>OX638093.1:19435077-29435077 GCA_951804965.1 Horisme vitalbata | reverse complement strand
AGCAGGTAGTGCGAGATGCCCTCCCGCCAAGTAAAGACGATCTGCGAAAGGCTACTGGTAGAACATAACCAGCCCACAGTCACATATAGAGATTTTATACCACGCTTGGATTCTTTCTCATGCGCAGGGCCTGAGAATACACCAAGGTATATATAATATATGAGATAAGACCGCCGATTGTACCTACATTATTGTTTTATTTATCTGTTCTTGTAATTTTTAATGGTGTTGTGTGCAATAAAGAGTTTATTTATTTATCTATCAGGGTACCTCAACATCCAGACCCGGATCGAATGTCTGAGGCAGAAGCCCGAATATTTTGACATGTTGTATCGCAAGCGTATTTTGAAATCTTGGCCAATGGAATAACGCGTTGTCATTGGCAAAATTTTACTATATGACATTTTCAATTAAAGATTTGTACTTAGGCCTGTGTTAGATCACGCACATATTGTCCCTTAGCGAGAATCCAACCTACTGACAATGGGTAAAAGTTACCACTTGATGATATATCATAATAGATGCTAATGTATGAGCCAAAAAATAGTTCTGTCAAATATCTATGAAATAAGACCCATGTCGGAAGACTAAACTGGAAAACTAGCTTTCTTCAAAGGTTTTTCTTGCGAGGTATTAATGCAAAACAAAAGTACCGCTATCTAGCTGTGGGCGGGCGGAGGCACTAAATTACTCGATGGGCGTCAACCCGCAGCCATGTATCAATCAGGGCGGCCTGATTTATGTGGCAGCTCACTTGGAAATCGTTAGCCTCGCGACGAAAATGTTACTGTTGAGTCTTCCGGGACTTTTTAAGTGCGAGGTTTTGGATCGTCCGAGGGTTACCTTATCGGGGAGTTCTTCCCAATCGTTTGGGTATTGTAACTTAGAGAATCTTTTAATGGTAGTAGTTTGTGAAGGACTCCTCCGGGGAATCCACCACCATACCTATTACTTTCGTGCAGCATAGGTGTGCTTCGGTTCTGTGAAATGACAGGCACATGAGGCTTATCACCTTTATCCCTCAAGTTGATGGACGCACGGACACGTTCCAGATATGGCTGACCAACGATTTATGGTTACCACTAAACATCGGGTGAGAAATGTGCTTGTTCCATCTTCAAGTATTATAAAAACTAAATGTTTTTATTGTGTAAAAAAAATGATCAGAAAAAAAATGATAAGGCTTTTTATCATTCGCATGTCTTATCCCACACTAGGAGTCAACACATGTTTTCTTTCTCCATTCACTCCTGTCAGCCGTCAACTCTGTACATATTCACTTCTTTCATTCACACTCATATCCTCTCACACGCATACCCTCACGCACAATCCATTAATTCTCCTCTCTAGCTTCCCTCTACTCCTACATCCAGTCACATTCTCATACTCTTTTAGTCACTTGGTATTCATCCCTCCACAGCACACTTTGCTAAACTTTTATAAAAAAAAAACAACAGGCAAGTAGAATCAGAGATACAGCTTGACCACTTTAAAGGTCTCACACTCACGCAAGCACAGAATTATGGACTATAAGAGACGGGAAAGAAACAAACAACAAGGTGCTTCACTTCATTAGTACTAAATCAGTTTGTAGCTTATTGCACAAATAATTTTGTAAATTTTATAAAACTCTGCCTATAAGTAAGTTTTGGTTTTTAATAAACTACATTTAATTTAATTTCATTTCAAACCTTGCAAACGGTGTATGCGCGCGGGCCAACTACCTTCAATTAAAAATGTTACAAGTGTGTGTTGCCACATACTACACATTATCCCGATAATTTACCATAATACAACAGGCAAACGGACGCAGCGGACATTGACGTATCCTTTGTCGCGCCGCGTCAACAACATTCCGACACAAATGACACAGCGACACAAATGACACACGACACAAATGGAAAAATGCGTCGCACTGAGAATAATTTCCGTTTTTGAGCGCGTGCGTCAGGCGCTAGTGACGTCCCCTGACGTAGCCCTCGGCAGTGCTTTGATTTCATTTGGTAATTTTTAAGTTCTTTGTTGATAGTTTTTGTTGCAATTAACATGTCGTTTTCAGAGTTTTGTTTGTGGTCTGGACTTTGTGAATGTATTATAAAACATTGGATCGTCAGACGATAAAAGAGCGTACAATACTTCGCTTTAAAATTTAAGAAACATAATATATTTCAGGAGTTGGTTTCGAGAGACGATAGGTTGCTAGCTAAGACGCAAGAGATTTTGTTAGGGATTTTTTATTTATTTAAAGTGATAACATTTATGGGAAAATTTTAAATTGTGTACTTAGTCGTTAGGTCGTTGTATAAGGTCGCAAGTTTTCCACGCCGGAGACAATTTTTTCGGGTTATAATTATAAGATCCTAAAAATAATATCAAGGTTTTTTAGTTTCAGATAAGTAACTACAAGACTTTTAATAAAATACTCAATAATTTCAAAAAGAAACTTTTAAGTTCATGTTTATTTATTGGTAACAAACTGCTGCCCGTCGACGGAGCTGTGTCCTGCGATCCCCAACCCGCACGCCCAGCGTGGGGATTATGGGCGTATCCCCCTTTATTAGGGGAGAACTATGTCTAGCAGTGGACTCTAGTCTTGTATTATTGTTGTTGTTGCAGTGTTCCAAAAGAAAAAAAATCAAGAAAATTTTGGACCAATTTTAAGTTTCAAACACAAAGTATAATCAAAAAGAACAGTCATCTAGCGACAAACAAACTAAAAGCACGACTCACGAGTAGTTGCAACAAAACCCTCATTTGCGCTCCGTCGGGTAACACAGGGCTGTACTAGGCTTTCTTAAAAGCTAATCTTAAACAATGGCTGCCGCTGGGTGTGGGCCGCGCTATTGTTTATTTTAATTTTTACGCCTGGCAAGCCTACGGAGACTGTAAGACAATGATACATCGGGATTTAAAACAAAACTGTAAAAATTTATGATTTTCAACTTCTGCTTTGTGTGGCTTACTCTGGTGACGGAGTTTTTAGGCCTCTTGAGGCCTCCGGGATTAATATCTCAACGTGCCTATCGAAGAATGGAAGTTCTGGGTTTTATATTCTGCAAATGTTACTAACAGTTACTAAGAGTGAGTGTTGCCACCTTTTTACCCGCACAAAGCTAACATGGGTCATCGGCGTCGATTCAAAAGTAAAATTGGTTGATCACGATTCAACTTAATAGTTTAAGATGATACTAACAAATAATTAAGCCAAGCAACAAGCGCTTAAAAAATTAAACTAAAACTGACTACATACTATAAGATCTTTAATAAAATATGTTTGTATGACAAATTTCCCGAATGTAAGTAAATGAAATTGCAACTAAATACATATCGTTTATAAAATTAATTGATTATGAATTTAAAGCCCAGATTCCAGCAAATATACTGAAAAAAAATCATTTTATTTTTTATTTTTGTAGTTTTTGTATTTTTTTGCCAGGGTCTTATCCGAGCTAATTATATTAATCTATTAATCCAAATCTGACATTATTCAATTTATTTAAAAATTATGAAATTAACATGAATAAAATGATGACCAGCTCTGACCAGCCATGCGAGATTTATACAATTTATAATCAGTAAATTTATAGATTAAACAAGTAGTTTCTCTTTCCATCTACATAAGGAATGTTATGTAAATTAAGATTATTTGTGAAGGCCTTCCAAAATGAATCAGCTTGTACATGTGCAGCTCATTTTCAGCTCAGGAGCGAGTCGTCGACGCGTGAACAGTACTTGTACAGTGCGGGGCACGTAATCAGGCGCTTTTACTCCTATTCATAGATGGTCAAGTTGGACTGATGACTACCGTCATATTTATATTTTTATTTCTTGGATGGGTTCAACCGTTTTTGCTAGAATGCATTGAAGGTGTAAGGATCCCACTGGGTGTAATCTATCACACGTTTATGTGTGTACGTATGTTTGTTCCCACTTAACTCCATAACGGCTACACGAATTTGAATGAAACTTGGAATATATATCGTTTGTGATGTGGATTAGCACATAACGGCTGGACCATCATTTCTTATATTTATTGTTCTTTGTTGCTCCATGTTCATAATAATATAGTTTAGTAAAACAAATACATTTAAGTTATCTGGAAAATTGGATAATTAAAAAAAAATGCTTTTTCCTACTATATTTTGGTAGGGATTCAAAAACTTTGACTCTGGTATGCAATATAAATAAATTGTCAGTATGATTTATTAAATTAATATAAGTTATTTATTCGATATAATCATCATTATTTAAATTCTTCATTTAGTTTCTTGCAATAATTGTCTTCAATAAGTAATAATATTTATTTTTCCTATCACAGTTTTTTTAATTAAATTTTTTGCTTATTATTATTAAAACATTAAATTGACTTGCCAATGTTATATGAATAACGGCAAAAAAAAGTTTTTTTGCAACCGTTACTTCACTCACCCTACACTAAAAGTACAAAACTACTTGACAAAAATATTATGAAGTCACACGAGCTCGCTCGCGACTCATCACAGCTAAGAACAATGGTTCTTTCAGTGTTTTCAGACACGTCATCAAGTTCCCAGACTGGCTGGTAATCAGGCGCGCACTCTATAGCAACATCAACACTATCTAAACTAAAATAATAGGTACTATAGTGAAGATATAGGTATAGATATAGATAGTATTTGATAATAACGATGATTTTACTTACACATTGTTGATACGTTAAAGCGGAGGGGATGGATGGGGATGGTGCTTTCATGAGGCACTGGACGAAAGTGCACACTGTGCAATCCTGATCCACTGCTCCATTGAAGTATTGTTTTTATCGATATATCTTTTCATGGTGTTTTTATTGTGACTTTATAGTGTTTATATGTCTGTAACATTTTAACTACATAATGTGAAGCTGAAATAAAATCTTTGAATTGATCATTATCAATCATTACATAAATGTTTTTAAATGAATTTATCTACATATTTTAACCTAATCTAAGGTAAACAAGTAAAAATATTTTTTACTTCCTACTAATCCATCCATAGTTACCAATTTTTTTTTCTTTTTATATATCTTAATACCAGTTAAACTGTTTACGAACCATATCTGTTTGTAACTATTTACTGTACCAGCCTTTAAAAATAGTAAATTTGTACCTACAACTATAGCGGCAAGGCGCGAGGAGGACTAGACCTACCCGTCGAGATACAATTCTTGGCTAGTTCGGCGGGTAGAGCAATCTTATCCGAACACTTTGTCACCATCATATAGTCTTATTAAGCACAATATTAAGTATAGGAAGAAACCATGTCAAAATTTATTTGAAATAAATATATTTGATATTAATGATATTGATAATTCATTTATTGTTTAATGTAGGTTATAAATACAAGTCTTACTTATTATTAGTTGTATTTCTCTGTTACTAACTTAATATGTGTATAATATTAGGTAGTAGTTAAATATTCATATTTTTGAATGTATTAAAAATGCATTTAATGTTCATTATTCACTTATTTATAAGGCAGTCATTTTATGTAAACACACACATTACAAATCAGATGAAATTGAGACTAAATAAGAAAGATAAATTTTCATCCAGACTATTGGTAAAATCTCCTAGACTATTAGCAAACGAGGCTCTCATTACAAGCTTATCGACACATTCACCAAAAATCAGGAAAACCTATCGAACCGACTATTCAGTGGTAAAACCTTTCAAAGGCTATCAAAGCTCACATATCTCACGTAGCGACTCCAGGTGTCTCCGTAAATGCACCTATCTATGCGCCAGAACCTACTAATATCTCAAGAGCGACTGTCCAATGGCCTTTGCATCTTTACAATTTTATTTACTCCACTTGAAAAATAATGATGGACCTTATTTCTCCGTTGTATAGTCCATAACGCAATGGCAATGCAGAACCGCTAAGGTTGCGGTTGCGGCCAGAGATAGCGTTTACGAAGAGAGCCGTGACCGCGCCGGTGAAATATGCAGAATCGTATTGAGAAGACCTTTATAAAGCAGTAAGACTGTCGGTATGTACGCGCGAGGCATGCAGGAGTGGTTGGTGTCCATGATCCGATACGATACGGAATGTCTGATGTTTGCTGACATTCTTTAATAGCCAAATGCGACATCAATGAAGTCAAGATAATGAGTTATCTTAAGACGTCAAGAGAGTACAATATTCAGCGAATCAAAAAGGGTGCTTTATAATTTTTAAATGGGTCAGCAACGACCTGGCATATGAGCCTGAGACGCAGAAGGTTGCGGGTTCGGTTCCCGCCGAGGGACAAATAATTGCATGTTCTGCAGATATTTGTCTCGGGTCTGGGTGTTTTTCTATGTATGATAATATGTATGCATTTATAAAAATAAACTGTGTATATGTAGCATATCAATCATGTGGTTCACATAATACAAGCTTTGCTTAGTTTGGGGCTACATGACGCTGTGTGATAACGCTCAGCATTATTTATTATTATTTATTTATTTATATAATAAATATCTCTTGATGTTACAGGCATATATGGGCTACGGGTACCGCTTACCATCAGGAGGACCGTATGCCTGTTTGCTAACTTAGTAGTAAAAAAAAGAAGTCATTATTCAGCCTCAGTAAGTTGAGGTTGCACTGTTTGATAGGACAACAGAACTTTGCTGCAACAGAAAACAGTATAATTTATTGACAGTGAAAACAAAAACAATCATCATCATAACTTTCACATACGTAATAAACGTAAGGATAATCATCAGCTACTATTTTGAACACTTATTAAAGATTCAATTTGGGGGATGGTTAGAGAAAAGTCCAAACTTTCCAGCCAGCATTCCACGTAATAACCAAATCATAATCATTAACCTATATTAATTAACAGTCTAGGTTTAAACATAGGCCTCCCCTAATGAGCGTCATTGCGCCCTGACCACAGCTTGACTCATCCAGCTTTAAGCAGGCATGCATAGATTGTCAAGGAGGATCTAAAAAGCGGACTCGAAAAAATTCAAGGTTTTATAATATCCCAATTTGGTTTAGCAAACGATGCTTTGTCGTGACTGCCCAAAAATTTCAACAAGGCGAGATATTGGCTTGGTAACGCTGTTGGCAGCGCGTTCCGTTATTGATAGGAAGGTCGCGCGCTCAATCCCCTCTCCCGAGTCCCAGAGTCGAAAAATACGAACCGCTTACCATCAAGAGGACCTAATGCTTGTTTGCTCACTTAGTAGTATAAAAAAAAAAAGACGTGTGGCACTCGGGGACTGCCGCGGTAAAGCTATTGCATAGCATTTTGTATCAACTTATGCAATTATAATTATTTATTTATTTTATTTATGCAGTATTTCTTTTTCTTTGATATTAATTCAAGTTACACTTTTTGAGCGTGGTGATCGTCTCGATTCGTGCGAGCTTCGTAGAGTCGTACAATACGTCTAGTTGCACGCACACAAACACCGTGTCGAAGACTGCCGAAAAGAACGACGTTAGACAATGCACGGCCTTCAAGCCACACCTCCGTGCCCGTCGGAGTGGGGAGCGTGAGGTTTTTTTTCGTTACGGAATTTCTGGATTCGGTCCCCGCGCTCAAGGCCCTCGATAGAAGCTATGCAATAGCTTAAAAATCATGGTGGATGACATACATCCAGGGAGGCATATACCCAGTAGTGTGTCTCCCTGTTGCGGCCAAACAGGCTCAGTCTCAGCGAAATGCTGCCAAACATGGGATGTAAGGTGGCAACGCTGGTTTTCAGACTAGATATACAGGTGAAGAAAGGGATTATTCTCTTAATAAACGCGCCCTGGCCCAGCTGGCCGTACTGGTGTTACCAGGGTGCTAAGCGCCCCGGTGAGCTTAGCTTGGGTTCCGAAGATGGAGGTTGGAATATCAGGCTGTATATGATGATGACGATGAATCATAAATCATATCCGTACCATGGAAACGCGCCGCGACACCAGTTTTCAAAAGCCCGTCCTACGGGACCGACGTGTGTCCTCTCAAAGTGACCGCCATTAAACATGAATGGCGTAAGTAAGGTGTTAACTCCCTGTGCTATGCACTTGAAATTAACTAGTCACATTCTGTTCTGCACTTGTGGTCGTCAAAGACAAAGTAAGGATGCTCAGAGGAATCGAAAACATGAATGCTTGTTTGGTTAGTAGGTAGCACTTCCTATGTGGGTACAAGCTGACTTAAAAAGCTTTTGGAGGAGGATTTGAGGATATGAGAATCTTTCCAGTTTAAAATATACCCTTACTAACTGAAATGCTCGTGGTAAGCGCAAGGTAGAGTAGGTAGCTGTTAGAAATAAATGATTATAGATATTTATAAATAAATTATATAGATAACATGTTAAAGTACCTTCACATGGCAACCTAAATGTTGTCATGCCCTTCCTGGACTCATATTGATACATAAACATTCGATTTAAGAACTTTTATGCACGTGAAGAACTTTGACATTGACTTATGGAGGAAAAAAATACGGTAGTACATGGCTAGTTCACATAATTTTTTTGAACGAGGACGATTTAAATTTATAAAGTTTTTTTTTTTTTTAAATTCCATTATCGACAGCTAAAATATTGGAAAGTATGAACAAAAAATTAATCATTTATATCAACAAATTTAATAAAACGAGACCAAGTTCAATACTTTTATAATATGGAAACGATAATATAGCAAATAGTATCCATAATTGCATAAAATGATATCGAACATAAACTTTATTAAACCGGTAACGGTTCACAAATTAAAATAACCAACGAGAAATAAATTGGAAACTGATAAAAGCAACAAGCCAAGAAGTCCGTCCACTTCGATATGACACGGACGTTACCGTCAATTTAAAACAAACAGGAGCACGCCATTACTGATAAATGAAATAATAGAACTACCCTCAGAAGCCTCACTCAATAAGTCTCAAAATTGTCTACACTCTACGGTCAGAGAATAAGAAGAATATAATACATATGCGCTATCAACATTAGCTACCTATATGAGCGGAGATCGCTCGCTACCAAAATCTGTAGCAGAAAGTGTTGGATGAGAGTATCGTATCAGAAGGAGCTTAGGAGGAGGATTCAGCTGGGTCGGGCAGCATTTGGGAAACTAAGTCGACTTCTCACGTCACACCACAGTACCTGAAAACGAAAGTGTTCAACCAGGGTATTCTACTCGTCATGACACTCGCAGGACAGCTAGTCCACCTCCCACTACCGCTCGGAGTTTCTCTGAAGGATATAATCCGCTAAAAGACTATCTGACATAGAGCGGTGACGACAAACTTCAGAGAATTAGTAAGCTGAAGTGGCAGTGGGCTGGCCTTACTGCCGAAGAACCTATAATATTGGGGTAATCGAGTTCCGGAGTGTAGACCGCGGCTCAGCAAACGTAGTGTAGGCACTCTCTGGCCCGGTAGAACGACGATTTGAGAAAAATTGCTGGTAGAAGCTGGATGCGTCGAGCTGAGTCCAGTAGTGGACTGCTATATGCTGAAGATGATGATGATGATGATGATGATGATGATGATGATGAGAGTATCGCGGAATATGAACATAATTTTTTCGAAAAGAAAAATACATTAGTGCACGGTGAGGATTCAAACCCATGACCTCTATCACGACGGTCGGAAGTCCTGCTACATCCCACTACGCCACCACGGTTGTATGTAAAGAATCAATTTAAGTAATTTTTAATCACCTTCTTTCGTCTTTCAATTACTTGTTCAATAATATTGAATCTAAAAGAAACTTGATAAGGCTCATTTTGTACAGCAAGGTGATTGGCAGTGGCACACCCCCTGGGGGTGGACTGACCCCCGGGGGGTGGCGATCGATGACGTTTGACCCCTTTACCTGCACCCCTGTCCGTCCGTCCGTCTTGAAATCCGCTGCAACGCCGTTAAGGGGAGGCTTGCTTGTTGCTTGTTTAAACTTTCGCGGAAAATAAGAAAATATTAGATTTTTTGTTGGAAAATGTAGAACACTTTTTCTAATAAACACCAAAAGTTAACAACAAAAAATAAAGTTATAGATTGTGACTCAATACTTAGAGTAAATAATAGATTAGTTATACATAACAAACATGAATCTTATACAATTAGTTTATTTAACATCGGTTCCTTAAATTAATTTACATGAGTTTGTAAATACAAATTATATTAAAAAAATTAAGCAACTTTTTCCTTCTTTATCCACACTTTTTTTAATCATATTAAAATTTATTGAACACTAACTTGCAAAAACTGACTGCATAATAACATAAATAGCACTTCACCGCCCGTCTGACTGCACCGAGCCCTACCTGCAAAACGAATCACCTCTTAACTTTCTACAATAACAGTATTTCACCTCCCCTTAAGGAGGTGTACTTGAAAGAGACGCCACTTCCAAAATATATATAATTATTATTAAATCGATAAAGATGATAATGTAATTGCTATTTTTTGTATAGCATTTTGTACAGATATCCCAAGATTGATATGATTTGACAGGTCGAGAGAGGTCTTTGCCCAGAAATGGGCCATATCAGTCTAATGGCAATCGTTGAAAATTGCAATGCTAAAACATAAAAATATACATCAAATGTTATAACTATCTCTTGACAAAACCTTTTTCTGGGGTGGTTTCTAAGCCTCAAAAAGCAACGAAAATGTAGATGTTAAGGTATCTTTTTCACATAAGTATGTTGTTATAAAAGTACGTAGGTTCGGAAAAGTTAAATTGTTATTATTTTAGACTTAATTAATTAGGTAAAAAAATGCATCATAACATTGAGTAAAATGGAACCCTTACTCAGCATAGAAAGCATCGCAGATAAAGCTCAGATACTGCGCTGGTTAGTTAGGGCACTTACCAAGTGAAGGCACGAACATAATAAAAACCGAACAAAATACATACTAAATAAAGAAGCAGTGGCAGTATGTTGCTGGCAGGTGGGTCGGGGGTGGTGACTGCAATCCGCCACCTTTGTCCGTCTCGCGTCACCACCCGTCTTCACTCAATACTCTTTACATTTGAACTCTGTTCATTTCTATTTTCTTGTTTCGTTCAGATCGATTGGAAGACAATTGAAGGAACGCTTTGAGAAGCTTCTCGTTTTGTTGTGTCTGTGCTCTAATAAAGTTTTCTGTGTGTGTTTCTTCACGGAAATGTATAGTTCTATGTTATTAGTATTGGTGTACTTAAACATTTGTTGTAAGAGCTATTTTTCAATGGCCAGATAATCCATAAAATAGTTTCTCCATCGATATGTTCTCAGTGAATGAACTTTAAGTAATTGTTATAAATTGTCAATGCTTGTGAAATCGGGTCTAATTTATAAATAAATAAAATAATGCCGGACTTATTATTACTCAGTATAGCCTTAAAGTAAGCAGAGCTTGTGTTACCACATGACTATAATTACTAATGTATATTTTATGTAAGTTATGCATAGAAAGACCCCGAGACGAATATTTGAAGATGAACCGAAATCCAACCCGCAACTTTCTGTGTCTCAGGCCGGCTTTTGCCCACTCCGCCACAGAGGTTCTCTAATTTTGTTTTTAACTTTTGCGGGTAATAATCGTCACTGAGTGGGTTCCACAGGGCGTAACGCGGCTGCGTGGCCGTCCCAGACGGAGGTGGCGTGACGAACTGGAGGTGTTTTTCGGTATCCTGGTAAGTGGATTCCCAAGATCGGATTTGTGGAAAGAGGGAAGGGACCTTTGCCCTGCAGTGGGATCAGACAGGCTCATAAGTTAAGATAACATAAGAGTAACAATACGAGCAAAAAATATGAAAATAACGTTTTTATTTTGATGAACTATTATCTCATTATCGCACCTATTTTTTATAATTTTTTCTCCTATATTTCATTTCAAGTAAGAATCTTTACTCAGTCAAGTAAACGTAAGTAAAAAGAAGAATAGATACCGCTTCGTTAGGAGAAGAATTCTTATCATAGAAGAAAAACAAAAAAACTGCCGGTCACTGCCTTTTTCTCCAACAAAATTATACAAAAACTCCCACAAACTACAAAACTAACCAAATAAACTGCTAGAACGGCTAGTTGTCCGAAAAATCCGATAAAAACCGTAGTAAAACTAGCTTATTCCATAAAAATGGATGTCCATAGCTCCTTGAGCGAACTTGAAACTCATTTTCATATTTTCCGACTATCGGACCGGCAAAACAAATCCACAACTCACCCCGTAATAGTTACGTACAGTCGTACTGCATTAATGTGCAGCGACATGGAGCTGAAGATAGCACTGGAAGGGACAATAGTGAGAGTTCCTTCCTCCTACGTATGAGCTACAGTTTTTTAAACAAAGGTACGATGATGAAAACCAATTTGTTTTGTCAAACCAATGAAAAACCGTTCGTCATTAATCGGTTGTGGTTTTCGACACGTTCATCATTGGTCGTCGTCATCACTAATGTCAATGTCACGCGTATCAACCTATATTTTACAAACTGTTGTAGCCGATTTTGATGTTGGTTTTTAAGCCACGTTATGGTCTCCAACATAGAAAGACAACCACGTACCACGAGAGCAAAAGATTGCACTAGCAATCTATCTCCTCACTACAGTACAAAGGTTATCTGCAAGAAAATGCTATTAAATATTAATTTTCTATCTATCTACCGATCCATATGTTACTTATTCCAACTACAATGTGGAAAATTTCAGCTTAATCCATTAGTAGTTTTGGCGAAACATTTCACATTTTATAAATTTTATATAATATACTATAAGTATGAAGTAAGTTGACGTCGTTGGCGCAATAGGGATGATGACTGGGTAAAAAAATAATAAAACTAAATAGTTCGTCAGTTAGATTAACAAAAAATATTGGACACGTATTTTTTTATTAATTTAATCAATAGAAATTAACAAAGTTATAGAGCGTCAAAGTTCGGGAGTGGGCTCGTGACGTTACTATTGTATGTAAAAAGTGTACCTTACCCGTGACGTCACGCTGAACTTCAACACGCTATATCTTTGTCATTTTTAGTTTATTTGACAAAATTAAAAATACGAGTCCAATATTTTTTGATAATTTAAATGACGGACTAAATACAATTTTTTAGGCATCTAGCCTATTCTCAAATACCTGGCACGCACGACGCAAATGGTTGCAGATTCAATTCCCAAGGAGGGGTGTCCAAGAAAACACCACAGCGATCACAATAATTATATTAAAATAAATAATCGTCCTAACCCGGTCGAAATACCAAAACGCATCGATAGAGTTAATGCAGGATACATCAACTCTAAGTAGCGCCATCTAGTACCAATCTAGCGAACTAAAGTCGAAACAATAACTCAAAACACCATGCCACATCCAGAAACTGTACTCCCCGTCAACTATTTATGACTACTGCTTACCGCTGCATCCGGGGGTCTCATAAAATTCTATCGCCGGGATTGTGCAGCACTGATCCGTCTGCATCGGAGGGTCGATTATACCCCCACTCCTCACCGACCCCCTCATTACATAACCTAGCGTTAATACGATTCACGTCAGGTCTGAAGTGTTCGCTGAAATTAGATGCATGGTTACTTAATGTCATCACCATCGGCAGGCTGAACAACGACCAAAGATTTTCACTTCCTATTTCATATAAGCTAGTGGCTAACCTCTGGTGTCAGCGTTTTTAGGCCGCCCAGACATTTGTTCAACTTGGGTCATTTCTTTTGATTTTGTTTTTGATACGGAAATCTTTTTTTTGTACTTGAAGATGGAACAAGCACATGACTGATGGTAAGTGGTAACCATTACCTATCCAAAAGCACTGCATCGTAGATCATGTTTTTTTGGAATGTGCTCTTTGATGCAACGCCTTGTGTCCATCAACTTGAAGCATGAAGATGATAAGCCTCTTGTCAACAAGTGTCCTCTTGAAAACAGTAAAGCAGCAGAAATAGGCATGGTGGCAGTACTTCCCCGGACGAGCTCTCCACAAAGAACTCAACTACTACTAAAACGTAAATTTTTAAATAGTAGCGCCTTACAGAAAGTAATTTTCAAAATCAACGCGTAGTCATTCATGGTGAGCAAACTCATAACAAAATATTCAGCTCAACACCAGCTTGGCACACTGTACACTCACCGAAACAAATGGATATCTCATAACTGTCTAATACAGTCAGCCGTGAATATCCCTGCACTTTTATATTTGAACAAAAACTGTAATCTCTGGAGCTTGCCAAATCGAAATCTAAGCTGTTCGGGCCATGGGCCGTAACTTGCTGCTATCTCTGATGGAAAAAGTACTACCAATGTCACAGAATACATATACATATTATATAAAGTAGGTAATCCTAAGATAAGGTTCAGGTTTAAGATACTAAGGGTCTTGACATTACTTAAAGATGGTGAAAAAAGCACATACTCACCCACATACATAAAAACGCGACTTAAAGTAAACTAAGTAATCTAGTTACATAATATTAAAACTTTTAAAATAAAAAATAATACAGGACGTTATCATAATCACACAGCATCATGTAGCTCCAAACTAAACAGAGCTTTTATAATGAGAACCACATGATTGATTTTTGTAAATAAATAATAAACACAGCATCATGTAGCCCCAAACTAAGCAGAGCTTGTGTTATGGGAACCACATGATTGATATTTTACATATATACTTTTTTTTGTAAATACATACATATCATACAAAGAAAACACTCAGGCCCAAGACAAATATCTGCATAACATGCAAACATTTGTCCCGCAGCGGGAATACCAACCTACTGCGTCCCAGGTAGACCTTCGCCCACTGCGCTACCGAGGTCAAAATAAAAAGTAGGAACTAAATAATTTAAATTGAATTATCTAATCTAATTTTTACAATTTCATTATAAATCTAGGGACCTCTCTTCCTACCTAGATTTCTTACAAAACAAAACAGTAGCAGTAATCACATCTAAACAAACAGAATGTACGGTCAGCAGCGCAGGTAAACAAAGCGACACATTAAGAGGGTAGATTAGCAGAAAAAGCGGGTGAAATACGGCGGTGCCTGTAAATTTTCTTACGGCACCCCCTCTGACGGGCGCCGCTTCGACAGCGCGCTGACACGAGTAGCGACAGCAAGACAGATCAAAATTAATTATTTTTGTTCTAAAATATAAATTATTATTATAAAACTAGCCAGCCCGTACCAAGCTCCACTTTTGCTTTATTTTATGCAAACACTTTAGTTTGAAAAACCTTTAAAAGGGCCTCTGCTGAGTATAGATACGTCGGAGAGGTTAGCTGTATCTAGGGTTCTTCTAGCCCAATTATTATAATATACAGTTTTACTATGTAAGTTTAGTTACTATGTGACTATGCTTTAGGTTAGAAAATATATATTTACCTATAAAAATCCAATTAAAAGTAGCTTGTTTATTTATAGAATTGTTTGTTTATTAAATAACGTCACGGTTGAAAATAAAATAAATTAGAAAGATATAACATTTTAAATGGAAACACCTTTAATGTTTGCGAAATATAGTGAACGGAGCCGCAGACAAATACTAGTTAAAAATAAAATAATAGCTAATTACACTAAAATGAATGCATTACGTCTTATGATGTCGTTACTAAGTACACATACAAAACTATTATCGGCCGAAGTATGCTCCAGTGTCATTGATCGAAAAAAACATGTATAATAAAAAGAGCGCGTACACTACAAAGTTACCAACATCGTCCGTTTATTTATGTATTGTTTATTTATGTATTGGCCGTTGACATCCGATCATACTTCGGCCGATGACGGACTTAGTGTACCCTAAACGTTGTTTTATTCATGGTGTCCCTAAATAAAAACAAAACCCTACCCATAAAACCCATAACAGTTTAAGCCGTAAATTATGGAAGGCTATGATTGCTGTCTAACTTCTATTAATATGATTAGTACTTTAAAAAAAACAGTTCTCACCCTCAGTTTCCTCTACTTCGATCAGAACACTCGAATTATGGCAATCCATCTTAATACTGTCAGGATCTTCTTTTTCTGCGCACGGTACTCTCGTCTCCCGATTCGTCCCACCGAAAATTTTCGTTCGAGCCGTTTCTAAAGCGCCTTTTTTAATCTCTATAAATCAAATTTATGACTTGTGTAAGCTTACTGTTTTATTTACCCTTTTATAATTTTGTTGTGTGTGCTACGTCGGGGATGTTCGGGCATGATCGGGCATTCGGATGAATTTGAGTGAAAGACTTGTATGTAAGCGAGGTTGAATTTTGGAAAATCTCTTGTATCTATCTTTGGTGCCCATAATACGGTGTGAAGGCCGCTGGTTAAATTGTTCTAAATGTCCTTTTGATAAATAAATATTTTGTTATATTAATTTTTGCTTTATATCACCATTTTAAGCACTATATTGTATCTATTTTTGGTGTCCATGATACGGTGTGAAGGCCGCTAGTTATTAGTAGTTATTGTTCTAAATGTTCTTTTCATAAAAAAATATTTTTTTTATATAAAATTTTGTTTCATATCACCTTTTTAAGCAGTTTTTTAAGTCTTGTCGACCTCGTTGGCACAAGGAGTTATTAGCTGACTGAAACACAAGAGGTGTATTCCCGATGGAGGACAAAGGTTTGCATAGTCTTCAATTCCGCAGATATTTGTCGTTTTCTTCCTAATGCCCACGACACTGTAAATCCTATGTTTTTGTTTGGTACCTGAAAATGGAACATGCACATAACCCACTTGTCTATCACCTAATCGAAGAAAAGCATTGTCTCATAGGTCAAGCACGTTTGAAGCGTACCCTACAATGCAACGCCCTGCGTCTATCAACTTGAGGCTTCCATCATCATGTTTATTAAGTTCCACTGTTTATTTTCGTATAAAAGCCCCTGGATGGAGTTTACGGGCTCCACAAGGCCACTGGAAAATCATCAATGACTCAAATCGTTATCTATTTTGTAACCATTTTTTATCTTTATTAAAGATGGTTTAATCAACAACGAGTTTTCACCGCAATGTTTGAAAACGAAAGTTTATAATCAGTGCGTCCTACCCGTAATGATCGTGACATATGGAGCCGAAACGTGGACACTTACAGTACGGCTAGTTCACCAATTTAAAGTCGCTCAGCGAGCTATGGAACGACCCATGCTCGGAGTTTCTCCAAAGGATAGAATCCGCAACAAGACTATCCGATATAGAACTAAAGTTATCTACATAGCTCAGAGAATTAGTAAGCTGAAGTGGCAGTGGGCTGGCCATATCTGCCAAAGAACTGACAACCGTTAAGGTAAACGAGTTCTTGATTGGAGACCACTACTTGGGAATTGTAGTGTAGGACGCCCTCCGGTCCGGCGGAGTGACGATTTGCGAAAGGCTGCTGGTAGAAACTGGATGCGTCGAGCTCAGAACAGAGCGCAATGGTGCTCATTAGGGGAGGCCTTTGTCCAGCAGTGGACTGCTATAGGCTGATGATGATGACATTGATGATAATCAATGAATATAATATAATAGTAGAATATATGTTTATTTTACAGCACATCACAGTGACAAAAAGCGCACGTGGCGTAGCTTACTATGGTATACCTAGCAGATCATCTTAGTTAACACGTTAACTGCGGCCATGCTCGAGAAGTTAGACCCTCGAGAAGCAAAATCAACGCCTGTGGCGCTGTGTTTTTAGTATTTAAAGCGTAAAGCGACTCCGTCTGGTCACTACTCTGGTCTCTTCTATGTTAAGGTTGGCACCACGGACGAGCAGGTACGAGAGCATCTGATGGCTATCTGTAACGATGACTCTTGTGTGGTGGAGGCGCTTAAAGCACGAGGAAAATATGCGTCATTTAAATTGGATGTACCTGCTTCACTGGCAGACGCTATTTTGTCCCCCGAAAACTGGACCAAAGATATCTGTGTGAAGCCATGGAGACAGCAGACCTTTCGTCCCAAAAACAAGGAAGGTCAGCAAACTCAAACACTCTAAAAATATACAAGTATATTATCAAAATGTCCGAGGTCTCAGGAGCAAAACAGTGACGTTCTATAATAACATTTTATCAAGTTGCACCTGTGATTGTATAGCTCTAACAGAGACATTTTTGAAAAGTTCTGTATCTGATGCGGAGTTGTTCCCCCCAGGCTATGTGGTATTGCGGAAAGACCGCGCAGGAGACGTAGGCTGGGGAGGAGTCTTGTTGGATGTACGTGATCAGTATTCAGTTCGAATAGTTACTGATATAGACGGATTAACAGACGATAAGGAAATACTATTTGCCAAAATAATGTGGAAAAATATCTGTTTTCTCATGTGTGTAGTATACTTTCCCCCTAGTTATACAGATACCAAGTACTTAGACGTATTAAGTTGCTTAGAGAATGCAATCTGCAAATATTCAACTTGTTTGGATATAATTATTGTAGGCGATTTTAATCTTAACTCTTGTAGTGCCAACGTGAAATTCCAGTTTGATTGTTTTATAGAGTTCTGTAAACTTGAACAGCACAATGTTTTCTTAAATTCATTTGGTAGTATGTTGGACCTTGTTCTGACAAACGTGAGAGTTGGTAAACTGACAGTGTGTAATGACGTTGAACCACTGGTGCCCGCTGATGCATACCATCCGCCCCTCGAGGTGACCCTATCACTACCCCGTAGTGCTAGTATTGCCCTTCAAGCAGCTCACCAACCTTCACTCCCTCTAAATAATAAGTTATATGCTCCTGATTGGGACTTTCGTAAAGCTGATTTCAGCGCACTATACTCCAATGTATCTACAATTGATTGGCAGGATGTCCTGAACGAACAAGAAGTCGATTCTGCCTCGGATATGTTCTATCTGAAACTGAATCAAGTTATAGACCAACATGTACCAACTAGACAGATACGTCTCCATCCCTATCGCCGCCACTACCCGCCATGGTATACACCGGAAATCATAGGAAAGCTTAAAACTAAATATTTCCATCTCCGTAAATATAAAGAGAAGGGATTGCAGTTCAACCGTGAAGTGTTTAAATACTATAGGAGCCTTATTAAGACATTAGTAAATGATGCTTTTAGCAATTACATAGCTTCAGTTGGGTCTAATATTACACGTGATCCCGCACAGTTTTGGAAATATGTGAGAGATAGACGTCTAAACAGAGGCCAAACAAGAGACTATTCAGTTGATGGTCGGACAGTGGTGGGACAAGAAGCGGCAGTAGTTTTTGCTGAATACTTTAGTTCAGTATTTCTCAGTGATGTTCCTATCCTTGACGCAGAGACAGCTCAGCGCACTTCTGTGGGAGACTCGCGATTGGTGAGTCTGGAAAAAGTGACACTGGCTGATGTGCGTCACGCCGTTCGTCGCTTAAAACCGTCGTCAGCAGCTGGCCCAGACGCTATACCGCCCTATCTGGTTAAAGATTGTCTTTCTATACTGGCACAGCCGTTACTGCATCTCTACAATCTCTCTTTGCTTAGTTGTTGTTATCCCTCTAGGTGGAAAATATCTAGGGTGACACCTGTACCCAAAATAAGTTCGTCAAATGATGTTACGACCTTTAGACCAATTGCTGTACTGAGTGTATTTAGTAAAATCTTCGAGTCTATAATAAATCATTATCTTACGCGGCAAATTGAAGCTAGTCTTAGCGAAAAACAGCATGGTTTTCGTGTTGCTCGCTCGACAACTACGAATCACATCACTTTCGTGGACTATGTTGCGACGCAGATGGATGCTGGTCGACAAGTGGATGCTGTTTTCCTTGACTTTAGGCGCGCATTCGATGTTGTTGATAACGACATATTACTAAGAAAACTTTCATCAATGGGGACTACCCCTAAATTACTAATTTTTTTTTCTAATTACCTAAAAGACCGTAAGCAATATGTACAGTTGGGCATTTACAAGTCAGACGAATTTTATACCAGGTCTGGGGTAAGTCAGGGGAGTACTCTCGGACCGACGTTGTTTTTGGTTATGATTAATGACCTTCCTGAGGTTCTAAGCACATCCCATTGCCTATTATTTGCTGATGACCTCAAGGTCTACCGTTCAGTAGGTCAAGTGTTCGACAGTAGAGAGCTGCAAAGAGATATAGATGCAGTCGTGGGTTGGAGTCAGTCTAACAGGCTGGCGTTCAATGTTTCAAAATGTAAAGTCATGAGCTTCTCTAGATTGCAGCAGCCCTTAATGTCAATATACACCCTTGATAGCTCTGCACTGGAGAAAGTAAGTGAAATACGTGACCTTGGACTTATTTTGGACTCACGTATTGACTTCCGTGAGCACATCGTATCACTGTGTAAGAGTGCAAATAAGACGTTGGGTTTCATAATGAGAACTGCCGCTCAGTTTCGAGATGTTGGAGTGGCCATCATGCTGTACAATGCTTTTGTTCGTAGCAGGCTGGAATTCAGCGCTATTGTATGGGACCCCCGTGAGGCAAAGTATACCGTTATGTTGGAGAGGCTTCAGCGCAAATTCAATAGATATATATACAAACGAATGTACGGTTATTATCCCTACCTCTTTCCATCTTTGTTCGTTTCGGGAATGATTGGAGTAGATACATTGGAGTTTAGGCGTAAATTGCTGCTAGTGACACATTATTGTTTGATACTGCACAGTAAAGTAAATAGTCCGGGCATATTGGGCGCTCTTAGCTTATATGTACCAGACAATTACGTACGTACTGGGCGTCGACGGCACCAGCTGTTTGGATGTCCTACTTTGCGGACCTGTCACGCAAACAACATACCAACTCTTAGGGCACAAACTATAATTAATAAGTTCCTCCAAGAATGTGACCACGTAGATATTTTTGCCGATACTCTCATATCTATAATAAGATCGTTTAAGATATTTCTTAGTTTTAATTTAAGATACTAAGTGTTTTGGTGTAAACTGTGTAAACTTTGTATCTTTATTTAATAAATCTATTAAATCTATTAAATCTAAATCTAACTACTTGGTTGAGTGACCGTTTAGGGGCAATTAAATCTCAGCGCTTCCGTGCTTTGGAAGAGACGTTATAATTATGGTCCCGATTTTTTCAGCCCATAAGTTATGTCGGAGGCCTTCGGGCGGCCTAAAAACTCCTTCACCAGGGTTTTCCACCAGCTCATACGAGAAAGGAAGTGACACAAGGAACCTAAATAAATATGATTAAATCGTAACTTTTAATGTGTGGACTTACCTCTGGCTACCCCTACATGGTATCTTCAATACATTTGCGTACTGAGCAGTATCGAAGATATCCGTACTGGGAAAAGAGTCGTGTTGATGTTTTTGTTTAGTAACAACCTCCAAAGCAACTCTTCCCTCGCTAGCAACTCATGTTCCGCACCTATTTTTTTTTTCAACCCTTGAATGTGTCAATTTAATCATTTTCCTCTTTGAACGTTAACTTTGAAGCAGAAATTATCGTTTCTATACGTTAACATGGCAAATAAAGCATAAGTAGCCCCTTTACCGGCGCGGTGCACGTCACAACAAGCGCTGAACTTTCCTTGCCGTACATTTAGGGTTCAGTGCTGGAAATAGGGGGATAAATCACTTTCGTCTTCTTCGTATGAGCTAGTGCCCAATTCTAGTGTTTTAGGGCATCCGAAGGCCTCCGCAATGGCTTAAGGACTGAGAAAGTCGGAACCAACATCATAACGTGTCTTCCGATGGAAGCGCTCAAATCTAAATGACACTAAACGGTCACCCATCGAAGTGGCCAAGCGGAGTGTTGCTGAACTCAGTTGATCTCCTAAAAGGTCGAAGTAAGCCACGCCAGGAGCGCTTCACTTGTATTATCATTATCATCATCATCATCATCCAGGCCTTTAACATCTATATAAGATGGTTTAATTGATGGTATTCTAATCACTCAGGAAATGGCCGCAAAAGCTAGGCTAGACCGTTGAGCGATGTGGGCATCATTTTGATGCTCGTAGCAAAGACAATTTCGAATTCTTTTTTTTTCTTCAGATAAACCAGTATCCGTTGAATAAATTTGTAAAATCGGGCCTGAGCAAAAAGTCCACCAATTTTTAAAATTGTAATTATGAGATTATGTTTTTCTTTTCTAACAAAATTTTATTTTTCTCTCTCATTGTTAAATAACTGCTATAGCTATAATAGCGTAGCTTTGTAGGAAAGGTACCATAATTCTATGATTAACTAATTGATAAGGAATTTCCTATTTTCTACACTTCCCTATTCTACGCCGTAGCACAGATGTCAGGATTGACGACATACTAACTCGATGTACCAAATACATTGCAGTTGCCTTAATTGATTACCACAAATCGATTTACATATATGTAATGTAATGTATTTACGGAACCCTCAAACTAATCTTTAACACACCTAATACGTACACAAAACTTTCCTTTGCCTCGTTACGTCGCCCGCACAAAGCGTCCGATTACATAGAAAAACGCGCGAAACGCTTAAAAGTTAGTAGGGGGAGAGGGGGGTACAGAAATGCAAATATGAAATATGAAAATGAAGATGGCATATAATAAAAGTGATATAGTGGGCTCCGTAGGGCCATTCCGTCGAGTCGTCTCGTCAGGCCGCTCGCCGTCCATCATGCCCCACAGTGTATGCTTCTGGGGCAAGTGGGGTACAGTGGGGTATAGGGGTACTGCGGAGTGGGCGTCAAGTGGGCCACAGATTTATTATTTGAATGTTGACGTGCGATGTTTTATGTGAGTGCTGTTGGTTTGGAGGACTGGGAATGTGCTAAGTTTAAGTTATTTTGGACGTTGTTGTGAATTACTGGGGTAGGTTTTACTTTATACTTACACGTCTGTGTGTATGCCTTTATGTTGCAAAGTTTTTAACAGCGTTTAATATCCCTTTTATAATATTAGTTACTCCTATTATTAGCAAATCTAATGATGAAATGGGATATATATATTTAATTAATGATTAAGGCTTATCAAAAGATATAACCGCTGCAACGTAACTCAACACACCTTGGCTCCCCACCTTGCCCCAATATGTACACAAACACTCATTCATCTATCCAACCAAACACCAAAGTACCGTTGCCAAAAAAATTAATTACCATAAAGTGTTAGTGTGTACGGTCAGCAAAGTCGGCGGGATGCAAACAAGGGGTTTAATCGAGTGCCCTAACGGCCGTAAGCTTTTTGATATCTCCGATACTGTGCGCGCCGCAGATTCTATGTAACGTTCGCAAAAAAGAATCCAACAATTTTTTTTTATGATCAAGTTATTTTTAGTATTTTAAAATATATTATATATTTATAAACATATTACATAATTTATGACGAAAAATCTGGTAGCAGAGGCAGTTTAAGTACTTTGAGTGAGAAAATTGTCTCCCAAATTGAGTATGAAAAGAAATAGATAACCTTATCCGAAACAGAAACCACATAATTAAAATGTTAATTGTATACCACTCAAATGCATAAATACGAAAATAAGTTTGTTCCAGTCGTTGTGAAATTTTGCATCCAGCTAGAAAAAAATACTTACCTATTGTTCCCGAGGGCAACAACCAAAACATTTGGCAAAATCGACGCGAAACAGCGAGCGAAAGCTAGTTATACCAAAAAAGTCTCATCTAAAATAATGAGTAGTGTTTATGTGATTCTCGAAAAAATATGCAGCATTTGTAAAAGTACTAATAAATAGTAAAGGCAGAGATCTTTTTATTTAATTTATTCATAAACAATTTTACAATCGTATTTGAATATTGACTCAAAAGGAAAAAAAAACACGCATGGGTAAGGTTAAAAATTACAAAACACAAAGATATAATTAATTTGTGATGCTAAAAAGTATACAAGATAAGAAGCGATAGAAAAGAGAAGATAATATGATAAAATTCTCGTACTTGCAAGCAAAAACCAATAGCACCAAGCAACATCCCAATCTTTCATCCAACAATCCAAACTCTGAAACTTTTCTGCAGACCGTACAACTTTTAAACTGTAGCAGGTACGGTTAGCAAAGCCGGAGATCTTTACGGCAACTCGGTCGCGTAGATCAGCGCGACAATGCACCAGCCCTAAGGTTCTATGGGAATTTGTGGACCGTTTGCGAACTTATGTTGTGTTTTTGGAAATCTCTTACAAAGGCTAGACTTTGTATCTAAAAAGCGCATTTATATGGCTATGGAAGAGGTTATTTGGCTGCACAGCTAATCTGCTTCACGGCAGAAATAGGCATGGTGGCAGTACCTCCCCGGACGAGCCCTCCACAAAGAACTCTATAGATGAATGGGATGGTTTAAATTTGATTACCTTAGGATAACAGTTAGTAAAAGGACCAAAAAAAAAATTGCTTGATGAAGCATTCGTGGCGTAGCTTGCTTCGGCGTTCTTAGCCGATCATCTGAGTTAAGCAACACTCCGCGTGTTCACTACTTGGATGGGTGACCGTTTAGTGGCATTTAGATCTGAGCGCTTCCGTGCTTCGGAAGTCACGTTAAGATGTTGGTCCCGGCTTTTCAGTCGTTAAGCCATGTCGAAGGCCCTCGGCGGCCTAAACACTCCGACACCAGAGTTTGTATGAGCGAGTAGGCAACTCGGTCATCGAAGAAAGAAGGAAGGATGCGCTTTGTTTCATTACTTACACAGTACATGCTGAGCTTACCCCCTTTTTGGCATATGGCATGTAGGAAATTATTAATTCCTTTGTCATGATAATGTTGTGTAGGTTCTTAACAGCTTTATATTTGACTGGTTATTTTTTAGTTTAGTTTTGTTCCTACATTGTTATGTGTTTCCGAAACATGTTTTTTCTATCTATGTATCTAACTGAAGCTAAAGCGCCCATTGGCTTACTTCGGTATTCAGTATTCGGTAGTTGATCTAGGTTAAGCAACATTCTGCCTGTCACAACTAGGATGGGTGACCGTTTAGTATTTAGATCTGATCGTTTGCGTGCTTTGGAAGGTACCGAAGACATCAGTCCTGGATTTTAGTGTCATAAACACAGAAAAACAAAAGAGGACTTAATGCGTGCCCGTCAACCTTTACTACTAAAAAATACTACGACCTCTGGTGCTCTGGGGCGCAGTGGGCGCAGTGAGCGCTGTGGGTGAAGGTCCGCAAGAGACTGCATTAGGTGCAAATAATTTATCTCAGGTGTTTTCTATGTTTTATTATATAATAAGTAGTCAATGGTCCCCATTTTACTAGCACTTCTTAGTTTGGGGCTGTATAATGTGTATATTGCTGTGTGAACTATCACTTTATATTAATAATGCTGGACTAGTTTCCAGCATTATTTAATAATATTTATTTATTATAAACAGTTGCGCAAGTGTTTCATTTCATTGTAATACTTATAGCATAATACTTATATTGAATTAAAACGTTGACTTTCGTAAAGAACTAAAGTCAAAGATTTAATAGTTTTTTTAGTTCATTAGTTCATTTTATTTTGTTTGTGTTTTTATTTATTTAAATCGTTTAAAGTAATAAAGTCCTAGCTATAAGTTTAATTTTAGGTCAATTTGGGCAAAAATATACTAGTGCTGCCATCTCTAGGTGAGCGGGCGAGTTGCTTTCACAAAGTTTCTATTTAGAAGTTTGTAAAGTAAGTTTTCTTGCTAAGTACCTATTAACTGGAAATTATAAAATAACTTATGTATACTGACTTGCGTTTATTATATAACCTAATAGTACATACGTGTACTGTTTTTTTTTTTTTGTTTATTACCTGCCTTTGTTTTAAAACAGCAAAATAATAATGACTCATGTTTATTAATTAACCCATTAACAACAACACCAGCCGGTTCAGTCCACTGCTGGACATAGATCTCCCCTGAAAGAAGGGGGATATGCCCATAATCCCCACGCTGGGCATGCGGGTTGGGGTTCACAGGGCACAGACGCTGCTACCCGTCCGCGGCCAGGGGGTTTAACTGTGCCAGTGTTAGGCTGTTTTAAGCGACAATCAGCCGGCCACAAGAGCCCTGTTTGTTAGTTGGCAGGGTGCACCACGTGCAGGTGTACACACGTACTACATGTACTACATATTTTCTTGGTTGTTATTACCTGCCTAATTTGTGTTAAACAGCAAAAAGCTGAGACAGGGCCTGTTTGGCTGCACCCGGAACAGAACGGACTCACTATCGCACGACGGGCATGAATCTTCTTCATGTTTGTGATTCTACCCTTTGTGTTTAAATGTGCCTTATTCTTAGTTTGTATCTTCTATCGAAGTTGGTTCTGTTATTGTGTTAATGTGCTGTCAAATAAATGTATCTGTCTATCTAATAATCTATATTACGTGGTGGTCAAAATCAAGAGAGTATTTTGAGCACCTATGCTTTGAGCACTAAAGGTATTCCCATTTGAACACTGGAGGGAAAATAAGTACCTACTTACCTACTTAAAAATCTTAAAGATGGCGAATTAGAAAATCTCTTGTCCTATCCGGGAATCGAAGCGACTTAAGACCTATACGCAAAAGCATTATTGTTGATAAATTCCAACATTCCATAATTTTCCATATTAATATCCCTTAGAATACACTCAGTGTAACAATATTTGTTATAATATTATGTTCTATGTCTAGGGCTTTATTATGTAACTATATATTTATCATTTCAAGTATACCTACAGTACAGGCTCGGCCTAATTTATAATCAGTTGACCGTGTGTGAGTTGCAATAAATAAACAAAGAGACAGAACATAACATAACAATAGAATTTATATTCAGTATGTATTTATTCAAAGAGCTTATTTTGACTTTTCGTTCCCAAACCCACCCTTTTGTTAGGCGTCATAAGACTACCTAAGTCCTATTATTGTCCATCTCTAAATTTGGACCTGATGGTCTGAAACTAGCGAAATTCCTGTAAATGCAAGCAGGTTGTATATAAGGAGGTTATATCGCGAGATCGGAAGCCTCTTAACACACTCCTATAAATACGTAGCTAAATACCTGGCCAGAAGTTAAGGGGAGGTATCATGAATAGTTCTATTTCAATGCCATAAAATATGCCAATATGGTATATGCGGAAGTTTATAATACTTTGAGTGCTAAAACCACAACTGTAGTCTTGCAGCACGTTGCCAACGTAAGAAATGTAATATGGAAACCGCAGTCAACGTGTTAAGTGTTATTTTTATGGAATGTCTTGATTGAGATTTTTCAGGTTGAAATATATGTTTGTAATAATTTATTATCTATTTATTTTTGGTGCTGATTTCGTTAGAAAATGATGCATCTTTGATATAGACAAGAAAGTGTCATAAATACGCCATTTAAATATTATAATAACACTAGCTTCCATCTGCGGCTTCGCTCAAGTACCCAGATAAAAAGTGGCCTATGTGTAGCAAGACAATAACTAGTATATAAGTTTCAAATTTCACCCAAATCCGTTCATCTGTTTCGGAGTTGAGTGGGAACAAACATACTCACACATAAAGAAACTTTCACATTTATAATAGAAGTGTGAAGTGCGAAGTGGGAAGTGTGAAGTGTGGTGTGTTTAGTGAAATTAATACATATAATATGTCCTATAAAGAGTAGGAATAGGTACTAGTTTTTTGGCCATTGGCTCATACGAAGAAAAATTAGTTAGGTTCTTCTAACTACTTACTACTAAAATCGGAGATAAAAGTGTAATTAACTTACTCGCTAATGAAACCCACCTGCCCTTAAGACTGCAGTGACCACACGCTCGCAAAAACTGCAAGAGCTTTTACGACGCGGCGCGCCGTCGGCAGAATTACTAGGTTTAGCGACGCAGCTAAACAGATATTAGAGGCGTCGTGTGCAAACACCTTGTTTAGGACACCGTTTAATTCAGTTTAATAACTCACCTGTGTTTTAGACAAGGGGTTTATGTAAATAGACTTTGTAAAACGCACTTCTTCGTATGAGCTGGTGAATAAATCTGGTGTCGGAGTTTTTAGGCCGCCTGGAGGCCTCCGACATGGCTTAACGACTGTATAAACTGGGACCAATACCATGACGTACCTTCCGAAACACGTACTCGACGACCTCTGGTGCAGTGGGCGAAAGCCCGTGGGCGAAAGCCCGCAGAGACGTAGGTTGTGGGTTAGATTCCATTGATTGCAAGACAAATATTTGGGATGTTCTGAAGATATTTTTCTCGAGCTTGGGTGTTTCCTATGTTTGATATGTATGTATTTACAAAAAATCATATATGTACCTAGTATATCAATCATGTGGTTCCCATTATTACAAGCTCTGCTTAGTTTGGTTCTGTGTGAACTATCACACTGATTATAAAAAAAAACATGCTGGACACTAGTCCAGCATTATTTTTTGCTAAATGCCATTAAATGGTCACCCATCAAAGTAGTGCTCGGGTGGAATATTTTTTAATACAGATGATCGGCTAAGAACACTCAAATAAGCGACGAATGTTTCATACGACGCACTGTTCTTTCATCACGCTATTTATTTATAAAAACTCTAAATACAAAAGAAAAATAGTACAAAAACCACTTAAGTTGCCTCAATTTAGACTAGAAGTATGTAAAAATAACTGTTACGCAATAGCAATACAGTTATTTATAAAACAAACTTCCACCTGACATGAGAGAGCTGACAGATAATGAATTTAATCGCAAATTATATAATTGCCTCTGTGATAACTATTTTTATACTATAACTGATTATTTGACATTTAAATTCACTTAATATTAAGTTTTAACATGTACATTTATTCTAATTTCTCTGACATAAATTATTTTTGATAGTTATAATTATATGCGTGTTCCTTTTATTTTCATAATATTTATTAATGGCCGATTCCTATATTATACCGTTACCGATTACGCCTCGTTTTCCCCTGAAAAACTGTCAAATTTTCGACGCCTCGTTGTTAATTTTTGACAGTTTTTCAAGGGAAAACGAAGCGTTATCGGTAACGGTATAATATAGGAATCAGCCATTAGTCAATTTTTAATTATGTACCTGCTACTTTACGAGAATGTATAATTGTCTACTCAATAAACATTTGCACGACTATAAAGTCAAATATAGTGATACTTTATTGTAAGAATATCATTATGAACATATATTTATGCAAATAAATACTATGATTTCATTTCATTTCATTTGGTCCTTTTGCTAACTGCTACTGGGCCCTTTCAGGGTCAAATTTAAACCATCCACTCTATTCGCTATCTCAGTTGCCAACTCAAATGATAAGCACTGAACCTGAAGCCGGCTTTTGAATATGGGACAAATCTTGGAATATAATATTTTATCGCTCTTCATACATTTTGTACGAGACCGTTTACACTGGGCTGTAATATATTTATATAGTACAGTATTTTCGATAGTGTGAATAGCAAGCACGGGATGTAATATAAAGCTCAAGAGGTAATAACATTACATCCCATGGTTAAAATCCGTCTTGAGGCCGACGCACCAAGGTTGACATTTCATATTCGCTGCTTCACGGCAAAAATAGGCATGGTTCTACAACCATGCCTATTTTTGCCGTAGTACTGCCCCGGACAAGCTCTTCACAAATAACTCTACTTCTTCAAAAACAGTAATGGCACTGTAAACCGCTGCATGGCTAAGTTTGCGAGTCCATACGTTGCGTCTTCTAACTGTTTATACGTTTGAAGTTATAGGTTATGTGAGTACAGTTACCGATTGCTCCTATGGCACATACACATAACACAAACTATCGACTCAATGAATCGAAGAAACGATATTTGATTAAAAATCCCCGAAATTAACTTCTAAGAAAGAGCCTCAACACTTAAGGCAATCTGCCCGAGGCCGCCCTCGTACTAGACTCACAGTCAATATATTAATTGGTACTGCAAGGCAAATTCCTTCTTTCCATTCCACTGGTTTGTTTTTATTCATCACGCATAGTCCTCAGCTCGACGCATCCCGTTTCTACCAGTTGCCTTTCACAAATCATTATTCCATCTGGCCGGAGGGAGTCCTACACTAGGACAGACTAGGACGACTTGAGAACCTTCTCCGTTCGTCTGTTCAAAATTGGCTTATTATGCTATTAGATTACTTACTAAGAAGTGTATTAGGTATATTTCTAAGCGACACCTACCAATATCATCTATTACCGGATACATTCTGTTAGTCTTCAAGTATTTTGTACTAAAATCTATTAATATTTTTGTACACAGAAATAATAAATACAAAGTTTATGGCAAAAAATATGTACAAATGCGAGCATAACCCTCTACGAGATTTTTTCCAGCATATCTTTGAGTAGCTTTAAGCGATAGCTTAAAACAAGTAGAAAAAGTTAACAACAGACAAGAATTTAAGTTGACAAAAAATACTCATATTCCGTATTCAATGTGCAACAGTATAACCCGACACTTGTAGAAATATTTATACGTTTATAGGTTATGTGCACCGTGAATCACGACGCTCAAATAATAAATCCATCGTTAGTTCAACGTAAAACAGTACATATTTTGTTGTTGGATTTAAATCGAGGAACGGGCTAGAGAAGTTGTGGTGGCCATGCGTTTAGATGGTAACCACATAGAAAGCAGACCGATACTTTGTGCTTCGATTTTGAGAGTATATTGATACCAAGTCCTATGTGCATTAGTGGACAATAGGCTGATGATGATGATGATGATGATGCTGAAGCATATTAATACTTATTATCTGTTCTATGACAATGATAATAACTTTTGTTCAGGGCCTCATCTAGAAAATTAAAAGGTTTCAAATATTTAGTATCTTATCTTACTCTCTTACTTCTTACTAATATAATAAATGCGAAAGTTTGTGAGTATGTATGGATGAATGTTTGTTGCTCTTTCACGCAAAAACTACTGAACGGATTTGGATGAAACTTGGAATATACATAGTTTGTGACCTGGATTAACACATAGGTTACTTTTTATCCCAGTACCGCGCGAGCGAAGCTGCGGGCGGAAGCTAGTCTAAAATATTAGTGTATATTACAAATATGAAAGTTTGACGCTTTGTAGGGGTTTAAATTATGTAACTTTGTTACTCTTTGACGCAAAAACTACTGCACGGTTGTGAGCCCAAATTTACACCAATAAGAAGGCCCCGTCCTGGAACAACATATGGGCCGCAGAATAATATTTAATTATAAATATAAAAATACTGGACAAGGTTTTTTTCTATGGGATTTAGTATGAAATCAAGAATTTAAACAGGACAAAGTCTTGTCACAAAGAAACACAAACAAAACAAGACACAAATTATTAATATCAACGGGATATTTACCATGATTTGTGAGTTCTGTTATTTCCCGATATTTCGACGCAGTTGCATGCGCCATGATCATGGCGCATGCAACTGCTATGTTCTCAACCATGATAGTTTCAAAAGTTATAAAACAAGACACATTATTTAATACTAGCTGACCGGACGTTCAGCTAGTATTAAATAACCTTATTAGTATGATCGACCTTGGCACAAGCTTGCGCTCACGCGATACATGGCAAAAAAAAAATCCTTTATATTACTACACAAAAACATTACATAAATAATTTCACCATATTTAGTATTTTACTAAAATACAATGAAAAATCTAAAAATCAAAAATCTCCCGTACACCCCACCCCAAGACACAGTTGTGTCGAATGTTTACATTTCGAGATCTCATCTCAACAATTCTTCATCGCGCGAATGAATCGTTCATCGACGCTTGTTGCGTAGTCGCATACTCTCGTAGACATGGCAGCACTACATGGTAATACCAAAGATATACTCTTATATATGAAAAGAAAGTAAGTTACGCGTTTGATACAGATTCATATTTGATAATATTTACAATTTTTTATATATCATTAATTATTTATAAGTAGGTACTACATTAAAATATATAGTGCCCCTACAGATCAAATAAAGATGACATAACAATAAATTAATTCGCTGGTACTCAGCGCAAAACAAATGTTTGTATGATCTGCAAATGTATGTATGTATGTATGTATGTACATATTAAGGTAGTTTAGCTATAGACTAGCTTGGGTTCAAGTAAGAATAGTTATGGATATTAGATATAAATATTGGACTTTTGACCAAAAATACGTCATTAATAATGATTGTACTCAAACCATTTGAAAACATTTCTAGAAGTTCTTTGAACGTAACTTTTAAATAAGATACCGTCATTGGCCGCTCTCAATCTAACTGAGTCGTGTCAATCTGCGCTTGCGCACGCCAGCTGCAAGCCAATAAATACGGACAGCTACATCTCACCTGATTGTAATTATACATTCTATTTATTAATAAATTTATAAGCTTACTACAACTAATTTATCAAAACATCACTTCTATAACAACTTTTAACTTTTAATCAAAAAGAAAAGGTTCCATTAATTGAAAAGTAATGTTAAAATATAATATTCTTATACATACATGAAAATTAAAATAAATATGAAAAAATTAGACAAGGTGCTCTAGGCGTGGCTTACTTCGGTGTCCGGTCAGTACTGGGATGGGTGACCGTTAAGTGCTATTTAAATCTTAGCCATTCAGTACTTTGGAAGGCACGTTAAGATGTTGGTCCCAGCTTTTCAGTCGTTAAGCCATGTCGGAAGCCTTCGGGCGGCCTAAAAACTAATCCAGAGCTATTACGAATAGAAGAAGACCACACGGTAGCGAACCTAGTGCCTATCATTTTTACTTTTGATGTATAAATTAAATGATATTGATGTCATGTATGTACTCATAATGATACATTCATTCCCTTACAACCCGGTGTTGTCGGAAGCATCAGAGATAGGCACTATCTCATACGAGAAGAAGAAGACCGTAAGGTAGCGTACCTATTACCTAGCATTTTACTTTTGATGAAGATAAAAGAAATGGCATTGATGTCATGAATGTAGTTATGCTACATTCACACCACCACCACACCACATCAGCCTATATCAGTCCACTGCTGGACATAGGCCTCCCCTAATAAAGGGGGATATACCCATAATCCCCACGCTGGGCAAACGGGTTGGGGATCGAAGGGCACAGCTTCTCGCACCACCGACGCTGCTGCCCGTCAGTGGCCAGGTCATTTAGCTGTGCCGATGTAGGCTGTGCTATTCCACAATCAGCCGGCCGCCAGAGCCCCGTTCGTTGTTTAGCAGGGTGCACCACGTGCAGGCGGGGTTGGCTTGAGTTCCGAAGATAGGGGTTGGAACCCTGTACACACCATGATGCTACATTCATTTTGTACAGTTTATTAAATACTAGCTTAAGCCCGCAGTTTCGCTCGCGTGGTAGGTACCGTAGCTTATATGTTAATCAAGGTCACAAAATATGTATATTCCAAGTTTTGATCCAAATTCGTTCAGTAGTTTTTGCGTGAAAGAGTAACAAACATTCATTCATTCATCCATATATCCATACCCACAAACTTTCGCATTAGTAGGATAGGTTGATACTCGGGACATTGACATTATTGATAACGACGACCAATGATGAACGAGGATGAAAACCAAAATGGCTTTTTATTAAAAAAATATATATATGTGTAGTATATCAATCATGTGGTTCACATAATACAAGCTCTGCTTAGTTTGGGGCTACATGACGCTGTGTGATTACGTCCCGTATTATTTATTTGTTTATTAGTTTGACAAACCAAATTGGTGTTCGTGATCGTTCATCATTTAATCGTCGTCATCTCTAATGTCAAAGTCCCGAGTACCAACCTAACACACTACAAATAACCTTACAAGCCCTACCCGTAGATTCTCCTTGTCTGACCATCACAACTCCCTATTAATTCCCTCAACGCTGATGCGACGGGAACTTATCCGGGTTCCTTTTGGACACCTTCAGGCCATTAAGGCTCTAATGACTGCCTGTAAATTGGCCATAACTCAGGCCAGGCAGTAAATAACGGCGGGCACTTGATAAGGGCCCGCTGAGTTGTCGCGAGTGAGGCATGCCCGTCTTAGTTTAGCATGTGATATTTATTAGCCTGTTTTATTGAGAGCTCATTTACTCTATTGCTACATCATTATTTTTTTAGCTTAAATATTTACTTATTATTGCTTGTGTATGTATTACAATAAGCTTTTGTGAGCACCAATTAAAGTTATTGTATTGTATTGTTTCTAAATGTTTTTTTGTTCATTTTGGAGTTCAACAGTATATTGATGACATTGGAAGGACCCCTCGTGGCGTGGCGATGCACACACAGGTCTTTCGTTTGGTCCTGACGAAGAAAATTAAATGAATAGCTCGTTGTATTGGTATAGCAATCATGTAAAAGCATCAAGGAATAACACAATCTGCTAATCTGCCACAAAAGCGTTTCTGACTATGGCCTATTCCTTCTAATTCAGAAGTTTCTTTAGTTTTTATTGGCTGGAGATAAATATCACAATTTACCTAATATAAATCAACTGCAAAAATGTTTTGATGAAAGTCATCAAAATATAGATAAATATTATTATTACATTTTGGTTATTTAATGCACGAAAAATGTCTTGTTCATAGGCAACTTAATGTTAAGAAGCATTCTCTGTCAGCTAACCTTAAGTATTGTGGATTAAAACTTCATATTTGGCAATAAACACATTAAGCGATAATCTTTATTAACCTGCCTATATTAAGTGTTGTGAATCAATTTTTACAACAAACAATCCCGATAAATCCCGATCCCGAATGAAACAGACAGAAACTCTTTGTGCCTGTCGCATTACGATAATAAACGCACAAAATAGCCGCGACACAATGGCGAAATTCATTATAACGATGCGTCCTGCAAATGAAAACCTCATTTTGTGCTGGGAATGAATCAAACGCACATTAAAGCATTGTCATGTGGGAGAATTATTGTGACGCCTCTCGTACTAGCACACTTCGACGCTGGCGGCGCCAGCGGGACAGGGGATCCGTGGGGCCGTCACTCGAACAAATGTTCGTTACCATAGGGAATTCTCTTCTAGAGTCTAGTATCAGTAATTCTGTTAGCTGAACAAGTGTCATTTTTTGGCGTCAGTAGTTCAGTTGGTAAAAGTACCGAAACTTTTAAGTGTCAATATTTTGAATGGTAAGTGGACTGGCAGACGATAGCGCAGGATTGGAGTGGCTGGAAAAAATGAAGGAAAGTCTTACAAAGGGATTATTTATGCTAACAGTAACAGTATTTGTAGGCACAAATTGCTACAGACACGACTGTGTAATATGCACGGTAGCTCGGCATGCAACCGGCCAGATTTCAGTCAGGCATCAGAACGTCTTAAGGTGACAATAGTTTACACAGTCTAGTGATAAATTTACTACCCAGCTATACGTAAGTTGCGCCCGTCAGCCGCCGCTTACTGAAATACCTAAATGCTATAAAGATTTTCTTTAGACTTATATTTTTTTTAATAATTAATTTATAACGAATTATTTCTACCAAATAAATAATGTTAGAAACTTCGCTTGTAAAAGTTACAACAAGTGCTACTCCACACCTTTCCAATACCGCAAATTTTGCATTATCGCCCAACATTATGACAGGCCGTGATATATACTCGGACGTATTATAAAAGCAATAAATAAATAAATTTTGGCGGAATTTAGAACGCGACCGATTTTATTGTCTGCGATAATATAATGAACGGCATGTCCGCCATTTTGTATTGTCAACCGCTTTGTTTTCATTATCGTAGTCTATAGGGGTGGGCCTTCATTTTGATTTATTCTATGTTAATTTATTATAATTATTTTATCTAATAGTTGATCTATTCGTTAGCTGTCACCAACTACTTAACTATTAACTTTAAAAATGTATTTAATGTTTACAAAGCTGATTTGCATAGGGTCCATTCCTAATGTTGTTTGTACGATCTGCAGAAATTAAAATTACGATCAATCTCACTGGTTCCTTTTACCACTGATAAAGGAGTATTTATTTATTCATGTAGAGATTCTTAGACCAATCAACACATAAATAATTAGGTCTTTGCATCTATTCTAGATGATTTATAAAGCATCAAGTTGTAACTTACGCACTGACTGGGACGCTGTAGTGACACCCGGTTAGATGCAGTAGGCTTCAGTACCTATACCATCCTCTCATCTCTAACTCTATTGTAGTGCCCATCAGGGTCCATAAGAATAAGAACTTACTTTTATACTTTACCACCTGTATGCCTACTTACTTATGGAAACAATAAACATTGAGTAGGTATTGAGTATTGAGATAGCCATGGACAAAACATGAGTAATGCACGAGATTTATCTTCACCGTTTTGAACATGTAGTGCACTTCTACATTCACGAAACGGTGTAGAAAAATCATGAATATGTACAAAACTCAGAATAATAATTATAAGCCACGCCAAAGATAAACCGATACACTTCATCCGCCACGTATAGCTAAATTATTTCTTACAGATAACTGTTCAATATATCAACATGCCCGTACAGTGTACAAACTCATCAACCTGTAGCATGACCAGCAGGAGACTGCCTATAGTGATAATGTATCAATCAATGTGCAAAAACAAAATTCAAAGCCTGTTTTTTTTTATGATACCCATAATTGATGGAACGAGCACACGGCCCACCTGATGTTAAGCGGTATCCATTACCTATAACAAAGTATTGGTTCGTAGGTCACTGATGCTTGAAGGTGTTAAGCCTCATGTGCCTGTAATTTCACCGGCACACCAAAATATAGAAATATAAGGATGATTAGCCTTAAGTAAGCTAAATTTATACTCGAAAGCTTTTTTGATACAGTTCGAACCTTCAACACACATCGAAACTTAGTTTCTGATGCCTTCCAGCCAGGTGGAGTTATTATCTGCTTGGGGCTGCTAGTAGACTGGATGCGTGAAGCTGAGGACTGGGCGCAATGGGTCTCTTTAGCGGGGGTAATTCCAGCAGTGGAAGCTAAGGACAGGATTGGAATGACGCTCATTATTAGGAAGGCCTATGTCTAGCAGTGGACTGCTAAATGCTGATGATTATGTTAACACAATTTTGTGGATATTCTGTACACCAAATATTAATGTAATATTTACTATGATGCATTCGGGATCACAACTATCCTACTAATATTATAAACGTGAATGTTTGTGAGTATGTATGTAGCACGTATGTATGGATCTTTATTACTCTATCACGCCAGCACGGCTGAACCGTTATTAATGAAACATGGAATAAATATAGATTGTGGCCTGGATTAGCACATAAGCAACTTTTTATCCGGGTACCAATTGAACAAAGCCGTGTACAGAAGCTAGTATTCTGTATTCCAAATGTTATTGTAATATTTACTATGAGGCATTCGGGATAGCAACTAATTTGCCACAAATCCCGATAATTCACAGCACTGTTTACAGATTTTAATCTGTTTTATCTAGTTTTTGCGGTGGATGACAGCGACGCGGTGCGTTGCCGTGACGTTTGCGGTGCTGTCGCAAATAAATACAGACAATTTTTGTTGTTAATTAATAATTGTATGAGGGGGTTAGTATACGGGCAAACTTTCTGAAAAGTTTAGTCTGGACATTAGACATTTTGCATTCCATAAGACAATGCAGACCTAAGCTAGAATTCAAATAAACGAGGAACATGGTGATCACTAGTGCAATAAAGGTTTTTTGTTCTGTTATATTTTTTTTTGTACTGTGTATGACTTCATTATTTATTTTTCACCAACACTGATTGGTACAACATACCCATAATACTTTCATTGCTGGGTGAAGCCTGCAATAAAAGTATTAGTATAAGCTAACAATACTTAAATATTATTTAAATTATTCTTGGATTATATTTCTTTGACTTCATTTTGATAGACAAAATTATTAGTGAATTCATCATCTAATTTTAAGTAGGTAATTTGGGATATTTTTGTCATAATTATAAATTTATTTCAACTTCAAAAAAATAGTTTAATTGACGCTTCGACTTTAATTTTTTCTTTAATTCTTTATTGTACACAGAAACATAATACAGGAAAAGAAATACTTAGATGCTATGTACAAAGGCTAAAGAGACGTTGTCACATCAAGCTGACCGTTACTGCCTAGGTACTAGGTAACTAGTACCTTGGTACTAGTTTAGCTAGAACCTAGATTATAGAGTCGGCCGATTAAAAGTTACCTGTATACCAAACACGTTAATGCGCAACTCTGTGTTTGATTGCGGTAAAACGAAACGCTTGTACCAAAATTATTGTTTTAATTCACGCAAGTACGCATGGCTTCGTTTTAATTTATTACAGTTTGTCAAATTGTTTTTGAACATGCTTTATTAATTTGTAAGTTCTGTCAATGAACTTTTAATTACTGAAATATCGAGTTCATGCATGGAATAAATGTGTGAATACATTCATAAAAGATACAAAATTGAATGTTTTATTTATTATATTGTATTGAGCAATTTCTTCAGAGGTATCATTAAAATCAAACTTCAGTTAAAATTATTCATCATTGCCGTTTGACTGATTATTTGAGTTTCATCTGCTATTCAAATTTATTGATATGTTACATAATACTACTACGAGTAAGTAGATAGATGATAGATAGGTAACTCTTTATTGTACTCACACCAACTTAAACATAATGTACAAAATACGATAAGTACGATTTTCTTTAATATTAATTATTGATTTTAATGTGTGTACATGCAGTAGCTATCTTGCTTTTAACCTATTTTTTTGTTTATTATTTGTATACTAATTGTGTGCTATTTTGTGTGCCAGATGTAATAAATAAGTATATAATTAAACAACGTACAGCTTAAGCAATTAGTCCTAGAGATATTCGAGATTGTATACTTATATTGCAAAGTGTAGAGGTACGCCATTTTTTTTATTCACCCTCTGAAGTGATACTGCGTGAGCTGAGTTAAAAATCCCTACGCTGACTTCAACATTATGGAGTTTAAGTGGTTCCAAACTCTATCTTTGAAACTCAAACCAACCTTACTTGCCTGTGGTGCACCTTGCTGTACCTACACTGGCATAGCTAAATCTCCTGGGCACCGACGGGCAGCAGCGTCGTTAGTGCAAGCTGTCCAGCAGTGGATTCATCATCATCATCATCATCAGCCTATAGCAGTCCACTGCTGGACATAGGCCTCCCCTAATGAGCGCCATTGCGCCCTGTCCTGAGCTCGACGCATCCAGCTTCTACCAGCAGCCTTTCGCAGATCGTCACCCCACCTGGCCAGAGGGCGTCCTACACTACGTTTGCCGAGCCGCGGTCTCCACTCAAGAACTCGTTTACTCCATCGGTTATCGGTTCTTCGGCAGATATGGCCAGCCCACTGCCACTTCAGCTTGCTAATTCTCTGAGCTATGTCGACAACTTTAGTTCTATGTCGGATAAACTCAGTGCGTCCTACCCGTCATGACATACGGAGCTGAAACGTGGACACTCACAGTACGGCTGGTCCACCAGTTTAAAGTCGCTCAGCGAGCTATGGAACGAGCTATGCTCGGAGTTTCTCTGAAGGATAAAATCCGCAGTGGATTGAGAGTATAATATTTTGGTCGCAAACACAAAACTAAATCACTTCTAAAACTATCACAAAACAACACAAAATCGAATAGCATATTTAACCCCCTCCCTGGATTACTCGGGCTAACCCCCCCCCCCCTCCCTCCCCCTTAGGGGGGACATTTAGTCGTGACATTTGGAGTATTTATTCGCATAATAATAATTCCTCAGCGGCGACGGGGCCGCCGTTAAGAATTATAGCTCTTGGAGACACCTTTAAGGTGATGTTCGGATGTGTTCGATTTGTGTGGACATGCAATAAAAAGTAACTAAAGTAGCAAGAATATAAACATAATTTTCCCTAGCCAATTTAAACAAGGAGATTTGAATTTGTAAATTTTTTTTTTGACTATGAAAGAAGCACCAAGCATATGACAGCCCTTCGTACAATTAATAAATTATGCGAAGAAAAAGATTTTGATTTGTTTGTTATTTCCTTGACGAAATTCACAAAAAATGCCCTCATATACTATTATAGTTTTTAATATCAATATGGTCTAACACTGTTATGGTAAATGTAAAAAAAAGATAAATGTTAAAATAATAAATAAATAAAAAAGTGGTAAAATGAAAAATAAATAATAAGGTTCCTATCCTATCTTTGGTATCCTATTTTTGCACTGAAAGTGCCCACAAAACACTTATTTGTACTCTCTGTACTGTTACTATAAAGTAGTTTGTTGGAGAATAACTTTTTTTTTCCAAAACCGTTCATATGCATTGGAATTGCATTTGATAAATATTATGTTTTTTAGTAGTCTATAGCCAGTTATGGCAATGAACGTATTGGTGACTGGTTTCTTCATGCTAAAAAAAATTATGTGTAGTGACTAGCGATCACCATCCTGCCTGCATTAAACCAGCTGACATCAAGCGAATGAGATTGTGATCATATGGTTGTTGTTTATTTATGGTTACGCGGTTGTCACGATTTTCAACAGATATATGAAGCCATCTCCAACATTAGATTGCTTAACTGTTTCTGAACATAAGAGCCCAGGTTACTTACCCTTACTTACTTTAGGAACTTTAGCCTTCAAAAATATCTTATCCACAGTAATCCAGCGGGCGGAGTCCACCATCTCAAGATTAAGGCATTAACCGTTAGAGCGCCGTTACCGGCCCGGCGCTGTCTCGTGCCGGATTACTATCGACGGCCCGCCCCGCCCCGCTCCGCCCCCGTTTGTTGCAATCACACTGATGAATTGCTGATTATTGAAAGCTTGATGCTGAGTTTGAGCTGGGTGTTAGGGGTTCTAATCTCCATCTTTGGCCTTCCACCCAACCTCACCTGCCCGTGGTGCACCCTGTTGAATAACAAACGGAGCTGGTGGCCCGCTGATTGCAGTATAGCCTTAATCTCCCGGCCTTCGATAGGCAGTAGCGTCGGTGGTGCAAAAAACCGTGTCATGCGATCCGAACTCGCATGTATCATGGAGATTAAGGGCATATCCCCCTTCTTATAGGCGACGCCTATTTTTAGCTGCTAAAGGGTTGGTTGTAAAACCTAGGCAAAGAAGATAGAAAAAGAAAAACTGCCAAAAGGACGGCGTTAGCTTAGTAATGGCCGCTTTGTAAGCACCGCACACCTAAAAATGTGTTATACTCACGAATACACCTTACTTGGTACAAAGCTATGAGGTATATTACGAGGGAACCCAATCACATTTTTTTACCGATCAAACAAATTGGTAGGAACCAGGTGACTAGTTAAATATTTTGTAATTGGTACATATAATTTGATTATTAAACTTTTTTAACCACTTATGGCATTTTGATTTAATTGCATCTGTTTCCGTACTTCGGCACGTTAAAATGTTGGTCCCGTCTTTTTTCAGTGGTTATGCCATGTCGGAGACCTTTAAGTTCTGACACCAGAGTTACCCACAAGCTCATACATATCTTCTGGGAAAGCTCGAGTCATCGTCGATCTCATCCTTGCCCACGCAAGCATCAAGGTCAAGAGCTTGCCCTTAACAAATAAAAGTGAAGGAAGGAAATAAAGAACCCTTATATTCTTCAACAGTGAATATTAGTGCTTGCATATTTACATAAATGAGTTACCTCATGACAGCTTCATACCCCTGATTACCCCATGACAGGGTAAACCAAAACATAGAGCATAGATTACGCTTGTATTATCTTGTTTGTGTCACTGCCCTATTTCTTGGGACATGGCTTGAAGAAAGGATTAGGCTAAGGCAGGGGATAGTTAACGCTTTGAATTTTATGGTTGTAGCATGTAAGCTGTTGCTTCCGGGTTTGTTTGCAAATAAAGAACTGAATAGCAAAAAAAAACATCATTTTATTTTTATTTTAATAGTTAGGTCTACCAACGACTACTACAACGATGCAACATATAGGTACATAATACAGTAGGTTACATATATTATAGTTACAAGGTACAAGATACAAGGTAAGTAAACACTCGTTGCATAAAAAGTACGGAGAAGTAAAATTTCTTAGTATATAGTGATATAATTTTTATGATTAACAGCTGGCTTCAGCTTGCTGTTTCGCTCGAATCGTTTCTATGCCAGTACAGTACTTTAAATTCTAAATGGACCTATCGACCTACTTTTTGTCCTTTTTTGTATCTCTGAAATGTACATGTGTGTGATGATCGGTGGAGTAGATAAGGCTCATAGGCGTATCAAACAATCAAACAAACCAATTTACTCTCGCATTTATAATATTAGAAAAGTTAATAATCATGATAAAACCAAATAAATGTATTTTTAGTAACGTTTTTTAAAAAAAACATATTAACACCCGTAAAAGTACTTAAACGAAGCTTTAATAAAATGATAAAGCTGAGCTCAAACACCAACCATCTGCCGAAAATATTACCGAAAGCCAGAATCCAGAACGTCTGAAAAAAGTATCTATACATCCTTAGATATTGGCGTGTGTTGACATATTTACGGCCTCTTCGACTATTAAGTGGTGATTTACTGTAGGCATATCTGGATGGATACGTTTTTATCGTAGGCAATATATCCAGTAGGCTTTCGGTTTATTATGTGAGCATTGTGAGGGTTAGGTGCCTCTTTCCCGTTAGCTTGTGGTATCTGATGAGCTTGGTTTAAGGCGTGTGGCCTTTTTGGTGCTTTGTCCAAAATAATCTTACGATTCTTGTGTGAAACTATTCTCGTGAAAGATACTATTGTATGTAACAATCATCTCTATTGCCGAGAATAGAGAGCCTTACGCTCTGAAACGTTCGAGGAAATCTCAACATGATGTGGCTTGAAGTCTACTATTTAAAGTATGTACAATCAAGTTTTCAAACAAATCAACTGTTCTGCCTTGTGTTATGCGAGTTTTTGGTCATGATTATGATGTTTACCATTTTAATTATTTATTTTATTTTTATAATTGGTTTTTGGAACAAAGTTCCTTATCGTGCGTTGCGAAAGGGAGCTAGACGGAAAAAATAATAAAAAACTTTTTTTTCTATCTAGTGGTTTTCGCCTATTATTGATGTGTCATTTAATTTATTATATAACTATGATTTTTTTTCCATTGCAATGGTGAACATAGCGTAGGTGATCCAATAAATTATTAAATTAATTAATTATATATGTTCATCATTTTCAAGCATAAAGGCCCACACAACCAGATCGTAGATTAAGTATTCTACGAACTTAAAAAAGAGCTAAAGAACTAATTGTGAAAAAGAGCGTCAAAAAAAATCCAAATGAAAAATAATTTTTTATATATAAAAATCATTACAAACAAAACTTTTTCTTCAAAACGTACTCCAGCTAATTTCAAAGAATGACGCTTGAAATCCGTCGAACTCTTAAACAATGCGAACTAATTAAATTCAAATTAATCGTAAAAAAGGGAATCACGTCAAATTGACCGTAAAATTTCGAGAAAGAAAAACAATGGGTTCCTGCGATAGCGTTGGACTTAAATTAAATCGGAGTCGTTTCGACAAACCCTTCACTTTTGTAAACATACGGTCAAACTTTTTGGTAACACTCGCGGCGTATTAAAGTTAAACTACGTAAGCAACAAAATACCTTCAAAGTACTAACTGATGAAAAGGACAATGAATCTGTGATTGACGTATTCGCCATGCTTTACATGTTAATAAGACCAACGATATTGAAAATCTGTTTTTCAACTGGCTACCTTGACCATGCATTATTTTAAACTAGAACACAAAATAATCAGATACTTTTAAGCTACGGGGGTGATTTATTAAAAATTTTGTACCATAAAATATCACAATAATTCAAAAATACTAACATAAAAAAAAACTATAATACTACACATACCAACTTGTAATACTACACATACCAACCGATGTGATGCCAAGCCGGTTTCATTCGAAAGGCAATAATGTGAAAATGGTTTTATTCTCTAAGGGTCGATTCACATCTGACGTCTCCGTCGGTTGCGTCGATTCGGTAATATTAGACCTGCCACATTTATTATGCGTCTAGTTAATATTTGCATTCAGCACCTACAAAGTGGTTGTGTTGTGTGATATTGAATTTTAAAATGAAACCCATCGATTTTCTTTTGTTTGAACCAGATCTAAAAAGGAAACTCGACATTTAACTACTAAAAGAATATCAATTGGCCAATATCATTGTCTTTATGCAACTTCAAGAGAGTATCCTACAACATTTATTCATTTTTACCGTTTGTTCAGAGAATCTTCTGATGAACTCCTTACGATTGTGAAATGATTCATGTTGACCGACAATGCGTTGAAGGAAACGGAAAATGCGCTGTATTTTCGACGCACTAACGCAGGATCGGTTGGGTGTGAAAGGTCAAATGTTTTATTACATATTTGTCTATTCAGACGTTATGCGACCGTTAATACGCTGCGCATGTTCAGTTGCGTAACGCCAGAACAGTCAAATTAGATGATAAAACATCTTACCTTACACACATAACCGATGACGCATTAGAACGTCGGCCGTACTAACTGACGCATCTTCCGTCATTTAAGAAACGACCCTGAAACAGTGCATTTGGCATTTTTAGCGTCACACGCCGGGTATCCGCTAGTATATGAAAATAAAGTAGTCGCTTGCAAAACAGCCCCGTATAGTTCCACCTGTAGAGGGTTAACTCCGAACTCCGTCCAAGGTATGAATATTTACGAAAGCATTAATTATTTTTTAACTTTCTTCCCGGTTTGAGAGGCTTTTCTTAAACTACAGTTGGTTTGAAGTACTTTGCTTCCAATTTTTATACTCAATTTCTTTTATCTTTTCGATTCGTAAGTACGTTATTGTGTATCATGTTATTTGTTTTCTCATCACTTAGATAACAATAATTATTTATAATTTATTTTTAGCATACATACATTACCTAAAACTATCGATTGTTGTTTTAAAATTGTAATGAAATCTATAGTTAAGTGAATTACTCGCCGCGAGACAAAAGCTTCTACGTTTTGCCAATATTTGTTTCAGATCTGGATCTCTTTGTATATTTGGGTTCGATTCCCGCTTCGGGACAAATGTTTGCATGTTCTGTAGATATTTGTCTCGGGTCTGGGTATTTTCTATGTATGATATGTATGTATTTACAAAAAAAAAATGTTATATGTGTAGTATATCAATCATGTGGTTCCCATAATACAAGCTCCGCTTAGTTTGGGGCCATATGATGCTGTGTGATAGTATCCAACATATTTTTTTAAATTTTATTTGAAGTCATCCGTGAGATTTTAATTTAACAAATTCTACGATACCCAGATATCTATAAGCGTGCTAAAAATTTAAATTCAGACCAAAATGTAAATAAAAAAGTTATGTAGATAAAGTATAAACCGTTCAGTTTTATTGCAAACATAGTTTGACTTTAGTCTAAACTTAAAAAAGAAGCAGCAAGAATTTCTAGCGCATGAATGCCATAATATCCTGGCAGCCGGATGGAAGAAGAGGTCGTGGTCGGCCAAGAAAGCGATGGTGGGACAAGCTCAAGGTTGGCCTTCGAGAGAGGATGTTTGGATGTATCGAAGGATAGAGATGGTTGGCAAAATTCGGGGGAGACTTTTGCCCAGCAGTGGAACGATGCAGGTTAAAAAATAATAATTTCTAACTTGTATAATTGTCTCAAGGTTTTATTAAATCTAAATAAAAATAAAGAAATAATAATGCTGGACTAATAATGCTGGACTATCCCAGAACATATACCCAGACACAGAACAAACATCCGTGTTCATCACACAAATGTTTGTCCTGGGTGAGACGCGAACCCGCGACCTACCAACTGAGCTATGAGACCAGTAAAAATCTCAAAAAATTACGATGGGCATCCTTATATACTTGTCTTTATGCAAAGATGATAAACGACACAGTGCATGTCTACATCGTAACCTACACTATCTACACCTTACCGCCACTACCTGCGAAGTTAAACTTTGATATTTCAAGCTAAATATAATTTAAGTTTATTTTTCTTATTACCAGCTAACAAGGGGCGCGTTATCGGCCGAGAGGCCTGCTTGCGCAGTTAAAACGAATTTATACTTTCGATTACACCGGCGGTGGATGAATAAAAAACAAATGAGCCGACAATTTGTTGGTGCTGTGTTGTGCTGCTGTGGCGGACACTAGTGTGGATACGCTCCTAGAAAAATATTGAACTTTTCTAAAAACTAAAAGTTTTTAATTATTTTTTTCAAAATATTAGCACTAGCACGTTAACTGTGGGCCTTTTGCGAGCTAATCCATTGACAGGTTATTATTTATGTTTCCAGCACTCAAAACGTTACTAAAATTTATTGATTTTTATGAGAATTTGTCCTAGAAAGTCTTCTTGGTAGTAGCTTTTTGAAAATCATACTCATTATGTTTGTTAAGTGGCATGATAAGATTTAATGTTCGCAAAAATATGAACATAACATTCAGTTTTTTCTAAATATACTATTCTTGAAAAATAAATGCTTAATCTATAGAAGCCATTTAAAAAAAAGTCTTAACACTTAAATTATACTGACCTACTTGCAAATAGAAATCTGACTAGCAATCACACTAACTTTAAAGTAACATACGTTACTAATATTTAACCTTTACTTATTAATATTTAAATCTTCATTTCAAAAAGTCCGCAGAAAATTTCCAAGATGAAACCCCTGTTATCTTATCCTCCCAAATCTTTCGTTTTCATCTCAAGGCGCAGAGCTAAGCTATTATATTTAATGTGTATGCTGGCTTGATTTGAACGTAGTATCCAACTCCGAACATTCTTTGTCTCTTATTATTGCTAATTTGTCGTGTTTTCTTGTTATCGTAAGGCAAAGGAATTAAATGTTATGATATCAAATGTTCTACGCTGTAATGAGCTACGGTGCTACGGCGTAGCAGCGGCTACGGACTTCGTAGATCTTCTTAGAAAGTTTAGAGTGTGTTTCAACTTTTCAAGTAAAGATTTCACTTTTCAAGTAGGGAAGGTTTTAAAATGCAAAAAGATAAATTCAAATTTAAAATATAATAAGTAGCTAGGGTATGTATAAAACAACAAATTGCTTGACATTTCAAACGTCACAGCAGCTATGTGTGATTTTAATTTAATTTAGTTTCACTGAAAATATACTCTAAAAATAAACCAAAAAAATTGTATAGGGACAGTTTTTACAGACCGCTGGTACAGTTACGAAGTTTAATTAGGAATCCTTTAACACCACCACGGTTGAACACCATATTTCCAGCAAACTTATACACGTACTAGCTTCCGCTCGCGGCTTCGCTCAGGTGGTACCGAGATAAAAATAACCCTATGTGTTAATCCAGGTCACAAACTGTGTATAATTAAAGTTACATTCAAATCCGTTTAGTATTTTTTGCGTGAAAGAGTAACAAACACAAACATTCTTCTATTAATCCATACTCACAAACTTTCACCTTTATAGTATTAGTAGGATAATAGCTTGTGACCCGTAAAATAAAAGTTCAAAACCTCACGCCATTTTAACTAAATCAGACTTTATCCTCTAAGCTAAATTTTATCTTTTTCACCCACATCAAACCATCACTAACTCCAGTCCAAATCTAACCACATCACACCTAAATCCTTTGAAACAAACTAGATGTGAGCAAATCCGCAGTTTAACCCTAGTTTATGAGGAGCGGCTGACGGACAGAGCGGCGCGATTGACCAGTATCGGGGCCTCGCAGGCACCCTGATATTACCACAGCCTGGGGACCACCGCTACTACACTACATACATCTAACACTAGTACACGCGAAAAGTCTGCACTGGCAGACCGAACCATTGAACTTTTTAATGCACTAGCAACTCAAAGGATTGGTGTTCGTTTGTCAAATCGTCGGATCGGGTCATATACAACGTTCATTCATATTTTTTTTTAAATATTTTTATCTAATATTTTTATTGATACTAAAATAATCCTACTTCTGTAAATAACTTTTCAATTGACAAAGATTTAGCAAATTCATAAATTAATTTGAATGTTTTTTTGTAGTTTGAGTGGTTGACATTTGAATTTTTCCGATTACTTTTTCATTCTATAATCGTATCGTAGAATTATTGCAATAATTTATTTATGATTTATTCGTATTTTTATTTTATTTGGTATGTATTATGACATACTTACCAGTATATATTGATATTGCTTGCGTACATTGGACGACAAACGTCAGCGATTAGATGCTACGACAAGCTGCGGGGGACAAAATTTTCATACATTTTTTCAAAGCTCCGCACACACGGCGATAATCGCGACAGAAACATATGACAGACGCTCGCGACTAAGCGCGACGACAAAGCGTCGTGTTTGCGAGGTCTGTTAAACTACATGTATTTTAAGTAATAAATATACTTTGGCTTTGACTCATCAGCATAAACAATGGTGGAAAGTAATAATATCCATACAAGTATCCTAGCTATCCTCCACGAGACACGTCACTATTGCGGTACTTTATACCCTATGGTCCTCGTAGGGTACGTATTTTATTGGTGCTACGTATTGATTGCTGTGGATTTGGATGTTATAACTATTTGTGAGCGTAGCGGAAATGTCCGCTATTCCTGACAATAAAGTCCGCTGACAAGCGACAGCGGTTCCAATATTTTAGATGAATAAAGTTTTGTTAGGTTGGAAAAAGTTTGAAATGTACATGTAGGTACATCAAGTAACCACTAGGTGTATTCGCCATGGCCACCTGCTCCTATGAGGATGAAAGGAAGATTAAACAGGGTTGGGTTTACCATAACTACAAAGCTTGACAGGTGGAGTGGTGATTGCAGATATCATCAATCCACATCATCGTCATCAGCAGATTATATACCAGTTCATTAAACTGGATAAAGACTTCCCCCAATGAGAGTAGTTTTGACGTTAAATTTAAGTTAAGTCACAATTATTTTTTTCAATATGAACTTTTTAATACATTTTGAGTCGTCATTTTTTTGTAAAGCGAGCAAAAAGCCGCGGCTAGGAAAACGTAGTGTAGGACGCCCTCCGGCCAGGTGGAGTGACGATTTGCGAAAGGCTGCTGGTAGAAGCTGGATGCGTCAAGCTCAGAACAGGGCGCAATGGCGCTCATTAGGGGAGGCCTATGTCCAGCAGTGGACTGCAATTGGCTGATGATGATGATGATGACCAAAAAGAGAAGAATTACCATCTCTATTCTTAATAGACAAAAATGCGGGACAAATGTTTGCATGTTCTGCAGATATTTGTCTCGGGTCTGGGTGTTTTCTATGTATGATATGTATGTATTTACAAAAAAAAAAAAGTATATATGTGATATATCAATCATGTGGTTCCCATAACACAAGCTCTGCCTACTTTGGGGCTACATGATGCTGTGTGATATTCCAGCATTATTTATTTATTTATTTATTTATTTAACTATTAGGTACATTGTTTTTGAGGGAGTTGGGGACAATATCATCCCAAGCTATTTTGTTATGTTAACCCCTTCCTTGTTAGAGAGACAGAAGTTTAATTGATTTAAATAACACTAGCGTCCGCACGCAGCTCCGCTCTTGTGTTACCCGGATAAAAAATAGCGTTTAAACCTTATTCTACGTCTAGAACTACAATGTGCAAAATTTCAGCTCAGTCCGTTCCGAATTTTTGGGGTCATTCATCAGCATCATCATCATCATCATCATCATCATCAGCCCATAGCAGTCTACTGCTGGACATAGGCCTCCCCTAATGAGCGCACCTTGTCCTCAGCTCGACATTTCACTCACATTTTCTTAAATTCTCACCTATATAATATTAGTAAGATTTTTTTTAATTGTCATGCCAGAACAAAATTAATTGCTAGAAATAATTTCAAACTACTCAATAACAATACAAAGTCATCAGCTACCAGTTATTTTAAACAGTTGAAACGAAACGTTAATCGTTAAGCAGCGACGCCATCGACCGGCCGGTGATTACCGTAAACATGAACTGTTTATATGTTTTTAATTCCGCTATATATCGATAGTGCTAAGGGTAGTGCCACACTAGCTAAAACTATATAAATGTAGGTCTAGGGAAAATAAATAAGCTGGGTACACAAAGTAACTAAGTAAGAAGTTTTGAGTGAAGTCACCGAAGAGAGAATTAAATAAAAAAATATAGAAAACAGAAGAGGAAAGATGTTTGGACACCTCATACTACATGACAGCTTTATACGCAATATTATAGAGGGAAAAAAATGCCTTCAGGAGGCCTTAAACCTCCGACACTTTCATACTTAGAACAGCTAAGGAATGGAATGCTCTTCCGGCGTTAGTGTTTAATGATCACTACGACTTAGGGGTCTTCACGCGAAGAGTAAATAGGTACATTCTAGGCAAGCGTACTACGTCGACAGCATTATCTTACCAACAGGTAAGATGGCGGTCTAACGTAAGCCTATAAACTGTAAAAAGGTGAAAACACCAGAGTTAACCACTAGCTCATACGAAGAACAAGATCGTAAAATGTTGCATAATAATAACGCGTAATTTAGAATTTGCTCTTTTAGCTTCGGCCTCAGTACTCTGAATATAGACTCAGTAAGCCGCATCCTTTAGCAATAACGAGGACGATTCGTGAATCGCCACAATAAAGTGATGTTAATGCGCGGGATTCGTGTTACCTATACTTTATTTTATTAGTGCTGTGATAACACAACTGTACACTAGTACCACTGACAGTTATATTTTGGATTTTTTGTAAAATTCATTTTATTGAATATTTTTTTTTTATTCATGTCCCAGTAAGTAAAGTAAAGTATAAATCTCTTTATTCAGTAGGAACCTTAGATAAAATTGGCAAGAAATGTTGCTTGGATTATATTATTTTAAGCTCTTTGTTACAATTTTTCTTAACTACTTATAACATTGTTTTTGAGGGAGTTGGAGCTACTAGGCACTGCATCGTCCCGGTCAAAGAGTAATGGTTACCACTTGACGCTGTAAACTACCTATCTGGAATAGATGCAAATTCCTAAGAAGCGTGTTTTTTTTTCATTTAGTTTGCTCTCGCTCTCGTAACGTAACTCTTGATTGGTTTTGGTCATCTCTTGGTCCAATTGTATCTCTTGGTCCTTTCCACTGGCACTAAGACCCTAACGGGTTTTCACAGTGAACATTGTTGAGTATACCTAGTATTTAGTTTTGATGAATAAATACAATAAAATACAATATAATATTGCTTATACTAAAATACATTCAATCTGAAGTAATCAATTTAATTTGGCATGCTGACTGTTATGCACTTTTTAATTGTTAACTAATAATGTACCTAATTTTTTTATGCCAATTGGCAGGATCTGATTTTTACTTTTCTAATCCACAAACAAAAAATTTATAAAACAGTTTTTCAACGAAAAACTAAACGATACCTACACGAGTTGGACCCCACCCTAGGTACGTAGAGCTCTTGAATTGCTGGTACAATTAGTTTGGTCCAGTAGTCTAGTCCAGGTCTTAGGCGAGCCGAGTTATTAATGTTTTTGGTCTGTGCTTTATGGCATGTTTGCTTTCAGTATCCAGAGCTGAATTTACCTATGACCCATGCTTAGATCAAAGAGATTGGATTTGAAACTTTTTTCATACTATCTCTATGGAAAAGATCGTCGTTCTAAGAAAAACAGTGCTACGTCGGTTACGTCCTCAGTTACGGTCAAAAAGTTCTTATTCATGCACATTTGTGGCAAAACGTCCCACGGACGTCTCGTCCAACTATCACCTAATCAGTAGACAGCCTGGCAAAAAGGAGCCATTGAAATTTGAACTCTATTGTTGGATACAATGATATAAAATAGAATATCAAAAAACTAGCGGACGATGAAAACGACTTTTGATATGAAAGTGTTTAATTTACGACTCTAGTGCTATGAAAATAGTGTTTTAGTTGCGTTTAAAGTGCTGTACATGCTATTTTATAAAAACATCATCGTTTTACCAAAAGCAACTTTATTGTAGACAAGAATAAGGTTGATTGCAAATGAATAAATAACTTGGTGCAGTTCGGTTGTCCCCGTCACTATCTAGACAGCAGCTTGTCACACGTAGTTCTTTTTTGAAATCTGTCACGCGGCTTGCAATCAAAAAAGTTGTATGAAAAGTACTACAATAATAAAATAAAACAAACTCTTTTACTTAAATTTCTAATTTCTAAAGATGGCAGGTGGATAATTTATAAGGCAGATAATTTTTAATTCAATTTAATTGAAACTGCAGTAATATTGTGAGTGCTAGTGTTATATTTAAAATAGTAGATTTAGGTTTATTTAAACGAACTAATTAAAAACAAATCCCAAAGCAGTTTGCGAAATAATCATTAACAGCGCCATCTTCCGCAACAATATCAATAACATTATCAAAATGCCATCAGTTACACTCATTAGGCAGCGCGCACACGAGCCGGAACAAAACGGCCGAATTAAAACTGCATCCGGTCCGGTAATTATAGGTAATTAGAATCGACGCGGTCGGTGCGGCCATTGCTTTATATTTAGTTCAATTTCATTATGCTCCGAGAGGATTTATTTTATTGTTAAATGTTATTTTGGGTATTCATATGATTGAATTATGGTTTTGTTTGAACTTATTTGAATGAAAATGCTTAAAATTAAGATAAATAGGAAATGATAGCATTATACACCAGCTGAATTTACGCCCATTGCATCACTCGAAGGTTCTGTTACGACCTACTTTGCAGTATTTTTACAGTGTATATTGCAATTGTTGTATTGAGGCAAACTTTATTTTATATATTTATTTATTGCGTACTGTTTTGATTATGTTGACCATTAGTGCAAATTGGCACTAACTTACAGTCTTCTTCTTTTGTCAACAAAAGTCCACTGCAGGGAAGAATCATCCAGCTCGCCAGCTATTTTCAACGCGTTGTTAATCGCAGTAGCATATGACATCATTATGACATCTAAAGTAGGTAATGTAATGTATTGGGAACATAAGATAAACGTTGTTTTTTATTTAATTAGAATTAATTTTATACGCACGCACGTTTTTCCATGGTTATTTTTTCACTCGAACCAAACAGATCAAACATTTTACTTGGAACAAGCCCAGGTGTTCGGATACAGCTACATTTTTTGGTTTGGTATTAAACATAATGGCCTTACCACAATAGTTCATTGGAGCAAAATTTTACTCGAAGACCTATGTCGGTACTCGTTATTAGTCATCAAACTGAGCAATATATTCAGTATTCAGGATAAGACTCCCATATGAAAGTAAGATTATTATCACTTAAGTCAGATCTTAGAAGATCAAATTATAATATGCTCTTAAGTAGAGCATAACGCAACCTAAAACTTCTACCAATAGATGATGAGAACCAACACGAATAAACAAATCTGCCACAAAATGTCCATGTACAGAACGAGCATTGCAGTGGGTCCTCCGGATTGTCAAACAGTATCGGCGCAATAAAGTGCGCGCAATACGGCCGGTCCGGTTGTCCACACGCAGCCGCGCGCCGTAACTCGGCCCGTGCGGTTTGTTGCCTGCCGGACAAGAAGGTAAAGAGTTGATAATACTCCCAAAATGGAAATTACGTAAGCAAATAGTTACAATTATTTACAAAACAATAAATAGCTTAGAACTCATCAAGGTTTCTTCAAGCTTCATGTATAAGCTTGAAAAAATTTATAAAAGGTCATTAATGGAACAATTTTATTAAATCTTTGAATGCTGAGGAAGGTCATTTTGACACGTTGACTGCGGGGCTCGTAGCGAGAACGACCTTCTCAGGTTGTTGTTCGTTACGTACCTACTCACTATGAGACATTTAAAAAAATAAAAAAATATATTTTTAATAAATATTTTTAGTATTGAGATAAAATTATCTGAAATATAGATATCTAAATACAACAAAAACACAATAACTGAGAGAACAGAAATGAACAAGACATCACAAAAACCTATCATATTCTGAACATGATGATAATTATTCTACTGATCTTTTTTTTCTCATTCAAATGTATTTTAGCATTTTTTTACTTGCTGTATTTTCATTGATTGCATAGTATACCTACAACCATCGAGATAAATAGTAATAGTATATATTGATGCCTACCACACAGAAACACATTACAAATGAATATTTATCATTATTCCATTGTGGTCAGTAACATAATATATTATTTATGATGAATTACATAATCAGCCTATTTTAAAAAGAAGCAGATAACTGTTTATTGTTTTTTTATTTTCTTGTATGTACTACAATTTTTATATAAACTGGTTTGGGTGGTATCTGGTAACTGTCCCTATAAACCACATAATAATACAAAAAATTACAAACCAAAGGGGTATTAACATCTCCATACAATCCCAAAACAAACTGACCAATTAAAACAAGGCAAGTCGACGTCCGCCATCTTAAATCTGCGCACCCGTGCATTGGCAATATCTGGGCTGCACCTATTACTTCGTGCGGCGTGCGTGCTACACCCTGTATATTGTGAACACCCTGTATGCCCTGACACCCTGGATTTAGTACTGCATTCGAGATGGGTTTTACTTTAGTATTCATTAGATTGTGTTCTAGCTGGTGATTGCAATTGATTACTTTTTTATTTATTGTTTTTTAACTTGGATATTTGGTAATAAGTAGTGGTAAGTAGGTATAATACTTGTAACAAGAAACAAAATTAAATACGTTGCTATGATTTTGTCTTACATTTAGTAAAGTCCTAGTACAGTCGCCTAAAATAAGATTGTATACAAATTAGTACCTACTGTGTCAAATTATAATGCTAATGGCTGCGCGCAACTTTAAAGTGACACGGTTCTTCACGGTTGTTTATATCATAATGCACGTAACTGTACATACAAGTTAGGAAGTTTTAAATTCTCCTGTTACCTACTGTGGGTAGGTATTCTAGGTATCAAGCAACGACTCTATTTATTGGATTTTTTTTTAATTAATAACAGTCATTGCTTCTAAGCATCCCATTAAAATATTTAAAAACCAAGTAAATTATCACGAGATAAATAAGTTGGTACGAGCGCGAACAAAGGCGTATATATACGAATTTACCGAAAATTACCAAAATTCACATTAGAGTACGTTAATCACTATAATTCGACACGCGCGCGCATCCTTCCGGTGATTATAATCACTAAATCATATTTAGTGTGGTCATTATCGGCCGTGCGCGATATTATTGAGTGCCTGATAAATAATCACCGGCCAGAGGTTCTAATTTCGAACTCGTATTTCAAAATAGGAACGGGTCGCGGCCTCTATTAGACGGTTATTTGCACGAATTTACCGAATTACCGGTTTACTTTATGCAGCTGACTGTACACTGTACTGAGGTTCGATCACGGACACTTGCTAAAAAGTTTTCGTATAGTTGACTTAAATGTTTTGCCAATGAGAAAGCTTAAATTCAAATTACCTTTTTTTACTGTACAACATTTTTCGTCAGGTTGAATCGTCCTACTGCAACTGTGCTAGTGTACATATATAGATAGATAGAAAACTCTTTATTGTATTCACACCATCAAAAACAAATAGAACAATATACAATAACAATAATGAAAGTACAATGGGCGGTCTTATCGCTTAGAGCGATCTCTTCCAGACAACCTTTGGATGGACTGGATTTAAAATACTGTAGCAGACGATGGTGTATAATATCAGTAAACGCACTAGATATCATCATAATACATTGCGGACGAGGAAAAAAAACACGATAATTAATACAATAATACCTACATAAGCTATCTGTCTACATGTAAAATAGTAGATACCAATTAAATAATAAATACAATACTAATACTTACTATAGATAACTCAGAAATAAAATAAACTAATAGGTATATTAAAGGTAATAAAATATGTACATAATAAAATAAAGGTAATCTAAAATCAGATGAAAGTTTCATTTCAAACGTCCTGTGAAGCGGATGAATAAAAGTTGAAGAGAAGCTTTTTGAAAATAGGCAGATATTGAGCAGTTCTGATGCTGACAGGGAGAGTTCCAAAGACGAACAGCTTGAACAGTAAAAGAGTGGGAATAGAAAGTGGAAGTGTGCACAGGTGTTTGAAGCTGTAAAGTCTTAGAGGAGCGTAATGTGCGAGAATTGGACTGCCAAAGATATTCAAAGCGCTCTTTGAGATAAGAAGGAGAAGGGTTGAAATACTATACCAAAGAGGTTGCGTCCAAAATTGCCTAAGTCTTTGGTAGGTATATATAAGTCTTTCTGGCTAAGTTCTCTTACGATACACAATGATATTCAACACTTTTTGTTTAAGACAGTCCAGTCTATCTAAAAGGTTATGTAGTTTCATCATCATCATCATCATCATCATCAGCCTATAGCAGTCCACTGCTGGACATAGGCCTCCCCTAATGAGCGCCATTGCGCCCTGTCCTGAGCTCGACGCATCCAGCTTCTACCAGCAGCCTTTCGCAGTGTATTTTCTTATATTTCTTTTATGTAGTTTATATTAAGTATATTGTCATTTAATTGGTGTAATATGAAAAATTATCTATTTTTTACTGTTAAGACCACTCACTCATTGTACAACCATCGATTAGTTTGATCATTTTTAGTATTTTGAAATTTAATTGTACATTAAAAACATTGACGATTCAAAGTGTACTGTAATTTTCGTAATGAATAAAAAAAATATACTTTACATACTTTTCTATAATTTGTGTATTATAAAAAGTTATACAGTCAAAGTCTAAGTCAAAGTCAAAAGGCATTTACTCAGTTAGAACACTAGGATCATTTTGAATCATCTAAACAGGTTTTTGATAAATCTACATAAATCCTTAAATCTACTATAATATGATCGCACCTAGGTAGACCATTCAGCTGTCGTGGAGCATTCCTACATATTTTATTCTAGAAAAAAACTATTTCTCCTGGTTCACGAGTATCAGCATTATGAGTAGGTGCCTACATTAGGCGAGGCCTATGTCCAGCAGTCTATCAACGCTATCTGCTATAGTCTGATGATGATGACAATGATGATGATGAGTACTGGAAGTTTCATCAAGGCACCATAAAATCAGGGGGACACAAATAACAGATCACGCAATTCGGGAATTGAGCCCGCAACCTCTTGCATCTCAGCCAGCTAGTAATTGCACCAGTGAAGTCGTTGTAGCATGCATTGCCAGACCCAGACGCACCAACGGCAGTTCGACAAGACGTCGCTCTCACATCAAGTTATCACAAACCACCGATTTCCATACGATCGCCCCGATCAACGTTTCATACCCACACGATATTAGCATCATATCGCACACGATATTACCATTAATAGGATCGTAAAGCCGTCATCAGGCGCGACGGGCCGCGTGATTCGGCTGCACCGGCCGCGATTAGAACGAATTTATATCGCGACTGTACTTTATAGTGATTATAGTTTTGTGTGCGATTATCCTCTGATTGACGATTGTAGAGAGTGGATAAGGTGCAGGTCACATGTTAATGAAATCGGGCGCGGACATGGCACGAGCGGTTTCCTAATCCATTCAAATTTCATACAAAATGTATGGAAATAAAGCATAAATTAGCGCGGACGTGCATGTGTCTTAAATTGTGCTTTACTTCCATTCATTTTTTATAAAATTTGAATGGAATAGGAAACCGCTCGTGCCAAGTCCGCGCCCGACGTCATTAACATGTGGCCTGCACGTAAAGAAAAGAAACAAACGTAACTATCTCCTAATTACTTTTATTTCTAATGTGATTCATATAAATAAATCGCAACAGGTTTTATTGTTACTCGTTGCTGTTGGTCTTGGGTCTGGGTGTTTTCTAGGTTAGATTTACAAAAAATTATATATACATATAAGTAATACATCAATCATGTGGTTCCCTTAATACAAGCTCTGCTTAGTTTGGGGCTACATGTCTAGCAATATTTATTTAATTATTTATTTATCGTATTTTTAATATATTTAGTGATCGCATAACAGATTCGAATCCCATCGCGATAAAAAAATGTTTGTACGATTGCAAATATTTATCACGGGTCTGGGGGTTTTCTATCCTACTTCCTACATAAATTATAAACGAGCTATATAATGTGAAAGTTTGTGTGGATGGATGAATGGATATTTGTTACTCTTTTACGCAAAAACTACTGAACGGATTTTGATGAAACTTAAAATAAGATATTTAAAAGATAAAATATTTAGTACAAATTCTTAAAAAATATTTTTTTATATTATTTTATCTTTTAAATATCTTGTAATGGATTTCCGCAAAGTCACGCCTGATTCAATTCATTAGAAACTTAAAATATACATAGTCTGTGATCTGGATTAACATTAACGCTACTTTTTTCCCGGGTACCTTGCGAGCAAAGCCACAGGCGGAAGCTCAAGTTTAATTAAAGTTAAAGTAATGTATGTATTCACAAAAAATAAATAAGTAGTTTCAGTCATGTAGTTCCCATATTACAAGCTCTGCTTTGTATTTTTTTACATTTATTTATTCTTTATTTTTTATCCTGGGGATTCATTATGTATGTGTCTAAGTCTGAGTGTGAAAGAATGTGCTTGACAATTGTATTTAACGCTACAAGAACTATTATTTATTTCCTTTTTATGTTATTTTTTATTATTATTATTTATTTTTTTCTCTATAATTTTAATTTTCATTTTCATTTCTTTATATAATTTCCATTTTCATTTTCATCTTTTGTTATTTGCTTAGTTATTATTATTGTATACTATTTCTGCTCTGTTATTTATATTCCTTGTAATGTAAATTTAAACGTAAATATTTTATTGTGAATTACTTTAATTAGTGTAAGTGGTTGTGTAATGACCGTACTAATGAATTAAATTAAATTAAATGCTATATGATATTGGCATTATTGAACATTTATATTTAAGTAATTAAAGTTACCTTTTCCTCCCCGTAAGTATAAGTAAGGAAAATAAACGGCAAACCCTAAACGAGTGATTTACAATATAAATAATTCGTACATGTATGTATGTAATCGGTGGATGGAAACAGTTCTTCATGGAATTCCTTGGGGGAGACCTATGTTCAGCAGTGGAGTTTTATAGGTTGTTGATAATGATGATGTATGCAGTTGCACAGCACGATGCCTATTTACATGATACATAAAGCACGGAAGCCGTTTTATCAATCATTCCTATTTTACGAACAAATTGTGCTTTTCTGGCTTCCACCAATAAAATAGCTGTATTCATGGCCAAAGCTATACTCTGCCAAGCTTTTATTTATTCAAGCCATTATCAAAAATTATCGCCAAAATGCAGATCGTTATTGCTAGACACAATTATTTCAAAAACTAGCCGCTATGGCATAAATCAAATTTAACAACGGGGTGGAACTGATTAAATTCATAGCAAAATGATGGTTGCTTCGTAAATTATGGTGACAGGCTGTATAACGATGAATAAAAGTATATTATCATCATCATCAATGGTATAACTGCGCTCCAGAGGCCACGAATACCTATTTTAACATGCCGGATCGTAAGCGTACACGTACGTACGTGCGTTACGTTTTTGCAATCCAAGTATGTAAATAAAAATAAATAAATAACGCTGGACGTTATCACACAGCATCATGTAGCCCCAAACTAAGCAGAGCTTGTATTATGGGAACCATATAATTGATATGCTACATAATATATATATATATATATATATATATATTTGTAAATACATACATAGCATACATAGAAAACAACCAGACCCGAGACAAATATCTACAGAACCTGCAAACATTTGTCCCGCAGCGAGAATCGAACCCGCAATTTTCTGTGCCAACAACTGCTCACAATAAATGTTCACGTAGTATATAGTATTCATGTTTAGCATCTAAAAGCTCGTTGAGATGTTTGTCTCGAGTTCAGTCGTCAGCCATGATGGAGAACTCCGAGTGGGCTTAAAAACTTCAAACACCAGAGTTGGCCACTACCAAACTACGAATAATAAGAATGGACACCAGTGTCTAGATCAACTTCCTGTGTCCTGTGCTGACTGCGGCTTAGGAACCAATTTTTTTCATCTTGAACGACGGTTGTGTAATTTTTATTTAATTTATTTTCTAGTCTTTTTCTTTCTACCAATCTACTTTGGTAATAAGACATAAGCTTAGTGAAATGGAATAAAAGCGGATTTGGACTGGAATTCTCTGATGAAGATAATTGATCACTGATCGTTTTTTGTTATAGTCGCCATTGCTATAGCAGAAAACAGAACCTGACTGAAGACTAGACGACTGGACTTATAAACCGTACTAGGATGCCTCATATCGTGATGATACTTGATTCTGGCGAAATTGTGGAGAACTATCCGAGAAGCCATTAAATAAAGAAGTAAAGTGACTGTGGCTTATTGCTGCCGAACACTGATACAGATAAATCCCCAGCAGGGCTGGAGCTGCAGGCCGACGAGCAGCAGTATCGGTGGTGCGAGAACCTGTGCAAAGACTACGGTATGGAATATGTGTCTGTGATCCCCAGCCCGTATGCCCTGCGCCTGTGGGGGTTTTGGACATCCCAATAGGGATGACGGCTGGGTAAAAAAATAATGATTCTAATTAGTCCATCAGATAGATCAACAAAAATATTGGACCCGTATTTTTTTATTCATTATATAAATAAAAATTTACTGCGGTAAAGAGCATTCGGGAGTGGGCGCTCATGAGGTCACGGCTAGGTAAAAAGTGTACTAAGCCATGAAGTCACGCGTAACTTCAACGCACTTATCTTTGGCATTTTTTGTTTAATTGACAAAAAAATACGTGTCCAGTATTTTTTTAAATGTAAATGATGGACTAATTATAATTCTACAGTCAACATCCTTGCTTAGGAGCCATGGTAGCCTAGTAGGATGTATCCCGATGGTCGTGTGTTCAAATTTCAGCCATACACCAATTTATTTATTGTTTGTTTTTTATTACTACGTGTATGAAAGGTGAAGTAAAACATCTAAGGAAACTCGTGGCTTCGTCAAATCCACACGTATAAAAGTTGCGTTGTTGTTGTTAGTGGACTTTTAAAGGCTGTAGTTGTTGTTGCTGTTGTTGTAAACTTTACAATTCAAACCCCGCTATAAAGCAATGAAATATCTACGCCTACTCATTGCAACAGCTCGTCTGCAATGAACGCAATCATAGCTTTGATTTAATGACGCGCAATAATAGCAATCAACGGTCACCGAGCAAACGCTCATATTTTTGAAAATTATACAGGTTGGTGTGATTTGATAGACTTCAGTTGTTAGGAGCTTTATGCATAACAATGTTAGAAGTAGTTTACAAAAACATAGGTATTCTTACTTCATTCAGTTTAGAGGATTATTTGTTGAAAAATTACAATATCGATGTTCAATGTTCCTTTTTTATATTTATGTTTTATTTAGTTATTAGATTGCTTGCTTCTGCCCGCGACTTCTCTCGCGTGGTACACGAATAAAAACCGGCCAAGTGCGAGTCGGACTCGCACACGAAGGGTTCCGTACCGTTGTATAGGAGCCCCATATAAATATTTATTTTAGATATTTTAGTATTTGTTGTTATAGCGGCAACAGAAATACATCATCTGTGAAAATTTCAACTGTTTAGCTGTCACGGTTCATGACATGATATACAGCCTGGTGACAGACAGACAGACAGTCAGATTGACAGTGGAGTCCTAGTAATAGGGTCCCGTGTTTGCCTTTTGGGTTCGGAGCCCTAAAAAGTAGATTGCCTATATGTTATTCCAGGTCTAAAACAATAAAGGTACGAGTATTTGCAAAATTTCAATTCTGTAATTTCAGCGTGAAGTGTATTTGAAGTGATATGATGAAGTGTATATGTATATGAAGTGAAGTGAAGACAAACATTTCATATTTTCACGTTTCACATTTCACAAACTTCATCATCATCATCATGAGCCTTTAGCAGTCCACTGCTGGACATAGGCCTCCCCTAATGAGCGCCATTGCGCCCTGTCCTGAGCTCGACGCATCCAGCTTCTACCAGCAGCCATTCGCAGTTCGGCACCCCACCTGGCCGGAGGGCCTCCACTCAAGTTGCCTCACACAAACTTACCTTTATAAAATTAATAAGATGGATGATGCAACTAGGATTAATACCTACCTCAAATCATACATATAATATAATACATAGTTGTATTAAAGATGATTAAGAAAACTCAATACATTCGACGGCCTCTGTGGCGCAGTGGGCGAAAGCCCGCCTGAGACGCAGAAAGTTGCGGGTTCGATTCCCGCCGCGGGACAAATGTTTTTACGTTCAGCAAATATTTGCTACAGATCTGGATGATTCCTATGTATATAATTGTATGTATTTAGAAAAAAAAATATCTATGTAGTAAATCAGTCATGTGGTTCCCATAATACAAGCTCTGCTTAGTTTGGGGCTACATGATGCTGTGTGATTATGTCCAGCAATATCTATTTATAACTTTACCTGAACAAAGTCCCAAAACTTACTTCATTTTCCAATAATTGGCCAATTTTTCGATACCTTGACTCGTTGACGGAACACATCAATCCACATTAAGCACCCTGTATAGCGTTGACGCCGCTCGTAATGACCCACGTTATTTTCCCTAATTAATTTACGATAATGCACAGATATAGGCTGCTGCAATAAATCCAGGAAATTACAATTTTGTCCTGATTAAAAACTATATTTTTGACGGTGATGATCTCATTATCAGAACAATAACTGATTAAAATGTACAGCGAATGAAAACCTCGGTATTTTACATTGTATGGAAATATTTATATTCTAATTATGTAAAATTGTTTCATAAAAGAATAAAATAAGAAAAAAATCCGTAAACAAGAAATTCAGAATTTCTGTTTTTATGTGATACTACGTGAAGTTGGATCTAGTATATGATCCATCTAATGTTAAATGGTAACCATTACTTATAACAAAGTATTACTTAGTAGGTCACGCATGTTAAGAACGTGCCTTGCGATTCAAAGCTATGCGTCCATCAACTTGAGGCATTAAGGAGTCTAAGCCTCATGGGCCTGTAATTTCACCGGCACCCACGCCTTCAAACCACATTACAGCAATGCTGCATCACGGCAGAAATTGGCATGCTAGTACAGCCCCGGACGAGCCCTTCACAAAGAACTCTAAACGTACTACCTACTTCTACATGTACATTGAATATTATTATTCTAATTTTAAATTTAGGTATTGTGTCAATTTCAAAGCAAGGAAATGCATGTTTCGTAAGAATTAAGGCAAATAAAATAAAATTTCTAATAAAAATTTTGGAAAGTTTAGTCTCTAAATTTTAGTCTTAAAATTCTACAGACAATTGAAACATAAAATTTAAACTGCGCAAATCTAGGCACCTTAATCTTATTATTTATCGCCGGGTTAAATCGTCCAAGGCAATTAAATGCATCCAACGCGGGCCGTGTATCACGCAGTAAGCCGGGGGACAGGATCATAATAACAAAAAACAATAAAAATAACGAATTACCCCGTGAACTGGCCTCGTATCGGGACTGAGGATAAGAATAGGGGAGGGCGTTGAGACGCCTAATTTATAATGTGAGACTTATCTCAGCACAAAATATAAAAAGGAATTTATTTTAATCGTGGTCACACTACACTGGGGGTGTCCCATACACCCCAAGTTCCAACCCCCATCTTCGGAACCCAAGCCAACCTCACCTGCACGCGGTGCATCCTGCTAAACAACGAACGGGGCTCTGGCGGCCGGCTGATTGCGGCATAGCACAGCCTACATCGGCACATCTAAATCCCCTGGCCACCGACGGGCAGCAGCGTCGGTGGTGCGAGAAGCCCCCCTTTATTAGGGGAGGCCTATGTCCAGCAGTGGACTGATATAGACTGGTGTGGTGGTGTGGTGGTGTGGACACTACACTGGATGGCACTTGACTGAATTATTTAGAGTAATGTCTTAAGTACCTGTACCTACTCTGCTTGAAGTATATACTTGACAAAAGATGCGACATAAATACTTCATCTTTTGACCACATTTGCGTTCGTGATCGGTGTTGAGATCGGTTTATTAGTAGGTAGCAGCGTAAGTTTTTAATCGAGGTAATACTGTACTTATTCATATAAAATTGCCTGACTCATTCATATAAAAAAATGGGGCCTTTTACGAACCGACGACGATTTTTTTTACAATATGAATGATTTCACGTTAGTTTCATGAGAAATAGCTTGGCTTTAGGCGATTAAAAATAAGCCTTAGTATAAAATATGATGCGTTTGAGTTTGTAACCCATTCTATTCGAAAAATGCTTTATTTATTATTTTAAATAATGTCCTCTAATTCAGTTGCATAAAAGTAGTAATGGACAACTTGGGTTACATAAGTATTTCAAGTTCTCAGTTGTCTAATCAAAAAAGTTAAAAGTTATCTTTTATTTAACTACAACCAAAATGGAGTCGTTTACAATAGGTATGATTATTTGTTGTATACAGTTCATGCATATAGATTATTTATTTTGAATATTAAAATAGTTTTATAATTTGTTGTAAACAAAATATGTTTAGGTATAAGAGCGACTCCACAGGCCAACCGCACACTGTCCCAAATCCACATTCTGTTTGTGCTCATTCTTAATATGGGCCAAAACTGTTGGAAGAACAACAGTTTTTGTTGTATATTTTATGTTCTGTGACGCCATAACTCAAACACGACAAGACACCCTGAGCCTGTGATATACAGAGCATAATATACAAGTGATATATGCACTATGTACAGCAGTACTTCTAACATTATTTATGATGGCGTAGTTACTTTTATTTATATTTCTGTTTTATTGGTTTATTCGTTCACGGATTGTTGGGTCGCGCTGAGTGGATATTGTATGCTTATTATGGCGTTTTCCTGGACGGTGGCAGTTTATCAAATGGTTGGTGGTTTCTTGGGAAGTTATCGGAAGATGTTACAAAAATGTTATATTAGTGGCCCGTCCCGGCTTCGCACGGGTGGACTTTTTTTACACCTTGGGTTACGTTACTAAGTTTTAGTAAGGATCCCTAATCTTTTCCAGCCATAAATATAGCCTATGTTACTCAAGGTGAAATTAGCTTTCTAAAGGTGAAAGAATTTTTGAAATCGGCACAGTAGTTTTTGAGTTTATTCATTACAAACATACAGACACACAAAAATACTTTTTAAATTTTTCCTCTTTATAATATTATCTATAATATATAATAGTGTAGATTGAGCTGGTGACTTAGCTATCGGTGTTTTGTGCCTTGAAATAGAAATAGATGTTATATAAACTTACTATAATTGAAATATAATATATTTATATATTTATTAGACAACAATATATATTAGTATACACATAGCTATGCCTTGCGATCCCCAACCCCAACCAAGCCCAGCGTGGGGATTATGGGCGTCTCCCTCTTTTTTGTTTGACCTCCCCTATGCCCAGCAGTGGACTGGTATAGAATGGTTCAGACATACTTGACTACAATACATTTTTATGCTTTTGATACATCTGCTTTTCATATTATCTTTGGTCTTTGAGTTCAATGACTGTTGATCTAAGGCATGAAACTAGGACACTCGAATGTTATTCCCTTAAACGGTCACCTAGCTATAATGAACGAGTGAAAGGTCACATAACTGGAAATAGCCGTGGATGGAAACAAATGTTTCTTAATCGCTTGGGTGTATAACAACAGTCGGTCACACACCTATGGTAACCAAGCGGAAGGTTGCTTGACTAACCGATTTTAAATCATCAGATACTCCTTTATTTTGCAAATATAACTCGTAATTTTAAATGTTTTTTGATATTATTCATTAGATAAGATGACTATTTATTGAATTATCTGAGAAATGGAAAATTTACACTATGGCCCTGTGATCATGAGAAATATTCAGGGTTAAATATATCCCTGAGTAATACGAAGCCCTGGCTGGTAAATATATATATTGTGATAATGATAAATTTTTGTCCATTATTATTTTGAAAATAATAATAAATTTAAAATTTAAATTTAAATTTATTTATACAATATAATGAAGTATTCTTTATACATATAAATAATGTTTTAAAGGAGAATGCCGATAAACCGTACCAATTGCGTAAAAACCAAACGTATCCCATAAAATTGCCTTTTTTTATAAATAACATTAACATTTTCTTTAGTTTTGTAAAACTTAATATTTATTAATCGAATTATTAATCGAGTCGGTGTGTAACCGACTCGATTAATAATCACGTAAAAAAATCTTTCGTTTATTTGGTGTCAACCCTCACTTGTAATTATTTAGACGGTAGAATCGACTGAAAACATTGTAGATTTTTTCACTTTGTATAATCAAAGAGGTTGGATAAGAAACTTTTTTGTGGTACTACTAAACTATCTCCTATCTTTAAGGATTTATGCTCTCGCTAGTATTCTTTGGCATTGTGTAGCAGTGTTTATTCTGTAAATAAATATTTAATCGGACATCATCACAATAATGTACGATAAACAATCGTTGCATCAACTATTTGCTAATAACCGGTGACGCGAAACTAGCATAGTTTGGAAGAGGCATCCGTGGCCTTTTCGTGGTTGTGATGAATGTGTTAAGATCTTGGATCTTTACTTGGATTTCACCTTCACCAGTAAGTACTAATACCTATTATAACCATAAATGATATAAATGCCTATCTACTTTCTCGTCACTATCATTATTTGAAAATAATATAAAGTAGAACACAGTAGTAATGTATGTAATGTCTTACCTACGAAATAGAAGTTAAAATACCCTTTTACCTATCTGTGTGAGGTATATAAACCTTTTCTTATAGATATAGTATCATACTTAAATGTTTATAGTGTAATACTTATAATGAAGAAGATAACAAGGTTAAAATATTACACTTTTACGTACGTAGAATCAAAGTCTAGACCGTTCACATTATTCTAGTTTTTATTTCGCATCGATCGGTGCAATATTACCGAAGTTATAAGCATGGGAAGTTTACGTAGGTTTTTTAAATCTCGCTAGTGATCGCGAGTAGCGCGTGACGTCATCGCTCGGCGGCGGCGGGCGTCCGTAGTACATTTCGCTGCTAAGTTGTTTGCTCTCGTGCGCTCTGGTTATTTTTATTAATTTAAAAGAATGCTGATTGAGTGAGTGTATCGTGTAAATTATTGTTTTAGAACTAAAATGGAAGAAGGATTTAAAACAGGCCAATCTAACAACCTTCCCATAGTTCACGATATGATGGTGGCAGAATATTTTATAAAAATAAAAAAATCATTAACCTTGGAATGGTTCAATAAACTGCGAGTCGAGTAGGCCCTACCCTACATACCTACTAATATATAAATGCATCGGGGAGCCCCCCTTAATTCATTTTAATTTAATTTAATTATTTATTTTTGAAGTAAATATATAAACAAAATATTCTGTGCATATTTCAAGCGTCTACCTGTTGCTGTTATTAATATCGAGCAAAAAAACGGCAAAAAAGTGGCAACAGAAATACATCATCGGTGAACATTTCAACTGTCTAACTATCACGGTTCAAGGGATACAGCTTGGTGACAGATAGACGGACAGACAGACATACAGACGGACAGCGAAGTCTTAGTAATAGGGTTTCCGTTTTTATGGAATAAAATGGGGTATGGAACCCTAAAAAGCATATTACTAGCAAAAACCAAGTACCTACCTAGTCTTCCTACCTACCTACCTAGGTACTTAGTTAGTATTTCACATGGCAAGGTTAAGTACCTACTACTTAGTATTACACATGGTATTTGAACAATTGACATAGAAATGATCCTCACAACAATATGTTGTTTTTGGCCCTAATGGATGTGCTCTTCTCATAGCATTTGTCAATTTTTTCTGATTTTCGCATCCTTAGGAACGTAAAAAAACAACTTTTCGGGTGTTTTTGTGGCCCTATTTTTACACTGAGACACAATACAACATTTATTTTATGAACTCATGTAGTTTTTATTGTTTCTTATTTAAAATAAACAAAGTAGTTCCGCGCGCGACGGGCACATTGGGGTAAATGCTTCCAATCCCCGAGTCACTCGCGCGGAGGCAGGATCCGTGACGTAATCATCGATATCGCGCTCGGTCCGCGGCTTGGACCGAAAATGTTAACTTTGCACTTTGATATCTTGGTCAGTTTTAGAGATAAAAAAATAATAAAAACACAGTTGTTCTCGTAATTTTTTGTAGATTTTTTTGGCATATATAACAAAAAATGGTTTTCTTCTTCATTATGTAGACAAAACTGAACACACAAGGTACTCTTAATTTGGGAACGTTATTACGGGTTTTTAAAAAGCTAACTGATTTACTTAATTAATAAAATAAAACTAAGGTGATTACGTCCACACCGATTTGGAGGCGCTTTAATAATGAAGTAAGTACATTAGGTTCGGATGCAGCCGGACGACACCCAGACGGCTGCATCAGCATTACACAATTCTAAGAAGCTGCATTCCAATGCAAGCAAAAACAATATTATAAACTTAATCTAAGGCTGAGGGGTGAGGGGTACACATAACTCCTCCATCCCTAAGAGGAAAATTATCGGGTGAATCGATTTGAGATTGTTGCCGATAATTTTTCTTAAAATAAACAATTTTTAACAATTTTTGCCGAAAAACATAAAATAAGAACAGTAAAAATCCTAAAATAACTAATCCTAAAGTCGTGTATCCTAAATTGTCACTGAAGCTAAACTTATTTTCATTCAAAACACTTTCAATCACTGCACTATGTTTAAGGGAATACGCCATGTATTTTATTACTATATTAAGCTGACACCGTTCATGTTGAGTGCGCGTGCACCTGATAGGCTCGCGTTCACACGTAGAGCTGCGGTATGGCGATAAGAGGAATTGGCTCTACAACGTCCGATTCTATCAAGATACGGGGGCGATTACGAATTCCATTGATCTCCAAATCACAAGGCTCGTCGATAGTCACGAGGAAGATCCCGAAGATAGGCTGCTTACTGACCTTGTTATCGCAATATTTGGTTAACGTAGATTTCAGTCTGCTTAAAATAATCCAAGTGTGAGCTGTGACTCGCTGGACCTTGCCCTTTATAATCAGGACCTGATGCTGCTCACAATGAGTGGGGTCATCGTCGTAGTTCATGAGTTGTTCCATATAGGTGAGCTCATAGTATAAAGCTCATGGTGTTGTCTGTTGAACACAGTAAATGGTCGCCAGCTGTTAACGGGCGGCACGGTTTTACAATCGGTAAATATTTCAAACCTTTCGCCAAAAGGTAAGGGTATTTAGGGAAAATAGATAAGATTTTATTTTCAGATTGATGGAAAATTGGTAAGGGATACATTTTAAAATTGTTATAAGTACATTTCCAAGCTAAACGTGATCTGGTTTTTCTTAACATATGATTTCACACTTTTAGTTAATTTTAACAAGTTCTGTTCGTTAGGCGACTTAACTTAGCTTTTCACATAAGAAATCAATTTTAAATAATAAAAAGTTCGGCTGAATTCACAATACACTGGTATAATATAGAGACTTTAGAGCTAAAAGCTTAAGTAGAAGCTAAGGCTGTTTTGATTTGACTTAATCTGATAAAGTTAGTTCTAAAACTATTCGTAAAAATATAGAACAATCCAACAAGTATGTATAGAAAACATAATTATTCTGTTTTGCGACTTAATTTTTAACATTATTTCTAAATTCTTTAATACTTATAATTATATATATAATTATACTTATAACTCATAACTCCTAAACTTAAGTTTGTAATTAGTAGAACATTGTTCAGGTTAATTTATTCTGTGACACTGATAAAGCTCTGAGACATTCCAGAGACCAAGCTTAATTTCTAAGAAATGATGGTCTGATCATGACTCACTTTAGAAGTATGTATGTTTATCAAAATGTTGCCAATGCGAAACAAGTAGGCGGTATCAAACTCTAGTTCGATGATTTAACGTATGAACTCTGTATGAATTATTTTTACGCTTCAGAATTTAATAAAAATATGCATTAAGTCAGTTAAGTCAGTTTAAGTTAATTAATTGTTTATAAGTTCTAAAAACACATAATTATAAATTCTATTTTAATAACGTTAGATAACTCTAGTCCAATAGTCAGTTTGTAAGATCTTGCCTTAATTTTTTTTTTTTTATCGGAAGTCTATGGGAAAGTCATATTTTATTTTTATTTTTCTCTTTGAATGGCGATTTAGTTTTATTTTCTTTAATCTGTATAGGTAAAACGTTCCAGCCAAGTTCACCTTTAACTTTCGTTGTGACAAAACTCGGTTTATTTAGTATTGTTTTACCGTTATTCATATCATCATCATCATTATTAATATGCTCAGCAAAATTTTTATTTTCTTTGAACACTTGTTTTTCAGTTTCACATTGTTTCTTTGCTTTATTCTTTTCTTTAATCGCTACCATTTTACCTGCGAAATATTTATTTAAAACATTATTAACATCCTGAGCAAAAATAGTTTTTTCATTTTCAGCTTTACCATTGTTTAATTTATTATTTTCTTTAATCATTTGCATCTCATTTGCCAAACATTTGTTCAAAACTTTAATTTTAGATGTATCACTAAGTAACGTTTGTTTCTCTGTTGTTTCTGGACTCTGATCTACTTCAATCAAATGAACTACACCATCTAAATCATTTTTAAGTAATTCATCATCATCAACATCCTCAACTGTCCATGGCTGATTATCATGATCCGAGTTCAAAGTATTAATTGGAATAGACAAGTCTGCTGAAATAGTTTCGTGCAATGTCACTATCTGAGGTACGTCTGTCAGTTGTTCTTGTTTTTGTTCATAATTTTCAGATTCATTTGCGTCGCAATAGTTCACTACATTATCATTACTTTCATAATCATAATAAAAGCTTTCGTCATAATTAGGTTCGTGTTCATGATCGAACTTCATGTTCGTGGTAAGTTCGTTTAACTTGAAACCTGTTTGTGATACTTGTGGCTGTGGTCTAAGAGGCGCTGTCCTCATGGAGACATCACTAACTTCCAATTGAGGTTTTTGTTCCTGCGCAGGACGGTACCCGAATTGGGGCGGCCTATTATCGAAGTTTGGTTTATAACCAAATTGTGGTTTGTAACCAAATTGTTGGTTCAATTGTGGTCTATAACCAAATTGTTGTGGGGGCTTATAAAAAAATTGTTGAGACTGAACGCCATGTCTTTGTTGTGGCTGAAGGCCAAACTGTTGCGGCTGTAGGCCAAACTGGGGTCGGTACCCGTATGTGTGTGGGCGGACTCCAGAATTCTGTGCCTGACCTTGCCCTTGATTTTGCTGCACTCTAATTTGCGCATTTTGCGGTATACCAAAGTTAAATTTAGGCGTCACATTGTTGCTAGGCAATAGGGGTTTAAACCCAGACGAATTATTTGTCAATGGCCTTAAACTTGAACCTGATATTTGACTATTACCGTGAATACGATTTCTCATGTTATACTGCTCTAAGAAGTTGACTTCTTCGAGCACGACACTCAATGTGGCTTCTAAAGTCGCGGGTGCTTTAAGTCGCACTATCCGTACCATATTTTCCGGAAGGTTGTATAAAAATACATTCAGAGCCGTATTATCGTAAATTATTAATTTTGCCTTTTTCAAATCACTATCCGCGTTCATGTTCACTTTTGAAATCAGTAATGATCGCACACTTTGAATTCGATTACAAAAATCTAAATAACTTTCACCTGATTTAATTTTTAAAGATTCTAATTCAATGTTAATACACGCTTCACTACGCGGGTCTCCAAAATGCTGGATTAGCAGTTCTTTCAGAGCGGACCAAGTAACAATATCCTCTCGTTCTGATAAGAGCGCAGCTGCATTCTCGGAAAGTCTGCTCGTAATGACGTTGAAAACGTACAAGTTCTGATCTTCGTTAATACTACAATATTTATCGATCACATATTGACATTTACGCAAATATAAACTTAACTGTCTTTTATCACCACTGAACAAAGGAATTAACTGTACAATTTCTTTAGGAATTAATTCGAGATTTGATTTCGTCATTATTACGGTAGAGCTACGAACGATTCAGAGAAGGCAACTTTCACTTGCACTTACACAATTAAACACACAAAAATTACACAGTAACACAATAAAACAGCACAATAAAATCACATAAAAGCAAACAATAAAGGAATATAAAAGGAATATTTTTGTAAAAGTTATAAAAATTATATTTAAAAAATATAGTTTATGCTTAAATAAATCAATTAATGATCGATGCTAAGACCAATTAACCGTTACCTAACACTATTCTATTTCTAACATTACAAATCTGAATTAGAAAATTTGTAATATAATATGTTATATAATAAATCAATTAATGATCGATGTTAAGATCAATTAATCGTTACCTAACACTATTCTACAACTTACGATACAAATCTGAATTTTAAAATTTGTACCATCTATCTTTTCCTAACTCTATGGTTATTCGATTCTAAGAATATTGGTTAACCTTCGTAGAATTACATACAAAGATTCCAGACACGTTATATTGAGAGAAGTTTGATCTCAAATATTAACTTTAAGTTAAAGTTTTAATAACCCATGAAAAATACTGGAGGATTAGGGAAAGGAATGGCGAAAAGTTTTACTCACCAACCGACCGCTACTCCCATACTCAGCTTTTCTTTACCCGTAAGAGAAATTTATTTGGTTCGGCGGATTTACGTTATTCGTAGATTTTCTTGCAAAAATTTCTGACGGATTTGGACATCAGAAAAACCGCGGAAAACCCGTGAAAATGATGAAAATCCGCGCCGGCTGCGCCACACTTAATTTGGGAACGTTATTACGGGTTTTTAAAAAGCTAACTGATTTACTTAATTAATAAAATAAAACTAAGGTGATTACGTCCACACCGATTTGGAGGCGCTTTAATAATGAAGTAAGTACATTAGGTTCGGATGCAGCCGGACGACACCCAGACGGCTGCATCAGCATTACACAATTCTAAGAAGCTGCATTCCAATGCAAGCAAAAACAATATTATAAACTTAATCTAAGGCTGAGGGGTGAGGGGTACACATAACTAGGTATCGGGAAAGCATTTTTTTAAAAACAATCTCTAAAACTCATATCAAATATAAACAATTTGTTTACGTTTATCTTAAAAAAGAATTACTATTCCATGAATAACAGTTAAATATCTTTCGAAAAAATTAGGTTTCGCTTTATCGCAATCACTTTAGCATTGGTACCGAGCTGTCACGGGTTTCAACCACCATCTTTGGAACCCAGCCTCCCCGGCCCATGGTGCGCCCTGTTTACTAATAAACGAGGCTCTGCCGGCTGATTGCGGCATGGCACAGCCTGACACCAGCACTTCTAAATCCCATGGCCACCGATGGGTAATGGCGTTGTCGGTACGAGAAGCTGAGCCCTGTGTTCCCCAACCCACATGTCCAGCTCAAGGGCCTAAGGGAAGGCCTTTGCCCAATTCTGGACTGATCGGGGATGTTGTTGTTGAGTTTGTGTGTGCAAAATAGTTGTTTCAACTTTGTTCTCAACTCAACTCTGTGGTGCAGTTGGCGAAGGCTCGTCTAAAACTCTGAAGGTTGCGGGTTCGATTCCCGCTGCTTATGTAGTGGTTTCCATAATACAAGTTTCCATGATACAAGCGTAGTTTGGGGCTAGATTAAGGTCCCACCACTACACCACGCACCACACCAGCCTATACCAGTCAACACCTAGACAAAGGACTCCCCAAATATATGAGGATATGCCCATAATCTCGCATAATAACATAATCATATAAGCATAATCACGCTGGGCATGCGAGTTGGGGTTCATAGGGCATAGGTACTCACACCACCGACGCTGCTGCTCATCGGCGACATGGAGACTTAGCTGTGCCGATGTAGGCTGCGCTGTGCCGCAATCAGTCAGCCACCAGAGCCACGTTCGTTATTTAGCCATCCTCACCTGCAAGTGGTGCACCCTACCACTTGCAGGTGAGGATGGCTTGGGCACTGAAGATGCAACATCCATCTACAGTCTAATGAACCCCGTACACCCCTAGATGATGTCCAGTATTATTTATTTATTTTTATATAATTTAGACAGGCCTGTGTTTTTTAACCGACTTCAAAAAAAAGGAGGAGGTTCTCAATTCGGTTGTATTTTTTTTTGAAATAACTAATGTTCTGCATTTAATACACAAACACGGTACCGTAAAACACACTTGCATGTCTGTCATAAATCGTGTAGCTCATATCAAAACGATAATTGCCCGACTGAGTCGTTGAACACAAGAGGCGCCATGTTTATTATACGTAATGCCAACATTCTCATTTACTCGCATTATATTGCTTTAATTAGAATGTTGTTGTAAAAATAAATTGTTGAAATTATTTGCAGGTAACTTTATAAGTATTGGAATAAGAAGATAAAAATAATAAATAAATAAATTATAGAAATAATGCTGGACACTATCACACAGCATCCCCAAACTAAGCAGAGCTTGTACTTATTATGGGAACCACATGATTGATATACTACATATAATTTTTTTTTTTGTAAATACGTACATATCATACATAGAAAACACCCAGACCTGAGACAAATATCTGCAGAACATGCAAACAACCGCAACCTTCTGCGTCTCAGGCGGACCTTCGCCCACTGCGCCACAGAGGCTGTCACAATAAAAACAATTTGTGTCGTCCTAATTATTTATTAGCATACCTTTAATCATCAGCATTTCATCATTATCAGCCGTTTTTGACCCACTGCTGGGCACAGGCCTTTTATAAACTAAAAAAATGAAGGTACTTATCAGCATTTCCTTACCATCCGATATTATTATTTACGAATAAATAAATTAATATTGAGTTAATTTCTACCATTCAACCATACCAAGATGAAAATTACCCACCATAGTTTTTATTATAATATTGGATACACATAATTACATAATTAAATATGTTTTGCCTAGTTCTTTGTCATACAATTTGGTTATAATAAGTTATTTTACTGAGAAAATGGTAACGAGTAAACAAAATAATCCTTTCATTTATGTAAGCAATTAGCATAATTATTATCTGAACTATTCAATTCCTTTCCCGAAACCATTCTTTTCACACCAACTCATTACATAGCTAATAAGCTAGGACATCATTAGCAATAACAATGCGCGTACGCCGTTTTATATTCTCACCGATGGGTCTCAGCCCTCAGTCACGTCTTGTACTCCGCGACGAACACACGCGCCCGAAATGTCGAAACAATTAATCGATTCCGATGCAATTCTCTCGATCAACGAGGAATGGATGAAGTTAGAAGAAGAATGGATACCAGTAGACCTTGAAACCGAAGAAGATTACACACCTTCGAAACTAAAGCCGATGTTCAGTTCTTTAGACCTGAGAAAAACAACATTTGACTCTTCGTTTCTGTTAAAAAAAGTGCGTCGAAAATTGGAAAGGCGACTGTCGAAGAACTCTTGCAAATTGGACTATAAAGACTTCATCCAGGACTTGGAAAAGGAAGCAGTCAAGGACGTGCCAGCAAAAGACTTCTACTACATCAACGGGCAGATCATCTCAGCTGTCTCCGTCGAGGAAATTTGTGACAAAATAGACGATATCTTCAAATCTGTCGACAAACTATGCTCAGCTACCAGTACCGTGCGTAACAAGAAAAAAGTGAACCTACCAGCAGTGGTCAACTGCAGTATTTCTACAGCTGATCTATCATTTGATGATACGGAGAAAGTTGAGACAGAGACGGAGAAGGAGAAGAGTGACGGAGACGATATCGACAACTATATAGACGAAGCCTTCCAACAGCTCAGCATGACTATGGCTAGCATCGCCACTTTAGATGAAGATGCTGATGATGAACGGACGAGGGAATCTGTGACGACTCTGGTGAAGAAGTTCACATCAATCCTGAAGACGCCAGCGGTGAAGAGAAGTCCAAGGCGGAAGAGGCAGTGCTGTGACAGGTTTAAAGATTTAGCAGAGTTCTGGAACAATATGGCTTTTGTAGGTGATAGCATCATTATTTGAGTGATTTGAGGGTAGGTACAGGTTGTATTTTGAGCGAAAAATTGTTTACTATTTATTTGATTCTCATACAACTTTTTTTTATTAAATGTGAATTTGTGTTTTAAATCGACTGCTTTTGTGGGTGATAATATGATAATTTTAGTGATTTAAGGGTAGGTTACGCATAGTGTTTAGGTACTTTAGGCAGTTTTATAGTTAATCAATAATCGAAAATTGTTTAATTTCTATAACAGGTACTCCATAAAACGTATATGTAATTTTAAATATGATTTTTATTGGCTTGTGATTCCAAATGTTTATGTATTTTGTTATGAATAGTCATAAGACGCAGGTAGTATTTATTATAGGATAGGTAACAGTCCGTTTTCGTTTTTTTAGTTCATATAGTGCCATTTTTGCAAACAAGTGTAAATTATTAATTAAAAAGAACAAAGTTTGATAAACTAGTTTCATTGTTATTTAGATTAGTAATTAATTTGCCACTGTGTTTGATTTTGAAAATATATCATGATTAAATTAACTTACTTTTTGTTTTATTACAAACACTACAATTCTAAAGTAGGCCGCCTTTGTACCGTCAATATTCATGTCAATTTTGTTTACAGCACGTAAGCGTTGTGAAATTGACAATAATACTGTGATAATTTTCATTCAATCTAGATTATATGAATAAAGATAGATTAGAGGTTTTCCCCAGAGACTACAATATGCAGCGATTCAAAAAGGGCGTTATAAAATGTTTAAAAGGGTCAGCAACGCGCATTTTACAGGCGTCCATAGGCTACGGGAACCGCGCGCCATCAGGAGGACCGTATGCCTGTTTGCTCACTTAGTAGTATAAAAAAAAAAGTTTATATATAATTCAGGTATTTTTTTGTAGTAATGGTTGGTATAGGTAGTTAATTTATTGCCAAAGCTCTATTCAAACTCCTAACTTAGCTTGACATAAGGCTCCGTCCACACAAACACACCTACTTAATTACCTAGACGGTAAACAAATAGAAATTCATGGTTCATTATCATTAGGCACAGTGGGCCCGTAGGTCCTCGGACACGGGGCAAGTTATACGCTAAATCATAGTGTTGTGGACCCGTATGAAAACACACGGAGCAGTAAGTTGCACGATAAGACCCACAACCTTTATCGGCTATCCGTCCAATTCATAACAGTTCTATAATCCTCAGATAGTTAAAATGCCGTTAAAATATCTTGTCACCTCTTTTTTTTACATTTAAATGAGCTTACTTTATCGATCAGTTATAAAACGACATCTGGTTATGAATAAAGGGGTAAGTCTGACATTCAAGGCAAGATGTCCTCTCCTCAATTGCAATCCGTCATCTGTCATTTGAAAAAATGACAAAATGTTTCGTGAAACCATTACTGACTTAGCCGATAAGGCTCCCCGGTCCGGTGGTCATCTAAGTCGAGCAGAGTTCAGACAGATTTATGAATATGGCTATGTGTAGTTTTTGGTGCATTATTTTTAGCTTTTTAAGTAAATGATTTGAAATGTATTTAAATTACCCGCATGCCCAGCGTGGGGATTATGGGCATATCCCCCTTTATTAGGGGAGGCCTATGTCCAGCAGTGGACTGATATAGGCTGGTGTGGTGTGGATGTCAATTACTATTTTATGAATCGCAGGAATGCACTATCTAATTAAAGTCAAATTTATCAACATACTCAGTTAGATAATAACATCAATCATTTCGAAAATGTATGGAACTACATTTAATCTGCAAATTAATTTTCAAATATAGGTAATTGACGATTGAGACTCAGAACAAGAACCTATACTTAAAAGCAAAAATTGGAACGTACGTGTTACTTATAAGTACTTATAAGTATGAAAGTCTGCAATAGTTGCCCGTGTGTACACAATATGCCGCGCACTGACCGGAAGCAGCAACTTATTCGTTCCGAGTTGGACAGTTTGTCAATTTATGAGTACAGCGGCGAGTGAAGGCAACCGTAATTGGAGTTGCCAGATAATCTCATATTATATTTTAGGTTGGGATATAAGATTATCGTAGGTAAAGTGAATTTTACTCATTTTAAAGTAATACAACTAATATCAACCCCCTACCGGCCTCTGTCTTTCCCCATTAGGTACTATAATCCGGGACTCTTTAAGTGTAGAGTGAATCTTATGGACCTTTGTGCTCCATTTTAAACAGGTGACAACAATCAACTTAACAGGTGAGTTCCTGGTCAGACGAAGGTCCATCCAATCTTAAAGTCCTATGATCATATTCACCACCTCTGTGGTGAAGTGGGTGACGGCCTGCCTAAGACGCAGAAGCTTGCGGGTTCGATTCCCGCAGCAGGACAAATTTTTGCTTGCATGTTCTGCAGATATTAATAATGTAGATTATGTAGAACATGTACACAAAGCGAAATAAAGTAAAAGCGCCTGTCAAGTACTGTTGAGCTCGATTAATAAAGATGGCCAACTGAGAAACCAGAGTAAAACTAAGTACGTAATAATATAATGAGTAACATTAAGTTATTCATACAACTACAAGACTACGGAAAATCTTGTTTAGGTGTTGTTTACTTGGTGTATCAACAAGATTTTCCGTTCCGTTGTTGAAGCTGACCACAGAAACATAAAATTTGACGTCATCGAATAGAAGCTACTCCATGAAGTTTAATTAGGTATGTGTTGCCAGCGGTCGAGTTGGGCGGTAAAGTTGCCGAAATATAGCCGCTGAGACTGAACGAGACTTGTTTGTTGCTCGGTGTGGACGGTCCGTTAGCTGAGTTCATGTTTCTACAAAGCAAAGGTAGATTATCAATATTTTATTATTATTTCTTATTATTTGTTGTTTATACACAAGTAGCTTACAGCTAATACGCGTATATCAGGATTATGTTAGTTTAAATATTATCCTGTCTATTTTTGAAAGAGTTCACTGATGAAGAACCTACTACTGTCCTTGGTAGCTTATTTCAGTCTTGTACGATACGGTTCGGTAAAATGTGGTTTATTAGTTTGCTTGGTTGGTTGTTTTTTTTGGACTTTATAAATGTTAATGATTATAGTTACAGACCAAGGTACAGCTACTGGTTGCTTTCAATGACCTCCATCTTGACGGCCTCCGTGGCGCTGTGGATGAAGGCCCTCCTGAGACGTAGCAGGTTGCGGGTTCGATTCCCGCTGCGAGACAAATGTTGGTTATCTGCAAATATTTGTCTCGGATCTGGGTGTTTTCTATCTATAATTATGTATGTGTTTACAAAAAAAAATATAAGTAGTATATCAGTGATGTGGTTCCCATAATAAAAGCTCTGCTGAGTCTGGTAGTTACTTAATGCTGTGTTCATGTTAATGTATATTATTTACTGTTTATTAATTATTACAATTAAAGGTTTTTTGTATTGTATTATTTATGAACTTATTAAATCTGCAAAAAGCATGAAATAATTTATTTATGAATTAATTGTTTTAGTGGAATCCATCAAAAAATTACGGCTCACCCTCAAATAGCCACTAACGCGGTTATCGCAAAAAAATGAAAAAGCAACAGTGCGGCTCCATTAGTGACGTCACAGGTCGCGCTCTCCATCAATTTGTGCGGAATCACCCGCGTGAAGTGTTTTTTAATTAATTTTATGAGTGAATTTTGGCGCGGAACAGGAGCTGTGGAGTTGAATAGGTTATTGAAGAATTTTGCATAGTATTATAAAGACGGAAGTTAATATGTTAAGTGTCCCTCTTTCACAACAATTCTTTATAAATTCTTTTGTATTGAGCTGAAATTTGGTCTAAAACTAAAACTAAATTATGTTCATATTTTGTAGTTCTTGCGTTTAGGCTACTTTTAATTCAAGTACCACGCGAGTGAAGCCGCGGGCAGAAGCTAGTTTTGAATACAAAAAATGTGTTACCAAAGTTATCGTTTCAGTAAATTATGTTGCAAATGGTACTCCACTGCATTCATGTCCGCGCGACATCGTCGTCGTCCACGCACTAATTCAATATGGCCGACGTAAGCCATTTACGTTCGCGCTTGACGCATCGCCCGTGAAAAAATCAATTACGATTTTTTGATAGCCGCGCGGTGACCGCTGCTTAGTGTAGACAATGCTTTATTTTTATTATTTTTGGAGCGCTCGTTGCGTGGCTTACTTCGGTGATTTTAGCACATCGACATCATTACTGAGTAACAATCCCTACTTGGATGGTCACTACTTGGATGGGTGATCGTTTAGTGGCAGTTAGTTGTAAGCGCTTCCGTGCTTCAGAAGGCACGTTCAGATGTTGTTCCTCGCTTTTTTCAGTCATTAAGCCATGTCACAGGCCTTCGGGTGGCCTAAAAACTACGATACCAGAGTTGGCCATGGCCACTAGCTCATAACAAGAAGTAAAGATTATATTATTTCATCTGTGCATAATAAAAAATACCAGTAAAACTCTGTAATTCTGCAGGAGTATTTAAACCAGCGGGGCCAGCGAAGGCCAGTTTACTTGAATCTGCCTGAATCACTTACTTAGAAAAAAATGTTTTTTATTTAAGTAGGTAGGAAGGTCAACAATGTGTAGTTTTGATCAATGTGCCTACTTATTGTACTAAAACGAATAAGTTACGTTAAGTTTAATTTTTTTTTTTTAGTCAAGTACCAGTTAGAAATATTATTTTTCTTTTAAAAATCTTATTAAATGGTATCATAGTGACTGTTATGAAGCGTCCGGCGATGTGTCCTTCAATCCCCAACTGGCTTGCCCAGCGTGGGGACTATGGGCGTATCCCCCTTCTTATTAGAGGAGGCCTATGTCCAGCAGTGGACTGATATAGGCTGTAAATGTTGTAGTTGTTGTTGCAACAGCGATATTACTTACAAAGGTATCCTAAACATAACTACATACTGAATTGTTGTGTAGTCTTGTAAACTGTTGTATAATTTAATAGTAATTACTGGACATCATAAAAGTTTGACATAAAATCAATACATAGAATGATAACGAAAGTCGGTATTAATGGTAAGGTTAAAATGTTAAAATATATATCACTAGATTCTGCCCGCGGGTTCGCTCGCGTGGTACCCAGATAAAAAGTAGCCTATGCGTTAATCCAGGTCATATAAGAGTAACAAACATAGATCCATATTCAAAAACTTTCGCATTTATAGGAAGTAGGATACTAAGCCGTCAATTGCTTATACTAGGCTGAAAAACCTGTGCGATAGGCAGCTGTGCTGTAGTAAAACACATATCTTCTATCTTCCACTCAACATTATTTATAAGTTTGTCTATCTCCACATCAACGTACCTTGTGACCTGTCCAGTTTATATTTTCAATACGCTCGTCACCCGACATAGAATTGACAGTTCAATCTAAAATGGTGCACAATAGTGCTGCAAAAACGCGCATGCCACTCAATGTATCGACGTTTGATCGATAAACTGTTGGTGGTCGGTTGTGACGATAAGCTGTCATTTTAGAGATACTTTGAAACGCACATTGTGTGACTTACTTAGGGTGTAATGTTTTCGATAGGGTTCTCCATCATCTCAGATACCCATGCCAACCTCACCTGCCTATGGCACCCCGCTGTATAACAGCTGGGGCTTTAGTAGCCGACTAGCAGACTCGGTGGTGCGAGATGCTGTGCCCTGCGATCTCCAACCCGCATGTTCAGCGTAGCGATTTTGCGTATATTCCCTTCAGGAAAGCATATGTCCAGTAGCAACCTGAATAGGCTGGTGTTATTGATATTGTGCAAAGTCTACTTTAAAGTTCCAATTGAATAAATATATTTTCATTTCATTTTCATTTCATTTCATTGTTGTTGTTATGGCTAACAGATCGTCTAAGCAACCTTCTGTTGACCGATAACTATTTATTGTAATAGGTGACCATTTATTGGCATTGCTGTGGCTGGCAAATTTTTCAAATTATCAATCATTTTGACCGATGGGTATCAAACCCACACCAACAACACCGTGTCTTGTCCAATTATTGACATACTTAGTTTGAAAATAGTACCTATCCAACCGCCTTATCGATCTTTTGTTTAAGACGACTAGTAGGGTCAAACCTCCCTCTCGCTCGCACTATTCAACATTTTTGAAGATATAAAATCACTGAATGTAGTTATGCAAAATAGCAAACCTTCACGGCCTAGAAAATAACAATACAAAGGTTCAGCAATAATCTCATTTTGATTCTTTCACGTTTTCTTAACAAAAAACTGGTACCAATGTGATGAATTTTGGTGCCAATTTTTTTGTAGGAAAACGTGTTGGGTTCAAAATGAGATTATTGCTGAACCTTTGTATTGTTATTTTCTAGGCCGTGAAGGTTTGCTATTTTGCATTACTACATTCAGTGATTTTATATCTTCAAAAATGTTGAATAGTGCGAGCGAGAGGGAGGTTTGACCCTACTAGTCGCCTTAACTAGAAAAAAATATTCATTTTTTTAACACGCTTTTATTAGTTTCACCTGTATGTATGTATGTATGTATGTATGTATGTAACCGACTCCTTTGAGCTCGATTTTGCCCTACTTTGAACGATCAGATTTGATTCAAACTTTGCACACCTGTCAAAGGTCGATGACAATGCAATAATCCGATAAAAATATCCGATTATCCTAATTAGATTCGCCAGGATTAATTAATTTCTTTCCGCATCCTTTGCATGCGAGTAAGAGGGACAGCATGCGTGCAAGCGTGTTTTTTTAGTTTTTTTAAACTATTATTATTTATTTAAATTCCTTATCATTTTAGCACTAATTATTCACGAGGTACCTATAACAGCAGACCTTATTCGCAGAACTAGTCATAATCAGTAAAACACTCAACTACCCTCAAAGTGATTCGGTCAGGTATAACCCGGCAGATTGCGGAGGCTCTCGATCACGCGGCCGGCCGTGTTCCGCGCACGCCCACAAATTAATCCGGTTAGTATTAGTGGGCCCGTCACCTGGCAAGATCAAACTGCCTTTTGTAACAGATGTAGGGCTAGATGGATATGGCTTATAAGTATCTATTGGAAAAAACTAGACCGGTAAAGTGCGAGTTAACTCGCCCACCGCGGGTGACGTCAATTAAGTCTAATTCATACATTCAGTATTGTATTCTCGTGGATATCATACGAAGATATGGAACTAGGGCTTGTCCCCAAAAAATACTCTGTATTCAAATCCACGAGGTAAGTTAACAAACAACTACAAAGGGTCATGACATGATAGGTTTTTGAAGAACAAGATAGGTTGAGAAAGTTAGTTAGAGAGAGGAAAATATAAAACGATGTATGAAGAGGGGTAGGACTTTTTCTACCCCACTTGATACTTCACTTTTTTAAAAGTAGTTGCATACACGTGGCTGACCACCATAATTTGAAACAGTAAGTGAAGGAATTATCTAGTAGTGTTTTAACTGTCTTCAAAAAAGGAGGAGGTTCTCAATTCCGTTGTATTTTTGTTATTGGTAAGTTTTTGTTCGTAATTTAAAACTGTAGGTCTTAAATAAAAAGATAATCCTGTAATAGAATAGGCAAATCAAGGCCTTTTAGATAACACCATATTTACCCATGTAACTCTCCATATAGCTTGACCACCGTCTTCCTTACATTTAGTAAATTTTCTAATTTTTGGACGTTTTTCAAAACTGTGCATGATAAAAAAAAATGTTTTAAGGTGTTCAAATTAAGAGAAAAGGGGGTGGAATGGTAATTTTTTTGACGTTTTTCATCACATATCAAGAACTATACATTTTAGAAGAAAAATACTGTTTTGAACTGTGCTAATTAAGGCCTTTATATGATATGTCACTCGATTTATTGGCCCCAGTTTGAAATTTTTACATTTCATATTTTGCATCCTTTGGCGAAGAAAATAAATATTTTTTTATTTTTTTGCTGGCAATCTTATTTACTTAGTGCATTTTACATCTATACCAAATTTCAAGACAGTAGCTCTTAAAGTTCCTGAAATAATCAGTTGTGACAGACGGACGGACGGACAAAGCGGTACCATAAGGGTTCGTTTCACCGGTTCGGTATCGTCACCTTAAAAATGTATGACTTTATAAAGTTTTGTCTCAAGCTTTGTAATTCCTGGAATTATTCAGCCGGACTTTCACTGTACGGCTGACTTTTTATGGAGTTAGAAGCTTTTTAGGCTGAAAATTGTTGGGGTTCAACGAATAGAAGTTTAACTAATTTTGATAATGTAATTCAGTTATTCTCTGTTATACACAGAAAATATATTCATTTACAAAGAGTATGGAAAAAAATATGTACAGAGGTAACCTGAACCCAGTAAAAAAACCATCACTTTTTCTAAGCATATAACAAAAATTTGCTGTCGTATTTCCAGGCCACTTCCAGTTTTTTGCGAGAATGGTGAAGATCCCATCAATATTGTCTGACGGGCCACAGTGCGAACACAGCCCATATTAGAGCAAGTGCTCACTTGCGGTGTCGCCATACGTTACATGCGCCAATCATGGACGGTTTCATTGCCGTTCGCCAGTGTAGCCAAGTATTTATGGAGTTGTTTGAAAAAGGCCTGAATAGAAGAGTTTCACTTCACACAAAAAGAAGCGGTCTTATCACTTGGAAGCTCTCTTCTAGAGAATCTTTAAGACCACCGACCAAAAAACTTTTTTTATCAAAAAAATATTAACCCTTGAACTCAAAGTCTTTGAGAGAAAATGATAGAATAAGTAGCTCAAGTTGGCGTAATTTGAAGAACTTTTCCCCGCGGTAGGACGACGCATGTTGACATTTTTTTTATTTGGACGGGCATCGAACCAGCGCCTTTCGATTTTTATTTTTCTATCACTCTGTGATCTGTCAAAGTTGTCAGCGGACTCAAGAATTATCATCATCAGCCGACAAAACAAAGCTACTGTTAGTTTGTTTAGTAAGTTAAAACGCAAACCACGTTATAATATTCGTTAATTTCGTGTAACGTTTATATTACCTTTAAAAAAAGTATTAACTAGCTACTTTTTACCCCATAAAGACAAAGGAACCCTTATATATAATTTTAAGATCACTTCGTTGTCCGTCTATCTGTCTATCAAGACCCTTTTCTCAGGAACGCGTGGATCAAGTTGACTGTCAGATCTGCAATCCCTTGTAGCTGTCAAATCAAACTTCTAAGTCAACATAATAAAAAATACGTCCGTTTTTGCTGCATATTTTGACGCTCGCAAGGGACAAAAAACCTTTAGGGTACTTCACGTTTACCTACCATGAAATTTGGCAAGAAGCAATGTCCTCATGGCACAAGTAAAGAAAAAAAGATAAAATAGAAATTACTCACAAAAAAAGAATAGGTACCTACTAACAAGTAAACGCAGAACCCTCAATGCCTGAGTTCAATGTACCTTGGTCGCTTTTTTATTACGATTTCATACTAGTGTTTTAAAAAATCGAGTATTATGGCTCAAACGCCCAAAAAATATTTAAGTTTTTATGTGGTGATCAAATTGACTCTCCAGGTAGATTCTGAAGGATAGCAGCATCTCAGATGCTCGTGATGATCTCAAATAGTTGAGTAGCGTTTCAGTGTTTAACTTAGCGAACGGCAGATAAAGGTCTTACCGTTAAATCGTTACCCGTTCAATTTGAGGTCATCAAATAAATCAAAAAGCCCCAAAACAGTCATCAAACCCGCTAAATCACACGAGCTTATCAATTTATGGCCCCACAGTATCGAAACTTGGGCTGCATGTGCATGCCTCAACTGCCCAAGTTTGTTCATAAATTAAAACAGTAGATATTTGGTGTATTGTAGCTATTCTGTAGCTAATATGTCAGGCATCAGTTGCGAAATGTGCCTTTGATTGAAAGTAAAAAAATAAGGGGTTTAAGCAAAGAAGTTGACAGTAGTAGATGACGTTTTGACATTCCAAAATTGATAGTATAAATGATAGTGAAAATAAAAAAGTATAGAATAAGTATAGGAGTTTAAGAGTGTGTTGGTATGAGTAGATTAGATGCTACGTTTTAAATAATAATAAACAAATTATTATTACACAGCCAATTTAAGAGGTAGGCTTAGTAAGCCACTGTTAGCATTATATTTTTTTCTTTTTTTATTCATACACACTAAAATAACTTTCCGAAACATCTAGACCGTAGTGAGCTCTGCTCAGGTCTCATGCATCATTTTCTTGTAGTACTAAAAATACTGGAAAGTATTCCAAACATAAATAATAAGCATCTCTGTATGCTGTCCTTATTTTGACTTGTAGTTAACAAGTAGCCACCAATAGGGCGATTACGAATATTTCATCTTGACATATAGCGTAAGCGTAACAAAATATTTTGGCCAATGACAAAGCGTTATTTTAAATCTGCTGTTTCTCATTGTTACGTCTACGATACGAATGATTTTTCGCTAGTCTTGGTGATTGCGTCCCAGTATAATAATACTATATAATGCTATATAATACTATATATATAATGTCAAATATGACAGGTTACATTTTTTAAATTCTGTTTATATTTCCTATTTATTTCTAATTACCTAAAATGTCAATTTTGGGCTGTCTCATTTGCATCCTCGTTTGCACCTCTGATTGAGGTGACACGTAACGTGTAAACCTAAAAGGTTTAAGATTGCTTGGACGTGTTGGTGTTCACCTATGTGTACCCCTTACCCCTCAGACTAAGTTTAAAATATTGATTTTGCTTGCATTGGAATCCACTTTCTTAAAATAGTAAAGCTGATGCAGCTGTCTATGTGTAGCTTGGCTGCATCCGTAACGAATGTACTTCATTCATTATTAAAGCACCTCCAAATCGGTGAATAGGTAATTACCAAATTTTATTTGATTAATTTATTAAATTAGTAAGCGTGTCGATGTTGCCAAACTAAGAATACCTTGTTGTTGCAACTTTTATAATAAATAAATAAATATCTTCACCGACAAGTTTGTAATTTGCTTCGGCAGCCCGCACTACCGGTATCGGAATAGATGTAGCCGTATGTAAATGGCCGTGTGGTTCGACTATGTTCATTAATTAATTACGTTGTTCTGTGGATTTCTCTCGGGGCCATAAATTTGCGTGATTACAATAATATTCGGGCTGTTCATACTAATAATAGAGAAAAACATGATTGATACCTATAAATGCATGTTTAAAATATATTTACAACATCAAGACCAGCTATTCATTCCACTGCTGGACAAGTCTCCCCTATGAGACCCTTCGTATCCCCCTGGATATGCCCATACCTAATGCCACCACCGGGTTGTGGTTTGCGAATCGCAAGGTACCTACAGCTTCTCGCACCACCAATGCTGTTGCTCGTCACCGGTCAGGGGATTTAGTGGTCTCGGTGTTAGACTGCGCTATGCTGTAATCAGCCTGCCGCCTAAATCGAGGGGTAATATCAGGCACAAGAAGCCTTTAGAAGAATCTTCATATTTTAAGTCGATGAAAGCCGGGCGTTGTGTACGGCACGTTGTTGACATGCATGACCTACGATGTACTTTGTTATAGGTGATGTTTACTACTTAGCATTAGGTACCAATTTCGTAATTTTGCCACACTCTATCTTTATGGCGACTATACATGTCAAACCTCCCTTAAGCTCGCACTATTCATCATTTTTGAAGATATAAAATCACTGAATAGAAAACCTAGAAAATAACAACACAAAGGTACAGCAAGAATATCATGTTGAACCCAACACGTTTACCTGCCAAAAAAATTGCTCCAAAATTGATCACATTAGTACCAGTTTTTTGGTAAGAAAACGTGATAGAATCAAAATGATATTATTGATGAACCTTTGAATTGTGGTTTTCAAGGCCGTGAAGGTTTGCTATTTTGCATAACAACATTCAGTGATTTGATATCTTCAAAAATGTTGAAAAGTGCGAGCGAGAGGGAGGTTTGACATGTATCGGGGTGCTCCGTAGATTGTTGTTAAGGGGAGTGACGTCAGCAGACATAGATTTTTAGACAATGTTTTATAAGTTAACTAGAACTTTTTTTGACACGTAGCATGCACATGTTGTTATGGAATGATTTTGATGAAATAACGCTTTCGCGCATGTTTTACGCCGACAAATACATATAATTTAAAAAAAAAATTACTTTCTTCCTTCTACGTTTAAGTTAAGTAGTGGCCAACTGGTGTCGGAGTTTTTACCTAAATGGTCACCTATCCCAGTAGTGACCTATCGAAGAGTGCTTTAACCTAGTTGATATGCTAAGAGCACCGAAATGAGCTAAATAGGGCCACTATTATCAAATATTTGCATTCCTATAGATTAAAACTTTATTTAAAATCTTAAATTGTAACATATATTCGGGCAAATAAAATTTAATCTTATATTATCTTATCAACTCTGGTATCGGATCTTTTGTATACACTACATTCAGGGAAAATAAAAGATTGTTATAAATCGCAAAAATTTGTTTATAGGTGCAGGTGAGGTTGGCTTGGGTACCGAAGATAGGGGTTGGAACCCCTTACACCCCACTTACTGCATGGTACGATTTAAATACCTAACTACAACACAAGTCTGTGATAATTCTAAAATAATAATAAAAGTACATAATCTAAAAATGACCGTACACAAAAAAGTTACGCCAGGTGCGTCGCTTAACACCCTCGCACTCCGCAGATTTATGACAGCTCGGCGTCATGTAATGTGTTAAACATTCACGTGTTTCGTAGAACTAGGGAATAATGACCTAATGTTCCACTTTAATAAATAATTGTTAATATGTTTAACTGAAAGTAATTTTTAGAAGTACCATCCAAAATGGTAGGGAAATTTATTGTAGTATATATATTATATATTATACTAGCTTCCGCCCGCGGCTTCGATCGCGTGGTACCGGGATAAAAAATTGCCTATGTGTTAATCCAGGTCACAAACTATACATATATTCAGTTTTACCCAAATCCAAAACTACTGAACGGATTTGGGTATGTTTGTTACTCTTTTACGCAAAAACTGTCTTTACGTAAAAGAGTAACAAACATTCACCATTTATCCATTCATACATCCATACTCACAAACTTTTGCATTTATAATATTAGTATGAAGTATGACGTGGTTAAGAATATGATATTATGATTAGCTGTTTATCCTTTGATAAAAATACAAAACACGGCATCTTCTAATTCATACACTGATGGGCATATTGACAGGGTGTATGGGGCTCCAGACTTCATCTTTGGAACCATAGCCACCCGCACCTGCCCGTGGTACACTCTGCTTACTAACAAACGGGGCTCTAGGAGCCGACTGATTGTGGCATAGCGCAGCCTAAGACTGGCACAGCTAAATTCCTTCACCGTGGATGAGAAGCTGTGCTATGCGATCCCAAAGCTGCATGCCCAGCGTGGGGATCAGTGGGCATTCCCCTTCATTTTGGAGGAGACTTAGGTCCAGCAGTGGGCTGATAAAACTGGTGGTGAATGCGCCACTAGTTGCCTACGCTGAACAATGGCACTTATTTGACCTCTTTTGTCTTTCTCAAAATTTGTAGTCCACCATATCTCTTGATATTTTCTTTCATGGCGTCATTTAATGAATGACTGTTTGTTTAACATTTTGAACCCTCTTACCGTACTTGGAGATTAACCCCTAAAGTTCGGGCCACACTGAGTGATTGTGTCCCATTGCCCTGACATAATTAGTCCCATCGCGCACTATTAATCAATGGCCCACTCACTGGCTCATTGTGTCAATCCGCTTGTTTTTGCTACTTTGAGGCGACAGGTCAAGCTTTTTATTCGCCTTAATGCGACTGGACAGATGCCATTTTTTCCAATACTGTTTGCTTTAAGTAGTACTAGATTTGTTTAATTTTTGCGAGAAAATTATGTCATTTTTAAATTACATAATGTGAACTTGAAATAATGTAGTGACACCATTTATAATTCGCACTGCTAAAATATGGAATCAGCTGCCAGCGTCTGTTTTTCCATTGACTTGCGACCCTAACGGCTTCAAAAAGAGAGTTAATAGGCATCTTCTGGGAAAGCTCACCCCATCGTCGACCTCATCCTTGCCTATGCAAGCCTCGAGATCAAGAGCTGGCCCATATTAAATAAAAAAAAATGTAGGTTTTATATAAAATACTAGTTTCCGTCTGCTGCTTTGCTCGCTTGTTATCAGGACACATATGTGTTAATCCAGGTAAGAAACTGTGTATATTCCAAGTTTCATTCAAATTCATTCAGCTGTCACCAGGAACAAACATACAAATACACTAAGAAAAAATTACGCATTAATGTGTGTAAAATAGTGTATTAGGCCTTGTCTTTAAAAACGATTATTTTAAAAACGAATGATTTAAAAAAATAATTTATTTAAAAAAATATTTGCTTATATAGAAGTAGGTTATTTTGGGTCTTAAGACCAAGGTACAAGTCATTATTTTAGGCATCGCTACTCGTAATGTGGTGGTAGATGAAGTTTTAAAATGTATTCTTTGTTTGTTCATCTAAAACCGAGTTAGAATATAATCCGCGTTAACACGAGCCTCATAAGAGTGAGCTGTAATTAAGGCCCACATAAACATGTCCCAGTAATTCGGTCCCAGGTGGGCCGCGCTGAGATAACGCCCGGCTGGTTTATGGCCCGGTTTTGCGTGCGAGTGAAGTTGACAATGGACAATGGCTTGATCACGAAGAATAGCAAAAAAACCTATCGTAAACGTCATATTTTGGCCAATTAGAAAGTGTAGATTCAGAACAATGCTTTGTCATTGGCCAAAATTTTTCGTTACAGTTACAATACCTCATACCTCATTGCTTACTTTTACTTGTGCTTAGAAATAAAGCCAAATGGCTTATTAGAACAAATTTTGACCAAACTACGCGTTTAATTGACGACCTCTGTGGCGCAGTGGGCGAAGGTCCGCCTGGGACGCAGAAGGTTGCGGGTTCGACTCCCGCCGTGGGACAAATGTTTGCATGCTCTGCAGATATTTGTCACGGGTTTGGGTAGTTTCTATGTATGATATGTATATGTATTTACAAAAGGTTCCCAAAACACCAGCTCTGCTTAGTTTGGGGCTACATGATGCCGTGTGATAGTCCAGCATTATATTTTTTTTTATAATAAAAAAAAATGTCTTGACTTTCAATCGTATTATCAAGGAGTTTTAATCGTGGGAATGCATGCAGTGAATAAAAATCTTTAAAATGTTTACTAGGTTACTGAGAGGCTGCTATAGAATAGTAGAATAGAAGACCTCCCTTCCCTCTTCACACTTCCCGATCTTGGACACCCGCTAGGAGACCAATACATTAAACCTAACATAATTTATAAGTATTTCAGTTTTAAAGCACCGGGTAGATTTACATTTGGTTTATATTTTTGGGCACACGGGCCAGGATTAATGTCCACAACAAGTGAGGGTGTCCATTCTTCATTAGCACAAAGGAGTCGCCTTTTGTCTTGCGTCCATTCATTTGCGATTGTTCAGTACGCTGAGACAGACCTTCGCGGGATTATTCTGTTATTTCCCAGCTTTGTATCGTAAATGGACTAAGACTTTTGCTATATCGTTTTTTCACTTAATGCTTTGAGTGCTGTCACCGTACCTGCTGCTGGACGTGCCCCTCGGGCATGGTGCATAGCGTCATGTCTCGCAGTCAGTGTGTTAACTAGAATAGTTTTTTATATGTAACAACAGAAAACGGTTTTAAATATATCGAGTTGATGATTGTTCAGTACTATGACGTGGTCATGAACCATTCTGGAGAGTTTCAGAGAAAAGTAAACGCTCTTCTATTCATTTGTTGTTGTCTGAGCTGCGATTATTATTGGAATCTGTCAAACATCTGTTATTGAGTCACTATCACCTCTGAATTCAGTTAATGAATAACTTAGCTTAAAATTATTTTACACGGTGGTCATTATTTATATACGCTGAAATTAAATTATTTTTAGAACGATACCTCTGGATGACAATCGTCCCATAAAGCTGGCTTTTGACTATGAAATATACAGGTCGTAACAATTTGATCGGTCAGTATGGGAAAGTCTGAAACTATAAGACATACGAAGATCTGTTCTCGAGAACCATGTCATCGATCGATAGGTTCTTTCGAATATCTTCTTACGAATATCAGAAATAAAATACATTTATTTGTGATATTCGCAAAAGGGTAAATAATGAAAAAAAAATCACTCAACTAACGAAAAATAAAAAATAAAAAGCGTCTTTCTTTGATCTCGAAATAAGAAGTAAGTAAAAATATTTACGTGTGTTTGTCGGACCTTAGCCAACTAAGTAGTATAAAGTGTTTTCTAAATAGAAAGCATTCCGTATCCGTCCAGAATAGGGGCGCTGTCACGGCGTGATCCCCGTCAACAAATCCACAATACTCCTGACTCCTAGCTCCAGCCCCCACTGTGTCATGATTAATGCTTACCTTTCTTGCAGTTCACTATCGAGATACAATCTAACACTAATGTATTTGTGGATGTTTGTATGTAAACGTACTAACGTTTGATTTGGGACGAAATAATTAATTAGGGCTAATATCTATTATGTGTGTACCTAATTACAAATAAATTCAATTGAAGTAGTATTCATTCATACTGCATACTTTGTTAATGTTATGATGTTGTGAAATAAACATCCAACATTTTTTTTTTTAACTTTCATGTAACGAGTCCGGTCTAGTATGACTGAATGTTAAATTGTACATCTTCCAGAAAGAACAATTCTTAAAACGTTCATCTCAATATAATGTCTGAAATCCCAAAAGATTGATTTGCACAATGACTGAAAATAAGAAGTGCCCATCAAGGTACAATGGCACCTAGTTGTCTACTCTGGTGGCAGATTTTTTAGGCCGTCCAAAAGCCTCCAAAATGGCTTGACATCTGAAAAAACCGGAGTCTACACTTTAACGTGCCTTCCGAAGACGGAAGCAATTAGATATACCACTAAACGGCCACGCCACCCAGCCACATAGTGACATGGCGGATTGCTGCTTACCCAAGGTGATTAGCTAATAACCAAAGTAAGCTACACCACGAATGCTTTTCAGTAAAATTATACCTAATAGGTAGGGTATATATGATATACCTATATTTATAATCGGTAGGTATATATTATGTACCTATTATCTGAGCGCTTCCGTGGTTCGGAAGGCACGTTAAGATGTAGACCCCGGCTTTTTCAGACGTCAAGCCATTTCGAAGGTCTTCGAGCAGCCTAAAATGAGACCATGTATACTTATTATTTTCTTCTCCAACAAAACATTAACGTTCCTGACAGAAACTGGACTAACCCGGACAGATAGCGACATGTCGACGTCATCAGGAGTCAAGTCCGGATTAGGTGACGTCATCCCGTGTCGCACGTCCGGTTGACATCACCGGTTTTATCTTGAGTAGCCTCGTGTGTTTTACGAAGGGTAAAAGTTTTGGTACAAAAAAAATACTGACCATGATACACAATAGAAGACCATGGAATCATGGATCTTATAAAATTATTGATTATGTAAATACGTTAACGAATATTTTTGCTTTTTTTATTTTATTTAACTATTCTCATCCCACTACTGGGCAAAGGTGTCTCCGATAGACTTTCAAATAGAGATATTTATTTATTAAGAATCATCAACATAATACACACCCATAGAAATTAAGTGGTAACTGTTCATATAATTAAAGATGACAGACAAAATGCTATAAAAATTATACTTTTAGTAATTTTTTGATCATTTTTAATTAATGTCCCAAGTGTTCAAGCTACCTCCCACCCCCCTCTTTTGAAAGCATCGTGCTCGTACCGCCAAAGTAACCTCGGCCGACTCTGATGCCGCTGCTGTCCCTCAGGTATCCAGGCTGTGGTGATATTCGTTCACCTATTGGAAGGCTGAAAAGAAGGTACCGCACCGGGGTGCTCAATGGGGAATAAAATCAAATTTTATTTTTTGTTCCCAATTGAGCACCACGTTAAATTAATGATTGGTGCTGAAATGGGAATACCTTTGGTGCTCAATGCATATGTGCTCAAACGGAATACTCCGATATTTTGCTTGTATAAATATTCAATTATAATTGGTTATAGGTTCTTGAAACAAACAAAAACTAAGCGTTGAGCTCAAAGCCGTCGGGAGAGCTTTTCAAGTTGGTCGCCTAGAACCCGAATACCCATATTCTATGCTAAGTAGGACTTATGGTATTGCCTTTGGTGTCTAAAAGTTTAGCACAAAGACAAACACAACCTCGTTGGCGGGATAGGTGAATAAGCATATACGTATACGGAGACGCAGGCTGCCAAAGCAGAGCGCGGGGGGCAGCAGCAGATAAAACGTTAGCATGTAGGTACCTGTAACTCACGCGCGTGTGTCGCTGTAGTTGTCAATTTCCCTTATACTCGTAAGTTAGTTTCCTGGTTCGCAAGTTTCCTTGTTCGTCAGTTAGTTTAGATTGCCAGTTTTGCTATTTCGTAAAGTTCCTAACCTGTTACTATGCTTTTCTATATTGATAATGGATTGTGTATGAATCGAAAATTAACTTTAATGTTCGTCTAACTGAAAATTATAAGTGAGGATGAGGTTTTTTGTTTTGCGGGAAAATTACAATCCTTTGGAAAAAAACTATGATACCTGCAGATTACATTTCAAACAAAAAAAAGTTGAAAAACTGTACACAATTTAATGAGATATTGGTGAACATACATAAACAAAAAACATACATTCAGCTGAATATAGAACATCCTCCTTTTTTTGAAGAAAAAACAGAGCTGTGCTGAACTGTGACGCCTATGCGGCCTGCGTCTCCTTACATACTTAGGTTTATTCTTCTTTTTCATGCGCCCAGTATTGCATTACTATAGGAGTTCGTTTCTGGCTCGTACATCATCACTATCTGCTGATACCAACTCAGACTTCGCAGTTTTTAAGCTGGTTTTTGATGCGACCATGTGTGAGATGTCCCTATTTTTTTTTTAATACTACTTCCCTTTAAGACATTTCTAATCAAAAAACAGCCAGTAGTGACTCTTGCTATATAAAAACGGGGCACAGCTAAGTTCTGAGCACGAACGGACAGCAGCATTAGTGGGACGGGAAACTGTACCATGCGATCCCCAACTCGCATGACCAGCGTGGGGATTATGGGCCTTCTTTATTACGGGAAGCAAAAGTCCAACAGTGGACTGAATACTGTACTGATAGGCTGGTGTAATGTGTATTTACACACACAGTTATAGTTCGTAGTATATTTAATTGCACCGATTTTGTCAAAGGTTAAGTATATTAACAGTTTCAGTAAAACACACCAGGATACTTGAAAGTGTTTATTTTTAAGTTGGATGATCTCGATTAAATGACTGTCCACAACGATACTTCAAGCTCGCTCCCTCGTCGTCGCGTTCGTGTTTTTGTTTAATAACCGAAGACACACGACAATGATCTTTAAAATTTATAAGTGCCCTAGCACACGCAAAGATCGGACCGCGCATCGGGACTGCGTTCCAAACCGCAGTCCGATCTGTACGGTTTGGACTGCGGATCAAACTGTCGTGCTAATGGCGCGTAAAGATCGGACCGCGCATTTGGGACTGATCACTGATGTGATGCGCGGTTAAAACTGTGCGATCTGCCTTCGCGTCGACATGCCAGATCGGACTGTCAGCCCCACGCATCTACACGTACGTTGCGGAGTGCGGGTTGGAATGGCGCGTGCTGTTTCATGCGGTCCGAACTTTACGTGTGCAAGGCGCTATTGTGTTACAATAATTTGAGTCATAGCTTGAAGTAACGTTAACAAGTAGTTTACTTATTGTATGGAGTAATCATAAAAACTATTGACCCATGAACAAGAGAGTCAACGCCACGTATGTACGTTTATCACTGATGTACAATAGTTACAAGCGCCGTAAATCGCCATCTCAATTCTCTGTATTGGCAAGACGAAGGCCTACCAGACTACCACCAGGCCTTATTGATAGGCCGTTGTCGCTCTGAGATATGGCCCGGCAATTTGTGCAGTACACCATCAATTAGTGTTAATCTATTGTAAACGGCTTACAAGAAAAATTGCCGTGTTTTATTGGGAAAATTTTTCATTTGTCAGCTGAATTGGTACCTCCCAATGGATGAATTGGATGAATTAGTTTAGTTTGACTAACTTTTGCCTAGCTGTGAGACAAAAAAAAAAAGATAGTTTAATTTTTAAATTTTACTTATCAAAATGTGTTAAAATGATGCTGATTGAAAAGTGGGGCCTAAAACTGGAGTTAATTTTATATTAATGTGCAGCGTCGCTCGCGATAACATGATTTTTTTTATCCCTCAGGGATAGAACTTACTTTGTATAAAAGGTACCCTATGTCATTTTCTGTACCCTGACAACGTGTATGCGAAATTTCATGATGATGAGACGAGTAGTTAAGACATGAAAGCGTAACAAACAAACTGGCTTTTGCACATAAAATATTAATAGTTTGGATTAAGGGTACCTACCTATAGACTATAAATAAATCTTCTTGTCATATTATGAGCATTGATCAAAATTATAAAACTCTGTTAATACTCGAGCAGGACAAAGGAGCCTGATTTAACTTATTTTAGGATTAAATGAAAAACCGGCTAAGTGCGAGTCGGATTCGCACACGAAGGGTTCCTTTAGTTTATTTTGAGAATATAAGAATACTAAGTGAATATACAACTTAATATTCTGTAAATATTTCAAACGTCTACCGTTATTAATTGCCGTTATTAATATCGAGCAAAAAACGGCAAATAAATCACGTTTGTTGTATGGAAGGCCTCCAAGGCAAGGAAGGTTAATTTTTTTTTATTCTGTTTTAGTTGTTATATCGGCAACAGAAGTTTACATCTATGAAAATTTCAACTGTCTAGCTATCACGATTCATGATATACAGCCTGGTGACCGACAGACAGACAGACGGACAGTGGAGTCTTAGTAATAGGGTCTGTTCTAGATTATTTAAAAAATTATATCTAGGGTTCGTACAAAAAGGGTAAAAACGCCCTTTTTGTACGAACCCTAGATAGAATTTTTTAAATAATCTAGAACAGACTTGGTAAATGACGCTGCTTGAAAAGTTGGGTCTAAAACTTATGTTTCTGTTAATACCCAAGTAGGGCAAAGCCTGAACATGTTTTAGAAATATAATGAAATACAAAATGAAAAAAATAATAATAATAATGCTGGACACTATCACACCGCATTATATAGCCCCAAACTAAGCAAAGTTTGTATTATGGGAACCATATTACTGATAAACTACAATTAGACATTTTTTTTGTAAAAAAATACGTATTATACATAACACAAAGACCTGAAACCAATATCAGCAAATAATGCAAACATTTGTCTCGCGGCGGGAATCGAACCCGAAACCTGCATCTCAGGCGGACCTTCGCCCAGTGCGCCACAGAGGCCGTCAAATAATGGTAATTAAGTCTAGTGATTCTGAAAAATTTTCTAAACTTATCGTTAAGTTTAAAGGACCTGTCTGTTTTTTGTAGATTTATATAAAACTAAACGAAATGAATTAAGCTAGTTATAACTAGTTTTAGCGATAGATAGTGTTACTCTGTACTCAGAATCCACCAACAATAGTGTTAAGAAATCGTGAAGTCCTTAGAATACTGAAGTCTACATCGAGAAAGGCTACATCTACATCATCATCATTCTCAGCTTTTTGCTGGGCATTAGCCCCTTCAAACGCCATTGCATACGGTTTTGCGCTTTTTGCATCCAGGTTCCAGGCTCTGTCTGCCAAGCCCTCATCTACATCATAGAGAGAACAGAGTCGGAAATCCACCGACAGACGTGTGGATTACGACTATTTACTGCAAATTAACCGCACAATTGATGGCCAATGATCGTCTAATTCCAGCCATTATATTAAATCACACAGGATCGCACCTGGACAAAGGCCACTTGATTTAATAGCTCCTTGCTAGTGACGATTGATCGTTTTAGAATACCAGGGATGGTAGATGCGGGTTCGGTTCCTTAGCAAATAATCTTGGGTAAGTAATACACTACCTGGTCACTACTTGGTGACCGATTAGTGAGAACTTCCGTGCTTTAGAAGAAGTTTTTTTTTCGTTATGTCCCACCTTTATCCGTTAAGTCATCTCGGAGGCCTTCGGGTGGCCTAATAGCTTCGACAACAGGATTGGCCACTAAGCTCATACGAGGGAAGGTTCTTGCTGTGTAAAAAGTCAAAACAAACAACAGGTAAGGAAGAAGAAAACGGCTCACAGTCCCCGGCCACTCCGCTTAGCTGGCTCTGGTAGCGGTCACGGTAACGGTGGAGCAGGGGGGGTGCTAGAGCGGGCCTAACACCGTTCTTCGTGGAATTCCTTGGGGGAGACCTATGTTCAGCAGTGGACTTTTATAGGTTGTTGATGATGATGATGACACTGATTCCAGGTGCTACCTGTACGGGGTTTCATCTCATCATAGGTACTTTTTTTAATTTAGGGAATTCCTTTACATCTACTCTTTGCAAAAAACATACACTCTAAATTTCAAGTCTCTATAACTAACGGTTTAGGCTGTGCGTTGATTGTCAATCAGTGAGTCAGTTTGCTTCATTAGAGTTTCAGATATTTTTACCAGATATACATAAATGCACACTGTTAGAATTTTCAAATCCTAGATTTCTGTTACGTCTGTTCATTTTGTAAGCTAAGTAAAGCCTCTTCAGGTTCTATATTACGGCTGTTTAGGATCTAAGCATACGCCTCAATGCACACTAAACTAACTAACCTAAGCTCCATGCACTGCAATAAACAGATCAAGGCAAAATCCAATTCCCAAAGAAAGATCTGGCAAATCTTCAGCACAAAGACAATAATTCGATATAAGCTGCACACTCACCTGACTAGCGAAGGTAAGGCAACGTGCATGCATGGTTGTAGCCTAAGGATGGAATGGGAAATCGAGATTGTCTAGCCTAAAAATGAACAACACAACCACTTGCCTATATTCAGTCCACTGCTAGATAATCCCCACGCTGGGCATAGCTTCTAGCACTGATAAAAAAAACACTCATACTAAAATTTGTGAAACAATTCGAAGCGAAGTTTATTTATAAATATAAATCCCATTATTGGTTCTCACGTGTGAAGTCATAATATTACACGTAGAAACTTAAAATTGACGGCTTGGACATAGAACCTATAAAAATTACGGCTTGGAATCGAACAATGCATACTTTAATTTATTTATTTGGCTTTAATACTCTACAAAACCAAATTTAAGAAAGCTGTTGCACTTAGAATAACCCAGTTCAATCTAATTTACATATTTTCTCTAATACGCCTATAGTGTGCCCTTTGCCTAGTACCTGACTAACTGCCTCTAACCGGCTGTAACCGCCGCGCGCCGCTCCGATCCGGTTTAATCCGGCCGGAACCGGTGAAATCCGGCACACAAACTTTGTTCTGTCACGCTTGCTTTGCGGTTAACGCGTTTTGCCACTTACATACTAGTGGTGCTAACTATTTTAGTAATGACTTGGCTTATTGGCTCAATTGAATACCATTTTATATAATTTGGAGTTATCGGGTTCCAACTTCCATTTTTGTGGAACCCAAGCCTACCGCTATCGGCCCGTGATACACCCTGAATAATAGACGTGGCTCTAGTAGCCGGTTGATTGTGGCATAGCGCAGCCTAATACTACTGGCAGCGCTTCCTTCCTAATTAAAAAACAATCAGTAAACGATAGTATAAAATGTTATCGTTGATTAAAAACGACCAAAAATTTTAATCAAAACATGTAACAATATCTATAAGCAAAACTAATCTCGCAAGTCCGAGGCAATGTGCCCACCGCAGCACAACTCACGGCAATGGCCACTAAAGAAGACAGTGGCCTTGCACGGCACATTGCATCGCTGATATGTTTGACACTCTAAAGCCAGACTGTTAGCGTAAAGATTGCCTTGGTAATGTTGGGGCATACGTTTGGGAGTTTTTATTTTAATTCGCTTTTTTTTTGTTTGTAATTTAAAGTTTATTCTTACTATTGTTTTTGGAGGGTGAGACGCGATCTATGTTAAAAATATTCATTAATAGTTTACAAGTTGTTTGGTTAACGATTAAGTAGATAACCGTTATTATTAATTAAGTTAGTGGACCTACTTACTTACTTCTCAAAGGGATTAATTAGATTAACATGGATCGCGCATTCATTTGATTCCCAATTAGGTATTTTTTAATGAAGTAAAATTGCACAAAGTATAAATTGCCTAAATTATGAACTAGGATAGCAGATTTCGATTTTGAACTAGGAGTTTTGAACAATTATTGTCGTATAGGTATATAGCAGGTATACGGTATATATATGAACAATTAGGCATAATTTTATCCTCTGGATTAGGTCAAAATTAAAAATAATGACCAAGTAAATATAATTGAATATTCATAATTTCTTCAAAGAAAACTGATGGATTTATTCAGATTTACGTTACCACAGAATAGTTGTTACAGCAATTTGGATCAAGTCCTCATCATGTTATTATTCCAAGATCAAGTCAAACTGCCATGTTGGATAAAAAAATAACATTAGTAAAAGTAACGGGAGATGACTGAAACGGTATTTGAACTAAAAGCTGGTAATCAAATTGATGTTTCAGTACAGATTCTGAGGTATTGGGCGTTTCAATAGTTAAGAGGATCTCAAATTGTTGAGAAGCCTTTCAGTATTTGGGTTTAAGGGCATATAGAGAAATAAAAGAGAGTTTTTTTATACATACAGTGCATCTTTTTATAGATACCTTTTTGGATAATATTTGTTTTATATACCAATCTTATTTATGATTTTTTGTATAGTTATGGGGTGTAAGGGGTTCCAATCGCCACCTTCCCATCCAACCTTCCAAGCCAACTTAGCCTGCCAATAGTGCATGCTGCTAACTAACAACCTAGGCTCTGGCTATCAGCTAATTGAGGCATAAAGCACCCTGACTTCGCCTTGATTCTCTGACCACCAATCAGCGGCAGCAGAAGCTATGCTCTGCGATCCCCAAACCGCTTGCCCGGCATGGAGATTAAGGGAACATCCCCCTTCTTATTAGGGGAGGCCTATGTCCATCAGTGGACGGTAAGGGCTATTTTCGTTGTTATTGTACAGTTAAGATGTTCCAAACTAAATTAATGCTTATCAATCATACATATTCAACCCAAACCTACACAGATACGGAAGATAACTAGTTTCAAAAACATTTTGTTTAAAACAAAGGCCGTAGCACGTAGCGTCCAAAATATTAAACTACGTTCTGCGGAGCTCATTACGTATTATCGTACCAAAAACAACGGAAGGCTGTAATTATTAACGGGCAACGCGTGTTTAAAACTACCCGCGCGCGCATCAAAGTCAGATAGCGGCCGTGAGAAGCCTTCTTAATTGAGGACGTCATTGTGCACGTACATACTGGGATATGTGCTAACAAATGTACATTTTTTTACAAAAATAAATTTGAGAATACTCGCTATAAACCTGCGAAAATGATAAAATCGGATATCGATTTGCGGAGATATTGAGAAATATACACACCTTCAAAAAATACAGCTGAAATGAGAACTGGCATGGAAAAATTGGGCCCAATTTACTATCCAACTCCAATACTCTATACACCAGCAAAAGAATAATCTAAATCGGTAATCAATTTACGGCGATTTTGAGACAATACAAACAAACCAAATACAGCCGAACTGAGAACAGTAGGGCGAACACAAATATTTCAACCTGATACGTAACGAATAATTTTGGCTAATGACAAAGCGTCGTTTTCAATCGACTCTTTCTCATTGGCCAATTTTCTAAGGATGCCTTATGGGACAGTTGAAACATTGTCGAATTTCTGGAATTTTATGGAACTCTTCAAAGTAAGTTAGCGGAATTTTCACAAAATATTTTGACTTTTGATTATTGATTATCTTGTATGTCTACGATACGAATACTGTTTGCCTAGTGTTCATAATCGAGCATACGGCTCCTTTTTTGAAGTCACTTAAAAGTTGGTATATGATTACTTACGAGCACGTTATCGAATCTGTAAAAATCGGCCTGCTTATTATGTATATATCCGCGACGGACTTGAAACTATTCCAATGACAGTTATTTTAACCAAAACATATAAAGTACCTACGATAAACTTTAAAAGTACGTCCTTCGTTATACAGAGTGTTTGGTGGAATGATGTAGCGATTGAAGAAGCTGATCAAGGGTAACAATATGATAATTTTAAACTACATATTAAGATATTATGAAAAGTGGCATTGTTTTTAAGTTACTATCAAAAGTTGTTTTTTTTTTTTTCGTTAAGTTAGACCACCAGATAAAATACCAGATAGTACATTAATAATAATCAGAAGAATTTGTGCTAAATATTTTGCTTTGTGGAATATCATTTCGAAGCAAATTATTTTTAAACTGTACGTAGAAATTAATTTCTCTTGTAACCGAAAGTCATTTATTTGTGGGGATAAATAATCCATATCTATAATAAAGTTTATATTTAATAAGCACTCTAAATGAAGTTCATATTAAGCTAAATACCCCAGTCTGAACAAGCAACCAAAGCTATATATCCCCCGATAAGGCCTTTTGTATCTCAAAATAAATAAAATAGCTTAAATATGTCCGGTCCGGGGCACAAATACCGTCGATGGGGGAGCGGCTCATACCTACCTTATGCTAAATTAGAGTATGGGATAAATATTTTATCTGATCTCCGTATATTTAATAATAAATGTTTATATTTAGATACACCAATTTAAGTTAGGGTAAACTGAAGAAAAATATAAGGTGCAATGTCAACAAGTAGGTGTTACTGCGGACTGTAATCGAAAACTATAATCAAATCATCATCATCAGCCTTTATTAGTAGTCCACTGCTGGTCAAAGACCTCCCCAATAAGCGCCATCGCGCCTTGTCCTCAGCTCGATGCATCAAGCTTCTACCAGCAGCCTTTCACATTACGTTTTCCGAGCCTAATTCGATTGAAAATTCATAAAGAGGTAATTATATTAATCATTATGCAATAAAGTCAAAGTTTGCTCACCAAAACCTTACAGCTTGAAAATCTATTAAAAAATATGACAAAAAAAATGCATCTCACTTTAAGTTTAGAATACATTTAGAGCGATAAAATCACTAGTTTCATCAACAAGCTATAACTAATCACTCTATCTATTGATAAAGAAAGAAAAAATCAATATTAATAAAACACAAATCCACAGGAGAGATCCAACGAAACAAGAAAAAAACTTCAATCAAAGTTGTTACACCTCCGCCGTATATCAGAACAATTTAAGGACAGCCCCATACTGCTTCGATTCCAGAGTCTATAACATAAACATGGGCGCACACTATTAAAACTTGGACTCGTTTTGTGAGCCAAAATATTATTCGGACTACCTTCCTTCTTCGGCCGGTAGGGCTGCCAACGGCTATTTACATTTTTATTTTATTTTATGATTGTGTGTATTGCTATTTGGAAAGTTTCTTGAGTTGTGGAATGTATTTGGGTTTGGACTGGTTTTGTTTTTGAACTGAGCTACTTGTGTTTTTATTAGTAACCATCAAATATTATATACCTACAAGGTTTTTCAGTTATAAAAATAACAAAGTCTAAAATTAAAGACCACATTTTTACACAGCCGCCATTACTTACATTCTCACTAACAAATGCCTACTTCAGGCGATATATTCCGCAAAAGTGTACTCAGAGGCAAAATAAAGACGCATGTCCACAAACTCCTACATAAATAGTAATTATCTGTATGTTTTGGTTAATTAATTTACACAAGTGAACTAGATATCTATGCCCTAATCAAGAGCAAACTTTTTGTTTTAGCACTTTAGGGTCGGTTGACATATCAAGATGAGCCCCGATCGCCTGTCAGTGGTTAGTGAACTAGTGTAAATGAATATATTATTGGAAGAATACCTAATGATAGTCATTGAACGATGATGATTCGTTGGCACAATGGACAAAATAGTCAGCTAAGACGCTAAGGTTCGGTTTGATTCCCGCTGCGAGGCAAATGTTTTCATAATCTGCAGATATTTTTGGGGGTCTGGGTGCTGTCGTACTGATACGACAGAAGATACATAACACGACACAGAAGAGTATCTTAGTTTGGGGTCAAGGCAGGCATTTAGCTTAATTTTTAAGCTATAGGTATCTATTCTATATATTCTATTCTATTCATAACGAAATACAGGTTTCTTTCAATATGAAGAGATAGGTTTAGCTTAAAAATTAAGAATCAGACTCACCTTGATGAAGGCTCTCATAATGGGTTGAAACGCCGTTGGTATCTTCACCGATGTAACGGTACAAGAAAATTTCGGATTTTCAATATGAATGAGTTAATGCATGTTAGTATCATAACTAATATATACCTATATTTTTTACTAATAACATTGTATCAACATATAATTAGTTTTGTTCTAAAACTCGCTTCGTCGAAGCAATGCATAATTAATTCTCTAGTATATCTCATGATAAGTGAATTGTATTCTATTTTGAGAAATAAATATACAAATAGTGTATTTACAAAAAAAACACAGTTACCACAGATTAAATTACAAAGTTAAATGGTAATTATTAAGTTTTGTTAATTTAATTAACTACAGAAAAAATAAAAATAATTAATCCAATTACTTCGGAGATCTAGTCGACCAGCCTTACGTGAGCCAACTTTTTAAACAATTATGATAACCTTATGTAAGCCAAGTTTTACCATAATGTTTTTTTAAATAGTTTTTAAGCTTACGTTTGACCGCCATCTCACCTGTTGGTAAGGGAAGATGCGGTCGAAAATGTACTCTTCGATTGAAGACCCCTAAGTCATAGTGATCATGTGATTATACAGTTATGAAGCGGGTGAAGGTCCGCCTGAGACGCAGAAGGTTTGATTCCCGCCGCGAGACATGTGTTTGTAGGTATTCTGGAAATATTTGTCTCGGGTCTGGGTGTTTTCTCTGTATCATATGTATGTATTTACAAAAAAAGGTACTAAAGTAGTTTAACAACCATGTGTTTCCCATAATACTCTGTTTAGTTTGGGGCTATTTATAATGCTGTGTGATAGTGTCTAGTATCATTTATATACCCACAGGTTTCAATTTATATTTGGAAAGCATGCTAGCCCTGGCGCGGTGTCCAGCGCGGTTGTCTCATAAACATGGCGGCGTATCAGCGCGTAATCTGGCGGATTTGTCGATCAGCCCGCTATCCACTGGCCAGATTTGTACGCCCAGATTTGTACGGGCTTTACCGCCGATACGGCCCATACGTTTTGCTTTTCTTGTCTATGTTTACGAGAGGCAGGTGGAAAGCGTTCCTCTTTTGCTTTATGATGTGTGTGGAAATAGATGGAAAGTTGGATGGGTTTGGTTTATGGAAAGGGAAAATTGCTGGCTGTTTGGAACATGATGCAAGATATTGAAGTAGCGTAAAGAATATAAAGATATTTTGAAGAGATACCGTTAAGTTATTATATGTTTGGAACATAAAAATTGATATATATTTACTCTTAAACTCTTCTACTATGTAAAACAAATGATTACTATTCATTAGATGTAGCAAGCACAATTTCGCCGTTTGAGAGAATCACTATGAAACCATTCAAATATAATTTGACAAAACCCAACCACCAGATGTCTCCAGTAACCATCAAAGCTTAAGGCGGGACCACTTCGATACAATACCAATTAGACCCGGCAATAACAATAAAAAAACTTTAATAAACAATGGAACGAGAGACGCCTGTAAATTCGCCAAAAACAGCCTCCGAGACGATTACTCCCCCTTAACTGGGTATAATTACGGTCATTTGGTGTCATCTTACCCTTAACGAGATCATCAACATGGCGGTGTAATGGAACTCGGAATACTGTCGCTAGTTTTTAATTCTATGGCTTTTTGGTTAATCCTACCAAGCCTTTATATTATTTTGAGGCGCTCATTTAGAGGCTACAGTAGGTTCTGAATCAAGAAAGAAATTAGTTGCAACCATAATAATGAACCTGAACCTGAAGGCCCTAAAGCTCACGTGGCGTTCGTTTACTAAGGAAGCTCGTTTAGGTAGATGCCTCATAATAACATTGAGAAACCAATAGCTAGCCACGACTTCAATGTCTACGTCATGTTGGAAACATCCAGGAATTTTTGCGATTTTATTCTCTAGGAGTTACTAACTCAACTTCTATCTATCTTAAACTAACTGACTATACAGGTGTTGTCCTGTCCAAATTCTTAAGTTCATAGCACAATCTCATTGAATAAATTTTTAAATTAATCTGAAAATTAAATTATTTTTCATTGTTGTTCTGTGAAAATTTAAACTTCTGTCTGGCTGTCATGGTTCATGAGATACTGCCTGGTGACAGACAGATAGACGCACAGATGAGTCTTAGTAAAAGGGGCCCGTTTTTACCCTTTGGGTACGGAACCTTTAACAAAGCACTTTCATTTTATCTTGTTTAATTTTTAAATTTTCTGGACAATTTGTATTTAGCCTAATTTGGACAGTACTTAAATAAAAAAATGCCAAACCCGTTTAGCAGTTTTCAAGTTAGGCACGAAAACTAAAAGCATTGATTTTTTAAGTTATATAGATCGGTATCTTTATTTTATATCAAAACAATAAATACTTAAATTAATTAACTAAACTATAAAAGTAACGGGTAGCCTTATCGCTGAAAACGATATCTTGCAAGGAATCTTGGTTGCGGCCATTTGACTCCGGACAGACGGACCGATTAACATGAAAGAGCAAAATTTTGTAGCTTGACTTCTCCAGCAACATCGTGAAATAAAGGCTAGGAACAATAAATAATATTTGAAATTAATGTTAATGCCGTTGGTTCGCCTAAATGCTGGGTAGACGGTATAACTCAGCGCGAATGACGCGCGGCGGTTAATGTTCACCTACCCGCAGTATTTATTATGATTACCCTTAAACCTGTGATAGATAAGCTAGTTAGCTATTAGGGTGAGGTCGCTGAAATACTCCAAAAGACCACCAAAGTTTGCATCTAAATAAATTTTTAACCGACTTCAAAGAAATAAAACCACAGCCGAATTGACCTTCTCCTTTTTTTAAGTCGGTTAAAAAAGAGGGTTCTTTATTTGATGATATTGATTATATGTCACCTCATAACTCAGTGCCCGTACTCGTGAAGAGTAAAAACATACATCCATTCATACATACATTCACTCACAAACTTTTGCATATATAATATTAAGTAGGATTTATAACTAGTAGAATAAAGTCCCATTGTAATCAGGATGGAATACAAGAGAAAACAAAGAAACTCTTTAAATAAATAATAAAAAATAGCCAAATCTTTAAAGGCTATTAAAGATTTGGGTATTTTTTTATAATTCGTCTAACTCGTGTATTTCACAAATAGATTCAAAAATTCATTCAATTACTTTTAATATGATTGCTAAGCAATTTATCGGTGTATTTTCGACTGAGTAGTTTTTTTTTAATTTTTTTTAGATAGGATGGTGGGATATCTCGAAGGATAGAGATGGTTCGCGAAATTTGGGGGACACCTTTGCCCAGCAGTGGGCCGATGCAGGATGCTATAATATAATTATTGAATTAGCATTTTAGAATTTTATAAAATTTGACTTTTTGTTTTTTTTTTAATTTTTCGATATACTACTCGTATTATAAATTATATAAGTAGCTAAAATATCAGTCATGTGGTTCCCATAACACAAGCTCTGCTTACTTTGGGGCTAGATGTAATTTCATTTTTCATTTATTTATTCATAAAAATTTCATTACAAATCGTATTTGAATTAGATAATTATTTATAAACAGACAATAAAAAGTAGATTAAAATTATAAATTATTAATTTTACACTAAACAAACAAGCAAACTTAATTAACAAATTATTACCAATACATTTAAAAAAAAAATGCGAGGTGAATACATGACTTTTTATTTATATCTGCAAGTTCTCTTGCTGGGTCTATTCTATGAGATGTCATAGAGGAAAACAAAAATAATCTACTAGATAATTCTTGAGGATGTACAAACTGCCGCTATTTATTGCACAATAGCGACTTACATAAGCGAAAAGTAACAATAAAAATAACGAATGTCCCACAATAAGTGGACGTGATTAATAACTATGAAATATGTTCAGATAAATTTATAACGCTTGGTTTGGCACGACTCAGCTAGAGGGCGCTCGAGTGACGTTTATGGCTTAAGAATATTTTCGAAAATATCTTTAAATATTTTTTTAATATAGTTAAAGCTATCACTATTCATTGACAATTAAGGCTAGTACACTTCAACAGGGCGGCAGGGCTTGGGATTACCAACGTAAATTCGTACGCTTACGATACGTACCCTACGATTTCACAGCCCTACCTTCTCACATCACACATAAGACTATGCAACGCAGCGTTAGGGCTGCGTCAGTAGGCAGTAGGTAGGGGTGTAAGGGGTTCTAACACCCATCTTCGGAACCAAAGCAAACCTCACCTGCACGTGGTACACCTGCTAACTAACAATCGGGGCTCTGGTGGCCGGCTAATTGTGACAAAGCGCAGCCTAACACCAGCACAGCTAAATCCCCTGACCGCCAACGGGCAGCAGCGTCGGCATCCCCAACCTGCATATTTTGCATATTCTTCTTCTTCTTCGTATGGGCTAGTAACCAACTCTGGTGTCGGAGTTTTTAGGCCGCTCGAAGGTCTCCGACATGGCTTAACGACTGAAAAAGGACAATTATCTTAATGTGCCTTCCGGAGCACAGAAGCGCTCAAACCTAAATGTCACTAAACGGTCACCCATCCAGCATATGGGCCCACCTGATGTTAAGTGGTAACCACTACCTTTCACAAAGAATTGCATCGTAGCATGGTGGCAGTACTTCCCCGAACGTGCCCTCCACAAAGAGCTCTACTCGTACGACAAAGAGCTCTATTACTACGCTCTATTTATTATTACCTTGACGCTGTTTGTATGCATTCTGTTTGACGAAGTCTTTAAACTTGAGCGATTCCGTGCTTTAGAAGGCACATTAACATGTTGGTCTCGGCTTTATCAATCATAAAGCCATATCGGAGGCCTAAAAACTGCGATTCAGTGTTGGCCATTATTACGAAGAAGGTAGAATGATGATAATGATTGTGAGTAAACACATAAATAGCAGCAAATTATCAAAATCGAATCATCGATCCAAACCGCTACAAATCAAACAACATCTTACGTACTTTCGACCCCCAACTTGAGTTATTCGCCCAAGTTATCGGCCCACCGTTTATCACAGAAATGTCACATTTAATAATAATTAATGATAATTGCCTTCTAGCTTAGAACAAAGGCGATTGGCCGATTCGAGTAAGTTATTTCAGTTTAAGTTGGAACACTTGGAATTTGAGTACAGAACTGTATCTTGTGCTTTGAGGTTGGAACTTGAGTGCTATGGAGACGCCTGATCTTACAAACTTTAAGAAATTGGAATTGATGTTAATACTTGCTGAAAACACATTTTCTCTAGACTTGCTGCTGCTGTCAAGTCTGAGGCCCGCAGTCAATGTGTTAAGCAAAACTCCACCTGGTCAAAACTTATGTGGGTGACCGTTTGGTGGAATTTAGATTCTAATACTGTCATGCTTTTAAAAGTACGAAATAATAACATTTCGTAGCACTTCGCGTAGCACTATACGATGTAAGCTATTTGAAGTGCAATGATCTTTAATTATGAAGATAGATAGAAAACTAATTGAACTCACGCCAACGTCAATATTAGAACAAAACGGACAATTATAATAGTTTCTTCATTTTTATAGTCTCTTTCAGACAACCACAACAGACGATTTGCGAAAGGCTGCTTGCTGGTAGAAGCTGTATGCGTCGAGCTCAGGATAGGGCGGAATGGCGCTCACTAGGGGAGGCCTATGTCCAGCAGTGACTGCCATATGCTAAATGCATGATGATGATGATGAAGTAGCGAAAGAAAAAAAATTGTTTATTAACATTATTATGAATTTATAATTGCTTTACATGTACTTATTTATATTAATCTCACTACAAATAAAAAGAACTACATAATTATAAAAAAAGCCGTAAGTTTTCCTCAAAATCTCAACAAAAAACTAAAAGCTATATAAATAAGTAAAAACATACTTTTTTTTAGGAAAAATGTATTGTTGCTTAATTTATATTACTATAACTGAATAAATAAACTTATAAACTTATCATACCTGAAAGTTTAATTTATAGGTTTTGAGATAATATTATTGAATGTTTCTTTCCTCTCCACAGGTCTTGTTCTGGCTCGTATTCTTAATCACTTAGCATTGGTAAACGTCCTCGCGACAAGGTAAACAATATGAGTGCGAACTTGAACTATAACTCACGACGCCACTTAAGTATCTGTGCTAAGACTCTAACTACTGCATTGTTTGAGTACGCTGACACACGGCTTTATTGTTCAACTTAGCCGGTTATGGGTTCTGTTGTGTGTATAGGCCGGTGTGTCAGGCCTTATTTGTTTTATGAAATATCTAGTTTTCATTGCTGTGGTCGCCTAGTGGGGGGCATCATGCATTCTTACTTAAGGGTCGTGGAAACTGGCAAGTACTAGTTTAGGTAGGTTGATCTTCATAAACGTGTGTTGTTTTATATTTGAAAAAAAAAAGAAAGGAAATTCATTTATTCATGAAGAAGTATGTATTATTTTTTATTTGTTCAGGTAAATATAAAAGTGGATCATTCAGTATTATTGCATGAAAAAATATTTGACTAGAAGTCCTTGACATTACTTTAGGTTCACTTACATATAATTTATAAATAACTAGCTTAAACCCGCGGCTTTGCTCGCGTTAAAGCAAAGTGACAACGTGTATGCGTTTCATGATGATTGGATGAGTAGTGGCGTGAAAGCGTAACAAACTCATTTTCGCGTTTATAATATTAATTAGCATTTGGATAAATAAATTATTCTGGACATTTTCACACAGAAAAAAAACATTACTTGTAGTATGGGAATCATACGACAGAATTAGACATTAGCGCTCTGCACACGTAAAGATCGGACCGCGTATCGGGACTGCGTTCCAAATAGCAGTCCGATCTGAGGCCTCCTTTATTAAATCAGTTGCACACCGAAATGATCGGCACCGGACCTTTATTTGAAAACTTTGACATTTCATCTGTCGAAATTCAAAGAACGTCAACTGACATATTGTCAAAGTTTGTAAAAAGAGGACCGGTGCTTATCATTTCGGTGTGTGTGCAACTGAGTTAGTAAATGAGGCCTCTGTACGGTTTAGACTGCGGATCAAACTGTCGTGCTAATGGCGCGTAAAGATCGGAATGGCGCGTGCTGTTTCCCGCGGTCCAAACTTAACGTGTGCAGGGTGCTATTAGCTACTTACCTCTTCGTCCACACAAGACTAACCTGTCCCGTCGATACAAAAGTTTTTATACTACGACTCAACTTAATAATTAAATGCCCTTGCTTATTAAAATCTGTTAAAATATACCAAATGCTAAGACAGATGACAGAATCGCTTTCTGGGCTTTCTTTCAGGGCTAACCTTAAGCCATGGTTTACTATGAGTAGCACCTACGACGGTAAACTTTTAACTGCATTGCTGATTTGGGTAAATAATACCTTGCTACTAATCTACTAGCTAGTTCATAGTTCATTTATTTCCACCGTAAGTACACAATGCTAAACTTGATTTCGCCAGAAGATAATATAAAATAAAATAAAGTGTGTAACATACTTATAATAGGTATTATAAAATAAAAAGAAAATCTGACAAGAACATTTAGTACCTACCTATACCTACCTGTACATAGAACTATAATATTATGATAATAAGGATAATTAAGTCTAATAATTAACACATAAACATTCATGTTGCTGTTCTTATATACCTGCGGATCTCAGTAAAGAGTTTGAAACTTTCATCAGCTACTTGGAGAAGAGAGCATATTTCCCAAGCTGTTAATTCACCCCTGAAGGTGCGAGCCGAGTTAGAATGGAATTTGTTCAAACTCGAGTTAATGGGATGTAAGGGTCCTTTGATAAACATCTCGGATGCACGTTTACGTAGAGGTGGTATCTCAAAATGGTTAATTTAACGACCTTTGTGGAGCGAAAATTGAGGCGGCCTCTGTGGCGCAGTATGTTGCGGGTTCGATACCCGCCGCAAGACAAATGTTTTTATATTATTGGGTATTTTATAAGTATGTATTTTTTTTTTTATGTAGAGTCATGTGGTTCCCATAATACAGGCTCTGCTTAGCTTGGGGCTAGATGACGCTGTGTGATGGAGTCCAGGATTATTTATTATTTATTTATATAGTCAAAACAGTTAAGGTTAATCATCATTATGATCATGAGTCTTTAGTAGTCCACTGCTGGACATATGCCTATCCCAATGATAGGCATTGCGCCCTGTCCGCAGCTCAACGCATCCAGCTTGGTGTAATAGTTTGATTAAATTGTTTAATACCATAAACCATGTTGAAGGTCTTGTGGTGGCCTATGAACCCCAGAATTGGCTATCGTCTCATCCGAAGAATGAGAAAAAATATCTTAGTAGTATTCTATCGCGTAGGGACCCGCTTCGGGGTTGGGATGCACCAGAATTGTAAGTAGGTCAGTGAGTAAAACTGTCAAAATTAATGCTTGAGTGTTGATCCCTGCGATCAAATTACTAAGTGATGAGCACCAAATTATATTCTATGTTAAATTTGACTGTTCTTGTCGCGCATGATCGATGTTCAATTGTTCATACCAATTCCTTACTTCTTTATGAGCTGGTGACCAATTACGGTGTCGGAGTCTTTAAGTTGGGTACGGACAGCATGGACATTGGTACGCGTATCTTGGAACGCGTATGTCTATACTTGCAGCTAAGCGTACACTTTGGGGAACGCGTACCGCGCGAGCTGGCTCACGGCACGAGCCGTGGTCAGTCGGTTTCGGATTGATTGACCTCGCATTCAGGTTCGTGGCGGTTCACATCAACTGTACGCGAAAATGTAAAGGAACTCCCTTTCCTGCAATTGGACTTCAGTTGGTCCATTGTGCGTGTCAACTGTACGCGTATCCAATTTACGTGTAGACAGCGTACCCCGACTATGCGTACACAGGAACGCGCAATCCGTACCCAGCTTTATGCTACCCGAAGGCCTCCGACATGTCTGAACGCCTAAAAAAGCCGGAACAACAACTAAACAGTCACCCATCCAAGTAGTGACCAGACAGAGTGTTGCTTAACTAAAATGATTCGCTAAGAACACCGATATAAGCTATGCTAGGAGCGCTTCTCTTCATACTATTGGATAATAAAAAGTAGCATAACTTATGTTAAACACATAAACATTTATGTGTACGTAATTGCATTACAATAGTTAAGTTATGGATTAAGTATATTTCATCACATTTTTACTGAAAAACTGACCACATATAATTAATATATGCGTACTTAAGGGAAAACTTGCGAGTAAGTTATTTTTAATACGGGTTTTTTTAGGGGTGTACAAGGTTCCAACCCCTATCTTCGGAACCCAAGCCAACCCCACCTGCACGTGGTGCACCCTGCTGAACAATGAACGGGGCTCTGGCGGCCGGCTGATTGCGGCATAGCACAGCCTACATCGTGGAAGTTATTTTTAAAGTATCTTTAACCGGAAATTTTCATACTTGCCGTTACTTGAGGATAGTAAAAAGATGCCCTTAATTATTATATTTGGCAGATCTCCCAAACTTCGAAAACTTTAAAAAATAAAGAGTTTAATAATGAGTTTTTATTAATGTTAAAAAACTTTGACGTCAAGTACCTCCTCTGTTTGTTATCAGTCGATGGTCCCAATCGTCAGTTGTACTGTATCTACGATCTCTTTGTCAGCCTCTCATAGCAGCCGGATTAACTAGGCCTAGTCGATACCAGATAAAATAAGGCGTTTATAGACATAGAGTGGCTAGATCAGATTAGCTATCGATCAGAAAAAAGCTAAGATTGATGGATTTTCTGGAGCACAATCGAAACTACGGAAAAATTATGCAGGTGCAAAGTAGTAACAGGCTTATTTTTTACCTTTGAGTTTGATAAAAAATTGAGATTTCATATATCTGAGAAGCATGCTACATAGCAACGACGTTTTATTTGTAAAAACATTTATCTATAGGTACTCGAATTTGCAGCTCTATTCATCTAAAGATGATGATTTTTTCATGAAATTATCCGTAATTAAGAATTGCATCGGCACATTTTTACTAAAAAGGTAAGCTTAAATCACTTTATACCTTTTTTTCTAAAATCCCATATAGGTGGCTGATGAAAACATGTTGAAAGTTTTTTTTTGTTTCGCTAACAAGAAATTATGAAAACTCTCAATGATCCTATTATCTGTCGTGTTAAATAATTTGGGAAAGGTCGCGTAATTTCATACATTTATCAAAATTTTTGCCAGGGTAATGCAGCTAATGGATTATTTTTAGTTATTATTTAAGTGTCAGACAATTGAAAAACTAATCCTAGGAATTTGAGTTTCATTTTTATCAAGATTGATTCTAATAACTGAAGATATGCAAAATAATCGTGTTGAACATTATCCGTTTTTGTTTTGTTTTGAAGATTCTTTAAGTACTGTCTTTTCCAGAAAATCATCGTGATAATTCCATGTTTTATCGGCATTCTGGGCCATTTTAATATGAGTTCGCGATGTTACTAAGATGGTATCACGGCTTTGTATTGAGGTGTACAAATGAGTTCTCAAAGTTCCAGCTCTAGGCTTTGTTCGGCTATCTTTAAGGTACCTGTTTAAATTCAAATTTACCTGTTCATGTTTACATTTAAATTTACCTTTTTATGTTATTTACATTCAAATTGTGTATTGTTCGCTTGATTAGTTATGTTACAGAAGATGGTTTGGTGTTTATACTTCACAAGTAAGGTATTTTGTGCATTATGGTACTTTGGTTTTTGTGCAAAATTATAATCACACAATATTATAAATGCATAAGTTTGCTAGTATGTGTGTGTATGTTTATAACTTTTTCAATTCTATTAATTAGGAAGGTACTTACTGCACTATCTAACAATAGTCCGTTAGCATTAAATTAAGGCGACTATACATGTCAAACCTCCCTCTCGCTCGCACTATTCAACATTTTTGAAGATATAAAATCACTGAGTGTATTTATACAAAATAGCAGAAGGTATGCTACAAAATAGCAAGCCTTAACGGCCTAGAAAATAACAATACAAAGGTTCAGCAATAATATCATTTTGATTGTATCACGTTTTCTTACGTAAAAACTTGTACCAATGTGATCAATTTTGGTGAAAATTTTTTGGTAGGAAAACGTGTTGGGTTCATCATGATATTCTTGCTGAACCTTTGTATTGTTATTTTCTAGGCCCTGAAGGTTTGCTATTTTGCATAACTACATTCAGTGATTTTATATCTTCAAAAATGTTGAATAGTGCGAGCGAGAGGGAGGTTTAACATGTATAGTCGTCTTAATATATTATAGCAATTTTTGCGAGTAAAGGGATCATAACTCCATCTTCGGCCCAAAACAACCTCACCTGCCCGTGGTGCACCCTGCTAACTAAGGAACGAGGCTCTGGCAGCCGGCTGACTACGGCATAGCGCAGCCTAACACTACCAAGGCTACATCACCTGACCGACTTGCAGCAGTGTCGCCGGTGCGAGAACCTATGTCCTGCGATACCCAACATACCTAGTGTGGACATTATGTTACATATCCTCTTTCTTATTAGGAAAGTCGTTTTGTTAGCTATTTTAAGAGTTATTAGAGAAATAAATAAAAGTTAAATGATTTATTTTATCATGATCATGCTCGGTACTTGTATACTTTTTAACTTAACCTATTTATTGACTTATCTAACTCAATACAAAGAGATTAGGCACATGCTAAACAGACAGTCTATTTAGTTAGCAGCCTAACAAGAACACCGTTACAAGTTAATTAGTCTAATTAGATGTCGATCGACGAACAAAACTGTTCAAGTGTTGCCAAGTTTAAAAAAAATTTGCTTGGATTATGTGAATGTTTGGTAACATTTTATCGCGATGTTTTAAGAGGTGGAATATTTTTAGAGAAAAAAATAGACTACATTTAAAATAATTTAAACCAAAATCAATAAACTGAAAATTGATAAAATGAAAATCGTAAGATTACACTTATTATTATTTGTTTGTGTGAGTATGTTTGTTCCCACTTTACTCCGTAACAGCTGATTGGATTTGGATGAAACGTGGAATATACATATAGACAGGAATGTCACATACACCAAACTTCAGGATTTTTTTCGAGGAAACTTTTGATAGTAGAAGCGCAATTATTCACTTTTACTTCCAATCGTGAATATTTTTGTACGATCCGTGGACAAACGTGTATGTTCGGTAACTCGTTCGACTCGCCACTCCTTAAAGATGGTGACCTAGATTAATATTTTTTATGAATTATTCCAATAATCCCCACCAGCTACGCCGTAGTCAGCTACGACGTAGTGGTGGGGATTTCCGGAATAAAACTTATATAATTAATAATAATTAATAATTAATATAATTATAATATATATTAAACCACCAATGACTAACCTTTTATCGGTTTGCCACAAAGTACCTACCTAGTAACAAGTTTTAACCAATAGGGAAACAGCTAATTGGTGGTCTGTTGTTTTGAAGCCCGGGTGCAATAAAACCATTCATCTGTTGCCGCGCAACTAGAACCAAAACGATTGCAACGTAATTATTGAAATTAATCTTTAGTTCTAGTCAATTATTGTAAATTAGGTTAATTATTGTAGTTTAGTAGAACTATTTAAGACAAAATAAAAATTATGTGTGATACTAAAAACGTGATTATAAATGTTTGTTAGTAGAAATAAGTACTTTGTTGATTTTTACTATGTTTATATTGTTAATTTAGTTTAATTATAATTAGTAATACATAACTAATTTTAATTTAACTAATTAAAGATTTATAATTTTATAAATAATATAGTTATATTAAAGACCATAACAATTATTTTTTCTTTTTTTTTTCTAACATCCAATGTTGCTATAAACATAAGGAATTAACTCTTCCTACTTAAATAACCTATGTTATTATAATATGATGCACTACAGAGAACAACATAATACCACGAAGTAAAGGAATAAGAGTGATTAAAATTTGCCATTTGGCTTGGTGGGGATTATTGGATTTTTTTTTCTATGTATAACATATTTACACCACATATATATTTACAAAACAATATATTCTAGGGTATATTAAGCCTTGCAGTTCCCATAACACAAGATTGGGGCTAGATGCTGTATGATAGTGTCCAGCATTATTTATATATTTTACAAAACATTCTAAAGATACAGTTTAACCAATTTATTCAATTATAATTTTACAGTTTTTATTTTGTATCGTAAGATAATCCAAAGGTACTTGAGCCATCAATACCCCGCCCGATCCCGCGTCCTTACAAATGAGGAGACCGCGCCCTCTTACAAATTGGCAACATTAATACAGACAGTGCACGGTGTAAGAGAGTGCCGTGGGAAAATAATACCGTCTAGTATTTTTAGCTACTTTTTGTACGAGTTAGTAGTTAAAATAAGCAGTAGCGGACGAGCCACGTAGCAGGAGTAGCAAATGCTACGGGCCCCACGAATTTGGGGGCCTGGCGCACTAACACTTTCTAACCATAAAAAAGATCAATTTAGATAGAAGATTGAAAATATGCTAGCGTTTTCGGAATATTCGGACAACAAAATTGCAGAATCTATTAATATTTTCAAAAAGAAAGTGGCAACCTATGTTTTCGAAAATGTCAAAATATTTTAGGCCTTACTTCTCTGTAATTTATATAGAATGTCTTAGTATGTACCTACTTACTTTAACCTATCTATAATTATCAAAAAAAAAGAAAAAAAGTTAAGTTAAATATTTTTTAAATTGCATGCTCATAACACAAAATGTTTTTTAAGTTAGCTTAAGTTAGTTTTTTAAGTTATTTCTTAAGACAATAAATATTCTCTAAACCGAAATTTCTCCCAACAGAAGAGATTTTGAAAAATGATCTATCATCGTTAGTGCTTACGCAAATGATTCGGAGGCCTGCCTATGTGACGAATTAGTGCAGGTTGTTGCAAGTTAAGGGCCCCTTGATAGAACATGCTACAGGCATTGAAAATAAGTGTTAAATTTTTTTTGGGCTTTTTATCAATGCTCGTAGCTGACACCAGCAGTAGTAGAGCTCTTTGTAAAGGGTGCCGGAGAAGTACTATCAGCATGCCTATTTCTGCCGAAGCAGCATTGCTGTAAATCGATTTGAAGGGTGTGGGTGCCGGTGAAAGTACAGGCATATGAGGGTTAGCACCTTATGTTTAGAGGCGTTTCGAAGTGGTGTGAATTAAAAAAATATAAAGTTAAGTAAAAGTAATTAGCACAAGACCCGTGGTGGATGACACAAACATCGTGAGTTCTATATCCAGCAGTGGTAAAAGTAAATTAAGATTCAAAGTGTTCCTAATAAAGCGTTGCTTAAGGTTTCTACTGAATTAAGAGATTTGAGATTGAGTTTCAGTCTTCATGCCTCAAGTTGATGAACCAGGGCGTACCATCGATAGGACACGTTCCTGCCCTGCGTGACCTACGATGCAATACTTTGTTATAGGTTAGGTATGACTACCATTTAACATCAGGCGCCATGTAATGCTTATTCCATAGCGTCTGTTATTATTAAATTTTGAAGTTTTCAAATTATGAGAGGACAGCGTCGCTTACATCACATACTTCTGATTTATTTTATTATATTTCTATGATGCTCTATATATTTGATATATTTGGGGATCATCTGGCAATTTTAAACTAGAACAAATAATACTACATATCTGGTACAAGCCCGGCACTATAATATAATCAAGAACATGAATAAAATAATGTTAAATTAAATAATGAGAAGTAGCATTAAATAACAGTGAGAGTACCTAATCTAACGCGCGCCGCCGGCTTTGGTCGGAGCGCCTGTCGAATGCTCGTCTCTCTAACACTTGCTCGACAACCACTCGCAGTGAGGTACGGCAGCCAACCATCAGGTTACTATCACCAGACAGGTAATCTGCTTATAATATTATTATTATTATATATTATTATTAATTAGCCATCGCTGTCCCATTGCAGGGCAAAGACCTCCTTTCCCTTCTTCCACTCTTCGCGATTTAACGCTGTGGCAGGCCATGTTGCTAAATATGAGTCAAGCTCGTCCCGTCATCTCATTCTAGGCCTTCCACGTCGTCGCCTAGGATCAAGTGGGGTCCACTCTGTGGTTCTCTTTGCCCACAAGTCGCTTGGCATGCGGAGACGTATCCAGCCCAGTTCCATTTTAGGTTGACGGCTTTGTGACCAACGTCAGCGACTTGTGTTTTGGAGCGCAATATGCTGTTCCGCACGCGGTCTGACAGCTTCACTCCCAAGATACTGCGCTCCATAGGTCGTTGGCACACCTTGAGACCACTTGAGAAACTTCTGATGTTTCGTCAAAGACCAAGTCTGGGCGCCATACGTCATGTTTATAATAATTAATGTTTAATTAAAAATGTTAAGTGTAAAAAAAATGTACTTAAAAAGTATCACCCTCATATTTTTAGTTGTCAACTTGATACCAACCTCCACTCAACTTCGCATGAGTGACCTCAAGTTGCCCCCTAAAACTCTCTCATGTTGAAGACACTAAATATTAAATTAATATTTTGGTGATACATAATTAATTTTGAAAAAGATGTATTCTAGTTATTACGTCATCAGATACAGAAGATTTTAATCAAACCTTGGTTAGGCAAAAACAATTTTTTAGTCTTTGGTGATTGTTTTGAGTAATTATTGAGAAGTACCTAGCAAAGTACCTTCAATAAGATCCGTGGATTGTTTTGACATAATTTTTTTACTCTTAATGCGACGGAAAAGAGAAAAATTGCCAAAAAACTGTACTACACATTTCTCAGCACTATTAATGTTCAGCATTTATTAAAAACATGTCTAAACTTGGTTGAACTTGTTCAGCACCTCACCTGTCCGCTGCCGCACCTCACCGCGAGCCTCCTGTCAATAAGTGCCCAAGTGATATCGGTTTAATTCCCGCGTCTTGTCGGAATGTTAATTAAACAGACAGACTGATTGCTCCTCTATATACGGAGTTAGCTTTTGTGTTTATTCAACTCTAATTTACAGTAGATAAGATTAATTGGTAAAAATAGATTAAAGATACAGTAATTAAAGAGAACAGTAATCTAATTATGATAAAAATCAATCCAGCAAATATATATTTGACATTGAAAAAAGCATATTAACATTTTGTCTGCCAAAATCACAGCATGCCTCGTACAAAGCCCGCAGTCAATGTATTAGGATTCTTATAAGTAAGATTTAGTTATTAGATTAGATTTATTATTATTTAGTATTTTTTGTTACCTTATATCAAAAATTTAACAACACTTTTGATCTCACCAAGTTACTTATGTTACTAAGTTCTACCGCTAAACGGGCTTTGCTACGAGTTTGCTACGAGTGTCCTAAACGTAATAATACTCGTAGCAAAGTCTACGAGCATGCTACGAGTATCCTACGGGTGTACTAAAAGGATTAATACTCGTACAAAGTCTACGAGCATGCTACGGTTTTATATAATGTACCTGCACGCAACTCCGTTTGCGAGAGATTCTAGCTTTGCTCTGATAAGCATGTATAGATAATTCATGAAAGGATTTGTTTGCAAAATCCTTTATTTGTCATAAGATAATTTTATAATAGCAGAAATGGATAAATTCGTTAAACTGAGGACAGGACGCCACGGTGCTCATTAGGTGAGGCCTAGGTCCAGCAGTGGACTGTTATAGGCACACACTACGAACTTTACCTACTTACACAAACTACAGTCCCTACTTACTATAAAAACTGAAACCTACCCTAAGGTAAAAACCTTTTCTTGATTACTTTCATATGCAATATGTTTTATTTTGGTGCGATGTCTACTTTTAAATAGAATTATGTACCTACTTTTTAGAAAATCAAATATCCTAATACAAGTATCAACAACAAAAACTCCAGCTTATATAATATAATATATATATAATATAATACAAGCTCAGCTTAGTTTGGGGCTATATAATGCTGTGTGATTACGTCCCGCATTATTTATTTATTTTATTTTTATTTTATTATTTTTATATCAGTTCCACGCCAGCCTATATCAGTCTACTGCTGGACATAGACCTCCCTTAATAAAGGGGGATATACCCATAATCACCACACTGGGCATGCGGGTTGGGGATCGCAGGGCACAGCTTCTCGCACCACCGACGCTGCTGCCCGTCGGTGGCCACGAAATTTAGATGTGCCGATGTAGGCTGTGCTATGCCGCAATCAGCCGGCCGCCAGAGCCCCGTTCGTTGTTTAGCAGGGTGTACCACGTGCAGGTGAGGTTGACTTGGGTTCCGAATATGGGGGCTGGAACCCCGTACACCCCGTATATCAGTTCACTGCTGGGCATATGACTCCCCCAATAAAAAGGGGGATATGCGCTGGGCATGCGGGCATCGCAGATCGGGATCGAATGGGATCACAGGGCATAGCTTCTCGCACCGTTGTTGCTGCTGCCCGTCACGGCCAGATGATTTAGATGTGTCTGTGCCGGTGTTGTGTTGCACTATGCCGCAATCAGCCGGCCGCAGGGTGCACAAGAGGCAGGTGAGATTGGCTTAGATCCGAAGAAGAAGAAGGATATTGGAACCCCTTACAACCCAATGCAAGTAAATAAAATGAAAGAAGTTTTTATTAATTGTGCATAATATAATACGTACTCACATGCAGATAATGTTTACTTAAAAGCAGCAATGCAGTTTTTACAAGTAAGATTCGATTATTGCAATAAAACATTTGTATTTGTAAACGCTAATGATGATAGTACAGATTAGGTTACAAGACAAATTATCTCTACCAGAAGCCAATAATCCAGATATTTCATACAAAAGCCATTGATAACTAAAACAGTACAAAAGGTAATTGCAGCTCCTATCACCGGGACGGGAGTATGCAAAAAGGCGCTAATTTCACGAAACCAAAAAGCGGTAATGGTTATGCGTTGCGCAGCCAGCGCGTTTGTCTCGCGATAACGTGCGCTTACAATTAGCTGGGGCCGGCTTATGCAGGAGTGAACCAGGATTCTTTTACAGTTTTATATGAAGGGTTTTTTTGTAATATAGCTTTAAATATTCTTCATAAATTGTATCATCATTGAATGCTGATAATATTTCATTTAAATTTTTCCAACGATTTGAAAAGAATATCGTCATTTCTAGGTTATTAAAAGTCTAATGAAAAATTTGTTACAGCACAAATTCTTTATAAATCATTTTTTTTTTACAACAATAACAAAATCGATTAAAAACCATCAAAAAATTTTTAGTTTCATTAGGTTAGTATGCATAATTGGTTATTTAATAAAAAAAAATATTGCCTGACTAAGATGATCTGCTAAGAACTCTGAAGTAAGCCACGCCACGGGTGCTTCTCGCATGTCGGGTACAGACTTACGTAATGTAACAAGCAATGTAACACGCAATGAAAGAATTAGCCGTTCGCACTATCGCAATGCATCATACAATGTTACAGAATTCCTAGTTTCTGTTTAGTATATTAGTATTAGTATGGACGCCTTGCACGCACGAACTGTGTACACTACGGGAACGAACAGAGCAATTTTGCATAAATGCTCGGTTCGTACGCGCGGTGTGTCCACACTTATGAAATGCTCCTTTCATGTTACATTGCATGTTACGTTACAGCAGTCTGTACCCGCCTTTAAATTCAAATACAATCCCCAAACTATTGTCAGATACAGAAATACATTCCAGCAACGTGACTTCCAAATTAATTTGCCGAAATCTTAGCATCTCGCACAACCACGTCCACACTCGCAATTAGACGTGACTTGGCCATAATCGTTAATGTTTAGCACCGGACACATATTTCTGTACCTTTCTCTCTGTGCAGATGCACCCTGTACCCTGTCTACGGCAGTTATTCGAATCTACGGCGCTGCGGAGCTCTCGCCCAATCAGAGAGCTCCATTGCTGTCGGTTTGATCGACTGTTCTTTTTATTATTGTTATAGCTACGGTCGAAGCTGTACTTTAGGTGTCAACGTACAGATTGACTTTTTTAAAATGTTCGGCAAAGTAAGTTGGCTTAGCCTCTTGGTAAAATAGGACTAAGGCTGAATAAAACGGCTTCTGTGGCGCAGCGGGCAAAGGCTTGAGACGCAGAAACTTGCGGGTTCGATTAAAGCGCCGTAACAGTTTTTTGTACATTTTGTAAATATTAGATCCGGGTCTGGGTGTTTTTTGTATAATATGTGTGTATTTACAAAAAAATGTATTTAAGTAGTTAACAATCAATTGTGGTTCCCATAACACAAGTTCTGCTTAGATTCGGGCTATATGGTGCTGTGTGATACTGTCCAGCATTTATTCATTCATTTATTTATAAGAATATTCTAGAATATGTATAATATTTGCGACGTTTCTTTTCCAGTAGGTAGTCGAAGTCCACTTTGCCATAAGTTTTAGAGCAATAACGGATATCTTCAACCAGACGATGATTATGACGTATTGTAAGATTTGCCCAATTTTAAAACATTATTTTGATTAAGCGCTTTCTCATGGGTATGAATATAATTGGCCAAATTTCGTGATCGAGCGCTGGATTTGAAAACTTCAGAGATGTCAAGTTATTGTTTTTTTTTGCCTGATTTATATAAATGTAGCCTATGTTTTAAGATAGAAAATATTCTAATCTGGCAAATTGCAAAATACCATATTTGTCTTGAATCAACGGCCTACGTAGGCCTTCTGCAAGCGAACACTCATCAAAATCAATTTTACGTGTTCACTAACGTGAACAAACATCTGACATTTGACATTTTACAATATTGGAAAGATTTGATAGAAAAATTTAATATTTGTCTTTAAGTTTTCAGCTATGCGTCATCTGCTTTAGTAGATGTTATTTTTAGTAAGCAAGTTAGTTCACGTTTGATTTGAGCTCGATCTGAGCGCGTCCGTGCTCTCCGTCCGTCCCTCTTAAGACGTTAATAATTGGTTCCAGCTTTTTCAGTCATTAAGCCATGTTGGAGGCCTAAAAACTCCGACACCAGAGTTGCCGCAGAGTTGCCGTTACCTCTTACGAGGAAAGAAGGAACCAGATAAGTACTGTTATTGAAATAAATAGATTTAAAATGTACACATTGAGAGCCCACAAATGTTCCCAGTACAATTAGTAGAGCGAAGGGGAACGTGCCCAATTATGTTCTCATATTGTCTCCACTGTGATTTCTCTAGGGTTCCGTACGCTTCAGCGTTCCGTCGCGCAAATGAAATGAAGAAAATACAATTATGTTATAATGAAATGCATTTTTGCATGTTTAGAGAGATTGCTTGCTGTTGGTTTTAAATTGATTTTGAAAATTTTGAAATATCTTGTGAATTTATCTTTACTTATCATATTCAATTTTCAGTTTCAATTAAAATAAATCTTTATGCCAAATTAATAAACAAGTGGGTATAATCGAGGTATTACTAGAGTACTATCTCGATGGTGGGCACCCATGATTTCGTCTACGTGTAAGTTTTTTCTCTCTGTCTCCTACAAGTGCTGTACCTGTGCCTACATTACGCATGGAATATTTAATAACCCCCTTAAAATTTCAAATCTCTAGGACCTACAGTTTAAGCTGTGTGTTGATTGTTAGTCAATTAGTCAGTCAACTTATAACAGTTTAATGTATATTTAGATAACAATAAAAACTAACAACAAACAAATAATAAAAACTAAAAACCTACTGTAAAGCTCCATAAAGTTAGTCAATCTTTTAAAGGGATGTCTGTACGATTTTTTAACAATATCCCAAATGATGTGATTAATCTATCTGTAAATAAATTCAAAAATGTTGTTAAATGTAATCTCTGTAATATAGCTTATAAAATATCTGATTATTTAGATGACAAAAAAGCTTGGGATGAAACTGCCTCCAACTACATCAAGAACAATGTAATAGTTATTAAGAATAATGACGTTAAAAAAATATAAGCCACGCAGAGTTTCTTGCCAATTCTTCTCTGTTTGGTCGCGTTACGAATTAGTGGTAAATTAAAAAATATGACGTGTCAAAGTGTACTATACAGTTCCTACTGAATAAATTAATTTTGAGTTTGAGTTTGAGTTTGAAAAGTAATTACTAGCTAACCCAATTACAGAGCTCTCATTTTATGGTCTACTCATAATAATAATTAAATAGTATTTATTTATTTCTCCAGAAAAAACAGTCGTGCAGTAGGCAATATACCTAAGTACAAAATAGGGCAACTTCAGAGTAAAGAAGGCCAGTCATTTCAGACCTGACCATAAATGGAAGCGACTAAAAATGCGAATTATGTAAAAATATTTTTGATAATGGAGTATTGAAATTATAATTAAAAACTTTATTTATTAAAGCCGGAATACTAAGTAAATTCATAATAAATATTGATCGCAATACGCCTTATCATAACGAATCATGGTTATTGAACGCACTCTCATCCGCATTGTGCATCTCTCGTCCCAATGTCAACCATATAAAACAAAACTGCCACTAACAAAGCACGCATTTGGTTAGTTTTTGTTTAATCTCACCAGTATCCTAATCGTGCGTAACCTAAAAGTATAAAATAACAAACCAGAAAAATTCTCCGGCTTTAATAAAAAAAACGATTAATTGAACATGATATCCTGCAATAAGAACTAGCAATTAGGACATAGGACATTTCTAGACGCGACATTTTATGGTCAGGTCTCAGGTCACATGTTGTATGAAACTGACCGATCTTCTTTGAGTACATACCTAATCAAATTAGTTAGGTAAATAATCATTACTTACTGACTACAATAGCAAGAACCAATCAAATTTAACAAGAATGATTATAATAGTACCTACCTACAAATATTGAGGACTGGTGTATGAGGTTCGATAAATAGTGAATGTATCAGGAGTCTTTCTTTATATTCGTATGTGATAAAGGCCAACCATCGCTATTGCACGAATATGATGTTAGTTTCAGCTTATTCAGTGGTATCGGTGGCCTTCGGGCGCCCTTTAAACTTCGACACTAGTGTCGAAGTTTAAAGGGCGCCCGAATTATTTTTTATCGTTTATTTATCCTATCCTAGGATAGGCAACTAAAATAAACGAGAAGAAAAAAATAAGAGTTGACTTTTGAGAAAAGCAGTATCAAGCCTATTCCCATGGGTATTGTAGGTGCAGAAATTTTATTGAAAGTCGTTCAATGACAGTGTAACATACAAATATTTTTTCCAATTGGTATGGGTTAATGTATAGGTATAATTTACCTGAGCTTATCTCACCTTCGCCTTACTTAAATAACTTCTAAGTTGCTTGATGAGTACAACTTATAATTTGATGAGCTCTCGCGGTTCTTTCGAGAACTTTCGGCGTATGAATATTAAAGAACACTGGCGCCCAACGCGGGGCTCGTTCATTTGCGATTTATTACACAAGTTCATGGTTTTTAAGCAACCTGATGGAGTATTAATGACGGATACCTCTAAATAAATAGAAAATATTTATGAGTTTTATCTAAATTTTACAAGTTAGTAAGTCATAAATAAAATAGCATTAATATGCCTAAAGTGCAAAGTTCCAAGTCTTGAATCTATTAGCACTGGCTGTCAATTTAAAATATCCCCAGCAGCTCTGCAGCATTGTATCAGAAGACAAGTTGGAATTTCCCTGACATTGCAGTAATCAAACTATCGCTCCGAAGCGACCGGCGGCGTCGATCGCCCGGAGCGAACTGACAAACTTTTAATTTCTTCACCGCAGACATTGACGTTCGACGATTGCGATTGGCGGGAAAGTTACATTGCACAGATAACGGAAACTTTTGAATATAGAACGTTGGAGTCATAAAATAGATGCGTTTGGAAAGTTTTCGACTTTGGGAATTCGTGGAGCAGTGCTTGTTTGTATTTTTCCGTTTAGAAGTTTTAATGGGGGTTTAGTACCCTGTTGTGTATTTTCATCATGAATTTGTTCTGCAGAAACACAAAAAAGTGTTGAAAGTTTGTATAAAAATGTGAGGTTAACCTACTTAAAAGGTATAATAAATATTGATGATCATATTCATATTAATTAAATGCATACATTGGTTAGCATAGGTGTAATATAATGCTTATAGGTATGTACATGTGTTTAATATATCTCTTTACATTATCAAAAAATTATAAAGAAAAATAACTCATTTTCACACGTTCTAAATACCCGCAAAAACACCTAAAACCAACAATATCCTCACAATCAAAACCCAAATCGGCGAAAAAGGGCCGTCAAACGAGACAAACGGCCTCAAACAATGACGACAATGGAGCGAGCCCCATCACGCGTTTTCAATTCTCATCAAAAAGCAAAACGTTATGACAGCTAATAAAAACCAGGCAATAGCCGCGCGCAATATCGTAATGAACACCCTGTATACACGGCGGCCATTTAATCTCGCACCTGTATCACCCTGTAAGGTGGTGCTTGAGACACAAGCTTAGAGAGATTGTTTTATAATGTAGGTACATTCTCTGTACGGCTTACAATGGGATAAAATCAACATGATATCAGATAAAAAAAAGCTGAACATAATCAATTACCCAAATATTCTCAATTTTGCATTAAGCGAAAAATGTGATTGATAATGAGTATTCCTTGAACATAATAATATGATTTTTCAAAAACACCTAATTCTATACTAATTCCATAAAATATATTTTGGGTTACCTCCTCCTATTCGAAGTTAGATTGTAAATAGTAAAGTTTAAGATTAATATTTTTCGCTTAACCTTGGGGCGGTCAACGTGATAACCAAATCTAAAACTCCAAAGCAGAAGAAAACGTGGCCTTTCCGGCTAATCCTTTTATTATATTAACTTTTAGCGCGTGGTCTCCAATTATGTTTGAATACATTCTACATTCCGCTAAAGTTTATACCTTGGCCCTGCCCTACTACCTGACCATCCGCTAAACGGTCGCCATTTAGCGTGTCCTAAACAAATACCTCCACCTGCGTAAGGGTTCCGTGCATTAAGCATTGTTTAGCTCTAACATGTGTCATTAACCGAATCGCTGACTCAAACGCCCTAATACTACTTTTTCTTGATTACAATTAGGATTGTTTGCGCAGGCGACGTTTTTATTAGGTTTATGAAGGTTCGGATATTGTCGCTTTTATTGAGTTTAGGTCTACGGTCAGGTAGAAATTGTACGGTAATTTTATATTTTTAAACTTTCTTAATTTTGGTTGCCTTTTTATGGTTTTTATTCGTTACCAAAATACAAATACGCAAGGAATTTTGTGTGTTCCATAATCACGATTAATTATTCGTTTTTTTTTAATTTCGGAAAACGGCATTTTTTTTTACTTCTTTTTTATTCATTAGACAAAAACGAATTTATAAAGGATACAAAAGAGGCAGACAATAGTCTCTACTATTCATTATCAACATTTTCCCATTATTTACCTACATAGTACGCAGTCACAACCAAAAAATATTCCCTGGGTATAATTTTCTCATACTTATTTACCGAATTAATTTTGGACCAGAACTAGGGTAACAGTATCGGGACTTGGGACGTTATGGACCACATCCTGCACGTCCTGTGCAAACAAACGGATGTCCCGTTGTATGTAGTGAAATTGTGTTTTTAGCATTTGAATGTCTGGTATGGGTCGGGGAATAAGGTTTCTATAGATTAGGACAGGGTAAATAAGAAGGCGCGTATATTATTTGGGATAAGAAATTCTACTTTAACTAGGTATCTAGGTATTTATTACGTGAAATTGAGGCTTAACACGTTCATGCCTCAAGTTGATCGATGCAGGGTGTTGCATCGTAGCGTAGGGCACGTTCCATATATCCGTGACCTACAAACCAATACTTTGTTATAGAAAATGGTTACCACTTAACATCAGGTAGGCCATGTGCTAGCTCATCAATAGGTTTCATATTAAAATTAGATCATATTATCTACTTAAGTACATTCAGTACAGTAAGTACCTTCCAGTTTAAGTACCTTTTAATGTGCCTATTCTAAGGTTATTAGTATTAAATGTAAACTTATAATATCGCTTCGGTCATGTTGTAAGGGTGATATATTTTTTTGAAATGAATAAATATTTTAATTAAGATATGTTTTGAAATCGCGTTAAAAAACCTTTTATACGCCCTAGCCAATCCATTACAAATAACTTTCACTATCTTCATAAATAAGTGTTAGTAAAAATTACTTCATACGTTGTATACGATGAGTTATAATTACTTAATAATAAGTTGTGTACATTGGAAAAAAAATTGCGTTCGATGAAAATTCAAGCCTCTAAAAATTTATAATTATTAATGTTTTGAACAATACTTTATAAGTTCAAATATGAATATTATAGCTTGGGTGAATTATAATTCGAAATAAAGCGGTAACAACAGGGGGTCTAAAACGGCAACGTTGAGCGATTTAAGCTAAAACGATTTTTTCCTGAATTTCTTGCAGACCCTTAGCAATTCCTTTAAATTTCCGTAAAATGGCAGAAAACATATGAATCGCCGAGCATACATTTTACGTGAATCATAATATGAATTCATCAGTAAAGTGATTGTGAGTGTTTCTCACTTGTTGGTAAGTGAAGGTCGAGGATGCGATCCCCAACCCGCATGCCCAGCGTGGGGATTATGGGCATATCCCCCTTTATTAGGGGAGGCCTATGTCCAGCAGTGGACTGATATAGGCTGGAGTGGAGTGGAGTGGAAGGTCGAGGATGTAGCACGCTTGCCTAGAATGTACCTATTTACTGTTCGCTTGAAGACCCTAAGTCATAGCGATCGGGTAACACAGACGCCAGAAAAGCATTCCATTCCTTAGCTGTTCTAAGGATGAAAGTTGCAGCGAGGAATGTCTACCGTATATGAGTGACGAAATTCCGTGCGTCTGATCGTACGATAATGAAATGTTGATGGGGGAATTAAATTGTGTAATTCTATGAAATATATTAGGAATCATATTAGGACCATTATGATTCATACCCGCAGTTATCAATTACTTTACAATATTATAAAGGTAGGAGCCAAATTTCTGGCAGATGTTACATAGTGCACGATCTTGCAGTAAGTCACCTGCATCGATGCAGCGTGTAAATATAACACTAACTCACGCCGACACTGTGCCGCACCTGTTACAGTAATCGATGTACTGCCATAAACATCTACTAGCAAAACTTTGACTTTATAGTTTGAACGATTGCATTTAAATATATGGGATTTTGGTGAATTATAAATCCTAAATGTATTCAAACTGTTTTAGAATGTAACTTATTTTATTTCAAATATTGATATTTAAATATATACTAATGTTTTTACTATATGCCTCTATTCCTTACAATAATTTAATGTAATAAGTTATTATCGTTTACACAACAATGATATCTGAATAAAAGACGCAATCACTTTTTTTTTGTATTTCTTTATTTCGGTACTTTCAAATACGGTATCTAATGGATATAAATATACCTAAATTGTTACATTTTCTCCAATAACATGTAAAATAACCCATTATAATTTCCCAACAAAAAGGTAGGCCATAAGTATGTTAACATAAAACCGGTCCAAAACTGACATTTTGGGACATTAGAACAAAAATAACATTATGTTACGGAGATGTCGACCACAGACCCACGGCCGCCCACTAAAATTTTAATTAAATTATAAAGTATATCTGGGTTAATTACCGGCTCTTTTAAGGCAAATATTAATTAATAATTGATTGAATAATCTTACCCTTATTATTTTTGCTCATGACATTGCAATAAAATGTATTGTGATATATTTAAAAGAATATTATAATGTAATATATATAATGTATATATGTATTTATTAAGAATAAGAATAAATTTGATAGCTTCTGACACACGTCTGTTTAACATTTTAAATGCTACTTCTTTTCCGCTCGCCACCACACCCGTAGTGTTAATGTGCACTAAAAATGCACATAAAGTGTCACGCAATAAAAAAATATGTATAATATTAGTTATAATATTATATTCATAACTTCGTTAGATATACATAAATAGACTACAGAAAATTCGGTCAACCCTAGTTTTAATTAATATCGAAATAAAATCATAAATACAAAGAGACGTAAATTCGTACCTTTATTAAAGCCATTAGGAGGGTACCAAGCTCTCCATCACGATATTATTGTATTTCCTCACACGAAGTGACCCCCCTACGACCCCTGGGGTGCGAGGGGGTATTCGGTCAATACAATTAAGCCAAGGCAAGATTTCACACGTTCCATTTGAATTTTAAACAATAGTTTGTCATATAAATTTAATTTTATTTGCTTTGTTTTGGTAGGGGGTGTCCTTTATGAGCCGACATTTATATTTTGATTGTTTTTTTTAATCAATTTAATAATCAAACTTAAGTACTTAAGTAATATGCAATTAACGTCCCTTCACAACCTATTTTACTTTAAGAACATTGTCAATTTAAATTTATTTAGTTTGAACTTTAGACCAAACATTTTGTAATTCTAAAATAAACAGCATCACTTATCAAAGCCTACGCATTACCGGAAGTTTAACCAGGCATCATTACAGCTACTTTATCCGTCAGATAGGCGAGACGGCCGTGGGCCCACCGGCAAACGAGGCCATTCAAACGCAATACATCCTGTACATAGCCGGTTATGACCAAAATAAATTGTCACTAAAACTAGGCTTAGACGAGGGTTTACGCAATTAACCAACGGCCGGCCGTAAGGCTGGACTACACGCATCCGGATTTCATCTTTGAACGTTTGACGTAGCTTTAGCCATACTAAAATTTACAGGACCTCAACTAACAATTCAATGCAAACATTGCGAAGCCGAATGCGTCGAGCTTGGGACAGGGTACTTATAAAGGTAGCTTATGTCCAGCAGTGGACTGTTAATAGGCTAATGATGATGATGGTTGCGGTTAAGACTGTTATATGTTTACATGATGATTTCAACAACAGAGTAAGCCAATCAGAGAGCTTTTTTTTATTAAAAAATAAACGAGAGCATATTATATAAAATTATATTATTTTAACGAAATTTTTAATGTGGGATGGTTTGTTTACTTACATAATCACTCATATTTCCTGTCATTAAATTAATTCAACATCACAAATAAGGTTGATGGCTTCTTTTAGGTCATCTCTGTGTTCTGTAATTGAGGTTTATCATATATTTCTAATTGTCACGACGCGATATAATTCCGCCGACTTGTAAACCATACGTAAGAATAAACCATTCGGATTCGACCCTCACGCCGACAATACTCTCGCTTTGGAAACTCCACTAACTTTTCACGGTTAACGGGGCGGGTTACACCAAATCCGATTAAGCTGTGACTATTTAAAGTTTTATGGTAACTAAAATAGGCAGGTCTATTATCTATATTTACTTCTGTTGTTATGCAATTGTACTTTTTTTTAAATATAATGGCAATATATTTTTATGTTTCATGTGTGAACTAAGTGTTTTATTATTATTTATTATTATTTCTTGTAACCATTTTGAGCTCGCATTATAAATTACCTACACTTTTTAATATTATTAGTATTTTGGTGATGAGTTCTTTTGTGACGTAAATAAGTATTTAATGAGTATAAGTAGGTACCTATAGGTACCTAAGTTTTCTTTATATTGTTGGTTACAAAGTATTTATAGCAAAGTCATACTTTGCATGCCTAAATTGTATAATATTCAGTTATATTTAATAACAACGTTGGGCTGATATTATCTCATCTCTGAAAGTGAGTTTAAAAGTTATAAAAAATTTATTGTTCTAATAGGAAAGTGAAGATGTATATTTGTTCCTTCCTCACGCCAAAACTAGTGACAGCATTTTACTAAAAATTTACATATTCAATAGTTTTAGACTAGCATATATAATATAATACTTTTTATTCGTATACCGCACGAGCAGAAGCTTCGGGTAAAATAATTCTATATGAATTTTATATGATGTATGATTAAATAGCAGTAATTATAGTCCAAACTTAAATTTTCATTTGGTTCATGTATCAGGGACTAGCTACTTTCGCGGCCACATTACACCCCGACTTACATCAATACCACGTTATCCCACGACTAGTTAACCGATGTTGTCTTCACCAACCCCAAGCCGAGTTGTTTCACGTTTAACGGCTTTTATCGCTGTACAAAACGAGTCACGCCACAAAATACTAATTTTCCTTCGCAAAACGTATCAAACTTTTCTAATTACTGTAAATGTGATGTCCCAACCGTTTTTGTGATTGCAATTTTGTCAAAGTATTATCGTCGTCGTTATCCCGAAGTTATTGTTTTGCAACTGGATTGGTTAACTTTAAGCGTGATAAGGGCAATGGTTCAACCGAGCGCTTCGCCTGCCCTTATTTCACTTTAGGTTCCTTCTTCTTTATCTTCTTCGTATGAGCTAGTGGCCCACCCTGGTGTTTGAGTTTTTAGGCCGTCCGAAAGCCTCTGACATGGTTTAATGACTCAGCTTTAGGTGGGATATTTTCTTTTTCATAGAATCCTATCAGCTGCCTCTCTCCATTCACACACACTCATCAAGTATTTCTTCACTCCAGTAATATTTCTACTGCAGTCACCCTCTACTCGTAAATACACTCATAGGTCACATCGCATTTAATATACAAAAACATAATATTGCATTAATGCAATATTTATTAAGTTAACTTAACACACTCGCTCAATTTGGGGTTCATGTAACTGTGGTTCGAGATTCAATAAACACAAATTTTATTCTGTAGTAAATACATATGTAACATGTATAAAATGTGTATTAAACATGTTTTTAACCTGTAAAGGTAGATTAGGTAGTAACTAATTATAACTTATAACATTTGTTTCTTTAAGTACCGTACCTATACGGAATGGTATTTTCTCTATTGAATGTTTGGTGATTAATTTGTTTTAAATTAAGTAGGTACTCATATTTAACTACTAGCGCGATCTATGATCAAGACCTTTTCCTAAGTCTCGTCATTATAGTATAAAATGATTTGAACAGAAATCATCCATTATTGAATTTATAGACGAATTATACTATTTAGATACTGTCGATACGCTGACCGTCTGTTTCTAATCGTTTTCAAGCCATAAATAACTTAATCAATTTAAGTCATTATATTTAAATTTCATGGTAGTTCTTTATGTTGACATCTGATGACAGGGATAGACTGACTTTATTGAGCGTTTTAAAATGACATTTTTATCATGAAATATATTATACCTATCCTTACTACAAATTTTCTTCCCAGTTTGATAATCCGCATTATATTTCTGTACGTATTTAGGTATCTACAATAAGAACGATAGACTAATAAAGAGAGCACTAACCAACAGACACTCGGAATACCCAAATAAAGATCCAAGCAAAAGAGGATAGCCAGCAGAAATTAATTCAATAAACAACATAACATATGCACAGAGTGGACAATAATTCGCACGCGCGCATTTCCGAACGAAACAAGATGGCGGATCCTTTTGGCGGCAAACGAGAAGTGTCTGTAATGGCGTCTTTTTACGCTACCTGCTTGCTAATTGGAAATTAGGGGACTAATGTGTTGGATTTTAGTTACGACAGCCAAATTGTTATTGCTTTTTTCGATTTACGCATTTGTTTGTCTTTCTCGTTGATTATTTAGAAAATGGACGCTTCTGAATGTTTATTTGGTTAATTGTACGGTTTTATTGGTGGTCGTGATACTTTCGTTTGTAAATCGCCTTCCCTATTCCCATGTGCGATTCAATAGGGGATCATTGATGAACGGTGTCAAATTAAGTTACCCTGCCTTAAGGTAGGTAGGTAATACGAACTATTTGCCTATTCGATCGGAATTAATTTAGCTTAGTAGTGTGTAACAGAAGCTATTTTTACAAGTTTTGATTTTGAAGGCAAGTGCCTTGTATAGTAGGATCGATTGCAAGAAGCATTTTTTTCCAGTCAGTTACCAGAATTAAATTTAAAAAGCTGGAAAATGAATCATCGAATGAATGAAGACATCGCGAGTAAAGACATTTCTGCCTATTTCTGTCGTGGAGCAGCTGAGCTGTTTTTCGGTTTGAAGGGTATGGGTGGCGGTGAAATTACAGGCACAAGAGGTTCATCATCTTCATGCCTTAAGTTGATGGACGTAGGGCGTTGCATCGTAGAGCACGTTCCGGAAAAACGTGATCTACGATGCAATGCTTTGTGATAGGTAATGGTTACCACTTAACATCAGGTGGGCCATGTGCTTGTTTCATCTTCATGTAGTATTAAAAAAACTAAGACAAATCAAGAAATAAGTATAGTCTTCTGTATTTTAACAAGTTTTTATTTTACTTGCCTTTTTAGTCATTTTAGTCAATTGCAACAAGCTATTTTTTTCCAGTCAGTTAAATTTACATGGTTGGAAAATGAATTACAAAACATTGCGAAAAAAGAAAACCAAGACACATCAAGAAATAAGTGTAGTCTTATAAACATAGGAGCAGTTACTGCTTGTTGTCCCACATTTCTTGACCAATCAACTTTCAAAGTATTACCATAAAATATACTTTACACCTACTTAATATAACATTTTCTATCCAATTAAACAACGTTTATCTCCTCTAAACAAAACATTGTCCTAATTAGACGAGCGTATGAATATCGCGAGATGGGAGCGCGCCATCTGTCGGCCATAGCCGGAATTTATTTATATGTCTAATTACCCCACACGGTGGATATGGAATGTTCCCAAGAGGGCCAAAATTATTTACCCCCTTACTTATGAACGCTACTTAAAGTTAATCAATGCTCAAAGTTAGTCCTGTCACTGTTTGTCATTATCCAACGGTAAGAGATGGCAATATTTAAGCATCGTTTATCTTTTGAAAGAGGTTCATAAGTAAGGCCTTTAATGGTTAACACGTATTTGTATTTATTTATTTACCAAAGGTTACAGTAACACAACATAAAACCATTAAATAACGTTAATAAGTTATAGGTTTGTCTTAGTGCTTCTTAACACTCACTCGAAAGCTAAATCACAAAAACAGTAAGATAGTTTAAGGGTAACTACTTATTTAAATACTATTTAAAGATTCCAAAAACTTTACGTATAAACTAACACATGTCATAATAGCTATTAGCTATTGGCTAAGTCGAGTTGACTGCGGACCTCGCATATGACGCTACGCGCCATGCCTGGGGAGCTCACCTAGCTACCGCACTGAATCAACTTAATCAGCACTCAAAGCGTTTAAATTAAACATTATATAATATACAGGTCATTTCCATTAATTAAATGTGTCGTCATCTTCATCATGTAGCCCGTTGACACCCATTGTTACACTCTTTCCTAAAATTCATATGATATTTAAACTTTACTAACTACATATTACATTTTTTTTTAGTATATTTTTTAATTTGAATTAAATAATTTATAAATTACTAGTGTTATAGCGTTATAGCTTAGCAGTCTAGCTAGCCTAGCTGATGTTATTCCAGATCCCATAGTATGAATATTACAAGTTTCATATAATCTGTAGAGCGTAAAGAAGTGAAGAGAAACGTGTGGGAACAAACATTTAAACACAAATAAATTTCGATGATTAGAACCAGAATTGGTTCGTTCGTTAGCTTCAGAACGGACCAGCTAATACTCGGCGCGTGCACTTAATTTCGTTAATTTTAACGCGGAAACCATTTTGTTTAAAATAAACGCTATTCTGTGGATCGTCAAGTTTTATTGAAGATTTCTAGTTTGTTTTGTTATATAGAGATTATTAATTACTTACATTCCTGAGTACTCAGTACCTACCTAATAACTTCTTTTTTAAATCAACCAATACTGTTCCACTGCTGGGCAAAGGTCTCCCGCGTTGCTTGTTTGCCACCATTTAGTACGAAAGGCATATATTATTTTCATTTATTTATTGGAAAACCAACAGCGGAAGTTAAGTAAAGTAAGTAACAGTAAAAAATATGTATGGTCATTTTTTGGACTTTTTAAATCCTAATTCAAAAAAAAACATTATATCAAAAAAATAAAAACAGTTATATACTGTTTAAATCAAGTCTTTTGATTTCATACCCCACTCGATCTATCAACCCCCCCCTTTTATTTTTCAACCCTCCCATTTTGGAAGATTTTTCAAAAACTGTTTTAGGTGGAGATTTCGTTATAATTTTTTTTCATTTTTTTTTTTTATATAGATAGACTTCTGTTATATTTATAAAGGAGAATGCCGACTGATGTATGGCGCTCGGTACCAAGACTAAAGTGAATACGTCAAAAAAATCTCCAATAAGTTTTTAGTCGATTCTACTGTCAAAATAATTAAAAATGAGGGTTTTTGTCATAGTAACACTTTACGTCAATATTTATTGCCATAGCAACGTATATATCATTGGTTGTTGTAGTCTAATGGCGGCGTGCAACGGAAACCAAATCAACAAAATAATTTTTTACCTGATTATTAATCGAGTCGGTGTGTAAACCTAAAGAAAATGTTAATGTCATTTATAAAATATAATACATTTTATGGGATACGTTCGGTTTTGACGCAATTGGTACGGGTTCTCGGCATTCTCCTTTCAGGTTTCAAACTTTATAAACTTCGGAGTAATTTTTTGAGATTTTTTTCATCCTAAATCAAAAACTATGCATGATATCAAAAAAATTAAAACGGATTTGTATTATTCAAATCAAGCCTTTTCATTTGATACCCCACTCAACCTAGCAACCCCCCCTTTAATTTTTCAACCCCCCCATTTTGGAACATTTTTCAAAAAGTGTTTAAGGTTGGGACTTCACTATAATTTTCATGAAAAATATAAATATTCTTCTTTAACATATATTAGTTTCATATTTCTGGCTTTGCAAACTTCGGAGGCTAAGGAGGGGTTATGGTCATTTTTTGGAAAATTTTGATCATAAAATTAATACCAAACATTGTATAAAACAACTGCTTTAAACTGGGCTAATTGATCCCTTTCATATGATATGCTACTGGACCTATTGGCACCAGTTTGAAATTTTGACGTTTCTTATTTTGGATCTTATGGGGAAGAATTTTTTTTTCTGGCTATCTTATTCATTCAGTGCATTTGAAATGTACGCCAAATTTCAAGTCGGTAGCTTATGTAGTTCCTGAAATAATCAGCTGTTACAGACGGACGGACGGGTGGACAAAGCGGCACCATGAGGGTTCGTTTGACCGGTTCGGTAACGTCACCCTAAAAACCACCAAACAGTCCAAATATTATTTTAAGGAGAAAAAATATGAAACGTCGACTGAACTAGGTTTTTTTCTAAGGCATCAATATTTTTGTTATAATTCTTGAAGATGGAAGAAGCATATGGCTCACCTCATGTTAAGTCGTAACCATTACCCTATAAGGTATTGCATGGTAGCTTACGCATGTTTAGAACATGGCCTACGATGCAAAGCCCTGCGTCCATTGACTTGAGTGATATCACCAGCACAGACACATTCAAACCGGAACACATCAATGCTGCTCCACAGTAGAAATAGTCTTGTATTACTTTCCCAAACTAGCCCTTCACAAAGAACTGCGTCAGCATCTAAAAATATAAAACTTATAATGCTTGTAACTACCTCGATTCTCCTAGCGTCTATTTATTTTTATAATAATTTTAATGATCGCTCATAACCACATGGATATGCCTTAAAATTGAATTATATTCCCTGCCTACCCCCGGCACAGCAAGACGCCACTTGCTCCGAAAATAATACGCCATCAAAATAATAATGCATTAGGGCCATTAAATGAGAGTACACTTACAGACGCTTTGATAAAAGTTTTAGTGATGGATTCAGCGTAAAGGACTACTATGGGTGTAACTTTTCTCAATACCTCAATGCGTTTCAAAAATAAGATCAGAGAATTTTTTTGTGCCCTGTAAAATTATTCCTTCAATTGTTTTGTTTACACGATCACCGAACGTTTATCCGTAGCTTTGTAAAGTTGTTTCTTATTTTTATTTGTAAAAACATTTGAATCGAAATAATCTCGCCATTACGCTGAAATTGAACAAACGTCCACATTAGTATGCAGTAGTTCACTCTCCTTTAAGGACTTCCAGCTGAAAATTAACAATTCAATTCCAAAAATCGCTTTACATCCACTTGGAGGCCAATACCATCAAAACAAAACGTTGTTTAGTGCAAATTAAATGCAATTCAGCCCTCAAAAAGCATTCGACATTCCACAACAAATTCTGAAGCAAATTGGCGGCGGATCCGAAACTCCGAGATGTTTATTCCGAGAGGGGAGAGGCGGGTAAGTAAAGTAACCCATTTGAATGCATACTCGTCCGTCAGTCAAGGCGATATCGGGAGAGCGCTGGCGTGGCGCGTGTTCCAACCCCACCATCACAACACGACCCGCCGCCCCTCCCGCCGGGCCACTGATACAGGCTCTACAAGAGCACAGCCAGGGGAAATCAGAGAGCTAGGTATTCTGGCTTCGGTAGGCAAACAGCTAACTTGTCACATATGCGATTAAACCTGATTGTGATGTAGGCGCGGGATAACTGTTGATTTGATTTTATGTAACACCGAAACGTCTGTCTGTGCGTTTATAGCTTATAAACTCTCGTTGGAATAGCTTTGTATCGACAAATAAAATTGGCAGTTAAACTGTTATGATTGCCACTGGATTTCGTGTTGAATCGCAATGGGTTTTTGTTTGTTCTTCTAAGTGGTTTATTCGTCTCACGTGGTAATGATGTGATACGATAATGCGATTTTTGTTCTTAAGAAAATTTTCGCATGAAGAATCAGATATTTAGAGAATCGTATCAAGACAGATACTGCAATCTGTTTTCTTTCGGCGCCTAGAAAACTTTCGCCCATCAAATCAAATAAAAGAAAATGAACAAAAACAATCGGTACGGCGATATCATCAACACCGCACAGAACACATTCCATTCGGAACTTTCCGCAAAGTTCCTCCCCGAACGAACAATAAATAAGGGGGGCACAACAAAAACTCTCCGAGGCATCACCTCGGCACGTCACCCTGCTCAGATTTCATTACCATAAAGAACTGGAGGCCTTTAAACCCCCGCCAGTGTAAAAGGTGACGAATACCGGCCAGAGCTGTAAGACCCCCCATTCCAGCTCGCTTCCCCCTGTCGTGGCACTGTTTCTTAGAGCGCAGCGGGGCGTGGAGGGTTAAAGTTAGTTGGGCGGTTGGGATCCCTAAGCGGGCCGGTCCCCGCGTCGAAATGTGATCGTAAATCGTCATAAAACTGTCTGGATCCATGATGTGACGCTGCCCCGGGGTAATTAAAGGGAATTTATAGTTTTGCGAGCACCCCCCTTTCGCCCCTTCTACTTCTGCTTGAAGGATGTAAGGTGCGGGTTTTTATGTTAAAATATTTTTGTATTATGATTAATGGTGTTTTGGTAAAAGGATCGCATGTGTTCGGCTGCACGTATTGTTTTCTGAACTTGGTATATTGATCGCGATGAATATGATTACCCTAGAAATTATGAAAATTTGGTGATTTTTTATATTTATTAGATCCAACATACGCATGTCTTCAAATAAGTTAATTTCGTAAAAAGAAGTTATAGATTGATAACAATCTTATAATGTGCCACAATATTTTTATTTTTGTTATTTTATTTATATTTGGGGTGTAAGCAATTTCCATCTTCGGTATCTAAGCCACCTGCACCCTGTTGCTGTGTGTTGTGATATCAAAAGGGGCTCTGGCAGCCGGCTGTATGCAGCCTAACACCGGCACAGCTAAAGTGCCTGACCACTGACAGACAGCAGAGCAGTATCAGCGGAAGCTGTGCCATCCCTAACCCGCTTGTGTGGGGATTATGGGCATATCACCCATTATTAGGGGAGGATTATGTACAGCAGTGAACTAATATAGGCAGGCAGGTGTGGTGAACAATATTTTGGGAAAGTAAACAGTCATACATTACAGATGGATACAGCATAATAAAGAAATGTTTAGTAAGTTAGGCCATTTTCATTTGAGGTATTTAATCATACGACCCATGAAATCATGCACAGATTTAGCATCATCATCATCAGCCTATAGTGGTCTACTTCTGGACATAGGCCCCTCTAATGAGCGCCATTGCGCCCTGTCCTGAGCTTAACGCATCCAGAGTCTACCAGCAGCATTTCGCAGATTGTTACTCGACCTGGCCGTCCTACACTACGTTTGCCGAGCCGCGGTCTCCACTCAAGAACTCGTTTGCCCCAACGGTTAACGGTTCTTCGGGAGATATGGCCAGCCCACTGCCACTTCAGCTTGCTACTTCTCTGGTCTATGTCAACAACTTTAGTTACAGATTTATTAAAAAAAAGTTAAATTTAAAATAGCTGAAAAAGGTTTAAACTAATTGAATAAGAATAAGAATAAGAATAAGAATAATTTTATTGTGAATTTGTGTGAATCATAGTTACATGAAGGTCTTATAACGTAATCATAGTATCAACAATTTTATCCTGTTCGGACATACAATAATATTTTTACACAATTACAAACCTATGTATGTCATTTACAAAGTTATACCTAGACAAACTAAATTTCATTTTGATCGGTTAAATGTATCAGAAACAATCATAATTTAGGCAGACATACTAAATTATCAAAAAATTCCCTTAAATTGTAGTGAACATTATTAACAAGCCATTTCATTAACTTGAGTTTAAACATATTTCCATCAAGTTGTTTTATATCTACTGGTAATTTATTGAACACTTTAATAGCTGTTATATATGTGCTTTTGTGGAACCTTGAATTGTTAATTTGAGGTATACACACGTTATATTTATATTTATTTCGCAAGCTATCAGATCTATTGTTAAAACATATTTTTCTTAGATAAATCTAATTCCAGAGGTGTCAGACATAACAACCGTAACTCCGGCTTAACTTAAAACGCACATTCTTTTAGTATATTTATGTCGTCCGCAAGTAAATCTCTTGAATCCAGATTTGCATGCAAAGCCTTGAGGAGAATGGACGATAATTAGCGGCGCTTTGTAACGGTCGCAGGGGGCGCCACCGTCGCTATAACGTCATTACCTGTCTTACTGGGATCTGTGGCGGAATTAGCTTTCCCACTTTCGGGGAAAAACATAAAACTTCATTCTACAAAGCGAACGAAAACATCTAATGTGAATAATAACTTTTTAACTTTTTTTTATTTTTCTACTAGTATTCATAGTTCATAGTTCATTTATTTCCACCGTAGGTACACAATGTTACACTTGATTTCGTCGGAAGTTAACATAAAAAATAAAGTATGTAACATTCTGTATTTTATGTTTATTAGTAAAATTAAAAGTTTATTTCTTAAATATGCAATTTTAAAATAAAATAACATATTTAAGAACATGAGAAATCTAATTGATGTTAATTGTGATTTAGTTCTAGATAACCTACACTAACAACTACACTTACTTTCATATTAATTTGATACATACTTATTTCAATAAACTTTGATTTATGCAAGACAAGTCAAAGCGCTTTTCATAGCACTATGATACCTAGTACCACTAACGGCTTAGTCAGCTCCACACGTATGACCATGTATTTCCTTGTAAGGCCAAATAGGCTGAGGTTGGTGTAGATGCTGGGAAAGACTACTCCATCTTACCATGTTCCAGATACAACAGCGTCACGGTCAGATAGTAAAAGTTACCACTTTGCGCTGTATAAATGAGATAGAATAGATACAATACCTAAGTTACTTTTATAGGAACTATCTGAAACAACTTTCAACATTTTACAAATAGACGTCAATTTCTGAAACTAGATTTTCTACATACTAAAACAATCTGTCTAGAAAGTAAATCAAAAATGTCTTAAACAGCAGCGACACATCTTTCTCTCAAAATCTTCAATTTCCCCAAGACTGCAGCCAATACAATAAGATAAAGATAGACGTAAGATATAGGAAGTAATATCGTGCGTATAATCGAATCTGTGCGATCACGTCACACGTCCAAATCATCGCGTCAGGGTCGTGACGGACACCCGCCCCGCACGTGACCTGGGAACCGAACCTAACTCGCGCATAAATCGACACCATCCGAACGAACGACCAACTCGCTTAGAGCCAACCAGCCACAGATAAGAAGTACCTAGAATAGCTTCATGTTTGTTGTCCTGAAATAACGCTTTGAATGTTGTAAAATACAATTTTGTAGGTGTAGTATTCGTGTATCGGAACGTACCGAAAAAGTAATATGCCTTGTTTTTTGATGGCCCGCCACTGCGTTGGCGACACAAGCAAGGATCAATTGAGGTTATTAAAAATTTGAATGATTAGACAGCAAACTTGAGTTCCTAAAAGTTGTTTTAATAAATTATATAATAATCTATAATCAGGCCGAGCGACCCACAGTTAAGGTGCTAGTATCCAGTGATTAAATAGAAATTAGAAACTCCTCCGGATAGACGGAGTTACTATCTATGAAAACCTGCTTATAGATGAAGCTGGATGCGAGTGGTACAGGGAGCAATGGCGCTCATCAGGGCAGGCCTATGCACCTTTTTGGAATAGTCAATTGTAATTATTCGTCTTTATATTCTAATTGATTATTAAAGTAAATATATAATTCTTTTACCTATAATGTGAAAATATTACGAACACCAAAATATTTTTTCTGTACTTTTTTGCCATTACCTTTTCCATTTTGTTAGGTACCTACTGCTATTTTATTCATTTTTCTATATAATATAATACATACTATATTCCATGAATTATACGGATAAAGATATATTAAGTCCACATGGAAGAAAAAAGCTCTTTTAAAAAAAAACATTATTTCAACCAAATTCGTACTAGTTGGACATTTCTCTCTTGATTCATACCTTCGTCTGGTACATTCTGTTCTTCAGAGGGTCTGACTAGGATGGTGACGAAGCAGGGTTCTGTCATTACACAGCACTGTTATTGCCATTATAAATAAGGATCTCATGTTATTGTGGAGATATTAAAATGTTTTGTTTTTGTTGGGACGTTCCTGTGGTGTTTGGGGGAAGCTATCTTTGGGAAAATGTGGTAAGTTAGCTTGTATACAATTTTACTAATATTATAAATGCGAAAGTTTGTGAAATGTGAAGATGTGAATATATTATCTGTTACTCTTTCATGCCATAACTACTGAAGCTGTAGGAGCCTTCCCAGAAAAGCGTAAATCGCGCGATTAAACTCGCGCGTAAATCGCCCATCTGGACTAGCTCTAAGGGCTATATTTTACCGGGACACCATGGTGGTGCAACCAATCGCCACTACCAACAAAATATATGGTAATGTCTATTTGGTGGCGCAACCAAACGGACACCAGGGGTGAGTAACGCTCTATAGAGCTGTATACTTTGTTAGTAGCCGGCGACTGGTTGCGCCGCCATGGTGTCCCGGTGAAATATTAGGTGCTTACCTATGAAATTAGCGTTTTGTATGGAGAATTTTGAGAAAATCTATTTCTCCATACATACGTTTTTGTATTTTTTTCTGGAACTACTAATCCTATTCTCCTAAAATTTTGTGTGTATGATTGGACAATATTGTGAAAAGTATGCGTAGTCTTATTTAAGCAAGAAAACTAACACATAAAAAAATATGACGAATTTAAGCATTGAAAGTGACAACACGTGAAATGAACTCTTTTTAAGTTTAATTTTTTGCGGATGAACTTCCTCAAAAATAGTATTTTATTAAATTTTCAATTATTGTAATAATGTTACGTTCAGAAAATAAATTAATTTTGTATATGACTGTTGAATGAAATAAAATATGTGCAAAATGAAATAGAGAGAAAAAACGCCAATTTCATAGGTAAGGACCTAATATAGGGCTATCATGGGTTGACGTTGCGTAAGCGTAACAAAAAAAATTTACCAATGACAAAGCGTTATTTTAATCTATGCTTTCTCATTAGTCTGAATTGTACGTCTACGATACGAATACTTTTTCGCATTTTAATTGAAATACATTTGTAATTCTAGACGAAACGATAAAGGCTACTTTGATATAGGTATACGCAAGCAAAAACGTGGGTAGGAGTCAAAATGATAATTTGTAATTGGCCATTAGCGTACATGTTGATATTCTGCTATTGTCCTCCCACTTAGATGTTTTTAGCATCACTTTAAAAATAAATAAAATAGAACAAATATTATATTAAAATGTTTGTTTTATTTTTTTATTTATATGCTTTTTCAATCTTATTGATCAATAAAACCGCGATTTACAAGCTTCTGTAAAGAATGTTCTACGTTTCATAACCAAGCTCTACGATATTTTGTGCAACGACGACGTTATTATGTAAGGCCTACGGCGTAACGCAGTGCTACACTGCTACGCGCCGTAGAACCTAGCTACGAAACCTACGAGTCTTTTGACGCCTGCTTTACATTTTATTAACATTATTTTGCAATGGTTTCATTACAATATCACTTTCAAATATATTTTTTTATTTACATTCCCAATACACAATTTAAACTACATCTAAAACCATATTAAATTTACATAATCAAACAAAACAATTTAACCAATATTATTACCCGTTTTTCTACCCATTCCACAAAATAGATTTCTAGATCAAAAATATTTGCGAACCATAAAAACAAACTTTATCCACAATTTATTGTCACCGTCGACTCTTCATCACACAAAACTTGCTCCAATTAGTCGCAGTCGGCTAAACATTCGCAATAAAATATCGCCATTAAAATCAAACGGAGCAGATCAAATGAAAGTTACTTCTATAACTCAGGAGTTTGAATCGATGATTACATTTACACCGAAAGCAGGTTTGCAGCGTCTGATGCGTTTGTATACAATTTTTATTGGTAAATATTGTTGCATTCCCAAAAATATTTTTATGCACTAGCTTCCGCCCACGACTTCGCTTGCGTGGAGACCCAGATAAAATAGTATATTATGTTATTCCTGTACTATAACTATAAATAAGTGCAAAATTTCAACTCAATCAGACTCAACTCCATACCGGCTGAACGGATTTTGATGAAACTCGGAATTTACATCATTTGTGTCCTGGATTAATACATTAGCAACTTTTTCTCCGAGTACCACGCACACGAAGCCGCTGGTAAAGCTAGTAATAAATATTTATCAAATAATTTAATAATTGAGAATAAATATTATATTAAATTACTATTAATGAGCACATTCTTTGAATTGTGAAAGCAAGCTTTAGTATTTTTTATGATAAAAATTGTAAGAATCCGTAATTATAGATGCGATAAAAATACATCCTGAAAACAAGTTTCAACCAGCGCCGGGAAACTGCTTGCTACATAACAAACACTTTGAATCGATGAACGATTAATTTTTGACAGCCATAACCTTATATCAGGAGTTGGAGTCTACTTCTGCTCGAGATTTAGGAGAGATATTAAACCTAGTTCTCAATAGTGTAAATTGTCTTCTGCAGAAAATATATTCATAAACCAAATTACCAATATAATAATATCCTTAATAGCTTCCGGCTTCGCTTGTTTTATACCCGGATAAAAAGTAGCGTATGTGTTAATCCAGGTCACAAACTATGTATATTTCAAATTTCATCACCAATTACGGACTTGAGTGACAAACTTATTTAAACACACATAAGCTTTCATATTTATAATTTCTAGTGTGATATGATGTGTTGTGATGTGATAATGCTGGACATTAATGCACAGCATCATGTAGCTCCAAACTGAGTCAAGTGCTCAAAACTGCTCAAAACGAGGGAACAAAACATCGTGACAAAACCTGCTCCATACGTAATGACCATGTCTTTCCTATTGGTAAGGCCGACTGGGCTGAGAGGATCAAGGCTAAGAGGATGGTATAGGTACTGCAGGGCAAGCCTACTCCATTTAAACATGTCCCAGGCACTAGAGCGTCTCGATCAGTGATATTTTCACTTCAATATGCTTTTTTCCACATCCACCTTCTCGCCTTTGGTGTTGTGTTGGTGAGTCACTGAGTGTGTCTGAAACACATATATTTATATTTTATGACGCAGATCTTAGTCTGGGTTGCGACTGGAACCAAATCCTTAGCTCTGGTGTATGGTTTACGAACGAATCTCTCTATGAAAAATTACAAAAGGTATCTAGATTCTTACATTATCCTAATATACTTAACGACATCGACATCGACGATGAACGAAACGACAGAAATGTCGTTCATATTAGGGTCTTAGACTAGCAAAATGTTAAATGACTATAGGAGCTGGAGCTGGTTGATTGAAATTAAATTATTTTATTTTATTTATTTATATATCGTGGGTATTTGGTTCTTCAATGATAAATCTCTTGATAATGAACAATGACTACAGAAACCCAGGCTCGTGCATAATCCTAATATTATACTTAACTGTTATCTGTAATGCCTTCCCCCATTAACTCATATATCTGCGACCGCAAAGTTGCACTTTTAAGTTATTATCTGTGGGTGTAATTGCACCCTGTAGGCGGGTGCTTAATGTGTCTCTACTTAAGATTTCAAGTTATTAAGTTACGTTAAGTTTTACTACGCTAAAGCGTAGTTTACATTAAACTTCTAATTTGGAAATGAAATTTAAAAAAAAATGAATTATCAAAAATATAAAAATAGTTCTCTTTTGTTTCGTTTTTATCTGCAAAAAGTTTTATATTAAAAAAGTAGCTTTTCTAGATTTTGCTCTATTAAGTACATTATTTTTAATTGACCGTAGTTAGTGTAGATTTGTTTTATGAAACACTAATTAATATAACAATCTCAAACATAACTGCTAATACCGAACACATGATCAAACAAAGGACAATATCAAGAGACATTCTTATAGATAAATATAAATAACCCGTTCCCAAAACAAAATTAATAACTTCTCTAATGAGCTGTTAACATTAAAATGATCACAAAAAGCTGAGCAAAGTTTCAAAGTTGCAGTCATGAGATAGGGACTGAGACTGCGGGCCAGAGGCCGCGGTGATTATAATAATTCAGCAAACCAACTGTAGCGTTTCAAACTTCGGGGAAACGTTGAATGCGTGTTTGTTCTAGCTATTAGTCAGTAGCTACCCTTACCATGGCTGATCCTATATTTTTTTCTCCATAGAGAGGATGCTCTTTCATTGGATCTGTCTTCTCTGAGCTATCTATTCTACTTATTCCATCATTGGATTCCTTGCCATACAAAGTTCTGCTTAAAAAACCGACACAGGGTATGTTGGACTCGCCACCGAGGTTCCGTATAAACATAAAGGTATTAAATCATTCACATCGACTGCTTAGTTAAATAGTTTAGAGTATGTTATTGATTAATTTTAGCTATAAAACTATATTTATACTAGATCTATATTGAATAGGTATATTAGTATTATATTTTAATATGCAGTATATGTAATATAGGTAGGTAATTAGTTTTGTATAAGCACCATCGCTCAATTCTTATAATTATATTCTTTCCATTCTTGTCTGTCTGGAAGCTGCTTCAAGCGATAAGACCGCCTATTAAATGATTTTTAAGTGATATAGCGACAAATTTACGGTTTTTGGATTAGATATTGCTTCTTGTCAAATTTCATCATTTTAGGTCTACGGGAAGTCCAATTTAGATTTTGACTCCCTTGCGAATGTCAAAATATGTGGCATAAACGGCAGTATCTTGTGATTGCGTTGACCTAGAATTGTAGTGAACTGGATATATTTTGTTCTATACCTGGGTGTTCTAAAAGTATCTATGTATATTTATCATACTCCACTACTCCTAGTTTGGGATCAGTTTGCAGTTATATTGGTTCCAGTATATTTATATATTATATAGATTATTGATTTCGATATAATGTAAGTTCCAACATCCATCTTCGTTGCCCAAGCCAACCTCACCTGTACGGTGTGCACCCTGTTTAATAACGAACGGCTGATTGCGCCATAGCGCAGCCTACATCGGCACAGCTAAATCCCCTGGCCATCGACGGGCAGCAGCGTCGGTGGTGCGAGAAGCTGTGCCCTGCGATCCCCAACCCGCATGCCCAGCGTGGGGATTATGGAATCCCCCTTTATTAGAGGAGGCCTATTTCCAGCGGTGGATTGATATACGCTGGTGTGGGGGTCCATCTAATGTGTGTCCACTCCAAAGTCCACGGACTATTGAATCCTTTGGGATTTTATAACTATTATTAGGTACAATAAAGTTGAAAATCAGGTGTAACCTATACATACAGCTCGGCTGAATCGTCGTTAAATAGATCAGTGCAGTGGTTTACGGTAATTCCGCGTTCGCACCGATTGCTGCGATTCCATGATGTTTACGACAGGGGGAGATAGGTGGCTTCATTATCTAGATAGGAAGGTATTTTCGTACCTACAATACCTATCCATTAAAGCCTAACAACCAATGGTATGATTAAATTACTTAGTGAGATTATTTATTTATTTAGAAAACAAATGACATCATAACAGGTACACATCGCCGCTGTGGAAAGGCCTTGTACGGAGAGTGATGTAGTCAGGAAACTCCAATCTCCACTCAAAAAACTGTCTCGGGACAAGTTTATTTTTCTGTTCCTTTTTACTTGAATTTTGTTTTGTAATTTTGTATTAAATATAAATCTGTTTGTATTCCGAAATAAATTCTTATTTTTTATTTCTATTATTTTTTATTTTTTAACAGGTTTTTTTTTACCTCTAGGCGATGATATATGTAAGTACGTATGTAATATAATAAGATTGGTACTATTGATCTAAATATTTGGTTTCTATTACTACCTTCTTCTATTATTTTTCTGTTCCTTTTTACTTGAATTTTGTTTTGTAATTTTGTAATAAATATAAATCTGTTTTTATTCCGAAATAAATTCTTATTTTTTTATTTCTATTATTTTTAATTTTTTAACAGGTTTTTTTTTACCTCTAGGCGATGATATATGTAAGTACGTATGTAATATAATAAGATTGGTACTATTGATCTAAATATTTGGTTTCTATTACTACCTGTGCTATTTGTAGGAGTTTCGCCAGGTTATTGTAAAAAACTTCCACGTTCGCAGACAAGATATTGAGCAGATAGATATGTATGTGACAATCAATGTTCATAGAGGTCTTTCATTCCATGTATCCTCTATGCTTCTTCTTCATATTATTTGTATGAGCTACTGGCCAACTCTGGTGTCAGATCGAAGTATTTTTATTGATACAAGTAGATTTCGGAGATAAAAGACTGGATGTTGGGAAGTTCGATACTTATTTACTTGAGGCTAGTTAAAACACATTCATCTTTGAGGTTATAACACCAAATACCTAACTCAGTCGACTTACTTACACAAAGTTCTCCATCACAATATTTACCTAAACCAAAAGTTTTCAAAACTTTTATTGTTATCCATTTAGAGAACTACTACTGCCATCTATCTTAGGGTAGGCCAAACTATTGTAGTTCCGCTACATAAAAACAGATGGCGCTGCACTGTATGTCAGACCAAGACATGTTTATGACCAAAAAAAGGCTTTTTCGCTAGAAAACAGAATGGGTTTTAAATGACTGGGTGAATTTGTGCGCGATCTCGCGAATTTGTATGCAGATTTAAGTAGAAAGATGTCTGCGAGGAGACAATGTGTTTCTCGCTCGTGCAGACAGATCTGTTATTTATTTGTCGCGTTCGGGACAGGTTGCTTTTATAAATCTTTCACTTCTTTTATTGCCTAGGGTTTATCTTTCGTGAAATCGTTCTCTCTTGGATCATGTGAAGAGAAGAATAAAATGTCAGATCATGAAACCAGAAGGTCTCGTATCCCAGTTGCACACTGAAATTATTAGGACCGGACCTGTTTTTGCAAACTTCATTTCATCTGTCGAAAACGTCAAATGACACACAGTCAACGTTTGTAAAAAAAGGCCCGGTGCTAATAATTTCAATGGCCAACTTAGATATTTATACTACAGATCATAAGTAAACCCTCCCACCTAAAAAATCAAGGTAATACAAGACTGCTAACCAGCTAAGCTAAGCAAAAAATTATTAGCTATGTAGGGTACTTTCTCCGATGTGAACTTATGTTAACTTACCTACATAAAAGATTACTTAGTACTTAACAACCTACATAGATAGCTAATTATAACAAAACAATTGGGTAGGTGCCCATGTAACCTTTGCCATTAACACTAATCTTTGAGCACCAAAGCACTAAATAACGAAACTTGCTCTATGACAGGCACGTAGGGGGCCAAGCCAAGGGGGCAAGGGGGGCAAAAGTGCGCCCCCGCCGAGAGCTCCATAAATATCAGACGTCTGAGACATTGTCAACTGGCCACCCTAATTTACGGGCCGTAATTAGGAGTTTGCACTCTGCCAAAACGATTTGCATCGATCTGGACGCAGTGCTCGGCTTGACGAGTGCCTGACTTTACGAATTTTCGAGCACTTTCATCCAAGGGCATAGAAAAAGTCATCTGCTTTTACTTTGTAAGCTATTTGTAGTACCTACAGGGTATAAAGCAAGTCACTTAATAGAAAGGTAGGTTGGTACCTAAACAGGTACTAACTAGCCCACCAACAACTTACAAACCAACACGAATACCAATTATCAATTTTTAAGTAGGTAGGTAGGTACTTACGTGTATATAGAAAACTATTTCGAGTTTTCATGACTCATGACCGGAGCCGAAACGTAGACACTCACAGTACGGCTAGTCCACCAGTTTATAGTAGCTCAGCGAGCTATGGAACGAGCTACGCTCGAAGTTTCTCTGAAATATAACATCAGCAACGAGACTATCCGACAGAACCAAAGCTGTCAACATAGCTCAGAGAATTAGCAACCTGAAGTGGCATTGGGCAAAGCTGCCGAAGAACCGATAACCGTTGAGGTAAACGAGTTCTAGAGTGGATACCGCGGCTCGGCAAACGTAGGTAGTATATGTAGCGCCCTCCAGCCAGGTGGAGTGACGATCTGCGAAAGGCTGCTGGTAGAAGCACAGGTAGAAGTTGACTGAATGCATCGAGATGAGGACAGGGTGCAATGGCGCTCAATATGGGAGCCCTATGTCCAGCAGTGGACTGCTAAGGCTGATGATGATGATGATGATCATAAAAGTCATATATTGTGGCTTTTTGAAGTGGGTTAAAATAATGAAGATAACTCTTGTAGTGCCACCTCTATTATGTTGTAGGTACTAAGCTCTAGAATTTAAGGTCTATGGAGATTTTGTTCAGCACCATCTATGTTATACTTAAAAATCTAAAAAACTATAAAATTATTTTGCTTGAGTTTCATTTTCTAAAATTATCATACAAAAAGACAGATGGCGTTGGTACAATAATCAGAACCGTTTAAAGTTAGTTTGTCAACCGTTGATAATGTCACTGCCAATGTCAATTTAAATTCAATTCCGTCCTTTCTGTCTGTCTCTCTCTCTCTCTCTTTCTCTGTCTCTCTTTCAGCGTTGCTAAAAGGTTAAATTTCTTACATTTTTCGTAGCTTTTGACCCCCAACATGCATGTTATTTTTATATTTACGGCTTATAGATTTGCAATAAAATATTTTTGCAAAATAGTTACGAACGCATCCAAATTGAACGTACCTAAAACTATTAAAGCTCTGATTTATATTGAATAACATAGAAAATGCCCCGATTGAGTATAGTGCCCCGATTTATGAAATTGTGATATTTGCCTGATATTCGGATATACGAAAGGTACGCCAATGAGATGTATTTCAAAATGTACGTCTGCCAGAGGGCTTCACAGTGCAATTTGAATTTCAAAAATTTATCGGTAACTTTTTCGTATTTTCCAAATGTTTCAAAACTTTTTCACTGACTTTCAAGAATTTCCCAATGAATTTTTTTTTATCCAATTCTTGAATATATTCAAGAATGGGAAAAAAATAATCTTGGCACTGAATTAAGCTACAGTTTACTCTTCAGTTTTACTTTCACGAGGTGTGCGGACAAAAACTGTAGGTCCTAAGTACGTCAGCGGCTGACGTTGCGCGTAAAAAAATATAAAAACAAAAAAACTAAGTAAGGGACCTACAGTTTTTGTCCGCACACCTCGTGAAAGTATTTCACGGAGTGCAGGTTGACGGTCAGCCTGCACTCCATTTACTTTACGTATGGTAAAGAACGAATTCCTATTAACTAACCTAACTAAACTATTATTTTGCTGACATCAATTTCCCTCCTTTAAACCCCCAAAAACACGTAAATTTACAACGAAAAGTAACTTACGACTTGCCTGGGCACTGGCAACACTATTCTCTTTGCTTTGCTTTGTTTTTGTTTTGTTTGTTTGAAATCAGGAAATCGTGCAATCAGCAAAATAATATAAATTAAACCGTAGAAAGCAATATACATGGATCCCTACGAGATAGAATTCATCGGCGAGAACCGCATCATCAGTATAATCCCCAACTTCAGCTACGAGAAGATATACCTGATATGCGGCGAGTTCGGGCCGTTTCGCGCCGGTCTGCCGGTGAACGTGCCGCTCTGGCTAGCGATGATGCTGAAGCAGAAACAGAAGTGCCGGGTCGTGCCGCCTGACTGGATGGACATGGAGGCCTTGGAGACTATCAAGGAGGACGAGAAACGATCCAGGTTAGAAATTTATGAAGCCTTTCTATTAAACCTATTCGTCACATGGTAACTTTTTACCCTCTGACCGGGACGCTGTAGTGCCTGGGACGTGGTAAGATGGAGTAGGCTTGTCCAGCACCTATACCTCCTCTCAGCCTAGCCGACCTTACACACAGGAAAGACATGGTGGAATTGACTAAAACATTTATTTATTTATTTTACTTTAACTACAACGGTAACAAACCAATTACAGTAATTAAAGATACACATTAGAAAAGACATATTTCAAAGTTAGTCAACAAAGAATTATATCTATTAATATGTCCAATACCACAATATATTTTTTTTAAATCAAAATTATAACATGGGTTTCCTCAAGATGTTTTCCTTCACCGTTTTGAATTAAGGCATGGGCCCTGGCTTCTTCAGTTATTACGCAATGTGAGAGACCCTTGAACTGCCATAAAACTCCGATATTATAACAACAAGACCAGCATGTATCAGTCCACTGCCGGACATAGGCCTCCCCTAATAAGCAAGGGGATATACCCCACACTGAGTATGCGAGTTGGGTATTGCAGGTTGGGTATTGTACAGCTTCTCCCACCCTGTACGCTGCCCATCAGTGAATCAGTGGTTAGGGGATTTAGCTGTGCTGGAGTTAGGCTGCTCTATGCTGCAATCAGCTGGCCGCCAGAACCCCGTTTTTAAATAGCAGGGTGCACCAAGGGCAGATGAGGTCGGCCTATGTTTGTGGTTGCTTCTCTTCGTAACGACTGAATGGATTTGAATGAAACTTGGAATATACACTGTTTAAGGCCTAGATTAACACATAGGCTACTTTTTATCCTGGTACCGCGAGCGAAGCCGCGGGTGGAAGCTATTAAACAATTAGACGAGTCAAGAGGAATCTCATACACTCTTTCGATGTACTGATTTCAGATTCTTCACAAAAATGCCAAACGAACACTACATGGTTGAAGCCAAACTAATACTTGGTGCTGCCGGAGAAGACGTTCCAAACTCTGCAGAGATCAAAACCATCATCAAAGATATCTGGGACATCCGGATGTCCAAGTTGAGAACATCGATGGATGCGTTGATGAAGACAGGTGGAGGGTATGGTCGACTGGATCACCTGACAATGATGGAGATCAACTCGGTGAAGCCTCTGTTGCCTGCTGCGATGGATAACTTGCTGAGGATACAACTGGTAAGCCCTTGCTGTTCTTGACTAAATTTAATATTGTCTTTTCTAATTCATCATCATCATCAGCCTGAAGCAGTCCACTGCTAGACATAGGCCACTCTTTTCTAACTCATTTAGATTTTTTTACAGTTACTTAAGGCACTAGCTTCCCCAGTGGCTTGTGCGATACAAATTTGTATAATATGTGGACCCACACTGTTTGGGTAAAAAGTAGGCTAGAAACTATGTTTATATAATTTCACTTTCATCCAAATCGGCTCAGCCATTACAGTTTTGAGTGGGAATACTCATGCACACCACACATACATGAACATGCTCACATGCATGCAAACTTTCACATTTATAATATTAGTGTCATGTGATTGACACCACACTAGGATTCTCCTATAGGTCTATATTCCCCTAGGTCATAGGTACTTACATAAGCATAGGTACTGCAAAAATTTGTCTGTAATGGTAATCAAATCTCTTGGGTCTCAGCCGGCCAAGAAGGTCATCCAATATGTTTTTTGTTTTATTTCACTTCACTTCACTTCTTTATTAAATGGCTTCTGGGATAGTTATCCACAATTTCGCCAGTACCAAGTATAATAAATGTTCATAATAATATGAGGCAACGTAGTACGGTTTATAAGTCCAGTCGTCCAGTCTTCGGTCAGGTCCTGTTTTCTGCTATAGCCATGGCGACTATAACAAAAAATGATTGGCGCACAATTTTCTTCATCAGAGAATTCCCGTTCAATCTTCTTTTATTCCATTTCACTAATACTTGTGTCTTATAACTAACATTTATCGGTTATAATACCATGAATATTAAACGACATACATTAGAAAAACACTAGAAAATAAAATTTAATAAAATTGACAACCGTCGTTCAAGATGAAAAAAATGGTGTCCTTGTTTTATTTCAGAAATCAAAAAAGACCGCACCCGCTGTCAACCTCAACAATTCTACATTCAGCCAATCAGGGAGCTCCTTGCAAAATATGTGAAAAATGACATAGCTAATAAGGGTAAATGTTTTTCATAATGTATTTTATCACATTGCATGGTGGGTAATAAATAAGAAACCTACATAACAAGGGCGAACAGAATATGCAGAAATACTAGAGCTGTTCACTTAAATATAAGGGAGGCAAAATTTTACCCACTTACTCATTAAGGGTGGCTACCTTTTATTTTGTAGATAAACTAAACGTAATATTGAATGTTTTGGAGAAATTGTATGTAAAACTATTTTCAAAAGAGAATGCCGATAACCCGTACCAATTGCGTCAAAACCAAACGTATCCCATAAAAATTTTTGGGATACGTTTAACGTAGGCAATTGCCTTTATTTTATAAATAACATTAACATTTTCTTTAGTTTTACACACCGACTTGATTAATATTCACGTAAAAAAAATCTTTCGTTTATTTGGTTTCCGGCGCACGGCGCCATGACACTGCAACAAAGTTTTTTAAAAAACAAACTCTAAAACTAATATCAAATAAAAACAATTTGTAGACGTTTATCTTAAAAAAAGACTTACTATTCCATGAATAACAGTTAAATATCTTTCGATAAAATTAGGTTTCGTTTTGACGCAATCACTTTAGCATTGGTACCGCGCGCCATACTTCAGACGGCATTGTCCTTTTGCTAAATCTAATGATTTGATTTGGTAATTTACTTTGGAAAAAGTTTGACTAATGGGACAAAGAGTTGATCGAGACCAACATATTTGAAGACACATGTCATTTTGTGGGCTAACTATGAAAGAAAAACTAGCTGCCTAAATTTTGCCTTAACCTGTTTAAAGCTTTGAGTGCTGAAAACACACGGGCATGTGCTGCTCCTAGCGCATGGTGCGGTGCATCATGTTCGAGGCCCGCATTCAACGTGTTAAGGGTTCTATTCCAAGACAGACACCCCACAGAATAATGGTTTTGTATGATCTTTATACTTGTTCTGGGTCGAGTGTTGCGGTATTTATTGTTGCCAAAGCTTTGTCCAGCAGTGGACTATTAAAGGCTGATTGATGATGATGTTTTGATACCCGACCCACAATACAAGAAACCCTGAGACCTAAAATATAAGTGATTATGTGGCGCCCCATTGCCACATTTATTATCTTGTGATATTAAAAACTGATAAGAAGTTAAGTTATATATTTGTAACAATGTACTTGGACTGACCTCATAGTGCAGTTGGTTTAAAGGTCCTGGTTATACGACAGGTTGAAATATACATTGTTGACTGTTGACTGGGTGTGAGAAGTAAATATTAGTACCTACTATTTAAAGTACTAAGTACTAGCTCAAATAAAAGATGTGCTCTTATGTAAAAGAAATATAATTCTTTAAACTAAATCATGTCTTAAGTCTACAGCGTAAACGCTCTTAAATATACTCCTAGTTTTAATAAACCAGTTACAAAAACGATACGCAGAGTTTTGGTCTCTTTGGATTGCATATTGGCGTTATGTATACGACAATTGACACAAGTCCAGATAAAAGTTACGTTAGCTACATACCAACGCTTAACTCTATGTAAAACCTAAAATTGGTATAGAGCATTTACCAACCTTACTCTGTACTGTACTGTCTCACTTAGCCCCTATAAAACACGTAAAGGGGCAAAGAGTTAAAAGTCACTTTACAGTCCAGGTTATGCTTTTTCCACCTTTTCCTTGCCATATTTATCTTAGGTAATGCTTAGAGTTAGGAAGCAGTTGAGTGACTGTAAGTATAAGTTAATGAACCTTTATTTGGACTTCAGTTGCAGTACCAATTAAATGTCGTTATTTTTAAGAGACACTTAACTCTGAGTGAGGCAGTTATGTTAGTCTTATAGTTGCTACGTTAAGGTACTAAGTATTAGATCTAGGCAATTTTAATGTATGGTCACAGAGAGAGTAAAAGAAACCTAGGTAATTCTTAGTGAAAAGTCAATTACCTATTTTCTCGATACTCGCTGACCGTATATCTAGTTCTAAAATACTAAAAATCATAGTTTTAAATGGCTGTTTGCTGTATTTTTGATAAATACTTTTGATCAGTTAAGTACGATAATTATAATTTTTTTTGTAAGTAGTTACATTACGGTTCTGTTCTTATAATAATGATACTGGAATGTCAATTTACAGTTGAGATATCAATAGAAAAAGCAAGCGTTTTAGAGATCCCAAATAAATGTCAAATTAGAAAACTTAATTTAACAGCATAAATATAAGCACACAAACTAAATAATAGATTAGCACTGCTAAACGATGTTTACATTCTTGCCCTTTTGCAAGGGGGTAAGTAAGTACAATTATCTCAATACATTCATTTCAATATAATATTCTTGAGTTTTTTTTGTTGTCTTGTGATGCAAAGTTGTAAGTGTAGGTGCTAAACACAATACAGAACAACTATAAACTTATAAATAGGTATGTCTTACATAATTGTATAATACTTATACTACTACTTATATACTACTTATATACGGCTTTAGCCGTTGTGATAAACTTTGCTGAAGGCGAATGTACATTTGTTACCGCAAAGTTATCAGACTTTGGTCTATCTCCAGCTTAAACAAGAATAACTCAGAGTTAAAATAGTTTGGACGAGATACAAACATTTTAGAGTAGAGAAGGTAATTAACTTACATAATGAAAAAATTTAGAAATGCAGTCAAAGGATAAAGGTTCGATTCCATAGATAGAACATTGAACCTGCAGACCGCAGGAGTATTTTAAAGCATTTGATAAGTTTCCGAATCCGATCCGTAAAGTTTTGTTTAATTGTTCTTCTACTAGCGCCGCCCCGGCTTCGCACGGGTGCAAGCTATGCATGCATAGCATAGGGACAGGAGGAATACCTCGTCCATACCATTTGCTTAACATTCTCTGAGAAAAGCATCAATTACAAAATAAACAAGACAATGTACAAAATGTTTTCAACATGATTCTTAAATAGATAGGTAAATTATTTACAAAGATCTGCCGTTAACATACAAACATGTCTCAAAGTTAGGGTTGCCCTATAAAATTAATCAATTACCCTACAGGAAGGGTAAAAATGTGCAGCCAACAGAAGGGACCAAAGTTTCGCAGCTGTAGTTTAATTAACATAAAGCATTACTTATAAAATCTTTGGGTATACAATTTTTCATAGCGTTTTACATAGAGCCTTCGTTTAAAATCAATAAAGGCAAATAAAAACGCATAGAACGAACCGGACGTTACACACAATCTTTGCAGAACCCTATAAAAATGTGTGTAGATTTAAAAAAAAAAATGAAAAATACCTTCGATGATTGGTTATGGAACATTTCCTGGCGGCCTATTGTTTTTTTAAGTTCAATGAGTAACCAAAATATGTACTAGATAATCACATCTTTTGGTGAAAAAATGCAATTTGTATGAAGTGGGTAAGTAATAAAACAATTTTAACTTAAAATGGCACGAATTAAGTAAGAAATAAGTCTTTGAGCATGCTTAATGTTATGCTCGCCGGCAATGAAATACAAGAGATCTTCAGTGAAAGGATAACAATGCCACTTATTCGCTTCTAAACTTACTATTTACAACGTATTCTAGTAACTAGGGATAATATTTACAAATAATTTCTATGACTTTTATAAATTTGTGCGCTGAATCCAGCTTACAGCTATATTCAAGAACATTCATTGGGTTTTTGTCCTATTAACAGGATGCATACAAAAAACTTGCACCCTCAACATTTCTAACAGTTCTATGAGAAAGCGTCGAGCTGTGGACAGGGTTCAATGGAGCAATAGGGGAGGCCTATGTCCAGCAGTGGACTGCTATGGGCTTGTGATGATAATGACAAAAAAGCAAAGAAAGTTCTTGAACACTGCTTTTCTGATTTGCTTAACATATCTTTAGTTACACGGCTACAATCTTGCTGGGGTCCACCTTAACCCTCAAGAACATAACGTCATCTCTGACAAAATTCCGCTTTTTCAACATCTCATGTGACACAAACCTCGGGAAGCCGAATCCTAGCGCGTCTGGCTCCTTCGATGGCCTCTGAAAGTTCTTCCAGGTGGGGTCGGGGACGAAGCTCTCGACGATATTGCATGCTCTGTCTGGCGAGGAGCTTTGGTCGAAGAGTGTGAAAGAGACTGTGTGTGCGAACGGCCAGCGGAGTAGAGCGTCGTACTCTCCGGGTAGGATTTTGATGTAGACAGACATGTGGGTGGCTTCGCCTGCTCCGTTGCCGTTCAGGAATAGTGACGCCTGGAAATGGAACAGATTATTGATAACCTGAATGAAAAATGCCGCGATGGTATGATTTTAACCGTTTTAAGGGGACTTAGAATATGCTGGCAAACCCTATCAGTTGAAAATAACTTATATTTGGGATTTGGTTGTACCTACTCAACGAGAATATCACATTAATGAGAACCGTATCGATGATTTAATGCTTGCTTAATGTAGCTAATTTAAAAAAAGATCTTACGAAAGCGGCCTACTTAGATGCTAAAACGAAAACGACTGTAAAATAAACCGTAAACCCCGATACCCACATTAATATTACAATGAAACCCAATCTGAAAAGTTCGCAAAACCCAGAACCAGACGTATAAATCCACCGAAGGTGGGTAGGTACTTTTTCTTCTGAGAATACCTTTATAATCAAAAAGAAGAAGAAGAAGACACATTTATGTTTACCCATTACAACACATTAAGAAATCAAACAGGAAAATTACTTAACTATGCTATTGCCTAGGGTAAAAATAGGTCAGTCTCAGTTTTACGCCGCATCGAACGGTACCCACTTGGGTAGGTACGTGCTGATATAGCGCTGGTTTACAGACAGGAAAATGAAGCAAAAGAAAAAGGGCATAGAGAAAAGAAAATTCACGATGCCAAAGATATCAAATAAAGCAGCTAAACAGTATTATGAGCAACTCAACTAATGCGGCCAACAGTTGCTATGTGAGTACCGTGGCTAATTCGGTCGTACCGCGGTCAGATTAGTCATCAACAAAACGTGGAGCTTTGTTTACAAACAATACAGAGTGCAATAACTGTGGGTAAAACAATGCTAAATTAGCTGCTTTTATGAATGAAAGTAATTAATAATTTAATAGACTTGTACATTTGTCTAGACAAACTACTAATAGTTGTAGTGATATGAAAAATTACTCAAACTGGAACACAGTTTTAGATATAAATAATGATTTAGGTAGATATAGGTATAAGGAAAACAACTAATCTGTCGTATGAATATGACACTACAAAAAGACTCAATTTCAGGCCGTATTTAAATTATCAATTTAAGAATCTGAATCGGAGGCTCGTTCGTGAAGTCAAGCAAGTATTCGTATCGTAGACGTAACATTTTGGCCAATGAGAAAGCGTAGTTTCAATATAACGTTTAGGATACGTCAGGTTGAATAAAATATTCGTGATCGCCCTTCTAGTAACAAAATAAGAATCTCACCTGTAATTTATATCCGTACTGGCTGGTATAAAACGCAGATGACACAAGTTCGACGCCATCTTTGCACTTAGCCTCAGCCATTTTCGCCGCCCAGTCGGATATCTTCCAGACGAGTGCTCCGGAACAGTTGGTGGTGTTAGAGAGGCGGGACACGGTTGCCCTGAGGGTTTCCAACTGGCGGGCTTGGCGGGTGGCGAGGGCAGAAACTAGGGCTAGGTGCTGTTGGCAGTTCTCTTCTGTGTGGCGTTCCACGGCTTGTCTTGTGCCCTGGAAGGAAGATGGTCTTGAATCAGTAAACGTTGAAAGAAATTATGTGAACGGTAGGACGTATGCCAAAAAAGGCGAAAAGATAAACGAAAAGTGACACAGAGAGGTAGGTAGGTACTTAGGAAAAGGACAAAGTCAAAAAGTTGCTGTATACCTATTCAGTATAATTTATTGAAAGATTTATACCATGGAAATAATGCTTCAAAAAAGATAAATAAATAATCCTGGACGTCATCACACAGCATCATGTAGCCCCAAACTAAGCGCAGCTTGTATTATGGGGACCACATGATTGATATACTACATAGATACATTTTTTTTGTAAATACATACATATAATACATAGAAAACACCCAGACCCGAGACAAATATCTGCAGAACATGCAAACATTTGTCCCGCAGCGGGAATCGAACCCGCAACCTTCTGCGTCACAGGCGGGCCTTCGCCCACTGCGCCACACAGGTCGTCAGGTCGTCAGGTCAGGATACTATTTCAGTTCCGATGTTATTACATTAAGCTTGTTTGACTTGGAGTAGCTATTTACCTTGAACCTGCAGCCAGCATCTCTGAAGGCACACGGCACACCGGCGGCCGCGCAGTGCTCCCTCAAGTGAGCGTCCAGCTCATCCCTCGGGAGGGGCGCGGCCGAACAGCGCTGGGGGCACGGGACCGGCGCGCGGGAGCACGTGGCGCCGTGCGCTGATACTGTGTCCTGGAAACGAGTTTATTACAGTCGGGAAAGGTGAAACGATCAATTTTAAAGAATCCTTGGCCAAAAAAAATACTGAATTAGTCTGATCTGTTGGGGGACTGATTCTGACTGAATATTTTTAACAGAACATTTACAAAAATAAAAAAACACTGGTTGAACTTATGATAATCAGGTGAATAGAAGTCAGAGGTGTCTATGGAGTAAAATCTTTAAAAATCCTAAGTAACTTACGAAACATTGAAAACCACAGTTAAAACTTGAAATCTGATAATCACATAATCAGATGAATACAAGTCAAGGTCTTTCAGCTTTATAAAACCGAAGGCATTTGAGGAATTTCTCTTTGAAAATAACATCGGCTCTTACCTGAGTGTACCTCTGGCCGCAGTGTCTGCAAGGAACGAGCCGCTTGCTGCAGTGCTGCTGGATGTGTTGTTGCGTGTGACGTCGCTGCACCTTAGCGCCGCACTTGTTCTCGCAGTAGATTGGTTCGTGGCCGCAGTTGCCTTGGTGCTCCTGGAAGGAAACGAACACGTTAGAAAAGCCAAAAACGTGAGAGTTGTTTGTAAATGTTTGGAAATTGAGAAACCAAAATTTCACGCCGACAGACATAAGCATGATTCGCTTACTATTTTGAAAGAAAAACAAGGTGTAGGCATCTTTGAAGATATCCATTCAAATCTCCAGGGATTTGAAGAAGATCTACAATATTATAAAGGCCTTAGGACAAGTGGGCTTGACCAAACTGCATAGATTCTACATAGTCGCTAATCAAATCTGTTTTACATAATATGTCTTAAGTGGCTGAAACTGATAACAGCAGGTGTTTAACGTATTTGAAGGGTCTCACCTCAAGTGCACTGCCAGAGAACTCCTTGTGGCAGTGCTCGCAGTTGGCGCGGCGACGCGGGCACGTGTACCGCAGGTGATCTTGCATCAACACGCGCGGGATCATCGCGCCGCATTGCGCCGCGCACAGCACCGCGTCGTGCTTGCATGTGTTGAGGTGAGCCTGGGGAGATGGTGAAGTTTTCAGGAATTGCGAAGTAGAACTAGGCGTTCATGATTTTTTCAAAATATTTGATGGAATGGATGCTGACTGCGATTGTAAAGTGGGCATGTATCGAATCGATCATCACCTTGAGTAGTATCCTCAAAAGATTTTCATGCTGAGCAAATTCATAACTGGGAAAAGATCGTGACAATGTCGCTACAAGACAAGATTCAGCCGTAGATTAATACAGTGCTTGACGTTTTTGACGCATAATAAAGTTAATGAACGAATTAACGAACGAACGGCAACATAACATTGCTTGAACGTAAACGATGTTTAAAAATTTTGATCAAAAGTGAAAGAAAGTAAGCAATCTAAATCTTAGTATCTAAATTAGTTGATTAATTAATTAATTTAGTATCGTCCTATAAACAACCATAACAGCCATTAGTATAGGATAACATCCACATGTTAAACAAACAGAACGAGAACGCCAGAAATGTCGCTTCACACGTGTCATAAATTAAACCTACTTTACACAGCCAGTGAACGCAGATACAGATAAAGAAATATGTCAGCGGTGACGTGCGGGCATATAAATGATAGATCGATTCTATTTGCCTACTTTCCTTATCTGTAACAAATATTTAATGTTCTCAGACCTACCTTCAATTTACGTAGTTCGTCCGACCACTGGCATCCTTCCTTGTGATGGATGCAGTACACCACCGATCCCATAATCGCCTTCTCCGAGTCGGGATCTGGGTATATCTGGAACAAAGACACAGAAACTCAAACACTGGTCCAAGCGATAATAAAACTTTAAAAATATAAACTTACAACTTTTTTAATCTTAGCTATAATTAATTTTATCATTTTGAATGTTCAGAAATTAGGAAAACAGAATACACAACGTCAGGAGTAACGCTTGCTGCCGAGACTGATTGGGGCGCTTGCCACACTGGCAGAACGGATTAAATAGGACAACGCGATTAAAAATAAACCGCATCTCAAAAAGAGAATATCAAAGCGCTGTACGCACCGTACTCTCGAATATGGAACACATCGTTCGGAAATATGCAAAATGGCCACCGTATTTTTCGCGCGTAAGTTAAACGGCAGCAGTACTGTTCTCCACAAGGGACTGATATGAAATGAATGCGTTCCCGTTTGTACATTTTCGTTATCTTTATGGGTGCAACGAACAGATGGCTGGCTGTGGACCACCGTTTCCTTGTGTTAGTGAAGATAAGCGTGATTTTTCACTTCCCAAACCAGCTGAGTAATGGAATGCGCAAACACGCTCGTTTAGATACCTTTGAACGCGCTGCTTTCACACGCCTTAGCTAATTTTTCGTAGAAGACGAAATATTAGATTTAAAACGCGTGTGTTGACATGCACTATTGTAAAACCAAGTTTGTTACATCCTAAACTTGAATGTTTGTAAACAAACCATTTGAGCTTTCGCTAGATGTCACTAGATAGCTCTCTGATCTTTTAATCTTGGATCGCATTATTCACAACAAACGACAGTGATGGTTCGTTATGCATCGAAACTCCCCATTCATAATACTGACAAGTTGAAGCTAAGCAGCGATGGATGCGTCAGGAGATACAAAGTGTGAAATATCGCATCAATTCCCATAGTAGGTACGCAGTGTTCTATTTACAAACACTGATGCATGTGGTCATCGGCATGGCTGCTGCAACGTACCTTAGCATCCATATTATATTCAAGTAAAGCGAAGTGCCATACACAAACAACAATAAAATTCTAAACTCATCTCTAACGCGGAGGTGTAGAGATGATAGTTGCGCCCGAGTGCTAAGCTAACATAGCCTCTCAAAGTTGGTGGTGTATAAATTTACAAATTTAGAATGTTATTTGTGTCGTATTCTAAAAAGATGGACCGCGATGTGTTGAGCTCTCCCGCATCGGTCAATTATAGAACTCGTATCGTAAACATGGCAAGATCAAAACGTAACAGGTTACAGTAGTAAGACGTCGTTTACGACATTTTACCACAAACACTTGTTAAAGCAAAAGGATAGACGCAAAACGGGGATAATACACCGCTGTGACTGGTATCTTGAGAAAGACATTTACCGAGTCAACACATAGGTATACGAACGAGATTACAAAATCATCGGCTTTTTTACGCAGCCGGGAACATAAAATTTTCCCTTTCATTGCAGTGGGCAAATAATGGCACAATTGAAATTTCAATTGCATAAGCAATTTACTTATGTAAATGTTTTTTTTACGACGATGACGTTCAAAAATCTTCAGTTAAATTAACTAGCAATCAATCAAATGTTGACATAATTAATGTATGCAAATGATCGCGGACAAGGTCCTCAAATTCAATCAAAGATAACAAGAAACCATAATTGGTATAAGACCTCTCGATACGCCTACTTGTATTGCTAAGTAGCTATAAATTAATGTGAAGTGCTCAGTTGTTTGGGTTGCCCAAGACGATACTTAACTTGCATTAACAATAACAAATAAATTATAACAAGTAAGTAGATGTTATAAACATAAACTATATAAATAAGACTATCAGAGTCACCGCAAAATTGAAAGCCTTTTTCCAAGGCTTCTCTAACAAGCCTCTTCATAAATAATTAGCTTTGACAATAATCCTGCTTAGCACTTTGCTAAGGCGTATTAACTAAACAATCGCTTACAGTAAGTATATAGTAATAATTTGCTTACAGTAACAGTATTGAGTTCACGCATCTATTTCGGAGGTAGAGCCGCATTTCCACGAAAGCTCTTAATTTCAGCATTGTTTATACACAATTGATTGGACAGACGTGTCCGGTGGTAAATTGACGTTCGCGATGTGTGTTCGTGGCGTAATAGGGCTGTTTGTATTGGGGACATTCGTAATGAGGGATTGGAACGAAAAATAAATAGACAGGCAAAATCAATGTTATTGAGATTGCTGGATAGGATAGGGAAGGATAAGTACCAACCATAAATTTATAAGCAAGGCAACAATCAATTCTTCATTAAAATGCAAAAAACTTTAATCCAAGAATTGAAATATAATGTAGAAAGTGGTCAAAATTTGCATATATAAGCTTCACAAATATAATGTCAACAACGTGTTCATAAAGAAATTGACGAATATTTTGAAGAATCTACAGAGAATTCCGATTTGGCCATTTGTTTATGAATGTTTTTTAATGTTCTATAACTTTCTTAGAATCATTGAAACTACAAGGCTTACTGTAAGGTCGCGTGTAGGTGTCTTACAGAGAATAACTAGAATTTACTATGATGGAAGCTCCTGTGGGCGTACGGAATTACCTTGTAATCATCTAACGATTTTATACCTTATTCGTTTAATGATTTTGTCGTGGCTGCTTGTTTCCGTTCTACTCAACCGTCATCATGATCATCGATGTTAGTAGAAATTTCTAGATAGCTTAAATTTCTGCATTTTCTTTTCGAAAACCAATGTCCCAGAACAGAACATGTCTCTTTTATTTTCTCACATTATGGTTAATTTCGAGTGGTTCTTTCTTTGACACTTCCACACTCCTGTTTCTAGTCAGTAACACGGAATTGATTGACAACTGACTGCGCTCGAGTTAACAAATACAAGTATTCTACAAAGTTTTACTATTTCTCTATTATGTTAGTGTTTAGGTTGAGATTTGCGTAGCTTTGAGCTTATCTAATGCATGCTTTAGCTCTGTATTAGCTAAACTATCGACACGCGCTGACGTGGGAATGTAAACAAGACACCAGAAATATATCGGGGATTATTTACTTACTAGTTGGTACTTTGTAACCTGTTGCAGTCTTGCAGGTCATAGACACCGATTATAGGTAGGTACCCATAAAATCTCCAAGCTTTTGATTCCAACAAAATTAAAACGTCCATGTGTTTATTCATTTTCATTAGGTGCTTGGTTTTTAGAATCACACTACGTAGGAACTCACTTAATTAGTCCGTTTTGTAGAGCATATCACTTTCCTTCCTCATTGCAATAACTATGTTTTCGCTATTTTTTTCTTACCTGCTAGGTATCATTTTCATGCCTATATTATTTGTATTTTATAGATTACCTTACCTAATTTTTTTTTTAAATTAATTAAGTACATTTCCTAATTCTTATGCAATCAAATAATTCCATAAAATAATAAGTTACTTTACATGCATTTATATTCATCATCCTCATGATTCTTCTCGGTTGTCTTTGAAGTTTAACTGTTATAAATGTCCAAAATTACCCTAAAGATTATTTGTATCAACGCATACTTTATGCTGTATGCTATGATCGTTATCGATGCGACCAGCGGAAGCGGGTTCGACGCCCGCAGCTGTCGGAACCTTACCGTGGCATATGTAATTGTAATATTACATTATTATGCAATGTTATTCGGGCAATTGTCTTACTCTTTTGGCCTTTGAAATTAAACTGTTTGAGTCCGGTTACGGTTAATCATCAGGTTCTGTGTTCTTAAGATCTTTAGATAGTTCTAGCTTAATAATGTTAATAAGTATAAGAATCTCTAACGTCTTTTGTACGAGTCCTAACTAAAAGAATTGTTGTATAAGTATTTAATACTCAACTAACACCTAATTGTTCATCTCCACCTAATATCTTAGTCTATTGGTACCAATGAAAAAGATGAATGTTAGATAGAAACTAATTTTTGTAACAAGCGTGACTTAATAACGGCTATTAAAATGTACAAATCGACGCAAATTCATCAAAATCTTCATAAACATCTACATCGGACATTGCGTGTTGAGCTAATAGCAGGAAGACCTCGTTATCCATTCATTCTATTAAATAACAATGGCTGTATGTAATTTTATGGTTACTTTCTTTTACGAAATTGACAGAATGAGTGATCCACATTTTGCCATCAGCCATCAAACTGGTGGTGTGTGGGCTTTATTTGCCGTTTGAATTTCAAAACATCAATGCACGGCACGTCGATTAATCATTCCGCTAATGCATCTTTTGTTTTTGTTTACAAAACGTCAATCCAATGGGGTATTTGAATTCGATTTGGATTTTGATCTCCAAATTTGATCGTTATGTTTAAAAAATGAAATTAACGGCATCACCCCTTTTAGAAAAGGTAAACGAACTGCCACGCTGAATTAAATCGTTAAAAACCGATTTCAAAAAAAGAAAACAGCCTGAGTCCATGAATATAAAAGTTTTCAATTATAAAACACTTCTCAGAACCGTATGAAATGCGATACTTATCAATTTAGGTAGTCTGTCATCGGAGTGTCGAGTTACCACCGATTTTATTTCTAAAAACTTACTTTCGTCCAGTTGGACTGCTTTCATTCAACAGCTCGTTTGTTTTTCATAATGATGGTTAGAATCACATTACCAAGTGCTTTTGATCAATCTTAATGATTGAGTAAAATTAAAAAGAAAATTGTCAAGCATTTTAATGAAAGGAAGTTGCGTTAGAAAACTTAGATAAGTACCTACCTATATTGAATTAAGTAGGCGTAAGTACAAATAGTGGTAACAAGCTTCCGTTCTCGGCTTCACTCGCATGGTACCCGGTTAAAATGTAGCCTGATGTAGGTATAAACTACTTTCAATACCTAATACTTTTGATTAAATGAGTAGATAAAAAATCCGTTCAGTTGTTTCGGCGTGCGCGAAGGAAGGACAAACTTTCACATTTTACATTTCACATGTTCACTTTTCACAAACATTTGCGTTTATAATTATAATATTTAGGAGCATATGTAGGTATATGTAAGTGCACAAATATCTATTAACCCAGGTATTTCAGTAAACGCTGGTTGGTCACCATCAATCCTGCAAACAAATGGCATTCCCATGTCCCACAAATCCGCTCTGACCGCAGAAATGCGTGCTACGCATGCTTTGGAATCTTCACTCCGGCACGTTTTTACTATCTAGCCGTTATAAACTCACTATCTGTTTCAAAAAATGGAACACTGATTCGGAATTTGAATGAGCAATTTAATTCCCATAAACTCGCTACGTACAGGAGTTTTATTCCCTCTAAAAATAAAGTTAGAAAAGTTCTCTATTAGACTGTTCGACTTACTTCTTAGTAAAAGGCTCATTAAACCACGGTATTGAGTATGTCTTAGGAAGACTGTCTTACACTTAGCATAGTATAATGAGAGTAAGATCAAGAAGAGTAAGTCGGTCAAGCCTAAGCTTAAATAATTAGTCAGTAAGACAGTCTTACTAAGACAGACTGAATACAGCGTGATCTAACCTTCCTTTCTTGTAGGTATAGATACAACAAGGATGGACTTCACCTATTTCTTTATTTACCTTACAAAAGAGATCGGCATCCCGTGGGAATCTCTTACATTTTATTGAGGTACGTCTCATTAAACAGGTAGTGTAGCATTACTTCATGTACTATCATCGCGAATGTTGCCATCTTGGATGGTTTGATGCAATCGTGTTACGTTACTGTGCCCGATGGGTAATCCGGATTGAGGGTTCAAGAGGGGATTTCATGTTAACTTTCAGATGCTAGGTATTTCAAAAGATACTAAGCCATACAAATATTTGCGAATGCAATATTAAGTTTGGGCTCTAGCTTATCTAGATTGGCAAAAACATCTGGTATGAATATTTTTACTATAATTTAAGTACCCTTAAAAGTAAGTACTTTGAAGCTTACATTCGTCGCCTTGTCCATAAAAAGCTTTATCTTTACGCAACCGTTCGGTCTTTATAATGTGGTAGGTACACATACAGTTCGTACTTACCTACATACCAGACATTGCGTGCTATCATTGTAATGGCTACTAAAGCTTATCATCAAACAATACCGATTCATTTATATAAATACTTGAAACCAATAAATCAATTCAAAAGCACCGGAAACCGCGAGAGGTCAGCGTGTCATCTGTCAAGTGCGCGGGCGTCGCATTTCGTAATGTCTTCTTGCCCTTAGGTACTCATAATGATAATTTTATCGTGCATCTTCAACTTATAGGTAGATAAGTACCTTACTTCACAGCCGTACTAGCAAAGTAGCACCTTACTTCACAGCCGTACTAGCAAAGTAGCGATTTTAATTTAAGACAATAGAAAAATAATAAAAGTATTCATAAAAATCTAAACTATAGCTAAAAGTAAAAGACCGAAAAGTTAACAAAGAATCGCGACAATTCAATTTAAAACCTCATGCATTGTAGTTAACAAGTGGTACTTTACACTTGAGCTCTTAAATCTACTTAACAATGCTGACCCCAGAATCACAGGGCATAGGGCTCTAACCGATTGAGCAAATTGAATAATAAGAGTCCCGAGCGAGTGCCCTGAGCGACGCAGATTGATCGATCACCGGATGACGGCTGTGGGTCATTTTAACAAACCAATTTAAATGGCAACACTAGCTTGATACATTTTTTACGAAGATAAATACTGGTTGAGTAAAGTTTACGGTAGTTAGCGGTACTTTTTAGATTTGCGGATAGGCATATTGCAATAATAGCATCTACATAACTGTTATCTTATAAAGTTAACAGAACGCATCTCCGGCTTATGAACAATTAATACTCGAGTGTATCCTCTAGTAAAGTTGAAGTTATTCATAGTTTATGCAAATAAAAGCATACAAATATACAAAGTTAAATTAACTGGGTAACTAATTATTATGACAACATCGAACTTCAAACTTTTACCCACATTTCCTTTAATTAATCGTAAAATACTTTCAGGAAGCGTCGTAAATGTACAGACAGCAAATAAAGAACATAAAATGAGTTATCCAAACCGTAAGTGAAGCATTAAGTCTTTTAACGCGTACACTTAAGCTCGTTACGGCGTCGACATAATACAGTCGTGGCCGCCATTTTCTATCACCCTCCCCTTTCAACTCCAAGTGATAGAAAGAGAAGTGGATACTCAAATTTTGGGTTTGGATATAAAGCTGTCTATTTACGTAATTTCTACTTATAGTTCAGTAATTAAACAAGTTTATTGTTCTGTTCCACTGCAAGGTGTTTTAAGTTCACGTCAGAATGGGCTTAAAATAGGTGTTGTTTGGGGGAAGATGTTTAGTCTGGTTAACACAAAGAATCGATAATTGCAGTAGGTTTCTTTAATTACCTTGCTACTGTAGCTTACATTAAGCAAGCTGTTACTTAGAATATGTAATGTTTATACTAAGTAACTTAACGGCCTCTGTGGCGCAGTGGGCGAAGGTCCGCCTGTGACGCAGAAGATTGCGGGTTCGATTCCCCAACGGGACAAATGTTTGCATGTTCTGTAGATATTTGTCTCGGGTCTGGGTGTTTTCCATGTATAGTATGTATTTATTAAAAAAAATTATATGTGTAATATATGAATCATGTGGTTCCCATAATACAAGCTCTGCTTAGTTTGGGGCTACATGATGCTGTGTGATTACGTCCCGAATTATTTAAAAAAAAAAACATAAAAGGTACCTGTCCAAAAGGCACGCTATGTCAAATTTACAATAGTAGTTACATATATGTTATATAATTAGGAACTTATCTACTTACTTTTAGATACTTGTCCAAAGAGCCAAACCTCTTAAGTTTTACCTAAAATAAGTTAATAATTATTTTCTATAGCCAATGATTCGGTCAAATTTCAAGTAAAACTCGTGATTCATACGTTGTCCGTTGGAATAAGAATTTACATGCCGATATCATTAGTGTTCTGTGCAGGTTGTATTCGGGTCAGTTGGTTTTACTTTTTTGTGGTGAATTCAGTTTTAAGATGATGCAAGGAATGCTAATGGTGTTTTGGATTAATTTAATGCAGTAATGTTATTACTGGCACGTTGAGTGGTGTAGCACATTATCGCCATTAGGAAAAGCCGTGGAAATCTACCCGGTTTCCACTGATTTGAACACATTCTAATAATATTAAGTTTTATTTTATACCTGAGAGTTATCAATAAATGAACTTTGAACTTTAAAATTTGAACCTTCTATAACTTTTCTCCACGTGCCTAACCAACTTAACTCTGATTTTTGCCACCGTTCAAAATTCAGGTCGTTTTCGAAAAGCCGATGAATTTACAATACAATAATTAACATGGGCGCGAATACCGCAACGTACGTGACTACAAGCGCCGGAAATGTCAATGGGGCGGTACCTACCTACCTACGTTATCATTTGCGCACGCGCATCTCTATATTGAATCTACATTAGTACAATGGCGTTGATATTGTAAATTGAGCCATGTAAAGTCACATGTCAACGTTAAGTATACAGCTTAGGACCATGTTGCTCTTAAGTTGAATCATTCGACGAACACATATCATCAGCGGGGTGATCGGCTAACTCCGTTACAAACAGAAATGATTGATACCGATCCTGTTTTGACAAACTGTGACAGTCTGTCAATTGAATTTCGATGGCTGAAATGTCAAAGTTTGTGAAAACAGGATCGGTATCAATCATTTTTGTTTACAACAGAGTTAGCCAATCACCACGCTGTTCGCAAGTGCTTTCTAGTAAGACAAACTGCTAAACTGTTTAGGTACATTTTAATGTATCTACTTAATCAAAGTATTTAAATTAATCTATTACCTTAGTTAACTTATAATTAAACTTAGTAATTTTATATATTTTTTTACTGTTCACCGGCAACCTAAAATATCTCATAATTCATAACATATAACAATCATAAGTCATAACATATAGCCGACATGGAATGAGCATGTGAGTCGTTTTGACAAAAGTCGAGTAACAAAATATGTTTTAAAAATCGTTTTAATTTTTATATGCCTCTTAATTCAAGATTTTTATAAATTAAACGAAAACAATTCAAAGCAAATCTTCAAATTAGGCATGAAAGCTTAGTCAGAAATAAGTATGCATATCAATAATAAAGTTATAGCAGTTTGCTACTAAACGCTACTTATGTAGCTGACTGTAGGTGATAGAAGTCCAATAAACAAATTAGCTAAATGAAGCTCCCATCATTAGCCTTAACCTAATTTATGATTATGCCTCTGAAGTTATTGTCAACATAACGCGTCATCGCGTTCCCACACTAATTGAGATAAGTAAAAATTCCTTCCTAATCGTTTGGTGCTCCGCAAGGAGTACCTACTTTGCATTTATTAATTCTAGAATTGACTAATGAAATAGGTAATTTATCTGAGAAATAACAAGTTATACTATATTATACTATAACTAATAACGTTGTGTAATTTGAAAATAAAGTAAATAGTTAAATATTATCAAAATAAGACAAAATCTATAAAAATAATAGCCAAGCATCTTAGGTTTAAAAAAAAAAGTTAACTATTTGTCAATATATGTGTAGTAATACCCACTACCAACAGATGGCGCCAGTATGTGTGATGTAAAAGATGATTGCAAAACTCTCGGATACTTAGCAGACAGCATTCCTAGCACATCTAGATTTCCTTGTATTAGGGTTAAACTATTGCGTAATAATTATTGAGTACCTAGGTAGATTATTAAATAAGTACTAGGTACATAATTATTCTGCGGTACTACTAACCCAATTCCAAACCAGCTTCAACCAAGTACCACTTACCTACCATAGCAAAGCTATATCGTTGTTTTATTATTCGTTACTGTTTATTTTATTTTATTTTAATAAGTAGTGCGTGGCTAAGCTTAAGTATAATTTGGTAAGCTCTTTCCAAAAAAGATCCGGCTCGAAGATACATTTAATAAGAAACCGTAAAGGACTCCCGTCAGAAAGGGCTATAAAATGTTGCCATATGAATAAAAAAACGTAAATATTACTTCCTATTTTTTATTGTCAGCTCATTAGTATTCTACTCGCACGAAAGCTCAGGTTAATATCGTCATGTTCGGACATGTTGCTGAGAAGGCTGCCGAAGAATGTTATCTGATCCCTATTAGGAAGCTTGCCCAGTCTAGTTTGGACTGGTCATTGGGAAAATAAAAGTTGTTAAAAAAGGAAAGTTTTTGCAATCAAGTAAATTTTTAACTGTTGCAATGTTAATTGAATCAGATATGTACTTATACATTACTTATAAATAGAGCTGCTAATTGTAATTTATTTCTTTTAGATTAGTTGCAAGTAAAATACTTTGATATTCTAATAAATTTAGGTATATCGAAAGTAAAATTTAAATAAACATTATTATAATTAATAGTAATTGTACACCAGTGAGTTGATATCTATCTTCATAGTTATATTATGTATTATGTGGGTACCTTATTGGTTATATGGTATAGATTAATTTTGACTTTTATCCATCTTAAAAAAAAGAGTTTTAATATTAATTACAGTTGCGTTGATGTCTATTTTTTCTATTTACTGTACGTAATAATGACAAAGTTTATCAAAAAAAATAAGAAATTAGAAAGTAAAAACATAATCAAAAACTTACCTCTAATAAATCGTAAAGAAATTCTACATAACTCATGATCCAAAATACTTTTAAACACACTGCACAGCACACTGCCCATGAAACGAGTGGCAATGTTAAATTAAAACATTGTTTATGAGGGGTTACCACACCCGTGTCACCCACGCCTTTTATACAACACCCATACTTCTAAATATGGCAACTAATCAACAAGTTTCTTATTAATATGGCTATTTTGATAGTCAATTTAAATTAAATAGGCGATAATGCCGGGTGTCTAATTTCGTTAAAAAAACGCAAAATATTAGCTACTAAGTAAAATTTTATTTCACGACAAGCTGTGTCGTGTATTGCACAGTTTGTCGGCTCTAGCAAAAAGTTAAATGAGCAGAAAGCTTTTCAATTATTTTCCAAAATGCTTATTTAGTCAGCCTTACCAGTTCGCGATCAAGCACTAAAGTTCAGGTTTTGCAAAGATTCGCGAATCGTCACAAAACCGGTCTCGAATGTAGGCTTGCAAAATAAACCGCTTTGCTAACAAACTGTTAGTAATCGCACTCCGATGATGTCTTTAAGTACAACTGTGACAGTACCTACTTAAACGTAAACTACCTATACACAGAAAAAAAGTAGTTAGTCCGTTGAAAATGACGTAAATTTAAAAGAAAAATAAAACATGATACAAAGATTTTGAAATTAGACAAACTGGCTCTTGTTAGGCGGTAGAGCTCAAATTATGAGATGCACCTTACACAATAATAAATCACGTTACATAAATACGTCAAAATGCGTTTACGCACCAAAACTACGGCTAATTCACAGTAATGACAGACTATCACTGCATCAGCAACCGGTAATCAAACGTGAATCAAATGAAGTTCGGTCTCGCCTTCTTTACGCCCGAGGCACGGGTGTGTTTTTTCCCAAAAAAACAAGACAAAATGTAGTCGCGTTCGCGTGCACCGTCCGTGGGAACGTTTTAAAACAATAAAAAAGGTTTAGGTAAATCAGACCGATTATTCGGGGTTGCCAGTCGTAATTATGCGAAAAATTCTGGTGATCGCCAAACCGCCCGGGGCAACAATTTCAAGTATTTTGGATACCAATTGATAAGCTGTATGGAAATGCATGGGGCTTGCTGTGCAACATTCTCATTTCTTATTCCGGAACCCATAATCTGTTGTGGTATTTGACTAGATTTTGATAAATGAGCATTGGAATTTGGAATGCTAAAGAGACAATATCTAAACGATGATCGTCCAAACCTTTGGTAAAGTATTTACAAAATTAAAAGCAAGGCTCATTTTGTGTTAATGTATACATAGACGCATAGTCAGGAAACAAAAAAACTGAAATGGCGGATGTCATTATCTGCCGAATCGCGACTGGTTACAAACACCGGTCGCTTTAGATACGGTCATCTTATCTGGGGGGTCGATTTTCTAGGGATATTAATAAGACAAAGAAGTTTTTTTTATCCCGAACCTCCTATTTGCTAAGGTTGTGCTTGTTGCAACAATTGTAAGGTAACAAGTGTTGCAACAAAGCACAACCATCTTTAGAATTATCTAAATTATTAATCATCTAATTATCATCATTAGATGATAAAAATACATTATGTCGTTAGATAATATAGCTTCATACTTAATTATTACCCATGCATCGGACCCTGCATATATTGTACCTACATAAGGTACAAGGTTTCACACAAATCTTAAATATTGCCACTGACTAGGAATTTACTTTCCTAGTCAGTGATATTGCGTTATACTCTTCGTCATTGTATGCAAAAAGTTTCTTCGAGTCAAGCAAATGAGTAATTACATTACAAATTTATTTTTAAAATCAATTAGGTATCTGCTTGACACTACCTATAGGTATTCGCTTCGCTATTAACTGAATGGTCGTATGGCTTCAAATCCGACATCTGAATTGAATTGACCTGTCATCATTGTTGATATTCTTTCACATGACCTCGGGAGAGATCTAAAAGATCACTATTCGCTATTTGACCTCGAATTTATACTATTGATAGGTAAAATTGGCTAAGGCCGTTCGGTCACATCGTTTGCATTTAATTATGTTTTCTGTTATGAAAGTATTTTTGCCACATGTTTTAAATTAACAAATACATGGAAGGTAGTAACGGAACGTAGTTGGAATGTTCTACAGAAATACAGAATAGACGAAATCAAGGCAGATAATTTTGAAAACGACAATCTATAAAAACAAGTCTGATGAAACATAGTTTCGCACAATTTATAATTCGAGCACAGGTTCAGTAAATTAGGAGGCAAGGTGCGTGTGCGCATTACAATATGATGACTAAACAGCCAATGCGACTCTCCCACAGCTTAGTTCGATATTTGAATGACTAATGCCTGATTTGTCTTTGCAAACAACATTTTTGGATAAGGAATTGGATTTTGCTAAAAATAATAGGTTCTAGAGTGTATTAATATTTACCTAGATAAGTTATTGTGTTAGTTATCTACACAAAATGTATTTGTTAAATACAATAAGTAACGAGTAGGTAATTATAAGTAAGGTAGTAGGCAACAATCATATTAACCGAGTCTTTTCATAAAAATTGGTGTTGGATTTGACCTTTAGATATTTTTACGATAGCATTGAGTTAAATAGTTCAATAATCATCGTATCGGTTTAAAATGCTTAATTATTTCGATACACACAAAATAACTTCATGCTTAAATTTTGTTTTACGCATTCTTAACAAATGTTTTACATCGCCTTGAGTAGTTCAGTCGCTGTTGCCTCTATATTTTACTGGATTTTATTTTTTGTAAGTTTTTAACTTATTAATGGAAAAAATATATAAAATTGTTATTTTTAACAAACTCGGCTAATGAATGCTTACAATATTTTATTTTACGGTCGAGAAAATTCTCCCACGACTTCACTTACTGCTAGCAGTACGCTAGCATTATTAAAGTTTATTTTTAAAGGATTACAATCCTTAATCCTTGAACTTTAAGTTGCTTTTTGAAGTATTGCAGTAATAGCTAAGGTCACCGGAAATCAACTGTGGTTGGATTATTCGGATTGCGACCAGAGTTAAATATGGCGCCGCATCCGGTCAATTGAAAGACGATTTTACTAATTAAGAAGGCTTGGCTGGATTAATGGGATAAGTTGATTTATTCCGTCATTACGGTGTAATAATTTATTTCAGAGGGTATAAATTTCAGTTCTTTCTCATTGTGGATTATTTATTGTTTGTGATGAAATAAATAACTCGAAGAAACAAGACATCGGAAGTTTACAAAAAAATCCACGCTCCGCTTAAAAGATAACATTTCAAATCAACAATAATGTTAGGAGAGAATCTACACGCTAAAATTACATGTTCACATGACCCAAAAACTACACACCCTACTCATTCCGAAATCATCCATTATAATAATGACGGAGTATAAAAGCAAAAGTAATTCCATTTAGTTGAATCGTCTCAACACCCTGCCCACATTCACCAGTTTAATCATAAAACTTGCTAACTGTTCTCAGCATGCGATGGAACGAAACACTGTTTACTCTTCGACATATAAAAAGAATTATTCAATGCTTTTTATAGGGGCGCAGCCATCTGATAACTAATTAACTTTGCTGGGACTTCCGTGTTGAGGACTTCTAGATTACAGATAAAAACTAAATTAATGGCGTATAATTCACGTCGTTTAAACTCGTCCATATTTCCTATTGAAAATTATTATCTGCCTTTTCTACCTGTTCCATTTTTTCTATCTGTATACCTCGATGCTAGATTGCCATCATTGAGCCTTTTCATTTATTACTTGTATCTAATGTGAAGTTCCTTAGCAACCAGCTCAATCAGGAATTCTAACACTGACAAGTAATTGACTAAATTAATAACCGTTAATCCATCGCCATCATTGTTATTATTATTACACATCACTGGGCTATTATCATCAACTTGCATTCCACAAAATACAATACGTATCTTGTTATTAATCAATAACTAATTAGGTAGGTTCTCACTCGTCTCATAACGTTCAACAATAGGAATATCTTCAATGGCAGCTATAGCCAATAGAATAAAACCAATTATGAATATCAAAATTAAAGTAATGTTAAACGTATTATTATCATCGATTAAATTCATCAGATCGTCCAAAATTGTTGGGTTGTCAGTTCTGAAACGTCTTTGAACGATGAACCCTTTTCGATTGTTGAGTTTTTTTTAAATAATTGTTATTGTAAAGATTGGCCGTAAACGTCATTTTGGATCTTAAATCAAAACTTATGTTTCTAAGGGTACAATTTGATTTTTGTTTTGTGTATTATGTATTTCCCTATTATTATTAAATTGGTCCAAATTTTTTTGGAAGGGATCGATTAAATTTTATGGTTTAATGGTTCTTTTATCGTAATATGTCCTAATAACATCTTGTTGTCTCTAAGTACACACTTACAGACTTAAAAAAAAGCGATGTGCTGTCTATATGTATAACTACAAATATCATAAACCCTTAATAAACTTATATTGCAATAGAATCTCTAATATCTGTTTTAGATCCACAATCAATGAAAGTACACAAAAAGGTTTTACTAGATAATTCATTCTATTTACAGTACCTATCAAAGGGACTAAAGGGCTCTAGACACTACCAATAAACAGAAGGGCCGATACAAAACAGACGCTCGGCCCTTTGTTTGGCTCTTTTATAAATAAACTAGCCCTTTGAGTATTGCTAGGTCTATTAAAACTGTTTGTTGAAAACTGCGCTTAGAATTTGATATTTGGAATAGATCAAAGTGTTTGAATATTAGATATGTATGTCCGTCTTCTATTACATTTCTAATAAATATTATAAGCTGAAAAAGTCGTGAATTGTTAAATTTAATGTTTTTATAAATTCACAGTATCTGAATATGTATCTACTTAGGTAGTTTATTTCCATTAAGTATCTTTCATTTAATTATCAGAATATATAATGTTTCTACCTACTTAGGTAGTTTAGGTAGGTACCGTATGTTTATTATATCTCTTACATTTTAACAATTACTGTTAAAGTTATCTTTTGAGTTCGGTTTAAAATTTAACAAAACCTACAACGTGCTTATTGTGCACAAAAATGTCAATGAAAAAATGCCAGCTGCCGAATCAGCTGATCACGAGCACCGTTTTCCAATTTCACTTCGCAGGTAAATGTTTTTATATGCGCTTCGTCAGCTGTTTGATTCGTGCGCGTTCCAAATCTCCCGAAAAATTCCGATATTATAAAAACGTGGCCTTCCTTCAATGTATCCGACCGAACATCTGCCACTGCAGGTGCGGAATTTTTGACTTTCGAACAGTTGGTGGTTTGAAAATGGAATGGTATTTCTTTTAATGAATTAAATCCTTACCTTATCATAAATTCTTTTTAGAGTGCCTACACTGTGTGCCTACCTGCCTACATGAAGTGGTGGTAGTATGTATGTAGCTAAATTATAGGTAGCCTAGAAGCACCTTGCATATGCTTAAGTAGATTAAACGACCTCTGTGAGCGATGGCTCGCCGGAACGGAAGATTGTGGGTTAGATTTCTGCTGTGAAACAAATTTTTGTATGTTCCGAAAGTATTTTTCCCGAGTCCCGGTGTTTTCTTTTGTATAATATGTATTAAAAAAAATTAAGTAGTAGGTATATCAGTCATGAGGTACAAGCTCTTCTTGGTTTGTAGGAAAGTAGGCAAGTATACATAGGTACTTATTTGCAAGCCAAGATATGAAACATGATATTAGATCAAGCATGTATCAAGTTTCATGAATGAACTCGAGTATCCGTTCGATAAGATATGTATGATGATACGGTACGGATTCGATCCTAAGCGGATGCGCAAAAAGTTTTGATAAAATGACGTTTCCGGTCTGAGGCTTCACAGATAAAAAAGAAAGGATTTATTTTTAAATATCATTTCCTTACCAAGGAGGTACTAGTAACCTAACCTACATAATACTGCCTATTGCTAATAGGTTTTCTACTTGGTATTTGGATAAAAAACAAAGCACGAGATATTATATGTAATTACTTTTACCGCGAGCGAAGCCACGAGCAAAAGCTATTACTAGATTTTGCGCGTGGCTGGCCCTCGGGAAAAGCTCCTACTTTTCCTGGAGAATACAAAGTACCAATACATAGGTCCTTTTTGTACTCATGACAATTAAACCTGATGATCTGTTGAGTTGATCAGATACTGTGAGAATGAATAAGTATTTATATGAATTAAATAGCAGTTTCTGTTGTAAATGATTTTTCAAATTAAATATTGAAATAAGTAAAATCAGACTAAAATTATTAATTTTTTTACAGATTAATTGTTATGTTAATATTTTTATTATCGTAACATATTTTATATATATTTTTGATAAAATAATTGTTATTTATTTAAAACAATTATTTTTAATAGAATAATTTTTTACATATTTTTTATTTTTGATACAATTATTTTTGATAGAAAATAATTGTTACCGGAAGCTATTTTGAAGTAGGAAAGTTTTAACGTGTTTTGTGTTGATGTAAAATGATTTTTATTAGTATTATAATTTAACTTCTGTTCATAAGTCCCTTTCGCATTCCTAATTTATGTTAAGATTAGTATTATTTGAACAATATAGGAATTCCATAGACAATAACACTAGCTAGATATGACAGTTGATTGAAATCTCTTTGCGGCCATTGTGCCCGCACCCCGGGCGTAGGGTTTCAACAGCTGACGGTATAAAAACGCACCCTCTTCCTTTACTATTGATAAGCCTTATTAAGCCCACTTTTGTGTCAATATAATGGCTTGACAGGAAAACGTTAAAATTACATCCTTGAGAGTTGTCAAATTTCTATAGTTTCAAAAACATAGTATTGTTTATCGGGTCTCCTCGCCTTTTACCTTTTTTATTTTCTCGACTTTTCAGTCGTGCTGCAACGATCGTGGTCACAGGATGACGGTAGCTACCGTCCCATCTAATAAAAAAGGTAAAACGCGAGGATGACCCGCCAAACAATTTATTAATTTTGTTAAATACAAACTCGCGAATGTTTAAAAAATCTTCAAACAGTCATTCCGGTCCATAACCATCATTTATAATATACTCTATGGCACAGTCACTCGGCAACAGTCTTCCAATTTCAAATGTGACTTTTTTTCCATGCATGTGGCTACGGTTCGCTTCCCATTCTGCCGCACATGGCTCCGAGGAATTTGACACGCAGATGTGCGTTCCGCCACTGCCGCTGCCGGCACAATAAAATACGTAATAAATATGCCAACATGCACTGCAATTGAGCTTAGGAAGTTGCGATTACGATGTATCTATAATATAGAACATAAAACGTATACTCGGCTTAAATCATAAAAAGTTATTCTAGGAATATGTAAGTGTAATAAAAAATATGCTTTACATTCGTGAAGGCTCACGTCATGAATTGAGCTAACTGAAGATCTAAGTAGTGAAAGCTGTGACATCCATTAGCGCGTTTACACTTCTTATGGGAAACTCATCAGCACCATATCGAAACCAACGGCGATTAGCAGCAGGGTGACAATATTATCTGAAATACTTGCCGACCGAAGTATTCCTGCATCCTGCTTGATTTACATGATACTAATTTAAGTTAATGATATTGTTTGTACTAAAAAATTGCACGCCTTAGTGGTAGAAATACATTATGTCATATACCACCTATTTATCTTATTTACATGTATTTGATGCAATGAATTTTAATTTTACTTAAAGTACTTTTGGTAGAATACCAGTCAGAAGTACCTGACTTAACATGACAAAAACAATAATATTATTAATTTCCGTTACTATAACATACTAACTTTATTTAATTTTGTTTACGTTTAAGTATTTTACCTAACTATTGATAAGATCTTCGTGAAGTAATGCAAAATGAGTATTTATGTAGGTGTTTACAGTGAAACGGCGCGCATAATGTAATAAGGCTGACCAAGAATGCGTAAACGCATGCCTCGCGCTGACCGAACGGTAACCGACTGTGGGTACAAGTCATGCTTTCAGCCGCGTTCCATACTCAAAATTGCACTGGACTTTACCAGCCAATACCTACGTATACGTACCTGTATATATATACTATGATACTTTACGTACTAAAAAAATTATAAGAACTATAATTAAAGGAGAATGCCGAAAACCCGTACCAATTGCGTCAAAACCGAACGTATCCCATAAAATTTATTATATTTTATAAATGACATTAACATTTTCTTTAGTTTTACACACCGACTCGATTAATAATTAAGTAAAAAATATTTTGTTGTTTTGGTTTCCGTTGCACGCCGCCATTAGACTAAAACAACCAATGATATATACGTTGCTATGGCAATAAACATTGACATAAAATGTTACTATGGCAATTACCGTCATTTTTAATTATTTTGACAGTAGAATCGACTAAAAACTTATTGGATATTTTTTTGACGCACTCACTTTAGTTTTGGTACCGAGCGCCATACATCAGACGGCATTCTCCTTTATTTATATTGACTGTACTTATGCAGCTTGAATCTTGGGACCTACCTTAAAAAATAAATTAAAAGACTAACAAATAACGTAAACGTCGGTGTCATGTCAATACTTATGAGAAGTTCACATTTTTGCATTTTTTTTTTATTTTGATCCCGACAATATTACTTTATTTTTTTAAATACTTAAATCAAAAGAGTTGCATTGCAAGCAATAATACAATAGTGCAAAGAACATAAATACAATATGGCCGTGTTAAGGGCTTTCTTTTGTGATACTTATCTTATTTTACAACCAGATGAGGCAATAACAAAGAAGACACGCGAGTATTGAATTCGAAAAGCTTAATGAGTTTACGCGAAATAAGTGAGACGTTGAGAGTAGTTGAGACCATAACTGTTAATGACAAGGTTGTAGTCATTAGCTGTCAGTAATCATCGCGAAAGTTAAAATGTGCAAATTCATTCGTCACAGTTGTGCTCATTTACTTAACTAATTACAGGAATAAAGCTGACAATTAATATTTTCTAGGTGCCTCTTTTTAAATGAAAAAAATAAATTGCTTTAATTATGAATTCAAGGTGCAAAGAATATTTTTTTTCCTGTCCAGATATTTAAATTTATCTATTTGATTGTGCTCGTTTATCTCTTTAGGCGACGATACATGTAAAACCTCCCTCTCGCTCGCACTATTCAACGCTTTTGAAGATATAAAATCACTGAATATAGTTATGCAAAATAGCAAACCTTCACGTGTTCATTGTTATTTTGCATAACTACATTCAGTGATTTTATATCTTCAAAAATGTTGAATAGTGCGAGCGAGAGGGTGGTTTGACCTGTATAGTCGCCATAAGTTCTAAAACATTGTATAGAATATGCCTTAAATCATATAGGTTAGATAGCCAAGTGAAATATGCACTCTAAATTTAGTTGGAGAAGCAATATTCTGACAGATGTAATAAAAAGTGTTGACTAAATTGTAAAGAACGTTTTATTTACAAAACATTTGATTTTGAAGATGTTAGATGTTTTATGGAAATCGTAAACATCAACGTTATTTTGACCGTAACAATGGTATAAAATATTTTGCAACGAATAGTATATTTGTTTTTTATTGTGGGAAATAAAAATTAAGATGCTCTGTGATTAATGGAGATGTATAACGTAGCTGTTCAATTTAATACCTACTTTACTTGGTCAACTTAAAACCAGTTACATAAATTAAAACAGCTGTCACACAGTCTCATTTGGTTTTGTGAACTACTTAAGAATAGGCATATTAATGTAGGTAGAGTGAACAAGTATTTCCTCTTCGCTATTAAACACAGTTACTTAGGAGGACAATTTGCAACTGTTTGCAACAAACCACACAACTGGGACAAAGACACAGATCAAGACACAGTTTGTATTGTACAACTTGAACTACTTGGACAAGTTGGACATAATTCTCAGTAGACGAGAATCACGTTACATTGCAGCTCAATAAAAGTAAATGCCTAACGTGAAACCTAAAACCTAATGGAACGAAGACTTCAGCTTTAGAAAGGCAGTCTCAAGAGGTGAAAGTCATATGCTTTCTTGCGTTGCAAAAACTCACATCTCGCGGCCTTGCCAAGGTGAGTGCAAGGGGGACATAACGGTGCCTGCTCCGTCTTTGCCGGACCCATGAAACAACATTCATACAGGCAGCTCAATCGCTGGGCGCGCCGACCATCGGTGGCTCGACTCGTGGACTCCCACGCGCCACAGAAACAGAACCACCAGTCGACACCGCTAAATCAATAATCACCTGTCGGAAACCAGGCACGTTCTCGATTCATTTCCTTCAGTAATATTGTCGAACTTAATGAGTTGCCAATAATGGTATGCCGGCAGTAAAAGCACTTCAAATTTCACACACGTTTGATGACCCTTTAGGAAAGCGGGTCTAACTGTAAATCCATAAAGGGACGTTGCGAGGCAGTTTATTATTTGTAAACAATAGGCTTTTGTCAGGGTATATGTAACCAAAAAACGTGATGATTTTATGACATAAAAAATACATTCTTGCGATTTCATGACCATGGAGTTGCATAACAAAAACACAGTTACACAAAAAATGGAGTCATTATAATCTGAAACTGATGATATTGCAATAACTGGGCATTTGTGATTTGCATTGTTATGTAGGATGTCCAAATATGATAAATTTCAAGGACGTTATACCAAATGTCGACCCAAAACGTAACCGCAATAATCCCCCACACGAAATTATGAATGGTGAGAAAAGATTAGCTATGCGCTAAGCGAACTTAGAGACATTCTACCACGAACAGTTACCGTCACATTTTGTAAATAATGAACTACTTAGCATGCGAAACGTACTGCGGTGCAGCTGCGTTCTCAGCGTCTCTTCTAGATCTAAGTATTAATTAATCAAACACTTACGATTTGGCTGATCTCCGTAATCGGTATGGGAGTTATAGTCTTCTCGGAACCCTGGGGGAGCGACGAGGCGCTGGGGGTCGGAGACACGCCAGGGGAGCTCGGGCCATTCCCGACGCTCTCCTTCGACGTTCGGTTCGGAGACAACCTCGAAGGGAAACTGAGGGTCTTCGTCCACTGCGATAAGCTACGCACCATCTTGACCGTCCATAAGCACAACACGAATCACTGAAACCGGTATCTTGTCACGAACGGTACGTGCACGCGTTGCTATGGTCCGCGGAGGAATGACGGCGGAGGGCAACAAAACTTCGGCCTGGCCTGTGCAAGTTGCGACTTGATTGGTATGGAGGGGATCGCCGCCTGTAGCGATGGGGTTCGTTCGTTCGATGGTTTGCATGTGTGCGAGCCTCCTGTATGTCATCTGTGTGGCTGCAAGGACCGACCGCGGCCACCTATTGGTTTGGGTCCGATTTTCTTTTGTTTATCGTATCGATGACCTCGGGTGCCTAACTGCCTGCTTATTGAAGCTCTTGTTGCAAAAAGTTTTAACGGCTCTTTCACAATAATTAGTGTATAAGTAGTAAGGGAATTCGAAATATTTTGAAATTTAAAAGTACGTCGTTTACCTACGTCGTTTAGTCATTGTCCAAAGTTGACCAAATTTGTCATTGACCAAAGGGTTTCAAAAAGTATATTTTTTTAGTTAAATACCAATAAATTGGTAATAAGTATGGGTAGGTAAGGAACCTATATTACTAGCACATACTTTGAAAATTCACAAGAACTTCCTGACGAAGCCATAATGTTAGCTACAAATATAAACTAAAAAAGTACCACAAACTACATTTCAAAACTATTTTTTCCATATAAACCAAACCCGTAGCGCTCATTCCAATTAGCAACACCCCATAAACGCAGAAAATAACTGCACGTGACACATAGAGGGTGGGACCCCTTGAACTTCCTTTTATTCCTATTGCAAAACGCGCTCACATTCAAGATATTGCGAAGGGGATAAAGTTCAATTTAAATATCGATCCGGTTAGGAGTCAAGCTCGTTAAGCTTTTACTGCAGAGCCTCAGACTAAAGTAATAAAAGTTGGTAATTTTATTAAGAATGAAAAGACATATTGATCTTGGCGACTTTGTTCAGTTTTAACTCATGAACAAAATTCGTACGTATTTTCATTTTCAATAGCTTAGCAATAATTATATTGGATATATTTATATTCAACAAAACAACAGAAAAATATTTAAAAAAAAAGCTTAAATTGCGCGTGTAATTAATTCAATGGTTTAGTTGGCCTGGGGCCTTATGCAAGCCAAGTTCTAGACAGATTAAGCCGTTAATTAGAATTTTACAATATCCCACAGATTATCAAAAAATATTTTTATTATTTATCTTTCATTAGAAACAGAGCTTGAAGGGTCTATTGTAATTTTTTTACAGATTCCCAAAGGGCAGACCCACAAACGCGATTAGAAAACAATAGATGCGCAAGCGCATCGCGTGTTGCTTCCTGAGACACGTGCGCACGCAGCTGACGCCCGCAGCCCTGCGACTTGAGGACTGGGAAGTGAGGAAACGACGCAAAAAAACCTGTTCTTCAAGTTTAAAGGACAAGAGTGTATCTGTCCATTGTAAATTGTTTTCTCCTTGGCAAAGTAAATTATGGTCCTTGTGCAAAACTGTAGCCGATTCATAAATTGAATTGTCTTATTCAAATCTACTGACTTGGACATTTTTATAACGTTTAATTTTGATTCTGTTGCTGAATCAACTTAACAAAAAACTAAATAAATAAAAGTTTTTTATTCTAATTGGATAGGCTACTCGTTGTTGTCAACATTGATATGCATACTTACTGTTACTATTGATTTCCATGCATAAATCTATTTAGATCAATGTAATGATAATCATACACAAATAAAACGTTTAAGCCTGATTTATGGTTTAGTTTGTTTATTTTTCAAAATAAACTTCCTAAAAAGTCAACACCATAAATATTCAGCAATTAGTATCCCAGCCGTATTTAAACTCACAAATTTACAGCGAAACACGAAATTCTACAAATAGTTGGTGCGTTGTTGACATTCCCACAACAAGCAATGCATTTTAATTACTCCCCTCTCTCTGCTATTCGTCAATCCACCCCTACTATATCAAGGATCTTCTGTTGAAACTAGCCAGGGGAGTGAAGGGCACAAAGACAAGGGTCATCTGAAGCTCTTTGTACGCTTTACACAAAGCAAAGCAATAATGACTTTTTCCAAAGATCCCTGTAGAGGCTAGAGTTACGGACTCCTGCATTTTTATCATTCATTCAACCTATAGAAAAAAGTATTGAAAATGTTTTTTTTTTTAATTTTTAGTATGTTGTATGTTTGTATATATCACTGTTATGTACGTACTTTTTTTAGATAGATGAACTAAATGAAATATAATATCACGGTTAAAAACTGTCTAGCTAGAAAAATATAGGCTAAAAAATTGATTAAAATATGAAAAAAAACAATAAGAAAGACTTATTTATTGCTACAATTTTATCTGATTTATAATTTTTGGACAACGTAATAATAATAAATAATAATAATAATAATAATGCTGGACACTATTACACAGCATCACATAGGTTATATAGTCCCAAACTAAGCAGATACGGTATTATGGGAACACCACGTGACTGATCTGATATATTACATATATATTTTTTAAATACATACCTATATAATGTTATACATAGAAAACACCCAGAACCGACCAATATTTGCAGATCATACAAACATTTGTCACGCGGCAGGATTCTAACCCGCAACCTTCTGCATCTTAGGCAGGCTTAGTCCCACTGTTCTACAGAGGTCGTCGACTTTTAGAGTCTGTTCAAGTATTTCTGTCGGTAACATGATATTTTGAACATTTATGGTGTATTAATTTGAATTCGGCTCAGGTACTTTACCAAGGGAAGTGACGACATGATTACGCTAATAGCAATTTACTTTGATGTCAATAACTTCTCCACACCGGAAGGCAAAGTACGTGCTGATACTAGTAAACATTAATAACCAAAAAACTAGACGCACTTAACCTTTAGGTAATTTATGTTTGTGTGTGAACTAAGATAAAATTTATTAAAATAATTATTTTTGTAAGTATTTATAAAAATACCTCTTCCACACTTTACTATACCTACCCCTGTGAATAAATAATGGAGAAATTTTTTTTTTCGTGGTTACCTACTAAAAAGGTAGTACAGCCTAATTCAAAACTTTTTTAAATTTTAAACTGCACAAATAACATTGTCTTTCGAAACACCACTAATTATGGTCACCCTAACTTTAGTTCGAAGGGTGTTTATTATTAAAAACTCCGTAATACTTCTACAAAATTAGTACATGTCAGTCTTTGTCTCCTAGTGCGCAATTTTTACTGTGAACTTTCACTCTTACAACAAAGGTATAAGGTTGAAAATACTTTATTTTTCGAATTGCTATTTCTGTACGTCGTAAATTATATTCTAGAGCGTAAAATACTTCAGTGGCGGTTTAATAATAAGCTAATTACATTGCACCCTGCTACTGACTAAGCTGGTTAAATATTTATGTAGCGCTTTGTTCTATTACAAATAGTTTATTATTTTACCAATACTATTAACAGTTTTGTTACTGACGTTATTAGTCCTGTCCTGTAAGATTGAAAATTAGAGATTAATGTTGCTTTAGTGATACAAAAACCAAAAGGTAAAAATTTTGTTCCATCCAATACGCGAAAACCCCTTCTCTGTTTGGTCGCGTTACGAATTCGTGTAAATAAAAAAAGTGACGATCGAAAGTGTTCATTTTTAATAAAAGTACGTTTGAAGTTTAACTAAAATGAATTCCCAAAGTAAACCTAAAACAATTCTAATCCTATTTATTGTAAATCTATGAGGTATGAGAGCCCAAAAATCACTACGAGGACTAATTACCGTAGGTATGTTGGTACGTTTACGTAATAGGCTCGATGATTGATGTATGTATATACAATAAAATACGCAAACCTATCCTTCTAATTTTATAAATGCAAAAGTGTGTATGTTCTGTTTTCACATTAAAACGGCTGAACCGGTTTTAATGAAATTTGGCATACCTACACAGATGGAACCTTGAGAAAGGCAAATACTTTTTATCCGGATACACGTGGGTGAAGCCGCGGGCGGAATCTAATAGAAAATAAAATATATATAAACAGGCACTTAGAAAAGTTTATGTAGATCCCTTACACATTAAAATAAGGTACTGAATTAAGGTACCTAGTATCTAACCTACCGGCTGTTTAATTAAATACACCATTAAATAGTTCCCGGAACACTGCATCGTAAAACCCATTAATCTAAAACTTACAATTACCAACGTAAACAACAAAAGCAGAAACGCAATTAAGACTAGTTTATTGATTAGCACACGTGGGGTCACCCTTCGAGGTGTGTCGTGTTTTAGGGGTAATTTATGAGAAAGGAATCAATTTGTATAACAAACTATATAATATTTAATGTGGGAAAGATACTTGGATATGCTGTGTTAAAATTATCATCATCAACAACCTACAACTGCAGTCCACTGCTGGACATAGCCCTCCCCTAACGAGCCGCCATTGCACCCTGTCCTAAGCACAACGTATCCAGCTTCTAAGCAGCCTTTCACAGATCGTCACCCCATCTAGCCAAAACTTGGTATATACCTACTGGTGTTAATTAAAGCAGGTAGTATTTATTTAGACCCAAAAATTTCTGTGCTTTCCCAGCGTGAAATAATTGCCTTCTGTTGACCACAACTCCCAAGTAGTGCGGATTACTTAATTAATTCACTAGAATTAGATAAAAATTATATTCAATTTTCCGTATAAAATGAAAGTTCATTTTGGATCTTTTTTGCATAACGGCGATGGAAAAAAAGGCTAAGGGTGTAATGCGCATAGCCAGCGCCAGCGCCATCCGTCTGATTCAAACAATACTTATGCCATATGTGGCACGGATTGTGTCTAAATATAATTCAGCAGTGGGCCCTCCATATGGTCTGACCACCATGAGTTTTAAGTTTAAATACCAGATGAACAAACAAATCAAGTAAGTATTTTACGCCGCTCTGAGGGAAGCATGGTTTGGCAATAAAACTGCGGTTACGCACGTTTTTAGGCCATTTATTTTTGGGAACTTTTGAATGGCGATGAATCAAAGTTTTAGTTTTCTTTTGCCATAAGGCAATAGTCTGCTTTATATCGGTAGGTACCACGCGAGCACTGCTGCGGATGTAAGATTAACCTGTTTGATTGTTTGTTGAAGGTTAAGCTAATTCCTACTTACCTACTCCAAGAACTTCGGCGGGAGAATAGATCTTTAGAAGTGTAGCTGGTAAAGCATTCTCTTCTTGAGAGTAAGGTTGCATCCTTTGCTGCAACTGTAGCTGTTGGAGTGACGATCTCAAAAAGGCTGATGGCAGGAGCTGGATGCATCGAGCTAAGAATAGGGCGTAATGGCGCTCATTGGGGGAGGCTTATGCAAAACAGTGAACTGCTATAGGCTGATGATGAATTGTACATTTACACTGGCATCTGATGCACAACCATCGAGGAACATAGATACAACTATCGCTTATTCAGAATTCTAGGAGACAGGGTTTGGTTTATTAGAACTTCGTTTCTTTAAATAAAGGTATTTTAACTACGAGTAGGTAGTAGTACCTAACTGGTGACAGTCAGCGTCGGCTGCGAGGAGCTGTAATCGCCCTGTGCGATCCCATTGATGATTTTAAGTGTTATTTGTTCCCTCTTTCTTGGTTCCAACTAAATACCTAAAGGAGTTTTGACTTTTGACTTCTGAACCACCCAGTATGGTAAAAAAACCCTGGTTACGAAGATTTCTACAGAGGATACCTAATACCGGACCGCCTTTTGGCAGGCCATCGTAGAAGTCGCTAAGACTCACAAAGGTTTGTAGCGCCAAAGTAAACTAAGTTTATCATACACTCGCATATTAGTAGGATTTCCCAAGTCGATAACTTGCAACTCTTCCAAGCCCATAACCATCAGTAGGCCATCGCAGCACATCTGCCCAAACTGTACTCAAACAAACAAACAATTACTTCAAAGCTACAGTTTTTAGGTCAGCTATTTCGGATGTTTCCTTTCATGATGATGGAATAGGGAGGTATCATTACCATCATCATCATGTGGATGTTATGCAATAGAATTCGCTTCTAACATATTTGGTGGTTCTCGGACATGACGTGTTTCATCATCATCATCATCATCAGCCTATAGCAGTCCACTGCTGGACACCTCCCCTAAGGAGTGCCATTGCGCCCTGTCCTGAGCTCGATGCATCCAGCTTCTAGCAGTAGCCTTTCGCAGATCGTCACTCCACCTCAGACGTGTATGGTCTATATTTGTTCGTGCAATTTATATATTATATTTTGCCGTGCCAATATATATATGAAAACTTAATGTATGTCCGAAAAAATATCAAATTGTTTAAGAAAAATAGCGACAATCAAAATGTTAACACTAGAAATAAGATAAACTAGCTGCTCCTACTGTAAGGCTCCATAAAGTTGTCAATAATTGAAAGGGCAAAACGTACGGTTTTTTAACAAAATCCAAAATGATATGCTTAATTTATCTGTAAATAAATTAAAAAATGTTGTTAAACGTAACCTCTGTATTAAAGCTTATTATAAAATTTCTGATTATTTAGATGACAAAAAAGCTTGGGATGAAACTGTCTCCAACTCCCTCAAAAACAATGTAATAGTTAATAATAAACTTTGTAAAAAAACAAGACTTTAAAAAAATATAAGCCAAGCATAGTTACTTGCCAATTCTTCTCTGTTTGGTCACGTTACGAATTGGTGTAAATTCAAATTTAAAAAAATTGTCGTTTCAAAGTGCACTGTATGTGCTTATTGAATAAACTTATTGTGATTTTGAAGCTTTTCTCTTATTATACGACCTCTGTGGCGCAGTGGGCGAAGGTCCGCCTGTGACGCAGAAGGTCGCGGGTTCGATTCCCGCTGTGGGACAAATGTTTGCATGTTCTGCAGATATTTGTCTCGGGTCTGGGTGTTTTCTATGTATGATATGTATGTATTTACAAAAAAATGCATCTATGTAGTATATCAATCATGTGGTTCCCATAATACAAGCTCTGCTTAGTTTGGGGCTACATGATGCTGTGTGATAACGTCCAGGATTATTATTATTATTTGTTTTTCTGTTTTCAATCAGCTCGGTTCTAAAGACCCGGGTGATACTAAAACATACGGGCCTAAGCCAAGTGTGTTTCAGATGGTTCAGTTGATGTGTTGCTATTGGTGTGCGTTGTCAACACATCCAGGGAAGTCTCAGTTTGTAGAAACTTCCGGACTATCCTGCAAGTGTTAAGGATTACAGCTTTTTGAAGAAGGGTGTATGTATGTTTCGGAAGATTTAACAATTCTAGTGACTTGTGCAGTTGCTTTGGAACAACTCCTGTAGATGACAATACAATTGGTATTATAGAAACTCGCTCCAATCTCCACATACGGATTATTTCATCTTTTAACTCTATGTATATGGAAAGTTTCTCTGAGATAGTATTTTGTAAATAATGGGTGTTTGGAACGGCAATGTCTATTAAAAGAGCTGTTTTGTCAGTTTTGTTAATAACAGTTAAATCTGGTCTATTGTAATGAATGGTTTTATCTGTGAGAATAGCCCTATCAAAATATAATTTGTGAGTAGAATTTTCCAGCACAGTCTCAGGGGTGTATTTGTAATAAGGTGTTGGTCTGGATGTTGAGTCTATGAGTCCATATTTAGCAGCTAGTTTTTGGTGGATGATGTTAGCCACCTGGTCGTGTCTGTGCTTATAATCGGTCTGGGCGATTGCTTTACAAGCCCCTGTGATATGTTGGATGGTTTCAGATGACGCATGATATCTACGGCATGACTCAGATGGTAAGTTAGATACCTTCATTATGTGTTTTTGATAGTTACGTGTTTCTATCACCTGGTCTTGGATGGCAATCATGAAACCTTCAGTCTCGGGGAAGAGTTCCCCTCGTCTCAGCCACTCGTTCGACGTTCTTCCTTGTCGACGTTCTGTTGGCTTAAGTCGTGGGGATGTCTTCCATGTAGAGACTTACGGGTCCAATCATTCATCAATGTCAGTCTGTCCGTCTGTTCTTCATTTTTCTGTTTATTTTTGTCTTGAAGGTTTAACGGGGTAAGTTTCCGGTCATTTTCAACTATTGTTCGATGTAAAAGGGATGAATCTGATTTTGAATTAAAATATACTCTCAATGTTTTAATTTGTCTATTATGAAGATTACTAATGTCAATTAATCCTCTGCCCCCCTCTGATCTTGGTAAGACTTGTCTTTGGATACATGCCCTTGGATGGTGTTTTCTACTTTTTGTCATAGAAACATTAATTGTCCGCTGAAGATCTTTCAGGTCTTTCTTAGTCCAATTTACAACTCCAAAAGAGTAGGTTATTATTATTATTATTACACATTTTAAGCTTACTTTTTCGAGGCGTTATAAAATGGCATTTGGTTATGAAAAAGTACCTACCTTAGACTATGTAAGTACCCCGTCTGATTGCTCCTTACATGTTTTTGACAGGTTTTGATTTTGATTCGAAGTCATCTTCGTCCTAACAGTATGTGCTGTGAAGTGAGTAGGTATTCTTTGGATAAAGGTAACTTTTAACAAACCATTAAGTGGGACCGATGATATTTCGAAGTTGGCATTCCACAGGGCAAGTCATTGATACCTATTTATAATGCATCAATTGCCCAATAGTGGTGGGTAGTAAAATCGTGTGAGTGGCACACGATTACTGAGAACTGAACTAACAATCACTGTATGGGCAATCGGCGCCATTTTATTTCGGATTGTCTATGGACGTGCGCACGCGCGACTGGTGCGTGACAGGTGAATGAGGATGTTTCATGATATTTATAATTCGTATAATTGTATTGTTTTCATTCATTAGCGATTGGTAGGACGTGCCCAAGTTGAAGTTCACGAGACGCTCTATTACAGCATAAAAACATAAGGCCCTACTTATAAAACTGACAAAAAATAAACGATGCTTACTTATATTATTGCTATCTCGTACCCTTAGATAATGACAAAGAGTGACAATGACTCTGACTTAACTCTGAGCGTTTATAAGCACCTAAATAAAAATAAAATAATGTAATATTATATATTTAAGCACTTTTTTAAATCTCATTGTAAGAGAACTATTATGGTTGTATGATAATAAATGTCTTTGAACCTATGTATGGTTAAAAGAAACAAAATTGCCGCCAAATCCAAATAATTTTATTAGTTTTTTGGAAACACAGTCTCTGTATTCTGTGGCACAGTCTACAAATTAGGGAATGCTCATATTAGAAAAACTGTGCCAAACTTGTAGACAAATTCATTGAAACTAATTTTTGGTGGCAAATTGCGACCCGGATCCTGCGCAGGAGTCTTTAAACAGCCGACACTCCCACACAGGCAGACATCACCGCCATATACGGTCCACTGATACGTCAATAAATTCTCGTCTAAGTAGATAAATATTCAATAGAAGTCAGATTTGGAGTTGGTATGCAATTTTATCCATCTATTAGAAGTGAATCGACCATAAACTTTATTTTGATAGACATTTTCTGTTAGCAAAGCATTTTTGACACTTTATTTTGGCATAATGGCCATTAAAATTTTGGTGCACATAGTTTCTAGTTTTGCTCCTATTTCCACGCGCAATCACATTAGGATGTCAAAATTCAATTTCGATTTACTTTGACAAGAGTCTTGATAGACTCAATTGGACCTTGTCAAAGTAAATCGAAATAGGATTGGCCTAGTGGGCAATACAGTAGATGCAGATCGTTTCTAGTTTCGCACCTATTTTCGCGCGCAATCACACTGAGATGGGACATAGAAATAAGGAAATTCGAAATTCTACTTCGATTTACTTTTACAAGGGTCTTGATAGACACAATTGGACCTTGTCAAAGTAAATCGAAATAGGATTGGCCTAGTGGGCAATACAGTTTAGATGCAGATAGTTTCTAGTTTCGCACCTATTTCCGCGCGCAATCACACTGAGATGGGACATAGAAATAAGGAAATTCGAAATTCTACTTCGATTTACTTTTACAAGGGTCTTGATAGACACAATTGAACCTTGTCAAAGTAAATCTTAATAGGATTTCAAATTACTTTGACAAGGTTCCATCTCATTCTGATTGTGCGCAAATTGTACCAAAGTAAGTTATAGTTGTTAGCTAAAACACTATTTAAAAATAATGTTCCAAATGTACATACCCTTTGCAATTTATGCCTATCAATTATTTTAGATAGGCATAAAATAGGCATCTTCTGGGAAAGCCCGCCCCATCATCGACCTCATCCTTCCCTATGCAAGCCTCGAGGTCAAGAGCTGGCCCATAATAAATTTAAAAAAAATTTACATATGTATCAATAGCACGATTCCTAGAATGTTTACCTTTCACACACTACATTGACAAGAGACTGTTCGTTCCATATTCAAAATTAAATTTCGAACAAAGAAAGGGCATGGAACTATTAAATCATGGAATAGTGAGGCGACATCGACGTAAAACAAAAACAAAATAAAGCCAATGACACATTTATTAGTGCTGTCAGTTGTTGGTGCTTACAACTGACAGCTCGTAAGTTTAAAACTTTAATTTGTGATAAGCCAAATAATGTTTGGATGGGTGAGCTACTGGATTTCGACTTTCACGTTTTAAATATTGTGTAATGATGTAAAGATGGGGTACTGATTGATATTGCTTTGAAGCGTTGAATGTTTATGAGCTTGCCGGAATAAACTATTACGTAGGTAGGTCTTCTTCTTCTTCTGATCTCTGACATGGCTTAACGACTGCCATAGAAAAGCCATGACCAAAATCATAATTATGAATATCAACGGGATATTTACCATGATTTGTGAGTTCTGTTCTTTCCCGATATTTCGACGCAGTTGCATGCGCCATGATTGAAGCCATGACTGAAGTTGTGCGAGTGGGTAGTTACTGGCAGACGAATCTATCTACCCTCTTTCTTAGTCTTCTAAATCTTAATCGGTTGCCCATCCTAGAAGTGACCAGGCGGAGTGGTGCTTAAATTCTTATTTTCTTATAACTTCTCTAAAACATAAGAACCTAAGCTATCTACCTACTGTAGTGCTCCTTATCTGGCGTAGCTTAACTTCGCAGATCGTCTTCGATCTGCTAGGAACACCACAAGTTAAGCCACGCTAGCCAGGAACACCGAAGTTAAGCTACGCCAGATAAGGAGCACTTCAGTAGGTAGATAGCTTAGGTTCTTATGTTTTAGAGAAGTTATGTATAACTACAAGTAAATAGTACATTGTTCACCGAGAGGAGAAAGTGACCGATTACCGTCGAGGGTGTCGTTTGAAGCCCGAGCCGTAGGCGAGGGCTTTAAAACGCCCGAGATCGGGAATCGCACTTTCTCTCGAGTGATACATAGTGCTTTATACTACACCTACGAGGAAAATAAAAAACTAACTTGACTTTGACTTTGACTTTGACTTTGACTTTGACTTTGACTTTGAATTTGACTTTGACTTTGACTTTGACTTTGACTTTGACTTTGACTTTGACTTTGACTTTGACTTTGACTTTGACTTTGACTTTGACTTTGACTTTGACTTTGACTAGCCAGTGCTTTTTTTTTAGCTAGTGGCCAGTGTCATTTTGCGAACTTTGAGATAAAAACTCACTGTAAAAACTTTTTGGCTTTTGATATTTAGGTTACCAGCGCATAGTCTTACCCAAAATTAAAAAAGAAAAACCACGTAAGAAATGGATTTTCATACACGGTATTGTAATTAAATATCGAAGTAAATTTTTACTGGACTGACCTGAACAATCACAAATTTTCCTTCTTCCATGTTATTCATAATAAAGAGTTTTTTTTTTTTCCAACAAAATTGCCATCTTGTACATCAACTGTCAAAGATTTCACGATATGTATATCTCTTTATTTTACAAAACATGCTGTTGATTTAAATCTTCGAAAACATATTTTAACATCCTGTATTGAAAAGACATAAAAACTGTAGCTTCTTTCAACACAACTATGGGCAATGATTTGTTAGTGACATACCAAATAAAATTAAGTACCTAGAGAACATAACCCTTTTATTTTTAGAGCCCTTATTAACCATTTAAACGAACTAATTACGCTCGCTGACAGTGTTGCTCAGGCATTAGACCGCATTTACAATGAAGAAATAACAATAAATAAATTGATGATCTCTGTGGCACAATAATAACTTTATTTCAGGCAACGACAGATTAGTGCAAAATTGGTTACAGTGGGCGAGGCGACTGGCCCACTTGAGATGCAGAAGGTCGCGGGTTCGATTCCCGCCGCAAGACAAATATTTGTATGCTCTGCAAATATCTGCTTCGGGTCCAGGCGTTTTCTATGTATAATATGTTTTTTTAAAGGTAATTTAGAAGTACTTATATCAGTCGTGTAGTTCCCTCAATACAAGCTCGGCTTAGTTTCGTACTATATGCTGCTATGTGACGTCGTGTAGACCCACTATCAGCACTCAAAGCGTTATACATTATATAAATAATACCCGAAGGTTACCATTACCCTGATCTTAAACTAAGTTTTCTTTTAGTTTGTTGTTCTAAGAATGCTAAGAAGCTCTCATCTCATCTTTTAATAATAGCCTTTAGATATATAGGTCTACAAATATTTTGTAGTATGTATGTACGTTCGTTCGTGACGTCACCAAAAGGGCTCTAACGGAAGACCAGCGCTTGCTGTAGGTATTCGTCTACAACTAACAATATGCTGAGTTTGTGGCCTTTTTGCAACTGCGTTGTTATTTACATGTAAACTTTTATCTTGTAAACTGTTGTTGCAAATAAACATTTACTGTTTCTATTTCTATTTTACTTCTATTACACAGAAGTAAGAATCATTTATTACTGAAATATATTGCCACTCAAATGGCGGGGATCAAACTCACATATCTTATATTATGTCTCGTCGTCATAGCTGGTTTAGGGCATTATTACTTTAACTAACATGCTGAATTTACGATATAATAAATTATTTTTATAATAACATTATAGTCCTTAGGAAACCTTCAAAGGTTGTAGAAGAAGAATAAGCATAATTGTAACCCTAAAAGCGATTTTTATAAAAATTACATTCGGTGTGAATGTGTACCAAACTATGTAATTCGGTTGACAGTGACAGCCGAGACGTAATCGCGGTAATGCGCATCACTAGTTGACAAGCTATGGCGCCATGATTAGGTACAGTGCGTTACAGTGACTCCTTTATTTTTGACCTATGGACATGGGACAACGATATAAAATGACAGCGCAGTTAATTTCAATTCCAATTTCAACAATACGCCATTACTTTTAATAATTATAAATGCGAATGTGAGTTTTTTGTTAGTTTGTAACGCTTTTACGTCATAACTGCCCTGGTTGGGCATGAAATTTATCATGAAATTTCCATACACCTTGTCAGGGGTTCAGAAAAGAACAAGCGAGGGATAGCTAATTAACTTCTTGACGTATTGACTCAATCATAATCGACAAGCGAGCGAGGCCTTAGACAAAAGCTAGTTATCTATAAAGGACAATACCGTCTGATGTATGGTACTTGGTACCAATGCTAAAGTGACACCACATTTTTTCGTAAGATATTAGAATGTTATTCATGGAATACTAAGTCTTTTTTAAGATAAACGTAAACAAATTGTTTTTATTTGATATTCGTTTTAGAGTTAGTTTTTTAAAAAATGCTTTCCTGAGACCTTGTGTGTTCAGTTTTGTCTACATAATTATAAGTATTACACTATAAACATTTAACTAAGATACTATATCTATAAGAAATTATATACCTCAGACAGATAGATAAAAAGGTGTTTTAACTTCTACTTCGTAGGTAGAACATTACATACATTACTACTGTGTTCTACTTTATATTATTTTCAAATAATGATAGTGACGAGAAAGTAGATAGGCATTTACATCATTTATGGTTATAATAGGTATTAGTACTTACTGGTGAAGGTGAAAACCAAGCTAAGATCCAAGATCTTAACACGTTCATTACAACCACGAAAATGCCATGAATGCCTCTTCCAAACTATGCTGGTTTCGAGTCACTGGTTATTAACAAACAGTTGATGCAACGATTGCTTATCGTACATTATTGTGATGATGTCTATTTACAGAATAAACACTGCTACACAAGGCCACAGAACACGCTAGCGAGAGCTTAATAAATACATAAAGATAGAAGATAGTTTAGTAGTACCACAAAAAGTTTCTGATCCACCTCTTTAAATATACAAAGTGAAAAATTCTCCAATGTTTTCAGTGGATTCTACTGTCTAAAATTAAAAGTGAGGGTAGTTGCAGTGTCATGGCGCCGTGCGCCGGAAACCAAATAAACAAAATTTTTTTTTTCGTGATTATTAATCGAGTCGGTGTGTAAAACTAAAGAAAATGTTAAAGTTATTTATAAAATACAGGCAATTTTATGGGATACGTTTGGTTTTGACGCAATTGGTACGGGTTATCGGCATTCTCCTTTGTCACTCATGATCTTCTATAAGTATATGTACAGGTATATAGTACCTAATATTTTGCTAGTGCCATCGTATTATTATCGTATATCGTATCGATTATGGACAAAAGATACTTAGTCGATAAGCCATGTCGGAGGCCTTCGGGCGACTTTAAAATTCCGACACCAGAGTTTTCCACTAGCGAACTACTTACGAAGACGAAGAATTATTTAATCTGTGCATCAAATAAATTATTTATGTAAGTATTTATTTTATTAATGTGTTATATATGTGATACAATGTGTACCTAAGTGCATATATGCAGATCATACAAACATTTGTACCGCGCCTCGAGGATCGAACCCGCAACCTTCTGCGTCTCAAGTAGGCCTTCGCCAACTGCGCCACAAGAGTTCGTCGAACTAAAAGAATGCACAATAAAAGTTCTAAACGCTACGAGATCCTTTCGTCGTTTCGACAATACTGTACGAAAAACTGCCAAAACTACTGATTTCTTCGTAATTATGTTATCGTGTTTACACTTAAGCATGCTATAGACACTAGATGGGTGCAGTGTGAAGTGCAGTACCCTACTGGGTGCCTAGTGCGAGTTTTTTTACCAGCTCGATCGCGTTTGCGTTTACCTAAATTTGTATGGAAAGGAGTCAGTGCCACGCGTTTTTCACTAGATGGTGATACCTCGTTTCCATACAAATTTAGGTAAACAAAAAAACACGTTCGAGCTGGTAAAAATCGCGCACTAGACACCCTGATCACGAATATTTTCATCTTGACGTATCGTAAGCGTAACTAACAATTATGCGCCAATAACAAAGCGTTATTTTGAATGTACGCTTTCTAATAGGCCAAAATTTTACATCTATACAGGTACAACACGAAAAGTTTTTCGCTAGTCTTCTTTTTTTTTTTTTTTTTTTACAGCTTATAGGCTTACGTTTGACCGCCATCTCACCTGTTGGTAAGTGATGATGCGGTCGAAGATGTAGCACGCTTGCCTAGAATGTACCTATTTACTCTTCGCTTGAAGACCCCTAAGTCGTAGTGATCAGGAAACACTGACGTCGGAAGAGCATTCCATTCCTTAGCTGTTCTAAGGATGAAAGTTGCAGCAAAGCGCTTCGTGCGGGCAGGAGGAATGTCTACCGTGTATGGGTGACGAAATTCAGTGCGTCTGGTCGTACGATAATGAAATGGTGATGGGGGGATTAAATTGTGTAATTCTTGCGCACACTCTCCGAAATGTATCCTATAGAACACCGAGAGGCGAGCGATTTTTCGACGGTGTTCTAAACTATGGAGTTTGGCGGATGCCAGTGAGTTATCGCCAATGAGTTTTATGGCGCGTCGTTCAATCGAATCCAAGGCTTCCAGCTGGTACTTAGCCGAGCCATCCCACAAGTGACAGCAGTACTCCATACACGATCGGACTTGCGCTTGGTACAACGTGAGCAGCTGTCCTGGTGTGAAGTACCGCCTCACCTTACTAAGAACGCCCAGTTTCATGGCCGCAGTTTTGGCCTTGGATTCAATGAACGAGCCAAAGTTGAGGTTTGCCGTGAGGTGGATACCCAAAAGCTCGAGGTGGTCTGTCACTGGTATGAATACATTCCGGAAAGTAGGAGACAGGTTTAGTGGACTCCTTTTAGTAGAAAACAAACAAGCCTGAGTTTTGCTAGCATTGAATCGGACTAGATTGGCCTCTCCCCATTCTCCTACAGCCACAAGAGCCCGACTCATGCGGTCCACCATATCTCTGCGTTGAGAACTGATCTCCTCTCTGCTTGCGCGTGCACTAGACATGTATCTTTCTACAACTGTGCTGTCATCTGCATACCCAAAGATGCCGGGCTTAAGCAGGTCATTGATATGCAGCAAGAAAAGAGTTGCAGAAAGAACAGACCCCTGAGGTACCCCAGCATCAATAGCCAATCGGTCGGACGAGCATCCTTCAAGGACTACTCGTATCGACCTTTCCCTCAGAAAGTCAGATATCCAGTTACACAGGCGAGTTGGTAAACCATAGGATGGAAGCTTGCTTATAAGGCTGTCGTGCCAGACCCTGTCAAAAGCTTTCGAGATGTCGAGTGACACGGCGAGGGCTTCTCCATGCATCTCAATTGCTTCGCTCCATATGTGAGTGGCATACACGAGAAGATCCCCAGTAGACCGATTTCGGCGGAATCCGTATTGTCGATCACTGAGGAGGTCGTTATTTTCAAGGTATGCCATGAGCTTACAGTTCAGAACACGCTCCATCGTCTTGCAGAGAATGCAGGTGACCGAAATGGGTCTGTAGTTTGACGGGTCGGCTCGACTACCTTTTTTTGGCACTGGTTGTACATTCGCAAGCTTCCAGGACTTTGGAACTTGATCAGTCTCAAGAGACAGGCGGTACAGGCGGGTAAGTATGGGAGACAACTCAGGTGCACATGATTTAAGTACCAATGCAGGGATCCCATCGGGTCCACTGGCTTTATGCACATCTAGACATCGGAGGGTTTTCAGAACCTCTTTTTGGTGAATGCGAATTTCCTGCATTGAAAACTCGCAGCGAGGTAGTCTGGGTGGTAGTTGGCCTTGAGTGTCTAGATGCGAAGACTCTGCGAAAAGAGAGGCGAACAAGTTCGCCTTGTCTGTAGCAGTATGCGCCAGAGTTCCGTCAGGTTTCAGCATCGGAGGAAGTGAAGAGCGGCCGAAGTTCGTTTCGACTGATTTGGCTAGGGACCAGAAGGCCTTGCTACCTGCTGGGTATGAAGCAAGTTTGTTGCCTATCTGGCGTATGTGGTCGAAACGAGCTCTGTGCAATGTCTTTTTGCATGACTTGGCAGCCACGTTATAGGCTCTCTTTTTTTGGCTTAGATCAGGGGTTTTGCGAGTTCTAGCTTCAGCCCAAGCAAGGAAAGCCTCCTGTTTTAGTGCTTCAGCACGGCAACAGTCGGCATTAAACCATGGGCGAGCTTTACTTGAGAGAGGTTTATCGGTAAACGGAATAAAGTATTCCATACCTCGACGTAAAACATCCTCTACGGCAGCCGCGCAGACCGATGGATCACCAGAAGAGAAACAGTGCTGCCAGGGGTAAGATGCAAAGAAATGTCGCATCTCATCCCAATCTGCTGATTTGTAACGCCATACTCGCCTAGATCCCTTGGTACTCGGATCAGGAGGAGAGTATGCCGACACAGATTTTACCAGACAGTGGTCGGAGCTTCCTAATGGTGAGGAAACCGACACTGAGTAGCGGTCTGGATCAGTTGTCAGTAGAAGGTCAAGGCAGTTTGCAGTTTGGCCGGCGATGTCAGGTACCCTAGTCGCTATTTGGACCAGCTGGGTGAGATTTAACGACAAAGCTAACTTATACGTCTCTCTCCCGGCATGGTCAGTGTTCTGGTGTGGGAACAACCATTCTTGGTGGTGTGCGTTAAAGTCCCCCAGTAACACTACTTGCGCCGACGGGTACCTTTGTTGAGCCTTGTCTGTCGCTTCACTCAGGTAGTTTATTAACCCGGTTGTCTCTTGGTCTCCGCTGTGCGATCGGTAGACAACAGCGTAAAGAATTTTCTCGACGCCGATGTCCACCAGAACCCACATCACATTAAACTTTGGGTCTTCAAGGTTACGGAGACGCTTACACCAGATGTCTTCGCGAGCATACAAGCAGACTCCAGCTCGTGCTTTAAAATTGTGCTCCAGAATATAACCTGGGTAGGTCAGGTAAGCTACGTCTGACGGTACTGCGATTTGCGTCTCAGTGAGGAACAATAGATGCGGTTTAGCAGTCTCAAGGTGATGGTGGACTGGGTTGAGATTGGAGTGCAAGCCTCTGATGTTGGTGAGGTGCACTTGAAGTGAGAGGAAGTGCATCCGCTGTTTAAACTTTCTATTGTTTCTTGAACCTTTCATTATTATTTATAAGCGTAGAGTTTAGGAGGTAAAAATGGCAGTGTAACGAGGTGATACTGTACAGACCCGGCGAAACACAACACATAGTCACACAACACATAGTCACACCAATGGAGGACTAGGCGGGAGACTGCGGGGACGCCCGAACCCCCCCGAAATGGCCATCAGGTCCTCTCGTCCGGTCGCCAACCGGCATGATGGAGCATTTCGGGATTTTTCGCGAGGCGGTGGGGCAGCCTTTCGCAAATGGCTAATTCGCTACTTGGGCCCCCTACAACCTGCGGTCGGCCAGCGGAGAACCGTGCTTCGGATCCCGCTACCCTCCACAACTAGCCGACCTAGTGTGTCAACAATGATGCTATTCAAGAATCGGTCTGATAGGAGCAGCACAAGAACTGCTACGACCCATTTTTCCCATCGGTTTCACTAAACATCATACCGGAACACGACTTCATCGCTTGGCGGCATGGCTTTGTCTAGTGGGTGATAACTAGCCACGGCCGAAGCCTACCACCAGAGAACGGAGCTGTTACTTGGCACCACCCAGGGGACACGTGTAGGCACTTTAAAAGGTCAAACCTACGGACGTGAACAGCTGAGCCCCCCTCTTCTTGTTCGAGCCTCAGTTTAATGATCGCGTGGATCTTTTGTTTTGTACCCTAAGGCCGCGTTATCGGAGTACGAGTCACAGTTACTTACAGCGTTTAAAGATAAACACAGGATCATATTTACCTGAAAAAATAACAAAATTTAGGTATAAGTATAAAGAGATCAAAATATATTTATGCGCAGCAAAAACACAATCTATAAAATAACCCGCTAGTAAAATAGTCTAGGCTTTAAGTTAGGATAACAAATAGACAATATTGTAAAATACTTATTAATAAAAGTGGAGTGTACATGTATCGTTTATCGTTCCTCTTGCGCAGATTAACATAAACAGCGGTAGTGAGACAGTTATTTAGAAATTATAGTCAAATCAAACGGAAGAAGTCGAGAGCCGATATCCGCTGGTTGCATCAGTAAAACTTGAACTAAGATTAGATAATAATTATAAATAATTAGGTATATTATATACATATTGAAATTCTACTAAATTCATAAATTATTTAGAAATTAATAGGTAATGTTTTGGTTAGCAAATGGCGCTTATAAGGGGTGGCCTATGTCCAGCAGTGAAATGCTATATAGGCTGATGATGATGATGATGGTACACTATAGTAACAGAGACTTCAGCAAATATTTAGAGTTCACTGACGGCCTCTGTGCCACAGTTGGTGAAGGTCCGCCTGAGATGCAGAAGGTTGCGTGTTCTGAAGGGGGAAAAATGTTTGCATGATCTGCAGATATATCTCAATTCTGGGTGTTTTCTATGTAATCTAGAAAAAAATATCATATACAAATCATTTCTTTAATGAAAATATACAAAATTCAAAAGGTCGTTAAACAAAATATGTTGTTAAACTTCGGAAGTTGATTTACCCCTTTTCGGGAAAACATACGAATTCATACTCATCGTATATTTAGTCATGTGGTTCCCATAAAGGCTAGCTGTGATTAGTTTGCGACTAGATGGTGCTGTATTAAAAACCTCCGTCATTATCTATTTGTCCAGTAGTGGGATACTCTGAAGGTCTATTCAGTATTTTTATTTGCCCACTGAAACGTTTAGCACTGATCCTTTTTTTACTTTGACAGTGCTTTGGAAGGGCTCGTCCGGGGAAGTATACCATGCCTATTTTTATATATAATTAGGTATATTATATGCATATTGAGATTTTACTAAATTCATAAATTATTTAGAAATTAATAAGTATTGTTTAGGTAAGCAAATGGCGCTTATAAGGGGAGGCCTATGTCCAGCAGTGAACTGCTATATAGGCTGATGATGATGATGATGGTACACTACAGTAACAGAGATTGAAGCAAATATTTAGAGTTCAATGACGGCGTCTGTGCCACAGTGGGTGAAGGTCCGCCTGAGATGCAGAAGGTTGCGTGTTCAATTCCCAAGGGGGAAAAATGTTTGCATGATCTGCAGATATATCTCAATTCTGGGTGTTTTCTATATAATCTATTAAATGGAAGAAAAAAATATCATATACAAATCATTTCTTTAATGATAATATACAAAATTCGAAAGGTCGTTGATCAAAATATGTTGTTGAACTTCGGAAGTTGATTTACCGCTTTTCGGGAAAACATACGAATTGTGCTCACCGTATATAAGTTGTATATTCAGTCATGTGGTTCCCGTTATACCAAGCTATACTTAGTTTGCGACTAGATGGTGCTGTGTTAAAAACCTCCGTCATTATCTATTTGTCCAGTAGTGGGAACCCTTGTCTGAAGGTCTATTCAGTATTTTTATTTGCCCACTGAAACGTTTAGCACTGATCCTTTTTTTTACTTTGACAGTGCTTTGGAAGGGCTCGTCCGGGGAAGTATACCATGCCTATTTTTACCGTGTAGCTGCATTACTGAGTTTCGGTTTGAAGGTGTGGGTATCGTTGGAATTACAGGAACAAGAGGCTTAACACCTTCATGCCTCAAGTTGATAAGGGCTGTCCATCAAACCCAAAAAACATAAAAGCGACCATCTTTAGAAGTCAACATAAAATTGAACAAAAAAATGATACATGTAGGTATCGAACCCACAGCCTCTATGCCAGCTGCTTGACAGATGGACACAATAACAATCTGCCGAATGTCAAGCGGTGTCAACTGTCAGCTGTTGCCTTTGGTATGCTATTGTTGATTTTCGGCAATTTGCGATTGAGGGTTACGGTCAACTAGTTTTTAGCCGTGACTTTGAATGCGTTTTTAGAGTACAAGGTTGATTGAGAAATAACTTTACATCATATTGTTCTTTAGTATATTTAGGTATTTTTGTGAGGTTTACGTAGTATAATTGTTTTATTTAATTTTAAGAAATATTGTAACTTTTTATCATTGACTTAATATTAGTAATCTAAACTCTTTGCTTTTTATAAATAGATTTTGCGAATTTGTTATATTGAAGTAGTTAAGTGTTTTTTTAAGCTCGTAAAATAAAAAAATAATGAAACGGCGGAATTCAGTTTTTATTTAAATAAATAAAGAATCGAGGCAAGTGGCATAATCAAAGTTATGCCCTTCAGTGGGTCGAAAATGGCTAAAATGATGATGAAATACATAATCCGGAAACAGTAAGGAAAATATTTCATATTCATTTCACATGCTTCTTAAACTTTTTACTTTTTACTATAGGTACACCAAACTATTACCGTCACATATCTCACATATTTCAAGGTAATAATTTGCTCAGAACAAAGTAATTTTCTTTTTACGCTTCTATGAAGTAATTGATGAGCTCCACCAAGCACAATAGCTCCCATGGCGATAACTCACAATTATAACTAACTACTCGCTAACTGTTAACAGTAAAGGTATGTGCCCTGACTATGTAAGACTTTGAGAGGCAGGCTTTAGCCAAATCCCGAAGTTCCTTTTCACGAAAGCAATCCCGCGGAATTTAACGGAACTTAAGCCAAATCTTCAGTATACTTAAAAATATGGAGCTATTATTAGCAAGGTATTCTAGACAGAACAGGTTATTATTAGTCAGGTCCTTTTTGGTTATTGTAAAATTTTAAAATTGTAAAATTCTAACAGGGTTAATGTTGAAACTATACATAGAATTTAAGACCTCTGTAAACAATATGTACGCAATAAATGATTTGATTTGATTAGATTAATAGATAATATCCATTAAATAAATTCGTGAAATGTATGAAATAACGTTTTCTACTGTCAAATGAAAATGTAAAATCGGACATTAGTGGGTTAACTACTTAAATAATCTGATTTGGAGTGAAACATTATCTTATAAGATAATCTACATAACTTATATAAAATATATGTATGTGAGCAGTTCTTAAATTCTTGTTATTTAACCCATACAAAAGACATAAACGCGCACGCTGAATTAGCAATTTTATGTATGAACCCGCAATTCGCAATTCTTAATTTTATTACTATGTAGTAGAACGCCCGCGTCTTTGTACACGTACAGTGTTTGCAACAGATATGCTAAATACATTTATTCCATACAAAATACAAACAATTTATCCCTACTAACCTACTAACTAAGAATTAGGAAGGAAGTTTATTCTTTCGTACCCAATTTTAGAATATTGTTTTGCATCTAGAGATCTTATCTTGTCTTATGGCCGATTCCTATAACATACCGTAACCGATAACGCTTCGTTTTCCCTTGAAAAATTGTCAAAAATTAACAACGAGGCGAAAATTTGGCAGTTTTTCATGGGAAAACGAGGCGTCATCGGTAACGGTATATTATAGGAACCGGCCTTTAGTGCACCCCTTCAACTTTTTTCCTTCACGTTGAAGTCAATCAAACGGATCGAATAAAACTAAGTTTGAATGCGGGTTCATTTCCCATGGACTATCAAAAATATGTATAGACATAATAGTCATAATAGTAGTCATAATAGTCATTTATTCATAATATTCATTATACGTCAATGGTGTATATATACATTTCTTAGGTATAAGAAGTAGTGTAATATAATATAATAAAATAATCATCAAATTAAACGTGTACTCCGATATGACGCTCAAAATCTTAACCAATAAACTCCTATCATCTAATAACTGACCAATAAAAAAAACTAAAAAACTATTGTCAACAACATAACATCTTAAATAAATATTAATATTTTATCTCTCAACTAATCTTTCACCCAATTAGGGTGTTTGTGTACAGGGTGGTCCAGACGCGGGCCGCTTTGTTGGCTGACCTTCGTCAAAGTTGAGCTGTATGTCATATTGGAGCTACCACTCTGGCATTATGTAGGTAGGTATGATGAATGAGTCATGGCACAGATAACATATTCTACGACTGGCTTCATAACTCAGCAGTAGTAGCTGATTATTGGCCTTATAGTTCAGTTGGTAGCTTTGCCTTCAAGTTTTTACCTACTGCAGGCTACTTACACCTACAGGTAGGTTGTGGGTTTGATTCTCTGACAAGACAAACATTTTTATGGTGATCTTAGACGGTTCTGTCTGGGTGTTCTATGTATCAAGTTATTGGGACTATTATAAACAAACAAATCGCGTCACGTGATTGTCATCGAACTTCACTTGAACTTGGTAAGTTCATTTGATTTTGAAAACAAAACAAAACTTATTCATTCCATCGGTAAGTGACGCGTTTACCAACGAACAGAATTTTATCGAATTAGTTAAAACTTATGAAGCTTTCTGACTGACGGACTGACTGACTGACCGACCAATCAAGTCAGCCCCTGAAGCGGGGAAAACTTCCACACAGATGAACTCTCGGGGCGACTAGTTTTTATTTTAAAGACTAGACTGCCAAAAAATGTGTGCTCAAGTAACGCTTGATCTTTGAATATTAGTCCTTATAATACTTGCAAAAATAATCCTAACTAAAATAATATTATGAATGCGAAAGTGAGTTTGCTTGTTTATATTTTGTTTGTTAGTTACCCTTTCGCGCCTAACTACCCAACCGATCATCAGTTATAATTATAGGCATAAACGTTGTCAGGCGTACAGAAAAGGTTCTGTACCCCTGACAACATGTATTATGACAACTATATCCTTACATAGGGTACTTTTTATCCAGAAAATACAACTCTTGACGCTTTGAGCGCTGATAACACACGTTTTTTTTACTATTTTGTTATTGAATACATACATATTTTACATAGAAAACACCCAGACCAAAGAAAAATATTTGCAAAACATACAATAATTTGTCTTGCGGCGGGAATCGAACCCGCAACCTTCTGCATCTCAGGAGTGCCTTTGCTCACTGCGCCACAGAATTCATCACGTTTTATTAGTGATCTTTTAGTGGCCTCAAATAGAGCGGGTCAATAAGTTGTAAGTGGTGAAAAGCTGATGAATGGCTCGCCAGTAACCGGTCACCGTGATTCCCCTTAATCTGTTTGTGCTGGGATTTAGGGTTGGAAAGAAACCTTGACTCAAATAATCTGTATCAATATTCCGGGCCTCCGACCACAGTGCCAGCGCTACAGTGGTCCTCTACATGCACCTTGCCCTAGCTGGGCTGCTGCTGCTCCTTGGGCATGGCGTGTGCACTTTGCTGCTCCACAGCTTACCCCTCAGCCTGTTACCCTGCCTGCTCCTCGGCCTGCTCCTCAGCCAGTTCTTCGGCCTGCTACACGACTATTCCGTTAGTCATCATCACCATCATCATCTTAAAGAAGGTATAAGCTTAAGGAGCTTAAGCTTATTTAATAAGCTAGCTATTAATAAGTAGCTATTTAATAAGGAGCTTAGCTTAAGGTATAGCTTAATTTAATTTGAATAAGTAACCTACTTAATAGTAGGTTACTTATTGTTAAAACCGCCTCCTCTTTAATTCCGTCTAGGTCATCTAGGTGGGTTAGGTTTTAAATTAACTTGTAGCTTCAGTCTCTCTCCTCAAGGGAGATTTTCAATACATTTAGATCTTGAAATAACTTGTGGCTACAATCTCCCTCGTCAAGGGGGATTGTAACGCTACAGTGTATGATATATAACACAATCGAAGTGGCGGGCAAAAGCTATAACATGATAAACTTTCCACACTAAAACTTATAAATAACAAAGTTCAAACACAAGGTCGAGGCATCTCCAACGTACCGTACATTTTTTCCATACATTCGTCATACACAACACATTCCACGGTAACCGTCTCGGCCTTTTGTCATACATTTCGTCCTTTGTATCTATTTGACGGTTAGGTTATTGGAATTTAACGAATAGACTCACATAATAATGGACTGTTATTTGATAATTGAACTAAATACTTACCTCAACGTGTTTACAAAACATCTGTTATGTTTTCCTTAAGAGCATGTTATAATGCTAGCAGCAAAGTACTAAACTAAACCTAACGATTAGTTGGTTTAGTAGTAGTACCAGTACTTGGAGCTCTTTTTAAAGGTCTTGTGCGGGGAAATACTGCCAACATGCCTATTTCAGCCGTAAAGCAACATTGCTTCAGCTGAAATTTGAAGCACATGAGGCTTATAACCTTCATGCCTCAAGTTAATGGACGCTGGGCGTTGCATCATAAGTTTTGTTGTTGGAACGTTCCAAACATACGTGTAGGTCGCTTCATGTAAGAAGAACGCTATTGGTTAGCTGCTCATTAGTCGAGCTATCGGTATTTACCCGGGCGCTAACACACCCCCTCTATTTCTTCCAGCGTTCTCTTTACGTGACGCAAACTATAACCTACAATGCAATGCTTTGTTTACGATATTGGTTACAAATTAACATCAGGTAGATCATGTGCTTGTTCCATCTTCAAATATAAATCTGGTATTGGAGTTTTCAAGCCACCTGGAGTCTTGACATGACTTATTCTGACATATATCTTAATAGCGATCGTGGCCTTTCACTTGGGTGGTTTACCGAAAATGTATCGGTAAACCACCCAAGTGAAAGGCATCATCATCATCATCATTGCCCTGCTCTTACCGCATGGGGAAGGTACAACAATCTTTCATAATACTTTTATTGTTATGGTTCTGTACCTGACTGCAGGCAGCAGCAGCTGACGACGTCGTCGCGACACAACTAGTTTCTATGTATTTTTATTTTTTAATGAAATACCTTACCATTGACGGAGAAGGAAGGTTTTATATAAATACATAAAACTACCGAAAAAGTATTCGTATCGTATGAGAATCGTACATTCAAACTAATAACGCTTTGTGATTGGCCAAAATGTATCGTTACGTTTACGACACATCAGGTAGATATATTCGTAATCGCCACACAGTAGTGTCGCGAGGTCGCCTGCTGCTATGATGCTGCATGACTTATTACTGTAACTAAAGTTATGAATAAAGCCTAGGTGAGTTTCTTGCCAATTCTGCTCTGTTTGGAATTGGTGTAAATTAAAAAAAAATAAGATTCAAAGTGTACTGTAGTGTCGTACTGAATAAAAAAAATCACTTTCACTATAACTATGTTATTATTCCTTATTCCGAAGCAGTCGAGGCGTGGCTTGGTTCAATGTTCTTAGCAGATCATCTTGGTGAAGCAACGCTCCGCCAGCTCGCTACTTGAATGAGTGCCCGTCCGTGCTTCGCAAAGCACATTAATATGTTGTTCATAGCGTTTTCAGTCGTTAAGTCGTTGGAGGCCTTCGGGTGATCTAAAAACTCCGACACCAGAATTGGCCTATACAGAGAAGAAGAAAAAGATTCCTTATTATGTGGTAATGTTGATTATCAACGATAACTTTTACCTCCAAATACAAACATCCTTTTAACTTTGAACTTACTGAGCTTACTCATAAAATAACACCATAAAGACTATCTTTAAGTTATTTACGACACAAAAGTTTCCATAGGGACGGACAGATATGTCTAATGTAAACATAATAGCCCTGTCATATTTACATTGGAAATACGTGCTTTTGATCCGAAACTAATCTAATGTGTTCATAAAAACATAGGCAAACAAGAACAATAGGTTTGTTCTTTGTAAAATAATCAACACAGCCTGAACAGAAAGTCCTAGAGGCTTCAAATTTGGAGGTTTCTTTCTTTGCATTGAGGGCAGGGCGCAATGGCGCTCATTAGGGGAGGCCTATTGCCTGTGTCCAGCAGTGGACTGCTATAGTCTGATGATGATGATGATGATTGCAATGTGTAGAATTTCTTATAGGCGCCTGAAGGGATATCTCTGCAAAACCTGTACGAAATACCATTCTGCTCATATTATGATTTATCGCTTAAAAAATAGAAAACTCAACTAACTAGAATAACTCGAGGTCAAGAGCTGGACCATATTAAATAAAAAAAAACGTAATTTTCATCTTGATGATCAACCTATAGCAGTCCACAGCTGGACATATGTCTTACCTAATGAGTGTTATTGTTTCCTGTCCTCAGCTCGTTAACCCTCACCTAAGAGAAGTTTGGATGGAATAGTCTCGCCGTACCACCCGAGTTTTTTGGGATATTATTTATAATCGGGTATACGAGTACACACAAATTTTCACATTTATAATATTAGTGCGATTTATTTTAAGCAAAATAAAGTTTAGTATTTTAATACTAACTTTATTTTGCTTACTGCTACTAGTTAGTGTGAAAATTTGTGTGTTTATGTGAGAACCTTAGATATACCAAAACTGCACGGAAGAGACCGGGACCAACATTTTAGTTTTCTTAAGCATTAGTTAGGTAGATATATCGGTGAAAAGCCTGCAACATCCTCAACCAATCAATATGATGATAAAGTCAGGACTAGTCCACTACCAGAAAAAGGTGAAATTCACCAGCCCCAACACGTTTCAAAGGTCGGAGCGACCGGTTCGGCTGTCGGTTTGTCCGTTAACTGGTTGCGATCAGCTGGTCGCCACTCCTATGGAACAGGTTTCATCATCATTACTGATAATACATGTCTAGACTGGTATCAATAATACGCACAGTCGGAAACAAGATTTTCTTTTAAAGAACAAAATTAAATCGTGGTTGAGTTCCTGATACTGTCCATCCCATGGACAAATCCCTTAATCGCCATGAACATCCAGGGGAGATAATCACTATCAGGCCCTCCACAGCTGGACAAAGGCCTCCCATAACGAGCGTCATTGGCCCTGCCCTCAGCTTTACGCAACCAGATTCTAGCAGCATAAACTGGATACCCCCTACGTTTTTCGACGGGAGGAAAAAAACTACTTTTTGCTGGACCTGGCTTATAAATTGATAGAATACCTAAAGGAACTTTGAATCGAATCATTGTCAATTAGGTATATATTTCGCTGACTGTACCCGAATGGTGACTGTTACAACGGTTAAACGAATTCAAAATAGATCTCTGTCATAAAAACAAAATGTAAAATACTGGAAATCAAAGGACAAAAAATTTAACTACTTATACATAGGTACCCACCAAACGGATTTGAATTCATAGAACTCAGCATTAACTCGAATCCAATGAGGGCATTTGGGCAGTCTAAAAACAAAAACGACACCAGCCTATGAGTTTACTGCTGGACATATACCTCTCCTTTTATGGGGGATACTTATGCTTGTAATCTCCACGCGGAGCATGGACGCGAAGATGGGTTGGAGATTGCTGGACACAGCTTCTCCCACCGGGCAGCCTAAAGCTCGGACTATGTATCCGAAATTACGGGTTTTAAAAAAAAACATACTTATTAACAAGGTACTTATTCGGTGCAGAAATTGGCGGAAATAGTTACTATGATATTTTTTCGGAATCCGGAATCACGGGTAAAAAAGTCCCAGCCAGTGTTTCTAGATAGAGATAGTCTTTTTATTACCGGTGTTGCAAAATTCAGGTTTCTCTATTTCCTGCCCTGGTTATCGGGGCGAATAAAGGATAGGCCGCAGACAGCCATCCTGACACCAGCCTTCAAGATCTTGGCCACTTCATATGTCAAATACAAGGTCAACTCTAAAAAAGGGTGAGAGTCTTCTGGTCTTGCTTTTATAAGCTTTTTTTTTCGATAACATTGGATCTGCTAAGGGCTAGCCGGTGCTGAATGACGGCACAGTACGGCACGGTATGGTACGCTCCGGCAGCCCGAAGGAAGTGTGGTGCGCCACAAAGTGCCGTTACATGACACAACGTCCGGAATGCCGCAGCATGCTTTGGCATCCCGTGGAATGATGCGGGACGGATCAATCAAAGTATCGAACGAAACAAAGGAATCTGAGTGCTATAATCATTATATAATAATAATAATAATTATTATTATTATTCATTATTAATTATTACCCTATTATAATAATAGGGCTACAGACGGAGGAACTAACCGCACCGCGTACATTGCCCGGATGCTGCCTCTGTTTCAGGTACTTGAACCAGCTGTAACTGTTACTGCACAACGGCTATCGGATCAGGTACGAGCCATCCAACGATTAAAATTGTTGGATGATTCGGTACTTGACCGGCTACGCGCTGAAATCCAAAGTGCTCAAGTAGCTGACCACTCGCAGCGGGTCCTGGCTGCCACGTCGACGGTTACGACAACTTCGATACCTGTGACGACGGAGCCGGACCCCGCTGCTGACGACGTCAACAACGAGAACACCAGCATGACAAACCAGGTAAATGAGCAGTTGAGGAGGACTTTGGAGGATACGATTTTATCGTACCGGTCCGCACATCTCGATGAAAGACCGCGTTTGCCACGCTTGCCCACTCACAGACGAAACTTAGCTCTAATGGAGGCCTTGAATCCTTTGTTGGTTCCTTATCTAGAGACTAGCGAAGGTCTAGCCGATACCCATTCGATCCTTTACTGCGGAGCCGTGGCTGCGTGTCGTGTTGCTCGTGTCAAGTTCCCCAACTCCACGCGAGCACCACGGCCTGTCAACCAAACTCCAGCTTGGCAAGTACGGATCGAACGGCGGATCAGTAAATTCAGGACCCTCATTGCAAAGCTAAGTTGCTTCAGAGGGGGCAATACCCGCCCTCGAGTGATGCGTTTTGTGACACAGGCTTTTGCTGGGACCGATATTCGGCCCCACGATTATATGGCCTGTGTCACAGAACGCATTGACTTTCTGAAGCAGAAAATCTCTGCATGGGCAAGCCGCATTCGTCGGTATCGAGAACGTGTGGACCGATATTGGCAGAATCGAAACTTCCAAAGTGACCAGAGGAAGGTGTACCGAAACTGGGAGAAACCTGACCAATGTGTGATGGACGGGCGTGGACCGGATGCGGATGCCATGAATAATTTCTGGCGCAGCATCTGGTCTGTGCCCATCCAGCACACGGAGGGAGATTGGATGGATGTGGTGAGTAGAGAGTGTGAATCTATCGAAACCATGGGACCTGTAGAGATTAGCCCCATAGATGTCAGATTTGCAATCCGTTCGGCCCATAACTGGAAAAGTCCTGGACCGGACGGGTTGCATAACTTCTGGCTGAAGTGGTTTCGGTGTTCACACTCTGTACTCGCCACACAATTTCAAGAAGCCCTAGAGCTTGGGTCTCTCCCTAGTTTCATGACGACAGGAGTCACCTTCCTGCTCCACAAATCTGGTAGTACCGCGGAAGCAAAGAACTACAGACCCATAACGTGCTTACCTACCATTTACAAGCTCCTTACGTCCATTCTGAGCATAAAAATTAATGCGCACATAGTTGCAAATAATATTTTGGCTCCGGCTCAGAATGGATGTAGGGTTGGGTCCCGCGGTACTAAGGAGCTCCTCCTCATTGACATGACCATTAGCCAGCAGATCAGGCGCAGCAAGGGGAACCTCTCCGCTGCATGGATAGACTACAAGAAGGCGTATGATTCAGTGCCTCATACATGGCTGGAGAGGATCTTAGAGTTGTATAAAATTGATGCAACTTTGAGATCCTTCTTAGGTACGTGCATGAGACAGTGGATCACAGTTCTTCGTCATCCAGGTAGCGGACGGGATCCCTCTGCTCCGCAAGATCTGATTCGCATAGAGCGGGGTATTTTCCAGGGCGACAGTCTGAGTCCCCTATGGTTCTGCCTGGCACTGAATCCTCTTAGTACTCTGCTAAAGGATTCAGGGCTAGGCTATCGACTTCGGAGAGAGGGTGATATCGTTTCTCACCTGCTGTACATGGATGACCTCAAACTTTTTGCGCCAAGAAAACCAGAATTGCTGACTCTGTTGAATATCACACAGATATTCAGCAGTGCCATCAGCATGGAGTTCGGTGTCGAGAAGTGTGCGGTCATGCAAGTACAGCGGGGGAAAGTTGTAAATACTACAAACTTACAGCTTTCCGATACGATATCCCTCAGATCTCTTTCCGATATCGAAACCTACAAATATCTCGGTATGTCAGAAGCGTTAGGTATAGTAGACAGAGACATAAAACAGTCGGTGAAGGAGCGATTCTTTTGCCGCCTTACTAAAGTACTCAATAGTCTTTTGTCGGGTGGTAACAAGGTTCGGGCCTTCAACGGCTGGGTTATGCCTCTGCTCATCTATACTTTTGGCATATTGAGATGGACTCAGACTGAACGTGACGCCCTTGACTGTAAGGTTCGCCAACTTCTTACGACACACAGAATGCGACATCCACGCTCGTCGGTAATGAGGATGTACATCCCGCGGAAATGTGGGGGCCGCGGCTTTTTAAATGCCAAGACCCTCCATAACCGCGAGGTGTGCAAGCTCAGAGAATACTTCCTCCATGCCGACAGTGAGATGCATCGTGATGTCGTAGCAGTTGACAAGAACCTTACCCCGCTCTCACTGGCTAAGGAGAACTGGCACAAACCTACGGTGCTGAGTGCCCTCGACCGCAAGGTTGTATGGGAGAGTAAGGAGCTGCACGGACGGTTCTACAAAGCCCTTACAGGGCCTGATGTAGACCTACTCGCATCCGTGAACTGGCTACGTTTCGGTGACCTCTTTGGGGAAACCGAAGGTTTTGTCTGTGCGATTATGGATGAGGTAATAAAGACGAACAACTACCGAAAGTATATCATGAAGGATGGAACCGTTGACATTTGCAGAGCTTGTCATCGTCCCGGTGAATCCCTCAGACATATACTTTCGGGTTGTTCGCACCTCGCTAACACTGAATACTTGCACAGACATAACCAAGGTGGACTTCTTTGGGTTGTTGATGATGATGAATCAGATGACTCGCGTGCAACTTAGTCTCTGAATTGAAAAACTATTTTTTAATTCCGAAATGATAGGCAATTAGACATACATGTACCTACCTACGAATATTAGTTATACTTATGTGAACTCAGGGAAGCATAACCACCTACATACTGGGTTTACACATTACCCTAACACACACTTATGTACACACTTGTTTGTTGTTTTGTTGCTGACTCGTTCCGCTTGTGGCCTCAAAGGGTAGTAGCTGAAAATCAGTGTTTGCTCCTTGAGCAAAATTATGCGCTGAGCTATGGCCTTTTTTGTCATACTGCAACACACACATACACTGTGATGGACTTTCTCACAATGTTTAGTCGTACATATTGTTTTTTTCAATTTATTTTTTATATTTTTCTAGTTATAATGTCTTCACTATTCATATTGTATGTATACCTAATGTCAAATTACCTACTTGTTAAATCTTAAAATTGTTGTATATGTGTGTGATTGTAGTTGCAAATAAACGATATATCTATCTATCTATCTAAGTAGCAAAGATCATCCACCAGCAGCTTGCTCTCCAATACGACCTTGTCGATCCAGAGGTTCCGTACTATAAGTACGCACCGGTACCGGTTCTCGAAAATGGTCGTGCTACGCTCTACTGGGACCGCTCTATCATCACGGACAGGACTATTCTTGCGAATAAACCTGATATCGTCTTGGTAGACCGGTCGGAACGCCGGGCGATACTTGTTGACATCACCATCCCACATGACGCTAATCTCGTGAAGGCCGAGAAGGACAAGCTTAGCAAGTACCTTGACTTGGCACACGAGATTACCGCTATGTGGGATGTCGACTCAACAATTATCGTTCCGAAAGTCGTTTCAGTGAACGGTCTGATAGCGAAGAGCCTTGACCAATACCTTAAGAGGCTCTCGCTAGGCAGCTGGATCAAGGGTCAGATACAGAAGGCGGCTCTCCTGGACTCGGCACGCATTGTGCGGAGGTTCCTCTCTCTGCAGCCCTAGCCACTGACCGTTTGAGCCTTGCCCCGCGGTCGGTGGTCTCCCGTTTTGATACATTTTTTACTATAATGTTTTTGATATTTATTTATGTACATAAGTAGTATTAAGTATAATAGTAAAAAATGTATTTTAGACGAGTTTACAATTAAATAAAGTGTCATAATAATAATATGAACTCGGCACGCATTGTGCGGAGGTTCTTGTCTCTGCAGCCCTAGCCACCGACCGTTTGAGCCTTGCCCCACGGTCGGTGGTCCACCATTTTGGATATATTTTTTACTATCATGTTTTTTTATGCTACTTTCAATGAACACAAGAACAAAGTGTCCTCCCCTTAATTAGAGACAGTAAGAAAAGTGCCAATGGACACATTCTTAGAAATAATATTTGTATAAAATTAAGTTAAACTTAAATTACTTATTAGCCTACTTGGCTAGATTGTAATACAATTAGGGTACCGTAAGTTATGTGGTAAACTAATACAAAAAAAAAAAAAAAAATGTTTTTTTATATTATTTTTGTATATAGAAGATTAATAATGTTTTAAATTCATAGTAAAAAATGTATGTTTGATGAGTTTTAAAATGAATAAAGTGTCATAATAATTATTATTATTATGTGGAACGTAATCACACAGCATCATGTAGCCCCAAACTAAGCAGAGCTTGTATTAAGGGAACCATATGATTGATATAATACACATATATATTTTTGTTGTAAATACATTCATATCATACATAGAAAACACCAGACCCGAGACAAATATCTACAGAACATGCAAAAATTTGTCCCGCAGCAGGAATCGAACCCGCAACTTTCTGCGTCTCAGGCGGACTTTCGTCCACAGCGCCACAGAAGCCGTCAAGAAAAAAGAAAGAAAAAATCCTTTGCCATGCCGTCAGTCCGCGCTAGCCCAGAAGCAGTGTTAACATCGTTTGAAAACTTTGAAACCACACCAACATTGCGGCAATCTATAAACATAAGTTAGTAATTGTTAGTTTTTTTATATATAAATTTCTACTGAACAAGTTAAAATTAACACAAAACCACTTATTCCAAGTAATACGCAGCTCACGACGATCCCTTGTAGGGTGGTAAGAGCGCCGATAAATAGACAGTAAATTTTAAAAGCGGTCCCTTTATGAGTCATTATGGAGTCTCGTCGAACGAATGTGCAAACATACAGACATACACTACAGTTTGTCCATCATAAATAATGCGTTTTATTAGTAACTATAAAACTTTAGGTGGACAAATGTGTTTCGATTTTATATTCCGTGAAATAAGATTGTAATTGACTGACATGCCAGTGGGTTATGTTTGTGACATATGAATGCGTGTCATAAAAATAATAAAAATTTATACACGTGAGACGGTTTTGAACCTACGTCTTGTTTGGAGAAATCATTATGTTAATTTTGATAAAATTCAAACTCATAAAAATGACTTATGCGTGGCTTTATACTCACATGTCATAGTAAATTTCATCTATTGACATTAATAGAAAAATATTTACGAAAACCCCCGATTCAAAAAGTTTAAAACTCAAAAATAATACCATCGTTGAGCCATTAAATTCGATTGAGTAATTTGCTTTTTCTTATTGAGTCGGGGGTATTTTAATTTTTTTATTTAATTTTTATTTTAAATTTTTAAAGAGTGTACCTGCTAGTTTGCTGGATATCCTGGCTGCAGCGACAGCTCATCGTTTTGCCACCCTTGCATTCCAAAAAATGCAAGGGTACAAATAGAATGAATTATTAATACATACATTAATTATACAATTATTAATCCTCATTCCCTTTCAATATAGTGTACATTATTCTACTAGTCAACCCCTTTTATGTGATACCAATATTGAGGGAGTTGTGAAAAAATATGTAATTCACACACACACACACACACACACACACACACACACACACACACACACACACACACACACACACACACACACACACACACACACACACACACACACACACACACACAGAGATACATCAAACATCCCGTCGTTTTTGCGCCGGGGGTTTAAAATACATCATTCATTCTAAATAATTACATCATTTTAATAATGAGATTATGCGGTTACCTAAAATATGTACATCTTACTATAAATAATTATTGTACAGTTAAATAAAAATCAGCCTTTAGTTTTAAAAATGCATACAAGTTAGGCCACAGTCACAAAAAAATTTACTCTAAATAAAAGAAAGAGTTAAATTTTATTACCTAGGTACGCTTTCTCACAACAAAGCAAAAAAATATAGTGATTCTGATCCACACGTGTGGTCACTCCCAGGAATTGGAAAAACATTATCTGCCAAAGTAATTTTTTCATTTGTCCCGTTTGTCCCGGAATATTTTATGTGCTGTCATCATTCAATTGATTTTGAGCATTCCCGATACGCCGCTACAGCCCGTAACTACTACCCTAATTTGAGTAAACGTTATTTAAATAACTTTAAGGTTCAAATTGCACGAGCAAACTACACCTGTAAATTTGTTAATAATCAACGTTGGTGGTTCTATTAACGTGTATATCACCGGTTGACACCTTGTTACCAGAAATTGTATAACTTATTTTAAACTTTAAATGATTCGATATAAAGGTGTATTTAGCACAAATTTGTACCGATATTGGGTTTATTTACTTTAGTCAGATTTAAACTTTATAAAGGCAAAAATACGTTTTGAAATCCCTTGTAGGTTAATTAAAGCATCTATTTTGTATATCTCCAAGCCGCCTTTAGCAGCGGGTGAGCAGGCGGTACGATTGAGTCGTTTCTACAAAATCCGATAGGTTAGTAAAAGTTTGTTTGTTTGTATCTGCCGAAACTAATGGGGGGTCCAAAGTGTTCACGGGAATAAAAGGTGTTGATAAAAGAAGGTGCAATTAGTAAGATAGGTGGCATGACAACACCTACTAATAAATTAGACGGAGTGAAAAAAAAATATTCTTGGTAAAAATGATTCTGGCATAAAATAAAATTTGTGTCACTGTTAAATAGATATGCATGCAATGTTTTTTCAAAGACTAGGTATATCATAAAACCTTCCTATTTACCTTCATTTACTATTGTACAAGTTAAACTGTATAAGGCTGTATTATGTAATTTAAATTCCTTGAAATGAAAAGAAATCAAATGAAATTAATGAATAAAGTATTTATTGCAGAAACTGTATACAATAAGATCTTATAAACCGGGTGGAACAACAGTTTGTCCATTAATTACAGACATACAATGTTTTACTTATTATCTATGAAATTTACTGATTATAAAATTCTTTAATTTCATAAAAACATTTTTCTATGAGCCACTTACGGAGTTTTGTCTAAAATTTACTAGTGGACGGTTCTCTTATGTTGACAATTAAATATTTAAATTTTGCATGCCAATTGTATTTGATGAAATATGAGAATGCTGTACCATAGCATTTGAGAACTTTGTTACCATATTTCAAGGAAATAAACCATTTTATTGCACTGAAACCAAAATATAATTATTTTTATGTTTATCTTCACCAATTTATTTCTTAATTAGTTTTCACAGAACAATATTAATTATTATTATAATTGAAATACATAATAAGCTCATCCCGAATTTGACCGCGTAAGTATGACATAGTTTTTCTTCGCTGTACCGCTTTAGGGCCGAATTTCAGGAATTACATTCTAAGTGCATCCCTACACATACTTACCCCTATTCCAATCTATACTATATGACTTATGATTGTCGAGTCAGTGAGTCAATAAACTTCATTTGAGTTTTATATTTAAGAAAGGTACCTACTTACTTGGTGAAAAAGTAAGTAACAAGCTAAATTTCAGTTAGGTTTTAAAGCATGTCGGAGGCCTTCGGGCGGCCATAACACTCCAACACTAGAGTTGGCCGCCAGCTCATATAAAGAAGAAGAAGTTTAACTTATCCAACTTATTTCTGTTTAGAGTTACAAGATATTTATTTGTATAAATAAGTGTAGGTAACTTCGGCCTTAGGAAGAGCTATTTCCCGAATCCATGGATACAAAAATTGTATTATGTTTTAAAAAGTTTTTATGCTTATTTTAGATACAACAATACAAACAACAATAAACATAAAATGTTAAATAGAACCGATGTTATTGCAGCAAGATAGTCTTTAATAATCGTTGTAAGTTTGCCTTCAATGAATTCATTTGAGTGTTGTCCTGTAAAAGCTTTGTTGTGGTCAGTTTACCACTGCACACTGCACAGTGGCACTTTAATTATTTTCAATATTTATGAGCAGCAATGGTGAACCACCACAGAAAGTATAAATTGAAATTGAAATGAATACATGTTTATTAACATCAAATAAGTATGTAAGTAATAGGTATTCATTTCCATCAGTTTTTCAACCAGTTTTTTTTTATATTTTTAACGATCAAAGCGTCCAAAGTTTGCAAAAAGCAAAAAAATCAAAATATGCAGAAACAAAACCTCAAAACAAATAAGCACTTCGAGTACAAAATGTACTCAAAATAAATCACCGTCATCATCCCCGGCCGTTAAATTTCAATTTTTGAACGTAGGCCTCTCCCATTCTATTCCATGCACGATGGTCAATCGCCTTTGCCATCCAGAGGTAGCCCGGGTATCCTTTTATGTCGTCTACTCATCGTTTCGGTGGATAACCCCTTGGTCTTCTGTTCGTACACGATCTCCATTCGAGGACTCGTCTCATCCATCGACTTCTATCAAGCCTAGCAATATGACCAGCCCAACTCCACTATCGCTCAACAATTTCTTTGACGTTATTTAGTTGTTAGTCTGATCCATTCGTTTCGCTTGTGGTCCCGCAAGGAGATTCCAAGCATGGCTCTATCCATCACCCTCTGCGCGACCCTGAACCTCTCGGCGACCGCTCTGTTAGTGACATGGTCCGTATGTGAAGACCGGCAAGATGCATTGCTCGAAAACTTTTGCTTTTAGATGTAGTGGCAGTTTTCCTCGTAGGATACGCTTATTTGCTCCAAATGCTGCCCAGGCTTGGGAAATCCGGTTCAAAGTAAATTTATGTTTTATGTATAGCACTGTGTGCCAAAAATACAGATGTGCTTCTGCAGGACTTCGCCCTCATGGTGCGTAGCGTTACGTGCAAGGCCCGCAGTCAACGTGTTAAAGTGTTGTAGTTAGCTCACACTTAGGGAAAATAAAAAAAGAGTATAGTGTTATTAAATAAAAAATAAATAATGCTGGACACTACCACATGGCATTATGTAGCCCCAAACTAAGCAGAGCTTGTGTTAATGGGAACTACATGACAATTATGTAACCATATTAACATATGTTTATATAAGTAAGTAGACACCTAAATCTCAAAAGTTTAAACAAGAAAAAAGTAACACTTCTCCTTTTTGAAGTCTCAATATGTGACTTCGAGGCCGTTATAACAGAATGTCGGATAAAAAACAACATTAGGTGGCCAAAGATAACAAAATAAAGGGCTGAGCAGTACCACAATGTAAGAATGGCAGTACTTACAATTAACAACTTTTGTTAACTCAGGTAACAGTTAAACAAACAATGCAAAACTTCTGTTTCGTTAACGCGTAACGAAATCGACCCCGGTGTGCGATGTTTGTGTACTTTACCCTAGAATTGCGCGATTAGGTACAGTCGTGTTCATAACTATACTGCACCTCGGCATAAACTGTTTACTTGCATGAGATATACAATATACATGCTCCAGCGTTGCCAAACGTACGAGAAATCTCTCTCACCTTTACGAGATTTAGCAGTCTCTGTACGAGATACAAAATAAAAATTTCGTACATTTTGACGGCACATTTTTTTGGATCTGTTACGGTTGCGATTTTTATTATTATATTCTTGTGTTTTTCTGATTTATGTTGCGCAAAATTAATGGGTGATGGATTTAGTGACCAGCATATTTTATGAAACTCTCCTTGTAAACTCTGAGTATTTTGTTTGTATTTAAATTTTTCTGTGTACATTAAGATCGAAAATATTTTTATTTTTTTAAGTCATGCACTCGACTGTACAGTTATTACAATGGCGAAGTGTGACTAAATGTAAATTTTAAGAGGTGTTCTGATGTTATCTAAACAATAACTTTTCCTGCGCGGATATAATTAGTCTCGCTGTAAGTTACAGTGTCGTAATAATGGTTTTACTTTGGAAATAAATCGTTGGGTGCAAAACAGATCAATTATCGACGGCCTAGTAGCGTGATCGTCTAGCTGGTTTGATTCTCGCTGCGGGACAGAGACAAAAATTAGTATGCTTATTTGGAAGATAGTTGAACACCCTTGACTTCTTTTGCATTACTTCTATATTAAAGGTGAAAGTTTGAAAAAAGATGTAAAATGCAAAAGTTTCTTCCTCCTATATGTCAAAAATAAAACCTGAAACGATTAAGCTGAATTATTTCACATATTGATTCTACTATATACCAGGAATAACATAGGCTACATTTATCTGGATACTACGCGAGTGAATTCGCGGACTGAAGCAAGTCTTTATTATTTGTCATATTGCTTACTTCGGTGTTCTGAGTTTATCATCTTGGTAAGCAGCACTCCGCTCGGTCAATACTTGAATGGGTGACCGTTTTGATCTGAGCACTTCCGTTAAGAAGTTCGTCCCGGCATTTTCAATCGTTAAGCTAGGTCGTGGCCTAAGAACTACGACACTCTGGTGTCTGGTGGTGGTGGTGTGGTGGTGGTGTTGGCACTAACTTGGCCACGAAGAAAGAAGAAGGACATAATATTTTCTGGGCCTGGTCTTGATTTTGATTATGTTACGATAATCTACTCTTTTGCCCGTAGGTAGGTAGGTAAAGTTATGATAATTTTAATATTGGATCTTATTATTTTTATTGCATTGATACAAAACAAAAACCTTTAAGTACCTACAATTTTTTGCGCATGGCGGGCAGACAACACTGACCGCAGTAGAACAAAAATAAACACAAAAAGGATTGAATCCCGAAATGAACCGGTAGGTATAAGTATGGTTTGAAAAATGACGAAAATATGCCGAAGGCTGTTGCGAACCGCGGAATACCCGAGTTCATCAAAGGACGAATCAAAAGGTTATGGGTTTAACACGAGGATTTTTTTGCCCAATTTAGAAATGGTTTAAGAACCTACGGAATAACTGAGTTCATCAGAGGACAAATCAAAAGGTTAAGGGTTTAACACGAGGATTTTTTGCCCAATTTAGAAATGGTGTACGAACCTACGGAATAACTGAGTTCATCTGAGGACGAATCAAAAGGTTAAGGGTTTAACACAAGGAGTTTTTTGCCCAATTTAGAAATGGTTTACGAACCTACGGAATAACTGAGTTCATCTGAGGACGAATTGAAAGGTTTAGCACGAGGAATTTTTTGCCAAATTTAAAAATGGTGTACGAACCTACGGAATAACCGAGTTCATCTGAGGACGATTTGAAAGGTTAGGGGTTTAGCACGAGGAATTTTATGCCCATTTTAGAAATAACAATCAAAAGTATCACAAAAAAGGGTTCGGTGACCATTGCTTCATCGGTGTGAATTGATCAACGGTACATACCTCCTTCAATTTTTCAAGTTTCATTTATTGAAAGTAAAAAATAACATTACAGATACTTACGATCTAAGGCGTTACATTTACGGACACTGAATGTAAATAACATTTTATGAAAATAGAGAGAGTACCAAAAAGTTCTTACATCTAATAAAAAACTAAAAATAATAAAATCTTAGTGCCTACAGTTCTTCTAATTGAGATGCTTATAAAAAATTTAGTAAATCTACTCAGATAAATCTTATAATTATCCTGATAACGATACGCTATACGATGATACGTACTGTAGTATGAATGTTAATTGTCCTGATTGAAGCTAAATATGTAAACGTGTAAAGTCATTTGTTTTTTCTTTACGCAAAAACTACAGAACGGATTGAGTGAGATGCAAGGTTTCACATAATATGTAGTTCTAGATCAGCTAACTCAGTTGCATACCGAAATGATAGCAACAACCAGTCCTTTTTTTTACACAGTGTTTTTACTTTAGATAGTTTTTACCTTAGAACTAGCTACTAGATAAAGTCTTAAAATTCAATACGGCTGATATCTACTTTCTTATGTCCAATATCATCAGTTAGAAAGGGATGCATACATATATCAATGCGACTTCAAAAAGTTCATTGTACCAGGGCGCTCGAACTAATTTCTACGCAGGTTCATACAAACGCCCTGGTACGAAGTCACTAAAATCGCATTGAGATAAAGTTTGCATCTCTTTTTAGCTAATATATACGGACATAAGAAAATAGAGATCAACCGTATGAGTTAATGTTCAGAGCATAAATGAATTTTAAGACTTCTTCTATGCTTTAGTCCTATTTCTTTGGTTTTTACAAACTTTGACATTTCCTCTGTCAAAATTCAAAGAACGTCAATTGAACGTAAATGAAAATGCCAGTCATTACTGGTCACCTTAGTATTTAGAAAGTCTAATATAATTACAGATTCTTTGTAAATTTAATTTTACAATCATTTTATTTTTTACATTGTGACGTATAATAATATTTATGAATAAATGACTATTAATGACTATTAATGACTATTAATTGACAAACTGTCAAAGCTTGTGAAAAAAGGACCGGTGCTTATCATTTCGGTGTGCAACTGAGTTAGCTAATCAGATAGCAGGAACCAAGCGAACAAAGCCTTTAGTGGAAACTAGTTATAAAATAAAACCACTATAACAAAATATCAAAATATAAATTGCTGTTTAAGACCTACTTAAAAGTGGAACCAATATTTTGGAAATTGAATCTTTTTGTTATACTTAGTTAATTTATGAATAAAAAATACTGCAAAATTCGTAGAATTATAAAACATTGCAATAAATAAACCACAACAAAGTTGTCTAACACCTACAGTCTCAGCATCGCAAGGCCGTGCATTTACCTTGCCCCAGAGAACCAAATCCTGATGACCTATCACCACACCAGAATCTAATCTACCCAGAGCTCCAAGCAAACTGGACTCTAAGTCCCAATGGACCATAATGTTAAGACCTCTGATTAGCCTTAGATTGACACTGTGCAGTGGAAAAGATCAAAGGGGTTCTTATTATGATGGCTCATTAGTTTCTGGTGATGACGTAAAAAAGTGAACCCGTGCAACGGTCATTGGTTGCAAAAAGTTGTGTGACTTGTGATATAAATGGCAAAGTTTTTACTGAATTCTTAAAAAGAGATCAGAATTTACGACTTGTTCATAGAAATAGCCAGAGATTCTTTTATTATCATTTATTTTATTATTTTACATACATACAAACACCATCACTGTCTCTAAAATAACTTACTATCTTTAATTTAATTAGGAAAACGTTGTAGATTCAATTTACAATGGATAAAGTGTTGTTTCATAAAAGCCGACATCTGTGGAGCAGTAGGCTAAGGCCTACCTGAGACGCAGGAGGTTGTGGATTCGATTACCACCGCGAGACAAATGTTTGTATGTTCTGCAAATATTTGTCTCAAGATTGGGTGTTATCTATGTATAATATGTATGTATTTACAACAAAAAAAAAACTATTATTTAGGTAGTGTATCAGTCATGTAGTTCCCATATAATACAAGCTCTGCTTATAGTTTAGGGCTAAAATGATTTTGTGTGATATTGTCCAGCATTATTTATTACAGTTTTAACAATAAATGACTCTTATTCCTATTTGAATATTGGGTAGGTAAGGTAACTCAAATATATCGGCCAATCTTAAAACATTTTAGTGGCGGTCTCGTACTTATAAGAGGAGTTGCGTGTATTTCTGAATGGTAATGCTGATGATATAGATAATGAAACAATTCAACCACTTAGACCAAATAGTGATTCTCCCCCTTATTAATTGTTATTTCGAACAAGTCTAAACATGACAGAATCGTTCCTTATCTTTGATCTCATCAATAGCAATACATCATTTTTAGGACAGCTAGAAACCAGTCTCCTGATCGGAAAACAAGTCACTACATGCTTGACAATACATGCGCTACGAGTCGCACTCGATTCCAATCCCAATCTCCTTAAACTTTACTTAATTTCCATTCACTTGGATAAGGCTTTTTGTTTTACCTACCAATATCTATATATTATCAACTATTTCGTGGTTAATTCCCATTATATACCTACGAGTTTAGCATTCAGATGTTTGATTTATATCTGTTGAATTTTAGGAAAATTATTGGAATTTTGGCTTTTCGATACATTTACATCTTAAACTGAAACTGGATTGATTATAAATTAATTGAGATTGTAACTGGCTTTAAGGGTAATCCACTTGTTGAACGACCTTGCTGTGACCTAGACAGGACTGGATTGGACAAGTTCAATGAACGAGATCTCCTGTGAATGGTTCCTTAACGGATTATCTCAGATTATGAAGTACTTAAGACTTAATTATTAGATTACAACTCTAAGGGAATGCTATAACCGCTACATTGAGAATAAAGGATAAGTTGCGCCGCATTATTGAGAATTTTCAATACTTTAGTCCTCTCAGGACAAAGGTTTCTCGTTCCGGGAGATAATCTTTGAAGTTGTTTATCATATTCAATAGACAATTGACTTTTTAACACAGTAGTAGAGAAGACATAATAGGGATGTCCAAAATTAATATTTTTAATTATTTTGAAGGCACTTACGTTATGATTATTTTTAGAATTTTAAATATTCGGTTTTAAAACAGATAGATAGTACTTGTGTATGTAATTTACTTGCTTCATATAGTATTTTTTGGGTCTCAAGATGTTGGTTTTTGACATTTTCAAATTGACTTCTTGCTTAATTTGAGACGATACAACCTCGGCCTGGTTTAAGAATCAGTGTAACCAATCAATCCTATTTATCAACATTAAGACCTATTGCGAATCCATCTGAAGCGAAAAGGCACCCATTTCATAAAAAACTATCAATTTCTAAAACAAAACCTAGACAATGCTTGTAACTCTTTCCACAGTTTTGACGTAATTTAGTGGAGGTAAACAACCGTCACAAATCTAATTTCTCTTCGATTGGTCACGGGAATCGAAGCTGCTATCGATTCGATAGAGTCTGTAAAGACGAACAAAATAAATATTGATGGTAACTAGAAAGTTACGAATGTATTTTTGTTTATTTATTTTTTAACAAAGTCTAAAATGTAATGGAGCTCGAATCAAGCTAATAGATTTGTGTAAAAAACTAGGTATCTAATCATGAGGAAGCGCTATATTCATAATGAACACAACAGCCGCAAGCTTTAAGCTTTATAGTTTCTCGAATGTTATGTTGAATTGTCACGGTGATCACCAATTCAAAATGGAGAAGACAAAGTAATTATTATATTAAATAGGTAGTCATTTCATGGATTCGTCAAGTGTTTTCAAAATTACACTTTTCTATTTAAAAAAATAATTTTGTTTATGCATATCACACGCAACAACATTTACAAATAAGCAGAAAAATTGTCATCGGGAACTCAATGAAAACGGCCCAGACAGTGTGGCTTTTATCATCAAACTTATGAATGGTTCCCTCTGTACAACTGATATAAAACCGTGTTTAACCCCAAAATATCTCCTGTATAAGTATCCGATTCAAACTTAAGTTTTATCGTTGTAATGTGTAACTCTGTAGTAGTGAAAGGATACAAATAAGAGTCGGACTCTCCACAAGTCCACACGTGCAGGACGCACCTGCCTTACGTTTCAGGGGTTACAATTTCGAACTTTTTACTTCAGAAAAACAGAAATTGTTTACTAAGTAAGTAAAATTACTGGGTATTACTTACGAAAGAAAATTCGAATATTAACGTTATAAATAGGAATGCGAAAAATTAAACATTTTAGATGTCAAAGAGGATACAAAAGGCACACGACTGGGCAGGGGATTTGAAAACCAACGAAACCGACAACTGAGCATCAAAGAAGATGCCCCTTGACATAAAGTTGTCGGTCTCTGAGCTCTGGAATTTATATCTTCTAGCTTTCGCCCGCTGCTTCGCTTGCGTGGTACCCAGATAAAAAGTGTCATATGTGTTAATCCTGGTCACAAACTATGCATATTCCAAGTTTCATCCAAATCCGTCGTACCGTTACTTAATTGAATGGAAACAAACATGCTCACACACACAAACTTTCGCATACTAGCTTTCGCCTGCGGTTTCATTCAAATCCGTTCAGCCGTTACGGAGTAAAGCGACAATAACATTTTTTTTTCATTTATAATATTAGTGTGATGTGATGTGATTACTATTAGTACGTAACGTAAATACGTACGGATTTACGTTGAATTTAAAAGCCGCTGCCCGACCTCCATACTGGGGAAAAAAGTCGTGATAATTTTTATTTTTATTTTGTTTCAATCCCTACATGTCTTTGATCCAGTCCTGGATTTCAATTTCAGTCAGGATTTACTTAAAAAAGTAAAGGATCTATCATTTAACAAAATAGGATTTACATAATAAGTAATGGACTTTTCAAAATAGTAAAAGACTCCTGCAATGTCCTATTTTAGTATTTTCTAGACAGCCCTAAAACCCTCCAGTCGCTGGAGCCTCCACACGTGCGCCGGCACCTTGCGCAGATGTGCACGCGCAGCTGCCCACTTTAAATCTCGTACTTTTACCATGCCTTTTGTGATTTGTTCCTTTTCTAGTGGAATTTGTAAATAGACTTGAAACAAGGTGACTTTGCAGCTATTTAAAGCCAAGCTGGAGGACTTACACTCACGTTATACCCAGATAGTAAGCTGTATCTCAATTATTATACACTAGCTTTGCCCGCGGCTACGCTCGCGTGTCAGTCACCCGGATATAAATTAGCCTATTGTTCTAGGTCTAGAGCTACATAATGTGCAAAGTTTCATCTCAATTCGTTATGTAGTTTATTAGAGGAACACTGCTCGTAAGTTATCCAAAAACATAACGCATTAAATACAATTGGGTCGGAGTTCTTCGAAAAAATCTATACTTCGCCTCTTAGCAACAGCTCGAAGTAAAATCGGAACAAATCACCTCTTCAAAATTCACGTGAATAATGCAACACTAACAGAGTTACAGCCTACTAATGTATCACTTATAAATTCAACAGACCCCATTGTCAATAGACGCGGGTCAAACACAGAGGAAGATTTGGAATTTCTGATTTATTTTCCTACTTATAGAACTTCAGGACATTAAGGCGACGATACATGTCAAACCTCCACTCGCTCGCACTATTTAACATTTTTGAAGATATAAAATCACTGAATGCAGTTATGCAAAATAGCAAACCTTCACGGCCTAGAAAATAACAACTCAAAGGTTTGACACGTTGAATTTGGGCTTCGGACATGAGAACCTGAGCCTGCTGCAGAATTGTATATTTTTTTAAACTCAAAGTGTTTGGTGTTAGTAAAGAGTGGAACTTGCTTCCGGCGTCTTTTTCCCCTGACCCTTACAATATCAAAGTCTTCAAATCCAGAGTGAATCGATTCTTACTAAGCAAGCGTGCTCCATCTTAAACCACTTCACCGATTTCAGATGTGATTGATAGTGGACCAATGCTTCACTATTATAGTGTAAAAAACTTTAATTGCGGCCTTACATAAACTGAGCGCAACCGAAAATAAATCATCAGTGAAAATGCCAGATACATGCGCATGTCACAAATAAATCAAAACTAAACAATGCCGTCCAAAATCGGGCACCATCCTGAGGTAATCATAATCAATCACATACAATACGCGCGACTTCATTGCGTTAAATACGGCCGGTGTCAGAGGGGTCACATTTGTATCTCTGATTGGAGAAGGTGTAGTGATTAGGGATATTCTCCAAATCGAGTCTGGATTGAATCAACTTAAAGCATGCCTATTTTTAAACCGTGAAGCATTGCATTCGGTTTGAAAGGTATTGCCGGTATATTAGATGGATAGAAAATTCAGGCTAGTAAGGCCATTTTAGGTTCAACGTTACTAACGGCCGGTTCCTATAATATAACGTTACAGATAACGCTTCGTTTCCCCTTGAAAATCTGTAAAATTTTCGACGCCTCGTTGTTAATTTTTGACAGTTTTTCAAGGCAAAACGAAGCGTCATCGTAACGGTATAATATAGGATTCCATGGTCAGTTGACGTAAAAAACACTTACAGTACAAGTACAGGCTCCTAAGGCCGTGTTAGGCCTCAACGTTATGTAGTTGACGTAGAGTAAATTTGTTTTTAGATTTTTATCGACTTAATTGTTGCCGATAACTTCCAAAATCTACACTAGCGTAGTAGGGCGTACATATCATTGTTTTATTTGTCATCCTTTAGCTAGATTGACTTTGTTTCACTTAGCTTTAAAAAAATATTTCGTTTTTTGACATCCTTACATTCTCACAGCAGACGCTCGATCAGTATCGATCGAATACTAACAAAAAAGTCTTCGTATCGTAGACGTAAAATTTTAGCCAATGAAAAAGCGTAGATTCAAATTAACGCTTTGTGATTGGCCTAAATTTGACGTATACACTTACGATACGTCGTCAGGTTGAAATATTGTGATCGCCTTACAGTAGGATAGGAATAAATATGAGAACGACCCAACAATCCTCGAATAAAAGTATGTGACCTATGTATGACTGCCATGATTTACAGTCGATATTACATGTCCGTCTGTCCGTCCGCGCTAAGCCGACAGCCAATCCTGCTCCACAAAGGTTATTATCTAAACATTTAATAAGAAATCTTTCTGTTACAGGCTGACTGTAACATAAAGCACAGTATAATATAAACAGGTATACAGTATACAGGTGAGAGGCAGTTGTGATAGGGAGACTTAAGAAGACTAGTATATTTTATATTTATCAAAAATAATATGGATAAAAAAGGCTAATATTTCTATTATTTAGGTATAAAAATACTTGTACATTTATTATTACTACTATAAATATATAAAATAGTAAACTGCCTGACTGGGTAATATATGAACGTTCAGCCCAAACCGCTGGACCTACACACTTAAAATTTTGAACATAGATTACCTTATATAGCGTAAGTATTCTCTATGGAAGGATTTTTAGTAATTCCTCCCGAAGTGGGTTAACTGAGGGATGAAAGTTCGACAGTTTCGAAGTTAGGATATTAAAATGATTGAAAATTAATAAATATACGACGTGTCTGAGCGTTTTTTATAATTCCATTCCAGAAGGGGGTGAAAAGGGGTATGAATATATTTAACAAGATACACATGAACGCGAGCCAAGCCGCGGGCAGTAGCTAGTGTAAGATAAATTTAAGGCACTTAATTCTATCTAACCGATAAAAATATTACCTTCCATTTGGCTTTCCGTAGTCGGGTAAAAAGTATTAGTATGATATCTGTGGTATTGTTCATAATTATCTACGTAGCTTACCATAACTACTTCCTCATATTTTTTTTCCTTTATGAAAACTCACATTGAAGTTACGCCGCGCCGACTTAATTGGATCGTTTACGATTCTCAAACATTTAAGAAGCTAATCTACCAATTCTCAAAACAGCATCTTAATTACCCATCTATCATACCGCACAATGGTACTGTCCAGTGGCTTTCACCCTTTATCTGCAAGCTACTGTCCACTGTAGTGCTCCGTATAATTTTTGTATCGTTACATCTTGTCAGTACTTATACCTAAAAAACCTAAATAATCCAACACCAGAGTTGGCCACTAACTAAAATTTACTAATAATAAGTCAATGCCAACTCATACGAAGAAGAATAAGGAGTACTAATACGAGTATTATACAGGCAAAAGTTTGCAAAGATATGAATTATGAAATGTTTGTCCTTCCTTCACGCTAAAACTACTGAACAGATTGAGCTGAAATTTTGTACATTTTTATTTCTACACCTGGAACAACACATAGGCTTCTTTTTAACCACGCGGGTTATGCCGTGGGTGGAAGCTAAAATTAAATCATGCTTTGCCAAACACATAGATATTTATGAAAACATATGTAAAGATTTGTAAGTACACAATATTTATTCAAAATTGTTGTCGTATTATACCTATCTTCAAATATCTTTTTTTTAATCCATGGTTTACCCCAGTGACTACTTTAACGTCAACCTGCGTATATAAGTCACGCCACCAACCATAATGCCTACTGTTCCACTATTTTGGAGTCGCTTTGATAGACGGCCGCCCTAACCTGCGCTTGCGCATGACAAATAAAATTCCTCACGTGAGAAAGTTCCAGATAAGTTAAACGTCCGTTAATGTTATGTCAGATAAGTATTATTGTTGCTTCTATGAACTGTAAGTATGTTTACTAACTATTACGAAATGTAACGGAATATTAACTTCATCGCTCGGTTAGTAGCTCTGCTTTCCGAGCTGCAGGTTGTGTGTTCCATTTCCAGGATAAGCATTTGTGTGGTGAGCATGGATGTTTGAGACATCCATCAGACACAGAGTCCGAGTGTTTTATAAGTATCTATGTATGTTTATCAGTCTTTGGCACTCATAGTAAGCTCCGCCTTGTTTGGGTTCAGTTGACCGTTTGTGAGATGTCATGTATATCTATTTATTTAGATAAAGTGCAGTGACTTTGCTCTTTATCTAAATAAATAAGTTACGTTGACTTTGTTTAAATGTAGGTAGCTAGCCCGTGTGTCTTGACTATAGAATTACTATCCAAGTATCCATAAGCATGGTAGTTGATAAAAAATTAAGCTCCTAAAATACACTTTAAGTGCTGTAAACACGCTCTAGGGCCCGAGCAGCTTCTCTAGCAGTCAACTTATTAAAGATAACTGTACCTATCCTATAGATTGTTAGATTATAAAAGTACCCGAGATCAAAGATCAAATTATAGTATAGTAAATAACTCCAGCCAGGATTCAACTAGATAAATAGTAGAGAGTCACCCAGATTGTTTTTCTGTGTACAGGGTTTGATATATTCCCATAATGTCCATGTTATTGACCTAGTCCAATTCATCTCCCATTCCTTCACGTCCGCTTTGTCTTGAATACTTTACATCACAATACAGGCCATAAGGCTCTGCTTAACATATTATAATGTGGATGGATGCATTTGGAATGAGATGAAGAGGGGTGGAGGTCAAACGCCTAACAGCCATTAACGCCATTAAACAGACTTCAGAAAAGATGGGATTTTTTCAACCCATTTCATGGAATTATTATTTCTTAGATCTTTCATCGTCCTCTTCCTTCCTTTCTCTTCTATTTAATTTATGTTCCAAACATACATGTCCTAAGACGCATGCACAAATAACATCTCTAGATTTCTCTAGTATCTTATCAGATCTTGATTTTGATGACAATGGGGAGTACCTATAGCCTTATAATTAAACAAAAAAATAGTTTGCCAAATCGGTTCAGCTGTCTTCCAGTAGATATTCAGGGAACCACACACATCGGGGAACATACATAAAAAAGTTTCAGGCTAATTAAGTATCTCTTTTAAAAGAAGTCGGTTAAAATAGGAAAATAATTTAAAAATATTTTTCAAAGAAATAGTCACGCGTTTAAGTCTTTTGTATATAAAAGTCGTTCAAATGCCATCAAATATTTTAATGATTTATTTATCTAATGTATTGAAAAGCTTATCTATCAGTCACACAATGAGATCTGTTCAGAAATGTACCATCGTTTGAATATGTGAAACTAACCCTTTTCATACGAAGAATTATTTAGTTTTCTATAGAGGTACAGTTTATTTTAAACAGCTAGTTACATTATTTTGTAAGACACGCTTCTGTACGTATTTGTAATAAAATAATCATAATTTGAATTTGTTTGTAATCGGATTAGAACATTATAATTGACAAGCTTCCGCCCGCGGCTTCCCCGTGGATAAAACAATTGTACTCACTCACACGCACATACAGCCATACAGAACAAAACGGACCACAAGAATGAAAGTAAAATAGGTGGTACCTATTTTACTTTTGTGGTACCTGCCCAGACAAATAGTACTTTGCCTACTTGTTAATCCAAGTATTAATAACAAATTTCATCCAACTCCGTTCCTTTTCAAACCTCACCGAACCTGGTGCTAATCATGAACGCCTCATAATAATATAATACCTAATATAAAGTTCATACCGTAATCGGTACACAATTATCAATCATCTTATTAATCACGTGATTATTTTTATTACTTTAATTTAGTTCTTTTGGTTATTTCCCGTTTTAAAAAAGTATTGTCATGATTGAATCAACCAACTGAATCTTCACTGCAACGGAGGTCAGTGGCCGGCTGGTATCTCAACATAATAGAGATTAATCTCTAATTTGAATGTACACAGATTAGGACCCAGCTAGGGACATGAATAACATCTGTCCTGTCGCTTCAATAGTTGTCCTAATGAATTGATTTCTTGTGAGAGAATTGGACTTTTATAATAAACCTCTAGTATGTAGTTGACGAACGACCATAAATATAAATTTGATTTAGTTTCTACTAATGTTAACCAAAGGTAATTCTAAGATTTTTGATGTTTTACAAAGCACAAAAGATCTCTAGAACATTTTTGTTTTGGTCTGAAATTTTTGTTAAATCGTTTCCTTTTTTGTATAAATCTGTATCTGATAAAATATGCAAAAAGTGCAAGTTCTTATACCGCTACGGGAAAATTTTTCTCATAATTCGCATGTTTTTATTCTGGATCTGAGTGTTGTGGTAAGTCTTCTTCTTCTTCTTCTTCTTTGTAGTTCAACATTGCTAAAGCCAGCAAATTCAGAGATGAGATTTAAACCCACAACACATACTGACACACATGACTGTTATATTATTAAAATAAGAAATAAGAAATATTACGTCAGACGGTTGTCATCAACAAATCAAGTTTAACGTACATTACGCTTCAACAAAAAGGGGTGAAATTGGGCTAGTAGAAAAGGGGTGAAATAGGTCTTTTCATAGTAAATGGGGTGAATAGAAATTCGGGTTTCCTATTCTTGTAGTTTTATTGTGAGAGATCAAGTTCCTATTGTGATGTCCATCTTCTATTTGGAGTCTAATTTTAATATCCGTGAGATCATGTGACCTTTTTTCTTTTTTATACACATATATTATGGTATTTTCGGTGTAAATATTCATAGTAAACTTGATCTTTTGGGATCGCATTTGCATGAAAGATAGTTAAAGCCAAAAAAATCTCATGCAATCCGGATGAGATTTTTTTTCTTTGGGTAGAACTTAGAATTAACTTGATATTTCTAACAAGGTAAGGTTTTAAGGGCTGACAAAATTGTTTTTTTCACCTTTCGAAAAATAATTTAGATAATATAGTAATATAAAGAATGCTTTTAATTCTGTTGGTAGAGGTGCTTTGTTGACACAAATTAAAGAAGTTTTACCGGATATTTATAATTTTCTTTGGCAATGTTACGGTGAACAATAGTTTATTATCGTCCGAAGTAGGATGCCAACAAGGTGATCCCTTAGAGCCAGCTATTTTTAGTCTCGCTATTCACCCTATAATTAAACGTTTTATTTTTTATTTAATGTGTGGTACTTAGATGGATGGATTTTCATACTTTCTTCGATGTTCCCAGCTCTAGAAGTACCCAAACCAGACACAGCGGTTGGATGACATCATGCACGACACACTCATTTCGATCTTAAATACCCCTTTAGATGAACGTGCTTCGCGCTTCCATTCAGGATAGGAGGCCTTGGCGTTCACAAAATTACAAGTGTTTCTATTCCGGCTTTTTTCTCTTCGATTCATGGTACTAAAGATTTAATTCAAAATATATTATCCAAAAGTTTGTCAAATTTCCAAATTACAGGGTTCATTGAAGCCAAAGAAACTTGGGAAATGGCCTGCCCTAATACCAGCTTTCCCAAAGCCCTCTCCTCTCAGAGACAGTGGGATGAGCCGCTCTGCTTACTAGTACGGGATAACCTTTTTGAAACGTCTAGTAGCCCGGCGGAGCGTGCTCGTCTCCTTGCTGTGTCAGAGTGGGAATCGGTAAATTTTCAAAAACTTGGCAGAGCGCTTATTCGAGACCACGCGTGATCGGAATGGTGGTTTCTATTTGGTCCAACGGATCAGCCTTGCTATCCAACGTGGTAATGCAGCCAGCATTCTGGGCACTCGACCGTGTGGTGACGGTCTGGATTTTTGTTAGGCTATTTTATTTTAGTAATAAGGAGGTACATATTTTGTCAAATATGTAGGTATAATTATGAAATATTTAAGAAGATCTTGTTATTGTATATACTGTTGTGTATTTTATAAATAAACCACATATAAAGAGTGAATAAAAGAAAACTTTAACCACTTTTATATAGGGTGGCGCTGTAATGGCGACATTAAATGAACACACGGGTAGTGCTACTTGTCAGTAATCATAAAAAACTAAACCTTAAAATTAAAGTTTTTTTTTTCAAACAGACTGTATCACAATTAAGGTAAGAAAGGCTTCTAAACAGAAGCGCGCGACGTTGGCAATGGTAAGTAGCCCTTACACAGCATGATTCAAATTTTCTTACCTTTTATGAGATTTAGATTGTTTGAAAAAATAAAATTTTGATGGTCTTTAGTTTTAGGATTTCATTTTTATGATTACTGTAAGTAGCACTACCAGTGTGTTCATTTCATGTTGCCATTACAGTACCACCCTTTATACTGTACTGTTATTATAAGTATTAATTTAAACCTAGTTTATAAAGGTTTTATTAAGGATTAGCTTTCCGTTCGCGGCTCCTTTCGCGTGGTACCAGTGGTACCCTGATAAAAATAGCCGTTAACTGATTCTTTGTCTAGAGCTAGAGCTACCTTACCTATTGTGCAAAATTTCAGCTAAATCCATTCACCATGGAATCCTTATTATACCGTAGGTAACCAAAAACGCTTCGTATTCCCTTGAAAAAATTACAAAAATTAACAACGAGGCGTCGAAAATTTTACAGTTTCTCAAGGGGAAGTAAAACGACTTTCACGGTATATTATAGGAACCGGCCGTTAGTAGGTTTGGCGCGAAGAAGTCACAGAAGTTTCACAAACTTTTTAATTTTTAATAATATTAGGATACGGACTACATTTTATTAGATATTTAATATCCCCACCCATTATATCCACAATTCCACATGTGTCAAAAACTCAGGACATTATTCCTGGATCATAAAACAATGATCTCTCCCAGACAATAGGTTGTAAAAGTTCCATGGGTTGTAAAACAGGGCCGATCCGTCACATGTGCTTACCAGGCCGGCTTGAACGTGTTAATGTTTACCGCGCATCTTGCTGTGTTATTCATGGGGCATTGTATAGGTTGTAAAATGAAAAATTTTGATTAAATTATTACTTTTTGCTCATTTTACTACAGTTATAAGCAGAAAGTACTTACTGCAAGTCAAGTTGAAAAAAATTATGTCTTTTCTTTCGATTGGCATGCTAGTACATAATCGACCTTTTTAAATTTATATTTTTATGAAAAGTTGAAAGTTATTTGGTATTTGCATTTTAAAGCGGCGATGGATTTGCCCATTGTGGGTATAATGGGTATATTCTACGCAACTTATTACAGCTAGCGGCAAATAAGTCTAGCGCTGAAAGAAACTTTAGCACATGGCTCTCTCGCTCTCTCTCGCCTCTAGCTCCCATAAGATACCTTACTGTTGACTTCTGCGCAGTAACGGTCAGGGCTAGAGTTTCGTGCCGCTACTTTAGAGGAGACCTATGTCCCGCCAGACGCAGTGGACTGATATAGGCACACACACACCAGTGTGTGAGTGGTATAGGATGGGCTTGCAACCTGTCATGTGGTGGACATGTTCCGAATGTAATGTTTAGAAAGGACTTTCCTCTGACTGTATATGGTATCCTCAAAATATTTGCAAACAGAGCAATACCTGTAGATGTCTAAGAGTAACAAAAATGATTTTTTTTGTATAAAAAGTTAATTCATATAGGAACTTCTGTATTATTCTAGCTAATAAGGCCACGGGTAGGATGGGAATACCGCCCTTAATGCATGCCCCAATTAGTCTGACTATAAGTTCATATAAAAATACTTTAGATCGCTACGGCACAGATTTATTAAGGTCATCTGCGCGTGAAATTATTAACCTATAGTAGACAAGCAGTTACTTAAATAAGTATTATAGCAGGATCTAATGAAATATTGATCGAGCATCATTTCATAGGTCACGAATTAAGGCAGCATGTTCCGTACTCGGCGGTTCTCATGACCTGCGCACGCGCATGCCGCATACCTACACTGGGATTTATAGGATAATATCTGTATCACATTCCGAAGCACGAAAGTACTCTAATATTAAAATAACTCCATCCAAATGATGATCTGGTGGAGAAATACTTAACTTTATTAGTGAACTCTGCCACGAGAACACCAAGTTCATCATCATCATCATCATCATCATCCCAACTTCACCCACTGCTGGGTATATGCCTCCATTTCTATGTGCCAATCTCTACGGCCCAAAGGTTTTGCACCCACGATGGATGCAAATATCGTCCGCTTATCGTGGTGCTGAACGACAGACGTTTCTGTATCCGGTTTGTTGACGCCATTCAGCTATCTCCTTACTCCATCTGTCATCCCTTCGAAGGCAAGGCGAAGCCCTCTAAGTAACTAATAATAAATGATTCAAGTAGACACCTTATTTTACATTATCTTTAAAAACTCACTAAATAAGTGCATAGATCCTCTAAAGCGCCACCTAGTAGTAACTTCTACCAATATCCGCTTCACAATAAACATTACTGTGCAACACCTTTCCAAGAAAGAGAGAGCCAGTAAAAAGCTTTATAAGCAGCTCATGTGATAGACAGAGACGGCAATAATGTCGCGTGACCGGTTAGCATTGCAAGGTCGTCTCGAGAGGTAAATGACACGAATACCTTGCAAATCGCTTTTGTAGTTTTATGAACCTTATTAATTACATTATAAGGTTGATTTTGGTGTACTAAACTGTTCGCTAGAAATGCGTTTGCGTGCTATTACGATTTGGTTTGTTATCCAATGTTTATTAAATCAATTAAATTGCTGTTAAATTATTTTAGCGTGTCAAATTTGTTAATTTTTCAAGTTCAAAAGACTTTATTTCATTATTATTTATTAACCAAGTTTAAAAACATTGTAAGATAAGTTTATTTATGTTCAACTCTATACGGTTGAATAGATTTGAATGAAACTTGGAATATACATAGTTTGTGACCTGGATTAAAAAAGGCTACTTTTATACGGGTATCGCACGAGCGGAGCCGCAGCGGAAGCCAGTTGCAAACCAATTTTGTTTTAAATCTTCAACATACAAAGATCCCTAACTCGCTATGTATTCTGTGCTAAGGGTTGTAATAAATACCTATCCTAACTAAGTATCTTATTTTTTAGACCAAATAATAATTTAGAACTCATATCTTATACTCGCAACCAAATCATAACCGTCTTTTAAAATAGGTAGGTATTGGTACCAACCTTTATGCTATCTAGTTGCTGTAATTGAATTGAATCAATTCATACTCCTGCGCGCGCGGTTCACACGCCACGCTGCCAATTCTAAATTCAATTTGAAAAACGAATGACGTGTGGTATTTCCGTTATATACCATTTTGCTTCTCTAAGTTAAGGTTTTTCCAATTTATTTTCCCTTTGACTAACCTGTTTAGTTTTACTAAATAAATCGATTTGGTATAAGATAAGTAGAAACATATTTTTTTTGTTTTAAAATGACAATGTTTTGAAAAAGTTCCCCTCTGCAACTGTTTACCCAAATGTATCCATACGGACTTATATACATAACCCATTCGCAGACCACTTTGACGGGATAATAAAACAAGTTTCTATACAGAAGCTTTTAACCACAAGCTTTCATTGTATAGAGCGCCATCTAGCAGTGGGTGGTCGAACCTCGTTGTTATTGACCACACGCGTAGCACTGCTACGAGCGTGCGTTGAAGTCTTTTGCTAGTGAATTCCGTCGATCGATTTTGTTTGACCCTTTTCGTGGATTGGGGGCGCTGCTGTCAGTATAGCTTACTATATTTGGTTTGTACAACTGCTATCTTATTAAGTCAATAATTATAATGTGCTCTTTTTAGATTATACAGTTTCGCTTACCTTTGCGTAGTCGACTGGAGAAGTATTCACCGGACAGGTAAATAAGCCCTCGCTGAAACAAAACAATAAAACGGTTATTTGCAATTTTCATCTATCCATAATAAAGTATCTATATTTCTAAAGTGACTGAGAGTCCGAAATCAGTCACTCCGAGGTTCTCCAACTCCCTTAAAAACAATGTAATAGACTAATAGATCAAAGACGTTAAAATAATATAAGCCAAATAGAGTTTCTTGGTAATTCCTCGCGTTACGAATTGGTGTAAATTAAAATTGAAAAAATTGACGATTCAAAGTGTCCTTTATGTGCTAAAAAAATAAAGAGATTATTTACTTTTTTTTCCTTATTTACTGTGACCCTGCTATACAGGCTTTCACGAGACCTAATGTAGGGAACAGCTATTGTAGATACGATTTGTTATTTTAGTATATTAGTTTTTATTAAGATATAATTGTACTGGTTAAGCTCAACTTGTAAATACCGCACATTGTTATCAGATCACTAAAGCTTTTGTTTATTTATTTAATATTATTTATTATCTAATAAATTAATCGATAAAAAAGAAGGTCGCCGTCATGTTGGATTAAGAAGTGAAAGAGACAGCAATAGAAAGAGCTAAATCTTCACTGACAAGGGTTAGGCTATTAAATTATAATAATAATTTATAATCTATAGTATAATTACCTACAATAGCCAAGCCATCAAGAATAAGAAAACATTACCAACTAATTTATAAAATTATCACCCGTCTTTATCTTTCACGGACGAATTACGACGGATTATTCTCAAATCTTGTTATAATTAGTTATAAATCGTTAATTATATCCGCCGTTAACTATCACATGATACATTGTTAGCTAGACGCGCTGAAAATTAACTACAATCTATCTTAAAGCTATGGATTAAGGTGGAATTTCATTTGCAACCGGCAGATAATAAAGACAGTGCAGAATAGGTTTATAAAAAAAGTATTTTTTGCATTGACGTTTGTAATTAGTCGGTAATGCGAAGAAAATAATGTGCGGTTTGTTTATTATGCGCACGCGCATGAGATATGGCTGTAAATGAAGTAATACTTTCACATAGAACCGCAACTATATAAAAATTTACTTTTTATTTACTTATTATATTTATATTTGACGGACAGAGACAATAAATATGTAGATTTTTCTTAGTTGGACATAAATATATTTTTGACATTGTTAGTATCTGATTCTTTTTATCTTCGAAGCATTTGCATGCTTTTGACAGTAGAATATGGTAGACCTGTTTTGAAAATGACATAAAACTGTTAATTTATTGTAATACCCATGTTTGTTGCAATTTTTTTGTAGTAGTAGAGCTCTTTATGGAGGGCTAGTCCGGGGAAGTCAAGTGCCAAGTGCGACCATGCCTATTTCTGCCGTAAAGCAGCTGTGCTGTGTTTCGGTTTGAAGAGTGTGGGTGCCGGTGAAATTACAGGCACAAGAGACTTATGATCTTCATACCTCAAGTTGATGGACGCAGGGCGTTGCATCGTAGAGCAAGTTCCAAAAATGCTTTCTGATAGGTAATGGTTACCACTTAGCATCAGGTGGGCCATATGCTTGTTCCATCTTCAAATACCGTACAAAAACGATTATGAATTATGTTAATTTTAATAGCAGCGGTTCACATCGGTTATATTCTCTAAGGCTATAGATTAGCAGTATCACTTCTATATATAATGACTATTGCAATGCAGGTTTTTGTGTCTCTGATCTCGATGTTTCCGTCCGAGAACGCTTAATAATCGGTATAATCGGTCTGCTAGACCGCGACGGGTATTGACGTGGATTTATTGGACACTATCTGTTGTCCGTGAGTTTGCCTGTGAATAACTTCTGTAACAAGTGCATATGCAAAACGCAGTGATAGGTAGTCCATTATGAAGCTGTAGTCTATGGCATTCTGCTAGACCGAAGCGTTCACCATATGCCTACATATAAAGTTATTTGGTCATGTAGCCAGAAAAGGTGAAGATAGACAATAGACAAACATTTATTTACCACTTGGCATACAGTACATACAACAAAAGAATTGAGAAAGTAGTTAAATAGTAAGTAAGCAGTCGTCCTGGCATGTAGTTGTGTGCCACAGCAGCAAAAAGGCCTCGACTCAGCATTAATGCCTTGCCACGGAGAAGTAGCTAGGCGCTGTTATTCTGCCGAAACCTTCCTACAGTCACTAGACCTTGTGAGACCAATTGTATAATAAATAATGACTAAGGAAAAATAATATAATTGTGTGTCAGATATATACCCATAGATTCACTCTGTAATAAACTACATAAACGTAATTAGTTGAAAATAGATAGATATCCACTATAATACATATAAATACTTAAATACATAGACCTACTTTTATACCTAAACTATAATTATTATGTGTATAGATGTGAGTGAATGTGTGTGCATGGGTTACCCTGATTCCCCCAGTCTCATAAGAGTCTGGTTACCACAAGGTAACCTATTATATGAAGGAGCATAAATTACATAAGAAATGGTACAATAAATTAAACTGCTTATAATACAAATAAGGAAATTGAAATAATAAAAAATAACAAAAATAATAAATGGGTAATAATAATATGTCCTAGCAGGAGAATGGTGCACTATAGCTACACACTCCAGGCAACCCTGTTTTCTGTTGTTCTAATAAATGTGACTTAAAACGTTTCTTAAAAGTGTACTTGGATGTTAACAGTCGAAGAGGTGGAGGAATGTTATTCCAACACTTGGTTGCCTGGTAGCGAAAACTGCCTCTAACTAAACTATCTCTAAGATAACCTTGATCAACTCATGGTTACCGGGAAGGTTGACGGCAAAAAATCACGAGGACGCAGTCTACTTCGTTGGTCAAACTAAATCCGTTCTACTCTAGACACGAAACTTCACGATGTGCTCCACGCAGCCAAAGACCGACAAAGTTGGCTTGGCGAAATATTACCAGAAAGAAGATTTTACGGAGGAACCACAACCCTCGGCCATGAGGGCTGCGACGTGAGAAAGAGGAGATCGCAGTATCTATACCTACCTTACCTACACAATTAATTATTGATGTACTGATGATGTACCTTAGCCATCTATCTAACATTACCAAGAACTTTTTTTATACTACTAAGTTAGCAAACAGGCATACGGTCCTCCTGATGGCGCGCGGTTCCCGTAGCCTATGGACGCCTGTAACATAAAGATGGTATTACATGCACGTTGTTGATCCTTTTAAACGCCCTTTTTGAGACGCTGCATATTGTAATCACTGGGGAAAACCTTGGCAGCTTGATTGTTCGCGGAAGGAATTTCGGATGTCAAGCGGTGCGAAGATAGAAAGAAGCAGCAGGCACCGTCTCAACCAATTCTCGAGAACACTCCCCATTATACAAGCGGTAGCATAATTTGCAACTAGAAAACACACGAAGACCTTGAAAATGTCCATAAATCAATGTGTGACATAACGACGGCAGAAGCCGCGGGATGCGTGCGCGCACGTTTCCTCATTTGCTTATTCACTTTCCAAGACATTGTCCTTTATATGGAATAGGGAATTGACGTTTGCGTGACGTTTGTATCGATTTATTGTCAATGAAGTGACATCTCATCGACAATTAACCGACTAGTAGGTATGAGATACCTACATGCTGATTACAATAATAATTTTAAACATCATGCTAGCTACGTTCTGCCGTGCTAAGGGGGTCCGCCGTAAGCAACATTTTTATCAAAATTGAGTTAGTGCCATATTCGGAATCGTCGTGTCGAGATCCATAACCTTCTCTTTGACAGTTTCTTAAAATAAAGCCTCTAAAGGCTTTTTTCAGTTGTGCTAAGCGCCGTATCTACTATTTATTTTTTGAGTTTCTTGGAATTAAAGCCGTAAAGGAACATAAACTATCTTGTCCTAAAGTTCTATAGATAAAACTCGTGAAGTGCTTATATTAATCGCATTAACGACTTATAGTGACATTACACTAAAGATGCGCATTTTAATTGACAAGTACTTTCCTTACATTAAGCGTGGTACCTACCAATTACGGCGTTAAATAAGGTAACAATCATAGCCTACATTTAGCTACCCTTATGGTAATAGCCGGATGTGTATATACCACGCTAATTATAAGCAATACATATACTATCGGCACAATCAATGCTTGAAAGAAGCGCCGTAATTATACATTACGACGCTTAAACTAAGCAATGATTCGAAGAATAATATCTGTTTGCTAACATATTAATCCGCATCAGTCACTAAACGGCTCTTATTGTAAGCAACTCGCAATTAAAGTTCGCATACGCTGTCTGTTACGTACGGGGGTGAGAGAGAAAGAAATAAATTGTGAGTCAAACCGGCCTAAGCGCACAAGTCAGTGGCTCGCGGACAACTCGGAGCGTCGCACGTGATGGCCCCTCTACACATTCGCCGATTACTGACGATTACCCACGAGCGCGATCGTGTAGAGGGCCTGATCGCCTGTAGTCGCCGATCATCGTCTATGATCGCCAACGATCCGTGAGTTGTCGGTTTTTTGGGCACGCATCAAAGGGAATCGCGTGCGATTGCGTGTGTGTGTCCACACAATCGCCGATCATTCATTCACCGGCGGACAGCGGAGCATTGCACACGTGTGTTGGTCCAGTATGTCCGTTATTTAATTATTAAAATTTGTGTGGTAAAATGACCACTGGGTAGACAGGTTTTATTTGACATTCAGATTCATAGAACTTTATCAAAACAATCGAGAAATAATAATAATATTTGTGTAGAATCCTACTTCCTACTATCCTATCCTACTAATATAATACGAAAGTTTGTGAGTAGGTATGGATGTATGGATGAATGTTTGTTACTCATTCACGCAAAAACTACTGAACGGATTTAGATGAAACTTGGAATATACACAGTTTGTAACCTGGATAAACACATAAATTACTTTTTATCCTGGTAACACGCGAGCGAAGCCGCGGGTGGAAGCTAGTACCCGATAAAAATAAATAATATCAGTAATAATATTGTCTTATTTTTTTAAATATTGTCTTTTTTTCTATTTCTATGTATTTATTTGTTGGAATTAACGACGCAAAGTAGATACGATCCTACCTACGTGCGTACCTAAGCCTATGCAAAATGTACAGCAGTCATCAACATTCCTTTAGTTTATGTGCTACTACATACATCTAGGTTCCTACGTACGTACGGTACCTATGTACCTGTCACCCCAGATTGTTACGAGTTATCTTGGAAATCAGTTGTAATATGAATTAATATCTAATAAAGTTGTGCAAACATAACAAGAGTCTCGCGTATCATTTGATAGTTATTTATTTTCCTTTAATTAACACGTATATAAACCAATTACATTAATTAAAGATCTAGAAAAGACTATAAATAAACATTATTTAACAATAGTTCAGGTAAGCAAAAAAAACGAAAATTATAACTACATACTATCATAATAATTGAACACACAGTCACACATACCGCTCAAAATTTTTACAAACATTCACATTTAATTTTGACATACGTTCAAATAATGATTATAATGCCGAAATTAAATAAATGTTATCTTTTGTCTCGACGTCTATGTTCGACCGAAGGCGATCAACAACTGTGGTTGCGCCGATCGTGTGGACAGCTGCACGATGATCGTGGCGATCATCGCCGATTCCGTGATCGCCGATCATCGCCGAAAGTGAAGAGGAGCCATGAGATAGGGAGTGTGTGCTGCGCTGCGAGGATTTGGCGGCAAAAACATTTTTCGTAAGTAAATAACAATAATTACTTTTATCAGATTTAAATCAAATTTGGTATGACTGTAGATTAACTACTGAGATCTTAAATTCCTAGTCCTAAATTTCGTGACGTCACATTCCAAAACTTATTATAATCTAAGTGCTAAAACACGAACTTTGAACTATTAACGCTCACATTATTAATGCTCCAAATTCTAAAATAACAACTAACAAGCTAAAGGCTTCATCGTCGTTTCTTTACTTTAGCTTACAACCTGAAGCGTTATGTTTACTCATTTTGACCTTTTCTAAGTGTACATTTGATGTATTTTTGGAAATATTTTTGCCGCGCTTTAGCCCTTTGATAAATCACCGCCAAACGTATCGCGCCTAGCGGTGATTGCTTTGTTTTCATTTCATTTGATAATTGACTATCGTGGATGAAACTACGTTGCTTTCTTAGTTATGCTTTTTTGTGATTTTTAACATACGATGTTCTTGTTTTATGATGTGATTTTTTTTAAACATAATTTAAATGAAAATAAAACAAATTTTGGAATTGTTGCTTTAATTCAATCATTTCTAGATGTAAAATTGCAAAATATATGACGTCACACTAGAGAGGTAGTTTCACAAATGTGACCAGCTCTGACAAGGGCGTGGATCATGAAATTCGTGTGACGTAATTTATGGATGACCCCCATGTGGGAAATATAATATTTCATACATTGCATGGATGCTCCAGTATTATAAACTTATAAGGCCTAGAAATAGCAATTTGTACAAATTGCCAGTAACAATTGGGCTAAAATAAAATGTTACACTGGGTGAAATACAGTCAGAAAAAGAACTGCTTTCGGTCTGTTTTAATAGTAGATTGTTTTACAAGGGACTAAACCATCCCATTATATACGAGGTTGTTATACTCCCGAGCTTAGCGAGGGAGGATGACAAGACCGAGTTATAATGGGTGGTTTTGGCCCGAGTAAAACACTCTACTTTTCACTTCGATTGCGAGAAAATAAAACAATTCCAAGTTAGTCAATTTTCAGAAATTTTATTAAAAATTAAATGTGCAGTTAGAGCAATTTTGAATGTTTAGTGATATGTTTTTCCCGGGCAATTTTATTTCGGTTCTCTGTGATTGGGATGTGATAATATTTTGAGTTGATTGTTGTGGAGTAAAAGTTGAAGAGACTCGAATCATGCTTGAGTTTCCTGCGCGGCTTCAGCTGAGTTCACATATTCATCCAATCCCGCGATGTAGATGCTTGGGGTTCTGTAATGTTTGGTAGAATATTGATTCCTTCCATAATCCGCTGCGTGACGTGATACTTGTTTTGTATAGAGTCCTCTATATAACCTTCAGCCACTTGATCGGACCTCCATCCACCGTGGCGTTTTAATGTCGTTATATTCGCACCAGAGTCCGCCAACAGAGTCGCGGATGTTCTGCGGAAACAATGGCCCGTGTAGAGTTCCGGATTTGGTAAATTTAGATAAGTGGCAATATCTTTAGGCATGTTACCAAATTTATTTTTGCCTATGACTTGCCTTGTGCATTTACCATTTTGATAATTTAGAAAAAATCTTCTCGTTGAAACATTAGTGGGACGTAACTCCTGGTAGGCTTTAACTATATTAAGGTATTCTCCACTGATGACAAATTTACGCTCTTTGTTTGTTTTCGTGTTCGGCAGACTCACAGCTTGTAGGTTTGTATCCGTTTCTACGTCTTCTAGCGTTATATTGGCAAGCTCTATTCCTCTGCATGCACCGCTGATTCCATAAATTAAAGCAACCTGTTGAACAAAAAAATAAGTGTGTTAATAATCGTAATAACCTAGGTACATAATTTAGGTATGTAGGTAGGTATCTATTTATTTAGTTTGAGTAGAGTACATAAGTAGGTTACCTTTGTTGCCAAGTATTGTTTATTTGGAGCGTTATTTAAAAATGTTTCGATTTCTTGTGTCGTCAAGACTTTAGATTTTTTTGCCTTGTATCCAGTGGACAATTTCTTCAGTAAAGCCGTTAAATTTACATATTTTTTTAATATCGACGTCGTGTCTCGTTTTTAAGGTCATTCTTAACATTGAATATGTGCTCCAAAGAGTCGACGATTTGAATTTTTTCGATAATTCATCAAAATAAGTGAGAAAAACCCCTTCTGTAAAAGAATCCACACGTTTCTCATCTCTCCATTTCATAAAATTTTCGTAACTCTTTAAATATATTTCACGTGATTTTGTCGGCAACAGATTCATAATTATTTCTTTGCCCTTTTCTTCCATTTGCATATTAGCATCTTCACTATCACTTGATGACATTTTTCACGTTCACAATTTGAAAGTTAAAGTCAGGAAGTTAAACGTAAAAGTTTGTGATTTGGAATGAAGAAAATTCTAGAGATTTAGCGCCAATACCATCTTTTTTTTTAAATCTCTATACCTTCAATAACCCTCAACGAAACAGTTCGCATTCTACCGTGAAGGGAAGAATCAACCTTCATAAAACATCACCAAGACGGTTCTATTTTCAAAAAAAAAGATTGACGGAGCACCATGAAGTCGAGTTTTTATATAAGAGAACGAATGCTTTGTACGGGCTGATGATTTTAGACAAAAATTAAAAAGAAAAAATACTTTTTAGCCCTAGGTATTAAACTCGAGTTTTAGGCCCGCTAAGCTACACTATTATGATACACTTTTTGAGCAAGAGAAGTGAAAAAGTTTTTATGTTGTTTCAGATGAAAATGGCGGCATCAAGTGCCAGGCGTAATAAAATATTAGCTTTGACCACCGACCATAAGAACATCACAGAACCAATCGCGGGTTCTAGTAATAAAGTATTAGTAATGACCACTGAACCAGAAATCAACTGCATGAAAACTGATATACAAGATATATGGCGAAGGCCCTACGATTACAAAGATTTTAGTGCAGTTTTTGACTTTTGTAAAGAATATCAAAATTCCTTCGGATGGATACAAGAACATGACTTAGCTAATTTACAGTCTTCGTTCAAACGCCACGTGAATGATGAAACAAACACAAACAAAGATGTAGATTTTTTGCTTTGCCATGAAGAAACAGAAATATCACCTCTTCCTGATAACGAAACATGTCATGAACCAGAAACTGATATTTTTCATGACTCCGATGATTATAACGACAAAACATATGTTCCCGAGTCTTCAGATTCAGATGAAGATGATATAACTCACAACCACAAAAAACAAAAACTGACACCAACATATATTCCCGAGTCTTTGTGGGCTGAGCAAGACACGTCGCACAACTGCGAATACAATGGACGACAACAACTACCGCCACCAGTACAGGATGTCCCGGAACAATCACATAATTTGATTAACGATGAAATAGAACCAGTAATAGGTACCAGTTTGAATATAACAAACTCCACAACAGTGAACACACTAACACAATCCGCATTTGGCTCTGAAAGTAACATCCAATACTCGCAAGATAATACGACAGCCTCGGATCTTACAGCACATGACTCTGTAGACATACAAGACAAAGGATTAACTAAAGATGGCAAACCACGTATAAGGAAAAAATACAACGAATCTGTCAAGGAAAGACTTATAAAAAAGAGGAAAATTCAGGAAGAGAAAAATGCATTGAAAGAACCTTGTACAGATACATGTATCAAAAAGTGCACTACAAATTTTACAGCTCAAGAAAGACAAGACATTCATGATAGATACATGGCTCTGAATTACGAATCACAAGGACTATTTATTAAATGTTTCATTGATGAAAAGCCAGTTACACGAAGGTCCAAAGTAGTTGAAAGCGGATCGTACAGAAGAAACACGAGTTATATATATAATTTAAGGGGCATTGATAACATCAAAAAAGAAGTATGTTAAAATTTTTCCTTTCTACTTTAGGCTATACGCCTACAAATGACAGAAGAATTGTAACCGCTATGAAGAAGCCTGTTGATGAACAAAAAACGGCTCGGGGAATACACAGTAGAACCTTAATAGACAGACAGGCTTTGAAGGAACATATAATGACTTATAATCCCGCAGTCTCGCACTACAGAAGAGAACATGCCCCCAAAAAGTTGTACCTGCCTAGCGATTTGACGATAACAGGTATGCATGCTCACTTTTGCTCAGTAAATCCAGATTTCAAAGTTTCTTTTGAAGTTTATCGAAAAGTCGTGAAGGAAGAGTTGAATATATCATTTGCACATCTTGGGAACGAGGAGTGTGAACAATGCGAACTTTACAAGAGACACAGCAGTGAACATATGCAATCCCCAGACGATTCCTGCGAAATATGCAATCATTTTGAGAAACATCATAAACCCAGATATACTGACTCACGGATAGAGTACGAAGGAGATAGACTAAAGGCAAAGGACGGACAAGACACAATTTATTATTCCGTCGATCTACAAAAGATTATCATGCCACCCAGGATGGACCAGTTCAAAAGTGCAATTTTTTGCCCGCGGATAATCGCCTTCAATGAAAGTTTTGTACCACTTGGGCCAGCAAATGGAGAAAATTTGCCATATGCAGTTTTATGGAATGAGTGTACTTCTGGTCGCAGCCAAGAAGATATAATTTCAACATTTAAGGCGTTTTTGGAGCATAAAAGAGATCAAAAACACGTAGTGCTTTGGCTAGACAACTGCTCGGCACAGAACAAAAACTGGGCATTGCTTTGCTTTCTGGTTGATATAGTTAACAGCGCATACATTTCAACCGAGAGTATTACGCTTAAATTTTTCGAACCGGGGCATACATTCATGTCGGCAGATAGTTTTCACCACCAGGTGGAACTATCATTGCAAAGGAAAGGAAAAGTCTATGATTTTAATGATTTTGTTGACTCGGTCCAGAGATGCAATAAAAGAAAGAACATCGTGAAGATCATGGACATATCTGACTTCATTTCTTATGACGATTTGTCTTCGCAGCACAAACTTCGTAAAAATGAACCTAGAGTTTATTTAAGTAATATTATGTCTGTGAGGGTAGAGCGAGGCTTGTACAAACTGAAATATACATTTCTTCACAGTGAGGAATTTAAACCAGAGGCCCTGGATTTTCTGCAGGTCAAAATAGCAAAAACTGAAAAATTTCCTGCTATGCAGCAAAAAACAATTCCTAGAGGCATAACACAACAAAGAAAATCAACAATTATTGAAAAACTGGTTCCTTTGATGCCCGAAAGCAGAAAAATCTTCTGGCTTAATTTGCCTACCACAGAAACAGAGCCTGCAATTAATCTGTTTGAAGAAAACTAAGTAGATCAGAATTATAAGAAACATAGATCCTAAGTGTTTTATGTTTTTTTTTTGTTATTGAACTAAGATTTTTAGGAAGGTTTTTTGTTTTAATATTTTGAGACTTGCTCAATTAGTATGATTATGTTCTACTTATATATGAAACGTACTACAATTAGTAATTATAATTAAGATTCTATACGACTGATTCAGAAATTAATAAGGCTTATTTTAAGAACTAAGTGATCTCAAAAAGTGCCACTATGAGTAAAAAATATTGACTGTGATTTTATGATAATAACTAGTTTTATAAATAAGGTAATAAGGTTCCTAAGTTTGGATTAAAATAAAAAGTTAAAAAAAAAATTGTTTTTATTTTATTTGGTTACAATAACTGGATTAACTAGATTAACTATATTATTTAATAATCATATTTTATTTCAAAAATAGTATTTCATGATTTAACAGGTTCTTGGAATCCACCTACGCTAACATGCAATAGCAATAAAGCATTAAGATCAGCATAAGAGCAATAAAGATCTTTTAAGTATGAGGTAATGATGAAGTTTCTGTAAGTATTCCTTAACATGACAGCCATATGTTGTGCAGTTACGGCGGTTAAGCATTTAATAACTAGTTTTAATGACTATGTTTCCTTATCAAAACCGCTTTAAATGAGTACTCCTTAACTTAAGCGCGGTATGTGTGTTGCTTACGACGCTCATTTTAAGTATTCGTCTATAAAATACAGTAGGCTTTCTCAGCATAACGACTTTTTTGATGTTTTAATGTAGTAATAATTGTATTCTAAGTTAAATTTATCAACATGTAAAAACTACACCATTTTGTCTACAATATTTTTTTTTTCAGATGTAAAAAAAAGTTATTTTTGTAGACGTAATCAACCAAAACATTTTGAAAACTTTACGCGCCATTTTCTCGAAACTGGTAAACATGCACTTACGGCTGTCCCCCTTAGCACGGCAGCGTTGTATATTATATTTTGCTAATATTACTGTGATACGTTTATTTGCAACAAAATAATAATCTGAATTAAAGAAGGCCGGTCATTTCAGACCGGATAGCGATAAATGGAAGCGACTAAAAACGCGAATTATGTAAAAATATTCTTGATAATGGAGTATTGAAATTATGACTAATAACTTTATTTATTAAAGCCGGAATACTTAATAAATTAATATTAAATATTGATCGAAATACGCCCTATTATAACGTATAGTGGTTATTGAATTTATCTACCTCTTAGTTAAACAATATTTGCCCATTTTTTAGAATAATTGAGTTATTGAGACGATAAGGTTGATTTTTTTTAATGGCGCCAGTGTCCTAATCGATTCTAACCTAAAATTATAAAATAAATACCTAGCAAAATTCACCGGCTTCAATAAGAAAAAACTATTAATTGCACATGATATCCTGCAATAAGAAATATCAATTAAGACATCGGTAATTTCTAGATGCGACAATTTATGGTCAGATCATAGTCAGCAACAACACACACCCATTATAACTTTTTTTAGACTGCTTTATCCCTGATACTGAAATTTTTGACGAAGATATTGAACGTATTCCAAATATTTGATAAATCTTTTCAAGTTATGATGATGTGCGTTCTGCATAATGCATAACTGTACTATTTTTTTATGATACCTATGATGAACTAGCCCATCGCCCACCTGGTGTTAAGTAAAAAAACAAATAAATAAATAATCCTGGACGTTATCACACAGTATCATGTAGCTAGGGCTTGCATTCGAATATTCGAATATTCGAATAATTCGAATATTATTTTTGTTCGAATATTCGAATACTGATATTTCAATATTCGAACATTCGATTTAAATTAATAACACCGAAATCGGAACTCAGATGTGCATGAAATGCCACTTAAGAGTTCGCGCGATATATCCATACCAGACTATACAAGTTTACGTCATCGTTCGGGTAAACAGCATGTCGAACGATCCGATCCAAACCCAATAACTTTTATCGGGTTCGGAACACGGTTCGGATACACTCGGAAGTGTCGCGTAGTGCATTCGCGTAGTTGACGAGACTGTCTATTCGTCTCTGTCGTTAACGTGAATGTTTATTTTCACGATTTTGTTAAAATACCAACTAACCTAGATTTATAAGACTGTTTTTAGAGTGACATTACCGAGCCAGTCAATCTAACCCTTTTGGTGCTGCTTTGTCCGTCCGTCCGTCCTTGGCGTGGTTTACTTCGGTGTACTCACCATGGAGAGGAGATCACACTCCTCTCACCAGGAGATCACCATGGTTAAGCAACTCTCCGCGTGGTCATTACTTGGATGGATGACTGTTTAGTGACATTTAGATTTGACCACTTCCGTGCTTCGGAAGGCACGTTAAGATGTTGGTCCCGGCTTTTCAGTCGTTAAACCATGTCGGAGGCCTTCGGGTGGCCTAAAATCTCCGACACTAGAGTTTGCTACTAGCTCATACGAAGAAGAAAATTTTAATTTGTGGTTGATTGTGCGTGTAAATCACCAATGTCTCGTTACGGTGACATACCTTTTTGTAATTTTTTTTTAAATTAGTTCATGGAAATTTAAGAATAAAATAAGTTGATATTTTAAACTTCTTCATGAAAATATCACTCCAAATAACAAAATAAGATGTGATTTTAATAAAATCATAGTGTTTTTCTATTATTCGAATAATATTCGAATAATTCGAATAGTACCCGAAAAAAAATCGAATATTAATATGAATATTTTCGAATATTTGCAAGCCCTACATGTAGCCCCAAACTAAGCAGAGCTTGTAGGGAACCACATGATTGATATAGTACATAGATACATATTTTTTTTGTAAATACATACATATCATACATAGAAAACACCCAGACCCGAGACAAATATCTGCAGAACATGCAAACATTTGTCCCGCAGCGGGAATCGAACCCACAACCTTCTGCATCACAGGTGGACCTTCGCCCACTGCGCCACAGAGGTCGTCACTGCGCCACAGAGGTCGTCAAAGTGGTCACCATAACCTATAACAAAGTATAGGTTTGTAGGTCTCGGATATTTGGAAAAGCCTTACGATGCAACACCCTACGTCCGTCAACTTGAGGCATGAAGGTTTTAAGCCTCATGTGCCTGTAATTTCGGCACCCACACCCTTCAAACCGAAACACAGCAATGCTACTACGAAAGGTGGTGATTATACCCCATCTTCTTCAGTACATGTAAGACTAAGGGACTTGAAATTTTGGAAGGGTAAATTTTACATACTACAGGGGTCCACTATTCAGGTACCACTACCACTATCTTCCAAGAAGCTAAACTAAAAGGAACTAACCGTGCCAGATACAGTTTACTCTATAATTGCAATACGCACGTAACGCACATACTAAATGTTGAATAACATGTGTAAATATACACTTAGATAGCTATTAAGCCGACTAATAGGCTGTGAACATTATACATATACGCTATGATTTATTGATGGTAATAATACACAAGATGATATAGTAGCAAACTTGATAGTTATCTGAATACAACAATTAAATGATGTTGGTAAGCGCATCTCTTGATTGAGACTAGACTGATATGGCCATTTTTCATTTAATAGAATTTGCCAAGAATATAGTACGTTGTATGAGTTATACTTAAGAGTTGCAGATTTTGTTAAATAAGTAAAAAAACCTCCTTTTTTAAAGTTGGTTAATTATGGTGTTTTTAAAAACGATCTTTTATTTATTTTAATACGTTAATTATGTAACATGTTACAAATTTTGATAAATGTTTAGTGTAATTATTTTATTAGAACTAATTTCCACCCGCGGCTTCACTCGCGTAGTATCTGTCTAAAGATTAACCATGTCACAAACGTTTTATATTTAAAGTTTCATCCAAATCCGTTCAGCCGTTACGGTGTTGAGTGGGAACAATCATACACACACACACAAACTTTCGCATTTACAATATTAACATAGTGTAATTTTCCTTTTTCTGTCATCTTCAGTAAGTATAGAGCTACAAGCTCCAAGATGGTGGCCAACAGAACGCAGCGACCCCGCTGCGGTTTCCCATAGGTGTCAGTTACATGGCTACATCCAGTTCTTATGGCAACACTGCCGGATTATATTACCTTCGAAGATACAAAGTCGATGTTAATATCGATAGTGGGTTAGAACTGTGGTCGAGTGAGATGTGCTCCCACTTCCGATCACGTGGTCGTAGGTTCTCAGCCGACAAATGGATTAAACATACAAGTTCAAGTAGCGGCACGAAACTCTAGCGCTGACCTTTATTGCGCAGAAGATGGGAGCTAGAGGCGAGAGAGAGCGAGAAAGCCATGCGCAGAAGTTTCGTTCACCGCTAGAATTACGTGCCGCTAGCTGTACTCTTCTGGCAAAGAATCTGTATTTAAGGCACATAAGAAATGCGTGAGGGCTATGTGTAGGTTGAAGCAAACAGATAGCTACAGTTTTCACTCCAAAAGTTTAAAAATATTAACTTTGCCCTGTATTTATATAGGTATTTGAAGTGGTTCAGTTTGTGAGGAATAACCTTCACCTCTATGGTCGTTTTAATAACAAACGCCACCGTCATAAAATTTGTTGTCCTCTGAATAGAGCTGCATACCTGAATAAAAGTGTGTTCTGTATGGCACCTAGAATCTATAATAAACTGCCAAAATATATACTTGAGACCCCTTCTCTTAACATCTTTAAATTTAGAGTAATGAAGCTTCTAAATGAAAAAGTTTACTATAAAATAGATGATTATTGAAATGACAATTTTGAATCCATTATTATATGACATTATTATTATAAATTTTATTGTATTATGTACAGCCATTAACTTTAGATTTCTTTAAATAAATGTTCCTAATTTATATAACCTTATTATTGTAATGTATAGTATGACATCATTTATATTTATAAAATTGCATGCTGTAAGGCGGATTATGGAGGAACTTTTTTGTCTGTAACATCAAATTTTTGGAGTAAAGACCACGGAACTCACCTTGCTACGATTCTAGCATACATCTTTCGCTTCTTAGACATAAGCAACCCACAAGGGTTCCTTTAGTCCTTTAATAAAAAAAATGTTTACGCGCATAATGCAAAGCTGATATCCTACCCCTATTTGAAACATTAAAAAAAAAATTACAATGATAAGTAGGTACGTGCTAGGTACTTTAGAGACACTAGTTTGAACATGTTGTACAAAATATATACAACTCGCATTGCAGTCAAGTGTGTCAACGATATGCAAACTAGCGTTATGTTACACCAGCATTTGCGAAGAACATGTTAACTGATAGTACTTAGGTACTTCGTGTATGTACCGACTAGTTCTTCCTAATAGCTTGGTACCTACTAAGTTATACGAGAGGTAAAACTTTATTTCCATCTGCTTCTAAGATACTATATTGAGTCAAAGTCTCCAAGTGATAAACGTATAAAACTGTGGTGAAAACTGTCAAAAACGTCTCGTTTATTTATTTATTTATACTTTATTACACAATAAATGTAACAAAAACATAGAAACGAGAACTAAAGTTGTCGACGTAGCTCAGAGAATTAGCAAGCTGAAGTGGCAGTGGGCTGGCCATATCTGCCGAGGAACCGAAAACCGCTGGGGTAAAGCGAGTTCTTGAGTGGAGACCGCGACTGGGCAAACGTACACTAAGTACGTACAGGACGCCCTCCAGCCAGGCGCTGACCATTATTGATATAAATGGATGAAAATTGACATGGGCTCAATGAATTAATTTTATTTTATTATTGGTGATTTTAATGTTTATTTTATTTTATGTGTGACATTTTTATTAGATTAATTTAAGTATCATATGGATTTTTATCTGAAATAAATGAATTAATAATAATAATTAATGAAAGTCTGCTGGTAGAAGCTGGATGCGTCGAGCTCAGGACAGGGCGCAATGGCGCTCATCAGGGGAGGCCTATGTCCAGCTATCGACTGCTATAGGCTGATGAAGATGATGCTGGTAGTGAGGACATCAATATTTCGAACGAAATATTAACGGCCTCCGAATCGGAAGATATCCTACTAGGCCACCACGTCTTTTCTCATCAACTAATAACAATAGCATATTAAATAGTAAATATACCTATAACTATTACGTTCGGATACATAACCAACTCGTAATAATCACCAATAAATAATCAATTGTTCGTTTCACAGAACTATAATCGGAAAAAGTACCTACTCGTACAGACTCGTACATTCAACAGGCAACAATGCGTACATAACACCTTGCAATTTCGATTAATTAGGCGTGATTACTGATTGAGTACACTTTCAACTAAAGCGCAGTAAAATTCTTGATCACAATCGCATTTAAGCTTTGGTTATCACAAGAATTAATAAAAATAAATTTTGGGGATAAAAATGCATGCTCAGTAAGAGGTCTGTTGTTGAGTAACTCAGTTAAATAAAGATGCCGAAAAATCATGCCCATAGCCACAGAATAGCTACTACGTTATATAGTTACATAACTAGTACTGCGAAGACACCGATACGGTACACCAATCAAGTCTTATTGTTAAACAGAAACACCCTACGCATTATGGTCAGAGCTTTGACTGGACACTGTCGCCTTAACAACCACGTGCTTAAGTTAAGGCTTTGCGACACTACAACCTGCAGATTCTACAAAGAGGCGGTTAAATCGCCTCTTCATCTGACGACCTCATTTGACGACCTCTGTGGCGCAGTGAGCGAAGTTCCGCCTGAGACGCAGTAGGCTGCGGATTCGGTTCCCGCTGCGGGACAAATGTTTGCATATTCTGCAGATATTTGTCTCGAGTCTGGGTGTTTTCTATGTACTAAATGTATGTATTTACAAAAAAAGTATATAAGTAATTACATCAAACATGTGGTTCCCATAACACAAGCCCTGCTTAGTTTGGGGCTACATAATGCTGAGTCCAGGATTATTATTATTTATTATTATTATAATATTATCTGCTAGGGCCTTTCTGGGCTTTTCTTTAAGCCTAGAGGAGCTAATAGCGATCACAAATACGCCTCCACGGCCGCTGTGATACCATAGCCATGAAAACAAATTTTTAAAAAAAGTACTACGAGTTGGCCTACTATAATGTCAGTATCATTGAAGCTGAAGTGCTCTAGTTGCCTCCTGCTGCTGCAATCAACTTATTAGAGTAATTTAGCAACACATGGCTTGTGGACTCAATTAGATGGAAACCCGCATTCCTTTGGACCCAAATAGTAGACTCTTCTTGTTCTTCTCAGTATTAGCTATTTGCAAACTCTGTTGTCGGAGTTTTTAAGCCGCCCCAAGGCCTCTGACATTGGTTAACGACTGTAAAAACTGAGAACAACAAGTAAATAACTTACCATGCTTTATTGGACAGCAGGTTTTATCCTTCATACCTATTGTTTCATTGATGTTGCGAGTAAACAATACGAACATGTTAATAATAATTATGCATCTTATTATGTAATACGATGCTTCTGGTGATTAATACATACCCAAGTAGTTGAATATACCTTAGATAAGGACTTTACTTATCTTTAGGTGAGTGAACTTCAAATTATTTATCGTGTAGATACTGTCCTAATTATTATAATTATTTAATTGACTGCTCAGTTTTACAATGGAAAATAACTTTTCGTAAGCACAACTCTAATGTCGGTAGTTTTTAAGCCGCCCGGAGGCAGCACAAATCAGTATCCAGCTCTAAGGTAGGTAGTTTTTAAGCTGCTTGCAGGCTGCACAAGTCAGTATCCAACTCAAATGTCGGTAATTTTTAAGCCGCCCGGAGGCAGCACAAGTCAGTGTCCAACTCTAAGGTCGGTTGTTTTTAGTTATCCGGAGGCTGCACTCAGTGTCCAACTCTAATGTCGGTAGTTTTTAAGCCGCCCGGAGGCAGCACAAGTCAGTGTCCAACTCTAAGGTCGGTAGTTTTTAAGCCGCCCGGAGGCAGCACAAGTCAGTGTCCAACTCAAATGTCGGTAATTTTTAAGCCGCCCGGAGGCAGCACAAGTCAGTGTCCAACTCTAAGGTCGGTAGTTTTTAGTTATCCGGAGGCTGCACTCAGTGTCCAACTCTAATGTCGGTAGTTTTTAAGCCGCCCGGAGGCAGCACAAGTCAGTGTCCAACTCTAAGGTCGGCCGTTTTTAAGCCGCCCGGAGGCAGCACAAGTCAGTGTCCAACTCTAAGGTCGGTAGTTTTTAAGCCGCCCGGAGGCAGCACAAGTCAGTTTCCAACTCTAAGGTCGGTAGTTTTTAAGCCGCCCGGAGGCAGCACAAGTCAGTGTCCAACTCTAAGGTCGGTAGTTTTTAAGCCGCCCGGAGGCAGCACAAGTCAGTGTCCACTTCTAAGGTCGGTAGTTTTTAAGCCGCCCGGAGGCCGCAAACAAAGGGTTCCGTACCATAGTATAACGCATAGTGATTTATACTTTTTGATAATTGTTGTTAGAGCGGCGAAATAAGCACTCTCTCAAAATTTCAACTCTACCTATAACGGTTCATGAGATACAGCCCGCTGACAGACAGACGGACGGACAGCGGTGGTTAGTAAATAGACGTGACTTTATTTACGTATGGTCTAAAACAGGTGTAAGTATGCAAAATTTCAGTAGTCATGGCGTGAAAGAGGAATGAACACACCATCTGCCCACTTTCACAAATTATCGCCTATAAAACTTAAGTAAGATTTTGCTTACTTATTCAAAATTCAAGATCTCTTTATTTATTTAAGAGCCTCAAATCGTATTTTTAAGTACACCAATTCGAAACGCGCATTGGTTTATATTGAAGGAGTAAAATGATATATGGCACGTAATTCTAGCGCTGAACGATACATCTGCCCATGGATCCGTCGCCTCTAGCTCCCATGATACCTTACTTTTGACTTCTGCGCAATAACGGTCAGTGCTAGACTTTCGTGCCGCTACTTATACTTAAGAAGATAAAGTAGAAGACTTCTTATGTAGAATACCCTTTATGTAGATGAATTAAGTAGCAATGATTTGTATCAATGTAGGTATGTTACACGAGTCGTTTACTACTAGAGGGCCCGAGAGATAAAGGTTACATTGCACCCCAATAGTCCGATGTGTCCTTTTGAGAATAGAGGACGAAGTTTAGTTGAAAACAATAAATAAAATAATATTCGTGAATAACTTAACAACAACAACACCAGCCTATTCACTGTTGGACATAGGCCTCCCCTATAAGAAGAGGGATATTCCCATAATCCCCACGCTGGGCATACGGGTTGGAGATCGCAGGGCACAGCTTCTCGCACTAGTGACGCTTCTGCCCATCGGCGGCCAGGGGATTTAACTGTACTAGTATTAGCTGCACTATGCTGCAATCAGCCGGCCGTCAGAGCTCCATTTTTCAGTTAGCAGGGTGCACCACGTGCAGGTGAGGTTGGCTTGGGTTCTGGAGATAGGGTTTAGAACCCCTTACACCCCACTAACTAATTACCTAATTTTGAAAAATAATTTAATAAGATAACTACGGGCTTCGATATATACGATACGGCAATACGGGATTGATACGACGGGGTCGGACGATAGCTAAGAAAAATCTTACACGTTAATATAATAGTAGGTACAAATATATAGTGAATGGGCAAGGAGTAGGTGTAAGTACTAAGGTAGTGGCAAACGTGACAGCTGATGGTAAACAGCTATTATCGTTACAACTGGACTAGCACTGACAATTACACTGTGATGAGACCCGACGTCATCTTGAGAGATTATAGCACACTAGATGCATCTTGAACAGCTGCGCACTACAGGAATAACTAAATTATGTAGTACCTACCTAAGTACTGAAATTAAAATAAAAAAATATAAAAGTATTATAATGTAAAAAAATCGGCCAAGCGTGAGTTGGACTCGCGGCCGAAAGTTTCCGTACCGTTGTATGGGAGCCCCACTTAAATATTAATATAATTCCTGTTTTAGCATTTGTTGTTAAAGCGGCTGTAGAAATACATCATCTGTGAAAGTTCAACTGTCTAGCTATCATGGTTTATGACATACAGCCTGGTGACAGACAGACAGACGGACAGTGGAAACTTAGTAATAGGGTCCCGTTTTTACCCTTTGGGTATGGAACCCTAATAATCAATGTTTGTATGTGTGTCCTCCTTGTATTCCGCAACCATTAACCACATTGTGATATACACGCAAACGAAGTTACTGGCGGGTCAGCTAGTATTAAATAGAAATAAAAGTACATAGTTTGTCAAATTGATTTGTTAAATAGTGCGGGGAATCTCTGGAACTACCATGGAATTACTATTAGTACTTACGTACTTATGTAACTACTCATTCGATTCTTAAAGTTCTTTCACAAACGGGAAGCTACATTATCTTTAATTGGCTATTAGTTAACAATTACATTATGGACTCCATATTACTGACATTTTTATATTTGACAGCCGGGAGAGTTGTAGCGGATCGGCTAGTTAATTATATAACAGATCGATGTTCGTATTAAGCATAAAAATATAAATATCGATAAATCAGTGAACGCGATTTACAACACTAGCACAAGAAAAAGTTTAGCGGAACCACCATCAAATAAAATATGGCTACCTGACAAAATTTTTTAGAAATATTATGCTTGATCAAAAGCGGCAGATTATGTATGAACTAGAATCGTTCTAGGAATCAAAGAACTAATCAAAGATGCCGGTTAAACTCATTCGAGGACGGAAGTTATTAAAATTGTTTCCGACCGACTTAAGTTTACCGCTTTTTAGTATTACAGTTCTAAGCTTTACTTTTTCTAGATTCAATCTACGGTTGATGTGGCCAGGTTCTGCTACTAATTATATCCAATAGTTTCGGAGAAAATAGGATGTGACGGACTAACAGTATGACACTCAAGTTTTCCACTATGGATTCCGTTTTTTGTCCGAGGAATTATAAAATCCAAAACGTGCTGTTTTATATTAAATAGCGTAATTTGAGAAAAATGCTATCGCGAAATAAATTCGTACATTTTTCTGAGAAAATTAAAGATAAAATATTTAGTTAAAAGTACTAGTATTTTCAAGTACTTTGAAACCCGCATACATTTGCAGTATCATGCACGTCAACAAACCGTTATACAAACGCCAAGCAATTAGATCTTCCTACGAAACCTGTCTCTGTACGCTGAGAATCCTCTCGTTTCTCCATCTATGGTAGAATGCCTCTACTGGCACTTGCATAATCAATGGAATTATACTAAGTTGGTATGTAATCGATTATTAGAATCGATTCTACAGTTCGGCATTTAAAAAAACTAGCTGACTCTAGGGAACGCATTCTATTTCAAATATGGAATGTCTATTTTTTTCACCTGCCAGTTATTTTAAATCAAAACAATATTAGGGATGTAGTAACTACTTAAGATTACTACAAAATAACAAGCTACGCGAAGGATCGCATTTTATTTCAAATACCGGACGACTTTTGTTTACTTGGTTTATTTTCACCTGCCAGTTACATTGTCAGTGTAGTAAATCAAATGCATAAAATATTAGAAATGCAGCCTACTTTAAAATACTCTGGAAAAATAATGTCTCATATAATTTTCAAGCAAAATGCTGAAATAAGATGCAAAACAAACCGGAAGACAAAGTGAAACCACTAAGGTCTTGACTTCTTGCGGCTTAAACACCGGAAGAAGCCTTCATAATGCACCCCTCTTCGCAAAGACCAAGAAAAGCGTCCAATTTATCGCAAAGAAGAACCTATTCTTATCCTATTTAAGTGAGAAGGTACTAAACAGATATCAGGTGAGATGTAGTTAGTATGACCTATTTTATGTTCTAATCTTAAGCTATATGTTATTACTTATCATAATTAAAGTTAGTCATCATCTGAATTTCTGTAGTTTCACTCGCCTCCGACTCCCATCCTTACAAGGTTCTAACACGGGTTATGTACTCATGGTTAAAGCACAAAAACCATATGTAATTATTACATTGTTAAGACGTAACCATAGATTTGTCTGCTAGAAAATACTGCTATCATTAAGCCCACCCTATGTTACATTTATTGTGCAATCAATTATAAACAAATACTGCATATGTACCTACTTATTAGTCATAATTTTCTTTATTAACAATATTCGTTGTACGTATTTAGTGTAATACACTTCTTATTTGTCGGTATTTAAAAAAGGGAAAAACGTCAAAAATAATTCAATGGCATTACATTTAGATACATAAAGTCAATGAATTTTCCATAGGTATAATAGGTGTATAGATGGCTCGAAAAGCCACCGTTTTAATTTAGTTTTAAATGAATACATACTCGGAGCCTGAGTGACAGTATCAGGAATTTGTTTTAGTCTGTCGGTCCCATGACGTGTGTCAGCTTAGAAGATTTCGCCAGTGAACGCGATACCGGCACAAGCTTGTGGCGTCTACAGGTGCTATGCTTATGTACGTTGCTGTGTCCTTGTCACCCAACAGTTGCATACATATCCCCATACATTTTCGCTTGTATCGTAGGTTGGGTTTAACTATGAGTACACCAAGGTACAGTACTACATGGTGTATCTACAACACCCCGAAGCAGAATAATATTTGCAGATCTTGCAAACCTATTTTCAGCGACCAAATTCGAACCCTAAATCTCGTTGGCACTTTGTGAAGGGCTCGTCCGGGCCTGCTGTCACCATGCCTATTTCTGCCGTGAAGCAGAAATGTTTCGGTTTTATGGGCGTGGGTTACAGGCACATGAAGCGAACACCTTCATGCCTCAAGTTGATAGATGCATAGCATCGAAGGGCATATTCCTTACATGCGTCACTTACGACTACGATGCAATACTTTGTTTATAAGTAATGGTTACTACTTAATAACATCGGGTGGGTCATATGCTAGTTCCATTTTCTAGTAGGTACTATAGAAGTCATCATTAACACTGTTTTAGATTTTTTGAAAATGTCACACTGAAAAATGGTATGGGTCTGATCCGCCTCTGTCCGAATCTAGCTAGAGAAAATGAAATACCTAAGCAATTATACATAAGTACCTTCATTTTAATTTATGCAACTATTTAACTCGTGGAAGTCTAAGTATGCATTGTTCCCAAAGCAACTAAAACTTAACATAATAAGCACCGACTCCTCTAGCATACAAAAGCCGCATGTTAACACAACCCATTTCAATATTTAAAACGCCTTCGTTATGGCATGTTTATACACTCGGTGCTAACTTACCTGTTAACTTTGAACAGAAGTCCGACAGGGGTCATCGCGGTTTCCTCAACTTACTAAAACGACAAAACTCGAAGCTTTTTGCAGTCACTTCACTAAAAAGTTTCACTTTGCAGGTAAATATTTCAAAAAGTTTTTAGTCAATTTAAAACGCGGTTGAAAAAGTTAGTCACTACAGGCCGTAAAAAGTTTTGTTTAAAATTAGAACGGGTGTTATAAAAAATGTTTTTGCTCGCGAATTTAAATTTCGAATGGAAATAGGGATGCGACGCGTGTGGAATGATGCAAAATGCACTCTGCCTACAGAGCGATGGATCAATGCGTGGCGGTCGAGCGGCGGTCGCGAGCGTTCTGCGCGACACAAACAATAGGTTAGGTGGGTTAGGTTAGTTGTTTCAACTAATTACAAGGTAAGTAGCTAGCACTGTTAGCTGGGTAGCTAATGGTAGCTACAGGTGGGAGCCCTTTAACAATGTAGGGGTTATGTTTTACAGTTAGTCGTGTCAAGTACGTTAGTAATTACATGTTAACTTGTAACAATGCTAACTGTTAAGGCATTATCACTGATGTGAGTAAATACCTAGTTCCCTTTAAACCACGTAAAATACCGAAGAACGTAATTGTGCTAGTTAAAATTGCAACATGTTTCAATGGAATATATTTTCATTTGTATGTATTTTCATTACAAATCAGCTGACCCGATAGACGGTCCTGTCCAAATTGGTATAGACTAAAATCAAAAAGAAAAAAGCACTTTCAGTTTTAACCGTATTTTTCAATGTTTCGAGCAACTTTTGTTTTTTATTTCTTACTAGCTTCTGCCCGCGGCTTCATTAGCGTTGTACCTACATGGATAATAGCCTATTTTTGTTGTTAATCCAAGTCATAAACTACTTATCTTCCAAGTTTCATCCAAATCCGTTCAGTTTTTGCGTGAAATAGTAACAAACACACTTCCATACTCACAAACTTTTCGCATTTATAAAATTAGTAGAATAGGATAGGCAAAATTTTATTCGGACTATTGGCTCATCTATTTTGTCTGGGGGTCGCTGGAGCTTTTTGAAGCTCTCGAATGGAATTTTGATCGATGATCCTAATGGTTTGATATCGTGTGAGCATCTCGGCAATATCGATAAATGGCGTGAAATGTAGTGATGCCCACATCGATTTTGAGGCTATCGACATCAATTTATAGTTTTATGGCTCACACCACATCCGTAGCCACAGGATGTTGAGCTTTACCACCTTTTCGTCAAGGACATAGTGTCGAGAATGCAACAGCAGGTGGCAGTTGTAGAATTGTCAAATGAACTTTTATGATGTCATGGTCATACATTTCCGTGATACAAAGTTAATATTTTGTTACATAAATAAAAATGAATAGTTGAAAGTTCAAGGTTGAGTACGATGAGTTTAAATGTCCGCATTTTTCAGTTTATCATAAAGTTTAAATATTTTTTTAAGAAAGCTTAAAGAGGTTGTTTTCTACATAAGACAATAATTTCAGATACTTTCACACATCATATAGACCAAAGCGCTTGTGTTGTGTTGTGGGTATCACATTCACATGGCTGACATAAATTATAAATATACTTAAACACATTTTATATATACAACAGCTAAATCTACATCTACACTTATATAATATTATAAAGAGGAACAATTTGTATTTGTGTGTGAGTGTATGTTTGTAATGAATAAACTCAAAAACTACTGTGCCGATTTCAAAAACTCTTTCACCATTGGGAAGCTACATTCACCTTAGTAACATAGGCAATATGGCTATTTTAGGTAAAAATATTTAAAAAATCTTATGTCCACCCATGCGAAGCCGGGACGGGCCACTAGTAGGTCTATAATTTGGGAGCCTCGACATCCACAGAAGTAGAGGATGCAATGCTTTGTGATAGGTAATGATTACCACTTAACATCAGGTGGCCCATGTGCTTGTTCAATCTTCAAGTACCTAACTACCATAAAAATATAATTATTTCATCTTCTCCTCTATAATACACTAATCATTCGATAGACAAGTATAAAGTAGGTATAGATTACTTTAGAAGCCTTTTATTGGTCTTCAATGACATTCTATTATTTTCCAGTTCTTAGCCAAAAGACATTCGAATGGTCAATTTTACGGCTTATAGAGCTTAGAAATTTCTAGTACGTTACTACCTAAGAGCTTGTGCTTAATGGATACGACCTTGGGCCTAAAGGCTAGAGTGCTGTGGTATTGTACTTAGAAGGTAATAAAGTTCTAGAACGCGGATATTAATTTTAGTACCTAGGTACTACACTTCTCTTAGATTAAACTTTCGAGTTAAGGATGCCTAGGTTTTATGAAATAGATGACTTTTCCGGATGCCCACGTGCAGCCGGAATGTTTTAAGGGTAATGATAAAAATGTTTATAGGAAGAAGGCTAGGGTATTTATACCCGACTGAAGTTATTTTCAGTCAGGTTTATGTTTCAGTTTTAGGGTTTATGTATGTTTGTAACATTATTTGTCGGTCGCTGTAGCCCAAACGGCTGGACGGATTTTTACTAATGAGGTGTCGTTGGATTCGTCTAGGTTTCGAAGGTGCCATAGGCTATATGAAACGTCAAACAATTTAATATGGCGTCTGTAAGAAGCCATTTTCAATTTACGATGAACAAAAAATTTACTTAAAAACTGATTGATTTTTATTTTACTAATTTTACTGGGGTATCAATTCGGGCCTATTTACCAAAAACTTCTTGTCTATGCAGTCAGGTTTTTTTTAAATAAATACTTGTTGTGTCCACTCAGGCGATGGTCACAAAAGCTGACAGGACTGTTGAGCGACGTGGGCAACATCAAACATTTTGATTGCCTGCAGCATAGACAACGTTTTGTGAAAAACCCTTTATCGCTTTTTTCCTATGATAATCGAATAAAATCAGCAACCGAGATTAAAATCGACTAAACTTAATGCTAGCCCAACATCACTATTGAATGAAAGAAAAAAAAATGTGGGCACGAAGATTAAAGAAATACTTTTGTTCTATCGACGCTGGGTCTGTTGACCGGACATCAAAATGTAGTCCCAATCGCCTAAGTAGAGAAGATAAACCGAGTAATTTTGAACAGACTGATCCTGACACCAGTGACATAATACGTACCTACTTAGTTCAGTTGACTGTACAAAACCAAGAATGCAAAACAGTTAAAGTAACTCAAATCCATCAATTGTGCATTGTTTGCGTTTACGACAGCGCTAGAATGCAAACAGGAATCGAACCCGCGACCTGCCCGATAACAACGCAATGTTGCGTAAGAACTTCCTGGCTTGGATAACAATAAACGACCTTGTTGGCGTAGAGGTGATGCGAGATGCAAATTGATTAAAATATTGCAGGGAAGTATTAGGTCCTTACCTATGAAATTGGCGTTTTTTTCTCTCTATTTCATTTTGCACATATTTTATTTAATTCAACAGTCAAACACAAAATTAATTAATTTTCTGAACGTAAAATTATTGTAAAGATTGAAAATTATATAAAATACTATTTTTGAGGAAGTTCATCCACAAAAAAATTAACTTGAAAACAGTTCATTTCACGTGCAGTCACTTTCAATGCTTAAATTTGTAGTATTTTTTTCGTAGTAAGTTTTCTTTTTTAAATAAGACTACACATACTTTTCACAATATTGTCCAATCATATACACACAATTTTAGGAGAATAGGATTTATAGTTCCAGAAAAAAATACAAAAATGTATGTATGGTTAAATCAATTTTCTCGAAATTCTCTATACAAAACGCCAATTTCATAGGTAAGCACCTAATATATAGGTAGTAGGCACTTAGATAGAATATCGCAAATATTAATTAATGATCTAAAATAAACATTATACACTAGTCACTAGTACGTTGAGAATGAGACCGCTGCTCGGAAAACGTAGTATAGGACGCCCTCCGTCCAGGTGGAGAGACGTTCTGCGAAAGCCAACTGGATGCATCGAGCTGAGGATAGGGTGCAATGGCATTAGGGGAGGCATATGTCCAGCAGTAGACTGCTAAAATAGGCTGATAATTATGTTTGAATGAATAAAAATATCTACCTCATTGTACACCATAATAAACAACAATAAGTTAAAAAATAAAAGGTATAACGGGCGTTCTTATATTACATTTTATATAGGTATTTCATATTACATTTCTCTCAGATATTGGGAAAAATGAATGAAACTGTAGTTCTTAACGAAAAAAATAAGCTCCATGAATTAAAAAACGCTAAAAACTTCTTCTAACCCTAAAAACTACTAGAGCTTAATCTATAATTAGTGGACTTTTCCATTACAATGATGCTAAAGACCCATCGCAATGTCGTCAGACGAACAAGCTCCAGCAAAAACTGACGAAATGGCATGCCACGTCTGCACCTGTCATACATTCGGCCTTGACCGTCAGTAGCAAGCCTTACAGGGCTCGGGTAACGGTGATCGTGAGAAAACATGTCAGTTAACTAACTTAGTGCTTAATGAATCATTATAAAATATGATGCATATAATAGTAACTAGCGGACCCGCCCGCAACTTCGTTTGCGTGTATACGCTTTTGTATAGTACGTGTTTTCATGTCAAATGTTTCCCGAACATGGTTATTCACACGTAACCCTAAATATATATGGAATAAAAAGTAGCAACCTACATTACCTACATTACCAGGTTAGATCCGGGCAGGTACCCGGGCCCGTCTCCGTCCCCGTTCCCGTTCCCACTCCCGCTTCCGCTGCCTTTTCCGAGCCCGTTCTCGCTCCCTTCTTCTTTAGCGACCCGTTACCAACTCACAGCCAGTTAAAAAGTATAATGCCATGAGTTTTGGTATCCCTACTTGGGAAATGATACTCTATCTGTCCTTCCCATATAACTCTAATTCAGTAACTTTTTGACATTTATTTTTTTCAGTACCATTGGGTTTTTAACTATGTAAAGATTTGATAAACTCGTTAATTCTAGAGATCGAGACAAAGTGACCGTCGCGGCCAGCAGACCGTGGAAGGTATAAACCAGTGCATTCTTCCGTGGGAGCCGACATTCCTAGATGGCAAGCGGTCACCTTTAATTGGTTGGTAGCACAGAGGTAGGAAAAACCGACAACTCATATTAACACAAACTATTTCATGCATAGAGACGATAGATAGAGGCATTGTCCTAACGGCCAGCTATTTTAAGCTAGAGGCTAGATGAGTGACTAAATAAGCTGGAAATTAAAATTAGGGACCAAAACATGGGTGGGTGGGTGTTTTCTATGTATGATATGTATGTATTTACAAAAATAAAAATTATCTATGTAGTATATCAATCATGTGGTTCCCATAATACAAGCTCTGCTTAGTTTGAGGCTACAAGAACAGACTTTACTTTCAAACTAATAAAATATTAATTTAAGTATATTGAGTTGACAGGTCAAGATCTAAATCTTATCGTATCTAAACGTCTATACATAGGTAGTATAAACGTTTAGATGCATAATTTGAGTTCATTGGCTAGTTTTACTTTAGAGCTGGAATAATTACGTTCGGTTTTGTAACTGATAAAAAAAATGTATTACTAGCTTTCGCCCGCGGGTTTGCTCACGTGGTACCGGGATAAAAAGCCTATGTGTTAATCTAGTTTACAAACTATGTTTATATCAAGTTTCATCCAAATCCATTCAGTAGTTTTTGCGTGAAAGAGTAACAAACATTCATCCATTCATCCGTACATATTTACAAACTTTCGCATTTATAATATTAATGTGATGAATGTGTGATTAGGATTAGGATATTAGGATTAGGATGCAAAAAATCCTGAAACACGTGTTCATATATTTTCGGTAGAGAGTCTCTGCAAATTTTCAAATCGATTGGTAAAGATTTGTTTTGTTCCCAATAGAAATATTGCCACCGCCGTTTACCACCTTAGAGGTTAATTTTTCAAATTTTTATTAGCCTATATGTTATTTTGGCACCTAAACTATCTATGTACCAAATTTCATCTAAATTTGACCATTGGTTACGGAGATACGAGGTAACAAACATTCACACAGACTTGTTCCCCATACAAACTTTGCCACTCCCGTTAACCATCTTAGGGATTGAATTGCGAAAAATCCTGAAACATATGTTCATTTATTTTCGGTAGAGAGTCTCGGTGCAAAATTTCAAGTCGATCGGTAAAGATTTTATTTGTTCCCGATACAAACTTTACCACCCCCGTTTACCACTTTATAGGTTAATTTTTCAAAATTTGATTAGCCTATATGTTATTCTGGCACCTAAACTATCTTCATACCAAATTTCATCTAAATTGGTTTAGTGGTTACGGAGATACGCGGTAACAAACATTCACACAGAGACAACATTCAACATTCAGACAGTTGAGTGCATTTATTTCTAGGAAATTAGTTTTGCGTCTCGTGTTCGCCTCTATCATAGTACAAACAAAGCTTACTCTCCATGGTTGGAAACTCATCCGGTGGCACTGCTGGACAAAGACGCAAGCACACTCAATTACAACGGAATATGATTAAACCCTGGGAACGTATGCGCACAATTATTGCTAAATGCGCTAAACTGAAGAATGTGTTAAAGGAATACTTTATTGTAAGTTGAAAGTCGACTAAACGTAGGTAGGTAGATACTATCCCCAACACCACAGCCTATATCAGTCCACTGCTGGACATAGGCCCAGGGATGATGACTGGGTAAACAAATAATAAAACTAATTAGTCCGTCAGTTTGGTTAGCAAAAAATATTGGACACGTATTTTTTTATTTATTTAATCAATAGAAAATAACAAAGTTATAGAGCGTCAAAGTTCGGGAGTGGGGGCTCGTGACATCACTTGTATGTAAAAAGTGTACTTACCCGTGACGTCACGCTATATCTTTGTCATTTTTAGTTTAATTGACAAAATAAAAAATACGTGTCCAATATATTTTGATAATTTAAATGACGGACTAATAAGAATTTTTCATCTAGCCTATTGGGGGATATGCCCATGATCCCCACGCTGGGCATGTGGGTTAGGGATCGCAGGGCACAACTTCCCGCATTACCATCGCTGTTGCTTGTCGAAGGTCAGGTGATTTAGCTGTGCCAGTGTTAGGCTGCGCTATGCCGCAATCAGCCGGCCGTTAGAGCCCCGTTTGTTTGTTAACAGGGTGCACCACGTGCAGGTGAGGTTGGCTTGATTTCCTAAGATGGGTTTGGAACCCCTTACACCCCCAGGTACTATCACACATGCTCAACCGTGATTCGGCATTCGGGGTATATTCCGCTAGGCCACCACTGCCAATCAAGTAATACACACAGCATATTAGGTACCTATATGTAATGTACGGTGTACACAAAGTAGAAATCAATATGAATCTCTTTGAATGGGGAAATTTATCGCACGCATAGAAACCGTGGGAATCGCCGCGAGAAATGTGTCTTCGTTTATCTATTACTTCGTCCATGCTGTGACTGAACTGTACAATTTACAAGCAAGCAGCATTAGTGTTCACATATGAAATGGATAATGTCGTCTGTCGTGACGATCGACGACATAACGGATAGATCACGGAAAAGTAGAACGGATGCATTTCCACCAGACATTTGCTATGCTACGTTAGATATCTACCAATCATATTCATTGGTCCACGTAGCCATAGCACTGGTGGAAACGGGTTCATAGCTACACAGCTTAGCAATCAGTCGAATCGAAACGGTCACATAGTTTCGTAGCTTAGCTATCATAACCTCGCAGAATAGCTGCATAGCACATCTCTGGAGGAAAAGCACCCTTAGCTGTTTTTGTCATAAAGTTGTAATAAGGATTGTTACCCTGCTGTATGTATAACAAACGGGGCTCTGGCGGCCAGCTGAATGCCACATAGCACAGCCTTACACAGACACAGCTAAATTCCCTAACCGCCGACGGGCAGCATCATCGGTGGTACAAGAAACTGTGTCTTGCGATCCCCAACCCACATGCCCAGCGTGGGGATTATGGGCATATGGACAGTGGACTAATATGGACTGGTGTGGTGTGTGTGTCATGGGAAGCTTGAATTTCTCGGTAAATTGAGGATTCTAGTCTTAACTCCAACACCCTCGCTGATCAGGAGATGAGTTAACGCCACTGCTTTATCACCTTTTGAGGCGCTCATGGCGTACTTACTTTCTTACTTAGCAGATCATCTTGGATAAGTAACACTCCGCCGAAGGTTGCGGGTTAGATTCCCGCCGCGGGACAAATGTTTGCATGTTCTGCAGATATTGGTCTCGGGTCTGGGTGTTATCTATGTATGTATTTACAAAAAAATGATGTATGTAATATATCAGTCATGTGGTTCCCTAAATACAAGCTCTGCTTAGTTTGGGGCTACATGATGCTGTGTAATAACGTCCAGTAATATTTAACAGTAATTTTAACCAATGTCATATTTAACAAAAAACATTGTAAAACTGACATTTAATAAAATATAAGCCTAGCAGAGTTTCTCGCCAATTCTTCTGTTTGGTCGCGTTACGAATTGGTGTAAATTAAAAAATTGACCATTCAAAGTGTACAGCCCTTCAAGCGGTCTAAAAACTTCAACAACACATTTGTTACTAGCTCATACGAAGAAGGAAGGATCCTCTAAATTAAAAATCAGGACACTGTGTCAAATGTTTAGCTTCCAAGGGTATATTAAGTAACTAAAACTTTTCGATAAGGACTCCTGTGCCATACATATAGAAGTAAAATGCAGTTTCACACACAACGCATGTCCTACGCATAGCGCGGGGGAACCCAACCGTGAAATTATGCAAGATTGCCCCCAGATAGTCCTTATCCTTAATTAATTTATTATTAGACTCCGAACAAAGCAACCCAAGTATACAATTTTCTTTGTGCAACCAAACCAACCAACGTGGATGTGAAATTGCTTCATCTAACCCACTGAGTTTCTATTAAAGATAGGTACAAATTTTAAGCTTAGAGGAATTTCATTACCATGCGAGTATAAAACTTTAGGGTTAAGTAACTGTGATGAATAAAAGCAACATTTCGTCATATAAAATGGATTTTAATTTTCCACACGTACATACGATACAAAGATAGCAATTCTAGGTTAGAGATGTATGACAGCAGTCTGACAGTGACATTTTTTACTTGTTACGTTCCGTTACAATAACAATGATAGCATAAGAAAGTAAAAAAAAACATAATTTACATTGATTTGAGAACTCAAAATAATCGTTTTGATAAAATCCATAACAATAAATTCAGCATCTAAATGTCAGTTAAAACCGTTGTATCGAAATATTGATACATTGATCCAACCCGTGTTACTGTATAAGGTGTGATCCTAATGCGTTATTATCAGACGGTGCGTAGGCGCAGCTTTTGGACTTTTGGGAGGATCGCTTACATGAAGTTAAGAAAGCAATGAAGTTTTATGGATAAGGTATCATGAATTTTCTTATTCATTTTCTCAAAAATCTTTTTTTAACTGATTTTAAAAAAGGAGGTACGCAATTCAGTTGTTTTTTTAATGGTCCGATTTAGAAAATTATTTTTATCAAACGGGAAGTATAGTTGGTCCAATTTATATTTGAATAGAAAATATCACCCCTTAGAATCTATTTCTTTGAAGTCGGTTTATTTTACTCATATGTACTTAAGTGATAATGAGTGGGTGGAAAAATAAAATAAGTAATCCTTTGTTTCTAGAAAAACAACCACAATCAAATAAAGATCCTGTTATTATTGAAGGCTACGTGTTGTCCCAACACCTGCAGATTTCAAGTCATCGTTACAAACGCTTCAAATACCACAACAGAAAACTACGTTACTGAGAATTAACTCACGTGATTGAAGTCGCAATATTGCTCCTAGGGTACATGCACACAGCACAGTCACGTCACCGTCTAGTCACCGATCAGTTACGTTAGCTTTAGGGACGCGACATGAAGCCTCATTTAGTAACATAATTGCCCACCGAAATGGTCGGCACCAGTGATTGACAATACCTATGTCAGTCACAGGTCGGCACCGAACCTATATTTGTAAACTTTGACATTTAATCTGTCGTAATTCCACCACACCACACCACACCAGCCTATATCAGTCCACTGCTGGACATAGGCCTCCCCTAATAAAGGGGGATATACCCATAATCCCCACGCTGGGCATGCGGGTTGGGGATCGCAGGGCACAGCTTCTCGCACCACCGACGCTGCTGCCCGTCGGTGGCCAGGGGATTTAGATGTGCCGATGTAGGCTGTGCTATGCCGCAATCAGCCGGCCGCCAGAGCCCCGTTCGTTGTTTAGCAGGGTGCACCACGTGCAGGTGAGGTTGGCTTGGGTTCCGAAGATGGGGGTTGGAACCCCGTACACCCCGTAATTCAAACAACGTCAATTGACAAACTGTTAAAATTTATAAAACAGGACTTGTGCTAACTATTTCAGTGGGCAAATGACTCACTAAATGTGACCTCGGGTGACAGGTGGTAATATTTTGTTGGCATCACTTTCTTTCATCGCACGAGTCAGTGACCTATACTGTTAGCGGAGTTTAAGGTGGCCCGAAGGCTTCAAACAGAAATATGCCGTGGGATCGTGTCGTGAATGAAATGTAGGACCGAAGTTTTTACGCTCTATCATCATCATCCACAGCCCGACTTTACCTACTGCTGCATATAGAGGCCTGCCCAAGTTTGTGCCATCCACCACGGTCTTGCGCTAGTAGTATCCAGGAACGATTTCTTTATTTTTCGACGTGACCGATCGGTGAAGTTATGGTGACATGACAATATGGTGTGCATGAACCTTTAACTTCTCACAATCAAATAGTTACCGTTCCCCGCCAATTATTAATACAACGTGGCACAAGAATTCAACCCATATTTTACAAACGAGCAATTTTATGACAACACACGCATTTTTATGAGCTATGCACAAAAAACGAGACCAAATTTACCATGCGATTAATTTTCAGCGAACAAAAAATTACAGGAATAACAAAGTGGAACCGTTTAGGTGTACGTTGACACCATTTTTTTGTTCTGTGTAATGTGATTTCCTTGGAGCCATTTTGAAATTGTTCGCACCAATTTTCTTTAGCAGTCTTATTTGATAGAGCCACAGTCTTCAAGTGAAAACGAATTATCTGTAATGTTTGTAACAATTTTTTAACAAAGGTTTCAAACTGTAGTGGCAGTTAGTTGACCATATATACTGAAGAACCGACAACCGTTGTTAGGATAAACGAGTTCTTGATTGGAGACCATGTCTCGGCAAACGTAGTGAAGGACGCATTCTGGCCAAACGTAGTGTAGGACGCATTCTGGCCAGGTAGAGTAACGATCTGCGAAAGGCTGCTTGGGAGAAGCAGGGTGCGTCGAGCTGGCGACAGGGCACAATGGCACTTATTGGGGTGCTGCTGATGATGATATTTATGATGAAGTGGGTGGGTATTTCAATATACGGCGCGGCGGATGGTACCGTTAATTGTTGAGTGTTATAGGTATCACTGAGTTTTATTAAATTTCGATATTGTCATAACATGAAAAAAAAACCAAGCCAACCCCACCTGCCCGTGGTGCACCCTGCTAAACAACGAACGGGGCTCTACCTACATCGGCACAAATCCCCTGACCACCGACGGGCAGCAGCGTCGGTGGTGCGAGAAGCTGTGCCCTGCGATCCCCAACCCGCATGCCCAGCGTGGGGATTATGGGTATATCCCCCTTTATTAGGGGAGGCCTATGTCCAGCTGTGGACTGATATAGGCTGGAGTGGTAGTGGTGAAAAAAAAGATTTTTTTATTTATTCGCACGATGATGATAAAATTTTATAGAGTACATAAGTATTTAGTAGACATCAATAATAACAAAACATATACTAAAAATAAATACGATTATGCCACATCCAAAATTATTCGTCACAATGCTAAATGTCCCCCAAATTCCTGGTAAATTCATTTAGCTTGCTTTAAATTAATTTTATATTGAACGCGTGGGTGTGCGTATGCGCAAACAAAGAAGCCAGTGCGTTGACTGCAGGGGAATGTGTTTGCTCCCTATATGTTAGTTAAACTATAGGTATGAAATGTTTGATTTGTATTTTGACAGTTTTGAATTGTTCAGCCACTTACAAGTATGATAAATGATGGCTAACTAATAAGGTTTCCAAAACCGGTGGATGCGTCATGAAGGGCTCCTTTTAAATTAATTTAATGTTAATAATTTATTTTTTCGAACAAATTTTGTCAGTATGATTTATTTTTGGTAACAATGTGATAATGTGTTTGATTAATTTTAATTTTATGTTTTTTTTTATCTGAAATAAATGAATAATAATAACGAAGTGGCAACGTATACATGCAAATAAAGCAATACAACGGTTTATCAGCTAAATTCTATTCCATAGCCTTTTAAAGAATATTTATAGGCAACTCCTTAAATAACTATTATGGCTTGCTTGTTTGTTAAAAAGGATTCTTATTCCTAATTGACGACGAAAACGGATGAAATAATATGCGACCACTTTCAAAATAACCGTTTAATAAATATATTTTATCGGTAGAGCTATTCCTAATGTCAGGCTAAATCTAGTTTGAAACAATATCCTTTTAAACTAATGTGTTTTCAGAATGGATGGACTAGAGAGCCATTTTTATCAGTATGGAAAAACACTTGGCGGGACACTTGGCTCGACGGGATCCTTGATTCTCAAAAGGACAGATTCTCAAAAGGACAGACTCTCAAAAAGATAGATTCTCCAAATGACAGATTCTCATAAGGACAAGAGTATACGTAAGCAGATAATGACCAACGATGGTCCAAAGCAGATACCGAATAGTAGTCAAGAGATATGCATGCGGCAGTCGAGGCAGACCACCTGCGCGTTAGTCGGAAGATATTGTGAAGGCAGTAGGAGAGCAGTGGATACGCCTGGCAGAAGACCGTCAGGAGTGGCGTGATGGAAAAGAGGCTGTTTAGCAGTGGGTGTTACCGGCTGAATAGATGTAGGTGGTATTATGAAGGAAAAATCTTGATGTTTTGTATAATGTTCCGTATTTTGGCTCAAGATTTTTATTATCTCTTGGCATTGAATCTACTTATGATTGAGTGGGGTCTAGACCGCATGCCCGCCTACGTCCGGTCTGAGCTGTCATTACGCTGTTCCGGCGCGGGCGCAGGTTTCTGCCTTTTATCGTTTGAAGGTCTAGTTGCAGTGCGGTAACATCTGTTGACTTGTTTAGAACTAGATATTGTAAGATAATGTTCGTGCTTGAGAAACTACTACAATTAGAAACTTAGCCTACTGGCCAAACCGCTTTTTAGCCTATGGTCTGATTGTGTCATACATTTGATATTACTATATAAGTATATTTTTGTATATAAATTTCATTTAATTAATCGCTAATCCTACCAATATTAAATAAACCTACTTAGTTTATTGAAATGTGAAGATGTTATGAATGCGTCTGACATAACTACTGTACGGATTGACCATATATTATGTAGTTCTACACCAGGAATAACATAATATTCTACTTCTTATTATGGTACCACGCGAAGCCACCGGCGGAAGCTAGTGTAGAACAACAAAAGTTCTGTTACAGTGGATGCATATAATATTTTATCGGCGTTACTGCAGCACGTCAGTCATGCTCATTTACCATCATATAAATCTTACAGGTTTTTCTTAAGATAACTTGTCATTCAGTTCTTAGAGTTATTGTTCATTAAAAAGTTTGAAAACTCTTTCGAGCACGTGATTTTATTCCCACGCTATCAAATTTTCACACCTGAAATTATTTTAAAATTTCTACTAAAATGTTGAAATTGCGAAAAGTTTTTACCGTGAGAGTATATTAGTTAGGTAATATAAGTAATCCCACATTACACAGGCAGACCAGCACAGTACTTTACCCCCACCAGAATGATATCTAATTTTCTAACGAATGAAGATCAAGAGCTGCTGCGTAGCATTAGGCAGTAGGCGGGAATTAAGAAGGCAGAATAACTATTCAGGCTTACCCTACATAAAGAAAGGATGATCCACGACCTTCAGTGATGAAGTGGTACTACAAGAAGAAAAATAAAACTCTATGGAAAGTCCGACTTAAAAGTACATTACAGGTGCCTAAAATGTCTGTCTGTTCTTCTCCTCAGGTGCCAAGGTAAGGAGATCTTAATGGCTTTACTAGGTACCTACTTACACAAGATCGACCCCACACTCTCAGCGATGCACACGTGGTTGTGCTGCCCACGGCATGTATGTTTTAAATCCCGACCTAGGATACTTTTCAACACACTTGTAGGTATACGAGGCAATTTGAAAGGGCTCCGTTTCAATGACGCGCTTAGCCCAGTCCTAAGCGGGCCTGCATTCGAGCTTTCTTTCTTCGTATGAACTAGCAGTGGCCACCTCTGATGTCGGAGTTTTTAGGCCGCCTGAAGGCTTCCGGCATGACTTACATAAAGGTACGCATCCACAGCCCATCGCGTCGCATCGCGTCATACGGATTAGTTTGTCGTCCGGTCCGTGCGATACTTGTGTGACCTATACAAAGAATACTAAATTCCTTTAGATAGTATCGATACGTGCAATGCGTGCGATGTTAGGATTTGGACATGACTTTCATCCCTCCTCAAAACAATCCACCACGCTAACCTCATAATTTTTTCTGTCACTGACGCTTCTTTCAAACTCCAACTGATATATTCATTCCATAACTTTTCATTTCATCATTCGCATCTCCTCCGCAAGCACTTCTCTTTTCACACACAATAAGTACGATAGGTTTGATTTTTGACAATGTTCGCCTCCAGTTTTGGTCTTAGTACAGTTTTGTAAATGTTCCCCTTCAGTTAGATGCTTGAGTTACGTCTGATACGATCTGATAATCAAGCTAGAGAATTAGTCCTTCGACGTAAAGATAGTCGACACCATAAAAGCCGGGCAGTGTGCATGGAGCGTGAAATTGGCCATCTACTTTACAGGTAGTTACACGGTCGGTTTCAATATAACTTGCAGTTACTAATTAATGGCTAACATAGCCTAGTATCTCTTACTAGTTATTAAGAACTTTCATTTGTGTTTCTTTTAAGTTGTTTCATTTAATTTGCTTCTTCATCATCATTATCAACAACCTATAGAAGTCCAATGTGTTGAACTTGGGTTTTCGCTTTCCAATTGAGCATTTACCTACCTTTGTATTTACATTATTAAAGTTAGAATCGATAAGTACCTACCTGTTATCAGCATTATATTAAAACAGGCATAAATTTGCGTGTCTATAAAAATAGTAACACCTACTTTCTTACCAGCTTTTGTGTAAAAGTTAGACGCAAAAAAATATACCCATAAAAATATATTTGACACGTTGACTTCAAATCTCTGACTTGGACGCTACACGCCATGCCCGAGGAGCAGCAGCAACCCGGCTTGAGCAAGTATGTTTATGCTTTTTAGGTAGGGACTTTGAAAATAACCCAATTATCTAATTTTATTAAATCTATCCATATTAGTTCTTCACGCCAACTTCTACGTAGTTTGCCGCACATGGGACAAATGGGGTCTCCCCCATTTAAATGCTGTCCTCCGCCTTCGTCGTCCATAAGTTAGTAGGTATAGTTATTATTGTAGTTGTTGTCGGCCTGTACAATGGCACTGTCGGGCAAAAGCCTCCGCCATCTTTTTCCAGATTCTTCTTATAACAGTTTTTGTTGAAGAGGTCTAGTTCGTCATTACTTCATTATTTAAAATAGGATATTTCACCGAAACATGTCTTAAAAATACTGTTATTAAAGTTTTTTTATGGCACTCGAAGATGGAACAAGCACATGGTCCTCCTAATGTTAAGTGGTAACCATTACCTATCACAAAGCATTGCATCGCAAGTCACGTTTTTTTTGGAACGTGCTCTACGCCGCAACGCCCTGCGTCCTTCATCTTGAGGCATGAAGATGATAAGCCTCTTATACCTGTAATTTCACCGGCACCCACACCCTTCGAACCGAAACACAGCAAAGCTGCTTCCCGGCAGAAATAGACATGGTGGCAGTACTTCCCCGGACGAGCCCTCCACAAACAACTCTACTATTTACTAAAAAAAACCTAGTGGGAAGTAAAGTATTATTTGTTAAAAGGATCAGCTTGTATTACTGGAATATACCGTGGTTGCTATGCCGACCACAAATCAGCGAGACAAACAGCCCTGTCGAGCTCCATCACACAAATCAAGTGAGACACAAACAGTGCAACACGTTGCTGCAATCAGTTTCACTTCTAAACTCTAATCTCATTACTCAGGGTGATAATGCGTTTGGTTTTGGATGCATTAATTTATTTTGATGAACATCTATAGGTAGGTATATCTAAATATCTGGGGTGTGTAAGGGGTACCAAACCCCATCTTCGGAATCCAAGCCAACCTCACCTGTCCGGTACGTGGTGCACCCTGCTAACTAACAAATGGGGCTCTGGCGGCCGGCTGATTGCGGCATAGCGCAGCCCAGCACCAGCACAGCTAAATGCCCGCAGCAGCGTCAGCAGTGCGAGAAGTTGTGCCCCGCGATCGTCAACCCGCATGCCCAGCGTGGGGGTTATGGGCATATCCCTTTTTATTCGGGGAGGCCTATGTCCAGTTGTGGACTGATATAAGGTGGTGTGGTTGTAGTGGTAGTGGATGACACACATGTGTTAGCGTAGGAATAGGAGCCCACCTACCACATTTTTTAGGTACCTACTTAAGCAGCACCTAGTGCCTACAACCTACCAATTCGATATAAGCAATTAATCAATAATTTATTGTGTGTAATTGGAATTATTATGTAGTTTCATTTTGGTATAGCGAGAATTTTAGTTATTGAGCTGGCAACTGGTGAGTAAAGAGGGTAACACCGGGCCAAGCTATTATTTTGAAGTGCTACTCTGTACATCTTTGTAAAGATGTTGATGTTGTATCTTGCTGTTTTAAAATATTACCAAAAGTCATCTCATTTCAATAGTTTATTTTTTCAGAATAACTTTAACCGGCACCAGAGTTGGTCACTAGCTCATACGAAGATGAAGAAGAAGCAGAATAACTTTTTTACACACACAGCTTCTAGCATCGCCGACGCTGCTGCCCGTCGGCGGCCTGAGGATTTACCCGTGCCAGGCTGCACTATGCCACATTCAGCCGGCCGCCAGAGCCCCGTTTGTTATTCATCAGGGTGCACCACGTGCAGGTGAGGCTGGCTTGGGTTCCGAAGATGGGGGTTGGAACCCCCTATACCCTTAGAACCCCTTTTCAGTCCAATGGAAACTGTACCCAAAACCCATTTCAAAACACAAAGGGAACCTAATCCGAATGAAATCACAGAAGTTCTAAAGGAAGCATAAATTGAATCACTAATAACTTTTTCGTCAAATTTTCACATGCACTAAACATACCATTTCCTATTTCGTATTACATTAGTAATTCACAAGGGACCATCGCGGGCGAAGACACGTGTCGAAGTGTAGGTATGTGTCCCGATCAGTATGTGGGAAGTGGCACGCCTTGGACGAAATTATAATGCCAATATAGTGCTTTGAAATTACTGAATAACACCTGTAGGGCTGCCACAAACTTGAAAAACCAATTTTAACTTAGAACTTTTTTATGCCAAGGCCAAACCAGCGCGTTCAGCCCACGTCCGCGGTGGTGCACGGTGGCGATCAGTTTTTGTAGCATGTAGCGTGTTCACACTGATGCGTCCTCGGATTGCTAATCAGTAGACTGATGGACATAGGCCTCCCTTAATGAGGGCAAATAATAATACATACCTAATATGTGATGATAAAATTAGAGAATAAGATGGCATGTCAGAGAAACGAACCTCCCGCCCCGTCCACCGCAGCATAAATATCTGCACTAAATGCGCCCGTCCTGTGCACTCCTGGGCTTATAGGCAACGAAATATACATATCATATAGCCGTAAAAAAAATTACACGGGCACTACTTAGATCGTCTGCAATAGACGCACAGGCAGATGATAAGGAATAAGTCAATAAGTAGATATGTAATATAAATAAGTTAATAACTACTTCAAATTTGATGCCCAATCACAATTTTCAATCTATCAAATGAGATGCACAATCCTCAGATAAATCCTTATTTTATTGGGCGCAAGAGCGCATCGATCGCATCGATCGCATTCGATCACCGAGGGAGGTAAATACCTCGATTATCGGTGATCGAATTATCGAGCACTGGTTTACTATTGGCTGATGAAGACATCCCTGGAGTCCAGCACGTTCGTACTTCCTAATCGGGAGACAGGAAGCGACGCCGGACGAAAGCTCGACGCGTCGGCATTTCATGAAGTCTACTACCGTTATGAGCTTTTATACAATAGGATAGGTGATTTATAGCCATTGCGGAGTTATCTTGCTTGCATTATAATATTGTTATTAATAATTCAATATAATAATTATGGTATCACAACACCACACCGGCCTATTAACAGTCTACTGCTGGACATAGGCCTCCCCTAATAGAGAGAGATATGTGAAGGATATGTTCATGATCCCCACTCTGGGCATGCGGGTTGGGGATCTTCACAACTTCTTACACCGCCGACGCTGCTGCCCGTCGGCGGCCAGGGTACTGCTGTGCCGATTTAGGCTGCGCTATGCCGCAATCAGCCAGGCGCCACAGTGCCTCGTCCGTTATTTAGCAGTGTGCACCACGTGCAGGTGAGGTTGGCTTGGGTGCCGAAGATTAATGTTGGAACCCCGTACACCCCATTTTCATGTATAGGGTAAGGTAAAGCAATAAAAGAGAAAAGAGGCTCCGGTGGTATGGTCAATGGTCATATAATGCGGAGAGAAGGCTGAATAGTTACCTTTTCTCGTAAAAACCGTTCGCTACATCCCAACGAAACCCCGAGGCAGAGGAAGACCGTGGTGGTAGACATGATGGTCCTAGCGCCGAAGTAATAGGAGGCCTGACCCAGGTGAAATGTGAAGAGTGGCAGAAAGAAATAAAATAATAAATTAACTTACCTGCTCAACGAAACGTAAATTGGTAGAGTAGCCATTGGAAGAGTTAAATCTGAAAAGAAATGTTTCCATCATAAAAGCTCGCGCCCAAAAGCTTAGGTAAATACCTATAATTAATTTAATTAAAATTTTGATGACCTCTGTGGCGCAGTGGGCGAATGCCCGCCTGGGACGCAGAAGGTTGCGGTTCGATACCCGCGGCGAGACAAATGTTTGTATGATCTTCAAATATTTGTCTCGAGTCTGGGTGTTATTTATCTATAATAAGTGTGTATCTACAAAAAAATGTACCTATCTAAGTAATATATCAGTCATGTGGTTCCCATAATACAAGCTCTGCTTAGTTTGGGGCTACATGATGCTGTTTGATACTGTCCAGCATTATTATTATGTCCTGTATTTTATTTTATTCGCCATGTAGGTATTTATAACTAACAAGCATTATGTTATCTGCAACCTAAATAATTAAGTAAGGTTCAAACCTAAATAGAGCTTACCTACCTATAGTAACGCATGTAGGAAAGTGCCTATGCCTACTTAAAAAATAAAAATAAATAACGCTGGATAGAATCACACAACATCATTGAAGCGCTCGCGGCGTGGTTGACTTCGGTATTCTAGACCACTTTAGTTAAGCAACACTCCGCCCGGTCATTACTTGGATGGGTGACCTTTTAGTGACATTTAGATTTGAGCGCTTCCGTGCTTCGGAAGGCACGTTAAGATGTTGGTCCCGGCTTTTCAGTCGTTAAGCCATGTCGGAGGCCTTCGGGGCTTACAAACTCCGACACCAGAGTTGGTCACTAGCTCATACGAAGAAGAAGAAAGAAGAGATGTAGCCCCAAACTAAGCAGAGCTTGTATTATGGGAAGGAACATACTTACTACATAGTTTTTTTTTAGATACATACATATTATACATAGAAAACACCCAAACCCTAAGAAATATTTCCAAACGAACAAACATTTATCTCCCGGCGGGAATCGAACCCTCAACCTTCTGCATCTCAGGCGAGTTTTCGCTTACTACGCCACAGAGACCGCCAGTCAATAGGTATACAAGCTTTTCTAAATTCTGTATCTTACATAGATCTTACAATGTCTAAGAAATGATCTAAGTGGTATGAACCACGAATAGAAGTTACATAGTGGAGTAATATAGAGTTATTTACTAAGTTATCTTATCATTTTGTTTGGCCACCGGAAGTGTTGGTCGCCCATAGACAATCAAAAACAATAGAGCTTCGATAACCACTCTATCTATTGTTCCGATTGTGATAACAACAATAGCCGTTACGCTTTTATTTTAGGGTTCTACAACTTTAATTACCAACTTGATGGGAATTTACGTAACACAATACAATCTTGCAATGTTGCAAGTATCAAAACTCCCATTTTACCTATTTAGATTTGACTCAACTTTAGGTATGGCTTTTCAAATTAGTTATTCGTAAATTGAAATGTTTTTTTTGTTAAAAGCTAAGGGGTGAGAATGACGAGGGGAGCTAAAATCGATAATCTAGGAAACAAATCCTATACTTAACTAAAAACAGTTTTGATATCATAGGTACCTACCTACTCTACTATGTCCAAATATGCTGAGTTAGCCTAATAGTAAGGGTAACTCTGGTATTTACCTAAAAAAAGAAAGATAACATAAAAGTATATAAGTTTACCAACTCACCTTTTTGTCTATTTGGCACAACACACACATCTAAAAAGTTTCAGTCAAATAACTACTGGCACAAAATAATATAATGAAAACAAATGAAAACGCGCGAATTCGAATTTCAAACTCCGACAACAAACCGCCGCGCGCTCCGTCACATTGTTCTATGGACAAAAATGGCGATGGTTTATTTTCATTTGCTCGGCATGGGGTTGCAATGGTGTAATTTGGGGCCACAAGTTGTTATCGTCTCCGCGCATGCGTGGTCGAAGCAAATACGTGGTATTTGTTGAAGATTTCGCGTGGGGTAGAAACTTGGAGAAACGTTTTGAAATCGATGAGTTAGGTACGATGAATTGTACACATAAAATAGGTTTAGAAAACAAGCCACACTAAATCATTTAGATCAGTAGCACTAGTACGAGTTGCTTATTACGGAAATGTTCAGTTTTTGTTTTCAACTAAAGGAGAATGCCGTCTAATGTATGGCGCTCGGTACTAAGACTAAAGTGAATGCGTCAAAAAGATTTTCAATAAGTTTTTAGTCGATTCTACTGTCAAAATAATTAAAAATGAGGCTTATTGCCATAGTAACACTTTACATCAATGTTTGTTGCCATAGTAACGTCTATATCATTGGTTGTTGCAGTCTAATGGCGGCGTGCGGCGGAAACCAAATCAATAAAATATTTTTTTACTTGAATAATAATCCCGTCGGTGTGTAATACTAAAGAAAATGTTAATGTAATTTATAAAATATAATAAATTTTATGGGATACGTTCGACTTTGACGCAATCGGTACGGGTTCTCGGCATTCTCCTTTTTTTCGGCAATTAGGCAGATATAGGTACCTGACTGTGTTGATTGAAAAACACTGCAACCTGCAAGAACATTACATTACCTTTGTCTTTTGATCAATTTATATTTGACTCCTATTCAGTAATTTCCATAAAACATAGGTAGGTACATTAAAATTAAGCTCGAAAACGAATAAAAATCATTAAAACGTTTCTGTATGTACCCCTAGTACGAGTTGTATAGGGTTCAAAATGTTCGTAAATATTATTAGATGCACTTATTTTGCAACATACTTATCAAGCAATGCAAGAAAGTAGACAAAAATAAGTAAGCTCTTAAATGCAATACAATACAATACATTTATTGCTTGCAGATCTTTCAAGCGAGAAGCCTAAGATCCGACTGGCTGGAGGTAAAAAGAACCTGCACTTAAAAATAAAAAAGCTTTTATAATTATTATGATTATGGCACACGTTCTAAGTCGTTCAAAGTTTCTAACAAAAACAGCTGAACAATATCTTCAATGAACCCATGGCAATAGATGCACAGGAAGCATGCTCGGCCGAGCATGGAGTAGCTTATGCCTTATGGCGTGCTTGGGTCGTTGCTTCAGGTGCTTGGCTACTCGCCAGAGTTACCTATATGGTGCGGTCAAAGCTTTATTATTCTGACTTGCTTCCGACCGCGGCTTCGCTCGCGGGGTACTGTAGTTGAAAAGAAGCCTATATCTTATTCCTCTTTTAGAACAAACTATGTATAGATAAGCTATAATATTTGCGCGATTTCATTTCAATCCATTGAGTGGTTTAGGCGTGAAAGAGGAACAAATAAGTATTTCACATCTTAATATCCTAACTTTTGATAATAGCTATATAGGAGGATTTTAGAAGGAACTTTATTATATTCATTAGTTCTGATCGTTCTTATGAAAAGACAAGCGGAGATGTGCAAAACTGATTAATAGAATTTTGTTTCGTGATACCTTTTTGAAGCGAATTAATGTGTTGATTTAGTACATCTCCTTCGTGCTTGATTACGCTGATGCCTGTTACTTGGACCTCACTGAGGAACAACTTGTATATTGTTATTGACTTGTTGTTGTTATAGGCTTGAGCGTCTTCAAAACGTCTGCATCAGATTTATCTTTGGCCTTATAAGACCATGTGTCTCCTTTTAGTGCCAAACTTGGCCATTTAGGCTTCCTATTCGCCAATTTCGCCAACTTGCATATTCTATCTCTTCTTTACTCTATTCTTTTCAATCCCTTTTTTCTCTTTTTTGTTTCTTCTTAGATCAAAGATAGATTTAAGTATCTTTGCTCACAACTTTTCTCTTAGGTCATCAGAAAACCTTTTACTTAAAACTCTTTAAAAACTCTTAAAGCTTTGCTCTTCCTATCCGTAATCTGGTTGCCTGGAAGAGATCGCTTTCAGCGATAAGGCCACCAATTGTGTAACCTTAATATTGCTTAATACTAAGTTACACTTACTCTTTCCTGTATGAATGTGGTGATCAATAAAGTGTTATCTATCTATCTTATATATCTATCTCTAATCTCCGCTCCGCTCCGCCTCAATGGAAACGTACCCTAAGTGGCCAAGACCCTGAGACGCTGGTTTGACTGATTCTTATCCTATTTAGTGACTAATTTGAAACGCTCTTTGGTATGCTTTGGAACTATTTGGACTTATCTACGTTTTACACACACCGACCTGTTTTGATCGGATGGGAGTGATGATGACCTCCACTTGAGAGGATGAGGAGTACCTTACCTACCTACGCTACTCAATTTTCGAGATAGGTAGAACAAATCTCAAATTATTGGATAGAATCCAGCAATAATCTAGTATCTCTTTGTGCAAAAGATAACGAAAAATTCTTGTGAAGCCTTTTCAGTACACTTTTCAAAAAGTTTAAATAATTTACACCCTGTATGTAGTACTCTGATACCTAATCGTATACCTTATGAATATGACCTTTTATCCAGAGACGCGTGTAACTATTTCAAAAGAAAATCATCAATTTTTTAAAAGAGTTCATAAGCCGTGGCACGAGCCGAGTAAAAACTTGACTTTTGCCATTTACGGTGGTATGCACGAGACCCCTCATGTGTGACTGAAAAATGTTTTTTATTCTTTAAAGCTTTAATAAATCAGTTTTATAATTACTCTAGAAAAACAAAGAAAAATAAGCTATGAAACACTAAGTAAAGTAATCTAAATTAGATGCAAAAATTATTCTACCGTAGACAGATTTGAACTCGCATCCTCCAAAGATGATTGTCAGATTGCCAGTTTAAACCCCGCTCGACTCAAAGTTTTGGACTACATAATCTACCCCCATAGGTACTAAATAAACGCTACTTAAATTTAAGCATTGCTTAAAGTTAGCCATATCACTGTTTGTCATTATCATTAACCAATGGCAATACCTACTTTAAACATTGTCTATCCTATGAGTTTTCTAAAAGTAAGGCTAATCGTGTTTTTAAAATGTAATGGTTGCGTTAGTGTAACATTTTTCTGGGCGGTCGAGGATACAATCCAAATTATGACAGTAGCAGTCATCCCTTGGGGGGTCTGAAACGAACGGGAGAAATCTCAGTTCCAAGAAGGTACCTACATAGCAAGAGCCTAAATACCCAACCTTATTGACTGATTGTGATTGACAAAATTCAAAACAGGAGACCATTACTGAAATAATTCATTATAATAACCACTGGGGAGTAGAGGGGCTAAGGCACTAGAGGTGCGAGTCAGCATTTAATAGTTTGGAAATTGGTAAATAATATAAAAATACCTATAAATATTATTCCTATCAAACCTTTCATTTATGTGATAAACCCTAGCGTACCTATCTAACCTTAAAAGGCAATGTGCGAAAGTGAATAATTAAAATATTATAAAAATTAAAGCAGACTATATAAAACTTAAATTTATGTAAATTGAATTATATAAAAGAGTAAGCCCAGGTAAACAACATAAAAAAAATTGTTCAAAATGTCACAGATCCACCACATCTTAAGCTTGTATTTCGGAACTGGTTAATTCTGAAAAAAATATTGAAGTTTTTAAAATATTGAATTTGTCTTTCACTTTTCTTCGGTCTGATAATATCTACACAGGTCACGCTATGCTACCTCCAGGAGCGAGTGTATCGCGGCGACATTAGGCAGCTATATCATAGAAAGATGTGGCAGTGACGATAATCACACGCTCTTGGTACATAGTGCTATAGCAGGGGGTAGGTGATCGCAGTTAACTAAGGTGTAGGTACCTACATACGCAGTAGGTTCCATACAGCTGAATCCTAATGCCTAGGTATAATGTAAAAAACTATCCTTTGGCGCAACCCTAAACCCATAAAATCTATATCAACGGCCGGCTCCTCTTACCGTTACCGATGACGTTCCTTTTTCCTTTGAAAAGCTGTCAAGTTTACGACGCCTCGTTCTTAGTTTTTGTCAGTTTTTCAAGGGAAACGAAGGCGTCATTGGTTACGGCATAATACCCATAATCCTCCCTACCTATAGGATTTCATGGTAAATGGACATGTTGGAACCATCCGTCTTACCTTCAGTCAAATCGTCGTTATAATAGATCAGTATAGCGGGTATGTGCATATTATCTGGCAGAGCTACATCGCTGAACCGCTCCCTTTCATCAGGGATGCCGTTCTGTTCCAAGGAGAGGTTGAAGCAAAGAGGCTTGCCGAGGTACCGCCACGAGTATGACATGCAGTGGGAATTGTGGGGGAGGTAGCGCATCATTATCTGGTTGAGGGTCTCTTCGGAGCACACTTCCAGAGTCACGGTTGAGCCTGGGGAGATGATGCAAAGTTTTCTAACTCTGGTGCCATTGACAGTATTACCACATTACCGTCCTATTAATAAAAGTTGTATAAACCTCAGATAGATAAAATGGTGTTAAAACATCATGTCACCTCTTTTTATTTACATTTAAATGACAGGGGCAAGCTTATGTTATTGAGCGTTATGAAATGACATTTGGTTATGATTAAGTGTCTCAATGGCTTTTTGGAAAACATATTTTTTTATTGTTCTCTGCGATAATAAACAGCCTTCTCAATTTCCTGTACCTAGGGGTAACACTAGTACATAAGTCATCATCATCATCAGCTTATAGCAGTAGAATGCTGGACATAGGCCGTACGATTCACACTTACTGGCGCGCGTCGGAGAGCATTGAAGAGCATTCTATAACATGCTAAAGGAAATCGAAACATCCACAAAGCAGAAAAAGTTCCTTGTTTGCATGCAATTTACGCAGCTTTGAACTTTGTCAAACACTGGCATAAATAGATCCGTAAGTAGATATTGCATGCAAATAGGGAACTTAACGGCTTTGTGGAAGTTTCAATTTCCTCTAGCATGTTTTAAAATGCGCTTCGATGCTCTCCAACGTGCGCCAGTGGGTCTGAATCGTACATAATGAGCGCAATTGCACCCTGTCCTGAGCTCGACGCATCCAGCTTCTACAAAGAGCCTTTCGAAAATCGTCACTCCACCCCTCCTAGTGGATATCTGGGAAAGCAGGTAACAACATGAACCAAACTAGGCCTTCTCTTCTCTTTCCACCATTTTTCCCGAAGATGTCAATGAGATTGGGATTACACCAGGTTGATATCCACCAAGTACTTAACCTACTCAATAGTGATACTGCGAACACCAAATATGTCAAACGAACAAAGAACTGCATCGTAGCTTAGGGTACGTATATAGCGCCCTACGATGTACAGCCCTGCTTCTATCAGCAAGAATGGGTGCCGTGTAATTTTACCCGCCCACGACTGATAATCGGTGACCAATTTTTTGTAGGAGAAAAATGAAACGTACTGATTGCAATATTGCAACGCACCACGTCCTGCAAAAAGTTGGACAGAAATACTGTGCAGGAAAAATCGGCCCTATTATCGCTCCTACAAATAGTCTCACGTGGGTGGGCAGCATAACACAGCAATGCTGTTTAATGTCATAAAGAGGCATAGTGGTAGTACTGCCCCAGGCGAGCCCTTTACTTAAACCCCTACTACATACTCCTATTAAGTGCTACTTAACCTGTAATAGTATTAGTGATCCTAATCGGGCGTGTTTTCTCAGTTGCTCTTCCCACCACCAGGTTATCGTTTTGCCACCAGACTTTTTCCAAGGGCCTCCACTTGGTGCTTGGCACCACTGGCTGCCACGGCCCGGGCCCGAAGCGAAGGTAAGGGGTTCGGGAGCCGACAGTCGGATGAGTGTAGGTAATCCAGTCTTCTCCCTTGAACCAGTGGCTGACGTCTTTGCCAGCAAAGGCTACTATTGTCATAGCAAGCTGTGTAACAAAAGATGAATAGGAAACTAAGGGTTTATAAGCAAGACTAGATTCTGCCCCGTCTTCTTTGAACACGGTCTTTGTATGTAATGTATGTATGTAAACACCAGCCAAGTGTGAGTCGAACTCGAACACGAAGTGTTCCGTACTGTTGTATGGGAGCCCCACTTAAATATTTATTTAATTCTGTTTTTAGTATGTAGGCTGTAGTTTGTAGCGGCAACAGAAATAGATCATCTGTGTTTCAACGGGTCATGAGAAACAGCCTCGTGACAGACAGACAGACGGACACAACCTAATCAAATCTACGAAATGTTTAACGTCCCCTTACCAACCAATAGGTTATGAAGCAGACGATTAAACTGGCAAATACCAAGACCTGCGAACAGTAGGACAGACAGACGGACAGTGGAGTCTTAGTAACAGCGTCCCTTTGGGTACGGAACCCCAAAAAACAAAACGGAACCCTTCGTGCGCGAGTCCGAATCGCACTTGGCCGGTTTTTTTTATTTGTCTCTGCCCCGAATAGCAGGATAGCAAAAAAACAATAAATTATGAAGCTAATTCATTTTTCCATACCTACATTTTGTATTTAAACATATTTTTTACGATATCTTGCGATGAATTTATTTCTGATCGAAATGGGAACGGGGGCGGGAATCGGAGCATGAACCCCGTGCCCGTGACGGCAAAGGGAAATACAGTAAAAATTGGAAGTGTTTTCTCTTTGGGATTTTTGTATAAACTCTAAAGTTCAGACATGCTAACGTGTGTCGGGTCTGCTGGTAACTCACCCTCTTACCATCGCAGTAGAAATACCCTTGCTTGAAACAAGGGCAGTATTCTATGCAGTCATCGCCACAGAACCAGTTCTTTATATCGCAGGAACACTTCTTACCGGTGCACTTGCAGACCCTGGAGGTTATTACATGCTACAGAGATTTTTAGTTGGCAAACAAGTTGAAAAATTAAAAAATGATCCAATCGCAACTAAAGTAAATGAGACAAGTGTAGTGAAATGGAATAAAAGTGAATTTGGACTCTCTATGGACTCTCTGATGAAGAAAATAGTTCGCCGATAGTTTTTTCTCACTGAAGACTGGGCTCATACTGACTCATTATTATGATACTGGCAAAATTGTGGAAAACTATATCAGAAGAAAAGAAGTGAAGAATATAAGAATAAGAGCAGGCATCTGATACCAGTATAAACTATTCTAACAAGGGGGTCAGAGAGTGCACAAATGATCAACACCAGGGTCTAACCTGAACTGTTCGTCGAGCCACGAGGTCAGGTCGTAGACCTTGCCGTTAAGGGACACCCAGCAGTCAGTAGGCTTATTGTGAACGGCCACTTCAGCTGGCGTATACCATTCCTGTTTTGTGTAAATCATGGGTTTGATATTGTTTTGTGGAAAAATTGAAAATTGGCTGGACTGTGTTGGTGGATCTGTCAGATGGGTCTGGTATGACAGATTGACATAATTGGTGACTTTGTTTTTTTGTATTTAGTTCCTTTTAATAAAAAGTTAAACCTATAAAGGAGGTTCCTTCGTTCCTTCATCGTATGTAGTGGCCAACTCTGGTGCAGAAGTTTTCAGGCCCCACTGAAAAAGCCGGGACCAACATCTTAACGTGCCTTCCAAAGCACAGTTTCTTACGTACGGTAAATGAGGGTTCTGGGTGATACTTAATGCTGTTCTATTTACATCAGAGGTTGCAACATTTTGCCGACCTACCCTGTGCCTTCACATCATCATCATTTATTCAAGAGCTTTGCTCTTGTCGGCGCAACTGATGCAGCTCCTTCCATCTGCCTCTCTCCAAAGCAGCCTCCTTTACTTCCCAATACGACATGACATCTATTTTCTCTTGGTCTTCCCCTACCTCTCTTTCTTTCTACTTTTCCTTCTATGTGCCTTCACAATCGTGAATAAAACAAATAAGTTTTCACAATTAAATAAATATATTTAACTATTATTATACAAAATGTAACGCAGTTATTGGCAGTATATATAAAATTATTAGTTTTTACAACAGTCTTTCTATTTCTAGCATTGCATTGTCGTACAGCCCGTAGTCGCAGTTATTAAGAAACTTAACTCAATGGACTTATTCATGATTTGACAATAAACAAACTTAAGTTTTGATTACGTTTAAGTGTAAGCACACTATGCCGAAGGTACGCGACGTAAGTTCGGCATGATTACGCATGCAATGCTATTTGAATTACAGATGAAACATTATGCTGAAATTACGTTGCGTTATGGCGCACAGCCGAACTTCGGTCGGGCGTAAGTTCAACGGCAATTCGGCGGTAGAGCACACATTATACGCGACCGAAGTTCGATTCAACTGCCGAAGAAGATCCGGGGCGGGGAAAAATAAAAGTTACGCAACTGAACTTCTGCTACGTAAGTTCGGCGTTTATGGTATAAGATATCAGCCGAATACGTCGGTACGTAAAATCAGCTGCGGAACTTCCGTCGCGTAATTTGGCATAGTGTGTTTAGACACTAATGGCCTTACTTATGAACATCTTTGAAAAGATAAACGATGCCTAAACTACTTCCATTGGATAATGACAAACAGTGACAGGGCTAACTTTGAGCATTGATTAACTTTAAGGGGCGTTCATAAGTAAGGGGGTAAGTGCCGAACTTACGCGGCAGAAATTCAGTTGCGCAATTTTGTGTGTATTCAGTGTCTTGAGCGCTTTTGGTCTTGGCGTCGGCTTCGTGTCGTGTTATTTAAACAGCCGGATAGACAGACGCAAAACAATGTGATCCTGTTAGGGTTTCGTTAATATTTTTGAGGCGCAAAACTGGAAAAATTGACAATCTTACAGTAATAGCAAGCATTTTCGTCGGCAGTTGAATCGAACTTCAGTCGCGTATAATGTGGGCTCTACAGAATACATTGCGCTGAACTTACGCCCGATCGAAGTTCGGCTGTACGCCATACCATAACGCTAAGTAATTTCGTCAGTAACACAAATAGCATTGCAGGCGTAATCATGCCGAACTTCGGTCGCATACCTTCGGCATAGTGTGTTTAGGCACTAAGATTCGCTATGATACGGACCTAAACTGGTATTATGAGTTTTTTATCTGCGTAATAATATTGTGAACTAATTTATTACAGTAACTACTAAAAACAATCTGATTTGTCTAAATAACAAACGAGCAGCTCGTTTAAAGATTTTCCAAATTCAGATAAGTAAAAATAACTATATCCTACTCATCATCAAGACCTATCATCATCATCAGCCTATGGCAGTCCACTGCTGGACATATGCCTCGCCCTATTGAGCGCCATTGCGTTCTCTTAGCTTGTAGGTAACATAGAGGAGTCACTACGGATTTTTAGCTCTCCGGCCAGGAGGAGTGACGATCTGCGAAAGGCTGCTGGTAAAAGCTGGATGAGTCGAGCTGAGGACAGGACGCAATGGCGCTCAATAGTAATATTAATTTATTGAACAGCATAAGAGTTAGGAGGCTTGTCTATCAGTGGACTGCTATAGGCTGATAATGATGTTTTTTTATGTTGAACGATATCACACAGCAGCCCCAAACTAAGCAGAGCTTGTATATGGGACCACATGACTGATATACTACTTAATTTTTTTTTGTAAATACTTAGAAATCACCCAGACCTGAGACAAATATTTGAAGATCATACAAACATTTGTCTCGCGGCGGGAATCTAAACCGCAACCTTCTGCGTCTCAGGCGGACCTTCGCCCACAGAGGTCGTGATGAACGGATCGTTGTCCCTCTGAAGTAGGCTCAGGAGTCTGATTTTGACGATTCGATATATTTGATTCTATTAGATATATATCGCGGAAACTGTCAAAACTGTATGAAACTTGACAGTTTTCGCGATATATATCGAATGGTTCGAATACGAAACGATTCAACCAATCCTATCCTACTACAAGCCGATTCAAAAATGAGATTTACGTCGCTACTTGCAAGAACTTCATAGGACAAAGAAAAAAACACATATTCTACCAGTAGATCGTTAACAGCGCATTACGTTTGCCGCAATGCGGTCTCCATTCAAAAACTCGTTCAAAAATTATAGACAAAGTCAAAAATATTATCAACATGCTCCTAAATAAGGACCACTTTGAAATATACAAAAAAATACTTATAGTTTTTCTCGAAGATTATTTATAAGTACAAGTCATGCTTATCTGAATTTGATAGATCTTAAGACGATGTAAAAACAACAGGGCATGGTAAGACTTATTCACTATGAGCCAAAAGTTCCAGGATATGTCTCAACAAGACATCAGATATTCCTAAAGACCAGAAGGCCTATTACATTACTCTGTTCAATGAGTTTTTTTAAAACCGGTGATTATTACAGAGCAGTCTTGATAGAGTTTCGTAGTAGGCCTCGGATATCAGCAGTAAGAGTTGCACAAATAGAAAACTTTCATAGTTTACGTTTTCGAGCTCTAATGTAATGTAAGTAATTTTTTTCGTTAATTACCTAACTCTTTTGAGTGATAAACATTGCAATTTGCAAGAAGATTACATGACCTACGTTGTTCGATCAGTTTCTTAGCCTTAAAAATGAGCTCGAAAACGAAAACTATGAAAGTATTCGTATCGTGCAACTCGTACTAGGGAGTACAGAGCTTTTTTCAAATAGTCGAAACGTTTCAGAGTCGAATCCGACAGCAACAATTAAGCTGGAATTATATCATTTATTATGTCATGTAACAATGTATTGTGTCATGTTACTCGCCTTCGTATGCGTTCTTTAGAATCTCCATCAGAAGATTTTCGTCGGAATAAATATTGACTCGAACAAAAACTGTCGGATTCGATTCGGAAACTTTTCGTTTGACGTGCATGTTTGTATAGTTACTTATTTTCCGACTAGTGAATGAGACAGTACCCGGATTCCTGAAGGACAAGTAAAAAATTCAATGGATTGTTCGTGCAAGGGATTGAATTTTTTACATGTTCCGAGCCTAAAGTATCAACTTCAAAATCGGCGGCAGAACGCAGATGTAAGATGATGAGATAAAAACTTTTCGTTGAAATTATTTTCTGCAAAAATACAAAAGACAAACTACAGCACTGTTACTGTGATCTACCGCCGAACCATTCGTCTACCAGAGTTCATATCGGAAAATTTCCCACCAATAAGAAGCATTTGTGCACCAATCAGACGACCTGTACATGACGCCATCATGACGTGGTGACCGGTGGTTGGTACGGCGCTTGTGACAGATGCTTGACTATGTCCACCCAGTCCCAACCGCGAGGCTTCTCACCGGCTCGCCCCATCTCGGCTTTGTCCCACGCTCGCCTTTTCTGAGCTTTTGTCATTTGCTCCTTTTTGACTTCAGGTTTCTTATCCTGGAACACAAGATGGAAAGATTGTTGGGTCAGTGTGTACGAAACGGGACTCTATCAAAAATAGGACTTCGATGGCATCATAATAAGTACTTGTAATTTTTTTTTCAAACTAGGCAGAGCCTGTACTATGGGTACCAAAGACTGATAAACATACTTATATACTCATAAAACACCCAGACCCAGAACAAACATTCATGTTCATCACACAGATGTTTGTCCTGGGCGGGAAACGAACCCGCGACCTGCAGCTCAGAAGGCAGAGTTACTACCAACTGAGCTATGAGGCTAGTCAAACTGTTAATTGGGACATAAAACCAAGTTGATTTTTTTATGTCAAACTCAAACTCAAACTCTAAATTCATTTTTTCAGTAGGAACTGTATAGTACACTTTGAAACGTCATTTTTTTTAATTTACCACCAATTCGTAACGTGACCATTCGTTTCGTTTCTGCCTTGTTATTGCTAGGTACATTTTTACCTGTAGCTCCGCGGTCATTGAACTCAGAGGTCAATACTCTCAACATAAGTTAAGCCATAAGCCACCTATTTATTAACAGTCAATTTAAAAAAAATCATGTTAGATCGAAATGAAATATCAATGTTGGAAACATCGATGTTTATGTAATATGGCGGCTGTCATCAACTTTAACATCGACAAATCCTACGACAAGCCATGTCGTGTGCTCGGGACCACTCGTTGCATGTCTCTTAATTTGAGTCGACTTTTCTCTGTTGGTGATTTCACGAGAATAACGTTTTTCTGCTTCCAGAGACAAAATGGCGGATTACTCTACCTAAGTCTAGTAGAAGTCATTGTCTCTGGCTTGAGAATTGCCCTCCTGAAGAGACATGGTATCTAAAGTCTGGTGGATAGATTTGCAGAAAATTTATGAGAGAAACACTGGACGAATCTCTCTACGAATGACAAAAATTTCAATAACAGACAGCAATTTGGATTATTATGAAAAACAGATTACCAAGTCACACAAAAAAAAACTTGACTTTTTAGTTTGAGTTATTGTACTTTGAATATTAATTGCCTATGATGTCATAATTTTTTTCGGCAACTGCCAAGGCATATTAAATATTTTAGGTGCCTTCATAACATCTTCCTATGAATGTCGTAAGAAAAGAATTTCACCATGGAAATGGCAGTACTAGCTTCTACATATTTACTTCATGCCAATACTGCAAATACCAATCTAAAGAATTGCTGTAGATAATTATTTCCAAAATATTTAAGGTTACAAAAAAAAAAAAACAAGTTTTAGGTAGAAAGTACTTGTATACGAAATTCCAGGCGTGTCATGTAGTCTCATCATCATCATCATCATCGGCCTATTATAGCAGTCCACTGCTGGACATAGGCCTCCCCTAATGAGCGCCATTGCGCCTGTCTTCAGCTCGACACATCCAGCTTCTACCAGCAGCCTTTAGCAAATCGTCACTCCACTTGGCCGGAGGGCGTTCTATACTACGTTTTCCGAGCCGTGGTCTCCACTGAAGAACTCGTTTACCCCAACGGTTATCGGTTCTTCGGCAGATATAGCCACTGCACACCCACTGCCACTTCAGCTTGCTAATTCTCAGAGCTATGTCGATAACTTTAGTTCTATGTTGGATAGTCTCATTGTGAATTCTATCCTTCAGAGAAACTCCGAGCATAGCTCTTTCATCTAGTCCAATATTTAATAAATCCTAGATCTTTCTTGGTAACCTAAGAAACTACAGGATCGATTTTGAAAACTCTTCACCAACAGAGAGCTAAACTATTCCCGAGTGCTGGGCTATTGAATAAAGGGAAAGGATAATCACGCGAACGAAGTTGCGAAGTAGTATTTGATAAATCAGGGAAATAAGAACCTCATCGGGATCCTGTACTATAGCGATCTTCTCAACCCTGGCCACGATGGCCTCTTCCGTCTGCGAGGCCAGGATCTCCGCCACCCTCTCCTTAAGACATTCAAACAGCGTGTACGTCATAGCACAGCCTAGCCACTGCTCCGCTTCACTATTCACTATAGATAGAATATTCTTTTTAACTGCGGGTACTCTGAAAGAAGAAAATACATTTTTGTTAATTATTGTTTAACGGGTCTTCCTCGCGTTTTACTTATTTATTTTCCCAACGCAACAATGTACAATACAACACAACACAACAACAACAACGCCAGGAAGACCCGTTATACAATAATAGTTATGTTTAATACTCCTGAAAGTTTAAAAACGATATTATTTTTGTTCCTGTCCCAACCAGTGTAGAAGTTTCCATTTCCATCTATAGAAACTCAAGCCAACCTCACCTGCCCGTGATGCACCCTGCTGTATAACAATCCACGCTCTGATGGCCAGCTGATTGAAGCACAGCAGAGCCTAACAAAGGTACAGCTAAATCCCCTGACCGTTTACGGGCAGCAGCATCGGCGGTGTGAGAAGCTTTGCCCTGTGATCCCCAACTCATACCCGACGCCGGGGCGTGAAGATTATGGGCATATTCTCCTTCTTATAGGGGAGGCCTATGTCCAGGAGTGGACTGCCATAGGCTCTTATTATTTTTATAATCATCCATATTATTTTTATTTGTAAATAAAGGACAATTCACACATGGTCGACTAATCCCAAACTAGGCAGAATTTGTACTATAAGTATCAGAGACTGATAAACATGCATAAATATTTATAAAACACACAGAACAAACATCCGTTTACCACACAAATGTTTGTCCTGGGCGGGTATCCGGGTATCCGCGGGAACCCGCAACTTGTAGTGCAGAAGGCAGAATTACTATCAACTTGGCTGTGAGGCTAGACAATATGAAAGTTATTAAACTGCTCATTTGCCAGAACACAAAACTAATAACGACAACATCAGCCTATATCAGTCCACGGCTGGACATAGATATCCCCATAAATAAAATCACCATCGTCATCAGTCCACTGCTGGACATAGGCCTTCCCTAATGAGAGCGATAGCGCCCTGTCCTGATCTCGCTCGACACATTCAGCTGTTACTAGCAGCCACTTGGCCGGAGGGTGGAGAAATAATGATAATACACAATTCCCTCTGAATATGCAGGTTTGCAAATTCTTCTGAGAATTGAAGTACCATTTTGATTGATGTTGATCATAAATTGAGTAACACACTAACACAATAAGGCAGCTGAAGCTTTATTTATTTATTTATTTTTATGGCTTATTTGAGTTTATTCAACTTAATTACATTCAGTTCAGTCATACAGTTCTATATAATTGTCTTTGTTAAAAGCAAGTTATGAATCATTTAACACTTTACGAGAATGTTTAATTGTCTACCTACTCACTGAACATTTACATGACTATCAAGTCAAATATAGTGATTGATTTATGATTGATTGATTTATGCAAATAAATAATATCATTTCATTTAATTTAGGTTAAGCCTCTTATAATAGCTGTAATGTTTTATAAATAATACTTACAGATTCTGATTATAAAATATGTCTACATTAAAATCAGGTTTGTCTGTTGGATAGGTCGGCCCCCATCCTATTTCCAATATAAAAGATTTGTCTCCATCGATATACTGAAAATAACAATAATACATTTTTACAAGCCTTACAGTTATTGAACTTATAGATACATTTTTATTAGTACTTATTCACACCAACTACTTAACTTTTGAGCTTTAGCTTTAGATGAACAATGACAAAAACTGAGATGTGAATGTTATGATGGTTGTGTAGCTAAGGATGGATAAAATAAGGAAAAGGCATATCAGAAGAAGCTTGAAAGTGGCATAGGGTGAGGAGTGAAAGACTGGTATAGGCATCTGATGAGGAGGGATGAAAACTATGTGACTAAAAGAGTGATGAGTATGAAAGTTACTGGATGTACGAGTAGAGGGAGGCCGAAGAAGAGATGGATGGATATGAGAGTGAAAGAAGTGAATATGGAGTCGACAACTGATAGGAGTGAATGGAGAATGAAAACATGTTGTGTCGACTCCACCTAGAGTGGAATAGGGGCAGGGAAATGATGATGAACAATGACAAAAACCATTTTGGTTTGTAACGTTTTGGCCACTACCTGTTAATTTGTGAGCATTTTTAAAAATAAATAAGTATAGCTAAAATAATTTTATATAGTTCATGGTTATCACTTCTCTTCAGGTAGGTCACTGTCCTTGTTAGATCATCAAGCATTGTAAAACAATTGTGTCTCAAATTGCAGCAGATAAGAGTTAGCAACTGAAACGGCAAAGGCAAACAAAATGCCTTCTGTCTGATATCCAGATTAAGGTATGGTGTTGTACATAAATTAGTCAGACTCTGGTACTCAAAGTACAGAGGGCCTAGTAAGAGTAACACAATTGGAAAACTTTTATAGTACCTATACTATATCGAGCTCAATTTTAATGTATGTTTCTTGGAAACTATGCAACTAGTTTTAAGTAGAAACTGATCGAACAACGTAGGTAATGTAATCTTCTTGCAGATCGCAATAATTATCACTCAAAACGGTGAGGTAGCAATTGAAAAAGGGTACTTCCATATCGCTCCCATATCGATTGTGGATGTGCGTGCTAGTGTTTCCTTAAATTTTGGAAAAACCACTATTTTCACTTTCCCGTACCTACGTACCTACCTAAATCTTCGAGATCCACCTCCTCTGGTCCTCTCATACAAATATATCCACGCCTTGTCTACTACCTATCTTTGGTTCTGGCTCTGGCGTGCCTACTGCCACCGCACCGGATTGCGTCCACTGCTGTCGTAAAACAACAGATATCGAAGGCCGCTTATATATAGAAGAAGAAGAAGAACAAACTAGCCGAGAAGAAGCGCTACCAGGCTTGGATAACGTACCTATTTGCATTTGGAAGTACCTACCTACAACTGATCGTCGGCCTACTAACGGACACCCATCAGGAGTGCGAAGTGACGAAAGGTGCAGTAGTCGCTGAGTCCAGGTTAGTCTTCCTTTCATCCATCTCCTTCCGCCAACCTTTATATTGATTCGCAAGTGAAGTCGCGTTTAGTTATATAGCTTAAATACCGTGCCGAAACATTATTTGGGGAGCATTCCAATTGAGCTTGATGTAGTTTACTATAAAAGTAAGTTTTCAAACTGTGCAACTCGTACTAGGCCCCCAGGCTCAGTCTAGTTTAAGTCTACACTGGCAACCTTCCTTTACCTTGTATTGATACGTTTTTGAGTTGATTTCTTTGAAATTTTCATCACCCTCGTAAATAGACTTCAGAACCTCAATTTCCTCGAGCTGTTGCTCTGCATCATCAGACATTATGAACGCTGTTGGACCTGGAATGATCATGAAGGTTTTATAATATTTAGAGGTTATAACATCTTTCCTAAAATAATCCTATTTACGTTATCAAGTCTTGCTACTCTTGATTTTTTTTCGTTGTAGGCGAAAGAATTGTTTATTTCATTCAAGTTGTGAACATAAATAGCTCTAATAGGCTGTAAATAGATAATCTTACCGTTATGAACTAAGGTCCCGCGTTGGAAAATATTTTGATTTCGCTGTATTCGTCCAGTATAAGTATATTTACTACACTAAGATTTTCTAATCACTACTTTAATTTTTTTTAGTTTATCACAAAAAAATATCAATTATTGCAGCTTTTTTTGCCAAATAATACAAAATCAAAACAGCTGAGCTGGAATTATTGTTTCAATTCAACGACAGACAGAGTACAAGAGCATTGATTGACTTTGACTTCACAACATAGCATAGATTAAGTATATATATAGACTAGAGGTTGGGTGGTGCGCGAGCTGCACGCAGCTCGCGGTTTTGGTGTTGCATTGAAGAGCTATCAAAGAGGATTTTGAAGTGTAAGAAGCAATTAAAAAAGTTATCCAAGTAGAAGAAGCAATCGATGAGGATTTAGAAGTGAAAAAAGCAATCTCAGAGGACATTGAAATAGAAGATGCTAAAATTGAGGATATTGATGTAAGAGAAGCAATCAAAAAGAATATCGATGGTAAAGAATCAATCAAAGAGCATATCTAAGAGGATGATGCTATAACAGAGGATATTGATGAAAGAGAAATCGAAGACAAAAATCGAAATTGAAATCGAAATCGAAATCGAAATCGAAATCGAAATCGAAATCGAAATCGAAATCGAAATCGAAATCGAAATCGAAATCGAAATCGAAATCGAAATCGAAATCGAAATCGAAATCGAAATCGAAATCGAAATCGAAATCGAAATCGAAATCGAAATCGAAATCGAAATCGAAATCGAAATCGAAATCGAAATCGAAATCGAAATCGAAATCGAAATCGAAATCGAAATCGAAATCGAAATCGAAATCGAAATCGAAATCGAAATCGAAATCGAAATCGAAATCGAAATCGAAATCGAAATCGAAATCGAAATCGAAATCGAAATCGAAATCGAAATCGAAATCGAAATCGAAATCGAAATCGAAATCGAAATCGAAATCGAAATCGAAATCGAAATCGAAATCGAAATCGAAATCGAAATCGAAATCGAAATCGAAATCGAAATCGAAATCGAAATCGAAATCGAAATCGAAATCGAAATCGAAATCGAAATCGAAATCGAAATCGAAATCGAAATCGAAATCGAAATCGAAATCGAAATCGAAATCGAAATCGAAATCGAAATCGAAATCGAAATCGAAATCGAAATCGAAATCGAAATCGAAATCGAAATCGAAATCGAAATCGAAAACGAAAACGAAAACGAAATCGAAATCGAAATCGAAATCGAAATCGAAATCGAAATCGAAATCGAAATCGAAATCGAAATCGAAATCGAAATCGAATACCCTACACCTACCCTACAACTACCCTACACCTACCCTACAACTACCCTACAACTACCCTACACCTACCCTACAACTACCCTACAACTATCCTACACCTACACCCTACACCTACCCTATAACTACCCTACAACTACCCTACAACTACCCTACAACTACCCTACACCTACCCTACACCTACCCTACACCTACCCTAAACCTACCCTACAACTACCCTACACCTACCCTACAACTACCCTACAACTATCCTACACCTACACCCTACACCTACCCTATAACTACCCTACAACTACCCTACAACTACCCTACACCTACCCTACACCTACCCTACAACTACCCTACAACTACCCTACACCTACCCTACAACTACCCTACACCTACACCTTCACCTAACCTAGACTAAATATCTATACGATTCCACCAAACATCGACACATGTCATTAAATTAAAGAAAAAAAAATTGTATGAAGGGGTGAAAATTTTGTATGGGATAATTTTTTTTTTGTATGGAACCCTATTTTTTTTTTTCGGATCTTTATATTAAAAAGCACCCTGAGAAATATTAGTTTGAGCGCGAACCCTCTACGACCTATAGTTTCCGAGATACATGGGGGGTGGGGGTGAAAGGGGGTAAAAAGGGGAAATGTCAGATTTTTCCTGAGGTCGCCCCCACTCCCTCTATACGAATCCACCAAAAATTTCAACCCTACGAGGTGGCATCTGGGAGAACAATCATGTCAATGAGTCAGTCAGTCAGTGAGTGAGTGGTAATCGAGCTATATATAATATAATTTATAGTTTGCGTGGCCACCCTTGTCTTTCTCATTTCAACTGCAGGGTTGCCACATAATTAAAATTTCCATAGATTTGTATAAAATATACTGATAATACGCCCTCCGGCCAGGTGGTAACGATCTGCGAAATGCTGCTGGTAGAAGCTGAATGCGTCGAGCTCAGGACAGGAACTCAGGCGCTCATTAGGGGAGGCCTATGTCCAGCAGTGGACTGCTATAGGCTGATGATGATAATGGGTAAAATATTTGCATATTGCACAAGGAATTCAAAGACAAACAAATATTACAAGAAATTATTGTCGTGCAGGTAAACGATTAATCTATCAATTTATACTGCATGACGAAAATTTTTTTCATTTATAATCTGCTTCACTAACAAGTTATAATGACTTTTGATAATATGTAAGGGAAGGAAGGATGTTTAGCAAATTTGATTGAATGCACCATCTATATAATTTTCATATCAAATTATATTTAATTGCATAAAAGTATGGTAAATCACCATCATACAGACATAGAAGGCTGCGAAAAAATTTTCGTTGGACTGCTAAGCTATTAGAAGATACGCGAAAAACTGCGAGCAGAATTACAAAGGAAAGGATCTTAAAGGCTATGTGGATCGCATACTTATACTTCATTACAGAAGCGTGCAAATATTAAATTGTTATATGTATATATGTCATTAATTATCATTGATATCGGTTAATTTTACTTAACAATAATTAAGTTGACAATCAAGATTACTTAATAAATATATGTCAAAATGAAAACAAACCATTCAAAAGAAGAAATAATAATAGTAAATTATTATTTCGTTTTAATAAATTCGTTTGATTGTATAAAAGCATTTATCTACAAGCCATTACAAGCAATTACAAAGGAAAGGATCTTAAAGGCTATGTGGATCGCATACTTATACTTCATTACAGAAGCGTGCAAATATTAAATTGTTATATGTTTATATGTCATTAATTATCATTGATATCGGTTAATTTTAATTAACAATAATTAAGTTGACAATCAAGATTACTTAATAAATATATGTCAAAATGAAAACTAACCATTCAAAAGAAGAAATAAAAATAGTAAATTATTATTTAGTTTTAATAAATTCGTTTGATCGTATAAAAACATTTATCTACAAGCCATTTGTGAAGTCTTATTTTAAAAAGGCTAAGTGTCAAAAATATGCTATTATTTATTTGTGTCCTAAGTTGTCGTTCACGCATGTCTTTATGTTTCTTGTATAAGCTTTCAAAATTCCTACATGCAAAAAAGAATAGAATCATAGGAAATATATTTTTATTTCTCAAAAACTTCAACATTTAGAAAATTATGCTTTCGATTCTGCAATCATATTTTCTAAATTCGCTACTCTTTTATTAAACACCAACTTTTTTCCCCAAGAGCTTGCAGTTTTTCGCGTATCTTCTAATAGCTCAGCAGTCCAACGCAACGCAATTTCCCAGACTTCTAGGTGTGTATGATGGTGATTTACCCTATAAACAGTAATCAAAAATGTATTTCAGTATTTAAACATAACAAATTTAATCTGTAGAAAATGCGTACATAAAAGGCTAGCAATTCTACTAATATAATAAAGGCGAAAGGTATTGAGTATTGTTTATTTCTCCCTCACGCAAAATTTAGATACAAAATACAATACAATACAATAAATTTATTTCTTTTACAAGTTACACACGTACATCGTTCTGGCTGGGAAAAATAACAAGCTATTAATGGCGCTGCTGATAATGATGATGAAACATATGAATTGAGGCATGGAATATATTGGTCTTCTTCTTCTTCGTATGAAATAGTGGCCAACTCTGATGTCGGAATTTTTAGGCCACCCGAAGGCCTCCGACATGGCTAACAACTGAAAAAGTCGGGAAGAACATCTTAACGTGCCTTCCGAAGGACGGAAGCGCTCAGATCTAAATGCCATCCAGATCACCCATATAAGTAGTGTCCGGGCGAAGTGTTCCTTAACCAAGATGATCTGCGAAGATCACCGGAGTAAATTATTTACATGGTGTCAAATTGCATTATGTTACAGGTTTGACGGCCTCTGTGGCGCAGTGGGCGAAAGTCCGCCTGAGACGCAGAAGGTTGCGGGTTCGATTCCCGCTGCGGGACAAATGTTTGCATGTTCTGTAGATATTTGTCTCGGGTCTGGGTGTTTTCTATGTATTATAAGTATGCATTTACAAAAAAAAAATTATATGTGTAGTATATCAATCATGTAGTTCCCATAATACAAGCTCTGCTTAGTTTGGGGCTACATGATGCTGTGTGATTACGTCCCGCATTATTTATTTATTTATTTATTTATAGGTAAGGTATCTCACATAAACCCTGTCTAAGGGTAAATTTAGCAATATGGTTATATAGTAGGCAGACCGAGGCTTTGTAGGTAGTTAACTAGGTGTACCTTTATAACAAATTATCATTGCACATTATGTAGAGCTACACCAGCTGTGTGAGAAGCCGCAGGCAGAAGCTAGTATAAAATCTTAGTGAAAACTTTTTGAAAAATGGAGCTAACATTAAAGTATTTCTTTCCTGTCAGACAAAGTCCATTGTAAATAAATAAATAAATAAATAATGCGGGACGTAATCACACAATATCATGTAGCCCCAAACAGAACATGCAAACACTTGCCCCGCAGTGGGAATTGAACCCACAACTAGCTAATTTAATTTGCGGGTACTTCGGAGAAGGCAAGCAGTATCTTGGGTTTCACTTACCCGGTTTTGATAAAATATAGCTTAGGCTTTTTGATACTTACTTACTGTGGCAGATTTAAATAATTGGGGGCATATAGGTGTCTTGTCAAAAAATGCTGTCAGTTGTGACTGACAAAACCCGAATCCGTTTTAAATCTGAATGATCCGTTGATTTAACGTAGCCTCTGGTTCTCTAGTCTGAAATAAAAAAAACAGTTCTGAACCAAAACAAAAATGAACGAATTCTATCATTGTAGGTATGATAATAATAATAATAACAATAACCTAACATTAAACGAGAAAAAATGAATTACGTTTTGAGGTTAACGAGAAAAAAAAATAAACAATATACGCCAAAACACACTACCGGACTACTACGGACCTATGACCTATGATCAGTTTAAAAACAGTTTCAAATCATAAAAATGGATATTTGATTCGGGTATTTGACCTCGTCGGCCCTGAGTGTCGCTTCGTCCACTCGTCCTCGCGGGCTAGCTCCACTCAGGATCTTCCACGGGAATTTCTGGTTCCACATTTTTTATATCCAATCTACGCATAGGGACCACAAGACTAGGTGGCATCGGGGTGATCTGCGTCAGTTCTGTGATATTGCTACTCAAGTTGGGGTGTCCTAGAACCTACTGCTGCGAGAAGGATTTCCAGGTGGTTGTAAAAAATCTAATAACCGACTGTCTATTCAACGTATTACATTAACAACGAGAAATATCATTGTCAATGTCGAATCACCAAAAAATACCACAGAGGCCATAAATAAAAAGAAGATGAATTTTCAAATAACCATATCTCAAAAACTATTTGGTTCCGCACTACGCCATTTTAGATTTAGGCTTCCTAGATATAGACCTATCTGTGACAAAAGTTCCAGCCGCCTAGCTCACTACAAATAAATGAAAGTTGAGACAAAAATTTATGTGCAGTGGGCAAAATTCATTTCAAATGCCGGCAACACCAAACAAAACAAAACAAAATTGAATTTCACTTTTTGGCTTATTTTCTTACAGATTTCTGCTCTAAATGTTGTTTTTTATTGTGGAAGTCTAGTTAATAATCCATTTTTGAATAAATACCTCGTCAAAAGTACGATACTTAAGCTTGAAAAGACAAATCCGGAATGTTTTGATCACTGCCACTTTTGCACCAAAATACACTACACCGATCCATTTTGATAGAGAAATCCATAACATTCATTTGTTATTATTGATTTACAATAGATGAAACATAATTTTTCCAGGTAATAATTTAGTTTCAAGCAAGTTTTTCACAAAATCTTCCGAAACTGCTGCTAGCTGCCAAAGTAAAAACCGGCACGCGATAAGGGACAGCCAATCTATAGTGCGGTCTCCCTTATTTGCATGAAGCACGCATAAGTAGTTCTCTTTCTTGAAAGAATGAGATGAATTATCTCGTCGTCTATAGCTTTCTCTGTCTAGGCAACATAGAGTGACATTTTGATTTGAACAAGCAAGATCGATCACAGATTAAAATAAAATCTAAATTGAGCAAGCTATTTAGCCGACACGGGGCACTACCTAGACAGAGAAAGCTATAGACGACGAGATAATTCATCTCATTCTTTCAAGAAAGAGAACGACTTATGCGTGCTTCATGCAAATAAGGGAGACAGCACTATAGATTTGCTGTCCCTTATCGCGTGCCGGTTTTTTCGTTGTTTAGCGCAACATTGCGCTAAACAAACTTTGGCAGCTAGCAGCAGTTTCGGAAGATTTTGTGAAAAACTTGCTTGAAACTAAATTATTACCTGGAAAAATTATGTTTCATCTATTGTAAATCAATAATAACAAATGAATGTTATGGATTTCTCTATCAAAATGGATCGGTGTAGTGTATTTTGGTGCAAAAGTGGCAGTGATCAAAACATTCCGGATTTGTCTTTTCAAGCATAAGTATCGTACTTTTGACGAGGTATTTATTCAAAAATGGATTATTAACTAGACTTCCACAATAAATAACAACATTTAGAGCAGAAATCTGTAAGAAAATAAGCCAAAAAGTGAAATTCAATTTTGTTTTGTTTTGTTTGGTGTTGCCGGCATTGGAAATGAATTTTGCCCACTGCACATTAATTTTTGGCTCATTTTTCATTTATTTGTAGTGAGCTAGGCGGCTGGAACTTTTGTCACAGATAGGTCTATATCTAGGAAGCCTAAATCTAGAAAGGCGTAGTGCGGAACCAAATAGTTTTTGAGATATGATTATTTGAAAATTCATCTTCTTTTTATTTATAGCCTCTGTGGTATTTTTTGGTGATTCGACATTGACAATGATATTTCTCGTTGTTAATGTAATACGTTGAATAGACAGTCGGTTATTAGATTTTTTACAACCACCTGGAAATCCTTCTCGCAGCAGTAGGTTCTAGGACACCCCAACTTGAGTAGCAATATCACAGAACTGACGCAGATCACCCCGATGCCACGTAGTCTTGTGGTCCCTATGCGTAGATTGGATATAAAAAATGTGGAACCAGAAATTCCCGTGCAAGATCCTGAGTGGAGCTAGCCCACGAGGACGAGTGGACGAAGCGACACTCAGGGCCGACGAGGTCAAATACCCGAATCAAATATCCATTTTTATGATTTGAAACTGTTTTTAAACTGATCATAGGTCATAGGTCCGTAGTAGTCCGGTAGTGTGTTTTGGCGTATATTGTTTAATTTTTTTTCTCTCGTTAACCTCAAAACGTAATTCATTTTTTCTCGGAAACTGTGAGTTTCCCCCTTTTAGAGGGAGGGTCCTCACTCCCTCCCTGCCCTTCCCCACCCCATAAGCTATAAGCTATAAGCATATAAAGAAATGTCGTTTCATTTTTTATTAGAACTTTAAATAATATAATTTCTTTGGTTCATTATTATTTGCATAGCCCAGTTTAAAGATGACGTTTTAATTTCAGGATAAAAAACCAAAGGCCACGTAATTTAACGGATGGTAACTGAAAATACACCTTTATGTCTCCAGTTATGTGAATCTTCCACAGTATGTATAAAAATCTTTAATCTTTAATCTATTTTGATTCTGATTTTATCGTTTAAAAGCCATGTACAAATTTGGTCAACCTTGACAAACCTAAGTTTTAATGAATGTATAGGAAAAAAGACCACAAAAACCAAAGAATTCATTATTTTTATATATGTTGTGCTATTAAATGTTAGGTTATTGTTATTTTTATTATTATCATACTTACAATGATAGAATTCGTTCATTTTTGTTTTGGTTTAGAACTGTTTTTGATTTCAGACTAGAGAACCAGAGGCTACGTTAAATCAACGGATCATTCAGATTTAAAACGGATTCGGGATTCGTCAGTCACAACTGACAGCATTTTTTGACAATACACCTATATGCCCCCAATTATTTAAATCTGCCACAGTAAGTAAGTATCAAAAAGCCTAAGCTATATTTTATCAAAGCCGGGTAAGTGAAACCCAAGATACTGCTTGCCTTCTCCGAAGTACCCGCAAATTTAATTAGCTAGTTGTGGGTTCAATTCCCACTGCGGGGCAAGTGTTTGCATGTTCTGTTTGGGGCTACATGATGTTGTGTGATAAGGTCCCGCATTATTTATTTATTTATTTATTTCCAATGGACTTTGGCTGACACGAAAGAAATACTTTAATGTTAGCTCCAGTTTTCAAAAAAAAAATCCGACATCAGAGTTGGCCACTACTTCATACGAAGAAGAAGAAGACCAATATGTTCCATGCCTCAATTCATATGTTTCATCATTATCATCAGCAGCAGCATTAATAGCTTGTTATATTTCCCAGCCAGAACGATGAAGACCTTGTAAAAGCAATAAATTTATTGTATTGTATTGTATTTGTATCTAAATTTTGCGTGAGGGAGAAATAAACAACACTCAATACCTTTCGCCTTTATTATATTAGTAAGATTGCTAGCCTTTTATGTACGTATTTTCTACAGATTACATTTGTTATGTTTAAATACCAAAATTAATTTTTGATTACTGTTTTTAGGGTAAATCACCATCATACACACCACGAAGGCTGCGGAAAAAATTTGCGTTGGACTGCTAAGCTATTAGAAGATACGCGCAAAACTTCGAGCGCTTGGGGAAAAAAGTTGGCGTTTTATAAAAAAGTAGGGAATTTAGAAAATATGATTGTAGAATCGAAAGCATATTTTCTAAATGTTGAAGTTTTGGAGAAAAAAAATATATTTCCTATAATTCTATTCATTTTTGTATGTAGGAATTTTGAAAGCGTATACAAGAAACATAAAGACATGCGTGAATGACAACTTAGGACACAAATAAATAATAGGATATTTTTGCCGTTCTGTAAAAAATCAATGCAAAATATATCTTTATTCATGTCAGTTAAAATATTCAATAGTCTCCCCGAAGACATGAAAGATTTGACACTTAGCCTTTTTAAAATAAGACTTTACAAATGGCTTGTAGATAAATGCTTTTATACGATTAAATTGAATGTATTAAAACTAAATAATAATTTACTATTTTTATTTCTTCATTTGAATGGTTAGTTTTCATTTTGACATATATTTATTAAGTAATCTCGATTGTCAACTTAATTATTGTTAATTAAAATTAACCGATATTAATGATAATTAATGACATATATACATATAATAATTTAATATTTGCACGCTTCTGTAATGAAGTATAAGTATGCGATCCACATAGCCTTTAAGATTTTCCTTTGTAATTACCATACTTTTATGCAAATAAATATAATTTGATTTGATTTGATTTAAAAATTATATAGGTAGGTGCATTCAATCAAATTTGCTAAACATACTTCCTTCCCTAACATATTATCAAAAGTCATTAAAACTTGTTAGTGAAGGTAGATTATAAATGAAAAAAAAATTCGTGTAAATGAAAAAATTGATAGATTAATACTTTACCTGCAGTATTAATTGATAGATTAATACTTTACCTGCATGACATTAATTTCTTGTTAGATTTATATTTTACCCATTATCATCATCAGCCTATAGCAGTCCATTGCTGGACATAGGCCTCCCCTAATGAGCGCCTGAGTCCCTGTCCTGAGCTCGATGCATCCAGCTTCTACCAGCAGCATTTCGCAGATCGTTACCACCTGGCCGGAGGGCGTATTATCAGTATATTTTACCCAAATCTATGGAAATTTTAATTATGTGGCAACCCTGCAGTTGAAATGAGAAAGACTAGGGTGGCCACGCAAACTATAAATCTATATATATACTTAATCTATGGGGCACTAACATAATCCCCACTGGTGGCGATCATGAGACAGAAGAAAAAATTGACTCTTATTCCAGACCGCGCGATCGTCATTGTCGTGGTGGGGATTAATTTACGAGTCCGGGTGGGGATTATGGGAATGATTAGTGTGGGTTATCGGAATCATCCGCTAACACAAGCTTACAATGTAGCTGTTTTTTTTTCCTGCGAAAAAACCCACACAAATTATTTATTTTTTTGTGGCAAAAGTATGTACCGTTGAATTTCGTGAATGTATGAGGCGCCTCGCGGCGCGGGACGACGGCGTGCACCGCATAGCGATGCGTGACGGGTCGCTGACGTTCACTCCCCCTAATGAAGGCTCTCTGAACGAGTCGAAACGGGGCACGGTCTCGGTTTTTTCTTCAGTGCTTCTTCAACAATAACGTTACGTGAAAACTCCTATCTTTAACCCCAGACGCAAAAAGAGGTATGATTATTTTTGATTTTTTAATTATAAGTTTGACCGCTATGTGTGTGTGTCTGTCAGTGGCACCTGGCACCGTAGCCCATAAATGGGTTACCCGATTTGCGTGGTTAATGATTTAATTACGAAAAAAGTGATCCCGCTTATGATTTGCGATTGAATTTGAGAAATACACTATTTCAAAATTAAACTAATTTCTTGTTTCGTGAATGTGTCAATCGGTCGAACGTCAAGAAAAAAAAAGTCGAAAAAAAAAAAGATTCCGACGAATTGAGAACCTCCTATTTGTAGTCGGTTAAAAAAAGAGTGTAGAGTTATGCCGTGGGACCCACGGCTTATCTGAATTGATGGCATATTTATTCTACCCACCAAATTAGTAAAATGGTGGCAGGCGATTATCTTATAGCCCTGGAGTCGCTATTTTTGGTAACATATCTGGAGTCGGGGGTAAAAAATGACCCCTTAGTTTTATGACTTAATACATTAAAACAATCAATATATTTAAAAAAAAGTTTTTATTTATTAATTAACAACTTAATAACTAAATCGTATTTAACTTTTGAACAATTTTTTATTATAACTAATATGTTTTATAATAAAATAAAGAGATCTCTAGTTTTTTATAGATTTTTTTAAGTATTAACTTTAGGAACCCTCTTTTACTAAAATAAATAAATATATATATATATATATATCTTTGATCACACTGCTTCCTTATATAATCTAATATACGAATATTAGGAACTTCTTCTGATATAAACTATAAATAAAAAAATTACAATCTAAACCAAAACACTTACGAAAATTCTAAAACCTTTAGGTCAATAAATCTAACATTTGGTACATGAAATATTTTTAGATGTATGGCCCTTACAAATAAAAAGTAAGCACTTGCTACACTTTTTGGTACATTTCACATCCTTTTTACAATCGCACAAATAACACCTTGTTCTCTTTCGGCTATTTGTTTGGGTGTCATTGGGGGCAATCTCATTTTGCTCTTCCTCTTGAAGTTCCTTCAAAAAATTTGCCTTTCTCTTTCTGAGGTCTATCAAAAATTTGAACTGTCCGTCATTCTGTTTTGTAAAATTGGCATGAGTCAATCTCGGACATGTTTGTTTTCTCACGTGCCTCTCCTATGAGACCCGGAAGATTCACCACCATTATGTTGTTATGTTGTCTTACACGTGACAAAGGGGGGGTTTTTAGACCAGTTGAATCGATTTTTACCTGTATAAAAATCAGAAGTCCGTGTTGTTTCTTCTTGTTCCTCCTCGCTGCTTGAACTCAAGATTCAATATCCTCGTCTCTCTCCTGTTCGTCTGCTTCAAAACAAGTAAGCTCTTTTGTTTCCTCACAGTCGCTGATTTCTTCATCATCGCAGTCAGGTAAAGTGACATTACAAACAGGTTCCCAGTCTGAACTATCGCCTTCATCCTCTAAAAGCTGTGTAATACGATTTTCGTCCATAACGTTAATATTTCATTGAAAAAAACAATAAAATTTTATAAAATGAATAGAGAAAAAGATAACCATTTCCGGAGTCGGGGGTCAATTTTGACCCCACATACATACGTACCTCCGCTTCTAAGAAAGTTCAAGCGACTCGAGTCCGTCACCCGCCGCATGACACGACGTAATGAGATTACCTAAATGCACGGCTACGCACGATCGTGGATTGTAAAGTTATTAAGTAAAATGGGTGTCGCTGGGGTAAATTTTAACCCCCGACTCCAGTTAAGGGATAGCTAAGGGCTATTCTACACTACCTCAGCTCGTATTCAGATTTCGCCCCCACACCTCGTCGCAACCGCAAAAACGAAATTAATACGTGACCGCTACAATTAACAAACTGCAGTAAAGTAATGGTTTATACGCCTAACGCAGAGTAATGTTTGCGCAAGCCCGCATTTTGCTTTGAACAGTTTGGGTGCTGGAAGTTTTAAATTTTTATAATATTTTGACAGAGCTTGACTTAACATGACAGACAGCCAGTCATTATAGCCTCTCTGTATTCTGTGTTATATGTCAGTCAGGTCAAAAATAAGAAACGAACGCGAATTGCATCCAGCGTTGCCGGCGCGGCTTTTTTGGTCCGTATTTGGACTTTTTCAGGCCTCAGCGGATTTTTTTCGGATCAGGATGTCGACCGGACTTTTTCAGATTTTTTTACCTTAGTTACATTTTTGTATTGTGAGAAGATCAAATTCAATTAACCCACCAAAATATCGCGGCACCGGGCCGATGTTTAAAAGCTACTTTTGATTGACGACCTCTGTGGCTCAGTAGGCAAACATTTCTCCCACGGCAGGAATTGAACCTGCAACCTTCTGCGTCGCAGGAGGAATCTTCCTGCGACGGATGATGACGGATGTTCTGCAGATATTTGTCTCAGATCTGGGTGTTTTCAATGTATGATATTTATCTATTTCCAAAAAAATTAATTATATATGTAATAATTATATCAATCATGTGGTTCCCATAACACAAGCTCTGCTTAGTTTGAGGCTATATGATGCTGTGTGGACATCATGTCCAGCATTATTTATTTATTTATTATTTATTGTTTATCCCTCACATTATTTAGATCGGTTAGGTATCTAGGATAGGATATTATAGTATTAGGTAGGTTCTCTAATTACGTACCTACTACAAAACGCTTGGTGGCTGGCTCACCAACTTTGTTGATAATGTGAGTAACTTACACCCTCAGGTCCTAAAGTCTGAGTGTGAAAAAAACCAATTATGATCATAAATACAAAGTTTGCGTTAACTATATCTTTTCATCGAAATAGAACAGCGCCCCTGGCGGGGAGTTTATAAAACTTTGACATCTAGTAGTAGTAGTAGTACTAGTAGTCAACTTAAACTATTCCACACTCAAGCCATAAAGCCGCGCTATGTCTAGGCGAAACAACCTTAAGCTTTGCGTTGACAAGTGTGTGTTTGACCAACTATAGAAGGAACTCATTCTTTAATCGCACATGTAAAACCTTTAATTCCTCATACTCAGAATCCGTCGATCTGTTTATTGACAATCCAAACTGTTATAAAAGGAAAGCAAATGCATTTTTCACCGAATGAGATAGTTATGGCTTTAATATGTGTATGTGTTTGTATGTATGTATGTGTGTATGCGTATGTGTATATGTAGAGTAAGAGTGTATATGTATGTGTATATGTGTATCTATGTATACATATAATAAAAGGGGACAAACAGGGGACACAGCTGGGTGTTTTCTATTTCTATGTATAATAAGTATGTATTTACAAGATAATAAAATGTATCAATGTAGTATATATCATTCATGTGGTTCCCATAATACAAGCTCTGCTTAGTTTGTGGCTACATGATGCTGTGTGATAGTGTTCAGCATTATATATATACAATATTCATATAATTTTTATACATGGGCTTGTTATAGTTCGATAGTTTTAATGAAGATGAAGTCTGTTTGGTAAAAGTATTGGTACACTATTTTACCCTCGTTTGTTTGTTACATTATTACTGATGTGGTAGGTTGTAGCTCAAACTTAAACTTGTGTTGATAAATGTTTATAAGCTTTAGAACCTTTAAATATCTATTCGGTAGGACTGGAATAGTAGATTTAGATAGTTTTTTTTTTTTTTTTTTTTTTACTAGTTTCTCATTTTTAAGTTTAAGATTGTGTATCTACTTAAGGCACTCGCTGTGCTATCTATATGTGAAAACTTTTGAAGGCTTTTTTTGTTCTATTATAAATATCTATAAGTAAAATCATGTATATTAGCTGTTAGTTTTCCAAACAAATAAATAAATAAATAAGCATCCATTCGAAATTACGTTTGTTACATCAATGATTTCAAAGACCAGGTGACTTGATGCTGTAGCGTCACCTGAAATCTGCAACATATCTAACTCCTCACTAACTTACAGAAAAGGTATCGTATTTGGGTTCGATGAAATTATATGAATGAATCCTCAATCCTATTCTTACTAGCGTGCCCACCCCAGAATGGTCTAGTAGCCCACCCCAGGATATTGGGTAACCGATTCGAAATTCTTGGCTGGATGCTTAGGAATCTTTACATAAAATTATTGAAATCAAATAATATATTGTAATTCTCTACAGCAAAAAATAACACTTTATTCTGTTTTGTTGATTTTGAATAAATAGCGTAAATAAGCTAGAGTACAATTGACTCAACGCTAAACGACTGGCGAGTGTATCTTGTCTATCCAAGACAAACCCATATTATTAATATAGTTACTTTATAGTTCTTACTTACGGATGTTAGTAAGTATACTGGGCTTCGATGAGAATGGGAATGAAATCATTGACGCCACCTGGCCGGGTCACTGAGTGTATAGGCGCAGAAATGACCAGACCATGACCAAGTTTTGGGTGACCAAGTTTTGGGTCTTTCATGGTTAGTAGTATTAATGTATATTTTATTAATTTTATATTTGGTTGTTATCCAGATATTAAGAGTAGTTTTCTTTTTTAGGGGGCGCAGAAATGACCAGACTAGGACAAAGTTTTTGGTCTTTAATGGTAGTCATTAATTAATTATTAGGTTAATATCCAGATATAAATCATAGTTTTCTTTATTATATATTGTATTCACTTATTCAAGAAAAAAATCGTGGCTTGCTCCGCTCACCGATTTGGTTGCTTACGTTTGATTCTTTATTGCACTTAACTATGCACTAAAATGTTGACCAATAAGGGTATAATGCCCGAAACTACCGTACGTACCCCAAACATAATAGTTTGCAACAATGAGGAATTAAAACACGGCAGCGTAGCAAAACTAAAAAAAATCGTGGCTCGCTCCTCTTGCCGCCTTCGTAATTTTCATCTTTTACAATTACCTAGGTGTTTAAAAAAATTGCAAGTGTTTTCTTTCTCATGTTTATCTGGTACACCTTTACTAGAAAAATTTCGTGGCTCGCCACGCTTGCCGATTTCGTTTACAGATCAATTACAGCTACTATCTAGCTATGCACTGTGAAGTAAAGTCATTTATGATACTAATCACACTTACTCACTGACTGCATTGGGCGTCGACTCTGCTTTGCGAGCATCGCCCATGGTATCTCAGGAACCAGGGCCTTACGGCAAGGTGACGGACCCGTACTATTTATTCCATGTTTTGGCCGTAGATTATAAGTCAAAATACGAAAAGAAAGCTTCCGATCTGCCATAGCTTGATTTTTAGAGGGGGCCCAGGCCCCACTAAATAATAACCCTACATAAGCCAACGCATAATCCCCCTTCTTATATGGGAGGCCTATGTCCAGCAGTGGGATGAATAGGCCGACGTTGTTGTTGGTGTTATTGTCAGGGGGTAAAGAAAAGGACATAAGCCTTACCTTTCATCCAGCAAAAAGTATTGCGAGCAAACCTTGTATATCAACATAGTAATAAGGCGATCAGGGTCTGATGATGAAGCAGGAAAGATAAATCAGTTTTTTTTAAATTATATACCTACCTGAAATTACCGCATTTCTTTATCGCATTTCTGAATATATATTAAAAAGGCCTTGGGATCGGATCTTTTTCTGTTTGACTGCCGGCAACACTGATCGAATCTGACTGACTGAATCTGACCACGGACGACACTGCGAAGAAAGATCGTTATTTCCCAAACTTTAAATTTCTGAATTTGCGAAACCAGATTAATGCATTAAAATCATTGGTAAAAGCTTGTTAAAATGAACGCACATAAATGTGGCTGTAAGGAGAACCGTGCTCCGACCGCTGGCCGGTCTGGCTGCGGCTGCTCCGCGAAGGCAGGCCCCACGAACGTTCAAAAGATGCCGATGGAAGGATTCAAAGTGCCAGCTGTGCCGTCGCGCCCGCTTGCAACAAAAACAAACACTAATGATAACAAAGACGTCGTATCCTCGACCACTAGCGAACTGAAGAAAGATGACAAGAAGAAATCGTGGTCGCTCTCAGACTTCGATCTAGGACGGCCGCTCGGCAAAGGTAAATTTGGAAATGTTTATTTAGCACGTGAAAAAGAGTCTCATTACGTAGTCGCCTTGAAGGTACTCTTCAAAAGCCAGATTCTTGATTCGGAAATAGAGCATCAGGTGCGCCGCGAAGTCGAGATCCAGTGTCGCCTTCGTCACCCTAATATCTTGCGTATGTACGGATACTTTCACGATGAGAAGCGTATTTATTTAATTCTGGAGTATGCGAAGCATGGAGCGCTCTACAAATTGCTGAAAGAATGTGAGCGCTTTGATGAGAAAACTGCTGCAATTTACGTGAGAGACTTGACCAAGGCCCTGGTATACTGCCACTCTAAAAAAGTGATCCATCGAGACATCAAGCCGGAGAACTTGCTCATCGGCCACAACATGGAGTTGAAAATAGCTGATTTTGGCTGGTCAGTTCACTCCCCCTCCTCTAGAAGAATGACGCTTTGTGGGACGTTAGATTATTTATCTCCGGAAATGATTGAAGGCAAACCTCACAGTTACGCAGTTGACATCTGGAGTCTTGGAGTGCTGTGCTACGAGTTACTGGTAGGCCTACCCCCATTTGATGCTAAAGACTCTCACCAAACCTACAGGAAAATAAGATATGTGATAATCAAGTATCCTGACTTTATTTCGGAGAAAGCGAAGGATTTGATGGGAAAGCTGTTGGTAATCAATCCCGAGCAGAGACTGCCGTTGACCAGTGTCCTGCAGCATCCTTGGATCTTGGAGAATGCTCCTGAGGGTGCCCAACCGACTTTATTGAACCCTGAACCTAAATGATTAACTAGAAGTAGATGTGAGGTCTCAAAACTTCCAACTGCTGGACTGCATAATTTAGTGAAATGTTATCATGTAACTATATTTAAAAGATGTAAAAGTCTGTGAAATTTTAATAATTATGAGGAATTGATGTGCCTTTTGAATTTGTTTTGTCAAAAATTCGCAAAATTAACCAAGACTTAAAACAGACTGAACAAAGTATTTATTCCATAATGATAATATGATAGCACAATCATGTAAATAATTTAATACACTAGTTTCAATTATTGCTTCTTTGTTTTCTTTGTATAATACAAATCCATAGCAAACTTGTCAAAATTAGGGTCTCTTTTAACAATGTACTTCCAGTAAAATAACTCTCCAATGAGAGATATAAAGCTTAGAGAATATCCGATAGCTAAAGCGATGAATGCTCCGTAAAGCTTCTTCAAATTCATCAAAGCTTTGACTTCCTCTTCATTTGTTTCCAAAGATCGGATCCTGTACATTGCATCATTCAGCCATTTCTCAACCAATCCAACTTCAACCACACGTCTCATGTAAATATCGGCTAACGGTTTCAAAGGAGAGTTCTTGTGAAAGCCTATTGAAATTGGTATGTGGACAACACAGTCTGACATTATGTGTAAATTTCTCTCCGAGTCACTTTTTAGAACACCACTTGTATTAGTTGTATTGCTTGATTCCATGACCAAGGAGTTCATTCTTTTCACACCTAAATACTTGAGGAAATCCTTGTTATCGTAGTAGGCGTAGGTTCCCTTAGCTACTTTGTTCGCAGCGTCCATTGGGTCGTCGATAGTCTCGAACTTCTCGCCAATCTTTTGTCCGATTTCGTCTAAAGAGTCTACGAAGAACTTTTTTGTCTCTAACCCCCAGCCGCCACAAGTTACTTTGCTATCGACTAACTCTTTTAAGGTGTCTATGGTCACTCTTGGGGCAGGGTTGGCCAGTATAGCAGTCATACTAGCTCTGTAGGATACCACTAGGAGAATGCAGTACAGCCAATACCATCCAGTCAGGAGTCTGATGGACCATCCAGTAGGTAGCCTAGGCAGAGACACGACTAGCAACATTCCATAGGTGTATAGAATGCTGTTAATTATTTCGCCAAATATGTAGAGGCCGACTGGTTTCTCATCTGCAAATAAACAATCACAGTCTAAGGAATTTAAATGTTATGTGAATTCGGTCTCAAAGCCTTTGGAATAAGAGTCACCAGGGTCGGCACAATGGGTAGGTATTCTAAGTATCTCTGGAAAGGGCTTTGTTTGCAAATCTTCCGTTGACCTTAGCTACATGTTACTCGACGAGGTGATTTAAATTTCCGACTTAAGTTAAGGAAGTAGATACCTACCTAATGTGAGAGAGAACCAGCTAAACACTAGTTAGTATTAGAGTAAAGTGTTGAGTGGTATTGATGGAATTTCGTAGGTAACTCTTTACCTTCCCAATCGTCTTTCTCTTGAAGCAAAGCCTGTGTTTTAGAAGGCTCGTGATCTTTCTTGTAGTCTTGAAGAGTTGTGTAGTATCGAGCCAGCCCGTAGAAGATTGAGCCAGTTATGAGCAGCACCAAGAGAACTGCTATCCACATGTACAATCTAAAAGAAACCGAGTACTTATTCAAGTAAATAACTTTTTTATTAGCATCGCCAATGATCCCAAAGATCAAGCGCTATCGTGGTAGTATAGTACCTCATCCAATTCGTCGATGTACCTTCGTATAGTACCTACACAATCTGTTTGAAGGTTCTTTGTTTACTAATTCCCACTACGCATGCCTTAACACCAAAGAGTAGATAGAGATGATGACAGATTTTGCAGTTTAATAGGTAGAAACAACTTTGACAAAGGTCAAGCGGCGGATTCAGCTGGGTTGGGCAGCATTTGGAAACGTCAAGTTTTCTCGCTACCCATACCGCAATGATTGAAAACTAAAGTTTTTATTCAGTGCATCCTACCCGTTATGAGGTACGGAGCCGAAACGTGGACACTCACAGTACGGCTAGTCCAACAGTTTAAAGTCGCTCAACGCTCAGCTTAGAGTTTCTCTGAAGGATCGAATCCGCAATGAGACAATCCGACATAGAACTAAAGTTGTCGACAAAGCACAGAGAATTAGCAAGCTGAAGTGGCAGTGGGCATAGCTGCCGAAGAACCAATAACTGTTGTGGTATCTCTTTAGTGGAGACCGTGGCCCAGGAAACGTAGTCTAAGACGTTCTCCGGGTGGAGTGACGATCTGCGAAAAGCTGGAAGCTGCGTCGAGCCGAGGACAGGGCGCAACGGCTCTCATTGGAGGAGCCCTATGTCCAGAAGTGGACTGCTATAGGCCGATGATGATGAAATAGAGACAGGTGATCAGTAAAGTACCTTAGTATCTTATAGTACCATATATTAACTACAAGACGCCTAGGTACTTACACGGACCAGGTATTTACTTACCTGGTCCGTGGTACTTACTAATAACAAAATAATATTAGGTTCTTTTACCTACAAACAAAGTAAATTCGTAGCTCGATCGATCGTTAATCACATCCTACTATCTATGTATTAACTTACTTGAATGGTAAAATAAGGGTTTTCCACGAGTTATCAGTCAATGCTTCCGGAGTCACAAAGGTCCAGCATTGAGAGGTGTACGGTATGCTTAGATCTGTCAACTCTAGGTGGTAAGGATTGTACTGCAGGTTCCCCAGAGCCACATCAGCGCGACCGCTCACCATCTCCCCCAGAAGCCCTGAGAAGGATCCGTTGGGTTGCTTGCTGCCCCACTTGTGGAGGTCTGCGTTTGGTGGTTGGTACAGCTTCGGCTTGAAGTTCATTTTCTCGGAAAGGGTGTTTAGAATCTGTAAATCAGATAAACCTCCAAAAACCATCCTGAAAAACAGCATTCAATTCTTCATGCGGAAATTGACCCAGTGGGTTTTAGCTAATTTTGTAGTCGGTTAGAAACTATCAGATTCCTTCATCATCCCCTGGTGTTAGGTATCGCTGTGTCGGTCGTCCTTTACTACTTAGGTACTACGTCCCGGGAGGAAATAGATGGATCCAAAACTTCTACGATCTACATCTACTTCCCCGCGGTCTACATTGGGTATCTAACCTTAGCTAGGTAGGTCTCTTGAGGCATGGTTCCTCTATACCGCCTACCATTTGTCTCTCCACTCACCTCAATCTCGACTCCTCCAATCTTCCTAGTCTCGTTGTTTTTAACAGGCACAACTGAAGGCACGTGGTCCAAGTAAACTACATTCAGCGTCTCTCCGTTCAGGTTACTCGTCTTATCCTTGAAGAGCGGTCGGCTGTAGTGGAACCTGCCGTTGCGCCAGATATCCACTCTTCTGGGGACCAGGACCCCCTGAAATGTGTGGCTAATCTTACAAAGTACAGGAAATTTCGGTATAGGTACACAATCGATTTTCTTTAGTCGATGCACCTATAATTACCTACTTGTGACAGGGCGTGTTTCCATGAATCAAAACACCTAATAAGCCCAATTGTGCTAAAGTCGTCACAAAATAGAACCGGAGAAAGGGGGCATTCTGCAGGGCAAAAGGCCTCCCTTCCTTACCTACCTTCTCTACACTTCACTACCTAGTGCTATTTTTAACAGTCTTCAAAAAAGGAGGAGGTTACCAGTTCAGATGTAGTGGCTGTGGGTAGGTAGGTAACTAATTATATTTTATCCTCTTTTCTCACCTTTATAGGGTTAGGAAATGGAACTGTAAAGAGATCAAACCAAGCCTTGTTCTTCCCAGCGTCTTTGTAATGGTACTTCAGGAACACCACGTTCACAATCCTCTTCCAAAGATAATGCAGCTCGCTGTGGAACAGCCTGAAGTCGTGGAGAAGGATGTACTTCGCTCGTGTATCTAGGATTCTGTGTCTGGAAAGGAACGAAACTGTATTTGCGATGCCAACAAAAGTAATTATTCTGGTTTTTTTTAAGGCTAAAGTTGTGTCTTCAGCTTATTACACTTATGATGCCCGCCCGGTGGGTTTTCGCCTGGCATAGTGTGGTAACCTCTAGAAACCTTCGTGCTACACCATCAGCCTGTCACTTAACACTTAGTGAGATTGTTGTCAAACAAGGGCCTACGTAGGTACCAATAATTTTTAGATAGGTAACTGTATCTAGGTAGATACACACACAGATAGCTATTGTGTATTGCTAGCTTACTTGTCACCAAATCTGAGCAATCTAGACGCCTGGAAGCCGTTAGCCAAGAGTATAACATAGAAGTTGCAGCCAGCTCTCCTGACCTCTCTCAATGACTCCAAGGTAGCGAAGTTTGGAGACAGCAGGTCTTCGCGTTCTTCGACTACAATCTGAAACAATGTCGGCAAGGAATAACTGAGGGAATGTTTCTGGGACATTATATGTACATATAAGTAGGTACATTTCCATAATCCACCGTCTTATTAACTGAATGTGAACTTCTCGTGACGTGGCTTACTTCGGTTTCTTGGCATATCATATTGGTTATGCAATACTTGGATGGGTGACCGTTAGTATATTGCCAAAAATGCCACTTTTTGGATCTAAGCGCTTCCGTACTTCGGAAGGCACGTTAAGATGTTGTTCCGGCTTTTCATTAAGTCATGCCGAAGGCCCTTGGGTGGCCTAAAAACTCCGACCAAGTTGACCACCAGCTCAGACGAAAAAGGAAGGAAATGTGAACTCAATATTGGCAATGGTTTAGAGTTAGGAAACTGGAATGGACCATGCTGGAAAATAACGACAATTAGGTAGATACCTACACCAAAAGGACACATTTGAGCAGCCATCTCAACACTAAAACAAAACTGCTGGCCTATGCTGCATCGCGTCGTCTGAGTCCCCCTGAGCTTAGCTAGCCTTAGGTAGAAGAACTTACCATAACATAAGGCAAGTTAAAAGTCCTCCTAAACAAAGCACCTTCGAACACGTTAAGGTACACGGGGTCGCAGATGATAGCGGCACATGTGACGTCATCAGCATGCCGCTGCGTCACTACGTTGATGACGTCAATCAGCACAAACTCGAGGTCCCGTTTCTCGTGCAGTGATTGGAGGATTGGTGATACATCTGCTTGAACGCTGTAACATAAAATTCTATTCGATCAAGTAGGTGTCAGTATAAAAATGGAACGCGAGCCAAAGTTTTGAAGTGGAGATCGCTCTTGGGCGCGTTGCAAGTGTTCCTTGGATGCGAAGCAAACCTGACAGCTATTGGACAAAAAAAGGAGCCGACGCGGGTGCCGCGTTCCTTTTGAGCATTTCAAGGTTCACATTGGCTCGCGCTCCAACATGGTATCAAATTCTCTTATGACCCTAACGGCTTTAAAAAGAGTTAATAGGCATCTTCTCAAAGTAAAGAGCTGGCCCATACTAAATAAAAAAAATGTCAAACCGACAATACACAATTTTGATTTTGACAATTAGCGGGAATCGAACCCACAACCTCTTGCGTCGCAGCTGGCTATTCACTCATTGAGCCAACGAGATCGTCAGTTATGTCATTCTAGTTCTATAGAATGTAAATAAACTCACATGATCAAATTGAGTAAAAATAAAATTCTTCTCAGTAGCATTATTTGTCACACACACGCTTTTAAACAGAAATAAACTCAAAATGAACTTAGGTTTAACTTCCGAAACCAATTTTGTAACGACTTGACTGACAGACCTAATTTGTAGCTAATTGAATATGCGGAACCTTATTACCTAACCTCTTTCAATTTGGTTGGATTAAAAATTCATTAAAACCTTTTAAACGTACCTAGTTAACCCTAGAAAAACTTTTGTGGTTTATGGTATCGGAAAGTAATTGAATCAGCATATAGCAGTCCACTGCTGGACATAGGCCTCCCTAATTGGATAATTTAGATAAAATCTTCGAGCAATAAAATAGAATACAAAGCTTACTCACAGCCTGACATGACATCTGTTTACATGCACAGATGATGTAAAAATAGGTAAGGTAATGTACTTTTCTAGATAGAATAGATAGTTAACGTATCTATACTTACCTAAAAAATTTAAAGTAGCTACGCTACTTGGTCCTTACATTTTGTGGATAGTTTAGTTATAAGGTCTTTGCATGTAAAATTTTAAACTAGTTTGTCCTTAACCTAGTGATTCTTGGAAATAAATATAATATCTATCTATCTCAAGGACATTAAACAAGTCAAAATGCATTTAATTCAATTTTATTTAAAATAACAGTGTATACATTATTATTTCTTAAAATAATATTTTGATCCCATAACAAGTGTAAATACATCCAAAAAAACTCATTATATAAAGCTTAACAGGACCCAGTACCAATATTATCACAATAACTTAACAATAGTTTTGAAAATTAGATTTTCGCTTATCATTAAAATGCACAATGTGATAAAATATGTAGCAACACATTGTAATATTATAAAAATACTAGCTTTCGCCCGCGGCTTCGCTCACGTACCCAGATAAAAAGTACCCTTTGTGTTTATTCCTGTCATAAAAATATAATAAGTCAAATTACAGCCCAATCCGTACAGTAGTTTTGGAGTGAAAGAGATACACATACTTGGTCACAGTACATAAACTTCTATCTTCATATTATTAGTAAGAACCTTTAATCAACTATACAAAGGATATCGCGCACTTTAATATGCACAGCAAAAAAAGTGGCATATATTGTTAGCTATCATTTGTTATAAGCACGTGATGCTAGAAAAAGATAGCTACGTAGTAATAACAGCTTCCACAATTAGCTATTCATAAAGATATTACACGAGATATTTGTAGTCGACTAAATGCAAACTGCTGCTCCGATGCGTTTTGGTGGAGTTTTAGACGAGTCGCTTTCGGGCAGATAGAGAAAAAACCTTTGTATAGTTGATGGAAGGTAAGAACGGTAAGAAACATGGCACACCCTCATTCATGTTAAAAATGAACATTTCAGGCAGACTTGAAAATAATCAGTCAAGTGCCAGTCTGACTCACACTTGGGTTCCGTACAATTGTACAAGATATAGCACTATGTACTTTTCAAATACTTTTTAATAATTGTTCTTGTAGCCGCAATAGAAATACACACTTAGTGAAAATGTTAACTCTACTTATTACGCATCATAATGAGACAGTCCGTTGACAAACAGAAGCGCTCTTGGTCTGGCTTACTTCAGTGGACTTATCAGATTATACAAGTCTCTCCGCCCGGTCACTACATGGACGGGTGACCGTTTAGTGGCGTATTGATTTGCCTCGGAAGGCACGTAAAGACGTTGTTCCGGCTTTATCAAGCGTAGGCCCTCGGGCGGCTTAAAAATGACCAGGCCACTAGCTCATATGAAGAAGTAAAAGTTGACAATAGACAGACGAACAGTACTTAAAAAAACCAGCCTTGAAACTTCAACTGTTCCTGAACTGTGTGGGTCAGCAAATTTGTGAAGCAGTATTTTCAAAGATACAATTTATTAAAATTAAATATCTTACTGAGGAACATACCCAGGATTTAATGTAAATAGTTTGCATTAACTTTACTTCAAACATAGTTCAAGGCAAACAATGTTATTTTTCACATTGATTTGTAAAAAAAATCTTGACATTTCTGTACATTAATTACATTTACTTATTTGATAAAACTCACGTAGAATCGGACCGCGATGGTAGGTAATTATATTTTAAAAACGGAACCCTAAAAATAAATCAATATTTGAAGTCTTAAATGACAACCCACGCCAGATGGCAGTAGTGATTATCGCTCTTTCTAGGTCCTAATTCCCAGGAATAGAGATAATTTCATATTTACAAAACATTTTTGTCTTATGTGAAAATATTGTACAAAATTCGCTAGCTCTCTCTGACGAGTTCCATAAAAACCCAACAGAAATTCGACAATGTTCCGCCTTCCCCATATGGCATCATCAGGAAACGATAGATTCGCTGTCCGCCTTCGGCACTCCGCAGAACTCCGCAGACGTGTCGCTTCGCCGAGCGCCAAACAGAAAGTCTATCGTTTCCTAATAATGACTTATGGGGAAGGCGAAGCATTTTCGAATTTCTGATGGGTTTTTATGAAACTCGTCGGAGAGAGCTGGCGGAATTTGTACTAAATATTTTGTCCTTTGAATATCTTTTAATGGATTTCTGCAAAGTCACGCCCGAGTCAATTAATTATCTAATGTGTCATTGATCTTTATTACTAAGAATTAGGGCCCAGATTACGTCACGTTTACAGCTTGGAGGGCACGTAGGAGTTCCAGAAGACAACGTCCCGCCACCACTCCGGCCGTGTCATGGAGCCCGGGTACGTCATCACGCTTGCCTGAATGTGCTTGTAAGCCTGCAAATAACAACATCTCTTAATTCTGCGTTATAAGCAGCGCTACATCAACACGTAACACCTTGGTACAGTTCGCGTCACGTAAAAAAAACGCTGGAAGAAGTCGAAGGGGTGTGTTTGCGCACGGCACGGGTAAATACCGATAAATCGACTAATGCGCAGCTTACCGCCAGCGTTCTGTTTACGTGACGCGACCTATACCTATTTACGTGTTCCACCCACTGTCCACTCCACTGCTGGACATAGGCCTCCCCTAATAAAGGGGGATATGCCCATAATCTCCAAGCTGGGCATGCGGGTTGGGGATCGCAGGGCAAAACTTCTCGCACCCCCGACGCTGCTGCCCGTCGGTGGTCAGGCGATTTAGCTATGCCGGTGTTAGGCTGCGCTATGCTACGATCAGTCGGTACTTACGTATTCGATGCAGCTTATTATAAAATTTCTAATTATTCAGAGCCTTCCCAGATGGGCGATTTACGCGCGAGTTGAGTCGCTCTATTATCGCGTGTATCCAATCAGGCTTGCTGAACGATACGTGAAATGTGCCTGGACGTCATATTAATAAATAATAAAATGAATAAATAAATATTGCTGTACTTTACACGACAACATCTAGTCCCAAACTAAGCAGAGCTTGTATTATGATAATGACAGATGAATTAAAAAAATGTACAAAATAAAATAGACTGAAAATACGCTAATTTTATATGTAAGGATCTAATATTTCATCATTAGCCTATAGCAGTCCACTGCTGGACATAGGCCTCCCCTAATGAGCGTCATTGCGCCCTGTCCTCAACTCGACGCATCCAGAGTCTACCAGCAGCCTTTCACAAAACGTCACTCCACCTGGCCGGAGGGCGCCTTACATTACGGTTGTCGGTTCTTCGTCATATGGCCAGCCCACTGCCAATTCAGCTTGATAATTCTCTGAGCTATGTCGACAACTTTAGTTCTATGTCTATGTACAAGGACGTAATATAATATTGACGGCCTCTGTGGCGCAGTGGGCGAAGGTCCGCCTGAGACACAGAAGGTTGCGGGTTCGATTCCCGCCGCGGGACAAATGTTTGCATGTTCTGCAGATATTCGTCTCGGGTCTGGGTGTTTTCTATGTATGAGTATGTATTTAAAAAACTGTATATGTGTAGTATATCAATCATGTGGTTCCCATAATACAAGCTCTGCTTAGTTTGGGGCTACATGATGTTGTGTGATAACGTCCAGCATTATTATTATATTTTTTTAAATAAGTAACAGTGACCTCTCCGTCGGCGCGGCCCAGCACGGACTTGAGGCAGAAGTCGGGCGGCGCCAGCGCGTCCGCCAGCGCCACGCCCGCGCCGCACACCCGCGAGCACTGCTGCACCACGCCCTCGCGGACCAATAGCCCTTGCTCTCCCGAGAAGTAACCGCCCTGGAAAGACAATACCTTATCTTATCGTACGTTATCATATATGTCACGTAGTTTCATGCCAATTCTTCTCTGTTTATTCAACACACGAATTTGCGAATTCAAAATAAATTCTGAGAAGTTATGTGTGATGTGACTTTGAGAGTGCGGAATAGTGACATAAAAGAGAATTGTGGAGTGAATGAAGATATAGTGACAAGGATTGAGAAAGGTATGCTGAGGTGGTTTGGTGTAGAAAGGATAGATGAAAGAAGATTGACGAAAAATGTATATGAGGCGAATGTGAATGGGACAGTTGGAAGGGGAAAACCTCGACGTACGTTCTGCGATCAAATCAGAGTCGTGCTGAAAAAAGGCCAAGTTAGGAGTACCCTAAACCGACGAGCATGTATGAAGATGTGATGAGAGTGAATGAAGCAGAAGAGGTATGCCAGGATCGTAGCAAGTGGAAATCCGTGGTCTCTGTCTACCTCTCTGGTAAAAAGGCGTGACCGTATGTATGTATAAAAAAAATTACGTATCCGAGTGTGTGAGTGGGTTCCTATTGGATAGAGATATTGAGTTTGAGTTTTATGAAATCACTGTGATTGCACAAGGGAATTTGATGTGGGGATGGGCAGTAACATTAATCTGTTCAACAATAACAACAACAACAGCCTATATAATGGACATAGGCCTCCCCTGAGAATAGGTGTGATATGCCCTTAATGTTCACGCTGGGCATACGGCTTGGGGATCGCAGAGCTCAGCTTTTTTGCACCGTCCTAGGTGCTGCCCGTCAGTAGCCTACCCCTGCCCCCGCCCGCCCCTGCAGGGAAGTATCTGTGCCGATACCAAGCTGCGCTATGCCGCACTCAGCCGGCGACCCACACCATAGGCCACCCGAAGGCCTCTGAGATGGCTTGAAGTCTGAAAAAGCCGGGACCAACATCTTAACGTGCCTTCCGAAGGGCAAAAGAGCTCAGAGTTAAAATGTCACTAAACTGTCACCCATCCAAGTAATGACCGGGCGGAGTGTTACTTAACCAAGGTGATCTGCTAAGAACAACGAAGTAAACCACGCCACGAGCGCTTCAGATTGAGGTTAGAACCTTTTACACACCCTTTACAAGTGAGAGGGACTTGACAATGATAGGGAGATACATATACTGCAGTACAACCTGACTACCAAATGTGGTAATAATACAAAACCTCAAAATCAGCCTAATGAACGCCATTGCGCTCTCAGCTCGACGCATCCAGCTTCTACCAGCAGCTTTTCGCAAATCGTCCCTCTACCTACAAAAACCTCACAAATAAGCTATTGGAGTTTCGTCTAAACAACATACTTACAATGTACAAAGTAGCCAAGTGCTTCTCGAGCAGGAAGGCGCCGTAGAGCGACACCAGCTCGAGCAGCACGCGCCGGCAAGCCGCGTCTTCGAAAGCGGACGCTGTCTTGAAGAAGTGATTCAATACGTAGTTCTGGAACAGAAAGAGTTTCATAAAGGTCTTACCATGGAATATTATATTATACCGTAATCGACGAGCCTTCGGTTTCTCTTGAAAAACTGACCAAAATTAACAACGAGGCGTCGAAAAGGAGAATGCCGAGAACCCGTACCAATTGCGTCAAACCCGAACGTATCCCATAATAGTAGATTGTTTTACAAGGGACTAAACCATCCCATTATATACGAGGTTGTTATACTCCCGAGCTTAGCGAGGGAGGATGACAAGACCGAGTTATAATGGGTGGTTTTGGCCCGAGTAAAACACTCTACTTTTCACTTCGATTGCGAGAAAATAAAACAATTCCAAATTAGTCAATTTTCAGAAATTTTATTAAAAATTAAATGTGCAGTTAGAGCAATTTTGAATGTTTAGTGATATGTTTTTCCCGGGCAATTTTATTTCGGTTCTCTGTGATTGGGATGTGATAATATTTTGAGTTGATTGTTGTGGAGTAAAAGTTGGAGAGACTCGAATCATGCTTGAGTTTCCTGCATTATTAAGATCTGAGTGCGGCTTCAGCTGAGTTGACATATTCATCCAATCCCGCGATGTAGATGCTTGGGGTTCTGTAATGTTTGGTAGAATATTGATTCCTTCCATAATCCGCTGCGTGACGTGATACTTGTTTTGTATAGAGTCCTCTATATAACCTTCAGCCACTTGATCGGACCTCCATCCACCGTGGCGTTTTAATGTCGTTATATTCGCACCAGAGTCCGCCAACAGAGTCGCGGATGTTCTGCGGAAACAATGGCCCGTGTAGAGTTCCGGATTTGGTAAATTTAGATAAGTGGCAATATCTTTAGGCATGTTACCAAATTTATTTTTGCCTATGACTTGCCTTGTGCATTTACCATTTTGATAATTTAGAAAAAATCTTCTCGTTGAAACATTAGTGGGACGTAACTCCTGATAGGCTTTAACTATATTAAGGTATTCTCCACTGATGACAAATTTACGCTCTTTGTTTGTTTTCGTGTTCGGCAGACTCACAGCTTGTAGGTTTGTATCCGTTTCTACGTCTTCTAGCGTTATATTGGCAAGCTCTATTCCTCTGCATGCACCGCTGATTCCATAAATTAAAGCAACCTGTTGAACAAAAAAATAAGTGTGTTAATAATCGTAATAACCTAGGTACATAATTTAGGTATGTAGGTAGGTATCTATTTATTTAGTTTGAGTAGAGTACATAAGTAGGTTACCTTTGTTGCCAAGTATTGTTTATTTGGAGCGTTATTTAAAAATGTTTCGATTTCTTGTGTCGTCAAGACTTTAGATTTTTTTGCCTTGTATCCAGTGGACAATTTGTTCAGTAAAGCCGTTAAATTTACATATTTTTTAATATCGACGTCGTGTCTCGTTTTTAAGGTCATTCTTAACATTGAATATGTGCTCCAAAGAGTCGACGATTTGAATTTTTTCGATAATTCATCAAAATAAGTGAGAAAAACCCCTTCTGTAAAAGAATCCACACGTTTCTCATCTCTCCATTTCATAAAATTTTCGTAACTCTTTAAATATATTTCACGTGATTTTGTCGGCAACAGATTCATAATTATTTCTTTGCCCTTTTCTTCCATTTGCATATTAGCATCTTCACTATCACTTGATGACATTTTTCACGTTCACAATTTGAAAGTTAAAGTCAGGAAGTTAAACGTAAAAGTTTGTAATTTGGAATGAAGAAAATTCTAGAGATTTAGCGCCAATACCATCTTTTTTTTTAAATCTCTATACCTTCAATAACCCTCAACGAAACAGTTCGCATTCTACCGTGAAGGGAAGAATCAACCTTCATAAAACATCACCAAGACGGTTCTATTTTCAAAAAAAAAGATTGACGGAGCACCAAGAAGTCGAGTTTTTATATGAGAGAACGAATGCTTTGTACGGGCTGATGATTTTAGACAAAAATTAAAAAGAAAAAAAACTTTTTAGCCCTAGGTATTAAACTCGAGTTTTAGGCCCGCTAAGCTACACTATTATGATACACTTTTTGAGCAAGAGAAGTGAAAAATGTATTATATTTTATAAATGACATTAACATTTTCTTTAGTTTTACACACCGACGGGATTAATAATCAAGTAAATAAAAAAATCTTGATTTGGTTTCCGTTGCACGCCGCCATTAGACTGCAACAACCAATGATATATAAGTTGCTATGGCAACAAAACATTGATTTAAAGTGTTACTATGGCAATAAACCTCATTTTTAATTATTTTGACAGTAGAATCGACTAAAACCTTAATGGGGATTTTTTTGACGCACTCACTTTAGTCTTGATACATCATACGGCATTCTCCTTTGACAGTTTTTCAGAGGAAAAAAGAAGCGTTATCGGTAACGGTGTATTACTACCGAACCGGCCGGGCGGCCGTTAAATTATTTTCTAAGGAAAGTATTTGCACTGGGATTTCCAAACAAAAGGCTTCTGCTCTAAAAACCTGCAAATTAGAGTATGATATATGTAGTAGGTACTTTCTCTCTTTCTCTCTCTTTGGAGATGTGTATGTTTATATTTTTAATTAATATACCATTAAATGGATAATTACAGGGCAAACAAATAGCTTCTTCCAAAGGTATCTTGAAACCGAATTAAAAGAATGCGCTGTGATTTGGCATACAACACCAGCCTATATGAGTCTACTGCTGGACATCGGTCTCTCCTAATAAGAAGGGGGATATGCCCATAATCCCCACGCTGGGCATGCGGGTTGGGGATCGCACGTTACAGCGTCTCAGACCGCCGACGTTTGATATGGCATATTGAAGAATAATATGACGAACACAAGCTCTAAGTCCTCAGTATTACTAAATAAATATTGTTCATTTTCAGTTTCAATCGCAAAATGGATCTCGGTGGAGTTGCTTGGTTCTCTACAATTTCAAGATAAATGAACTTAAAGTTGAGGATAATTTCGCTAGACTTGTAGCTTACCTCTGCATAAACGATGGAGAGTGTAACCGCGTTGTAAGATTGCGAGTCGTTCTTGGCCTGGAAGCCATCTTTCCCCGCGCCGCGGAGTCGAGCTACCTTCTCGCTGGTCATCTTCAGCACCCACGCCGTCAGCCATTTGTACATGTGCAGTATATCTGGTTAAAAATGTGGTTTTTGTCAAAAAATCTACAGATCTCTTGCAGTTAGAGAGTTCTTTGTGAAGGGCTCATCCGGGGAAGTACTACCATCATGCCTATTTCTGCCGTGAAGCAGCTGTGCTGTGTTTCGGTCTGAAGGGTGTGGGTGCCGGTGAAATGACAGGCACATGAGGCTTAACACCTTCATGCCTCAAGTTGATGCATCGTGGGGCACTTTCCACACATCCGTGACCTATGAACCAATACTTTGTTATAGGTAATGGTTACCACTTAACACTAGGTGGGCCATGTGCTAGTTCCATCAATAGGTATCATAAAATAAAAACACTAAGCGAACTTAAAGTTAAATTAAAGGCAAATAACATATAAATGTAATCTATGTTAGAAATAGAAATAAAAGCACACGACAAAAGGAGAATGCAGTAAGTAGTATTACCTAATTGCTCGGCTTGGTTGAAATATCTTTTTTAAATCTAAAGATATTAGAATCAAAAATATCAATGGTTTTATCCACGTCAGCAAAAAAATCAAATTAAAATTTTGTCAAATTTTGAGGTTTCAAATTGCACTTTGAAACCCTCTCTCCTCATATGACTTATAATGTAAAAACAATATATAGAGGGGAAAATGCGTAATCATAACTTACTTTTCGGTTCCAGCAGCTCATCAACCGTGTTCCAAGGGCATTTCTCAGTCAGCACGGTATCGGCGTCGTTGAGGAAGGCGAGTGTCTGTAGCGGCGAGTCGGCGTCGGTGAGGTGTTGGCGGCGGCTCCACACGCGCAGCAGCCAGTTGCTGGTCTGCTGCAGCAGCAGGCTGTTCTCGCCCTCGTACGTGCAGTTCGCGTCGTTGTCGTTACGGAGGTCGCCTAGCGCAGCCGCTGGAGGTTAACCAATTATGTTCATCACACGTGTGTGTGTGTGAGAGAGAGAGAGAGTAGGTTTGTTGGTTGTTTCCCACACAACTCTGTAACGGCTGAATGGATTGTCTGAAACTTGGAATATACAGTTTATGACCTGGATTATACAACACAGGCTATTTATTTATTTTTATTTTTGGTAAAATAGTTCTTAAAATGAGCATCCTTAATAATAAGTCAATTAGAAACATGCAAATAATTACAACAACGACATGCAGACTAATAACTGAGTACAATTTTTTATATTGAATAGGCTTGCGTTTGACTACAACTCGCCCGATGCTAAGCGAAGATGCAGTCTACGATGGAGCACGCTTGTCTAGAATAAACCTGTTCACTCGTGCCTTGAAGACGCTCATATTATAATTATCGGGACACATACTCGGGTAGAGCGTTAGTAACAATAAAATGTTATACACATTATTATCTTTTAAAATTTAAAAAAACATGGTATTAATGTTTTGTTCAAGAAGAAATAGCCTAAGTTTTCTTATGAACTATATTTATTTTCGTTTGATATGGACCAGTCGCGCCCGCTTAGGTTTTTCTGTCGTAGGTATCAACTTAAGCATCCCATATTCAGTATAAAATAGGTATTTATTGAAATGGTATCACAAAATTAACAAATGCTAAACAGTCTTACTCTACTAGTCTACAGTAGTTGAAAGAGCACATTACAGCTGTTATGAACACACTAATAAATCAGCTATACCAGAGCACATAGCGGATTCTGGACCAAACCATTGGATTGAGTTACATGATCCTAAAGTTATATCTAGGGAACCTCACTACTATAAAAGAATGGTGCGTGAGGCGATTGAAATAAAAAAGTACCCAAATTTCAATCGTGAAGATGGGTTCAGACTCTCATCGAATTGGAACCCCGTTACAGTTAAATGTACACGCCGTGATCGATCTTTGCGTTCTGTGGATACAGTTAGTGTGGTGTGTCGTAGTGTGAACGCGGACATTTCTGAGTCTAATGATGAAATGCGGATAGTTGCGGCAACTGCTTGCGTTTCTCGGCGGTAGCTCCTGTCTTCAGTAATCCCGTGACCACGATCGTTGCAACACGGTCGAAACGTCGGGAAAATATAAAAGGTAAAACGCGAGGAAGACCCGTTAAGCAATAATAATTAGACTATGGATTAATAGGCTGTGGCTGTACATACCTTTAAGATATCCGTGTCCTCCGCAAGCTTCCCTGCAGTTCTGTATGGCGTCGCGCGCCGTCCACCCGAACAGAGGCTTCACAGCCGACGACAGCGCGTGCAACTCTATACCCTGAGCTGCCGCGGTGTCAGAACCACCTGCAGGTAAACCATTATAAACCTTATTAGTGGTCACCAAGAGATGGTTACGGAATAGGGGACTGCTCCACTCAGATGGGTCGACGATACTAGAAAGGCTGGTTCAGACTAGCGCAGGATCGAGGCGAGTGGTATTATCAAATGAAGGCCCAGGACCCAAGAATACCCAGCAGTGCAGTGGATCGAAAACGGCTGAAAATTATGACGGAGTGTAAGGGGTTAGAATCCAAATCTCCAGAACCGAAGCCAACCTCACCTGCCCGTGGTGCACCCTGCTAACTATCAAACGGGGCTCTGGCGGCTAGCTGATTGCAGCATAGCGCAGCCTAACACCGGCACAGCTAAATCCCCTGGCCGCCGACGGACAGCAGCGTCTGCGGTGTGAGAAGCTGTGCCCTGCGCTCATCAACCCGCATGCCCAGCGTGGGATTATGGGCATATCCCCCTTTTCCAGCAGTGGACTGAATAGGCTGGTTGTGTCGTGTTGTTGTGATGCTTCGTATTAGCTTCCGCCCGCGGCTTCGCTTACCCGGATAAAAAGATGGCCTAAGATGTGTCATTCCAGGTAAAGAACTACATAATGAGTACAAAATTTTAGCTCAATCTATTCAGTTGCGGATACTTCCTTAGTACATTATTATTATTTATTAGTATTAGTTATTCAAGGTTATCATATTCATATTTATTTTTATATTGCAGTCATAATGTTAGGTACAAAACATGGTCATTTTGAGTCATTGGTCATTGAGCCCAATTTTCGGCGCAGTAATGGTATGGAGTAGGAGCCAGCCCATTGAAAAGTAATTGTATAAACTAAAAATAATGTTACAGAGTAGAGAAACTTTTGCTTTTATAATAATTGTAGGATTAATTCAGGTGTTAAGGTGGCCAAAATATCCTGAAGATGTCTGGTGTGGGTTGATAAATAAACAACATAAGACAGCTCGGCTGAACCACCTGGAGATTACAAGAAAGAGTACCTATGACAAATCATTATAAAAACAAAAAAAACGACTGTTAAAAATAATGAACAGAAAAGAGAAAAACAAGTATCAATTTATATTCAAATTAGTCAAAATTAATACCTTATGATGCTGCAGGCGAGGACAAACAACACTTTTTGCCTACGGGGGAGAAAGATCTACCCAAACTACGTTTGTCGGGTAAAAATATACACACAGGCGACCTCTTTCACATCTCCGCTCGCCGTAATAGCGCCAACTATTTGGCTATAACGAGCAAAGCAACGAAAAAAATGAGATCTCGGATAGGAGGAAGCGAGAAAGGAGAGAGGAAAGGGGACCGCGCGGACCCGATGTTGCCCGAACGAAATGTTAGCGTGTCCCCGCGCGGAAAACACTACGAGCTGAGGGTTTAAGAGATTTCTTCCAGCAAAACTTTAGACTTTAGGAGAGGCAATAGCCCAAGACAGGGAGAAGAATTGTACAAACAGTCAAAATATGGACGGCAATAAAAGTTGTTTTTTATGTTGTCCATTGTAAACAAAGTAATTCCCACAAATTATTATCAAAAATTGTATAAAATATAACTTCTAATACATTAACAGCTATAATTCTTTATGTAATTAAATTAAATTAATTTGAAATGCTGACTATGCCAACTAATTACTTGTAATGTACCTAATGTTTGTATGCTAATTAGCAGGAACTAGATAATCATATTTTTCTTATCTTTATGTACCTACTAATTCATTGTTAATTATTATGTAAATAATGTACCTAATGTTTGTATGCTAATTAGCAGGATCTAGTTATTCATATTTTCTTTCCAAACCCTCTGAATGTAACACTTATTTGGATTCAAAAACAATAAATGAATTATATTATGAATCATTTTTTGTATTTTAAGTGTTAGGCCACACTTCAGGGAACATCTAAGATTGTAATATATCCCAAAAATTTCGACTCAGGCGGGATTTGAACCCGCGGCCTTCCTATCAATACCGGGACGCGCTAACCAACTGCACTACTGAGTTGATTCGGTAATAGGAAGGTCGCGGGTTCAAATCCCGCCTGTATACAGGGTGAATTTTTCGGGACAGTAAGAGCAGGTACCTTAACCGTTATAGTTATCGGAAAACGCTTTTAGGAGACTATCCATACATTTTTGAGATATTCTGAACTGCATTTACAGATTTTGGATAAAATGTACAGTGAGCAAGAAAATGGTAATTTTACACAAAAACTTTTTTGATTTGAAAAAGTTTTTTTTGCGATTTCTGACATTTCTAGCATTCAAACCTCAGTCGGTCCAGTAGAGACTTTTGATCCTTATAAGAAACAGGATCGATTGGCATCCAAAAAAAGTTTTTGTGTAAAATCACCATTTTCTTGCTGAATATACATTATTTCCAAAATCTGTGAATGCAGTTCAGAATATCTTAAGTAAAATAATTATGGATAGTCTCCTAAAAGCGTTTTCCTGTAACTATAACGGTTAAGGTACCTGCACTTACTGTGACGTCTCAAAAATTCACCCCCTATATAAAAATATTATGAACAATTCGTAACTAACTCCATACCCATCATATTCTGTATGGTCATGTTGATGTGTACTTGTGACATCCACGTGGAGAACAGTTTCATCGCGTAGGTCGCTGCCAGGTACGGCAGCAATCTTATTTGCTGGAACAACATAACTTACTTTGACTTCGATCATAAATAAGTAATTAATAACGTTAGACACTATCATGCTACATCATATAGCCACGAATTAAGTAGCTTATATATTATGGCAATCACATTGTACCTACATTACTATTTCATTTCTCTGTTTTTGTAAATTTTTGGTTTTTAATTGGTGTTGTGTGCAATAAAGAGTTCATATATCTATCTATCTTGATAACTGCTTACACAATTTTTTTGTATACAGGGTATAATCGTTAAGTGTGTCCAAGCGATCATTCCGTAACTATTACAGATATCAAACAATTTTAAACTGATATCGAAATTACGTTACCTAATCAGTAAAATGACTGAAGACATAACGATTACACCCTGTATATCGAGTGAAAAAAGACGTTCAGTGATCCTTAGTTAATGTCCTAATTGAATTTAAAAATCCGGCCAAGTGCGAGTCGAACTCGCACACGAAGGGTTCCGTACCGTTGTATGGGAGTCCCCACTTAAATATTTATTTTATTCTGTTTTTATTTGTTATTATAGCGGCAACAGAGTTACATCATCTGTGAAAATTTGAACTGTCTAGCTATGTTCATTCACGGTTCATGAGATAAAGCCTGGTGACAGACAGATGGACAGTGGAGTATTTGTAATAGGCTTTTATCCTTTGGATTCGGAACCCTACAAAATTGAAGTTTGAAGTTTGACTAACTTGTTGTTGGTACTCCAAAACCGGCATCTCCTCAGTAGCATTTTCTGGCCCAAACTGTTTCCTCACAGCTGAGTACCGGATGGCAATCACAATCGCCTTCAGGAGGTAGTGCGTCGATATCGACATTATGTGGACTCTACCACCTGGAAATAAGGTTCACTTTAGAAAATTTGTGATATTTGTTTTTGGGTGAGGAATTCAAAATTCAATCTTCGGAATCCAAGCCAACCTCACCTGCCTGTGGTGCACCTGCTAACTAACAAACTCTTGCGGATTGCGGCATAGCGCAGCCAGACACCGGCTCCGCTACATCCCCTGGCCGCCGACGGGTAGCAACGTGCGAGAACTTGTGTCCTGCGATCCCCAACCCATGCCCATGCCCAGCGTGGGGATTATGGGCATATCCCCCATTTTATCAGGGCAGGCGTATGTCCAGCAGTGGGCAGATATAAGCTGGAGTTGTTTTTGATATTTAGATCCGATTGATTCCGTGCTTCGGTCGGCAAATAAAAAAATTAAGTTGTTGGTCCCGGTTATTCAGTTTTTAAGCCATGTCGGAGGCCTTTTGGGCAGCCTAAAAATTTGACCAGAGTTGACCACGAGCTCATATTACGAATAATTGTTTCAAATATTTATTAATATTAAATATTAAATATTAATCCTTATTCTGCACGCAATTTTATTGTGATAGCTTTCTGTAGCCGACTCCAGACATTAGCCTCCTTTATTTTTATTTTCTATACGTTCCGTAGCGACACGTCGCATTCATATAAACACATAGAAAGTCGGCTACAGAATGACACCTTACGGCATGGCTTATTAACTCAAAGGAAGAAAAAGGAAAGGTTTTATGCCTATTTTATCATATACTAGCTGACCCGATAGATATTGCAATGTCTATCGGGTCAGCACCCGATAGACATTGCCTGGTTCTAAGCTACCTCCCCACCAATTTTCAGCCAAATCAGTTCAGCCGTTCTTGAGTTATAAATAGTGTAACTAACACGACTGTCTTTTATATACCCTCGAGAGCAATGAATCCGGGTCACTCAAAGAATCCAAAAAATCTCGGAAAGTAAGAATGCTAGGTTAATGCAATAAATTGTATTTAATAGACAATTTAATACTCCTTAAATGAAAGTATTAAAACTTCTTAGTTATTGTAAAGTTATATCATAAAAAAATCAAATTTGAAAAGGGAACACTGTCGAAGATGGAACTACGAAATTACAGGATTTGTTTTTGCTATTGTTTGTAATCTGTCATTTATGTTGGTACATAAACCAGGTTGATAGTGCTCAATATTCATTATTCAAGCTGAAATCATGTCGCTTACACTTGAAGAATGCACCAGAATACTTACATTGGTGGAAACCGGCCGGAGTCAGCGCGATACAGCCAGGACTATCGGTGTGTCGCTGTCAACAGTACAAAGAGTTCTCCGACGTTACGAAGAAACTGGTTCTAACCTACGCAGACCAGGAACGGGCAGAACTAGGTGTACCACAGCACGAGAAGACCGATACTTGGTGAACACCATGTTTCGAAATCGCTTTCTCACAGGAACTGAACTCACAAATCAGTTTCGACGCCTCGGAGGAAGTAACCCAAGTGCATGGACAGTAAGACGTCGGCTTGCTGAATCTAACTTAAAACCCCTTAGACCTGCAAACGGCCCTAAACTGGAGCGTGGCCATCGTATTTCAAGACTAAGATATGCCCAGAACCACGTAAATTGGAGTATTGAAGATTGGTCGAAAGTTATGTTCTCCGACGAATCAAAATTTATGCTCTACAAGCACGATGGAAGACACAGAGTGTATAGAAGACCAGGGGAAAGATTCAAGCAAGCATGCATCGAAGAAAAAGTAGCCTACGGTGGTGGGTCTGTACTTGTGTGGGCCGGAATTTCCTCTGAAAGTCGCACAGAGCTGGTGATCATAGAAAACGGCTCTTTAACTAGCGTAAGATATGTGGAAGAAATCCTCAACGAACACGTTGGTCCATTTATGGTCAATTTGGGTGAGGATGCTATATTTATGCATGACAATGCCCGACCTCATACAGGTAGGATTGTGAATGACTACCTTCAAGAGATGAACATTACTTGTATGGAGTGGCCAGCGCGCAGCCCGGATATCAACCCGATCGAGCATGCTTGGGACGAGCTAGGGAGATGCGTAAAACAACGAAACCCTCCCCCAATCACGCTTCCTGAGCTCAAAATTGCTCTCACAGAGGAATGGGAGAATATTCCCCAAAATCGTATAAGGAACTTGGTGTACAGCATGCCAAACCGCGTAAACGCAGTAATGGAAGCACGAGGAGGTAATACGAAGTATTAGAAATTCAAGAAAATCGTCATAAAGTTCAAAAATTTCATGTTTCCTATTTTTGTTTTAAGGAGAGATCAGCAGTTTTTTTTCTTTATGTAATTTTGTGTAAATAAAATGTATGGTGGCTCATATTTTTTTAACTTTCATTTAAGGAGTATTAAATTGTCTATTAAATACAATTTATTGCATTAACCTAGCATTCTTACTTTCCGAGATTTTTTGGATTCTTTGAGTGACCCGGATTCATTGCTCTCGAGTGTATATAGTATAATTTTATCTGTATGCTCACAGACTTTTCTAGTTTTGTAAGTATAATTTTCTCATGCAGTGAATAATTTTATTCTTTTGAGAAAATAAAGATCTATAAGACAAGTAGGAGTCCTACATCATCATCATCATCATCTACAGACTATGGCAATCCGCTGCTGGACATTGCGCTGTCCTCAACTCGACGCATCCCGCTTTTACCAGCAGCCTTTAGCAAATCGTCACTTCACATGGTCGGAGGGATGGAGGACAAACACTACGTTTGCCGAGCCGCAACTCAACAACTCATTTACCCCAACGCTCGCCGGCTCTTCGGCAGATATGGCCAGCCCACTGCCACGTCACCTTGCTGATTGTCTGAGCTACGTCGACAGCTTTGGTCCTATATCGGATAGTCACACTGCGGATGCTCTCACAGAGGAATGGGAGAATATTCCCCAAAATCGTATAAGGAACTTGGTGTACAGCATGCCAAACCGCGTAAACGCAGTAATGGAAGCACGAGGAGGTAATACGAAGTATTAGAAATTCAAGAAAATCGTCATAAAGTTCAAAAATTTCATGTTTCCTATTTTTGTTTTAAGGAGAGATCAGCAGTTTTTTTTCTTTATGTAATTTTGTGTAAATAAAATGTATGGTGGCTCATATTTTTTTAACTTTCATTTAAGGAGTATTAAATTGTCTATTAAATACAATTTATTGCATTAACCTAGCATTCTTACTTTCCGAGATTTTTTGGATTCTTTGAGTGACCCGGATTCATTGCTCTCGAGTGTATATAGTATAATTTTATCTGTATGCTCACAGACTTTTCTAGTTTTGTAAGTATAATTTTCTCATGCAGTGAATAATTTTATTCTTTTGAGAAAATAAAGATCTATAAGACAAGTAGGAGTCCTACATCATCATCATCATCATCTACAGACTATGGCAATCCGCTGCTGGACATTGCGCTGTCCTCAACTCGACGCATCCCGCTTTTACCAGCAGCCTTTAGCAAATCGTCACTTCACATGGTCGGAGGGATGGAGGACAAACACTACGTTTGCCGAGCCGCAACTCAACAACTCATTTACCCCAACGCTCGCCGGCTCTTCGGCAGATATGGCCAGCCCACTGCCACGTCACCTTGCTGATTGTCTGAGCTACGTCGACAGCTTTGGTCCTATATCGGATAGTCACACTGCGGATTATAAGTTGCTTTTGGTGAAGCCTTAAGGGTTCCAGTATTTTTGGCACAAAAGACTCCCTTTTGAGTGTGTTGAATTGCGCGGGCAATTAATTCGGAGGTTTTATCGGGCCGCGTGGGCCTTGTGCGAGCCAAGTTACCTGACAGAATGCCGAGAGAGGCACCGAACCGCTTGCTGGGGTCTCTGAAGGGAGTCTTGTAGTCTCCGGCGTCGTCCACTCCGCCCAGCTTGTCCAGAGCCGCCTCTTTGGCCAGCCGGTACTTGTTGAACATTACAAATCTGGAAAAGCAGGGTTTATTATAGTACATTACTGCAGAGGCCAGCAAAAGATGTATTGATGGACGAACGTGTAAATGTGGGCCGAGGCACACATACGTGAGTCCATCAATGCCTAGTTGTGGCCAAGGCTTGTATAGTACGTCACTCAAATAATACGCGGAAATTAAAACAAAATAGTTCCTAGACAGAACTTGTACATTTTTCAATAAACAGCATTCTATTTGCAAGCCAGTTCGAAATTTAAACCCTTTGATTAGTTACCTCTTTGGTTGCCATGTTTCGGAGTAAAAGATCGTTCCATTTTTAAATAACACGACAGATATGAGCCTTCATAGTAATTTATTTGGCCGCTAAACACGACAGTTATGAATTTTCATACAGCCGGTCGCTGGTCGCATGTATTTGGCCAGTCCAGCAATTTCGATTTATCTCGAAAAAGGTTGTCAAAAAAAAAAGGTCAATTTTCCAAGCATGTTTGATAAATTATTTCTAAATAATAATTTTAAGTATTTCTAAACTAGCTTTCGTTCGCGTGGTATCCCATAAAAAGTAGCCTATGTGTTAAACCAGGTTAAATTCTATTATATTCCATCTTAAGTACATTCCAAGTTTGATACTAAAACAGTTCAGCCGATATAGAGTAGGGTGTATATGGGAACAAACAAACTAGGATATTATTTTATTTTCTTCTGAAAATAAAAAGTATTCGTAGCTTATAATTAAAGCAGCTAACTCACCCATTATCAACTCCATTGAGGCCTATCTTCTCCCCCAGGTCGCCGACCACGACGCCAGGGAACGGCTTCAGGGTGTTCGGATCCCGGATGGGGACCACGAACGGGTGGAGGCCATGGTTCTTGCCTTTGGAGATCAGCATGGCGTAAACTATGGCGTGCGTTGCGCATTTACCTGAAAAAAAATTCATAAATTTGGAACACCTTCCACCCAGCTATCTGACGGATCGGGATATTGACTGATATGTCAACGATTTCCAACGATTTTTTTCTCTAGAATAAAATAAGTTGCGTACAGTTTTGGCAATTTTTAAGCTATTGCATAGCTTCTATCGAGGGCCTTGAGCGCGGGGACCGAATCCAGAAATTCCGTAGCGAAAAAAACCTCACGCTCCCCACTCCGACGGGCACGGAGGTGTGGCTTGAAGGCCGTGCATTGTCTAACGTCGTTTCTTTTCGGCAGTCTTCGACACGGTGTTTATGTGCGTGCAACTAGACGTATTGTACGACTCTACGAAGCTCGTTTATTTAATAAAAGAAAAAAAATTGTTTTCTTATCGGTCACCACGCTCAAAAAGAGTAACTTGAATTAATATCAAAGAAAAAGAAATACTGCATAAATAAAATAAATAAATAATTATAATTGCATAAGTTGATACAAAATACTATGCAATAGCTTTACCGCGGCAGTCCCCGAGTGCCACACGTCTTTTTTTTGTGTAGGCGGGTTCTAACCCGCTCATTTCTTCTAAAAATCATCTGGTTAAATTAGCAAGTGGTCTAACAAACTGCTCTAAGACCGCTTGCTAATTAAACAATCTGTGCCTTACACCAGTTTGTTTGTTTGTTTGTTTAAAAACTTTATTGCACATAATTAAATATGTTACAAAAGGTGGGCTTAATGCCGTAGGCATTATCTACCTGCCAACCTGTAACAGGTTTAGATAAGAGGTTGGCGTGCTAACCTTAAACTAAAAAAGATAAATGATGCGAATAATATACGTACTAATATACATATCAACACTAAACCAAAAACTATATAAATATAAAAATATTATATAAACCAATTAACGTAAAAAAAAAAAAACTATTTATACATAAAAGATTACCGACATACCTGTCGATACAATATTCAGATATACCGAAAAGCAGTGTACAACTTTGCGTGGACAAAGATCTATGAGTATAACCTCTTCAAATAGTGCTCCCGCAATAGTCGCTTAAATGTCTCTCTAGACTCAACCCCTCTGATATCAGGAGGCAGGCCATTCCACAGTCGAACTGCCTCAACAGAAAAGGAATTGCCAAGAAAAGAAGAACTATGAAAGGGAATTTCCAATAGGAGATTATTAACGGATCTGAGATTTTTGGCGTGAGTATCTGCTAGAAAATTAAAACGATCCTTTAAATAGCCATACGCCTGGCTATTTAAAGGATAGTTTTTTAGTTTGGACTTAGACGACCGATTGCTAATTAGACCATCTGTGCTTTAGACCAGTTTGCACTTAGACAAGCTGCTTTGTTGGACGGAATGATACTAGCCCCCTTTCTCTGACCATCACTTCACCTGGCCACAACCCAATCAAATCTACGAAATGTTTAACGTCCCCTTACCAACCAATAGGTTACGAAGCAGACGATTATACTGGCAAATACCAGGACCTGCGAACAGTAGGTCTTGCTGCCGAGATGCAAAGTGCATCCCGGTACTCAGGTGAGTTACTCATGCGCTAAGGACGCACTGCCATTTGTCCATGAATTGTACCGGAGCTGTTATGTCGCTCACTACCCGCTAACCACTGAAGGATAGCTAACTTGTAACCCAGCTTAGGCCGTCAGTGAACTACTATTTTTCCATGAATAGTACCGGAGCTGTAAAGCACGCTCACTTCTCGGTACACATATTCACCTCACCTGGCCAGAGGGTAGATACGGGTTTTTGGTAGGAAAATGTTAAAAATAAAGGTTAAAATATAATCTTACCTAATGACCCGACCCAGAACTTCGCCGCCTCGAAATCCGGCGAGTGCAGCTCGAACTCCCTCCTCTCTGGCACGTAGGTGGCGGTGGTCCTCATGCCCTTCGCGTTAGAGCCGTGAGACACCTCCGTTAACGCGAAGCAACCTCCTGGAAATGTTCATCGATTTCTTTGACTTGCTTCGAGTCACCTGCCATCTGTGACTAAGGTTTGGCTTATTATTATCCTCAAATCAAAGCTCATTAGTGCCGCTTGGGTTCGATAATTAGGGTGGTCGATGTTTGTTCTGCCTGTTTGTTTTAGTTTATTCGTAAACTTGTATGATTTCGCATTATAATCAGTTGAGAAGTTAAGGAGCGAAAGCGTAACGAACAATACTTACTTTCACATTAGTTATATAAAATGTATTTATCAATTATTTGCCAGTTGTACTGAAGCTAGGTCCAATCAACAGTTTGCAATTAGTCAAATAGGTAATGTTTGCTGTTACAAACAGACAAGGTTCTTTCAATTTCAGTATGTAAATGTAAGTATGTTATATTATTAAACGTTAAAGTTCTAATCATAACAGTGATTGGCTTGTAACCTACTGCCAGACAATTGCTAAAAGTGGGAATCTAATAAATAAAGTTGAAAAAAAAACGTGGTTATGTTTATTTTGTTTAAGTTACCTATCTTCCCCCTGTTAACATCCTCAATAAGCTGGTAATGGTGGCTGCGACCGCTGCCTTGTAGAACATTGCTGAACATGCGGAAGGTCAGTGACACTTTGACAGCTAGGGAGCTGTCAAACATGAACATAGCCTCATTCGCCGCCTGGAAGACCATTGGGTCTTCTGCTATCTGGAAAATTAAAAGTAAAATAATGAAAGATTTATTTGGGTCACATACATTAAAAAAAAACAGAGACACAAAAAGGTAGCCACTCAGCAGATGCTGCAGAAGCATGGAAGCAAATGCAGCGCTGATTTGTAGTGGCGCCACTGTGCCAAAATGCAAACACTGAAATTTCCATCTGTCTCCAGGAATAAAAAGTTTATTACTCCGATAATTTGTTCAAAAAGGGCGAAACAGGAACAAAAAGTTCGATCTGTCTGTTGTTAGTGAATGTTATAGAGATATTGATAGTTTAAGTGAAAAGACCACCAACCAGTACTCCTGGTGTTAGAAAACGTAAACTATGAAAGTTTCAAGTAGCACAATTCGAAAACTTTCATAGTTTACGTTTTCAGAGTTCAATTTTAAAGTACCTTTTTTTGTTAATTACCTAACTGTTTTGAGTGATAAAAATTGCAATCTGCAAGAAGATTACATTACCAATAATTTCCAAAAACCGTACATTAAAATTGAGCTCGAGAACGAAAACTATGAACGTTTCCGTACTGTGCAACTCATACAAGGCGAACAAAAACGATTATCCAATTCGATTCGTGTTTGTCAACTGTAATGACAATGTAAAATTCAAATAAATAAAATAAGAATAAATTTCGATTGTCCAAACACTTGTCCCGCAGCGGGAATCGAACCGACAGCTCCACACTTAAAACAGTTCTTTATCGTCGCTTAAAACATGCCCCCAATAAATAAACTACCTTTGGACCGATTATATTATAGGCATTCTTAAGATAAAAAGTATTAATAATAATTTGATAACATAATAACAGGTGATAAAAGAGGCTATTATACAATTTAAGTAATCGCGCATCGTAACGGATGACGCTCTTCCTATAATAAAGTCTAATGAATTTACTGGTAGGCCTGACAACGAAAATTGCGAAATTTCATGATGTCCTGCATGTTTCATCGGTTGAGTTGAGTATTTAAGGCGTGAAAGCGTAACAAGCAAACAAACATTCGCATTTATAATCCTCATGGACTATATCATACACCAGTGTATTATAATTTGCTCAAAAGTTTAATATTTGACGATTTAAGTAGCGTAATACGATAATATGTTATATTTTATAATTACTAAAGATATTTAGTTTGTCAATTTATGGCCAAGAGATAAACAATACTTAAAGTATTGCCATCTCTCACCATTGGTAAATGGCAAAGAGTGACAGGGCTTACTTTAAGCTTTGGTTAAAAAGTACCTAGTGTTTATAAGTATAAAAAAGATAATTTATTTAGTATTTATTTAGTTTATTTTTTATTTATTTAGTATATTGGTTAGTATTATCTGTCTAGAGATGAATCTGAAATATAACAAAAGATAATTACCATATCTGTCTAGAGATTAAATTAAGGTGATATTGTCGGATGAGTGATGAATATGAGGTGACATTGTTGGTTGAGTCTGTGAAAACAAATACCTAGGTATGTATAAACTCCAGACAATGACATGACAATGAGTTTATTATAATACAGTTTTTTCTGACATACATTATGTTGAAAAAAATAGCAATTTACATAAATTAACATTCAAAGTTTAACCAACAAAATGTTTAATTCATTTGATACTTGTAAAAATTTATGATATGATTTGCTTGTACCCGCGGCTTAGCTTGTGTGTTGTAAAGTAGGGATTATTCCAATTATGCCCTATAGTTTGGTATTTTTAAAGGTCCCTTTAACATCTAAAAAAGATGATTTAAGCAGCATCATTTAAGGTTCAGCAGTTATGAATGGTTATAACTGTGTTAGTTGGGGATTAGCCCCTTTTTATTAAACTAGCTTCTGCCCGTGGTTTCCCTCGCATGGTACAGCTAAACAGGCCTGTGTTAATCCAGGTCATAAACATGTATATTCTAAGTATCATCCAAATCCATTCTGTAGTTTTTGCGTGAAAGAGTAACAAACATACATCCATACTCACAAACTTTAGCATTTATAATATTTAGTAGGATTAGTAGGATATTAGGATAGGAAGTAGTATAGTAGGATAGAATGGCAGGTCTTCTATAATTTAGCTCACCTTTTCCATGGGAATAAAGTCTTCATTGAAAATAGCGTACATGCGCTTAGTGGTGATGTGCCTCTCTTCATCCAGAGGGCGGGTGGCCTCGGTGTGCTGGAACAGTGGATGCTTCTCCATGAAACTCCACATGGCATGCTGGAATTATAATATCTTTTAATATCTCTAATACCCAAGTTTGAACCTAGTTTGTTTTTTAGAACAGATAGGTATCATCATCATCATGATCATCAGCCTATAGCAGTCCATGTCCATAAAGACATAGGCCTCCCCTATTGAGCGCCATTGCACCCTGTCCTGAGCTCGACGCATCCAGCTTCTACCAGCAGCCTTTCGCAAATCGTCACTCCACCTGGCTGAAGGGCATCCTACACTATGTTTGCTTAGCTACAGTCTCCACTCAACAACTCATTTACCCCAACGGTTATCATTTCTTCGGCAGATATGGCCAGCCCACTGCCACTTCAGCTAGGTATGCATGCATCCAATTTCCTGATATGATTAAAGCTTTATACATCCGCATAGGAATAAGAACTAATTGGGAAAGAACAAAAGTATAAATCATAGATTGAATGGAATTTTGTGACATTATAAAGTAGGTAGTAGGTATTAATTAAATATTTCAGGTAAACCAAAAGAAAACACAGTTTAACTGATTGCACTACAAAAATGGAATTTCAATTACAGGAATGGGAAATCAGAAAGTTTCAGTCACATATATCTGCAGACTAAATAATAATGTTGCAAAGCAAAAGACTTACTTTTAATTTAATGGTATTCAAGTTTTCGTAAACAAGTTTCATTCGACGCCAGTCGAACGAAGCATTTTTCCTGTATCCATCCAGCGGTCCAGCCGGCAAATCTGGATAGTACTGCTTCAACTGGTCATCAGATACAACATTTAGCTCAGACATTCTCGTAACTCAGGCCACAGATTTATAAGTTTAGTACTAAAGTAGCTCAGGTACTCAATCACGGAATAAAGACCCCACAGGTCCTCACGAACGATCGATAACTTTTAAGTAGGACACTCAATAAAAAGTTGAACTTTGTACACAGTACAAAATCAGTTATTTATCGATTTATCAAAAACGAATGGTGCTGCTTTATGACGGCAAGATAATAATTTATATGAGAATTTGATATGGCTTTAAATGTGTGTACTTAGTATTCTTAAGTAGCAATGGTATCATAGCCAAGTTATTTATTTTCAGAATTTTTTATAGAAAGAGACTTTGTTTTGTGTTCGTCGGGGTCCTGATATTGCGCGGCCTGATTATGCCCAGCCTGATCATCCATGTACAAACAAAACAATGCAAAATGTCCACCAAAAACTGGCTGTGAAAAATCAACACGTGACGATTATGTACGCCCTGATTAATCACAGCCTGATTATTGATGCACATGCTCCTGATTGGTCAACTTTTTGGGCAGCCATCGCTCGTTTGAAAGCGTCAAGTAAAAAACTGCCATAGATTAAAAATCACTAAAATATCAACGACAATTGAATATCCACAGACCATAAATTGAAGGTTTGGTAAGGGTGTATACAAACGGACAACAAACAACATAAACACCTTGGAAAAAACCTGTGTTTGTAAACATGCTGGGAGGGCATTCGTTCCTTCTAGAAGTTCATTCATTCTTTTTAGGTTAACAGAGTAGAGGTAGGGTACATACTTCGACTTATTTTACTCGAAGGGTACATAATTATCACGTACAAAAAAATTATGTTGTTTTGAAAAAGTTTAGTAACTTACCTATAAGTTTTCTGATGTTTTCTGAACTAGTTTCTAAGAATATGGTATAAATACGTATGTTAAACATTGGTACATAATGTTAATAATAATAAGGTACTTACGAGCTTACCTATCTCACTTACCATATTGGGTATTTTTTTTAACTTGGCGGCAATAGGGGTAATTGCCTGAAACACATACTTAGATATTATGACCTTTTCAAAACTTTTTAAGGTAGTAGGTACTTTTTATGTACTTAGGTTACATTGAACGATCGCAAGAGTGTCATGTGTTCACTAATTAGGCACAGGGCGTAGACCATGCATGGTAGTATTCATTAACTATTTTGTTGATATCCAGTTAAAAATCGTAGATTTCTTTACTGGGGGGCGCAGAAATTATCAGATCAAAAAAATTCGCAGCTCGCTCTGCTCGCCGATTACATTACCGCCTTTAACTTCTATATGGAACATAACTACGCACTAAAATGTTTAAATCCATCTTACAAAGCTTGCAACAGTGACGTATTATAACACAACAGCGATTATATTAATTAAAAAACTGCTGTTCGCTCCGCTCACCTACTTCATATTTTACGTCTGTTGTAAAATTCACAGGCGCAGCTATCGCAGCTTGCACTGGGCGCGTAAAATACTATTATGAACTGATTGTGTCCATACAAAAAAAAGTAATGGAATGTTACCCGGTGTCCGTCATGAGATTAATTCACGTTTTTTGTTAATTATTCAGATTTGTAGCTATAAAAACTATCATATGTTTTTATGATAGTACCGAAAATGACAAATTTCACTAAAAACTTTAAAACTAATATCAAATAAAAATAAATTGGAATGAAGAATTACAGTTCAATATCCATCGAAAAAATTAGGTTTCATTTTGACGCAATCGCTTAAGCATTGGTACCGAATGCCATACTTCAGACAGCATTGTCCTTTCATATAGCATTATAGCATATTTATATTCGCTCCGCTCGTTGGAATATGTTTTTGCTATTGCCTAATTCATAGTACTGTATGTACCGTAATAATAAATAAAACCTTTTTTTTTGCTAAGAACGTATTATCTGGAAACTAGGTCAAAAATATTACCAAACACAAAAATTGCCCACCCTTAAACGAAATACAGTATCTGCGCCTGAATTTGCCACTGCATAATCAAATCATTCATGGTTACCTACCTATAATTAGACTACAATCAATAAGGTACTGGATATATATAGATAACTACTTACTTATGACTACTAATGTAATAATAGTACCATTGAGTAAGTCAGTTGGTCAGTCAAACCCCATCTAAAACCTATTTAGGTTTTCCTTGTCGAAGCTAACTACATAGTTTAAGTACGTACAAAAAGATCTATGAGTACGTACTATTGGTCAACCTAAAACAAAATAGGCCTATTACCTAGGCCAAGGAGTTTTTATTTGACGCTTTGAACAAAAATCTGTGCCTAGTGTATTTTATGTGTTTTTGGGATTAACTGTCGACTCAAAACTTCAGTGGGGACCACACATTACAACCCTTTCTAACAAACTTACTTAGATCTGCAGCATATGCTATCCGCGCAGTAAGTCAACTAAAAGCGCCTACACACGATCTTAAAATCAGAGACAATATCGGGAGAGTGGTGGGGAGTGGTGGGGAGCGCCCTAGATAGCTCCATTGATCGCCTCGTGAGTAGCCAAAAAGTGATCAGTATTATTATTATGACACTTTATTCATTTTAAAACTCATCAAAAATACATTTTTTACTATAAAATTTAAAACATTATTAATCTACTATGTACAAAAATAATATAAAAAAACATTATAGTAAAAAATATATCCAAAATGGTGGACCACCGACCGCGGGGCAAGGCTCAAACGGTCAGTGGCTAGGGCTGCAGAGAGAGGAACCTCCGCACAATGCGTGCCGAGTCCAGGAGAGCCGCCTTCTGTATCTGACCCTTGATCCAGCTGCCTAGCGAGAGCCTCTTAAGGTATTGGTCAAGGCTCTTCGCTATAAGACCGTTCACTGAAACGACTATCGGAACGATAATTGTTGAGTCGACATCCCACATAGCGGTAATCTCGTGTGCCAAGTCAAGGTACTTGCTAAGCTTGTCCTTCTCGGCCTTCACGAGATTAGCGTCATGTGGAATGGTGATGTCAACAAGTATCGCCCGGCGTTCCGACCGGTCTACCAAGACGATATCAGGTTTATTCGCAAGAATAGTCCTGTCCGTGATGATAGAGCGGTCCCAGTAGAGCGTAGCACGACCATTTTCGAGAACCGGTACCGGTGCGTACTTATAGTACGGAACCTCTGGACCGACAAGGTCGTATTGGAGAGCAAGCTGCTGATGGATGATCTTTGCTACTTGGTTATGTCTGTGCAAGTATTCAGTGTTAGCGAGGTGCGAACAACCCGAAAGTATATGTCTGAGGGATTCACCGGGACGATGACAAGCTCTGCAAATGTCAACGGTTCCATCCTTCATGATATACTTTCGGTAGTTGTTCGTCTTTATTACCTCATCCATAATCGCACAGACAAAACCTTCGGTTTCCCCAAAGAGGTCACCGAAACGTAGCCAGTTCACGGATGCGAGTAGGTCTACATCAGGCCCTGTAAGGGCTTTGTAGAACCGTCCGTGCAGCTCCTTACTCTCCCATACAACCTTGCGGTCGAGGGCACTCAGCACCGTAGGTTTGTGCCAGTTCTCCTTAGCCAGTGAGAGCGGGGTAAGGTTCTTGTCAACTGCTACGACATCACGATGCATCTCACTGTCGGCATGGAGGAAGTATTCTCTGAGCTTGCACACCTCGTGGTTATGGAGGGTCTTGGCATTTAAAAAGCCGCGGCCCCCACATTTCCGCGGGATGTACATCCTCATTACCGACGAGCGTGGATGTCGCATTCTATGTGTCGTAAGAAGTTGACGAACCTTACAGTCAAGGGCGTCAAGTTCAGTCTGAGTCCATTTCAATATGCCAAAAGTATAGATGAGCAGAGGCATAACCCAGCCGTTGAAGGCTCGAACCTTGTTACCACCCGACAAAAGACTATTGAGTACTTTAGTCAGGCGGCAAAAGAATCGCTCCTTCACCGACTGTTTTATGTCTCTGTCTACTATACCTAACGCTTCTGACATACCGAGATATTTGTAGGTTTCGATATCGGAAAGAGATCTGAGGGATATCGTATCGGAAAGCTGTAAGTTTGTAGTATTTACAACTTTCCCCCGCCGTACTTGCATGACCGCACACTTCTCGACACCGAACTCCATGCTGATGGCACTGCTGAATATCTGTGTGATATTCAACAGAGTCAGCAGCTCTGGTTTTCTCGGCGCGAAAAGTTTGAGGTCATCCATGTACAGCAGGTGAGAAACGATACCACCCTCTCTCCGAAGTCGATAGCCTAGCCCTGAATCCTTTAGCAGAGTACTAAGAGGATTCAGTGCCAGGCAGAACCATAGGGGGCTCAGACTGTCGCCCTGGAAAATACCCCGCTCTATGCGAATCAGATCTTGCGGAGCAGAGGGATCCCGTCCGCTACCTGGATGACGAAGAACTGTGATCCACTGTCTCATGCATGTACCTAAGAAGGATCTCAAAGTTGCATCAATTTTATACAACTCTAAGATCCTCTCCAGCCATGTATGAGGCACCGAATCATAGGCCTTCTTGTAGTCTATCCATGCAGCGGAGAGGTTCCCCTTGCTGCGCCTGATCTGCTGGCTAATGGTCATGTCAATGAGGAGGAGCTCCTTAGTACCGCGGGACCCAACCCTACATCCATTCTGAGCAGGAGCCAAAATATTATTTGCAACTATGTGCGTATTAATTTTTACGGTCAGAATGGACGTAAGGAGCTTGTAGATGGTAGGTAAGCACGTTATGGGTCTGTAGTTCTTTGCTTCCGCGGTACTACCAGATTTGTGGAGCAGGAAGGTGACTCCAGTCGTCATGAAACTTGGCAGAGACCCAAGCTCGAGGGCTTCTTGAAATTGTGAGGCGAGTACAGAGTGTGAACATCTAAACCACTTCAGCCAGAAGTTATGCAACCCGTCCGGTCCAGGACTTTTCCAGTTATGGGCCGAACGGATTGCAAATCTGACATCTATGGGGGTAATCTCAACAGCCCCCATGGTTTCGATTGGTTCACACTCTCTACTCACCACATCCATCCAATCTCCCTCCGTGTGCTGGATGGGCACAGACCAGATGCTGCGCCAGAAATTATTCATGGTATCAGCATCCGGTACACGCCCGTCCATCACACATTGGTCAGGTTTCTCCCAGTTTCGGTACACCTTCCTCTGGTCACTTTGGAAGTTTCGATTCTGCCAATATCGGTCCACACGTTCTCGATACCTACGAATGCGACTCGCCCAAGCAGAGATTTTCTGCTTCAGAAAGTCAATGCGTTCTGTGACACATGCCATATAATCTCGGGGCCGAGTATCAGTCCCAGCAAAGGCCTGTGTTACAAAACGCATCACTCGAGGGCGGGTATTGCCCTCTCTGAAGCAACTTAGCTTTGCAATGAGGGTCCTGAATTTACCGATCCGCCGTTCGATCCGTACTTGCCAAGCTAGAATTTTGTCAACAGGTCGTGGTGCTCGCGTGGAGTTTGGGAACTTGACACGAGCAACACGACACGCCGCCACGGCTCCGCAGTAAAGGATCGAATGGGTATCGGCTAGTCCTTCGCTAGTCTCTAGATAAGGGACCAACAAAGGATTCAAAGGCCTCCATTACAGCTAAGTTTCGTCTGTGAGTGGGCAAGCGAGGCAAACGCGGTCTTTCATCGAGAGGTGCGGACCGGTACGATAAAATCGCATCCTCCAAAGTCCTCCTCAATTGCTCATTTACCTGGTTTGTCACGCTGGTGATCTCGTAGTCGACGTCGTCAGCAGCGGCGTCCGGCTGCGTCGTTACCGGTATCAGAGTTGTCGTAACCGGCAGAGCGGCAGCCAGGACCCGCTGCGAGTGGTCAGCTACTTGATCACTTTCAGCGCGAAGCCGGTCAAGTACCGAATCATCCAACAATTTCAATCGTTGGATGGCTCGTACCTGATCCGATAGCCGTTGTGCAGTGACGGTAACAGCTGGTTCAAGCGTCAAAAACAGAGGCAGGATCCGGGTAAGGTACGCGGTGCGGTTGATTCCTCCCTCTGTAGCCCTATAGTATGCGCGCATGACATTTTTGTTTATGCCTTCGGTCCACTTCATGCGCCGCACTTTGCTGGTGGAGGCGGGGGTCGGACGCGGGGCAGACTGTCCCGCAGACCCCAAGCCGGCCGACAGCGGGGGCCGCCCACGCCGCACAGGTGGTCGCGGCGGCGGAGGCGACGGCGGCCTGCTCTCGTCGCTCGACGCGCTGGTGTCCGGGGGGGTGGCGAATACCTCATCCCCGGACGACGACGCGGAGCTTGACGGAACAGGCGCTGGTGATGGTGGGAGTGCATTTTTTGAAGCCGCTTTTGCTCTCGTTATCATTTTCGTATGATTTCAGTCATTGTGACATTTTGTTAGTTTTTGGTATTTGTAAGTTTTTATGAAATCCAAAATAGGTTGAAAACTTTGAACTATGGAGTTTGTGTATGGAAAAAACCAGGAAAAATATTATAAAATTAATTATTCGTAAAATATTTGATAGAAAGCGTGTGACAGCGGTGAAGTTTTTTTTTTTTTTTTATTATTATTATTATTATTATTAACTCAGAAATTGGTTCGGGCGCGCTCACGATTATCGTCTAGGGAGCGTTGTCCGTGCGTGTGTAGTGAAATCGAAACCGATTTCACCGCAGTGTGCGTGCGACTGTAGTGGCGACTGGACGTGTTTTTATAAATCAATTTTTATTTCGTGCGGCGATATGGCGAAGGAGAAGTAGCAAGAGGTCTGAACGAAAATAATTGATATCTACAAGGAATTGTAGTACATATGGGACAAAAAACATAAAGAGTATTTATATCATATAAAACTTTCAATATCAATACTTTGAAAGTTTTTAAAATCAGCTGGTTCTAAATGTCTCATCACGTTGATGTGAAACATGTGACTCAATTCATGGCGTTTCATCAACCACCTCTTAACCCATTGGGGTGATCGGCTAACTCTGTTGCAAACAGAAGTGATTGAGATCGATCCTGCTTTAACAAACTGTGACTGTTTGTCAAATTGACGTTCGTTGTATTTCGAAGGATGAAATGTCAAAGTTTGTAAAAACATGATCGGTGTCAATCACTTCTGTTTGCAACAGAGTTAGCCGATCACCCCACTGGTCTTCCTCTTTTGTTTTGGTCGCACCGTAGCAACAGCCAGAGCGATGCCAATTTTTTGATTTTTTGAGAGTGTAGACGGCATCTTGGATCGACGAGCGCTTTGCTTCAGGGTAGGTTACGTACTAACTGGCAGGGACGTGTGTAGAGTAGTAGCCGATTTCATCCCCACTACCACTCTACCGATATTGCCTCTGATTTTAGGGTTGTGTGTAGGCGCTTTAACAAATACCGCCACAGCTCACCTCGTAGCTACATTCATACCTTCATGACATATGGCATACTCCTCTGGGGCAGAGCTGCAGGGACAGAATCAATATTTGTACTTCAAAACAGACCTGTCAGGGCTATCTACAAGCTTGGCTTACGAGTTTGTCAAAAAAAACATTATGAAACAATTAAAATATTGACAATGCCTTCTGTAAACATTTACACGTAATGTATGCTAGGAAAAATTTTGGACACATGAAAAGGCTTGGAGATAGGCATATGTACAATACAAGAAATAGAAATAAAATTGCTTGTGCAAAACCTAGATTCCACATCACATCCACATCAGCCTATATCAGTCCACTGCTGGACATAGGCCTCCCCTAATAAAGGGGGATATACCCATATTCCCACGCTGGGCATGCGGGTTGGGGATCGCAGGGCACAGCTTCTCGCACCACCGACGCTGCTGCCCGTCAGTGGCCAGGGGATTTAGCTGTGCCGATGTAGGCTGTGCTATGCCGCAATATGGCTTGGGTCCCGAAGATAGGGGTTGGAACCCTGTACACCCCTCAAGCTAATCAAAACTAGATTAGCTAGAGTAAATAAGTCATCCTTAGGACAACAAATGAACAAATTACCAGATGAAAATAGGGTATTAAACTCATTTTCAAAAAGTGTTTTATATGAATCCTAGAGTGTTATTATTATTACACACAATGGTACAAAATAAAATGAAAATTTACAAAAGTTGGAAAAATGTTGCAAAGAAAGCGTAAGTGAGTAATATAAGGAACAAATATTTATACTTTTATACGCTTTGAATGCAAAAAACCAGGCCCAGTCGAATTCGAAACAGCGACACACCTGTGTCACCTAATCTTGGGCTGTTTATGTTACCGATATGATTGATGATGATGTATAAAATAATACGTAGATGTTATTTCTCCTGGCAACTTTTTTAACGAAATCTGATTTATTTTCTGTGACATCGGTCGGTCAAACTCAAAACTCTCTTCTCTTTGGATCAAACCTGCGTTGCCAGAAGGCTACATTTCTTACATTTTTCGTATCTTTTTACACTAGGGGCACCAGCATCTGCCCACACCTACCAAGGTGTGGGCAGATGCTGGTTCAGATAGGCTGAAGAAGTAAATACACGTAGGTAGATAGTCCAGTTCACATTTAATATCCAGAACCACAACACAAGTTACTACGGGATTGAAGGAGCGTAAAGTAGGTACAGTAGAATTAGAAGATAGATACGAAACAGGAAAATAGAAAGCTATAAACACAGGTAGATACGCGAAATAACAATGGCACAGATCGAAGGTGCACGTTGTAGGTTCCATTCAACTGAGGCAGCGATTCCGCGCTCGCAAGGGGCGCGGGGTCGTTGCAAGGGCGTGGGGGCGCGAGCCGTCAGCGGTCGTCGTGGCGCGGAGATATTAGTGCAAGGGAGGTATACCGAATAATCTACTTGCACTGACGAAATACCTATATAATCAAAACATCCAAACTAGATTTCAAACCCCAAAGATGAAACTTAATAAATATCTTGGGATAGTTTATAATGAAATAATGTGGGTCGGTAAGTCAGCTGTTAGAAATATTGAAATAAGAAGTATGAACACAGAACGCTAGTATGAACTCTAAGCAAGTATGAACGGAAGGTATGAACAAGTAATGAGGTATGAACTATGAATGTATGTGAATATTAATGTCAATAGATATTAGATAGGTTTAGATAAACAAATAATAAGTTTATATTATATAAATAATATATATATATAATAGGAAATTCTGTGAAGCTACAGGCAAATATCACAGTTTCCGGCACTATGCTCGTTCCGGAAAACCAACGTTAGTGTCGATTCTGTTGTTCACTTTTCTAAACTTAACTAAATTTGGCAGCTTTAAAGTTACAGCTATCCTTATCATTTACACCTATAAGAAAGGGATATATCACTTTTAGCAATGTCAAATTAGTTTAGTTTAGGAAAATGCACAACAGAATCGACATCAGTGTCATATAAGACGATAATGTAACTTTTGTAGCAAAAATGTAACATTTCAGGAAATGAAACGTAACTTATGACTCAAGTGCCCTGGCAGCACTGAATCAAACATGGCGGAAATAGTTTTTCGTTGTGTTTAGCTAATGAAATTAATTTTAATTCTTTATGTCTGGGCGTTCAGCATTACCAAAGACCCAAACCATTATCTTTAGATTTCCCAAACCTGAGAAAGCAAATTTTCTTCGGTAAGTCGTCATTTATTTTATTCCGCTTGAAATAGTAAAGTGAAGAAACGGAAAATACTTCTAGGTTCTTGTTTTGTTGCAGTCTGAGTATCTGCTGAATCAATAAGTCCTCGAAACAGTCTCGGAAATCGGCATGCCCAAGAATTTCATTTCTATTCCATTAGAACAGAGATGGGCGTATCTTTGTTAGCTTTCTAAAGTCCTTTCAGACACAAGTTTCCATCTATTGTTTGTCATCCATCATAGTACTACACTTTACAATGTTATGAAATTGTTCTTATTTATGTAATTTTATCAATAATAGTTCCTTGCGCAGTAGGGTCAAATAAAAATTACATTGGCTGTTTTATTAATTGTGATAATAAATACTTTTCCAGATTGTATCTTCAGCAGGATCATCAGCTGTGTGCTGTGCCTGTGCCTGTGTATAAATTAGTAACTGATCAAATAAGAAGTAAATTACCGTTACCAGACAACGAACAAGAGGTAAAATATGATGTATAAATTAGTTGTAATCTAGTATTTTACTGTATTTATAAACAAACATTTTAGTAGGTAAAATTTTAACAAACAAACTTACATTTCCATTTACTTCCAGATTATGATGATACTAATAATTATATTTATACTACACCTGCTCGGAAACTACCTTGATACTTTATACTTGATACTATATCAAATTTACGGTAGAAAGTACGTCATTGCATATCGAACAAATATGCGGGGAGAAAACGCATCTGAGCGGGAGAGAAAAGTGTATGAAAATATTTCTTACATGGTTTTTCTTTTTTAATTTTGGGTAAGACTATGCGCTGGTAACCTAAATATCAAAAGCCAAAAAGTTTTTACTGTGAGTTTTTATCTCCAAGTTCGCAAAATGACACTGGCCACTAGCTAAAAAAAAAGCACTGGCTAGTCAAAGTCAAGTTAGTTTTTTATTTTCCTCGTAGGTGTAGTATAAAGCACTATGTATCACTCGAGAGAAAGTGCGATCCCGACCGTAATCGGTCACTTTCGCCTCTCGGTGAACAATGTACTATTTTACTCTCATTGTTTTGAATTTTACATATGGCATTATCTGTCAAGTACACTTGTGTACACCATTTCCTTTTTTATCATTAACTGTCTTCATACTTTTTTATTACAGACCAATGCAGAGCTCTTAAACTCTTCTCTGCTACAGCTAAGTGAACACAAGAAAGCTCTGTGGATTGCCTTATCCACATAGCCGGTGTCAATATTCCACTTGGATTTATTATCTGGACCCACCACTCATGAGCCAAGTCACCGAGCGGTAGCACGGTGCTCATGGTGGCTTGAGTGCAAAAAACATATAACAACAACAACAACATCCTAAATCAGTCCACTGCTGGACATAGGCCTCCCATTATAAGAAGGGGAATATGCCGATAATCCCTGCACTGGGCATGCGGGTTGAGGATCGCAGGGCACAGCTTCTCGCACCATCGATGCTGCTTCCCATTTAGGGTCAAGGGACGTAGCTGTGCCGGTGCGTTATGCCACAGTCAGCCGCAGCCAGAGACCCGTTTGTTATCAATATGCACCATGGGCAGGTGAGATTGGCTTGGGTTCTGTAGAAGGAGGTTGGAACCCCTTACACCCTTACTACAGTGTTCGCTATATCTTGTTAACTATAAGTTTTACATACATCATTTTCATACAAAAATATAGGTAACACAGACTTTGTAGTAAGGTGTGCTTTTGGGTTCAAGCCATGATGCCACTCACACTTTCGCCCCTTTACTGATCAGTAAGGGTGTGTTGATCATGTACAACTTACGATTACCATGAAAATAATTTCATTACCATTATGAAATCCCCAATCTTTATATGATAGAGATTATATTGTATTATTTATGAGTATTGTTATTGACTAAGACGAAATCATTAATGTAATTCATAATAATATGTTTATTTAACTTTCTGTAGTTTATTTTCTTTCTAGGGACTCATCTTAGATCTTATTCTTCAATATCTGTTGGGCTAGTATAGTTACGCATATATTTTGTATAATTTTTAAAACTTATAAATTCATTCTTCGTTTATACAAATAAATAACTTCTGTTATTTCGATTTCTAGACTTTTTTATGTTGATTTTTTTATATGAATGCAATGTCTAATAATAGGATTTAGGGGTTTAGATTAATCGGTTACATCTTTACCTACACCGTGTTATGAAATACATGCATGTAAGTTAAGTACTTTACCTGCTATTTATATCACTACTATAGTAAAAATAAATAAAATATAAGTTAAGAAAATAATTCGTTTGATTTTACAGTTCAAAGGTACCTAATCAGTCCTACCTAATAACCCAATTTAACCCTCAGCAGGTAGGTATAGATAGATGTACCTAGGTAGTAGGCTCAACGCCCACGACCGATTTTTTGTAGGACAGTTAGGGAGGGGAGCACAGAGTGTATACCAACCAGGTTGGATCGACGAATGAAGTAACGCCATAAGAGCTCAAATGTTGGAATTGAATTCCACTTATTGATATAAGTATTTTATATTCCATTACTTCGTAAAGTTCATAGTTTAGGAGTTAGGGCACTTGCAAATATGTATGAAAATGTATTGTTCTGGATTCAGAAAGGCCTTAAGAGCAAAAATGGTTGGAATTGGATTGTACGTATTGATACAAGTATTTTATGTTCTATTACTTTTTTTCGTTAAGATCATAGTTTAGGAGTTAGGGCACTTTGAAATATGTATGAATATTTCGATTTCTGGATTCAGAGAGGCCTTATGAGCAAAAATGGTTGGAATTGGATTCTACGTATTGATAAGTATTTTATTTTCTATTACTTTTGTTCGTAAAGTTCATAGTTTAGGAGTTAGGGCACTTGCAAATACATAAGAAAATTATTTTTTCTGGATTCAGAAAGTAAGGCCTTTAGAGATAAAATGGTTGAAAATAGGTTATACGTATTGATATAAGTATTTTATGTTCTATTAATTTTTTTCGTAAAGTTCATAGTTTAGGAGTTAGGGCACTTGCAAATATACACATGCAGCCTGTGGGCTAAGTACACTCAAGTGGCGTATGGCTCCCTCCGCGTCCAGTTTAATAACGCGTTCAGAGCGGTGTTGGGGCTGCCCCGGTACTGCAGCGCCTCCGGCATGTTCTCGCAAGCACACACCGATTGTTTTTACGCCACTATGTGGAAGAGGTGTGTATCCCTCGTGCGAAGGACGCGGGCCAGCACCAACACCGTCCTGGCGATGATCGCCGGACGAATAGACTGCCCCTATATACGACGATGCTGCGACAGACATGTCGTGTATAGGGCCCTTCATTCATCATACCTATACAGGCAGTTAACTTGGCGACGGGTCGCCAACGGAAACAGGAACGGAAAAAAGAGTGAGAGTGGGAACAGGAACAGGTACTCTACATATGACTACATTACGGGGTAGGTAATGTAGTAATATGTAGTATATTTACTTTTTATTCCATTCATATTTAGGATTCCGTGTCAAATCACCAGGCTTGGGAAACATTTCACATGAAAGGACATACGTAAAAAATTAGTATACACGCAAACGAAGTTGCGAGCGGGTCAGCTAGTACATAAAATACTCATATCAATACGTAGAATCCAATTCCAACCATTTTTACTCTTTTTATTTTTACTCTTTCTGAATACAGAAAAATAAATTTTCATTTATATTTGGAAGTGTCCTAACTCTAAACTATAAACTTTTAGAAAAATAGTAAAAGAACATAAAATACTTATATCAATACATAGAATCCAATTCCAACCAGTTTTGCTCTTAGACTTACTTTCTGAATCCAGAAAAATAAAATTTCATTGATATTTGAAAGTGTCCGAACTCCAAAACTATGAACTTTACGCAAATAATAATAGTTTAAAAAAACTAAAAAAACACGCTTGCACGCATGCGTAGTTCGCGCACTAGCTCTGTCTCTCTTACTCGCAAGCAAAGGATGCGGAAAGAAATTAATTAATCCTGGCGAATCTAATTAGGATAATCGGATTATTGCATTGTCATCGACCTTTGACAGGTGTGCAAAGTTTGAATCAAATCTGATCGTTCAAAGTAGGGCAAAATCGAGCTCAAAGGAGTCGGTTACATACATACATACATACATACATACAGGTGAAACTAATAAAAGCGTGTTAAAAAGTAATAGAACATTAAATATAGAATCTAATAATAATAGAATCTCATTCCAACCATTTTTGCACTTAAGATCTTACTTTCTGAATCCAGAAAAATAAATTTTCATACAAATTTCAAAGTGTCCTAACTCTAAACTATGAACTTTACGAAAAAAGTAATAGAACATAAAATACTTATATCATTACGTACAATCTAATTCCAACCATTGTAACCCTAAAGGCCTTACTTTCTGAAACCAGTAAAATAAATTTTCATACATATTTGAAAGTGCCTTAACTCCTAAGCTATGATCGTAACGAAAAAAAGTAATAGAACATAAAATACTTATATCAATACGTAGAATCCAACTCCAACCATTTTTGCTCTTAAGGCCTTTCTGAATCCAGAAAACGAAATTTTCATACATATTTCATAGTGCCCTAACTCCTAAACTAGGAACTTTACGAAAAAAAGTAATAGAACATAAAATATTTATATAATTACGTACAATCCAATTCCACTTCATTTGAGCTCTTATGGCGTTACTTCATTCGTCGACCTAACCTGGTTGGTATACGCTCCGTGGATGAGGTTGGCATGAGGTTCCCCTCCCTAACTGTCCTACAAAAAATCGGTCGTGGGCGTTGAGCCTTAACTACATAAATACCGTGAAAAAAAAGATTACCAAGTGCGAGTTCAATTCGCGCACCAAGGGTTTATTAAGGGTTATTCCCATAATGCCCACCAGCCCACTGGTGGGGATTATGAGACAAGGAAATAATCTACTCATATTACCCACCGCGCGATCGTCGTCGTGGTGGGGATTGGGAGCCTAACATTTTTATGTCAGTGTCATAATGCCCACCGTCCAGTGGGCCAGAGTTTATGCCAACCATGCTTTTTTGCATTGTAACATAATTCCTAAAGATTTTCTTCTGCCGACATTTCTCCCCACTTTTCAACACCTACTAGCTCCATAGTTTCCTCGTCCCATTTGTTCTTTTTTAAATGATTATCTCAGTATTCTTCACACGTTATATTAAAAAGAACAGGGTATACTCAAATTTTTATGGAAAGGAGTCAGTACCACGCGTTTCTCACTAGATGGCACTACCTCGATTCCATATTTGCGTAAAATTTGCGTAAACGCAAATGCGATCGAGCTGGTAAAAAACTCCCAGGTCTCTTTTCGATCTCGTCGATTAATTTTTCAACGAGTTCGTCATCAGAAAAAACATCCTGATTTCTCTTTCCTGCCTCATCATCAGATCCTGATCACCATATTATTTCTATAAAACACTCAAGCCTTAGACCTGTGGGTGAAAGTTACTCTAATTATCAACAAAGTTGGTGAGCGAAGCCAGCCACCAGCCACCTTTTGGCAGGTACCTAATTAGAGTTAAACCTACCTAATACTACATTACCTATACACCTAACCTATCTGGGTAATCTGAGGGATTGTAACGCAAATAAAGGTAGGTTTTAAAAATCGGCAAGCGAAGCGAGCCACGAATTTTTATTAGTAGGTTAATTTAATTCTTAATCTTTATTTTCATAAAGTACAAAAAAGTCCTAAAAAGTCCAGTAGACCTAATGATCTAAAAAAAACCACTGAGGCCTGAAAAAGTCCGATGGGACTTTTTAGATGGGGGGTTACGTCACCGTCGTGGATCATTCCCTATTCCCCACCAGGTCTGGCCCACTAGTAGGGATAATGAAACAGAAGAAAAATATCGACTCATAATCCCCACCGAGATTCAACTTCAGATAGGTATGAATTAAACGTAGGTATTGAGGTTACGGGTTCGATTCCCACCGCGAGACAAATGTTTGTATGAGCTTCAGAAAAGCATGATTTAAACGTGTGTATGAGGTTGTGGGTTCAATTCCCGCCGTGGGACGTAGTGTTAAAGATGTTGAAATAGTGAAGTGTTAGTCTTAAAATGTTAAAGTGTTGAAATGTTGAAGTGTGAAAGCATTTGTCTTAAAATGTAAAAATATTGAAGTGTTGAAGTATTGCAGTGTTGAAATGTTAAAGTGTTAAAGTGTAAAAAAAACAAAATTTTATTATGCTCATGATCCCCACCGCACAATTATCGTCGACGTGGTGGGGATTATGAGTGGATCTTTTCTTCTCACAATCCCCACCAGTGGGCATGACCTGGTGGGGATTATAGGAATACTCCAATCAGGGATTCCACTGCCGCACATAGGCGTCCCCGCGAGCTGGCTGAGTGCACCCTAAATTCACTCATGTCTTTGTGGCATTCACATTGGTCAACATCAGTCTGTATAAACTCCTTCCTTAAATCTTTCAGACTAATTTCGGTGGCTTCACATAACCAACCGATAAAAATCTTCAACAAGTATAAAATAAGTCGTAAACATTCTACTAAGTTCATTGCCCCCCCCCCCCCCCCCCGCTCCTGTATCACTTGCCCCCCGCCTGATTTCCGGCAAAATACACTACATAATATGAACTTTTTAAAACTTTTAAATTGTTAGTATTTCACAAGGTACTTATTATGTAGATAGGTTTATTTGGAACGATCATCATATTGTCATATGTTAACTAACCGGGAGCCAATATTGCGCGGCCTGATTATTCACAGCCTGATTATCCATGTACACAATTGGCCATGGATGATCAGGCTGTACATGTTTTGCACGTGCTGATTTTTCACACCCATGGAATGCACAGCCTGATCATCCGTGCACACGCCATCGACGAGACTTAAGCTTCGTTTACAGTACTTACCCGAGGTGCCAAGAATAGACTAGGATAGTGCAATGTTCTTGTTCACAATGCCAATGAGTATACGGTGCACTTTGGCTAGAACTAAATGTTTACCGATGTTTTTAATAATACAAACAAAAAGGCAAAACAAAACAAAAGGCACCAAGCGCAGTTATCAATTTAATCAATCAATCTAATTCATTACATAACATAAAATAGTAGATTAGATTGCAAAGTTACTATGCAAACCCTAGCTACCGGCTAAACCTAAAGAAATTCGATAAAGCTGAAATGGCAGTGGGATGGCCATTCTGGCGAAGAACCGGCAACCGTTTTGGTGTAAAAGAGTGGATAACTGCGTCTCAGCCAGCCCTCTTAGTAGACGCCCAGGTGGAGTGACGAAAGGTTGCTGGCAGAAATTGAATGCGATGAGCTGAGCACACGGCGTAATGGCGCGTACTATGAGAGGCCAGCTCACATCGCTACTTCAAGGGCAAATGTACTTGTTAGTAGTGCAGAGCAGCAGTGCTAACAGGATTTAACCCGGCAGCAAAGCGGGCACCACTCAACTATATTTACGTATCACAAATACGTTATCTACAGCGTGAAGGCGGGGCATGGGCTGTAGGGTTGACCCTAAACTGCCTTTCGAAGAGGATCAAGGAGCTACAGCATCTCTATGGTGTTTGTTTTCGAAAGTGTGAATGAAGGTTCAGGAAGTTCTTTCGACACCAGAACATTGTAATATGAGTGATTTTTTGTGACACAAGCTTTCTTACCGTGGGGCTACATGCTATGTGAAAATGTCTACTAGTATTAGGTATAACTATATTCTGCCTGCAGCTATGGTAACATGTTGATGTTATCCTTGGTCTAGAACTATAGACCTGTTTTTGTATGTAGGGGAAACAATCATACATCTCCACATTACAACAATTTTTACCTTCATAAAATATGTAATAAAATTTCATTTTTTAATTTAATAATAAAAATGTATAATCTAATAATCTGTGAACTGTGAATCTATGAACAGTCTGATAATGAAGAGCCGCAACCAATATTTATTGGGCTTTCGATTGGCAGCTTGATCAAAAGTCAAATACAAGAGGCGGCCCTCCTAGACTCTGCATGCCCTGTGAGGACGATCCTCCCACTGCAGCCTTAGGCCCAGCAGTTCCGAGGCCAGCCTTTGATGGTTTCTTCCATTTTTTTCCGTTTCTTATTTCAACCCTTTCATGTTTATTTTTGCTAAAATTAGACCATGTCACAGAATACACCATGTGCTTCTCCTGTTACTTAGAATAGTTTTGCTTTATAAACAAACATTTGAATAGGTTATTTAGGATAATCTTAGAATATAAAGCTACTTAAACATTACTTTCATAACTATATCATTTTATCCTGTCCTATACCTATGTATCATAATATAATATTTATTGTTCATAAACTTAAACTTTGTTGAGGACTTTCCGTTTGATAGGTATTACTTCTGTTTTTTTTTTATAGGTATCACTTATTTATTATGTTTATTAAATTAAGTATTGATTATATTATATAAAAATGCATCATCTTTCTGTTTAGATTTCTATAGTTTTCATTACAGATCCGATTTCTATAGTTTTCATACAATTTTATTCATTGTTATTGTAGTTTTGGCTTATTTTAAGTACACTATACATTTTCTATGGCATTTTTTAAAATTTATTTGTAGGTACATTAATTTCTTTCTTTTTCGTCATGTTCTTTTATAAATACTTTATTAATAACCCCTATATATAAAGTTTTAGTTTAAGTCTATATATTTAGTTTTTTCTAGTATGTACGTACGTCCGTTCGTGACGTCACCAAAAGGGTTCCAACGGAAGACCAGCGCTTGTTGTAGGTATTCGTCTACAACTAGCAATATGCTGAGTTAGGGCCTTTTTGCAACAGCGATGTTATTAACATGTATTAAACTAACTGAACTTTTATCTTGTAAACTGTTGTTTCAAATAAACATTTTCTATTTCTATTTCTATTTCTATTTCTCCAATGTCCCAGCTAGGTCTATACTAAAATTCATTAAAATTATTGCAGCTCTTTAGGCATAAGAAACATAACTAACAGACAGATTGGCAATTTTGGTGTTTGGCATTGCACTTACCTATCTTCCATCGGCGAGCGGAGCGAGCCGCGAAAAAGTTATTTGCAGAGAATGTGCTATTATACCTAGGTATAATAATAATAATTATTATGATTACAAACAAAACATGATAAAGATAACTGCGATTTTTTATATTTTCATAGGAAATTGTAAATGCAAAAGTCAGTAATGAAGTCGGCGAGCGAATCGAGCCGCATTTTTTTTCACTAAAACCTTTGTATATTGGTCATTTTTTATACTATAAAAACAAAAACATAGTATATATTGATTTTTATACCAGCACATCTGCATAATTAACCAAAAACTGTGGATGATCCTCATGACGGAAACAGGATATCGTTCCATTACTTGTTTTTTGTATGGACACAGTCAGTGCCGTAAATAGCATTTTACGCGCCCGGTGCGAGCTTCTATAATTGTAAAGTCTGGATACCAGACACAATAGAAAAAAATATCTCGCGTTCCAGCATATATGAAGTCAAAGTTGACTTCTCAGTGCCTAGTCCCTTCACTTATTATAGAAATAAAATCGGCGAGCGTAGCGAGCCGTAAAATTTTTTGTGCACAAAAGAAAATTATGGCATTTTTAAACTACAACAACAGACGTAAAAAATGTAGTCGGCGACCGCAGTGAGCCGCAATCTGTTTTTATCATTCTAACTAGCGCTATTGTGTTGTGTGTGCGTAATTCGTCATTGTTGCAAACTTTATAGGATTGATTTAAAAATATTTGTGCGTAGTTAAGTACCATTCACAACCATAAGATGGTAACGAAATCGGCGAGCAGAGCGAGCCGCGAAATTTTTCTATCAGAGGTAGGAAAACTACGATTTATATTTGAATTTCAACCAACCTATATGTATTAGGATATCAACTGTATTAGGATCAACGAAGACTTGGTCCTGATCTGGTCATTTTTGCACCCCACAAGAAAAGACAACTCAATTTATATCTGGATATCAAACTAATAGTAATTAATTAATACTACTTTTCATGACCCAAAACTTGGTCCTGGTCTGGTACCTAATTTCTGTGCCCCCCAGAAAAGAATATAAAGATTTATTTCCGGATATCAACCTAATAATTAAAACTTGGTTCTTGTCTGGTCATTTCTGCGCCCCTAAGAAAAGAAAAAACTACGATTTATAACTGGGTATCAACCTATTAATTAAATCTTGGTCCTGGTCTGGTTATTTTTGCGCCCCCCAAAAAGAAAACTAAGATTCATAACTGGATATCAACGAAATAATTAATGAATACTACCATGCATGGTCTGCGCAATGTGCCGAGGCACCGGTGGCCTTATTTTCGGCACTGGATTATTCTTAAATTGTTAGCTATATGTTGTTTGTATATTATTGTTATATTGTTAGTTATTATTGGCAAATCATGAAAGTTGATAACTTGTTACAACTCCCTTATTTGAGGTTAGAAATTAGTAAACTATTTTCTGTTGTAAAATTGATTTATTTCGTCGAAAATTAGATGTAGGGTTTCAAAATGTTGTCAGAAGATGTACCTATATTCCATAAAGGCATCAGCCAATGCAATCATAAAGTGCTTTCCACTAGTAGTTCAAGAGCTAGAGGCAATTTTCAATTTTCATATGATATATATGATAATCGTTCCAAATAAACCTATCTACATAATAAGTACCTTGTGAAATACTAACAATTTAAAAGTTTTAAAAAGTTCATATTTTGTAGTGTATTTTGCCGGAGTTCAGGGGGGGGCAAGTGATACAAGGGGGGGGGGGGGGGGCAATGAACTTAGTAAGTAGAATGTCGTGTTTACGACTTATTTTATACTTGTTGAAGATTTTTATCGGTTGGTTATGTGAAGCCACCGAAATTAGTCTGAAAGATTTAAGGAAGGAGTTTATACAGACTGATGTTGACCAATGTGAACGCCACAAAGACATGAGTGAATTTAGGGTGCACTCAGCCAGCTCGCGGGGACGCCTATGTGCGGCAGTGGAATCCCTGATTGGAGTATTCCCATAATCCCCACCAGGTCATGCCCACTGGTGGGGATTGTGAGAAGAAAATATCCACTCATAATCCCCACCGCGTCGACGATAATTGTGCGGTGGGGATCATGAGCATGATAAAATTTTGTTTTGTCAACACTCCAAAATTTCAACACTTTAACATTCCAACACTTCAACATTTTAAGACTAATACTTTCACACTTTAACATTTCAACTCTGCAATACTTCAACACTTCAATATTTTTACATTTTAAGACAAATGCTTTCACACTTCAACATTTCAACACTTTAACATTTTAAGACTAACACTTCACTATTTCAACATCTTTAACACTACGTCCCACGGCGGGAATTGAACCTACAACCTCATACACACGTTTAAATCATGCTTTTCTGAAGCTCATACAAACATTTGTCTCGCGGTGGGAATCGAACCCGTAACCTCAATACCTACGTTTAATTCATACCTATCTGAAGTTGAATCTCGGTGGGGATTATAAGTCGATATTTTTCTTCTGTTTCATTATCCCTACTAGTGGGCCAGACCTGGTGGGGAATAGGGAATGATCCACGACGGTGACGTAACCCCCCATCTAAAAAGTCCCATCGGACTTTTTCAGGCCTCAGTGGATTTTTTTAGATCATTTGGTCTACTGGACTTTTTAGGACTTTTTTGTACTTTATGAAAATAAAGATTAAGAATTAAATTAACCTACTAATAAAAATTCGTGGCTCGCTTCGCTTGCCGATTTTTAAAACCTACCTTTATTTGCGTTACAATCCCTCAGATTACCCAGATAGGTTAGGTGTATAGGTATTGTAGCATTAGGTAGGCTTAACTCTAATTAGGTACCTGCCAAAAGGTGGCTGGTGGCTGGCTTTGCTCACCAACTTTGTTGATAATTAGAGTAACTTTCACCCACAGGTCTAAGGCTTGAGTGTTTTATAGAAATAATATGGTGATCAGGATCTGATGATGAGGCAGGAAAGAGAAATCAGGATGGTTTTTCTGATGACGAACTCGTTGAAAAATTAATCGACGAGATCGAAAAGAGACCTGGGAGTTTTTTACCAGCTCGATCGCATTTGCGTTTACGCAAATTTTATATGGAATCGAGGTAGTGCCATCTAGTGAGAAACGCGTGGCACTGACTCCTTTCCATAAAAATTTGAGTATACCCTGTTCTTTTTAATATAACGTGTGAAGAATACTGAGATAATCATTTAAAAAAGAACAAATGGGACGAGGAAACTATGGAGCTAGTAGGTGTTGAAAAGTGGGGAGAAATGTCGGCAGAAGAAAATCTTTAGGAATTATGTTACAATGCAAAAAAGCATGGTTGGCATAAACTCTGGCCCACTGGACGGTTGGAATTATGACACTGACATAAAAATGTTAGGCTCACAATCCCCACCACGACAACGACGATCGCGCGGTGGGTAATATGAGTAGATTATTTCCTTGTCTCATAATCCCCACCAATGGGCTGGTGGGCATTATGGGAATAACCCTTAATAGGAACCCTTGGTGCGCGAATTGAACTCGCACTTTGTAAGCTTTTTTTCACGGTATTTATGTAGTTAAGCGTCTCCGCCCACGACCGACTTTTCCACCGATTTTTTGTAGGACAGTTAGGGAGGGGAACCTCATGGCAACCTCATGCACAGAGTGTATACTAACGAGGTTGGATCGACGAATGAAGTAACGCCATAAGAGACAAAATGGTTGGAATTGGATTGTACGTAATTATTTAAGTATTTTATGTTCTATTACTTTTTTTGTAAAGTTCATAGTTTAGGAGTTAGGATACTTTCAAATATAAATGAAAATATATTTTTCTGGATTCAGAAAATTAGGTATTAAGGGCTTAAATGGTTGGAAATAGATTAAACGTATTGATTTAATTATTTTATGTTCTATTACTTTGTTTCGTAAAGTTCATAGTTTAGGAGTTAGGACACTTTCGAAAATAAACGAAAATTCATTTTTCTGGATTCAGAAAGTATGGCTTTAAGAGCGAAAATGGTAGGAATTAGATTGTACGTAATTATTTAAGTATTTTATGTTCTACTACTTTTTTTCGTAAAGTTTCTAGTTTAGGAGTTAGGACACTTTGAAATTTGTATGAAAATTTATTTTTCTGGATTCAGAAAATAAGATCTTGAGTGCAAAAATGGTTGGAATGCGATTCTACGTATTGATATAAGTATTTAATGTTCTATTACTTTTTTGCGTAAAGTTCATAGTTTTGGAGTTCGGACACTTTCAAATATCAATTTTTTTTTTTTTTCTGGATTCAGAAAGTAAGTCTAAGAGCAAAACTGGTTGGAATTGGATTCTATGTATTGATATAAGTATTTTATGTTCTATTACTATTTTTCGAAAAGTTCATAGTTGACACTTCCAAATATAAATGAAAATTTATTTTTCTGTATTCAGAAAGTAAGGCCTTAAGAGCAAAAATAGTTGGAATTGGATTCTACGTATTGATATAAGTATGTTATGTACTAGCTGACCTGCTCGCAACTTCGTTTGCGTTTATACTAATTTTTTACGTATGTCCTTTCATGTGAAATGTTTCCCAAGCCTGGTGATTTGACACGGAATCCTAAATATGAATGGAATAAAAAGTAAATATACTACATATTACTACATTACCTACCCCGTAATGTAGTCATATGTAGAGTACCTGTTTCTGTTCCCACTCTCACTCTTGTTTTCGTTCCTGTTTCCGTTGGCGACCCGTCGCCAAGTTAACTGCCTGTATAGGTATAATGAATGAAGGACCCTACACACGACATGTCTGTCGCAGCAGCGTCGTATATAGGGGCAGTCTATTCGTCCGGCGATCATCGCCAGGACGGTGTTGGTGCTGGCCCGCGTCCTTCGCACGAGGGATGCACACCTCTTCCGCATAGTGGCGTAAAAACAATCGGTGTGTGCTTGCGAGAACATGCCGGAGGCGCTGCAGTAGCGGGGCAGCCCCAATACCGCTCTGAACGCGTTATTAAACTGGACGCGGAGGGAGCCATACGCCACTTGAGTGTACTTAGCCCACAGGCTGCATGTGTATATTTGCAAGTGCCCTAACTCCTAAACTATGAACTTTACGAAAAAATGTAATAGAACATAAAATACTTATAACAATACGTATAATCTATTTTCAACCATTTTATCCCTAAAGGCCTTACTTTCTGAATCCAGAAAAAATAATTTTCTTATGTATTTGCAAGTGCCCTAACTCCTAAACTATGAACTTTACGAACAAAAGTAATAGAAAATAAAATACTTATATCAATACGTAGAATTCAATTCGAACCAATTTAGCCCATAAGGCCTTACTTTATAAATCCAGAAAAATAAAATTTCATTGATATTTGAAAGTGTCCTAACTCCTAAACTATGAACTTTACGCAAAAAAGTAATAGAACATAAAATACTTATATTATTACGTACAATCCAATTCCAACATTTGAGCTCTTATGGCGTTACTTCATTCGTCGATCCAACCTGGTTGGTATACACTCTGTGCTCCCCTCCCTAACTGTCCTACAAAAAATCGGTCGTGGGCGTTGAGCCTACTACCTAGGTACATCTATCTATACCTACCTACTGAGGGTTAAATTGGGTTATTAGGTAGGACTGATTAGGTACCTTTGAACTGTAAAATCAAACGAATTATTTTCTTAACTTATATTTTATTTATTTTTACTATAGTAGTGATATAAATAGCAGGTAAGGTACTTAACTTACATGCATGTATTTCATAACACGGTGTAGGTAAAGATGTAACCGATTAATCTAAACCCCTAAATCCTATTATTAGACATTGCATTCATATAAAAAAATCAACATAAAAAAGTCTAGAAATCGAAATAACAGAAGTTATTTATTTGTATAAACGAAGAATGAATTTATAAGTTTTAAAAATTATACAAAATATATGCGTAACTATACTAGCCCAACAGATATTGAAGAATAAGATCTAAGATGAGTCCCTAGAAAGAAAATAAACTACAGAAAGTTAAATAAACATATTATTATGAATTACATTAATGATTTTGTCTTAGTCAATAACAATACTCATAAATAATACAATAGAATCTCTATCATATAAAGATTGGGGATTTCATAATGGTAATGAAATTATTTTCATGGTAATCGTAAGTTGTACATGATCAACACACCCTTACTGATCAGTAAAGGGGCGAAAGTGTGAGTGGCAACATGGCTTGAACCCAAAAGCACACCTTACTACAAAGTCTGTGTTACCTATATTTTTGTATGAAAATGACATTTGTAAAACTTATAGTTAACAAGATATAGCGAACACTGTAGTAAGGGTGTAAGGGGTTCCAACCTCCTTCTACGGAACCCAAGCCAATCTCACCTGCCCATGGTGCATCCTGATAACAAACCTGGCAGCGGCTGACTGTGGCATAACGCACCGGCACAGCTACGTCCCTTGACCCTCAATGGGAAGCAGCATCGATGGTGCGAGAAGCTGTGCCCTGCGATCCTCAACCCGCATGCCCAGTGCAGGGATTATCGGCATATTCCCCTTCTTATAATGGGAGGCCTATGTCCAGCAGTGGACTGATTTAGGATGTTGTTGTTGTTGTTGTATGTTTTTTGCACTCAAGCCACCGATGAGCACCGTGCTACCGCTCGGTGGCTTGGCTCATGAGTGGTGGGTCCAGATAATAAATCCAAGTGGAATATTGACACCGGCTATGTGGATAAGGCAATCCACAAAGCTTTCTTGTGTTCACTTAGCTGTAGCAGAGAAGAGTTTAAGAGCTCTGCATTGGTCTGTAATAAAAAAAGTATGAAGACAGTTAATGATAAAAAAGGAAATGGTGTACACAAGTGTACTTGACAGATAATGCCATATGTAAAACTCAAAACAATGAGAGTAAAAATATAATTATTAGTATCATCATAATCTGGAAGTAAATGGAAATGTATGTTTGTTTGTTAAACTTTTACCTACTAAAATGTTTGTTTATAAATACAGTAAAATACTAGTTTACAACTAATTTAAACATCATATTTTACCTCTTGTTCGTTGTCTGGTAAAGCTAATTTACTTCTTATTTGATCAGTTACTAATTTATAAGGCACAGCACACAGCTGATGATCCTGCTGAAGATACAATCTGGAAAGTATTTATTATCACAATTAATAAAACAGCCAATGTAATTTTTATTTGACCCTTCTGCGCAAGGAACAATTATTGATAAAATTGACATAAATAAGAATAATTTCATAACATTGTAAACTGTAGTACTATGATGGATGACAAACAATAGATGGAAACTTGTGTCTGAAAGGACTTTAAAAAGCTAACAAAGATACGCCCATCTCTGTTCTAAGGGAATAGAAATGAAATTCTTGGGCATGCCGATTTCCTCACGATGTTTTCCTTCACTGTTTCGAGGACATATTGATTCAGCAGATGCTCAGACTGCAACAAAATAAGAACCTAGAAGTATTTTCCGTTTCTTCACTTAACTATTTCAAGCGGAATAAAATAAATGACGACTTACCGAAGAAAATTTGCTTTCTCAGGTTTGGGAAATCTAAAGATAATGGTTTGGGTCTTTGGTAATGCTGAACGCCCAGACATAAACAATTAAAATTCATTTCATTAGCTAAACACAACGAAAAACTTTTTCCGCCATGTTTGATTCAGTGCTGCCAGGGCCCTTAAGTCATAAGTTACGTTTCATTTCCTGAAATGTTACATTTTTGCTACAAAAGTTACATTATCGTCTTATATGACACTGATGTCGATTCTGTTGTGCATTTTTCTAAACTAAACTAATTTGACATTGCTAAAAGTGATATATCCCTTTCTTATAGGTGTAAATGATAAGGATAGCTATAACTTTAAAGCTGCCAAATTTAGTTAAGTTTAGAAAAGTGAACAACAAAATCGACACTAATGTCTGTTTTCCTGAACGAGCATAATGCCTGAAACTGTGATATTTGCCGATAGCTTCACAGAAATTAGCAATATTTATCAAAATTTTAAAATTTTTTCGTTGACATTAATCGAGAATTTCCCAATAACTATTTTGTGCTCGCTATTCAAGAAACAGAAAATCATCTTGGGTGGTGGGCGGACGAAAACTGTAGGCAATAAAAGGGTCTTTAGGCACGAGGCCAGTCTGCGCTCCGTTCACTTTGTGGTCAGTACGAAAATTAAAAATGAAATTTTAATGTGTGCTTAATTTCTAAATTACATTCTCAATGCCTTTGATAGTTCCAAGTAGTGTGAAATCTGCAGTTTTATCTTATCTAATTATCTATTCGGTCATTTTCCGAGGATCTGGGGGGCCCCAAAAAAAATCTAACTATGACACATCGGAAGTTTTATTTTCATATTTTGACATTTAATCTACAGTCAAAATGGAACGAATGGTACGAATCCGTCACCTTGCTATTAGGCTTTGGTTCCTGAGATGCCATGGCCGATTGTCGTAAGCTGAACCGAACACCCAATGGAGTCGGAGAGTAAGAGCAATTAGTATCATAAATAACTTTACTTTACAGTGCGTAGCTGACTACGCATCAATCTTAATACCCCTAGGAAACAAAAGTAGCTGCTTCTGAACCGTAAATTAAATCGGCGAGCGTAGCGAGCCACGAACATTTTAAGTATAGGTTTACAAAAGAAACATAATAAAGAAAACGCTTGCAATTTCCACAACACCTAGGTAACTGTAACAGTAGATGAAGAAAAGGAAATCGGTGAGAGGAGTTTGCCGCGTTTTTTTTTGTAACAAAATAAAAACGCGATTGTATTTTAATTCGTCATTTCACAACCGAATTGGTGAGCGGAGCGAGCCTCGAAATTTTTCTTGCATAGGTGAATACAAAATATAAAAAAGAAAACTACGATTTATATTTAAATATTAACCGTATTATTAATATGTACCTACTAACCATGCAAGACCCAAAACTTGGTCCTGCTCTGGTGATTTCTGCGCCCTGTGCCACAACCCTGCCCTATTTACGGCACTCAGTGAACCACCAGGCCAGGCGGCCGTCAATTGATTCAAGGCTACGATTTTAATTTTAACCTATCTAATATCTATTGACATTAATATTCACATACATTCATAGTTCATACCTCATTACTTGTTCATACCTTCCGTTCATACTTGCTTATAGTTCATACTAGCGTTCTATGTTCATACTTCTTACTTCAAGATGTTTACTTCAATATTTCTAACAGCTGACCCCGCTGACAGCTGACAGCGACCCCGCGCCCCTTACGAGCGCGGAATCGCTGCCTCAGTCGAATGGAACCTACCGCGCGCACCTTCGATCTGTGCCATTGTTATCTCGCGTATCTACCTGTGCTTATAACTTTCTATATTCCTGTTTCGTACCTATCTTAATTCTATTGTACCTACTTTACGCTTCTTCAATTCTGTATGTGTGTTCAATTCCTTCAATTCAGTAACCTGTGTTGTGGCTCTGGACATTAAATGCGAACTGGACTATCTATCTACGTGTTTCTACTTTTTCATCCCATCTGAACCAGTATCTGCCCACACCTACCACCCCAAAAAGTCAAAAGATACGAAAAATGTAAGAAATGTAGCCTTCTGGCAACGCTGGTTTGATCCAAAGAGAAGAGAGTTTTGAGTTTGATCGACCGATGTCACAGAAAAGAAATCGGATTTCGTTTAAAAATGCTGCCAGGAGAAATAACATATACTTATTATTTTATTCATCATCATCAATCATATCGGTAACATAAACAGCCCAAGATTAGGTGACACAGGCGATAGTAACAATATATATCAATGGACACAGGTGTGTCGCTGTTTCGAATTCGACTGTGCTTGGTTTTTTGCATTCAAAGAGTATAAAAGTATAAATATTTCTTCCTTTTGTTTCACTAACCTTTTCTTTGCAACATTTTTCCAACTTTTGTAAATTTTCATTTTATTTTGTGTAATAACACTCTAGGATTCATAGAAAATCCTATTTGAAAAATGAGTGTAATACCCTATTTCATCTGGTAATTTGTTGTCGAATGACCTATTTACTCTAGCTAATCTAGTTTTTGTACACGCAATTTATTTCTATTTCTTGTATTGTACATATATGCCTATCTCCAAGCCTTTTCATTTGTCCAAATTTTTCACTAGCAGACATTACGTGTAAATGTTTACAGAAGGCATTGTCAATATTTTAATTGTTTTAAAAAGTTTTTTTTTACAAACTCGTAAGCCAAGCTTGTAGATAGCCCTGACAGGTCTGTTTTGAAGTACAAATATTGATTCTGCCCCTGCAGCTCTTCCCCAGAGGAGTTTGCCATATGACATGACGGTATGAATGTAGCTACGAGGCGAGCTGTGGCGGTATTTGTTAAAGCGCCTACACACGACCCTAAAATCAGAGGCAATATCGGGAGAGTGGTAGTGGCATAGATCTTTTATATACTACCGTTAGATTGGCAATGCAAAAGGGAGGGAACTTATTATACGCGTGTGTTAGAGCGAGATAGATAGGCGAGACCATTCATGTACACTCTATCGGCCTGTATCGGCCTGTCGTCATTCGTGAAAGATAGAAATCCTGAATATTTTACGAAGTCTCCGTATTTTACCGTGTAATTTATTGTTCGTGAATAATGGTGACTTGTGCGGTACTTGAATGTACCTCATCTAAGAAAGAAAACCCACAGAATTATACGTTTCACACGTAAGTACCATTGGAATGTTTAGCTGTATATTTCCAATATTTTAGCATTGCTACCATAGTTTATTACACAAAAGGATAGGGAAAATTATTGCATTTTATCACATCTATGCTCTAAATGTATAGGAATTCTATTCAGAATCTTATCAAATAGGTACGTGAATTCCTACTATTTTTAACCTCACTTTTGTAGAAATAGTGATTGATACTATCGATGGTATCGATAGTCGATTATTTCGATGCCTAGCATCTTGTCGATGTCTCTAACTGACAAAAGTAATGCTTCGCATGCAGCCATAGAGGTGATTTTTATTTCATATTTTAGGATTCCGTAAGCCATTTATAAATATACAATTATAATTTTCCAGATTTCCAAAAAAATATTGAAATACGACAAAAATGGCTAATAATAATATAAAAAAAAGGAATGGGCACCAAAAAAAATATTCTACTATATGCAGCAAGCACTTCGAACAAAAATGTTTTTTTCAACGTGGAGCACAAAGAGTGAAGTTTCGTTCAGGATCAGTACCCAAATTATTCAGGCCAGTAAGTTATCCTATACGTTCTAAAGTATGTTTACTACTTACTCGTAAATTTACTGAATTTGTTGCTATTTCTATTAATTTCACTGTTGGAATGAATATTCATTATATACATAGAGAGGTACATACATTTTTCATCATCATCATCATCATCATTGGCCTATAGCAGTCCATTGCTGGTTATAGGCCTCCCATTATGCCATTGCGTCCTGTCCTATGCTCGACGAATCCAGCTTCTACCAGCAGCTTTTCGCAAATCGTCACTGCACCTGGCTGGAGGGCATCCTTTACTACGTAACATACATTTTTACAATAGGTAAATTCGTTTGCAGGTGGTATTAAAGTCAAAACGCAAAGTATCGTCATATGTCTACAGAGATACATCGCCGGTACCCAAAAGCTCTACAGCAACGTTTCTCTTCTGGAAAATTCACCGAGAAAGAAAAAAATGAAGAAAACTATTGACATCCATAAGAGACGCATAAATATGAAACAAAAAAAAATTAAAAAATGTCAGAGTACAAAAAAATGAGCGGACCAAAAAGTGGTAAAGTTGTCACAAGTGATAAAAAATCTAGAAAGTTTTCCGTCGCTTCAAAATAACGTTAGTGCCGTAATGGGATCTTGTTCTGACGATTTATTACAGCACCTCATTGAAAGAGTAGAAGACAAAAAATAAAATAAAAATCTTAAACAAGAGTATGATACGCAACTGAACACATTTGCCCTAACTTTACATTTTTATAGGACATTTTTTTTAATAGGATAGGTGGCTTTATTTGTCCTTCAAAAGAGGTTATAAGATCGGTATTCGGTCTGAACGAGTTTTTCGAGCACATTTAAAAGGAAAAAATGTAAAAGAAAATATGTTCTGAAAGTTAGTAAATAAATGTCCTGTGTCCTGTAAAAACTTTTTTAACATACTTGATATAAGTATGAAGCAAAATTTCAAAATGTTTCTAAAGAAAGTTTATGACATTTTTACAACAAATTAGTTATCTGAAGGAAAATAAAAAAAAACAGTTTTGCACATGCAAACGTATTTAGTTTTATTTTTGTTCCCTCAACATGATATTAACTTTACGAGTACATTGCATCAAATAAACAGAAACGAAGACGTTGCTCTAGGTACCTATCGATAATCGAAGTTGAGGTAGGCAGTGCATAGCACATCACTATTTTTGTTGCACACATGCACATTACACACATACTCGTGTACTATTGTTTTGGTCTCGCACCTAGTTCTGTATTGCCAATCTAACTGTAGTATAAAAGATCTATGGGTAGTGGGGATGAAATCGGCTACTACTCTACACACGTCCCTGCCAGTTAGTACGTAACCTACCCTGAAGCAAAGCGCTCGTCGATCCAAGATGCCGTCTACACTTTCAAAAAATCAAAAAATAGGCATCGCTCTGGCTGTTGCTACGGTGCGACCAAAACAAAAGAGAAAGGCCTGGGATAAGAGGTGGTTGATGAAACGCCATGAATTGAGTCACATGTGTCACATCAACGTGATGAGACATTTACAACCAGCTGATTTAAAAACTTTCAAAGGATGGATATTGGAGGTTTTATATAATATAAATACTCTTTATGTTTTTGGTCCCATATGTACTACAATTCCTTGTAGATATCAATTATTTTCGTTCAGGCCTCTTGCTACTTCTCCTTTACCATATCGCTGCAAGAAATAAAAATTGATTTATAAAAACACGTCCAGTCGCCACTACAGTCGCACGCACACTGCGGTGAAATCGGTTCCGATTTCACTACACACGCACGGACAACGCTCATTAGACGATAATCGGCCCTAAATCGTGAGCTCGCCCGAACCAATTTCTGAGTTAGGGGTAATAATAATAATACTTATCACGATTTGCCTACTCACGAGGCGATCAATGGAGCGATCTAGGGCGCTCCCCACCACTCTCCCGATATTGTCTCTGATTTAAAGGTCGTGTGTAGGCGCTTTTAGTTGACTTACTTTGTGGATAGCGTATGCTGCAGACCTAAGTAAGTTTGTTAGAAAGGGTTGTAATGTGTGGTTAAGTTTTGAGTCGACAGTTAATCCCAAAAATACATAAAATACACTAGGCACAGATTTTGGTTCAAAGCGTCAAATAAAAACTCCTTGGCCTGGATAATAGGCTTATTTTATTTAGGTAGACCAATAGTACGTACTTAAAAGCTTCGACAAAGAAAAGCTAAGTAGGTTTTAGATGGGGTTTGGTTGACCAACTGAATTACTCAAGTAGATTGGTATTATTATTACATTAGTAGTCATAAGTAGAAGTTATCTATATACCCAGTACCTATAACCAGCTTATTGGTTGTAGAAGAATTATAGGTAGGTAACCATGAATGATTTGATTATGCAGTTGCGAATTCAGGCGCGGATACAGGATTTCGTTTAAGGGGGGGCAATTTTGGTGTTTGGTAATGTTTTTGACCTATTTTCCAGATAATACATTCTTAGCAAAAAAAAAAAAAGGTTTTATTTATTATAACGGTACATACAGTAATATGAATTAGGCAATAGCAAAAACAAATTCCGACGAGCGAAGCGAATATAAATATGCTAGATGAAAGGGCAATGCTGTCTGATGTATGGCACTACCAGTATCAATGCTAAAGTGATTGCGTCAAAAAGAAACCTAATTTTTTCGATCGAAATTAAACTGTAATTCATGGAATAGTAAGTATTTTGTAACTTCACCAATTTTCAGGATTTTGTTTTGGGGTGCTTGACTTCCCTAATTTTGCCAACCTTTTCTGTATCCTGCCTTAATAGAAAATCTATTTCACGTTCCAGCATATTAAGGTCCCTATTGCCACCAAGTTTAAAAATCTACCCATTAAGGTAAGTGAGATAGATAAGCTCGTAGGTACCTTATTATTATTAATATTATGTACCAATCATAGATCTTTAATATATTTTAAAGATCTATGGTACCAATGTTTAATATACGTATTTATACCATATTCTTTGAAACTAGTCTGTATATAATATAAATTTAATAATTTGCTTTCTTCTGAAAATTTATATATAGGTAAGTTTCTAAACTTTTTCAAAATAACATTTTTTTTTATACGTGATAAACCCTTCGAGCAAAATAAGTCGAAGTATGTACCCTTCCTCTACTCTGTTATCCTGGAAAGAATGAATGAACTTCTAGAGGGAACGTATTTACTCCCAGCATGTTTACAAACACAGGTTTTTTAAGGTGTTTTGTTGTTTGTTTTCCGTTTGTACACGCCCTTACCAAACCTTCAAATTATAGACTGTGGTTATTCAATTGTCGTTGATTAATTAGTGATTTTAAGGTCTATGGACGTTTTTACTTGTGGCGTTCAAACGAGTGATGGCTGCTAAAAAAATCGACCAATCAGAAGGCATGTGCATCAATAATCAGGCTGTGATTAATCAGTCCGTGCATAATCATCACGTGTTGATTTTTCACAGCCAGTTTTTGGTGGACATTTTGCTTTGCTTTGTTTGTACATGGATGATCAGGCTGTGCATAATCAGGACGTGCAATATCAGGACCCAACTAACCAACTATTACCTAATGTGTGTGTTACTCCAGCGGCAAGTTGACTCGGATCGGGATGAAACTTACAGAAAAATTAGAGCACTATGTCCTGTAAATGTTCCCCAAAAATTAAGTTTGTGCCTATTAAGGTTCCAGAGTTATTCGAGAAAATAAGATGCGTTACTGCAGCGGCATGGTTTTTACCCATTAGCCTAAGCCAAATTTAAAGTAGCTTTTGTGCATGTCACTGGCCAAACAGCGGCATTTGTGCGACCTGTGGTTTATGAGTTATTGCAGATGCCGCTGGAGTAACGTTTTGCAGATTTCCGGATCTTCGAAACGGCTGAACGCACAAATATGATTTTTTGTGAGCAAATGCGTTGTAATTTGTGCCTATTTGTGCGATAGTTGTTTTTCCGAAAAAATGCACGATGTATGAATTAGACGAGTTTTTGTGAAAATTGAAAATTGCCTCTAGCTCTTGAACTACTAGTGGAAAGCACTTTATGATTGCATTGGCTGATGCCTTTATGGAATATACATCTTCTGACAACATTTTGAAACCCTACACCTAATTTTCGACGAAATAAATCAATTTTACAACAGAAAATAGTTTACTAATTTCTAACCTCAAATAAGGGAGTTGTAACAAGTTATCAATTTTCATGATTTGCCAATAATAACTAACAATATAACAATAATATACAAACAACATATAACTAACAATTTAACAATAATCCAGTGCCGAAAATAAGGCCACCGGTGCCTCGGCACATTGCGCAGAGCATGCATGGTAGTATTCATTAATTATTTCGTTGATATCTAGTTATGAATCTTAGTTTTCTTTTTGGGGGGCGCAAAAATAACCAGACCAGGACCAAGATTTAATTAATAGGTTGATACCCAGTTATAAATCGTAGTTTTTTCTTTTCTTAGGGGCGCAGAAATGACCAGACAAGAACCAAGTTTTAATTATTAGGTTGATATCCAGAAATAAATCTTTATATTCTTTTCTGGGGGGCACAGAAATTAGGTACCAGACCAGGACCAAGTTTTGGGTCATGAAAAGTAGTATTAATTAATTACTATTAGTTTGATATCCAGATATAAATTGAGTTGTCTTTTCTTGTGGGGTGCAAAAATGACCAGAGCAGGACCAAATCTTCGTTGATAATTATATCCTAATACATATAGGTTGGTTGAAATTCAGATATAAATCGTAGTTTTCCTACCTCTGATAGAAAAATTTCGCGGCTCGCTCTGCTCGCCGATTTCGTTACCATCATATGGTTGTGAAAGGTAGGTACTTAACTACGCACAAATATTTTTAAATCAATCCTATAAAGTTTGCAACAATGACGAATTACGCACACACAACACAATAGCGCTAGTTAGAATGATAAAAACAGATTGTGGCTCACTGCGCTCGCCGACTACATTTTTTACGTCTGTTGTTGTAGTTTCAAAAAAATGCCATCATTTTCTTTGTATTTTTTCTTTTGTGCACAAAAAATTTTACGGCTCGCTACGCTTGCCGATTTTATTTCTATAATAAGTGAAGGGACTATGCACTGAGAAGTCAACTTTGACTTCATATATGCTGGAACGCGAGATATTTTTTTCTATTGTGTCTGGTATCCAGACTTTACAATTATAGAAGCTCGCACCAGGCGCGTAAAATGCTATTTACGGCACTGACTGTGTCCATACAAAAAACAAGTAATGGAACGATATCCTGTTTCCGTCATGAGGATCATCCACATTTTTTGGTTAATTATGCAGATTTGTAGGTATAAAAATCAATATATACTATGTTTTTGTTTTTATGGTATAAAAAATGACCAATATACAAATGTTTTAGTGAAAAAAAAATTGCGGCTCGATTCGCTCGCCGACTTCATTACCTAGTTTAGTGACCTGTATTAACACAAAGGCTTTTTATACTGGTAGCAGCAAAGCCGCAGGCGGTATCTAGTTACAAGTCGCAGGTGTTATCTAGTTACAATTACATTTAGCAATCCAAACCCCAAACTAATGTTATAAATGCGAAACTCTGTTTGTTTGAAAACTTTATTGCACCTACTTAAAAAATGTTACCAAGGGTGGGCTTAATGCCGTAGGCATCTGTCAATCTGTCTGTTAGTTATGTTTCTTATGCCTAAAGAGCTGCAATAATTTTAATGAATTTTAGTATAGACCTAGCTGGGACATTGGAGAAATAGAAATAGAAATAGAAATAGAAAATGTTTATTTGAAACAACAGTTTACAAGATAAAAGTTCAGTTAGTTTAATACATGTTAATAACATCGCTGTTGCAAAAAGGCCCTAACTCAGCATATTGATAGTTGTAGACGAATACCTACAACAAGCGCTGGTCTTCCGTTAGAACCCTTTTGGTGACGTCACGAACGGACGTACGTACATACTAGAAAAAACTAAATATATAGACATAAACTAAAACTTTATTTATAGAGGTTATTAATAAAGTATTTATAAAAGAACATGACGAAAAAGAAAGAAATTAATGTATCATCAAATAAATTTTAAAAAATGCCATAGAAAATGTATAGTGTACTTACAATAAGCCAAAACTACAATAACAATGAATAAAATTGTATGAAAACTATAGAAATCGGATCTGTAATAAAAACTATAGAAATCTAAACAGAAAGATGATGCATTTTTATATAATATAATGAATACTTAATTTAATAAACATAATAAATAAGTGATACCTATAAAAAAAAACAGAAGTAATACCTATCAAACGGAAAGTCCTCAACAAAGTTTAAGTTTATGAACAATAAATATTATATTATGATACATAGGTATAGGACAGGATAAAATGATATAGTTAGGAAAGTAATGTTTAAGTAGCTTTATATTCTAAGATTATCCAAAATAACCTATTCAAATGTTTGTTTATAAAGCAAAACTATTCTAAGTAACAGGAGAAGCACATGGTGTATTCTGTGACATGGTCTAATTTTAGCAAAAATAAACATGAAAGGGTTGAATTAAGAAACGGAAAAAAATGGAAGAAACCATCAAAGGCTGGCCTCGGAACTGCTGGGCCTAAGGCTGCAGTGGGAGGATCCTCCTCACAGGGCATGCAGAGTCTAGGAGGGCCGCCTCTTGTATTTGACTTTTGATCAAGCTGCCAATCGAAAGCCCAAGAAATATTGGTTGCGGCTCTTCGTTATCAGACTGTTCATAGATTCACAGTTCACAGATTATTAGATTATACATTTTTATTATTAAATTAAAAAATGAAATTTTATTACATATTTTATGAAGGTAAAAATTTTTGTAATGTGGAGATGTATGATTGTTTCCCCTACATACAAAAACAGGTCTATAGTTCTAGACCAAGGATAACATCAACATGTTACCATAGCTGCAGGCAGAATATAGTTATACCTAATACTAGACATTTTCACATAGCATGTAGCCCCACGGTAAGAAAGCTTGTGTCACAAAAAATCACTCATATTACAATGTTCTGGTGTCGAAAGAACTTCCTGAACCTTCATTCACACTTTCGAAAACATACACCATAGAGATGCTCTAGCTCCTTGATCCTCTTCGAAAGGCAGTTTAGGGTCAACCCTACAGCCCATGCCCCGCCTTCACGCTGTAGATAACGTATTTGTGATACGTAAATATAGTTGAGTGGTGCCCGCTTTGCTGCCGGGTTAAATCCTGTTAGCACTGCTGCTCTGCACTACTAAAAAGTACATTTGCCCTTGAAGTAGCGATGTGAGCTGGCCTCTCTTAGTACGCGCCATTACGCCGTGTGCTCAGCTCATCGCATTCAATTTCTGCCAGCAACCTTTCGTGACTCCACCTGGGCGTCTACTAAGAGGGCTGGCTGAGACGCAGTTATCCACTCTTTTACACCAAAACGGTTGCCGGTTCTTCGCCAGAATGGCCATCCCACTGCCATTTCAGCTTTGTCGAATTTCTTTAGGTTTAGCCGGTAGCTAGGGTTTGCATAGTAACTTTGCAATCTAATCTACTATTTTATGTTATGTAATGAATTAGATTGACGAAATGACCAATGAAATTGATAACTGCGCTTGGTGCCTTTTGTTTTGTTTTGCTTTTTTGTTTGTATTATTAAAAACATCGGTAAACATTTAGTTCTAGCCAAAGTGCACCGTATACTCATTGGCATTGTGAACAAGAACATAGCACTATCCTAGTCTATTCTTGGCACCTCGGGTAAGTACTGTAAACGAAGCTTAAGTCTCGTCGATGGCGTGTGCACGGATGATCAGGCTGTGCATTCCATGGGTGTGAAAAATCAGCACGTGCAAAACATGTACAGCCTGATCATCCATGGCCAATTGTGTACATGGATAATCAGGCTGTGAATAATCAGGCCGCGCAATATTGGCTCCCGTTCGTCGAACGGCCCCGCGACCCACTCGCGCGTAAACTTTAGGGATGTGCCGATCCGATCCGATTTTTTTCAAAGATCGGATCGTGGGCATAAGATCCGATCGATTTTCGGATTGGATCGAGTCCATGCGATCTGATCCGCGGATCGATACAACTCCATTAAAATCGGATCGTATTCCAAACATGGTGGTTTTCAGACCATGTAAGACATTATCACATTAAACTCAAAGTTAATACTAAATCTTTGGTTTGTATTATGTTTCAAATTTAATCTAAGTGTACTTTTCATCGTAATTATTATTGGCGTTTGCTATTGTGTCATAAATGCCAACCTTATTTATCACAAAGTCCTTAAAAATAGTATTATAATTAATATTTTCTTAGGTCCATGTAATTTCTGTTGCGTTCTAATTGTGGTTAGCTATTTTGTTTGAACTAAATGTAATGTATTTGTGAAAATGTAATGAATTTCAATGCATATTTTCAATACGACCTCTCGGATCGATCTTTAGAAAATCTAATCAAATTCATGCGATCTGATCCGCGGATCGGATTGAGAGGTAACGATCCATTACGATCCATGAAATCGGATCGAGCGTGAAAAAATCACATCCCTACTAAACTTTAAGAGTCACGCACGCACGGCACGAACGAACCGAAAGCTTATGGTTTTGCCTAAAAATAGGGAAATTGTAATTCGACAATGAACTTACAAACCTGAATGATGAAAATGATTACTTTCGTACAGTTTGATACGTTTGGTTAGAAACTTTATTTTACTCTTACAAAAGGTACACCAACACTTTACTTAGGTTTAGTATGGCATACTATTTTTGGATTCTGCACTTTACACTGTCGTTTTAAGGCTTCCGTACCCAAATGGTAGAAACGGGACCCTATTACTAAGACTCCATAGTCCATCTGTCTGTTTGTGTGTTTGTCTGTCTGTCTGTCACCAAGCTGTATCTCATGAACCGTGATAGCTAGACAGTTGTTAGCTAGATTCGATTTTCACAGATGATGTATTTCTGATGCCGCTATAAAAACAAAAAGGTAATACTAACAGAAAAAAATAAATATTTAAGGGGGGCTCCCATTTAACAAAGGGGATTTTTGCCGTTTTTTGCTCGAACAGCTACAGGTAGACACTTGAAATATACAAACAATATTTAGTTGTGTTATTTACTTCAAAAATAAATAATTTAATTCATATAAAATAATTTAAGGAGCCATAGCACAGCCTACATCGGCACAGCTAAATCCCCTGGCCACTGACGGGCAGCAGCGTCGGTGGTGCGAGAAGCTGTGCTCTGCGATCCCCAACCCGCATGCCCAGCGTGGGGATTATGAGTATATCCCCCTTTATTAGGGGAGGCCTATTTCCAGCAGTGGACTGATATAGGCTGATTTGGTGTGATGTGGGAATTTAAGGAGGGCTCTCATACAAGTATAGATAATGGTACGGAACCCTTCGTGCACGAGTCCGATTCGCACTTGGTCGGTTTTTTTTTCAGTCGTATCAAGTCCGATGATACGCTCATCACATTGGGGCACGGCTCAGCTTTCCTATAACTGATGTGAGCTAGGCGGCTGAAACTTTTGGCACAGATAGGTAGGTCTAGGACCTAGGACGATCGTCCAAGGTCTTTACCTAGGAAGTCTAAATTTAAAATGGCGTAGTCCGTAAACAAATAGTTTTTGAGATAGGTATTATTTTTTGAAAATTCCAAGTTTTCACGTAATTTTGTCAAACTAGATATTTTGGTTTGCAATCAAAGTTTGCTATTGATTAGTTTTTTATTTAGAGTATTTTTTGTTGATCTGATAATGACAATGACATTTCTCGTTGTCTTCCCGACATAATATACAGTAGGTAGGTTACCAAGTTTTTTTTCACCTGGAAATCCGCCCCGCATTAGTAAGTGAAAGTGAAAGTGAAAAATTCTTTATTCAGTACAAACATTATAGTACACTTTGAATCGTCATTTTTTTTAAATTTATACCAATTAGTAACGCGACCAACAAGAGAAGAATTGGCAAGAAACTCTGCTTATTTTTTTTTATGTCAGTTTTACAATATTTTATCTTGGCAAAAAAAGAAGGGGTAATCAATTTTTACTGTTGGCAATTTCGTCTCTGTCTGTCATTTTTGAGATTAGTGACGTGATGTTTATATGTCAGTGTCAGTATATGTTGCAGTCAAATAACGTTGCGCGCCGGATCAATCAGCTGATTTTTGTTTTGTTTTTGGCATGCTTTGTTTACTTTTTCCTGGAAACTAAAAATTCATATAATTCACGTTATTTCGTGGCTGGAGATTCAAGTTTTATTGAAATTGCATTATGGATACTGGTGAGCATTTTCTAAAATCTTCCGTTATTTTATAAATTCAAAAATAACCTCTCAGATTTGCTATTTTCTTTTTCGTAAAATAAATACGTTTTAATAGATTGCTTTATTGTACAGCTAGACATATCTACTCTTAATATGGGAACGTTATTACGGGTTTTTAAAAAGCTAACTGATTTACTTAATTAATAAAATAAAACTAAGGTGATTACGTCCACACCGATTTGGAGGCGCTTTAATAATGAAGTAAGTACATTAGGTTCGGATGCAGCCGGACGACATACAGACGGCTGCATCAGCATTACTATTCTAAGAAAGTGAATTCCAATGCAAGCAAAAACAATATTGTAAACTTAATCTAAGGGTGAGGGGTGAGGGCTAAACTTCTATCTTTCTAATTTATTAAGTTATTTACATGCAATAAATTCACCTGAATTCGGTTTTAACAACCTTACAACAACAACACCAGCCTATATCAATCCACTGCTGGACAGACGCCTCCAAACAAGAAATAAGAATTATGCCCATAATCCTCACGCTGGACATGCGGGTTGGAGATCGCAGGACAATTCTCGCACCACGCCGACGCTGCTGCCGAAAAAAGTTATGCACTTACGTCCCGCATTGGGTTGTATTATGCATTGCCCCCCTGCTAACCTGACCCCAGCCAGCCCAATTTCTTAAAGTAACGGAGACGGACTCTGGGTTGATGGCATTGCTCTAGGATTCCCGATACTGCGTGCGTTTGTGAGCCTTGATCAAGCAGTTTTTGTAACCCGGATTTTGTTCTGGCTTCGTTTGTGGCAGTGCAGTGTAAGATGACGTGCTCCACTGTTTGTTCAGCTTGAAAGCAGCCGCGACAGGTGCCGCTGTCCGTAGCTCCTGACTTTACTAGGTGGTGGTTCAGGTCACAGTTGCCTGTAATAACACCTGCCCATCAGTAGTGTGAGCAGGGTGCATGCACCATTGGCAGGTAAAGTTGGCTTGACTTCTGAAGATGAAATTTATATTCATATTCATATTCATTTACTCTTGCTTCAATGTCCTACATTACAGTGGTATAGCTTAGGTCTAGTATAGCTTATGAGTAGGTTGTTAGGTATATTGACCCTGTCAGGGCACTGCAGGAAAATAATTAATTTACAGTAGTGTCAAATGTATGTAGGAACAAGTTGTGTAAAATTAGTCAATGCTTATTCATTAATTATTATTAAATTACATATTTATTATTATTATAATTTAAACGAAAAGGTCAAAATAACATGTAATAAATAATTGTAATTTAATATCTCATCATAGAAACTATTCAAAAAAAGGTTAAAGTAAAATAAAATAAAAAAATGTCAAGAGATTAAATAAAAATAACAACAATAATAATGTCGAAGTCAGTATCCGTTTTATGTCAAGTTGGGTGATTAATCACTAAGTTAGATAGCTTAGTTAGTCATTTTATATAAATTTGTCGGATAAAAATTCGTCAACAGTGTAGTAGGCCTTTTCCGTCAAGATATTTTTTATGTGTTTTTGAAATAAGGAGTCTTTATCTTCACTTTTGATGCGTTCGGGTAGTTTATTAAATATTCTTACAATTCTGTAGGCTGGACTGTTGTTTACTAATTGCAAAGTTGTCGCAGGTAATATAAGTTTATTTTTGTTGTTAAATTTAGAAAAGGGTTTCCATCCTATCTTTGGAACTCAAGTCCAACCTACTGAGTCATCATCATCATCATCATCGGCCTATAGTAGTTCACTACTGGACATAGGTCCCCTAATGAGCGCCATTGCGCCCTGTCCTGAGCTTGACGCATCCAGCTTCTACCAGCAGCCTTTTGCAGATCATCACTCCACCTGGCCGGAGGGCTACTACTACATACATATACCTACTGAGTATATATTACAAATATTTTGTTCTAAAGCTGGTTTTTTTACATTTACCTTGTGCATCTACCTTTACTTATTAACACCCATGTGATGATAAGTTAAAGGTTAAATCTGTTTTTGCATGGCCGGGTTTCAAACCACCCAACCTCTTACTTACAACATTCCACTGGGTAGACCTAATTAGGATTTTTAAGCAAGTACCTACCTAAGTGCCACACATGGATGGTTTCAATTTATAAGTAGATATTAAGAGCAGCATCTAATCAATAATGGTTACTATAAGCCAATTACGGTATTTACCTGTTCTTGATGGCTGTTGGTAAGTTGTTTCTTGTCCGAACTGACCCACTGCAGGGCAAAGGTTTCAATAAATGTAGTAGGTAGGTATATTTTTACAAAATACAAATAGGTAGGTAGTTTACTTTTACCGCTTTTACTTTTTAACCGACTTCAAAAAGGATGAGGTTCTCAATTCGTCGGTTTTCTTTTTCGACTTTTTTATATGTATGTTCACCGATATCTCCGACAATCGTGAAAAAAGTGACTTTCAAAATTATTTTTTTGTTTGAAAATGTATACTTTACAGTATTATACTTAACATTTTATTCCTGAGGCATTGGTACTTTTCCCGCAAAACTCAAAAAACCTCAACCTCACTTGTAATTTTCGCTCTATGTTCACCGACATCTTAAATTGTGAACCGATTTTCAAAATTCTTTTTTTGTTTAAATGAGTATACATTACAGGTGGTTCCATATTAAATTTATTCCTGAGGGATTGGTACTTTCCCCGCAAAACTCAAAAAACTTTATCCTCACTTGTAATTTACGCCCGGGTGGCCGGTGCCGGTGGCACGTTGAGTGGATTTGTCCATGACTGAATGAATTTGTCCATTGCTAGTTTACTTCAGAATAATAGTATTATCGAATTACACAAATAATAATAAAATAAACAAACATTTCTTACCTACTGCCCTAAAAAGTGAAAAATTAACTGAATTTGATATTTAATTCAAGGAAGAAAATAGCTGCCTGGTCATCTGTTTGAAGTCGGTGCCATTTAGATAGGTGGCTACATACGCCCGCTCCCGCCACATCACATCACCCAACGCGTGCGTGAATATGGCGTGAATGCGTGAGGAATGAGCGTGGAGGAGGCGGAGGGCCTCTACCTACGTTCGTACTTCACCGACTTGAAACAGGTGACTAGGGACCTATTTTTTCTTTGATTTAAATATCAAATTAAGTTTATTTTTCGCTTTTTAGGGTAGTAGGTAAGAAGTGTTTGTTTTGTTTTTTTTTTTTTTAAGTTTGTTTGTAACCTAAATATCCTCTCCATCCAAAGGTTGCCTGGAAGAGATCGCATCCAAGCGATGAGACCGCTCTTTTTTATATATTTATATAAGTTAAGTTTTCGTCTGTTGTTTCTAAAATTAAGGTGTGAAATAAAGAGTTTTCATTCATTCAGTTTATTTAAAAGTCTAATACAAATAGAGTTAGATGGTCCCCGCAAGAAGCATGCCTGTATCGTGGAAGGCCGGTTTACTTAAAACTATGAACAAACAAAAGAAGTAACAGTATTAGAACTATCATAGGTTCTTTTCTAGGTACTACCTATAAGTTTCGGGTTTACCCACGTCCCACATTTAAGTGGTTTATAAGTCACGTGGTTCCCATAATAAGACATCTGCTTAGTTTGAGGCTAGATGGTGTGTGAGAAGGTCTAACCGTGCGGTTCCACCACACATTGTGGTTTCGCACGCGCTGCATCTTTTAAGTAAACTATTATTTTGACATTTAACATTCAGCACGTGACCTACTCGTGCCAGTGACCAAGGAAAGATTTGCCACCTAACCTTGTAATTAACACGTAACTTATAATACACTAGCTGACTCGCTCGCAACTTCGTTTGCATTTATACTCTTTTTTACGTATGTCCTTTCATGTGAAAACCCAAGCCTGGTAATTTGACACGGAACCCTAAATATGAATGAAATAAAAAGTACCTACATATTACTACATTACCTAGGTACCCCGTAATGTAGTAATATGTAGGTACTTGTTCCCGTTCCCGCTCTCACTCCTTTTTTCGTTCCTGTTTCCGTTGGCAACCCGTCGCCAAGTTAACAGCCGGTATAGGTATGATGAATTTTTATATGCCTAACTCTTGATTATGATTGGTTACCCATGCAAACTTTCATCACATAAATCACCCTCATTAAGTTTCATTTTCGCTACAAAAAGCAGCAAGTCCTTCTCCAAGGTCCCATGGGTGGGACCTGGAGAACCTTCAGCGCTTTAGGTGTTTATTTATTTTCGTTATAGTCTTTGTGAAAAATCTCAAGTAATTATGTAAAAAAAAACTTGCTATCCCCGTTGTATTCAAATATCCAATACAAATGAATGAAATCAAAATTTGGAATTCTAATCCGATTTAATTATCATTTTTTATTTGACATTCCAATTTTAAAGAGTATCGCATTGCACCAAGCTTTTAAGGCTCCCCACACAGGTGTGTTATTATCGGCGATAATATCGCATGCGTTATTGCGATAATGCGTCCCAATTCCTTACACATAATTGCGTTATCGCAGCAGTATGTAACTTTTTAGCAGTCCTAATACATAATGTACTTAAATTCTACAGATCGTACACTACGCGCAACTATCAAAGGCATTGAAAATGTAATTTAGAAATAAATCACACCATAAAATTTGACATTAAATAATGTACTAACGAAAATGTGAACGGAGCGCAGAGTGGCTTTGCGCGTAAAGGCCCTTCTACTGCCTACAGTTTTTGTACGTCTGCCTCCTAAGATGGCTCAAGCTGTAGCTTAATTCAATCTCGAGATAAAAAAAAAATCGGTTACTTGAATAGCGAGCTCAAAAAAATAGTTGGGAAATTCTCGATCCAGAAAGTTGTTGAATTTTGACAAATTTTGGAAAATCTCAAAAAGTTACCACCTGATTTTGGAAATTCAAATTGCACTTTGAAGACCTCTGGCAGACGCAAATATTGACGTAACTTTGACCGATCACTTTATTCACCTACACATCTTTTTTATGCATGTAACGAATTTACTTTCAATTTATGGAGTTTCAAAAATGTGACGAATTCATTTTGTTGAAAATACAACAACCCCTCTCATATCTGTGAAACTATAGGCAAATGTCAGAATTTCATGAATCGGAGCACTATACTCGATCCGAAAAACTTAAACATTTTCAATATTTGTGCCTTTCATCAATTTTGTTAAAGAATGTTTATGCAAAATTTGAAGTAGATTGGACCGAGGAATCACGTTGGTCCATACAAACTTTGCCCACGTTTTTCACCCCTTTAGGGGTAGAATCTCGGAAAATCCTTTCTTATCGGATGCCTACGTCATACAAAAGACACGACCTCTAAGTTTCAGATCTCTTCGATCAGCGGTTTAGGCTGTGCGTTGATCCCCATTGCAACCCCCCTCGAGGACTATTTCAAAATTTCAATGACACCAATCTTCATTTATTGTATGGAATAATAAATGTCCTAGGTTTCAAGTTTCTAAGTTCAAGGAATACGATTTTTCATACAAAATTTTTTACACCTTATCACCCTCTTAAGGGTTGAATTTCTAAAAACCGTTTCTTAGTGAGCGCCTACACCCGACAAAGAATTCTTGTGCCAAATTTCAGATCTGTAGACCCTGTAGTTTCTGAGATTTCGTGATGAGTGTGTCAGTGAGTGAGTGAGGATAAAAGAGAACTCTCTTTTATATATATAGATTAAGGCTGAGCGCAGCCTATAGTCAAGTCTGTCTTAAGACAGACTGCCGCATTATAAATAATATGAAGCCGCGCACACTGCGACAAAGACATCTCTTAGTCAAAGACGTCTGCAAGACAGCACAACGACAAGTCTGACTAGCGACTCTCGGCTCAGTGTTGCCGGCAGTCAAACAGAAAAAGATCCGAACCCAAGGTCAAAATAATCCGTTCTTTAATTTCACTAGGTGTACCTATTTAAAAGAAACCGCCAAAAATCTTAATTTCTCTTTCTTGCTTCATCATCAGACCCTGATCTCTAATTTTCTATATAAAATATAAGCTTTTGCCCGCGGCTTCGCTCGCATTAAAAGTTATTTTCCTATCCCTCGCGAGAACAATACTTTTTGGTAAGGCCTTTCTCCTTTTCTGTACCCCTGAAAACGTGTACGCAAAATTTCATGATGATCGATTGAGTAGCTTTGGCGTGAAATTAAAACAAAGAAGCTTATTTTTCCATTAAATAAAATTAGTTTAGATAGGATTCAGTGTGTCCGCTCACGACCGACAATCAACACTTCAACATTTCAATACTTTCACACTTTAACACTATAACACATTAAAACTTCAACACTTCAAAAATTAAACCTATAACACTTCAACACTACAACATTTCAACACTTTAACACTTGAACATTCCAACACTTCAACACATTAACATTTGAACACTTCAACACTTTAACATTTCAACACTAACATTTTAAAACTAATACTTTAACACTTCAATACTTAAAAACTTCAATATTTTAACATTTTAAGACTAACGCTTTCACACTTCAACATTCAACATTTCAACACTTTTACACTTCAACATTTCAACACTTTCACATTTTAAGACTAACACTTCACTATTTCAACGCTTCATTTCAACATTTCGACATCTTTAACATTGCGTCCCACGGCGGGAATTGAACCCCCAACCCATACGCACGTTTAAGTCATGCTTTTCTGAAGCTCATACAAATATTTCTCTCGCGGCGGGAATCAAACCCATAACCTCAATACCTACGTTTAAGTCATACCTATCTGAAGTTGAATCTCGGTGGGGATTATGAGTCGATTTTTTTTTCTGTTTCATCATCCCCACTAGTGGGCCAGACCTGGTGGGGAATAGGGAATGATCCGCGACGGTAACGCACCCCCTTTCTTCCCATCGTTGCCGAAAAAAGTCAGTTTTCAGGCCTCAGCGGATTTTTTTTAGATCATTAGGTCTACTGGAGTTTTTAGTACTTTTTTGTACTTTATGAAGATGAAGACTAAGAATTCAATTAACCTTCTATAAACAATTTGTGGCTCGCTTCGCTTGCTGATTTTGAAAACCTATCTTTAGTTGCGTTACAATCCCTCACATTACCTAGATAGGTTAGGTATATGGGTATTGTAGTATTAGGTAGGTTTTACTCTAATTAGGTACCTGCCAAAAGGTGGCTGGTGGCTGGCTTCGCTCACCAACTTTGTTCATAATGTGAGTAACTTTCACCCACAGGTGTAAGGCCTGAGTGTTAGATATAAGTATGGTGATCAGGGTCTGATGATGAAACAGGAAAGAGAAATCAGGATTTTGTTTTCTGTTTGACTAATGACTACCGGCAACATGTTTACTGATGACGAACTCGTTGAAAAATTAATCAACGAGATCGAAAAGAGACCTGGGTGCGAGTTTTTTACCAGCTCGATCGCATTTGCGTTTACGCAAATTTTATATGGAATTTTTAAAAAATTTATTCTGACTCTTTTCCATACAAATTTGAGTACCCTGTTCTTTTTAATAAAACGTGTGAAGAATACTTAGATAATCATTTAAAAAATATATATGAAGAGGTAACTATGGAGCTAGTAGGTCTTGAAAAGTGGGGAGAAATGTCAGCAGAAGAAAAAAAAATGCTAGTCGGTACTTGTTATTGCCTAATTCCTTTAATTTACATTATGTACGCATATTTATCTACACTAATTCTACACTTATATAAACCGGTGACATTAAATTAACCCAAGTACCGGGTTAATAGGTTCAGCATTTTTAATTTTAGAAATTATTTTTAATTCCTTGACACACATAGCTTGCGCCGCGTAGCTTATTTACCTTTTGGCACTTATTAGTATGGCCTAAGTACAGGGACCTTTTTAGTATATATAGGTAGGTAGGTACCTAGCTACTTGCTTACTATCAACTGCTTTAAAGACGGTTGTTGTTTTGTTGGGAGGGAGTCAGTCAGCCTGTGCGATAAATCTGTAGCGCAGACGTCACCGATTGGGGTCACGAACTCTTACCACCCACACGTTGCCACCTAGTTGCTGTAGTTAAAGACAAAGCGTTCCGCTAAAGTTTATACCTAACTACCTTACTTACTTACATATTTACTTACTTACTAACTTATTAATGTGCTACTTACTCTAAGTACCACATATGCAGGTCACCTATTTGGATTAATAGGAAAGTGATATGATTTAACTTCGTAACGTAATTTGTACCTACTGCCGTCAAGCCACATGGTACGAGTAGGTGTAGGTGTACCTAACAAATTATTTAGACCTGAATCCGGATCTTTTTCTGTTTGACTGCTGGTAGCACTGAAGACAGTCGTGTCTTAAGACAGACTTGTCGCCCTTAGTGAAGTCTGTCTTAAGCAGACTTGACTATGGTCTGCGCTCAGCCTAACTTAAACTTGTGAATTTTGGTGTTAAACGTGCAAAATATTAACTAACTGACTAAAACTATAAACTATCAGTGATACGTTGGTGCCGTGTAAGTGGAAACTGTCAACCTCACTAGCATCTTCACATGTATGGTCATAGGGTGGAAATAAGCAACCCTTAGCCCTTAAACAAGCATAATTATTTAATTATGTATATCAGAAATAAAATATAGTACGTTCTCACAGGCTCTTGTGGCTAAACACAATGGTCTCGGGAGAAAAACAGCGTCGACTGTTAACGCAGTGGGCATAATGCTGAGTCGGGGCCTATTTGCTGCTGTAGCAGACAATACCTATGTATCATCATCATCATCATCAGTCCGACTTCACCCACTGCTGGGTATAGGCCTCCCTCAACTTGTGCCATCCACCTATATATAAAAAGTTTTTTTCACTTCTCTTGCTCAAAAAGTGTATCATAATAGTGTAGCTTAGCGGGCCTAAAACTCGAGTTTAATACCTCGGGCTAAAAAGTATTCTTTATTTTTAATTTTTGTCTAAAATCATCAGCCCGTACAAAGCATTCGTTCTCTTACATATTAAAAACTCGACTTCTTGGTGCTCCGTCAATCTTTTTTTTTTGAAAATAGAACCGTCTTGGTGATGTTTTATGAAGGTTGATTTATTTTTAATAAAATTTCTGAAAATTGTCTAATTTTGAATTGTTTTATTTTCTCGCAATCGAAGTGAAAAGTAGAGTGTTTTACTCGGGCCAAAACCACCCATTATAACTCGGTCTTGTCATCCTCCCTCGCTACGCTCGGGAGTATAACAACCTCGTATATAATAGGATGGTTTAGTCCCTTGTAAAACAATCTACTATTTTTTTGAACTAGTAAATTCATAGTTTTATATGAATTTGTGTGCTATTTTGTAGTAAATAAAGTGATGTCTATGTCTAGGCTACATTTATCTGTGTGCCGCGAGTCAAAGCTAGTTAACAAATAAATAAAAGTATGTAATTACCTACCTAATGAAATTCACTATCCAGCACTGCACTCTAAAAAGCAATCCCAGTACATTGGACACTTAAAAAGCCAATCACGAAATGGAAGCAATGCAATATGCACAAGCTATTAACTTCCAAGTAATAGAAGTACCTACCTCGTCCCCTGCCTTGGCTGGGGGGTGCTACACCCCCTGTATTGGCTTTGCAAAAATTAAATGACGCCACTAGCGAATTATAATTGAATGTCAACGTTTATAAAATAAAATGAAAGTTTAATTTAAAATAAGTGTTAGATTTTTGTTTGTATATTACATATTACATAAAAATTTCTCACTTAACTCCTAAACGGCTGAACGGGTTTGGATACTGTCGAAGACCTGGATTATTAAGCTGGGTACGGATAGCGTGTATATTGGTACGCGTAGTCGGGTTACGCGTATCTTGGAACGCCATGTCTGTACTTGCAGCTACGCGTACTCTTTGGGCGTACGCGTGCCGCGCGAGCTGGCTCGCGGCGCGATCCGTGGTCAGTCGGTTTCGGCTCGCGTAGCTCTTTGGATCGATTGGCCTCGCGTTCAGGTTCGCGGCGGTCCACATTAACTGTACGCGTATCCAATATACGCGTGCCCAGCGAACCCCGACTACGCGTATACAGGAACGCGCTATCCGTACCCAGCTTAACATTACATTACTTTTTATCCCGGTACCACGCGAGCGAAGCCGCGCGTGGATGCAAGTGAGTTTAAGATTTAACTTGAGTACTCCTCAACGGCACTGCAGCAGCCAAAGTGTCGAAGTTTCCCCTCAATGTCTATTTTTGCCTCGAAGCAGCATTGCTGTGTTTGAAGGCTGTAAGTTGATGGACGCAGGGCGTTGCATCGCACGTTACAAACATGCGTGACCTACGAAGCAATACTTTGTTATAAGTAATGGTTACTACTTAACATCAGGTGGACCATGTGGTAGTTCGATTTTCATACCATAGAAAATTGTATTTTCTTGTGTGTCGGTACACGTGAAAATCGTGAGTAACACGTTATAAATAAAAGCATTTTTATGTACTACACTTTGAGCTATCCCATACATTTTCATACAAAGCTAAGCTACGTGCGTACCGTGGCCTTCGTGCGTAGCAATGACCGCATCACAATGGGGCGCTCTAAACGAACCACATTATAGTTAAACGGCACTGGGTTCAGATAATTCCCATCTCCTAAATTATTTCGTCTCTACCGAGCAATTTGAGTGCGAACGTGCATCGTGAAATTTTCTCTGTTGGGAAAAAAGCGAGTAATATACAGAGCAAACTATAGATTTGTTTCTGCTTACGGTCGTTCGTTTATTGCCCACTAGCTTCCGCTTCCGCTTTCGCTCGCTTGGTACGAGGATAAAAATAAGCCTTTTTGTTTTTATCGAAGTCATAAACTATGTATATTCCAAGTTTCATCAAAATCCGTTCAGTAGTTTTTGCGAGAAAGAAACATTGACATTTATAAGATTAAGTACATGATATCATCACATACTAATGCGTTAACATAAAGTATCTACCAGTTCTCATACTTTTTACTTATTATTATAAAACGGTGGTTGGAGGCCACAGTTGAAGGCAATTATTCAATTTTTTTAGTAAAAAAAATTTCATACCACAGTTTTTGTCCTTGTATTATCAAATGGAGTAATTCCGAGAATTACACAGATTGAGTCCCACCATAGCTTTTATTTAGCTAAAAATTTCATTCCCACGACTTCCATGTTTATCTTGACTGATGTAAACCTAGAGTTCGCAGTTCGGTTTGCCTCATACTTACCTACTGCTCTTGAAAACCGGTTCATACAATAGACAACCGCACAGCTATAGTTTTTACAACTCTTATGAACTCCTACCGGTTGTCGTATTAGAAAGATTTCGAAGCGACGGGTTCGTTGTTCGTTCTATAAAATATTTTAAATATATTATGAGCGGAGTGGGTATTAGGAATACTTGACAATTTTAAATTAAGAAAGAAAGAAATAAGTTTTTAGTTTTCTTTTAAAATATTCCCCATTTTCCTAAGAATATGACTCTAATATAACAAATGCGAACGTTTGTCAGTATGTGTACTTGCTACTCCTTCACGCTGAAAGTAATGAACGAATTGAGCTGTACATAAAATATGAACTGAAAATTTTCACATAAAATATGTAGATCTGGACTGGAATAACGTATAGGCATATAAGCTAATTTTTATCCGAGTATCACGCGAGTGCAGCCGCGGGCGGAAGCTAGTTCTTTTTCATTAATTTAGCTGTGTAGGCGAAACGTACAATACCTCCATTTTTAATAGAATTTTGGGATGAGTATCGAATTATCGAAAACACATTAGTGACAAACAATTATTGTGACAATGCATATTTACAACAAAAGTGTAAAAAGAAGATATTTTTGCTAATAATCTTGTAACTATAAGAAAATCATTCATTCATTAAAAGCCTGAGTTGTCCCACTGCGGGCAAAGGCCTCCCTTCCTTCCTTCCACTCCTCTCTATTGAGCGCTGTGTTTTGCCATTCTTCTTCCATATATAGGAGTCAAGTTTGTCTCTCCATCTTCTTCGCCGCAGTTTGCCACGTGATCGTCTGATGTTATGCGGGGCCTAGTCATTGATAACCTTTGCCTAGAACTCATCTGGCATGCGGCAGACGTGCCCTGCCCAATCCCATTGTTGCCCAATGTCTGCGATGATAAGTTCACTTTAGTAATTTAAGATTAAATTTACAGCGACAGACCGAGAAAAAGATGGTGGGATGAACTTTGATAGAGCTTGGGTACGAATAGCTCATGGTTGAACAACTGGAGGGATCGCGGAGACCAGTACAACTTTGATCTTCAAATCCAATGCGAATCGGTTGCTTCCAGGCAAGCGGATCCATCTTAGACAACATCGTCACATGTTGCAGGAGAGGTCAAACTATATTTGTAAAAAAAAAAGCCAGTTTTTTACTCAGTGCTAGCCTTTTTTTTGCTTCTTTCAATGTTAAATGGGAATGAATGAACTGCTTGTTTCTTCATGCTTCTAAAATAAAAAAGTAATTTCCGTGTTCCAGCATGTTTTACTCAGAGAAATATCTCGGGAATTTTCTTGCATCTGCTGCAGAAACTAATAAAAATCTAAAGAGTTTCTGGAAAATTCTAAAGAAAAATGCGTTGAATGCAGCTTTAGCGGATTCTCACAGAAAATCATTATTAGCCTTTAGAAATCTTGAATCATTAATTCATCGTAGGGTCCATTCCAACGCGTGACCTCCGAAGTACTTGATACTTTGTTATATGTAATGATAACTGCTTAAGGTCAGGTGGCCCATGTGCTAGTTTTATCTTCAGGTATCATAAAAAAAACACATGGAAGGATGTACAACAACTTTATCAGTCAATAGAAAACTTAGCAGTACCGCCAAAGATTTTTTCGATTAGTATGAAACTCTTTTTTATGTACTTCCATTTGCATAGGTTTTGGTCCATCTGAGGCATCATTAACCGACTTCAAAAAGGAGGAAGTTCTCAATTCGTCGGAACCTTTTTTTTCGACTTTTTTTATGTATGTTCACCGATAACTCCGTCAATTGTGGACCGAATTTCAAAATTCTTTTTTTGTTTAAAAGATTATACTTCACAGGTATGGATTGATACTTTTCCCGGAAAACTCAAAAAACCTCATCCTCACTTGTAATTTTCGCCCTATGATCACCAATATCTCCGTCAATTGTGAACCGATTTTCAGAATTCTTTAGGACAAGAAGTAAGAAGTGTTTTATTTGAAGTCGGTTTATTTTTTTTCAAAAGTCCTATTTGTTTACTAACTCAGTTGTACACCGAAATGGTCAGCATCGGACCTTTATTTGCAAACTTTGACATTTCATCTGTCGAAATTCAGAAAACGTCGATTGATACAAATTGTCAAAGTTAGTAAAAACAGGACCGATGCTTATCATTTCGGTGTGCAACTGAATTAGTAAATAGGCCCTGCTGTTAAACAGGTGTTACAGTTTGTGGCCATTCAATAATGTTCTTTTCTACGTTTTTGAGAAAGGTACAGCCTTTCTCAAGATCTTATCTATGTCTATATAAAATTTCAAAAAAGTTATAGAATTTCTCAAGGTCCCATCTATGTTCATATGTTTCTATATCCGTTCAACCGTTTTGACGTGAAAACGAGACGAGAAAAAAAAGACGTGGTACATACATAAATACACACTTTCGCAAATTTATCATCAATTTTACGAATATTATAAATGCAAAAATTATCATTAGGTAAGAACGAATTTACGTCGGTAAATTTAAAATGCCCTGCCCTGCCGTCCGCCGATTTGCGCTGGCTTAGATTTTGCTTAAAACTTTACAAAATTCCCAATTGTCCATTTAATATTAAAAGAGCTGTACAATTGATGATGAAAAGTCGCCGACATTGTCGATGGTCCAATCAGTGGGATTAATTTTGTGGCTGCGGTTTTAAAAAGAGCTTCGTTGATTTTGAAGACAGGTTAATGGATGGTTTTATTTGTGGAGGCAAATTATTTAGGACTACCATTTTAATTACATTATGCAAATTATAAATAACATCCAGCAGATATTATAGTTCTGAAACTACACTTACCTACTTATATTTTTTTGTGTTATAAGTAGAAACTAATAATATTTACCATATTATTTTAATCTAAGTACTTACGAGTACGTCCAATAGATTTGGTGCTGAGCTGAGCATTATCCGAATATTTCCTTAATGGGGGAAAAAAATCGTAATTATTTTTGTTTGTTTTGTATAATAGATTTGTAGCAAACACACGCTGGTCAAGCATAATCACGTGAAGATCATTACTACCGAGAACCATTACATTTTATTTTATTAACCGTTTTTGTAAAACAAAATGAAAGAATGGGGGAAAAAAAATGTAATTATGTTTGTTTCTGTTGTATATTAGATTTGTAGCAAACACACGCTGGTCAAGCATAATCACGTTAAGATCATTACTACCCAGAATCATTACATTTTAATTTTTTAACCGTTTTTGTAAAACAAAATGAAAGAATTATGATCAAAATTATCAGTTTCTACTAAAGCAGTGCATGTTGATTTTACCCATGGAATGCCAACAAAAAAATCCCACGTTCGTATGAGTAGATTTTCGCGCATTTTGGCCCCGCGTAGTGCGTCTACGAAGTTGGTACGTAGCTCCGTAAAAACCCGTAGAGTTTCGTAGAGGCTCTACGCCCGAGATTTTCAGTCGCTCACTGGTCGGCAGGGGGAGCGCACGCGTGGCTTCCTAACTTTACCGCCATGATGTTCGCGAGAGGTAAAGCAAGTTTTAAATTTAATTTATTTGAACTAATATGACAGAATCCATTTTAGTCCATATCCAATGATAGTAAAATTACTAAGTTTTGAATCTTTCAGAGCAAAAGTTTTATTTACTGGTATTTTTTATGTTCATTTTCTATTCATTTTATTTAATTTTTCTGTTGAAAGTGTAATTTTGTTTTGTGATTTATACTTATTTTGTTTTGTTTTTGTTTCAGTTACAAAATTGGTGCTAATTCTCGCCTTCGTACACTGTATTGTGTGTTTTGGTAAGTTTTTTATTTACAAATTTTCGGAAATTTTCGGTAAAATTTACAGAAAAAAAATTAAATCAAATAAAAATCTGACTTCATACAAAGCTCGTTTTTAAAAAAAAACCATATCTCAAATTAAATAATACACAAACTACCTAAAATCAAAAGCAGTAATCGAAACGTTATTTAATTAAGTTAATAAATACAAAAAAAATCGACTCAAGCGCGATTTTAAATTGGAAATCTTAGATTTTCCCTAAAGTATGGGTTAACACTTTTATCATCATCATCATCATCATTTCAGCCATTTTTGGCCCACTGCTGGGCATAGGCCTCCCTTTGATTACACAACACTTGAAATACAGAAAGTTGTTATTTAATCAATTATTTTACATAATTCTCACCTAACTTCACACCTAAGGTACTTCTCAATCAGGTGCCCGTTTCCGTGCGATTGCTCCGACTTGGCCGATTGAGTCCGTCCGCGCGAGTGGGCTCGCTTTGATACGGAATTTATTACGGATTTTACACAATCTCCTCCTTGTGACTTCTCGTACCTGACGAAAGAACTCACAGTTTATTCCGTGGTCACGAAAATTTTATAAAAACTTAAAGTCGTATATTACAATGTAGAGCCTGGCCAGCTTATGTCTGCAGATCTTAAAAATGTTGTCAAAATGAAAATCTATTGGATACACGTCCTGCGGTTTAAAATATTTTCATTTTGACACTTCTAAACTCTTCAGAGAAAAGCTGGCCAGACTATATCAGGCATCGGTAACCGTCGCATACAATTTTATTTTATTGGATTTTATTTGATTTTTAAAGTTTTGGGAAAACTTGCAGCTAAGTGGGAGCACAATAGTATAATAATAAATACATTGCACGTAATGTCTTGACTCTGAAATCACATTATCCTTTATTCGGTTTTATATTGTATCATAATATCCTCTTGTATTATCTGCGTCATTCAGAATGGGGTGGAACATTGTCAAAGTAATTCAACTACTTTAGATTAATTTGACAAGATTCTATCTTGTCCCTCTACAACCTTGTCAATGTAGAAATCCTGAATATCGAATCCGCACCTCATATTCGGTTTTATGTCTACTGCGCCACTGAGGTCTCGTCAGTCTTGAGTTTTTGTTGATTTTGAAAAATATTTTATTTTGATAATATTTATCTATATGCACGAGATTTTCGGTTTTGAGCACACCGGCTTAATCGGCTTGAGCGGATTAGTCAGCTACTCACGTATTAACTATGTCTTTCCTAAGGCGGACTAAGCTGAGAGGATAGTTGATGGTTGATGGTATAAGCTTACTCCATCCAACCATGTCCCAGAAATCCGTGGTCAGTAAGTAAAAGTTACTACTTGATGCTGTTATTCATCTCATGAATAGGACTAAATTAGAATCTTTATTCAAATATTTTCCGAATTACTATGTATATCACTTTGACTGCGGGCTTGGCTAAGATTGTTCTCCTCTCAATGCAGTTTCCTCAAATTTTCGCTGCAGGCGGTTCCTATAACATACGGTTACCGATGAGTCGATGACGCTTCGTTTTCCTTGAAAACCTGTCAAATTTTCGACGCCTCGTTGTTAATTTTTGACAGTTTTTCAAGGGAAAACGAAACGTCATCGTTACGGTACTATTTAGTATTTCATGGTAAGTCACGTGATACCAGTGACTTGGTTTCATGAAACCAAGAATTGGTTTCATTTTGAAATAACTACACATCACGGATTGCAATTGAGGACGTTTGGTTCCAGATTTAGTTGATACCGTTGCTGTTTTTACAAACTTTGACAGTTTCTCTGCTGAAGTTGTTTGACTTTGAATGATTCAAGTTCGGTACTTATCATTTGAGTTGGCAACTGAGATAACTTTAAAGGGGTTGGACCACGGTACCGACCTACTGCTTAAGGATACATGCTGCTTAAGACACACACGAATGATCCTGAAAGATTTCTCCTAAGCTTCTACGTGGTTTATGAAAACTGGTTGATTTGTTCGATTGGAAGTTCCTAAGACTGACGTACAGTCTGTAGTAAGATATACATATACAGTTAGGGACCATGTCACTGGAAAATAGAATCATTCGATTAGCATGTTTCATGTACATACTAATACAAGCTCTGCTTGGTGTGGGCTATATGATGCTGTGTGAACCAGCATTATTTAAACTTTTCGGTTACTAGCAACTAAAAATTACTGCTGGAGTCTACACAACAAAGCCTGCCTGCTTACGTTTAGGTAGCTTGCCAACACGTCTTCATTAGATTACTGAAGAGTCGTCGCTTAGTCAACACTTGGATGGACTCTCAGGCTATTAGATTACCTATATTACAGGCTATCTAGAACGAAGTGCAAACAGTAATTTGTAGGTAATTCAAATTAGCATAATTTTTTGTAGCACCGATTTGTTTGTTCTCAGGTCTTTATTTATCAATAAAACACCAGGATGTAAAGTAAACTAGAAAAGGTCTAATACATTAAAAGCACAATTAAAAGCTTGAGGATTGTGTGATAAAAAAGACCTCTATAAATATTTTATTAAAGATTTGTTTAGTACCTACTTATAAGATATGGTACTTGGACTTTTTGAAAGATTTTGATTGATGACTGTCAAAAATCTACGCTCAAGTCACTCAGTGGATCTTTGTAGTAGAATACGGCATTAAAATACGATCAAATATTAGTATTTATACGTTTGAAAACGAATTCATACTTAGCGCTGGTACCGAACTTTTTAGTTTTAAGTCTTACTTTAGAAAAGGGACAAGTTTGGAGCTTGCAGCCTAACGTGGCACGTCTCCTGCATAATTTAACTTTACTTAAACAAGTTTTAACGTCCTAGGCGCTTCTTTTTTTCTTATGAGCAGGCGACCTCTGTTTTTGAGTCTTTTAAGTTGTCCAAAGGTTTCAGATAAAAGTCCAGACCAACATCCTATCTTACCTACCTAGTTTTAATGTCCTTACTTCCGTAGTACCTGGATACGATTGCTAACTGGCCTTGCCAAGCTACAAAACAGATGACATTCCTTGTATCCTGAGTATCAGAATCTTTTAGTACCCAGACGCAACACCTGGTCCAGAAAAAAAAACAAAAAACACTATTTCTTTTTAATACTAACAGAAAATTACATTTTCATGCTCCATCTTAACCTTTTTGTTATAAAAAACATTCTTGAAATGTTTAAACAGAACTGTTAAACTTTTTTCAATATCTCAAAATGAAACGCGACCTAGAACAGCAGCATAAACAGCAAAAGAACCGCAAGGTAAACGTAATAACTCACAACTTGAGGCAATGTCCTGCAGAATTATAAAGTTGTTAATAAAATTGCCGACAAGATGGCCACTTCGCACAATAACGCGGCTCCGACAACATTGTGCATTAAAGTTTGCGCAATCTCGGAACACGGTCGAACTTCCAACGAATTGCGATTAGAAGTTCTTGTAAAAGTGTAATGAAAAGACGAAAACAAACATCATTACGACTTTGTCCTCGTTATAGATATTTTCAGATATTACTCAATACAGATATGTTTATAATGCAGGTGTCAAAAAAAGGCAACAAATTCGAGTCAAGGCATCTTCTTTGTATAGTCTAGTGGCCAACTCTGGCGTCTGAGCTTTGGCCGACGACGGGCAGCATCATCGGCGATCCGAACCTGCGATTCCCAACACGCAAGCTCAGCGTGGGGATTACGGCCATATTCCCTTTCTTAGCCTATATCCAGCAGTGGACTGATATAGGTTGGTGTAGTGTGTGGTGTGCTGGACTTACGGTTACTTGCTAGGATATTCAGTAGCCGCAATAGACAGAGGTTTGCGGGTTGATTCGCTAGAAGCTTATGTTCATTTGCTTACGCGCCAGGCGCTACCGCCAATTTTATAAACGCTACTCAAAGTCAACTGTCTGCGAGAGAATAGGGGACTCTTCTAACACAGGTTATAACTTAAAAGAAGAGATCCGAACCCTACCTACTTATATTTCATCTTGTATCTGAATAAAAAGCTTTTTGATTTGATTTAACTGTCTATCATATCATCCAACGGTAACAGATGGCAATATTTTAAGCATATCGTTTCTCTTTTGAAAATAGTTTTATCAGTAAGGCATTATAAGCATGACAGCATGCTAATAATGCCTTACTTATAAAAATACTGTCGTACATAGCCGCGCGTGTTGGCTAGTCTAGCTATAAAATACAGTCAACCAACTAATCTTAATAGCATTTCTATATTACCTAGTGAAAAATTTGTAATTACTTTAGTATCTAATCAAATGTGTCAACAAAATCATGACTGCATAATGAGCGAATCGCTTGCCGCGCTCAAAATATAATTGAGACTAATTCCACGCTAACTGGCTGCCACAATTGACATTTCTGTCAATTTGTTATGGGCTAATTTAATAATTCTATTGATGCTGTCAGTTATCATATTTCGACTGTATATTTGTAATATTATTTGGCTGGCTAGATTTAAAGTTTAAATATTGTTTAGTTCCTACCTAATTGTGTTGTTACGCTCTGATTATTACTCTCTCTGATTCTACGCTGCTCGATAAAGCTATAGGTTAAGCAATAGTTATTGCCTGCTAATTGTATTCATTCACTTTAATATAAAAATCATAGTAATAAGTAAATAATGCTTTATATTGTCATACAAAATTATCTAGCCCCTAACTAATAACCAACTCTAATAAGTTGAATCGTGGTAAATAATCTTTGTTGAATGAAAGAAAGAAAGAAAGATTGTTCCTTGCATAGTGTAGGGGTGCAACAAAAAAAGACTTTCCTGAAATTCAGCCCATGAATTTTTTGCCTCTACACGAAAGAAGTCGCAGGGCGCCAACTAATAGGTTAATATTTAAAACCTATACTACCAACGAGTTTGTACGGAGAACGTGATGAGAGTGAATCACGGAAAAAAGTATGACTGATGATCAGTGATCATCTGTGATCTGTGTTCTCTGTTTACCCCTCCAGAAATAGGTGTATGCTTTTTTTTATTTATTTATCAATATAAAAATACTTTTTTTATATTATTGTACCTAAAACCTTATTAGATTTGACTGGGTTAGGGACTCACATTCGTCGTTTATTATTACTGTTGCTAAATAAAAACGTGTACAAACAATATATTGATGCTTCGTTATCATTAGATGGATTATTGAAGGCTTAATATCACTAAGAAAATGTAAAAACAAGAGCGTGAGTGATGTCGTCTAATTTAATGATGACTCGAAGAAAAAAATATAATTAAGTTTGATCTATCTTTCTTATTTTTATGTCCTCGTAACGAACTCTCGAGTTGCGGAAGACTAGTCAATGAACAATGTTTATAAATAATAATAATAATAATATAATTGTTTATTTTCTCATCACAAAGGTCATACTTACGAACAACATTACATGTGGGTATTACTAACTTGGAAACCTATATTGTGAGAGACGGGTGCCTGATGTAGGTTTATAAAAAAACGACGTGTGTTACAGGTCGCCAGAATTTTATTATGCAGAAGAAGATTCTAATCGAACTAGTCAATCTAGCAGTCACACAACTGTCATATCCCTCTACTTCCTTTATACATGAGAACACGACTCTTGACAAAACATAAACGACCAACGAGTCGGGTTAACATGTTAATTCTGTGGAAATGCAATGCAATGTTAGGCCTAGCAAAGAGTCGGGACCAAACTCTTGACCACTGAGTAGCGACTTACTCACATTCACTTACGCATGGGTAGTAGGTTTACTGTTCAGTGCTCTTGGCGCCTTATCCAAAAGACGTAACCTTCTTAGATGTAATATTTTTCACCCATTCAAATAGTGACGAGGGCGCATTTGTCATATAGGTACTGCGGGGTGATCGGCTAACACTGTTGCAAACATAAATGACTGACACCGATCCTGTTTTTACAAACTTTGACATTCATCTGTCGAAATTCAATGAACGTCAATTGACAAACTGTCATAGTTTGTTAAAACAGGATCGTAAACAAGAAGTGAAGTGAAGTGAAAACAGGATCGGTGTCAATCACAGTTATAGAATACAACTAGATAAAGCCTTAAAATTCACTATGCTCTGAACGTCAACTCATACGGCTGATCTTTCTTATGTCCATATATCATATGCTAGAAAGGGATGCTTTATCTCAATGTGATTTCTGCGACTTCGTACCACGGCATTTGTATGAACCTGTATAGAAATTTGTTCGAGTGCCCTGGTACGATTAACTTTTTGAAGTGGCATTGATATATGTATGCATCCCTTTCTAACTAATGATAATGGACATAGGAAAGTAGAGATCAGCTGTATTGAATTTTAAGACTTTATCTAGTTCTCTTCTATGTCTATGGTGTCAATCATTTCTGTTTGCAACAGAGTTAGCCAATCACCCCGCTGAAGAATACTGCATTGCTGTGATTGCATTGTATTTCAGTTTGAAGGGTGGGTGCCGGTGAAATTAGAGTAACGTGAGGATTTTCATCTTCATGCCTCAGGTTGATAAAACGCAGGGTGTTGCAACAGAGCTTTATGCTCTGATGCTGCCCATGCTGAGATAGTGACCTGCTATGAAAGCATCATAACTTGAGTTTAAGCGCGCTATAAGCGGTGCTATAATATAAGTTCCTAAGTCATATTGTGCCATTACCACCTTTAACTTTAAGAAAGCATTGTCGGTTCGAAATGGGTAAACTGTTATTACCTACTCATAAGACCTATGTTTTACACTGTTTTATTTTTATTTTAAATTATTTTTATTCCTTTTATCCCTCCACCAGCTACTTCTCCGCCGCCGGCTGCCTTTCGTAATTCATCACTCCACCTGGCCGGTGCGGTGGCGCGATGTATGACAAAACGCGGACTCATTTCTTGAACTCGTCTACCCCAACGGTTATCGTTTACGGCATATGTGACCAGCCCACTGCCACTTGAGCTTGCTGATTCCGTAGGCTATGTCGATAGGCGCTGAGTTTCTGAGTTTTATTCCTAACCGAGACAACCATTTAGTTAGATTTCCGCCTATTTAGTTTATTGTATCTCACGACAATATATATATCTCACCACAAACGTTTCAATCCATACTCGACATTACATTGTATGCAAATATAAAATACACTCGTAAATATTCTGAGCCCAATTTTTATACGAATACAAACAGCTTACTAAATCCCATTGTCTCGGTACAATGCATCGCAAACATTGTCGAGGGCAAACACGGGGGAACTGCTAAGAAACGTTTGCATTCAGAGATCAAATCTTTGTTTGGTGATGCCAACTTTGTAATTTTGTATACGCAATTTGCGTTGGACCTAGCTTGTGTTATAAACAATAGGGTTACAAAGCTGATAAAAACTAAATTAAAATAACTATCCTAATATAAATATTTTTACATTAACTTTATCTCTCTCGGCTAGTTCAACAAACACTGAATTAGACATAAGATTATCACCCCGTCTCTTGCTTTAGCGAATGATGTTACGATGTTGGTTAATGGCCGGTTCCTATAATATATCGCATCGTTTCCCCTGAAAAATAGTCAAATGTTCGACGCCTTGTTGTTAATTTTTGACAGTTTTTCAAGGGTAAACGGAGCGTCATCGGTTACGGTATATTAGAGGAATCGGCCATAAGTAAAAACACAATTTGACTTGCTTACTAATTATCCACTCGTTTTTTCAAACGATGAGAAAAGGGTCTTGATGGAAACTATACAAAACAGGAGAGGGAAAATGATTGGACACGTTAAACGACTTGACAGCTTCATTAGAAACATCATCGAGGGAAAAGTAAAAGGAAAGCGTGGAATAGGAAGACCAAGAATAAGCTACATGAGTCAGATAAAAGAGAAGGTCGCCATTATGTCGTATAAGGAAGTGAAAGAGACAGCAATGGAAAGAGCTAAGTGGAGGGAATTGCATCACAACTCCGAGAAGAGCTAAGCTAATAACGAACTAATTACTGACAGCTTTTTTAAATATCACTGTTTTATATTAGCACCTTGACTACTGGTCTCGTTGCACTCATAGTTCATTAAAAATCGTTAATTGCGGTCGTACGCGGGGTTTTTATGTATAATGTGTAATATGTTTAACTATAAATTGACAGCATAATTTATCTATTGATTTAAAGCATTCTTTCAATCATCTTAGATTAAATTTTTAAGGCTAAGTAAAAGTAGCGCCTACCAAGACAGCGGTTGGATGTAGCAACAATATCCCAAGTTGGCAACTCCACCTTGTACCGATACTTGAAACTTAAATCCGATAAGATGTGTTCGACTACATAACTTTGTTGGGGATTCGATTCAGGGATAAAAAGGGGAGTTGCGGGGAGTGATGGAATATTACAAAGAAACGACGAATCAAGTTCGATATCTCATTGAATCTTCACCTAAAATAATGTATTTATTTGTTATCTAGTTGACAACTCTTGAAGGACTCCGACACATTGATATATATTGATACTATCGCTCCGACATGGTTAATCGAGCCGGGACCAAAATCTTATTGTTTTTTCCAAAGTACAGAATTGCTTGGTGCCACTAAGCGCTCACTAATCAAAATGTTAACCAGGCGAAAGTCTCGAGTGCATTGAATTTTATAAGTTGTTCATAAAAATAAATCAAATTTTACAAAAAGGGCATCCCAGAGATGATTTGTATTAATAAGTTTAAAATCTTTTGTGGGTTGCGCCGATACTAGGCAGACCAAGTTAGTGTTAATAAAAACTAAGTAGGTAGGTAGGTACCATTAAGTGCCTAAATCAATGAATATTACCATTAAGTGCCTAAATCAATGAATATTCATTCTCCCGCGAAAAAGCAAATCCTTTTGTATATAATAATTTTTCCAACACGAGCGTACAAAGAGATTTTTCCATTACTCCACGGTTCCACACTGTTTCTTTGCTATACCATCTAGAAAGGGCGGGAAGGTCCTATCAATAATTCCCGCTCACATTGCACGCTCCCAGCTCCCGCAGGAGTTGAGAGGCCTCTCAAATGCCTCCCACCGAGTCTCGCATGTGACGCTTTCAATTCAATTCGTTTCAGTTAATATAAATTGAATATTGGGTTTTTAGGCTCGTATTTATGTTTGGGGATTGTGCATTTGTTATGGATGAGGTGATGTGGTGGTGGATAATGAATTAAAATAAAATTATTTTTTATCGTTGAGATATTCGACCGAGACATAGAGCAAAATCAAACCAAACTAAAATGCAGATCTTTAGGGGATACCATGTACCAGGTGTAATCAGATGCAAGTTAATAAATTGTACGATTAAAATTAATATTCTAAAATAAATAAATAAATGACGGGACATCTCACACACGGTCAACTGATCCCAAACTAGGCAGAGCCTGTACTACGGATACCAGAGACTGATAAACATACATAGATATAATAGATAGAAAAAACATCCATACTCATCACAAAAAAAGTTTGTCCTGGGTGAGAATCGAACCCGTTTCCTGCAGCTCAGAAGGCAGAGTTACCAATTGAGCTACGAGGCCAGTCAATATTCCACGTAGCCAGCCCACCCTACTAATCAGCCTTCTAGTTTTAGATAAGTCTTTCATGGTTTAGTTTGGCCGGATTTTATTGTTGAAGACATCGTCAAAATTGCGGCAGTCGTCGCGGATATAAGACATTTTTAGCCTGTTACTATTTACCAGTTAAATCCCGCATACCTACTAGTTGTAGCAGGATCTCATTCAATCTTAGAATTGTATCTCACTTAAACTCTGTACCAGGTTTATAGCAGGATCGTATTCAGATCTTAGAATTGTATCTAACTTAAACTCTGTACCAGTACCTATCGCACTTAATCTGTGGATGAGCTGAGTAGGCATTGCCGTAGCCTAGGACCGCATCGTTAATCAACCGTGACGTATGGCACGCCATCTGACGCTGATGCATCGGTATCGACATTGGCTTGGTGCTCCATGTACCTGTGTAGGATAGGTGGGGTATGTTCAATCGCTCATAAGTTCTGTTATACTTCAGCGGTCAAAATTCTACAGATGTTCAACTATTCCGCGGACTCTGTGGCGCAATGGGCGAAGGTTGCGGGTTCGATTCCCGCTGCGGGGCTACATGTTCTGTAGATATTTGTTTTGGGTCTGGGTGTTTTCTATGTAGGATTTGTATGTATTTACAAAAAAATATATATGTGTAGGATATCTATCATGTGGTTCCCATAATACAAGGCTCTGCTTAGTTTGGGGCTACATGATGCTGTGTGGTTACGTCCCGCATTTTTATTTATTTATTGCTAATATTATAATTCAATCAAATTTGAACCATGATTAGGCCCTTGTTAACTTTGAGTGCTGAAAACATAAATGTGCTTCTGCAGGACGTGTCGTCCTCCTCATGCATGGCGCGTAGCGTTGTGCTAGTCACGCAGTCAATGTGGTTGTGCATATAACTAAATAAATAAAAGTCTTTTATTTCAGGTTCCAAAGAATCCATACACACTCAAAAATACTAAAATAAAACAGAGAACATAGAACACAGAAAATTAAACACAGATTATAAAATACAGAAAATAATAAATTAAATTAAATCAAACAAATAAAATCAAATTAAATAAAAAAAAACTAAACAAATTAAAACAAACAAAATCAAATCAAAATCAAATTATAAATTAACAGATATTTATGAGAGCGACCAGTCAAGTATTTACGTAGGTTCATGATGATGATGAGGCATTTTTATCCTACTAAAAATTTTGGGTTGGTCTACCATCGGGCGGGTTTACCCAATAGTGGGTACCTATTAACGGCCTAAATAATAATGATGATGACGATGAAAAATATGATGACTAAATTACCTAACATGCAATAAAATATTTATTTATTGTTTTAACCACAGTCTAAGGTCAATTTCAATAATTGTTATTAATTGTTGTAATTAAATTCCGATGAAAACAAAGCTTGAGCGAATAAAAAGAATTTTAACAAATCTCGTCTCATCTTTTTCTTCCTATGATCTACAGGCGAACCTTGGGTCTAGAGAAATAACACTAATATTATAAATACGAAAGTTTGCTTTTGTCTGAGTTTGTTTGTTCCTACTCAACAGCGTAACGGCTGAACGGATTTAGATGAAACTTGGGATCTACTAGAATATACATACATTTTGACCTGGATTTACCTAACCTATTTACCACACGACCGAAGCCGTGAGCGGAAGCAAGTAAATAATAAATTATGATAGCAGCTACACAGTATACTAAAGATCCCTTGTAAACTATCTTTACAAAACAGTGTAGGTTACTCCAATCTAAACATAGATAGAATAGAAGAATAGAACCAGCAAATGTTTCAATTATCTTCTTTTACATTTACCAAATTGGTTCCCAAGAGTGGCTGATCTTAAACTGAATGCTTGCATAATGTAACTGTTGGAACTAGACGCGGTTTTAGAGATGCGATCCTGCGATTCGTATCTGCAGGGTTTCGTCAGTTGAAATTTCAGGAGTTTGGAAAATAAATAAATAAATATATAACGCTGGACTATCACACGGCATCATGGAGCCCCAAACTAAGCAGAGCTTATATTATGGGAACCACATGATTGATATACTACACATGTATATGTGTATACATTTTTTTTTGTGTATACATTTTTTTTTTATATTTGTAAATAATTTAATTTATTTGTAAAAAATATATATATATTTTTTCTTAATACATACATATCATACATAGAAAACACCCAGACCCGACACAAATATCTACAGAACATGCAAACATTTGTCCCGCAGCGGGGATTGAACCCGCAACCTTCTGCGTTTCAGTCGGACCTTCGCCCACTGCGCCACAGAGGTATTCATCCATACATTTATCTACCCGTCCTCATAAACTTTCACATTTATAATATTATTCCACAAGTTTATTGTGAAGAAGAAATCTCTAGATAAATAATAAATAAATAAATAATAAATATACGGGACCTCTCACACTCGGTCAACTGATCCCAAACTAGGCAGAGCCTGTACTATGGGTACCAGAGACTGATTAATATAAATAGATACTCATATAACACTCAGGCACAGAACAAACATTAATGTTCACCACACAAATGTTTGTCCTGGGCGGGGATCGAACCCGCGACTTGCAGCTCAGAAGGCAGAGTTACTACCAACTGAGCTATGAGGCCAGTCATGATGGATGGAGATGCATCTCTTATTTCTTTCACTTATCTATTAGTATCATCTTCAGCCTATATCAGTCCACTGCTGGACATAGGCCTCCCCTAATGAGCGCCATTGCGCCCTGTCCTGAGCTCGACGGATTCCAGCTTCTACCAGCAGCCTTTTGCAAATCGTCACTATAATAGTATACATCTCGTTAAACTTAACCGGCTCAAGGATAGCCGGTTATTCATCATAAACGGTTCAGTTGTTTGGTTTTGGCAGTAAACCAATTAAACAAAAATACGCGTTTAAATGAAAAATTAAATTTAAATAATGAAAATTTAAATGAAGTAAGATTATGATTAAAGTAGACTATGAATTTTACTCCTTCCAACACAAACATAATACACCTTTACCACAGACAACAGTACTTTTACCAAACATGGTACTACAACCCAGATCGAACAATATACGTCTTAAGCAGAAAGTCTAATTTTCAAATTGCCTAAGAAATAAAATGCCATCAACGTTAAAATTACTATCAACATGATCATCGTCAGCCTATGGCAGTCCACTGCTGGACATTAGCCATCAAAAACGAAACAGAAAAATAACTATAAAATCATAGCACGTCGAACCTTATTACAACAATGTTTGCTTTATTCCTATACTTTAATTTTTATCACCATTCCGTAGGTACCTCACGAATCCCTATCGTCGCCGGGATATCAGCTGGCAAATCCAGCGTCCCGCAGGACCCGTGCCGAACCCGTCCATTTGCGGTGCTGCTCTATTATAGATGGGGTCTGATGCTTTTCGCACGCGCTTGCATATGTGAAGCTCGCTGAATTGTTGAACGCTGTGGTTGGTTGCAATGCTCATCTGGCTGTGTTTAGTGTCGAGTTTATTGTTGGCTACACTGTAGAGAATACAGATTTAATCAGTTAATTCTGTTATCTTAGGTAGATATTGCGGTGTTATTTCTATTATCATTGATTAGAAGTAACTATAAATTAAATTTCATATTTTTGTTGCCCATGTTGTTTGATATGAAAATTTTAAAGATGCTAGATGATATGGAATTAAACATAAACCTTTACTATTTTTAGTCTTCGTTTTGGAATGAGGGGGATAGAATTCAGATTCTGACTATTGAGATAGATAGATAGTTTATTTGTGGAATTATATTACGGCTGTGACATAGTCATTGTTGGTTCTTTATTTGTTTACCCTCTGGTATAAACAAATAAAGAAAAAAAAGAATAACATTATAGGCTATCGGTACCGCGTACCGCCGCACTATTACTTAGTACTTGCCATCACAGTATATTAAAATGCGAAAGTTTGTATGTTTGTGTTCCCTTTAGGGGAGGCGTATATTCAGCATTGGACTGATATAGGCTGGTGTTGTTGTGTGTGTGACTATGTTTGTGTTAGTGCATTTTTAACCGACTTCAAAAAAGGAGGAGGTTTTTTGTTACTCAACTTCGGAACGGCTGAAATTTTGAAGTTTTTCTTGTACTAACATGCATATTCCTTGTTTGTTAATTTCTGCTGCATTCAGTCTGATAAATAACCCGCCAACTGAACCACTACACCATCAAGTTAACTATTCGGACAATCCAGACTAAACTAATTAAATTAGTTATCTAATTACTCGAAAACCTGATTCTGAGTGAAAGCCCGTGCCGTCTCAGCTGAAAGGCATTGCAACTTGCAACTTAGTTTCAAAACGGAAAATTACGTTCTCGTGAATGTAGCTAAGACTTGGTATCTAATTTCATTACACAATTTCTACAACTTAGCTGTTCGAACTTATTACAAATTGTGTTGCAGGTTTATTTTTGTTGCTTTATCCCTGCAAGTTATGTAGAATTAGAATCAGAATGTTTTATTTGCAAAAGAGTATAGTTGTACAAGGATCTTAAGTATAAACATTGGTATCACACACCTTACCGAATAATACGGCATGCAAAAACAAAGAATTAATAATTAAATAAATGTTTCAATATTACATAGTACATAGGTTTAATAATTCAGGCTGAGTCAAATCAATAAGAGTAGAATACAAAAAAAAATTGAAATTTATAAATTTCAAAGTACTAATCACACAAAAAGTCAATAAAATACAAAGGAATTTATAAATGTCAAAGTAAAACAATAGTGGTAATGGTCATCTAGGAATTAGATAGGTGCTTAGGAATCGTTTAAAAACTCTGAGACAGTTTAATAACATTTTTCTTTTAGCCATAATTTCAATTTCCTTATAATTACATTATTAAATAACGAGATGAATGTTAGATATTCATTTGGAAGAAGGATGTGCTGGTAGAGGTACGCCAAGGAGGAGTTTAATGGATTGTGTGAAAGATGACATCTGGAAGGAAAAGAGTCAGTGTTGAGATGACGAGTGAGAGATGGAAATGGAGGGAGATCTCATGCTGTGCCAACCCCACATAACGTGGGATAAGGATAGGAAGATGATGATGATGTTGCAGGTTAATTGAATGAACCTCAGTAGGTACTTTTATCTATGTAGTTCTTAGTTTTTGTTTTGTGATTTGTGTGATGATTTGCGTTGTTACTGTGGGCACTGAGACAAACCCTACGGGTTTTTCAGTGTACGTTTTTGAATAAAAATATATACGATACAAAATACAATAATTGTTCTTCTAAATTAAATAGTTTTGTTACTGACTGTCAATCAACTTACAAGTTAAAGACCTGAATTTGAAAGATATGGTCCTTATATTTATTGTCATCACATGGTTATAAGGTAACAGAGTTCACATAGTATAGTGTGTTAGTATCATATGTGGATCTCTTAGGCTTTGGCGATATGTAGATAGCAGACCGAGGCTTTCATGCATTAGATTTTAGGTGGTTGCATTTTTATGAGTAGGTGTTATATAATAGGTATCAATTCCCTATTTTATCTTTTGCTTATTTTATATTATACCAACTTTGTTCTCTTTGTTAAACTGTCATTTGTTTATAATACTTATAGTGTACAATAGTTTGTAATAGTAACCACGAAAATGGTTATGGAAGAGTGGAGCTTTCTGGCACAAGTGCTCTGTACTTAAAAGATGGTTCCAACCTTATTTATAAATCATAATGTGTGGCTACTAATAAACCCGGTGATCAGGGAATTTAGTTGTGCTGTTAGGCTGCGCTATGCCGCATTCAGCCGGTTGCCAGATCCCCGTTTGTTAAACAGCAGAGTACACCACAGGCAGGTGGCTTGAATTCCGAAGATCATATATTCCAAATTTTATTTGTTACAGACTCACAGTTTTGGCTGTGCTTTTAATGTCAGTAACTCAACTTCATAAGAGTTTTAATATTAAGATTAATCTCATCGCTTTCAGTCGTTATTTCTTGTAAAGGGCTTCTTTATCCATCCATAATTCAGCAGAGCCGTCCACTTGTCAAAAAAAACAGAAAAATAAGTTAGTAAAACAACCAAAACACATTATAAAACCTTAAGTCCCCAATCTCATCCGCAAATATCATCTTATCGAATATTTTCCGCCCAAACATGACTTTGTAAGTGCCATTATCGGGTGTCTCCCGCCCGCCCTGGGGCCGTAAACCACCAGAATGTGATTTTAATGTGTGGCACCTCAGGTGATCTAGGTTTGCATTATGCATGAAGTTTGGGAACCGATAGCACTGAAAGTATTCAAAAGTTTTTGAAGGTGGTAAGTAGCTAGGTAGGTTCCATTCTTACACTGAGATGTTTTATTTGTGCATTGATTTTCATATTCAAGAAACTTCACTGGGTAATTGTATCCTATATATCCCGAGAATAAAACTCGATATTATTATTAGCTGAGGCCGAGTAACGTTGGCGAGACGATCTCGACTCCTTCGCTAGAGAATGGTGGGTGTTAGCTAAGGAGAGCAAGAGTTAGAAGGACTTAAGACAAAATAGGTTAAAGAAAAAAAAAATTGCTTCCTCCTGTGGCTGAGCTCGCGTGGTACTTCAAGAATAACATCGTAGGTACATCATGTCAGATCAATAAATCCAGTCAGTAGTATTGGTGTGAAGAGTTCTTCATACATATTACAAATGTAATACTACTGGTTTGTAACAATCATTTGTCTTCACATCAAAACAAGAAAATGATCATGACTGTAGTGATTTTCAACTGAGCTGGATGATTGATTGATTCTGGCTGTATAGTTAGATGTCGAAGGCCCATGGGCCGCCTAAGAACCGTGTCACTGGAGCCAGGCATATACTTTTATCACTAAAATCCTTACCTGTCCGTGCCGACGTACTTTTAAAAGGTGTCTGAAATAATAATAATTCACCACATATTGCGGATTTATTCAGCAAGGATTGGCGCGCTTCGCGATCTATGCTTATTTTATAAGGCTTTTAGATAAAATGGAGAAGACGATAATACGGCGTTTGTTTGGCAACGAAGAGCATTTACGAGTTTAGTATGTTGTTCCGATAACGGTAATCTATTCGTTTACGAAACATGCCTCGTATTATGATCATCACCGCTTTGGTGGATAGTAGATACTTAAAACTTATATTGATTTCAATACTTGATTTATGACTATCATTTGATAGTCATAAATCAAGTCAAGTCTTCATTATCATCATCCACTGGACTTCATCTACTGCTAGCTATAGCCAGCTGCGGATATACCTATAGGTATAGGCCTCCCTTTGTCTTATATATACAGCAAGCATACAGTTTCGGCCGACAATGGATGCAATATCGTCGACCCATCTTGCTAAGCCAAGTAGAAAAATCATCAAGTCTAAGTCTAAATGAACTGCTAAATATTCTTTATCCTTTCACAGTCTCGTACTTTTAACATTTTCAACATACCTCAATTCAATTGTAAAGCGCTCGAAAGATTTCCAGTGTTATAAAACTAAACTAATTCTTGATTACATAAAAATACTTATACCTACTCTTTAATCTATTATTGGCATACTGAAAAAAACTATCAATAATTTTAGGAACAAAACGTTTAAGATCTAGTACTTTATACGTTCTTGACTATACATGCTTATAGTACTAAATTGGCCTACTAATAATATAGAGATGAAAGTTGTCACCATGTGAGGATGTAAAAATGTTTGTTTCTTCGTCACGTAACATATATGCTACGTTTTACGGGTACTATGCAAGCGAAGCCGATGGCAGAAACTAGTAATAAACAATGTAGACGTCTGCACGTATTGAACATATCAATCAGTACAAGGAATTAGCAGACATATTTAGGGATTCTGGCGATGACGTAATGGCTGCTTTGTCGTGATTGATAGCGAATAAGATTTATCTGATAACATATTGTGGTAAAGAGGTTTTCAGAGCATAGGATGTATATTTGATACAGAAAAAATATATTTTGATTTTATGCCTTACTTTTAATGGTACTTGAAGATGGAACAAGCACATGGCCCACTTGATGTTGCATCGTAACCATTACCTATAACAAAGCATGGCATCGTAAATTATGTTTTTTGTAACGTGCTCTACGATGCAATGCCCTGCGTCCATCAACTTGAGGTGTTATGGATATGAAATGAAGGTGATAAGCCTGTAATTTTTTTGTGCTTTGGAAATCGGAAAATAAAAATATTAATTTAATTATTGGTTTCCATAACTAATACCACACTATTTGCCTACTGATCATCTTAGATATCTGAAGATATCCATTATGTTTTTTTTATAATCAAAGTTTCACAATTCATAGATCATAAACCTTGAAAGCAAATTTAACGATAATCAATATAAAGGATATATTCGATAAAAACCTTTTCAACAATATCTCCATTAACCAAACTAATATCCTGATCAAAATACAACTATTAGTCGTCATTTGACGTTATCATGACTGGCATGACAAAGTTAGCCGACTTTATTACGCCGCGTATGTCGAAGGCATGATGTAACACTGATTGATGGCTTTGTGTGCTTAAGGTTAATTTACATTGATCCAGTGACTCGGTATTATCGCTGGCATGCTATCGCTGGTGTGGCAGCCTGGCAGGGAATCACTGGCAGGAACATTTATTAGGGCGCTCAGAAACTTTATAGCAATACTGGCTTTGACGACCTCTGTGGCGCAGTGCCACAAAAGGCCTGCCTGAGACGCAGAAGGTTGCCGGTTCGATTCTCTCCGCGGGACAAGTGTTTGTATGTTCTGCAAGTTGTCTCGAGTCTGCGTGTTTTCTATGTATTTACAAAAAAATGAATGTTTTTCCCTTAATACAAGTTCTGCTTAGTTTAGGGCTACATGATGCTGTGTGAGCAATATTTTATTTATTTGGTTGATTGAAAATGTGTTTTCGCCTTTCCAGCGCTGCGCTGGCTTGCCGTGACTGGATAGTCACTGGAACATTCTATATCAGTCGTTATATTTCACGATACCGCGTGATATCAATACGCAAATACGTTAGGGTCGATATTAGATGAACGTTATATAATGCGCCAATGCAAATTATACTCTGTATGTATAATTCAGTTGTTTGCATAATTTGAGTGTTACTAATTAATTGCCTTACGCCAAAGTTTCTCAGAAAGTCTGGCTGTAGATGATGATGGTGATGTCATCAAAGTTTTTCAAGATAAAAGGGAGCGCTAAAGTAACTATCGAAGATGACCATGGATGAGAACTGAGGGTTTGTAGGTTGTACCTGTGGTGTAAAATAGTGCTATGTAGCCTGAAATTCTATACTCCTAGTATCTTCAACTTGCATAATTTGAAAACACTCGTAAATTCCGTTTTGTAACTATTTTGAAAATAACGCAAATGGATGCAAATTGCAATTAGAAACAGATCGAACGACGTGTATAGTGTAATATTTTGAGACCAATCAGGTCGTTTTGTGCAAATCGTACTAGATAATTTAGGATTTTATGTTTTTTTTGTACAAATAAACCTAGGTTGGTTTGTGTTGGTACTTACATACGCTTACATCGCACTATTTCTTAACTAATTATTAGTAATCAGTAAGTTAGTTTTATTTAACACTTTGAGTTCTGAAAACATCAAGTGCAGGCGGCTCAAGTCGTCCGCATGGTGCATAGCGACATGTGCGTTGCCCACAGTCAACGTGTTAATATAGGCAGGTATTAAAGCCCCAAAAACCTAGGAGGTACCTACTCGTTTTGTGTGAAAATGAGTCATACTAGGAGGTATACCTATAATACCTGCGTGCATAATCATACGAGGGGTGTACCTATTTATTTAGCCTCTTGCGTGTTGCGTGAACTGATACATAAAATTATTCTATAACTTGTTTTTATTATTGCAGACTCTAGAAACGTAGTGTTTATTATAATAAGCCAGCCTGAGCCGTACCATGCAAGCGTGGCACTTCGACTGAAGCAAGACATCGAGGCGCAAGTCATGCAGCTTGAAAATGTAAGTTGCATGAAAAAGTCTTCAAAAATATCTGATATTGACGACCTTTGTGGCACAGTAGACAAAGACCCGCTTAAGACGTAGAAGGGTGCGGGTTGTATTCCCGTTGAGAGACAAATGTTTGTATGACCTTAATATATTTGACTCGGGTCTGGGTGTTTTAAAATGTAAGATATGTATGTATTTACGAAAAAAAAATTGAGTTAGGGGTTACAAGATGTGATAGTTTCCAGCATTATCTATCTTTTACTAGCTTCTACCCGCGGCTACTCTCACGTGGTACCTGGATATAAAGTAACCTATGTGTTAATCCAGGTCATAAACTGTGTATATTAAAAGTTTCATATCCAAATCCGTTCAGTAGTTTTTACGTGAAAAAGTAACTAACATCAATCCATTTATCCATCCTTGCAAATTTTCACATTTATAATATTAGTAGGATATCAGCTGTACACTCTTAAAGCCGATTATAAGACCTAATTTAAAAAAAAAATACTATTTCCGCGACTTCGTCCGTGTAGGGATTTTTTCCCGCTGTACCCCTTCAGGGGCTCTCAACTTTTTCAGTGCACCCCTACACTATGCAAGGAACGTCTTCCTTGCTCGTTCCCACTTTAGGTGAGGTCAGAAGACCCCAACACCAGCCTATTCATTCCACTGCTGGACATAGGTCTCTCTAGGTGAGGTTGACTTGGGTTCCGGAGATGGGGTTGGAACCCCTTTCACCCCTGGGTTCGGCTCTGCTAATTTTCCTAATTAATTAATTTCTTCTAATTATCTGTCCTGGGTGTCTTGGTTAGGCAGTTCTTCCTCCGATAGGAGTTTCTTCATGCTGGTCCACCACGTAGCCGGAGGTCGACCTCTGGCTCTCTTATGTTCAGGCAGTCACAAAGCTTTCCTCACTACATGTACACTATGCAAAACAACATACCCTCTGAATTTCAAGTCTCTTAGACTTTGATTCAGGCTGTCCGTTGATTGTCAGTCAGACAGATACTCAGCTTCACGACAGTTCTAAATATTTAGTTATACTACGATTAATTACTCAGATTGGTAGGCAGATTAGTGTTTGCAATATTAATATTGACAAGGGTGAATGTTAGCATGATGAAGTAATGCAATGTATATGCAATTATTACAACATTTAATATTATAAATGCGAAATTTTGTGTGTGAGTATGTTTACTCAACTCCGTACCGGCTGAACCTGTGGACGAAACTTAGAATGTACATAGTTTATGACTTGGATTAACAAAGGCTACTTTTTATACCCGTACTACGTGAGCGTAGCCGCGGGCGCAAATTAGTATTACATATTTATCCGAGCTCTCTTCTTTGGGAACTGTTATTTGTTGTGAAAAGAAAACTACTTTATTTGATCCTGAGGCCTCATTGACTAACTCAGTTGCACCCCGAAATGATCGGCACAGGACCTTTATTTGCCAACTTTGACATTTCATCTATCGAAATTCGAAGAACGTCAGTTGACTTTGACAGTTGTCAAAGTTTGTAAAACCAGGACCGGTGCTTATCATTTCGGTATGCAACTGAGTTAGTAAATGAGGCCTCTGGTTAGATTTTATTTGGGTATGAAATGACGTTATCAGACGTTAAATGACGTTATAATGACGGATCAGGTTTTATCACAGGGCCCTGGTTTTCATGACGCTATGGAAGTTTTAACAGTTTTCTACATATATGTCTAATGTGATAATATTTTTTTTTTCAAGCCCAGGAGACATACGCTCGCAAACGTTCGAAAGAATCTCATGATGACGATGACGTCAATATGACGTTAGAACTACTTAGTTCTATGAGATCTTGAGATGTAACGTCTTCTCCATCATGTTGAACGTTTTCGAGCGTAAGCCCCAAAAGTTCTTTGCATATTCTTCTGTCTTTCCTGATGCAGCGTCTCCCAAACCTTCACCTAACACATGAGGACTTCCCTTCGCCGGGGGCTTGGACGATACTCCCACTCCTCGGCCCGCTAACGACCAGGTACGCTGGGAGCGACGTGCGGTGGGCGTTGTTCGTGGAAGCCCACACAGCTGTCAGGTGTCAAAATCTCTTCGAAGCGCTTGAAGCTGCTGATAAACAGAAAGTGAGTATGCTGATTTGAACAGTATTTGAACATCGAACTACAATCCAATCCATTTAGTCCATTATCCATTTAATCCATTTCGTTCGTAATTATACTCAGTTTACAACACGTAGTTAATAAGAATTTAGCTCACCTAGGGTAGACACTACTTAACTTAGGTAACACTCCGCGCGGCCACTACTTGGATGGGTGACCGTTTAGAGGCATTTAGATCTGAGCGCTTCCGTGCTGCGGAAGACGCGTTAAGATGTTGGTCCTGGCTTTTCAGTCGTCAAGACATGTCGGAGGCCTTCGGGTGGCCTAAAAACTCCAGAGTTGGCCAGCTCATACGAAAAAAAGAAGAAGACGCAGGGTAGAAAATTTTAGAAATAGTTGTGTGACGCATACGTTCAATATTGGATATTCAAAATGATAACTGATGATGAGGTATTGAGAAAAAAAAACACCATGAACCGTAAACCAACAAATTGGTCGTATCATTAGTTTGTGGGCTGACTAATAAGCAGTGTAAAAGTACTAGACAGTCTAACATATCACTTGTGTCCAGTTTTTGAATATGAAATAATAAAATAAAATAAATGAAAATAAATAAATAAGACACGCCTATTTAAACTAATTCTCGGCAAGTAGGCACTAGAGTTCCGTGCATAGAATTTTAAAGCATTGCTTACTTACTTACATACACTTGAACCAATATGTATAGAATCATCGTCGACATCAACAAGTAGATTTGATTAATTAACAATTGTTTACTCCACGGATCCGAATTAAAGATCCCCACTACCAAATGAGTAACGTGGAGTTTCTGTCCACAATCCCCATTGCCAGCCTATTGAGTGCGTAATGTGTTTGCTCATGGATCCCATTGTCATCATCATCCTCCATCACTCACCTGTACAATGCCAATGGTGGTCAAATCAAAAAACTTATGGCACTGTACAGTACTTCATTTGTATTCTTGGTATGCGTCCCTTTCTAACTGATGATATTGGACATAAGAAAGTAGAGATTAGACGTATGAGTTGACGTTCAGAACATAGTGAATTTTCAGACTTCATCCAGTTCTCTTCTATATCTGTTGTTGCCAGTCAACCAACCTATGCTGAGACAGAGACCGTTTTATGATACACGAGCATGTTACATAATATTTACTTCTTTTTGTATGTAATAACTAATAACTCATCTAAGTATCGTAAATAAATATTTTTCTATTTTATTTCTGTATATTTCTATAATGGTAACATAGGCCTCCACAATCTAGACCGAAAAGCCTATAAGAAAGAATCTTATGTTAAAAAAGTTCGCGTTTCACATGGCCTAGGACACGATGTGGATAGGCTACCCCCTGAGCGACGAGGAGCCGACCATCATCCACCACTTCAGCATCTACGAGGAGTTGGAAGAAGAAGGTGGCCTCGTGTATCCCAACTTCGCCAGCGGTTTTGCCATGAGAATAGAACTCATCAAGAAGTAAGCTAATAAGTTAAGATAGAGAACAGCACAGAAATGTATGATGTATTCAGTTAGGTTCTCCTTGCGGCCCGTACTTATAACCATTCATCATAATCCTTTATTTATGCAGAACAAGAATAATGAGAACAGATTACAATATAATGATGAGACAGCAAAAGCTTAAAAACTTAGTAACCTCAGCGCCCGCCTTGACATAAAGTAGTCTGTTTATAGATGCTTATGCTAAGATTTAAGTTGAATAAGGTATAAAAGCAGATTAACAATGAAACAGAAATTCTACATCTTTTCTCCTTCCTCTTTTCCTCCATCCTCTCTGTCAGTCGTCATTTCAACCAAGGTGGTTTAGTATGGGAGTGCGCGCTTTGAACAAAAATCTGTGTCTAATATATTCTCCCAAACTAAGTTTGTGTCACGTTTCCCCTTTAGTTGTTACACATAAGAGGAAACGAGACACAACCCTAATTCGGGCATTTTTATTAAGGAAAATCAGGCACAGATTTTTATTTAAAGCGCACATTCCCCAAGTACTTCGTATACTATTATTAATTCCATACACCATCCATTTCAACATTCAATCGTTTCATACTAATGACATCTTTCACACCGCTCTATCTATCTTTTCTTTGGCCAACCTCTGCCAGCACATCTCTTCCCAACCTATCTTTGTCCCTCTGAAGTTGGCTGCAAGTAGCGAAATATTTCCTATATTTGTGTCTGATTGTGCTAGGATTGGTCGAATCGTGCTGAGCCTTCAGAGAAACAATGATTCGTTGTGAGTACTGTCAGCTTTTCACTTTTGATATATCAAAAAGTAGTGTTCACACGTTTATTGTTTAAAAAATTGTTATCAGTGAAGACCTATAATTGGCTTCCAGTCTTATATTTTGTAACTGTGATCAGTGTGTATAGCGGTTGGTTTTCCATCGCAAAATAAATAAATAAAAAAAATAACTACCTATCAAACAATAGATGTGAATATTGAGCGTGAAGTGCTATAAATATATTCGCCCATCCAAACTTTACGTGTACATTTATTAGGCATACTGTTATCTCATTTAACTTCCTTCAATTCTGATGATCCATAAAGGATCGAGGCCACCGATTCCATTTTAGTTAATGCGATAAAGATGTCAGTTGTATTATTTTTTGCATCCTTGTCTCACAGTACAGTTATAATTGCTTCTTCTAGGTATGTTTGCCACGTATGATTTTAAATCAAACGGAACTGATCTGATCTTTACTTCTGGGTTGGATCTCTGAAGAGTTCTTCGTCATTTTCTATGTATAGTATGTATTTACAAAAAAATATATATTTGTAGTTTATCAGTCATGTGGTTCCCATAATACCAGATAGTGATAGTGTCCAGCATTATTTATTTATTTATTATCATATGCCTATTGCAGTCCAGTGCTAGACATATAGGCCTCTCCTAATGTACATTAGGGTACATAAGTACTTATTGCAGGCATCAAACTATATCTCTCTCTATATCTATCAGTTTGTATGCTTTGATTCTGATAAACCATTGCTGTATCTAGCCATCTCATATAGACGCCGTTCCAAGCTCTATCATCGCACGGTTGATCTGGTTGGCACAATAGCCAAGTAGCCGGCTGCAGGTTCGGTTCCCGCTACAGGACTGCCTGTCTGCATGATTTGCAGATATTTGTGCCGGGACTGAGTGTTATGGTGCCATGTTTCACTCATAATTCTTTGTAGCCACGATACAGCAGAGAATCCTTTGGTGATGTCAGGTTATGTATGAGACCATTGGATGTTATGTACAATGGGTGACAGGCTGATAGATCATGTCCACTGTTGAAAATACATACTCTTCATCTTCATCATCAGCCTATAGCAGTAAACTGCTAGGCATAGGCCTGCCCTCTAAATATCTTTATTTATTTAACACTTTATTGCACTCATATAAGCGCTCGTGGCGTGGTTAACTTCGGTGTTCGGTGATGGAGTGTTACACTCCACCCGGTCATTACTTGAATAGGTGACCGTTTAGTGAGATTTAAATTTGAGCGCTTCTGTGCTTCGGAGGGTACGTTAAGAAGTTGATCCCGGCTTTTCAGTCGTTAAGCCATGTCGGAGGACTTCGGGCGACCTAAAATGCTCCGACACCAGATTTGGTCACTAGCTCATACGAAGAAGAAGAAGATTTTCTACCAGTCAACCTTTGTCTCTTTGCCTTGCTCATCTCAAACTCCTCCCCCAGGCTTCTAGACCAAATAGAGAGTGGCCAGCGGAAGCTTGAGGCCGACTTCTCCATAGACCCTGGGTATGAGCTCGCTCAGCTTGTGTACGGAGACGCGCAGGATCCAGGACCGCTGCTGACTCCAGATCTCAGCTTCTGCATTGTATCGGGAGACAACTGCGCCACCTACCCTAGGCAGTTTGATATATGTGTGAGTATTACAAGCATACCCTGGGCAGTTTGATGCAATGCGAGTATTTCAAATAGGACCATGGCTAGGCCAATTACATGCCTATTTGCGATGGTTGTTACACATAAGGTGGTGGTTTTGGCTCAAAACTGACCGTGTATTCACCTAATATTGAATTAAAAAAAATATGGTTTAAACATCTGCTTAAAAATATTGTAGAACTGTTGTACTAATTTTTCTGTAGTAGATATATCTACTACGAACGTCTACTTAGTCTGCCATGGCGTTTCCTGGTTAAAGTCAGCTGTATAGCTTCCTGGTTGATGACGGTGAACTAAATACCCCGCTCTCTGCAAGGCAGTGTCATACCAGAGAGGTCTGTATTCCCCTCCGTGAAGACCTGGAGGTTTCATCATCAGAATCATCAGCCTATAGCAGTCCACTGCTGGACATAGCCCTCGCCTAATGAGCGCCATTGCGCCTGTCCTCAACTCGACACATCCAGCTTCTACCAGCATCCTTTCGCAAATCGTCACTCTACCTAGCCGGAGGGCGTCGGGCACTACGTTTGCCGAGCCACGGTCTCCACGCAAGAAATCGTTTACCGTTATCGGTTCTTCGGCAGATATGGCCAGCCTACTGCCACTTCAGCTTGCTAATTCCCTGAGCTTTGTAGTGCCATAAACTTTCGTAATTAAAACAACTTCTGGTCTTCTGGTTTGTGACGGTGTCCTAAATGCCCCGCTCTCGGCAGGGCAGTGCCATACCGGAGGAGTCGATATTCTTCGCCGTGAAGACGTGGAGTGGTTTCCACGAGAGCCGCGCCCGCGTTGTCAAGAAGACCTGGGGGAGGCACGTCACCAACCTGCAGTTTTACAGCGATAAAGATGGTATGAGCCACACTCACACTACACACTACACTAGAGAGATGATACACTACTCATAACGTAGGTAAACTAGAGAGATGATACACTACTCATAACGTAGGTAAACTAGAGAGATGTTACACTACTCATAACGTAGGTAAACTACAGAGATGATACACTTATGATACTCATAACGTAGGTAAACTAGAGAGATGATACACTATCCATAACGTAGGTAAACTAGAGAGATGATACACTTATGATACTCATAACGTAGGTAAACTAGAGAGATGATACACTACTCATAACGTAGGTAAACTAGAGATATGATACTCATAACGTAGGTATCTTTATCCCTCAATAGGCGGAATATCTCAACCTGACTTATCAATTATCATAAGCGTAACAAAAAAATTGTCCAATTACAAACCGTTATTTTAAATCTGCGCTTTCTCACCAAAATTTGATTTCTACGATACGAATACTTTTGTGTCGGATTGTACTAAGATTGGTGGAATTAATAACTGAGCTTCTCATTCATACTCATTTATTTCACCATAGGAACATATAGTACACTAATTGTATATGTCCATTTTTAACCGACTTCAAAAAGTAGGAGGTTCTCAATTCGTCGGAACCTTTTTCTTATTCGACTTTTTTATGTAAGTTCACCGATAACTCCGTCAATTGTGGACCGATTTTCAAAATTATTTTTTGCGTTTAAAAGAATATACTTCACAGGTGGTCCCATATAAATTTTATTCCTGAGGGATTGGTACTTTTCCCGGAAAACTCAAAAAACCTCATCCTCACTTGTAACGCCCTATTATCACCAATATCTCCGGCAATTGTGAACCGATTTTCAAAATTCTTTAAGGCAAGAAGTTAGAAGTTTTTCTTTTGAAGTCGGTTTTTTATTTTTAAAAGTCCTACTTGTTAAAATTAGGCATAACACACATAACTTACACCAAAGAATTTAAGTACATAATATCATGGCCGTAAGACAGACAAACCAATAGTTGACATCCATTGTTTTTTATTGCCACAACTAGGGATCCTACGTTCTAGGTACCTATTACCATACCTATCATAGTCAAAACAAATGAAGCTGCTGTAAAGGGGCATTGTCAATAATCGTTATGACAATTTTACAAGAGTTTCTATAGTTTATTGTAACTATATACTTTCCTGTCTGTATGTCCAGATCCAAATATGAGATTAGATAACACGGGTTGACGCTCATTGCGGGGCCTATGTCCAGCGTTGGACATTGGCTGATAATAATGATTATAATCTTCTTCACTCATAACTAGAGAGTTGTGACATCGTGTTTTGTATGTGTTTGAGTTGGGTGTGTGGGTAAGTTTTTTTTTGGGACACAAACGGTACAAAGTGACATCATCATACGTCAACAAATACATCAATAAATCTTACACTTGTGAAGTTTCCACTATAAACATTAAACACAAAAACGAGTGAACAGACTTAGGTACTAAGATAAAACTCTTGATGAATAAGAGCCATGGGAATTATCCTGATCCCTTCAGTCTCTTGGGAGTCTGATTATTACAGGGTCACCCACGGTGTAAAGTGATGATGTGAAGGGAGTGTGAGGTAAGATGTGTGTTATAAAGTGAAAGTAAAGGTATAAAAAGAAAAAAAAGGAAAAATATTAAATTGGTTTAAAAATACGTGCGTGATAGCGGAGAGGATGGACGCGGACGGTGCCTTCATGAGGCACTGGACGAAAGTGCACGCTGCACTCTTGATCTAGTCCTCCATTGAGGTACACTCTCTTTTGATTGTGTGTATGCAGTATCTTTTGTGTGTCTATTAATATGGCTGTAACATGTAAACTGTCAAGCTGAAATAAAAATTTTATTTGATTTGATCAAAAAGGTCAGTTGTTTTCTATGTCCCTAAGTTAAACCTGGGAATTCTTGTCTACATTGTCATGTATTTTGTATTTGTTGTTTGGTTATTTCAATAGATCCGTCGTTACCAGCGGTAGACATAGGTATACCAAACTCCAAGACAGGGCACTGCATGAAGACAGTCGCCATACTGAAGCATGCCGTGCAGAGGGCGAGGGAGATGTCTCACGTCAAGTGGATATTCCTCGCTGATGACGACACTATACTAGGGTGAGTTTATAGAACAAAGTCAAAATCAGAAAATCAATATTCAATAAGTTTTTTTTTTATTTTTATTTTTTTTATTTACTTCTAAGTGAGCAAACAGGCATACGGTCTTCCTGATGGTGCGCGGTTCCCGTATCCTATGGACGCCTGTAACATAAAGATGGTATTACAAGCGCGTTGCTGACCCTTTTAAAAATTTTAAAACGCCCTTTTTGAAACGCTGCATATTGTAGTCTCTGGGGCAAACCTCGGCAGGGAGACCATTCCACAGCTTGATTGTTCGCGGGAGGAAATTCCTCTGGAACCTCACAGTGCGAGAAGATAAAGGTGGCAATGTATGTGGATGATACCTCAGCCGATGTCGAGCGGTGCGAAGATAAAAAGAAGCAGCAGGCACCGTCTCAAACAATTCTCCGGAACACTCTCCATTATACAAGCGGTAGAACACACACAGGGAGGAGAAGTCTCTCCTAAAACTTAAAGGTTCAATACCACTTGTGAGTGTGGGATCGTCGACAAGTCTCGTAGCTCTTCTTTGATTCTAGGATCACTTCAAATCGTTAAAGTAATACTTATAATAAAACTGGCTAAAACTGGTTGTAACTAACTAAAAGTCATTTCGTCCCTATTATCTTCATGTATAAATAAATAAAAAAATAATACTGAACCGTATCACACAGCATCAAACTACTACTTACCCTATATACATTATAAAAGATAAAAATATATTTTATAATGTATAATGTTGTGTGTGTGTGAGTGTAATTGTTTTTGCAGAGTGCAGAGGCTATGCGAGGTGCTAAGCTGCTACCGCGGCGGAGGTGACGTCACTATACTCGGAGAGCGATACGGATACGGGTACGGGAAGAAAGAAACCGCTGCTAAAGGTAGCTTATTCTATTTTTATATTCAGTCTTGTAATCTTCTCGAACCGTGGCGTTGGCAAATAGCTCAAAATCCAAATGACTCGAGGTCCCTCCTCGAGGCATTTTCCAAGCAGTGGGATATAGCAGGCTAATCGTAATCGTCATTTAGTACATATAACTTCTTTTTCGTTTTGCGGTCTAGTTTACAGATGCCTTAGCACGAATATTTTGACTTGTGGTATCGTTAGAGTATTGTGAAAGTGTGTGTTGTAGAGTTATGTGATTGTGAATAAAAAAGCTTAGATACGAAATAACGAGTAGTCATTTGACAAACTTTTACGATACGCTTTCAATACGACACGTCAAAATATTCGTGTTTCGCCACCTGCAGCCAGCAGTGGACTGCTATAGGCCGATGATGATAATGACGACTGACGCTGATTTGTACGTTTGAACACAAGTTTTAAATAAAAAAAAGCAAAATTCAAAAACAAAAACAATTTGTGAAAACCTATGCTCCAGTAATATACCAATATTCGATAAAATAAACCATAATGCTTAGTTTATGTGTGTGAAAAAATAATAGTTATTCAAGGAAAAAAATAAGTGTCATCCTAATAGCTCCCATGTCAAGTAGACAGGTACTTGAAAATCCTCTTTGCTCCATTAGTTGAGCGAAGACAAAACCGAACCCAAAAACTCCGACATAGAGTTGACCACTACCTCATCATCATCATCCACAGCCTGATCGTCCACTGCTGGGCATAGGCCTTCCTCAACTTGTGTGTCTAACTTTCCCATGGTCATGTAAGACCTTCTTCAATGCAGTCGCACCATCTCTTGTTTGGGTCTCCCTCGTGGTCTTTTAACTGCGGCTCCTAGTTAGCAGACCTGAGTATTTATTTATTTTATTTATTTATTTATAAAGGAAAACCAACAGCTAAAGTAACACAAGTGACTTATAAAAAACAGAAAGCCAATTACAGGTTTTCACGAGTAGAAGTTTCTTAGAAACAAATAGTGTGAATAGCTTGAATAACAATAATAATTAAGAAATATCAACATAATTTGGAAGGTACACTGTCAAATCAAATCAGACAACCAACATCACTGGCAAAGAACTCCGCACTCAACCGCTGTCTGGCAGAGTTGACGCTCGTGATGAACAAGTCAAAATTCTTGCGTTTGCAAAGCTTATTAAAATTGTTGCTTACTCGCCATAAAAATGAATTTTGCCTGTAATTAGTTCCGACTATAGGGGTGGAACATAGGGGGATTAAACCTGGTGTTTATAAAAGGGACATTCATATTTATTTTAAGGAGTAAAAAAATGTTCACGTCGCTTGGAAAGGGGAAGAAAATGGAATCTTTTACAGACGTTGAGATATAGAGATATAGAGGGTTCCAAACTTGAGATGCGTATATATACTTAATTCCAATTTGATACCTCCACGCGTTTCTGAGAAAAAGGTCTTGACAGACAGATAGACAGACATAGTATATAGATGTGATGTACCGACATGTTATCGCTTTCAGTTTTTGCTGCAAATAAATATATTTTTAATTTCATTTTCCTCCTTATCTTAGACGTCAGTTAAAGTAGATTTTACCACCTTTTACACGAGGGCTGATAGTAATGTCGAGGATAAAATGATTTTGTGGACGAGTTATAAACTCAGCTTTTCACTTCGATTGCTAGAAATAAAACAGTAGTGTAACATAGCATTTCTTTAATTAAAATTCAAAGTAAAATTAGTACGGTTGCTTTATTTTTTTCAAATCTTTCGACATTGATATTAGGCTTGGTCTGCAGAACTATAAAGCCTACTATTAAATTAATTTAATAATAATAATTTTCTAAAATTAATTAAATAATCTACCGTACTTGAATTTAAATTTTAATATATTTTATGTCTTAAAAAACACATAAGGCAAATAAATTAAATAAATATTATTATATAACAAATTCTAATTCGAACTTCTTATTGTGTTTGGTGTATGGCTCATTTTCTTTGCCTTATTATTTTGCATTTATAATTTGCATTTATGAGTAGATATGTTAATGCACCTGTGCACAAAATTTGATTTTGTGCAGCCTATACCCTGCAAAAAATTTCAGAGCATGAGAAGTGAAAAAATAGAACCTCCTCCTTTTCTTTGAAGTCGCTTAAAAATATTGTTGTTCTGGCGTCAGGGTACGACTACATAACTGGCGGCGGCGGCACGGCGCTGAGCGCGGGCGCAGGCGCGGTGCTGTCTCGGTGCGCGTGCGCCGGCCGCGCCGCGCCCGACGACATGACGCTCGGCGCCTGCGCACGCGCACCTCACAACCAACTCACGCTCACGCACTCGCCGCTCTTCCATCAGGTAACCATCTACTGTCAGCGAACCTGAACTAAAGGGTCGGGAATCCGGATTCTCGCTTGAAAAATAATTGTAACTATTAGCTTTCACCAGCGGCTCCCCTCCTCCTCCCCCGGTACCGGGATGAAAAGTAGCCTTAAGTAGCCAGGACAAAAATACTGCGTTTATTCCAAGTTTCATCCAAATCCGTTCAGCCGTTACGGAGTTGACTGGTAATTAGCACACACAAAAAAAATCGCATATAAACATTATTATTGTATATTACAGGCCCGTCCTCAAGACTACGCGCGGGAGGTGTTGGCTCGCGACCGACCCGTCTCCTTCCACCGGCACTCCTCGCCGGATCCCTTCAGGGTCTACTCCACCTGGTTCCAGCACCACGACCTAGCGCTCAAGAGACGGAGCAAAGACGAGCTGTAGGCTAGAAATGAAGACATTTAATAAAGGATGTGAAACATAATAAATGACTTGAAACAAAATAAATGACTTGAAACATAATAAATGACATGAAACAAAATAAATGACTTGAAACATAATAAATGACGAGAAACAAAATAAATGAAATGAAACAAATAAATGATTCGAAATATAATAAATAACTTGAAACATAATAAATGACGAGAAACAAAATAAATGACGAGAAACATAATAAAAGACAAGATTTTACATGAAACATTAAATAAAATGAGTTTTTAAAATGAGTAAAAGGTTCCAAAGCTAAAGTACATCTTCAGAATCCAACCCAACCTCACATTTGGCGGCTGATTGTGGCTAAGCACAGCCTAACTGTGGCACAGTTAAATTCCCTGACCGTTGGCAGAATAACAAACAACACCAGCATATTCAGTCCACTGCTGGACATAGGCCTCCCCTATAAGAAGGGGGATACGCCCATGATCCCCAGGCTGGGCGTGCGGGTTGGGGATCGCAGGACACAGCTCGCACCGCCGACGCTGCTGCCCGTTGCCGGCCAGAGGATTTAGCTGCGGTTGCGCTAGCATTATTTATTTATGCATTGGTTGGCATTTATTTAATATCAATTAGCATTTAGTTTTATATATTAGGCTTAGGTAGGCTACCTAGTTCCCTGACACTGGGCTCGACAATTTAACATTTCTTTTTTTATAAAATATAGCTGCCAAAAAATAAAGACGTTAAAGTAAATATTAATTTTAGTGTATTTAGATTATAGTAAATATTAATTATAGAGTATAATGCTTTAATATAAATAGCTCTCTTTTAAGTTAACCAATAGTAAATGTTACCTATAGTTAAAATATTAATCATTCAATGTGATTTTAAATTGTTATAAAAGTAGTTTAGTAAAATTTAGTGAAGTAGATTGTGTTCGTTGAAGAATATTTGTAATAACATTTAATAAGCATTTAAGCAGAAATAACATATCAAATGTTCTTGAATAAAGTTTATTATTTTTATATGTTTGTCTTTTATTACTACAATTACATTACTTTAACCATACTAGGGTATTCATCCCAACTAATATTATATTGCTGAAGTTTATTTATTTATTACCTCTGGCACACGAAATAGAACTCAATGGCATCTAGAGTGGAGTACCTATCTGTACAGTTCTAGTATTCTGTGCCTAGAAAATACTTCGCGGATACAACCGAATAATTTTATAAACTGTAGGTACCTACCGGGACTAAAACCCGCAGCTTCCTAGCTCTCTGCCCAGCACTATGAAATCACACCACAACACGAGTAAGCAATAATCAAATCATCAATTAGGGTTCCATTGTCTTGGCTAATGGACGTATCGAATCAATGCCGTACCGGAACCCTCGAGTCATCCTAAATAATATTTGGGAAGACTTGTTGGATCAGCGACAGGTAATAAATCTTGTACAAGGCTGAATTAGCGTAAATCAATTCTTGCTATTTCAAAAAAAAGAGAGCCTACCTACTAATACCTAAATAAAGAAACTGAATGGCTAATTAATCTTAGATCTCATATATAGAAAGCTAAGGAAATCTGTAGACAAACATGATCAGGAGGTTCAGTTTTTTATTGGCCTGCAAGGGAGTTCCTAATTTCAGGCTGCAATAAGAAAAAAAATCCCATGAACCAAAGTCCATAGTCACCCTCAAAACGTGTGCAGCGGGTTGTAGTAAAAACCTCTTTGCGTAAGAAGCCGCGGGCGTTCCACTAGTGATCCATAAAATAAAGCGGCATCTCTGAGTACGGAAAAAAAAAATCTTGAAACTTTTGTCCCTCATCACCTGAACTGAAATCGTCAATTTCTAAAAGTTTTACATAAAATTCTTGAAGTTTTTAAGTCCTCAAAGGATCACAGAGGGTTACCGTTGGGCTGGTCATTTGTCATTCAACATGCGATACTTCGTAAGTACCCGTCTCGAACTCGACACGAACTTACATTTTTCATTACGAAAAACTTTTGAGTGGTGACCCTACAAACTTTTATATAACACCCGAAATGCGACTCTATTTCTATGACGCTAGGTTGTTTTTCGCATGACGATGTAGTAGGGCTGGCAGAGATTTTTCTCGCTTCAGTCAGGGAGGCATTAATCAGAAATATTGGTTTGCTAAAGGCTTTCACTGTTTCGAAGCCTCTTCAACTTTCTTTTTCGCTTTTACTTTGGTTTATTGAAAAAGGATTACGGTGTCGATTAGTAAACGACTTTGGATGAATACTTACCTACCGAACTTAAATGATTAGAGAATTACTTTTTATAAGAAGATTAGAGTACCTACAATCTACATGAGTCTATTATGTCTAAATGATTGTATACTTACTGCGGCTCGAAGACTCGACGTCTTCGCCGCCAAGTATTCATCCAAAGTCGTTTACTAATCGACACCGTAGCTGATCCACGTGATGGGGCCGGCTGTGTACAACCGTGTCCCGATTTCCATCACAAGCGCACCATCCACGCAATCCTTCAAATACAAACTTCGTATAACGTGGCTCATTGCGGAGATCATTTACGACTACCATGACCAATTTATGACCATTAAATGAGTCTAAGTATAATTATGTGCTAACAATTCAAATCATCATAATGTACCTAAATTTATTAAAATGACTTAGTTAATTATAATTTGTATCACTATACCTAGTGTGTACCTACAGCGTATTATATTTAGTTAAATACTGAAGTATGTTTGACCTGTAACTGTATAGTTATTAATAAATAAACTATGAACTATGAACTATTATTTACTCAATATAAATTCTAGCTCTAAGTAGGTTTATCAAAATTTTAGTGAGCTGCATGCTCTCAAATCGAAGAATTCTAAACGAATAGGTAGTCTTAAATTCCATATCGTATCGGGCCGCTCTTAGCCGGCGCTAGAGCCCAGGCTCTTGGCTCTTGAGAGCGGCTTCAGCCGATGCGGATAAAACGGTGGAAGACCGAATCGTAAATCAAGCCACTCGGCGTTGTACGTATGAACCGTTCGTGTGCATGAAGGTACTCTACGTCAAGTGAGTTTGTTCTCTGAATGATTGCTTAGAAATATTCAAAAGAATTCTCTTCCACCCTAAGGCCTCCGGCTCAACAATTTTAAAAAGCTAAGATCCAGGCTACCATTGAGAAAACTCTTAAATTTAATTTCAGATTTTTCATCGGCTTATAGCTGTCCACTGCTGGACATAGGCCTTCCATTAGAGAATTTTAGTATCTGAGAGTAATTCCGTTCATTAGGCGAAAATTCTCTAAGCTATGTCGACAACTTTCGTTCTGTGTCGGATAGTCTCGTTACGGTTTTTATCCTTCAGAGAAATGTCGAGCATAGCTCGTTCCATTGCTCGCTGGGCGACTTTAAATTGGTGGACTAGCCGTACTGTGAGTGTCCACGTTTCGCCTTCGTATGTCATGAATGACTGAAAACTTTCGTTTTCAAACATTGCACCCAACAATCAAACAATAAACATTACACATACAAACATTGCAGACGAGAAGACTCGACATAGTTTTCCAAATGCTGCCCAACCCAGCTGAATCCTCCTCTTGTTCTCCTTCTCAAAGTTGTGTCTACCTAACTGCAAAATCTGCCCGAGGTTGGTATGTGTACCTACTCCGAAACAACTCTAAGAAGGTGGCCATTAACGACGACAGGTCTCGTATCAATTTGGTTATTGACCATGACTGGTCTGATCCAAATTCATGCCGAGTCCTATCTTTCGCGAGGATGATGCTAGGCCGCATCCAGCATCTGTTGATGATTGATGATGATGATTTGTTTGAAATTTTAAATTTAATTTTAATTCAAAAACAGCTCCCTTATCATGGACCAAATGCCTGCCTACCTACTGCATAAAATATAATAAAATTTGAAATCTCTGCAGGCTACGTTTACTTTGAGACTTTGTGGCTTTGTGCGCCCGAGACGCAAACGGATGCGGATTCGATTCTCGGCGCGAGAAAAAAAATTGTCATCATCATACTCCTGCCCTTGTCCCATTATTTGTTTTTATGATCTGCAAATATTCCGGGTCCGGTGTTTTCTACCTATGTATGTGTGTTAGTGTGTAGCATTATTTATTAATTAATTTCATCAATAATAGGGCAAAACATCTCATATTGAAATATTACACCCATTGCATGAATCTACCTACCACCAACTCACACTTAACCTGCTTAGCACGTGAAAATACGAAAGGTACTTCATAAATAAATTCACCTCGGAATATATATACATCCCGCTGTGAAGTCGATTGCTCACAGTAGGACAATTACTCAAATGAAAAATAAAGCCTTTGAAGCCTAACTAACCCTTTGCACGGCTCGCACGTGGTCGTACGTGCAAATTATATTTTCGTTTGTGCGTCAAACCAGAATAATGCAACAGAAATAAAGAATATGAGAACGAATTCTGAAAAATGGGTACCCGTTACCCGCACAGACTTCAGTGGTTACCCACCTCTACATAGGAACTTGTTTGTTCCATTTTCATTATATCATGAAGCGCTCGTAAGGTGTTTTTACCAGATCATCTTTGTTCAGTAACACTCCGCCCGGTCGCTACTAGGATGGGTGGCCTTTTAGTGATATTTAGCGCTTCGTGCTTCAGAAGGCACGTTAAGATGTTGGTTCCGGCTTTTTCAGTCGTTACGCCATGTCGGAGGCCTTCGGGTGGCCTAAAAGCTCCAACACGAGTTGGTCTTTAACTCACACGAAGAAGGAATGATTTCAACAACACAAAAAGACCAGCCAATCAGTTCACTACCGGATATAGACCTCCCCTACAATAAGGGGCCCATAATCCCAACGCTGGGCCTGTGGGTTGGGGATCGCAGAGCGCAGCTTCTCGCACGCCGCCCTGACGCTGCTACCCGTAGGCGGTCATGGGATTTAGCTTAGCCAGTGCTGCGATATGCAGCAAATCTGTCGCCATTTTTTAAACTTCTTTATTGTTATAAAGAGGACAGAAATACTACTAAACCTAAACAGGAGCTCAACTTAAACGAGGAATAAACAGCGCTTATGTTAAAGCCGGGTACCAGGGCGTGTGTCCAATTTATTTTATTGCTGTTATATCGCGATGTTCGGGCCACTCGTAAAGATGAAATCTTATTTGCCTTATGAAGCGGCCATCTTGACTTTATATCGTCGAGGAAATCAAAGAAATGATAGAGCTGTTAGGTTGATAACATTTGAAATTAAGAAAATCGAGCGAAATTATCGTGTGCGTACTTCGTCGCCGTACCAGCCAGGAAAATATCATTAGGTACAGGAAAATTCATTAATATCATATATGTTATTGAATGATATTAATGTCATTTTCTGTATTATGTACAATTTATCTTTCTCAATGGAACACACCGGAAAATGGGACAAGCAGGAAAATCGGACACGTGGTGAAATGGGACACCTGGAAATGGGACAAATGGGAATATTTTAAAAGAGAATCAACAAGAAAAGTCTTCCCATTTTGCTACGCAGTCGGTTTTATTTTTATTATATTATTTTATTTATTTACACACCAACAACAGATACATATAACACTTGATATAATGGATTTAAGGTTTAACATTCTAAGGACCTGCCAGTTAAAGGTTGTTCCTACAAATAAACACCTACCTATTTATCATTGCATTTTATACGTTTACTTTTATATTTTTTTACAAGATATTTTCACAAATCAAATCAAACTATTGCAAGCATTACTCCAGATCTCCAGATCCAGATACTCGCGATCTCGCCACGGAATAAGAAATAGAACAACAACAACACCAGCCTTTATAAGTTCACTGCTGGACATAGGCCTCCCCTAATAAAAAGGGGCATATTGCTAAAAGCCCCACGCTGGGCATGCGGGTTAGGGATCGCAGGGCTCAGCTTCTCGCTCCGACGACGCTCTGGGAATTTAGCTGTGCCGGAGTTTGGCTGCGCTATGCTACAATCAGCAGGCCTCCAGAGCCCCATTTGTTAGATAGCAGGGTGCACCACGGGCAGGTGAAGTTGGCTTGAGTTCCGAAAATTAGAACCCTTTACCTACACCCCTTAAGATAGAACGCTTCACCGCTGATTTTGTAAAATGGATCTAATAATAATAGTTTGAATTTTGTTTCGGTATCACATATAAATAAGATAAGATTTTTAAAGCAAACGTTTTTGTAAAAACATAAATGAAGCCACCAAATAAGCCGTTATTTATAAGGCCAACAGCTCTCGCCAGTTTCATAATAACATTTTTATCCGGGTGTCCATGTCCTCGTCCTCAGTAAATATGCCCGGATAAAGGACGCGACATCTTGTAAGCGCGTGAATGGGGTTAAAACTTGTCTTGGGATTGGGTTGACCCACTATTTTATCACTAAAGTAATTTAGTAGGTTTATGTATGGAGAGACCTAATGCAGATTTTAATCCGATGTGAAGCTATGAATCTTTGCTACATAATAATTACTGTTAATTTTGTAATTTGTAAAATGTTGAAATTTAACACGCTGTATTGTATCTACTTCATCAGCGTGGTCATCATCATCAGCCTATAAAAGGTTTTTGGCAGTTTTTCGGCTTTTCGGTAGATATGGCCAGCCTGTTAGTTAACTCAGCTTGTTATTTCTCTGAGCTATGTACCTACTTAAAATGAAGCAATTTGTAAGTTTATTATTTGGCTAGAACAACGTGCCAGTATAAAAATAAAGGAGAGGTGAAACTCGTTAAACATGGAAAATTGCAGCCGGTCAGCGGCGGGTTTCACTTACAGTTTGTTTTCCTATTAGGGTTCCGTAGGAAACTGACATCTTGCACTAAAAACTCGATAAAGGTGTTGTACGATTCGGGGTTAAAGTTTTTTGAAATATATGTTTAAGGGTAAGGATACTTTTACAATAATTACTTAAATAATTAATAGAAAACACCAACCAGCGCGAACTGCATCACAAACGCGGTGCTCATCCTCCAACCTCAACCTCGTGTTATATTCAGTGGATGATATTGATCCCGTATCGGCCTTAAAAGCCACATTCGCAAGTGCCGAACCTTGATTCTGCTTAAATAATATTTTAAAGTTATTACAGGCCTATGGTGATGATGAGTGACCTTCCCATAAATACATTATGGGAAGGTCACGGTTTTAAATCCGACTTGAGTCAAAATTTTTGAGATATTTACAATCCTAGATTTTCCCTTTAACACACTTTAGGGTAAACATTTTAAAAACAAAATAGTACCCTTATTTGGTCTGGACTCTTTTATAATTCCCCACGGAACCCACGTACTGTTCTGCTCACCCTGCGGGTGGTTCTCCCCTACTATTATTCACTACATCAACCCCTTTATTTTGAACTTTTTACTTCGGAGAAAATTGCAACCATTTTAAAGCATCCACCCTTGATTGTAGGGGGTGCGATCTACTAAGGGGGATGATTACCTATACTGAAGTATCTACTTAGTTCCTATACGTTTTGATCTAGCACATTTACTGTTTGTGGGGCTATAATACCTCGAGGTGCCACGAACGCCACATACTGTCCCAGTTAAAACACTAGGTATATATTGCAAGTATTCTAAAGATATCTTCTTATAACAATTATAGTTTGTTGTTTTATTTAGCTCTGTTTTAACATTTAGTAGTGAAGACTATTGGTTTTGCGTTGGTTTTGAAAATTAACTTTATCAGGGTAGTTAACAATGTACTTCACAAATTCCACAAAAGGCTGATCCAGGTAACAACACAAGTAATAAGACAAGTTAATAATGTGTTAGTAAACGAACAGACGCGAACTCTGTAGTAAGTTACAGCCGGGTTATGAAGGATTGCCTGAAACTTAGCCTTCTACTTAATTACATTGCACATGCTGCAAGATACGTGGATCGAATCGGTTACTTAGCTAAGTTAGATCATGGTTCTGACAAGATTTCAAATACCTATAAAGTAAAAACCTACAAAAGTAGGTATGTCTAAAGTTCTTTATCGGTATTAGGGATTAGTTAATTTATTGCTCATGGATAACTAAGCTCGCATAAGGAATGGACGGCCGGACTAACCCACCTAACTTATTTTACGCGCAACTCAAGTGATTGAAATTTTGAATAAATTATTTGTTATACAAGAGTGCGAAGTTGCTTTTTAGCCGCGTGCCCAATTTTGATGACCGAGCAAAGGATTCTAAAATTGAATCACGGGCGTAGCGAGTGAGCGTTAGCTTAGGATTATTATTTTTTAATCACGTCGTTTTTAATTAATTTATTATTTATTTATTTATTTACTTTCAAATTTATTACGGCCTACGTAGGGTTACGTAGGGCTATTGTCAATCCTTAAATATTACGAAGTAATCCTTGAAAATTTTAAATAAATCTGCACTGCCTGTCCCAAAATGAAGTTAATTTGTAAAACGTCGAGCACATTGTACTCAGTGAATCACGCGACCCAATAAATAATATAAAAGAAAAATAATACTGTTTTAATAGCAGAAAACAATTTTCAAAAGTGGCTAGGTATCTAAGAAATAAAATCACAAAGCGAAACTACCATACTTTTAAAATTATTTTGAAACTTTTTTCTGTGCTTTAATTATAATTTTATGGTTAGATACCAATAAATAAATCGTTTTTTTTATTTCAGTTTATAATTTACGAAAAATCAGTAAAAGAGAAGAGTTACCTAACTTACCTATGTACGATTCACACTTACCGGCGCGCGTCGGAGAACAACGGAGAGCACAAGCTAAAGGAAATTGAAACATCCACAAAGCAGTTAAGTTCCCTATTTGTATGCAAGTGTCAATCATTTCTGTTTGCAACATAGTTAGCCGATCACCACGCAGAACTGCTTTGTGGATGTTTCAATTTCCTCTAGCATGTTTTAAAATGCGCTTCGATGCTCTCCGACGCGCGCTGGTTGGTGTGAATCGTACATTATTGTTCAAATTTTGACCTTTTTAACCACTTTAAAGGAATTGACAAATCCTACGAAAAAAAATCGTGAGTAAATCGTGTGTACAGTCAGAACACAAGGTATATTTCCGAATGCACTCTACAAAAATTCGAACCCACCCACGGCCTCATATCTACTGTCCATATGCCAGACGACATAGAGAACGATCTAATACCAAACCAATTCATATCTGCACAGACCATTTCCGCAAATTGTCTCCCCTCATCAGTATGCCTCCCGCGAAGCCTTCCGATCCAGCTCTTTATTTAATAACTCTCTTAGCGCTATCATAATTTGGTGCGAGCTGGTGGCCGGCGGAATATTGACAATACAGGCCGCGAGACTTGAATATTCGATATTCAGTGTGTTTTCATTGTAGGACGACTTTAAAAAACACTGGTCACTTATTAGACATCATAATTATCTAGTGTAGATGAAGCTGGATGCGTCGAGCTGAGGACAGGGTGCAATGGCACTCAATAGCTTCAATAGGTGTTTAGCCATCCTGACCTCAACAGGTAAGCTATGCCGTAGGTGCAAAGTTAGCATAGCTATAAATTATAATCTATATATTATACAAATACACACAACACACTAAAAAACATTGGTATATTACTATAAAAAAATTATAACTAGTAAGCACCTAATATAATACAGAGAAAATAGTAATGCTGTTAAAAATCTAGTACCTACCTACCTACATATATGGAGCCATTGCATGGAGCATGTATAAAATTATAGAAATGAGCATAAGACGGGAGCAGAGACGTATAAGTAACAGTTACTTTGAATTTTGGTGATATCTAATTGATTATACATGGTTTACTTTGAATTATTTTGCCGTCGCATAATGGAAACAGATCCAGAGCATGAACACAACACAAGGGGAATCCCAAACGAGCTCTTAATAATACCTCTATGATATCGCCCGAATTCGGTAAATGGTTTTGCTAACTTATTTCTGATTTACTCCACAAATATTAATTTTACACCCTAGCTAGATAGTAATAGGGGTGTTTTTGGGTCGGATTGTGAGGCTTTGATAGTGGTAATGGCGACTGGAATTGAATTTCAGAGTATGTTGCGATAACATAACGATGTGCGAGTTCGTTGCGTAAAATGGGATTTTGGGTTCGCAATCGACTTTCAATATTTTTGCGACATAAGTTCACTACTTTAAATAAAATTAGGTAGGAAAAGTTATTTTAAAATGTCCAAATCCATTTCAAAAACATCTGTACTTTGTCCAGCATTGTCACTTGGACATGTAAAACTCGAAGTTGCCAAATAAAATTACAATCATTTATCGGAATTACAGACTCATGAGGCTTAACACCATAATCATCATCATCATCAGCCTATAGCAGTCCACTGCTGGACATAGGCCTCCCCTAATGAGCGCCATTGCGCCCTGTCCTGAGCTCGACGCATCCAGCTTCTACCAGTCGCCTTTCGCAGATCGTCACTCCACCTGGCCGGAGGGCGTAACACCATAATGCCTCACGTTAATTGACGAAGGGCGTAGTTGTAGGACACGTTCCTGAATGCGCGCGTCCGTAAAAGTAGGTTTAAATAAATAAATAATAAATAATGCTGGACGTTATCACACAGTATCATGTAGCCCCAAACTAAGCAGAGTTTGTATTATGGGAACCACATAGTTAGTATAGGTACTTATATTTTTTTTTTTTGTAAATACATACATATCATACATTGAAAACCCCCAGACCTAGACAAATATCTGCAGAACATACAAAAATTTGTCCTACAGTGGGAATCGGACCCGCAACCGTGAGCAAACCCGACTCAGCGACAGGCTTGCGACAAAGCGCAGCCACCGAAATCAAGCAGCGTCACCGGGCAGCGTTGCGAGAAGCTGTGCCATGCGATCCCCAACCCGTATGTCGAGCGTGGGGGCTACTTGCATATTATAAGGGATATACAAGTAATTCCCACGCTGGACTATATTAGGGGCCATTTTTATTAGAGAAGGCCTATGTCCAGCTGTGGACTATTCCTATTATTTTCGTCATTTTGGCAGGTAACTAAAATCGCCGTTTAAAACTATTGCAGACAAATCCATACAGACACCCTGTTCACTTCACATTCACACTATTAGTAAACAGGAATGCTATCAGAGTCTTGGGTAGTGCTAAAGTTTAGCCAAGTTAGTGCCTGTACGACCTAGCTCTAGTTGGCACTAGTCCACAACTCGGAAACATCGTAAACCTTAGTACTAGTACCTATCTATTTAAACACTTCCGTGATGAATAAGTTACGATTCAACTACTTACGCCTAATAACGAATGTCTAACTAAACGGCCAAAAAAATATATAATATTATTGGAGAAGGAGAAATTCAGTTATTTGATCCATGATACACACAAAAATAATAATAAATAGGCCACAAGACAAAATAAAAATTCACAAGTTTGCTAGTAGGTACCTAATAAAGCAGGCAAAATATGCAAGTGGAATATACCTATGTAGAGTTACTAGGTAATTTATTAGAATTTAGAGAATGAATTCAATATAGAGTACACAAGTTATTTGTGGAAAACTATGAATTTCGAAAATAAAATAGGTAATTAACAATATTTCTGTCGAGTTGAAATAAGTTCTAGTTATTTGATTACTGACCTACAAGACACACTCATTAAGTTTGCCGGTAAGCGTGATTACTGTTACAATATTTATAAAACGATAAACTTTGACATTGTTTTCCAATTGATTCCAAGTAAATCCGTCTGCACAAACAAAACTCAATCATTAACACGCTGGCATTGATAAATCAAAGTTCAAACCTTATAGACTCAGACACAAGCTAATGGGGACAAATATAGAATAAATACAGAACAATATCAGTAGTATTTAAAACTCGAGTGTGACATTACGCATAAAATTACAAACAGAACAGTAAAATTAAAGAAGAAAATGAATTTAAATCTAGCTAAAATCAACTTTTTTGTGTTGATATTGGTAATTGAAAGCCATGGAGGACTTATAGAAGGAGTGTACGACCGCATCAAGAATACTACCACCGGTCTTAGACAGGATGCTAAAAACGTTTGGAGCTACGGCAAGGGACTGGTTTTACAAGAAGAAACTACAGAGGAACATAAAGATGGCCTTATTGGAGGCATGATTCATTCTACACACGATAAAATACATTCCCTCCACGACCAGCTCTGGAAAGTTGATGACATACCTAACGATGGCGGTCTTCTATGGAACATGTGGAATCGCTTGAAACAACGCCTAATTAAGGCTAAGCATTTTATAATAGGCGATGGAGGGAAACAGATTGAAAGCAGCACGAAACCTCTTAGCGAAGAAGCGAAGCTCATCAAAGAAACAATGGATAAGCTTTATTATGGTGACGGTACTAGGAAGATCGAGGGCGATGCATTTAATGAAGCAGTTGAAAATCTGCGAAAGAAGTTAAGTGAAATGCGTAAAACCACGGAAACTACTACGAATGCTCCAGTCCAACATGGTGAAGGCCTCATCGACATCCGACTAGCTTCTGGCGGAAAGGATGTAGAAGACAATTCCGCTAATGATGCGGGAGTATCCAACGACATTTATGACAAAGTAGATGACGGTATTAAAATTGTGACCGATAATACATTAAACGTTAAAAATCCTATTTCTGATAATGTCAACAAAAATATAAACAGCGGTATAGAACCCGTGAAAAGTGGTTTGGATAAAGTGAATGATGGAGCTAAAGCCTTTAAAGGTAGAGTTGAAGATGCAGCAGCCAAAGAAAAAGAACTTCTGGACACGACATATAATAAACTGAGCTAGAAAGCTAAGGTTGGTGATGGTGTGAGTATATCAGATCTGATTTAGCAAGTTAAAAATTTACCTCAAAGTTATTACTTTTATTAAATCATTTTAACCATTCGTTAATGTTTTTTTTAAGTCTACTTAACTAGATCACTATTATTCTTAACATCAGGAGTGTTTCATATATATTTAGTTTAAGATATTTCGATGATGCGATCCACGTAGCATTCTTTGAGAGTTTTTTGATAAAATAATAAAGACTGGTTATTAAATATATATATATAAAAATGAAACCCGTTTTCCTTGGTCACGGCATCACGCGTGAATGGCTGGACCGATTTCACTAATTCTTTTTTTGTTGTATTTGTTATTATTAGGAGAAGGTTCTTACGGAAAAAAATATTAAGAAAATCTCTCAGAAATATTGAAAAATATACATTTAATTTTGCATATTTAAAATAACGCGCGTAACGAATATCAATGTCATTCACAGCCATAGACTATATTGAAAGAGCATTGTTTGTTCGGAAACGTGGTTACTTAATTAAATTCGAGCATCATTTGTTCGGAAACGTGGTTCCTTAAATAAAGTAGTGCATCATTGCTACGCTAAGGCGGTACGAAGTTCGCCGGGTCAGCTAGTCAATAAATAATTGTTGGACATTATTACACAGTATCATCTGGCTCCAAACTTAGTAGAGCTTGTTTGTATGGGAACCACGTTTATAGAAAACACCCAGGCCCGAGACAAACTTTTGCAGATCATACAAACATTTTTCTCGAGACGAGAATTGAACTCGAATCTTTTTGCGCCTCAGGCGGGCCTTTACCCACTGCAGAGGTTGTCAATTCAGGATAACCCAATTTGGGTTTTTACTGTTCACTAACTTGTTTTCTAATCTAATCTGTATTCCGAAGTAAATAGTAGAGATTTCCATGCGGTTCCAATAGCTATGATTTATTGCGACTTCGTGTCTTCCATGGCGCCTGCTGTGACAACTTTATGTAGCTTGCCGTGCCATTGTTTTGCCGTCGGTACCCGGTACCAGAGTCGCCGAGATTTATAAGTGGCAAGTTTTCGATGAGTTCGGCAATTTTATGATTGGGGGTTGTGTCGTGACTGTAAGTAGCATTGTTTGTGGTGTCATGAATAATCTTAAGTATCTACTTACTTCGAATTCAGTATTAACATAATTTTCAAACTTTATCGATGGATCTTAGAGACTGTTCTTCGTGGAAACATATGTTCAGCAATGGATATCTATAGGTTGTTGATAATCATTCATGATATTCAGACAAAGGATAAATTGATTGGCAGTGGTCCATCTCTAATTACGGGTATTTCTCCTCTATGGTGAGGCAAATATGTAGGGGACGATGGAGATGACTTAAAAATAGGCCGGGTTAGCTCTACATTATGCATGTCTACGCGGCGTAACGTAGATCGTGTTGATGATAATTTCGTCTACATCTACGAAATTATGTGGATTGTTCCCAACTATTTCACTCATTAAACCATGTCAGAAGACTCCTAAGGTGCCCTAAAACTCCAACACCAGAGTTGGGCACTAGTTCAAATAAAGAAGAAGAAGACGTATCATTTAGAATTAGACCGTTCTTTTACATTGTTAAGAAAGCTCAGTGCTTTTCCAAGAAATTACAATGGAAGAGTAAAACAGATTGCAAGTACCCTTATCAAATCAAGTACAAGGTGAGAGGGTAACTACCCCACGGAGGATTAATTAACCCTGTTAGCGAGGGATGCGGCTGTGGGTCTGTTGGACCGCAACGCAACGATGTGGTCTGGTTATGTACGCGGATAATTGTGTTCTGAACTTTATGATAGAGTGAGGGTTCAAGATGGTTGGTCACTTTTTAGGTTAATGGTAAAACTCTTCAAGTATCTATGTATGTAAGTGCTTTACTAATAAATCTCCGCTTGAATTAGATATTATATATTTCTCACCTACAACTTCATGGATTTTATGAACATGCAATAAATTTGTACTTTATTGGCAAAAAAATACGATTTAGTCTGCAGTGTTCTGACGAACTCATTGCGTTTTTTATTATTTTATGTATTTATTTATTTTACTTTAATTAATACGGATAAACCAATTACATTAACTAAAGATCTACAGAAGTCCCAATAAATTAAAATAAAAACAATTATTTAGGCAAAAATAAAAATTAAATAAGTAAACAATTATAATTTGTTTAAACACACAATCATACACCCCGCTACTCACAAAACTTCAAGCATACAATATAGAATATCTTAGATCTAATTACCACAAATTGATCTGCAAATCAATCAAATGACAGGGAGAGCTAGAGTTCAAGAGATAACAGCGAAGTCTAACGTGCAATAGTCTTGTGATAGGTAGGTACATTTTGAAAGTATTTCTTGATCAAATATATTGTCTTGTGTCTTGAAAGAGACCACTTCCTCACTTCTGATTTCCTGGAATTTTAGTAATATTCGGTCATTAATCACTTTGCTTGCATGGGTGACCGTTTAGTGGCATCTAGATAATGTTTTCGTGCTACAAAACGCACGTTAAAAAGGAAGTTCTGGTTTTTTTATCTAGATCATATGAAGAAGTAAGTACTTAACTAGTAAGATTTCTGTGTTTCTGTTATCTCTACATTCTATTTGTTTGATTTTGCCGTTCGTACGCAATAGCCCGAAACGAAATAGATAGACCATCCGATCCTGAATAACAGATTTACCAACCGCCTCTGCTAGGTATCGGTATTTCATTTCCGTTAGCGCTCGATCAGGCAGACAGACGTGGAGCGGACCCAAGATTTGCAAGGACAGTACAGTCAGCGTAACAGACGAACTCAATTTTCACTCGTTTCATTAAAACTCAACTCTTTAACGTAATTATGATTACCTACTAGTTTTTTTGCCCGCGGCTTGGCTTTAATATAGATTTTATAAAATATTTTGTTTGTTGTGTTTATTTTGTTGTGTTGCCCTCAACAGTACTTTATTCTGGATGAAAGGTACACAATGCTCTTTTCTGCGAATAAATAATCTTTCACTGTGGGGTCAATGTTATGTAATGTACACGTACATACAGCCATTGTTATGTTATCGTTAATTATGTATGATGCCTTGCCATGTTCTTCAGCTTAAAATCTCCGATGGTATTGTTGGTATCCGTTCCGTCCGTTAGGACACCTGACTTGCACTTCTCAGCCACGTCCATCAGACGCGGCTTGCTGCTTGCCTCCTGCGGCTGATAATTTGTTCCCACCTCTCACAAGGTTCAGTGCACAGTGTCTACTCGTATTTAACTTATTGACTGGGCATTTATGAAACCTATGGATTGACCATTCGGACTTCCTCTCATTGAAAAAGTATTTACAAATAAAAACTGTTTATGCCATCGGTACATCTTAGATAGTTAATTTAATCTGCAAACGAGCGTTCGCCGGTTTATCTTTCTACGTAATTTAGGTTACAGATTTTTGTTTTGAGGGTTGATGGTGATACACGACACGGGATAGTGGCGTCGAGCCAGGTCGAGCTGAGGACAGGACGCAATGGCTCTCTTTGGGGGAGGCCTATGTCCAGCAGTGGGAAACTATGATGAGTATTTTTTGCAGTAAGTTTTGTTATCCGGGATTATAATCACCATCATCATCATCATCATCAGCCTACACATACGTATCCTCTAATAAAGGGGATACGCCCAAAATCCCCATGCTGGCCGTGTGGGTTAGGGATCGCAGGGCACAGCTTCTCGCACCACCGACGCAGCTGCCCGTCGGTGGTTAGGGAATAAAGCTGTGCCGGTGTTAGGCTGCGCTATGCCGCTTTCAGCCGGCTGCCAGAGCCCCGTTTGTTATACAGCAGGGTGCATGTGAAGTTGGCTTGGATTCCGAAGATGGAGGATGGAACCCTCATCACTCCTTTGAGAGTGATGAAGATAAAGAGCGTGTCCTTATAAGGCTATTTACGCGCGACAGCTTCATACACCCTCATTGGTTTAATTATTACCTTCATCTCCTTTGACAAGCTCATAGTTTATAACTTGACTTGTTAGCGCAATGAGCGTATTGTGTCAATTCTAGAAATAGATCAGTATCTAGAATATGCTCTTCAGTAAGACAAAACTATATATACTGAACAGTTAATTTCGTATATTTTTTTAGCTGATTGATATTTCGTATGATTTAGCTACAAAAATATATATATTGTTGTTGTGTACAAGTCGCTAAAAAAATGCTAACCTTGTTGAATTGTGTAGAATTTACCGGAGGTATACGATTAGCTCAGGACAGGGCGCAATGGCGCTCATTAGGGGAGGCCTATGTCCAGCAGTGGACTGCTATAGGCTGATGATGATGATGATGATGATGATACGATTAGAACAAAAAAATGACAAAAAGTGGTCTCAGTGTTCACCAAACCCGTGATAAAGTAGGTATTTATAATGAAACAAATAAATAAAAACAAAAATTTATTACAAGTTCTTTTTGGTAAATGCAAAATAATTACCGAGAGAAAAACAACCAAAATGTAACCATTAGATAAAATGTATGGCATCTAAAATTATTTTAGTACAATTAACTATAAGTAGAAGCACTTAACTTAGTTGTAAATAAATAATTACTTAATATAAATAGTAACGAAATGTACTTTTATGATGTAATGTTAAATGTTAAGACATTTCTTCACAGATTAATAATATATAAATATATATAATAAATCATGTGTATATTATTATAATAAATATTACATATAATATATATTAAGGATTTTATTTAATAAATGAAAGTCATAATTTCAGCTTAAAAATATTAAGTACAACAGTGATTCCCAAACCAATTTAAAAAATGCATTATTTAGGTTTGTAAGTTTAATTAGTAATAAAATCTTTCAAAATATAAGTACTACGTATTTATTTACCGAAATGATTTGGTTCTGTGAAAAAATGTCTAAATAAATAGTTTATTCAATAAATCTATTAATATGTACACTTTTATTTAGTAACTGGCAGTTTCAAAGGCACATTAATTTTCATTTCTATCAAGAAGCATATTTTATCCATTTAATTTTATAGTTAAGGCACCGTATTTTGATATTTAGTTTATTTTAACAAAAATATTTAATAATTATGGTAAATACCTACTTTACTTACATTTATGAAGCTGCTATCATTACATATATTCATTTTGAATGCCTATTTATCTACCCACACCAGTCAATTTAAACTTTTACTTTATTTTTTTTCTATTGTGCAAGATTTTGAACACAATGTTGACGTCTCTATGCTAAGGGGTGAGATATGGTGCCTCCTTGTTATTTTAATAAATTAAGCTATTTAGTAATTGATTTCCGCCTCCAATATGCAGCATAACATTAGAAGAACATACCTTATTATTAATTAACTTAGATCACAATTCTCAACAACTCGCATACATTAGACACACTTTTTACAGTATCACACTTCGAGATATAAACCTTTCGTTCTAACTTTCTGCGTTTGGTGAAACTCAATTTAAACTAATGGTATCCGAAGGCACTAATGATAACAAGTGTCACAAATTAGGCTCTAGCTGATCCCAGTGATAAAAAACAAGATTTTTAATAAATTATGTTTCCCAAACGCAGTAATAAAGTTTGACCGCTACCGCTGTACCACTCCTTAGGTATGTGCGGGGCGCGGGGAAGTTTATGTCAGACACATCTATATATATAAAAATGAAACCCGTTTTCCTTGGTCACGGCATCACGCTTGAATGGCTGGACCGATTTCACTAATTCTTTTTTTATTGTATTTGTTATTATTAGGAGAAGGATCTTACGGAAAAAAATATTAAGAAAATTGCTACGCTAAGGCGGTACGAAGTTCGCCGGGTCAGCTAGTATTAAATAAATATCCAGAGATGTTTCGTGCGTTATCTCGTGATAACAAGGACCGTCTTTAATTTTGAAGTGGCTGAATATTTACACATTTATGTAGCTCCCTGATGATTATGATCATAATTAATATGAAATAAGTAAACCGATATCGTAAGATCCGTCCGACGATATCTATCTCATGTGTACTCGTGCTGTTTTTCCTCGGCCCCCACCTCGCCGCGCTATGCTAAGGAGTGCTACCGCGGTAGTGGTCAAACTATAATTGAAATGTCCATTATTTTTTTAATATGGCGCAACATTTTTTAATGTAATTAATGTAACGTGACTAGTCGTTATGTTACAATGTTATAACTAATTTTTACAATTACATTATGAATGTTTTACACCTTGAAATATTTTTATATAAAAATATTTAAGGTGTTTTCTCAAGGGTTCGATATTCATGAGGTAAAACTATTGATATAAAGTATGAAAATAGTATATCTACAAATATTTTTGATGGTTTCCTCTGTTAATAGGCTCAATGACTGAAATAATCTAATTAGTCCGTCATTTACACTATCAAGAATGTACTTATTAAACGTAACGTAACGTAAGACACGTATTTTTCTTTTGTCAATTAAACCCGCGTGACGTCACGGTCTAGTACGTTTATTACATACACGTGACGTCATAAGTCCCGAACTTTGACGCTCTTTATCTCCGTCAATTTCTATTGAATTGATAAAAAATACACTATTTTTTTTTATTCATCTTACTGACGGACTAATTAGAATTACCTATTACTTACCCAGGCATCATCCCTATTGAATGACACGATGCAAAATGTACAGTAGCACTACTCTAGCGTTCTGATAACGCAAACATTCTACGAAAACTACATATTTTATTGCTCACGTTTTTAAAATCCTTCACATTTCACAAACAAATACGTTTCTATTAAATCCAACATTCACTGAACTCCTACTCAATCAACAGTCATGTTTTTAGAACCATCGTCCTCTTTAAGAATGTAAGTATACCAAAATAAATAGTGATGTTCTTCTGTTTTTTCTTCTTCAATAAAAAAAATAAGTAAAAATAGTGATTTTTTTACTCATTTTAAAATCTTAATGTGAGTCAAACTTAGTATTTCAAGTACGTAAGTACGAAGATCTGAAAACCGTATGCTGTAACGCTTTGGCTAAGTTAAATAAAGAAATTGAATTCATTTGCATTTAGCAGTTCACGTGACGGCTTACAAGCCTGTTGGCTATTTTGAAACACAAATGATAGCAACGATTTATCTAGAAAAAACAGACGAACTCATGGCGGGTACGGACTGCTGTAACGTAACATGTAATGTAACAATGAAAGGAGCATTTCATAAGTGTGGACACAGCGTGTGCACGAACCGAGCATGTATGCAGAAATGCTTTGTTTACAATGATTTACTCTGAATACATTGCGACAATGTGGACGGCAAATTCTTTCATTGCGTGTTACATTGCATGTTACATTTCGTAACTTTTTATCTACCATCAGACGGCACAGAATGAGGACGAGCACTAAAATTTATAAACAACGATGTGATGTTTTCGTCAGTACCGATCTAAACTGGTGGAGTCTCTGCTAGTGATGTCGCTGGCTGCATCGGTCGAGGAGTCAGAGCGCGAGGGGTCACTGGTGCCTCCGGGGTCACTAGTGCCGCCGGGGTCACTAGTGGCCCCGGGGTCGGTCGTGCCCCCGGTGTCACTGGTGACCCCGGTCTCGGTGGTCGGATATCAGAGATGCTCGTCGCGTCCGTTCAGGGGCTGCCTCTCAGCGTGGTCAGAGGGACGGTTTCGTTTGAAGAATCCACACTAAAAATTTAAAAAAGATTACTATTTAGGTACTATCCGTATTAATGAAGAGTTCACCTCACAAGGATGGATAAAAAATAAGGAACGAGTATATCAGAGGAAACTTGAAAGTGGCACCTGTGGAAGATAAAGTGAGGAGTGGAAGACTAGCATGGTATGGGCATGTGATGAGGAGAGGGAAGTAGTAGGAAAGGGAGTATGAAGTGACTGGATGTACGAGTAGATTCTTGTGGGAGGCACAAGAAGAGATGGATGGATTGTGTGAAAGAGGATATGAGAGTGAAAGAAGTGAATACAGAGTTGCCGGCTGATAGGAGAGAATGGAGAAAGAAGGTAAATAAGTCCTGTACTTCTAATGATTAGCCCTAAGACCTAACGTTACGTACACTTATTTATGCAAATAAATATCTTGTACCTTGTCTCTTGTGGTGATTAGGCTATTGTGGTCCCAGCTCCCACTTACCTTGTAGAGCGCGAAGATCAAGAGCAGCAGCAGCAAGGCGCCGATGACGGCGGCCAGCACGATCACCCAGAGCGGAATGGTGCCGCTCTCGAGCGCCTCCAGCTGCGGCGTCACCACGGTCTGCGCCTCCGCCGTGTGCCACGCCGGGTCGCTCGGCCGATCGATCAGCGGCAGCTTCGACACGCGAGTCGCCGCCAGGGTCGATAGGATCACTGCTCTCTCTTTGGAGATCTGAGGGTATTCAAGAATGGATTATTTTTTACACAAAATATTCAAGCGTTTGATCACTGTAATGTCTAAAACAGGTGAAGATGTAGTCGTTTGTTTAGAAGGAACCGATTTACTCTGGATTTGAAGACTCCGAAATTTTACTGGTCCGGGAAAACCGACGCCGGAAACATGTTCCACTCCTTACTAGTACCACATACTTAGTATTAACAATAAACGTGGAACCGAATCTTTTTAGCAAGGTTTGGTACGACAAGGTGAGATTTCGACCAGGTATGGTGCTTATTAGTTTAAAATATTTTATTTTTGACATAAAACCTGACTATCCCTAGGTAGATAGGAAAATAAGTTTTGAAAGACAAAAGACCAAAAGCTAAGTCTTATCTTCCCAGGTTAGGTGTAGCTTTACTCGATTCAGGTTTAAGGTAACAAGTTGGTCCAAAGGGATTGGGAACGTAACACATAACATAGTGCAAAGTTTATTTATTCACATAAGACATGGTAAAATTACACTGCTAAAAGATTATTATTAGGTATAGAGCTACACATCTCGCCGGCGAACAGGCATGTATTTGTTTGATTCGTAATATGTAAACCAGACATGGCGCATTATGCGTTTCTGTATTTTAAATTGTAGGCAGGGGCGGATTTGTTCCATTGGTCGCCCTAGACATATGAAAGATTACCGCCCCCCTACTCGCAGTAAAGCACGAAAAGAAACCAACACCCCGAGCCTGCTCTTTGCCTTTGGTTTTTCGAAAGTTGCCCTTGACTTCACTAGGGTTGCAAAATTTTTCGGGAACCTACCACCCATGCGACCATTACCTCTGAGCTGTTAAGCCTGGATACCAAACCAAATAGAATATACAGCTTGCGTTCCGACATATATGAAGTGAGGGTTGACTTTTCGGTACATACTACCCTAAAAACCCACCAAGTTTTGCCGCCCTAGGCCCGGGCCTACATGGCCTATTGGGAAATTCGCCCCTGATTGTAGGTATACTTATGTTATACTTATGGCAAGGACAAGGCGTGAGCTGATCGAGCAAGCTGAGCACCGCTGCAGCTACATGAAAGGATCTCCTCTTTAAACAAATCTTTTCGCAAATCGTGTTACGCAATCGTGATTATTATTATTGATTGCGTGGCTTTCATATCACTGCGGCCATGAAGACCTATTGTGATCGCCACTTCTATTCAAGTCGCCCCTTGAAGCGGGGCGTTTATAGTTCACAACTAAGTCCTACTGCTGACAGAAACTGTAGGAACTTTTTGGGTGTGAATTCTCTTAGCTCCTCTGGGCTTAAAGTGAATTTGCCCAGAATAGAGCTACGTTTGTGCATTAGTGGCCCACACTCTCCTAACAGATGAAGGGGCGATTCATACGCCTCTTTGCAGAACCTGCAGGTTGGAGTGTCGCAAAGCCTCAACTTAAATATGTGCTTGTTAAGGCGACAATGTCCAGTTAAGGTTCTGACCATAATGCGTAGGTTGTTTCTGCTTAGCGCTAAGACTCGGTTGGTATACCGTTTGTCAAAGGCTCTAATTAACAGTTTGGGATGGTTCATGCCCGGAGAGTTATACCAGTATCTGGTGGACTCTTCGAAGCAGGAATCTGTTAGGGTTCTTTTGGCCAGACTTTTCGGTATGCCACAGAACGGTTCAGGACCCAGCTGGGTACCGTTCGATCCGGCCCTTGCAAGTTCATCGGCACACTCATAACGCAATCGTGATACGCAATCGTGTTAGTCAATATTGTTACAGCAACTTTAACACATTGAATCATTGAGATAAATGACGTAACAGTATATATCAATGCATTGAATGCGCGCGTCACACATGACGATACGCGCCATGCACGATGGTGTTTATAGGGCGTCAAAGTGTAATGGTATGTTTCGAAGGTTGTGTGGTACCTGGCTGAGCACGGTGGCGTTGAACCGCGAGCGCAGCGCGAACCACACCTCCTGTCCCTTCAGCAGGCGGCCGGCGCTGCAGCGCAGCACCGCGCACTTGTACTTCTCCTGGCAACGCTCCAGGATCTCCTTCAGCTGCCGGTCCACCTGCAACACGACGATCACATCATTATGTAATACATACGTACGACATTGACGACATATGAATGAAGAATGTGAGTGAGATGATGTGTACGTCATCGGAAAACCTTGTTAGCTCAGGACATGAGAGCAAGAACATCAGCTTTTCAGTCCACTGCTGGACTAGGCCTCTCTAATTTCTCCCCTTCTTTAAGGGGGATATGACTGTAATCCCCATGGTGGGCATGCGGTGGGAATGCAATTTCTTGCACCGCCGAAGCTACTGTTGTTCGGCGGTCAGGGGATGTAGCTGTGCTATACAACTCTATCGGCCGGCCAACGTTAGTTATATATAGTACTAGAAAGGTGCACCACGGGCAGGCGAAGTAATCTCACATCATTTCTTCCAGCCAAGTCACAAGTGTAGATAGATTCCAAATTGTTTGCAGTGTTACCTGAGTGTCCGTTTGTCTTCTTCGCCTTGTATTCTCACGACTGTCACTCGAGCTGAAGCTTCCACCAGTCTGAGAATTGTATGAAGATCCTCCTGCAGAAACGTTATAAGTCAGATCATGTTGGTTTAATTTGGATTGCAGGTAAGCTATTCAAAATTATATTAAATACTAATGCTAATTCGCTTTTGGACTTTATGAGCATAATATATTTGTACATAGAGCATACGTATCATCACCATCAACAGCCTCCAGAAAGCCGCAACTGAACATAGGCCTCATTTTCCTCGTCAAATGGTATTGATTCAGATACTCATTGAATTAAGGTACATTATCAAATTTCAACACACTAATGCAGAAAAAATATAGAAAAGTTCGGACATGCCAAAGAGGAATGGAAAGAAGCATGATGAATGTTACACTACAAGATCGTAAGAGAGTAGAAGAAACTACTAAAATGGCGATGGACTAGCCACATGAGAAGGGAGACTAAAGGGAAATGGACAAAGATAATTACAGAATGGCAACCTAGAGTCAGAATAAGAAAAAGAGATAGATAGAGTAAAAGATGGGAGGATGATATAAAGAAAGCTGTAGGTGCTACGTGGCCCAGAATTGCGCTCAATAGAGCAGAATGAAAAATGTTGGAAGAGACCTAGGTGTCACAAGACACGCCGATGACCTGAATTGTGTATTTAAGCAAAAATATAGTGTAAGAAATAAAATGTTAAGGTTTTCAGCAATTAAGGCTATAAATAAATAAATCAAATTTCAAATTGTGGTTAAACTACAACAAATAATAAATATGTCTTCTCAGCACCTGATTGTGAAGAATAAGAGTATCCTCCATTGCTGGCTGAAGAACTGCTGTAGGAACCTCCTGTTCTCTGGTAACCAGAGCCTCCAGACTGGTAGCTCCCACCACCAGACTGGTAGCTCCCACCCCCAGATTGGTGACTTCCACCCCCAGACTGATAGCTCCCACCACCAGACTGGTAGCTTCTACCCCCAGATTGATAACTCCCAGCGGCTCCAGTTTGTCCGACCCCCGCTCCACCTGCTTGGCTAGAGCCACTGCCTGTTACGTCAGCTATGCCATATCTGAATTCGTTGTTAGGGTTGCTAGCAGCGTACGCCCCAAATCCATCAAGCTTATCCTCTTCCTCATCACCGACCACGGTAACCGTTCCTGCTCCTCGGAAGGTCGAGGATCCAGCCTTCATGACATCAGGGTTAACAGTTTCTGTGGTCGCCCAGTTTCTATGTACGAATCCTTGTCCTTGAGAGCTTCCTTGGCCTTGTCTGTTGGCGTTGTAACCCTGAGATCCTGCGTACCCACTTTGGGACCCTTGGACGTATCCACCTTGGGTACCACGAGAGTAACCACTTTGAGAGCCCTGGCTCTGAGAGCCTGAACCGGTAAATGCTTGCCCTGAACCGCTTTGGCTGTTTCCTTGGTTGTTGGCGAACCTGGAAGAAGAGTCAAAGATTCATGCATATTAAGCAAGAAAAACAAGGAGGTCTAAAGGATCTGTGTCAAAGTCAATATTATTGAACAGTTTTAGTTTTTTCAAAAAATCACGACAGCGTCGATCGTAAAGACTTTTTATTAGAAATATGACAAATACTACAGTGGGATCTTTGAAAACAACAACTGCTCTGCAGCAGTAGGTATTATGCTGAGTCAAGGCCCTTTTGCTACAGTAGCGCACACACATATATTTATTATCACCTTTTTGTTACCTAAACGTATTTTTAACATTGTAAGTATTCTGTATTATACTCATACTCATTTCTGTCACCACCACATCACACCACACCAGCCTAAATCGGTCCACTGCTGGACATAGGCTTCCCCTAGTAAAGGGGGAAATGTCTATAATCCCCATGCGGGTTGGGGATCGCAAGGTACAACATCTCGCACCGCCGACGCCTGTGCCCGTCGGTGGCCAGGGGATTTAGCTGTGCCGGTGTTAGGCTGCGCTATGCTGCAATCAGTCAGCCGCCAGAGCCCCGTTTGTTAGTTAGCAGGTGCACCACGGGCAGGTGACGTTGGCTTGGGTTCCGAGGATGGGGGATGGAACCCCTTACACCCCTGGAAACCCTTACATTTTTCACCACAGAAACATATGGTTGTGCGTGTTAAGCGGCAAATAAATGATATGTCTATGTCTACAATACAGATAACACTTACATATTGAAAGAGCTGCCTTCTTCACCCTCATGCCCCAAAGAACCATACTCCGTACTGGTTTCCGTTTCAGAAATGATGTTGTGGTTCGCATCATACAAAATTGTCTTGTTTTTGACCCTCACGATCTCTCCTCCTTGGCCATATCCTCCTTGGTAACTACCACCTTGGTAACTGCCACCCTGGTAACTTCCGCCCTGGTAGCTACCACCCTGGGAGCTGCCTTGACCTTGGACTCCAGCGACGTTTTGCAGATTCTTCCTGATCTGTTCCTGTTCCTCAAAGGTAAGCCCTTGTCCGGAACTCGTCCAGGTCTTGTTGTAGGAGTGGCTTCCATAGCCATTTTGGCCCTGGCTTCCGTACTGGCCAGAACCCTGGCTGGACTGCCCACCGGCTTGGCTGAACCCACTAGAGCTCTGGCTTCCTGAGTATTGGCTTCCAGATCCCTGGTTAGAACTGAACTGGTCGGATCCTTGATGGGCGCCATATTGGCTGTTGGAAAACTTGTTGCTCCCGCTTTGGGTGATGACTTCGCCGTTGCTGTTTGTGTATTGTCCTTCCCAGGATGCTGAAAAGGAGATAAGGATACGTTACTTTGTGGAAATAGCAATGGTCTAGCTAGTCTGTACCAAACGGACATAAAAAAACGATGGGTTCAATTATCAGGCACCGTCGTAAAATAATTCATTATTATTATTATTTATATTCCCGAGAGCCAACATCCAACAAAATCGATCAACACGGTCGCCTTTAATGTTTGATAATGTTGGGAGAAAGCAAACATTATTTCCACAGGTTAATTACTGTCAGATCATCAATGACCCGATTGATTACCTACTTATACACCTCTTAATGCTAAAATCTGACTGAATACAAGGCCTTTTTAGGCACAAACTAAAAAAGCAGTCGCAGTATTAGAGTTCTTTGTGAATGGCTCATCCGGGGAAGCTCTACCACCATGCCTATCTCTGCCTTGAATCAGCTGTGCTGTTTTTTGGTCTGAAGGGTCTGGATGCTGGTTAAATTACAGGCACATAAGGCTTAACACCTTTATGCCTCAAGTTGATGGAAGCAGGGTGTTGCATCGCAGGGCACGTTGCAAACATCAGTGACCTACAAAGCAATTGTTTGTAATGGTTACCACTTAAGAATGCGGTGACCCTCACCCGCAACTTCAATTCGAGGCGCGTGCAAAGATCGCTCCGGATATCGCTATCTCTGTTTAGCTGATGGATGATTTAGCCGTGCGTGCGAGATAGCAATATTGGCCGTTCAAAATTTGATATGAATTTGGTTGTGTTCCGTAATACCAAAAATGATGACTGAAAACTTTATGTATTCTTTACATAGTATTGTTATTCTGTAACTAGATAATATAAGCTATGTTTCTTAACAAACAACACTTAAGAACAACACTTATAGTTGTTATTAATACGAAAGAAAGACGGTGAAAAGAGGTCAATTTTGTAATAAAAATGTGCAAAATGCCATTAGCTTTTATTTCATTTTAGGTAAGTATTTTGAAAAAAAAAACTATCTAGGAACATAGATAAATACTATTGAAATAGGTGAAACAGGTGCAAAGAATACAACAATATAGAGGAAGTATGCTTGAATTAGAAATAATTTTGGTATTACGGTTGTATGAACAATTCGTCTGTCGGGTGGGCCATGTGCTAGATCCATCAATAGTTATCATAAAAAAGCAAACACCTTTCGATAACAAAGATGTAAGAACCGATAGAGACTCACACTGTCCGTAATAGCCGCCTCCTCCGGAGATCTGGTTGGCGGTGTAGAGGTCGCTGCTGAGCATGGCGTCCTTCTCCTTGGCGAGCATGAAGGCGTAGGGGTTCTGCACGAACAGGTTGTCGGGGTTCACGTGCTGCGCCACGTCGCACTTCACGGCGCCGACCCACTGCGGCTGCACCACCATGTACATCAGGTTCTCGCCTGGAAAACAAACCATTTTCGCAGCTGGATATTGCACTCGATAGCTCGATGTTCAATACCTCGATGACTCTACCTCGACGGTACGTTTCCTCGATGGGTCGTTACCTCAAAAGATCAGTACCTCGAAGGGTTTCTATTTCGACGGGTTTTGCTCAACACATACCTTAGATTAGGTAAATTGAACTTGTCAATTCTATACATCATTTCAATATTTTGCTTGAAAAAGGCACTCATGTTTAAGCATTTAAGATTATTTACTACACTTACGCAAATAAACATCTATAAACTTGAATCCTATAGCTGTGGTAGCCCAACGAGACATTCGACTTCCGAGAGGTGGGTCTAGAGTGGAAATCGTGGAAAAAAGTATCTGCACCAAAACTCGGCGCACGCTGTCAATTACGCCGACTTTGAACACATTCCAAGCGACATGGGGTCTAAATTAGTGCTAATTAGGCATTTTGAAGTTTATATATGTCAAATACGCTTGGACGATTTTTGACTGTTTTCACTTGAAGATGACTTTACGAAAAAGAATAACAAAAGGACGTGGATGAGACAAAGCGATTGTGACAAAAAAATTGTTTGAATAAAAGAATCCTACCATCCAGTGTCTGGTAAGGCCACATGAAGTAGATCTCCGCCTCGTCCACTGTGAAGGGACCCTCGTTCTTGATGTTGTACTTGTGAGTGACCTGCGGCCCGAGCTTCGTGTCGTCCTTCAGATCTTGCGTCTCGTACAGGGACGCGTTATAGTGCAGCTCTGGGGGGTCGGACGTTCTGTGGACGATGCTTCAATTATTACCTTTTATCATTTTATAGCATACGAATACGAACAATCATAAAAAAATGGTTTATTCGATAATAATATTATTTTATAAAAATGGCCCTATAATAAGACCTAGTGGCACACCGAAAGTAAATCGAACCTAATGTAAATCAAAGTTCGTCTCTTTCAGATGAAAGTTTTCATTTTCGATTAAGCCTAGACCATCCCAGAAAGATCGCTGGCAGAAGAACTGCTCTTTATCTCAAACTTATATGGTGATGATAGACTCTTCCGTCACTGGTTTTATTGAAGTCCATTCTGTGGCTAAAATAGGCCCCGACTTAGCATTATGCCCACTGTGATACCAGTCGACACTGTTTTTTTGATAGGACTGACGATTAAATTATTATGTTCTCATTTGTTATGTGCTCATCTGATAAGTAAGGAAGATCTCTTTTTCTAAAAGTTCTAAGAATGTTATCACTAAAATATAATCAAACAGTTAGTCTTATTAGACTCTCGCTTATATTCTCTCAGGTATAAGAAGAAGCTTTAGTCAACACAATTGGCACTCCTGGACATCCTCTACTGATAAGACAGACTGTTATAACGGTTTATGATTCTTACCCAATGATAGAGAGGTGGGCCTTGACAACGACGCCGATACTCATCTGCATGGTGTTGTCGAAGTTGGTGCCTTGCTCAGGGTTGGTCGAGTTTGCCTCCATGTAGAAATGGAGATTAATCACTCGCACATCTACTTCTAAAATCACTCTGAAGTTCACCTGGAAAATTAAAGCTTGTGTGGAAAAAAGGCTTTTTATCGTTGGTCCGTTTGTGGAAACGAATTAAATAGGGATGACGAATGAAAAATTCTAATAAGTCCGTCATTTACATTATCAAAAAATATTGGACATGTATTTTTTCTTTTGTCAATAAAAAAAAAATGACAAAGATATAGTGCGTTGAAGTTCCGCGTGAGGTCGCGGCTTAGTGCACCTTTTACGTAGCCGTTACGTCACGAGCCCCCACTCCCAAACTTTGACGATCTTTATCTCCGTCAATTTTTATTTATTTGATAAATAAAAAAATACTTGTCCAATATTTTTGTTTGAAATTTGACACTATAATCTCAGGGCGAGGCAGGGGGAGGTGCGGTGTCCGGGGAGGTGTGTCGGTCAAAATGTTTGATGAGCGATAAAATATCATAGCTCAAGATGTAATATATATCCCAAAGTCAAAAGCTACCTTTATCCTGTTTGTGCGAGGTTCTCTAAACTTTATTCCTAATTTAGACATCATCCCCCTTATTTCCAAAACGAAGACTCAAGATAGTCTAGGTTGACATTCTGTATACAAAATACTAGATTTAAATGTAGCCTATCATAGTCTCCGTTTTAGAATAAGACAGTAACAAGTTTAATACTTAACTATCAATCCTTTAAAACGCTTGAATCATGGACTGACCTTCTGTCCGCTAGCCATAGGGTTGCCCAGATCACACTTCAAGGTAGTGTTTCCGGAGCCATCTCTGTTTGAGATGGAGCAGTAGATAGGAGTCTCAGCATCCTTGTCCAATCTCTCCATCTTAGCGTAGGTGACGCCCGCCGGTATGCGGAGGTAGTAAGCAGCTTCAAAGGCGTCTTCAGCAGAGTTGTCTACCTTCACGTCTATGTGGATGTTTTCACCGGAACCAAGAACGTAGTTCACTGTTGAGCTGTAGAGAAATCAAAGGAAAATTATATAGATCGTTAAGTAATGTTACATATTTTAAAACTTTAGTGCTGGAATGGAAATGTTTTTAGGCGTACATAAGTATATGGGCAAATGTGATTACAAATGAAGATAACGTAGAGTTCAACTGTAAATTGACTAGAAACCAATTATAAAAAACAGATTCCTTTGGTAATTGCAAAAACGTTTAACACAAAAGTTTATATAAAAAGTGATCAACAGATGAAAAATCAGAAGCAACCTTTTTGTTAGGAGCAATAATAAAACCTGTACCTCTCGCATCTTACGCACACTGTCCATAAAACACATATCTTGAAGCAAAACTCACGTAGTGGCAGCCATCCTCAAGTCCGGTATACAGATGTTATCAGGTCCACAGTTCTTCTGGATGTTGAGGGAGTCCGCATGGCTGATGCTGGTGGTCTGGTCGAGCACGGGGGGAACCACGTCTCCGGAGGGCTGGGTCGTGAGGTTGTAAGTCATCTTTACTTCCAAGGGGGTAAGCTTGTCGCGGATTTCCTCCTGGAGTTAGAAACACACGAGGATTACTACCTATTTCTATGAGTTTGAAGGAGCAAGATGATTAAAAGACAAATATAGTTTCTTTGTCTAATATACAGGCTAATAACAACCTAATAGATTTACTTAAGCGTTTTGAGAGCACATTTCTCCAGGATTTGGATTATGCGGAATAATGCTTAGCCTTAGATTTTTAAAATGACTTTTCAGTCAGATGGTCAATGAGTTTTCTTGGTAGTTACTTAAGTAATATGTTTTTTTTTTCAGACATTAATTATATTATTGGATGATTCTCGTGTACCTAGTTAATTTCCAAAGAAAAGTTGCAAAACTTATACCCTTTCAGATATGACGTCCAGCCCAGATCATAGGTATTAATTTTACAAGCATATATGTTGAAGTCCTCACATCCAAGTAGACGGTGACGTCCTTGCACTCCTCCTGCCTCCTCGTCAGCATGATGTGCGTGGTGTAAATGGTCTCACGGCTCTCCGCCAGGAACAGACGCTTGCTGGTCTTCTGCCGAGAGTCCAGCTCCAGAGTCACTTCGAAATCTGTTTATTGAGAGATAAGTTAAAACTTCTCCTGGTTGTTTTGTATTGAAGAGTGATTATTAATGAGGATTGTAGTTCATTTTCGCAGCAGTGCAACAGACAGTTCGAAGCTGTACTGATGGTAACTGATTAAATAAACTCATTTAAGATTAAAAAAAATCAGTTGCAACTAAGGTTATTTTATACAGGATGTTGCTGTAATGATAACATTAAATGAACAGACGGGTAGTGCTGCTTGTCAGTAATCATAAAAAATAAATCTTAAATCTAAAGCCCATTTTTCAAAATTTTATTTTTCTAGCAAAATAAATCACGAATAAGGTAAAAAGTTTAATCATGTTGTGTATCAGACGCGCGCTTCTAAACGCGCGACGTTGGCCATGGTAAGTAGCCCTTACACAGCATGATTCAATTTTATTTACCTTATATTGTAATTTGTTTTGTTTGATTTTATTTTTAAATAGACTTTAGCTCTCCAATTTAATTTTTATGATTACTAACAAGTAGCACTACCCGTGTGTTCATTTAATGTCACTATTACAGTATAGCAGTATAGCAACACCCTGTATAGCATAGAAAAAAACATTATTATGGGTAGACCGTTCTACCCGGGAATAAAACCTTTGCAATCAAAATACCGGCGTAAATAGGTAAAAGGCAATATTCGCAGACATTTCAGTAAGTACCTAATTTCTCCCGTTCCACAAACACACACAACAATATGGTGCTGCTAGACACGTAAAACTAACATCAAGTAGTGTTGTCTAACATCGATCACGGAGTGGTTATGTACAATACAATTTTGGTGATAATGGTCCAATGGCTGTCTACTTCACCCACTCACCGAAGTAGCAGATATATCCCTCCGCTTGGAAACAAACAACAAATTATGTGACTCTCAATGAAACTCCGAAATGAATATGATGGAAATCATGATGAAAAGGTGGGTAAACTTTTTAACAGGCAACAATACATATCTACTTAGTACAGCTGTAAAATTTTTAAATAGATAAATTACTCTTCGAAGTTGTATCTTTAAAATTCTCCTAATAATTTGGAGGTCCTAGATCTATCTGTTATATTATCAAACGAAGATGTAGCAATAAAACTTAGCAAATATATCTGGCGGCAAACAGACAAATATAATTTATACAATCGATGAGCACGTAACCTAATAAATCTGACAAAAGACTATAAAACAATACTCACTGATCTGCTGGTCAACGTTGATCCCGTCGTAAGAGAGACAGAACTTAAGATGTGCGCAGGCGACCTGCGTGCCGTTGGCGAGGTTGCAGCTGCGGTCATCCAATGAGATGAGTTTGCTCTCGCCCATGAATTTGACGTCGGCGGTCACTTTTACTACGGGACGGGATCTATAAGTAATAAAGCATATTTAGAAATCAATCAAAGACTTAAAAATACCTGAAAATCAACATCAAATATTATAATAATAGACGTGCAGTTCTTACTTTTGAACAACGAAGTTATTATTTAACAGTGATAGACAGTAATGTATCTGTATTCAGATACCACAATACCTACATCACATGATATTATTAATGCAAATGCTTGTGTGTTTGTTTGTTGTGTCACTCAACTCCGTAACGGCTAAACGGATTTAGATGAAACTTGGAATATACATAGTTTGTGACCGGGATTAACATATAGACTTTTTATCCGAGAAACACACGAGCGAAGCCACAGGCGGAAGCAAGATACGATATAAATAGAAACTGATGAAGTGGATAATTCAAATGATTAAAAAAAAACAATTCATGAATCTATAGTTATTATTGACTCACTCAAAAACAAACTCACTTCAAAAATACAACACTGTCAGACTTGTAAGAGCCGACCACCAGATCAGTATAGTTGTTATCATCGAGGTCCACTCCTCCAGAAAGGGCAAAGCCGAATGTGGTCAGGGTGGGGGAGATCTCTTCAGCAGTGATGGCTTGGGAGTACTTCTCGAGGATACCAAGCTCGCTGCCGTGGTAGATGTAAACGACACCGCGACCGTTTTCACCACCATAGGGCGCGCCTACTGCAATATCTGAAAGACGATTTTCTCGTATAAAAAATAAGATCATTTACTTACACTGGTTTTAAGGTGGATATTTTGTAAGTAATTTTTTACCTCCAAATCCATCGTAGTTGATGTCTCCAAGTGAAGTAATGGCCAATCCAAATCTACCCTGCGAAATTTCTCCAGTACGAGCGTGTGTTTTCATAAAGTTCTGAAAGATATTCATTGTCATTTACTTCTGCGAACTCAAAATATTTCTGTTTTGTTTTTTATTATTGATTTAAATAAACTTACTCGGTCCTTTCCTTGGTAGATTACATATATCCTCCCATGTTCGTATCCATCGCTCTTCGGCTTTGTGAACATCGGTGCCCCGACAATAACATCCTCCGCACCATCACCGTCAATGTCAGCCGAGGCGAGACTGTAGCCGAAGTAGGCGCCAATTTGTGAGCCACTGATATTCTTGATGATCTGAAGCTCCCAAGTGTAAAGTACAACCTGAAAGATGACGATAAAGTAAAGACAAAGACCAGATGAAAATACATTGAAATATACGTCCAATAAATCACAATGAGTTATTTTAATCATTGAAACTTACCAATCCCTTCAGGTCAGATCCCCTGGGAACACCAACAGCGATACTCTGGATGCCCTCGCCAGCGAAGTCACCGACAGTGATGGAGTATCCCATATAAGAGTCGTCGTATTTAGCGCTGGCTTCAGGTGTGGCTACTAAAGCTGGTTTACCGTTCAGGGTCTGAGACATCAACTGACCTACAACAGATCGTGGAACTTAGTGTGTGCAAGTTGTATGATAAAAAGATGATCTCACTTAGAACGGATTTGAATTTTTAAGTTAAACATTTTGGAATTAAAAATGCAATTACTACAATAACTTCAAAATCCAATTAATATCTAAATGAGAACATCTGGTAGAGTGGCGGCGATAATTTTTAAGATGAAATGCATCATAAATATATAAAAATATACAAATACTTATGATGCTAATAGTGTGCATCAGTATTATTGGCAACACCATATAGCATGATGATGATGACTTTTGGCAGTTAACTTTTGCTGTTGAATTTTATCAGAATAATAAGCGAGATTTTAAAGAAAACAATATCATAAAACCTTGACCGCTTTCTTTGAAATTCAATGATCAATTAGTTTTGAAGCGTAAACACAATTCTGTGTTACATTATAAAGCATTAAACCTGATCAACCAATCCAAAAGTAATTTAATATGACGATGAATTTAATATTCCTATTTACAGCAATTGATGGTATAGGATTCAAGGTTTGTCACCAGTGCAGAAAAGAAAATCATATACAAAATGTGGGAGATGGTTTCAGCAAGTATTATGACATCGTCCAAGTACACGTTAGCACAGATGGGTATGATCTATGACTATGAACATCAAGATACTTCGTGCACGAAAGTTCTATAGTCCAAAATACATCTACGACTACTACGGTTTCTAATGGGTGTATCGAACAGGGTGACCTTGGAGCATAAGGTTTTGGTGAAATCCATTGGGTGAGCCACTGTAAACCATGTGACTAGGAGCTGATGACTTCCACTATTGATAACATGGACATTCCATAGAGTAATCTATGACATCAATAGCTGAAATTATGCAAGATAAATGCATTTCCTATGATCAAATATACTTTTCTATCAATTTTATTTTGTAATTTATCACACAAAATGTAATTTATTCAAACCTAATGGATTTTTAATGGATTGGCAAATGATTGATTATTTCAGTAGTAAATAAACGAAAAATACCAATTTCTCGTACAATTATTATATTAGTTAAAAAGCACAAATGTTAGAAAAATCTGATGTGGTTCAAAGCTGTGATTTAGTGGATTCTGGTATAAATCAAATTATACTTGATCATCAAGAAATAGCATTTAAATTACATTTTAATGGTTTATCAAGGATTAGGCGCTTTAAGCCTGTCACTATGTTATTGCGGTTATGAGTTAGGATGTTTTCAATCGGCGTAACGTTTTACCTTCCTCCGGTATTTTCGGCATAAAGTAGAAGAACTTTTCATTTGAGTCTATGGATAACGTTCGCCCTGTGGATCGGGAGTAAAATTGTCAATATCATGAATACTTACGTTGGGGTTTGTCTAGGTTTATTTGTGGGTAGTCTTCTAACTTATTCATTCATTGTTTAACGTTCATGACCTTTCCATATAAGATACTCTCACCTAGCTCTGAGGAGACAGAAATTGTGACATTTTCAGCCAAATTTCTCGCTTCTCAGTGTCGAGGTTCTGACCACATTGAGTATTGACAAATGAGGTGGCTTCAAATCACCATGAGAGCACACGTCAGTGATTTCCATTCCACCAAAAACAAAACACACCGATGGAAACGAATAATGGTTACTTCCTCAGAAAAAAAACTCTAATTGACAGTTGTTTATGTTACCTTGCCAGTAGAAGCTGCCTGGTGCTCCCATGAAAAGTCTTTCTCCGTCCTGTAAAAAGATAAACTGATAGTGCATCGACAATTCGGCATAATAACACCTGGATATCGGACCTACCTACATATTGAACCTATATCATGGCTAGTTGGCGGAAGTGACAACAATTATGTCTACTTCCGTATTTACATATCCAAAAAATATTGGACACGTATTTTTTCTTTTGTCAATTAAACAAAAAATAACAAAGATATAGTGCGTTATAGTTCCGCGCGACGTCACGATATAGTAAATTTTTTACCTAGGCGTGACGTCACGAGCCCCCACTCCCGAACTTGCACGTTCTTTGTCTTCGTCAATTTCTATTAATTCGATAAATAAAAAAATACGTGTCCAGTATTTTTTGTTGTTGTAACTGACGGACTAATTAGAATTATTATTTTTTGACCCAGTCGTCATGCCTATTGCTTGTCTTGGCTTGGAAGCTACCGTGATTGTGTGCATCAAATCGGAATTATCACATGAAAAGACTATAGTAAGACAGATTTTGCAAAATAATTGGTAGGAAGCGTTCGGCTCATGTCAAGGTACTGATGGTTTCTAGGGCAAAAGGATATCCACATTACCATTACCTGAGAAAGCCAACTAAAACTTTCCATCATCACAAATATAAAAGTCTAGGGTATAGTTGTTCGGTCGGTTAACCGAATAATGGCTTTAGTATCTCCAATATTAAATCCTCCCCGTCCGTCTCCGCGTGAGTATATAGACTAAAATCATTTATTTTTTCGATAACAAGAATAACACGTCATATTCATATCACATCATATCTGTTTAAAAATAAATAATAATAATATTAATATTTTATGTTATTATTTTATGTTTGTCAATTATATATTATTATTACGGAAATAAGTAAGAGAATATAATAGAGAGCTGACTCTACTTAGGAGCAAAATACACCGTGCGTGATCATTACAATCACATTACACAAAATACGGTCCAGCAGATGCATTACTAGCAATAAAACCGTTCATACGATATGTCACTGAGTTGTTTATTTATAAATGTATACGAGCTATCCCACATTTTTATGGAGCACTTATGGTAATGCAAGAGAAAGGTCTGCTCTAATTGTAAGAGATAAATGTCCTCTATGGGACATTTTAGTCCTTTTATGGTCTGATTATGTGTTGTTTATGTAGTGAGAACTTAAGGGTTAAGACTATATCAAAAATAAGAAAATTATTAAGTTGATTGCAAGGGTCTATCAAATTGTTGAGCACTCATTTTATAACTGGGTGCCTAGTGCGAGTTTTTCACCAGCTCGAACGCGTTTGCGTTTACGCAAATTTATATGGAATCGAGGTAGCGCCATCTAGTGAAAAACGTGTGGCATTGACTCCTATCCATACAAATTTGCGTAAACGTAAACGCGATCGAGCTGGTAAAAAAACTCTGAACTAACTAAGAATATTGCGTATACGACGAATTCAGCTTGCTACACTACCGAAGGTATTGTAATTGCAAAAAAGATTATAGTATTTTTTTTTATACTATTTGAAGATGGAACAAGCACATGGCCCACCTGATGTTAAGTGGTAACCATTACCTATCACAAAGCATTCCATCGTAGATCAAATTTTTCCGGAACGTGCTCTACGATGCAACGCCCTACGTCAACTCAACTTGAGGCATGAAGATGATAAGCCTCTTGTGCCTGTAATTTCACCGGCACCCACACCCTTCAAACCGAAACACAGCACAGCTGCTTCACGGCAGAAATAGGCATGGCAGTACTTCCCCGGACGAGCTTTCCACAAAGAACTCTACTACTCTAATATATTGAAACACAGGAATTATCACGTACCTACTGTGTACATCAGTGAAATTATGTAGTTTGATGAGTAAAATTTATAGTCATACATATTAAATTAGCCGTTGTACAAAGATATTGCAAACAAAAAGAGCCGTATAGTCCAGACAAAATGTCCCAGAGCCGACGACAAGGCACTCGTGTGAACATGCAGATAAGCCCAAATGGCTCCAGTTACATCTTATCACAAAAACTACTCGGTTTAAAACATTAACATGTGTTGAGACTGCAGCAAGGGCCGATGTCTGCGCCTGATTGCGGGATGACACAGAGTGCGGTGACGGCGAAGATATTGTGGATGCTTGCAACTTACTAACAGCTGTTTGCAATCTTGATTTTGTTGTGAAAGCATATCAAAATTATCTTTTTTTGTGAAAAAAAGAACATTAACATATAACTTTATGTGTAAACAAAGATATTTTAAAAACTTTCATCCTTCTCACTCAAACGTCATCAGATAGGGTTTGCTTTTTTTGCTACGGCTAGATTTTTTTATCGTCGTGTACCACTATCTGTTAGAACATTTGAAAACAGAACACGTAATTTATACTTTTTTCGAATTTATTCCCCGGATAAACTGTAAATTGGATTATCTGACGATTGAAAAATAATCAGGTGTTTTTCAGCGCCACTCGTCAAGAAGAGCCAAGATCGAAAAATTTCAACATCCTTCGTAATTAAATTTTTCTTGGTAGGAATGCAGTGTCTCAATTCATTCAGCTAAATGAGAAAAAAAAACTAGTTTCATCTAACGGAGTTTTCCATCTTTGTAAATAAATTCTTGAAAAAGCAGCATTTTGATCCTAACCTTAGAAGGCGGTGGTCCTAAAATCTGAATAAATGCTAGCGGACTAAGCATTGAATCTGCATGGTGTGGGCATTGCCCAGAGTCGGTGCTAGTGCAAGACTGGTGACCAGTGGGTGCTGACTTGACACTTTTTAACCGACTTCGAAAAAGGAGGAGGTTCTCAATTTGTGGAATCTTTAAAGAAAAGGTCAAGATGTGCTAACATATTACATAATTTACAATCATCTATATAAATGATTATTTGAAATAGTTTACACTGACTTCTCCTTCCCAAAGCCAAATGGAACTGCTAAAGAACAAAGCCTTATTACAGTCCTGGCAACCAAATAAATAGCGGCCAATGAATAAATAAGCGCGCGCGCATCGACATGCGCCTTATAAAGCGCGACAAGCACCGCGCATGCGCGCTGCGCACGCCCCATTTCCACGTCCTCGTCATGGGGGCAGAATGTCACAGCACTTCTTTTGTTCTGACGTTGGATGAGCAAAACGTGACTTGTGCAGAAGACTTAGCTTTAGTTGAAGAATTTTCCCCAATCCCAGCTATATATCTTAGTAAAGATATTTCATTTTAGTTTTGCATAGCATCATAGTCTTTCATAAGAGAAAAATGAGTCAGTTGTTTTGTCATGTTATAAATAAATAAGAATAGTTTATTTCAGATCATAGTTCATAAAAGTAAGTAATAATAACAAAAATATTACACATAAAAATGATTAAAATAACACAAGTAGGACTTTAAAAAAAATAAACCGACTTCAAATAAATCACTTCTTACTTCTTGCCCTAAAGAATTTTGAAAATCGGTTCACAATTGACGGAGATATTGGTGATTGGTGGGCCGAAAATAACAAGCGTGGATGAGGTTTTTCGAGTTTTCCGGGAAAAGTACCAATCCCTCAGGAATAATTTATATGGGACCACAAGTGAAGTATACTCTTTTAAACAAAAATATAATTTTAAAAATCGGTCCACAATTGACGGAGTTATCGGTGAACATACTTTTAAAAAAAGTCGAAAAAAAAGGTTCCGACGAATTGAGAACCTTCTCCTTTTTGAAGTCGGTTAATGATTGAAAATGACATAGACAAAGAATTAAAATAAAAAATTACAAGATAAATACATAGAAATTTATGATAGATACAAAAACCTAAAAAAAAAATTAAACTTGTGGTTTGGTTAAGTTGCAATGAAGGTACTAAAATACTGAACTGGACCAAAGGTATTAAAAGTTTTAGTTTAAGTTTTATTAAAGGAATTAAAAGTTTTCCCGAAACAGCATTTTACCAAGCTAACATATCCTATTAAGAACATCCAACTATACATGCAAATTATCATGATGCATTCTGAAATAGTGCATGTCAACTTTCCCACCCCATCTACCAGTACCTTTGTGTGAATTTATAGTCGTTAACTATTCATCGCCAAGCTTTTTATTTAGACTTTAGTCGTTATTCCTTTACCATTCTTCAGTTCCCTGACGCCGCATGAAGGCATAAAGCCAAAGAAAGTCAGCCTTTAACTGCGTAGAATAATTGAATATTCAGCAATGCGCATAAGCACTGGAAGCGTTTAAAATCCCATATAATTTGCATACGCGGCGTGGATGAAGACAGGTGAAACGAATGATAAAGCCGTTAGTCCACTGCGGTAATAATGTGAGAATTATTTAATTTTCGAGAAAGTATGGTAAATTATCTGCTTTTACGAAAATTACTTGATGTAACTGATAGCAATTAACATTGTAACTTTATTTTTTTTACAAGGTACGTTGCAGCTGGCCAACTAAGTTCATTATATCTGTTCAAGCTATATCCGTTGCTTATGCTACGCTATCACAATAAGCAAAAGATTTCTGTGGAGTAAACAACTTACCTACAAAATAAATTCCCTATGTACCTGTGTTGGTTAGGTAAGGCTTATAACTGTTATTTAACCAGTTGACTACAGGCCTCGCACATGAAGCTAAGCGCCATGAACTAAGAGGACGAGACGGCTCGTTTTGCAGAAGCACATCTGTGCTTTCCGCACTCAAAGTGTTATAAAATTATCTAGTGTAAGGAATCTGACTGGACCACCGAACTAAACACCAGCAACTCAAGGGGTTAAAAAAGTTACATTTTAGGTACACGTACAAGGTTGCTTTTTTTACAAAAAATAGCCAAGCGCTTGACTACTAACACATCTGAAACAGGTGAAGATGTGGTCTAAAATGGAGCAGGCTTGCCTAGAAGGAACCAATTCACTCTGGATTTGAAGACTCCCAGGTTGTACTGGGCCGGGAAAAAAGACGCCGGGAGCAAGTTCCACTCCTTACTAAATGAACTGTAAAACTGTGAAACCCTTACCAGAAACCTCCAACAATCGGAAGAATCATTTCAGAAACTGAATAAAGGGCACAATGACATTGGAACAAGTTGTTTCAATACGAAATCGTAATTTTGTGCGACAAATGCGAGGGCTCTCCATTGTCTGCAAATAGTTCCGATCGCGCATGTGCGTACCAGAACCATGTTTGGAACCTCTTTGGAACTTTTGGAATTCGAGTGGAATTCGACAGCACAGTGTGCACTCTCAATACCAAAAAGACGTAAAATAAAACAACGAAAAAAAAAGATTAAATATTTTTTTGTTTAAACAGCCCAAACCTACGGAACGGAATAAAGATGTGTGTATAATCAGTGTACTAGTACTTTCATTATATTACCTACATGGCTTTCCTGTGAGTAAGGCCAACTAGGCCCAGACGATACTGGGCAAGTCTACCCCATCTAATCAGGCTCCAGACAATAAACTAAATGTTTTTTGAGTAAAAGTTACCATCTCACGTCATAATTATCTAAACTAGATGCATAGGCCTCAGAATGTGATAATTTTAGCGTTATGTTCTTCTCCTTCGTATCAACGTATGAGCTAGTGGCCAACTCTAGTGTCGCAGTTTTTAGGCCGCCCGAAGGCCTTCGATAAGCCCTTATGTATATACAATCTCAATATCAAGTCATCTTGGCGGAGGGCATTGGTTCGCCATAAAACAGAGAATTCTAGTTTGGATACCATTTTGGAATACAATAGTCCAAGGACTTATACTAATTATGATTGAAACCGTATTGTACAAAGTTTATTGTATTTTACAAATTCAATCCAATTCTATTAAACATTGCAAAGCCAATAACAATATTCACGAAACTATCCAAAATATATCTCACGTCAAGTTATAGAAAGTTGTATACGCCGGCTTCATCGCCATATTAAGAGTTGAATCGGCGCTGATCGCCTGTGCCAATGAATTTGTAATGAATTGCTGTTCACACCTACCTGTGTTAGAAACCGAGGGACAAATTAATTGAGAAGCAGTTGCCAATTGACACTTCAATATAAATCGTACTCAGTACTGTAATTGGTAACTCATAAATACTCATAATACAAAAGTTGTTGCCACTTTTCGTTTGTAACATAATTGTCACTACAATTTTCTAGCCTAAATACGAACACTATCATGTTGGTGGAGTTACCTTAGTTCTGTGAAGGGGCAGTGTTAGATTTGATGGACAGCCTAAAATTAAACGAGCCTCTAATGTGTTTACGCTAGTGGAGTGTCGATCAATTATACGAAGTTTACCTAGGTGTAGGTATACTGTAAGTTGTCCAAGTGTTATCAGAGGAAACGGCAAGAAAACCAAGGCCCGTTCATTTTTAAGCTGTCTATTTAATAACATATAGGTATGGCGAAATACCACTCAACATTTTTCGCTACCCACAGGGGAAGGGAATAGCATGTAATCTGAATAGCAATTTTTATTTTATTCTAAGTTAAACATATAACAAAAAATACTGAGCTAGATTTAGATGAAGATTTACATTCGCAAAGCGACACCAAGTTTTAAAAGCCCAAATTAAAAATACAAGGCACGTACAAGATTTCACATCTCCACGTTTCACACAATATTATGATCCCTATTCGAGGAAAGAGATCATCTTGGCAGTAATCGCTTAATAGGTATCTTTTAAATGTATCGTATTTTATCAAAATGAATTGAAAAAAGTGTAAGGGGTTGCTCGTAAAATATCCATTTAGTCAAGTGACGGCGAACAAGTAAGGTTTTATGGTCATTTTTAAAAATCATTTTAGTTTTAACTGTTTTTAGGAAAAGATTGTTGGAAGGTGTGACATTTTTTTATTATAACAATTAATTGAACTTTTTACTTAATTTGTGGTAGGTAATATAACTGGGACATGGTTGGACAGCCCAGCATCAGCCTACCATCCTCTCTGCCTGAATAGGCAATAACGAATGACCATTAATATTGACTATGTTTTTTAAGTTATGTAAGTGGTAGAATACTGCTTTAATCTCCCCAGTAGATACAAAAACTGCTAAGTAAAAGTATTTTAATTCGCTGTAGTCATTTCAAAAATGGTAGCACTATGAAGCAGGTTACATCTTCAATTGTCTCCCAAATAAAGTCACAAATAAAACAGCAATAAAATCAGTTACTATTTTCGAAATAGGAATACCGTGCGCCATTTTATTTTGTTTTTTGCGCGCGGAACAATAAAACTTTTTAATAATTCATAAGCGGAGTGCGCGGGCGCATTCGGATCACGCGCTCGATGCGATCGCGCAGATAACTCTTACTGCGGCCGTGGGGCAGCTATTATTCTTTCCCACGATTGTAAAATCACGCTGGTTCTAGGATAGAACCTCTTTTTGCTACACTTTTTTTGGCCAAGTTTATGAAAAACTGTTTAAAGTCGCTCAGCGAACTACGGATCGAGCCATACACGAAGTTTCTCTGAAGGATAGAATCTTCAATAAGACTATCCGACATTGAACTAAAGTTGTCGACATAGCTCAGAGAATTAGCAAGCTGAAGTGGCAGTGGGCTGGCCATATCTGCCGAAGAACTGATAACCGTTGGGGTAAACGAGTTCTTGAATGCAGACCGCGGCTCGGCAAACGTAATGTAGGACGCCCTCCGGCCAGGTGAAGTGACGATTTGCGAAAGGCTGCTGGTAGAAGCTGGATGCGTCGAGCTCAGAACAGGGAGCAGTGGCACTCATTAGGGAAGTGCAGTGGACTGCTATAGGCTGATGATGATGATGAAAAACTGAGGTCTAGCCTTGCCATAATACATAGCTACGTCCTCATCTGTAGATACATTAAAATTATATGAATTTTTTTTGTCTATATGTCGAAATCCCTCTACTAAATTTTGTGATTATGGTGGACATTAGCTTTGGAAAGGATGCTAATTTTTATGGGCCAAGTAACACGCAATCAGAGACACTTTCTATGACCTATTTGCTTCGTTATTGTCAAAAGGGACTTGTTGTCACATAAAACTGGGATCACTGTCGGTTACCTGTATTACTATATCATAACTTGCAGTGATACTTCATACTGAGAAATTGTGGAAAACTGTCCCAGAAGCCATTACATTAAGAAGTGAAGTGAAGTGACAGTTGAAAAATGCGTATTAATGTACCTACGTATAGGTAGGTAATAACCTACCAACTTATTAATGTTCACAAAATGAGACTAGCCTCCAAAAAAATGTTATTACCCCAATTAACAGAAATTAATAACAATCATAATGCAATCATTGTCCGAATTGCAAAATATAAAAACAAAAAGAAAGGTCTTTCTATAAAAATTGAATAGTTACTTACTGACTGACTGATTTAGCCTTGGCCTAGCATAGAAACATAGATCCTGTTTGTGTTTAGAGGAGGGTGCTGGCGCTAGTTGTCGAGTTTTGACGTGTTACTAATATCCTTACCAAATAAATGATTATTGATTACTACTACGCAGTTTTCAACTTTTGTAATGTTAGCGTATTCACTGTTTTTTCTGTATACCTTGTTTGCGTTCCTAATAAATACATTTAATACTTTTTTTTAAATTTATTAATAAACTGATGAATTGAATACTGAGAAGCTACTCAATGATTTCTCAAGCTGTTGAGTAACGTTTCAATATTTACATACTAATATCTCTAGACTGAAGAGGAAAAACTGAATTTACTTGTTTGAATTTTTCGCTAAATTCAATTCAATAGATACCTAATTGTCAATAGTAGTGCAGTAATTTTGAAGTTTGTAGTTTCGCGACAAAAATGACTAATTTGATGTCAGCAAGGAAAAAATTCTCCACAGTATATTTTTTTCAAGTAGTTTTTAAGAAAATGCCAGATATTTTAATCTAAAACGAACAAAGTCACAGTCGTCCACTAGTACAACATTAAGTACCACTCTGTGTCATCAAAATTATTTTGTAAACGATTACGATTTTCTCTCGAGATGTTTCGTATCGAATTATAATTGGCGTGACAGAAATGATAAATGCCTTCTTTTTGTGTCGATTTCAATTGACGAAATTACGAGTTAATGGCGATTCCGTACATACGGCCAAGACGCCAGCTTATATCCAAGCTATATTTAATTCATCGGTCAAACTTGGTAATGCTTTAACTTTTTCTTTATCGCCTACTTACCAATAGGTAGGTATTGGTCATGGCAATTGTCAATCTATTTTTGAAGGTTTAGAATGGTCCAAGCCTCTGAAATTAGAATTTTCTTTGGAAAAGGCGTGATTAGCTAGCTGAACTGCTTAAAAGCGAAAATGTTGTAAAATCAGCTAGCTCAACTGCTTGAAATAAAAGAAAAGAAAACAGGTCAATTTTTTTTTGTTATTACAGACAACTACAAATTACAAATTTAGATTGAGACTTCAACTGCTATTAATTCTGTAACAATCAAACTTACGAAATTATATTGCATTGTTGTTGTTTACTTCATAAATGACATTCTTCAAGTAATATGCATTTTCTGATTATAAAGGTTATGTATAAAACACATTTTGTTAATCGACTTTTGTCATTGACCGTATACCTACCTACTACTTTCATCATCATCATCATCATCATCATCATCATCATCATCATCATCATGAGCCTATAACTTATAGCGTTTATTGTGTTGTTTATTTATTTATCTTGATTATTATTATTGTGTGTATTTATAATGTGGTATACTTGTATGGCTTTTAGTCTGAAATAAACGATTCTTATTTTATTTTTATCTATTTAGTTTTCTAGCAGTCCACTGCTAGTCATAGGCAATTTTACCTTCAGAAGCAGGACTGGCCAAACTCCATGGCTTAATGCCGTTTGCAGGGTCTTTTTGGATAATAGCAGACCACCTCAATTTTTTAGTCGAAATGAAAATTAATAAACAGTTTTAAATTGTGGTTTTGGAGGAATAATCATTTTATAAAAGCGGCTATTATGTTAATTTTTAATGTTGAACTGTGTTATTAATAAAAAGTATGGGTTCTGTCTCTCTGTCTGTCACGTCTGGGCAGCTTTTACTGTGATTACTTCGTGCTAATTTAAAAGCGCAAGTTTTTTGTTAAATACAGGGTGTAATCAATCGGAAGGTCCTTAAATTAATGCTATGTGTTCGTAATATGTGTTTATCGTAAATGATTCCAAACTACCTCATTTTGCAAAATCTGTCGTGTAACATTAAACACCTCAATTATTCAGAAATGAATAATAATAATATCAATTTGAAAAAATCTGCTTGAAAAACTAAAAAAACGTTACTGCACAATCAGAGCACAATAAAATAATAAGTAAATCAATCTACAGAGATAACTTTTAAAATTTCAAGTACTCTACTAATATTTTGACATTACTATACGATGAACAAAGTGAGTATTTACATACCTTCGACATGGTGGCTGAAAAGCCCGCCTGGCAGACACCAGTCTTCCGCTGACCGTAACTGGCTGCAAAATAAAACAAAACTCTAAATAGGTACCTTACCTACCTAATCCTAAGTTTTATCTTTAATAAAAAGTTATTCGGGGCATCCCCAAACACATTGAGTTATAGTTACATCATCACCTCAGCCTATAGCAGTCGATTGCCGGACATAGGCCTCCCCTAATAATCGCGATTGCGCCCTGTTCTTAGCTCAAATACTTAAACAAATAGCGAAATCTGATAATTAAACAAATAGCGAAATGTGTTTCATTCTAGTGCCTACATTATGTACAATACATAGTTATTAGTGCAGAAAACAACTACTAGGTGGTTTCACAATTTTACGACTCCTAAACTCACCCTCGTCCTCTGTACGAAACACTGAAGAATATCATAAATAAATAATATTATTACTTGTATACTACATACATAATCATAATAAAAGATTTTTATATAATTCAAAAGAATCAATTTTGCAAAATGCAGGTTATAAGTAGAAATATATTACCTATGTTTCAGAATGTTAGCGTGAAAAATGCACGGAAAATAAACCTTTAGAAACAGGTAGGTAGTGTTATAAATACTGAATAGAAAAATATAAGCCGAAATACCTACTGAAGTAAGATAATTAAGTTAAAATCTTAGTTCAAACTACATTGGCACAAAAATGTAAACCAAAATACCTAGGTATTCGAGAGGATAACTATAAAATATTTATTAAAAATCTTAGTTAAAACTACATAGGTATGTATTTAAGTTTAATGTTAATCGTTATTATGAAAAGCTGCACGACACGTGTCATTTTGTAACTTCAATAATTCCCGGTTTATGACAAAAAAATTAAATGTCAAACAACAAAGCACTATAACGTAACTAAACTGTAACATTTTGTGCTGTAACGTGTAACGCTACAATTTAAAAATATCGTTTTACAGTCGTAAATCAATGTTTAGTGCGGCCGTCACGGCAATTTTCCCGCGCGCGCCATTACCGCCGGAAGTGAGTGCCGGTTTCGCGCGCTTTTCAAGACGCTATTGTTGTCCGCCATTGTGATAAAAAGCTGTCAGAATGAGCTTTTACGGGTTCAGTGAGGTGTTTTTTTGCGGATTGTAAAGTTTTATTTTGGCGAAACATCTCTCTTCGATAATAAACTCAAAACCTTCTGTAACTTTAAAAAAATATAAGGAATATTGTGCAGAATGAGTGCACTTTATGTAGGTACCTAATTATTAGAGTACGTTAAAGTATTAAAGTAGTTAAAGTACCTCCTAACCTAGGTACTAGATACTACCTAGTGTAAGTTGAGCTTTCAAATAATAATAAATATAAAATAATATATTTTCAAAGTTTTAAAATTTTCTTATTCAAATAGATATTTTTTAAAGTTAGAAGTTTAATGAAATAAGGTTAACTTACAAGTCCTGCAAGGTGAGAATTCGGTGACATCTTGGAGACTTGAAGACTTGGCGACGAAGCAGGTGCCCACGGGATCCCGAAGGTTCAGCTTCGCAGACACGAAGGAGACGTACCGAGGAGCACAAGCCTGGGGACAAACATTTGCCGAGTTTAATAAGGGAAATTAAAATAGAAGTGATATTAAGTATACACATAAAAATAATCTAAAGCGAAAACAAAAACCATGAGGTAATTCTTTGAATGAATGGCCTTACAACAGGTCAAAAATTTAGTATTGCCATCTCTCACCGTTGCGCGTTGGTTAGTGACAATCAGTGACACGGCGAAATTTAAGCACAGACCAATAACTATAAACATGGACTGTGTTTATATGTATCGGGGCTAGTGTTTATGTAAGTAAATTACTTCTTAGCGCAGATTTTTTGATTACATTTAAATATTGATTTTTACAAGCGCGGTAAACGAAATCTTCGACTATTTAGTATTCCATTCGAATAAATAAATTCTCACAAATAATCCATAGTATGTCTCAACTCATAAATAAATCCTTGGTGAACTGGTCTACAGATAAATTACTATACGTATTTTAGTTTTCTTAAACCTACCGTACCTATACCTACTTACGTACATTTAAAATTCTAAATTTTTCAATTATTATTTAGTTTATGTTAAAATTTGTTTAGATAAAAAATATAAACAAAATCTAGTTTGATTCACTATTCCAATTCAAAGAATATCACTCAAGCGTGTAGCTTACCAAAATAAACTGTAGTAAATATGGTGTAAATGAACTTGAAAACAGTTCGTTAGTTAATTTTAACCGACGTTATAATTATAACATAACACGCGTCAAAGTTTAGGTAACCCGTGCGTTAGGGCTGCCAACCATCTCAAAAATAAAAACTTGGGCTTTTGCATCTAGTCTAGATACTCGTAATTTATGTCACTCGCGTGATTATAGATATATTAATAGTGTTTTTTTTCTCTTTAAATTAGATTATTTTGGATTTTTTCTTTACCTACACTTTCCTAAATTTAAAAACATGAAACAAATCAATCCTAGCTAATCTTAATCAAGTTAAAGTTTAAGTCCAAGTTATATTTAGTTTAAAGCACACCAGCATTATTAAACAAACCACACGTTTAGCTGGTAAAAAATGCTCCTAGAATTAATCCCACCCTTTGTTACATTTATTGTGCAATATAGTATAAATAAGTACACACATCATTATTTATTATCGTAAATACTTGGTAACATTACATCTTAGAAAAAATAATCTTGTTTATAACATACAAAGAGAACAGGGTGCAATGGCGCTCATTAAGGGTAACCTATATCCAGCAGTGGACTTCTACAGGCTGATAATGATGATTATGATAAGACTAGATAATTCATACAGTCACCCCTGACAAAACTCATCTCCGAAATGGAAAGAAAACAGTCGCACATGCGCAGCTCCAGGGTTAACGAAGGTGATGTCAGATAATCCGAGTAATGAAAACAGTGCGCCATCTGCCGGAAATCTATGAAATTACATTTTTGAAATCCAAACAACAACTGAAAAATCTCCATTATCTGACAGGATTGCGTGAGAACCGTTATTCAATGGAGACCCAGAAATTCATTATTTTTTACTGTTCGCAGTGTGGTGAAAGGATAAAGTGCGTAAAACCTTTAATCTTCTAATATTTTCTATGCAATAAACTAAACTATCGCGATCTGAAAGATGTATTGTAGGATTTAGGGATACCCCTCACCAGATGGAGCGACGACATCGTCAAGATTGCAGGTAATGGAGAGGGCTCACAGTAATTCGTGGAAGTCTTTGGATGAGACCTATGTTCAGCAGTGGACTTAGAGAGAGGACGGGCCCTGAACTCAATGTTGAAGACAATCCATGCTGTTTTACAATCCTAAGTCCTAAAGGTCTTGTGTCTGAACACAATACCAGCAGAAAAATAGCGTCTACTGATAATATAGTGGGCATAATGCTGAGTTAGGGCCTATTTGCTACTGTATGTAGCACATAATACCTGCGAATTAAGTGTTTATTTGTATAAGTAATATGTATTTGTGGTAAATCAAATTATGTCTAAGTCTATGTCCATGTTTAAGTATGTTATTTTACTCTAAGTATCTTGATCACTTTAGTTATAGGAGTAAGAAGGTAGAACGCTGCAATAACAGGTTTTTAAGTTTGTTCACTACGATTGTTAGAAATTTTGAAAACAAATACTTGAATAAAAGTTGCATAACATACCTACCTCGTAAGTATGAGTCACGATGATCAATCTTTTAAGCACCTTTGGGCTCGTAAAGTTATCTTAAAGCATTAGAGTGAACGCCGACGTATTTAAACTGTGATTAACATGATTAATTGGTAGTAAATTACCTTTTATTTTACTTTATCCTCGCATACTGACACATTATTTGCATAATTTCTATGTATTAGGTATCTCTTCAGCCTTTGAAGTCTCCACCACAGCACACCACACCAGCCTTCATCAGTCCACTGCTGAACATAGGCCTATCCTAATAAAGGGGGATATACCCATAATCCCCATGCTGCACTTTCTCGCACCGGCACCGTTCGTCGGCGTCCAGGGGATTTAGCTGTGCCGGTGTGATGCTGCGCTATGCCGCAATCAGTCGGTCGTCACAGCCCCATCTGTTAGTAAGCAAGGTGCACCAAGTGTAGGTGAGGTTGGGTTAGGTTCTGGAGATGGGGGTTAGAACCCCTTACACCCTTTGAAATCTACTAAGGCCCGAATTCTAAAACGCTACTAAATTTGACGTCGTTTATCCATTGAAACGCCGAAACTTTCAGCGACTGTACTGAAACGTCAATTTGATCACCCTCATAAGCTCGAAAATTCGAGTAGTCTTTTCAGTCAAGCATTTGGTACATCAAAGACGCGTCGAGCTGAGGATAGGGCGCAGTGGGCCTCATTATGGGAGCCTATGTCCAGCAGTGGAGCGCTTTAGGCTGATGATGATTCGAGTGTAAAATCCGTGTTCATGTAGTACATGACTTGTCTGTTTTTCTTTTCTTATTATGTTTTAAAGTACCCAAGTTATATAACTTTTGACAAAATCAAGTGTAACATGTGTACCTATGGGAGTAATATATGAACTATGTACTTGCTTGTATCGAAAACTGTCAAAAAATCCGTGTCGCGGTCACCTTTGAATTCAGTTATTATTTATATTTTTGAGGGTTTGCGGTAATCATCACGATTGGATATGGTTTGGTGATTGCAGGATTCATGTTTAGTAAGCAAGTGGATCCTGCTATCCATTCTGTTATATTCGCTCTATCGCTTCTCACGGGATGTATGCGAGAAATAAAGACGCCTATATTCTTCCTTTATATCACCTTTTACTAAATCCATAGAAGATATGAAACGTTATTTTTTGCTGAGACCGCCGCAGAAAAATGCTTTTTTTTAACTTCAAGGCAAGTAAATCCCCTATACGTTAATAATCTTGCATCCAATTAGCTTATGATGATTCAGGCAGTTTGTCATGCGCATGAGTCACTTCGTTTACTCGATTACGAGCGGATTGGTCAACAAAGAGTTCTTAAGAAAACAACGGATTTCTTAGTCATTTTTAGAGGTCGTATAAAACCGTCTGGGTAGTAACTACTTGTGAACTGCGGTGTATTAATTTGGAATCGCAAACAAACCTTAAATTTTGAATCTGAGCGGATGTTTTTAAACAATTAAGAGTTATTTAAACCATTTCTGAAACTTATTCTAAGCCGTATTCTTATTTAATAAAGAGCCCAACATAGATAAATAAATAAATAAATAATGCGGGACGTAATCACACAGCATTATGTAGCCCCAAACTAAGCAGAGCTTGTGTTATGGGAACCACACGATTGATATACTACACAATAATTATAATTTTTTTGTAAATACATACATATCATACATAGAACGACTTTCTTAATAGTTTAGAAAGAAAATGTAGGTATAAACATTATAAAGTAAAATCTTTAACCTGTTCCGTTATTATGATTGTGAAATAATTGAAGTCTTCAATTCCACTCCGTTAGAATTATTTTTCCCAAAAGTCTCATAATATTATAAAAAGAAAAAGACGGCAGACGAGCACATTTGCCACTTAGTGAAAAATAGTAGCCGCTGGATCTTAGATAGCTGCAAAACCAGCCGCGATGCTGACGCTGCATCAGCGTATGACATACAGGTGTGGAGCCTGTAATTTCACCGGCATCCCTTCAAACTGAGACACGGAAATACTGATTCACAGTAAAACTAGGCATGGTAGCATATCCTTGGATGAGCCCTTTAGAAGTAGCACCCTACAACTATCTTATTATTACTCCATTCTGTAATTGTAAGTAACAGAAGAACGTTGTCTGTAGCATTGACAGCGGCCTATATACGAGAATAGCCGCGCTTGCGCCAGTACTAGCGGCCAGTCGGTCAATGGGCCCCGGGGGAAGGGAAATGACTATTGTGAAACCTGACCTATTAAAGGGTTTAATTTCCAATAAAATTAGCGTTATTCACGTATGAGGAAGTGAATAACTTTTTCTATCATTATTTTTCTCAGAAATGCAAATTTCCCAAGAATACATTATTGACATACACTTGATTTTGTTGGTAAAATGCTTATCATAAGGATGCGCTGTTTTATTTGAGTTTAATATAAAATTTAAGAAGTATAAAATAACTTGAAGATAGTAGGTAGATACTTAGATAAGATACTATTCATTCTTACATTCAAATAAAAAAAGCCAAACATGCTGGTTTCGTAAGTTCAGAATGTCACCTCAACTATGTCGGTATATTACAAGCTCCTTCGTCCTTACTGGAAAAATTACAATCAATTGTTTAATAGCTTCTAAATCAATATTTAGGGCCTATAACTATCATTTAGTGGCCATAACCTGGCCATACAATAACCCACTTCTCCGACCACATAACTCATAGGTACTAAACGATGGCACACGTCAAACTAGGTACCAAAAAATAAGTGCCCTTTCATAGTAAATCAGGCGCAATGGAAGATGTCAAACAACTTTATTTAGCAGCATTGTTGTTTGATTTACGACACGCGCTATGACATTGGACTGTGACGGTTAGGGCAGGAGCTTGCGATGACTGTCTTTCTAGTCTTTCTGTTCAGGTTCTTCTTCTGTTTAGTCTTACATTGAAACTTCGTGGATGTTTACAACGTGAATTAAAAACTAAACAAAGTGTTGTTTGCTAGTGAGCAACCGCATACTGAAACGCTACTTAAGTATTTGAGATTCTCTCAACCATAGAAATTGATAAATTCTCTCAAACAGAATATTTTTCTGATCCAATCTCTTTGAATCCAAATTGATACCATAAAAAATAACACCTTTGTACACGTGTTTCAACAATAAATATACTTACTTTGACTCTTGTCTCAACCACTTGAAGTATCGCTATTTTTCAGAATCGTTACTAAATCGTCAACTTTATATTAAGCATATGATTTATATTTCAGTATTCGGGCCTCAAAGATTACTAGCAAAGTAGGATTTTTTTATTTGAAGTATTTTTAGGTTTGGTCGGAATCATAGATAAAACTGTAACTATAAAGGTAGGGCATTTACACGTGACTATATTTTTAAACATTATAATAAATTATAATTTTGAAAAAAAGTATATTCTTTCTCAGTGAAGTTGGGGTGCTGCTTTTTAACCTTCCACTAAAAGCCTGCAATGCAATGCTGTGTTTCAATTTCACTGACCAAATTGTGGTCAAAGCTCGAATGGTTATAAGGTAAGAATAATCATCTATAGACTCTCTGACTATTTGTGACTGAGCTATTGTATTGTAGACATTACGGAACAGGGAACATTGAGTGTTAGGCGTTTCGCATCATGTTCTGTATGTTAGTTTGGTACACTAGTGAAGCCTCTCGATCTCTTCGGTCAAATAGTTGGTTATCTAAATACAAAGTACGATTTTTATGTACTGATTCTTTGGCGGTCTCGGATTTTGTGCCATTCAATTTCTTAGTTATCACAGTTAGGAGACATTGGGCCGAGGAGGCGAACGCAGCTTTTTAACTTTTGTGATTTACTGAGTAGTAATAAGCGCCCTCTTCCAGAGGTTCAAGGCCAACGTTCCAGAGGTAACAAGGACTCATGGACTTCGCGATCAGACGGGAGGGCAACTTGATACCTAAATTGTAACTGCCTGCTCACCACGGTGACACAATCACAATAATATAAATGCGAAAATTTGTGTGTGTGAGTGTATATTTGTCTCCACTCAACTCCGTAACAGCTAAATGGATATAGATGAAACTCGAAATAGAAATCGTCTGTGGATTAACACATAGGCTACTTTTAATAAGGGTACCACGCGAGCGAAGCCGCGGGCGGAATTAAATTACCTATAAACCTTTCCAATTAGCGAAATAAAGAGAACTCGAGAGAACCTATTTTTGTAGGCTGATAAGTACTTGAATTTGGAAATAAACATTATACATTAAAATAGTAATAGGTTACACCTAATGATAAAAATGTAAATTCCAAACCCTACAAAATAGTGCAAAGCAACATTTTTCATAGGAATCGCATTCTAAACGAGAACTGACCTATTCTACCACCAACGGTTCTTCGTTCCTGTATGTAGACTATCTAGGCTACTCCATACGAGCCAGCTTATCCAGTTGCTTCTAGAAACAAACGCGCCCATGCTATTTAGGGATGTGCAGAAAAAGTTGCAATTACAGAACGTACGGGCTTGGCTCTTATATGGAAGAGGCGGATTTAGCTGTGACCCTGTTAGCTGATAACTATTTAGCGGCTCTTGATATGTGGAAGTATCTCTTAAAATGAGTTTATCAATAAATAAAGTAGGTTAGGGTGGAATTCTTTTGTATTTTCGCTCAATTTTCCAAGGTGTTACTATGCAGGAACAGCAGTATGTAATTACTAAGTAGGTACAGATACTTGGGAATTCAAATGTTTTTTTATTTCACTCAATTTTCCTATGCATGTTTTACTATGTAGTATGTTATTACTTTAGTAATTACGCTTTATCGTAAGCGTAACGTCAGTTACCCCAGTCACTCACAAGCGCGCAAACATTCGTATATTGTACGAATTTTGCGCAAAAAACCGACATGGCGTGGTAAACTTCGAATAAATATTTGCGAATGTCACTTGCGGGTTCGCAGATTCGTTCGAATATGAGTGACCTGCATTACAAATTAAGCTACACCTCATCATTTTTTTTTGTAATTTGTGCCTGATCCTCGAAAAACATTAGATATTTCTCATTTTATACTTTTATAACACAGAAGATTAGAGAAAGGAAGAAGGAAATTCTATTAATGTTGACTAAATGTACTATACAAATACGGCAGCTTCGCAAAAACAACTCTCTATGTGTGTATTTACACAAAAAAGTATTTAAGTGTTATTCATGTGGCTCCCTCTGCTTAGTTTGGGGCTACATGATGCTGTGTGATAGTGTCCAGCTTTATTTTTTTATAATTATTATTAATTTTAAGAAAATTGATGAACAATATAATAGTAAGGTCCGGTACCTATGGCCATCAAACCACTTTATCGAACAAGTTAACACCATCGATAAAGCATCGGTGCTATGTAAACACTCCATAAATCGGAGGTAGCGGGCCGTGTGAACAGCGCATTCCACTTTATACCCCGTGTAAATGGGCCCTTATCGCCGCACGCGCACGTAATCGATTTTAAATGTTGCCACTTTCGCCATTGAATTACGCCAAAATATGTTGAGTTATCGTTCTGCGAAAGTTTTATAGGAATTCGGCGAGTATATTAAGGGGTTTCAGTTGAGAAGCTTTTGAAAAGATATTATATCTTGTGGAAAGGATAAAATTATTTATTATACTAAGCTGTATTTTTAATTTCACGTTCAAAGAAATGAAAATGGCCTCCACAACAAGGTATTGTTTCTTAAAAGGAAAATATTCTGCGAATAATGATAAAATTATGGCCATAAACTGGTATGAAATTTTAGCTCACTTACCATTGGAAGAGTTAGTAGGTGTTTTTTATGAAAATATTTATGGGATCATAAAATCTCATATTCCATTACGGCCAGTCAAAACGAATAACTATCTTACTTGGTTTACTCGACCACTCATTCATGTTTTAAAACAATAAAGATAAGGCCTGGGTACAGTGGAAAAAATATAAAAACCCTTTACACTACGAACAATTATCGTTACTTCGTCGTAGATTTAAAAAGCTTGGTAAAAAATGTTGAAATAATTATGTTGAATCTATCGAAGACAGTCTAAGGACTAATGTTAAAGCATTTTGGGATTTCGTTAAAAGCAAAAATAAAAAATCAGGCATTCCATCCTCCATGAAGTTTATTGATGAAATATCAGACACGCCATGATGATATCTGCTTTCATGTATGATGATGATGATGATCTAAAAAATGATGTCTAATGATGTATTTTTATATGAACTTTTAGAAAACAGGATAAGGTAATATAACCCTATATTAATGTGATTAGAGAAACGTATACTTACATAATTAATACATAAGTACAGACATGTTAGTTTGCCACAACTAGCATATCTCTAGCGTTCTCTCTCTAGCTCTACGTTCTAATTGTAAGTACGTTCCCGTTACCCTCAACCCGCTCCCTAGAAACAGGCAGTGTTTTTTAGTTCTCCTATGTTTGGAATTACCGTTCAATACGGCGGTGGTGGAATAGTGTCAAGTTTATTAAAAGTTATTTGATTGAATTTTTGTAACATTATAAATTATCAATCATTTACTGCCGATTTTGCGTTAGGCTGCTGGTAGAAGCGGATGGTGCTTAGCTTAGATAATTTGCTTCTCTATATATCGCTATAATCTGATATCTCATCTATCTACCGCTTTTTTTAGCTACCATCATCAAATAGAAGGTGCTAACGTTTGCCGATCTTCGCTATATTACGAGGCACTTATCGAGAGAGCTGCGTGTAAAACATGTCAACACCTTTTGTCGTAAATCAAACTTTCAGAATCGCAATGAGTATAAATCTATACACAAAGGCCTATAAAGCAAAACAAAACATGTAACCAGTCTTTGTTTTCCGATGCAACGTTTAACATATTAGTCTGGATTTGTGGATTTGATGGATTTTATTTCAATCATGTTGATCGAAACCAGCAGGTATCCGTGCCCTTTAGCTCTCGCCACAATAGCTAAATCAAGAGTGCGATTGTATCAGCAATTTGCCATAGTGTGGATATGCATGTAACGCCCGGAGGACAATAGGGTGTTTATTAGTTACAGAGTTCGCAAAGATCTTCCATGAGCTTTTGTATGGCTTAAGATAGGAGCTTACATCTCTAAAGCTTCCAAGGTATTTAATCATCATTTCCAACGTATTTTGAGACAGTGTCTGCGCAAAAAGACGCATAAAGACGGGGTTGTCTGTATGCGTGTTTCCAACTTCAATTTTTTTTGGAAATACTGTAAAAAGTCTAAGTTTTACGACATTCACTACGCTTTCAGTTACTGCAAAGGATTAAATACTTACACAGAAAGTATTTTAGAGCTATTTATTCTATATTTTATATTATAATGAATTGGTACTCTAACAATAAAATATCTCACCTTCCACTTTTATTCCGCGACGGGATTCAAATACACCATCACGTCCACCACCTACTTCTCAAATTCCCCTAACATGCACCACTCAAATCGCAGGAAATGCATTTCATTCGCTATTTATAATGTCGATGTACAGACAGGCAGGAAACGAAACGATCTTACGATTATGAAACTGAAATCTATTTGCGAATAACCTCCGTAAACATTTTACTGTTAGACGTTTGTTTAATATTAAGCCCTTTGATGTTGACGATATCGCTATTAGTATAGTTTACTATTTCTGTACACTGTAGAATGTACAGTGTAGATTCCTTTACTTAGGAATAATTAATATTCCCATACTGGTTGTTTAGTTAGTGCAGACAATGGTGATGGAATTAGATATTAACCATCAGAGGAAGAAGACTGAATAGTTTACCTACATGTTTAAAAAACAGGAAATCGATTAATATTGATCATTAATTTAAGACTGCCAGAGTGTTTTTTATGCCAAAGCTGGCAGATGACAGTCGGGCCACTGTCACTGGGTGGAAAGTAGTCACCGTTGGCCATGGACACATGCACGGGAGGTAAGAACTCTGAGCCACACAGTGCCTGCGCTATTTTTGCCTTCGTATAGATAATGTTGCCTCTAGAAATAGCACATTAAGTAAGGTACTATGTAACTATATGAAGTTTTTGTGTGAAATAAATTATCTTATCTTATCTTATAATATCATCGGCGATACTGATGCGCTGCCTTAAGGAAGTGAAACACCCGCTTTTTGGAGTACCCTATGTTGTAGCTCTGAGGGAAAACCGCCGGGAGGGTTTAAGCTTAGCTTAGATTTACTTCGCTTTTACATGTTAACATTATAAACCTTATAAAGTTGACTGCGAGCCTCGGATCCGCGCCATGCCCGTAGTTACAGTAGACTGCTAAAGTGTAAGCTTATTTTAGATTTGCACTTTGACTGCGGGCCTCAGTTAGAACGCACCGCGCCATGCCCGTTGGTACAGTGGACTACCCGGCTGTAAGCTTAGCATAGATTTACTTGCCTTTTACATACTACAAAAACTATTTTTTTAACTTGTAAATCTTAAACAGGCAAGCATGATCGTTTGATTACATTTAATTATTTGTAAGGCACTACGAGAAATAAAGGGCTATACAAATGTTTGAAAACTATTACATATAAGTACACATATATACAATATACATATGAGTGTACTACCCGCCTGGGAAGTGATGATGGAGCGATAACTGTAGATGTATATCTGGTTAAAGTGTGCCGGCCACAAATGGACAGCGAGGCGGATCGCCGATGGTATGTCCGATACAAGTCCAGTTATTCTAAAGATCCATTAGGCTACGTTCTTTGCATTGTCCTTTTTCGAAGTATCTACGTACTTTCAAGTCAAATTACTCACTCTTTCATTACCTACCATAAAGTTATGATTTAGTTCAATCACATTTTCTTCGGAATTGCTAACGATTTGTGGTTAAATAAATAATAATAAATAAATAATGCCGGACAAATAACACAGCATCATGTAGCCACTAACTAAACAGAGATTGTGTTATTTGAAGCACTGACTGATTTACTACTTAAAATACGTATTTTACATCGAAAACATGCAGAATTGAGACAAGTAGGTAGGTATCTGTAAATAGTGCAAATATTTGTTGCACGGTGTGAATCGAACCCACAACCTTCTGCATCTCAAGCGGACTTTCGCCCACGGCGCCACAGAGGCTGTCGAATATATTATTCCAGTAACTCTGTCACCTGATAATATTATTTGGTTTTAGTACGATTCTGGGACAAAACGTTTTTATAATTTCAAAATACGTAGTTGTTTTATTTATTCGACTGTTTCGATTTTGATTTGCAAGGCCGTTAATTTGCTGTTCTAGATTCTGATCTAAACTACAGAACTATATAGTATCAGTTTTTGTCTACCGGTAGAAGGTATCTGAGCAATCCGTCTCTATCATCAAAATAAAACATAATAATTAAAAGAGTTGAACTGAACCGTGAAAAAAAGGTTTAATAGTGAAATAATGAATGGGTTCTAATGAAGGGTATCAAAAAATGTTAATAGTTTTTATTTCGGAGTTCCGTAGCTAATAAATTCTGTTTTCTCCCGCCTTTTGTGAATTAACAACCGGAACCTTTGCACCGTCATTTTATCAGTTAACTTTATAATTATCTACAAGCGATATTTTTAATATTCATTACTAAAGTTGTTGTCAAGAAATAAAATAGCCAATAATGAAACTTGAATTTGGCCTTGAATACTTGAAATATTTTACTAAAAAACACAAACAAGATAGTGACCAGAATGATAATTGTAGCAGGTATCTAGGTATTGAAAATGAACAATTCAGGCATTATACAGACGTAACGACTTTAGTTGTAGTAACTGTCAACAAACAAGCACAAGACAATTCCCGATACTGGCAACAAAAGTGCTCGGTCAGCGCAGTTTCAGGGCATATAAAAAATGACATAAACTATTCGCCGGCTAGTTGCCAAAAACTGCGCTACGTCTGGTTTAAAATTATATTAGGTACTTTGGATAATATTGGTGAAAGCAGTAGAAAAGCAATGGATCAGGCTGGCACAAGACCGCCAGAAGTGACGGGATAGGAAGAGCTCTTGCACTAAGCAATGGGTGTTAGGTACTGGCTGAATAGATACAGAGATAAATAGCTTCTAAATATTTCCTGTCTACATGTCTTACAGGTTTAATGTGAAGAATACAGAATGAATAGGTACAGTAATATAATACTGAACCTTCACCATCTGCCCCCACATCTGTTCCCAAAATGTCGGTCTTATAGCTCGTGCGTGACTGATTCCAGATAATTGCTCTGCTTTAGTTTAACGATAATGGGATACTAAGGACCGTGTTATTAATGTCTGCCTCACAACAAGATGTGATTAACTTAGACTTTTTAATTATTCTTAAAATTGTGAACATTCGTCTTCATTTGACTTTCTAAGTGAAACTACTAAAATAGGGTAATTTTCTTAGTTCATTTTCTTTTAGTTTCCGACGCGATAGCGATGATTTTTTGAAAAAATCCATCTGTTAATCCATAATAAATATCATAATCATCCATCATTATAAAACAATGTGAACATTTTCCTCATTTAATACGTTTATTTGATTTGGTATGCGACATTACCACAATTACCGCTAAAAACCCACAACAATTCGCCATTTTCCCAAAATGGCCACTAGCCAATACCTACCACATGTCACATATTTCGTACGCTGTTGCCCAATAAACCTGGCACGTCGGAAATTTGCCGCCGAAAAAACAAATACCGTACAAATGGAGACAATAAAGGCTACGGCTCATAAAAGGAGGTAAGACCAAAGACGGGTGTAGCTTATTTAATCTGTGGTGTAGCTGTCAAGTGCCTGCGGCCATATAGGGTGCGCGCGCGCAACAAAAACGAAAGTTTCACGACGCTGACAAATCACCAGACAATTTGATATTTAGCTGAAATTCACAGGTATTTTATTTTTAACGCTAAACGATAATATAAAGCCCTTTTTAGATTTTTTTGTGCCTTCGAGTAGTTGATTATAAACTTACTTAATCAAGCCCTTGTCTAAGACTCGTACTAGTGACTTAGAACACCCAAGTCTTCTTATTTCTGTCTTCCCTTTGTAGTTTGACAAAGTCGATTATAACTTCGGTGTTTTGGTAAAGCTATACACAAATTAATAGTCATAGAAACCACTTACACTTAAAATTCAAAAAGCTGAAATCAAACAATAAGTTTTTTTCAACTAAACCATGCTTATGAGTTTTAATACCCTCTTGTTACCTCAAAGAAAATATATTGTAGCACAAGCCGTCTATTTTTTACGTCTAAATCCAGCAAATTCCTCACAAGCATACCATCCAGCAATAAATATTCACCATCGCCTTAAACGAACGGAACAATAAAGAAAATACCCTAAGAACCAGTACCGCAGAATAAGTAACTGTTGTATGGATATCGTTGCATCAATCTAATGCGATACCTTACATAGAAGTTGGCCATAGATAAGGTAAAAATGGCTGAATGATATATGACTCGGTAATGTTGCGAGCTTTTTGCTTTGTCGTTTGTAATTGATTAACTGTGTAAGCTCTCTGATCTGCTAAGTTGAAAATAAAAATATGACTACTTTCATCATCATCATCATCATCATCATCATCAGCCTTATTACACATACCAGAACTTCTTAGTGTAATTTCATTTATACATGATCAATTTATAATTACCAAAAACTAGCGTTATCTGCTGCTGTAACTGAACAAATCTAGGCATAAAAATATTTTATAAATGTCAGACATTTATTGCGAAAAACCACTAATTTATTAGTCAATCAAAAATGTACATTTTGCGTACAGCTAAGTTAATATCAGGTGGTTGGGCGGGGGTTAATGCAGGATTTCTGGAAACCGTAACTTGAAGCATTGTTATTGTAACGTAACCAATAATTTTGACTGCTCTTTTTCTTTCTTTATTTTTTAACCGCCTCTATTTCGCAGTGAGGCCCGCCTTTGACGCAGAAGGTGTGGGTTCGATCCCTGTCGCAATTTTGGATCAAGCACATGGCTCACCTGATGTTAAGTGGTAACCATTACCTATCACAAAGCATTGCATCGTAGATCACTTTTTTGGAACGTGATCTTCAATGCAACACCCTACGTCCATCAACTTGAGGCATGAAGATGATAAGCCTCTTGTACCTGTAATTTCACCTGCACCCACACCCTTCAAATCGAAACACAGATTGCTGCTTCACGGCAGAAATAGGCATGGTGCTACTTCCCCGGACAAGCCCTCCACAAAGAACTCTAGAAAGATATTTGAAGATATTTGTCGAGTATGGGTGTTTTCTATGATAAGTTTTTATATATTATTATCGTTTTACAAAAAAAATGTAAGTAGTAAGTATATTTATTATTCAAATTTATTTTTGATAATTCAAATTTTGTGGTGTATGCATAATTTATGTTACAATCAAAGTTTTCTTTAGTTTTCTGAGCACATAATGAAAATATTTATAGATATTGTTTATACTTATATTTTAACTAAAGTAACCGGCTTTATAATTTAAATCGCTTGTACAATTTTATGCTTATTGACTATTATGAACTCTTTCAGGCGCTTAATTGTATATGCAAGGCCCTTCTATTCGCTACTCTTTGTGATTAAGGAGATGCGTATGCGCAGGCAGCGCACGTCAAGTGCAGATACGTCGCCGGATCAGGATATCTCGCGATTTATCCGCACTATCTATTTGCAATTATAATAGGTCCAATACATTATATAAAATGTTTTGCTAGTTGTAAGTGTTCTTTCGTAGAGTCGGCGTTTTGTCGTTTGGTTTTTTCATGAATATTTTATTGTGAATATAATCAAATTAGTCATGTTTTCTGAATATTGAGAAAATAGCTATTATTCTACAGAAATCACCTATTAGTTTATTTATTTTTGATTACATTATATTAATCAGCCATAATTTTTTTTTTTTTGTAAATTACTATTGATAGCCTACTCGTTAATTTTCAAAAATAAAGCAAACCACTGGAAGATAGATACATAGCATCTCAAGTTATTTAGTATTCTTCACACAAACAAGATAATTACTTAGATTCTGCTTATACGGCATTCTTTAGATAAAAATAAATAGGAACAAAAACTAACGCGTTCTGGACTCGGACACAATCAATTATAAGCCAATCAATTTCTTTTTTAAGTAGGTAGTGCATTTACAAACTGACAATAAGTTTTTTGAATTAAAGAAGAAGAATTGGATTTAATAAAAAACAGAAGAAGGCAATTAACAAAGGATACAATAAAAAACAGAACAAAAATCAAAAAGATATTTGAGTGGTGTTGCGAATTTTATCTACTTCCTTCATTCTTTGTACGTATGAGTTTGGGGCCAATTCTGGTACTAAAAATGAGCTAAATGTTTAGAAAAACTTGGCTTGGCAGGCGCTACCGCACCCCCAGATTTAAGCATGATTGTGATTATAATGGCTGTCATTTCAGATTCCTAAACATTCCTCTGATTGTCTGATAAAAATATATTATTAAGTAGCTATAGGGACATTCAGGACATTCAATCTACTTACACTAATATTATAAAGAAAAAAAATGTATTTTTGTGTGTATGTATCTTTGTAATGAATAAACTCAAAAACTACAGTGCCGATTTCAAAAATTCTTTCACCATTGGAAAGCTACATTCACCCTGAGTAATATAGGTTATATTCCACCCGTGCGAAGCCGGGACGGGCCGCTAGTATATAATATATTAAGTTGCACAACGCGAACATTTTTGATTGCATTTTGTTAAACTGATTAATAGATGATTAATATACTCAAAAATCAATACAATTAAGTCCTTGTTAACCCTTAACATGCAACCATGAATGCAACCATTTTGCAATCGAACTAACAAGCTCAATAAAACTGTAATTAAAATTATCAATCATTTATCGGTACAACCTATGCAGTTGATAATGGATTCCGAACACGCCTCGCTCGTCCACTGCAAATGGAACAAAACGCCTAAACAAATTGCAGACACAACAGCCCTGAGAGAGTTCGCTTTTTGCACTAATTCGGCATTCCGAAATAAAAATTCCACTCCATAAAGGGGGACGGCAAAAAGTGACGCGTTTCTGAACGTCGCCGAGCTGGGGATCTTCGGGGAAGGAGCGCTGTGTTGCCAGCATAAAAACTTTTAGATTATGTTGTCTGATATTCAATTTACTTACGTGAAATATGCTTAGTAAATTCATAAGTTTGCTTTTAATATTTTATTATGTTCTTTACGATGCATTTATAATAGTTTGATTAATATAAATTATTTATTACTTAAGTAATGCAAAAGCATTTTATCAATGTGGATTTAAAAAAAAATTACTCCACATTAGAAAATTAAAATCGTAATTATCAAAAACCTCTCGGAATTAACTAAAATAACTAAAACAGAACAGTTGGCAACATCGCAAAGGATAGCGATTGGCGGGTTCGACGAGTGATTTCAAATATGGAAGAGCGGGAAAAACTTTCTGAAACTGAGACGCGAATATATTTGTATCGGCGCGTGAGTAATGGCGGCAAGAGCCAATAAAATTATAATAATAACAACCGCCGATCACAAAACAGAATTCCTCTGACGGTTAAGTACTTTGATAATGATAAATAAAACAAATGATTGATAGAGCCACCTTCCTATCACTGCAGTATTGAAAAGTTAACTTTAAAGTTTAAAACATAGTAAGGTACAAAATTTTTTTAAATTTTAAATTAATTTTACACGAAGTTATGAAAATAAAAAAGTAAAATGAATAAAAACAACGGACAAAACAGATTTACATATTAATATTAATTTAAAAAAATTAAAGGGAACGTGCATTTTGTACCTGATAAAAAAAACAATAAATCTTATAGTCTTTGAGTACAGTTTGCCGATGATATACAGATGGTATGCTTAAACTATTTACTATATCATAATAGATATAGTACATAGTTTGAGGCAAGACCATATTCATTTTGTAATTAGACCTAGTACCACACACAATAAATATAATTTTATAATTTTTTTCTTTACAAGACTGAATCCATCCATTCGATCGGATTATCTTCACAACTACAAGAATAACCTTAGCGAAATAACGTGACCCAAATAAACTACCCCGTAAACCCATTTTCCCATACAAGCAGTTTGTCCATCGTAAAGGCGGCCCCCTGACCTAATGGCAACCCTAGGCCTTGAGTTGACCCTGATGCCCCAAATGTCAACTGTCTCGGGTCAGATTGATGTTTGTCAAACTAATTTGGAAGGTAAAGGTTTAACTTAAATTAGGTGGCAAAAATTGCGTTATTTCGTTAAAAAAATCGAATAAATTTGTTATAAGGACTCAGTCAATGACAAAGAAAATTAACTACAATGGACCTACCATTTTTTAAATTATTATTGTTATTGTTGCATACATCTATAATATTTTCTAATAAAGCCTAGTGTGCTGACATTAAAGTGACATTACGATGAAGGTGTAGCAGGAAGGGTGGGCCAGCCATCAAGACGTCCGTAAACTTTATAGGTCACTAGTACAAAGTGAGCTTTGTTTTAGTAGAACAAAGATTAGAGCCTCTTTTATTATTTTCCCTATAATATAATACGATCAAAGTCACAGTGGTATGCCTAGGTGCATTGTGAGTAGGAAACTAGGTACTGACTCCATAGAAAAAAAATATTGTACCAGAAACGTAAAGATAAAGATAATTTTTATTTATTTGCTCTGAATATGGTAAAATACAGGCGATAAATGATTTAAAACAGTGTCTCATATTCAGCATAATAATATGACGTGCAAATTTGAAATACTATGTTCCTAGGGCTGAATTCTATTGTCAAACTTAATAATGAAAATAGGATATGACAACAATTACAATAATATTAATAAACAATAAATAAATAATTCAGCTAACTACTAATAAAAATTTTAATGTCAAAAACTCATTTACTTTTTAATAAACTATTGAAAACAAGCCAATTTTTTAAAGCATTATGTTGGTCCATTTTCTTGTAGAATTATTTTTGGAAGGTGATTATAAATTCTGTATGACATATAAACGCAGTTCTGTCTATACAACTCTAACTTCGGTTTAGGCATTACGAAAGTTTAAAATTTTTGAATTTTTGCGTTCACTGTCCTCCAATTAGAATTATCTTTTGGAAATGATGATAATGCTTGAATGTATTATAGAAGATAAAGAAAAACATTAACAAAAGTGCATGGGTAGGTACCTACAGGGAGCATGATACAACAAAAAGCTAAATCTATTAATCAAGCAACTTACCACAATTGGCCCGTTGCGGCCGGTGCTTGCGAGGGTGGCTCCAAACCACTGATTCGACTTCTGGTCGATCTGGTGCCCATGGGTGTCCATGTTGTTACCTGCAAACAAGGAAATAATCTCTCAAACAAAGTATTTTCATCGACAAATCAATCGTAAAGTAACCAAGACCATGGTTCATGTTAAATAATGTAGGTGCTGTAAGAAAATAAAAGAATAATTAAATACTGAATTTGGGAAGAGAAGGTGGCTTATGATGATGATCAGGTTTTTGTTTAATTGCCCTGAAAACACCAGAGTTGCCCACTATAGCTTTTATGTACGAATACAAAGAAACGGCGAAAAGTTTGTAATGGAATGCAGACGAAGATATTTTAAACCTTACCCGGAGGTCATAATCATTTTAATTTCAGAGAAACTTGACAGCTTAAACTGTATTAAAAACGACAAATTACAGTTTTCTCCTCAAAATAATACATCACTCAAAGTAAAGATGATCCTTATAGGGTCTTAAACGTCTGCCGTGTAAATAACGATTATTATCATTCAAAAACAGCTGATATGGTCAATAATGTCCAAAATATGGTCATCTACCATATCCAATGTTGCCAGCAAGACGGACGGTAATGGCTTAATTCTGGATGGTGGCCATTTATCACCGGATTCAATTTTGTAACGGGAAAAATGGCGGAATGATAAATATGTCAGTTTCTTGTTTCCATTGCTGTTTTAATTGTAGTCCCAGAGCACTTTCGTGATGCTAAGGCAATAAAGAATGCGAAAAAATTGTTTGCTTGAGCTTATATCAGAATTAACGCATAAAGTACTCTGAGACCAACCCATTCAGATCAAGTTAGGACAAAAATCTGCTTTTAATGAGACCATATTACACCTTTGCTCTGTATGACCCTTGTAAGATGAGCTGTGAACATACCACCGAGTTGTTAGACATTAGGAATCAACTTTCCCATGCGATTAGATCCTAACACCAGATTTACGACACAGATAGCGGATAAGTAATAGACATCGCATTAAAACATAAGCATTAGACCCTTTATGCGAGTGTTGTCTTACACTTATTCGACATACTACACTAGAGTACCAATAACTTTTAACGCCTCTTTTTGTACATACGAGAGACACCTAAGTATGTCAAATCTTCCTCTGGAAACACGAACCCTCTTTTTATCACAGTCAACCTCCATCGCCTCTTTATTGTTAAATCTGGTCGACGTCGACATTGGCAAAGTTGTGGACGCTATACCACAGAGGCCATAAATAATAAAAAGAAGAAGACATCTAAGTAGATATTTTGTTTTATTTAATTAATTATTTTTGGTTTAATTTATTATCATGAAAATATAATTTATGGTATAATATGCTTAAACTCAGTTGCAGTGCCATAGCAGGGCGCTAGTATCTACTATTTAAGCTACCAATTGGTTTTTAAAATGCAAGATTTTATGGGAGCTCTGTCTGATTTTTCTCAATAAAAATTCCCAAAAAGGGGCTAGGGACTTTACAACAGAGGAAATGAGACACAGCACGTTTTTGGAGGAGAATTTTGAAGCGCTCATGGCGTGGCTAACTTCCATGTCCTTCGCAGATCATCTTGGTTAACCAACACTTCGTCTACTACTTGGGTGGGTAACCGTTTAGTGCTTTCGTGGTTCGGAAAGCACGTTAAGATGTTGGTCCCGGCTTTTTCAGTCGTCAAGCCATGTCGGAGGCATTAGGGCTTAAAAACATCGACATCAGAGTTGGCCACTAACTCATACGAAGAAGAAGAGTAATTCCATGGTAAAATGCCGTGATACAATGGACCAGCTTTCTGGGCGTGTCGTGCTCATCAACAAAACCGTCGTATGTCAAAAACCGGGCGAAACTTAATTTTGACGGGAGTAATTAATAAAAGAGAAAGAGCCATTACTTTTAATTATTTCTCGGTCGATTTCAGTTATGATTGTATAGATTAATAGCAATACGACTTTTAAAACAAGAAAAATAATATTATCGCTATCTTAAAAGTCAATCAAGTACCTACTACATAGGTGGGGTACATAATAAGTAACACCTACCTACATACATTATTGAGTTTTCCTAAGTACAGTAAAATAAAATTGTATATCCTAAGTATTAAGTATTTAGTTATGTATAAGTAAAAGATGCAATTCTAAAAGTTTGTTTTTTCTTTGTCAGTTAAGTAACAGGTTAGGTTTTGCTTATGACAGAATAAGCTAAAAACACTTTTTTAAACCTAGGGATTTAAAATTAACACTATCATTAGTAACCGAAAAAATTACTGAACTACAAAAGTTCTACGACATGATAACATGACAAAAGGACAAGCTGTGACATACTGCCGTGTCGAGGAGCTAATGACTCTCTTGCGTTTCGTTACCCCGAGCTAGTCAGGATTTTTAATTAATTAGAATTTCTATGCATTTTTTCATAAATATAAATTACTTAGACAATATTCTAAAATATTTATTAAATAGCTAAGTCATCGTTATCATTATCAATATCATCCACAACGCGCCCGATTTCATCCACCGCTGAGTAACAAGTAGAATAGAATAGAATAGGTTTTTATTTGCAACAACAGAAAACGGTCCTAAACCTGTAGAAATGAGCTGGTAACATTTATAACAATACTGAAGTTGCAAAAAGGTAAAGGTTCCGTAACTCACCGTAATGCTAGTTATTGCAACCAGCGCTGATCTTCCGTTACCTATGGCCTTTTAAACTAACAACAAGTTCTAAGTAACAAAAATTACTAATGATAAATAAGCATCTACTTATAAAATAACAATATTAATAATATGACCAAAGTAATCTGCTGACCATACCTACCTATGGCTAACGAATTGCCTAACTAATATTAATTGAATTGCCTACCTAAATATTGACTAAGTAAATATTGACTTTAATTTATCTATTTAAATGTAATACTATCATGTGACTATAACCTATGTCGTCCTCCTCTCTCCTATTTACTATTGTTGTGCCCGACAGGGTCTATAATGATCGCAATGAAAATTTGTTAACACCTGTATATTTACATTATGGAACGCAATAAATGTTTGAGTATTGAGTATTTTATGTACTTAGTTGTGTTATGTACTTAGTGAAAATTATTTATAATTTTGTTATGGTGAAAATGTCGATAACATCTCCTGCTTGCTCTATTTATTCACACTTGAATGACAAATACAGGCTAACTTTATATATTTTTTTGAAATAATATTTGTTATGGTATCAGTTAAGGCCAGAAGGTTCTAATATTAACAACTTACGAGAATATTCGTATGTAATATATCCACCGTTGCACGCGTATTGGATACATAGTTTTAAATAATATTTTCACTTCTCTTACTCAAAAAGTGTATCATAATAGTGTAGCTTAGCGGGCCTAAAACTCGAGTTTAATACCTCGGGCTAAAAAGTATTTTTTCTTTTTAATTTTTGTCTCAAATCATCAGCCCGTACAAAGCATTCGTTCTCTTGCATAAAAACTCGACTTCTTGGTGCTCCGTCAATCTTTTTTTTTGAAAATAGAACCGTCTTGGTGATGTTTTATGAAGGTTGATTAGTTTTTAAAAAAAAATCTGAAAATTGTCTAATTTTGAATTGTTTTATTTTCTCGCAATCGAAGTGAAAAGTAGTGTTTTACTCGGGCCAAAACCACCCATTATAACTCGGTCTTGTCATCCTCCCTCGCTACTCTCGGGAGTATAACAACCTCGTATATAATGGGATGGTTTAGTCCCTTGTAAAACAATCTACTATTGTTAAGAAAAATCACTAAACCAAGGGGTTCCAACCTCCATCTTTGGAATCCAAGCCAATGTCGCCTGCCCGTGGTGCACTCTGCTGTATAACAAACAGGGCTCTAACAGCCGGCTGATTAACACCGCACCGGTCCAGTTGAATCCCCTAGCCGTCGACGGGCAGCAGTGTCGGAGATACGAAAAGCTGTGCCTTGCGATCCTCGCCCTCATGCCCTGCGTGAGGATTACGGGCATATGTCCCTTCTAGAGGAGAGCCCTATGTCCAGCAGTGGACTTAAATAGGCTGGCCTTATAGTTTGTAGCACTATAAGTTATGATACATTTGCCTAATGATTGGACTAGTTCGTGTGTGACCATAATAGATGAGTCTTGTCCAGCTACTGCATCTCGCGTGACTTTTTATTTATTTTATTTTTAACTAAGCATTAGTGACCAGTTAATGGGCCAGTAATGACCACAACACTTACTAATGCATTTCGACCAGTTATTTATCGGTCCAATGTTGAATTTTAAATTGTAATCGGAATGAAGAAATGCCTTGTGAGTCAGTATTTAAGAATTTTGAAATATTTTAAGTTCTATGAGGAGTTCTATGTACTATTTAAATACCAAGCACTGTTTAATGATAATGTTCTTATTTTAGCTTTATAAGTTAACATAAGTAGTTTATACTTCACATATTATCTGTCTTGTGCAATTTTTCGCCTCTTTTTTTCTTTATTGTGTTCTGTGTATTTCCAAATAAATTATTTCTATTTCTGTTAATAGCTGTACTCTTCTTCTTCTGTACTTATAACACGGCTATATTTTTATACTAATTTGATTTGATTTTTTGTTCTCACCACTTTAAGAAATCGAGTTAGACATCGCTATCATTTCAGCTTATTATAGACGTAACGTTTTTTATAAGAGAAGATCACTTTATGCGTAATGGATCGTGAAAAATAACGACTTTCATTAAGATTGAGAGGTCCTATTTAACATCAGCAAAACATAATGCGAATGGCCACTAACAATATATCTTTAGGCTCCGTTACACGCCCCCTGTTTTTTTCTCAGCGTAAAAGCCTTCCAAAAGCGTACAGCCTGATTTTTATCTTCCGATATTTTTAATAGGCTTTAAGTCATTCCTTATATGCCACGATTGTACTTCTCGAAATTACAGTACAACACGATGAAATGATATGTCGATGAAAACAAACGATGTTATTATGGTATATGATTGACGTATGGATACGTAATTAGTCGTTTTGCATTAAGACATAAAGGAGTATCAATCTCTTAACTTTTATAGTGTCCATCAATGTAAACTCTAATGTGATTGGTGGCCTTATAAGCGTATCGGTAAAAAAATTAATGGTTAACTGGAAGCGTTATTGGAAGGTAAATGGTTTTGGACAGTTTTTTGTAAGATTGACGGCTCAATAATGGTCATCTGTCTTACGACATGCTTACGACAGATTTCATGGCTTGGATGATAATGTCCGATATTGTCAGTGAAGAATATTAATGGGATATTTCGATCAATTTATTAATATGTGCTGCTTTACTGTCGGTAATTTTGGGGTTCATTTTTCAGAACTCACAGCGACCAGGTCTGCAACCAGCTCAGATTTTTTTTACACAAAAAAAAAAAAAATTCTGGACATAATCACACAGCATCATGTAGCCCCAAACTAAGCAGAGCTTGTATTATGGGAACCACATGATTGATATACTACATAGATAATTTTTAAGGTCTTTTGTTTCATAGAATCATTCACTTTCAAGATATGTTTAACATATCTTTTACATCAATCAAACTCCTATTGAATCCTAATGTCTAGAAGTCATGTCGTGACCAGAAGTCATAACAGCAGACGGGTTCAACAAATCACAGATCCCTTCCTAAAATCAGTTCCCCTTCAAAACCGTAGAATACTTCATCATTTTATAATAGGCAGTGGCACGTACATTAGGTGCAATGTTTCGGTTCAGTGGCCACCGGCCCTATTCAATGTTAGTGTAGGAACATCGATAATAACACCATTATAATGAAAGGAATTTTGAAACCGAGCGTTGTCCGTCGCGGTGATATGCTTCAGTGAATTAGTTCCTTTAAGCATGACCGAAATTATTTTAGCATTGAGCATTGTGATCAGAAATAATAAGTAAAATCAACCTGTTTATTATCGGAAACACTCTTGCTTCTTCTGGGTACAATATTTGAGATAGGACTTGAGTCTCGGTTAGTTATTTTATGATACGAGCAAAAAACATTCATATTAGATATACTACACAAATAATTTATTTTTATTTTACAACGTGCATCATATTTTTACAAAAGTTTCAGCCCAGGTATAAAATATAATTAAAATAAAATATTTTTATCGGTACCCTACAATCATGATTTTACTGATACCTACACAGAGCTAAATATAACATGGCCAATATATTCATCTCGATTGATAAATAAATCACCCTTTACAATAGATCAAAAGCACCGAGCATTTCCGGTGTGATATCAAAAAACAAAAACAAGTTTATTATCATTCCTCGTGTGCCGAGGGCGCGGCCCCTGATTGCAAGAATACAGCTCTCGGAGGCTCGTATCGCACACCTAGATTCTAATAAGGTTCGACTATTCAATCGTCAATCACCACCATCGCTATCGGTTAGCTAGTTGAAAAAGAAAAAGTTTCATACATTTTAAGATTTTTTTTTAATTACGATATCCGTATTTTTTGTGTAGTATGTAATCACATTCTTCAGCTATCTCTGTCCGAAGATTCACGTCGATTCGATTTGTCACGAAAGTCAGAAGAAACGATAAAAAAACTATTTAAAATATAGTAACTAGCCAAAGATGTGCCAGATAAAGACAACGTATGCATAGCAAGAGTGCATTTTACCCATCGGAAACAAAGAGGAAATTATAAAGTATTGTAATTTATAATATTGAAGACTTTAATGAGCTCCATTAATTTATTATTGTAGTAGACTATGAACAGCTGAACGCTTGTTTTAATTACAATTGCCGATTTTAATTGGGGAGATAAAATTAAATTACTTACCCAACCCTCTATTCACACCAAAATACAACTAGTCAATAACAATATTATTAGATAATGTATAGAAAGTTTGTGTGTAAATATATATCCCACACAACTCCGTAACGGCTGAATAAGTTTGAGTAAAACTTGGATACCTACATGAGAAACTATGTTACTTGGATTAACATAGGCTTTTTATCCCAGTACCACGCAAATGAGCGGAAACTACGAGTATAAAGCTAGAGGAAGTCACTATTTAGACATTTTCTTCACAATTAGGTTCAAGAAACGAATTCAAACATAATTGTAACTTGAGGATATACCTATGATAGTTTTTTTTGAAAATTAAAGTGTGCTCTACACTCGCTGAGAGCCGAAATGCAAGTGCTCCCACAATTCTGCAGAGCTTTTTCGCGTTGCAAGTAGCGTACAAACATAAAGCGCGCCTACCCACCGTAGAACATTGGGCCTGGTTACGTTGAAAGCTGCTTCAACGAAAACTATGCTCAGTTTGCACAGAGCCAGACATCAAGTGCACAAACATTAGATGATTAGATTCGTATCCAAATAAATGATTCCAATAAGTCAATGTCTTTGTTTGCATCTCCGCATGATGTTGATTTTTGTCAGATGGATTGTGGATGTGATTCCGTGGTCGGATAATTACGAAATAGGGATTTGAAGAGGCTTCTTACACAGTGGGCTATTTACAATGAAATAAAGAAGGATTACCATGTACCATTAAGCATTTAGCAGCTTCTGCCAGTGGCTTTGCATGTTTACGGTACGTACTCAAATAAAGATGACGAATGTATTCCACGTACATGAAAATCTGTAAAACCGTTTTGATGTGATAAATTGACTTTAACATTCGATGTTACTATGATTTTGATTCCTATTTTCTTTGCTAAACATGTTAGCCCTAAGCTTAGAAAAAAGTTTTTGTACGTAGTTGTGAATAGCCTACTCTGTCTTGTCAAAGAATATGGAGTGTCCAGAACACCATTATCATCATCATCAGCCTATAGCAGTCCACTGCTAGATATGGGCGACTGATGGACATCGTGCCCGAAACGGATACACCCAAACCTTCATGCTTAGTGAATGTTGAAATTACAGGCACAAGAGGCTTATCATCATCATGCCTCAAGTTGATGGACACAGGGCGTTTTTTGATAGGTAATGGTTACCACTTAACATCAGGTGGGCTATGTGCTTGCTCCGTCTTCAAGAATCATAAAAAAATGTTGTTAGAATATAATATAGAGAAATAATCAGATAGATGTCGGTGAAACAAATAAAACATCCAAATATCATAAGCCCTCATTTTCATCTTTCAACTTTATTGCGATGATGTCGAGGAAGTCGTAACTCAAACAACATTGCTCAAAATAAATAATGGTTTGTCCAAAACATAATATACATTTCAATTAGAGGCACAAAACGATCGAGTACCGACCAGAGGAAGTAGAAGAACGTGGTCGAATCAATCAAGCAATCAGCGAGCAGCTATCAACCACTTTGACCAATCAGCGACAAGTGGCCAGGGACCAGGGTTGGCCGAAACTCTCGTCTCTAAAAGAATAAAGATGCTATCTTTGATGATTTTTAAAGGCACTGATTGATAACACTACGTTCTAACTAACTCTGAAACGGGATGTTTCGGCGGGTTTATGTCAGAAGTTTTGGTGAGTAGACTGCTTATATAAAACACTGATTTAACTACCAAAATCTTCTAAGACGGGACGAGCGCTACCATACTTCCAGTGATGTGTGCCCCAGCAGTAGGTAAAAGTGTTTTAATGTGTAAAAGTCTATAGGTACACATCTACCTCAATTTTGGTATTAAGTAGGTAAGAGCATTCGTGCTTAGATCATGACCTAAAAGACCAAGAGCTGAGGACATTGAGGAAGGGTGCATTGGCGCTAATTAGGGCAGCCCTATCATTATCAGCACTGTCCAGTGGATACTGATGATGATGATGTTTATGACCAAAACACTATAAGAAAATTTAAATTGGACCTGTGTTCTCTGTTTGGACAGCCCTATTGGAGAGTGTGGTCAGTGCGGCCATGCTGGCCACTCGCACCAGATTGATGACTCTTCATTAGGACCTAATAGTTTTATTAATGAATGAGGTGCTCCAGATTATAAACAACCGAATCTTTGTGACAAGTATATTTTTTATTAATTTTAAAATATAATGTTTAAACGTACTTAGAATAGACTACTTTTGCAAAAGCAAGAATAGGGAAAATAACTAGTAGCTACTTGCTACTGATGTGGATTTATTTTAGCTAAAACAATCACAGATTGCTTTAATTTTGAGCGTGACGATCTCGGGGGTGAAAAGAAAGAAAAAACTTTTGGTAAAACTATTCTGGTACCTATCGCGACTAGGATCAACAATCAGTTCCTCTTTGCAGAGAAGACATGGAAATCGACAGACTGAGGGAAAAGCAAAATTTTTAGCAAGTAGAGGTAGTAGTTTTTAATATTTACAATAATAAAAAAAATGTGGCTATTTTTGTAAAAGGAAAAAAGAAAAGTGTTTCAAGATCGTAGCACGCCATGGGAACATGATTACTTTTTATTACGACCCGAATGTTCATGGCTTTAAAATATTTCTTACAGTGAAACAAAACTGCATTGTTCAGCAACATGTGCCGCGGTCGTTGACCCTGCGTTTGCGCATAAAATCAAATAAATGGCGCTTCTGAAAGCAAAGCAACGCGATCGCGTTACGATTGATACAGAAAACTGGGGTGACTAAGAAAACTGTTTTTCAGGACAGATTTTGAAACTTCATTATACTTATGCTAGACTAAATAAATCATTGCATTTATACATACTTCATCAGTATGAGAAATTGATCCTTTTAATCATCTTCAAAGAAAAATATGACCTTGTTGATTAGTCTCCTCAATTTTGAACTTTACTCACTCGAAAAAGCAAGTTACTAACTTAAGTTAGTAAACATACGTATGAGTACCTATAAGCATCCTGATGCTCATTACTATTTTAATGTTCCAGCTTGGTATAACGGGGCATCAAATCGAACGATCAAGCCAATCTGGAACTATTCCAAGACATTCCTTCAACTAACTGTAATGATGGTGTCTGCACAAATGCATCGGTGCTCATTGATTTACGTTTATCAGAACGATGCGTTAACAGCGGTGCGGTTCCATTGCAATCGCTACATCGGCCGGCACTCAGGAGTTCGCTAGTAAATCAACTACTGACAAACAAATGCCTATCGTATCCTTTGCAGAGAACTCAAGTGAAGTGGGAACGCTCATGAATCTGTTCTGATTTCATTCCTCGACGCTGTTTCGATCTCTGCCATAATCAAAATCTTATCAAATTCCAATTCACGAGCATTAAATTACCTACATTTATGTGTAATGTTATAATTCATTTAAATTGTGTTTTTTCCTAAACTAATGTTGTAAGTCCTACCCTACCGAGACTCAAAATAAGCCGTATCAAAAATTTATTTCACTCATGCAGGTGGTGTTTATCTGTAAAAAGGTTTTATTGTACTACATGTTGCATAATATTTCAATTTGAATGACACTCTTAAGTCTTAATAACTACTGTTGGCAAACGTTAATAAATGTCAACATTGTCAAAGTTGTCAAGGGCACAGAAAAGAACCTTATAGGTTATTTTCATCACGAAAAAAACGGATGTTCCTGGAGGAACAAAATAACTTTTACGGATAGGAAAGATCTACGTTAACTGAAACAGTTACGTGAAATATAAAGGTAACTCACGTTCTGGACGCGACTGAAACACTATCGGATAAAATTTTACGACGGGTCATGTCAGTAACTAGGGCATTGTGGTTTAAGCCAGCTATGGTCATACTAACTATTGACCCATCTGTGGCCTTCGAACAAACTGTTGATGGATCTACGGCTGTGTCCATAGCAACGGGTTCATTGGTTGTGGTCTACCGAAATTGCATCAACATTGTTACTTCCATGTTGATATTTATCGGTGGTTGGTGAAAGTTATTGGTTTTTATTCGAATTTATTTTATTTTATTTTTATTTTATTTTACAAATTTTAGGAAAACTTACAGCTATGATTACACAATATGATCCTTGCTTATGATAACATGCATGATACATGCATGATACGCTACTGAGGGCTAATTACAAGTTTCCACGTATATGATACTTGGTAAATCACTAATTTAAAAATCCATAGACGACGACATTAGCCAAAGTACATAAATAGGATATGATACACACAAAATGTTAAATTAAATTTAGTATAAAAAAAAATACGATTGATAGGATATAACCTGGCTAACACATAGGTGATCGGCTAATTATTAAATATACTGCATATTATAAGGTATGTATAATCATAGTTTAACCGCTGTCCAAGAAGAATTTATCATTAAGAATACGCTTTAATTTATGCACTGACGTATTAAAGATATCAATATCGACATTTGCGTTTGATAATGAGTTGAAAAAATTACTCGCTCTTATAATAAATGCGTTCTGCCTGTAATTTGTATTAACGCGCGGTACATACAAAATATTCGGGTTTCTCAAGGCTCTGCTCGTGCGTAATCCCACCAGCTCTAGTAACTCAGGACAGTCTACTTTACCATTCGCTATGTTGAAAAGGAATGCTAGATCTAATATGTTCCTTCTTTCGTAGAGGGGCAGAAAGTGAAACTTACGACATCTCGTTATATAGTCGGGAAGATAGATTTTGGCACGATATTGTAAATACCGTAAAAATCTTTTTTGTATACCTTCTAACCGTGAGCTATAGACATCGTAGCATGGGTTCCATACTTGAGAGGCATACTTCAAAAGACTGCGCACGAATGCACAATACAATATTTTTATTGTCTTTAAGTCCGAAAAATCAGCTGACATACGAAGAACGAAACCAAGCGCTCTGGATGCCCTTTTTACTATGTTATCAATGTGAGTATCAAAAACTAACTTACTGTCAAAGGATATACCTAAGTCTCGGATGGAATCTACTCGTGAAAGAGGCGTGGCAAGTAGAGTGTAGTCAAATTTAATAGTGTTGCGTTTACGGGTAAAAGAGCAAACAAAGCACTTGGAGACATTGATACCTAGTTTATTTTGGGTACAGTAGTCTTGAAATCTCGTCAGGTCGTCTTGCAAATGATATGCATCGGCGAGAGACTGTATATTATGAAGGATTTTCATGTCGTCAGCATAAAGTATTATTTTCGAGTGTAGGAAGCAGGACGAGATGTCGTTAATTGATATAGCAAAAAGCAGGGGGCCTAATAAGGACCCCTGAGGGACTCCTGAAGGAATAAACATGGGCGATGAGGAATATCCGCTTAGAACAACTGTTTGGCATCTATTAAAAACATAAGATGTAAACCATCTGAAGAGGTTCCCTCTAATACCTATTTGTTGGAGCTTTCTCAACAGGACTACGTGATCAATGCGATCAAAGCCCTTAGAATAGTCGGTGTATATGATGTCTACCTGCGAGGGCTCGGCCATGTTCCTAGATAAGTACTCAGAACAGACGAGAAGATTTGATGTAGTAGACCTACCTCTCAAAAAACCATGTTGCTGCGGCATGATGTCGTGCCGTAATGCGGAGTATACTTGGTTATAAACTACCTTTTCGATGACTTTGGCGAACAGACATAGCTTGGAAATAGGTCTATAGTTCTCTACGACGTCCTTGGGCCCTTTTTTATGGATTGGAGTAACATAGGCTGATTTCCATATTTCTGGTACAACACCCTCCTGTAATGAGCGACGGTACAGGATAGTAAGGGGGCAGACTAAGCTTTCCGCACATTTAACTATAAAAATAGCAGGGATGTTATCGGGTCCCGCGGATTTATTCAGGTCTAAAGACTTGAAGAGGCGGTAAACCTCGTCTTCACTAACCTCGACCATACCGATATCCGCGCAAGAAGAAGAAGAATGTTCTGAAATGTCATCGTCCGGTGGTACTTGACTAGGTGAACTATGAAGAAAAGTGGAGTGGAAGTATTCAGCAAACATATTGCTGATCTCTTTACCTTGATCCGATGATCGAACGCCATACTGCATTATAGATGGGTAGGTATTCGAGTTATTCTTACTTTTAACGTAGGCCCAGAACGCGCGGGGGCTACTCCTAATAAGATTCTCAATGTTACTCAAATATTTATTATACATCTCCTTCTCCATCGCTTGCGCTCTGTCTCTTAGAATAACAAAGGAGTCCCAGTCCGAGGAATTACTATACGTTTTAAATTTTTTATGGTACTTAGCTTTTTCACGTAGAATTTTTATTAAGGGCCGTTTATACCATAGTGGATATTTAGTAGAAGGAGCTACGGTTTTAGAGGGAATATAACTGTCTCTTAAAGTGTAAATAGTAGTATACATAAAAAGTACGGCGTCATCGACACTACCAGTATTTAACTCAGTCACCCAATCGACCGCGTTCAGTTTGGTACATATTTGGTCGTAGTTACCGTCCTGATAAATAAACTTGACGTACGATTGCGGCTCTATTGCATGTAGCTGTACGAAATCAATATCTGTAACTATTGCAGGGTGGTGGGGGTCCTCAGGAACTAGGGGATAATCGCAAGCATGGACAGATACGTCACTATTAGAAAATATAAGATCAAGAAGGCGGCCATGGCTACTATTCAAGACTGAATTGTATTGAGATAGGCTGCACATATTTATGGTGTCAATAAAATCAAATTGATGCGACCCTTGCAAATTATTATATTTATATATTTGTGAACCATTTTTATTTTTCTTTTTATTTACTTTAATTACAACGGAGATAAGACTAATCACAGTAATTAAAGGTTATTTAATTTGAATACACATTATTTTCAAGTTAGTCAAAGATTAAACAAAAAATTATAATAATACTTCCGATCACACGTCCGACGAAATAAAATTGAAAAAATAAAAAATTAAAAACTGATACAACTAAATGAATATATCTTACAAATTGTTTTGATAAATGATATTTTACGAGTAGGAACTTGCTTTTTCAAATGAAGAAGTTTTCCTTATTCTCTTGTGCTAGTACTTAACTAATTTATCAGTCAAGTTACAGTCAACATAGGTAGTTAGTGTAGGTACCTAAGTAATAATAAAGCTATGAATCCAAATGACACAGGAACTAGTTTTGCCAAATTCATTCGCGGAAACAGGTTTTGTGTTTGCGTCCGTTTCCCAAAACGGTTGGAATAGGTTGCTTGAACTATGAATTGTTATACAAACTGTCTTTTACAGGCCAAAAATAATACACTAACTCTGAACCGTTTAAGTTTTTGACTTTCAAAACCACTTTTAAACGGTTCTTAATTCTGAGTTTACAACTTTTTGTAGAATGCAAGCTTTTCGTTAAGTTTGTCACGAGTAGGCAGGTTTATAGTAGGTCATTCATACATGTAATGTGAATCTTAACGATAGAGGTTTCTCAACAGAGGTTTGTCGTTGGGAGACTAGAAAAATTATATTCGTTTGTGTTATTAATATTACCAATATAATTATTCGATGTTATTTGAGCATGGCGGTCTCAACAATGAATGAATAATTGATGAAGAAAGACAGCTTGGAAAAAGAGAGTTAGGGAAAGACCTACTTAGAAAAATCTATAAAACGGACATGGTATAGCTCGCATAGGGTAAAAATAAAAATAAACATCCTAAATATATCGACGATACCAATAGCCAGAGGTAAATCCAAACATTACATATGGCACATGTCCATTTCTTGCAAGCATTTATTTTGGTATTCCCAAGTCTCATGGCATCCTCATGGGCATTATGGGGTCTCAAGGCATGGGCGTATCCCTCTTCTCGTAAGGAGGCCTATGTCCAGCAGTTGGCTGATTATGATTAGGCTGATGGTTTTGTTGTTGTGGCTTTCTAGGTGAATGACGGTCTACTTGCAAGCCCATCGCGGCTTTTATTGGAACACTAACTTAGCGGCACTTTGACCACCAGTAAAATAGACAAGTGTTTAGTATTCAATTGACCGTGGCGAGTGTTTACTACACTGTGTGCCGGAAGTAGCTCGTTCACAAATGTCTTGCCTACGCGAGTTAATTTGCCGATGGACAAACAGACGGACGAGTGTACACATATGATTGTCACGCGTGGGCGTCTCAAGCAAATTGTACTAGTTTGGGAGAACAACAATGTTAGCCAAAAGTGGTCGGATGGCGGAAAACTGGTTTGTGGAATTTCGATTAGCCAATTTTCTGTTATGCCTTAAGCTAAGTTATTCAATTCGGAAAGTTTCATCAGTCACTGTCTATTACTCAGTTAGTAGCCTTTGCAATAAAAATTGCAGACCTTTTATCAGAGGTTCAATCACTAAGACTTAGCGAAAAAGTAGATATTCGTATCGTAGACGTAAAATGTTGGCCAATGAGAAAGCGTACATCCAAAATAACGCTTTATCATTGGCCTAAATTTATCGTCACTCTTACTATACGTCAAGAGGAAAATAGGAAATATTTGTGATCACCCTACAGATACTTAGCTGGTAGTCCCTACTTTTGTTTGGGAAATAATAAAGTTCCACAAAACCTAGAGCTGTAACTCAGCAGACACTAAAATCAGCGTTTCCTCTCATTGGGGGGTCTCAAGCTAATAATTTAAAAGCAACAATGCAAAGAATGGCCCCAAATAAAATAAGTTTACAATCCAATATCACACAGATGCCGGCATCCAAACAAACTTGTTTCCAATCAATAACAATATTAACAATTCAATAAAATCCAATCGCCTAATAACTTGTGGCATATTCGAGTTGGGAATCGAACCCACGCCCTGCACCCACACCGTCAGGTTAAATATCTGGCTCAAGCCTACGACTTATTAACTTGTAGTGCCTTAGACAGGTAGCCTTGCTCCGATAGAGGTTTCGGTGATTTATTTTACTGTAAATGAATCGGTAGGAGTGAAAGTGAGTGAAGAAGAGTCGGGCGTAGAACGAGTTGATCGTGATAGGGTTATAAATTGGTATCCTACATTGGTGATTCACAGATGAAATCCAATTGTCTGTCACTCAAAAATTGCGTCGATAAGATTTCTAATCTGAAATTGTATCTCTGAGGTCTGTATTTTAAAAACTTGATCGGTGATAAGTAGATGAATTTTTAACAGGGTCATATCAAATTAAAATTGGTCAAAAAATAAATACAATTGGATAGCTTCATTCCAGACTACAAAATCCAGAGTTTTTATTTATTCAATAGGAACATTATAGTACATTCTGAATCGTTAATGTTTTTAATTTACACCAAATCGTAACGTGACCAAAAACAGAAGAATTGGCAAAAAACTCTGCTAGGCTTATATTTTTTTAATGTCATTTTTACAATACAATACAATTCTAGAATAGAGTTCTTTTAATATTCTAGAATACGTACTAAAGACAAGTCTAGGTTTTGTAGCAAAACATAATTTAACACACCTTTTATAATACACATAACATATATCAGTGAACGAACACCATCAATCATTTGAATCAAACAAATGTTGAGCGCAGCTAAAAATCTAGAGTCGATGCGCGTGGGCAAGTCACATTCTGTATTTGGCGAACAGATGGGCCGATAGCGCACGAATTTATCCCACCATGTCCCGGGATCGTGCACCGATGTACCGACACCGGCCTCGTGCTTTATTTGGACCTCGGAGGAGTATCGTAAGGCTAACCGTACGTAGGTGATGTATGATCCGCAGAGACATACATGTTTGGATAAACAGTGTCATCGCTTATATACAAATGTTTTTGTTTTTGGGACATTAAAAATCTTCAGTAGATTCTACTAGATTCAGTAGACTCTCTTCAGTAGATGACACAGGCCTCCCTTATAAGAAGGGGGATGTGCCCATAATACCCACGTTGGGTATGCGTTGGGAACTGCAGGGCACTGCTTTTCGACGCTGCTGCCCGTCAACGGCCAAGGCTAACATATAGGGCTCTATATGTTATACATCAGGGTGCAATCCGTATAGGTGAGGTTGGCTTGGATTCCAAAGATGGAAGTAGGAATCCCTTACTGTTTACACCCGACTACCAGAAATGGGTCGGTAAATTATCGCTAATCTGATTAAGAAGGAATATGCGAAGCTAATGTTTTAGCTACTTATTTCTAACATAAAGTTATATAAATATATTTGTGAACCTGCTAATTGAACAAACAAGTCATACACTCGTCGTCTTATCAGGATCCTATAGTAATAACGAATACGATAAAAAACCAAACGTCAATTCAATTTACCGCATTACGAGGATAAACTTGTAAGAGTTATATAGTAGACTCATTTTAGTTCATACAGATAACCAAAAGCTTGAAGGTAAGGTCCATTGTATATTTCCCCTCGTGGATTTGAACCCCTCACGTGAGATTTATCTTCAGGTAGCTCATTGTGTACAAAGTAAGCATTAAATAACTTTAAGTAGCTACTTTACTTCGTCTAGGACTACTGTGTTTTGTTGTGAACCTGTCTTGTAAACATAGGTGTATTACGTTACAACAAGCTTACATTTTTGTTGGGAATGTGTTGAATTTCTAAAGTAAAATACTTTTTAGATGAAATCGCAGAATCCATAGTTATATATATTTTGTTTATGCTTACTTTGGATAAAACAGATTTGAATTTGAAAACAGGTCAAAAGCTAAAATTGATGCCGTATTGTAAAAACAGCGATACAAATGCGAGTCGATTCCAAGAAATCATAAGTTTTGTCTCACATCAAATACAGCGATCCAATTTTTTTCTCATGTTGATTTTGGACTGCTATGTCACAAAAAAAATACAACCGAATTGACAACCTCCTCTTTTTTTTGAAGTCGGTTAAAAAGTATTGATTGTGCAGTGTAATATAATCAGGGAATGTAAAATAGTAATTAAACATCACCTTTCACAACCCTGATAAGAGCAAAGAGAACACAACGATAAGAAAAAGTTGAAATGCGACAGAATGATCGTCAATTGCTGACTGAAAGTATAAAGTCAGTACATGGCTTGAACAATGTGCTTGTGCAAGAGCATGATAAGATAAGAGCCTCTGAGAGTTGGGCTCGTGTTACCAGTATTTGGGGCTCAGGTTATTCATAACATCCTAAACAGATTTCAAACTAAATTTACAACTTAACAGTGATAAACAACCTTTGAGACATACATACTTACCTAAGCAACTTTATATAAATTTATCTTGCTCGTCAAATAGCAAAGCGAAGTCACCTTGACTTGGCCTTGAACTATTTACCCTTCTTATTTTTCGTATGAACTTGTGGACAACTCCGGTATCGTAACCCACCTGACTTATTTTATCGAAGAATTATGATAGTCATGATTTTATAAGTGACAATGTATTTACGATAATATGATAGCAAAGATCATATCCTAAGATCCTAATTATATTTTATTCAGCCTGAGAAATCTCCATATTTTGGCCTGACGCTCCAGAGGCACAACTTTAGGTGAAATTATACTCATAAGGTTTTGAGTTTAGTCCAATTTGTAGACCATAATACCTATAGCAGAGTTTGAGTTTATAACAAATCCGCAAAAGGGTAATAAGATGTTTCAGACTTCAACGAAAAACGAAACGTCATCGTATCGCGACTATAGGTACTAACTGAATCCCTTCTCAGTAATGTCTCGGTCATCTCTCATGTCATGTCCAGCCATGAGTCAAACCGTCTCTAATCTCTTGCAATTTAATTAGAATCACTTCGTCTTCTGCATCGATGATCTCATACCATCCACTTTCACCGATTAATGCCGATTACACTACTGACCTGCATCTGACAGTTCATTAGCAGTTACGAAATACGCTGCGTAGGCGCGCGTGGGACTGCGTTTGCGACTGTGACATTCGATCGGCCCTTTTATAGGTAGCATAAAGTCAATTACGAGTAGGTGTACTGGATCCTGTCACCAAATTGTTCTGATTGGGAGCTGTCTAGCGTTAAAACTCTGGCATTTTTTCACAAACTTTTTTTTTTTTTAGGCTCTTTAGGCTTTTTCACCGAAAACAATGTTGCAGATGGAAATATACATGCCAGATGGTGAAACCTGAATAAGCTTTCATTTTTTGCTATTGAATATGGCCTGCAAAAAGGGACGCAGAAAGTCCTCTAATCGATAACGCTTTGTTTTACCCTGAAAACTTCCAAGTTCAATATAGGTAATCACACTGTCAGGATAAGGGACAGTTACCGATTAGTAGCTTTTTAGGCAGGCTTGATGGTATTAGATTACGAAACTCGAAGTTTGTGTGGGCGCGCTTTAGTCGTCTGCGCCCGCGCAGCGCCGTAGACATTCTATAGATCCAAGCCCTTGGAAAGTGTATGGCTATCATGAGCCGCGTATTAAGACGTAAAGATTAGGATCATATACCATTTTATGTCTATCCATAAAATAATGGAGCCATTTAACTTCTCATCTGACATCGTTCATTTTATTTTCTTTGAATAGCTCATTCCAACATAATTTGTAGCCTATATACTTAGTGCTTATTTCCATTGCAAGGTTAAACTAAAATTGAAACTGATCGGTGATCATCTAAAAACATGAACTGGTCACGTTCATGATTAATTGCTGAAAAACAGGACAGCCCATTAACATTTACCTAGTTACGGGTGGTATCCACAGTAGGCGCTGGTTACTAATTCTAGACATATGTATGCAGGCATCGGCATTTCGCATGTGCATGCGCCAATTTGTTCCCGGCCAGTAGTGCGTCCGTCCATTGTCTCCTCATTTGGTTTCGGAGTCGACTCACGCGCCTATTGCGGTTGAGGTATCCTGTGATTCCTTGAGCTTTGTATTGTGGGTACATAAAGGCCTTGCTATAGTAGGTATGTATGGAATAGTAAAAGTCTTGGTTGCTGTAATCGGAGGACCTTTTTTTGGAAAATGTGACATTATAGGCATATGAGATCCAACATCTGCATGCTTCAAGTTGATGGACGCGTATATAATATCGTATAAACAAGGTAAGTTTGATTCGTATGTCATCCCGAAAAGAGTTAATCCAACAATATTTGTACCATAGACTTTTCGAATTTCTATACGAAGAAATGGCAAAGTTACGCCATAATTTTTCTCAAAAACTTGTGTGGCAGTCCTAGAACAACTGATTTTATTAAACTTTGCTTTTGACTTATTATACATGATAATTTGTAGCTCTGCCTTAAATTTAGAGCTGCATACAACATAGAGATAAGCATGAATGATAAAATATTCAACATTATGTTGTCAATTTCAATTGTTTGGCAACCAACCTCAGGCAACAAGTTAAATTGCTCAGGCTGGCAGGTGTTAGATAATGCTATAATATTTATATTCCTAGAAATCATAAAGATAAAATTTATGTTCCAATTCAGATTTCTGACATTCTCTTCCATTTAACGTTTGTTGCGGAATCTCATGAGGCCAGCATCGGATCGCTGATTCATGGCCCAGCATTGTTGCATTTCGGCAACCTTTCCCGTTTATTTTCGGTTGTAATTTAAATAACATTTTTGGATCAGAATTTTCTTTATTGCTTGGATATACAAAAGGTGCTAAACCGACCGCGGTTTGTAAATTTCAAGGGTCTTAAGAATTTTGTTTTTTTCCGCCTTGAAAAAGGATTTAAAATAAATGAACTCGGATCTTTTTAAGCGGATTAAATATTTGGCTGAGTTTTTGTAGTCGTTAATAATATTGAGTCGCTTCAAGAACTTTCAGTGTAATCCAATTAACTTATATCAGCTTCCCAAAATGATACTTGCTTAATGCGTTCAAGATTTCAAAATAAAACAACACTAAAAAGACTAATAATTAATCCAGCAGACGTGACCAAACAGAAGTTTCTAATTTATATTCTCTTACAATGCGATTATAACCCAAAAGTCCATCTAAATTGCGATTATGCCATACACAGGCAGACAAGAAGAGTGGCATGACCTGCGGCGTGACGTCATGCGCACGCGCAAGTGATTTATTCACATGTGCCACTGCTGTCAGGGTCGCAGTCAGGGGCAAAGCCAAAAACAATTAGAACATTTGAATCGTTTACGTTGCCAGAAAACATTCTTGATCTAGACCAAAGAATCAAGCAATACGAGTGAATACTCTCAGTTCAGAACGAATACATTCTACACATACTCAATTTGCATAAGGTTAAAAATTTTGCTTACAAAGTACCTGTCATCTTAAAAGCTCTTCCCCCTTAAAGTTCTCTAACAATCATCCTAATTACAGCCCTGTCCACATGTCTCCTACTGCAGATGGATGCAAGAGATGTAAGTATTATAAATTGCTTGCTTTGTTGTACGGGCCTTATGTATTTTAGATACAGGTACCTACTAAGCGTTGTTTGTAAACTTTCGACTCGAGGTTAGAACATCTAGTTTGAGTTTAGTTTCATTTTTGGAAATCTTGCAAATATAGAACGAGACATCAGCATTCAAAAAAACGCCAGTTTGTACTTTCCGTCACAGAAGAAAATATTTTCTAGAAAATAGAATCTACTTCACCTATTACACAAGCCATAATGTTAAACCATGCCTCTGAAAACAGGTGCATTCATTTTATTGTCCATGTATTTCTCAAATAGGCAGCTTTACAATGTAATTTAATGTATATTCCAAAGCAAACGGTCCTGCAGTTCCTCGCCCTCATAAAACTACCGTAGAAAGCACTCCATCTTCATCGAGGAAACAGAATCCATCCGTCATAGGCGGTGACTGTCACCATTACCTTTATTGTCCATCTGCCAATACATTGGACTCTTATCTTACGCTATTAATAATTGTATTTATTGCACATATGTCATTCTACTCCTTATGTGGCAGTTTTAGTACCTCGTGTCATTTAATATGCTTTATTGTCGATAATAGAAATATTGTCTGAGTGGAGTTGCTGGGATCCACTTATGGAAATAGATCTGGTTTGTACATGCGCGGTGGTCTCGCAATCAGATCTAGCTTGTAAAACGAATACTAAAGACATGCTTAGAACCCGGAAAAGAAACCGACAGACATACAGCCATGGATGGACAATTTATTTCCAATAGGCTATTGACAATGAGGTGATGTTGTGAGTCGATAATCCAATCAGTTCAAATGTACTTGGCAAGGGATAAGAATGCTTACGGAAATTGCTGATGTTTACTTACTCGTGCCTATTTCTACTTATATTGTAAAGGCGATTGCAAAACACTCAACATCAAAATCATCAGCTGAATAAAAATATTCTTTGTCATATTTCTTCTCTTAGAAATACAAGAATATCTACCAGGGCTTGCCTTAGAAGTTACGCCGAAGTCAGTGTATTATCTTAGAATTCCTATATATTAAGGCTAGACGGATCATCTAGCCTTACTATACAGCCAAAGTATAGTCTAGTCCAGTCTCAGTTTATAAACATCAAGAGCAGAATTATCACTCACCGTTTTTCCTGTCGAAAACCATCTGCTGGCAATGCCGTAAGGGTGCCAGACCCCGGGACTCTGCTGAGTAGTCCCGGTATCCCGGCATGCAACTGTAAACCGCTCCCGGCCTTGTCACATTGTACAGCCGCGTTGCTGGATCGTCTTCTGGGGCTCCCACAAGGATCCTAGTAAACAAAGATAGTTTTGGGTTAGGTTAGATTAGAATGGCGAACTGAGAGGTAAAACCCGAACCGTTCGTCGAAGGGCACCTAATGTAGAGGAACAAATAGGAGTGCTTATTAGGCCCTGTTGTATATAATCAATCGGAATACTGCCTATTAGTATTGAAACCCAATTTCTCGCTACTCAAGGACATTATGCCAATTCGCCAAGCAGCTAAACGACCGCAACATCAACTGATAACATTCTTGTGCAATCCTGTGATAAAAGTAGCCTATTTACCGTGATTATGAGCGGCCATCAGCCCATAAGGGAGGAAGCGGGTCAACAATCAGACGGCTGGCAATGTGCCAGATCACAAATAGTACGGGTTCAAACCCGGTCGGGTACACGCCAAATCGTATTTCTATATCGTTGAGTCACCTGTGACGTTAAGAAACATCTTTGAATCATTGAAAGTGTTTACACATCCAGGAGTTGTAGCAAGATGTTGTAATTACCACAAAATATTTTGTGGTGAGATTATCTTCAAGTATATTATTATTGTGTTGAAAAATGATGTGTAATAGGGCATAACTCAACTGCGTTTTCTAAAGTTACCGTTAGGGAAACAGATAGGCAGGAATAATGCTAACTTAGCTTTACTAAGCCTTTTAGTTATTATAACAACATAGAATCATGATGTGGTCACTCAGTCGAAACACGCATTAGATTCATACGATACGCATTAAAAAATATGAAACAAAACGATTATAGGTCAAATAGTCGTCTCTACCACATATTCTTCAGTTAGTAAGTAGTAACTGTTGTTCTTGGCACACAAACACATGTATTCTAATAAGTGCTATCCTTAACGCTGTATAACTTCAAGTAGCAACGCACAAAAGTTGAAAGCTCTAAAGCAATGTTCGCACATACATAGGTGTAGGCGACAGAAATAGCCCCCTATCCGGCGACAGAAATACCCGTCACCTCGCCTCGCAATATGCATCCGATAGCCTACGAACTGATCACTGTTTTATTATTCACTGGCTTTTACCGCAGGTTTCGTCTTAGTCAGCTCCACACGTATTGGACATATCTTTCAAGCATTCTCTATCTAACCATGTCCCAGCTATTACAGCGTCCTAGCCAGTGAGTAAAAACCACTTGCTCTGTATAAGTCATCTAGATCCGATGGATAGGCTTAAGTTTTTAGCTTTTACCAGCGATTTCTGAAATCATCGTAGCACATTCAGTAATGCTTTATCGTTGTTGGTGAAGTAAGGACTAGCAATACGGCATGTTTAGAAAATCCTTTGTTTTTTGGCAAATAAAGTTTTCGTTCCTGAAGACTTCTTGCACATGTATATTTATCATCAATAAGAGATGGTCTTCTTACGTACCTACTGTTTAATGACGTAAGAAAACTGTCACTAGTGTGTTTAGTTTCATATATCAAATCAAATCAAATCAAAATACGTTTATTCAGTAAGCACATAAAGTACACTTTGAATGGTATTTTTTTTATATTTACCACCAATTGGTAACGCGACCAAACAGAGAAGATTGGCAAGAAACTCTGCTTGTATATGTACGTCAAGGTATCCTAGAGTATATTTAGAACAACTTTATCAGAATTTGTACTTAATTAACATAAAATGAAAAAGAAACACCCTTCATTTCAGGATTAGACGGTTAGACGATTAGACTCAATAAAAGCAACAAAGTAGTGGGTTCAATACATTAGTCACACCCTCCTCAGTCCACACGGAAGCTAAACTTTACAGTTTTACACATCCAAGTTCCAACTGCATTTTCTAGGGGCCACTATGTTAGGGGAGAGGGGGATACTTGGTAGCAATTTGTAGGGAACTATTGTAGGGGTTTATAGGGAAATGTTGTGATAGATAATAATCTGAAAATATGAAGCTTGGGGTGTGACGTTTTAATTTTAGGGTAGGTAACCGTAAAGTTTTTTGATAGCTATAGAGTTTGTAAGGAAAATAGTTGAGATAAATGATAAATAAATGAATAAAAGTAAAATGAGTTTTATTGCCTTACTTAATAACTTACAAAGACAAAATAATTATCACACCTTAGTATAAAAGTTACTCAAATAAGATTAAATAACATGATGCTGAAATATGTAGGTAACTGTACTAAATTCTGATAATCTATGTAATTGGGTTCCATTATTTCAAAGCGACCAATCTAGAAACTACATTCATCGAAATAATTGATTAATGTCTAATAAAATAAGTAATAATAAAGTCGTAACATAAAACATATTTGTAAGCGATTAAGCCTTTCTACATAAAGGTTATGTTAACTTCAAATCCTTGTAGGAACCTACTAATAAGTAGGTCTTAAAATAGCCATGCAGAGAAAAAAGTCTTGATGTTTGTTTTTGTTTTTGAAATAAATCAGCTAACGAGGTTATTAATGAGTGTGCACAGCGCCAGGTGCCCTAACCGACGGCTACAACTACCAGATGACTCGCCACCTGCCCAATACGAAAACCTTTAGCTCACTTGCACACCTTTTTTGTGTTTTTAAACATTATTGACCTTAGTTTTGTGCAGAGGTTGAATGCGACTTTATTCTCTTTTGATTTGTGCACTAAAAGCAAAATGAGTTTAGCTTGGATTATAGTATCTCGATAATACGACTGAGGAAAAGAAAGAGGCCGGCTTTTTTTTTCAAATAAATGAATTATGAATTAGATAGCGCTGACTCATTTGGAGTCATTATCACAGTACTTTTCATAGTCAGTCATATCAGTCTGTCTGTACAAGAGTATGACAGCCAAATTTGCTGACTGAATTATAGTAGGGGAGCCCAAGCGGGGATTTCGGGATTTACTAAAGCGCGGCAGATTAATATACAGGGGGATACCTTGTACCCGGTTAAGTACCTCCACAAAACATGAGGCCCATATATAAGGCCGCCCGTGAAGGATACAGGATCAGATTAGTAAAAAAAAATTGACCATCAGAAATTCTCGAGCGCGTCAGATTAAGGTAGGGTGAGTTAATTACATCCTAAAAAGTGTATATTCCACTAATCTGACAATTTGAGAGTGACGTAAAAAAAGGGGAGGGCAACAAAGTTGTAAAAAAAAACGTCATCTCGACATTCTCGAGCGTAGCAAAATTTTTTTTTATTTTGAAGGAAATCATTCAAGAATAATGAAAAATATATAATCTGACGATTTCCGCAAGCCGAAATAACAAAAATTCGTCGATAAAGTTAAATGCGTGCAGCTGCGTGATGCCTACATTTCCTTCTCCGCGTTTCTATTCCTCTCTCTCTTTCTCTATCTATTACTCTCTCACTCCGTCCCGACTCTGGTTTCTGTTGCCATGACGCCATCACAGCTGATCATAAAGACTCGTTCGTGGCATACTGTTTACAACGTGTTTCCAACGTTTTGGCTTTTTTTGCTATTATAATCCTTCATCTGCGTCGAAAAGAAAATGGAAAATGGGAAATCTGCGGGGCCCCGCCCCCCGTCGGCAAGCTGGTCAAAATCGGTTGATTCGTTCGAGAGATATCGTGAACGAAAGAAACCCGAAAAAGAGTTTTTTCGGGATTACTCCGAAATTTGTGGTTCGATCAATTAAAATTGCAAAATTACTTATGAGGATGATAAAACTGCGTCGAATAACCGCGTGAAAATTGATTGATCCATTCAAAAGTTATTGCGGTTTGAAAATTCCAAAAATAGTGTTCTATGAAACTTCTATCAGACTTTCGAGCTGGGAGAGCTCAAATGCATAGAAATATTATTTCTTTGAACTCAGCGAGCTCAAAATATCACATAAATTATATTTTGAGCGCAAAAATGTCATAAGTACAATTTCAAGCGCCCAGGAATGGAATTAGCGGGAAGTTGCAGGGATGGCCTTTAAAGTGAACCGTTTTTCTAATTTTTTTTTGTCAGATCAGCCGAATCCCTCTAGATAATCGTCAGATTATGAGACAGTACGTTTAGAACATAAAGATGAACCATATATATCTTAATCTGACGCGCTTGAGTATTTCAAAATGGCGATTTTTTTTTGCACATTATGAAAATGGCCGCGAGTTTGCGTCCCATCGAAATCGTCAGATTAGTGAATGAGAGCTTTTTTTTGGTGTACTTAACACTCCCTTAGAAAATCTGACGCGCTCGATAAAATTTTTTTTTTTTTCATTTTCAACCCTTAAATACAACCACCCGCATCATGAAAACGATCAGATTAACATACGTGCATTATTAAAAATACGTAGGGCATTGATGCTATCAATATCTGATGCGCTCGAGGATGTCCATGCAACAGTTTTTTTTTACATGTTTAAAAATCTATAGCCGCTTCCCCCACCGATGTAAAGGTATATATCATATAACATTTTTTTCTTCTTATCATCTAAGCTTTGCATCCCAATAGGTCTCTACGACGCTCGAGTAAATCCCCATTTAGCCTCGTGGGCTCCCCTACTATTATGACTTAAATTTTTACAACCCCATCCATGAGCCAGTAGGAACTATTGTTTCGTGAATCGAACACCACTCATTGCCAGTCACACAGACGGGTGATGTTATTAAATATCTCTTTAACTAAACACCTAATGACACGTTAGTCGGTGGCCTCCAGGTGATTTAAAACCATCATCAGGCCCCTGTTTAATACTCATTACAATGTTAGACTAGAAAAGTAAAATTTGCTGTGTTAGCTACTATAACACTGAATCATTGAAAATCCATATAATTCAATTCAGATTAATTACAAATGGCGCAATTGACTATCAATTCCATTTAGTTAGAAATAGACAGACTAATGTAACAAATACCAACATACTCGTATCTATTGATTCAGTGTTGAAAGTTCAGTACAAATTAGGTGTACAGCCATCTGTGCATGTGCAGTGCATGTCGAATCGCACGGGGAGTGGCTCGCCCAACAAATTAGTGGCAATACAACTGACATTCAAGCAGAGTAGTGCTCCATTCTACTGATATTTATATGGGAGAGCCACCTATTAATGCTCTATGATATCTTATAAATATGGTACGTTTAGAAGGTTTACTACCATAGGTTCACTACCATACTACCATTAATACGTTGACTGCGGGTCTCAGTAGCAGCATGCCCCGCCTAGAGCACATGTGTTCAGCATGGTTTTCAGCATTTAAAGTGTTAATGGGAAATTGATTATATTATTTTTTTATTTACTCGAAATACATATTTCTGGAATATTCTGCACAACTCTGTTTCGCAACGGTTTGATGAAATAAGATTTTTTTAAATATTATGGACCGAATACGGCATACAATGTGGGACGAAAGCAGAATGTTTTATATGGGCCGAACTTCTTCGGGACGAATATGGCATAAATCGAAAAACAGTGTGCAAAGTGTGTTTTCGACAATTATAAAAATAGGGTTGTAGTTATGTAATGGTCTATTGAAATAAAAAAAATCGAAATAAAAACGCAGCATATGTCTAGGAATCTTAACATTCAACGAGAGGTCAAAAAACCAAAGATGTTAGATCAAAATTCTAATTCTATGCTAAAACAATCAATACTTATGTAAGTACTAACTAAGTAATATACGTAGATATCCAACATTCCTCAAACTTTGGCCCCAGCATTAGTTTAAAGTCTTTTGACGTAATGAGTCGATGAACCTCATCAGTCGTCTATTGTTTAGGACAATGGAATCAGTGGAACCCATTCCCATTACATACACATCCATAGATAGCTAAGTGCTACATCAATTATGAATTCCCGAACATGAAAGCGTGCGGTAAATATTCTTGGAATAGAATTCACTTAATTTTACTGTTATTGAAGTAATTTTACTTAAACTATAAATAGTTAGTAATTAAGGTCAGAATTTTTTTGGGTCTGCTTACATCATCTACTTTTTTACGATAATCGTATAAAATTCTGTATTTCCTAAATGTTGCTCAACAACAAGACCTGCCAACAATATCCAGTCCACTGCTGGACACACGCCTCGCCTAATAAGAAGGGCATTATGGGCTCCTGATAAAAATGAATGCGTTGTTTCCATATTTTTATAACAGATATAGGTTGTAGAGCCATGAATACTTTTTTTAACGAGTGTACATGCTAATAAGTTACAATTAGCACGGCCAATTAAATAATGTGCCAAATGTCCCGGCACGGTCGAGGTCAAGCATGCCAAGAATTAGGAAAGACTTCATAGGTACCTACTTCGGAGGTATCACAGGTTGTACGTAAGCACATAAAAGTAAACCTACTACCCAATAGAAGGGCAAGGGGTGAGAACCGCTGTCGCCGGTTAGTTTCTTTCTCTTCCTCGGCCATATGTTCCACAAATCAATGTTTTCGTTTTTTCATGTGCAAAACACGTTGCTGTCGCGTTTTCAGCTTGATAAAACTAAAAAACGCGTTGCTGCATTGGTTTACACAAAAATACAGAAACTCTATACAACGTTCACTCACGCACATAAAACAAAAATTTAAAAGTATGAGTGAATGCTCATAAATAGGCATAACGATTGGGTCAAAAAATAATAATTCTAACTAGTCCGTCAGATAGATCAACAAAAAATACTGGACACGTATTTTTTTATTTATCGAATCAATAGAAATTGACGGAGATAAAGAACGTTCGGGAGTGGGGGCTCGTGACGTCACGCCTAGGTAAAAAATGTACTATATGGTGACGTCTCACGGAACTTTAACGCACTATATCTTTGTTATTTTTTGTTAATTGACAAAAGAAAAATACGTGTCCAATATTTTTTGGATATGTAAATAACGGACTAATTAGAATTTTTCAGTCGTCTAGCCTATTGGAAGCGACGCTCCGCGACACTCGAAATAAGATTGGCTTGCTCTTCTGTGTATGTAATTTACCTACTTGCGATTATGATAAATTAAGTATTGAAAATGTTTTTCAATCCATGCCATAGAAGTCCTATCAAAAGAGATCCTGAAATATTTGAACGTAACCTATGTAGGTACTAGGGATCGTCGGGTCGAGCCGACGATTTCGCGGTCCCTTCTGAAAATAGCCCGTTAAAACTCATATCCTACAACAAACTCACTAACAACATACCTACCATCAAGAAACTATCGTACCTAGCTGCTAAAATAGGTTAGGTAAACAATTTTTCAATCCATGCCATAGAAGTCCTATCAAAAGAGATCCTGAAATATTTGAACGTAACCTATGTAGGTACTAGGGATCGTCGGGTCGAGCCGACGATTTCGCGGTCCCTTCTGAAAATAGCCCGTTAAAACTCATATCCTACAACAAACTCACTAACAACATACCTACCATTAAGAAACTATCGTACCTAGCTGCTAAAATAGGTTAGGTAAACAATTTTTCAATCCATGCCATAGAAGTCCTATCAAAAGAGATCCTGAAATATTTGAACGTAACCTATGTAGGTACTAGGGATCGTCGGGTCGAGCCGACGATTTCGCGGTCCCTTCTGAAAATAGCCCGTTAAAACTCATATCCTACAACAAACTCACTAACAACATACCTACCATCAAGAAACTATCGTACCTAGCTGCTAAAATAGGTTAGGTAAACAATAAAATTTGTTATCACGTACTTATAATTTGTTTGAATTCAGATAGAGTAGTTTGCTAACTTGCATCACACGGGCACGCAGTTTGCGGATTTAAAACTTCTTGTTTTTCTTCTTGGTTTCTCTCCTGTGTCAAGGTTATTAGGAACTATGAATTACCATTGTACCCTACTACCCAGACCCGGAACAAATATCTGCAGATCATGCATGCATGGATTCTCATAACTATTCTTCATCTTTCTCCGTAAAAAGCAGTGGGACTAATGTTTGCAAGATCTGCAGATAATTGTTCCGCGTCTGCGTAGTAAGGTACAATTGTCATTCATAGTTCCTAATAAACTTGACACAGGACAGGGTTCCCATGACTATTCTTCATCTTTTTCCATAAAACATGCGCCCAACACCATTAGATTTGGTCTAAATTAGGATTTAGCTGCATGTTATCTCATTGAATTACATACAAAATCAGTGACCTGTTCCTAAATAGGAAGGTAGATTCTAAAGAAAAAAACTCTACCAAATACAGATGAGCCGGGTAACGGCCTGTTATGGCGAAGTTCTTTATCTGCATTACATATTCAGGACGAGATAGCGCGGAACATAAACAAACTCGTAAGTCGTACGCGCATGCGCGATTTGCATAGCAATCGTACCGCCGGCTACGACCCAGCCTGTGTTTCGCATTCAGTCGGACGACCACTGAAAGAAGAGAGCCAAAGATATAATTAGGACATATAGCCCAGGACTTTTTTTGTTTTATAACTCGTAATGATTTCGATTCAATTTTTTTTAATAAGTAGAGAACTGACATAATAATGAACAAATTAAATTATTCTAATTTGTGGCTGCCATGCGATTTTGTCCGCATAGAGGTTTTTACACACTAAACCAGAAAAATTTTTTCAAAGAATTTTTGGAACTCCTTTCTTAATTGACTATGAAACACGTCTCTAGAACTGCGTTGATTGTCAGTTAGGGAATCGCGAATAAGGTTTCATACCTTAACCAACCTATCAACCAGGTCAACCTATCTCTAGCAGTAAATCAGAATGTTATACATCCATACTAATTTCATAAATACGAAGGAGATGTAAGTACCTACTGTTAGTTCAAGAAAATGTAGCTATCCTATAATATTATAATATAGTTGGCACTGGTCGACTGTCTCTACATTTGGCATTATTGTAGCGTTATGCAAAATGTACGTTTGAGGGGGCGACAGGTGCCCTATATAGCGGGGATCCTCGGATGCGCGGGCGCATGTATTCTTGCGAAATGCGCATAAATGTCATGCTTGCATCGCTGAACTGTCTTCATTGTTGTCATGTGGTTTGAAATGTATTTGTGTCACATGTTGCTCAAGTATTTGTGTTTCACAAGGAAAGCCACTCAAAAGAAACTATTTTCTTGTATAAAATGATAAAATACACTTCAAATTGATGCTTTGCATATAAGTATGTACTTAATAATAGCGCAATGGCGCTCATTAGGGGAGGCCTATGTCCAGCAGTGGACTGCTATAGGCTGATGATGATGATGTTCTTAATGGAGCAAGGGCTTGCATACCTTTTCTTAAGAATCAATCACCATTGATTGAGGATAACTCAAATTACTGTAGGTCTAATAGAAGATACTATCATGTATTCTGTGTTGTAGAGTATATTTATATAAATATAAATAAATAATCCTGGACGTTATCACACAGCATCATGTAGCCCCAAACTAAGCAGAGCGCTTGTATTATGGGAACCACATGATTGATATACTACATAGATACATATTTTTTTTGTAAATACATACATATCATACATAGAAAACACCCAGACCCGAGACAAATATCTGCAGAAAATGCAAACATTTGTCCCGCAGCGGGAATCGAACCCGCACCTTCTGCGTCACAGGCGGACCTTGGCCCACTGCGCCACAGAGGTCGTCAAATGATGATATGATTTAAGAACTTAGCTCTTGTCAATGTAGTGATGCAATTATCTCCACTTAGCTCTTTCCATTGCTCTCTGTCTTTCACTTCCTTATAGAATGTATTAAGGTATTTTTAAATATCTTTAGTAGGTACTTAATTCAATTCAATTCAATTTATTTATTTGTGATATATCGGTATAAAAGTTGTTACATGGAAAGGTATAAAGAGCTCACTGTGATCTGCCATTAGGCGTACAACATTTAAAAGACTACGTACATGCTAATAATTAAATAATAATAATAATCAAATATCCATAATAACTTATTCTTACCTAACCTAACTACCTACTTAAGCCTTTAAACTATCAGAAGATTGTCGTGCTGACTCTACCTCAACTTTGCATGGATGTGAGTTAGAACTAATGTATGAACGAAAATATTTTTAAAAATGCTCGTGTGGATGTCGTTGGGAACTGTATAAAAGTTTCATTTTCGAAGAACAAAGGGTTTGGATGTATTGGGAAGTAGCCTTACAAACTAATAAGTAAGTTTTTTATCTGTGTTATTTTGCCAAAACCAATAAGTCATTTATTGTTAACTGAGGGCCTACCACAGGTTTTGATAGTTTTCGAAAACTTTATAGGTTTCGGTATCTTTCCATACATTTTCGTACAGCGCCTCTAGGGAAACGTGCATGAACTACGAAAATGTATGGAAAGATCAGTGTTGCTAAAACTTGTTGCAAAAAATGCCAAAAAAATGCTAAATAACTTTTAAAAATGCTAAAATCTATAATTTTTCTTTTGAATTCCTTAGGAATTTTGAATTTTTAGGTAACGTACAAAAAAATGTTAATCATGAAATAGGCTAAATGCAAATTTTTCAAGCTAACAGACCCGAAAATATGCTAAAACGGCAACACTGGGAAAGATACCGAAACTTTTAAAGTTTTCGAAAACTATCAAAACCTGTGGTAAGCCCTCTGTGTTTGATATTATAACACTTACCAGAATGTATAACCAACCTTAGTGACAAAGCCTTTAAAAACAAATTGAAGCAAATGCTATACAAAATGCATAACTAAAAATATGATGATTTCATTTAAGACAGGTTGTACTGGCAGTGCGCGACTGTTGATGAGCTGTGTCTAGGTAATTCATGTAGGATTGTTAGATAGCGAGTATCTAACCATAGTATAGTAATTAATAAGTATGTATGATTGATTAGTAAGTATTATTGTTACATTTTAAATAGAAATTATTATTTATGAAAAATTTACGTTCAAAAGTGTACTATTGTGCCTATTTTATGAAGTAAAATAAATTGAATTATCATTCCTGTAAACTTCATCATCATCAGCTTTAGCAGTCCACTGCTGGAAAAGGGCCTCCATTAGTAAGTGTCATTGCGTCCAGTAATCAGTAAACTTAAGTCATGACTAAACTTAAGCCATATCAACGGCCTAAGCCCGAGTTAATGAGCTGCGGTTAGTGATAATCAAACATTGACTGAGGTTACAAATCGTTTCGATCCCTCTTTTGTTTGGCTTCTACATATTAAAACGGTGTGGTCTTCCCTTTCACTCACGGGATAATATACCCCGCATAGAATACCCCGCAATTCTTCACGAAGGGGAATTGTTGACCCCTCGAGTCCGCAGTTATATCCCAACTTAGATAAATAGACTTTAGGATGCTGGCCGTGGCGACCACAGCCAAGAATTGAGGTTTGAATCATATACATCTCTGGTAAGAAGGATAATACGAATTTCTTATTCAGCCAGTTTATGTATGGCGCTCATGAATATTTCAACGTAAAAAACCTATAAAAGTTTAATTCAATGACAAAGCGTTACATTGAATCTACGCTTTCTCATTGGCCGATACGAATACTTTTTCGCTAGTCTTCGTGATCCAGCCGCTGGACAGAATAAAACGTGATACGAGTAGCAGACTTACGTGATGTGATGTGAAGTAGGTCCACCGCATCGTCATCATAATCATCAGCCTATAGCAGCCCACTTCTAGTCATAGGCCTCCCCTAATGAGCGTCATTGCGCCCTGTCTTGAGCTCGAATCACCTGGGTGATGATAATGGCAAAACCCGCTAAACAATGGGCGGCCTACATCCTATGCTGCGGACTTTTTAGATAGAAGAAGCTTCTCTTACCTACTTTGATAAGCCAACCTATAATACTTTTTTCAAACAAGACCACGACTAATTTGGTTCAGAGCTTATCGTAACAAAATCTTCGTTTCCCGATAGTTCGTGTTACATTTTGATTCTTCTCCGATCTAGGCTCGGTTTTCAATGAATTCATTCATATAAAATGTCTATTTGCATTCACTTACTCTACATGCTCTTGTTCATGTCGTTGGAATTCTAAAATAAATACTTACCTTATCAAGATTGAATAACGATGTGCATTCAGTCCACATAACTTCATTTTTATTTATATAGCAATACAAAGAATATGCGACAAGTATGTCTGTAGCCATGTGAGGTAGGGAAAGGGGTGTATTCCAACCTCCATCTTCGGAAACCAAGCCAACCTCACTGCTTGCTAGCTAACAATCGGGACTCTGGTGGCCGGCTGACTGCGGCATAGCATATCGCAGCTTAACGCCAGCACAGCTACATACCCCCTCTGTCGTCAGGCATAGTATCGACGCGATGCGAGAAGCTGTGCCCTGCGATCCTCAACCCATACTAACTGATATATATTGGTGATGTTTTTGTTGTTGTTGTGAGGTAGGTATGAGTTAAATCTTGGTAGTGCCAAAATATTATTAGGTACGTATTTGATCTGCGAATGTTGTCCCATAATATATATCCCACAATAGTGTCTGTAGCGGCTACAGCTTAGCGCACACCACAATACTGGGTTCAATCACTCCTTTTACAGGGTACATTGTCAATGAAAAGGTTAAACTACTTAATTTAACTCAGGGGAGTACCTAATATCAAACTCTTGTAACCACGCACAAGCCTTCAAATTCCTGGTCGCATTTGTAACCTTCTTGGTATTCAATTGTTTATCATAACGCCATACACCCACGAAGCGATAGATATTTCAATTTTGCCTGTATTAAAGACTCCTACGCATGCTCTAATTAACGGTTTAAGTGGTGTCTCGTGATAGGTGAAGTTGTAATGCCGTGTCAACTGTGATTTAGGTTTTCCTTTCCAGAGTTTAGGTCCACAATACCTTACAACATCTTAAAATGTCCTAAATATAACGTTCAAGGTGATCCAAGTCCCTATTGCTAATAAGAATTCCCTCATAATATCGCAAGATTTACGATTTACCCAGAGTGGAAGGAAATGATTTCATGACCTGCAGCGAGAATCAAACACCATGCTCATTTTATTCTGCAAAAAGCTTGCTGAATGAATAAAACATTTTTCTAGTATACCGCTATTTTTGCATGTAAGACACATGATAATGTATGGGTTAGGCACTTTTGGGTTTATAATATTAGTAGAATTTAGAGTTTGATAAGAATTTAATAATTCTCTGGGAGTGTCAAGTGAGAGTCAATGTAATTTGATAACGTCGCACCTGCCGCGCTAAGTGCCGCCTGCGCAAATCCGTCGATTCTCGCAAAGGTCCTAATAAAAATGCTCCTACGCTGCTTTCACCATCATTTGCATCGAAGTCTAGGGTTACAACACTGGGCTGTCGGCACTTATAACATTATTGTGTCTCAGGGAATTTCCTTACATTCTCAAAATGTCTAAATACTTACAATTGATTTACCTACCCACCTACACTACTACTAAGTTTTACTGGTATACCTCAGGCAGTAACGGACTTTGTCCTAATGCAGAATAGTTAATTGTCCCATATTGGTAGTACCTACATGTATTACATTATGAGTAGTATATCAGTCATAGTGAATAGCTACGTAGTTCAGTCATCAGCCACAATAAAGACCCACCCGTAGTACCCTTAGGGCGCATTTTTGTTGTCCTGTCAATCCACAACGAGACAGCCCGACTAAATTGAAAAGCTTGCATTTACGCAATCGTAGGCAACGACACGCGATACCGCTGCGCCCGCGCATGTCATTGTTTTGATAGGTAACGTCGATTGTTTCGATACGTGTATGTTTATTGGAGTAATTTTGTGGGAACGAAACCATTTTATTGATGCAATGTGATTGCTTGCGATGACTTGATGAGCGAGGCGTGTCTCTATGCCTACGTGTTTCTATGTCGATGCTATGGTGAAACAAACCGGGCATGATCTATGTTCTTGGGGTGAAAGGGAAGCTTTAAATCAATGGAAAACCCATAGACTTTATTATTATTGAACCCTTTGTTATTTAAAAGTATGTTCGTGTAGTATTAGCATTATTTTACAGGTACCAGCAGACTGCAGGCCATCAGTCAGTGTTACATAAATTATAAAGACAGTCTAATCAAAAAATTACCTGCCCTCCAATGTGTTCAACGCCAGCAGATTATATCCTCAAGGTGTTTACGCTAAAGAATATAACGTTAGAGTGGAGAAGGCGCAATCAGTTTAGATTAGACCTTAACCTACCTACTTTCATGTATTAATATCGTTAACTGCATGATTTTGGCACTCAAATACCCTTAAAAGGCCACCGCCCATTACCATAGAACCCACGTTTTCGTTGTTTAAAATACATGACCTATATGTTCTAGTCTAAGCACTAACTAGCAGGCCCACATAGCGCACCCTCCTCTTATCTCCTGATTGTCTGAATGAGAAGATTGCTGGCCGGTCCGCCACTTGTGGGAATGGTCTCAAGCACGCGAAATGTAAATAAACTTTGCGAAATGTTACTTACTAGCTTTACTATTATAGATATCTACATATTGGTTAGATAGGTTTCAGGTATACTTAGTATAGTTTTAGGGCTAAACTAGCATGGATAAAAAGACCTCTCTCAAACTCCTTCCATCTGTCTTCCTGCAAATTTGAAGATATCGGCGCCGGCTGTCTGCTGGTCCTGAGTCTTCCTACACTTAGGTCTTCCCGGGTCTCGGTTCGAGAGTTTGTATTTCCTATTAGCTTTAGATTCTAAGGTATGAATCTAAAGTTAATCTAAAGCAGCGAATAGCTGACTAAGCAAGAGTGCGGTTTCAATTTCCGCTGCCCGACAAATGTTTATATAATCTGAAGATATTTATTCCGAGTCTGAGTGTTATAGTATTATGATTTACTCGTACTTCTTGATACCCATTGCATAAGAGATAATCCTAGGGTGAGGTCATGGTATGTGACTGGGTGTTGTTATGTTATGCTATACCTAGGCATGGATATCTGTGCCAGGTCAAGTGCCATAAACTGACATGATATGTGAGCATCTGCTCGCATAGGTAGAATTATATCTGCAATACATTTTTCTAGTACCTACGTGTACCTACCTGTGCCTAATTAACCTTGCTTTCTCAAAAGCACGTCTGGTACGAAATAAATTAATGAGCTACACTGAACGCTATAAATTCATTTATAAATGCGTAAAGTAAACTTTCATCTCTGAAAGCCATATTTAAAGGCTTATCAGGAAATCAGATCCCGCTGATTGCAGCACTAAATGATTAGTAAATACCTCCTAATCCCGGCTTACTAGAACGGCGCAAGTGATAAGATTGTTATGGATATTATATTCTCTACTAGCTAACTCTATGGTTGCTTAATGCTTGAACCAAACTCCATTATTATTATATCTACATATATATTGTGGTACTGTTATATGGCATCGTCTCTGTTACAAACAACACAAGGAAATGAACTATGCAAGTGACCGTTTGTATTAACAGGAGAATAAAGATAAAAGATAAGGAATGAGCACATGGCCCACCTGGTGGCAAGTGATAGTGATAATCATTACTTAACAAAATATGTTCACTCTTGTTTGGAACGAGCTATACGATACAATGACAACTTGAGGCATTAAAGTAATAAGCCATGTCGTCACCGGCTTCCACATTTTTCAAACCGAAACTCAGCAATGCTGCTTCACTGCAGAAATTGGTGTATGTAACAGAACAGCTTTCTCGCACAGCTCTAATAGAAAAGCACTTTTATAGACGACCCCGTGCATAGGGTATTAGGGTCATGCGAAGATGAGCTATTCAATTCAGTGCACTGACATTCCAAGGTGCTTCATGTCAAGATTCCTTTCACCAGATTCAGTGCCGGTAGTAAACACTTCATAAAGATTATCGCCGTGGGCCATCACTTGCGCCGATGTTTACGACGCTTAACTATGGAAATTTATGGCGAGGCTTTGTTTATTGTGGGGTGTACAGTCGCAATGGACCACCCGTGGGCCTTTGAGGCTTTTGCGCCTTGATCTAAGCTCGTATGACTTACCGGAAATTATTCGTTCAGCTAATTACACGAGTGACGATGGTGAGTGCCGTTTCTCGCACCTCTGTCATTCATGATTTATGTCTGCATATACCTATGAGGATATTTAAATTTATCTTTAGCTCTTTTCGTAGGTATTTTTGGTACTGGCACCAGCGTAGACACGGCAACGGTATGGTCGACGACACTAACAAAAAACCTTCTCTATCACCGGTCAGTGTTAAAATATGCTATTTATTTCCAAAGCGCCCACCATGTGATATAGATGCTGCGAATTATATTAGGTACTATAGTCCGTAATGTTTTCTCTTTTAAATTATTTGATGGTTACAAATAAGGAGCTAAGGAGATTGTCATGGTGAGTAAATAGATAGTCAATGGAATTATTTCTACTCCATTAAGGGTAGTTAAAACGAATTTAATATCTCAACATTCCTGCTTTTTGACATAAAATAACGTTTCCTCCAAAGGAATCTGATATACACTTCTATTTCCATCTTTCCCCCATCCCGCTCCCTCCAGATTCGGTCCATAAACCATAATCAGGCCAGGAATAGCCAGGACAGGATGAGAACTTCATTACAGCACTCGCGGTGTTTTCGTTGGTTTAATTAATCTCTCAGCACCTGTGCTGGCGGGCAGGGCTGTCGGCTAGCCGGCAGGTTTCCTGTGTCATGTCCTTCCGGCTTAGAGGACGTGTAAGGATTATGTTTATCTTTTCTTTAAGTATTTTCGTTAAGTATCCAACGTTACGAATGTTTTAGAAGCGTTCAACCGCATAGGTTGGCTAGATTGGCTTAGTGCATTATCATCATCAAATGTCTGATGAATTCTGCTTGGGTCTCCAAGATAAATAACTTCGAGGGATCAAATAAATATTTTTGAACCCTTCAACTGACTTTTTATGGATGAAAATGCTGATTATTCTTCTAACACTTTCATCTTTTGGTCAGCATTTCGTAAATCCAAAACGGCAACCGACACACCTATGTTTTAAAGAAGGAACATCAAACAAAAAATATTTTTCTAACTGGCAGGTGGTAGCCCTACCTGTCCCTTCCCGGTGCGCGTGCGGGATGCGCACGCGCACGTGCCGGCGCGGCCGGCCCTTTATTATGATATCGCCCAACACCGGTTATCGTCGATACGAATAATTTAGATTATCTCGTTTTACATAATACATAATCCAACGTTTTATCATTATACGAAACGAGGATCGAAAAGTTGAAACGATTCAATTATCCGATGAAATAAAAAAAACTAGTACGAAAAAAACGTTATGATTAGTAAATTAGAGGAAGACATCGTAGTTTTCAATAGAACACTTCAAAAATAATTTCTTAGAAATATTTTCGATGCAACTACTTTCAAAAACTTCATACAAACTTTCGTGTCCTGCTGTCTCCCGAGTCAGTTAACAAATCAACTCGTTATATTTAGACTGAAATGTCCAGGAAGCTTTGCCGCCGCTTATTTTAGAAGCCAAGAACAATATTTTTATGAAGTTGATTAAAATATGATTTAGTACAGAAATTAACTCACATAATCATTATTTTGGGGTGATGATGAGGCTACTGACAGAAGGGAATGGGATAACTAAACCGACTGTATACTGTCTGGAATAAACGACGATAAAAATATACTAAATAATGCATACTGCTTACGTACCTAACTCACCAGAGTACCTAATACTTAAAATATTCCTAAACCTAATACTTAAAATATACCAAAATCACACATAATGAATTAGAAAGTGCATAAAGCGAAGAAAATAGAAAGTGATCGAATTTTTCACATCTTTCTATTAATTAGACCAAGTAGTCTGCACGGAAGAGTTGTATGGGAGCCGTTAACCGTTGGTACCAGTGAAAGGTGCTAATGAGCCTGTTGTCACTTACAAGAGCAGTTAGGGCTACTTATTGAGTCCTCTTGCGTGTTTACTTGGCTTTAGAGTCAGTTTAATTAAAGAATCGTGTAAAAATTCCAGTATTATACCGACAGTATCATCATCACTAGATTTTTAAACTGCGTTGACCATAGATTTTGAATCAAATAAACTACCTAAGAGAAATATCATTACAAAATATCATTGAATAGATTCTATGGTATCCCTGTTTTCAATGGACGATATTAAAATCAAACTTAAAGATAGTAACAGAAAAAAGTTTCTGATCCGACCTCTATGGAATCAAATCCTATTTGGATTTATCGACTTGATTAGAGTGAATAGGGCGAAAATTTGAATGATTGCTAACTTTATAAATAAGTTTAGTTTTATTTTCTCAAACTATTTTGACCACGATCCCCCAAAATAATAACTGGGTATCGTCTGCGCACGGTATAAAACTAACGCTAATAAAGATGGTGTAATATTTAAGGAGAGCAATAACGTACAAATTAACGTTCACGGTCTTTAGTCAGATAACTACCAAATTGTGTCTACACTCGAGAATACAAGTGCGTTTAAAAACCTTCGACTACGTGAACACAGGAACTCTACTAGTACTTAAATATTTACAGGGAAAAGAAGGAATAGTGATGCACAGGACAGAAAAAATAAACCAGGTAGGGATGATGACAATGATATTAGAAATAAAGTAGACAAAATTCACATGAGTAGGATAATAATAGCAGGTTACAATCAAGTATGTTTATCAATGAGAGTAGGTAAGTGTTATTTATTAACAAGTTTTAAAAGCATCTGCCACAGTGTAATATTTTCGACTGTGTACAGTCTTTACTTTTGAGTAGGTGGTACATATTATACAGCTAAATTATTTTCGTTGAATCTTGTACCTATTGGTATCGCATATCCTACTAATATTAAAAGGCAAAATTTTGTGCAATGTGGGCATGTGAAATGTGAAATGTGAAATGTTTGCTCTCCTTCACGCCAAAACTACTGAACGGATTGAGCTGAAACTTTACACATTATCTAGTTCGAAACCAGGAATAACATATAGGCTACATTTTTTTCTGAGTACCACGCGAGCGAAGCCGTTGGCGGAAGCTAGCTAGTTTCATAATTCACATAGCAGATCTATCTGAGAATAATCTCTAAGAAAATATATAGAGTTGGATGTGGCTGTTCAGTGCCGTAAATACGTAATGCTCTAAAATAAGCGTGAATCCGTGTCGAGGTGAGCCGTCGCCGCCCACGTGTCAGTGGTAGGTAGTAGGCACACTCATTCATACCTACTGCTTTTATTTACCTACACCTGTCTATCCCCAACTCCAAAAACAGAAGAAGAAACGATGACATTCGTAGAAGATTAGATCTACATTAGAGAGCTGTTGTATGCAGTCATGAAAGAGACGATTGTGATAAATAAGGGCTGAATGAAGTTATCAACTTGACTGCTGACAGTGCTGACATACTCGAGAGAAAGAGGAGATCCGCGTGAGATGGCAGGCAGCCGAGGGATCACGAGCTGAGTGTGTCCTCAGAAGCGAGTTAACTGTTAACATTAGTAAATATAACGAATAACTTGAACATCGTGCATCCTAATATCCAAAGTGATTAATCCGTCAACAAAACATAAGATAACAGGTCATCGACCCCTCGGCAAACATTTCCGTATCAGAGGCGGGAAGCCGATGTCAGTACAAGCGAGTTTTTATTTTATACCAGAAGAGATTGGATTGTTGGTGCATCAATATTATCTACAGCAACATTGTTGTAATAATCTTTCTTTCAAACAGCTACAAAAAAATACTTCTGGTTTCAGTTTTACAATGACTCTTTTATAAGGAATTTCATTTTTACTGGTAGATTACTATACCTACTAAACTAAAATTATACCCTGGCCATGCAGACCAAGACATTGAAGTTAGTGTCCTTATTGGCCCCCGTTCTCTAGGTACTCTTCTACTTTCTTGAACCTATGAGAGTCTAGGTATGGATTTTCCCAAAAGAGTCACTACCGAAAATAAAGTTTGCTGTATTGCTTGTAAGTCTTGCTTAAAAGTCGATCTTGCAAACCGTTTAAAGTTCAACGATCACATCCGTCACAAAGAAATAATTTCTGCTACCGCGATATCTCCTTTTTATTCATTTCGCCATGTAAAAGATCTAACAATAAGTCTGGGGCGCGTATTAATCGCGGTGTCAGGTTGCGCACACGCTCGTGTTCCACTCGGACCACCGGGACAGTAGGTAGCTTGTGATTGAGACACGTTCGTTATGTCAAGAAAGATTAGATTTGATTATGTTGGCTAAGACAAGTCAAGTCCTACCATCGTTCTACTAATTAAGACCTTTTCGTTAGGCAACAATCCACCCGGTCGCTACCTTTGATACTTAGATCTGAGGGCTTCCGTGCTTCGGATGTTACGTTAAGCTGTTGGCCCCGGATTTTTCAGTAGTTAGCTATTTCGGAGGCTTTCGGTCGGCCGGCCCAAAAACTCCAACACCAGAGTTGGACACTAGCTCATACGAAGAAGGAAGACATTTTGATGCCCAAAGTTTGACTCTACATTTCACGCCAAACCAAAAAGTTAGATGCTTTTAGACCAGCGTTAGGTAGCAGCTTTTAGGTAAAATTTATGTCCATGTTCAAGAAAACAGTCAAAAGAGATTTGCGCATAGATTTTCCTATAAAAACAGTCAAAAATATGTGCATTAGTCACGATCGCATCTTGCTTCATTTCTTGAATACATGACCTATAGGACCCTAACGACACCTTATATGACAATTAGGTGATCTAGATACTCAGAACCATCATCACCATAAGTCAGCCTCTAAGATCCATAGAAAATGGTAGAATTGAGTTGTCTACTTTTTTCTGCAGATTTCTTATTAACCCATTCTGTTTTCTTTCTTTGCCTACGCTTTTATTTCCATTCACATAATTACAACAGTTGCAAAAGCGACACAAAGGCAGTGTAGGTTTGTGGTGTTCGCGCGGTCACGGTTGGCGACGGCCATATGGTGTTACGTCATGCGCGTGGGCACAGACACTATTCGCCTACGATACACGAGAAAATTTCTTATTGAACCTCTTTGGACATTGGAAGAACAAATTAATTAATCTTATATGCCAAAGGGAATGAAAAAATTAAGTCAGCATACCACAGAAAATAATATCGAATGTATACTTACATGACATTACCTATATAAGTGGTAGGTCCACTTCGCATTTACGTAGGTCAGGCTTTGTCATGGGTACACGTACATACAATGCGTCAATCTGATAGTCTACATGATTTTATAATGAAGATCATAAATGGTGAGAAGTGATGATGAATCAACATGCTGCAGTGGAAGTCACGTTCGATGCACGTGACGATTCATAGAGGTGAGGTGTCCAGTCCAACACCTCATGCATTCTGAGAAAGCTGCATATACTGACTAGATCAATCTATGGTCGTATGGTTAGAACGATCCAATGCCATAATTTAAACTTACCACAAATAAATAGGAAATCATTTTGCCCAACACATATTCGCCCCTGATAAAGGTTTTCCCAATGTATCTAAAGAAGGCTCCAGATAAAATCATTCTCTTTAACCAAAGTAGGCATCGTTCCTTTCTAGACCTCTCAACGTCAAACTACAAAACAATGTTTACCTTCCCTCGCTCCATAGTTTGCATCACAATCACTAGCCAAATGTAGTGCGAACACGCCGTGTGACAGCGTATAGCCTGCTATGGCAGTGAATGGAAGTGACGTCACATAACCACAGTTCATCTGCAAGTTCTCTTACGTAGCCACAGGTTAAGAAACAGTTTCTTAGAAATAACTGCAGATTACAAAAGAGTTTCTAGGGATATGTAGCTGAATGACTGCCCACGCGCATCCACGCCATATGGTGGCATTGCTAGCGGCAAAAATTTATGACCGAATAATTATTTTAAACCTTTAAACTTTTAAAATAATGAAGGCAATAAATAAACTTTTCATCGTGCTTTATTCGTTATCTGGTCAATCTATGCAGCCAAAAGAAATTATATCTACATTGAAGTCTTCCGAAACGTTTCTTTACAAATAATTATTGTAAGTGCATATTCTCCAATTTTTTTTTGAAGTACAGTACTCTCTATGTACCTAACTAGTGATTCTTGTTATATTTAAACACCTCAATCCCAAATCCTCGTATTTTCATACTTGTAAGTATTGTCCCCTATCGACGATTGATTAGTTTACAATGATTCATACAAAATACCCGGGATTGCGTGACCAGGTGCTCAAAACACACGTTACGAGCACAGGTGATTCATTGGTGACTGATGCTCTAGATCAGAGTTCCGCAAACATTTTGTGTTCAAGGTAGGTACTACTATCTAGGAAATTGGAAAATTTTGGAGGTACACCATAAAGGAAAAATAAATTTTGACATAATATTAAACCTAAACGAAGGTTAGGTTTACAACAAACCTAAACGAAGACGCACAAATGAAGCAAAATGCCTCGCTAGCGCGTCCGGGTGTTTTGCGGTTGAGGGCATTTGCTGAGTAGGTATTTTGCTTTTTTAACTTTAAGAGATAACCTTATTTTTCTGTGGCACGCCAACTAATGATCAAGGTGCACCAGTGTGCCGCAAGACACACATTGCGGAACACTGCTCTAAATATTAGCAATTGTCAACTTAAGACTTTTCGCGCAAAAAAGTGAAAAGAGAACAACACATTTTTCATTATAGTAATTTTATGATTGATTCGACAATTTGTCCAACTTTTACTAACTTTGAATTATTATTTGGGTATGTAAATATTTCGAGCCTTTATCTACCTGTATTGTCCCGTTATATTTTGTAGGTAATAAGCCATTTTCCAGAGATAATATTTCGTTTTTCCTGCGAAACTTAGCTAGACTTTACCTAGTTAACGTAACTACGTAGAATTCAAACGGATACTCTAACTATACCTACTATCTAGAATGGCTTATCAGCTGGTTGAGCTTATGTCTCTACATAACTATTGAAAATAGTAATTTTTTGCGAACAGTTTACCTAGTAAGAATGTTTCGTGAAAATTGTTGTTCCAACAATCCTTTTGTTCTAAAATCCAGGGTTGATATGATTTAAATCACTTGATTTAAATCACTGATTTAAATCACGTGATTGAAATCACGATTAAAATCAAGTGATTTTTTTATAAAAATTAATGATCAAAATCAATACTCTTTTACCCGACTGCGTCAGAAGTTGGGTAATGTTTTTCGAGCGTATATGTATGTAGTATGTCTATTTCTTTGGCACGCCCTACAGCCCAAACGGCTGGACGAATTTTAGCTTGCGAGGCGTCGTTAAATTCATCTTGAATGTGAGAGTGACACTGGGTACATCGATATTATAATAGCAGCCGGGTTTTTTAAATTTTGAAATAATTCACTTGTTACTGCGACAAAATCAGCCAAAATGTGTCAAGGGTCTTCCCCCGACATAAACTACGGCACGCACACACGTTTCCATATGTAAAAAAAACGATTTAAATCAAAGAAATCCGATTTAAATCAAATAAATCCGTTTATTTTATTTTATAAAAATCATGATTTTTATCAACCCTGCTAAAAACTGATTATGATATGTTCTGTAGGTTCATGTAAAGTAGAGTAAATCCTTGAACCTAAAAGATAATGCTTATCGCTCTTCTAATGCATAAAACGTCTAATTGAATTTAAATAGTGCCGCTAAGGTTTTGAACCTGAAGATAATCTATTTACCTACTAGTTACCCTCTATTTTCCAATTCTCATTCTAATTTTATATTCTCTTACTTTGGGGCTATATCATGTGTGAAAATGACCAGACCATATTATTTCTCTGGTTTGACTTTATTGTTCGTATTTTCAAGTCTCCGGAATGCCTTAGACATCGCTGATGACTGAACTGAACAAAAACAAAAAATGAACTCTACGTCATCTTCACCAGCCCCTCTTCGTATTCCAGAAGATGTTGGTGAATAAAGTACTAAGAAAAGTGCTGAAAGCTGCAAAAAAGATAAAACACATAATCAGAATTAAAAGATCACAGAGTAAAATCAAAGAAATATGGAAAATTATAAATGAGCAAATACCAAAACTAAATAATCAAACCAAAAGTATTTATAGTATAAATAATGAAAATGAGGAGAATATTAAGGACCCGAAAGCCATAGCCAACTTGCTTAATATCTTTTTTTAGAAATATAGCACAAGAACTTACAAAATCAACAACGATTGATCAAGCTAAATATAAAGATTACCTTAACAATATAAGTAAACCTAAAACTAAAATAAATTTTGATTTTGTTACTGAAGCGGAAAACAGACAAATAACAAACGATATGAAAAGTACAACATCACTTAACATCTATGACATGAATAGTAAAGTAACTAGAAATATAATAATAGGATATAACGTACTTTTGAAATTAGTTTATAATGTAATAAACGACTGCATAGCTGAAGGAGTTTTCCCGGATGTACTCAAAGCGGAGTGGATAGTACCGCTATTTAAAAAAGGAGAACGAGATGATCTAAATAACTACAGGCCAGTGTGCATACTCCCGACGATCTCAAAATTACTAGAAATGATAGGTATAAAAAGAATTGTAGCATATTTTGAACAAAATGACTTATTTACCGCGGCTCAATATGGATTTAAACAAAATAAATCCACAGAAATGGCCATTAGAAATGTCACTTACTTTGTGCTAAGGGCATTGGATGAAGCTAAAAAATGCGCCAGCATTTTTTGTGATTTATCAAAGGCGTTTGTCGGTTTATGGCATGACATTCTAATAGACAAATTAAGACACTATGGTTTTGAGGGAAAAGAATTAAAAATAATGGCTACCTACTTATTTGTTTGACAGGACTCAAATTGTTTCGGTGGACGATAAACGCTCAGATCCTGGACATGTAAATATAGGTGTACCACAAGATTCAGTTTTAGGACCTGTACTTTTTTGGACGTTAATGATCTACCGAAATGTGTGCCGGAATGGGCGTTTGTAAACTTATTTGCAAACGATACACATATGGGTATAAAAGCAAATAACTATAATAAACTTCAGCAAAAAATTGATAGCTCGATCCAAATACTGACAAGCTGGTACGAAGCGAATGGCATTATATTAAATGCAGACAAAAGTAACATATTAAAATATAAAACAAGAAGTACAAAGCTCATGTAAGGAACATCGTCACATGTTTTTCTCGGGTACAAAATTGACTAAACAATAAGCCATGACTGCCATATTGAAAACACTGGTAAAAAAATTAGCTAGTGTAAATTATGCCCTACAAAGTTAAAAAGCATAATTGTCCAAAAAACTTGGTTAACTGTTTAGTATGCCTATGTGCACTCAATTATTAGTTATGTAATAACCCTTTGGGGAGATGCTAGTCGCGTTAACAAGGTGTTGATTCGACAAAAACGAGCCATAAGGATAATATGTGGGCTAAATGTAAGAACATCAGTTAAGAAATACTTTGAACACTTTAAAATAATGACTGTAATTTCACTTTACATTTTTAAAAGTCTACTAGAAATACATAACAACAAGGAAAATTTATTGAAAAAGAAAGATAGATTATATAGACTCATAAGTACAACTTAAGAAACAGGGAAAAATTAGACATCCTGAAAATACGGCCAGCAAAAGTGCAAACGCAAGGAGAATACATCAAATTCCAACTATACAACAAGCTTCCAATCAGCATTACAAATATCAAGAATACAGAGATTAAACGGATAATCAAAGAATTTTTCGAAAACAATGCATTTTACAGCATCAATGAATTTATGAATTTCAACTTGTGTCAATCATTTCACAGTATATAATTTTTATTGATGATTTTAATTTTACTATTAATATTATATTAATTTTCATTTTAGCTCTATACCTAGATATTTGATGATGATAAATTAATTGTAAACCTTGACTTGCCTTGTATAACAAACGTTGTTTTAATGGTTAAATAAAAGAATATGAATATGAATAAAGCTCGGAGTTTTTCGACAGTGAAAGCGTATTAGGTATGCACAAAAGCGATGTCAATAAGCAGTCCTAAACGAGTTATTACCCGCCTGGTCATCAGAAGGCCTCAGTTCACTAATCTACTAAAAACCAAAACAACCTACTCTTACTCATTTGGTATCAATTCGGCACCCACTTGCCTAATACTACGAGTATTACATACATACATTTTTTTAAGGAATGTCACACCTACTTATAACTATAAATAGATAGACTAATAACCCCCATAAACGATCTAATGAAAGCATTCTTAGTTGTAATAACTGTCTCGATTTAAATATCAATTAGCGACGATATCCCGTGACTTCCGGGAATGGCGTCGCTTCCGGCATGCTCGCGCGCATACAAAGCCTGCGCGGCGCCGCATGTGGCACCTCTCGTGTGCATGGTCACTGCTCAGTGGTCAGTTACCAGTGTTACCACTCCAATGTGCGTCCGGTGTCGGTTGCTTTTACAGCATTTTGGACATAATTTATTAGACTGGGCATGGTCGGCGTAAAACTTTATTGATGTTACCTCTGAACTGTTTTTCTTTTATAATGCTAAATTGAGATTTATGTGTCTACCTACCTACGTCTATAGGATTTGACCTGAAGTTTTTTTTAGCTATAAAAAGCGCTACTACATTCATTCGCTTTAAATGATTAAAGTGGTTTATCAGCCACTCTGCTTGCCTAGACCTGTATTTAGGATAAGCATCGTTTCAGCCATTCAATACTAAGAAGAGTGATTGTCCACCAGTGTGGTAGAACCTGTGGTATTTACCAACCAACCCTATGTAAGTCGTACAGGAGTGATGCCGACAAGTTGTACCAATACGTACTTGCTTAGCGGCGAAGTTATGGATATTAACATTGTGTACCGCCGACTCACCTTGACTCATTATGTCATTGAACAACCTCCGAGATGACATAATGCTTCCTAAGCTATCGTAATATCTTATTTTAAAAAACAAGAATTCACAGCAAAGATAAACGAATGGCTTGAGAGTGAATCATAAAAACTGCTGGTTTGACTACATAGAGCCTTACTTTGACAACTTATCAGCTATCAATGTTATCACCTTTGCTGTGATGTACAACAAAGTCTTTAAGTTATCTGGAATGTTCTTTCCACTATATTTATATATGTATATAAAAACTCATCACATTACATTCATAACAATATTTTAGTACCTAGAGTTCAGTATAGGCACAGTTTAGGTTATCTTATACTTATGTTTGCCTGGAAGAGATCGCTGTCAGCGATAAGGCCGCGAATTGTGTTACCTTCATATTATACATACTATTTAAGTGTCACTTTCACTTTTTCTTGTATGAATGTGGTGATCAAAGAAGTGTTATTTACCTATCTATTTATGTAAAAATCTATCTAGATTGAGGATGTGTAAAGGCTTGTTTCTTTTTATGATTCTGTTACCTACTTTAAAATAAATAAACAGACCCACAGATTAAAAACAATAAAAATATGGTTTTAATTTGATCTCATGAAAAGTAATGGGTACCCTTTAAGATCGTGCAAATGTGATTATCGAACATTATTGAGTGAAAGTTAAAATCGAATTCAGAGCATTATTGCAAAAGAATTAATCGTTTTTGATAAAACTTTAAGAGAGAGGTGGTTTTACTTCTGACATTTGGACTTGATTTTCGTTGAAATGAAATGGAAATGATTACATTTCCAATCCAATCGATCGATATGTTCATTAAAAACGTATTAAGTTTTTGAAAGTGCTTCTGTTGAGCATTGATGGATCAATTTATATGGATTGATCATCGAGATAATTATATTGAACTCTATGGAGTGACAGTCTTCAAGTGAAAACTGACAAAAATCGTCCAAACGTATTTGAAATAAATAAACTTCAAAATGCCAAATTTGCACTAATTTAGACCTTATGTTGCTTGAAGTGTTCAAAGTCGGTGCAATTACAGGTCCGAGTGACAAAAACTTGGTTAAAATCTTGGATAACCTATCCAACATTTTGGACCATGATGTCAGTGACCTTATAAACCAAAATAAAAAATCTAACACCTTAACTAACCTATTTTCACTCACATCAGATTACTGTTGAACCTTGTGTCTAGCTAGAAGGTAAATTCTAACATGAGCTTTATTTCCAGTAAGACTCAAATGTTTTTCTCGGAACTTTTCGAAGAGTATCCTTTATGCTGATCACCTTGGAGTCAGATAACACAGAATAAACAACAGTAGGTTTAAGTACACACCGATTCTGTTTCATTCTTACGTATTTCGGGTCAAGGAGAGCAGAGCTTATAGGGACAAGAACACCTTCTCAGAACAACAGTCATCAATACGTGAAACTGCAGTAAAATTGTTTATTGGTAATGACCTAGTTGATAAATTCGCTGACATAAAATATATTTTTCCAAGACTAACAGAATAGACTCATCAAATGCCACTCAATAGTTTTTAAGGGAAAATTGATAAATGTTTTAAACTCTACTCTCTGTGCCTGTTTCTCCTTCTTAGAATGAATGAATAAAGTCCTAGAAATATATTTTTTAAGAAATAAATATTCTTAAACCTGAAATTTCACTAGGAGTGTGTACAAAACTAAATGGAGTATTTCAGAATGAATAATTATCTCACTGGTTAGTACTTATAAACAAAATAATCCAAGGTCAAAGTCGTTTCCGTTATAATCATAACATTAATTAATCCAACAGTTGCGAAATATGTAGTTAGCAATTAGCAAAAGCGCTGAATTAAAACGAGACTGCTTATTTTTGCACTCAATTTGCACGAGTTAAATTTTATTTAAATTAATGGTCGAGAAATTGTTTTGCATGTCTTCTATTAAGTTGGAAATGAAATAAAATTATTTAGAAGGATTTCGTTCTATTTTGGTAATCAATCTAAGTAAATGGGTATACCGACAAACCAACAATAGCTGTAAAGTAAACTCAAACGGAGGTCGGGCGCCACGCAATGAGGTCACGGATGCGCCCGCGCATGTCTTCGACATATCTGCCCAACTCTACAAAAACATCTGATTTATATCATGATAGAAAGTGCGAACTATTGAAAAATATTCTACATTAATGTAGGACTGCTTATTAACAAACCAAATATGTTGAACAAAAACTTCTTGAAAGAAAGGAACTTACAGCACCTACCAATAGTGTCAGAATTTAACCGATACTAAGGATAATGATAGTGAGACTGTTGCAGACAAGGGCTTTATCGTAGACGGAAGAAATGAAAATACATTTAGATCTAGACAAAAATAGGCCTAATGTTTTGAGATCTCAAGAATGAAAGTTAAGAAAGGTAGAGGCGCTTGCAAAAAATGCATGGGAATCAATGAGAAGAAAAAGAACTACGAGGAAAATAATGCAAACTGTAGGTAATACTACAGTGAGTGGGTAGGGTCAGGTAAACAAAACATTAGGCTTCGGACGGTAAAGTTGACTTGCTCATCAATATTCGTCAGGTCACACGCAGGTACCAGGGAATTCCAGCTGCCTCGCATGAGGAATGGTAAGTGTCATCTTGCCAATTGTCGTGCGGATCAAGTTTACGTAAAGAGACCGGAGTTTTAGATAGGTAAGTAGTGGATTACCTTTAAAACTTATTTGAATTATAAACTACTACTTAATTACATTTACTCCACGATTTCAGGAAGATTATTTAGGTTCATTTCTTCAGATTGTGTTTATGATACAGATCTATTAGTAAAAAGTTCTGTTGCTGTTTGCGATAAAACGTGGATTTTGTGAATTTGTGATGTTTTTCCAACCATTTAGCCCTTACCATGAGTAATTCTCAAAATCCTGAGACATTATTTTTATCTCCTCACAATTATCGAGATCCATTTTCACTTTCAGTGACCTTTCAACCGTGACCCCCTTGTCTATCTCTATCAGATGATAAATTGTGAATACAGTGGGTACACTGGCACACATTGGCATAGCTCAGGGCTGCGGGAATCAATTAACCAATTACAACATGGATCTCGTTACGGTTGAGACAATACAAACAATAGTTTAGGTTAGGTTAGCTTTTATTTTTCCTATATCGAAACTATGGATATATTATTTCGATATTATGAACCGAAAGATAGAATACTTCCAACTATTTATTGCCTTTTAAGCTATTGCATAGCTTCTATCGAGGGCCTTGAGCGCGGGGACCGAATCCAGAAATTCCGTAACGAAAAAAAACCTCACGCTCCCCACTCCGACGGGCACGGAGGTGTGGCTTGAAGGCCGTGCATTGTCTAACGTCGTTTCTTTTCGGCAGTCTTCGACACGGTGTTTGTGTGCGTGCAACTAGACGTATTTTTATTTAATAAAAGAAAAAAAAATGTTTTCTTATCGGTCACCACGCTCAAAAAGTGTAACTTGAATTAATATCAAAGAAAAAGAAATACTGCATAAATAAAATAAATAAATAATTATAATTGCATAAGTTGATACAAAATGCTATGCAATAGCTTTACCGCGGCAGTCCCCGAGTGCCACACGTCTTTTTTTTAATCGGCACGGATGTTTCAGAGGGGAAATAATTTGCAAAACTATACCAAACTATGACGCTCATTAAGAGAGGCGTATGAGATCATTATGTCCATCAGTGGACTGCTATATAATAAATATTTTAATATAAAAGTAATTCAAACAATTCGATGGTACACGCGGCTTAGGTAGCTGGGATTGTTTTTGGCTGCCCTAAACTACGTACGAATCTTCTACGAGTCTTTGGAGAGGTACTTACAAATTACAAATAACCTACTCACTTCACTACAGTAGGTACCTACCTACCAAGGGACTTATTATTGGGAAATACTCTGGATTTCTAAATATCTGACCGATCAAGGAAACAGGATGTATAAATATGGATAATCTGGTTGTAAGTAGGTATTTAAAACATAAATTCGAAAATATGACCTTAGAATAGGTACCTAATATCTTGGGTATAGATAAAGCACAACTACTAAAAAACGCAAAGGAGTACATGTCTACTCCCATTTTTCTGACTAATAATGTAACTATCTGAAGCATTTCTCTACCGTTGAGAGAAACGTTATACCAGGGAAATATACTCTGTCGATATGCGATGAGCAGGGTCGGGGGTTATCGTCCGCGAACACACCAATCACTTGTCGGTGCATTCAGCTGATAAAATTATATTTTAAAAGACTTCTATACTCAAAAAGGCTAAAAAGCTGTGATAGATTGTAAGATAAATCAAAAATCACTTTTTCTCCAGACAACTATCCATCAACTTCACCAATGAAAACATTCGAGATGTCAATCAGTAATCAATAAAGGCTGCAGATGGTCGACCCGACAGCCATAACTAATACTAGCTCCATTATGGATAAAGGCCCACTTGTTGGAGACAGCTCTAATGACATGTCCTGAAGAACCCTAAACATGTAAGCTAGTGTAATCATAAATCAACAGAAAGCTCGCACCCGCTACTAAAATAGCCACATAAAAAAGCTCGAAAAAAAAGTTAAAAAGGGCGTCGGTCTGCGCAGGCGCATGTGTACAGCATGTGTTGCACTGTTTCCGGTTCACCAAATTGAAATTTGCGTTATTGTATGGGAATGGGGTGTCGGTGATAAAGTGATAATAAACTGAAGTTCAAAGTCAACAATGAGATAGAACGTACCCCGTAGGGCACTGCTGTTACACAATGACTTAAGAACAATGTCGTTCGACGTATACTTAGTTCTATTTAGATAGTAACTTTTGCAGACTTATTCAAAGTAATAATTTAGTACCGATCGTATATTAATGAGTCAGATGACTTATGTTCATATAAATCATTCGGTCCGTCCGACAGTTGGCAATATAAATTAAAAATCAGAATGAAATTGCAGAGCTTGAGCAATTGCAGTTCTAAGCCATGGTTTGATTTTTTGGGGTAACTCGGTAGACGTAGAAAGGGTTTTTAAAATACAAAAAAGATGCATTCGAGTCATAAATACAGCTTGGTTTCTGGATAGTTGTACACCACTTTTAAAAAAATGTAATGTTCTGCCACTTCCTTGTATGTTTATCAGGGAAATGTGTATTTTTGTAAAAAAAACATTTATCATATTACAAAAAACGCAGTGAGGTTATTACTCGACAGCAAAGAGCCAAGTTTAAAAACTTACTATATCAACCTCCATGTCATAAGGAAATATATAGGAAAAACGTTTATAACATGTCTATAGTAATTTATAATAAATTGCCTGAAGAACTTAAAGTGCTAGATGGAACCATATTCAAGAAGAAGTTAAATAATTGGTTACTTATTAATTGTTTTTATAGCCTAAATGAATATTTAAATAATTAAATTTGTAACGACACTCTATTAATATTTGCATGCCTGCATGCAGGCTGAATACATGTACTATCATAGCTATAAGACCTAATTGTGAAATTAATTTTATGTATTCTAGCAAATAAACGTTTGAATCTTGAATCTTGAATCTTGAAGATCGGGTACCATCTCAAAAATTCGATGATTACAGCTAGCCCAGGCCAAGCAATGCTTTTGATAAGGCAAGTGAGTTAGGAAGAGTTTTTTTTACATTCAATGCGAAATAATGATTTTCTTATGTATTCTACCTACCTTGCCTACTTAAGTTAAATCATTTCCTATTAATTTCTAAATTATCTGTAAATACATTAGTGGAAGGTATCTAATGTAAGTACCTTTGCGCAATGTGCTAATTAATACGTGTCACCCACGAAGAAAAGAATGATTGAAATAATGAGCACAAAAAATAATATGTCCAAATAACTCTACATATTTAATTAGTTACATGACAGGCACAAGACTAGTTGTTATGTAATTAGTGCCTAAATTAGGAAGCATAAGAGTCAAAATGTAAAAATACAATGAAATAGCATGAAAGATTGTAATGAGTATTTTATGAAAATGGGCACATTCTATTTATTCTTATTTCTTATATAAATATGGATTGGGGAGACAGCTGACAAAAATAATATATTAAATACAATACAAATATATTTATAGTACCATAATAAGGAACATGCCTTTACTTTACGCCATTATTTGTATTGTAAACGAAATAATATAATACCTAATACATTAATGAGGAGATCCGTAAGAGAACCAGGGTAACCGACATAGCTCTCAAAATCAGCAAGTTGAAGTGGCAGTGGGCAGGCCATATAGCTCGTAGAACCGATAACCGTTGGGGAATAAAGGTTCTCGAATGGCGACCGCGAACTGGAAGACGAAGAATCGGTGGATGGAGAGGGCTCAAGACCGTTCTTCGTGGAATTCCTTGGGGGAGACCTATGTTCAGCAGTGGACTTCTATAGGTTGTTGTTGATGATGATGATGATGATGATGATGATATATTAATGTATCTACCATGCCAACCAAGGAATTTGGCTTTTGAGTTACCTTAAAGCAAAGAACTAGCCACGTAAGTCCTTAATGTATAGAAAATGTTGAATAATGTTAGGACGTCGCTAATTATAATAACACAGCATCATCGAACCCCAAACTCAGCAGAGATATTATCGTGGAAACTAGATGACTGATATACTACTTCATCATTTCACTGACCCACTGCTGGGCATAGGCCTTCTTTTGACTATGTCACTTGCCTCGATCCTGCGCTACTCTGAACCATACTACTTATATATATACATACATACATATTATTATACATAGATAACACCCAGACCCGATACAAATATTAGAAAATTATACAAACACCTTTTTTACACAATTATATATCTCACGGCGGGAATCGAATCCGCAACCTTCTGCGTCTCAGGCGGGCCTTTGCCCACTGCGCCACAGATGTCATCTAAGGAGAATATAATGATGAAAATACTGATACCTACATATTCGTCGTTCGAAACAAAATATCTCATTCAAAATGATACTGTGAGACAGTCTAAGGCATTGTAACGGAGTCATAACACTCAAGGTCCGTCAAACAGAACAGTGTTGCCCACACAACCGAATCAATTTTATTGCATGCGCTAAAAATCGCACTCCTTACTTCGTCAATGACATCATCGATACGATACGCGATCTTGAACAACGCAGATTCAAATGTAGTTTACAATCACAGAATATGTTAAAACTAGTATAGAAAGGTTAACATGGTTTGTAGACGTTATGTATTGGAATGTGGGTTATAAAGGTGAGGTAAAACCTCTGATCTAGCAAAATTTTATTCACGATTTACCTCCTTTTATTTTCATAACATCAAAGGAAGTTGATAAGGTAACTAGAAACTAGATATTTTCATAGGTATACACAAACATATATTATGTTTATGTAAATTTATTATGCCTATACCTACATGGATTAAATTAAATATTATCATGATGCTGAAAGTGAGTTCCTAACTTTTTTGCGATAGTTTGCTGCTTTTCCAGCAAACTCAGTGTTGTAGTATAAAATTACACACTAAATAAAAAATAATATTTTGGCAAACATTTCCTACCAAAATTACGTATTCGTAAAACCGACTCACATTTAAAATTAATATTAGCATCGGCGTCGGCGCCGCGGCGCCTCTACACAAACAAATCAACGCTAAACGAAACTGCTATTACATTACTAACACGGAAACTTAACTGTTACTCAATCAAATAAACCAGATTAATATCAATAATATTAAATAGCAACACGAAAAACAACACGTATTTACTCTATACACGCAAGTGCTCTACTATTTTTTTCTGGGGTGTAAAATTAAGACGTGAAAGTTTCCAAAAACTAAAAAAAAATTGGTACTTACATTTTCCTCCCGCCTTCCACATGCGCCTGCACAGTGAATCCAAACATAGATTTTTCATTACCCTTATAAACTACCCTCGAGGGTATGTCCACGTTAAAACTTAACGCACCCGCGCACAGGCAAACAAACACAAAAACAGCTGACGCCATTGTTACAACACTCGCGACACTAAATTATAGACATATAAAAATTATTTGTAAATTATATAATTCGTCCTCATGATTCGTTCGGCGTAGCGAGTTCGAAATGTGCGGCGCGTCGCGACACGTCCAACGTCCGCAAAGGTCGGCGCTGCACTGACGGACTGACGGAGCCTCGGGCTCGGCGACTTGGACCGAAAATGAGGTAACCCCGTGGAAATAAATCGGCCCGTGTCCACGGCTTTTCGCGCGCTTTTCTCGGAACATGACTAGTAATGTGTATTTTCGTTACGTTTTCAGATTACTGAAAGTCTGTAACACTTATTTACGTTGAAAAGTAAACAGTGTTCGTTTCTAACAAGGACGCAGGTTCATCGGGATATCCAGTATGGGGGTAGAAAGAGGTAACTTACCTTATTTATTACTCATTTCATTGGGGGGGTTATAATGAGCAGTGTAAGTGAGCGTTTCTAAGCTAACGAGCCGTTTGTTGAATTCAAATATTGACTAGTTTAATCTGAGTCAATTTTTTAAGACAACCTTACAAATGACTTTATTGTTTAAAATTAAAGCATTCCCTTATCTAGAGAATCTTATCTATTAGAAGTTGAATTCAAATATTGACTAGATTAATCCGAGTCTAGTTTTTAACGCAACCTTAAAACTGACTTTATTGTTTATAATTAAAGCATCCTCTTTTCTAGAGAATCAATGCCATTAGAAACTTATTTATTAAGTACCTTGGTAATATTAGGCTGACACTATAAAAACAAGATAAGAATAATTTAAGTCTTTTATTACATAGATTCATGAAATACTGCTTATTATAAAATACATAGGTAATGCACATACAAAAATAACGGGAACCATAATTGTTTCACTTATGTAGAAATTAATATACATAATTCCAACACGCGTCATACATAATATCTTTCACAGAGCAAAATATTTGTGCTTGCACAAGCTGATTATACAATTGGCACTTCTATTGTGTCCTACAATAGAGTCTGTCCTTTTTATCTGTATCATTTTAATATAAATGAAAAGTTGGGATTTTAAATTGCTAAACCGATTTGAGGCCTCATTTACTAACTCAGTTACACACCGAAATGGTCCACCGGTCCTGTTTTACAAACTTTGATAGTTTGTCATCAATTGAAGTACTTTGAATTTCGACAGATGAAATGTCAAAGTTTACAAATAAAGATTCGGTGCCAACCATTTCGATGTGCAACTGAGTTACTAAATGAGGCCTTTGGATGGAATTTGGTATTCTGTATTAACTAATAATTTCCAAATTACTCTCTAACTCAAGACAGCTGAACCGAATTGGATTGGAATTATGATCAGGGTCACTTACAATTTCAAAGTTATTATTAGTAAAATAATATTAAATACATTAGTAGTCCCATCAGTCACAATCAGTCACATACATCAGTCAACACTAGCGTTACGTTAACGTCAATTATTCATACTATGCACATTGTCTTTCAGTGTTTCTTAGAGTCGTAATTTATAATGCTTTATTCGGCTTTAAATATGTACATTAAATAACTTATTATATCAAATTCAAGCAGACAGTTTTTAATCTTGCACTAGGTTTATCCTGTGCCATGGGTATCAGGAACCTCGGTACCTTGTCACCCAGAACAAGCATTTAAATCGAGAATCTGAACCAAACTTTAACGTAGGCATGGGCATCAAGATAGTTAACTTATTTATTCTGTAAGAGCTGTAAAGTACACTTGGAATAATATTTTTTTTAATTTACACCAATTTTTTTTTTAATTTATACAGGTGTACTTTGTACAAATCCATTACAAGATATTCAAAAGATTCAGTACTCCGCGGAGTGCAGGAGGCGGACAGCGAGTTAAACATGTCTTTAACATGAAAGGCGAAACATTGTCGAATTTCTGGAGGATTTTTGTGAAACTCGTCAGAGAAGCTTAGCGGTATTTGTACTAAATATCTCATAATAGATCTAATAATATATATTTTTAATATCTTGTGGGTATCAAGAACTATACGCCATGGCCCACAATCCCTAACAGAAAGATCGGGGACATAACTTGCAACATTTACCAGAACCATTACCATTGAAAAAGAGTCGACACCGCGTCTCATTCATTTCCTGATAAATTCGCATTTATAGAATTTACCATGCTTATAAATAACACGAGGTCTCCAATCATTCGTAAAATTAACAAACATAAAAATATACTTATTAACAATTCATTAATTTAATCAAATAAAAAAGGTAACTTAAAACTAAGTAATGAACATTGCACAACGATGAAACAATACTAAAATGAAATAGTTGCAATACTTAAGGCTTATAATGAGTACCTACGCGGGACTCTAAACAAGTAGGTACTTAATGAGATTTTATAATATCCCAAGAATTTCTACTCAGGCGGGACTAAAACCAGCGAACTTCCCTAGTACAGTCAGCATCAAAAGTAGATGATGAGTTTCAGAATGTCAATACAGCTGATAGAAATTTGCGTCAGAATTAGATAGCACTAAAGTGTTCCATAAATAGGTGATTGTAAAATATGCCAACTATAAGCTGATGACACTAACCACCATATGTACCTGATGACTTTAAGGTTCAAAGTATCTGATGTAAAATAGTTCTATAAATATACTAGCTGCACCCCGCGGCTTCGCCCGCGTGGAAATGTATGTGTCAAAATGTGTTTCGTTATGTACACGTTCCGTTCTCTTTCCCACTCTTACTCCCTTTTTCGTTCCCGTTCCCACTCCTGTTCACGTTGATCACCAATTCTACTGCCGGTTAAGTATGATAAATTTTAATAAACTTACCTAACTTGAGAAATGATTGGTTCCCCATACAAACTTTCATCTCCAATCATACCCTGTTCAAGTTTTATTTTCTTAATGTACTTTTTAGGAATCAATTTTAATGAAAGTTCATTAATAAAAATTGATTACCTTTAACCGCCTTAGGGGTTGAAGTGCGGAAAATCCTGAAACAGGTCATTTATTTCTAGAGGAGAGATTCTGTGCAATATTTCAAGTCGATTGGTATTTTTTTTTTATATTAATCTTTGTATTAATCACTAAGCTAAACTAACAAACCTTCACACAAACTTTTGTTCCCCGTACAAACTTTGCCACTCCCGTTAATCGTCTTAGGGATTTAATTTCGAAAAATCCTGAAACGCGTATTCATTTATTTTTAGTAGACAGTCTCTGTGCAAAATTTCAATTTGATTAGTAAAGATTTTTTTTGTTCCCCATACAAACTTTGCCACCCCCGTTCACCACTTTTGAGGTTGTTTTTTCAAATTTTGATTAGCTTATGTGTTATTCTGGCACCGAAACTATCAACGTGCCAAGTTTCATGAAAATTTGTTTAGTTACGAGATACGTGGTAACCAACAGTCACACAGACTTTTGTACCCCGTACAAATTTTTGCCACTTCCGTTAAAAGTCTTAAGGGTTGAATCGCGAAAAATCCGGAACACGTATTCATTCATTTTCAATAGAAAATCTCTGTGCAAAATTTCAAGTAGATTGGTAAAGATTTTTTTTGTTCCCCATACAAACTTTGCCATCCCCGTTTACCACTTTTGAGGGTGTTTTTTTCAAAATTTGATTATCCTACGTGTTATTCTGGCACCGAAACTATCTACGTACTAAATTTCATTTAAATTTGTTTAGTGTTTACGGAGATACGTGGTAACAAACATTCACACAGACTTTCGCATTTATAATATTAAATAATAATAATAATAAAGTGTGATGTGATGTGATAGTGTGATGTGATAGGATAGGATTAAGATTATTAGGATTTGTAATTAGAATGAATTATATTACTTTGCAATATTTTGGAAATAAAGACAGGTTCAAAAATATCTGATTATCTATCATAGCAAAAATAACTGATTATCTATTTTAACTAGCCTCTTAAAATTAAAAAAAAAAAAAAAGTAAAAAAAATAAAAAAAAAACAAAAAAAATAATAATTAAGAATTACTATCAACTGAGCTAAAACACCAGTTAAAATAGATAATCAGTTATTTTTGCTATGATAAACAGTCAGTTATTTTTGAACCTATATCTTTATTGCCAAAATATTGCAAAGTAACATAATTCATATATTTATAAAACTATTTTACATCAGATACTTTTGAACCTTAAAGTCATCAGGTACATTTGGTGATTAGTGTCATCAGCTTATTGTTGGCATATTTTACAATCACCTATTTATGGAACACTTTAGTGCTATCTAATTATGACGCAAATTTCTATCAGCTGTATTGAACTTCTGAAACTCATCATCTACTTTTGATGCTGACTGTACAAGGGAAATTGTTGTCAGTTAAAACTTTAAAAACGAAATGATAGTATACTAGCGACCCGCCCCGGCTTCGCGCGGTGCAAATTATACATATAAACCTTACTCTTGAATCACTCTATCTATTTAAAAAAAACCGCATGAAAATCCGTTGCGTAGTTTTATAGATCTTTTTTTTTTTTACTATGTAGCGATTTATAAAAATGCTATTCATCCGACTGTTTGTCCATAGCAGAGATGTTTCCTGCGCATTTTCATGGATTTTAAAGTATTAACTTTACTTCAATTGGACTAACTTCTGCTGATCAGATTTTTTTGATCGATAGAATGAGTTAGTATTCATTCATTATTATTACATTTATTAATCAGATGAAACTGAGTCTAATTATGTCAAAATATTTTTGGCGACTTTTATTATTTTTTATGCAAAACTTACGCTTGACCATTTAAAATAATCATCATCATCAGCCTATAGCAGTCCACTGCTGGACATAGGCCTCCCCTAATGAACGCTATTGCGCCCTGTTCTGAGCTCGACGCATCCAGCTTCTACCACCAGCCTTTTTCAAATCGTCACTCCACTTGGCCGTAGGGCGTCCTACACTACGTTTGCCGAGCCGCGGTCTCCACTCAAGAACTCGTTTACCCCAACGGTTATCGGTTCCTCGGCAGATATGGCCAGCCCACTTCAGCTTGCTAACTCTCTGAGCTATGTCGACAACTTTAATTCTGTGTCGGATAGTCTCGTTACGAATTCTATCCTTCAGAGAAACTCCGAGCATAGCTCGTTCCATAGCTCGCTGAGCGACTCTAAGCTGGTGGACTAGCCGTACTGTGAGTGTCCACGTTTCGGCTCCGTATGCGTTGACGTTTCAGATTTCCCCATACTGTCCCAGTAAAAGAAAACACGGTACGTTATGTATTATATATGTAACATAAACATTATATTCGGTACATGTCCACTTCCAAATTAACATTACTAATTAGTAATACTAGTAATTACTAAATAGGAATATAATACTTGATTGAAATAATTACTATCGTATAACTGGTGGTATAAGGTAGAGTGTTGTATGTATTAGTCACCGAATTAACTATCGGAAATTAGCCTCTTTTAATTAAAAAGTTAACGTACAGGAAAACCGCAAATTATATGGATAACTACAAATATGTTTATAAAAATTAATTGTAATAGGTAAAGTATGCCCCATAATACCACAGGATCGCCGCAAAAAATACCGATCGCAAATTTTTACATTAATACAGGTTGGAGCAAAATTTAGTCCCATTGAGAGCGGAGGGCGGGGGGGCAGCTTCCTTTTATTTTGTAGTTAGAAGGTTTCGTTCTTAGGAACTTATAAGTTTATTTTGAAGAAAAAATATCGCATTTTAGTTTTTTTTTAAATGTACTATGCCAGCCTACAAATTTACACTTATTAAAATAAACAAGTTGGTCTTTATCGACTATATTACACATTACAAAAATGACATTGAAAAAAAATACAAGTTGGTCTCAATTGACTCTATTAACCACTAGGAACACTATTACTAAAGTAAATTCTTAAATCAAATAGTTAAATTTTTCATAAATTCAAAAAAATATTTTTCATACATTTTTCATGGTAAAAGGCTCTTGGTGAGATAAAAATTTGCCCCACCCTGTATACGCATGCTATTTCAAGGAAAATTTACTCTGATTAATTTATATTGAGGAAATGCAAATAACCTATCACTTCTTTAATAAGAAGTATATATTCGGGACATCTTGAGCACAGTCAACTGCCCAAACTAGGCAGAGCCTGTATTAAGGGTATTAGTGACTGACTCATTGTTGATCATATAGAACACCCACACACAGATCAAATATCACTTGTTCACCAATCAACGTTGGTCCTGCAGCGGCTATCACGAATACTTCAAGCACATCTTCAAATTTCGGCCAATCAGAAAACGTAATTTCTAATCTCATAGCAAAGCGCATCAGTATCGCCTCTGGTGATGCAGGAGTCCATGGGCGACGGTGACTACTGACCCGTCTGTTCGTTTGCCAGATTTGACATGAAAAAAAGTTTATCCTCAAAAATATACGTGGATCACACTATGGACACTAATATTATAAATGCGAAAGTTTGTGGGTACGGCTGAACGGATTTCGTTGAATCTTGGATAGTTTATGGTCTGGATCTATTTATCCGAGTACCACGCAAACGAAGCTGCGGGCGAAAGCTAGTGAGCAATAAGGATTTCTCATTGATAATTATTATTGTTTAACGGGTCTTCCTCGCGTTTTGAGAACGCGGACATTTCTGAGTGTTATGATGAAATGCGGGTAGTTGCGCAACTGCTTCCGTTTCTCGGCGGTAGCTCCGGTCTTCAGTCATCCCGTGACCACGATCGTTGCAACACGGTCGAAACGTCGGGAAAATCAAACGCGAGGAAGACCCGTTAAAAAATAATTATTATGTTTGATACTCATGTCAATTTTACAAATTCTCACTGTCACACAAAATATTACTAAACAAAAGGTATTAGTGATTAGCGCTCAGGTCGGAAATCAAAGCTCCGATTTACAGAAGAAATATTTTGACCTTAACAAGAAAATAACTAAGCAAGTCGCTTTTTCTCACTCTAAGTACGTATACAGAACTGCATTTAGTATCATCTCTATCATTCTTAAATTAATACCGATACGCTACTCAATAAATTGAGATTATCTCAACCCATCTCAGACGGCGCCGCTATCCTTCGAAATCTGTACTGAAATGTTAATAAGCTCAAATAGATAGATAATTAGAGTAGGATATCAGTATTTAGCTGTAAATCTAACAACATACATAACAATACATAATAAATATTATTATAATTTAAAAGTCTACACTGATTTTACATAATGTGGTAACTTACACTGACTTTCAATCAAACTCATTTATCGAAAGTAATCACTTACACGGATTTGATTTGAAGTCTCAAGAGTTCGTTAACTGACACTGATTTACTGTTTATTTTTCACTTTTGATAAATAGTAATACTTCCATTTATATAATTCAAAAACGAATTCTCACTGATTTATGAACGTCCAACACTGATTTAATATCTAACACTGATTTAAATGTAATTTCAAATTGGCGTACATCGGTATTTCAAAAAAACACATAATCCTATGATTTGGAGAATTTAAATACGCTAGGCGTCGTCTTCTTCTGAGGTTTATTCTCGGCCACCTAGAAGTAAATCCACTATATAACTTCTCATATTAACGGCAAAAAACCCCTCTATCTTTCGTAATGTACCTTATAATAATTCTAAAACACTGGACAGCTTTCATTCTTTTCGAGTTTTTTTTATATTGAGTAGGCTTGCGTTATACTACAACTCGCCTGATGGTAAGCGAAGATATACTATATTATCCAAATATATTTGGATATAAGGCCGCTACCGTCCCTTTAGCAGTATAGGTATATTATATAGATGCCGTAGAACACGCCAGAACTGAACGATTAAATAGATGTGCCTTGGCAGATGCGCTTTTTTGACATCGATTATCTAGGAGGTTGGACGACTGACCAGAGGATCATCGAAACTCAACGCAAAGGCCTAGGATGGTAACAAAAACAAACCGATTGAAGCGAAGTCACGAACAAGCTAGTGGCATAATTTTATCTACCTCGAAATACCAAACATACACATTCAAAATTTGTTGTTTGACATATACCATATTTTTATTTGAAATGTTTATACAACTAGATATTCTGTGAATATTTCAAGCGTCTATCTGTTGCCTTAAGGCGACTATACATGTCAAACCTCCCTCTCGCTCGCACTATTCAACATTTTTGAAGATATAAAATCACTGAATGTAGTTATGCAAAATAGCAAACCTTCACGGCCTAGAAAATAACAATTGAAAGGTTCAGCAAGAGTATAATCGGCTTAATATCGAGCAAAAAACGGCATATTTTGCCAAAAAAAAACACGTTTGTTGTGTGGGAGCTCAACTTAAATACTTATTTCTATTCCGTTTTTAGTGTTTGTTGTTGTTGCAACAGAAATACATCATCTATGAAAATTTCAACTGTCTAGCTATCACGGTTCATAAGACACAGCCTGGTGACAGACAGAAAGTCAGAGAGACAGGCGGACAGTGAAGTCTTACTAATAGGGATAACGTTTTAACCCATTGGGTACGGAACCCTAAAAACATTACTTAGAATACTAGGTAACCAGCAGACGCTGTTTTTCTGCCGATAGTAATCACAATAGTATGTGACAGAGTAGTTGTGTAGTACTTACGGTCCTCTCCCCGAGCAGTAGCCTGGCCTTGTCCTCCTCCAGCGGTTCAGGCGCGGCCTGCGCTCGCCGGTGCAGCTGTAACTTCTGACGGATCGCTTGCGACAGGATCACCCTGTACACGATATAAAAACAAACGTTATCACGGAAAATATCTTCAAATATTGCTCTTTACGATAATTTATTGAGGACCGACTTTAGTCCGCAGCTTCGCTCACCTTAAAAGTTGAAGGGATAGCATTGTATTTCCGACATCAATCTTGTTTAATTGATCATCGGCCTATTTCAGTCTACCGGATATAGGCCTCCTCCGATAGGAAAGGTGAACACAGTTTCTCGCCGCCGACGCTGTTGTTACCCGTGGGCGTACACTCCTGCTCCTGCCATATTGCTGTGCCGGTGTCGGGCTGCGCTATGCCGCAGTCAGCCGACGCCAGAGCACCGTCTGCTATTTAGTACTATGTATGGTATGTACCTCCTGGTGTCGCTCTTGGTGGCCAGCAGCAGGTCGAGCCAGGTCCAGGTGACGTTGTGGTACTCGAGCGTGGGCAGTACTAGCGGCAGGTCGCGCACGTCCTCTAGGTTCTTCTCCTTGCTGCCCTTGTACGAGACGCGAACGGGTACTTCGGGAATCTTGATGTAGATGAACAGCTTGTTCTTCTCCGCTCTTTCCTGGTGGATTTAAATAGGTTTGATCAAATCTTACCATGCAAAACACTGTTCCCTTCGCGAATGATATTTCATTATTGTTACCATGTTCTCGCACTGATAACGTAAACAACCTCGCGCAAAACGTTCTAGCGGACGCGGACGTGACTAACTGGGTGTTGGATCACAGCTTAGAATAATCAGAATTATAATAACTTTGATAAGAATTATAATGCAGGTGAATAAACGAGTGGAAGCTTGTGTTGTCATAAACTTAAAGTCCTTCCAAACTTGGCTAAGCTGGCTAGAGTCAGATTGGCAGTGGGACAATTTTCCAACTGTCTACCCCAAAGTCTGCTGCGAGGGTAATAACAGGACATCAATGCAAAACCATTAGCCCCTCAAATTAGAAACAAAAAAGAATAAAGATAGGGCTATATTTCACCGTGACACCATGGCGGTGCTACCAGTTGCCGCTACCAACAAAATGTATACAACCCTATAAAGAGTTACTCACCTGGTGTCCGTTTGGTTGCGCAACCAAATGGACACCACCGTACATTTTGTTAGTAGTGGCGATTGGTTGAGCCGCCATGGTGTCTCGGTGAAATATAGCCCTATACATGGTGATAAAGCGACCAAGAGGACGACCACCCGCCCGATGGCGATGGTCGAACGACATTGTGGACGTACCTAGGAATCTGTGGATTAGGCTTGCAAGGACCGGAAAGAGTGACATGATGAAGAGGAGGCCTATAACCAACGGTGGGTATTATCGGGCTAAATGATGATGATGACAACTACTAGTCATGGTAGCTACAAGTCTAGTAAAAATCAAGCAACACAAATAAAGCCTACCTTCATTTTCTCGACGTCATCTTTATCCTTCTTATCTCTCTTAACGTAGAAGTTGGAGTTGGAGTCCTTGCCCTTCTTCTTGCCCTTCTTGGATCCTGCAGGCACGAGTCCCCCCGCGCCCCCGCCCCCGCCCCCGCTGCCCCCCGCGCCGCCCTCCTCATCGCCCTCTTCCATGGACTCGGGGTCGCGCTCCGGGAAACAGAACTTCAGCATTGTGTTGAAGAACTTCTTTGTCAGACCTGGCAATCGAAAGTTAACGGCTTATTAGACCACACGGTATTCAGTCTATTTAAGTAAGACTATCTTACACTTATCGAAGTATACTGAACAGACTGAATACCGCGTGGTCTAATATAATAAGCCTTTTAACATCAGCCTGTAACAGTCCACGGCTGAATATGAGCGTCTCATAACAATAAGCGCCATTGCGCCATGTCCTCTGGTCGGTGCATCCAGCTCAAAGCATCGCAAAGGGTATAAGAGACCTCTTAGTTGTTGTTATACAAAACAACGTCAAAAATGCCTGCTGGAGTTTCTAAACAAACATAGTGCCCGCGCAATTTTTGCACTTTTATAGTTAACGCTGCTTAAGTAGCTTTTCGACCGACATATCACCCTCACAGTCAGTTACTATGTAACTGTATACCTAAAGTTTTTGAGTGAAATAAATTTATCTTCATCTTATTACTAGATGCCGCCCGCGGCTTCACTCGCGTGGTACCCGGATAAAAATATAGCCTATGTGTTAATCCAGGTCACAAACTATGTATATTCCAAGTTTCATCTAAATCCGTTCAGTAGTTTTTGCATGAAAGAGTAACAAACATTCATCCATTCATCCATACATCCATCCTGGTTGTCTGGAAGAAATTCGCTTTAAGCGATTAGACCGCCGATTATGCCTACATTTTTGTTTTTTAAATTTATTCTTGAGCTCTTATTGGTGTTGTGTTCAATAAAGAATTTATCTATCTATCTAATACAAATTTTTATTAGTCTAGAATTTAAAGTATTCGAATTGGTTGTATTATCTAAAATCAACAATGCTACGTATCTTTTCTACCTCTATTGTCTCTTTCTAATTGTTATTTCAGTTGAAACTAAACTGGTAGTGGGTCCGTTTGGTTGTGGTGGTACTAATAAAGGCACCGCAGCGAATTGACTCAGCGGGCCTGAATATTCTGCCGCCTTATTTGCCCAGATGCTTATGAATTAGGTCGCAACTCATTAACATTCATTGGGATCATTCAAATTCAAACTACTGTCTGGGTTTTAAATACCATTAATACATTTAATGAATTGAATCAGGCGTTTTGCGGAGTGCCAAAGGCGGACAGCGAGCCTATCGTTTCCTGTTGATACCTTATGGGGAAGGTGAAACATTGTCGAATTTCAGTTGAGTTTTTATGAAACTCGTCAGAGAGAGTTGGTGGAATTTGTACTAAAGATTTTATCTTTTAAATATCTTAATAATACATTTTGTAGAAATAAACTAAACAAGAACAATTTAGCGGAGCTAGGTTAGGCATATGCTTTTTAGTTTTTCCAAAAATAGGTATAATCCGAGAGCTTGAGCATTCTTGTCACATGTCTATGACAGATGTTTTGATGTACGGCAAGAAAGGTCAAGCAAATGGAGTTGTGTACGCTAGTTTCCATAAAATGCTACTATGAACTCACAAGGAATTTATTTTGTGCCGTGGGTATAATGACCTATGCGTACATCATGGTATCACAACACCCAGACGGGGAACAAATATCATCTGTAAGCGTATAACGAAAAATGTTGGTCAATGACAAAGCCTAATTTACAATCTACGCTTTCTCATTGGCCAAAATTTTACCTACGAATACTTTTTCACTAGTTTTCGTAATTGAGCCTCTAGCAATGCGAACATTTGCACCGCTGCGGAATCAAACCTGTAACCCCTTGCGTCACAGCTGACTATTCGTCCGTTTCGCCAACAAGGTCGACTATGTTTTATTTAAATACAGTTAGTATTACAAAAGTCTGTCATATTGCAGTGCAGATGTGCACCTGTGATAGATGAGTCATTTATTCTCATGAAAGGCGCTCCAAACACTTAGGTCATCCTTCACTTTTACGTAGTTCGCTAGTGGCTCACTCTGGGTCGGTTTTGAGGCCAACCGCAGGCCTCGCATCGTAGAGCACGTTCCAAAAAACGTAATCTACGATGCCATGCTTTGTGATAGGTAATGGTTACCACTTAACATCAGATGGGCCATGTGCTTGTTTTGACAACCTCTGTGGCGCAGTTGGCGAAGGCCCGCCTGAGACGCAGAAGGTTGCGGGTTCAATTCCCGCTGCGATACAAATGTTTGTACGTTCTGAAAATATTTGTTTCGGGTCTGGATGTTTTCTACGTATAATAAGTAAGTAAAAAAAAACTATGTAGTTAATCAGTCATGTGGTACCCATAATACAAACTCTGCTTAGTTTGGGGCGACATGATGCCTTGACCTTCGCCCACTGCACCACAGAGGTCTTCAAATGCAACCATATTCACTCTTCCAAATTCTAAGTGATTACCACGCCGACGGACCAACACGACGGTTGCCTTACCAAGATTATCTATGCAGTTCAATTTCAATTTCAATTTGTTTATTTCGGCAAAAATGTAGTACATTACAACCGCAAAATTAAGAAACTAACTATGAGTAAACTTAACGAGGTATATTAGGTATAATCTAAGTATTTAATGGGTACAAATCTTGTAAGCAGTAGGTATATTTCGCTGTTGCCTAGTTGTTGATTTGGTACCGAAACCAATGTAAGCTACGCAACGAGAGCTTGAAACTTCATTTTAATTCTTACTAATATAATAACAAGAATCTAAAGAACATGAGATCATTTAAAATGACGTATACAAATCACTTTGGGCATATCTTCAATGGAAACTAATTGAAGATGTGATTTGTGCGTCATTAGTGACATCATTGTCGCGAGAAATGTACGAGTCAGTGATCTTGACACTTGTTTACGAATATACATTAAATAAGCCATGGCTATAATTTGCTTTAAACCTTAGTGTCCTAGTGAGTACACACCACAGAGCTTGTATTATGACAATATATATCAATACCCATTGATATATATTGTTACTATCGTAACTAGATGCGTAGTACCGGCCAAAATGCGTGTAGGCATCTCCTCTCATCCTCTCTGTATTCTGTGGTGTAGGCTCAAGTCTTGGCCATGGCCAAGATCCTCTCCTTTCTTCATACAGTGGCCATCTTGACATCGACCGAGTGACACTTCCGCGAAATAGGCAAATAATGTGATGATAAAGTGCATTTCTTGAACTCAATTGTGTAAAGAATCACGCGGAATTACTTTTTTCATGAATATCTATAGATTTTTTGCTAAAATTGCAGCAAATATTTAACTAAATTTTTAGTTAAATAGTTCATGCCACGTAATGTGTCCAGCAAAAAATGTGTAGTTTTCCCGATTATTGTGGGAGATTTTGATAACGGATAAAATCTTTGTTAAGCTCTTAATTTCTTAAAATAATTCATAATACATATAGTAGCAAACCACCTTGTCAACCTGTATATTTTATGGAACGCAATAAATGATTGAGTTTTGAGTATTGAGCATATTTAAGATCATTTCAAATAGATCACTCACTTCTATTGATACATGCCATCATCCATGAAATTAAATTATTAACTCAAAGAAATAAAAGGAAGAACAGAAGACATTTGACGTTACATGCGGTGGTTGAGTGATATTACGATCGTTATTATATGTTGGCACAAAGTAAAACACTTATTTTATTTCCACAGACAAAGTTTACTGTTTCGATCTACTAATATGATTAGTGATAATATCACAAAGTTACGACGAACAGTTATTTTCTTAAACAATTCACTTTTCAACTATATGGTGGTAATAAATGGTGACTGGAGAACAATTTGTACGCTATGAAAACGTAAAGCAGGCTAAAAGAAAAAACTAGACAGGTACTGTTTTAGTGACTGAGTCACATGTTAGTGTAAACTTCAGGGAAAATCTATAATCCTATCCTTCTTCCTACTAATATTATAGATGTGACAATTTGTGAGTAGGTATAGATGTATGGATGTTTGTTACTTTTTCACGCAAAAATTACAGAGCGCATATAGAAATTTAATAATTGATAAAATAATAAAATAAAAATTAGTATTTAAATTAAATTATTACATAGTTGTTTATGACCTGGATCGAACACATAGGCGACTTTTCATCCGGGTACCACGCGAGCGAAGCCGCGAGTGGAAGATAGTATCCCATAAATTTCGACTCAGTGGGATTATCATCATCAGGTGGCATGAGCATCAATCGTGGGACCGAAACTGGATGAGTCGAGCTTTGTACCGTGGGGATTGGCACATACAAAGGGAGGCTTATACCCAGCAGTGGGTGAAGTCGGGCTGTGGATGATGATGATGATGATGGGATTAGAACCCGTGGCCTTCCCATAAATACTGGGAAACTACCAACTGCGCTACGTAGGACGTTGTTGTTGTTGGTACGGGGTTACTTATTTCCAATAATTAATGAGTAAAAAAATCACGTTCATTTTCGAGAAAAAAATCTAGATCAGGCAACATCGAGGCAACATTTTTATTTCAAGCATTGTAGCTATCTCTATAAAATCAACTGCCATTCTCGAAGCAGGCCAGTTTAAATAAAAGAGATAAATATATGTTTCCTTCAAAATGACAATTATTTTCAAAGCTACGTCTTCGCCATCAATAAGTGGTTACTATATTTTGACACTTGTTAAGGAGGTTTGCATCTCATGTTATTTAACTCAATGTGGGAACCACATAACTGATATACTACCTTAGATAGTTTTTTTTTTGTAAATTCTTACATATTATTCATAGAAAACACCCAGGCCTGATACAAATATCTCCAGATGATGCTAACATTTGTCCCGCGGCGGGAATCGCACCTGCAACCTTATGCGTCTCGGGCGGACCTTCACCCACTGCACCACAGAGGTCGTCAAAATTGGTCAATCGTCGAGTCTAACTTCAGAGGGACCTAGATCCGTCGTGACACCTATATGGGGGCTTAGTTACCGATCCGTTTAAAATATAACTTTATTGTACACCAGAAATTACAATACACTTATTATTAAAATAAAGTACGCTAGCTGCCACCCTAGGAGAACCTGTATTTCGGGTAGCTCGTTTCTTGGGAACAATGCGTCAACAGAAGTTGTCAATGAAACGCTAAAAGAAGGTGCAGCAACAATAAATGTTATGTTAGGTGAAGTTAAGATAAGGGAACAATGTTGATCTGGTACGGGGGCAGTAGGAGGTGTGCAGACAGTTATAGTTACCGATCCGTATGGGCACGATGTTGACCTCGAAGTGTTCCTTGACGGCGATCCCGCCGACGGGCGGGCGGTCGCGGCAGAAGACGCGCAGCGCGGCGCGGCGCGCCACGGGCGCACGCCCGAGCGGGGCGGCCGGCGCCAGCACCTGCCACCACACACCATGTACTCCTACCTGCCACTGCCGATCTATCTCCTCTCTAGTTAGCCTCACCAAACGATACGACCAATCCTAGTCACACTGAATTACCACAGCCACTGAGACAATTACCTTGTTCGCTGCTCCAGAGAAAACTGAGAGCATTACTAACAAGTAAATGTTACTACACACCAGAAGAATTTTTAAATGACAAGCAAATAATTTGATTCTTTTCCATTGACATTGTTTTAGGTGTTTATTTTTATATTAATTAATTTTATGATATCATTTTTCAAACCTATTGATATTTAATAAACACAAGAAAAAACACTTTTGTAATCGGAGACTTTAACGGTAAAATCGGTATAGCAAAAGAAGAAATAAATAGTATCCTAGAATAATTTGGATATGGAATCCGAAATGAAAGAGGTCAAAAACTTATAGAATTTTGTTATGAAAACCAGTTAACTATCACAAATACTAAATTCAAAAAATCACGAAGAAAAAAATGAACCTGGCTCTCCTCAAATGGAAAATACATGAATGAAATTGATTTTATAACAACAAAAAACATTAAACTGGTTAAAGATGTAAATATACTTATAATATAATATAATATCAAATACCCTTCTGATCATCGCCCGGTCAGATGTGAAATTAAGATAGATGGAGTATCCAAACGTAGTAGAACAAGCTTTTGCAAACCAAAGACAAAGCTATTTACACCCATTGAAAAAGAAACACTGGAGTATATGTGACAAAGCTATTTACACCCATTGAAAAAGAAACACTGGAGTATATGTTAAAAAAAGAAAATATCCTACATGGAAATACAACAGAGGAAACAAACTGCATTACAACTAACGCTATTAACAAATGTGTAAAAAAACCTACCACTAAACATCCCAAAACAATATGTAAACGAAATATTTACAGAAGAAATAATAAATCTCATTAAAGAAAGAGAAAATCTGAAGAAAATTTGTCTTACAACTTTTACCCAAAGAAAACGTCTGAGAAACCTTTACTCAAAAATAAAAAATAAACTCAAAGACAAACAGAAAGAACAAAGACAACAAATAATACAAGAAGAAATGATAGCTACAGGATCATGTAAAAGGGCATTTAAAAAACTTAATACATCTTCAAATTGGGTCACGGAACTGAAACAATCTCAAAACAGAAAAATAATCACTTCTAGGCATGAATTACTAAAAACCGCGACAGACTTTTACAAAGAGCTTTATATGGAACATAAAAATATTGAACCCTTCACTCTCTTAATCACCCTTCTTTATAAAAAAGGAGACCCTAAAAACATAAACAACTAGAGGCCTATTAGCTTACTCTCAACTATATACAAAATATTCACTGCCTTGCTATCAGTCCGCATAAATAAGACAATAGAAGAAAATCAAACTCGTGATCAGGCAAGATTTACAAAAAACTTTTCAACCCGTATTTACTATATATTTATTATACCAGTATATTTACTCTAACACAGATAATGGAAAAATACACGGAATACGGGAAAAGCATCTATTTTGTTTTTATTGACTTTAGCAAGGCCTTTGACTCTATCAAACATATAGAGCTCTGGAAAGCACTTGCTAAGCAGGGAGTAAATCAAAAATATACTCAACTATTACAAAATATATATACAAATTGTATAGCCTAAGTAAAGCTAGAGAAGCCTGGCGAAGCATTTAATATAGAGAAGGGTGTCCGTCAAGGTGATACGATTTCGCCGAAACTATTTATAGCCTTATTGGAATACATATTCAAGAAACTGGACTGGATACATATTCAAGAACACCTATCTAACTTACGTTTCGCTGACGATATAATTTTAATATCCGAGAGCCAATCAATCCGAGAGCCAATCAGAACTACAAGAAATCATAACAGGACTGGAAGAAGAAAGTCAGAAATGTGGCTTGAAAATTAACTGCGAAAAAACAAAAGCAATGACAAACAGTCAACCATTACCACTACTTATTGATAACCAGGTTTTAGAATATGTCGATAACTATGTCTATTTGGGACAAAACATATGCTTTAAGAACAAAAAAGGAAATAGAAAGAAGAATAACTCTCGCAGGAGAAAATACTGGACACTTAAAGATTTTTTTAAAGGAAAATATGCAATAAGCGTAAAGAAAAAACTCGCTGACTCCACCATTCTACCAACACTACTCTACGGTTGCCAAACCTGGGCACCAACAATCGAAAATAAAATAAAATTAAGATCCTTCCAAAGAGCCTTAGAACGAAGTATGATAGGTCTTAGACTCCGCGACCGCATCAAAAGCTCAAAAATCAGATCAAAGACAAAACTAACAGATGCAGGAACAATGGCAGCAAGACTAAAATGGAAATGGTCAGGACACATTGCAAGACGTAATGACAACCGTTGGAGCGAAAGAATTCTACATTGCATCTACATCTAGCAAAGGAAAGAGAGAAAGAAGTCGGCCGGTTCGCCGCTGGGACGACGACATTGTGTTGGTAGCAGGCAAGCAGTGGGTACGAAAGGCCCAAGATAGGGAGAACTGGCAAGAGAAGGAGGAGGCCTTTATCCGAAAATGGATAGCCCCGGAATAGACAAGGATAATTAATTTAATGTATAGTAACTTTATAAATGTATAGGGAAATAAAGGCTATTTTTATTTTTATTTTATTTTATTTATATAAGCTTTGTGATAGGTAATGGTTACCACTCAACATCAGGTGGGCCATGAGCTTGAACCATGTTCAAGTATCATAAAAAAAATTTAAAAAAAATTAAATTTATGATTGCAAGCGTTTTTTTAAAATTATTATGAGTTGGGTAGTTATACAGAAAAACCTATTAAATGATGTAACACCTTTTAAAAATCTGTATTTCATGCAATAAATGATACTTTACTGTAGTACAATCCGAAACAAATATAGGAACCACCTCGCTACTTGCAGCCAACTTGAAAGGGACAAAGATACATTGTCATGTGCGTAGTGTACTGTACACGTCTATTTAAAACTAAACTGGGCGAGCATTATGTAAATAAACAACAAAATAAAAAAAACCGACTTCAAAACATTTATTGAAAAAACTGTAAAACCAAAAAGTTAAAAATAATTGATTATTTTGTGGTTCATCCACCTTTTTCTATAAATTTATCCCTTACGATCTATGCGTTTACCACATAGGAAGATCTAGATACCTACCTGTTAGTTTTGGAGTCTCACTTACACTAATATAGACCACTCGCACGGATCTATGTCCCTGTGTATTTGGCTGTAAGTAGCGTCGTAGTTTCTATGTTTGTGTCGGATTGTACTAGGATTGGTCGAATCGTTTGCAGAGCCTACTTCGAGAGGTTGCCTCTAACGTTATTGTCGCATTACGTCCATTGTTGTTGATGTTTATGCACACAAATACACTTATCTACTACTATACTACTACTACAAGCAAGGCCGAGCCATCTTCGTGAGATAGAACAAATATAATTGAAAGATATCCCACTCTACACATTGTGTTCAAAGAACAAAGTACACCCAATGCTAATTTTATAGGAAACTACATACCTCTGGAAACGGCTCGTTCGGTAAGAGATTGGTAACTTGCACGTATCCAACCTCCAGCTGATGTTCCACCGAGTCATCCGAGCGGGATGTCTTCGTATACCTGACGCAAAATTATACGAAATTACATTCTTATTTTTTTACAGTTTACAACAATGCATGAATATTCCCTTCATTGTTCAAAGCAAAAGCCGTGTTGTTGTTGTTTCGAAGTGTTCGAAGTTTCGCACACCTAAAGGTAGAAGGTATGCTTCTAGGAATCAAAGAGGGCAATGATTAAAACGTAAGATATTTATTAGAGCACGCGATATTCAGTCTGTCTTACTGACGAAATAGTCAAACCTAAGACTGCCTTATGGCCCGTTCCTATGATATAGAAACCGGCCGTTAGCGGCTTACTCTTATTAAACTACGCTAAGTGTAAGACAGTCTTACTAAGACATGCTGAATACCGCGTGCTCTAATTAGCCTTTCACAGGATATCAGTGAACAACAGATGGGCTGTCTTTTGTCTAACTGTCCATTGCCCGTAAGCCTCTAACGGGCCGACTTGAAGTTGATCAATAAGATTTAAATCAAGGGTTTCGTAGGCCTAGCATAAGTTACTAAGCTGTTGGTGTTCAATAATCAACTCATTCAGGAAGTTACTGAGCAGCAGATCGCATATTCCTAGCTGGTCATCCGCACTTGTGAGTCTACGGTAGTTGAAGTACATCTCGATGTATCAGCTTCTGGCCCAAGGCTAGACCATGAAAGCGTTCAATAATGTACACTTACAGGAAGTTAGCTGCTTATAAGTCATCTCCAGCTGTCCATCCAGACTTGTTAGCCTCCAAAGCTTGAAGCGGACTTGCAGCAGATGTTGATGTAGAATTTGCCGGGCTGGCATCGTCTATCCGACGTGAGACTAGTGAGTATAGGGATGCACACTCACAGGAAGTTGGTGAGCAGCAGGTCGGCGATGCCGAGCTGTCCGTCGGCGTCAGTGAGGCGCCAGCGCGCGGACTTGAAGCAGATCTCGTTGTAGCGGTGCGGCGGCGCCGGCAGCGGCGCGGGGTGCGTGCGGCGCGCGCCGCGTCGCTCCTCGCGCCAGCCGCGCACCATGGCGTCCAGCTCCTCGCCCAGGGACCACACGCTCTCCTTGCACTCGTTCACCTGCACCACACATCGCCTATTCGCACCGCTAGCGGTACTGCGCTGCTGGCTTTACAGGTACATGCCCATACGAGAATTATCCGCTCTTCAACCGCCTCAACTGAAGACTAGCTCAGATTAGCCTAGCCTGCATAATTATTATGCTGAGTTGGGACTGTTTGTAACTAGTTTAATTATTTGTTACTTTGTGTTCTTAAATGTTTTTTTTTGTTGTAAATAAACAATTTGAATTTGATTTTAAAATATGCTAATTGAAATCCGAAATGTCTGGTTCGAAAATTATTTATGCAAGGGCAAAATTTTACCAAATTTAGGGCAGCTATCATTTCTTCGGATGTTACCATATGAAACCATTTTTTTTTAACCAGCTTATTTTTTCGTCCCACTGCTGTTCAAAGGCCTCCCCCAAACTCTTTCACACATCTCTGTCTTTGGCGCTCTACCACCATTCCTTCACAAATGCAACAAGATCGTCCCGCCAACGCTTTCTAAGAAACTATTTATTTGTAAAAAAAAAGTATCCAGAAAATGAAATTTGTCAAAAAAAGAGTTGGTTTTTATAAACTATTTTTCAACAGGAATACTTTTGAATCATCAATTAAAATTGTTTTTTTTTTACTTTTCATTAATTTATATTAATCGTCATTCGGCATATAGTGGTAATCGGTGATAACATGAATCATCATAATATTGTCAAGACATTAAAAAAATACAACCGAATTGAGAACCTCCTCCTTTTTTGAAGTACGTTAAAAATTCACTCGAGGCAGTAAGAAGGGTAATGTAGGACCATTTAGACTGTTACCTGATCATCGAGACTTTTCAGCTCGGCGATTGCGACCGGGTCGTCGTCGGTGATGGATCTGTTCTTGAGGTAGTACTCCTTCTCTAGGCGACGTAGTCGGGCGAGAGATTCACGAACCTATCAAAAGTTTATTCAATATGGTAAACAAAACAGAATGCAGTCAAAAATACTATTAAACATTAATACCATGTTTTGAACTACATCGCATTCCAAAGTATGTGAACACATGAGGATAATTATACCTACAAGTTTTAGAGATAGTTAGTTACTTTTTTTTCTATTTTTATTGTTGTAATTTATTTTAGGTCTCTCTTTTTTATTCTTAACTTCGAAAGTACCAATCGATATATATACCCTTTAAGAACTAAATAAAGATTTAATTATTATTTATTAGAAGATTGAAAAAAAAATCATGAATTGTAAACTTTTTGAGATAATATTGTCACATATTGAAAACTGTGATGTTCATGACGTATCATTTATACTATTATTTAAAAAAAACTTCACTATTTCCAATTATGAGATCGTTACAACGGCTGAGATTCACATTCTCAGGACATTTTCACACAACGTCATAACATAGCCTCAAAGAAGGCTAAACTATTTTACATTGACAGATTCGACTTTACGATTGACAAAATCCCTGAGTGCGCACGGTTACTTTTTTACTACTTCTAGATGGAACAAGCACATGGTCTACCTGATGTTAAGTGGTAACCATTACCAAACATATACCAGTCTTGCATCGTAGGTCATGGATGTTTAGAACGGGCCCTACGATGCTAAGTTCTGCGTACATCAACCAACATAAAACAAAGGTTTTACGGTATAAAAAGCGAGCCCTTCACATAGAGCTCTTTTTATTGCTACTTAAATGTCTCCTTAGTGATTATAATGAATGTATTAAACAGCGATAGAAATAACTCAAGTGTCGACGTCAGTATATTAGAATAAAATTAAAAAACAACTACTTATATATATTTTTTAAGCACTCCATGTTCTTAGCAGATCATCTTGGTTAAGCAACACTCCGCCTGGACACTATAGGATGAGTGACCGTTTAATGGCATTTACTAAGCGCTTCCGTGCTGCGTTAAGATGTTGGTGCCAGCTTTTTCAGTAGTCAATCCATAAGCTATGTCGGAGGCCTTCGAGCGGCCTAAAACCTCCGACACCAGAGTCGGACACTAGCTCATACGAAGGAAGAAAGGAATGATTTTTTATTTATGAACAGCGATAAACTTCCTACTTATTTTAATCTCGTTGAATGAATGTCACCTCCAGCGAGATAAATAAATAATGCTGGACTATCACATAGCACCATGTGGCCCCAAACTAAGCAGAGCTTGTATTATAGGAACCACATGATTGATATATTACACTAGCTTCCGCCCGCGGCTTCGCTCGCGTGGTACCCGGATAAAAAGTATGTGTTAATCCAGGTCACAAACGATGTATATTCCAAGTTTCATCCAAATCCGTTCAGTAGTTTTTGCGTGAAAGAGTAACAAACATTCATCCATGCATCCATACGTACTCGCAAACTTTCTCATTTATAATATTAGTTGATAAATACTTTTTTTGGTAAATACATACATATATCATACATAGAAAACACCCAGACCCGAAACAAATATCTGCAGAACATGCAAACATTTGTCCCGCAGCAGGAATCGAACCCGGAACCTTCTGCATCTCAGGCGGGCCTTCGCCGACTGCGTCACAGAAGTCGTCAGAGATGGGTTGACGATATAAGAAAGACTAGCGCAGGATCGAGGCAAGTGGCACAAGAAAGAAGACCTATGCCCAGCAGTAGGTCAATAACGGATGAAATGATGATGATGATGAATGATAAGAATCTTGAATAGTAAAATTTTTTGAAGGATCTTGAATTTCCTCCCAGGATGGTGTTGGAACAAATTCCAAGGTCCTGTGAACTGTGTGTGATGCTGTAAAGAACTGTGAAGTGTTTGATCAACGTTAAAATAATCAAAATCTTATCCCAACCATTTACAATTTAAATAATTAACCTACCATGTTCATTATATCACGGACTACGTTATATTTAACAATTTAAAAGGTTTAATAAGATTTTTCCTTTTATGTTTATCAAACACGCAGCGTCTTTGTTACTAAAAAAAGTTTTATTGGAACGAACCCTTGAAATTAATAAATAAATAGTATGTTTATCCTACATTACTAAAAGCAACTCCGTTCCAAGTAATAGATAACTTATTTTAAGAAACAGTCCGACCTTCGAAATGTTTATTTCAAGAGTAGCAAGCAACCGTCATACAATAATACTTAAAAACTGCGTAATATAATATAACTACGTATGTATGAATACTGTGCTAAATTATCGCTACGACCTTCGCTGCACTAGACAGCGACACGTCATAATGAAGGAGTTTAAAACTGACGTCAGCTAGCGTTTGGTTATTTCGTGCACCCGATCATAATCTTCGGTAGTATAGTGGTAAGTATCCCCGCCTGTCACGCGGGAGACCGGGGTTCGATTCCCCGCCGGAGAGATTTCTTTTATGATTTTGTTTTAACATTTCAAAGAATTAATGAGCTATTTAAAAAATATCTATTTAGACGACATTGCAATCTTTTGGTGTTACTATTGTAAGTCATTCATGAGCAATTGTTTTCTACGTAAAATTAATCAAATATCTTAATTATCAAACATGAGATTTTGTTGTTACATTTACATTACATTGTGCACTACAAATATTTAAAAATAATAATGTTAATACATTTTGACACATCAACACATGCTTTGGCCAAATATTTTGTGAAATGTGAAACGATTTCTACTTATTTTAACAACTGTACTTAGATGTACCATATTTCTTGATAATTGGAATTAGAATTGGTTTTGACCAAAAACTTATAAAATAACTTTGTCGTGGTTAAAAAATACAATACACAAAAATCATATGTTCTCTCCGTCGGGGAATCGAACCCCGGTCTCCCGCGTGACAGGCGGGGATACTTATCACTATACTACCGAAGATTGTGCAAGCAAACATGAAAATATTAACCTCATGCTGTTAAACAAATTACAATTTTCTAGTAACTTGTTCTATTATTCGTCATTCAAGTTCACCAGGAGATTCATCCGCGTGTGTTGAGCTGGGCATAGGCTAGTCGGAAAAAATATCTACATGAATGAAGTTGATTGACTAACTGACAAGCAAACTACAACCTAAACACGAGTATAGTATTGGACTCAAATAATTTCCTAAATTTTTGCTCGTGAAGGGAAGCAACGCGTATTGAAAGCCTACTAAGACATGCGCGTTATGTCTCATTGTTCGCCTCGCGACTCACGTGCTCGCGTGCTCACGTGCGGTTTTGTGCACGAGTACATTATGAACCGACTGACTGAACACTTGACGGTCGTGTGAACGGTAGCTCGCGTACGCGATTGATTCGTCTGAAAGTCTCGACGAATGTGAGTCTCACGTTAGAAGTCGCGAGCGCCCTCTAGTATAAAGTTCATCATCATCATCATCCGCAGTCCGATTTCACCCACTGCTGAGTATAGGCTTCCCTTTGCTTCTGCCACTTCCTACGGTCTCGCGCTAGCCTGATCCACTGGCGGCCCACATCTTCTACATCATTATAAAGTTACTTGTCTGCAACTTGTCTCTCGAGCTGCACACTCCCTGCAGCTAATGTTACCTGCGTCTGCAGCTTGTGTATGAGATGGCGCGGGTCCTGGTCGTGCCTCAGCTGCAGCTGGAAGCGCATCCTGGCGCGTCTCTCCAGCTGCACACTCCCTGCAGCTAATGTTACCTGCGTCTGCAGCTTGTGTATGAGATGGCGCGGGTCCTGGTCGTGCCTCAGCTGCAGCTGGAAGCGCATCCTGGCAAGTCTCTCCAGCTGCACACTCCCTGCAGCTAATGTTACCTGCGTCTGCAGCTTGTGTATGAGATGGCGCGGGTCCTGGTCGTGCCTCAGCTGCAGCTGGAAGCGCATCCTGGCACGTCTCTCCAGCTGCACACTCCCTGCAGCTAATGTTACCTGCGTCTGCAGCTTGTGTATGAGATGGCGCGGGTCCTGGTCGTGCCTCAGCTGCAGCTGGAAGCGCATCCTGGCACGTCTCTCCAGCTGCACACTCCCTGCAGCTAATGTTACCTGCGTCTGCAGCTTGTGTATGAGATGGCGCGGGTCCTGGTCGTGCCTCAGCTGCAGCTGGAAGCGCATCCTGGCGCGTCTCTCCAGCTGCACACTCCCTGCAGCTAATGTTACCTGCGTCTGCAGCTTGTGTATGAGATGGCGCGGGTCCTGGTCGTGCCTCAGCTGCAGCTGGAAGCGCATCCTGGCACGTCTCTCCAGCTGCACACTCCCTGCAGCTAATGTTACCTGCGTCTGCAGCTTGTGTATGAGATGGCGCGGGTCCTGGTCGTGCCTCAGCTGCAGCTGGAAGCGCATCCTGGCGCGTCTCTCCAGCTGCACACTCCCTGCAGCTAATGTTACCTGCGTCTGCAGCTTGTGTATGAGATGGCGCGGGTCCTGGTCGTGCCTCAGCTGCAGCTGGAAGCGCATCCTGGCGCGTCTCTCCAGCTGCACACTCCCTGCAGCTAATGTTACCTGCGTCTGCAGCTTGTGTATGAGATGGCGCGGGTCCTGGTCGTGCCTCAGCTGCAGCTGGAAGCGCATCCTGGCGCGTCTCTCCAGCTGCACACTCCCTGCAGCTAATGTTACCTGCGTCTGCAGCTTGTGTATGAGATGGCGCGGGTCCTGGTCGTGCCTCAGCTGCAGCTGGAAGCGCATCCTGGCGCGTCTCTCCAGCTGCACACTCCCTGCAGCTAATGTTACCTGCGTCTGCAGCTTGTGTATGAGATGGCGCGGGTCCTGGTCGTGCCTCAGCTGCAGCTGGAAGCGCATCCTGGCGCGTCTCTCCAGCTGCACACTCCCTGCAGCTAATGTTACCTGCGTCTGCAGCTTGTGTATGAGATGGCGCGGGTCCTGGTCGTGCCTCAGCTGCAGCTGGAAGCGCATCCTGGCGCGTCTCTCCAGCGTGCGGCGTCTCTCAGGTTCCACGTGTAGGACCACGTTGTTTATCACGTCCAGGAGCATTGCGTACTGTGGGAGGAATCATCTATTTAATATTTATACGCGATTACGGTAAGCTTTTAAAATAAAACCAAATTTTTACATAGTAAGTAGATTTTTATATATTCCTAAAATTTCGACTCAGGCGGGATTTGAACCTTCCCATAGATAACGGGACGCGCTAATCAACTGCCTTGTCCTCCTCGCCTTGTCGCAATTTTCGGCCAGTCACGGCTAAGCACCGTTCCACCGGCTCCACCTGCATGGGAAACGTTGCAGCCCTCAAGCCTGCTCAATTACTTTTAGTTTCGTAGGTACATTGAAATTTGTCTGTTTGAAAATTTCAACATGGCGACGAGTTGGTTCGGTAGCGCAGTTGGTTTTTATGAGCGGGTCGCGGGTTCAAGTCCCGCCTAAGTGGAAATGGATTTTTTTCTTAGATTTCCCTGAAGTGTGGGCTTACATATTTTAACATAGCTTTTGAGTGAGAATCGTGAAAAGTGGTGTTGAAATGTGTGTTAGCAGGAGGTGCGAGTCGCGTGCGTGGTTGGTAGTTACCTGCAGCGAGTTGGTGCAGACGTCGAGGTCGTGGTGCATGAGTGCGAAGGAGTCGTAGGGGGGGTGTGCGTCCCCCCACCCCCGCGCCGCGTCCGCGCCGCCCCCCGCCTCCTCCGTGCACACGTAGTGGAACTCGCACGCACACCGAGACACTATCCTTTGCAACTGTACCACCACATACTATATCAAAATCTAAATCAAAAATACTTTTATTCTATAAGCACAAAGTGTTCATGCCTCCTTATGCTTTCATAGTGAGTGTGTTAAGGTGTTTGCTATGTTAATTTTGTCAGGTGTTGTGCACCTTAGTAAAAGCTTTGATTTATGTAAAAAATCTCTCGTTCCTAACCTCCATTGAATGGACGTGTCGTTTGTCTATCTTGAAATTAATAAATACCAGTCAAGTGTATATGTTGGAGTTTAATTTATCTAAAGAATTAGGCTCCCTTATGTTCCAAAACTGAACATAAATTGGTGGCCCATGAGGGGAACATTAAAACCAGAAAGTCAAGAAACTCTGGGAATCCCCGCGGTTGGCGAAGGACTTTGGACTTTGAAGAATTTATTTCAAAACGAATGAAATCCAGGAGTTGAATTTATCAAGACTAACGGTGGAGTATTGGTCAGTGGATCAGCCAAAGATTCACGCCTGCAACTGCGGTCTACGAAAAGATAAGTGCCCCTTTCCTTTGTTCTTCCTAACCTAAAATTACCTACTAAATTCCCAATCCAAATTGTACCACTTGTGATAAAACAAAGTGTTGTAAAAGTTAATTAAAAACAGCGTTAGCAAGATAATAAAAGTTAATTACATTATTTTTAAACAAGAAACATTTATGTGAGTAAGTACATTGCAACGTGGTGGTCACGTATGTACCTACCCTGTCGAGTGTATTCCACATCCTTAATATCGATCAAATTAATTATAATCCGTGTTCCTTGTTATAAATTCGCTTTGTTAACGTGATTTGTGGACGCGTTACAGGTGTCTTAAGTCAGCTGAGCGGTCCGAGCTAGGTGATACGTCATCTATTGTTCGACCGGCCGGCGAGCTGTGCGGCGTGAGTGGTGCTGTGCGGATCGTTGGGGTTACGAGGAGCGTGAGAATTGAACACTTTCGTAATTAATTTCCTATAATGACGTCAAAAGATAGCGATGGTGCCTCAGTTTTGGAGGAGTTTTTCAGAAAGCGTAGTTCCGTAAAGGGTCAAATTACTAAGTTTAGGAACTTTTTGGTGACTCAAATACAAAAAACTCAGTTTACCTCTATTGAGTTAACTGAATTACAGTTAAAACTCCAAAAGATTGAGACATTATCGATACGTTTTGATAACTTGCAAGAAGAGATCGAGGTTCTAAATCACAAGAATTTAAAGGCAGAGTTAGAAGAGAGAGAGAGCATTGAGCATGAGTTTATTCATAATATTGCTGCTGCTAAAAACTTAATAGATAAATATTTTAAGGCAGAGAACGAACAAAGGCGGGAATCTATTCTTGTTCCTCAGTGTTCTCACGATCATAAAGAGATTGGTGTTAAATTGCCTCAAATAAATATCGCTAAATTTGATGGTTCGTATTTCCGCTGGCTGGAATTTCACGATACTTTTAAGACTTTGATTCACGACAATGACAAAATAAGCGCGATTCAAAAATATCATTATTTAGTCTCGTATCTAGAGGGGGATGCCGGACGGATCATTTCCAATTTAGAAGTATCTTCCGATACGTACGAAGAGGCTTGGAAGTTGATTTGTGACCGCTACAATAACAAAAGGCTGTTAACTAATCACCATTTAAATGCGTTGTTTTGCATTCAACCGGCCGCGAATGAAACTGAAAGGTCTCTTCGGTTTTTAGTGGATACGGTATCGAAAAACTTACGTGCCTTACGCAGTCTAGGTCAGCCCACAGACAAATGGGATACTATCATTATTTTTATGATGTCGTCGAAATTAGATTCTCAAACGCTAGCTAAATGGGAGGAATACAGAAACACCATCACTGATCAGCCTACCCTAAGCGATTTCTTCAAATTGCTGACTGATCGCGCGGACGTTTTAGAGTCACTTAATCGCAATAAGATTATCAATAATAGCACTAAAGGTTCGTTTGAAAATTCGCGTGGTTCAGATCAAAATAACGTAAATAAAAATAATAAAATCAATCAAAATAACAATAACAGGAATTACTCTAACACAAACAAATACAAACAAGAAAAAATAAATCAAACAAAATCATTCGCGACTGTACAATATGAAAATCAAAAATCATCTTACATTTGCGTTATCTGCGGAAAGGATCATAGAATATATGATTGCGCCGTATTTAAAGACAAAGGTCTTAAGGAACGTTTAGAGGACGTGAAGCTTTATAAATTGTGTTCCAATTGTTTAAGGCAAGGGCACCCTGAGCGCAACTGTCGTGTGAGACCTTATCGCATTTGCAATAAAAAACACAACTCCCTGTTGCATAACAAGGAGCAGTCAGTGGTAAACCACGCCTCCGCGGAATGTGATCAGGACGAAATGACCGCTGTAAACTTCGCTAAACAAAACTGCAATGAAGTTTTGTTGTCTACAGCGTTGATCGAATTAGTGAATCCTGAAACAATGGAGACACAAAAGGTTCGTGCGCTGTTAGACTGTGGTAGTCAGTCTACCTTTATAACAAAAAGACTACAGCAAAAACTATCACTCAATTCATGTCCCATAGGCGCGCTAAAGGTCGTTGGGATTGGCAATAATTGTGCAGATAGGGTAGTCGAAAAGAGTGACGTTCAATTAAAGTCGCTGCATACACCGTTCAGTGTATTGTTGTCATGCTTTGTGCTAAACGAGCTAACAAGCAACTTACCGAGATCTGCGATAAACGTAGATAGGCTAAAGATACCTGACAATGTCCAGTTGGCCGATCCAACTTTTCATAAACCGGCATGCATAGACATGTTGATTGGTGCCGACGTTTTTTGGGATGTTTTAGGTAATGAGGAGAAATCTCTCGGCCCTAAGGCCCCGAAACTCCGCAGCTCTAAACTCGGGTGGTTAATATCCGGCCCAATCAATTCGCAAAGTTATTGTACTTTAAGCCATGTCCAATGTAATCACGCCGCTATGATGACTCACGACATGTCAGACGAAATAGACAAATCGTTGCAAAAATTCTGGCAATTGGAAGAATTGCCTCCTAAACAAGTTTTAAGCGAAAGTGACGAAAAATGCGAAAAACATTTTTTACAAAATACCACAAGACTAAACGATGGTAGGTTTTGTGTCAAGTTGCCCTTAATCACTTCTCCAGATTGCCTAGGTGATTCCTACGGTCTAGCGAAACGGCGATTATTTAATCTGGAGAAAAGATTTAGACGAAATCACGAGCTAAAGGTGGAATATTCTAAATTCATCTCAGAATATGGTGATCTCGGGCATTTGACTGAGTCAGCCATAATAAAACCGATCCCTTCCTACTTCTTTTGTCACCATGCAGTTCTGAAGCAAGAAAGCGAATCGACTAAGTTTCGCGTTGTATTTAGTGGCTCGGAACAATCATCATCAGGGTACTCGCTCAATAATATCCTGATGGTTGGGCCGAACGTTCAGGACTCATTGTTCAGCATACTTATTAGAGCGCGTCAGTACAAGTACATTTTAACTGGCGATATTGAGAAAATGTACAGGCAAGTTCAGGTGGCTGAAAATGACCGCAATTTGCAGCTCATAGTATGGCGGGAAAATGAGACTGAACCTATAACAACTTTGAGACTAAACACCTTGACCTACGGAACCGCAAGCGCGAGTTACCTAAGCACGCGCTGTCTAAAGCAATTAGAAGAGGAACACGACGATTCACTAATAAAAACAATAATAAAACATGATTTTTACGTCGATGACCTGATTACAGGTGCCGATGACGAACAGCTGCTAAAATACATACAAAATGAAGTTACAAATACACTTAAATTAGGCTGTTTCAAGTTACGAAAATTCAAAAGTAATTTAAAAAATCTATTTACAAATTCTAATATAGATACGCAGCAAAACTTAACAATAAGTGAATCATCGAGCACGCTAGGGTTGGGATGGTGTCCGGCTAGTGATACGTTCAACTTTCCAATTAAAAACGTAGCTCAGCCAGATTTAATAACTAAACGCGTTATTATGTCGATGTCATTTAAAATATTTGATCCATTAGGCTTATTGAGTCCTTGCATTATACAACCTAAAATGTTATTGCAAAAATTATGGAAACATAAACTAGATTGGGATCAGTCGGTTCCACTCGAATTAAGAAATGAATGGGAACGATTTGCTAAAAATATGTCGTTTCTTAGGGATCTACAGATTCCTAGGAGGGTTCTGTGCGATTCTCCTAAAAGTATTGAAATGCATGTATTCAGTGATGCATCCCTAAACGCGTACGGTGCATGTATTTACATGCGCTCCATAGATGAGAATGGTCACACCACTAGTCGATTGTTGACTGCAAAATCCAAGGTCACGCCATTGAAACCGACGACGATTCCACGCTTAGAGCTTTGTGCTGCGGTGCTCGCTGCTAGGCTGAGCAATTCGGTCATAGGCTCGCTACGAGATATACCTACACGCGTCGTACATTGGTGTGATTCCAGCATAGTGCTTGCTTGGATTAATAGCGACTTAGGCAAGCTAAAAGCTTTCGTTGCGAATCGTATAAGCGAAATTAAAGAGCTTACATGCAAATCGTCATGGCGGTATGCTGATTTAATTTCGCGGGGGGTGGATGCCTGCCAGTTATTGTCCATGCAAATATGGTGGACTGGCCCTAGTTTTCTTACTAAAGACGAGTCTGAATGGCCCGTATTAAATCCTAAAATAGACGATAATTTACCGGAAGTAAAATGTAACACTGTCCTTATTAAAGAAAACATAATAAAATTCGAAAATTACTCTAAATTGACACAAAACTACAAAGATCATTGGCTTATGTTAAAAGATTCATTTATAACTTAAAAAATAAAAATAATAAAATAACAGGAATTCTTACTGTCGATGAATTGAATGAGTCATTTCTTTCGCTTTGTATTATGGCACAGCGCGAGTCGTTTGCGAACGAATACGATTGTCTACAAAGCAATAAACCTTTACATGGTAAAAATAAAATATTATCTTTGTCTCCATTCCTCGACAGTAAGGGTTTGATTCGAGTTGGTGGACGCATCAGTGCTTCAGAGTACGCCTATGACAAGAAGCATCCGATTTTACTACACGCGTCACACCATTTAACGAAACTGATATTCGATAGGGAACACTTACGTAATATGCATGCTGGTCCGCAATTACTGTTAGCCGCTGTACGTGAGTACGTATGGCCTGTCAATGGTAGGTATTTATCGCGGCGTACCGTAAATAAATGTGTACGATGTAGACGTATGCGTGGTAAAACGTTACTACCTAAGATGGGCAATCTCCCGGCTCAGCGAATTACACCAAATTACCCATGGGTGTCTGTTGGGGTGGACATGGCGGGTCCATTCCATATACTCAATCGTAAAGGCCGAGGTAGCCGTTTAATAAAATGTTACCTCTGCTTATTTGTATGTATGCGCTACAAGTGTGTCCACTTAGAAGCGGTAAGCGACTTAACTAAAAATTCCTTTATAATGACACTTCGTCGATTTATTGCTCGTAGAGGAAAGCCAGCGGAAATATTCTGCGACAATGGTGGTAACTTCGTTTCGGCAGCAAAAGAAATAGGCGAGTTTATTAAGTCCACTGCCGAACCTCTATCTGATTTCGCAAGTCAGGAAGGTATCAAGTTTTCTTTCTCACCCTCCTACGCGCCCCACTTCGGTGGTATTTGGGAAGCTGGTGTAAAATCCGCAAAGCACCACTTACGGCGCGTAATAGGAAACAGTAATTTAACCTTCGAAGAGTTGTCAACTTTGTTTGCTCAAGTGGAGGCTATACTAAACAGTCGTCCCTTGTGCCCATTATCCTCCTCTCCTGACGACCTTCTTTTCCTTTCCCCAGGGCACTTTCTGATCGGAAGACCGCTAACTGCGATGCCATCACCATCCCTAGAAGACCGGCCAGAAAACTCCCTTCAAAGATATGCTCGGATTGAGCGGCTCCGCCAGCACTTTTGGAATAGGTGGCAGAAGGAGTATATTGCTGAATTACAACAGAGGACTAAATGGAAGACAAGCTCCGACAAACTGAGACTCGATGACCTAGTCCTCCTTCAAGAAGATAATGTGCCTCCTCTTTGCTGGCGTCTCGGACGAGTGACTCGTATTTTCCCTGGACCGGATGGCGTGACAAGAGTTGTCGACGTGACTACGACGAGAGGCTGCGTGCGACGACCCTTAACAAGAATTTGTCCGTTACCGACAGCTGAAGATTTAGATATTAGTTCCTAAATTGTTATTTTTACACTTGACGTAGGTTCATAAAGTCTCTTAATTTTATATAATTAATATACATTTAACTTTGACAAAACAAATATCGAATAGGTACTATTTTAATTTAAGGAGTAGGTTCATAATTGTAATTCAATTTTATTTTTATTACCGTTGTTTAACTAAAGACCCAGTTTGTCTCATTTTTTCCCGGGGCGGGAAGATGTTCATGCCTCCTTATGCTTTCATAGTGAGTGTGTTAAGGTGTTTGCTATGTTAATTTTGTCAGGTGTTGTGCACCTTAGTAAAAGCTTTGATTTATGTAAAAAATCTCTCGTTCCTAACCTCCATTGAATGGACGTGTCGTTTGTCTATCTTGAAATTAATAAATACCAGTCAAGTGTATATGTTGGAGTTTAATTTATCTAAAGAATTAGGCTCCCTTATGTTCCAAAACTGAACACAAAGAAACTTTTTTTTTTATTTAAAGGAGAATGCCGTGAACTTGTACCCATTGCTTCAAAACTAAACGTGTGTATCTCATAAAAAATATTATATATAATAAATTACATTAACATTTTCTTTAGTTTTACACACCAACGGGATTAATAATCAAGTAAAAAAATATTTTGTTGATTTGGTTTCCACCCGACGCCACCATTAGACTGCAACAACCATTGTTACTATGGCAACAACCTTTGATATTTACTATTACTATGGCAACAACCCTCATTTTTTTATTATGTACACTGTAGAATCGACTAAAAACTTATTAGTTTGGTTTTGACGCACTCGCTTTAGTCTTGGTACCGAGCGCCATACATCAGACGGCATTGTCCTTTACACCAATAGTAGGATCTTTGTCCCTCTGAAGATAGGCTCAATAAACGATTCCACCAATCCTAGTACAATCCGACACAAAAATAGGGACTGTACAGTTCAAGCAACCGTGCATCTTACTGAATCAGCAGAAGGTGCCGCGCGTGCGACCCAGTTTAATAATTATATTTCATTTTATTGGCAAATCAATCAGTCCACTTTCGTCACCAAGGGCGCGCGTTCTCGCTATCATTATCATAATTCATTTATAGTTCACTCATCAACTATTTGGACAGTTTATCAAGTTATTACCATTCTAAACGTATTATAATTTATTAACCTAGGTGTACTGGTCAACAACATACCGTACAGGGACAATGTCGCAACTTGCAGCCAACTTAAGAGGGACATATTGTACATTGATAATAAAACTACATATTTTTTAATGAGTCTGTATCTTATTCGGACCAGGGCCTGCCTGTTACGTCAACACGATGTAAAATAATGGATTTATTCTATTTTTTTTAACGAATACACGTAGATTTAACAGATGGTCTTGATCTTTATAAAACGTCAAATATGTACATAGTTACTTCATACTCTTTCGTACATAGTCTTTTCCATGTATTATTTCAGATTTCATAAATAAGGTCTATAGAAATATGAGCAGTAACTGGTGCCGTCGCTAACGAAAAGTTGACAAGGATGGAAATATCGAGGGCGCCGTTATTCTCCATGAAACGTTATGTATCAATATCGCGCGTGACGGCAGATATCGCTCATATCTGAATAAAACTTTACACAGATTAAAAACTTACACGCACAATCAACTAACAGGAGTCCAATTGCAGGAAAGGGGGTTCACCTTACTTATAGACTAAATTTTTTGTAAATTTTGTGTATTTATTTATTTTGTATTAGGAAAATCATTTATTTATTTATTTATTTATAAAGGAAAACCAACAGCTAAAGTAACACAATGGTATAGACTTATAAAATTAAACCATTAGCACAATGACCATTTAATGGTCTAAGTTTTAATTTTTTAAAGTTTTACTCGCCCTTTGTGGTTTTCTTCCAAATTATACTGGCTTTTTAGAAGGTGTAAAGAAGGATTAGCATATGAGAAGAGACATCACCTGTGCGAGCGAGGGGTCCTGGCTGGGCCCGACCGTGGAGCCGATGACGCCGCCGGCCGAGTGTCCGCTGCCGACCAGCCGCGGCACGTCGGGCAGCGTGCTGATCTCCGCGCTGCCGCCGCCAGCGGAGATCTCCTCCACCGGCACCCACTGGATGTTCTCTGGATAGGATAGACACAACATTACACTTGGATCACGAGACATGCGGCGGTGACGTCAGCACGTACCTGGCAGCTGGTCCCTGTCGGCCGCGCTGACGGTGGCGTAGTACTGCATGGCGGAGAGCGCGCCGCCCCAGGCGGTGGCGGGCGGGGCGCGACGCACGCGCTGCCGCACCTCGGCGCGCGCGGTGACGTCAGCACGTACCTGGCAGCTGGTCCCTGTCGGCCGCGCTGACGGTGGCGTAGTACTGCATGGCGGAGAGCGCGCCGCCCCAGGCGGTGGCGGGCGGGGCGCGACGCACGCGCTGCCGCACCTCGGCGCGCGCGGTGACGTCAGCACGTACCTGGCAGCTGGTCCCTGTCGGCCGCGCTGACGGTGGCGTAGTACTGCATGGCGGAGAGCGCGCCGCCCCAGGCGGTGGCGGGCGGGGCGCGACGCACGCGCTGCCGCACCTCGGCGCGCGCGGCGCACAGCACCACGTAGCCGCGCGTCTCGCATCCCTTCAGCACCACTTGCGAGTTCACCAGCTCGACTGCGGACGACGCGCCATCAGGACCGCCACGAGCCACAGATCCATCCCGGGGGATGGGCACGGGGAGCGACAAGTTAATGCGCACAGCTAGTGGCACTAAGTCTAGCGCTGACCGTACACGCGACTATCGCGGTTAGGCCGCTGTAGGCGCGACCTACTAGACTAAGCGCAAGAAACATACCCCTTACACTTTTCATTCAGCCACTACTATGAGCGAGCTGAGCGTGGATTGAAGTATGTTTCGAGCGCCGAATGCCAATACGTGGCTTGTACGGTGAGGAGCGATAGTCCAAGAAAATTAATCAAATTAAATGCAAGAACGAGAGATAGTTGGCTTTAAACTTGTATAAAACTTTTTTTTTTTTTAATTAGGTCCTCTAAACTGGTTGTTACACAGAATAACACACATGATTATATTCTGAATGTAAACCTACTCGAAGTGAACACAGCATGCGTAATTATTAAAATTATTTAAAAAAACAAATTAAAATTAAGTTAAAGTAAGATACGATACTATTTAAGATTTGGCAGTCTCTTCAGAGTAGAGACTGGGACATTGAAGATGTCAATATCTTGACAGATTTGGTTGTAGGATGAACACATGCGATAAATAGGCGAATGTTGGTCATAATTAGAATGGCAAAGGGGTGTGGTATAAGACGCAAACTCAGAACATAACCACACTTATACAGCTTAAGTAATAGTCAGTAAGCATTGCATGTGTCTGTATGGGACTCCTCACCCAACCACCAACGAATAAAGACGTACTACAATGAAGGTCTATCACTGCACTGTCCCTCCCATTACCAACAAGTATCTTCCTACATTACATGGCGACCCTGCCAGGATTACATTATACCAGGAATTAATTATAATAAGATGGTTAGTACCTCTTATATAATTTGTATCCAGGAACCTGTTTTAATAAGATGTAGTCTATAATTTGTATTACTTAGTAGGTAGTATGCAGGTACCTATTATATTGATCATATATTATAAGAAAGTAGGTATAATTAGATATTATGTAAGTGTTAAATGTTTGTATTTTTTTTTGTCATACATTTAAATATTTTTAAAAAATCTTATTTTACATCAAAATTATTGCCAATCGCAAATTTATATTTTTTTAGAATTATAAAATTCAAGAAATAATTTTGTAAGGACTAAACTAAGAACTTATACTTTTTTACGAGATAAACTCTACAAATATGCATTGTTATTTTAAAGTTTATTATTAAAAAAATAAGGTACAAAGGTACGAGGTAAGAGTACAGGAGGTTTACAATAGTTGAACAATTAGTTATATTGGATGTTTATAAAAAAAAATTACATAAAAATAAATAGAACAATTTAACATAAAATGAAATTGTTATTATGCTCCTGAAGCTTCGTCCGGAACGAAGATGAGAGAGCGTCGTTTCCTTGCTATTTTCTTCCAGTTCTACGTAATTTTTCAATGTTTTATTTCATTACGAAATACAAATCAATAATTTCTACCTACTTTTTCTGTTTGAGCATTGTCATTTCGTCTAGAAAATTATTTTTATCATCACTAGACAGCCCGAGGTTATAAAATTGTCTACCCTCAGATTTTGAATCATTGCGACTCATCTTCATCAGGCAGCATTTAAGTACTCCGGACAAAGCTTCAGGAGCATAATAACAATTTCATTTTATGTTAAATTGTTCTATTATGCCCCTCTTCGCTTCGTCCGGAACGAAGATGAGACGTGTTTGTATCCGCCTGGTGATAATAATAATAATAATAGTTAGGTATTATTTTTATAGGTAAAATCAAGTAGTGAGGGAAAGTATGAAATGAGAATCGGTACAAGTCATATATTTAAGAAAAATCAACAGAGTAAATCAAATTATTCAGAATTAAGTTTTACCACTTATGAGTTATGTATGACATTAACTTATCTCAATACAGAAATCAATAACTTAACAAAATAGGTAACTTTTCTTTCGATAGGTACCTAATATTCAAGTAAATAGAATGATAATGGATTAATATTACATACAAATCATAAAATTGGCTGAAAACATTGTGTTAATAGTAGATTACTATTATCTTTTTCTTTGATTTCTTTTTTATAAAACTTTATAAATGTATTACTCTGGCGCCAATTACCTTTGGACAAAATTTCATCAATAGGAATATATTTTAGCCAGTTATAAGATGCTACTGCAGCTCTAGTACTACCTGGAGTTGCTTTAACATCAGCATCTTTCAGTACAGTCTTAATCCAAGAAGCAATAACTGTCCTAGAAGCTGGTTTGTTTTGTGGGACATTACCTGTTAAAAACAATTCAGAAAGCTTACCTCTAAACGGTTTACTTAGTCCCAAGACTTTACGTACCCAAAAAATAGGGCAGACCTTATTAGGATCAGTATTTTGTATCAGCTTCCAACCTGATTGTTGAAAATTTGCGGTATCAGTCTTTGACCCGAATTTCGGTAAAAAAATCATGTAATTAGAATGATCTGAAAAATTATTAGTATCTATACATAATAGAGTTAGATCATGGAACCTTCGTCCAGACGCCAATAAAAGAATTAAAGCACACCGCCTATTTGCTTCAAACAATGATATATTTTTCAGAGTATAGTTTTGTAACCAATCCACAAGAATAGATGGATCCCACGTAGGACACTGGACTTTTCTAGGATTTTCCAATGCAACTGATTTTAAAATATTTTTGATAAATGGATCAGAACTAAGTTTTGTTTGGAGGTGAGGCTCACAAATAGTAGAAATAGCTGATTTATGAACTAAAATAGTACTAAATGAAAGATGACGATTAATATGTAAGTGGGCCAGGTATCTGGCAACGATTTGACCTGTAGGTTTTTGTGGTGTAACCTGATTTATTTTAGCCCAATCCAACCAACTTTTCCATACTCTTTTATACACAGATAAAGATGATTTTCTCCAACATCTGCTTAATAAATCAACCTCGCAGGGAGACCAATCTTTTAGCAGGTTATTCCACCCCGTACCAACCAAGCCTCCAAAGTTAGATTCTTCACATTCAGTGGGGGCCGGTTCGTGGTTGTATCTATGAGTACTTTGGGCAAGTTCTCTATTTGCAAGGGATCTGCTAGGGCTCTCGCCATGAGGTCTGGTCTCCAGAAAGTCTTGTCCCACCGAGGAACTATGATTATATAACGTCCCGTCGCTGAATTTAGGTGATTTAGGACTTGCGGTATTAGACATGGAGGTGGGAAAATCCATGCTAGTTTGAAGTGCCAGGTTTGGCTGAATGCATTGCAAAACTGAGCATTTTTGTCCAAGTAATCCAGGCTGCAATACTTCTTCAGAACATAAGCTGTCTTTGAGGCAAACAGGTCGATTTGTGGATATCCCAGTTTCTGAAATAGTAGTAGAGTGGCCTCCTTCAGAAGATGCCATTCCGAAGGCTGATGTCCTCGCGATAGGCAATCTGCCATCCCATTTAGGTAGCCTGGGAGATGTTGTGGTACAATCGATATTTTGCAGGCTTGAGTCAATTCCAATAATTGCTTTGCCTCGTAAAGGAGGCAGGTCGATTTTGTGCCCCCTTGATTCCTTAGATAGGCTAGGGCTGTCCGATTGTCCGATTGCACAAGAAGTGTTCCGTTTGACAAGATCTTCTTGTTGGATACAATCGCCTCGAAAATGGCATGAAGTTCTTTCCGGTTCGAATGCCAGTTCCTTTGTGTTGGTTTCCAATGACTTTGTTGTTCAGAAATGCTCCCCATCCGTAGTCTGAGGCATCGGTGACTAAAAAGTTTTTGATTTTTTGTGTATGGATCGGGGATCTCTGGTAAATTGCCTTTTTCCACCAGCGAAGTTCTTCTAGAACATTTTGTGGGATGCGAACTGTTGACTTGGGATCTTTCCGAAGTTCGCGGTTGCAGTGAATTTGGATCAATCTGCAATGAAGTCGACCCAACGGGACAACGAAGCATATGAAGTTGAGGCAACCTAATAGGACCTGAACTTGGCGGAGGGACTACTTCCGCTTCTCTAAAAACTGATTCAGTTCATGTATTAGTCTCTTCAGTTTCTGTAAAGGAATGCCTTTCATGTTTAGGCGTAAATCCCAGTCTACTCCTAGATATTCGAGATGCTTGGTCGGTATAACCATCGACTTGGCAAAATTGACTGACCATCCCAAATTTTGTAGTAGGCTTAGAGTTTCTTGGATGTGCAACCGTAACAGGTGTTGGGATTGTGATGCTAGGAGGAAATCGTCCAAGTATACAATTATTCTTATTTTCGTCCTTCTTAATTGTTCGGCCAACCAATTGGTTACCGACGCGAAGATTTTTGGCGCACAAGCTAGGCCGAAAGGTAAGGCTGTCATATGAGATATCAGGTGGAATTTGGACAGCTTGATGAACTCGTTTAACCTCTTCAGATTTAATATGGGTCGCTGGGTACCGTCCTGTTTCGGGACAAGGAACATAGGGGAGACAAAACTCGCCGAGTCGTCTGCATTTTCCAAAACACGAGTGGATATCATTTGTGATATTTCCTTTGTCATATCCAAGGTTACTGGTGTGGCATAAGTTTCGAGAAGAGACTGGTTTTTCAGTAATGGAGGCTTTTTGTAAAACGGTATTTTTATACCTGATATTATTTTTAGGCAATATTCTGGAGCACCCATTGTCCTCCATACCGAATGGAAATTCATCAGGCACCCTCCTCGAAACGGCCGCCTCGCGTCATTTGTACCGCCTTCTTTTCGCATCGTTATTGGATTGGTTTGGATACGAATGGTCGTGGTGTCTCTTTTTGGTCTCTTGGCCCGCCAGGCCATTTTTATTTTGTCGGTAATTCCCATCCTCACGAAAGGTGTGGGAATACTTGTGCTTAAATCTTTGTTTCGGTTTAGAGGTATTGCGGTGATAAGAACTCTGAGGTTTTTGTTCAGAACCTCCGGTCCTGTTAGGTTTGATGAAGGTTTTGTTTTTACCACCATAATCAGTCAAAACTGTTTGCAGTTGGGTGTTGTCGAACAGATGAGTATCTGACGGAGGTATCTCTTTTAACCTTTCTACCACCACAGAATTTGAGCAGTGGCTTATTATGTTAGAGCGTCTATGTTGTAAGATACTTGCTCTTTTACCGCAAGACAGTTGCAGAATATCGTCATTTGCTTTCGCAAATTGTTTGTCGTTGATAAACAAATCTCTAATTTTTTCAGTTAAAGAGTCTGGTGAAAGACTATCAGTCGAATAGCTCCAGTCTACGATACCTTGCAATCGCTCTTGAACTGCATTATTTTGGATGATGGCAGCATGTGTTATGGCGGCGAGCGTGTTCTCAAAATCTGGTTGAAACGTCGCCGACGTATCAAATGGTTTCAATTCTGGATTAGTCTTGAGCGCACAAAACCCAGGTGTTGCTCTATGAGTTTTTTGAGTCTCAGAAAACGGTATATTCATCTGATCAGAACGACCAAATTTCTGGAGCTTGCTCAACAAATCAAGTTCTGAAGCAACCGCTTCTTTGATTGTAGGTTCTTTCAGTTGCACTGAAGGCTCCCAACAAAGCGTTTGAGAATTTTGAGGTAAAGATGTGTCAGTACATACATTTTCAACCTCTGGCAAGCCTTGCCAGGTGACTTCATTTTGAAAAGGTTCAGGAGCGTTGCTTGACAACGTCTCCTGTTGACCTACAGGTACTTCCAGTACTGTGTGGTTACAATTTCCCTCATAGGGTGCACGAATCTCAGCTTGAACATAATGAACATTGGGGCCCCCAATATCATTATTCATACCATCTGTAGTGGGTACTTCCGTCTCAGCGAGATAATACTGAAAACTAGGTCCCCCAGTTTCAGGTAAAGCGTACTGGATGTCAGGGCCCCTGACACAGTCTTCGCTATTTTTGGGTTTAATGAGTATGTCACTGATAACGTTCACTCTTTTTAATAGGTCTTTTAACGCTGAAGACTGACGTCTTTTGCGTCTAGCATGGCGACGCCGTCGCTTTCGCCTATTATAATTGAATTCTGTACTGCTTTGTGAGTCAGTTGAATCATCTGATTTAGAAGATGATATATCACTATATGGTACACTTACCCCTGCACCAGAACTCTGGTTCTCACTCTGACTCATATTAGAGCACTTTTTAGCACAATTTTAGCAATAATTCACTTTGATTAAACTTCCAATAGATGTAACTCCAATCGATGTAGACGACGCAATGATTCAAAATCTGAGGGTAGACAATTTTATGCCTAGTGATGATAAAAATAATTTTCTAGACGAAATGATAATGCTCAAACAGAAAAAGTAGGTAGAAATTATTGATTTGTATTTCGTAATGAAATAAAACATTGAAAAATTACGTAGAACTGGAAGAAAATAGCAAGGAAACGACGCTCTCTCATCTTCGTTCCGGACGAAGCGAAGAGGGGCATAATAGTCAGTAAGCATTGCATGTGTCTGTATGGGACTCCTCACCCAACCACCAACGAATAAAGACGTACTACAATGAAGGTCTATCACTGCACTGTCCCTCCCATTACCAACAAGTATCTTCCTACATTACATGGCGACCTTGCCGAAAACGAATAAAAGTGAAAACGTCCAAGCTCCACATTTTTTCCCAAAAATAGAGAAGGGAAAATGTACGAACTGAAAAAATTATAAGAAGAAAGAAGATTATAATTATGATGAATGAAGTTGAAGACAGAAAATTAAAATAATGAAGAAAATATTGAAGAAAGAAAAATGAAAGATTATGAAGAGATAATTATTAATATGAAGAAAAAATAAATGAAAATATTTAACGAAGGAAGAAAAATAAATAAATGAAAAAAAAGAAGGTTAAAAATATTGAAGAAAGAAAAATGATTTAATGAGGAAGGAAGATTTAATCAAAATGAAAGAAAATTAAATAAAGAAAAAAGAAGACAAATAAAATATGAAGAAAGAAGAAAAAAAAACTTATGAAGAGTGAAGTTTAAAAATAAAATTAATAAATCAAGAAAGAAGAAAGAAGAATTTTAATGTTCGAGGAGTCAGGGATTTCCCGGCTCAGTAGCAGTGGTGTCCAGGGTATAGCCCGGCCCAAGCAGCCTACCAGTGCAGCGTGCCAAGGTGCCCCCCTAAGCAGCGAGACAAGGACGAGCTCCAGCCTTCGCCCAGAGGAGCTACCATTATAAGAAGAGGACATTTTAGTGAGTTTACAGAGTTAATTTACACGTTTGAATTGGTACGTAAAATATAGATAAGGTCAGTAAGATTAGTCAGAAAAAAATAATAATTTAGTTTTGTAATGTGATTGGAAATAATAGGTAAACAAATTGCTTTTTAAGTGGTATAGATATTTTGATTTAGCTTTTTTTTACTTTTTCGATATGGAGTTAGAAAATTTTGATATAGAAACGGCGATTTCCTTTTTGCCAATAATGACCGGACAACAAAAAATTACCAGAGCCCTAATAAATAATATTGAGTTTTACGATAGTTTGTTGAACGATACAGGAAGGAAATTTTTGATTAATTTTGTCTTGAAAACCAGACTTTCTCAGGTAGGAAAATTTTATTTAAAAACGGGGTATAGTTGTGTGAAGGAACTGACTGAGGATATGAAAAAATATTTGTTGACACGTAAATCTCACGTATGCTTAAACATGCAGCTATTAAATTGCAAGCAAGGGAACAGGACGATTGAAGAATTTGGAAGAGAGATTGAACATCTTTTAGTTGAATTGACTCTATCACAGATAGATTATTTAGGTAGTAAGGACAGTCATGATATTTTATTTCCGATAAACGAGAAGACCTCAATTCATTGTTTTATAAATGGTCTTACTTACCCTCGTTTACAGCTTTTCATGAAATGTCGAGAATTTGAATCTATTAGTGAGGCAATCCAGGTGGCGACAGAAGAGCTAGTTATGATGGAAATATCAGACAGAAAGAGAGTCAAGAGTTTTGAGAGTAAAAGAAAATATTTGGAGGAAATTGATGTGAGCAAAATTAAAATAGATAAAAAGGAAGCAGTGTATCATGCGCTTTCCACAAAGTTGCAATTTCAGCAACCGCAGCGTAATCAAACGCCCGATGCACCGAGTCATCGTGACACACATTCCTCACATTCTAAGTGCACAAATATTGATAAAGTTAGAAAGAGCGTAATGAAATGTGAGCCCCATTCTAATGATGCGAGCAAATCGATATACGAAATAAATAATGAGTGTTTGTTTGGCATGAAAGAAAAATGCAATGAAATTGAAAAACGGAAATAAATTTCGAGAGAAAGGATAAGGAATGAGCTTTATTTTGTAGGTAAAATCGACTTTAATAACTTGACTTTAATGACTTTTGACGCTCCCAGGTATGCGCAACCTGCGGTGCATAAGACAAGACTAACTTACGTTATTTTTAATGACATTAAAAATAAACTATATAAGAAGGTTTAGTAGTAATAATGAAAGGAATTTGAAGAATGAAAAGGATTTGAAAAGATAATTTAGAGTGAAATGATAATATTAAATAGCATTACGTTACGTAAACTTTTAAAGAATTGGTTAAAATATTATAACTTTTATTATAATAATGTGAATATTCCTGGCCAGGAACCCACTAACCCATTATCCAGGAACCCATAACCCATTCGACCGTCGTACATCAAATACCCAACCACCATGAAGACGTTTCACTTCACGCGTCCACCGAATAAATCAAATCTACCAATAATTAGACACCACGATCACACATCATTACATCAATGTATATGTTATGTATTAAGGTTGAATGTTTTCCGGTTACAAAGACGGCTGGAAGAACGAGGAACTGCTAATTGAATTTTCTCTAATAATTGAGGATTGTCGATTTTGCCATTAATAATTTTATGCAGATACGTAATATAAGCAATGTATCTTCTATGTTCAAGAGTAGTCATACTGAAATGATTCAGTCTAGATGTGTAGGATTCTAGAAGACGACAGAGGTTGTTTGTTGCTCACATAAATGTTTATACAAGTTTATAGCCGACTATCTCTCAATCCGAAGTGAAACCCCTAATTTTCCTGGACTATGTCGGGAAACAATCAAAATAAGATCGATAAAATTTCTCACGCACTTCGGTCGAGTTTTAAATTTTTACAAGAACACAGACCTTAGAGTCTTCCCAGATGGGCGATTCAGCAAGCCTGATTGGATACGCATGTCAATCGCGCGAGCAACACGCGCGATTAAATCGCCCTAGGAAGGGTCTTAGATCGGGGAAGTACCTATTTTATTTGATAAGTGTTGCACATGTATAACAAGTATAATGTATCTCACTGAGGCATGCGGTGTGCGAGTTGTCGTCGTCGAGCACGTGCTTGATGTGCGGCTGGTGCATGGGCTGTGCGTCGGCCTCGGCGCCGCTGAGCTCGTCGCTGAACACGACGGGCGCCTCGCCGCCCGCCTCCGCCACCAGCGCCGCCAGCATGCCGCCGCCCCCACCCCCACCCCCACCCCCGCCCTGCACACGCAACACTTACATCTACCACTAGTAGTAGGAAGTACTGCCACCATGCCTATTACTACCGTGGACTAGTATACGGGAAATGGTTGGTCGTATAAAATATAGTTTTAACCACCACATTCACTACGATCTACGAAAGGCTGCTGGCAGAAGCTGGATGCGTCGAGCTCAGGACAGGGCGCAATGGCGCTCATTAGGGGAGGCCTATGTCCAGCAGTGGACTGCTATAGGCTGATGATGATGATGATGATGATTCACTACGAATGGAATTTGGCCTCAAAACCCATTCGTAGTGGAAAGGCTCAAATCCCATTCATAGAGGAAAGGCTCAAATCCCATTCGTAGTGAAAAGGCTCAAATCCCATTCGTAGTGAAAAGGCTTAAACCCCATTCGTAGCGGAAAAGGGAAGAAGGCTTTTCTCAGCAGGAATATAGCCTATTGAGGATGAGGGATCAAGATGAGACAGAGGTAACGGTGACGGAATGAAAATGAAGTATTTTTACCCGACTTAAGTCCTCTTCAGTCAGGTTGTTTTTAGGGTGTATGTACGTTTGTAATATTATTTGTCGGTCGCTGTAGCTCAAACGGCTGGACGGATTTTGACTATAGAGGTGTCGTTGGATTCGTCTAGATCAAAAGGTTGACTTATGCTATATCAAATTTCAGAAAATACAATATGGCGACTGTAAACAGCCATTTTCAATTTCAAAAGACTACTAAACTGACTAAGTACTAAAAACTTCCTGTCTATGCTGTCGGGTTTTTTGTTTCTTTTTTTTTATAAATATTTGTTTATACAAAATAGTTTCGATGTTTCACATCTGCCACGCATCCCGCAACAGCTCAATTTCTATATTATGGTTGTGAACCTTACGAAAAACCTTGCGGCATAGTTTGGTTAGAAGATTGTTGACGATGTTGCGGACCAATGGTGTGTTTTCCATGTCTTTTTCTTAAGTCACATTTTGCTGTACAATCAATATCCTGTAGAAACCCTCCAATAGGAAGCATTGGCCTCACCACTAGGTGGGTAGATAAGTGATAACGCTGTTAAGTATAAATTCACCTCTGACTTGAGCCGCATTATTTACAGGTCCACTACATTGAAAATATTTAAAAAATATATTGGGATTATTTCGAATAGAGTGGACGATCCCAGTAACATTTTATCAGATTTCTGACTCTACAAAAATGGTCTTGAGTCTTATCCAGCAGACGGTTCAACTATTGGCGAATCATTGATAGGTACACAACTTGGTACTTCTATGAAGTAGACTTACTTGAGTAGCGGCAGTGGGCGGGGGGGATATGACGTCAGACTCGCGGGTGTGCTTCGGAGACGTACTCGGCGGATCCTCCTCCTTGAGGGCCTTGGTTGAGAGATTCTTCTTCAATTGCTGAGGAATTTAGAAGAAAAATTTGGCGTCATAGCGCAGCGCTTGAGTAGTTTTTGGGTCTTGATACGGGTCTCTCCACTTGGATTCTGAAGAGTCCCTAGCTTGATTATCATAACCTAAATTAAGTATTATTAACATAACCCATTTTTTTGTATTTTCTGAACATCGAGATTACATCGATAGAGTCACAGTCTCCAAGTGGAAACTGTCATCGACCGAGCGTTGTTGACATACAATAAACAAATAAAAATCAAAATGCCACATTTGCACAAATGTTGTCCAAAAGTATCACAATATTCAATGTCGGAGCGATCGGCAGCGCGTTTCGAGTGTAGGTGCGATTTTTTGTCACGTTTGTGGCTGTAAAGTATACTATCTTGATGTTTCTAAGACATTCATTTACAGTAGATTGTACTGTGGCTACGATATAAAGGCGTGATGCGGAATGGGCAAGACAGTCGAAATAACCTTTTTCTACGTAATAAAGGAAAATAACGTGACTCACCTGCGTTTGGCTCGGACGAGGCAGCATTAAGCTTTTTTGACCAGCTAAAGCCGAATCTGTGTAGTTGAATTTAGGGATACGTCATGAAATCGAACATAGCGCAAAGTCCAGAAAAGGGGTTTTCGAACTCCTTTTTACTAACTTTCCTGTCAATCCAATATCGACACTCAAGATGGTGGCCTTCTTTGTGTCAATAATGAAAATGTACGGGAATAGCTCAATCAGTTTGATTTGTAATGTATTTATTTTTTACCAGAACAAGTAAAGATAGATTAGAGATCGGCCGTAGGACATTTGAATTACTGCTTCCGGGAGTAATTCTATGAGTATTCGCAAGCTAAGACGCGACGCAGCGGCTCCGCCTCGTAGACGGAACCATTCTTATTAACATCGTTACAATAGATCTATGGCCATCTGAAGTTGGTTACAAGTAGCGACGTAATTCCTATATTAGGGTCGCATCGTACCAGGATTGGTGGAATCTAATTGGTGAGCCTGACTCATAGAGGGACATAGATAGAGGGACGTAGTGAGTGTAGTAGTGACCTGTGTCTTGATGTAGGTGTCAATGAGCGCGAAGGCGAGGTCCCTGTTGAGTTTGGTCCAGGCCCCGCGCAGGTCGTGTACCGCGAGGCGGTGCGTGGCGCCGGCCCCGCCCCCCGCCCCCGGCCCCGCCCCGCCCCCCGGCCCAGGCCCCGCCCCCGCGCCCTCCTCCCGCCCGTACGAGACGCGCCGCACCGACAGGCAGTAGCTCTTCTCCATAGCTGTGGCCACGCCGCCGCCTCCGAATATTGACGCTGTCTGGATAAACATTTCATGGTTTCATGATCTTCGTAATAGTAAAACTGTAAAAGCAAAAAAGGTGCTTGGTGCCTAGAGCCTAGCAAGTCACCTGACGTGCACTTTTCTAGATATTCAATACGCAAACTCTACAGTGCCGGTTCCGTGTATCCTAGCTCGTATCCTGGGACCCCATTTAGTAACTCAGTTGCACACTGAAATGATAAGCACCGGTCCTGTTTTTACAAACTTTGACAGTTTGTCAATTTACATTCTTTGAATTTCGACAGATTAAACCTAAAGTTTGCAAATAAAGGTCCGGTGCCCACCATTTCGGTGTGAAACTGAGTTTGTAAATGAGGCCGCTGATGTAAGTCACTAGGCTCTAGTCGCTAAGCAAGCCTTCTGTCAGTGCGTACGTAGCCTTATGAAGTTGAATAATAAATAAGACTGTTATATCAACGCACAACCCGTAAGTAGTGGAGATTTGTTTAGAGAGTATATTCAACATAAAAAAACATTTATTTACTACTTGGCACACAATACTCCAACAGAATTGAGGAAGTAAAGTAAATAGTTAGCAATATCGTCTTGACAATAAGTTGTGTGCCACAGCAGCAAAAAGGCCTCGACTCAGCATTAATGCCTTACCACGGAGAAGTAGCTAGGCGCTGCTATTCTGCCGAAACCTTTCTACAGCATATCACATTAATAAAACAATATTTGCTTAGAGGAGTGTAATAAGAAAGAATTTTTGAAATTCAATTTCTATAGCTTTACACTTTATTCCTATAAAACCACTCGATCAAACCACACAGCTATCTCAACATTCATATCACATCAAGGCGCTGCTATTCTGCCGAAACGTTTCTACATCACAATAATTCAGCAATCTTTGAGGGTTGTCTCCTACTAATCCTGGTAAACTCCACGAGTTTGTTTGGTTTGACCAATTTTGCCTTTTGTTTATTCGAACTAGTTTCGTTTCTTAGTTTATTTTATCTCTGTGCTACTACTCAGTGTTAATAAGTAATAAGTTTATTGTAAACCGGCTCCCGCGATACAGGCTCAGCCTCGTGCGGGGACCACTAGAAATTATTATATTTTGTAATCTGTTTTTTGGTAAATAAATATATTTGTATTTGTATTTGTAATAAGAAAGAATTTCCTGAAATTAAACCTTAAGCTAAGGCCAAACCTGCCTTTTGACCAATCAGAGGATGCATCGGTGAAGAACACGTCGCTACAACAACAGATCGGCCCCGTGCACCACGGACAAGAGCTGGACACGTTGCTCTGGCCTAGGTTTTACATTTATTAATATGGAACACCTCAATCACCACACATCCAACTCAATATTCGCATCTCAGTAGCATAGCGCGCGTCGGACAGCATTTTATAACAAGCTAAAGGAAATTGAAACATCCGCAAAGCAGTTAAGTTCCTAATTTGCATGCATTTACGCAGCTTTGAGCTTTCTCAAACACTGACATAAATAGAGCCGTAAATAGGTACTGCATGTAAATAAGGAACTTAGCTGCTTTGTGGATGTTTAAATTTCCTCTAGCATGTTTTAATCCTTAAATTTGACGACGCGCGCCGGTGGGAGTGAATCGTACATTTTCGTACATCGGATCGAATCACAGAGTGTAGGAGTAGGAGGTACCTCCGCATCGTTATCGTTGTCGTCGCCGGCAGAGGGCGTGATGTTGGCCAGCGTCTTGAGCCATATCTGTGCGTCGTTGAGGTCGCAGTTCATGTAGAGCGTGCCCCAGGCGGCGCGCGGACGACGCCGCAGCCCGTCGGCGGCTGCGTGCAGCGTGAGGCGATGCCGCGAGGCGAGCGTGACGCGCCCGCCCTCCAGCTCGATGCCGCGCTGGAGCGACGACGACGACCAGTAGAACACCTGCACAAGTACACCTAACTCTCAAACAAATACTCTTTCATTTACATCATCCCAATTCAAGCCAACCACTGGCCTGTCGACCTTTCATAGAAATTTTATAGGAATCATTTGTTTTAATTTTCGCAAAATCTTACGATTTCATTTAGTAAGTTACTTTGGGAAAAGTGTTCCTGTTGTGAAATAGAGACGATTGGGACCAACTTGTAGGTGTACGGGGTTCCAACCTCCATCTTCGGAACCCAAGCCAACCCCACCTGCACGTGGTGCACCCTGCTGAACAACGAACGGGGCTCTGGCGGCCGGCTGATTGCGGCATAGCACAGCCTACATCCCCTGGCCACCTGGCCACCGCGAAGCATCGGTGGTGCGAGAAGCTGTGCCCTGCGATCCCGAACCCGCATGCCCAGCGTGGGGATTATGGGCATATCCCCCTTTATTAGGGGAGGCCTATGTCCAGCAGTGGACTGATATAGGCTGGTGTGTGTGTGTGTGTGTGTGGGACCAACTTGATTTTTTTGTGAAAAACGTCGTTTTCCAGGCTGTGTGTACATTTCTTCAAAAATCCGAAAATGCAATTGTTTTTCCTTTAAAATAAACCTATAGTATCTTCAGAACAAAACCTTCTAACAAAAGTACTTAAGCTACATTCAATGCGGTAAAATTTTGCCACACCCGATATATTTTGCTGTCTGGCAAGTGAAAACCAATAGGACGTCTCTTTCATCTAACTCCGCCCATATCGAGATACTACAAAGGCCAAAGATATCAGCATGATGTTTGTATTACCTAGTTAGGTAGTACCTAGTACCTGCAAGTTATGTAAGGTGACGGAGACGCTGACGTTGCGATAGTGTCGCGAGAGTTGCGGCTTCCTCGGGCGCACGTTGTCGAATATCCGCCCTCTGCGCGTGGGCCGGGTTATGCCCGACAGTATCAGCTTTAGGCTTTCGAACCATCTGCAAACGTAATAAGGTTCAAATTAATAAAACTATTACAAACCAACCAGTCAATGCAAAAATTCTTTGATCATACTTAACCTGAAATCAGAACCATGATGAACAAAAATTGAATAAGCAATCATGTTTTTTTTAAATATGTTTTCACTTCTCTTGCTCAAAAGTGTATCATAATAGTGTAGCTAAGCGGGCCTAAAACTCGAGTTTAATACCTCAGGCTAAAAAGTATTTTTTCGTTTTAATTTTTTGTCTAAAATCATCAGCCCGTACAAAACATTCGTTCTCTTACATAAAAACTCGACTTCTTGGTGCTCCGTCAATCTTTTTTTTTGAAAATAGAACCGTCTTGGTGATGTTTTATGAAGGTTGATTAGTTTTTAAAAAAAAATCTGAAAATTGTCTAATTTTGAATTGTTTTATTTTCTCGCAATCGAAGTGAAAAGTAGTGTTTTACTCGGGCCAAAACCACCCATTATAACTCGGTCTTGTCATCCCCGCTACGCTCGGGAGTATAACAACCTCGTATATAATGGGATGGTTCAGTCCCTTGTAAAACAATCTACTATTACCTGAGAGTACTGCCATAGAGTAGAATAACCGGTCCATATCCGTCTTTGTCGAAGGGTTTCGTCTCTAGAGTCAAATGGATGTCCAGCCCTTGAGAGCGGAACGCTCTGTACGAGTCATGTTCCTGAAATAGAATAGAATGAACGAATAAGACTATTTACTCAAGAATTTTATAAAGTGTCTTTAACACTTTTATAATATCCCAAAGATTTATCTGTACTCTATTGCTATTATTATTATTTATACGTTCCAGTATCGGCAGGATGGCTGGGGGTTCAAGTCCCAAGAGTCGAAATTTTGGTGTAATTGTGAAGTTTTAGAACACTAAAATTAAAAAATGGTTTATAACATGTCATCATCAGCAGTAATGCTGTAGAGGGGGTCTCACGGGCCGTGGGTGTTGGCAGGAGTGAGAGCTCCAGCCTCCACCACTAAGCGGGCCCGGGGAGCACGCTGGCGCGGTTGTGGAGCGCGCCGCTGTAAGCACCGCGAAGGCACTGGGGCGGCAGGTACGCTTGCCCCCCGGGAGGTGCATTAGCAGATGCGGGAGGAGTTTTTGGAGAAGACAAATCCATAATCTTATTGTTTAGCTGTTAGTTTTACTAATTAAATAAATAAATAAATAATTTCATTCCCCAAAAAGCCTCCGCGCATCGAGGCTAGACCACCGCAGGAGGTTTGGTGGGTCAAGCGAGTCCGCTCAACCCCACATAGCCCCGTCGCACCCTGCATGCGGCGGGGCATCCGGTAGCAGGTTAATGCCCACGTTACCAAAAAAAAGTCATAGCAATAGGTGCCGTAGCTGGGTGCAGGTGCCGTAGCTGGGTGCAGGTGCCGTAGCTGGGTGCAGGTGCCGTAGCTGGGTGCAGGTGCCGTAGCTGGGTGCAGGTGCCGTAGCTGGGTGCAGGTGCCGTAGCTGGGTGCAGGTGCCGTAGCTGGGTGCAGGTGCCGTAGCTGGGTGCAGGTGCCGTAGCTGGGTGCAGGTGCCGTAGCTGGGTGCAGGTGCCGTAGCTGGGTGCAGGTGCCGTAGCTGGGTGCAGGTGCCGTAGCTGGGTGCAGGTGCCGTAGCTGGGTGCAGGTGCCGTAGCTGGGTGCAGGTGCCGTACCTGGTTGCTGGAGTACTCTGGCAGACGGGTGGGTGCGCAGGGTGCCACGGCGCGGTGGTCTCGTGCGTCGGCGGCGCACGTCCAGCCCAGCTTGGCCGCGAGGCGCAGCGCCGGCACGCGCGCCACGCGGCAGTCGTCGTACTTGCTGGCCGTGCGGACCAGCACCTCCAGCGAGCCCAGGAAGCACAGCTTGCCTGGAACAAGACCATCTTCAATCGGACCTTAATCAAAACTTCTCCCTTTCAGGACTCGTGAGAGCGCCGTAACAGTTCTGACAGCGTATCGCATAGCTATAAAGACAGGATACAACCTTGCAGCCATAGCCCGCCACCCGCCGCAACTACACATGATTGTCCATACACTGACTTAGCTAGCGCTTTCGACAAGGTTAACTACAAACTTTTTCTCTAAAAGCTATTATTAACACACACATAATATGACAAAGTTCATAGTTGGTTTTGATCTTACCTCTCGTATCGGGTTCAACGTGTTGTCGTGGGTGGATATATTTCGTAATCTCTTAAAGCTACTTCAGGCGTGCCTCAAGGCTCTCATCTCGGTCCCATTCTTTTTCAATGTTTTGCTAACCTTGGTCAATGACTTTCCGTCATCAATAAAATATAGCAGCCACGTTTACGAATGACTTGGAACTTTATATGCAACTTATCAGGAAGATCCTCTTTACCGCAGTAAGTAAGTGGCGTAAAGAGAATAAAATCGTCACCGACATAACATATATTAGTAATAGTGTTCAGAGCACCTTGCGTGACACTGACCGTTGGTCCAGTCGAGCAGCAGCTCGGTCCAGGAGAGCTCCATCTCCTCGGTGGTGTTGTAAGGGTCGAGCGAGACGTGCAGCAGACACGTGAAGCGGGCGCAGCGCGCCGTGAGCCGGCCGTGCATCACGAGCCGCACCTTGTCCCACCACGCCAGCGGGGCCGACGGGTCCAGCGACGGCCGCGACACCTGCTCGAACGCTGACAATACCTTCTAATCACTACATACTACTAAACAAAGTCGCTGTTAACAAAGTCGCAAACGCCTTTACCAAGCAAATTTGTAAATGTAGGTCACGTGAGCCTTACATTATCTGTGCACATTCGGCTAGCAGACGAGCCACACTCATCATCATCATTTAGCGTACTTATAGTAGTTTCTTCATAAATAAATCAAGTGTTAAAGTTAGCAGATCTATCATTTCATAATTCTTAGGCGCATACGTTCTTCCACAGTCGCTTTCCGCTGTCTGTCCCTATGTATGATTAGATCTTTTAAACTACAAAACGGATTTTGATGCGTTTTTGTTAAATAGAGTGTTTCAAGAGGAAAGTTTACAAGTATAACTTACACCCATAGGAAGCCGGGGCGGGTCGCTAGTTTGTAATAAGTCAAGCCTCGACTATCAGCTATAAACAGAATCAGCAAAACAACATAGCTTTATGAAAATGTAAAAGACAGCATAGTGATGGTTGCGCTTGATGCATTTGACGAGTACGGGCCCGGAGGGGCGCGGGGCGAGCGGACAGGCACATACTGTAAGTCTGTAAAAGGTTCCATTTTCTTCCCCTTTCCAAGCGACGTGAAATTGCAGATTTAACTTTTCTATTAAAAATCACCTCGAACAACATTAGTTGTCCCGATTTACTCCATAAAATAAATACTAATGTCCCTTTTAAAAACACCAGGTTTAATCCCCCTATTTCCACCCCTATAGTCGGAACTAATTACAGGCAAAATTCATTTTAATGGCGAGTAAGCAACAATTTTAATAAGCTTTGCAAGCGCACGAATTTTGACTTGTTCACCACGAGCGTCAACTCCGCCAGACAGCGGTTGAGTGCGGAGTTCTTTGCCAGTGATGCTGATTGTCTGATTTGATTTGACAGTGTACCTTCCAAATTATGTTGATATTACTTAATTATTATTGTTATTCAAGCTATTCACACTATTTGTTTCTAAGCAACTTCTACTCGTGAAAACCTGTAATTGGCTTTCTGTTATTTATAAGTCTATACCATTGTGTTACTTTAGCTGTTGGTTTTCCTTTATAAATAAATAAATAAATACTGTCGCCAGCTGCGGAACCCTCGTCAGTGACGTGGTCATGTATATCGTATTGTACCAAATTCTTACCACGTATCTATGACTCTTTGAAATTGGCAAGTAGCGAAGTAACTCCACTGAGTGTGGAAAAAAGATCATCATCGTCAATCTGTGTTTCCAAATTTCAGTAGCGTACCTTGGGGGAGACCTATGTCCAGCAGTGGACTGCTATAGGTTGATGATGATGAAGTAATTCCTATATTTCAATCGGATTGTACTAGGATTGTTCGGACATAGACCCGTTGAAGCTCCTGTACATTGTTACTGTTTCAATTTATCGCCTATTTCCTATTTGCCTTTAAAGACAAGTTTAAAACTGACTGTCGAAAACCACTCACAACAAAATTGCTGTCTTGGCGCTGCCACTTGCATGCATAACAATTATGCTATAATTAAAATCTCATAGTGTATGGTAATGTCTCTACACTTCCATGATATATGATAAAATGATATTGATATTGATTGATTATGATATTATGGATGGGATTTGAAATGAGAGCACCCAAGTCCGTGTCTGAACGAGAACTGATTTATTAAAACTTATTCTAATGATAGTAATTTCATGTTGCGAGCACCGTGAAAAATGCCGCGTTCGCTAAAATGTACATTGGATGTACACACAAAAACCTATATAGAAAAGGTACTCGCTTATGTTTCAAGTTCCAAATCTGCGCTTGAAATCAGGTGAAAAGCTTCCTCTTCAAGCAACACAATCTTGCCAAACTCTATATTACCACATCAAAAAACCTTCTAGCCAAACGAGAAACATTCTAATGTCCTCACCGAGATTGCACTGCGCGATGACAGGCTCCCAGCAAGGTCCGAATGCGTAGCTGAACTCCGCCATCTCACAGCACAGGTCGTGGTACCACTTGAGAGGCATCATACTCCGCTCCAACTCCATCTCGCCCCACGGAGCGCCCTGCTCTATCGTCACTGTGCGGACAGCTGGAAATAATACATCATTTATTGACAATAGCTATATTTGATGATTTATTTTAGTTTTCAATTTAATAATTGACAACTAAAATAAATCTAATATAATTGAAGATATAAATTCAGAGTAGAATAAATGATGTCGAAATGAGAGCTCTAAGAAGCATGTGTGATGTGACTTTGAGAGATAGAGTGCGGAATAGTGTGATAAGAGAGAAATGCGGAGTGAATGAAGATATAGTGTTAAGGATTGAGAAAGGTATGCTGAGGTGATTTGGGCATGTAGAAAGGATGGATGAAAGAAGATTGACGAAAAAAGTATATGAGGCGAGTGTGAATGGGACAGTAGAAGGGGAAGACCTCAACGTACGTTCTGCGATCAAATCGTTGATGTGCTGGAAAAAGGCCAGGCCAGGAGTACCCTAAACCGACAAGTATTTATGAAGAATGTGATAAAAGTGATGAAACAAGAGATATGCCAGGATCGTACGCAAGTGGAGATTCGTGGTCTCTACCTACCCCTTTAGGAAAAAGACGAGACGGTATGTATTTAAGTAAGTTCAAGGGCTGGGGGAAGTATAACGCATGGACTTGCCCCTGGGCGGCGGCGCCTCCTCTGCTGCCAGCAGCGTGCCCCACATGCGCAGACGCTGCAGACGCAGCAAGGGCTGCGGGAAGTCCCTCAGCGCCAGCTCCCACGACGCGCATTGCACGCTCACGCAGCGGCACCACAGCGTGCTCAGCTCGCAGCCCTCCGCGCCCCACACGCTGTCACACACAATAACACCCTCACTGCTAAAACTTCAGATAAATAGTTTAAAGGCGTATTAGACCACGCGATATTCAGTCTGTTTTACTGAATAATTAAACTTACTAAGACCTACTTAGTGGCTTACTCTTATTACAATTCGCTAAGTGAAAAACAGTCTTAGTCTTACTAAGACAGACTGAATACCGCGTGGTCTAATGAGCCTTTAAGTCGATCTTAGGCTTGATCAATTAGTCAGTAAGACAGAGTGAATATCGCGTTGTATAATAAGCTTTTTAGGGAGGTTAGAACCATCTGTTTTCAGCCAAATTGTGTAAGGTTTGTGGAAGCCTCGCGCTATGTGAACGTACCACAGGTGGTGGGTAGAGCGCCACATAGCTAGTCACTTATTTTATGTATTCTAGTTTGAATTATGTGTAACAAAGCTACTAGATAGTTTTTTCGAGCAGCAGTGAGGCATTGACGACCTCTTTGGCGCAGTGGGCGAAAGCCCGCCTGAGACGCAGAAGGTTGAGGGTTCGATTCCCGCTACGTGACAAATGTTTGCATGATCTGCAGATATTTGTCTCGGGTCTGGGTGTTTTCTATGCATGATATGTATGTATTTACAAAAAAAAAGTATATATGTAGTATATCAATCGTGTGGTTTCCATAATACAAGCTCTGCTTATTTTGGGGTTTAAAAATGTGTAAAGGAAGCGAGTGACACGGTTGGTGGTTCGCGTATTTGCGAGCTCGGCACCGCTGCACGTAGATCTGTCCCGCTCACCTGTCGTAGTCTATCTCCCTCATGCGCGCTTTGGCGTTGTGCGTGCCGTGCAGCGTGGGGTCGGCGAGCGCCACGAGCCGCAGCGCCGCGAGGCAGCAGGCGACGAGGCGCGTGCGCGGCGGCGGCGCGGCGCGGCACCGCTGCACGTAGATCTGCGCGTCCTTAGCGCGCAGCGCCGCGTACAGCTCCTCCACCTTGCCGGCCGGCAGGAACAGGTGCGGCTTGCACAGCTCCTGCACCTGGGGGCGCTATCTGCCTCAACCACGACCCAACTCTCCAGCCTTAACTAAACACGACCGACCACAACAGATAGACAGTACCACCCGATGGAATGGCGGATGGAACTAGCACATGGCCCACCTGATGATAAGTGATGACTATTACTTATGACAAAGTATTGCTTCGTAGGTCACGCTTGTTTGGAACGTGCTCTGTGATGTAACGCCCTGAGTCCATCAACTTCAAGCATAACGGTGTAATGCTTCATGTAGCTGTAATTGCACCGGCACTCACACCCTTAAGACCGAAACACAGCAATGCTTCTACGGCAGATATAGAATTTGTGTCGGAACCGCTATCACCGGTTTGAGTCTTTCTCTCTCTAGCCCATTCAAGTCAAGTCAAGTCAAAATTCATTTATTCAGTAGGAACTGTATAGTACACTTTGAAACGTCATTTTTTTAATTTACCACCAATTCGTAACGTGATCAAACAGAGAAGAATTGGCAAGAAACTCTGCTTGGCTTATATTTTTTTAACGTCATTGTTCTTAATAACTATTACATTGTTTTTGATGGAGTTGGAGGCAGTTTCATCCCAAGCTTTTTTGTCATCTAAATAATCAGATATTTTATGATAAGCTTTATTACATACATTCGTTCCACAAATCTATTAAAACATATCAATATTTTTATATTTTACGCGCAAAACGCGGCACTGACATTGGTTTGCACACAAATACAGATACTCTCTATACGACGTTCACTCACTCACGTCAAAAAAGTCTTTGGCGCAATTGTTTGTTCGAAAGTATTTGAAAGTACGAGCGAATTCTTATAGTTGAGGCGACGCTCGATGCCCTTTCTAATGGTAAGTAGATTGGTACACTCTTCTGTGATGTAGATGATCAACCTTCTTAGTCGGCCTACCTACCTATTGTAGAAGTACAGAAATGATAACCTCGTTGACACAGGGTTCGATTCCCGCTACGGGATGACGCATTGTTACGCATTGTTTGCATGATCTGCTTATATTCGGGTCTGGATGTTGTTATTATAACAAGGTACACCGTTTCTCATAGATCCTGATACCTAGATATACACAAACACAGCTAAAGTCACCCAAAATATGAAACGCGAAGCACAAAACACAGGCTCAAAATCTACAGCAAAATAGCGTATACTCAATCTTATGTTGGAATAAATTAATATCTGTTGCATGAGAATTAGGCCACCAGGCACTTGACTCTATCAAACATATTGATTAAATCAAAGCTTAAAGCTTGTAAGACTTACAAAAACCCGAACATTATATTTATACATTTGATAGAATAGTTTTCCCGGACATCTCTCCATTCATAATAAAATAGCATAGGGATAATCGGTAACAAAACTTACCTTTGCATCAAGCATGGTTCTTCTCCTCTGACTCTCCTTATATTCGTCTTCAAGAAGCTCATAGTTGTCTCGTAACTTCACTTCGAATGGATCGTCGCTCATTTCTATCAGAATCTCCTCAATCTAAACAAAGAATGTTTGGGGCGTACAAAATCAGTCAAAATCAAATACTACTTTAAGTTTCTTAGATTACTACGAATCAATTAAGTTTTATTGTTTTTGATACTAATGTATGATTCTAATGACCCATTGTACCCCTATCGCTTAAAAGTTACAATGTACTTTATCTTGTGGGTGTGGTAAGGACTCATTGTACCCCTTAGCTACTAGGGGTACAGTTTATGATAGAAATCAAAATTCATAGGATATGGATTAACTTTAAATCAGGTCAGCAGGTAACAAAATAGAATACCTTGATGTGAAGGTCACTGGGCAGAGGACTCTCGGACGTGAACGGTTTCTTCTTGATGCCGTGAACCAATTTGATCCATTTGAACAGCGATACAAAGTCCCCTTGCACCGCGTCAGCAAAACGGTGCTTGTACGGAAATATCACCCGGATAGAATCTACGTTCACCGACCTAGAAACAAATGCACAACCAAAAAACTGTGAGATTTGTATAGAAGGTAATATTTAATCAATATTCTAATCAATTTCGAGCTAGCTTCTGCCCGCGGCTTTGCTCGCGTTTAAACCGTAAATAAACCTAATATATGTTATTCTAGATCTAAAACTACATGTGCAAAATTTCAACTCAATCCGTTCTGTGATGAAGTAGGTTTCTTGTTGGTATTGGGAGGTACGGTAGTGATAGATCTTATTGTTATTTGCTGGTGGTTGGGTGAGTAGTCTACTACAGACACATGAAACGCCCACTGACCTAAGATGTCTAAGCGCCTTATACCACAGTTCAGTAGCTTAGGCGTGAACAAATATTGTACAGTTCGTATTTCACATCTTTTTCAAAACTTTCGCCTTTAGAATATTGGTAGTATTACCGTCTGGACTGGACCACGAACTTGTCCTAAATATGTGCAAACGGTAACAGTTATGGCCCCCACGAAGGTTGTTGACATAAGGGGGGTTAATAGAAATAACACATGAAGAAAATGGTGTGGTGAGTGTGAACATGGCCTTGTCTGACCGAATCGGACACATCTAATTCTAATTCTAATTTGAAGTAGGGGAAAAAGTTCTGCACCGACGTCCCGCATTGGGGTGTATTGTGCATTGCCCCCCTGCTAACCTGACCCCAGCCAGCCCAACTCCTTAAATAACGGAGAAGGACTCTGGGTTGGTGGCAACATTGCTCTAGGATTACCGATACTGCCTGCGTTTGTGAGCCTTGATCAAGCAGTTTTTGTAACCCGGATTTTGTTCTGGCTTCGTTTGTGGCAGTGCAGTGTAAGATGACGTGCTCCACTGTTTGTTCAGCTTGAAAGCAGCCGCGACAGGTGCCGCTGTCCGTGGCTCCTGACTGCTGAATGCTGTGTGATTACATCCCGCGTCCCGCGTAGGTCGTCACGCTTCATTTTTAACAGGGTGTTGGTTATTTTGTTGTTTCTTCTTGGTAGCATTAGTTTTGTATTTTTGCAGTCCTGTCTCCGGTCCTACAATCTTTGGTGAATCGGACACATGCTCATGCAAAGCCCTAGCTGGAACTCCGTAGTCACTTCTTACTCCTGTGTGACCACCGAACTAGTTGCAATTTCTCGCGCAATTCAAGGGTTATTGAATACTTTTGTGCGCGCTTACTTACTTGGCTCGCATAAGGCCCGCGAGGGCCGAGTAAACACCGAACTAATTGCAACTTCGGGCTCAATTCAAGGGACCCGAAAGGAACACTTACCAGAGCTTGTTCCAGGGGAGCGTGAAGCCCTCGTTCGCTCTCCTCTCGAGGCGCACCTCTGCGTCGTCGGTGGCGCGCTCCTGTGCGTAGCCGGCGACGCTGACGATCTCCGCGCCGTTCAGCACCATCGTCAGCTTGCTCCACAGAATGGACAGCCCGGCCTCGTGGTCGTACGATACCGTCATGTCGTCTGAAACGAAGATAGTTCATTGACTCAGGCGTGACTTTGCGGAAATCCATTACAAGATACTCAAAAGACAAATTCCGGTCACCTTCTCTGACGAGTTTCACAAAAACCCAACAGAAAGGGAAATGCCGAGAACCCATACCAATTGCGTCAAAACCAAACGTATCCCATAAAATTTATTATATTTTATAAATGACAATAACATTTTTTTTCGTTTTACACACCGACGGGATTAATGATCAAATAAAAAACTATTTTGTTGATTTGGTTTCCGCCGCACGCCACCATTAGACTGCAACAACCATGGTTACTATGGCAACAACCTTTGATATATTATACTGTTACTATAACCCTCATTTTTAATTATTTAGACAGTAGAATCGACTAAAAACTTATTGGTTTGGTTTTGACGCACTCACTTTAGTGTTGGTGCCGAGCGCCATACATCAGACGGCATTGCCCTTTGACCATGTTTTGCCTTCCCATAAGGCATCATCAGGAAACGATAGACTCGCCTTCGGCACTCCGCAGAACTCCGCAGACATTGTCGAATTACTGTTGGATTTATGTGAAACTCGTCAGAGAAGGTTAGCCGAATTTGTACTAAATATTTTATCTTTTGAATATCTTAAACAAATACTACAAATTAAACTTTAGAAACATTTACAAAGTGCCTCTTTCTTTTCGAGCTTGGTCGCGTTGGAAACGGTGCAGCACTTTACCGTTATTCAGTACCTAGTATAATAATACTTGCTTTTACCTACGATTCAATAATCCTAGGATCTTAATGAATAAAGAGTTATTGACTTTGACATCAGAAATTTTGATATTACCCAAAGTGTTATCTGTGCCCCAAGTAAAGGGTCATGCGGTTCGCATTATACAAGCTCTGCTTGATTTAGGGCTAGATCATGTTGTCTGATAATGTCCAGCATTATTGTATTATTTATAAAAGTTAAAGGTAATTTTCGTTCAAAGATAAATAGCCTATCTTTTGTTAGCATGGCATTGGAAACTATTGGATAACAAGGATATTGGCAATGGATCTTAATTATCGCTTGTATAGGAGAACCACATTCAAAGATTTCGGTAAACACTAGAACATTTTCCAAAAATAGTTGTTTCGTTGAAAAATACCCTTGCACAACTTTTGCTTTCTAAGTAATCAATAAGGCATTTTTATTCCTAAATCCGTAGATACCCAAAGAACATAATAAGTATCGCTTACATATTACCTCCTAAAAATAGTCAATATAACTCACCAGTCCCAAATATCATATTATTCTCCGCCGACAGCAAAAGCAGCAAATTCGTGTCCCTCTTGAAGCTGACTCTCCAATCTATCGCCCTCTTCTTCCCACCCATAACATCTCTATTTCTGTCCCTCTCTCTCCATTCTCCTCTGAAACTCTTGACTGCGCGTACGAACGTTAGTATTTTGAGATGCATGTTAGCTGACCATTCAAAGTCAACCGGTTCCAGGAACTGGAAGTCCAAGAGTGTAGATTGTCTTTCCTTGGAAGGTATGTGTTCTATTCGCGCAAGCTTTACGTGGAAAAAGGCGGTTGTGATTTCGTCTGAACGCTGACAAAGCATGTTCCCTGGAAAAAAGTTTTTAAAGAGATTGAGTTAGAATCGGTGTGTATTCAGTAGCAATAAAATATTTGCGTTACCGATGATTCAAAGTGGCGCTAAAATCTTAGTGAATAAAGGTGATTGAGAAATTTAGGTTAACAATGCTGGCTGCGGATTTGTTTTTTTTTTTTTTTTTTATACTACTAAGTTAGCAAACAGGCATACGGTCATAAACATTCAATTGATTAATTAAGGTTGTGCATAAACATTCAGTCTTGATCATTCATAATGAGTTATGCAATTGGAATTTCACTTGATAGAAACTCCTATTTTATTAGAGTTTCTAAGACCTAGGAAAGTTGCATCTCTTCTTACTAAGTAGCACACTTTCTTAAAATCTTTTTGCCCAATTGTAGTTATTATACCAATCTATTTCTTTGTTTCATGAAGGATCACAACAACTAACTTTAATGCTGTTTGTTTTCGCAATACACACAATAAAATAAAATACTTGGTTATAGTAGAACATTGACAATGAATAACAGACATGGTCGCAGACTGAGGTGCAGAAGTCCAAACTGAAGGTCTGCCAGAGAGCCATGGAACGAGAAAAGAGAGTGTTGCGAGGTGGCACGGGATGGAGATGTTTGGAAGTCTATGGGAGAGACTTTTGCCCAGCAGTGGGACGAGAGAAGTTAAAAAAAAGTAGAACATGCCTGTCTACCTAACACCACAGTATCAGATAGATACCGGCACTTATATCCAGGTGCGACGCAAATACCGGGGCTAGAAGCTAGCTACGACTTACCTTTATATGGTACTGTGTCTACCACCTTCAGGCCAGACACAACCGCACCAGACTTGATCACCGTCCTCTCCAAGGTCACCGCATCTATCCTGGTCATCAGGCATACTTCCTCACTCACTATGAGGAACAGGTTGATGTGAGACAGAGCCACGTTCACTGATATGTTGCAGGGGGAGTCAGGGGCCGGGGGTGGGGGCAGGGAGGGGGAGGGTGGGAGGTAGTCGCGGATGGTGTCGTAGAGCGATATGACGGTCTCAGCGATCGCGGAGCTCCATTCCAGGCGGAGGCAGTCCATCATCGCTTCCACCTGCAAGGGAAATGACACTAGCAGCAATTCTTAGTAAAATTCTTGAAGTCAAAAACTTGCTAATAACTTGAATATTTCGTGACTTTAAGTATAAAAATATCTGAAAAGGACAGCTACTTCTTACGATATGTTTAGTAGTAAAGCTTTCGTGCAATCGTCCTGCAGTAACCTGGCAACACATTGGGAATTATTTCCTGATGCGACAGTTAAGTTGTCAAATGAAAGTAGATTTACTGCAAGGCTCATGGGAGAGCTGGCAAGACCTGGGAGTTCGAAATGATACCTTAGAATCCCTGGGTCCATGGCTGCCCCACTTGACGAGCGCGACGGCGAGCAGCGCGGAGCCCCAGGCGTGGTGGCGGCGCGGCGGGGGCTCGCGCAGCCGCCTGCCCCCCGCCCCCGCTCCCGCCCCCGCCCCCGCCCCCGCGGCGCCCCAGCCGCCGTCCACGAGCAGCTCGGCGCTCCAGTGGCGCGCGCCCACCACCAGCCGCGCCATATCCGATCTGTACGCTTCCTCTGCAAGGACCGACAAAAGTATCAAAGGGTACATTGAGTGCTAAATGAAAAAAAAGATTTTTTACTTTAGTTACCTACTTTATTTTATGCGGAGAACAGGCCGTGGTCCAAAATCCAGAAGCTGACGTCTAATGTTTTATGAGAATGAATAAAGCGAAAATCAAATCTATATCCAGGAAATGCTCAGCAATGGGAGGTATCAGGTTGAGGATGACGTGAAGTACACTCAATACAACGAAGGAAAAAAAATGTGAATGAATAAAGCGAACGTAGAATGTCACGAGTCCTGATACTTTCCTGCCATTCCGAGGGTCCTGAAGGGTCCTGAGTCAGGACCCTCGGAAAATAAGCGTCACTAAGGGTTTGTTCGTAATTAAAAACCAATTAACATTATCCCACCAAACTGTGCCTAAATATTTTTTATCCTTTAATATCTGTACTCGTATTATGTATGACAAGCACATTCGTTTAATTCACGCATTCTCACCTCTTGTATCAAGTAGTTGATCTAACTTCACTTTGATTCCTCCACAGCCGGCTGCCATAGTCGTGCCCCCCTTCAACGCAGCTTGCACGCACACGCCGCGCAACTCTGCGCAGCCTTGGACCACGCACGATGAGAATATATGCGATATCCACGCGGCCGTCGGTGCTGTAGCGAAAGATTTCAATATTCTACTATATTTATTTAATAACACAGTTGCTTAAAAATACCTTTCATCTATATAACAACCGAATTGGAGAATGAACGCGCTCCAGAATATTTATTTGTCCATCTTTTCGAGAAAAACTCTCGCGCCACTACTCACAGAGCATCTTTATCCCTCTAAATTTGGCAGCAAGGCTGGCCTCATAGCTCAGTCGGTATTAACTCTGCCTTCTGAGCCGCAGATCGCGATTCCCGCCCAGGACAAACATTTGTGTGATGGACATTAATGTTTGTTCGAATGTTTGGATCGAATTGTTATCGATTAAATTTAGTGAGCCTAATTTCAGAGGGACAGAGATCTGTTGTGTCGATTGTAGCTTTGGAGTGCAAACGCCCCAATGTTATGAAATATTCATCGTACGGACCGGGTCTTAGTCGCCTCTGCGACCTCCACGAGTGGACATAGAGGGCCTATCTGGATCACAAAGTTCCTATATCTTTATTATTTCCCCGGCCTAGCTATTTTTCTCATTCTGTACACTCGTTGCTTTTATCGAATCAAGAAAATCTGGACAAACCTAACATAGGTTTTTCCAGTTTAATACATAAATATGTATATAATCTAATCTATCTATAATGTTTATAGGATGAAAAAGTATAAACAAATATTTACCTTTAACATTAGGGTCTATTATTTGCAATGGCTGTGATTTCTTCATTTTCTCCCGTGTCGATTTGTACCAATACATAACATTGCCGTGGGTGTAAGTGACGTTCAGTGTGCTTATTATTAAGTACAAGTTAAGTACTCCCTTTTCTAGCTGTAAACAATATTTGATTTATTAGCGAGCTGTCGAACCATAAGGTTCTACAATTGGGTCAAAATATGCCCGTCCAACTGCTGATAATTTTTATAGTTTAGTAAGTTCGTTTATTTATTTGTGCTTTTTTGGTGTACAATAAAGAGTTATATAAATATCTAGAAAAAAGAAACAAAGAAAGAAAAAAAACCCACACACAAAATAACAAAAATACAATGAAATGAAATTTAAAACGAGTAAAGAAAGTATAAAATAAGCAGGCACACAGGGGTGGTGTCAAAAGGCTCTGTCTTAGCATATTGCTGCATAGTGTTGCCATAAGTGGAAGGTGATATCTATCGTACTGGCAACAATTACTTGTAAATTTATTCAACTACTAGCTGACCCGGCGAACTTCGTACCGCCTTAGCGTAGCAATTTTCTTAATATTTTTTTCCGTAAGAACCTTCTCCTAATAATAACAAATACAACAAAAAAAGAATTAGTGAAATCGGTCCAGCCATTCACGCGTGATGCCGTGACCAACGAAAACGGGTTTCATTTTTATATATATAGATTGTTACACATAACTACACGTTACTGATAACAATGCTGTCTCCAAACCTTAGGTTCCAATATCAGAACCTTAAGTTTCTTAAGTCACATATGAGTAAGTGCTCACCTTAGCATCTAATTTCAGTTTATTGAGGAACAAGAGCTCCGCGTCATCACCTAGGAACTGGTACTGATCCATTTGGAAGGCCACGTACACTTGCGGCAGACTGGTCACCTCGCAGCCCGTATCGTCGAGGTGTACTGACGCTGCGCTGAATCTTGAGTTTACCTGCCCGATGAGAAATAAGATTAAAATAAATTAGTTTTGCAACTTGACTGATAAGCCTCTGTATATTAATTACATAAAATGAAGATCATTATCATTTTCAGCCGTTTTAGACCCACTGCTGGGTCGGCTTTCTATTACTTTGCCACTCGACTCGATCCTGCTCTACTCTGAACCAGGTGCCACTGACAGTCTTTCTAATATCGTCAACCGATCTGGGTTTTATCAAGATAATCTACGAAAAATGATAATTTTTACTTAGTCATTTACCTATTAGGACGAAATCAAATTAGCTAGTTTTTTTTTAACACATGGTACTTTTTTCATTGTTTTCTGGCTTATTTTAGTGCGACATACGAGTATTTTTATACCACTTACTTGTAAACTTTGTAACGACATTTCAAACCCTGATTTTAAACTTCTACTTGAACATCCAATTTTCGTGGCATCAATTTTTAGGCTAAATATCTGAAAATGATACACAAAATTAATTAAAAAAATTACTGCTGATCCATACATAACTTTTTTTGGTAACAAAAAACAATCCGGCCGCGGTTTTGCATCCAAACTTTAGCCTTAATAACATTAGTATGGAAGAAAATTCATATTAATTTATTGCGTACCTAAACATTGGTTAGCTTAGGTGTAAGTTTTAGCTTATAGTTACGTACATGTGCCCTATAAGGGCGCTGCAATATTATATTTGAGCAAGCACTTATATTAGAAAGGTTTTGCATCTAGCTTACATAATATAGGCAACGTTAAGTGCTAACTTTTACTAACCGCGACATAGTAATGTCTGGGTCATGGAGCAGGCCTCCAGCACCTATACCATCCACTCAGCCAATTCAGCCCCCCACAGGAAAGACATGCTCAATACGCATGGCGCTGACAGGACTACGCCAAAGCTTTCCTCGCGATGTTTTCCTTCACCGTTTTGAGCACGTAATAAGAAGTATGAAAAATCCATTGGTGACGATTAAGATTCGAACTCAGGACCACCGGATCTGAAGTCTGAGTAAATCCCACTGGGCCACCACAGCTTTCGATATTCATAATCATATTCATTTATTACATACACATACATTGGTTAGCTTAGGTGTAAGATTAAGCTTATAATTATATACATGTGCCCTGTAAGAGCGCTGCAATATTAAAGTTGAGCAAGAATTTACAATTTATTTACAAATGTAAATACAAAAGTCAATTGTTTTTAATATCTTAAATGTAATTGAAGTGTCAAATTAAAGGAATGTCAAATCAAAAATCATTTTATATCACAGGAAAGTAGTAAAAGAACAAACCTTTGGTATGACAGGTGAGAGCCTGGGAATGATGGAGGAGAAATGCTCCTCCATATTTGAGCATAGCTGATCATGTTTTTTAACTTTCCTGTGCTTCTGTACAAAGTGGTACAACTCATCTTGACATGTTATTACTGTATTACTTATTGAGGCATGGATTTTCTGAAAGAACATAAAAAATATCATTAAACAATGCTGGATAATTTATTTTTGACACTGAATCATCCAGCCCTAAAGCACATAAGATAATAGTCCAGTAAGCAGAGTATGTCTTTTTTATTTCTTAAAACAAAATTCATTAAATATAAAAATCACCCAGCCACCAGATACCACCTCACTATATTTGCAGGGAGTACTAACATTTGTCCCGTGGCGGGAATCAAACCTGCAACCTTTTGTGTCTCAGACCAGCCTTTTCCCAATGCCAGTTTGATTATACCCTCATTAATTTATAATTACCTCCTATTTTCTTGATGTTGTTGTGTACTGAAGGTCTAGTAATTAGGAAGCTATTGTTGAACGGCCTTCACAAGCCGAACCAATAAACTTCGCCTAGAGAAACGCTCATAGCTAAACATATTAGGCTGGTATTTACAGAGCAACAATCTCAGATTGAGTGCGAGCTTGAACATTGACAACACTTGAGCTCGTCAGCGATCAGAGTTGAGACCGGGTTATAATAGCGCGCCATCAACACCAAAATAATAGAGCTCGCGCCAAACATTTGAAATAGGGACTATTCTTGGAGCAAATAGTAACCATTCCAGTTTAATCGATATACCGTTTTAAATGCGCGTCAAAAAACTGGTGCCCTTTGCGCTCGAATGTTCCAATGTACAAATGCGCGAGTGCAAACTCGGTAACAATTTCACGTGGCATGAGCGCACTACAATGATCAAGTTTCAAGAGAGAGAAGTCGATAAATTCAATAAGTTTTTTTTTAAACAGTTAGGTAGATTGGACTAACTACTAAACTACTAAAAAAAATATTTTAAAATATATTGTATTGTAGGGCTAACTCACTAACCTATTATCATTATTTTCTTACAAAAGAATACCTCAACATTAAGTGGTCCATCAGCTTTCACAGTCCCCTCGACAACAAAGCTGCATTCAGCCTCTACAAGTCTGTCCCCTGCCCCCATAATCATGGCTCTTAGTTCAACCAGCTTAGTGGAGAACACCAGGGCTCTGGCAGGGCCGCCCGCAGCCCCGTCAGCGTGGATCTCAGTGGCTGTTGCATTGAATATGAATGGGTCTTCTGATCGGTTATTCAGGGTGAGGCTGGCATCAAATATGTGTACCCCCATGAACTGGAAATTATTATTATATTTTAAATACTAATAATTGATTGGCATCAAGTTAAAACTGAACTTTAATTTTAAAAAAGTAGATCCAAGTTTTAATATATGCACTAAGAAGTTCTGACACTTTTAATGGTGGACTTTTATAATTACCTGAGCAAACATTATCAAACTGTGAGGAAGCTTTTTTTTTAATGGTGGACTTTTATAATTACCTGAGCAAACATTATCAAACTGTGAGGAAGCTTTTTTTAATGGTGGACTTTTATAATTACCTGAGCAAACATTATCAAACTGTGAGGTAGCTTTTTATCCCTAAAATCCAATTTATTTTTAGCAAGACCCATCACACCTCTGGGTCCGGCGGCAAATTCCTCCATTCCTTCTCTTGACAAAGAGTTCTGCTTTGACAGCAATGGCTTGAGAATAGTCTCGACCACAACACTCCTCTTTTCCGGCAGATTATCATTTATTTGTAGACCACGAATTACCACCGATACAAGTTTATTTATCTCAGAGTTGAAACAGCTGCTTTGAAATGATATTTCATCTATATGCTAGAAATAAATAATTTATAATGGAGCATGAAGTAATATTGTAGTATGAAAAAAAAATTGCAAACAACTTCATTCTGGCTGGGAATAATCTGGTATTGTATGAATACTAAAACGGATATGCATATTGGAATATGTATACTCCATAAATATTAATCCTACAGTCTTATTAGCTAAGTCACAATACCAAGACTTGGTTTTGTGAAACCAGGAATTGATTTCAATTTGTAATTTTTACACATGACAGATTGAGATTGAGGATGTCTTGCCTTGAGTTTCAGACTTAGCTGATAAGACTGATGATGAGTTAATTTTTGTAACTTACGATGAAATATGTATCTTTTGATAGAGTTACATCCTTGAGGATGAGTTTCGGTACAGCAATTCTCCCGATCTTCAGCTTGATGTGGTACCTCCTCATAAACAGCCATGCCAGCACAGTGGGTAACAGCCTAGACAACAACGAGATAACCACTCAGCAATAACAAAACAAATTGAAAGAGCGGCGCCAACAAACTCGCACTTACCACGAAACACAGGAATAAACTATCGCAAAAATTAGACATAGTATCAACAGTATATGCATTTTAGCGCTTTATGATCCTAACATGTTAATGAATTTGGTAGTAAAACATTGAATTTCCAAAATAAAACAATCCAGTATCCACCTTCAACTTGCTAAATAGATTCTTTAAAATCTCCAACTTTTCTCTTTCGTTTCGGTTTGTTGTTTTTCTTTCGAGCAGTGTTGCCGTTTTTTATTTGGAGAAAATGCTAAAACTTGTTGCAGAAAATGCTAAAAAAATGCTAAATAACTTTTAAAAATGCTAAATAAAATGCTAAAATCTATATTTTATTCCCGACTAGCAAACTAAAGTAGTCTACTGTTAAAATAGATGCATATTCGCATATAAAGAAAGCAAGAGAAGACTCTGCTCTTTGGGTATTAAGATTAATTTGCATCGTAGGTTAATTATTTTTCATTGACATATACATTTTGCATGTTATGTGTTGCTTCAGTAAAGGAGAATGCCGGCTGATGTATGGCACTCCGTACCATATTAATCTTAATACCCAAAGAGTAAATTTTGTAACAAAAATTTTTATTTAAATTTTAATTTGTAACAAAAAACAAAATTTGCAATAAGTTAAACTCTGTCATCTTTTCCCGTTGTTCGCGCTAAATTTTCTCATAAATATGAGAAGCCGTGAAGTCTCTGGTTTCTATAAAATCTTTTGAATTCCTTAGGAATTTTGAACTTTTAGGTAACGTATTAAAAAATGTTAATCATGCAATAAGTTAAACTCTGTCATCTTTTCCCGTTGTTCGCGCTAAATTTTCTCATAAATATGAGAAGCCGTGAAGTCTCTCGTTTCTATAAAATCTTTTGAATTCCTTAGGAATTTTGAACTTTTAGGTAACGTATTAAAAAATGTTAATCATGAAATATGCTAAATGCGAAATTTTCAAGCGTACAGACCCGAAAATATGCTAAATTTAGCATTAAAAATGCTAAAACGGTAACACTGCTTTCGAGATTCGTTCATTTCATTCAATCATGTTTAATTTGATAGTGATTCATTCGATTAATTCAGTCAAAATGTAGCAGCCATCAGCGTAGCGTTTATTTTCTCTAGGCCAGCCACTAGTCACAATTAATAGTGTAGCCAGCTGGGCAACGCACCAAGCTGCTAATCGACAAAGTTTTGCTTAGGAATTTGAAACATCCACAAAGCTATTAAGTTCCTTATTTACATGCAATATATTTATGTCAGTGTTTGACAAAGCTCAAAGCTGCGTAAATTGCAAGCAAATAAGGAACTGCTGTGTGGATGTTTCATTTTCCTCTAGCATGTTTTAAAATGCGCTTCGATGCTCTTCGACGTGCGCTGGTAAGTGTGAATCGTACATATGAGTCTGGTTATCACAGAGATATAAAACTGACAGTGTAATAATAATTGTGTGAATGAGCTAGTGTAAGGGTGTGTTTTGTAAGTATAGAGGATAAAATGAAGCAAAAAGTGAGTGATAATATTTTTGTCTGGTGATATGAACAGAACGTGTTAGATTTTTTTTTGTGTGATTTTTTTGGTATTATTTCACCTTCACATTTCAACTATCGTTTTGTCATTGTTTGTTGACCTCTGAACTTTGTTTATATCTCAAAACCTGTAAGCGTAGATAAAGCTTCTAATTTGGCCAAGAAAATTTAGATAGAATATTCTTTATTACACAGAAATAAATGTACATACGCGAACTTAATGCTAGGAAGCATTCTCTACCAGCTAACCTTTGTGTAGTGTGGATTTAAAATAAGTATGTGGTGGCAACAAATACATCAAGGAAATTTTAAAATACCTCAAGATGGCAGACTAAATTTATAATAAATAAAAACGAAAACCAAGAAAAACCTTGATAATATCGTTTAAATCCTCATATATGTCAAATCTATAACAAAAACGGTATTATTTGCGCCAAGAACTGTTTCATATATCTGAATTTAATCAAACAAAAAATAGCTCTGTTACTTTTATAAGAATTTACTTAGCATTTTCAATAGTTATGGTCAGATAGGTAAACGAAAATATATTATTTTTATATAAACTTAGTGGAATTGACAACTGGGAGTTTTACTCTAATGTCCCTTCCGTAAGTAGACATAGACATAGATATATGGAACTTTATTGTTTTCGGAGGAGAGCGATAATGGTTGCGACAGTTTTATAAACTACTGAGGATGTTATCATTTATCAACATTTTTATTATAATAATGCAGTACACTATCACACAGCATCATGTAGACCCAAACAGAGCAGAGAGAGCTTGTACTATGGGGACCAATCAATGATATACTACATAGATATTTTTTTTTAAATGCATACATATCATACATAGAAAACATTCAGACCCATGACAAATACTCGCATTGAACCCGCAACCATTGCGTGTCAGGCAGGCCTTCGACCACTACGCCACAGAGGTCGTCTGTGTACTGTGTTTCTGTTCCAGAAATATTTTATTTTAAATTTTATAAAGTGACATCGTTTTATTTGGCCTAAATTACCCCATCTTATGCATATTCCAACTCTATAGTGACTACGTTGGCAGCACTGTTAACTGTCAATGTCATAATCCGCTTGTCTGTCAGCGACCGATATCGGCTTTTTTTTTGGTTCCTAGTTATTTTCATGCACATTACATTCCTTCATTCACATAAAAAATTTATGAGACATCTCACAAGGTGACCTGCTGCTTAGAAGGCCGAGCTGAGCTACAACCAACTGAGCTATGAGGCCAGTTACAACTAAGAACTACTTTAGCATAGTCAGTGTTTTTAATTACCTAAATAATAATAAATTAAAAGATGTGATAACTTTACTACTACATGTTATTTATTTACTAAATTAGTATACAACAATTACATTTTATACAAATAACTAAACCACACATTTCACGGCCATGATCTCTTAGCAGCAAACCCTTCATACTTCCTTCTTGTCTTCAACCCTGTCACTAAGGTGGAACTCTTGGGGTAAACTGTAGCTCCATTGAATAGGGTATCTTTATCTGAAATTAAAAATATTACATTGGCATAGATTAAGTAAGACTTGGGTTGTAAAAACATGTGGGTAGAGTCCTTTTCAGGCCTATTAAGTGACAATTAAAATCTTTAACAGTCTGCCTGAAAAGCTAAAATCTCTGTCCGGTAACTTATTTAGCAAAAAGTTAAAGTGGGTAGGATATCAATGTTATTACTCATTAAATAAATTTTTGTACTACAGAGACATAGATTTTTAATAATATTTTCTTTTTTAATATGTATATTTTGACATTTCATATTAATATTGGGAATATTTTTGACATGACTTTTTTGAATTTTAATAATGTATAAATAGGGATAATTTATTGTAAAGTTAAATAATGTTATTATTGATAATTTGCATGCCTCTAGGGTAGAACATTCTTGAACCATACCTAAGTAATTAATACCTATTATGTACTAATATGTCTTGCAATATCTATCTTTTCACGAAATGAGGTCCGCAGACGCGACGCTACTGTTGTGTAAAAATAATGAAAATAGAATGGTAATAAAATCAAAAGAAAAACAAAATCAACACCTCTTCATTATATATCATGCAAATAACTCTGTCTAGACTAACTTCATTTTTCGGTGTTTTTATAGGTACCTACTGGACATTCGTCTCTATTTCCGCTAATTGCCGCGGGACTTCTTTCGTGAATAGTTGGGAATAGAACTCTAGTTGGGTAGTTACTTAGTGCTCTTATAGGTGGCACACACGTTATGAGAAATCGTTACGATCGATCGCACTGTACCGTTTTATCTGTACCGATTAATCGAAACGTGTGTGCCACCCATTAGGTAGTTGATAAAAAGTTTATATGTATTTCACTAAATGTTTTGCTACTGAGCTCAATATATCAATTTAAGCAATTTAGATAAAAATTGTGTTTTACTGGATATAACAACTTGTAATAGAAATCTTAAATTTGATGTATAGGTAGTGATGAATGCCCAGCGTGGGGATTATGGACATATCCCCGTTCTTATAGAGGAGACTTATGTCTAGCAGTGGACTGATTTAGGTGGTGTTGATGTTGTTGCTGTTGTAGTATACATAGTGTTTCTACATACTATAAGATTGTAAATTACTTAGGCAAATATACAATTGATTAAAAATAATAAACTCTTATTATTTCAGAAAAGCCTAGGCAAGTCATGAGGTTGTTGGGTTAGGACAAAAAAAAAATTGTCACTAGCTTCCGTCTGCGGCTTAGCTCGCGTGGTACCGGGATAAAAAGTAGCCTATGTAAGTAGCCCAGCTTCATCCAAATCAGTTTAGTAGTTTTTGCATGAAAGAGTAACAAACATTCATAGATTCATCCACACTCACAAACTTTCGCATTAATATTTTTTATTTTTTTAGCATAGGAACACTTGTTATTATGTAACTCTGATTGTACCAGTCGAACTGTTTTTGAAGCAATAAACTATTTTACTTTACTTTTATTTTACTTTACTATATTATTATTAGTAGGATTATAAAAAACAATTTTACCAGGATGAAACCGCACATAATTCTCTTGGACATGCAGATTTTTAGGTAGATCCATTTTGGTTAATGCATCAAATGGTGTTTTCGTGTCGACAGGAGTTAAATAAAAGCGTTTGAGGTCATCTGAAATAGAAAATATTACTAAGCATGCTATCATTTACTAGAACACTACAAAAAAATTATCAGAACCCCATATTTAAACACAATTTCTAGATAGCGTTTTTTTAAGAAATCATCCAAAATGGGGGTGATTCAAAATAAAATAGGGTGTTGTTTGGGGTATCATTAAATATAAAAAGGTTTGATTTGTACATTTTAAGACAGTTTTAGGTGAGAAACCAAATATATATAGGATATATCACAACAGATCTCCAGAAGGCAGAGCCTGTACTATGGGTATAGACCACAAGGAATGGTTCAAAAGGTGCAGCCTAAAATATATAAATAATAATACAATGACAGTTTTATCGATTGAAAGCAATCTTTAGGAAGCAATCATTATTGTTGTATACATGTGGGTACTTGTCAAACCTTCTTCCAGTAATAAGGTTGATTTAGTGCTAATAGGGTAGTTGATAAAAACTCTGTGTTGTTCACTACTTGTTCTGCTACCAAGCTCAATATACCAATTTACATAAATGTGGTGTTTTACTGGACATAATAGTGGCGACTTGGATTAAACGTAAACTATGGCATCTAAATTAGTGAGGTTTAGTGAATTCAATGTGAAAACAGACAATTGGGACAATTACATTGTGAGACTCAAATATTGCTTTGAAGCAAATGGCATCGATAGTGACACAGTGAAACGAGCGAACTTTTGTACGGTTTGTGGTGCTCAGACATTCGAAACACTTCTCGCCTTAATCACTCCAAAGAAATCGAACGACGTGACTTTCGATGAGATCGTGAGCATTCTAACCAAACACTACAGTCCAAAGCCGAACGAAATATCGGCCTCGTACAGATTCTACAAACGCGATCAGGGAAAAGATGAAACGGCGTCAGAATACATAGCTCAGCTAAGAAAAATCAGTACCTACTGTAATTTTTCGAATCTGGAACGCATGCTGCGCGACAGATTGGTTTGCGGCATGAGCGATCGTAAGCTGCAGTACGACCTGTTGAAACATGACAAGCTCCAGTACGCCGACGTAGTGGACGCCATGCTGTCGGCCGAGAGCGCGGGCAGGGACGTACGCATGATGCACGCCGGCGCCGCGCCGTCGCCGCCCGGCGCGACCTCGCACGCCGACGTCGCGCCCGACCTCCCGGTGCCTGAGCCGATGGACATCAACGCTATGAAAGCTAAGTCAAACATCCGTCTATGTTACCGATGTGGAGACCGCCACGGTGGGGAATGCCGCTTCGTCAACGCAGTGTGCCACCACTGCAAGAAAACGGGGCACATCGAGAAGATCTGCTCCTCGAAAAAGAAACACAATCTCAAAAAAGTGAACTACGCCGAGGAGTCCGACGTGCAACTGAACGGGATCTACAACGTGGGAGGCGCACGCTTACTCGCTGCCGGTGTCGCTGGACGGCGTGCAGGTCGCCATGGAGGTGGACTCTGGCGCCGCCTTCTCGCTCATCAACGAGCGCACGTGGGCGCGCCTGCAGCCGCGGGCCGCACCGCGTCCGCTGCGCACTAACCTGCGCACCTGGAATGACTCGCCGGTCTCCGTCGTCGGACAAGCTGCGGTTACGGTCAGATATAAGGACATTAAGCGTGTGCTGAATGTGGTGGTAGCTAAGAGCACGGGCCCGAATCTTATAGGACGTGATTGGTTTGAACCTCTTGACATTTCACTAAAAATTAATAAAATTGTAGATATCGATATGACTGCGACTAACGCTCTATTGACTAAGTATCGGGAGGTTTTTAAAGATGAACTCGGTACATACCGGGGGGATCCGGTCACGATCCAATTGAAACCGAACGCATCACCTAAATTTTTGAAAGCACGATCGGTGCCGTACGCCATTAAGGATAGGGTTGAAAAAGAGATTGATCGGCTGGTAGGTGAAAATGTTTTTCGGCCGGTATCATTCTCCGAATGGGCGACACCAGTCGTTCCTATAATCAAAAAGAACGGTGCGATTCGCCTCTGCGGAGATTATCGCAGTACAGTAAATCAGGCTACTGAGTCTGACACATTCCCCCCCTGCCAGTGAGGTCTTCGCAACAATTTCTGGGGGAAAATTTTACACGACTCTTGATCTTGACAGGGCGTACACACAAGTGGTTGTCACGGACGCTACCGCGCGTCTCCTAACATTAAACACTTGTAAAGGCCTTTATACTGTACACAGATTGGCATTTGGTGTGAAGGCGTGTCCAGGTATATTCCAGCGACTGATGACGGCGCTGCTGGCGGGCATACCCGGGGTTGCCGTGCTGATCGATGACGTCATCATCAGCGGCCGAACTATGTCGGAGATGGCGCAGCGCCTAGACACGGTACTGGGGCGAATCAAGAAAGCAGGTTTGCGCCTCAATGGAAACAAGTGTAAGTTCGCTAAGGAGCGAGTGGAATTTTTGGGTTTCGTTATCGACGCCGACGGAATTCATCCGGCACCGAGTAAAGTTGAGTCGATACTGAATACTCCGGAACCTAAAAATGTCCAACAGCTACAGGCGTTTCTAGGGCTATACAACTTTAACGAGAGGTTCGTACCTCATAAAGCCACCGTACTCGAGCCTCTACATAGATTGCTCGACAAATCTCAAGACTGGTTGTGGACTGACAGAGAGCAAAACAGTTGCGTCTATTGTCCTCTGACTTGACACTGGTACATTACGACTTGAACAAGCCGCTGGTACTCACCTGCGACAGTTCAGAGTACGGGGCGGGAGCCGTCCTGTCTCACGTCATGGACGACGGACAAGAGCGTCCTGTGGCTATGGGCTCAAGGACGTTGCACTCGCACGAGCGACGATACTCCCAGCTAGATAAAGAAGCAACTGCCATCATGTTTGGAGTAAGTAAATTTCACAACTACTTGATGGGTAGATCTTTTATGATTGTCACGGATCATAAACCTTTATTAGGCATCTTCGATCCAAAAAAGCCTATATCGAATGTCTTATCACCTCGCCTTACCAGGATAGCATTAGTACTGACTTCTTACAGCTATGACATAACGTACAAGCCTGGAACACAGATAGGCCATGCTGATGGTTTGAGTCGGTGGCCACAGCCGGTTCCAGAGCAACCTGAACAACAACTGTGCGACATACTGCTCATGGCCGAGGCACCTGAAGATTTCCCCATCGATGTTGACCAAATAGCATCCGCCACAAAGCGTGACAAAGTGCTTAGTCGGGTGAGTCATCACATTTTATGCGGTTGGCCAGCCAAGGAGTCAGACGATCAGCTACGTCCGTACTGGCTGCATCGTAGTGAACTGTCACTGCATGAGGATTGCATCCTTCTAGGCTGCCGCGTGGTAGTACCGCCGTCATTACGTGAAGCTGTTTTACGAGCGCTACACAAAACACACAGCGGCATCGTTCAGACTAAGACCCTTGCCAGAAGCTACGTCTGGTGGCCACAGCTAAATGACGACATTGAGAAACTAGTACAAAGCTGCAATAAATGTTTAGAAAACAGACATATGCCACCTAAGTCCAGCTATGAATGGGTGATGCCAGCAAAACCTTGGTCCAGATTGAATATTGATTTTGCTGGGCCATATCAGAGCAAAATTTTTTTGATTATTGTCGATGCATATTCTAAGTGGCCGGAGGTGTTCATCGTCAATAATATGACATCAACAACGGTGATCCGCTATTTACGAATGATATTTGCCATTCATGGGCTGTGTGAGACATTGGTTTCTGATAATGGCACTTCATTTGTTTCCTTAGAAATAAAACAATTTCTTGAAGCCAATAAAATAAAGCATATCAAGTCGGCTCCCTTCCACCCATCCACCAATGGATTGGCAGAACGCATGGTGCAGACAGTCAAAAACAAGCTTCGCAAAATGGATGGCATGTCCTGGGATGTCAAAATTCGCAATATGCTGCTAGGACTGCGTGCTACGCCATGTGCAGCTACTAACAAAAGCCCAGCAGAGCTTTTGTTTAATAGACGTATTCGGACATTGTTAGATACAATTAATCCACATGACCAACAGCGTAAAAAAAGGGAAGACCAAGTTCTCAGAAATAGTCAAACACGAAACAGACAGACAGACGTAGGACAAAATGTTATGTACAGGAATTATAGTAGTGGACCACGTTGGTTACCTGGGACAGTAGTAAGCAAGGAGGGACCATCCAGTTATTGAGTTGAAACAGGAGACGGGACTGTGGTGAATAGACATATGGACCAGTTATTTAAAAAACAGACACCAAGAGAAACCCCAAACCCAGTAACAGACCAAATCAGTGAGGAAACACATAGGAATGAAGAAAGGGGTAGTGTAGAGCAGGGCGTCGAGGAATGTGAAGAGCAGGAGATGCAAGACATGTCTTTGTCCAGTAGTCAAACTAGCGATCAAATAATTGAACTACCTAGCTTAGAAAAATGGGCTGAAATAATAATAATAATAATATAAACTTTATTTCAGGCTACAATAGAATAAATACAGATGGTGTTTTACTTATCCTACGGCCCATATAAATATATACCTTATAGACTAACATATATATTAATAAAACTATAATTAAAACACAAATTATTATTTGCCACGTACTATACACGACGTGGGTCGCGTGGTGTCCAATATTCGTCCACGGAATCGTCGGAACACGACACCCTTCGGCCAAAGCTCCTCCTTCATGTAGGTCGACAGATGTTCGGTCGGAACCCGCACCACAAAGGAGTTAAAGCTGACTCTGTGGCGGGACTCCAACCGCTCGACCCTCAGGTTGTCCTTGGTCTTTGCGCGCAAGTACTCCGCTACATCCTCCGCCTTCACGGAGTAATGCACGCGAGACACATAGAGCTGCGTCGTCGGTACCTCAGAGCGCAGCAGGAGCTTATGGCAGTTCGGTGCTGTACCGCACTTATTCTGACAGGTGGGCTTCTTCTTCTTCTTCCTTTCCACTTTGATGAAGCCCTCCTTGTCTTCCAGCCTCTTGAGAGGCGCAGTCTTGCGAATATTTTCGCTTGTCCCCTTCGATGTTGGAGGTGTGGCAGGTCGGCTAGCCACTGCAGCTGCGTAGGCACGTTGAGGAGCAGGCAACGTGACACGTGTCGGCCTCTCCGCGGGTGATGAAACGGCGCGGGGGGCGGGGGCTCTCGGCGACTCATGCGCAGCGACGACCGGTGACTCAACCGTGTCAGCGAATTCCGCTGAGGTGAAACTGCACACCGATGCATTCTGCGCACCGCGACGCAAGTTCACATTACTAGCGGCAATGACCGATGACTTACTTACTGAATTATTACTACTATTTTGTAATGATAATAATTCAGCACGTAGCGCACTGACGGCATCATCAGAAGCTGCCAACTTTACGTGTACCTCGGCCAGACTCGTCTTCAGGAACATGATGTCCTTCAGCAACCTGGTGACGTCAACGTGGTCGAATCCCACCGGTGGGAGCTTATGCAGCTCCTTTGCGACGAAATCCGGCACGTCATCAGGGTCCGTCTCCTTCAACAGGGTGATGATATCCTGGAGACTCCGTTCACCTCCATCCCTCCGACGGGACGGCATCTGGGCAGTCTTGCCGAGCGCTTGAAAGATCAGCGCCTTGCCACTGCAAATTTCCTCCTCCTTGAAGTTGGTTTTACAGATCTGCAGGATGCTGATTTCGTCCATAGTATCAATGGCATTCTGAATGAATGCCAATAACTCGTTGACAATGAGTTCCTTCGAACCCATCACAGCAGCGGGCAGCGGCGCGAGCCGCGCGTATCGCGAATTATAAAATTCAAAACAGTGCTACAGCAACACACGTCCGTTTCCGAACGCGCATTGCACGGCACTGAAATGCTAGGCATACCGGTAGAATCGGAACCTGGTTTTTCAGGAGGTAAAGTCAGGAATAAATTAAATACACACAACAGGTCTCCCTATACGAGACCAGTCACAGAGACTCCTGACTTTAACTTCATGAAGTAAATTAGTAATGTAAGTTGTGAGTGTAATTAGTTAAGTGTTGATTAAGATTTAGTTGTGTTTTTGTTCTGTGTGACATCATTGTTTATTATAATAAGATAACTTTAGTTTAACATTATATTATTTTAATTTGTACTTTGCACATACTTGGGGGAAAGGTATGTTGTATACATGTGGGTACTTGTCAAACCTTCTTCCAGTAATAAGGTTGATTTAGTGCTAATAGGGTAGTTGATAAAAACTCTGTGTTGTTCACTACTTGTTCTGCTACCAAGCTCAATATACCAATTTACATAAATGTGGTGTTTTACTGGACATAATAATTATATTATTGGACTCACCAACAGTTTCTATAGTATGCAGTAATGAGTTAGGCACACCATACCCAGTTTCCTCATAACAAGCTTTGAGTACAGCAAACTTTATATCAAGGCCCTCAAATTCTGCATCATAAGGCAACCCATTCTCTATGCATATTTCATTGATTGTATCTTCAATGCCGGCTGGAGGGTCCCATGGTTTGGTTGGACGTAAAAATCTGGAATTTAAAATATGATTTTTTTAAACTATGTCCTATGGTAACTATTTAGTGTTGTGATAAGGATGATGAGAAGATTGTCGGGGAAATAAAAAAGGTGAAACGCGAGGGAAACCCATTAAACAATAATAATTATGATAAGAGAAGAGTTGATGACAGTTTTAATCTTCTGGATGTTGGCATGTTCCAGGACATATTATCGGCACAGACCTCTGCTGTCCTAATTTGCTCTACGAATTGGCATTCAGGGTGATTGATGTTTAGAATACTTACTTAAATAGAGATCACGGTAAAAGTTTAGAATATCATCGCACGATTTGGAGGGGGGAGAGACGCGAGGTGGGAGGGGGAGTGAAAGGATACTCTCCCCTACAACTCTGCGCCCCCGGAGATGTAATTTTTTTTTATAAAGGTTCAAAATTTTCTGCTCCGTATCTCCCATGCGAATTTCTGGGTAGGTCCCATTTGTTCTATGGAACATGACGTCATCGAACAAAAATGGGAATCACATTTTCCCAAAATCTTCCATGAGAAGCTAAATGACACTGATAAAGAAGAAGAAAAATAATATAAGAGCAATTAATATTTCGGGCTTTTAATTTCCGAGAAGTTAAAATATGTGCCGTCCTGCATGAGGCACTTTTAAAAAATTTTTATTTATGTTTTACAGATAACCGTAAAGAGGTTTTATATACCTTGTCCTATAGAACAATTTTAAAGATAAAAGTATTACATGTTCCATAGTACAAAATAAGAAAAAAATATCTTATTCTGTCCGATGACGTCATGTTCTATAGAACAAATGGGACCTACCGGAATTTCTGGCTCCACATTTCTTATATACACTCTAGGCATAGAGACCACAAGACTGGGTGACATGAGGGTGCTCTGTGTCGGTTCTGTGATATATTTAGAACCTAATCTACTCAAGTCAGGGTGCCCTATAACCTACTGCTGCAGAAGGATTTCCGGGTGGTTATAAAAAAAACCTAATAACCTACTATCTATGCCAAGAAAACAATGAGAAATGTTGTCATTGTTATATTATCAAAACGTAACCTAATTTGTCACAAGTAACACAAATTATTTTTCATTTCGAAAGTTTAAAAATATTTTAAAAAAATATTAAAAATATTTAGACTGTGTTCCTGCAGCTAAAATCAATATTTATGGCTTTAGGTGAACTCACTTAACCCTCCTACATTAACAGAATCCTCAGATTAGTGCAATGATATCCTAAACCCAACCCGAGATCCCTATGGGACTGACATAGTTACACTGCAACTCAAAGTACTCAAACAAAAACAGTAAAAAAATGTTTGGAATCTTTACCCTCTCGATGCCAATGATTCTGCAGCTGCCTGCGCCTTTTTGTCAACTTTAGGAAATTTTTTCTGAGCATTTCGGATTGAATTTACCTGTAAATAAATCAGAAGTTAATACTACCTGACTCAATATTAAAAAGTAGCTATACCTACCTACCAAGGACAAGTCGCAATCGAAACAAATATGTGAAACATCTAATCTAAACTATTATATTAGCCAAAACCAAATTCATCAAAATTGGTTCAACTGTTTAGGGATGAATACGTAACAGACAGACAAGGTACATTACTAGTCTGTGCTGGCTTTATAAATTAGTTTTGATGTGCTCCTTGGTGAAAAATAACCATAGAATGTGATCCAACTTCTTCGGTAGGTAGTAAGACCAACACTAACCTGTACATTTTTCCGCAGAAGAGTCAGCAGCACGTTTCGCAACATCTCGAGGATATTTTAAAGTAAAATAATTTTCTTTGGTTTGTGCTACCAACTGCTACTGTTTTTAATTGCAATTCTTTTCCAGTTTCTTTCTGGTTTATTTATTTCTCCAGAACTCAGAAGGGGTGAGTGTATGGTGAGGAGGGGGGAAAGTTCACTTTCATATTTTGACAATGACAATGACATAATGGTAGCACTGACATTGCCTTATTATTAATACGTTTCGTTTGTAGCATTTTTTTATTAAAACTCCTTATTTTCCAAGGCTGCTAAAATGCTATCCAAAGATTTATTTATTTGTTTTTGTATGTACATACATACATTAAATATATATATTAACGCACATTGGATGTAAAAAGTGGGCCTATATAATGCTTGCAGCATTTTGTACATTTTTTTAGTCATTTTATTTCGTTCAAATTATAATGTGGTTTGAAATCAAAATAATAAAAACTATGTTTTGTAAGCAAACTTATTAATAATTATGTAAGTATGTGTACATACTTAAAACTTTTTTTAACTGTATTTACGTAAGTACGCAAAACGGAACGTTAATTAGTTTTGATAAAACTAGTTTCCACCTTTTGCCGCTAGTAGCAGCACTGTCGGCTTGGGTTGTTGTTTCGTATGTCCGCCATTTTCCAGTCGCCATTGGAAGGTGAAAACTTCACTAAATGTCGGTGATGATTTTAAGATTTTGAGTGGTTTCTTTGAGATTGGACCTGTTATTAAGTGTTGTGAAATGAAAATGAAGTGTCCCGGACTACCATGACGCATCAAAATCACCAAACAAACGGTGCAAGTCTCGAGGATTGCCACACAAACTTCTTCGCCTTGGTAAGTCACTTTTACATTGATGAAAGAACTCGTACCTCTACATACTTTTCTTTCGAAATCATTGTGATTTACGTGATGTCAACTCTTGCGCTTTTGTTCTGGGGTAACTGGCAATACGTCTGTGTTTTATTATAAATTTAGTTTACTAACACCTAGGTAGGTACTTCTGAACCTTATTAACGCTCTAAGGTATTGGAGGTTGCTAGACTAAATTCGCCTATTGCGATACTGCTACTGAATCGATTTATTGCGGTAATGTTTTCATTAGACAGTTTAGGTTTAGGCGGCTAATGACGCTCGACCGTTAGTCATCCTGGCATCGCTCTCAACGCTACTCCACAGTCGAAGTCGAGTTGCTAACCCACAAAATGTCAACGCTTTCTGCGAGCGAGGCCACTAGATGCCACTGGCCCATAGAGGTCATTTTATATTCACCCGCCAGTAATGCGTTTGCAAGACTAGTTTCGCCGAGTAAGGAAATACTTTCATATTACATTTTTGAAACGGTTCGCTCCGTTCGATAATGCGACACGATAGCGATTCGTGAGGTGCGCGTTTGTATGTAAGCGAGCATGGCGAAGAAACGGTCGGGTCATTCATTATCGTCGTGTTGTAGTGTCGAGTGGCTTTGCGTAATGTTCATAGCTGGCGCGAATTTTATCAGATTGTGTTCGGGCTAGGATCAGCGGGTGTGGGGTGGGGTGGCGCGGCGGAGGGGTCTCGGAGAGCGCCGCTTCCACCTGACGCGTCGCCGTATCTCCGCGGCGGCGCGCGCCTGCCTGCACCCGCCTCCCTCTGCGCTCCGCCTATCGAAACACGATACAAATTACCGATTTCTTGCCCTGCCTGCTTATTGTCTAATTATTTATGCGTGGTTGCGGCCGTCGAGCCTTTGTGGAGTGGAATTTTACTCGCTGTCGTCGCCTCGCGGTGACGCATTCACAAAGTTCGACGAGTTCAATACACTCGTTCTCCCTCAGAAAGCTCTCTATTTTCATGGTGTCGGTATGCCGCCGTAACTTATCGATTCCTACTCATCCCTAGTAGTATTATTTAAGTCTGGTGCTGGTATGCGAGCATCTGCGTGGCGACACAGATGTAGACGTCGGGGGTCGGTGCGCGCGCGCTGCCGGCTGCGCGGGCGTCTTGCGCTCATTCAACCGCTTATGAATGGTTGTAATGATTGTAACTTTCCCATAAGCGGGCCTCAGCCCAAGTACCTATCATTTGCGTGTATCGTGATTACCTAGGCTAACTACGTTTCGCCTTTGTTCTCTTGTTTGTTTGTTGCGTTATACAGTAATACATTAATGTGCATGAACGCAGTTGTATTACTGAATTGATTTGGCTCATTACGCAAGTCTCGAAACCGATTTGGTCCTTCGAGCTAGGCGTTTCGTGATTCAGGTATTCTTTGAGATGTCGATTGAATAAGAGAGAGAATTTCGATTCAACTATCGACAAGGTATTTGGGAAGTACTTTTGCTCTTGACCTGTTTCGTATTTCTGCGTTTTATTTCATAATCTACAAAGTCGGAATTTGAAAATATCTAGGTGTCACTTCCTAACGAGGCAGGCGGTCCATTCAGTGTCGAAATTCACCACTTAGTTATTCATGGCATCTGACACATGTCGGCCGAGCCGGCGACCTCGGCGTCCACCCTCTTATCTCCCTCTGTGCACACAGAACACGACTCCAATTCCGCCCTGAATGTGCCCATTCCCGCGGTTATGAATCCTTCTGCTTCTAGGTCACACAAAAACGAAACTCGTAAAGCCTTGCTTTAGGTAGTCTCGTATCTGACTAAATTATTTCGCTCGTTTAGCGATTTAGCATTATGCTAATTATATAATCGATTCGAATTAACGCCAAGCGTTAATTTAACACGTAGCCTGAGATCTCGACGCATGATGCTAACTGGCGGCGACGGGCGAGTGGTCATTTTAATGGTTTTATTCATTGATCAGCGAATTCATCGTTTTCTAAAGAAAACAATCGATCACTAGACTGCTTCACCTGTATGCAGCCTATAGGTACCTGATATTGCGTATCATTTCGCAAAGTACGAGAAACCGTAAAGCCGTGTCCGAGGAACTTGTGGAAAGTGTTTGTGGCTTTATTGCTTGTTGAAAATCGATTCCCATCAAGGCACTATCGACAACCAACACTTATTATTGTGTTGATATGACGATAAAACAACAACAATGTGTCTACTGAAGCGCCACGATGGAATTAAATTTAACAATCATACAAGAACATTCAGAACTTGCTTTCGGCCCAAGGTCGCCAAAAAACTTCTACCTGGCATGGCTTTATCGAAATCTGTGCCTTACTCGCCGGAAGCTACTGCAAAAGAAACTGAACTTTATGTCAATGACCTAGAGCTGTTCCTTCATTAATTCCATTTCGTTATGATAAGCAAGGTGACTGTGATGACCTCTTGCTCGTTAAATGGTTGATTTGTTTTACGTATCGCGCGATACACGAAAAAGGACCTGAAGAAACTAAAATTCCAAAAAGCCTTAACAAATTTAAACTTGCTTCCGAAGGTTATACCTAATACCTAAAGATAGGATACCTAAAACTATCCCGGCGATGTATGACAAGGTACGAGTACGAAGAGTACCAAATTATTACGAGTTTTTAATGTCTTCCTTAATTAAAGAAGGCTGTGAAATCGAAACAAAAAAGTTCCCATGCATATCGTCACTCTATAGAAATTAAAAGGCTAACCAATATACCATTTTATTGTGCTGCTACACTATTATTGGCTGTTCCAATGTCACCGAGCTAATTAGGAAGTTGTCGATAACAATCAACTATTTCCAGTAACCAGGTACTATAAACAAACAACATAACTAATGGCAACAAATGTTTTCATTATGACAAGGTGTGTATAAAATTACATTTGTACGAAGTTTGTTATGGCGCGGGGGTCCTTATCGCACGCTGATAAGTGAGTTATCACCACGGCGCACTATCAAGGTCCGAGCAAGAGCGGTGGCTATCACCTATCGCTATCTGCCACTAGAATAGAGAGCACAATTACTTTTCAGTAAACCTAAAAATATATTTGCTTGATTATTTTACAAATCATAGCAAAATTATATTCTAATCGAGATTTTGATCTTGATAATTATCGTAAGAAAGTGAAATACGTGCTTTCATGTAATTTATCATAATGTAGTACCTATATCGATATTCTCGACTCGATCGACGTGACATAAGTCGCGTTAGTTAATCACCTAGTTAGATTCTAATACGAACTGAACATTATGCCCGTAAAGCTTCATTTTATAATCGTATTTTATTTTAAAACTTAAACCTACTTTCGTGTAGGTAAATGTTAAAGTATGCTGATGCCTTTCATTCGCTTTAAGTATTAATCAGTATCAATGTACTCAAGCGCATATCTTATCCGTTTAAAAATATTGCAACAGAAAATTTTACATAACTCTGCCGATATTTCGTAAAAAGTTAGTAGGAGATTGTTGATTCAAATAATTAATTTCTTACCCATGACTGACGTGATGTTGTTTTGTTCGTCCAACCAATGGAAGACCAAATAATCAGTTACGTCACTAAATGCTCCCGATAAGCATGGTTGCGGAAACGTTATCTCGACTCTAGTTTTCATTATTATTATCTTGTAGCTTCCTTACAAAATACGCCCGTGAAATTTTATGCAAGAGATTGATTCTAACAAATTGCAGCAGTAGTTATTGCTTTCATGTCTTCTCCTAAGTGGTAACTATAAAGGAAATGAAAAACGCTTCATGCATGAATGAGTAAACAGGATGTATACCTATGTCCGTAAAAGGAAAACTTACTTTTTTCTGATAGGTATACGGGTTTTACGAACTACTCTTAATGACGTAATTTGAGTCGATGATGGTATTTTCGGTAATTGACCATATATGGAAAGCTTTACATTTTATGTTTCTTGTTATTTTTACTTGCGTGCCTGCAAATGGTATTATAGGAATCTAAATGAATAATCGAGGTCCTGCAGGCCTTGGAGAGTTAGTTGGCAACTTCGTCCTTCGCCTAGATAGGCGACGATCTGCTGGGTTCTCTTTTCACAACACAATTTTTATTGTTGAGAAAAGTATCCCTTCAGTACTATGATTTAATAACAAATATCACCTAACAAGTCTTTAATTATTCGTCAAATCGACATTATCTATGTAGGTGACCTTAACAAGATTATGTACTGGTTAAAATGTATCAATTTTGGTTTGTATTTGATTTTATTAGTGAGGCAAGTTGTCATACGAAATGTAGGAAAACTAGTTGATCTCAAATTGCATTGTCTTGTCACAGACAACCTGCAATTCGACTAATTTAGTAAGATATTAAGAATCAAATCACGTTTGAATTGCAAATAAGCAATACAGGCAGACGATTGAAGGTATTATTGGTAGATTATATTTGATTGTTATTTGGGTACTATTCAATACTTACGATGAACCTACCCATATCAAGCCAGTTATCCAAATAGTCAAAAGCTATGTTGAAGATTGGAAAGTCATAAGTGTGCAAAGTGATCAAGTGTGATATAACACCCCTGTTTGCCCCTGGCACAGTAACAGCACGAGTCCTTTTCCTCTTAACGTTATGAGCAACGCATTCTGGGTCAAGGTTTTGTTTTGATGGCACTGTCTCGAGGAAAATAATCGACACGTCTTATTTTACTTCAGAAATTAGGCATATTAGGATTTCCAGTAGTGCATTTTTCTTAAAATTTCTTGGCTCCAAAATTAAACATATTTTTTTATTGCTTAATTTTACTGCACTGACTTGAAGTAGAACACTGACTAGAAGGTTTTCTTGATCTTGATCTCCAAAATCACTACATGTTGTCGAAAATTTTCACCAGCTCTGAATTAAGGTCTTCCGCCGCTGTAGTTAGTATAGCGAGCGACAGTGAGGGCCGGCCGCGACCGCGGTCACGAATGTGGGTCAAGATAACAGAAGAGCACTCGCCAACCGTCCCACATTCGATACCGCGACAGGCACATTATGACGCTGACGCCTGCTTAATCGTTCACATCAAAACCCAGTTGTACGACAAATTGATTTTAAATCCGGCACTACCTACGTTAATGTAGACTAAAAACTATCACTGCGTTTGCTGGTCCTTACATTCGTCGATGGATTTATAATAATTTGTTCATATTTACTCTTTATCGATCGGCGTGAACGAGTCTTCACTAGCCTTGTGCTCCACTTTCGCTTTTACCGGCTAAAGGTTGTTTACACAACAGTAACTCGGAAATTCAGTGGACTTCTCTTAAAATAAAACCTACTATTCTGCCAGATAACAAAGACTTACGTAGTGTGTTTAAGAAAATATGCTTTTAGTTTCATGGCTTCTAACAGTTCGCTTACAGATTAAATTTATTATTTATTATTTATAACTAAAAAAAAATTGTTGAGGAATAATTTGTCACAGCAAGCTCAATAGTAGAGCACTGCAAACGGCAATGTTACATAGCGACAGTCGTCGACGGTAGGTCGCTCACCATAATCACGGGCCCATTGCATGTTTGATTCGGCCCTCGTCTCACGGAAAACAAGTTTCACTGCGTCGCTGCTAAAACGACCCTCCTTACTGAATACTTGCAAATCAAGCATTTACAAATGAAATTATACTTAACCTACCATTATGATATGACATGTGTACACAAATTAATTGTTTTATAACGATGACAAAAATGTATACGATTGTTAATTTGTTACATAAGTTTGGTCATTTGGTTTGGTCCATGAGTTGACCTATTTCAATACAAAACCAGCCAACAATGCAAAAAACGGCTTTTTCTAAATTGTTGCGGTCGTTAAAACTATAAACGGCACGTCGTGAAATATTGTTGTTTGCATTGCACAATTTAAAACCATACACTGCATATAAGTGGAGATAAACAAGGGCCTTTTTATATTTCACATACCTACCTAGACGACCGACAGAAACTTGGACAAATGCAATGTCTGAGGGCACGCGATAAAATTTTAAACGCTTTCACTCTGCTGAGGTTCTTGTGTGAGTTTTGCATCGCGCTCACACAAGTGAGCGTACTACACGTGTATCATATGGATAAACAAGTTGCTGAAACGATCCACTAGAGGAGCTTCTCGGTTTAAAGATGATACACAAAATGTAAGCAACTGCAACCCTCAGGTTAGCTTAGGTCTTGTCGAAACTTCGGTATTTTAATTTCCATTCCCTTCTACTGTTGTTTACTTTACTCGAGGAATCATTGTTTCAATCATTTTCAGTAGAAACATGATTAAGTCAATAGTAAGCTTCGGCCTGGTTATTCGGCTACACAACAGACACGATTAGAAAAGGCATAGAATGGGTAGCTTTCGCACTGGTGTGTAAGAGTCTCGTTCCACTTGATAAATAGTGCATAGAGGGAGCCATGTTTGTTTACATGTCACCGTAGAGGCAGCAGCGGTCGACGTGAGCGTACGATACGAACGCACAGTTCAGTTTTCAGGCAATTATGGCATTGCTAGAAGTTTAAAGTTTATCCAAGAACAAGGTCATTGAATCACCTTTTATTATTGCAATTAATTCTGAATTGATCGAACCTGTAGCCTTTCGTTTGTTAATCAGAATCTTTGGCGTACATTTATTTATTTAATTAGTTAGGTAATGTTATTCACAATGTTACTGTAATAATAATACTGTAATTACAGTAAATGTAATTATACACACACACAGTAGTTGGTGCATTGACGTCTACTATATGCACTAATATCTGTTTTTCGCCATATCTATTCCTATATAAATGTTTATTTTGGACAAATGGTATTAATTTGTTATTTTCCTCTTCGGTCAAGTTTGTATGCACGTTTACCCCACACTACACTACACTACACTAAAAACTTATCTATTTTACTGTCACAAGAAAAATGTAGCTTAAACCTAGGATTTATTGTTGTTAAACTAGGGCAAACCTTCAAATTTCTAGACTACGCTTAAGGTCGTTGAGTTCGTTGACCGCCGGCGCGCGCCTTTACCGTTAACAGTGGGGCATATACTCCGAATCGTCTACCTGCCTGCCCTGTGTGTCCTATCCAGACCAGACAGGATAAGCTGACTAGTAGAATTTTTGCTGATGAAATAGAATTATTTACTATTAATCTATTTAGAAATATTTCAGTGTGGTATAATATGTGCTGTGCTATAATCATGCTTCGTTTTGATGATTTAATCATATCTAACATATTTTTTCATTTTCTCAACCAAAAAGCATTCTAAAACATCTATAATATGAAACCTACATAAGTATCTGTCTTTTCTGGTCTTTCCACAATGTCCGTTGCTTGACATCGTTACGGATTACTGAGTGAGGAAATTTTATGCATTACACGCAACGTATAGAGACGGAGTTTGATCGCACGTTAAGATGTTGGTCCCGGCTTTTCAGTCGTTCAGCCATGTCGGAGGTCTTCGGGCGTCCTTAAAACTCCGACACCAGAGTTGGTCACTAGCTCATACGGAGAAGATCGCACGAGAACTTGCTCAAAAAATTAAACCCAGATTACACCGATCTGACTGCTAGCTTAAGAATTGTCAAAATTACACTTTCGTAATTTTGACAATCACTCGGGCTCGTGATCAGAGTAGAATTTAAAAACCAGCTCTTACTACTAGCTTTCACCCGCGGCTTCGCTCGCGTGGTACCTGGGTAAAGAGCTTCTGTGTTAATCTAGGTCACAAACTATGTATATACATACAATTCCAAGTTTCACCCAAATCTGTTCAGCCGTTACGGAGTTGAGTGGTGATGGACATACTCCAACACACACACACACACACACATAAACTTTTGCATTTATATTAGTGTGATCATCTTAAGCAAAATCTGTTTATTCTGATTACTTTTGTACTTACTGCTATCGCATTAATGAGTACTATAGAAACACTATGGAATCTAATAAAATATGGAGTTTTAAGAAATTGTTTATTTATGTTATGTTTTATTACATTGTCATCGTTTGACACACGTCTCATTGTTTCCTGCTTTATAAAGTAATCATTGTTGAATCGTCCTAACCAACGAAGTATTGTGTAGAGTTTACATGCGCCAGCGCAGCCGTGGCCTCTGAAATGATCCATGGCGCGTGCCTTCATACGCGTTAGCCGCATAACAATACCATTTTAATTCCTACTCATAAGTAGTTATGCAACATGATACTGTTGAAAATAACTAAATAACCCGTTCAACAAGGCCTTGTGTTTAATGAATTTAAACTTTAATGGGTTCTGTTTAGTACTTTTAAGTAACTATAACCCTATAACTTGAAGAACCTTACCTCGTTGATACATAAACATAGGTTATTGGTCAATTAATACCTATGTTGGACTATTTGGACACAATTTTATCCTATACTACGATTATTTAGATTTTTCAGTACAGCAGGTACATGTATATAATTTTGTATGGCACTACTTATTTTTGTAGAAAAAATATTATCTCGTGAGACAAAAAACTAATAGGTTCCTAAGACATAAGTTGTTGAGTTTACTTACATATTATATACATACATAATTATTCATTCGTCCTCGTCCTTGACGACGAACAAGCAAACTGGCGACACTAGAATGGAAATCTTGTTTTACCACCATCAAGTTTTCCTTTAATCCGTTCCGTTCGTTGAGATAATACGAGTATCGTAATTTATAACTGTAGATTGTTGATTTTAGTGCGAAAATAGAAACAAATTAAATTTATTATAGTGAGACTTTTAATTGTGTTCAACACTTTGTATTTAACACATTAATCTGAAATAATGTGGGGTTAAAGGTAATCATTTTATCAGTAGCAACATTGGTAAATAAAATATGATACGTTGCCCTTTTTCCTTCTCTTTCAGCTTCATAAATTAACATCTGGTACTGGAAAGAGCTAGAAATGCCTGATTAATACCTTTATAGTATGTTATGTGATAGACTTGACTGCCTGAATCTTCCAAACATCAAACCTCTTAACCTGGTTAGTATCAATATGTAGCACTTATGTAAATTTCTGTTGAGCTAAGAAATTATATTATGCTGTTATTACGAAATTCTCAAAAACAAAAATTTTACCTTACTAAACGTTACCTTACCAAAGTTGTTTCCTGTTGTATAACATTAAGTTGCAGCGCTCGTGGCGTACAAATACAAATACAAATACAAATAATTTATTTGTTCGAATCATGGGTTAAATTATTACAAAGGTCATAAATATTATTCAGATCAGCCATGTTTCGCCGTACAGGCATACAAATGTCACAAATGTCATTTACCTGCGTGGTTTACTTAGTTGTTCTTAATAGATCATTGGTTAAGCAACACTCCGCCCGGTCACTACTTCGATGACCGTTTAGTGGCATTTACATTTGAGTGCTTCCGCGCTTCGGAAGGCATGTTAAGATGTTGGTCCCGCCTTATTCAGTCATTACGCCATGTTGGAGGCCTTTGGGCGGCCTAAAAACTCCGACACCAGAGTTGGCCACTAACTCGTACGAAGAAGGAACATTTAGTTTTCGAATTGATCCGAATAAATGATATAGGTTAGTAATTAGTACTTAGTATCAAGAAATAACATAAAGTTGTAGAACGGCGCGTTCCATAAAAACAATGACGTTCGCGGAAGTGGACACGAACGATGCCGATGGTTGCCGCTCTCACAAGCTACGTGTGCTTCACACAAAGTGCTGTAGATAACTTAAATACTTAGCCGATAAAGCCTTTGATCAACCTCAAAGTTCAAGACAGTTTTGTCCCAACACCAGTCAGTTCCATAACTACTCTAAGCATGATCTCTAATGCAGTATGAAGACTGTGTTCTCTTTAATATGTATCTATTAGTAATGAGATGACAGTTGTTTCTCCTTTCCCTCCGAGCATGTCCATTTCTATACCAGAGGTTTCCATCCATTCGTTCTTCAAGTAACCTTGCTTCCTTCCTTTTTCGTATGAGTAGGTAGCCAACTCTGGTATGGTACAACCGTGCTCAAAATACCTACATGGTATGGTAGTCCACTGCTGGACATAGGCCTCCCCTGATGAGCGCCATTGCACCCTGTCCTCAGCTCGACGCATCCAACTTCTACCAGCAGCCTTTCGCACATCGTGGTATATTTACATTCTAATCTTCTTTTCCTCCAAAAACCTGTCTCTATAATGGTAACTGTGTCTACATCTACCTACATGTCATGTCTGTGCTTATATGTCAGTATCGCTGCTTTCTGCACTTACAATAAATAATAATTGAGCAAAATTATTTCTATAATAGTTAACACAAACTCTAGGCAAGTAGGTATTTGTCTTCTGTCCTTGAAAGCAACAGCTTTTATTAAACCCAAGGTCAATTAAAAAGCTCCTGTTCCACAAAATTTCCATAACCATAATTTCAAAGCATTAACAGACACTTGCTTGATTTTTTCATTTATACCATACATTACTGTTGTATAGTTTTACTGTTTACAAACATATTATATTATTTAGAAACCAATCGAGGTAACTGAGTTGTGTAGGTACTATCCATTGTTACCTATTAATATGACTGTCTATTTCTGTAAAGAATTAATTTTCAATTATTTTGTCGTATCTCAGAGAAAATATTTAGTCTACCTATAGTGACATCAGATGTCAAAAAAATGCAGTAGCGAAGTGCACGGGGCGGCCGGGGGCAGCCGCATGCGCACGCAGTGCCGTCATATCCCCGATTGTTTACCCCGCTGCCTGACGGTCGCTAGTAACGTAACTAACCGCGCGACGTTGCCGCTCTGCGCCTAGCCTCCTCTCACTTTCGCGACTACTCCTTTTCACTCATCATAGTCTGTCGCACTCGCTCGACTAGCGGTGTTCGGCTTTTTTGGATATGCAGTTTTTTCATCGCCAGCTATACGGGTTTTACTTATAGGATAATTGCAAAAAAAAAATAACCCATAACCTCTTATCTCCCAAAATCGCAGTTTTCCCTATAAGTATCCAAGAAAGATAATAAATCAGCAGTCCCGTGTAAATAGTCGCGAATGTGCATTTTATAAAGATACCTCTATCGATTGTTTGATGAATTGAGGTCACACTTTACATAAAAAAAACATAATCTAATATTGGTTATCGCTCTACATTTCTCTTTTCTATTTTCTGTCCGTTCTCACTCTTTGATACAAAAAATGACCGCCTCCAAGAACTTTACCCATCATAACTTGATCTAAGCTTCTGCCCTCATTTGCCTCGCAAAGTTCCAAACGTTCGTATGAAGTGCCGCTAGCTCTCGCTTAGTGGCGGGTTACTGCGGCATTTTCCGGAAAATGCTCAGCTTTTCCCCTGTCCCGACTCCATCCGGGCGTTAGCGCCGCGCCGGGTAAGCCATCCGTCGCCGTTTTGCATTTTAAATTCGAACAACCGCAGATTTTTGTCGACAAACTTCAGGCTGGCCGGAGCTCTTTGTCGATGAATATGTTTGCGTAATGCTCTGCTGATGTTGTCACAGCCTCATAACCGTTCTGCAGCATTTGAATTTCCATCGTGAATCCATTAACCTTTCTGTTTGAAGTGTGTTGAGAATCTTTTATTGCTCACACCTATCTCTACGAGTTTTAAGTTAAGGGTTGCATAAAAAAATCAACAAAAGTATTCCGTGTCGCTGGAGTTACAACCTTCTTGTTCTTTTAGTTGCTTGCTCTACAAAGCTTGTTTGTGAGAACGGTGATTACGATCACCCCTATAGCTTGCACTTTCGTGTTACACTTCTACCCCTTTATTGATGTTATCTATCATGCTAAATGAAGCTACGTATTGTTTAAATCGTTGGATTGTTTCAAATTAAGACTAGTCGTCGCGTTGCGTCTTCGTTGTCTTCGTTGTACAATAGAAAGTGAAGCGGGCCTGCGCAGGCGCATCGGACGCGTTAGAAAGCGGCCGGGTGGAGCGGCGGTGGCAAGACATGGCGGGCGGCCCGGCGAACGTTCACAACACCGAGCTCGGCGCATTCTTTCACATGTTGACCATTTGAGGTCGAACTTGACTTGAGGAATGTGGATGAAACATCATTGATCCTGGCTGTATTCATATAGCTACTAAGTAGATTGCAATTTTATATCATCATTATAGTTACGCGTTTAAGTTACATTTACACAGATAGCTTTAACAGTAAACATTACAGTTTCTTAGAAATTTCTCTAAAAATCTCAAAAAATTTGGTACTTCTAACGAATTATCTACTTAACTAAGTTAATTATAAGGAATATCATCGGCACAAGCACCATGTAATATTCAAGTCTTATTGCATACAGACAGACTATAAAAGTAAGCGTGAGTTGTTAATAAGCTCTATATTCAGAAGCCGGCCAATAAAAGCACAATAAAACTTCTACTTCCATACAAACGGTCGACCATAACATTCCATTAACAGCGTTCTAAGAGTTTAACAGTCGCATTATGAGTACCGCGAGCAATAACCCCTCGTATCGAAGTTTACACTAAACTCGTTTAGAGCGTATCCTCCCCTCAGAGCGGCATGGCGGCAGGGCCAGGTCGCGGCGACCCCACGCGCGGCTGCCAGGTGCGTCGAGCCCCTTCCGCCGCAGATGGCCGTGCCAACAATACCACATCGACGACTTTCAAGATTGCTTATTACAAACCCATATGAAAATATCTCAAAATAAACTAGATCCAACTAAGTCCTAGGTCCAAAACTAACTTTTCCTATAAATAAAATGCAGGTGATTATATTCACGGTTTGTCCAAAGTAATCGGAGGGCGATAGGTTTATGACCTGGTGAAATATTTGCATATACAAGGTCGGCGCACCACATGCCGCTCGCTCTCACGCGCTGTGGCCACTCGCGGTATTTGCACTTTGTTCATAATTTACCAACGAAAGTGATACCGAAACTGAATTGTTAAAATAATATTTGTCAACGTTACTACCATGACCATTAAATGCGAAAAAGATTCGGAAACCTTATTTTATATTTTTTGCTTTAACAAGATTATTATTAACTGACTGGGACTGTCTCAAAATCATTCCTAAAATCACATAAAATGTTACAAACGCACAAATGCTCGACTTTATCTCTGCAATATGTCGTTAATCTTGTAACGTAAGATTATCACCATTTTTATGAGACACCCTAGCACATGTTCTGTTAAAATGTGCCTCTTCTGGCGCAAACTCGGTATAGTACATCACAAAAATCTCTGAGTTGTGCTAACAAAACACTACCGCGGTGCATATGCGGTAGTCTGGACTTGTACCTTTTCTTTTTGAGCCTGCGCCAATACTTGTTAACCACTTTAAGAAAAATTTTGAACTCTTGTAAGCATCTCAGCATGTACCATGAATGAATTCGGATGATTCAATTAACGATTTATGCCTTACGTTATCAGTTCTATGGGAAGTCTCCTTTACTCAACTTACTCTTAATTTATCACTTGATTGTCTTTTCCAGACGGAGCTGTATGGCATAAAATGGCGTAAGCTCGTTTGGGGTGAGAGCGGGTGCGGCGAGAGCGAGGAGGGCGGCGCGCCGCTGACTGACCCGGTGATAAGCAGCTACGCGCGTTGCCTCGCCGGCGACATCCTGTGCGTGTGGCGGCGCGTGCCGGCGCCTCAGCCGCAAGACATCTACGAGACCAGCTCGCCCGCGCCGCCGCCGCTCTCACTCCGCGCCGCCAAGGAGCTCTGGATATTCTGGTACGGCGAAGAGCCCGACTTGAAGGGACTCGTCGCGCCAGAGCTCATCGCCACTGCCAACCGTAAGTTTTAGCAGTCATATAAACGATTAAGATAATGTAGTTAAGCTGTTAAAGCGCTCCATTTTAAACTACCTTATGCAGTTGAATTCAGGTAGATTCACTAACTTTCCCTTACCAAGCAAGAAACTTTGTAGTTCTAACAATTAGACAACTGTGCCATTAGACAATTCTATACGACGGCGTTCTATCAGCTCCATAGACAACAAAGTGAACCGTACCAGATTAAAAGCGATAATGTTCCTGACTCGGAACTTGAACAATAGCTCAAGTTTACAGCTCGTTAACTAAAGCAGAGACGTTGTATCCGCGACAATTAACGGAGAGATAAGATCTCGCGGCGACATCCCGACGAAAGCTCGACGACTAGACGATGACAATGGACAAAAATCCCGCGCTGGAGTGCGGACTCGCGCAAGTAATCAACTTAATGAGTCGCTCTCAAAGTTGCCCACACTTTGGAGTTGCGGCATCTTTATGGAATAGCTATGCCTTTCATTACTTTAGTTTTTAATTTTACTTCTTTTGTAATGTTATAACTTGGGATATTTGAAGCATTTCGTAAGTGATATAAACTCACACTAGACTGTATGTATGTTACTCAATTACGGATTACGTAATAATAATGGGGAAAACATTTTTTTAACGAAGGTATCTTAAAATCATTTAATCAAGTGCTAGTATTACTTAAGTTTAATACTTTAAGAAATGGCCGGCCCGGTAGCTAAATTTCCGTGACTGATTTGCCAAGACTTATGTTATGGTAAAGTTTCATCACAGCAATCGCAATACAAAAGGAAAATGTTCATTTATTCAGCACAGCTACCCTCAAGACCTCTATAACTCTGCGGTTACAAGAAGCCGCCCGCCCAATTTGCGCTGCGCAGGGCGGGCGGTGTCGTCGGCCTATTTAGTTTTGTGGCCCGGTTCTACTTGTTAGCTTTCTTGAATACATTTTTCTCTCGGAAAGTGTGTCCTTATAATAAACGTTATCGTAAAATTTCACTACGGTCATTCTGTCGCCCGACAGAGGTCGGAACACATTACAGACTATAGATATTCTCGTAAATATCTTTTGATTGTACTTTACTTCTAAAGGTTTGATATTTGAGCGATTGCTGAATTCATTTTAGAAAGCGTTTGTAGGACTTGGCGCCGCTCAGAACATTAAAAGCCTTCGGGGTCAACTGAGCCCACAGGTACAGATAGATAAAGCAATGCAAAATATATTACAGCAAAAACACAATTTGTCGCAAGTAACTTTAGGTTTTTCTTAAAATGTAAACTATGATTTATACAAATATGAGGTTTCGTATCGCCTACAACGTTGAATAGACTTACCTTCTATTAAATTAGCAACAAGTTAATCCGTTACAGCCACGTTTGGTACCTCCGTAACATTCGTTTGAATACTATGAGATATAGATATATGACATTATTGCGAACCGCAAGTGAAGAGTCTAGTTTACGAGCTCCTGCATCGTAAATCCATTCAATAGATAGGCAGAATAATTATTATTATAGTATAATCGGTAGCTAACTATTAGATTAACTTAGGTAGGTACTACATATTTTAATGAATAAGAAGAATTAGCTACCTAGTTAATAAATCAAATAATAATCTTTATCAAACATTATTTATAAGAGCTAGAGAAAAGAACGATACCAAAAATATTGATAGATCAAATACTACTGTTTTAAAATAATTAATTGGTTTAACGCCTCAAAGTTGTTTTTTTATTATATTCTATTTCTATAATATCCTAAAAAGTTCTTGCTTATTACATACGGATTCGTTAAAGCAACTATTATCTAAATGTATTATATCTAGGTACATTCCGTACTAGAGTGTATGTGTGTAGTGTAGATATACCTTGGTCTTAATATCTAACGTTGCCCATTTGACTCACACTAGACGTTCACTGATTCTACGCCTACTTGATATTTTTTGTATGTCAGTCAATGTGATTATTACGGTTGATAATAGAGTAAATTTTCGCGCTTACTGAAAAAATTGGTCGATCACATCAACAATAACACTATTTATGACAATTCTGATTAACAATTTAGGCTTATTCAGAAGAACAACTTAGTTTTCCTCATAATTATATATTTAAATCAATCAGCGCTCGCGCAACGTTTCTTCAGCAGCGCCCTCTGGCGGGCATGTTCACGCGTGACCGGCCAAATACAAAAATAGATCGTGACATAAATCTACATAAACGGACTTTATTTAGCTCCTCCATTGTTATGTTGCTTCGTTTTCGAGGCTTCTTATCTTTTGAAAGTAACTGTTCCGAAAATGCGTTGTTAATAGTTGATCCGTTGTTCGTCGGTATTGGAGAAAGTTCGGTTATCTGTTGCGAGTGTCGAGAGGTCCAATTACGATATTCGCGTGCACCGCGCCTCGGTCGTGGCCGTGATCATCTCTATTGATTCGGCCTTGCGATTCTATTACGTGCGGGTACCACTCGATAGGTTGATAACCATTCTGCCGGGACAGATTCGATAATCGCACTTTTATTTGACCAACGGTTGACCGTTTCATCGCGCTGTCACTGTAGTATTTGTTTGAACCCTGTGTCCTGATCTAATCCTATTTAATATCATAAAGGCAAAAGTTCGTGAAATTTTTGTCTCTCTCCTTCACGTCAAAATTACTGAACGGATTGAGCTGAAATTTGCACATAATATAATTCCTACCTACCTATACTATCAGGTTACTTTTTATACGGATAAAACTCTAGCGAAGCCGCGGGCGGAAGCTAGTCTTAAATATTGCCTTTGTTGACTTTTATGAGCTGTTCTAATTAACCAATAAGGTTTGTATAATTGAAGAGTTAATCGAATCGATAACAAACAACAAAGCTTGAGATTATTGCATCGGATGTATCATATAGGCGTCACGAGACGTAGGAAAAGTTGTGTAATATGGCACCTATGTGCTAAATGCCCGATAACCGCTGCCTTAGTTACCATCGAGACTAGGCTTACGTACGATATGTACGAGTCTGAATGGCGATGTTTACGCACGTCTTAAGATGAGTCGAATATTTCTCATTGACTCCAAAGTATCTAGATTCTATTATGTACATTGATGGCAGATTTCTCAATCAGATGCCTCTGTATTCTGTATCGGACTTGAGGTATCTGTTAAAGAAAACTGTGTTTATTTCTTTTCCAACATGCACAATCGTAAGTGAAATTTTTTGATAAGCAACAAACGCAACCATGCAACGATCTCGCGTGTCTGACAGATCCTCCGTACAATGGCGGCGAGCGTGGGAAGGCGGCATTATCTGCTTCCATTTCTATAGAACCTAATAATACGCTGCTTGGTTTACATGCCCCTGAAGATTGCCGTCCCGATCGTCCGTTCAAAGGCAACAGGCATGTTTTCACGCTTGAAGAAGACTCACATTCCATTGAATAATTGATAGCCTACTGTTTCTTTATTGCTTCAATTACGGCTATCGGTCTGTAATCTTGAAATAAGAGCCTTACGAACATAATAATCTCAATATTGATTCAGTCAATAGGCGGCGTTAAGCGAAATATTATAGCAGTTCGTTGTACTCTTTCGCTTGTCTAGTTTGAAGTTTTGGGCTAAAAGTAAAACTCTTATTGCTCTATAAATCTCTCGGTCACCTAGTTTCCGGTAATATGGATACGCGGTCCACAAGGGCACTGTTGTCCCACCCGTTAGATAGCCCAGCGTTCATCCCGCTTTTATTGGGCACATCGACAGTCTTTACAACAAATTGGTTTACTTCCCTGGCAATAGGCAACTTAATTGCTTTCACCATACACTACTACGCGAATATTGTAGCGGATAGGCGACAGACAGACATAATTAATCGTACCATCTAACTCAGGGTGTTTCTTGAATCTTGATACCTGATCAGGTATCAAGATTCAAGATAAGTCTTGCCCTATGTGTTATTTGTTAATATTAACAACACACAGATTTCATTGCTATTTTATCATACAATTTGTTTCCTTCGACAACCACAGTAAGTTTTGTTGTGTTCTTAAAAGACAAAAAAGTTTTTTAATAGCTAAAATAAAGGGTGAACAATAAATAAATAAATAATGCGGGACGTAATCACACAGCATCATGTAGCCCCAAACTAAGTAGAGCTTGTATTATGGGAACAATATGATTGATATACTACACATTTTTTTTTTGTAATTACATAAATATCATACATAGAAAACACCCAGATCCGAGACAAATATCTACAGAACATGCAAACATTTGTCCCGCAGCGGGAATCGAACCCGCAACCTTCTGCGTCTCAGGCGGACCTTCGCCCACTGCGCCACAGAGGCCGTCCATATGTGGACAATATGTGGATATGCTGCCCGTGGAGTGCATTTATTCGAAGGTCAGCCTCACGTGGCGTTGTGACTGCCGACGAACGGAAATAACCGAACGCAAAGCAATTTCCCGTTTTACCAGACTGTCATGTTTCAACGAGTGAGTTAATTAATGAGCCTTTTGATTAAACTCCATACTTGGAAGTATAACCTAGATAGTCTCCAGGCTTATCAGGCATTTCGAGGTTCATATTACCTTAATATTCAAAGCATAACTTATCTAATAACATTATTTCACTACATTACATGCAATGGGTCTCTTTCCAAACATTATGAGGCCGAGATTATGTCCATTAAATTGTAACGTCCTATGATCCCAATTACCACTGTGTATCCTATTACGGGCCGTCCAACCCCATATAAAAACAAAGATTAACACATTTCGGTCTGATATCTGGCGAGGAGATCTCCATTAATATTAAAGCGGAGTTTGTGTTGGTTATGATTTTTGCGGGTGGGATGGCAAGCGGGTTTGCATGGGTCGCAGTGGTCGCTACGTGATGCTATTTGCGCGGAGATTAACGGGCGGTAACAGCCGTAACAGGCGGACTATCCGGCCGGTGGCTGCGGGTGAGAGAGGCGACGGTGGATAATCTGTTTAGGCCTTGCGTTCGGCCGCCGCGGGCCCTGCGGCAGGGCAGGGGGTTGCGGATACGGCCGGGAGAAGCGATTTCGTCTATTTTTACCGATTGTAATCTCCACAGATAAGCTCGTGTAAAATGTTATGTTTAGGAAGCTTAGGAATAGGAACATCGAGTGTAATTATTGTGGATCCAACAGTTTTGGTCTGATGTAATGATGAGATAATTTTTATCTCTAGTGTCGGAAGTTTTGAGCCGTCCAAAAGCCCTCCGACATGGTTTTTATAGATTGAAATTAAAATCCCTTATATATTATTACCTTTAGCTTTGGCTTATGTTGGAGTTTTGACTTCTTGATTAATCATTTGATTCACTCATCATTATATAGGAAATTTTGGTACTGGACATCTTGATAATGTTACTGGAGATAAGCAGAGGCACGTGGAAGCGACCGAGGTGGGGCGGGACGGGGCTGCAAATGTCACGATACCCACCCCGCCCACGGGCGAGGCCGCGATGCCTAACCCAGACCAGACCCAACGCCACAATTCCACCCTGCTAATCATTACCAATTATATGATTAAAAAAACATTATTTTATGATTAAGCCTAAAAACTGACAGAAAATGTTTTTTCAAAGCAAAAAGCTTGCAAAAATTTTCTTGCTAGCTAATATGTTAGCTGTTCGAAATTCGTGAAAATACGAGATAGACCATGGTTTTCTCTTTTAATAACCTCATGTACACCATTAGATAAAATAGAAAAACAATTTCATTCACGCACAATCGGTATATAAACACGTACCTACGCTTTCAAATGATTAAATTCCAATTAGTTTAAATTGACCTTCCAATAACTGGTTCATCACACACCTGGCGTCGGGCGGCCATGCAAATATCGGCGGGTGTGGGGGCGGCTCCGGTTCAAGGGGTGTCAAGGTGCACCCCGTCCCCGCGGTCTCTCGCCCGCAATACCGTTAATTATTAATATATATCCACCATACTCGGGCCATCGATGAATATAATCGGCTTAATTGTATTGTGGATAACGGAGAGCTTTTCCAAGTTTGGTATGTGGATAAAACAGTAAATTTTGCTGGAACCTGTACGTAATTTCGAAGTATGAATCTCACCTAATTTCATGGTGCCTTGAAATGATAGCATTACAAAACCTCAATCCAAAAACCAACCCAAAGAGAATAAAAAAATCGACCGCGACTTTTAACAAGCGCTGCTAACTTTTGCGGATGTACAAACAGCTCACTTCTGTAAAGAAGATTGCTTTGCGCTCGACATGCAGTGAAGTCGTCTGCAAAGAAATCTGACAGTCAACAAGGAGGCTCAAGCCTCTTGAGTATAGCAAAGGGCGGCAAACCGCCGCAGCTGCATGCGGGCGGGGCTAGGGCTTGCGCGCAGTGTGAGCGGGTGCGGTTGCGGACGCGACAACACTGATATCGATCGCACCCCTCCTGTCCGCTTGCCTATCGGTTCCTTGGGTCCCGCGTGCCGCACCCGCTCCAATTTACACGGGTACCACGTGTCGTCCGACCTTCACGCAACCCGCAACCATAGAAGCAAATACTTGTAATAAATTTGTAGGTAACATCTTGATAACATTCCTCATTATGACATTCATCGACCTGCTCTACTTTTCAAATATGTTTCAAAATATTTGATATACCAATTTACTTCGTTAAAAAGTTTTGAATTTTATTTGCAATTTTGTTTACACTATACAATTTAAGACTATTTTATAAAATGTGTCTATTTTAGATAGTTTTCTTCTAAATAAATAGGCACATCACATCGAAAGATTAAAGTGCCAGAGTAATATCTGTTTTAACTTTATCGCGTAATAAACGTGCTCACATATAGAGTACATCGCTAAGGAGCATCATAACTGTATACAAACATCAGCGTCGATTGCGACACGCGATAAATTGGGTGTGAAGACGGCGATAAGTGGCACCTACTACCGGGCGCGCTTCTGCACCACCTCCGACCGCGGCTCCGCGCGCTGATCGATACCGCCCCCACTGGCACCCGCTGCACGCCGATTTGTGTACAAGCGGGGCCCGCTCCTACACGTTTATTGATATTCATCCCTAGCCTCACACACTCATGCTGGGCTTGTTGCTAGCTTACGTAACCGAGCTTCAAGAATGGCGCATGCCTCTAAGACGCTTTAACAGAGTAGAGCTTCTCTACTGCGAAATTCTTGATGTACCACCGAAGCATGCCCAGCAATTTTTTATTTTTCAATTACTGCTTAATTATCGTTGCTGGCTTCTTTAGTTATATGACGAAGCTTTTAGAAAGGGACAATCGTATAACCTAATTAATGATTAAACTTCAAAACTTTGATATTTCTGGTTCACGAGTTCCTGCTTAATCCTTAATCCAGATGATTTTTCTGTGACTAAACTTATTTAATTGCTTGCAATACTTACCATATCTTTGTTCACGGTTATGTAACTTACTAGCGGCTCTAATTTCAAGAATGGTGCATGTTAATTAAGTTACGTAAAAGCTTGAAAAAGCTCCAAAGCGCGTGTTTGCAATACATTCAAAACTAAGACTTATGAATACCATAACAATATGTTATGGTATTCAAAATGAAACTCTTAATGAAGATATCGATTACTTTATTCACCGTTATAAAATCCGTTATAAACTTATAGTCATGTAGGTAATAGATCAGAAGCGCGCAAAGTCACATTAACACAATATGCCATTATTAAAATATATTTTGCGGGATTCTGAAACCAAAATGACCACGAACCCGCAATATCTACGAGAATATCTAAAGCTCCGGGAGTTTGGAGCGGGGAGGTTGCGGCAACCCCCAAGTTACTGAGAACCCTCGGTAACGTTCTCCTGCCATCACATTACACACAAGTGACATGAATAACCCAATAATTGACACGTTTAGATTTCATCCCTGTCGTTATACCACGTTGTACATCTCGTTTATTGCGGCTACGACCAATAACCGATCGAATACCACGGCTGCCATCTGTCGGTGTGAGCCACATTATAGTCTCTTGGAACGGTGCCAGCTTCTAGTAAAATTTCCCAAGTTCATTGAGGAGGTCAACATGAACTCCACTTTTAGTGTTATTCTTCGAAACTTTGCTGCTCTCTTTGTACACACTTCACCGGAACCCAACCAAAATAGGTACTTGCTATCTACATACTTATTACTTACATAGTTCTTTGTATTGTACCATAGTATTGGTATTCGCATTAAAGATTGGCTATTTACCCTTGTTTTACGTATCTCAACGTTCTTTCTTGTGCATTGTTAATTCATCTTCAACTATGTTCAATCAGTCTAAAAGCTCCCGCTATCTCGTATTCCCTAATCCTGCAGGCTTACACAAAGCCGGAATACGTCTAGACATCGTGACTGTGGAGTAACGAGAGCCGACTAATTAGCCGATTAATGCACGCAGGCTTGCCTCTTTACTTGTGTTGTTGTGTGTTGTGACACTACGGGGTGCCTGCTTTTGCTAATCCAAAGATAACAATGTACACGTAGGTACATCTTTACAGTCTTTTTCTTATTCTCTACAGTGAATGTTTATAGTTTTTGTTTATTATATACGTTCATCTGCCGCTAGTGAGTTTATTTAATTCTATTTGCGATTTGAGTACATACAATCTCAATCTCATTGCGGCCATTTAAAGCAAGTCCAATGAGCGTCTATATTCCGATCAAACTATCTCTATCGACTCACATTAACCTGTGCCTGCAGTACCGCGAATGCAACAGGTTGTTTTGTAGGCTAATTGTGGACGCAATTAAATCGTTTCTTTTCGCCTTCGCCTCGAAAGATGCTTCGTTATCTGTAAGTAGCTGCACTCCAACTCCAAATATTTTTGTTTATGTGACGTTGCGTTGGTCACTTTGTTCGTAATCATTTACCGATGGCTTTTCTGACTGATGCTTCGAATCAGACGGTTTAATCTGTCGCATAAATTTTTATTGTATTTAGTTCAGTAGCGCCCCTGTTTGATGTATTGAGATATGTGCTTTTTCCTTTTTGTTTGTCAGTAGCTGGCTGGAGCCGAGACGAGTGTCCCGATAACCCGTTTCGCCGGGTTTGTCCGCGGTCAGTGCGGCGCGACACCTGATCCCTACCGCACATGTCCCTACTTAGGTGCCTTCATTATGCAGGCAGATGTTCAAGGACTCGGTCCTCGAGCTACATTCAGAAGAGTACTTTCTTTGTCAGATATGGTTAAAATTAGCTTGTACCAAACCTTGGTTTGGTACAACAAACATTCAACATCTTTTCTACAATGACACGTCACCTTGGAATGTGTCTTTATGTTAAGGCAAGGATTTCTCATGGGTTGCGGCTTGCCGTGCTGCGTTCTGAATCTGACGGGCGTGGGGTTGCACTGGCGCCCTGCACTCATCTCAAATAGACTATTTGAATTATTTCACCTCAAGTTGACGACCGGAATGCAGTCGTTGACCCGCCCCGCCGCGCTGCACGCCTGACCACCAATAATCATACACCTACTACAATCTATAGACTCTATTCTATATTCTTATTCTTCATACCCTTTGAAAAATAGACCAAAAAAGCTCCCTGATCTCATCTATCGGTTGTTACCATCTTTTTTTGATTTTTTTAAATAATAAGTTTGGACATCGTCGTTGAAGGTTCGTTATCTAATATAAGCATTATGTCATCATCCCATCTGTTGATTTTGATGTTGACGACCTTAGATAAGGCTTCTTCCGTTGTCAAGATACTTTAATAAGTATCTAATTTTTACTTTGTAATTAACGAGTCTATATGAACAAAGTTTATATGTTTTCGATAGTCCCAAATATTTTACCAAGATTGGGGAAACATTCAGAACCGGCAGATTTCTATGAGTTTGCCGACATTATTTTGAATGTCATCTGTATCAGTTTCTGATATTTTATAGTTTGTGATTTCACCGTTTCGATATCGTTCTGCTCGGTCAAATAAATCATGAGTGTGGAAACGAGCCCGTTAGGTCTATTAATTAGTAGTTAGGGTTGCGTGGGTTGAATGCGCGCGCGCTCCACACAGTTATTGTGGGATTTGAGTCGAGTGCTCCGCAAGTGAAACGCTCGTAAGCCACTCATTGGTTATTCATGTTTGAATTAATTTAGATATGATATTATGACAGTTTCAGGGGTGAATTGTAATTAGACATCAGCATTATTGTTTCTTTTATGCCCACTAAGTTCGTCATCAGGTCATGATTGCATCAGGTTTCCAATAACACCTGTATGAAATGCATTCGATTTGGTTGGACTTTCAAGTCTCAATCTGATGCCAAGTTGTAACAACAATGTCATCAATGTGGGTACGCAAGTTTTGCAATTCGCGTAGGTTGGCTTTGAGGCCGTGGGAAAAGGCTTCCTTCTCACTTCTGTCGCGGCTCGTCTATGACAAGATCATAACTGTACAAATGGAATATTCTAGTGTTCCGTCCGTCTGGTTTTCTGTTATTGTAATTCTTGTATAAATGAGGAAGAATAGTGTTTGTAGTTCAGGTCAGAGCGGTATAGATGATGTAACTATGTTAACAGTGTACGTAAGAGGCGGGTCGCGCGGGGTTGTTGAACGTTCGGTGCGCCCGCGCGTTCGGCGTTTTATTAATAAAATGTTAGTGACGCGTATTGATCGGCTATTTATTGATGCGCGTGCACACAGCACCGCTGCCCGCCCGCCCAGTCCCCACTCGCCCTGTATCGATTTGCAATAACTTAATTTTTATAAAGTAAGAATGTTCCTTTTATGCCTTGACACTAAAAGTAAAACTTAATCATAAAATAACCGGCCTATGGCCTTGCAAATTGTAATGTAATGTAACTTACGTAAAACTAGCCAGTTTCGATGTGATCCTAAAGGTTACTTGACTGTAGTTAGGTAGTAGCAGTGCAGTGTACCTTCTATTGATTCGTATCATACCGGGCCTACAAAAGCCAAGGATTTGCAAACAATTGTAAGTATCATACATGAGGATGGGGAGGATATGGGCCGGCACGGTGTGGTGGCAGCACAGGGAGTGGGGAAGCTTGCGGGCGGTCCGTGACGTTGCCGACGGGACGGGGCTACGCGCTCGTGACGTCACGCGCACGTGGGCGCGCGCGACACGGAGCGAGCGAGATGCCGCGAGCCGGTAGCCGCGCCGCGGAAAGGGCCCGCGCTCTATCCACCCGCCACCGCAGAGGGTGCACGCAAATTGACAGATTTCAGCGCGCTCACTACCATCTTGTATTGGATTATCAGCTTGTGTGGAACTGGGTTAAATGTCCCTCTTTGCCGCTCTGTATTGTCGCTCTTTCTCTTACAAATACCTACTAATTCGAATGTCCTAATTCCTTTTTAATCATCTTTTGAAGAGATGATTGGTCATAGTTGCAATTGATCTTCTCTACGGAAAACTAAGTAGCTGGTACCGTCTGCTAATTAATAAACTTTTTGTTGACATTGATAAGCTTATACCGCAGCGGCCTCGCCCGCCCGCCTACCGACGAGTTGTAAACAAAGCGCACGCAGATACATACAATGCGACGTTGCCAAGTCGCGCCGTCTTGTGCTCTGCGAGACTGTAACTGTGACTGTGCGTAACTGTCAATAAAATAACAATATAATTGTATCTACCTTTTTTTTTAATACTGCTAAGTTAGAAAGTTAGAAAACAGGTATACGGTCGTCCTGATACTAAGCAGTTCCCGTAGCCTATGGCCGCCTGTAACATGCGCGTAAATCGTAGTTTCTGGGGAAAACCTCGGCAGGGAGACCATTCCACAGTTTAATTGCGGCAGGAGATTCCTCTGGAACCCCACAGTGCGAGAAGATTATAGGTGGCAATTTATGTGGATAATACCTCAGCCGATGTCGAGCGGTACCTACACCCAAAGAACTATCTACTATTCTAAAAAAGTGTTTACAACCGTTCTGCTATTGACTTTGTGTCAGTACGGTCAGTGCCTAGGTACCTACTCAAAGCTCAACGATAATAAAGGCATCATAAGTAATTCATTCATTGGCGAATAAACCTCTTGACGTATAATAAAGTTAATCCTTTAGAGCTCATATTCCAAAGTTCCATATTAGTAAATTACCAATGACAAGCGAAACCATTTAAACATTAACACAATAAAATAGCATAGCAGTGTTAGTGCATAGCGTTGGTAATTCATATTTTAAAGGCACGACGCTCACGTCTCGCGAAGTAGTTGTAGGTACTCTACATGCTGTCAGAGGATGTTGTACACGATACTACTCGTTTCCAAGGTCTTAAACTGTGTTTACTTCATTGCTTGGCATTTGTTTTCGTTGCATGTCTCAAGTAGCGTTTTAGATTATCGACTCTGCTGCTCAGTCTATAATTCTATTGTTCATTGGCTGGATTGACGCAGTTCGCATAAACCTAACTAGTTTCGGATATTGCGAAAGTATGCAGCGTACTGTGCAACACGACGAGACGGAAACAAAATGTTGGAAACATTGGCGAGAGAAAGGGACGACGCTATGGTGCTGCAGTCGCAACCCACGTGTGGAGCGATAATATTGTTGCGCTGTCACCGTCCGAGATAAATCTTCCCTCTCCACTGTCACGACTGACTGGTGCAACGTTATATTACCGTATTTTATCGCTCTTTTGAAACAAAACATTTGATATTTAGGTTCTCTCACAGAGCTACTTTGAATTTATACTGATCCTGAAAGGGGGACCATGAATGTGTACAAGTAGTGAGAACTAAACTATTCTAAACTAAAAAATTCAAAATTTATTTTGGTAAGCTAGCTACGGCACTGTTCGCAAACCTTAAGGGGAGCAATTATCACCATTATGTCAAAGAAAAAGTTCAATTAAATCAGTATTTAAAAAAAATACTGAGTATTTTAATTTTTAAAAATATATACAGTTGGTTTATCGTTTATTAGGTTTATCAGATGGAATTATTACTAGGACGCTGAAATATTCTATCCTAAGCGCTGATAATCACATGTGATTGCTGCGTTGATATCAGCGCGGAGGCGGGTATCAGAGGCGCGGCGGCGCGCGTCGTCTACCCGCTATCGATCCCGGCGCAAGGTGGTGCCAACCACCGCAGTTACACCGCTGCTAAATATGCGACCTTGAACTATACTCATTATTGCACGCTGAAGAATGCACTCCAACAAATATTTTAAACAATAACTTCGAAAACTTCGGTGAAAATCAAAATAAAATAACTTTAAACTCGTATATAGAGTGCTCCGTCCAGTGAGTTGGATTCAACGTTATCAAACAGGTTTCAATATCGGCTCTCTCTTTATATTTTTTAACAATTTAAATTGAAGTATTGTTGTGGCATTTTCGACAATATCGCAATAATTGTACCTGATACCTGTATAAACAACATACTCGACTCACTTGATACGATTATCTGTGGGCGGAGTCTTCTGAACAATCCCATCCCATTTGATAAATGCTGAAAACCTGTGAAGCTGCTCTCGATTGTTTAGAATGGGTTGAATCGTGACTGGTTCAGATAATAATCGAGTACTTACCTTTACAGTAAGCATACCGTTTGTTGCGTTAACGGCCTTGAGAGCTTATGCCGATGGTGTCGAACATCGCGATTCTTCATTATTATCGTGAATCATAACCATGTTTTCCTAGTAGACTCCCCTAATAAAGGGGGATATGCCCATAATCCCCACGCTGGACATGCGGATTGGGGATCGCAGGGCACAGCTTCTCGCACCACCGACGCTGCTGCCCGTCGCTGGCCAGGGGACTTAGCTGTGATGCTATACCGCAATCAGCCGGCCGCCAGAGCTCGTTGTTTAGCAGGGTGCACCACATAAAATAAATTCATAATAGTTGTAAAATATGGCTTTTAACATGTTACCTGGCCATTCCAAAATAATTTAAAATTCCTTTTACATTTCAAACTGCCCTTCATATCTTTATAGGATACTAAACCAGTTCAATCAAAATTTTCTGTTTTAAATGATATTGTTGTCAAAATGTAGTTTCACTTCTGCAAATTTCTATTTACTCGTGAATGTAATGAAAATCATTCGTCGTAGTTAAAATAAATTAATACCAAATATTATAATACAAGTAATGTATCGTAAAAAACAACTTTATTTCCACACAAAAAAAACGTTATATAGATTAAAAAAAACGGAAAAGTTCAATTTTATTATAAGTATGGACCGCCTTTGGCAATAAAAGCCAAGAATCGCCACTATTCTCTATCTCTTGCTCTTCTTGGCCATAATTTTCCAACTACTTGGATTATGTCTTCATTCCTCCTTTTAAATGGTCTTCCTTTTTTTTTAAGTAACAATGTAAACAAAGACGTGATAAACATTTTCGCGGTTCACAAAATATGATGGTTAGTGATAACCAATCCAAGAATCGCCCCACTAAACTTTCATCCTACAGTTTCTACTATCTAAGTAGTTTCTAATTAATTTGTCTCTTCTGCCTACGTTCTTTCACATGTAAAATATATATTGATGATAACATGATTATTTCGACAATGATGTCGATTCTGTTAAGCATTTTCCTAAACTAAACTTAATGAACATTCCTAAAAATGAGGTGGTTCTTTGATTTCTTTTAGGTGTAAATGACAAGGATTGCTATAACATTAGAGCTGCCAAATTTAGTTAAGTTTATAAAAGTTAACAACACAATCGACACTATTATTAATGTTATATACAGAAATTCACACTAACGTTCCCTTTGTAGAGAACAAGGTCCCCCTTTTGTAATATAGTTATCAACATTGATCCCTAAAGAATCAAGCGAAACGGAGATTCATTTGTTACGGTCAAGTTACTGTGCGGCCGTTTCACTTGGCGCCCTTGACTAGCTGTTCATCCGAGAACTGTCTAATAAACCAGTTTTATATTTTAGTTCGGTTTGCTTGTTCGATAAACTGAAAGGATAATAGAATTCAATGTTTGTAGATTATAGAATTCAATGTTTGTAGATTATAGAATAACTAACTGCAGAAATAATTTTAGGATGCTTTAGGATATTCATTTTCCAATTTAGGAGTCTTCCTTCTAACAAAGCGATGTAGAATTTCACAAAAGCAAGAAGCTTGTTGTTCAAGTACTACTACCTATACCTACTGAACTTATTCATTTAAACTGAGAAAGAGATGGCACGCGTACACCTGGAACGCGAATGTCAAGGCCTTCAGTTTGGAAGCTTTCCAGCCAACTTTAATGTGAACGCAAACGTATAAGTTTGAGATTTAAATCTCAAGTAGGTACCTATGTTGTTCTTGTTTTTATCCATTGATTATTTACAAAAGATAATGATTTGCTGTAAGTGCAATTCCAGTTGCTCTCTCATTCATCACACATCACTGATTTTATTATTCAGATACCTACATTCATATAACATCCTACCTAGACTCCATATAAATGTGTGTCGGCATTCGCCAATCTTAGATTGTACCTATGCATCGTCCGCATGGGAAATTCAATGTCAATTAAATTGTTAGCGGACGCTAACCATCAACCTCTCTTGTGTGTCTTTTGCGGCGCGCGCTACAAACACAAGCACGTGCGCTGCGAACGACTGCCTGACGTCTGACGTCACTCAGGTTGCCCCCGCCCCGCCCCTTTGCAAGACAAGGACGAAACGCATGCACGGAGCGGCAACATTGCGCGCGCCTTTTTGTTTTCGCATCTAACGTCGTCGGTGATAGGCCGAGTTTATCATCCGATTGCGAATGCAACAACAGCTATTTCTAGCGTTACTTACCACACAGCATCGTTCAAAGATTATCATTTGAGTCCGGCGGCAATGTCCCGCTATTGCATTTCATTGTCATCATAACGACCTTGAATTCTAAGAGTTTTATTGGAATTCTGTTTGAAATCACAACAATATTAAACTTTATTCATATCTGGATTGATCAAATAGTACTTACAGATAGAAAACCATTCAATGTCGAGGTTGAACACTGCAGCTAGGACAAAAGCAAGGTCAAGGATAATGACACTTTGTACAGAGTTTTAAATGCTCTAGCTTGACATTGTTTAGGTTATATTTTAAATATTTTTATATTTTCCATTCCAATTTAGATAAGTAGTACTAATTACGATGTATACTATATTTCCGTTGTTAACGTATTTTTCTTTTTTACAGAAACCGGTGATCAGGGATCGTGGGAAAGCGGACTGTCCTACGAATGCCGTTCGTTGCTGTTCAAGGCCTTACACAACCTCATCGAAAGGTATTTTTTTTCAACGTCATTCTAAATTGATGTTATTCCCTGCTGCAATGTTAAAAATACTATTGCATATTTATAAGTACCTTTATTTTAAATCACTTTGTGAACTTCGCTAAAGCCTTCGACAGAGTTCATTACGTGTATATGTATCACAAAACCCGTAAAATTTAGAATTAATTGCCTAATACCGATAAAAAATAATATTAGGACATTAAAATTGTACTATTCAATTAAAAAAACAATGTTACAAGGCTATCTAATGTAATAGGTGCGTATCAAGGCTTACTTCTAGGCTTACTATTGTTTAGTTCATCAAATTTTTAATACCTTATCATATAAATATTTACCTACCTAACCTATGCATATTTTTTACTCGGTGAATTAATTGACACTCAGATATTAGATTTTTTTAAATAAAGTAAATTTGGTGAGAAGAAATACATGGCGTTTGCAATATGGTGCGATGCTATGTTGCTGCACCTGGTCGTAGCCGGACTGGTACTAGTCCGGCTGCCGCGAAGGTCGATGCATCGCGCCCGTCTCTCGCCGGGCGTTCTAATGTCGTTTTTTGCTGAACATTTCGCGCAATATCGTCCGTGCCTGTTGCCGGCGGCGGAGCTTGCTTCTTGTAAATGCCAATTGCCTGTTATTATACGCCAACAGAGAACCTGACGATAACTTTGCATTCTGTGTTGTGTACCCAATCAAAAAGTAGTTTTGTCGTATCTTCAATTTCTTGGAAAGGTTTTTCCCATCGAATCAGAAAAATTCATTCAGTTACCATAAATATCTTACCTTTGACTATCACTTACAAATCTTTTGAGAAAATAGTTTTGCAACAAAAATAACTGTTTCGAGTTGTAATCTATTGTGATTTGTATATGATGAGTGGTGATGCAAGGCGAGCAAGGCTTGCTTGCACCCAACACACGGGAGCAGAATCTCGATATATGAGCGGAATCCAGACGAGTCGTTGACCCCGGTCGGCGGCACGTCAAAGTAACAATGCGTTCGTCGCTCGGTCGAGACGCGCGCGACCGAGATGAGAACCTGCGACGATTACGATACGCATTCGAACGCTGCCCTGGTAATGATGGGGAAAAAACTAACTAGGTAGTTCATACGTGCGTTTAGCTTATCTCCTGTTTCAGTTCGATCTTCGATTTCGAATCGGTCAATATTTTTATGGCGTGTTTCACGGTCGGCGGTATGTTTGTGGCTGGAAGGATTGACTCTTATGTTTGTTTCTTTTCTTTCATTAGTTAAGTGTCTATTATCTTCTTATGCATGATAATTACTATTATAATTCATTAATTGTCACAATAATCTAACAACCATCCATACAACGCAACGCTTCAATAAAATGCTTGGTAAGTTATTGAATGAAAGTCTACAATTTTCCGTTCCTTTTAGGTATTTGATTTCAGAAATCAACAGTGACACACTTACCCAAAATATTATTGTGTTCATTATAGTTTATTAGGTAGATACCTAGGTACCGATTAGATTCCTTCATTCCAACCACCACAAATACTTACATAGGTACTATATTACTTACATTAACTTGGTGAGTTCATTCGTCCGTTACATTTGATACTTTCAGCCATGTAGCTGGGTAGGTACTTACATTCGGCACGGACCAGTGATTCACGTAAGGAGATTGAGCATTGTTTATCAAAGCAGTACCTACCTACTCTCAGTCAGTACCAGTACTCCGTTATGGACTGCGCTGGTACAAAGATAGTCGCTCGCGCAACGCTAAATATAAACTCGCGTCCAATTTTATCGATCCTCCGATCGAACCGCTCCAGATATCGCTAAGACTGTATCTGCCGTGTCAAAATAAATATGTGTAATCCACAGGCGTTATGTAGGTTTACTATGAGGAAGTCCATTTCAGTCTGAGAAATACGATTATGCCGATAAATTCCGAATTTATGATGCATGAAAAAGCGGAATGTCCATTATAATCGATTTTATTTTCCATTATGATGGTATGACATTGTATGGCATCTCATTTGAATAATTGCCTTGTTGCATGGTTCAAAAGTGAATAATGTAACCAAGATATGTTTTGTATTAAATAATGTCGCAAAATGCTGGTGTTGTCGTGCATAGTTTAATATCTCAAAGCTCTACCGGCTGAATAACAAACAAAATAAATAATCCAGCCTGTCATATTAAATTCCTAACCGCATGTCGAAGTTGACAAGTCATTTGAAGACCATGTAAGGAAACTTCTGCGCTGACAAATCACAAGAAATACATTGGTAAGGTACTATAATGGTCTATCTGAACCAGTTTACGACTATATGTCTACTGAATATGGTTGCATATTCAACAAGATTGTACGTAATATACGAGTATCATAAATGTCGCATTACGCAATTGCTCCGTATAGGTAACAACGGGCGATTATTCATATGTTCACGCCCGACAATAAATACCAGAACTGAAGCACGTACTGGCACGGTACGATACAAAATTTAAGATTTGAGCCATACTTTCATGTATTTATGTCTAGCTAGCATGACGACACCTGAAATATTTCCCCCCTAATTCATAACTATATGTCATTTTATAACGGCTCGATAAAGTGAGCTTGTCCCTGTCGTTTATATGTAAATAAATAGAGGTGACATGATATTTTAACACCATTTTAACTATCTGAGGTGTATAGAACTGTAATTAATAGTATCGGTTAAAGTATCTGTTATTTATATTTAACGCTAGTACAAAAGGTTCTTCTTCTTTTTTTCAAAAATAATCCAAAGATTTAAAAAAATGTAAGAGCAAGTGCAGCCATACCACATTAGCTTATCCGTTGATATAAACTTATACCCAGCTTGAACAGTCTCCAAATCGCGAAAATATAATCGTATAATTGAAATATTTGAATAGCAATGATGGGATCGTTGATCGCGGCACATTTTACGCATACAGAAGGCAGAGAGCCGTGCACCGAAGGAATGGCAAAATTGCCAGTGCACGATGCGTCTATAATACTATACGATACACACCTACGTGCCGTGCAAACGAACTGCTTACTTTTCTAGAATGCACCGAGCGAGACCGTGGAACATCATCATCAAACATTTATCAGTCCATTGCTATAAGATAATCTGGCCAATTAGGTCCCCTACGATCTTTGATCGATGCGCTCTATCGGTTGTGTCTTCGGGTACACAGGCCACAGTTTTGGTTAGAAATATTGTACTATCTAAAAAAACTAAAGCTTTTGTAAATTCCAATCCACGAAGATCAATAAGCTTCAATATTCGTCAACTGCGAATGTATTGCAAGAAGTCTAAAAACAGCAAACGCAACGAATTGTTTCATATAATGTTGTTCTTGTTGAGAACATGCACATCACAACGTAGAAGGCATTCCAATAAAAACAAGGCTATACAGTCGTAAACTGGCGAAATGTTGCCAGCTCCAGTCGGGTTAAGTTGCTTCGCCGTGAAATTAAATAGTTTATTGTGAGGTTCTACTCGGTCTGTGCCACTCTAAGCACCAAGTCGGGTGGATTTCAATATGAAATTGTCTTTATATTTAAATTATATTTTGAATTCATATTCAAAATCTACCAGGCAAAGAATACTTATGGGGTTCTAAAATATGATTACCGGCCTGCCGTGCCTGCTGCTTTATCGTTGACATTTCATCTTTTGTAGTTTACCTGCCCACTTGACATTTCATCTTTTGTAGTTTACCTGCCCACTTGCAGCATTTTCCAGCTCCAGCCTAGTTTTGGGTTATAAGATTAACCCAACCCATACCAAATTTAATTTAAATTAAAATATAAACCTTAAAAATTACAATGTGAGTCCGATATTTCGCTACCTATAGATACTCTAGTATCTTGACACAAAAGCCGTTTTTGATTTGCTGAATCAACGATACGTTGACCTAGTTAAACCAACTACAAAATCGTAATTACAATTAATTTGTATAAAAGTGAAAGCACTTGAATGACTTAAGAATTTATTCGCTTAGTGTGCCTTTTTATGTTTAGTATCGTCGTATAAATCCACCATTTAATATTGCCATGATTATCTAACAGTTTGTTGGTGGCCGACTCTCGAAAAGTGAGAGGATCATAATTCATTGCGTGTAGTGTATGTATGTATGTGTGCAATAGAGACAGATGACACAATCAATACACATCATCATCATCAACAACCCACTGCTGAACATAGGTCTCCCCCAAGGAATTCCAACGGTCTGGAGCCCTCTCCATCCACCGATGACCTACAATCTTGACGATGTCGTAAGTCCATCTGGTGGGGGGTCTCCTTACACTTCGTCTTCCAGATCGCGGTCGCATAATCAATACACAACGCTGCAAAAATATGCCAAGCGTAGAATATTGTTTAGCCTCGCTTTTATTCCCTGTGGACCTTCTGAATGATATCTATGTCGGTGATTCTGAGACAACTGGGCGATAAATCATTCATGCCTTCATACATAATCAAAGATTTCTGTTTCTCAAATACGTATTGTTTTTGTTTTCAGATGTCTCCTTTCCCGGGATTTCGTGAGGCTTGGAAAATGGTTTGTCCAACCTTACGATGGCGACGAGGAAGATGTCGGGAAAAGGTGATTATCATACTATTCTCATATAACTACTAGAATACGGTACTCGCTTAAACTTCTATTTGAAAACTTTTTGATATAACTGAAACTTTGGTACAACGTTCATTGCCCTGTGTTATGGTCATTGACTGAAAACGTGAATATGAAAATACTATTGAATACGACAAACTGTTGATAATTTGGTTTTCATATTATTCGACTAGCGGTAGCGGGGCATAAGAAAGTTTACAATTGTATTTAAATGGGGCATATATTTGCAATACATTATATAAATATGTAAAGTGATATCGGACAATTACCTTATCTGTCAAATGGAAGTTTAATTCGGTGTGGTTCGTTTCAGTGAGCCATTACCGGACCCGAACCCGTGGCAACACAGGTTTCACTTCCAACAGTAATATGAGGATCTCTGTGTCACATTCGTCAAGACATAAGAATGTGACTTCGTTCCCCTTCATACACTTCCTTCCATTACAATATATTCTACAAGGCAAAATATTACGCTAACTTTCTCTGACGAGTTCCACAAAATGTATGCGCGTGCACCGTCCTCCCGCCCGTAGATTCACATGCAAATCAGAGAAAGAACAAGCAAACAAGCAATTAATAAATGCAGCCGTCAACTTACTAACATAACACGTCACAAACTTGACCCTTCACTAGGATTATCGCCTGTGTCGGGGGTATTAGGAACTATGGTTTGAAGGATGTCTGTGCCGGTGAAATTACAGGCACATGACACATGAGGCATAACACCTTCGTGCCTCAAGTTGATGTTGGACGCAGGGTCAAACAATACCATGTTATGGTTACCACTTAACATCAGGTGGGCCAACTGCTAGTTCCATAGCATAGCATAGCATATGTTAAGTATCATTAATATGTAGATCATGCTTAAACATTAGTCCCTAAACGGTAATCGAACCCGCAACCTCTTGCGACTCAGTCAGCAACCTGAGTGTTCACTGCGCATGTCGTTTGCTTAAGTACTCTGTTAGAATTCAGAAGTACCTGATAATCTCTATTCTCGCTAGCCTGCTTCTATTTATAATGTCTACCTAGTTTGTTCTGATTTTTCCTAATAACTTTAACTTTATTTGCCTACTTGTATTTTATATTATAATAGCGACCCGCCCAGGCTTTGCACGGGTGCAAGTTCTTCTTAAAAAGTATCCTCTTGAAGCAACTCTATCTATTAAAAAAACCGCATCAAAATCCGTTGCGTAGTTTTAAAGATCTCAGCATACATAGGTACAGACAGACAGCGGCAAGTGACTTTGTTCTATACTATGTAGTGATTTAACATTACATAGTTAAGAATACAAGTGCTCTTCACCGACCACAGAGAAGAGGGGACTCTTCTTACACAGGTTATTGTGATTTAAAAGAAGAGATCCCAACCCTACTTATAGTTCACCTTGTATCTTAATAAAAAGCTTTTTGATTTTATTTCTAGATTGTAAGGACTATATTATTTTCCAGCCCCTGGCATCTCTCGTTCTCGTTCGCTTTCTTCCTCCACGGCGAGAGCACGGTGTGTGCTTCGGTGGACGTGCGTCAACATCCGCCGGTGCGCACGCTCACTCCCAAGCGCCTTGCCAGGATCAACTCGCCCGAACACCAGGCGAACGCCAAAGGTAACTCGCAAGACATTCCTATAAACACAGCTTCAGTGTGTATGTGCTTGAAGTGAGATTGAATGTTGGAACCTAAAACTTTATTATTTTATTTGTTAGTAATATCAAACAAACAAACAATTACACATAAAAACTTAAACCTTGCGCGCAAACCAATAAATTTCCACACTAAAAACAATAAAAAACTTTCACTTCCTTCAAATAAGTTCTCATTTTTGTATACTTGAACAATGAATGCTTGCAATGGCTTAACGACTGAAAAACTTTCCCCGACCACGAAAACGATCTGATCTTTAGATCTTAACTAAATTTCATTAAACGGTCACGGTCATCCAAATAGTGACCGGGCGAAGTGTTCCTTAACTCCAATGGTCGGCTAATAACATTGAAGTAAGCCACGCCACGAGCGCTTCTATTAGTATTGAATAGAACTTATATAGTTGAAACAAATTCTGTATATGAATTGTGATGTCATGCAGTAGGTAGCATAGATGAATAGCTTGAATGTCAGTCGCCCGTCAAAGATAATAAAAAAAATTATAGCCAGTCGGATGCTGTGAAACCCAAAAGATATCCCCACAAATTCGTAATGGCTTAGGTTTTTTCAGCGTTTAGCAAGTATTGATGGTTGTAATTGCGTACTTGAAATATAGAACCCATATTCGGACCTTCCCGTCAGAGTTTTTATCTAACACCTAATCTGTTACTTAATTAGTCATAATTGGTTTAATTTAACATATATTTGAATGTTTCAGTGATCCTGGCGCCGTTCGGTCTGGAAGGCACGCTGACGGGACGCGAATGGACCGAGAGCGACCCCCCCACCAGCCGCATGCTCGACTCGTGGCGCCAGCTCTACCCGCTCGAGCAGGGCTGCGGGGCCGTCGAGGTAATTCGACCTGCTTCTGTCGTGCACCTTTGAACACCATGCAAAATAACCAGTATTTGGATCGATATTCATACTTTTTAGGGTTCCATACCTCAAAAGGAAAAAGGAACCCTTATAGGATCACTTCATTGTCCATCTGCCTGTCAAGGCCCTTTTCTCAGGAAGGCGTGGAGGTAAAAAAATAATATCAAATAGGTACTTAAGTCAACGCAATCAAAATATACGGCTGTTTATGCCGCATATTTTGACACCCACAAGAGAATCAAAACATGTAGGATACTTCCCGTTGACCTAGAATCAAATTTGGCAAGAAGCCTGTCTTCAGTACAAGTAAAGGGCTTGTTACCTACATCACAAAAAAGTCATGCCTACAAGTTTGGAACCTTCAGTACGCGAGTCCGACTCGCACTTGACCGTTTTTAAAAGATAGAAAGAGATACACTATTCACATTCAGATGAATTAATGGTCAAGATGTTCCGATTATTATTTTAAAAATGTAGACATATCGTTTTGACTTCTTGAAACATTGAAATAAGCGTCCTTGTGCCGAATTAGGCAGACAAACAGGAAAATTAGTAGGAATCAACGTCACGGGATGACAAGGCAATGACACATAATCACAACAATAACATACGCTTTCGATGATATCATCTGGTAATGTTCGTCACAGACACTATACCAGATTTTGTAAAATTGAATGACTGTACAATTGCTGAGGACATGGCGTAATGGCGCTGATTGGAGGAGCCCTATGTCCAGCGTTGGACTGCTATAGGCTGATGAAGATGATGATTTTAAATACTATTAATCTACGAAGCTTTACCTTACATTTTATTGTCCTTTCAATAACCATTTTTATTATAATAATCATTACTTTTTGGACGTCCAATTTACTATGTTGCATTATTTATCAATAATGTTTATTCTTTTATATCTTATAACGGATTTCCACAAAGTGACGCCTGAGTCAATGGATTATGATATAATATGTTACTCGATATGTTAAGAATTTAAGAATCAGATTGCAATTTGTGTTATGATAATTGAGGTGACTGGCCTCATAGTTCGGTCTAGAACTAGGGTCACCCTGATCACCTAGCGGGATGAAATATACTTTACCACCTATACTCATACCTACCAAATATACATACAAATTTCATTAACTCTCGAATGCGACCACTAACACAGCGACAGTGTTTCGAGGGTTCCAGTTGCCACAGGGTGTGGCATAATTTTACCACATTGAGAGAAGCTACCTTTTCTTTTGTAGTGAGAAGGTTTTAGGAAGGTATAGTTTCCTTCCTAAAACCTTTAACTACAACTGTGGTTTATTTTAAAGAAGTAAACAATAGCTATTTCGGATTTCTGAAAAAAAAAAAGTTTTTGTACAACAGGAACATTTTATCTAAAGTAACTTACCAAATCAATTATTTCAATATTAAAAATTAAAAAAGATTTCTATACAATATGAAACGGCATTCGTCGTCACAACTTTGTTTTTTTTTTCTTCAAACCTTTGGTTTCCGTAGTTAGTAACTATAACAGTGTTTAGTTCTGTGCACCCTGTTCGTAAGTTCACTTCTATTTTTCCCAAGAACAAAACCTAATCCCAAAAGGACAGCGTAACGCCTCTGGGAACATAACCAGTATAGGGATCGGCATAACCAAAGGCTCTTAAGTGGTTACTCTCGAAGTTGAAGCTAGAGTAAAAAGCTCACGTTCGATTCTTACACGCACTTTCTAAATCAAGATAGAGGTAGAGTTGAAGTGTTGATGACCTTGATTGATTGAGACAAACTTTTACCCCATCTTGTATAAGATTAAGCTAGAATGAGGTTGTTGGGTCTGGCAAGAGTATAAACGAGTTGTATTGTAATTGCAGGTGGTGTGCGGGTCGGCGCGCATGCGGTACCCGCTGCCGTACGTGCTGGTGACGGAGATGGAGGCGCCGCCGTCGCCGCCCGCGCCGCCCGCCGCCATCGCGCACAGAGCGCTGCAAGCGCTCACCACGCCCGCGCCCCACCAGGTCATTGTACTCTTTTATTGCATCAACACTAAACAATTATAACTCTATGCAGACATTAGTTAGGTACCCTACACGTGCATCGTCCTAATTGGCAATGATCGTACGATTTCACGATGCGTTTTCGTCGTGCGATGAAAATGTTCGCCTGTGCTCGTGCGACGGCTTGTGAGCTCTAATCACTTTGAAGAAATCTGTTGTCCATCGTATGATCTTGGCCAATTAGGACGACGCCTAAAATATTAGGTTACAAGAAAAATGTCTTTTAAATATCTACCTATATCAGAAACACAAAACTAGGTACTATTATATAAATAACGGTCACGCACACTCACTCTGCTGCTCCGATAAACCGATATATCCTAATGGGCGGCTAAACGTTACAGGAACTCGTTATGATCGCATTGTACAGTATACAGTATAAACTGCACCAATTAATCGAAACGTGTGGGTGATGAAAACTCTTTAACGTTTTGTGTGCCACCCTTTAATGATACGATACAATATGAACCTTTGCAAGTTATTTAGTTGTTAAATATAGGTAATACGCGGGAAATAGACGCCTTGGATGTGCAAGCAAACCATGGAGCCTGCGGTGTCCGCAACAAGCTTTTACTTTGTGTTTAAGTATATATATGTGCCGTTTTGTGAAAATAAACTATGTATAGGCATACTCGTAGTGACGACGACCGATGAACGATGACGAAAAACTAATTTGATTGTTGACCCAATGAAAAGTGATTTTGATTTTCGTCGGCATCGTTAATTATTTGTATGTCAGTGTCAATGTCCAGCGTATCGACCAAACATACAACACTTATGAAAGTCGAGTGGCACTCCACAATGAGAAAGATTTAACACTGGAAGAGATACGAAGTAGCAATCTTTATCGCTAACACTAGTCTTAACTAACTAAAAGTCATTTCGCCTATAAGAAGGAGATTGCACCTTTAAGTTGCGTGAGCGATTTGTGCAGTAGTTTAGTCAAACCATTCGGGCCTTACGAGAGCCAAGTTAGTGATAACGATAAGATTAGTGGAAATCTTTCAGAATCATTGCTGCTATTTACATGGAAGTGGGAAACAGAACTATGTTTATAGCCATACATAGTTCAGAGTGTTCTTCCAAAAAAAATAAACGAACGGACATAATTTCCTATCGCTATTGTTTAGTTTGATGTAGCGGTCTCAGTCGTTCGAACATTATTTAATTTGTGTAATCATTCGCAATTTTTGGACCTTCGTATAAAAGTCGACCAATATCTTAACGTGCCTTCCGAAGCACGGAAGCGCTCAGATCTATGCTAAGCGATCATTCATCCAAGTAGTAACCGGGCGGAGTGTTATGTTTAAAGTTACAACTTAATCCGTTCAGTAGTTGGGGCGTGTATCAAAAATAAATTTCACATTTCTAATTCTTGCAATCTTACAAACCTGTATGAAATCAGAGAACAGATAGAGATGGACCTTTCTAATAGTATACTAAATGTTGTAGCCTGCGGAGGTGTGTTACGCGGACGCGGCGGCCGATAAGAGCGAAGACTTCGTGGATCCCACCAGAAAGACACCTTGTACCTGTGCGAAGTTAGTACACCTTTATAATACACTATCCGGCCTCATACAAACATCTTGCACCATACAAGCTGCAGCCAAGCCTTGCTTCGAAACAAAGCTTTATTCTTCACGGTTATTAAGTTGTGAATGTCATAGCGAAAGTGCCACTTACCTTAGCCACTTTGCTATGCCAAGCACCTAGTTCTAAACGCATAAGCAACGGGGCTAATGGCAGCTTTTATGATGCATGATGCCAATATTCTAGTACCTTATATATTTATTAACATAAATAATTGATACAGTAGATACAAGCAGTATTATAGCATTATGTAGTTGTATGAACGTTGTGTGTTATGCCTTTATATTAGTAAGTATACTATGTATGACAGTTTATATTTTTCTTTATGTATTTTTTGTTTTTGTTTTATAAAATTGCATTCGAGTGATGTGGCGCCTATCACAGTCATAAGTGAACCTTATGTATTAGGGCATGAGGCGCAAATTGGCAGTGATTGTCGTTGAGATTAAGCGGGTTACGTTGCCGTGTAGATCGATAGGTAGATGTTATGTGAATGATTTGTTTATTAATTTTAGTTTAAAGTAGAGTTAAACTTGTAGAGGGGTGTAAAGCAAACGCTTGGTCGGCGGAGCGAACGTTCCGCCGATGTGTCTTGCAGCAGCGATGAAGGAATTCGGATCCATACAAAAATACAATCAACGTGGACGAGCTTCGTCATTAATGATGCGTAATTCCTTCATTGCGATTAACGCGCTGACCCTCATCACACTTTATCCGATCCAGTAGTTTACTTTTATTTATTTTGATCGAATCGCTTAATCGTAAGCCAGCCTTCCAACGACCTGTACTTATACTTGGTGTTTATAGTAATTGTGGTTCGACGGCTATTCAAAAACCACTCACAGATTTTCTGTCACAGTTCGGGAAAGCGGGTTGAATTCTTGATCCTAACACCTAACAGAGCTATACCAACTGATTATACTCGTATCTTTACTTCCTCAAAAGAAGAGCTTAACTCGCGTTTAGAAAGCTTGCTCACGGCACCGCGGCGTAGAATTTGGATATTAAAAAAACAATAAATTCCCATCAATGGGGCGAACTCAGTAAGGATCATTGGAATAATCTGATCTAATGAGAATATATAATTGTGTTTATTTCCTCCATAAATATTTGGATAAAACTAGTCTCGTTAGAAATGGGTGTAAAAATTACTGTAGTATTAGATTTATGACTTTGGATAATGAGTACTGAATCTACTCACAATTCGGTTGAATAATATTCCGCGTATACTCCGGGTGCGGGGAGCTTGTATCCTCAGGTGCGAACCTACTTCCCAATCGTCCAAGAACGTCGTTCGTTTCTTCAAGAGTTTTGGTCGCGTTTGAGTCGATCGGAACTATCGGATTTCATAGGCCGCAAGGAGGCTTCAAACATGGCTTAACGATCGACAAAGTTTGGACATCTACTTAAAAGTCGGTAACGGGTCCGTCAGCTACTTATTTACATCTTGAGCTGGCGCGAGGTTGAAGGCTACGGACTAGATAGTCTTGATCCTGCACGTGCAAATCCGCCGGTCCAAGATAATCGCAAAAGGTTCGGGTCGATGTGACATTATAGCGATGAGACGTGCAGCAAGAGCAAGAGGTATCCGTATGGAGGTGGAGTCGGGACTCGACGTGAGCTAGGGCCGCGCGCTCGGTATCGCGATAAAGTGTGAGGGGTGAGGGTGTGCGCGGAGACGAGGGGCAGCGGCTAGCGTTGTGTTGGTGCAGATGGCGCCGGCGCCGCGCCGCGCGCGCCCCGCCCTTCCACCGCCGCGCCGCGCGCGCGCCGCACCGCGCCCGCGCGCCCGCCCACCGCGCCCCACCGCCGCCCCAGTGAGTACGCACACACACCGCACCATCTCTCTCTTACTGCCATCTCTCTCGCGCCCAACACCGACCTACACCTAGCATTTGTGTCCACTGTTTGCCTCCACTTTGAGCCTGTTATTCATTAACCTAACTCAATTTTAACCTTGAGAGTCGTCGATGACACTTTTCTATTAAAAAATCCATTACTCAATCTTGAGAAGATTGCACTCAGAGTTGTACATACAATCTTCGATGTAAGAAATACGACCAATGTGCACATTACTTTGCCTATTAAAGCAATAATCTAAATATAGCCTTATTGCACTAAATAATGTATAAAAATAAAATATCCTTTTTTCCCCTATTAATCTATCAATCAGTGTAACTGGTCCAAGACCTAATTTATTAAAAAAATAAATTATTGTTTTGATATCACTGAGTAAGGAAATCTATTGAGGATATCAAATAACAGTGGCTTATGTGAACTGTCAGACATGTAGTTCCACTCGCAAGTTTTGTCCTCAAACTTGGATCATATTGTTAGCTGCAGGGCCACATTAATCCATGAAAAAATTAAGGTAAAGTTATTGATTACCCTCTTAATTTATTACGAAAAATGTAAACATAACACATTTTAACTCTCAACTTAACTAATTGTTCGTTCGACACACAAGTGAATCGATTCGATAACTAATTCTGTTAATGTTGTAACAACGTATGGAACAAGCAGAATCTGGTTACATAAACTGCACGATAATAAGAACACTGAACACATAACGTCTCGGACATTATCGCGTACCACTTCTAACATTCTTGTTGGTAAGTTTTTGTCTCTTACTGACAAATAGTGTCAGAAAGTGACGGGGATAGAATAAAACCATACCTTCTGGATAGGCCCAGACCACCGAGCCATAAGTCAATGCAATGCTTGCGTAATGCATGCTCTAATGCCTACATAAATTATTGTTTATTTATTGCATTGTAGAAATTATGATGCATGCTATACCATAGCGATTGTTATATAAATTGCATGTTTTGTGCCCTTACTTACCGTATGTATCTTGTTATTTACTAACGTAAGTTACTTCACTCCGTTATGTAAGTGTATCTTTTAAAATTGTGATTATTATTTGATTACCAAATCATGAATGTTTCCTACAGCATTGTGAAGACCTCTGTGCGGGCGTGACTCTCAATACCATTATTTCGTTCCCTTCACACATTATCCTTATTCACGACTTCAATCATTTTCAAGGTTAAGAAGGGTCATTGAGGCATTGTAATCGTCTTGGAAATAACATCTACCTCTCATCTACTTGGCTCGATTTCTTTCGAGATCGATACCATTGTGTCACGGTCATTCATAGTCATTTGTTTGTAAGCAGGTCGATAGCACTAGAAAGGTACAGAGAAAAGCTTTGCGTAATGGTAAGGTTTCGCTTGAATCGAGTAACGTTCGCGATGGTACGGTCTCTACCGTCTCATTTACAGTATTGATTTTAGATTATGTTACAGTTCATCGGGTTCTTAGTAATTCCTTGTGCATTTGTTTTAAATACTTAAGCAAAATCAAATGATTGATAAGAGATGAAGCTATAATTTGCAATATCATTTTATAACCACACGTTAACCACCAAGTTTTTTGAAATACCTCCCATATTTGAAAGTGAAGTTCTTTAAGTTACCCATCTGGTACTTATTTGTTGTGCTATCGACCAAAGTACCTACCTGTTTTAGTTTAAGGATGTTTTAAAGCGAGGTTCAGACTAGCAAGTTTTTGTAAGGAAAACTTGCAGAATATATAGCTGGTTGCACCTGTACATAATGAAAATTAGTCGAAGTAAATTACTAAAAGTTTTCTTGATAGTCTACTGAATACTGGACCTCAACTTAACTCAAGAGATCGTCTCAAATGGTTGAGGAATCTCGAAGCCGCTATTCTTCAGAATTGGTATAGGTTGCGTCTTGTAAAAAGAACGCTGGCGTTAACCTGCGCATTAGGCGATTTATCAATATTTACCCGTGCGCAAACACATCCCCTCCACTTCTTCCAGCGTTGTTTTTACGTGACGCGTACTATACTGAAATGTCAATTCGATAACTTAAGCTCAAATATTTGAGTAGCATTTCCTTATTCAGGCGTAAGGCCCGTATGCAAGAACGAAGTCCAAACTAAATAGCTTCTTGAGCATAGATGTTTTGACATAAATCGCTCGAGTCATGGTCACATTTGAATTCAGTTCTTGGAATACGGGTCTAAGGTTTAGTGTCGACGCAAAATTGCCACACGCGACACCCACAAACGCCGCGACGAGAAGCCAGAAGCCTTGCGAGTAGCGGCTTCCAGCGTCAACCGTGTGCGACGTATGGAAACTACAAGAAATATGGTAGTGGCCTTATTTTGTGGGTTTCGCGTGTGGGTGTTTCGGGCAGAGTGTAAAGGTTGGTTAGGTATGTGGTTCGGCTGTGTGATGCGAGCGATGCCCGTCCTGTCCAGAAGCGGCGGCGGCGCGTGCTCGCCGGGCAGCTGCGGCGGCGGGTCGCCGGCGGCCGCCGTCTCCGCGCCCTCCTCCGCCGGGCCCGCGCCGCCCTCGCCGCACCCGCACCCGCACCCGCAACCACCCCACCAGGTAACTATTACTACTTACCCTACCCTACCCTACCCTACCATACCATACCTATGCAAGGATTCCATTCATTTCTTAATTACCTCATCCTTGCCTATGCAAGCATCGAGGTCAAGAGCTGGACCATACGAACATGTTCGTATTGTGTAACTTGTATTAGCTAAGTAATAACCGAACTTTGTAGGACGCTGCTTAAATCATCTTTTATAGATTTTGTTAAGTCCTATGATGATGACTAGGGGTTACAGTAAGAAAATCATATAGTATAGCACATATAATATGATAATATGTATTATCGTTTAGTAAAGAAAAGTCCATGAGGTGGATTGAATTCTCCCTTTGGTCCATCTCGCGTCATGTGGTACAATGTACGTAATGTTGTTGTGATTGTGCAGTCGTCCATGAGTGTGCCGACGGCGCTGCACACGCCGGCGCCGACGCCGGACCCGCTGGCGCCGCCCACGCCCGCGCCGCCCTCGCTGCCGCCGCCCAAACACAACCAGGTACACACTCACTCCGCACTCACTGCACTTTACTAAACAACCTTCAACAGGTTCTCAACTTCCTAACCTTGCAAAAATTTTACGATACTCATCGCTGGATCATCTTTCTTTTACTGAGAAAGTTGAGTCCAATAAATATGGTGGAGGGAGTACTGCACAAATTGTTGAATATGGTGAAAAATGTCACTGTTCCACATTTCGGAACATGAAAAGATTTCTTGACTTCAGGATCCAATAGAGTCAAATTAAAGACAGAAACACGATTGGTTGAACTTTTGTCTATAGATTTATTGTCCAAGGTTGGCTCCTCCTCTTTCTTTTTATTCGAACAGTAAGAATACTACAGTATTTTTTACAACTTGATAGAGATATTTACCATGATTTGTGAGTTCTGTTATTTCCCGATATTTCGACGCAGTTGCATGCGCCATGATCACGGGAGAACTGAGAAAGAGGGTAGATCGTTTCGTCTGCCAGTAACTACCCACCCGCACAGACTTCAGTTCTCCCGTGATCATGGCGCATGCAACTGCGTCGAAATATCGGGAAATAACAGAACTCACAAATCATGGTAAATATCCCGTTGATATTAATAATTATGTTCTCAACCATGATAGTTTCAAAAGTTATAACTTGATAGAGAATAATACGAATTAGTCAAATTATAGATAAGACAAGACTTTGTTTAGTAACTAGTCAAATTAAAGATAGAATTTATTTGAGTTTGATAGTTAATAATAATGCTGGACAACCCTCACACAACATCATGTAGCCCCGAACTAAGCAGAGCTTGTATTATGGTAAAATCATGATTGATATACTACACAAATGACTTTTTTTTTTAAATACTTATTTACATATTGTACATAGAAAACACCCAGACTTTTGACAAATATCTGCAAATAACGAAAATATTTGTCCCGTAGCGGGAATCTAACTCGCAACTTCTGCGTTTCAAGCGGACCTTCGCCCACTGCACCACAGAAACCGTCAAGAGACGTAGTTGCGGAGATATAAAAATAGCCTACTTTTAGCGTTTTAGCTATCCCAGATCCCGCGCTCTTTCTTGTTCCGATGTCGTATGTGAGATGTAGCATGTGTCGTTGCAGAGCGAGGCATGCGGCTGGAGCGGCGCGGAGCTGGCGCGGCGTCCCGTGCTGCCGGCCGCCGCGCGCCGCCTCGACCCGCACGAGGACGAGCACGCGCTGCACATGCTCTACGACTACACCACCGTGCACGCATGGTAACTACCACTACAACTACAACTACAACTACCCACTCGCACGCACGCACACCGCCGACACACGGCTCTCTCTGCATACTTGTACCATCGACACTACTGGGTGCCCAGTGCCAGTTTATTTACCAGCTCGATCTCGGAAATTTGTATGGAAAGGAGTCAGTGCCACGCGTTTTTCACTAGATGGCGCTACCTCGATTCCATATAAATTTGCGTAAACGCAAACGCGATCGAGCTGGTAAAAAACTCACTAGGCACTCTGATCTGCCTACATACTTGTACCATTGACACAAGGATCTTTGTATACATACTTGTACCATCGACACAAGGATCTTTGTATACATACTTGTACCATCGACACAAGGATCTTTGTATACATACTTGTACCATCGACACAAGGATCTTTGTATACATACTTGTACCATCGACACAAGGATCTTTGTATACATACTTGTACACCATCGACACAAGGATCTTTGTATACATACTTGTACACCATCGACACAAGGATCTTTGTATACATACTTGTACCATCGACACAAGGATCTTTGTATACATACTTGTACCATCGACACAAGGATCTTTGTATACATACTTTTACCATCGACACAAGGATCTTTGTATACATACTTGTACCATTGACACAAGGATCTTTGCATACATACCTGTACAATCGACACTACTGATCTTTGCCTACAATATATATCATCGTCACTACGCATCTATGTCCCTATGAAGTAAGGCTCAGCAAACGATTCCACCAAAATCCTAGTACAATCCGACACAAAAATAGTAACTACATCGCTACTTGTAGCCAATTTACCTTTTTTACCAGTACAATGGTCACAACGAATTTTTAACCCCTATCGTTAGCCTCAGCAGACGATTCCACCAATTCTAGAACAATCTGACACAAATATAGAACCTACGTCCGTACTTACAGCCAACCACAGAGAGACTGATGCATAGTGACTATTGTACTCTTGTATCTTCGGTTTAAGGAACTCCACACAACACGAAATCCACAACACTTAGGCATGGAACAAATATCTACATAGCATGAAAACACTTATTCTGAAGCGCAATCTCTTACCGTCTCAGCTATCAATCGTCAATCTAGAACTAACATAGTGGTTTGTTAAGACCGTCGGCATAAAGAAAGCTTAATGTAAATGTGAAAGCTGTAAGCCCATGTAGTCTAAGAACCAGTGGGGATCGACCTTCACCTCTATGATAACTTGATGAGACATATTTGTCTTGTAATTGTTATTTTCTAGGCCGAGAAGGTTTGCTATTTTGCATAACTACATTCAGTGATTTTATATCTTCAAAACTGTTGAATAGTGCAAGCGAGAGGGAGGTTTGACCTGTATAGTCGCCTTAATCTATATATATAAAAATGAAACCCGTTTTCCTTGGTCACGGCATCACGCGTGAATGGCTGGACCGATTTCAGTAATTCTCTTTTTGTTGTATTTGTTATTATTAGGAGAAGGTTCTTACGGAAAAAAATATTAATAAAATCTCTCAGAAATATTGAAAAATATACATTTAATTTTGCTAAGGCGGTACGAAGTTCGCCGGGTCAGCTAGTAAATTATATTTAATAAAAAATATGTCTCATCAAGTTATCTGATGTGTGAAGGTCGATCCTCACGGTCTTCTCTACTAATGCGAGACACCACGGACATGCCGTCAGTGAAGGCTCTGCGGCAGGCATCTAGCTCCTCGCTACATTATCTAGAGATCAGAACCGCATGCGCAGCAACTACACTACAGTCTGTGGATGTTGTGTTCTAATCGCGGTTACATTTTACATAATTGTCTTTGTTTGCCAAGCATAATCATAAATCTGCATAACATTTGGTAGATCAGTTGCGTTCACAAGGGTCCGTTCTCTCTTCTCATATGTCTGCATATAACGCCAGCCTATATCAGTGCACTGTTGGACATAGGGTTCCCGTTGGAAGAAGGGGGATAATACCCATAATTTTCACGCTACGTATACGGATTGGGGATCGCAGAATACAGATTCTTTCACTGCTAATGCTGCTGCCCTTCGGCGGCCAGGGGATGTAACTGTGCCAGTTTCAGGATGCGCTATGCCGCAGTGAACCGGCCGACAAAGTCCCATTTGTTAGTTAGCAGGGTGCACCATGGGGAGGTGAGCAGTTGGCTTCGGTTCTGAAGGTGCCGGTTAGAACCTCTTACTTATGTAATTAGTAGTAAGTTTAACCACCGCCGCAACATCTGCGGTGCTAGAAGCTGTGCCCTGATATCCCCAACCTGCATGCTACCATCCAGCATATCTGGGGCTAGTCCCCTTTCATATTAGGGGACTTATTAGGCGGCCTACGTCGAGCATTAAACTGATATAGGCCGGTGTTTTTATTGTTGTGCATAGGTATTGTGGTTTAGCTTTCGGTTACAAGCCTCAGAATGAATGGATCAAGATATGTTGTTCGGTATAAGAAGGTGTTGTTGCATTGTGCAGGCTGGAGCACCCGGTGAAGCGGTTCCGCGCGGCGGCGACGTGGCTGCGCGAGGAGACGCGCGCCGACACCGACCTGTACGCCGGGCACGAGCACACGCGACTGCCGCCGCATCACCAGCACGACAAGCACGACGTACGTACCGCACCGCCCACGTGCCGCCGGCGGCGGTTCTGCCGTCTACCACTTGGAAATCCATCAATAATTGAAGGCGTAGGCGAGGCGTAAACAATTTGGGAATTTTTCAGGCGTCATTAGCTACCTAATGTTATAGAAATCCACCTTAAACTGATTCCTTAATTCATCCTTCAGATCAAAACGCTAGAGACATACACATACATATAAGCCCGGTATGCGAGGCAGGTCAATGTCCTGGGGCCTGATTCTGAAGATCCGAATATTCAGAATCAAGCTCCTGATATATTTGATTGTATTAGATATATATCGCGTAAACTGTCAAAACTGTATGAAAATTGACAGTTTACGCGATATATATCTAATAGAATCAGATATATTGAATCGTCAGAATCAGGCCCCAGGACATTGACCCGCCTCGCGTACCGGTCGGTTAAAAACTTAGAACCATTAACGTAACTTCCGATTCATTGATACCCTCTGGTCTTAATGGCAGTCACGCATGAAAATTGTACCAGTCAGAAAAATTGTTCGCCTGTCTGACCGTATTTAGGAAAAGGAACCTTAAATACTCTGTCTTAACATAGAGCACGACACATATCCTAGTGACCTAGTGAATGTTGACCAACAGGAGGATTCGAAAGAGTACAAGAACCTATTCACGTCGGACGGGTTGTGCGCCACGTTCAAAGACCTCGACCAAATATTCGACAACTCTGACGACGCGGCCAGCGGCGATGAGACGGTAAGACTTGTGAGTGTACCCTTCTTTATTATTCCTACACCTAAGTCCACAGAGGGGGAATGTACTATAGTAAATAATCTTATATTTGGGTCCATTTATAGCTGCGTAACATTTCATTTTCCACTATAGATTTAGAGAGTTTCTTGAATTCAATTTTAATAGTCCTTTTATCCTGAAACTCCTTTCTTGTGCTATCAAAATTGTTGTTATGTTCTTGCCTGACTTATAATAGATCTCGGAGTTCAGTGTGCCTTTTGGCGAAGCCCTCCTCTAACTATTTCCATTGCTTTCTGTTATTTGCTCACTCAAATACTATTTATTTAATAAGATCCTAAAATCACTGTAAATTAAGTGTTTGTTTCTGTTGTTGAAAAAAAATAAAAGTTGTATTTTTTGAGGATGAAAATGAGTGAATGAATAATGATGAAAGGAAGATGTTATGTTAAAACATTTCCATTCTCTTAATAATACGGCAGCAAGCAAAGATTTCTGTAACAACCTAGTTACATAGTAAACTGACAGCTATGGGTTTCTGTTCTTCATCAAATTAATAAAATAAAATAAAATAAATTATTAATTGCGTAAAGTCGGTTGATGGAAAGGTTGTGGAATATCTTTAGGAATGGCCTTATGAGTATGGTAATGACAATATCTACTGATATTAAACAAAATAAATTTAATAAAAGTATGATTCATTTGATTTATGCTACATTTCTCCTCTGAGCCTAGTCGTATTATAATTTCCGTGCAGTCCAAATCACACGACAGACCTTGTGATTGTCTTCAGCTCCTCGTGTTGTGTACATTCATTATGTGTATGTGTCGTCTTAAATTCCTGTGTACGTCATATATATTTCTCTGTATTCAATTATTGTGCATTTGTCAATATTTAAGAGGATTATGTTGAGCAGTGAACTTCTTCCGATTGGATGATACAGCATTATTTTAATATGTAATCATTTTCTTAATAGCAATAACTTCAGAAGAACACGGTTTCGTTGTGATTACTATTTTGTTCAATGTATCTTGTACCTTCTGGTACGCTGGTCTCGAGCCTCGGGAAGAGGGCGCTATCGCTGCTGCTCAGTTTATAACTTTTTCAGTTGTTAACATTCACAACTGTTCTTTGTTGTACTCATGTTTTTGTTCCCAATAAACAATTTTAGATGTTTGAGTGTGCGCTGTAAAAGGCTTATTAGACTACGCGGTATTCAGTCTGACCAGGACGGCATGGCCAATGATTTTGCCGTCAGTCAGCTCATACTAGCCGCTTAGATACCGCGGTATTCCAGCGCCTTACTACAGCATGCCGCGTCACATGTTATCTTCATCACAGTCACACTTAGCGTAGTATAAGCGCAGCGCAATATAGCGCAGTAAGCCACTAAGTCGGTGTTAGGTTTGAGTAATCAGTCAGTAAGACAGTGTTACTGCGACGTAATAAGGTGTTTGAAGTGGAGGGTGCGATACAGCTGCAGGTGTCGACGCCGCCCGACTCGAACAAGTCCGGCGAGGAGGCGCGGTGCCGCGTGCGCGCGGAGGAGCTGTCGAAGATGTTCCCGACTCCGCCGTCGATGGAGGCGCACGCGCAGGTGTCGCCCGGCTTCTCGCTGGCGGAGGAGGCGCGCGCGCACCTGCCGCCGCCGCCGCCGCCGCCCCCGCCGCGCGACAACGGCTCGCCCGCGCCCGACCAGCCCATCGAGGTACCATTTAGTTTATACCGTCAGATCTGGGCTTAGGTCTATCTTGACTGATAGTTATTTATAAAGTAAATACCTCGTCAAAGTTTTATCCTAGTTAGATACTGTTATCCTGTTGCCACAACTCCTCCCCTTCAAAGCTACATGTTTGCGACAACGAATATTGTTGACTTGACAGAATGTAAGCTGTCTAGAACAGTATGTGTTGAAGAACACAAAAGCCATCTAGGTATGAGCTGGGCATAAAAGCTACTGTTATTTACTTACTGGATATGCTATGGCTATGATATTGTGATGGAGGAAATATATATGCTTAACTTTCATTATATCATGGTCTATCTAATAAACTAAGTGAATCTGGTGTGGCAATATGTTCATAAACATCGTTAAAGAGCGTCTGTTCAGTGGGAAGTCTTCATAGACATCGGATTTGTATTTCCATGAATGTTGTTGTATTGAGGAGCGCCGTACCATCGTCTTGACTTGTTATAATTTTGTAATTTTGTCTATTGCTATAGCTTTTTTTATAATTTTCTATACATAACTTACCTGTCATAACATGAATATATTAGTTGTACCTTAAATAGTAGGCGATTATTTTTAATTATATTATAGATTTTCTCGCCTGAACGGATTACCTAGCTCAGGCTCATGTTACCTGATGCTCAAACGTGATCTTGTGTTTATTTTATGTACCATGTTATATTTAGGAATAAATTTGTATTAATTGATTTATAATGGTGGTGTCGCAGGACTGGTCGTACGTGTTCAAGCCGCCGTCGGTGTGCAAGTACGTGGGCTCGTCGAAGTACGCGCCGCTGACGACGCTGCCGAGCCAGCTGCTGCCGCCCGTGACGCTGCCGCCCCACGCCGTCTACCGCCCGCGCGCGCGCGACCCGCCGCCCGCCCCGCGCACGCCGGCACCCGCCCCGCCCACGCCCACGCCCACGCCCACGCCCACGCCTGCGCACAACAACAACGACGCGCACAGAAACGGTACACTACTCACGCATCTATGTGTCTCTGAACTGGGCTGCAACTAGGTCCAATTTGTACTAGGATCGGTCGAACTATTCGCTCAACAAAGATCGGACAAAGATGCGTTGTGACGATTTTATGAATCATCGTAATGATGATGACAGCCTCTAGTGAGCGTCATTACGCCCTGTTCTCAGCTTGACGCATCCAGCTTCTACCATTGTATTATTTATTTATTTTTTCGTACTACCAATATAACATTTTTTTAAACAAACTATATAATTAGCATAAACAAATTATTATACCACTCCTGTGACGATTGTACCTAACTCTAAATGATGCCAAACCTACGCATCTGATTTATTTAATCCTATATAAACTTAGTTCCAATGTCCTGGACTTTTGTCCGTTTTCGGATCTCGATGTTACGGACTCGATCTATAAGTTTGATGCCGAGCATAGCTCGCTCCATGGCTCTCTGTGCTACTCATTCTATACACAGCCTCATGGGTAAGCGTCCATGTCTCGGCACCATAAGTCATTGTCGGCAGAACACATTGATTGAGACTTCATTCGGTCGATGTTCTTTGCCAAAGGAAAGAGTATGTCCAAGATAAACATACTGATCCACTCTCTCCAGCGTCTCATATCCTACGGTGACCGAAGGAATTGTGGCGCTGGAGAGACTTATGGAGCTCAAGTGGGGATGGGCGGGACACATTGCGAGGCGTGGTGATGACAGGTGGAGCAAGACATTGACCGAATGGTGACCGAGGGTAGGCAAAAGAAGCGTCGGAAGACCAGTAGCGAGATGGGTCGACGACATAGTACGCGTCGCCGGGCGAGCGTGGATACGACTAGTACAAGACCGTGGTGGATGGCACAAACTCCGGGAGGCCTATATCCAGCAGTGGATAAAGTCGGGCTGTGGATGATGATGATGATGAAACTTAATTCAACCCTGGACACCGGTTAAAATCAGACACATTCCTGCAAATTAGAGCAAGTTTAGAATTGATCAAATAAACTGCAAGAGTGTGTGAAAAAGTATACGAGGCCTGAACAGTCATTGTTATCCACCGGAAGGACGTATAGCTAGCGGCAAGTTAGTCAAGCGCTGAACGAAACATCTGCGAATGGGTCTCTCGCTCTCTCTCTCTCTCTCTCTCGCCTTTAGCTCCCATATAATAGGTGAGTTTTGAATAATATCTGTGAGCGCTAGAGTCGAGTGCCGCTACTAGTACCATACAAGAGTTGTGTGTGTAACATAAGGTTGTGTCGTGTGCAGGTGTGAAGCGCGGCGCGGCGGGGGGCGTGACGCGCGGGCGGCGCTCGCCGGGCGCGGGGGCGGGGGCGGGCGCGGGGGCGGCGCGCGCGCTGCCCGCCTGCCCGCTGCTGCTCAACGTGCTGCTGGCCGACACCGTGCTCAACGTCTTCAGGGACCACAACTTCGACAGCTGCACGCTCTGCGTATGCAACGCCGGACCCAAGGTACTACTTTAAAATTAAATAAATCAATAAATAATGCTGGACACTATCACACAGCATCATGTAGCCCCAAACTAAACAGAGCTTGTATTATCAGAACCACATGATTGAGATGAACATGCAAACGTTTGTCCCGCGGCGGGAATCGAATCCGCAACCTTCTGCGTCTCAGGCGGACCTTCGCCCACTGCGCCGCAGAGGTCGTCATATTATTCGCTGTTTGATTCTACACTGTATTATTCGGTGTTTTTGGGTCATCATCAACCTATAACCGTACACTGGGGTCATTCAAGTATTACGTAAGCACTATCGGTGGGCAGGGGTCTTTGCTTTGCTTATTTTTTTTATGTATGATATGTATGTATTAACAAAAAAAAAACATGTGTATATGTCAGTCATGTGGTTCCCATAATACAAGCTGTGCTTAGTTTGGGGCTACATGATGCTTTGTGATAGCTTCCAGCATTATTATATCATTATTAGCTTTCTTAAAGAATTAGGAGATTTAGTATTAATAATTTAGTTTTATAAAAATGTGTTAAATGTATGTAGTAGCAATAAAGGGCTTATTTATTTTATTTTATTATTATTAGCTTTCTTAAATCTGTCTACGTAATACTTGAACGGTCTCACTGGCAGGACATGGACTAGGCCTCCCGTAATGAGCGCCACTGCGCTCGGTCCTCAGCTCGACGTATCCAGTTTTTCCAGCAGCCTTTCACAAATCGTCACCACACCGACCTATTCTGGGTGCTGCCGCGAAATGATCTTGATAAAGTGCAAGCGTCGTCCTGACACGTGACGTTCGTGTGTCGCAGGTGGTGGGTAACATCCGCGGCGCGGACGCGGCGACGTACCTGAACGAGGTGGCGGCGGGGTGGGGCGAGGCGGGCGCCGACGAGGAGCCGCCGCGCTGCACGTGCGGCTTCAGCGCGCTCGTCAACCGGCGCCGCGCGCACCGCGCCGGACTCTTCTACGAGGTAGGTGCCGCTAGCGTCCCCAACGACAGGGGTGAGGAGAGGGCACAGCGTCCGCTGCGAGTACTGTATGCGTGGTATGTGCGGTTGCAGGACGAGATGGAGATCACGGGTCTGGCGGAGGCGCCGGGCGCGCGCGGGCGCGGCGCGCTGGCCGACGTGGCGGCGCTCGTGGTGGAGCAGTGCGCGGCCGCGCCCGGCGGGGACGCCTCCGCGCTCGCGAGAGCCGCGCGCCGCGCCGCCGACCGACCGCATCACCACCATCTCGACCTCAACCTGCTCGAGTGAGTACCGCACGCGAGAAACACACCACACGGAGGATACGAATACACCACTACGAGAGATACACCTGGTTACAACCGGCAACAATCACGAGGTTGTACATTCATAAAACTGAGTGGATATTTATAAATTCGTCGACGGCACTCGTTATGTGACTCGACAAAATTTTCAATGCATTATAGTTGCTACTCTTAACTTGCCAATAGGGCGATCACGAATATTTCAACCTGGTTATTGGAATATTTCAATGTTGTGAGCGTAACGAAAAATTTTGCCCACTGGCAAAGCGTTATTTTGAATGTACGCTTTCTCATTGGCTGATATTTTACGTTTACGATACAAATAGTATTTCGCTAGTGTTCATGATCGAACCGCTGCTCATAGACGCGAGCGCATGAGTCACGAGATGAGCGTGTCGTTCGCGCACAGTAATATTATCAGTGTTGCCACATCGTAAATTATTTTGTCACTAGGTCCAGTGTCGAATGTCACTAGATTTTGGAAATTTGTATAGAAAAAAAAAACTTTTTTAAATAAAATGATACAAGAAGTGATCAAAGTTAAAATTCAAAATTTTCAAACTCAACATCTTCCGTCACATTTTCATCGTTCTCAGGTGCTGAAGATGTTGTTGATTGTGGGTGTTCTTTAAAAGAGTATTTTTTATTTTTACCAATAGCATATTTTTTATATTACATCGCTTGGCAATGCGTAACTAAAGCAATTTGCTTTAAGCACTTTCAATCTATTTCTTATAAATATTATTGCGTTGAGTAGTGGACTGGCCATCCTGTTTCCTAATTTGTTTTTAACGTTGCTCTTATTACTAAATATTCTCTCAATTTCAGCATTTGAATGTGGTAATGATAATGCTGATATTTTGCCATATGAGCTAGTTCTTTAAAATCATTTATGCCAGAAGAATTTCTACGCTCATTTACCCATAACTGTATAACGTCGTTCGGATTTTTCCACTGGACAAAGCAGATATTGTGCCATTGCTGCAACATTTTCTCAATGTCAAAGGGGTTGTATCCAAGTTCTTTAGCCCATTCCGAATTAGAATTGTCCTTACCTTACTGGCATAAAGTATTGTTAAAAAAAACGCTAAAAAATAAAAAGTCTCTAAATATCGTCAAATAATCACGAAAAGCTCTGAAAAATCACCAGATCTAGTGAGAAAATCGCTAAAGTGGTAACACTGAATATAATGGTTTCGTGTGTAGATACAGCGACGGCGGCGCGGCGGCGGCCCTAGCGCTGCGCGCGGCGGGCGGGGCGGGCGGGGCGCGCGGGGCGGGCGGCGGCGTGCACCGCTGGCCGTTCATCGGGGCGCGCGCGCCGCGCTGTTCCCGCGACGTGCTGCGACTCATGCGCAGGCTGAGGCCCTTGCTACAGGTACGACACCTTCTATTGCAGCCCTCTATCTGTCCACTGTGTCCCCCGGTGATACAGAAAGAACTTCAGCCTTTAGTCACCTGTATTCTATAAAGCCTATCGCCGGTGACCACACTCTCTACTAAGGGTTGCTTAATATCCATGCACAAAGATATATTTATAATTAGAAAGTGCACAACAACACGACTGCACGCTTCGACAATCACTATCACTGCATATTATAAAACGAAGTCGCTTCCCGCCGTATGTCCCTATCTTAGATCTTTAAAACTACGCAACGGATTTTGATGCGGTAGAGTGTTTCAAGAGGAAGGTTTATATGTATAACTAGCACCCGTACGAAGCCGGGGCGGGTCGCAAGTCGGGTATGAAGTGATTTACGCGGGCGAAAAGTCCATTCACTACATTTCAATAACCCCACGCTATCTAAAATGCAAGAACCCTATTTTGAGCCAATTGTTGTGAGTCCTACTATCATCGAGCCAAAACATGAGAAGCTGTATGATAGATAGATATAGTCTTTATTTGGCACACATTAACGTGCTAGTGCAATTAAGCCAGGCAAGCGAATAGTAGGCCTAAACACTGATAGATAAACAAACTTGTCCGCGTGCCTACCCATCCCTAAAATCCTCGTACCGTGGAGCTGATTTTGTGTGTGCTAAGCTTGGGTCAAATTAGATCTCCTCTCAGCTTAACGCTGGTCCGCGAGCGAAGCAGCGCTGGTTTTGAGAGGAAAGCAGATTGTAGATATGGTGTATTGTGTCAGGACGCGATACAGAAGCGTTGCTGCGGCGCGCGCATGTGGGACGGCGTGACGGGCCCGCTGACGTGGCGGCAGTTCCACCGGCTGGCGGGGCGCGGCAACGAGGACCTGTGCGAGCCGCAGCCCGTGCCGCCGCTGCTCGTCGGACACGACCGCGACTGGCTCGCGCTGGCGCCCTACGCGCTCAGACACTGGGAGCGGCTGCAGCTCGAGCCCTACTCCTATCCCAGGGACGTGGCCTATGCGGTGCTGGCACCCGACACCGAGGCTTTGCAGGTCAGTGGATACATAGTCAGCGGACTCTAAAGGTCTGTTACCCAATTCAATTCAATTTCAGTAGTTCCTTATTAAACCAGAAAAACTATTCTAAGTAGTACAATCCAGTGTTCATTTATATCCTAGAGCTTACTTATGTAATTGAGTTGAGGTTACGTTAATCAAACTAGAGCGCTTCTTATAACTTATAATAATAATGAATACGTGTTACGAAACTTAAGAGAATATAATTACACAGTATAGGTAATTTTAGTTAAAGTAAGCTTTGAATAATGCATTACAATTTGTAGCATATTTATGTTTGATTTTTATTAGTGGATAGCGAATTAGCTAAATGCTGAACATAACAAGATAGAATAAAGGTCTGTTACTGGGAGAGGCTTTAAATGCTCCTATATGGTCTTAGCACCCGACACGGAGACATTACAGGTATAGATAGTCAGTGGAGTCTATAGGTCTGCTACTGGGAGAGGTTTTAGATGCTTCTACCTTCAGGATGTGGCAGTCTTAGCACCCGACACGTAGGCTTTACAAGTTTATAGGATAGATGAGAACTGTATATTTCCGCAATTTGTAGCGGCTTTAGTGGAGTCCAACGCCAAGAGATGTATCCGGACAGTAAGAGACAGAATAACAAACGTCACTTGATCTGTTGAGTCAGTTTACGAAACTATATATAGGCTAAAATTAAAGCTCTATCTTATCTGTAAAGAATTATCTCTATTTTTCCTAGGAATGTATCGAATCGGTAACAAATTCAGGTCCAATAAACTTTAAACAGGCTATCAAAAGGGCTAATTTGGACAGTCCGTCTTATTAAACTAGATTCCAAAATAATATGATGTGATATAAGACGCAAATTCAGCACTCATTCCCAGGTGTGGATAAATGCTGAACTATTAGCTAAGATGTATCGTTAGCATGTGCCACCCATAACCTCAAGGACACTACATTGTAACAATGACATCCGTAATTTTGTCAACAATTTTTAGAATGAGCCTTTCATGTACCATGCGGCTATCAATATATGTATAATAAAGATCATCATATGAATGAGTTAATTGTACTACACAGGAGCCACTGCGAGCGTTCTTCCGCGAGCTGTCGGCGGCGTACGAGGCGTGTCGGCTGGGGCGGCATCGGCCGCTAAGGCGCGTGGGCCGGGACGGCATCCTGCGCGCCGCGCCCGCCCACGCCGCCCACGCCGCCCACGCCGCCCCACCAGACGACGACTGGACGGGGCCGCTACCCTCTGCGCGCGTCAGCGCCTATCTCCGCGGGTAAGGCGATAACACGTCAAACAAGCATGGTCAAATGTCTAGAGGACTTGGCTTGGTCTTAGGTTTCAGAGTCAGCCGATGAGGCTACAGGTCAGCCAGTTGACTATAATTAGCTTTAATAAGTTAGAACAGTTGAGTATGGATGTTTTCATCCTCAGATACGTAGAAGCCCTGAGAAGCTCGCTGGTCCCGCAGCTGGCCGGCATCACGGTGGACCGCACGCTGTTCGAGAGCGAGCGCGCGGAGGCGATGCGGCCGGCCGCGCCGCCCGAGCCGGGCGCGCCGCACGACGAGAACGAGGGCGGCATCACCGCGCCCCACAACCCCCCCGCCTGGCACGAGGAGGACGAGAGCGGCTCGCCCGCGCTCGTCATATACCTCGTCGAGCCGCCCGCCTCCGACGCCGACCGCCCCAACACGCTGCACGCGCTCTTGCGGATAGCCTCAAGGACGCATCATCATCTGCAACACCATAATCCGCTAATTAAGGTTAGTATACAACATTAATGATGAATGTAACGCAATTTCTGATATCTCTTTTTAGTACTCTAACCTCTGTTTTTTCCAATAAGAGTATTCCTTGTAAGAAATAGAGTCTATTGGTATTTTAAAAAATATATTTATTTAATGGAAAACAAAACAGCTTTCTTGACAAATATTAGAACAAGAAAAAAAAACGAAAGTTCTACTGAAAGTAATGTAATCACATTTGGAGATGTTCAATCTTAGTAAACAATCTAGCAAGATCCCATTTTTGGCGTGTGAATAACCTTGTAAATTTTCTTATATTAAAATGTTTTTAGTTTAGGATGCATTTATCAATATCATTTACAAATATTATGAATAATAGTGGTTCCAAGATCGAACCCTGGGGTATCCTGAAGGTTTAGACGATAGTTGTGAGTGGGATGAGAAGCAATTTTATACCATTGTTCGATCCTTTACATACGATTAAAACCATCTGAGAAGATCGCCTCGTATGCCGGCACCTTCAAGCTAGGTTAATAGAATCTAATGTCGATCGAATTCTTTACAGTAGTCCGTGTAGATTGCATCCACCTACACTACAATTGTGTGCCCATGCTTTTGCAGTGGTATATGTTTTTCTAAATCTGTAAATGCCTGTTTTGACCATCTCCAAAAGGTCTATTCTCCTGGGGACGTTCACTGACGTTCAGTGGCCGAGTACTGATAAATAAATAAATAAATGCTGGGCAGTATCAAACGACATCATTTGGCCCCAAACTAAGCAGACGTTGTGTTAGGGGAACTAGATGACTGATAAACTAAATACGTACTTTTTTTGTAAATACATACATATTATGCATATAAAACACCCAGACCAAAGATAAATATTTGCAGATCATAAAAACATTTGTCTCACGGCGGGAATCGAGCCCGCAACCATCTGCGTCTCAGGCGGGCCTACGTCCACTGCGCCACAGTGGCCGTCGATGAGTGATGCATGCACCGTTGTTGCGTTGCAGATAATATCCCTGGAGAGCGTGTGCGAGACGTGGGGCCTGGGCGCGGGGTCGGAGGACGGCGTGCCGCTCGGCAGCGGCGGCGCGGGCGCGGGCGCGGCGGCCGGCGCGCGCGCGCTCGCCTTCAGCGTGTTCACGTGCGCGCGCCGCCTGCTCGCGCACCGCCCCGACGGCAAGTCGCTCACCGGCTTCGGCACCGCCGCCGCCGCCAACCTCTTCCTGCACTCCAGAGACGTGAGTCTGAACTTACTGACACGCCACGACCTGCCGCCTCCCGCCTCCCGCCTCCCGCTTCTGCAGAAGGCGAGACGCTTGCTGGAAAAAACGCAGCTCACCAAAGACCGAGAGAAAGCTACAGAGACCGACCAACGCAATCGATGACTATATCAGTCTACACTCACATGCAGCGTGCTCATGTCCTTAATAACTGCCAGGACCGATCCTATAGCTAATCAATAGTTAGCCGAAACCTGATTGAACCCGTTGATCTACAAGTATCTCTTGATAGTGAAGATAAGGGATGATAATATTTAATTTAACAGTTAATAGTGTTAACTGTTAGGTTATAAATCACTCCATGAATGCTTACGCTTTAGTTTACGTGAGGACCTATAAATGGCTTTCTGTTATTATTTTGAGATTTCCACTTTATGTAAAATTAGCTGTTGGTCTTCCAATAAATATATAAAAAATAAATTTGTGTTTTCCAGGAAAAATACCGAGCTCCTTACAAGCTGTTCTCCCCTGCGTGGGTGCTGTCTGCGCCGCGGTCGCTGGGCGGGCGCGAGGGCGACAACTGGGGGCAGGCGGGCGGCGAGCAGGGCGCCGTGCTGTTCCTGGCGTACTGCCTCAGCCACGACCAGCGCTGGCTGCTGGCCGCCGCCACCGACGCGCGCGGCGAGCTGCTCGACACCGTCGCCATCAACATACACGTGCCGCACAGGTCACTCACAGATCATAGTAGCCTACTTCTGAAAACGGCCGTGTCATAGTGAAGGAATACAAATATTTGATAATGTCTTCTAGCCGCCACGCTGTTTTATTTTTTCTTTGTTCTCTGCATTGGTTTGTTCATTGCACCGTGTCATTAACAATGTGTTTCGCTGGTCTCGTATTCCATACAATTTGGCATAGGAACTTGATCTATAACTTACGCGTAGTCTTTGATGATAATATAAGAAAATTATCTATAAAAAAAAATAGAGACAGACATTCATATATCAAAAGATAGAGGTGAAGTATTAAGATTACTAATTAGGTTTTGTGTTATGCAGATCGCGACGGAGACGAAGCGGTCCGGCGCGGCGACTGGGACTCACAAAACTCATGGACTTCACTCTCGGCGTGATGAGCCAGGCGGCGCAGCCCTGGAGACTGGTCGTGGGACGGGTCGGGAGGATAGGACACGGAGAACTCAAGGGTATGTACTGAAACCATTAGAAAGAGTACTATCTACGTACGTAAAACCATGTCATGGATTACATCTTTAGAACCAAGTAGCGTGTTTGCTCGTGCAGTTGACTAGGAAAAAAAAGTCGTGTGGCACTCGGGGACTGCCGCGGTAAAGCTATTGCATAGCATTTTGTATCAACTTATGCAATGATAATTATTTATTTATTTTATTTATGCAGTATTTCTTTTTCTTTGATATTAATTCAAGTTACACTTTTTGAGCGTGGTTATCGTCTCGATTCGTGCGAGCTTCGTAGAGTCGTACAATACGTCTAGTTGCACGCACACAAACACCGTGTCGAAGACTGCCGGAAAGAAACGACGTTAGACAATGCACGGCCTTCAAGCCACACCTCCGTGCCCGTCGGAGTGGGGAGCGTGAGGTTTTTTTTCGTTACGGAATTTCTGGATTCGGTCCCCGCGCTCAAGGCCCTCGATAGAAGCTATGCAATAGCTTAAAAACCCAGCTAGAACAGAGTATAATAATTGTATTTATTCGTATAAATTTCGTAGACGGTCTCTGTTCGGAATGAGAGGGCCCAGAGCCGTCATCGTCGCTTTTTATAGTTTCGTACAGCACCATTATCGAAGGAACTCGAAAGGAATATTATAAATCTTAAATCATACATACCTGAATACAAAGATTTGATGCTATGATATGCTACAACTACTGCCCCACAGGTCAGTAGTTGCAGCACAGATGGCGCTGCAAAATAGCGTTTCAAGGGTTTTAACTGGATTGAAAATATCATGCGAATATTAAGAAGTAATATTTGTCAGATATTTGCTGGTGTGTCTCTGACATAGAATGGCCATGCAAAGTGTCAAAATTATCGGAATGGTAATCGTAGGGCACAGCTTCTCGCCTTGTACTTAAAAGAAGAGATCCCAACCATTGTAACAACCAACTTGTAATTTATGAATAAATTATTTTGTATTTGTATTTGTATTTGTCTGATACTTTGCGATGTAGGCTTCTATTTCCTGTTTTATCGTTTTCATTTTGATGTCCATGTACATATATCTATTGTTGCCTGCTGCGGTATTTTTAACATGTTTCCATCGAGATATTCTATATAATTATCTCGTTGCATGTTTCTTAATTTCTTGTTCTGAAATCGTTCTAAAATTTTGATGTCGTTATAGCTAGCAGAGCCCCATAGCTGGATGCCGTATGTCCAAATAGGCTTAATGATTGATTTATCAATCATTATAATAACCGAACAATAAATGAACACTGTATGTGTTATCTGTGCAGGATGGAGCTGGCTGCTGTCGCGCAAGCACCTGTCGTGGGCGTCGGGCACGCTGCGCGAGCTGTGCGGCGCGTGCAGTGCGCTGCCGGCCGGCGGCGTGCCCGGCCTGCTCTCCGCCTGCCTCGTCTCCACCGAGCCCGAGCCCGCGCTGCGGCTCATGGCCGACCGCTTCACGCCCGACGAGCGCTTCTCGCAGCACTCGCTGCACAGCGCGCTGCACACGCCCAGGGACGTCACCGCCACGCACATACTCGTCTTCCCCACCAGCGGTCAGTGCCCCTGCCTGTCTGTCGTGCACTCACGCACATCGACAAACTCACTACCTAAATTGTATGACTGTATGAGCATACTTGGTGGCAACGCGTCGCGAACCTCAGTGTCCTTTCTATCCGTCAGTAGATTTAGTTACTGTTCTGTGGTCTTAAGCAAGTCCTCCCAGTTCAATTCAATATATTATTTATTGTAAGTAAGATATTTACAATTTCATTGTGAATAGTAATTTTAAGTTGCGAATCGTGTCCGTCCACAGCCACGACGCAGTCGAACCAGATGCCGTTCGAGCCGCCGATGGCGAACGGCGAGGACAACGACATGATGTTCCTGAACGTGGACATGGGCGACGAGGACATGGGCGACGACCAGATGACGGACATCTTCTCCACCGACATGTTCAACTCCATGTTCGCGCAGACCTCGCCGCGCCGGCCCGACGACGAGCAGGGCGGCGAGGAGGCCGCGCCGCATGCTGCCGCCAGCGCGCAGCGGCAGCGCGGCGACCAGGACCAGCACGAGGCCGTCGGAACCGTGCTGCAGCAGCCGCTCGCGCTAGGGTACGTACACATGCACATTGCACGTGTTGTGCACACATGGTATATTTGCACTGTAAATGGACTATAATTTATACCCCATTTACATTTAGCTCACTTCCACGGTAGTGAACAGAAAAGTAGGCTGGTAAGTGGGCAGAATGAGTATCTAAACACGATACTTGTCATAGTAGTAAACGAGGCAAGGGAATTATGGCCGGCAACGCGAGGCGCAGCGGGACAGTTGAATATAAATGAGGCATGGTACCGTTGAGACCGTGATTCGGGCGCGTTCAGGCCGGTGTCGGTAGATGTCGCTAAGCGCTGGTCGGTCCGCAGATACCTGGTGTCGACGGCGCCGCTGGGCGGCATGCCGGCGTGGTGGTGGGCGGGGTGCGGGCACCTGCGCGACGCGTGCCCCGCCTTCCTGCGCAGCGCGCTGCACCTGCACGCCGGCAGCCTGCAGGCCGCGGACGACTTCACCAGCCTGCTGCAGCGCCGCGACCACAACGCGCACCCGCTCGACTCGCAGCTCACCACCGACGTGCTCAGGTACAACACCCTCGACACTCACACAGACAGACAGACACCCTGTACCCAGCCGACGACTTACAACCGCTCAACTTAACTGCAATAGCTGTGTACGGTCCGCGCCACGTCTCTCACCGATAGACGCGGAGCTGCTATCGCAGAACTAATGTACATTTTGGCTGTTATGTCGTTTTTATTGACAATTATTATGCTCTTCTCGCAGATATAGGAAAACAATAGATAAAGTCTTAAAATTCAATACGGCTGATATCTACTTTCTCATGTCCAATATCATCAGTTAGAAAGGGATGCATACATATATCAATGCGACTTCAAAAAGTTAATCGTACCAGGGCGCATGAACAAATTTCTATGCAGGTTCATACAAATGCCCTGGTACGAAGTCGTAAGAAGTCGCAGAGATCGCATTGATATAAAGTATGCATCTCTTTCTAGCTAACATATATGGACATAAGAAAGTAGAGATCAGCCGTATGAGTTAATGTTCAGAGCATAAGTGAATTTTAAGACTTCTTCTATGCTTTAGTCCTATTTCTTTGGCTCTTCTTTAAATGTCTTAATTCGGACATTTAACGGTCAAAATCGCTCGTAGATATCCATTATTTCACTAGCAGAATCGAAGTTTTCGCCTTTTGCCGTCGGACTTGAGTCGTGGCGCGTACTCTACTTCCCATTTTTGAGTCGGATTGTACTAGGATTAGTCGAATCGTTTCCTGAGCCCAACTTCAGAGCGTACATAAAACCGTTGTGAAAGCTATATGCCGCGCTGTAGAACTGCTGATGCATAAATAAATAAAGACGGGTCATCTCGCATACGGTCGACCGATCTCGCACTAAGTCAAGCCTTTACTATTGATATTGAAGACGGAAACTATGAACAAACATCTTTGTTCAACACAAAATACTTGTCCTGAACAGGGATCGAACCTCCAAGCACTGAAGTTAAAGTACGGATTTAGCTGTTAGGCCAGTAGGAGGCTGCTATAAAGCTTAGTATTAGACACACATACAAGTTGTACAAGATTAGAACACCCACAAGCATGCTCATCTGTTTTACCTTACAACAATTAGCTGACTTGCATAAACTGTGAGTGCCATACTATACTGTACGGCTAAGAAACAACTGCATACCTGTACCGATATACTTTGTTAGGAGTCATTCACACAGTAGCTTTGTTCAGTTTCAGTCTTAATAGACACGGTATAATCAAGTAGATACTACTGACGGTCCTGAGACTAACCTGCCACAGATTATGATTCCTGGAATGTCGCTGACCATAATCTCCCATTTCAGATACGTGTTGGAAGGATACAATGCTCTGTCGTGGCTCGCCCTCGACGGCAACACGGCGGACCGCGTGTCCTGCCTGCCCCTTCACGTGCAGGTCCTCATGCAGCTCTACCACACAGCGGCCGCGCTCGGCTGAGCGGACGTCCACTCCGCCAGCCGCCACTACGGAGCAGTCTCCGTACGGTGGCGCCATGGAAACGACCAAAGCTTACGCGTACGCTCGTCACTATTGCTCTTAAAGAGGCATGCTACAGTGGCATTATAGAATAACCAGTTAAGATAACGAGACAGTGGCGACGATATATAGTTATATACTGTGATGGTATCTGTAGAAGCAACAGATCATAACATGACGCAAGAAGTCAGCTAAACATTAGCTTGATGGGGCGACCTCGCTTGGCAGGTTCATCGTAGATTGCAGGTACAGTTAGCAGATCTCTAGTTTGATCACAATCGCCTGTCCCGAAATCCACGAAAGGAAATGGATGACCTTTTTTCACCGGGACCACCATATTGAATAAAGTCCGATAATGCCATTGCATCAATTGAAACCCATTTTGTACCTATACCGCTATAGAAGTCCAGTGCCTTGAAACATGTCTCCGAATCATAACGTTATACATTACTCGTGTGGGAATGGCAGCCAGAACGATAGCTCTATCTATCGATAGTTAAGACGGCGTGGTGGCTTGCTACAATTTATAAAGTAGCAATTTCGATGGATCGCGAAACATTGAGTTTCGCCAGTGCCGTTAGAATAATGGCTGAAACATTAACAAAGTTTGCATACCTCGCTCTAGATAAATGATAATCCTTGAAATAACAGACTAGATGTTCCATTTAGATTGCAAACAGTAGAAACTCATGAGCTTGACATACAAATTATTGAAGCAAATGGATATTTTTTCCATAAGCCACGTCAGTATTGTAGGATAAATTAAATTGAAGAAAATAGCGATATTCTAAGGTGATTGGCGTCTTGTGTTCAATAGTGGAATGTAGTTATTACAGTGTTATAAAATAGCTAAAGAATTTTGATCACGCAAGTTGACGTTCATTATACAACAATATTATTTAAGAAGTGAAGGGTTAGATACCATTGATGTAAGCTAGAAGGATCCATACATGAAAAACTAAATCCAATTTGTGTTTGATTTCTTGTTGTAGAGGAATGTATTAAGTTGTGATTTGATTTGTGTTTGTTTTACGGGACATGAATTTACTTGCGTTATCGTTAAAAGCATTACTGTATTTTTTATTGCAATAGTAATTACAGAGAGTAAAATGATTTATTTATCTAGATTAATTGCCAGTACTCTTCCGTGTAGTTAAACCAATATATCCTTGATCTTTCCGTGAACCTCATTTTGTGTAGTAAAATAATAAAATAACCGTTTTTGATAAGGCTCAGATTTTGCTCAAATTATCAATTTATCCAAACTTTCAAAATAGCTTTCGTTTTATCGAGAACTAGCGACCCGCCCCGGCTTTTGCACGGGTGCAAGGTATACATATAAACCTTCCTCTTGAATCAAGATCTATTAAAAAGACCGCATCAAAATCCGTTGCGTAGTTTTAAAGATGTAACCATACATAGGGACAGACAGCGAGAAGCGACTTTGTTCTATACTATGTAGTGATACATGAGGAGTCATTTTGAAAGTACTTTTTGACAATGAACTAGTACAGCCACACAGCGTTTTCAAGGGAGGGTCACAAACTGTTGTAGGATTTAAATGTTGAGCTGTTTAAATATTATTTTTTGTTATTATATTTAGACCGGTATGAATTACCAAAGGCGTTAGATATTTTGTAGTATTTTAGATATATGTTTTAACGATTTTTAAAACATTTTTTTAATTGTTCAATCGTCCACATCAACTCATAAATTATCTTGAATTTAAGCGGATGTAATATTTGTTACTCATTATTTTATTTTTGTATTTAACTATTTATGTTCATAGAATAAATTTTTACATTCTGTTTAATTTAATTACAGCCAATACAAATGTTGTAGTTTTATGGTTTTAGAGGCAATTATTTATAGAAAAATTAACAATTGATGAACATTTTGGGTATGGTATTCATACTCATGTACAGGTTTTATACAAGGGAACAAAAGCTCAAAATTTGCTTCACATAACATTCCACATTGCATGGACGATTTACGAATACTATTTATTTATTTTCAATGAAATGCCAAATCATCCAGTCCATGCTCTGCGGGCCACAAACTGAATTATCTAAAACATTTCTTATGATAAAACTAAATTCTCCGATCAGGAATAATTAAATAGTAACACCAATACTTTATGGACTAGTTGATTAGTTTTAAAGAGAGTTTAGATGATGTTTGATGTAGCATTTGTAATTAGACAACTTGTCGTTTTATAAAAATATTATAATTATAAATAAATGGAAATTCATAGGCAACTATGCAGATGTTGAGTCGAATCTCCGACACCTACCCCCGCGTTCTCAGACATTCCTCACAATACTTATATTTCATTGACTCAGCACCATTCAACAACTTGCATCATCACATCATCGGACAATCTATTTTTGGTAAGATTTTCATTAAATGCAATAAATAAATGTTCTTAAATCTGACATTTCTCAAATTGAGCCCATTTTGTACCTGTTGAGTGAATGTCTTAGAATTGAGGGTTAGTAGTTATATAAAATTTTCTATTTTAATAATTTACAAGAGTAAGGTGTGCTGTCGAATGTAAATAACGTCATTCTAGTGATGTATTGGTTTCAAGATATCCCATTACAGCATTTGGTTCCGTGGACTGATTTCCGAAGTTAACTGGGTCGGAGAATGATCCAAACATTTAAATTATTTTTTGTTGCCTTTTTTTTTACCTTAATTTATCAGTCGCATTGTGTGATTGTAGGCAATTGTACAGGTTTTTTGTATAAAGCGTGTGCTGTGCGCACGCGCACATTAAATTATTGAACTGTAGAAGCGGCGCGCCCGCTACTTAACTGAAATTACGTCTAGTTGATTATGAAATGTTTTAAATGTGTTACAGCATTTGAGAATATTTAATGATGTTGTATATAGTTTATATTTGTTTTGTAAAAGTGACGTGATGTAAATATAGTGAGTAGTGTTGAACCTGTTAATTATTTGCCTACTTTGCCCAAATTTAATTGTGCACGTTTTGTAGAAACCACTCTTAATCTATGTACAGTTGTTGAACGAGATTCATTGTAGAATTAATTAATTTTAAGGATTTCGTTTTGACATTTTTGTTATTGTGAATTTGTCAATTTTCTAGGGAATTGGGAATGTACTGTAAATAGACCTCACCACTTTGTTTAATATTAATTTTAAGGAGCAAGTCTAATGGTTGACATGGAAATCAAATTTTCTAAATGGCGCAATCATTAGAAATTCGTAAAACAAATTTAGTGTAATACTTGATATTAATATAACTTTATAAATAACTGTGAAAAATAGGTAATTATGAATAAAATATTACATATTTAAAAGCATTGTTTTCATTGAAGGAATATTGAATGAACTCTACAGATTTAAACATAATTCAAAATGGAATGGAAAAAAAATCAAAGGAAAAGCAAAATGAAAACGTCTTCCAGTAAATATGATGCAAATCCAGCGCTTCTGTGCTTGTGCGTAAACATACAAATATACGAAATGGCAGCAGTCAGAAAGTCATAAGAGAGACGTGGCTGAAGAGCCCCAATTCCTATCCTTCCGAGGAGAATAGTAATAGAATAGTGTAGAGGAATTGGGGTTCCTCATTGGTGCTGTGTTCAGGAAGCTTTCGCGCGCCTCTCTAGGCGCTTTTTAAATTTAATTTGTAAAAAATTTGGCCGCGAGAATGTGTGGTATCTGACACAGAGATACTTGTGTATTGTGTATGTGGTCCCATGTGTTCGTAGTTCTTGATACCCAGGAGATAATAATTAGATAGATAAATAGACATGCAATCAGTGTTCTCGTAAATCGGTACAATCGGTAGAAAAATCGGTATAATTTCCACGTATTCTCTGAAATCGTGGAAAAATCGATCCATTTCGGTATTTCGGTAGGACAGAGCCCATATCGGTAGAAATACCGAAAAATCGGTAGGTTCGAGACCACTGCATGCAATCCAGCATCACATCACACTGACGGCGACCAATATACAGGGTGGGGAAAAAAAAAATTCCTCATTGAGGGCAGCTACCTTTTGTAGTTAGAAGTTTTTGTTCTGAGGAAACTATAGGTTTATTTTGAAGAAAAAAATAATGGCATATTCGGATTTTCGAAAAAATGTAGCCCGGAAAATTATATCTGTTTTTATATTTCTAAAATAAAACAAGTGGGTCTCAATTGACTCATTTCCCAACAGGAAACCTTTTCCCAAAGTAGCTTACCAAATCAAGTCGTAAGATTTCGTGAAAATTCAAAAACAGGTTTTCCATACAATTTCTACGAAGCGCCAATCGCCTATACATCGAGTCCATGTATGCCATTCGAACACTTGCGAGGAAATACTCTGCTCCTAATTTAAATTGATTTTTCATTAAGTTCGGAAGAATGTTAACGATTACCACTATTGCATGCATAAACTCGAATGTTATGGCGAATAACTTTTCATAGAAATTGTATGGATAACTTTTTTAATTTTCGCGAAATCTTCAGATTTGATTTGGTAAGTTACTTTGGGAATAGTGTAGCTGTTGGGAAATAGAGTCGATTGAGACCCACTTGTTTTTTTTTTGTCAAATGTCACTTTCTGGGCTGACTGTACATTTTTAAAAAAATCCGACAATGCTATTATTTTTATCTTCAAAATAAACCTAGAGTTTCCTCTGAACAAAACCTTCACAAAAGAAAAGGTAGCTGTCCTCCATGAGGAAAAATTGTAATACGGTATGAATAGTCATACCGTATTGCATAAGGGACTAATCACATTTATTCAGCTCCATTCGCGTTTCGCTGAACGATTTTGGTCACACTTATACAGCTCTGCTTCTATCAGCCTCGTACGGAGTCGTAAGAATGAGAAAAGCCGTCAGAGCGTGCTATCTTCGCTAAAACGCTTCTTTCTACTACGTACGACGCTGAATATGCTGCGAAGACGGTTAGGCTCCCCGCAGACGACCGACTTTTCGTAGGATAGTTAGGGATAAGACATCATGGACAGAGCGTATTTCAAGCAGGTTGGATTTACGGAGGAAGTAAGGCCTTAAGAGCTAAAAAGAACTGGATTGTACGTATTTATTTAAGTATTTTATGTTCTATTACTTTTTTTCGTAAAGTTCATAAAGTTACAGCAGTTTCAAATATGTATGAGTATTTCGTTTTCTGGATTAAGAAAAGTAAGGCCTTAAAAAGACGCATTGATAAATGGCAAAGTGCCATAAATCCACAACTATGAACTTTACTAAAAAAAGTAATAGCACATAAAATACTTATATCAATACGTACAATCTAATTCCAACCATTTTAGCTCTTAAGGCCTTACTTCCTTCGTAAATCCAACCTGGTTGGTATTCGCTCTTTCTTCCTGGTTGATATGACGTCCCATCCCTAATTGTCCGATTTTCTGTCCTACAGAAAGTCGGTCGTCTGCGGGGAGCCTACAGTTCGCAACTTGTCGACAAGGAGCAGTGTTGCCGTTTTTTATTTGGAGAAAATGCTAAAACTTGTTGTAGAAAATTGCCAAAAAAATGCTAAATAACTTTTAAAAATGCTAAATAAAATGCTAAAATCTAAAATTTATTCCCGAATAGCAAACCGAAGTGGTCAACTGTTAAAATAGATGTATATTCGCATCTAAATAACGCAAGAGAAGACTGCTGTTTGGGTGTTAAGATTAATTTGCATCGTAGGTTAATTAATTTTCATTGACCCTTCACATTTTGCATGTTTTTGTTCACATGATGCTTCAGTAAATTTTAGCTTTTATGTTACACTTACAACATTTGCAATAAGTTAAACTCTGACATCCTTTCCCGTTGTTCGCGCAATATTTTCTCACAAATATGAGAAGCCGTGAATTAACACATCAGATTCAAATTAGACGTAAAAATTAAAAACACTGCACTGATCGTTCGTAACAAATTAACAATCGCTAAGCAAAAGACAAACATAAATTTCGGGGAAGGTCTTTATAGAGAGTTCCCCATATTTTAAAAAACTACTTCGAGTTAAAAACAAAGTGTCTCTGGTTTCTATAAAATCTTTTGAATTCCTTTTTAAGTAGGTAACGTTCAAAAATGATATCATGATATATGCTGAATGCTAATTTTTCAAGCTAACAGTCCCGGAAATATGCTAAATTTAGCATTAAAAATGCTAAAACGGCAACACTGTCAAGGAGTCGCGAAACATCCCTGAGCTGTTCCGCCGCGTTCGACGGTGAATGCGGCGGAACAGCGCTGAACATGGCGGAACAGAGCTGAACGCGGCGGAACAGCGCTGAACGCTCTCTATAGCTTTCGCATGATAAAAACACATTTATCCTCATTTTATAGTGTGCGTTACTCCAGCGGCATGTTGACTCGGATCGGGATGAAACTTACAGAAAAATTAGAGCACTATGTCCTGTAAATGTGCCCCAAATATTAAATTTGTGCCTATTAAGGTTCCAGAGTTATTCGAGAAAATAAGATGCCGCTGTAGTAACGCCTAAAACCGTTACTGCAGCGGCATGGTTTTTACCCATTAGCCTTAGCCAAATTTAAAGTAGCTTAAAAGATAGCTTATATTTGTGCATGTCACTGGCCAAACAGCGGCATTTGTGCGACCTGTGGTTTATGAGTTATTGCAGATGCCGCTGGAGTAACGTTTTGCAGATTTCCGGATCTTCGAAACGGCTGAACGCACAAATATGATTTTTTGTGAGCGAATGTGTTATAATTTGTGCCTATTTGTGCGCTAGTTGCTTTTCCGAAAAAATGCACGACGTATGAATTAGACGAGTTTTTGTGAAAATCGAAAATTGCCTCTAGCTCTTGAACTACTAGTGGAAAACACTTTATGATTGCTTTGGCTGATGCCTATAAAGAATATACATCTTCTGAGAACCATCTTGAAACCCTACATCTAATTTTCGACGAAATAAATCAATTTTACAACTGAAAATGGTTTACTAATTTCTAACCTCAATTAAGGGAGTTTTAACAAGTTATCGACTTTCATGATTTGCCAATAATTAGAGCGCATATCCAAATAGAAGTACGCTGAATTTCAGCTTTCTAGACCTTCAAATTAATGATTTACAACTGAAAATAACAAAACGAGGTCTCTTAGACTGTTATCCGACCAAATAAGAAGGGTCATAAAAAAGCGGCCGTTTAGTACTTCGAGACTACATTTTTAAATAGGTAGCATTGTCATGTTTAACGCTAGGTACACTTACGTAGACAAGTTTTAGTGTGGGATAGAGGCACCTGTAACATTGATGCTGGAGAGCATTTATTTCAACCAATAACATGTTACATGTACGTACTAATAGTCCTACGCCCGTACAACAACAATTAGTTAGGGTTTTTTCAAGTACCTAGATACACTAGGTTTTTTACTACTAAAAAGATACTTTCGTTTAAATATTACTGTATAGTTTTGTCATCGATTTTGATTAGTTCACTCTCGTCTCATCGGACGAGTATTAGATTCGATTGTTTGATCAGACAATATGAAAGAGAGCTGATGTCTAACATGGGAAAACTGAACCCATTCAGTGCGGAAAGCGCCGCAGCGGTTTCATAAAAATCTTTTTATTCAGGCGTATGGCAAATCCTAAAATGTGATAGGGGAGAGGTTTGAAACCTCTTTTAAAACACGAAACCAGTTACAAGTTTCATTTATTTATTGTCCTCCCTCGTTCTTGCCTGTGCCTATCACGCATTCTACGGTCTGCATTTACAAGTACTCGTCAATCGATTACGTGAGTGTGAAGCAAGATCTGAGGGCATCTATCCAAAGTCATTCTATCGTCACGTCGTCAGCATTTTATATACCTATGTCTATGTGTGGTCTGTCGTCAACGAAATGAACGAATGTTTGTTGACAATGTATCTTAGTATCCTTCCCACGACCGATTTTTCCACCGATTTAGGACAGTTAGGGAGGGGAACCTCATGCACAGAGTGTATACCAACGAGGTTGGATCGACGAATGAAGGCGTTACTTACTACATAAGAGCTAAAATGTTTGGAATTGGATTGTACGTAATTATATAAGTATTTTATGTTCTATTACTTTTTTTCGTAAAGTTCATAGCTTAGGAGTTAGGACACTTTCAAATATAAATGAAAATATATTTTTCTGGATTCAGAAAAGGACAATGCCGTCTGATGTATGGCGCTCGGTACCAATGCTAAAGTGATTGCGTCAAAACGAAACCTAATTTTTTTGAAAGATATTATTATGTTATTCATGGAATACTAAGTATTTTTTAAGATAAACGTAAACAAATTGTTTTTATTTGATATTAGTTTTAGAGTTTGTCTTTGAAAACATGCTTTCCCGAGACCTTGTGTGTTCAGTTTTGTCTACATAATTATAAATAAGTATTACACTATAAAAATTTAATTATGATACTATATCTATAAGAAAAGGTTTATATACCTCACACAGATAGGTAAAAGGGTGTTTTAACTTCTTCTTCGTAGGTAGGACATTACGTACATTACTACTGTGTTCTACTTTATATTATTTTCAAAGAATGATAGTGACGAGAAAGTAGATAGGCATTTACATCATTATAATAGGTATTAATGCTTACTGGTGAAAGTGAAATCCAAGCTAAGATCAAAGATCTTAACACATTCATCACAACCACGAAAAGGCTATGGATGCCTCTTCCAAACTATGGTGGTTTCGCGTCACCGGTTATTAGCAAACAGTTGATGCCACGATTGTTTATCGTTCATTATTGTGATGATGTCTAATAAAATATCTATTTACAGAATAAATACTGCTACACAATGCCACAGAACACTCTAGTAATACATAAAGATAGGAGATAGTTTAGTAGTACCACAAAAAAGTTTCTGATCCAACCTCTTTGATTATACAAAGTGAAAAAACCTCCAATGTTTTCAGTAAATTCTACTGTATAAAATTAAAAGTGAGGGTGGTTGCAATGTCATGGCGGCGTGCGCCGGAATCCAAATAAACGAAAGAATTTTTTACGTGATTATTACTCGAGTCGGTCTGTAAGACTAAAAAAAATGTTAATATTATTTATAAAATATAGGCAATTTTATGGGATACGTTTGGTTTTGACGCAAGTGGTACGGGTTATCGGCATTCTCCTTTGGTATTAAGAACTTAAATGGCTGGAATTGGATTCTACGTATTGATACAAGTATTTTATGTCCTATTACTTTTTTTCGTAAAGTTCATAATTTAGGAATTAAGTGCAAATATGTATGAAAATTTCGTTTTCTGGATTCAGAAAGGCCTAAAGAGCAAAAATGGTTGGAATTGGATTCTACGTATTGATATAAGTAGTTTATGTTTAGTAGTTTACTTTTGTTCGTCAAGTTGATAGTTTAGGAGTTAGGGCACTTTCAAATATGTATGAAATTTATTTTTCTGTATTCAGAAAGGCCTAAAGAGCAAAAAAATTTGAAAGTGCCCTAACTCCTAAACTCAGAACTTGACGAAAAAAAGTAATGGAACATAAAATACTTATACCAATACGTAGAATCCAATTCCAACCATTTTTGCTCTTAAGGCCTTTCTGAATCCAGAAAAATATATTTTCATTTATATTTGAAAGTGCCCTAACTCCTAAACTATGAACTTTATGAAAAAAAGTCGTAGAACATAAAATACTTATATTAATACTATTTGTACTACTAATAGTAGAATCCAATTACAATTTTAGCTCTTATGGCGTTACTCTACTGAGACTGATTTTATAAATTATTAATAGCTTAAGTTAATAATAAATATTAATTTCTTCGTCTTATACTACACATAATAAAAGAACCATATGAAATAAGAACAGAACATTAACCTGTCTTAAGTTGTTATTATGAAATAATTATCTTTAATTTAAGTTCAGTTGCTGTACCTACCTTAGAAGAATAAAGCTGTTGATTATTCTGAAATAGATATTTTTATTTACCTGGTACCCCTTTAAATAATTTCAAAATTGAACTAACCACACAGGCACAACATCGCACCGCAAGAACGAGGGAGGATTTACCTCTACCCCATCCCATTTTAGGATTTGTCATACGCCTGAATAAAAAGATTTTTAAGAAACCGCTGCGGCGCCTTCCGCACTGAATCGGTTCAGTTTTCCCATGTTAGACATCAGCTCTCTTTCATATTGTCTGATCAAACAATCGAATCTAATACTCTTCCGATGAGACGAGAGTGAAGTAGTCAAAATCGATGACAAAACTATATAGTATTATTTAAACGAAAGTACCTTTTTAGTAGTAAAAAAACCTAGTGTATCTAGGTACTTGAAAAAACCCTAACTAATTGTTGTTGTACGGGCGTAGGACTATTAGTACGTACATGTAACATGTTATTGGTTGAAATAAATGCTGTCCAGCATCAATGTTACAGGTGCCTCTATCCCACACTAAAACTTGTCTACGTAAGTGTACCTAGCGTTAAACATGACAAAGCTACCTATTTAAAAATGTAGTCTCGAAGTACTGAACGGCCGCTTTTTTATGACCTTTCGTATTTGGTCGGATAACAGTCTAAGAGACCTCGTTTTGTTATTTTCAGGTGTAAATCATTAATTTGAAGGTCTAGAAAGCTGAAATTCAGCGTACTTCTATTTGGATATGCGCTCTAATTATTGGCAAATCATGAAAGTCGATAACTTGTTAAAACTCCCTTAATTGAGGTTAGAAATTAGTAAACCATTTTCAGTTGTAAAATTGATTTATTTCGTCGAAAATTAGATGTAGGGTTTCAAGATGGTTCTCAGAAGATGTATATTCCTTATAAGCATCAGCCAAAGCAATCATAAAGTGTTTTCCACTAGTAGTTCAAGAGCTAGAGGCAATTTTCGATTTTCACAAAAACTCGTCTAATTCATACGTCGTGCATTTTTTCGGAAAAGCAACTAGCGCACAAATAGGCACAAATTACAACACATTCGCTCACAAAAAATCATATTTGTGCGTTCAGCCGTTTCGAAGATCCGGAAATCTGCAAAACGTTACTCCAGCGGCATCTGCAATAACTCATAAACCACAGGTCGCACAAATGCCGCTGTTTGGCCAGTGACATGCACAAATATAAGCTATCTTTTAAGCTACTTTAAATTTGGCTAAGGCTAATGGGTAAAAACCATGCCGCTGCAGTAACGTTTTTAGGCGTTACTACAGCGGCATCTTATTTTCTCGAATAACTCTGGAACCTTAATAGGCACAAATTTAATATTTGGGGCACATTTACAGGACATAGTGCTCTAATTTTTCTGTAAGTTTCATCCCGATCCGAGTCAACATGCCGCTGGAGTAACGCACACCATTTTATACTGGTTTGCCGCGAAAGGAAAAAAAATAGACGCGGAAAGCTGAATGGATGCGTACACGTATCCATACAAAAACGTTGTTTTCTATGGACAAAAGCTGAATCGAGCTGAATAAGTGTGAGTAGTCCCTAAACAGGATGTGTACAGCCAGCCCAGCATATTTCATAAATATTCATATCGCCATGAATATAAAGTTATTTCACTGAAAAAAAGTTTCTGGAGTCCGCGCCACGGCTCAAGTCCATTGGCAACTTAATGCAACATTCAAATTACCGATTCCGCGGTTCACCGTCAGGGTCATTCCCATATTCTCCACCAGAGGCCTCATTTACTAACTCAGTTGCACACCGAAATGATCGGCACCGGACCTTTATTTGCAAACTTTGACATTTCATCTATCGAAATTCGAAGAACGTCAGTTGACAAACTGTCAAAGTTTGTAAAAACAGGACCGGTGCTTATCATTTCGGTGTGCAACTGAGTTAGTAAATGAGGCCTCAGGTCTGGCCCACTCGTGGGGATTGTGAGACAGCAGAAAGAAATGTATCGTAATCCCCACCAGGTCGACGATAATCGTGCGGTGGGGATTATGAGCATAATCAAATTATGTTAGTGTGTAGTTATGTAGTGCCCACCGGTGGGTCAAAGCTGATCGGGATTATGGTATGACACAGAGCCAAAAAAAGCAAGCAATCATAATCCCCACTTAACAGTCACTGGAGAAGCAAACTTTATTGTTACTGTATGCCTGATAAGTGATAAAACACGTTCCTTTTAATTTAGAGGTAACATTTTAAACTCGACTCGACTCGGTTTTGTAACTCGAAAACACTAATTAATTTGATCAAACAAAATCCATAGAAAAATATGAGTTAAACATGAGTTAAACAAGAATCACACTGTCTAAGTAGCCGTAGCCTACTGTAGAAATAGCCAATATGTAGAAATAGCCTTGACGAAATTATCAGACACAGGCAATGCTGCCAACTTAGTACTTTTGGTGCTAGTTATGGCACTATTTTTCTATGTCTTGCAGACTTGCAACAAAACGCTTCACAATCTTAGCATTCCTGTAACTAATAAAGACAAAGGTGAGGTAAAATGGCTGTTTGCCTTGTCCTTTGTTCATATCAACATAAGAGTGTTGATTGATGAAGCGAGCGGGCGATAAATTGCATTCGTAAAAACCCTGCCTTTGAGTTTTTAACTCGTTACGGTCTAATATTAAAGCCTACCACTGATACTAACTGTAATATTGTCTTCTTATTCTAGTAAGCAGGTAAGGAAAAGTAAGGATACGTCGCATCATCTAGGTACATACAGTTTCGTGAGAAATATGAATTTATGAAAATTTACCTACATTAAGTAAGAGTCCTTTTCACGAAATAAGACTCGCAGACGTGGGACGCTATAGTCAGTTATTTGTTAACTGCATAAAGAAATAGAATTGAATTTAAATCAAAAGTGAAGTAAAATCTTCAAGCTTGCTCTAAAATACCAATACGATGCAAACAACCTGTCACTTTTTCACATAAGTTCAATTTTTTTTTATAAAATATGGAAGACATCCGAAATACAAAAAGTTGTTCGGACAAGTACCTACAAATAATACAGATCAAAAATTGTGCTATTGCGCGATGGCTAGCGTGCGTGCTATTGAGTTTGAGTTGGCAACACACTGAAAGTAGACGACAAACAAACGAACGAACGAGCAAACAAATAGAAATGAAAAACCCTTGTTTTGATTTCTAAAGAAAAAAATTATTGTGATTTGCTCACTGGCTGCCTTGCCTTTTTGTTTTGTTCTTTAGAACTGCTATTCTGCATTCAGCAAGCCGTAATAGAATGGCGGGAGCGCCGAGCGATTGGCAGCTTGAGTGTAACGAGGTGAAACAGCGGGGTGCTTACCTGCTGCAGTCCGGGCAATGGTCGGACTGCACATTCCTGGTGGGTTCTGAGCCGAACCAGGTGGCAGTTCCGGGCCATAAGCTCATCCTGGCGATGGCTTCCCCCGTGTTCGAGGCAATGTTCTACGGCGGGATGGCGGAGCGGAACGAACCGATTCCAATTCTCGACGTGCAGCCGGAGGCATTCAGATCGCTTTTAGAGTGAGTCTTATTTGTTTCTTTACCTTCTTCAATTGAGCCAGTGCCATCTCGTGCCGGAGTTATCTGGCTGCCCATAAGCCAGACATGGCCTTACTGAATGAAATAATAAAATGACAACAATAGTAATAATAAATATATGAGACTTCTTACACTCGGTCAACTGATCTCACACTCGGTAGACCTTGTACTATGTATCAGAGACTGATAAACATACATACTTATTAAATACCCAGACAGAAAAAACATCCATGTTCAACATGCAAACGTTAGTCCTGTGTGGGAATGGAACCTGTGACTCGCTTGAAAGGCAGAGTTACTTCCAGCTGAGCCCTTGTTCTTAACACAAAAATAAACAAGCTATATCTGCTGCTGCTATTATTGACTGGCCTCTTAGTCAATAATATCAAAAAACAAACAAAAAACTTCACGACTTTTTCCCCATTATGGATATCTTCAGATATTGCTCAGTATTGAAATCTGTTGAGGACACCTTAATGGGGGTAGTCTAAGGCAAGTCCAAACATTACGTTCGATACATGCCCACTTTTTGCAAGCAGCTAGCATTCCATGTGACTGGTTGCAAGCCCATCGCCGCTTTTTAGTGGAACACCTTACGAACTTTTTAGTTCAAGGGCATGCCGGTTTCCTCACGATGTTTTCCTTCACCGTTTCGAGCTCGTGGTAATGCGCACATTTTTCGAAATGAAATATCCACTGGTGCACGTTTGGGATTTGAACCCACGACCACCAGATCTTAAATAGGGGTACATCCCACTAGACCACCATGGCTCTTCAATAATAGCAGCAGCAGATATAGCTTGTTTATTTTTGTACCAAGAACAAGTCTTCTTCATTAAATAATTAAATAACTTTATCATATGAATAGCACAAATATACTTACTGGGAATGAGTTGGGACTTGATTTATTAAAAGTTTTTACCAATTGCGAACTCCTTTACCAATTCCGAAAGCAAGTTTCCGATAACTCCAACTTTACAGGTACATCTACACAGATAATATAAACATAAGCTCATTCGACAAGGCCTGTGAGCTGTGCTACGGAGCCAAGAAGTACATGCTGCCTCACCTTGTGAAGGAATGCACCAGGTACCTCTGGTCAGACCTGTATCCAAGGAATGCTTGTAGAGCTTACGAATTTGCTCGCTTGTTCGAGGAAAATACACTTATGGAGAAATGTTTGCAGGTAATTTATCAAAAATGTTTCTTTTATTATCCACAATTAAATCTCATAGTTATAAAAGATTCCCACAAATTGAGAGAAGGTTCTCACCTTTTGACACCTTTTGAATTACACTGAGCGGCAACATCTCACTCTGACTAATAATGGTTTAATAATTGAATGTTATGGTGGAAAAAGTGGTTTTTGCTTATACCTCTGAAACAACTGGTTCTGAAAATTTTATTTGGTACTAAATCCTATAGTTCATAAAGCCTTATTCAGCCATTTAGCACTACGAGCATGTTTATGCTAAAGACATGGTCTGGAGACCATGTAAGCTGGAGATTACATTAATTATTCCTTATAATTATAAGTATAACTCTAAAAGTTTTCTAGCTAGAAGTCTAAAATATTTAGTACCAAGCTTACTTTCTTAACACAAAATCATACGCTATTAATTATCACTCTCTCTTCAGCCATTTGCCATAGCCATGTGTGCAAGCTCTAGCAAACCTTTTTACCTTATAATATAAAAGTATTATAGCTAAAGGCCTGAGGGCTTACCACAAGTTTTGATAGTTTTCGAAAACTTTATAAGTTTTGGTATCTTTCCATACATTTTCGTACAGCGCCTTTAGAGAAACGTGCATGAACTACGAAAATGTATGGAAAGATACCGAAACTTATAAAGTTTTCGAAAACTATCAAAACCTGTGGTAAGCCCTCTGAAAAGTTTGGTACCTTAGGCACCAATTCAGAACTAAATCTGAGGCTATAATTCATAACTCTCGCTTCAGCCGTTTGCTGGTTTCAGATGCTAGCTGTAGACCCATCACTCTGGCATACACATAGTTTTAGGCCTGTAACTCTTGAAGTTTTTTTGGCACCAAAATATTTACCTCATTTCTAGAAAGCGCCTAAATTGCACAAAATATTGACATATTCAGAATTTAGAAATTCTCTATGTGTATGCTTGTAAGGGGTGTACAGGGTTCCAACCCCTATCTTCGGAACCCAAGCCAACCCCACCTGCACGTGGTGCACCCTGCTGAACTACGAACGGGGCTCTGGCGGCCGGCTGATTGCGGCATAGCACAGCCTACATCGGTACAGCTAAATCCCCTGGCCACCGACGGGCTGCAGCGTCGGTGGTGCGACTAGCTGTGCACTGCGAACCCCAACCCGCATGCCCAGCGTGGGGATTATACCCATATATATATGTATACCCATGTATATCCCCCTTCATTAGGGGAGGCCTATGTCCAGCAGTGGACTGATATAGGCTGATGTGGTGGTGGGATGTGTATGCTTAGGACATTCACACGAATATTCCCAGTTCCTAATTAAGCCAGTGCGGGCATGTAGCAAATTCTATCAAGGGTCTTTTGGTTTGCTTAAGGGTATTATGTTATCATTATTTGTGCATAAGGTTATCAAGTAGTAGTATATGGTATTAAACACTAACGAACTGCACTAATTCATTGCCTGTGCTGTCCTCTGGAACATCTGCGTCAAGCACTAACTATGATTAAAGATTTTTTTAAATCTCTTCTGTTTTGATTTGAGATTTTGCGGTCAGAATATTCCAAAACGCCAGTATATTTTCAAGCTTCTATCAAAATTTATATTTTTTTATTGTCAGAAAGGGTTAGTGCGCGGGGCCCGTAGCATTTGCTACACTTGCTACGTGGCTAATCCGCCACTTAATATTCCGCATTTGCAGTTGCAGATGCGAATATTCGCAAGTATATGCAATATGTTTGTTCCAGGGGTGTTACGGATATCCATAACACCCCTGGATCAAACATAGGCTAACACCAAAAAATTCCCATTTATAATATATCATGTTACTTTCAAATCAGAATATTGAAAAGTGTATACAAAAACAACACAGCTAAAATCAAACTAGAGCAGGTAAAAAAATAAAAATAGAAAGAGGTGTACTTGACGGTCACCCTGTGTCACCTAAACTCTTCACAGCAGTCTTAGAGGATGTCTTCCGTCAACTGGACTGGGAGGAGTGTGGACTTTCAATCAACAGGGAAAACCTGTCGCACCTAAGATTCGCAGACGATTTGATAATTCGATCACAAACAGATGGACTGCAAGCAATGCTTAACGATCTAGATAAAGCAAGTCGTGAAGTAGGATTATTCATGAATATGCAAAAATCCAAAGCTATGACGAATGGGAGCAAGAACCTTCAAGAATCTTCTTAACAATAACAAAATAGACTACGTAAAGGAATATGTCTATATAGGTCAGATGATCTCGCCGCTTGACCTAACTTCAAAAGAAATCGATAAACGTTTATGGAATGCATGAAACAATATTGGAGTTTTAAAGAGATCCTGAAAAACAACCATATAAGTATGACCATCAAACGGAAACTCTTTGATACTTGTATACTGCCTGTACTCACATACAGTTGCCAAACCTGGGCAATCACCAGAGCCAACAACAAGAAATTGGAAACATGCCAAAATGCTATGGAAAGGAGCATGATGGAGAAAAGACTAGCTGACAAAATAAGAAATAAAACTATTAAGATACATACAAGAACAAAGAATGTAACCTTATCTATTATAAGACTCAAGTGTAAATGGGGGGGACATACAATAGGGATACTAGAGGAAGAGAAAAATGGTCAAAAACAATAATGCACTGGTCCACAAGAAACATGAAAAGGAAACGAGGCAGACCATTCAGAAGGTGTGTCAACGATATAAAGGCTGTAGCAGATGGTGCATGGACAAGAGAGGCCTTTGGCAATAAGGGGCAAAAACCCGAACAAATTATAAATAAAATAAAATATAAAAAATACTATTGAGGCAAAATTATTGATTTAAAACCCAAGCAAAACGAGCCGAAGCAGAGGTCCTCGTGTCGTCTACACACAAGCGAAAGCTTAGTTAGAGCGAGGAGTCGATGTACTAGACTCTGCAAGGTTTACATTTATATCACAAAAATATACTAGTAGCATAATTGTTTTTGTTTTTGTATGCCTGTTAACTGTAAACCTTTCGAAAAATAAATACATTTTTAATTTATTAATTTATTTAAAAATATAAGTACGAAAATTGTGAAGTTAATTTAATTTATGTATGATTTTTATATTGTAATATGTCTGAATAAAGGCTTTTATTATTATGACACTTTATTTAATTGTAAACTCGTCTAAAATACATTTTTTACTATTATACTTAATACTACTTATGTACATAAATAAATATCAAAAACATTATAGTAAAAAATGTATCAAAACGGGAGACCATCGACCGCGGGGCAGGGCTCAAACGGTCGGTGGCTAGGGCTGCAGAGAGAGGAACCTCCGCACAATGCGTGCCGAGTCCAGGAGAGCCGCCTTCTGTATCTGACCCTTGATCCAGCTGCCTAGCGAGAGCCTCTTAAGATATTGGTCAAGGCTCTTCGCTATCAGACCGTTCACTGAAACGACTATCGGAACGATAATTGTTGAGTCGACATCCCACATAGCGGCAATCTCGTGTGCCAAGTCAAGGTACTTGCTAAGCTTGTCCTTCTCGGCCTTCACGAGATTAGCGTCATGCGGGATGGTGATGTCAACAAGTATCGCCCGGCGTTCCGACCGGTCTACCAAGACGATATCAGGTTTATTCGCAAGAATAGTCCTGTCCGTGATGATAGAGCGGTCCCAGTAGAGCGTAGCACGACCATTTTCGAGAACCGGTACCGGTGCGTACTTATAGTACGGAACCTCTGAACCGACAAGGTCGTATTGGAGAGCAAGCTGCTGATGGATGATCTTTGCTACTTGGTTATGTCTGTGCAAGTATTCAGTGTTAGCGAGGTGCGAACAACCCGAAAGTATATGTCTGAGGGATTCACCGGGACGATGACAAGCTCTGCAAATGTCAACGGTTCCATCCTTCATGATATACTTTCGGTAGTTGTTCGTCTTTATTACCTCATCCATAATCGCACAGACAAAACCTTCAGTTTCCCCAAAGAGGTCACCGAAACGTAGCCAGTTCACGGATGCGAGTAGGTCTACATCAGGCCCTGTAAGGGCTTTATAGAACCGTCCGTGCAGCTCCTTACTCTCCCATACCACCTTGCGGTCGAGGGCACTCAGCACCGTAGGTTTGTGCCAGTTCTCCTTAGCCAGTGAGAGCGGGGTAAGGTTCTTGTCAACTGCTACGACATCACGATGCATCTCAATGTCGGCATGGAGGAAGTATTCTCTGAGCTTGCACACCTCGTGGTTATGGAGGGTCTTGGCATTTAAAAAGCCGCGGCCCCCACATTTCCGCGGGATGTACATCCTCATTACCGACGAGCGTGGATGTCGCATTCTGTGTGTCGTAAGAAGTTGACGAACCTTACAGTCAAGGGCGTCAAGTTCAGTCTGAGTCCATCTCAATATGCCAAAAGTATAGATGAGCAGAGGCATAACCCAGCCGTTGAAGGCTCGAACCTTGTTACCACCCGACAAAAGACTATTGAGTACTTTAGTAAGGCGGCAAAAGAATCGCTCCTTCACCGACTGTTTTATGTCTCTGTCTACTATACCTAACGCTTCTGACATACCGAGATATTTGTAGGTTTCGATATCGGAAAGAGATCTGAGGGATATCGTATCGGAAAGCTGTAAGTTTGTAGTATTTACAACTTTCCCCCGCCGTACTTGCATGACCGCACACTTCTCGACACCGAACTCCATGCTGATGGCACTGCTGAATATCTGTGTGATATTCAACAGAGTCAGCAGTTCTGGTTTTCTTGGCGCAAAAAGTTTGAGGTCATCCATGTACAGCAGGTGAGAAACGATATCACCCTCTCTCCGAAGTCGATAGCCTAGCCCTGAATCCTTTAGCAGAGTACTAAGAGGATTCAGTGCCAGGCAGAACCATAGGGGACTCAGACTGTCGCCCTGGAAAATACCCCGCTCTATGCGAATCAGATCTTGCGGAGCAGAGGGATCCCGTCCGCTACCTGGATGACGAAGAACTGTGATCCACTGTCTCATGCATGTACCTAAGAAGGATCTCAATGTTGCATCAATTTTATACAACTCTAAGATCCTCCCCAGCCATGTATGAGGCACTGAATCATACGCCTTTTTGTAGTCTATCCATGCAGCGGAGAGGTTCCCCTTGCTGCGCCTGATCTGCTGGCTAATGGTCATGTCAATGAGGAGGAGCTCCTTAGTACCGCGGGACCCAACCCTACATCCATTCTGAGCCGGAGCCAAAATATTATTTGCAACTATGTGCGCATTAATTTTTATGCTCAGAATGGACGTAAGGAGCTTGTAAATGGTAGGTAAGCACGTGATGGGTCTGTAGTTCTTTGCTTCCGCGGTACTACCAGATTTGTGGAGCAGGAAGGTGACTCCTGTCGTCATGAAACTTGGGAGAGACCCAAGCTCGAGGGCTTCTTGAAATTGTGTGGCGAGTACAGAGTGTGAACACCGAAACCACTTCAGCCAGAAGTTATGCAACCCGTCCGGTCCAGGACTTTTCCAGTTATGGGCCGAACGGATTGCAAATCTGACATCTATGGGGCTAATCTCTACAGGTCCCATGGTTTCGATAGATTCACACTCTCTACTCACCACATCCATCCAATCTCCCTCCGTGTGTTGGATGGGCACAGACCAGATGCTGCGCCAGAAATTATTCATGGCATCCACATCCGGTACACGCCCGTCCATCACACATTGGTCAGGTTTCTCCCAGTTTCGGTACACCTTCCTCTGGTCACTTTGGAAATTTCGATTCTGCCAATATCGGTCCACACGTTCTCGATACCGACGAATGCGGCTTGCCCATGCAGAGATTTTCTGCTTCAGAAAGTCAATGCGTTCTGTGACACAGGCCATATAATCGTGAGGCCGAATATCGGTCCCAGAAAAGGCCTGTGTCACAAAACGCATCACTCGAGGGCGGGTATTGCCCCCTCTGAAGCAACTTAGCTTTGCAATGAGGGTCCTGAATTTACCGATCCGCCGTTCGATCCGTACTTGCCAAGCTGGAGTTTGGTTGACAGGTCGTGGTGCTCGCGTGGAGTTGGGGAACTTGACACGAGCAACACGACACGCAGCCACGGCTCCGCAGTAAAGGATCGAATGGGTATCGGCTAGACCTTCGCTAGTCTCTAGATAAGGAACCAGCAAAGGATTCAAGGCCTCCATTATAGCCAAGTTTCGTCTGTGAGTGGGCAAGCGTGGCAAACGCGGTCTTTCATCAAGAGGTGCGGACCGGTACGATAAAATCGTATCCTCCAAAGTCCTCCTCAACTGCTCATTTACCTGGTTTGTCACGCTGGTGTTCTCGTTGTTGACGTCGTCAGCAGCGGGGTCCGGCTGCGTCGTCACAGGTATCGAAGTTGTCGTAACCGTCGACGTGGCAGCCGGGACCCGCTGCGAGTGGTCAGCTACTTGAGCACTTTCAGCGCGAAGCCGGTCAAGTACCGAATCATCCAACAATTTTAATCGTTGGATGGCTCGTACCTGATCCGATAGCCGTTGTGCAGTAACAGTTACAGCTGGTTCAAGTACCTGAAACAGAGGCAGCATCCGGGCAATGTACGCGGTGCGGTTAGTTCCTCCGTCTGTAGCCCTATAATATGCGCGCATGACGTTTCTATTTATTTGTTCTGTCCACTTCATGCGAATGCGCACATTGCTGGTGGTGGCGGGGGTCGGACGCGGGGCAGACTGTCCCGCAGACCCCAAGCCGGCCGACAGCGGGGGGCGCCCACGCCGCACAGGTGGTCGCGGCGGCGGAGGCGACGGCGGCCTGCTCTCGTCGCTCGACGCGCTGGTGTCCGGGGGGGTGGCGAATACCTCATCCCCGGACGACGATGTGGAGCTTGACGGAACAGGCGCAGATGTTTGGTGTGCTTCATATGTAGCCGCTCGTGCTTTTCCTCTGGTCAACATGTTATGATGGTTTTTTCATTGTGGCATTTGTGCCTTTATGTCAAAAATAAAATGAAAATAGGTTGTATTATTATTATTATTATGTTACTTTCAGATAATAAGTACAAACACAAAAGAGGTTCTGAATGACAGTAGTTTTGAGGATGTGGAACTGAATACAGTGATCACGGTGTTCTCCCGCGACCATCTGAACATAGACAGTGAGCTGGACCTGTTCCATGCGGCGGCTAGATATGCCAAGGCTCATGAGAAGAGGAATCAGGAGAGGAGTATTAGCCCTCCAGTGGATATTGGTCCACCATCGGAAAAACGGTCCAAGAGCCCGGAACCGTCTACTTCTAAAGAAAAGGTAGGACATAAATGAATAAATGTATTTTTTATGGTAGTTGAAGATGGAACAAGGACATGGTCCACCTGATGTAAAGTGGTAACCATTACCTATCACAAAACATGACATCGTAGATCACGTTTTTTTGGAACGTGCTCTACGATGCAATGCTCTGTCTCCATCAACTTGAGGCATGAAAATGATAAGCATCTTGTGCCTGGAATTTCACCGGCACCCACACCCTTCAAACCGAAACACAGCTCAGCTGCTACACGGCCGAAACAGGCATGGCAGTACTTCCACGGACGAGCAGTACTTCCACAAAGAACTCTACTAATAATAAAAATGTGAAATGTATGAATGAAAGTTTTTTATACTGAAATATTTTTAAAACTATTTTTTTCAAAACATCTGACAGCAACTTAAAATAAAAGGTACAATGGGCGTTCTTATCGCTTGGAAATGATCTCTTCTAGACAACCTTTGGATGGAGAGGATAATTTTAAAAGTAAGTACAGCCAGGGGTGTACTTTATATAAAAAATATTCAAAATAATGTTCATGTAGTTCTGTAAGTGTTTGCTGGGGCAAATTTTATTTAATTCATCATTTCCCTGCCCTTATCCCACTCTAGGTGGGCTCGGCTTAACATGGTTTCTTTCTCCATTCTCTCATATTGGCTGTCAACTCTGTATTCACTTCTTTCACTCTCATATCCTCTTTCACACAAACTCTTCCTCGGCCTCCCTCTACTCGTACATCCAGTCTCATTCATACTCATCACTAGTCACATGGTTTTCACCTCTCCTCTTATGATGCCCATACCATGCTAGTCTTCCACTCGTCACTTTTGTCTGCCACAGGTGCCACTTTCAAGCGTATGGTATACTCGTTCCTTATTTTATCCATCCTTTTCACACCATACATCCATCTTCACATTCGCATCTCAGTAGCATGAACTCTTCTTTCGTTCGTCTATTTTATTGCCCAACACCCTGATCCATACAATCTGATCTGATGACTGTCTGATAGATTTTCCCCTTAAGGTTAGGGGGCATTCGAGGGTTGCAAATTGTTCCTGAGACCTGTCGCCATTTCATACATCCCGCATTCATTCTATTTTTCATGTTCCTATCGGTATCGCCGTCATTTTGGAAGAGCGAACCAAGGTACTTAAAATCGGAGCCGACTGGTAGGGTTACACCATCCAGGGAAATTGATGGGATAACCAAATTCACAGAAAAGGTCAAATGCGCCATTATACTCTGGCCTCAGCTTGACACATCCAACTCCAGGGTAAAATGCTGAAACATATGAAATAAATGTTAAGGAGTTTTATCAAAGCTGAACTGCTGATCATCTTATGCAGGTAGTGAATGTTGAGAGCAGTGCTGAAAACAGTCCTGCAGCCGTGCCAGAGATCAGCAAACCTGTGGAGATCACTGAGGAGGTGCCGCCTGAACCGATGCCCGTTGAGGACAAGAAGAGGAATGCAGGTAAGTCTGGAATCGACAGAGAATCATGACAATAATGTATTTTGCATTTGTATAAATTTAATCATCAAAACTGAATACTATATTCAACAATGTACACTGTAAACACCCGTAAGGTTTGTCTTACAACAACAAAGTGAATCATCATATAAATCATTAGACAAAACTTATTAGATACTTAGATGAAAGCTAAAATCCATAACTACCTACTAAAGTCCATTCAATGTGCACTACGACACGACAAGTCGGACCCACATATCGACAGCTGTACGACACGACAAGTCGGACCCACATATCAACAGCTGCCGCTCGCTTAACAATTATTATAACTATGAAAAACTGGTTTGGACTATTCATATACAGGGTTAATGTCATTACAGTAGCGATTTTAGGTAGTGTTTATTAAAATAATAATTTTAGATCATGTTTATTTAGACTATATGTAACCAATAATTTTAATTGTAGTTATAGAAACCTCTAGTTCTTATTGGAGTAGAAATTTAAACTTGAAGGGAATGGGAGAGAACCAGGTTACAATAATTGTGTATGTGGTAGTACTTGTAAAACTTACGGGTACTAGGAACTTATCTTTAATCTGTTTTGCGAGAAACTGGTGTCTGAAATAGGTTTATAAAAAACCTGTATTACAGGTTTTTTATAAACCTATTTCAGACACCAGTCATCAGTGCCCCTCTCCGCTAGTTAAATATTAGAACCTGAAAATAAGAAGAGAAAACGAAGAAGAAAGTATTTTCTTTACAAATTTCATTGTTTCTCATATGCGAGGCGTCTTGCGACAGCTCAATCCTGTCGTAAGTTGGCCCGATGACCGTTGGCCTTGTGGGCCTGTCTTGATTTAAATTTATAAGACAAAACAACAGTACTCTACACTGATTATTTGATATTATTGCCATTACCACTGCTCCTTTCTGTTATTTTTCCGTAGCCGGTATGGCAACTGCGCGGCACGGCATGGCCGTACCAGGGAAGCAAATTTTTATATAAACTTATGGCGTTTTCTTCCACAGACAGACGAGCGACAGCTTTTTTGTTTCCCAGTTGTTGTGACGTAAAGTGGAAAACGCTCTATAGTACGCGTCACGTAAAAAGAACGCTGGAAGGAGTGAAGGCGGGGTTTGCGCACGGGTAAATACCGATAAATGCCCTAATGCGCAGCTTCCCGCCAGCGTTCTTTTTACGTGACACTACCTTTACTTTAGACATTGAGATATTATATACTCGTAGGTTTGGTGCAGCACATGCTGAGACGGGACCGATTCGACCCCACGCTATGTGAAATAATATTTGGTGTTCATTTATACTTGAATTTAAGTGTTTTTGCTTTTTTATTTTTTGTATTATAAATAACCAACTCTGTACCCTAAGTACCTACCTACTTATTTTGTATGCATTTTGGATTTGCAGTCGAATAAATAGATTTTCTTCTTCCTTTCTAGAGCCACAAACGTGGAAAAGTTTCTGCATTAAAACTCGGCGCACGCTGTCAATTGCGACTTTGAACACTTTTCAAGCGAAATAAGTTCTAAATTAGTGCAAAGGAGAATGCCGAGAACCCGTACCAATTGCGTCAAAACCGAACGTATCCCATAAAATTTATTATATTTTATAAATGACATTAACATTTTCTTTAGTTTTACACGACGACTCGATTAATAATCAAGTAAAAAAATATTTTGTTGATTTGGTTTCCGTTGCACGCCGCCATTAGACTACAACAACCAATGATATATACGTTGCTATGGCAATAAACATTGATGTAAAGTGTTACTATGGCAATAACCCTCTTTTTTAATTATTTTGACAGTAGAATCGACTAAAAACTTGTTGGATATTTTTTCGACGCACTCACTTTAGTCTTGGTACCGAGCGCCATACATCAGACGGCATTCTCCTTTGGCAATTTTAGTTTATTTATGTCAAATACACTTGGACGATTTTTTACATTTTTCACTTTTGACTTTGACTCTATAGTTAGTAGTATATAATATCTCGATGACTTAAGATTATAAAAAAATGGTTCTTCCAGAGACCAAAGAAAAAGACAAGCCGACCATCCGCTCAGCTATAGAAAAGATCCGTTTCCTGACGCTGACGCCGCAGCAGTTCGCTGAGGGTCCCGCACGGTCCCCGCTCCTCTCGGAGTCGGAGTCCTTCGCAGTCCTCATGAATATCCTCTCCAGCATCAGCGACGTGCCGATGCCGAGTGGCTTCTCCACGTGCCGCGTGCCGAGGAAACAGCTGATCGGCGAGGGCCCGTCTTCAGGAGTGCGAGATGTTAGTACCGACAATTGGTTAACACCCTATATTGCACGAAGACAAAAAGAATTGTACATTATGAGGATATAATGCTAAAGCATTTTCTGCCAGTCAACATTTCCTGGTAGAAAACAAGGTTACGCCAACCTTGTTTTCTACCAGGTTAACTTAAACTAGGTACATACTTAACGTTACATTTATAATTGGTGCAATGCTGTTACTAACTATATACTACTGAATGTCTTTATAAACAACGTTCACAGTTTTTTGTCATTAGACAATACATACATACATACAACATATTAACATATAGGCACGCACCGCCCTGGTCCGGTACCCGGCCGGTATCGCCGCAACCGCTATGTCACTGCATTTTAAATCTGTAATGTCTTCGAAAATATTCATTTAAATTACATTCCGTAAAGGGCCATATTAATCTATATTAAATGCACAATGTATTTAAGGTACTTAATTGCATAAGTATTAATGCTGTATTGCATAAAATCGCTTCGTAAGCCATTAAAGTAAAGTAAAGTAAAGTAAAAAGTTTATTTATTGAAGCCATAGTTAGGTACATGAGACTTAAAGTTACGTGTTTATAAAAATCTGTAATACAATTAATAAGCATATTGACTTAGTATAAAATAAGTACTTATGTAAGAGTATAAACAATATAACAGAAGTACACTAACTCCCACCCTAGGATAATCCTGTGTTGTGGGTAGTTAGTCTCTTTCGTCGAGTAATGATTGACACAAGTATTGAATGAATGGAATGCCGATCGTACGGTAAGTAAAGGTGAAACAGTTTGTTCAAGTGAGATTACTTATACTAATACACCATTGATTTATTTTAAGTTGATATAATATGAGCAAATAAGATAATCCTAATATTACATACTATATAAAATACGAAACTTTACTATATATATATATATATAAATACATACATACATAAATAGAGCATAGCATCTATAGGTATTTATAGTTATTATTTATTTACAGATTAGTCTAATTTTATGACATGATAGGAGGGGGGGCTATATATATAATGAGGCCGAAGTATTAAGAGACCGAACTTAGCAGGGCCTCAGTTTCCGAGTAGTTTAGGGTTAGAAGCCAGGTCGATATAGCTTTCCTAAACTTTTTCCTACAGAGTGGCAAGACGCTGAGTAGTTTATTTACTTTGGTATAGATATATGGACCTAGATACCTAAAGGATCGTTTACCAAAGGAGGTCGTGATATTGGGGGTTTTCCATACGGGATGACGATTTCTTCTACTGTACGGCTCGGACTTGGTTGATTGAGCGCTTTTATGGAATTTAGCGGTGGTAGCCAAAATAAATAATTGTCTAACTGTAAGATGTTTCACATCTTTATACAGTTCCTCCGTTGGGTATCTAAATGGCTTACCATAGGAAACTTTTAGTACCGACCGCTGTGCACGTTCCAGTTGGAGTAAGTGGGATTTGCATGCAGATCCCCAAGCTGGCATGCAGTAGGTTAGCAGCGACTGGCAAAGCGCTTGATAAACAAGTTTTATTGTAGGCGCTTCGGCACAGGGTCTTAGTTGTTTGAAGATGTAAATGAGTTTTCGTAGCCTACCACACATTGATTGGAGCTGCATTTTCCATGAGATGTTCTCATCTATAAGAACACCTAGATATTTGATTGTGCTGACTCTATTGATAATTGGACAGGTGCATTCATTGGATCGTGTGTTAGAGTTGTCATGGTGTAGTTTAATATCCAATTGCAAGTTAGGCGCAGTGCGTTTTGAGATGCTGAAGGCTACGTATTTGGTTTTTTCAGTGTTGAGTGTGAGGAGATTTAGTTGGAGCCACTTTTGAACCATTGCTAGGCCGACTTGTGTATTTTGGCGAACTTTGCTCCATGAGTCTCCATAAAATACGATTGCAGTATCGTCTGCAAAAGCAAAAGTCCTTGCTTTATCGAGTTGCATAGTGCAGAGGCTATTGATATAAATCAAGAACAATGTAGGGCCCAAAACACTTCCTTGAGGCACTCCAAACTCTGCCTCTGCGAGATAACTCATGTGATCGTTTAATTTTACTCTCTGTTTACGCGTACTAAGGTAGGAATTGAACCATGCTAGTGCAGTGCCTCTTATGCCTATCATTTCCATTTTGCGTAGAAGAATTGGCCTTGACACGGTGTCGAAGGCCTTTGCTAGATCCAGAAAGACCCCGATGCACCGTTGACCGCTATCTAGTTGAGAAGAGACAAAGTCTGTTAAGTTTGTGACAGCATCTTCTGTCGATCTGTTGTTACGGAAGCCGTACTGGTTTTCTGATATTACATTTCTTTTCTCCAGATAATTAAGAAGACGTTTATTTACCACTTTTTCAACAATTTTCGATATAGAGGTTAGAAGTGATATAGGGCGATAATTGGAAGCTACGTGTGGGTCACCTGATTTAAATATCGGTATAATATTTGCAATTTTTAACGGCTCCGGCATGATTCCAGTACTTAGGCTCAAGTTAGTAATGAATGCCAAAGGGGGGGCAAGTATTTCTTTGCCAAACTTCAGAAGGTTATTATTAATGTTATCGTAGCCTGGAGCTGAATTAGTTTTGAGAGAGCTAATTATTTTGGCGATTTCAAAGGGATCTGTTGGTGACATATAAAATGAATCTACAGGAGTATCATGTGCAGGTGGGTCTACTAAGGAAACAAGTTTATCTTCTGTCGTTGATAAGGAATTTAATATATTATTAGCAAGGTCTTTTCCTACTGTCGCAAAGTAATCATTGACATTATTTATTGTACTTATTGGATTATCTGTGTTTTTTATTAATTCACTGTTTTTATTTCGTGATTTATTTAGGTTACAAATTCTTTTTATACTCTTCCAAGTCCTTCTGCTATCTCCTTCGGCTTCCTTTAATTGTTGGTTATCATAGTTTCTTTTTAGATTATGTATAAGATTTGTGTAGGTATTTCTATAACTTTTGTATAGTTTTTGGATTTTATGGTCTTTGGGGTTTTTCTTTGCTAGCAGATGCAGTTTGTCTTTTTTCCGTAAGCATTTTAGTAAGTTAGGCGTAATCCAGGGCTTTATTATAACTTGTTGGTTTTTTAGGGATTTGAGTGTTGTATGCTTAGTCACTAGGGTTTTTAATATACCAGTGAGTTCTAATATTGCTGATGTTGTGTCTGTATGTGTGTACAAGTGATCGAAACTAATCCTTTCGAGGTCATCTGTGATGCCCTTGTAGTCTAATTTGGTATGTGTGGTGCTTTGTTGACAGTTTGTCAGTTGCAAAGTTTTAATTGTCCCTACTATAATTGTGCAATGGTCCGTGATGTCTGAGTCGCAAACTATAGTGCGAGTACTTTTTTTGGATTTAACCATTACGTGGTCGAGACAGTTTGGACCACGGGTAGGCAATTGATGTCCGGGAAAATAGCCGTAGTGTCCTGTTATATCTAGGTAGTCTAATGTGCGGTTATCTTTATTATCTTCCTTAATGTCAATGTTATAGTCACCAACCATTAAGCACGTTTCACTCTTGGTACACTGTAGTACATTTTCAAGTGAATTGCAGAACCGGTCTATTTTTGTAATTGAGGGCGATCTATATACCGCTATGACACTAAGTTCACTACCTATTTCCACTACAAGGCAATTTGCGTCTGCAAGGTCAGGCTCTTGAATTCTTACGCTAAGTTCTGTTTTTGTAAATACTATTATGCCATCATTTTGGTTGAGAAATTTTGTTGATGCATGATATGTGTAATTTGGTAGGATAATTTCAGGTGAGTGTTCATTTATTCTGCACTCAGTAAGAATGATCACATCTGGTGAGAATTTGAGTCTAGTAAGAAATATCAAGAAGCTATTAAAGTTTTTTTGTACACTACGTAAGTTTTGGCTAACAATAGTAAACTGGGTGTTGATGTCCCCTAAGTAGTCTTTGCATGTTTCTGGATTACTAATTGGAGCATTATATACAAGCTGGGTGTTATCAATATCATTTATAATTTCAATGCTATCCATTGTTGTTTGTAAGTGAGCAGAATGGGACAGATGTGTTGTAGGCATGTAGGTTATACAGAATTTTGCAATGTTGAAATTGATTAGAAGCTATCTTATAATAAGGTATATTGTATGGTTTATATAACAACTCTAATGGTGATAAATACATGATAATAAGATGTTTGCTTGGCTTGTATATATATACTTTAATAGATAGAATACACGTAAAAAGAAAATATTTGTTTGGATTATACATAAATACTATATATACATCAATAGATAAAAATATACATAAGAACTGGATAAAAACATAAGTGAAAACGGAGTAAAGAATAGTCAAGCTGGACCTTAATACTAGTCATTCGTTCGCTTTAATGGACTTGCCTCTTAACGAGGCAAGGACTTCTTCATTTCTAACCATAATGTGAGGAGCATGTTCATTTTTGCGCAAGAAGATTCGCCCGTTCGACGTCCAACAAAAATCAAAGCCCTCCGTTTTAGCCAGATCGCGGGCTAGGTAAAACAGTCTGGTTGCTCTCATAGAAAGGTGTTCAGAAATATATATAAATGTTTTCTGATTTATGATGCCAAGGTGCCCTGCGTTCAGCTGTTCGTACTTATTTTTAATATATTTCTTTACCTTACGGAGGAAATTTTCTTTGGCAAGTGTATTTCCGAATTCAGCTACTACTGTTGATGTTGTTGAATTTGGCTTGCTAGGGAGTCGGTAAACATCTCTGATTTGGTAGACATCTTTCATGTCATCAGAGTCAATTGTACTGTAGAGTTTTTCAATCATGTGGAATAGGCCTTTCTTCCCTTCTTTTTCCACTTTCGGAACATTTCTAATTTCTATACTAGTTTTCTTGTTTATACGTTCTAGGTTTTCTATTTTATTCTCCATGACATCAATTTGTTTACTCATTGTGTTCTTATCTCCTTCTAGTTTGGATATTTTGGCTTGAATTTCTTGTATCTGGTTAGATACGAAGTCTATTGCGTCTTTAATGTTGCTATTTGTGCTTTGGATTGTATCATTTTGTTTTTTTATTCCCTGTATGCTCTTCTCTAATTTATTATATACTTCTTCTATAATTACTTTTCGTAAAAGTAAAGGATAAAAAATGGTTATTGTGGGTTATCCCTAAGAGATAGACATATTATATACCATCGCGAACTTTTTTGTACACCTTTTTAAGATGTACAATACTGTACTTAACGTAGTACATACAGTATTGTTGTATATATCTCGTAGGGTTCAGCCAGCGTTTGCAATGTAAGCTCAAAAAATATGTTTAGTTACGACATCACATTTGAAAACTCTCAAATGTATTATACACATAAACCTTCCTCTCACTCTATTTATAAAAAAATTGCATCAAAATCTGTTGCGTAGTTTTAAAGATCTAAGCATACATAGGGACAGACAGCGGGCGACTTTGTTTTATAGTATGAAGTGATAGTGGTAGTGAAGAATGGGAAAAAATAATACCATAGTAGGGCCAATTTAATAGGTCACATTTGACATCTGTTTGTTTTAGCTTCATAGTGAGGTGACCTGATTACAAAGATTCAGATTCATTAACCGACTTCAAAAAAAGGAGGAGGTTCTCAATTCGGTTGTATTTTCGATATAAGTTTGTACAAAGTTTGTACACATGATGAACACAAGAAATAAATACAAAATTAAATTAAAATTAAATAAAATCAAATTAATTTAATTAAATTTGATTATCGATCGATTTTCTATAGTAAATTATGAAAACAAAATAAGACAAGTACATAATGTAACAAAAAATGCATTTATTCCGTTAACTATTTAAATAATAATGCTGCTTTTTTACCAACAAAAGTTTAGAGGAGCTATTTGGTTTAGGTATATTTAAAACTATAATAAGTTTTATGAGCAATACTTGTGATAGATAGATCGATAGATACATTTTTATTGGCAACAACAAACACATACATACATAATTATAACACCAATTTAAAAACCTACATAATACATGACCAAAACAAACGTTATCTATGTGTGAGTTGCAGTATGACAATCAGCGCATAATTTTGCTCAATGAGCAAACACTGATGTTAACTAAATTATTGATTGTTGATAGAAATATTATAATTTTGTTGAAATTACTTAGATAGATATAATGTGATAAGAAATAGCTTTAAATATGGATGTAGAAAAACTGTTAACCTCATTAGTTTTTATAATAAATAAGATATATAATATAATAATATATACGACGACCTCTGTGGCGCAGTGGGCGAAGGCCCGCCTGTAACGCAGAAGGTTGCGGGTTCGATTCCCGCTGTGGGAGAAATGTTTGCATGTTCTGCAGATATTTGCCTCGGGTCTGGGTGTTTTCTATGTATGGTATGTTTGCATTTACAAAAAAAAATGTTTCTACGTAGTATATCAATCATGTGGTTCCCATAATACAAGCTCTGCTTAGTTTGGTGCTACATGATGCTGTGTGATTACGTCCAGGATTATTTATTATATATAATAATAAGACGTTATAAAAAATATTTTTCATATTGATTTACAATAAAGCCGGCTTTTGACTATGGTATGTTAGGTATATTAATTACATCTTGAGCTATAATAGCTTTAGTAATATATTACATCCCGCCATTGCTATTCACACTGTAAGATACATGTTTCAAATAAAAATTTAAAACAGGTGATAGCGAGCAGGGGGCGGCGCGGTGTCCGGGGACGTGACGTAAAATGAACACCAATATCGCTCGAAAAAATATTTATAGTTTGGGATGTAATTTATATTATGACACAGTGTAAACAGTCTCATACGAAATGTATTCCGAGCGATAAAAAATTATTTTTATTTATATTTATATTTTCTTTTAAAATGATCTTTGACCTACCTATTAATCATAGTTTTATATTAACTGTTGTTTAGTGCCTACCTTACTTCATTAAAAATGTAAATAAGTTTTAGATATAATTTTTCTTTTATTAATGTAATTAGTTGGTTTAGTGAAAGTAAATAAATAAAATAAATAAATAAATTATATATCAAGATGTAAAATATATCTCGTACTCAAAAGCCGACTTTAATGCCTATTTATCATAGAAATACTTTGTTGTGCTATGTTGTTACTACGTACCTCACTCTAGTTACAATTTGCCCCAGCCCAGGGGTATCCGACTTCTTTCACAAAAAGTAAAAGAAATAAAAATAAAAGACGTACAGTAAGTAAATTTATACAAACAATTGTTATAAATCTAAGCCCAATTATCATTCTAATTCATACCTGGATATATGTGCTCTCATTTGAAAATGCGTCATCATGAAAATACTCAATATTTTGACTTCCCCATTGAAAAAGTAGAAATTGTTACAACTTTACGGTGTTTCTCCGCCCCAAAGTCTCTAAACGCCGGTAACCAGACATATTGTATGCAGTGTGTTTCTCGACAGATGGCCTTTACTGTCGACACCCCTAGTCCTGTGATGGTGGAGCAGGTGTTCGGAGAGGGTTCACGAACCAACCCGCCACGAGTCGACGGTGAGTCTCTCTCTTCAATAATTAGTTAACTGTTGATGGTGGAACTCCCTCTTCAGGCCTAAGTTAGCTGTTGGCGGTGAGTCTCTCTTCAGTCCTTTGTTAGCTGATGACGGTGAATCTCTCTTTCTCTTCATTTCTTAGTTAGTTATTAACGGCGAGTCTCTTCAGACCATTTATACTATTATAGACAATTGTCTATTTAATTATTTTCTCTGAGCTATTTTTATGCGTACTGGTTCGAAATGGAATACTATTCGTGCTTTAATTAACTTCCAAAGAAGAAAAACCCTATCTCTCTAATATAACCCTATATCAGAGTTTTTCTTTTTTGGTAATTAAGTCATGATGATGATTATGATGAAGTTATGGCCAGTATTCGATTTCGAACCAGTATGCATGTATGTATGATAGAACCTGCAACCTTGCGAGACAGCTTAGCTATGGCTTTTTTCCCATTATGTGTAAGAGGTCGTCAGTTTGTTGTTCTAAGACATTTTATTTATTTTATTTTATTATTCGGAAAACAAACAGTACTTTATGACTAAAAGTAAGTCAATGTATGACACTAAATACCAATAACAAGTTTTCGCATATAGAAGCTATTAAATTAAGCACATGTTATAATTCACATTCACAATTTATACAAAAAAAAACATTTCCAAAAAAGTACATAATACATACAAGTAATTTAATTAGTCAACAATTAGTGAACCAGATTGAAACCAGTGGTTGCATAGAACGCGTTTAAAAGTTTGTGGTTTCGATAAAAATAGGTCTAGATCAGGAATGCCATACAGCTTGTTGAAAGAGTTAGGTGATCTAATGAAAAAGGAGTTTTGCCTGGAATTAGTTGCACAATGAGGAACATAGAGAGAGAAGGTATTCTAACAGATCTTGTGGGAACACGTAACTGTATGTTACGAAGCAGACTTGATGAATCTACTAAAGATTGAGCTATTTTTGCTAAGGTAGCAATGTCCGAAATAGTCCTTCTCTCACGAAGTGGTAGCATATGGTACTTTTTGCATCTCGCCTCATAACTCAAAGCTCTTACATTTAAATTGTAGATATATCATAAACTTACGTTGGATCGACTCTAGTCTATCTATGTATATTTGATATTGAGGGTTCCAAATTTGAGAGCAATATTCTAAAGTGCTTCGTACGTATGAACAACGAAGTATTTTAACAATTTTAGCATTCGAGAATTGAGAACATGATCTAATAATAAAACCCATAGTCCTATTTGCTTTTTTGGCAATGTGGTATATATGTTTATCATAATGTAAGCTTTGAGTCGTGTATAACACCGAGATCTCGAACTTCCTTTAAGATTTCTAGTTCTGAGCTTCTGAGGACATAGTTGTAATAAATAGCATTGGTTTTTCGTGTGAATATGACTGAGTGACATTTTGTAACATTGAGATCTAGGTTGTTAGTTTTGCAGTATTCTTCGAACCTTTCAAGATCTTGCTGCAATAAATGACAATCAATAACTGAATTAATTTGTTTATATATTTTGATGTCGTCAGCGTACAGAAGAAATCTTGAATTTAAGAAGCAAATGTTAATAGCATTGATAAATAAATTAAAAAGCAAAGGTCCTAGTAAGGATCCTTGGGGAAATCCTGAAGGGATAGTACACCACATAGACACATAGCCATATAAAGCAACAGCCTGGGATCTGTTCTCTATATATGAAGTGAACCATCTGAATAGATTACCATGAATTCCAACAGATGAAAGCTTTTTTAATAATATAATAATATTCCATGATCAATACGATCGAAAGCTTTACTATTGTCTGCGAATATTGCATCTACTTGCTTACCAGCGTCCATATTTAATGTAGTGAAGTCTATAAAAGTTAATAAATTTGATGTGGTAGATCGATTTTTTAGAAATCCGTGTTGTTCAGGGATGAAAGAGCACGATAATGTGTTGTAAACTTGTGTATAAACAAGACGTTCAAGTAATTTAGCAAAAATACATAATTTAGATATAGGTCCATAATTCTTGACATCTCCTTTATTACCATTCTTGTGGATCGGAGTGACAAACGCTGATTTCCATAAACGGGGGACAGTACCTTCGTTGAGAGATCGCTGATATAAAATAAATAGTGGCTTGGATAGGTTTTCGGCACAATTTACCATGAATATTGGGGGAATTAAATCTGAACCAGCCCCTTTGGAAGTATCAATATTTTTGAGCAGCCTAAATACCATATCTGGATTGATTTGTATGTTGTTTATAGTGTTCGTAAAAGTTGATTAGATTAACTCATCTTCTTTCAGCGCAGTGCTTTGGGTTCGAGGAGTTAAGAGGAAGTTTGAATGAAAGCACGCAGCGAAAATATTGCATATTCCTTCTCCAGTATCAGAAGATTGCCCTTCGTATGTAAGCGTAGTTGGGAGAGCGTTGGAACCTTTTTTATTTGACTTAATAAAAGACCAAAATAGTTTTGGGTTTTCAACTATAGATTCTTCTGTTTTATTTATGTAGGCACGGTAACATTCTTGTTCGACAGCCTTAGCTCTTTTACGAAGCAGTGAAAACGTTTCATAGTCTGACGCATTGCCCTAGGTACGATATTTCAATAGATATTTCGTCTTCTCTCCAAGTATGTTTCTAAGGCTTGAGGTGTACCATGAAGGAAACTTTGATGGGTTAATAGTTTTATGAGGAATATATTTATCAATTAAATTATTTAAACAGTTATAAAAAAGATCAGTAGCATCCTCTACAGAATCCCACTCAATAGCATTAAGACAAGATCTTATTTTGTCGTAGTCTCCAGACTCGAAGAATATTTTTTTGCGCGTGTTTGATTTTAGTCATTGGATATTAGTAAGAGTTAACGCGATATTGAGGGATTTGTGATGATCGTCCTCTGGTACTAGTGGATCTTCGCATGTATTTACACTTACAGATAAGTTAGTGTTACACAACACCAAGTCTAAAATCCTATCCTTAGAAATATTTCGGCATGAACTGTATTGATTCAGATTGCACTCTAAAAGGGTATATAATAAATATATTTGGGATTCACCAGAAATACCCGTAGGTTGCAGGTGGTACCCGTCAGATATCCAATCAATTTCAGGCATATTTAAGTCTCCTAAAATCATAAATATGTCATCGGGATTAGAGTTAATTATAGTCAACAAGTTTTCAGAAAAATTACGTAATTGCAAGTTAAACGGATTCCCTAAGTTTTCACTGCAGAGATAAATAGTGCAAATATTTATATTATGTTTTATTCTGTCTTTATTTTTACAAGTGATAGTGACCCATAAGTCCTCTCCGGAAGAAGCCCACTCTGAACGAACTATCGCTGATAATTCTCGTCGTACTGCTAACAATGCCCCGCCACCCTTGGCTTGTTCTGTTTTACAATAATTTCTATCCCGACGCCACACCAAGTACCTATAGTCAAAAAGCTCGCTATCGCTAATGCTGTCCAGAAGCCATGTCTCTGATATCGATATAATATCATATGAGTTCATAAGTAGATTACGTTTGAAGGTATGGGTTTTTGTTCTCAATCCCCGTGCATTTTGGTAATATAAATAAATCATTTTTAAGGGTGTAATAATAGCTAATGTGCATCTCCATAATTAATAATGATATGTCTATATAATATAAAGCACCATAACGGTCTGAAAAGTAGGCATCGTAATCACTATAAAAAGATAAAAATCGCCATAATTTTACCTTCAATATGTTCATAATAGAAGCGAACGCAAGATTATAAGCAAAACAAACGCCGATGAACAAAAGACTTCGTTATATGGTTCTCAAACTTGACACAAATGTTATTACAGTATATCGTAGTAGGGTAGTACTTAACTTCACATGAAAGTAAATAAATTACGTGATTTTTAGCAGGTCGTTTTCGCCCTTGTTAAAAAATATAGGCGCGTCGTCTGATTTCCTTGCCATAATTTTACAATGCTTTACTCATATGTATTTAAAATTCTTCTCCTTTGCCAGGGCTCTTGCCTTAGATAGAAGGTTTTATTAGCTTGTGTCAGATGGTCGTGGACGTAGATGTTTGTAGGAGTAGTGAATCCCAAATTTGTCAAATTAAGGTTCTTGCCTTTGCGTGACGATACGATAAATTCCTCCTTTCTGTAGCGGCTGTTGAAGGCTACTATTATGGACTTCTCTGCATTTGGTACACGGGTGGGTATGCGTGCGATGTTATTTATTTCCTCCTTCTTGACTTTAAAGTCACATAAGTTCCCGATCTTCTGCATAAGGTCGTACAAATTCTCGGTCTTCTTCTGCGGGATGCCTCGAATCTCAACATTGTTAGATCTGGCCCATTGATCAGCTTTTCCACTTTATGTTGAAGAATAGGAACTTGAGACACAGCCTTTTCTGTTTTGACAATCCTCGACTCAAGCTCAGTCAGTTTATTACCGAAATTGTTGATCAAATTGTGCGCCATGCTGAGAGAATCCTTCAGTCCACCCAGCTCGGATTTTATTGACTTGACATCAGCTGCTAACGACGCTAGGGGTGCTAAGTCGAATGTTATTTTTTTATTGAGCTGTTCCTGTATCTTGTCCATCTGATTGGGCTGCGGGGAGACAGCAGTAGCTGGAGATGACGATGGCCTTACACTTTAAGCAGCGCCAGGCATTGACATGCTGGTAGGTTTGTTTTCAAGAGTTTTCCATCAAGCTTATTCCTTTTTGAGCACAAATATTTTTTCGAAAATAAATCTATTGTTACTTATGAAGATAAAAAAGATAGACCATTTATATCTGCATTGCTATAAATAGTCTGAAGAGACTCATGGTTAACAGCGAACTAAGAAATGAACAGAAAGAGAGATTCACCGTCATCAGCTAACTAAGGACTCTTCAGTCCTACTCACCACCAACAGCTAACTATGGACTGTAGTGAGAGAGATCGCGCAGGTTCGAACTCAAATCATGTGATTTGAGATCTACGATGAATATTAGTGTGGTTTTGAAATGTGAATCGATTGTCTGCAACCCAGGTGGTAGGATTCCGCCGGCCGCCGTCCACCACAGCCTGTCGGTTCTGCCTGACCCGTTGGAGAGGCACGGGGGGCCCGAGTTCAACAAGATCTACTGCCAGCGCGCCATCATCCAACACACGGATTGTCTCAACACCAGCGTGCTGGACTGCAGCGTCACCTTCATGGTCGATAAGAACATCTGTCTGCTCGGCGTGCAGGTAAACTATTAACGTTGGGTCTCAGTGACTGTACTATTTAAAAGGCTTATTAGACCTCGCTGTATCATTCACACCCTTGAAACCGAAACATAGCACAGCTGCTTCACGACAAAAATATGCATGGTGGCAGTACTTCCCCGAAAGAGCGCTCCATAAAGAAACCTACTACTACTAGACTCTTACACTTAACGTGGTATTATAATAGTAAGCAACTAAGTCGGTCTTAGGCTTGACTAATTAGTCAGTAAGACAGTCTTACTAAGATAGACTGAATACCGCGTAGTCCAATAAGCCTTTAATTAAAATTTTCAATTTATTTATTTACTTTAATTAACACGGGTAATAAGCTAATATTAAAGTAACAAAAAATACAATAAAATGAAGCATTAAATTAACAATAATACAGGCAAAAATAAATTTAAAAATTAAACTAAATATAATACATAAACATTTTAATTTATCATAATAATTAAACACACAGTCATACATCCCGCTCTCAAAACTTCCGACCTAATTACAGCAAATCCATCCGCAAATAAGTCACAGTGAGGACTAGCGTTCAGGAGAGCATTGAGCGCGGCGAGAATGCGTGGGATAGGTGATGTGGCTCGCGCCGCAGTTCGACACGGCGGCACTGCGAACAACCCATGTTTCCGCCCCCGACAATAGTTATAGAAACGACACAAATTATCACTCAGGTCTGAGGCGTCTATTTTACCGTGAAAAATCTTAAGAACTTAAGACAGACTGAATACCGCGTGGTCTATTAGGTGTGTGACTGATTAGTCAGCAAGGCAGTGGTCGTATAGGTGTTTAAATTGTGATTGCAGGTGCCCACCCAGGCCCCCAACGAGGAGAGCTCAGTGTGCGCGCTGGGCGGGCTGGGCGGCGGCGGCGTGGGCTACTCCGAGCTGCTGTACGCACACCTGCTGGACGCTGACGGCGCGCGGCTCACCTACACGCACTACACCTGCCGCGTGCCCTACCGCCATCTGCTCGACATCATGTTCAACCGCCCCGTCTACATACAGAGGAACAAGGTACGTGTCCACCTGCGGGGTACATCCCTCTATCTATGTACTAATAAGGTACAGTGTGGGGTAAATTCATCTATGTACTATCAATAGAAATAAAGTAAAGTGTGGGCAGGCCTCTTTCACTCCGCAGAATAGGTATAAAAATATACCTAAGCATCGCCGGCCTTCCTAGCGTGGTTCGTTACGTCGGTTGCCGAGTTCTGCCCGGAACGAACGTGTCCTTGAGCAGCCGCGGCATTTTAGTTTGTTTTTGGTAATGTACCTATATTTTTCACCAAATGAAGGCAAAAAAATACTGCATAGCATTTGGTTGCCTGAATAATAATAAGGACCGGTATCTCACGTTTTTCAAACTACCTAATGACAGCGAAAGGTAAGAAAATGTAAATAATACCAATAGTAGGTACAGAACTGAAAGTTTTTCTACGAAAGTTTGTCTCCCGTATTTACTTAAGTAAGTAGGTACTTAGGTACAAGTTCTATTTGAATGCGGTACCTACCTACATAAATAAACGTAATATTATAATGTAGGTATTTTTTCATAGACAATTTTTGTGCCATTGGTAGGTATCTTAAGTGCTGCCTATGCTTAGGCATAGGCAGCACTATGTAGGTATTATGATTTTGATTATGTATGTAGGGTTCGGAGTTGGGAGTCTTAATAGAAACGACCGAATCTTGCTATGGTAGGTTTATTACTAGTCATTCCTAGGTAACATAGATTAGATCTTAAGGTAAGTACTTACTGCTACTTAGGCATACAGTACACGCCCATCGGAAAAAAAATAAAAAATAAATTTTTACTAATATTATTTTTTATCATTTCTTAATTAAGTAATATAAAGTTTTTTAATAACTAGGGGATTATAATTTTTTAATAATAGGTTTTATTATATCTTAAACTAAAAGCACTTAAAATATTTAATTTAATTATAGCTTTTATAAGGTTTTGTTCTATTTTTATGCACTAACATTTCTTTTCCTTTATAATCAATTTTAATATTAGGTTCACAATCTTCAATCACTCGAAAAGGTCCTACGTATAGAGGATCAAATTTGTTTACACTTTGTTCGTTTCTAAGAAGAATCATGTCACCTACCTTATAAGTAATTGGATTGGTATAACAATCATACTTATCTTTTCGCATATGTTTGCTTTTAATTAAATTTTGTCTCGCATCATGTTGCGATTTTTGTAAGCGATATTTAAGTTGTTTTGGATAATCATAATCGTTATACAATGGGTCTAAATTAGAACTTAAATTACTGGGTATATTACAAAGCTTACCAAAAACTAATTCATACGGTGTGTATTTTGTCACTGAATGTACCGTTGTATTATAACTAAAACACCAATAAGGTAACCACACACTCCAACTTTGAGGTTCATTTTCGGTTTGTATACGAAGAAATGCCATTAAATTTTTATGACTATTCTCCAAACTACCTATCGACTGGTGGTGATACGCTGTAGATGTTATTTGCTTAATTTGTAAAATTTCGCACACTTCTTTCATAACCCTCGAAACAAACTCCGTACCTCTATCTGATATAATATGCTTTGGAATTCCGTAACGTAATATAAAGATGTTTACTAAAGCACTAGCTACTGAAATAGTATCCTTATTCCTAAGAGGATATGCCTCGACATACTTGCTAAGATCACACTGTAGTGTGAGTATATACGAATAACTATCACTATCTCTTACTAAGGGCCCGACTATATCTAAGTATATCCTATCGAAAGATGAATATCCTGTATCCGTTATAACCATTGGTTCTTTGACAGGTGTGAAGTGTTTTTGACGTAAACACTTGGCACAACGACTCACAAATTCATTAACCTCTCTTTCTAAACCTGGCCAGTAATAATGTCTTTTAATATTATTTACCATACGCCTAATTCCTGCATGGCCACTTGTTGGTAAAATATGAAAATCATTTAAAATTACACGTTTTGTGTCATTATCATAAACTCTTATAACATCATTTAAAACACATAATCGGGGTCCGGACCAATCTAATGTGTCATTTATAATTTGAATTAACTCTTTTATTATTTCTCTGTTGTAATTATTTTTTATAATATACAAACAATCTATATTCAATTTTTTACACATACATTCCAACTTTCTCACAAAGGCATCTCGTGCACAATATGATCGAAATGAAGGATTTACGTAAATGACTAACTTTTTATTGCAATAAGCAAATAAATTTGTATTTTCTTGTATATTATTTTTTAACAATATATTCCATTCTTTATCATTCAAAAATTTTAATTCTGTAGAATCATTTGGTTTTTTAAGTGTTCCCACAACTTTAGGGTGATCAGTCCTGTCGTTAGTGGTAACCCTATCAACCGTTGACTTACTATAGTCACTTTTATTACTCTCAGTTCTTTCGTCCATCTGTTTTCTTTGCGCTCTAGTCATTACAGACATACTATGTTCATACAGCTCTTTCAACTCGTCACTTGATATTCGAATACGCGATAAGGCATCAGCTGCATTATCAGCTCCTTTCACATACTCTATTTCGTAATTGTATTCTTCTAATAATAGCCTAAATTTTGTTAAACGGCTAGAAGGATTCGTCATGTTAAACAGATAAATTAAAGGTTTATGATCTGTTTTAATAATAAATTTTTGTCCATAAAGGTAAGGTCTGAAATACTTTACGGACCACACTATCGCTAGCAACTCTTTTTCTATCGTCGGATATCGTATTTCTGCTTTATTAAGTGTCCGACTAGCATAAGCTACTGGCATGTTGTTACTATTTGATAATACAGAACCTACTGCATAACCTGAAGCGTCCGTTTGTAAAATAAATGTATTAGATGGATCCAAATTAGGATATTGCAATATTGGTGGAGTAATCAATGCATTTTTTAATGAAGAAAAAGATTCTTGACATTCTTGATTCCACTCAAACTTGACATTTTTACGACATAATTTATTTAAAGGTAAAGATATTTCTGCAAATTTAGGTATAAATTTTCTATAAAAATTAGTAAATGCTACAAATCTCTTCGTTTCATCAGCGTTTTTTGGCACTGGGTAGTTTTGAACGACTTCAATTTTTTCTGGATCTGGCTTAATACCTTCAGTTGTTATAACGTGTCCTAAAAATTGCATTTCCTTCCTCAAAAAATCGCACTTTTCCGGGTTTAATTTTAAGTTAACTTTTCGTAATCTAGTTAAAATGTCTGTCAGGTTTTTATTATGAGAATCTAAATTTCTGCCAAAACAAATAATATTATCTAAATAAATAAATAGTTTTTCATATGTTAGGCCAGACATGGCAACTGTCATTAACCGTGAAAAAGAACTTGGGCTGATTTTCAATCCCATTGGAAGTCTTGTCATCTGATATTGACCTGAATTGGTTGTAAATGCAGTATATTTTCTACATTCTGGACTTAAATTACTCTGAAAATAAGCTTGAGATAAATCTAATTGTGAAAAATACATAGCACCTGATAGAGAATCTAAAATATCAGTAATATTTGGAAGTGGGAATTTATCATCTAAAATTCTGTCATTTAATTTACGAAAGTCAATCACTAACCTCCATTGCTGAGTCTCATTAGTTGCTTTTTTGGGTACAAGTAAAACTGGACTAGACCATTCGCTCTTAGCTGGTTCTATAATGCCATTGGAAAGCATATTTTGAACTTGATTTTCTACCTCACTACGTTGTGAATATGGTAATCTATATTGTTTAACGTATACCGGATCCACATTCGGTTTTAATTGTATAGTTTGGTCATATAAATTGGTGGTAGTAAGTTTGTCATCTGGTAAATGAAAAACATCTGAAAATTTCGCACATATACTTTCAATAGATGTACGTTCTTCGCTGTTTAAATGTTTCAAATCTAAGTGAGAAAACATCGTACGTACTCTCTCTCCATCCACGCTAGTTCCCTTCTCAAACTCACATACTTCATAATCAGTTAAACTATGAATTTCTGGTCTAAAATAAGAAAGATTTACTTCCGACTCGCGAGTATTCATTACTTGTATAATAATTTTTCCATTTTTAGGTTTGCAAACACTTCCTGCAATAAAAACTCCTTTACTTAACTCGCTTGGCAATACCACACATTCCTCACTGCTCCTACTATCTATACAAAATAATTTCTCACATCTTGGTGGAATACACAAATAACTGTGTTTGTGTGACGCATTTTTATTCATGGATAAGGTTATACAACCCCTTTCATTACTAATCGACATTGTGTTACTTTCAAAATCTAAAATGGCTTTATATTTATTCATAAAATCTCGACCTAAAATTCCATTTTGTATACAAGGTAAGTTTTTGATCGCATAAACTTTCTGACTAAATTCTTGACCGTCTACGTTTAGTGTTACAAAAACATATCCAATCGTTTGTACTTTTCCTCCAATTCCTTTTATGTGAATGCACTCTGAATGGATCGGAATGTTCCACTCCCTAACTGTTTCATATTTCACAGCCGATAATGATGCTCCAGAATCTACTAGAAAACTATATTTGGAATTTTGAATAAAAAATTGTACTGTACTACTGTTATTGCATGCAAATATGAAGTTATTATCGAAAAAACTGCAAGAGTTCATCATTTTGTTTGGTTTTTATTGAACCCTCAGTCTGACTTGGTTCTGTGTTTTGATGGTAGTTTTGCATATAATGCATTGTATTGTTAGCTCGTCTACCACTGAAATAACCGCGAGACCTGTTTGGTCTATACCCACGGTAATCCCTGAACTGTGGGTTTACTGGACCTTGACTTTGAGACCCACGGTAGTGTCCTTGTGACTGAGACGGTACACTACCGTATCCTGCTCGTCCTGAGTAACTACCCCTATGGGTATTATATCTACCCCTATGACTGTATTTATGGTTATTAACACGACCACGCTGTCCGAAATATATGGATGATTCAGCATTTTGACGGCTACATGAGGGCTCCTCATCTTTCGCCGCTCTAATGGTGTCCTTGAGGGCAGAGTAATTTCTGGCAGACAATATTGTGCTCAGCTGCCTATCCCGTAGCCCATCATTAAAACTTTTTATAGCTATTCTCTCATTGATAGGACGTAGTATTTGGTACGTTTCCTGGTTTCCATTTGCCTGGGAAATAGTCAAATCAACAAACAACTTCTCTAATCTCGAACCATACTGTTCTAAAGTCATGTTTTTCTGTTTAATCTGAACCATTTCGTTATGAATCGCAGTGCTAGATTTTTGAGTGAGTAAATTAGAACGCATGTCCTTTACTAGTTCCTCACATGTTGTATAAGTGTTCGATAACCTCAACTTTGCACTTTCATTCAACCTAGTTTTCAACACAAAACTTATAAGCATCGACTTACCCTCTGGCTTCAACGCAGAGTTGTACAGCTCAATCGCATCGATCAGATTTTTGGTGATGGTCTCGTTACCTGTCATCACCGGCATCAGCGACACCGCTGTCCTAAAATCAAATGACTCCATACTGGTGTTTTGGTTACGGTCTTCACAACCTTCTGAATAATTTTTAGCACAAAATTCTTCAATTTCTATAAAAAGCTCCTTAAATAAATCGCAATATGACTGAATTTCCTCTAACACATCTCCTACAATAGGTTTTCTATCGATTTGCTCTGATATAATAACAATACATTCATCAAACTGACGTCTTAATTCTACCGCTTCATTTAATTTCTTTTTTAAAACTTTTTCTGTCCTCTTACTATAGTTTAATTTTATTAAACTATCTTTTAAATATTTAAGCTTAGCATAAATGGTCTTAATCTCGCTTGCCATTTACTAAATTCTCTAACAATTTTTTTTTTACAAAATATTTAAATTAACTAAATATCAATCATTTCATCATATCATAATTAAAATAAAAGGTACATTACCCAATGCAAATGCCGAGTTGAGGCACGCGTACACAAAATCTATATCTTAAAATTATTCACTATAATGTTCATTCCACGAAACCATAGTTCAGTTTTTCCGTATCCGCAACAGTTCTAGTTAAGTTCTCCATATAGTGTTCCTTAAAAATATCTCGTTACAGTTTTTTGTTTCACTTAAAACACGTCAATAAAGTAGTCTTCATAAATAAGAAAAAAAAATTGCACAAGTCCTTAAATATTATTAATTTAATGGCTTTAATAATTTTATTAGCACTTTACACTTTTCCCCGGCCGCGCTACTTATCGTGGCAGGCGCAAGACACACAGGGCTCCTCCACAGGTCTTGGTCTCGGTGCCGAGCGACGATGGAAAGACCGCCTTAAGTTTTCACCCCTTATCCATTCAAGGTGACATCTTTTGTACAGCAGGTACAGCCCGTACAATCCCGCAATCGCCAACATCGTGCAAATGATGTACATAACCATACTTATGTTCGAAAGATGGTAATCTGTGTAGTTGGTTCCACCTGCGGCGTTCTGTGTTATGAACACTTCATCTTTCTCGATCTTGGAACGACACATTTTCTATTTTTTATTGTAATTTATTGCACGAATTATAATTTAAAAAAAAAATTCAATCGCAATGCGCGTAACGCGATCTCTCCTCCGCTCGATACCGCATATGGCAGGGTCGCCATGTAGGGTTCGGAGTTGGGAGTCTTAATAGAAACGACCGAATCTTGCTATGGTAGGTTTATTACTAGTCATTCCTAGGTAACATAGATTAGATCTTAAGGTAAGTACTTACTGCTACTTAGGCATACAGTACATGTAGACTGAGAGCAATATTAGAAACCCAACCTAGGTACATTTTTATTTGATTTAACTTTAAGTAGGCAGTGTAGGTTAACTACTTAAAAACAGTCGGGTAGGTAGGTATAGGTAGACAAATCAATGTGGTAAGTTACCTAAAGGTAGGCGTACTAACAACTAAAACTAGATACCTAGGTTACCTACAAACCAAATGTTGTTTTTTTCTCTTGCAAATATCTAGGTAGATACCTACCTACTAAAATTTCTCTTATGATTTAGCATGATGTACCTACCTACCTTAAACAGTGATTATTCAGTTTTTGTACACAAGACACCTACACTTAAGTAAGTGTTAAGGACCCAAGTACCTACCTAGTAGGTATGCCTATTTTCTGAGTTCTTAATGCAGCCAGCCAGTGTAAAATAGTTTTCTGATTTAATACTAATATTATTATTTGAATTATCATTGTTCCTTAAAATAAATAGGTGGCTAGGTAACTGGATAGTAAAAGGTTCAACAACAACAGCCTATTCAGTCCACTGCTGGACATAGGTCTCCTCTATAAGAAGGGGGATATGCCCATAATCCCCACGCTGGGCATGCGGGTTAGGGATCGCAGGGTACAGCTTCTCGAACCGCCGACGCTGCTGCCCGTCGGCGGCCAGGTTATTATTATTCGTCACAGAATAATTCTCAAGACAACCCTAACGTTACACGTGCCACGTCAGTAGAGATAGAGCTATACGATAGAAAGGGATGCAAGGTGTAGGTTAATATAAATGTTAGGCGCTGAGTTCGGTGCGAGCTGATTAGCACTTTATTGCGTAGCAGCTAAAGTAGCTATTTATTTAAATGATTGCGCGGAGTGAAGCTTCTGTCCTATCTGTATTCTGTGGTGTGGGGTAAAATCGACTATGTTCATAACAAGTATAAACTTTTTATAAAAAATAAACCGACTGCCCTAAAGAATTTTGAAAATCGGTTCACAATTTACGGAGATATTGGTGATCATAGGGCGAAAATCGCAAGTGAGGATGAGGTTTTTTGAGTTTTCCGGGAAAAGTACCTATCCCTCAGGAATAACATTTATATGGGACCACCTGTGAACTCTTTTAAACAAAAAAAAAATTTTGAAAATCGGTTTACAATTGACGGAGATATCGGTGAACATACATAAAAAAGTCGAAAAAAACAGGTTCCGACGAATTGAGAACCTCCTCCTCTTTGAAGTCGGTTAAAAATTAAGGTAAAACAAGTTGTGTGTTTAAGTCGTCTTTACACAAAGGAACAAGGCAATTCAATTGGTAATTTTTTCTCCAAAAGACAGAGACAGTATCTTAAAATGCAAATCTTGTTAAATTTGTCTATAGTCAAAATTAAAAAGTGCGGGATGTTTCTGATGTACCTAAACATACATGACCTGTGAGCGCTGTGCACAGTAAGCGTTAAATGTGAGAAATGGGTGCGCCATCCATTTATTCCAGCAGATCTGTCAGATGTCTAAATATTGTTACTCAATTAATAACAGTTTATATAATAAAATAGTGTAGAATCAGTGCTAAATAGTTACACAAATCAAAAAATTTTCTCACTGTGATGCAGACACATCAGCGAAAGCTAGTATTAAATATTTATTATATTTTATTAGAGAAGAGGTCTTTGCCGTAGGGCACACGATGAGAACAGATACAACAGAGTAAAAAAACAACAGACACAACCAACTACATATTGCTTTGCGGGTAGTTGTAAAAAATATTGGAACGATTTGGACAACACTTTAACCTAAATTTCAACCAATAATACTTACTTGTAACATTGGAAGGAACTAATATCCTATAATACGGGCTCGGCCTAGTTTAGGTATTAGTAATACTACTTAAGCACCTACATGTAACTATTTGTAAGATGGTTTTGTTTAAGTTTTGAACTTTTTTTTAATAAATAAACTATTAACACCACAGCTCGAAATGTGGTCCGCGCAGACCAATGTTAACATTTCCGTAGACTCGCGCAGTGGTCCGCGCGGACCACATCGGGCCCGCGCGGTCCCCCTTGCTCTCTCGCTTCCTCCTATCCTCTATCTCATTATTTTCGGTCGCTGTGTTCGTTATAGCCAACAAACTAAGTACAACTAAACTAAGTACTAACTACAACTAAACTAAGTAATACAATTGCGGCGAGCGGAGGGAGGGGGTTAACAATTATAATCGCATACATCTAACTAAAAGATCTGATCTAAATAATAATACAAAAGGCATGACGACTGGGTCAAAAAATAATAATTCTAATTAGTCCGTCAGTTAGATCAACAAAAAATACGGGACACGTAGTTTTTTTATTTATCGAAACAATAGATATTGACGGAGATAAAGAACGTGAAATTTCGGGAGTGGAGGCTCGTGACGTCACGCCTAGGTAAAAAATGTACTATATTGAGACGTCGCGCGGTACTTTAACGCACTATATCTTTGTTATTTTTTGTTTAATTGACACAAGAAAAAATACGTGTCCAATATTTTTTGGATTTGTAAATCACGGACTAATTAGAATTTTTCAGTCATCTAGCCTATTATTTATTTTGTATTTTTTTTTTCAGGTATACAAAGTGGGCATAGTATTCAACAAAGTAGGGTGGTACCCGATGGGCACCTGCGCGCAGCACGTGGCAGCAGAGTCGGTCTTCTTCAACTTCTGCATCGGACAGAGCTCCGACTCGGTGCGAGACGGACTCATCAGGTCCATCATCTTCACATACTAACACCAGCCTACACAGACGGCTTTAGGCTCTAGTCATGATTGTATAGACTTGACGTTACATTGAACTTGCCTTGTGTACTTGACGTTAGATTGAACTTGCCGTGTGTACAGTGCGAGTGAGAGTGGCTGCGAGGACACAATACTACGTTGTGAAGACGCATCGCAATGCAATGCAAAAAAAAATGTACTGACTGAACAGTAGCTCGTCGTCGCTCCGCAGATTTTTACGGTGCGGCACCGCATTAGAAATTTCCATCATGCGACGTTGTAGATTTCGAAGCCTCTCCCTGAGGCCACACGGGCCATTGCGTTGCGTAGAGACCGTCCCACGAAAGAAGTCCCGCACAATACTGTGCATCATGCATGGCAGCGTTGTCGCTCCGGCGTCGCACCGCATTTTCCCTGCCCGTTTGATCCAGACGCCGCAACGCACCTTGTGGATATACTCTCAGCTCAGGTGGTGCAACTCTAAAAATACTAGTAAATTCTTATACAGTTACATAACATATTCTTAAAAAGGTTCTAGTTAATGTTGTTGACTTTTTTCACTGCTAGAAGCTAAAGTCTCGACCATAGAGAAGATGAATGAATACTTAGATACAACTTAGAAAACATAAAAAAAAATGGTAAAATTCATACAGTAAAGGTCAATTATGGTCAATGCCACGTTCAGTTTCTTTTTATGAATCTTCATATAACCTGATATATGGCCTGAGCGTGTCATTTCATATTATCTTACAAAGCTAGTAATTTTGTATAAAAAAATCAAAATTGAACAGCGCTCCTAACGGGAAAATGGTAACACTTTGATATACAAAAATAATTTTGTGCCAGCTAAAGTACCTACTAAAAGTAACAGCCTTCCCAGATGGGCGCGTTGAGTCGGGCGATTGTCGCGTGTATCCAATCAGGCTTGCTGAATGTCAAGTGTAATGTGACGTGCGTGCACATTCCACGAGAATTCTGGGAAGGCTGTATAAAATGACATACTCAGGCATTACAAAAGGATCAGCATTGTAAGGGCACAGCAGACAAGCCTTCTAAGACCTTAGCTCGCCTTTGTCCATGACCAATGTAATGTTATTATTAAATAATACATTGTTACTACTTTCTTATGGGTAATTTACAATAATATGAGCATCTGGTATGCCAGATGCTCGTATTATTGTGATTGTAAAGGTAAAGAATTAATTTAATTTATTACTAGTTCTAAGTAAACGTTTATAATTACTAAATATATATACCTAGATTAGACGTGTTACATGATACTAAGATAAGTACCAACCTTAATAAATATGACTGCCTTTTTACAGATTTTTTAATTGAGATTTTTAATCCTTACCTAAATAAATATACGTAGACCTATTATTTACGTTATGACCGTTCAAAGGAAATAAAGATGAAACCGCGTCTATTCTCGGATAAAAAAAAATAAAACCGAATTGAGAACCTCCTCCTTTTTTTGAAGTCGGTTAAAAAATCGGTAGATGTGTGGTAAGATTGTCTTTTTTTTAAATAGGAAATAATATGGGATAAATTAATAGTAATTGCTGGAGGACCCTGTGTGCACTTACAGAGAAATTAATACTTACATTGTGCACTGTTAGGATGACGAAGTCATCGTGGAAGTGGTGAAAGAGAGAGTTTATGAATTAGTTTGGCTACCCCTTTTATAGGTATACGGTTATTATCGGTCGATAATACCGGATGCGTTATTGTGATATCTGTTTTTACGAACGGATGCTGCAATAGAAGTAGGACGCATGCATTCCTCCGTCCTGCGATATTCCGCTATGAGTTCTAAGAACATGAGGCGCACGCATGCGATCCCAGGAGTAAGAGTGTTCTGTGGCGATCCGGCAATAATAATATAACGCACTATCGCATCTGGTATTACATGTCGACCCATTAATTTAATAACGCGCCTATGTGGTTATGTGGAGAAAGATTTGATTTGAATACATGCAACAAAAGATAGTCATAAAATCAAATGTCAATGTCATTCTGATCGATACAATCACAATCAATCAACTTCAAACTGTCAAGTCAATCCATCTGTGTTGTGATTTGTGAAACAAAAAAAATTGTATTGCGTTTTTTGTATAGGTTTTCTTTCGCCTTTTGCAAGTTTTTGCTTTTTCTTTGCATTCCTTTCTTTTTACGGTAATCTGAGCCAAGATCTCATGAATTCTTACTACTGAAAACCCCTGAAATGCTGAGCGAAGAGATGCTATCCCTATGCCTGTGAACATCCGTGATGGTAAAAAGCTCGCCCGCATCTCTCAGTAGCTAACAATCTCCGGGATAAAGTGTGTGATAAACGTTTCAATGACTATGAAGATAAATGAGAAGAATCTCTGCTCGTTCGCGTCGTCCGCCACGCCGGTGGACCGCGAGGGATGGCTGGAGATGCGCGTCGAACTCGGCAAGAGCTACCAACGCCGGTGGTTCACGTTGAAAGGGAACCTCCTTTTCTACTTCGATAAACAAGGGGATAAAGAACCTGCAGGTGTCATTATTCTTGAAGGGTGTACTATTGGTATGTAGAATGTTTTTTTATGATTCAGTTCAAAATATTACCTTGGTACCAAATATCAACCAAGTGGTTATCAGTAACTTAGCAAATAAATAAACAGTCTAATAACTGAAGTGTTTACTTATGAGTTTCTATGGGACCCATGGTATGGTTGCCATGGATATCTAATTCACAACAATTATAATCCAGTTCTTAGAGAAATGGTAAAGGTACTAAATCTCTATCTTAGAACTATGGTAAGGTACTAAATAAATCAATTGTGCATTTTCTGACCCCTGAATGGGTTCCTTTGAGTAGCTGGTCCAGTCTGCCGGTACTGCCTTATGTGAGCCAAGTATAAGACTAGTGTTAGTGCATGCATACCTAATTTGAGTTGTGAAGTCATAGTGATACAACTTTCACTGATTGTGTAATTTCCTGATTGTTGTGCTTACATATATTATTATTAACAAATCTTACGCATATGGACCACAGTATAATAAGTATATAGGTCCACCCTATTTCCAGCACATCTTCAAAACCCTATTATGTGTTAGTGTGCATAGTATGTAATATAGTGACATTATCCATTATTCACGAATATGATATTTAAAGTAATATCCATTAATCATCAGCCTAGAAAAGTCCACTGCTGTCCATATGCCTCCCCAAATGAGCGCCATTGCGCTCTGTCCTGAGCTTGACGCATCCAGCTTCTACCAGCAGCCTTTTACAACAATATCCATTATTCACTGTGAATAGTGTAAATGTACTCTCCGTTTACAACTGCTGGTCTGAGCTAGCTGCCCTGCTCTGTTATCGGAGTTTTTAGATGCTCCACTGCCCTACATCTTGAAAGCAGCCACAACAGATACTGCTGTCCCCAGTAGTCTCACACATAAATTCATCATACCAGTGGATTGAGTGCGAAGAAAATACCTAATGTCAGAGTTTGCGTTAACTTTATTTTTGTATGGAAATGGAGCAGCGCCCCTAGCAGGAAGTTTGTAAAACCTTGACATCTCCATACAAATATATAGGTAATGCAAACTTTGACATTAGGTATTTTCTTGACTTCATGTTATAGATGAACTATGATTTGTTATATTCCAGAACTAACAGAGGAAGAATCATATAGCTTCAAGATAGTGTTCCAATGTGAGGGTGGACGCACATACTACCTATGTACCAACGCCCAGGCATCAATGGAGGCATGGATGAAAGCGCTTGCATGTGCCAGCTACGACTACATGAAGCTGATGGTCGCTGAGTTGCAGCGGCAGTTAGAGGAAGCACAAGGTTAATTTTCATCATCATTTATGTAGTGTATTGAATATCTTGTGTCAACTATGTTAGAAAAATCAAATCAGAGACGTTCTGGAAAAAGGCGAGGTCAGGAGTACCCTAAGCTGACAAGCATGTGTGAAAAATGTGTTGAGAGTAATGAAGCAAAAGAGATATGCCAGGATCATAGCAAGTGGAGAGCCGTAGTCTTTGCCTCCCTCTCTGGGAAAAAGGGTGTGACTGTATGTATGCTATATTAGAAAGACCGTGGGTGGCACCTGGCCCAGACTAACAGGATTGAGACGAGTGGCATAATCAAAAAGAATGCCCAGCAGTGATGAAGTATATGAAGTTAGTCATGGTAAAGGGTCAGCCCTCTACCCCCTGCAGGGTTGACGATGCTGTCAGTCCAATTGGTAAGGATCTTCCTAAACCTCTTCTTTCAGTCAGTGGTTGGTTCTATGAGCTAGGTACCTACCTACTACATATTTAATGGTCTTCCCAATTCTACTTCCTGCTCTGATAACTTATTTACACAAAATTATTTTCCTTACTTTATCACAGTTAACACAAGGAAAATTCCTGTTCAACATTTTATCATCATCGTCATCCACAGCATAACTTTATCCACTGCTGGATATAGGCACCTAAAGTCTGTGCCGTCTACCATGGTCTTGTGTTACTTGCATCCACAGAGTAAAATTTTTTTTTGAATCTCCTTTTTTCTAGCAATCTGCTTTTCTGTGCATTGGCCAGTGGTTTATCCATATTATCAGTGTTCTCCACATTAGTCATTGGTTGTGTATGAGATCTGGCGGGGTTCTCCTCTTTAGTCTTCGGAAGATGATGGATTTGAGCATCAGATTCTGTGCAAGTTCGTTTGGATGTAGCACTATATGTTTGGTAGACAATCTAAGCTTGAGGGTTATGTCATCCTTAACCGTTGGCATCTCCAAGTCAAGGTGTAGCTGGTGGTTTGTAATGTACCATGGAGGCATCATTTAACAGTAACTTGATCAAAATACAATTATAGTCAATAACCACAGATTTTTTTAGTAGCTGCTTAAATTATCTGAAGGTATATTATTACCCTACTAAAATAACTTGTCCTGTTCCGATGTTCATAGCGGACGCGGCCGTCGCCAACGTGACAGTGACGCCGCCGGACGGAGAGCCTAAGGTGCCTCCTCGAGGGCAGAGGCACAACCCCTTCAACAAGATGAACGAATCTCAGGACAACAAGGCAGTGCCAGGCAGTAGACACCGTAAGTATACCAATCATTCGCTAATGTGCAGTACTAGATGAACTTCCTGGGAATTTCTGATGTAGTTATTTATGTACATAATATTTTTCTTCTGAAGTGGTACCTATAAGTTTATCTTGACTTTCAATAAATTTTACGAATTACTACTAACATCCGTTAAATAAAATGTTTACATTTATAATTTTATACATATACATTTTACTATAGTAACCATAAAAAACAAGGGGCGGCCTATTTCCGATCGGCCCCAAGCACTAAGCAGCTGCAGAGCTTTTATTATGGGAACCACATGACTGATAAACTACATATATACATTTTTTTTGTGAATACATTCATATTATACATAGAAAATATCCAGACCTGAGACTAATATGTGGAAATAATGCAAACATTTGTCCCGCGGCAGAACACGAACCCGCAACCTTCTGCGTCTCAGACCGACCTTCGCCCACTGTGTCACAGAGGTCGTCAGATTGTTCCACTTGTTTTAGCTGGCTGACTGCAGCATAGCAAAGCCTTACTCTGGCATTCCCTGACCGGCGACGGGCAGCAGGGTCGGCAGTGCGAGCCACGATGCCCAGCATGGGGATTATGGCCTCCACCGCTACACTGCATAATTTTAATTATTTTTTTCCAGACAAAGAAAACCTCCGACCGGAGCTGCCTCGCAAGCAGACTCCGTTCCGCGACATTCACTCGGCGTACGGCCGCCGCATCCTGGCTGACCGCAGCGAGTGGAAGGCACGAGTCACCAAGAAGGACGTATCCCTCATACAGTTGTAACATACGTTTAACACGTTGGCTGCGGACCTCGGGCATGACGCTACACGCTATGCTCGACCGGCGCCTGTAGCTCAGTTGTGTTAGCACTTAAAAAACTACCAGAGCAGAGAACTCGATAATTAGCAGATTGGCCTGAAAACTGCGACACTAGAATTGGCCACTCGTAGTAAATACAAAAAAAAATATTTTTATTTTATCAAAAGTCCTAAAAGAAAGTGAAGTCCTAAAGTATTGTCTTGTATGTATAGCGTCAATGCGCTTGCAACCTGTAGGCTCATCACACGAGATACGTCATGACGAATGGATGTTCATATTGCATGGAATCGTGTTTTTTAACGAATTTATGTTCACATTCGTTTCGTGATTCAGACTTCAGTCTTGGATGAACTACCGAACACGATGGATGTGATCCGTAACATTAATGTTTCGCGTTTATTGACTAACTTTCTTCCGTATCCGTATTCTGCTACATATCCGTCATTTTTCGTGGTGTGTGTGAACACGGGCATTTAAAAAGCATATCCGTCAAAAATTAAACACTAATCGAATACAAACAGACTGGTCAAAAAACACGAATCGTCTTCGTGTGAATAAGCAGTATAAGCAATGCCATGTGCAATGCTTGCTAGCAAAAGGTGGGCATGTACTGAATGCCTAATGGTGACTATCCTCTGACTACCACCTATATGGTATCTTGAATAGATTTGCGTACTGAGCTATATCTAAGCAATAACTAAAGATATGCTTAAAGTGGAAAAAATCGTGATATGTTTGTTTTTGTCTTGTATATTGAAACGATACACTAGTATCATAAACGCTATACTCAATGCTATGCTAGAATAGTTCGGTTGTTATTGTCTTATTGCACTTCGTTTTGAAGCGAGAAGGTAAAGTTTCAACTATTTAAATTCGCAAGGATAACTGAAGAAACAAACTAAGCGAAAAGGTTGTATCTTGGCCTTCTAAAGTGCATTACCAACTAGAGTACTAGGCACGCATATATGAGGTAAATACGCGTCGCTCTGAGCGTTACATGAGACTTATAAAAGGAAAAAATTAATAAGATCAGTCTTATCAACGGTAAATAGTTTAGTGGAAAGATTGACGAACTGTACCCCTCGTACGATAATACGAAAATGTTCATAGTTTTCGTTTTCGAGCTTTTTAAAGTTACTGTTTTCGGCAATTACCTGACTGTTTTGAGTGAAAAACATTGCAACCTGCAAGAACGCTACATTACTTATGTTTTTTGATCAGTATATAGTTCAATACAATTCTGTAATGACCATATAACATACATTAAAATTGAGTACGTAAACTAAAACTGTTTAACATAACTCGTACGTAGGAGTACTGTGAATAAAATAAGCAAATAAGTAGTTATAGAATTGGCATCGTATAATCAAATGAAATAGAGGTCGCGTCACGTAAAAATAACGCTGAGGGGAAGCTGCGCAGTAGGCGAGTTATCTGCATTTACCCGTGCGCAAACACACCCCTTCACCTTCCAGCGTTCTTTTTACATGACGCGTACTATATTTGAAGTGGGATTAAAGGCTAAAAGGTTGTACTTAATAATAGTTTTCTGACTAGCTTTCAACGGCATCTCGATCGTGCCTAGAAAAGCAAGAAAAGCAGGTCTTGGAAAGTCTTACATAGATCATATGCAATAATATTTATTGACTTAAAAAGTTAAACTTACGTACGCACTTGGAGACATCTGAGGTTAAATAGCTCCTCTGTACAGATATAGTGTAGCGAATCTGTTCTTAGAAAAGAGTTCACAAAGTGCGGTGGTTGATCTTCGAAACAATAGCTTTAAAAGTAAGAATTTGTGTTGATTCTGTTGTGCAATTTTATAAAACTTTGTCATTTTTAGATCTTTGCGCTCAGATCCTATTTTGCGGCGTGCATATTTAATAAAACATTATTAATATAAATTCTCTTACACAAATATTATAATTGCGAAAGTGTGTGTTTGTTCTTACTCAACTCCGTAACGGCTGAACGGATTTGGATGAAACTTGGAACCAATATAAATAGTTTGTGACCACGCGAGCGTGGCCCTGGACGAAAGCTAATTTTTAATAAAGTACGGAGACAGATAACCGTGATCAAATTGCAATTGGTTTATCTTGAATAACAATAATAGCAAAAATGGTTGGTCTATTCCTTGAATTGTTAACAGGGAAATTAAAGCTCTTTACATATCTGTCTATAAGAACGAGACAACAACTTTTTTGACCGTCAATTAAGTTTAGTTTAATGATCAACAGAATCAACATCATTGTCTGTATGTACATAAGTATAGACGGTATTCAATTCTGATTAATATTGTAGATGAATTTAGTGACATTAATAAAATATTATTCTTTATCTTTTTTTCTAAATTAGCTTTTCACTGCTATTATTTTTAGTGGCTTAGCCGAGCAACTCCCCTCATAGCGATAGCGACAAGAAAAAATAAATTTTGGTATTAAGAATTTCCTTTTGGAATTTAATTTATGTTATAAAAGAATAGCTTTTGCTCTCACTTTATAATATAGCTATAGTCATTGCCATAGCGGCTATGGCTATGCTATGGGTATAAGCTTTACTCTTTATAATATAAAGGGTATTAATGCAAAAGCTATGTTTTTATTATTGGTTTGGCTATGTATGTTGTGTTATAAACAAGCTTATGTACCTATTGTTAAATATTTACTTGCCTACTAATGCTTTGTTAAATATATTGATGTTCACTAAGGTCATGTGTTTCCGCATGTGTACTTACACTTTTAAAATTATTTGCTAGTACATTTAAAAATATTTATATCATTACTTATTTATACTACTAATATTTAAGATTTTATGTTATTGATTTTAATGAATAAATTATGTTATTGTAAATAGATTTTATTTTTTCTAGGTGAAGATAAGCACCTACCTCAATAATTGATAAGATTACAAGATTATTAAAACTACCAATCTTAAGGGGCCACCGACGGACCAATTGCCCATACAAACGTAATACCAAAATGATTTCTAATATATATATATATATAATTCAGGCTACAATAGAAAAGTACACGTACGGCCGTTTTCCATACCATTTCTATGAAACTTTATTGCCCCACCCTATATTTTTATTTTGTGGTGTAAAATGTATGAATATTAGGTTCCTATCGATATTTAACCATATTTTTGAAACTGATATTACTGCGTACCTTACGCAGTTACAAGTTTTACAAGTTTAAGTCTTATGTCCAGTCTTTCCAGTTATTTAAAAAGCCGGAAAGGCTGGCGTTATGAATTTTATAGCTTCATTGAAGTCAAAGAAATTCATTGAAAAAATAAAAAAAAATAAATGTAGTTTTAATAACCAAGATTAAATAAAACGAAACAATGTATTAAGTACAGTTTATTTAAAAATCTTTGTTATAATAAACTCAACACTATACAATGACAACTAATACAATCAGACTCACAAACTACCTAGAATGTCAGCGATTACATTAAATATTTGAAATCTCATCGTAACACCTTAACGAGACTGGGCCCCAGTTCCAGAACAAATCAAACTTCATCACACTACAGACATATTTATAGATAAAATGCCTGTTTTGATTTGATAAAACATTTAAACTTGAGACAAGTAAGTCCTAATTATACCAATTTTGTTTTACAAAATTCATTTAGGGTTACCTCTTCGCTTTGAATTTTCTTGTACAAAAAGTCCACAATAGGAATGATGCCTGGTTAAAAAATAATATTCGTCTGTCAGTTAGATTAGCAGAAAATATTGGTCCCGTATTTTTTCATTTAACAAATCAATAGAAATTGACAAAGTTATAGCGCGTCAAGGTTCGGGAGTGGGGCTAGTGACGTCACGGCTATTTGAAAAGTGTAATTACTAGTGACGTCACGCGGAACTTCGACGCACTATATCTTTGACATTTTTAGTTTAATTGACAAATGAAAACATAGGTGTCCAATATTTTTCTATAATGTAAATGACGGACTAAATAGAATTGTGTAGATATCTAGCTTTTGCATTTTGCTTTTGCTTAGGCATTTGGTTTTTCCACTGTTCTGGAACTAAGGCATAACAGTAGCATTTGTCACACAATAACATAAGTTAAATAGCATGCTACGTTATATTAGGGTCGCGACACATCTGCGGAGCGTACGGCGCCGACACTTCAGCGACTGAATTATCAGTCGTAGTATTTGGTTGGTATGAACGCGCCGAACTGTCGGCAACGTGACGGCGGTGTTTAGTTCAGGCAGACAGGATCGCGATAATGCCGCTTTTCGCTTGCCGCGCCGCGAGAACCACTGAACATTCAACAACGCGTGCTGAACCTTTGGTCGTGGCGCGTCGCGTGATGTGTCGCTTGCTCATGAACGCGACGTAAATTCGGCTGATGTGTCATAGGGAACTTTAAAAACACTGCAAGCGTATTCAACCGAACTTCCGGCCCTGCACGTTCCGCAGATGTGTCGCGACCCTTAATCAGGATTATAATGCGGTTTTGGTATAGTTCTATGCAACTAAATAACATTGAGCAAACATCCTCTAATACATTTTGCGTTATATCCAGGATGCATATCGCAAGCAAAATTACGCTTATCTTATGCAAGTAGGGTATAAAACCACACAAAAACACTTAAAACTTCTTTGATAAATGGACAAAACTGACATTTAAGATTAAGATAGGTTCCTGAATAGTGACACTATACATAACAAAGTGAAGCAATGGAAGACTGAATGCCCATCTTGGGTGGTAACACTGTAAATTTTAGACAAATGGGTTATTAAATAATAGAACTTAAACTCTAAACTTTAAAATTAATATGCCTCAAATAAGTTAATATATATTTTTCCTAGATTATTTCTTTTGCGCAGGATATGGACGTGCTTCTATAAATTAATCTGTTTTATCCTAGTTTTAGTAAAAATGTTTAAAAAGTTAATTTTTAAATGTCAAGTTACTATATATTTTTTTTTATGTGAAAAATATCTTAGAAATGGCGTGGGAGATGAAACAGCGATAATAAACAGTAATTAAATATTGAACTGAAGTACAAAACGATCACACCCTACTAAAACTGCACACAATAAAAACTCGAACAGGTATCCAAAGAAAGGTTACTGTCAATAATCCGATATGACAGTACACAGGGCACAGTCAGCCTTAAAAATAAGTATAAAATATGAAAAATATTTGGTAACAATTTCATAGAACAAACAAAAATACAGTATTTACAGTGTTAACTATACAAATCACTAACCAGAGAAGGGCAGCTACACTACACTAGGATACAATCAATTAAATAGTTATACAATTAATCCATTAAGTTGCTTAAACGTCGTGTGGTGGGTGGGAGTTAGTCTGGCCACGATAGAACAAAACTTTATTTGGTGTTATTCGTTATACTCATACATTCTTATAATTCTAGTGCTTCCATAAATAACATGCAAAATCAGTCGATTATATTTTACCGGATACCTCGGAAAAGCTGTGGCCAGTTGCTAGCGTGGTGGGTGTGCCTTATCTTATTTACTTTGGACCTTAAACTTGAGGGGATAGGGTTCGGTTCCGCGCTCACGTCTCGAATCTCTTCTTCCTCTCGGCGACCATGCCCGCGAGGGGCCGCGCGGTCGCTCGCTCGCTCCTCGAACACTGCCGGGCCGTGTTCAGTTCTGCAACGTCAAATTCAGAGTTAGCGATGTGGAGCCTGCTTGCAATATGCAGGTCAATTCGTAGAGAGCTTCGTAACGGCGGATACCTTCCAGGTAGGTATTTAAGGAGTTCCAACCTCCCATCTTTGGAGCCCAAGCCAACCTCACCTGACTATGGTGCACTCATCTAAAAAACAAACGGGGTTCCCTCTGATGGGCAGCAGCGTCTGCGGTGTGAGAAGCCCAGCGTGGGGATTATTGTTATATCCTCCTCCTTATTAAGGGAGTTCTAGCCAGCAGTGGACTGATAAAAGCTGTTATCCATTGATCAGTACCTGGACGGTTAGGGGAGGTCTATGTTCAGCAGTGTCGATCAGTACCTGGACGGGCGACAGCTGCAAGTTCCTCGTGGTCTCTGTCTTCGCGAACTGGATCTTGGCTCGCGACGGCCTCGCAGCCTCCAGCAGCGGACTCGAGCGGGATGACTTCGCCTGCGCCCACACAATTATCATAACACCACTAAATAAACATGCTCTGCTGGTAATACGAACGGATATGGTTGGTCTTTGTAGGCAGGACATTAGGTTTAACACCAGCAAAAGGTGATTCATCAATATCTTTTCGTATCGTTGAGGATGGTAAATATTGTCAAAATATTGCTTTCGTGATTGCACTGCAGTTGAGCAGGCTCTAGCCTGCTGTTTGGATATCTGTCTGTGTATGTCTGTCTGACTAGAGAACCCTAGAATTAATCCCAGAGAGAACCCTAGAACTGCTGGTAAACCCGGGTACGGTTGCGATGTACGATCAAGGAATTTGAATGTGGAAAATTATAATTCTGCAGTATATTCGTGTAAATTATAATTTTGCAGTAACAGAACTGCTCGGAGCATTAAGTGCCTTTGGAATAGAATGTTGCTTATATTTGAATTACTAACACAATTATATAAGTGTCGGGATCAAATTGAATTAAAATCGGTGTAAGAAGGTACAAAAACCAAAAACTGGTGGTCACACGGTGCTAGACAAATTACAAAAGTAAAATCATGTTCAAATTATACTGGATCAGTTATCTAGGACCTAGATTATCTCAAGATTACCTAGATTCATAATTATTGTTACATAAAATACGGGCTACACTAGAAATTAAAACAACTCTGCTTGCAGGGTTCCATCATCAAACAAAATGGTTTATAATAATTATAATGCTAGACACTACTGGTTCAATTAATATAGTGCGTATCTACAAAGCACACAGAACACCGCTATATTTTAGGGAATCAGAAGAAAAATATCTGCATAGCCCATACCGTCCATGAAATATAGATCTACAAACAGTTTCATAGAGACAAAATAATTCTTGCAACAAAAATGACTTGTGGTGGGTATTGGACCTTAGTAGATAATTTTCCTCCAAAGCTAGTTAAAATCTCTGAACGCCCCCTCTCGCGAGAACACCCGAAAACACCCAAAGCAAAAGCAATCGATATAATCCTGAAATCACTCGAAAACACCCAGGAACAGTCAAAACAACAAAGTTGGAAATCGAACCGAAGCTGATTTTCCCGGTTTTCTAACCCAGTCACTCCAAAGAGGTACATACAACCTTGTGAAAGGAGTTTTCACCAAAGATGGATCAGAAAATTTCCGTCCTATTTCCTCATCATTCGGTTCCGCAAAGTTATTGGTCGAAGCCATGTCGAAGCATATTCCTATCATAGATATAGGATAGTACATAATTTTTTGATCCAACATCTTTGATTTTTACTGTTTGTTTTCTTTCAGCCTTTCACCAAGTTCTTAGTTTTTATCGGAAGCTATTTCGACAGGATTCTCGCGGGAGGCTAGAGCGGCTGTTTACCTGTACCGCTGCGTTGCCACGCCGCCGCCAGCTGACGCAGGTGCCTCCACAGCGGCGCCTCCTTCCCATGCTGTTAGTGCACCCATATTACCATCACGCCAATAAATAGATCGCAAAAATTCAACTACCCTACTTTATGTGTACCCCTTTTAGGTTTTTCCGACGACAAACATTTCGATTCGTATTTGCAAGCTGTAAAGTGGAATGTCAATAGTCTTTTTCACACAGCGCGAATATTCGCCGAAGAACTCAGACTCTAGGAGTTAGACGGGGGCACAGATATAGAAGACAACAAGATAAAGCTTTAAAATTCACTATGCTCTGAACGTCAACTTATCGGCTGATCTCTAATTTCTTATGTTCATATATCATTTGCTAGAAAGGAATGCATACTTTATCTCAATGCGATTTCTGCGACTTCGTACCCGGGCATTTGTATGAACCTGCATAGAATTTTGTTCGAGCGCCCTGGTACAATTAACTTTTCTAACTTTTGAAGTCGCATTGATATAATTATATATACGTCCCTTTCTAACTGATGGTATTGGACATAAGAAAGTAGAGATCAGCTGTATGAGTTGATGTTCAGAACATAGTGAATTTTAAGGCTTTATCTAGTTCTCTTCTATATCTGTGGACGGGAGGTTAGGAAACAAATGTTTTAAATATTGGTGATTGCCTGTTAACGGCTTTGTATGCTTTGTAACGGCCGAACCGAGTATGATGAAATCAGATCTGCTCGCCTGCCCAATAAGCGTGAACTAGTTATCTACACTACCAGCAATTTTTTTTTGTAGCTAAAAAAAAAATATAATTCCAGATGTGCGAGTCATGTATTTCCCACAGCTGGACAAAGTCCGCATCGATCTCTCTTATTATATGGATAATTTATGAACTGATTACCAATAATTAAAAATCTTTGAAACTATTTACAAATTCTAGATTTCTGTTTAGTAAAAATAGATGGCCCTGTAGGAAACAAAAGTTGCTCTAGCTAACGCTAAATTTTTGCGATCAAGAAATGTATTTTGTTTTTCAAAATAAGAATATATACAAAACCATCGAAAATGTTCTAACTGAAAAGAAATTTTATAATATACATGATAGTGAACTTGTTACATGAATTGTTATAACATGCCAAACTTTATAACTCGGACTGAACCAAGGAGTTTTGTACGAAGTACTAACGATAATTCTATGGATTGAACATCCATGAAAAAGTTTCTATGCAAACTCTTTGTACCACACTAGACAGGCAAGTTCTTGATACTTACAGAAAGTATGAAGAACTGCGTAAATGTTATACGCTATTAACTGATCTGACTCTGTTTTTCTAATATATTCATATTCATTTATTTTCCTTACATAAAACATAAAATAATAAATACTGTACCCATATTAATCAATTATAAGAAAAATAAGTCATAATAAAAAGAATATCGAATATCTACAAACAAGTCTCTGGAGATGTTAAGAACACAATAAAACTTTTAACTAAACCCCTGATTTTTGTTAATATTTAATGTCTGTTTTTTTAATATTTTTTTCTTAGCTTTTTAATAATTAGCAGGTGTAGTGCATGGCTGACCGAACCCAGCCTGAGGCCAGCACAAAAATATTTTCAAATCTTACCAACATTTCTTCAACGGGAATCAATCCCACACCTTTCAAATTCAAGCCTACATGCCCATTCAGCATCCAATCAGAACTTCGTTAGTGGCTATATTCAGACCAGTCATAAAGTTTGGCGCGAGTGCAATGACCATGCCAAGCGTGAAAGTAGCTTGAAATGGTGAATGATATAGAAAGCTCTAGCAGATGTATACAAGCATAGATTTATTATATAATAAATCTATGTATACAAGCGTGTACCGTGGTATATGTGCTGTATACATACAGATGATAATACCACCTTATATCATAATATTTCAACCGTGTTGCCACTATTGAGTGGAATTTACTGTGTTGCCAGGCGACAGCAGAGTCTTCCTCAAAAAATAGAAAAAAAAATAGTCTTCCAATGATATGGTAGGACCTATGTGAAATGGAAACACAGCTAAAAGCTGATGAGCAAAAGTGGCACATACATTGTACTATGAGTTACCTACTTAAACACATCAAAATTGTACTTCCACAGACTATAGCTTTTAATCAACAAAGCCAACATTGAAACTTTTTTCACTCGTTCCATACAAACGAATAAAGTGATCACCTCTTCATATTGAGATAGTCACCAACTCTAATGTCGGGGGTTTTTGACCGCCAAAAAGCCGTCGACATGACTTAAAACGATTGACAAAGCCGGGACCAACATCTTAACGTGGCTTACAAAGCACCGAAGCGTTCTGAACTAAATGCCACTAACCGTGGAATCATTCTTCTTCTTTTTATTTATGGTCTCTGTGGTATAGCATCCACAACTTTGCTAATGTCATATCATACCGTTACCGATGACGCTTCGTTTTACCTTGAAAAACTGTTAAAAAATAACAACGAGGCGTAAATTTTGAAAGTCTTTCATCGGGAAACGAAGCGTCATACATAACGGTATAATAAAGGAACCAGCCGTAAATAGTAACACAATCAAATTCACATCGGGCTAAGGGACGAGTGTGTTGAGACCAATTCCGACTCTAGATTTGGACACTAGCTCATACGAGGAATATTTTGTAATTTTCCGTGTATTCGATCGTTTTTACACCACACGATACCGGTCAGCTATGTCGTATTGTACAAATTTCTTACGTTTTTTACAGAACAGAAACTACGTAAAGTCATAGAACAGAAACTAAGTAAAGTAGTAAATATAGGTACATAGATACGTACCGGCGCAGTGTCCTCAATAAGCTGCGAAAGAGAAGAACTTTCGGAGTTCTTCATATCATTCGCTTCTGATATCAGATGCGCGCGCAGCTGCTTATTCCTGAAATATTTATACATTGTAAAATTCGTTAGATAATTTAAAGGCACATTGTTCATCATCATCATTGCACACACCTAATCTAACCAGTTCAATGTTGTCATTGTTTGAACCTGACTAATCAGACTAATAATTTTTGCAGTGTACCCAAATAATTCTACAGCGAAAGTTGAGAAATTTTTGATCCTCCTTCACGCCAAAACCACTGAACGGAGCTGAAATTCTGCACTTATGTAGATCTAGACCTGGAATAACATAAAGGCTACTTTTTATTCGGTTACCACGCGGACGAAGCCGCGGGCGGAAAGTAGTAATTAAAATAATTCTTGTAACATAGCTACGACGTTCTGAAGCTGCGGGCAGGAGCTAGAGGTGGACGCTATCACACAGCATCAACTAGGCAGAGCTTGTATTATGTTTATAGGAACCATCATCATCATCAGCATATAGCAGCTTCTACTGCTGCCTCTCCTTCTAATAAGCGCCATTGCGCCCTGTCCACAGTTCGACGCATCCAACTTCTACCAGCAGCCGACAGCAGATCGTCACTCCACCTGGTCGGAGGGCGTCCTACACTACGTTGACCGAGCCGCGGTCTCCACTGAAGAACTCGTTTACCCCAACGGTTATCGGTTCTACGGCAGAAATGGCCAGCCCACTGCCACTTCAGCTTGCTAATTCTCTGAGCTATGTCGACAACTTTAGTTCTATGTCGAATAGTCTCGTTGCGGATTCTATTCTTCAGAAAACATTTATCCCGCGGCGGGAATCGAACCTGCAACCTTCTGCATCTCAGGCGGACCTTCGCCCACTGCTCCATCAAGTGATCAATAATCTTGTAATATTGCTAAGAAGGTCAATTTTCGTAGATTACCTCGAGTCCAGCTGCATGATATGGTTGTGGGCTTGCGCGAGTTGGGCAGTGCAAGTGGCCAGTCGCTCCTCCAAGGCCGCGGACTCCACGCACTTCACGGAGTACTTCTCCGAGAGGGAGAGGATCTCTCGCTTTATCTCCTCCATCTCTTGTCTGCTGGGGACGAATTGAAGTTATAGTTTTTGATACTGAATTCATTCTAACGCGGATAAGCTTCAACAGAACCGGTTACAAGGTTTGGTGTACTAAGTTTTCTAGTCATGTCTCAAGTACTACAATGTCACAGAACAGTGTGTCAAGGATACCACATGACGCTAAAATAAATGTTTTGATTGCACGAATGAGAATCGAAAAAACTGAGGCATCAGTAGATACATTTCATATGTACATATTGGGACATATTATGTATATTTTTTAATATTAAGAAACTGAAGATACATATTCTGAAATATTCAAGTTCTCTTATGACGAGATCATGATCTTCAGATGGAAAAAGTTGTAGGCATTGGCTAAAATTGAAAACGGAGGTACCTACCTCCTTGAATTAATTCTTTTCAAAACCGGTGCAAAACAGAGCCATTGGTTGAATGTGATTGCAATAAAATTATGTAATAGACCTACTGATCATGTTTGAGTGGACTTTCATTGAAAACTAGAGTCCTATCAAATGGACCACGCACGTACCAGTGGACTTCTAGAGATTGAAGATAAATTTGAAAGACAAACCTACATTCCCCAACGCATAACGAACGTGGGGATTATAGGCATATCCCCCCTACTAGGGGAGGCAGTGGACTGATAAGCCGATCTTATTGTTGTGGATAGACAAAAAAGGTGTAAATAAACATCATAATTACACTAGTATGAGTACTGACTGGTGCCGAGAGCTGAGCTGGCCGAGGTCTGCGTGCTTCGCGCCTCTCGCGAGGAACTCCGTCTTGAACTTGTCCACCTCGCGCCTCACTTCACTCTCGTGGGCCTTGCGCATCGCGTCCAGTGCGGCTAACGTCGCGCGTGTCTCCTCTGCTAGGGCTTGTTCTTTGTCCAACCTGGGATGGGAAAAAACAATATCTCGTTAGGTTAAGTTTTCTTGTCGTGGATTTCAGAAATAGAGTCGCTTAGGACGTAACCTCCATCTTGCGACTGTCTCGTTCAGCTGGGTGATCGGCTAACTCTGTTGCACATAGAAATGATTGACACCGATCCTGTTTTTACAAATTTTGACATTTCATCCGTCGAAATTCAAATGAACGTCAATCACAAACTGTCACAGTTTGCTAAAACAGGATCGGTGACAATAATTTCTGTTTGCAACAGAGTTAGCCGATCACGCCGCTGATGTGTGTTAAGAGTATGGTCAAGAAGAAACCAGGACTTGAAAGAAAAAACCAAACCAGACCCCAAATAATTAGCAAATATCGAAAGGGAGTTACAAAATAAGATGACTAACAAGTGATCAAACACAATCAATCAGCATACAGCAACAAGTGATCTGTGGTTCTCCGTCGTATTTTATTAAGAATCGCCGATATAGCAGCAGTTTAACTCTTAATTCTAGTGTTCCATCGCCTTTTTGACGAAGTTGTTGAAGGACAAACAAATGACTCCCTCTTACAGCTGTAACATACATTATGAACGGACGCGAATGTTACCTGAGCTGCTCCCTCTCAGCGCGGTGTTTATCTTCCATCTCCCTCACTATGCGACGGTGCGAGCTCTCCATGGCCATGAGTCCCTTCTCGCAGAGAGCGCGGAGCTGCTCGATCTCCTGCTGGTAGCGCGCGCGCAGCCCGTCGCCGTGCGTGTCGGCCGCCACCGCGCTCTGCAACAACGGGCCCGGGCTGGACTCTCGAGAGACAAACCATGTCGCTAACTCGCAATCATACATGCATGCTTACTGCACGAGGTCTTAAACCTAGAAACTTGTAATGTCTGTTTAGAACACAGTGTCTTTAGAATACAATCATAGCATTGGTTTGGTTATGCCACTCTGATGAGAAGAGAAGCCGCGGACCTTACCTTCTTGCACAATATTGTTCTGAATCTTTTTGATGCTCCCTCACTCCAATCCGAAATTAAATTAACAGTTCCATCAAGTAGAACCTCTCGCAGAAAATATCTAAAATTGCATATCCCCCGCTGTTCCACTAACTACCGCAAAAACTCATACCTGTTGAGGACTGCTAAGTTTTCAATACTAACTATACTAAAAATGTTCACCTATTTAATGTAAGACAGAATGCATTTAAAACTTTAATAAGTAAAAACTTTTTTATTGAGTGATAATCCAGTAACTACTTATGAAATAACGACTCCCAGCTTTCTTTCTTCTTATGAGCTAATGACCAAGACACTAATAACTATGTTGTTGGAGTTTTTAGGCTACCTATTTGCCTATTCAGGCTAGGAACATACTGTTTTTTTTTTCTTATTTATAAGTATTATATTTCTATATATTATCTTATTTTCTATTTATCTATGTATGACTTAATCAATTAATAAGACATGCAATCAATCTATTTTTTAATGTAGCACACTTTGTAATTTCTCTTTGTTATTGTCTTTGTTAGTAACTAGTTTACTTAAATTCTAACTGTGAAAACTGCTTAAGGCTTTATTTATTCTATTTTGTGTAATTTTCATATTTTTTAGTTAATTTGTAAGCTGTTTGTTTTCTATTTAAATAAAAAAAAATATATATTTTCTAAAAGAAGACATCGCCTGCTGAAAAAGAACCATTTTGCAAGTAGTTTTAAACAGTTTGTTTGGATATGAATGTGTTGTACCTGATAGGCGGCGCGCAGACTGTCCAGCTGCGCGGAGTACTCCGTGTCGAGCGCGGCCAGACGGCGCTGCAGCGTGCGCGCGCGCTCTCGCAGCACGGCGCGCTCGCGCTCGTGTGTCGCGCCCAGCTGTGCGCGTGCGCGCCGCGCCGCCGCCAGCGCCGCCGCCTGCTGCGCCAGCGCCGCCGAGCTGCGCGCGCGCTCCTCCTGCACCCTGCGCACCCAGACCCACGTCACTCCCAGTCCGGACTACTCGCGTCCGCGCCGCGGAGCCCCGCTCACCTGTCCAGCGCGTCCTGCAGCTGCTTGCAGTGCTGGCACGGGGCCAGCGCGTGCAGAGCCTCGATGCGCCGCCGGAGCGCCTCCGCGCGCTCCGCGAGCCCCCCGGGGGCGCCCGCCTCGCCCTCCGCCCCCGCCGCCTCGCCCTCCGCCCCGAGGCGCCGCCGCAGCTCCTCCACCGCGGCCTCCGCTCGCTCGAGGCTCTCGCCGATCTTCATCGAGTCTTCACTGTCGCCGGAACAGTCACTGGAGAAGAGCGCTCGGCACTCGGTCGAGAACCGCTGGAAGAGGAACACGAACTCCGCCTCCTGCGCGGGGTCCGCCGTCAGCGAGCTCACGGCGTCCTCGCGGCGCGGCGCGCCGGCCTCGGGCGCGCCCGCCGCGCCGCACGTGCCCGCCAGCACGGCCACGCGCGCCGCCACCAGCGCGCGCAGCGCCAGCGCCTCGCCCAGCTGCTGCAGCAGCGCGCGCGGCGAGCCCCCGCCGCCCGCCCCCGCGCCCGCTCCCCCCGCGCCCCCCGCGCCCCCCGCGCCCTCCGCCGCGCGCCGGTACAGCTGCGCCACATCGCGCGCCGCCGCGTCCATCTCGCAGCGCAGGTGGTCGTGCGCGGCGCGCCACCACAGCTCCAGGTCGGCGCGCTCCTGCGCCGCCAGCGTGAGGCGCGCGCGGCGCGCGTCGTCCAGACGTCCCTCGCAGGCGCGCGCGGCGCGGGCCAGCGCACGCGCCACCTCCGCCTGCACGAGCTCGGCGCCCAGCGCGTCGCGTGCGCCCGCCCACGCCAGGCGCACGCGCGCCGCCTCGCCCGCCTCCTCGTCGCCGTCTCCCGCGCCGCCGCAGGGCGCCGCGCTCGCCAGCGCCGCCGCCAGCTCGCCCAGCTTCTCCGCCTTGAAGGCGTCGACGGCGGCGTCCAGGTCGCGCTGCGCGGCTCGCAGGCGCTCCAGGTCGGCGCCGTGCAGCAGCAGCGCGGCTTTGCTCGGCTCGCGCGCGTCCCCCTCGGCCTCGACGCGGCGCGACAGCACGCGCGCCAGGTACTCGAGCGAGTGCCGCGTGGCGCTGTCGCCGCGCTGCTCGCCGCCGAGCCGCCGGCGCAGGTCCTCGATGAGCTGGCCGGTCTCGGTGATCTCTGAGCGGATGAGCCGCGCGAAGAAGCCGTCGCCGCCGGCGGTCTCGAGCGCGTCGCGGATGCGGCCCACCAGCACGGCCTCGTAGGCCAGCTTCTCGGCCAGCAGCTCGAGCGAGCGGCGCGGCGTGAGCTCGCCGGCGTCGTAGAGCGCCGCCTTGCGCCGCGAGATGTCGGTGAGCTTGGCGCGCAGCTGCTCCTCGAGCTGCGCCACGGCCTGCACGGCGGCCTCGTCGGGCTCGGCGCGCTCCGAGCAGCGCTCCACGCACTCCTGCAGCCGTCTGCTGACGTCCACGAGGCACCTCTCCATGGACTTCATGCTGTATTTCTTCTCCAGGCTGGGCGAGGGTGATCGCCTGGTTTTGGCAGCGCGCATGTTGCTCATCTGGCAGAGGCACTCGTTGACCTTGTTGCGTGAGTGTATGACAGCACTCTCGAGACTGTGCAGCCTCTCCAGCAGATGTCTGGGCGCCTGCGCGGTGGTGGCGATGGAGACAGACGTGTCCGGGCTGTCGTTGAGCGAGGGGCTCTCCGTGGACCTGGTGACTTGGCCGAGGGATTCGCACGAGTTGGTGAGCTCCTTGCGGATCTCTAGCGCGGACGCTACTTTGGTTTCTAGGGAACTCAGGCGGACCAGCATCTTCATCGGCTCGGAGCTGGTGGCGCTATCGAGAGACTTCCTTCTGAGTCTAGCAGCCAACCTCTTCATTCGCTTCTCTTCGGTTGACTCTAGTTTCTTGCTTTCTTTGGCTGGCGATGCGCTCTTGGATGGAGAGTTGATGGTAGGAACTGGCTCCCCTGACTCTAGCATCGTGATTTTTTGCTCCAGTTCGGTCAGTTTCTCTTCCACTTCTTTTCCTAGGGTGAGGGATTCCCTTCCCTTGAGAGATAGACTTCGCCTCTTCTCTCGTGATTCAGTTTTCTGGATCTTATGCTTCAGCGTCCTCACTTGCTTGTCAGAAGCTGTCAGTTTCTGCGTTAAGTCTAAGATGCGAGCTGCCATCAGATCGATTTCCGATCTGCTGCACTGTTCTCTCAGTTTCATTTCGTTGCGAAGTTTTAAGTTGATGACCTCGAGTTCATCGTATATACTATGAGAGTCTCTTAGCTCCTTCTTCATAGCCTTGATTTCCTGTATCGCTTTGAAGAACCTTCCTCTCAACTCGTCATATTCTTCAATCAATCTGTTTTTGTCCAAAGATTCTAGGTTTAAATCAGTGTTTATGTTTGTGAGATCGCTAAGGGACCCTACGCTTTTTCGTTTCTCTCTAGTAGGTGACTCGTTCACTACTCGTCCTTCCAGGTCTCTGATCTTGGCGTACAAGTTATCGTTTTCCTTGACGCTGTTCAGCAGCCTGTCGTTGAGCTCGCTGAGCTCTCGTTGGAGGTGCGCGATAGTCTCCTGCGCCGACGCCAGCTGCCGCGTCAGCAACTCGCAGTGTTCTGTGGATTCTTTCAGGAAGTTCTGCGTTTCCGTCAATTTCGACTCCCACATCGTCTTATCTTGGTTGTAAAGCTGTTTGATAGCATCTAGATTTTCGGCTTCTTTCGTCCTCGAAACCAATTCCTCCTCTTTTTTCTGCAACTCTATCACAAGATCCTCCATTTGCTTTTCTTTGACTGCTGCATCAGATTTGATTTTGTGAAGTCTCGTGAGTTCGTTTTCTGCCGCACTGACATCGTTAAGCGCCATCTTTAATTGCTTGCGCAGATCTTCGATTTGTATCGTCTGCTTGTCTATCGTGGAGATGTAGCTACGTTTGCGGGGCTCGTTCGGTTTCTCGTTTTCGTCAACTTCATTAGGCGGGCGATCTATTTCTTTTTCTTTGGTTGCGTCGATTTCGTCCGTTTCAAACGTCGTGGTGTCCGACAATGGTGGTGATTTGTAGCAGCCTCGGGCTCGGACCTTCTCTTTGACTTTGGATATGGGGGTGCGGGAGAGGATGGGGGAGGGAGGTGGTTGAGATCCCATCTCTCCCCAATCGGCGCTATCCCTTCGGCCGCCTTCGGATGCTGTTCTGTACTCTTCGTCTGAAGAGAAAGGTGCTGACTTGCCGGTGAGAGGAGTCACTGGGGTGATAGGTGAGGTGGATGATTCCGATGCGCGGTCTACCGTGTCCTCCCTCAGTATGAGTGAGAGGGGTCCAGTATCAGGGAGGCCAGCAGTTCTTCGCATCGCTGACACCCAATTCGCTCTGATGCCCGCAGTCACTGCTGATAGAACTATGTGTTTGCCGTCCCATGTCTGTGAAAAATTAACACAATCATTAGTTAGCATTCAACACTAGCTACCGCCAGCGACTGCGCCCGCATACTGAACCCGGATGAAAAGTAACTTTATATTGTTGCTGTTCTAGAACTACATTATGTAGAAAAATTTCATCAGTAGTTTTGGCGTATCGGAGAAACAAACAACTTCACATTCTAACAAAATTTTGCATTTATAATAATTGCAGGTGTAAACATGGATGTTACTTACCTCAGTCTCAAAAGCATATCCATTAGTAGAATTTGCCGCTGGCAGATCCACGACCCTCGAGATCCCACTAAGGTCGATCACTCCATCCATGAGTCCCCGATGTTCCGCATGAGGGTCCCTGAAGTACAGCAAGGCAGCTCCTCGGAGTACGAACCAGTGTCTAGACCAGACACCCCCCGGACCCCGCCTCTGCAGCCACCCGGCCCGGGCGTGGAGTAGTCTTTCAGCTGGCAGTTCAACTCTGCCAGGTTCTGCGCTTTCGGTGGTCTCCACTGCATCTGTGGTCTCGCTGCCTTCGCTGGCTGAGCTGGAGACGCCCTCTTCCGGTGGTGCACCACCGTCCGGTGAGCCTCGAGCCTGTTAACAACAAGATGTTAGCTTTTCATTTCAAACCAAGTAGCAGAGCATTGTAAAGGTAGCCAAGACCCGAAAAGACTTAGACGAATGTCCATGTGCTTACTAGGGGTCGCAAACCGGGATCCCGAATCCCGAAAATACCGGAATACCGAACCGAAAAGAACGCTTTCAAATACCGGCATTGAGAAAACGGAAATCGGGATTTACGTTATTTCAATATAAATCTATATTAAATAATATTATGTCAATAAACAATTAAAATAACTCAGCAGCAGCCAGTTATTTATAATACTTTCGTAATAAATGATTGTTATTTTTAATCAATGTGATTTTCTTATCATAACGCATTTTTATTGTTTGGCTGGTGACTATTCCCTTACGAAAATTACGATTCCATTACATATTTCAAATATTGTTTTCACTATATTGAAAATACCGAAACTACCGGAATATCGGTATTCATTTCAAAGTAATACCAAAAACACCGATTTTTGAAAAGAGGTCCGGTATTGCTTACATACATTGTAAAAAAACAAAATTTGTTTTGTTCACGACTTTTTCCCCATATGGATCTTCAGATATTGCTCAGTACGTAAATCTATTGAGTATACCGAATAGTGGGTAGTTTGAGGCAAGACCATTCGGGCATATGCCCACTTTTGCTCAAAGTGTACTTTAAACTTCTTAATTAATAATGCAATTTGACTTTGACTTTCTTGAGAAAGCTATTTTTAAGTATTATCAGTAAGAACATCAAGCTTTCAATAATCTGGAGAAAACAAGGGTTATTTTATCTACACGGTCAGCTAATTAAAATTGGCATGACCATTTAATTGAGCTTTGTAAAATTGCTTGCGTTTTACCCGTATTTTGAGCGAACCGCAATTAGCGAAATTGATCAAAAGAAAGTAAGAATATTGATAAAATCAATCAGCGATCATTTTTAGAAAGTACATACATATATTTTTTCGGAAACCTGTCTCACGATTACACTTTCTTTGAATCCTTAATCTCTATCTAGGTACTATAAGTATAAAGTTTACTTTGAACATATTTTGAAGGAAAGACAAAAGAGCGAGTTCTTTATAAAGGGAACTACTGCTAAAAATCGCACATAAGGGTTCGTTTCACCAGTTTGCAAGGTCAACCGAAAAAAATAACTATCTTCCCTTTTTTCAAACGCTTTTTACTATACTGTTGCTCTGAGAAGTATGTGGTATGACTTTGAGAGATAGAGTGCGGAGTAGTGTGATAGGAGAGAAATGTGGAGTAAATGAAGATTTCGTGACAAGGATTGAGAAAGGTATGCTGAAGTTTCGGCATGTTGAAAGGATGAATGAAAGAATTTTGGGGAAAAAAGTATATGAGGCGTGTTTGAATGGGACAGTTGGAAGGGGAAGACCTCGACGTACGTTCTGCGATCAAATCGGAGACGTGCTGGAAAAAGGCCAGGTCCGGAATACCCTAAACCGACGAGCATGAATGAAGAATGTGATGAGAGTGAATGAAGCAAAGAGGTATGCCAGGATCGTAGCAAGTGGAGATCCATGGTCTCTCTGGGAAAAAGGCGTGACGTATTTTACTATGTGTTTTACTATACTAGAACTGACCGGAAGACGGTCCGGAGGAGGCAGCCGGGTGGGGCGCTCCAGAGGCGGCGGGAGAGCGCGGCGCGAGCGCGGCCTCGTCAGCGACGCCGCTATGTCCCGCAGCTGCTCGTCGTACTGCTGGTGCTGCTGCTGAAGAAGAGGTGAGCGGACGCCCACACCTGCTGATAGATACAAATCGTTATTTTCAAGATCTCAAGTAAAGACGCGTCAAAATTTCAGGTAATCGGTTGATGGAGAGGGCTCAAGACCGTTCTTCGTGGAATTCCTTGGGGGAGACCTATGTTCAGTAGTGGACTTTTATAGGTTGTTGATGATGATAATGATGATGATGAAGTAAAGAAACTAATTCTAGATACCGCCCCACAGGTTTAATTTAGTGACGTTCATAATGTCTCTGTCCTCATTAATTAAATATAAGGATTCTCTTGGAGTCTGAAATCAAGGTACGAGTGTAATACAAAAACGTTTTTCGGAGGTCATGTAGGTAAGTAATAGGATTGTATTAAAACTTGTAAACTACTTACCTTCATCGGTCCCCTGGTTGGCGGAGGGTTCCGCCCAAGTGTCTCGTCTCCTCGAGCGCGCCTTCTCTTCTCCGTTGATCTTGTCTCGCGTGGGCGGAGACGCTGATGATACTGGCTGGTCTGTGTATACTGCAACAAATGACACAGTTGAAAGGAGATTGCTGGGTTGTCATTCTCTTGTAGCATAAGAAGAGCAGACAGTTGTAAGCAGATCATCGAAGTTATAAATAAATAAATAAATAAATAAATAATCCTGGACGTTATCACACAGCATCATGTAGCCCCAAACTAAGCAGAGCTTGTATTATGGGAACCACATGATTGATATACTACATAGATACTTATTTTTTCTTTGTAAATACATACATATCATACATAGAAAACACCCAGACCCGAGACAAATATCTGCAGAACATGCAAACATTTGTCCCGCAGCGGGAATCGAACCCGCAACCTTCTGCGTCACAGGCGGACCTTCGCCCACTGCGCCACAGAGGTCGTCTAGAGGAGAAGTTAAACGACATTCCGTCAGATCGCGGTTCTGTGGCATTCAGTTGGTCTAAAACAAAGAGGTTGGATTTTTTTCTTTGTCTAAAAACCCCTTACCCAAAAACCCATTAGCTAATACGAAAAAAAAATGTATTGGTTCTTCCTTGATTTTTGAATTATGATGATGATAGATGTAGAAGTGTAGTAGCTGCTTGTGGAAAAGGAAAGGACAGACTCGCAATCTTAAATTTGCATATCTCAACGATAACCAACCCACAAAAAGCCCGGACATCAAGATTCTGATAAGATCATACCAAAATTATCATCGCACAACCTCAAATTAATTAAGATTAACAGCCCGTCGAAAGTATCCAATACTTTCTGTCTCGCTTACCCAAAAGAAAGAGCTTATCTCCTGCCCATCCCGATCGCATCGTCCATAATTGAGCCTAACTTAACGACCGGATCGCATGCACCAAGGTCGACAATAAGACCAAAAGGTTTAAGAAAGAGGTGTATACACATGGCGGGTTCATCTCTATCTTCTCTAATTTATATTAGAGACGAGATATATTATTATAATGGTGTGTTGAAATAAATAAAATAAATCTATAAACAGATATCGTCGCATTTCGCATTTGTTTTTTCGTATGAACAAGTGGCCAACCCTGGGCTTCTTCGCCCACACAAGGCGTTGATTCGAAACAAAAATTGGTTTATCACGATTCAAATTAATATGGTAGTTTTTGGAAGCTTAGAGGCCTTCGCTAAAGGATAACAACCGTGCCTTCCGAAGTTTGGAAGGACCAACAAGATACGCCACGCCACAAGTGCTTTTTTCCAAGTGCAGTACATACCGTTGCATCAGAAACTTTTTATTTCGTTTTACCTTAGGCTTACTTGACTAAAATAGGCCTGGCAATTAGTCCTCCAGTATGCACGCACCTTTCTTGTACATACGCCCTTTTTAACCGGCTATCTGGCCGAATTATCTTGCCGCGGCGGTCCGACCATCAAATAATATAAATGTGTCTGTCATTACGAGGAATTGTACATGTTAAGATGGAAGCATTTAGTTGTCTGCACGCGAGTGTTTAATTATGCCGGTGGATCTGCAGACGTGATGAAAGAGAAACTAAATAGTAGGTTACGTATCGACATATGGAACTGCTTTTAGGCTGCCTGAAGTTAGTACCTAGAAGAAATTATCCTCATATCCGAACAAATTGCATCTATAATACCCATTAGTAAGAAGATAGGATGCATAAACTTGAATATCACCCGCGTTAATGCGCAGAGTATTTTATTAATTGACAAAATAAACAAAGATGGCGTCAACGGTTCGCGGGCTTTGTCGGCGTAGGCGCAGATACATTTCAATTTATTTACCTCGTACATTAAATGCAACGTGAGTTTGTCTATCTGTTAATGTTGCAGATTTTATTATGAATTACTTAACTAATTTTAATGTTGTTGGCTTCGTTGTTGGATATTTTCTTATTCGAGGAAAATTTTGAGTTTTTGTATGCAGTCAAGAATAGATTGTTGGTATGTATTGTTTTCTATCCAATTTCTAATTCATTTAAAATTTAAAACTATCTTCTCTTTTATTATTTTTTCGTGTCACCTTTAGTGTTGGAGTTTTTTGACCGACGAACGACTGCAAAAGCCGGGACCAATATCATAAAGTGCCTTCTGAAGCACGCAAGCGCACGGATCTAAATACCACTAAACGGTCACCCATCCAAGTAGTGCCGGGTGGAGTGGTTGCTTTACTCGGATGATCGACTAAGAACAGCGAAATAAGCCAGGCCCCCAGCGCTTCTTCTAAACCTCATAAAAATGTAGTTCAATTCATTCTCCAATCATTATTCCTTCAACGGGATAAAAACAGCATAACTGTTGGTACGCGATGAATTATGAATGACGCAAGACGCGTAGAATTATACTTCTTATATCATTTAACTAGGTACCTCGAGTGAAGCAGCGGGCACTAGCTAGTGAGGAGTATGTTCTCTACTGTCTATGAATCATCATTACTAAATTAAACGTAGACATTTATAGATATCAATTGTGATAAGCTTTGTAATCCTATCCTACTTAAACTTATTATTATAGGTAAATGTGAAATTTTATGAGGATGGATTGATGTTTTTTACTCTTTCAAGCAAAAAATACTGAACGGATTTGGATGAAACTTGGAATGTACATAGTTTGTGACCTGATTAACACATAGGCAACTTTTTATCCCGGTACCATGCGAGCGAACCTACTATCCTACTAATACTATAAATGCGAAAGTTTGTGAGTATGTATGGATGTATGGATGAATGGATGAATGTTTGTTACTCTTTCACGCAAAAACTACTGAACGGATTTTGATGAAACTTGGAATACATATAGATTGTGACCTGGATTAACATATAGGCTACTTTTTATTCGGGTACCACGCGAGCGAAGCCGCGGGCGGAAGCTAAAATTTAATATTGCGTTCATTGAATTTAGGTCTTGACTGTTAGGTATATAGGTGCATTTTTTATAATATGAGCACTAATATCTTCTATAGCACTCATTCGAGAAGAAGACGAATGCTTGACAAATCGAGAATGGAGTCTTGTTATGAGTCATTCGCACCCGAAGACTAGTGTTCTCTGAGCCATCCTAGCTGGAATCAACTTCCTGCCAAACGTCTTTTAAACGCGCTGATCTAAATTCCTGGCAGAAGGAGCAACCCTTCCTCCGAGCGCAGCAGGTTAACTCATGAACTCAAGAACAATCAAGCAAGCTCCACCAAGCTCATAATATTTTTCTTCTAAATATAATTGATAAATCATTAAACACTTATGATAAATATCCAAACTTCAAAACCAAACGAATTTAAATAAGAAATTCCAAATAGCAGTTAACGATCATCAAAGCTTGACTTTCTAAACGCCGAATCAACGCAAAATAAATCATCTTTAGCAATTATTATTAACAAAACGAATTCTTAATATCTGCTGACACGGTGGATGTATAAACAAATAATTTAAATGAATATAGGTAATATGTTTTGCGAGTAATGTGGTTGTAGAATATGCTAAACAGCTCAAGTTGCCAATTACTGCTATACACTGTGAATATTACTCCAGACAAAATTTTCTGCAAACCCAGTGCGTCAAAAGTACCTTAACAACTTGTCTTCCAGAACTAGTCTTAAAGTATAGCAAAAAGCAAGCGTAAATTAACAGTTTATATTAAAGTCTTGAAATTCAATACAGGCTTTGCTCATTTCTTTTGCCATCTATATTTTGAAGAAAAAATCGTAGAAATTATAATATTATCATTTTTCTTTTCTTGATTTTGTATTAGGAGTTGTAAAGAAACTTCTGTACCACAAGATACACCCACAAGCGTGTCGAGGTGTCCCGTACATCATGCACCCAAGATTTAGTGTTGAAAAAACGCGGAGTTTAATAAATATGAATGAAGCGGTCGCGCGGGCGCTCCGCCGGTGTAAATCATCGACACCCACTGCGCGCCATTGTGACGGTGTGGTGCCCATCATTTTATGACTTCAAAGCCGAAAGGAGGAAAGTTTTGCAAATAAAATCTGTTACTTTTTAAGTAGCTTTACAGTTGACTTGGAAATTATTAACAAAAAAAATATATTTGAGAAAGTTAATACTTAAACTAAAATCCGTAAGTAGGGCCTTCTGTATTATTTAATGCTTTATACCTTAAAACATATTTTTTCTGAAGAAACGACAAAAAGGTCGTGGAGTGGGTATCATTTGGTCTACTTTTCGAAATGACTAGGTAGTAAGACATCATAATAAGAATAAGAATAATTGATTTTAGAACATTTATAAAAAAAAACAGCTTTGTAGGTAGATATAGATAGGTACCTATTTATTCAATGTTGGCTTTAAATTATGTAGGTAATGATAGAAATGACAATGATCAAGACTAAGGCCTGTATTCAAGAACTGAGTCAAAGGAATTCAGGATTCATATTTAACACATATTCTTTCAAAGCACATATTTTTGACAGTATTCAATACAAACCTAGGCTAAGATTCCTACCTATTCAGGGATAGATAAGAATGAATACGGGTGTCTGAATCTCAATCATAAGATCAAATAAGATAATGAAAATATAAAATGCGTTTCAAAACAATTCCGAACTATAAAATCATGGTGCACCTACCCCTCATCAAAGCAAACGCTCAAACTACGCAAGTCGAACCGCAAGTTAGCATGCTTAACTAGCAGCTGGCAACTCTTTTAACTTATTGGAACTGACATAAATAACTAACAACTGGCAGATATGCAATGGCAGTGGTTACATTTTGAAACCTTTGTTGGATCTTGGAATGAGGTATGTTTCGCTAGAGGCATAGCCGAGTCCAATAGAAGAACTACAATCCTGCATATTTATGTGTTTGTATGATTGATTGCAGCAATAATATGGACAGAGAAGGCACTTTTATTTCAGAGCTAGGACTTACACGGAGTTTAGATATGCGTCTCGTGAGTTTAGTGATACTCTAGTATCACTGACGAAGAAATAGCAACTAGCAGAATAGTGATAGGAGTTTTAAATGCTATTTTATTAAGTTTTAAGTTCTAATTCAGTTAGACAGTTTAGATACACAAATTGCGAAGAGCACTTCCAAATCGATGCGCTCTGTACAGTAATATTCGTAATGACTTTCTTCTGATTCAATTAAGGGCCTTGATAGTAGTATCTAATAGAATAGAAGATAGTATCCTTCCTAGAACAACCTGGAGAATTCCATTTTACCCATAAAAAGCATTGATGATCGTGACTTGTTTTCGGCGAAAGCCTCATCACTGCATCATCACTCATGTCATGACTAATGCGAAGGTCAATGCTCTGCCAGTAATGGTTTTTTGGTGGCCATTTTCGATGATTTTTTGCCGTGGACTAGCCGCATTTTAGTTAAGACATATCGTGGCTATGTATGGTTAATATCATTATTTTGGTGGCAGAGATTGAATGCGAGTTCAAGTTTGAGATTAATAGATAAATTTCAATCACGAGAATGGAGTAGGTAATATTTAAATAACAAACATTTATTACTATAAAGGAAATATTTAAAATATATTTCATGTCACCTCCACGCCCCTACATAAAAACGGAGTTTGATACGACACGCAGCCTTTCAATGAAACCTTAATTAAATTTTACAACAACGAAGTTAGGTAAAAGTCATCAAAACGAACCGTAAGTTTCGTGCAGATACAAGTTCTCAAGTATTATGTAAAATGGTAAACACTCCGTTGCAGTGTCCACTTCATCACTACTGTATCTCAACAATCTTATAAATTACCCAGTAGTTTCACTACAAGCAGATCCACAACAAGATAGACACTTCATCGTAACAGAACGCGAATTATATTTATTATGCAATCGTAAGATTATTCACACGGACGTAACTCCTGGTAATGCTAACGTTAATTCATAAATCGGTGTCATAATATTATGCAGAAGGCAATTGAGGTGGATGCAGCTCGTGACTTACGCCGTTGTTTTCTCAGATCAAGATTGTAACGTTCTGTACGGTTAAGATTTCGATGAGTGATCAGTGGAATTTACAACTATGGGTAAATATTTGGCAACTAATCACTGGCCGAACTCAAATTAGTAAAGAATGTTACGCTCTGTACGGTCATTATTTGGATGGGTGATCAGAACAACTAGGTACGTGGTTAATTTTCTAAATGTAACTATTGACATGCTGGAAAAGAAGAACCATAAAGGACTAAGTAGGTATATAAGCAATGACCAATTCTGAAACTTAAAACAAATTGCAGTTTTTATATGTATTTTTATTTATGTACCCTAATGGCAACCCTGGTGTCGGACATTTTATGCCAAAGGCCTCCGAAAAAAGCCAACATCTTAAGATGTTGGTCTTCCGTGTTTCGGAAGCCCGTTAATGTGCCTTTCAAAGCACGGAAGCGCTCAGAACTAAAAAAAACAGAATATAATTTATTTGAATGCCAATAAACTGTAACCCATCACAGGAGGACCGGAGTGTTGCTTAACCAAGATGATCTGCTAAGAACAGCGAAGTAAGCTTTGCCACGAGCGCTTAAATTTGCAATAAGCAAGCTCTATTAACTATTTGTTCTCTTAGGATTACCTATGTGGGCTCAAAGTTATACGACAATGTTTACCGACTTGAAATGTGTTCCTGATTACACAGAAACACGTTTGTACGAATAAAATATGCGTAGGTATGAAGGAAGTTGTGGCCATTCATATTTAAATAGGACTTCTATTTATAAGCACCAACATAAGTACCTTTCCAATGAATGGAATCATCTTCTTAAATAATTAAGTTTCCGAGATTTTTTTTTAAGTGTAGCCGCTTTGAAACTCATATACTGTGTAGCTTGTATTGAAAATGTCTAATTATATTTTGATTAATAAGTTTGTTAATATAATTATGGTAAATGTTAATGTTTTTGACGCGCTATATGCTCAGGATTTTTGTTCGTACTTCTTTATCATTTAAAGTTAATATTATTACTTAGAATAATGAATAGTACCTACCCTCTATATAGGTGCAGATTTATTATTTTATCAAGCCGATAATTTTAAATTAAAGCGCTACATTGTAAAGGTTCAATGTACATTACAAAGGTATAGGTATCTACTAACTTGCGCCCGCGGCTTTGCTCGCATGGTACTCGGATAAAATACCTCTGTGTTAAACCAGGTCATAAACTTTGAATATTCCAAGTTTCATCCAAATCCGTTCAGCCATTACGGTGGTGAGTGGTAACAAACATCATACAAACCTTTCGCATTTAAAATATTAGGATGAAATTTACAATACCAACTATTTCCAAAACTCCATTAAAAACGATTCAAACTTAAACTCAAACTCAAAATATATTTATTCAATAAGTAAAGTACACTTTGAATCGTACATTAAGACAAGTTATCAGCAACTCTCTTAGAAAAAATTCAAATTGGCCTTCGGCCGGCCTAAAATCGACGACACCAGAGTTGGCCACTAGCTCACACGAAGAAGAAGAAGAAGCAATCGACCAACAACAGCAGTTTCACGTTCCATATCAGGATCAGCAATTAAATACCTCCATTAAATCAGTAATTAGGATCGGATATTTGCAGGTGTGCACGAGTTTCATCTGACGAGATTTCAGAGTTTTTCGAGGTACTTTCGAGGTGAGAGGAGTAAATAGATGTATTAGTACACATAAATAAAGAATAAATCACATAGCCCCAAATGAAACAGCGCTTGTTAATACATGCGACAAAACCAACCAGACCAGAACCAGAAAGACATGTTATAGTACTTATATACTTTTTTTGTAAATACATATCAAATATGTATAGAAAACACCCAGATCTGAGAAAAATATTTGCAGATAATAATTAATTTTAAAAAAATGCTGGACCTTCCCACACAGCATTATGCAGCTCCAAACGAAGCAGTGCTTGTATTGTGGGAACAACATTATACATACATGCTTAGAAAACACCCATACCCACCCATACGTACGGTTGCCTGGAAGAGATCGCTTTATGCGATAAGGCCACCAATTGTGTTACCTTCTAGTTCATAATGCTTAGTTTAAGTTACTTTTACTTGTATGATTGTGGTGATCAATAAAGAGTTATCTATCTATATATCTATACCCGAGAAAAATATTTGCAGATCATACAAAAATTTGTCTCGCAGCGGGAATCGAACCCGCAACCTGTGTCTCAGGTGAGTTTTTGCCCACTGCGCCACAGAGGCCGTCAATATTTTGAAGAATATTTTAAGTTAATAAAGGGTACCTAACTAATGGGTAACTAACTAATGGTACATATGCTTGCTTAAGTTGATTGATTGGAATAATAAGTTAGGGTTTGGTGTAAAAATTGGTAAGTAAAGCAGAAGTACAAGCTTAAAATAGGTATACGAGTATCTTTCAAAATATTCATGTCGCTTGATTTTTTATTTTTGTACTGGGTATTTTAGAGATGGAATCTGGGGAGGGTAGGAGCCCTTCCGCAATTATTAGGGTTTTTATTCTGCAGCCTTAGATCTCTCCTACTCTAATTTTAGGAGTGAACTAGTACATCAATTTTGACTTCCGCTCGATAGAAACAGTTCGATCGCTGATCTAAGCAGCGAATGGCATGCAATCCCATCCCTGCTATTGTACCTTGAATTGTATGCGCGGGCGCAGAGATGTTGAAACATAAATGACTGTTCTTGACAAAATAATTTGCGATTGTTCGAGTTCGTGAGATGAATCACAATATAATTTATCAATTTTGCCAAACAATTTGAAAGTATGTATTTGGTGGTGAAATAACATCTACGTTTAGTTTTGCCGATGACTCCTGTACAAGTTGAAAAGCTCACACACACGAATACACGTGCTTTGGAAAATGTAATCAGTGGAGTGGTATGTTATATGTGCATCCGTAAACAAACACAAGCTCCAAAAAAGCTATTATCAAACTGTAATGAAGCTGCCTGTCTGACTGACTGACAACCAACGTACATCCCAAGCTGTAAGTTCTACACACTTAACACTAGACACATTTGGAAGGTGTGTAGTGTAGGGGTGCGCTAAGAAAGGATTAAAACAATGGATTTAAACAATGTTTTTAAAACTCGATATGTGCAATAAATTACACAGCTTTCTCGAAACCAATCTAAGCAAAAACTAAATATTTTTTGAGTTCATGAGTTGTTAATTCACTGATTTGCATACATAGAAATAATTAGATTTATATTAACTAAAATAAAATTCATTAAGGATTTATATTGTAAAATTAGACTTGCCAATATTATGTTATTATACCGAAATGATTAAATATACAAAAACTAAAAACTCCTAAAATTCAGACCCTGAAGGGGTTTAGCGGGAAAAACCATTTACGCAGAAGAAGTCGCGTCTCGCCCACTAACTAGTTAACGTATATAAAGATCACTAAGGATTTTGTAAGTCTACGCAATAACTCTATCCCACAGTTTTAGATATTAAAACTTCAAATCCCCACATTCCCACCTTTCTCCAAGAAAAGATGATCAGGCACTTCCTCTTGTTAGTGATATCTCACGAGCACCAACCCGTATCCTCGGCCGCCACATTATTTATAGTCTTAACGGTGCGAAATTTAATTGACGCCAGGAATCTACTGCGAAAGTCTCGCGAAACTTGTGTTTGGCACATCATGGGTGAAGGTGTGGGGAATGAGAGGAAGCAAGTCTTGTCTTGGGTTAACCCTAGTTTTGGGTTAGAAAGCCATGGTCCAGTGTGTGAATTGCCGCATTTAATAAATATAAGAACGTAAAAATTATAAGCTAGCAGTTTCTAGCCCGCGTTACGAACTAAACCCCAAACTAAGCAGAGCTTGTAGTATGGGAACCACATGATTGATTCATCACTCATATATATTTTTCCATAAATACATGTACATTATAAATAGTAACCTTCTGCGTCTCCGGGAGGCCTATATCCAGCAGTGGATAAAGTCGGGCTGTGGATGATGATGATGATGATGATGATGAAGTACTCTTTATACGCTGATAAAATATTACCGTATCTGCGTAGTGTGTGACAGGCAAAGCAGGTGAGAGACTAGCCGCTTTATTCCTACGTCCTAAGCCAGCTCTGAAGGTTAGGCGTCTCCGCGCTAACGGACTTTAATTAGGTCTAACGCGCTGTCGCCTGCGCCTAGATTTACGACTGGGCGAGGTGGTCCCGAGGCCGCAGATAGGCCACTTTGCAACGGATGCTTAGCAAAACAATGTGGAATAATGTGAGATCGCAACAATGATATTTTGACTTGAATGCTGGCTATTTAGTGCCGATATTGGCACTTGCTCGGGAATTTATACCCGAACAGGTTGTTTTGAATGTTTCTTTTCATTATAAACATTTATGTTGATAACGACTTGTTTACAATGATCAAGTAATGGATGTGTTTTAGACATTTTGTTCAGCAAGTTTCATGTTGCATTCCTCGTGCGCAACTAATTGCAAAGCCTCACCCAAGGCGCACTAAAGAGAAGGTATTACGTCCCTATTCAATCTTGGATTAATAAAACACAAGACACATCATTCACCTGTAATTCACATCTCTGTAGATAAACTTTAATTAATTAATATAGGTACCTTACCTATTAACATTAAGTATTGCGTGTCTTACCCGAGATTCATTCGATTCTTATGTATTCTGTCTTATGAAGCCATAAGTTCGGAAACGCTCGGAAAAATCTCATGGTAGAAATGGATATCATATCGCCGGAAAACTCGTACAACCACTTGTATTGTTCTGTGAGTATCGTACTAAAATTGAGTGGTTCACTTGCAGAGTCTGTTGTCATCTCTACCACGAGATTTTTCGATTGTTTGGCCCAGTTTAGCTCCACACCATTTTTAGTGTACCCATCACCATTTATAGAGGGCTGCTGAAATTGATGGCTGTTCGCCATGCTAGCCCATATCTGATGCAAGTCATGAAATACGAGGGAAGCGCCGGGGGGAGTGAGAGTCTATGAAAGTTGACGCATTGCTACTCCAGAGATTGATAGACTATGTTGTTTCTAAAATAGCGGTTCTGTCATGACGCCAACAAGTTACTGTTGTTGTTGTTGTTGTTACGGTCAAAAATAAAAGACGTACTTTACTTGACTTACGTTTTTCTTCTTCTTCTTCTTCTTCTTCTTTAATGAAACCGCAATAATGTATAATAACAGAATCAGCACAGGACTAAAATTAAACATTATCGAGAAATTCTTCAGATCATAGGTTCTTGGTTTATTCTTTAGTAAGTAAATACATATTATCAAATAAGGCTAAAAAAATACTTGATTAATTTGCCTACTTATTGGACAAAGCTGGGTCCTTAGAAAGCTCTCTTTTTGTTTTTCGGCAACGCACAACATCGACTCGATAAAATGGTTAGGTTATGGTAGTTTATGGTGTAACAGTGTACGTCATTTGACGGTACCGCTATCTTACTTAACCCTGGTTTAATAGGACGATCGCGATATGGAGAAAGCTGCGGTTTCTAGGATTGTTGTGATGCTTGAAACATGTCGGTGTGGATTTATTGAATTGTTATTGTAAAGAGTTTCACTTGGAATGGAAAGTGGGGGTGCGGGGAGCGGACTCCGTTTACTTGAGATTGATGATAGGTAAATAGTCTCTCATAAGTAGGTCCAGTCCCTTTTCGCTATCTCAGTTGCCAACTAAAATTATATTCATGGGGCCTGTATTTGCAAACTTTGATGTTTCATCTATCGACATTCAAACAACGTCAATAGACAAACTGTTCGTTTGTAAACCGAGGTCCGATGCTAATAATTTCATTGGGCAACTGAGATGGGTACTGAATAGGCAAACAATCCAAACTAGCCCACGAAAAACAGAAAAGTGGGAATTAAAACGACTAATGGGCGCCACGAGATAACTTAGCCCGAAACTTTTGCGAAGTAGTTTGGGCTCATCTGGGGAAGTGCTACCACCATGCATTGCTGTGTTTTGGCTTGAAGGGTGTGAGTGTCGGTGAAATTACAGGGACATGAGGCTTAACACCTCAAGGTCTCACTTTGAGGCACGCAGGGCGTTGCATCGTAGGGAACGTTCCAAACATGTTTAACCTACGAAGCAATATTTTGTTATAAGTAATGGTCACCACTTAACATCAGGTAGGCCATCTGCAAGTTTTATCTTCAGATATCATAAAAAAAAATTACTGAAAATTAAAGTAGCACATGGCCTACCTGATGTTGAAGCGCTCATGGAGTGGTTTACTTCGGTGGTCTTCGCAGATCATCTTGGTTAAGCAACACTCCGCCCGGACACTGCTTGGATGGGTGACCGTTTAATGGCATTTAGATCTGAGAGCTTCCGTGGTTCGGAAAGTACGTTATGTCGTTCCCGGCTTTTTCAGTCGTTAAGCCATGCCGGAGGCATTCGGGCGGCTTTAAACTCCGACATCAGATAACCAACTCGAAGAAGAAGATAGCCAATAGGGGGGCTTTGGTCGAATTTCAGGAATCCTTTCTTAGTGCACCAAACAAGTGACTAGGATTGACGCTTGTGCTTACTTGCGACGATGGCTGTGCCTTGGTTTTCAGTTGGTCAATCAGCATCATTAGTGTTTATATTTATAGGATAGAAGATAGATATGGTAATAATAAATGGTGATAAAGACGACGCTATACAAACCGATTATCACAGCACAGTGTAATATTTACGATAATACTTCAACAATCAGTGGTATGCGTGGATATGGGTGGTGGGTGGAAACCTAGACGATATCAAAATTATCTTCATTCATAGTGTTTCAATGCAGAGATTTATTTTATTGGTCCATTGTTTAATCAAAAAGGTTATTGGCAAATATTAAATGTTTGTGAAACAATAGTAATTAAAAGTTAACGATTTATTGCTTACGAAGTTAAGTCTCAATTAACGATACGATAAAACGAATACGTTTTAATAACAAACCATGTTAAGGTTGTAAAAATATAAATGTTCTGCAGTCGGCATAAGCCATTCTGGTTAGAACACGCCCCTCGCCGGTCAGGTAATTCCTGGTCTAGAACTTCATTATGTGAATAATTTTATCTGAATCCGTTCAAATATTTTTGGTGTGAAGAAGGAACAAACGTTTTACACAAAGTTTGCACCCAATACAATAGAGTACCTTATATTATAAAGGAGAATGCCGTCTGATGTATGGCGCTCGGTACCAATGCTAAAGTGATTGCGTCAAAACGAAACCTAATTTTTTAGAAAGATATTAAACTGTTATTCATGGAATAGTAAGTCTTTTTTTAAGATAACCGTCAACAAATTGTTTTAATTTGATATTTGTTTTAGAGTCTGTTTTGACGCAATTGGTACGGGTTATCGGCATTCTCCTTTATAACTTAGTCTTATCATAATTATGTAATATTAAAACTAGAAAATAGAACAACTTAATCAAGATAACTTATCTACATAATAATTCGTCCTAACACTATGAGTAAAGAAATAATACAAATAACCTACAACGTTTCTTTATGTAGTAGGAACCTTGTGCGTACACTGTAATTGGTACCTCAACACATAATAAATATGTATTACAACACTATTTTTAATTACAAAAATATTAAATTATTATGCTGCTGTTGCTGGACAAATCTAGGCAAAGATCAGTAAATTGACGTTTTTGTGTTAAATTCTTTCATTTCTTCACTGCTTGTTAACATAGTTGTACCATGCTGTGTACACATGTTTAGGAATATCATCTAGCTCTAATAATTTTAATGATTAAGTATTGATTTTTATCTGATTTTATTCTGTTTTGTGTGCCATATATAAATAAATAAATAAAAAAAATCACAGATAATTATCCCAAAAACCACCTAATGTACTTTGGGTGCAAGGGTTCCAGATTTGGCTCCAGATGAACTCATACGAAGAGGGAAGGAATGAAGGGGTTCCAACCGCCACCTTCAGAACTCAAGCTTACCTGGCCTGCCCGTGGTGAACCTGCTAACTAACAAACGGGGCTCTGGCGGACACTCCAGCACAGAGAAATTCCCTGACCGCCGACGGAAGAGAAGCTGTGAGATCCATGACCTACACGCCCAGCGTGAGGATTATGGGCATATCCCCCTTCTTATGAGGGTAGACCTATGTCCAGCAGTAGACTCAATATAGGCTGATGTTGTTGTATTTCCTCAACAGTTCTCGTAATGGATGGAACGTACCTTTGGTATCGATAGGGGTGGGGGCAGCTAGGCTGGGTATCTCTGCCTGCGGCGGCTGGACCCGCGGTCCTGGCCAGGTGATGGTGCCGTCGGAGTACCTCTGCCGCGGGCCGCAGTCCGCAGCCTCACGCAGCGTCGACGCATCTGCTGAGTACTCTGAAATTAGCAGGTGCTGATTCAAGAGCCCAGAAGACCAAAAGAGAAAAGTGGTGGACAGAATGGAAGTCTTTTTTGTGATGAAGGTGTAGTGATGCAAAAGAAATAGAAATTAGTGAGAAAAAGAGTTTTGTTATCTATTGTTTAATATTATAAGTTATATTTATCTCCTGAAAGATCGTATCTCTGTCCTTGTAATACGAACGGTATTTGAAACAATCAAGCAGTTTAACTATACTTTGGCATGTAAAAAGTTGCAGGTTATTAATATAAACCTCTCGTTCATGAAGTTACTAAGTTCCTACATAGTTACTAGCCATTCGCCCGTGGCTTCCCTCGCGTAGAACTCTGATAAAAGCCTATATGTTCAGGTAACAAACAATTTAAATCCAAGTTGTATCCAATTCCGTTACGCCGTTACGGAGTTGAGTGGCAACAAACATACAGACTAACTTTCGCATTAATGGCCTCACTTATGAACATCTTTCAAAAGATAAACGATGCTTAAACTATTGCTATCTCTTACCATTGGATAATGGGAAACAGTGACAGGACTAACTTTGAGCATTGATTAACTTTAAGTAGCTTTCATAAGTAAGGGGGTAAGTCGTTAACTAATTAGTGTGATTTATTAGAATTTAATTTATAAAACTTACTTCTTGTTGTTGTCGAAGACTGCAGCAGACTCGCGGTTTGGCCTCCGGGGAACGTCGCATTCCGTTTGTGCCGACCCTGCAGACAAAATTACATCATGTCAACTGATCTTCACGATACAGGCTAGCCTAGTGTGAAGACCATAGAAAATCCTAACAAAATTATGTTTTCTCCTGCAGCCATAAGGACACAAGTATGTTTTAGTTGATAAGTTAAATAAATAAATAAATAATCCTGGACGTTATCACACAGCATCATGTAGCCCCAAACTAAGCAGAGCGCTTGTATTATGGGAACCACATGATTGATATACTACATAGATACATATTTTTTTTGTAAATACATACATATCATACATAGAAAACACCCAGACCCGAGACAAATATCTGCAGAACATGCAAACATTTGTCCCGCAGCGGGAATCGAACCCGCACCTTCTGCGTCACAGGCGGACCTTCGCCCACTGCGCCACAGAGGTCGTCAAGTTTCATCATCATCATCATTTCAACCTTTATCGACCCACTGCTGGGCATAGGCCTTCCTTTGATTATGCCACTTGCGTCAATCCTGAGCTATTCTTAACCAGGTGCCGCTGACGGTCTTTCTAATATCGTCAACCCATCTCGCTGGAGGACGGCCTCTATTTCTGTAACCAACTCTCGGCCACCACTCGGTCAGAGCTCTGGTCCACCTGTCGTCACTCCGTCTGGCCAAGTGTCCTGCCCAACTCTGATAAGTTTAAGTATAGATAATATCTTTTTGTTTCCTAAAACTGAAAGCTGGAGCTTCTTTTTTCATTTTCATTTTCATTTGAACTGATCGCAGAGATATAGAGGCAAATAAACACAACCAATAAACCACTAGTTATTCATCAGATCTGATGAAGTTAGAACCAGAAGGCTTACCACGGGTTTTGATAGTTTTCGAAAACTTTTTAGGTTTTGGTATCTTTCCATACATTTTCGTACAGCGCCTCTAGGGAAACGTGCATGAACTACGAAAATGTATGGAAAGATCAGTGTTGCCGTTTATAATTTGGAAAAAATGCTAAAACATGTTGCAAAAAATGCTAAATAACTTTTAAAAATGCTAAATAAAATGGTAAAATCTATATTTTTCTTTTGAATTCCTTAGGAATTTTGAATTTTTAGGTAACGTACAAAAAAATGTTAATCATATTTTTAAGCTAAATGCGAATTTTTCAAGCTAACAGACCCGAAAATATGCTAAATTTAGCATTAAAAATGCTAAAACAGCAACACTGGGAAAGATACCGAAACATATAAAGTTTTCGAAAACTATCAAAACTCGTGGTAAGCCCTCAGTGCGTATCCGCATCCAGTTTCATCTCGTCAAACCCATAAAATTAATCTTTTCCACTAAAATACAACAGTAATCTCTGTCGAGCAATTACCCCGGAGCGGAATGATCTTATCACTACGCCATAAAGTCCACTTTCGCACCTCCGGGACAGGTGATGTGAAAATGCGATTAGAAATGGACGGGTATCTTTTAATTGTTCGAAAGCACATACCTGCTGGTTGTTAACGGGCGATAGTATCATACCGCCGCTATAAAATGGCCCGGCGGGACATCGGCTGTTTAGCGGAAACGGATGGATTTGCCATTTTTGGGAGATAATTTGAAGGGAACTTCCATTGGTCAAAGCGGTTTAGTTCAAAGTGATTCGAAGGGAAGTTCCATTGGCACACCATTGATCAAAGAGTAATGGGAACTTTCATTGGACAAAGCCTAGATTAAAGATAGTTTCTAATCATAATTACAAAATCTGTGGTAAACATTTTCGTGTTGGCAGAGAGACGGCCTATTTCTGCTGCAGCTTGCTGTGTTTCGGTTTGAAGGGTGTGGGTGCCGGTAAAATTACAGGTCCATAAGGCTTATCGCCATGAAGCCTCAAGCTGATGGAAACAGGACTTTACATCGTAGAGCACGTTTCATGCGTGACCTACGATGCAGTACTTTGTTATATGTAATGGTTATCACTTAGCTTTAGGTGGGCCATGTGCTTTTTTTATCTTCAAATCGACATCATCATTTAGCACGTTGACACCCATTGTTGGGTTATGTAATGGTTATCACTTAACTTTAGGTGGGCCACGTGCTTTTTTATCTTCAAATCGTCATCATCATTTAGCACGTTAACACCCATTGTTGGGTATAGACCTCCTCTCTATAAGGCCACTCTTTCCGGTCCCTTGCAAGCCTCATCCACTACGCTACGTTAACGAGCTACGTTCACGTTATCTTTTGACCATTAGGCGGGTGGTCAGCCTCTTAGCCATCGAGCAAATCTATGAAAAGTTATAAAAAAAAAGAATTCTAGAGTTTCGAACCCACCATCGGTGTGCTTGCAACTAATAGCGATAGATTTTTTTCGGGTTATATATTATTTTTGTACTGGTTCTGTTTGTTTCCTTAATAAAAAAAAGTACATACCTACTTATTGTAAAATCCTCTGATCACAACAAAAAAGACAATGCAGATATGACTAAACGAAAAACAAAACAAAAACATCGTCACGACTTTTTCCCCATTATGGATATCTTCAGATATAGCTCAGTACGCAAATCTGTTGAAGATACCTTAACGGGGGTAGTCAGATGCAAGACCAAACATTACGTTCGATACATGCCCACTTTTTACAAGCATTCCACGTGACAGGTTGCAAGCCCATCGCCGCTTTTTATTGGAACACTAAGCTAGCACATACCTTTCGAACTTTTTAGTTCGAGAGGCATGCCGGTTTCTTCACGATGTTTTCCTTCACCGTTTCGAGCTCGTGGTAATGCGCAAATTTTTCAAAACTAAAAATCCATTGGTGCACGGCTGGGATTCGAACCCACGACCTCCAGATATTAAGTCGGGGGACATCCCACTAGGCCACCACGGCTCTTTAATCTAATGACTAAAAGGATGGTAAATTATGTATAAGCACTCGAAGGAATCATGAAGACCATTGTATGGACCATTTGGGTAGGGACACATAACGAGGTGTCAAATACTCTAAACGCAATCTCGGCTGGAATGGACAGTGGGTTAAACAAAGGGCTTGCTGCCACCTGGCATTAACATAATACAAGTAAAAGTGGCTGTCTGTCGGTAAAATTGAGTAAGCGTTATAGAAGGCATAATAAGGTACGTAATAAGGTAATGTTGATATAGTTTAATGTAAACTTGCGAACGTGAATCATTTGTTTAACGGCGGTAATGGCAACAGCTCTCTTGAAAATGTTTGATACATAAAGTACTAGTTTCCGCCCTCGCTTGCGTAGTACCTAAATTTAGCCTAGGTTATATTCCTGTTGTAGAACTTGTAGATGTGCAAAAATAGATCTCAATCTTGATTCAAAACTTTGACATTTACTTTTAACATTAGTCAAAATAATTAGTTAATTCTAATTTAAATTTAAAATATCAATGAAGGACAGCGCGGTGTTTGGCGTAATTTGGGGGAGATATTTTCCCCCCAGTAGGAAGCTGCAGGTTAAGGATGCAATTGCAATATGTTTATCGTTGGTTTAGTTTATTTATTTTTATTATTAAGTGTGCTTATCGTTCTCGTCATATAAAAGTTTTTCTACTTCTTCCTCAATGTTTCATAGCAAAAAATACAGCCTTATATTTTCAAGAAAGAAAATGCCTTCTGTTATTACCCCAATAATATTTTGTTACAATATAAAAAGTCACCGAATAGTAATTTAATATGCTATTCCATCTATTCTATAGAACAATAAAGTTAAAGTTATTATTTATTTAGACACAGCTGACTTAGAGAACACTGATTTTGACGACCTTTCGAACGATTAACCATGTTGGGGGTAAGAGGTTCTAGCCTATATCTTCGGAATTCAACCCAACCTCACCTGCCCGTGGTGCACCCTGCTAACGAACAAACGAAGCTCGGGCAGCCGGCTGAATGTGGCCTAACGCTGGCACAGCTATATTCCCTGACCGCCAACGGGCAGCAGCGTTGGCAGTGCGAGAAGCTGTGCACTGCGATCCCCAACCCGCATGCCCAGCGTGGGGAATATGACCATATCCCCCATTATTAAGGGAGGCCTATGTCCAGAAGTGAACTGATATAGGCAGGTGTGTATTGTGTAACCATGATCCAGCCGTACAGACAGACAGACAGATGAAGAAGCATGTAATAGGCGGAGTGGAATGATTGCAGCTAATCCGTAACTTTGTGTAGGTGATGGCGATGAAAGCACTGCGCTGCGTCATTATTACGAACATCACGATGGCGGTGGAAACATGTGGATAAGAAAGTTCATTTATTTAATAGGCATTTTTAATTTCATATTTTTATTTTAAATACTATTTATAAATTGGCAGTGATTAGTTATTAATATAATTTAGACGTTAAAAGATCTAGCAGAAGTAGCTAGAGGCACAAAACTTTTTTTTTATGGTATTTGAAGATGGAATAAGCACATGGCCTACCTGATATTAAGTGGTAACCATTACCAATCACAAAGCATTAAACTTGACAAAAAAACATGATTCCTTGTCACTATGTCGCGAAAACGAATGATTTTATTAAAACAACAAATAACTGTAAACTTTTTTTTAGTTTGCCCGTTTTAACTAAACTCATCATAATCTACCATTTTATTTTTGAAACTTTTTTTTAGCTAAATCCGTTTTAGTGTGAAGAATGAAAAACATACATCATCACATCTCTCCACAAACTTAATCGCTTTTATAATATAAGTAGGATTTATTGTTTAACTAGCTCGCGTGGTACCCGGATGAAAAGTAGCTTATGTGTTATCCAGTTCACAAACTATATATTCTGAGTTTAATCCAAATCCGTTCAGCCATTTCTCGGCGTTGAATGGGAACAAACATACTAAGACATACACAAACTTTCGCAGTTATAATATTATATATGTGATGTGATGTAATGTAGGATTTATTGTTTAAATTGGCGCGTATCCACATTATTATCGACACTAAGGTTCTCAATATCGCTGTTACATATTTGTAACAAGCCGATCTCCGTGATACGGGTTCGATGCCGGGCCGGCGCCGAGGGCAATGAACTCGTGACTTTTTTCATATTCATACTTCTCGCATACTTTGGTAATTACAGCGATTGCTAAGACAAATGCGATGTTTAAAATAGTTAGTTATAACGGGCAACCATGATCTGCGCATACGCAGACCGGTCTCGATGTTTGTATTGAGTTTAGTTTAATTTGGAATGGGCTGAACAATAAAGGTACCGAAGGCTTTGATGCAAAGCACGACGTACGTAGGTAGGTTTTAGGTGTACAAGATCTCGATGAGAGACAAATAACAATATATTGAAATAAGATTACTGGAACTGAATATTTTCTACTAAAAATGAAACAAATTTTGCGAGTGTATAAAAAAATGGGTACATTAATTATCACAATACTTACTACTTTTTTATATACCTAAGTACTTCGTTATTATAAAATATAGAATGTTGTACTGCAAATGTAATCTTTATCGATTGTAATATTTTTTTGTTTCTTATAGTGACAGAGATGTTTGGAAATCTATAAATAAATAATACTGAAAACTATCACACAGCATCATGTAGCCCTAAACTAGGCAGAGCTTGTATTATAGGAACCACATCACTGATATACTACTTAGGATTTATCCATTATTTTTTGTAAATACATATTATACAAAGAAAACTCCAAGACCTGAGCCAATTAACTGCAGTTAATGCAAACATTTGTACCAGGCAGAAGTCGAACCCGCAACCTTCTACATCTCAGCCCACTGTCTGTCTCAGTCTTTTCCCACTGCGCCAAAGATGTTGTCTATAGAGGAGACCTCGGCCCAGCAGTGGAAAGAGAAGGGTTAAATAAAATAGTAGATTGTTTTACAAGGGACTAAACCATCCCATTATTTATTTATTTTATTTTATTTTCTTCGGAAAACAAACAGTATTCTTAGTCTTAATAAAAATCAGATAAATTATATACGAGGTTGTTATACTGGGTGACCGAGCAGACCGAAGACCGAGTTATAATGGGTGTTTTTGGCCCGAGTAAAACACTCTACTTTTCACTTCGATTGCGAGAAAATAAAACAATTCAAAATTAGTCAATTTTCAGAAATTTTATTAAAAATTAATCTACCTTCTTATAACATCACCAAGACGGTTCTATTTTCAAAAAAAAAGATTGACGGAGCACCAAGAAGTCGAGTTTTTATGTAAGAGAACGAATGCTTTGTACGGACTGATGATTTTAGACAAAAATTAAAAAGAAAAATACTTTTTAGCCCGAGGTATTAAACTCGAGTTTTAGGTCCGCTAAGCTACACTATTATGATACACTTTTTGAGCAAGAGAAGTGAAAAAACATTATTAGTTTGTAACTTAGTTTTATAATACAGGCAGAGAATGACACTACAATAAATCTCATGCCTATAAAAGCGCACATCGCGCATCGCATCGCTCGATACGTTTCTTCAACTAATTGATTCTGTGTAATGAAAGCCACATATTTATCTAATGGCATCTAATTGTTAATTTCATTCGCGTTAGATCACTTTAGCAGGTGGAGTTACGACTTTGTAAGTCTATTTGTGCATTCTATCCTTCCAATATTATAAGTACGCAAAAATTTATGCATGTGAAGATGTAAAGACGATATACATTTTGTCATGTATACTATATGTAAAGATGTTATACATTTTCACATGTATCATATAATCTAAAGATGTTATACATTTTCAAATGTATCCTATGTAAAGATTATATACATTTTCACATGTATCCTATATGTAAAGATGTTATACATTTTCAAATGTATCCTATGTAAAGATTATATACATTTTCACATGTATACTATATGTAAAGATGATATACATTTTCACATGTTACCTATGTGTAAATGTTACCTATGTGTGATGCCATGATTATTTATATTTACGACACTGAAGAAAGTCCTAGTGTGCATTTAATAGAGACTATTTACCTGACTATTGGATGTTATTTTATGGTATTACTATAACAACATAAACTCTTACGAAGCTTTCATCAATCTTCTTAGCCATTAACGATGTTAAAGAACCAGAGTTTATAAGTACTTATGTTTAAATTGAATAACCATAAACAGAACTGTCTTGGAACGAAGACGTACATACAAACAAGCGTTTTTGCATGTAACCGGCCGCTTTGATAAATAGCCGTCAAATCCTCATGGACTGACAGAATGATGGACAGTCGGAGCACGTGTAGGTATGTTAAAATAACGTGAAGCACTACCTAGGTATGGTCAAAGGCAAAAAGAAATTAATGTATTGGAATTATTTCAACCGATAACGCATTTCGTGCTGTACATACCGCCGTACCTGTTAGCACGTGCTCCCCAGGCAGGCCGGGTTTATATCTGATACAATCATACAAAGAGCAGTCAAAACGAGAAGCTTCTACGTTTAGGCTTGACTCTGACTATCCAACTTGAGTTGGTGTTAGCGTCACCGATCAGGAAAATTAACTACTTTGTATCCAACTTCATAATATAGGTATCTAACGTATAGAGTAAAGTGTTTTTGTTGAGATACTGAACTATTGTCGATGATTAATTTGAATTGAATTATGTTTTAATTTAACTCATGTCACCATCATCAATATTGCGGTGCTCTTGTCGGCGCAACTGATACAGCTCCTTCCATTTGCCTCTCTCCAAAGCAGCCCTTCTTTACTTCCCTATACGTCATAACACCTACTTTCTGTTTAATGTGGCTTATATAATTTATCCTCGGTCTTTCCCTACCTCTCTTTCCTTCTACTTTACCCTCTATGATGTTGCGGATAAAGCTGCCGTGTTATATAAGGTGTAACATCTGTCCTCTTCTGTTTTCTATATTTTTTAACATATTTTTGATATTTCGCTTCCGAAATTCAAACTCGCAGTTCGGAATGAGCTGCAATCTCTGCCCTCTGAATAAGTTTTGGATATTTTATTTAGTTTTTCAAACATTTTATTATTTTTTTCTTTTTTTCGTAATGTTTATTGTTTAGATAGATTTCATAGAGTCCAAATAGTTATTCTTTTAATTGTTTTTTTTTTTTGTCTGTTAACCAATTTATTTTGACGTGTATGTTAGATTTGTATATGTGGAAACTTTACTGGATTAAGAATTATTTTAATTTAATTTAGTTTATATGATATATTGTTCTGTCTGTTTCCCAAATAAAATAAAATAAATAATTTTCTCTTCGGCGACTCTACTTATGTAAGACACAATAATTTAAGATTTTTATAAAGAACACAAAAAGGAAATTTCAGATTTAACTTAACTAATAATAACTTAAAAAACAGAAAATGATGATATTAGTTTAACAGCTGGCACCAGCTATAGTTGCAGTTTCTCGTGAAATTCACAATTAGGAGCACGCTCCAAATCTAGTTCCAAAAACTCCGACCGTCTGGTGACTGACACGTGACGTGACCTGCGCCCGCGCACAATCCTCTTCCAATTGACGGTCCATTTACGAAAGTGGACCACACAGTCGCAAGATCTGATAGATCCCGGGAATTTATGACCGATTACTAGTAATTGAATAATTAGGTTCATCTGGGAGCGGGTCAATGGTCCTATCCAATATTGGGTGACCAACTGTTAGGATTTGTGAGATCTTTTTTGTAAGTAATTTCATTTAAAATTCTCTGATAAAGGTAGGTTTTAAAAGCGCTTCAGGAAGACCCTTGATTGCTTCTAAAACTGTAGCAAAAAGCACCGTTGCACCATTTTTTTGTTTTCGACCATCAATCAGCTTGGATGATAATCCTAGTCGCCTGATGATGATAATCCTAGTGTACCTACTGACCTCTACTTCCTTTTTTAACACGTTGACTGCATGCCTCGCACATGAACCTCCACACCATGCGAGAGGAGGAGCAGCACGCGCCCGTGAGCAAGTATGTTTTAGCACTCAAAGCGTTGAGCAAGTGTGTTTTAGCACTCAAAGCGTTATACACTAGGAATAGAATCTGTCGTGCTCAGATCTTTAAATAAATACTGTTGCATGGAAACTTTAATTCCGATAATTTGTACAAAAACGGAACAATAATTTAAAATAAAAAATCACAAGGCTCTAGCGGCAATAAGCACTTGAATTCCCCGTTTGCATGACTCGCACCTACTTATTATAAAAGCGAGATTTTAAAGGGCACAATATTATAAGATAAACTACTAAAAAAAGTTGAAGGAAAACCACTTCTAGCGAAAAGGATTCCAGATATGGAATTTACGGAAAAAAGTATAATTACTACTCAATTTAAATCCCAGGACACGTTAACTCGCTTACCTTGTGTTCATACGTTTTTATCTCACTTATGTATGAAGGAAGTAAGAAAATAGTTGGAAAGGTGTCATACACCTTTGCTATTTCAAAAAGGTACATTTGATTTATCTCAATCGTTCTTTCTATGTATATTTTACTAGCTCCGCCCGCTGCTGCACTCGTGTGGTTTGTGGATAAAAAGAAACCTATATGTTATTCCAAACATTTGTTTGGTTATTGTGTCCACGAACTAACGAATAACTGTTTTTACAAAACTCTGATCTTCTAAAAACAGCTGCATCAGTCAATAAGTCCGTAACTTTACGATACAGATATTACATACACTGATAGATGATCAAGACACGGAATGGCATGCAGATAATAAGACAATTCCAGAGCATTGAATAAACAGATTGCCTAGAATATTAATCTAGGTAGATATCTACTACATACTGGCCTGGCCAAGGTTACAAAGGACTGTTATTATGACCAAGGGCAGGGACCAGTCGGGTACGAAGGTCACGACACATCGCAAGGTTGGTCAGATCGAGTTTCATAAAGGAAGTTACCGAAGACACTGGAAGTCTGGGATTCTAGTTAATAAGTTCACCTGAATAAAAAAGCAAATTATGTGGTTTAAAGTTTCAACTAAAGATTTTTTCTTCACTAGTACTACATGAAGAAGATAAAGAAGATGATGAAGAAAATTCACTGATGGTCCGAGGTCTTGAAATATGAAGGTATTTTTGAGCACTGCCTGATTTTCCTGATACTAATCAAATTCGCTGCAAGTATATCCGTCCTTATAAAAATAAAATCTCTATAATTGCATTCAATTATATGTCCGTAAGAAATTTTTACTACTATGAAATGTTTAAATTTAAATCGCATAGTAATTTGCCTGTTGCAACTATGTATGAATTTAACTCAAATATTTCAAGAGTCTTGACACCAACCGGTCCCTAGGGTTGTTCATTTTTAGGGCAATCATCACATTAAGCACACGCAGACGCCGCCGCTTTGTAACTCGTTTTACTGTCTCACATTCCAGCCTTATGATTATAATCATCACAATGACCAATTCTCGTACAGATTTAATATATGTAACCTGTAATTTCATCGCAATCGGTATATTATCTAGGAATCATACTCCTTACCCCCCTGCTCGAAGTTGCTTCAGTTCATAGTTGTAGCTATTTGCGCACGCACCGCTTTCGTTCTAGGAACGTTAGACCTATGCCACTCAGTCCGAATGGAGCCATCAAGGGTTTATCACTTTGACATTCGAATTTCGATTCATAATCAATTCACCAGCATACAATAAAATCTTCTAAGAAAATTTCTTCGTTTGCGCTGGACGTCTTATTCATTGAATTTAGTTTGATGATCATCAAATTGGCCATTAACGATTGCTGATTCACCACCAGTGGAACTAACTTGTGTTATAGCTACTACTTTATCTGCGACCACGTCTTATTACCCGCTCTCGGCCGACAGTTTACTAATGCAAACATAGTGTTTGAAGTGTAAACGCCGACGTCTGTTGGATGGTAATGAGGATGTGGGCAAATTACTCTGGAGCTGAGAGAGAGGTATTTATGTCTGCGAAGTCCTACTAGTGAATGATAGGACGGTGCACTTCCTATTGGGGGTTACGTGGCCTAGTTGCATCGAAACACTCATTTCGCAATTGGCAGGTTGGGTGTCCAGTTACTTTCTAAGACTGTGTTGTTTTCCTGTGTGTTGGTGATTTGGCATCAGTCTGGCGAAACTCTTAGATACATCCTCAATGAACTTTTCATCTATTATATCAAGTAGTTACCATGATTTAGTATATGAAAACCGGGGAGTTCTTCGGTAGATTCTTAGCGCCATACTATTTGGGATTCAATTAGGGATCTTTTTCAGCTCCGTAGGATTTAAGCTGTGGCATGTATTATTAAGTATATACGGTTGCGCGAGATATGTCAATGAGTCACAGTTTCATGACGTATAAATAGGTCTTATACATAAATTAGCTACATCATGTAGCAAAGCTAAGAAAGTTCGATATTCCTCTATTCCAAAGTATCTATGACTACTATTCAATAGAGTTGTGGAAATAATGTCTCTACTGACCTTACTCCTCGGGTAGACGCTGAGGACATCAGCCCACCAGCGCGCCTCCTCCCTGCAAGTGCCTTTGACGAAGGTGACGCGCTCCGGAGCCGTGATGGCCAGGCTGTGCTGATGGCCCGTTACGGAGTCCGCCTCGCTCACCTCCAGGACCGTTGTCATGTCCACGCTGGCTTGGGGGACAGTGTCAGGCTGTGGACAAGAGAAAAATAAATTTAGTTAAAAGCAGTTTTTACACAAGTCCGTAGTAAATACTACTGTTACAATGGCAAAGTTTGTGATTTGGTGATAATGTTGGATAGCATTGTTTCTTTATACAATTGGTTCTTTATAATATTCGCTTTGAGTGCTGAAAACACAACGGTGAACCAGCCGCAGGTTTAGCTCCTCGGGCACGTAGCGTTTTGTCCGAGGCCCGCAGACGACGTGCTAGTGTTTAAAATCTAACTCATCAAATCACACGGTATCACTTTTTTGGGTTTATTTACGAGATCTAGGATTATTCTTAAAAATATTTCTGTTGCCGATATGCAAATTTGGTGATAAAAAAGACGGCAATTTTCTTAGTAGGCATAATAAAACCGTGCAACAACTTGATTTACATATTCGGTGTAAATCGATAACATAATAATCGTATAAAATGTGCTACCGTGAATACAACTAGAATTGTAATTATCAGCGGGACATCCGCAGCAGTAACTTATTCTCAAATCGTTATTTATTTAATTTTATAGCTATTATTCGTATCGGCCGCTGCATTCATATTATTTCTTGGACTAGCAATAATAATAAAATGCATTAGCATAAAACACTAGTAAATCTAACATAGATGGACTCGATAGAAGTTCCAAGCTTTTCTATGAAGCCTTAAGGCCTTCGTATAAAAATAAAGCTAAAAGGTAGGCTTGGTACCGTCTGCTGATGACAAGGTTTGGCCTTGTGCCTGAACGATTTATAAGCCCTTTAGACACCTAAGAGGAAGAAATGTGTTGAGATGATGATTGATAGAGAAAAATGGAAGGAAAAAACATGTTCTGCCGATCCCACATAACGAGGGATAAGGGTTGGCCTTAATTTCCCTGCCCGATAAGGAAATGACGACGATGAAGTAAGAGTTCTTGGCAATATGACGCACATGCAAATGCAATATTTTATTTATATCATTCTACGATGGAATATGTTAAATAAAAGCAAATTTTCGCTTTATTAAATCCTTAGATAAATATATATAATATTATTGCACACCATACAAAGAATTACAACATAAAATGTTTGGTTCAATGGGCGACCTTATCACTTGAAGCAATAGGTTTTAGCTTTAGTTTTTTTGTTTACGGTTACCTAATTAGAAACTTTAAATCACATATAATTTGATGTACAAAATATTTCGCAATACAGTCTTCATAAGTTAAAGCAACAAGAGTACAAGTCTAGAAGAAAGGCAGTTACTAAGCGCTAGGAACTGACTAATGACCGTATTAACTAGTACCAGCTCCCGGTGCATTGAAATATGAACGTCGATCCGGGACACCGCTCAACGTCGCACTTATAGGGCGGCTTATATCTCTGCGTCGGCGCCGGTTACCTATAGGTTACTGTTGTAATTAGTTAAAGACCCATTAAGAATGGCTATTAAACCTGTAATTATAGAGACAGTTAATGTATTGAGGAAACATACTAATTTATTGTAAGGAAAGACTACAACTGCAGTTGATACGTATTAATTGTAGTAAAAAGTACGGACCCTATTAATTGCCTTGCATAACCCGTTTAGGATTCTACGCGTAAAGGACCTATAGAGCAATGGTGATGAACTCCATCATTCAGAGACATTATTCATTCAACATCAGAACTGTAGCAATTACATATTCATAACCAAAGACCTTGAGACCTAAACTTGAACCCGAGTCCCTGGCAAGCTGTAAATGTAATACCGGACGCGACTATTAGTCGCAGTTTATATTGCTAATTGCTATGCACATGAGCATGATACGTTTGTTCATAATGTTTTTTTTATTTTTTGATTTGATCCGTTTTAGAGGCCTTTGTCCTGCAGTGGGATCAAACAGGCTCATAAGAAAAAGATGAAGATAGTTTGATCAGGCTCTTAACCAGTATAAAGATGTAGGTCGCCCGAAAACTGCCGATTCCATCCGACATGCCTTGACGACAGTTAGATGCTGTAATTCTTTCTTGAATAAAATCCTTACATTTTGCTTTTGTATTCGCGACGAACAGTTGCGAGTTTAAGTCGCGTCCGTGTTCCAGTCTTTAATCGGCAGTCACCGTATAATTTAGTATTTATCACTGGGCTTGACCTGATGCTTATCCTAGCGGTATGCAAATCTTCGTTGACAGTTACGTTTGCCTGGTGCAAATGCAACCAGTTTCTCATTTCGTAAATCAATATGTTGAACGTACCGTTTATCATTACCGTGTATCTTTATTTTTTTATTTTCAAGGGCAGAAATAGCTTTGGATTTTTTCTCATGAACATTGATTGCAATGGAAATAAATTATTCACTGACAAGTTTTACAAGATCACGCAAAGAATATTATTTTGTATTTTCTCGTATTGTAAATATTATATTGCAACATGTATTCGCATAAAGTTTTATCACTGGTTCTACTTATGTATCTATGACAGGTTGGTCAAAAAGATCATTTGAATTCTAAATGCCTTCGTAGATTTTACAATTTGATGAGTGTTAATCATGATAATGTTTGTCGAAAAGTAATTTCCTCGACAATTTTTATAGGGTCTACTTACAATAGGTACTAAAGAAGGTCCACAACAACCACCTATCTCAACATTGAGCAACAAACAATATGCATAAATCACAGTTGAAACGTTGTAAGGTTTTGTTTAGTTTTCCCGCTAACGCTTTCTTCTTTCTCTTGTGCGTCCAGCTCAAACATAAAAACAGTTCAGACGATCATCACGGACCCACCTTCAGATGGAGCGCTCTATCCGCAACCATAGATACATATTCTGGGGCAATGTACGATCTGGATCTTGCACATCACTAGCAAACTGATGAATCTATGTTCAGAGGTTTTATACATTTATTTATTTACTTAAAAGAAAACCAACAGCTTTATTATAAAAGACTAACCATAGTTTATACAATAGAAAGCCAGTAAAAGGTTCTCACGCGTAGTTGTTAAACTAGCGTACATAGCATTTCGGCGAAAACTTAGATTGTTTGTGTTATTTATTATGAGTAGGGGACACTAACTTATCGCATACTTACAAATATTTCGCGAATTTCCCTTAAATTTGACATGTGCGCAATATTGACAATATCTAGCCAATCACTCCTCCCTGCTTTTGGATAATTTAATTTACTTATAACATATATGACTCTTCAAAAAAAAATTGAAAAATAAATATCTTAAAGAATGGGCCCGAAAAACTTCCCTGAGCTGCCTCTTATTCAGTTAGTTAGGGTGTTAAGTAACCCAATAGGTTAAGTTATATGGGTGTGTGACTTGAAAAACAGCTTGTCAGCAATTTTATCTCCAAGCTCATAAGGATTATTGATTTGGCTAGTCATTGTTCTCTTATCAATGAGACAAATATTATATCCTATCTATAAATAATGCATTTCGCATTTGATTAATGTCCTGAGCAATGACAACAACAGCACGAGCTTTGATTTATAATATAACTTTCGCCGTATCCCCGAATGGTCTAATTTGACGTTCGGCTGCGCGCGCGCAAGACACTGATACACGGTAGATTGTGCAAGAGTTCCCATGGTACAGTTCAGGCTAGTTTTAGATTCTGAAATAGCTGAACTATGAATGGGATAAATTCCTAACAGTTTCATTTCTATTTTAGGTTTAAGCTGGTTGTGCCATCAACTCTTTAATGATGTCTTGAGCTATAAAATTATTATTTTCTGCGTTGAGGTGGTTATAAGGGTAAAGGTGGTAATAAGTAAGTACGTTCCCTGTGGTGGCTGTAATTTAATTTTAAAAGTAGGTAGTCGAACAGCAATAAAAATATACATTACATGTTGTAAAACTATCTGATTTATTAGATTTAACCTCAATAAGCCTGAAAAGAGATACTGCAAGCCGCTATGTCCTTTCACCGCATCGGTCCTATCATCAACCTTTAGAACTAGCAGGTTATTTGAAATAAGGTCAATTTGAAAAGATCTGTTATCCCGGTCCTTTCAATACGCCGCTGATTATGTAGTTCCATTGAATGGGTCAACAAATCAGATAGTCTCGGTATTTGCAGATGTGAGAGCCCTTATGCCTTAACCGGTCCAACCTGGCCATTGTTTATTGATCCACTGTCAACTGCTAAATTAAATATTCAATCTATACTGCTTTTGGACCGTTATCGTTATTGATTGTGTTTTACCTTGTTTTGTTCCAATAGTTATTGGAAACGTGCTATCATAATGATTTGTCGGTTTTTGTTTACGAAGATTATGGTTGTATATGGGAGAATATTGCCTTTGGAGTTAGCTTGTATGTTATTTTATGATCAGTAACCGGCTTGGTCTGTTTTGGTTTGAACAGGGCTGCAATTTTATGATGATTAAAACAGGCCACTTCTATATAAGTACCTTTTCTATTCGAATGCTTCTGTACTAAGGAAGCCTCGTTATGTCGTTAAGATGATGATCTCGGATTTTTCAGTGGTCAAGGATATGGAGGTAGCTTAAAAGTTCAAATGAGATAGATAGATATCCAAATATGTATGGTATCATAGAGATAAAATTATATTAATATTACATTTATCTATTTATAATTACATTTATATCGGATATAACACATCGGATATAACGAAGCGAAGAAGGAGGTACAAATTCGTGTGGATTCTAGAAAGCATGCCATCTTCCCAGACCCGGAAGTGAGTGCCTAGAATCGTGACGTCATAAATCTCATGGCGGAGTACAAAACAATTAGCCTTGCACCTTAACGGGTCCTGGCCAGTATAACCTGATCTTCCAACGGTTTCCAGTTGCGTCTTGAGCCTCCGGTTTGGTAGATGGGAGGGAGGGGTGGTGGGTCAAGCTTGTTGGTGATGGTATTGGCACATTAGAGATTTGTCACGGTGTAGCACCGTTGTGATTAGGTTGGATCGAGGTTGTCGGCATTATTGGATGCTAATGGGGTACAGGTGGCTTTACTTTGTAATGAAACAATCAGATTTATCTTCTTGCTGGATCTTAATGGCCAGGAATAAAATGTATGCTACTTGTTATTTGGTCTGCATACTATAAAAGTTTAAAAATAAGTTTTACCTAGTCTGCCTGCATGACAAAATTTTAGTAAGTATTTCTATTGTTTATTGATTTGTTCGCATTGTAATAGTGGGATGCTTTAAGAAAAAAAAATGAGGAAGTACTCAAAGGAGCAGCCGAAAATCTAAAAAAAAAACTAAATTGTTAATTTTTTCATGTATATTGCGACATCGATTTGTAATCCGAATTTGTAAATAAATTTAAGGTGGTACAAATTTCACCTTGTCATCTTGTTTTGAATAAATATTTTGCAGATTTGTAAGTGTAGGCAAATCGATTGTAATTTTCTCGTAAAGTTGCTTCGTCTCTGTATTACGACCGCTACATGACGTTAATGGTTTCTCAGCATTAGTTATGCTTTTACAAGAAGTTTAATAGACACTTTCCTGGCCAGACAGAATTAACATCGACGGCTGTAAGCTCGTTATTACCATAGACCACAATCACCGTTCCGAATCCTGATTAGTGCTTAAATTAACTGCAGCCGTGTCCCTGGCACCGTAAGGATGCGCTTGCGCAGAAAACTGGTAGTTGAGTTTGCCGGCGCCGGCGCCGGCGCCACGGGGCATGGATAAGCAGAAATCTCGTACGTGATTAAAAGCAAAAAATGTCTGAGTAGCAAGTACGTAATAATGAAAATTTATATTAGGTAGCGAACTAATTCAAACTGTTTGAAGACGGAAAGCGAAAGTAAAATTAAATAGTGACTATATTTGGCACTTCAGGAAAGCATCAGCACCGCGTAGGTTATTTCATGTTATGGTTAAAGACTATTTTATGTATAGAATCAATGTAATTTTTATTAAGATAATATTCTTAATTTTTTTATTGATGTGTATACGGTGAAGTATGTGAAAACGCTAATTATAAATTTATAAGATCATTATTTTACCATACTTCAAAATAAATCATTTCATTTCAAAGATTGTTTATTTTCTCAAAAACAAATATACCTACATTTCACGTAATATGAGAACCTAATTTAAAGTTAAACCTGTGCTTCTTCAATAAACTTTCATCAAATTTATAACTAAGCGAAGCCGGTTAGAGTCTGCCGGTCTGGAAAGTTCAAATATAATTGCATATTCGGTTTATAGAACTTTATTATATATAACACAAACTAGACTGACATTAACCATAAATAATAGTTTTATAATGGCTATTAAAATTTTCAATAAAATTCCGAATGAATTTAAAGAAATGACGTTTATTTAAATTCAATTTGACTTGATGGCTTGCTGAAAAATGCTTTTACAGTTTCAATGAATTTCTGTGTGTACTGATGTACTCAAAATTAATCAATTTAATTTAATTTTGATTATTATTACTGATTTTTTATATCTATGATTAACCTAATGTTTTAATTTATCTGACATGCTAAAAATTGTAATTTGATTTTATTTTTATTATCTGACTTGGTTATTAGTTTATTGTAATTTTAGCTTGTTTTTTTTTCTGACTGGCTAATATAATTTATATTAATAATTTTAATTATTTAATGTTCATACGTCTCAAAAAGCAGATTTTTGTAGAACTATGTTATCATTAGGTACCTTACCTTTAGTAACCCAAAAACTAACAAAGAGATATTCGAAGTAGTAAGCTTGTGCAAGAGCCGAAACCTGCTTTCTAGACAAGCGTGGCCTAGGGAACAGTTAGACATGTCACGCCCACGCCGCATGTGATTATCCCTGGAGTTATGGAGTGGACCCCACGCGCCCACCTTAAATAGCTGAAGGTCGGACCTTAAGTGGCGGCACACAGAATGCATTCATCCAAGGCAGTGGTTCTGTTTTACTTTTTAATCCCACTACGGGCGGGATGCACAATACTTTCGTCTGTCGGCACAACGAACATTTACAGGGGAGCAAAATGATACAAACCTTCTCGTGTAATAATATTAATCAACGCAACGAAAATTTGTTATCTAGGTACGCCTAGGCAACCTACAAAGCCTCGGTCTGCCTACCATATTGCTAGCTACCCTTAGACAGGGTTTATGCCAATTACCTAACCTGTAACATGCAATTTTTTTTATACTACTAATTTAGCACACAGGCCTCCTGATGGTAAGTGGTTCCCGTAGCCTATGGACGCCTGTAATATCAAGAGGTATTACATGCGTGTTGCTGACCCTTTAAAAAAAATTAAAAACCTTTTTGTAGCGCTGCATATTGTAGTCTCTGGGGAAAACCTCGGCAGGGAGACCATTCCACAGCTTGAATGAATTTAACATCGTGTGAAAGCAATAAATGTATTGTATTGTATTTAAGCAGATCGAAGACATAATTAAGTCTTCGTCTTCTTAATCGTAATACTCGTGACAGAGCGGTCGTGGTCATTATGTCGGGCCTCACAATCCTACGCCATTCCTCTCGCACCGCAGCTTTTCTGGCGCACTCGTTCAAGGCAATATCAACTGCAGCCTTTATTTGATCCATCTCATGGGTGATCCTCGATCCATCATTTGCCCTCGAACTTCCCCTGTACCACCAGGCGCTCAATGGAGACTCGGCGTGACACGTGTCCAAAGAAAGTGAGTATGCGAGACTTAAACTATGGCTGAAAGCTTGATGATGCCGAGTTCTTAAAGTATGGACTGGTTTGTTCGGAATTCTGTCCACGATACCCCAAGCATTCTCCTCCGGCAGCACATTAGAGAATCTACTTTTTTCTTTTCACTCTTCCGGAATGTCCATAATTAGGTTAACCTCTAATTTGTAAAAGTAAACTTTTAACACGTAAATGATATGTTGAATGCTAGTTGAATACCGTAGCACCCCGTAGTTCGCTGTTAGTCGGTGTTTTACCCACTTCGCCACAAAGTTCGTCATTTCAGTGTCATTCTCTTAGTCACTTTGACGACCTCTGAAGGTTGCAGATACGATTCCCGCCGCGGGACAAATGTTTGCATTATTTTGTCTAGGTAGGTCTTGTAGGTCTGTGTGTTTTCTATGTAGGTATTTACAAAAATATGTAGATACGTAAAGTCATGGGCCTACATGAAGCTGTGTGAAAGATCCAGAATTATCTATTTATTATTTAAAATTAATTATTTAAAATTAAACAAACTTTTAATTATTATTCATTTAAGCACTTTGAGCACTAGATTTATTAGCAATGAATAAATTCCATTAAATAAATAGTTAATTTGTATGAGTGTCCAGCGATAGTTCATTTCTAGTTAATTGCGCGGAACTCGTTTATCCGGTGCCGGTACACCCTATAATTGGGTTTGTCATTTGCGGGGTAATCCATTAAGCTGGCAACACCGTGTCCTTGATTAGATTAAGCCAGAAACATTAGGACGCGACTAATGTCGTGACCGTCTCACGCGACTGATGATACATTATGAAAAATTAAAAATCTATTTTTACAGTTTATAGGCTTACGTTTGACCGCCATCTCACCTGTTGCTATGTGATGATGCGGTCGACGATGTAGCACGCTTGCCTAGAATGTACCTATTTACTCTTCCCTTAAAGACCCCTAAGTCGTAGCGATGGAAACACTGTCCGTGTTTCCTGATCCTTGTGGCGAAACTCTTCGTGCGAACTGGCTCATGTAGCTTATTCCTGGTCTCCCTTTTCCTAGCTAAACTACGATTCTTTGTTACAACATTTTACTTAGTGTTACATCTGAATGCGAATGGTAGTCAATTTAGAGCAGCTTGACTAGACTGGTGTACCTCCCAGGACTGACTCCATGAATGTTATGAAAAAGAGATGATGTTCGCTACCGTAGTGGAAGCACCTATTCCTATAGGTACCTATTCCTATTGAAATAGTTATTGAGTTGATTCACGAAATTTATTTAGGTAAATAAATTAAATAAGAGTGTTTTCAGCTTGTTGGCGGCTAAAGCACATATAGTGAAATGTATACTTTCTCTGTTCCATCCAACACAAGAAAACAACGATTACCGTCATAATATTGACTTCCTATTCCACCTCAATATCTCCCCTATTATATTGAGTTGTCTCATAATAATCTAGACATTATACTGGACACAGTGTAGCAAAACAGAGGGGCAGTTCGGTTGGCGCGAATTATAGTGGGTTCCGCATCTGTGACGGAATGGAGCGGAGCGGCGGCGGTGCGATTTGCATGCGGTAGCGGGATAAGTTAGCAGAAATGTGAAAGGTGGATTATAAGACTTATGGTTTCCGTATTTGTGATGAAATGGCAGGGTAGTGTCCAGAATGATGTGGTAGAATTTACTGTGGACGATGGCCGTTGTAGGAAAGTACGAACAGAATAACATTTATTTTGTTACTTCCAAAAATTGACACAATTAGCTATGAAACAAAAAGAAACCAAGTAGATTAAAAATGATTCTTTAATTCTGTAATACTGCAATTCTTTATTGTACACGGAAATAATACAGACAAAGAGTATGGCAATAAAATATGTACAGAGACGAGCTTAACCCTTTAAGAGTTTCCTTCCAGCAAACCTTTCGAGTAGAGGAGAGGCGATAGCACAAAATAGGTAGATAAATGATTAATCGTTTTCCAACGATATACGTTACATATGAATATAATATATTATATACAGATAATTATATTAATATTATAAAGAGGAAAAATTTGTATTTTTGTGTGTGTGTATGTTTGTAATGAATAAACTCAAAAACTACTGTGCCGATTTCAAAAACTCTGAGTAACATAGGCTATATTTTTTGCTAGAAAAGATTAAGGATCCTTATTAAAACTTAATTAACGCAACCCAAGGTGTAAAAAAAGTGCCCTAACCCGTGCGAAGCCGGGACGGGCCTCTAGTATATTATATAGTACATAATACATATGGAACTCTTACAATACAAATTCTATGGTACATATTACACATAAGTTACACGTTAGTTCTTATGGAAATTGTTGGGCCACGCCATCGCTCCCAACTTGTACTGTTATGAATGGACGTGCATTTCCTACCTGCGGCTTTGTTTGCATTACTTTAGCACTGCGCTATTCTGTGACATTGTCGCTACTGTTACTTATACCGTGGCACTAGGCGTTAGGCCCAATTTACACAGCAAGCAGTTTGACGACTGTTTACCTTCTGGGGCCGCTTTGCAAACATAATATGAATACACTATAGGTTGGAAGCTGCATTATCTCCAGAAATAAGTCATAATACTTGCTACCACTTTTAATTTTTAAGTACGCTGAATAAATAAATAAATAAAATTCGTCTCAAACAGTGAAATGCTCAATGAAATCAATTGTGTTGTTTCGATGTTCAGTAAAGTTACTAAAACTTAGTGCCAATTTAATTAAAGATAATAGACCACATTCATATAAAAATGATAGCTATATATATTATAATACTTGTAAAGAGGGAGTAAAACATAATAATGACGAGGAAGACCTTCGAAAGAGACTTAAAAAGTATCTGAATGACCTATAGATTACGTTTAAAGTAAGTTAGTTTGATAATAAAGTTAATTATTCAGACAATTACAGTCCATTTTGTTTAATATTATAGGTTAGTACCAAAGTGGTTGGATTTTTTATATACTAAATCTATGGTTAGTACTAAATATGTAACGGTGATTTAGTCCTCTGAATGAGCTTATATAACAGAGGACAATCATATTTATTTGAAATAGCATTTAGGATGCTGTTGCTACTCCCGCAAGTTCTGCTGGGGAGTGAAGCTGTCTTTTTTCGCCAAATGGCAAAGGTGTCGACTCGAGCATAAACATGCCCAAGGCACTACAGAATCGCGGCAGACGCAATCGCGTCCTAAATGCGTTATTTTACTGGACCCGCAGAAAATTGTAAAACTTTAAAGTTTACCTTTTATTGACAGCGTATTTGCTTTTAGCTTATAATCTTCACAACTACTAGAAGATTCTATATTTATTTCATTTTTTTTCATTAAAAAAAATCTAAATAAGTTTATTCATTAGGGACATACAGTACACTTTGAAACGGCAATTATTTTAATTTGAATTTACACCAATTAACGCGACCAAACATAGAAGAATCGGCAAGAAACTGCGCTTGGCTTATATTTTTTTAAAGTCTTGTTTTTTACAATGTTTATTATTATCTATTACATTAATTTTTTAACTGTAGGAACTTATGAGAATACTTAGTTAGGGGAGGCCTATGTCCAGCAGTGGACTGATATAGGCTGGTGTGGTGGTGGTAATTTAAAAGATTTGTTTATAAAATGTTATTTTTCAGATTTTCGCACCGACCGCCGCCGCGCCTGCGTTGCTGGTTACCATTCGCCGGCAGCCTGTTTCCCAGCTAAATGCAGATTGACTGCTATATTGCGGTGATGCTGATGGTTTTGCATCGGATAGCGGTGCTGGGCGCCGCAGGCTGCGATTTCTATCGATTCAGAGCGCCACGGTCACATTTTACTTCACTTTACTGTTTCGTTTCTATATTATTTTCCCAATTTGGAGTGCATTTGCGAAAGTAAACTGTAGTTCTGATGTTGTACTAGAATTCAAAGGCATAGGTAGGTACTTATATTTCATAATGCTAGTAAGTTGTTGTGGTCAAAATTGTAATAGGATATGTTGTTTATATTCTAAATATTTAGAAACAGTGTTTGATTTCGCGAATACCATATTTTGTAAACGAAAACCACTGGGTAAATATCGCAAAACTTATATATATTTCTAATGTTATCGAAAGAGATTTTTTGAGAATTGATATGCTCGGTAAGAATAGTTACTAAACAGAAAACAGAAACTACTCCCAACTGAGGTATGAGGCCAGTCAATAAATCAGCATCATCGAGGATAAGACCTACCCGTTGAGATACTGGGTGTACGGGGTTCCAACCCCCATCTTCGGAACCCAAGCCAACCTCACCTGCACGTGGTGCACCCTGCTAAACAACGAACGAGGCTCTGGCGGCCGGCTGATTGCGGCATAGCACAGCCTACATCGGCACAGCTAAATCCCCTGGCCACTGACGGGCAGCAGCGTCGGTGGTGCGAGAAGCTGTGCCCTGCGATCCCCAACCCGCATGCCCAGCGTGGGGATTAAGGGCATATCCTCCTTTATTAGGGGAGGCCTATGTCCAGCAGTGGACTGATATAGGCTGGTGTGTGTGTGTGTGTGTGTGTGTTAAGATACAGTTCATATCATAACTAGTTCGCCGGATAGAGTAATCCAATCCGAACATTTTATCACCATCACTGAAGGTGTAAAGCTATGATCTTAAGCAGAATATATATAGACATGAAGAAACCATCAACTCCTTGGAAATAAAAAAGAACTTATTTGATCAATTTTGCAAAGAAGCATTTTACTTAGAACAAGCCCCAACACAAAGCTCTTGCCGAATACGAGTTCATCATTCACAAAGATACCAATCTCATAATCAATTCCAATGCGAATTGATTAAATAAAAGATTTTTAATCGAATTTTATTAAATATGAACGTTAATTACAGTTGGTCGGTTGATTTATTGTTTGATGTTGCAATTTCGTTAATTTTTCGAGAGAAAGTGTCTGACATAATATTAGCAAATCTTATAATTTTCGTTTATGTTCAGTTAATTATAGGTTTTATAAGATGTAAGATTGTATTTCTTTAATTATGCAATTAACTAAGCAATAGTAATAGTAGGAATATATATAAAGTATAGAGGCTAATGATTTGTGATTCGAAAACTAGTTTTATCCATAACATGTGTAGGAACTTGGAATCTTTTGTATAAGGTGTACCCAGTTAACCTTAAATGTTACTATTATTGATGCCGAAATATTGTAAACTTATCCGTGACAATCACTAGAGTCATTATTTATTTATTCTTCTTCTTCGTATGAGCTGGTGGCCAAATCTGGTTTTGAAGTTTTTAGGCCCGCTAGAAGGCCGTCGACATGGCCTAATGACTGAAAAAGCCAGGACCAACTTCTTAAAGTGCCTTTCGAAGCACGTAACCGCTTAGATCTAAATGCCACGAAACGGTCACTCATCCAAGTATTGGCCGGACGAAGTGTAAGTCACGCAAGTAAGACTGGTGGCATAATGCAATAATTTAAACGTCCTATTCATAACAGTTCCATAAACCTGTAATAACAAAAATGGCGTTAAAATATCATGTCACTTATTTTTATTTACATTTAAATGACAGGGGAAAGCGTAATTTATCGAGCGTTATAAAATGACATTTGGTTATGACTAAGAGGGACAATGTTTAAGGATAGTATAAATATGCTGGGACACCTTATAATTCATGAATAAGAAATGCGCTTTATTATTCGTAACCTGATTGCTTATTGTATTTTAATGTGACAAATTATAACGTGCCTTGTAAGGGCAGTTACACATGTCACACCAATGTTATGTCACATTTGGTTACGTTAGATGTCGTGACCAAAATTGCTAAAAAGGCTGCATATATCTAACTGTATATTGATTATATACCTTTGCGCAAGGGATTGTCAACTGAGCCTTTTCAAATGCTAACATGTATGCTATTCATATTACTAAAAGACGTGTCGGAAGTTTGGAAGGAAATAGAAAAAAGAATAACTCTCGCATGGAGAAAATACTGGGCACTTAAAGAATTTTTTCAAGGAAAATATGCAATAAGCGTAAAGAAAAACCTAGCTGACTTCATCATTCTACCAACACTACTCTACGGTTGCCAAAAATGGGCACCAACAAACGAAAATAAAATAAAATTAAGATCCTTCCAAAGTGCCCTAGAACACTCCGCGACCGCATTAAAAGCTCAAAAATCAGATCAAAGACAAAACTAACAGATGCAGGAACAATAGCAGCTAGACTAAAATGGAAATAGTCAGGACACATTGCAAGACTCAATGACAACCGTTGGAGCGAAATAATTCTACATTAGTGGCCACGCGAGGGAAAGAGAGAAAGAGGTCGGCCGGTTCGCCGCTGGGACGACGACATTGTGTTGGTAGCAGGCAAGCAGTGGGTACGAACGGCCCAAAATAGGGAGAACTGGCAAGAGAAGGCCTTTATCCGAAAATGGATAGCCCCGGAATAGACAAAAATAATTAAATGAATTTACTTAACTTTATAAATGTAGAGAAAAATAAAGCCTGTTTTTTTTATTTAAGAGATGTTTCGTTCGTTAGTACGATGGGCTAACGACATAGTCAGCGACGTGGGCCGCCAGTGGATCAGGCTAGCGCAAGACCGTGGCAAGTGGCAGGAGCAAAGGGAGGCCTATACTCAGCAGTGGGTGAATTTGGGCTGCAGATGATGATGATGCTATTACTTATATTGGCAGAACTAATTTTGGTACATTGCAGTCCAGTGGTCGGTTTTTTTTTGGAACTCGTAAATCTAGAACCACCTTTACACAAGGATGACAGACCTAGCCCACAACACAGGTAATTACAGCCACAATAGGGCATTGTTTGACACATGACACTTCCGGTTCCTGTGCGCCCGCGCATCCGAGCGGTCGTAGATCCCAATCTCGATCATTGTTAGAGGCGTTGACCACAGATAATCTTCTACGGATGTCGTGTTGTTATTAGTAGTAATTTTGTCGTAGACTACACTACACAATATTTCGATGTAGCAGCAAATAGTTTGGATCAAACATTCCTAACTTCATACAAAAACTCAATACAAATACAAATTATTATCCAAATTGAAAAAGTTTTCCTTTAAAATTATTATTGTTAATGAGTGTTTTTTGAATTACAATTTACATTCTGCATAAAAGAAAATTTTCTATTGTAAAATTGTTAGTTTAAATACTTATTTTCTAATCCAAATATGTCTGGTTTTGAAATAGTTTAAACACGACTGGTACAAGCCAGGTACGAATGACACCCACAAACACTTGTCCCATAGGGAAAATCGAACCCGCGTCAACGCAAATCTATTCAAATCATGATTTGCAAGCTCATTATGCAAAACAGCTTTTATCCCCTAAACAGCATTTAAACATGAAAATTAGACGCAAATCGGTGTCAGACTCCAATCAGCTGATCCGAAGTAAGCTGCTTAAGATCTGTCATGCTGACTCACTGTGCCGTTATGACAGATTGAAGTGTTATTTATCATAGGTTTTGTATGCGGAAGGGAACTGGTTTTACGTGGCTCCTCGTAGGCTCGTCAATGGTTTATTTATAGGTCGTAAGTAGGTAACCTCTTGTCACTGGATCCAAGTCAAAAAACAAGTAAAAAATCATTGAATTAAGTCCATCCTTAAAGCCGGCTTTTGACTATGTGATGTAATGTATATATTACATCTTGAGCTTACACGTGATCATTTGACAATTCTAGGCGCGGTGTCCGGGGTCGTGTCTTGTACAAAATGTATGATTAGCGATAAAATATTATATCTCAAGACGTATTGACATGTACCAAATAGTATGATTAATTAATCTTGAAGTTTGAATCTTGCTTCGTTGTACGGTGTAAAGTTAGTCGTCAAGTCTTCGGTTCCGCTATAGCAATGGCGGCTATAACAAAAATCAATTAGCGAATAAAATTACCTTCATCCGATAATTCTTATAAAACAAACTAAGATCGAAAACATCGATCCGCCGTCAATATTTAAAATTAAAAATAAATTCAAAAATCAAAAGAGATTATTAACCCTTCATATCTCAAACAGGAACTCCCTGAAGCGTGAAGTTCAATAACGCCGCGCAAAGCGACATACTTTCGTTTTTATTTAGTCCGGAACTTTCTTCGCGTACTAAGGGCCCGTCTTAATATCGCCGAAACGATTCAGACGTCAGGCCGTGAGTGTGCTGACATTCAGAGCGGCAAATGTGGTACATGTGGTCTAAACCATGAGTTAACTACTCGTTAGAATCTGCGTTTTTGGTTAGAATTTCCGTGCTTCGAAAAGCACGTTAGGATGTTGTTCCCGGCTTTTTCAGTAGTTAAACCATGTCGGTCGGAGGCCCTCGGGCGGCCTAAAAACTTCGACACCAGAGTTGGCTACTAACTCATACTAAAGAGAAGAAGAAGTGTGATTCTACCAGGTCGAGCGCATTTTTATTTTACTTTTAAGAGAAGGCTTCGCTCGCGTATTATGCGCAAAATTTGTAGACAACATAATACTACTATTCTGAGCTATGTTTAAAGTCTAGCCACAGTCTAGCTGAGACGGAATATGAGTGACGTAAAATCCGTAAGTAGCAGAGACGGAAGATGGGCGATGTTAAATCCGCAAGTAGCAGAGACGAGCGACGTAAAATCCGCGAGATGTAGTCTACCTTAATTCCGCAAACCTGGCCCACTTGCACCACGCAAGCTTCGGATAGATTATTCGATTCAACGGCGTCATTGCATTGCTGTTTTATCGCTACCCTTGTAATTGGTCGCCAAACCACCAAAGACGTAGTTAGGATGGCTTAGGTCTTGTCCAAGTGCTTAGTCAGCAAAAACTACTAATCATACAAAAACAATGAAATTCTCATATAGGTTTTTTAAGAATAAAAATAATCACTTATCCTTAGACCAAAAATTTGACCAAAAACTCCGAGGAGAGAGACTCGTGATGAAGTTAGGGATAACTTGCAGGCTCGAGTATTTTTATGTTGTATATTTTAGGATAGTAAGTAAGTACAAATCATAGAATGTAAGCTGGGCAGCAAAACTAGCTTCGGTGCAGTAAGGAGTGATTTGCAGGCTCAAGGAAGTTGTCATTTTTGGGATAGTAAGCAACTACCAATCTTAGTATGTAAGCTGGGCAGCAAAACTAGTTCCAGTGCTGTTAGGGGTAACTAGCAGGCTCAAGTCCATTCTAAGTCGTAATTTTAGGGATAGTCTGCACTAATCTTAGAATGTAGGCTGGGCAGCAAAATTAGTTCCGGTGCAGTTAGGGGTGACTTGCAGGCTCAAGGAAGTTGTCATGATTGGGATTTTGGGAACTAGCTCCAGTGCAGTTACGGGTAACTTGCAGGCTCAAGTTCTTTCTAAGTCGTAATTTTAGGGATATTCTGCACAAATCTTAGACTGTAGGCTGGGCAGAAAAACCAGCTTCGGTGCAGTTAGTGGTAACTTGCAGGCTCACGGCCTTTTTAAGTCCTAATTTTAGGGATAGTCTGCACAAATCTTAGACTATAGGCCCCAGCCTATAGTTTTACTTGCCAAACTAAACTACTAGTTATGCTTCCCAAAGCAAAACTATCTTCGGTACAGTTAGTGGTAACTTGCACTCTCAAGGCCTTTTTTAGTGGTCATTTTTGGGATAGTAAGCACTTGCTTGCTTGGTAAGTACCAATCGTAGAATGTAGGCTGGGCAGCGACTAGCTCCGGCCCAGTAGCACAGCTTAGTGCTAGATAACACGATGGCGATTATCATTTGACACAGAAAGCGAGGAAGCATCGCTCAAAATCGACGTTAAACGTTAATGGGAAGATTGAACATGATATAGAACTTTCTAGATACACCAGAGTATTTCTAACGATGCTGTTAGTACTTGTCTACACTAGCGAAGAGTCTGTGTGCAGTAAGGACCGTCGTAGGATCTGAGGGCGCTGCTATGTTTGTCATTTTGATAGTGAGGATCAGTGAGGATGGCTTGTTTACTTTTGACATGCCTGGACACGCCCGCCGGATCTCTTTCTTCAGATATAAATTCACCAATGAGTTTACCTCGTTTTCCTAGTCTAGCAAATTAATGTAATCCTATTGGTTGTTTATTGCACAATAAATGTAACAAAAAGGTAGGCTTAATGGTACGAGCATTTTCTACCAGCCAAACCTGTGGTTTGTTATAAGATGGTGATAGGTGTTTTATTAGTCAATCTTAACATTACTTAATGTCAAAAATGGGAAAAGGGCCACCAGATAATGTAGTTCCTGTTTGCGGTCGCCGTCATCCATAGACACCAGCATCATCAGAGGAGGTTCTGATACACTGAATCAACTTGAGGCATAAAAGTGTTAATCCCCAGGTGCCTGTAATTTCACCGGCACCTTGAAATCTAAACAGCAATGCAGGCGGCAGAAATAAAGACATTAGCGCCCTGCACACGCAAAGATCGGATCGCGCATCGGGACTGCGTTCCAAACCGCAGTCCGATCTTTACGGTTTGGACTGCGATCAAACTGTCGTGCTAATGGCGCGTCAAGATCTGACCGCGCATCTGGGACTGATCACTGACGTGATGCGCGGTTAAAACTGTTATATTTGCCTTCGCGTCGACATGCCAGAGATCGGACTGTCAGCCCCGCGCATCTACACGTACGTTTCGGAGTGCGGGTTGTAATGGCGCGTGCAGTTCCCGCGGTCCGAACTTTACGTGTGCTGGGCACTAATGTGTAATTCCTTTGACAAGCCCTTTACAGAGTCTAATTACTACTTAAAATAGTGGAAAGCAGACCATTTTATACAGAGTCAAATTGAAAATTTTACTTGCTGTTGGTACACGTTGTCTCTTAGGGCATAGGACATGTCAATCCATCTATGGGTTATTTCTAGCGGTAAAAGTTTTCTCTTAGTGCCTAGGACATGTTTAGATAGGATAGGCTTACTAACTAATGTACCATTCACACTTACCGGCGCGCGTCGGAGAGCATCGGAGAGCATTTTATAACACGCTAGCAGTTAAGTTCCTTATTTGCATGCAATTAACGCAGCTTTAAGCTTTGTCAAACACTGACATAAATAGATCCGTAATTAGATATTACATGCCAATAAGGAACTTCACTGCTTTGTGGATGTTTCAATTTCCTGTAGCATGTTTTAAAATGCGCTTTGATGCTCTCCAACGCGCGCCGGTAGGTGTGAATACATAATACCTCTGTACCATATCTTCTCAGCCTAGTCTGCCTCGAGCTCATAGAAGAAGAAGCCAGTTCAGTTCTACACTCAGGAAAGACACGTGTACGTGCAGCTGACCAACCCATACTTTTTCGTAAACAAAGTTAATGCTCCAGACAATCTTATCTCACGCGTGGCCTAGTAAAAGCACCACAATCTTTGGTGAAACGACTATAGATTATTTCGCGTTAACAAATCGTACGCATTCTTCAGTAGAGGTAAAGGTTAAGTACTTAAGTGGAAGTAAATAAACAAATTGACGTTACTTATGTTGGGTTAATTTATTGGCCGAAATGCCATTTGGTTCAGTGATTTTGAACCTTTCACAACTACATCAGGTTGAAAGCGCTTGGATCTCAAAGGTCCAAAGGGTCAGGGCGAAATGTTGAATTTTTTTTTATATATATGGTCTATACATATACATATACAATGTCAAAAAAGTAAATAACATTGAGATAAATGTATGTAGTACCTATCAATTAATATTCATGGTAAACAGACGTTGTTTGCGATTCGTGCATTTTGCGATACGTCAAAAAATACTATTATCTACTTACACATATTTGGTAGCCAAGGCATTAAACATTTTGATATTTTTTAAGGGGTAAATGAAGCGTCATTTATTACGAACTGCTACAGGACTTTTTTGTATAAATCTTATAAACAACGCCACAAGAGTATGCGAGTATACGCTATGCGGATATAAAAAAAAACATTTATGCACTACTGCTTAAGGTATTTACTTGGCCACTTTCAACTTTAGTCACACTATCACTTGATTAGTCATAAAAATTCTTTCGTAGAATCGACAAGTTTTGTGGAAATTGATTATTTATCGATGCCGGAGGGCCATTCGAAAACATACAGACGGACCATATTAACAGTGGACGCATTTACATATGGAAACGGTTATCGGCTTGCCGGATGTCGGCTCGACTACTCTTGAGGTAGCGAGGTAAGCGAAGTACCTAAAACCTACCTTTTTTATAGAAGTTGTTATTTTTTTAGGCCAATTTGGGCAGGCTTAAGTTTTTTTAGCATACTGTAAAGTCTCCCGTGTTATTTTGTAGAAAGTGTTTTTTCTTCTTCTATTCCATTTCTTCCGTGTCTTAGTCAAGTCGTCAGTCTTCGGTCATGCCATGTTCTGTTAACTATGGCAGCTATAACAAAATAATCAGCAAAAAATTCCTTCACTGAGAATTCCAGTTCAATGCTTTTATTTAATTTCACCGTACTTGTGTCTACATATCTTACTAAAGTAGGTTGGTTAAAGCGCCAACTTTACGTAACAATGCTATAAAATAAAATAAAACTAAAAATAACACTGGACAAAAATCCCGCCTCAAGTTGCTTGGTTTCTTTTTACAAAGTCTTAATATCTTATCAAACTCCGGTAGGAACCTCCTTGTGCTTTGTATCATTCGAACATTTCTAATTTATTTAAATTATTTGTGTAAATTCGATGAGTGATTTGTGTAATGAACTATTGGTTATCTACGAGCGATTTTGTCTCATAGACCAGAAGAGCAGAATTATTGTAAATAAAAACGGAATAACAACTATATATTTGTTTAATTTACTATAGTTCTGCAATAGCAGCGCTGCGTCTATAGGACTAAAGTCCAGTCCACGACTAACGTGGACCGGACTTTAGTCGAAATTCATGCTTCTGATGTTTGTGCGCAGTCCGCGATGCGTTTTATACCCAAGCAGAGCTATTGAAAGTTGTAAGCGTCAGACGGCGCCGAACCAGCTTACTCTCTAAATGCGTCCGGCCTACTTGCGATTGTAGCAAAAAGTATGACGGGTTTGAGAGGTGTGATTTCACACGGAAAGTATCAAAACTGTTTATGCAGACACCTTTTTACTTGAGTACGAGGAAGGTTAATGAATTTGGGGTTCTATTTACTGTGCTTTTTGTTGAATTGACTTGGTTTTGTAATATGAAAGGTCCGGTTCGGCGAAAAGGAAACTTGGAAGGTGGATATCATCATCAACAGCCTGTAGAATTCTACAGCATTGCCTTCATTTATAGAAGCCATAAATTGCGGGAAATCCCGCATGACGATAATGACATCTTGTCTCTTCACCAATCCAAGTTTTTTGATTTACTTGTCTGATCCGGAAATTGTACAAACAAATCGGGTCTTGTCTTGTCTTCTTCAGAAATAAATTCTTGCTGGTCTTTGACTATTTTCTCATCTACGTTTCATTTTAGATACACAGTTTATTAACATTAGATTCATATTTAGTAAGATAAAAAATCCTATTTTTGGAAGAAAAACCAGTTCGATTCTAGAGATAGTTTCGATTCTAAAGGTTCCTACAAATTCAATTATTAAATTATCTATCTTCAATATTTTTGATACTTTCCTTTCCTATTATTTTTGACCACTCCCTGTCCTACTAATATTATAACATAGTTGTAAAATTAAAACTTTCTTTCCTTCACGACAAAACAACTGATAGGTTTTAGCTGAAATCTTGCATATTTGCAGTTCTAAGCCTGGAACATATAGGCTACTTGTCATCCTAGGTACCACGCGAGCGAAGCCCCAGACGGAAGCTATAATTAAATAGTTGTACATGGCTGTAGGCTCGTAGGCCACTAGACCCGCCTTTTGCCGTTTCCAACGACATCTAGAGCAAATACCAACACAACTCGCAAATTATTAGGGCTATTTACTCTAATGATATGCTAAAGGAAATGCCGGACTTGGCACTAGCTAGCTTGTCCACAAACGTCTATTGCGAACCGGAATTAGCAGAAATAACTGAGAGAAGTATACCGAATTATATTAGAATTATAACTATTAGTATTTGATCCTCCACAAACTTTGGTCTTGACATTTCTTGGCGCAAACGTCTTTTGCCTTATACGTTATGTAGGTACTTACTTACTATCCACTACTTCTTAATAGTTTCCCCAGAGTTGAGGATCGTGATTCCGCGCAAGGACACTATTAATGGTTTTCCTACATCTGCCACAGTCTTCGGCCTGATGGAGTGCGACGTGAACTGGAGTTTCCGGCTGTTCCGACACCTGGTCAGAGCAGCGCATTCGTGCTCCTTCCTCTCGGTCTTTTGCCTTCTACTTAGCCTTTTATAATAATAATTCTAATTAGTCCGTCAGTTAGATCAACAAAAATACTGGACACGTATTTTTTTATTTATCGAATCAATAGAAATTGACGGAGATAAAGAACGTGAAAGTTCGGGAGTGGGGGCTCGTGACGTCACGCCTAGGTAAAAAATGTACTATATCGTGACGTCGCGCGGAACTTTAACTAACTATATCTTTGTTATTTTTTGTTTAATTGATATGTAAATAACGGACTCATTAGAATTTTTCAGTCGTTTAGCCTATTATCCTTTCCATATTACTAGGGTTTCTGAGCGCGATATGTCCAAAATATCTGAGTATTCGGTGTAGGTATAGGAAGACAGACGTTTAGATCGTTCTACATGAGCTATCTCAGTATGGACACGTTATCTCTTTTACCGATTGGTACTATCTTCTAGCTTTGCAATTTCTTATAATAGCACCGAATCATAAAATTAAGCAACAAAATAAGGAGCTAGCACGGAATTAGAAGCAATATCGTGCTGTAAGTAGGGTAAAAGTGCCAATAATTGGCTGTCGTAATTGCGGACGAATCGCGAGGAATGCCACAAATCAAGCCGATTGCCATCGCGAGTGTTTACATCACCGCACAGGGCTAAGTTCACTTGTAACATTTTACGCTTACGATACGGTTGTTGAACGAAAACATAATAATTTTTATCCTCAATTTTGTTTGTTTCAAGCCCATAAAAGTACAGTAAAATCTTAAGCAACCACAGCAAAACCCCGACCTTCAAGGCACAAACTGCAGTGGCCAATTTTGAAGTCGCGACTCCACACTCAGGTTGGCCGTTGCAGAGCTAACCTCGCTACATTTAGCGAATGCACAGTGTGCGTGTGGGTCTCGCTCTCCTGCCCGCTGTGACCTGAACGCGAGAAGACCTCAATAACGCGACCGACCTAGCCGTGGAGGCTACTTACTAGTCCAAAGAAAAAAAAGAGGGATGGAATATTGACACGCAAAGAAGATGCCTTCTAAGATTATGAAAGGATCGAAGAAGGTTTGCTTATAAAACCAGAGATTTTTCCCTACGTTTGCATCACATCTTATATTCCAAATTGAGTGAAATACGCACTTTTTACACTAAAAAACTGACCTTCTAGCTTGACCGCTAAGCAGTTAGAATTTGAGATGTGCGAAATTACCAAAAAAATCTTGTCAAATCACCAATCACCTCAAATTTGAAATAAAAGACGTTAAGCTTTGAAAAAATCTCTGGTACAACGTAAGAAATTCTGAACACGGCAGAGCAAATTAGACAGAACACTCCGCAAATATCGTCCATACAAGCTTTATGCATTGTGTGTAAACATTGGTATTAGGCAAGTGCACACGGAAGCGGCAGGTGGGCGCGCTTGCGCAACACATTCCTCACGTGGGACGACTGATAGGAATAGCATTGTTGAAGATACACTCTCTATCGGTTAGAGCTTTAGCAAGACTTTTTGTAGGTATTACTAAAGTAAGCGTGAAAGGTCTGTCTAATCAATGTTCAAGTCTTGATTTAGTATCAGTTTCGTTGAGATGGAAAATACAAATTCGTTCGAAATTCGAAATCAAAATTATTACTGGCAACTTTTGTAAAAAGGTTAATTTTAATTTGTGTAGTAGTTGAGTATCTTATCGATTAGCTTACTACAGTAGTCACAAAGGATTTTACCTCTGAAGTAAGAGTTTAAATTCGACCAATCCCAGTACAATACCTACGAACCAAATAAAGGAACTACATCTACATCGCTACTCGTAGCCAATGAGCCAACTCCAGCGCAATAATTTTGAGATAAGTTGACACTATTGTACATAGTTACTGACCTGCGTTATCATTATTGAATAAATATAAAAAGTGGTGGTATATACCTACGGAATTTGAAAAATGTAAGCATTGAGATATTAACAGTATATATCAATTAATGTAACTATTCAGTATTCTATTTTCAAATTTATAATGGGCCGGCTACATTATGGCGTAAAAGTCATACAGTGCGTCTTCTTTACACGACGCTAATCTTCGCCGTAGGGCGATAATGTAGCCGCGCCATAACTGAAATCTGGCATGAGTTTCTTATAAAGGAGATCTTAATCGTTCAGCCTTATAATCACTTTTTTCAAATGTTTCTGTAGCCTAGTATGATTTAAAATACGTAAGTATTCTATTAATTCCATGGATTTACAGCTCCTGTCTGTCTACTGTCACAGAAGCTGTCGTGGCCCTGCAAGAGTTAGTGTAAAGTGATTGTACCACAAACATGGACATTGTGTCGACGAAATGACAAAGCGTTTAAATATTGCCCTCAGGACACGCGGTGTAAATAAAATAGCCAGTAATTGGCACAAGCCACTTGGCCACGGAACAAAACGTAGGTTGGTTGAATTTTAATATTTGCATGGGTGTTGACTGTTAAACGGATAATGAATTATTGCGTATTGAAGTCAGTCCACATTGCTGCATATTTAAGACTTCAATTCTACTAATAATATAAAATATATATAATGTGACTTAGGACAGTTGGAAGGGGAAGACCTCGACGTACGTTCTGCGATCAAATCGGAGAAGTGCTGGAAAAAGGCGAGGTCAGAAGTACCTTAAACCGACGAGCATGTATGAAGAATGTGATGAGAGTGATGAAGCAAAAGAGGTATGTTAGGATCGTAGTAAGTGGAGATCCGTGGTCTTTGCCTACCTACCCTCTGGGAAAATGCGCGACCGTATGTATAATGTGAAACTCAAATGGTATTGGGCAGGCCACTTGACTAGATTTAGACATGTCAGGTGGAGTAAGGCCTTGGCAGAGTGGTGCCCAAGTCGATACAAAAGAGGGCTTGGCAGACCAACAGCCAGGTCATCATTACTGTATATGGAAAGACCTGGATACAAAAAGCGCAAAACCGTATGCAATGGCGTTTGAAGGAGGAGCCTTATGCCCAGCAGTGGGTTTTGAAAAGCCGAGAGATTATGAAAAATTAATATAAATGCGAAAGTTACTTTGAATGTTATTACCCGACTTCAAAGAAAGGAGGTTCTCAATTGGATTGTATTTTTTATGTCCGTTGCCTCGTAACTCCCGTCATTTATAAACCGATTTGGATTTTTCGTTTGGGAGGTCATATTTCCCGTTTGGTGATATTTAAATTTGAATAAAAAATACCACCCCAAAGAATCAATTCAGTTCAAGTAGTTTTTTTATTTTAACTCGTTAAAAGCAGAAATGGCACATTGTAGACCAGGGATACTACCAATACAATATTTACCCAGGTATGCGAGTGTAACCGTGGGCATATATATTGAGTAACGATATTGACACGCCATCGAATCAATTTACAAAAACAGTATTATACGTTACCTACTTGATTGTTGAAAGGGAAACCGCAATGACCACAGGAATGTCTAATGTCGTTGTACCTATTGCTTATGAGTGACCTCCTAGTAAAAACAAACAAAGAACGATGTTAATAACTGCCACTTTTTAACCTAATACAAATGTGACCATAATGGCGGGTTATTTCAGGAGGGACCGCGAGATGATCCGACAGTCAGATTGAACAGCTACCGAAGAAATAGTTAAAAAACACTCAACATGACGAGTGCACACAGCGCACATTATGATATACATACTGTCATAATTGAGAATTACAGGAACTTAGTACTTCACTTCTTTATTTAATGGCTTCTGGGATAGTTCTCCACAATTTCGCCACTATCAATATCAAATATTCATAACAACATGAGGCAACGTAGTACGGTTTATAAGTCCAGTCGTCCAGTCTTCAGTCAGGTCCTGTTTTCTGCTATAGCAATGGCGACTATAAAAAGAAACGATCGGTGAACAATTTTCTTCATCAGAGAATTCCAGTACAAATCCGCTTTTACTTATGTCTTATTTATAACTAAAACGACATATGCAATATAAAATCAGAAAAGCACCTAAGAAAAAAAATAAAATAAAAACGACACAACCTTCGTTCAAGATAAAAAAAAATGGTTCTAGGAACTTAGTATACCTGCTGATACATGTCTAAACAACGAGGTTTTACAAAAAAAAACTGGCACTCACATTTATGTCACAGTAGAAGGGAGAAAATTTGGAAAGCGCGACATACTGGGTTATGATTTATTCTTCTCGTTTCTACAAGTTCATCAAATGAATAGTCATATTTTTGTCAAAGCATCTTTCCTATAGCAAAATCGACACACGGTTTTCTTCAAGAGCCACCTGACATTTAGAATGTTATGCAAACACGATGTACGTTGAGTTCGAGTTAATTGGCGAAGAGGAATAATAGTGAATTACAGATACTTTGCAAACAAATTGACGTGGGAGTTGCATTTGTTAGATTTAGGTGGCGATATGACATTCCTTCTGAAAACTTGTTGCAACTTACTGCTAAGTTCTAGTTCTGTTACAAAATATATAAACATTTACGACCTAAAAACTGCCATTGGGATTTTCCTATTTAGTGGGTTTTTCCTATTCAGTAATCAGTGATTAATAATCACCATATTAATAAATAAATAATAATAAATGAGCTATGCTCGGGGTTTCTCAGAAGGATAGAATCCCTAACGAGACTATATGACATAGAACTAAAGTTGTCGACATAGCTCAGAGAATTTGCAAGTCGTGGCAGTGGGCTGGTCATATCTGCCGAAGAACTGATTACCGTTGGGGTAAACGAGTTCTTGAGTGGAGACCGCGGCTATTTCACATTTTAAAAATTAACAGAAAAAAATACATAAGAAGACTGAACTAAACCATGAATAAGACTAATGCGTTCGTATCTTAAGGTTTCCAAGGGATAAAATGCCTTTGCCTTGACCGTCTCGGAGAAACAATATAGAAATTACAAAATGAGGGGCATTTCCACCTCACCGGATGGTAAATGACCGTAGGGCTGATCCCGCTATGTCTGCTCTTGCCGGAACACATTATTTCCACTATTATTTAACCAGCCGATTGTTTGGGTGGTCCATCAAGCTTCATGTTGATCTGAGCAGACCAGTTATAATGAATTAGATTCATATAGCTTGGATTGTACACCGTCGGAGTGAGCAAAACGTTACAGTTTACAGTTGCAGACGTCGAGCAAAACGTTATTGTAATAACTAGTAGAATTACAATATTTAACATAATTTATATATACAAGCCTTTAATAAAATTAATAAACTATTACAAACTGGAAAAATAACAGATTTTTCAGTATAGTAAAGTCTAGAGATAATATATTCTTCTTAGGTAAAACAATACATTTAGTATATTACGCGTATATGGGCAGCCTAATCAGCAGCCACAGATAGTTTGACAATGTGTCAAAAATCCATAAGTTTTTCATAGTCTTTCTCTTTTCCACCCATGAATGATTCATGTATAGCCATTCTTGTCTATATCGCCATGTAAAAAAAAATTAAAACTCTTTGGGTAAACCTAATTCAAGACACCTCAGGCAGATGAAAAAAAAAACGATTGTTTTTGCTTGAGCAGAATGACTTGATGCAGCCGAATCGAACATTTTTTATCCCTGAGATAGGGTAGTAAAGCTTGCAATAAACCTAGAAGTTCCTTAGGGCGAATCTTATTGCAAAAACACGTTCAGGTCAGTGGTGGGAGTGGTGGAAAGAACTTGTAGGTCTTTTTAATCCAATAGTAAACTAAGGCTTCGGTGACGCAAGATTTACAACGAACTAACTGCAAATTATACATTCATTTTCCTATTCCTAAAACCCTAATTAGAATATGAATTTTCAAGTGATATCATTTAGAAGTTTCCTTTCAGTCCACCAGGATCTATTGGCAGGATTCATTGATACATTCTAGTAGACTTTGATATTCAAATGATATTTCAGAAATAATGTATTGACTCAGGCTTGATTTTGCAGATATCTAAAAAAAGATCCTAAAGAAACAATATTTAGTAACTCATTTAGTGAACTCATCAAAGAAAATGAATAACGGAACTAGTTACTAAATATTGTTCCTTGTGATAACTGATATTTCAGAATGCCTGCTCTAAGTCTAGATTTTGGGTAGAACTATGATACATACGTAACGTAACGAGTAGATAAGTTATATGGGCTGAGCCAAAAAACACACACATTATGAAGTTATACATACAATTTTCAGTCTGATTAAAAACCAAAATATGTGACAAAAATGCTATATTTTTGCCTGCAGCGTCGCTTGCGTTAAAAGATTTATAAAAAACATTTTCCTATCCTTAGTGAACAGTATTTTTTTTCTTGATTAACGAATCTAGGAAAATTGGATTTACTAGAATATGACTAGAATTATTAAAAAGCCTAACCCAAAACCAAGCAGCTAAAGCCGCAGGCAGTAGCCAACACTCAATAAATAGTGCCATTGAATAGATTTCTGGACTGCAATATATTGAACAGTTAAACTTTATAAGAGTCGTTACTGAGAAAAAATACTTTGAATATTCTTAAAGTAGTGTTTATAGAGCGGGCATGCTTTATTCCTTCCTCAATCAATGCACTGTTCACCTAACATTTGAATAAACTTAGTTTTGGATGTATGTTTCCGTCGAATGTTATTTACTACAAGTTTATATTTCAAAACATCTATAAAAATTCCGTTCGATTCCGATGCGGATTTGGTAGAGTTTTTTTACCTTTTTAACATTTGACGTACTTTACAAAGTATTCTACAGCATCAATATAATTCTGTTATTATTGTTACGTCTACCTACCCGTCATGACATATGGAGCTGAAACGTGGACACTCACAGTACGGCTAGTCCACCAGTTTAAAGTCGCTCAGCGAGCTATGGATCGAGCTATGCTCGGAGTTTCTCATAGACATAGAACTAAAGTTGTCGGCATAGCTCAGAGAATTAGCAAGCTGAAGTGGAAGTGGGCTGGCCATATCTGCCGAAGAACCGATAACCGTTGGGGTAAACATAGTCTTGGGTGGAGACCGCGGCTCGGAAAATGTAGTGTAGGACGCCCTCCGGCCAGATAGAGTGACGATTTGCGAAAGGCTTCTGGTAGAAACTGGATGCGTCGAGCTCAGGAGAGGACGCAATGGCGCTCATTAGGGGAGGCCTATGTCCAGCAATCGACTGCTATAGGCTGATGATGATGAGGATTGAAATCGTCTGCTGAGGCTTACTTGAGAGGGACATAGATCCGCTGTGGCTATACCCTAGGAGCTAGTCAGAACCATCGAACAGTGAGTCACACCCACACTGACCTGTTCTACATAGGCATGGTTCCGCGTTTCATTATCTCATATTAATTTAAGATTGCTTAGCATATGCATGGGCCGGTATTAATATATGCATGGCGCACTTACACTAGGAAGCGGTAAGTAGGCGATACTTGTAAGGATGCTGGCCTAGTGGTGCTTGATTGCTAATGTCATGACATAGCTTTGTTTGGGTCTTGGGGTCTTAATACTTTATTTTATTTCTCAAAGGAAAACTTACAGCTAGAGGTACATGACTAAATAAATGAATAGGTTTAGACAGCCTATTCAACATTTTCACAGTTTTAGGATGACATCATCTGAAAGAGATCGCTTCCAAGCGCACATTATACCTTTATTTTTAATTAGATTATATCTGTTGTATTTCGATCCCCAACCCGCATGCCCAGCGTGGGGATTATGGGCATATCCCCCTTTATTAGGGGATGCCTATGTCCAGTAGTGGACTGATATAGGCTGGTGTGGTGGTGTGGTGTTGTATTTAAAAAAAAAATCGATTCGAGATCCTCCTCACTTTTGAGGTTCCGTACCCTAAGGGTAAAAACAGGACACTATTATTAAGACTCCACTATCCGTCTGTCTGTCTGTCACCAGGTTGTATCATATGAACTGTGTAGTTGAACAGTTAAAATCACAGATGATGTATTTCTGTTGCAGCCATAACACCAAATACTAAAAACAGAATAACATAAATATTTAAGTGGGGCTCCCATACAACGATACGGAACCCTTCGTGTGCGAGTTCGACTAGCACTTGGCCGGTTTTTTTTTAAGTCTGTTAATTATGGTGTACAATTAAAGCATTTTCAATCATTGTAATAAATAAAATATAAAGAACCCTAAAGGTATCAAAAAGTTAATCATCATGTACTATGAAATGTAATTAACCGAGCAAATGAAGTAATAAGTAAGGGTGGAGTAATGTGGAATACTAATTTAAAGAGACCACGCCCTCATTATTCCAGTTCAATGTAGTCTCATAAATCCTGGAGAGAAACAAACGATACAACTAACATAATTAAATTAATATGTACAGTCAGTCTAGGCTGTAAGGGGTTCTAACTATCAGCTTCGGGACTCGAGCCAACCTCACCTGCTCGTGGTGCACCCTACCAACTATCAAACAAGGCTCTGGCGGCCGGCTGGTTGCGGCGCAGACGAACACTGGCACAGGTAAATTCCGCAACCGCCGCCGGGCAGCAGCGACGGTAGTGCGAGAAGCTGTGCGAATGTGATGTTTTTGCCTGTGCCTGCTCAATATTAGTATTAGTATCCTCAATTTTTGCGTACAGTTTACGATTTGAAAAAAAAATGAAAAATGGATTAAGTACTAATTGTTTAGCTGCCTTATAAGTGCCAATTCCTGTATACTTTAGGTTATGATATAATTACGAACTTACTAATTTTTACTGAATACAAATATTTCTTTTTGTTACTTCGTTTTTTCTACTAGTATTTATGTTGTTGACGTTACATTAGCTATAAATATGGCGTGGCCGTTAATTTACCAACTTTCCCTTCAAAAAGACGTTTATGACTTCCCTTCTATTATGGCTGCTTGCAAATCTTCAATGTTATGCGCTTTGTGTGAATGGGGAAAGGAGAACACCATCTGTCAGGTGTGGGCCTTGACTCCTAGGTCACGTGACCACCGTACTAGACTAGAGCTTTGTTGACTGAAGAACGGAGGAAAATATCTTGTTTTCTTCTCCTTTTTTGTAAAAGCTCTGGAGTCAAAGTTTCAAGGCCGCTTGAAGGTCTTAGCCACTTAAAAATCGGGGACCAACATCTTAACGTGCCTTCCGAAACACGAAAGAGTTCAGATCGAAATGCGACTTATCAACCTATCCAAGTTGGAGTGTTGCTTGACCTGTCTAGACATAACAATAACTAGCTACTCTGTTCACAATTTCGTTTATGTCATAATCCATAATCTTTTTCGTTTCCATGCATCGCCTATCAGCAGCATCAAAATTAACAACATCAGCTTATAGAAGTATATTGCTGGACATTGGCTTACTCGAGCGCCATTGCGTCCTGCCTGTCCAGCTTGTCGCATCCAGCTTCTACCAAATACTGGTGAAATACTGGTGGAAATTCAGAGTCGTCGTGGTTCAATCTATGGTCAATCAAATTCAATTCTGTAACCTCAACACTCATCATAACAGTCTATTGCCAGACAGGCCTCATCTGAGCACCATTGCGTTCTCTCCCTAGCTGTCGCATCCACCTTCTACCGGCAGCCTCTCACATTTCAGAAACCTAAGGTTAGTTTATTATGTTTCGTTGATCTAGAATCTAGACAAGTGATCTGTTTATCACCTACATGTCCTTTAGAAAGCCCTAGATTGGCAGACAAGTGTCCCACCAATCAACTTGTCTCTGAGCAAGAGTTATTTTCGATGCAAATTCAAGACCACAAATTCAAGGGCAAACACTTTATGTCTCATTGCGCTGCGACCGAAGAAAGGTGGAGTGTAGGTTCTATTTCAGTTACGGGTCAAATCAATTGCACTTGGTTCAATGTATATGTTTCTATTAATGTATATTAGATTCACTTGATACCGCAAAAAGATTCATTATATTTTAGTTTTTAGCCAACTCCCTCTGCCGACTTAGCACAACTACCGTAGACATGGGATTAGTCGAAGGAACAATAGGGAAAACTTATTTTTGGATGGAGATATATCAACATTTTGAATGTTTTAAGCATGGTTATCTAAAAACATATTAAAATAAGCGTTTAGGAAAAGAAACATGTTTGAGATGCAGGGAGACCCACAAACAGAAAAAATGGGCTGCCTTTGCTATCGTAAAGTAGACATAAAAACGGACGGCAAGCTAAATGGTCAAAGTTTGATCAAGTCTTGATCAAAGACATTTGACAATTATCACTATTATAGCCAGCGAAAAACGGTTCCTGTCTCAATTTGTATGCTCTTTGGCCGGAACGTGTAAACTAAAGAGTTTGGATCAGAAACTTTTTTGTTATCTTCATGGTGTAAACCATTTCTTGAGAGTTCCTGGGTGGATGTCCTTTTGGCAGAAGATTTTTATCATTCAACTGGACTACTCCACGGCATCCCTTTATAAGGCGAGCATTAAAATTCATGTACGCAAGTTGAAATCGCATCGATGGCAATTATGATGAATATTTATGAGTAAAAAATGAGAAAGATTTGATACTGATACGACGGTTTATGTTGTAACCTGTTTCAAGCTGTTTGTTTTTGTTTTCAATAGGCCAATCGAACGTTATGAGTAAAAATATACAATTCTGATAAAGAAGGTTCGAATCGTGTCGTATGATGTTTTTTCAAAAGTAAACATTTTATACAGCATGAAATCTCAACATTCCAACAAAACCCCGAGACAGAGGTAGACCACCGACTACAATCTCGAGAAAGACTTAAAAGCCCTTAACGTTGCATCTATGGCAAAACCAGCACAGAGCAATATGACGCCAAACTACGAGAGACCCGACCCTAGACGAAACGGAAAGAGAAAAAAGAGTATACGGCAGGAAGAAGAACAGTATACAGCTTAAAATTAAAATACAGTGCGTTAAAATACTAAACGAATGAAACAGAAACACGATTAACGACTAAGCCAATTAGAAAAAGCAAAAGGAAATAGATACAGTACAGACGATTGATAATAGAAAAGTCCCCTTTTATAATAAAAAATACATAAAAACATTTTACAAACTGGTAATTTAGCGGGAAGAGGGCGCTGCGCAGAAGCCGTTTCCGATAACAAGTCAATTACTGGCACGTTACCCTACGCTTCAATGCAGCCTTAAGGCGGTGGACACACGGATTGAATTTTTAACATTTAGTCATCTGCCATGTCAATTTACACTTTTAGTAAGTGTACGAGAGAATAAGCTTTATCGTTGTTCACTTTGAATTGTAGACTAGGCTAGGTGGACCACTTAAGGCGCTGGACACATGGATAAAAATTGTAACATTTGTTCCCTGGCCATGTCACTTCAGTTTGCGTACGTGAGAATGAATTCGGATTTTAGTCGAAATAGAAAGAGCAAGTACCAACACAAGAGTTCAGTAAGTTACATGTAAATATTATCACTCTAGTCGTACCTACACAAGAGTTCAGTTAGTTAAAATGTATTCCTGGACTAGAACTATATCAGCTCAAAACGTTCAGTTATATTTATATGGGAAACAAACAGAACAATAAAACTTAATGACTATAAAAAAAAATATTAGGTCGCTCATAGTCTATCAAATATTCTACTATTAAATGAAACTTAGTCGCGGTGAAAAGCACGGGACGGAATGAACATGACGGGACTAACATAAATCGCGGTTCCATAACAAGGAAGAGCTCAGATCTAAAAGTGGACCGGCCAGCAACTGGTACAAGTCCTATTCTTTCTTCGGCACTATCAGCAAGAAATGTGATTATTCCAGCCGATAAGGTGTTTGCGGAAGTAGCTGCTGGTAATTGGACGCACCTCTATTTTGCGATCATAAAAGCACTGTTTTACTGGTTACAAAATGAACAAAGCGATAACCATAGAGTTAAGGTATGATTGGTTTTGTCCGATGATAAGTATTTTTCCAATAAATAGGTAAAGAAAGTTAGGTGTTAGGCACAGAAGTATAAATTGCAAAATGCTCTACCTAAGTGACGCAAAATATCGTCTTTTTCAATGTTAATATGTTAAAATAAATAGTTAATTTTGGGAGTACAGTGTATTCCATGTAAGCCTAACATATAATCCTTATATATCCATATATGTATCCATAGCTACCTATAGTCAAATATAGTCAAAACAAGAAAACTTTTATTGATAGTGACAAAGCTACCACTATTTGTACCTAGTTAATAGTGAATAAATATTTTTGGGTTATTCCCGGTTGGGCCCGAAAATTTCATGTAGGTACAGACCAAAGCGGGATCTTAAAAATAAATATTATTTTCATTCCTGTTTCGGCCCGCCGCGTTTAATGAATTTCTTTGTTCATTTGTTTCCCAGTAAAATGTATTACGTGGCCAAATCTGTTAAAGTAACTCAGGTGTTGAAATTTTTAAGCCACCCTCCGTCCCCCAACATGGCTTTTCTAATCTCGAAGACTGATCTTGTCTAGGTACTTACGTGTTCATCGAGCGAGTAGGTCAACTCCCCGTCATCGTATAAAACGAACCACCTCCGCTGCCATCTCTGCAACAAAAAACAAGACAATGTTATTACAACGAAACACAACTTATTGACAAGCAATTATTCCACCACAGACATCTTCAGATCAATGCATTGTTGAAAACAAACTATTAGTTTTTTATATTATTAAAATTTTTAACATATAGAGAAAAATATTTTCTGAAAATGATTCGTGAAAACATAAAATATCACATGGAGTATCCTGACTCCTGACTGAAAAAAAATAAGTTAGTATTTTTTATTAACCTATGCTGTTCCACTGCTGGGCAAGGTTCTCACCAATTCCTAAGCCAGCCGGCGTATTTGCCCATCTGCATTGGGTGACCATCGATGCCCATCTATCAGAGTGCTGACTGGCTTCATAGCTCAATTGGTAGTAGCTCTGCCTTCTCAGCTGCAGCCGCGACCTGCAGTTCGATCCCCACCCAGGACAAACATTTGTGCGATGAACATGGATGTTTTTTCTGTGTCTGGGTGTTTTATAAGTATCTAAGTATGTTTATCAGTCTCTGGTACCCATAGTACAGGCTCTGCCTAGTTTGGGATCAGTTGAGCGTGTGTGAGATGTCTTTTTATGCGGTTCCCGCCCAATCCCACTTCAGTCTAGCTGTGATCGTTTGACAGTGGGATATGTAATATACCTATTATTCACCAATGTGCTGAGACGCTTTGTCCTTAGCTGACTGATAAATCAAATCTTACCTCTGAATGTTCCAGATCATACAGACCATGTCTCAGAACCTACACAAACAAGATTACAATGAAATGTTCTTAATGTCACTTTAATTAACCTATTACTTGAGCTGATACTGCCTGTGCACTCTGAGGTCATTGTGGCTAATTTTAGCTCTAGGGATATAAAATGTACAGGATCATTATAATGTCATTGGTCAACAAGTGGCAATTATCTACTGCACTGTATGCAGTTGCATACTAAAGTCGCCTCAATCGCAGAACTATAGTCAGTAAAACAAATATTTGGTTATTTCGTTTTTATTTACAACTAGCTGACCCGGCAGACGTTGTCTTGTCTCAAAGAGGGTATCGAAGTTAAAGAAACATTAAAAAAATATATCGAAATGGAAAATGCAATCAATGAGGATAAAAAAATAACAACAACAACCCTACCCTACCCTACCCCTACCCCTACTTTTACTATTAACGGGATAAACAGTATCCTATGTCCGTCTCCTGGTTCAAAGTTAACTCTCCACAAATTTTCAGCCAAATCGGTTCAGCCGCTCTTGAGTTATAAATAGTAAACACGACTTTTATATAATTATGGTCTTCTGGTCTAAGAGGTCTTATTCCGGATATTTCGCAGCCAAAATCGCTCAAAGATATCTATTATTTCACTATTTGAATCGAGTTGTAACCCATTTGCCGTCGTTTGAGTCATAACGCTGATTTTACACATAATTTAGTCTACACTTTTATGTGTACTACTATGATTCATCATCAGCCCATAGCAGTCCACTGCTGGACATAGGCCTCCACTAATGAGCGCCATTGCGCCCTGTCTTGAGCTCAACGCATCCAGCTTCTACCAGCAGCCTTTCACAGTTGTCACTCCATCTAGCCGATTAATGATTACCTGAATACAAATTGGTCCAAAGCAATGGAAAGTACCGAAAAAGATTTTATCTCATTGGGATCTCGCCCGCGGCTTCGCTCGCTTTAAGAACCATCGCAAACTGGGTAACTTATCGCCGCGTCTAGTCGCCGCGACAAGACGCGGCGTTGTCGTTTGCATGTGACGTCTTTTCACCGCGACTAGACGCGGAGTTGTTGCTTGCGTCGGCGACTAGTCGTTATGACAGTCGTCGTGCAAGAATCGATCATAACTAGTAGAGTAGAGACTGACTCTGCGCCGTCGCGCGATTGACGTATATGTGACTTGACGACCTCTGTGGCAGTGGTCGAAGGCCCGCATGAGACACATTCAATGCCCAACAACAACAAAACCCACTGAACAAAAGCATCACATAGTAGCAGCCCAAATTAAAAAACGAAACTACATAACTAACAACACCTAACGTAGAATAGTATCACATAGGTAGCAGCTTCATTTAAAAAACATAACACGTTGACTGCTGGCCTCGCACGAGGTCGAGGACGTGCAGAACCACATATGTATTTTTAGCACTCAAAGTGTTATACTAAAAACACTAGCACGTTGACTGCTGGCCTGAGGTCGAGGACGTGCAGAACCACATCTGTGTTTTCAGCACTCAAAGTGTTATACTAAAAACACTAGCACGTTGACTGCTGGCCTGAGGTCGAGGACGTGCAGAACCACATCTGTGTTTTCAGCACTCAATACTAAAAACACTAGCACGTTGACTGCTGGCCTGAGGTCAATGACGTGCAGAACCACATCTGTGTTTTCAGCACTCAAAGTGTTATACTAAAAACACTAGCACGTTGACTGCTGGCCTGAGGTCGATGACGTGCAGAACCACATCTGTGTTTTCAGCACTCAAAGTGTACATAAGTATCAGCGCAGGCGCTTCTAATCATGATGTTAAAGTAAACTAGCCGATGTTCAACGCCAGTAATTGGCATGTCGCGATATCGAGCGATCGGCGTCGAGGTGTGCCGAAAGAGCACGAGACCTAATTACGTTGATGCAAGGCAGATATGAGCTGGCATTTGCTATCATTAAAGGGTAAGCAAAACAATCGTTTCTGGATACTTTCGGTTTCGATTTAATTGTTAGGATTTCTTGTTAACTATTTTAAACAATAAGGCTGCTGGTAGAAGTTTGAAACGTCGAGCTCAGGACAGGGCACAATGGCGCTCTTTAGGGGAGGCCTATGTCCAGTAGTGGACTGCTATAGGCCGATGATAAAATGATGATGATGATGATGATTCTAACCAAAAAATTATATGATAATAGCCAATTTTTATCGATATGTATTATAATATAGACCCCAATACCCCGCCAGTAGAAGCTACCACACCGTAGGTGCTCAATGGGGAGTAGTCATTTTTTTTATTTTTGATCCGTTTTGAGCACCACATTAAAATATTGAATGGTGCTCAAATGGGAATAACTTTGGTGCTCAATTCATAGGTGCCCAAAAAAAGGTGCTCAAACGAGAATATCTCATCCTAGAATCCTAACAAATATAATTACATATAAAAATAATAAATAATGGATGCTGGACATTATCACACAGCATGATACAGCTCCAGACTAAGCAGAGCTTGTATTGGACCACGTGATTGGTACACTGCTTTCTTATGTATATACCGGAGATTTAAGAACTTTTTGTACACATGAAGGCAATAATGAACTTTTACTTTGACTTTGAGGTAAATGATTGCAAATCATACGAATATTTGTATCGCGGTGGGAATCGAACCCGGAATCTTCTGCGTCTCAGGCGGGCCTTCGCCCACTGCGCCACAGAGGTCGTCAGTAAGTAAGTATAGTTAGTGCCTAAGCAACTTGATCATTACTACTTGAACAATGCAATAATTTTCCCGATTTCGGCAGATCTCTGACCTAACATTGAACACGCACGTCCAACCATATTTCACAACACATGCAATGCCAAATAAACATACCCGTGAGAATAAACACTTCTCGTTCATCTTCAGAAATACCTTTAAAGATATTACTTTGATTCTAAGTATATTACTAAAGAAAACTCGCCACCTCATCCACGTATAATGTTTCAAATTCAAACCCCGCATTAACCCCCTTTTCAAAAAATATTATATTGTACAAAATTAAAAATAACAAAAACAAAAAACATTTAAAATATACACGTGCATATAATACAAACACAAATGCATATAATGTCATAAAATATGAATTTATAATTGATTTCTAATTTTAAATTCTAAAAAATTCTAAATTAGCAATTTTTTCCATTTTTTCATCTGAAATTAAATACTATAAGTCCGTCGGTCAATTGCAACATACGTGCTTCGTAGCTCTTTGGCCCGCTTCTAAAACTTGCCTAAAACTATGCAATCCGAATTTCATTCACACGAATCGAACTTTACAGTTTCACCAGGCTTCACCCATAAAATTCCGCCGCCCACTCGCTCATCCACTAGGTCAATGATATTTACGACATTATGTGCTAATTATTTATTCACTATTGTACTTAATGATCAGTAATGTCATTGTTTCTACTGTTTATGCTAATATATGCGGGATCACAGATTGGCATACTACCTACCTACTTGAATAAATCAGTACACTCCGTGTCAGTCTAAATCGAAACTCGCTAACAGCTATTTAGTGTTCATATTTCTTTATTAACCTAAGCTTAAAGATAAAAACTTAACACGTTGCCCGCAGAGCAACAACAGCCAGCTAGAGCAAGGGTTTTCAACACTCAAAGCGCTTACAGCATGACGCGTATACGTACAATAGTCCTAGCCGTTCACACCCGGATAAAAAGAAGCCAGATATGTTATTTCAGGTCTAGAATACATGTGCAATTTTATCTCAATCCGTTAAGTAGTTTTGGCATGAAGTAGAACAAACATTTCTCATGTTCACAATTCACAAAATTTCGCCTTTATAATAATAATAGAATGCTTAAATATAGAAAGATACACTTCAGTACTTTGAAAGGCAAGCACAATTGCAGTTATATTGGTCTTGGCTTTTATAGTCGCTAAGAAAAATCTAAATTTATTTATTTTAATGTTGCAGAGAGCTTTGGACGGCTTAATAACTGCCTGTGCCACAAGAATGGGCCACTATTTTATACGTTAAAACTTCACACTAATATTATCAATTCGGAATTTTGTATTGATGATGATTTTGACGGAAGAAACTTAAAATTTACATAGTTAGTGACCTGGATTAGCACGAAGACTTTTTATGTTAGAACTACGCGAGAAGAGCTTTATAATGATGAGCGATGGTTTAGACTTTATAATACGTACCAGCACAGATTCCACAATAGGCCTAACGCCCACTTGCTGCGGTGTGGGCCGTCAACAGCTACCTGCTAAGTTTATTAGCGCAGTAGTGGGTATCGAGTTTAATCAATAAACAGATAAATCTAGGTTTCTGACTGCGATTATAGATTCTAGGTTGCATTAACATTTTCGAACCTATGTAATGTGGGTCGTTTAAAGACTACATATATGTTTGCCATCTACATTTGGTTTGCCTTTTTCTAGAGATATACTTTAATAGACAAAGAATTAAGGGGCTCATCTAAAATTACCTATCAATTATCTAGGTTTCTAATTTTAAGATAATTAATAAAAATACTTTACTTAGATACCTACTTTTATATCTTGGGTAAAATAAATAACTTTTCTTTATTTTCTTTCTTTATATTTGTTTACTCAGTAAAAAAAAAATAACTTTTCGAAGGTGTGAGCTTTTACTATGTTAGATTAAATTAAAGATTAGATTAAAAAAAAAAAAACATTTCCACGACTTTTTTCCCCATTATGGATATCTTCTAATATTATTCAGTACGCAAAGTTATTGAAGGCAAGTCCAAACATTACGTTCGATACATGCCCACTTTTTACAAGCAGCTAGCATTCACGTGACAGGTTGCAAGCCCATCGCCGCTTTTTAATGGAACACTAACCTAGCACATACCTTTCGAACTTTTTAGTTCGAGGGCATGCCGGTTTCCTGACGATGTTTTCCATCATCGTTTCGAGCTCGTGGTAATGAGCACATTGGTGCACGGCTGGGATTCGAACCTCCAGATCTTAAGTCATACTATTCGTTATAATACCGTTAAACCTACATCAGCCATCTATACTCGTAATATTTTCCGTGATTCTGTACGTTTCAAACCAGAGACAGGCCATTATTTATTATAGCAGTCACCGAATATCGGCCACCTAAACGTCATGTCTATAAATGGCCGAATAAATTGACCCCAATACGACCCGAACATGATTCAGAAAGCCTGCAGGAGGCTTAGTGTGAACTAGCTTCTACCAGTATTGTTTGAACTATTTTGGGATATAAAAAAATTATACCCCATTTCACCCCATTAGCATTCATATGTGAAACACATGTTTTTCTGAGTACTATTGATAGTATTCCTATTTTTTATTCTGTAACTATTAAAATGCGAAACTCACTTTCGTTTGTTACGCTTTCACGCCCCAAGCACTCAACCGATTGTCATGAAATTTCACATACACGTTGTTAGGGGTAATTGATCCTAGTAAAGGGGATTTTAAATCCTAGTAGTCCTCATATCCTTCTAATATCCTTCTTATAATATAAATGTGAAAGTCGAATGTTTGTGAGAACGTATCGATGTATGTATGTATGGATTTGTTACTCTTTAACGCCAGAACGACTGAACGGATTTGGATGAAACTTGGAACATACATAGATTGTGGCCTGGATGAACATATAGTCCACTTTTAATCCGGGTACCAAGCCGGTGAAAGCTAGTTTTTAATAGTACTTTTCAGTTCGATGTCGACAGCGATAGATAGACGGAGCTATCTATCGCTGTCCACTTCGTCCACGGGACAATCGGCAAGAATCGGCTACTTGGGGAAAGTCGGCCACACTAATGGGTCGCCGAGCCTCGATACAAACACTAGATAAGATGCCCATTATCCACCAGTGGTTGTAGCCCGCGAGCATCGTAATGCGTAAAACTGGCTCGATATTTGCGTTTACCCTAGAAATGAAGGTAAAAAAAGTGTTCAAAATATGTCTTACTAGGTTTCCGCGTGGTACCCGATTAAAAGGCTATTATGATTATTCCGGGTCAACTATGTATACAACTTTAGCAGTTATAATATTATGTATGAGTTTTAAATATAAATGGCCCCGTTTAAATAGATAACGCATCGAGTTAATTATATATAACACTATAGATTATATGTAACAGTCTTCAAGTGAAATTTAACAAAAATCGTCCAAGCGTGTTTGACATAACTAAACTGCAAAATGCTATTCCAAATTTGCACTAATTTAGACCTTATATCGCTTGAAAAGTGTTCAAAGACCGCGCAATTGACAGAATGCGCCAAGTTTTGGTGCAGACACTTTTTTCCACGTTTTCCACTCTAGAGTATAAATATCTCGATGAAATAACGTTATTTTTCGGCAGGTCAATTATTAAAACAAATGACTGCTAAATTAATATGATCAAGATCAGCTAAGCAAATTAACCGTTCTGTCATTATTCATTATGTTCAAATATCGATCGAACGCATTCTATTCTATCAAATTATTCTGATCGTATGTTATAAATGCACGCGAGTGATATCGACCAATCGCATCGCGCGAATGCTTCACGCCGCCGCAAAGCGCGATCGGAACATACGATTGTTCAGCTATTTGATCGAATTCCCTAAAGACAGAGATGCACACTTCAGGGCTAGGGCCGCCACCGGCGCCGCACTGGGGCGGGGGTATCAACCCAAGTAATCATGACTTGAGGTATAGGGCCAGAGGGTTAACCCCTTTTCAGTTTACCAAAGAAATCTGTTTTTGTTTCTTCCAACAACCTGCTAGCTTGCGTTTTGACGAGTCGATAATGTTGGTTGTCTAAATAACAGATAGCTCAGGACGAACTATCTGTAAAGACTCTCTTTTTGTGCCATAGGTATCAGAAACTATTAGTACCAACGCTACAACATCCAAACCGCCAAAGTCAAGTCAATGTCAGTCTATGTCAGTCGTCGACTCTAAATCTACGGCTCTAGGGTTGCTTCAGGTCGGTCTGATGAAGGGAAATAATTTAATGAATTGGAACCTATTTTTGATAGAGTAGTCAATATACGACGGCCTCTGTGGCGCAGTGGGCGAAGGTCCACCTGAGACGCAGAGGGTTGCGGGTTCGATTCCCGCTGCGGGACAAATGTTTGCGTGTTCTGTAGATATTTGTTTCGGGTCTGGGTGTTTCTATGTATGATATGTATATATTTACAAAAAAAAAATATGTGTAGTATATCAATCATGTGGTTCCCATAATACAAGCTCTGCTTAGTTTGGGGCTACATGATGCTGTGTGATTAAGTCCCGCATTATTATTATTATTATTTTTTTAATATAGCCACTTTTAGCCGCATTTTTTAAATATTTTACGTCTTTTTCAGGGGCTAGTAACCACACAACAGATGCGTTCAAAATAGGGGTTTTAACCCCCGCCCATCTTCCCTGCGCTACAGTCCTGTCCAATCCTGATAGCTCGATAACGAATACAATGTATCTAAAGGAGGAAGTATGATGATAAACCTGAGGATAATGCTCTTATGATTCAGGATTTATCAGATCCTCATTGAAAGCGAATATTTTATCGGCAGAATAACTTTATTGATCATCTGCTTTGAATAAGGCTTTTGTGGTTTCGTAACGTAGCTATTCAGGTTTGGCATGCGTTTTGAATCATATCTTAACATCAAAAGGAAACATTTAACTATATACTCCCGCGGCTCCACTAATGCGTGTTACCGGGATATTATGATCGAGATCACAAACTATGCATATAACAAGTTTCATCTTAATTTGTTCAGCCGTTTCTACTTCGGCTCCAAACTCCGTTGATAACGGCTGAACAAAAAGTTTGTGTGTGTGTGTTAGTATTTTGCCTTTATGCCTATAATATTAACATACCTCGCAAACACGACGCTTTGTCGTCGCGCTTAGTCGCGAGCGTCTGTCATATGTTGCTGTCGCCGTGTGTACGGAGCTTTGAACAAATTGTATGAAAATTGTCCCCCGCAGCTTATCATAGCGTCTAATTGCTGACGTTTGTCGTCGAATGTGCGCAGGCTGTAAGAGGAGAGCCGGAATCGAACCCAAACTCCGGTCTTACATTAAACCTTATCCACTAATGGCAGACTAAGCTGAGCGTTTGTAAATGACAGGTAAAGAATCTGTTTTGGTGTTTTACCGGCAATGCGCATTCTCGACTTAACAAAATGCTGTGTTGATTAGTCTACGACAATGTTCGATGAAAGATAAACAGAAAAACGACAGTGGATCCCGTTTAAGGACGTAGGTATGTGTGTACCAGCTTTTTTTTAGTTTACCAGCTGAATAGGCATTTGGCCGTTTCCGCCGGCCGCCTCTGATACATATTTGAAAGCGGCTTCCCAATTAGACGGCATGATGGTGAATTATTTGTATATCGTTAGCGGAGCCGTACAATCATCTATATCTTTTTATTACAATGATATTTTGTGGTCTTGTGTTGCGCAAGTTCAAATTACAGATACGTAGAACACCGTGCACCACATATAGGTAGTTTAATAGAAAAGAGTTTCTACGCAAGTTCTTTGGTGCATCTAATAACAATCCACATAAGCTTATGGAGAGGCAATATACGAAAATACCGTCCCCTAACTCTTTCGACGGCCTCTGTGGCGCAGTGGGCGAAGGTCCGCCTGAGACGCAGAAGGTTGCGGGTTCGATTCCCGCTGCGGGACAAATGTTTGCATGTTCTGTAGATATAGGGCCCGTGCCCTATATCTACAGAACTTTGTGTGTTTTCTATGTATGATATGTATGTATTTACAAAAAACAAAATATGTGTATTATATCAATCATGTGGTTCCCATAATACAAGCTCTGCTTAGTTTGGGGCTACGTGATGCTGTGGGATTACGTCGCGCATTTTTTTTTTCCTCAAGTAGGTACGCCCTCTTCCCGGACTCTGATACCGTAGATTCTAATTTGGAGTAATATATTTTTTAAAGATAGTGGTCCCAGAAAACAGCGCTATTCTACCAAGTAGCAAGGTTAGGCTATACGGACTTCGATTACATGAGAGAAAATGCAAATTAAAAGTGAAAGCGTATCTAGCATGTTCATTGTAAGTATTAAAACAATTATCTTTGTAACAAAGAGGTCGCCATATTGGTTATTGTGGGACCGTTGGCAAAACAAAGAGTTACATTACAAGATAATAATCTACATGATATAATGGTATTGTGGAAAAATTCACACTTGTATGATTGTTAATTTATAGTTTTTATTCCGTTCCTATGGCGGTGAAAGTGAAAATGATTTATAAATGGTTGTATTATGTAAAGCGATGTATGTTTGGAATGCAATAAAACCTTTTTTGATTGATGATTTAAAAATACCTGCTTCTGGTTTGAATTACAAACTTTCCCTGTAACGTGATAAACTTGTAGTTTATGTAGTTTAACGACTAACTCATCAAGATATGTGAACGTTTATTTGACGCTTCTTTACTGTAGCATACCTACATACAAACCACTTTTTTATAGGAAGGAAATTCTAGTGAAAGTAAAAGCGGAGCTGATTAGAATCGTTCAATAATGCGGCAACAGAATCGTAAGATTGACAAAAATGCGAAGATATAATAATCACAATATTCTAATTCTCACGGCGTGGCGTCTTACTATTAAAAACCGGCATTTTTTTGTGAAATAAATGAACTTATTAACTGACCTATAAATTAAACAAAACATAAAATTATTGTTGACAAGCTGTCGACATGGCTCAGAGGATTAGCAAGCTGAAGTGGCAGTGGGCTGGCCATATCTGCCGAAGAAACGATAACCGTTGGGGTAAACGAGTGCTTGAGTGGAGACCGCGGCTCGGCAAACGTAGTGTAGGACGCCCTCCGGCTAGGTGGGGTGATGATTTGCGAAAGGCTGTGGTAGAAGTTGGATGCGTCGAGCTGAGGACAGGGCGCAATGGCGGGAGGCCTATGTCCAGCACTGCTATAGGCTGATGATGATGATACAATTATTATCAGTATTTTTTTTCCAACAGTACAAACGCATCGCGGGGTGCTGCTTCTAATAGTTTCCGAATGGATTGTGCGTTATTATCTAAAACAATGAAACAAGTGCGCTTGCGTCATCAGACATAAATGGTTACATCTGAGGTTACATCTATTGGCATTAGATGTTGCACTGACGGATAGAATACGAAACACCATTGCTGAGAGTAGGTACATAATGCTGATGAAACATTTAGATCGAACATAAATATACATCAATAGAATAGTTATCTCCTTCTTATGAGCTGTGGTCAACTCTATTGTCGGAGTTTTCAGGCCACCTGAAGGCCTCCGACATGGCTTAACGACTGAAAAAGCCGGGAGCAACATCTTAACGTGCCTTTCGAAGCACGGAAGCGTTCAGGGTGCCTAGTGCGAGTTTTTTACTAGCTCGATCGCGTTTGCGTTTACGAAAATTTATATGGAAGCGAGGTAGCGCCATCTAGTAAAAAACGCGTGGCACTGACTCCTAAAAAAACTCGCACTAGGCACCCAGATCTAAATGCCACTAAACAGTCACCCATCCAAGTAGTGACTGAGCAGAGAGTTGCTTAACTCAGACGATCACTAATAACACCGAAGTAAGCCACGCCACGAGCACTTCGAATAGTATAATGAACTTCAACTAATTACAAATATTCTTACTAATATTATAAATGCGAAAATTTGTTAGAATGGATGTGTAGATGAATGGATGGATCTCGATTGGATCATGATCGGCCGATTTGTTATAGCGGTTGTCTGCGCGTACGCATGCGTTACTCGCACGATCCGATTGGCCACGGGAAAACGTTACAGTAACCGCTGATCCAGTTGGATTATGAATTGAAGTTTTCTTAGATAGTTAGGGACTTGGATATTTTGAAATACGACTTGAAAAGCTAAGCTCCACTGGCAGACGTTTAAGAGAACCAACCATTTTTTTTATGTATTAAAATTTTTACATTGCCATTTTTGACCTCAAAGAATTAATAGTCCGTGGTGCACCCTACTAAATAATAAACGGGGCTCTGGCGGCCGGCTGATTGCGGCATAGCGCACAGCTAAATTCCCCGACCACCGACGGGCAGCGTCTGACGGTGAGAGAAGCTGTGCAAACATGTCCAGTGGGGATTGTGAGCATATCCTCTTATTATTAGGCCAATATCCAGCAGTGGTCAGATATATGCTGGTGTTGTTGTTGTTGTTGTTGCTCAAATAAGACGCTCAATCTGATCGGAAACTATTCGTTATTCTGTGGCTTAGAGAAATCTCAATTATAAATTGAAATGTACCTACCAATACTCAGGTAATTTTATTTCAATAAAAAAACGAGATTGTTTGCGTACAACAATCAGACAACTAAAATAAGACTACGTTTTATAAACAACTAAAAATTCCACAAAACATACGTTTTTATAGCAAAGTATTTTAAGATAATACTCAGAACTAACTACTCCAACAAAAAATATAAATACTTAGAAGGAAAAACACATTTTTTAAAGCATATTTACTAGAATTATTTTTAGCATTGACCTCTGCCAAAGCCTGGTTCTTGAACCAATTATTTCTACTTATTTCATAACGTATTAAACAAAAACTTTATTACGTATTTCAACATAGTAGATATCCTTCACAAATATAATTAACCTATCATGCGGTCACCGAGGCGTATCATTATGACAGTACCGTTATTAAATCTAATTAAATCCAGCGGGTAATTGTACGTAGACACAACTTACAGATCGAAGGCAACATCAAATGGAACTAAATAAAGATGGATAGAATAGATAACTTTTTACGTTTATTAACAGTTTCAGTAACAGCCTGCGCACATTGGACGACAAACGTCAGCGATTAGACGCTACGACAAGCTGCGGGGGACAATTTTCATACATTTTGTTCAAAGCTCCGCACACATGGCGACAATCGCGACAGCAAGATATGACAGACGCTCGCGACTAATCGCGACGACAAAGCGTATTTGCGAGGTCTGTAAAACACACCAGGATACTTGAAGATGTTTATTTTTAAACAAGATTATAATTATTCCTAATTCACCTGAGTCGGATGATCTCGATTGAATGGCTGTCCACAGCAACATTTCAAGCTCGCTCCCTCGCCCTCCCCCCCCTCCCTCGACGCCGCGTCGTGCGTTCGTTCAAAAACCGAAGTTACACAAAAAAAAACGTTTTTTTTAGTTTTTTTTGCGTTACTATAGTTTAAGGTAAAGCTTTTGGAGTAACGCTAACACGTTATACAATCATCTACCAAAATTTTTATTAGATACATCAAATATTGCAGGACATAAAGTAAGACTAAAGAAATTTGAAGAAGAAAACGCCTATTATTCTTCCTGTGACTATTTGAATGATAAATAAATTTACTAAAAACTATTCTATTGTAAATTGTAGTGTAAAGTTTGTACGTACTACTGACATAATTTAATTTAACACGTTAACTGCGAGCCTCGGACGTGACGCTACTATAGATAAGCAGTACGCAACGAATCCGATACGATGATCGATGCGTACAATCGAAAACATTCGTTAGCGCCGAAACACCGGTATCTTTACCGATAACACCACAATCGAACTAATTATTAATTTTGATCGATGTCTTATAGCTTTACGGCACAGATAGGGTTACCAGATCTTAAAAAGAATATAAAAAATATAAGGGTCGAGCCAAATCTCACCACGTGGGGGAGGGGGGGAGTCCCGGCAATCTCACGTAATTCATCATCATCTCCCTCAACAACAACCCGTAGAAGTTTACCTTTAAGAAATAGGCTTTCTCCAAAGATTTACATGTTGAATAATAACAGGCCCTAATTTTCAGGAATACAGATAAATCACACATAAAACATATTTGCCGAGAGCTGTTCAAACTTGATGGAAATTTACTATCATGCTGTACAAATTTCAATTTCAATTTGTCAGTTCTCACAAGATATTTCCAATGTCACATTAGACATGTCGCAAGAACTCTCAAAGCTCCATAAACTTAATTTTGACAGTTCCTGCGAGTTACGTACAATGTGACATAATCTATATTCCTGAGAATAAGGGCCCAGAACCCTTTCCAACCACCAACTCGACACTTGACCTTCGAATGTACTGCCTCTTTTACAATGTTTCTAACCTTACACTTAATATTTACGTTTGCAGCTGCCAAGAATGATGTATTGTTCTTATGATAACTCCGGTGACCTCAGTTATTACATCCTGACCTAAGCCACGCAAATAAACATTTATTAAATCGACCAATTTATGGCGGCCATTTTAAATTTTGTTTTGCAATGTTTTGTGATGAGATGAAGTTATTTTGATTTGATTTGATCTACGCTTCTGATGAATGTTTGGAAGTCGTTGGGTGGAGCCGGTTCAAGACCATTTTGCCGTGAGAGCCTTAACTTCTCAAGTATGTGTGCTTTTATCATAATGATCAGTAATGGACACCATCTTTGAATCAGATGCTTCGGCAATCTTGTTATGTTATTTATCCAGGGTTGATAGTCGAAAGTAGAGCTATCTATTGAAAGTCCTTTTATTTAGAAGGTACGAATACGCACGTACACGTATTAGCACTATTTGTTTTGCCTTATATTACTAACTAATTATTTGACTACATAACTATTAATATTATTATATATAGATAATTATTTTATTATCGATGTGAAAAGCACCTACACATTGTACACATTGTAAGTGACTCTGACATGTTAGGTTCTGTTTTGTTTTTAGCAATTAATTTCTAGTCTATGTCTTATGTCCATCCCACCAGAGTTCTTGGGGGATTGTATGAGAATTACATCGCGCAATCTAAATTAAGGGGAGAAGAGGAATTCTTACATAAGATCCTGACTTTATCATAATATGTTTCTATACCATTTTACAACTATTAGTGAGCACAAGGCACGCTAAAGCAATATTTGTGAACCCGAGGCCCTCTGAATATAGGCATGGTCCACGTTTCCATCATTTTGTTGTCAGACTGATGCAACGCCGCAAATGTCAAACTAGACGTTTGCGGGTGCGCGTGCGCCGACGACGGTGATGGATCGTCCGACAGAACGAGTTTTTTTTTATGTTTGGTGTTATGACATGGAGTATTTTGATTGGATAAAATAATCTTTTATGTTTTTTTACTGAAATTATACAATGATCATTATGATTTAGAGTTTAGACTAACTGTTATCTAAAATTTACATGATGGCAGGTACCAAAAAATCCATAGTTATACTAAATTTTTGCCAAAGTTCTTCAGCTTCTTAATTGCCCTTAATACCTAAGTAAATCTTTTTTTTTCAATATCTCATAGATATAAATTTACAGTATTTTTTGATAGAATTTAAATAAAGTCTATGTCAACACTATTGTTTCATGGTAACACAGTACACCGTAGCTGTCAAATCATGAGCCTAGCACGCTGTGCCAACAAGTCAAGGTTACGCAACCAAACAGCTCACAAGCTTGATTGATTAAAAAGTTTACTCCTATTGTTTTCGAGTACAAAGGCCGCCTGTAATTATGTGAAATACCTACACAGCCTAATAAGGAGTGTCAAAATGTCTGTCTGCGATGGGCGTGAAAGGTCGACTTGGATAGGTTAGATGACAGTTCATCCAACGATATAGATGACAGTCCTAGAAGGTACAGTATAGGAAACCTTGAGAGACCAAATCCTAAGAGTCCTTAAAGGTACTGTCATGGGCTTAAAACAGATGGGTCCGATTCTAAGAACTCTCCTAATGCAAGATCGTATCCTCAAAATCAAAGCGTTCAATAAGCGAAATAGGCAGATCATGGCATGCATCGTGAGCTGAACATGGATGAAACTGGTCACTAGAGTTAATAGGACTGTGTGGCCTAAAGTTAGAAGTAGGTGGAGTCAGAAAAGTCGCTTTGATATTGATGCTGGAAAACAGAGCACCAATTTTGTTGTATTCTGCAAAGAACGGCCTGTACTGAGTAGGTTAAGTGAGGATGTTAATGATGATGATTACAATAGAAGAAAAACAGAGACCTCCAAAGACGAAATCCTAATTATGAAGACACGTTTGGATATGACCATTAGATAATCAATAAAATAAATTATATTTACTCAAAAGTGTCTTCAATCCAAACTAAACGTTTTTATTTTTTGCGTTACTTACTTATTAAGAAAACATTGAATTCTATTGTCAAGAGGAGACTGACCTGCAGAGACAATGTGACGAAACCACTGACCCCGGCTAGACAATGAACCACGCAAAAACTTGATGAATAATGATGATGGGGAGACAAGGAACTGTTTCAGCTCATTAGATGTGAGATGAACGGTACACATATACATCATCACCAGCAGTCAGTAGATGTTCACTTTTAAGACAATGTTATAGCTTATTACCAATAACCTTTATAAAAACATCAACAACTGATTCTCTCAAACTAATAGAACGGTCTGAGTGATTGTAGTTCTAACACCAGGTTTGGCCACATATTCATACAAAAAAAAAGAAAGAAAATATTTGTTTTACAGAATCGCCTTTTTAAGAAACTTTGAATTGCTTTTGTCTTCCCGAAGGAGTTAAAAAAGAAATTATCTAAGAAGTTAAGTTGCTCTAGTATCTAAAGAATCTATAGATATCAAATATTTTTGCCGAATCAGTTTCAGCCTATAATATCAATAAAATTAATGCAGAACCTCAACAAAATTATCACACTAGGAAATCATCTAAAGCCTCTAAGTGAGGTAATAGAAGATAAGGCAAGGAAGTACCACGCTCTGATTGCGATAGTGAGGAGCTACCAGGAGCCGCCAGACCATAACCTATCATAACATTAGCATACCGATACAGTACGGTCAGCGATGAGCCCCTAGGTTAATTTACAAAAATCATTGTCGATTATAATAATCAACCTCCGATCTCAATTTGTGCATAGTGCCTCATAGTGAACGATCTTCGGCTTTATGGTTCCAGCTAGGTATGAGTACATTCACAAATAAGTATGAGAATATACCGCCACAACACCGAGATGGCCGATATTGATGCACATACCTTGTCTCAACACCCAAACCTGGAAGAGCTGTAGATCATGAATATTTCTCCCGCAGCAGGGATCGAACCCGCAACCTTTTACGTCGAAGTTATCTACTCAACCATTACACCAACAGTCGTCAAAACCCCCTAATTTCCCTCTTAGAAAATGTTGTTGAAGATTGATTTGAACACTACAGCCAACATCGCTGACTGTACCTTCATTTCCACCATCTAGTGTAGTTGGTTTTCTTATGATAATAGTTTTGATATTCCGACTATTATCACAAATACTAACTGTTTTAGATATATTAATGAAGTCCGCAATAATAGATTAGCATCGACCATTTATGGGTACCTAGTTTTGTGTTCCGTTATTTTATCCACTTGTTACAAACATGTGTTTATTATAAAGGCACTTAGATTATTTAGCTGATGAATAATATAAACTTTGTCTATATCCTGTCAGAATAACGTAACTTCATCAGTGACTTCTTCATTCTGATGATGATAAAGGCAAACACCCAAAAAAACGTCCAAAATCCTACCCAACAGCTCCGAATTTGTGTTTGTCAAAGTTAGGAGAAAAACCTGTTAAGGATCGCGTTGCCTTCGAAAAATTACTAATTACTTAGCAGAACAGCTAATGTTGTTTCAAAAAACAGTTCGTACACGTGCCGATGTTTGGAATATCCAGTTTTTAGAACGCTTTTCAAAGACTGGTCGACTGACGTCTGTGTAGTGTGTAGGGTACACTTGTGTGTAAGTAATTTTTGAAAATTAAAAATAATTTTAAGTCGAATAAATATTTTCTATTTGGACGGCACCTGGCACCTAAGTCGATTCTTCGAGGTGAATAGCACAATTAAAGGGAGGCCTATACTTAGCAGTGGGTTGAAAATAGCTGAAAAAACGATGATGATGATGATATTTTACAACAGGGCATAAGCAACAGCATCTTTCTCTTCTAATACCCATTAACCCGCTTACCAAGCGAGGTGAGGACAGGGCGCAACTGCGCTTATTGGGGAAGCAGTGTACTGCTATATGATGATGAATTATGAAGTCTTAAAACATTTTCAATATCAGAACCTCAACTTTTGCTTACTTATTTTCTTGTCCATCAAGTTGCTGATGGGGTAAAAAGTTGAAAAAAAAAGTTTATAATTGCTCGTGCCTCTAAATCTTTTTCACACCTTTTAATTAAATAAAAACGATTCCGTCACCTCTAAACGTCCTATCATTCTAATTTATCAGCTTCCAAGAAGTAGCAAAGGGTATAAAAAAGATTTATTTCACAAAAAAAGAGCACGATTCGCGCATGCTGAGGTACCTGCTATGTATCTGTGTATTCAAATTGCCCACAGTAATGATTGGGCAAAGTGCGAGAGGGCCCATCATTTCGGGAGCCCGAAAACGAGAAAAAAATTAAGAGTTATTAAGGGCCTACCGAAATTTTGCATGTCAAGGAAAAAGTTGCAATTATTTGGCAGGACGATATCGTCTGCTTCGGCTTCGCCTGACAGTGCATCATTTTGATGTCAAGACTCACAAAAGATATACCCCTTTTTAGGAGTTACAAGTTTGATTGAAACATTTATCGATTTCAATCTTTTAAAATAACTTATCCTTATATTTATGGCATTTACGACTTTTTTTAACTAAACCTAGATCTGTCAATAATAAAACATCATTTTTCAACATTTTAAACAAACCAGATAGTAACACACATCTACACTGCCAATCTCTCCACTTCAACCCATTCGTACTCATGAGCGATGGTCTCCCTCCTAATTGTGCATTGACCTTAGGGTCTTATAGTTTTTATTGGGCTGCGAGGTGGTCCTGATAAATGACCAGAATACAAGCATGTTTTTGTCGACATACCTCGCTCGGCTCGTGCCCATGTCTGAACGTTCTGAAGTCTTATTTAGTTACGATGTTTGTGGTTTGGACGTTTTTCATTTTGTGATTGGCTCTTGATGTTCCTTTAGTTTATAAGTGATTGGATTCTTGACAATTCAGAGGTTTTGTTTGGTTGCTGGATGCGCCAGGTCTCATATTTGATGTTGTCTTTTACGAGAAATGTAATGGCCCTTCATTAATAAACCTTTTTCCAGAGAGTAAAAGTAAAGTTTCCACTATGATTTTATTCCCATATTGAGTTTTAGAAGTTCGCTTATGCTATGCTTTTATACCAATCGTAGCTAGAGTTAAATCCAATTTACAGATGAAATCAGGATAATGTTTTGAAATGTGACGGACAGGCAGGCATTACCTATTTGAATAAGAGTCTAATGAAGATGATAATCTATTCCAACAGCAATGACGTAGAGGAAAACCCGAAGAATACATCGTGTTCACTGGAGAAAGCTAAGCAACTTCAAACCATAGGATTAATTGCAGCATGATACGTTTCAATTTCAAATAATTACCGTATGAGGTATGAAGTTGAACCGTGTGGTCCATTGACCCGGCCTTTTGATGGTCTAATGAAGGGTTCTTATTAAATCAACGTCAGAAGTCCATTAAAGCCTCGACTGGCCATCAATCAAAGATCGTGCACCAAAGGAGCGGACGTTCCTGTTTGGGTCCCGATTTGAATAGTGGTTTGGTCGTTACACGTGGAATCCAGGAGATGTTGCTTAGTTTTTGAGGGTTCGCAACGACAGTGTTGTTTGTAAGGAACCAAGGACAGAGTGATTTTTCACTCTCGATTTAGGATTTAGGTTTAGTGCCTCCAAGACGATCAGGCGTAGAAAGAGGCAGAGACACAGTAAAAAAAGGAGATGTTTAATATTTTGTGAGAAGAAAGCTAAGTCTAATACACATACACAGATCAAAAACCAAATCATAATCATCATCTATAGCAGTCCACTGCTGGACATATTCTCCCCCGATAAGCACCATTGCGCCCTGTCCTCAGCTATTCTTAAGCTTCTTCCAACAGCCTTTCGCAGATCGTCGCTCCATCTAACCGGAGTTTGGCAACGAGTATAAAAACCGAGTTATATTTACAAAATACAGAATATTGCATTTAGATACCTGAAATCTTACAGAGAATAGTGGTCAGAGTCGGTACACTACATTCATAGGAAGACCGACTGACTGATGATGGTAGAAAGACGTCAAAGGACAAATTCCTCCAAGAACAGTTACGTCCCTAAAAACATTAATCTAATCTAGAAACTTATAGACACCGTACCAAAAAGGTCAAAACCAGTTTTCAAACAAGCCGAGTACCCTTAGGAATCTAACCCTTATCAGAAGAATGTTAACGTCTAAAATAGAAGCACTGATACGTCAATTCTTCATCCCTAAAACCCTTGGAATCCTTTTAAGCTTCTTTTATCTGGACGAGGTTAGTGGTCAGAGAAAAAAAATTAAAACGTTTTTTAATCTGCACCTATCTGAAGAGAAATTCATTCTATTGGCTGACACAACTGCATTTTTCCAGTTGAGAGTAATTTTGGGGAAGTCTTTGACAACACATTTTTAACTTTTTTAGTACTGTCTTTGTGCGAGTTCTCCTCGTCCGAGGCCCGAGGTCAAGGTGTTTTTGTTTATAGTTACTTACGATCACAAATAAGATGCTTTGATGAAGTTACCTGTAAACAAAAAAAAACAACTTGTTAATTTAAGCTTCATTAACATTAAACATCTTTACCTACTGTTATGACAAAATTCATGGTAGGCGTCGCATAGTGGACTACTCGACTATCAGCCAGCCTTTATCATCTTCTGGCCGATTTGAGGTCCCTCAGGATACTGGCACAGAGCATACAATAGTAATACGATCCTGCACGTGTAATGCCCATTAGATAGTATCTGGTGTCGTGAGGGCCAAGCAGGACAAAAAACGTAATGGATGACGAACATGGTGTTGTTGTCTTTTTCGGTAGTCTTCTGATAAGGGTACACGAAAATAATGGATGGTATTTGGTATGCGCTTCGATAGGTTGTCAAATATTATTAAAATATACAGAGTATTTTGTTATTTGACCTATTCCTCAGGGGTTTCTTGATATTTTGGGTCATTTGTAACAAATTATAGTATCTTAGAGACCTTACGTTGTACTTTACTAGCGACCCGCCCCGGCTTCGCCCGGGTGCAAGTTATACATAAAAACCTTTCTCTTGAATCACTCTATCAAAAAACAGTTGCATAGTTTTAAATATCTAAGAATACATAGGGACTTTTTTAATATACTATGTAGTGATAGTTATACTTTTCTTTTTTTTAATTAGAATGAGATCTGTAAATCGCAGTGCGTGACCAATAGCCAATAACAATCTGCTATTCTGTTGTTGCGCGTAGTTCACGCACGAACCTTGCCCGCTAACCTTACTGTTATATCATTTGTCATTGCAAGATTGATCTCCACATCGCGTTATTAATTATTTGAACGGTAAACACGATCGTTAAGCACATAGAATGTTTAGAGGGCTGTATTTAATGGACATTCTGTGAAACATTACTTAATTCATTAAGATTCAATTACATATACAAGCAAACGGAATAACAGTATAATATCGGTGGAAATAGGTTATTATTGAATTATTTAAATAGGTTATTAGAGACCGCTATTAGCGATAAGACCGCCCATTGTACCTTTTCGTTTTAATTGTAATGTTTCTGCAAATTGTATTTTTTAATTTGGTGTACAATAAAGAATTTATCTATCTATCTATCTATCTATCTATTATTAGTAGTAGTAGGAATGGGTAAGTTTGTTTTGAAATACTTGATTACATATAATTATCATACATATTTCAGATAAATAAAATGGCAAACATCATTAAAAATGATCACTGTCTTGCGCGGCCATTTACGCGCTCTTTACTCGACAGTATTTTGTATATTATATTGCTGCGAACGCAAAAGTTATTTTGTACTATAATTTTTTTTTCAGATTAAATCCATATTAAAGAACACAATATTTAAAACACAAGAAATTTATAAAACAATAAAATTAGAATAAAATAAAACAAAAATTTAAATAAAATAAAATAAAACACAGAATCATCATCATTGCGAAACTAGACTAGAGACCGGCTTCAGTACAGCCAGCCAGTGTCGCATGATGGTGGAGCTGATATCTCCAGCCACAACGGCCAGGAGGCTGTTGGTGCTCCCGCGCAACCGGCTCACCAGGGACGCAGTGCGTTTCCGCATGACTGCATAGAAATCGTCTGTGCGCGCATCTGCAAACATCCCCGATGTGCTGCCATAGCGCGGCAGCCCCAACAGCATCCTTAAGCTGTTGTTGTATTAGACCCCGAGAGTGTTGTAGGATTTCTGTGTGTACTTGACATCAAGATCGAGCCTCGGGCATGACGCTAGAGCAGCTCAGTAGTGTATTCAAAGTGTTAAAATATTTTAGGAGTATTTTAACGTTTAAATTAATTTTGCCGTTGACGGCAAATATTAAACTGTTTTCTAACGACATGAGAACGGTAATCCATATCACAACCGCAATTCCTCTAAATTACTTTTGAAGACGCCATCTGAAACTTCCTTCGTCAACCGCAAAAAGGACTAAAAAGTACTGGCAAGGAACTTGATCCTTCATTCTACCAGCCAGTAAGAACATTATTTATAAATAAACGGGTAACTCTAGTCTTCTGGATGGATAAACTTACATATGAACCATATAAACGTACCTATTTATTCTGTGGAAAAACCACATTCGTAGGGAAAGAAAACAAAAATCTTTTATGTTTTATCTATGGGTCGGCGTGGAACGAGATCACCCCAGGATGCAACAGTTTTTAAGGAGATTTCAATGTTTTTAAATTTCCTGTGTTGTTCTATTTTCATAAAAAACTCATACGGCACTCTTAGTGTGGTTCGACGAGACGAATCAATCGCTTACGAGCGCTGACACGAGCTGCCGTTCATTTCAGGCATGCTTCGATAAATAACTAAACTAACTAATGCAAAAATTAGCATATTTATGTGTTTGTTATATACGCTTCCACGCCATAACGTTCAACGCAATAACCGCATCATTATGAAATCTCGCAAACACGTTATCACGGGTACAGAAAAGGACTCATGACTCATTTCATCCAGAAAAAAGTACTGTCCCCGGGATAGAAAAATAACTTTTAACGCGAGCGAAGCCACGGGCAAACACTAGTGCAGTTCATATTTGTCATAATTGATTGGGTCATTGACATTGACATAGCAGGATGGGAATTAAAAAAAGTTTGATGTTAATAACCGCAAAATGTATCGCAACACAACCGTTTTTGTATGGAAGCATTGGCAACCACCTGCCGATTGAAAGTGATCTTTTACATTTTCTTTCGACGGAGTATGTGGTCTTATGACCATGCTTATGCATGCAAATTAGGGATGCGACGTGCGAACATTCATATCGGCTCAAACTATAGAACCCCGAAAACAAACTAGATGGATAGAAAACTCTTCATTGATAGAGGCTCGATCACGAAGTCTAGCGAAAAAGTATTCGTATCGTAGACGTAAAATGATGGCCAATGAGAAAGCGTAGATTCAAAATAACGTATTTTCATTGGCTACAATACGTCAGGTGATTGGCCTACAGAACCAAGTGGATACTAACAAAATGAGAATCTTAAAAGTGCCCTTGGGCGTGGCGATATTTTGAATTTTAAGTCCTGAAAGAAGGAGATAAGAGAAATCTATAGTCCACACTCTTAAATATTAATAAAAATTTTTGATTGTACTTTTTTTTAACTTTTTTAAATTACACCCCTTTAGCATATAAGCTATCTCAAATAAATTTGACTGTTCTCTGATATATAAGCTCATTCATAGGATTAAATCCCTGTCAGATTTATTTAAATACTAACCTATAATATTAAGCTTACTACAAAAATGGACTTTAATTGTCTGAATAAATAACTTTTTTTTATTGCCTTATATGTCTAAGAAGGTAACTACAAAATATTTCTTATTTGAATATTTCGAATTTACAGATTCCAAATTAACTCTTTACGTTTGAGTTTTCGGCAAATCGTTCGGCTAAACCGTTCCATTCGTACACCCCTAATGCAAATTATTCTACGTACAAGGATTGGGCGTCGCGCCATCTTTGGCATGTCTCCTGCAAAACCATAATTGCAAGACGAGGAGCGACGAAACGAAACGTAGTTACATAACCGATACTTGTTAATTTTGTAAATTATCATTGATGATTATGAATTTATTTTAATTTACGTTGGAAATAAAATCAAATAAAGTTTATTTATTTATTTCCAACGCCCTAGGTACACAATGTTACACTCAATATCTAGAAAAGTGAAATTACTTATTTTAAAAATAATAAGAAGATATAAACAGACGAGAATTTTTGAAATGCAATGACGGTTGAATTCATGATGAAGTTAAGCGAATGGTGCGTAGAGTATCTTAACAAAATCAAGCAAGCAGAACCCAAGACACAGCTTTGAGCTTGAGCTTTGAATTTGGTAAACGTCAAAAAACCTCGCTAACGCTACCGAGCATAAAATTAATTACGCGAATGGTATTGCGCGCGGGTCTGCTAGTCCTATTACCATACTATCACGCTTATATTTGAATATGAAAGTTTGTGTGTTAGTATGTTAGTTCCAACTCAACTCTATAACTGCTGAACGGATTTGAATTGAACTTGGAATAAACATAGTGTATGAATGAACCATGGCCGCCCTTACTTCACTTCACTTCTTTATTAAATGGCTTCTGGGATAGTTTTCCACAATTTCGCTAGTTCAGGGCCCTCACTTAACTACTTTATACAATGGCTTCTGGGATAGTATTCCACAATTTCGTTAGTTTCAGGGCCCTCACTTAACTACTTTATTAAATGGCTTCTGGGATCGTTTTTCATAATTTAGCCAGTATTTAGGAAAGAGAATAATGTAACATTAGCCATATTCGCGAGAACTGTAACATTGCAATTAAATTTGACAGCTCCCGCGACATATTTCATGACAATAATCTCGATTACCTATCTACTTTTTATTATGGTACCAGGCGAGCGAAGTCGGGGGCCGAAGCAAAAGGACCATAAACCCATAGGGATTAGGTACAGTAATTAAGAAGCTCCCTGACGAATCATCAAATAACACTTAGATTTTATAGGCCCAGTAGCTAGTGAAATACCAGCGTCTTCGTAGGATCTTTTAACATCGATCTTTCTTTATAAATTGAGTTACGGGAAAACCTTTCTTTGTGTATCACTACAATATGTAAGTGAAACGACAACAAGCGACAACAGCTTGTATTAGTCCACTACTGGACATACGCTCCCTGTGTAGTAAATGGAGAAGGGGGATAAGGGGGTTCGGGGATCGCTGGGCACAGCTTCTCGGACCTGCCTGACTGCTGCTCGTCGGTGGTCAGGGAATTTAGCCGTGCCAGTGTTTGGCAATGCTGTAATCAGTCGTAATTCAAGGGATATATAAAAAGAACGCTGGAAGAATTGGAGGGAATGTGTTTGCGGACGAGTTAATACCTATAAATCGCCCATTGCGCAGGTTCCTTTACCAGCCTCAAATTGCGAACTGAGCTGTGCATTGATTCTGTCTGTCAGTCAGTCAGTCAGTCAGTCAGTCAGTCAGTCAGTCCGTCAGTCCGTCAGTCCGTCAGTCAGTCAGTCAGTCATAAAAGAGGATTAGAAGTTTAAGGATAAGGATGAAGTGGGAGGGGTTGTCCCTTATAGTCATGATAAATGAACACAATCAACTAAGGAATGCGGCTTGAATATACTTAGGCGAATGGCTCCCGCAATTACACGGTTTTGATTGAATTTCATGCTTATGTTATGGAAAGAAGGCTAGAATTGGAAAACATGATCGATGACCCTTTTTAACAAGCGCCAGTAACAAGGTAAAGAGGTAAATTGAATCTTCTTCAAGAAGAACTACAGGACAAAGATCTCTGCCGAGAGGGCTTTGGGAGGGAACCATTTATATCGGCTTGATCAGTCATTTGTATATCTTATCATCTTACGTATGGGTATTCACCAAAGAGATTGGTTTTTTTTTTCTTTTGGTATTGACCATGTCTTTTCTGTGGCTGGTAAAGCCGACTAGGCTTACGTAGATGTTTGTTCTGTTGTAAGACTCTGTTGCCCCGCAGTCAAAGTGCTAAACTTCTAGGTTCGTAAAGAACATTAGAACCTCCACTCGTCAACCTTTGTGCTATGTTTATCAGTCTCCTGGTACCCGCAGTATCTCTTACTTGCAAGTTGGGCTTTGCACACAGGCAAAGAGTTAACTAATTCTGTCCAAAAATCAACATAATCATCATCGTCACTCATAGTACAGGATGTACTATCAGCAACTAGTCTACCTAACCAATTTTAAAACAGTTTCGCTTGCAAGTAGTTTAGCTAGCTGACCCCGCTTTTTTCTTTGTCCACTTAGTTTGACCAATAGGAGAAACACATTTGTTTTTATGACTCTTCGTATTTAAGTCTCTGGAAATGGTTACTTTGAGGAACTTGGAAACAAACATCTCCCAAATATCAGAAGAGCTGTCTTTATAAGGCGAGGTTAGCAGCGAGTCGCTGCACAGAAAATGCACACTTAAGATGGTAAGGTAGACTTTTAGCTGATAGTACATGATTCAAGATCAGTTGACCGTGTGAGACATGGAACGTTTACGGGATCATTTATTCTAAGTCGAATACTTGATCAAATTGAATCTTCATGGACTAAATACTAGCTCCAAACATAGATGAGTCATCGATTCATCGACTGGCATCGCACACTGTATCAATATTGTTTTGCAATAGAATTTACAGTACGACACACATAGTACAGACCAGTGTTTAGAGTAGAAGAAGTAGACATGGATAAATGCAGACGAAAAAAGAGAGTAGTACATCTGAGGGTAAACCTAGTTTTTAAGCCACCCAAAATTTTCCAACTTATTAGAGGTGATGATGAAAGCAAACAGGAATCATTTGGAGCACCGAGCATTAAGGTCAGTTTAAAAGTAAATTTTTCGTGAATCGCCAACTGTTTTGAGTGATAAACATTGCAATCTGCAAGAAGATTACATTAACTATGTTGTTCGATCAGTTTCTATTTAAAACCAGTTGCGTAATTTCCAAAAAACGAAGGTACATTAAATTTGAGCTCGAAAATATAAAAGTTTTCGAAATGTGCAACTCGTACTAGGGGTTCAAAGCACAGAGGCGCTGAAAATGCTTTAAAAACACAAAAAAAACTGTAATAAGCTCTTTGTGAAGCGCTCGTCCGGGTAAGTATTACCACCAAGCCTATTTCTGCAGTAAAGCAGCTGTGCTGTGTTTCGGTTAAAACAGTGGCTCAGTGAATTTACAGAGTTGGTCACTAGCTCATACGAAGAAGAAGAAGAAGAAGAAGTGTATTTACAAATCCAATCATTCCTGACCTACGATGCGATACTCTGGTATAGACAATGGTTACCACTTCACATCAGGTGTTGGGCCATTTGTTTGTTACATTTATTATTGTCCTATAATATCATGTTATTATTATTATCATATAATATCCAGCAATAATATCATGTTGAACCCAACACTTTTTCTAATAAGAAATTTGCATCAAAATTGATCACATTGGTACAAGTTTTTTGGTAAGAAAACGTGATAGAATCAAAATTATATTATTGCTCAACCTTTGTATTGTTATTTTCTAGGCCGTGAAGGTTTGATATTTTGCTTACATTCAGTGATTTTCTATCTTCAAAAATGTTGAATAGAACGAACGAGAGGGAGGTTTGACATGTAAAGTCGCCTTAAGTATTATATCTATAGGATTTTTGGACACTACTCGGCGTAGAAGTAAAGAACATCTATGTAAGCTACACCACGCGCTTCTAGAGCCTCTCAATGTGTGGCAGTGTAAGGCAGTGTATTTGAGTCGTGCGTGACCTTCGAGAGGCGTGGGAATCCACGTCCGCCCAGGATACTGTGCTGATGCAGAGAGTAAGGATAATGCTGCACTCACGCAGGTAAGAACTTTTGAATCACACTAATATTGGGTCACTCCACGGGTCCACTCAACTCCCTTACTGAACTGATTTGGATGAAACTTAGAAACTTAATCCAGGCAGGTGATGGTCGATCTCCTTACATTGATTGACACCGGGATAGTCTACCAGGGTCCTATTCTTGTCAGAACAAAATTATTTATATTCGTACTTAAAATAGCTCGGTTAAGGTTTAGGCTGGCCGTTAATTATTAGACATTCAGCTTCATTACAGTTTCAGTCAGATTTGTACATCGGAGATATTGCTAAATACCTATATATTTTGCACCTACAAAGAGCTATCGAAAACTGGGCGACTTGTCGCCGCGACAAGACGCGGTGTTGTCGTTTGCATCCGGCGTCTTGTGGCCGCGACTAGACGCGGTGCAGTCGGTCGCTTGCGTCGGCGATTAGTCGTCACGACAGATGTCGTGCAAGAAGCGATCTAATAGAGTTAATCGAGAGACGCTGCGCGTCGCGCGGTTGTTGTTGTGCGAGCGCGCGCGACTCTCCTAGCTTGTCGTCGCGACTCCGCGACTCTGACGCCAAGTATGCGGAGCTTTGAACAAAATATATGAAAATTGTCGGCCGCAGCCTGTCGTCACGTCTAGTAGCCGAGCTGTCGCTGTCCAGTGTCATCTGGTGTGTGCCTAGGCTTAGCTGTTGCGTTCTACCGCTCTATATGTACATACGCCTGGGGCTCTCCTGACTCCTTGATTCCCGGGTCCCGCCACACAATGGGCAGTTGGATTTTATTGCCGTGATTGAGATGCGTACAAATTGAGGATTTTAAAGATACGTACATTACCTTCTGTTAGTGCGATAATTGTATGGTTCAGTGGTACAATAAATCTAAAGTGTGAAATGCAGTCTGGTGGATCAGATCAAGTAGTAATCAATGGGTTAATGTTTTATTCTCAGGCTTACGACCTCAATACACATTTATGGATGCATAGTTCAGAGGTTTTGTGCATTGAATATACTCTTTTTTTTAGGACCTACAGCTTAGGCAGTGCATTCGGTCAGACAATCAATCAGTAATTCAGTCAGATTAATTTCTATTGTTGAGATTAGGATTAATGATTTTATAATGTAAGAACTGTTTTAAATTTGTTCTTTTATATTTATGTGCAGTTGCAAATAAACATTTTCTTATTGTTATTCTTATTCATACATTTTTTTATAGAAGTTAGTGCCTAATTTTGCTGATAGAAGATAGTTGATTGCTTAAGCGGCCACGAATCCAAATGATGACCGAGCGAATGATCAGTCAATTTTACACGAATCATTTTAGCAAGCGAAGTGAACAGGTACATTTCACCACCTTACATCACAAACTGAAAAGTAATGGTGTGGACCACCAATGTGTCCGAGTGACATCGTAATTGCGGCGCGAGCGCAGCTGGGGTTACCAGACGTTAGTACTTTGGCGGATATTGTGGATATTTTCATTGGATTCATTGAGAGAATTGATTGAATTGATGATTGAATTGATTCTCAAAAGTACTTAGCAAAATGTAGGGCAGAATACAGAAAGATTGTAGGTACTCACAAAATTTGATTTGTTCATATTAACAATAAATTAAAAAGATTTATAAACGGGAATTTTCACGTACCGTTACATCGATGAAGGCACCCATGATGACTCTAAGATGTGTTTAAAAAAATTAATTATAAATTCAATAACTAGAATACCTCTCCTACTTCGTCTGTGTTTTTCCTATCTTAGTGCACCTAACATAATGTATTCATATTCATATTCATATTCATATTCATTTATTCATGCTTCAATGTCCTACATTACATGGTATAGCTTAGGTCTAGTATAGCTTATGAGTAGGTTGTTAGGTACATTGACCCTGTCAGGGCACTGCAGGAAAATAATTAATTTACAGTAGTGTCAAATGTATGTAGGAAACAAGTTGCGTCAAATTATTCAAAGCTTATATGTATATAAACGTTGGTACATAATTGGAATCTCAGACAAAAATTTGAACTTTTAGCTGTAACTGAACTATTTTAGGTATACATATCTCAATTTCATGGTAATCCTACACACCTGACATTTGCGCTTGCGCAGATGCTCTTGCGCAACACTGCGCATCCGAAACTCGCGGATCGATCGATAATGGCTTTAATTAAACTTAATAGCAGTTTGGCTATACTAGTATTGTTTTAACTCAATTATTGCTTAAGATAATAGGTTTAGCGGTATTAAATAACTAAATAACATTTTAAAACATAATTTAAGTTGATTTAAAAGTGGATTACTAGTTATGCTGTTGAAGTCATAGAACAACTTCGTGTGAGTTAGTGGCCAACTCTAGTGTCAAAGTTTTTAGGCCGTTCAAAGGCCTCCAACATGGCTTAACTACTGAAAAAGCTGGGACTATCATCATAACTTAACTTACGCACGGTAGCGATCAGGTCTAAATTCCACTATCCGGTCACCCATCCCAGCAGTGACCTGTACTGTGCTGTGAAAAATAAAATAGATGTCCAGATCAAAGAAAAATATCGAGGTTATCACTATGCTATGTACTAGTTTTCGCCCGCGGCTTCGCTCGCGTGTTAGCCTATGCCTGTTCTAGGCCTACATAAGTGTAAAATTTCGGCTCTTTTCGTTCAGTAGTTTTAGCGTGAAGGAGGAACAAACATACATTATTATATTCAGGATAATTAAAATTTAAATTTTCAATTTATTTCGGAAACTTAGGGACTTTAGAAGAATACTTAGCAATCAAATTTGCTTACATGTAGGCACACATAATTTAAATATATACACCTAATGTAAATATTACTTAATGATAGAGTAAAATGCACATATAGATACTTAAATGCAGCCGAAGAGGGGTTGACCATCTTACACTGAACCATCATAAAAATGTATGCGATCCTACCCATTACAATAAGGTATACCGTTATCCACGAGATTACCTCGAACCTGCACCTAAAGTACCCAGGAACGGATCGGGTTCACTGATCCCTAATCCAGGATTGGGTTCCGCGTCGGCGCCTTTGTGCTCTCCTAATCGCAGCTACGCAATCAGCCTAATGCAGCAGGTCTGTTGGAATCGATTCTCTTGATTTTCATGGTGGGGTAACTGGTGAAGCTTCATGATCGAATCGGAATTATTGGAGACTAGTGACGCATCGTGACTTCGTCCGCAGTTTTCGACTTCAATGGGATGACGATTGGGTAAAAAAATAATAATTGTAATTAGTCCGTAAGATAGATTAACAAAAAATATTGGGCCTTTATTTTTTTAATTATCAAATAAATAAAAATTGAGATAAAGAGCGTCAAAGCTCGGAAGTAGGGCTCGTGACGTCACGGCTAGGTAAAAAGTGTCTTCAACGCACTATATCTTTGTAATTTTTTGTTTAATTTACAAATACAAAACACGTGTCCAATATTTATTCATAATATAAATGACGGACTAATTAGAATTTTTCATTTGTTATCCCTATTCTAGCTGCATTCGATTCCTTTAAGAGTTGATTTTCAGGAAGGTCTTGAGTGCACCTCATTCTAGTGAGGCGTTCATGGCGTGGCATTACATCGGTGTGCTTAGCAGATCAATACTTGGAGCGCTCAGACTGTGTTGGAGTGTTGGAAATCCAATAAATAGTAAAGCAGTAGTAGTATAAAACCGTATATTATGTTAGTACAAAAATAGTAGTGTTCACTGTACTCAAAAGTCAAAAGTCAAAAGTCAAAATTAATTTATTCAGTAGGAACTGTATAGAACACTTTGAAACGTCATTTTTTTAATTTACCACCAATTCGTAACGTGACCAAACAGAGAAGAATTGGCAAGAAACTCTGCTTGGCTTATATTTTTTTAACGTCATTGTTCTTAATAACTATTACATTGTTTTTGATGGAGTTGGAGGCAGTTTCATCCCAAGCTTTTTTGTCATCTAAATAATCAGATATTTTATAATAAGCTTTATTACATAGATTACGTTTAACAACATTTTTGAATTTATTTACAGATAGATTAATCACATCATTTGGGATTTTGTTAAAAAATCGTACAGACATCCCTTTAAAAGATTGACTAACTTTATGGAGCAGGGAGACCCCAGCAGATGGACCGATGACATCGTCAAGATTGCAGGTAATCGGTTGATGGAGAGGGCTCAAGACCGTTCTTCGTGGAATTCCTTGGGGGAGACCTATGTTTAGCAGTGGACTTCTATAGGTTGTTGTTGATGATGATCCAAAGACAGGTCAGCGCTCTTATTCTGACAAGTCCTACTTCGATTCTGTGATTTAACCAATGAGAGGCAGTGTCAATAAATAAACAAACGTTGCAAGTAGTTTAATGCTTAAATAATGTATGTTTTTATGTAAAAATATGTACCCACACAAAAAAATATACAAAAATATTAAATAGTATAGCAAGAGCGGGCTTTGCGCTATTGCGTGGTAGATAAATAAATAGATTGAAAATCCATGTCATGAACTATGTATATTCAAAGTTTTATCTAAATCCGTTCAGCCGTTACAGAGTTTAGCGGGGACAAACATACTCACACATACACAACTTTATAACATTAGTGTGATTGCTTGCATAATATATATTTTTATATCAATCGTTTTATAAATCACGTGATGGTATTGCATTGAATAAATAAACATTGCAGGTTTTTGCAAACGACTGTTTATATTTTTACATTGAGCGGGATAGCCTACGTAAATATTATTATTGATATCAAAAGGATGTCTAGTGTAAATATAAATGTGATATGTGAAGAGTAAAGAATAGGAAGAAAAGAATTGAAGTGCAAGCTTGCAATTGAAATAGTTTTATTTTACCAACGGCCAGCCCACAACACTGCGTTGTAACACTTGCGACGATGAGTCGCATAAATCACACAACACCATATAGCATATACAGCAGTCCGCTGCTGGACATAATGCCTCCCCTAATGAGCGCTATGTGTATCCGCCCTGGCCTGAGATCGACGCATCCAGCTTCCATCAGCAGCCTTTCGCCTTTCGCAGATCACCCTACTTAGCTGGAAGGCATCCTACACTACGTTTGCGAAGCCGCGGTCTCCACTCAAGATCTCGTTTACCTCAACGGTTATTGGTTCTTCGGCAGATATGGCCAGCCCACTGCCACTTCAACTTACTAATTCTCTGAGCTATACAACAACAGTTCTATGTCGGATAGTCTCGATTTTACCCTTCAGAGAAACTCCGAGCATAGCTCGTTCCATAGCTCGCCGAGCTACTTTAAACGATGATGAGATGATAGATGATGATGATGATGAATACTTGTTTTAAACTAGACCTATTTCACATATTTGAAATCGGTCAATTAACGATTCAGGATAATCAAAAAAAGTATAACAAAATGTGTAACAAAGTCAACAAAAAGCGAAATCAAAAATAAGCTTTCAACTACAGTTTTGCTAAGAGAGTGATTGAAACTATCAGTCAATACAAACTATTAATCAATCCATGGTTACTGAGCAGCGGAATTGCAAATTGACATGATAGATGGCGTTCAAAGAAAAATAACTCAATTCATTACGCGAACAACCAGCCTATTGATGCTGATTGGAACTTTCTATGGCAATCTATCCAAACTAACTACCAACTCAGTCTGTATCGCTGTAAAGGTGGGTACAGGCTGCTGTAATGTAACATGAAAAGAGCATTTCATAACAGCCTGCGCACATTGGACGACAAACGTCAGCGATTAGACGCTACGACAAGCTGCGGGGGACAATTTTCATACATTTTGTTCAAAGCTCCGCACGCACGGCGACAATCGCGACAGCAAGATATGACAGACGCTCGCGACTAAGCGCGACGACAAAGCGTCGTGTTTTCGAGGTCTGTAAGTGTGGACACAGCGCGCGCACGAACCGAGCATGTATGCAGAAATGCTCTGTTCGTGCGCGTAGTGTGCACAGTTCGTGCGCGCAAGGCGTCTACACTATGGAAATTCTGTAACTTTGCATGATACATTGCGACAATGTGGACGGCAAATTCTTTCATTGCATGTTACATTTCTTAAGTCTGTACCTGCCATAATGATTTCATCAAATGACCTGTTTCAAAAATCTAATATAAGTCGACCTCTGTGGCGCAGTGGGCGAAGGTCCGCCTGAGACGCAGAAGGTTGCGTGTTCGATTCCCGCCGCGGGACAAATGTTTGCATGATCTGCAGATATTTGTCTCGAGTCTGGGTGTTTTCTATGTATGATATGTATGTATTTATTTACAAACAAAAGTATATGATGTTGTATATAAATCAGGTGGTTCCCATAATATAAGCTCTGCTTAGTTTGGGGCTACACGATGTTGTGCGGTACGTCCAGCATTATTTATTTGTTTATTTATTAAGTAGGTGATATAATAACATTTACGATTTGGAAAATGGTTTTGAGAAATAGGAACAACTTTGGAAGACGTATATCTATATCCAGTTGTAAGACAAATTATTTCATTGAAATCCTTTATTTATTTCTTCGTAGAGGCCAACCCTGATGTTAGAGTTTTCAGGACGCCTGCGCTCAAGAAGGCCTCCGACATGGCTTGGCGCAGGAAAAGCCGGGACTAGCAGCTTTACGTACCTTCCAAAGCACGAAAGTGTTCAGTTCTAAATACCACTAAACGGTCACCTATCCAAGTAGCAAAATATTAAAACTACAAATTTTCTTTGTGGCTCTACTAGTAATGAATCGAATAACGGATCTTATTTTTGCACTTCCTCATAGTTATGTTATAATTTTATGACAGCATCATCATCAGAAGCTTAAATAACACTGCACAGTCCATTGCTGGACACAGACCTCCCCTAAGGCCTCGTCTAGAGCTCTCATCTCGATTCAAAAAGGTAAGTAGAGTAAATTTCGCATTAATATTTTTTCTTATAGATCTTTTAGTATGGATTAGCACGCGCTGACATGTAGCACACCTGCTCATGTAGACTGGTTGACCTCCTCCTTAACTAGGTTTAAACTATCTATTCCTATGCAATTAGCTATTTTTTGTAACCGGTTAATAACCATTTAACATCCTAATTCGGAAGTAGGTTAAAATAATTACATTCTATTCTTGTTTAGCAGGGTGTGGCCATGGGCTGATATAACAAACGGAGTAAAATAATTTTAGTATTTGATTCTTACAATAAAAAAGAACCAGCTGATTCCTAAGATTAGGAAGAATGGAAAGAGGAAAGACAGGCCTGCAGTGGGATTATACAGACTCATAAGGTAAGGTAGAAAATAATCTATTGAATCACAAAAGTTACGACCATCGTGGAAGCAAAACAGTACCCGGGACAAATATTTACAAATCATGCAAAGGACAAGGCGCAATGGCGCTCATTAGGGAATTCCTATGTCCAGCTGTGGACTGCTATAGGCTGATGATGACGATGTTGCAAAATTACAAACATTAAAGTAACAAAACCCTTTTCCCCATTACGTCTTCTGTACATAGGGAGTCGAAGGCAAGTCCAAAAGATTATTTGTTACATGCCCACAGTGGACTAACCCAAATTAAATCTCCAATAAACAAAGAAACTTAAACTTCTCACGGCCTCAACCATTATAATTACATTTATAACTTAAAATAAACATAAAATAAATCCAGAATAAAGCAAGGAAAGATTGATCTGCACAAAAACCGCATTATTGTTAATTCGACTTCAATGTTGAAGTAACCGACATCGTAAATCAAGCAGAGGTGAATCCAGATCCGGGGCTTAATGGGTTCAGCAAGTTTAGGTAATTTTCCGTGCAAGAAACCAAGAAACCTAGCGTGACCGTGGCGTGAAGCGAAGGAGACTTCAGATCTGAGCGCTTCCTTGTTACGTAACTCGGAAGGCATGTTAAGATGTTAGTCCTGACTTTTTCGGTCGCTAAGCCATGTCGGAGGCCTTTGAGCGGCTTAGAAACTCCGACACCAGAGTTGGTCTATAGCTCATACGAAGAAGAAGAAGTGTGACAAAAGTCTGCAGCGACGTGAAAACACCAATTACTAAGTATTTGACGAAAGTTCTGAACTTGAACTATGGCATTAATAAGTGATGCCTGAAATATTGTTTTTGCCAATATTAAAGTCTTTCCATTTTTTTTTCCTCACACTTTTGATTTATCTGCATATTAAAACGAAAAATAGGTACAGTGCTAATGATTATGTATTCTGATTCGTAATTCAAAAACTCTTTGGTGAGTAAAAAGGGTGGGAGTTGACCATAAAACCCCGTATCCCTTCCACTAATTACAGCCCTGCATATACAAAAAGTTCGGGAGCCCGAAGCGTTTTCGTAAATTGTAGATGCGCGGGCGCACGCTACCCTTATACGGCACATATACCGCCGCAAACAATCTCATCCGATAAGAAAAATTGAATTTACTTGTGGGCCCATAAAATTTTAAGGGGGCTATTTTCTGTTGATTTATTATGAAAATCGTGCGATGTGGTCGATGTACTTTCCTTTTCGAAATGCCAAAAGTGTTAAGCCTCGTTTGTATGATTCCAGTGCTTACATCAAGTCCTTTCGACGATTTCAGTCTTAAAACGACTAGTCATACCGGTTATCCTGAATAGTCATAGATAGATAGATAGAAAATTCTTTATTGCACAAGATAAAATACAAGTACACAGGCGAACTTAATGCTAAATAGCCTTTTCTTCCAGATAACCTTTTCATGTCGATCTAGAGGTTATCTGGAAGAGATCGCTTTTAGCGATAAGACCGCCCATTGTATATTTTTTTCCTTTATACACTGTTTTTGTTTTCTGGTGTATAATAAAGAGTTTAGTGATCTATCTATCTATTTATTTATTTTTGATATTGAAATTAAGTACATTTCATGAAACTTCTAGCCCGTCCCTGCAAAGGCTCTAGTCTTCCTCTCGTGGATGTTTTTATGTAAGAAGCAACCAGTATGTCTAGCAAGCTGAATATGACACAGAAAACTCTGCCAGTGTGAGCCGTGGACGCCAAATAGGGTGTATCCCAAATTACAAGCCGGAGGCCGTTTACCAATGTAATTTTAGCTAAGGTAAAATGTGTGTGCACATCACATGCCCTAGCCCTAAACTAATATAAAAAAAAAATTGGGCATTTTCTAATTTAGAGTTCAATTAAATGTTGAGATGGATGTGCGGTGTGACGAGAATGGATAAGATAAGGAAAGAGTATATCAGGGAAGTTTTGAAAGTAGCACCTGTGGTAGATAAGGTGTGGAGTGGTAGACTGGCATAGTATGGGCATGTCATGAGGACGGATGAAAATCATGTTACTAAAAGACTGATGAATATGAAGTGACATGCAAGGTGAAGATGCATGGATTGTGTGAAAGAGAATATGAGAATAAAAGGAGTGGACACAGATGTGATGGCTGACAGAAGTGAGTGAAAGAAAAAAAAACATGTTGTGTTGACCCTTCCTATCGTGGGACAAGGGCAGAAGAATAATGAGTTCAAATCAAAATGGCGATGGGCTCGCATTTACAGCAGGCTAAGAAGACTGAACGGCATAATTGAAGAAAGTCACTAAATTAGTTTCAACCACCCACTGAACCCAAACGTACGGGCAGCGCAGTAATTTCCAAAATATGTAATTTAAACACGGTAAGTGATCTCTAGTGCCATAAATGCTATCAGTTTCGTGTTAATGGCGGCTAATGACACCTGGCGTAATGCTACATTGCAGTTTCAGTTAACATGTTTTAAATCACGTTTTTGATGAGACCAGACCAGACCAGCTGCAATGTCCCAGCGGCCATCTGGGACATTAAACTGAAGTTGAGGCATCGGTGCGCCCTAAATCTGGGAACCACCTAGTCGATTTTTAAGTGTACAACTTACAGAAAATTTTCATACTTAATATTACAAACTTTGAAAAACGATGTTTAATAAATAATAAATAATGCAGGACATGATCACACAGCATCATGTAGCCCCAAATTAAGCAGAGCTTGTGTTAAGGGAACCACATGTTTGATATACTACATGTATATAATATATATTTTTTTGTAAATACATACATACATAGCCCTCCGCCCGAAAGGCTGCTGGTAAAAGCTGGATGCCTCGAGCTCAGAACAGGGCGCAATGGCGCTCATTAGGGGAGGCCTATGTCCAGCAGTGGACTGCAATAGGCTGATGATGATGATGATGATGATGATGATACATAGAAAACACCCAGACCCGAGAAAAGAAAAGTTGCAGAACATGCAAACATTTGTCCCGCAGCGGGAATCGAACCCGCAACCTTCTGCGTCTCAGGCCGACCTTCGCCCACTGCGCCACAGAGGCCGTTTTATTCTCGGAAAGCGTGGGTCTATGTTACACGTCATGTTGACACACGTGTGGGAATAGGAAATCCGTTGCATCACGGCTATAAACAAGAAAATTGTTTTAAAAGTAAAAGTGTAAACATGTGGAAAAACAACGGCCCACGAATTCCGAAAGAGGCTTGTTGCGCCCACACAGCGCCTAGCACTTTCTACTAAATATTGCAAATTTCGAGGTCAATGTTATGTTAGCACTAGAAATTATGCGCCTTTGCCTGTTAAGTTTTTATTAGTATAGTTTAAAGTAGCGCGGGGTCCACTGGTAATGTCTGTATTATTTATTTTTCTGGTAATAAAAATATTTTAAATTTTATATTTCATCATCATCATCGGCCTATAGCAGTCCACTGCTGGACATAGGCCTCCCTTAATGAGCGCCTTTGGCATAGCCAATACTATACAATTATATATTTGTATAGTATTAATGATACCCTAAAATGTAAAAATGGGTTTAGCCTCCTCATAATCGAGCATTTTAGATAAATTTATCGGATCGGTAGAAGGGAATGTTTCAACGTTTAGGACTGAGAGTTCCTTTATTCTTAGTATGACCTAGTGGCCAACTCTGGTGTCGGAGTTTAGAGGCCTGAAAGCCTCCGACATAACTTAAAAAGTGGCATGTATAAAATTGGAATTATTCCGGAAATCCCCACCAAGCCGCCCCACTGGTGGGGATTATTGGATTTTTTTTCCAATAATCCCCACCAGCTACGCCGTAGTCAGCTACGACGTAGTGGTGGGGATTTCCGGAAAAAAAATTCCAATAATCCCCACCAAGTCAAATGGCAAATTTTAATCACTCTTATTCCTTTACTTCGTGGTATTATGTTGTTCTCTGTAGTGCATCATATTATAATAACATAGGTAATTTAAGTAGGAAGAGTTATTTCCTTATGTTTATAGCAACATTGGATGTTAGAAAAAAATAAAAGAAAAAGTAATTGTTATGGTCTTTAATATAACTAAATTATTTATAAAATTATAATTCTTTAATTAGTTAAATTATAATCAGTTATGTATTACTAATTATAATTAAACTAAATTAACACTATAAAAATAGTAAAAATCAACAAAGTGCTTATTTCTACTAACAACCATTTATAATTAATCACGTTTTTAGTATCACACATAATTTTTATTTTGTCTTAAATAGTTCTACTAATTTACAATAATTGACTAGAACTAAAGATTAATTTCAATAATTACGTTGCAATCGTTTTGGTTCTAGTTGCGCGGCAACAGATAAATGGTTTTATTGCACCCGGGCTTCAAAACAACAGACCATGTGAACATAAATATAGTAAAAAATCAACATAGTCATAAAAATACTTACTAACATCTAAAAATTAACTAATTTACAACAATTAAAAGGTAAATTTTTATTTAATTGTTAATAGTACCGTGACCAAAAATTACTACAAACTTATATAATTAATAATTAATATATATTATAATATAATTATAATATACATATTATAATATAATATATATATTATAATATAATTATAATAATAATATACATATTAAACCACCAATGACTAACCTTTTATCGGTTTGCCACAAAGTACCTACCTAGTAACAAGTTTTAACCAATAGGGAAACAGCTAATTGGTGGTCTGTTGTTTTGAAGCCCGGGTGCAATAAAACCATTCATCTGTTGCCGCGCAACTAGAACCAAAACGATTGCAACGTAATTATTGAAATTAATCTTTAGTTCTAGTTAATTTTTGTAAATTAGGTTAATTATTGTAGTTTAGTAGAACTATTTATGACAAAATAAAAATTATGTGTGATACTAAAAACGTGATTATAAATGGTTGTTAGTAGAAATAAGCACTTTGTTGATTTTTACTATGTTTATAGTGTTAATTTAGTTTAATTATAATTAGTAATACATAACTGATTATAATTTAACTAATTAAAGAATTATAATTTTATAAATAATTTAGTTATATTAAAGACCATAACAATTACTTTTTCTTTTATTTTTTTCTAACATCCAATGTTGCTATAAACATAAGGAAATAACTCTTCCTACTTAAATTACCTATGTTATTATAATATGATGCACTACAGAGAACAACATAATACCACGAAGTAAAGGAATAAGAGTGATTAAAATTTGCCATTTGACTTGGTGGGGATTATTGGATTTTTTTTTCCAGAAATCCCCACCACTACGTCGTAGCTGACTACGGCGTAGCTGGTGGGGATTATTGGAAAAAAATTCCAATAATCCCCACCAGTGGGGCGGCTTGGTGGGGATTTCCGGAATAATTCGAAAATTGGAGTTCGTAAATATTGCGCAAAAGAAGTTTCTGACTTTCTCTGTATACAAGTTTGTGTAAACTGATTAATTACTTGACTGACAATGAACGCACAGCCTAAAGCCTAAGGCCTAAAGCCTTGAAATTTGGAGGATATGTTCCTTGCATAGTATAGAGGTTGTATTAAGAAAGGATTTCTTGAAATATAGCCCTTGAAGGGGTGCAGCAGTATAAAACTTTTACGCGGGCGAAGGCGCGGGGTCGCCCACTAGTTGGCACTAAAGCGAAACCAGCTTTTATAAATTGCTGGTTTTACAAACCTATTCTTAAATGGTTGCCGAGTTTTAAATGTAGGTTTTGTTTAGACTCTGTTTTATGGCAGCTATAAAATAAGACAGCCGACGGAAAAAGGATTACTCTTATAAAATATTCTGAAACTAGTTAAGACGTTTAGAGAAATTACTCTTCAACATGATACATTTCTTACAGATAGATACAGATGTTTACAAATATTAAATTTCGTAACACTTATCGAAAATTAATATTAATAAAGGGCAAGGAGGAAATCGGGTTAATATCTCATCATCATCAGCCTATAGGAGTCCACTGCTGGACGGCCGCCTCTCCTAATGAGCGCCATTGCGCCCTGTCCTCAGCTCGACGCATCCAGCTTCCACCAGCAGCCTTCAACCTTGTTTTAGTCCGTGCAGTAATTGTGTTTTTGTATGAAAGTCTGATGTATTATATATTATAAGAACAAAAGTTGTTGTGTATGATAGTAATATAGTCTTGAAAGGTTGTTAATGTTTTAGCAATAACCCTGTATAAGTATGTTTATAAATTTTGATAGTTAATTTGATAGCTTGTGGCTATATTTGTCCTAACTAACTGTATCTAGCTAGTAGGCTGTTGCAGTAAAATGGGACCATCAATATAACTATTGCCGGGAATTACACGTGCATGGATAATAAAAAAATAGCATTTATGTTATTACTATTACATTGTTTGTTCAATTTGTATCGTCCCACTGCTGGGCAAAGGTCTCCCCCAGATTCCGCCAACCATCTCTATCCTTCGAGATATCCTATCATCCTCTCTCGAAGTCCTCGAGCTCACCACGCCATCCCTTTCTTGGCCGAACACGACCTAGTGTTCCATCGGACTGTCAGGATGTTAAGGCATTCGCTCATCTGTCCGGAGGCATACGGCTAATATGGCCCGCCCAGTCACATTTGAGTCGGGCTGCTTTTCTGCCCACATTGGCAAGGCAACGCCAGTGATTGAACGCAGTATACTATTCCGCACTCAGTCAGTGCGTTTGAACCAGAGGATACTAAGTTCCATTGCCCTATAAATAATTTAGTTATGATAAGGAAGTTCGACAAATGTCGTACGGCATTTTACTGTGGGGGAATGCTGCAGATATCAACACCATATTTGTGCTGCAGAAGAGGGCTGTTCGTGCAATTTATAATATGGGCCCCAGAGAATCACTTAGAACTAAGTTTAAAGAAATAAATGTTATGACTGTGCCGTGCCAATATAAATATGAAAACTTAATGTATGTCCGAAAAAATATCAAATTGTTTAAGAAAAATAGCGACAATCATAATGTTAACTAGAAATAAAGATAAACTAGCTGTTCATACTGTAAGGCTCCATAAAGTTATTCAATCATTTAAAGGGCAAAACGTACGGTTTTTTAACAAAATCCCAAATGATATGCTTAATTTATCTGTAAAATTCAAAAATGTTGTTAAACGTAACCTCTGCAATAAAGCTTATTATAAAATTTCTGATTATTTAGATGACAAAAAAGCTTGGGATGAAACTGTCTCCAACTCCCTCCCCAAAACAAAGTAATAGTTAATAATAAACTTTGTAAAAACAAGACTTTAAAAAATATAAGCCAAGAAGAGTTTCTTGCCAATTCTTCTCTGTTTGGTCACGTTACGAATTGGTGTAAATTCAAATTAAAAAAAAATGACGTTTCAAAGTGTAAAGTATGTGCTTATTAAATAAACTTATTTTGATTTTGATTTTAGAAAGTGTTATTTATTTTTTAGATATACAATAACTGTATTACATTTATTATTTTTGAAACGGAAATTAATCATTAGTAACTAAATAATATCAACCGGATATCAAACTGTATTCAAAATAAAGATTAAACTAATATTTAAAATAAATAAATTAATAGTCAGTCAGTAAGCCTCAAAAGTTTTGTATACATAGTAAGATATCCATTACAAAACCAATCGAACAAACACGCCAATTAACTTTTTAATAAAACAAAACGGAAGATCGTATAAATGTATTAATTTACATAAAGCCAAAACATTACATGATATCGTCAACGATTGTTATCTTACGTTTGAAACTATGGCGATGTGTTATGTTGTTTTGATGAAGAAATTAGCTTGCTCTTAAATTTTTTATGATTTATTTTATGAGATTCTTTCGTTTAATGGTCCTGCTTATGGTACCTACCTAATGGTTTTTTTAACCATCATGGGAATTTTTGAGAAACTTTTACGTTCACATTGCGTTCACTTCGGATAATAATCTAAATCACACTAATATGAATGCGAATGTTTGTATGTTAGTGTGTATATGTTTGTTCGTCCTCAACTCCGTAACGGCTGAACGGATTTGGATGAATCTAAAAATATACATATTTTGTGACCTGGATTAGTATAGGCTTTCTGTACTAAGCGAGCAAGCGCATTCGCGTACCAATATAACATTGTAATTAAACTGATTCACTGAGAAAACTCAACGCGGACGAAGACGTACCCTAGACGTAACTTGCATACCCAACATGAGGTGTATGGACATATCCTTCCCTTTTGTGCCCTAATGGGTAGAAAATTGTCAAGCAGTGGACTGTTATACTCTGGTGGTGATGGACGAAGACGTGGGGTGCCCATGGCCACTACAAAAGTTTCTAAATTTTATTCCCAGTCTAGTACGTTCAAATAAACATTTTCTTCTAAAATATTAGTAGGAGAGGATATATATGTTAGCCGCGGTAAAGAAAAACATCGTGAGGAAACCCGCAGATTTGTCCTCCACACGTATGTATTGACCGTGTCTTTCCAGTAGGTAAAGCGGACTAGGCTGAGGGGACCTATACCTTGCCCAGAACCTATACCATGTGCTGGGCAAGCCAAATTCATCTAACTTCTCTTAACTATGTCCCAGGAACAACAGCGTCCCAGTCAGTGAGGAATACTTATCACTTGAAAATGTACCACGAAAGCAAAGCTTTGGACGTGCTTCCTATCTAGTGAGTCCATACATCCATTGCCAGCGATACATCTTTATTTGAACCTGATGAATTACCTGTAACAAGAAAATTTACATATTAGTGCTTAGATTAAAAATGAAGAGTGGGCGAAATGAAGAGTCTAAGGGCGTGTTACATATATTTAAGTTTAAGTTACTATCGTCTGTCGGCCCAATGGACGACATAACAACGGCTTATCATCATCATCATTATTTCAGATATTATCCGCTTACTGCGGGGCATAGGCCTCCCTTTGATACATGCACGTGATAACGGAGAGAATGAACGGGGACGGTGTCTTCATGAGGCACTGTTACACACTGAGCACTCTAGATACAGTGCTCCATCGAGGTATTAGTGTGTATACTCTCTTTTTAGATAGATAGACAGATAGTTCTTTATTGTACACCAAAAATTACAAATATTTAAATGAACGAACTGAATCAGCGGTTGTACAATGAGCGGCCTTATCGCTAAAAGTGATCTCTTCCAGACTTGGGATGGACTGGATGGTGTAGAACGAGAGAGGAATTTGCTTTGATACTGTGCTTGTATCATTATCATCAGCCTATAGCAGTCCACTGCTGGACATAGGCCTCCCCTAATGAGCGCCATTGCGCCCTGTCCTGAGCTCGACGCATCCAGCTTGGTGAGGCTTGGCTTACAGGTGCTTGTACGAGCCGGACAAAATTGTTGTTTATAATTTTCTGATGATATGCGATGGCCCAATATCGCCGATATACACTCGCTCGTGGAGGTAGCACCTAAGCCTGCAGAGTGCAGTGCACTGTGCACTATATAACGCGATGCGATGCCACAAATCAGGTAACATCTCATTTGTAACATGCAAGAATGTTGTACGCAACGTTGATCTATTCTCAGATTATAATTGCATAGAATAATATATAATTTCCACTAGTTACTAGGACACTCGGGAACGTATTCTAGTTGTAGTACTGTAAGGCAGTCACGAACATTACGTACGTAAGCGTACGATACGTCAGGTTGAACGAAAAATGTTGGCCAATGAATGAGTGTTATTTCGAATCGAGTCTAATCAAACTCGAGTATGTTTTTTATTAGAGATATTATTGCAATCATCAATATAAATCTGTTAATCAGGTTACTCACTTGGGGTTAATTGGCATTCTAGGGCTGCACTCAAACATTATCAGGACCCAAACAACCCAAACAATATATATACTGCTACTATCGTAACCCCAAACACTGTTTACTTGTCAGTTTTCAATACGGCACGTTAAAATATTGTTTACAGCTTTTTCAGATGTTAAAACATGTCGGAGGCATCCGGGCGGTCGAAAAACTCCTTTAGGGATGGTAACTACCTCATATGAAAATGAAAGGAATGAATTTAGGATCACTATTTTTCGTGAAGTATTTATTTTTATTAAAACACAATAATAGAACAGGACTATACTGCTCATTTTGCAATGAAACCAGATTTGAAGTGATACAGGCATCATTATTGGAAAGCAATAAATAATAATAAAGCGAGGGTTGCGTGACGCACGCTACCGAGCGGCGGCGGCAGCCCTAGGCGCAGGCGCAGGTCCCGTAGTAGTTACTTAGCTGGGGGCGGTGTGTCCATGGTTGACGGGCTTCCGGAACCGCTATAGCAAATCGGAATTTTAGATTTTAGGAAGCCCACTATAAAGTTCGATATATATTATTTAACAAGATAAAAAATTAAGTAAAAATTCAGAAGCCCGCTATAAATACGACGTAATAGCTATTTTTTTAATATAAGTTTGTACATGTTTTAAAATATCTTTACTGTTATAGTTTTCAATAAAGTTAAGCCTCAGTCGATTTAATAAGTTATTTTTTTGATCGCTTTAAAGTATTTATGGTTTTTATTTGAGTTTTAATAATATCCTGAAAAATATGATACAGCCAGGTGAGGGGTAAAGGGGTTGCGAGTTCAAATCACGCCTTAATTTTTTGGCATATAACAAAATCTTAAGTTTTAACATAGTAATGAATTGTAAGGAGACTTATCTGAATTTTTACAGTAGAAACTAAGATGTTATCTGCAAATTTTCATGGTCCACAATCTAAAACATCAAAGATCACATTCAATAGTAAAATGCAAAATCAAACATTATCATGTAAATCAGCTATCACCGAGGCGAGACGTGCACGCTTTCAACACATATTAACATGTGCAGAATGTGCATTATTATGGATACCGTGACGTGTGACAATGGACACAGATCACGCGCGCTCCCACCGACCTGTTGCAAATCAACCGATTAGAGCTCCCCCACACTAGGCTGCTCGAGCGTCGAGTTGTTGGCGGCGTCCGAACAGCGTCGACGCAACGACGTCAAAGCCGCGTCCACAAAACCCCGCGCTGACGTTGCGTTTGCGCGACTGCGACGCAGCGTTTTTGTCGGCAAGCAGAGTGCACATCGCAATCACGTCACCTCGCCCGTCACGATCACATCATTTTGAATGCAAACGCAATTAATTACTTGGCATCTGTATATAATCATAAATTGCTCTTCACTATCTTTTTAATATTTACAACTAACTGACCCGACAGACGTTGTCCAGACAGGACAACGTCTGTCCTGTAATACAACAATAAAAACAATAACAACTACCAGTCCCTACTCCTAGCCTACCCCTACCCCTACTTTTAATATTAACGGGATAAAAAGTATCCTATCTCCGTCTCCTGGTACGAAGCTACTTCCTCACAAATTGGTTCAGCCGTTCTTGAGTTATAAATAGTGTAACTAACACGACTTTCTTTTATATATATATATATATAAAAGAAAGTATATATATATAAAAGAAAGTATAAAAGAAATATTTGCTATATTCTGAAACTCCACAGAGGATCTTCTCAATATCGGCGACATTTCTTTTTTATTAACTACGTAATTCTCATTACAGTACGTCAGCGCGGCTCGCATGTTGCGTCAACGCTACTTAGAGGCCACCGGCAACAAGTCGACGCTCGATAACAGCCTAGTGTGGGAAAGATCTTTAATAATTGTGGAACAACCAGATTTCACCGTGCAAACAAAACAAATAAAATACCAAACCTTAATATTTATTTTAAACTACATCAGAATTATGTCAAATATGAGAGCACATCTAAAACATAAATACAATAATAAACTATCTTAAAACTTAAGTAAATGACACAAAACTCTTACAATAAATACATCAAAATTCATCGGACTTATTACTTCGTTTCTGTGGGTGGTTCGGCAGGCACTACTTTGGGAGGAGGGGTGGGGGGGAGCTTTCTGTCCGGCCATTTGCGTTTGACGTATTCTACTAGAGCAACCATATTGATGGACTTACTCTTCTCAGTCCGCGGGCCCGGAAATAGGTTCAGTATTTCTAATACCAAGTCGTCGTCGAGATTTGCACCTCTAGATCTCATACCTTTTGTGAATTCTCTCATTTCTATCGGCTGTTTTTCTGATAACCTGAACAGTTCAAGCACAAGTAAAGCGAAATCGACTGGTCGCTTCTTTGACGATCTACCGATCGCTGCTGCTCTTTTCAAGGCTATTTCTCTTGGATCAGTACCTTTGGCTTTAAAAGCAGTCTTGATGCCTCCGTATGTAATTGTAGCGTTCTTCCGAAACGGCAATTTGAGAACTTCTGCACGCACTTCCAGAAACGCTAAAGAGACGAAAACATTTTCCAATATCAGATTTTGTAGTTTGACATTTTTGTCTTTTAAGCGAAGTAGCAGATTCATTGCGTCTACAGGCGTCAAGGGGTTGTACGACAGATTTAACGTTTCAAGTTTTTTGGCTTTGGGCAAATTAAATGCTATGGCATTGATGGCCGGGCCTTCAAGCTTGTTATTCGTTAACGAAACTTTCCGAACATTCGGGTTTTTCAATAAAATCTTCATCGCATTACCGATACGTTGTCCACTCAATGAATTCCATGATAGATCCAACTCTTCGAAGTTCTTGTTTTCCGTCAGTCGTTGGCAAAGAACAAAAACTACATTCGGTGACAGTATCGAGTTCCACGATAAATCAAGATGAGTGAGTTTGTTGTTCGTTTCTAATACTTCTGCTAGATAAGCGATACATTTCTGAGTGAGTTTGTTGTAACTTAGATTTAAATTCATAATATCAGCTCCTTTAAAAATAGCCTCGGATAAATAGTCTACACCATCATCTCCGAGTTGATTCTTGGCTAGATTCAGTTTCCTTAATGACCGGTTTAGGGCCATATTGCGAAAAAGTCTCCTGGCACCTTCTGGGCCAATCCTGCAGCCGTACAAATTTATTTCAGTAAGTGTAATGTTATCAACAAGAATTTCGCCCAAGTGAAAGCATCCATCTTCACTTATCCAATTGTCAGTAAGATCTAAAACTTTGACGATTCTATTTAGCTTCAACGACATCGCCATGGCTCTGAATCCTAGTGGATTGACGCCATAGTATTTGAGATCTATCTTATCCTCTAGCAGTTCCCGGTAGAAGTTCCGGATAGGGCATTGCCCCATTTCTTTACAGAGTACTAGGTACAGTTCCTGACCATCATCAGCGTATACGATCTTCGGGATGGAATGGAGCAGAGCTTCTTTGATGCCAGGATCGACGACGCCAGGGTAGTTGTAGTATGGATGTCGTAGCACGGAGCTGGCTGACATGGAGATGTACTTGGCACATATTTCTCCGCTGCCTGGATCATAAAGATCCTGAGCATACTTGATCCGCTTTATGTTCCCTTCAGGCACCTCGAATATGAGTGAAGACCATTCTTCCTTAGGTGGTTCTTCCGAGGAGGAATCTATATCTTTTGTAAATACCACTTCAACATCAGGAATCATATCGGTCTCCGAGCCACTGAAAGACATTGCTAATCGAGAAAATAATGCAAATGAAAAATACTAAAAGTAGGATGAAAATCCTGAAAAATATTTGACAGTATTGTGTTTTCTTCCCACAGAACACTATTACTCCACAGGGGAGTTTCTTCCTTTATGGTCTATTACTTTACTCTTTGGTGTTGTCAATAGCCCTGTTCTAAAATGAGTATTTACAAAGAGCTTGTAATCAAATAGTCATGTTATGGTATAATACCTGACCTTGTCGTATTTTTTAATTTTATTTTTTTATTTAATATAGACCTCGAGGCTTGCATAGGCAGGGACGAGGTCGGCGATGGGGCGAGTTTTCCCAGAAAATGCCTATTAACTCTCTTTTTGAAGCCGTTAGGGTCATAAGTTAATGGAAAAACAGACGCTGGCAGCTGATTCCATATTTAAGCAGTGTGTAGTCGTCGACCAGAATCAAAGTTTTTGATAAGATATGTTATGGTTAGTACTTTATTTGTCAGTGTTTCACCCACACACCAAGGTAAAACCCAACATAACTTCATCAATTTTTCTTTTTCTTTTTCTACTTAGCCACTTTCAACTATAATGGTGATGACCTAAATTACTCGTTCGCAATTTACATTAACAGTGAAAATAGATAGATAGAATATTCTTCATTGCACAAAATTAAATTTATGCGAACTTAATATCTACATCGCGTGCGCTGCGAAAACTATTGATCATAAAACAAAATAATGTACTACGACTTTGCAGAACACATCATTATCTACAAAAAGTGTCGCGACAGCATATACCTAGCTATTATAGTTATGTCACAATAAGTGTTCTTTTATTTAAAAAAAATAATTGAAATACCGGCGCTAGAAAATGCTTTTTTTTTGTCGCTTGGTATTAATCCATAACAAAATAAATTACTTCATATTCAAGACTGTTTCAATAACTTTATATTTTTTTTTTGTATTATTGAATTCGGACATTCAATTCGAAAGATATCACGAGTTTAAAAATATAAGTATTTGAAAAAGTCACGTGGTCCCCGCTTACCCCGCTCGGCTAGCTAAGCAGCACCCTAATAAGCGTTGTAGGCGTCACTGGGGTACGGAAGGGAAGTCAATATCAAGAAATAAAGGTGTGTAAATGTGTGTGTTAAAATTACCATTAGAATTGGTTTCCTATATTCTGAAACTCCACAGATGGTATTTTTACGTATTTTTTAAAGTTATTTTCATTGTAAAAGCAACACCTGTAGTGCTTCTTCTGGTTTCTTCGTCCATTTTGTCACTGGAAGTACGTCAACGCGGCTTGCACGCGGTGTCAACGCTGCTTGCACGCCACTGGCAATAAGTCTACGCTCCTTAACAGCCTAGTGTCTTTAAGGGAAGCTCTTTAATAATTGTAGAACCACCAGACTTCATCGTGCAAAAAACAAAGAAAATACTATCTAAAATCTTTATTTATAACTTCATCCAAATGGTCAAATATGTTAGCATCTAAAATATAAATACAATTATAAATAATCATAATAAATAATAATTAAAATAATCTTAAAACTTATGTATATGACACAAAACTCTTAAAATATATCAAAATGAATGGCAATATTACTTCGTGTCTTTAGGTGGCTCGGCAGGCACTTCTTGGGGAGGAGGAGTGGGGGGGAGCTTTCTGTCCGGCCACTTGCGTTTGATGTATTCTACTAGAGCAGCCATATTGATGGTTTTACTCTTCTCAGTCTTTGGGCCCGGAAACAGGTTTAGTATTTCTAATACCAAGTCGTCGTCGAGATTTGCACCTTTAGATCTCATACTTTTTGAGAAGTCTCTCATTTCTATCGGCTGTTTTTCTGATAGCCTGAACAGTTCAAGCACAAGTAAAGCGAAATCGACTGGTCGCTTCTTTGACGATCTGCCGATCGCTGCTGCTCTGTTCATGGCTATTTCTCTCGGATCAGTGCCCTTGGCTTTAAAAGCAGTCCTGATGCCTCCGTAGGTAATTGTAGTGTTCTTTCGAAACTTCAATTTGAGAACTTCTTCACGCAGTTCCAGAAACGATAAAGAGACGAAAACATTTTCTAATATCAGATTCTGTAGTTTGACATTTTTGTCTTTTAAACGAAGTAGCAGATTCATTGCGTCTACAGGCGTTAAGGGGTTGTACGACAGATTTAACGTTTCAAGCTTTTTAGCTTTGGGCAAATTAAACGCTATGGCATCGATGGCCGGGCCTTCAAGCTTGTTATTTATTAGCGAAAGTTTCCGAACATTCGGGTTTTTCAATAACATCTTCATCGCATTACCGATACGTTGTCCACTCAATGAATTCCATGATAGATCCAACTCTTCGAAGTTCTTGTTTTCCGTCAGTCGTTGGCAAAGAACAAAAACTACATTCGGTGACAGTATCGAGTTCCACGATAAATCGAGATGAGTGAGTTTGTTGTTCGTTTCTAATACTTCGGCTAGATAAGTGATACATTTCTGAGTGAGGTTGTTGTAACTTAGATTTAAATTCATAATATCAGCTCCTTTAAAAATTGCCTCGGATAAATAGTCCATACCCTCATCTCCGAGTTGATTCTTGGCTAGATTCAGTTTCCTCAATGACCGGTTTAGGGGCAAATTGCGAAAAAGTCTTCTGGCACCCCCTGGACCAATCCTGCAGCCAGTCAAATTTAGTTCATAAAGCGTGATGTTATCAACAAACATCTCGCCCAAGTGAAAGCATCCATCTTCACATATCCAATTGTCAGTAAGATCTAAAACTTTGACGATTCTATTTAGCCTCAACGACATCGCCATGGCTCTGAATCCCAGTGGATTGACGCCATAGTATTTGAGATCTATCTTATCCTCTAGCAGTTGCCGGTAGAAGTCCCGAACAGGGCATTGCCCCATTCCTTTACAGAGTGCTAGGTACTGTTCCTGTCCATCATCAGCGTATACGACCTTTGGGATGGGATGGAGCAGAGCTTCTTTGATGCCAGGATCGAGGACCCCAGGGTAGTTGTAATATGGATGTCGTAGCACGGAGCTGGCTGACATGGAGATGTACTTGGCACATATTTCTCCGCTGCCTGGATCATAAAGATCCTGAGCATACTTGATGCGCTTTATGTTCCCTTCAGGCACTTCCAATATAATTGAAGACCATTCTTCCTGTGGTGGTTCTTCCGAGGAGGCATCTAGATCATTTGTAAATACCACTTCAACATCAGGAACTATTTCGGTCTCCGAACCACTGAAAGACATTGTTATTCGAAAAAATTATGCAAATAAAAAAAATACATACGAAGAGTAGAATGAAAACCGTGAAAAATATTTGACATCATTGTGTTGTCGTTCTGTCAGTAGGCCAGTTTTTTTTTACTATTTGGGCCAGTCTAAAAGGAGTATACTATTTCATCCGGCGACTAGCATTAAAAATATCGCTAATAATAATAAAAAATTCTGGTCGTCCCGCTATTCCCGGCCATGGTAGCGGCCATGGTAACGGTGGGGCAGAGGGTGCTAGGAATCCCCGGGCCAACTCAGGCTACCTACCTAAAGCAACTGACCCTGGGTAATTAGTGCGTCCTACCCGTCATAACATACGGAGCCGAAAAGTTGAAACTCACAGTATGGTTAGTTCGCCAATTTAAAGTCGCTCAGCGAGCTATGGAACAAGCTATGCTAGGAGTTTCTCTTAAATATAGAAATCGCAACGAGACTATCCGATATAGAACTAAAGTTGTCGACGTAGCTCAGAGATTTATCAAGCTGAAGTGCTAGTGGGCTAGCCATATCTGCCGAAGAACCTATAATAAACGAGCTCTTGAGTGGAGTCCGCGGCTCGGCAAACGTAGTGGACGCCCTCCGGCCAGGTGGAGTGACGATTTGCTGGTAGAAACTGGATGCGTCGAGCTTAGGACTGGGCGGAACATTAGGGGAGGCCTATGTCCAGCAGTGGAATGCTATAGGCTGATGATGATATAATGATGAATCATAATAAACATCGGTCATTAAGAGAGATGTATTGTCGATTTTAGGGGTTTTAAAGTATCGTTTTTATCCCTACCTGTCACCAGCAGATACATCAGTTACGTCACAAGCAAAAAGTAGGTATATAATAGAGCATAAGGGTCAGTAAAGGTAATCGACCATAAAGGTCACAATGAATTTCGGTTAGGTAGGTAGCCTTTATGGTTTACTTGTGCTTTTCTTCGTTTGTTATAGTGTGATTACTAAAAGGTCTGCGTTGAGTCAATCACTAGTTGATCCTCCGTAGTACTTTCAAGTTTGCATCTTAATATATGTAGTGAGTAGAACTTACATTTTTGAGATAGTGACTCTATTGTTGTTCTTGTGTGTGCGCTACTCCTCACATTACAAAAACGTTTTCTTTATCTAAAGGAAAAATCTAATAGGGTCTTAAAGAAAAAATCCAAAAATTATAAATACGCATGCATTTTTGTTTGTTTTAACAACGTATGGAAAGTGGGCTATTTCCTTTAGTATGAAAAAAATCAAACTGCAAATTCTACTAATATTATAAATGCGAAAGTTTGTGAGTTTGGATGTATGGATGGATGAATGGATGAATTGGACTCTTTTGTTACTCTTTCCGCACAAAAACTACTGAACGGATTTGGATGAAACTTGGAATATACATAGTTTATGACCTGGATTAACACATAGGCTACTTTTTAACCCGATACCACGCGAGCGAAGCCGCGGGCGGGGAAGATACCATCAATTTTTATTTTTCTTCTTCTACTTAGCCAATTTTAACCCTCAGAGTGACCTTATAATCTACTTATTCACAATTTTCAAACAGTAAAATTACTTAAGATAATCTTAAAAACATTTTAATATAGTGAGCAATAACATCTTAAAACAAAAATATAAATAAACCGTACTAGCAAAGTAACTAAAATAAAAACACTTATACAAAATAAAATAAAGCAGCCATAAAAAAATCTATAAAATACAGAGAAAATACTCAAAAATTGACTGAAAATGTATCATTTTTTCCTTTGCCCTTCTTGTCTTTAGCGGGCTCTACAATAGTTATTGATTCTGGCTCTGGTGGAGGAGTTGGTGGCAGCTTCCTTTCCGGCCACTTCCTTTTGATAAAGTCAACCAAGGACCTTATGTCAATTGTTTTAGATTTAGCTGTGCGTGGACCTGTAAAAACGGTGACCATCTCATCCAGGAGATCGTCGTCTAAAGGTGCTCCAGCTGCACGAATTGCCGTTGAGAATTCTTTAGCATCCATTATTATGTTGTTGTCTCTCAACAGTTGCATTGCCACAAGGGCTATGTCAACCGGACGCTTCTTTGGTTTCAACGCTAAGAATTCTGCTCGATTGAGAAGCACATCTCTTGGATCAGGACCAATAGGAACAAAATTACAGATAACACCTCCATAGGTTAAGGTGAAGTTCTTTCTGAATTTCAGCTGCTTAACATCCCGCAAAACTTTCAAAAACTCACCTGTGACGAAAACATTTTCCATGCAAAGATTTTGTAATTTTACGGCAGATAGTTTCATCTTCTGCAATATGCTCAAAGCATCCTCTGGTGTAATAGGATTGAACGATAAATCTAGCGTCACTAGTTTCTTTGCCTTGTTTAGAAGTGATATAATGTTTGTTATAGCTTCACCATTTAGCCTGTTATTGCTTATGTCAATATACTTTAGGTTAGGAGCTTTCATAAGGTTTTTGATTGCCATACCGATGCGTCCACCTGCTAGCGAATTCCAAGACATATTGATTTCCTGAAGTGCTTTGCTTTCTCCAAGTGTGGTCAGCAAATTGTAAGTTGCACCAGCTACGTACAAGTTATTCCATGAGAGGTCTATAACAGCAAATTTGCAGTGCGTTTCAAATGCTTCAGCTAAGGCATTAGCCGATTTTGCACCAAAGTCGTTTGAGCTCAAGTATATTTTTTGTATATCTAACCCTTGAAATACAGCCTTCGCTATATGCTCTACACCTATATCTCCTAACTGGTTTCTATTTAAGTTTAAACTCTTTAAAGTTCTGTTTATATTCAGGCCATTCATCAATCTGAAAAGACCTTCCGGTCCAATTCTACATCCAGATAGATTCAGCTCCTGGAGTGACGAATTGGATATAAGCATGTCTCCTAAATGAAAGCAAGCGTCATTATTTAAAAAATTATCCGTTAAGTCAAATTTTTTGACCATCTTATTGTACTTTAGAGCCATACTCATAGCTCGTACTCCATTCGGGTTAACACAGTAGTATTTTAAGTCAATTTCTTCTTCTATTAGACCTCTATGGAACAACTTGATCGGACTTTGCTCCATTTCTTTACAAACGGCTAAGTAGAGCTCTTGCCCATCGTCTGCATATATGAGCGGTGGTTCAGGACCTAGCAATGCCTTTCTGATGCCAGGGTCTAGCACTCCTGGATAGTTATAGAATGGGTGCCTCAGAACTGAGCTATCGGACATGGCGATGTACTTGTTGCATATCTCGCCACTCCCTGGATGGTAGAGACCTTTTTCATACATTAACCTCTTTTCATTAGTTTCCGGTAAATCTAAGACCATAGAAGCCCACTCCTCCATGGGAGGATCTTCGGAGCTCTCATACTCAGCTACGAAAAGAACTTCAGTTACTTCCTCTTCCTCCACCTGAGAGCCGTCGAAGGACATGGTGTAATATTTCGGTGAAAAAGAGTAAAATATAAAAATGGGTATATAAAAATCTACTGAAACCCAAACACAAAATTAAATGTCTTTATGACAATTATGACATTTACTGGACCTGTAAACAGTACTTACTAATGTAAAAGTGAGTGCGCGCTTTGAACAAAAATGCTTATAATAGTGTTGTGTACGTTGTTTATCGTTTCTTCATTCGTGTTACACAAAAAAGGAAACGAGACATAACACCTATTAGCAAAAATTATGTATGCATAATTATTATGAACATTATACTTGATACTAGCGAAATTGTGGAAACTATCCCAGAAGCCAATTAATAAAGAAGTGAAGTGATTCTTGTTCAACGCGCGCACTGCCATGATAAAATAAAAACTCCTTACACTCATCTATTTGAAATCGGTGCCATATGCCAGCCAAGTCTAATATAGGTAGTAAATAGATGCTATGCAGTGCAATGATGATGAGCAGTGATCGGAATTAGGTGAGCTAATTTACCTAAAGTTCAAAGAATAGAGTCAAAAAAAATGGAGACTTCCTTACCATTAACATTTTTTTCCGGGAAATCTTTCCCGGAAATTGGGAATTTGTTCCAAGTTTTAGGATATCAGTTAAGTACATTTAATATTAATGTTATTCATACAGAAAACTAACTGAATTAATTTTCCTTTTTAACAAACTTCAATAAGATTTATTTTGTTATTAACTCAGGTAAAAAACTGGATTCGCCTATGTTTTCGTTTCCCAGAATAGCCAAATCATGCTGTCCCTTTAAGTGTTTGTAGCAATACACAGCAAACCAGTGATAAACAACAACAACAAACGCTAAGAAAGGGACAGCATGCTTTGGCTATTCTGGGAAACGAATCATTGTTTAAGTAAACAATGACAAAAGGGTTGAAGGGTGAGGGTGTTTTGCATCCAAACGGCGTCATAACTTGTATGCGTGCGTGCATCACTTCTGTAGTTACCTCGGCAGCGTGTGTATCTTAGACTCGTGAATATTTTATTAACCTGTTTTCGTATCGATTATTGGATCTGCTTCACATAACTACCTTGGCTTGAATTTACGGACTGCGATTTATTGCAACCATATCACTACTTGTAGCTATCTACCTTGGCTTGAATTTACGGACTACGATTTACTGCAACCAGAAATTTACTGCGCTTTACGGCAATCAAATTACTTGGTAAGTCTTTGATTTGTACTACACTTTTAAAACATTCTAAATATTAGACTGCTTTTGATAAATTTACCAAATTCAAACAATTTTATGCAACTATTTATTTATGGAATTTTATTCAGTGTTTTATATTTGAGTTCGTGCACAAATGTTGGAGCTACTGGCAATTCTATCATCAAACTATATTTTACGCGAAGACGTCCCTGGAAAAGTGTAGAAACTATATATTTGTCTCATTGTTTTCAGTAATTTTTCTGCCTCAACGCAACTAGCAAATAAATGGCGACCAAACCTACCGACGGGATTGTACAGTCGTGGATTAGAGATCACCCCGAATTGTACCACGACCCCGCTAGCAACACGATATTTTGTTCTAAATGTGAGAATTCTATTGTATGCAAAAAAAGCAATATACAGAGGCATATTGACGGACCAAAACATCAAGGTACTGCTAGGCAAGTGAACGAAGAATTTTATTTAGATTTAATACAATTTCTTATATTGTGTAACATACCCTGGTCACGAGTAAATCGACCAGAGTTTAAAACTTTTTTAATGAAATATATGTGTTGTAAATGTACAAATGTTAAAAGGATTCCCGATGAATCGTTATTGAGAAAGGTTTATTTAGACGTAGTTTTTAAAAAAAAAATTGCATTAATCCATGACCATGTTCTTAATCAGAAACTTTGGATATCTCTAGATGAAACTACCGACTATTTAGGTCGTTATATTGTAAATTTTCTTGTAAAACCTTTAAATCTCGCAACAAACAAACCATTTTTAATAGCTTGCAAAATGTTAGAAAAAGTAAATGGAGAGACAATAGCTCATTTTGTGATTGGATGCCTAGAAAATATGTGGGGAGACTCGTATGAAGACAAAGTAGGAGATGTTTTAGTTTTATGTTCTGATAGCGTAGCATATATGTTAAAAGCAGGAAGAATGTTAAAGAACTCCTTGCCAAATATGATACATGTTACCTGTTTAGCACACGCTCTTAACCGCGTTGCAGAAAAAATACGGACACAATATGCGGATGTGGATACTTTAATTTCAAATGTAAAAAAAATATTTTTAAAGGCTCCTAATAGAGTAAAATTGTTAAGGGAAAAATTTCCGAGCCTGCCATTGCCACCTGAACCTGTCATAACAAGGTGGGGTACATGGCTAGAAGCAGCTTCGTATTATGCTGAATATTACGAAGAAATAAAAACTATTGTAAGACTTCTAAGAAGTTCTGATTCTTTGTCTATCAGGCATGCTAAAACTGTCCTAGGAAAAGAAAGTTTAAAAACTGATTTAGATTACATTGACGAATATTTTAAAATAATTCAAATTTCATTAAAAAAATTGCAAAAGTCTAACTTATTGTTGACGGAATCTTTCCATATTTTTGATGAAGCAAGAATTGTTCTAAGCTGGTGTTCTTCTGAACCAGTAAAACAAAAATTAGAAAACGTTATGGACAGAAATCCCGATCTAGATGCATTAAGAGACATTTGTGAAAATATAGATAAAGGATTAGATAATGAAAATGAATTATTGTCATTCTATAAATATGTACCTGTAACTTCAGTTGATGTTGAAAGGTCCTTCTCTACGTATAAATGGATTTTAAGTACAAAAAGAAATCGTTTGAAAATAGATAATATGGAAAAACTCCTAATGATTTTCTTTAATTCTCCGGACGAAGATATTTCTTTATACTCCGTCCATGATGAAAACGTTAGCGATTCAGATTAAGGGACAAATTCAACATCAATGGAAATAATGTTTAGAGTTCCGACTGTGTATCTTAGGTAGGACTGGTTACTTTCTTAATTATTGATTTTGAGTTCCATTATCTGTACAAAATGAATAAATGGTACAAAAACTATAAAATGGCTTTTTTATTCCCTTGCTTAAATAAATGTTTTTATTACTATAGCTATTTACTAAAGCTGGTTTATAAATCACATTAGCTTCCGCGCTTACTTACATCGTTCATTTTATTTGTTGAAAACAATAAAAATCGTGCTTACCGTTTTTTACAACAATCGAATTCGTTTCCTCTTCTTGTTATCAATAATAAGAAGAGGAAATTAATTCGATTGTTATTTTACTGTATTAATTTTAGATGGACCTAAGTAATTTCTCGAAACCCGGGAAAATTTTCCCGGAAAAATATTTAGTCGCAAGGCGTCTCCACTTAGTCTCTGTTATTTTTCGAACTTTAGGTATTTTAGCTCACCTAATTCCGATCACTGATGATGAGATAAGTACCTATGGTATCTACCGGCGAAAATTACAAGTGAGGATAAGGTTTTTTGAGTTTTACGGGAGAAGTATCAATCCCTCAGGAACAAAACTTATATGGGACCACCTCTGAAGTATGGATCTACGAAACAAAAAAAGAATCATCAAAATCTATTAATTATTATTGGCAGAGTTATCGCGGAACATACATACAAAAAAAAAAAATACAGTCGAATTGAGAACCTCCTTCTTTTTGAAGTCGGTTAAAAACTCCTTACAGGAAACTAACACCATAAAAAGTTTTTAACCCACAAATCCAGGTGGTTTCAAATAATGAAGACAAACATCTCGTCTTAAGTTTTCAGCACATTCTGTTATTTAATAGTACTTAATTTCTCGAAACGAGAACTCGTTTAAGCTCAAAGGTAATGGTTTTAATTAGGGGCGCGGATCGGATGCGCGCACGCAACCTGTTTACGATACTTTAATTATTATGGAGCCCTTAGCAATGGAATGGACGTAATTGTACGTTTACGTTTACTAACGTTATTTATGCGAAACTTAAGGAGACGCAAGGCGGCAATTCTTAACATATATCTAAAGAAAGGAGCAAGTAATTTGTCGAAGGTACCTCCAGCTAAAAGCAGAATGAGCCATCTAAAGTAAAATGTAGAATGTTTTAAAGGCGTAAGTAAAACAAGACATGATGGCAGAGTGATAAGGATTAAAAGGGAAAATAATAAACACATTTTAAAAGTTTCTAAAGAATGAGTGAATGAATTTATTGTTGATCCATAGATGGCGTGAAGTATAGTGTCATAGTGTCTGTGGAAGTGACTTGAAAATCAACAAGTCATACGTGTTACCCTTGACCACACTTGGGTTTTCTCCTTTACCGTGAGTATCAGGAATAATGAGTACTTGTTACTACAATATCTTGGCCCATCTATTGACCAGGGATAGAACCAGCACTTCTGCGTAAAATCAAATTATATTTATTTGCATAAAAGTATGTTGAATTATAAATAGAAGCTCTTAAAGGTGTTAGATCGCATAGGTACTCATACTTCGTTACGGAAGCGTTCTAATGTTAAATGATGGATCTATTCTAATATATGTAACTAAACATGATAACATGACATGCTTTTTTTTTTAAATCTATTATAAATATATAAATTATTTACACTTAAAAAAATCATCAATTAAAAGGAGCATTTTATTATTTAAGGGACATGGATATTTAAGGCATTATTTTCAAATGATGCAATGCAGTGTCCTTTTCTATTGTAGGTTTCCGAAATAAAATAAATGTATTTGTTTTTTTTTTTATTTAACCCTCCGATTTGCGCGTGCAACTAGTTCGGTGGGTTTTGTTAATTAGTCGAGCCGGCCGCGCCCGGGCCTTTTACGAACGAAGTTATTGTCATTTAATAAAATTCTATCAACCTATCTACTTAAACCACAGATAAAACAACAAAATTGCTAACTAGGTACTCTAGTCTAAAGTAATATGTGGCTTGGTATGGCATTTGGCTTTCGTCCTATGAGTGAAAGTCTACCTTCAGGGCATAGAGGGCAAGGCCGTGCCATCAGATGGCGGTGGCTCTTCCAACCTTGTGATAAGGTTGAGAATAGCTTGATTCCATGATGAGGCGGTACTGATTCAGGACAGGATTGATAATGCTAAGGTTATGACCTTGCTTAGGCAACGATCTTGGATACAAACATTTTCTGTTCAATCATCAGGTTCAAGCTGTACCATGTAAGGGAGTTTTAACTATGATAGCATGATTATCATCAGGGGATAAATCACAAGTGTTTCAACCTTATGTATCGTAAACGTATAGAAAACATTTTTGCCAATGAAAATGCCTAGACATGGTCAATATAGTAGGATCTATGTCCTTCTGAAGTCATTTTCAACCAAAGGTTTCCTTACGATGTTATCCTTCACTATTTGGAGTACGTTAGAATGATTTTTTTTCAAAAAATACATTGGTGTACGTCCAAGACTAGAATCTGAGTCCTCCGGAGTCGGGGCTCCACTACCACGGCTAGCACGGCTCAAAACAAATAGAACTTATGTAATAGCGTATAATATTCTTGCAAAATGAAGTTCTTTAACCTACACCTATGCTAGCTATCGCACGAATGGCATGACCAATTCGAATGTGTAGCGAATTTTGATGGATTGCCCCATTATTGGGGTCAAGCTCATTTCGTCGCTCACCAAACATGGATTTAGCCAAGTATTGGCGTGGATACTCCGATATGGACTGGCTGGGTTATGATAGAAATTTTAGATAGTGCGAGTATTGTTTTTGGAAGCGTTTAACCTAGATTTCCAGTTTTGTGAAATGTTACTGATATAGTAGTAGACCTGGTGAAAAGTGGAATATTTTGCAGAGTTTCTTGCCAATTCTTCTCTGTTTGGTCATGTTACGAATTGGTGGTAAATAAAAAAAAATTACGTTTCAAAGTGTGCTATACAGTTCCTACTGAATAAATTAATTTTGAGTTTGAGTTTTGAAAACGGCCCTTGTGATGTAACTTTCCCTACCAGTGCTGGCAAAAAAAGTTCCTCTTCTAGGCAAGCGTGCTCTATAAATAAATAAATAAATAATGCGGGACGTAATCACACAGCATCATGTAGGCCCAAACTAAGCAGAGCTTGTATTATGGGAACCACATGATTGATATACTACAGATATTTTTTTTGTAAATATATACATATCTTACATAGAAAACACCCAGACCCGAGACAAATATCTACAGAAAATGCAAACATTTGTCCCGCAGCGGGAAACGAACCCGCAACCTTCTGCGTCTCAGGCGGACCTTCGCCCACTACGCCACAGATGTCGTCGAGGTCTATCTCAGACCACATCTTCACCTGTTTCAAGTTAACGCTTGACTATTTTATGTAAAAAAGACCCTTCCTCCAGTGGAGGTTGATTTAAGGTCAGATGGTGGAGGGCGGCCATTGGCAGCACCACACTTGTGTTTTTAGCGCTAAGTGTAAACTGCAGCATAAAGTTTGCATGACTTACAAACATTTGTGCTGTATAGGTATTCGTAGTTTCTCAAAACTACACAACAAAATTTTGGGTTTCTAATACACCATGACCACTTCAAAACATCTCTTGACATCGGTTCCTTAACTTCTTAACACTCTGGTAGACCGATCTCAAAATACACTCTCAGAGTTTTTCATCATCTAGCACGTTGTCTGCTGGCTGTGCCTGTGGTGCTGAACATGGAGAGTTGTTAGGGGTGTTATTCAGCACTCAAAGCGTTAACACTCGTTAGACAATCCGAAACTACTATCAGAATCGAATAGTTTTCATAGAAAACTGTTATTTTGATAGCCTGAAATCCCAGCTCAAGACCACCGAGAAGGAACATTTCCTACTATTTGGCATTTGCGAATTCCAGATCATAGATAGCATCAATCCAACAATACTGTTATTAAATTCTTTCCCAATAACACAGCCTTATTGGTACCGGTAGATGTTAGATAAGTTGTAATTGATTGCGACTGGGTGCGCCTGCGTCGCTAATTGTGCTGAATTATTCGTACTCTCAACTCAAATGTTTGGTTAAATGGTTGCTAGAACGTAAAATAATTTTATAGCTGATTCATAGGCATTACAGACATGAAAGTTTAACAAAACGATACAATTATATAATAAATGTCTCGTGACAATAATTATGTCCTTGGTCTAACCCTTCTGTACAGTACGTCGATTCATATCGTAGCAAATATTATAGAAATCCTTCCTTTACTTCGTATGAGCCCTTGGCAAACTCTGGTGTCAGAGTTTTTAGGCCCGTAGGCTTCCGACACCGTTTAACGACTAAAAAAGCCGGGAACAACATCTGTATCTTCCAATGCATGGTCCTCGAGTCTGAATGCTACTAAACGGTCACCCATACAATTGGTGTCAGAGCAGATTTTAGCTTAACAATGATCTACTAAGATCACCGAAGAAATCCACGCCACAAGATGAGGTCGCGTAGGTACATCTCTAAAGAGTAGATACGGCCTATGATTCAAAACATGAATCGTTCTGAATACAATGAAATCCATATAATGCGAAAGGGAACTCTGGTTCATATTTTTTCAAGGACTGGGTAGCCTAAAAACTCCGACACCGGGGTTGGCCACTATCTCATACGAAGGAGGGAACTGGTATTCAACAAGAACTTCTAATCAAAACAAAGCCAAAATTAAATTAACAACCATTCCATTTGAAGACTTTAAAATACTGATAGAAACAACTTGATTAGAAAGAATATCTTATAATAATATCCTGCCGCAGAAATCGAAAACGTAGAAGCATAAAACTTATAAAACTGATAGAAGAAAGTTATTTATTATTAAACCCTGATTGCTTACGAGTTATACTGATTGCAGGGACAAACAGAACTCATCGTATGAACACAACAAAACGAAACGCTCATCGCGATCGACTAGCTAGCACAGAGTAATGTCTACCTAAGGGTAATACCATGGTAATACTTACGGTAGGTACTTACTTACCCACAAAGGAATGGTCACGAACCCAATTTTTTTACACAAAATAGTCAAGTTTGATAATATTCCTAATCCTAATCAACCCTTTAACGAATAGGTATCTATACTGATTTAGGATACTCTGAAAGTAAGTAGGTACTTTCTATAATTTTTACTTTATATATTTGTACAATAAACAAGATTTTACTTATTTTTGACTAAGTGAGTTGCTAGTACAATTTTTTCTCAAACTACAAAATTGTACTAGCCACTAAAATCTCGTTTTTGTACAAAATTTTATAGAAAAAATTATAGGAAGTACAAACTTTCACAATGTCTGTATTTCAGTATAGATACTATTCGTTAAAGGCCCATGAGCCAAAATGAAAATAAAAATATGACAGCTATGGCAGTGTCTTTAAAAAGTATCTGTACAACTTATTAGTAATATTCACGTGCCTTTGTCTAGTATTTTCTCTCTGTGAGCTTCTAATCGCTATAAATCGGTTAGGTGCGCGGGCGCAGGCAGTAAATCAGAGGCGCGCCTGCCGCGGCGACAGCGGCTCTCATAACCGAGCGAAACGATCGCTGCAATAGCGTTTTGGTCATCGTTTTGTTTATTTTTAACAGATCTTAGTACATCTGCTTATAAAAAGTATCTAATTAATTATCTTATTTAGCTTCAGTATCATAAAATAAACACAGTATATAATAATGTATCTATGTAGTTTATCAGTCATGTGGTTCCCATAATACAAGCTCTGCTTAGTTTGGGACTACATCATGCTGTGAGATAGTGTCCTAAAAAAATTGCTGCTGCTGTTGTTGTTGTTCTCGTCAGCATCGTCGTCATAGTTCAGCTACAGTGTTACAGGACACAGGCCTCGCCTCATTTGTTCAAACCACTCGATCGAAATGCGCTATTGTTTTTCTGTCTTTTTTAATCGACCTCAAAAAGGAGGAGGTTTTCAATTCATAGGAACCTTTTTATTCGACTTTTTTTTATGTATGTTCACTGATATCTCCTTCAATTGCAAACCGATTTTAAAATTATTATTTTTTTAAGTGTATACTTCAAAGGTATAGGTCATATAAATTTTATTCCTGAGGAATTGGTACTTTTCCCGGAAAACTAAAAAAACCTCATCCTCACTTGTAATTCTCGGCCTATGATCACCAATATCTCCGTCAATTGTGAACCGATTTTCAAAATTCTTTAGGGCAAGAAGTCAGAAGTGATTTATTTGAAGTCGGTTTATTTTTTTTTAAAAGTCCTACTTGTTGAAGATATATAATAAAAATTAAGTAATAATTTATTGTAGCTAAAATAAATACTTTGTAAGTGCGTAATACTGAAAACACTTCGATGGAACTGCGCTATAGTTTTCCTGTCTTTTTAAAAAAAATATTTAAAACTAGTACTAAGTAGAACTAATCGTTATTTGTAATAATTATTTTAGCAAAAATCTATACTTTGTTAGCGCGTTTTCAAGTTTATTTCAGCGGATCATCAAAACAATATTGCTTTACAATCACCATAATGATGACCCATCAGATTTCAATCCCTTTCGTTTTAGCAGTTCACAAACAAAAATCGAACCGTGTGAACCTGCTATTAACAGACAATCCACAAAAAACACTGACAACAAACGAGTATTGTTGCATAACAACATCCTTTTACGTCAAATGCAGTTTTAATCAAAAAAAGTGGTCAAATTCAACGCGCAAACGCATAGTAAAAAGCGGCATAATGTCATGTCCAGCTGAGACAGATCAGGAGAAAACTCGAAATTTAAATTGCTCACTTGTTGGCGCGTGCGCATCTTCAAAAAAGAATAGGGATGCCCGAAAGTAATAAACGCGTTCAATTGGATAATGTTGAAAAAGCCTAATCATTTTCAGGGCCTATTCTTTCAATCGTTATTTTATTTATCAGTTTATTATTTCAAAAATGATCGCCATTTTATATATTTTCATTCATTTATTATTTTATTCAAAGGAATGGTGAATTATGGAGTAATCTTACAATTTAAAGATTTTATAGAAAGTTATTAATAATGTCGTTGATTGAATTTTCATAAACTAGGAACTTCAAGAAATATCTTTCTATTTAATTTGCAAAAAAAAATGCTAGATCTAAATGGAATGTGGCCGATGGGTCACAAAAGAAAAAAAAATTGTTAAGAATACTGCCATCCCTATTCTCTAAGATAAAAACGAAAACAACCGTAAAAGGTGGGACATAGCCCACAAAAGAGGCCGAAGTATTCATGAATAAAAATACCAAACCAAAAACAAGATGGCGCCAATTAAGGCGCGTTCGGATATCTCTAAACTCAAAGTTCGATGGCCCGTCTTTGTATTGACTGTTGATTTTGTTTTTCTTTTCGAAAATACCATAAATAGACACAATAGAATATTACAAAAAATAAAAGCGTTTATACAACCTTTGAGGTATATAATGCATGTCTCACGCAAATAACTTTAAAAAATGTAAAGATCACAGAAAACTGTTTCAAATGTTTGAGTTAATTTCGGATATTTGAGTTATTCCACCAAATATTAAAACTTTGAGTGCTGAAAACACACACCTGTTCTAGGGCGCGAGCTGATACTCGACCCGCTGCTGCGAGGGCCCTAGTCAACTTGTTAAAGTTAAGCTAGATTACTACCGTCTAGCCCTTTCAATGTATTTTTGCTAGTGGAGTGTGCGATAACGAAAATAAGCAGTACAGTGTGTGTCGGCGGGTGTCGGCTTTGGTGTGTAAACTCCTTTACGTTCAGTGAAGGGGAAGTTTTAGATTAGACGGACTCGATTGAACTACGAAAATCCAATGAAACTGACTGTAAGCCCTTTTAATTATATAAAACCGCTTCATAGATAGTGAAATAAACAAAATGAATAACCAAGTCTAATAGAAGCTGGATGGTGGTTCAGTTTTAGATTACACGGAGTCAACCGGCACAGCTAAATTCCCTGACCGCAAACGGGAACTTGTGAACAACCCATTGCATGGGGATTATGGGCATATCACCTTTCTTATTAGGGGAGGCCTGTGCCCAGCAGTTTGCTGTTATAGGGTGGAGGCGGGGGTGGAGTCGAACGGGATGCCATTTTTGTCCTCATCCAACCCATTTTTGTCCTATTCGAACCTTTTTGATAAAACTAAAGAAGACTAAGAAATAAACCGAGAACCACTTCTAAAATGAACATACTTTCTTCAATTTCTCCATTCGTCCAAATGCCCGAGGAACCAGAACCCATCCGTGCGTGAACTGCCTTCGCACGCGCGACACTGTCTAATTATAAGAAAGAAAGCAACACACCACCATCCAAATCTACACTATATTCTGCTGATAATACAGTTCATTTTGGAACCAGAACTCCGTGCCCCGAGGAGCATCGTGATGCAGTAATATGGCATACGATAATACTATCAACAATGGGTATTTAGCGAAAGTGGAAGATGAAAGCGAAAATTTCTTGCTACTCTACGAATCTATTAAGTGTACTTAGTAGAATTACATAGGTGATCATAATTTTAAAGAGAAAATGCTGAAATGCTAGTCCAAACGACCAATGTCGCTATTGTTGAATTACAAACTAAATAAATTTTATCATTTTGATTTTACCTACGTTATGTTTCTTAAGACATGGCTATACACATGGCTAAACAGCTGAACCGATTTCAATGACATTTCTTAAGGAAAGGTTTTCAGTATTGAATTTTTTTCTATGGCATTAGGCCCGGATTCTACAAAAGCGAAGCGGATTATGGAGATCAAGTGGAGTGAGAGTGGACAGGACACTTGGCTAGATGGAGTGACAACAGATGGACCTGAGACCAATTTAATAAAAACTAGGCCTATGCCGAGTATTGGGTTGAAAACGACTGATGATGATGATGATGACTGCACTATGTAAGGGGTTAGGGGTAAGACCACAATATGTAATTTGCAATATTCGCGTTTAGTATTTTCCCATAATGCACATGAATAGCGTAATCACTGTTATAACGACGAGAAAGTGATTGGCAGTGATTTGTGCGAGAAATTGATTTTCTATATGAAAGTTATTCGAATATGAACGAATAGGCAATAATATATCTAAATAAGCTCGAGATGAGGACAGGGCGCAATGGCGCTCAATAGGGGAGGCCTATGTCCAGCAATGGACTGATATCAGCTGATGATGGCGGACAGGGCGCAATGGCGCTCGTTTGTGGATGCCTATGTCTGGACTAGTATAGGCTGTTGGCTGATGATGATGATGATTATCTGTAATCAAGCTAAAACTGTAATCAAGCTAACAAACTCACTGACTAAGAATCAACGGGGCAAGACTTACAATTTGGAGGGTAAAAATATCTACGCAGTCCAAACGCTCCTACTAGTTAGTTAATTTAAAACTAACTTTGCAAATTCAAATAAGAATTTATTATTTATTTATAATTATTCACAACAGTATATACAATAACAAGTTCTTAGTTAATATTTCATAGTTATACCTACATATTTGACAAAATATGTATATCTACTTATTACTAAAATAAAATAGCCTAACAAAAATCCAGACCGTCACCACAGGGTAGAGGGCACAGCCCAGAATGCTGGCTGCATTGCCACGTTGGATAGCAAGGCTGATCCGTTGGCCCAAATAGAAACCACCATTCCGATCACGTGTGGTCTCGAATAAGCGCTCTGCCAAGTCTTTGAAAATTTTGTGGGCCCCTGGTCCCCATGGGCCTAGAGTTTCAACCCCAAACGGCTCAAATATATAACCTCTATCTAAGTGTGAATATTTTCGCCGTTTGAGGAACTCCGCTGAAGTTGCTGCGGATCCGGACCGTTCTGAAGTCCCTGAAAGATGAGACGGCGCTAGGGTGTCTACGCAAGTGGCATCCCAAACTAAGGGTCGTCCCATCTTCCAAGGTATCAAAGTCATACCATCGGGTCGTTTACCATCATCCCTCATTAGGCCATGTGGCTCTAATGTAGAAGCTACGCCAACACTGGTAAAAGCTCGACGAATGATATCATTGAGGGAGTTGTGTCGGGACACACGTCCTGCACTCGAAACACATGCCAGCGCGTGATGTCCAAGACTGTCGACAATGTCACCGCATTGGCAACGATGCGTTACTTGGCAGGGAGCTCCTACTCGAAGAGAGATGGCTATCCGAAAAGTATTATTGTCCAAAAGAGTACCTATATATAATAAGAAGATAATATAATAATAATAATAATAATATTTATTTATAGCAATTATAAAATTGTGGTACCGGTATAAAAAGTAGCCTATGTGTTAACCCACTTCTCAAACTGTGTATATTCCAAGTTTCATCCAAAACCATTCAGTAGTTTTTGCGTGAAAGAGTAACAAACATACAGTCATACGACAAACTTTCGGATTTAAATATTATTAGCTTCCGCCCGCGGATTCGCTCGCGTGGTACCGCGATAAAAAGAAGCCTGTGTTAATCCAAGTCACAAACTATGTATATTCCAAGTTTCATCCAAATCTGTTTAGTAGTTTTTGCGTGAAAGAGTAACAAACATTCATCCATACATCCATCCATCCATACTCACAAACTTTCGCATCTATAACATTAGTAGGATAGGAAGGATTTAGTAGGATAGTATGACTAGCTGTAAAATATACATCAGAATATCGCTCCAAAAAAATATTTACCGCTTGGGATGTAATATAGAAAACCAGCTTCCACCTGCGGCTTCGGTCGCGTGGTACCGGGATAAAAAGTAGCCTATGTGTTAATCCAGGTCACAAACTATGTATAATCAAAGTTTCATCCAAATACGTTCAGTAGTTTTCGCATGAAAGAGTAACAAACATTCATCCATTCATCCATACATACTCACAAACTGTCGCATTTATAATATTAATGTGACTAGTGTGATGTGATAGCACAGTGAAAACGGTCTCATACAAAATGTATGACGAGCGATAAATTATCATATCTCAAGATGTAATACTCATAGTGAAAAGCCGGCTTAAAAGTCAAAACACTCCATCTGTCAAAATATCCGAACAACAAAACGCAACGATCTTTTTTCCGAAAATTGATCGCGATCTCTAATAAATATAATCATACAACAAAGACTAGCAAAGAAATTGATCTATGCCAAGGTTATATTCCCATTATCTTTTTGCCAATTATCAATACAAACAAAACAGTTGCAAAACAAGAAACAAATGATTCAATTCACACGGTCGCAATAGAATTAAACACTCACTTTGCATCGAATGATATTTCTCAATATCCAGCAATGAGTGGAAAGAAATTAATTTACCCGTTGAACACTTTCTTTACTTCTGCTAACTTAGAATGTGCATTCAAGTTCTTTCTAAGATTTCCCAGAACTTTAACGTCCTCTGTGGCGTAGTGGGCGAAGGCCCGCCTGAGACGCAGAAGGTTGCGAGTATTCCCGCCGCGAGACAGATGTTTGCATGATCTGAAAATGTTTGACTCGGACGTTTTCACGGGGCTACACACGGGTGCTAGTTATACATATAAACATTCCTCTTGAATCACTCTATCTATTAAAAAAACGCATCAAAATCTGTTAAGTTTTAAACATCTAAGCATACAGACAGACAGCGGGAAGCGAATACGTTTTTTTTTTGTTTCTTAGCCTAATTTGGGCGGCTAAAGTCTTTTGACCATACTGCCAAGTATTCCGTTTTATTTTGTGAGTGTTTTTCTTCCTCTATTCCATTTCTTCCGTCTTTTAGTCCAGTCGTCAGTCTTCGATCAAGTCATGTTCTGTTATAACTATGGCGGCTATAACAAAACAATCAGCAATAAATTGCTTTATCTGAGAAGCCAGTTTATAACTTTTATTTTAATTCACTACACTTGTGTCTTCTTAGTAACGTGGGTTGGTTAAAGCGCCATAAACTTTACGCAACATAAATAAAAAAATCAATAGAAAATAAAATAAAACAAAAATAACACTGTTGGTCTAGATGAAAAAATTTTTCGAAGCGACTATGTTTTATACTAAGTGTAGTGATGTATCTACTAGAAAAAAAAAAATCACGTGGTTCCCATAATACAAGGACAGCGAGCGAACCCCAACCCGCATGCTCTCATGGGATTATAGGCTCATTCGGGGACTCATGGCGCTCATTAGGGAAGTCCTAGGCCAGTAGTTATGGCTGATTATGATGATGATTAATTCCCATGAATTCCATTTCATTACCATCATAGAAGGGACGTAGTGTGTGAGATGAAAAATTACATTAAGAAAGTGAAAAATACCAGCGCGTGAGTTATCAATCCAAAGTCATCGCAAACCTGTCACAGTGACAGACACCTGCTAACTGGAGCAAGGTGAAATGATAATTACATCGCCACATTGATTACTGCAGCCATTCTAACAAAACCCTTTAACTCTTAAAACAAACACATAAAGGCTATATTTCTAAAACCATAATAATAATTACAAATAGCAGTGTGGGACACTATTTTGAGGCTACGTTACTAATAAAGTTTTCAAAGCGATTGAGTTCCCGCAATTAATTATCGATTCAATAGAACGCGTTCGATTTTTAAATCGATACGTGTAAAAACTGTGAATGGTCGGAATGCGAGCCAGATTGTGCGCTTGTTTCGTTTATAAAGAAAACGAACAGCGCACAATACTGGCTCAATAAACACTTATGAAGGAAACACAAACGTGTTTTAATAGATAGACATAAAAAAGACAAAGATGGTCATCAATAGCTCTCAGAATCGGGTCATGGTTTACAGAAAAGAGTGGATAAGTCTATCTATTTGTAACGAACGTCAAGATAAAATTTACCCTGGTATGTTTGTAAAATATTCGACAAATTTCTTCATCTAAATCATCTCTAGAATCTAACTAAAGGTGTATCCTAATTTAGAGGAGGTATTTTATAATCTTCCAAGTTCGTGGTGTCGGCGTGTCGGTCGCTTACTCGCTTACTCGCTTACTCGCTTACTTGGATCTTCTTATCAGATCATCTTAGTGACGCTTTTAGTGCTGAAAACACACTTGCTCTAGTACGGCTGCTACTGCCCGTAGTCAACGTGTTGAGCAACACTCCGCCCAGTAACGATGGGTGACTGTTTAGACGCATTTAGTTATGAGCGCTTTTGAAGGCATGTTATGATGTTGGTCCTTCGCTTTTTCAGTCATTAAGCCATGTCGGAGGGATTCCGGCGGCCAAAAAACTCCGACATCATTTGGCTACTAACTCATTCGAAGAAGAGAATAGTCAAATACAAATTAGTATGGATTACGAAGGTAATTACTGCTCAGTGCTCACACTCTGGTTAAACTCTTTGTTGCCTCTTTCGACTTCCTCCGGAGTCAGCCCTCTTTGCCGGAACACACTTATGTAAATAAGTGCCAAACATCAATTCATAAGCAGTTGGTACTGGTACCAAACAAAGATGCCAATCTCAATGCCGATTCTAAAACAGAAAAAAAAACAGTTCGAAATTCGAATTTGATAATCTCGATAACGTCTGAAAATCGACAAAGATATCGAGCGGGGGATCTCTTAATAATGCCCTTCTGTCGAAATAAATTTTGCTAATTCAAAAGCTTTTGTTGATAAAGTACTTAAGTACCTATTGAGTTCTGTTCTGACGGTCCATAGAATGCCCTAAGGAATATAAATGGGTATTTTGAAAGGTGGATATGGTTTTGAATGCAAAGTACTGATGGATATGCTTATTAGCTCCTTTATGCCTCACTAGGTTCCGCCCGCAGCTTTTCTTGCGATTTTACATCCTCAGAAATTGAATCACACAAATATTATAAATATTTGTGATTATGTGTGTTATGTTGTATGTGTGTATGTTACATTCAACTCCGTAACGGTGGAACGGATTTGGATGAAACTTGGAAAATGCCTACATAGTTTCTGACATAAATTAATACAAAGGGTACCTACATATCACATCAGTGCAACGCGGGCGAAGCCGCGGGCGTAAGCTAGTGTTTTATATTATCTTCTTTAGTTAGACCCTCCGCTTTTATTGCTGAATTTATTTGAGAATACTTGGGCCTGGCTTTTTCAATCAGTTATCTTAATCAGAACGGAACCCTTCGAACCAAACACTTCGATAGGGTTAGCTACTCATTCCTCATCATCATTGTCATCATCATCATCTGCCAAACCATAGAGATACTGATTAGTACGAGAAGTCAATAAAATCCAAAGTAACTCAAATATTGACTAGACAATAACAATTTCGTAAATTTATTTATGTAATTGACATACTTACGTTTGCAGCGCGTGTGGCGATGAGAAGTATGCCCATAAGTTTTGGAATGACAGTATAAATTGAAGAATTTAATTAGATTTTGTCTTATTCCTTAAATTGTGGCGCTTGTGGTATAGCTTTCGTAACTTATTTCAGAGCCAGTCTAAGTTAAATTTTGTTTAAGTTCTTGACAGCAATGTTGAAATTGGCCAATATAGTATTAACAAATAAGCGCTTCCGTTCATTTAAAGGAAACAAGCTGTCAGTGGTATAAATATTAATGTTGAGAGCTGTCAATAGCAACCAACTAAAATCATTTGTCAATAAAATGTGTGGACAGCGATAAAAAATTAAAGAAATGAGAGATGAGCTGTTTTAAAAACATGATGCGATGATCCTTGCAGTTCGCTTAGAGGAGGTGAATAATTATTTATGTGTAGAACTACAGTATTATGTATTTGAAGAAACATTGATTTTCTATGAATTTTAAGGCTCTATAAATCGAATTGAGAAATGTTTCCCTTAAAAACCCGGCTAGATATGGGAGCTGCGAGATTATTTTGTAACCGATACGTTATTCAATCATCATCATCATCATCATCTCTCTGCCTTTATCCCACTCTAAATGTCTAGACATAGACATATCATATTCGGCATGATTACGCCTGCAATACTATTTGAATTACAGATGACACATTATGCTGAAATTACGTTGCGTTATGGCATACAGCCGAACTTGTCAAAATCAGCTGCGGAACTTACGTCGCGTAATTTTCGGAATAGTGTTTTTAGATGCTAAATAATAAATAATCCTGGACGTCATCACACAACATCATGTAGCCCCAAACTAAGCAGAGCTTGTATTATGGGAACAACATGATTGATATAATACATAGATACATTTTTTTTTGTAAATACATACATATCATACATATAAAACACCCAGACCCGAGACCAATATCTACAGAACATGCAAACATTTGTCCCGCAGCGGGAATCGAACCCGCAACCTTCTGCGTCACAGGCGGGCCTTCGCCCACTGCGCCACAGAGGTCGTCGAAATGTCAGTAAAAACATATTTTATAATCCATGAACATCTTAAAATCGTGGTCACCACAGGCGAGTCGAATCGACCGACCTTGCAGACGCATCTGCACAAAATATTATGAATTATTGATAACAATAATTTATTAACTGACAGTTTTGATTAACTTTGATTAATGGGACGACCGTGACACACTGCTCTGTGGTCAAGTATGAGAAACTGCTGGTTGGATGAGCTGATGACTGGTGTCCAGTCTGAATTTTCTCAAAGAATGATTGGGAAAATGTGAGCTCGGCCCATATTACACCCGAGCTATAATATCATATTTCAAGGCCATGTCGAGCTTCCTTCCCTCGTATCAGCGAGTAAGGAACTTTGGTGTCGAAGATTTTAAGCCGCCCGAAATCCTCCAATATGGCTTCCACATCCACACAAGCACACCAGCCTATATCAGTCCACTGCTGGATTTAGGCCTCCCCTAATAAAGGGTCATATGCCCATAATCCCCGCTGGGCACGCGGGTTTGGGATCGCAGGGCACAACTTCTCGCACCACTGATGCTGCTGCCCATCGCGTCGGCGGCCTGGGGACTTAGCTGTACCGGTGTTAGGCTGCGCTATGCTGCAATCAGCCGGCTGCCAGAGCCCCGTTTGTTAGTTAGCAGGGTGCACCACGTGTTGGGTTGCCTTGGGTTTCGAAGATGGGTGTTGGAACCCCTTTCACACCAATATAGAATCTTTTGAATAAAATTATTATGAACTAGCTTCCGCCCGCGGCTTCGCTCGCGTGGTACCGGGATAAAAAGTAGCCTATGTATTAATCCAGGTCACAAACTATGTATATTCTAAGTTTCATGCACAACCGTTCTGTGGTTTTTGCGTGAAAGAGTAACAAACATTCATCCATACATCCATACTAACAAACTTACGCATTAATAATATTAGTTGGATTATGAATTATGGCTTAACGATTAAAAAAGCGAGACCAACATCGTAACGCGCTTTGCCAAGCACGGAAGCGTTAAAATCTACATGTCTAAGATAATTTTATTAAATTTTATCTTTCCGCAAGCGGGATGGAACCATGGAATTACTATAACTTACTCCTTGGATGAAACAAGCACATGACCCACCTGATGTTAGATGGTAACCATGACAACAAAGTATTGTATCGTAGCGATGCAAAGCTCTTCGTCCTTCAACTTGAGGCATGAAGGTAATAAGCCTCTTGTGCCTGTAATACCAGCGACACACCCTTCAAACCGTAACACAGCAATGCTGCTTCACGGCAGGAATAAGCATGGTGGAAGTACTTCCCTGAACGAGGCCTTCTCATAGCGATCTACTAACTACTAATGTGTGCGTGAAAAAAACAGAAAATAATGCTGCACGCTATCACACACCATCATGTAGCCCCAAACTAAGCAGAGCTTGTATTATGTGAACCACGTGACTGATATACTTACTTATTACCTATACATTTGCAAATAAATAGATGTTTGCTTTATCCTTGGACCGGTCTTTCAAACTGGAAATCCTAGATGGTTCCAGGTAAAGAAACCAGGCACCTAAACCCCGTCTGCCAACCAACACCATATTTTACTTGAGATGGAATACCAGTAAATAATCTCTTGTAAATCGAACTCAGCGCCGATTGATATTAAGTTATTGCTGAGCAATACTCAAGTTCCTGATACGAGGTGTCTTTCCACTGCCCGATACGATATCGCTGTGTTCTATAGAAGCTGATTGCCGGCTTATTGCGGCATAGCACAGCCTACATCGGCACATCTAAATCCCCTGGCTAGCGAAGGGCAGCAGCGTCGGTGGTGCGAGAAGCTGTGCCCTGCGATCCCCAACCCGCATGCCCAGCGTGGGGATTATGGGCATCACCACACACCACACCAGCCTATATCAGTCCACTGCTGGACATAGGCCTCCCCTAATAAAGGGGGATATGCCCATAATCCCCACGCTGGCCAGGGGATTTAGCTGTGCCGATGTAGGCTGTGTAATCAGCCGGTCGCCAGAGCCCCGTTCGTTGTTTAGCAGGGTGCACCACGTGCAGGTGAGGTTGGCTTGGGTTCCGGAGATGGGGGGGGGGGAACCCCGTACACCCCCCGTATTATGGGCATATCCCCCTTTATTAGGAGAGGCCTATGTCCAGCAGTGGACTGATATAGGCTGGTATGGTGTGGTGGTGTGTGGATAGAAGCTGATGGGAACGTTGAAATGCGCAAGTTCGATTCCTGTTTAGGGAAAAATGCTTGTTTGATCAGCTATAGCTTCAGTCTGGGTGTTGTACCGAGGAGTGAGAAAATAATAAATAAATAAATATTGCTGGCCATCTTTCACACAGTAGTGTGAGTTTCACACAGTAGTTTCTAGTTAAAGTAAACGAGTGGGGACCAAATGACTGATATACTACGTTGTATACATTTTTATGTGCAGTGGTGTCAAGTCAAGGTATAAATAAATATTCGAGGTAACATCTAAGAAAATGAGAGTAGGAGTCTACTCTTCCACTCTTGGTCTATCGGCGTTCCAACCAAGCGGCCTTGCGGCACCCGGCTCGTAATATTTTTTTCGTTTGGACGGTCAACACTTTCATCATAGTCAATATCAAAGTTAAATCAAGTGTAAAGTAAGTGGGGGTTTTTGTTCTCACCGGTTTATTTCGGACGATTAAATCGTTACTTTCGTCTACGATATCGTGTCGGTCAGTGTAGAGGCGCTTCTAACGGACACTATAAAGTTATGATGGCTCAACACGCGGGTTTAAGTGGTACTTGCTTAGGCTCAGTGCGGTTAGAGAAGTAAGGTAAGATTGAGTTTTGTTGATAAAGAGGTTTTATATATTTACTGCCTAAGCGGACACCAAATTTATCCCTCAAGGCTCCTACGCACTATGCCGGCGGCTTGACCGCCGGGCTTTGTATTTAACATTCCCGGCGCTGTCTGATCCTGCCGTCGGCGGCACCAGGGGCGAAGAAAATCTACCCGCACGGCAAAAACCCGCCGGCATGGGTGTAGAAGCTTTGACATTGACAACTCAACAAAGCAGGCTATATTTGAATTCGGTAAACAAGCTGAATACCAGACAAACTACAAGTTAACCTACTTAATACTTAACCAATATTTTTTAAGCTAGCACTAATAGCTAGGTAAACTATGTAAAAATTATCAGTGAGTATTGACGTATAATGGTATATTTAATAAGTAGATACTATTGTTTTATTCTTCCAAAATATGAAAAATTGCAAAAATCGTTGCGGGATCTTATACACTCAAAAATCTTTGTTTAAATGGCTGTTTATGAGATTTTTTATCATCGGATTATTCAATTTAACTGGCTCATAAGCGAGAAAGAATCAATAAAAGATATTTTTTATAAAGTAAAATCTATACTATAAATAAAAAAAATATAATGAAAATGACTTACTCAATGACTGACTTAAAACTAGCGCGCAGCCTAAACCATAAGGCAAAAACCCCAACTAAGTCGCGGGGTACCCACTACTAAATGGGTAGTCTCTATCAAAAACGCTGAAGCTCATTACCAAACCGCTACCTCTCGTAACTCGCCCCACCGCACCCAAGAACGTGGCATCACGAAAGCGGTGTCTATCGTTAATTAGAATTAATAAACTATCCCTCGCTGCCGGCTTCGTTCGTAAAGCATCGCGATGACGTCTGCCATTACCTGGAAATAAATGAAAGCACCGTTAATTATGAATAACGAGAAATGGTTTTAATCCTATTCTACTCATAATAAGCTGCCAGCCTAAAGTGGAATTGGGCCGGCCATGTATGCCCCATGCCGGATGAGCTGTGGGCAAAAATTGCTACTCATATATACTCGTATCAGAAAGATACAGCAAGACGCGGCAGACCACGTAGAAGATCACGTGACAAACTAGACTTCTTCCAAAGAGACTGGGAGGGAAACTTAAACGCAGGATCGAAGTAGAAGAAAAATATGGGGAGAAGCCTTTGCTCTACAATGACATGATTCAGGCTGACAGTAACAGTAGGTAACGTGTCTTACTTCGGTGTTCTTGCAGATCAACTTGGTTAAGCAACACTCCGCGCAGTCTTTCCTTGGATGGGTGACCGTTTAGTGGGATTTAGGTCTGAGCGCTTCCGTGCTTCGGAAGTCACGTTAAGATGTAAGTCCTGGCTATTCAGTCGCTAAGCAATGTCGGAGGCCTTCGGGCGGCTTTAAAACTCCGACACCAGATTTGGCCACTAGCTCAATAGACAATAGACAAACAATTATTTACCACTTGGCACACAATACATACAATAACAGAATTAAGAAAGTAGTTAAATAGTAAGTAAGCAGTCGTCCTGGCACGTAGTTGTGTGCCACAGCAGCAAAAAGGCCTCGACTCAGCATTAATGCCTTGCCACGGAGAAGTAGCTAGGCGCTGCTATTCCGCCGAAACCTTCCTACAGTCACTAGACCCTGTGAGACCAATCGTATAATGATTAATCGATAAGGGAAAATAAACTCATACTAATACAATATACTAATAAACTGCTCATACGAAGAAGGAAGGAAGGATACACCTTTTGCGTCTCACCCGGTTATTATCCCCTTCCCCCAAGGTCGTCAGCGGCTTATAAGCTGAAGAACTAAGTAAATCTGGTATCGAAGTCGTCGGCCGCCGCCCGAAGGCTTCCGACATAACAGTATGGGAAATGGGACGTTCCAAGCTAATCCTCACGCAACATACCGATCATAGATAATGGTGTCTCTCTCCCACGCTGGTGAAAGTACCTGCAGAGCGAGACGCCAACTGACTCGCTAATGAGGTAGGGACAGTGAAATGTGGTGAAAGTCACCGATAGCTACTGGGCGTGTTTGGTAAATTATTTTTATAACTCTAAACTAGCCTTTACCCATGGTTTTGCTCGTATAGCCAAATAAAGTACCCTTCTCAAAGTTTAGGGGAATTCCCCATTTCATATTAAATTACAGCAAAATTAGAAATCCCAAAATCAGACCCTTTTCAGGCAATAATCGTAATTTGATCGACATTTATCAGACCGACCAGCGAGATGACCAAAGATCGTAATAAAACACCTGCAACCTCAAAATTAGTTCACACTTCTTAACACTCTCACTGCGGATAACGTGGGCAGGGCAGTTGTGCGCATCCGCAGTCAATGTGTTAAGAAACTCTATACTCCGAACGACTCTCACCTAACCGGTTTTCAATGGTTCTAAATTAATGTTGCACTAATAAAATTAACCATATTTCAATGTCAATTTGCGCTTTCGATTAGGTGTTGGCAAATCGGCGATTAAAGTCGGGCGACTGGATTTCCGTAATTGAGCCTGCAAGTGATATGCTTGTGAAAGCAGGAGTACGCTGCCGGTTTGATCATGAGGAAACTCAAAAATATAAAAGGATAAGAATATTTTGTTGCATATATATGTACGAGTACCTACATGCTATGTTTTTGGTCCATAAAATTGTATAAATTTGCTTATTTTAGTGTTGTTCAGGTTTTCAATAAACTACTAACACATGCTAAAAACGGGTAACTTCTTAGTTTCTTATATTCAAGCAAAGATTCAACCAAGAGGTATAACCCTCTACTACCTACCCCCTATTTTTGTCACATAACTACCTACCCGCGGTCTCTGAGACTCTTGCAATATAATGCTGTCGCAAAGAAAAACCATGAATTTTGGGGTTAAATTGAATTAAAACTTCGAATTGTAGTAGTTTTTAACATTTATTAAAGTTATTGAAATATAAAAAATCAACATTGTTTACCGCATAATTCAAAATCTTCTCATAGAGTCAGAAAACACCGAAAAAAATTAGCATATTTAGAAAAAGGGATCCATGATCCAAGGAACATAATTTAGGAACTTTTCCTTACTAATTGAGCTTAGTTCAATAATCAACTCTTACATCTAAATAAAAATATCAATCAAAAAATACTTATTTCACCAAAATTGCAAGTCACCAACTTACAGTTTTTCGTGGCAGTTTATACACACCATTTTGGAGCACCCAAGGCAAATTGGTTTTTTGCATTGAAAACACAAGTATTGGGTCTTACGTTTCTTTTTGGGGTCACAAGTAGAGCAGGTCTTTCGAATTTCCAACCTTTCTTCATCAGCACTACACACACACATCACACGACGGCAAAGATGACCAACGAAAGGGATTTTTACCGAAATAGTTTCTCTTCCTGGCCCTCGAACGTAATGCTTCCAGCGGGACGTCGTCGTCGGAAGATGATTGCGTTGACAAACCCGGAGGCGTACTTTGGGGCCTCAACAAGTTACATTCTTCCGTCAGCACTAAATCTTCTTCACCATCTATTTCAGAACCGGATTCGTGAAACTCTTCTAACACAAAATCTTCTCCAATATCACTTTCCACATCACTATGGTCTCCGTTGGGTAAATCATCTTCTTCTGAAGGATCATTCTCTAACCAGCGCGCAATAATTTCTTCATTAGATGCCATTTTACACTAAAACAAATAAAAGTATTTGGTGAAAAAAACTCCCGTAACTACCTACCTGCGGTCATTTAGACCGCTGGCAAAAAATTTTTATTCACCCCCGACAAACGAACGCATGTGTGACCTCGACGAGCACAGGCACGGTACTGCGGTGTGCGGGGAGAAGGTACATGGACGCACGAAATGTAAAATGGCGCGTACACTTAGTTTTTCACAAAAATATGTTCACGAGTGTCTGTGAGACCGCGGGTAGGTAGTTAAGGGTTAAACCTGTTTGGGATTAGGAAAAGTTTCTGATATCCACAGGAAAGGTTTCAATTAAGATTAAAATTACTAATGTTTCACTGTGATTGTTAAAACAATCGTTATAAGACAATATCGCGCAACTAACTTCTTCAAATTGCCCGTACGCAGAGCACCACTATCAAGTATCGCGACATTGAACCACGCTCACTTTCGAAGTATTGTGCTTGCCCGTTCGTTTGACTGATCGCTTGTCAGCGCTCGACAAATCAAGATCGATTCCGATACTATTCTTAATTTGAATCTCTTCTGTCTCCCTTACGCATATATACAGGAGGCTACTTTAGAGCGACTTTAAAGTTTGAAAACTTAGAACAATACATTCCAATAACAGTTTGTAAAATTTCTAAACGCTTTGCGTGCTCAACAAGACAACCCGTGTTAGGGTTGTTTGTCAAGGTTTGACAGTTTTTGAGGAAAAAAGGAAGCATTATTGGTTAGTAATACATAAAAACTACATAACCTGACGTTAAAAATATGCTTTGAATGTTAAGAAAAATAATTAAACTTTACCTTATTATAAATAATGACCGATAACTTTTCTTTTAATTTTATGCTCATGCTAATTACTAGATAAATAGTATTTTAACTCCTAAGGTTATGGAAATTACTTTAAGAAAGCTACGTAAGTAAATTACACAGTAAATCGTTGAAAACAACATTGGTATTTCAGGCTAGGGCATCATATGCCCACTATATTATAGTCTGGTCTCAAAACATGTATGAAACGATAGATTGCGGGCAGTACGCATGCGTGCCTGGCCCGCACGCAAACACGCATGACAATGGTCCTAAGATCCAGGACGTCAGCGAGCGGATAGTGAGACTCAAGTGTATTTGACAGAACACTTAGCAAGACGTGTGACATCAGGTGGACCAGAGCACTGACCGAGTGCCGAGAGTTGGTTACCTAGGGGACGTACTCAAGCGCGAATGGATCGACGATATTAAAAAAGATCCTAGAATATCTTTTCAATAAGTTTAATTTAAATACAAAACATTTCACACAGACTGTGTTGGTTACAGGCATAGGGGTTGTACTCCAACGAGAATGGATCGACGATATTAAAAAGATCCTACAATATCTTTTGAATAAGTTTAATTTAAATACAACACATTTGACACAGCCTGTATACAAGGCATTGTATATTTGTATGGTATGCGCGTGAGCACGTATCGTACCCATTTGTCATAGTAATTCTTTTCGTATAGTGATATAGAAAATTCGTTATGACACCCAGTAAATTAGCTAAATTGATTTCAATTGGTACTTTGAATGTATGATTCAATCTTGATGTATTTGTATTTTGAATGGCGCTGTGAGATTGTTTTTTGTTGTTTTATTACCTAAAATAATAGCGTAAATAAAATTACAATGCTTTTCGATTTAATAAAAATCAACTGCCGCATGAGAACTTGACCACTTGAGAATGGTTAGACCGATTTTGCTGTTTTTTTTTAAAATTGTTTTAGGTGATGCGACGTACCTTCACGCGAACAAAGTTGACATTAACACGCTGTCTGCTGGCTTCGGACATGGCGCTCCGCGTAATGCCCAGTGCCGGTGGTGCCGGTGGTACTGAACATAGGGTTTGTTTTTCAGCACTCAAAGCTTAATATATTAGACATTAAATAGGGTCTAATTATAGGACGATCGGTCAGTCGTCCAGCAGCAAGATGAGCGGACGATATTGTATCAATCAAGGGCGGAAACTGGATCAGTCGAGGTTTAAATCGTGGGGATTGGCACATACAAAGGGAGGCCTATACCCAGCAGTGGGTGAAGTCGGGCTGTGGATTATGAAGATGAAAGGTGACCTGGCACATCAAAACATCCGATTCTTCTTCCATCTTGGTATGATTTAGTGGCAAACTCTGGTATCGTTTTTACACCGCCCGAAGGCCTCTGACATGGTTTAATGAATAATTCGGGACCAACATCCTAACGTGCCTTCCGAAGCACGGAAGCGCTCAGACCAGCTGGAGTGTTGCTTAACCAAGACTAAGAAGAGCATTGCATAATCAAGCTGATCTCCTAAGAACACAGAAGTAAGCCACGCCATGAGCTCCTCTGAGCGAACATCCGCTCAAAACATAAAAAAATAAAACAGGTAAACAGAAAAGATACGTTAAAAAATAAAATTATACTCGCAACGTGAGAAAAACCGTAGGCTTATTACGAATGTCTTATTAATTTTGAATATTCCAAATTATGGCCGCTCTATATGCAAATGTAGAGTCATACAAACAGACGTTAATAATCATATATGAGAAATATTGATCGTTAAGTTCCATTGGAGAGCGAACGGCCTGTACTTCCAATTTGAAGATTATTGTAAAAGGTTTATTGTAAAAGAAATTATTAACAGCATGTTGAAGGACAAATATTTTAAAAACAAACACCTTCACGACTTTTCCGCTGTAACGGATATCTTTAGATATAAAAAAAATACGATTGAAACGACGTGTACTTTGTGTTCCTAATTAATAAACCTATTTTGATTTGATTCGATTTGATTGCTTAAAGGCTCGACCACGAAGATCACCGAAAAAGTACTCGTATCGTAGGCGTAAAATATTGTCCAATGAGAAAGCATAGATTGGAAATAATTCTTTGTCATTTGCCAAAATTTTTCGTAATACTTATGATAAGTTTGGTTGAAGTATTCGCCCTACAGTAAGCAAATTATTGACGATCTTATATCACTTTCCTCCTTTATTCTAAATCAAGTAAGCGGTTTGGGCTGAAATTGTCTACATGTAGTTATTAGTTAGGAATATCATATAGGCTAATTTTTTTACCAGGTACCACGCGAGCAATGCCGCGGACAGAACCTAGTCTTATTTATATAATTGAGTAGTACGTACGTAACAATACGGATGTATATGGCATACGTGTTAAAAGTTGGGAAGAGACATGCGTCCTGTAAAATTAAATTCAATTAAATTGAATACTGTATCGTTATCTAAGTGGCCACTTCGAAAATTCTTCACCTCAACTCAACTTTAAATTGGTGTTTTGTCAGTTTTAGTCATCGAAATAATTATAAAGAACTCTATAGAGTGACAGTCTTCAAGTGAAAACTGTCAAATGCCAAATTTGCACTAATAGACCTTATGATGCTAGAAAACTGTTCAAAGTCCGCGCAATTGACAGCGTGCGTAGATTTTTTGTGCAGACACTTTTTTCCACGTTTTCCACTCTAGAGTATAAATATCTTGATGGTTTTAGTCGATAAAATTTAAGGATTCCTCAAGATAATTACTCAGCCAAGGACCTCAACTCAAGGTAAAGGTCGCGTCACGTAAAAAGAACGCTGGCAGTAAGCTGCGCATTAGGCAATTTATATGACGATAAGTTTTATCTTATCTTACGTACTCTACCCTGCTACGTAGCTTGAGGAACAATTCCTCAAAAAATTCCTCCATTAAAAATCCGAGGTGACAACTAATCATATGTCACCTCGGATTTTTTAAATAAGGGTTAGTTACCTTCCGACAATTTGTTACCAAACGTGTATTGCCATTTCCTTTACATAATGTTTTAACGAGCTTAGACCGCACCTCAAGCGCATGTGCGTCATGAAAACACTGTTCCGCCTTTTAAAATATGCCTGCTCATGTTACTTGCAATGTATGAGCCGTAAATTAAAATCCCATCAAAAACACACAAATGTCAAAAGAGAGCCAAGTTGTAAAAGTGTATGAAAACTAGCCAAGTCAGATCTTAGGCTTCAGTATATTATCCTACGTTATAAGAAGAAATGATATTTTAAGTTGCTATAAAATATTTTATATTGTATAAATAAATTTCAGAACTGACCATTGAATTTGGCACCTATTTAGATCTCACTTCTTTTGTCGTTGAAGTCAACAACCAAGGCATATAACATAATGTTGAACTTTTTGCATCTTTATGTAGAATAGTTTTTGAGTTATGTATGAAAGGGTCAAAAATGGCTCCAAATGGTTCGTGTAATATAACGTTAATACACGGTGCTCCTCGCCATTTCTGTTAGCTTGAACTTGGCTTGACTCGCTACCGCGTGTCTAGATATTACGTGTTACATTACAAGATGGCGAAAGTATTTAGAAATTTTGATTTACGTCGCTTATGTTTGACAGTTATGCATTGCGCTGAATTGAAGTTTATACCTTCCCTATGGTGCGTTTCCACGAGTCAATGAATAATGGTAATTAAATAGTCTTAAAACGAGTCTTCTTCTTCTTCGTATGCGCTAGTGGCCAACTCTGGTGTCGGAGTTTTTAGGCCGCCTGAAGGTATCCGACATGGCTTAATGGCTGAAAAACTCGGGACCAACATCTTGATGTAAATTTAAATTTAAATGCACTTTCCCGCAATTGGACACAAAAAAAAACATTTTTATAATATTATAGTCTAGATGTAGAAGTGTAGTAGGCTATATTAAATTGAAAATTTGAATGATAGGAACTCAAACAAGGTTGCTAACTAGCCTGAGGAACACACAGCCTTCACCACAAGCTAGAGATTTAAAATGAGGGGGTGTTTCAGACCCGGAAGAGTGGAAAATAAAGATTTTGAAAATCGGTCCATGAATGACTGAGAAGATAATTCATGAGATATCGGTGAACATAAAAAAAACAAGTATTAATTTTAAAAAATAAACAAAAACCCGACTGCATAGTACGTTTTTAGAACATAGTCAGTTTAGTTGTCTTTTTAAATTGAAAGGGCTTCTTACAGTCGCCATATTGGATTTTTTTGAAATTTGATATAGCCTTTATCACCCTTGTGATCTAGACGAATCCAACGACACCTCATAAGTCCAAAAACATAACTGAAGAGGACTTCTCAGCAAAAAAAGATTTCAACGAATTGAGGACCTCCTTTTTTGAAGTCAATTAAAAACCTTTACGAGGACGAATTCGAGGGAATCATATCACGGGCTAAAATGTACAGAGTATTAAGATGGCATTTCGTAGTAACTAGAAGCCCTAGGTGAAATTCCGTGGCGTAATAGTAGGAAAATGTGTGGTTGCGCGGGCGCATCTTGGCTGAAATGTCAGGTCACGCGCACCTTCCGTACGCCTGTGAACCTGGTATTATGGACCGTTTAACAGCCTTCCTTACTCAAACTAAAACTTAAGTACAGTAGGGCAATCATGAATATCTCAAGCATTTGTAACCTAAGCGTATTAGCCAATTACAATTTATTCTTAGCTATGCCTTTTGATTATTTTTTTTTTTGCCTAAGTTCGGCAGTCGAGCAGGCGGGCTACCTGATGTTAAGTAGTCACCGTCGCCCATGGACACCGGTATCACCAGAGGCGATACTGATGCGCTACCAGCCCTAGAGGAAATGGCCTTTTGAAGGACCCCATGTTGTAGCTCTGAGAGAAAACAGCAGAAGGGGAGCTCAAAAATGTGAATGCGAGTTTGTTTGTTTGTTACGCTTTCACTCAACCGATCATCGTGAAATTACGCAAAGACGTCAGGGGTACAGGAAAAGGACATTGAGTACCTTTCATCCAGAGAAAAAAAGGGACAGCGGAGGCTTAGTTGGGTTCCGTTGAGCACCATTCGGGTACGAAACCCTAAAAACATTAAATCTCAATGAATGGGGCCGACTTCAATAAATATGGGAATTATCCATCTACTGCTAATTTAATCTTCTGTCGTCCTACATTAGGTGGGGTCGGCTCCCACCCGGTTGCGTCACCTACCACACTAGGTGGGGTCGAGTTACTGCTAAATATGCTATCATAATTTTGGCGTTTATTACTTAACTCCATGGAGTGAACAATTCTTATGAATACAAAAATTTGTAGGTACGTACTCGACGTTCGCGATAGAATCGAAGACATCTATGAAGAATGTGATGAGAGTGAAAGAAGCAAATGAGGTATGCCAGGATCGTAGCAAGTGGAGATCCTTGGTTTCTACCTACCCCTCTGGGAAATAGGCTGACGGTTATTCATTCATATTATTCATATTATATATTTAGTTATACTACAAGAACACTGGGTACACTTAGTCACTGTATGCAATGTATGTACAAAAATAAATACGAGAACGAACCGTAAGAGCCGAATAACTACACCAAACTAAGCAGCACGTTGTATGGGAACCATAATATAAAGATACAGATTTTTATTTAAAACTCAATATTTACAGATCGTTACTAACACAAATGTTAAAATGTTAACTTTATATAAAGTGAAAAAATCTAGTGTTTTATTCTTTGGGTGACAAAAGTTCACCGATGTAAAAACTAAATAATAGCTTGTCAAAATAGATGACGTAAAAGTCATTCTCTTATACGGTTTTTAAAAGCGCCACGCTTGCATCACGTATAGTGGTGGACAGTCTATTGTACCTATACATATAGCCCTAGTATAAAAACAGACCTTTCAGATTCAGCTAGCATTATAGTGTAACCGACATAGCTCTCAGAATCAGAAGTTGAAGTGGCAGAGGGTAGGCCATATAGCTCGTAGAACCGATAACCGTTGGGGAATAAAGGTTCTCGAATGGCGACCGCGATCTGGAAGACGAAGTGTAGGGAGACCCCCCACTAGATGGACCGAAGACCTCGTCAAGATTGCAGGAAATCAGTAGATGAAGAGGGTTCAAGACCGGTCTTCGTGGAATTCCTTGGGGGAGACCTATGTTCAGCAGTGGACTTCTATAGGTTGTTGATGATGAAGTCTATATGACGGTATCACAAGACGATCTTTGTATTTGTTGTTACGCATAGCTCTTTAAAGGGTCTTCTGATGAAGAACCGGGTATAGAAACGTCGGTCGTCCAGCAGCTAGATGTGCGGACGATATTGCATCAATCGTGGGAGGAAACTGGATGAGTCGAGCTTTGAATCGTGGGGATTGGTACATACAAAGGGAGGCCTATACCCAGCAGTGGGTGAAGTCGGGTGCTTGAATACTTTTTTCATCGACACGCTTTCCACAGAGTATTACTATATTCTGTGCTATCCACAGAGTATTACAATATTCTGTGCCCAGGCCAAAACAAACAAACACGGCTTTTACCACTAAAAGCTACGCATCGACACTTTCGTTTCGCAATAAACCATCGAGGAAACAATAACTAAAGTTACGTCGCCTTTTGTCGCGGCAGAAACAACAGAATGTAAATTATTGCCTTTCGATTTTATAGCCTTAGCAATTGTGTTGACTGATTGAAGACCTCCGTGGTGTAGAGTAGCCGAAGATGCAATGATTCCCGATGAAGGACAAATTTGGGGTGCAGTCGGGGGTTTGCGAGTTGTGGGCTCAATAATACTATTACTACTAAGAAGAGCGTCGACTAGATCCTGACAAAAATCAAGATGAATTAAAGGTCAGACGACAAGCAGCCATGTCCTATAACATCGAAAGCGTCGTGTCCCAAAAGATATCGTAGCTTTATCAATAAAATCGGGTACATAAGCCACATTAGAGCGCCTCAGAGGGTAGAACAACGAAGCCCTCATCCTGTAACCGAAATCGGCTAGAAGAATCGTTATCGTCATTATCACTAATCAATCGATAACACCCACTGCTGAGTGCCTGCCTGTTCTCTATCACGCCACTCCAGGCAGTTTTGCGCTCACTGGATCCACTGCTCTCCTCCTGCCTTCACAATATCTTCCAAACCATTCGACAACATGGTCTGCATCGCGGCCGCCGCACAGCTTTTGGCCAACATTCGGTAACTGATTTGCTTGATATTATTTTTGTTATAAAAAGATAAAAAAAATATTACGTTGGTAATATTAATGGTTTGCAAAGTTGTGTAAATAAGACCCAAAGGTTTGACATTGCTTAGAGTTCCTCGCTATATGATAATCGCTGGTATGATTATCTGATGGCGTCAAATAGTTGAACTATTAGGTAAGTGCCTCTATATTTGGCAGCAACATTATCTAGGAATGCTAAAGTTTATCTAGGGCGGGGCAGGGGGTGCGCTCGCGCAGCCGGCGTGGCGCCTCAGGCGACTTTCACTCATTGCGCAGGTCAACGGCCTTAGCGCCAAAAATACCGCGCATCGGCACCACGTTACGTCAAGCGCACGCGTCGGTACCACAGATTATAGAACACCTACAGACTGAAGTCTCACTTATCAGTCTATAAACTTCCACTGCTTGACATGGGCCTTTTGCAGATCTGACGATCTAACGAGAATTCTTGAACAGGTTGATTGCTGGTTCGGACATGACGCTACGCTACCCAAGCCAACCCCACCTACACGTGGTGCACCCTGTTAAACAACGAACGGGGCTCTTGCGGTCGGCTGATTGCGGCATAGCCCAGCCTACATCGCCACAGCTCCCTCAGCGGCAATCCCCTGGCCACCGACGCGCAGCAGCGTCGGTGGTGCGAGAAGCTGTGCCATGGGGATTACAATCCCCAACCCGCATGCCCAGCGTGGTGATTATGGGCATATCCCCCTTTATTAGGGGAGGCCTATGTCCAGCAGTGGACAGATATAGGCTGGTGTGGTGTGTGGCTACGCGCCTGAAGAGGGCGGACTGGTGCGCCGTTGTGTATTCAGCACTCAAAGCGTTAACACAGATCTGAACGAGACATAATAGATGTTCTTTTGTCTCTGGAAACGGAACAGATAAGAGGTTAATTAAGACAAAAACCGGTAAGAAAACTCCGACACCAGGGTTGACCACTACCTCAAGAGAAGAAGCATTTTGAGGTGACTAGCTCATATAATGTAGATAGAAGAAGCATTTTCAACTTGAACAAGGTGGCCGTAGATTATAAAAATATAATGAAATGCTGTGCCTCAATATTTGCCGCGGTATTGGCCGCATTTAATTGCGAAAGGTTATATTTGCTATGCGCTTGCGCTTGGGAAAGATATGGCCGACCCACTGCCACAAATTATAGAAACTTGTGGGAAGATTTTTTTCTGGTATTTTAATGTGGCTTGAAAAAGAATACTTCGTTTTATGTAATGTTGCCATAACTTTTTATGTAATGTTATATTTTTTACAGGTACCTTTGTTTTTTATCTGTGGTCAGGGTTACATTGACAGGTAGGCACATGGCGGATTCTAGGTAGGCTTAAAAAACTACAAATACAGTATCCATCACACAAACTAAATAATATACGTGAAAGTTTATGTGTCATCATCATCATCATCAACAACAACAACCTATAGAAGTCCACTGCTGAACATAGGTCTCCTCGAAGAACAGTCTTGAGCCCTCTCCATCCACCGATTACCTGCAATCTTGACGATGTCGTCGGTCCATCTGGTGGGGGGTCTCCCACATTTCGTCTTCCAGATCGCGGTCGCCATTCGAGAGCCTTTATACCCCAACGGTTATCGGTTCCACGGGCTATATGGCCTGCCCTCTGCCACTTTGTATGTGTATCTTTTATCATCATCATCATCTGCATACAGCAGGCCACTGCTGGACATAGGGCTCCCCAAATGAGTGTCATTGCGCTCATTATGTTTGTATCTGTTTTCCCACTCAACTTTGATTTAGATTAAAGAAATTTGGAATATACATAGTTATTTATGATCTAGCAAAAAATAAAAGATTTTTAACCAGTACGTAAACTTGCGAGCCAAGCCGGGGGCTAGTGTTTCTAGTAATTAACCATAGCTGCTGCTGCCATCAAGTGTTTGAAATCACCGATTATCGATCTTTCTAGTTAGTAGGTATGTATAGCTTAACATCACGTTTCGAACCTAATATTAATGAATGAATGAAAATTCTTTACTGTACACCTTAGTTTTAGAAACAACACACAGAAAATTAACATAAATGATGTCTTATCGCTTGGAAGCGATCTCTTCCAGCCAAACTTTAGATGGAGAGGACAATACATACTTTGTTGTCAGTAAAATTTTAAAAGACATATAAATAATGCAGGACGTAATCACACAGCATCATATAGCCATATTTTGTAAAATAAAATGATTTATTAACAATTTTGTCTTCTTTAAGGAAAAATGTCTTCTTTTTAAAGGAAAATAGAAATTGTCATGCGACGGGTGCAAAATTCATTTGTTTGTAGCTCCTCTGACTTAATAATATTTTAAAATAAATAATAAAAATACATTTATTAAAAAAGGTAAGGTACAGTCACACACACCTTCAAACTGTCAATGAGACAGCATTAATGAAGTCAAAAAGTAAAAGTTGAACAAATAATGACATCGGCAACAAATTCTGTTGCGATATTAAATCACCAAAGACAAGAACCGTAGATAAGTAGACTAGAAACAATAGAGAGAGCGTTGTTTGGCGCGTAACGTGCGCAAGCGCACTTTGTAGTGATCGATTACAATGAAATCGAGAAGTAGAAATGATCTTATCGATAATCGGAAGTCACGTTAGCAAACAACTTATAAGAATGGTGAAAATGAAATTAGTTGACATAACATGGTTTGATTAAACCAATTCTATTGTTAGATTTTTATGATCATAATTAATAAAGAATATTATTGATGATGATTTGCGGATATTGTGTTCAAGTTTCGTTCGTGTTGTAGCAGAAAGTATCTATTAATCATCAATTTATGTTTGAAAATTGTATGTAGTATTAAAAATGTCAATACAGTCTTTCATTCGTTCTATAGTCAATGGATTCAAAATAATTTTCCATGATTTCGTTGAACAGGACCTGACTGAAGACTGGACAACCTGGAAGACTTATAAACCGTACAACGTTGCCTCATATTATTATAAACAATATACTTAATACGGTATCAGTCAGGTCCTGTTCTACTATAGCAATGGCGAATATAACAAAAAACTAATAACAGTACATTTATTTCATCAGAGAATTCCAATAAAAATGCACTTTTATTAAATTTCACTACACTTGTGTCTTATTATTACTATTTTAAATGTATATTGGTATATACCCCAAATGCAGACATAAGTTCCTAACTATACGGGAGTTTTCAGATATATCATTTTACTTTTCATGTTTATTATATCTGTCAATGTCATCGAAATCACGAATCATCTTGATGATTCTTACGTGTTTGGCATTAACTTCGTACGTGTGACAGTAAATTGCTAACTTGCCATACTATAATTTTGTAACATAAAGGTAGCAAGAGGAAATTACAATCAACATTATCCAACAGCTAAACAACAACATCAAAAATAAAACATCAGCCTATGCCCTATATCAGTGTGTAAAGATCACTTAATACTGTATTGATTATAATTACAGACTGTATTATTAATTAATTGAATAAAACCACAATTTCGGGATATTGCTTGTATTCAGTCACCACAGAATAAATCGAATCAAATCTACGAAATGTTTAACGTCCCCTTACCAACCAATAGGTTATGAAGCAGACGATTAAACTGGCAAATACCAGGACCTGCATACAGGAGGTCTTGCTGCCGAGACGCAAAGTGCACCCCGGTACTCAGGAGTCACCACAGAGCAGGTAGAATGGTGCCAACATGGCATTAAAAATAAATACTGAATAATCTAAATTATGTCATAGACACAGTGCATCGCTAGACATAGGCCTCCTCATAATGTCTCGCACGAGAGAGATGAGACGGCCTCTGTGGCGCAGTGGGCGAAGGTCCGCCTGAGACGCAGAGGGTTGCGGGTTCGAATCCCGCTGCGGGACAAATGTTTGCATGTTCTGTAGATATTTGTCTCGGGTCTGGGTGTTTCTATGTATAATATGTATATATTTACAAAAATATATATATATATATATGTGTAGTATATCATTCATGTGGTTCCCATAATACAAGCTCTGCTTAGTTTGGGGCTACATGATGCTGAGTGATTAAGTCCCGCATTATTTATTTATTTATTTATTTAATTAATTATAAGAAGCGGCCCATAATCCCCTTGCTGGGTTTACATACGGGTTGGTGATCGCAAGAAACAGCTTCTCGCACCCTTGTCATTGTCATTCATCTAACTTTTGCATTTTTCAGCCGTAGATACAAGAATATCAAAACATTGTTTGTATTTGGTTCTTAATTCGAGAATTTCGAGTTATCTTACAATAAATCATGGAACAGACGTCAATACGCGCGTGTTAGCCGCCGCATGACTGCCGTTCCCATACTGGTGAGCTAGCAGCGAGTGCAAAAGTGAAATATCTTTAAAAAGCTTGAACTAGCATCAGGGATCCGCGCCGTCCGCTTGCCTTTGACGTTTACACTGCCGTTTACGATACGGAAGCAAATGGCCTACCTGATGTTAAGTGTAGTATGCGTGTATCGGAACGTACCAAAAAAAGTAAAATGTCATGCTTTTGAGATGGCCCGCCATTGCGTTGGTGACACAGAAGAAGACACAAGTAAGGTTCAATAATATAAGAATTGACGTAATTTTGAATGAATATACAGCAATTGGAGTTCCTAAAAGTTGTTTTAATAAATCATTTAACAAACATTACGTTGAGTGCTAACCATCACCTAAAAAAGTATCGCATTGGACTTATTATTTTGTCTTGCTTACTTGTCTGCTCGGCTGTACCTAATAGGCACGCAACACTTGTCCCTGACTCAGTTAACCGCCACGACGATCCTCGTTATTAGCATTTAATTGCTAAAGTAACTGCTAGATCGCGATACTACTGCATTAGGAATAAGCAAGTCTTTGGCCCTATTAGATAATGTCAAAAAAGCAGGATGCTGTTTTTTGACATCCCGTTCTGAGTTCTGTAGGGCGTGAATATTTCAACCTGACGGCGTCGTCGTAAGTGTAAAAATTTGAGCCAATGACGGAGAGTTATTTTGAATCTACGGTCTCTCATTGGCCAAAATGTTACGTCTAGGATACGAATAATTTTTCGGTAGTCTTCGTGATCGAGCGTTTGACAGTAAAATTATTGTTTTATATTTATCGAAGACCTTTTGCACTTTATGTGGCAAAATGTCACTCTTTCTCTGTTGCAAAGAACATGTAAGTTTCTTAATTTTTTAAAAACATCAATTAAACTTTGGATAGTTTGAATACCTAATGGGGGGTAATCAGAGGCAAGTCCAAACAACATTCGATATGTCGACTTTTGTAAGTAGTTAGCTTAACGTGACAGGTTGCAAGCCCATAACCGCATTTAATGAAACACCAACTAACTTTCTTATTTTACCATATACTATAAAATAAAATAATATGCTGTATGTGTGTACTTATGTAGTATAAACGTCTATTTTTACACTAATTTAAAAGTAAATTTTAGTGTGACCGGATTCATTAATAATTTTTCAAGACATTCAAGCCTCAATAAAAAATGATAACGTATTTCTACATTCTCATTTAGAATATCACAATCTAAGATCTCAATCTTCTTAATGCCAATATTGCTGAAATCATGACCATCTAAACATTTCTTCCCATACATTTTAGTTTGAGTACAGGTAATCAAAGCCTAAAAAAATAACAAAACTTTCGCTTTTCACAAGTTTATTAACAAAGATAAGTCATAAAGATCTTAACACAAGCTATTAGCGGATAGTTATTAAATTAATATACACGATGATAAAGCTAATTATATATTCTAATGAGATAAAAACTTGCAGTTATGTAATAATATACATTTATGTATATTGAGAACTTTCTAAATGCGTTCTTTTTTGTCAGATGGAAACCCGCCCGGCACTCATGCGTCTTGGTTTACTTATACTTAGAATAGAATATACCTAAGTAAACTTAGAAATTTACAGGAAAATTCTTATTAAATCTCTTTGTAACATTAAAACCGAACTTATTGAACTTTTGAAAACGGTAAATTATTCAATTTTTGAATAATATTTGTTTGACAATTTACTCAAAATAAACTTCAGAAGAACCTATTGTAGTTTAAACTTGGTTTATATTTTTCTCTTCATCATCATCATCATCAGCCTATAGCATTCCACTGCTGGGCATAGGCCTCCCCTAATGAGCGCGCATTGCCCTGTTCTGAGCTCGAAGTATCCAGGTTCTACCAGCAGCTTTTCGCAAAACGTCACTCTAACTGGCCTGAGGGCGTTCTTCCAACTACGTTTGATATTTTCATTTTTTTTTTAAATGATAACCAAAGATGGAACTAGCACATGGTCCACCTGATTTTAAGTGGTAACCATTACTTATAACAAAGCATTTCTTCGCAGGTTACGCTTCTTTAGAATGTACCCTACGATGCAATGCTCTACGTCCATCAACTTAAGGCATGCAAGTGTTAAGTCTCGTATGCCTGTAATTTCACCGGCACCCACACCCTTCAAACCGAAACACAGTAATGCTACTTCACGGCAGAAATAAGTACTTCCCCGGATGAGCCCTTCACAAGGAACTCATTTCACACAGAACATTTAGTTCTAAAATTAGTTAATTCCAGGCAACTTTTATAATTTTCCTTTCCCTATCGGACCTGATCTGCCCAACACTTCAAATGTACAACATTTAGTTTTTCAAGATGTGAAAGTCAGATACCACGACCAAAATTGTTTCCGACTTTTAAGTTAGTATGATGAGTAACAAAAATAAAGATAAAAAAATAAGACTCGATATGGCAACTCTAAGACGCATCTGCCAATGAATGAATGGTTCGTGATTTGTTGACATCGATTCGACCTTGACGAGTTAATCCGAATCAATACGAATTGACCCGAAGGTCAAGCAGGTCTTCTATGAATGTTGAATTAGGAACGGCTAAGGACATCATTTCTTTTGATGCACCCACTTTTGTGACCCCGATTCTCTTCAAATTCAAATTGACTTTTTTGGCACGCACCATCGAGATAGTAATCTATAGAGTCACAACCTTCAATTAAAAACTGTCAAAAATCGTCCAAGCGCACCAACTTAACCTTATGTCGCTTGAAAAGTGTTCGATATCGGCGCTGACAGCGTGCGCAGAGTTATGGTGCAGACACTTTTTCCACGTCACATTATTTATATTCTTTGATGTACTTTTTTCAAATGATTATAATTTGATGTGTGTTTTTCAGTATAAGTAGGTAGAGCTCTTTGTGAAGTGCTCGTCCGGGTAAGTACTAAGTACTCAACATCATCATCATCCACAGTCTGACTTCACTCACTGCTGAGTATAAGCTTCCCTCAACTTGTGCCATCCACCACGATCCTGCGCTCGACTAACCTACGTACGGCCCGCGACTTTGACAATGTCGTCTGCCCATCTTGCAGCCGGACGTCCCACACTCCGAAAGCCATCCCTAGGCTACCACTCTGTAACTATCCTACTCCATCGGTACCACCGGTATTGTACTACAAAATGCATATTCCTGTCATGAAGCAGCATTGCACTTTAGGTAATTCTTAGTTTTTTATAAGCATTAACTTTCAACAGTAGCTTAAAAAGATTACAATGCAATACGCGTGCGCAAGTTCAACAAACGCATCGTATTGTCATTCGTCGCGTGATACGAACGAACTAACACGATTTACCTATAATATAATATAGCTTTCAGTGTTAACTAAAGGCCATTTTAGAGTTGTTATAGAATGAAGTGACAGGATGATAATATCGCCGCGGTATACTCGCCCGTGGAGGTAGCGCCTAACTTCAAAAATGCACCTCCATTACAAAACCTTCCTTCATTTTCATTCCTTCCTGGAGTGTTGACCTCATAACGAGGCTCTCATTATGCGGCGTCATATAATTGTCCCTGTAATTGCCCTCATGCCCAGCGGTTATACAAGAATGTAAATTAGAAAAATAACCACAATCGCATATTTCTGATTTCTTGGTGTGTAAGTATAAGTATTCATTATTAGTAGTAGAGCTCTTTGCGAAGGCCTGGTCCGATTTCTGCCGTAAAGCATTACTTCAGTTTGAAGGGTTGCCCATGAAATCTAAGATGCAATACTTTGTGATAGGTAATGGTTACCACTTCACATCAGGTGGGCCATGTGCTTGTTCAATCTTCTGGTACCATAAAAAAAGCTCTCTAATCAAGTTTTACACCTTTTCTCGCGCTCTCGGCCGTTGACATTGCGCGTGGTATTAACTATTTACTATTATTACTTCCTATCAGCAAGAAAGTGAACTGATAATAAGTTATGATTAATAAAACGATCTACAATCAAGTCTGGACGAGGTTTCCCGCCACAGTCGTTGGCTGCGCGCGCGCATGTGGTAATACATAAAAAATGCGCGGCACTCTCAATCTCGGGCGGTCTTCCGCTAATTAGAAACTGACTTTCGATTAGGACTAGCATTCCTTACTACATAGTGAAAGGGCCTATTCAATCTCTTCTACACACTGGTTGTTTAACCAGATCATCATCATCATCAACATCATATAGAAGTCCACTGCTGAACATAGGTTTCGCACAAGGAATTCCACAAAGAACAGTCTTGCGCCCTCTCCATCCACCGATTACTTGCACTCTTGACGATGTCTTCTGTCGCCATTCGAGAATCTTTATTCCCCAACGGTTATGGGTTCAACCAGATGCTTAGTTTAAAATCTACATCATTATCAGCCTATATGAGATCAAGCCTGGACATAGGGCCTTCCCTAATAAACGCCATTGCGCCCTGTTCTCAGCTCGACGCATCCAGCCTTTTGCAGATGCTCACTCCATCTAGCCGGAGGGCGTCCTACACTAAGTTTGCCGTGCCGCGATTTCCACCCAAGAACTCGTTTATCACAACGGTTGTCGGTTCTTCGGCAGATAAGGCTACTTATTCTCTGAGCTAGTCTAGAATGTTATCCATTTTTTTAACAAGACAGGAATTTAACCAGCATCTATCTATCCCAGATTTTGTAAGCCAGCAGCACATTTATCCAATTGTGCTCCAGGTTCAATTGACATCATCTTCGAAAATCTTGGATAGTGAGTACCCATTTACGTAGATATTATCTTTACTACGCACGTTTGTTTTTAGATTTTTATCGCTTTTTTGCCGACCGTTCTAGACACTCAAGGTCATAGACACTTTTACAGTTTTTTTGGCAATCTTGTGTCATGAAAATGTTGCTGCGGGACTAAGAAAATGTTCCTGTGGGACTAATAGCGTTTAATATCTCCTAGTGTATATTCTAGTGGTGACAACAACTTGAATCATATTTAAGTAGAACTTTGCGACCTTCACTCCGACGTCTGTACGTGTTTATAAAAGGGACGTGAAAGAATCCTCGTGGTTTCCGGTCACTACTTGGATGGGTGACCGATAGTGTAATTTAGATCAGAGCGCTTCTGTGTTTCGGAAGGCACGTTAAAATGATCGTCCGACAACAGAGTTGGCTTCTATTTCATACGAAGAAAGAAAGTTGTAGATATTATTTTCTTTTTCGTATTTTTTTTATCGTTTGATGTTTGGACTTGCCTCTGACTATCCCCTATATGGTATCCTCAATAGATATGCGTATAACTATATCTGAAGATTTTTTTCCTTTTCTAATTAATGTAAGTAAAATAACAGTAAGGACATTTCTATCAGAAAATAAATTATATACAAAGGAAATAATTAGAAAATAAGGCCAAGTTTAATGTTTGTAAATGGCAACCGGCCTTGTGTTTATTTAGCTCAATGTTTTTGATAGTCTGTAAATTATAATGTGCCTATCTAAATGCACTTAGGTATTTGTTTGTTTTGTGTACACAGATGTGTCGCGTGGCGTGTATGGAGTTAATAGAAGATAATTAATAATCTTAAATAAGTTTATTAAATTATTCTGTATATCATTTCAGTCATCAAAAGACTTTGTCAATTTCGACAAACACATAAGGTGTCGTTGGATTCGTCTGGATCATGAAGTCGGCGAATGATTTTTTTACTTTACCCTTCTCGCCCCACTCCAGGGCAAAGGTCTCCCCATAGGCTCCCTAAACATTTCTATCCCGATCTAGCTCCCACCAGACTTCAAAGGCATTGAGCTCGTCCCGCCAGCGCATCCTCGGCCGACCCCGGCTGTGGTGATGGTCGCCCACTGGAAGGCATCAGGCTGACGTGTCCCGCCCAATCCCATTTGAGCCTGGCAGCCTTCCCTCCAACATCGGCAATACCGATCAAGGAACGCAGCGTGGTGTCCGGATATTTAATCATATTTTATCTAGTCATATGTTGTCTCATTATGAATTTATTTTAAAATTTAAGTAAAAAATTAAATGAGAACTTAAATTTTGCTCTGTTTGATTCGTTTTGGAGTGAGATAAAATGAAAATATTGTAAAAAATTTGTTATGTGATTAATTTAGTTTACTCTCAGTATAAGGCATTGACTTCCTTTTTTGTGCGTGTTATAAATGCATTGTGTACATACATAGTATTTAAAATGTATTGTGTACGTGGGAACCACTTTCCTCCATCGTGTGAACAATGTCCACTGGTCACTTCCTATTCCTGCCCATCTATTATTAACTGATCTATAAAAAGTCTATTGCCTTCCATTTCAGAGCAATCTAGCGATCTTTCTGTGATTCACGATCCTCATAGATCAGGCTGGTAGATGTGACATAAGATTACATTATGGAGTTTAATACCTATACATTTAAATAAATTATTATTAAAAATCACTTTTAAAAACAAGCTTTTATTTAAAGCTCTTTAAAGAGAAAAGCTTTAAAAAAAGATTTATTTTTGACCTGCAAGATATCTGATATTAAGATACCTGCTTCAAAATTGAGTTGCAAGTTTTCACCCGAACATACATAGTTACAATGCAAGTTAAAGAAAAGCTTTTAACATCCTACATCCTACTCCTACCTATATTATAAATGCGAAAGTGTGTGAGTATGGATGTATGTATGGATAAATGGACGAATGTTTTTTTACTCTTTCACGCAAAAACTACTGAACGGATTTGGATGAAACTCGGAATATACATATAGTTTGTATATTCCATTTGTGAAATATACGTAGTCCTAGTGTGGGGAACAGAGGTTAACCTAGGTACATATCTCTAAATTGTTCAAGTCATATGCCTATACATAAAGTAATGTTTGTACCGCTTCACCTATTTGAAACAAATAAACTCATCTTATCTTATCTGTGACTTGGATTAACATTTATGATTTTTATCCCGGTACCACGCGAGCAAAGCCGCGGGCGGAAGCTAGTGAAATATAATGAAATGAAAGAAAATCTAGTGGTGGCCATGAAATCCTCTTAGAAATAGGGGACGTCCATCGGCAAGATGGGTCGACGACATCAGAAAAACTGAGGGCAGCATCTGGCTGAGACTAGAGCTTAACTTAGCTCAGACTAAGCTTAATTTATTTGCCTCGAGGTTTACATAGTCCTACGTACGTATATTTAGGGTAGAAAAATTTGTATCACACAGATCACCGAATACTCATCACAGATACGAATATGAGACCCTCATTGCCTCCACACTAGGTTTTTCTCCTGTATTTTGGGTTTTGGGAACTATGATATGAGCTCCACAAAACTAGGATCCAAAACAAATATCTACAGATCATTCAAATATATTTTTCAAGACTTCTGTTTCCTGTGCTTAAGTGAATTCAATTAATTGTAAGAACGTCTTGTCTAGGTATCTCTTCAATTATTCTATGATATAAATTGCCTCTGCTCTTCATTTTTCTGCCAAATCATTGTTTTTAGTTTAGAAAAGTAAAAGTGTAGTGTTCGGAGAGTGAGAGTTGAAGCCAATTGCATCTGTACTGTGATCTATGGTTACGACACAGTTTTGCAAAATCAGCTTAATAGTCGAAATTGTTTAGTTATGAGAAAATTAATCAAGTTTAGAAGAAAAAGAGCTAGAGATAGTTTTTAAGACAAAGAGCGGGATTATTAATTTGAAAGAAAAATAACGTTACTCACGTTTTGATTTTAATTAGTCCTACAATAATTAATTTACATTAGCCAACGAACTTAACACGATAGCAATATAACAACGTCACGAATAAATGCTATAATGATCAGAAAGCCGTAACCGGCTCGCAATCCTGATCATCACCATTAGCTATTTGTATAAATAAGAGAGCTATTAATGACTCGTCTAAAGGAAATTGTACTGGTAGCCAAAGGGAAATCTATTTTCTTTGGTCGAGTAGAGCTGGGGCGCGTCCGACCTTTTAAATAAATTGTCCGGCTTTATAAATACTTTTTTTTTAAATTATGATTATCCGGCTCTTTTATCACTTGTATATAACCGTGTGAGATTAAAGGACGTTGGAAAACAAAATCAGCTTCAACATTTTACTCCTCTCTGTATTCTGTGATTTTACTATAATGCTTTGACAATCATTCCATCGATAACTGATTTATGAGATAAAAGCAAATGTGAATGACATATTTGCTCTCTATCGGTCTTGTCATGGTCTGTAACGCGTTGATAAACATCTATAATGTATTTTAATTGCCAATAAAAAGAAAAAAACTCTATCTTTTTTTTATTTGTTGTAAGAAAGTTATGAAAAAATCAACTTAAGGTGGTACGAAGTTCACAGAGTCATCTAGTATTTAATGAACATTCCGAATCAGCATGTCATGCAGACGCGCGTCCGCGTGGTAGATTAGAAGTTAAATTTTAAGCAGTCCACTTGTGATCTGTTCGTGTGGTTTCAACGTGATTGAGTTTAGCATTATACCTATATTAAACGAACTTTTATAAAAGTAAAAAAAGTAAAAAAATCGTGAGGCACTTAAGGTACACTTTGTCGTATTTTTTTTTATTTACCACCAATTCGTCATGCGACCAAACAGAGAAGAATTGGCAAGAAACTCTGCTTGGCTTATATTTTTTAACGTCATTGTTCTTAATAACTATTACATTGTTTTTGAGGGAGTTGGAGGCAATTTCATCCCAAGCTTTTTTGTCATCTAAATAATCAGATATTTTGTAATAACCTTTATTACAGAGATTACGTTTAACAGCATTTTTGAATTTATTTACAGATAAATTAATCACGTCACTTATGATTGGGTTATTTCAGTTAACGTGAAATTAAAAAAAACCGACTTTTATAACTAAACAAGCAACTCTAACCCATCACATAAGGAGAGAAATTTGGATAAGACTTAGACAGACTAATACGTGTTGAATCTCCTTCGATGGGCAGACTTTCGAAGTCAAGTTTTTATCATGAGCTAATGTTTTTCACTTTTAATCATTACTATATACATGTCAATAATTTTCCGAACCTAAAATGGAAAAAGGAATACTCATAGGCAGATAGACGGACAGAAATTTAGTGTACATTGTCTGTCTACCTGTCAAGTTTTCTCTAGACTCCTTAAAAAATGCCAAAAACATCACTCCAATAAACTTGAAATCGAAAGACGATTAAATAATAGGACTTACTATTTGCTTGTTAGAATCGTTGTCTAAATCCCGTGTATTTATTTACCTGCAACAATAAAATATATTTATAAAAAACAAATATTAAAAAAGCTACCTAACCTAGCCTAAATTAAATTAAATTGATTTTTTTAAACTATTGTATTCCAAGATGGATAACATTGGTATCCAAACTGGGAGTCCCTTTTTTATGGAGTACTAATGCCCGCCAAGTTAACTTCATCATATACATTTGTTTAATAATAATCATGAATCATAAATAATAAATATAACATAATAATAAACTTTGGAATGTAACAATATAGGTCAAATCTATGAACCATGTAGGTTGAGATGGTATGAATTCTGGGAAAGCCTACTCCATTTCACCATGGCCATTCCAGGCACTACAGCGCCCCAATCAATCAGTCAGTCAATTAAAGTTACCGCTGGACTTATTAGGAGTCATGTTCGCTTTGAGTATGTACAAAGTGAGTCAAACAAAATAAAATATACATAAAATAAGTCTGACTGGTATTGAAATCAAATGCAAGTAGGTCCTCTCAGCGAGTAAAAATAATAAACATCGTCATATTAAACGAGGTTTGCAGGTTATTACAAAATAAACGCTATGTTGACAAATAAGCAACTTTCGCTGCGCCCGCGCAGGTGGACGGCGGAAGCTCTCGATAAGATCGCCACAGGCCATCGTAAATAAAATCATACGTAGTGCAGAGTTCTTGGATCCAACTGCATATTTAGACTACTTTATACTCAAACTCAAACTCTGTATGTAACTATGTATTTATTCAATAAGCACTATAAACTACACTTTGAATCGTCATTTATTAATATACACCAATTCGTAACGCGACCAAACAGAGAAGAATTGGCAAGAAACTCTGCTATAGTTTATAGTAATTGCAACTGTAACATCGACAAACGAAGCACTTAGACAAACCTCTTACGTTTGGCCAAAATTTTTCGTTACGCTTACGATACGCCGCGAATATTACAACTTGACGTGTTAAAAGATTCTAAAAATCGCCACCTAGGTACTAGTATCTCGAACTAATATGGTTAGGCTATTTATTTTTATATAACAACTGTAAAATTAGATCACTGATTTGGAAGTTCGATTAAAAAAATTGAGCTGACTTATAAATATTTGAATGTAACGGATAATAAATAAATAAACATAATGTCAGATTATGAGTTTCAATATCACATCCATAGTGCAAAAGTAATTGTGTTTGTTTGTCATATAAGTACGTTACGCTTTCGCTAAACCGATCATGGCGTCTCTACAAGTGCCTATATAATTTGGGAAAGTTACTCCTTTTTATGAATCACACGAGTGGGGCCCCGGGAAAAAACTAGTTAGCCATTTTGAAAATCTTGACTCAATGATTTAAGAATCGTAACTCAATTATTTAATAATATCCGGTAACTTTCCATTTCGTTTCGCATTTATAAATAGAGCGAAACTCGTACAAAAGTATACAATCTTTGTAAATATGCATTGTTTTATCAAAGTATATAAATAATAAAATGTTGGAAACGGCTCGGATAGGTCTATCGCAGATAAGTTAATAGGAGAATAAAATACTTTTGCTACGATAGTAGTTAATAGTACAAACGAATCGAGTTACAATCACAGTTTTTATTTTTGATATTCCAAGATGAGTTTTAATGTTACCCCAAATTTACTCCCACTACAATAGCAACAACATTTTATCAAAGACTTTTCGTATTTTGGTAGGCTTGTAAAATTACGGTGAAAAGTGTTTTTTATTTTCACCTAGCGTGCATTATAAGAAATGTACACTAAAAATAATACAAATCTAGCCTTATGATAGACTAATACGATTTTAAAAAGGGGATTATAATTAAACTTCGTATTATTAACTTTCTTGCTTTTTCGATCATGACGTCACTCGAACTGGTGACACATTGGATCGCTGCTGGCTCAGGTAGATATGCAGGTTCAAATCCCCTTCATTAAATCCTACTAATGTTATACTACTATTATTACGATGTATGGATGAATGTTTGTTAGTCTTTCACGCAAAAACTATGGATGAAACTTGGAATATACACAGATTATGACCTGGATTAACAAATAGGCTACTTTTTGTCCCGGTACCACGCGAGCGAAGCCGCGGGCGGAAGCTAGTTTGGATATAATTTTAAATTTGTCTCTCAATCTTAATGTCCCGGACCAGTTGTGTTTAGAATTTCTGTTTGGTATTTGATGATTTCTTAACAAGTAACTTTATGACCAGAAAAAAGCAGGATGTATGATAAATATGACTATCTCAATAACCTTTTTGCCCCGGGTCGAAATAGAAGCGATATGTAGATAAAAGTAGATACGGCGTTGTACGGCGAAAGTGAGAGGACAACGTCATTGATCCGCTTGCGTCGAATTACTGTATCTTGTATACGACGCAGCGAAATAGCATTTGCCACCGGCTCTGTCATTTGGATCCAAATGCGTCCCAGCTTTTTAAGTCTTCACGCCATATTGACTTTCAGCCGGCCTTTAAACTACCTATGTACTAGTATCTCTTCTCTAACTAATATGGTTAGGCTATTTATTGTACTAACTAAGAAAGGTAAAATTAGCTATGGCGTAGTGGGCGAAGACACGCCTGAGACGCAGAAGGTGCGGGTACGATTTCCGCGACACAAATGTTAGTATTCTGCAATTCCGAGTCATACAACCATCTACAAATGTTTCGGGGTCTGGGTGTTTTTTTGTGTAGTACCTATGTATCGATAAAAATAAAGTTGTATATCATCAGTCATGAGGTTCCAATAATACAAGCTCTGCTTAGTTTGAGGCCATATTATGCTGTGTGATAGTGTCTAGAATTATTTATTTACAAATCAAGAAATATATATTTATATTGATTTATGTGGTAAAAAAATATCGTGTGCCTGGATACATTATGGCCCTTTGGCGAGGATCCCCGTTTTGCCTCTCTGACTTCAAAGTGATTATATGCGTCTTCTTCACATCACGCGAATATTCGTCGAAAACCGACAATGTAGCCGCTTGTTGAGACGACACAAAACAAGCATTGTTTCAATGAATTGTTATGCATTCTACATATTCAGTTGTCACGGTTTATAAATATAGTGAAGAAAGATGTTGAATTTAAACATTAATGTGATAAAAGATTCATTTTATTTATCTTTTCTTTCGCTTGAGGTTTAAGGTTATCATGATTGATTAAGGCGCATGACGTTTAAAACACTGGATGGAAAATCATTGTAATTTAATTTCGGACTTTTCCTTTTGCTTTTCAGTAATACAAGATAAGATAAATCTTTATTCAGCACATAAAATAAATAAGTGAAGAATCCTAGGCAAGGGATTGGAGATTGGAGAGAAATAAAACTGCTTCCTCTGTCAATACTTTTATTCTGAAAAAGACGTTGCCAAGCAACGGCGGAACAGGAAGCCACATGGATTATTCTGAAAAAGTCGTTGCTAAGCAACAGCGGAACAGGAAGCCACATGGATATTAGGCTAGTGTGACCAGACTGACCACCTCTAATGCCAAGCTACATACATAACAGTAAGTAGGTAGGTAATTAAAAAAAATTCATAGGTTAAAAATTTAGGCGATAGAAATAATTAGACAGAATCAAAGAGTTTTATAGTAATTAGAATCTTGGCAATGTCTTGGCACTCAGGGCGCAGATATCTTTGGAGATATATAGATCATTTTCGATTAAGCCTGCTATTGGTAGCAGGCTTAATCGAAATTGATATTCCTTGACCCAAAAACATTGACAGTCTGACAATTAGAGTAGTAGTCATAATACAACCCTAATAGCGATAGTAACAGATATTATATATCGATGCCTAATGTGGATCACAACAAAACTGACATACATAGCGACAAAGTATTTAAGTGACATAGCGTTCGCATAGTATGGATACTAAGATCCTATCCTGGGTGCCTAGTGCGAGTTTTTCTACTAGCTTGAGTTTACGGAAATTTGTATCTAAAGGAGTCAGTGCCACGCGTTTTTCACTAGATCGCGCTACCTCGATTCCATATGAATTTGCGTAAACGTAAACGCGATCGAGCTGGTAAAAAACTCGCACTAGGCACCTTGTATCAAGAACACCAAGAAAAAATCATGCAAACATAGTCCCGCAGAGGGAATTGAACCAGCACGCAACCTCAGCCAATCACCCATAGCGCCATCGATATCATAAGTCATTAATGTACACCTTCCTAAATGAAATTGAACCACAGCCAGTAATTGTAACTACAATGTCATATCAAGTCATGATTGACCCTCAATGTCAAGCATCAAGCGATGGAACGTGTGGACTTTCTTATGATATCCATTGCGCAACAACCGGGCTTGGGTTACTTAATAGAGAAATTTCGAGAACATAACCCATTCATTAATAGACAGGTGTTGTACGAATGACTCTGATAAGGCGCTAGATGTAAAAGAAATTAGTGTTAATTTTATTGATGTGTTTTATATCAATAAATTTCAACATCAGTCAACAGAATCTAAAGGGAGATTCATTGCTATTAGCTGTCAAATGCTGAGTATATTGAACTCAAATATACAAATAAGACAGCAGTTTTGTTACAAATTGGTCAAAAGATGGATTCTAAAATAGAGAGAATTGTACATAAAAAATATCTAAATGAACTAATCAATCAACTAATCCTTCTAGGTAGCGTGTTCCATATTAGACCACATCTTCACCTATTTCAGGTGTAATAGTGGTCAAACGTTCGACTATTTACAAGTTTAAAAAACGCAGTTGTACAATAGGCCTTATCGCTAAAAGTGATCTCTTCCAGACAAGCTTTGTATGGACTGGATTGTACAGAAAGAGAGGGGAACAAAAGAAGGTAACAGGTTTCAATTATGATCAAAGAAATAGGAATAAAGCATAGAGGAAGTCATAATATGATTCAAAAATCAAGCTGTACAACGAATGAAAACGATGTATGAGAAGGTGATGGGGGAACCATTTTTTACATCATGAACGAAGGTTGTGTCATTTTTATTTACTTAATTTAATTTTCTTGTGTTTTTCTGATTTATATTGTCTAAATAGAATGGCAATTGAAACAATCTACCTGAGTAATAATTAGAGTACTGAGTAGTAGTAGACACAGGTTTAGTGAAATGAAATAAAAGCGGATTCGGAATGGAATTCTCTGATGAAGAAAATTGTTCGGCGATCGTTTTTTGTTATAGTTGCTATTGATATAGCAGAAAATTGGACCTGACTGAAGGCGGACTTATTAACCGTACTACGTTGCTCCTATTTTGTTATGACCAAGGCATACTTGATACTGGCGAAATTGTGGAGAACTATCCCAGAAGCCATTAAATAAAGAAGTAAAGTGAAGTGAAGAATGTGATGAGATTGAAAGAAGCAAGAGGTTTGGCATACTCTGGGACAGGCGTGACTTTATGTATGTATGTATTCAAGCTGTTTAAATGCTCAATTATGTGTTGAAAATTGTCTAAAACTTGAAAAAATAAACATAACATATTGCCTTATTCGGGAAACATTAGGGATTTAATAAACATCGACAACACAATCGAATAATGTTAGAAACTGATTCGGAGTTACGTTAGGTTATGAGCTGTTTACAACCTTGCTATGTTCTCTGATATATGTATTTGCGGTTAAAAACATATTAACTACCGGACGTTACGCTCAGTCGCCATTTTGTACCACATACTTAAATTTAATAGTCAGCATTATGCCAGGGTTATGTCGGTCTGTTATGACTTACAATAATGTTTTTCATAAATACAGTGCTCACTTTTCTTTCTAAAAGAATGTTTTGATATAAAATAAGACATTTATTTTGTTAACTTTCCTTTCAGTTTTATGTTAAAATCTGAATGTTTGTTTTAACATCATTCCGATTTAACTAAATAAGGCCGGATAGTTTAACCGTACTTTATAAGGCACATCCCTAGTATTGATCGATAATGAGTAGAGTTTATCGACAATGTTATAACTACCGTGGATAATTCAGATAATTTCCCGTGAAAAGGCGGTTTTCTTTCGCTTCCCTTGAAACCTGTAATCTGTTTTGAAAGTGGTATACTACTATAGTAGATATTGGTGATCGATTCTTGAGATTGCTGCTAAATAGTATAATTTCTTCTAGCACCATGTCGCCATATTCCATGATGATGGAATGCCAATGGAATGGAACGCCATATTCCCAAGAAAGACCCTTCTATGCCCACCAGTGGAAGTGTGGATATGTGTGTATTAATATGATGTCATCCGGTCTATGAAAGATTACTATCGATAACTATCACATCTGAAACAGATGAAGATGTGGTCTAAGATGGAACACGCTAGCCGCTAGCACGCTACCGAGAAGGAACCGATTCAGATTGTACTGGTCCGGGAAAACAGACGCCGGAAGCAAGTTCCACTCCTTCATAATCATTAACCTATAGCAGTCCACTGCTGGACACAGGCCTCCCCTAATGAGCGCCATTGCGCCCTGTTCTAAGCTCGACGCAAAACATCAACTCCCACTCCTTACTAGCAAAAAATGTGGAAGCGAATCGTTTGCTTTAACAAGGTGGGATCTCGACCAGGTATGGGTGGTACTTTTCAGTACATCTGCTTTTCTGGTGATAAAAGGGGAAAGGTATGCTCAGGTCTTGAACATCTTGGGGGCATTCACTAAAGTGAAGGCATATGTATATATGTGCGCACACTTTGAAAACTGCAGAACTGGCTTTTAGATATTAATTTAATGTGACCTGCACCACAATTAATGTCTAATATCAGACAACATAAACAAATATTTTTAGACGAGCAAATGTCGAGCTATTTCTAGGAACAATGACCGAGCAAATATTCGGGTCAGAATGCTAGTAATGACATAAATAAAACAGTCTACTGGTATTCTAGTGGCTAGGTTAGGCATTGGACCAAGACCCTCGGGTAGTGGCGGGTTGGTTCCAGTGAAAGCATTAATTGTTAGGTAAGTCTTTTTTTAAATCTTAGAATTATAGAGGGCCTGATCAAGTATGATCATGTCAACCACATAAAAACATTCAATTTTCTTAAAATCTAGGCTTCATTGCAGCCCTTGCTTGTGTATATAGCAATCTAGCCTCTTCTGATTAGGTGAGTCTTGACCAGAATTAGTGAGAATTGCAAAAATAACATTCAATTTATGACAGTATCACCAAAAATTACTTTTTACTAAAAATAAAATAAACGAACTAAGATTCTACATCTCTTTCTTTGGAGAATATCAGGACAATTCAATGGGGAAGAACTCATATTAAACTTTCGATTATATACTAGCACGTTGACTTTAAATTTGTAACGACACACCTCCCAGACACCGCACCTCCCCATGCTTCGCCCTGAGTTGGAATTGTGACGTTCGTATGCAGAAGTGTCAAATGATCACGTGTAAAGATGTAATATATATTACATTCCATAGTCAAATGCCGGCTTTTGACACAGTAAGGCCCTACCGCGTTGATAATCACAAAGCAATGTGGCCCTCAGTCCTCATTACGGCAACAACTCAATAACTTCGCTAAGTGGGTACTAATAACATAATTATCGCCTCTCTCTGGCCAACTGGGACGTGTAACTGTTGATCTTTAGTCTGGGAGAGGTTTTCAAAAAACCTTTTAAATTATACCCGACGACAGCTAATATTGTTAATAGTCGTACATTTTCAAGACACCTTAAAAATGTTAAACAAAACAAAAAAACTATTTTTTTGTAGATAGTTATCTTTTATTATTATTTAACAGCCTAGCTCTTGTCGGTGTAGTGATGAAATTCTCTCCATTTAGCTCTTTCCATTGCTGTCTCTTTCACTTCTTATACGACATGACAGCGACCTTCTCTTTTATCTGACTCATGTAGCTTATTCTTGGTCTTCCTATTCCACGCTTTCCTTCTACTTTTCCCTTGAAGATGTTTCTAATGAAGCTGTCAAGTCGTTTAACGTGTCCAATCATTTATCCTCTTCTGTTTTTGTATGGTTTCCATAAAGACCCTTTTTTCATACACTGAATCCATGAATCCTCGTTAATAATCTTCTCTGATCCGTTCAACTGATCATCTCCATCCTCCATTTCAAACATTTCAAACACTTCTAAAAGTCATCGTCCATGTCTCACAACCATACAAAGCCGGACTCCAAACATACGTTTTGAATAAAATTCTTCTCCTCGTCTTGATATTTTAGATACCTACCTAATGTGAATTATACTGTGAATAATTCACATTAGACACAAAGACATAAACTTTGAGAGCTTTTTCGTAGGGCGACAACGACATAAAAGACAGCGCAACTGTTATAAAAAAACGATTCAAAGTATTTACAGTAGGTAACCATAGTTATCCATATAAAATAGCTACGACATTCATGTCTGCATTTTCTTTCCAGTCGTACAAATTATTTCAGTATGTTATGAGGAATTCAGTTAGGAATTAACCTCTAACAACTGGTTATGATAGCGGCTTGGTAACCGCGGCATAACACGTGACACACAGATAGATAACTCGATGAGCGGACATGTTGGATTATGAAAGCTGAGTGCAAGCTTGAAAGTCGAAATCGAAAATTCCTATAGAATAGAGTCATATGTTGTCGACTTATTGAGTTTGTGGTCAGAATTAAAATTTTATGAAACTATTATTTTACATGATTTTATAAGTGTGCGCTAATACTTACTCACTTATATAAAATAATGATTATTGTGCAACCTCTAAGAGCTTCTTAAATCTAGTGTAACACATTTACTGCGGAGAGACTCCAATTCTAGGAGTTTTTTTCAGCAGTCATAACGTATAATGGTATCAAAACGTGTATAATAGTTACGCCTTTTGTTGACATAATTTGAATTGAAATACTAGTTTTTTTGATATTTTTTGTTTTTGGCGCTGCCGCAGTAAAAAGATCGGACTCTCTGCAAGAATCGAAACGGCCCTTACCGATTCAACGGTTCGTGAATTCCCGTTTTTCATTCAAAGTCAAGGTCAAAGTTGTTTATTTCGTAATATGGGTTAGTAACAACTCTATTGATGTCTCTATTGTGTCCTATATACAGGTTAGTACAGTCATATACAGCGTAGTACGCATGCAATATTTATAACTATATACATTTTGACATTATGTATAACATTTTTGATTTAATTTGTTCAGTAGGTACCAGAGATGTCAAAAAAATATAAAATACAAATTACAGTTCAATATTAAGTCATCATTTAAATAGTCACGGGTAGAACAATAAGCCCTTTCAAATAGTAATTTCTTCAGTCTTACTTTAAATACTGCAATATCTGATGTATCTAACAACAATTTAGGAAGATGGTTGTAAACACGAACAGCCATACAAATCAGTATGACAAAAGATTCACAAAGTTTGTTAGAAAATGTTTCTGTGTGATCAAGGTGCAGCATTCTCTTTAGTCCTCAGGCATCTCGATCAAGACGTAAAAATTACAGGCAATTAGTGAGGGCGTCGACCCTTACACTTAGATTTAAGGTAAACCTTCAAATGAACTTGAGGAACGTGAGCGATGAAGTGAAGTGCAACTTCGTCTGATTTAAATTTTTTGTTGCAATTTTTTAGATTGTATCGTAGACCGAGCATCGGTAGAGCCTTATTTGTCAATTAAACACTCGTAATAAATAATTTAAGTATATCTAGATCTACGAAATAGTACTGATAAATTGAGTAGAAATAAAGGTTGATAGTAAAGCGTAAAAACAATTAATTAGTGCAGTTTTTGTTTTCGAAATTTTAAACTATTGTTTTGTTGACACCTGAAGAGAAAGAGACAGACTCAGTTTATTGAGCGATTATGAAACAGAATCCGAATCCTTTTGATTCTCTAGTAGGTACTTTGACTGCTGAAAATACAAGCTGACTCGCCGAAGTGCAGCACGCCCTCCTCGGCTGTCAAAGTGTTAAAAGAACTCTCTTTAAAGAAGATTGATAATTACAATCTCTTCATAATTTGTTATCATCTGAAGTTCTCTTTAGTCTTAGTGATATGACGAAAAAAATATATATGTAAGTATTTGGTATAAGATTTTTGCGAACAGGTAAGAAAAGGTTAATTTTAACAGTATCAGTGCATATTTCAATAAAGCTTGCGGTTAGTATAATCAAACAATAATGACGTGTACAAATACAATCTCGAGATAATGAAGATAATGACCACCGTCTCAATGTGTCCAACGTATAATTTAGTTAGGTATGTACATTTTATATCCTGTTTTAAATTTTAATTTAGTTAATAAAAATCAGGTTTGATTTTGATGTTCATTTGAGATCCTATTTACAAAGATTAAATGGTTAATCTGCCGAAGATCCGATAACCGTCTGGGTAAATGAGTTCTTTAGTGGATACCGCGGTTCGGCAAACGGATGACCTCCGGCCAGGTGAGGTGACGATCTGTGAAAGGCTGCTGGTAGAAGCTGGATGCGTCGAGCTGAGGACAGGGCGCAATGGCGCTCATTAGGGACCTATGCCCAACAGTGGACTGCTATAGGCATACACTGAGTAGCGACAATTTTGTGTCACTGTTTCTTTTGTTACATTTAAGCACTTTCCATCGTTTATCGGTTGATTTGTGTCTTAAATAATTGTTTTTTCGCTTTACTTTACAATATGGTTGTATCTAAAAGAAAGACACAGCAACCAGTCCACAGACCCTAGTTCCTTATGAAAAGCATGTTGCCTAGTACGGTATAACGACATCCAGTCACCAGTCGTCACCGTTAAGCATTCCTGCGGACGACACCAATTAGCGTAGGGCGTGTTGCGCACGCGCAATACTAGTATTTAGGGTTTATAAGCAGCGCAGCATTGAGATACACGGATGATTTTGATGACAAATGTATTTTTTGTGTGATGTGATTACCATACTTACATAACACTATTTATTTATTCAGTCGTACATAGACTTACAAACGAATCACAATGTGATTCGTTGATATTATGAAATGGCGTGTTTGGTCTTTCATATGCATCGAGACAGTACCCACACTATAGAGTCACAGTCATCAAGTTAAAATACAAATTTAGACGTCCACACCACCACACCACAGCAGCCTATATCAGTCCACTGCTGGACATAGGCCTCCCCTAATAAAGGGGGATATGCCCATAATCCCCACGCTGGGCATGCGGGTTGGGGATCGCAGGGCACAGCTTCTCGCACCACCAACGCAGCTGCCCGTCGGTGGCCAGGGTATTTAGCTGTGCCGATGTAGGCTGTGCTATGCCGCAATCAGCCGGCCGCCAGAGCCCCGTTCGTTGTTTAGCAGGATGCACCACGTGTAGGTGGGGTTGGCTTGGGTTCCGAAGATAAGGGTAGGAACCCCTTACACCCCTAAATTTAGACGTAATGTTGTTAAATAGTGGTCAATGTCTGCGCAATAGGCAGCGTGCGCCGAGTTTTGTGGCTCTAGATTATGCTATTTCGATGTTCATATCATACTATTAATAGGCCACTAATACTGTAAATGTTTATGTCTGTTTGTTTGTTTTGATAAGCTTCAGTTTTGAGTAAGAATAATGTAAATTACCACACAAGTAGAACCACAGACGGATGATGGTCTTTTCTTTAAAATGGGATGCCATAAATCATTTTCTAGCCATATTAAACTGTAATAAAACTGACCGAATCAACAAAACTACCAATCAACACACAGACTAAACCCTAACTCCAAAAGACATGAAAGCAAAGTATATTCCTTGCATAACGTAGGGCTGCGGCCTTAGGAAAATGGGAAAGTCAACATCCTGGAGAAGACAGGCAGGAGATAGATTGAAATGGAGGAATATCGTTGAGGAGGCCAAGACCCACAATGGGTTGTTGCGCCGCAGGAAGTATGTTAATGTTGTAATGTACTAAGAAAGAATATTTAAAAATTCAACCCTCGAATGATGCAGCAGGAAAAAACTCTACACGGTTGAGGTCGTATGGCACCCACTAGTCAACTTTTAATTGCATTCTGATAACAACCAAAACACGATCAATCAAACTTTATCATGAAGATAAGGGTAGCACCAAAATAAACCATGATGTAACGAATTATGAACAATTTTATCATAAAAACTGTAAGGACGTTTACATTTTAAAAAGTAATAAAGTATCGAAAATCTTTTAAAATCAGTCGTCTTTCTGTAATTTTTAGTGTTTTATTATCATTAAGTAAATAAATAATCCAGGACGTTATCACACAGCATCATGTAGCCCCAAACTAAGCAGAGCTTGTATTATGGGATCCACATGATTGATATACTACATAGATACATTTTTTTTTTGTAAATACATACATATCATACATAGAAAACACCCAGACCCAAGACAAATATCTGCAGAACATGCAAACATTTGTCCCGCGGCGGGAATCGAACCCGCAACCTTCTGCGTCACAGGCGGACCTTCGCCCACTGCGCCACAGAGGTCGTCTGATGTAGAATGTAATACTGATGTAAATTATTATTTAAATATTTGCACTGTTTTGATAGATAGATAGAAAGGACAAGTTGGGATTCAAATTAAAACGTGCCTTTAGAAGAAATCAAGTAGAGGGTCGGCATCAGCATCATCATGAACAGCCTGATTTCGTCCACAGCTGGGTATAGCCTCCCGCCACCAGTTCCATTCACAAAAATCTTGCAAATGTCTAACCCATGTACAGCCCAAGACTTTGATAATGTCATCTGCCCATCCGCTACCATTCCGAAACTATCCTACTCCACCGGTCATCACCTCGCCTCGCAATGTGACCTGCCCAGCTCCAATTGAGTTCCATAATGCGTATTACTCGTACATAGAGGGTCGGATAACTTAGATCATTTGCTAGGACAACCAAACATGCTATAAACGACATAATTTTTATGAAAATTGTACATAGATAAACATAGATATACGTATTTTTAAAACATTACGCATTCTTTTGTCCATCAGTAGCGGGTACTCCATTTCTTCGTGGTAATTGAGGGTGCACCAAGCGTTTCCTAGTTGTGGCCATAATAGGCACTGGCGGGTCTGCCAGACCAGTCAGGCTACATTGTGCCGAGAAAAAAACATTATCATCAACTTAGGAGTCAATGTGCTTGCGGCCAGGGGCGCAGCTAGGAAGAAGGGAATAAGAAAATCTTCACAATACACAAAACAAACAAAACTCCTTATGATATGACTTTTCATGTCCGTAGTCTTCAAAAGTAATGATAGTAACAATTAACAGTCACACGCATAGCCTAAAGTTATAGTCGGTAAGTATGTCTTATTCCAAACCAAAAATATGAATAAGTATGAAAATCAAGGACAATTTTTATGTACGAAACGAATTTACATACTTAACTAAATATTTTTTATCAATTTATTAATCTCGTTTACACTTTACAGTAGTCTGATTTCATTAGATTATAATGTAACATACTCTGTACAAACAAATTTATCTATCACGATTACGCGTGTCATAGGACTTAGATAATAATCATTTAAATCATTGTGTAATAAAAATGGCGCTAAAGTTAACCTTGAAGCACTCCATAGTGTAAATAAGTGAAGACTTTACTTTTTGTATATTTTTAGTTTATATAAGCTCTAAATCTTGAGTTATTATTAGTTAAGGGGCTGTGATAGTAACATCATTAAGAGTAAACAATCTAAAATTCTTACAGCAGTTGTTTTGATAGATGTAATCGAAAGCTCATTATGAGTCTGTTTATCGTTTTTACAGTAATAAAATTCTATGACAGTAATATTTTTAATCTAAAGGCATAACTTGTTTATATTGTATCATATGTTAGCGGCTGTGAATCCGATGAAAGAACGACAGCGTTTGAAAAGTGAATACTTAGTCTATTTGTAAAGTAGACATATAATTTTCTATTTAACCCGATCTTGGATACTAAACAGCAATCTTCACTATTCGATCGATGGCTTTGACTAGTATCGAACAAGACTGAATATCTCTGTATCTTGCGATTCAGCACAGTGTTCACGGATATTTTGACGAAGATCCTTGATTGAGGTTCCATTAGCATTAGAACAGTTATCAAAAGCTTCTCAGAATTATTTACAAACGTCACAGCTGCAAACTACCGCAGGTTGTATAATACGCCCATTCTAGATGTAGAGTGATGTAAATAAGAGAGAAACGTTGCAGTTAGTAGCAATCAGTGGACCGAAATAGCACGAATATCTAAGCGAATATGCGGGTCGCTCGCCTGTCTCACTCCGTACCGGGAAAGCGGAACACATTCAATGGGAATTTTATGACTCTCCAAAAATAAGCCTCTCTCACTTCATAGAGCAAGACATTTAATGGAAACTTTATAACCCAAATTCACACCCCTCAATTCCCTTTTTGCGAAGTGGTTACCAGCCCGGTTAAAATTGTGCAAGTTTTGGGTAAAAGTGCGCGTCTCACTTCCCAAATTAAGTGTGAGTCGTTATTATCAAATAAAGAAGTTGAAATAAAGAATGTTGACAAATTCGAAAAATAGGTTTTCGTGGCTTATTAAGTCTTGCCTGGCCAACATTTTGCATAAGCTTGTTTGCACTTTTTTTATATTTTTACTCGGTCATAGTTTTCTTCTTTAAGTAGCATGTCATAGATAATAAATTTGGCTTGATAGAACATGTTTTTTTCTGGTCCAACCTCATTGGCACTGTAAGTATTCGACCGCCTACTGCATTCAGTGTCAGTGAAACTTTATATGTTAATACTATTTCATCTGTGTCAAGTTCTGTATATACATTTTATGTTTGTCTGTCAGTCAGTAACTGCGGTCTAGGCTTCCGCATTGCGCGTGGCCCGCACGCACAGAAAGAAAATGTTTTGTAGATTGTACCTAATATTACTGGTGGAAGACATCATTTCGTTTGTAGTTACCTACTTAGAGTTGTGGAGACTTTTGTCTGTTAGTATTCAGGGTGTAATATGTTGACGGTAATTGCCTCAGGTAATGAAATTATGGTCTAAATTCAGTCCGCTTCTTTGCTTGTAAGGAGTCCTTTATAATTACTCTTAAAACTTACTAGCTACTTTGGAGCAGTTAAAATTGACAATAAGTACTTTGTTGGCTACTTAGTTTAACTTGTCAATTGTTTGGCTCAGTGAACAATTGCAGCAAAACAAAAATAAAACTGTGTTAAAACCATTACGACAAGTATATCTGTAGAAAACAGGCGGACACATGATATTGTCGTTACAAAAGCGGCGCCCGCGCAGCGTGAAGCGTTATTAGAGTAGAACGGTATTTATACGCATACTAGTTTGTGCCAGAGGCTTCGCACCCGCGTGTTACTGTATCTTATTATACAAATTGTATATAAAATTATATATAGTTACACAACAAGCAGAGGTAGCTCATTAAGCCTACACAATATTTCTTAAAATGATTTTTCTACATAGTATTTTGTTAGTTTTATGAACCTCTTGCTACAGTGGGTTTAATTAACCTTAAGCACCTGAATATCGTCATATGAGCAACTAATATTTGAACTAGGTTACAAACTTAAAATGGACGACGAAACGAAAAAACTAAATATAGCAAATATTTCGTCCGCCACCGCACCGTGTAGACCGTGAGGCCAGCAAGCCAGAATGGTTTAATGAAAATAAAATAATTACATAATTCTTTGTTTCTATATTAAATTTAATGTTGAACAACATAGAAATTAAACAGCACAAACAAGACGCTATAGTTCTATAACAGTGTTGCCATGCAAATTAGCAGTGCGCTACTTTCTAATGCTTTGTTTCAATGCAATTGATCGTTAGGTTTAATAACTTTAGGCCTATAAGTGCTTTTTAATTACAAAATTATGCATAATTCATATATGTAATGGTTTTCCGCCATGTCTCAATTCCTTGAATAATGCAATGCAAATTATATAATTAATAAATAGACTTGCTGTAATAATACCGTGAAAGTTAAACATATTCGCGGGTGATTCGACATTCATAGGACAGGTTATCGAGTTTATCTTCTTCTTTTGTTGTGGCTTCTGTGGTATTTCGTCCTCAATTCTGTCTATTACAATGCTGGAGCAAGGCGTTGGAGGTTCCACACTCAAGAAAAGAAAATGTCGTTTATTGAACTCTACCAAGTCCTTGGCCAAGCTATAAAACTATACGAACTGAGAGATTTTCTTTGCATCATTATGTTTTTAACTTTTGTAGGTGGAAATTAGTTCTTTGTCCCACGCGTGGATACTCCTATTCAGAGACCGTCGATTTTACAACTTATTGTGATGGTTCGGTTATAAATAATAAAAATATTGGTCATAAAACAACAATAAATAAACAAGATTTGAATTTATTATACTTCTGACAGTTCTGACAGATCGTAATAGATATTCGAAGTTTTAAAATTTTTTGAGCGTTTCTTTTGATCAACGAGTATATTAGGTAGTAATTTTTTATCGGCCCCTGCATTCCTTTAGTATAACAAATTAGATTTGTGTTCAATTAAATTATTTATTAAATTCCGTTTCACCAATTAAATATGAAAATGTGACAGTGAATTATGAAAATTTTAAACTAATTAAGTGTGGCTACGTTGTATAAATAACGTTGGTTATGGCGTTATCAGCGTGTTGTATCAGTGTTACATCTGATGCGCGGGCGCAGTAATTCGCAATGGCCGCAACGCCACAGATATGCATCAAGGATGGTGGAGAGAATAAGCTCTAGAATTAATGGGACTAAGATGTGTAAAAATTTGTCAACTAGCATTGGAATAAAGACGTTAATAAGTAGTAAGTAGTAAAATGAGTGTAAGGTCCACCATCTTTGGAACCTAGGCCAACCTCACCTGCCCGTGGTACACCCTGCCAATTAATAAACAGGACACTCGCGGTCGGTGTATCGTAGCCTAACACCGGCGCAGCTAAATCCCCTGGCCACTCACAGGCAGCAGCCTCAGTGGTGCAAGAAACTGTACCAACTGTACCTCTAATCATGGGGATTATGGGCATAGCCCCCTTCTTATAGGGGAGGCCTATGTCCAGAAGGTAACTGAATAGTCTGTAATAATATACTGCAATGTCAAATCAGAATATAAAGGCTCCCCAGCATTCACAGACAATAAACCAAGAAACAAAAGATCCTTTCTCCTTTTAAATGGCCCTTCGCCCCTCCCCTAATTACGTCTACAGACTAATGTGGACATTATTTATGCATTAAAGGATATCATTAAAACAACATCATGCCCGACCTGTTACGTACATGGTGTGAACATGTTTTATGAAGCGAGGTGTTGCTGAGGCGCCAAAACAGTTTTGTAGATGTTGCTAGTTGTGGAAAGGCTTTATTTTTAATTTGTTGTCTGCCGTGCTTTTTAGAAAAAAAAACCTTTATTAGAAATTCAATTTTAATCCGACGCGGCGACTCGCGAACTTTTCTTCCTTCTGCGAGCGGAAAAACTTTTTTATACTTGCTACGTTTTTTAAATGTGTTCAAAAATATACATTAACTCATTCGATGCATTTACCATACCAAAGCACCTTCTTATTTATATTTTGAAATAAGTAGAAACTTAATGCCTACTGCTTATTAAAAGAAAATTCTATAATCTTTAATAATATTTTGGAAAATCGGTGCTTGAAAAATGCGTTATTTTAACGATTTAATCTATTAGCTAAAAATCAAGCAACCAGAAATCATCAGATAGTTATTAGATCTAGGTCCAACAGCTAAATCGCTTATCGATTTCAAGTTATTAACTTGCCTAGCAGCACTAATTTATAACTTAAGGCTTTCCTGCGCACGCGATGCATGATTAAAACTAATTGTGAGCATATAAATCGGTTATAGGATCACTTAGCAGCGGCAGGTTGAAAGCGTCATTTTTATGCAAGAATTTCGTAAAATTTTGTGCTAAGCAGATGCGATAAAATGTCATTGCTAGAAAAAGACCCAACAAACTCGTATGTTTACCGGAAATTTGTATGGAGTGGCTTCATTGGGCGCCACGTATACAGTGTGTGCACGCATAGGTTCCAACCTCCATCTTGGAAACTCAAGCCAACCTCACCGGCCCGTGGTGCACCCTGCTAACTAACAAAAGGACCGGCTGACTGCAGGGTAACGCAGCCTGCACAGCTAAATTCCCTGACCCGCGCCGGGCAGCAGCGTCCGCGGGCGAAGCTGTGCCTTACCTAGCTTGGAAATTATGGCAATATCGCCCTTCTTATTAGGGGAGGCCTAGGAATCATTACCTATAACAAAGTCGTAGGTCACGCATGTTGAGAACGTGTCCTTCTATTCAAAACTCTGTTTACATCAACTTGGGGCATGAAGTTGATAAGCCATTGGTGCCTGTAATGTCAGCGGCACAACAAACCAAAACACATCAATGCTGCGTAACGGCAGAATTAGACATGGTGGTAGTACTTCCTTAGACGAACCCTTCACAAAGAGCTCTTTACTTTACTTAATTAACAGAAATAAAATATAGGAAATTCTTATACACCCTCCGTTATCATCTAACATTGTTAAGTAAGAACAGAAGTCTACGTGGATTAAGAGCGTGTTCAGATTTATGGACAAAAGGACCCATGTTCGCCATACAAATGTTTGTTTAATCGGGCGGAAATTGAACCTCCGAGCTGCAGTTCAGAAGATAGAGCAACATCAATTGAGCTATGAGGCCAGTCAATAACTGTTCACTTTTTGGCCGCGCCGCGTTTCACGAAAGCTACTAACAAGTAGGTGTTTATTGTTTCCGTTCAACAACTACACTGCACTATTGACATTTAGTATAGTATAGTATAGTATGTAAATCGATCTAGTAAGATCGGAACCAGTCTAGTTTCCCACAAATAAGCTCTCGATACAAATTACAAAGCCGGTTGCTTCATAACGCCCTGCAAAATAACCTTGCTGATGCCAGTTGGCTACATGAAGCTAGCTTAAAGCAAAAAATCTGACGATCTTATTGCTACAAAGGGTGCCATCAAGGGTGCTTCTAATGAAGACCAAAGTGGATTTAATAAAATAGTAACATAGTGCATAAGTAAGGTAAAAAAAAACAGATAAATATCGATTTAAATAGTTTTTATTTTTATTTTCACAAATTTGTAACGCGACCAAACAGAGAAGAATTGGTAAGAAACTCTGCTTGGCTTATACGTACCTGTATTGTATCAATACATATTGAAGTACCCATTAGTAAGGGAGTAAGGAATATGACAGAACAACATGGGATTTAGGCACTATGATGTTGTGTGATAGTCCAGCATTATTTATTATTTATTTATGGTTACGGGTACTTCGGAGTGGTATTTAGTTAAGATATTTTCTAATAGTATATCTTGTATTGTAACACAAGGCTAGCAGAAGCCGCATAGTGAGCACCACTCCTTAGTTGCTCAATGGCAGGAGTTCGGAAATAGGCAAATTTTAATATCATAACCCCGAGTCGTGACTTTAATGCGCAGGAGTCGGTCCCTCCGCCAGGATTGCACTCAGAACGGATGTGAGGTGAACCATTTTAATTGCTAATTTAACGGCGAAGCCACACACTGTGTTGTGTTGTAACGTTGCATCGCAAATATCTACGATGTCGCACAACGCAAAGTGAACATTTCTACGAAGCCGTATGTGATGAAATGTCTGCGTTGCATTGACACGTCGCATTTTGGTACGACATCGTTTTAACGATGAATATATCGTCAAATATTGTATTTAAGTTTCAATAGTCAGTTTGTTACATAATTTCAAACAAAACGCGTATTTTAATAATTTTTTGAAAATATTGTAAAGATTCAAAGATTCAAATATATTTATTGCGTCAAACATGGTATTAAGGTGGTCTTAGTCTAAATAATTCACTCATGTCTCACTATATGCTAGCATGCAATAATAATCTTATTAAATTATCTAAGATCTAAAATTTAAAAATTCATTTATGTCATAAAATATTTTGGCATTCAGCCACTTAAAAAAATTGATTTTAAATAAATAATTATTCAATATTTTGATGTCACTGGGTATCTTATTATATATTCTTACACATAAAATCAATCAATTGTTCATGTACTTGGCTGAACGCGGGGTATCTTTAAGAATAAGTCTATTCGGGTCTCTAGATAGTCTAGGGTATTTGTATTCAATAGATACGCAGTATGTTTTTTTATAAGCTATTTACTGGATTATTTGACAATTGAAAAATATTTTAGTAGGTACTTATAATTATATGCTGCCCCTGCACACATCGTACCTCGCTTCCTCCCTGTGCAACCATTTACTTTAGCACACGATGAAATTAACAACATGTTTCTATGTTTCAAGATGTCAGAGGGCGACGGGAGGATAATAACAAATAATGACTTCGGCCCTTCGTATTGCTAAAACAATAGAATTACGTGTTACCTCACTATAGAGAATTAATAATTCTTTGAAGAAATAAATACAAACAATTTTAATGGCTACGCTCGGTTGGTACTGCGATTAGAAGTAGCCTGCATGTTAATCCTGGCCATATACATACTATGTATGTATATTCCTATTGAATGAAATCTCTTTAGAAAACATTGCACATTTTTACTACCGTTCATTATTTCCTAATCGGCCGCGCATACCAAAAATAACGTAACTCAAATTTAACGTAAACCAAGGCATTACGGCAGCCGCTTTTAAATGACACGGTCCATAACCGAATTGAACAATAACTATTACGCGGCGGTCCACAGATTAAATATAAGTAGTAGTTACATCATTTTTATTATAAAAAAATTTAAGAAGACGTTAAAGAGGTGAATGGTATTGACCTGAGTGTGCGCGATGGTGGCACTATTGTATTTTGTTATGTAGTCATCGAACTAAACGGTATACTTGAACCGCAACGTCATTATACACATAAGTATATTTTGTATACATGCTAACTAACTTTAATAATATTAAATACGTAATAATTTTACCTCAAAAGTGATTTTTTTCGAAGATTATCTTTTATGAAAGTGAATCAATCCAAACAGCAAAAGGATCAATTTTAATTAAACAAATATATTCATTCACAAATGAAAGACACATAAACCAAAAATAAAAATTTAAAGATGTCGTCGGTAAAAAGGGCTTAATAAACTTGGATATAAAATTAGCGCGTGAAAGTAAAAATAATTGTTTAAAATAAGGAAACATGTGATCGTTGTTTATCAGGATATCCTTTTTATAAAATTAACATTAAAAGAAAGTGACTGTTCATTTAAATATCTTTTATGTTAACTCGGCGAAATTAAGTGATAATTTGGTTAATATGACATATCCGGTAAAAAAAAGTAGCAACCATTATTTGGATTTGTTTATGGTGTCCGGAAAAAATACTACCTTCTATTGGTACAGTAACATTAAATTATAATTAATATTCAAAGACAGATTCGCATTAATTTAAAAACTATAAAGCTACATTAAGGCCAACATATTGCAAAGTAAACAAAAAAGGTTATACCGGAACTAGCACAGTAGCGCCAAATCCAATTCATAAATCCAAATACTAACTACTCAAGTAGATTTGCATGTGCAAAGATTGAAACAAGTTTAAGCCAGTTCTACTTAAATATGACATTTTAATAAAAAAGCCGTCATAACGACTTCAAAGTTACATTTTTATTAAGACTGGTGCATGCCACTTAGCAAGCGGATTAGTGTTGCCACTTGGAAACTTGAAATCTATCGCTCGCTGATACAAGAAATCATTTTGTTAGTTTTATAGGCATTTTTAATAATAAGCTTTTTTTCTTTTAAATAACTTATATTTACTGATGAATTAATAACAAGATTTAGTACACACTCATTAGTAGGCTGTGTGGTGAATTAAAAATTACATTTTATTGACCTTTATCTTTGATTATTTATTTATAATTAGTAGGTACTAAGAATTTTAACCTACTCCCACCACTACCTAACCCGCTAAGTTAAAATTAGGCTTATCAAATTTATATCAGTCAAATCTGGCAACATTACACCAGTCCCAACTCAAATCCGAGGTAATAAAAACAAAAACAAAAATAAAACGTACAAAGCAGGATCAGCCCGCTGATTACATATCTTAAGAACCACGTATCTTTTTAAGTCGAATAAAATGTAAAAGTAACGTTAATGGACTCGCCGATGACAATTGCAATTAAGTGTTGTTCCTACAATTGATAACTAGAATAAATAGGTAATTTTTAGCCATCTTTATGAAAAAAGGGGTTGTTTAAAACGTTATTATGTTTCAGTGACTTGACAACTTTATGGTAAAATAAAAATGTTATTGACTGAATATATTTTAATAAAGTTTACTACATTGAAATTGAATACCTTAAAGAGGTTGGGCCTGAAAAATCCGTAAAAGAAAAAAAAAAAGAGACGTAGACCGGATTTTTTATTATACAAGTATGTTATTTTTTTATGAGAAATACAAAGCGTAACAAAATCAATACATATCGAAATAAGCTAATTCTTATTATGGTTTTCCAGAAACAGTTACTATTATTTTATTTTTATTATCCTTTTGGGTTTCACCACTATTAGATTTATTACAATTTTAAAATTGAACTCGTGACCAGTAATGATGATCAACATCGCCTATTATCCACAACTAAACATTTTAATCACTTGAAATCCCCTTGGGGCAATTTTGCCCGAACAAAAACACGTTACAAAAAATCAATTTATCATAATGACAAACCTTTTCAATCGCGAACAAACTACAATTTAAATGTTCTAAATCATTTAAAACAAGCAAACGTAACAAAGGAAGTCTATTAAAATCCACTTAGGATGAAAAATGGTTGATATTAATGGAAAAGTATCGGAGGTCAAGCCCAACGGTGTTTAGAAAAAACTAAAAATCTATGTTTTGTCACGCTGCACGGTGCATCTATTTTAAATTCTTGTTTGTTTTACTTTATAATAACTACGCAACAAATCTTACGTAATCTTTAAAAGTGGATATTTATTTTCTCACGATCAGTATTTGACATTTGGTTGGTCGGTATTATGTAGCGTACATATATGTATTTGTTAAATAGTATATGTACCTATGCAACATAATCTACTGACTTTGCCCACCTAAAGGATTCCTAGATGTTTTGATGTTTGTTACTCTTTCAAGCTGAAACGGCTGAACGATTTTTGTTAAAATTTTGTGATTTTCGTATGAATATAAATTTCACCTTGCATTAACTTGTTGTGATAACCTGTAATTACGTGTGCACTGAGACTTTTAAACCTTTTGTCGGTTATTTTATGTGTGGTGTTAATCTGTGTAGAGTGTACATATTAATAAATAAGACATGGGCGACTTTTTATCCAGGTAGTAGTGGAAGCTCTTAAATTTTACATATTTTGATACTCCACGTTTTGTATACATAAACTAACTTCTAAAGTATGTATGACAATAGTAAGAATGGGCAATGCGGAACCAGACTTTCTACGAGGATTGCAACCGCACCCGACTGCCAACTGGTGCGGAGCGCACGCACGACTGATTCGAAAGGCCTGCTTTTTACTTTGTTTTCTATACTTCTGCTCTTAGAAAGGTTCACGAATCATCAGAATTTGCAGACCTACAATCTACTAGCCATGCTCACTTAGTTGGCGTAAAGTTTTAGATTGTATTTTTTAATATTTTAAGCGCTTGGCTTAGGAGTCTTCAAGCGAAGAATAAATAGGTTCATCCCAGGCCAGTGTGCTGCATCGTCGACCGCATCATCGCTTGGCCACAGGTTAGATGACAGCCTTACTTACGTAAATGAAAAAGTATTTTTCGCGATTAAAAGCTTCACTGACTTGTTACGTGAAAATTGTTGTTTCGTGGTTATGCCGGACAGAAAATACAGAAAGACGGACTTGGATTATAGAACCATTTGTCTCCAGATGGAATCAAATGCACCTAATACTACACCTCGTAGCAACCGTCTTAAGGCCAAGATGTACAAACTCTCTCAACAATCTCAGGGTCAAATTTGCGAGGATACGATTTATTTTACAAAAAATACAACGCATTAGACCCTAATCGAGTTTCGTGGAACCTTCATATTTATTACCACTACAGGCTATTATCCTTGAAATACTAAATCTCTGGAGAGAAAAAGGTGCATCAGACATACCATACACACCTGTTTTGTTTTTATTCTGACGATATTCATCAGTTAATTTCAGTTATGTAACAAAACTAGCGACCTGCCCCGGCTTTGCACGGGTGCAATGCAGATATAGACCTTCCTCTTGAATCACTGTATCTATTAAAAAAAACTGCATCAAAATCCGTTGCGTAGTTTTAAAGATCTATGCATTCATAAGGACAGACAGCGGGAAGAGACTTTGTATTATACAATGTAGTGATGATTTTAATTCGTAAAATATTTTGTGCCTAATGTAAAAATACTGTATTAAGAAACAAGAATCAGAAATTGTTTTGTTACTCGTTAAAGTTTGAGTTTTTTAACTTTTAAATTAACCTGCATCGCATTACCAATTTGTTAACTGTCAAAAGTTATTAAAAGTCCGTTTACTCCATTTCTCCGCGAGACAGCCGGCGCCGGCCGAGAGTCCCGATTAAAATCCAAGCTATCGATAAAAAGCGTGTCAAAAAATCGAGAGAGCATTAATGATTAAGCTATAACTATTGTTACATCATTATTATTACTTCGGAGGCATAGAATTGTGGGTTCAATTCCCGATGCAACCTAAATCTGCACTTATATGTATGTTGCGTCATGATTGTAGTTTTCGATGCCTACGGCGAGGCAGAAGTAAGTGCTTGTACTATATTAAAGCTAATGTGGTATTGTTTTTGGAATAATTATATACATCTGTGTTAATAATTAGGTATGAACTTGCGACTTATGAATAGCAAAGTCGATTTAATATAAAAACTGATGTACTTCTCCTGAAAACGGAATGATCAGACTATGATTCTCAACTAATCAAAAATGCTAAAAGAAATGCTTTTCAAATGCTCGCACCAAAGAAGCTTTTAAAGAAGTCCATTATTTTTACATCTCTTAGATCATTTATTTATCGCTCGATCGCAAAACTGCCAATTTCGTACAGAAAATATCAAATTAATCGTATAACTCATATGTAACGTTAAAATTCATTTTTCATTTTTTATGAAGTGTCGAAGCACCGAGGCGTATGTCAAGGGAATAATTAATATTAATCAACTGACAAGTACCCGTTATGGATATATCCTGATACGTCAAGAAATGAAAGGTACATTTACCTACCTAAAATTTTAAATATATTAAATACGTCATGAAATAATTTCTCTTATAATTTTAATGTCAGAAATAACAAAATACTAAAAACAACATACAACTTAACACTGACAAATGTTATCAAATATCAGCATTATTCAACTAAAAACTATTTACTGTACGTTTTTATAGACTTTATGAATATGAAAAATATTTGTTGTTGTGAAACTAAAAACAATAGAAATAGCCATACTAACTTAAAATACAAACTTTGAAACAATGCAAATATCACTTACACACGTATGCATCGAGGACGGCGATGTCGTCCCAGTCATATCGTCGTTGACTTACTTTATAGTCGACCCCTCAAATAAAATTGAAAAACGCGTTATTGTCAATTCTTGGTTTATTTAAGACCTAAATCTTCGATAAGACGCAAAAAGAAATCTTCCAGCGAATTTTGGAGATACGATAAGAACGCAGCGGGAGGTTTGGTTTCGGCGCCGAAAAGTGTCAAAAACGACGCAAGCGCAGAAATAAGATAGCTGAATAATATAGCATGGTTTGGTGACAACATTTTGGTTTGTATTCGTTATAAATTTTTAAAATATCAGGTATTTGAATATTATTTGAATTCTTTAGTTAATTTAAAAAATAACTAATCTTCAATACACATAGGTGCTAATACTAATTCATTTATTTGGTCACATGTACATAATAATAAAACCTTGATAGTAAGTACATACACCCTAGCCGGGCACTGCAATACGGATGTCATTAACTATAGGTCATTAATATGTTTTTATAATAAGAAATTAGGCGTTTCTTATGTATAGGCAACGACAACATAAGATTAGCAAAACCTGTTTGAATAAAAATGATTACTTGCTGTAGATCCATAGACTAACCTAAAACCTCTTTAAACCATTTTCAAAAACATGGACAATCTAAAAAAAAACACAAGTTTGATAGTCAACATATAATAGAACTTCATGTTAAACTATTTTTCGAAGGAAATTTATAAATAAGCTAGGACGATAATTGTATTTGTAGTTTTAAGTAATTTTAAGATTGTATTAGAATAGAAAACACGGCTACCACATCTAATAACAAACCACAGGTTTGGCTGGTGGAAAATACTCGTCACCTTTTTGTTACATTTATTGTGCAATAAAGATAAAATAAACATATAAATAAATTGTTCAATACACTATAGCAAAATTCATCACTAATCGATTCCCCTAACAGAAAATGTCATTCGGGAAATTATAATTACAGAGCAGTGATGTATTCTGTGCGCACACGCATCCCATTGTGCTGTCGCAGCTGCAGCATTTGCATTGAAGAGCTGGGTGTGCTGTATAAATAGGTCACAGAAATTACAGCTATTGACCGTAATTACTGTAAATAGACCCACATATACAAACGTGTCTAAAATTAGGTACATCATAATTTTTTATGGTACTTGAAGATGTGAACAGGGACAGGGTGGATTACTAATCACAAAGCATTGCATCGTAGATTACGTTTTTAGGAACCAGCTCTACGATGCATCGCCCTGAGTCTATCAACTTGAGGCATGATAAGCCACCATGATTTGAACAGTTTGGGTGCCGGTGAAATTATAGGCACAAGATGATAAGCCACTTGTGCCTATAATTTCACCGGCACCCAAACTGTTCAAACCGAAACACAGCACAGCTGCTGCACGGAAGAAGTAGGCATGGTGGCAGTGACTATCTACCACTATCATCATCATCATCACAGCCTGGACTCACCCACCGCAGGGCCTATAGGCCTCCCTTTGTTTTTTCCAGTCTCCTCTGTCCTGTGTCTCTCTCATCTAGGTATGCCAAGTGACTTTCGCAATGTCGTCAAAATATAAAAGCACCCACCTGTGGATGGATCACACATGGTGATCGGGTGGCAGATGACCTACTAAAACTAAGCTAACTGCTCATGGCGATGACTTACCTTTGTTCTGTAGAGCGGATTGGAGAAATCCCAGCCCGGCGCCACGAAAAGATATCCACATTTTGAAATCTTTCTGCTCGCCTGAAACAAAACAAATACATTTAGCATAAAGGGTTCAATCATATTCTGTCAATTTTGGGCAAACAAGGGGCCATTGCGGCTTGGTGCGTTTTTTTACCTTAAAAGTTTGCGTTAACCATGTTCTTTTCTTTTTGAGCTAGTGTAGTGTAAATATTAGTAAAAAAATATATTTTTAAAAATAAATTAGAATTAAATTTTGGTAACTAGCTCATTCACAAATTGTCCCCTTAAATAGAGAGTAAGAAAGTGTTGATGGACACATTCCTCAGTTTTACTTTATTCGTATTATTAAATATTTAAAACTCCGACACCAGATTTGCCCATAAACTCATACGAAGAAGGAAGGAAATAAGGAATTACTTTATTCTATAATACTAGGTCCATGTTAAGTTATTATGCCTATCATAAGGCTATATTGTAATTTTTTAAGTCTACGTTTTTTAATAATATACGCTAGGTATAAAACTATTTTTTTGTATGCCAAAGTTATGTCCGAAAAATGAAACACGTTTGTTGGTGCGATATTTTTAAGTCGTAACAAGATTCTTTGTATTTGCGCAGTTTTCACGAAAACGGGAATTTGAGCCAAATGTTTGTAGGTCAGTGTTTGTTTACAAACTCGCTGTAAGTAATGTCACACAGGTTCTTAATGGTTTGTAAGCGGTAATGTAAAGAACTGTTCTTAGGTTATTGTTTAACTGGGTCACTGAATCATTTCGTACATTTTTTCTTGCATTTGCAGAGTAGTAGGAAAACAATATGTTTTTAACAGTAGTAGAAAGTTTTTACTAAACTACAAAAACATTTTGGAGTTTCTACTAGTAACTTAAGTGCAAAAGGAAATAATAGGTACGACCGTGTACTGGCTACCTCACTCCAAGGATCTTATGAACGCTAACGCAGCCAACTCAAATGATAATCACCAAATCTGTATTTATAAACTTTGGCATTGCTGTCAAAGTCAAATAACATCAACAGACAAACTGTAAAATTTACCAAAACAGGTTCGGTGCTCATTCATCCTTTGAGTTGAGAATTACTTAGCGAATACGGTGTAGTAAGGGGTTCCACCCAACCTATATCTTTCGAATCTAGGCCAACCACACATGCACGTGGTGCACTCAGTCTGACCGTCGACGGGCGGCAGCAGCATTCCTTGGTGCGAGAAACCGTGCCCTGCGATCCCTACCCAACCCAGCGTGGGGATTGTGATGATCAATGAGGCTTTTATCAAACAGCGACTGATATAGCCTGCTGTTGATATAGGGGCTAGAGTGGAGAAATAGGTTTTGAAAACGCTGCTCGGCATGGAATTTTCAACAAATAGTAGTGGCAACGGCTTAAGCAGTCTTTACATTGTTCGGTCGATGTGCCATAAAAAGTATGAATTCACTGCCATTTTCGCAACATCGAAGCCTTTCAAGATAAATTAGTCCATGGGAATATCTTAAGCCATTTCAGCTTATCTACTTAATAAAGATAGCCAGCGGCCATTTTGAATTTAACAGATCGATACATTTTAAATTATTTTTTACACAAATAGCTGGCAACATTGTATTTGTGAGCCTGCATTGCGAAAGAGCACCATGTATTTTAAAATATATTTTACTTTGTGACAAATTTTGCCACAATATGTAATCTTTTTGACAGTGCAATGTTACCTAGATAATACATACTAAGCAATTTTATTAGTACAGTATCGCAGATAGTGCACAGGTTTTGCTAGAATAGATGATAATGCAATCTTAATGTTTTTCGTATGTTTATTCGCTATGGTGAGAATTAGATAATAAAAGTTTTATTGTTTTTCATCATTATACTATTATTAATGTAATTTTTTTTTTCTCACTCAACTCATTGGCGACTGAACGGATTTGGATGAAAAGATTTTACATATTTTGTGACTTGGATGTGTTAACATCTAGACTACTTTTTACCATGGTACCGGGATATTAATAATATTATAATTATTTTCAGCCTTCATTGTCCCACTGCAGGGCAAAGGCCTGCTTATCTCCCTTCCATTTTTCGAGATCCAGAGCTGTGAGTCCCAGGTAGTTGCGCCACCTCAATCTGGGCCTGCCACGATGCCGTACCGGTAAATAAATAAGTAAATACGATTCGTGAAAGTAAAATATGTACTTATTAATGTTTTTTTATTAGACTTGCTTCCGTTCGCGGCTCGGCTCGCATTGACCATTGTAAAAAGTAACCTTAGATGTGTTAATCCAGGTTTAATTGAAAATATATACAAACACTCGCAAACTTTCGCATTTATAATATTAAGTGTGATGTGATGTATAAGACATTCATAACAACATTAAATCTACCTCATAAATTGTGATTGGCTAATCAGTTTTTATTATTTGAATTATGAGCTTTGCTATTAGTATAGTGATATAATATTGCTATATAATAATAAAATCTAGCACAGTTAATGAATTTAAATACCTATATATTATTTAACTCTTTATAAAATTAAAATATCAATGTTTATTTTAATCCAAAATCGGTTAGACACATTCAAAACTTATATTTATCACTTTTTATGAACACCGGCGAAGGCATATCTTTAAGTCAATTTGTGAAAAAGCGTTACGTTGATTTAAGTCAAATTAAAAATTATTTTATTAATAGTCTGTTTTTGGCCAGCAGTGGGACGAAAATTGGTAAATAAAAAATACTTATTTGTATATTTTGTGCTACCTATAAAGTTACAAAAAAAACGTACACGTATACTTACCCTTAGGCCTAAGTTATTATGTAAAAGTATGTAATTTGAATAAATTGTGTAAAAGTAAGTATTTTGTAAAATATTACAGTTTTTCATTTTAGGCAAATACCGCTTAAAAATACCGCAATGTCAAAAAAATCGGAAATCGGGTTCAATTTCTCGTGTTGTCACGCATCGAACGTACCACGATCATTCCAAATTAGTTGTGAACCGTCATACCTTGTCATAAAGTCTAATTTCGAGCAAATGTGGTCCATAACAGTACTTATCGTGTCTGACGTAACAAGTCAATGTCCTCAAGATATAAACAATGGGCCTTATTCATAATCAAAATGTCTCCAAACGCTCGACGTTAGTCTGTCTCTGTTATTCTAATGTCAATGAAAAGAGATGGCAACAGATCAAGTGGTTGGCTAAATGAGGTTCCTTTGATTATGAATAAGGGGACGTATATTTTTAACGATTGTTTGTTTAATACAGTTTCTTTATTTTATTCAAATACAAATACAAAAAAAATCATATAAGTTGTAGTAATTCCCATACGATTGATGCGAGCATTCTATATAAATCAAATTTTGTATGTTTGTCCTCAATTCGTTCAGAAACCATTGATCAAATTGTTATATAAAGTATACATGCAAACGAAGGTGCGGGCGGGTCAGCTAGTAAGCAAAGTAATAGTTTTTTTATTCTTAAAATAAGTAATAGTTTTTTTTATGGTAGGTACTTGAAGATAGAACAAGCACATGGCCTACCTGATGATAAGTGGTAACCATTACCTATCACAAAGCATTGCATCGTAGATCACGTTTTTTTAGAACGTGCTCTACGATGCAACGCCCTACGTCCATCAACTTGAGGCATGAAGATGATAAGCCTCTTGTGCCTGTAATTTCACCGAAACCCACACCCTTCAAAGCGAAACACAGCAAATCTGTTTCATGGCAGAAATAGGCATGGATGCAGTATTTCCCCGAACGAGCCCTCCACAAAGAACTTACATACTACCAAAAATATTAAATAAATAAATAATGCTGGACAATATCCCACAGCATCATGTAGCCCCAAACTAAGCAGAGCTTGTATTATGGGAGCCACGTGAATGATAAACTAATTATACCCCTTTTTTTGTAAATACATACAAATTATACATAGAAAACACCCAGATCCGACATAAATATCTGTAAATAATACAAACATTTGTCCCGCGGCGGGAATCGAATCCTGCGTCCCAGGCGGACCTTTGCCCACTGCGCCACAGAGGCCGTCAAATATTAAGTACAGTAGTATTATTAAGTATATATAAAGTATAATATAGTAGGATAGTTTTATATTTTACTTAAATAGTAAAGAAGCTAAGTACCGTACTGAGTGTTTACAGTAGAAACTGTTGAAAGAGCCGTTGGAGAGTCATCAGGGATGTGCAGTGGTACCATGTCGAATCGAAGTCTCCCGTTAGATAATAATAGACACACAAAGCCAGCAAAACCGTATATTTACCATTTACAGGTAAATAGATGGAAATAAAATTCTATATTGCACAATATAAAGTCAAGAAGTCGAGTCAAATTGCTTTATTCATTAAGATCTATAAAGTAACACTTTGAATCGTAAATTAACACCAATTCGTAACGCGACCTAACAGAAAAGAATTGGGAAAAAATTATGCTTGGCTTATATTTTTTTAAAGTCTCTTTTACAATCTCTATTCTTAACTACATATTACATTGTTTTTGAGGGAGTTGGAGTCAGTTTCATTCCCAGCTTTTTTGGCATCTACATAATCAGAAATGATCAATGGAAATTGTATAATAAGGTTTAAAACAAGTACACAGGCGACCTGAAATAAAAGCAAATATATTCTATGTGTCTATGAGCGTACTGTATTTTTCAAAGTGTATTTCTAATGCCGCTTTATCAACAAAAAAATAAAAAGTATTTAAAGTGTTATTATCTTGTACAAAATCTTGGTACGAAACCCTTTGTATGCAAGTCCGACTACACTAGACCGATTTTTAAATTTTGCAGTTACCGTTTTACTTTTCTAGTGTACAATAAAGAGTTTATCTAATAGCTAAGATACTCATTACTGCTTTAATAAGACTACAACAAATGACCATAAAAATAACCAGCCACTTATAACACCGGCACCACATTAACATACAATTTAAGCCACCATCACATTTGATGGTATAATGGGGTTCTATTCTCGAATCAACACTATCAAGATAGTATATTGACGACTGTTTGTCTGTTAATGGTACCAATAACGTATTTAGAGCCTATAAATAAATGGAGACTAATAAATTTGATTTGAACAAACTATACTTTCGATAAAACTGTGAAATCGTTGGAAATTCTGATGATATCAATATCTGAGAGATTGAAAGACTGGTTTTTTCAACTTTCGATTAAACTGTGATACTTAATAGTAGATTGTTTTACAAGGGACTAAACCATCCCATTATATACGAGGTTGTTATACTCCCGAGCGTAGCGAGGGAGGATGACAAGACCGAGTAATAATGGGTGGTTTTGGCCCGAGTAAAACACTCTACTTTTCACTTCGATTGCGAGAAAATAAAACAATTCAAAATTAGACAATTTTCAGAAATTTTATTAAAAATTAATCAAACTTCATAAAACATCACCAAGACGGTTCTATTTTAAAAAAAAAAAGATTGACGGAGCACCAAGAAGTCGAGTTTTTATGTAAGAGAACGAATGCTTTGTACGGGCTGATGATTTTAGACAAAAATTAAAAAGAAATAATACTTTTTAGCCCGAGGTATTAAACTCGAGTTTTAGGCCCGCTAAGCTATACTATTATGATACACTTTTTGAGCAAGAGAAGTGAAAATGTACTTTTTTACCTAATTTTCGCCAAAACTACTAACGGATTAAAGTTAAGGATGCAGGAACATTTCGGGTTTGGGTGTTTTCAATGTATAGTATAATATGTATGTATTTACATAAAAAAGCAATCCAGTATATCAGTCATGTGGTTCCCATAATACAAGCTCTGTTTAGTTTGTGGCTACATGATGCTGTGTGGTAGTGTACAGCATTATTTAATTTGTTTTATGGACACGTAAGCCTCTGCTCGGCGCCGCACTCGCCACATCTCCAAATTGTGATTATGTTTGTGAGTGGGATGAAATGCTTGATGACAGAGTGAAAGAAGATGTATGAGATGACAGCTAGTAAATCTAGAGTGCATGTTTATCAATTATTAAAGAGACATATTTGTGATGAATTAAATGAATTATCAACATATTTAATTATTATTTGACGATGTATCCATAATCGGATATTTCTATGTTTTTGCATATTATTTTGAATTTATTTGTAACGCGTTGGCATATAACTGTTATGTTATAAATTGTGAATAAATAAATAAATAACAATAATATGCACCCTGATCGCATTATCATCTAATAGGCATCGACGAAGACGCCGCCGCCGGGGCAGGCCTCGGAAACGTTGGCGTCACGTTATCGAATCCTGTCGTCCTAACTCCTCCTCCTGGAAGGAGATTGGGGAGTCATTTGCCCAGCAGTGGGATAGAATAGGTTAATTGGGTCAAAAAAAGTACACAGGTAGTATCACAGTTGCAAAAGCACACTGGGTATCACAGTTCTAGACTGTTAATATAGGCTGATTTTGGAGACTCGGACGGACGTTAGTCATACATCATCATCATCATCATCAGCCTATTGCAGTCCACTGCTGATAAGTCATACAAATTCCCATAAATTAAATATTAAATAAATAAATAAATAATGCTGGACTATCACACAGCATCATGTAGCCCCAAACTAAGCAGACTATTATGGAAACCACATGATTTATATTCTACATTAGATACATTTTTTTTGTAAATACATACATATCATACATATAAATCACCCAGACCCGAGACAAATATCTGCAGAACATGCAAACATTTGTCCCGCAGCGAGACTCGAACCCGCAACCTTCTGCGTCTCAGACGGGCCTTCGCCAACTACGCCACAGAGGTCGTCAAAAGACTGATATATATTTTGTGAGACTCGTTTTCTGTGCTCACATCTTTTCAAATGGGACGAGAACCGTGTAATTTCGGTATAAATCATACTCAGCGACATGCACAAAATCGATGTATTAGACCATGACCTAAACCGACAGATCCCAACGTAAGTCACCGTATCGAATGCTCAAAATATCACCGGTAGTCGCTACCACCTTCTAAATGATCTCCTAATCTGCTTTTTATGTGCTAGTTTAAATATAACACTATCTTTCATGGTATTAGCCACTGGTTTTCGATATAATAACGTTTTTGATCCTGCTTTTAGTGGATTTTTTTTTCTCAGCTTGTAGTCCACTGCAGGACATACGCATCTCCATGTTAAGGCGTTTCGGAACCTAAGGCATGTCACCTGTCCGTGGTGCACCCTGAACGAATAAACAGGGCTCTGTAGGCGTGCTAATTGCGGCATAGCACAGCCTAACCGGCACAGCTACATCCTTTAGCCGTCGACGGGTAACAGCGTCGGTGATGCGAGAAGCTCTGCCCTAAAATCCACAATTAGCATGCCCAGCGTGGGGTTTAGTTTCATATCCACCTCATTATTAGGGAAGACTACGTCTAGGAGTGGACTGATATAGGCTGGTTTCTTTGTTGTATTAGGGTTTTGCGATAATCATCTCGCTTGGCAGGTAGGTCGGTGATTTTCACGCATTATTCAATAAACAGGTGGAGGCCGAGGTAATACACAATACAGAAACACATGTCGAGGTTGCTACGACTGCTGGTAGAAGCTGGATGAGATTAGCAAAGGACAGGGTGCCCATAAATCCAGCAGTAGATGCTAGCTGATGATGATGTTACATAGCCCACATTTACACTCGTGGATCCGACATCAATGTCAATGTCTACGATATATTTCCGTAAATACTCATAGATTATATCAGTAATATTCGTAACTTGTTCCCACGAATGTAATATTTATTTGCTCAAGCTGTTGATGTAATAACGATGTAAATTCCATATTAAATTGAGCTGTCGACATATTTGAAAAAGCCATTCTTATGTTTAGTATACCCACATACTTTTGGGATTAGCTGTATAACTGTTTTTCTTTATAGCTTAGCTTAGCATCCAGTTAAATTCGTGCGATTGATATTGACATGCCCATAAATCATAATTCGATACGCAAACGAACATAACAAAACGATGAAGAGATTAAAGCATTGCTGGCATTTTTGATGTTTGTCGTAATCATGAGGCTGGCAGGCGGGTTGGTGATTGCAGTATTGGTGATGGTAAGCAACCAGGTTGATCCTGCTGTCCATCAACTGGTTTAATTTCTTCTTAAAACATCTATGGATGTAGTTGGAGTGGCCCAAACTCTTTGTCTGAACGTAGTCGGACGAAACCCACAAGTAAACATATAGAAGTCAAAAGATATATCTAATTGTTATGAACGTCTATTTTATACACATCATCATTATCCGCAGCCCGACTTTACCCACCGCTGGGTATAGGCCTCCTTTTGTACCTGTCATCTTGCTGCTGGACGACCGACAGATAATAATACACTTTAAATAATTTTGTACAGAAGTTCTCTTCCATATTAACCGCTCTATGCACCTTTTGAACTCGGCTTAAGCCCAAAAGAGCCGTAAATATGTCCCGTGACGGCCATAAAACCACTGTAGCATGGGATGAGTGGGATAATATACGATTATCCACAAAACAACCATGAAGTTGTAGACTGATAGCGATTTGGGTCAATGGAGAGCTATACCAACCTCCCACCACACAGGTTTTTACCAGGGCTAGTGATCTGCTCTTTGTTAGTAAATATTTTATAAGTTTTTCACTCTGTTAAACAATTAAATTTATTATTTTTTTGTGAGTAGGCAGGTCTATTGGCATTGGTTTCGAAATAAACTTATTTGTATCTGTATTTATAAGGGGAGGCCTATGTCTAGCAGTGGACTGATATAGGCTGGTGTGGTGTGGTGGTGGTATCTGTATTTGTATGCAGTAGACATGACTGTGTAAAGCCATGGAAAATATGATAAGATAAAAAAATATTTTGATTCGAGAGTCAAGATTCCAGAAAAAACATAGCGAACACAACTCCTTTCTTATTATATTTCGTCTCACTGCAGGACAAAGGTATCTCACAAATCCTGCAGACTCTTTCTCTCCCTCGCTAACAACCACCATGCTCTCGCGCAGGAGAGTCCCGCCAACGCTTCCTCGGCCGAACCCGACGACGCTGACGTCTTCTTTAATAAACAAAGATTGCTAATGAACTAATCTGACAAAATATATTGAAGTACGGCTACAGCTGTGCAGGTGGAAATAAATAAAAAATAAAATAAATAATGCTGGACGTAATCACACAGCATCATGTAACCCCAAACTAAGCAGAGCTTGTATTATGGGAACCACATGATTCATATACTACAAAGATTTTTTTTTGTAAATCATGCACATTATACATAGAAAACACCCAGACCTGAGACAAATATCTGCAGAACATGCAAACATTTGTCCCGCAGCGGGATCGAACCCGCAACCTTCTGCGTCACAGGCGGGCCTTCACCCACTGCGCCACAGAGGTCGTCGTGAAATGAATCCGTGGATGTCGAACGAGCCCTTAATTTGAGGTGAGAATTCCAATCAAGCATTGACTGATCTCGTTTTCAGGGTCTTGTATTATTATTCATCATTAACAACCTATAGAATTCTACTGCTGAACATAAGTCTCCTCCAATGATTTCCAAGAAGAACAATTTTGAGCCCTCTCCATCCACCAATTACCTACAATCTTGGCGATGTCGGTCCTTCTGGTGGGAGGTGTCAGGTCGTCTTTCAGATCGCGGTCGCCATTCGAGAACCTTTTTTTTCCCAACGGTTATCGATTCTATGGGCTACGTGGCCTGTCACTGACACTTCAACTTGCTGATACGGAGAGCTATGTCGGCAACCATATTATTATTTGTATTTTTTTATGTTGGTGTTGTAGAGGACCCAGGAAGAGCTTACTATAGAAATGATCCTATGAAGTAAGGTCATAGGTGTGGGGTGTACGGGGTTCCAACCCCCATCTTCGGTACCCAAGCCAACCTCACCTGCACGTGGTGCACCCTGCTAAACAACGAACGGGGCTCTGGCGGCCGGCTGATTGCGGCATAGCACAGCCTACATCGGCACATCTAAATCCCCTGGCCACCGACGGGCAGCGGCGTCGGTGGTGCGAGAAGCTGTGCCCTGCGATCCCCAACCCGCATGCCCAGCGTGGGGATTATGGGTATATCCCCCTTTATTAGGGGAGGACTATGTCCAGCAGTGGACTGATATAGGCTGGTGTGGTGGATGTTGGTGTGACTGCTGTGAGTACACTAAAGAGTTTTTTTTTTTCTATCTATCTATCTACCTATCTACAACAAAGAAAACTGTTTGCTTCGAAACATATTATTAAACCTAAAATTTACGTATTTTTTGTGGTTTTAATGCCTTAGCCCATATCGCTTGCGTCTCCAACTTGGATAGATACATTCAAAAAACAGTTCAAGTCTAATATTATAATTTATGTGGCACCTTCGGGGCGTAAAGCAACATTACGGTGACGTATCACTTCATCAATCCACCACTTAACGTATTTACGAGCTTCTTAATTAGCCAAGGCTCTATTTAAGAACTGTGGTTCAAACTTAAGTGACACTTAATAATGCCTGACTTTAATTTTCAAATCCTATGTTTTGTAAATTCCATTTCATGGCAAATAGTTTATAGAAAGATAGTTAATAACAGTGAATAATAACAGCACAGGTTAGTGATAACTAACCCGTAGACTCCTTGAGCAGTACTCAAGTCGAAGCAGATTTTGATATGGTATACTGAAGTTTTGTGAGAGAGGATGACAGGAGTAATTACTGTTTATATTATAACTTTTTTATATTATCCCAATAATAACTTTTTTAGATTTACTTAATTTGTTTCGTTTAGTTTTATTTTTTGTTGTTGATAAATGCTTTTATATCGTACTAATTATTAATAATAAAATAAATAATTGAAAGATAAATAAATAGCCAGACCTTCATTGACGTTTTATTTGAATTTGCAACGAGTCAACGTCCATATCAAATGTTTATGTCGGAAGTGTAATTTTTTAAATCATTTATTACATCATCACGTAAATGCAGAATTGTCATATAAACTAAAGAAATTTCAATTTTTGAGCAGTGTCTGACTAACTTTATTTTATATAAAGCAGAGATGTTTAATTCAATTCTGTTTTGATTTTTTAAAATATATAACTACCTATTGGCTAAAGAAATTTTGATTTTTGAGCAGTGACTGGCAGACTTTGTTTTATATAATGCAGAGACGTTTAATTCAAATCTATTTGATTTAAAATATATGCCGGCGGAAACGTAGATAAAGAAGTTTAATGACTTTTAAATCATATGCGATGTCGTGTCGATTAGCTAATAGGCAGTAATTAATGAGGAAGTAAGTTTATGGCAAGTAAATTGGATCTGATTGAGAAATTTATTTGTCATAAAATTGTTGATTAACAGAATTAATAGTTAATTATCATTTTAACTTGATTCTAGCAGAGCTGTTAGACATTATTATCGAAAAATATAATTATACTGATATTTAAATTTTTCTTAATTTGTATGTTACTTAGTAGGTACAGGTACAGTCAGCATCAAAAGTAGATGATGAGTTTCAGAATTTCAATACAGCTGATAGAAATTTGCGTCAGAATTAGATAGCAGTAAAGTGTTCCAAAAATAGGTGATTGAAAAATATGCCAACAATAAGCTAATGACACTAACCACCACATGTACCTGATGACTTTATGGGTCAAAAGTATCTGATGTAAAATAGTTTTATAAATATATGAATTATGTTACTTTGCAATATTTTGGCAATAAAGATATAAGTTCAAAAATAACTGACTATATATCACAGCAAAAATAACTGATTATCTATTTTAACCTTTTAGCTCAGTAGATAGATTCTTAATAAATAATTAAGAATTACTATCGACTTATTTTTATTTTTATTTTTATTTTTATTTTTATTTTTATTTTTATTTTTATTTTTATTTTTATTTTTATTTTTATTTTTATTTTTATTTTTATTTTTATTTTTATTTTTATTTTTATTTTTATTTTTATTTTTATTTTTATTTTTATTTTATTATTATTTCACAACACTTTATTATTATTATGATGTATTTAATATTATAAATTCGAAAGTCTGTGTGAATGTTTGTTACCACGTATCTTCGTAAACACTAAACAAATTTAGATGAAAGGAGAATGCCGTCTGATGTATGGCGCTCGGTACCAAGACTAAAGTGAGTGCGTAAAAAAAATATCCAATAAGTTTTTAGTCGATTCTACTGTCAAAATAATTAAAAATGAGGGTTATTGCCATAGTAACACTTTACATCAATGTTTATTGCCATAGCAACGTATATATCATTGGTTGTTGTAGTCTAATGGCGGCGTGCAACGGAAACCAAATCAACAAAATATATTTTTACTTGATTATTAATCGAGTCGGTGTGTAAAACTAAAGAAAATGTTAATGTCATTTATAAAATATTATAAATTTTATGGGATACGTTCGGTTTTGACGCAATTCGTACGGGTTCTCGGCATTCTCCTTTGGGGAACAAAAAAAATCTTTACCAATCTACTTGAAGTTTTGTACAGAGACTTTCTATTGAAAACGAATGAATACGTGTTTCAGGATTTTTCGCAATTCAACCCCTAAGACTTTTAACGGGAGTGGCAAAACTTGTACGCGGTACAAAAGTCTGTGTGAATGTTTGTTACCACGTATCTCCGTAACCACTAAACCAATTTTGATGAAATTTAGCACGTTAATAGTTTCGGTGCCAGAATAACACATAAGCTAATAAAAATTTGAAAAAACAACCCCAAAAGTGGTGAACGGGGGTGGCAAAGTCTGTATGGGGAACAAAAAAAATCTTTACCAATCAACTTGAAATTTTGCACAGAGACTGTCTACTAAAAATAAATGAATACGCGTTTCAGGATTTTTCGAAATTAAATCCCTAAGACGATTAACGGGAGTGGCAAAGTTTGTACGGGGAACAAAAGTTTGTGTGAATGTTTGTTAGTTTAGCTTAGTGAATAATACAAAAGCTTATCTAATTTTGATTTTAAGCTATTGCATAGCTTCTATCGCGGGCCTTGAGCGCGGGGACCGAATCCAGAAATTCCGTAACGAAAAAAAACTCACGCTCCCCACTCCGACGGGCACGGAGGTGTGGCTTGAAGGCCGTGCATTGTCTAACGTCGTTTCTTTTCGGCAGTCTTCGACACGGTGTTTGTGTGCGTGCAACTAGACGTATTTTTATGTAATAACAGAAAAAAAAATGTTTGTGCTTATCGGTCACCACGCTCAAAAAGTGTAACTTGAATTAATATCAAAGAAAAAGAAATACTGCATAAATAAAATTAATAAATAATTATAATTGCATAAGTTGATACAAAATGCTATGCAATAGCTTTACCGCGGCAGTCCCCGAGTGCCACACGTCTTTTTTTTTCTTTCTCTAAAGTTGTAAACGGGGTGGCAATGTTTGTATGGGGAACAAAAAAAAATTTTACCAATCGACTTGAAATAATGCACAGAATCTCTCCTCTAGAAATCAATGACCTGTTTCAGGATTTTCCGCACTTCAACCCCTAAGGTGGTTAAAGGTAATCAATTTTTATTAATGAACTTTGATTAAAATTGATTCCTAAAAAGTACATTAAGAAAATAAAACTTGATCAGGGTATGATTAGCGATGAAAGTTTGTATGGGGAACCAATCATTTCTCAAGTCAGGTAAGTTTATTAAAATTTATCATACTTAACCTGCAGTTGAATTGATTGAAAAAGGTAGTAAGAGTGGGAACGAGAACGGAACGTTTACGGGTATGCTAGGTAATGCATTAATAATATGTTAGTACTTTATATTCCGCGCAAAACGTGGTAAAAATATATTGCCTTTATGTAAATAATGAAACACATTTTGACACATACATTTCCACGCGGGCGAAGCCGCGGGGTGCAGCTAGTATATTTATAGAACTATTTTACATCAGATACTTTTGAACCTTAAAGTCATCAGGTACATGTGGTGGTTAGTGTCATCAGCTTATTGTTGGCATATTTTTCAATCACCTATTTATGGAACACTTTAGTGCTATCTAATTCTGACGCAAATTTCTATCAGCTGTATTGAATTTCTGAAACTCATCATCTACTTTTGATGCTGACTGTACCTCAAAAAGGACAAATTTTTCAATTGACAGATAAACCAGTAAATTATCCTATGAATGATTAAACTTTATGAAATTTTTAGATATTTTTTCAAATTATCTAACAGATTGAGTAAAGCTATTGAAAAATCGGACCAAAAAATGCAATACCACTGTTTGTAGAAGGTCAGAACAATAGCACACTTGGCTGCTCAATCGAAACCGCGTTTTCTAACACTACAACTACAATCCTCAGATCGCATCAACAAGAAGCAAGCGACGAACAAACATGGCGGCTCATTATCAGATCGCATGCACATTGCTCAGACACGATTACTTTCCGAAAGTGTAAATAATTCGAACGATAATCGATAGTTTCACAAGTCGACCGGTGGAGGTCGTGGGGAGGGGGTCGTGAGAACTGGAGAACTTGCACTTTCAACGGCGCGCCGCTAGCCGATGCGCGGGCGCCGCGGAGTCTGCGCACGAACGTCTAGGGCACAGATTAATCAATCGCCAAGCACGTCAGAGGATTCTCTTGAGGAAGTAGTTTTCAAACTACAAGCTACACTTATATACGCAATAACTTTTAAAGCCAAGAAAACGTTTGATGTTTACAGTAATAATGAGAGTTGCACAAGATAGTGGATATTATCACCATAAGCCTTCAAATGTAACTTTCCAGGCTAAGAGACGATACTCAGTATATTTTACTCTAATATGTTTTTGTCTATTAGACAATATATATACATGGCAATAACTGACAGGACTCATCAGATGCAACATATTTGATGATAGAAGATCCTTGCCGTTGTATTACCATAAATAATATACGTGTAATCATTTCGATTTTCTATAAACATTAGAGGGAAAGCTAAAGAATCAGATGCAATTGACCTTACTGAACGCGAAGCCCACTTGAGACTTTAATTGCTCTATCGTTTTGAATGAAAACACCTGGCGGTCAGTACTTGATTGCAGAAAGCTGACTTCGATGACCTTCTAAGAAGCTAGTTACGATACGATGATAGAAATACTCATGATTCACATCAATCGGTAGATCAAGATGAATGGTTGGTTAGTGTTCCTTTCGGAAATAGTAACAAAGAAGAATTAATCGAGAATGATCTATTTGACATATTTCCAATGAAATAAACATTTATGTACACGAACTTTGTGAGTATAAGTTAATTAAATATTTGTTTCTTCTCCCTGTTTTAGCTCAGTGATTATAGCCATACTCCAGCCCCCTTAGCATGCCGTTTTTATGTCTACTCTACGATATAGAAGACAACGTATTTCCTGCCGGCTTAGCACAGCAACCGTAGACAAGGTTTTGTGCTTTAAAAGATGGACCGCCGATTTTTGTTGTGTCTTGATAGTACTTAAAAACTCTATATCACTCAAGAGTGTTTGAAGTGAATAGAACTTTAAAATAATAATGCAAAAGAATAAGTGAAAGAATTTCAAGATCACTTTCTAACGCACCTAAATCGAGGTGATAGACAAAAAGTGCGACAATGAAAGAAAATGTCGACACAATCACGACTTTCAACGCTATACAAACAAATGGAGCGTTTATCAGAAGAAATCTATACAATGAAATGAAAGTAAAACAAACAATGAATTTACAAAATATTTGGAAACAGTTTTAGATTTAGAATTAATAAAAGCGCGTTTCGTTAAAGAGGATTTCGGGGAACATCTTTTCATTCAAAGTGCTGGTTCTGTAACTAATGATACACATAGGTTTGAAAAGTGACATATTGTGTTCTACCGATGGACATGGCAGCCGGGTACATAATAATTTACAGTTGTGTAGATTTTACTAGGTACTCAAAGCTTCTAGGAACCGTGAACTTTCAATGAATGGGTCAAACCGTACATTGTTAGACGGTCTAAAAACGATTACCAATAAAGAACAAATGACACAAACACTCAAAGAAAAGTTAGAAAGCGAAATGAACACAATTAACTGCATTTAGAGGGTTTCCTCGTAAATCTTGATAATGAAATGCTTACTGAGTCACAGAGGATTATATCCAACCTCAAATAAGCTGTATTCCCTGGGAACAGAGTTCGATTTCGCTCGATGGTCGGCGCATAAGATAACTTGCTGGAAAGTGAAATGGGGGCGCACCTGTTTGACGGTGCTTTCTTTACCAGGCTACGTCACTACAGTCAGGTAGTATCGGAAAATAAGCTTTATCCCGTTTAATCAGAGTGATAGTTGCCATGGCTTACTACTTGTACATACAACATAGATAGGGGTGTCATGGTCACAAAGTAGGGGTCAACGGGTCATCATTGTCATTGCCGAACCGAGGACGACTTAGTTCAATTTGAATTTAAATTGAACTAAGTCGTCCTCGGTTTTGGTTTCATTATCGTTTGGACAGTTCATACTATAATTTTAAGTGGTTTTAGTGAGGCTTTTGTACGTATTACTACAATTTCTTCTGTATTTGTCTCGATATACTTTTTGCTAAGTGAGAGTGGTCTCGATCCGATAATTGTGATGGTTGGTAGTGAATCCGTGATGAGTGGATCGCCCTTTGTTTTCAGCTCAGTGTAAGAGACTCTGGTATAAACTTTGACCTCGATGTTAGACTTCAGGGTTCGAATTCAAAATCCTTGATACTCGAAACAAACACGAAGGCTGTGTTAGTTTTGACTTTTGAGTATCAAGGATCTTGAATTCAGTGTAATAATTGTCAATTGATATTTTTTTCTTTTTCTTTCAAAGTGCTCTATCTAGTGCCAAATGTATTTGTTTATAACTTGGCTTGTGTTGTTAGTTGTGGTAACAAAGTCAATGAAAATTATGCAAATTGAGACGCTGTGTGTGACTAAGGGTAATAAAGTCAACGACCTGGGACTCAGCAAAATACTTACAAAGTAACTCGTTAAGTAGTAACTCAGTAGGTAACATAATGCTTACGAGTAGCCATTAAACATAGAACTGCTAGTAACTAACAACTATGTGACTATGTTGCTTCATCATCTATATGAAGAAAATTGAATTAATAAAATAGCTAGCTGCGTAAATTGCTTCTAAACTCCCAATTTCATTATCGACCTAAAAAAACAAATTAATAAGGCTCAAAGAACAAATTGCCAGTCGGAAATTATTGAAAACACTCCAATTATTATTACAGACAATTCCACGGTCGAAGCTATCGTTTACATCTCGATTGTGGTTCACGAGCGGCCATTGTGGCGTTGATGCGCGGGCGCAGGCACACCGCGCAGCCTAATGACAGACCATTTAGCAGTATCGCAGCTACGATCCAATTGAGACGTCTACATTCTGACAGATCTTTTTTTTATTTACTTTTCTTTAAATTGCGATGCAAACATCTTACCGACAAAATGTCCAGTGACGAATAAACTTTCATATCGTTTGATTTTTTGGCTACCTTCTAAGATTTGTCTATCTCCCTCGATTCATTTAACAATAGTACACTGTGTCCTACCCACAGAGTCAATAATCACGTACCATTGGTTGTCAAAATTAATAAACAACGAAATTCTGTTTTAGGGTTATTTTTAATCGTCGGATAACAGAAAATAGATCCACGCGTTCTATTTTTGATAGGACCAAGTATTAAGGTTTGTCGAACTGACATTTTCAAAGAAAATATATAAAGCTATGTAGGTAAGAAAGACAATGTCCCCTAAAGCAGGCCGAAGCAATATAATCTAGTGCTATAAATAACAATTTCTCCTTAAGATTAATCAGTATTTAAGCGATAAACAATGGGAGTAGGATCAAAGGTGCCGAGACACTTTCGCTATGCCATAAATTGAACGCCCACTGCGGTGACGGCGTGCGTAAGCGCAAAGAAAAGCCGGCATTTGGCTAAGATAAATACATTTCAACGCCCGAAGAACTTCGACTTCACTAAAAAGTCAGAAACTAGCCTACCGGGGGAAGTGCACCCTCAAATCTAATTGCCACCAAACGGTCAACCATCCAATTTAATTAATTAGTATTGAATTTATGTTGTTTCTGATATTGCAAATATTTACACCACAGTGTTAGTTTATAAATTAAAGTTATAGTCGCATTTTAGATGACCTCTGTGGCGCAGTGGGCGAACGCCTACCTGAGAAGGTTGCGGGTTCCATTCCCACCGTGAAACAAATGTTTGTACGTTCTGCAAATATTTGTTTCGGGTCTGGGTGTTTTCTATATGTATGTAAATGTCTAATATTAGTGTATTTACAAAAAAATGTATCTATGTAGTTTATCAGTCATGACATGTGGTTCCCTTAATACAATCTTTGCTTAGTTTGGGGCTACATGATGCTGTGTGATATTCTAGTATTATTTATTTATTTGGTTTATGAGAGAAGAAAAAACTTTTTTTTAAAGTTAAAACTTTAGAATGTGAAAAATATATAAGTGACAAAAGAAATGTTGCTTAGCCAAGATGCTCTTAGAACACAAAAGATACACTACAAGCTCTAGAAGTTGCCACTTACAATGATCTACGGACGAAATGGACCTCCATTTAGATGGAGTCTGGTCAAAGAACCTTCTTTGACCAGACTGACTAAAAACATTTCTGCTCCAACCTCTTTGCAATGACTTTGTAAACCCTACAAGCGATTACCACATCTATCACGTGCCAGATTAAGTGCAATATTGATCTAGATCAGTTCGTCCTCGCCTGATGCGCGTCAAGGTTTCCCTGCATCCTATTATCCTATTAAGCTTCATTGGTGCACGTTCTGTCATCGGTCGGCCTCTGTGTCAAGGGTTTAATTTAGTAGTGTCAATGATCCCTCCAGCCAGCTTAGAATACCTTGAATCTAAGGACTTTTGCATCAGGTCCAGACGATATAAACCACGTCAAGTGGTTACTTTTTACTCATTGACAGGGATGCTGTAGTGTCTGGGACATGGTTAGATGGAGTAGGCTTGTCCAGCACCTATACCATTCTCTCAGTCAAGTCGGCCTTAACCACAGGAAAGACATGGTCAAAACGTATGGAGCTGAGTAAGCCGCGGGTTTTCTGACGATGTTTTCCTTCACCGTTTTGAGCATGTGATATGCGCATATAAACTTTTCGAAACGAAAAATCTATTGAGCACGGCCGAGATTCGATACCACAACCGAACTTGAATCTTAAGGGGTGAAAGCGAAACAAACAGACAGTTTTTTTCGCATTTTATCAGATTAGTTTAGATTATTTTTGATTATGTTGAAAATACCCATAGAATGTAGACCAACCTCTTCCGTACTCTAACCTGTACTTTTCCGCGGAATAGTCTGCATCACTCGAGGATATTTTAAAGAAAAAGTAAAAGAATTTCTCGAGTTTGACCAACCAGTTGTAATTAAAACAATTCGAACCTAGATAACCTCAAAGAAGTTCTGATTGCTGGAAGCATGAAAAAATGTATCATTGTTCATTTAACTCGCAATGTGATTCTCTAAGCCACAAATCGAAAGTATAAACTGCGATGAATTCACACAATTCAATATATCATAATAATTGGCTTGGTTTTCACTTAGTTCCCGACGCTTTCCACGTGCTGAGAATACTTCACTTTCTAGTCAAAGAAAATTACGACCAATCATCGTTGACACCTGTCGAACACGATGAATGGACTAGAAAATGTCGTGTCGGAGTTAAAGAGCTTGTAAACTGGCTGCTCCTGCTTGGCTAAGCACAGACTTAGTTGCAAGTACGAACGATCACAAATTAAATACTTTTGAACGTAACGCCGAAAATCGGGCTTTGTGGCGCTTACTGGGGGAGACCTTTCTCCAGCAGTGGACTGATACAGGCTGACAATAGATAAATAGTACTCTACTACCTGCGTGATTCAAGACTAGCTCCAGCCCGTGGTACACGGATAAAAAGTAGCCTATGCTATTATTCCTGGTTTCAAACTGCTTATTGTGCAAAAAATCTGCTGAATCCTTTAGTAGATTCGTTATGAAGGTACAAGTATTTCACATTTCACATCTTACATATTTTTTATTTAACATACAATTTTTGACAAATACAAAACATATCTTTCTCTTTCCAACACAGCGATTTCTAGCGTATCGTGAACTTGCGTGAAATGATCACTTCGTTGCGTCTCTTACCATCTTCTTGGGGATCAGCTTTCAAGGATTCCTTTAAGGATGTAGTACATTTCCCGATACCAAAACAAACTTTTTATAAATATTATGAATATGATCAAAACCAATCTGTACCTTGGTTATGCTCCTATGCCTTATATGGTTAAAACGAGGGGTCTGGCTAACTGGTTATCAGGAATCGGTTTCTTTCGTCGCTAGGTCATTAGCTCCCTGTAATTGTCCATTGTTTCAAAGGAGGTTAATGTAAGTGATAACTTGTTCGCTAGATGCGCACGCGGCTAGAAGGCTGCGGGTAAATGGAAGACCTATGTCTCTAGCAAGTCGATTTGGGTCTAAAATGTTACCTATTTGAGCGAAAGTCGGTCAAGCTGTCACAAATAATTTGAAGTTAATGTTAGAATGTTCTATTAGTGCTTGACGTCTACGACTGACCCACTGCAGTAAAATGGTTGTAATAGAATAAATAATAAAAATAAAATAAATATACCGGACATCTCACACACGGCCAACTGATCCGTAACGAGGCAGAGCCTGTACTATGTACATACATAGATACTTATAAAATACCTAGACACATATCAAAGATCCATGTTCACCACATAAATGTTTGTCCTAGGCGGGAATCGAACTAACTGAGCTATGAGGCCAGTCAAAGAAAAACAAACTTCAGAAACTTTTGTTTCATGCAGCACTATTAAAAAGAAAAACATACATAAATAAAACCTTAACTATAAAACTATACTCACTAACTATCATAGGTATGTTTTTTATAACCTAAAACATTATTTTCGGCTTAGAATAGCGGAGGATCGAGACGACTGGTATAATCAAAGGTTGGGCTGAAAATAGCTGAAATGATGATGGTGATGATGATGATCATGAATCGCTAGCGGCACGTAAGTCTAGCAGTGAAGGAAACTTCTGCGCATGGGTCTCTCGCCCTGTCTCGCCTCTAGCTCCCATATGATACCTTACTTTTAAGTTCTGCCCAATAACGGTCAGCGCTAGACTTTCGTGCAACTACTTGTAAATACTAAATTTTCTGTAGGTGGATTGAATTCAGACTGGATAGCTTGCTATTGTTATTCCCGATGGCAGGATGGTTTCATTTTGCTCCTCATTTATTTCTCAATGAGACTAAGTTGTATAACTCGTTGCAAAACGATTTGTTGTGAATGAATGTTGGGTTGGAGTAGTTTTTCTGCTATTGACATTTTTGTTGTTTTTGAGCTGGTTGTGAAAAATACTGGTATTTTATGTATCAATAAAGGCAAAGCTTAGAGCAGAGTCGCTAACTAAAGATAGAGGACGATGGAGAGAGCTGGAAGAGGCTTTTACAGCTGAAAGCGGTTCTCGCCCAAATAATGATTCATTTTTTTATGTATGATATGTATGTATTTACAAAAAAAATATGTGTAGTATATCAATCATGTGGTTCCCATAACACAAGCTCTGCTTAGTTTGGGGCTACATGATGCTGTGTGATTACGTCCCGCATTATTTATTTATTTATTTATTTAAATTTCGAAAAATGATTTATCTGTGATAGTAAGTATAGTTAGTTTTCTTTTTAATAGGTACAGTTTCAAATATGTGTGAAGAAAAATTAAAGCTCTGGTGTCGGAGTTTTTAGACGGCCCGAAGGCCTCCGACATGTCTTAAGGAATGAAAAAGCCGGAAACAACATCTTATCATGCCTTCCGAAGCACAGAATCGCACAGATCTAATGCCACTAAACGGTCACCCATATAAGTAGTCATTGGAAAAAAGACTAAACAAATACCTCTACCTTTTATATTATGCAACAAAATTAATGTAGCTAAGTTCTCACGATTGATGAAAGGTCAAAAAACTTAGTTTGTTTCTTTCAAGAAATTACGTTTGTATGTCTTTTCTAATGATTCATAACTACCTGTTTGATTTATCGTTTCCGAGTACTTTGGAGAATTTTAACAACTTCCGATTTATGTGTGTAAAAACGTGTGTTTGCGTTGCGTGTCGCATTTTTCTCAATAAAATATAACAGTAACAGGAAATCCGATTAATGTATTATAGCTTATAAAAAACCAGTAAACAAAGCTATTATACAACTCCGTCCCTGACGAAGGTGGCGTGACGAACTGGACGTGTTTTCAGTATCCTGGCAAGCAAATTCCCAAGATCGGGATGTGTGGAAAGAGGGAAGGGAGCTTTGCCCTGCAGTGGGATCAGACAGGCTCATAAGATAAGATTAAACAACCTAATATTATATTAGAGAATAAGCAAGCAGAAGTGGTAGTTAGCCGTGGAGACCGGCTCGGCATACGTAGGACGCTCTCCGGCCAGGTGGAGCGCCAATCTGCTGTCGGCTGCTGGTAGAAGTTGGATGCGTCGAGCTCAGGACAGGGCGCAATGGCGCTCATTAGGGGAGGCCTCTCCAGCAGTGGACTGCTATAGGCTGATGATGATGATGATGATTATATAACAAATTTCGCATACTTACTACACGTATCAGAAAAGACCAAATGGTACCTTTCATCCAGAAAAATTACCGTTCCCGAGGGATAGTAAAATAACTTTTTCTCAAACATGCTTGGAAATTAGAGCATTATTTTGACAACCTTCTTTGAGATAAATCGAAATTGCTGTACCGGCCCAATGTGAGCAGCGGCCGGCAAAAGTTGTATGAAAATTCATACCTGTCGTGTTTAGCGGCCAAATAAATTACTATGAAAACTCATATCTGACGTGTTTTTTAAAAATGGAACGATCTTTTACTCCGAAACATGGCAACCGAAGAGGTAACTAATCAAAGGGTTTATTTAAATTTCGAACTGACTTGCAAATATAATGCTGTTTATTGGAAAATCCGCACATTATTTGAGAAAAGTACTATACAAGCCTTGGCCACAACTAGGCATTGATGGACTCGCGTATGTGTGCCTCGGCTTCGCCTCGGCCCACATTAACACGTTCGTCCATCGATGCCTCTTTTGCTGGCTTTTGCAGTAATGTACTATTATACACTAGCACGTTGACTGCGGACCTCGGATAGAGCTGGTCCAGCGAATGGAGCGTATCTTATTCAATACTCAAAAGTTAACACGAGTCACGAACAAAAGCTAGTTGTAATGAAGCCGATCTCATGCTGGCATTGTTGACTAATCATCGATTAAACTCTACCCTAAGAGTAGGATTCTTAATATGTCAAGACCTTTCAGTATTGCTGTGATTCGGTTGTGTATGAAGTGTGTGGTGCGTGAAGCTGCCGGTGAAATTACAGGCACATTATGATTATTACCTTCATGTTTCAAATTGATGGACCATCGTAGGAAACGTTCACTACATTGTCACAAGTAATGGTCACCACTTAACATCAGGCGGGCCATCTGTTCAAGTTTAAAAAAAAACTGGCATTAACAACGTAAAATAACTTGAGATAGGAAGAAGTTAGTCGTCCAATTTGCCCCGCAATTTATTTTGCGAATTCAGTTGCAAAAACAAAAGTAGGCGCGGGACTCAGGACTGAATTGGTTAACGAGTCTAAATTAAGAAATTGCAGGTGACATCAATCGAATCGGAATGCCCAGATGATACGCAACACAGGGACGAAACTAGGACGGTTTCATGGGGGCAAGACAGCATATTGTAATCGTTTGACTAGCTAGGGGATGATGATTGAAGATGACGCTCAGCTTCAGTATACGTACCTTTTCATTGGGTGCACTAAAAATCTCTACAATCTACCAATTAGCTCATGGTTTTGGTAATACATGGCTATACCTGGAGCTTTTAACAAGCATATAATTAATAAAAAATATATATGAAATCGTAGATATTTACTTAAAGGGGTTAATTATTTCAGATGAATCGTGATGTTGTTGTGTTTATACCGCATCTGTGAATAATTTAAAAATAGAACGCGTAGGTAATTTAATGAATACCTTGAATTATATTCAATGGGATAGCTATTACTGGATTATCTGATAATTGAAAAAATGTACCGCTAGGCTAATTTACCTTCTTTTAGTGACTCCGATATTGCAAGTTGCCCTGATGTACGCTTCCCTAACTACGACCCTGCGCATGCACAGAGGTGACAAACGATTGCCATCCTGCCATGAGATTACCCACATACGTTGCCATTTATCTCAAGTTTTAAAGGGCCGGGAATGAAAAATTGGACGTGATATTGAGCGCGTCGTCTGCCCGATAATCTTTATTGGTAAACTTGTTTGGACGCCATTTTTAGTCATGCGTCAGATGAAAATATTTCACGGCGACAAACGTTCGAATTTAGAATGTGCTGTTTATTTTTTTTAGGATTGTATTTTTTTTTAAAGATACGTTACGGCATAATACCTACTTGTTTTGCTTCACTTTATGGTATAATTGTTATGCTGGATTACCAATAAAATCTGCGATATCTCGAACTAAACCAGTTTCTACAAGAACTGTAACATATTTTGAGTGCAATTATGTTTCTTTGTAGGGGCACAAAAAATGATGAGGTCTATTATTTCTCTAAATAGAGCGTGGTGCGCGGGCGGGAATTTTAATGGGAAGGCATCTGCGTTGCGCTATGCAATGCGCGCGCCGGTTTTTCTATCCAAACCGGCAGTGCAACAAGTTGTTGCAGCCTACAGTCGTTTCTGGCAAGTTCTTTAATAAATATTGCATAAGACACCTGTCATAACAGCCTCGATCGAAGTACGTGCGCGATACCGTTTTCGGCGAATTATACGCATTTAAATTTTGTGCTGTTTTAGGCGTTATCCGATATTTTTTTCACTAATATAACCACTTAACATTAGGTGGGTCGTGTGCTTGTTCCATCTTCAAGTAGAATAAAAAAAAAACAAATTGAGTAAGATTTTATTAGTTCAAAAAAGTGCGTTCATAAAATTATACAATGAGTCAATATTACAACTAGCATAATGGTAAGATTGAGTCTACAAACTCTCAGACAGGCAATTGATATTTCACACAATGAGCGCTAAAGTAGACCAACAACCTCAAACAACACACAAAATCGCAATGTTTTTGCGATGTGGCAACCCTAACAATTCAATTGAGAGAATGAATTGCGAATTGAAGACTTATGATTCGTTGTGATACTGCATTTTTTATGTAACTTAATATTTAAGCCATTAGAAATTTTAAGGTTTAGCCATGGAAATGGGCAGTGAGAGAGTTGCATAATTTAAACGCAACTTTCTAAGATGGCGGCCGAACACAGGTGCGACAGTTAGCAAATAGAAAATATCGTTACGCAAACAAATAACTTAGACATTTTTGTTTGTTGAAACACAAAGTTGCGGCTTTGGAATACTGATTTGTACTTTGCATAGTTTTGAGGGCACTTTCTGTTTTCTAACCCTTTTTGGAAAAATAAAACTAAGTAGATGAGACGGACCTACTGGTTGATTACTTAATTTTTTTATGATTGCGCATGAGATGGAGCAAGCACATGGCCTACATGATGTTAAGTGGTAACCATTACCTATCACAAAGCATTGCATCGTAGATCAGGTTTTTTTTGGAACATGCTCTACGATGCAACGCCCTGCGTCCATCAAATTAAGCCATGATGATGATAAGACTCTTGTGCCTGTAATTTCACCGGCACCCACACCGAAACACAGCACAGCTGCTTCACGGCAGAAATAGGCATGGTGACAGTACTTCCCAGGACGAGCCCTCCCCAAGGAACTCTACTACTACTAGATTAGTGAACTCTCCAATAAACAGAACACAAGTTAACGATGAATTTGTTTCGTAAGTTCAAATTATTCTCATCTCTTGTCGCTCAGTTGAGTTCAATCGCAGCAACTGGCCGCTAAAAGCATAAATGCTGTTACATGATTTATGAACTCAATAAACGCAGGTTTTTATAAACACAAAAAATCCTGCGAGCTAATAATATTGAGATTTTTCTCGTCCATCATCTACCAAATTGGATTTATGTCACAAGATATCGTTAGGTTACATACTCCTTTTAACTTGACTTTTTTTAACCAGGCGCCATTTTGACGATCGATTTTACCGCGAACTCGATCATTCCATTTTCAAATTACTTATATAAATCACCATTGAGTATGTATGCGAGTGATTGTGTTCGAGAAAGGAGTTTTACGGAAAATAATTAAAATAAGGATCGACTTATTACAAGTTTTTATACGTGTTTTATGTTTATCTTATTGGTACGTCTCTGAAGAGAATAATTTATGATTTTTTATGGCGCAAAGTTAAACACTTTTGTCATCGTAAATCATAATAACTGGGGTAGAATTGATATTTCATAACTCCTACGTTTGCCAGCGTCTGTGATTACTTTTTAAAGGAAGGTAATAATTAAGTAGGTACCTACGATAGTACCTAAGTATACGTGGGTATATACTTAGATAATTCAAAAGACATTCCTGAACGTGCATAGAATTCGGCCGCGTTAGGTCATCGTTCAAAAATACGTTTAGAATGTACGGCAGCACTTCTGCCACACGAGTAGCCACTGATTTCGATGCCACTCGGCACATTCATAATTTTCTGTGGGTCATGAAAACTACCAAACTTAATAGAGCTCTCATTGTCACAAGTTTTACTTACAATCTAGTATCACAGTGATAGTAGAAGTGCCTAGAAATATTGGATGCTTAGAAGCACGTCCCTTTCAAGATGGCGCCGCATACGTGACGTTTCTAAACGCGGGAAACAATGGTGGGTCCGTTATGAATATTGAGAGCTTGGGATAGGCTACCACTTCACAGATTTTCGCCTCATAATAGATGACAGGGTATACGATTTGGCCTACTGCGCTACGTGGTCAAGCGCGACCGCGCGCGCGACAAGCTTGGCGCCATGTTTCTGCGCGTTCGAAATTCGAAATGACTTTTTAAGCAGATCGCACTAAAAAGGTAATAAATTAAATTCTTAATGTAGCTTTAATTCGCAAAAAACTTTAATCAGATTCAACGGTAAGCTGTGTTTCGAGTCTTAACGACCGCGGAAAATCGGACATCTGGAGTTAATCAAATGGTTATTAAACCCTTGACCTTCGAGTTTTTATTCATAGAGGTTTTATTTTGAAGGAAATTGAAGTAAAATTTACATAACATGGAATGTTTAACTAGCCCTGACCTATCCTGGGGCCTAATTCTGACGATTCGATATATTTAATTCTATAAGATATATATCGCGGAAACTGTCAAAACTATATATATCTAATAGAATCAAATATATCAATTTTTTTAATTTTTTTTTTATGCCAAAGCTGGCAGACGAACGTGCGGGCTACCTGATGGGAGGTAGTCATCGCCACCCATGGACACCTGCATCACCAGAGGCAATACTGATGCGCTGCCGGCCCTTAAAAAATTGAATTGTCAGAATCAGATCCCTATTCCCTATCTCCCTCCTCGGCTTCGAAGCTTAGAAGATTAGAAGTCCGTTACAAGACAGAACTTTTCCTATTCGGCGCAATCTTCATTAGTTACCTTTTAGTTTTTTTTATGTGTACAAATTAATATATAGGTTGCGAAGTAGGTACCTACTTAATATTCTGTAATATTGTATTCTTATGAGATCGTCAGACTGAAATAAATTCTAGGACACCGCACTGACTCAATATTCTGTTTAAGTTCTAATTTGGGCGATATATTTGGAATGGTATGAGTCAAAGGACATTGGTTACATATCCAGATGGCATTGAGTGAACGAACAACAGTTCTTAGAAAGATTAATTCTGAGGTCAATCTTACAGGAAAATGCTATTTTATTGGAAAAAGAAATTATTTCAATTGAGCGGTGGGTCGTCGATAAGGCACCTTCTGGAATGGGAGAAGTACAAGATCGTAAGAGCGTGTTCAGATGACCCACGCCGACCAAGCACACGCGTTGTGTCCACCCTCTACCGTAAATCGCGCACGCCTCGCGCACGCCTGGAGCACGTCTAAAGCACGCCTCGCACACGCTTGTACTGCCATTGACTGGAGTAAATGAGGCAGGCGCCTGTCGTCTGAACACAGCGTAAAGTTGAATTGGTAACTGTACCTAGACTACACAGCAAGAGGAGACTGGGCCTACCAATCAAGCAATGGGATAACATGGCCGGCTGTGGATGATGATGATGACTTTATTAAAACCAACTCGTACAACAACAACAACACCAGCCTCTTCAGTCCACGGCTGGACATAGACCTCCCCATTATTTGACGGCTTCTGTGGCGCAGTGGGCGAAAGTCCGCCTGAGACGCAGAAGGTTGCGGGTTCGATTCCCGCTGCGGGACAAATGTTTGCATGTTCTGTAGATATTTTTCTCGGGTCTGGGTGTATTCTATATATGATATGTATGTATTTACAAAAAAAAAATGTGTAGTATATCAATCATGTGGTTGCCATAATACAAGCTCTGCTTAGTTTGGGGCTACATGATGCTGTGTGATTATAAATAATAAAATAAATAATCCTGGACGTTATCACACAGCATCATGTAGCCCCAAACTAAGCTGAGCTTGTATTATGGGAACCACATGATTGATATACTACATAGATACATTTTTTTTTGTAAATACATACATATCATACATAGAAAACACCCAGACCCGAGACAAATATCTACAGAACATGCAAACATTTGTCCCGCAGCGGGAATCGAACCCGCAACCTTCTGCGTCACAGGCAGACCTTCGCCCACTGCGCCACAGAGGTCGTCACGTCCCGCATTATTTATCTATTTATTTATTAAAATAAGGAGGATATGCCCCTAATCCCCACGCTGGGCATACGGGTGGAGGATTGCAGGGCATAGCTTCTCGCGCCATCGAAGCTGCAGCCAGTCGGCGGCCAGGAGATTTTGCTGTGCCAGTGTTAGGCTGTACCGTGCTTCATTCAGCCGGCCGCCAGAGCCCCGTTTGTTAGGTAGCAGGGTGCACCACGAGCAGATTAGGTTGGGTTCCGAAGATGGAGGTTGGAACCCCTTACAACCTACAAAAAAAACAACTCTAACAAAACCAGGAAAAAATCAAGGTATCAGCCTGTAATTACAAGCAACAGTTTCGGTTTTTAAAGGAACTGGTTCCAATATAGTCATCATCATCATCATCATCAGCATCATCATCATCATGATCAGCCTATAGCAGTCCAATGCTGGATATAGGCCTTCCCTAATGAGCGCCATTGCGCCCTGTCTTCAGTTCAACGCATCCAGCTTCTGTCAGAAACCTTTCGCAGATCAATATAGTCAATTAGATCAGTTCTAGTCATAAAATAAATATAATATTTATATAATTAAATAAAACTTCTGATGAAAACTGCTTTATTATTGGTTAAAACTAATCCAACTAAGGTAAATGATGTTGACATTGAACAAATTTGTTATATTAATGCCTTCATTAAGACATTTTAGTGAGGAAGTCATAAACCTTCTTTAGGAAAATGAGTCACTGCGTATCTACATAAAAGCAGAAAGCGTGTTAAAAATAAATAAGGAGATTCTGCGAAATGTTTAAGACGAGCTGACCCGCCCGCAACTACATTTGCGTGTACTTGCTCCCTTTCCCGCAATTGGACTCCATACTGTACTTGCTTGCTTGAATATCATATTTTAAGCGGAGCCCTAAATAGGTACCCTACCTAAGTACGAAATAAGCAGTAGGCAGGGACCTACCCATAAATTCATGTAAGATTACGCGTTTCATTCTTAAATAATCTGACAGATAGAACTGACAATTTCATGCACGCCAAATAATTTCTAAATTGTGGAAAAGTATCCCAGAAGCCTTTGATTAAAGAATTGAAGTGAGATGACTTCTAAAGAGGAATTTTTGATACCCTGGATTACATAATTGCAATTATCTTAGAGATCAATATATTTTTTTTAAATAAAGACTTATTTTAATTCTGAAGCTAACTATAGATGAAAGAATTTTTAAAATCGGTAAAGTAGTCTTTGAGTTTATCCATTACAAACAAACAAACATTCAACAGGGTGGCATGTTCTATTTAGAACAAACCCTTTAAATAAATGATTAAAAAAATAAAAAACACAAACAAACATAAAATCAAATCTTTACTCTTTAAAATAGTAGAATGTAGAAGAGTGTTGACTATAAAAAGCTACTGCATAAAATAAACTAGTTGAAATAAACGTTTACATAACGAATGCTCATTACAATTTAATAGCAGGCCATTTCTTATGAGAAATAGCCATTGTCGCAATAAGGAGTATGCTACGTTAACGCGCCTTTTAGCAAATTACCCAGAATGTGGAATCTTAAAATTAGTCAAGTGAAAAGTATATTCGGGTAAGGATTCGGCTTGGGTAATCATCCCTGGTTTTCGCTTTACGTAAGAGCTAAGGAAAATGTTTGGTATATAGGACATGGTTTGGATAGATTTCACTATTAAACAGGGGGATGCAATATAAAAAAAAAGCTCATATACGACTTACCGAAGGTACTTCAATTACCGAAGGAAAAACTATAACTATAACTATGATATTTTAACGCCATTTTAGCTATATAACTGTTATGAATAGGACGGTTTATTAAGTCTAGTTAAAAATGTTTTATCTAAAAGTAAATAATTTTCCCATTCTGAATAAAACAACTTTATTGAATAATTTTGTAGATGCTGCAAATTATGAAGTCCAAACCAACCAACCCGCATGTCTAGCGTAGAGGGTACACTGGGCATATGCTCATTAAGGGGCGGCCTGACTGTGATTTTTTAGGATTCCGTATCCAAAGGGTAAAAACGGAAAGCCTATTACTAAGACTCTACTGTCCGTCTGTCTGTCTGTCTGTCCGTCACCAGGCTTTTTCTCATGAACGGAGATAGCTAGACAGTTGAAATTTTCACAGATGTTGTATTTCTGCGTACGCGATATACAAAAATCAGAATAATATAAATATTTAAGAGGGCCTCCCATACAACAAAAATGATTTTTTTGCTGTTTTATGCTCCATATTACTAACGGCAACCGGTAGACGCTTGAAATATTCAGAGAAAATTTAGTTGTATTATCACTCCAAAAATAAATTATTAAATTAATTAAACATGTATAGATAATGGTACAGAATCCTTCTTACGCGAGTCCGACTCGCACTTGGCCAATTTTTTAATTTTTATGTAGCCGAAAAAGCTTAAGCTCATTTTCGGCTCCTCACTCCAGCTGTTACGCACTACGCAGGCAGTTCATTTACGGTGATTGTAAGCTTCTGCGAATTCAGCCAGAATGTGCAAGCAGCTTGGCAATTACATCTGGCATCTAGCATTTCCGAGATTAAATAAAAAAATGGGTGTTGTAACTTGTTTTAATTGCTCGTTGCGTAAACGAGAACGAACGAAAGTAAAATATACCGGGTTTGTTGAACTTAATGCTTGGAAAGAACTTGATTTACTTGAAAGTTTGTCAGTTTGTCTTAATGGTTAACTTTCATGGCAAATACCGATGAGTAATGAGTTTATTATAGGCGAGTCATTTATCAATGGTAAGTAATCAGCCAATGTTCAAAACCTTTAGATCTTAAAAAATGGGTTACCGTACCTTCTATACAATAAGAAAAAACATCTTGTTTTCATGTCAAAATTTAAAATGTGGATTTAAAAAAAACTATGTAAATTGGCCCGACAACAACGTCAAATTAAAATAGCGGGAAGACGGTATGTCATTGTGGTACGGTTTGTAATTTAATGCAATAAAGTGTTCATTCATTAATTCATTCACTTATTCATTCATTCGGAAGATGGGATGGGAATAGCTAAAAGCCGAATATTTTGCGAATCACAGAGGACCTCTACAGAACGTCGTTGATGATGAGGACGATAACAATTCAGACATTTTGATAGAGTTACTAATTAGAAAGATAGATAGCGCTGAGGAGTCCGGCACAACGCAAAGAAACACGCTAATATTATAAAATGCGAATGTTTGTTTGCGTGTGTGCAAGTACGTTTGTCGCCACTTAACTCCGGGGAATGAATTTAGATGAAACTTGGAATATAAGGTTACTTCTTATGCCGGTATAGTACGCGTCACGTAAAAAGAACGCTGGAAGAAGTGGAGGGGGTGTGTTTGCGCACGGGTAAATACCGCTAAATCGCCAGATGCGCACCTTACCGCCAGCGTTCTTTTTACGCGGCGCAACCTCTAACCTCGCGAGTGAAGCCGCGGGCAGAAGGTAGTAAGTACTAAATGACACTATAAATGATAACTACTATTTCAGAAATAAAAAGACAATAAAATTCACAAATTTTCTTGTATAATAATGCTCATGATTGATGACATAACAATCAATATACGCATATACAAGCCGCATAAACTCACGTACGTACGATGTAGCATGAGGGTCCGAAATGGTGAATTAACGTGAGGCAGTGACCGAGTGTGGAATTAAAGGAATTACTGGTTTCATTGGAGTAATCTTGGGCCGAAATGAGGCTGGGAGGGCCGGCGCGTTCGCATTGCACCGAGGGTGTACAACGTTATTCTCACCAATATCGTGGACCATCAGCGTCCAGACCATTACGACGACCAATGATGAACGACGAAAACCAAAATGGCTTTTCATTGGTTTGACAAACCAAATTGGTTTTCGTCATCAGTAAGGGATTCCAACCTTCATCTTCGGAATCCAAGCCAACCTCACCAACCTATTGTGCACTTTGCTATACAACAAACGGGGCTCTGACGGCCGGCTGATTGCGGCACAGCCTAACACCGGCAGAGCTAAATTCCTTGACAGATGGCAGCAACGGCGGCGGTGCGAGATGCTGGGCCCTGCGACCCCAACCCGCATGCCCAGCGTGAGGATTATGGGCATATCCCTTTTATTAGGCGAGGCCTATGTCCAGCAGTAGACTGAATATAGGATGTTGCGGTGGATTTAATAATATTCTTCATTTGCCATTGGAACAACTTTGAAACAATTGGTTTATGGATTTTGCAAGCACATAATTTATCAAGCTTAAAATCGTTACGTAGGGGACTTTTTGTTGTACTTATTTCGCAGACCTGCTTAACATCTAGACTGCGACCACGCAGCAGTGGGTAACAGCTCTCGTCCTAGAGTAAGTGTGTTTTCAGAACTCAAAGTGTTATATAGTATTCAAGCAGTCGTTAGTCAATGGAAACAATCGCACGATATTTTTCCCGTCCGCTGCCCGGGGCTACAATTAGCCGTCGATTTGCCTACGCCATGCCATGCCACGCCACGCGACGTTACTGACGGTAATGTGTTTGGATCCATCGGTTGAGATCAGATCCATGTTCTTTTAGGATATTGATAAATAAGCGCTTGAACCTTTCGTGGAGGCGTGACAGTACATTTTTTTTATAGAATTTTATTTAGAAAAAAAAGGTTTTGAGGCTGAGGTTGGTCTTTAGGTTGGATTGTATGCGTGGGAAAATAGGATGTGCTATTAAAGAAGAGGACGACACCGCTACGGAATAAAAGGAAATAAGAACTCTTTATCTCTACAAAGTCATGCATAACAAGAGCAGGTTACCTTTTTAAATTTACAAGATTTGAATATCGAGTAGTATTCAATAACATTTATTGAAAACCAACCATAACTTATACAAAACCTCTTTTATAACACCGAGAACTTTAAAAATATAAGAATTTTGGAACTTCAATGATTGTAACGTTTGTAGCCAATGGGAGGTCGTCATAAAACCGCTGATAAATGCGCGCCAAATACAAAGTTTCGTATCTCGAATCTGAAGGGTCACACGGTTTAGTGAATTTACGACTTTCCGACGTATATAGGACGCTTTTGAAGTGGGGCGAATTTAAATTTTTGTGTGAGTGTGAAGACTCCGCTTTCTGCTGACGTACCTGTAAAGAAAGAAAATATCATGAGTATAGGTACAATAATTCCAAACAAAAATAATTTCTATACAAAAATGAGGTCAAATCTCGCTACTCTACTACTGCACAAAAAAGTTCTGGTATAATGTTCAAGTTCTGAGATCTTGTTTAAGCTCTGAGATCGTATGTGCTGCCAAGTTATTCTTAAACTTAGAAAATTTCTTATTTTATAATTTTGAATCAATTAAACTATGTATTATGATGCACTATGTATTAGTGCTCAAGTTCGGGAAAAGATATCCTACAGCTTCACTTGACTTGGTGGCTGATAGTGTGTAGTTAACTATTTGATAAATTCGATGATGGTGATAATGACACATCACCATAGGTAAGTGAACATGCATTTGAATATAATATTTGGTCTTGTTTTGTGTTGTCAGACACACACAGGTACAAAAAAAATATATAAATATCTATAATGTGTATAATTTAATAGATGATAAATAGGGTGACGTGTGATACGGTGGCTAGACATTAAATACATTCGACTTGTCTCTGAGTGCCACCTTATTATCCAGATGCATACTAAGCCCTAAGCATGCTTAATATGTCAACTGTGGGGAAAAGGCAATTAAAAGTGTTTTTTTTTTAAATTATTTTTCCCACGATTTTACAGTCAGCAAACACAAAAATGTAAATTAATGAGATCATTAATTTACATTTTTGTGTATTCGTGTGTGTTTTTGTGGCTTTTGTGTCTATCTGTCTTTTCCCAATGTCTGGATCATGTCAATTTGTAGTTTCATGTGACGTGGCTTTTAGATCTCAGCGGTTTCGAACTTCGGAGGAGATGTTAAGATGTTAGTCCCGGCGTTTTAGTCGGTAATCCAGACGAAGAATAAGAATAATTAAATCATTCTTATTCTTCGTATGAGTTAGTGGCCAACTCTTGTGTCGGAGTTTTTAGGCCGCCCGAAGGCCTCCGACATGGATTACCGACTGAAAAAGCCGGGACCAACATCTTAACATCTCCTCCGAAGTTCGAAACCGCTGAGATCTAAAAGCCACTAAACGTTCATAGGTCACGTTGTCATATGAAACTACAAATTTACATGATCCAGACATTGGGAAAGACAGATAGACACAAAAGCCATAAATAAACCAATAAAAGAAGTGGGGTGAAATAGCCATAGTTTCAGAAACGATATGTGGGTCCTTCGACACATTGCTAAGGTCAAGGTAACCTTGGGTCACCTATCCTGTACAATGACAATTTCACAGTGAGGTCTAAGGCTTTTTGCTAGATGTTTTATAGCTCCATGGCCGATATCTGACAACGCTTGCAGATATAAAATATTTATTTTAACATTTACGATCGAATAGCAACTTGTAAAATGACGTACTTAAATATTTCCTAAGGATAAATTGGAGATACTAAATAAAACAGTTTAAATAGCTATTGGTTCGTATCGCATTGTCATGGTAACAAATCTACTGACTATTTGGGTCTCGATTTCTCGATCTTGTGAAATGGTGAACTGATTCGTACACAGTCTCTTTTCCTTCTCGTCAGCAGATCAATAATTAGCAAGCTACTTATTTATTATTTACCAACGATTGCCCGCGACTTCACTAGTGTGGTACCGGATAAAAAGCAGCAATGACACAATGACACAAAATTCATTTATTTAGTTGGAACCTTAAGGCACATTATATCGTTATTTTTTACACCAATTCATAACGGGACCAAACAGAGAAGAATGTGCAAGAAACTATGATGGCTTATTATGTTAATCCAGATCAAAAGCCATGTTTAGCCTATCTTCGTAATCCATTCAGCCGTTACGGAGCTGAGCAGGAACAAACATATACACACACACACACACACAAACTTTTGCATTTATAATATTAGTGTATTTTATTTTATACTAGCTGACCCGACAGACGTTGTCCTGTCTCAAAGAGGGTATTGAAGTTAAAGAAACATTTAAAAAATATATCGAACTGGAAAAAGCAATCAAAGAGGATATTGAAGAGGATTAAGCAATCAATGAGGATATCAAAGTGGAAAATACTATAAAAGAGGATATAGATGTTAAAGAAGCAGTTAAAGAGGAAATCTATGTGGGAGAAGCTGTTAAAGGGAATTCTGAAGTTGAAGAAGCAATCAATGAGGATAAAACAACAACAATAACTACCCCTACCATCACCTACCCTACCCTTACCCTACCCTACCCTACCCGTACCCTACCTCTACTCCCTTACTTTTAATACTCATTTAAATGACTTTTAATAATATTAACGGGATAAAACGTATCATTTATCCGTCTCCTGGTTCTAATCTACCTCCCCACCAATTTTCAGCCAAATCGGTTCAGCCGTTCTTGAGTTATATAGTGCAACAAACACGCTTTCTTTTAATTATATTATATATATTATTTATTTAGTTTATTTTTTTATTCTCATCCCAATGTTCAATGTAGGAGTCTCTCACTAAAATCTCGTACATATTCAACGCCTGTAGGAATAGTGTGAAATACGTAATCCGCAATAAAAAAATATAATCAAAATGGAATAATTCCAAGGAAACACTTGAGATGATGCCATCGTTCTGATGTCCGCCTTAGTGGAATAATTATGGAATGATAAGTATTCCAAGAAGCCAAGGTTGGATATTGACCCAAGAATTCAAGGAAAATAATATCAATATGAAAATATCGGGATGGCGTCGGATGGAAAATGATCAAGACAATGAGGAATCTATTGGGCAGATCCTAGTGGACTATCCATGGAATCCATATTATATCGTAACTGATATTTTCCGTTCGTTTTCCCTTGAAAAACTGTCAAAAATTAACAACGAGGTTTCGAAAATTTTACAGTTTTTCAAGGGAAAACGAAGCGTCATCGTATGTTATAGGACCCGGCCGTATAATGACAATTAATAGGTCAATGTTCAATTAAACACTGTTTAACGGCTAAAGGCAATCAATCAAACTTGTATTTGCATAATCATAATCATTTATTTACTTGCTTTAAATGTAGGTACAGTAGGTTGCCACACACGTCTGCTCTCAATTACAGTGCCAAAGAAGAAGGATAGTTTTAGAGAAACCATAGATTAAAAATAGCAATAAATATTGTTGTGGCTTGATGAGTCAAATATAAAGAAGTTGTGCTGTGTTTCGACCTGAAGGGTGTGGGTGCCGGTGAAATTACAGGCACAAGAGTCCTATCTCACCTTCATCTTCATGCCTCAAGTTAATGGACGCAGGGCGTTGCATCGTAGAGCACGTCCCAAAAAAACGTGATCTACGATGCAATGCTTTGTGATAGGTAATGGTAGCTTAAGATAAATAAATAAAAAACTGTATGTTTAGAATTTACACCATACTAATTATTTTTTAAAATTTTGGGGGCCCAGAAACTTCTGTAAAGGACAAAAGTGATGAAACAATACCTAGTAACCTGATACGTTTCACCACCAGCCTGTCCAGGTGTCGATTTGTCAACAGACAGGTCTCGCTTGCGCAATAAGTACTAATAAGTTGGTACTACCGTTGCATCAGCATTGCCGAATGAATGAAATGTCACCGGCAGACGATGGGTTACGTCATCGATGGGTAAGAGATGGCAAATATGTCTACCAGTGTAATATAGGGTAACCTACGTACTTGCTACTCGGAGGATAGAGAGGGCTTTCCGTTCTTCGTAGAAATCCTTGGGGAGCCCTATTTTTAGCAGTGTACTTGCTTCATTTCACTGATATTTAAGAAAACGGATCAATATCAGCCTATAGCTGTCCAGCGCCATTGTGGTTGTCCTCAGCTCGACGCATCCAGCTTTTACCAGCAGCCTTTCGCCGATCGTTACTCCACCTAGCTTGAGGTGAGGGCGTCCTACACTACGTTTCTCGAGCCGTGATCTCCACTCAAGAACTCGTTCACCCCAACGGGTATCAGGCAGATATTGCCATTGGCCAGCCCACTGCCACTTCAGTTGCTAATTCTTTGAACTATGTCGACAACTTTAGTTCTATGATGGATAGTCTCGTTGCGGATTCTATCCTTCAGAGAAACATCGAGCATAGCTCATTCCATATTTCGCCGAGCGACTTTACGCGTTTTTTGACAGTGACAAGTGGTCAGAGGTTTCGTCATTAGAATCTCTGTAAGGCCAGTAAAGCATTGTTTGTAATGATCGTAAGATTACAACACAAGATAAATTAAATTGAGAACCTGCCCACCTGGCTAGTTTGGTAGCATGGCTTCAAAAATATACAGGTATCCGTTAATAGTGGACATCCTTCGGTCAAACACATCACATCACACTAACATTATAAATACGAGTGTTTGTGTGAGTGTTTGTGGTTGCTTCACTCCGTAACGGCTGAACGGATTTGGCTGAAATCCGTTGGAATATACATAGTTCATGATCTGGATTAACACAGGCTACTTTTTATCCGGGTACTTCGCGAGCGAAGCCGCGAGCGGAAGCTAGTACACCATAGGATGAACTGTCTATTTGACACTTTCTTGAAGTAGTGGGCAGCTTAGTTGCTTGCTACTAACGAATATTGGTACTAAAGGAATGGCCAATAGAATAAATGAGTCATCAAGTATGTAATAGAAATAAAATAAAAAAAATATTTATATTAGAAATAGAAATACAAAAAAAATTTTTATTTGCAACAACAGTTTACAAGATAAAAGTTCGGTTAGTATAATACATGTTAATAACATCGCTGTTGTAAAAAGGCAGCATGTTGCTTGTTTTTCAATCGTTAGTTACTACTTACAGTATCAGTTAGATAAAACGCAAAGTTTTATAAATTTTTGCAATTTATGCAATGGACAATGGATAAGCCATTTTATTGCTAGATTTTCAGACTTTTTATATTTTTTCCCTTAAATCAATAATTATCAAAATCGGGATTGATACATGTTATGAAAGTACCTGTGCCTTTTATTATAAGTACTTGTACTTACAATTTCAGCAAAGGTATCTGCAGTAAGGCTCGCAAACTAGGCTTATCGCCCTTTATTTTGGAAGTTTCGGAGTTAAAAGCTTAGGTATTTTTTGAAAGTTTCGTGCAAAAAGGAGGCCAATTCATAAAATAGTATGCTTCAGGGGCAAAATAGCTTGCGAATGAATTGCAAATATGAAATGCAAATATGGATTGCTGCTATTTCTGAGTAAGTTTACATTATTGAATGAGACTGTTCTAGCTACGAAGTGTAGGGAGACCCCCCACCAGATGGATCGACGACATCGTCAAGATTGCAAGTAATCTGTGGATGGAGAGGGCTCAAGACCGTTCTTCGTGGAATTCCTTGGGGGAGACCTATGTTCAGCAGTGGACTTCTATAGGTTGTTGATGATGATGATGATTCTCCTATCACATTTTTGAGTCGTGCGTCGTCGGTTCTGCGCCAGAGTTCATTAGTTAGTTGTTTGGCGAAGCACCGACACGTAATAAACTGACAGAAACAGTTTCACAACAGCACACAACACAACAAACCGTATGATTTAATTCATCGTGCAAATGTCACACAACTCGTTTACTGACCCACTGAGTTTTTAACCAGCGCCATAATGTAGCAGGCAAGTGTTATGGCGAAGCCAAAAGAAGCATTATTTATACTTCTTTCATCATCATCTTCATCATCATCATCCACAGACCGTCTTTACCCACAGCTGAATAAAGGCCTCTCGATTTTGTACTAATCTTCTACGGGCTTCTGTCTTACCTGATAACTATTTCCAGGACTATTTAAGTCTACAGTGAATAGGTATCTTCTGGACCTTCGTACTCTATCTTAGACCACAACGTTACTTAACATCAGATGAGTTCGTGGATTGTAATTTCGTAAAGAACACCTCAATAATAAATTAGCCAAACTGGCCAAACCTTCAGGCAATTATCCTTAAAAGAAATACGGCCATTTTCGAATAATCGAAAGTGGACGATGCCTTAAGTATCTAGCTCACTAGCATTTGTTCCACTTAAGGCTTTTGATTTATGAGAGTTAATCGGTATGGCTCTTAAATTACTACTCAGTTAGCAAGTATATTTTTTGCCTGTAGAACACCAGCCTATATCAGTCCACTCCTGGACATAGGCCTTCTCTAATAAAGTTAAATGCCCATAATATTAGGTCCTTACCTATGAAATTAGCGTTTCTTCACTCCATTTTATTTTGTATATATTTTTTTAATTCAACCGTCATATACGAAATTAATTTATACTCTGAACATTATTGCAAAGATTGAAAATTAAATAAATAATATATATTAGGAAGTTCATCCACAAAAAATAAAACTTAAAACAGTTCATGTTGTCGCTTTCAATTCTTAAATTCGTTGTATTTTTTTTTCATAAATATTTAAGGCTACGCATTCTTTTAACAATGTTGTCCAATTATACACACAAAATTTTAGGGGAATAGGATTTGTAGTTCCATAAAAAAAAATACAAAAATGTAGGTATGTGTTGAGAAATCAATTTTCTCGAAATTCTCCATACCAAAACGCCCATTTTATAGGTATGGCTAAGAACCTTATAACAACGCCGGGCAACCATGTTGTTAATCCCAGAACACATTTTCTTGAACCGCATATGCAGCTGCCCGTAGGCAGTCAGAGAATTAAGCTGTGCCGGTGTTAGGCTGTGCTTTGCTGCAATCAGCGTGTCTCGTCTCGTGTTGCAAACATGGATGTTTGTTCTGTGTCTGAAGTTCAAAATGTATTCAATTTAAGTTTATCATGATTATTCCAAATTCAATTCAATTATCCCCATTGAGCTCGCCCCAATAATGTGTACATTTAAAATAATCCGTTTATGCGTCTCTAGCTAGGCAGGATATTGACAGGCTCTGCTTAATTAAGAAAGAAAGAGAAAGACAGAAGAAGAAGGATTTAGGATCTAACAAACGATCATAGATCTCTGACTGTGAGCGAGGTTCAGTATATCTTATTTTACCAACTTTACGATAAGAACCAAAAACCTGCCGACATTGTAAAAATGCCTTATCCTCATAAATTCACCATTATCATGAGAATATACTGAATTTTGGCCGTCACGATTTCACGGGTCCATTGTATGGTAATCTTGGGTACCAGTTTTTTTCAATACTAACAAAATAAACATAAATATTATGAACATTTATATACTTGAAGATACATTTGGACACAATGTTTACGGTTGAAGCTATCCCGGTAAAGAGTTGGCGCTGCAATTCCCCAAGTGGAGGTCATCTTGGAAGGAGGGCACGTCGCTTGGCTCTAAATAAATAATGGTGAACACTAGTCTATCGAACAGTCACTGCTACATCTATACACACGGCTTATGTCCAGCAGTGGACTGCTATGCTGATGATTATAATCACTATAACACAGCATCATGTAGCCCTAAACTAAGCAGAGCTTGTATTATGGGAACCACTACTATTACTTTAAAAAAAAACATACATATTAAACATAGAAAACACCCAGACCTGATACTATTATTGTTATTTAGAAGCGCACTATATACTACACCTACCCCTACCCCTACCCATATCCCTACCCCTCCCCTACACCTACACTACACTAAATATCAATACGTGTAGAATGGTGACCGTTTAGTGGCATTTGAGCGCTTCCGTGCTACGGAAGGCACGTAAAGATGCTGACCACAGCTGTTTCAGTCATTAAAGCCATGTATTCTTTGGGCTGTAAGCCCGAACCCAGAGTGTGCCAGCAGTTCATACAAATAAGATAAGAATACTCATTGAAAACACTATCACCATTATAATAAAACTATGAATGAATATGATAAACACAATGGACCATTCATATTTGAGATATCTTCAAGGTAAGCTGAGACAAGATAGTTCGTGACGTCACGCCACTTGCCGGTCACGTGGCGCGTGGGACGTTGCATGCGCAGGTGATGCTTCTAGGGTCACCTATATTGTACTACCTAGGTTTCGTAGCTAAACATACTCTTCAAAGTCAAAGTCAAAGTTAATTTTTTTCCTTATTGAAGAGCTTAATGACAATGTGATTATGTCGATCTGGTAATTAAACTTGAAAATATGAGAATCAGTAAATTATTAAGCTATAATTAGCTTGAAATACATGTGGTTTTTAGATGTCAAACTTAATTATTGTATCTACGTATTCTACTCTAGTAAAGAATGCAATTATTAAAACACATTACATTTAAATAAAAATAAAAATAGGATTAAATAAAAAAAAATATTAAAGCAATACATCTACAATACGATTATACATTAAAAAAATTATAAAAAAAAAGATTTTACAAGTGTTCTACGATACAATTATACAATAACAAAAATCTTAGTGTGAAGGCACGTAGGTAAGTAGGTCAAGTAAATTCATAACTACCCTCGATATTTAGATTGTACCTAGATACTACTTTGATTACATCATCATCAGCATCATCATTCACCAGCCTATATCAGTCCACTGCTGGACATAGGCCTCCGCTAAAATGAAGGATGCCCATGATCCCCATGCTGGGCATGCGTCAGCAAAATTCACATCCTGACTTTATCTACTGCTAGAAATAGGCCTCTTGATGTTTGTGATATCCACCACGGTGCTGGTCGCATCCACGAACGCACGGCGACACGTACTTTGTCGTCAAAACATCTCTTTCGACGCTTCTGAAGACCAGTGGATGGGACCAGAGATGGGTGGTTTGATTTATCTTAATATTACTGATATTATGAATACGAATGGTTTTCACGGCCAAATCGCAAAACCAATTTTGATGAGGTACAGAAAAAGCTTTGGAATAACATATTCTACTTTTGAGACGTAGACGCGGGCAGAATCGGGGGCGGAAGTAAGTAAGATTCTCAGGTAGTCAAAAGCTTGTCCAATGACCAATGACAATGACAATCGGGTTGTATTAAAGTGTGCTGTAGCAACCCTATAAAACCGTTACTACGGGTTCCTACTCCGTACTAGTCTAGCAAAGACAGAATTTATGGTCCCGCAAAAATCGTAAACCAATACCTGATAACTGGACGGGACACCCTACTCCGCTACAGGGCTACCAAAACTATAACGGGTATGCTTGGCAACTTTTGATAAGTTCATGACAATTTTTAATGATCAAAATGTATTAAAAGAACAAGTATAAACTTTTTATAAAAAAATAAACCGACTCCAAATAAATCACTTCTTACTTCTTGCCCGAAAGAATTTTGAAAATCGGTTCGCAATTGACGGAGATATTGGTGATCATAGGGCGAAAATTACAAGTGAGGATGAGGTTTTTTGAGTTTTCCGGGAAAAGTACCAATCCCTCAGGAATCTTTTATGTATAAATTGAACTGTCTTAGATTGTAATGAAGATATTGGTACTAGTTTTTCAGCTCGAGACTATTGCGATTTAAAAAATATTTATTTACACTAGTAAAAGACAAGCAAAATTCATTGTAGATACACAATTTTGCATGTTTTGTACCCGATAATATTCCTTAAGGATACCCGGCAGTCCTGCTGGTGACGATTTGCGAAAGGCTGCTGGTAGAAACTAGATGCGTCGAGCACAGTAACAAAGCGCAATGGCGCAAATTAGTGCAGGCCTATCTCCATGGTCGTATTCCCTATATGACCAAATGCAAAGAAACGCGCCTTGTTACGATATCTGTATGGCATCTGCGTGTAATCGTATTCTCTATGCCCATGTCAAATTTCCACATCGTGTTTTGGAAACACCTTTGTGTTTGAAGCATGTTATGACGTCACACGTTATCGGCAAGGAATCTTTTGTGTCACAGAGAATATGGCTCTGTTGGGGACTGCTATAAGCTGACGATGATTATGACCTGGCAGCCGGGTATACTGTCAAATTACAACCCAGCACATCACTATTCAAGAACTGGACTGAAAAGGTTCAAGAAATCGTAGAAGTGTCCTGAAAGGTACAATGAAAAGCAGACCCGTTACAACTTACAATGAGAAATACTGTCGGCAGTCACAGGGTAAATAATAGAAGTAGGAAGCGAGAAGCTTCAATATCACTGGAGAACGCACAATCAACAAAGTTTATGAAATGTTCAGTTCAGTGGTTCCGTAAAACTGAATTTTCCACATGATGAAAGTGCTGTGTGTTTTTTTAACAGCGGTTAACAGCGTAGGATGGGTTGTGACTGACAGTTTTCAGTCGCGTCTTGTCTTTGTACTAAATCCTGGTAAAAAACTAAGTATATGCCAAGTTTACGAAGTTGAGTTGAAACAATCATAGGTACTGGCTTAGACATAAACTTTCGCATTTATGTAATAGTGATTATTCTATTATGATTTATCGGTATCTTTCTCTCTATAAAATAACACATTCTTTAAGTTTTCTCCGTCTCCGCCTTTTGTTGATTGTTTTTTGGTCGCGTTACGAATTTGTGGAAATTAACGATTTAAATCGATCGATTTAACGTGTTCCTTAACGCTTTGAGTGCTGAATAACACACTGCCGTACCGTGGCATGGCACGGAGCGCCATGTCCAAGGCCAGCAGTCAACATGTAAAAGTTCCTATTAGTAATCAATAATTGTTGTATTTGGTATTTGTGAGGAATCCAGTGCCGTCTAAGGTTCTCAGCGGTGCCGTCTCGACCTAATTTCCCCGACACTGACATCACGCGGACAGACAAGGTGATAAATGCATGTTTGTATTGCAATAGTGTAATTTACTAGAAACTATTTGAACAGCACAAAAACAAGCAGATGTAGATGAGATTGCGAAGTGCTGATCTTTGAAAAGTAATCGTCTGGTGCTGCAGTGCTCTTACATGTAGGGTTTTTAATATAAGTAGGAAAGTAATCCTACTAAATCTACATTACTATTATAAAGAGGAAAGGTTTGATTTTTTGTATGTTTGTTTTGTTGTTTGTTTATAATGGATGAACTAAAATACTACTTAACCGTTCCTAAAAATTATTTCATCTATAGAAAGCTACATTATCAGAGTAAATAATAATAATCAAATAGTTATTTCAATATATATAATTATATATATAATTATTTATTATTATTATATTATTATTTATTTATTATTGTATTAATTAAAATTTCGTCCATAGTTACTATACAATACAACACAATCTTACAATTTTACACAGAAAGCCAAAACACAAGGCACATTAAACATAGGGGCTCTGGACTCCTATGTAAGGAGTTCCAGTGGCGCACAACAAGACAATCAGTTCTGGTTCTGTCCAGTATGGTGAAGAGGAACCTATGGTGCTCCCTCGGATGTGGTAAAACATAGGTCAATATTAAAAAACTAATTGATATCTCAACGATAATTGCAATAATGTTACCCAGGGTATCAAAAGTTTGCCTGTAGATGTCATTAATGGGCGTTCATTTGAAAAAAGACCATTGAAAATAATTTAGGGCTCTGCGTTAAATAACCATTTTTAAGTAAGCAAGTACACGCAAACATAGTTGCGGGCGAGTCAGCTCGAGCCGAAAGTTTGTAAAAAAAAGATGTGAAATGTTTGTTTGTTCCACCTTTACGCCAAAATTCGGATCCAGCTAAAAAAAGGCTAATATGTATTGTAATGTATCGAAATTTATTGTAATTCTAACTGCTAAAGTGACGTTCAAGGAACAGGTGGCTTAAGTGCAAAAAATATGCCTAGCTACAAAGTTTGCATTAACTATAATTTTGTACGAAAATCTTTGATATCACCATACAAAAAGAATAGTTAACGCAAAGTTGGTAGTAAGTTAAGTTTTTCGCACTCAAGCCACTGATTTCTAGTCGCTCAATAGTGGCCGTGTATGGGATAATCACTATGTTTACTAATACTTGTCCATGCTTTCATACCACACGGAAATCCTCTAGAACCAGTCACAGCGGCTTAGCTTTTCCTGAAGTATTTTCCGGGACTTTGTATGGGTGTGAAGTATGGTTGGGTGAAGCCTACTGTCCACTTTGTACATTTTGTCTCTGTGCCGTAGTGGGCAAAAGCCTGCCTGAGACGCCGAAGATTACGGGTTTGATTCCCGCCGCCAGACAAGTGTTTGAATATTTTGCAAAATTGTCTCGGGTCTGGCTGTTCTCTATGTATAATATTAATTTATTTACAAAATAAAATATAAGTAGTTTATTAGTTATGTGGTTTCCACACAAGCTTGTTAGTTGCTTAGTTTGGGGCTACATGATGCTATCTTATGGTCATCATCGTCATCATCAGCCTATAGCAGTCCACTGTTAGACATAGGCCTCCCCTAATGAGCGCCATTGCCCTGTCCTGAGCTCGACGCATCCAGCTTCTACAAGCAGCCTTTCGTTAATCTTCACTTGGCTGGAGAGCTTCCTACACTACGTTTGCCGAGCCGCGGTCTCCACTCAAGAACTGTAGTGTCCAGCATTATTTATTGGGACATAAGTATTAGACTTTAAGATTTTTTGTACATAGATTCATGCAAATAAATGATTGATTGACTAAGTAGCGCTTTAGTGGGAAGTATGCCTTACATACAAGTATATATGACTGCGTGGGGAGGATGTTTGTCAATACCATTAAAAGCACCGGTCTATGATTGAGACAACTTTCTAGAATATTAGTGTTTATGGTTTAGCTAGAAATAGACCTGTTAGCATTTAATTGTTAAGATCTTCATCTTCAATTTAAATTTAGTGGCAAGCTAATGGCCATTGTAGGAGTTATAATGCCGCTCGAAGGCCTCCGACATGGCTTACAACAACAACAACAACAACAACAGCCTACATCAGTCCACTGCTGGACAGAGACCTCCCTAATAAGAAGGGAGATATGCCCATAATCCCCACGCTGGGTTGGGGATCGCAGAGCACAGCTTCTCGCACCACCGACGCTGCTGCCCGTCGGCAGTCAGGGAATTTAGCTGTGCCAGTATTAGGCTGCGCTATGCCGCAATCAGCCGGCCGCCAGAGCCTCGTTTGTTGTTAGCAGGGTGCACCACGGGCAGGTGAGGTTGGCTTGAGTTCCGAAGGTGGAGGTTCGAACCCCGTACACCCCTACCCCGACATGGCTTAACGACTGGAAAAACCTAAATTCCTCAATTATTTCTGAATTCAACAATTCTGCAAATAAAGATTTTGGATCACAAGTTCAATCGTCTCAGAATAATAGCTTGTTGGAGTTACTATAATATGTTGTTGAATGTATCCATTTGAATAGTCTTGTGTATTAAACGTACCCATTTCGTATTTTAAAGAATTCATGTATTGTTATTCTTATCTTAGGTACTTACAGCAAAACTACAATTAGCTTTATCTTCCCAATTACGACAATGCCTTATCTTTGGTGCTTACCTGCAAAAAAAAACACAGTAATAAGTATGATTCATAGATTGTCCACTATCTAAAAATTCCATTAAATTTTAACGATGATATGATTTTAGTTACACAAGACAATATAAATATTTTATGTTTTGTCGTTTTTTTTTAATCATCATCAGCGTATAGCAGTCCACAGCTGTACATAAGCAGCGCTTGCAGCAGTATTGCACAGATCGTCACTCCACCAGGCCGGAGGGCGACCTACACTTCGTTTGCTTTTTGTTTGGTGTCCCCTCAAGAACTCAACCAACGGTTATCGGTTCTTCAGCAGATATGGCAAGACCACCAATTCAGCTTGCTAATTCACTGAGCTATTTCGACAAATTTAGTTCTATGTCGGATAGTCTCATTTCGGATTCTATAGCGCCCTGCTCACGTAAAGTTCGGGCCGCGGGAAACAACACGCGCCATTCCAACCCGCACTCCGAAACGTACGTGTGGATGCGCGGAGCTGACAGTCCGATCTGGCATGTCGAGGCGCAGGCAAATCACAGTTTTAACCGCACATCACGTCAGTGATCAGTCCCAGATGCGCGGTCCGATCTTTACACGCCATTAGCACGACAGTTTGATTCGCAGTCCAAACCGTACAGATCAGAATGCGGTTTGGAACGCAGTCCCGATGCGTGGTCAGATCTTTACGTGTGCAGGGCGCTAATCCTTCAGTGAACTCCGAGCATAGCTCGTTCTATAGCTCGCTGAGCGACTTTAAACTGGAAGACTAGCTGTACTGTAAACAGCGTATGCGAATCAGAAAATAAAATTGTGTTTAACTGTATCAAATTATAAAAAACAATGTAAATACGAAGCACCGCAAGTCATTTGTATAATTTGCCGGCCTGCATCGTTATTGTGCTCGTTGACCGCTGACTCACCTGTTAGTCATTTTTAAAAACTGATCATTGAATCAAACTATGCTTAGGTATTTTTGGCACTGACTGAACTTGTATGGCATTAGAATAACTTGTTATTAGTTTAAACACTAGCCTTCGCCCGCGGCATCGCTCGCGTTGACGTTATTTTTCTATTACCTATAGGGAATTTTTAACCGACTTCAAAAAGGAGGTTCTCAATTCGTCGGAACCTTTTTTTTCGACTTTTTTTATGTATGTTTACCGATATCTCCTTCAATTGTAAACCTATTTTTAAAATTCTATTTTTATTTAAAAGAGTATATTTCACAGGTGATCTCTAAATTTTATTCCTGAGGGATTGGTACTTTTCCTGGAAAACTCCAAAAACCTCATCCTCACTTGTAATTTTCGCCCTATGATCACCAATATCTCCGTCAATTGTGAACCGATTTTCAAATTTATTTAGGGCAAGAAGTAAGAAAGTGATTTATATGAAGACGGTTTATTTTTTTAAAGTTCTACTTGTTTTAAATGATGTACCGTATGTCCTTTTCTGCACCCTTGAAAACATGTATTGTATGCGTAATTTCATGATGATCAGTTGAGTATTTAAGGCGTGAAAGCGTAACAAATAAACAAATATAATTCAAAGTTCAAAACTTCATTTTTCTTATCCAATACAACCAAGGAACACATTGAATCGTCAACTTTTTTAATTTACACCTTTTGTTATTAATTTTTGCGTTAATAATATTATTTCTTATTAGGAGATTTTATGCGTTAGGTAAGGGAAGGTATCTTTTAACATTCTAGTTTAACATTGTACTATTAGGCACAGCAAACTTTCGTGACCGCTGACGGGCAGTAGCGTCGGTGGAGTAAGAATCTGTGCTTTGCGATCCCCAACCCGCATGCTCAACGTGTAAGGATTATATAGAAGCCTGTGTCACGCAGTGGACTGATATATGATAGTAGTATATAATATTTATGCAAATGACATAAATCATACAAAGACGACGTCTTGACAATACAATCAAATTGTATAATTATAATTATAATTAAGTAGTTACATAATTCCACACTTTCCCGTCAATAGTCATTACCTGTCAATCCATCAATTACTTTGACACTAGCTTAAGCCCGCGGCTCCTCTCGCGTGGTACTATAAATAGTAGATAGATAGATAGACATATAATTTATTAAATAAACGTAGGTTACATAATTTGGTTAAAAGTGCCTCAAAGCCTTAAAAGTTATGTTTATCTAAGTACTTGGTTCTCACCTATTTATTGCATTACTATATGCCAATTATCATATTATTATTTATAGTACTCTATGTGATATTCCAAGTCACAAACTGTGTACATATTATTTCAAATTTTATCCAAATCAGTTCGGCCGTACGGAGTTGAGTGAGAATTAACATACGAACACATAAATACACTCTGAATAACACACAAACATTCATATTTATAATTTATGAGCTGACACGCCCGCAACTACGTTTGCGTGTAATTGCTTACTTGAATTTGGTTATTTTACGCGGACCCCAAAAAGCTACAATAAAACATACCCTAGGTTTATTGCAATTATGTCTAATTTTTATTTGAGAAATAAAATGCAGTTTATGTTTAACGATGATAATGTAGCTTTCTATAGATGAAATAATTTTTTAAATCGGTTAAGTAGTTTTTGAGTTTATCCATTACAAACAAACAAACATATACTTTCCTCTAATATTAGTATTTTACATGTAATTCTCGCGACAAATCATACACCGTTGTACGGACGGAAAACCAGTGACTATAAAATAAGCCATGCAAGATTGTCCCGTTCTATTATATAACTTACAGTTATTTTCACCCATTCATATTGATGCCATTCATATATACAGTGTTGCCATTGCTGTCAAATGACTTGACAAGACCTTTGCAGATTGGAAACGTCAAAGGTCAGAGGTCAAGCATGTGTTCACGCCTCACTTATCTCGGGTTAAGAGAGCTTAATGGTCGGACTAGGGACTAATGTGATAAACCGATGAACTTGGTTAGGGGTCGGTGAGGAAAACAATGTCTAGTAGACATTGATGCGTTTTAATTGGTATTCACTAAAACTTACTTTGTTGTTCTGTCTGTTGAATTTTTTTTCTTTTATTTACCTACCTACTTACTTATTGTATGTTGTGTTGTATAAAGATTTATCTTATCTTATTTTATCTTATCATAACTTTTTTGGAAAAAAAAAATTGAATAGAAATGTTTGTTTTAAGCGATATAAAGGCTGCCCATACTGCCATTCTTTTTTAAATCTTTTTTCAAAAAGAAATAAGGTTGAAGACAACCTTCTTTCTATTTCGTATGAGCTAGTGGTCAACTCCGACGACGGAGTAAGCCGCCCGAAGGCCTCCGACATGGCTTAACGACTGAAAAAGCCGGGAACAACATCTTAAAGGTCCTTCCGAACGAAGCACGGAAGCGCTCAGATATAAATGCCACAAAACGGTCACCCATCACTACTTTTCTACTTTTTTTTCTACTTTTGGATATTTATTATTGTGCTTTATTTCCATTATTTTTGTAATCATAATCATAATTGTTTATTTGCATAAAACATGGTATAAAGATGTTACAGTTTTTAAAGCGTGCGCATGTTTTGCCAGTTTCATGGCATACTAATTATATTATTGTATGAAATTTGAATGGAATAGGAAGCCACCCGTGCCATGTCCATTGGCAATTTAAATGTGGCCTGCTCCTAATATCTATAAATCTATCTACTGAACGGATTGAGCATATGTCGTCCTTGACCAGGAATAACATAATGAGTACTAGTATCCTGGTACCACGCGAACGAAGCCGCGGTAATAGGAATAGTTAAGTTTTAGTTAGTATTCGGTTATTTAATGTTCTTTAAGAGAAAAATATGGACGAAAAATATATAGAACTCATGGACCATTTCCATGAGTTACAAACTGTTTGTTTTGGAAAATATATGTAGAATAGTAAGATTTCAACAGCTTAAGACTTCAACACCTTAACAATGCAACAATCCAATACTCTAATACATATACACTTCAACATTTAAACATTTTATACTTCAACTTTTTAACACTTGAACATTTCAGAACTTTAACATTTCAGCACTTTAACATTTCAACATTTCAACACTTTAACACTCTGTTTAGGAGATTATCCAAATTAAGTGTATACTTTTAACATCGCTTTAGCCATGGTGTTATGATGTTTTCGAAATAAATAATACATAGCATGAACTATCAAATAAACTACCTACGCCAAGAGCGCTTAATTTTAGCATGGTGAAATGATCGCATAAACTTTCTGCTAACAATGAGACATCTTTCTTGGGCGCGTGTATCGGAAGTGCTTCACGTCAATTTGGAGGACATCTCGGTGGCCGGTGTCCGTCGATCAGTGCCACAGAATAAGGAAGCTATCGGAGATGAGATTTGTGACTCCCATTTACATGATACTTTGTTGCATGTTGCATTGTATGTGAACAAGCTTACTCCATGTCCCATGTCCATGCCATGTATGTAAACAAGGCATCTAACTATGTCCCGGGCACTATTAATTGATCCAATCTAATTTATTATCATTTTATTGATTGTGAAATTTTGAATTTAATTTAATTTCGTGTATTTGTGATATTGATGTTATTAATTATCTGAAATAAATGAATACAAGACAAAAAATACAATACTACAGCATCCCGTACAGTGTGTAGAAGTTACCACTTGCAGCTGTAAAAGTCATCCTCTAGTCTAAACCAATGAAAATACTATCATTTTTTTTAATTAGACGCGACTTGATCCCGCATCTCTGCTAAAGCCAGCAGCACTGTCCAATTGTAACACCGGTCCAAGTGATGTCATGATCGAAAATCATCCTACTAATGTTGTATAGGCGAAAGTATGAAAAAATATACGGTAAATCTCAAGATGTAGGTTCTTCCTTCATGCCAAAACTATGCACTGACACAGAATAAGGTGATTTTTTGCACACAATTATGTATTTGTAGATCAGGATAACATAACAATAATATCTAAACTACTTATTTTTATCTAGGTACCACGAGCGAAGCCGCGGGCAGAAGTTAGAACTTAATAATTGTTTATTCTAGCCCTAGCAATGGAGAGAACTAGTCTTACTAATAATATACAGATGAAAGTTTGTAAAAAAAGTGTGAACTGTTTTTCCTCCGTTACGCCAAACTACTGAAAAGATTGACCTGGAATAACACATAGGTTACTTTATATTAGGATACTAGCCAAGGGAAGCCGCGGGCTGAAGCTAAAACATAATAAAAGTTTCTTCTCTCTCCATTGCCTCTATGGCTTAGACCTTGAGTCTATGCGAATATAAAACTTTGCCATACTTTAATATGACACAGTTCTACAACAATAGCAGGACCATGCCATAACAGAACCATTGTTTTTCATCCATGTTTCTACAAATTGGGCTATGAACAGCCGGCCTGTTCATGACCTAAACATGACCTGTCAGTATGTCACGTACGTTTTATCACCGCTAGGGTTGTCAACAACCGGTTATCTCGGCCAGCCTGCGCGCGCGCACCGCTAATTGAGATCTCGTAGATTGACAACCCTGGGTCAAGACGCGGATTATGTAGTAGTAGACTAACTGGAGGTTCACTGCGATATAATTTCATGAGTCCAAATACGAAATATACTTTGATTATTGTGTTTATTACGTATGTTTATTCTATGACTTTAATACTAAATAGTTGAATTAATGTTAGTCTTAGGCTCCAAAAAAGCTTAGGCTTACCTACACCGGAGCTTTTTTAGGGTTCCGTAGCCAAAGGGTAAAAACGGGACCCTATTACTAAGACTCCACTGTCCGTCTGTATGTCTGTTTATCAATTTGCTGTATCTCATGAACCGTGATAGCTAAACAGTTGAAATTTTCACTTGGCCGGTATTTTGTTCTTGGATAGGGTTAACAAGTCGGTGGACGGAATGTCTTAAGAGAGTACGTCATGGAAATCTTTGGAGAGACCAGCAGTGGACTTCTGTATAGGCTGTTTATTATGATGGGTGTTAAGAGTTCAATTTGAAAATGTGTTTGAAACCGGGCCTGTTGTGATTCTGCACAGGAGTTCCTTATATCATCGGTCACCCGTCCAAAGTCCGCTGCCAACAACTCTCAACCTTTATCCTCGCATTAACATTTGTAAACTTTCTACTTAGCTGCAAGGTTAGTATTAAAAAGGCTATAGACACTTCATCCCCTATCCTTCTTCTTCTTCTTCACTCGCTCATACGAAGATCCCCTATCCTATGGGGATTATAACCCCATAGGTAGTAAAATTTTCTATGAAAGTTCGCCAATATTATTCCTCAGATGTTGCAGATGGTAAATCTTTTTGGCTAGTGAAATTCAAGTATAAATTGAGTTTTAACCAACCGCAATAAGGCTCTATTTCACAGGCTAGCTGAATGAAGAGACAGAAGCCTGAATAACGGTGGCTTACGATAAGGGAGTAGGTACGTGCGTTGTCTCGTTTTATGACCAGCGTCTATCATATTAGTACGGTCAACGACAAAAGTGTATTAGCGCTTAAGAATTTTTTATCAGTCCTCCCCTAATGAGCGCCATTGCGCCCTGTCCTGAGCTTGGCTCTATGTCGGATACGGATCCTATCTTTCAGAGAAACTCCGAGCATTGCTCGTTCCATAGCTCGCTGAGCGATTTTAAACTGGTGGTGCTTTACTATGAGTGTCCACATTTCGGCTCCGTAGGTTATGATCCACATTCCACAATCCATATTTAAATGGGCTGAGATGCTTGTTAGTCTGCTCTTTCCTTCTTCGTATGAGCTAGTGGCCAACTCTGGTGTCGGAGATTTTATACCGCCCGAAGGCCTCCGATATGGCTTAACGACTGAAAAAGCCGGAACCAACATCTTTACGTGCCTTCCAAAGCATGCAAGCGGTCAGATCTAAATGCTACTGAACGGTCACCCATCCAAGTAGTGACCGGGTGGAGTGATGCTTAACCAAGATGATCTGCTAAGAACGCCGCAGGAAGCCACGCCACGAGCGCTTCTTACCTGGGCACCATGCCAAGCGAAACCATTCCGGGTCGAAACCTTAGCTATCTACTATTTCTGATCTGAACCTTTGAAAAAAGAATTGTGAAAATAGGTCATCGATTGTCAGTACATCAAAGAAAGAGCCCAGGGTCGGTGTTAGGGGTCTGTCCGAATGTCTCTTCGGAGACTGGAAAGCTAGAGAAATACTGGTTTAAGTCCTACTCTCTCCAGATTCTGGCGACGCACAACGATGTACTCAGGGATCCGAATTTCAGGCCGAAAAAATCGTAACTTAGAAATTTTTTTAAATTACTTTTGACTCTATGTGTACCTAGGTGAGGCACAGTTTGAATTAACAGCATTCTTAGGATAGTAGTTTTATGACCAAGTCATGAACGTAGGACTCCTGCGCTTATGACTGGTCATAAATTAGGGATTACTAGTAAAATAATACATACACGTGTATACAGCAGTCTTATCGGCTAAGTCTAAAACCCAATGCAAAACGTCCTCAATCTCAATCCGTCATGTGTAAAAATGTTAAAATGAAACCAATTCTTGTTCTCAAGCCGGCTTTTCACTATGGGATATATATTACATCTAGAGCTATAATATTTTATCGCTCATCATACATTTTGAAAGACACACCTCCCAGGACAACGCACCTCCCCCTGCCTCGCCCTGAGTTTGAAGTATCAAATGATCACGTGTAAAGATGTAATATACATTACATCCCATACTCAAAAGCTGGCTTCATGCTTGCAATTACTACTAGTACCAACGTGTCTCGTGTTCTCTTTAGTGTTACACAAAAGAGGAAACGAGACTAAACCCCTTTTGAGGATTTTTATTGAGAATAATCAGCACAGATTTGTTCAAAACGCGCACTCCTCTATAAAAACTCCTTTCTCGGTTTCACAATTGTAGAAATATTAGATAACCTCTTTTCGAAAATTATATCTCGGTTTAGCTTAAACTTATTGATAAGAGTAAAGAGCTTGTTTTTCAGATACACGTTAAACCTTTTTGGTCTGAATCTTCTCTTTGAGCTTTGTCTTCAATATAACTTTAGATCATAGTAACAGTAATTATTAATGATTTTTAAGTTCTGCAACTTTACCAACTCCCTTAAAACCAATGTAATAAATATATAAGAATAAAAATTGTAAAACAGCCTTCAAAAAAATATATGCCAAGAAGAGTTTCTTGCCAACTTTTCTCAGTTTGGTCGCGTTACAATTGGCCTAAATTGCCAATCTAAAAAAAAATGACGACTCAAAGTATACTTTGTGTTCCTATTGAATAAACGTATTTTGATTTGATTCCTCCCGTTAATATAAATAATTACGTTCCCAACCATGATAGTTTCAAAAGTGATACAGTATACCCTCGAGAGCAATGAATCCGGGTCACTCAAAGAATCCAAAAAATCTCGGAAAGTAAGAATGCTAGGTTAATGCAATAAATTGTATTTAATAGACAATTTAATACTCCTTAAATGAAAGTTAAAAAAATATGAGTCACCATACATTTTATTTACACAAAATTACATAAAGAAAAAAAACTGCTGATCTCTCCTTAAAACAAAAATAGGAAACATGAAATTTTTGAACTTTATGACGATTTTCTTGAATTTCAATACTTCGTATTACCTCCTCGTGCTTCCATTACTGCGTTTACGCGGTTTGGCATGCTGTACACCAAGTTCCTTATACGATTTTGGGGAATATTCTCCCATTCCTCTGTGAGAGCAATTTTGAGCTCAGGAAGCGTGATTGGGGGAGGGTTTCGTTGTTTTACGCATCTCCCTAGCTCGTCCCAAGCATGCTCGATCGGGTTGATATCCGGGCTGCGCGCTGGCCACTCCATACAAGTAATGTTCATCTCTTGAAGGTAGTCATTCACAATCCTACCTGTATGAGGTCGGGCATTGTCATGCATAAATATAGCATCCTCACCCAAATTGACCATAAATGGACCAACGTGTTCGTTGAGGATTTCTTCCACATATCTTACGCTAGTTAAAGAGCCGTTTTCTATGATCACCAGCTCTGTGCGACTTTCAGAGGAAATTCCGGCCCACACAAGTACAGACCCACCACCGTAGGCTACTTTTTCTTCGATGCATGCTTGCTTGAATCTTTCCCCTGGTCTTCTATACACTCTGTGTCTTCCATCGTGCTTGTAGAGCATAAATTTTGATTCGTCGGAGAACATAACTTTCGACCAATCTTCAATACTCCAATTTACGTGGTTCTGGGCATATCTTAGTCTTGAAATACGATGGCCACGCTCCAGTTTAGGGCCGTTTGCAGGTCTAAGGGGTTTTAAGTTAGATTCAGCAAGCCGACGTCTTACTGTCCATGCACTTGGGTTACTTCCTCCGAGGCGTCGAAACTGATTTGTGAGTTCAGTTCCTGTGAGAAAGCTATTTCGAAGCATGGTGTTCACCAAGTATCGGTCTTCTCGTGCTGTGGTACACCTAGTTCTGCCCGTTCCTGGTCTGCGTAGGTTAGAACCAGTTTCTTCGTAACGTCGGAGAACTCTTTGTACTGTTGACAGCGACACACCGACAGTCCTGGCTGTATCGCGCTGACTCCGGCCGGTTTCCACCAATGTAAGTATTCTGGTGCATTCTTCAAGTGTAAGCGACATGATTTCAGCTTGAATAATGAATATTGAGCACTATCAACCTGGTTTATGTACCAACATAAATGACAGATTACAAACAAAAGCAAAAACAAATCCTGTAATTTCGTAGTTCCATCTTCGACAGTGTTCCCTTTTCAAATTTGATTTTTTTATAATATAACTTTACAATAACTAAGAAGTTTTAATACTTTCATTTAAGGAGTATTAAATTGTCTATTAAATACAATTTATTGCATTAACCTAGCATTCTTACTTTCCGAGATTTTTTGGATTCTTTGAGTGACCCGGATTCATTGCTCTCGAGTGTATAATGCTTTAGTTATATTACTTCAAAATAAATAAAACACTGTTTATGATAAAAATTTATGATTAACTACTATTTTGTATGCCCACATACTACTCTATGTTATACACCTTAGCTAGCTACCACCTAGCGGTTTAGAAGTAGATATACCTAACTACATTTTTTTCAATACATACATAGCATACATTATTGACTTAGTGAAGTCACGCCTTAACTGTTTAGCTAATCAGCTGTTTTCTCACAAGCTAGGTTCAAACGCATCAATGACCTCATGGCGTGCGCAGGAGTGGCACTTGCACTCGAGACTCGAGACAAGTGTCGCGTGGGCAAGCGTCGAGGTGGTCGCACTTCCCAGAGCCAACAGGTCACTGTATCATGACGAGCTTGCGCCTTGCGAGAGGGTCGGGACAATTTTCATAATCCATAATAATTCATAAATAATATATTTGTTCGTAAACACAAATCAAACAAAATATTTTATTGGCAAAAAGATTATACTAAGTTTACAAAGATGTTTATATGTAATTTAATTTCTTAAATCGTAGAGTTGGAGCGTTTCATTGTTATAAGTGCGTACAGCCCACCATCCGCCTCATATGATATTTTTGAAAAAGTCATGGATGAAATATTATTCAAAATATCTAAAACAAACAAAAATATTATAACATGCGGAGACTTCAATATAAATTTTCTAGAAGTTTATTCATTAAGTACTAAAATTACTAGTTTATTCAAATCATATAATCTAAAACCTCTCTTTATGGAGCCAACTAGAATTACTGACACTTCAGCTAAATGCATAGACAATATTTTTACAAATTCAAATGTTAATATACTAAGTAAAAATGATAGATCCAATCAATATGAAAAGGGTGATCTACCTAGATCACCCTTTTCATATCAAAATAATAATCCAAATTATTTATATAATTCTTTTTTTAATAATTTTATCAAAGAATTTAGCTCAATATTTAAACCTAAATCGATCATGGTCTCTGACAGTCCTACATTCTGTGAGTGGGCAACAGTAGGAATTCACATAAGCAGACAAAGAATGTATGAGCTTTACAGTGAAAAACAGTATAATTTTAGTGAAGAGTTTAAAGATAAAGTTAAAAATTACTCAAAAATTTTTAAAAATGTATGTCGCGCGGCTAAGTCTAATTATATTAGTTCAAAAATTAGAAGCAGTAGTAATAAAATTAAAACCACTTGGAAAATAATAAACAGTGAGACTGGAAAAGTCAAACATGACATTAAGGAGTATAAATTAAATATTGGTAATACCATCATCAAACAAGATGGTGATGTTGCCAAAGCATTCGAATCCTTTTTTACAGACATTCCAGTTTCTACCACAAGATCCTTAAACTCTTCTCCAATAATTGCGGATTCATTACTAAACAAAAATGTACCAAAATGTGAAATACCGTTTTATTTTAAATATGTAAACAGTAATGATATTATTAAAACATTCAAACTGATAAATGTCAAAAAAACTACGGATCTCTGGGGCATTTCTGTTAGCGTTGTAACATCGTTGATTGACATTGTCGCACCAGAACTAGCGTTTATATTTAACGAATGTATTGACTGTGGTGAGTTTCCTGATTTAATGAAACATAGTAAAATAACACCTTTATTTAAATCCGGTAGTAATTCTGACCCTACTAACTTTAGACCGATATCAGTACTGCCAACATTTAGTAAAATTTTTGAAAAGCTTATTCTTAGTCAACTGCAAAGTCATTTTAACTTTAACAACTTACTAGATGTCAAACAATTCGGATTTACGCGGGGCAGATCAACAACTGATGCCGGTGTTGAGTTGGTATCGCATATCTACGATGCCTGGGAGGTCTCACATGATGCTTTAGGCATCTTTTGTGATTTGTCTAAGGCATTTGACTGCGTACACCATGAAACATTAATCAGGAAACTAGATCACTATGGCGTCAGGGGTATGGCTTTAGCCCTTCTCACTTCTTACCTATCTGACAGAATACAGAAAGTAGACGTAAATGGAAAATGTTCTCCGGGATCTGTAGTAAAGATGGGTGTTCCGCAAGGGTCAATACTTGGACCATTTTTATTTTTAATTTACATCAACGACCTACCTCAACTTGTGAGAGACAACCACGAAATTGTATTGTTTGCGGATGACACGTCACTTTTATTTAAATTAAAGCGACGGCAAACCAATTTTGACGACGTGAACAATGCAATAGCGAAAGTTGTTAACTGGTTCGATGTAAATAATTGATTACTGAACGAGACTAAAACAAAATGTATGAGATTTATATTACCAAATGTTAAACAAGTTAAACCTAACATTAAAATAAAAGATGAAGATCTAAATCTTGTGGACAGTACTGTATTTTTAGGCATAACTTTAGATAATAAGCTTCAATGGGGCGCTCACATAGATGGGTTGTCGAACAGACTCAGTTCTGCAGCATACGCAGTCAAAAGAATCCGTCAACTTACTGACGTAGAAACGGCTAGACTAGTTTATTTCAGCTACTTCCATAGCATTATGTCGTACGGAATTTTGTTGTGGGGGAATGCTGCAGATATCAACACCATATTTGTGTTGCAGAAGAGGGCTGTTCGTGCAATTTATAATATGGGCCCCAGAGAATCACTTAGAACTAAGTTTAAAGAAATAAATGTTATGACAGTGCCGTGCCAATATATATATGAAAACTTAATGTATGTCCGAAAACATATTAACATGTTCAAGAAAAATAGCGACTATCATAATGTTAACACTAGAAATAAAGATAAACTAGCTGTTCCCACTGTAAGGCTCCATAAAGTTAGTCAATCTTTTAAAGGGATGTCTGTACGATTTTTTAACAAAATCCCAAATGATGTGATTAATCTATCTGTAACTAAATTCAAAAATGTTGTTAAACGTAATCTATGTAATAAAGCTTATTATAAAATATCTGATTATTTAGATGACAAAAAAGCTTGGGATGAAACTGCCTCCAACTCCATCAAAAACAATGTAATAGATATTAAGTACAATGACGTTAAAAAAATATAAGCCAAGCAGAGTTTCTTGCCAATTCTTCTCTGTTTGGTCACGTTACGAATTGGTGGTAAATTAAAAAAAAATGACGTTTCAAAGTGTACTATACAGTTCCTACTGAATAAATGATTTTTGACTTTGACTTTGACTTTAAAATAATTTTCTTAAGTTGCCAGTCAAGCTACACAGGTAAATAAAATGTCAGATGGTTAACAAGTAAATAGGCATACAAACATTAAGAGAAGTCAAAACTTACATAGAATACATTAGGTAGATAGACATAGAATACAATACATTTCAAATTTTAAATTTAATTTCATATAGATACAACACTTTTATTATAAAGAGCGTTTTTATTTCTAGGAAAACAAATGTAATCGTTGTGGCGCAATTTAGATGTGGTTAATTTTTTTTGCATTGAAATAAGCAAATTAATTTATCTGGATCCGTAAACGAATTCTTAAAAAGGTTTCCGCCAACAGTATTCCCAGTGAGGCAAATAAATAAGGAAATAAAAAATTCTGTATGAGCGCGTCCGTGCTTCGGAAGGTACCGTGAGATATTCCAGGACTTCGGTCATCCTAAAAACTCCGTGATCAAAGTTGGCCCATACGACGAAAGAAAGATCTGCAATCGGCCTTGGCCAAAGTCCTGGGCCATCACCCATCACGGAAAAGGTCGATTTCGGGTGATTTTGTTGCCACATCTGTTGATATTCTAAAATGATATGGCAATAAAATAGATACAGTGATACTGTTGTGTTATTTTGAAAACCATAACTTACGATTTGGAGTTTATCAGGCAAAGTAAGGGAAGTAAAAATCTCAGTAAGAACCTTAAAGTACACATTAAATAGTATTTTTTTAATTTTCACCATTTCTTAATTCGACCAAACAGAAGAATTGGCAAGAGACTGCATGGCTTAATTTTTTTATATAAGTATTTATTGCAATTGTTTCTTAGCTATTACATTGTTTTTGAGGGAGTTCATCTTTATATGTAGTCGGTACCTTATTCCTGATGATCGTGATCAGCATGCTGTCCTGCAAGCGTGACGGCCTTGAGGGAGTTTGAGACAGTTTCATCCCAAACTTTACTGGGAGTGCAGGCATAAGAATTTGAAAGATAAGAATAGAATAGGTACATTATCTTCATCGGAAGAGTAATAACGGTGAAATTGGCAGCATAACAGATCCAATTACAGAACATTTCCCATTCCAACTTCCTAACAGCATCTAGCACGGATCACGCAACGTGTAATCGCTTGCGGTTTAGTAAACGTACTTACAGAGTGCTAGTTGCGTGTGTGTACCGCAAAAAGGAGAAAAACGATTATGTAATGCTCTATTTCTGATGTTACGGACAAGAGAACTTGCGCATAGGATGATATTGCTGTAAGAACGTCTTTACATAGTTTACAAAGTAAAGTTGTGATCGATTCCAGTTTGTTAATGGCAATCATATATCTTAAATTACACGTTGACTGCGAGCGCGTAGGCTACACGAGGATAGTTAGGTTTTCAGCAAATAAAGCATTTAGCATGAAGAAACAATTAGTCCCGCAGGGCGAATTAAAGTCTTCCAAAATCGTCGAGAATTCAGGTGGCCTTCTCCCTTTCTGAATTTGTCAAAAACAAAAAAAAAATAGATTCTGATCTCATCTTCTTCTTATTCTGGTGACTCTCTAATAGTGAAGGTTAGTCGTCAGCTCTGCGAATTTCTCTCTATCTTGAGCCAAGCAAACGAGATGTTCGACGCTGACGTTTTTCATCCACTCCCGGATGTACGCAACCACGACTTTTCTATGTCTAATCAAAGCTATTTTTGTCTATCTTTACGGGTTTCTTATAATGATTAGTATAATATGGATGTACCAAATTCTGAAATAAACATTTAAATTTTATATGATCCAGAACTACTCAGATGCAACTCTCTTACAAAACCTCACGAGCTCCACACAACCAGCTAAACTAGGCGTGTTACATCATGCTGCGTAATAATAGGACAGCAGCCTCTCTGCACCGGATTTCCCAGTTTTGCAGTGCAACAAAAAAGGGACGTAGGGACGATTTTAATGGATAAGTCCGAGCGTTTCCTCCCTGTTGTTCTGTCACTCAAGTAAATAAGGTTTCGTCTGTTGTTTGCTGGTCACTTGCAGGGCTTTTTTGTTTTGTATAGGCTGTTTTGACGCAATATATGGCAATATTGGCAATGCTGGTCATAGCATGCCTCACATTGGTGATACGTAGGTACTTATTCCACCTACTTATCTGTTAGTTAGGAAGATGAACATTGTTTTAGCAGCTGTAACACAGGGTTACCTAGCACTATTAATAAACATTATAATCTTTTGTTTAGAAAAAATGGGGGGAGGCCTTTGCAACAGTAACAGTAAGTAATAGTTGTGTACAAAATTAACGTCGATATTATTATTGACTACCCCATGGCTAAGTTGGTTACTATGCTTTCTAAGCTGCAGGTTGCGGGTTTGATCCCCACACACAAAAAAACATTTATGTGGGGAACATAGATTGTTGGTCTGTGTCTGGGTGTTTTAAGTATCCATGTAGTCTATTTATTATTTATCAGTCTTTTTATCAGTCTGTAGTATCCATAGTACAGGTTCTGCCTAGTTTGGGAACAGTAGATAAAGTGTCAGTTGTCCCATTTATTATTATTTATCATCGTTTTTTAAGAATGTTGTTCTAATGGCCATTACAGTTTTTGTATTTTGATCATAATATCAATAAGTAAGTAAATGCTTTTTTATATGTTATTACTAGTTTGAAATTACATGCAACTATTTCTAAAATATCCCGCTTATAATTTACGTCAACTGTCATTCAAACGTTAAATTACAAGTAAAAATCAGTGATGCGCGTGATTGCAACATGACACCAAGTTATTCCACCTTTCCCAGCTTCTATTTTTAAAATGTTAATTTATTACTGTCAGTGTCAAACCCCTCTGACGTCTACAGTTTGCACCACATCCCCGTGTGATTTGTCTAGTGTGTGAGCAGTAATTACTGGAGGGACAGAGATGGATGCTGGCTAATGAACGGCCTGGCCCTGGGATCCTGTGCCACTTGATCGTTTACTATTGTGAACGTGAATGAACGATTGTATTCCGCATCGAAATGGCTGAATAGTAGTGAGGATCTTTGCCATTTGAAAATAAGGAACTTAAAAGCCTTTGAACCATTGATTTATACTGTCAATGTTTTGAACTAGGAATCTCAACAGTTAAAATTAAAATTAAATTCTACTACCTGATCTGACTATGCTTGTCATTTTGTGTTTGGTACAACATGACGAACATTGACATATAAATTTAACACGTTGACTTCTGGCCTCGCGCATGACGCATCGTGAATGTACGAGGAGAAGGTTGCCCTGCAGAATCATATCTGTGTTTTCAGCACTCAAAGTGTTAAAAGGATAGCGGTACTCACAGAACCATGGACATATGAGACCATAATACTAAAGCAAATAGTAAATAAAGGAGGCTTTATGTCTACCCAGAAACCATAAACCCAGTAGTTTTCCCGTAAAAGTAAGATGAAAGCCGGCTTTTTACTATGGCATGTAATGCATATAACATCTTTACACGTGATCATTTGACACTTAGGGCCTCGCCCTAAGTTTGAGGTGCGGTGTTTGGGAGTTGTGTCGTTCAAAATGTATGATGAGCGATAACATATTATAGCTCAAGATGTAATATATATCTTATAGTCATACGCCGGCTTTATAGTTTAAGTAGTAAGTGCAAAATGCATGTAAAAATCTTCGTGAGCATTGCAATATTGCACTTTTGAAACAGTAATTCCTGTTAATAGTTAATAAATTAATGTCAAAGTATAAACGGTATCCAGTATGTAATTATGGACGATAAATAATAAAATAATTGTATTAATAACAGCTAAGTATATCCTAGTCAAATGAATAGTGTATCTTATGAATTATGCATTAGCTTTTAATAAAGTGGTAATGAAAAATATTCTTAGTATATTTTAGTTTTAATATTTAAGTAAACTTATTTGAAGTTAAAAACTAGCCATTAATAAATTACCGAACGACATATAAAAAAAATGATTTTTTTAAAGTGAAATTTAGTTATAAAATTGTTTAGTTCTGTTTTTGTGAAATTAAGGAATATTAAGATTATAAAATTTAATAAAAAATTTAACTAAAAGTATTTACATATTTGTCATATATGTAAATATCATTATAAAATAATTGTATACACTGCTGTGTAAACTTTAACAATTTAATTTAAAATTTTCGACGGAATAAAAATTGGGGATTGTTACCTGGATGTAACAGACTTTTTATCGGCACCAGGCCATTTAAACCGCGGGCAGAAACCAGAATGTTTACAATAGTAGAGAGAAACAAACGTCCCGTCTCCGTTATCTTACGACGATAAATGACGGCCGCTTTCAGAAAACTATTTATCTAATTACAATCCACGCTCTAATACCCCGTACCGTGCAGCACGCGACTCACCAAACAGTGGTGTTGGAATGTAAATACATCGTAAGCTCTCTAGCACCGTTATCTAGACTTAATATATTGATTGCACGCGATGTATGTGACAGACAGACACGTGTTGCTAGAAACATCGGCACCTTGCATTTCTATCAATCTACACCAGTGATTCCCAAAGCGGTCTAGGTGGACCCCCCCAGGGGCCGCGGGAGACTCGACGAGGGTCTAAAAGAATGGAGGTTCACAAGCTGTAGGTGGGGGAGGGTCCACGAAAATGTATTTGGTTTCGACAGTAGGTAAAAAACAAAAATGTTGTCTATATATGTAGGCAGATAATAAAACAAAAAAAGCATTTGATTTTTGAGTTTTAGGAATATTGTAGAAATGTAGCAGTAACTGAAACCAGTAAAATTTTGAAAGTGGTCTACAAGAAAAGAGTTTGGGAACCTCTGCTCTACACAATACCTTGAGCGGTTCAACGGTTGTCGGTTCTGCAGCATTATGACCCACTCCCACACTACCTGAAGGGTTGCAGCGAGGAAATACTTTTACCAAGACGAAGTCGCGAGGCGCCCACTAATAATTGATATGTTTAATACATAATAGGTACCGAATTGGACGAATTCGTGAAAGCACGAGAAAGGGACGTGTGGAGGGATTTAGGGGAGGCCTACACCACTGAGGCGATTACTACATAGAGTACGGAGTAAGGAAAGAGGAGTTGTAGAGTTATTTATTTAGTTGTTTTCAAATGTGTATTGTACGTAGTAAAAGTAGTAGAAATGATGGGCTTTTTTATTTTATTTTTATCTTTAAATATACCGATACTTATACCTATCCAATGACTACGGATATCTCAATAGATCCTTCAGGAAGTCTCCGCGTTAATTCTTAAGATACAATAAATGATTTATCGAATTATGAAATCATCATAGAAAATATTAAATATCGATCTCAAGTTATTTCCGTGCAACGCCCACAGGTGGCGCTGATTATGATTTGTGCGCGAGCGCAGATCCCGGCTACTTTAATTGGTACCAGCCACTGTACACGGATGATTTATAATGTATGTCGACGCTTCCTTGATTATATGACGGTGTTTATTGAAACATTGATAGGCTTTTGCTGAAGGTAAGAGGGTTTTGGATATAATCCCTAATAACTATAAATTAAGGGATGTCTTGGCTCTTTGTATCCTGCTATCGGAAGCAATCATCTTCAGCTTAAACGTCAAATGGAGGACATAGGCTTCTTACTGGTTGAGAGGTTTTGCCATGATGATCATGATCACGATTTGGTTTAGGAAGAATACCAAAAAACAATCAACGGCAGCCTATACCAGTGTCCACCGCTGAACATAGGCAAAAGCCTAGATTAGCATAGTCCAGGGTAAGTCGGGTTGTGGGGCCCAGGACACAGCTCCTCGTAACCGACATTGCTGCCTGTCAGTGACCAGTGGAATGAGGCTGCGATATGCCACAGTTGGCCGCCGGAGCCGTTGGATATTTATTTAAAAAAAACCGCATCAAAATCCGTTGCTTAGTTTTAAAGATCTAGGGACAGACAGCGGGAAGTGACTTTTTTATACTAGCATTATTATTTTATATTACCATTGCTACTTTGTTGTTGTTACCTATCTTTTTATTTCTAACAGCCCTCGCAAACACGACGCCTTGTCGTCGCGCTTAGTCGCGAGCGTCTGTCATATCATGCTGTCGCGATTGTCGCCGTGTGTGCGGAGCTTTGAACAAAATGTATGAAAATTGTCCCCCGCGGCTTGTCGTAGCGTCTAATCGCAGACGTTTGTCTTCCAATGTGCGCATGCGGTTAGTTTTTGTGATTAGTAACAAATTTAGCTAACTTATCGTCCTAGCGCATATTACGAGCTGTTTACGAAATGTGGATTCAAATTGGTTTATGTACAAATTATGTTTAAATTGCTTATAATTTAACATTGTAAAACTGTGAATCCTTGTTTAAATTAAAATAAAATAATAAACTATCTAGTGATTATTCTAGAAATGAATTATCTTTATCTACTCTTGTGTGTATCTTTTATTAAGTCGAGTACATTTACCAGTAACGTAATATAGGTAACACAAGCCGGGAACCACTCCCATCGTCACTGGTTCGATTCCCAGCGTGCACCATATTATTTCCTCATGTTATCGCCAGGGTATCATTACTGCGCGTGCGCTACAATTAGAAGCGATACAGACCAATCAGGACCTGTTTTATCAATGATCTATTTTCTAGCTTGTGTGGTTAGATAATGAAATTTCTTGGGAATGGTAATGATTTTGCTGTAAGAACGTCATAGAATAAAAATAATCCTGTACTACTGTTACATCACGCTATAATACTACTTCCTACTAATATTATAAATGCGAAAGTTTGTGATTATAGATGGATGAATAGATGAATGTTTGTTACTCTTTCACGCGATAACTACTGAACGGATTTGGATGAAACTTGGAAATATACATAGTTTTTGACCTGGATTAACACATAGGCTACTATTTAATCGGGTACCACGCGAGTGAAGCTGCGGGCGGAAGCTAGTATCTAAATATTTGTGATCTGGATACACATAGTCTGCTTTTAAACCTACTACGAGAGCGGAATCCCGGGTGAAGGCAAGTTACGAAATAAATCTAACTGTAGTTCTTTTTAGTAACTAAATTAAGTACTTAACAGGTCAGGAGAAAGTAATTTTAAAATAATACCTTCATTTTGTTTCCAAAACATTTGCTTATTAGTTCAAGGTTAGCTTTCAAGACATAAATTTTATTTGTAGCCCATTAAAACCCACACATATTAACCCAAAGATAGATGAAAACTATCAATTTAATTCGCTTAAATAGTAAAATATCATCAACCTACCACTGTGGACTCAATACTACATGTTATTGCCATCACATGGTTAAGAGGTAAAAGAATTAGCATAGTATAATAGTAAAACGTAAAAATTATGACCAGAACTGAGCTTTTTGAAGTTGGCGCTGACTTTGGTATGAGCAGCAAAGTTTTGTGAACTTGGCGCCCAACATTAGAAAAAAATGTTTTTTTTCGTAGCTTTAATTTAATTTTAAAAAGTATACTAGTAAGTTTATCTAAAATCGGAGAATCACTTAGAACTAAGTTTAAAGAAATAAATGTTATGACTGTGCCGTGCCAATATATTTATGAAAACTTAATGTAAGTCCAAAAAAATATCAAATTGTTTAAGAAAAATAGCGACAATCATAATGTTAACACTAGAAATTTAAAAAATTTACGTTTCAAAGTGTCTGTATGTGCTTATTGAATAAACTTATTTTGATTTTGATTTTGACGCCAATTTCACAAAGGGCCATGTAACTAAACTTTTCAATAAACAAAACTTATAGATAAAATGTTAATTTGTATTAATTGTCTTTAAAAACATGCAAAATCGATTCTAGACTTTTGTTATTCTAAAAAACCAACTAGCAATTACCCGTGGCGTCTTACGCATATATAAAGTAGCCTATATATGTGTTACGTTTGGGCTAGAGAGAACTACAAACATTTCACATTCTTAATATATATTTTTTTATTTAGAAAACAACTAACATCATAGCAGGTTATATTAGAGTTAAATTAAAAATTGTTTAAGTTAATCTAGCATCGCGTTAACAAATTACTAAAATACTTAAGCACTAAATCCACCTACTCTCTCTGCCTCTCTCTTCCTGGCTAAATCCCAGATAGTGATGGAGTCAGCCTTCCTACAAATTTTCTTTCAATTCGCCCTTCGAAACGTTACTTGCCACTTGAGAATCTTCTGAGATTTAGGACCCAAGTGGTCTTATGTCTCCTTCTAGATATTTAAATACTAAATCCACCTACAACTTAATTAAATTACACAGTAAACAAATTTACCGAGTAAAATTCATTTATTCAGAGTTTCCACACGGTAAATACCACTTCGCTTGTAATGCACAGCAATTATGTAAAGCCCACACGAGAAAATTATAGTTAAGCCCTAAACGACCAGTTTGCCACGAAATTTCCGGCGGTTCGTATAATTTGCAAGGTATAATATGACGAAATCTTAGCCTAGATGTAATATTAGCTGTTTATGTAGTAGATTGAAAGATAAAGCGATTCCAAAATATATTTTATTTTAATTTTATTTAATTTGGGAAACAAATGGGACAGAGAAATATAATAAAAATATGTATTAATAAATCACAAGTTTCCGCAATAAATATTACACATATAAACGAGTGACCAAACTTATGTAGTTTAATGATGTATATAATAGATAGATTTACATGGACGACTTGAGCAAAAACAAAAACAAAAAAGATACATAAGAAAAGGCTCTCAATTATACAAATGATACAGATTAAAATTAATAATTAAATAAATTTACTAATAGAGTTGCGTTTAAATGACGATATCTAAAGAGGTATCGTTCATCATTTGAACATATTGATCCTAAGCCTGACGCATACCGAAAAAATGTTTTTGAAAAACGATTCAAATATTATAAAAAAAAGAAAGGAACGAATTAAGTATGACTTACGACTTGAAACAGTATTTTTGATGACGCATTTAGAGGAAGAAATCTTCTTTTTGATTAAATTTCTGACTAATTTCAAAGGTGCCAAAATAGTCGCTACTGTCACCTGACGCATCTGTCACAATCCGTTAGATTTACAACTCCCGCCTCAACTTACAAATAGCACACATAAAAAAAGGTTGAGGAATGTGCGCAAGCGCATACAATCACGAACGAATCGATTTCCTAGCCGTCAATCGGCTGATTTATTCGATTCACACACGACATCGATTCGAAACGAATGTGGAACGAAATCGCATTTTAGTATTGATTATTATAATGTGGCACATCGAATATGTATGCAAATCAGTAGGTGAATATTCTGATTAGATAAAAAAAATTGTGTTGTTTGAAATATATTTTTAAGTAGGTGTGTTTGTAGTTGCAAATAAAAATTTAAAATACAGTTAAATTATTAACCTACTAGGTTAAAAAAGGAACAAACAAACCATTATTCCATAATCATTTACCCCCATACTTATAAACGCTACATAAGTTAAATTTAACCATTGTTTAAAGTTATCCCTGTCACTGTTTGTCAGATATAACTACATCTACTTGATGGTTATCTAACCTATCTAGGTTGTTGACCTACCTTTTGTTTCTTTAACGTGGGGAAATCCTCATGGATACCATTCCATTACGGAGCAACAAAATGACCGAAAATACCGGCCAAAACCACCATGATGTTCCATTTCCATCATAACGCCTTGTGCCAAAAACCATGGGTGCTCTTAAGGACCTACCTAATCTATACAGCTAGATAGTAAGTGTGAGTTTTCTAAAATCTGGCAACTCTTTGTCAATACAAGTTACAATTAACCACTTATAGATGCACTCTTTATAATATCCATAGATACAGTAGATATGTAACGTTATTATGGATAGAAGATGGCAATTCAGATAGGTACATGAATCTAAACTGCCATCTAGTCGATAACGTTAGCAATAATATCGAAGACGTTTAATTTAGGTATTTACTGGTCGTTATGGTGGAAGAGCTTTAAGTCTAGAACAACATGAGACGCGACTTTTCGCGACGCGATTTCGCGAAGTCGTAATAATAACTCGCAAAATCACAACTAACGCTGTATCGTTGATGAGTCGCGGATTCGATGACGGCCGTGACCGTACGATGAAAGAAAGAAAATGAAAAATATTTGTCACAGTTTAAAAAGAGTTGATATTAAAAGAGTTGATATTAAATATATGTATATTTGAGTTATTAGGATGCATCTATACTACTAATATAATTTTTTTTAAAGTCAGTGAAATGTTTTTTCGAAGAATTGGAAAAACAAATAGATTTTGATGATTTGAGTTTGTAACTTAAAACTTAATCTGCATTTCATGTAAATCATACAAGCACAACCAAACACAAGTTTGACCTCAACGAAGTTTCCGCGAACATGCTTATGAGTTTTGTCAATAGACTTTGACTTATGGGAAAGATACCTTGGAAACATTGATTGATCGCAACTCAACAGGTTAATAATAATAATAATGATGAATCAATGACGTCTGGCTCACCGGATATTATACGAGTGTACAGATGCAGACTATAAAAGTCGCGAAGTCGCGTCCGACGTTAATATCAGACTTTAGCTTCTCTTACCAGTAATGGTTACCGCGTTAGCGATATTCCTTTGATGGCCGGCAGTTATGGCATTGAATTCATTATAATTTACAGTAAAACAGATGAAATCGTGAGTTGAGATGAGATACGAACTTTATATAACATCAACCAGTCAATCAACAATGTCACATTACAAGATATTTCATGACACATTATTTTCTGGGAAAACTCAAAGTCATCTCATCCTACGCCACGTAAGCTGATCACACAAATTAGTCGTGGAGCAAGATTTTTTTAATATCCCAATAATTAAGTTTGTTAACACTATAACGAACAACCTTACTAACAGTACAAACACTGTATAGACGTTCTTTGAAAAATGCGCAAAATGGTTTGGGTACCAGAAAAAACCAGAAAAAAAAGGAAACAGTATTTATTTTTAACTTGATTTGTTCTGATTCTGATACTCTCAGTACCTCATGAATCCTCATCCATTGCGTTTGGCATGAGTACTGTAGACAAAGGTTTTTAGACCCACAAACTTATAAAGTAAAGTTAAATACATACGCGCCCATTGATCATCATCATGGTCAGCCTATAGCAAGTCAAGTCACTGCTGCCCACAGGTCCCTTCCAATGTACGCCATCAGCCCGATCCTGGACTGGATTCTCATCCCCTGTCTCCCAGCTACATACGCAGATCGTCACTCCATCAAGCCAGGGAGCGTCCTACACTACGCTTACCTAAACGCGGTGTCCACATACGCTTCCATTCATTCGGCATTAAAATTACATACCTGAAACAAAAAATAAATACAGAAATTGTTTTTTTTTACACGTTTAAATCATGAGCTGAACTGACCCAAGCAAAAACAAGAATAGTAATCCCGTTAGGTTGTTCTGGCAGTACTTGTCTCTTCATTCACAAAAAGACGCGCCATCGTAGCTCATCTTTTGTACTAACTACCTCTTCTTCTATGGTTGTTCTCCAGTGTATGGAAAAGGTGTTGGTGATTCTGATCAGCAGCCTTTAGTATTCCATTGTATGACATAGGTATCTCCTAATAAGCGCCAATAATGAACCTAAATATGTAACTTGACATGAAAAAAATTGTCAAGCCTTGAACTGTTAAGCTAATAAATAAATGCAGGATACTATCACATAGCATCACATGGCCCCTAAACTAAGCAGAGCTTGTATAATGGGAACCACATAACTGATATACTACTTTTTTTGTAAATACCTACATATCTACATTTTATACATAGAAAACAACCAGACCCGAGACAAATATTTGCAGATCATACAAACATCTGTCTCGCGGTGGGTATCGAACCCGTACCTTCTGCGTATTAGGCAGGCCTTTCGATTAAGAGGTCGCTTTAAGCGATAAGGTTGCCCATTGTACTAATATTTTTAATGCCTTTTTCATTATGTTGTAATTCTTTGTATGGTGTGCAATAACATTATATCTAGCTATCTATCTATCTTTATTCTGTGTCACAGTTTCACTGTTATACTTATTTTATGCTACCTAAATAACAGCGCGCGCGACAGTGACCATGCTATTGTCACGTACTTAATATAAATATTTTGTTGTTTTCATTTTGTGGCGGTAGTTTTTATATAGATTGGTTCTGGTCTCCGTTTGAATGTTGTACTATGATTTAGATCAGTGGCCAACAGCATGCGGTGTAATGAAAGTGCTTTTTTTGTTTTGTAAAATGTACCGTGAGTCCGTGTCTAGCGGGATTTGGGTTCGATAGGGTTACATGCTCTGAGTTGAGGTATTACATTACGACACATAACGCCCTAATACTGAGACGCTACTTAAACAGTTATTAAGCGGTGATAAAGTTGACGTTTCGGTACAGATTTTGAAACGTAAATTAAAGTAAAAATCTCTAATAAGTAGGAACCATGAGGAACATTTTAAATCGTCAAGTTTTTAGTTACACCAATTTGTAACGGGACCAACGGAAGAAACTTTGCTTGACTTTAGTTTTTAGTATTTTTTTAGTCTCATAACTATAACATGGTTTTTAAGGAAGTATGAGTCAGTTTCATGCCAAGCTTTTTACGTTTAAACATTTTTTAATTACCTAATTAACAGATAAATTAAGCATATCATTCGGGCTTTTCTTTAAAAAACGCAACGCACAAGGATACCAGAGAGTCGAAGCGGGGAGGGAAAATCCCGTAGGGAATACAAACAAAGTTTATTTTATAAAGTTATATTTATTTACAATCAAGAGATAACCTTAGTACAAGACTTAATACTGCGAAGTGCGAAGTAAATGCCGGAAGTCCGCATAGCTTAATCAATACATTCAATATCATTAAATGTCCATTATGCTGCGCTTCGAATCTTGATTGTACTTCGATTCAAGCCATTAATTATTTTTTCACACTTTAGAATGCACAAGGTTATGTTTTTGATGAAGTATTAAGGCTTGGTCAAACAGTACCCCTAATACGAGTTGCACAATATTCGTTTTCGAACTAAATTTTAATCGCCAGTTCTATTAGCTTGAACTTGGCTTGACACGCTCCCGCGTGTCTAGATATGGAAAATACTGAATTGAATTCAAATAAGGCGTAGGTAATAGAATATTCTTGCAGATTGCAATGTTTTTCACTCATGTTTTGAGTGATAAACAAGGTAAAGTAATTGCCGAAAAGAGTAACTTTAAAATTTCACTTGAAAACGAAAATATCAACATTTTCGCCCAGACAGCGATTTAGCGTCGTATACTATCCATTCTATCTTTCTTCGTATGAGTTGGTGGCCAACGTTGACGGAGTTTTTTTAGACCGAAGGCCTCCCACATGGCTTTACGACTGAAAGATCCGGGACTACCATAGCGTGCACAAAGCACGGAAGCGCTCAGATATAAATACCACTAAAATATCACCTTATCCAAGTAGTGGACAGTCCGTGTACTGCTAACGCAGTCATAATCTCCATACAGGTTAAAAAAGCTAGCAGTTTGTCAAGTTTACAATGCGCGAAACACTCAAAAAATGGTGATTTTTTGAGTCCAACATTATTTGACTAGCTCTTTGTCAATATATTGAAAATCTATCACAGTCTTCTGTGTCATTCACTTTCATATTATGTGATATAAATCTGTCTGTTTGTTTTTTTTTAATTTTCTTTTATAAAAACCTTGTCCTGACCATAACAAACACGAAAAAATATTTATTCAATTTGGTGCAGTCGTTCGGAAGTTTTAGGTACATACATTGTGTAAGTACATACATTTCGGCGATTCATTTTTATTTACATAGATTTTCATTATAACATTACAAGGTCACAAGACAGACTCAGTTTAACCGTTCGACTTCCAACTGAATGCTAGTGTAATACCTTCTGTGAGACTATCGAGTTACCCTTGTCTCGGTATATCGATACATGTAAGGGAGCCGGCTGTCCTCACCTCTAGATATATAGGTACGTCGCTATCTGATTAAAGGTCATATAACTTGATATCTTAAATTAAAGAGGTCTTATATGACAAGGACTGATACGTAGTGACTGACACCCATGTCTTGTAAAGAACCAGATACTGACTAAGCTTCTTTTTTGTAAAGGTAGGCCGTTAGGTACTTTGTTAAGCGGGAACAAACCTACTAACACACAAACTTTCGCATTTGTAATATAAGTGTTAGTACTGATTATTAAGATGCATGGCATAGATTACGTTACGTTAGTCGCTAAACCATGTCGGAGGCCTTCGAAAAACTTCGACACCAGAGTTGGTCAGTAGCGCATACGAAGAAAATTTTATTTTTAAACGACTTTAAAAAGGACGGCGTTATCAATTCGTCGGAATCTTTTTTTTATCCATCTTTTTTCATAATTCTTCAATCAACTGTAGCACATTTTATTAGACTATCATTTTTTTCCCTATTTGAAAAAAAATCAGTCAATACGCTTGACAAAAATCTTACAGATCACACTCGTTAATAGTGTATCGAAGTTCAGTATACCTACAGGTGCCATGCACTCCGGGAGCTGAAGGGGCCCAGGACAACAACGGAAAGCCCTCCATCCAATACTCTATAAAATGTCCCAGAAAGTACAGAAGTAAAAAGTTGACATCTAACGTTATAAATAATGTTATCTAGATGCAAATGCCTCAGTAGTTACACCAAACCATGACTTATTGACGGAAGTAACAAGTGCTGTGCGCACGAGTGGGCGGGCGCAATCACGTGTACAAAATCATACATTAAAATTATTACAGTGAATAAAATCCTTAGAGCGCTGTTTACAAGCACCTACGTTTTTAGCATTGCCTAAAGCCACGTAAATAGCCTGCTGTTCTAGTTATAACATAATAACTACCGAATTTACTATATTTTATTAAAGAAAGTTAAAAAAACGATGACCACTTGAGATGACTATGCGGCCGTCGTTTGCGCCATATTGATCGATGTCTCCGGAAAAAACATCCTACATTTTTGGAAATCGAGGATATCCACATTATCTACTGACTCACTCTTTTGACTCTTTAATTACTTTTTGCCGCCAAAACAACTGCCAGGAGGCCAAGATAATAATGCTTGCAATTATTATCGATGCTTTGATCGATGTTTTTATCGAGTAGGTAAGTTTTTTATAATACAAACCTACATAACCACTTTATTTTGTTCGTCAGCAAATTAAGATATCTTTCTTAAAAGTATAAATGTGTGTGGTCTCATATTAAGCTAATTACTGAATATAGCCTCGATAGACCAATATATTTCAATACTTTTCCCATGAACGGCATATTAACCCTCGCCCTGTCTTACGCCATCTAGCCAACACCCTTAAGATAATAGAGCGTTGAGACTTACAAAATATATTTATAAAGTCTTCTTCGATCCGCGCGTAAACTACGATTGCAAGGTTTGTTTCCCGTCTGTCAATTCCATTTCCACTCCTGTCCATTGGCATAGGTACCTATTCTTACTAAAGGCTGTAGGACCTTCGGACAGGTCAAGCTATGCATACAACCTATGTTTCAAGTTATAAATAAATGTTATAATTAACTAAATGAAAAATATCGATTGAACGGATTTGTATGAAACTTGGAATATAAGTAATAATTTGTTTAAAACACATACATTGGCTATTTTTTATCTCGCTACCACGAGATCGAAAGCGCTTAATCTAGTTACTATAAAAACTAAATATATTTTAAATGATTCTCGAACAAGTATAGCAAAATGACATAAAATGTAAACGTTGGATGTCTTCAGTTGCCAGTGCATTTATTTAGTTCGGTGGTCCAGTCGACCAGTCTAGGCCGTACCCGAGCCAAGTCAAACAGAGACATCTCATTCAATGTCATAACAAAAATCGCGAAGAATAAACAACGGTCAGTGAGTTTTTTTAATAATCTTCAATCGGAAACCTGTCGTGGGTTATAAAAAACAAATTGGCCTACATATCGCGAACAAATAAAAGGAATTTTACACAGTTCGGCACAAGAACTGGTCGTACCGTTAAACTTATTGTGTGCGGGAATTTCTAACTCTCCAATTTCGCTAGTTTTGGTCGCATCTTTTTCACACTTTGACTTCGGGTCCGCATGTAGCTTGTCCAAAAAGATTATCCACGGGTTTTTGAATTTGTATGGGTATTATGTAAAATATATGGAACTTAAATAGTTTTAATAATAATAGTTTAATAATTAGGGAAATTTACTCTATCTACATGTTTGATTTCTATATTTATAAATTTCAATGTATCAAATTAAAATAAATTAATTTAATTTGACTAATTTTTTTATTCTTGCACCATAAATATTGTAAGATTTTTTTTCTCTGAACTGCATGGTATTAAATTTGCCTATTGTAAATTCAACTCAACCTAAATTAATTTATGATTTTTATAGCACATTCTACTAGCGAAAGGTTGCTGGTAGAAGCTGGATGCGTCGAACTGAGGACAGGGCGCAATGGAGTGGCGAAGTTAAGGCCAGCAGTAGACTGCTATAAGCTGATGATGATGATGTAAATAATGAGGATAGCATACTATACTCTTTTTTATTGAAGAATTCTATCTTGTTAAGGCAATTACTAAAAAAAAACAACGATTTTCCTAAAGTAGAGCTACTTTTACAGAGTTATTATGCTGAACCATAATGGCAGCATAAAATTAACAAGAAAATGAATAAAATACGATGAAAAACAGCTTATTAACGATTTTTTTATTAAAACTTAATAGCGAGCGACCACACGAGATTTGCATATAAAAATGACGGCTATGGGACTGCCTGCGACTAAGTCCGCGACATCAACCACGACTGAGATTGTGACGGAGACCGAGTATAGGTCCAACAGGTAAACGAATCAAAATTACATTTGAATAAAACAAATCAAAGTATCGGCACAGCTAAATCCCCTGGCCAACTACGGGCAGCAGGTGGTGCGAGAAGCGGTGTCCTGCGATCCTTTATTAGCGGGGCCTATGTTCAGCAGTGGACTGATATAGGCTGGTTTGGTGGCTAATATTATAAATGTGAGTTTGTGAGGATGGATGGACGTATGTTTGTTAATCTTTCTTTAAAACCTAAAGAACAGATTTGGATGAATCTTGGAATATACCTAAATAGTTTGTGTCCTTAGGCTACTTTACCTGTACGCCAACGAAGCCGCGGACAAGGCCAGCTAGTATCTTATAAATAGGTTCTTTTAACTGTTGAGTTCTGTGGGAAAACATAATATTTATAAAGTTGAACTAAAAAATAGATTATGCGAGGAATGAAAATTATTCTGTCTTTTTTATTAGTTTTCATTTTTGTTATGTTATGAGTTTACGATTACGTATAAAATACTTGTACAAGCGATAAAATTTCCGAATGTTGGTACCGCTGCCTAAATTCTAGGAATATAATATTGCATTGCGTCAAAGAGTATCGATAACTTGTCGCAACACTGGTCACGTATCGAGCGCGGTGACAGGTTGTGCATGCACTAGTGATGTTGAACTTTTTTTTTAAAACGATAATCGCACAGAGAAATATCGATAGGCATATTTCCCGTTTTTTGGCGATACTATATCCATTAGCCAATTAAATCTGAGTTTACCTGAGTAACTAATTATTAAAATAATACCATTAGTTTAACTAAATTTTAAATTATCTGCAACATTATTTGGTAATGGTACCAATTGTATGATTGTATTTATGAAAAACGGAAACCGTCAAAAATCTCTATAACACAAAAACTACTGATCGGATTTGAATGTAATTGTCACTAATAGAAAGATTCATGAGGAATGTCTAGGTTTATAATTTGTTAAGTTTATTTGTAAATTGGTTGACATGTGACAATAATTGTTGAAAATGTCGTAAAAAGTTAAGACGGCTAGGAGCTTTCATTATTTCGCTTCAAGATATAACAAAACAATGTATGGTGGGATAGGTCATATGGTCTACTACGCGTGCGAAGCCGGGACGGGCCGCTAGTTACTTATAAATTGATGTTTATAATAGCCTAAACTTGTCCCAGATTAAGAAGATAGTGCGGCGCCATGACTCGACCAAATCGATACCGTTTACAAATATTTCGACATCGATAACAATCACCGATACGGTTGTTGTGAATTTTCACATAAATAGATAAACAAAGTGACTTAAGTTTACAAAGAATCGGTTGAGTCATCTTAGTGCAATTTATTTTAGTGCGTACCTTCCACTTGCTAATATTAAAACAAGCTTCCGCCCGCGGCTTCGATCGCGTGGTCCCAAGTAAGAAGGCTTATAGAGTAGCCTACCTAAGTTATTTATGGTATCTAGAACTACATCAATCGGTTCTTACGTTATATAAACTTAAGCCTTTATAACATCTCATGGTTTTGGGGCTATCTCATGATAACATTTAACTGTTTTTGTATAATAAAGGTACTGATAGTAACTTAATAAGTACTAGCGACCCGCCCCGGTTTTGCACTCATAGCATTAAATCTATAAAAAAAAATATGGCTGATCGCTACCAAACATCCTAGGATTACTGGGCTAATCTGAAGATTGCCTGACAATTTCATCAAAATATCAATACAGCCGTTTTGGAGTCCATAGGGAACATACATACAAATACACATTGACGCCACCACCACCACCACACCAGCCTATATCAGTCCACTGCTGGACATAGGCCTCCCCTAATAAAGGGGGATATGCTCATAATCCCCACGCTGGGCATGCGGGTTGGGGATCGTAGGGCACATTGACAACATCACGGTAACAAACATTATACCTCGGGATAGGCCTTTGTATCTAATCAAGATGATATAAATAAACGTACTCACCGGCATCATCATCAACATTCTCATCAATCCTTTCATGAGTATTCATGAGTACCATTGCGCCCTATTAAATCTAGAGATACCTGAGTAAGCCTAAATATATTTCCATCCAGACCTTGTCTTGTCCTGTCCATCATCAAATTAGCTTTTACTTACATTGAGCATGGCGTTCACTTAACTTTAACATTTACTTCGAGTCTTAAAAAGACATATTAATTTGCACCCTATCACCATAACAATAAGGTTGATAGAGTACCCTGTACAACTTTAGCAACACCATGTTGCAAGTCGTAAGTCAATGCCGTGGATCAAGTTAAGAATCTTTAGAATCTGTTTTTTAAACATCAAGGTCCTTTATTATCGATAACTTTTTATTGTAACAATTCGATTAAGCGGCAAATCGATGTTGTTATCGATAAATCAATCAAGCACTAACTTCATAGACAAGTGTTTTTTTTATGTCGGTTATTTTGTTGGTTCTCATGACCATAGTTTAGTACCTACTTAGATTCGATCTTTTTACTACTTATGAAGTTTGCTAAGTGTGTATAAATAAGTTTGTCAGTGGATTTTATTCTGTTATATTATACTAGCTTACGCCCGCGGCTTCGCTAGCATGGTACCTGGATAAAAAGTAGCCTATGTGTTAATCCAGGTTACAAACTATGTTTATTCCAAATCCATACATTTATAGCCATTACAGAGATGAGTGGGAACAGACATACTTACACATACACCGAAAACTAATCGGAGTAGAAGTATAATGGCGACTTAATCTACCACGTTTTGTTTTACATTGTTGTACTATTTTATAAGACGAAAATGACTGAAACCAAAGAGTTTGCATAGAAACTTTTTAATTTATGACTGTAATAGGTTTCCATCAATAGATTTTTAGTCTGTCCACTTTTCTGAGATCAGAAATATCTTGGCCAGACTAGTTTCCTAGTCGGAATTTCTAGAAAAGCTACTAATATACAAGTCAAGTACAGTTGGTATCCGTAAAAGGCAAAATTCAAAATGTACCTTCAACTTCAATGGATGTGGACATGTCACTGGGCCGAGACTTCGTAATGTTGGTATTACATTCCGTAGATGGAGGAGCAATTTGTATTGTCCCTTTTTAGTAGTAATTATTTAGTAGTACCGATTGGGGCCATGGTCCTTTGGGACGAATTGGGAAATTGAACTTTGATTCAATGTTTTCTTCTTTATTTTTAAAATTTTGATCAGTTTCGAAAAATAGTTTTACTTATTGGCTACAATCATCATCATCATCATCATCATCAGCCTATAGCAGTCCACAGCTAGATATGGGCCTCTCCTAATGAGCTCCATTGCGCCCTGTCCACAGCTCGACGCATCCAGCTTCTATCAGCAGCCTTTTGCATCATCCTACGCTTGGCTGCAATCCTACTCATATTATTATATTCTTTGGTATCTAGGCAGACTTGTGAATACTTACGTCTGATGACGTAAATATTTCGACTGAGAAGACTCAATGTTTTTTCAATATTAAGGTCAGGTTTTAAACGGTATATATAAAAGAACTGTAAGGATTAGAGCCGGTGTATTTTGAAACGTTAAACATATGCGCATATTAATGTTTTGATCTGATATTATAAATTAGTAGTCTGGCCTTCATAATGTGACCTTATTCATGTGGCTAATATGGCACCGGTAAAAAAATAACAGCTCAATTAGCGCGTGCCATGGAACGGAAATATCCTGTTCATTGTAATCATTACCAAACTTTAAAACACAAATGTTTCCTCAAATGGAAATAATTTGACACATAATTCAGAATATTGCAAGATTGCTGCGTTTTATACAGTTCTACCAACCTATGAATCTATCTTTTGTTGCGAGATCACAAAAATAAACTTTAAAAAGGTAAACAGGCAAAATGACTAACAGAACAACGCGCAAAAACAGTTTCAGAAAGCCAGAAAGCGTTAAACCTCAGCAAAGCTGGAAGTGTCGAGACCACTTCAGCAGTATTTACTCTTCTAGCAGCGTATAAAACTTAAAAGGCGTTTGCACTTTTGCCTTTGTAAATACCTACCTATGATAGGTAGGATTTAGGTAGCACGTTTTATTTCGCGCGATAATTAAGGGGTTTCAGAATTTTCTTTTCAATATCGCATGATACTGTTTGCTGAACGAAATGTTGTTGTGTTAGTTTATACCCAAACTAAAGTTATTTGTAATACTATATGTTAGAAAATTTTAAAATAACGCATGAGTATGAACTCATGCGTTATTTTAAAATTTAAGGTAACAGCTAAATCTTTAAATTCGAAAAATGTTCATACATTTTTCGAATTTAAAGATTTAGCTGTTACCTTTAATATCTGAAAAAAATAGCGCCTATTTCACCATCTCCAAGTACAAATCTCTGAGCGAACTTGTCACTTTGACAGGCAATTTTCTTACTTTGACGTTCCATAAGGATGGTGAAAGAGGAGGCCCCTAGTCTTATACGGCTAACTTTTCAATTGTATCTCCGTAATGACCTTTTTTGGGTAATAAGGTGAACCTAAGTAAATATAAGTTGGATAACACGTTCGTTCAAAAGTAATAGCAAAAAACTTTTGCCAATTTTTTATTTTAAATCATGCTTCAAGTTGAGTTTTTTAATCGCATACTTGCTATATTTTATCAAATTATTAAGTATGCGATCAAATCGCTCAACTTGAGTCATACGTCGCAGCCCTAAGCCGTCCATAAACGTCATTTGTATGCAGTGTGCAAACTTTGCATTTCTGCATTTGTTCTGGCACTCGCACTCCTGTTTGCAAGCGTGTATTTGTCCCTTTGTTTTATGGATGGTTTCGCCTGTGGTCGAGAGCAGGAAAGGCTTGAATTTCAAGTACCTACTTGAAACTGTTCAATGTTGAAGTCTGAGCCTTCGTAGGATTTGGGACCGTTGGCACTATGTTTGACAGAAGAGATCAAACTCTTCAATTTTCAACTCAATTTTCAGATTGCAGGGATGGTTTGAACTTTGTGGCCATGCCGGTTTTCTTTTCGCAGCACGGGCCTTATTTATGCATATAACATTCAAAGTAGCTCTATTGGAGCTAAGTAAAGGAAAAAATATCAGAAGCAAGGCTCAGATCAGAAGATCACATCGTGAAAAAGTGCCTTTCCTTTGCCACAAAATAAGATGGGAAGAGGAAGACCTCAGGCAACATGGATGACGAATATCTAAAAGGACATGAAAATGCGTCGCCTTACAAAAGATGACACGAAATAGCGGAATACTTGGCGCTCCATGATTAGGAAAGCCGACTCCGAGTAACGGGAAAGAGCGAGAAGAAAGTCAGAAACAAGTAGAAGATGTTGTACATCTGCATCAAGTAATTTTAATTTTAAAAATAATAATTCAATTTCCTAATAGGTACTTTCATTAGGAAATTGAACTAAAACCCTGCATACGCCTTCGTCTTGGATCATTCTGTTGGTATTGTTCATCAACAACACCCGTTTTGTTAGCTCGGCGGATCCTGTCTTGTAGTGTAGAGAAAAGCCCAAGGTTTAGTTACTAAAGAATCTATTGGATTTAGTATTTAGTGTGCACAATACAGCTTGTAGGTAAATGTTTGCAGTTTTGTTTTGTTTCCGTATGACTCAATACAAAGCTAGTAAGCAGAGCTGTACCATGTTTTTGTGGAAAACATTTTCTTTGCTATGATCTACCTGAACCGATAACCAGAATGAACATCTTATATGCCGGAATTCCAGACTAAATGGAAAAAAAAGTAGACAATAAACAAACATTTATTTACCACTTGGCACACAATACATACAACAGAATCAAGTCAATAAGTCCCGAGGTGGATCCGTTTTTGGCATAAAAAGGTTAAATAAAATGTATGCCACCTTCTGGGGAATGTTTTATTAAGAATACCGTTTTCAGGTATATGTAACAATAAATAAGTAATAAGTAAAGGTTAATAGAATTTATGCCCACTACAGGGAATAGTGTGTTAAAAATGTTCAAAATTCAAGTCTTAAGAAATTCCTACACTGCTTACACGTGATGTGACTGACCATGGTTGATGTTGATCCTGTCTTTGTATATTTGATCCATAGGTTGATGTTAGACAGAGTTAAAAATGCAGAGTTGGATCATAGACAATTTCAAAACTTTAGATTAAGTTGCTAGGTTCCCACTGTACAATAGACTCGGTAGCCAGTTTACCTGAATATTATACGAGTCTTGGCAAATACAAGTAGGTGCATTGAAAGCGATTTTCACCCAAGTCCATAGAGCATAGGTTACACCGGCCTGACCTTGAGTAGAAATCTTGCTAGGATTCGATTTCGATTCCCGAGGTTAAATATATTTAGAACTTGCAAGTTCTGATAGCATCGCAAGCGCAACTTCTCAAGGGATTGTTGTTCACGACAATCATTTTAATAACCTGAAGCTGGATGGTTAGCGGGTGACAACGTCAGAAAGTTTTGACATAGCATTTTATTTAATATTTTTATTATTGTGCAAGTATGTTGCAAATTGGAGCCAGCAAGACAGCAGGAAAAGACAGAAAGACAACCTCGACTCCTCTAAGAAAATTGGCAAGATTCTCTCAATAAAGCGGAGTGGAAGGAAGAAGTCTTTTATCCAATTAGGTATTGAAAAGGTTTTTTTTATTTTCTGATTTTTAATCAACTCGGTTCCGAAGACACATTAAGTACTGATACGCACTGGCCAAGCAGGAGCAGAGCAAGCCAAATGTGTACCAATTGTATTTTATGTATTTTGCATTTATGTATTTACCAAGTGTATTTTATTTGTCAAGAAAAAAACTATACCTAAATACCTAGTTGTGTAAATATACGTATACCAGTACGTAGTTTTATGTACCTTACCGAAATTATGGAGCACTATCTTTCCTAAAAGATTGTTACCTTGATTTATTGAGATAAATATATATACTGTACCAGCGGCGGCTTCGCTTGCGTGGATAAAAGTAGCCATCTGTTAAACCGAGTATTAAACTATGTATATTATACTAAATTTTATCCAAATCCGTTCAGTCATTACGGAGTTGAGTATGTAGCAACTTAGTTTTTATTTTCATGCAGAAATGAACTCCGGAGTAGTAGGTACGTCCTGCAAGTGATCAAAGGAGTTATTTAGCACCTCCTTGCTACGAATTATCGTCCAACCGTGAAGGACAGTGTAAACAGAACGACCGTAAAAATAAGTCAATGAAATTAAAAGTAAATATGGAATGATGACTGTTGATTACTTGATGATTGTGCGAAAAGCCAGACACAAATTTCAAGGTTAAATACGTGGCTATCTTATCCTACTATTATAAATGTGAGAGTTTCTGAGGATGGATATATGTTTGTTACTCATTCACGCAAAAACTACTGAACGGAGTTTGATGAAACTTGTAATATTATACATACGAGTCGTTTGTGACCTGGATTGACATATAGGCTACCTACTTTTTATTCCGCGGGCGGAAGCTGGTATGATATGATTTGAAAACAGGAGCATAATATTGAGTAAAGTCCAATTTTGTAAATGTACTTTCTGCATTTCTTTTTTCACCGGAAAAGTTTAGAACATGTAACGTCTTCCAATTTTGCAAATTCACTTTTGTACGTTCGTTATTGACCCCAAGAAAGAAATCATCGCGGATTAAGGAAATTTGTGTCACAAGTTGGATCCCTTCTAACCTGCAAAACTACACAAAGTTCAAAGTACAATTTACTGAAGGTATGAAAACCTTTTCCCTCGAACGTCTTTGAATTCTAAACAAATTGATAGGCCTCTTAAACCTTTATAAGCTGAAGACACGGGGCAGAGACCACCGCGACGCAATTTTATGGTCACGACCTGCGCAAGTGCGCACGCGCCGCTTTCCCGCACCTGCACTTTGACACTGTGAAAATAGTATTATGACCAGCGCGGTGCCTGTAGTTAAAGCATAGCTTTAAAAAGGCTCTGTACCTCTAATAAATATTTAATGGGAAACACTAAATATGGCAGATCATAATATACCTACTTTATTAAAGGGATTGATACTTTTTATTCTTGGAAGTCCACAGCTCGATTTGGGTCGCGGTTTCAAATTCCGCCTGAATCGTAATTTTTTCAGAATAAATAAATAAATAATCCTGGACTATTATATTTTTATAATATTTCGAAAATATTTATTAATAAACACAATTATTTAGACTGTTCCTTAAACTAAGGCAATAAATAAAAAATAAATTACTGACCCTGAGAATGACGTGGAAGATATTATTATTTAGTACTAAGTGGACTTATTATTTTATTCTCGTTAAATTAAATTTTTTCTTACTTCCTTCTTTCAATTTGGTAGAATGTAGTATAACACCGAGCTTTGCTCTAAATCGACGAGAAAAAAGTTATCATGTCTGCTGTCTATAGTTGATTTGCAAAACGGTTTTTAGCATTAATAAATGAGGTTCTTAAATGAATATTCATAAAAAATTAGGTTTTTGTGCTACTGGGGCTCCGGACACCCGGACACCTGACCGGAATACTACCATAAGTCACCAGCAAGGTCATTTAACTTAATTAAGTATATTAATTCGCAACAAATTATGTTAAATATTCCGATAATTATAGATTTTTAGAAAGACCATTTTTAATTTCGATCTATATAACTAGGTAGATGATTATCAGCATTTTCTAAACCAACTAAGGCCAACTAAACCAACTAGTTCATGAAATATGGGCTATAATCTATCCCTGAGTAGAGCAATCTAATCCGAGAAGAGCTATTGATAACTTATAAAAAATCCTATGCTTTGAAGGCCTTATACAAATCAGTCAAACCATAAACGATGATTAGGCTTAATCATAATGATAAAAAATGACAGGGCTAACTTTAACACGTTGATTGCGGGCCTGCGAGCACAACCTACGACTGAGTTGTGTTTTCAGCATTCAAAGCTTCATACACTAGCACGTTGACTGCGGGCCTGAGAGCACAACCTGCGCCTGCAGCTGAGTTGCATTTTCAGCATTCAAAGCGTTAAGCAAAGTTTAACTTTGAGTAGCGTTTATGAGTACAGTAAGACTGAGCATTCAGTTCTAATGCCTAAGATTAAAGATTGCCCTGCATATCTTCCGCATTACAAAAGTTCTTTCGGCCCTACAAAGAAACATCAACATACAGTTACGCAACTAGCTACATTGACTAAACGCCAGTTAAAATTCCAGCACTGGCATGTTCTTTAATCTGTGGTACACTGACAGCCAACGGGCACCAGTCCTGATTACGTGTCGTGATAGGCGATGGCCTGTCGATGGCAGGTGGACAAGTGGATCAATTAGACGTACCACGGCGAGGGACGACGATCTTTTTGCGCAACGGGCTGCCGGATGAAATACAAGAGGTTTCGGGTTCGATTCCCACTACGACAGAAAACGATGATCTACAGAAGCTAGATGCGTCAAGCTGAGGATAGGGCGCAATGGCGCTCATTAGTGGAGGCCTATGTCCAGCAGTGGCTTTAAGCTGATGATAATGATGTGGTTTTTGTTGTACCTAATCGTTCCTAATATCCACGGTAAAGGAGAGAATCCAAGTGTGGGGTCATGGCTATTGAGTGTGCTATGTTATGACATGACACACGTATGACGCTACAGAAAATGTTTGTTGTGTAGCAGGACTCAGGAGGAGAGTCTTGATTACGTATAATGATAAGCGAAGGCCTGTCACAGAGGCTCGAACGAAGGGTCTTTCATAATCACTGGCTGTAAAGCTACAATAAGTGACCCACAGTAGATTAAATTAGTGCAAGCAACCAACTTCTAAACCTTATTTATATAACTTTTTAATCTAGCTTCGAAGCGCTCATGGCGTGGTTAACTTAGGTGTTCTCAGCAGATCCTCTTGGTTAAGCAACACTCCGCTCGGTCATTACGTGGATGGGTGACCGTACTGACCGTTTAGTGGCATTTAGATCTGAGCGTTTACGTGCTTCGGTAGGCGCGTTAAGATATTGGCCTTGTCGGAGGCATTCGAGCGGATAAAAACTCCGACACCTGAGTTGGCCATAGCTCATACGAAGGAAGGAAGGAACGAATCTAGATTTACTGTAGCTGCTAATAAGTATTAAAGGTAACATTTATATATTTAAATAGGTTCTTAAAAACTGCAGTTTGCATTAAAAACCAGTATAGCGTATCCGCCATGCACTATCGAGTTCACCAGACAGCACTAATGCACTAGATACGAAAATCGATTAATCGATACATAAATCAATCGAACACGTTACATCACTAATTACCTGACCTGACATAACGGTAGTGCGTGGACAGTTCCGTGTCGACACCTATCGACTATCGATAGTCGAAAGTTGATAATATCGCCCCATCTCGACCTTTCCCAGCAGGTATCTTGCAGTATCGAATTATCGATATTATCGTATCGATAATTTGTAGTTATAGTGGGATTTATAACACAGTTAAAGTTTTCATTACATTAGGAACTTCGAACAAAAAGTTTTTTAATGAATCTTTGAATTTAAAGAAAAAAGTCGTACCTACTTATATTTTGGAGCAAAACCAAAATTTGCAATTTTGTGAAGCTCACTTACCTATACAAACACCAAGGAACCAAATTTAAAACTAAGTAGGTAAAGTGCAGTAAATTTTCTTCTGAAAGCTCAGTAAATAAAACATGATATAATGGAAACTATCGAGTTAATTACGGCGGCGTCCATTGTGAGTGACAGTTAAAAATCAGAGTAAATAAACATAGTTTTTCATCCATCAATCTCTGGACAAAAACTATACCATCCTAGAGTGAATTTATTGGACACGCCTGCACTGGACATGGACAATCCACAGTACACAAAACGCAGTAGTGCAGTTTTGTGTCCTTGTCTAAAACCGCCTATCGATTATGCTCGGCTGGCACGCGCGCCATCAGCATCGGTTTTCTCAACACAGGGAGTGTTGGAGAAACTCTAATGTAAAAGCAACTTTCAAAAATAGAACAATGAAATAAATTACAAAAAACTGAAATGAATACGAAAGATACGTTCGGTGTTACAAACTTAGCCCTTTAGGTACTATAGTTAGACTCGCGACCACCCCGGCTTCGCAATAGTACATTTTAGTACAACAACACAACAGCTCAAGCCTATTCAGTCCCCGGGCGGAGACGAATCTAACAAATACGAGATCGCTAAAATCGGTCTAGCCGTTCTTGAGTTATAAATGGTTTAACTAAAACGACTTTATTTTTTTTTTATTTTTTTTTACAAAGTACAGCGTAAAAATGCACCTACCCTCAAGCCTATCGTCTTCACACGGCTTACGTTAAATGTAACCTGTGCTACTGTTTCCAACTGTAGTGTGCAAAGCTCTATATCGGGTGCGCCGGACGCCCCTGGCTATATATGTCGAGATGCGCCCGCGCATAACGGGCGAGCGACCTTCTATTAATTACCGTTCGCTCTCTATAGGGACAGGCATTTCTTCCTATAGATCAACTTGTCGGTTCCTACATTCCGAGACAAAAACGTTCATTAGACAAATTAGGATTCGATAAAGAATAAGCTGGAAGCACTGAGGAAAGCTTACGTCCAGAATTTATCACTTCAACGGGTCTGAATAGACCAAGAACAGAAGATGCTTTAGACTTCTTTTATTTTCATTTTTTTAATGTTTAATTGAGCAAAATTCTGACTGAAAGAAAACTTCTATTCTAATAGTATATATAGAAAACACCGAGACCTGAGTAAAATATCTGCAGATGATGCTAACATTTTTCCCGCTGCAAGAATCGAACCCACAAGCTTCTGCGTCTCGGGCGGACCTTCGCTTACTGCACCACAGAGAAAGATGCTGCTTAACAAGAGTGTCGACAGCCGATACAGCAGACAGGCGTCAATAAGCTCAGATTAAGAGGAAACAATATAGATATTATTAAGAAGTAGCATTCCTTTTTACATTGATTTCGTTGTACAGCAGGGAATCTGAAAACATCTACGCAGAAGCCACGTGTTACAGCAAAGACTAAACTGTGCAATGTGCATCAGCCATTCTCATTTACCATCTGACTTGATGAAAACTATCGTGGTGCCCATTGTGAAGAATAAGACTGGTGATGTCTGTGATGCTAAAAACTACCGCCCAATCTCACTGGCAACAACTATAGCTAAGATTCTGGATGGTTTGCTTGATTCCTATTTGGGTAAGCACCTTGATCTTCATGACGCTCAGTTCGGGTTTCGCCCTGGGCTGTCCACTGAAAGCGCGATTGTAAGTGTCAAGCATACCGTCCAGTATTATACCAATAGAAGGACGCCTGTGTACGCCTGTTTCCTGGATCTTTCCAAAGCCTTCGATCTTGTGTCGTATGATGTGCTTTGGAGAAAGCTAGGAGACAGGGGTATATCGGCGGAAATTGTTAAAACGTTTAAATTTTGGTATTATAACCAGACTAATCACGTGAGGTGGGCGAATTCCTTCTCAGAAGCTTACAGGTTGGAGAGTGGAGTTAGGCAAGGTGGTCTGACTTCTCCCAAGCTCTTCAATCTGTATGTTGATGATCTTATCGTGGAGCTTAGCAGCATGCGTATCGGATGCCGGATGAACGGCGTTAACATTAATAACATCAGTTATGCTGATGATATGGTGCTGCTAAGCCCGACGGTTGGTGGACTTAGGGCTCTTCTTAAGGTTTGTGAGGATTATGCTGCTAAGCATGGCCTCATTTATAATGTAAATAAAACTGAATACATGGTCTTTGAGGCCGCCGGTAAATGTCCTGAAAATGTACCAATTATTACCCTTAATGGCATGAGCATAAACAGAGTTAAATCTTTTAAATATCTAGGGCATTTTCTTACTGACGACCTCAAAGACGATGTAGACATTGAGAGGGAGCGCAGGTCATTAGCGGTCAGAGGCAATATGTTGGCCCGCAGATTCTCTCGTTGTACTGAACCGGTGAAGGTAACGCTGTTCAAAGCGTATTGCCAGAGCCTCTACACGGGGAACCTGTGGGTTCGACATACCAAAAAATCGTTAGATGTCCTGCGTGTACAGTATAATAATATATTCAGGATGATGTTGGGGCTGCCCAGATTCTGTAGTGCATCGGGGATGTTTGCTCACTATCATACTGATGGCTTTCATGCCGTCATGCGCAAAAAAACGACATCCCTGATGAACAGAATTCGGAGCAGCTGCAACAGCATCCTGATGGCTGTAGCAGAGAACTGCTTGTCTCCGCTGTGGAAATGTCTAGTGCAGAGAGTGACTAATAATGGAATCTATTTCCAATATTAATCACTTTCTTGCCTTTTGCCTTTTCTTTTTTTTAAATATTTGTGTGTTATTTAATTATTTCTTCATATGGATCTAGGTTGTCCGAATTAAAATATTTTTATTTTATTTATTTTTTATTTAAACTTCTCAGCCGTTAGTTAGGTACTCATTACAAATCAAATTGCGCTTCCAGCCATGTATGGCCGTTCTAAATGAACAAATCACATTAATATTGTTCCGACTGACCGGTAAAGGCAACAATCTGTATCGGGACCGTACGCCAATGAAATCACGTGTGAAATGACTGGCTATCAACAAATGGAGCTCGTCAAAATCGTTCCGCTGCGAGCGGCGTTGTACTCCACTTAGTTATGCCACACATCTATATCATTTAGCATAGGATCTATTTAAAGTGAGATCCGTAATTATAGCCTCGAAAATGAACTCATTTTATTTACTGTTTGTACAACAAAAACATTTTTTTTTATTTTACTGATGAATGGTAAACTATCTAAAGCTTTAACATTCTTAGAATAAAAGTCCTTATAATTTCTTATGAATTAAATAATATTAGAGCCGTTTCTGTAGATGCCCATAGATTATGCGTGCATAGTTTACACTTACAAGGCTGCGACTGAACCTCGTTTGAATTGCGCGTCGTCTGCGCGCATAAAATAACACAAGCATAGGCTCTAAAGGTCTGCATTATCTGCAGATATTTGTCTCGGGTCTGGGTGTTTTATATTCATAATATGTATTTACAAAAAAAATATATAAGTAGTACCTATATCAGTCTAGTTTTTCCCATAATCTTAGTCTGCTTGGTTTTGGGCTTAGTCTTGATTGATGATCACCTAGTCCTGGAGACTTCACATTTCAAAAGTACGTATTTTATCTTCACTCGCATTGTGAGGTTCCAGAGGAGTTTCCTCCCGCGAACAATCAAGATGTGGAATGGTCTCCCGAGCCGAGGTTTTCCTAATAGACAACAATATGGACCCTGTTTGAAACAGGGCCTTTTATAAATTTTAAAAGTGTCAGCAACGCGCTATTACATCTTGATGTTACAAGCGTCCATAGGCTACGGGAACCGCTTACCATCAGGAGGACCAAATGCCTGTTTGCTAACTTAGTAATGAAAAAAATAGTATGTAATTTACAATAGGTACCTATCGATATATAGATGAAATAGTGATGTTATTGCCAACCTCAAAATAAGTGAAAATATTTCCTGCCCCACCCTCCAAGGCCACACCACATTCCAGCAAGACAATGGCCCACCAATTACCACGTCCAGTTACGGTAATGTCCTGGTCGAGTACTGTTAGGGGTTGATGTAATAGATTGTCCCATTGTTGTTGGTACCCTAATTTGTGGAGATAAGCTGACCACGGCAACTTTCTACTCGTATTCTTTGATTTGGTCGTGTGATCAATTTTTAAGTTTTATGGTAGTTTCTAATGTGTTTTCAATGGTAATTTAAGTAATGGTAATTTTTAGGTTTATTCATAAATATTTGTTTAAGGTTTGCCTGCGCATACGTTATTTTCCCCCTTTATTTTAATCAAACATAACATTAAAGGCTTGATTATGAAGAGTAATGTAAAAGTACTCGTATTGGAGACGTTGACTTTTAACCATGAGAAAGCGTACACAAGTTTTGTCATTGGCGAAAATCGTCAGGTTGAAATATTCATGATCGCCTTTCAGATCTGTCACGGAATAAGTAGTTACTCTTTTTGAAACAATTTTCAGAAACAGATCAGTATTTTAATCTTCATCATCATCAACAACCCACAGAAGTCCACTGATGAACATAGGTCTCCCTTATGGAATTCCACGAAGAACGGTCTTGAGCCCTCTCCATCCACCGATTACCAACAATCTTGACGATGTCGTCGATCCATCTAGTGGGGGTCTCCCTACACTTCGTCTTCGTCTTCAACATTATTTAAAATCTTACAAAACTGCACGTCTAAAAACTTTTATTTTACCAAAAAATTACTTTAGGTAGGTGGTAAGTACAGTCGCATACAATACAATAAAATATTAACTCCCTATCACCCTGTCATACCGGGGAGGTTGACTTGAAGTTTGAAGGTGGCGGTTGGAAACCCATACACCTCACCTCATACAAACATTTGCGTAGATATTATTTCTTTTACAATATTTTCTTTTCCTATATGATTATAGAAACACTGTAAATTAATTTACAGTTAAAGCATTGTTACGGCACAAAGTACCGAAGTACCACTCTGGATAATTAGTACAAGCGAAGATAATTACTAATTATGGTACAGATTAATAGTTCGCGGTGCTAGCGTGGAAATGGGTGGTTTGCACAGGAATTATGTTCATAAACACTGCATTTAGCTGCTGTTGTAAACCGGGACTTTAAACAAGGTAAAGTACACGCCACATGAAAATGGCGTCGGGCGTGGACGTGGCGGTTTCCTAGTCTATTAAAATTTCATACAAAAAAAAGGTAATAAAGTACAATTCAGCTCGGACGTGATTATGATATGGCGCGTCATAATCACGGAGTACGGGGTTCCAACCCCCATCTTCGAAACCCAAGCCAACCTCACCTGCGCGTGGTGCACAACTGCTAAACAACGAACGGAGCTCTGGCGGCCGGCTGATTACGGCATAGCGCAGCCTGCATCGGCACAGCTAAATCCCCTGGTCACCGACAGGCAGCAGCGTCGGTGGTGCAAGAAGCTGTGTCTTGCGATCCCCAACCCGCATGCCCAGCGTGGGGATTACGGGCATATCCACCTTTATTAGGGGAGGCCTATGTTCAGCAGCGGACTGATATAGGCTGATTGCGTGGTGGCGTCATAATCGCGTCCGAGCAACGACATACCGTCCTAAATTTTATGAAATTTGAATGGAATAGGAAACCGCCCGTGCCATGTCCGCGCCCGACGCCATATAAATGTGACCTGCACCTTATGGTTACATATTATAGAAAAAGATTTACCCAGAGGTAAGTAGTTAACCTTTCTTTTATTAATTATTATACTATTCAACTTAAGAGCTCTTGTCGGTCTAGTGATGCAATTATCTCCATTTAGCTCTTTCCATTGCTGTCTCTTTCACTTCCTTATACGACATGACGGCGACCTTCTCTTTTATCAGGATCTGTTAGCTTATTCTTGGTGTTTCTCATCCATGCTTTCCTTCCACCTTTCATTCAATGATGTTTCTAATGAAGCTGTCATGTTGCATATGGTGTCTATATTTTTTTTAATTTTTTAAGTATGTATTTAACCAAAAAAAATAATAAACTTTATGAGATTTTATTAGCGTCTGCACGTGTTGTACCCAGATAATAAAAGCGTATAATGTTATTATCTTGTCTAGAATTTTATTTGCGAAGTATCAGATCAAACAATTCAGTGTTTCTCAGGGGTAACTCACATATAAAGCATTCGCCTTTATTAGTTGATACAGTAATTTACAAAATAAAAATATAGGCTTTTGACTGCGGGCGTTGGACACGACGCTCCGCGCGCGCAATGCAATAAGTTATATTTTTCTGCACTCAAAGCGAAAAACACTTCCAAAAAATTTCATAAAAAGTCTACAGTCTCAAATCACACGTGTCAACAAGTTTTTAGCTATAATCTGATATCCCAAAACGACCCTGTCATCGCGAGATCATAGGGCTACATGATTAAATTGACACGTGTGCTAGTTGCCGTGTGTCGACAGCCTTATCTCAATTAGGGGTGCCCGAAATTCCCGAACCAGATAGAATTATTTCAATCCGTATCAAGGAAACGCGGGGAAGTTTCAGTGCAAGCAAACTGAATACGCTACGTTTAAAATGCAGGAAGTTGAGAAAAGTTAGAAAATACATTAATAAATCCTGTCGTCGTTAATGGACACCTTCTTGAAGTTGTTTCGGAGTATACATACCTCGGGCAGATATTGCAGTTGGGTAGAAACAACTTCGAGAAGGAGGCCAAGAGGAGGATTCAGCTGGGTTGGGCAGCATTTGGAAAACTACGTCGAGTTTTCTCGTCACCCATACCGCAATGATTGAAAACAAAAGTTTTCAATCAGTGCGTCCTACCCGTCATGACATACGGAGCCGAAACGTGGACACTCACAGTACGGCTAGTCCACCAGTATAAAGTCGCTCAGCGAGCTATGGAACGAGCTATGCTCGGGGTTTCTCTGAAGGATAAAATCCGTAACGAGTTTATTCGACATAGAACTAAAGTTGTCGACATAGCTCAGAGAATTAGCAAGCTGAAGTGGCAGTGGGCTGGCCATATCTGCCGAAGAACCGATAACCGATGGGGTAAACGAGTTCTTGAGTGGAGACCGCGGCTCGGCAAACGTAGTGTAGGACGCCCTCCGGCCAGGTGGGGTGACGATCTGCGAAAGGCTGCTGGTAGAAGCTAGATACGTCGAGCTCAACGAGCTCAGGACAGGGCGCAATGGCGCTCATTAGGGGAGGCCTATGTCCAGCAGTGGACTGCGATAGGCTGATGATGATGATGATGATGATGAAATCAGATTACTTGCGAGGTTTTTAACAAAGCAAAAATGGTCTTGGTAGGATACCTCATCATCATCAGCCTATAGCAGTCCGTTGCTGGACATAGGCCTCCCCCAATGAGCGCCATTGCGCCTTGTTGACGATAGGATAAATACCAAATGAAATATATTATGTGCGTAAAGACTAAAAAAGTTACCATAGCATCTATTTCTGATAATTACTAGATAACATCAGTGGCGAGAACTCAAGTAGCAATAAATCTAAGAAGCACAACAACCTGCTCACAAAAAGCCGCAGATCATGGCAAGTGGCAACCCTACATCCGTGCCATATGGCTTCGCAATTAACAGCTATTCTGAGAACCAGTCGCGACTCGCACTATTTATTCTGTGTGCACATGTACTACCGAGAACGCTCGTAAAAACCCCCGTGTGCCGCTGGCTTTATGTTTGGTGGTTGGTCTTTGGGTAGGTTAGGAATAGACTCGCTCACTATTGACTCAATCGGGAAAGAACTAACTAAGGGCGTGTTCAGATATGGACGATACTGTAGCCTGTCGGACCGATAGATGAGACTCACAAGGGAGCCACAACAACAACAACAGACACACCAGCCCATTCAGTCCACGGCTGGACCTATGACTCCACTATGCATGCATGGTTGGATACAACAAGCTGGAAGTTAGGCGAGACAGAGCACTTGCGTTGTATTTTTATGGGTATTCCGCGGAAATATAGGCCATCCAGCCATATTGACGGCCTCTGTGGCGCAGTGGGCGAAGGTCCGCCTGAGACGCAGAAGGTCGCGGGTTCGATTCCCGCTTCGGGACAAATGTTTGCATGTTCTGTAGATATTTGTCTCGGGTCTGGGTGTTTTCTATGTACGATATGTATGTATTCACAAAAAAAATGTTATATGTGTAGTATATCAATCATGTGGTTCCCATAATACAAGCTCTGCTTAGTTTGGGGCTGCATGATGCTGTGTGATTACGTCCCGCGTTATTTATTTATTTATTTATTAGAGTTGCTAGGATTGCGAGTGCCCGACGAGTTTATGCACCGGAGGAGGCGGCCACCTTTATTCGCGGTGCCTCACGGAAGGACGAATCTGATGACCAAAGCACCTCTGACGCGTACCATTAAAACACTGAATCTGAAGGGAACAAAATTGATACCATTCACTGTTCTTTTAACGAGCTCGCAAATATGATTATATATGTTTTGTACTATTGTAGATAAATATTATAATTGTATAGGTATATTTTTTCTTTTGTTTTTGCTAATATAAGACATAATTTTTATTTAATTTTATGTCATTGTGAAATTGACATTTATTGTATGTAGTTATTTATTGTAATAATGATGATTAATATGGTGACTACTCTATTGCATTAGGTTAACCCTGTAATAATAGCTGTAATGGTTTTATAAATAAACAAACAAACAAACTATGAAGGGGGATTTAACTTTTCCGGTGTTAGGCGGCGCTATGCGATCAGCTGGCCACCAGAGCCTCGTTTCTTAAAGAGCAGGGTGCACCAGGTGAGGATGGCTTGGATTCTAAAGATGAAGGTTGGAGTCCAAGTTTACATCCAAGAACACAACGGAGGAAAAGCGCTCGCCGCGTTTCACGCCGCACACGACCAACGATCTATCGTCACGACACACGATAGAATTTTCATACATTTGCTACTGAAATCCAACAGACCACAGTATCGTATTTAAACAGTCTATACGACGCTAGCCATAATGTAGATTTGGTCAATCCCTAAAAAAGTCCACTAAAAGAAAAATACTTTTTTCTAAATCTCGGGAACAGTACTTTTTTCTGGATGAAAGGTTCCCTATCTTTTTTTTGTACTCCTCACGTGTATGCGAAGTTCTATTAGTAGGGATGGTTAATTGATATCTTTGAGGGGCCTCAACTCTCCTCGCATCTTCAATAACCTCCTTTTGAAGTCGGTTAATAAAATGACTTCAACAATCGGTCGATAACAGATGCTTTACCGAACCTACCATAAATATCTTACAAACTTTACTTAAGCACCTGTCTAGTACAAGTGTTTCAGCGATCTTAATTTAAACTCCAAGTACAAGAGAATCCGCAGACATGCATAAGCAAAACAACGTCTGGAAGTCTGGACTTCGTATTGATTTTGTCTCGAGTCTAGATTAAACTCAGACGTTACTGCGAGTCTCGTTTTATTTCTAGGTTCTTCGGCAGACACAATAAAATTACTTTCATTGTTACCCGTTATAGTTTATTGGGTGTTTAAGTTATACTTACTGGCATAATAGTACTTTTCGAAGGGCGAAAATGAACGAATGATCACTGGATAGGTTCAACCAACTTCTATGTTTAACTTATGTTTTGGTGGTTTGAAGTTTATTCATATTTATTATAGGTTACGGAAACCGCTTACCATCAGGAGGACAGTGTGCCTATTTGTTAGTTATCTAGTTTTGAATTGTATGAGAGTAATGTTTTTTTTTTGTAAAATTATACAAAAACGTTACGCTATATGTAGGTTGGAATGTAGTAGGAATACAGGTTGAGTTTGAATTCGTATGAATCCCAAAAGTGGGTTTTATGGAACATGGCTGTGCAGAACTTGGGAGAACCTCGCTTAAAATAGTTAAGTAAGTAGGTACATGGTTCAAACATTTTTTTGCTGATCTTTGTGTTGTGTTGTGTTGTGATAAAAAAAAAACGAATCATATGTCCAAGTTATGAGAAAGAATATCGACAAAGTGTACTGCGATGTCAAATCAACGCCATGTCAACGTTTGTCTTTTTTCAAGGCCAAGCTAGACTGAACAACTGCAATATCAAATAACCCACCAATTTATCGGTAACACGCTCAGATTACCGCGTTTTGTCCTGTCAATACGACAAAACAGTCTCACTGAACATATCCATAGCAAAAATATCATGTTACACAATTTAATTTTAGTTTTACGCTGTGTCTTGTTCAAAATGGGGACATTTTCATTTCATTACCAGGATTTTGCGATCGTGAAATGGGTTGTAAAGCGATGTGCCGTCATAAAGGACATGTTGAATACTAAGAACCGTTTAACGATACAAAATAAAGCTGATAGGGGACGTAAAATTCAAAGGTCAGCGTGTGATGGCGGGACAGTGCTCTGGAGCATTGGTTCCTCATTCTTGAGGGGATCATAAAGGGATAAATTATCTGGCCATCTGACAGCAATCTTTTAAATCTTGCATTATTTATTATCTTGGCCATTTCATTTAATGTGAAATTTATTCCAGCGAATATTTTTAACACATTTTTTTACTTTTTGCAGGCTTTCGTAAAACTTGTCAAAATGTAGAATGTACGTTTATCTTATAGTTTTTTATGCTGTCCCACTGTAAAGGTCTTCCTCATCTCCTTCCAAGACTTGCAAGAGAAGATTGCTTACTTGCCTCCTACCAGTTAGTAGGTACTCTTTTCTTATCTATCAGGGTCCCAGGGTGAAAGGGTTCACGTGACCGTGCCCAATAAATACCACTTCAGTCTAGCACTCTTTTGAATGTTATAGAATAAAGTTTTAATATTGTAGAAATCGTCAAATAATTTATAAAAGACAACATAATGAAATATAGCAAAAAAAACTACCAGTATACTTTATCAAGAAGTTTGACAAGCTCGATCTGGCACGTGCGCAGGAGTATATTTCGGTAAGCAGGTCGGCGGTCAACGACCGGCGTCGCGACGGCTAAATAAAGATGCGCGCGCAGGTGCACTGCGATGCGCACACTGGCAGGGCTGAAAATTAGGGTGGATGGGATAATAAGCTTAAATTCAAGTAATCTTGAAAAACGAACTTAGCTTAAAGTGCTTTTTTACCATACAAAACGTTAAGGCTAACCCAGACAATGCACAGTTTTGTGTTACATTTTTTTAAATAAAATTTAAAAAAAAAACATTAATCTAATGTAAAAAATAGTAGTAGTTCGAATAGTGATCTCAGGCAAGTAAGGTAGAGATTGTGCGGCTGCGGAATAAGAACCACCTCAGTCACTTTGGTAGGATCAGGAGGCGCTGGCTTCTATGCAAGACAGAAGAGTATGTTATTTTCCAAAATCTTTACACCTATTTTTTTAACTTTTATTTGACAAGAAAATAAATGATTATTTTATTCTTAAAGCAGCAAAAAAGGATCATTGACACGAACGGTAGATTTATTAAGTAAACAACACTGTTTTGCGGAGAAAACACGTTGAGACCATAAACACCGGCAGATAAATTTTTACCATAAAACACGACACACTTAGTAACCATGTCAATTAAAGATGCGCTATAAAACCATAACGATCAGACTGTTTCCATCTTAAAAGAGCTCATCATCAGTTGATTATTTTTCGAAAATTGGAGTTTTATCATCGAATAAATCACTCGATTTATTAACCTGGATAAAAATAAGGGCATTTCAACTTTAATTCTCTCAGGCCTATGCGGTCTCACGAAACACGAGCTCGAGTAAATTATTTTAATTAAAAACCAGGTAAATTTTGTAGCGGTAACTAAATTCTAGATGATGAACTGTTTCGGATTTGGGACGTTTCGTTTAACTCAAGTTTGTTTGGATTTCAAAGAGTTACCGAATATTTTACATGCAAAACTTTTTAATATGAAATTCCTCACTGAGTTGCATAACATAGGTACATCGATAACAAAAAACTGTCTACATACTACTAAATTATTTGACATAAATTGATCACCCAATCTAGTTTAATTTTTATCTAATTTCCAATCATAGTTATAATTTCAAATCAATTAATATATTAATTGAAAATTCTATCGAAAAATAAAATATGAATCATCTTCTCTAATTATGGTCTCATTCTTTTTTTGTTATTTTCTTAAACGTAGCTAACCGTTATTAAAACTCGGCGACATCTATAAACTACAGGTATTGCAAGCAATAACTTTAACTTTGACGAAATTGAAAAGGATCAGTAATTTCAGTAGAAGTTAGAAAGAAAATCTTGATCGAAAGTGAACGCGCACCTGCGCCTGCGCGACTCGTCGGATGCTCCGGTCCGGGTCACTGTGACGTTCCGTTACACGGTAAATTTACGCGGGAAACTAAATTTTGTGACGATTCATAGAACATTGCCCATGTTTGCAGATTTGTGAGTTATGTGACATTGCGATGCTTTAAGAGAATTGGCTGTGTTGTCACTTGATGCAAGAATACATGGGACCCGGCTTTTGCAGAACTCCCCTGGAATATATCCTTGAAACGCCCTTTGAATGTTTTTTTTTTAAATCTGCTTATTTAAAATAAGGTTGCATTTTCTGTCGGGACCTCTAGATTTAAGTACGTAGGTATTGTTTGGTTCTATAGTAGGTACGAGATTTCGCTAAAAATACATAACGGATTGTGCATGGATAGAATCACCTTCAAAAATAGACTAATTCAGTAGCGGTAAAATCGGTATTGTTTAATTCAACCTAAACACCTTCATAAAATCATCATCATACCAACTTAAGGCCATGACTCATCCATGACAGGACAATTGCAGAAAAAGTCCAACGTTTTTCAAAACGGGACTCAAGTAAAAACGGGCCAAAGTAAACCGTTGCGTCATTGAGTAATAATGCATGAATATTTACGATGTGGTAACTGGCGGTAACTCCTGGCTCCTTTTTGGGCGGGTCCTGCTGTCGACAACAATACCTCATATACAATGCCCGGCCAGACGACTGCACAGTAAAAACAGTCGCCGGATAAGTAAATAAATAATGCTGGACAGCATCATGTTACCCCAAAGAAAGCAGAGCTTCGGAGCATCGGAATATGACTGATGTACTACTTATATATTTTTATGTACATACATAGAAAACACCCAGACCCGAGAAAAATATTTGCATAATAATGCAAACTTTTATCCCGTGGTTCAACCCGCAACCTTCTGCGTCTCATCCGGACATTTGCCCACTGCGCGACAGAGATATGTATATTTCTATATAATAAGAGCTCTCTCTATTATAACTTAGTCCACATTACACTCGAAATAACTCAAGTGACTAACTTGAATTTACTTGTGCTACAGTGCATAAAAAAACACTTTAAAAAATCTTTGATATTTGAAATGATTTTTGAGAATGAATAGGCACGAGCTTGTACATAATTCCTTTACGATACGATAAATTAATTTTAGCGTACACTTATCCTTATCTTTCACGTTACGAATTACGATATACCCGTAGAAACGAAATTAATAATTCCCATCAATGACCAATCATAGCTAAACCTAAAATGCACAGTAAAAACAACCAGTTATGATGTTAAAACGTGTGGCTGAGACTTTACCTACACGGGTCACTTTGAGGGTTACTTTATGTGTAGTATTAACTCTTGGGAGATATACGAGCCCGTTTAACTGAGTTGCGAGAAAAAATAATGTTTATTCATTGATTCTGTAAACGTCTGCATGAAAATTCAATATGAGTTATCGATTTTTGTACCAATATTATAAAAAAAAACAGTCAAGTCCGAATAGCACTTGTAGGTATGAACTATTTTTGTGATGTAACTACAAAAATACGGTTTTCTGATTTTCCTCTATATCTGTGCTTTAAAAGACTTCGTTTCTTTCCATTATTCTAAGTCCTCGGAAAGTATATTTTAGGTTTTGAGTCATCAAGATAATTAATAAGATTATTAATTATACTCGTTTTGATTGATTCCCTTGCGAGTTTCAAAATATACGGCATAAACCGTTTTATCTTTGATTGTGTTGGCTTAGAAGTTAGATTTTTTCACAGCTCCAAGAAATTTAAGAAATTCCGAGCCTTCCGAAGCACGCAGGCGCTCAGATCTGAATGCCACACGGTCACCCATCCAAGTAGTGACAGGGCAGAGTGTTGCTTTACCGAGATGATCCGCCCACAAAACCAAAGTTAGCCACGCCACGAGCACTTTTATCCAGTACCCCTAATATGAGTTGCACAATACGGAAACACTCAATAGTTTTAGAGTTTTCGAATTTTAAACTGAGTTTAATGTATTTTATATGGAAATTACTGAATTGGATTCAGATATAAACTGAACAAACGCAATAGGTAAAGTTCTTGCAGGTCGCAATGTTTTTCACTTCTTCTTCTTCTTCGTATGAACTAGTGACCAACTCTGATGTCGGAGTTTTTAGGCCGCCCGAAGGCCTCCGACATGGCTTAACGACTGAAAAGCCGGGACCAACATCTTAACGTGCCTTCCGAAAAGTCCAAGACCAAATCAGTCGAGTAATTGGCCAAAAAATTTAACTCAAAAACGAAAACTATGAACATTTTCGTATTATGCAACTAGCCTAGTAAGCTAGGGGTAGAGGTACACAGCTAGACCACATAAACAAAGTCGCGGGTGGAAGCTAGTGTACTAGAATAGATGCGGCCTAAGTTTTGATGCTGCAGAGCATAAGCTGACGGGTTCGGACGCGCGGGGGCGGACTCGCGTCAACAGATAAACAAGTAACGGAACTTCGCTCCGATTACTGTTACATCAAGATGTTTTCTATTTAAAACCGACTTCGGAAACGAGGAGGTTTTCTTGTTCCTTGTCAACTTATCGCCTCTTAAGCCCGTTGCCTCATATTATTATGAACAACTTGGTACTAGCGAAATTATGGTAAATTATCCCAGAAGCCATTGAATAAGAATGAATGATACAATTTAAATTTTTGTTAGAGCATCAAGCAATAACGTGGTTGACATTTTTGTTTTTGTAAGTAAATATATGGCGATTATATTATCGCGGGTAGACGCATTTGAGGTTGACTATTGATAAAATGAAAAGCAGATTTCATGAAATTATTCGTTGAGGGCTATATTTTAACCTGTTCACTTTAAATTTGTTTATAAAAAAATTAAGGAATTATGCAAATAGTCAAAGTACCTAGTAGTAAATACCGCGGCTAGCTCGGCCGATCCTTTCAAGATCATAGTACTAAAACGTGAAAGTCCGTTAATCGTGGAACAAATCTTGCATTCATAAATTCAAAAATGATTAATAAAACAATCAAAATGTTACTTAAATAATTATAAAAAACATAATGATCAACATATTATTTGCTTATTAAGCAATCGCGGGTGCAACCCGTCTAACGAAAGTGCATTTAAACGTCATTCTACGCATTTAAATGAACGAATGATGAGTTCAAACAATATATTCTATTTATTGCCTTAATCATCCAGTTTTCGCCCGCTGTTGTCTTTATCTCGACTGTCCACTTCATTTGCGATCTTCCTCTGCGTCTTTTATTAACTAGATCCAGCCATGATGTGATTTTTTCACTGCTCATTATGTAGGTACTATTATTTAAAGTGTGTTATTAGAGAATTACCTGCAAATCTTTAGAGATTATGGGCTTGACTTTTGACATAACCTCAAGAAGGTCACCAGCAGTAAAATTGTTCGGAAGTACTAAATTAAGTGGGTAAGTACATCATACTAATAAACTTCAAGAACGATATTATAAAATCTGATAATAATAAAGTTACAGACTTTGAGCTGTCCGTGTCCACATAAAATGTAAGTACCTAAGTCCCCTTAGCATGCCTACGGTAGAGAAGATTTAAGCCTCCTCCACACAGGTGCGTTATTATCGGGGATATTAGCATGCGGGGAATTAGCATGCGTTATTTCGATATTTGTTTTTGGTACCTACATTATGTATTAGGACGGCTACGAAGTTACACACTGCTGCGATAACGCAGTGCAAGGAATTGGGACGCATTATCGCAAAAACGCATGCGGTATTATCGCCGGTTATAACGCACCTATGTGGGGGAGGCTTAATTAATTTTGCCTAATTACGTCTCCTGTCAGCCTCAACTTCTTGTTTCTTAAATAATAACGAGAATTGGCTTTTTGATGTATTTATGGATCCGGGATTCAAATCAACAACACCAACCTAAATCAATTCATCATCATCATCATCATCATCAGCCTGTAGCAGTTTACTGCTGGACCTAGGCCTCCCCTAAAGAGCGCCATTGCGCCCTGCGCCATTCTGAACTCGGCGCATCCAGCTTCTACCAGCAGCCCTTCGCAAATCGTCGCTCCACCCGGCCGGAGGGCGTAAATCAGTTCACTGCAAACATATGCCTCTCCTAATAAGCAGGGAGATGCCCATAATTCCCAGCTTGGCATGCAGGTTGTGGATCGCAGAACACAGCTTCTCGCACCGTGTCAACGCTGCTGCTATAAAGTTTTTTCCTTTATGATTTATACACAATAATTTTCCGGATTCTGGATCTTTGAAACTTAGCCACCCTCACCGGCACGTGGTGCGCCCTGCCAACTAACAAACTGGAATCTGGCTGCTGATAGTGGCGCGACCTAACACTGGTTCCCTGATCGTCGACGGGTAGCAGCGTCGTCGGTGCTAGAAGCTATACCCTGCGATTCCCACGTCCCTCGTTCATACGTAACCTCACCACCAAAAAACAAAACAGTTTCTGTGTTTATTGGCTTTTATTTTAATCTATTTAAATTCACAACAATATATAAAAATTCTCTACAATTTGACAAAGGCTAACTTCAAGGGAATGAAAGGGAATAAGTGCTTAAAACTTGGGAAGGGGTACGCTTCTATTATTCTTTTCGAAGGACATCTTCAACTTCTTCATCAATATTCAGGCTTCAAGGATTGGGATTTTTGGGATATGGGAGCTTTCCAACCTGGACAAGACAAGTAGAGTTATTATTCTATCTAATCCACTACTGCTTAAAACTTATCGAGTTACTAAAGGTCAAGGAGTTTTATTAAGGGAGTGCGCGCTTCGAACAAAATATTATTACCAGGATAGCGTCTCCCGCCATATTGATACTACTTCGCGGCTACTTACAAACAGTCGACAGTCCCAATCCCAAATCCAACAGCAATGTACTTACCTGAAAAAAAAAAACAATTCACATTAATTAACGAAACAAGCGCAAACGCAACGTTTAAAACGTATTTTAATGATCGCCGTAAAAACGAATAACGTTTCGGTAAATGTTTGAACATAACCTTTTTAACCGTTAACTTGGCTAAAATAATCTTGATTAAATTCTCACATCACATAATTATTAGCTGTCTGAGTCTTAGCCGGCTTTTGACTATGGGATAAATATTAAATTTTGAGATATAATATTTTATCGTTCATTATACATTTTGTACGAGACACGGCCCCGGACACCGCACCTCCCCCTGGCTCGCCCTGTATTTGAATGACGTTCGTGTGGAAAAGTGTCAAATGATCACGTGTATATAGCTCAAGATGTCATTTATTTGTTTATTTATTTATTTGTTGATAATATAAATTACATACCATAGTAAAAGCCGGCTTAAGATTTAAAGGCTGCTGGTAGAAGCTGAATGCGTCGAGTTGAGGACAGGGCGCAATGGCGCTCATTGGGGATGGCCTGTGTCCAGAAGTGGACTAATATAGGCTTGTAGATGATGAGTGATAGGCATTCCATGAATCAGTTCCTACAGACGTATGTACTTCACAATCATCATCATTAACCAACAGTCCACTGCTGGATATAGGTCACTCCCAATATAGCATTAATTTGTACATCAGTTTGTATTTTTTTTGTAAATTAATTATATATTTTTATTTGTGTTTTATTAAGTGCATTTTTAAAATCTCTTTCGTGGGTAAGTGCACACTTAAAATCTCTTTCGTTCATTATATAATTTTTTACTCTCTCGTTCCAACTGTTATTGTTTTATTGCATGTTGTCTCTCATCTTTAATTAAAGTAACACTAAGTTTAAATTTACTTGTTACCGTGCAGTAAATAGCTGTGGTTGTATATTATATATGATTCTTAATAAATAAATAACTGAGATACGCGACTGCATCCAATCCTAGCTCTTTTCATCTTCTGTTTGCCCCCAGCTTTCTAGTTTTCCCAGTTATCCTTTCTTATTCGTATGATTTAGTGGCCAACTCTGGTGTTGAACTTTTAAGACCGCCCAAAGGCCTCCGATATGGCTTAACGACTGAAAAAACTGAAACAGCCTTCTAACGTGCTTTCTGAAGCATGCAAGCGCTCAGATACCATTAAACGGTCACTCATCCAAGTAGTGACCGGGCGAAGTGTTGCTTAACCAAGATGATCTGAGAACACCGAATACGCCATGATCACTTCATAACATCAACTTAATAACTGTAAATTTTTTGACCACCCAGTGGTAACATTTAAAATGACAAGATATTGTAGTAAAAGTTACTTAAACGATACGTAGTATATTGCGCACACGTTTTTCACTACACAACCTACATAATTCAGTTTTTAAATAACCTTGAATATGTTCATCGAGTGCGTTGACTCTGTCCACAGTATTTCTAAACAGAGTTGCCGAATACTCCCATGCCCGTGTTAATTTGTTAGCACAGTTGCGGCATGTTGACCTTGTTAAAGCAAAACGTCATAAGGCGCTTCAAGGAAAATATCACTGAATGTTACACTTCATCGTAATATCTCTTATTTGTATACGACGGTGCGTAAAGAAACATTAAAAATATTATTACTTTAGATAAAAATAAAAGTCCTTTTATTCTGAACTGCACAGGTTACACTAGTTTCAAAGTTTCAAAAGATGTCCCGCAGTTCAGCGTGCCTCTTAAATTTCCCACTGGGTCCTATGTATCGCTACCCTTCTCCAATGGTGTCCATTGAGTTTCAGGTCATCTTCCCATTTCGTTTTTTGGCGTCCTCTATTTCGTTTTCCGTCCCTGGGGTACCAGTCGGAGACTATTGTGGTCCATTTGTTTTGTATCTGACGGATCATGTGGCCGGTCCATCTCCACTTCTGTTGGCCTATTCGAGTAAGTATATCCGCGACTTTAGTTTTTTCGTTTATTTAGAATATATTTAAAAAAATAACATACTGTCTCACTTTTAATTATCAAATAGGATAGATAGAATAGAGTATTTTACATCAAAACTTAACAAATATCCGCTTTTGTAAATGTAATTAATGACGCTTGCGACAAAATGTTTCGCCGGTGAAAAGTAATATTACCGTATACGACATTATCCCATTCAGTTGTCGATATTAGCAATAGATTGCGCGTGGGCGTCGAGGTCGCACGTACACCGTTTTAGGCAAACAATCAATGAATGACAAATTATTGTATGTACGAGTAGGTACCTACATTATTGTGACGAATTATTGAAAAGTTTTTGTCCAATTGCCAATTAGTGTTATTCAGATGAATGTTTTTTTTTATTATTTTGTGCTCACAAAGCGCCCACCCCCGCTTATAATTTTCAAAAGTTTTGATTGGTATTAGATTAAGTGACTTTCTGTGCATTGTAGCTTGTTTTTCGAGGACAAGGTCAATTTATACCTTGAAACTGCTCTTCCATAAGTGAGTTAATTAGAACAGTGAGATATCTAATATGTCTTTAAATAGATCAATTTTTCATCGTCTGGGTGTTTTCTATGTTTAATAAAATATTTTAAAAAATATATAAGGTTCCCATAATGAGCTCTGCTTAGTTTGGGGCTAGATGATTCTGTGTGATAAATTGATAATATCCACCTATCAGCGTGGGGATTATGGGCATATCCCCCTTATCATAGGGGAGGCCTATGTCCAGCAGTGGACTGAATAGGCTGGTGTTGTTGTTTTTGTATGCGACCTCGAACCATTTGAAACTCGCGTGGTCTAATCCCATGATTTTTCCAAATTAATAACCATATTCACCAATCATAAACCATTATTTAATACAGATTTATTTGTGTGTACCTGTGTACCACTGATTAAACATTGTAGAACTTTATTAATATTATTAAACAAGTGATTTTCATTCCAATCGAACCATATGTACATCTAATTCGCAAAAAAATCTATGTATCCACTATAGAGAGGCCTTCATACAAGCTAGTTGTCATAAAGTATAACTCATTCAAAGAAACACTTAAGTTTGCGCACACATAATAAACCTCACATCACCGTATATGGAGCAAGAAATCTGCAATCATAATTATCGAGGAATTAATATCCTTTCCGGAAATACAGACGTAATGTTTCCGCGATCGTTATCCGGTAATGAAGCACACCTGTAGGGATCACGAACCTGACGTACCGTAACGTAACATTTTGGCCAATGACAGAGCGTTATTTTGAATCTAAGTTTTCTCATTGGCTAAAATTTTACGTCTATGATAAGAATGTTTTCGATCTTGATGTTTTACGTAAGTGTTGAAATTAGGTTTTTTTCGATTTGGATGTTTTAGTTACTGCCTGCGGTTACGATATTTGAATAAGCGAAAATAAAATAACTTATGAGGAAAAAATGAGCTAAAAATATTACATTCTCTCCATTAATAATAATTAATTGCTTATCAGATGCTGCTATTCGTGTTGCTTGATTTGTAAGAACGAATACAAAAACCCGGCCACGTGCGACTCGGACACGCGCACGAAAGGTTCCGTACCGTTGTATGGGACCCCCACTTAAATACTTATTTTATTTAGTATCTGTTGTTATAGCGGCAACAGAAATACATCATCTGTGAAAGTTTCAACTGTCCAACTATCACAGTTCACGAGATACAGCTTGATGACAGACAGACAGACAGACGGACAGTGGAGTCTTAGTAAAAGGGTCCCGTTTTTACCCTTTGCGTACGGAACCCAAAAAACAAACGGGCAAATGTCATAGTTTCCTCCAATGAGCGCCATGACGGCATGTCCTGAGAGAGGAGCCTTTAGTTGTCTTCTTAACCGGCTACTCCTTCAGCCAGGCGAATCATCATCATCATCATCATCAGCCTATAGCAGTCCCCCGCTGGAATAGGTCTCCTCCAATGAACGCCATTACGCCCTGTCCTGAGAGAGGATCCATCAACCAGGCGAATCATCATCATCATCAGAATAGCAGTGTACCGCTGGACTTCAGCTAGCCGAATACTTGAATGAATTGTCAAGTCAAAATGAATTCAAAGAAGCCAGAAACGCGAGCCGCCATTGTCCGCACGGATGTTTGATCGCGATCGGGTTTCGTCACTTGTCATGCATTGTTCCACAATTCTATTCTCATTGTTGCTTTGGATTCCTCTTATTGTTGATGTTTGGGAAAATGTCCATTGTCGTTCTGTTTGTAAACTTAGTTGGTGTTGACCGGAATGGTATTGGCTAAACATTCTGCGAATCATACGCTTGTTTTCCTGAATAAATGATCAACAATCCATACGTTCAGCTTCTGTATCCAGTTTTGCGTATGCGTATTGAACATGAGACACAAACATACAAATACCTGATTTTATGTTTATTCGTTGAAAACTGACCAGGCTTACGATTTAAATAGCATAACTTTTACTTACTGACCGCGACGCTAGAGCCTGGGACATGGTTTGATGGAATAGGCTTGCCTAGCACACATACATACCATCGTCTCAGGATAACCAGCCGTACCCACAAGAAAGACATGGTCAATGGTGTGGAACCCTCTAAAAAGAGGGTTCCCTCACTATATTATGAACAGTATTTATTTATCTGCAATTTAGAAATCATAAAAACATGTCAGTTACGTTGAGATCATGCCATAAAAGAACCAGTGGGCATTAGGACCCAGCAAATTCCAAATGAGTCAAAAGCTTGGTGGATGTCGCAACGTGCGCCACGAACAATTGAACAAGGTAAGGACCGTATGCCAAGAATTAGCATACCGGCAAAACGCCATGCCCACGCAATGCGAACTGCAACCGATCCATCATAATCCCATGCGTAGAACAAAAACAAACTGAGAATAGAGTTAGGAACAATTTTCAACCCTGCCTCCTAGAGTTTTAGGAGTTTTTTTGCGAAAACGACTTGCGAGGGTTAAGGAGCTCGTATCGATCATCCTTTGTGGCGTAAACAAAAGTCATATTTCTAAGGCCTGGAGTGTGGGTGGATTAAGTGAGGAGCGCTAGCGGACGTGTGTATGGAAGCGGTCGAGAGATTTTAAATTGTACTAGCTCGCGTTAAAGTTATTTTCTATCCCACGGGATCAGTTCTTTTTCTGGATAAAAGGTAACTTATTTCCTTTTTATATAACCCTGACAACATATATTTCATGATGATCCGGGCGTGAAAGCGTAACAAACAAACAAAAATTAGTTAGGATGACATACACATTCATTAATCGGTTTGTTTCAGAAACTTTTGAGGAATAGTTTTATTATTTATGCTAATTTTGTATAAAAGTTTTAGCGAATCCAAAAGATTTTTAAAACCTTATTGATTGCCTAGTCTACTCACGATTCTTTAATTTAACTATATATCTATCAAACAACTATTATCTAACTATTCAAAATGTAATGAGCCTAATTTCCAAATAGTTTGATGATGAAACATTACATTTCCCCTTTTCATAACCAAATTTGATTTTATAACGGCTGGATAAAGTAAGCTTAGCTCGTACCTGTCATCTAAATATAAATAAAAAGACGTAACGTGATATTTTAACGTCCTTTTAGCTATCTGAGGTTTATAGAATTGTTACGAATATAGGACGGATCCCGTAGAAACTTTCTAGGGGATGAATCTTATTGGCTGTTAGTAAGCTAGTTACTCATTTTCTGTCATGAAGTTGGAATTTATATGAAAATATATAAAAAGAACCTGGTTTATATACCCGCTTTCGCGTATTCGCTATACCTCAAGCCTTACTTGCTCGCAAATGCAAGCCATTGTAAGAACAAATGATGGAATGAAGAGAACAACCAGGTTCAAAGACGGAGGAACCATGTTTTGTAACAAAGGTTACAGTCTTCATTTTGTAAGACTTGCATGGCATTGCAGCAAAACAGTTCTCTTGTCGGCTATTTATTAGTTTCTGAATGTAGGCTTTTTGCAAGTAGTCTAGATGATATTTTACACAGCGTCAAGTGATACAGAGAGGGAAAGAGAAGAGGAGGGAGAGAGAGAGGGGGAAGGAGAGAGAAGGGAGAAGGAGAGAGAAGGGAGAAGGAGAGAGAGTGCGTGAGAAATTGTTTATTTTACCCAAAATACAGTAACATAAACAACATGATACAATATAAAAATAAGGACAGATTTCTAAGAATAGTTAAAAGTAGGTATAAAATGGATAAATAGGTAAATAGGACCCTATCTCAGCTTGGGCAGCATCAGAGCATAAATAAAGCTCTGCTGCGCTGGTTTTCAGAGAGGACCCGAAATTTACAAGAAAACAGACAAAATTATGCATTATACCTAGTACAAATCTGACCTTAATTTAGGTAACTCTTACTCAGTACGGGACGCTGTGATGAGCCAAACTTTTAGATTAAGCTTGCCAGCGCCTATACAATCTTCACAACCTTTTCAATCTGCAGACTTAAAATCGCTACTGGATGGGTCACCGTTTATTAGTGGCATTTCGATCTGATACAAGTAACTAGAAATCACAGTAAAAAGATGTCATAGGATATATATATGACATCTTTCATAGCTAAGCTGTGTCATTGGACAAAATACGCACTCGTTAAGTAACTACCTTATAAAAAAACAAATTGTATTTTTTAATTTGGTGTACAATTAAGAATTTATCTATCTATCCATCTTACTTATAGTAAATGAAAACTCATCGCAAGCCTACCGGCTAATAGCAGTTAGGAACCATTCATTTTCTTAGACCACCCTGTAGATCGTTAGTTTAGTACTAACATAATTTACAATTTGTGTAGTCTACGTGATAAATTATAAATTAAAATTTTGTTTTGTTTAGATATCGAACAGGAAATGAATCTGACATCAATCAGGGTGCAGAGATGGCTGCAGGTATCGCCAATTAGCCACCGAGACCTTTCTCAAGACCTGTTAACTGCATAACCAGTTAGTAGATAATAGAAATTGTATTATTAAAATTAGACATTCCGCCGTTACTTCGTGTAAAATAAGGGCCATTCATTTCACCATCTTCAAGTTCTATTCTGCTGGTTAAAGTGACAAATCTCAGTGCGAACTTGTCAATTAAACCGGAGAATTAGCAAGCTGAAGTGGCAGTGGGCTGGCCATAGGGTAAACGATTCTTGAGTGATGGCCACGGCTCGGCAAACGTAGTGTGGGACGCCCTCCGGCCAAGTGAAACGACTACTAAAAGCTGATGCGTCGAGCTGAGGATTACGTGCAATGGCACTTAGTAGGGGAAGCCTAAGTCTAACATGTACTCCTTTAAGCTGATGATGATGATGATGATGATGATATACACGATTTTAACACAAGTTGCAAAACATTTAAAAATCGGTCGTTGAATCAATGTGAACTTTTTCTATTCACAAACACCGCTATCTGTTTCCTAATTAAATGTCCCCAGTAATTAATTAAGGTAATTACTTGATTACCAAATTTTAATGTACTAGGAGCACAGCTTACATAATTTCGGCTGTCTTTGTAACTATTCTCTTGCGTTTATTTTCGAATCAGTCTAAAAGCCATCAGTTTGCGGTTAATTTCACCGGTGGTCATGCTTAACACGCAATTACATATTACCATACACGATCGGCTAGTATTTTATTGGTCGAGCTCTTAACGGTACGCTTTCGGTTCGGTCCGATAGGCGCGCATCAAACCGGACTGCGCCTGCGCCGCCTGCCGATCGAACACGACAGATAAACATAAAACAAACAACACTATCTAGGAATAGCCATTTAGCGTACAGAACCTGACGTTATCGACACACGAACTCGAATAAACGAAAACAATAAAAATAGTCAGCAATTAAAAGCATGAAAGCCGCACGATGCACTCATTTGTGTATGCAAATGCCGCCATATTGACTTTTTACGATTGCGTTCAGAAAATGAAGCAAATTGTGTTTTTAATGTTTTAATTAAGGATTTGCTTTAGCTCCACCGCTATCTGCCAGCTAGATTGTGAATAATATTTAGGTACGCAACTTTGCAATGCCTAGGGACTTTAACATTAGCGCGATAACTACCCTCATTTATAAAACTTTATAATGTGTGTTAATCCATCTAATCTTAAAGCTGGTACTTGAAAATGGAGAACTGCCTTCTAATTGACTTAGGCAACGGCTTGTAAAATAGGATCTAAGCATTATTTATGTCACATAAAAAATGTTTACTTTGTCAGCTACATACGCGTCCCGGAATAATCTGACAGGTGCAATGGTGAGAACGGGTTTCTCTATGAATTTGATATGTGACATCTCGGCCCGTAGACAGAGTGGCTCGTAAACTTTAATTCGAGGCATAAATAACCTTTAGAAGTGTCCCATAATGTAACGCTATAGCCGTACCTTAAAGAGTGGTATAAAGCGTGAATAAAGGACAGTCATTAGGTATGACTGTGGGCTTTACTGAAGAGCTTAATAAATTTGAAGATCTTGGTATAAGTCTTTTATAAGGCTACCTTTTATCCAAAGGTATATATAGGAGCATAAGTATACGTGTATGAGCTTGTATGTACGTGGATGGGATGCATACCGACCGGTTACCAAAGCACTGACAACTGACAAATTTAAATGAAAAAATTCCAAGGTTGTGTTGGAAAAGTAAAAAGGAAAATTCTATTTTCCACCCAAAAAGTTTAAAATGACCATGAATAGTAAAACCGAAAACAAGATAACTAATACAAATGTTAGCTCTGAAGTTTAGTTAAAGCAAACACTGGATTAAATCTAAGATAAGACTACGTAGTACGATAGCATAACGTAACTTTGCCGTATTTTAAGATAATTGTGGAGCTAGTCGTTGTTTCCTTGAAATAAAATAAGTAGAAAAATAGATTGCTTGATAAAAATTTATCTTTAAAGTTATGACAGTATTAATAATAATCGATAGTATGAGAACAACAAAACTGGAATGAAGAGTGGGTAATAAATGCCTATTACCGGTTTTGTTAAATATTTATCTGACACTATTCCGATTCACAATATCAGGGCAGGTTGAAAATTATGACTCATCCAAACAGATATTGGATTACATGTTTTCGTTAGCAACCTACTTAGATAAACCTCAGCCAACGTTGTCTGTTGTGGCAACGCATTCCAACGCGATCAAGTTACGAAGCGTTTCACCGCCCTTATTGTAGCTCGGATCGCATGAATCTCTAATTAGCTGGATTGCAATGAAGACGTACTCGTTATCGAGTTACTGGGTACATAAGAACTCTCGTTCGCATTTGTCAAGTAGGTGCTAATGTTGTCTCCAATTGTTCTCTTTATCCGGTGTCGCGTTGACTTCTCGACCCACATAATAATGTTATTTACTGCTGGCAACCATTGTACGAATAACGGTCCTCAGCATTTGAATTTCGAAGGCACATATCGATTTGCCGATTCAATGGAGGGATTAGTGACGATGCAAGATCGCTCGTGTCTCGTTTCAGATCAAAACTCCTATGATTTTCTAATTCGGTATTGATTGGCGCCAAGTCTCGTTTTCGGGCTCACGCATTAGGCGTGTTCGTACACAAAAATGCCGGTCGGAGGCGGGGCGCGCGGCCGTTGCACCTGGCTGTGGAGCCGGCGCATTCCTCACGCACTCCTTTTTATGCTACACTACAAGTTTAGTCCAACCAAGCAAAGCTGATCTGCAGTCCGCCTCCCATGCCGAGATTAACAGACAAGGAAAGGTCACATCGACTCTCCATAACGGCTCAACTTAGACCGGCCGTCGAAGCAGGAACGGAACATCCTATTTTGTTTTTTAATTTAACTATTCCATCTCCACGTCTTTGTTGTCCGGCAGTTCGGATCAAAAGCTTTTGGGGGTCTCCAACGACGCAGAAATAAATCGGTGGTGTTTTAGACGTCTGTACAAATATTGACACTGATTCTGTTTGTTGGATGAATTTATGATGCGTTTAGGGGCACTCGATATTTGACAGAACAAATTAGCATGTACACTCAAATTGGTTTAACGTTTTAATTGAGCTTTAAACCTCGCGTGGTATTCAAGTGGGTGGATGAATTGGATACATTTCATATGAGCAAGAGATGACTTGGACGGGTTGAATATCTGTATCTTGGAGTAGGTTATACTTTGATAATGTAAAAATAACCAGTTGTGATGTGTTCCGAGCGTGACATGTGAGACAAAAGTGTGTCAGAGTACTTAAAATGATCGTTTGCGTACTGCGCTTACGCATTAACCGCAAAAGTGTGGTTCTGGCGCCACCGGTCGAACGAAAACATGAACCTGTTCGTGCAAAACGTTAATTTTGTAAAACAAATACATGTGTACATGTCGACCCACAAACCAACGTGTAACGAGAAAGCGGGAAAAGCTAAATTATTTTCTGTTTAACTCGTGAGTATGTATCGAGTGGAAAGTGGGGACGACTAGATGTCTAATTTCGATCGAAGTTCAGACTAGGTTTGGTCATGTTCTTGGTAAGATACACGAAGAAATAAGAATGTGAAGTTAAGAAATACTGCTATCAAAAATATTCAAAGGTTGTAGTTGGGAATCGGGAGAGCATCTCGCGAGAACCCCGAAATATATTTGAAATAATTCCAACACCAATCAACCGTCCATTCTGTATGTTAACGCCCAGCGGAAATACAGATAATAGAACAGATTAAAAAATTAAAAACACTCGATGTATAGCATCAAAGGCGCACAAATCATTCACTTTGTCCGGATGCGATTTCTAAAGCGCATGACGAGGTGGCGTGTGCAGACGCAAATTGTCAAGTCATCAGCAGACATTTGCTTAATAAGCGGTAACTTTCACCGATAGTTGTTACACAAGCGCAAATAAAAGTATATTTAGCTGTGTAGCTGACTCGATCGTTAGCTTCCTATTGGCGCGTCACCTTGCGCACGCGCAAGTCAGTCTCCTCAGAGCATTCGTCAAGATAATTGTCCGCGCAACCCTTTTTTGGTTGACGTTTCCTTCTTTACAGTTCGTGTTAGCGACATCTATGGCCTTGAGGAATGTGAATAAATACATTTTCTGTTGTAGCTTTATGTTTCCGTAGAGCCTTGGCTTTGACATTGTTTTGTTCTACGTATTGAGATGTTTTGAGTAAATGATAGGTACTGTTTGCCGTCTCGAAAACCATATCAATAGCATTAACATTCAGTTTGTGCTATATGGAGCGTGTTTTTCGTTATTAGGTATCCAAAATGCGTGTCCGGATCGGTTAGGAGACAGCCAAGGTGTGTAGTGTTTGGAGAGACGTGTTTGAGAACGAATTACTTAAGCCTTAGTGAAGAGATATATTTGAGAGTGAGTAACTAAGCCATAGGAAAGGGCATAGTGAAGAATAGACTGCTAATTGTTTTGAAAAACGTTTAATCTAGCTTGATGTTCGATTTTGCGGTTGCTCATAGTTCACGTATATTTATCGGTTGATTACCACTTCAGGAAGTCTACCAAGCCTATAGTATTATGTTATCAGTGGAGGGTCTATTCCTATCTCTGGTGCCCACTGATATTATTAACATCAGTCCTATTTTTACAAACTTCGACAGACTTTTGTCAATTGACGTTGTTTGAATTTGAATTTCGACCAAAATTTCGACAAAATCAAATAACCAGTGCGTATCATTGATTATTGGTATTTTAACCGTTATACGTTGGTAATACGACACAAGTGCAGTGAAATGGAATAAAAGAAGACTTGATGACTGGACTTATAAATCGTACTACTTTGCCTCATATTGTTATCATCATATTAAAATATTGGCGAAATTGTGGAGAACTATCCCAGAAGCCATTAAATAAAGAAACGAAGAGAGTTGGCAACCGAGTTAGCAAATAAAGAACTGATTATGTAGTGATTGAATGCCAAGTGATTTTTTTTAAACGTACGCCACGTTTAAACTTATGTACTCCACGTACCTACTTTCGGTAGACATAATAGACTGGACAGACTGGCTTTTTCATACAATTTTTGACACGTGGATGACAGGTATTGTCATCTGACACGTTTCATAGACATTTCTACAATAGCGGCTGTCCAGTGCTCACTCCACCTGTATTTACACCTGCTGTTTTTTCTCAAGTCGTTACAAGACGCGGGCATCTTAATATCTTTGTTTACAAAACATTTACTTACAATAAAAGTACTTTAGAGTTCTTCTAGCAAATAATATGGTTCTGTCTACCATGACACAGACAACATTATACTAACTATACATACGCCGTTCTTCTGATACCCAAGGCGTTGGATTTTGTAGTAGTTTTACGGAACGAATTTGTTATCGTGATGATATTCCTCCTAGCTGATTTCGGCTATGGCAACTGTGTTTTTAAAATCTGAACAGGCACAAGGCCAGTCTATTCAGTCCACTGCTGGACATAGGCCTCTCCTATAAGAAGGGGGATATACCCATAATCCCCACGCTTGGCATGCGGGTTGGGGATACAGGGCACAGCTTCTCGCACCGTAGACGCTGCTGCCCACCCGCGGCCAGGGGATTTTACTGTGCCAGTGTTAGGCTGCGCTATGTCGCAATCAGCCGGCCGCCAGAGCCCCGTTTGTTAGTTAGCAGGGTGCACCACGTGCAGGTGAGGTTGGCTTGGGTTCCGGACATGGGAGTTGGAACCCCTTACATCCCTTGAACAGGCATTTATGTCTATTTCTAATGAATTTCTATGTAAGATGATAGCTTCGTTGTTCTGCCGTCTGATGCGCTTTAATGTGGCTTGTACCTATTACCTACCTGATCTTGTAGACGAAGGTACGATCGCATTTGGGGCACGTCATAACCTACTCCACTGACAATGTTATGGGAGATGGTCGTTATCATAATTTTAAAGCTATTGTTAAATTTCAATAAGCCTTATTATTCCCAGACCCGAAAGGTTCTTTTACTTAGCCTCTGGTACTAACACTTCGAGTGCTGAAAACACTTGTTCTAGGGCGCGAGCCGCTGCTCGATCCGCTGCTGCGAAGCCCACAGCCAACGTACTAGTGTCTAGTGTATAACACTTTGAGTACTGAAAACATACTTGCTCTAGAGCGCAAGCTGCTTCTCGACCCGCTGCTGCGAGGCCCGCAGTCAACATGTTAAGGCCTAGATAACCGGCCGTACTGTACATCGGGCGGGCCTCAAATGGGTGTACACCGTGCCTACCTACGTGTAATATGTACGTATAACGTAGTATTTTAACAGGTGCTAGAATATTTATTTAGACCGAAATTAAGTACATAGTCTACAACTTATTATCTGATTATAAACAGTTCTGTTTGACAGTTACATTTCTCTGTAGCTAACGGTATGGATTGTCCATCAGCACGTGATACCATTGACTTGACCGGCTGAGTTAAGTACCTACCTACTTGAATGAATAGCATGCCACTTAGTACCACTGCAGCACTGGACAGTAAACTTTACTAACCGCTTTACCCACGGAAGACAATTTGTGAGATAGGTCCTGCCTGATGGTCTTTTGAGATGACTGTGACGTAAGACATATGAACTGAGAACTGTCAAAATTCTATGGAAATTTTACAGTTCGCCTCATATTATTATGAACAATTATTATACTTGATACTGGCGAAATTGTGGATAACTATCCCAGAAGCCATTTAATAAAGAAGTGAAGTGAAGTTCTCGCGATATAATGTTTAATGTGACAATAATCTCTATGTTCCTACATCACCTTTAAGAGAATCAGGGTTATGGATGCAAAGAGTTTTTTTTAATTATTTATTAATATGAAAGATAGGATAACCAGTACCTATCAAAGGAATCTAAAAAAACCGCTATTGAATTCAAAAAGATAATGTTCGCATATTATTATGCGCATGACTAGCGGATGCTTCATAAAATATGGAATTCTAACAAAAAAATTGCATAAATGTCAAAATTTTGATAACATTGCATAAAACACGGAAATATTCAAATCTGTCGCTTTCTTGAAATTGGTTCCAAATTCCAAAATCATTAGATTCTTTAACTACCTCTACCTGCCCATTTCTGTAATATAATTTTTTAAAAGTAGTAGCTATATTATTTGTACCTAGACCTGCCTTAGTAAGTACCTATTAGGTAGGCACATAACCTAATAGGTTTTTTTGATCACTTATGTTAATAATGAAACAGTTTGTCCTAATGATTTCGATTGTTTTGAAATAGGTTAAATTTTATGACAAAAACAAAAGTGACAATGCTTTAAGAAGTTTGAAAATTATGTAAAAACCTAGGTGCTTAAATAAGTAGGTATATAACTGTAGGTACTTCCTAAGAGTTAGAGCTGATAAAATAGCTAATACAGGTAAGTAAGGTAAGGATACCTACTGTACGGCACAAAATAAAGGATACGGTTGGTATAGCCTATCCTACCTAGGTAATTAGCTGTATAGGTACCTAACTAGGTAGGTATTACACCTAATCACAAAGCTATTTTGGTTATCATGATCATCATCATTAGATTAAGGTCGGAATTTGCAAGCCAATGCCTGAGCAAAGTTCATAAACGAAGGACAGATAGGATAGAAACTTGGAATTAACCTACCTTCATGTTTGGAATTAAAATGACTACGAATAAGAAACTTAGATAGATTTTACTTGTACAAAGCTGCCTATCTAAATACCTACCTATAGTTGAGTAGGTATAGGTATTTAGATAAGTAGGTAAGTAGTTACAGGTAGGTAGATGTTATTCTCTTACCTACCTATGGGTTTTGTTTAGGGGAGTAGGTAGGTACCTTTAGGTATATATTTTAATTTTTAACTCAATGAAATGGTCCGTTATATCAACCAACACTTCTAAGAGTGGACTTCCCACCCACTCACACAAGTAAACACCTTCCTACGTAGGTAAGTACGCGAATCATGCCTGGTTTGTAACATAGATAAAAAATGGGAGTAAAAACTTACCCGATTAGATTCCAATGCCTCAGCACTGTGCTCCTCCTTCTGCCTGAAGCAATTGGTGCACTTGCTTTTATTGAATATGTTCGGCGCGAATTTCCTGCAATCGCTCCCTGATCTCCCAGACATGATTGTCAGATGTCAGGGTCAGTTTCAACGTTCCGTTCACTATGTCACCTTGCACAGCATGGTGCAAACACCCACTAGCGAATATTCGCCTTTTTCAAAAAACGAACACGTAGTTTATCACGCGCGCACCCACCGGTGGGTGAGCTATCAGCGAAATCACTGCAAGTGAGCGCTAACGTCTTACAAACAAAAACACATGCACTATTCACATTCTCCTTCGGACACGGTACACCGAAGCAGTCGTATATTCGCGTAAAAGAACGTATTCGTTAGTACACGTCAATAATAAACAAATTCGTAACACAACAACATCGATATTACAACGAACACGCGGAGCCCTCGCGCACGCAACGACACGCCGACCGCCCGTCCATTTTACATCTGATAGAAAAGCAAGCGAGCGAGCCGGCCGAGTAGCACAGCAACGAAACGAACGACGAAGTTTGTTGTTTTACAACTTCTCTTTTCTGTCCTGCGCTGCGTGGCCGTGTAGTAACACAGTTTTTCATGAATGTAGAGGTGAACCATGCATGTAGTTGTAAATTACTTCATCTCTTTCTGCCATCAGGTGCACGTGATTTTCTTTTCTTGTCATACATTATTAGATTATTTTGGCGTACAGAACGCCATCTCTTATATTATTTATCCAACTTTTTAGAGACGTTATTAATGTTATATAGTTCGTATTGTATGTAACAGATGGCACTGTTCACACAAGTTCTACTGACATTGACTTCTAATATTGACAGATGAAAGGAATTTAGCATCGTGATAGGTTGTCATGTCACCTAAAGGGTTTCTCCATCTCCTTTCTGTCGGTTCGCCAGATCTAGCACAAATTTATATGGCGATTACTACAAGTTTCAAGTTTTTCTTATTATATTTTTCCAGTATTTTTGATTAGAGAGTAGGAAACGAATAAAACTGAATGTAAATTATTTTAAAAACAAAGTAATATCAGCGTATTTAAAAAGTATGAATCAACATTCTACAATGCTTTTATAGAATTTAAGCCAGTACTTAAATGCATTTTAACAATTATTCGAAGTGTCAGCATTCATTATCAATGCACACACTCACACGTTACAAAAGATTGTTTTTTAGTTATTCAGGAATCGCTCGGTGATCGTGCGGTGGCGCACCATCTTGCCCAACCACAATCCTTGCAGATATGACAGTGAAAATAAGTTTAACACATCAGCATGTATTTGCGAAAAGTAATTGATAATTGATAAGCCTTCGCAAGCGCACAGTTTTTATTATTAACACAGGATTCCCGAGCGACTATGACGCTGCGCTGAACTTACCGAGGTAAGTGACCTGACGGACTGACCCAGATTGGTTTCCGAGAAGCGCGTGTGACCGTGCAAGATTATACGAATACCCGCATTCAGCCCGCACTTTTCTGAGCCTAGACACAAGTTTGCCGCGTAGTTTATTAATGAATGATCGGGTAGGTTAGCAATTAGTGAATGCGTACGTCAATGATATACGAAGCAAAGGTCATTGACCATACCAAACTGAATCAATGTTTACGTTTGACCAAAAATTTGCTGTTTTTTGTGATAAAAAAATTATTCAGTAACAGCAGCAGATAATGCCATTTTTTTTGGGTATTAAATTTGAGCAGAGTAGAACTCGTTACAATATTTTTAATCGTAAAGCTTTTAGAATTTTTCTGTCATGTCTCTCTACTATCTTCCCAGTTTTTAACTGTTAGAGAAAATAAAATAAAACAAACCGGTGAAAAAAACAATAGGTTTTCCGAAACAGCAAGAGATCATGTGATGGTATAGCTAGCTAAAACTTAAAATATATAATAAAATACAGCTAAGTACATGTGATTTAGTTCAGTTCAGTTAAGTTTATTTATTGCAACATATAACTTATTGACTAGTACATTTACAGTGCTCATTTGTATGCACTGATCAATAAACATTTTAAACATTATAGTTTAAAATGTTTATTGATCAATTTTTATCATTTACGTTATTTTAAAACTCATTATTATGAATAGTCTGATAGATTTGTATGATAAAACTTAGAAGTTAAAGTGTTTCAAAAAACTAGTTGAGTAAAAAGAGGCGGGGGTTTCAATGGTGTGAAAGTTTGATGACCACATAATTATGTTGACTTGGACCATGCACATGCCACATTTTGTACATCATCATGTTCTAAAAATAAGTGGTTAGCTGAAAGGAGTTTTGTTTCTGTATTCCGTTGACTTCTCTATTAATATAAAACATAAAACAATAAATACTAGGACAAAATGTATAGGTTAGATTACTACATATTTTGATTGGTTTGTTTATTGTATTTCTGAGTAAACAGTAGACCCGCAGACTTTTATCTGGCTCCTTCCGGCTAACTATCAGCACAGCAGGTAACACTGACCAAAACCAGCCTCGGCCTTCGCCTCATGCGATATGACGTGTTTTCGCGGAGGATCCAATAAAATAGCGTGAGCCGCGCCGCCTTCGCGATAACAGCCGTTTTCCCTACTTAAAAACCTCATCAATTTATCAGTCTCGCTAAAAACCTATCGTGTGTAGTGTAAATTGGTGTAAATCATTGCGAGTAACTATTTACTTGTGCACTACCATTCATACCAAGGTGAGGGATCAATCAACATTTGATCTGCTTAGAATTTGAAATGATCACGAGGGAATTTGAATGATCTCCTTTTAGAGGTGTAGTCATCCGGTGTTACAGTGCAGGTCCTTGGTATAACATAGTTTTTTGGTGTTTTAGTATGGAAGAGTTGAGCTTTGTTCCTGATCTTCCAAGTGGCCCCTTGGATGTTTACAGAAGGAATGCTACTTTTGATTGGAAACGCCTCAAATTGGCGCTCGAGGGTGATTTGGACTTGTTGAAACTTAAGGTATGTAACCGTGTATCCATATACCGTATAGATAAATTTTCTCTTGACATGAGTAGTAGTTACTAAAAGTTTCTCTTACTTATAAATTAATAGATGACAGTCGAGCCAATTCCCCACCCCACCCATATCTGGCTATAAGCTAAGTACTAATAACTAACAAAACCTTAAAAATATTTAAAAGATATGTAATTTAAAATACTTTCTTGAGTTTATCCAATTGTTTTAATGGTTTTATTTGATTATTTTTAACAGTCAATTCATTAATATTTTTAATAATGATTAATTATTTTTCTAAACACAGGCAGCCTATTCCAGTTGTGCTTGACAATATACTTTACCTTGTAAATTAATAAAATTGTTATATTTTTTTTCTTTAAAAATTTGCTGTACTTATTACTAATTGATTTATCATGAAGGTCAGTTTCACGCCAGGCTGAAAACTTATTTGATACATGTGCTCTAATTAATTGACCAACCTCATTGATTTATGACCTCACTAGCTTCCGCCCACGGCTTGGCTAGCATGGTACAAGAATAAAAAGTCGCTTATGTGTTAATGGCCATCACAGCTGGAGGTGGCATGATGAACTGGATGTTTTTTCAGTATCCTGGCAAGTGGATTCCCAGGATCGGGAAGTGTGGAAAGAGGGAAGGGAGGCCTTTGCCCTGCAGTGGGATCAGACAGGCTCATAAGATGTATTAATCCAGTTGACAGACTATGTGTATTCAAAGATTTTTAATTATCCCAAAAATTTTGATACAGGTGGGAGTTGAACCCTCAACATTCCCATCAATACCGGCTAACCAACTGCGCTACCGAGTCAACTCCTCATCTAGTCGAAATTTTATGGCAGTCATGGCTAAGCACCGTTGGCATGGATATGGATAAAAGTATTCATACTAAATATTATAAATATTCATAGTACTTTCATCCGTATCCATTCAGCCATTACAGAGTTGAGATGCATCAAAAAAGAAACAACAAAAATACACACAATTATTATTTTAATATTTGTAATCTCAATATAAATATGTTTGCTTATTATAATTTAATTATACAGTAATAATATAGGCTACTATAAAAATAACTTATTGATTTGAATACTCATTCTTAATGTATACTGTAACAAGCCAATAATATTGTGTAATATCTAAAAATCCACCGAATACTAAAACTTTACAAACAACTAACATGGAGGTGGGTGTGCGTGTGTGTTAGTACGTCCGTTTCCATTCAAGTTTGTAACGGCTGACTGAACAGATTTTGATGAAACTTTGCATATATTGTGACCCAAGCCCTAATTCTCATGAATAGATATTATTGTCACAGCAGACAAATGATGCGAGAACTGTCAGATTTCCATACAGTTTTTACAGTTCTCATAAAAGTTAATTGACTCAGATATTCAACAAGACAAAATTTTTAGTACAAATTTCTCTACCCTTCTCTGTTTAATACAACAAAATGCAGAAGTGTGCACCGAACTCCCGCCTTTACATATTCACGAAAAAAAGTCTTAATTTAATCATTCATCGTGAATGAATGAATGGATTAGTTTAAGTATAATAGGTAATTATAATTAGCCATACATCCATTCATATTCTATTAACACTTTGACTGCGTGCCTGAGGCATGGCGTCCCTTTTCATTCATACATTTATTTATTTCAAGAACACAAATACTTTAGCCATATGTCTATTCATATTTTATAAACACGTAGACTGCATTACACAGGCATGGCGCACAGTGCTTACGTTTGGAAAAAAGATGGAGATAGGGTCAAAAGTTAAATTTTGCTTTGATTTTTTTTTACAAGATACCTCTCAACAATAACAACGTCTTTTCTATAACAATCGTGGGATGCGTAGTTTCTGAGAAAATAAATTATTTATTAATTTTTTTATTCAAGAAAACACTTTTTTTTTCTCGATCTCAATAAGGTCTACTGGTTGCATGTTGAGGACGCGCCATGGCGTCCCTTTTCATTTTTTTATTTCAAGAAAACAATATCCACATAAGATAATCTACCTACATTAGATCCAGAGGTTTAAGTTTAATGTTTGTTGCAGTATAAAATATGGCAGACGCTAGAGAAGGACCCTTTATTCGCACCGAGTCACGTGACCCCACCGGTTGAGGAGCAGAAACGCATCACCCAGCTCCAACTGAAAAAAGTTAATGATTACAAGTTCCTCACGAAAGAAATGACGAATGCCAGCTATAGCAAAAGAGTAAGTAGCAGCTAAAACTTATTTAAATGTGATTTTTGGAAAATAACTGTTTAAAATGAAAGTATAAGCGCTTGTGGCGTGATTTACTTCGGTGTTCATTAGCAGATCATTTTGGTTAAGCAACATTCCGGCCGACCACTTGGATGGGTGCCCATTTAGTGCTTCCGTGCTTCGGAAGGCACGTTGAGCTATTAGTGCCGGCTTTTTCAGTCGTCAAGCCATGACGGAGGCATCATTCCAATTATAATTTGAGGGAGAAAGTTCTGCACTGACGTACCGCATTGTGCATTGCCACCCTGCTAACCTGACCCCAGCCAGCCCAACTCCTTAAAGTAACGGAGTCGGTCTCTGGGTTGATGGCAACATTGCTCTAGAATTCCCGATGCTGCCCGTGTCTGTGAGTGATGTTGGAGGCCTTTAGGCGGCCTAAAAATTCCAACATAAGGGTTAATCAGTAGCGAACTACGAAGTGGGAAGGACCTTTTAACTGGAGCTGCAGTTCCGACATAGTTATAGACAAACGTAGTAAGGAGATTCTTAGGCACAGTTAAGTGATGATCTGCGAAAGGCTTTGGTAGAAGCTGGATGCGTCGAGCTGAGGACAGGGCACAATGGTTCTCATTAGGAGATTCCTATCTCATGTTTTTTTTTATACTACTAAGTTAGCAAACAGGCATACGGTCCTCCTGATGGTAAGCGGTTCCCGTAGCCTATGGACGCCTGTAATATCAAGAGATATATCATGCGCGTTGCTGACCCTTTTAAAAATTTTAAAACGCCCTTTTTGTAACACTGCATATTTTAGTCTCTGGGGAAAACCTCGGCAGGTAGGTAGGTAGGTAGGCAGCTTGTGATAATGATGATGATTAAGTAGGAACATTGTTTATACCTACTTACCTATTTTAAATTCTAAGTGTCAAAGGTTGTTTAAATTTTTTGAGGTCTTTAAAATAAAGTGACCTTCATAAATATATTTTTTTAATTTTATTACCCTTTGAGTAAAATAGTAATTTCCTAGTACCTATTAATTAATAATAATGTAGTTTCTACATCATAATTGTTCTATTAACAGTATAATTGCTAAAATAAAAATAAAATTCATGGTTATAATTAAATAATGTTTTTTATATCTACAGTTGTTTTTAATGGATCATAATATTATTAGGGTTCCGTACCCAAAGGTAAAAACGGGACCTAATACTAAGATTCCAGTGTCCGTCTGTCCGTCTGTCTGTTCACCAGGCTGTATCTCATGAACCGTGATTGCTAGACAGTTTAAATTTACAGTCACAGATGATGTATTGCTGTTGCCGCTATAACAACAAATACTACAGAATGAAATAAATATTTAAGGGCGGATCCGATACAGCAAACCTGATTTTTTTTGCCGTTTTTGCTAGGTATTAATAACGGCAACAGGTAGACGCTTAAAATATTCACAGAATATTTAATTGTTTTTTCACTTCAAAAATAAATAATCAAATTAAAATAAATTAAGGTTACGATACATGTCAAACCTCCCTCTCGCTCGCACTATTCAACATTTTTGAAGATATAAAATCACTGAATGTAGTTATGCAAAATAGCAAACCTTCACGGCCTAGAAAATAACAATACAATGGTTCAGTAAGAATATCATGTTGAACCCAACACGTTTTCCTACCAAAAAAATTGCACCAAAATTGATCACATTGGTACCAGTTTTTTGGTAAGAAAACGTATAGAATCAAAATGATATTATTGCTGAAACTTTGTATTGATATTTTCTAGGCCGTGAAGGTTTGCTATTTTGCATAACTACATTCAATGATTTTATTTCTTTAAAAATGTTGAAAAGTGCGAGCGACTCGCCTTAATAATTACTATCAACGGGATATTTACCATGATTTGTGACTTCTATTGTCTCCCTTTTATTGGTTTCATTTACCGTAATTTTTCAAAAATATTCAAGCTACTTAGCTAAATTAGGATTGAGATGACTGGAGGGATCGTGGGGATGCCTTTGCCCAGCAGTGGGACATAACAGGCTCATCGTAATCTGACTGGAGGGATCGTGGGGATGCCTTTGCCCAGCAGTGGGACATAACAGGCTCATCGTAATCTGACTGGTGGGATCGTGGGGATGCCTTTGCCCAGCAGTGGGACATAACAGGCTCATCGTAATCTTAATCGTAATCGTAATTCAGCAATAAATACCCTACCGTCCTATTCATAACAGTTCTATAAACCTCAGATAGCTATAATGGCGTTAAAATTATCATGTCACCTCTTTTTATTTACATTTAAATGACAGGAACAAGCTTACTATATCGAGAGTTATAAAATTACATTTGGTTGTGAATAACGGGGTTAAATTTGACTAGCTCTTAAAATAGCTACTAGTCAGAGCTAGTCATTTTTTATTAAGTATATGTTTAAACCTGTCTGTAATAATAAACTAGCCCATTTAAACCAGTCGGACTATCTAAATACCAAAATCAGTTGTTATCTGAAAACCTGTTGCAACAGATTGCTTCGGATTTTGTATTAACATTTTATCATCATCATAATCTCCTTTGATCAAAATCAGATCTATTTAAGTACCTACATATAAACTGTATACTATTTCGCAAATATATAACTGTCTCGCAAAAACTCGAAAATGGCTCGACCGATTTCTATGTCTTTTGTTTTATTCGCCTTTATACTCAATACTACTAGGAAAAAGGAAATAAGGAGAAACCTGAAAGAACCGCCGCAAAATTGACAAAATATCGGATGCTAATTTAGTATGGGAATTGCCACTTCGGAATATTTTATGAAGAGTAACAAGAGGATTTCCAAGATCAGGAAGTTTGGAAAGAGAGAAGGGAGGCCTTTCCTCTACCAGGGGGTTATGACAGGTTCATAAGCATCCAGGAATATGATAGGATAAGAAGATCAATCAAATCAGTTTTATAATTTGTAATATTTGTGGTACCAAATTCACCGGGTCACATCATCGAGATATTTATACTCTACAGTGGTAAACGTGGAAAATATTGTCTGCACCAAAACTCGGCGCACGCTGTCAATTGCCGACTTTGAACACTTTTCAAGCAACAAGATCTAAATTAGTGCATATTTGACATTTTAAAGTTTATGTCAATTGCTTGGTCGATTTTCGACAGTTTTCACTTGAAGACTGTCACTCTAGTTCTTTATTATATCGATGGATCACATCTAGTCATTTGCATGAAGTCTGCTGTTCATAATAGAAATATAATAAAGGTGATTATTTCAAGGTCAATATTTTCTTCAACTATTCAGAAAACATTTTGACTCCGAGTCGTATCAAGACTGTTTTTTCTGTTACCTTGTATGAAGTACGTAATAGAACGTATGACTGTAGGCGTATTTATGACCCGCAATTTCGTTTCGGCTTCCTCCGCGCTGCTTCAGGGGCAAAATTTCAAATCGTTTCATATTACTCTTCGCTATGCAAGGAACATACCCTCCGAATTTCAAATTGTCAGTCAGTCAGTCACGTTCATGACATTAGATTACCTACTGACTAACTTCGTACTGCCGCAGAATCAATACATATTGTTATTAGAGTTAAATTCATTATTTTATTAAGATAAGATTAAAAGACTTCGATCCCACGACCTGCGATCGACAGCGCATAAGGTTTAATCAACGTAACCACTAGTACTCCCACCCCATTTCCCGTTCCTGTTCCAAGAAAAAAAAAATCGAAATCAGTTCTGCACAAAATGTATTAAAATATGAACTTTCTTCATAAAAACTTTTACCCCGAATGTTTCCCATATTGTTAGTTATTGTGCTATTCCGGGATCATGGAAATCGGTTAAGCCGTTCTTGATGTATAAAGAGTGTACCTAACTTGACTTTGTTTTATTTAATTAGAATGTGTAAGATTGCAAATCATTGCACAGGAACTGAGAAGCAATGTCAATCAAGTCTAGACCTTGGTAGTGGGAAGCTTGGCAATGACAGTGAGGACCGAAAAATACAAAAAACAGTTTCCATTCTATTTCAGTTTAGTTCAGATTCAGATTGTGTTATTTATCGGACCAGTGATCTCAATGTCGCGAATTATGTGTCGAACTGACGAGTTATCTATCATTGAAGGCCAGCTATTTCAAACTGGCTCACTTAGCTCTATTACATCCTTAATTCCTAACTGATATTATAACTAGTAGAGGTTCAACCACATAGTATATTTAGATATACATACATAGATATGATTATGGTTGTAACATACTGTAACTGGCCTCGTAGCTCAGTTGGTTGCTTGTTGGTTGGTTGCTCTGCCTTCTGAGCTGCAGGTCGCGGGTTCGATCCCCGCCCAGGACAAACATTTGTGTGATGAACATGGATATTTTACGTATCCGGGTGTTTTATTCGTAGGTATTTAAGTATGTTTATCAGTCTCTGGTACCCTTAGTACAGGCTCGACCTAGTTTGGGATCAGTTTAACGGGTGTGAGCTGTCCCGTGTATTTATTTAATTTGAAATACAAGGTACCACTTATAATTTACCAATGAATGACGTATCATTGGCAGTGTGAAAAGAAAGCGCATTTTTTTATATATCTTATTTTTTTATTCTATTTTTATATACATTTATTCTATTTTTATATACATTTTTTATATATATTTTTTTATACATTAACTTCCCAGTGAGCTAACGTTGTTTGATCAATGGGTTCAATAGATTATTTTATTATACGAGGCAAAAGTTCGTGAAATGTATTTTTTCTTCTTCCTTCCCGACATAACTACTAAACGAATTGAGCTGGAATTTTTCACATAAGTATGTAATGTATTGACGCAGACGTGACTGTTGCGGAAATCCTCTAAAAGATATCATAATATCGAACAATATTTATTAATTCCGTTGTAACTTTTCTCTCATGAGTTCATCGATATACTGATGACTATTACTTACTATCTAATATATACTATCGTAACCTCGATGGATCAGTTTAACAGAATGCAATACGCATACCTTTTCTACGAATAACGGAATTATTTACTAATTATCCTAGTGTCGAGCGCAGTCGCAAGCGGAAACTAGTGCTCTTATTTATTTGTAAAAATGCCCACAAACTAACAGCTAGAGGCCAAAACCAAAACGTTACAATATTTTTTTTTAGAAATACTCAATGTACCAACCTGTTAGTTACTTATCTAGTTAATTGTATATTTATTTCTTCGCCACTGCTAAGTCCTTCTAATTTATTGTTGCTTTTAGAGGTTTAATTCTTAATAATATAATTAAGTCTTTTTTATAGTCTGCTTGATGATTATTATTAATTTCATATTTTTCTGTATGCGCTTAGTTTTATGTTTGTACATATTATTCTATTTTATATTATTTTTACTTTTAAACGTTTGTATTGTGTTAGTGCGTCTAAATATGAGCCAGTTAAAAATAATCAAATAGATGAGTAGGTACAGTCAGCATCAAAAGTAGATGATGAGTTTCAGAAATTCAATACAGCTGATAGAAATTTGCGTCAGAATTAGATAGCACTAAAGTGTTCCATAAATAGGTGATTGAAAAATATGCCAACAATAAGCTGATGACACTAACCACCACATGTACCTGATGACTTTAAGGTTCAAAAGTATCTGATGTAAAATAGTTCTATAAATATACTAGCTGCACCCCGCGGCTTCGCCCGCGTGGAAATGTATGTGTCAAAATGTGTTTCATACTGCAGGTTAAGTATGATAAATTTTAATAAACTTACCTAACTTGAGAAATGATTGGTTCCCCATACAAACTTTCATCCCCAATCATACCCTGTTCAAGTTTTATTTTCTTAATGTACTTATTAGGAATCAATTTTAATCAAAGTTCATTAATAAAAATTGATTACCTTTAACCACCTTAGGGGTTGAAGTGCGGAAAATCCTGAAACAGGTCATTTATTTCTAGAGGAGAGATTCTCTGCATTATTTCAAGTCGATTAGTAAAAATTTTTTTTGTTCCCCATACAAACATTGCCACCCCGTTTACAACTCTAGAGAAAAAAAAAACAAAATTAGATAAGCCTTTGTATTATTCACTAAGCTAAACTAATAAACATTCACATAAACTTTTGTTCCCCGTACAAACTTTGCCACTCCCGTTAATCGTCTTAGGGATTTCATTTCGAAAAATCCTGAAACGCGTATTCATTTATTTTTAGTAGACAGTCTCTGTGCAAAATTTCAAGTTGATTGGTAAAGATTTTTTTTGTTCCCCATACAGACTTTGCCACCCTCGTTCTCCACTTTTGAGGTTGTTTTTTCAGATTTTTATTAGCTTATATGTTATTCTGGCACCGAAACTATCAACGTGCCAAATTTCATCAAAATTGGTTTAGTGGTTACGGAGATACGTGGTAATAAATATTCACACAGACTTTTGTACCGCGTACAAGTTTTGCCACTCCCGTTAAAAGTCTTAAGGGTTGAATTGCGTAAAATCCTGAAACACGTATTCATTCGTTTTCAATAGAAAGTCTCTGTACAAAATTTCAAGTAGATTGGTAAAGATTTTTTTTGTTCCCCATACAAACTTTGCCATCCCCGTTTACCACTTTTGAGGCTGTTTTGTTCAAAATTTGATTATCCAATGTGTTATTCTGGTACTGAAACTATCTACGTACTAAATTTCATCTAAATTGGTTTAGTGTTTACGGAGATACGTGGTAACAAACATTCACACAGACTTTCGCAATTATAATATTAAATACATCATAATAATAATAAAGTGTGATGTGATTGATAGTGTGATGTGATATTAGGATAGGATAGGATTAAGGTTATTAGGATTTGGAATTAGAATTAATTATATTACTTAGCAATATTTTGGAAATAAAGACAGGTTCAAAAATATCTGACTATCTATCATAGCAAAAATAACTGATTATCTATTTTAACTGGCCTCTTAGCTCAGTTGATAGTTATTCATATTTATAAAAATAAAAATAATTAAGAATTACTATCTACTGAGCTAAAAGGTTAAAATAGATAATCAGTTATTTTTGCTATGATATATAGTCAGTTATTTTTGAACTTATATCTTTATTGCCAAAATATTGCAAAGTAACACAATTCATATATTTATAAAACTATTTTACATCAGATACTTTTGACCCATAAAGTCATCAGGTACATGTGGTGGTTAGTCTCATTAGCTTATTGTTGGCATATTTTTCAGTCACCTATTTTTGGAACACTTTACTGCTATCTAATTCTGACGCAAATTTCTATCAGCTGTATTGAAATTCTGAAACTCATCATCTACTTTTGATGCTGACTGTACTACTTACAAGGTTAATAGCAACTGGAAAAATGATGAATTGATCAATATAATTATGTAGTAGGGGTTCCTTGACTATCATAGCATTGAGTGGCTCTTAGAGCATCCTCTAATAATAAGGGGGAAATGCTCATAATCTCCACGCTGGGCATACGGGTTGGCGATCGTGGATCTGCCCCTAGGCGTTCAGAGAATCTATGCCGCAATCAGCGTTTATTTATAAATTTATTCGTGTTTGTTGTATGTATTTATGAATTGTTTTATTCTTTAGGTTTATCTAACTTTATGGTATTAGTATATTAGCTATGTATGAAGTATGTAAGTTATTTTTTTTTGTCTTGTACTTATATTAATATTACTTTCATTTAGTTGTGTGTGTGTCAGCTGCATATATTTGTTTTTACTTTTGAGTGTTGTATATACCTATAATGGCGAATCATACAGAACTTTATTATAAAACTTAATTACAAATGTCTAGTGATAAGTCGAAGGTGTATCTTTTTCAATAAATATAAATATAATCAGTAGGCCGCCAGAGACCCGTTTGTTAGTTAATAGGGTGCAACACGTGCCGGTGAGGTTGGATTGGGTTCCGAAGATGTCGGTTGGAACCCCTTACACCCTTTTACATCGTCAGCTATTACTTATAAACGCTAAAATTCCCACAAACATGTAGCCGTTCGATGCCGAATCTTAACATGGGTTGCAACCCAAAACAATAGATTGTCAGAAATAGATTGTCCTCCTAATAATTGTAGGTAGTACGTTTACTTATATCGGTTTTATAATGTGTGCACTTATGTAACAAATATAACCCAATTATCACTCAACTTGGCGTCATGGAAGACCAGCGCTTCGACAGGCCCTCTGCCGTTTCTACGTCTATTTCTAAGTTACCTTATTTTTCAGTGTCGTATGTAAGTGAGGTTGAAATTTTTTTTTCTTTCTTTCTTATTTAACATTTTGTGTCCACAGACGCGAACTATAATGACAATAAACGAAGCTATCCAGTCCCTCAACCCCAGTGTGTCAGTGAAAATGGCGATCGGCATATACTTGTATGGAAACGCACTGCTTTCTCTCGGCACTGAGAGACACTTCAAGTTTTACGAGGCCACTGTATTTAATAGAGAGGTAAGCATCAAAACGATCTATTTACAACAAAAAAATACAGTGTATATTATAACTATACTACAGTGTATAATATTACTAACATCATAAAATTCATAAACAACAACTTTCGTTCTATACAACAACTACTACAATACCAGCCTATAATTATCTATATCAGTCGACTGCTGGACATAGGCCTCCCTTAATAAGAAGGGGAATATACCCATAATGGGGTTAGTTATCGCTTCTTGACCCGCCTACACTGCTTCAACTTAAATAAAACTTAAATTAGAAAATCTCAGCCTAGGCTCTAATCTAAGCCATAAGATAATCCAAGCTAAATTACATACAACACTGGTAACATTACATCAGCCATGTGCTGTGGTTTCGTAGTAATTACAAAATGTTGCATGTCTGTATATTGTCGCCAGGTGTTAGCAAGTTTCGCGCTGACAGAGATCGCACACGGCTCGGACGCTCGACTCATGCGCACAACATCCACCTACGACCCGCAAACCAAAGAGTTCGTCATCCACACGCCCGACTTCAAAGCGGCTAAATGCTGGGTTGGTAATCTAGGTAACATGTGTCACATTTTATTATTATCTGTCAATGTTACTTTCAGCAGGTTTGGTGAAATTGCACGGTGTTGATTAGGATTTTAATAATTTAGAGGTGAGGTAAGATTTTGCAGGTAAGGTAACATTCTAACGCCACTAGTTCTCAAAGCTTTGTTCCGTCACTTTACAGAATGTTACATTTTACAAGTGAGGTAAAATCTCATTTTCAGGAATTTGGTCTGTCATATTATAGGATGTTACATTTTGAAGGCGAGGTAACATAAAATTTTTAAGGCTTTGTTCCGTCACATTACAGGATTTTACATTTTACAGGTGTGGTAACGTCTAATTTTCAGGACTTTGATCCGTCACATTAGGATTTTACATTTTGCAGGCTCTGTACATCCCTAAAATCGGGAAACAATAAAACTCGTAAATCATGGTAAATATCCCGTTGATATTAATAACTACGTAATTATATTCTCTACAGAATTAGTATCAATTATGTTAAAATTTTAAAATCATATATTTTCTAATATTTGTGGTACTTAAATAATACTTTTGAGCAAAATAAAAATAAAAAAGCCTTCTCATGAGATTAATACGGCATTGTTTGGATAAATTTAGATAAAGACACACTAATATTATTTTTTATGCGACGGCCGGCGCGTGTTGACACACCGGGCAAGTAACTAGGAGAAGTTGCGAATTCAAAAATGAAAATGACGTAGGAGGTTTGCCTAGTACCATTCTCTCTTAGTTGGCCTTACCGACAGGAAAAAATTGTCTAATTGATCAATACGGATGGAGCTGACTGAGCTGCTGATTTCCTCACGATGTTTTCCTTCACCGTTTGTTTTGGCAATGATTCCTCGATACATCGACAGATGCATCAGCAGGTGCATCAAAAAAAGTATCCGCAGTTGCATTAAAAATCTTAAATCGCGGCAAATTAATGTCAAATACCTACCACAGACAATATACCCCTTTCTACATGTCCGCAGATGCAATTAGTTCTCTGTTTATAATGTTATCGCAACGTATCTTTAACTTCTCTGAAGTTGGCTGCAAGTACCAACGAAGAGTCCGCGCCACGACTCAAGTCCGACCAGGCCTCTTATCACTCCGCAGAATAGGTATAAAAATATACCTACGCATCGCCGGCCTTCCTAGCGTGGTTCGTTACGTCGGTTGCCGAGTTCTGCCCGGAATAGAACGAACGTGTCTTTGAGCAGCCGCGGCATTTTAGTTTGTTTTTGGTAATGTACCTATATTTTTCACCAAATGAAGGCAAAAAAATACTGCATAGCATTTGGTTGCCTGAATAATAATAAGGACCGGCATCTCACGTTTTTCAAACTACCTAATGACAGCGAAAGGTAAGAAAATGTAAATAATACCAATAGTAGGTACAGAACTGAAAGTTTTTCTACGAAAGTTTGTCTCCCGTATTTACTTAAGTAAGTAGGTACTTAGGTACAAGTTCTATTTGAATGCGGTACCTACCTACATAAATAAACGTAATATTATAATTTAGGTATTTTTTCATAGACAATTTTTGTGCCATTGGTAGGTATCTTAAGGTTAGGTATTATGATTTTGATTATGTAGACAGAGCAATATTAGAAACCCAACCTAGGTACATTTTTATTTGATTTAACTTTAAGTAGGCAGTGTAGGTTAACTACTTAAAAACAGTCGGGTAGGTAGGTATAGGTAGACAAATCAATGTGGTAAGTTACCTAAAGGTAGGCGTACTAACAACTAAAACTAGATACCTAGGTTACCTACAAACCAAATGTTGTTTTTTTCTCTTGCAAATATCTAGGTAGATACCTACCTTCTAAAATTTCTCTTATGATTTAGCATGCAGTTTTCGTACACAAGACACCTACACTTAAGTAAGTGTTAAGGACCCAAGTACCTACCTAGTAGGTATGCCTATTTTCTGAGTTCTTAATGCAGCCAGCCAGTGTAAAATAGTTTTCTGATTTAATACTAGGTAGATAGATATTATTTGAATTATCATTGTTCCTTAAAATAAATAGGTGGCTAGGTAACTGGATAGTAAAAGGTTCAACAACAACAGCCTATTCAGTCCACTGCTGGACATAGGCCTCCTCTATAAGAAGGGGGATATGCCCATAATCCCCACGCTGGGCATGCGGGTTAGGGATCGCAGGGTACAGCTTCTACACCTACAGCTTCGCACCGCCGACGCTGCTGCCCGTCGGCGGCCAGGTTATTATTATTCGTCACAGAATAATGCTCAAGACAACCCTAACGTTACACGTGCCACGTCAGTAGAGATAGAGCTATACGATAGGAAGGGATGCAAGGTGTAGGTTAATATAAATGTTAGGCGCTGAGTTCGGTGCGAGCTGATTAGCACTTTATTGCGTAGCAGCTAAAGTCGCTATTTATTTAAATGATTGCGCGGAGTGAAGCTTCTGTCCTATCTGTATTCTGTGGTCCGACGGCAAAAAGCGTAAACCTCGATCCCGATAGTGGATACGAGCTATTTTGACTGCAAAATGTCCGGAATAAGAAATATTTATTAAACCAGAAGAACATATTTATTGTAAATAATAGTACATTACTACAGAGGCCAGCAAAAGAGGCATTGATGGACGAACGTGTAAATGTGGGCCGAGGCGAAGCCGAGGCACACATACGTGAGTCCTTAAAGGCTTGTGTTGTATTTTTCTCAAATAATGCGCGGAAATTAAAACAAAGGTAGTTCCTAGACAGAACTTGTACATTTTTCAATAAACAGCATTTTATTTGCAAGCCAGTTCGAAATTTAAATAAACCCTTTGATTAGTTTCCTCCTTGGTCGCCATGTTTCGGAGCAAAAGATATGATATGAATCTGTCGTATTATTTAAAAATGGAACAAAAAAATAAATTTTTATGAAAACTCATGTTTTCATAGTACCTACCTAATTTATTTATCCGCATAACACGACAGATATGAGTTTTCATACAACTTTTACCGGCCGCTGCTCGCATGTATTGGGCCGGTACAGCAATTTCGATTTATCTCGAAGAAGGTTGTCAAAATAATGCTCTAATTTCCAAGCTAGCAAATGTTTGAGAAAAAACGAATTAACAACCAAATGTTTGTTTTATTTACTATGGTTCTGCGATAGCAGCGCCGCGTCTATAGGACTTGAGTCGTGGCGCGGATTCTAGTTCCTATTTTTGTGTCGGATTGATACTTTATTTCGTTTTACTATCTCGCTTCCTCCCATCCTCTATCACATTATTTTCGTTCGCTTTGGTCGTTATAGCCAAAGTAATTCAATTGCGTCGAGCGGAGGGGTTAAGACAGACTGAATACCCCATGGTCTAATAAGCCTTTAAGGATCAGAATTAAGTCATAAGTACAGTTCTATATCCATCTCTTTCTTCTAGGCAGAACATGCACGCATACCCTCCTCTTCGCACAGCTGATCACACCCGACGGCAGTAACCATGGCTTGCACGGGTTCATAGTACCAGTCAGGGATCCTGCCACTATGGAGACGTACCCTGGCATCACTGTCGGAGACATGGGGGAGAAGATTGGCGTCAATGGCATTGATAATGGGTAAGACATGACTCATATATATTCATCATCATAATCATAAAAAAAACAAGAATTCAGGTCCAGAACTTTAAGAGATACATCAAATAACAGACTGCACAATCCAAAGTATAAATTGAAAATGACTCTAAATCAGGCCTATTATATGAAAATTAAAATCTATAACAGTCTGCCTGAAGATCTGAAATCACTGTCCGGTAACTTATTTACGAAAAAGTTAAAGAAGTGGCTACGATATCGATGTTATTACTCATTAAATAAATTTTTGGACTACAGGGATATATCTTTTTAATCATATTTTCATTTTTATTAGGTAAATTTTGACATTTCACATTAATATCACTATTTGGAATATTTTTGACATGTCTCTTTTGAATTTTAATAATTTTATAAAATATAGATCATTTATAGTTAAATAATTAATTATAATTAAGAAATAATTGTTACCTAATATTGATCATTTGCATGCCTCTAGGGTAGCACATACTTAAACCATAAATATTAAGTAATTAAGACCTCATGAAACTAACGTGAATTAACTCATTCATATTGAAAAACGGGAATTTTCACGTACCGTTACATCGGTGAAGGCACCGATGGCGTTTCGAATGTTGCGTTGAGTGCAAGACGGGACGCGGAGGGAGAGCGTTGCGTTCACTCACCCTGATGAAGACTCTCTTAACGAGTCGAAACGCCGTCGGTGCCTTCACCGATGCAACGGTACGTGAAAATTCCCGTTTTTCAATGTGAATAATTAAGACCTATTATGTACATATGTTATGGCAAATAAAATTTATCTTATCTTATCATAATCATAATCTTTATTGTTGCATGTGGTAGGTATCATATTATATATTATAGGTATCATCAATAAACTATAGAAGTCCACTGCTGAACATAGGTCTCCTCCAAGGAATTCCACGAAGAACTGTCTTGAACCCTCTCCATCCACCGATTACCTGCAATCTTGACGATGTCGTACAAGTTATACATTACTTACTACTTATACAAAGTGGAGCAAAATTTTACCTCATTGAAGGCTCTTTACCTTTTATTTTGTAGTTAGAAGATTTTTTCTTGGGAAACTATAGGTTTATGGTGAAGAAAAAAGAATAGGGATGATGCCTGGGTAGAAAAAGAATAATTCTAATTAGACCGTAAATTAGATTATCAAAAAATATAGGACACGTCTTTTTTATTTTTAAAATCAATGGAAATTGACAAAGATATAGAGTGTCAAAGTTCGGGAGTGGGGGCTCGTGACGTCACTTGTATGTAAAAAGTGTACTTACCCGTGACGTCACGCGGAACTTCAATGCACTATATATTTGTCATTTTTAGTTTAATTGACAAAAGAAAAAATACGTGTCCAATATTATATATTTAATAAGTAAATGACGGACTAATTGGAATTTTTCAGTCATCTAGCCTATTGCATTTACGGATTTCAAAAAATAATAACAGTCAGCCTCATATTTGTAAAAAAAACAGGTTGTTCCCAATAGACTATTTCCCAACAGAAACACTTTTTCCTAAGTTACTTACCAAATCAAATGGTAAGATTTGCAAAAATTAACTAAAGACTTGGCTAATACAATTTCTATAAAGCGCCATTCAAGTCGAATCGGTCGTTCAAACAGAGGTCGTTGAATAATATTTTTTTTGTATTTTAAGTGTTAGCCCACACTTCAGGGAAAATCAAATCCCGCCCGAGTCGAAAGTTTTGGGATATTATAGAAATAATAGTTGATAGTTCATTTATTTCCACCGTTGGTACATTACGTTACAAGTAGCGGCACGAAACCCTAGCGCTGACCGTTATTGCGCTGAAGTCAAAAGTAAGGTATCATATGGGAGCTAGAGGCGAGAGAGAGCGAGAGACCCATGGGCAGATGTTTCCTTCAGCGCTAGACTTACGTGCTAGCTGTACACTTGATTTAGTCAAAAAATAAGAAAACATACCAAGAATATTTTTGAATGTACCTATTCAAGTTGTTCATACAACTATCGTTACTGTAATGTAAAATGAATAAAACAAAGGTTAAAACATTGATACAGCATTGTCAAAAGGTAACCAAAACAATATTAACAATTTGATTGATTGGCTATAAAAGGCATACACAATACATCATCATAACACAACCCACCATGGGCGTAGCCAGGTTTTAGTGACAGGGGGGGGGTTCAAGAAAATAAAACGAACAAAAAGTACATAAAATAACCAATAAATTTATTCATAAGAACAATATTGAAAATGTAATAAACAGATTCAGAGAAAACTTCTGGAATAGAAGGAATCGGGGGAGACCTTTTTCAAGCAGGGGGACAATATAGGCTAAATAAAAAAATAAAGTTCTGTTATATCTAGATAAGCGATATAGAATTAATCTTCTGTTCTTCTTTTTAAATATATCCACTACTTCATTCGCATCATTTCAGGCTAGATCTAGCACTTTTTACAGTAGGTGAACTCGTTTTATGATGATTTAGCCCGAAAAGAGCAATTTCCGTATTGTGATACAATACTTCGAAAATTCGCACTGTACAGACAGCGTCAGAGTCTGGTAACCCCCCTAGTTAACGTTAGTAGGTTCAAACCGTCGCGGTGTCGGTCGAGGATCTCGAACTTTTTGCACAAATGTGTGTTTTATAAACCTTCTCCTCCTTGCTTAGGCATATTTAATTTCGTCACTATATCTATGTAAGACGATGGAGTGGCGGTTACAACACTCGACATTAATCTATACATTATAAGAGTACTGGGTTCAAATCCCTCAATGCCTAAATGTATTTTTGTTTTTTTTTATTTTCGTTACTAACACAAAGGACTACGTTTTAAGTGTAGTAGGTAAGTTACCTAATTATTTAAGGTAAAATAATAAAACAATTTTCTAAAGTTTTAACAAATTTATTAAAACACCATTTAACATAACGCAATATAGATGGTTATTACTTATTTTTTAGAATTTTCAATAATGTTTTAAATGATAGAATAATACTTAATTTACCCATATAAGATTAACGAATGAACAAACATGTTAACATTGGAACAGGTTATACTTGCCGTATAAAATCCAATAAACAATTTAGATCACTCGCAAATACTTACTCTGGTATTTTATCTATTATTGAAAACATTATATATCTGAATATTTATTAATACCGAATGGGATGGATGTCTTTCACTTAAAATAAATTGTCGAAGCCTTCTTTTCATTTGGGTAACCAAAGTCCGCCCAAAACCACTACGACACATCAGTTCCCAGGTTCTTAGGACCTCCTGTTGCAGGTGGACAACACTTCACTCGTGACCCAATTAGGACAAATTGACCCCACATATGCTCACACATTCTCCACATATTTAAATCTGGACTTTTAGATGACCAATGCTGTGTTGATTATGCCCGTCTGAGAAGCGAGCCAATTGGTCAGAATTCGCGAACGATGAACCACGCAGTTATCATGAACTAAATACACTGTTCCTTCTGGACGCTTATCCACTGCTTGCACTGTTAACAGCATAATTTCTTGCAAAACTGGCCAATTATGCGTCCACTCACTTCAACAATTTCTCCTGGTCCCATTGATGACATCCATCACCAATAACCTGAAAATAAAAACACAATATTATAAACTAATGACTGTGTTTATATTAATATAAAAGGGAATAGGTTTACTAAGCACATTGTTTATGATAATCCTACTTATAATTGTCATACCACTTACCTAATGTTATTCTGCCATTTCCTCTTACATTTGATGTGTCGTAGCGTTCCGAAAAGTTATTTTTCAAAACCCACTCTTTAGCTCAATTTTTCGGCTGTTATATTATGCACAATTATTTTTCATAAACAAAATCAAAATGACACACACCCAAGATGAAACAAGTAATCTTTTGTTCTGAACTATCATTTAATACACAACTACCCTCAATAGTCCAGTGCTGCACAGAATAATTTTAAGTAGTTGCGCACTACCGTGATAAACAAATGAAAAAGTTACTAGCTGACACATCCATTCATACTTAGACAAAATAATAAACGTATACTGTAACTTAAAATTTCGTCGTATTGTCAACTGCTACGATAGCTCAGTTGGTTAGAGCGTCTCATTCATAAACTTGTGTGAATAAATTGCTGGTTCGATTCCCCAGCCAAGTATAAATATTTTTGTATAAGATTTTGGCCATTTGAATATGGTAGCCTCCACGGCAGCAGTTTAAATTTATACTTGAAAGGGGTATACCAGATCGTGACGCTGTGTGTACCTACCAAGCTATTAAACAATGCGCGCCATATATATCCCAGGAAGAGACAGAAAATGTCAAAAAACCAAGAAGAAACCTTATGATCTAGTAACGAGAACATGATATAATATAAAATAAGATCAGGGAGAGAAGTTAAGCAACCAAAACATTTGTCAAATTATTACATAAAACCAGAAAAATGAGAAATAAAATAAAAATTTAAATGATTTTGGAAGATTTCGATTTTTAGCCCTTTTAATGACCAAATTAGCTATATCCAGGCCTTTCTAGCTTGTCAAAATGCCCTTTTTCAAAAACTAAGGTGGCAACACTGGGCGCTGTGCGCCGTAGGGAATCCCACATATTTTTGAGTGTAATAGTTAATTTATTTAAATGTTATCTTAACTTTTCGGGGATTTGAACCCCCAAAACCCTCCCCCTGGCTACGCCCGTGCAACCCACCTTACCGCGATATTTAATAATTATATTACATTTATGTGCTAAAAGCATATATATTACTATTATTGTAAACAGTGCTGATGTTAATGCTCTGTTTATCGATTTGTTTACTAAGGAAGGCCCCAAGATACAGGTCACCCTAGTTTGAGGCAATTGATAATGATTGTACTATATCTTATAGCTTTTTTAATCAATAATAGTTATTTATTTGCATATTTACTCGGCCGTATGTGTTTTTTTTTTACAATCACAATAACTTGCTTTTTGAATCAATAAAAGTTTTTTATTTAAAGGGCCATATGGTATGTCAATTTTGTTTTCAAGTAAAGTATGAAATAAATAATACACTCGGGCCTAAAATAAGTTCTGGTAAGTTATAAAATAACACAGTCAAGCCGATGATTATGTGACATTGTATCTATATAAACTTATCACCCAAATAATAATGTTCTTATCACAAGGTCGTGTACTATTTGATTATAATTGAGTATCAAGTTGTAAATTCCTAAGACGTAATAGCCAATTCAATAGTCAATCCGCATTGACTGGCCAGCCCGCGCGATACTCCGATTGCGTCATATATGTTTGACGCATTGCTATTTGGTTTGCTTGGTGCATTTCTATAGCTTAAAACCAATGACGTTTCGTTTGAAAACGTGTACATTTTTTGACGCCTGGTACTTTAAATTTTTCATAGTTTTTCAAGAGAAAACGAAGCGTTTGCATGAAACTAAAATACAATTTTGTCAATGTGTTTTTTGACGTCCGTTAGTGGATGTTCAATCCAGCTGTGGAATGGTCTCCCCGCAGAGGTCCTTCCCAGAAACTCGAATATGCGTTATCAAAAAGGGCGTTTTAAAACTCGAGGGTCAGCAACGCGCATGTACGGGAACGGCTTACCATCAGGAGGACCGTATGCCTGTTTGCTAACTTAGTAGTATAAAAAAAGAAAAAAAAATGACTGATTTACTCATACTAACTCATATTACTTTTATAAATACATGCATATCAAACATTGAAAACATCCAGACCTGAGACATATATCTGCAAATAATGCAACATTAGTCCCGCGGAGGGAATCAAACCTGCAACCTTCTGCGTCTCAGGCGGACCTTCGCCCACTGCGCCACAGAGTCCGTCGAATTTGATGTATAGCTTCACCATATACAGCTTATTAGCCGTGCAAATATTTAGTTACTGTAGATCCTTGGGATCCGTTACAGATATTAAAAAGTCAAATGCATTGTACATTTTCGCAAAACTGCCTTTCCATAATCGGTTTCAGGTACTCGAGTTAGTCAGAATGTATAATCTTATCAGCAACAACTCTACCAAGTCTTTTATCAATTGCCATAAATCATGAACGCCAATAGGCTGACTCATAAAGATTATGTATAACTAAAAAACCATACATGGCCATTTTGCCAACAGTCCCTTAACACAAATCTTCTTGATCGACGGGTACTGTCATCACGGCTGTGGTAGTGTCAAATAACTAGGGGCAATACGGCATTTGACATGTTGGTACGGCATTATGATTGATGACTGATCTTGATAATACATCTAAAATCTACTATTTCCGGAATTAACTTATTTAAGCAAAATGTAAAGGTTAAGTTACCAAAATTTACATTTTAGAATCAATATTTTGTTTTTTAAAGTGTTATAGTCTCTCACTTGTGGGAATATTTATGACTAAATACCCAAAAAATAAAATGGCGGTTCTAACGCTTCGAAGGTATTGTTAAAGGTCAGCAGACCGGCCATCTCGGGTATCGCGCGAAGAGTCATGTCCCAGGCACGCAGTAAATGTATTTTCCCGCCTGTGTCAAAACTTTTGGGAATAATTAATGATTATAAATTTATAATCAAGTGTTTATATAATAAATGCGATATGCCAGATGCTATAAACTACTGAGTTGTACCCAAGGTGTTTCTTTATGGCATTGAGACTTTAAATATTCAATAAAAATGCTCAAAAAGGTGTTGTGTCTCGTTGCCTTTCTTGTGTAACACTAAAGAGAAAACGAGACAAAGATACTATTTTGACATAATACAATAAGCACAGATTTGTCCAAAGCGTACTTTCCCTTGCACGTACTAGTAAAGTCCGCGCCATGCGACTCAAGTCCGACTGCAAAAAAACAACTCCATCCCTATAGTGAAATAATGGATAATGCGAGCTGGTAGTGCGTGAAAATTCGGCGGGACGTCACGGCTTAGTACACTTTTTACCTAGCCGTGACGTCACGAGCCCCCACTCCCGAACTTTGACGCTCTATGTCTCAGTCAGTTATTATATAATTGAAATTTGAAATAAAAAATACTTGTCCAATATTTTTTGTTGATCTATCTGACGAACTAATTAGTTTTTTTTACCCAATCGTCATCTGTATTATTGTAAATAAAAACGAAATAACAACCAAATATTTGTTTTATTTACAATTTTTATGCGATAGTAGCGCGCGTCTAAAGGAGTCGTGACATGGACTCTAATTCCATGGTTGTACCACTGACAACAAAGTATTTAACTTATGATACCTTTTCCCAGGTTCATAATATTCAACCAGTACAGAATACCTCGGGAGAACCTGCTGAACCGTACCGCTGACGTCACAGAAGATGGCGTCTACGAGAGCTCCTTCTCGGACCCTTCTAGAATACTCGGGGCAGCGTTGGAGAATCTATCAGCTGGTAAATGTTAACAACTACACTCAAAAATTGTGGTAAATGTCCACTACTGGACTTAGGTCTCCCCTAAATCTTCTTCTTCTTTGTATGAGCTAAAGGCTAACCCTGGTGTCGAAATTTTTAGGCCGACATGGCTTTACGACTGAAAAAGCCGGGCCCAACATCTTAACGTGCCTTCCGAAACACAAGCGCTCAGATCTAAATCCCATAAAAGGTCACCCATCCAAGTAGTGACAGGGCGGAGTGTTGCTAACTTAGAATTTATATGAGGGGCTAAGTACGCCGAATAAAGCGACGCTACGAGTGCTCCCTTAAGTGATAAAGCCATGAGATACCCTGATAGTGATGAGAGGGATATGCCCATAATCCCCATGCTGGGCATGCGTTGGGCATCGCAGGGTACAACCACTCGCAGCCGACGCTGCTGTCCGTCGGCGGTCCGGGGATTTTTGAAATGTCCCGTAAAATTATTATTTATTTATTAAAGTTTTTTATTTATTATTATTTGGGTAGATGATGATAAATAAATATAATAAATAATGCGGGACGTAATCACACAGCATCATGTAGCCCCAAACTAAGCAGAGCTTGTATTATGGGAACCACATGATTGATATACTACACGTATTTTTTTTGTAAATACATACATATCATACATAGAAAACACCCATGATGTAGGAGTGCATTAAAATAACTAGTTCGCCATCTTAGTTGTTCCGCCATTTTGTCACGGACTGATCTCATAGCTCAGTTGGTAGTAGCGCTGCCTTCTGAGCTGCAAGGCGTGGGTTCGATTCCCGCCTAGGAAAGACATTTGTGTGATGAACTTGGATGTTTGTTCTGTGTGTGGGTAGTTTTATGTGTATGTATGTTTTTCAGTCTCTGGAACATAATACAGGCTCGCCCGAAAGCGTCCGACACGACATATTTATCTTTTCTCTAAATTGTATAAAAGAAAGTTGCATTTGCTAGCTATGCTTATGTTTCCCAGGTCGTATCGGGATAATGCAAGAGAGTTGCCATTCCATATCGAGTGCGGTGACGATAGCGATACGATACGCCGCCACCAGAGCGCAGTTCGGAGAGCAAGACGACGAGACACCGCTTATAGAGTACCCATTGCATGTAAGTATCAGCTTAGTATACGTACGTGTCATGTAAAAAGAACGCTGGAGTGTCTGCGCACGGGTAAATACCGATAAATCGACTGCAGCTTCCCCTATATCAAAGGTTGGAGGAGACTTTTTTCTTTTCAAGTTGAGTGGTCACCCTAAGAAGTGACGATCTGCAAAAGGCTGCTTGTAGAAGCTCTTTATAAATGACAGTCGTGTACTTACTCCTTTCCTAGATGTAATAACTATGTAGCCATTATTATTTGTAAGTGCGCGTATTCCATAAAAAAATCAGTCTTGGTCCAGCCATCTTTCAATTACAACAATGACGATCAGCAAAAGGCTGCTGGTAGAAGCTCCTTGTAATTTTACGACGCCTTAGGATGTGTGGGGAGCATATTCCCCTTCTAATTGGGGAGGCCTATGTCCAGCAGTGGACTGAATTGGCTGTTTGTTTGTTTGAAAACTGTATTGCACAATTTGCACATACTTAAAATATGTAACAATGGGTGGGCTTAATGCCATAGGCATTATCTACCTGCCAACCAGTAAGAGGTTTAGAAAAGAGGTTGGCGTGCTAGCCTTAAACTACTAAAAACATCAATTATGCGAATAATATAGGTACTACTATTATACATATCAACACTAAACCAGCTGGTGTTGAAAATATCATCTACCTCTAAAAGTTAAGGAATTACTCAATTCGCGAGTGATATTTCCTTTTTTACTTGTTAATTACTAAGCGTCCGTACCGTAGTGGTATATATTTATCACTCAAAGCAACATTTTTCTTTGCAAAAAGCCCTATGATGACACTGAAATATGTTTTTTCTATTGTAGCAATGGCGGCTTTTCGGCTACGTGGCGTCAGCAGTAGTCTTCAAAATGTATATAGAAAACTTCGCACGAGTGTACCTGAATATTGTAGAGAAATCTAACGCCGGCATGAAAGTCGACGATTTGGTAAGTAATGTATCGGGTGTAAAAAGACGTCTATCGAACACGAAAGGTGGTGGTACGGCACACCAAAACCCAGCCAAATAGAATCAGTTGTCTGTTATGTACCTAACCGGAGAAAACAATGTTTAAAGATTTCAAAACTGTACGGACGGCTTGCTGCATGCATGCATTGCTGGTTTTTTTTTTTTTTAATTTGTTTTTTTTTTGCGTATTTAAATGTGATAGTTAGGTAGATATGATGTTATTTTGTTGTACTATGTGTTTCTAACTAGAATTAAAGTTAAATTATGTAGATAGGTAAAAAAAAATCCAAAAATAACAGGTAGGTATCTAAATCTACCTATATGGTAAACGCATAGATCGTAAGGGATAAATTTATAGAAAAAAGGTGGATGAACCAAAAAATAAGCAATGATTTTTAACTTTTTAGTTTGACTCCTGCTCCCTCCCTGACACACACAAACACACACACACACACGCACACGCACGCACACACACACACACACACACACACACACACACACACACACACACACACACACACACACATACACACACATACACACACAAATTCATCATAACTTTGGTAGCGTTTTGAGTTCAAAATATAATAATCAAAATCAAAATATGTTTATTCAATAAGCACATATAGTTCAGTTAAAAACCATATTAAAAAATAAAAAAAAAACTATATTGTGTTAATTTCTTTAAAAATATTTATTTAGTATTGTTACGATTTGTTCTGCTTTAGTTTACATTCTTTGTTAGAGTAATTTGTTCTTTCTGGGCAAAAAAAAGCCCATTCATTTGTCCTGTACATTTTGTGTTAATATGTTATTGTTCAGTAATCTTCTCTGTAACCGGTTTCCTGCGATACAGGCTAGCCCTAGTGCAGGAACCACCAGTAATGTTCACTGTATTTAAATGTAAATTTTGGTAAATAAAGATTTTGTATTTTGTAATTTTTTTTTTTACAGTTTTTTCAATAAATGTTTTTGAAGTCGTTTTTTTTTTAAAATTATTGTTTATTACACTACGTATTTATACTCGTTACTGGCTCACCCGTTGGCTTTGTTGCCGATGGACAGCCAGAATCCATCGCGTGAGGTTGCCCTGCGATCCACACCGATGCCTGGTGAGGCCTATGTCCAGCTGAGAACTGATATGGGGCTGGTCTTGTATCTTTGTTTTGACCATGTGTGAGATGTCCCGTATATTTATTTCTAGCTTCCCTCGCGTGGTACTCGGAATAAAAGTACCCTATGTTAATCTATGTCACAAACTATGTTGCAATTAAATCCGTTCAGCCGTTATGAACATTTATAGGGCAGCTATCTTTTCTATGGCTTCATAGAAATGTTATGCAAAACTTTTCTTTTAATTTTCGCTAAAACTTACGATTCGATTTGGTAAGTTACTTTGGGAAAAGCGTTCCTGTTGGGAAATAAAGTCGATTGAGACCAACTTGTTTTTTTTTACAAATGTCATTTTCTAGGCTGACTGTAAGTGTACATTTAAAAAAAAAACAAAAATGGCATTATTTTTTCCTTCAAAATAAACCAAAATAAATAAATGTGGTAAAATTTTGCCCTGTATGAATATGAAAAAAAAGATGGAGGGACGAGCTCGCTAAATTCCGTGATGACTGGACCATTTTGAAGAGGGATGTATGGAGAGAGTGGGGGAAGCCTTTGCCCAGTATTGGGATATTGGGGGCTGGTAACAACAATTATAATTATTTTATGATGATGATTAATATTATACTTAAAATCATGTTATTATTATCATGTCATTCATCACCGAAGAGATAGATGGATTGTGTGAAAGAGGATATGAGAGTGAAAGAAGTGAATATAGAGTTGACAGCCGATAGGAGTGTATGGAGAAAGAAAACATGTTGTACCGACCACCTAGAGTGGGATATGGGCGGGTAAATGATGATTATTTATATTTGTGTTCATCAGAGCGAGGCGGTGTCAGAGATCCACGCGATGGTGTCTTGCAGCAAACCTCTGCTGACGTGGGTGACGCTGGAGGCCGCGCAGCAATGCCGCGAGGCCTGCGGGGGCCACGGATTTCTAAAGGTAACTAGCATTGCTTAGCCAGGTCGCACATTATCAGAAAATGTCTGTCAGAAAAGGCCTTCGCTACATACATCACCTTGGGATAGGTATATGAATTCAGACTCACGTTGTATCTGTGGCGCAGTAGGCGTGAGAAAAATGTTTGTATGATCTATTATTGGTCTCAGGCCTGGATGTTTTGTATGATGGATATTGTCTGGGTCCTTGAAGACCCGTAGCGCATCAGTATCGGCTCTGGTAATGCAGGCGTCCATGGGTGGCGGTGACTACTTTCCACCAGGTAGCCCGCCTGTACGTCTACCAGCTTTGGCATAAAAAAAATACGATATATATGTTTTTAAATAATGAAAATAAAGTTTAAAGATATGAGCAACCATGGCAATCTGAACTAATAAATAACTTTTTCAGTGTGCAAATATAGGCGATATTAGAAGCAACCACGAGCCAACAGTCACGTACGAAGGCGACAACAACGTGCTGTCTCAGCAGACGGGCAACTGGCTGCTGAGACAGTACGAGCTCGCTTCCACTGGCGGCGAGGTCGACTCTCCACTCGGGACAGTGGCCTTCCTCAAGCAGAAACACAGCATTGTGGCGCAGAGGTTCAGTTGTACTCAAACGGAGCAGTTGAAGAGCAGAGAATGTAAGTATTGCGTCTGTTGCTAAAGTTATACTAGTAAGGTTGGCGTCGGAGAAAGTAAATTCAAAAATCTACACAATGTGTATGTATTTACAAAAAAATATGCAGTCATGTGGTTCCGATAACACAAGCTCTGCTTAGTTTGGGGCTAGATGATGTTATGTGATAATATCCAGCAACATTTATTATTTAGTCTGGGATAAACCATGCTATACGATAATACCACCTTTTGAAATGCAAGTGTTTTGTTTTATATCTTTAAAATCTGATTTTATTTACTTTTTTTGAATGGTGTCAGACCGCAATGTGACAGAGACGTGTGGAATAGTTTGAGAGAGGCCTTTACCAAGCAATGGGACGAAATGGTCTAATAAAAGAAATATTCAAAATGTTTTAGTGTCATTTTATTTCCAGTTATAACCTCAACATACAAATGGCTGCTCTGCTACATCCTCAAAGAGACACACGATAAGTACGCGAACGAGTTATCAAAAGGAGTTCCCAAGTTCACGGCGCGCGCGCGTTGCCAAGTCTACAAATGGCGGGTGCTAACGAGGGTCTACGCTGAATACCTGGCTATTATATTCTTCCTCGAGGCACTGGACAAGAAGGAGAAGGAGCTAAGACCTGTGCTGACTAAGCTATTTTATCTGTACGGCCTGTGGTCGTTAGGTGAGTGACTTTTTTTTATACAATAATTTATCCATATACCAAAATCTGTTACACGTAAATACTTACACTACTTACTTACTAAAGGCAGATAAAGATACAATAATTGCTACTTAGGTAAGAACAATATTTGATCGTGCTATTATTCGTAATATAGTGACCATTAGATTCCAATTAATTTCACACGTTGGTTGTAAACTTGTAAGTATGTAGGAACTATGCAACATTTTAACCACGGGCAGGTGGGGTTGGCTTGGGTTCAGAAGGTGGAGTTTGGAACCCCTTACACCCCTAGCTAGTTATGTATAGATATTAACTAGCGACCGGCCCCGGCTCCGCACGGGTGCAAGTTATACATCATATCTCATCCTCTTTAATCACTCTATTAAAAAAATCCGTTACGTACTTGTAAAGATCTAAACATACAACCATATGATTGTAGACAGACAAGAACAGACAGCGGGAATCGACCATGTTTTATGCTATGTAGTGATTATTTGTATTCCAGACAAGCACTTGGTGGAGCTCTACCAAGGCGGATACAGCTCGGGGGGAGAGTTGGCCAGGCTGCTGCGAGAGGCCGTCATGGAACTGTGCGCGGAGCTGAAAGGGGAGATAGTGAGTGTGGCAGACGCGCTGGCGCCGACTGACTTCGTGTTGAACTCTGTGCTCGGCAAGAGCGATGGGAAGGTGAGGAGTCACATACTTCATTTACTAATACATTGTAAAAGTGGCTTACTCTTATTATACTACGCTAAGTGTAAGACAGTTCTACTAAGACATATACAGTGGTTCCCAAATTACAAGCTTTGCTTAGTTTGGGGCTACATAATGCTGGGTGATAGTGTCGAGCTATAATTTAAGATAACATTCTCTCAGACCACTTCATCTTGCATGAATAATAAGAATGTAATAGTAAAAAATTTAAAAAATCGTTTATTCATTTAGCACATTAAGTATTGTACACTTTTTTTTTTTAATTTAAATACACACAATTCAATTTCAATTTGGTAACGCGACCAAACAGAGAAGAATTGGCAAAAAGCTCTGCTTGGCTTATATTTATTTAACTTAAACTTTACTAACATTAAACTTTACTTTCCAATTCTGTCGGCTAGGTACTGCCATATTATCATCATGAAATTTCACATACGCATTGTTAGAAGTACAGAAAAGAACAAATGGTATATTTAATACAGAAAAAGTACTGTTTCCGGGGGATAGAAAAATAACTCTAAGACGGATTGACATAATCTACATAAACACGAGAGAAAAAGCTAGTATATTTTTAGTTTAGTTTTATAAGTGAGAAATATAACATTGTGTATCTGTTTTCTTACGAATGCTTTTTGTTTGTAGCTATACCAAAACCTGCAGAAGGCATTCTTCACGCATCCAAGCGCTTTCGAGCGCGCGCCCTGGTGGCGGGATATGGTCAACACGCCGTCGAAGCTGTAGGCAAACTACCAAATACTTTGGGGCTTAAGCGGTTCGTGGAGGAAAATACTATAGAACTACGAGAAACGTATCTACGATTAAATAGATTTCTGGAGGTCTTCGACGAATATAGAGCTGAGTTCAGTCCATCATCCAGATTCCAACGCAATCTAGAAGGCAATGGTCTGAAATATGGTGCGATACGCGCGATTTGAGTTGCACGCAGCCAATCATATGGACGCACGTCATATTCCACGTGACATTTCGCTATCCTTATTGGCTACGCGCGAGTGGAGTCGCTTAATCGCTCCATCTGTACCAAAAGTACGAACACATTCCGAAAACTTTCAGTCTTATTCCAAAACGAAGACTAAGGATATTCTAGGTTGAAAACTGGTATTTTGTATACAAAATATCAGATTTAAACTTAGACTATCTTTAGTCTTTGTTTTGGAATGAGGGGGTCATAGTTTAAGTTTTCTCTCTATTTTAAAGTACCTTTTTTAACTGTTTTGAGTTAGTTGCCATGCGACTCAAAGTCCTTGTCAAATATAAGAATAAAACTGTTTTGAGTGCATCTGCAAGAAGATTACACTACCTATATAATATTGTTCGATAAGTTTCTATTTGAAACCTGTTGAGTAATTGTCAAGAAAGTTACTTTAATAATGAGCTTAAAAACGAAATGAAAGTTTTCGTATCGTGAAACTCACTGGGGTACTACATCTATGCCGTTTCCTGATTGTTCCCACTTTCACACGTTATGTCTGGTTGGGCGCGGCAACAAAATACGTTTTAGTATTACAGGAGTTCTACTGAGGCTCTATCAAGCTTCGGCGAAGGTACGGGTATCGCCTCAGTCAGCTGAATGAAAAGTCGTTTTCACACAATGCGACACTTCGTCAGAGCTGCCGTAAGTAAATGAAATGTCAAATTGTTTAGCAGAGTAGGCCCCAAGACATCATTTCATCAAATTCTCCATAGTTTGTACGTTCTGTAGTACAACTTCCTCTAGATATTATTACTGGTACGAAAGCTGTGAGTACGATTGTATGCGCACCAAATGTTTATTTTTAAGACGCCTATCAATGCATTTACTTGCATTTCAACTGTTGCGTACAAATTGTACTTTTTATTGTTTTTATTCATAGTTTTTAGTTGTGTCAAGCTGATATAGATTTTAATATCAATTACTATATAAAAGATGTTTTAGCCATCATGTTACTAGATTTTTTGTTACTGCATGAGATCGTGTCCACGTGGACGACATTGTCGTTTGTCGGACCGATAGTGGGATTGAAAATGCTATCGTGTGTCGTGACGTCAGGTCATTGAACACGATTTTAGGCTCGTGGAAAAAATCAAACGATAAACAAAAGGACTTCAAAACATTTTTGTTTATTTTTCAGTCAGTTTTTTTATCGTCTGCTATAATCAATATTGCTTCTTTTTTGTTTTTGAACACAACTTTTTTCATGGTCCGTCTTTGTTTGACTATTTCAAGACCAAAGAGATGGCAATTTGATAAGTATTGAATAATTAATAAATTCTACTCGGCTTGTCACATCACCTACCTATATGCTTTTCTATAATAATTATTTTTATTATAAAATATTTTTTATTATATTACATTCTTGAAATTCAAATGCAATGTTACCTTCAGAAGTATTATATCATTTATGCCTCTACAAATAGATTAAATTTAAGCATTACTTAAGAATATTCTCTTCTCTTGTCTATCAGATGGGAATGATTTTGACTAAAGCTCAAATTTTACGACTTAAATTGATATTTTAAAAATTAATTAATATTTTTAATTAATTAATTATGAAAATGTTATTTCTTATTAAAACACTGCCCAGTTCAAAGCATTTTAGAACGAATCGACGTTTAGGATCGCTAGTATTTTAGATATATTTTTTTATTTTTAAAGATGGCGGTTTGCGTATTCAGTATATCAAACTCACCGTGTATACACTAAATAACTAACTACTTCAAATAATATATGTATTTAAAAGTTATTTTTCATCGTTCAAAATAACGCGTCGCCATTGAAATTTCATAATGAAGCGATAATTATTTTTGATAATGGAATGTTGACTATTTTTAATATGTTTATTATTATTCTTGTAAGATTAATTCAATGTTGATGTATTTTTATATGTTTTTTTGTGTTGTATATTAGGATGATTTTTTTAATGCTGCTCCAATATTCAAAGTGTTCGATGGTCTATTTATAAACTGTTCTCAACTCTGATCCCTTAATTTCGTGACTCAAGTGTTGTCTAAAATTTTGAATTTCACTTTTCTGCACATTAGCTATTTTTAATCACAAAAACGGTGTTAACTTGACGGGGTAAGACAATTTAAAAGAGTAGTCAACATTTTTGGTTACATTACAATGTGGTTTATTCTGAGTAACATTATTTATCGCTAAAACTAGTTATAACTAGCTAATAGTCATTTCGTCTCGTATCATCTCCATCCACAAGAAAGAGACAGCTCCTTTAAATTTTATGATAAGTTTAGTGAAAATCTTTCAGAATCACTACCCTTGACACAGTTATTTCAAGTCAAAGTTAGAAATGCTTCTTGGATGTCCTTAGGGCCTTATTATATTGGCGGCACGGCTCTACTACGATTTTCAAGAGTCTTTTATGCTTTAAAGTTTGAGAACGGCCGGCCGTCCGAAAAAATGGCACGGTCGCTTATCGGCGGTTAGGTCCTAATCGATATACTTTCGATTTATCGATTTTTCGATCTTATCTCGGAATAATCGAATCTGTCTATGCATAAGAGTTCATTTTCATATCCGTTCTCGCCGAAGTCTATACTACATTTTGGTCAAACGTATTGTTTGACCTATGGGCGGTTCGAGCGTTTCTATAATGATAAAAGTGGCGGCGCCGCAACCGCTATGTTCCGCGGTCGACTCGCACGGCCGCGCCGCTGAATATAATTAGGCCCTTTGCTGCGATTCAGCGCGAAGCGGCTTCGACATAAGATACCCGGGCCCGAGCAGCTGGGTGCATACGAGTGAAAGTAAAGGTCAATGATCATAGAAAAAAGAATTGAATAATTTGTTTTTAGAGATAATTATTCGTTTTTTTATGGTAACTATTGATGGAACTGACACGTGGCCCACCTAGTGTTAAGTGGTAACCATTACCTATAACAAAGTATAGCTTCGCAGGTCATGGTTGTTTGGAACGTGCCTTACGATGCAACACCTTGCGTCCATCAACTTGAGGCATGAACCCATGCGCCTCTAATTTCACCGGCACACACACCCTTCAGACCGAAACACAGCAATGCTGCTTTACGGCAGAAATAAGCATGGTGGTAGTACTTCCTTGGATGAGCCTTTCACAAAGATCTCTACTACTGCTAAAACGAAATCGTATTTGTTCAGTATCAGCACCAAATAACGCAATTTTTGGTAATTAAAAATGTTTGTGTACAAAAGTGATGCTCAAGCTTGCACTCAGGGCAGAGATCGGTCTATAAATACACTTCTAGGTTTTGTTGCACCATTTTATGACATAATTTATTTTTATGTGGTGCAGTGCAAATGATTCCATTCCTTATAATTTTCAGAATTATTGCAAATAGATAATTTATAAATACATGTATTTTTTAGAATACGGGTTCGATTCCCTAAGCGGGACAAATATTTGCATTTTCGGCAAGTATTTGTTGAAGGTTACCACGGTACTCGTTTCTGATACCCACAGGGAACCTTGTGAGGTTACAAATGTCTATGTTGGGATGTTTTTTTTATTATTTTCCTTATTAGTAAAATCAAGGGGATAAGAATAAAAGTATCGTAGATTCTTTTATATGGCCATATATTTTTGTTTTAATTTTGTAAAATAATATTAAAATATGAAACTTTGTACTATTAGAATCTATGCATCTATTTTTATCAATATTAATCAGAATTTTATCGAGATTTTATAAACTTATCAGGGTAAGATTTATGTATATTTTCTTTTTCAATAAATTTGATGTTTGTGTAGTGAATTGCAAATATTTTATGTCTTCATATAAATTAGTTAATGTAATGTTTCAGAATTTTGATCATCGCTATAGAACATAATAATTAGATACCTTTTGAGATTCCAGTGTTTGTCTGTCAAATTGATAGATTACGTATAACTCTTCCAGACGGTAGGTTGGTCTGACCGTCAGCACCTGGGTCTTTCCAGATGTAAACAGTGGCCAGTAGGGCAGTCATGAATATTTCAATCTGACGTGTCGTAAGCGTAAAGAAAAATTTTGGTCAATTACAAAGCGTTATTTTGAATCAACGCGTTCTCATTGGCCAAAAATTGACGTCTACGATACGAATACTTTTACGCTAGTCTTCGCGATCGAGCCTCTGGAATTCTCTTTGGTCCGTTGTTGTGAGAAACTGAATGAACAGATTAGAACAACACGTACCAATAAGCATCGTACAGTGCCACAAGTATAACGTGGCGAGGTAGTGCTTCAAACCAGGAAATGAATGTACTGTGATTACGGTTTCTCTTGAACCATTTTCGGCATTTTAAAAAGCAAATGATTCGCAGATTTATCACAATGTTGTTGTCCGTAAACTACCACGCGTCCCACACACAGTTCTAGTTTTATTTCCTAAAAACGCCACCGTCTACTATACTTGTGGCACTGAACTGGCACTGGCGACACGGTCCATTTGGTTGTCATTGCAACTGATTCCTTCAACTATATTTTAATTCTGTGGTGTGGTGGTCCTACCAATCTTATCATCTGGAAGCTACTTAAGTATTCTTGATGTGTCTTACTATTTAAAGCAATATACATTCTATCACTAATTCTTTGCCGTCCAACACCCTCCTATCACGAATTATTTATCTTTTTCTTATAAAGATTGAATACGCAGTTATTTTGTTGTCAAAATTCATAGTAAAGCGAAATATTGAACTTTGCTCTTGAAGAGCTTTTAGACTGGCTAATCTGACAGAAGCTGTATCTCAAAAATTCCATGGAAAAAATCGTTTAGTTTTTCCTAGATTTTCAAATTTTTCGTTCCCTAAAAATATTATTCGGACTATTATAGGTACATTAAAAATATATCTAAATTTGTTCCAGACGTAGCTTTACGTATACGCTGTCAATACCAACGGACAGCATTCATGTTTATTTATACAAAGAAGATATATTAAATAGTTGGTTTTTATATTTGAATTGCATACTCAATCTTTATGAGTAAGACCTTAAAAATACTTTACATTTTATATTTTTATTCTTATTTAACAATTGTTTATTGGATGTTTCTGTAATTGTAATGAGCAATAGTGATATATAAGTAGAGCTTATTAATTTGTGGACGAAATCAATGAGATTACTGTTCATCCCTCGGGATTTAGGTATAAGGCTCACGTTTAAGGCTATTTCGCAGCCGGTTCTCTATGAGAAAATATGCCATCTATTGAAACGCAAACTCAAATCCTACTAATATTTTATGGCTTTACTTATGAACATCTTTCAAAAGATAAACGATGCTTAGACTATTGGTATCTCTTAGCGTTGTATAATGACAAACAATGACAGGGCTAACTTTGAACATTGGTTGACTTTGAGTAGCGTTAATAAGTAAGGAAGATAAAGGCTAAAGTCTAGAGGCGTAAAGAGCCCTTTAAGCCCTAGTGCTGGGCAAACGCCTACCTTCCCACTTTCCTCCAAATTCCTCTTCCGACTGCTATTTCAGACATTAGGCGTAGAAGTCGTCCCGCTATCTGCGCCAGGGCTGGTAGAAAATGCTGCAAATATAGGGTTATACTTGCTTTAACTTATTGTAGGTACCTTATGTTAAATTTATTGCGCAATAAGGTATAAACAGTGCGTCTATAATTCTTATTGCTCATTACAGTTGCATTTTGATGCGAAATTGTATGTAATCAATTGAAATTATTTTTAAATTTAATTCGTGTGTATCACTCCTAGTGCCTTTCTCCTGTGCTGAATGTGCCCTCGTTGTTATAGTTTTAAGATGTTAGAATCTGTCTGAAATGTGGAATATATGGATTGTAAATATTACATTTTTCGTTTGTCTGTACTACTGAGTACCTACTACGTGTAGATAATTCCTTTATGAGCCCCAGTAGACCAAACTTTTTGATCAGCCAATTTCAATTTCAAAATCATTTATTCCATTTGATACACTTGGTACACGAGGTAAAGTAGTTGAGGGTTAAGTTTCTAACGGACACACTGGATAAATCATAGATCTTTTATACTACCGTTAGATTGGCAATACAGTGCTAGGGGCGAGACCAAAACAATATTACACGAGTATGTGTGTAATGTGCATGTGTGCAACAAAAATAGTGATGTGCTATGCACTGCCTACCTCAACTTCGATTATCGATAGGTACCTAAAGATTGCAATGTCTTCGTCTCTGTTTATTTGATGCAATGTACTCGTAAAGTCAAAATCATGTTGAGGGAACACAAATAAAACTAAATACGTTCCATGTGCAAAACTGCTTTGATTTTTATTTTCCTTCAAAGATAACTAATGTTTTGTATAAAAGTCCTGTAAACTTTCTTTAGAAACATTTTTTTTTTATCCTAATTACAAAATATTGTTCAATTATTAATGTTATTAATAAATGTTTATGGTTGAATAATGCTGGAGATTCATACATATGAATATCAAGTATGTTAAAAAAGTTTTTACAGGACACAAGACATTCATTTACTAACTTTCTAAACATATTTTCTTTAACTGTTTTTCCTTTTAAATGTGCTCGGAAAACTCGTTCAGACCGAATAACTATCTCATAGACCTCTTTTGAAGGATAAATAAGGCCACTTATGTCCTTCATGAATATAAGTGAGCCTTCTTTAACTTCACCGTAAAGAGCGGTTACACACGGCTCGCATTTAATTTTTTTTTATATTTTTTCACCACGTGACCTATGTACTCAATTATGGACTTGACCACTGAATCCATGCCTTCAGGCATCCATGGCATAGATGATAAAAAGTCGGAATCTTCGTTACTATCTATTTGGCCTGGGTTAATAGCCTCATCGTCTTTTGGCGTTGTTATTGCATTCAGGCCAGTCGTGGTATTTAAGGTGCCTATAGTACGTGATCGTTGCGTGTTGAGCACATTTTTTTTCTAAAGGCAAACAGTTTGCTTTATCGCTGATTTGCACTTCCACATGGCAGATCAATCGTTTGTACGCTGCTGTGAATTGCCTGGCTGTTGGATTGTTGTTAAATCCACATCTAGCACGTACTGCGCTGAAAAACGTATCTAAATGATCTTGAGAGAGTTTATAAGTAGGATGAAACTTCAATTTTCCTGACTCTACAAGATCAACATCAAGCCATTTCAAAGCCTCTGTATTCGTCAAGAAATCAAGTTTTCTACGACTCTCTGTCAAAGCTTGCTCGTTGTATTTCAAATTTAGGATATATTCTATCTGAATATATCCTAAATTTTTTTTCGCATTAATCAGTATTTTTTTCAATATTTCTTACATTCAAAGGCTTTTTACATCCGAAGCAGAGTAAATTTCATTTTTGTTCGAAGTGCTTGCTGCATATAGTAAAATATTTTTTGGGTGCCCATTCATTTCTGTTTATAATTTTTAGCCATTTTTGGCGTATTTCAATATTTTTTGGAAATCTGAAAAATTATAATTGTTATTATAAATTGCTTACGGAATCTTAAAATATGAAATAAAAATTACCATTATGGCTGCGCGAAATATTACTTTTGTCAGACACATCGACAAGACGCTAGGTATCGAAATAATCAACTATCGATACTATCTATAGTAACAATCACTATTTCTACAAAAGTGAGGTTAAAAATAGTAGGAATTAACGTATTTCATAATATTCTAAATAGAATTCCTATATATTTAGAGCATAGATATGATGAAATGCAATAATTTTCCCTATCCTTTTGTGTACTAAACTATGGTAACAATGCTAAAATATTGTAAATATACAGCTAAACATTCCAATGCTACTGGTGTGAAACGTATAATTCTGTGGGTTTTCTTTCATATATATGGTACATTCAAGAACCGCACAAATCACCATTATTCACGAACAATAAATTACACTGTAAAATACGGAGATTTCGTAAAATAATCATGATTTCTATCTTTCACGAATGACGCCAGGCCGATACAGGCCGATAGCGTGTACATGAATGTCTCGCCTATCTATCTCGCTCTAACACACGCGTATAATAAGTTCCCTCCCTTTTGCATTGCCAATCTAACGGTAGGTATAAAAGATCTATGGGATAAATTAAACAACATGAGTGCGTTGACCAGTCAATACGCCTAGTAGGTGGGTTTGCTCACTTGCATAACATCTTAATGCATAATTCCTTAAAAGACCGTCAAAATTGTTTTTATTTTTATTTTTTAAAGGCGAAATAAGTAGCTGAAAAGTATAGTCTCAACGTAGTGTAGGATGGCCTCCGTCTAGGTGGGGTGTCTATAGAAGCTGCTGGTAGAAGCTGGATGCTTCGAGCTCAAGACAGGGCGCAATGGCTCTCATTGGGGGAGGCCTATGTCCAGCATTGTACTGGTATTTGCTGATGATGATAATGAAGTATCATCATTAAGTGACTGATAGGAATCCACCATTATAACGCTCACTGATAAACTGTACGCGGTCGTCAAAGAAGTCATAAGGTTCATGGGGTTTGTAAAAAAAACATTTATATACATTTTCCACATTTATTTATTGATCAAAAAACATTACAGTTGAATGGTAGATTGTAAGTGATAATATTCGAAGTGTCAAAAAGTGCAAGATACAAACATGTGCATACATTTACCATCAAGATATTTAGAAATCTAACATTATGTGACTTTTTGTATTTCATAATCATGGTCCTAATAACTATTTAAGTTCAGTGCATCTATCGGATGGCACGTTAGGCAGCCATTCCTTTCAGTCCATGCCATCGGAGGCCTCCGGGTGGCCTATAAACTCCGACACAGGCCACCAACTCATACGAACTTCTGCCATACCCTTTCCTTGGTCCTCTCTGTTCTCCTTCGATAAAAAATAAACAAATTACTAAAATACGGTCCAAATTTACATGGCATGAGTTATCGACATGTTTTACCTTGACTACTGCAGATTAAAAGATAAAACTGTTACAAAATCCTTGTGATTATTAAACTGCATTTTTAATTTAACCCGCACAATTTAAGTCTCTGTGTACCTATTTAATTGTTAAAAATAAATGCGTATTCTAAACTAACCTTCAACAAATTCGTGCTTAGCGCTATCCCAGTCATACAAGTTATAGAAAACACGTTCTGTCTTAAGATTCACGCCCGTGTACTGATACGCTTCTATCGAAAATTTAATAAAAAAACCTCAAGTAACTAAAAATATTTGAGTGACGTTTAATTTTGGTGCTAGTCAGCGATTTATTTCGTGTTAGGATAATCTTTAAAATTATATCAGTTCAGTAATCAGTATATCAACCACAGAAAGTGTCAGGGATTTCGCTAAGCATTTATCATTAGTATATCATTTAAGTCACTTCTATTTATCCCTAATTTCATACAAGTATTAAAAAAACCCTCATTGTCACTCCATTCGTTACCATTCATTTATCCACTAAAACTTTGCGTTTTGATTATCTTTTAATGATGAGAAACCACCATGAAAATATCTGAAATGTCGACTTATTCTTGTCTGTGGTTTTACTCTGTAAAAGGGACAAACGGGACAGATAAATTCTATTTGTACCTAATTTAAAAGGACAAAGAGGAATAATATTTTTTTTTGTTTAATAAGGCACTAATGCTCATTTTCACAAACCAATAATTCTTCAATAATTGCCAGTAACAAATTATTTTAATAAAATGCTAATACATGGTTGTAAATTTCATTATGTAAGTAAACCAATCTGATTATAAATTATATCCCAAAAATTTCGACTCGAACACGAGAAACTTCTAGTTTTAACATTTTCTTATTCTTTTGTTATTGAAACTTCTCGGTAATTCCCTCAAGTTTGTAATGTTAAAACTTTAAAAAACTATTATGAGATTTTAAATATATGTGTTAGATTTTTAAAATTATATTTACAACAAAGCAAGTATTTATCTATTAGTTGGTGAAAATTAGCACAATTTTACAACCATTAAGTACCAACCATCGCCAGTCTTCCAAAAATCACTCTTCCGTTAAAAGTTAAATTAAAAAATTGTGAGCGATTATAATAAGGCTAAATCTATGATACAAATTACGTTAGAAAAAATATTATACAACCATGATGTGATGACATAGAATAATTAAATGTCTAGAAAGCTAGGCTATATTTAAATTACTGCTGAGTGTGTTTTCAATACCTTACTACAAACTTTGCGTAATCTATTTTTAACCGATTTCAAAAAAGGCGGAGGTTTTATGTTCGGGTTCCAATCTTTTATTCCATTTCACTAATACTTGTGTCTTACTAAAGTATAACGGTTAAATTACTATTAATAATAAACGAAATACATCAGAAAATCACTAGAAAATAAAATATAATAAAAATGACCCTATGTTCCGGAGTAAGTGTTGAGATGACAGCTGATAGAAAAAAATGGAATAGGAAAACGTATGCGGACTCAACTTAGTGGGATAAGGGAGGGAGGTTGCTTGTAGTAAAGTTATGAAAGGACACTCAAGCCACAAGGAGATTTTGTATAATCGGTGGTATGATATGGCTCAAAACTAGCATTTCATGCACAAATTCATGATTACAGAGCACAGAGATTATTATTAATTTCACCGATTTCAAAGCATTATTTACTAGAAATATTGCAAATAATGCAAAAGTAGATAAAAAGCCGTATATTAAAATCAACATATAATCTAAAATATGCAACGTGAGAATATCAAAGGTGACCTTCAAAATATGTCATTCCTTCACTGAATTATGTGTACCATAAACAGTAGTTATTTGTACCTATTATAGTACTAGTTCACGGAGAGTCTTTAAACAGGTGTCACCAGCAGATGTATTTTCAAACGTTCAAAACGTTTCCGAGTCGGATCCGACAGTGACGATTGAGCCAGAATTACATTATTGTGTCGGGGTGTGTTTTATTCTGATGCACGCTGTGCCAGAATTACGTTTGTGTTGGTGAATGTTGGTGTGTTGCCATCGTGTCGTAGCGTTCTTCGGAATTACCATCAGCAGTTTTTTAAGATCCTAGAAATCGGACTGAAAAGAAATACAATCGAACAATAATTGACGGATACGATTCAGAAGCGTTCGTAATGTTTTAAAATACTCCTGTAGAAGGCGGGTTGTGTACATCACTAGGCGGTTGGCCGCAGGTATGTACACGGTGTGTACATCACATAGCCTGCAGTACATTGCCACAAGTATAACTTGGCGAGGCGGTGTGTCACTAAGCTTCAAACTAGAAAATTAATGTACTTTGAATACGATTTCTCTTGAACCACTTGTAATCACTTTCGGCATTTTAAAACCCAAATGATTTAACACAAACTTGTTGTCCGTAATCTACCACTCTTCAAACACATAGTTACAGTTTTAGTTCCGAAAAACGCCACCGCCTACTTATATTTGTGGTACTGTACCAATATGATATGAAATCATCATCATAATGTTTGGAAGGCGACCATTCCGCTAAAATTTGATACTTTTTACATTTATTTCCTACCCAAAAAGGTTGGAGCTTGCGGTGGCGGCCAGCCAATTTCAGGCCACATCACGGCCGCGCCTGTGTGAGACATTTTAGCCAAAACGTAAAAAATAGTCTATGCGAACAGTTGGAGTACATACAAAACCCTAAACTATGATTACCTTATAGGTTCACTGGCTTTTTAGTTTTGCCAGTTAGCCTTTTATAAACAAGCAAACGATTGTCCATTTCCGTTCAAAATACAAAAAGACTGGTATTTTACATCTTTCTCTCTTCTTTTTTATCTGAATAAGAAATATCTACTGCTAAAATATTACAAAACGAACTACACGATGAACACAAAAATTATTTGTTTTTTTTTATTATAATAAAATTAATATTCAATTTTTTTGTCTAAACAACCCAAAACAACCATACAAAACAAAACCTTTTCTGTATTTTATAATATAAATAGTTTTATACATTGATTTTACAAGATTTAAACATCACATTAATCACCTGAAATAGGTTAAGATGTGGTCTAAGATGGAGCACGCTTGCCTAGAAGGAACCGATTCACTCTGGATTTGAAGACTCCGAGATTGTACTGATCTGGGAAAACAGACGCCGGAAGCAAGTTCCACTCCTTACTAGTACTAACAATAAACGTAATACGTAACGTATACGTACTTACTAGTAGACTTCAGATCATATTTAATCGAACTCAAATCTCAGAGAGATCATAAGTGCATTCTACTCTAAAAGATTTTAATTAAATAATTAGTGCCATGATTTAGAGCCGTTGAAAGCGTTGAGTTCGATTTCATAACTATTGTATTAATTTTCGGCAAAATTCAATCCGATTGATCATTATAGGCTATAGCAGTCCACAGCTGGACATAGGCCTCCCTTAAGGCGACTATAAGGGTCAAAACTCCCCCTCGCTCGCACTATTCAACATTTTTGAATACCTATATAAAATCACTGAATGTAGTTTGCAAAATAGCAAACCTTCGAGCGATAGGGAGGTTTGACCCATAAAGTCGCCTTAATGAGCGAGCTAATCTGATTGCTGAGCATGAAGAAATAAGGTCATTGATCTTGCATATTAACATTTTTCAAAGTCAACTTTTATAGAGAACCTTTCTTAGGGTTTCGTACCCAAAGGGTAAAAACCGGGGCCCTATTTTTAAGACGTCCGTCTGTCTTGTCTGTCTGTCTGTCACCTGGCTGTATCTCATGAACCGTGATATGTAGGCAGTTGAAATTTTCACTGATGATGTATTTTTGTTGCCGCTATAAAAACAAATATTAATAAAATAAATATTTAAATGGGGCTCGCATACAGCGGTATGGTACCGTTCGTACACTTGGCCGGTTTTTATACAGTATCGAATGAGAGTGACAAACAAATTAGATCAATGACCTTAGTTCAGCATCTAGCTACAAGATCTAACTATTATCGCTATCAGAAACATTAGAACTAGTCATCCTTATAACCGGATTCTGCGTTGAATCACTAGAATCGCACTCCACCATCAGAATCTCATCTGGAGTTTCATTTCTGTCCGAATTGCTCTCTGTATAAGTCCCCGTGGGCGACTTATCTTCGATAACAGCTTTCAAATACGATTCTCTATCCATAAGAGTCGTGTCTCTTGCTAAAGCGAGAACATCTAACGACATCATACTCTTTGATTTCTCTGTTTTAGATAGCGGTGGGTTTGTGGATTCGTAGACGACCTCCCGACTGATAGACTTAGTTCGCATTAAGTTAGTCCTGATGCTATCGCTAGGTGGCTTAGCGGACGTTGAAGGAGCGCTGGCGTTTCTTGGCGAGCTTTCAGTGAATTTCGAGCGTTTTTGCTGATTGCTTTCTTTCATCATCAGCAGCTGGTCTAGTTTATTGATCGTCTCGTTCAACTCCAGTGCCCAGGCTTCATCTGTCTCGATGTCTTTGTCGATGGGTTTTAAAGCTAGTTCCCTAACGCGCATTCGTAGTTCTTGTAGACTGGAGTCTTCGTCTTTGTCTTCTGTTTTGGTCTCATCGAGGACGGGGTCTCTTTCTGCCCCTACCCCTGGCTCCCTGGGCCCGACGGGGATAGAATCCTTCCCCGGGGGGTACTCCCCCCGTCTTCTGTGTATCTCTTCGGATATTTCCTCTAATGCTTTTAGAGATTTTGAGTAGCGGAACTTCGCGTCGGCGATTAGGCGCTGTAGGTTTTCTATCTTCTCGTTTTGAGCTTGCAGTTCGACGTCGCATACCTTCTTCTCGTCGAAGTAGACGCGGGATTTGATTATGTTGCGTTTGAGATTGTCTTCGAGTTGGGTTGCCTGTGGAACAGTTTGGGGTTCAGGAGAAAATGGTAATAAGTGCTAGTGTAACTTATTTATAACAACAAAACCAACTGTTAACTGACAAAAAAAATACATTATGAACATCAAAAATATTACATCATGAATGGCCATCATGTTATGTTCCATTCTTAAACCAACTCAAACGAGAAGCAAGTAAAAAAAAAAAATCTAGAACATCGAGATATTTATACTCTAGAGCCACAAACGTGGAAACCTGAACCAAAACACGGCGCACGCTGTCAATTGCGCCGGGACGATTTTTGACAGTTTTCATTTGAAGACTATGATTCTCTCTATAGAATACCATCTTAGAATCATCTAGATTAATAATTCTAACCACAAATTTCTACGAAATTGTACAGGTTAATGACACCCGCTTCTGTAAATTGTGCGCAAGGTCGCCCGCCTTATCACGGTTATTTATGACACCCCCTAACCGCAAATTGAGGAGGGTCTAGGCAATGATTAATGACATACCACACCTACAATGAAGAGGTTGGGTCATCTGATAATTTATTGCGACCTCCTTCAAATTGGGGTTCTACCCGCAATGGTGGCTTTTTATGAAGATCTTCATCAGTGGCCATGTCGGAGGTCTCCGGATGGCCTTAAAGTTCCAACACCAGAGTTGCCTAGCTTATGCTTATAGAGTAATCACTCACCTTGCGTTCTGCAGCAATATACGCAGCCGCTTTCTTCTGGTGCTCGCGACCACTCTCCGCTTTCCTTTTCTCAGCGTCCATGACCTAGAAATGAGAAGATCATGAAAACACCTAAGTATACATATCATGAGAAGGAACACCTAAGTAACATTTAAATAGACTGCTCAAAACACAATCCTTCCATTTGGATTTGTCGTAGTCGTATTGGCATAGTCCCCTTCTTATTAGGGGAGGACCATGTCCAGCAGTGGACTGATATAGGCGGATGGTAGTGGTGGTAGTTCGGTGGAAAACAATTAAGAATAAGAGCATATTATTCCTGTCACCTTTGAAGGATATTAAACTAGCTACCGCCAGCAGCGCCGCTCGCTAGGCACAATAAGCAATCCATCACCGAATCTAAATGTATCCATACAAATTTCCTCAAAGTTGGTTCAGCGGTTTGTCAATGTAGATTGTTACAAACAAAAACAAAAACAAACTCACTTCCGCATTACACTAATATAATTGTATAAATGCTAGCGTATGAATCGGATAATATATTAATGTTGTGTGATATTTCAAATCTACGGCAGGAGGGACATGGACAAGAGTGGCAATAACGAGAGTAAAGTGTCAAAGTTGGAAGAGGCCTTTGTCAAATATGGACAAACAGTCAACCAGACTGCCGACAAACTTTCAAACATGTGAATTAACCTATTAGTTGATCAGAAAACCCATGTATCTTGCTACATGGCTTGTTAACTGAATAAAGGCTTTATTATTATTATATTAGATTTTAAATTATTACCCCCATTAAGGGTAATTTCGCACCTTGATGATAGCATGGTTGAGGACCTCCTGCCAGTTGCTGTCAAACTGCCACTCATCCTGTTTGCTAACGAACCTCTGCTCAGCCAACGTCACCGTCTCTTTTGCCGCTGCGTGCAGTTCTGAAATAAACAAATAAACATTGGTAATAGATTTTTATAATCATCATCATCATCAGCCTATAGCAGTCCACTGCTGGACATAGGCCTCCCCTAATATAATATATATTTTTATAATACCCCAATAATATCTTAGATTTTAATACAAAAAATCATTAGTAATAGAATTTATTTTATTATATTTTATATTTTACAGTCAAACTGCGTCGTCTGCTCGGCAAAAGTCTCCCCTATATTCCGCCAACGATCTCTATCCTTCGAGATATCAAACTATCCCCTCCCGATGGCTTCGAGTTCGTCCGGTGAACGCTTTCTTTATCGACCGCTTTCATACCTTTCCATCGAATAGTAATCGTTTCTATACTTCCTGATGGTTGGAGGATATTCAGAAGGCAGTAGGAGAGCAGTGGTTCCAGCTAGCACAATACCGTGACAGCGTGACAGAGAAGAAACCTTTACTCAGCAGTGGGTGTTACTAATACGTAATGGTTTGTAACTCCCAAAATATCACTATAAAAAAATATAATTACCTTTTTCCTCACTACGGGGAATAAAACTTACTTCAGATCTAGTGCTCAACAACTATGAAAATTGAAGATACCATGTAGGCCCGTTATTGTATATGGTGGTCAAAGTCAAACCCTCAAGCCCATTCGGATCGTAGCCTAGGCAAGCCTAAAAGTTACATTCCTTGATAACCTTGACCGCTGATCGGTGTGGGGCTATCTACTATTATTGCTATGAAGTATCGGTACAGTATCTACAATACAATGTATTGTATAATCTGTGGCGAGGGGGGCGTACTACAGGACGTCATTATCTCAATGATAAGCCAAGTCTGCCATTGCGAATGATTTTACGATTTACGTAATGTATCAAAAGATAAACAAGTTAATATTCATACTTGGCACATTTGAAATCCCACCATTGGAGTTGAAAACTTGTAAATTAAAAAACAATTTTAACGTACAAGTTATGTAATTACATTAAAAATTAAAAATCCCCCGAACCAAAAAGCAAACATTTAAAAAGTCAATAAAAATACCATCGTTGAGCCGTCAAATTCGATTGTGTAATTTGTGTCGGGGTATAGCTAATGATAAAAAGTTTTCATGCTTCGTTTAAAAAACGAGGGGGTATCGTTTTTGCGTCGGGGGGGTTGAAACCTATGCATGAAAACTTTTTATCATCCATGAAAGTGAAATAAGCGAATTACCCACCTGATGTTACCTGACCCCTTTACATAATTCTCCACATACATTATTTACTATAGGGCACGAAATTGGTGCATATGCGACAGTTTCTAGTACCCCTCTATTAATTATTTTAGTTATCGCTAAAACTTAGAATTGGCTGGTAGCGTCTGTTTTTCCATTTCTATACGACCCTACTACATACGGCTTCAAACATATATTATAAGGCATCTCCTGGATAAGCTTGCTCCATAGTCAACTTCATCCTTGCAAAGCAAGCAATCAAGCCAGCCTCGACATTAAGAGCTGAACCCTAACTCACTGACAGACACTCAATTTTGATCTAATTTCAAGGGTAAGGTTCATCATAATCATCATCATCATCATCAGCCTATAACAGTCCACTGCTGGATATAGCGCTCATTAGGGGAGGCCTAGGGGCCTATAGGGTAGGGTTGTTATATTTAAACTGGGTGTGTGACGTGTATTTCAATGGAAATGGGAAACTATATTTTAAGGAAAAACCCCTCTACCGAAATAACCAACCGGTGTTTCACGTGTTATTAGAAGGTCAAGGACTTACCTTACCCCTTGAAATAAAAAATTTCGACCATTCTAAAAATACTAACATTTAATGGTTTTTTGTTGTTATGTTGTTACAAACAAGCATGTTTTTAATTCAATGGTCTTCAAATTGAATGCGTAGGTGAAGTACCGTGGGATTTATTTATTCATTGTTATTATAAAATTATATAATTAAGTATAAATTGTATGTATTTAAAGTCATACATGTGCCGTCCACTGTTGAGTGCACAACTGTCACAAATTAATCAGTTTGATACGATGCCATGCGCTCGGTGCGTGCAGTGCAAGGCTGTGGACGCATGCTTTAAGACTACCATGGGTAGGTAGGGTACCATGGCTTTAAATTTGAACCTTTGCTGCCGTGCACTTAACCGTAACGAGGACACTTACCACTAGCACGTTGGAACTGCACAGCCGCCTTCTGGCATTCAGCTCTGGCAATTGCCGCGGCTCCTAAAGCATCGTAGTATGGTCTGGACTTATCCACGCACGTCCCCAGCCGTTTGGTCAGCGCCTGCAGTCTCCGAGAGGTGTCGTTAAGCAGCAGGTGGAACCTTTTCATAGACTCCTGGAAATAACAAATAATGTCACACAAAAAACCTGAATTTGCTAAAGAATTTCCTCCCCCCAATTCATTAGGACAATGATAAAGAGGGGGCCATAGGATATATCTTCGAAATATCTTGGAAACTTAATGCCATAGGGACTTGCCCTATGGCATTAAATAGCAGCAATATAGGTAGAGGTGGGCCAAAGCTGGTTCTATTGCGAAAACAATATCAGAAAAGATATCAGATAGGCTTATGTTTTTTTAAAAGATGGATGTATTGGAAAATAGTATTAAATATACTCTCTACAAGGAAAATTGAGTATGCTATTTCACTTTTTCGTGGATGCAAGGACGAATAAAGAGGTGCTGCTGAATAGATAACACGTGCGTGAGAAACTATAATTGGCTCTATGTAGCTAGCTACCTAGGTACTACATGTTATATCTCATTAAATATAACCTGTTTTTTCACACAAATACCTAAATAAATAATGGTTGTGTGATTTACGTACCTAAATGTGAAACAATTCAATATTAACAGCTAGCAATGCGCTTCGTGTATCGACCCTACTATGCACACGAGGTCATCGCTAGATTGGTTCAATTAGCCTGCTGTTGCGTTCTTGCATCTTATTTACGTCTAAAGCCCTATTTAATCAACGCACAGCCTAAACCGCAGGGACAGTCCTAGAGACTTGTCATTTTGAGGGTATGTTCCTTGAATAGTGTAAGGGTTCTCTAAGGTTTTTTTTATTATTTAGCCCCTGAAGGGGTACATCACGAAAAAACTTCTATGAGGACGAAGTCGCGGGCGCAGGAATAATCATATTTACTGTAAAATCATGCCAGCAAAGCAATTTTGTAGCTTTGTATAAGTATAAGCTATGGCTAGAGTGATTGATGTGAAGAATACATAAAGAAGTGTGTGAAATATTCATCTTATATCAGTCCACATAGACATAGGCCTCGCCTAATAAAGGGGGATATGCCCATAATCCTCACACCGGGCATGTGGGTTGGGGATCGCAGGGCACAACTTCTCGCCCCGACGATGCTGCTGCCCGTCTGCATTTACACCCCAGTTGTCGGCCACTAGCACCCCAATTTAGGTATCCTGGATAGTTAATAGATAGGATACGATATTTATCTCTACCATTACGTATGTGAATCAAACATCCAAACCTTGAAACAGAGAATCATAATTTTATAAAAAGTTTACCTTATATCATGTTCAAACTTTCTGAAGCAAATTAAATTTCAACCTACAAGAAAGTCATCGTTACACTTAGGTAATAGATTTTGGGTGCGCCTGTTCTCGGTTCGTGGGTGCGACTCTCCTTGGGCGTTGTAATAGGCTATAGCCATTGATTTTACCTTGTGGACAATCCATCAATAAAATACGTCTATTTATATTTTATACCTACTCCATTGATGTAACAAAACCATGTAGTGTACGTAATGTACGATACGTAAGCGATAAACACACCTAAATCTTCTTTGAGCTAGTGACCAATTCTGACGTGTAAGTGTTATAAATAAATAAATAAATAATGTGGGACGTAATCACACAGCATCATGTAGCCCCAAACTAAGCAGAGCTTGTATTATGGGAACCACATGATTGATATACTACACATATAATTTTTTTTGTAAATACATATTATCATAGATAGAAAGTGGTAAAAGATCCACAGAAAAAGCAAACAACTTAACATGCCTTCGGAAACACAGAAGAGCTCGGATCTTAATGCGACTAAATGGTAACCCATCCTAGTGATAGGACGGATCTGCTAAGAATCAGAATTAACAACGCACCTAAATAAATTTTCAGATTTTCAAATGATAAAATCAGATTTTCAAAAGATTTTTTCAAATCCCTCTGATTTGATTAGCTGTAACTCTAAGATTGATAAATCCTTAGAATTATTACTTTAGGTACTTACTTTAATAAGAAAGCAGAAGTAACACGGACGCACCTTAATAAATTTTCAGATAAATCCCTCTTATTTGATTAGCTCTAAGATTGATAAATCCTTAGAATTATTACTTTACTTACTTTATTTAGAACGGAGAAGTAACACGGACGTACCTAAATACATTTTCAGATAAATCCCTCTTAAGCTCTAAGATTGATAAATCCTTAGAATTATTACTTTACGTAATTTAATAGAACAACTAAAGGTGTCCTACACGTACGATTTCGTCCTAGACTTGAAATGCAATGTTGAGCTCGTAACGATACGTAGAGTTCCAAGTTCAATATTCGTTCGTGAATATGGTGGCAAATTGCGTATTCACGTATGCACGACAATATCGTCTGATAGACCGATAGACGACAACACAATGATAGCTTATCATTATTATTACGGCCCACTGGGCCTTCCTATGCTAAAAGAGGGATAATCATGGGAGAGCATAGGTCTTATCCGGCCTTGCGATCCTGCGCTAGCTCACAGCATGCTCCCCTGTGAGCTACCGTAGATACGGTAAGAAAAATTTACTGTCCCTATTCTACACACACACGATCACGAGTAACTTAGCCTAAGTACCGTGGTGCACTTTGCATCTCGGAAGCAACACCAACTGCATACAGGTCCTGGTATTTGCCAGTTTAATCGACTGCTTCATAACCTACCGGTTGGTAAGGGGACTTTATACATTTCGTAGATTTGATTGGATCCCTACTCTACGTTCACACTGTTAACTATCTTTCGTCACGGTAATATTTTCATACATTTCCTCCTATCGCTGTACTTATATTTTCTAGACGATCGTGATATAATATGAATGTGAATGCGTTCTTAGAGAGAGCGGCATGATGATCTGTTACCTGCTTGTACCTACTACTTACTAGAATATGTTCTATTGGCGTGCTCTCACCTCAACACTATGGAATGTACAAGTATATAAAGGTGCCTTTGTCCATAATCTGCGAGCATGACGTAGCTATAATACAAGCGATTCATAAGCAACATACAAGTTTGTCATTTGCGCAATTCACTGTACTAAGTAAACCTTTCAAACCTTGAGATTATTTTTACTGTTCGTTTACACACGAATCTTTTTACTTCCGAAACCTATGTGTAGTGTAGGTCAAAAAAGTAACACGTACTTCCGTAGTGTATACAAATTAAATTCAATTCAATTTTGGAAGTTATGTAAATAAAATTTAAGTTTTAACCCATAAAATTGTTCGACTCAACATGCTCTTTTCAAGCGTGTGTATCATCGAAAAAGATAACTAGATGGTATGTAAAACAAATACAATTTTGGAAGATATGTGATTAAAATTTAACTTTTAACCCATAAAATTGTTCGATGAGTCGAACAATTTTATGGGTTAAAAGTTAAATTTACAAACTCGATGCTTTTTAAGCGTGTGAATCAGGGAAAAATGTGTTTATCTAATAAGATAGATACGCTTGAAAAGAGCGTATTTAGAACGAGCGTGAGTCAAACAATTTTATGGGTTAAAGGCTAATTTTTATTCACCTTCCAAATTTGATTTATTATAACATACCATGCTTATTTGAAAAAAGTATACCTACTTTTATACCATTCATGTTACCCTGCTCTTCCCGTATGGTTAAAAAGGCTGCGAGAGCGATTTTCCAGTCACTATAAACTAGTACAATTTCAGTACTAGTACGTCGTCAGTTGGATGATGATAAAGCTATGCAATCTAGCTGTATGTGAGTAACAGGGTTTCTTTCATCTTGTTACGCAAACACCGTGTCTAAAAGGCTTTGTCTACTTGGCGCCTCGCTTGGTGCGTTGCTGCTCTTAATTTGTTTAACCTATTCCATTATGAAGATTTTATCATATCGAGTAATGGGCATTAGGTAATAATGTTACAATTTTAAATATTCATGGGGTATATTCGGGTAAGTATTTTACCTATTAGTACAGTCTCGTAAGAAATTACTGCTCAGCTATTTTTAGATAACATAATTTAAAGCCCTTTTTTTATTTTATCTATATTGAAATAGTCAAATCAACTGAAATATCTATGGGGACTTAGACCACAGTTTGCCTTTCACGCATTTGGCCAGCGACGTGAAGGACCTAGGGGAAGCAGTTGACTGCTATAGGCTGATGATGACAACCTGAAAAAGTCCACTGCTGAAAATAGGCCTTGACGGTCTTTCCATAAAGCACAGTCTTGAGCCCTTTCTATCGCTACAGACTGATACAGAATCCTAACTAATATTATAAATAAGAAAGTGAGTTTGTTACGCTATCACGCCTTTACAGAGCAGCAGGAAAGGACACCAGGGATACTTTTCATCCAAAAAAAAGAGTAACTAATGAAAAAACAAAATTAAAATAACTTTTAACGCAAGTAATTCTACGGGTGAAAGCTATTTAAGTATATAATAAAGAATTATCTATTTTTCCCAATAACAATCACATAACATTTTGTGAATGTACTCTTAATTGGTGGAACAGATGAAAAATAAGACATTCTCTAACAGTCTCAGATATTTTTCATCGGAACTATTCTAAGCTCATCGATTCAGCTCTATTCCAAAACGGATTCCGGAAATTGCCTTCCATCTCAGAGTGTATAAGAAAAGTTATCCATCCGTTGCCAAACAGCGAACAATACGGGAGTTATTTTTGTGTAGCAACTCAATTAGCATCGATCGGCGAACTTTCTGTTGTTCGATGAAGACATACATTAGATTTTTATGTCTTGTTTTGATTGTAACCGGTAGCATCCATAATAGTATGAGACTATTTGAGGGTGGCCCTTTAGTTGCATTTAGATCCGCTTCCCTGCGTTTCTGCAGTGCGAGGCCCACAGTCAACGTTCTATGTATAAGATGTTGGTCACGGCTTTTTCGTCGTAAAACCATGAGTCCATGAAGGTCTTCGGGTGGCCTAAAAACTTTTCCACCAGAGTTTGCCACTAGCTCATACGTAGAAGCAGAACTGTATGGTTTTTGTAACTACAAGGGCAGCTTGTTTTTTCAAAAGATTGAAAGGTGCACATTACGTGGTATCATTGCGAGCATAATTATAAATTGCAAAAACAAAAGAAATATTTGGCTAGTCGAGCCCTGTTTTTCACGATGGTGTGTTAGCTCTCAAGGTAAGTTAACAATGAGATCGAGTTAGGCGTGCTGCTAGTTTCTCGTCAGAGCAAATTTAAAAATAGGTTTGTATTACTGACACGCAATGAAGAAGCTTGTAAGAGCGAGTAGTACGGCAGCTTTATTAGATTTCTTATTAAACTCCCAGAGTAATCTCCGAGATTTAATAAAACATTCCCTGAGACTTTAATAGGAAAAACAAATTACCTACAACATTTTAGGATATTTATTTTTCTTAAGACTATGTAGAAACGACAATATTTGACGTGATATGGGAAACCTTTTAAACGAACGGCCTTGTCGTTCACGTAAAGATTAATCGTGATTCCAAAACCACCCAACAAACATCATAAATATATCCTGGCATGTTTTTGTTATGTAGTAGAACATACCTAAATGATTGCGAAATATACATAAGAAAGAAAATAACATTCATCGCCTTAGATTCACAAGGTTAGTACCTATAATGTAAAAGTCAAAGGAATCTATTTTCTCTTCTTTCTCTCTTATAATATGCATTGAAAATACATAATAGACCTTCAACTAATAACACTCGCTAAATAGGGAGGGGGTTAAAAGCTATTCATAAGAAAGTGCTTTTAGGGAGCTCTTAATGCACAATACATATACTTCCGCCCTTAGACCTCAAAGAAGGAAAGTATTGGAATGGAGCCAAAATATCAAAATCTTGGATGAATTTTATTGTGTTTGGAACCTTGGAACTTACTGGCGCCTATTATCTTTTTTTGCTAGAGGATTTAAAAAGGGTTCTCTAGTGGCCCACCATGAAAAGAGGGACTGTAAAAACACTTATTACATGACTCCCAGAGTCTGTCAAATGAAAGTGAAGATTGAAAAATCGCGGCAAATTAAAAAAATATAAGTATAGCAACCCTTCAACTTAGTTATTAAGGGCATATTCCCTTTCTAATTTGGGGGTGACCCACGTCCAGCAGTAGACTGATATAGGCTAGTGTTGTTATTATTGAGCGCTTCCTTGCTTAGAAAGGCAAGTATAGCTGTTGGTTGGTCAATAGCGCTCGTGGCGCTGCTTACTTCTGTGTTCTTAGCAGATCATCTTAAGCAATACTCCGCCCGGTCATTACATGGATCATCATCATCATCATCATCAGCCTATAGCAGTCCACAGCTGGACATAGGCTATATGGCATATGCTAGACATATTACATGGATGAGTGACCGTTAAGTGGCATTTAGACCTGAGCTCTTCCGTGCTTCGGTAGGCACGTTAAGATGTTAATGTTAAATGCTATTTAATTCCTAATAGACTGCAGAAACTGGTCTTACAGTCTTATGGGTGATTGGTACCTGTATGCTCTTTTTTTCTACTTGGAAGTTCCCAACGTTCAGAGTAAACTGGTCAGTGGTGCATTTTTCTTAGATTCACTATGCAACTGAAAAGTACTGAATTGATCTTAATTCTAGACTCTAGATCAATCTAGAGACGCACTGAAGTGCGTTCCTGTAGGTACTGGTATAAACTGAATCCAGTAATAATGTTCAGTGCAATTCGCAAATCATAGTTGAACGTATGATCAAGTAGGTATATATCCCTAGGTAAGGGGGACAATATTTTGGACATCATCATCATCAGCATATATAGTAGTCAACTGCTGGATATAGGCCTCCCTATTCGGCCTTGTCGTCAGCTCGACGCTTCCAGCTTCTATCAGCAGCCCTTCGCAGATCGTTACCCCATCTGGCCGGAGGGCATTCTACTACGTTTGCAGAGTCCCCACTCAGGTAATTGTTTCCCCAACGGTTATTTATATTTTGGACTTAACAATAAATAGCTCTCAGTGATCAGTAAGCGAGTCGACAGGTTGCCAACTAGACTTAGGAGCTAGTAACCTATAAGCGTAAACAAAGAAAAACTCACATCAAGCTCCAACTCCAGCTTATTAATCTCATCGGTAGCCGCGTTCAGCTTCTCCAGTTCCACCTGAAAGTGTTTGAAGAACTTAAGACAGTCACACGGTACGTCCACACAGTAATCCCAATAAGGCAACAGCAAGCAACATGTAGCGACGGGAAACAATTGGGCCATCACTGACTATCTCTAAGATAAGAATCTTGTAACTGCTAAGGTATCTGTTATCTGTGTTGGGCGAGGCGATAATATGAAGCAGGCTCAGTTTATTGTTTGATCTGTTCAAACTTTGATAAAAATGTGTAGGTCGTAATATCAGTTGCCTTTAGATTTTAAATAAACAAAGTAAACCTATGACTTTTACAGTCTTCCAGTTTTATTGACAAGTTTCTTTGAACTAGAGATATTGCAAAATTGAATGTGATATATTTAGTAGTAGTTTTTATCCGTAACCATTGTTACGGAATTATGTTTGAATAAGTAGCGATATCTAGCCTGGTACACGTGCTACTGTTTGAATTGATTAATTCAATATCCACAGATAAGAATTGGCATTTTTTCTGATACAAAATGTCTAATAATTAATGTTAGACAAAATTATATTCAAACCGAACCATTTTACTACGCAGATAATTTGGGATTGACAGCTAATTCTGAAACTAATGTAGAGCGGTTTTCAGACTAAATAACAAAGCTTTTCATACAAGACTTAAAAACGAGTATTTTAGAAAATTGCTTAAGAGTAATTCTACATGCTTAGGCTAGGTTATTAACAAGTTTACAAAAAGTAGCAGTGTATTCTAGGCCTTAAAAAGGATTGTTTCCTGTCCCTACAAGAAAGCAACTAAATACATAAAAATAAAATGTTACTCACTTATCAACTCTTCGTATGTTGGCAATATGGCGTTAAATAAACGACGAGTTAATGCTAAAATTACAATTTTATTTCAATTAACATAGTTACAGTTAGATTACATGCGAATTTACAATACAAAAATATTTTGTTACTGATGTAGGATCATTTGCATTGTTATCTAATTATTTGGATTACAGTGTACAATATAAATTCAGCTCATAGTATAATTATGCAAATACCAAGTCCTGATTAGTCGCAGTTTTTCTCTTTAAAGAAATTGCTCTTTTTTTTCTTCGTAAAAATTCTGATGGATTTCCAATTGATGAATATCAAGGTCTAAGAGTACTTGATCACTCGCCTTAATTCCGATATGACCAAACACTGTTATGGTCACGAGTTAAGCGTACAAATCTCGATGGTGTACAGTTTATAAATTCTATGAAAACCATCATTCCTTGGTATGATGCTTATCACCCTCAAGAATACTAGGACCCATAAGAAAAGACACCGTCTGCCACTTATCAGGACTTAGTAAAAAGGCCTTAAGTAAGTGATAAATAGAATACATACTTAAATTATAGAGATTATATTATTTAATGGAATGGTTCTTTTTGTATACTAAACGGTTTGACCATAAAATAATATATTTTAATATAAATAATTCATCTATGAATACTCGGTTACCTCTAGCTCTGTAGCCAGGGGCAAATTTACGGAGTAACGCGAATGTTACGCGGAGATCGCGAATATTAGCGATACCCCGATAATTGACCCCAGCGTATTAGGCCGCTGGGAGTGTATAAAACATGAAATAAACATGAGATTACCAAAGATTTAAACGTAAAATATTCAAGCTAAAATAAGAAAATATCCATCTCATTGAGGTTTATTAGAATAGGATTGTAATAAATGCTAATTTTACAAAATTAGTTGCAATATTATTTCAACAAAAGTCGAATTATAAAAATGTAGAGATTCAATGAATCTTATATTTTAAAAGGACCAGATAGTGTTATTTTTAGTTTAAAATTAACATTGTAGTCACATAGAAATAAATAAACAGTTAGAATTCAGAAAAAATAAAATGTAATGTGTTGTATGTGGAGTCAAGTGTAATAAATATTTGTAAGAATATTAGGCCTGAAAGGAAGAAAAGAATCCTAAAATACACTCAAAATTTGTAATGTTCAGAAACATTCATTTAAAATGAAAATGTGAAAATAAGTGAATGCCCTTTGCAACAAAATGTATACCAGATTAAAAATAATAAAATTAAGCTTTTATTCCCAAGGAAAGGAAAAGACTAACTACCTATTAATAAAAGTTAATATAGCTATTAATATCCAAAATTAGCTTTTTCAGCCCATTATCAGACCATAGTTTCTATCTACCAGTTTTGTGTATATAGCGTTGTCGAAATAATTATCGCTGTTCGCGAGCTGTTTGTTCGTACACGCGCGTGCGAATCTACGGTCAAATTGCTATATTTTCGCGTCAATTCGCGAACAATGTAGGTTTATATTTTAACCTGTACAAGCAGATTTACCTACTTTTTGGGCGAAGATATATTGGAACAATTGTTTATCACAACAGTATTAATTCGTAATGATATCAAGTTGCGAAAAAATGTTTGTTTTGTGATGTTTCTAAAACTAAAATAAAATTTAAAATAAACTTTCCTATGATAAGTGCAATTAAATATCTCATGAAAATACAGTAAATGGCACAGTTGTATTCTGTAAACAAGTTAATATATGCTGCGAAACTTATTTCTATTACAACTTACAATTTCGAAAATATAATCTAACAATTAAAATGGAAAATTGACAAACTATTTTGTGATAAAATCGAAAATGTGGACAGGAAACAGTCCTATAAGGTACAAAAAAGTGTTTACGTAAAGCTTTGACATAAGAGGGGATCTACAGGCGATTTTAGGAGCCGGGCATTTCACTATCACAAATGTATTTGCCTGAGACGAACCGACGTTTGACAAGGGAGAGCCGGTACCCGTTACCCATAAGTTCGAACTCTATCCCTGACAGGGTGGCACCCTCGCAGTTAAACTGAGCAGAGATAGTCCCCTTGCTGGATGGACCCTTGCCGAGTTCGAAGCGCGCTTTTAGAGACCCCACGCCTCTGTCTTCTGAGTGCTGCGACAACTCCGTGAAACGCCACAAAGCCTGCTCGTTCTCAGAGTTCCAAGCCGTCTTCGGCATCGCGATGACGTTACTCACAGCTCCATTCATCGGCACGATCACCGACACATTCAGTAACGGAGATGGAGGACTCATAGCGTGAAGATTATACTTGTAATCCACCTTTAGATCGGTGTGATCCCTTTCACATTTCCAATAAGCTACCAACTGGAAGGGGCACGAGGCAGCGCCGTTTTTCGGCCGTATCTGATACTTAAGGATGTCCACGTTGAAGTACTGCGCTGTGGGATTCTTCTCAGACTGCCTCTTTAATAGCAAAGATAACGCCGGCATGTTGAACTCTAATACCGTGCTATCGCGCGTGGATAACATCGGGTTGATGCTTATCAGTTGCTTGTTGGGAAGGACGTTGTCTAATCTGTGAATGTTTTTAAGCCTGAAGCAAAGTTTCGCAGGGTTCGGATTATTTGCCAAAACGCTAACTATGCCGGTCGGAAACGACAACATCATATCGCCGGACATTTTGACTTGGCATTTAGTCTCCTCTGTCCCCCGGAAGTAGGAGTGAATTATTTCGTGGAACGCGACAGCTAAGGGGATGGTGTCCGCCATACCGATGGTGAGGGGCGACGGTCCCCGTGACCCTGAAGAAGCTCCTGCTCGGAAGTCGCCTTCGGAACGACGTGACGGTGGACGAGGGAGAGATATTGATGATATTGTGGGAGTCGAAGTGCGAATATTATTTTGGTTTATTTCCCCAACCTCGGGAAATATTTCGTCGACGTTGGCATTGGATATGAGTGTCGGGCTGCCGAGGAATATGGACTGGTTCGGCTGTAGCGGGGCGTAAGGGTTGGAGACGTTCCCGTGAGGAGAAGTTGGATTGCTCGCCGATGGGCTTGGAAATAGATCTATTATGAGATCACTGCTCGCTTTGCTCGTATTTGCATTCGACCCGCGTCTTGTGGTCCCAATTTTGTACAACGAGATGTTCTCTACTGTCGCTCGCAACTCGTCAACACTTGCCGACATTTGAGTCGAGCCATTTGTGATTGGTTTAATTTCTACATGAATTTTCCTTTCTCGTTCTTCTTCAGAATCAGAGTCCGTTGAAGAGTACGCACTTCCTTTCTCCTCTGTTGGCCTTATGCAATAACCTTCCTCGTCAACTTCAGGAGAATTCATTAGATCCTCAGGTGGAACTTCCTCTTCCTTTTCCTCCAGGTCGGTCTTGTCCCCCAAGTTTGAGTTTTCTGAAATCTCATCCTTTTTCTTTTTAGATTTTTTTGGTTTAGGCTTCGTTCTCTTACTTCTGAGGAACCACTTGGATTCTCGGAGAGTTGTGCGCCCAATATTTTCATCCTTTTCCGGGGCTACGGGAGTGGCAGGGGTGCCACTCGGGCTAGAGGGTGCTGAGACAGGTGCAACCCCTTCGACACTACCACTGGGTTCATCTTTACTTTGGAAATTGGGAGTAAATAAGTTCAGTAATGAAGTGGTTCTTCTGGAAGTTTTAGTAGCTAAAGATTGCTCCTTTTTTGGTGCTTTAGTGGGTTGTACAGGCTTGTGTGATCCGTTGGACACATTTGATATCTGGTCTGCCTCCGATATAGAATTATTAGCTGAGCTTGGCTTAGGTAAAGAAGTAGGCAGATCAACAGCTTTTTCAATAGAATTATATTTTTCTATGACAAACTGCTCTAATAACTTTTCTACAGTTAATTCGAGACACTGGTGCTTGAAGTCCCTGTGTACTTGGCCCATCAGATCATGGTTATTTTGGATAATATCAGCGTAAGAGTTTACAAATTGCTTCATCTGCTTGAGATGTGCTTCTTCAACATCTTGGAAATGCTTGCATGTTTGAGTCATTTTCTTCTCAAAGTCTTGTCTCACTGAGCTGTGCTTTTCATTCAACTGTCTGTAGTCCTCATGGAGCTTTTTCAGTTTAGCTTCAGCTTTTTCAATGTCCTTTACCGACCCGTTATCCTTGCGTAGCTTTTCCAGCTCAGCAGTCTTAGTCGAGTAAACATCCCATGCTTTTTGCAAGGCTTGTTTGGTATTTTGAACTAATATCACGGCTTCTAAAGTGTTGGCTTCAGAGTCCTTCACAGCTTTGTGTTTCTTGTGAAGCTCCTCTGCATACCTGGCTACATCTTTAACCAGCTCGCTCACTTTTTGGAACATGTGCTGGTGCAAATTAGAAAGTTTCTCTGCGGAGCATTTGAGCACGCCCCAGAAGGGGGCGAAAGTCCCTTGGGTGCAATTGCTGTTAGCTTGTTTTGCTAGCTTTGCAAGCGATTTTGAGTTCGTCTCCTCAATGTTCGATCGCTCCCTGAAGTATTCGGACAATTCTTTGCTCGCGATCAAACCGTATTTCATATTTTGATATAGAATATCGTATCCATTGTGCTCGTTGGCGAAGTAATCTACGAAGTTGACACTCATCTTTGCGATTTTAGGCTCTACGTTTACAGTTACTCAGTACATTATAGTTTCACTCACTGACCTGTATCCTAGGGTCGAGCTCAGTTTCACCATTGTCGTCAGCTGGGATCGTGAAAGAGGACTCTTCCATGATAAAGTCAAGGAAGCCACCCAATCCCGTAAATTACATCACCGACCCAACGGGTATTGTATTGGCGTCACCTTCACTAAACACACATCACACTTTCATCGCCTGATAACATTCCGGGATTGTTTATTTTAGGTGCACATAATTCAGTAGAAACACTAAATACATAGGACACTGTTTATTTGGGGAAAATCATTACAAAAGTAGAAAATTTCATTCAGCTTCAAGATGACGTCCACTCTGTGACGTGACGTCAAAACATAACAATAGACAAACATATTTTCTTTTTTTGACAAGACTTTAGTAGGGATGGGGTATCTCGTGATTAGTTTATTTAAGTTACTCGCTATGCGTATGTAATCTGAATGAATACCAGATAAGCATGTTTATCATATTTGGAAACGGACTCTAGGCGTTCCGTATTTACTTTTAATTTATTTATTTATTTACTATAACTGCAATGGTGATAGGCGTGGTATATCACCGTTGTAGTCAAACAAAAGAAAATACTTATCGTCCAGTTAGTCAAAATTTAAAGAGCAAATAACAATAATACGTCCGATCACGAGCATTGAGCATGAAAATTTGTTCGTTGTATGAAACGTCAGTGTATATTAATCAGCATTGTAACAAACCCTTTCGGCTTGCCTCAGGATAAGCTTGTTTACCACTTGCGATGCATGGTCAACTCGCTAAGTCTTGACGCACAGAGTAAAAAAAAAGCTGCCGTAGCGAGACGCCTCTGGCAGATGTGAGCAATTTTTTATTTTATCTTTATTTATTAAAGAGAAATTAATGAACATGATTATGACACCCTCGAAACAACACATAACAAAATTAACTTCTACGTTTAATACCTACAATTACTAATTTTAACAACATTTTGGCTTCTTCCGATAAGGGAAAAGCCATATAATTATAACGACACATTTGTGTACCACCACCAACTTCGTCCAAGATGTCCAACAGGACTTTTATTGTATGCATTGTCGATGTCTATAAAACAAGCTATTGTGCACTTTCTTTGTAAAAAATCTAATTGTATGCGTGTAACTAAACTAGTTATGTTTTCTAATATGGATTGACCCTTCCTAAAACCTATTGTTTTGGGTGATAGTATGTTATTTTTCTTAACAAACCACTCTAATCTTTTAGTATGCTGTGAAAAATCTTACAAAGACAAGAAATCATAGATATCGGGTGCAAAGCTGAAAGAGAATGGGGGTCCCGGCCTGGCCTAGGTATCGGCACAACAGTAATATCGCGCCATTGACGAGGTACAAAACCGGTTTTATAAAACTCATTGCATAAATTGGTAATGTAATTTTTCGCTATCATAGAGTATGATATATTATCGTAACCCGGTGAAGTATCTTCGTGTCGCATACAATGATCAAAATTCCTGCCTCATTAAAGGAGATTTTAGTTTATTGTTAGAAGATAAAAAAAAATGGATCTTGAGGACGAACATAATCAGGGGTTAAGCCGACAGACTTTATTTTCATCTACATATAGTCGAGGTATATTATAGCCTTTAAACCGTTTTAACTTACGCCACAATTCGTTTTGAGTAGTCGAACTATCTATTGAAGAACAGTAATTATGCCAGGATTTATCCTTTTCTCTGCGTATTGTTGTCTTTGCCTCACTAACTTTTTCTTGTAAAATAGTAAGATTGTTTGGAGTGGGTTTGCGACGAAATTTGGACAGGGCAAGACGGCGTATTGCTACTATTTTAGAAATGATGCATTCCAATAGGGTTTTAGAATAAATTTACTTTGGGGATTTGAGTTTATTTTAATATAGGGAATATACAAATCAGCTGCAGTATAAATGTTAGTTATGAAGCTAGTATATATTTGTTGAAGGTCATCAGAAAATGAAAAGCTGGTAAAAGAGGTTTGTAGATGATCGGAATATGATGATCAATTTGCTTTTTTAAAATTTTCACTAAGGGCTGCAATGTGGATTTCTTCCTGATATAGAAATTGTTCTAAAGCCACTAATTTTGGTTTTAAACTTTGAGCGTTCCATTGGATGATGTTTAACTTAACTATTTTTGACCGTGTGTTATCCATCTTCACTCAAATAGTTAAAGATGGTTTGCAATATTCGCCAGTCTGGGATTAAGTCAACCATCATAAAAATTAAACATTCTCCACAGCAATTGATCGCCATCCATCGCCAATTTTTTACTGTATTGTTGCACCTCTAGTAAATAAAATGTCTTTTATCCTATTTATCAACTTCTGAATGAGAGTCCCTCTCTCTGATTTTCTTTTTTCACAGGGGTATCTTTGGAGTCTGGACTAACAACTGGGTCCACAGAACTGTAGCGTTCAAGTTCCTGTGACTAGAACAGGGGTGAAGATGGCCTAATTCGTTGTTTTTTTAGCCCGATGAGACGAATGTTTTTTTATTTTCTTCATTCACAGCAGCCTTTGTTTTCACTATTTCTGCAAACATTGGTGTTCTAGTAGGTGTAGCTGTAGGTTTAGAAGAAGAAGGTTGGCAGTATTCTGGAAATAAGTTTCTTAGGTATTCTGAACTTGGGTTTGTTTCTATATGTCACTTAGGTTCCTTGGGTGGTTTGGGTTCTCGTAGAGTAGGTGTAACATAACATACATAGTTTTCACTTCTCTTGCTCAAAAAGTGTATCATAATAGTGTAGCTTAGCGGGCCTAAAACTCGAGTTTAATACCTAGGGCTAAAAAGTATTTTTTCTTTTTAATTTTTGTCTAAAATCATCAGCCCGTACAAAGCATTCGTTCTCTTATATAAAAACTCGACTTCTTGGTGCTCCGTCAATCTTTTTTTTTGAAAATAGAACCGTCTTGGTGATGTTTTATGAAGGTTGATTCTTCCCTTCACGGTAGAATGCGAACTGTTTCGTTGAGGGTTATTGAAGGTATAGAGATTTAAAAAAAAAGATGGTATTGGCGCTAAATCTCTAGAATTTTCTTCATTCCAAATCACAAACTTTTACGTTTAACTTCCTGACTTTAACTTTCAAATTGTGAACGTGAAAAATGTCATCAAGTGATAGTGAAGATGCTAATATGCAAATGGAAGAAAAGGGCAAAGAAATAATTATGAATCTGTTGCCGACAAAATCACGTGAAATATATTTAAAGAGTTACGAAAATTTTATGAAATGGAGAGATGAGAAACGTGTGGATTCTTTTACAGAAGGGGTTTTTCTCACTTATTTTGATGAATTATCGAAAAAATTCAAATCGTCGACTCTTTGGAGCACATATTCAATGTTAAGAATGACCTTAAAAACGAGACACGACGTCGATATTAAAAAATATGTAAATTTAACGGCTTTACTGAAGAAATTGTCCACTGGATACAAGGCAAAAAAATCTAAAGTCTTGACGACACAAGAAATCGAAACATTTTTAAATAACGCTCCAAATAAACAATACTTGGCAACAAAGGTAACCTACTTATGTACTCTACTCAAACTAAATAAATAGATACCTACCTACATACCTAAATTATGTACCTAGGTTATTACGATTATTAACACACTTATTTTTTTGTTCAACAGGTTGCTTTAATTTATGGAATCAGCGGTGCATGCAGAGGAATAGAGCTTGCCAATATAACGCTAGAAGACGTAGAAACGGATACAAACCTACAAGCTGTGAGTCTGCCGAACACGAAAACAAACAAAGAGCGTAAATTTGTCATCAGTGGAGAATACCTTAATATAGTTAAAGCCTATCAGGAGTTACGTCCCACTAATGTTTCAACGAGAAGATTTTTTCTAAATTATCAAAATGGTAAATGCACAAGGCAAGTCATAGGCAAAAATAAATTTGGTAACATGCCTAAAGATATTGCCACTTATCTAAATTTACCAAATCCGGAACTCTACACGGGCCATTGTTTCCGCAGAACATCCGCGACTCTGTTGGCGGACTCTGGTGCGAATATAACGACATTAAAACGCCACGGTGGATGGAGGTCCGATCAAGTGGCTGAAGGTTATATAGAGGACTCTATACAAAACAAGTATCACGTCACGCAGCGGATTATGGAAGGAATCAATATTCTACCAAACATTACAGAACCCCAAGCATCTACATCGCGGGATTGGATGAATATGTCAACTCAGCTGAAGCCGCACTCAGATCTTAATAATGCAGGAAACTCAAGCATGATTCGAGTCTCTCCAACTTTTACTCCACAACAATCAACTCAAAATATTATCACATCCCAATCACAGAGAACCGAAATAAAATTGCCCGGGAAAAACATATCACTAAACATTCAAAATTGCTCTAACTGCACATTTAATTTTTAATAAAATTTCTGAAAATTGACTAATTTGGAATTGTTTTATTTTCTCGCAATCGAAGTGAAAAGTAGAGTGTTTTACTCGGGCCAAAACCACCCATTATAACTCGGTCTTGTCATCCTCCCTCGCTAAGCTCGGGAGTATAACAACCTCGTATATAATGGGATGGTTTAGTCCCTTGTAAAACAATCTACTATTATGCTCTTCTGTAGGTACAATTGAATTCCGCCATAATTTCCCTGAGCTTTTTCTCATTAACAATCGCTGGGAAAGTTTTAGTCATATGACTGCCATCACAGTTGACACGTCTGAAGGATCTGGTTTCACAGTTTGCATGATCACTTGCGCATTTGGAACATAGTACTAATTTATTTGACGGGCATTTTTGGTGACATGGCCAAGTTTCCAACATGGCGCATTGGGAGACCGGAAATACGTAAGGATCTACTCTGATGCGTAAACCATCCACAAAAACGAAACTAGGACTGAGAGACCCCTTAAAACAGAGACGGACAGATTCACTTGCCTTGCAAGCTTCTTCTTCTTGACAACGTCGTTTCAGACGGTAAATTGACAGCAGTTCTATATTTTCGGGACATGTTATACTCTTAATAATTTCCTCATCTTCCATATCCATATCAACATTTTTAATTACTCCAAATGATGGGTTTTTCTCCATCGCGCGATGAACTCTCCAGCCTTTATCAATCAGTTCCTGAGAGGATTCTAGCTTCAGAGCACAATCTTCACTATTAAAATCGCCACGAACCTTATATGGATTTACAAATTTTACTTTAGAAATGTCAACTAATCCCTGAGATCTGAAAATCGTTGCCAATGCAAAAAGTTTAGGCATTTTTTCCTATATATATTTCTATGGACAATGGTTTTATTTTCTTTTCTTTTGATTCGATAGTACTCCATTCCTCTTCATCTTCACTTCGTCTTCCTCTCTTTGCCGGTCTGCTCATTTCATTCTGACACTCCTCCATATCACCGATGTTTTGTGGTTTTGTCTCATTCGCAATTATATCTTGTTCAGATTCGTTGTCCAGAAGGGCAAAACTATTTCCCTGATTGACTTTAAAAACTTCGTCCATTATGTGATTGTAGTCAGTCAGTCCAAGCGCATCGTTATCAATGGCCCGGTCGTCAGGTAGCTCCCGACGCACACCGGCGCAACGATGAACAAAAGAACGACGCGCTGAACGTAAATAGTATTTAATACCTCCGTCTGAGCCGCCTGTGCCGTCACGAGACTGAGATGTGAGCATTACAATTATTTCACCGTCACTACTAAAACTCTAACTCTCATTAACACAAAACTTTCACTCTCACTCAAACTTTATCTCGATCCGGTTATACATATCTAACCCAGCGGATTTTGTTTCATCGTTAGTCTAATCAGTTAGACGAATTGCTCCGATGTTTAACATCAAAAACATACACATCTCCTTTGCATTGCGGTACCTAGGTATTCGTTAAAAAAATGGTTTCAAATGGATATTTTAATGTAGAGATAGAACTTGAATTTTTTTTAGCACTTTCATGCTACCTTTTATTAAAATATATAGCTATCAGGAAAATAAGTATTTATATATATCTATTGATGTGTGCGTTAAGATAACAACCACCATGATCAGCTCATTGTTTTCATTTTCCAATTCCCTCAGTCGGTCGTCATCTCAACTCAAACATTATACGTTCATTTTTATAATTTTTACGTGCTATGTTAGGTAGGTACTTGCTATGCCACTTATTACGATTTTGCTACTTTTCATTCATTCGAATTTATTTTTCTGGAAAGTATGTGATGTTGTGCTTTCTAGGAAACTAAATATATCATTATGAATTCGATCTTCATTATTCTAGGTAATATACAGTCCAATACCGTGAATTGGAAGTTCTCCATAATTAATCGATAATTCTTATTTTTAATTCCATCGATTCTATTCGACTTACTATACAAAAATAATCGATGCAAGTCGTATCTAATTGTTACAAAAGTCGTATCTATTGTATGTCTCTTCACGGACAGTCCCTCTTTTGTCTATGAAATACTGCCTGCCATGTAAAAATAGGCGTAAATATCGGATCTCTCTTTTACACCTACACAAAACAACGCTTCACTAGCGCTACAGGGTTTGAAATTTACATTTTGACGTTCGAAGATGCTTTCCTTTCGGTCGAGTTTGACGTAAAACAGCTTCATCAAGTTGCTCCAGTTTCGTTTTTTCGTTTGAAGTGGAAATAGTGGAATTTTCTATTTATGAGTGACATAACTGGGCATTGCCGTTTGTTGCTCCGGTCGTTTTTAACCTCGGGTCATAATCAGATTTCGTTTCTGAGACTGTGATCGCATTCAATCTGTATGCAACTGTTACGCGTCGCCTCGACTATGTCGTACCAGGGATCACCTTATTCGGGGCCGGGGGATGAGTATGACTTCGAGGACGATGGATACGATGACCTGGACGAGTTCAGGGAGCGGGAAGACACGCTACAGCAGCCGGCTCCGGCCGAGGACAGCGACGAAGGTGAGTGTTGTTTACGATCTTTGTCCGCTCCAATTGGGCTATTTCACGCATCTTTTACGGCCTTGGTGCTGTAGAAGTGCACGTGTGTTGTTTCCCTGGCGTGTGACACTGTAAACAGATGTTATGTAACATCAACAAGGTTACCCAGTGGCTCCGATGTAGTTCCCGCGTATTCGCGGTAGGTACCTCTTTCGTGACGTAATTGAGATGTTTTTGTGTCACTTTCACCAATCACTAAAACATGGCATTGATTTTCTATCCCTCATTATAATTTTGTCTGTAAAGTTCTGCTATTGAACAATCTCAATACAACATCCTAATAAAATGTTGTAATCTGCCTTATGTTCTTTAAAAAAGCTGCTTAAACTGATAATATCTATGCTAGCCAAGCATAGATATAATAACCATAAATAACCAAAAAATAATAATTTATCGATGTGTGTATTGCAGTGTGACAAAAAGGTCATAACTCGGTGCATAATTTTGCTCAATGAGCAAACACTGATTTTCAGTTATTGCCCACCAACCTCGGTGGTTTTTGTTATTATAATAGTATTTATTATTATTGATTAGCTATCGCTGTCCCGCTGCAGGGAAAGACGAAGAAAGAAAAGAAAGTCGAAGAGTGCAAGAAGGGAAGGGAGTTCCCTTCTTGCACTCTTCGAGATTTAATACTGTGACAGGCCATGTTGGCAAATACGAGTCAAGCTTGTCCCGCCATCTCATTCTATTCCTTCCACATCGTCGCATAGTATCGAGTGGGGTCCACTCTGTGGTTCTCTTTGTCCGGCTCAATTTCAGTAGTTCCATTACTAGTACTTAAACAAAATTGTATTTTTCCAGATACAGAAGAAGCCAGCGAGACTGAACTGCCAAATAATGATGAACCCCCGGAGACGCAAAATGAAAGAAAAGAGCAGTAAGTGATAGGTTATCCTGCAAGCCATATACTTATAATTTTAACACTTTCAGAATCTCTCTCTCGGTGAAAATCTTGAATGCATCTCTATGACATTTGATCTAACCTGGCTCACATAGGGCTTAAGTGGAAGACTAAATCCTCTATTATGATGTATTCTGTTTTGCCAATAAATCTGCTAGAGAATGAATGAACTGTTACTAAATTAATTACATCAGTGCTAAAACAGTTACAATATACAAATTAGTTCATTTCGACACTGTGTGTTGAAGACACATCAGCGAAAGCTGCTTGTCTATAAACTAAAAAATAAATACATAATAAATATATAAACCAACAAAGTAATTGCTTGGTAAAAAGAGATATTGCTTTTATTTAAAAAAAAAATGTGTATTGAAATATGTTTTTTTTGTCCCAAAACACAAATCATATATTCAACAAAAGTTATAAGAACATTGTCAGTATAGCACAGTCTCCTGTGTTAGTGTTAAACTAAACACTAACACAGGACTAGTGTTGCAGGAAAGTAGTAACACACCCAATTCTGTCTCATCACATCTTTCTTGCCAATGAATTATACAAACCAAAATAGCCCAGAAAACAAAAATAAAACTAAAGAGTATTCAAAATAAATGTAATATAAAAAATAGTAAACAACTTGTTTCATTATGTACACTTTCATGGTCAATCACATAAAACTAAATGTGTTTGTATCTACAGGATATATCAGGACAAGTTGGCAAATTTCAAGAAGCAACTGCAACAATTGGAAGATGGCAGTCACCCAGAGTTCCTCAGGAGAGTCAAGAGGCTGGAACATCAGCTGCATGAGAGGCTACGAGTCAATAGGATATACAAGTAAGAGATATAATCTGGAAGTAGTAGAGTTCTTTGTGAATGGCTTTTCCGGGGAAGTACCACGATGCCTATATATGCCGTGCAGCAATGGTTTTGTTTAGGTTTGAAAAGTGTAGGTGCCAGTGAAATTACATGGACATTAGGCTTAAAACCTTCAAGCATTTCATTTATTTATGCGTCAATTCGATGGATGCAGGGTGTTGCAGCGTAGAGCATGTTCCAAACCTGCGTGACCTCTGAAGCAATACTTTATTATAAGTAATGGTTACCATTTAACATCAAGTGGCCCATGTGCTTGTTCCAACTTAATTTAACAACATTCAATATCATAAAAAAGTATGTAATTCAGATAATTAGTGATAAGACCTAAAAATCCACTAACACTACGCAGAAGCATGTTGAATTTCACAATCTTCATTTAACAACCTCTTATTTATGACCCATTGGAAATTGATTTACAAAAAAATCACTTAAGAAATGGTGAACACATTTCGCTATTTTTTTCACTAAGATTAATTTTGTAGTCCAATTAGTTTTTAGGGAAAGAAAAATGTTGTTGAAAGAAAATTGATACAATAAAAGTTCTTTGAAATTTTTGTATGACATCAAATATTGATCAGGAATTAGTAATAAGATTGACACAAATATTAAAATAAATAATTTCAATCAACAGACATGAAAATTGTACATTTTAAAATAATTTGGTTTCTTTATAATGAGCCCATCATTTTGTGGTAGAACATTTTAGAAACCAGATCTGCAGTCACCTGTTTTAGTGTCTCATGTACCACTTATTCCCTTCTAACCTCACTATCTTTGCCGCAGGGATCACATGAATGAGGTGGTGGAAAGAGAGTACATAGCAGAGAAGAAAGCAGCTGCCAAGGAGTTTGAGGAGAAGAAGGTGGAGCTCAGAGAAAACCTTCTCAATGACTTTGAGGATAAGCGGAAGATGATTGAGAGTGAACGCCACAGTATGGAGCTAAATGGTGATTCTATGGAGGTAAGCATTACTTTAAAATTCTGTATATTTATTCATTTATTTATTTGTTTATAGATGAGCAGCTTTCGCTGATGTGTCTACATCAAATGACTACTACAGGCAAATGATTCTAGTTGTGGACCACTCTGTTACTGAGGAAGTGTTTCCCAGTATTGGTGTTAAATTGTGCACGCATATGTTACCATATTCTAAATTGCAACATGAATATAATGTGTGTGAAGATACTAGAAATCATCTATAGCTGTGCATGTTTCCCCTAAGGCAGATATAGAGATCATTCAATGGCGATTGAAGAAGTAATTAAATTTATATAGTACATTACTGCAGAGGCCAGCAAAAGAGGCATTGATGGACGAACGTGTAAATGTGGGCGCACACATACGTGAGTCCATCAATGTCTAGTTGTGGCCAAGGCCTAGTACTTTTCTAAAATAATGCACGGAAATTAAAACAAAATAGTTCCTAGACAGAACTTATACATTTTCCAATAAACAGTATTCTATTTGCAAGCCAGTTCGAAATTTAAATAAACCCTTTGATTAGTTACTTCCTTGGTTGCCATGTTTTGGAGTAAAAGATCGTTCCATTTTTAAATAACACGACATAGATGAGTTTTCATAGTAATTTATTTGGCCGCTAAAAACACGACAGATATGAATTTTCATACAACTTTTGCCGGCCGCTGCTCGCATTTATTGGGCCGGTACAGCAATTTCGATATATCTCGAAGAAGGTTGTCAAAATAATGCTCTAATTTCCAAGCATGCTTTTTCAATTGCCTTTGAGCTTAGCTACATTACGCAGATCGTCACTCCCAACGAGAAGGCTTCCTACGCCACGCTTGTGACAAAACTAGGATTAAACTAAAACTCGATAGTACAACACAATGATTTTTCAACAACACCAGCCTATTCAGTCTACTGCTGGACATAGGCCTCCCCTATAAGAAGGGGGATATGCCCATAATCCCCACGCTTGGCATGCGGGTATCGCAGGGCACAGCTTCTCGCACCGTCAAGGAATTTAGCTGTGCCAGTGTAAGGCTGCGCTATGCCGCGCTCAGCCGGCCGCCAGAGCCCCGTTTGTTAGTTAACAGGGTGCACCTCGTGCAGGTGAGGTTGGCTTGGGTTCTGGAGATCGAGACTAGAACCCCTCACACCCCTTTGTCACATTGAACTTTAATTACAATCATTAGCCTGCCTTCATTAGCATGACTTGTTCTGTGTATTCAAAGGTGCAACGCAGGGATGATACGACACATCCTCGGTAATGGTGTGTACGCCACACATAAAAGAAATGCGTTGCTTCCGCACCCTACACGCGCCGATGGCGTGCATGTTTCATACCTACAATAAGATTTGTCATCATCGTTTATGCACTCTCTAACTCTAACTGCAGTAAGTCTAAAATTGCAAATCAGTGTACAATTCATATAATAAATATCTGATAATGCTGTGTCACAAATAATATATTATTTTAAACATTATTTATGCCCTTTGTCTCACTCGAAAGTCCTATTGTGACCCACTATTCACTTAAGTGGGTAAGAAGAATCTAATCCTCATATTGAGTCAATACATAAACATCTTATATATCTTGTTTGTAGTCTATATGGGAAAAAGAATTAGATGCAGTTATCTAAGAAAATAATTCCTAATTTCCCAGGTGAAGCCTGTGATGAAGAGGATACTACGACGGCGAGCGAACGAGCCCGCCCCAGCGCCGGAGAAGCGACGGAAACCCCTCGCAACAACCCTCACCTTTCAACTGGACGACAGAGACATCGAGTCAGATCTCAGGGCGATCGCGTCGCCGGTCGCTAACCGACATCACACGCCAGCTGTGCAGCCGAGAAAGCACCTTAATTCTAGCAGCTGTAAGTCCACATTCCAACAGGATGATAGACTTCATGTCAGATCTCGGGCCCTAATACTCATGAATAAGAGATGATTGTCGCATTAGAAAAATGTCGCGAGAATCATACAGTTTTGACAGTTCACACGAAATAGTCTGTGACAATAGTCTTAAGAATAGGGCACCAGGCCGATCGCGTCTCCTATAATAATCCTGGACGTTATCACACAGCATCATGTAGCCTCAAACTAAGCAGAGCTTGTATTATGGGAACCACATGATTGATAAACTACATAGATATTTTTTTTTTGTAAATACATACATATCATACATAGAAAACACCCAGACCCGAGACAAATATCTGCAGAACATGCAAACATTTGTCCCGCGGTGGGAATCGAACCCGTAACCTTCTGCGTCACAGGCGGACCTTCGCCCACTGCGCCACAAAGGTCGTCGTCGTCCTATCGATCTGTCGCTGACCGACATCACAGCCGTCAGCTGTCCAAAAGAGCACCTTAATTCTAGCTGCTGAAGTCCACCTCAAAAAGGATGATAAACTTCATGTCAGATCTCAGGGCGATCCCGTCACCTATCGATCTGTTGCTAATCGACATCACACGCCAACTGAGCAGCCAAAAAAGCACTTTAATTCTAGCAGCTGTAAGTCCAACTTCCAATAGGATGAAGGACTTCACATCAGATCTCAGGGCGATCGGGGCACGGCCACCGGCTAATTAATCGTCATGTAAAATTCATCTTCTTTGCCTCATTATAACTACTCACTCGCATTGTGACAGGTGTCCATGATTGGCTGATTGACCTTCGGGCGCCTAAAAACTCCGACATCAGAGTTATTCTCCGCCAGTTTGTTAAGCCACTATTTCATATATACATATGAATGTGCCAACGGCAGAGGCAACTGCAGGCGTCGACACGGTATTTGTCAACGGCGTGGCGCCGACGCGTCTACGGCTGCTGTCGACGCATCAAAGGGCTGCCGCGATGCCGTTGAAACGTCGACGGCTGCCGCCGACAGGTGTCGACAGCTGCAGTTGCCTTTGCCGTTGGCACTTTGCCGCTCGTGTATTGGCGGCATTTCGCTCGTGTAAAAGAGCACTAAGATGAATATTTAGTTGGAATTTAGTAGTAGATAAAAGATTTTTTTATGTACCCATGATAAGAGACATGATCACGAAGATAAGTGAAAAAGTATTTGTATCATATTATATACGTAAAATTTTGGCCAATAAAAAAGCGCAGATTCAAAATGACGCTTTGTAATTGGCCAAAATATTTCGATACTCTTACGAAACGTCAGGTTGAAATGAAAGTGAAAGTGAAAATTTCTTTGTTCAGTACGCACATTACAGTACACTTTGAATCATCAATTAATTAATTAGTATTAAACCAATTTGACACACATATAAAAATTGGGTCTCCTTGTGCAAGATCTTGTTGCTTCAAAATATTTCTGTGTGCTACCTGAAACTAACATCAAGTATTTTGATCCTGAGATATGTGTGACAACAAAGCTCCACATGCTTTATTTCCAACAGAAAATCCAAAAAAAAAGGTGTGTATGTATTTCGTGTTCTGAGGGGTGTAGTCGCCTTAAGCTCACCATAGTAAGTAGTAAAAATGTGTGTTAAGTTCACCTTCTGTTGTCTCTTTCACAGGTGAATCTCCAGTACCGCGAGAGAGCGAGACGGCGACAGAGACCCGCGTGGAGGATGGCAAGCTTCTGTACGAGAGGCGATGGTACCATCGCGGACAGAGCGTCTCTGTCGAGGGCAAAGAGATGCCCAAGTTTGCAGGGCACATACACGCCATCACAGACGATGCGGTTAGTTTATTTACTTACTGACCCCCCCACAGATTCAAAATTCTACAGTTCATACAAAAATTCTATAGAAAAAGTAGAGATGTGTCGACTATGACTTTGGCCGACTAGCCCAAATAAATAATAAATAAATTATGTTAGTTAGTAGTAACAAACATAAATACAACCGAATTGAGAACCTCCTCCTTTTTTGAAGTTAGTTAAATAAGGCGAAAGTTTGTTAAAAAAAAATAGCTGTGAGATATAAAAAGGTTTGTTCTTTCTGCACACCAACAATATTGAATTAATTGAGCTGAAATTTTACACATTATGTAGTCTAGTCCGGGAATAACATATGGGCTAAATTTTATTTCGGTTCGATTCCCGCTTTCGATTTCCGTGGTGGGTGTGGTTCCCCTAATATCATTAGGGGCTCTGCTTAGTTTGGGGCTACATGATGCTGTGTGATTGCGTCCCGCATTATTTATTTATTTATTTATTTGGGTACCACGCAAGTGAAATCGCGGGTGGAAGCTATTGTACCCTAAAATTATCATCATCATCATCATCATCAGCTCAGCCTTTAGCAGATGACTGCTGGACATAGGCCTCCCCTAATGATATTGAATATTTGTTATTTTATTTAATTCTCAAAGAAAAACTTACAGCTAGTTTCATGAGTATATAAATAATATAGATTTTGAGAGCAAAGTAAAATAGTAAGTAATATTGTTTTTTTTTTCCAGATATGGATAAAAAAATCAACCCTAGAACGAATAAGGATATACGTGTCCCAACTAGCGCGGGGCAAAGTGACGTTAAAGCGGCGGGCGTCGTGATCGACTCTCGACCCTGTGTACTTGTAAATAGTGTTGTAAATAGATTGCGCGAGTGAATGAGTTAATTCGCTAGGTGTAAATGGAATGTGACGTTGGAAGCTCAACTGAGTAAGGATCAGGATTTATAAGGTAGCACAAATTGTATCTTTATTTATGACGAATTTGAACTCTATTATTAGGGCGCTATTACTTTGACGTGGCCATGTATGTAAGAACAGCCTGGGTACTGATTCTCAGGTATTCAGACATATGTCGCGAGAACTGTCCAAATTAAGGAAATGTGACAGTTCTCGTGACATATTTCTAATGCGAAAATTATCTCTATCCCTGAGAATCGGGGCTTTGATATCTTACTGAGGGATTTTCGTTACACAATTTAAGAAGACTGGCTTTTTAGATGACGCTGACTCATTTGGAGTCATCATACATGTCAGTATTGTCAGTCTATCAACATACTCAAGGGTATGACAGGCATCTTGGCTGACTGACCTCATATTATTATAAACAATTATGGTTAGGTTCAATATTAAACAGCTACAATATAAAGGTAGGTAGTAGACTTTATCAATGGAGACTTAATAATAATGACTTAATTATACTTGATACTGGTGAAATTGTGGAAAACTTTCCCAGAAGCCATTGAATAAGGAACTGAAGTGACGGTAATTGTGACTCCAATTCAGTCAGCATAATCATCAAGCCAGTTGGAATGATTTTTACGTGAATCGAAAATCTCTCAACAAACAGCATATTTTGTTGAAGCTAAGAGCGCCTGCCACACTTATAGTTCAAACTGTGCATCAGCTAACTCGGTTGCACACTGAAATGATAAGCACCGGTCCTGTTTTTACAAACTTTGACACTTTGTCAATTGACGTTCTTTGAATTGCGACAGATGAAATGTCAAAGTGTGTAAAAACAGGACCAGTGCTTTTCATTTCGGTGTGCAACTTATAAACCGTATTGCGTTGCTATTATTATTATACTTGATACTGGCGAAATTGTGGAGGACTGACCCAGAAGCCATTTAATAAAGAAGTGAAGTGAGTTAGCTGATCAGGAAGCTGGAACGCATTCCAAAACGAAGAACAGATGCGCGTAGTTGCGACTGCGGATGAAACTGTCCTGCTCATTGCGCTAGCCTACCTACAATCCGAACTGTTCGGGTAAACGATTCTCCAGTTTAGACTGGCGCATGGAACGGTTAGATCGAACTGTCGGCGGCTGCGAATTTACATGTTCATTTCGGAGTGAAGGTTGGAATGACGCTTGCCGAGTTTCGAACTGTACGTGTGGCCGGCGCTAATAGCGACGATGTCGTTTGCGCTATGGGCAAATATCCGTCTGATATTCTAGAGGTTGCGGGTTCGATTCACGCTGAGGAACAAATGTTTGCATGATCTGCAGATAATTGTTTCAGAGTACCATGAGAGTGCGGTACTATGGTGTACTCAGAGTTTGATACACACAATGTTTATCATCAAATACACACTTTTTCAACAAATACAGCAAATTTTAACAGCTATACATTTGATCCTTTACTGTATACAGTTAAAGTAATGTACATCCGATTTAAACAATACATGACCACTCTGTAATCGCGCTCTATTAATAAAATAAACTGCAGTATTTATAAATCACATTAAGTCTTAAATTGACTCATTAATATATTAGATTCATCACTTATGACAGGGTTAAAATTCATCATCATAGTATCTATGTATATAAGAGTCACTAATTTTTAACTATTGATCAGTACTTGCCATGCATTTATGATAAACAAGATGTTTTTTTATGAAATATCTGTTAATAAGTTCTAATGCATAATGAGTTGTATAATGGCTTTATTCAAGGAGTTTTCTGATTCAATATTTGATGAAGTATTTGTATGATTTTGTAATGAAATAGTTGGTCAGCTTTAAAAAATTGTGAAACAGGTCTTTAAAGACCAATTTCAATATGTACAATAGTCATAACGCATCGTTCTCTCTGAAGATGGCCTCAAGAAGTTCCTATTTGCGGCATAGTTCCTATTTGTGGAAGGGTTCGAAAATATGAAGATAAAAAAAAAATACGCTTATTACGATTGATAATTATCGGATAATTATCCGCCAATACAAGCCACAATCAAGAAGTGAAGTGAAATGAAGTGATTTATCCTTGTAAGGGGTAGTCCATTAATCACGTGAGGCTCGAAAGGGGGGGGGAGGGGTTTGGATATCGCGTGTATTTATTTTTTGTCAAATTCGCGATTTCTAAACTGAAAAGCGACGTGTAGTGTGACCTTGACTCGCTGTTGCGAGGCAGCGAACGAAGTTCTTAAACATGGTCCTTCATTTCAAAATAAAATTAGATTATACTTTATACCTGTATTTAAATATAATCTTCTAACATTTTTAAGATTCTATGTAGGTACTAAAAATACACGTGATTTTGGGTGGGGGAGGGGAGGTTAGTCGTAAACCTCACCAAGGGGGAGGGGGGTTAAAAAATGCTAAAAAATATCACGTGATTAATGGACGGCCCCTGAGGGGTTTAGGGTAATCCCCTTCGTTGATGCTTCGTGCGTTCGGATAGACGTAAGCGCGGAAATACACGTTCGAATACAGTTCACTTTTATGAGTGCAATTTTTTGTTATTCATCGATGATAATCCATCTGTTATTATCACGATAATAATCATGATAATAACTTTCGAACCCTGATTTGTGGGTTGGATTGTGCTAGGATTGCTTGAATCTTTACTGTGCGTAACTTCAGAGGAGCATGGTCCCGTGTGATTATTTTACACACATAATTTTTTTATAATAATTGTATTGAGATAAATATATTTGTATCTCAAACTTGTTGAATCAAGCCTATGTTTCTGCTAACAGATTTTATTTACGTAGATAAAATAAAATTGGCATAATAGGGTTGCCAATTGTTATCAAATATATATATTCCAAAAAAAAAAAACTAAATTTGGCTTTTAAGGTTTAGTTTATGCACTAGCCTTGTGATTGAATCTTTAATTTTATTTAAATTACATAATTAGGTTGGTTGTATGCATGGAGCAAGCTGACACGAGAAGTGCTAGTTCTGTTCCCGCTGTGGGACAAATAGGTGTACGATCTGCAACGCCTAGGACACAAGATGAAGTTCTAGGGTAAGGACTATGAAATAACCAGTGTGCTGATGAGGGATTTTCGATTTACAGAGAAATAGACACTGGCTTGATGGATGGCACTGACTGAATTAAAGTCACAATCCAGTCAGCAAAGTTGGTTGGCATACCCTTCAGTATGTCAAAGTCAAATAAAGTATTCTGTGATGACCAAGGACTTTTTACAGGGAAGTGCGCACTATTAACAAACATCTGTGCCTGATAATTCTCAAGAAAAATGCCCAGAGGGGTTGTGTTTCGTTTCCTCTTTGTGTAACACTAAAGAGGAAACGATGTCCAGCAGTGGCCTAATACAGGCTGAAGAAGAAGAAAAAGAAAAAGAAGAAACAGGAAACGAGACACAACCCCTTTTTGGGAGAATACTTAAGGCACAGATTTAAGTTCAAAGCCTGCACTTCCATAATAAAAAACTCTTTGGCGCCATTTTAAAAGCCAGTATTTTCTGATTATATTGGTTGCGAAAACCCCACATTCTGATTCAATATTTTAAAATTACAAGTGGCAACCCTCCTAAACAGTATTTTTGTATATAACTGTAAATGTATATTGTAGTATACAGATCAAATGACTGTCTATGTGTACATGACTGTAAAGTCAAATTTATTTTTGATTTTTTTTAAATATTTTTTTGTGATTTTTATGAAATATGTGAATTGCGTCAGATTTGTAAATAAGAGATAATTTACGGATGTAAATGATATTGAGAAAAGATCTTTTAATTATATGTATAAATAAGTGATTTCTTTGTTTTAATAACTGTTCTTATTATCTATCTAAGTACCTACTAAGTGATACTATTTTTCATGCGTTGGCGGTACGAGCTTGATACCTTCAAAAGAGGGTGGTGGGTGGTAGCTCGGGACAGATATGTTTGGAAGTCTGTGTCTTTGCCCAGCTGTGGGACGAGAAAAAAAATAATTCTTAATCGGCGGTGCAAAATTCAAAAAGTACGTTTGGTTACAAAATACCCGTGCATCGCGGGACTCACGCTTGTCGAAAATACATAATGTATGTATGTTTAAAAGTCTATGCTTCTAGACCCAAGATATTGAGATACTCGTACGTATGCATCCGTTTCTAGCTGATCATATTAGACAAGAAATTAGGGATCAGTCGTATGAGTTGATGTTTTAGAGTATGAGGAAATTTAAGATTTCTTATAGTTCTTTTCCATATATTCTAGACAAAGCTTTGTCCCGCGTCGCTAAATGTCTGAAGACCCTTATTAAAAGGCTCATTAGCAGTGGCAACCAGTTGATTAACAGATTTATCTGACAGCAACCTGATTACTGACAAGTACTTAATATTATCTGTGGACAAGTAGCGCCGTGCGCGCGGCAAACATTGATAAAGCTTTGGGACATTTTTAAATCCCCTCATTATAATATTTACGTATGGTCCACTGGTGAAGCGAATAGCTTTTTTAAGTTTTTGTCTCTTATCTGTAACTTAAAGTAGCTGGTACTTAACCTAGTGTTACTTTTTATGGGACTAGTATGTACGAACAAATGAAACGGGGACTATGAAGCTGTTTTGTGTTTTTTTAACAACGCATATTGTCGACAAAACAAGCTGTTGATTGGTCTAGTCTAGAGCAATGATCGATGTTGGAAAAACAAAAAGAAATGTCAAGAGCCGCTTTAAAAATCTCATTGTCTGGCACAGAAAGAACAAGATAGGACCTGAGGGAGATACATTCCTTTGGCCTCTCCAAAATAAGAGAAATTATACTTACCTAATCAGATATCCCCCCATGGGGTGTACAGGGTTCCAACCCCTATCTTCGGAACCCAAGCCAACCCCACCCTGCTAAACAACGAACGGGGCTCTGGTAGCCGGCTGATTGCGGCATAGCACAGCCTACATCGGCACAGCTAAATCCCCTGGCCACTGACGGGCAGCAGCGTCGGTGGTGCGAGAAGCTGTGCCCTGCAATCCCCAACCCGCATGCCCAGCGTGGGGATTATGGGTATATCCCCCTTTATTAGGGGAGGTCTATGTCCAGCAGTGGACTGATATAGGCTGATGTGGATGTGGAATCAGATATCTGTATTAGTGGTTCTCGACTGACTGGAAAGGAAAAGCAAAGTCTGGCGAAATTTTGCACATGTTATGCAAAAGGCTTGTTTTTTTACTTCTACGTCTACTCTAGACATTAGCGGTATAGATAAAAATTGTCGGAGAGAGATCTCAGGCTGCATCTTGTTACATTGTTGAATTGTTTTTTATATTGAAAGCAATCAACAGTAGCTGAACATATCTCAAAGTAAATATAGGTTACACAAAGCATCACAAGTTTCTTAACACTTTAATAAACACTTTTTTTCAGTACTGTAATATACCATGTTTTGAAGCTACTTAAGTAAGTTCACAAACATTAACCGTATCTAATTCTCTAGTCCAAGGATTTGGACGGTCTCGCCAAATTGATCGTAATCGGGTCATATTTGACTAGGTAATTCGATGCCTTGTACGCAACAGTAACACTTGTGCCAACATTGCTTTATTAGGGTATTGGGGTAAACTGATTGAGAGGTGTTATTTTAGTAAATAATTCAGAGTTAAAAACCTACCTTTGGTAATTCTGATATCTGCATTACCAAAGGTTATTGTAAGAAAAATGTAATGTAAATATGTAGGTTTGTATACATACCATGTAATACATTACATAATGGGTGTTTTCTATGCATGATATGTAGCTTTTTACAAAAAAAAATAAAGTAATAAATCAACCATGTGGTTCCTATAACACAAGCTCTGCTTAGTTTGGGGCTTCATGATGTTGTGTGATTGATAATGTCCAGCATTATTTACTATTTTATTATTTATATTAATACTAGCTTCCGCCCGCGGCTTCGCGTAGTACCGAGATAAAAAGTTAATCCAGGTACGAAACTATCTGTATTCCAAGTTTCATCCAAATCCGTTCAGCCGTTACGGAGTGAAGCGACCACAAAGATACTCACACACACACAAACTTTCTCATTTATAATATTAAGTGTGATAAACGAATATTCAATTTTTTTTGCAGGTACATCGCATTGGGATGGGAGGCGTAATCAGTATCATTCATAGTCAGCTACTAGGTATCTTCTGTCACTGTAGTCAGCAATAAAACCAATAAAAACTTCAATAACGAAGACGATCTGCTAGTTGGTGAGTGTCGTTTGCTTAGTTTAATATCCTACTAATATTATAAACGTGAAAGTTTGTATGAATTTTACGCAAACTATGGAACGGATTTTGATGAAACTTGGAATATACATAGATTGTGATCTGGATTAACACACAGGCTACCTTTAATCCGGGTACCACGCGAGTGAAGCCGTGGGCGGAAGCTAATTCATAATTTATGCTGCAGAGAAACTATTGAACCATTTCTTCACAGATTTTATACTTTCCCTAGCTAACTTTTTTTAAAACTAGCGAATACCAATTTTTGAATTCGCCTTTTCTTGTGACTCCAACCGTTATAAAACATCCAGATTAACCGGTAGATCACTATCAATACTTGATACTCTTTGCATATTGACCTCTGTGTCTGTCCAAAAAATCCATCTAAACGGTCAGAAGTCTGAACATAATATTTATTTTAGTGATTTAAAAAAAATACTAGTAGCTTCATAAAGCTTTCTTCAAACATAAGGAAACCATCGCCATTAAAAGTAACTATTTACACGTCACAACTCGAAAGTGACAAAATGATCAAAATAACCTGTACAACTTAAAATTTATAAAACTCGCCATGATCAAATTTAAAGTCAAAAACTAAGTATTTTATTGAAATATACTAGGTAGGTCCCCTTTGAATCGTCGATAAAATAAGTACTATTATTTTTTGTTTGGTACTGAATTTTAATTTTCCGGGTTTGAACCACGTCCAAACTATCTTTCGTGAATCGTGACATAATTCCTTTTAATTCGGAGTTTAAAAATAAAAAAAACGATTACAACTTTTACATCCGTTGTGGGTTTAATTATTTTTTAAAATTTTGCTTTTTATCCTTGAAAAACTTTCAGATTTATATCAGGTGATTAAGTTTTTCAAGAAAAAATAATTGTCGTAAATTGCCTATCTCATTTTGTGTACGCCTGACAACGAGTAAACCAATGAGTATGCGAAATTTTGAGTAGAAACGTAACAGATAAACATAGTCACATTCACATTTATAACAATAGAATACAAAATTTTTGGTATATTTAAAAATGTTAATAATAAATAGGAAGTTAGGATAGTATTTAATAAGTGTACCTACCTATGTGAAATGAGTTGATCATGACATGAAGGTCGAGTAAATGTATTAAAAGGTTAAAAGCGTGCCATCGCGTTTGACCATTTGTTCTTTGAGTGCTCAGTGTAGCATTTAAAAAAATAAAACTTTTTTTACTTTAACATTTTTAATGGATGGAGAGCTCATGGCGCATGGCGTAGCGCTTAATGCTGGCTTTTGCAAAAATAAGTATTGGCAGTTGTTTGTCTTAACAGACAGCGAACAAGAAAATAAATATTGTTTTGGAGACTGGAGTAAATGCAAATAGAAGTACGAAGGACTTTACCAGTCCATCTTTATAGAGTGCCTAGGTATTGTAGCTATGTAAATAAATGCTAATAGTTGAACTCCGAATTAATGTTTTTATAAACAAATGTGGTGAGAAAAGGCGGAAAAGTATCGTCAACATTTCGTGAATGTGATAATCATTAACTTCTTATCTTAGTTCATTGATCAGCTACATCATTGAAAAGAGTCCTCAGTTTTAGAAATACTGTATTTTTAGGATCTCTATAATAAGGAAAACTTGCCACCTTCTTATTCTAATATTTATTGTAAGAGGACGAGTTAGGATGAATCATTTGTTTTTGTCCAAAATCAATTAATGGTAGGTAGGCAACCTTAATGTCTCGGAGCATGTCACACAAAAATCTAGCCAAATGTACTTACAGTTACGCATTTATGGACAAAGTCAATTTATAAAGTCGATGTCCTGCCGCTTTGGTGGTCAGTCTCCAAGGCACGGAGGTGCCGCGCGTCGCGCCATTCAGATCCTCGCCACCGATCAGGCACTACCGCTCCCAAATTTTCGAAAATTCATTTAGAATCACCCGTCATTGCTATTCAAGTCACGGGCAGCGGCTAGGCCGCCGCGACGCGCCACTGACACATTTCTGCGGTTTCGCGCGCTCTTTGAATTTAGAATAGTTTTTCATTATTTTTTTCTTCGATTCGGTGATTTTAACGTTTTGTGCTAGTATCCACGTGCACTTCGGAATTTTCGGTGATATTTTTTTTGCTGTTATCGGAAATCCGGAAAATCTAAGGTGAGTTTAGATATAATTCGTTCTTACCTTATTCAAGAGTCACACGTTATTTATTTAAGGTCGTTGTTTTTACTGTCATTATCCTTTCTGCTTCATGCCAAGTGTTTATTTAAGTGAGCAGTGAATCGGATGAGCAATTTAATGACATCAATCTCGTATCATCGTTAAGTGCTCTGGACCTGCTTATTACGACTGTAAGATTTTGTAAATTGGAAAAGTTTAAGGTATAATTTTCCGATTTATCGCATTATTTATGTATATCGGTTTTTCCAGAGATCTTCAATTATAGATTTTAAAAGTTTTATCGTCTTTTTAAGGCCTTTTAACTAGGTGCGTTCACTAATTATATATAACTCATGAGTACCTGACGCCTTAATTCCTTTTACTCCATATTTATAAAAAGAGTGAGTCTTTGCTTATTCCGTGACTTATTTGCTAAACACAAGTTGTATTAAGAACCATTAAAATATATAAAAAGCGCGGTAAAAAGCGAAGTTTAACAACTTTAGAATTCAGGACATGGGTGTGTCATATGGAAATCTTTAGTGACTATTAAAAAACTATAAATCCAATCAACATGACAAAACAATCTTTTTAGGGTACTGTAGTCAAATAATGGAAACGAAATCTGAAAAAAATACCATTCTAGACTAACACAAAAACACACAACATGTCTATGATATGGTCTGATATAAGGACACTTTCAAAAATAAAATAAAGGAAAACAATTGATAGGGATATCCAGGAACTTTATGTGACATGGGACTGCGAGATCTTCCCTCAGCTCGGCAAGTCTTGGGCAGTTTATTTAAAAAGTCAAAGAACCGATTAAGACACCTGCAGTGTCCAATGTCACATACTCCTCAAATATTAATTTACAAAAGGACAATGTAGTCCTGGTTAAAATTTACATTGACAAACACAAACCAGTAATAATATTGGAACAACTTGTTGCTGCTGACATTTTCGCTTTACAAAAAGATGATTTCGGTTCGCTGTTTGTTGTGCTTTTGATGTAGCCTGCAGGGTTGACACCAGGGATATTATACTGGCTATAATTGTCTTTTAAAACAAACATCTCTAATTACTTCTGTTCTGTGTAATATTTTACGCCCTTTATTACTTCGTTGCTAAGTATGTTAAAGCAATGTGAAGCTTAATTTTAATATCTACATGTCTGAACTCAATATTTATCTGTGATCTACCATTCGATTCAGGAAACGATCCAAAACATGTTATCTTTTTATTAAAAGTACATAATTACATGCATACAGACAACCCTGTCGTAAGAAAGATCTCAAAGAAAATGGCAGATGATAATTTCACGCTTTGAAATGATGATACCGATGATCACGTAGATGATCAACTCGATTTAGCAACAAAAGGATATTATTATATTCTAAATTCGTCATTTTGCTTTAATTTAATGGCTGTTGACCTTTTCACATGTTCAATAATTCAGGATTAATATCATTGGGTCATTTTATGGGTATCTCATCAAAACATTCATCTTATTTTTTATTTTATTTCATTAGCATTCGATTGGAGTTACTTTTCTAAAAGAATCATAGAAAATTAGTGTTTTACGAGTGAGTTATTAACGACTTTTACATTTTTAAATTTAATCGAAAGTTTGAACACCTGTTACCCATATAATTGACATACTTTTGTATTGTTACCTGTTCAGAGAAACCATTTAGATTAGAATATCGCATACATTTTTGCAGAATATTAAAATTATTTGACACCGCTTAATCACCTTCCATCTTAGGTCTTGACAAAAACAGTTAGCACATTACTCATCGCCGTTATAAAAAAGAAACATAAATCCAGATTTTTATAGTACTAATTTGTTATATTAATATAGTCGACATTAATTCGGTCATGTTTATAAAACGATGCTATCACCCACCTTATTTGGCAATGTTAATATTTCAAGGAATGCGATCGTTAAAGAATTAATCGCACGTGTGCTGAGAACGATGTCAGTTTTTGTTTTTAAAACTAGCTTTTGAATCGCCACTTCTGCCACAACTTTAGGAATCTTGTTAATAAGAAACAGAATGTGTCCTGCCACTTAAGGTGCGCCTGAGTCGTTACAGTCAGTGTGGTTTAACACTTCCTTGTTCATCAATCGATTGTGAAATTGTATCAGTATTTTTTTGTTGTATATCCATCGTACTTGCTTGATCCATGCTTTATTCAAATAGAGCCTGTACGGAGGACGAAACCTTTCACCATAATGGGTCATCATCTCACCCAAAACCGATCTTATGACAGACGAGTAAAAAAATCAGAGACATGACGAAAAGCCTTTTTAAGTATTAAGTAAACTAAATACAGACATATTTCTGAAGTCAGTGTATTTCAAACCTCTAGCAAATATAGTTGACCTTTTGTATTATTGAAAACTAGGTGATCCGGTCGCAACTTTGTTTGCATGATCTTCCTTTCCCGTCAGTCAATTCAATTATAAATATACTTTGCACCTAGGGATAGTTTAATTTTCTGAATGAATTTTCAAAATCAGTTTGTAAGTTTCCGATATTACCCCTACAAACTTTTCTTAATTTTTTATTTTAATTCTTTATAATAATAGTATAGACTTTTTTAAATAAAAGGTAATTTAATCAATTTTAAATATAAAAGAATCGACACCATGTTATTATAATTAGAGCATTAATTTCTAGGTACCTGTTTACAGACATTGTAACGTTTTTTATAAACTCCGTAGTTTTTTGTGTATGTAATTATTGTGTTTTGAAAGGAATCCGGCTCGAACACATGGACGTGCTTCACTTAATTAGAGAGATGAGATATTGTACGACCATCGTTCTTGAAATCCCTTCCATTTTTTGGTATTTCTTATTAAAATGACTCTTGGTATAATTAAGCCTTAAGTAAGTGTGTAATAATTAAGCCTAAACTTGGTATAATTAAGCCTAAACTAGTGTGTGTAGTGTGTGGTTTGATTTACATCAAAATATCTTACACTAGCTTCCGCCCGCGGCTTGGCTCACGTGATACCCGGATAAAAAGTAAATTTATAATATTAGTGTGATGGAGATTTATATTGATTTGCACTGCAGTATACCATTGCAAAAATATTTGGTGATGGGGCAAAATTGGTTGCTTAACCTTAAAATCGAATGTGAAATTATATCACATAAACATTTTAAATGCGAATTTTTGTGTTTTAGTGTTTGGTTTGTTCCCACTGAATTCCGTAACGGGTGAACGGATTTGTACGAAAATTGGAAATATATAGTTAGTGACCTCATCATCATCATCATCCTATCCAGTCCACTGCTGGACATAGACCTCCCCTATGGTGCACCCTGTCCTGAGCTCGACGACCATATTTTGTGACCTGAAATAACAAATAGGATACTTGTTATCCGGGAGGTTTTACATATAAGGAAGTTTTTTTTACATTTGCCCGTAGAACAATATTGCAGCCTTGCTTTGTTCCCCTTCGTAATCCAATTCCAAATTATCCTTTCGTCTTTCGAAGGCCTGTCACCTGTCCCGGGCCTCAAGCCTGACATATTGGTTCACGAGGTGATTCACTCGACGAGTCACGAAAACCATCGTCCTTAGTACTCTGATTTACATACTCAGACAAGCGATTGTATGATTTAATTCGTCAAAAGTAACTGAGCAGATTTCTAACCAAATCTATCTACTCGATAATATTTTTGTAAAACCTAAGGGCAACTTTGGACGGTTTGATTGTGAAGATAATAATCATACAGTTGCGAGACAAGATTCGTGCTGTTAATTTTGATTTTTCAGTTATTCGTGTTGTTCAGCTTCTTTTGATTTTTACATATTTACATTACATTTACATACGCGTGTATCTAACACGTGCAAAAAGTGTTCAGATTTTTTTGGCCACTTATGTTGCTTAGCTATTTTTGATAGTGACTATACGACGAGCCATTGTTTTTTTAAACCAGATTAATCATTCACGGATCAAGAATTAATCGAAACAGTTTTGTTTTTAAAATTGGACACACCAACATCTGATAAACTTTTAAGGAAGATTTAACGAGATTTTCGCGCGTTTTTATTATCAGACATTTTTATGACTGCCATAATATTTCCCATGTAGTTTAAATGATTTTGGTCCAAACATACAACCCTGTCATAAGCCAGGGGTAGTTTGTATATTCTCTGGATATTGATTAATTAATGGTTGATTTCATTTAATTTTCCGTAATATATAAACATATTATCAGTAAGGCGATAATACCTGTTACAAAATTTTGACGATTTTCAAGGTCACACTTTATCGAAAGCTTTTCTAAATACCATTTATTGATGCTTATGATCGTTTAAAGACAGAAATATGATATTTGATTTTATGACAATGCTCATACCAGTTTAGTGGAATGAGCTATAAAGATGTATTTGGACGGTAGGTATTCATTTGAATAGGTAGATCAATTTAATTTGTATCATTTATTTGTCATGTAAATTAGGTGATTGACATTTATAGCTGATTGTGGTTCCATAAATATGTAATTTGGCTTCTACAGAAAACAAAAAGCTCACTTGTTTTATCTTATACATTTAAATAATGGTAGAAGGATAAAAATACTAAGATAAGGTCATGAACTTAACTGGCATTTTCGCACGCACAGGATTCAATTTAAAAATTATTACTTTCGTAATATATTTCAGAAGTCGATACTAAATTCGAAAAAATGATAAGGAAACATGAAAACGTAATATTGCTTACATTAAACGGACCTTTTTGAAGGTCTCAGTATAAAGTATCAGGTCCCATTCGCGAGCAGCCGTAAAGCAATATGTTAAAGGGACTACCGATAATGCCTGGCTTAACTGGCCGTGGTTAATCCTATCTACAACATTGTCTTTATCAACCAGCTCTTCAAAAATGGTCTTTATGTCTCCGGGAGAGAATTTATCACCAGTTTTATTGTGTACATCCTGTAATTTTGTTATTGTAATTTATCTTGTTGGCAAGCTTTCGCGAGCTTGTTCATCGACGCGTGTGTATTGATTTAAAATGCCTCCATTATGTATTTTGTTCTGACTTTATGACTATTGGTTTATAACATTTTATTACTGATTGATTATTTTGTCGGCTTAAAATACCGTATTATCGTTACGGCATCGATTACTGCAGGTACTTTGCGTTTACATTTATTGATTGTATCATCTAATCAATAGTTAAAATTACTAACGGTCCCAATACGAGCCTGCATAGCCTTGACCTAATAGTATTTGGTATGACATGCGGAGCTGAAACGTGGTAGAAACTGGATGCGGCGAGCTGAGGACAGGGCGCAATGGCGCCCATCAGAAATTTTGGCCCAATGACAAAGCCTTATTCTTAACCTTAACTATCTTACTTCTACTTAACCGTCTTCAAAAAGGAGGAGGTTCTCAATTGGTCGGAATCAAAGAAATAGGACTATAGCATAGAATAAGTCTTAAAATTCATTTATGCTCTGAACATCCCTCATATGCAGTACACGTGAAAAGACTTGAAAGACTTCAAAAAAAAATCCTTTACCACCTTACATATGCGAACTGTCTTTGTCGCAATCTCCAGTCCTATGAATTGAAACTTGAACATTTTAATATGAGTACACTTGAGCGAAGGAGATATGTAGCGGATATTGTGTTTCTGCATAAGATAATTCATGGAAAAATAGACAGTCCATACATACTGGGAAAAAATCAATTTTCTGTTCCCCGTCCGTCTAGCCGTCTCCTCAACAGAAAAACTTTCAATCTTCGTCACTGTCACACTAACTATAGTCAGCACTCTCCTATTAACAGAATGTGTCGGTAATATCTTTTTATTGCATGCTGTGTTCACATCCAGAAGGTTATAACACAAACTCGATAAAAATTATGGTATTGTTAGTTTTAATTATATATATTATATTATATTGATTGTGTATAACCAGTTTTGTGGACCATAATAAAAAATCTGGCTGATCTCTACTTATATCCACTTATATCCATAAGAAAGAGATGCATACTATATCTCAATGCGATTTCTGCGACTTCGTACAGGGCATTTGCATGAACAGCAGTGCGCTCGAACAAATTTCTATGCACCTGCATAGAAATTTGTTCGAGCGCACTGGTACGATTAACTTTTTGAAGTCGCATTGATATAATATGTATGCATCCCTTTCTAACTGATATTGGACATAAGAAAGTAGATATCAGCCGTATTGAATTTTAAGACTTTATCTAGTTGTCTTCCTATATCTGTAGTCGGAATCTTTTTATCTACATTTTTTTTGAATCTACGCTTACCAAAATTTGACGTCTACGATACGAATAGATACTTTTTCGCTAGTGTTTATGATCGATTTGTTATTTATTAACACTGGTAATACCTAAAACAACTAATTGGATACATTTCAAAATCAATTCCTGGTAATTTAAAAGTGAACTTTGAGTGCACGTTGCACCAAATATTTCGGCACGACTTTAAATGTGTTTATTGCACCAATAAAATAAAGTCTGCGATCTTAACATTCAACTCAATCATTTCAATTTATATTTTGAATAAACTGCAGATATAATTGGCCTTTTGCATCTAGTCTAAATTATTTATACAACATGATGTGGTTTTATTGACTGACCGAGACGCTACTGACACGCTGTAGTATTTGACACATGGCCTGTGACATGGCGTGGTAAGATGGAGTATGCTTGTCACCACCTATACCACCTATCTTCTCAGCCTAGTCAACCTTACCCACAGGGAAAACATGGTCAAGACATGTGAAGCTGCATACGCGGATTCCTCAGGAGGTTTGCCTTCATCTTTTACTTTAAAAACGTATAATTCTGGCCGGCCGACGGCCTCTGTGGCGCAGTGGGTCCGCCTGGGACGCAAAAGGTTGCGGGTTCGATTCCCGCTGCGGTACAAATGTTTGCATGTTCTGCAGATATTTGTCTCGGGTCTGGGTGTTTTCTATGTATGATTTATTTACAATGTATTTATTTACAAAAATATATATATAGATGTAATATATCAATCATGTGGTTCCCATAACACAAGCTCTGCTTAGTTTGGGGCTACATGATGCTGTGTGATAGTCCAGAATTATTTATTTATTATTATTTGGTGCACACGGCCAAGATTCGATCCGAAGACCTTTGGATCGGAAGTACATTCCACTAAGCCACCACGGCCTTATAAAATTACCTATACTGGAAAATTTTATAATTGTAGTTTATTTTTGGTATCTCCTCTCAACGAGAGTAAGGGTCAATCGATTCATGCTACATTTTGTGAAGAAATTCAGAACATAACATTTTGTGAAGATAAAAAATAACAAACTTTATTTTTGTAATGAAAATAATACCTTATTAGGTAGACACATAAATTTTCATTGTAGCTGGGAACTAACAAGAACACTTGATTATGTCATTAAACAAAACTCATCAACTTCATCTTCATCAGCCTATAGCAGTCCACTGCTGGATATACCTAGATAGACTTCCCTATAACTAATTGTACAAGGTTTAATTGAATTCTTTTTCATCCCGGGAAGGGGTAAATTTGATTGAGATAAATATAACAGTATATATCAATGTTCATGTTCAATCTACGATTTTTTTAGTTTTTCATTGAAAAAATGGCTTCTAAAGTTACGCCATAATTTTGCTCAAGAACCAACAGCCAGAACAGCCCTTTTTGGCAGTCCTAAAACAGTTGATTTTGTACAACTTTTTCCTTGGTATTGATGATGATAATTGAACCTCTGCCTTAAATTGTTAGGTAAAGATAAGCTTAAAGTTTTTGGATAAACATTTTGAATAACCTATTTCACTTCAAGTTCTCATAACTTATGGACAATAATAGTTCAAATTTCAAGAGAGAGGATTACATTCGGGTTCAAGCACATCTTGTATACCATTGGTCTTCATTGTTTGGTCGCGATACGAATCAAATATGTCAAAGTGATCCATTAATGCTATTGAATACATTGAATAAATATATTTTCATTTCATTTGTACTTTTGTATTTGACCTGCATCTTGGCAATTGGCAAGCGTGCTGATTTACAATCAGATGTTACAACACTTGCGCAAGCGTCGATCTGGAGATAAGATCGCTATTGACTTGTCGTTCATTGGTTTTCAAAGATAGTTTCCTTGTAGGTTTTGTATTGAACTTGTATTTTACTTTTTATGTTTACATGAAATCCTACAAAATTATAAAGGCGAAAGTTTGTGAAAAATAAATGATAGGTGAAAATGTTTAGGTATTATTTGTTTGTTTTGTTTGTTTGTACTTCCATCACGCCAGAATTCTGAACGGATGGAGCTGAAAATTTGGCACTTGTTGTCGTAGATCATAAATAACAAATACAGGCTAGGTACTTTTTATACGGATACCACGGGAACGAAGCCGCGGGCGGAAACTAGTTATTAATAATACAGGACATTTTCGTGTAGCCCCAGAGTAATCAGAGCTTTATGGGAATTATAATTCCTTCCTAAATATATTTTTATTCAGAGGAAAATTTGAAGAAGACTCCATTTGTTATTCTCTCGCGAATGATCGTCACAGTAAATTGTCAGAAATAGATAGTAGTGAATAGATTTCGTACCTATTAATTACAGCACAGCCTGCAAGCTTCTGCAGATTACAATAGTCATTTTAGCCGTAATTATATTTTATCCATTAAACTAATTCGGAAAATGTATCACATAACGCGTTCTATTTAAATTCTCTAATACTGGGCCCGCACCCGTGCGTATCGCGACGAATCTTCGTGCAATGATACGATACACGCATAATGTGACCATGACCACCTAATATTGAATATCGTCACGATAGTGTACGGGCTACACACCGAGTTTCTGCAAAACACACAAAGTGGTGCAGCCTGCTAAACAACGAACGGGGCTCTGGCGGCCGGCTGATTGCGGCATAGCACAGCCTACATCGGCACAGCTAAATCCCCTGACCACCGACGGGCAGCAGCGTCGGTGGTGCGAGAAGCTGTGCCCTGCGATCCCCAACCCGCATGCCCAGCGTGGGGATTATGGGCATATCCCCCTTTATTAGGGGAGGCCTATGTCCAGCAGTGGACTGATATAGGCTGGTGTGGTGTGGTGACACAAAGCTTTGGCACGTATTGCCTCGTCACAATTGGCGGAGGTGCGGACCCAGCCTGATATAGTAGTAGTATTTACACTTAAAATTATACATCATCATCATCATCTTCATCATCGGTTTATAGTAGTCCACTGCTGGACATAGGCCCCTCCTTATGAGCGCCATTGCGACCGCATCTGGATGCGTCGAGCTCAGGATAGGTCCAGCAGCTTTTCCCAAATCGTCACTCAACCTGGCCGGAGGGCATCCTACACTACGTTTGCCGAGCCGCGGTCTCCACTCAAGAACTCGTTTGCCCCAACGGTTATCGGATCTTCGACAGATATGGCCAGCCCACTGCTACTTCAGCTTGCTAATTCTCTGAGCTATATCGACAACTTTCGTACTATGTCGGATAGTCTCGTTATGGATTCTATCCTTTAGAGAAACTCCGAGCATAGCTCGCTCCATAGCTGGCTGGGCGACTTTAAACTGGTGGACTAGCCGTACTGTGAGTGTCTACGTTTCGGCTCCGTATGTCATGACGGGTAGGACACACTGATTGAAAACTTTCGTTTTCAAACATTGCGGTATGGGTCACACGAAGACTCGACTTAGTTTTCCAAATGCTGCCCAACCCAGCTGAATCCTCCTCTTGGTAAAATTATACAATAGGATAATTAATAGATACTGTGATTTCATAACAAATTATCACCATTTTAACCGTCGTTTGACCGTCGTTGAAGATGAAATATAGTTTTCGGACAAGTTCATTTTAGAATAGATTTTTTAATAGTCGTGTTTCGATTGTGTGTAACGAAACTTGTCGAGTTCAATGTCCTGTTTAAGTAATTTAGTGTCGTGTCTTGAATAATTTATCAGTTTGTAATTTAAAAGATCAGTTTTTTTCCAAGACAAAGATTTTTTGGCGCTATTCAAACTTTGAATATCGTATAAGAGTGTCTATGTATGTATGTTTATCAGACTGGTAACCCTAGTACAGGGTGTGCCTAGTTTGGGATCAGTTGACTTTGTGTGAGAGGTCCCATGTATTTACATATAGGTATTCTATTTTTTAAGTGTTTTACCAATGATTTCTAAACATAGATTCGCCAGAAATGCTGTTGTTTCTATGTACCTCTACTTAAATGGTATGCATTTAATATCTAGACAATATTTAGGTTAGGTACTTTTAATTGCAAACGATATTAGCCTTATCTACCCTAATAAAAGATTAAATAACGAATTAACAAAATAAATCAATTATTAAAAACACATTTGTTGATGAGAAACGAACATAGTTTTTTTTATAAGCCGTATGAATTCTCTAGTATCGGACAGTATCTTCAGCGTCGTAGGTTGCGAATTCAATTACCGTCGACAAACATTTTAGTGACAATCATTTGACAAACATTAGAGTTTGTTCTATTTTTTCTGTTTGTTGAGGGCCGCCAGTGCATCAGGCTGGCGCAGGACCGTGGCAAGAGCAAAGGGAGGCTTATACTTGGCAGTGGGTGAAGTCGGGCTGCGGATTATGATGATGATGATGATGATGATGGGTGTTTGTTTTATGAGTAGTATTAGGTATTTACAGGGTCTGCCTAGTTGACCTTGTATGAGGTCCCGTATTCATTCAGGTTATCTGCTAAGTAGCAAGCAATACCCGAGCGCCTTTCCCTGAATGAATGTAGCCAGCTCAGCTACATTAGTGCGCGGAACCGATGCTAATGTCAGGGTCGCTAACTGGTCCGGCATGACATTTGTTGGGCCGTAGGTGTTCATGGCGTGTGTTTAGGCCGCGTCACGTGGATCAATCGAACACCTTGATCCTAAAAGATTCTTCACGTCTGATTCTACAAGTCTTGTTCCACACACCACACCAGCTTCTTTCAGTCCACTACTGGACATAGGCCTCCGCTAATAAAGGGGGATATGCCCGTAATACCCACGCTGGGCACGGGGGTTTTGGATCGCACCGCTGCGCCGACGCTGTTGCCCTTCGGCGGGGCGGTCAGGGATTTTAGCTGTGCCTCATACAGGCGGCTGTCATGCGAGAATCCCGTTTATTTATATCTGTTTGTATCATTAATTTAAGTATTAGTATAGAGCAACAGGGCGACCATTTTAGATTATAAGCTTTACAAAAGAAAACTTCTTGGTTTTACCTAAATTAAGGAAGTAAAGAAACAATCTCCTTGCTAAGACGACTCATTAACTTAACTATTCCGTGCTTTTAGATAGGAAATTTCGTATTAGATAGAAAATCATTTATTGCACAAGATAAATTTCGTAGTGGACATTTCGGCGCGCAGCTGAGTGAGGTGTGGGCTGAGTTCACTAAAGAATCAAAAAGAAGTACAAAGGCGAACTTAATGCTAAACAGCATTTTAATAAGCTAACTTTTTGTTTTACTTTATTTACACATTTATATTTCTTAGTCCTTACTGCTATGTTGGATACCCGCCTTTACTTTACCGATAATCAGTGGCCTTGCAAGAGACTGTTGTCGGAACACATCAGTTTGATAGCAAGATGTTTGGTGACAGTGTAATTGTATAATTTAGACAGCTCCATGACTTGATTGGACTCCTCTGCTTAAGTGGGTAAAAGGTACCTATAAGCTTCCAGTCCGATTACTAAGTCCATGTTATTTCAATTTTTGTTCTTAACTATTACATTGTTTTTGAGGGAGTTGGAGACAGTTTCATCCCAAGCTTTTTTGTCATCTAAATAATCAGATATTTTATAATAAGCCTTATTACAGAGGTTACGTTTCACATAATTTTTGAATTTATTTACAGATAAATTAATCACGTCATTTGGGATTTTGTTAAAGACACGTAACGTTTTGCCCTTTAAATGATTGACTAACTTTATGGAGCCTTACAGGAGGAACAGCAAGTTTATCTTTATTTCTAGTGTTAACATTATGATAGTCGCTATAATTTTTGAACGAGTTAATACGTTTTCGGACATACATTAAGTTTTCTTATATATATTGGCACGGCACTGTCATAACATTTATTTCTTTAAACTTAGTTCTAAGTGATTCTCTGGGGCCCATATTATAAATTGGACATGGAATTAAACACAAATATGGTGTTGATATCTGCAGCATTCCCCCACAACAAAATGCTATGGAAGTAGCTGAAATAAACTAGTCTAGCCGTTTCTACGTCAGTAAGTTGACGGATTCTTTTGACTGCGTATGCTGCAGAACTGAGTCTGTTCGACAACCCATCTATGTGAGCGCCCCATTGAAGCTTATTATCTAAAGTTATGCATAAAAATACAGTAGTATCCACAAGATTTAAGTCTTCATCTTTTATTTTAAGGTTAGGTTTAACTTGTTTAACATTTGTTAATGTAAATCTTATACATTTTGTTTTAGTCTCATTCAGTAATAAATTATTTACATCGAACCAGTTACACATGCTTATAGTTACCAGTTACCAACCCCAATTTAGGCACATGGCATGTAGGGTAATCATTCTATAGTTTATCATGAAAATGTTGAGTAGGAGGATCATTAGTAGCCTAATATTTGGCTTCTTATGTCTTAGTTCCGACCTTATAACCTTACTAGCTAGCTAAATACGATATCCTGTCGAAATTCTAGAACTTATGAGCTGGTTATTTCGACATAATCATTTTTAAAAATCCGCCTTTTTTAGGGGATACAGAGAACAGGTACATGACACGAGGCTTATCACTTACTTGCCTCAAGTTGATGGACGCAGAGACGACTTAAAAAACATGCGTGGCCTATGATGCAATACTTTGTTATAGGTAATGGTTACCACATCTGTGCAAAGGCCCCCAATCCTCCAGTCATCTCGATCTTAAGCTAATTTTCACATTAGTCGGGCTATGTGCTGGTTCACTGTACCACATCTGGGAAAAGGCCCCCCATCCTCCAGTCATCTCGATCTTAATCTAATTTTCACATTAGGCGGGCTGTGTGCTGGTTCACTGTAACACATCTGGGCAAAGGCCCCCATTCCTCCAGTCATCTTGATCTTAAGCTAATTTTCACATTAGTCGGGCTATGTGCTGGTTCACTGTACCACATCTGGGAAAAGGCCCCCCATCCTCCAGTCATCTCGATCTTAAGCTAATTTTCACATCAGGCGAGCTATGTGCTGGTTCACTGTAACACATCTGGGCAAAGGCCCCCATTCCTCCAGTCATCTCGATTTTAAGCTTATTTTACCCACGCTCTATCTAAGGCTTAAACAAAAGGTGTCAAGTTCATATCGCTATCACGAGATTTTCAGTCAGCATGCCGCGGCGCCAAAATCTACGTGTAGGGAAAATAACCACAAAAATAAATGTATTTGCTTCGTAACAAGGAGTGAATTAAGTTATAAATGGACGCAGCCCGTAAAGGAAGTTATGGGCAGTTCTGCGGTTCTTCAATAAAGTCATTGTTTTTTAAAGTTCACTCATTGTCTTACGTTTAAGGCTTTGATATATTTCTCAGGCTCTCACGCTGTGTATCAATACGATCAACTTTTGATAAATTCATATTTCTATGGTAAGCATAAAACTAAGAGTTAATTTATGATGACTTTAAAAATAAAATTATGATCCAAAGTTATTCATTAATTTTGACTATGATTTTGACCAAGACTTAATATTCAGGATTTGACTAGTCTAAAAACGTAAAATTTTCCTTTTCTTACTTATAGTAGATACTATAATAATACATTAACTAGGTAGTTTTTTGAAATTACAGAGAATAATTACAAATTTAAGTTATTTGTGAGGAAACTAAAAATTATTTTAAATTTTATCTGCTGACTCTACCAATCAATTTGTCAATATAATGGGGCTTGCCCACAGGAAGGTTCAGTGTTTTATTATAAAAATCGATTCAGTAATTTCTTAATGAAATATAATTATAATGAAGGTAAAACCTATAAGTCCAAGTATTTATACCTACCTAGGTTTTAGAAAGAAAGAAAGAAAGAAAGAAAATTAATTTATTTGCAACAACTAGGCTTACATAGACATACATTACAGAGTAAAACAATGGTATTAAAATGACCGTAAGCCCGGACGTCACAAAAGGGACTCTGACTCAGCATAAGCTGGCTGGCTAGCAGGCTAGCAACCAACGCTGGTCTTCCGTCAGAGCCAGACGTTAATGTTACGGACAATCTACCCACATAATAATATTAATAGGTATACATACAAACGGACAATAATTGTTAACATACAACATAATTCGGACAGGCTGAATCATAACAACATAAACTTATTACTACATAGCCAAAAAACGATTACAACAAAAAAAAAAAAAAACTATTTTCTCGAAAATTCGAAAAACTTGCTGCTGCAAAAAGATGTGAACCAAAGAAGGTAAATTAAATTATAAAACAATTTCACCACTCTACTATTAAATATAATCACGCTTATAAAATACTTGTGTCGTGACTGAGACTTCCCTGTTTCTCCTGATGGTCAAACAGGAATTTCTTTAATTTAATTCTAAAACCATGTACATTTTGCAGGTTCCTTATCGGCGGGGGGATGTTGTTCCAGCACTTAGAAGCCGCATAGCGAAAGCTACCCCTGAAACAGGCAGAGCTATGCCGCTGTGTCGCGAGTTGCTTCGAGCACTGGCGAGAACCACAGTATCTAGAGCTAGAGGACCACAACAACTTCTCATAAAGATACGACGGCGCCTTATGCTTCATAATACCGAACATAAGGCACGCAAGGTGCAGTTTACGGCGGTGCAACATTTTTAAAATGAGATGTTTATTTAAAAACGGTGTTACATGACCTCTCAACGGAATATCAAAGCAGAAGCGGGCGCAGGCATTTTGAACACGCTGAACAAGTCTTTGCGTTCTAGAGAGTAAACGAGGCCCAATAACTACATCAGCATAATTCAATTTTGATAGCACAATGGACTCCACAAGACGGATACGCAAATCAGTACTAAGATACGGTCTCAATCTATATAGAACTTTCAGTCTATAGAAGCAGTTCCTAACAGATTCAGCAACATGCTTCTCAAACCGAAGGTGACAGTCCATCTGTAGACCGAGATTCCGCGCTTCGTAGACACGCTCCACTGGTTCACCCATTAGTACCACATTTTGCGTGAGGCTGAGACGATCCAAGTGATATTTAGTACCAAAAATCAGGTATTTAGTTTTAATCGGGTTTAGTAACAGGCTGTTTCTTTTTGACCATAGAGCTATGTTAGACAAATCCTTATTAAGATTTTCTATGGTACTTTCAATATCTGAAGGTTTGCAGGAGATGTAGACCTGGATATCATCAGCGTAGATATGAAAATTACAGTATTTAATAACAGTTTGTACGTCAGCAGAGAAAATTACAAAAAGAAGAGGCCCTAGAATCGATCCCTGAGGAACTCCTTGTTTGACTGGCAGACAGTCAGAAAAAACGTCGGTACCGTCATTACGAATTATTTTCGTGCTCTGGAAACGGTCACTAAGATAACTATTGAACCACCGTAAGGCATTCTGGTCAAAACCATAATAATTTAATTTAGACAGCAGTAAATTTATATTTAAGGAATCAAATGCCCTAGAAAAATCCAGCAGAACGAGCAGAGTACATAGCCCTTTATCTTGTGCACACAGTATCTGATCACAGACATCGAGCAAAGCAGTTGTGGTACTCCGCCCTTTCCTAAAACCCGACTGTACATCAGGCAGAATGCCATTTCTTTCGACATACTCTGTTAACTGACAGCTTATAACTTTTTCTAATATTTTTGATAAGCACGGCAGTATACTTATGGGTCTGAGCTCATTTAAAACAGTTGGACTTGCTATTTTAGGCAGAGGCAATACAATAGCCTGTTTCCAAGCGTCAGGAAAAACTGAGGAGCTAATAGACTTATTGATTAACAAAGTTATCGTATCAAGTGCATCAGGTAAAGTCATCATTAGCATATCTAAACTGATAAGATCCAGACCTACTGCTTTGGACTTGAGGCTACGTATTATTTTACAAATTTGGTCTAAGCTAACAAGTTGTAGACTAAATATTGATTCGCTGAATTTATGAAATTCGAAAAACGTAAGATCAGATATGGAAACATCAGACATACCAGGAAGAGTTAAAAAATGCGTGTTAATGATATTTGCATTTTGTAAATGTAGTGGAAGCTCAGAGCTTTTTTTTGGAAAAATCGTGTTTTTTATGTTTTTCCATAGTTCTTTGGGTCGATTAATACTATTATTTATTTTTAAATTAAAATATGCTCTCTTTTCATAAAAAAGAGCTTGGTTAACTGTGGACTTTAAGGATTTATAATATAATTTCTTGCTTTCCAACCTAGTTTTATGATATTCGACTGCCGCCTCGTCACGTAACCTCATCATTAACTTGACAGTATCCGTGATCCAAGGATGTGAACGGTTTTTGATGAATACTGACTTCAGAGGGGCGTGCAGATCTAACAGAGCCAAGATATTCTGATTGAAAAAGTTAACCATATCGTTAATATCATCAAGTGACTCTATAAAATCCCATCTAATATTACGTAAATCCATGTTAAACTTATTGATGCAGATATTTTTTAAAGGCCTGTAAGTGGCTGCGTATGGTTTAGGTTTAGATTTTTTGATGTTAAATTCAGAATAAACAAGACAGTGACCAAAGAGGGTCCCTACGGGTTCAACGGCGGTCATGTTAGATAGTAGATCAGAACATATCACGTCAATTAGCGTTTGAGAAGTTTCAGTAAAATGTGTTGGCGAAGAAATTAATTGATTAAGATTTAAACAGGATAAAAAAGTAAATAATTTAATAGCTTTTGATTCAGTAACATTTAGTAGGTTAATATTAAAGTCACCCAGTAATACCAAGTGATCACATGTAGGTAGCGAGTTTTTAGAATCTGTGAGAGCATCAAAGAAAATATCAGCATCCAGCCAGGGTGGCCTATACGCCGTGCCGATAGCAAGTTTTTTTCCGTTGAGAGTCATAGTGAGCCACATCTGTTCGACTGCCTTATGCAACGGGTCCACCGGGTGTGACCATGAGCGTACTGATATACCACGCTTAATAAAGAAGCCGACCCCTCCTCCGCGCGAGCGCACCTCTCGCGGCCGCGGAATGTGCTTTAGACGATAGCCCTCCACAGCGGGGGCGCGTCCCTCCTCACCCACTCTGAGCCATGTTTCATTTATAGCGAGAACGTCTAAGTTGAGCCTTAAAATTGAAGCAACAAGGTTATCATGGTTAGTGCCAAGGGAACCTGCATTTAACAAACCAATTTTTAGCAAACTAAAAACAAATGAAAAGGAAAGTCAGACGGACAATACAAGTGCGAATCAGGTAAAAATTAAATTGTAAATTAGAGGACATTGTGAAAAATGAGTTATTCTTAAAATATAAACAGAAAACAATTGTAAAAATATTAACTGTAGAATAAAACATTGAAGTAATCATTCTTAACAGAAGACTAAAAATACCTAAATAATATAATATAATATATTTTTCTGAGAAAAATGTATGATAATGAAACTTTATTACAATATAAATAAAATAACTACACATTATAAAGTTGTTTGATTTTGATTTTTGTAGAGTAGAGTGGTAAGAGTTTGAATGAATTACACATGTTGATAAATATCTTAATGATTTATAGATTACAAAAGAGTTAAATGGAAATGATTTTAGCTACTTAGTACCTATTTCCTGGTGATACCCCGCACATAAACAAAATTCCAATATAAAATACCTATAATAAGTAAGTATAGCTAATTGATTTTATTAATACAACTTTGGTTAGGTTTTTTTCTAAGAATATCGTCAGACACTAACCTTTATAAAATATGAAAGGTTAACTCTATATCTAATATATATTTAATTTAATTGAACTCGTTACTTTGACGGTGTCTTAGTTAATACTCTACTTATACAAAATAATGCTGGATATTATACAACATTATCTAGCCATAAATCAAGCAAAGCTTGTGTTATGGTAACCACATTATTGACACACACACCTACCTACATACTTACTCGTCCAAAAACGGTTCTTTGAGTTGCAAACTCTTAATACTTAATCGGTGGTTTGGAAACAACGCTGTCCAAATTTTTTTTGTTTTCATTTTCGGTATCATCTTCATAGATCAATCAATATTCACCGGTTCACCTTGATATTCATCCTTATCCGATAAAAGCCAGTATCGAATATTGATGAGCATAAACAAAAACAGCTTTTACAACGATTATTTTTACATTTTTTAAAATTATTCTCGCTTAATTATATTTTTTTCTTTAAAAATCCAAAATCAGCTACTTACCTTTTATAAAAAGTTCGATAAAAAATTGCGCGACCCTCAGATCCTACCTAGCGGTTATAGAGCGGATCGGAGAGTCATAAATCAAGTACTGACAGTAAAAAAGAGCCATGATTATCTTATCAAAAGAGCTTATCTGATCCCACTGCGAAGCAAAGACCTCCTCTTTTTCCACACTTCCCGATCTTGGGATTCCGCTTGCCAGATACCGATAAAGCGTAGAAAGATTAAATTACGATTAGGTACCAACTTCTGTTTAAAGGATGCTTCTCAAATAATTTTAGGTGGTTTAGGAAGGTATAGTTTTTTTGACCATTTCGTAGTACTTAATAACGCTAAGATTGATTTGACCGATACCTAATCTATTCCGACTGATCGAGACATGTTGTACGTACAAATCACCCGGCAATGCGCGGCAAGATAGTGACTGCGAATCCTGCGGCAGGTGTACGGATGTGTTTTCAGCACTCAAAGCGTTAAAAGGCCAGAAAGGAAATTATATGATTTATCGTACATTGAAGAGGTATGGAAAGAATGTTATATGAATTCTAAAGGATGTGCTGGCAGAGGTAGGTCAAAGAAAAGATAGATACCTACATTACCTTCATGTAAAAATATGAGTAAAAATGGAGTTAATATTGAGATGACGGCTGATGGACGGTAGTGGAAGAGGCAAACATGTTGTGCCGACTCCACTGAAAGAGGGATATATTTACAATACAAATATTTTATTTTATTAACATAATCATTACTGGGTATGAATGTTTTTGAAGCCTTCTTTTAAGTATGAAATACCTGTGTTAGAAGACCTCGTTTAACTTAAAGAGGGACAAGGGTAGGTAGTGGTAGGAAGACGATGATGATGAATTGTTTGTCCTTACACACTTATGCCCAGTGTGAGTACATGGTTTTGTTGTAAACATACTGTAAATAATTGTCAGTGCCAATACCGTAGCGCTTATCTCAAAACGCATGTTAACATCGAAACATCATTTTGTTTGTCTCATATGATCGCTTACTTCATTAATCATTGGATAATTATATTAAACTATCTTAATATGTAAAATAATTGAATTATTACAAGTTAAGTAGGTACTTGAGGTTTAGAAGGGAGGTAAAAAAACTACCTACTACCTACAGCTACCATAGTAAGCTCGATTAGAACATTAGGGTTTTTTGAGTTTTCTCTTTTCAAGTCTCAAACTGTTAAAAATATTCATTCATCTCACTTCTTAGTCATTGTTTAACATCTCAATTTGTTAATTAACCACCATTTTTGAAATCGGATATAAATAAATTTTTGCATAGTTCCAAGTTTATCGACCTGATGTTGTATTAATTAACGTCTCGTTAACCTTTCATATGGATTAAAGAGTAGGTATTTTTAATGATTTCTGGTGCTTCATTTAAAATTTATTATAGATTTTATCACATAATTAGGCTCATCTGTCAGATTGTATTAACGGCAGCACAATAATATGATTACTTAACTTTTCTCTCCGATTTACATTTTTGACTTCGTATTATACACATTTATGTACAACGTAGCTTTGAAATATCTATCGTTGAATGGAAAATGGGCAAAAATGTATAGAACTTGGTCCAAGAGCCTCCACTGATGAGACTTGCAGGAAATAAAAGGGCATAGTTGTTGTATGATTAGTCATCAGGCTCATTAATTGAGGCTCTTGGACCAATTTTGCCCATTGTCCTTCCTTGAAAGCTTTGTAATATATAAAGTCAATGCGCATGTATTCCTGCAGTTGGCATGTGTTCCTCAGCAATACAAGAATCGGTGCGGTTTCTATGTGGCCTATTTTAGTTATTTGACAACCGTACCCGCTGACTCTGAACAAGGCTACCTGCCAAGCTTTCAGCACGTTGACTAGAGGCCTCGGACATGACGCTACGCGCCATGCGCCATGCCGGAGAACCACGTCCTGGGCTGCAGCAGATACGGCGCGGTGTGTTAAAGCGCTCAAAGCGTTAAGTGCGTGAAAAAAGTCGGTAAGTAAGCTAATGCTAATATCTAAGGTTGTCACAAGGTTGCCACAAGTATAAGTTGGCGGTGGCGTTTTTGGGAACTAAAACTGGAACTATGTGTTTGACGCGTGGTAGTTTACGGACAACAACATTGTGGTAAATCTGCGAATTATTGGGGTTTTAAAATGCCGAAAGGGATTAAAAGTGGTTCAAGAGAACCGTAATCAAAGTACATACATTTTCTGGTTTGAAGCACAGTGGTGCACTGCAACGCCAAGATAAACTTGTAGCATTGTAAGCTTAAGAAACAATGTGTATAATACAAAGTGATACCTACCTGTCCTCCATTATAAATTTTGAAAGATACACGAACTCAATTTCTATATCAAATTGAGTGATTGATCAATTGATTGAAGCCGAATTTTATCAAACAACCCAAACCTGCAAGCATATTTTAAATGTTTATCATTAAACTTAATTAGATGCTGTTTATCATTGCAAAGAGCTTTTTTCGCTCTTATTTCCATTCGAAAGGTCAAGCTAGATTCGGAACGAAAATGGATCAACTCTATTGAACGGAGGTGCAAAAAGTTCACTCTTTGATGGAGCTAATTAGACTTTATGTCAAGGTATTAAGGTCGAAAAGGGGTAATTTTAAATATTACTTATTTCTTTGGCCTGTGAAGCCTGTTGGACTACATTTACATACTTTTTGTGGTCGTTTTGAAACTATGGAAATTAAGCGAAGGCTCGAACGCTCTACTTTGTCTCCGTATACATTCTTCACGCTGCATTTTTGCACAAAAAAGTGCACCGAACTGTTCCTAGATAAAGACTATCTGATCATGTCCAAGAGCAACTACCTATTATATGCTTGATATTATTATGGCCGAAAGGATTATCAAGTGCAAAAATGACCAGCGATCAGTCGAATCGCGTTTTGTTTCATTATCTGCAGGTATTATTCAAAACATTTAATTCGTTTCTAAAATAAAAAACATGAAATTGTCGTACCTAGTATGGGTTTAGAACTTCTTTGCCAAGAAGTAATCACTATTTTAACGACCTCTGTGCAGTGGGCACGGTGGGAAGGTCCACCTGAGACGCAGAAGGTTGCGGGTTCAATTCCCGCCGCATGTTCTGCAGATATTTTTCTCGGGTCTGGGTGTTTTCTATGTATAATATGTATGAATTTACAAAAAAAAGTATATTTGTAATATATCAATCATGTGGTTCCCATAACATAAGCTCTGCTTAGTTTGGGGCTACATGATGCTGTGTGATAACGTCCAGCATGAAGTTTTTAAGAGAGCTGGGTCTCTGCTGTAGCAGTAGTTGCAATTTATGCTTCGAGCAATTAATAGAAACCAATTTTTGGAAGCCACACGATGAGAACATGGTCTCATATCATAATACATTGTATTGAGAGAAAAATCTTGTACACTTCTTTATAAAATAGCTAGGTAGGTACCTAGGTACTTAATGTAAACAAAGGCACGTATTGAACGCACAAGGAATTCAAAAACATTAACTCCACGTGTCTGGGGTATGTTATTGAGTTGGTTCATTAGGTAACTTTGGAATGTTACGATATTAAATCTAAAGAAAAAAAATAATTTATGTATTATGAGTACCGGTATTTAATGAGTAGGCAGCTGGGGTGCAACGGGTTTCAACCGAAATCTTCTTAACTGAAGCCAACCTCACCCGCAGCCTAACACCGGCACGGCTACATGTGGCACAGTAGTGGAGTGATGTTGTTGTTGTTGTTGAGTAGGCAGCTAAATTAATGAGACAACAACTATTGACCCGCCTGCCAAGCGTGGTATGGTAAATCTCCCAAATAGGGAGGGGGCAGTGCAGGCTTTTGAAGAAAAATTAATTGTACTTAGATATTAAGTATGTTGTAAAATAATTTCAAGAGATCAAGACTAGGCATATGTATGTGGAGTGGATACCAGAATCGTGCCTCTACAGATCATGAATTAAACTTAACTTTGGTATCGGTACTTACATTTATGGGATACAAAACTTATCTAATAGGAAGTTTGTAACGTCGAGATATACAAGCATATACACACTTGTAACAGGATGAATGCTTTTCCATGTAGACCATCTTTAGGGCGATAACGAATATTTCAACATTCAACCAAACCGACGCGACGTATCGAAAGCATAACATTTCTGTTGTACAATGTAAAAATTTTAGCCAATGACCAAGCGTTATTTTAAATTTACGCTTACTAATTGGCCAAAATTTTACATAATTGATTCGAATACTTTTCGCATCGATATTATTGTGGATATTATGCTGTTACTATCGTAACCTTTTTCGCTAGTCTTCGTGATTGAGCCTCGGGTCTATTGTGAATTGTGAACGTGATACAGACAAACCTCTATCTCCATCATGCCTATTTCTGCCGTGAAGCAGCTGTGCTGTGTTTCGGTTTGAAGGGTGTGGGTGCCGGTGAAATTACAGGCACGAGAGGCTTATCATCTTCATGCCTCGAGTTGATGGACGCAGGGCATTGCATCGTATAGCACGATCCAAAAAAACGTGATCTATGCTATGTGATAGGTAATGGTTACCACTTAACATCAGGTGGACCATGTGCTTGTCAATCCACTCCATCTTCGTAGAGTAGATACCGTATAATAAAGTTCTACTTGCAAAAAATAATTACGTATTTTCGACATTAATCGTTAATTAAAGATTTTGTCATGGTGACATGACAACATTTCCGGTAAAAATATCAATTTACAACGTTAATGAACTTCGAGTGCCTATACAAAAGACACAAACTTGACGTAGAGTGCGGTGATAGCCGTTGCGAATTGTTCTTCAGAGTCAAAACACGATATATGTAGACTTATATATTATTCTTCGGGTTCATGATTCGGCACACCAATTGAGTACCTTTCGAAGGGTTATTGTACATTTGCCACAAAGTAAATTCGTCACGAAAAAAAGTATGTGTAAATTCGTCACAATTCAATATCTATGAGCCGCAAAAACAACGTTTAAGTTATGAATCAAAACTCAAGTAGAGATTTTTTTGACGGTTAAAACTATGCTCAAGTCTCAATTTAATTTCACACTTGTTCTAGAATACTACAATAACAATACCGGCTTACTCAGTCCACTGCTGGACATAGTTGACAAGAAGGGTTTTTTTCCCTTTATATCCTGAATGTCTAGTTACATATGGAAACAAAATTAACATATTCAGTATTGAGTATGGATATGACCAGAATCCCCCGCCAGAGCCCACATTGTAAAACAGCAGGGTGTCCCACTGGCAGATGAGGTTGCCCTAAAACTAAGTTCCAAACAAGGAAGTTGTACCATCCCCAGTTTTAGAGTACGGGACTAAAATGTACGTATATAATATGAGTAGCTCCACTAACTAGTAGACAGAAGGGTATCAGAATGTACCTGATATGAAATCTGTTAATCGTAAGCCCGTTACGCCTAAACAGTCTAGGAGTAGTAGAGAAGTAGTGGAAGTAAGTGTCGACTGCCTGGTGAAATCAAGAATCAAAATCAAAATTGATTTATTCAATAAGAACTGTAAGGTACACTTTGAATCATATTTTTTTTAGTTTACACCAATTCGTAACGCGACCAAACAGAGAAGTATTGGCAAGAAAATCTGCTAGGCTTATATTTTTTTTGATTCCATGTTATCACAATCTCTATTCTTAACTATAACATTGTTTTTGAGGGAGTTCGAGACAGTTTCATCCCAAGCTTTTTTGTGAAGTACCGGGTGAGAGTCCAACATCTACAATAGCGTCTAAAAAGATAAAAAAAGCACTCATCAGCATACTAAAGTTTCCGATCTGCGCGTACGCAATGTAGAATTGTAGAGTTACGCACAACCTTGACATTTGAGGACAATCTAGCTGTCTCCGCGTGTCGTGTTCTATTCGATACGCATTGATCCGTGCCGTAGCTTTAAGTATCCGGGCAAAATTTTCCAAATTTATAAACTATCTTTAGTTAGTTATGATATTACTTGTATATGTAAAATATTTAATAATTTAATTTAGTATATGCATAATTTTTAATAGGGGTGTAAGGGGTTCCAACCCCCATCTTTGGATCTCTGCTAACCATCTGGTAACTAACAAACGGGGCTGTGGTGTCCCGCTGATTGCGGCATGGCGCAGCCTAATACCGGCACAGCTAAATTCTCTGACCGTTGGTCTGTGAAGCGAGAAGTTGTGCCCTGCGAGCCCCAACCCGCATGCCCACGCTTGCGTGGGCATTATGGCATGAGGCCCTAGCATTGTGTTCAGTGGACTCATATAGGCTGGTGTGGTATAATATTTGCAATTAACATATTTGAGTTAGTTAAATAATTCTAAATCCGCTAACCCTCCTTCTCTGAAGGATGAGTTCAAAAAAATAAGTGCATAATATGACAGAAGAGCATCGATATTATACTGACTGACAGAAGAGTTTGTTATTAGTTCTTATTCTACACCGACTCTACGTGTCTAACATCCTCCATCCAATAGTCAGGAAATTCATTACACAAGATTATCTTGTAAGAGGACCAATAAGAAATTGCGTCGCCCTCTCTCTTGTCCCAGAACTTTGACAGCCAGTGTATTTCAAGAAAAAAGTCCCGCGTCATCGCGCTTACGCGAAAACATCGAACGTTTTGCAGGAACATCTAGACAATGCAGTTTATTTCTATCATAATTTGATGATGTTGGTTTCTATTTGACTTTTTCCCATTAAATTTTTACTTTTACACGACGCTGTCGCGCCGCTTGAGGAATTGTTTCGTGAATGAAAGGGACTGTAATTAAGTAGACCGTACTTTACAATGACTTTCGATCGGGACAGGTTTCATAATTTCATCTTAATAATCATCATAATTCATTATAGTACCCGCGATCACCACAAAGTGTTTTGTAAAGATTAATTTACAAATTGCCACCGGAAAACAGTTCAACACCTTATCTGTCGTTGATAAATGAGCAGGCTTGACGTTTTGTAAAGAATCGGTCAATTTGACAGTAGGTGCTTGTTAAAATGCGCAAACGCAATGAGGTCTGGCCTTATTGGGTGAAGGAATTCAAAAATTTTATAAAGGTAATGGAAGATTGGCGACTGTATTTTTTACGCATTCTTTTAAAGGTCTTATCATAGCTACTAATTGTTGATGAGGGGGTTCAATAAATGTGGAATGAACAATTACTTCACAATAATCTACGAGTAATCACAGACGGGCAGCAGCGTCGGTGGTGCGAGAAGCTGTGCCCTGCGATCCCCAACCCGCATGCCCAGCGTGGGGATTATGGGTATATCCCCCTTTATTAGGGGAGGCCTATGTCCAGCAGTGGACTGATATAAGCTGATGTGGATGGAATCTACGAGTATATTATTTTTATCTTGGTCTGTATTTTTTTACTCTGGTTCAAACCTAAATAAACTAAAATGCACTGGCCTAAGCCAAGTGCATACCAATAAAAATAAATGAATAAAATGTTTATTTCGGAACAAGTTACAATAGAACTAGAAGAATAGGGAAAACTATGAAACTTGCGATAATTAAACAAGACCGCACTTAACAAGAAGTTAAGTGCGAGGTGACTCGCCCACCGCGGGTGACGTCAATGGCATGCGATACTAATTACTAAGGTTTCTTCGTAATTAAAATGTATACGTCCTATAGAAAAATAAAAATCAGCTTTAGAATGGGCAAATTAAAGCCTTTCAGATAACACCATATTTGATCGTGTAACTTGCTTTATAGCTTGACCACAGCAACTGTCATTACATTTATTGATGTTTCTACAAAACCATATTAGCTGGATACTGCTCTAATTTTTCTGTAAAATATAGATATACTTCTATAATATGTATAAATTTCAGGTTTTTCACTTCGCAAACTTCGGAGTTAAGGGGGGGTTATGGTAATTTTTGGTCAATTTGGATCATAAAATGAATAAATAAAAATAAAACCAAGCATCGTATAAAAATAATGCTTTAGACCGACCTATTGGCACCTGTTTGAAAATTTTGATGTTTCTTATTTTGGACCTTTTGGGGATGAAAATGTAAACAATTTTTAATTTTTTTCAGTGCATTTTAAATCTACACCAAATTTTAAGTCGGTAGCTTATGAAGTTCTTGAAATAATCAGCTGTGACGGACGGGCGGACGGACAAAGCGGCACCTTATGGGTTCGTTTGACCGGTTCGGTAACGTCACCCTAAAAACAAGAGTAGGTAAATTAGGTAATAAAGGGTAAATATGAGTGGACATTCTGTCGACTAGTAATGTCATTATTATTATTATTAATTATCCATCGCTGTACTGCAGGGCAAAGGCTTCCCTTCTCTTCTTCCACTCTTGGCGATACAATAATCTACAACAATAAATAAATACCGAATTATGCATCAGGAATTTTCTCTCGTTTATTAAATAGATAACCATCAACGCCATATGAAAAATTGCACTCTTTTGTCAAACATTACTATGGTCTAATCTAAAAATTTGTATCATATGGAATAAGCCCTCCAAATTCTACGACAGATTATTTTCCACCCAGACTACTGTTCATTAATATAAATCAAGTGCTGTGAATTAGTTTGTAAATGTCAGCGCACAAGACAGGCGAGACAATAATAATCTTTTTAACAATATTCCTACTTGTGTGGGCTTTAAAAGAGTCGTCTAATTGTTGGTGGTACACGTTATAAGAATAAGAAGTTGTAGGGCTCGCAGCAGTCACGCAGCTTTGACTCCATACTATAATTTAATTCCAGAGTTCATCATCATCATCATCAGTAGCCTATATTAGTCGACTGCTGGACATAAGTCTCACTTAATCAGCGCCCCTACGCCCTGTCCTCAACTCGACGCATTCATCTTCTACCAGCCGGTTTCCGCGGCTAATCACTCCACCTCGGAACGATCTCCACTGAAGATAGGGGTATCCGGGTATACCCCAACGTTATTAGGTTCTTCGGCAGATAAGGCTATGCACACTGCCATTTCAGCTTGCTAATTCTCCGAGCTATGTCGACAACTTTAGTTCTATGTCAGTTCCTGAATTATGTGTCACAAACTATAAGTACTATGGTACTACAACATCCAGAACCGGGACAAAACAAAATAAAATAACAATAAATATTAACTTTATTTTTGTTCACAAAAACTTCGATCAAAACCTCCAAACTCACACAGTCTTGCATAAGTAAAATCAATAGGTGATCGAAGTAAAATGAAAGAAGAACTTCATTTATACCAATAACTAAGGAGACGTAAAGCAGGTTTGTAGATAGGTAGTACATGTAATAAGTTAGTATTTGTGTTGAACATGGCTGAGCTCCAACTCTAATATTTGCAGATCCTGCAAAAATTTATCTCGCAGCTGGAATCCAACCCGCAACTCTTGCGTGTCAGCCCGTTACGCCACCGAGGTCGTCTGAGGTGTATAGAATGTAACAGCATTCTGGTCCCATTCTAGCATTCTCCAGGGCGCCGTACTCGCGACTACTCCACACTTGTTCCACCATATAAAGCTGTAACTACATTGCACGGTGATAATTAACAGTGTTTATGTGGCGGGGCCCTTGACATTCACTCGGTGTTGTACTGTACTGTTTACTGTTCTGTGACTGGGGGCTCGACCGACTTATTTGATGGGTCTGATAGATTTAAGAAAATGATAGACGCGGATGAAAATTGGGTTGTTCCCGGTACTTACGCGGCCACTCCACTTCTTAATAGCACCTTTCACACGTAAAGTTCGGACCGCGGGAAATAGCACGCGCCATTCCACCCGCACTCCGAAACGTAAGTGTAGATGCGCAGGGCTGACAGTCTGATCTGGCATGTCGACGCGAAGGCAAATCTCACATTTTTAACCACGCATCACGTCAGTGATCAGTCCCAGATACGCGGTCCTATCTTTACGCGCCATTAGCACGACAGTTTGATCCGCAGTCCAAACCGTACAGATCGGACTACGCTTTGGAACGCAGTGCCGATGCGCGGTCTGATCTTTACGTGTCCAGGGCGCTATTGAGTTTCGTCCATTCACATTAAGAATTGTATCTACATTTTGACACTTTTGCACCTAAGCATCCGCTAGATAGTTCCACAGTCACTTCTGAACAAACAGCGAAAATCAATTTGTATAAATAAATATGAAAATTAAGTATTTCGAAGCACACTGGACAGTAGGTAAATAAATTACATAACGCCGAATATGTTAGGCTATGGCCTAGAACTATCGATTACTAGGATTATTTCATGTGTAATGTACACGATTCGTGAACTATGTAGAAAAAAAAGAAGGTACTATGTACACAATTATCTGCAGATCATACACATATACTGGAGTGAAAATAGAAACCGCAACCTCTTGGTTTTCAGTCGGCCATCCGCCAGTTGCACTACCGTGGTCACAGTACTGGCTATAAAACGTAAACACACGTGCATGCTACCGTTACGCGATGCGTTTGGTCATGCATGTAATGTGAGCCATCTTCATTTCGTTGAATTCGGTTTGCTTTCTTCAAACTTTGCTTTCTTGTCATCAATCAAATCCTTAGAATGTAAAATATAAAATAAAACACATAACGCAGCGGGAGAGCTGGCGGAGACGCATGGGATTTCGATTGTCACAGCAGGAAAAAAATGTTGGTTCATGGTTCATGATCCTCAGATATTTGTTCCGAATATGGCGAGGTGTAATATATTGCTGACTAGCTTCCGGCCGCGGTGTACCAGGATAAAAAGTTAGCTATATGTTAATCCAGGTCACAAACTATATGAATACCTTTCATCTAAATCTGTGCATTCTTAACGGAGTTGAGCGGGAATCAAAATAATGATTTAGAAAAAAAATTGAGTGTTGTTTATACTATAACGGCGAATCGCTCTGAACTTACTTGAAATACTTAATTACTATGTCTTGTGATAAGTCGATGGTGTATCTTTTTCAGTAAAATAAATAAATAACACACATTCACACACTCAAAAACTTTCGCATTTATAATATTAGTGTGATATATCAGGTAATATAGGTACCACATAATGATTCGCAGTAATATTATGTATCCTCCAGACGCACGACACAGAAGAAAATTGTGTAGATTGATAGATAGATAGATAGATAGATATTTATTTATGTGATTAATTTTTAACAAACTCTGACCATCGAGACATTTATACTCTAGAGTGGAAAACGTGGAAAATAAATGCACCAAAACGCCGCGCACGCTGTCTGTTGCGCGGTCTTTGAACACTTTTCAAGCGTTATGTCGCTTGAAAAGTGTTCTAAATTAGTGCTTTGTCATTTTGAAGTTTATTTATGTCAAACCCGTTTGGATGATTTTTGTTAAATTTCACTTAAAGACTGTCTTCTATATAATTATCTTGATGGTTAAAACCTATGTTAGGATTGCCTGGACACTAGGTACTCGATAAAATCGATTTCTACGGCCATTCAATGCTATTTGCGATTGTTAACTATTTGTGAATGTCGGGAAACATTAAATACACTATATTGATCATAAATAAGACAAGTAGCTACTAATTTTAAAATAAGTAATAACTTGTACCAAGACTGGACGCCAAATTAAAATGGTATGCGGAAGTTGGGTTTAGTTATCTTTTTTCTCCACCTCTGACATTTTCCTCGCTCTATGCAAAAAAGTAGAGCACAACCACAGATTATAAACATAGTTTGTACCAAATGTAATATGTTGCAAGCCAGTTTGTACTAGGTACTTATAATGGCCGGCTACATTATCGCGCTTCGGCGAACATTCGCGTTTTGACAACCTCATTGGTGCGAATAGCTGGCTGAGACGCAAGTGATCTGCGGATTTTTGTTCCCGGTCTAGGTGTTGTGGTACCATGGTGTAGGTACTAATAGTTCTTGATACCCAGGACACAGGGGGGAACTCTAGTTAAGGGGTTCAGGCTATGTGTAGGCTGTAGATTGTTATGTTATTAGCCTTTCGCCCACAGCTTCGCTTGCGTGATACCTATTAAAATAAATAGCTTTTAAGTTATTTTAGGTCACCAACTATGTAGGTATATTTCTAGTTTCAACTAAATCCATTCAGCCGTTATGGAGTTATATGGGAATAAACATAGAAACACTCTAATTCCCAAATTTTCTCTTTTAGATTATTAAATTAATGTAATTGCTCTGTCTGACTGAAACGTCTACACAACGTGAACATGCGTTTTCTTTACACAACACGAACCTTCGCCGAAGTTGGATTATGTAGCCGTCCCATTAATGAACACTGAACTGGTTCACGTAATAAATCGGTTAGTTGTTGTTTTTTGTAAATACAATGTGGATTCTGATGCAGGCGCGCCCCCTTGTGTAGGTAGGTATTTTAATTTCTTCCTGGTCGATAATTTTATTCGTCTTTTTAGTAAAGTCGGTTATAGGAACAGCGACAACAGAAACTATTATGTAAATTTTCCCTTTATAATACCTACCATTGACTATATAACATTTTGTTACATAAAAATAGATAGATAAATGACTGTCTGATTTAAAGGACTTACCCTTTGGATGGTGGTCCGGGAACTTGCGAGACACTTGGATTGATTTTTTACGAAGTTAAGTTATTTAATTATTTTTGCGTGTGCCATGATACTTTTTCGATGAGAATTTGGATAGGGAGGGGACATGGTAAGGAACGTTAGGATGGGTAGGGATGTCCCTCTAATCAAACATAATGTGTCCAATCGGTCGAATCTAGTTTGTGACAATGTTTTTACCTATATACCCTCGAGAGCAATGAATCCGGGTCACTCAAAGAATCCAAAAAATCTCGGAAAGTAAGAATGCTAGGTTAATGCAATAAATTGTATTTAATAGACAATTTAATACTCCTTAAATGAAAGTTAAAAAAATATGAGTCACCATACATTTTATTTACACAAAATTACATAAAGAAAAAAACTGCTGATCTCTCCTTAAAACAAAAATAGGAAACATGAAATTTTTGAACTTTATGACGATTTTCTTGAATTTCAATACTTCGTATTACCTCCTCGTGCTTCCATTACTGCGTTTACGCGGTTTGGCATGCTGTACATCAAGTTCCTTATACGATTTTGGGGAATATTCTCCCATTCCTCTGTGAGAGCAATTTTGAGCTCAGGAAGCGTGATTGGGGGAGGGTTTCGTTGTTTTACGCATCTCCCTAGCTCGTCCCAAGCATGCTCGATCGGGTTGATATCCGGGCTGCGCGCTGGCCACTCCATACAAGTAATGTTCATCTCTTGAAGGTAGTCATTCACAATCCTACCTGTATGAGGTCGGGCATTGTCATGCATAAATATAGCATCCTCACCCAAATTGACCATAAATGGACCAACGTGTTCGTTGAGGATTTCTTCCACATATCTTACGCTAGTTAAAGAGCCGTTTTCTATGATCACCAGCTCTGTGCGACTTTCAGAGGAAATTCCGGCCCACACAAGTACAGACCCACCACCGTAGGCTACTTTTTCTTCGATGCATGCTTGCTTGAATCTTTCCCCTGGTCTTCTATACACTCTGTGTCTTCCATCGTGCTTGTAGAGCATAAATTTTGATTCGTCGGAGAACATAACTTTCGACCAATCTTCAATACTCCAATTTACGTGGTTCTGGGCATATCTTAGTCTTGAAATACGATGGCCACGCTCCAGTTTAGGGCCGTTTGCAGGTCTAAGGGGTTTTAAGTAAGATTCAGCAAGCCGACGTCTTACTGTCCATGCACTTGGGTTACTTCCTCCGAGGCGTCGAAACTGATTTGTGAGTTCAGTTCCTGTGAGAAAGCGATTTCGAAGCATGGTGTTCACCAAGTATCGGTCTTCTCGTGCTGTGGTACACCTAGTTCTGCCCGTTCTTGGTCTGCGTAGGTTAGAACCAGTTTCTTCGTAACGTCGGAGAACTCTTTGTACTGTTGACAGCGACACACCGACAGTCCTGGCTGTATCGCGCTGACTCCGGCCGGTTTCCACCAATGTAAGTATTCTGGTGCATTCTTCAAGTGTAAGCGACATGATTTCAGCTTGAATAATGAATATTGAGCACTATCAACCTGGTTTATGTACCAACATAAATGACAGATTACAAACAAAAGCAAAAACAAATCCTGTAATTTCGTAGTTCCATCTTCGACAGTGTTCCCTTTTCAAATTTGATTTTTTTATGATATAACTTTACAATAACTAAGAAGTTTTAATACTTTCATTTAAGGAGTATTAAATTGTCTATTAAATACAATTTATTGCATTAACCTAGCATTCTTACTTTCCGAGATTTTTTGGATTCTTTGAGTGACCCGGATTCATTGCTCTCGAGTGTATTTCGATTTTAAAGTTATGAATACGTAACAATGACGCTTAAGGTTTAAAGGAACTTTATTCTCAATAGAATTACAAATCCACATCATTCAGGCTACGTAGGTACAGGAAAAAATAAAACTTACTTCTTATCGATAATCGGATTTCTTTTAATATTGACATTTCCTTCAACAGATCGTTTGTATGAACCTGTGCTCTTCTACCACCACAGAATACTATTACTCCTATTGGAGTCTACCACTATATTTACCTGCCTATTTAAAACGTAGCCATTGTTCTGACTCGGTAAACGTAGTGTAGGACGCCCTCCGGCCAGGTGTAGTGACGATCTGCTGTCGGCTGCTGGTAGAAGCTGGATGTGTCGAGCTCAGTACAGGGCGCAATGGCGCTCATTACGGGAGGCCCATGTCGAGCAGTGGACTGTTATAGGCTGATGATGATGATGATGATGATGATGATTGTTCTGAAGTGTCGCCGTTGGTAAATCAGGGCAAAAGTGAAAAAAAAGACATAAATATTCATATTATGTTTGGTTTCGCAATTATTATCATGAACATGAACTTGATATTAGCGGTTATCCCATATGCCATTGAATAAAGAATTATTGATTGATTGTGTTTTTGTCATAGATTAAATATAAAAAGAAAAAAACAACCTCTTTGGGTTTTTCATTGATTTTTTTTTACAAACTTGTTCCAAACCCAAATGTTAATTCTCGTCAAGAAATATACCTATGTATTTTTTTAAGAATATCCAAATAGAGAGATTTTTATAATCACACCACTCATTCAAAAATTGGCAAATTACAATAAACTATACTAAACAAAGAAACTGTCTATTTTATTGTTTATTTATGCAAATGGTAGCGTTGATCCCCAACAAACTAGCATAAATATTGATGAAGACTCGCGTTCATAATTTACGATGATGTCACACCATCGTGTCACGCCGTTGAGGGTCCCTAAGTAGACGCTATTTCATGCCTTCCGTATGAGTTAGTGGTCGACTCTGGTGTCGGAGTTTTTAGGCCACCCGAAGGCGTCCGTTTAGTTACCAATTCACCATCAAAGTGTTGACGCGTATTCAGTTTTGCTTCGTTGATCTTGTCATAGAAGTTAACACTTTGACTGCCTTGTACGGGCATTGGTTTAGTTTTTAGCCACAGTTGTCACCCACTCTCTAATAACTAACTAAACTAACTAAACGAAAGCTTTCCTAGATCTAGAACAATCTTAGATATTTTCATTGAGTGGTCTGCTTAGTAGTATTTTGACGACCTCTGTGGCAGAGAAGGTTGTTGATTCGATTCCCACCACGGGGCAAATGTTTTTATGACTGTCTGGCAATACGCAGCCTAAACCCTAGAGAGAACAAATAAACAAAATTTAAAGTCTCTAGAGACTTGAAATTTGGTGGGTGTGTTCTTTGGATAGTGTGGTGCACTAAGAAAGGAATTCCCTGAAATTCTTGCTCTATCAACGAAGTCGCGGTTTATTTTTAACTTAAACTTAACTTAAACGTTCATTCAAATAAGTCGTAAAGTCAAGTTGGAGACTTTCGGGTATTCGGGTGGCCTAAAAACACCAACTTCAGGGTTGGGCCAAAAGTGATTTTATCAAAAATATATTATTTCACTTAATATTCAATGCCTCGAGATATCAATTTACGTCCAGAACTAAAGTAACCTGAGAAGAGTGTTTATAAAACTTTGGAAATAAAAATGTCAATGCAAAGATTCAACGGTGTAGGAAATAACTTAAATACACACAGTTACTGACCCCAATCGTTATTATGCGACTGAAGAAATTAAATAAATTCACAGGAAATAAGTATAATGCTTTTGTAAGGTACCAACTAACGGTAGGTATTCTTTAGGGTAGTAAATAACTTAACCTAAAGAATCTGTGTGGCTGAATACCTATATACCTGTGTAATAAATTCCTAAAAGTCCTTAGTCCTAGTTCGGGGTCAAAATAATTTGTATTTGGATCAACATTAATGAGATCAACAGGATAAGAATACAAGGATAACACTTTAGAATGACCGAGAACGAAACTAAGTACTGAATGTGGTGATCAATAAAATGCCTTTATAACCTACTAATACTATAAAAGATTGCAAAAAAGAAGATGTTAGAAGGGAGATGCGAGATTGTTTGTTCCTCCACGTCAAAACTATGCAACTGATTGAGATGTGATTTTTGTTACATACACAAGCGAGAAATTAGGAAGAATATGCTGGCTGGTAAAGGTCGGCCGAAGAAAACGAAGTGTGAAAGATGATATGAGTAAGAAAGAGTCCGGGGAAGTACTGCCACCATGCCTATTTCGGCCGTGAAGCAGCTGTGCTGTGTTTCGGTGTGGGTGCCGGTGTAATTACAGGTCACAATACAATCTACAAGGCTGATCATCTTCAGCCTCAAGTTGATGGATGCAGGGTGTTGCATCGTAGATCACGTTTTTTGGAACTTTGTGATAGGTAATGGTTACCACTTAACATCAGGTGGGCCATGAACTTGTTCCATCTTCAAATATCATTAAAAAAAACTTAAACGATAAACAAGTCGAGTTAACCTGTTATTTCAGTTGAAAAGCATCGGACCGTAGACACTTTGCTACGGGTTGCTACGGTCTACCGTCTACGGCATTAGTCCGTACTTCCGTAGATTAGACTTCAACGCGCGACTCTCAAAATGTACTTTCCAGGTCGTACTTCGTTGCGGTAACAAGGGTACCTTTATATAAGCAAAATAATTAATAATTATTATTTTATTGGCATTCAATTGAACAAGTCAATCAACGATTGACTTTTTAAATGTTCGCTTTTTTGCGTTAGGGGTTTATAATTTATTTTATTTTATTTTCTTGTTCGTGCAAGAATATATATACCTTCCTACATATGCCTTCCTACTCTACTTACCACTTTGCCTACATTATGTGCAGTTTACCTATCCTTGTGTTTTTTGTTTTGTATTTTAGAGTCCCATGTAAATACTATTTTTACTTGTGTTATGTATTATGAGTCAAATAAATAATTTCTCTTGCTTTCTTTTTTTTCAAAGTACCTACCTTCAGTTGGAATCTCCTAGTCACCAAGCTCTTACGGTCTGTCTGTCAGAACATTTATTGTTTTAACTTATTATTATTCTTTTAAGTGTATTTGTGAGTTCCAATTATAGTTATAGGTCATTGGTACATTTACCCAGTAGGTACCACTTAAGTTTACCCCACGTTACCGTAAATTCTCATCTTATCTTAATTTACTTAAGCTCAAGCTCAAGTTATGATCCCTTTTACTTATTATCTCTATAAAATTGCACAAAACGTGTTCTTTCCTTCGTATGAGCTAGTGGCCACATCTAGTGACGGAGTTTTTGGGCTGCCCGAACACCTCTGCTACTATATTAGCTTTTGACGAAATCAAGTGTAACATTGTGTACCTGCGATCGAAATAAATGAACTATAAACTACTAACATAGCCTAAGGACTAAGGACTAGGATCAACCAAAGCATGGAAGCGCCCAGGTCTAAATGTTACTAAACGGTCAATCCAAGTAGTGCCCTGCCGCCTTGGCGGAGTTTTGCTAAAAACACCCAGTTAAACCACGCCATGAGCGCTTTTTCTTAGGCTCATGTCATCATCATCATCATCAGCCATACGCTGTGCTCAGACAACACACGCCCTCTTCGCGCCCGCCTCGTGCAGTCCTATCAATAGTAGTACAAACAGGTGCGAGGCGTGCCCCTGGCGTGCTCCATGTGATGTCCCAGGCACTACAGCGTCTGGGTCAGTGAGTAAAAGTTACCACTTGACGCTATATAAATCATCTAAAATAGGTGCAAAAGGCATTTTATGTTTTTTGTGGTAAAGCCGAATTAATGTCTACTATAAATTAAAAGACAAGCTCGCAAAATCTGTGCCGACTGGACCATTTTAACACAGTCAGGAGAGGGATGAATGTAGAGAGTGGAGGGAGGCCGTTGCCCAGCAGTAGGATATTGATGGGTCATGAAATAATAGTAATTAATTAACAGAAATGTTAAAGCCTGCACTCACCCTTGAGTGTGACAATAAGTTGAGTGGTTAAAGCGTTCAAGAAAGCTTTTAAAAGAGTCAAACAAATTAGCTAGCTCTGTCCATAGACTGAAGTGAGTGTTTGGTCATGTCGCGAGTCCATTTGCATAAGTTATCCGTTAAAAACACAAACCTAACAAACGATAAAACAAAACCAGTGAGGTCGATAACCAACGAACAAAACATATTTGTACAGGCTTGTGTTTTTGCGAGTATTTGAATAAGTCTATTAAGAAAAATCTTTATTTACACCAGCGGTATAAAACCGGGTAATAAGTGTTAAATAAAGTAATTTTCCATTAAAAATATGGGATTATGTAAAATATGCTTGGGAAAGGGCACTTGACCGAAATATCTTGCGTTGAAACATCGTGCTCTGAGTGAAGAATGCCGTCATAATATTGATATACCACTCATAATTCTGTAAATTGCGACCTTTTATATAATTTATACGTAAACGATGCATGTAAATTTACACTGGACATATCGTAAATCAAGTATATATAAAGACCAAAACCAAGAGAAAATTGTACACCAGCCCACATCAGTCCACTGCTGGACATTGGCCCCCTCTAATAAAGCCCATAATCCCCACGCTGGGCATGCGGGTTGGGGTTTGCAGGCCACAAATTCTCGCACCACCGACGCTGCTGCCCGTCGCTGGCCAGGGGATTTAGCTATACCGGTGTTAGGCTGGGCTATGCCGCAATCAGCTGGCTGCCAGAGCCTCGTTTGTTAGCAGGGTGCACCACGTGCAGTTGAGGTTGGCTTGGGTTCCAAAAATGCAGGTTGGAAACCCTTACACCCCCGAAAAAAATGTACAATCAACAGTTTAATTTTACTCCCTATTTTTATATCTTCTCTTGGTGGCTCCGTTACTGGAGGTTTGCCGTCAGCTCTGCTAATATCTTTCTATCCTTAGTCAAGCGATAGAGACGTTCGAAGCTGGTGATTTTCGTCCATAAGTTCTAAAACTATTGTTAAAAACTTTGGACCAAACAAAGAAATTGTTTCGTTTCTCCAATCACTTAACCGACGAAGATAAAGTCAACGCATAAGACGAATGAGTAAAGATTACAATTTACTTGTAACGAGATAAATTCAGCGCTCAATTATTTATTGCAGTAGGCAGTAACTCTGTGTAACTATCTGTGATAATTCATAAGAACAAAACAACATGAAGGTATTTTAAATTATAAGGAAAGTGACCGCTTTATACTAACTAATGAAATGAGCCTTATTTTGTAGTTTCTTCGAAACGTCGCGTTTCTTATCCTCATTTGTTTTGAAAACTTATCCTGTTAAATACATCGAGATTGTACTCTATAGAGTCGCAGTCTCTTAGTGAAACTGTCCGAGAGAAAAATCGTCCGGGCGTATCGGTCGGTCGTTGACATACACATCAAATAAATAGTTTGTAAAGCCACATTTGCACTAATTTAGACGTTATGAATTATAATTATAGTGTTCAATGTCGCCGCACTAGGCAGCTTGCGGTTAGTTTTGAAGTGTGAAATGTTAATCCCTCCTTCACGCCAAAACTAATAAAGTGATTATGCTGAAATTTTGCACATATGTAGTTCCTAACCAGAAATAACATAAAGGCTAATTTTTATCCGGGTACCATTCGAACGAAGCCGTGGGGAGAAACATATGTAGGTAATTATTACAATGTACAAAATATTAAAATACACCTTGTTTAAACTAATAAAGAAACATATTTATCTTATTTTATTACAATACTTTAACTTAATTTTTGCCTCAATTGGGTGAATCTGAGAACAATCCACGAAATATGTTTTAATTGACACCTTCACGAAATTTAAGTAAAAACACGAAATAACATCAATAAAATTATAATTATCATAATAATTCGTGTAATAACAGTTGTACACAGTAATATAACTCAACTTATAAGGTTTGATTGTATCGTACGTAGTTGACATACTATTTGATTGTTTTAAACGACACGTTTTATCGACATAAAGTGTCGTTACGACTTTTTAATGGCGACCAAAACTTACTAGTCTGACAAGTTAAAAGTGATAATTTTAGCTTAATATTTCACTTAAATTACATAAAAAACAGTGTATAGTGGATTTGTTGTTTGAGTATCTATGTACACTAAGCGTCTACTACTTCAGGATAATGTATAATCTATAATTCAAATAGCATTACAAGCGTAATCGTGCCAAACTTACGTCGCGTAATTTCGGCTATAGTGTGAAACCGTTACTATATAATTCCATCCATCCATTCCACCAGGGCGCAATGGCGCTCATTAGGGGAGGCCTATGTCCAGAACTGGACTGCTCTAAAGGCTGATGATGATTCCCCCAGTGCTTCTTAACTTTAACTTCTTAGCTTAGGAATACCACTAAGAAGTTTTATTGATTAAAAGAGGTGTTTGTATAAATCAGTTCAATGAAGGATTGAACTGATTGAACTATATTTTTCTTAAAATGTATTTATAGATTAGGGATAACATACAGGCTTCTTTATATCATAGGATACGAAGGAAGCCACGGTAGGAAGTTATTTTGACTATTAGTTATTTAATTATTTCCGAAAAAATTAATCATTTGATTCCTTTGTCGTCAAGATTTGTCACATTAAACCTAACATATCATCACCATAGTGTTAACTAATGACTTAATAGTCTGTCATCCATATGCGTACGCGCATCTAAACTGTCAATGCCGCCGGGGTCTTGACCTAGACGCCTACAAACGAACTCTGCTGTCAGCTGTCAATGCCCTACATAATTAGTTTATGTCCCAAGTTAGGGTGTCTTAGCGTATAATAAAGGTATTTTAAAGGTTTATATTATTATTCTGTAGTTCTTTATTATACAGAAATAATAAAATATACAAAGAGTATGCTAAAAATTATATACCTAGGCGAGCTTAACAGTTTTTTTTGTGCAAATCTTCCACAAAATTAAGCTTTGTTAGTCCGCTAGAATTTTCAATGCCTGTCCGAAATTACACAAGGTTTGAGATATTCCCATCAACCATCTTAGACGCCCAGATTCTAATGTATGAGAGAGAACTAGGATTTGGAGACTCTACTTAGAGCAGTCCAGCTGGACAGTGATCTGTATACAAATGTTTTATTTTCATTTTTATTCGTCTGCTGCACCGCTCGCGTTACCAGGATAAAAAGTATGTTCTTATCCTGATTGCAAACTAGGTATATATTCTATTCTAAATTTCATCCAAATCCGTTTAGCTCTTACGGAGTTGATCAGGAACGAAGATTTAACACGAATACCTACACAAAAACTTTCGTAAGTATATTAGTGTGAGTTGGCGACTACCTGTCTGTTGATTATGTTGACGCATCTTAAAAACGTATTCAGTATTCAGTTTATTTATTGCAACATAAGATTTAGTGACTATAACAGTGTTCAGTTCTATGCACCCTGTTTAAAGGATGTAGCAAGAATTAACGTCAAATAGTCATGAGGTGAACCGAAAAAACCTTGTCTTGTGGTCCGTCAGCTCGGTCACACGCGAGCCTTTAACAAATTGCACCAAATTCAACATCATTGTCATTTTGGGAAAATCTAAATGAAAAACGACTTTGTTTCTTAACGTTAGAGTAAGATTTAGAACGAGTAGAGTTTTCAGGGGAGTTTCTGGAAAAGATTCAATCATCCATTCAATGCAAATCGTTTCGCAAAAACCGTGTCTGTGAGCTTAGGGCGAAAATGAGTGCACACATTTTATATTTTAGAAAGATACATTCTTTATTGAACACCAAATTAAAAAATACATTAATGATCACATTAAAAAAAATCTAAGTATGTAGACGTTTAGTTTGTTGAAGTAAGTGTGTTCGCTGTGGCATGTATTAGGTATACAACCATGCCCCCTTGTCAATTCGTTCCATCGATAATTTAGTGTACATGGGGCTCCGGAAAAATTGTATGGAAAACTTTTTTAATTTTCACGAAATCTTACGATTTGATTTTGTAAATTACTTTGGGAAAAGAGTTCCTGTTAGGAAATAGAGTTGATTGAGAGCAACTTGTTTTTTTTTACTAATAATATTTACTAGGCTGACTGTGCATTTAAAAAATCTGAAAATGCAAATGTTTTTACTTCAAATAAACCTATGGTTTTCTAAGAACGAAACCTTCTAACTACAAAAGAAAGCTGCTCTAAATGAGGTTAAATTTTGCCCCACCCTGTATAAGCTACACATGCACATTAAATTTCCTAGTGTTCATCTCATAGATCAAATAAAGTAAGAATTTTTTAAGTAGTTAAGTACCTAAATAAGTATAAAACTCAATGTATTGCTACTTATTTATCTGTGTCGTAGTAAGTAGGTAAAAGTATCTCAGAAGCAGTACATTTCAACTTTATCGTGGCGCATTCATTACATTTACTTTAATGAATTCGTACTAATTACAAAGGACAGGAGAAGTGCAGGTGGACAATAAAGTATTCAGCTTTATTTGAACAAGCCAGGCCCATCAGTCTGACGTTAATGTTGTGGTTCTGATAATATCGTACTTTATTAATGTTGCGAGTGTGCCACGCGAAACTCATCTGTGTTGAATCGAATAAATATTTTTTATTGAAGCTGCGGTGTAGGTTATTTTATTAACTAACTCCCAGTAGTCCTAACTAGTAATATTTGATGGGTGACTACTTAGTTTAATTTAGACCAAAATTATATTTCTTGTCCAAGCTTTTTGCATTTGTTTAGGTAGAGCGCTTTTATGCTTCTAAAGGCGTGGGTAGGCTTTCCAGCCATCATAAAACTTCGGCTGACTTAAAAACTCTGACGCCAGAGATGTCCATTAACTCAAACGAAACATATTGAACTAGCTTCTTTGCCTAAGATAGCTACCCTTCCCATGAGCACTATTCGGATGGGTTTCCGCCGTTTTATATGAAATTTGCGGAATATATACGAATACAAGGTTAAATTAATATAATATTATTCTTATTTGCTGCGTGATAACAGTATTAAGCGAAACAGTCTCATAAACTTCATACAAACCATTTAAGGTTGAAATCTTCAAGTGATCTCCAAATCATATACCTACTACCATAAATACCTTACACCTTATTTAGACCCTTTGGTATCTTTTTAGGGTCGATCTCTTTACACTTCGATCGTTATGGAATTGATAACCATCTGTTACCATTCAAAAACTTAAAGCTTTTAAAACGATAGTAATTCGATACTTTGCACCCTTAATTGACATTACCATGAATATATTAGAGCTTTATGCATATTAAACGTGTATTTTCGTCCGCAGATGGAGATGAGGAGGTATAAGACGAGTCGGACTTCTTTCCTCACATACTGGATATTTTTATTGCAAGTGAGTTTACCAACTTATGTTTTTTTTAAAGACACTGCTTTTCACTGCACGTGTCCACTGCGTACAACACTAAATAGCGCCCTGCTCACGTAAAGATCGGACCGCGCATCGGGACTGCGTTCCAAACCGCAGTTCGATCTGTACGGTTTGGACTGCGGCTCAAACTGTCGTGCTAATGGCGCGTAAAGATCGGACCGCGCATCTGGGAGTGATCACTGACGTGATGCGCGGTTAGAACTGTGATTTGCCTTCGCGTCGACATGCCAGATCGGACTGTCAGCCCTGCGCATCTACACGCACGTTTCGGAGTGCGGGTTGGAATGGCGCGTGCTGTTTCCCGCGGTCCGAACTTTACGTGTGCAGGGCGCTAATGTAGATTTATTATATTTGATGAGTTCGCCGAGTCGCGCCCGCCTCGCACCCGTGTTTGCAATTAAGCCAAGCACTTTTCCGACTCCTCCAACATCCGTGACTAGAAATGGCCCGTCCCCGTTTTAGTTCTTAAGACTACTGAAGGTTCTGCCTTCTAAATTTCCGCAGTCAAAGTGCATACACCTTCTGACGATATTTTCTGTATTATCAGATGTTGGGGAGTGCTCGCCGCGGGGCCGAGGGTCATGGCAGACTCATGGACCCACCAGCTCGTAACTCCATGTGGCGGTTCGGGTTCCCAAACCCCGTGAACTACAATGACAACGAGTTGTTTTGTGGGGGGTACGCTGGTATGTTCTTGATTTGAAGTACCTATCTCAAATAAAATCTAATCTAATTTATTCTTCTACGGATTGAGTCTGTCTGATGAGTGATCACTTCAAGGAAACTTATCCTAACCCGCATGCCCAACATGGGGACTATGGGCGTATCCCCATTCTTATTCGAGGAGGCTTATGTTCAGCAGTGGACTTAATCACGTAGAGAATTTATAGGAACGAGAAAATATACAAAGTCCCTACGTATTTGAACGACTCAGAATATAATGGAAGGCTATAATAATAACTTATGAATAGGTTCCTAAGTATATTCGTATCAGTCATGTGGTTCCCATAACAAAAACTCTGTGTATGTGGCTAGATGATGCTGGGTGAAAATGTCCAGCATTATATCCAGCATATTTTTACAACAACGACAACAATACCACCAGCCTATTCAGTCCACTGCTGGACATAGGCCTCCTCTATAAGAAGGGGGATATGCCCATAATCCCCACGCTGGGCATGCGGGTTGGGGATTGCACGGCACAGTTTCTCGCATCGCAGACGCTGCTGCCCGGCGTTGGCCAGGGGATTTAGCTGTGCCAGTATAAGGCTGCGCTATGCCGCAAGCGCCGGCTGCCAGAGCCCCGTTTGTTAGCAGGGTGCATCACGCGCAGGTGAGGTTGGCTTGGGTTCCGAAGATCTGGGTTGGAACCCCTTACACCCATTTATATTAGAATAATGATTACATATATTTAATAAATTATTATTATCTTAATTAAATAATTAAATTAATATTTATATTTATTTTATTTATTCTTATTTTTATTCATAATCGAGTTTTCTCTAGGCTCTAGGCTAGAAATGCAGGAATATATTTATATTTATTTTATTCATTCTTATTTTTATTCATAATCGAGTTTTCTCTAGGCTTTCCTGCATTTCAATAATCAAAACGGTAAGAATATTAAAATATCCGATGATATTCAACCCTGCTGCGCTCAGCATGTCTTCGAGTCTAAATGAACATGTAATTATTGTTATCTCTCCACCTTCTGATACCGTTAGCATCGCACTTCAGATAATGATGGAGCTGAACTTAACACGTATAATCTCGACATAATGAACAAATCAATTTGAGCAGTTTTTTGCGAGCAACCACACAATAGAATCAAGGACTCATCGGTTCGATGAACCATTCGAATTCACGGTTCATTAGTGAAATAGGTGGAAAAAAAGCAAACATCTAATTGCAGGATCATGTTCGGAGAAAAAATGCGGATGTTATGTTTTGTGCAAGCAAGCTAGCTTAGGTATACGAGGAGGGAGGGAAGTCAGGAGTGATTCCATCAAATTATATATTTTCTCCTGTGATTTGATCATCATCTAACCTATGCTATAGGTTACTGTCTACTGCCGGAAATAGGCTGCCCCTAATGAGCGCCATTGCGCCCTGTCCTGAGCTCGACGCATCCAGCTTCTACCAGCAGCCTTTCCCAAATCGTCCCTCCACCTGGCCGGAGGGCATTCTATACACTACTTATTGAATTGGTCATATCTGATATCATTGTCTAGTTTACGTTAAGTAGAGGCAGATCCTGGAACTGATGATCATGTATAGATACCAAGTAATACCTATCTCTCACACCCAAACCTGTAAATCTATATTCACCATATTATGTAGGTGTATGTTAATGTTTATCCAGGGTTGCGCACCCGATATTTGCAGTGCTGAAGTAAGCGCTAGGTACTTACCAACTGAGCTAAGAGACAGGAGAAATTAACATCCAGACGCAGGCGAATAATGCATATCATGGAAACAATTGGCCTGAGTACAGACCCCTTTGCGCTTAATGTTTTGACTGGTCTAATAGCAAATGGCAAACTCTGAGTTCACCGCTGTAGATCGCGGGTTCGATCCCCACCTACAAACTTTTGTGAGGTGAACTTTGTTCTATGTCTGGGTGTGTATGTCTATCAGTCTCTGGTACCCATATGACAGGCTCTTTAGAGCTAAGTTTGAGACCGTGTGTGAGATTTCATGTATTTATTTATCTAAGTTTACACGGCACTAACTTGTGTGTTTGTTCCGACAAAAGAGACGTTTGGACGTGAAGTTGACATTGAATCAACGTCTACTCGTAATTACAAGTCGGAATAAGCACTTTGTGCAAACTACCGAGATAGTATACTTCTCGGTGGTGCAAACACAGACTGTTTTGTGGACCCACGTACCTATGCACGTAAGAGTGTGGTAAGAAAAGTCGCAGTCAAATAGCACATTACTGCAGAGGCCTTACCACAGGTTTTTATAGTTTACGAAAACTTTATAAGTTTCGGTATCTTTCCATACATTTTCAGTACAGCACCTCTAGGGAAACGTGCATGAACTACGTAAATGTATAGAAAGATACCGAAACTTATAAAGTTTTCGTAAACTATAAAAACCTGTGGTAAGCCCTCAGAGGCCAGAAAAAGAGGCATTTATTTATTTATTATTGATGGACGAACGTGTAAATACATACGTGAGTCCATCAATGCCTAGTTGTGGCTAAGGCTTGTATAGTACTTTTCTTAAATAATGCGCGGAAATTAAAACAAAATAGTTCCTAGACATAACTTATAACTTGTACATTTTTCAATAAACAGCATTCTATTTGCAAGCCAGTTCGAAGTTTAAATAAACCATTCGATTAGTTACCTCCTTGGTTGCCATCTTTCGGAGTAAAAGATCGTTCCATTTTTGAATAACACGACAGATATGAGTTTTCATAGTAGGCAATTTATTTGGCCGTTAGAAACACGACAGAGTCGACAGATATGAATTTTCATACAACTTTTGCCGGCCGCTGCTCGCATGTATTGGGACGGTACAGCAATTTCGATTTATCTCGAAGAAGGTTGTCAAAATAATGCTATAATAATGCTTCAAGCATGTTTGAGAAAAATAATGTACTTATTCGCCCATACTTGCGCCTTGGTATCATACTGTAATGCTGTCATATAATTGTTAGAATAAATTAATATAAATATGAATATACGGAGGTGGCTGATTGGTGCAACGGCTATCGGTTTCGGATGGGTTGATGGGTATCTGTTTCACATTGTTTTTTTTTATAATGCCTAAAATAAGTAATTTTTGTGACGTGTTATGGTACCTACATTCCTCCTACCTATTATTTTTTTATTATTAAGCTATTGCATAGCTTCTATCGAGGGCCTTGAGCGCGGGGACCGAATCCAGAAATTCCCTAACGAAAAAAAAAGACGTGTGGCACTCGGGGACTACCGCGGTAAAGCTATTGCATAGCATTTTGTATCAACTTATGCAATTATAATTATTTATTTATTTTTATACGATTTCACTTATAATCGAAACACATAAACATCTTAAAGCAATAAAAATTCCAAAGAAAAGATTGTGATGACAGAAATTTCAAAACAAATCTGAAATTAGATTCAGGTGAAAAACGTCAGACGTCAGTTCGTGTCAGAGGCCAATCATGGATGTGTAGCTCTTTACTGTGTTGAACACTAGCGCTGCGACGTTGCGACGAAAAACTAATAGAATACAAAATTTTGAATATGAACTCTATTTCCAAGCAACAGATTATAAAATTAAGTAAAAGTTCACGCTCCCCGTGAGGTTTTTTTTCGTTACGGAATTTCTGGATTCGGTCCCCGCGCTCAAGGCCCTCGATAGAAGCTATGCAATAGCTTAAAAAACCTCACGCTCCCCACTCCGACGGGCACGGAGGTGTGGCTTGAAGGCCGTGCATTGTCTAACGTCGTTTCTTTTCGGCAGTCTTCGACACGGTGTTTGTGTGCGTGCAACTAGACGTATTTTTATTTAATAAAAGAAAAAAAAATGTTTTCGTATCGGTCACCACGCTCAAAAAGTGTAACTTTAATTAATATCAAAGAAAAAGAAATACTGCATAAATAAAATAAATAAATAATTACAATTGCATAAGTTGATACAAAATGCTATGCAATAGCTTTACCGCGGCAGTCCCCGAGTGCCACACGTCTTTTTTTGTCAAACTTGTAATATCTATTATAGTTTTCCTTTTTCTTCTTCTAATTATTTCTTTAAGTTTTGTGTATCTTTGTATGTTCAGTGCTGTGTTTCTTCCTTAGTGCAATGGGAGCAGAACGAGGGTAGGTGTGGAGTGTGCGGCGACGCTCACCACATCTCAGAGCCGAGGCCTCACGAGGCTGGCGGCATGTATGGCAAGGGTATTGTCACCAGGCACTATAGTGTCGGACAGGTACGTCTTCCAAAATCCAGGCTTCTAGGGAAAACTGAGTACGTATTTAAATTCAATAACCACTCGCACACACGGCTGACTGATCATGATCATAAATATGTACTTAGAGATCGTGGTGGAAGTCAAAAACTGTGCTTTCATTCAGCAATGGTTAAAGTCCGGTTGCGGATGACTATGATAATGATGATGAACGGAATGTTTATTTATAAAAAACCGAAAAAACCAACATGATACCACAAATTTATTATTTATTTACTTTTACATTGCATTTTTCAGGAAATCGAAGTTGAGGTGGAACTCACAGCAAACCATTTGGGAACTTTTGTGATGAAGCTTTGCCCGAATAACAATCCGAAACAGGAGGCTACGCAGGAATGCTTTGACAGGTACCCATTCCCGAATTTACAATAACAGCTAATCTAGTTTTGTACAAGCAATTTTATTTCTTTTTCTTGTATTGTACAAATGCCCATCTCCAAGCCTTTTCATTAGTCCTAACGAAACGAAACGAAACGAAACGAATCGAAACGAAACGAAACGAAACGAAACGAAACGAAACGAAACGAAACGAAACGAAACGAAATGAAACGAAACGAAACGAAACAAAACGAAATAAAATGAAACGAAATTAAATGAAACAAAACAATGCAAACAGTAATTACATACATTTAAAAAAAATATTAAATTAAACTGTAGAATAAAAATAAAATGAGTCGTGCGCGGAGTGTAAGGGGTTCCAACCCCCATCTCCGGAACCCAAGTCACCCTCACCTGCACGTGGTACACCCTCCTAACTAACAAACGGGGCTCTGGCGGCCGGCTGATTGCGGCATAGCGCAGCCTAACACCGGCACAGCTAAATCCCCTGGCCACCGACGGTCAGCAGCGTCGGTGGTGCGAGAAGCTGTACCCTGCGATCCCCAACCCGCATGCCCAGCGTGTGGATTATGGGCATATCCCCCTTCTTATAGGGGAGGCCTATGTCCAGCAGTGGACTGAATAGGCTGTTGTTGTTGTTGTTGTTGAGCCGTGCGCAATTTAAACATTTAAATAAAATCATAAACTTTAAAATTAAAAAAAAAACGTAGTCTTATATAATAATAATAATAATTCATTAACACATTTCATGAATACTATAAAAACATTTCTCGCTGAACCACTCATAAAGTTTTTTCTTGAACTACTTCATTGGTAACTCTCTGATTCCTTTTGGTATTTATTGGAGTACAAATATTGATTCTGCCCCTGCAGCTCTTCCCCAGAGGAGTATGCCATATGACATGAGCATGATGACGCATAGATTTGGCTCCCGTGATGAGCGAATAAGCCTTGTTCCAGGTTCCCCCTGTACATTTCGGAGACGAGAGAGGATCGGTTCCTGATTCCCCTGGACACAGCCAAGAAGGAGATCTTCAGGTACCGGGTGCGGCTGCCGCCGTACATCACCTGTACACAGTGTGTGCTGCAGTGGACTTACTATACAGGTCAGTTGGAAAAGCTTTGAATATAATTAATTGAATATTAATTTGAAATTAAAAGTAAAAATATCATTTATTGCATGAAATACAGGTTTTTAACAAGGTGTTACATCATTTTTTAGGTTTCACTGTATAACTACCCAACTCAGGCGTGCAATTTCATTTATACAAATATTAAAATACTATAATAATAAAAATATTAAAATACTATATAAAAAATAAACAAAAATTGCATGCAATCAAATAAATTGAGGGATTGATATTCGTAAATGTATGTCAGAATCGTAAATGTCTTCGATACTCGTAGAAATAATTATAAAAAAAAATATTATTTATATTGATTTCTACGAATATAATTAATATAATTTGAGGTTTTTTTTTTCATTGACTTTATTTTGTGTGTAAATTTTTTATTTTTTATTTATCATATATATGAAAAATACCGACTCCAGAAAAAACCGAGAGCATTATTGAAAAGTAAATGCTACTACACACTAGACGAATTTTTAAATGACAAGCAAATAATTTGAGGTTTTTTTTTTCATTGACAATATTTTGTGTGTAAATTTTTTTTTTATATGTTAATGTATTATGATAAATAAAAAATATATGATAAATAAAAAATAAAAAATTTACACAAAATAAAGTCAATGAAAAAAAAACCTCAAATTATTTGCTTGTCATTTAAAAATTCGTCTTATGGCTACTTGATGTTGTGTGATATCCATCATTATTAATTTTTATTTATTTATTTTATATATATATATATATATATATATAGATATGACCTGTTCGCAAAATTTGATTTTATTAGGTTTAGAGTCCGCACGGACAGCGATGCGGTATCGCTATCGCTACCGCTAACCGTTCGGCTACTGCGCGCGGTAACCAAAAAGTGTACTTACTTTGACGAACTCGCGAAACGAGCGAGGAACTAACCATCAACTGAAAATGATAAGCTTTTAACTGTCAAGCAAGCTTTTATAAGTCAAGCAAATCACCGTTATTTCCTAGTCCGTTGAGTACTAGGATTACTTGCTTAATGGGAATCGATATAGTAAAAACTAGCCTCCGTCCGCGGCTTCACTCGCGTGGTACCCGGATAAAAACTAATCTAAGTTCCTACTAACTGTTTATTTCTGTTTGTTTTGTTAATCAAGCTACAGTCACACCTTTTAAATAATTTGCACCTATACCTTTAAGGTTTAGAGCTCTACCCTGCCGTAACTTAGTATTTTACTAACACGGAAGGTATTGGTTTTTATCCAATAGTGTGTTTGCCTACCTACTATTTCCATAATATAAATTCTTATATTTTATACATTATACCTAAGTCCAATAATGTAAGTCCATAAACTGAAGGCTTACCACAGGTTTTGATAAAAAAAACGAAAACTTTGTAAGTTTCGGTATCTTTCCATACATATTCGTACAGCGCCTCTAGGGAAAAATGCATGAACTATCAAAACCTGTGGTAAGCCCTCTGTAAGTATGTTAATGTATGGCAAACTTTTTTTAAATAAATTATTCTTATTCTTATAAAAAGCCTATGTATTATTCCAGGCCACAATCTATGTACCTATATTTCAAATTTCATCCAAATCCTTTAAGCCGATCTTGCGTGAAAGAGTAACAAACATCCATACATCCAAAGAAAGATTGTTACGTTTTGCTTCAAGTCATGTACTTTTGCATCGTATGACAAACCAATAGCACAGCACAGCAATAACTTAGTTGGTACCTGATGGACATCGTCAGCTTAAGGTAGTAATTTAGAAGAAGAAATAAGTTATAACTTACTTAATTTAGACTTTAGGTATTAAAACACTAATACTAGGTACCTAGGTATACCTAATAGGCTGAACACATAGGTTACTTGGCTAGACCTTTCATATCAAAATGACAAATTAATACTCACCCACATAGTAAGGTAATAAAGACATAAATTGGCACATTTTGAACAAAATTATAATATTTAAGTCATTAAAGATGTGAGAAAAACCATTAACTTGTTATAAATCATCTTTCAATCCATTATTATTAATTTATGGGGTCTTAACAAGCACTTTTACGGATGTGGAGACCATGATTAATGAAATACGTGTTCATATGAGATCTTGCATACCTACTTAGGGATAGCTACTTAAAAATATAGGGTTTCCAGTGTCCAACCTCAATAATAAAAGAAAGATTGCTTGATTCACCTTTTCGTTCGATACAAATTTATGATACACTAAGGCCTGTATTTACTTATTCCAGAACTGAATTTAAAGGCTTTCAATGGGTTAGGTACCTACAAAACCTAGCCTCAGATTACTACTTATGGATAAATTAATAATTAATTATAATAATTTAAGCCTTTTATCTCCTTACCAACAAATTTTACATAATACGTATGTACATAACACTTGTTTTCTTTATACTTTAACATAATATAATATCAAAATTTAGTTTTAGTTTTTAATTAAATGTCTTTTGTTAGTTTTTATTTGTATTTTTTGGGTTAGAACCCTTTTGGGCATCGTTTTGGGTATATGCCTAGACCCAGGCCCAGTTTACTCCAAATGCCCCTATCTTCTGCTTTTGTCACTCACTGCTTTCCTGCGATGGCCACTACGTCATCATTCCATCGTTTTCTTGGTCGTCCTGGTTTTCTCGTTCCTCTTGGTCTTGGCCATCGAGTCACTGCAACGGTCCACCTCTGGTCTTGGTATCGGGGCAAATGTCCAGCCCATTGCCATTTTAACTTCAATGCGTAATAATGAAGAGCTACATGGATAGATTGGCCTGCCTTAACGCTTTGAGTGCTGAATACACAACCCTCAATATTCTGCACCTCTGTCACAGGCCAGTAGGAAATGTACTAGTGTTTTACTACTCAAGCGATCATTAATTTTATCTAGAGACAGGGTAGGTATCTTTCATCCAGAAAAAATAAGTGTTCCCGAGGGATGGAAAAATAACGCGAGCGAATTAAGTCGCGGGTAAAAGCGGGTAAAAGAAGCAAGCTGTTTCATGAATACTAGCCGTAGAAAGCGGTGGTTGATCATGGATGGATCGATATTAAGTATATTATTGGTGTTGTGATATGTATTGATAATTGAATGCTTTTTTATCTATTTTTCTAGGGAACATGTGGGGCATATGCCCCAACGGTACCGAAGCAGTCGGCTGTGGTAGGTCCGAGACCTTCAGAAACTGTGCTGACGTCAGCGTCATCACCAGCACAGGAGGTCTACCACCAGCCTTCGCAGGAGACTTCAGGAATGACTATCCCTTCCTGTTGTTCTACAGGGATCTGAATATGCCCAGAAATGTGTTCCCGTTGGTTGTCAGGTATAAGAAATACTATATTCGTAAGGGTATTTTCGTTTGGTATGTTTTTTATCATTGTACGTATTGTGTGTATGTGTGCATCTTATTAATTTATGTAAATTGTGTTGTACGTACTGTATGTGTTTCAAAACGTATTAGGTATAATGCCAAAAAATATTTCAAATACTTAGTTTCCTTACTTTTGCTTATTTATGTAAGTAAATATTACTGTACGTATTTGGGTTCTCTGAACTTCACCATGAGATCGGTGCCACACGTTGGGGCGCCAAAAGAAATTTTTGGCGCCCCAACGTGGTACAAATTGCGTTCTTTTACGCGTGTTATAAATACCTATTAAAATATGTTATATACTTTTATCTATTTATGTCAATCTATCTCACTTGCTTAATATTTCAGAGAAGAGCGACTACGCCAAATGGAATCGTATATTGTTAGGTAAAACCTCGTCTTTGTATATGCGTTTCGAAATCTACTTTTGTGATAATATGCACTACTTATACTGTGTAATTTTCTTTCAGCAATGATATATCTGAGCCTGACACAGCGGAAGGCAATGACCCTTATATAATTAGGTATAATTTGTTTGTGTTGAATGCAAGGCTTGGACCCTGTGGTGTTGGAGATTCCTTTGTATACTACCTGAGGGAGTAAGGTGGTAATGTCGAGCCGTTCGTTGTTCTTGCAGGAAGCTGTTCTTATCTATCTTCTTATTTTTTTTTTCCGGGGTGTCAAGTCAAACTAGTTCTATTTGCGTGCTGTAGGTACCAATTTGTCCACGTTACGAAGAAAAAATTTCGTTGTTAATGTAGGTAATTTGGTTAGGTTTAGCTGAACGAGAATTATCCTGTAAGTAGGGTAGGTAAGTATGAGATGTATTTATTAGGTATGTTGTAGCGAATTTTCTTGTGCCATCATTTGAACGCTATCAAGTCAGTGCGTTTGTAAGGAGTATCTGCTGGACGGCTCGACTTTTTGTGAATAAACTTTCCATCGTAGTTAGATTGTACAGAAATGTGTCTAATTTAGATAGTTGATGTTGTGTCTAATTGCATCCCAACTAAACTAGTCTATATAACATAGATTAACTTGTGTAAATAGTAGGAACTTATTTATATAAAAAATGTTACATTATGTACCCTAGACTGACTCATATTTTTGTGACTAACCATCTTTGTATATTGCATTGTATAATAAACAGCTATTTGATTGCCCTCATTAGCACCTAAGTACCTATCTATCATGTGTAGGTTACCTACCTATCTATTTAACTAAGTAACCTACTCAATATAGGTACCTACATTATTCCATATCTCTACATAGAGATCGTTTAGCCTAAAAACGAACTATGATCATCGACATAGAGTTACGATACTATCTTGATGACGCTACTCCAATGTGTTTACATAAGTATATTTACGCTAATGGCGCGTATTATATCTCAAGTAAGTACTATAATTATCAATGGTGTATTTAAAGAGAGGCGTGAGTTTTAGGTCAGATTGATTCTACTAATTTCAGAACCGAAAGGTTCTAAACAGCTTATGTTTTCGAGAATGTTTTCTCAAGAATATGTAAACATTTTCAGGGATCAAGTGTGCGTGCCGAGTCCTAGCTTCCGCAGTCTGCCTGGCATGCAGAACTGGTGCCAGACCAACTGCCTCCGGTACCCGCCGCACTGTCCTAAGGCGCTGTGTTCTTGCCCGTAAGTATATTTCTGGTTAAAGATATTTATTTCCCATAAAGAATGTTACATTCACTTACATGAGAACAAAACTTAAATACTACGTATAAATAGGCGCACTGGATTACACAAAATACCTAGTTATATCACGTAAAGTTACAAATATATATTTTTTTTATTATGTTATAGACATGGCAAATTTAACACAACATAGAACACGGATTAGTGGTGTGTGCGCATTATGCGTTACACAGATTAGCGACTGCTGGAAGTGGCACGGGAACAATATGTTATGGGTCTCGTATTGGACGTTAGGTGAAACTTTAATCGTTTTTTAAAAATATTAATTGATTTTGAATCTTTTATGTATTTGGGTAACTGGTTATAAATTTGGGCACCTTCATACATTATATTGTTTTTACATTATATTATATTTGTGAATGACGGCTTATTTGGCAGTTTAAAAATTTAAACATCAGTGTTTTTTTTAAACTGCTAAGTTAGCAAACAGGCATACGGTCCTCTTGATGGTAAGCGGTTTCCGTAGCCTATGGGCACGTTAACACAAAGAAGGTACTTTTTAACCTTTACTTCCTCTATGATGAATTAGATTTATACATAGGTAGGTAGGCAGTTATAGTATGTAAAGTCATAATAGTCGATCATCTCATTTCCTTGGTTAGGCTAACTCTAGCTCGCTCGTTTTAATAGCCTACTGCCTATTAGGTTACCTAGTTTGCAATCTAAGTTAGCTATCAATTCGATGCTATTAGTCGAACTATCGATGTTAGGTGGGTTTATAAAACTATAAATGCGATATGTACTAGTACAGCTTTTGAGGTAGTCTTAAACTTAAGCCTAGTAAACCCTACTAATTTCTTCTTCTTATGAGCTAGTCACCAACTCGGGTGTTGGAGTTTTTAGGCCGCCCGAAGGCCTCCGACATGGCTTAACGACTGATAAGCCAGGACCAACATCTTAACGTGCATTCCGAAGCACGGGAGCGCTTAAATCTAAATATCACTAAACGGTCACCCATCCAAGTAATGACCGGCCGGAGTGTTGCTTAATCAAGGTGATCTGATAAAAGCACCAAAGTTAATCACGCCACGAGCGCTTTCATGTAGGTACTTCTTACTTTCTGCGGCGCTACAATACAACTCATTGTAGGTCATGGCCTCTTCAACGATTTTCCTCTAATTCGTACTCTCTCCCGCCTGCCTTCTCCAAGATTTTAATTTCACATTTTCGTCTAAGCTGTGTTATAAGGTTCTAAATCAATGTTGTGCATCTTTATCTTAATTTTAGAAAGGATTGTATGTTCGAAATGGACAAACTGTTGTGTCAGTGTCACTTTACCTACTTTTATCAGATCTATGCTTACACTACACGGCTTACACTACTGCTTACACTACTGGGGTGTACGGGATTCCCCCATCTTCGGAACCCAAGCCAACCTCTCCTGCACGTGGTGCACCCTGCTAAACAACGAACGGGGCTCTGGCGGCCGGCTGATAGCGGCATAGCGCAGCCTACATCGGCACAGCTATATCCCCTCGCCACCGACGGGCAGCAGCGTCGGTGGTGCGAGAAGCTTTGACCTGCGATCCCCAACCCGCATGCCCAGCGTGGGGATTATGGGCATAACCCCCTTTGTTAGGGGAGGCCTATGTCAGGCAGTGAACTGATAATAGGCTGGTGTGCTGTGGATGCTTCACAATTTTTACACTAAATGATTCTTATTCTTATTTTGGTCCTCGGTCCTCCTCAACGCAGTCCATCAAACGCTTTCTGGGAACCGTGCAGGTACTAACGCCTTCATAAATGTTCCCGTTTTTCCAGGCAAGAGTGCGAGGCCATCGGCGAGTTGGAAGGCAGGGAGGGAGCTGACATTTACTGCATGGACCAGTGCATCGTGTACCCGCCGCGGTGCCCCGCCAAGAGATGTCACTGTTATTAAATTAATTCAATCTAAATTCCGCTCCACGACTCAAGTCTGACGGCAAAAGGGGTACCTACAACTTGATTTCTAAATGAATCCACAAAGCTATTTTGACTGCACAAAATGTCATGAATAAGACCTGTAGGAAATTATCTAACACTGTGTAGGTCCTAACACTTTAGAACCTTTAAACCTGGTTTAAAGATGTTCCAGTTTCAAAAATACTGGTTGACATAGATAGTTTTATCAAACACAGAAATATTTAGCAAACAGTGTTTTTATATAGTCGTTCTTCTTCTATAAAAAGAATATTTTGTTTAAATATTAGTAATAATATTACTTTAAGCCTCTGGTCGACGTGTTCAAGACCTAACACTGTTGGACTTGTCTAAAGATAATTTGATTGCAGATGACAACTCTGCTAAATTGTTGCTATGGCTTAAATTTAAATTCATACTTTTCAAACTGCTAGGTACTGATTATTCTAGATCTGATTGTAGATATGAAACTTTCTTTTTCTGGAATTTTTTTCTTTTTCTGGATTTTTATTTAAAAACCTCTCCAAAATCTTGTAACAATCGCTACACCTGTTCTTGTGGCGTTTCGATTATGTTGTAATCTTTATAAAAAATACTTATCATAGTAGGTATAAGGTACCTATACCTACCTATTAGATTCATTTACTTTCCTACCTACATATATGTATAGTAGTATGAAATAATTATTTTAAATGTATAAACTTATTGTACAGTTGTTTATTTTAATTCTTTAGTTGTACTTTTTACCTAGTGATATAAAATGAATTCTTTGTATTTTTCAATAAACTACCCTGCCCATGTACATTATTATCTTGTACATAAACAAGCCCAATTTAATGTACATTTTTATTTCTAATGTGCCAGAATAACTAGTAAAAAAATACCCAATTACTTAGTTTATTAAGTTTTCAAGGTTTTCTGGGTTAAATCGTGGTTCGGGTAAGTAGGTACTTAAATGTAATCAATTAGAGTAGATCCTCCTTCGGTCACCGTTAAGTCCTACAGTAATAGGACTCCTACTCACCACTTTAATAATGTTAAATCACACCCTTGTAACATTGAATTATTATTTTGTAGGTATTTTTCGATATAGAGCTACCTAAGTACCTACCTACCTTGGTGTACACATAATTCTTTATAATTTATCATGATTGAAATGTTTGTACAAAAAATATATAAATAAAATTACATGTATGAAAAAGGAACTTAAATTAGTTTTTTTTTTTAGTGGTCCCATCATCGCATTGAAACCGAAACCTAAGGTTGAATGGGAAGGCAAAACTCTATGATCAATATTTGTGAGGAGGTTTATTTTGTGGTACCTATTAGCCTGGAAGAGTAATCGTACTAACTATGAGCCTTCACGATTTGATTGAGATGCACGATTTACTCGCGCGACTTGCTCACGCGATTTCGCGTGTATCCAATCAGGCTTGCTAAATGTCACGTGGTATGTGCACGCACTTCACAATCCCCGTGACATTCAGCAAGCCTGATTGGATACACGCGAAATCGCGCGAGGAAATCGCCCATCTGGGAAGGCTCTATGCTATTATGTAGCTAATGTAGACAGCATTGGTGTAGCTCGCGTTGCGTCACGTAAAAAGACCGCTGGAAGAAAGGGAAGCAGGGGGTGTTTGCCTGTGCTGTGGTGTTTGAGCATAGGTACACTCGTGCATGAAAGTATGAAGTAATAAGGTAGGCCTACTGTTTTATTTTTTAATTTTAGTTAAAGTGCTCAGATGATTTTAGAATGTTGACTGACTCTACTGTCAAAAATCGTCCGAGCGTCGATAACAACATCAAAATGCCACATTTGCACTAATTTAGACCTTGTGTCGCTTGAAAAGCGCGCAGAGGCCGAGGGAGAGCCGAGGTTTGGTGCGGACATTTTTTTCCACGTTTGTGGATCTATAGTTTTCCTTATTCGATCGATGACACTCAAAACCATCGTTCAAAATGAAAAAAACGGTTCCAACATTAAACAACTTCTTCTTTTTTTATTTATGGCCTCTGTGGTATACATGTAAACAGTAACCCAAAACAATAAACAACTTTTAAAAAAACCAACTGTCACGTTATTTATTCATTGTCAGTGTCATTTTGTTATGTTATATCAAATATGTCAATGTCAGTCAATCAATACAAGTTTTCTGAACCTGAACCCATCAAACAAAAACCCATCTTCCAAAATCCTCTTTCAATTAAGTACGTCCGTGCTTCTTCGAAACCTGTGCAAAGTTACCGCTAATCATAGCAATGAGTGATTTACTGGACGAGGACCTGGAGTTCCGCGGCGGGACCCTCCAGCTCTCGACGGACCACCCTGTCTCCGCCACTGCAGAAAACACTGATGCAGCGGACTCCAGAAGAACACCAAGCAATGTGAACCCTTCTGTGCTGTCTGGGGCAGATTCCTTGACATCCTCCTCATCTTCATTCGCTGGTAAGTACATTTGTTTATTAAAAAAATATTCATACATCACGACTTTTTCTGTATCATATCTTCAGATAAGTATTAGTCAGTGCGCAAATCTTTTGAATAGGTACCAAATAGGGGGGTAGCCAGTGACGAGTAAACATTACATTCGGTACATATTGCAAGTTGGCAGATTAGTTAATTGATGTTTTCATATTGTCTGCCATTACATTTATTGATCTTGAAAAATAATTTTAAGTATACTCTGACTACGGATCTGCTTTCATGATACCTGGATAAAAAGTAGCCTAAAAAGTGTTCAATAAAACAGAATATAGTCTATAGTTTCTTCAGCTGTTATAGAGATAAGTGGGATTAAAGCTAGTCCTAATGAACCTATCTCAACTTTGATCAACTCAAGTGGTCAAAATTACATTTTTCCATTGAAAATTTGGTCCTAAACTAGACAGAGCTTGTACTATGGGCACCAGAGACTGATAAATGATTTATTGATACTGTATAAAACACCCAGACACAGAACTAACTTCTATGTTTCTCACAAATGTTTGTCCTGGATAGGGTTTGAACTGCAACCTACAGTGCATAGTTTCTACCAGCTTATTTATGAGTGCAGTTACTTGAACTACCAGTTACCACATCCACCAATTTAAGCCATGTTGGTGAACCACCACCAAGATGGCTTCAATTCTTTACCAAAGTACTAAGGCCAGGTTATTGGTGATAACATGATGTTTCAATTACAATATACTAGCTTCTGCTTGCAATTTCTTTCACATGGTACGTGAAATAAAAGGTCGCAAACTATGTATTTGTATTTCAAGTCAAGTTAGTTTCATCCAAATCCGTTCACTCATTACGGGTGATTACATTAAGCAGATTTCACTGATGTGTCTAAATCACACAGTGTGTAAATGTTGTAATTTGAATAACTTTGTAACACTGATTTAAATAATTTAGTAACAATTTGTGTGCTTGTAACCAGTTACTTACACACACAAAAACTTTCACATTTATAATATTATATAAATAGAAAACTCTTTATTGTACTCACACCAACATAAAAAATATTAGTGTGATTACACATCCTAACTAAACTTCTAGATGCCAGAACAGAGAACCAGCCAAACACAGAAGGCACACAAGAGCAGGCTCAGACTGTGTACCCTCGGTATGATGTGCCCTTCAACCGAGACAACATCAAAGATTTCTTCACATTCCGCAAGGGGGTCGTAGAGAATGCCATCCAGGAGTGCATCACGGGGCTGTTGTTCCCTGAGGATGGAGAGTATCTAGGCTGTTGGTTGCTGACTGAGTAAGTTTTACTGGAGATCTATTTTAAAGCAATTTGCTGAACAGTAGGTATCGCAATTCTGTTAACGTTTGATGGTAAGTTTAAACGTTAACGTTTTAACTTACCATCAAAGCCCACTTAAAAGTTTGGTGTACTTAAGAGAGGTCCTATTTTAGTAGATTATTATTTTTAGCCTACATTGTCCCACTGTAGGGCAAATACCTACCTCTATCCCCCTGTCCATACAACATTCTGGCCCAGACCAGAACTATTATGGTAAATCAAAGTAATAGATACATAATAAAATTTTGAAAACTATGGTTACCTACCATAACAATAGTTATAATTATAAATAGTTAGACACCATTTTAGTTTTTGAAATATTTTTTTGTTTTAAAATCTACGATCAGTTGGTGGACTTTAAGCAGATGAAATGTAACTATACCGCACATTAATCCGCTATAGTATAGCGGTTTCGTTTAGAATCCAGACCTTCCTTTTGTTATCCAGTGCTCTCATTCTCCTTAACCACTTTGTGATGCTTGGATTTTTCGGTATCCTTTGACCCTTGACCCCAATTATCGCCACAATGCGAACCTAATACATAATCACTGATTTCAGGATCACGCTATGGGACAATGAGAAGGAGAGGATAATACTCCTGACATCCAGATTGGTGATGACCATCAAGTACGACTTCATTGCCATGAAGCAGATGGACTTTAAGAAGACTTACCTGGATGATTTGGACACTATTGTGATCGGAGAGCTGGTGTACCCACCATCATCCTTAGTGCCGTGAGTAACAAAAGGGCAAATATCCCGTTGATATTAATAATTACATACAAAAATTTGTAACGCGGCGGGATTCGAACCCGCATCGTTCCGTGCTTATACAGGCTTGAGCCCACTGCGCCACTGAGAGCGTCAGCTACTAGTCAATTATAATTGTGTTAACAATATTATGAGCTGACTGAAGTATTATAAATCTTATAAAATTAAATAAAAATCTTGTGCCACGGTGTTTGTGAACGCACTCCTCCGAAACAGTTCGACCGAATTTTATGATTTTTTTTATGTGTATTTGGTAGGTCTTAAAATATATTATTTATACCGCTAGGTGATTAGGGTGTCCCTATCCAGAAATATTTTTTCTATTTTATAGTTCTAGATCTGGAATAACACATACTTTTTATCTGTGTAATACGCGAGCGAAGCCGCAGGCGGAAGCTAGTATTACTATAAGTAACATTATACGTTTTCTAAACCAAAAGATTGGATCAGTCTAAACACACGATAAAAGCGGGGTTTTTATATACAGCCGGCTAAACGGCATCGCGACTGGCGTGACCACAGTGGTCAAAGACTGTGTGATCGACCGCCTCTGCCGGCGGCCGAGCCATCACGACGACGATCCTGACCTGCCCCAGCCGCCTCAAGATAGACTGTTCGATCCCAAGTATTTTGAACCTAGGTACTCCTCAGTTGCTGTAGCGCGATGTGAAGCTTTATATGGGCTTGTTTTTATTTTGTTATTAGGGTTTTAACCTAAACTGTACGTACAGGTTGTTCTGGTCACTTGTTTTCAATCATAATATCATGAATTGCTAAGGCCCCTGTTTCGCACATGGGAGCTTACACACCCCAGTGCCGCAAACTTAAATGTTGAATCGATCTCATTTGCAACTCAAAATGCTGTACTAGTTAGTCTTATAAAAACTCATAACATCCGTTAGTAAAGCATTGCAATAACCATGCATGCTTAAAGCTAAACTTCCGATACTGCCTTTAATGTTTGATCAATCTCTAAATTACCAGTAAATTGCGTAATGATTCGTGAAGGTTGGTGAATTATGGCAAATTTTTCGATTTTCAGGCTTAGCTTGGTATAGAGTGACATGAGAAATTTTATTGTTCTTAAGGTTTTAATAATTGATCACTGTATCACTTCGAATAAATGGATAAGTAATGAAATGACATAAGTATGAAGCTTTAACATTAATTTATTTTGCAATATTTCAATATTGTTGTGTGGATAAATAATAATGCATACTTGTGTAGACAAGCACGTTATTTAAAATTTCGTACCGATCTAGAGGTTGGTCTCAGTCAAAGCAAGCGTCCTTTCGCGACCGAGATAGTTCTAGAAAATCCGCAGTCATATGATAAGTGTCCTAAGATGGCTTCCCATGGAGCGTGATATTGCGGAGGGGCGCAGAGCAATATTGTTTTAGAAAATTCACATTTATATAGTGTGTCTTCCCACGGAGAGTAATATTACGGACGAGAAATCCCGCTCAGGCGCGCGCCGTGAAAGAGTACTTGAAGGCCTATTAAACCACCACTTTAGGTCTATCTTAGGGAGATTGACTTACTCTTATTATACTACGCTAAGTATAAGATTGTCTTACTAAGACAGACTGACTACCGCGTGATCTAATACGCCTTTTACTACTGTTCGTGATAGCGCAAGCATCTACGGACATGCTCGGTGCGTCGGATCCTCGGTACAGGGCATGGCTTTCTGTGGCCATCGGCTGTGCTTGGTATCATTAGTAACATCAGGCACCTTGGAAAGCCACCTTTAGGTTCTTCATACAGATATCCGGATTCAAAACGACTTGCAATTCAATTGTCGCTGGTAGGAGCCATATTGAATGTTTTGAAGCACTAGATTTGTAGCTACATCGAGTTTGAATGATTCACTTATACACTTCAGCGTGAGTGTGAACACAGCTTTATCACAAAAGTATGTAGAATATCACGATTAGCTAAAATTTAGAAGAATTAGTCGCATTCAAAGTTTTGCTTTTATTTGTTTAGAATGTAGATTATGCTGTGAAACTCTAGACGTAACCTGTATTCGCGAATACATTTAAACCTAAATTAAATGATAATCGTGAGTCAATCAGATTTTTTGACAGTTTTCAAAACAAATCAGCTGATTACTACTCATGGATTAACTGATCATGGGTCAAAAATACGGGCCGACCGCGAAGTTCCATTTTACTGTAGTAACTAAGAAACTACCTTCTACTCTCCATATTTAATGAGGATAAAAGTACTAGAATAAATTTAGAACTTACTGGTTTACTGTCTAGCGTTTCATATCAAAATGTAGAACGTAGATTCTTCTTCAATATCTGAAGTACCTAGCAAATGGAAGTAAGGTCTGTAACGCTCCAGGGAACGTAATCTCCGAGGTGTACGCATGATGTGGAACAAGGGGGAAGCGCTTCCGTTGAAGACTGCCTGGAACCCCTTCAGCCAAGATGTGCCTTTCTTAACCTTCGCGTCACACCCTATCTACTGGTATAAAGGTAAGAACTGTCTAGCTTTTGCACAATATTGAGAAAGGCATAATAAATAACACACTCTTGTACTTAGAAAGTAGAAGTAAAGTAGAAGAAAAAGAGTTAGCCAGAACCGTTAGAACTAGCTCAAGTGAAGTTGCCAATTTTGAATAAAAAAAAGTTTGTCAAATATTTTGTAGGACAAGTAACGTAATTGTTGTTGGTCAGTCAACAAATGAAGTGTATTTCGTGTGTGACTTCAAAAGTAACAAAATAATTACAAGGATAAGGATTTGTTATGACTACCACCGACCGGGTGGAGTACAGATTTGCAAAAGGCTGCTGGATCTAGAAGTTGGATGCGTCGAGCTCAGGACAGGGCGTAATGGCGCTGATTAGGGAAGGCCTATGTCCAGCAACGGACTGCTATAGACTGATGATTAAGATGATAATAATTATAGGTTCCTTCTTAGGAAATTCGTATAATTATTTCATTAAATCTTATCCAAGTTAAATGGAAGGACTACATAATCGACAATGAATCAGAGAATGGATTCAGAGTGCTAATGGGGCTGCTCCGCTTCTGAAGCGCGTCTGGGATGTATGCAGAGTCCCGCGTTAATGACTTACACAATCAGCCGCAACAGTACAGCATCCCTTATGCGCCGGGTGAGGGGCGGTACGGTACCAGTAGCTATCTGAAACTTAAAGCTGGAAGGCTGGACACGGACTGCGCTTTTATGAAGCACTGGACGTACACACATAGTGCCATGTGTCTGTAAACGCAGGATTTGTCTTCTTCGCCTACTATGTTGTCTTATTAATTAAACCATGTTACCTTTTTACTCCTCACTTTATCTATGGCTGTAAAATGTACCCACATTATGAAGCAGACGGAACTATTTATTATTTATTAATGGACTAACCTCACATGAACTCTCCCAACTTCCAGAAGGTGGCCCGGAAGAGCGGTCTATATACGACATGGAGACCTTCGCCCAGAAGCTGCAACGGGCCATAGAGTCCATGCCATCGTCCTCATGCTGCATCCACCACTCCCCGATAGTCATACAGAGCTACGTCGGAGTCACCTCGCTACTGCACAACAAGACCGGGATGGGATTCTTCAAGGTTAGGGGAAAGTTCAGCTTTTAAGAGTTCTACTGTGAAGGTTTTACTGATAGTTCTGTTAGCCCTCGGGCCTGTTAATCAAATAATCCTATTGTGAACTAGGATAAGAATTATAACTTTATGATGAAGTCTCTCTAGAAACTTTTGAAAAATTAACTTGTTCAATCTAGTCCAGTAGAAGTTATCAATACAGCTATCAAGACAGCTTAAGTCTATTATGATGTGATGTGAGACCATGTCTTTCCTGAGATATAGATGGCTGGATGGTATAGGTGCTGGACAAGCCAACAACAACTACAACACCAGCCTATATCAGGCCACTGCTGGACCTAAGCCTCCCCTAATAAGGGGGATATGCTGGTTGGGAATCGCAGGGCACAGCTTCTCGCAGCCCATTGGCGACCAGGGGATATAGCTATTCCAGTATTAGGCTGCGCAAGGAGCCGGAGCCCCGTTTGTTAGTTAGCAGAGTGCACCACGGGCAGGTAAGGTTGACTTGGGGTCCGAAGATGGAGGTTGGCACCCTTTACACCCGCTAGGACAAGCCAACTCCATCTAAAATAGCGTCTCAATCAGTGAGTAAACGTTACCACTTAACGCTGATGGTAAATCATCTAGCTAGATGCAAATGCCTAGGTGTATAACTATGTAAAGTTTATAGAGAGACTGTCAGTCCTTTATGGAAAAAGAGAGAATTAATGCAATCTCTGTGAATCTATATTTAAATGGTTTGTAATCACAGCTCAAATGTGTGCAGCTAGTCACTTCAGAGCAAATGAATTGTAATAATGTATCTTAATTATCGTCAAATTATTAATAACAACGGTTAATTATTATATCCAGTGAAAATAATTTTAGCCATATGGCCCAGGTGGCATGTAATGTTTACAATTCCGCATCGGAAATTTTACATGCTGTCGAAGGTAAATCGAAGTGGAAGAAAAATTGTAGGAAGGCTAACCCCATCACCATGAGACCATAACTAGCCTTGAAGAAAGGGATGAGAGAGAGTGTGTATGACTATTGAGATCTATAGTAGTAGTATATAATATCTCTATGTGTATGGCCCATACCTCAGACTCGAAAATATAATCCTATCCAGTTAATGAATGGCTGTAATGATCAAAATAAGGAACCTAGTCAGTAGGTAGAATATGCTAGATGAAGCAATCTTATGTGAACGCAATAAGGCTCAAAGTGTGTAGTGTTTTTTTTAGAAAAAGGTATGTGTTTAAATTTTTATTTGACCGTGTGTCAAATGGCAGCAAGCAAAATTACTTCATTGGTAGCTCGCAATGAAATGCGGTTACAAGGCGCCCAGGGGCTTCATTTACTAACTTAGTTGCATACCGAAATGATAAGCACCGGTTCTACTTTAACAAACTTTGACAGTTTGTCAATTGACGTTCTTCGAATTTCGACTATGAAATGTCAGTTTGCAAATAAAAGTCCGGTGCCGACCATTTCAGTGTGTAACTGAGTTAGTAAATTATGCCTCAGGTTCGACTACTGTATCGGCAGAGGAGAAGGAAAGCTCGCTGTACCATCAGCTCATTCATTAATGGTAATGGTACTGATTTATACCATTAGCACATTCGATCAATTATACAAAGGATTTTGCACTATCCGCCCGAAAGCGGCTTGTCTAAAGCAGATTTTCTGTCTTATCTTCTTTAATAAAGAGGCGATATTTGTATGACGTGCTTTTGACAAATGATAGCTAGCAATATATGCCATTTTTTCACAGTGCATAGTACGGCGCGCGATATCCTTTGTATAGTTGATCGAAGATTAGCACCATTGATGATACAACTGTTGTCAATTTGTCACAATCTATCCGGAGTGGACGAAATGATCAAAATTTTATCTTTCGTGGGTAGGAGTGTAGCTGATGTTCGTGTTTGCTTTTAGCCTAACGGTTTCAATTTCAAGTGCGGCAAGGTTTGTGCCAACGGAATTAATAAGATTGATTCAACTATTTTTTAATTCTTAAAATTAGAATGTTTAATGTTTACGTATATTAAAAATCTCGTTATTTACAGATTGTCACTGTTCGCTTGATAGTGTATGCTTTTGCGCGGTAGTTATAAATTATTTCATAAAACATTTCTAGTAAGTATATCCTTCGCAAATGGGTCAGGTGACGGGTGTGAAGTTTCAACTTTTATCAGAGTTCATAGTTTATAAATAGTAGTCGGAATTCACATTATTATATCATTTTTCTGTAGATCATAAAGTTATTTATCTCCACTGAAATAACAGTCTACAGAATTTTAAAAAATCGGCAGTGTAATAAAACCCTACGGCGCGCAGCGGCGCGGCGGGTGCGACGCCAAGTACTAGCAAGTCTTGCGACTGACCCAAATGCTCTACCGTGGCACTACCGTGCCTTTTTATAAAATCAAGTACTTATCGTGACAAATTAAAAACTATTTTACTATAATAAATTATGGGGAATACTCCTATTCTAATAATAAGATAAGTAAAAAAATTGCGGTCTAAATTATATTTCACTTAAACATAATCAGATTAAATCGTATCTATTAAATTAATATTTGCTAGAAAAAGCTTGTTACCATAAGTTATATTGAAGATACTATTGTTAATGAACTTTATTGTGGTGGTGGCTAATATTTTAATTGGCATTTTGTAAACTAAGTCGCTAACGACAACGCTAGTAATTTAGTCGAGTGGCGAGTAGTTCAATAACAAATTATGGTAGTATTCTTTTTACAAGTAGCTGTATTTGCATTTATATCTGAGTACTAAATTACTCGCCACCTGAGTAAATTACTAGGGTAGTCCGAAACAGTTTTTAGGAGAAGAGTTTTCGAATAGTGGGGTCGCAAAGCGTCACTCAATCATGTTTCTTGCGATCAACAGTCGGTCAGTATCATGTCAGTCTTAGAGTAAAAAGAAGATAGGTTTTTTAATCTTATTAAGTAACCTGTTGGAAATGAAAAAAAAAACGTGTAACCTAATTAATTTTACTCTCTGATCAGCTTAGATAAATAAAGTATGTTAGCACAGAATAGATGATCAGATTATACTTATTATTGTTTGTAATAAACGTATGCGAATAAGACAGTAAATTATATCAAGTATTAAGGTAAATGGTATTCGAGTTAGACAAGGGAAGCTAGAGTTAGTTTAGATTATTATAATGTTGATGGTTGAAACGTTAAATATTTAAAATGAGATTATTTATTTACAGAAAGGTAGCTTTTGCATGAATTCATTGTTGTAATCTAATAACTAAATTATAAGTGTTCAAAATGCCACTTCTATGAACTTGGCTGAATGCACTTGCTCAGTCGAATTGTTATTTTTTTAACCCCCGACTTAAAAGGACGCTGTCACTGAAATAACATCACACCACACCACACCACCCTATATCAGTCTACTGCTGGACATAGGCCTCCCCTAATAAAGGGGGATATACCCATAATCCCCACGCTGGGCATGCGGGTTGGGGATCGAAGGGCACAGCTTCTCGCACCACCGACGCTGCTGCCCGTCGGTGGCCAGGGAATTTAGATGTGCCGATGTAGGCTGTGCTATGCCGCAATCAGCCGGCCGCCAGAGCCCCGTTCGTTGTTTAGCGGGATGCACCACGTGCATGTGAGGTTGACTTGGGTCCCGAAGATGGGGGTTGGAACCCCGTACACCCCAACTGAACTGAAATAACATGTTTATCCAACTTGTTGATCGTTTTATGTTTTTTCAAGAGTCATGTTCTCACTATGTATGAAAGAAGTAGACGGATATGACAGCTGATTGCTCGATTGACTAGTTTAATAGACTCTGTTTAATAAACATTGTTTAATGAATAATGAAAAGTCACGGTTACGGTGAGTAGGTAAGGTTAGGTGTATGTGTGTGTATCACACATACACACTAAGGCTCCCCGCAAACGACCGACTTTTTGTAGGACAGAAAATCGGACTTTTCCTGCATAGTATTTCTGATCGACTTTTTGTAGGACGTGTGCGTTGCAGTATGGCAATCAGTATGTTCCATTTTCCTCCAACAAAAAGTAGGTCACCGATTTTCGGTCGTGTGCGGGGAGCCTTAGTGGGTGTATGTGTGTGTGTCACACATTTACACACACCACCCCGCGCCGGCCTCGCCTCGCGCCATGTCCCCGTAAATACAATTTCACTGCGGATGTATTTTCGTAAGAAAGCTGACGATTCTAAGATGGTTTTGGTTGTTTGTTTGTTCGGGTCGGGGGTTTTATTTTTTTCTACAATTACCTTGGTTTTATACTTGTCGAGGTGCACTACCATTATTTCCTATCATTATTTCACATTGCATTTGTTTGGTTTGCATTTTAAAATAAATTTACGGTACCATTTCTTTTGGTTCCAAATTTTGTATGTGCTAGTTGTTTATTGCTATAAAATAGCGATATTTCAGTAATTTTTTATTTAATATTTTAGTTAATTTAATCGTTTTAAAAAAGTATGCATGTAGTTAATTTAATCGTTTTAAAAAAGTATGCATGTATAAAAGTGATATATATGTATAGCAGATTATGTGATGTTATTTTTATGTTTGTTATTTTTTTAATACATTTATTAAATAATTCAATGACTAAATAATGTGATGGTATAATTATTAATGACACTATTATAAGTTAGCTTTCGTGGCCTATCACAGGCCTAAACATTTTAAATCTAATATCTACAAGGTGCAATAAGACTACTGCGGAAAAAACTAAACGAACGCATTTAACATACAGTGATTCTTCAATCTATATTAGACGACCTCTGTAGCGCAGTGCGGGAACAATTCCCGCCGTGTGACAAATGTTTGATATCACGCACGTACGTGGCACGTTAAGATGTTGGGCCCGGCTTTTCAGTCGTAAGGCCTTGTCGAGGCCTTAAACTCCGACATCAGAGTTGGTCACTAGCTGATACGAAGCGGAAGAAGATGTGTGATATGTATGTATTTACGAAAAAAAAAGTAGTATATCAGTCATGTGGTTCCCATAATACAAGCTCTGCTTAGTTTGGGGCTACATGATGCTGTGTGGTAGTGTTCCAGCATTACTAGTATTTCTTTATATTATCATCAACCTATAGCAGTTTAATGTTGGACGTAGTTCTCTTCCAAGGTACGCCACTGATCTCGATATTCGGCTGTTCTCATCCATAATGCCAATGTGCCTAAATAAAATTACTTCCCGAAGTATTTAAAAATATATGAATATCTATGGATTTTTGTATGAAATGTAATCTAGTAAAAAAATTAATAGGCATTTTATGTTAATTTCATTTTTAGCCAACTGATAATAATAGCTAAGGACAGGGCGCAATGGCAATCTTTGTGAAGGCCTCTGTCCAGCCGTGGACTGCTATAGGCTGATGATTATAGTATCGGACACCCTCACAACATTTTCTAGAGTAGTTTTGTTACACCGTGTATTTCTAGCAAATAATCAAGGTTACTGGTTAGAGATATGTTATTTTAAAATAATCTAGTTTTTTTTTCATCTCGGCATTTAATGTATTTAAAAATATATGAAATAATCATTTATTTCATGTATTGTAAAAATTTGAATGTATCCCACTTTCAAATTTTTAACAGACATTGAAATAAATAAGTAAGTTTAATACTTGGATTGCTAGAATATAATTCAAATGTATTTTTCCATGTTATTTACTGATTGTGTTTCTGCGAAAAACTTTGTCAACAAACTAGATCGTAGAAACAACTTAGTCACAAACAGGAAATTATAAATGTGTTTGTTAAAAATACTTTGTTATGGCTTTAATTGTATTATAATATTATTGTGTATTTTTTAATTCTACTACTTGAAAATCTATTAAAATTATAAAGGCATCTTTTTCATAATTATAAAAGTATTTGTTAAAATCGGTTTTTAGAATTTAATACTTTGTTATGGCTTTAATTGTATTATTGTGTACTTTTAATTCTACTTCTTGAAAATCTATTAAAATTATCAAGGCATTTACATCTTCTTTTATTAATAGTCGAAATCAGTTTCGCTACAGTTCCCAGGCAATGTGTAGTTTTCCCAGAAGTCCTTTTCTGTTACACATTCGTATTCTTCAGTCGTTATTTCTCTTACAAATCTTATGTTTTCGATCCAAGACAAGTCGTATACGACGTCGTTGTTATATATATTCGGGACTTTAGCCAAATCTGTGCATTTGTGATTCTTCGTGAGTGTATCCATGTTTTGTGTGACTGGCTGGACTTTTGGACACGTAAGTGGTATTTCCTTATTTTGATGGTTTGAGCTTTGCATGTTATTTAGTTTAGTTGTAGTGTAAGCTTGATGTACTTTTGCTTGTGTTTTCTTCTCATTAGCTAGCAAGTGCATTTGTTTCTGTGCTTTTGGATTTGTGTTTGAAGTTTTTACTATAGAAGCTTTATTTATTATGTGTTTATTTATATTTGTGGTGGTTTCAGAAGTAACAGAAGGACCACTGTTCTTATTTTTAACAGCCCTTTTCTTTCTAGGGTTAGATGTTTTTACATTTTTTGTTTCATTAGCTTTATTTTTTAATTTCTCTTTTGTTTGTGTAGTTGGGTTAATATGTGAAGGCTTTTGGATATTTATCTTCTGTTTAACAGGCAGTACTATTTTTGGGGGTCTATCGTGAAATGGCACTGTTTTTGTTTCAGGTGTTTGTGTAATCGTCGCAGTTCTTATAACATCGTAATCATGAGCCTTCGGAACTGTTATATTAGGCTTATGGATATCTAGTGTATGTATAAAAGGTAGTTCTGTTTCTGCTGGTTTATCAGTAGGGGTCACTATTTTCGTTTCTGGTTTTCGTGCAATCGTCTCAGTTCTTATAAAATCATTATAGATTTGGCTCACCGGAACTACATTTTTTGATTGAGAGTAACAATCCTTTGGATCAAAGTTATCCAAAATGCTTTGCGAACATTCTTGTGAAAAAGGTGCTGTAAAAACTTCTTCAATATCTCCGATGGAAAGATTAGAAATAGCGTTCTGGATATTAAGGTCTGGTTCGTGATGGAGCCCGTAACTGCTTTGGATCATTTCGTCTATCTCATCTTCGCAAAGGTCTATAATCTCGGTAACCTCGTCATCAGTGACTGTAGTTTTATTGCTTATACCAGGTCCAGTACATTGAGTTCTGTCTAGGGACATTTCAATATTTTGGGTGGATATTTCCATTTCTACTGCTTCAGATGAATCTAGAAGATCTTTATCTATGTTTACATCTGTTTGTATCACATTATTGCAATTTCTAGTTTTTGTCAGATCAGTATCTTTGTATATTTCATTTTTCGTAGTAAAATGCTCTTCTATATCCATACAATGCGGCAATTGTGTCAAATCTTCTACTGTTGTAGAATAGACCGGAGATAGCATAACATTGGATATGGGTTGCTCTTGAAAATTAGGAGCATTGGAATCTACCGCTGCACATGCGCCGTGTAACTCTTGCTGTTCATAAATTATGCCCTTCATGCAACGGGTAAGTTTTTCAATAACCTGTGAAACAAGAATTGAACTAATATTGGTAGGTATTACCAGCGCGAAGCTACCTAGTGTTTTGTCAAATGTGGGCGAAAATAATATAATTCTGTTGTCCTGCGATATGAACTTGCCTTTGACCTTTTATCTCTAAATACCTAATATTTTGGGACAAGCATATCCTATCAACGTATTATTATTGGATTTGAGTTTGAACCTAAACTATTATCTCAAAAAATCATAAGTTATGAAAACAACCGCCAAAAGAATCTAAGGAATTTTGAAATAGAATCAATATTACATTTTTTTTTGTATGAAATTGGAAGATAATTAAAGATCAGAGATTAAACAAAAACCTAAATCTATAAGTGCTACATCTCGCTTAGGGGACATCCGGCCATAGAGATCCGCCGGACAACGGATCCACATCCTATGCGCTGGAACTGGGTTATATCCTTGGGATAATGCTAACCCTAAACTAGCCAACTTACTAGAACCATTTAATTTATTTGCAGTTATTGCTATCCCATTTCTTATATTCTTTGAAATCGAATTCTGTGATCTACTTCAGCTTATAAATGCTACTTCGTGCATCTATGTATAAGCTGAAGAAGGTACATTTCGTTCCACCCCCATCTTTGCATCGCCACTTCGCTGCCAAGCACCTTTTTTTTAAATTTACCTATGCTGCCCCACAGCTGGGTCAAAAGTCCACCCCATCTCCTTGTACTTCCATTATTAGTTATTGTCTGTTATGTACTGCATGTTTAAGTTGGTGTGAGGTTAATAAAGAGATCTATCTATCTATCTCTTTCGAAGACTTACGATCGCTCGCTGCTTCCCACCAGTTAGTACGAAAGGCATCGATGCGTCTTCGCCCATCTGTAGGTAGCCATTGGCCAAGCACCTGTGTAGAGCATTTTTTGTCTAGAGATCATAAATGTTTTGGTCGGTAGATACTACGCGTCACGGTAAAAAGAGCGCTGGAAGAAGTGGAGTGGGTGTGTAAATACCGATATAAGGCACACTGCGCAGCTTAACCTCAGCCTTCTTTTTACGTGACGCGACCTCTACCTACTTACCTGAGCCACTCCTACTTCACCTACCCCAGAACAGCTTCTGTGGTATGTTTACATACCAACATGTACCTATGTTGTATACCTCATAAGTGCGTATTTACTTACCTGACGGTTCGCTGAGAGAAATTACGGAAAATCTACAAAAGTCACCTACGGTGAGGTAACCTCAGCCTTCTTTTTACGTGACGCGACCTCTACCTACTTAACTGAGCCGCTTCTACTTCACCTACCCCAGAACAGCTTCTGTAGTATGTTTACTTACCAACATGTACCTATGTTGTATACCTCATAAGTGCGTATTTACTTACCTGACGGTTCGCTGAGAGAAATTACGAAAAATCTACAAAAGTCACCTACGGTAAGGACGTAAAGAACCTGTAAAGAAGGTGCATCTCCATAGCATTTATGTTTGTAAGTCAAAATTTCTTTGATGTAGGATTCAGCGCTTCCTGGAGTTATTGGCTTCGATTGGTAGAGATAGTCGTCTACAAGCAAACTGATCTGCATTAATCTTGTTGCTATTAATCTTTTCTGAAACGAAATCGAATAAAAACTGGTAGGATGTTTTTCAATTAATTTTAATTATCTATCTACCTAAGCTATATACAAGTTAGTTTTTATGTGCTTACTTCTTTGTTTTTCAGCAATATTTTCTTTCTAGCCGGCATTGCAGAACGTAAAACACTAAAAGAGAATCAGATTGAAATCCTATATCGACTTGAGCGCAAATCGTAAATGTAGACTTTCCGTTTGATTGCTGAGCGCAAGCAAACTATTTTGTTTTGTCTTCCGGGTCCCGCCATCACATGGTTCGATTTTCAAATAGCTTTTTTTTCTAAGTGAGTAGTAAGAAATGGCATGATAATGTATTCTACTGCCATAACAAACGGTTAGCGCGAAAAATTTGATATCTCGTGTGCAAATCCTGCATTTGCCGATAATACAATCAGTTATTGGGAGGATGGTATATCCGTTCTTGTATTATGGAAGTTAATATAATGCCGCATAACCATCCAGCAATCTGTGTGGATTCGCCGATCCTGGCGAATAGTTCTTTGTTTCAATTATTTTAGAAATGGATTAATTTTCATTAGTAAAGATGTTTTGGTTACAAGCTTTTATTCTGTTGTTAGCGATTTATTTGAACGATGCAGGCTATGGATATGGAAACACTAATTACTACGTCACTCCAGACGCGTAAGTCCCACATCTCAACTTAAAGGCTTATTAGACCACGCGGTGTTCAGTCTGTCTTAGTAAGACTCTCTTACTGACTAATTAGTCAAGCGTAAGACCGACTTAGTGGCTTACTGTTATTATACTACGCTAAGCTAAGACAAGCTTACTGAGAAAGACTGAATACCGCTTGGTCTAAAAAGCTTTAAAAATATTGATTTTCAATGATTTTGATGAAAGAAATCATATTAATTTCCTTTTGGTTAGTACCGTAATACAGTGAAAGTAAGACATTCCGCAAAAGTTTGACTTTAAAATAATTAAATATTGAACCTCACTTCAACTTTACCCACTTACCTACTATAGCGAGACTTAAGGCTTCCAAGTAACGTCAAAATTAACAATAATTTTCATTACCGACTATTATTAGTAACTAGGAATAACTGGTCCGTTTTAAAGTATCGAAGATATGGAAGAGCCTTTGTGACTGGTCCTGTGAAGGAGGTACTACCAATTACCATGCCTATTTCTAACTTGAAGCAGTATAGCTGTTTCGGTTTGAAGGGTGTGGGTGCCAGTGAACTTTCAGGCCTGATGTTGATTAATGCAGAGCTTTTGCATCGTAGAGCACATGCGTCACCTACGATACGATACTTTGTTATAAGTAGTGGTAACCACTTGACAGTGCTGTTTTCGGAGATTTTAGTTATCATTATCATGTTTAGTGGTCCGGTCTCACGTGTATGATGACGATGATGCTTGTTTATTTTTTACAGTAACTGAGAATTTCCACAATTTTGAAAAGCTCATTTTCAGTATGTAACTGCTTCGTTCCAGTCAATCTGATGTAGAAGCACCCGCATACATTCCTCCCTACCTACGACATCAACAGTTTACTTCGAACTCTTACGGTGGCTCCGGCGGTACCAAGAACGCGTACGGTGGTACCAAGAACGTGTACAGTGGTACCAAAAACGTGTACAGCGGTACCAAAAATGTGTACAGTGGTACCAAGAATGTGTACAGCGGTGGTTATACGGGGCACAGCGGAGGCGGTGGCTACAGTCAGGCTAGACAGTGGTACTCCAATTCTGGTGCAGCGTAAGTTTTTTTTATACACATTCTCATAATAATATGAACAATATATACCTACATGATATTGGCGAAATTGTGGAAATTATCAAAAAAAATAGAATTTTTCTTTTTTTAACCGCTTTAGTCCGCCTAACTACCTAAATTGTCATACTTGGATAAAAAATTGTAAAATCTGGGCCTGAATCATCATCATAGCCATCCAGAAGAATATATGTTGATATATTGAGCATAGTATGACTTCAATTCATATCTATCATAAAGGCTCATTAGACTACGCGGTATTCAGTCTGTCTAGGTAAGACTGAGAGACAAGACAGGTAAGACTGTCTTACTGACTAATTACTAATTAGTCAAGCCCACTATTTACTATGACTGACTTTTTGGCTTACTCTTATTAAACCACGCTAAGTGTAAGACAGGGGTGTACAGGGTTCCAACCCCTATCTTCGGAACCCAAGCCAACCCCACCTGCACGTGGTGCACCCTGCTAAACAACGAACGGGGCTCTGGCGGCCGGCTGATTGCGGCATAGCACAGCCTACATCGGCACAGCTAAATCCCCTGGCCACTGACGGGCAGCAGCGTCGGTGGTGCGAGAAGCTGTGCCCTGCGATCCCTAACCCGCATGCCCAGCGTGGGGATTATGGGTATATCCCCCTTTATTAGGGGAGGCCTATGTCCAGCAGTGGACTGATATAGGCTGATGTGGATGGATGTGGAAGTGTAAGACAGTCTTACTAAGACAGACTAAATACTGCGTGGTCTAATAGGCCTTTTACCTAAGTATTCTAAACTTACTAACGTGACTCTAATTATTAGAAAGAAAAGAAGAAAGAAAAAGATTCAAGATTCAGTCATTAGAGTCTAATATAACGACAAACATAGAATGTTACTCTAATAAATATTTGCTAACCTGCATGCAGGTTGAATACATTCACTAACATAGCTATAAGACATAATTGTGAAAATAATGTCATGTATTCTAGCAAATAAACATTTGAATCTTGAATCTTTTTCTTTCTTCTTTTCTTTCTTTCCATTGTATTACTAAAAAGCCTTTTATTTTTCAGGCCCAACTACCAGGAGTTCTTCGCGAACGCAAACAAGCCGTATCAACGTAAGTGACCTCTTACTTTTAATAAATAATTAAATAAAAATCGTTTATTTCAGACCACAGTCCATAGTCGTTAATGTAGGATCGGTTTCAGTTGTAACATAGCCGATGACTTCTCGTTTTCCTCCGAACAGTGGTCTCGAACCTACCGATTTTTCGGTATTTCTACCGATATGGGCTCTGTCCTACCGAAATGGATCGATTTTTCCACGATTTCAGAGAATACGTGGAAATTATACCGATTTTTCTACCGATTGTACATTTTTAAGTTGGCAGCCCTCTTCATTTATGGTTTATGTTATGGGAAATCCCTTAGAGAATTTAGGGAAATCCCTAAATAGTATTACAGATGTAAAGTAGTATAGTATGTTATTTAAGGATCACAGTACATATTCAAGGAAAACTACAACTGGATGTTATTAAGGGTTTCCCGCTCGAAAATTCATTGCCATTCAATATAGAAACAGGAATTCAGATTTTATTTTTTCATAAATTTTCTTAAATTCGAAGAGAAAGATTCCTGATCTTAATATAGAAAAAATATAATATTATTAAGTTAATAGTAAGTCGTCGAGGAACCGTGTCCAAGAATAAAATTTCTACAATATTGAAAAGAATGGGAAGAAAAATTTTCAGTCTGACTGCAAGATAGTCGTAAAGGCGTAAGCTTTGCCTATTGTAAGAGTTGAAATAACATTACATCAGGGAAAGACGCTCTTAAGAAACTTAGTTCTTCACACGCACACTCGGTTTAAAACAAATTTGATTGAATATTGTATATTTTTTGTCATATACCGATTTTGGGTACAAATATACCGATTTTTGTGGACAGTTCTACCGATATCGCACTTTGACGTTCGAGAACACTGCCTCCGAAAAACAGTAAACTTAAGATGCCTGGAATGATAATTTTGTACATTTTTATCGGTAGCAAATCACACAATCTTCACAATGGATATTTGTCCCTGTGAATTTAGACTTGTAAAACGATTCGACCAATCCTATTGCAATCAGACACAAAAATAGAAAGTATGTCGCTACTTGTAGCCAACTTTAGAGGGATAAAGATATGTTGTGAGTAGTGCAAGTAAACACGAATGCTGAAATAATAGATTATAGGTCTATGGATTATCAAATTGACGTTTCAGAACGATCTTAAAACGATTCTGAAGGATAGGATAGCGGCGATCTCAAATATTTATGTAGAGTTTTAGTATTGGGCGGGCGTAATGGGCCTATTTTATAATCTTCAAGTAAAGTTTTAGCGTGGGGATTATAGGAATATACCTCTTCTTATAGGGGAGGCCTATGTCCAGTAGTGGACTGAATAGACTGGTGATTTTATTTTATTTATTTAAATATTTACATTGCCATTACAGTTACACCAAAGCGACAATGGCAATTCTTAATACCTGTCGAAATATCTACTACCTACTTAATTTTTATTTGCCCTAACATCTAAAGTAGAATGCGCTACGAATGATGGAAGTAAATTTTTGTTTTAGCTACTTTCCGATTAGGCTTTATTAGCGAGGAAAAGTTCCAAATAGTAATAGTTGTTAGCGCTACTCGAAATTTACCTCGATACTTAAACCGGCGAGAAGCTTACTGGAATGTTATGTGAATACCTGCCTTACTATTAAAGAGTTGTTTATCCTTCAATATCATTAGTGCAAAATACTATTCTGGTTAAAAAACAAACCGAAATAATAACGGCAATAATATGCAAACGTAGTGTAGGAGGCCCTGCGGCCAGGTGGGGTAACGATCTGCGAAAGGCTGCTTGTAGAAGCTGGATGCGTCGTGCTCAGGACAGGGCGCCATCGCGCTCATTAGAGGAAGCCTATGTCAAGCACGTGACTGCTATAAGCTGATGATGATGATGATGATGATGATGATGATAATGAGAAATAATAAAACCTAAAATCCAAAACAATTATCAGAATGCGTAGGCGACAGCGGAAACAACAGATTTACGCGTCCGTTACTCGATTTAAAACTATATTTATGCGACCTAATTTATAGTCAATGTCATTGATAAAATGTGCATTATAGTTAATGCAATTATGGTGTCAGGGTTACAGGGTGAGCTTAGGATACTGTGCTTACCACTTTTACTAATCAACACCTTTGCATAGAATCGTCCAATAAACTGTCATTTGACAATATAGTGGCTAATTTAACGAATAGGAAATAGTTATTTGTTATACAAGAGTGCAAAGTTTCTTTTTAACCGCGTGCTCAATTTTGATGAACAAGCAAGCGAAAGATTCTAATAGCGAGTGATTCAAAAGAGCATGAGGTGAAAAATCTTTGCACTCAAGTGCAACTCGTAACTTTTCATCCCACCTCAGCGAGGAAATTACTTTTTTTTTTTTTAAATAATGCGGGACGTAATCACACAGCATCATGTTGCCTAAACTTATAAATCTGTGGAGTACTAAACCTTATACCTTTCCTTTAGTCCTTTAGGATCCTTTAGTACTAAACTTATAAATCTGTGGAGGAAATGACTAAATGCAAAAAAAAAGAATAACATTAGTTTAACATTTAAAGTTTAAAAAAAATAAAGTACACCAAAAAGGTTCTGAGTCTTATGTTTTATCTTAAGTTTTAAGGTCTTAAGGTTTAATCTTCTATTAAAGAAGATTTTATGACAAATTCGGCAGAAGAAGTAAATAGGTTTAATGATAATGATAGGGGATGAAAATAGTATATTTCATTCCACACCAGCCTATATCAGTCCACTGCTGGTCATAGACCTCCCCTAATAAAGGGGGATATACCCATTATATTTCATTACGAGTGCGGAAAGCCTGTCATTGCAAAGAATTCAACAAGAGTTCAAGAGAGCAAGTTGCTATGACGGTTCCGGACGTTTACTGAACAACGACTTTTAATACAGTTGCGAAAAAATAAAGCAATTTAATAAAAAGAAAATTTCTGGAAAATGGCGCCAACCGTAAAAGAATATAAGCAGAGATTATGCCCATACAGCCAAGTCTTCAGTAGATTTTTTTTATTGATATGAAATGAAAATGAAATTTATTGAGATGAAATGAAATGAAACCTAACCTAACTTATTGAATCAATTCATTAAATCTGATATTGAAACAAATTAGTAGCTTGTTTTTAAAAATGTTTGCATAAATCATAAAAACTTCTTGGTTGGTTTTTTCTTTTTAATAGAAATTATTTTGACAGTTGGGAAAGAGAACGAGTTCGGAAAAGGTAAAAAAAAGCTCGAGTATGCAATAGCCCACATCCCGAACGCTATACGTCCCTGCAATACGCCACTTTTTGAGCAACTGTATCAAAAAGGAATTTTGAGTACACTTTTACACTTGTCGCATAAGCTCTGTTAATTATCATAACATCCAACAACAGTCTCATTATACCTAAACCTAACCACACTATAATTCTCTCCTTTGTCGTGGGTATCAGGAACTATGAATTGAGTAAACTATGGTTCCATACACAACACACAGAAGCAAACCAAATATCCGCAAGCCATGCAAATATTTTTCTGGAAACGGGAATCGAACCCGGAATCTCCTGCAACGCCGACTATTTGTGCACAGCGTCAATGAGGTCGTCAATTCTAAATTCTACTTTCTAGCAAAATGCGAGCCCGAATGCAAGAACTCGGGCATCTGCGTGGACACCAACACCTGTGAGTGCCCCGCCAACTACCACGGCACTTACTGCGAGTTCGAGAAGAAACCCTGTCTCAACTACCCTCCACTGCCGATGAACTCACGCCGCAAGTGTACATCGGAGTAAGTAATATTTTGATGCGGTGGCTGCCATTGCAACACGATCTACACTTGCTGCACTAAGATCCGACCAGGTGCCTCATTTACTAACTTAGTTCCACACCGAAATGATAAGCACCGGTCCTCTTTTTACAAACTTTGACAATATGTCAATTGACGTTCTTTGAATTTAGACAGATAAAGTGATAAAGTTTGCAAATAAAGGTCCGGTGCCGATCATTTCGGTGTGCAACTGAGTTAGTAAATAAGGCCTCAGGTGGAGTGGCGATTTGCGAAACGCTGCTGGTAGAAGCTGGATGCGTCGAGCTCAGGACAGGGCGTAATGGCGCTCGTTAATGGAGGCCTATGTCCAGCAGTGGACTGCTATAGGCCGATGATGATGATATTCAAATTTGTTTAAAAAAGGAGTGTTAGCGCCTTGGAAGCGCAGGCAAGCTGTAGAACCTGCGGTTAGGTTCCGGAGGATGCCTTATGGGGAAGGCGAAACATTGTCGAATTTCGAATCTCGTCAGAGGGAGTTGGCGGAATTTGTTCTAAATATTTTATCTTTTAAATATCTTGTAATGGATTTCTGCAAAGTCACGCCTGATTCAATTCATTATCGTGCCTACTGAAGCACGAAAACGCTTTGATCTAAATGCCACTAAATAGTCACCCATTCAGATTGTGACCGGCTGAAGTGTTGCTTACCTAACTAAGGTAGCCCACAGGAGCTTCACCCGGTAACCACTACTAAAAAAACGCTTTTATCATGCCTGGAAGGAGAATTGTTGATCGCAGTGAGCTTTTTGAATCTCAGCCGTACATCTGGCCTTATAGCTCATTTGGATATACTATCCATGGCTCTATCAGAAGGCAGAAGCTTCAAATACCTGCATGCTGCGGTTCGATTCCCGCTCAGGACAAACGTTTGTGTGGTAAATATGGATGTTTATTCTGGGTGTGGGATAAGAGTATCGTTTTTAGGTTAACGGAAACCGATGTTTTTGGTACCCATACTCTGGCCCTTGCCTAGTTTGTTGGCATCAGTTGACCGTTTGTGCGACCAATTACCAATACCAAATGTCCCCTATATTTATTTATTACTAGCTTCCGCCTGCTGCTTCGCTCCCGTGGTACCAGTACTATGTATGTTCCAAGTTGCATACAAATCCGTTCAGTAGTTTTTGCGTGAAAGAACAACAAACATCCATCCATACATCCATACTCACTAACTTTCGAATTTATAATATTAGTAGGATTATCTTAATAAAATTTCAGGCAATGCACCATCACCTGCATGGAAGGTCATAAGTTCATCGACGGCTCCACTATAGCCAACATGCGTTGCGCGGAGGGAGAGTGGGTTCCTTCCCGGGCCGACCTCACGATGATCCCTGACTGTCAGCCGGAGTGCGACCCGCCCTGTCTCAATGGAGGTGCCTGTTTGTCTCTCAACGTGTGCCAGTGCCCGGCGGCCTACCGCGGACCACAGTGCCAATACTGTAAGCTTACAACTTCATTATAGTTCATTTCACTTCTTTATTCAATGGCTTCTGGGACAGTTTTCCACAATTTCGCCAGTATCAAGTATATCGCCATATTATTATGAGGTGCGGTTTATAAGTCCAATCGTCCAGTCTTCAGCCAGAAACTACCGGCGAACAATTTTCTTCATCATACAATTATAATCCAAGTTCACTTTTGTTTCATTTCAGTTCACTTGTGTCTTATTACTAAGGTATATTGGTTAAAATGCCCTAACTTAATGAACAAAATAAATCAGAAAAACACTAGAAAATTAAATAAAACAAAAATGACACAACTGTCGTTCAAGATGAAAAAAATGGTTCCCCCACAAACTACTTTGCATACTGCGGTCTCTCTTTACTATAGTTTAATAATTAAAGGTTGTTACGGTTATTGACATTGACAAGTACACGTAGTGATGATGAAGACCAATGAATGATGAACGATGAACGATGAAGAAAACCAAAATGGCTTCTCATTGCTTTGACACAAAATAGGTTTTTCATAATTGTCAATGTGTATTTAACAAACTAGTAGAATCTCTTGACTGTACAGAGCTACTGTTGACTGTACTGCTAGCGAAAAAATATTCGTATTGTATACCCGTAAAATTTTGGCCAATGAGAAAGTTTAGATTCAAAATAATGCTTTGTCATTGGCCAAAATGTTTCCTTACGCTTACGAAACGTAGTATAGGACGGCATCCGGCCAGGTGTAGTGACGATCTGCTGTCGGCTGCTGGTAGAAGCTGGACGCGTAGAGCTGAGGACAGGGCGCAATGCCGCTCATTAGGGGAGGCCTATGTCCAGCAGTGGACTGCTATAGGATGATAGGACGAGAAAGTCAGGTTGAAATATTCGTGATCGCCCTACAAGCATGTGTACAGACACACATTGTTGTTGCCGTGGCTTGTCTTTTCTGTGGGTAAGGTCGACTAGGCTGAGAGCATGGTTTAGGTAATGGGCAAGCCTACTCCATCTAACCATGTCCCAGGCACTAAGCATCCCCAACAGTGAGTAAAAGCTACTACTTGACCCTGTATGTATCATCTAGCTACATTATTGAATAATATAAATATAAAAAAAATAATGCTGGACGCACTATCGCACAGCATCATGTAGCCCCAAACTAAGCAGAACTTGTATTAACTATGTAGTTTACCTGTCATATGCATTCCCCATTAGAATGATTACTACATAGATAAATTTTTTTGTGAATACATTCATAACACCCAGACCCAAATAAATATTTGAAGATCATACAAACATTTGTCCCGTATCGGGTATCGAATCCGCAACATTCTACGTCTCAGGCGGGCCTTCACCCACTGCGCTACAAAGGTCGTCTGTAATGTCACGTAACGTCGAAAATAATTAAGCAAATTAAAGAAAAGAAGCCTAAGCTTTTCACCGGCCAATCTATAGCCTTAACGGATCTCATACTAATAACACTACCACTACTAGCCTATACCAGTCCACTACTGGACTAAACGCCTCCCCTAATTAAGGGGGAAATGCCCATAATCCCAACGCTGGGCATGCAGGTTGGGGATCGTAGAGCACAGCTTCTCGCAGCTGACGCTGTTGCCCGCCCAAGACCAGGGAATTTAAGCCGGCCCAAAGATAGTGGCTGAAACCCCTTATATCCTGGATCTCATCCACCACCACACCACACCAGCCTATACCTACTGGAAATAGGCCTCTCCTAATAAAGGGGGATATGGCCATAATCCCCACGCGTTGGGGATCGTAGAGCATAGCTTATCGCCCGAGGCTGCTGCCCGCTCGAGGCCAGGGAATTGTAGCCGGCCCAAAGATAGTGGCTAAAATCTCTTATATCCAGGATCTCATACATCGTTACATTTTCCATTACCAGCTGTCACTGCATGCGGTGTCGCGAAGTTAGCGTTTAACGGCGGGTACAAGTGCGTGGGCGACGAGTCAGCGCAGAAGTGCCGGCTGACCTGTCCGGCTGGGGCAGAGTTCAGCTCGCCGCCGGCTGAATTCTACACCTGTCGGTACGACACCGGAGTGTTCCAGCCGCAGCCAATACCGCACTGTGTCTTCAGTGAGTATCAAGCTAGGAAATAGAAAGAAAGAAAGAAAGAAAGAAAATATATTTATTTCACCCAAATTTTATACAATGTACCTACTTAACAATAACAAAACAACAAATACAAATACATATAACTAGATATATAAGTAGGTAATGCGCTTGAACAGTGGGTGAAATAGGACCCTCACTCAGCATAGGCAGCATGTGAGACAAAGCTCAGATGCTGCGCTTTAGTAATAAAATAGTAAAGTAGTGCAAACCTTTGCCGCAGTGTAAACCTTTAACTGAACTAACCTTCGTATTATTTTGCAGCTGACGTCGTTGTCATATCACCTATCAACCAGCACAATAGTGTAAGTATATTTGTTTTATTTTAGTTTTTAATGGTTATAATAGAAAAATTTAGAATGACTTTGAAGATTAATAGACCAAAATCGCGGACGTTAATCAATAGATTATAGTTATCGACATTAGTGGTCAACGACATAACGAAAGTCTCTGGGCATACCTGGATGAGAAAAGCACAGGACAAAGGAGGCTGGTAAAACAAAGGCCTACCTTTGCAGTTTGTGGTTACGCGCTGAGATTGTGAGTATGAAAGGATTCCAGCCCGAAATGTAGACATTCAATTCAGAAAAGTTAAACCTTTTCATCCTGACTATGACGCAAGTAAAAGATATTAGAAAATAATATAAGTACAGTGCCACAAGTATAACTTTGCGAGGCTGTGCGCATCTATGCATTCTGTGCTTCAGACCAGGAAATAAATGTACTTTGGTTACGGTTTCTCTTGAACCAATTATAATCACATTCATAATTTTAAAACCCAAATGATTCGCAGATTTATCGCAATGTCAAATACACAGCTCTAGTTTTAGTTCCTAAAAACGCCACCGCCAACTTATACTTGTGGCACTCTCATGCTCCTCTGCCACCAGTGCCGGTGCCTGTGTCCAACAGTGGACAGCTATATGATGATGATGATGATGAACTTTTAGTTTTTAGTACTAGTAAAGTTCTTTGTGGAGGACTCGTCCGGGTGCGTACTGCCACCATGCGTATTTCTGCCGTGAAGCAGCTGTACTGTTTCTGTTTGAAGGGTAACTGCCACAAGATGCGTTACATCGTAGAGCACGTTCCGAAAAAATGTTATGCAATGTTTTGTGATAGGTAATGAACGATTCACACCTATTGGCGTCGGAGGGCATCGAAGCGCATATGCTAGAGGAAATTGAAACATCCACAAAGCAGTGTAGTTAGTTCCTTATTTGCATGCAGTATCTACTGACGGATCTATTTATGTCAGTGTTTGACAAAGCTCAAAGCTGCGTAAATTGAAGGCAAATAAGGAACTTAACTGTTTAAATTTCCTTTAGCATGATATAAAATACTCTGCGATGCTCTCCGACGCGCGCTGGTAAGTGTGAACCGTACATAATGGTGGACCATGTACTTGTTCTATTTTGAAATACCATTAAAAAGAACTGTTTAAATGAATTAAATAACTCTTACAGACCTTCTACTCGTACCACTCTGAGTCAAGCCAAGGTCAGAACGAGAGCTACACGAAGACCCAGTACGGGTCAGCGTACGGCGGCGCTCAGAGTGCTCAGTACGGCGGCGCTCAGAGCGCTCAGTACGGCGGCGGGGCTTACGGCTACCAGCACGGCTCAAGTGTACACGTGGTGATGCAAGACCTCACCCCTAAAGGGGGCACGTGTTTGACCTGGGCCGGGGTGCATTACAAGACGTTTGATGGAATGGTTTATACGTAAGTTATTTTTTTAGCTTTAATATGGGTAGGTAATATTTTTTTCCTTCCTTTATTTATAAATTTAACGTACCTAGCACGCCAACTCTGTTTTCTACCAGGAAAAGTTGTCAGAAAATGCTTTAGTATTAAAAGGCGACTCTCATTAGACCAGGGCGTGCCGTGTACGTGGCCCGGACGGGGCAAGGATTTGACACTGTCGGGTAAGCTACTGAGAAAAAATTGTGACTCATCATCATCATCATCATCTCAGCCCAAAATCACCCACTGCTGGGTTAAAGCCTCTCTTACTTTTTGCCAGCCTCCCCTGTCTAATTGTGACTGTAATGAAAACACTTAAATAACGTATTTAACACTTTATTGCACAATACAAAAGAAGTGTACAAAAAGAAAACCTAGGGATGATTCTCATTAGAACGGGCCGTGCCCGGGGCGTGCAGTGGACGTGGGGCACGGATTTCAAACGTTACATACATTTTGTATGAAATCGTAGGGGGCAGGGCGGGTCCGTGCACAAACCGTGGTGTAGACGAGCGTCGTCCGGGCCCGGACGGGACAAAGTCAAAGTCAAAGTCAAAATTAAGTCAAAAGTAATTTTTTTAATTTACCACCAATTCGTAACGTGACTAAACAGAGAAGAATTGGCAAGAAACTCTGCTTTGCTTATATTTTTTTAACGTCATTGTTCTTAATAACTATTACATTGTTTTTGATGGAGGTGGAGGAGGACACGGATCCTACACTGTGTAGAATAAATTGTTTCATACAAAATGTATGTAACGATTGAAATCCGTGCCCAGTCTCCGCGCCCCACGTCCACGTCCCTTTCTAATGAGAATCATCCCTAGGTCCTTTTTGTGTACACTTCTTTTATATTGTGCAATAAAGTTTATACTTATTCAACAAATTATTTAAGTGTTTTCATCACAGTCACAATTAGACAGGGGAGGCTGGCAAAAAATAAGAGAGGCTTAAACCCAGCAGTGGGTGATTCTGGGCTGAGATGATGATGATGAGTCACAATTTATTCTCCGTAGCTTACCCGGCAGATGTTGTCGAGTTCTTAAGTTCATTAAAAAAAACACATTTTTTTTCTTCCAACTTAAAAAAAAATGCCGCCGTCTCGTGCAGCCATTTTCAAAGTAACATTGCAGTTCATTATTTTTATATATGATGTAAGTTTCAGCCCGCGGCTTCGCTCGCGTAGTCATCGTCATCATCATGATCGGCCTACGAGTACAGCAGTCCACTGCTGGACATTGGCCTCCCCTAATGAGCGTCATTTACCCTGTCCTCAGGTTGACGCATCCAGCTTCTACCAGGAACTTTTCGCACATCGTCCCTCCACCTGGCCGGAGGGCGTCCTATACTCTACGTTAGCCGAGTCGCGATCTCCACTCAAGAACTCGTATTCAAACAAGTATTCCAAGTTTCATCCAAGTCATGAAGACAAGTGGGGACAATAATACTAACACACACGAACATTTCGCTAATATTAGTGTGTCAGTGTGACAGTTAGGATGAATCAGGTATTTTATAGAAAAACACGATTAACATAAGTATTTTGATTTAAATGGTGTTTTTCTAAAAAGTACTGGACCTTAATCCCATTCAAATAAATTTACTTATACGTTAATGTTTTGCAGTTTCCAATCACCTTGCCAACACATCCTGGTGCGAGATCCGAAGGAGCACAAATACTCGGTGGCGATCAAACAGAGCGAGTGCAAGCGACGCGGCTACTGTCCCAGCGAGATCACCGTCTATCTGGAGGAGAAGCCTTACACACTCGCTGTTGGTGGTAAGTCTGTTTTTTATGATATGGGTTAGAGTAAAGCCAAGTTAAGTTACAAGCTAACTTTTAGTTCGTGAATCTCCATTGAGAGTTCCAATAATGGGGATTGGGATTCATGGGATTTGTCCACAGATTCTCATTTATGTCCATTGTTTGCGTAATGAGGATTCCTGGACAAAAACCTGATGATTCATTTATCATCGAGGTAATTCCTCGATGTCTTGAAAGGGATCCAATTTACGCTTCTTGCCTTATATTTAGTAAGTATAGAGTTTATTTTGACTAAAACCATACCTAAATAGCTTGTTATTCATTGAATGTTAATATAAATAATATAACCTTTGTTTGCTTTGTCAGGCTTACGGTCAAAAAAGGAAAATAAAACTGATTTATTGGTTTTTATACTGAACATATATATTTAAAAAAAAAAACTTAATACTGACTTCAAATACGTACTTATCGGAATACTTATTTACATACGTTCACTAAAAACTTAGATATAGAGAAGTTACACTTCTCAAATGGTGCTTTCCGAGAGCAAGTGCACTACTGGCTGCTATAAAAAATACCAAAATCGTTACTAGGTGTGCCAAATAACTATTAAAATAATATTTTCAGAGAACTCTCTGAAAGAAAAAATAAACATTTTCGATTCCGACGAATTGAGTCCCCCTCTTTTTTTAAGTCGTTTATAAACTGGTATAATAGGAAAGATGATTGGGTAAAAAAATAACAATTCTAATTAGTCCGTCAGATACACGAACAAAAAATATTGGACATGTATTTTATTATTTATCAAATCAATATAAATTGACGGAGATAAAGAGCGTCAAAGTTCGGAAGTGGGGGCTCGTGACTTCACGGCTATGTAAAAAGGTACCATACCGTGACGTCACGCGGAACTTTAACGCACTATATCTTTGAATTGTTTTGTTTAATTGGCAAAAGAAAAAAATTCGTATCCAATAGTCTTATGGCCGGTTCCTATATTATACCGTTACCGATTACGCCTCGTTTTCCCCTGAAAAACTCTCAAATTCTCGACGCCTCGTTGTTAATTTTTGACAGTTTTTCAAGGGAAAACGACGCGTTATCGGTAACGGTATAATATAGAAACCGGCCGTTAGTAATGTAAATGACGGACTAATTAGAATTGTTTAGTTGTTATCCCTTTTGAATTGTTGAACGGTGTCATTGTTACAGAGGATGGGTCGATCCTGTTCCGAAGCACGAAGCGCCTGATCCCCATCCCCGCGTCTCTCCCCGGGATACGCGTGTCCATGCCGAGTGACTACGTGCTCCTCAACCTGGACGCTGTGGGCCTCACTATCAAGTGGGACACCAATGTAAGTCACATATCAACCAACTATCTTATTTTGTTCCAATTAAACAATTTATTCATTCTTTTAGTTAACAACCTAATCAGTAGACAATAACAAAGCAGATAAAATAACCAAATCATTATACAATAATTAGAAAAATAATTTAGATCAAGTTGTAGCCCTTTATGTAAGGCCTTTTAGAAGGTTCTCTAGAAGAGTCGAAACGGCGTCGATGCCTTCACCGATGTGACGGTGTTTGAAAACAATTGAAACTATAGTATTACGCTCCCAGAGCATTTTAGCCGTTTGGCCTCATCTAATAGCGTGTTCTCGTTAGTCACCTCCCGTGGTCATGGCGCATGCAACCATCGATATATACTTTTACTCAGTGCATGCAACTGTTTCTAAATATCGGGAAATAATAGAACTCACAAATAATGGTAAATATCCCGTTGATATTAATAAGTAGGTCCTTAAAATTGTATTTGCAGAACCTAGTCCAGATAGAAGGATCAGTGTTAGTTTGGAACAAGACGGAAGGTCTGTGCGGGCGGCTGGACGGCAACCCGGCCAACGACCTCGCGACTAAAGATGGCGCGCTCGTGCAGAGCAAGGCGGTCCTCGCCGCCTCGTGGAAACTCAACAAGATCGGAGGTCAGGAGTCAGTACTTATAGTAGAATAGAAGATGTTTGTAAAAACAGTTTACAAGTACACAATGTTCAGTAAGTAGGTAACCCGACTTAAGATCTGGAGGTCGTGGGTTCGAATCTCAGCCGTGCATCAATGGAATTTTCGTTTCGAAAAATGTATGTGCGCATTACCACGAGCTCGAAACGGTGAAGAAAAACATCGTGAGGAAACCGGCATGTCCTCGAACTAAAAAGTTCTAAAGGTATGTGCTAGGTTAGTGTTCCAATAAAAAGTGGCGATGGGCTTGCAACCTGTGCTGTGCAACGTGAATGCTAGCTGCTTGCAAAATGTGACCATGTATCGAACGTAATGTTTGGACTTGCCTCTGACTACCCCCGTTAAGGTATCCTCAATAGATTTGCGTACTGAGCTATATCTGAAGATATCCATGATGGGGAAAAAGTCGTGAAGATGTTTGTTTTTGTTTGTTTTTTTTTCAGGTCTCAAAGGTCTAATTCCGGACATTTTGCAGTCAAAATCGCCCGTAGATATCCAATAATTCTCTATCGGGATCGAGTTCTACTGTATCCCTTTTGCCGTCGTACTTCAGTCGTGGTGCGGACTCTATGTTGAGGATACTGTGCTATCGCTGTTGCACTTATCTTGGTTAAATACTCACAGTCACAGTCACTTTTGGATGGGTGACCATTTTGTGGCTTTTAGATCCGACCTCTTCTACGCTTTGGAAGGCACGTTAAGATTTTGGTCCTGGCTTTTTCAGTAATAAGCCATGTTGGAGGCTTTCGGGCGGCCTAAAATCTCCACCAGAGTTACGCCACGAAGAATACCATACGAAGAAGAAAAAGGAAGGTATCGCTGTTCCAAATAGGCCCTAATTCAGCATATTTCTAGCTGTAGACGTATACAACCAGCGCTGGTATTCCGTTAAAGCTCTTTAGGTAGTTCTGGTTTGTCCGTTTTTCAGTTACGCGTTATCGCAACTGACAAACGCAAAAAAAATCCTTTCCTTGTCTTCATCAAACACTCTAAATTTATAGACATTTGCGAGACAAGTCCGACTGAAACAGCCGCCTGTGCTACGGAGACGGCTGACGACGTCACGCAAGCGGCCAAATTCTGCAACGAGCTCATCAGCTTGAAGAAGTTCAGGAAATGCTCAAAGGTATGTGTTCAACTAGCTTCCGCAGCTTCAAGCAAAAACGCAAGCGGGATTTAGTATTAGAAAAAAAAAAACAGTTTCATTTATATCCAAGAACAAAATGTTTGGTGCACATAAAATTATTCTCAAAATAAGATCAGCCGGAAACAATTATTTAATTCTTGATTGAACTCAGAACAAAATGTTTACATGAAATTTATGTATAAAGGCGAGCTTAACCCTGAAAGAGTTTTCTTACAGCAAACCTTTGGGTAAAAAGAGACGACAAAAAAATTAAATTGACTTCATGTTACGTTTTTGAAAATTGGTTAATTTGGCAGGTCATGGACGTCCTGCAGTTTCTAGAAGCGTGTAAATGGGACTACTGCGCATGCACCAAGACAATGAGTGAGTATATCTCAAACCCAAACGATACTCATCAATCTCCTTCCCTTGTCCCACGCGAGGTGGAATCGGCACATGTTTTTTTCTTCCACTCACTTCTATCAGCCGTCAAATCTGTATCCACTCCTTTCATTCTCTTTCACACAATCCATGCATCTCTTCTTCGGCCTTCTTCTATTCGTGCATCCAGTCACCTTCATATTCATCACTCTTTTAGTAACATGACTTTCATCCCTCTTCATGACATGCCCGTACCATGCCAGTCTACCACTCCTCATCTGCCACAGGTGCTACTTTCAGATTTCCCCTGATATACTCGTTCCTTAACTTATCCATTCTCGTCACATCACACATTAATCTCAACATTCTCATCTCAGTAGCATGCAATCTTCTTTGTTCCATCGTTTTTCAATACAACACATCCTAAACGATACTACAGTTTGTTAATTATAGGTTGGTATGCGGGACATTGACACTGACATAAACTTAATGATGACGACGACCAATGATGAACGATGGCGTAAACCAAAATGGCTTTTCATTGGTTTGACAAACCTAATTGGTTTTCGTCATCGTTCATCATTGGTCGTCGTCATCACTACGTGTATGTCAATGTCAATGTCCCGCATGTCAACCTTTATTTAAAAAACTAAGTGTTTTTTATAATTTAAATGAAACTAGAATGGGTTATACATGTTTGCCTCTTGCCGGACTAATTGAAGGCTAAAATTGCTTCGCCAATGATCACGCCCACGTTGCACCGTCCCATGCGTAGGCGAACTAGTATTTCGGTGGCAAGCAGACTCCCAACTTTGGGAAGTGTGGGATGAGGGAAAGGAGGCCTTTGCCCTGCAGTGGGATCAGACAAACTCGTAGGATAAGATACTAAGAACAATTAAATATCCTGCCCTAAACAGGTGACGATTCAGATGAACTATTATTAATATAATTTAAGAATGCGGTGACCCTCGCTCGCAACTTCAGAGGAGCTGTGCGTGCGGGATAGCATTATAAAATTTAATATGAATTAGGTTGTTTTCCGTAATACCAAAAATGATGACTGAAGTATTCTAGCATATATTATTTAGTTACAGAATAATAAGTATGTAAGGTATTATTATTCTGTAACTAAATAATATATGCTATGTTCCTTAACCAACTACACGTAAGATATTGTTGTTTTTAATACGAAACAAAAAGGAAGAGGAATAGTAGTCAATTTTGTCATAAAAATGTGCAAAATGCTATTGACTTTTATTTCATTTTAGGTAAGTATTTTGTAAAAAAAAACCTATCCAGGAACCTAGATAAATACTATTGAAATACAAATAATTCAACAATTTATTGGAAATATGCTTGAATTAGAAATCATTTTGGTATTACGTTTGTATGGGCAATTCGTCCGTCGGTCGATCGGTGTAGTGACACAATTTTCTCCATTTAGCTCTTTCCATTGTCTCTTTGACTTCTTCATACGACATGACGGCGATTTTCTCTTTTATCTGGCTCTTGTAGCTTATTCTTGGTCTCCCTCTTCCACGCTTTCCTTCTACCTTTCTCTCGACGATGTATATATTACCCGACCAGCAAAATAGTCCTTTAACTAAATCTTATACTTCTAAAAATCTGTGTGCTAGATTCCAAACAAATAAACTTTCTTAGGGGTTTTATAGGACCAAAAAGGGGTCTAATATCATTTATTCTCAAAAAAAGACAAGATTATGTCACTTACATGAGAAAAGATTTCTTAAATATAAAAAAAACACTTTGTTTTACAAAATATTCTATGGTCTGTAATACAAATAATTTATGCTGCTTGGGTAATTAAACTTTAATGTCGTATGAGGTGTCCCATAATTTTTCCGCTTCCTTTATGAATGATTTCCATCAAGGCATTTGTTACGATGAACAAAACCTATAATAAGTTTATTTTCTAGACCCGGAAGAGTGCGCTTGTAACGCCATTTCCGTGTATGCTAAGGAGTGCCTCCGACACGACGTTGAAGAGATGAAGAACTGGCGCGACGCTGACACTTGCCGTAAGTACCTCGTACTTTACAATAGAATATCTTTTAAATTATTAGAATATTTCAAAAGAAAGCTTTTATTAAAATACAAACTATTTATGACAATCTACCCCTAGTTGTAGTTTGTCTTATTCAATGTCAAGAAGATATTGTTACAGATTATGTACGTTCGCATTTCAGATATAATTTTAAGACGTTTATGAAAATGGTAGCAAGTTTTTAAGTTTTGACATTTAAAAAAGATTAATAAAACAATGTAGAAAGCATCGACTTAATATTAGTAAACTTTAGTAGATAGTGAAAACGATTCTAAATAATTCACATTTTAACAACACAACAACACCAGCCTTTAGTCCACTGCTGGACACCGCTCATACCTAAGCAACCGTAGTCAACTCGTAACAATTAAAGGCTTCACCTCTTTAGCAATGCACATACCTTCTGGAGTGCCACAGGGGTGGCTCATCTGGGGTCGCTTTTCTTTATATTTTTTGTCAATGATTTGGCAGAAAGTCTCGAATGCCTTTGCTTATTATATGCTGATGATTTGAAGGTCTTCGCGGAAATTAATAATATCAATGACTGCATCAAGCTACAAAACGACCTATCTACAATAATTGATTGGTGTTCTATCAACCGTATGTGCCTTAATCTAGACAAATGCTTTGTAACTTCATTTATAAAAAAACATAACAACATTTTCTTTAATTATTCAATTTCTGGATCTAAATTAGACCGTAAAGCTATCGCAAAAGATCTTGGAATTTATTTTGATGAAGAACTAAACTTCAAAAGTCACTTTGACTATGTAATTGGGAGGCCTCCTAGGATTGATCACTCGAATCACTTAAAGAGTTCAAAAAACCTAACAGTGTTCTCTATCTGTTTAATAGCTTGATCACATCTGTACTTGAGTATGGCAGCCCAATCTGGTCGCCATATTATGAAATCCATACGGGCAGGATAGAAAGCGTCCAGAACAAATGCCTTAAAATCCTTTCGTATCGACAAAACATGGGCCGCTCACTTAAAGGTTACAAAAATAGGCTTAATCACTTTAAAGTAGCCACTCTATCCACTTTATTTAGCTTCGTTTTCACTATTTATACATTTTTGAGTACAGTCCTTATCTTATACCCTTTAACAATATCTCGTAATACCGTTAAAAATAACTATTCAACTACTTATTTCCTTGCTTAACTTTCAAACCTTACCGTACAGCGATGAAATGCCCTGACGGCAAAATCTACAAGTCTTGCGGGCCGGACAGCCAACCCAGCTGTGCCTTCCCGCTGAGCGCCAGCCCCAGCCCTAGCCAGGGCGAGGCGGCGGCGTGCGTGGAGGGGTGCTTCTGTCCCGCCGGCTTGCTGCTGGAAGGCGGGCGATGCGTGCAGCAGAAGGAGTGCCCGTGCAGGCTGAGGAACAAGACCTTCCCGCCCGGCACTGTGCTCAAGAAAGACTGCAATACCTGGTAACATTCTGCGACAAGTTGGGCTTGTAAGGTGACGTTTTTGTTGGTACAATAACCACAGCGACAATGATACGTTGTGAATAGTGTACAAGGGTGTGTGTAAGGATTTTTAAATTCTGTCTTCTTTGTATGATCTAGTGGCCAACTTTGATGTTAGCCGAAATTTATAAAAACATAGATTAGCCTAGCTTTAGTTTAGGTACATTAATCAGTTAATTTTTTAAATCACTTATTACAATTTTTGCTAGTACTTTAGCAGCTGTAAATATTTCCATGACAGCTTTTGTACTCTTGGCTTGGAAATAAGATTGTTAATCGACTTATGAGTGAGTTTGCGGAAATCCATCTCAAGATATCTAAGAATTAAATATTGATATTATTATAATTTGTTTGTAAGATATTTGATCAGAGTAATAAATAAGATCTTGCTACAACTTTCCCTGGCTAGCTTTAGTTCTGTTGGTAGTAATTCTGTCTTTCGAGCTGCAGGTAGCGGATTTGTTTTCAGCGCAGGACAAACATTTGTGTAGTGAAAATCATCAAATATTTGTATTGTAAACATGGGTGTTTATTCTGTGTCTAGGTCTTTTATTACACCACAAATTTGGGTAGTACTAATTACAGTATCACAAATTTAATAACAACACTCAAAGAAAATAGGCAGATAGAGAACTCTTTATTTTATTACTAGCGGCCCATCGGCTTCGCACGGGTTGAGGATCCCAAGTCTTTTCTAGCAATAAATATAATTGTCAATGTTTGTCATGGTGAATGTAGCTTTCCAATTGTGAAATTATTTTTGAAATCGGCACAGTAGTTTTTGAGTTTATTCATTAGAAACATACACACACACACACACACACACAAATACAAAGAAGGCCGGTCAGACCTGACTATAAATCGAAGCTAATAAAAATACGAATTATGTATAAATATTCTTGATAATGGAGTATTGAAATAATAACTCATAACTTTATTTATTAAAGCTGGAATACTTAGTAAATTAATCATAAATATTGATCGCAATACGCCCTATCATAACGTATTATGGTTTTTGAACGCACTCTCATCCACATTGTGCATCTCTCGTCCCAATGTCAACCGTCTAAAACAAAACTGCCGCTAACAAAGCACGCGTTTGGTGGGCTTTTGTTTAATGGCGCCAGTGTCATAATCGATCGTAACCTAAAAGTATTAAAAAATACCCGGTAAAATTCTCCGGCTTTAATAAAAAAACCGATGAATTGAAAATGATATCCTGCAATAAGAACTATCAATTAGGATATAGGTCAGGTATAGGTCAGGTCTCAGGTCACAGATTGTATGAAACTGACCGATCTTCTTTACCTCTTTATAATATTAGTGTAGATGTACACAAACATACATAAGAATAAGGAATAAAAAATATTTATTTGCAACAACATCAACACTTAGGAATGCATTGGTACATGGTACATAGAATATTAATAGTTATTATTAAGATAGTACATTGTATGTGATGTGCTACAAAATGGACCCTAACTCAGCATTATGCGAGTTGTAAGTAAACAAACAACCCACGCTGATCTTCCGTTAGGACCAATTCCGTTTAGCGGACGTGTAAACTAATACCTAAAGAAACATAAAAAAAATATATATATATATAGTGTGTAAAATAAGAAGGAAAAAAAAGATAATATAACAGCAAAACAGTGCGTTTAACTAGTAAAAAATAAGAAAACTTTTAAAACAAATAAAAACAAATTACATAGAAACATGATTAGGTAGGTCAGGTTTAACATTTAAAGAAGAAGGTACTAAACATAATTAGTTGTATGACACTATATAGCACTTGTATCCATCACGAGGTTTTCCTGCTTTTTCTGCCAGTCAACAAGAAACATTTTAAGTTTTTTTCTAAACCCGTAGCTACTATTCAGGTTCCTGATCGGCGTACCTACATACACCCTACCTACAATTTCTTTACGTGTCTACAGCTCATGCTCAGGCGGAGAGTGGGTGTGCACTAAGGTCCCTTGCGGCGCGCGATGTCGCGCGGTCGGAGATCCGCATTACACCACCTTCGACGGACTGCGCTACGACTTCATGGGACATTGTACCTACACCATGCTGCAAGCTGACAACCTCACGGTGCTGGTCGAGAATGTGGCCTGCTCCGGAGCCATCACTGAGGTATGGACGTCAGCTGTGGCGATGCTTATCATCATCGTCATATTCAATTTCAAATTTATTTATTCATTTTGGCTTAACCATAAAATAGGGTTTACAGCACCTACACTAAGTTGTTAGACTGGTGTCGTAGGTGCTGCTTAACCTGCAATCACCCACTGCTGGGTACAGGGATTCCTTAGTTTTTGCCAGCCTCTTCTGTCCTGTGCCCCTCTCATCCAGGAATTCCCAGCGACTTTTGCAATGTCGTCGACCCACCGCAATGCTTTTATAATATAAATTAAATTCTTAAATCAATAATTAATTGACTCAGGCATGACTTTGCGGAAATCCATTACAAGATATTCTACAAGACAAAATATTTAGTACAAATTCCGCTAACTTTCTCTGACAAGTTCCACAAAATGCATACGCGTGCACCGCCCTCCCGCCCGTTAGAGTAAGTAGACGGTTGCATTTATTAATGATTGCATGTTTGCTTGTTCTTTCTCTGATTTGCATGTGAATCTGCGGGCGGGAGGGCGGTGCATGCGTATGCATTTTGTGGAACTTGTCAGAGAAAGTTAGCAGAATTTGTACTAAATATTTTGTCTTGTAGAATATCTTAAATCAATATTTTTTTAAGTTTGAATTCTGTGCGAGTAGGAATTCGAGGCGGCGTGGCCAAATAAAGAATTAACTATAAAAATTAAAAACTTTTCAGTCAAATATATAATAATAACAGCGGTCCCAATACCTGCCATGGTTTTAATTGCACATAGTATCAAAAATGTTTCATAATATTCAAATCGTTTCACCTCAAAAATAAATCTACTACCTATTTATAATTTACTTCCTTCCGCCCGCGGTTTGCTCGCGTGGTACCGGGATAAAAAAATCTTATGTTTTAAGCCAGGTCATAGACTATGAATCTTTGAACCGAATCCTAGTGTGGGGCCAAGGCAAATGTATGCAACTATTGAATATTGCGTCATGACTATGATAAATACAAAATTACAGCGCTACAATCTTTTTTAATCCTCAGGCTATGAACCTAACCCCGTACAAAGGCGAAGGCAAGCCGTCTTGTACCAAAGCCATCACTGTCAACTACGATGGCGCCAGCATCCACCTGAAGCAAGGAGGCAACATACTGGTCAACGGAAAGGAGGTCACTTCGCTACCCGTTCTAGTAGGGGACGTCAGGATACGGGCAGCCTCATCGCTCTTCCTTATCGGTAAGTGAACTAATTCCTTGTCGGTAACTGAACTAATTCCTTGTCGGTAACTGAACTAATTCCTTGTCGGTAACTGAACTAATTCCTTGTCGGTAACTGAACTAATTCCTTGTCGGTAACTGAACTAATTCCTTGTCGGTAACTGAACTAATTCCTTGTCGGTAACTGAACTAATTCCTTGTCGGTAACTAAACTAATTCCTTGTCGGTAACTGAACTAATTCCTTGTCGGTAACTGAACGAATTCCTTGTCGGTAACTGAACTAATTCCTTGTCGGTAACTACTAATTCCTTGTTGGTAACTGAACTAATTCCTTGTCGGTAACTGAACTAATTCCTTGTCGGTAACTACTAATTCCTTGTCAGTAAGTGTACTAATTCCTTGTCGGTAAGTGAACTAATTCCTTGTCGGTAAGTGAACTAATTCCTTGTCGGTAAGTGAACTAATCCCTTGTCGGTAGTGAACTAATTCCTTGTCGGTAAGTGAACTAATCCCTTGACGGTAGTGAACTAATCCCTTGTCGGTAGTGAACTAATTCCTTGTCGGTAAGTGAACTAATTCCTTGTCGGTAAGTGAACTAATTCCTTGTCGGTAAGTGAACTAATTCCTTGTCGGTAAGTGAACTAATCCCTTGTCGGTAGTGAACTAATTCCTTGTCGGTAAGTGAACTAATCCCTTGACGGTAGTGAACTAATCCCTTGTCGGTAGTGAACTAATTCCTTGTCGGTAAGTGAACTAATTCCTTGTCGGTAAGTGAACTAATTCCTTGTCGGTAACTGAACTAATTCCTTGTCGGTAACTTAACTAATTCCTTGTCGGTATGAAGTTGTTTTCAAGTAATTTGTTAGTTTGTTACGCTTTCACGCCTCAACTACTCAACCGATCATCATGAAATAACGCATACACGTTGTTAGTTGTATAGAAAATGACATAACCTTCAATTATTACTACTATAATATTAGGAATTACCTTATCTGTGCTGTCATCCAAAAAAGTACTATTCCCGAGGTATAGACAACTTTTAACGCCAGCAAAACTGCGGGCATACGCTAGTTTAATAAAAAATTACAGATTAAGGTTTGACAAGTCGATGTTTCAAACTCGTCGAGCGGTTAAATGCATGCGGTATTCTTCTCACTTAAGCATAATATAAGGACCGGCCATTGTTTGATGTCAAAAGTAACTCGATAAGCCATAGTATTTTTTAGGGCCTATTTCATAAATCATAAGGACGAAAGTGGTACGAAATAGGCTAGCAAATTTAATTACAACAGTAAAATATCCTTTTTAAGTACCGTACCTAACGTTTTAATTTAAATTCATTTTTTACAGTGCAACTGCCGAACAAAGTGGATCTGTGGTGGGACGGCAGTACTCGCGTGTTCATAGACGTGCCCCCGGCCTTCCATGACAAGACAAAGGTATACAGTCAATAGGGATGATGCCTGGGTAGAAAAATAATAATTCTAATTAGTCCGTCAATTAGATTAACAAAAATTATAAAAAACGTATTTTTTTATTTTTAAAATCAATGGAAATCGACTAAGTTATAGAGCGTCAAAGTTCGGGAGTGGGGGCTTCAACGCACTATATCTTTGTCATTTTTAGTTTAACTGACAAAAGAAAAAATACGTGTCCAATATTTTTTGATAATTTAAATGACGGACTAATTAGAATTTTTCAGGTATCTAGCCTATTGTAGCTGCACATATCACACAAACACTTATGTGCCTGGAGTGTCACGGCACCTTTCAAACCGAAACACCGCAATGCTGCTTGGCAGTAGGAAGTTCATAATCATCTGTACTGAGTACCTGTCCAAAGCCGGGTTCTTAACTATGTGTTTTTTGTGTAATTTAACGCACATTGCTCTATAGATTACTATACTAATGATTGGTCTAGAATCTGTACATAGACATTCGTATATTTGCAACTGAACACACATAACACAACCCAATATATGTTTGTTAAATCCTCATTTGGGCGTGTTTGCTCGAACCGGTGGGTCATTCTCTCGCGGCTAGTACTAATTGCGAGCTTTTAAGCGTATAAGGTGCGCTACATATCCGTTTTTTACATTGATTGGACCTTCGTTTGACGACAAACTCACCTGATGTTATGCAAAGTTGTGGTCTAAGATGGAGCACGAAGGTCCAGAAGACATCTATTCGCCAAAAGAACTTAAGAGTCCCGATTTATAGTTATTAGGAAAGTTGGTAGAGGGGATGGTGGGTGATGGACCTGCGTTGGTTGTTGTCGTTTACAACTAGCTACGTGCTGTGTCAGGGTCTTTTGTAACAGCGATATCACATGCCTATTAAGGTATCCTAAACATACCTACATTCCTAACTCTTGTGTACTTGTCAACTGTTGTTGCAAATAAATATCTTCAACTATGTAATTTTTTGCCATAAATTGCATATATCCGCTATTTCTTCAAAAAACGAGCTTATGCTAACTAAAGCCTTCCTTCCTTCTTCGTATGAGCTAGTGGCCAACTCTGGTGTCAGAGTTTTTAGGCCACCTGAAAGCCTCCGACATGACTGAACTGAAAAAGTCGGAACCAACATTTTAACGTGAAGATCAGAAAGCCATTAAGCGATCACCCATCCCAGTAGTGACCGGGAGGAGTGTTGCTTAACCTCTACCCCACTTTTGCGATGCCTGAAAAGGGTAAATAAGGGTTGTAATTATTATAACTAGTTCTAAGACCTAATGACGGCCTCGGTGACGCAGTGGGTGAGAGCCCGCCTGAGACGCAGAAGGTTGCGGGTTCGAATCCCGCCGCGAGACAAATATTTGTATGATCTGCCAATATTTGTCTCGGATCTGGGTGTTTTCTATCTATAATATGTATGTATTTACAAAAAAATGTATCTAAGTAACATATCAGTCATGTGGTTCCCATAATACAAGCTCTGCTTAGTTTTGGGCTACATGATGCTGTGTGATACTGTCCAGTATTATTTATTTAATGTTACCTACACTTATCTATGCAAATAAACATCTTGTATCTTGTTCCAAGGTGATCTGTTAAAGTCTAAAGGAACCATTTATCCACAGGGTCTCTGCGGCACTTTCAACTTGAACCAAAAAGACGACTTCTTGACCCCTGAGAACGACATAGAGCAGTCGACGCTCGCCTTCGCCAACAAGTGGAAGACGCGCGAGCTGTGCGCCGACGAGACTCTCTCGGAGCCCGAGCACCCGTGCAAAGCCAATCTCGAGAACAAGGAGGCCGCCGAGAAATACTGCGGGATGCTGAAGGGGAACATATTTGAGGGTACCTTGTTTTTATACTAGCTTCTGCACGCGAATACGCTCGCGGGTGGTCCCGGATTTTTTGTTCACTCATACTCATCATACTCATTTATTTCACCATTGGAACATATTATAGTATAGTAATTTTCAAATTTAGGCATAAATCTAAGAACTTAAATTAAATAATTTAAGTACTTAAGACAAAGATACATGTCAAACCTCCCTCTCGCTCGCACTATTCAACATTTTTGAAGATGTAAAATCAAAATAGTTTTGCAAAATAGCAAACCTTCACGGCCTAGAAAATAACAATACAAAGGTTCAGTAAGAATATCATGTTGAACCCAACACGTTTTCCTACCAAAAAATGTGCACCAAAATTAATCACATTGGTCCAAGTTTTTTGGTAAGAAAACGTGTTAGAAACAAAGTGATATTCTTGCTGAACCTTTGTATTGTTATTTTGTAGGCCGTGAAGGTTAGCTATTTTACATAACTACATTCAGTGATTTTATATCATGGCCGTAAGACAGACAAACCAATTGGTGACATCCATTGTTTTTTTTCCACAACCAGGGATCCTACGTTCTAGGAATAGTAGGGGAGCCCAAGCGGGGATTTCGTGATTTAGTAAAGCGCGGTAGATTAATATGCAAGGGGTTACCTTGTAGCCGGTTAAGTACTTCCACCGAATATGAGCCCCATATATATGACCGCCCCGTCAAGGATAAAGCATCAGATTAGTAAAAAAAAAATTATCATCTGAAATTCTCGAGCGTGTCAGATTAAGGTAGGACGAGTTAGTTAGATGCATTGTATATTCCACTAATTTGACAATTTGAAAGTGACTTAAAGATGGAGAGGGCTACAAAGTTGTAAAAAAAATGTCATCTCGACATTCTCAAGCCAACCAAAATTTTTTTTTTCTTTGAAGGGATTAATTCAAGGATATAATATGACGATTTCCCCAATCCGAAGTAACTAAAATGAAAATTTATGATAGGAATTTTGCTATGGGAATTCTATAATAAATTGCAAGTAAAATATTCAATTTTTATCTTTAGCTAATTAAATAATTACACTTATGTCAATTGCTTACTAAAATAGTTATGAAAAGTTATGTTTAGTTTAATATTTTAGATTGAGTGATATTTTAGTAAAAACTAACTTCGTAGCCAGAGGAGGAAGATGATTTTACCGATGAAGATGATAATTAAAAATGAATACTCAAAAAAATTTAATTGTTTATAATTATTTAATGTAGGTGTAGGGTAGGATTTCGATTTAGATTTCGATTTGGTTTTTGTTTTCATCATCGATATCCTCTTCGATTGCTACTTCCTCTACGATATCCTCTTTGATTGTTTCTTGAACATCGATATTCTTTTTGATTGCTTCTTTCAGATCAATATCTTCTTTGCTTGCTTCTCTTACATCAACATCCTCAGTTTTAGCATTGTAACATATCTACCTATATTAGGAGCTTACTTACCTAATTTGAGAGTAGGTAGGAAGTAAAAATCTATAAGGCAATGTTAACAAATTATAATAATAAAAGTTTCTTCAAATTTAAACAGTTCAAGCGAAGATGGGCAAAAATAAATAAAGGTAACGTTACACTAAAATAAGGTCAGGGTCGTGGTTTCACTCGTAACCGAACACGTTGCAGAACAAGAATGAGTAGGTATGCCACTGGCCTTAGAGAGTGAGGGAGACACAAGCGGTTCCGCTTCCGTTCCAGCAGCTTGACATCAGTAGGTGTATAGTTCTCCGGCCAACAGCTCGGTGGTAGGTAGAAGAGTGGGAAACCTCGTGCATAGGCCTGCTTCAAGGGCGGTCTTGCCGGTGGTGGGAACCCTGTAACCCACATCCAGGTACTTAATAAAAAGTCCAGATTTCTAGTTTGACTGCGTCATCCCGTTCTCGTAAAAGCGCAATGGCAGCTACTTAGCATGAAATAGTGATCTGTGATGAGGCAGTCAAACAGTGCAGTAGGAAGGTACATAAAATTAAAGAAATTAAGGTGTCCTAACTAAGTGTATAAAAAAACAGTTGATAAGTAATTACAAGAAAATAGCAAATGAGGCAAGTTTAGTAATGACTACAAAATTAGCTAGTCATGTTGAAGAAAAGTGAAATAAAATATGTTGCTGTAGTAAAAAAACGGTAGACGTATAACAACGAAGGGATTAAATTACAGTGTAAAGCAATACAATGTTGGTGATGAGTTTGTGATGTAGTGTATATGGAAATGGAAGAGTAAGCATTCTACGCTTAGCATTATTCACAGCAGCACAAAAACACCTTACTAAATTTTATTTACAGATAGTACTCACCCGGCACCAACTAAACTACAATAACTTATAATATTTAAAAACACAACACATACCCAATTTGGGGTTGTAGCAGCTCACTGATTTTAAATTCCGAAGTAATTATTAAATAAATACGTTGGAAAGGCAAAGCTCGTGCCAAGTATTCGCAGCGAATTGTCGGAAAGTGTTACGTTCTCGCTTCGAGACAGCCGAGACGCTTGTATTGAGCAATAGCCGTTCGGTTTTAAATCACCGTGGCGTCATGCCCCCCGCCTCATACCTCACATATCGACCATAGATCCACTTCACTTCTTTATTACGGAGTGAGCGGTTTAACTGAGCTAGATTGTCAACTTGACGTTGATTTGTTACGCGAATATAGTAACTGAGAAGTAGCAGATAAATAGTGTACCGAGTACGGAAATTTTAAAAGTAGATAGGTAAATTGATAAACTTATATATAGAAAGAAAATGGAATAAGTAAAAGGATTTTAAATTTAGGATAATAAAGCTAAGAACAAAACGTTACATACCCCCCTTTTTAGATGAGGATTTTTCCTGAGGAAAATCCAATAAAAGACTCCATGCTATTACAACTTGAAATCTTTAACATGCCAAACTCCCAAGTTTTGACCTGCCATGTCCTCAAGCTCGTAGACAAGCTTAGATTTCTTTGAGATAACACGACATTTAAGAAATTTAGGAGCAAGCTTTTTAGAAAATCTTTTATCCTTGTCACTAAGGTAGAATGTACGCTTCCAAACAATATCCCCTATATTAAATTCTACGTTTTTACGCCGTAAGTTATAGTTTGTACTGTTGCGAGAATGAGCTTTAATGAGTGACAGCTGAACCTTATCAAAGATTTTATGAAGTGCACCTAAGTTTTCGGCGTATTGATCACGCGGTGTGAATATAATATGGCCAACTAGGTCCTGATCAAGATAGTGTGATCCACAACTTACCAATTCACGGCCGTAGACTAGGAAAGAAGGTGTAAATCCTGTTACCTCATTTACCGCACTGTTAAGGGCTAACTGAATTTTTGCGATATTAGTATCCCAAGTTCGATGATCGTTCTCAATAAAGCTAGACACAGCTGTAATAATTGTTTTATTATACCTTTCTACAGTATTGACTTGAGGGGTGTAAAGAGGGGTATAACAAACGTTAGGTATATTATAAGTTGTAAGAAGGTTACGCATAGTATTGCTGGTAAACTGCCTCCCGTTATCCATAAGGATTGTGCTTGGTATTCCGTGCACTAGAAAAACACGCTCTTCAAGGATACGAGCAATTATGTCAGCTGTTGCTCGTCTGATAGGGAAAAGTAAACAATACTTGGAAAAACAGCATGTTATAACCAGCAAAAAGGTGTTTTGTTTTCTAGAAACTGGTAGAGGTCCGACCAAGTCCATGCTGAGCATTTGAAAGGGGCGACTGCAATCTTTCGGTCTGCCCATAGTACCCAGTGTAGTGTGATTAGGGTGCTTGTGAGACTGACAGATATCACAGCTATTTACAAAACTGGTCACATCTTTGTACATATTAGGCCACATGTATTTGAGACTGAGGCGTTTAAGCGTTTTGAAAATGCCAAAGTGGCCTGAGATAGGGTCAGCATGATTTTTCGCCAAGATATCTAAGCGATTTTCTGATGGAACCACCTCCTTCCATTCAAATTCTCTAGTAAGAGGGTTAAGAGACTTCATGTACCTAAACAGCTTACCTTTTTCAATTCGGTAATTGAGAAAGGATCTTGGAGACTTTTGACACCCTTCGAATATATTTAAGTACCAAGGGTCTTTAGTTTGCAAGCTTGTAGCGTTTGGGGCGGTGCTAATAACCACTACAGAAACAGCACGAGACAGACTGTCTGGGACGACGTTTTCAGATCCTTTTCTATGTTTTATATAAAAATTATAGGCAGAAAGTCGTACGCCCCATCTTGCTAGTCTTCCTGTTGGGTTATTTAAGTTAAGAAACCATTTTAGAGACGCATGATCAGTAAATACTGTAAATGTTAAACCGTTTTCTAGATAGCAACGCCAGTGTTCTATGGCCGATAGAACGGCTAAAGCCTCTCGTTCCGTAGCACTATAATTGCGCTCCTGTTGTGAGAGTGACTTACTCATATAGGCAATTACCCTTTCGTTCCCATCAAGTATTTGAGTAAGTACGGCTCCGATTCCGTAGTCACTCGCGTCAGTGTGCACTGCAAAGGGTTTTGAGTAGTCAGGGCAAGATAGAATGGGAGCGGACGCCAAATGTGATTTTAGTTTAAGAAAAGCATTATTAGCCTCAGAAGACCAAGCAAAAGGGGGTGAGTTTTTCTTTTGAGACGTTAGTTTATTTAAGGGTGCTGCTAAAGAACTAAAATTAGGTATGAACCTGCGATACCAGGATGCAGTTCCGAGAAATCGTCTTACTTCCTTACGGTTGATAGGTGTGGGGTAATTTACGATCGATTCGACTTTCTCCGGATCTGCTTGTAATCCGTTAGAGTTAACTATATAGCCCAAATACTTTAACTGACTCCTGAAAAACTGGCTTTTCTTAAAGTTTATGGTCAGGTTAGCTGTTTTTAGTTTTTCCAACACCCGAGTGAGTAAGGACATGTGCTGTTCAAAGCTATTAGAGACAATAATGACGTCGTCGACAAAGACAAAAACTCTATGTTCGAATTCAGGTCCGTAAAATAAGGCGTCCACCAGACGCTGCTGGGTAGCAGGAGCGTTTGTCAAACCGAAACACATTGATTTAAACTGGTAGGATCCCCTAGAAGGGATATAAAAAGCAGTCTTCTGTCGATCTTCCTCTCGAATAAGAATTTGCCAGAAGCTCTTAGAAAGGTCCAAGCTTGAGAGGTATCTGGCATCTCGTAAATTATCAAGGATCTCCGAAATATAAGGAAGACTATAAGCATCTTTTTTTGTAACGGAGTTGAGTTTACGGCTATCTAAACAAAAACGTAACTCACCGTTCTTTTTAGGTGTCAGAAGGACAGGCGAGGACCAGGGACTTTCGCATGGCTCAACGACATCTTCTTTAATCATTTCGTCTAATTGCTCGACAAGAATGCGCTGTTTTTCCGGAGACATTCTATAGTAACGTTGGCGAATAGGCTGAGCATCCCCCGTATCAATAACGTGGGTGATTAAGTGAGTACGCCCAAGACCACGCTCCTCATAAGATATATTACGAAACTCGCCTATGATATGATCAGCCGCTAACTTTTGCATGTCTGATAAATGCTCGTATGAACAAATATTAGAAGGCTGAGAGTGATTAATCATTTGGGCTAAATTAATATTTTCAGGGTCCTTATAATAAGCAATTCGATCTAAGTGTTTAGGAAAAAGACCAAAAGTCCTCCAAAAATCCATGCCCAATATAAGGGAGTGTTTTATGTCTGGAACTACAAACACTTTCAGGGTGTGACATTGATTTTGAAACATAATAGGAAGGTGTAAAAGTCCGATAGCACTAAGTTTATCACCTCCTGCTGCAATAAATGATATTTTGTCACAGGGTTCCAATTTGTAACCAGCGATCAGTAAATGTTCATGACTACCGTTACCTAGAATTGTAGTTGAAGAGCCGGAGTCGAGAAGGCCAATCATTGGATTATCATTAATGTTGACCGCGACATAAGGTCGAGACTTATCGATGTTAGAACTATTATCGCGGATCGAAGAAACGGCGCTGTATGTGAAAAATGAAGAAACGAAACTAAGCCAATTCTTCCACTCTTTTGGATCAACGTTTTTATGCTGTATAGCGCTATTCTTGCAATCCTGCTTAACTAGTTTTTTGAATTATTTATTGTTGACTCTACCGTAATCCCTTTATTGCATTCGGGACATTCAGAACGGCGAACGTCCTTTTTCCCACATTTGAAACAAATCAGAAAGCGCTCTTCTTTACAATACCTTAATGAATGATCGTTGGTTCTGCACCTTGGACAAAATTTAGCTTTAGAAGAATTGGGTACTAAAGCTGCAACGCTCTCATCCTCCAAAAGGGAAGAAACGCCGGTCCTTTGGTAATTAGTGGAAAGATTAGATTTCTGATAATTGTTATTATAAGAAGGTTTTTGGTACAAATAGTTTTTGTTAGATGAACCAATTACGCTATCACTAGGTTTATAAGCAAAATCAGGGGCAACAGTACTTGCTGAGACTTTAGGTGGTTCCCTAAAATTCGAGAATCGTGCCTGTATGTTCTCATAGCTGCGACATACAGTTTTCAAACTTTCGATAGTCCTAATATCAGGAGAGGCTGACAAAGTACTGGCGTAACAAGGCCGGATATTATGAAGTATAATCTCTAATTTATCCTCTTCGGAAAGAGGCCTATCAAGACGAGAAAACATACCATGCATTATGGAAAGATAGATGGTAATGTTCTCTGTTTCACCTTGGGTGCGAGATCTAATTTCGGCGACCAGCCTGTAGTCGTAATCATTACTACTAAAATCTTCTTTGAGCAGTGCGCAAAGATCATTCCAAGATTGAACCTTATCTCTGTTACAGCGGAACCAGTGAAGTGCATCATCAGTAAAGATCTCAAAAGCCATGGATAGAATTTTATCATATGATATACCCCTTGACGAGACAAATTCTTCTACTCTTAAGATAAATGAGCGCACGCATGTTTTTCCCGTAAACCTTAGTTTGCTTAACTCCGATGTAATACTACGCTCTCAAGATACGGATACAGTAGTATTAGCAGTATCAAGTGTAGTAGCAGCAGTTGATGACGTTGCAGTAGGTTTAACTAACGCAGACTGTGGTCGTAAAGCCAACATTTCTTTATACTGAGACTCAAATGATTCTTTACAGTTTTTGTGACCTCCAGCTACTTCAGGTATACTACTTAACCTATTGGTTCTATGGTAGATATGGTGCAGTAAGGTTTCAGTACGAGCAAAAAGATTCTTATCAAATTTCTGTCTTAAAGACACTAGATTGCTCTGTGACTTCACGAGGCACTCGTGTAAGCCTATCAGATCTTGATCAGGTTCTAAGTGTGACTCCAAGATATCATCAGATGGCAATTGAGGTGCCAGTTTAACTATTTGTTTACGAAGCTCTTGGACTGAACCACTATTGCCACCTCTTAGTTCTACTTCATACTCCAGCTCAGATTTTTGTAGTGACAAAAATTTAATAACAAACGCCATATTGGGTATGTGTTTCAAGATTATTAAAACTAGTAAAATACACAATCAATCTTAAAAATAAATGTACTTAAACTAAAGAAAAATATAAAGCCAACACCAAAGAAAAACTACTTAATGCAAAAAAAGTTGTGCAACGTAATTCGGTCACGAATTTAACCTATACTGGGCGCCATTGTAACATATCTACCTATATTAGGAGCTTACTTACCTAATTTGAGAGTAGGTAGGAAGTAAAAATCTATAAGGCAATGTTAACAAATTATAATAATAAAAGTTTCTTAAAATTTAAACAGTTCAAGCGAAGATGGGCAAAAATAAATAAAGGTAACGTTACACTAAAATAAGGTCAGGGTCGTGGTTTCACTCGTAACCGAACACGTTGCAGAACAAGAATGAGTAGGTATGCCACTGGCCTTAGAGAGTGAGGGAGACACAAGCGGTTCCGCTTCCGTTCCAGCAGCTTGACATCAGTAGGTGTATAGTTCTCCGGCCAACAGCTCGGTGGTAGGTAGAAGAGTGGGAAACCTCGTGCATAGGCCTGCTTCAAGGGCGGTCTTGCCGGTGGTGGGAACCCTGTAACCCACATCCAGGTACTTAATAAAAAGTCCAGATTTCTAGTTTGACTGCGTCATCCCGTTCTCGTAAAAGCGCAATGGCAGCTACTTAGCATGAAATAGTGATCTGTGATGAGGCAGTCAAACAGTGCAGTAGGAAGGTACATAAAATTAAAGAAATTAAGGTGTCCTAACTAAGTGTATAAAAAAACAGTTGATAAGTAATTACAAGAAAATAGCAAATGAGGCAAGTTTAGTAATGACTACAAAATTAGCTAGTCATGTTGAAGAAAAGTGAAATAAAATATGTTGCTGTAGTAAAAAAACGGTAGACGTATAACAACGAAGGGATTAAATTACAGTGTAAAGCAATACAATGTTGGTGATGAGTTTGTGATGTAGTGTATATGGAAATGGAAGAGTAAGCATTCTACGCTTAGCATTATTCACAGCAGCACAAAAACACCTTACTAAATTTTATTTACAGATAGTACTCACCCGGCACCAACTAAACTACAATAACTTATAATATTTAAAAACACAACACATACCCAATTTGGGGTTGTAGCAGCTCACTGATTTTAAATTCCGAAGTAATTATTAAATAAATACGTTGGAAAGGCAAAGCTCGTGCCAAGTATTCGCAGCGAATTGTCGGAAAGTGTTACGTTCTCGCTTCGAGACAGCCGGGACGCTTGTATTGAGCAATAGCCGTTCGGTTTTAAATCACCGTGGCGTCATGCCCCCCGCCTCATACCTCACATATCGACCATAGATCCACTTCACTTCTTTATTACGGAGTGAGCGGTTTAACTGAGCTAGATTGTCAACTTGACGTTGATTTGTTACGCGAATATAGTAACTGAGAAGTAGCAGATAAATAGTGTACCGAGTACGGAAATTTTAAAAGTAGATAGGTAAATTGATAAACTTATATATAGAAAGAAAATGGAATAAGTAAAAGGATTTTAAATTTAGGATAATAAAGCTAAGAACAAAACGTTACAGCATCTTCTATTTTAATATGCTCCTTGATTGCTTCTTCCACTCCAAAATACTCTCTCTCCTTTAGTTTTTCAATGCAACACAAAAACCGCGTGCAGCTCGCGCACCACCCAACCTATCAAGAAAATAATTATAAAAAATAATATTTTTATAATTATTATCTTTTCTTATACATACAAATAATAATGGAGCTTTCTAGGAGAGGCGTATGTCCTACAGTGGACTATTACATGCTTAAGAAGAAGAAGAAGAAATACAAGTGTTCTAGTTTATAAAACATATTTCTTTTTATTTGCATGCTATTTCCAGAGCAGTTCAATAAATTAAGTTCAATGATTTAAAAACAATAAAAATTTAATAGTCAGATTAGGTGAATCCCTCCAGATAATCGTCAAGTTATGAGACAGCACGTCTAGGGCATAAAGATGAACCATATATATCATAATCTGACGCGCTTGAGTATTTCAAAATGGCGAATTTTTTTTCACATTCTAATAATGATGGCCACGAGTTTGCGCCACATCCAAATCGTCAGATTATTATATAAGAGCTTTTTTTAGGTTCACATAACACCCCCTTAGAAAATCTGACGCGCTCGAGAATTTCGTTTTCATTTTCAAACCTTACGTACCACCCCATACGTTTTTTCGTCAATCTTCTTTCATCCATCCTTTCTACATGCCCAAACCTCAGCATACCTTTCTCAATACTTGTCGCAATGTCTTCATTCACTCCACATTTTTCTCTTATCACACTATTCCGCACTCTATCTCTCAAAGTCACACGACACATACTTCTCAGAGCTCTCATTTCTAAAGCATTTATTCTACTCTGATGTTTCTTCTGCCATACCCAGCTTTCACTACCATTCATCAATGTCGGCACCAACACTCCTCAATGTACAACCAGACTTGCCTTTTAGACATTTTCCGGCTGCTCATAAAATCGTGCAACGCACCAATCACTCGATTGCCAGCATTCACTCTCCTTTAAATGTCTTCCTCATGCTTTCCATCTCTTGTGAACAAAGTTCCTAAAACTCTTTCACTTGTTCCACTCTTTCTCCATCTATCATTATATTCCATGTTGACGTACATTCACCCCTTTCAAAAATCATTACTTTCGTTTTGTTTACATTCACTTTCATTCCTTTCCTCTGAAAAGCTTCATGCATAATAGTTACCATCTTCTGTAATTTTTCCTCCGACGATGCAAGTATTACTTGATCATCAACATAGAGAAGACATTTGACGAGCAACTCATTCATCCTCAATTCACATTAACTTTCTTTCAACTCTTGCAAACAATAATACAAACTAATACATGAATAGATTAAACAGCCACGGTGAAGCTACACATCCCTGTCTAACACCCTTTTCAATACCAAACCAGTCAGATGTATGCCCCGCGTATCCTAACGCAAGCACTAGAATTCTAATAGAGAGATTTCAGTGCTCGAATAGGTTGCTGCTCACGCCATACATCGATAGCACCGACCACAGTTCATTTCTCAAGTTACACGTCAATTTACAAGTGTAAGTAACAGGTACGTGTTACAAGTACTATCAGCTACAAGTGTACCTTACCATCTTAAGGTGCATTTTCTGTGCATCGACTGGCTGCTAGCCCCGCCTTGTCAAATTTTAAACACTAGTAAATGTAAACTAGAGGTTTATACTTAAATTCGAAGAGTCATAAAAACAAAGGGCTTTCTTAAAAAGAAACATGTTGTATCTCTGATTGGTCAAAATAAGTGGACAAAGAAAAATTCGGGGCCAGCTAGCTAAACTGCTTGCAAGCGAAACTGTTTTAAAATTGGTGATGTAGACTTGTCGCTGATATTACATGCATGTTATAGGTACATGGTACAGTTAGTTATTGTGTTGCAGCTTGCCACTGGCACGTGGACGTGGAGTCGTACTACGAGTCGTGCGTGTACGACATGTGTGCGTGCCAGGGCGACGCCGCGCGCTGCCTCTGCCCCATCCTCGGAGACTACGCCATGAGCTGTGCCAAGGCAGGCGTGCTGCTGCAGTGGAGATACAACGTCAAGGAGTGTGGTGAGTTGATTATTCGGTTCTGACGCATAATTACCAATAATTGAAAGAAAATCTTCGCTATAAGACGGATTCTCATAATAACACATAAGCATTTGGACCTAAACTCGGAACGACGCATACGCGAAATAACCTATCCGTATAATGACCAATATGCACAATGAAACATTCGCGAAATAACACACCTGTAGATTCCTAATTCCTCTCTCGCTGATTCCAGGCCTATTTGCTGCTGAAGCACACAATAGAATGATTAGGAATAAGAAGCGAAAGTATTAAAAAAAAATTGAAAAACCACAATTTGATTCGTCTAATCACAAAATTAACTGAGCAAACCGTTCAGGCAAGGAATATGGACGTAGAAATAAAAACACAACACGAAATACGTCTGTTGTACAAGTCTCTATAAGACCTCCTAACACTATGTAATAATAGTATTAAAATCATTTTAAAGTAAAGTAAGTATATAAAAATCCAAACTCTCTGATAAAAATACGTAATAAAATTGTAATTTTAAATGTATTTGTGTAAAAAAAAATATGCTGTCTATGTCTCTCAGTATTAACAATCTTATTTTTGTTGACGATTTTATTTTAACAATGTGTCCGGTTACGCGTGTCAGAGCCTAATAAGATCAATTTTATCGGGAAATAAACCCCATATTTAATTTGTTTTTCATCTTCATATTTGAGTTTAGCCATTTGCAGGATTAAAAGTGTTAAAAGTCGTATCCAAACTAAAATAACTCCTACATAACCGATATTGTGATCGGAGATAAAGATTTATGAGAAAAAATAAGATACGGGCGATTCGTCGCTTTAATTCTTCCTATTATTGTAGCTATTCTATTCAACCATTAATACTGTTTCGGGAATTGTAACTTATCTAATTTCCGTGTGTGCTAAGACTGTAAAAAACTGCCCTTGAAAAACTGTCAAAAATTAACATGGAGGCATCGAAAATTTCACAGGATTTCAGGGCAAAACGAGGCGTTAACGAGGGTAACGAGGGTAACGAGGGTAACGGTATAATATAGAAACCGGCCATTACAGATCTAAGTTTAATTGTCAACAGAGCGCTTGAGGTAGCTATGTATCCAGATTTCATCGATACAGGCTTAGCCTAGTCACGCCTAGTGAGGAAGCTGACATTGATTCCGTTTAGATATGAAAAAAAATGTGTCGTCATGGGACACCTGACCGATTTGAAAATACTAAAAACTATTTTGTATAGAAAATACTTACACACTGCGCCAAACGCTTAATAAATACCGACGCAGTCACTACTAAAACTCTAATTCTAACTCAATCTTATGCTTTCATTTTCACTTGCACTCAAACTGTAACTCGGTCGGGTAAGACCTAACTAAGTCTAACCGGTTAAACGCTACGCGAGCCAGGCTCGCGACGCGTCGCCCCCTCAACCACCGCATAAGATGTTTCACATCAAGATAAGATATAGTGCGTTGAAATTCCGTGTGACGTTTACGGTTTAGTACACTTATTAACTAGCCGCGACGCCACGAGATCCCACTCCCGAACTTTGAAGCTCTTTATCTCTGTCAATTATTATTGATTTGTTAAATAAAAAAATACTTGTCCAATATTTTTTGTTGATCTATCTGACGAACTACTTAGAATTATAATTTTTTTACACATTCGTCATCCGTATTGATGCGAGTATTGTTGCAGAGGTGTCGTGCAGCGGCGGGCAGCAGTACACGGTGTGCGCGGACAGCTGCCTGCGCAAGTGTTCCGACTCCGCGCTCTCCGCCGCCTGTGAGCCGCGCTGTGTCGAGGGCTGCGCCTGTCCTCAGGGACAGGTAACTATATCCTCAACACATATCGCATCAAGGCGGTTCAAAATCGACCTCTATGCCGACATTTATTTCTCAGTCAACTATTTGAAAAATTAATTTCAATTTAGCTGGAAGCTTTTTTTAGTTTAAATGTATTGTTCTACAACAATCAGTTTGGATTTACAAAGGGTTGTTCTACAATCGATGCTGCTGCAGCGTTCGACTGTGTGAATCACGACATCCTTCTACACAAGCTACAACATTATGGTGTGAAAGGAGGAGCGCTAAATCTCATGCGGTTGTGCTTGTCGATAAGGGTGGATATAAATGGTGTACTTTAGATGCTACAGATTCACTGATTGGCGTACCTCAAGGATCGATCCTGGGCCCATTTATTTTTTTAGTATAAATAAATGACCTGGCCTTTTATGCCCAGAAGTATGCAAAGATAATTCGTTTTGCAGATGACACATCTTTATTATTCAATATAGTAAAGAATGAGAATTATGACGAGATTAATTGTGAACTGGGATGTGAAATATCTCCGGTTTAGTATTAATTATCTGGCGTTAAATGCCCTAAAAACAAAACAATTTTCACTAGCAAGGAATAAACATTTGTCCTAAATATCTATTAGCAATCAAGCTTCAACTTATTCAAAGAGTACAACATTTCTTGGATTGTCACTTGACTTTAAACTTCAATGGGAAGGTCATATTTCAGAGCTAGCGAGCAAACTTAGCTTTGCCGCATATGCGGTTTTTAGAATGATACAGTTAACCTGCTACTGTGGGGAAAGGCGGCTGATGCAAATAGTATATTTATCTTACAGAAGCGGGCAGTAAGAGCCATTTATGGACTAGGGCCCAGGATCTCCTTAAGAGATCAGTTCAAGGATGTCGGTATATTGACCATGCCTTGTCAATACATACTGTCGAATCTACTGTACAAACGTAAACATGGTAATATTTTTGTTAAAAAAGTGATATTCATTCGTACAGCACTAGAAATAAGAACAATTTTGACTTGCCCTCAACCCGCTTAGCCAAAACCAATAAGTCATTTATAACTGTGTTCAATCTAGCATCATATCAGAATGTATAACTAACCTTAGTGAGAAAGCTTTCAAAAACAAATTGAAGAAGTGTTTATGATAGATTAGTAAGTATTAATTTTACATTTTCAATAGAAATTATTATTTATAAATCTTGTAAAATTAACGTTCAAAACTGTACTGTTGTGCCTATTTAATTAAATAAAATAAGTTGAAATTGAAAACATACTATTTAAAACATGACAATTTGATAAAGGTTTGTACAAAGATTAAAATTATTTTATTCTATAAAATAAAAATAACTGGTAGTTTATTACAATTTTGAATCAGCGATCAGCTAACTCTGTAGCAGAAATGATTGCCACCGATCCTGTTTTAACAAACTGTAACAGTTTGTCAATTGACGTTCATTGAATTTCGACGGATGAAATTTCAATGTTTGCAAAAACAGGATCGGTGTCCAATCATTTCTGTTTGCAACCAAATTAGCCAATCACCCCGCAGGACACTTTTAGGCCAGCGAACTCATCGAACGTATAGAATGCGCTGGTTTCTTCATTAGATTCTTGAAAAGTAATTTACCTTCTTCAACCACACTCTCTTTAAATGCGATAACAGGTAATTTTTCAAAAAGTATCTATGTCCCTCTGCAATTGGCTGCAAGTAGCGTCGTAGTTCCTTGTGTCGGATTGTACTAGGATTGGTCGAATAGTTTGTCGAGTCTAAAACTATAAACAGACGATCGAACCTGAGGGCCTACTAAAATTCACCGAAGTACGAAATTTCGTGTTTTGTTTCATGCGATTGATCGATTTTTTTTGTCAATTCCAATAGTTCAGTCGTATGTTTTGTGAAATAGGGTGTACAATTTTTGGACTGTCACACATTACGAACTTTGTGAGGAAATCTTGGTTTATTTGTTCGATTATCGAGTACTAATCGCAAGAAACGAAACACGCAACTTCGTACTTCGTTGAATTAGAGTAGATCCCCTGGTACGACCGGACCAGCGGACTGTGCGGTGTGCTCCACGTATAATGTTCTGCGTACTGCGCGCCACACGATCGAATACGGTCCGGAGGCGGACCGCGTTCGTGATCCTGTGGCACCAAATTCGATCGTCTATCTATGCTATAACTTCGGGACATGGATCCGTCGTGAGTAGTGTATTATGTCCGTTTGTTCAGCTCCTCGACGAGAGCGGCGCCTGCGTCCCGGTGGCGCTGTGCCCGTGCTTCCACAAGGGGCTGGAGTTCAAGGCGGGCTACAAGGAAGTCAGGCCCGGCAGGAGGGAGAGGGAACTTTGGTGAGGGATCTTGTCTAACACTAAATAATACTTTACTTTACTAACAGTAAAGTTGTCTATTTATGTTTGGAGTGAATCTTCTGGACTTTGTGCTCCATCTTAGACCACAACGTTATTTAACATCAGGTGAGTTCGTGGTCAAACGAAGGTCCATTCATAGTAAAAAAAATTGTATCTTAAAAAGGTGAAAGATGTGACATGTTTGTGTTTGTGTTGTGTGTGTGAAATGACGACGACTGTGGCGCAGTGGGCTAAGGCCCGTCTGAGACTCAGAAAGTGAGGGTTTGATTCCCGCTGTGGTACAAATGTTTGCATCATCTGTAGATGTTTGTCTCAGGTATGGGTGTTTTCTATGATTGTATCTATTTTTTTTTATAAGTAGTGTATCAGTCACGTTTCCCATAATACAAGGGCCCTTATTCCCTATGACCAAACGCAAACGTAACGCGCCTCGTTACGATATTTGCGTGGAATCTGTGTGTAATCGTATTCTCTATGGCCATGCCAAATTTCGTGACGCCATGGCGTGTTTTAGAAACGCGTTTGTGTTTGAAGCATGTTATGACGTCACACATTATTGGCAAGGAATCTTTTGTGTCATAGAGAATGTTGCTATATAAATGCCCAAACTATGCAGAGCTGGGCAGCTCTAGTTTGGGGCTAAAACATTAATAATTTTTAGCGTGATTTATTTGTTCCTCACATCCACAACACCTTTTTAGTCAGTTTTAAGGATATTAAATAGATTAATTGTTTTTGTTTAAAATGCACGTTAGTACTAGGTTCTGGCCATGTTAACTCTGCAGAACGCAGCAATATGGACAAAATTAAAATAGTGGCGGAAACATATCTTGCATACTGCCAAGCTGGCCAAACTAGTAGCAATTCCATGATATTCCCCTGAAAAACTATTTAAAAACAGTCTCTCAAAGGACGCTTTCCTTGTTAGTGTCAGATTACGAACTATTATAAGATTCCTTTTATGATTTGTCATTATGGATTACCAGCACCTGTGTCGGAGCCCGCTGGGACTGCGCCCCGGCCACCCCCGAGGAGATCCAGAACTACCCCCCGGCCGAGGACCTCAGGACCAACTGCACCGCCACGCCCAACATGGAGTTCACCACCTGCGCTAAGACTGAACACCTCACCTGCAAGGTAATTGGATTTAACACTTGCTACGACTCAAGTCCGATAGACGCGGTGCTGATATCGCAGAACTATAGTCAATAAAACAAACATTTGGTTGTTATTTCATTTTTATTTACAATTATTATGCTCTTTTGGTCCAAGAGGTCTTATTAAATATAATAGAATAAATAAAATATAAAATAATAGAAGAATATGTAAGAGATATTTCGCAGTCAAAATCCCTCGTAGATATTATTTCAGTTATTGGGATCGAGTTGTATCCCTTTTGCCTTGGGAGTAAAGGAGTGGAACTTAATGAATTGAATCAGGCGTGACTTTGCGGAAATCCATTACAAGATATTTAAAAGACAAAATATTTAGTCCAAATTTCGCCAATTCTCTGACGAGTTTCATAAAAATTCTGTTTTGTTTAATAAAAGTTTGTTTTGTGTTGTTGTGTTTTTGTTGTGTGTGAATTTCTGTTGAGTTTTTATGAAACTCGTCAAAGAGAGTTGACGGAATTTGTACTAAATATTTTGTCTTTTAAATATCTTGGAGAGGAACTTGCTTCCGGGGTCTCTTTTCCCGGGCCAGTACAATGTCTTCAAATCCAGAGTGAATCGGTTCCTTCTAGGCAAGCGTGCTCCATCTTCGAGCACATCTTCACCTGTCCAAGTGTGCCCCATCTTCGAGCACATCTTCACCTGTCTCAGGTGTGATAGTGGTCAAACGCTTGACATTTATTTGTAAAAAATAGATTTGTGGAATTTATAGGTGAGGGATAGGAAAAATTCGTGCAAGAAGTGTTTCGTACCGTTGTATAAAAGGTCTACTTAAAATTTATTTTATTCTTTACTTCGTGTTCATAGCCGATCACCTAACCAAGAGCAACACTCCGCCCGGTCATTAATTGTATGAGTGACCGTTTAGTGACATTTATATTTGAGCGCTTCCGTGATTCTGAAGACTTGTAAAGATGTTGGTTGCGGCTTTTCAGTCGTTAAGCCATGTCGGAGGCCTTCGGGGGGTCTAAAAACTCCAACACTAGAGTTGGTCACTAGCTCATATGAAGACAATGAAGAAGTATTTGATATAGCTGCAAAAGAAAAACCTCAGCTGTGAAATTTTAACTGTCTAGCTATCACAGTTCATGAGATATAGCCTGGTGAAAGACAAACAGACAGTGAAGTCTCAGTAACAGGGTCCCGTTTTTACCCTTTGGTTACGGTACTCTAAAAACAAACTGGCAACAGCGATTCTGATACAGATTCTCACTCCACCACACCTGGTGTATATCACCAGCCTATATCAGTCCACTGCTGGACATAGACCTCCCCTAATAAAGGCGGATATGCCCCATAATTCCCGCGCTGAACATGTGGGTTGAGGATCGCACAACTTCTCCGCCGACATTGCTGCCCATCGGCGACCGGGCATTTAGCTGTGCCGGTGCTAGGCTGCGCTATGCCGCAATCAGCCGCCGCCAGAGCCTCATTTGTTAGTTAGCAGGGTGCACCAAGGGCAGGTGAAGTTGGCTTGGTTTCCGATGGGGTTTGATACCCCATACACTCCACTTCATTTCTCTTGTACTGGGTAGTAGGTTTACTTATATGTGGTTATAAGTATTATATGTTGTGGGTAGAACATGCACCTGCCGCCGAGCTCGCTGGCGGCGGAGTGCCGGCCCGGCTGCCAGTGCAGCGCGGGCTATGTCCTGGACACGGCGTCGAACCGCTGCGTGCGGCCCGCGCGCTGCCCCTGCCACCACGGCGGCACCAGCTACCCCGACGGACACAAGATGCAGGAAGAGTGCAACCACTGGTAAGTATCCAGGCACTGTCCTCCATTCTACGACATTTTATTACCCCTGTATTTATATTTATTTGTAAAAATGCTCACAAACTAACAGCTAGAGGCCGAAACGTTACAATTAGCCAGTTAAAAATAATCAAATTGGTGAGTTGCTACAGGTACTATACAAGGCAGCCAACTTAAAAAAACTAATACATATACCAATTAAATGATGTAGTTGCATGTGGAACATATCAACAAGGGGTTCCTGGGCTATCATAGCATTGAGTAGTGTGAGGGCATGTGTCGTAGGTGTTAGTACGAGCCGCGGCCGGAGCGAACAGCCGCCGTTTGCGCTCGCAGGTACCGCTCCGGTACGTAAAGTGCGCCTTCAGACAATGCTATATGATTATCGACTTCATTACGAAGGAGCAGGAAGTAGGCTGTAGGGGTATTTATACCGTAGGAGGAGGTTAAGAGCTAAGGACCCCCTTTTTTAAACACAAACGTTAAAACACATTGCCTAGCTAAACCCTGATTCTCCTGAATAGAAACTATTGTCACGATAGATATATTTCGCGAGAACTGTCAACACTCTAATGAAATTTGTCAGTTTTCGTGACATACTTCTAATATTATCAAATCTTGAGAATCAGAGCCCTTGGTTTTCCGGATGAGTCAGAACGGCGAGATTTTATAGAAACTAGACGGGTTGACGCCTGGCACTAAGTATCAATCTCCTAGACTCGCGTATAAGCTGCGCTACAAAATATTTACTTATTTCAAACTTTTATCCGATTTTTTATTAGGATTTTTAGGGACTCACGTTATACTGCATCCATCCATCGTACATTGAACAAACAAAAATTTATAAATATTTAATGGGCAGCTCGGTCCATCTGAGAGTTTATCTTACGACTATATTTCACCGGGATACCTTGGCGGCGCAACCTGTCGCCGCTTCCAACATGTTAATATGTAAAGTAATGGTAACCAATGAGTCAATGTTCTATACACGGCATCGAACCAGTGCATACGACCTGCCCAATCCCCTGCCATTTCTACCCTTATAGATGCAAGAGAAATGTAATAAATTATAGCAGATAGCAAGGCTTCATAAAATTCACTGCAGGCGCTGCTATTTTTAAGTTTCAGGCATGTCAGCAAAGCCTACCTAGCGACATTTTGATGAAGCGTAGTTAAAAATTTAATACAGAAATGTAGGCAATTTGGAGGCGCCGGGTATCGATCCCGGTACCTCTCGCATGCTAAGCGAGCGCTCTACCATCTGAGCTACGCCCCCGATGCACTTGCCTACGAAATATCAACCTACTTTTAATTAAAATTTCTACGATTTCAATAATGAAAAATAAAAAATACGGGTAGTTTGGAGGCGCCGGGTATCGATCCCGGTACCTCTCGCATGCTAAGCGAGCGCTCTACCATCTGAGCTACGCCCCCGATGAACTAACCACTGAAATAACAACCTACTTTCAATTAAAACTTCTACAATATTCAATAATGAAAAATAAAAAAGTGGGTAGTTTGGAGGCGCCGGGTATCGATCCCGGTACCTCTCGCATGCTAAGCGAGCGCTCTACCATCTGAGCTACGCCCCCGATGAACTAACCACTGAAATAACAACTTACTTTCAATTAAAACTTCTACAATATTCAATAATGAAAAATAAAAAAGTGGGTAGTTTGGAGGCGCCGGGTATCGATCCCGGTACCTCTCGCATGCTAAGCGAGCGCTCTACCATCTGAGCTACGCCCCCGATGAACTAACCACTGAAATAACAACTTACTTTCAATTAAAACTTCTAAAATATTCAATAATGAAAAATAAAAAAGTGGGTAGTTTGGAGGCGCCGGGTATCGATCCCGGTACCTCTCGCATGCTAAGCGAGCGCTCTACCATCTGAGCTACGCCCCCGATGAACTAACCTCTGAAATAACAACTTACTTTCAATTAAAACTTCTACAATATTCAATAATAAAAAATAAAAAAGTGGGTAGTTTGGAGGCGCCGGGTATCGATCCCGGTACCTCTCGCATGCTAAGCGAGCGCTCTACCATCTGAGCTACGCCCCCGATGTAAAAAGTAACGAAAAAACCAACTACAAACGTGTGTTAATGCTGATTCAGTCCTTTCACTTAATCTAGAGCAGACAACGCTTGGCATTGAGCCATGATACAAACTAGTTTGGAAATGTCACGTTTGCAAAGATAAGGTTTATTATTTGAATTAAATAACATCTGATTATACAATATTATTTAGTGTGAGGTAACTAGTGGATTCCCCGCAACTTAGTCCGCGTAGAAGCGTTTTTGTTCCATGCATTCCTTCAGGGGAAATCTTTCTTCAAAATTTCAATAAACACAACCTTGAATTTGAAAAGTATACGAGTACATTTTGTCAAAGGCTTGTAGTACACACATAAGTGGAATAGCGCTGAATTGCATTTTTCAGTCGAGTTCATTCAGCGACCAATCGTCAGCAACCGAATAATTATGTCCTACTTAGTTTTGTAAAACTTCATTAAACTCTGTGTCAGAATATAAACTTTCCATACAATATGAGTTTTTTTATACACAAAGTAATTTCAACTTGGCTTGCAACATGTCACTGCCAACTACATGCAAAAAGTGAGATTTCGGACTAGCCTCTGACTACCCTTAATAATATCCTAAATAGATTTCTGTACCGTTAGGGTAAACGAGTTCTTGAATGGACGCCCTACGGCCAGGTGGAGAAACTATTTGCGAATGGGTGCTGGTAGAAGCTAGATGTGTTGAGCTCAGGACCAGCACCTTTGTGCCCTAATGGCGCTCATTAGGGGAGGCCTATGTCCATCAGTGGACTGCTATAGGCTAATGATGATGATGATGATTTACGTACGTAAACACAGAATCAGTACACAGAGTCAGTACTGAGGTTAGCTGTAGGCCGATCGCGTAACTTTTGTTGCAATCAAGTCGCACCTGTTAATTTTGGCAGCGTTGTGATCACGTAGGAGCTTCGATTGCATGTAATGTTGGTGTAAATAGCGCTCGAAAAATGATAGCAACAAGATGCGTGGTCGCTATACCTCGATAATATCATTTATTTGTTAGTATCAAACCTTTCAAGCTTGCAACCTGTCAAATGTGTCTTGTAGAATGCTAGCTGCTTCCAAAAAGTGGGCATGTATCGAACGTAATGTTTGGACTTGCTTCTGAATACCCCTTTTAAGGTATCCTCAATAAATTTGCGTACTGAGCAATATCTGAAGATATCCATAATGTGGAAAAAGTCGTGAAGATGTTTGTTTGTTTGTTGATCGCATTCGAAATAAGGAATCTCACGTCACAGTGAGATTTTTATTATGTATCCCTTCTTTCTACCCTTTTCTCATGCATATTTAACTTCCAGTGAGTGCAAGAGTGGTAACTGGTCGTGTACCACGCGCCAATGTGCCGGCCTGTGCTCCGCGTGGGGAGACTCTCACGTCGTCACGTTCGACGGCACCGACTACGACTTTGAGGGCGTCTGCACCTATCTACTGGCTAAAGGCATGATGGACAGCCATGATGGATTCGATGTTGAGATACAGGTTAGCTGGATGGGATGAAATAGATGGCGTTTCGTTTTTAATTATAATCAAAATTTGTCAAAAATTTGCAAAACTTTTGGAAAATGAAGGGTCATCGAATACCGTTTGGTATAATAATGCATACTACTCCATGTACAAGTAGCGGTACGAAACTCTAGCGCTGACCGTTATTACGTAGAAATAAAAAGTAAGGTATCATATGCAGGCTAGAGGAGAGAGAGAGAGAGCAAAGAGACCCATGCGCAGACGTTGCGTTCAGCGCTAGACTTACGTGCCGCTAGCTGTTTGTTTGTAGATAAATTCTAGAACTACAAATCGGATGCCAATAAAGGGCACAATATGTGGCCCTTCTTATACAAATACGTCGGTTATTGTCGCCTTTGGTGCATGAGCTGAAACGCAAGGTGAAAGAAGTGAGGGTTCGATTCCCGCTGCGAGACAAATGTTCGGCATTTCCAGATATTTGTTCCTGGTCTGGTCGTTGTGGTACCATAAGACCAAATCCTAGTCTAGACTAAGTGTATGCATGACAAATTATGGCAAGGTACTCGTATGTGATGTGACTGTTGAGTGGTATATCTAAAATAATATTAACTTATCCTTTATTTAACTAATCCATTAACGTAATATTATAAAAATGCGAAAGTGAGTTTGTTTATTGGTTTATTTGTTACGCTTTCACGCTGATCATGTTAAAATTTCACATACACGTTGTCAGGAGTACAGAAAAGGACATAGGGTACCTTTCATCCAGAAAAAGTACTATTCCTAAGGCATAGAAAAGTAAGTTTCAACGCGAGCGAAGTCACGGACAAAAGCTAGCATTATCATAAAATTAAAAACACATATATTCGACGGCCCACACAGGTAACAGAGGCCGTCGAATCGTCGAGTGGGCGAAGGTCTGCCTGAGACGCAAAAGGTTGCGGGTTCGATTCTCGCTGCGGGACAAATGTTAGCATTATTTACAGATATTTGTCTCAGGTCTGAGTGTTTGCTATGTATAATATTTATGTATTTACAAAAATTTATACATGTAGTTTATCAGTCCTGTGGTTCCCTTAATACAAGCTCTGCTTAGTTTGGGGCTACATGATGCTGTGTGATCATTTTTAAGAGCCCATATTAAAATGATTTCCCTTCATCAGAACGTACCCTGCGGCACGACTGGTGCCACTTGCTCCAAATCCATCACGCTGAAGGTCGGAAGCGGAAATGACGAGGAAATCGTATCGCTCACAAGAAATGCGCCAATACCAGACATTTCTAAGCTGAAAAGGTAATTAGAAATATTGGTTGATCGATTGGTTTTTAAAATAACCCTCAATAACAATAACATCAACACCAGCCTATTCAGTCCACTGCTGGTCATAGGCCTCCCTTATAAGAAGGGGGATAATGCCCATAAGGTTAATGACCCTCACATAAGGCAATTTCTGCGATTTTTAAAGTAACTTTCGATCCCTATGTCAAGGGAAAAGTTGCGGTTTCCAGTCCAGCCTATTAATGTCTAAACACACTACAAATTTACGCGACGTAAGTTCGGCATGATTACGCCTGCAATGCTATTTGAATTACAGATGACACATTATGCTGAAATTACGTTGCGTTATGGCATACAGCCGAACTTGTAAAAATCAGCTGCGGAACTTACGTCGCGTAATTTTCGGCATAGTGTGTTTAGACGCTAAAAGTCGAAAGTATAGAATAACCTGAAATAGTCATTATTTTGTCATCCTGAATTAAATTAACAAAAAGAGTTCAAACAAAAACGTTTTTTTTTCATAAAAAAAGACAAGCGTTTAAGTTAAATAGACCAAGTACACTTTTTATATTGCTCGTGGTAAGTTTTTTTATATCTTTCTCTGATTTGCAAATAAATTTTATTTTCACTCATTAGACAAATAAATTTTCAGCTGAGTTACAAAATGATCCCAAAAACTTTGAAGATGAAGAACAACAAAAATTTTGGTAGTTTGGAGGCGCCGGGTATCGATCCCGGTACCTCTCGCATGCTAAGCGAGCGCTCTACCATCTGAGCTACGCCCCCGATACAGTTATTTACGAAATAACAGCCTGCGTTCATATAATGGCGTAAGAAAATCATTACGCATGCGTAACCCACTCCGAACGTGACCCTGAATATGTTTACTTTCCTTTCTTTGATGAAGAAATGCAACAATGAAGATAATTTTGTATGCTTAGCAAATAATTAAGTCTCATTCTTTGAATTTGTAAGAAACAGTCGCAAACTCGTGGAGTTTTAAGACCTGCTACTGGATTTTGTACCAATAATAATAAAAAATGCGTCTGTTTGGATGTTTGTTACTCTATTACGTTAATCTAACAGGTTGAATAAAATCATAATTGTAGTTCTTTTAATACTCGTATTTTCTGGGTACAACGTGAGCGAGCGAAGCCACGGGTGAAAGCTATCCTAGAGGAGACCCTTCAAAATTGATTCAGTAATTTTTAACATTTGACATTTACAATTTTGGCTGCGATTTTTAAATCGTTATTTACCTACTATCTGTAGTACTACTACCCTATCCTACTATAATATTATAAATCCGAAAGTTTGTGAGTCTGTTTGTTACTCTTTCACGGAACGACTGTTGAACGGATTTAGATGAAACTTGGAATATACATCGTTTATGAACTGGATTAACACATAGGCTATTTTTTATCCAGGTACCACGCGAGCTAAACCGAGGGTGGAAGCTAGTATAGTTTGAAGCGAACTCGTCATTTTATACATTTTTCGAATTTATTCAACGGATACTCGATTATCTGACAATCGAAATATTAAGGGCCTATGTCCTTGTCCAAATAACGTCAAAATAAGTCATATGCCGGTTAAAGTGACAATTACGTCAAGAGATTTGCTGATTGTCAAGAGACTTTTACCAGCAAATAGCGTTACTTAAAGGTGGTGAAATAGGCCCTAAAAATAATAGTAGAGATGCGAGTAGCCAGACCTGTCTAGATACGTAATAGGAATGACGACTGGGTAAAAAAAAAATTCTAATTAGTCCGTCAGATAGATCAACAAAAAATATTGGACACATATTTTTTGATTTATCAAATAAATAAAAATTGGCGGAGATAAAGAGGCATGCGGCGTCACGGTTAGGTAAAATGTGTACTAAGCCGTGACGTCACGCGGAACTACAACGCAATTTAACTTTGTAAATTTTTGCTGAATTGACAAAAGAAAAGGCCAATATTTTTTGTTAATGTAAATGACGGACTGATTAGAATTTTTCAGTCGTAATCCCTATTGGACATGGCTGGCTTTGAATGAAGCACCGTTCCCCGCAGGATCAAGCTCCGGCTGGCGGGTGCGTACGTGTTCCTCGACGTGCCGTCCCTGGGCGTGAGCCTGCAGTGGGACCGCGCCATGCGGCTCTACGTGAAGGTCGACTCCATGTGGCGAGGACGGGTAACTATCCACAGACTTTGAACTAACTATTTTTTCAGTTGAAAGACTATTGTAACAAGAGATTATTTTCATAAGAATGCAGTTCACTTACAATGAAATGACATCGTATATTGTCAAAATAAGTGGTCGTTTATTGTAAACTAGCGACCCGCCCCGGCTTCGTACGGGTGCACGCGTGCTATTAAAAAAACCGCATCAAAATCCGTTGCGTAGTTTTAAAGATCGAATGATACATAGGACCAGACAGCGGGAAGAGACTTTGTTTTATACTATGTAGTGAAGTGACTGATAGAGATTATTTAGGTACCTTGTCAATAAAACCGACCGACCGTGAGGTCGCGATGGATGGAAAGAAAAGAAAGAAAGAATACATTTATTTAACCACAACACAATAACATATCGAACTCGAGAAATCCAGCTGTTCGTAAAATCTGGTCATGGATGATGATAATTTAAAGTAGTAAACAGTAGTAGTAGAGATTTTTGTGAAGTGCTCGTCCATGAAAAATTGCTGTTTTTCGGTTATTACAGTCAAAAGAAGCCTATCGCCTACATAATTAAATAAAATAAATAATCCTGGACGTTATCACACAGCATTATGTAGCTCCAAACTAAGCAGATCTTGTATTATGGGAACCACATGATTGATATACTACACATATTATTATTATTTTGGCCTGCACATCACGGTAGATATTAAGATTTTTATTTCTTGTTTAACTCATTTTATTTTTTATTTTGTTTTTCTTCCTCATTATCTCATTAATTAAGTTTATGTATTCTACGTGTGTGTATGTCAAAAATAAATACATATCTTATCTTATATTTTGATATAGTATACATGCCTCAAGTGAAGGACGCAGGACGATGCATCGTAGAGCTTGTTCCATACATGCGTGACCTACGATTGAATGCTTTGTGATAGTTAATGGTTCACACAACATTAGTTCGGCCATGTGCTAGTTTCATCTTCAGGTACCAAAAAAAAGATGGTGATGGCTGTGCAAATCTCGGGCAGCTTAGATGTCCAGCAGTAGGTAAAATCGGGCTGTGGATAATGATGAATAATGAAATTAATAATATTTTTCCGGTATAAAACGATGTTTCCTGTGTAAAGGTGAAAGGCCTCTGCGGCAACTACAATGGCGACATGCGCGACGACTTCCAGACGCCCTCTAGCGGCGGTCTGGCCGAGTCGTCGCCGCTCCTCTTCGCTGACTCCTGGAAGCTGAAGCCGACCTGTCCTAAGGCGCAGCGGATCATTGTAAGCTGTGAATTTCTCTTTTCAGCTGGTTGAGGTCTTACTACAACATATACTTTTCTCTTTAGTAGACTTGCACTCTTTTTAACCGACTTCAAAAAGGAGGAGGTTCTCAATTCGTCGGTACCTGTTTTTTCGACTTTTTTTTATGTATGTTCACCGTTTTCAAATATCTCCTTCAGTTGTAAACCGATTTTCAAAATTCTTTTTTTTTAAAGTATACTTCACAGGTGGTCCCATATAAATTTTATTCCTGAGGGATTGGTACTTTTCCCGGAAAACTCAAAAAACCTCATCCTCGCTTGTAATTTTCGCCCTATGATCACCAATATCTCCGTCAATATTGTGAACCGATTTTCAAAATTCTTTAGGGCAAGAAGTAAGAAGTGATTTATTTGAAGTCGGTTTATTTTTTATAAAAAAATTATAGATGTTATTATCTCCTGACACAAAGAGAGGGGTGTTTGTATCTTGTGTATTCTGCCTGTAGAGCATCGTAGCTCCAAAACGGATGAACTGATTTTGATGACGTCTTTTTATGTTGGAAAGGTGAAATTATCGCGTGAGGTTATTCTGTCAACTAAGAAGCTATGATTCAAGAAAATCTGTTCAGCCGTAAAATTATTTTCTAGTTAACGAAGAGATGTGAGCAACTTCTACAGATCAAATCGATTCAAATTTTTTTGCTGTATCAATGATGGGGCACTGATGGTTTTGGCTCATTGGAATGGCCTTCTTATGGCTGGTTCCTATATTTATACCGTTACCGATTACGCCTCGTTTTCCCCTGAAAACCTGTCAAATTTTCGACGCCTCGTTGTTAATTTTTGACAGTTTTTCAAGGGAAAACGAGGCGTTATCGGTAACGGTATAATATAGAAACCGGCCGTTAATGAATAGGCTATAATAGCTGGTGCTTAGGTGTACGAAATAGTGTCGGTTTTTAAAAGTTAAATATCAAGGGAACGGATTCGGAGAATCTTGCAGATCATCTTCATGGTTTGAGCTATTTACCAACTCTGGTGTCAAGTTTTTAGGTCGTCCGAAGGTCTCGAGATGGCTTAGCGACTGAAAAGTCGGGAATAACATTTTGGTTACCCATTCAACTAGTGACCGGACGGAGTGTTGCTTAACCAAGATGATCCGCTAACAACAGCGAAGTAAGCCACGTTACGAGCGTCTTGATCTTGCAGATATCAATCGTATCGACCTACTTTGTGTTACTCATAGTAGGTCGACACGATTGATATCTTGTTATTCCGTCAGTTAAGATATAGGTCGCGTCACGTAAAAAGTACGCTGGCGGTAAGCTGCGCAGTAGTATCGGTAACACACGCCCTCCACTTCCTCCAGCGTTCTTTTTACATGACGCGTACTGTCATACTCGACAGGACCACTGCAAGCAGCGTCCGGAGCGCAAAGAGTGGGCTGCCAGTACCTGCGGCTCGCTCAAGCGGTACCCGTTCTCGCTGTGCCACGGCGAAGTGCCGCCCGCCTCCTACATCGAGCGCTGCGAGCGCGACGCCTGCGCATGCGACGCGGGCGGCGACTGCGAATGCGCATGCGCCGCGCTCGCGCACTATGCGCACGCCTGCGCGCATAGAGGAGTCGCACTTAAGTGGAGGTCGCAGCAACTCTGCCGTGAGTCCTCTTTAGCATTAAAAGTCCCTAATGAGGGAGAAGTCTCTTGTACCACGCCTTACATATAACAATGCAAGCGTGACATTGCGCCTGCACCGCATATGCGTGTGCGCACAGAGGGGTCGCACTCAATTGGAGGACGCAGCAATTTTACCGTGAGTCATTTGTTATTTGTTTTCGACTTTATTGACAAATGCAAGATACATGTATTTATATACATAAATAAGTATAGGTAACATTAAGTCCAGTTATAAAAAGTGCAGGATATTTTTACCCTTTTCAGGCATCGCAAATTAAGTTGTGTAGAGGGCGCTTTATTTACAAAGCAACAAATACTTTTAAGAGTAATGAACTACTAACTATTGTTACCAATTTAAACTAAAATTAATCAACTCGTATGCATGATGCCTATGAGAAGTACATGTGGGACCTGCACCAGATGTGAGACGGACGAGTTTGTGACACTCAGACGCATAGAGAAGTCCCTAATATGTAGATAGATGTCGCGAATTAGGGAGAAATCTTTTGTATCACACCTTACATAGAATGGTGCAAGCGCGACACTGTGCCTATAACGCGCATACGCGTGCGCATAGTAGAGAGTATTAACCCCCCGCCGGTCATTGACAATATGTGAGGGACGGTATGGTGCATGATTAATGTTGGCATGTTCTCCAGTTGACTATAATATATGACTTTATGTATGATGTTTCAGCTGTTTACATTAATTTTATTTTTTTAATTTCCATAGCGATGCAATGTGACGAAGAGTGTTCCAACTACGACGCATGCGTGCCGGCGTGCCCGCTCGAGACGTGCGATAATACACTCTATTACAACGAGATAAAGACCAACTGCGAACAGGACACTTGCGTTGAAGGTAATATTACTATGCTAATACTTTCCATTCGGTTCAAAACTTACTCCTTTACATATAAACGCTACTAAATTAATCAGTTGTTTTAAGTTAGCCCTGTCACTGTTTGTGATTCATCATCTATCGGTAAAAGATGGCAGTTTAAGCATCATTTATCTCTTGACAGAATTTTATAAGTGAGGCCACTAGTCGTTTACTTTTGAATGTTATTCTGTACTAAAACGTTGGTCTTGTTAAACTGAAAAACCTTTTTAAAAGTCTGATTAAGCGCAAAATGATGAGTAATTCGATGCTTTTTCAATCATGTTGTCTTATACTTAAATGCAAAATTGAATAACAATGAGTAGGGTGATCAGTGATCAGTGTGATCACCGAATAATTCAACCTGAAATTTTTGGTCATGAAAAATGATAAAGCGTTATTTTGAATCTGCGTACGTATTTTTCACTGACCAAAATGTTTCGATACGAATACTTTTTCGTATCGTAGACGTAAAGGTCTTTGTGATTGTGAGGGTCGTTTTTAAGTAATCCGGCCTCCCGCGATACAGGCATGCCTCGTCCGGGGACCAACAGCAACTCAATCTGTATTAGGCTTTTTGGTAAATAAACTATTTGTATTTGTATCGAGGCTCGGTCAACGGTCTGACAAAGGGACGTGACATGTATACGTGAACGCACGAACGCCTGAGGAGACTTTCTCTGAACGCCGCGTTAACGCGCTCTTGCAAACGGAAGTGAGCAAATACCAGGATCTCTAGACGCGGGATTTGAAACGCGCCTCAGAATATTACCATTTGAATGTAGGCTACATATGGGTCAATAGTGTGTATCTAGCAATTTTATTCGGCCTATTTGACTGAGTGACTTCTTCTTCTTCTTTCGTATGAGCTAGTGACCAACTCTGGTGTCGGAGTTTTTTAGGCTACCCGAAGGCCTCCATGGCTTAACACTGAAAAACATAACATGGCAAAAAAAACAAAAAAACATAACTTAACATGGCTTAACGACTGAAAAGCCGGGACCAACATCTTAACGTGCCTTCCGAAGCCCGAAAGTGCTCAAATCTAAATGTTACTAAACGTTCACCCATCCAAGTAATGACCAGGCGGAGTATTGCTTAACCAAGTTGATCTACTAAGAACACCGAAGTAAGCTACGCCACGAGCGCTTCGGTAGAAGAAGAAAATTCGGTCTATTTCACTGAGTGACTATTTTAAGACTTCATTCTCTTGTAGGATGCAAACCGAAGAAGTCATGTCCCGAAGGTCAAGTGTACAAGAACATCTCCACCACGGAATGTGTTCCCATCGCGAGATGCAAGCCCATATGTCTGACACTCGAGAACGGGACGGAGATAGCGGAGGGCGAGGTGATGGAGCAGGACGACTGCCACACCTGCAGGTGTTCCAAGCACCAGAAGATATGTACCGGCCAGCCGTGTGTCTCGACATCTGTAAGTTATTTTTCGCGGTGTAGGAAGAATTTCATACAATTACTTGTTACTACAGTAGTGAGCTATAAATTTTGCATATCGACCTTTGGAAAGAGATATACGGCTTATTTCGGCTTCTTAGAGCGTTATCTCCGTCGCACACTACCTATGTGGCGTTTTGTCCAGTTTTGTCAGTCGGTGTTATTGATACTCTACGAATCCGAAATAAGCCGATTTTATCTTCCCAAATGTCCCAATCACAGATGTAGAAGAGAACTAGATAAAGCCTTAAAATTCACTATGTTCTGAACATCAACTGATACGGCTGATCTCTACTTTCTTATGCCTAATATCATCAGTTAGAAAGGGACGCATACATATATCAATGCGACTTCAAAATAGTTCAAAGGTAATCGTACCAGGGCGCTCGAACAAAATTCTATGCAGGTTCATACAAATGCCCTGGTACGAAGTCGCAGAAATCGCATTGAGATAAAGTAAGCATCCCTTTCTAGCAAATGATATATGGACATAAGAAAGTAGAGATCAACCGTATGAGTTGACGTTCAGAGCATAGTGAATTTTAAGGCTTTATCTAGTTGTCTTCTATATCTGTGGTCCCAATATACTGCGTCTCGCTCGCATAGATGCAATGGTAGCCGTCCGTGCGAGCGTGACAGAGACAGGTAGTAACAGGTCAATGAACGAAATTATTTCTGCGCAACGACAGAACTTTACCTGAATATGGATCAAGCATAGGGCCCACCTGATGTTAAATGGTAACCATTACCTATCACAAAGCATTACATCGTAGATCACTTTTTTTTGGAACGTGCTATCAACTTGATCGATCAACTTGAGGCATGAAGATGATAAGCCTCTTGTGCCTGTAATTTCACCGGCACCCACACCCTTCAGACCGAAATACAGCACAGCTGCTTCACGGCAGAAATAGGCAAGGTGGCAGTACTTCCACGGACGAACCCTTCACAGAGAAGTGTACTAATACTAAAAAGTAACAACTTCGTTTACAAAGATTTACGGAAGGACCGATGAGAGGTATGAGAGGTTACATTTCCATCATCGGAACTCAAGCCAACCTCACTTGCCCGTGGTGCACCTTAGGGCTTTGGCGGCGGCTGATGGCGGCATAGCGCAGCCCGACACCGGCTCAGCTAAATCTCCTGACCGCCGGCTTTTATTTCTGGTCCAACTTCATAGCTCTTAGATTCAGTAAAAGCCTGTTATTTGCACAGCCCGCAATCACGGAAGCGGAACTCCCGACGACCCCGAAGTACAACGACCAAGGGCTGCAGTGCGTCACCGGCTGGACGCAGTGGATCAGCCGCGGCGGGCCCGAGACCGCCGCCAACGGAGACCTGCTCGAGAGCGAACCGCTGCCGAAACACAACGAGCTGGTAAGTCCACACCTCATCAACTTATGAGGAAACTTCACTAAATGTTCCACGGAAGACATCTTCATATAACCATGCAGATCTTTGGCTGATCATAGGTTTTCCTTTTAATATTTGACCAGTCTCCGAAGCGGTTGGACCAATTTTTTCGGGGTGAATTTTTCCACTGGCAGGTAATTATTATTATTATCAGTCTGGATTGTCCCACTGCAGGGCGAAGGCCTCCCTAATCCCCTTCCATTTCTTACGGTATTGTGCTTAAGTAGGTACTTAACTAAAGTTTTTTTATTTCGTAAATGTGGAGGTAGACTTTGCAGAGCTCGTATGGCAAAACTATTGATTTTATGAAAAAAAAAGGAATCCTATCCTACTATCCTATCCTATCCAATCCTATTAATATTATAAATGCGAAAGTTTGTGAATATGTATGGATGTATGGATGAATGGATGAATGTTTGTTACTCTTTCATGCAAAAAGTACTGAACGGATTTGGATGACACTTAGAATATACACAGTCTATTACCTGGATTAACACATAGGCTACTTTTTATCCCGGTATCACGCGAGCGAAGCCGCGGGCGGAAGCTAGTATAACATAAATTGTAGGCAATTTTCTCTAGTTTCATCGTGTATATAAATGTTTTAATTGTGAAATTATGCGGAAAGAAGATATTGTCAAAAAACAGCTTTTAGGCGCCATTTTTCAATATGGCGGCGCGAGCGTCAATAATACGAGGTGGCAAAGTTGAAATTCAGAAAGAGCACATCGAAATCCCAATTCAAAACCATTAATTACCCATTTTCAAAACTATCGGAAAACATTCCAGGGAAAACTACTAAATGACTGTACTACATCGTATAATCATACGTAGCCGAAACGTGGACACTCACAGTACGGTTAGTTCACCAGTTTAAAGCCACACAGCGAGCTATAAAACGAGCTATGCTCGGAGTTTCTCTGAAGGATAGAATCCGTAACGAGACTATCCGACATAGAACTAAAGTTGTCGACACAGCTCAGAAGATTAGCAAGCTGAAGTGGCCGTGGGCTGGCCATATCTGCCGAAGAAACGATAATCGTTGGGGAAAACGAGTTCTCGAGTGGAGACCGCGGCAGGGGGAGTGACGATCTGCTGTCGGCTGCTGGTAGAAGCTGGATGCGTCGAGCTCATGACAGGGCGCAATGCCGCTCATTACGGGAGGCCGACGTCCAGTAGTGGACTGCTATAGGCTGATGATAATGATGATGACTGTACTATATGAGCAAAATCAGAAAGACGCAAGCGCGTGGGTCAAATAGTTATTGATATTATAAATAAAGTATGTAATATGGTTTCAGAGTATCGGCTCACCGATGTGCAATGTAGAGAGTATGACGGACATAGAGTGCCGCACCATCGGCTCCCACCAGACACCCAAGGACACGGGACTGGACGTCGAGTGCAGTCTGGAGCGAGGACTAGTGTGCAGGGAGAAGACGGCGCTATGTCCTGACTTTGAGATCAGGGTCTACTGTCAGTGTGAGGGTGAGTATCCTACTAATATTATTAAAGTGAACGTTTAAACAAAATGTGATCTACGATGCCATGCTTTGTGATAGGTAATGGTTACTATTTAACATCAGGTGGGTCATTTGTTTGTGAGGATGGATGGATGGATGTTGACCCAGAGTCCTTCTCCGTTACTTTAAGGAGTTGGGCTGGCTGGTGTCAGGTTAGCAGGGGGGCAATACACCTCAATGCGGATCGTCAGTGAAGACTTCCCCCCCCCCCCGCCTCAAAACATAATTAGAATTAAAATGGATGGATGTTTGTTATATAAAAACTACTGAACTGATTTTGATGAAACTTAGAATATATATGAAAAAGGTGAAGAGTTGGCGCGGTAGCGCGTTCCGGTATTGATGTCAAGGTCTCTGTTTCAAATTCCACCTGAGTTGCAGTTTTTGGGATAATATAAAATCAATATACGTGTGAAATCTCCCTCTCGCTCGCACTATTCAACATTTTCGAAGATATAAAATCACTGAATGTAGTTATGCAAAATAACAAACCTTCACGGCCTAGAAAATAACAATACAAATGTTCAGCAAGAATATCATGTTGAAGCCAACACGTTTTCCTACCAAAAACATTGCACCAAAATCGATCACATTGGTACCATTTTTTTGGTAAGAAAACGTAATAGAATCAAAATAATATTATTGGTGAACTATTTGCTATTTTGCATAACCTACATTCAGTGATTTTATATCTTCAAAAATGTTGAATAGTGCGAGCGAGAGGGAGGTTTGACATGTATCGTTACCTTAAGTCTCAATCTCACCTGGTTCAGATTAGCACGGCATAGAGGCGTGTGGCATAATCAAAAGAAGGTCTATGCCCAGCAGTGGGTTGAAAACGGCTGATCATGATCATGTTGGTGATGATGGTATTGACTCATACGTTATTTTGCGGAAATCCATTACAAGATATTCAAAAGACAAATTCCGCCATTCTCTGAAGAGTTTCACAAAAACTCAACAGAAGTTTGTCAATGTTTAGCCTTCCCCATAAGACATCCTCAGAAAGTAGATTGATAGATAGATAAAAACATTTATTTCAGAACACAAGACAATGTAGGAACAAATTAAAAAATAAGAAGCCAAATATAAAGCTGCTCGTGCCTACATTATCTTATAGGAATGAACCTACACAGCGCTGATTTTCAGACTCTCCGCAGAACTCCGCAGACGGTTGCTTTACCGTCGCCGCCAGCTTCTGTTTAGCGCTCGGCGAAGCAACACGTCTGTGAATGCGGAATTCGTACAAAATATTTTGACTTTTCAATATAGTTTTTTTTTATATATTGAATGGGCTTGTGTTGATGATCATAATGATAAAATATTGAGTTTTCAATGGATAATTATTAAAGTAAGATTATTTGCTTGCAGTACCAAACCCTTGCCTGAACGGCAGCCAGCCCATCACGCCGCACCCGACTGACTGCAGCAAGTTCATAGAGTGCAGTCCCGAGGGACCGAAAGAGAAGCAATGCGGCCCGGGAACGCTCTTCAACCCTCGAACGCTCGTCTGTGATTGGCCCGCCGCTGTTTTCGCGGTCAGGCCTGAATGTGCCAACGATACAGGTAGATAACTTAACAGTCATCTGCACCAGCGATTTGTAATTTTTTAATGTTCAATGTAACATCTAGGAAATTTGAAAATTTTGGAGGTACACCTTAAATAAAAAATCATTTTTTAGATAATATTAATTAACATTTATCAATACAGCATAAAACAAAGTCGCTACGCGCTGTCTGTCCCGATGTATGCTCAGATCTTTAAAACTACGCAACGGATTTTGATGCGGTTTTTTTTAATTTATAGAGCTATTCAAGAGGAAGGTTTTTATGTATAACTTGCACCCGTGCGAAGCCGGGGCGGATCGCTAGTTATGAATAAAACAAAATCTCTTATTAATCAACCACCCTACGCACCAATCTAGGCAAAACGCTCTAAAACGAGTTTTGCGGCTGTTTAAGTATGTATGTTTCTTCTGTATGTCTGTTTACCTTTAAGAGTAACCTTATTTTTCCGAGGCACACTAACTAACACACTGCGGAACACTGATCTAAACGACCAATAGAGGCAATGTGGCCCAGAAATTCTCATAAAAAAATTTTTAAATTTTAAATCTGGTGGAAATTTTTTATAAATACTGCTTAATGAAAACTGTTTGGGTAAATCTTTTTGTTAAAAATAAAATGGTTCGTGAGGAAACTTTTTGGAACTTTTATTAACTAGGTAATTTTTGCATCACCATTAGTAAGTATAAATATTGTTCTATTTCGCTAACATTTCCTTAAATATTTCAGAAACAACTACCTCGACCTCCACCCGAATCCCTAAAACTACTTCGGCCCATACGACCCTGAAAACCACCACTGCCCATACCACCACCACCACTACCCATCCGACCACCACTACCTCCACGACCACTACAACCCCTACAACTTCCACGAGGCCAGCGGCCCCCACCACCCCTGCATTATGCCCCCCCGGACAAGTTTACTCCGACTGTGCCTATCCTTGCGACAAGCTTTGTGATTCCTTCAAGAAAACCATGATGGATAAGGGAAAATGCGCTGGCGAGGTAACTATTCTATAAAATGATCCATTAAAAGTTATTTAGTATAAGTTTTTGTATGTGTGCCTTCCTTTCGTGTGGCAAATAATTTCTTTCTTTCTTTCTTTTTAAAAAGTTACTAAATTATGTAGGTTATGCATCCTAAACCTATCTGAACACATGCCTATATAAAATAAAAAGTGGAATTAGTTTTGTAACTGTTAATGAGACAAGGTTTTTGTTTGGTGCATATTCTGAGTAAACTATAAAGTTTTTGCCTATTACTATTTCGAAAATAATCATCCAAAGTAAGTTTGTTTGTTTCGCTTTCACACGTAACTTACTCAACCGCATCATCATGAATTTTGTCAAGAGGTACAGAAAAAGAGATATAATTTTTTTTCTTACATAAAAAAGTAGGTACTGTTCACAAGGGAAAGAAAATATCTTTAAACGCGAACAAAACCGCGTGCAAAATCAATATTCATACAAGATGTATTACTTATACACCTATTGTTTTTCCAGAAATGTATAGAAGGATGTATCGATATAGCGGTGGCTAACATCCAATGCGACTATGGCTCGTACTGGCGAGACGAGAAGACATGTGTGCCGAAGAAGGACTGTACCTGTTTATCGGAAGTTGACAACAAAATTGTTAAGGTAAATTTGACTTCAAAACTGAAAAATATATGAAAGAAAAGAGAGAGGAGAACTCGTACTGACGAATACTTGTGCAAAAAAAGTAAAAAATCAAAAATATATAATAGTTTATGATCTATTCTATAAAGGACTTACGAACTAAGTGAGACAGTAAGAAAGTCTTGATGGACACATTCTTAGACCTTGGTATTGTGTTACTTTAATTCTATAAATCCAGGTGAATGTTATGTGACTCATTAGTCTATCATAAGGCTGGATTGTAATATTTTTAGTGTACGTTTTATAAAAACGTGCGCTAGGTAAAAAAAAACTACTTGTTCTGGGTGATTACTAGTGATAGAAATAGATAGGGCTTATTTAAATATAGTTGATTAGAAGAGAAAAGTCTAAGGGATTCCATTCCATCTCCAGAACCCAAGCCAACCTCACCTTCCCGTGGTACACCTGCTAACTAACAAACGGGGCTCTGGCGGCGGCTGATTGCGGCATAGCGCAGCCTAACACCGGCAGCTAAATCCCTGAGTGACGGGCAGCAGCGTCGGCTGCAAGAATCTGTACCCTGCGATCCCCAACCCGCATGCTCAGCGTCGGGATTATCGGCATATCCCCCTTATTAGCATTGGTCTATGCCAGCAGTGGACTGACTTTAGGCTAGCATTGCCGTTGATGATTAGAAAATTCGATATTGTCTATATTGTACAATTATGTTTTTCGTTTTATTTATCATGGGTCAGCTCTTGACCGGCTCGGCTTGCGTGGGCAAATATGAGGTCGACGATTGCACGAATTGCCCCGGAAGATGCCTATTAACTCTCTTTTTGAAGCCGTTAGGGGCGTAAGTAAAATTAAAGTATCGTGACGGTATATGTCACGCACTGAGCAAGATCTTAATACAGAAAAGAGTGGTAATGTTTGTTCGTTGACGTACAGCCAGGCGGGGTGATAATCGACGGATGTCTGCAATGCCAGTGCCTCGACAACGAGTTCCACTGCGACTCGTCTGAGTGCGTGTCGGTGGGCGTGCCCTACCACGGCTCCACCCACCAGCCGCTCGTGGTGCCGAGAGTCATCGATACACCCGCCACTCCTGAGGTCATACCCCCGGAGACCACCACCTCTACACAGGTACTTACTGGTGTCAACTTAGTATCAACTTATATCAATCTAGGTGCTAGTAATATCAATCTAGGTATAGGTCGCGTCCCGGAAAAATAACGCTGGAAGAAGTAGAGGGGGTGTGTGTGCGCACGGGGAAATACCGATAAATTGCCTAATGCACAGCTAACAACGCGAACAAATCCTTGGAACACAGAGGTTACTCGGCGAAGCCTGCGAAGGCCCCAGGAAACTTCTGTGCTTCTGGGCGGAGTTAGGCTGGCTAAGTATTTAATTAACCAGATCTCCCACATGCACAATGGACCAACTGGAGTCCATTTGCAAGAAAGAGAGTCCATTTACATTAACATTTGATACGCAGTGTTCCATTTACGTGACGCGACCTCTACCTCCAACCAAATCACTACTAACTTCAATCTGAATGCTAACTACCCTCAACCTAAATACTAATAAAATCAACCTAAATACTAAACGACGCGGAAACGGTTCCTATTTTACTTGAGTACTCAAGATTAAATTTTCAATAAAATTCTTCCTTGATTTCGCAAAATTTCAAATGTAATGCTTTAGCAAAAAATGTATCCGCATTTCTCCCTAAAGCTAACAAACACTATCAATTTGTACGACCGGTCCAAGTGATTTTTTTTCAGCTTTAGCAATGGCAAATTTAAATTCTTATGTCAGAGATTGTCATTTGACATTTGTCAAAAAAATATCAATGAGAGAATGTTTTTCTTTTAGTTGGAAAGAAATAAGGGAGATCTTTGCCCAGCATTGGAATAATGTAGGTTGATACAAACAAGGACAGATGTAACAAATTGTACTTGCAGAGACCGACGAAACAGCCGAGAGTGGAAGACACAACGAGGCTGACAACCCCGCCAGCAACGTTACCTGAGACGACGCCCATCATCATAGCGAGGACCACCGTGTCACCGCCCCCTGAATGCAGCCCGGACCAGTAAGTCTACATAAAACGTAATCTACAGTGAAGCATTGCTGTATTTCGCTTTGAAGGTTATTGTTGCAGGTGAAATTACAGGCACATTAGCCTTAACACCTTAAATAGGGATGAAGACTGAAAAATCCAAATAGACCGTTATTTACATTTTCAAAAAATATTAGGTACATATTTTTTCTTTTGTGAATTAAACAAAAAATGTCAAAGATATAGTGCGTTAAAGTTCCGCGTGACGTCACGGGTTAGTACTCTTTTTACATAGCCGTAACGTCTCACTCCCGAACTTTGACGCTCTTCATAGCCGTAAATTTTTATTTATTTGAATTACACAGAATTAATAAATATTAAATGGCATATCAAAAAATATGTTCTCTGTGATCTTAATCATATCCTTTATGAGATTTCATTATTTTATCTTTCGTGCCTCGAAGTATGCTCTGAACAACGGGACCCCGGGCCCAGACGGCCGGAAAATCTGTTGATAGCGTTTTTACCCGACTGAAGTTTTCTTCTGTCAGGGTATATTTTTAGGGTGTATGTATCATTGTTATATTATTTGTCGGTCGCTGTAGCCCAAACGGCTGGACGGATTTTGACTAATGAGGTGTCGTTGGATTCGTCTAGATCACAAGGGTGACATAGGCTATATGAAATTTCAAAAAATCCAATATGGCGACTGTAAGAAGCCATTTTCAATTTACGATGAACTAAAAAGGTATCAACTCTCAAGCTTGCACTCTAGATCGGTTTATAAAATACGGGCCTAAATACTAAAAACTTTCTGTCTATGCAGTGAAGTATTTGAAAATAAAAACTTGTATCTTTAGTGTCCCGTAGTATGTTCTGAACAACGGGACCCCGGGCACAGAATAGAAAAAGGAACAAAAGTTTCACTCCCAAAAACGTTTAAACAAATAGCGACTTTATTTGCGCCGCAATAAAGTGTTATTCTGCTCGTACCTAACATTTTATATTCACGTACACCTTGCACCCCTTTCTATACGTAACTGTTATCTGTTTTGACGCGTACTAACGTTCGGAGCGAGCCCCGCACTCGGGGCCCAAACATGTACTTATAGCTTCGTGCCTAGAGTGAGACGGGCCTGCCCCGGACCCGGACGACCGGACAATGATAGTGCTTTTTTCGTATATTTTTGAGTAGATATAAAGAAATGAGGTAATTGTTTGTTATTCATCAGGTACATAGATGTGATGTGGGGCGACCAGCCGGTCCCCGGGATCACTCTCAGCGCCAGTTCCGTCGCCAGCCCTCTGTTCGAGCCGCAGTTCGCGAAGCTCAACGGACATCCCACGGATACCAGCGGTAACTACCATAGTCCAACATTAGTATTCCTAAGGCATATATAGAAATCAGAATGTATTATTTGTTACAACACAACACCAGCCTATTCAGTCCACTGCTGGACGTAGGCCTCCTCTATAAGAAGGAGGATATGACTTGCGGGTTTGGGGATCGCTGGACACAAGTTCTCGCACCGGCGACGCTGCTGCTCGTCACCGGGCATGGTATTTAGCTATGCCAGTGTTAGGCTGCGCTAAGCCGGCCACCGGAGCCTCGTTTATTATTCAGTACGGTGCACTACGGACAGGTGAGGTTGGCTTGGATTCCAAAAACCACCCCTATTATGTGTCGACCTGCACAAACTCTTAGTTTCAAACTCGCTTTTTCTTTCACGCCTCACATAACCTAACATGTTACGTTAGTAGTGTAGGACAACCTCCGGCCAGGTAGAGTGTCGATCTGCTGTCGGCTGCTGGTAGAAGATGGATGCTTCGAGCTCAGGACAGGGCGCAATGGCGCTCATTAGGGGAGGCCGCCGTCCAGCAGTGGACTGATATAGGCTGATGATCATGATGCTGAATAACGGCGTCATTGCGGCTTGTCCCGAGCTCTAGCTCAGCCTTTCGCATATCATCACTCCACCTGGCATGAGGGCGACCTAACTACGTTTGCCGAGCCGCGGTCTCCACTCAAGACTCGCTTACCCCAACGGTTATCGGTTCTTCGGTAGATATGGCCAGCCCACTGCCACTTCAGCTTGTAAATTCTCTGAGCTATGTCGACAACTTAGTTCTATGCTGTTTCTATGTAATGGCTAAGTTCAGCAATGGACTTATACATGCTGATGATGATGAATACCGCTGACATAGACCTTAGTTACCCCTCGGGAACATTACTCATTATCTGGATGAAAGCCTATGTATTTTTCTGTACCCCTGACAACATATATACAAAATTTCAAAGTTCGTTTGAAAAGTTACGGCGTGAGAGCGTAACAAACAAACTCGCTTTCGCATTTATAAAATTACTAGACCGAAGTGGAGGCCACCAACTTCGGAACGGTTTATCTAGCAGTGGGCCTCTGTGGCGCAGTGGGCGTAGGCCTGAGACGCAGAATGTTGCGGGTTCGATTCCCGCCGCAGGACAAATGTTTGCACGATTTGCAGATATTTGTCTCAGGTCTGGCTGTGTCTACTTATTATTTGTTTGTATTTACAAAAAAAAGTATATAAGTAGAAATATCAGTCATGTGTTTGTCATAATACAAGCTCTGTTTAGTTCGGGGCTACATGATGGTGTGTGCGGTGTCCTGCATTATTTATTTGTGAATGCAGCTGGCAGCTGGAACCCCAGCAGCCACGACCGGAGCCAGTACCTGCAGGTGGAACTGCCGCAGCGACAGCCGCTCTACGGCGTCGTGCTGCAAGGCAGCCCGCTCTTCGACCAGTACGTCACGAGCTACCAGCTGCTCTACAGCGATGACGGTGTTGTCTTCCACACCGTTGATGAAGGTGATCAGCCTAAGGTAAGCTTTATCTCAGTGTGTATTTTTATAGAGAGACTAGCTTCCGTCCGCGTTTTTGCTCGCGTGGTAACCAGATAAAAAGTAGCCTATGTGTTAATCCAGGACACAAACTATGTATATTTCAAGTTTCATCCGAATCCTTTCAGTAGTTTATGTGTGAAAGAGTAACAAACGTCCATCCATCCATCCTCACAAACTTTCACTATAAGTAGGATTTATACGTCATTCAGTGAACGTGATGTAAAATTCGCGCCCAGAATAAGGAAAAAGGCGTCAAGATGTTGACGCTTAACCAAATTCAATAAAATAAGCTATTTTTATAATATTTTCGAAACTATCACACTAAAAAAGATCTAGCTAGTATGATTGTCTAACGAGTTGCAAAATTTCACCCTAACATATATAGATACAATGCAAGTTAAATAAAAGCTTTTAAAAACAGACAAAAATCAACTAACATGCTATACGTAGGTCGATAATATTGGTAAATTACATAATCAACAAATCTCCTTAAGATCGGTAGACCGGAAGACCTCGGTAGTGGGTGCTCTGAGGAATGCTCTTGTTTTTGATGTTTTCTCTCGATGGTCACAAAACTTATTGTTTTGACTTTTGATAACTAACCATGGAATGCTATATTATACCGTAACAGATAAAGCTCCGTTTTGCCATGAAAAACTGTCAAAAATTAACAACGAGGCGTGAAAATTTCAGATTTCAGATGAAAACGGGTGTAAAGGGTTCCAACCCCCATCTTGGGAACCCAAGCCAACCTCACCTGCACGTGGTGCACCCTGGGGCTGCAGTCTCGACATAGTTAGCGATCGCTACCTACCACTGTCCACTGCTGTACATAGGCCTCCCCTAATAAAGGGGGATATACCCATAATCGCCACGCTGGGCATGCGGGTTGGGGATCGCACGGTAAAGCTTCTTGCACCACCGTTTCTGCTGCCCGTCGGTGGCCAGGGGATTTAGCTGTGCCGATGTAGGCTGTGCTTTTCTACAAATGCCAGAGCCCCGTTTGTTAGCTGCCAGGGGCTGCAGTCTCGACTTTTTCGTTAACTACCAATATATCGCTAAGTGTAAGCTCACAAAATTTTTTTTTGCCGATAATTGAGGAAAAATATTTACCTGTAAGGACGAGTTATTAAATAATTTTATTCAATGTTTCTACTATTTAAAATAGATAAGATAAATAGGTATTTATTTCACCCAAGTTATAAATAAGCAATATTTTATGTAAAATTAAAGTATAATTAGTTACATTATCTTAAAATTAGGTACGTAGATAAAAATAAATGAACTTGAATTGGGTAAAATAGGACCCGAAATAGATAAAATAGTATTTATAAAGCCGTTACACATTAAAAGAAATTTGAAAAATACATAATTCAATTAATCGACGAATTTCAATCCACATACATACTTAAATGGATAAAAAAAAATATTTTGTGTCTACTATTAAAAAAATATAAATAAATTAGGTATGTTAACTTTTTTTTTGCAATAATGTACAAATTAACGTATAACAATGATGATTAGTTTTAGTTTGTAAGGAGTTATATAAGTTTATGTTCTTGCAACACTAAATTATAAATTTGTTTTTAGGTTAGAAGTTACCGATAGTTATCGTTAACTATATCGGGCTGTCATATTTGGCCGCAATGAAATTAACAAAAATTGTAAAGTTGACATTGTATGTCGGTATGTTAACGACAAAAATCATAAACGTCAATGATCGGCACCAATCAGCGCAGCCCATCTCGACGCGCGCAGTATTTTTTATAAGAAAATTTGTTTCCGAGCTGCTACCGAATTTCGGTCGGTAGCGATCGCTAACTATGTCGAGACTGCAGCCCCAGGGTGCACCACGTGCAGGTGAGGTTGGCTTGGGGGTTGGAACCCTTTACACCCGTTTTCATCTGAAATCCGGTCAAATTTTCACGCCTCGTTGTTAATTTTTGACAGTTTTTCATGGCAAAACGGAGCTTTATCTGTTACGGTATAATATATCATTCCATGGTTAGTTATCAAAAGTCAAAACAATAAGTTTTGTGACCATCGAGAGAAAACATCAAAAACAAGAGCATTCCTCAGAGCACCCACTACCGAGGTCTTCCGGTCTACCGATCTTAAGGAGATTTGTTGATTATGTAATTTACCAATATTTTCGACCTACGTATAGCATGTTAGTTGATTTTTGACTTTTTTTAAAGCTTTTATTTAACTTGCATTGTAACTATGTATGTTCGGGTGAAATTTTGCAACTCAATTTTGAAGCAGATATCTTCAACCGAATGAGCTGAAATTTTTATGTTTAATTTTTCATGTATTGTTTTCATCGTTATTGTACCCCAGACATGTTTACGCACGCCAACCAAAACTTTATACCTGTCACGGTTGACTGGCAGAAAATTCTCTCAAGCATAAAGTCTACCAATTGTAAACTTATTTTCAAAGTGCAAGAAAGAATTAAATAAATACCGCAAGATTCTTAACTAGGGCTATTCCTGTGTCCAGGTGTTCCGAGGCCCAGTGGACCATAACACGGCCATGAAGCAGATGATCTCCCCTCCCATCGAGGCGAAGGTGCTGCGCCTGCAGCCCCTCACGTGGCACGACGAGATCGCCGTCCGCATCGAGCTCATCGGCTGCCAGCTGCCCTCCACTGCCACCAGCACTGAACTACCTGCTACTACTGTAAGTCTCTTTAAGGCGACTATGCATGTCAAACCTCCCTCTCGCTCGCTCTATTCAACATTTTTGAAGATATAAAATCACTGAATGTAGTTATGCAAAATAGCAAACCTTCACGGCCTAGAAAATAACAATACAAAGGTTCAGCAATAATATCATTTTGATTTTATCACGTTTTCTTACCAAAAAACTTACACCGATGTGATCAATTTTGGTGCAAATTTTTTGGTAGGAAAACGAGTTGGGTTCAACATGATATTCTTGCTGAACCTTTGTTTTGTTATTTTCTAGGCCGTGAAGGTTTGCTTATCAACATTCAGTGATTTTATATCTTCAAAAATGTTGAATAGTGCGTGCGAGAGGGACGTTTGACATGTATAGTCGCCTCAACTCGCACACACAGTTCACTCGTTCAATTAACCTGCCACCCAGTCACTCGTTCTATTTCGAAGAGAATGCGCACCTGGTGACCTATATTACAGGCTTTTTAGAAGAGTCTATCTCAGGCACCAGTCTCTTGAAAAATTGATTTAGAACTTCATTTGTAACCTTTGTATACTGACCCTTATACCCAATCCTATGTAAGAGAAATGAAAAGTTTATATTATTACTTAGCAATCAAAAGCGGATCGAATTACTTTTTAAAATGGACGTTAATAACAATATATCTTTTATAAACCTGAGCAAACGATTCAGGCAAGGAAAACGGACTTAGAATTGTAAATTACAGCATGAACTAAACACTAAATAGGTCTGCACAATACAAAGTAAAGATAAGCAATCCGCGCGCGCCGGTAGGCCGCTTTTAAAGGCGAAAGAAGGATTTCCACTTTTAAATGTTCGTGGCTCCTAACAATATTGTTATTTAACGAATCTGGTTTCATAGTTGACACCTGATACAGGACAAAATCCTAGTGTACGGATGGTTGATGATAGCCATCAATAAGTGAATTCTTTTGTTCAGCAGTTGGAGCCGCTGCCGTGCACCGAGCCGCTGGGCGTGGCGGGCGAGCTGCCGCTGGACGCCATCGCCGTCAGCTCCAACCCTGCGGGCCGGGGGCGGCTCGCCCTGCGGGGGGAGGGGGAGGGGGAGAGGGGGTGGACCCCGCTCTACACCACGCCGGGGGAATGGATCATGGTAAACACTAACCCCCTCATTCCAAAACGAACACGAAAGATAGTTTAAGTTTAAATCTGACATTTTGTAAACAAAATACAAGTTTTAAACCTAGATTATCTTTAGTGTTCGTTTTAGAATAAGACAGTAAAAGGCTTATTAGACCACGCGGTATTCAGTCTGTTTTAGTGTCTTACACTTACCGTAATAAGAGTAAACCACTAAGTCGATCTTAGGCTTGACTAATTAAATAAAATAAATAAATAATACTGGACTATCACACAGCATCATTTTGCCCCAAACTAAGCAGAGCTTGTGTTATGGGAACCATATGATTGATATATTACATATATACTTTTTTTTGTAAAGACGTACATATCATGCATAGAATTAGAATTCATCAGTAAGACAGTCTCACTAAGACAGGCTGAATAATGCCTGAATAGGTCTTTAAAATTGTATATGTATATGTCAAAGTCAAAGATTGTGCGTTCATGTTTACAAAACAAAGGTATAAGGTATATATGTATCTTTATCTTTATATGTATTAAAGGTATATATGTATCTTTATACACAAAGGTTTGCTGTAAGAAAACTCTTTCAGAACTAAACTCGCATGTGACAAAGCTTGTATGTACAATAAAGAATTAAAGAGCAGCCTATAACAGTCTACTGCTGGACATAGGCCTCCCCTAATAAGAAGGGAGATATGCCCATATTCCCCACGCTGGACAAGCGCACCACATTCCCAACTATTGCTGCCCATCAGCGGTCAGGGATGTAACTGTGCCGGTGTCAGGCTGCACTACGCCGCAATCAGCCGCCGCCACTGCCCCGTTTGTTATACAGCAGGTGCACCACACGCAGGTAAAGTTGGCTTGACTGAAGATGGAGGTTGAAACTCACGCCCCATTCTTCACGTTATAAGCTAGTGGCCAACGCAGGTGTTGGAGTTTTTAGGAGGCCTATAGGCTTCCGACATGGCTAAACTGACTTTATGTTATAGTGTTAGAGTTTTGAGGCTGCCAGATGGAACCGATAATGCGTTTTACAAAGCAGATACCGATATCTTTACGTGCATACAGACGACCTCTGTAGCGCAGTGGACTAATGCCCGACTAAGACGCCGTAAGTTGCGGGTTCGATTCCCGCCGCGGGACAAATGTTTGTATGTTCTGTAAATATTATATCTGAGGTCTGGGTGTTTTCTATGTATAATATGTATGATTTACAACAAAAAAATTGTATTCAATTAGTAATCAGTCATGTGGTTCAAAATTACAAGCTCTGCTTAGTTTGGGGCTACATGATCACACATGATAGTGTCCACCATTATATAATTTTATTTATTTATACTAAATATGGAGTCTAATCTAATTTGTCATTGACAGTTCAACTTCACTTCACCGAGGAATATAACCGGTGTCAAAACGAAAGGCGGCCAGAAGGGATGGGTGACCGTCTACAAGATCATGTACACTTCTAACTTGGACAATTTCAATCCGATTCTGGACAAGGACGGGAAAGAAAAGTAAGTATGGTTTTTTATGGTATTCGATGATAGAACAAGCACATAGCACACCTGATGTTAAGTGGTTACCTATCACAAAGCATTGCATCGTACATCACGTTTTTTGGAATGTGCTCCAAGATGCAACGCCCTGCCTCCATCAACTTGAGCCATGAAGATGATAAGCCTCTTGTGCCTGTAATTTCACCGACACCCACACCCTTCAAACCGAAACACAGCACAGCTGCTTCACGGCAGAATTGGACATAGTGACAGCACTTCCCCGGACGAGCCCTACACAAAGAGCTCGTGATCGTTATCTACGATGCAATGCTTTGTGATAGGTAATGGTTACCACTTAACATCAGGTGGGCGATGTGCTTATTCCATCTTTAAGTACCATAAAAAACTGCTAGAAACACTGAAGTAAGCGACGCTATGAACGCGTATGCAATACTTGGGTATACCTATATGGTTACCATACTAATGGTTACCACTTAACATCAGGTAGACTATTGTTCCATCTTCGAATATTATAAAAAAAAAACCTTATAGAATATAATAGAATAAATCTTTATGACACATTTTCAGGGCCATCGTCTCATTCTGTTGTTTTTTTGAAGCCACTGTTTCAAAACCAGTGTTTTATTGTTTTTGTTCTTTTTATTATTATTATTTATTTAATAAACACATAAAAATACATTTTTATTATTATTGTACCTAAAAATCTTGTTTAACTAATTATTCACATTCGTCGTTAATGTAGCAAACTTTTTGTTACATTTAATGTGCAATAAAGTAAAAATAAATAAGTGAAAAAGTGTGCCTATTTTCGAATCACTATATAGTATAAAACAAAGTCGCATCCCGCTGTCTGTCTGTCCCGATATATACTTCACCACACCTCACCAACCTATATCAGTCCACTGCTGGACATAGGCCTCCCTTAATAAAGGAGGATATGCCCATAATCCCCACGCTGGGCATGCGGGTTGGGGATACAGGGCACAGCTTCTCGCATCACCGACGCTGCTGCCCGTTGGTGTCTAGGGGATTTAGCTGTGCCGGTGTAAGGCTGCGCTATGCCGCATTCAGCCGCCGCCAGAGCCCCGTTCGTTAGTTAGCAGGTACACCACGGGCAGGTGAGGTTGGCTTGGGTACCGAAGATGGGAGTTGGAACCCCGTACACCCAGTGATTGATGAGGAAGGTTTAATGTATAACTTGCACCGGTGCGAGGCCGGGGCGGGTCGCTAGTGAGTAATATAACATTTTCTTACCAGATTGTTCCCGGCTAACTTCGACAAGGATTCAGAAGCGATCACTGAGTTCCGTCCACCAATCCACGCGCAGTACCTCAAAGTGTTGCCAGTCAAATGGCACGATGCTATAGAGATGAGGGTGGAGCCCATTGGCTGCTTTGAACCTTACCGTGAGTATTTATAATGTTGTCTGTTGTTTCGGCCTCTGTGACGCATGTTTCCTTTTTGATACCACCGATTACCATTTTTCGTCGAATTGCATGCATGAATTCAATGTTATGGTGAATGACGTTACATAGAATATGGAAAACTTTTTAATTATTTTTACAAAATGTTACGATTTGGTTAGGTATACTGGAAAAAGTGTTGTTTCTGTGGAAAATAGAGTCGATTGAGACAAATGTCATTTTAAGGCTGAATGTAAATTTTTTCAAAAATCATAAAACGCAATTGTTTTTTTTTCTTCTAAACAAACCAAACCTATAGTTTTCTAAGAACAAAACCTTATAACTACAAGAGAAAAGGTGGCTCAAAGAGGTAAAATTTTGCCCCAACCTGTATAACGAATTTACTTACATTTAAAAAAGGTTACTTACTTACTGATTGGCCTTATAGCTCAGTTGCTAGTAACTCTACCTTCAGAGTTGCCGGTCGCGGGTTCAATCCCAGCCCAGGACAAAAAATCATGTTCAGACATGATGAAGTATGTTCTTTATCTATGTATGTTTATCAGTTTCTGGTACTCATAGTACAGGCTCGGCCTAGGAGCCGTGAGTTGACCGTGTGTGAGATGTTCCATATATTTATTGACGTAAGATAAATATAGAGAAACAGATGGAAGGAGCTGCATCAGTTGCGTCGGCAAGATGACGTACCTATAATAAATATTTAGAGAGAGATCGAAAGAGTTGCATTGCATAAGAGTTGCGTCGACAAGAGCACAGCTTTTAAATAAATAATTAAAATAAATAGTACGTGTTGTTGACGGCCTCTGTGACACAGCGGGCGAAGGTCCGCCTGAGTCGCAGAAGGTTGCGGGTTCGATTCCCGCCGCGGGACAAATGTTTGTATTCATTGATATTTGTCTCTGGTCTGGGTGTTTTTATATTTACAAAAAAAATATCGTAAGTAGTTTATCAGTGATGTGGTTCCCATAATAAAAGCTTTGCTTAGTTCGGAGCTACGTGATGGTGTGTGATAGTGTCCAGCGTTATTTATTTAATTATTTGTTGCCTGCAGCCACCCCCGCCCCTAGCCCCTCCCCCACCCCCCCGACGCCCCTTCCCTCCCCGTCCCCGTGCGCGCTGTGCGAAGGCGTGCCGGCGCCGGCGGAGGGCTGCGCGTGCGCACCGCTGCAGTACTACGACGGAGAGAACTGCGTCGCCCGACACCAATGCCCCTGCGTCATCTCGTTCATGTCGTGAGTATTATACCTACCCGCTTACACTATACATTTATTATATCACCTACCAGTAGATGATCGGAGGGATCTCGAAAATTAAACAACTTTTGAATCGACAATTTATTGTTCGCATCTGTGATGAACTTTAGTTGATAATCAGCGGCCACAGATAGTATAACAAAGTGCTTGTCAAATTTTCAAATCGATATATTATTTGTATTCCAATATATATATCTAGGTTCCTTGCATAGTTTTTTAAAAAAAATGCTTACCTTAAATAAAAGCCATTTTGCATATTTTTATACCAAAATTGACCACTTTTCTTCCTCTTTGTTTCGTATTATAAACAACAATATCCTACGTATTTTTTGTTATTGAACATCGCTTATATTATGTTTACGGTATTACGGAACACAACCAAATTCATATCAAATTTTGAATGGCTGATATTGCTATCGCGCAGGCACGCCTAAACGATCTCTCAACTAAACAGAGATAGCGAGATCCGAAGCGATTTTGTCACAGGATTCTTAAGAGGTGTAGTGGGAAAAAATAACAAAGGCCCCGACTCGGATTTATAGGCGCGAGCAAAGATAGTGGGAATACTGCGCAGAACAAGTAGACCAAACTTTACATACAACATTGTTGAAATGAATTCGGCGCATACAAGGTCAAACGTATAACTTCGTTCTATACGTGGACGAAGGAGCGCCCTCTTCGCATATTTGCTCGTGAGTTGAATTATTGTAAAAAATCTTATCATTATCAGTGGCTTTTGGTAACAAAGATTATTTACAGCAATTAAATTTTTATTGACAACACTCCCCGGTTTAAACTCCAACGCGAAGGTGATACTGTGTACTTGTGGAGTATCGCTGCCACTCCTTAATCTTGTCCTTAGTTTTGCTCTTGAAAAGATGAAGTATAAGACACTTTTAAAGCCAAATGCTGATAGTTTTGCTGTAGTTCAGTTTAAGAGCCTATGCACGCGGCGTTTTTATGCGAGCAGATGACACCCGTTAACGCAATTCAAACGAGATTCAGTCACGCAACAGTCTACTCTCTGGGCATTTACGGCGCCGTAAACGCGCATTCGTGAAACACGCGTCATCTGCGCGCACAAAATACGCAGTTTGCATAGGCTCTAAGGGACACCCTTAAGGGACAACTAGTTCAAACTTCATCATAAGCCTAATGAAGCGCTCGTGGCGTGGTTAACAGAATAAGATATGTTTTTCCAAAATACGATACGAAGAAGGAAGCTACCACAGCTGCACAAGTCGGAAAACCTTATGATATCGGTAAATTCAGCGACAATTAATTAACTTACCTGTACATGTCCTCGGACCAACCCGAAACGGGAGACAAACAGAGGACTCCATTTTTTCACATCCTTAAATCTTTCCGGCTTATATTCTTCTGGATCCTCAAAGTAATGATCCATAAATTTATGATAAATAAACTGTGGATCCATATGCAAAGTTTGTAACGGAACCAGTATCTTTACCCCAGGGTCAAAAGTCACGTCTGTGTTAGGTACCGTGTACGTCTTATTGCAAATGCGTTTGATCAACCCAGCCTGTGGAAGAATTCGAGCCATTCCTTTAAAACCACTTCCAACAGAGTCATTTCTCCAAGAGCTTTGTAGCTCAATCTTCCATGCTTTGATAGCACATCATCAATTTCGTTCTGGATCTTACGTTGCATTTCAAGCTGATGCAGTGTGATTCACGTCACTGTTGCCGTTGATTCGAACCCAGCAAACATAAAACCACATACTTGAGCAGCGATGTTTTCCATATCCATAAGTAGAGAGACCGTTTTAGCAGTGTTATCGGAATTTCTCTCGAAAGGCGACTCTATTGTTGTCCCTCCCTTAGATTCCATGTCAAAGAATATGTCCATGAAGTCATTTGTCCTGCTCAGTTTGCTCCCGCGTTCTTCGCAAACTTTCCTGGTTATTGCAATCACAGTAGCAGACATTGATTTTTTGATCGCTTGAGCTCTGTGCAGTCCTTTCCAGTCAGGGTACAACTCTCCTTAAGCAAGAAAAGGTCTGCCATTTTGTTTTGTTATAGAACATTTTGCATTTTTTCAAAAAGTCTTAAGGCTGTAAAACTCCAAACCGAATCCGTAAATGCAAATACACTCCATGCTGTATGTTGTCTAAACTATACACGTCAATTTCGTTTCCACTTCTGACTAGATTATCTGCAGTGTCGTGCAGCTTCTCTGTGCATTTCAAGATGAGAGGGAACATGCCTTTCAGCTTCGAAGCAGAAAACGCTGGGGATAATTTTTGTCTCAGAATGCTCCATTTCCCTCCGACCAGGAAAAACAAGTTATGTACAATAGGATCCTTGTTAGTGCACTCAAAACCACCGCGAGTATGGAAACTTGCGAAATCCGTGATGAGAATATTCTTGATAATACTCTGATTATGAGCTCTGGAGTTCAAATCAAATCAAATCAAAATAAGTTTATTCAATAAGCATATACAGTAACACTTTGAAACGTCAATTTTTTAAATTTGAATTTACACCAATTCGTAACGTGACCAAACAGAGAAGAATTGGCAAGGAACTCTGCTTGGCTTATATTTTTTTAGAGTCTTGTTTTTTATTAAGTTATTATTAACTATTTTTTTTGACGTTGTTTTTGAGGGAGTTGGAGACAGTTTCATCCCAAGCTTTTTTGTCATCTAAATAATCAGAAATTTTATAATAAGCTTTATTACAGAGGTTACGTTTTAGAACATTTTTGAATTTATTTACAGATAAATTAAGCATATCATTTGGGATTTTGTTAAAAAACCGTACGTTTGCACTTTAAATGATTGACTAACTTTATGGAGCCTTACAGTAAGAACAGCTAGTTTATCTTTATTTCTAGTGGTAACATTATGATTGTCGCTATTTTTGTTAAAGAATTTGATATATTTTCGGATATACATTAAGTTTCATATATATATTGGCACGGCACAGTCATAACATTTATTTCTTTAAACTAAGTTCTAAGTGATTCTTTGGGGCCCATATTATAAATTGCACGAACAGCCCTCTTCTGCAGCACAAATATGGTGTTGATATCTGCAGCATTCCCCCACAGTAAAATGCCGTACGACATAATGCTATGGAAGTAGCTGAAATAAACCAGTCTAGCCGTTTCTACGTCAGTAAGTTGACGGATTCTTTTGACTGCGTATGCTGCAGAACTGAGTCTGTTCGACAATCCATCTATGTGAGCGCCCCATTGAAGCTTATTATCTAAGGTTATGCCGAAAAATACATTAGTATCCACAAGATTTAAATCTTCATCTTATATTTTAATGTTAAGTTTAACTGGTTTAACATTTGGTAAAATAAATCTTATACGTTTTGTTTTATTTTCGTTCAGTAATAAGTTGTTTACATCGAAACAGTTAACAATTTTCACTATTGCATTGTTTACGTCGTCAAAATTGGTCTGCCGTCGCTTTAATTTAAATAAAAGAGACGTGTCGTCTGCAAACAATATAATTTCGTGGTTGTCCCTCACAAGTTGAGGTAGGTCGTTGATATAAACTAAAAATAGGAATGGGTTAAGTATTGACCCTTGAGGTACACCCATCTTTACCACAGATCCCGCAGAGCATTTTCCATTTACGTCGAGTTTCTGTATTCTGTCAGATAGGTAAGAAGTAAGGAGGGCTAAAGCCATGCCCCTGAACACCCTAATGATCTAGTTTCCAGATTAATGTTTCATGGTGTACGCAGTCAAATGCCTTAGACAAATCACAAAAGTTGCCTAAAGCATCATGTGAGTCCTCCCAGGCATCGTAAATATGTGATAATAACTCAACACCGGCATCAGTTGTTGATCTGTCCCGCGTAAATCCAAATTATTTGCTATTTAGTAAGTTGTTAAAGTTAAAATGGCGTTGAAGCTGACTAAGAATTAGTTTTTCCAAATTTTTACTAAATGTTGGCAGTACTGATATCGGTCTAAAGTTAGTAGGGTCAGAACTACTTCCAGATTTGAATAGAGGCGTTATTCTTCCACGGAAGTAATCTACCAACTTTTCTCTCGGTTATTTGTTGTACAACGGATCATGATTTACGTAGGGGTACCTACGTAAACCATGATCCGTTTCGCCAACACATTTGAAAGGTGATTCCCGAAAAACGGTAGTGGATTACTGGCCTTAACGTTTCTCTTTTTCCAATAATCATGGTTTTTGGTCCCGTATAAATAAAAATAGAACAGTACAAAGAAAAATGATACAATAAGCAACATTTTCAGCACTGTATGTTTGAAAACGGACGCTGGTATTTATCCTTTAACAAATGACATTGTCTAATGTTTAAATTAACCATGGTAACCCAGTTAATATGTTTTCCTAAAATGGCATTACATATGGTAACAATTGATGAGTTTTGGATGGACAACATCCATACATATCATACCTATAGTTTACGTAATTGTTAGGCATTAAAATTGCTTTTCTGTAATGAAGCGGCTTTTGCTGATGAATTGATATTGAGTAACTTTTCGTACTTAGTACTGGATCTTCAGATGAACGAGCAAAATGGGGCGCTGACCAAAGCCTAAGATAAATAAAATCAATCATTCACAACCTTGATTTGTAATAAAAAAATACAAAATCGTTTATTCTTAAAACTCACTGCCATGACGTTTAGTTCTCGATATTTCGTGGTATAAATTTAAGTGGTAGTCCACCTTCGACATTTTGTGCTAGTATAGTGCTGTTCCGCTTACTGGGATGGTAGCACGAAGACGGCCCTGGAGTCACTGTGAAACGGTGAAGCACTGCGGCCAGTGCTGCCAGCGACATCACCTCTGCGAGGCGGATTCCTGTTGAATTAAAAAAAATCGTTAATTCCTCTAAAAAGGTGTAAAGTGGGTATCCACCTCCATCATCGGTACCCAAGCCATCTTCACCTCACCGTGATGCACAATGTGAAATAACAGACGGGGCTCTGGATTGCGACATAGCGCAGTCTGACATCAACACAGCTAAATCCCCTGCAGCCCGTCGAAGGGCAGCAGCGTTGGCGGTGCGAGAAGCTGAACCCGCATGGCCAGCGTGGTGATTAGGATATTTTTAGGGGAGCCCTATGTCCAGCAGTGGATTGATATAGGCGGGTGTTTTTTTGTTTTCTGGAATGTTAATGTGTCCAATATAATTTATAGTGAAAATGAATTCTGCAGCGTAGTAACTTAGCGTAATCACTTTAAAAATAGTGCTTGAGAGGTTTACCTACCAGCACGAGTTTCAAGCTGTAAACTTCATAAACTTACCTAGACACTTTCTGGGTCCGTCTCCGAAAACAGTATAAGTATGACCGATTTTAACTTCCGCTCCCAATGCGAATCTCTCTGGATGAAACTCGTGCGGGTTCTCGAAGTACTCAGGGTCCAAGTGCAGGCCTTGCGATGCAAGAATGATCCTTGTTCCAGGGTCTATAGTCACGTCTGTGCCAGGAATCGTGTAGCGTTTTGCACATACTCTACCTATAGCACCAAAAGGTGAAAACAACCTCATTGATTCCTTCCAAGCCATTGCTAGTTGTGACATTTCTCCGATACCTTCGTACGTTAGTTGGTCTCCGTATTTAGACATAACGGCATCAATCTCGCGGTGAACCTTTTCTTGTATTTCCGGGTGGTACGCCAACTGATGTAATGTGAAACTGATAGACGTGGCAGTTGTCTCAAAGCCTCCTAGCAGTAAAGAAAACAGCTGTGCTGCAACAAAGTCTATCTGTTCGCGTTCATTAGCTGATTTTTCCTGCTGTGCGTCATTTTCCATTTTCAATATAATATCCATCAAATCATTTCTGCCACTCGGCTTAAAGTTCCTCTCCTCTCGGATTCTCCTTGTCATATTGTAGATGACATCTTCCAACTCCTGTTTCACAATTTTCGGTTTGAACAACCACGAGGGAAGTAATTCCGCTAATACTATCAGGAAGATCTGGAGCTTTGAACGGATAAAGAAGGATTTTGCGAGTCCTACGAAGTTGGAGTGCTCTGTGTTTAACGCGTTAAGTTCGACGCCAAAACCGCATGATCCTACGAACTGAAGAGGGAAACGACTCATAAGATTGTACGAGTTTATCTCCTGTTGATGTGACATTCTTTGCACAGCGTCTACTAGTTGTTCCGTGCATTGCAGCAGTAGAGGGAACATTGCTCGGAGCTTTCCCGGTGAGAATCCTGGTGTGAGTTTCTGTCGTGTCGTGCGCCATTCTTCACCGGCTATGAAAATAACGTTGTGGAGCAGTGGATCTTTTTCTCTGCTCCCCAAACTCCCTCGGCCTGGGAAATACTCAAAATCAGAGTTTGAAATGCGTTTAATGATTTCTGGATCTCTGATGATCAGTTCCGGTTTCGTTCCTTTGTAGTAACCAACAATTTTTTCTCCTTTAAACTTGTTGTACAATTCAGTGCTGATGTCTGGGGTGCTGCGTTTTAGAAGGATGTTGGGGAGATGGTTTCCAAAGAATGGTAAGGGCTTATCATGTTTAACTTTCCTCTTTTCCCAGTAGTCGTGGTTCCGTGTCGAATACCGGTATAGTAGCACTAATATCAATAAAGTTAAAAGAAGCTGGAGGATCATTATTTTAGAGACACGTTACACACAAGTTAATATTGAACTTTTGGCGATCAGATTGTTTCCTGTCTATCCCCCACTTATTGGGTATAGAATGGCAGCCGGTCCTAAAACAGGTTTCTTACATGTTTTATGTATGAGCTAGCAACTCGACTGCGCGCGCACTGTTCTTGTGTCTTGTTTATATTTGTAAAACGGTATGCTTATCGTCCATTAGCCAGATTGGAGTTGTTGTCCTTTTCTACTTCTTATCATTGTGGTATTTATCATTTCAACTCACAGTCAGACACATTAAATATAAATAAAAAGGTTTTATTTTTGATGATAAAGTTAAAACCTTTATTCATACCTACGGGGGGTTTTATTACGCTATCACGTTTCAGCGTGTAAATTGTAAATGTAATAGGTAGGTAGGTTACCTATTCTTGATATTATCTGCACCTAAACACCTTGCACATTGTAAACGAACTTAATGCAAAAACAAATGATAAAGTAGGAACGTAGAAGTCAACGAACCAATAACTTTTGAATAAAGCGACTAAGTTGCTTTCTTTAACAGAACGTTCCATAAACTTCTTCCCCTTCTTCGTATGAGGTAGTGGCAATTCTGATGTTGAAGTTATTAAGCCGCCCTAAGGCCTCAAACGTGACTTAACGACTGAAAAGCCGGGACCAACATTTAACGTGCGTTCCGAAGCACGGAAGCGCTCAGATCTAAATGGTCACCGATCCAAATAGTGACCGGGAGAAGTGTTGCTTAACCAGTGATCTGCTAAGAACAACAAAGCAAGACACGTGAAGCGCTTGTTCAATAAACAATCACGTGTTACCCAGATAAAAAACACACACGATAAAAAACGCGCTCGAAGGGTTCCGTTCCGTACCGTTGTATGGGAGCCCCACTTATATATTTTTTTATTCTGTTTTTAGTATTTGCTGTTAAATATGTATTATAGTTAAATATTTAATTATACATTTAAGTACTAGCTTCTAACTAGCTTCCACCCGCGGCTTCGCTCGCGTGGTATCGGAATATAAGAAGCCTGTGTTAATCCAGATCACAAACTATGTTTAATCCAAATCCAAATCAGTAGTTTTTGCGTGAAAGAGTAAAAAACATTCATCCATTCATCCATACATCCATACTCACAAACATTCACATTTATAATATTAGGATATGTAATATGTACCTAGCGTAACTGCTGACTCAGATAGTGACTCAGTGTAGCTGAGGACCTGAATCTGAACTCTCAATCAGATGACCTGTATCGTTGATTATTGAGATCATTATCTTATTCTGACAGATATCCTGTGGGTTCCACGTTCCGAGGCGCGAACTGCGACGAATGCGTCTGCAAACTAGGTGGTGTGACATCCTGCTCGCCCGTTAAGGAGTGCAAGTGTGAAGGGCCTATGGTTAGTATGATCTCAGCAGCCAAATTTTCAATCATGCTAACCTCTCTGTCCTTTAAAATAATGCAGTTAAAAGTTGGGATCAGGTTCCAGAGCGCGGGGCGCTCCGTCTCGATAACGTCAGTCAAAATACCGGCTTATTTGATGTCCTATTCTCATTGTTCGCATTGGCTGTTGGCTGGCCCAAGATGTTTCTACAATTTAGCTATCCTTCAGTGGTTAGCGGGTAGTGAGCGTCTTAACAGCTCCGGTACCATTCATGGACAATAGTGCGCCTTGAGGGCACGAGTAGCTCAGCCTGATTACCGTATGTACTTTTCATCTCGGCAGCAAGACCTACTGCATAGTGCATACTGCTCCTGGTACTTGTCAGTTTATTCGTCTGCTTCATAACCTACTGGTTGACAGGTTGGATGTTAAACACCTTTGTAGATATGATTCGGTACTGGCCCTTAGCTCTGTGTGACAAGTCCGCCGATTCAGAATCGATAGAATCGAAAATCGTCGATCCGCAAATGCTTAATGTATTGTGTGTGCTTTGGCCCTAACGGGTGATTGAATCCTAAGGAGGGCAAAGAATTCAGACTTCCATATCTTATATATTGAACTAGAATCCTAATACAAAATTATGAATAGATTAACTAGAAGTACACTTTTGAAACTTTCATGGTTGTGAACATAATTATGAATATCAACGGGATATTTACCTACCATGATTCGTGAGTTCTGTTGTTTCCTGATATTTCGATGCAGTTGCATCCGCCATGATCACGGGAGGAACTGAAGTCTGTGCGAGTGTCTCCAGTTCCTCCCGTGATCATGGCGCATACAACTGCGTCGAAATATCGGGAAATAACAGAACTCACAAATCATGGTAAATATCCCGTTGATATTCATAATTAGAAGGACACTGTTTGTGTTACTAACAACGTAATAACTATTTAATTTACATAAAATTTAGGCTGTGTCTTAAAAGTAGTTAGGTAGGTATATTTTATGGATTACTATCTCACACACTAGGATTCCATTTCTTTTGAGTAGTTAGTATCTTCAAGAGGTTATGAAAAGAAAAGGACTAAGTGGGTATACAGCTGTTAGACGTAGATGCATCTCCACAGAAAGAGGACTTAGTGCCAAGACTGCTGCCGTCGACTTGCGAATGCGTCTGCGAACCTTGTCCCACCGGCACCAAGGTCTGTCGTCACGGCAAGATGTGCCTGCCCCTTGAGAAGTGGTGCGACGGCTTGCAAGACTGCCCTGATGATGAACTGGAGTGCAGCACTGTGCCGCCGGTGACGGAGGCGCCGGTGCTCACCACGCAGGCCGCCACTGTGGCCGTGGCGGTGGCTACCACCACTGTTAAACGTAAGTGTCTAGGAAATTACTACAATCGTCACGAAATTATCTATGATGGAATGAAGTGTGCGAAGTATGTCTGATGTTTTGTGAGATGATTGATAGTGTAATAAGGAATAGAAAAAACAGATTTTCATGCATGTTTTATGTTCATTTTGTTTAAGGTTACTTCTTGTTTTTTGTTTATCATAGCGGTATCATACTGTAATGCTGTGTTATAATAAACAAGACCGGTTAAGTGCGAGTTGACTCGTCCACCGCGGGTGACGTCAATGGCGTGCGATACTAATTAGTAAGGTTTCTTCGTAATTAAAATGTGTATACGTCCTATATAAAAATAAAAACCGGCATTAGAATGGGCAAATTCGGGCCTTTCAGATTATAGCTTTATAGCTTGACCACAGCTGTCATTTTACAAAACCGTATTAGCTGGAAACTTTGCTATACTTTTCCTGTAAAATATAGATATGCTTCTGTAATATGCATAAATTTCAGTTTTACCACTTCGCAAACTTCGGAGTTAAGGGGGGGGGTGTATGGTCATTTTGTGGACTGTGCATGATATCAAAAAAATAAAAACTGTCATATACTGTTCCCCACTCGGTCCCCCCCCCCCCTTTTTTTTGGAAGATTTTTTCAAAAACTGTTTTAGGCTGGGACTTCGCTATAATTTTCATGTAAAATATAGATAATTTTCTTTAACATATATTATTTTCATTTTAAATCTACACCAAACAAGTCGGTAGCTTATGTAGTTCCTGAGATAATCAGCTGTGACAGACGGACGGACGGAAGGACAAAGCGGCACCTTAAGGGTTCGTTTGACCGGTTCGGTAACTTCACCCTAAAAACGGACAATAACAATAATGAAACTATGATGGCAGTCTTATAGCTTAGTGATCTCTTCCCTTGGATGGACCTTAGTGATTGCTGTCGAAAATTTTCACAAATTCTACGGGGGGTTGTACGAGCTATATGACCTGTCATGGCTTCTTCTTAGACGAGTAAATTATAATAATTGAATAATTATGTAAAGCATCATATTTTTGTAGAATATTTGATTCAAAGAAAATAGTAATTATATGGTATTTTTACGCAACTAAGTGACATTTTTTTTAATTAAAACGTATTTTGGCCCACTTTACAGCAGAACGTGGCGTCCTTTTGTCATTTTGTTTTTCGCCCTTTATGTGACCTATTTTCGCAAATAAATAATTTATTATCAGCCTATAGCAGTCTACTGCTAGACTAGGGCCTCATCTAATGAGCGGCATTGCACCCTATTCTGAGCTCAACGCATCCATATTCTGTGTTCTATTTATTTATATCTTAGCTGTAAGTTTTTTTTCATTATAAAAATTGAAATAAATAAAAAAAAAATGATTTATATTGTATGGTTTCCCAGCCGAGGAGTGTCCGGCAGTGGCGTGCCCGCCTGGCTACAAGGTGCAGTACAAGGTGGCCCGCCCACACAGCCCCTACTCCGCCCTGGGCCTGCCCCCGCCCCGCCCGCGGTACTCCTACCAGCGGTACTACAAGGGAGGCTCCGGGGGAGGGTACACCAAGACCGGCTTCTCTAAGGGAGGCTTCTCGAAAGGAGGCTTCTCGAAGGGAGGTTATGGTGGTGAGTTTTTGATATTTGTTACTATTATGAATTTTGAAATACAATTCTTAATATAACAAATCTCGCTTCGCTCGATTAGTGGCTCGCTTTGCTCGTAGCCTCATTGAATTATAATGTCTATCTGTACAATTATGTTTAACTCCGTCATTTGTATTTCTTAAGGTTTACTGAAATGAGTACCTATTTATAATAACAAATAAATAATGTTTGTATAATTTAAATAATGTTTGACAGCATCATGTAGCCTCAAATTAAGCAGAGTTTATATTATGGGAACCACATGACTGTTATACTGCTTATAAATACTTTGAGTTTTGGTGGAAAAGTACCAATCCCTTCGGATCAGGATTATATGGGACCACCTGCAAAATCCATTACATCTGTCCATCCAACCATTCCATCTGTCCACTATTGACGGAGATATCGGTGGACATACATAAAAAATAGCCGAACATAGCAACTCCTCCTTTTTTTTAGTCGGTAAAAATTTTTGAAGTCTGTTTAAAACCAATCTTCCCCTCCAGGTTTCGCCCCCCCAATAAAGCCGAGCCAGTCGTTCACGCTGGACAAGCCGGCCATAGAGTCGACTGCGGCGCCCCCCGCGGAGACGTGCCCCCAGTTCTCGTGCGTGCCCCCCGTGCCCCCCTTCCCCCGCCCCGGGGCCACCCCCGCGCCTGTCGCGTGCTCCGTCGTCACCTGCCCCCCGGGGTACACCCTCAAACTGGAGACCTTGCGGGGTGTCAACAAGTGCCCACAGTAAGTAACTATCAATATTTATGACTAGCTTCTGTCCACGGTTTCGCTCGCACGGTACCCGCATACATAGCTTATTTGACCCTATGTGGTTATCAAGGTCACCCAAATAAATATATGCCAAATTTCATCCAAATCCATCCAGCCGTGATTGCATACTGGTATACATTTTATTACAGATGACTGTACCAAAATATTAGAATAACAAGCATTAGTGAGTTCTGACAGAGAAATATACTGCTCTTCTGTCCGTTGACTTTTTAGCATCATCTTTAATCTAAAAACGAGAAAAGGCTTCAAAAAGAAAGTTAATTGTCAACAACAATTCAACAGAAAGTTAATTGTTAACAAAGAACTATACTACTACTTGGGCGACTATACAACGCAAACCTCCCTCTCGCTCGCACTATTCAACATTATATAAAATCACTGAATGTACTTATGCAAAATAAACCTACAGGGCCTAGAAAATAACAACATAAAGGTTCAGCAATAATATCATTTTGATTCTATCACGTTTTCTTACCAAAAAACTTGTACCAATGTGATGAATTTTGGTGCCAATTTTTTGTAAGGAAAAAATTTTGGGTTCAACATGATATTCTTGCTGAACCTTTGTATTGTTATTTTCTAGGCCGTGAAGGTTTGCTATTTTGCATAACTACATTCAAGTGGGTTTATATCTTCAAAAACGTTGAATAGTGCGAGCGAGAGGGAGGTTTCACATGTATCGTCACCTTAAAAGAAAATCTTGTAATGTATTCCCACAAAGTCACGCCTGAGTCAGTAAACTAATCTTACCTGTTAATCTGTAGGTACGAATGCGTCCCTCCACCTGAGAGACCATCATTCTGCAACGTCACCGGGCGAACGTTCAACACCTTCGACGGGTCTGAGTACAAGTACGATGTCTGCTTCCACATCCTGGCCAGAGAGAACAGGTTCAACTCCTGGACTATTGTTGGTGAGTTTTTAATAATATTACAAGCATTAAACTGTTTGAATGATGTGAGTGAATGGAGAAAGAAAACATGCTGTGCCGACCCCATCTAGAGTGGGATAAGGGCAGGGAAATGATGATGATAAAAACCGTTTTATGTATTATTTATTTATTATATGGAGGTGTGGTAGTGAATGAATCGCAGTTTTTCGAATCGCGCAACCTAAAAAGGAGTTAACTGTGCTAATTTGTAAAAAAAAACAGTATTACCCATTCAGTAGTGTGAAGGGGGAAGAAACTTCCTGCCTAAAATCTTAGTAAGACCTAAGAAGAAATTCATGTCGTTATTTTCGAGTCGGATTATCCAATGGTTCCTATGCTATCTTTCCTAGTATCAACTATGAACAACAACACTCGCCCATTCAGTTCACTTCTGGAAATAGGCCTCTAGAAGGGGGATATGCCATAATCCCCACGATGGGCATGCGGAAAGACAGAGGTCGGTACAGAGTTCCAATCTTTGTCAGTTAGCATAAAAAATCTATCAAAACCTTATCAGCTTTTTTATAAATACAGAGATTGAGCACTTTATTCCTGGTGTTCCTTCTTCCTATATTATTCCTCATATACATCGTCTACTGTAACTGTTCATTAATGTTTTTTTTTGTATTTACCTGTCTGCGGAAACTTATGATTGGTCTTCCTGTATTATGCACAGTAGCTTTAACTACTAACATATACCTATATAATAACTTTTATTATGTATATAGCTGTTAGTTTTCCCAAAATTTAATAAATAAATAAATAACATCAAGTCCTCCCCTCCAGTCCGCAAGAAGTGCCGAGCAGAAGGCTGCTGGAACGAGCTCCTGATATCGCAGGACGACCAGCTCATCCTAGTGAAGCCCAACATGATGATAGAGTACGACAACTACGAGTACACAGTGGAACAGACCTCCAAGATCTGCTTCCAGAAGAACAGTTTCGATATCGTGAGACTGGGCGATGGCGTCTCTATCAAATCTAGGAAGTACAACTTTACTGTACTGTTTAGTAAGGAAGGGGATGTCAAAATTGGGGTAAGTCCAGCCACATTTATGCCTCGACCTAACGATAAAAGATAAGATAATATTTATGGCACTTAAATTATAAAAGTATGTTAGTATCTAAGATAATGAATTGAATCAGGCGTGACTTTGCGGAAATCCATTACAATATCGTCATCATCATCATCATCCACAGCCCGACTTTATCCACTGCTGGATATAGGCCTCCCGGAGTATGTGGCATGCACCACGGTCTTGTGCTAGTCGTATCCACGCTCGCCCGGCGACGCGTACTATGTCGTCGACCCATCTCGCTACTGCTCTTCCGACAATTACAATTACAAGATACTTAGTACAAATTCCGCCAACTCTGACGAGTTTCATAAAAACTCAACAGAAATTCGACTATGTTTCGCCTTCCCCATAAGGCATCATCAGGAAACGATAGACTGGCTGTCCGCCTTCGGCACTCCGCAAAAATTCGCAGACGTGTTGCTTCGCCAAGCGCCAAGCAGAAAGTGAGCTGACCGCGCGACATCCCCACCTTGTATAGGGGCATAAACTAATTAATCAGTTAACGGATTAATTAGTTAATCCGAAATTTGTACTAAATATTTTAACTTTTAAATATCATGTTAGTATCTAGGTAACCCCTATATGATAGGGTAGGTATTTACAGTTTATCTATCTACGGTTTAAAGCAGTGATCCAAAGTGGTCTATAGGTGGACACCCAGGGGTCCACGGGAAGCTCGACGGGGGTCTACGATGGCGTTACAACAAAAGGGGGTTCACTAGCTGTAAGTGGGGGTTCACGAAAAAGTAATTGATTTCCATAGTAAACAGCAAACATGTTGGCTTGGAAGGCCAAGTTTATACAATAAACTACTCAATAAAGTATCAACAAAAAAGGAGCAGATTGAATAAGAATGGAACAGAACGGGGAGATTTAAAGTGATTCCTTCACATTTTTGACGAGTTTTGGGAATATGGTAGAAATTAGAAATGTAGCAGCAGGGGGTCCACCGGAAACAGTAAAATTTTGAAAGTGGTCTATTCGAAAAAAGAGTCCTCGAGTACCTCTGGTTTAGAGGTTTAGACTGTGCAATGATTGTCCGTATATATTTAGGTAAAAGGTAATTTGGATAAAGCCTCTGCGTTTTCTGGTTAGGAACTCCCGTGAAAAAAAATCCCGCGACAGTTTTTTTTTATATCGGCAATAAAACTCGTTGTATTTCCAAAAAGGTTCTGAAAAAGCACATGGGCATTGTCGACGGGCTGTGCGGCGCCTACGACGGTGATAAGGTGAACGACCGCCGCCTGCCGGACGGAGGGCTGGCCGCCACCATCGAGCAGTTCGGCCGGGCGTGGGGCAAGCCGGGCATGCCCGCCGATGCCTGCCAAGCGAGAGTCGTCGAGGCGGCCAAGCAGAAGCGAGTCTGGGAGCTGTGTGAAGTCATCACGTGAGTTTTATGTCAAGGTTCAACTTATGGAAGGTTTTTACTTGTTGGGCTCAACATTTCTCAATAGTAAGCTCGCCCCATCGTCGACCTCATCCTTGCCTATGCAAGCCTCGAGTCCAAGAATTGGCCCATATTAAATTTAAAAAAAAAATTGTGTACGAAGAACGATTTTGTCAAATTCTAATAGTACATTACTGCAGAGGGCAGCAAAAGAGGCATTGATCGACGAACGTGTAAATACATACGTGAGTCCATCAATGCCTAGTTGTGGTCAAGGCTTGTTTAGTACTTTTCTCAAATAATGCGCGAAAATTAATACAAAATAGTTCCTAGACAGAACTTGTACATTTTCCAATAAACAGCATTCTATTTGCAAACCAGGTCGAAATTTATAAAGCCTATAATCCCCACGCTGGGCATGCGGGTTGGGGATCGCAGGACACAGCTTCTCGCACCGCCGACGCTGCTTCCCGTCGGCGGTCAGGGAATTTATCTGTGCCGGTGTAGGCTGCGCTATGCCGCAATCAGCCGGCCGCCAGAGCCTCATTTGTTAGTTAGCAGGGTGCACCTCGTGCAGGTGAGGTTGGCTTGGGTCCGGAAGTTGGAGGTAGGAACCCCTTACACCCCTACTGCGTGTATCACTGCATGTTTAAAGGTTCTATGTCGTCGAGCGACAGCATCAGATCCATAATAGTGATCAACTGTTGCTCAACAAATGTTTACCATGAGTACAGGGCTGTTTATATAGTGCCTTTTGATGCGACTTTTTAACCGACTTCATTATTATCATCATCATCGGCCTATATCAGTCCACAGCTGGACATAGGCCTCCCGTAATGAGCGCCATTGCGCCCTGTTCTGAGCTCGAAGCATCCAGCTTCTACCAGCAGCCGACAGCAGATTGGCACTCCATCTATCCGGAGGGCGTCCTACACTACGTTTGTCGAGCCGCGGTCTCCACTCAAGAACTCGTTTACTCCAACGGTTGTCGGTTCTTCGGCAGATATGGCCAGCCCACTGCCATTTCAGCTTGCCAATTCTCTGAGCTATGTAGACAACTTTAGTTCTATGTCGGATAGTCTCGTTGCGTATAATATACTTTTGACTTTTTATCATGAAACAGGATCAAATAGTTCTTTAATTAAAGATTTTATCTGTGTTCCATCACAGCAAGGAACCTTTCTCCCGCTGCGGCGAGACTCTCAACCTGGACAAATGGCGAAGCATCTGCCTCGAGAAGATATGCGAGTGCAGCTCGCTCGTCGTGAACGGCACCCGGCGCAGCGAACAGCACTGCCGCTGTCTGCTGCTGCAGCAGATGGCAGCCGAGTGCCTGGCGGCCGAGCCCAGCCTGGACCTAGCCGCCTGGCGCATCATGTTGGAGTGCCGTGAGTACAATGTAGCACAGACACGTGAGCGCAGCGAGATGCTGACTAACGTAAGCGCAGCGAGCTGCGGTACTGATTGACAATCAACGTATAGCCAAACCGGTAGGCACAGATACTAAAAATTTTGAGGGATTGTTCTTTGAAAAGTAAACTATGAAGAATTTAAATCTAAAGAACTATAAACTTAGATTATAACCAAATGAAAATTTACAACTCACAACTGCCATCTAGTTGAATTTACTTTAATATTTCGAAATACCGACCCACACTCGATTTTTAAAATACTAATAGGCCCACGGGTGTTAAAATTTATAAATAAAACAATAAATTAAAGGTGTTAAAGTTTATCCAAAATCTAAAATAAGTATTTTATGCCATATTTACATGACTGTTTTATTTATCTGTGCTTGTAATTTTTATTGGTGGTGTGCACAGAGTTTCGACAACCTCTGTGGCGCAGTGGGCGAAGGTCTGCCTGTGACGTAGAAGGTTTCGGGTTCGATTCCCGCCGCGGGACAAATGTTTGCATGTTCTGCAAGTATTTACATTTATATATGTAATATATCAATCATAACACAAGCTCTGCTTAGCTTGGGGTTACATGATGATGTGTGATAGTCCAGCATTATTGATTTATTCTATGTATTTGTGTTGTAGCGGCGGAATGTCCCTCGCCGCTGGTGCACTACGAGTGTTTCCGTCGCGGGTGCGAGCCGGCGTGCCAGGGCGCCGCGGAGCCGGAGGGGCTGCGCTGTGAGCTGGAGGCCGGCGCCTGCCACCCCGGCTGCTACTGTCCCGAGGGCACGCTCAGGAGGGGAGACGACTGTCTACTACCCGACGACTGCTACGACTGTGAGTATACTAACGACGCTGCCTAGACTCCGCACCACGACTCATGACCGACGGCAAAAGGACTACAACTCCCCCCCTATACTATTCATATTCATATTCATTTATTTATTGCAGTCATAATGTTAGGTACAAAACATGAATGATTAGTATAACACTATGAGCCCAATTTTGGGCACAGCAATGGTATGGAGTAGGAGTCAGCCCGTTAAAAGTATGTAAATTGAATTATAGATTTAACTCAATTTGATGGTTAATTTCTGGAATTTTAAGTGGGTCACTGAAATAATATTTTATGCTATAATAACATTTATTTATTAACGTTCCTTTTAGATGTTGTTCAAAAGTTTTGTCATCTTCCTCGTCTTAGATTTTCCGGGAGTTTATTATAAATTTTTACAGCCATTGTATTTGGGCCAGAACTGTGTATCTTCAATTTTGAACTAGGTAGTTCTACAAATACTCCGTAGTAAGAACTCTTAAACCAGAAGAGCATAATTCTCGTAAATAAAAACGAAATAACAACCAAATATTTGTATTATTTCACAAAGTTCCGCAAAAAGTGCCGCGTCTATAGGACTTCATTGTGGCGCGGACTATAGTTTCTAATTTTGAATCGGATTGGTTGAATCGTTTGCTCAGCCTAACTCCAGAGGGACGAAGATTCGTTATGAGAATTGTACTATGCTATGAGGGTACGTTAACCTTCCGAGATACAGTTTAATCTAGTCAGGAAGTCGGCAAGGGCCACCATACCACCATACCGTAATGCCCTGAAGCCACATTGACATTTGAAATTGGCCATCCTTATTGCCCTGAAGACACCCTGGGGAATAGAGATGATGACCGGTTTTTCTTCTGCAGCTTGTCTTTCGACAAAGGCCTTCTCTAAAGCTTTCCATCTTGCCCTATCCTTAGCGGTCCGTATCCATTCTGGACCTGTAATCTTTTTAAAATAATCCTCGCAACATTTGTTTTTTCTCCCTTTGTTTGTATTGCTACCTCGCGGGTACCACTGTTATAATTTGCGTCCACTTCTATTTTCTTACTCTAAGCATGTGCCCTACCCGTCGCCATTTTAACTGATTGTATACTAAATACTGATTGCATATTTACCTAAGTTAAACCTAGGTACCTTATTTCTCTACAAGATAATAATGTTCGCCAGGCACATGTAACGGCGTGGGCACCCCGGCTAAGTACGTGACGTTCGAAGGCGACGACCTACCATTCCTCTGCAACTGTACCTACCTCGCTTCTCGAGACAGGAACGCGACAGGACAACACCAATACCAGGTTAGTTCGAACATTTTTATTCTTTACCTTACCCAGAAACATACTACATAAATAAATTTACTAAAATGCTATGTACAAAGGCGAGCTTAAACCTGAAAGAGTTTTCTTACAGCATACCTTGTGGTACACAGTGAAGTTACAAAAAGAAGGATAGATACATCTTCATCTTCTTCATCAGCTTATAGCCTCCTCTAATGAGCGCCATTGCGCCCTGTCCAGAGCTTACAGATAGCTGATAAATACATGTGTGTATAATGGATAAGATAAATTGAAGATTTATAATTTTACAAACTTTTTTAAATTGTCATCTGTTTCATTTAGCACGATCTTCGGCGACAGTAATGGCGTGTTGTGTTTGGGTATCGCGAGTATTGCAGATTTGGTCGGTCCAGAGAATAGGACTGCGTTCTCGCGATTTTTTGCCCTCAATTTTTAAGACTAGATTTTCAGGGTTGCGTCTAACTATAGAGACGCACTAGAGTGCGACTAAGGCAGTTGGTTGAGAGCCATTTTGAGATACATACACAATAGTCATTAGTGAGTCTCGCAGTCCAGGGTATTCGGAGCATTTATCTCCAGCAGTACATCTCATAAGCATCCACGTTTGGACATTGATTGCCAGCATGTTACGTTTTATCTTTTTTTCTAATTGTTTATTTTAAAATTTACTGAACTGTTGCTTAGGAATAAGTACATTTTTATTTTGCTTAACTAGATAGGTATAACGCATTGGATTAATCTGTAATGTTATATCTTGTAATAATAAACGAGCTTGAATTTGAATTTGAATCCGTACAGAAATTAAGGGAGGGAAGACTAAGGTATTCACCAGTTTTATTTTTGTTTTGTGATAGAAATATTTAAGTTTTTTAATGTGATTTATTTTGATAACCGCAGGTGTACGCGACGAACGCCCCGTGCGAAGACAATCCATCCGCGATGTGCACCAAATCCGTCCATCTTGCCTTCGAGAAGAAAGTCATCCATGTCTCCAAGCATCCTGAAACACAGAAGGTACATCAGATAGATACAAAAGTATACGTTATACGCCCATTTGGCTCATCCGGGAAGTACTACCACCGATTTCTGCCGTGAAGCAGCGTTGCTGTGTTTTGGATTGAAGGGTGTGAATGCTGGTGAAATTACTGGCACAAGAGGCAACGACCCTCATAAGGGGAGGCCTATGTCCAGCGGTGGACTGCTATAGGCTGATGATGAGTTTTGAAGATGCCTAATAAATCTCTTTTTGAAGCCGTTAGGGTCGTAAGTCAATGGAAAAACAGACGGTGGCAGCTGATTCCATATTTTAGCAGTGCGCATTATAAATGATGTTTGGAAGAAATGGAATATCAACTTGATGATGATGTTGATGATGAGGTTTAACACCTTCATGCATTTATCGACGCAGGTCGTTGCATGGTAGGGCACGTTGCATACATACGTGACATAAAATGCAATGCTTTGTTATAGGTAATGGTTACCACTTAACAGATAGGCCATGTGCTAGTTCCATCTTCAAGAAACTTACCTATCAGGCAAGAATTATATATCGTGGTTCTTTTTCTGGATCTAGTAGCCGACTCAGTAGGTACTGGCTACTGGCTGCTGGCTTTAGTTTCTACTGGTTCTAGTACTGGGTTCATTTTACAATAAACATTCTGATGTTATCATTCTCCTGCCCTCGTCCCACGCTAATTGGGGCCGGCCCAACATGTTCAATGGTATAATATTATCTGTATTTTTTCTGCATTCAAATGCGTACTCAGTGCCGACTGACTAACTTGATTAATTACTGACTCTAGTAACTAGATCAAATACTAGCTTAAAAGTAGTAAATAATATAAGTTTTGACTTGTTTGTGATCATAGCTACTTACAACAATGGGAGAGACAGCTGTATACAATCTGCCGCTGAAGGAGGACTGGGGTTCTATCGTCTTGGAGAACGGACAGGATGTTATCATCACACTCACTGAGAGTCATGTTCAGGTATACTTCAATAACCAATTCACATATTTATCTGTTTATAAATAAAGATCATGTTTTACTTAGCCTACGGCCCATATAAATATATACCTTAGGGTCTAGCATACATATGAATAAAACTATAATTAAAACACAAATTATTATTATTTGTCACGTAATACACACGACGATTTAAAAGCACATCATTTCGCTTTTCTTGGAGCTTATAGGTATCTGCATCTTTAAGAAATAATTAACAATGGTTTTTTTGTACAGCTGAAAGTGCTATCATCCAAGATGGAGTTCACGGTGAGCGTGCCGTCGTCCCTGTACGGGAACCGAACCGAGGGCCTGTGCGGCGTCTGCGCCGGCTACCAGGAGGCACTACTCACCAGCAACGGAACCACCACTAACAGCTTCGAAGAGGTCAGCTACCACCGTCTTACAGTTTAACAAATTCATCAGAGAAAACTACAGCCAAAATCCTTATAATTTTATGTGCTTAATAGGCGTTCTTAAAATGGGCTACTACCCAATACTATAGATTGTCTTCCTAATAATTATTGTAGCTCATGTAACAAATATAACTCAATTGTCACTCAACTTGGCGTCATGGAAGAACAGCGCTTCTATAGGCCCTCTGCCTTAGCACATGCTGAGTGGCGACGTGTTTCAATTTCAACGTCTATTTAAGCCTACTTCTAAGTTACTTAATTTTTCAGTGTATTATGTAAGAGATGTTGAAATAAATGTTTTCTTTTTTTCTCTTTCTTTCTTTATTTCCTTTTGTAATATGTAACATAACTTTTGCCCGCAGTACGGCAAGAGCTGGCAGGCCACCCCGGAGGAGCTGACCTCCCTGTCCATCCCCCCACAAGAGCAGTGCGACCAGCCCCCGCCCGTGGAGGAGTGTACGCCGCCACCCCACGACGCCAACCCCTGTCTGAATCTATACAATGCCGACAGATTCGGCGCTGTAAGTATACTTTCACTTTAGAAGAATTCTGTAAGTTCACCCCTCGCACTGTAAAAAAATAAAATAAAAAAGCTTTAATTATTATTGCTTCTGAACACATAAACTTATTTTAAACTTTAATTTAACTATAACCTTACTTAAATTGAGTCTTATTGACTGAGTCTGAATCTATACAATGCCGACAGATTCGGCGCTGTAAGTATACTTTCACTTTAGAAGAATTCTGTAAGTTCACCCCTCGCACTATAAAAAAATAAAATAAAAAAGCTTTAATTATTATTGCTTCTGAACACATAAACTTATTTTAAACTTTAATATAACTATAACCTTACTTAAATACTACCCTACTTATCTAATTATTAATGATGTAGTGATCTTAACCTAAATTAATAGTCGCCTCCTAGGTGTAGGTCTCCCCTAAATCCCGCCATGCATCCTGTTCTGTCACTATTCGCATACATTCAGCTCCGCACCGTTGTGGAAGCTTTTTACCTAATAACTCTAACACAAGTTTAATTAATTTGATCAATAGATTCTTAATAATTATTTAATTTTGCATACATACGCCGATCATGGCTGTACCGACTTATGATTTAGTACCACCCATTGTTAGCCATGTTTCGAAAAAAAAGAAATTTGAATCTGAATCCGACAAAGTTCAAAATCAACTAAACGTGTTATGCCAAATAATCTGGTTGCCTAAATTAAACATTTTTTTCTTGATTTTGTCTTGGACTTATGTAGGTAAGAGTTGTTCTAATATGCGTTTTTATACAGCGCATGTTATGGATGGAAGTAAATGATAATGTTGGACTATCTCCACTACCACACAGCATCACACAGCATGTCGTCCCAAACTAAGCAGATCTTGTATAAGGGAACCACATCACTGATATACTACTGATGAATATTTTTTTTGTTAATACATACATATTATAAAAACACCCGTACCTCCCCCCGTGCCCGCGGCGGGAATCGAACTCACAACCTTCTGCGTCTCAGGCGGTGCATTCAAATTTTAAGGTTACCTTACCCTATTAACATCATACGTTTGTAGTAGGTATTAGCTGATAGAATTTTCGTATTAGATCTAACATTCAATCACAATAATATTAATATAAAAAGCTTCTGCAAAAACTGGTACACAATATACAATCTTGCCGCCAGTGCCACGCCCTGATCGACCCCTCTTCGTTCGTGCACTCGTGCGAGAGTGACCTCTGCGCCAACGCTACCGACGCCTGCGCTACGTTCGAGCGATACGCCGCCGCCTGCCGCGCGCAGGCCGTCTGTTTGGATCATTGGAGGACCGACCTCTGCCCCTATCCTTGGTAAGTCACAACATCCTCCTCCGTCGTTCTCTCAATACGGATGAGGACTGGGTAAAAAAATAATAACTGTAATTAGTCCGTCTGATAGATCAACGAAAATATTGGACACGTATTTTTTTATTTATCACTTAAATAAAAATTGACGGAGATAAAGAGCGTCAAAGTTCGGGAGTGGGTGCTCGTGAACGAACGGTGAACGGTGCACGCGGAACTTCAACACACTATAGCTTTGTAATTTTTTGTTTAATTGACAAAAGAAAATATAGCTGTTTAATATTTTTTGATAATGTAAATGACGGACTAATTAGAATTTTTCAATCGTCATCCCTATTCTGAGGATCGTGACTCTGATGGTCAAGTCTCTTCATTGTCTGCCTCCATCAGTTTCTATCGGATGCCTGATGGAGAGCCACGCTGACTCTCCAGTCAGTCCAGTCCAGTCCACTCCAAGTGTTCGGATACTTGGTCCGTCCGTCGTTTGGGACTTCTTTCTCGTGATCTCTTACCCTCCAGCTTTCCGGTCACCATCAGGCGCTCCAGATTGTATGGCCGTAATATTTCAATAATCGGGGTAGGCAAATCGCGGAGAGCCTTTGGGTGCCTTCTAGATTTAGCTGCTCTAAAATGGACACATTTGTGCGGCGAACTGTCCAGGGTATTCGCAACAAACAACATTAAAGATTTTGGAATTGGTTTAAAAAAATCTTACAAGTTAAATGTCTAGGTAAGTAGTTAGGTTAGTCTTTGGAATGTAGGGATACATGCATTCCTTCTCATCTCATGCATTCATCCTATTTAGGTTGTAAAAGTTTGCTAATTTGTGTCAAGGATGTTTAGCTAGTGATGTTTTGAGTGCATAAAATGAGCTAAAATGTTTAGGGTTAAGTTTTAGTTTTTCACTCGCATAATAAAGCGCTGAAATTGCGTTTACAGTGTTCACTCATTCACGTCAAAAAACTTATAGACAAAATTGTACGATAGTATCAGCGAATGCTCATAGTTAGGGCGACGTTCCGTGTTGAGGCAACCAACCCTCCGGATTTGACCCGTAGACTACGGGTTAAATCGGTGCATCGTCGGGCTACGGGTTACTATTTTTTTAAAGACGTTTAACAAAAAGTAATAGTTACCACCGTAGTTCATGTCGAATTGGTTGTAATCAGTATCCATCCAGTAAAACAAAGTCTACAAAAGGAGTGCAGCTGGAAACTACAAATTTCAGACTTTTTATCGACCGATAGGTACTTTGGTCAGGCTCTGAATGTGTATTAAGATGTATGAAAATGCCCGTAGCGTACACTCAATGATTCAGTATCGGTCGATTATGCACTTTAGCAGACCAACCCGACTGAACTGTCGGACAACACAAAATTTGCAGTTTACAGTCGAAGGCTCTAATACTTGTTCATACACGACCCTTTATAAATTTCAGTGTTACTCCACAATCACGATCGTTCAGATTTTAACATTCACTAGTTGGATATAAGGACTCCAATTCTGTGCTGTGTCGCTTATTACCTTCCGCAAGAGCTCCAACCCAACCAACCCCAATGACGTCTTCCCAAAAAAAAACTAGATGGCGCGCTCCGACCCCAATTACGTCCTCCCTTCCCGAGATGGCGTTGGCAAATCTGTACGGATCCTAAATCGCGGTGACGAAAACGCCCGGCATCGAATGACCTGCCCTCGGTACTGTAGTGTAATCATACTTACCTGGCGTAAGGGACACCGTGATCAGAAAGGCGGTTCCCTCAGAGCGAGGCTCGTCCATTGCACTGCGGGCGGGCTGACCTCTGCGATTATCCCTAATGCGGATAACTCGGACGCGTTATTTTTGGTAGTGGGGGCTGCGTACGCGCCGCCCCCTTCCGTTATCCTATTATTTATAAGAAAACTTGATTCATTCATCACGAAATCTCAGAAACTACAGGGTCTAGAGATTTATTAAAATAACTAGGTAACAGTGGAGTAATAGTGTTCTGTGGTCTAGAGATTCAAAATTTGGCACAAGTATTCTTTGTAGGGTGAGGGTGTAGGCGCTCACTAAGAAACGATTTCGGGAAATTCAACTCCTAAAGTGTTAAAACGTATAAATGAAAAATTGTATTCCTTGAACTTAGAAACTTGAAACCTGGCATATACATATTATTCCATAAAATCAATAAAGATTAGTATAATTAAAAATGTTAAATACTTATCAAGGGGGGGGTGTAAAGTTTGTATGGGAAAATCATAACGCGTGTATTGATTTGCTTATCATTACGTTTGCCGAGCCGCGGTCTCCACTTGAGAACTCGTTTTCCCCAACGATTATCGTTTCTTCGGCAGATATGGCCAGCCCACGGCCACTTCAGCTTGCTAATCTTCTGAGCTATGTCGAAAACTTTTGTTCTATGTCGGATAGTCTCGTTACGGATCCTATCTTTCAGAGAAACTCTGAGCGACTTAGCCCATAGCTCGCTGAGCGACTTTAAACTGGTGGACTAGCCGTACTGTGAGTGTCCACGTTTCCTACGTTAGTGCTAGTAGTAATTCCATGGTCACAATTCACTCACAGTTCAATACTCATCAACTAATCCTGTATTTACGAAGGAGAATCTCATTCTGGACAACGGATTGATCTCTGTTCTCCACGAACATTATATATTTTTCCTGGGCTGTAATCAAACCAGCGATTTATAGAGCAATATACGATCAGCAGAGGTATTTACAAACGTTACCGCGAGTCTAATCTGTCAGTTTTTGTACAATAATCTGAGGGCTTACCTCAGGTTTTTATAGTTTACAAAAACTTTATAAGTTTCGGTATCTTTCCATACATTCATTTCATTCATTTTCAGTACAGCGCCTCTAGGGAAACGTGCATGAACTACGAAAATGTATGGAAAGATACCGAAACTTATAAAGTTTTCGAAAACTATCAAAACCTGTGGTAAGCCCTCTGAACGTTTTCGATATATATTCCTCATCGGTGGCTTGTTTGCAAGTTTCGACATAAAAATGTCGTTGTTCACAACTTGAAAAATCTATTGTCAAAATGATATTTCAAGTTGTAAACAACTTCAAAGAGAAAAATCTATTGATTAATCTAAAAAGGTTGAATCAATCGTTTTTTTTCTTTTTCAAGTTACTACTTAAATTATAGGATAGTTTCTCTTTATTTATATATCTACAGTGAGGCGCCACTAATATACCGCGCATGCGTAGACTGCGAGCGAACCTGTGAGAATTACGATGAACTGGCAGCGAACCCTAAGAACTGTGACAAAAAACCCGTCGAAGGCTGCTTCTGTCCTGAAGGAAAGGTATATATATAAAACACACTACTGTCTGTATCAACCCATTACTCATCGCCCACGGCTTAGCTAGCGAACCCGTTTAAAAAGTAGTAGCCTAAATTCCAGTTAAAAACTATAAAAAATCCAAGTTTAACCTCTTGTGTGCTGCAATTGAGACATTTATATTATACCGAGATATCTATATCGAGATATTTATACTCTAGAGTGATTTTTTTATTGTGTTGTTGGAGTTGAGCAGAAATAAACATAAATTTTCACATTTATAAAATATTAGTATGATGTGTTTAAGTCGAAATGGGTGTTAATCATAATCAGTCACCGACAATGTTAAGTAATGAAAATGTATTTTTTTGTTCAGGTCCGAGTAAACAACACATGCATAGAACCTACAAAGTGCTTCCCGTGCGATGCCAACAAAGATCATTTCGCTGGCGACGAGTGGCAGGTATGTACTAAATGATTTATATAAAGAAAAAAATGGCTCCGAAGTTATATTATTATGAGCTATTACATTTATCAATTAACAAAAATGCATTTAAATGAAGATAAAAAACAGAATTTGTGTGAATTATTTCACACAACAAAATATAGCATAGCTTTCTATAAAATCTAATTCATATTAGACCTCACAAACTATCAGAGCTTAACTCGATAAATTCCCGTTTCAATATCTTATTTACAGACAAATGCGTGCACGAAATGTACGTGCAACAAACTGTCCGGAGAGAACCAAGCGCACGTGTCGTGCACGACTGAGAGTTGCACGACGCCGGTGTGCGCGTCCACTGAGGACATGGTCACGGAGCTGCCGCGGCCCGGCGTCTGCTGCCCGACCTATGTCTGCGGTTAGTATCCACGCACAAACTGTACGTGCAATGACTTAAACCTAGCGCACGTGTCGTGCACGATTGAGAGTTACACGACGCCCGTGTAAATTCAAGCATTTTCATATTTAAAATTAGTTCCGATTTTTTTGTCACTATTTTTTTTTATTATAAGTTTTTGGAAATAATAAAAATATTATAGAGTTTAATATTAATTTAGATTATCTCACAAAATTGTCGAAGGGGGCCGCGGGAAGCCGTGGCGTGGTGTTTTTTGCGCGAGAGGGGCGCTCCAAAAGTCATTGCTTGACATTGACAATTCATTTAAGTATTCGTTGACGTTCAGACAAGCTCGGTTAGTTTAATTGTTGTAAATAGGGTATATTATCGGTGTTTCGATGTTTTTGAGGACTTAACATCAATGTTTTTTCGCTAAACATAGATATATGTTTATCTAACATCGATGAAAATTGCTAGCTTCGGCACCCCTGCCAACCCGAACGGTTATGTCAATCGAATCGTTCCTGCGCCACAAACTAAATAGAACTATGCAAATGTGTAGTCTAAAAAAAGTTTGTATTTTTTCATGTCAGACTTAGAATATTGTAATTTTGTTAAATTTCCGAGACTTCTTTTCCCCGTGTTTATAATTTAAAAAAAAACCGTAAATTAAACTAATGTTTTGAACCAATTGCCGCCCCCTAAAATTTGTCGCCCTAGGCTCCAGCCTACTCAGCCTACTGGTAAATCCACCACTGTGGGCGAAGGTCCGTCTGAGATGCAGAAGGTTGCGGGTTCGATTCCCGCCGCGGGTCAAATGTTTGTGTATTCTACAAATATTTTTCTCAGGTCTGGGTGTTTTAATGTAGTATTTAAAAAAAAAATGTGTCTATGTGTTTATATAGTATATCTGCCGTGTGGTTCCCATAATACAAGCTCTGCTTAGTTTGGGGCTACATGATGCTGTGTGATAACGTCCAGCATTATTTATTTATTTATAAATTTATTGTGACTCACTTGGCGTCATGAAAGAACAGCGCTTCAACTTGCCCTCTGCCGAAACACAATATGCTGAGTGGTGACCTGTTTCATTTTCAACTTCTTTTTATGCCTACTAAAACAATATACATTGACTGTGAAATGAATGAGGTGTCAATCGATTCGTTATTATTTTCCGGGTGATATAGGCTACATTTTATATATTATATTTATGTTTAAATCAATATGACTGAAGTTTCATCTAATAAAAGTGGGGGTCACTGAATTTTTATTTGGCTGTCGCATCGAGATTCATAAGCTTGTTATTTACAGTGCCCAAACCCAAAACAGCATCGTGTGTGGAGCCCAAGAAGATGGACTGTGGATATGGACAGGTCCTCAAGCAGAAGACCACGGCCGAAGGATGCAAGGAGTTCTCATGTGGTGAGTCTAACTATAAGTCATTTAAGTTATGCAATTGCCATTGGAGCATGTACCGGATATATTCGCTCCCGATACCCACGTCACAAGAGAGTATCCTAGTGCTTTGTGTGCGACCATTTGTTATGGGTGGCTAAAATGAAATCGCACAAGAGTTAATAGGCATCTTCTGGGAAAACTCGCACCATCTTTGACCTCATCCTTGCCCACGCAAGCCGAGCTGGCTAAATAAAGCTAAAAATCATTGTTGCAGCATGCAAGCCTTTAAAATGAAGTCGCATTAAATCAAGCCTATAAATTGAAATCTTACTAATTGTTCGTTACAGAATGCAACCCCTTAAAATCAAGTCCCACTAATTGTTACATAATTGCTAATTGAGTTGTAAGATAGGAATAATTAGGTAGAAAATATTTTATTCTATTTATACCTAAGTTCATATTGTATTGCCCCTACCTGAGCTCTTGTTGCGGACCTCACTAATATTAAGACCTAATTGTACCACATGGACCAATAAAGAATATGATTAAGACTATTGTTCGTTCCAGAATGCAAGCCGGCAAGTGAATGCGAGACGATCCCGCCCGACAGCGAGGTGGAGATGCTGACTCCCGGTATGCAGCGAGTCATCGACCGCTCCGGCTGCTGTCCCAAGGCCGAGCTGGTCTGTCGGCCGGACTCCTGTCCCCGGGCCCCGGCCTGTCCACAGTTCCACGACCTCGTCACTAACAATGACACGGAGAAATGCTGCCCGGACTACTCTTGCGGTAAGAAACAAGCAAGCTAACAGTTCAGTTTGAATGGGTAGTTTATTTAGTTAAAACAGTGATACAGAGTTTTAACGTAACTTATTGTTTGGTTTCGCCTCTGACTATCGCCTCTTTGGTATTTGTCCTATAAGACTGTCCACTGTTAGATTGTAGTTAAGTTTGAGTGCGTAGTAATGTTAGTTAAAACACTGATACTTAGTTTTAGAAGCTAAAATGAGATACAATGAATTTCACGCAATTGAGAAAAAAGATTGATGCTAAGTTGTCACTATTGAGTAATATCGAGGCCAATTTATAGTACCCCTATGAGGGGTATACGTACTGAAGTAGCAGTATCTTTATGTAAGCTACACTTGCAGGGGATCCTTAACTTTTATGTAAGGAAATAAGTCGTGATAACAATCATAGGCAAGACTATTCAAGTTGTAAGAAACTAGTTTTTGCTAAGCCAACATTTTGGATGCGGGATTTTATGACCATATTGATTAATGCCGTTGGCATAGACGTGCTAAATAACTATTATGGGTTCTGGGCCACATACCCCTTAAGTTCATTTATTTCTACCGTAGATACACAATGTAACACTTTATTTTGTATAATATTGTAATAATAAATGCCATTGGGTCAACGAGATTGCGAAAGTAGCTTGGCATACCTGGATGAGAGAGGCTTAACACAGAGGAGGCTGGCAAAAACAAAGGGAGGCCTATACACAGCAGTGGGTGATACCGGGCTGAGATGATGGGTAAAAAATATAACGATTCAGTTGCAGTAAAGCTCTCGTCTTACATGTTTTTTATTAACCGTTTTTTTATAGAATTACCAAAGGACAAGTGCCTGGTGAAGTTGGAATGGGAGGCGGCTGTCAGAGGCGGAGAGAAGGCGCGCACCACACCGCTAGTTTTATTCAAAGACGTAAGTTTACCATTAATCGTCATTAGTGTGATCGAAGAAGCAAATAAATATTTTATCTATATATCCATTACCATCTTCCTTTATTTTCCTCGAAGCAGATTATTGACTGGGATTAACCTCAAACCAACAAGCGAACCTCACCTGTCCGTGTTCCTGCTAACTAACAAACGGGGCTCTGGCGACCGACGGCATAGCGCCTTCTTACACAGGCACAGCTAAATTCCCTGGCCGCCGACGTGCAGCAGCGTCGGTGGTGCGAGAAGTTGTGCCCTGCGATCCCCAACCCGCATGCCCAGCGTGGGGATTATGGGCATATCCCCTTTATTAGGGGAGGCCTATGACCAGCAGTGGACTCATCTAACCCTGGTGTGGTGTTGTGGCCAGCCACCAAACCACACCAGGGCACCAACTAAGCAGAGTTTGTTTTTTGAGTATTTATGTGTGTACGTGTGTCGCTTTGTTTTTTACTCTCCCTCACTCATACATTCCATAAATCAGTTTTACAATAAAAATCATTTTAAAATATGCTTGCATGTTTAGGTTGTTTCATAAAATGCGGCTCCAATCCAGAGTTAGATTTTTCTTTATACTAAATCTATGCTCCAATCACACAGATTATTATAGACATTGATTTCAGTGATTTTCCAATTTTATCATGAAGAACTGGTATTGCTTTCTTATAATTGTAGACTAGCTAGAGTAGAGTTATATTCATTTCTTCTTGGCATTCGGCTTAGGTATATCAGCTTTAGTAACCTGTGTAAATGTGCCATACGATCGTGTTGCAACGATCGTGGTCACGGGAAGACTGGAGTTCTGGATAGGTACACCATACTGACCGTATCCATAGAACGCAATGATAGATCATGACTGTACATTAAACTATAACGGGGTTTCAATTAGGAGAGAGTCTGAATCCATCTTCACGATTGAAATTTGAGCACTTTTTTATTTCAATCGGCTCACACACCATTCTTTTACAGTAGTGATGTGCCCTAGATAGAACTTTAGGCAGGCCAGTCTCATTCCGCACTTTAGGTACGAAGCTATAAGTACATCGGCGGGGCTCGCTCCGTACGCGTCAGAACAGGGTGCCTAGTGCGAGTTTTTTACCAGCTCGTTTAGGCAAATTTATATGGAATCGAGGTAGTGTCATCTAGTGAGAAACGCGTGGTACTGACTTATATCCATACAAATTTTTGTAAACGCAAACGTGATGGAGATGGTAAAAAGACTCGCACTAGGCACCCAGATAACAGTTACGTATAGAAAGGGATGCATGGTGTACGTGAATATAAAATGTTAGGTACGAGCTGAATAACACTTTATTACGTCGCAGCTAAAGTTATGTTTTTTCGGAGTGAAAATTCTGTTCCTTTTTCTATTCTGTGCTTTAGGATCATGTAGTATCCTATAAAAACTATTCAAATTGAATTATCTGCTTGTATCGATTGAATAATGTTGATAGTTCCCTGGCGTTGGCGTTGGCGTTGTTTCAGTTGGAGTCTGTGTGGTTGGACGGTCCGTGCCGGTCGTGCCGGTGCGGCGCGGGGCCGCACGGCGCGGCGCCGCAGTGCGCCGTGTCGGAGTGCCCGGGCGTGCTCTCCACGGAGCAGTTCGTGCTGGAGCCGCGGCCCGTGCCCTTCGCCTGCTGCCCGCGCACAGAACAGGTCGCCTGCAGGGACGCAGACACCATATACAAGGTTACTGACTACTGATTACTGACCACACGGATAAGCTTTGTAGGTACACCTTTACTAGAAAGATTTCGGGACTCGCTTCGCTCGCCGATCTCGTTAACGCCTTTTGTTTCTTGATGGTTGGAAGGAACTATGCATTATAAAGTCATTAAAACCATTTAGGGTGTATGCTCAATTCTACCATATTTTGGTCGTAGTCATGGAAGCTCGCACCAGGCACATAAAAACTATTTACGGCACTGCTTCGAGAATAGAGCGAAGTGAAAGAAACATTTTAGGAAGGCTGACCCTATCCACCATATGGGATATATAGGCAGGAGGAGATTAGTTTATGTTATTCATAAACGAATCTCCGTCATTTTGTGAAAACACAAAATGGTACTACATTCTGAAGATTTTCTACTTCACTTCTATAGAAAAAATAAAGTCTTGGAAACTTTTCACTCATTCTTACCAAGCCTTTGACAATAAATGAAAAAATTATAATGGGTCCTTACATTATGAAATTGGCGTTTTTTTCACTCTATATATTTTTTTTAATTCAAAATATTGATATTCTGAACGGAAACATTATCGCAAAGATTGAGAAAATCAATAAATACTATTTTTGGGGAAGTTCATCCCTAAAACATAAAAATAGTTCATTTAATGTGCTGTCGCTTTCAATGCTTAAACTCGTTGTATATTTTAATAATGGTTACTTTTTTTTATAAGGGCTACGCATACTTTTCACAATGTTGTCCAATTATACATACAAAATTAGTATTTGAAGTTACAGAAAAAAATACAAAAATGTATATGTATTGAGAAATAAATTTTCTCGAAATTATACATACAAAACGCCAATTTAATATGTAACGATCTATATTTATGTTACCCTTATGTAACCTACAACAGGTTGGCGAGAACTGGACTTCAACCGACAACGTGTGCGTTCAGTACCGATGTGTGAGGAACGACGACGGACAGCTCGAGCGAGTCACCACCGTGCAGAACTGCGACGACAAGTGTCAACCGGTGAGGATAACTAACTTAGAACTTTGCATCTATTCTAGATGAGTTACATAATCATACATTTCTTAATGTTTGTAGTAGTCCGTATAAGGTTTTTATGGAAAGAGCAATTTTAAAAGTTACCTGTATAATGGGAAAATACGGGACAAATTGAAAGTGTAATTCTATGGAATATTTATATTTTTTCAATATAAAATAAAAAGTATAAGCCAAGCAGAGTTTCTTGCCAATTCTTCTCTGTTTGGTCGCGTTACGAATTGGTGTAAATGCAAAACATTGACGATTCAAAGTGTTCTTTACTGTTAATATTGAACAAATACATTTAGACTTTATCGAGCGTTATAAAATGACATTTGGTTATTAATAAGGGGGTTTGCTTACTACGCCAGTAAGTCAGCTGGTTTACTTCTGTCCTTTGGTTAGCAATGCAAAGGGAAGTGGTTACTAAAATGCTTCCTCCTCCCCAGGGTTGGGAGTACGAGTCCCCGGCAGACGGGCAGTGCTGCGGCAGGTGTGTGCCCGCGGCGTGTGTAGTGGACGGCGCGCCTCACGCCATCGGCTCCGTGTGGAGCTCGCCCGACCACTGCGCCAACTACACCTGCCTCACTACCAATGGAACTGTAAGTACACTGCTCACTACGTACCTATCTATGTCTCTATGAAGTTGGCTGCAAGTCCCCACCTGGCGACGGTCGGATTCTACTAGGATTGGTCGAATACATAGCTTAGGTCCAAACGCAATGTCTATAAAAATGTATAACATGTTACCAGAAAACTACTTAAAGCCCATGTTATGATATATTTACTAGCTATTGAATTTGTTATTACTGACTATTATTATTGAATTTTGACTTTGTATAGGTAAGATTTTTATTATTAGAGTAATTGACGCAAGCCGTTCTAGTTATTAGGTCAATAAATAAAAATAAATAAATGTATTTGCCAGAATATATGTCACAATGTTAGGTCTTAAAAGATAAGATAAAAAGATAAAAAATGTTTATTGCATTGGTCTTAAAATATATATGTTAAGTACTAAATAAATTTGTTGCACATGTTAGTTATAAATAATTTGTAAAGTTGTGTTAATAATACCCTAAGGTTAGACAATTACATTGAGGTCTTAAAAGTTAAAGTCCAATTATATTCTACTTAATAGCCATGCAAATATTTGATGTGAAAAAAATTGATAATTAGAAAATTAATACCTTTACAAGACAAATAATAGGAAATATAAAAAAAAAGAAAATGATGAAATTTTTGTAAATAATTTAAAGGAAATCTCACTAAATAAAACATACCAGTCTCTTGAAGAATTTATAAATGACTCAAATAACAATAATGACAATCAGTAATCAAAAGTCTTATTTAAAATATCGGTCTGACTGAAACTCACTGTTGTGAACACCCTAACTGGGTACATATTATGTATTGATTCTAACCTAATATTAACATCTGACTGAATTTTAATATACCTATATATTGTAATATTATTGCAATAAATATTGAATACTAAATAGTTTGTTGAGCCTAAGTTCAGGCAGAAGCAACTTACACATTTATTTCTGTTCCCAGCTGCAAATCCAAAGCTCAAACGAGACTTGTCCAGAAATATCGAAGGCTCTGCGCAGACAGTTCGTGCTGAAAGAGGAGAAGGTGGAAGGCAAATGCTGCCCCAAGGTCGAGGCCACTGCCTGTCGCGTCGGAAACGAGATCTATCAGGTAATCCTAGGAATATCTATCTCGAATACCTATCTAGGAATATCTATCCTACCTATCTCGAAGCTGGTGATGAGCACCAGCGTCCAGCTATACAAATAAAATATTTTATTGAAAATATTCTCATACAATTTGATGGGGCAAAATTTTACCTCATTGAGGGCAGATACCTTTTATTTTGTAGTTAAGGTTTGGTTCTGAGGAGACTACGTTTATTTTGAAGAAAAAATCAATTGCATCCGGATTTTTGAAAAAAATTACAGTCTGCCTAGAAAATTACATTATTAAAAAAAACAAGTACGTCTCAATCGACTCTATTTCCGACAGGAACACTTTTCCTAATCAAATCGTAAGAATAAGCGAATATTAAAAAAAAGTTTTCCATACAATTTTTATGCAATGTCATTCGCTTTAACAATTGAGACTAACCTGTAGGCTGACTGTAATTTTTTTTTTTTTTAAAAATCAGAAAATTCATTAATTTTTTTCCTTCAAAATAAACCTATAGTTTTCTGGGAACAAACCCCTGTAACTACAAAAGAAAGAGAAGCTGTCTAATAGCGGACCAATGAGGTAAAATTTTGCCCCAACCTGTATTGTGTACATTTCGAAAAACATGTTGATGTATTTTTTGTACATTAGATACTTTTTGTTGACAATGTAAATGATATCCCCAGGAGGGTCAGAGCTGGCAGACGGAGGATCCGTGCAAGAACATGACGTGCGTGCGAGAGGGCGGCGTGTTGTCTGCGCAGGCGCACGTGCAGAGTTGCGCGGCGGACTGTCCGCGCGGACGGGTGTACGCGCCGCCGCCTGAAGGTGACTGCTGCGGACGCTGTGTGGACGACGCCTGTGTCATTGGAGATCATCTCAAGAAACCTGGTAACAATCACATTTTATTATTATTCTAACTCTTTATTTCATTTTAAGGCGACGATACATGTCAAACCTCCCTCTCACTCATACTATTCAACATTTTTGAAAAATATAAAATCACTGAATGTAGTTATGCAAAATAGCAAACCTTCACATTGTAGAGAATAACAATTCAAAGGTTCAGCAATAATATCATTTTGATTTTTTTGACCAAAAAAAACTTGTAGGTACCAATGTGATCAATATAACAATATATACAAATTTTATAGTAGGAAAACGTGTTGGGTTCAACATGATATTCTTGCTGTACCTTTGTATTGTTATTTTCTAAACCGTGAAGGTATGCTATTTTGCATAACTATAGTCAGTGATTTTATATCTTCAAATATGATGAAATGTGAAGATGATTTCACCGGCACCCACACCCTTCAAACCGAAACACAGCACAGCTGGTTTACGGCAGAAATAGGCATAGTGGCAGTACCTCTCCGGACAAGCCCCCCACAAAGAACTACTACCTTCATATCTGCCTAGCGCTAAGGCTGGAATACACATGCTACGTAGTAACACATAAACATACTAGTATCGAGCAGATGCTAGTAGCTTAGTAGCATACAATTAGCACGTGTATACGAAAAGAGCATGCTTGTGAATAATCACGCTACATAATCGCTAGCCGGTCTATATTTCGTACTAATTATTAGCACACGATGTTAAGTGCGGGTGAGAGGGGTGGGGCTCCAAAGCATGTGTGAACGTGTTCTATGCGCCCGTACTACTTTGATTTGTTTACGTAGTTCACTGTGGCTCGATGGAGCAATGTTTTATTGCATTTGTAAATGGGTCCTGATGCCATCAATATCTTTAACCCTCATTTCTTTAAAATATCGATATGTAAACAATCACTTGCTTCGAGACCTTGTATTCTGGTAATCTAGTTCCGCACCCAAATTCTTTTCCTTCGTCTATTGTTCATTTTAATTATAAGTTTCTTAATTAAATGTGTTGAAAGTGACAATATCATTCAATTTAATTCATTCCGCACACGATTCCGCAAAGAAACCTCCATTTTATTGAGCATGTGTATCTCAGACATGCTAGAAAGAAGTATGCTTCTGAGGTCTGTGCTTTCATGAGCAAATGTACACACTCGGAGAGCATGCTATAAATGAGCATACTATCTAGTAAACAAGCGTGATTTTTTAGTAGCATGTGTATTCCAGGTTATATGCGCATAGCAACAACAGCGGTGCGCGTAGGGAAAAACGAGAGCCACGGACAAGGGAATCTCCTACTAAATGTCTCGCGTTACATATTGTCATGTGTTTTGACAGGTACAACGTGGAAGTCATCAGACAACTGCACGTCATTCTCGTGCGAGCGCGCTGGCGAGGAGGTGTACGTGACGTCATCGCGACAGACCTGCCCCGACGTGTCGACTTGCGAGCCGCAGTACTTGAAGCAGGGCCCTTGCTGCCAGCGCTGTGAGGCACCACCCGAGGCGCTCAGTGAGTATCCACACAACACCAACACCATTTTCTTTTCCACCAGAGTGCACAACGGAGCTATGTCCCTTTCAAGTTAGGCTCAGCAAACGATTCGACCAATCCTGGTACAATCCGGCATTTAATTTTATACTTTTTCAGGTAAATGCGTGCCCCAAAGCATACCCCTAAAGGAAACCATCGGCCTGATTCGCAAACGCATCCACCCTTACGGATACTGCGTCAACAAGGAACCGATCAAGGCATTCAAGGAGTGCCGCGGGACCTGCGACTCTGGCGCCCTCTATGACAAAAGTAAGAACAAAATGTATACTATAAAATTTCCGAAACTGGTGTGATTCCTTAAATTGGCATTACTTGTTGATTTATGAATCGATTAACATAAAACAAACACTAAATGTTAAGTGAAGCTAACCACAATATATTACTATATTAAATTATAAACCACATCTAAATCGGATAAGCCGTTTCTGAGATTAGCGTGCACAAACGCAGACAAACAGATAAACAGACAAAAATACTAACAGTCATTGTTTTGTGTCCTATTTGCGTTGGTGAAGGTCCCAATAATATTTTTCTTATGTATCTTCCATGCACAGACAGCGATCGGTTACATTTTTATTATATGTATAGATTGTATAGATATACCTGTATGTTTTATATTACAAGTGAATTTATGCCGCCACAGAGAAGAGGGACTTCTCTAATACAGGTCTTACGCCTTAAAAGAAGTGATCCCAGAGCATGTTTTTTATGTATTTGCAATATTGAATAAATAATTTTGCAAATTTGATTTGATTTTTTGATGATGGTTAATCCGTGTTCCAGTGAGCGGCGTCCACAGCACGGCGTGTGAATGTTGCTCGGCGACGAAGTTCTCTCCGCTGGAGGTGAACCTGACGTGTGCTGACGGCAGCACACAGCCGCACCAGCTGGCGTCGCCCGTCGCCTGCGCCTGCCGCCCCTGCGGCCAGGGCGCCACCTACTGGGGGACTAAAGGTAACCAATACACAAAGAAAATAAAAAAAGAGATAAAATGCTTTTATTTGCAACACTAGACTTACATAGTCATAGTTTGGGGGTGTCAGGGGTTCCAAACCCCATCTCCGGTACCCTCTTTTTTTTAAAGTGGGGAAATCCTCATGGATACCATTCCATTACGGGGTAACAGAATGATTATGCCGGACTCCTACCGGCCAAAACCACCACGATGTTCCGTCCTAGTGCCTTACGCCAAAACCATGGGTGCTCTTGAGGACTCTTCCACAGATTTAGCAGCATCAGCCCACATAATTATAAGCTTCATCTCCGGTACCCAAGCCAACCTCACCTGCACGTGGTGGACCCTGCTAAATAACAAACAGGCTGGGCAACGGGGCTCTGGCGACCGGCTCATTGCCGCATAGCGCAGCCTGAAACCGGCTCAGCTATATCCCCTAGTAGCTGACGGGTAGCAGCATCGGCTGCAAGAATTAGGGTATGCAAGAACGAAGTTTAAACTGAATCGTGACCCTAATTCACATTTTGATATTTCTTTCAGGGCACTCTGGCGTAAAGAGCCCTCATCCGCTGCGAATGATAATGTCTAGCCCGGCGCCTACACCGGAGAAAGAAGATGAAAACGAATTCATACCGAGCATTTACCAAAGATTTGGCGAAGAATAAGACTTCTAGTTATAAAGTAAGGTAGCCATTGATAAATAAAAGAAGGAATACGGATCACAGTTTTATATTCTTTGTAAATATTTAAAGTTGATTTGAAAAATACACTGGTTTTCATTTACATCCCATAGGTGACTTTACGCAATACTCCTAGAGGAATAGGAAGCCCTTTTTAGTTAGCACACTGCTAAAATTCAAATCTCGATAAGAATCTTACTATATTTGTAATAGGTACAGTATTTGCAATACATTAAAAACAATCCGACGCAACTTCAATTTATTATGTAGGTGAGTATAAAATAAAGCATTTTCCGAGCCATGTAATTTCATTTAATTTGCATTTCCGTTCTTAGGAATGGAACCAAACAAAGCAACCGCAATTCCATGTCATATAATGGTGCAAATGTTCGACGCCGTGTTAGATGTTATGCTCAAGGCGAGTGAGCATTTGGGCCATCGGATACCGTTACAAAATGTATGTAAGGCAAACATCGGATGCTCGCCGGAAAGTATTCCTTCATACAAAATGTTCTAGGACCCACCAGGCCCCGCAAATGGTCTGAGTGACTAGTGCGAGTTTTTTTACCAGTTCGATTGTGTTTCCATTTACGCAAATGTATATGGAAAGGAGTCAGTGCCGTGTCAGTGTACGCGTCTCTCGCTAGATGGCGCTACCTTGATCCCAGAATCGCGATCGAGCTGGAAAAAAAGAGGCACGGCACCCAGTTGACGGATCCAGGCTTCCGACATCTGAGCATAAAATCAAATGTCTGACAGTCGTTTTGCGGATTGTCTGAAGCCGACCCCGAACCTGTAACATTTCCTTCTAATATACGTTTATGCATATACTCTTTGTTCAAATGTCGGAGGCCACACTCGTGCCTTTGCTTGATGTAACACAAATTCACTAGTTGGTTTTAAAATTAGTTTTAACAAAGAGCGTTGTGCTTAATGTTCGGCTCGTGTGTGTGTGATACAGCGGCTCAATATTCTGTTACAAGTAAATGCTCTAGTGTATATTCACTTTCAGAATACATATCGTTTTTGATCCATTGCACCAACGATGTGCCACCTGCTAATCTGCTCGTGGTGTAAAACGACCCTTTTAGATGCCGAAGCACGTATATTTTGACATGTGGATCGTAAAAATTTAGGCAATAACAACCCGCTATTTCGATTCGAAACTTTTTAACACTATTCTAGTCTCCCTTTTATAAACCGAGCATTATCTTTTACTCAGATTTTCGCATTTTACAATGACAATCGCAATGACAGTGTTTTGCTAGACTTAAAATATTAAGTCTAGCAAAACACTGTCATTGGCATACTCGGGGATTACCTACGACCCTAAAAAGCGCCAAAACATGAACACGAAGATACACTAACGATACGACATATCAAAATACTCTTGCTTCGGCCTCTGATGTAATGCTAATGTTAGATAACAAAAAACCGCACCCAAATCGGATCACCTATTTAAGAGCTACAGTGCTACAGGCAGAAGACACAGCGATCAAACATATAACACACACGCCTCTTCTTGTGTCGGAGGAAAATGAAATCAACCTTCTGCTCAAAATGTGCTTTTGTGCTGTTTTTTGCCGCAGTAAGATCACAAAAATACTTACTCAAACGGTTACATTGTTATGTTGTATGACGGCAGAACAATAATGACATTTTCTTGTGATGTAAACTATTCGAAAAGATATTAGTTATTGAAACATTATTACAAGAGAAGCAATAAAAACTTAAATAAAAGCTGTACATATCACAAAAGTCAAAACACTGATAACACACAATCTACGTAGAATTATACTGAAAATCCATTTTCCATTTTGGAAGCTCAATTCGTTGAACATAGCAATTCTAAATCGTGCAACAATGTACGCTCAATAATTACGAGGCGTACTTTCACCACATAGGTTTTTTCATTGATCACCTATGTTCTGGTGAAAATGGGCATCATTTGGAGTGATCTGCTGTCGGCTGCTGGTAGGAGCTGATGCGTCGAGGGGAGGCTAGTTGTCCAGTAGTCGAGTGCTGTAGGCTGACGTTGATGCTGATGGGTGGACAAAGAACAAAAAGAAAAAGAAATAGAAAAATAAGACAGAATTTAAAAACCCCTCAAAAATAAGTGTGAAACTGTGGTGAAACTTAACGTTTTGAGTGCTGAAAACACAAATGTGATTCTGCACGTCGTCATCCTCCTCGTGCATGGCGCGGAGCGTCATGTGCGAGGCCAGCAGCCAATGTGCTAGTGTATAAAAATAAATAAATAAAATGTGAAACTTAGTGCCCTAAAATCATACATTTCGTTAACCCTACCATACACTAGAATTTTCACCTAAGTCATGGACATCAGGAACTATGAGTACCGCGTGAAGTTTGTAGTGGATATTATCATATGGTTAGATAGCAGTTGCAAAATTGCACGATTTGAAAATCACTGTTGATATCCATATGATATTTTCTTAAACCTATTCAGTTCCGGGCTCGCTTAGTTCCTCGTCAGACGACTCCATCCTCTGTCGTCGTTTCTTCTTGCTCTTTCTGCCTTTCTTCTTTATTTCTAGTTCTTGATCACTCTGCTGGTCGTCCTCGATCAGTGGCTCTTCTACTTGCGGCTCTGCGATTTGCTCCTTCTCTTCTTCTTCTTTCTGCTTCTGTTTTCTCACTAGATCTGATAGGTATTTGCACCTTTGCATGCATTCCTCCTGTAAAAAAGCCGATGATCAGTGACCCGTTTTCTCCCGTGGTAGGCCAAGGTATTGGCCGCAAATAATTTATTGCAAAAAGTAGGCATGCTCCTGTCTAACTATGGGCGTTTTAGATTTTGTGCAACTTTTACTAAGGCACATAAGGCAGCTATCGACAACAGACGTATCTATCGAAAATACCAGACTTGCCAAAAAGTTACAGTTAAAATGAGTACACATATAAGTAAACACTCATACATTTGCAGATCATACAAACATTTGTCTCGCGTAACTTTCTGCGTCTCAGGCGGGCCTTCGCCCACTGCGGCACAGAGGTCGTGTTAATCTGATTGAGAGCATACAGTGAGTGTATGATACCTTGGTCTTCCCTGTGACGGCACCTGCTATCTTCTGCCAGCGGTCGCCGGCGCCTCCCTTGGGGAACTTGGCGAGCGCCGTCTCCAGCGCCTTCTGTTGGCTCTGTGACCAGACGCCGCCAGACACTTCCTCCGCTTTACGCGTTTTCACCTGGAATAAACACAGTTTCCGATTTATTTATTTATTATTGGACAGCAAGGTATAAGGCTTTTTTTTAAGTCGGTTAATAAAATATAAGTTGCTCGTTCATACCAAAACTACTGAACTGATTGAGCAGAATTTTTTCATAAGTTAAATACCAGTATTTAAAAATATTCGAAAACTTTCCGAATCGAATCCATAATTTTTTGTACAATTATATTTCTATCGGACGTATTTCTAGGATCTGTTAAACTGCTGATGGTGATTCTGAAGAACGCCAGGACACGATGACGTACAACACACCCCTATAATGTAATTCGTCACTTTTTAAACGTTTTAAACTCAGAAGACCGAAAAATCATCCGGTAACCAAAAGAGCGAAGGCGCGGGCGCAAGAACAATTTTCAGAGGAGCATTTCAGGACTCTGCTTTCTTATTACTTTGATTTTACATAAGTAAATGTGTATTCAGACTAAAAGAAAAGAACAAGGAAGAATCAAGCGATTGATTTTACTTACGTAAAATTAAGTAAAATCAATTGCTTGTTTCTTTTGTAGAGTTTAATATTATTATTATTATTCTAGTCATCTATTTATCCCACAGCTGAGCAAAGACCTCCCCTCATTCCCTCCAGACATCACGATCTTGAGCTATTTTTACCTGATTTATTAGAAATTTAAAAAGTATTTTTTTTTTTTAAATAAAAATGTCATGAAAGTTTAATATTATGCAACACATTATGGATCCCAACATTTTTTTAGGTTAACTTTGATAGTAAGTACCTTCTTAGGCTGTTCCACCACCACTGGTTCCGGCTCCTGTCCTGGGACCTTATAGCAGTTGTCCTTCATCTTAGACGCCATGTGTGTTACCTGCAATAATTCAAATAACGCAATTAACATCAAACTTTGTTATGGCGGTTACGACGAAAAATTTAGACAATTCGATCATGCTCTCCTTGTATGCAGGGATTGCAGAATTAATAGAAAATCTATCGTATATATACAGGGTGTAAAAAGACGAGTACCGAAAACGAAAGGTGGTGGTACGGCACCCCAAAACCCAACCAATTACAAAATCTATTGCGGACATCAGATATTTTTTTTTTTTCGGAAAAAAAAATTAATAACCGGCGAAAAAAATATTTCAAGACTTTTATTTACGTTCGCAGCCAGCAATGTAATGCGTTTAGGTAGGTTAGTTCGCAAGTACCTACTTACTAACGTATCTACGAAGTAAGTTGATAATTTATAGGTAGGTACTAGGTAGGTAGGTTAGTTAATAGGCAGATGTATTTTCTTATTTATGATAGATTTTCAATTGATATCATCTTGCGTGTCGCCCGCATAGGCGGATAATAGATACCATTTTAATTTCCTAGACTAATTTGGAACTGTTCGGAACAAAAAAAGTTGGATTAACTTTTATAGAAAAGAGGTTAATACTTTTACTCTTCCCATACAAGGGTCAAAAATACCTTGGTTAGTCCAACTTTTTTTGTTTCGGAACAAAAAAAGTTCCAAATTAGTCTAGGAAATTAAAATTGTATCCGAAAAAGGATGGGAATGGGAGCGTGGGCATGGACTCAATATTGTGGCAAATGGAGCATCATAGAATATGGAGAACACTTTTAATTTTTTTGCTAAATCCTACTATTTAATTGGGTGAGTTACTTTAGGAAATCTGTTCCTAATGGGAAATAGAGTCGAATGGGTTGGACCAACTTGTATTATTTGACAAATGTCTTCAATATCTAGGCAGACTACATATTTTCAAAACTTTGATTTGCTTTTTTTGGCCAAAACTTTACCTCATTAAGGGCACTGAAGAAAGAAGCAGCAATGAGTGCTTTGCTGACTCTATCCCTTCCTTCTGTTGCTGGTCGCTGGTAGATGGTGGTTCAAATGATACGGCCACGTTGCACTTGGATTGATAGTTTATTTGGTTTACACGGACACGGAAATGGTTATGGTTTTATGGTAAAACATGGTATACTTAATTGGTAAGACTATATGGTTAATGTTTGAGTATGATTTATACTTGGTCAATGGTTATTGAGTACGTGCCGCCTTTCCGGCGGCTTTAGAAGTACTGATGATCGTTTTGGCAATTCTGCGTATTTGCTTGTAAGACAAATATGCAGAATTGCAGTGTTCGATGTAAACCATGCAGGCACTTTTTCTGTTTACTGACCTCCTGCACGGGGCGTCGCATGAAGTTGGCGATGGTCTCCCAGCGGTCAGTTGTCCCGCCGGGGTACTTCTTGACGAGACGCACCAGCTCCGCCAGGTCGTCGTCAGTCCACAGACCGCCCGACACTATGGGCGGCAGCTTAAATAAACACCATTTATATAAAATCCATTGTCATACCGAGTGCCTCCCAAAAGCTCGAAAAAGGCTCGACCGATTTTTTTTCATCTTAATCCAGGGTGGTTTAGGAAAATGAAAATAAAAAAAACTTCATAGGAAAATTAGAAAATACGGGAAAAACAGAAAATGCTTTTTCTTTGTATTTTTTTCTTTCTCTCTTTTCATCAACATCATCATCAAAAGTTAATTATGTACCTAATTAGCTATTATTATTATTATAGATAGTTACCTAAACAATAGGTGACAATATGTAAAATCATAATTAACATTGAATAACAATAAAACAGAATTCAAAAGAAAAGGTCTTTAAAGAAATTTAGGAAAATGTAGATCCTGGTTTACGCGAGATGTACGACTGCGATCTCTCACAGCACACGGCGCTGCGGCGTACGTAGATGCAGCATTTTCATTAAAATCATAAATTAAAGGCATAATAAAAAACTAAATGCCAACAAAACTAAGAATTTGTAATCAATAAAAAGTAATGATTTCTACGTCGCGCTAACCCTGAAAGATATATCCCGAGTTGCTCACATTTTGAATGTACGCAACTCGGGACCGTCCCTCCCGTGTCTCGCTCCGCACCCTTAAGTTACCTATGCTATACATGTTGAGGATACCTTAATTATACAATCTGCATATAAAACTTAAAACTTCTTTGTACCTAATCCAGTGATTCTTTGGAATAAATGTTATATTTATCTGATGAGTAGACGTTACCTTGGGTTCCGGCGGTGTGTCGGGTTCGTGCGCGGGGTCCAGCAGACACGTGGCGGGCTCCCGCGCCTGCGGCAGGAACGCGCGTCGTCTGCGAGCGCCCTTCTCCTTGGCCTCCGCCGCCGCGGCGGCTTCGCGGATCTCACGTTTACGCTCTTCCTCTTCCCTGTATAAAAAAGTAGATGTGTAAGAAAAACAAAGATTTAATTAAGTTACATGACTATTACTGGACTGATTAGTACTGACATTAAATAATTCGTGCACTCATTAGGCCCTTCACCCACGGCGACTTTTTGTAGCGATGCTGTCGCGCGTTCGCATCGATACAGTCGCGATGCGGTTTCTAGCTGTTTGCGCTAGCCCACACTACGATTCTCAGTCGCGATGCAAACGCGATACTGTCGCGATTCAGTAATGGCAGAAAAATGCCTGCTATCGCTACAGTTGCAAGATGGACTTTTGCTCGTGACGGACAACAGCACTCTCGACCTGTTTGTGTGGCACTGATACTCGGTGCTCCACTGACGCGCCACCCTCCCCCCGTTCTCTCCCCGACGACGTCGTCTCTCCCCGGTCGCGCGTTTGCATCGATACAGTCGCGATGCGGTAGCGCCTTGGCATCACTTCTGATAGCGCGTTGTAAATTAGACTTACACAAAAAGAAGTCGCCGTGGGTGTGGAGCCTTAGGTGGGTATATGTTCTTTTTTTTTATGTTACTTGAAGAAGGAACAAGCAAATGGCCCACCTGATGTTAAGTGGTAACCATTACCTATCACAAAGTATTGCATCATAGATCACGTTTATCGGAACGTACTTTACGATGCAACGCCCTGCGTCCATCAACTTGAGGCATGAAAATGCCTATAATACGCTTCTTGTGTCTGTAATGTCACCGGTTAATTATGTGGCATTTAGGAGGGGGGAGGGGAGGGGTCGAGCCAAATCTCATTGAATCCCACGTGGCGAGGGGGGAAGTCCCGGCAAATCTCACGTAATTTTTATTTTGTAAGTTCCTACCATGGATTTTATTGTTATTTTCTTTTGTTTTCGCTGTAATTACTAATTATCTATTGAGCAAATCTCATGACATCTCACCAAGGGGGGAGGGGGTCGAAAAATCGCCAAAATCACCTCACGTAATTAGTGGACGACCCCAAACAGCAATACTCAATACTCAATATTTTTATTGTTTCCATAAGTAAGTATACTGCGCCAGCGCAAGAATAGGCAAGGTATACAACGGTAGATATTATTGGGTAAGCTTACCTCTTCTTCTGCCTTCTAGCTTCCTCCTCTTTCTCCTTCTTCATCCTCTTATACTCCGCTATGCCCCTGGGTATGGCAGTGATCAGCCACCATATGAACCTCGGTATTTGGAAGGGCAGCGTGTCTTTCACACTAGGTTTTGGGAGCTGGTCTAATATTTCGGCGAGACCGGCTTCAAAACCGGACTTTTTGGACTTGGACTTGCCACGGCTGTTTAGAATTGATTCCTGTACAACAAAAACTCTAAATAAATAATTATTATTTTATGGTGGAGATTTTCACACATCATTAGTGTCAGTTCCATCAGTCTCAAAGCCATGGGTAAACTACAGGGGGCAGATATACCTACTAATTGACATAGACATAGACATAGACATAGACATCACTTTATTTGCTACAAAATAGCACACAAATACATATAAAACCACATAAAACAAAGAATTTACAAGTTCGAAAAAAAACACTTATTATAATAGGTATTGTGTGCTACAGCAGCAAATAGGCCCCGACTCAGCATTATGCCCACTGCGTTCACAGTGGACGCTGTTTTTCTGCCGAGACCATTGTGTTCAATTGCATACTTTTTTTTGTAAATCGTACTAATCCTATCCTACTTCCTTCCTACTAATATTATAAATGCAAAAGTTTGTGAGTGTATGGATGTATGGATGGAACTCTTTCACGCAAAAACGGATTTGGATGAAATTTGGAATATACGTAGTTTATGAGCTGGATTTACACATAGGCTACTTTTTATCCGGGTACCACGCGAGCGCGGGCGCAGCCGCGGGCGGAAACTAGTACATACATATTATACATAGAAAACACCCAAGACCAATATTTGCAGATCATACAAACGTTTGTCTCGCGACGGGAATCGAACCCGCAACATTCTGCGTCTAGGCCGGCTTTCGTCCACTGCAGCACATATTTTTTTTATTTAATATGGGCCAGCTCTTGACCTCGAGGCTTGCATAGGCCAGGATGATGTCGACGATGGGGCGAGCTTTCCCAGAGGATGCCTATGAGTTACTCTTTTTGAAGCCGTTAGGGTCGTAGATCAATGGAAAAACAGACGCTAGCAGCTGATTCCATATTATAGCAGTGCGCATTATAAATGATGTTTGGAAGCGCTTAGTCCTGTTAAATGGAATATCAACTTGATGCGGATGGTAGTTAGCAGTGCGTCTGAAGCTCCTATGGAAGAAAGGCATATGTGTACAAATAAGTATAAAACGTGGCGCTTGTGGCATGTCAATTTTAATTAGCTGTGTCTATTACTATTATTCCAGCGACTTCCAACATTCTCTATCTCCTGTTAACTGTGCCCAAAGTGGACCAGTAGTTTTTTTCACATCGTCTACCCATCTCTTGTACTGACTGCCTACCCCTTTTTCTTTTAGTGTTGTGTCGGGGTGTCCACTGCGTTGTTATTCTCGTCCACTTTAGTGTTCGTTCTCTGAGCATATGGCCTGTCCATCTCCATTTTAGTCATTTGACCTTGTTTTCGACATCTTCCCATTTGGTGATTTTCCTGATAATTGAGGAAGAGGCCTTTGTGTCCAAAGACACGCTACTCAAGAGATAACCTCAATGATACTCAATTGATATAACAATTTATCTACAAAAAAACTTTGTACACTTTGAGAAATAAATAAAGGCTTTGAAATTGAAATTGAATTACTATTATAGACGACCTCTGTGGCGCAGCAGGTGAAGGTCCTCCTGAGACAAAGAAGGTACCAGGTCCGATTCACGCCGCGGGACGAATGTTTGCATTATTTGCAGATATTTGTCTTGGGTCTGGGTGTTTTCTATGTATAATATGTATGTGTTTACAAAAAAAAAGTATATAAGTGGTATATCAGTCATGTGGTTCCCCTGATACAAGCTTTGCTTAGTTTGGGCACAAAAGAAATAGGTAACAGAATTCAAACATATGTATGTACTTCACTTTTCATACCTACGCTCGGCGGTCTTTTATTTTATTTTTTATTTTTAAAAAGTTCACAAAACAGAGTAAAATCCATTAAAAGCTAACTTAACATTACAAGTTTGTTTTGACCTAAACTTTACTCAAATATGTAAACATGACAAGATTGAGCAGAAAAAAAAAATGTTGCTAGCTCGAAATTATGATTAACCTAAAACAGGAAAAAGAAATGTACCTACTTATTACACAATAAAACTACTATGTTACACAACAAAACTACTATGATTCGCAATAAAGCAACCTGATAACGCATCTCTTAAATCGAATCATATTTGGGTCGAAAATATCTAGCTCAGCATCATTGGAAGCCAGTTCGTTATATAGACGACACGCTCTATAGAGAGGGGAATTAAAGGAAGTGTTATTTCTAAGTATATTCACCGAAAATGTTGCTGGGTTACGACATCTGTAATATGTATTGATGTTGAGGGTCGACAATAGATTGGGACAATCAATGGCAGAGTGAAGAATTTTGTGAAGATATATTAAATCAAAATATTTCCTACGCTCAGACAGAGCAGTAACCTTAAATTTACGTAATCTATTTACATATCCAGAGAGTGAGCGGCCAAAGTTATGTCTATAGGAAAGAACCTTGAGGCATTTGTTTTGCACACTCTCTATCCTAGCTGTGTGGTTTTGGTAATGGGGTGACCAGATAATACAACCGTACTCAAGGATTGTTCTAATTAAACTGTTAAAAAGGTAAATCAAACTGTTGGGTTTTTTAAATTCTTTCGTGATTCTCGTGATTAATCCCAGCAAACGACTACTTTTAGCTATAACATGATCATAATGATTTATAAATGAAAGCTGTTCATCAAAGTAGATCCCCAAGTCCTTAGCCACTGAATTTCTATGTAGTGTTTTATTTGAGATAGTGTAATCATAAAGAATTCTGTGGTGTTTTTTCGTAAATGAGATGACAAAACACTTTTCAACATTTAGGGAAATACGGTTGTACGTACACCACTGGAATATTATATCTAGATCTTTTTGTAGTTTTATACAATCAATTATACTGTCGATTTTTAAAAGAACTTTTAAGTCATCTGCGTAAAAAAGACATGGACAGTTTATACGTTCTGCCAGATCGTTAACAAATATAACGAAAAACAAGGGACCCAGATGTGATCCTTGAGGGACTCCTGACGGAATACGCATCGGTAGGGAAGTATGACCTTTCATGGCCACAATCTGGCTCCTGTTGTCTAAATAAGAGCGAACCCATCTTAAGAGGCTTCCGTGAATACCATAATGGGATAATTTAGAGCAAAGTATAGAGTGATTGACTTTGTCGAATGCTTTTTGGAAATCTGTGTAAATAGAATCCACTCGACCTGATGAGTCAAAGACATCACAGAGAAAAGACTTATAAGCAAGTAGATTACTAATGGTTGATCTCTTACGAACGAACCCATGTTGTTTATCTGATATGAACGGTTCAACATGGCGATAGATATTGTCATAGACAACTGATTCAAAAGTCGCGCTAGGGTTGTCAACTTTGGGGCGACTGAGGGAGGCTACTCCAAACCCGCGGTATAGCCAGCATAGAAAAAAATTATGTTTCAATATTAAACAAAACAATAAACATACTATTACAATACAAAAATTTTGCAGAACAAAATCATATAAAATTTTACATTTGACAATTTTCACCATCGAAAATTTCAAATAACTTCTAAACCTAATTACCCTATTTACACAATTTCTTTTGCCCTATCCGTTTTAGACTTAAACCTATCAAATAAGACTTAAAACAATACAATACCTACACAAACAAAAATCATGATTTCAACTTACGTAATATTTGGTGGCGTGATAAAGATTTAGGTACCTACCTACTTGTTTCGTTTAAACTGATTCAAAATAGGAAACTATTATATAAATCAAGCTTAGATAGCCACCTTACAATATTTTTATTCTCCGGGGGCCAGGCGGCGCTTACCAATCTAAATATTAGTATTGGTACCTACCAACGTTAAAACGAACCATCAAAATACAAGCAAGTACTTAAGTACTTACCTCTCTGAAACTACTGCGACAATTCATTGTTTAATGTTGAGTTTAAACACCCGTCCACTACATAATTATTACTATTATAATAACTTATAATAATAATAATAATTACTAATATGTATAAATGTATGTATTTATAAAAAAAAATGTAATATATCAATCATGTGGTTCCCATAACACAAGCTCTGCTTACTTTGGGGTTACATGATGCTGTGGTAGTCCAGCATTATTTATTATTATTATTTATTTAACTTTTATTTTGTAGCTCTATTTTTGTTTGCACAAGAAGGTTCACCGCTCGCGTGACACTCGCGCTTGCACTGGTCCGAACTGTTCCGAGACATCGTGTCCATGAGCGGTGTCTATGTGTGCGTTGCTCGAGCGCGCTTTGTATGTAGATTGTCTTCTGTTACCTATTTGTTTTGTGGTTCGGGGCTATATGATGCTGTGTGATAGTGACGCATAATTTATTTATTTATAACTTATAAGTGCACCTAGATCTTTTTTGTATGAGTGTAAATTCAGCTAGCTATTTGTTGAGAACTAAATTTTTTGGTGAGCTACATTCAAAGTCTATAGTTATTTATCATTATCATCATCATCATCGTCAGCCTATAGCAGTCCACTGCAAGACATAGGCTCCCCCAATGAGCGCCATTGCGCCCTGCCCAGAGCTCGACGCATTCAGCTTTTACCAGCTGCCTTTCGCAGATCGTCACTCCATCTGGCCGGAGGATGTCCTATACCATTGGGGTGAACAATTTCTTGATTGGAGACCGCGGCTCGGCAAACTTAGTGTAGTAAATCATTGTTCACACTAGCTTCCGCCCACAACTTAAAAAGCCGCATAAGTAGCCTATGTGTTAATCAGGGGTGTAAGGGGTTCCAGCCCCCATCTACGGAACCCAGGCCAACCTCTCCTGCAGATTATGCACCCTGCTAACTAGCAATCGGGGCTCTGGCGGCCGGCTGATTGCGGCATAGCGCAGCCTTACACTTACACTTAAATGCCTAGCCGCCGACGGGCAGCAGCGTCGGCGGTGGAAGAAGTTATGCCCTCCGATCCCCAACCCACAGCCATAATTGAGTAGAGTGGGAACATATATACACAAAATATGACTTAGTATGCATTTATACATAAGTATATTTTGGCCCTTTTTATGGATTTTCGTGCATATTCTACTTGCATATGGACTATATGCAGCATAAAAGGCCCAAAATATGTATGCAAATATCTCTAAATATAACTTACAGCTGTAAATCTTTTTTCAACATAAGCAGCCCAGCCCACCGCATACTGGCTCAATGTGATGAGTATGAACAGTATCACAGCTCCCTCGGCCAGCCCTATCTTGCGAACATGTCTATAGTAGTACAAAGCCGAACGCCAGTTGGGCAGGCCGTTCTTAAGCACTTCATTGTATCTGTAAAGAAATGGCATTTGTAAGTTAAGTGATACTGAACTTAAATGTTATAATAGTAGAAACCCCTTAAGTGCATCAGATGAGTCTGTTTTTACCCGACTGAAAAGAAGAAGGGTAATTTCTTTGGGCAGTATGTTATGTATGTTTACAGGTTAGTTCCTTTCGCTATGTACAGACATAGCTTGGGTTACAGAGCCCAAATGGACGGATTTTTTAGAATGAGGTGTCATTTCGATCATGAAGTTTTACACGCCGACGGGATTATAATCAAGTAAAAAAATATTAAGTTGATTTGGTTTCCATTGCACAACACCATTAGACTGCAACAACCAATGATATACACGTTACTATGGCAACAAACATTGATATAAAGTGTTACTATGGCAATGACCCTCATTTTTAATTATTTTGACAGTAGAATCAACTAAAACCTTGGAGATTTTTTTGACACACTCATTTTAGTCTTGGTACTGAGCGCCATACATCAAACGGCATTCAGGAGAATGCAATATAAATGAAATATAATTTTTGTTGATATATAAATTATCCTGTAAAGGATTACAGGATAATTTATATGTCAACAAAAATTATATGGTGACTAGAAGTAGCCATTTAAAAATAATACAATATGATAGCTTACTATTTAGCTCTAGAAGTTATAAGGTAGTCAAGAAATGAGGTTATTAATTAATAGTGTCTGATAAGCTAGTTGTAACTTTCTTACTTTTCTCTCTTCCCTGGGTCCTTGAGCACATTATGTACTGACACCAGGTTCCTGAACTGAACATCAGCATCGGGAGCATCATTCTTATCCGGGTGAAGTTTCAATGTCAGCTTTTTGAATGCTGACTTTATCTCAGATGGCAGCGCATCCTGAAAGTATAATTCAAATATAAAATAAATCTAACTTTATCACAATCAAAGTTCTGAGTGAGTGAGAGAGAATGCACGGCCCAAACAGCTAGTTCTGCAGAATTGAAGTTTGTAGTGTTCCATAGTCTTTAAGCACATAGGTACCTACTAAGAAAGATAAGTTTAAATTATAATCACAGTTGATTCAAGTTATGATATTTTAGCTTGTAACATCTGGAATGTTGCACTGAAGAGAAGCCATCTCCTCTGGATGTGAGGTATGTCACAATGTGATGTTATGGCATTTCGGATATTAATAAACAGCACATAACATTAGGCAGGGGCGCAGGGTCACAAGACCGTGTTTAAATTAGAAAACCAAAAATAGTTATGTTTATTTAAAACATTGTGCTATCTATCCTACAGCCTTATTTTATAGAGGAATTTGAGATCAAGGATGTGGGGCGTTGTTACTAATGTCTTGAAATATAAGTAATACCTGCTTAACTCCTAGCAAATCATAGAAATTCTGGTTAACTTCTTCGACCACGTCGAAAACTTCAAAATCACCTTCGTCCCATGCGGAGGCAGTTATTATGAGTGATACAAATATCACCACCACAGAACGCATCTTGGAAACTACTAGTTCTCACATTAACAACTAAAAAAGACCATATTTTAGTCATAAATTATTTTCCCGAGTTGTAAACACGCTCTCATCATTTTCCTCAATTTTTTTTCGAAATTTGACAGATGCCAGCTGGACAAGGGCAAGGTGGATAATATTGCCGTCTTTAGGAAATTTCTACCAATTTGGTAGTTTGAAATACTCAACACGGAGTATAAGCGGTGATTTAAAATTTAACTCTCTGAAAGTCATAGATAGTTACATGTTGTATGGACAATGTATTTATACGTAATTATTGTTTATGTATTTATCGTACAATTGAAATACAATTATGTATTTTTCATTGTTATTAATTGTTTCGATAATTTATTTTATTTTTCCACAAAAAAAAGCTGTTACCAATAAATAACTTATTTACCTGTATGTAGGTACATTATATGAATCAGTAGGTAGCTAAAGGTACTTGGTTTTAAAACAAACTTCAGCGCTACGAATTCTCAAGTTCTACGTAATTGTCTGACTTGCATAAAAAGCTGTATAAAAGTACCTATTACATAGGTAAACCTAAATGTTGCCATGCCCTTCCTGGGCTCATGTTGATACATATATATATATATAAGAACTTTTTGTACCTACACATGAACGCAATAAATAACTTTGACTTTGACTTTGACTTTGATATATATCCGTAGGTATCTAACTTAGGTAATAGGTACTACATCAATCAATCTGTACACTAAGTACCTACCTACCTATCTATATCTATCTACCTACACAAACTTAGGTTTTCATTAGTCTTCTCATGTAGTTTTTATTTCAGCCTTTACGGTTAGACCTTGACCTAAAAAGCTCATAAAGCTCATAAAAGAAAAAATAAAGAAAATAAATATGTAACATAGAAATTGGAAGAGATTTTAATACTTTCTTCGTACTAAGACCTTGTAAGAACCTAGATAAATTTATTTTTATGTTCTCCATTACTCAGGGACTCGATTTAGATTGGAAATGTGAAACGTAGATACCAAATAAACAAACACGTTAAATTATTCTGAAGCATTTTGATACTTTAATAATTCAAGTTGCGCAAATAACAGATCGCAGATATTACAGGGGTGTGCGGGCAGGGTGCGTCTCTCGTAAATTGGTCGCTTGTTCGGATCGGGTGCGGTATGTCGCCTTTCAGTTTTTCTCAACCCCCGCAGTAAAATGGTGTGCTGTACAGAGGGTGTCACCGCGCATGCTTACCCCGCGTTATTTTATTGCGACACACAAAGGAGCTATAAGACCTGCATTGTGACATCAAAAATATTATAATAATGTGTGTCATAGATGGATTGGATTCGAACTCTTACAGAAAGGCATTTATCGTTTTTACAGGAATATTTCTTATTATATTATTAGTGGTGTTACTTGTACAATTTGAACATGATAGGGTAAGTAATCTACTATTTTTTTAAAATATTTGATTTATTATTAGCTAATAAAAGCATTGTCATCGAACAAGCTCATTTTCATATAATTTTGAGGTCTGATTTTGTTTATGCAATTGGAATGATTGAATTGGAATGATTGAATTGGAATGATTTTGCAATGATATCGCATCTTGTATTGAAATTCAGATGAATATGATGTAGCTACCTATTTTAATTAGGCCTAATTATATAGCAATATTTTTTATTATTATTTAAATACCATTTTATTCGAAAGTTCTTTGAAAACAGGTTACCTCTATATACTCTATCTACAGAAGATCGAATAATGAGGCATGCGCCGTATAATGCATTTTACCTATTTTGCTCTATGCATATAAGGAAGTTTTCACCCTGTATAGTTTATTGCATATATCCAATTTTCTATTATTATAAATATGTTGCTGCCTAGTCACCTTAAGTATTATTAATTATAAATGCAAAAGTGAGTAGTTATATTTGTTTGTTTGTTTGTATCTTACGCTATCACGCCTTAACTACTTAACCGATCATCATAAAATTTAGCATACACGTTGTCAAAGAAAAAGGTTCCCGAGAGATAGAAAAACCACTTTAATGCGAGCGAATCCGCTGGCGAAAGCTAGTAGGTCTATATGTAGGGTATCGTAGCTCAAGGTTTCTAGAACATATATAAAAGAGCTATGATGGATGGAATAGTCGGTGAGTAAATATGTGAAGAAGGTTATTCATCTCATTGAAAGCACTGTTGAGAGTTCTTTTGATAGAAGAATTTATGATGATGAGATAGGTATTTATTTAGGATAGGAAATTCATATCGCAAACCCTTAACACCCACCTAATTAAAACCTAATGAATGCTTGTATAAATAATAATTTAATTCTGTGATTTCGGTATGAAATACTTAGGTGCCTTTAATAAGTATTCCAAGTAGGTTTATTAAACAACGTTATTTACCCAATTAAGACATGATTTAGTTAAAATGGTGTCCATCCAAGCTTGATACCGTATCCCAAATATTCAGACCCATATTTGTTCTTCATACTGAGAATAAATTAAGCTGTAAAAAATCAATAGGTCAGATATTTTTGCCTGCTTCACAAATATGAAAAAAATCTTATTGGCATTTATTCTGAACATAAAATTCTAGTTACACGCCTACTCAATTGTTTCAGAATGCAACGAATGTATGCGGTGATAAATTATCCTGTCCACCCACTTGGCATTGTTGCCAACTTGGATGCTGCGCTCCTGTTACCGCTTCGCCACGCACTGAAAACGAAAAAGAACACACTTACGATCCATGGTACACTCAATGGTGCGTTGCGTAAAACGAATGTAATCTAGATATCTTAACACAATAGTGCTAGATTAATCATTGTCCTAACTATGTTTGTTACTTTAGATAAGTCATCTTACATATTTATACCATAAGGCAGGACTTTTTAATAAGGATGGATATAAAAAAACAATTTATCTTAACATTTCATCCCTCAATAAAACGCATTTTTAATTAAACTTAAGACTAAAAATGAGTATTAATGATACACTAAAAAAAAAATACAACAGAATTGAGAACCTCCTCCTTTTTTTGAAGTCGGTTAAAAATAAGATCGATTGATCATTTGATAAGCTTTATCTAAACACGCGGTAGCGTGTCAAGCCAAGTTCAAGTATTATGGTCTAAAATATCGTGTTTTATCAATTGTCATCCTACTAATATTTATTAATATAAGGTGAAAAGTTTGTAAAAACTTTATGCAATGTGAAATTCTTGCCCCTCTTTCACACCAAAATTACTGAACGGATGGGATTGATATTTTGCACTTATATATTATGTAGTTCTAGACCGGAAATAGCATATTGTTTTACCATACGAACGAAGCCGCGGGTGGAAGCTAGTACCTAATATCATGATTTTAATTTGGAATTGGTAATCTACTTAATCCAATTCTAAAATGTACAAATATCTACCTAATTAAAGAGTTGTTACAAGTAATCTACATGCGATCACACTAATATTATAAATGCGAAAGTTTGTGTGTATTATGTTTATAATCGCTTCACTCCGTAACGGCTGAACGGATTTGGATGGAACTTAGAATATACATGGTTTAAGACTTGGATTAACACATAGGCTACTTTTTATCCCGGTATCACCGCACCGCGGGTGGAAGCTAGTTTAATCATATATTTTTCTTCAGGCCAGTTTTATTCTTCCTCGGACTGCTGGGAGGAATTGTAATCTGCTGCGTTTGGTGCTTCCTATGCAGACGGAACTCGTCTGGCGTCTGCTCTATGAGTTGTTCCTGCTGCACCCCAAGCCGGCGAGGCACTGAGGTGGACTCCGCAGGCTCGCTCTACCCTCCACCACGATACAGCCGCTGCGGGTCCTTCCATCAAGCCCCACCACCGTATTCTGAAGTGATATTTTATTGTGATTTTTAGTTGACTTTGTTAATTTTACGCCTTTTAGTTTTATTTTCTCTTTGTTTCAACACTTCCAAGGTACCTATATATATTATACCCTGTGTAATATTAGGTCCTTACATATGAAATTGGCGTGTTTTCACTCTATTTTATTGTGTAATATGTTTTTAAATTAAACTGTCATAGGCATACAAAATTAATTTAACATAGGCTATATGTATAATATAACATTATTGCAAAGGTTGAAAATTCAATAAATATTATTTTTGTTAAAGTTTGTCACCAAAAAATAAAACTTAAAAACATTTTTTTTCATGTGCTTTCCATTAAATTAGTAGTATTTTTTATTTGTTACTTTCTTTTTTTTAATAAAGGCTACGCATACTTTTCGAAATTTTAGGGGATTAGTAGTTCCAGAAAAAAAAACTCCATACAAAACGCCAATTTCATAATGTAAGGGTCCAATATACTATACTACTTGAGAATATTATAGGAGTTTTCAGAATATCCAGATAGGCTGTCAAGTTTATTGTCAAATCGTGTCTGCATGCGGCTGAATAAAGTGCTATGCAGCTTTTTATTGCATGAAAGTTTTGATCAAGTACCTAAATAATAAAACAAAAAAGGAATCCTTATCCTAATTTTATAACTTCAGGTATTACATTATTTTATTTTGTCAGGTACAATCCAAGCCCGACCTCTACCCACTCGTTATCACATGTGCTGAAGGAGAAGGGAAAGCAGGAGGGAACTACCTTATGGTTCATTACTTCAGAAACTATGTAATAAGGCCTCCACCAGGTAATTAAAAACGACCTTGTCTTTTTCCAATTATCAGACATCTAATCTGTTCCATTTCATAGTTTATTAAACCAGCTTTTACAAGAAAAAACTTGACGTTTTTAATCAGCTTAAGAATATTATTCTATTAGAATCGATTGTACTTAGCTAATTTAATTAGTCGCACAAGTTCATCGAGTAGAGGTTTTACTTTACTCCTAACGGGAGCACGTACTTGACTGCGATGTAAAAAATGTTGGGAACAGTTAAAAATGTGTACAAAGAACATGAAGGTGTCATAAAATTGACTAAGCTTAATGTTACGACTGTAAGTAAAACCCCTTCCGCGATGGAAACCAACAAATTTAAAAAATATAACGCTTATTCATAACCAAATGTCATTTTATAATGCTTGATAAATTATTTATTGTCATTTAAATGTAAATAAAATGAGGTGACATTATAATATTTTAACGCCATTTCAGCTATATATGAGGTTTATAAAACTGTTACTACTTGTTGGTTTTACTGTTACGAATAAGACGGTATGAATTGAAGAGACGAAAGGGTTTATAAAGCAACAGCAAAATAATGTTCTGATTGCAGGTTCTCTATCAGCGACGAGTACTGCAGAATCTCTCAACTCCAGTTTCATATGCAACGCGGCAAATGAGGTCAGTTTAGTTATTTTATTTTTCCTACATTATATTTTTAAATAAATATAAAATCGTGGTTACTGTTGTCGGTATCTTACAATTGTTCATTTATTATTTTTTATTAAAATAACAATTAAGTCAATTTTTATTTACTCTCATTAGGGTGGGGCCTAACGTAAAAAAAAAATGTTTTTTCCAATATATTTTTTTTCAATTAACCTCTCTCGTCCCACTGCTGGGCAAAGGTCTCCCCCATAGATTTCCAATAACATTAAGATTAAATAAATATTTTTGTTATTATTTTTATTTTATTGTTATAACATTTATGTCAATATTACATTACATTGACGAAACCTTATTATGTGATTAAAGTAAGATTTGTATTATTCGTCACATTTCGTCGTAGACATTTAGGGCGAAGGTATTCGAAAATAAAATCAAAAAATAATTGGTTAAAAATAATCTGTTGCACTCGACTCGCGCGTAAATAGCTTCATCTGGGCAGCCTCTTAACATTTCAATTTTTTTTAAATGTTTGTATAAGGATTTCGTTTTTACATCATCTTGGGAATATAATAAAATATCGTCGGTAACGGTACGTGAAAATTCCCGCTTTTCAATATCAATAATGAAATAACTTTACAATTGCGGCTTGGCAAACGTCGTGTAGGAAGTGTAGGTCAGGTGGAGTGACGATCTGCGAAAGGCTGCTGGTAGAAGCTGGATGCGTCGAGCTCAGGACAAGGCGAGATGGCACTCATTAGTGCCCTAGGGGAGGCTTATGTCCAGCAGTGGATTGCTATAGGCCGATGACGAAGATGATGATGATAAACTTTACAATAGGTCCTTTTTTTAGAACGTGAGAAATATTATAAATTCATAGATTTTATATTTTTATTTTTAGGCGAATTCGATCATACCGCCGCCATACTCATGCGCCAATAACTTCGAGGAGTATGGCTTGGGCTGCCGGCGGTCCATGCTACGCTCCATGTCCTCGCTGACAGACCGCGCCCCTGCCCCCTCGCGCCCCACAACCCGCACCCCCGCGCGATCCGGTGACACCACCTATAGAGAGAACCTGCAGTGGACACCAGACATGGATATGGTAATTAATTAAAACCTGTTGTTTAGTATTTAGTTTAGTCATAGTTTAGTTTGGTTTATCCCATATACGCCCTAGCGGTTAACCGCAGTGGCGGCTAGCCGCGCGGCCAGCCACTTTAACCTATTAATACGCAACCGTCTATGATTATACGCACTTAACCGCCACAAAATATTAACTAAAGGCTAACGTGGTTACCGCTAGTAAGTATGAGGGCTTAAGGTGGATGATTTTCACTTTGATTGCTATGAAGCCGTGGTGGCCTAGTGGGATGTATGTACCCCGACTTAAGATCTGGAGATCGCACCTATGGTTTTATCGTTTCGAGAAATTTATTTTCGCATTACCATGAGCTCGAAACGGTGAAGGAAAAAATCGTGAGGAAACCGGCAAGTTCGAAAAGTGTGTGCTAAGTTAGTGTTCCAATAAAAAGCGGCGATGGGCTTGCAACCTGTCACGTGGAATGCTAGCTGCTTGCAAAAAGTGGGCATGTATCGAACGTAATGTTTGGACTTGCCTCTGACTACCCCCGTTAAGATAACTTAACGGGATATAGTACCTACGTACTGAACAATATCTGAAGATATCCATAATGGGGAAAAAGTCGTGAAGATGTTTGTTTTTGTTTTGGGAAATACCTAGGCTCATTAATACTCAAGCGAATTACAAACAGCATAGATAATATAAGCGCTTTTGTCAATATCGCTTTTCAAACAAAACAATAGATTAACATGAACAGATTCGTCAGATACAAAATATTACATGAAGTAAGCATCTGCAGCTCTATAATACGAGAAGCAATAAATTGATTCAGATTCATACGAAAGTACCAAATTTTGATGTATTGTGAAGTATGAGTACGTTTGAAGTTGTTGGTACAGGAAGTAAGCGGATTAACCCGTCACATCACAGTTCTATTAATAATTCCATGCCTGTCACACACGTAGCAGATAATATTATAATATTGAATCTGCGAGTCACCAAATATTGAACGTTGATGTGTTGTTATAATAAAAAAATACCAATTAATAAAACAGCTTATTTTTTTAAAAAAATATACGAGAAGCAATAAATATTTTAAGCTATTGCATAGCTTCTATCGAGGGCCTTGAGCGCGGGGACCGAATCCAGAAATTCCGTAACGAAAAAAAACCTCACGCTCCCCACTCCGACGGGCACGGAGGTGTGGCTTGAAGGCCGTGCATTGTCTAACGTCGTTTCTTTTCGGCAGTCTTCGACACGGTGTTTGTGTGCGTGCAACTAGACGTATTGTACGACTCTACGAAGCTCGCACGAATCGAGACGATCACCACGCTCAAAAAGTGTAACTTGAATTAATATCAAAGAAAAAGAAATACTGCATAAATAAAATAAATAAATAATTATAATTGCATAAGTTGATACAAAATGCTATGCAATAGCTTTACCGCGGCAGTCCCCGAGTGCCACACGTCTTTTTTTTATATATTGTTATAATATAACAACAGCGTTCAATATTTGTTGAAATATTATTTGTCAGCCTAACGTATAATTTATTGCTGACTCTTAAAGGTATTGACGTTAACTGTAAGTTTTGAGTTTATGAAATAAATAAATGTGCGAAATTTTCTGAACAAATAAGTACTGATGATATACCAACTAAATTATTAATCAGGTAAAAAGAGGGCGCTCTTCATGGAAATCGATGGAAAAGACTTATGTTCAGCAGTGAATTTCTATAGGTTGGTGATGACGATGATGACTGTGAAATAACTTTTACATTATTTTCAGGATCAACCCTACGAACGCACTCAAGCCTTAGCGCTCCAAAGAGAGCTATTAGATTGTGAAATGTACTGTGAAGGTAGCTGGCGCATGCCAGTTCTCGGCACCTCTCTTGCAATGCACCAGTCACCTTCACGCGGGGATGATATCGTCTTCGAGCCTGAGGCTTACGGAGTGCGACACGTCATCCACCCCCCACCGCCAGAACCATGCGAATCTCCAACACAGCCAACAAGTCCCTCACAAACATCCAAAGACTCAACCCGAAGGCTGAACGAAGATAGACGACAGCGTCGCCTGGAGAGTATCAAGCGGAATATTAGGAAATCGAGCTTATACATGCCACTATCCACCGCTCATCCGGTGAGGCCATCGAGGATATCTCCCGGCACTCGTGCTTCTTCCAGATCTGCACCCGCTACGCCCTGCAGTAACCTCGTGCCTAACCTACTCAACTTTACCCATCGAGCATCCAGGCATAGTTCTCGATCTTCGAGATTAGAAGAGGAGTATGATTCGTTGATTATGGACACGGAACAGTCACGCATGGACCACAAATTCTAGATTATATTTAACCGCTTTTGTGTACCCAGGCATTAGATGATAATCTGATCATGATTAATTAAGTTTAGATACCCAAGTGATAGAAAAGCAGTGAATGGACACCCTAAGTAATGGACCCTAAAAGCCTAACTACGTGTCAATATCTAGTACCTTACATCTTGTTAATCTGTAAGTTGTGATTTTAATTCGATGCTCATTATTTATTAGAGCGAGTCTAGGCTATGTAATTTTATTCAGTACCTAACTTTAATTTGAATGAGTTTAAAACATGAGCTTGCTGAACAAATTTTGTTCACATGACTTATCTTATTAAAACAAAAGAATATGAAGAAAGTGGTTTTGTGTTTTTTCTACGGAAGGGTCTCTTATTCCGCTGATGTAGTATGTTAACAATAGTCTTATTATATTTATTTATTACTTATTATTACTTATTGTATTCGTAGATATTCCTTCTCACCGAAAAAAATTGGTATGAATGTTTAATACCCTTGATTTATTCCTTTTAGTAGATAATCTGGTATTACGCAAGCGAAGCTGCGGCATGAAGCTACATAATCAGTTTCAATATCAACTTTATTCATATTACATAAATAACATTACAGAAAAATATTCAAGGCGTTATACATAAAATAGCTTAATTAAATTAAATTGATATCCAGGAATCATTAGGTTTCATAATCTTTGAGCTTATGTACTCATACGAATGGTACTTTTAATCTTCTGCAACTGAGGTAGTAGTCTGTCAGACACCGTCAACCAAATTCGACGTTGCCAATTCGCAATAACGCGTGATATAGATCTGTCTTGCTAAATACTTTCCTGCATTAGTTCGCGGCAGCGGGTAGTGTGGCACAAGTGGCCGACACACAGACCGCACGTGTCTGGCGCTAAGAGCTAAAGGTGTCCGTCAGACGTAAGTACAGCAATAAGATCTGATTCCGTTACCCGTCACCTCGTAAAGACGTAAAGGGGCAAACGAGTTCTTGAGTGGAGACCGCGGCTAGGCAAACGTAGTGTAGGACGCCCTCCGGCCAGGTGGAGTGACGATTTGCGAAAGGCTGCTGGTAGAAGCTGGATGCGTCGTGCTCAGAACAGGGCGCAATGGCGCTCATTAGGGGAGGCCTATGTCCAGCAGTGGACTGCTATAGGATGATGATGATCATACAATTTTGTTAGTTTTTTTTTATCATAGCTTCTGGTTACACTAGTGAAAACAAATGAATGCTCAGTTTTAAATACAATTACATTAAGATTTTTTTGATGAATTATGTATTATGTAAGGTTAGGCGCCACATGTATAAAAAAATATACCTACCTCAATAATACATCATTCATGTAAAGAAATAAACTCCAAAATATATGTAATTTTTGGTTTCATAGCTGATATCTGATAGACTCCACGTCAGTCAAAAGTTTTGTTCTATCTGACGAAGTCGTTTTTCTATGTTCGTTGTAGCGCATGCACTTGCACAATGCGCATTGTTTTAGTGTGCGTTAGCTCAGAAGCCGTCAGGACAGGAGCTCTCAATCTCAGCCGGGACGCGGTCCGAGTCACTAGTGCTAATTGTAACCGCGCCAAAAATTTACGGCGAGTACCGTCACCATAGCAACTCAGCGTAAAGTTGTTCGTGGTCAAGTATTTATTTTTATTATATTTAATTATTAACTTAGGGTCATAGGGCTATTGTTTACCACTTCCTGAAGAAGCAATTTTTTATTTACCTTATAACACGCAGAGCTTTACTGTGATTTATTTCACCTCAGAAACATTACCCAGTGTACAGCTGAAGCTACGGGTGTTAGCGTAAGAACTATGCTGTGTTAAAAGATGAAAAATATTTACCATCCTCTTCCTCAAAGTTAAGTTATCCTATGAAAAAAAGAGGAAGAGAGAAAATAAGACATAAATCTATAGTTTCTCAATCGATGTCGTTCACGTGCAATGCAAAATTTTATGCGTGGAGTGCGGAATACACATAGGTTCCGAGAAAAAAAATTAAGTATAAGTATGAAAAAATAAACGCCAACACACAAAATCGAGAGGGGTGGGGGGATGTGGGATTACTAGGGTGGGGAAACCTCCGTCCCCTCAAAAATACCCGCCAACCTATCTGTTGGTTTTGCTGCGGAAAGGATTTATTTAAAATGTGTAAAATTTCTTCTTCTTTTATTTATAGCCTCTGTGGTATAGCATCCACAACTAAAACAGCCGATAAAACAATGTGAAACAAACTTTCGTGACAAATCGGAATTTTCACAAAATTAATACTTCGAAAAAATATTTATTTCCTCAGTACGCCAAATCAGATATAGGCTTCCTAGGTATAGACCTATCTGAGAAATAAGTTTCAGCCGCCTAGCTCACTACAATGAACGGATAGTTGAATACTATTTTGTAATACTAGATAGCCTCCTGTTTGAAGTCGGTTTTTATATTTTTTTTGCGGACGGCATTAATACCTGCGCCTGCGTCTATATTGACGTTACACACACAAATACACCTATCGATACACTTCACTACTACAACCAAGGCAAACCCGCCTACGTGAAATAGAATAACTATAACAATAAAGTCACCTCAGTTGCAGAGGGTTAAGGTAACTAAATCAAATTTAACCTTATTGAATCCAAGGACCCAGAGTTGAGCTCTAAATGGTAGAAATCAGTCGTTATTTATATGGCAGCACTATGTTCAGCGCGCGCTCCACAGACCAGTGAGTCATGTCATGTCCTATGGCAACAGTCAATCAAATGTCACTGAAAAGGAAGCAAAGCAATGTCAGTGTCAAGCTGTCCTGTCAGCGAATTATTTTGTGCTTACATTGCATTGTTTGTTTACAAATAATAATTTTCTTAGTTCTCGTAAAAACCAGAAGAAAACTCACAATCAAACTGACTTCCGAAAAAGATTACGATATGAGTGTTCCAACTGATTTTGGTCCGGACTCCGGCGGGAGGATCAAGGTAATAAAATTGAATTGAAACAGAGCCTGCGAAGTAGATTGTTTTTTTCAAAATACAGCTTTACCACTGTTGTCTTTCATTTCCAGGGCCTTACAATCGTCAAACCAATCGTATACGGCAACGTAGCCCGTTATTTCGGTAAGAAGCGTGAGGAGGATGGTCATACACATCAGTGGACGGTGTACGTGAAGCCCTACGCTAATGAAGATATGTCGGCTTATATCAAGAAGGTACATAACACCATACCGTCACATATATAGCTTTAAACCCATCTTATGATATCCTCCTGTGTTGTGGATATCAATAACTATGATTAAACCATGGTACCACAACACCCAGACCGGAAATATTAAAACTTATAATAAGCGTATAACAAATAAATACCAATACAAAGTCTTTATTTACAAAAATATATGGTACAACAGCTCAGGAGCTCAGGATAGGGCGCAATGGCGCAGTGGACTGTTAGAGGCTGATGATGACGATGATGATGATGGTACAACAGATCTATGCCCTTCTGAATTTGGCTGCAAGTAGCTACATATTTCCTATGTTTGTGTCAGATTGTACTAGAATTGGTTGAATCGTTTACTGAGCCTTCATTCTTCACTTCAGAGGGACATCGACCGTTGTGACTGTTGTAGATGATGCAAACATTTATCCCTCAGGAATCGAGTCTGTAACTCTTGAATCTAGCCTATTTTATTCAGCCTAGGCTATTTATTTATTTACTTAAGATACACCAATAGAGCACATATTTAATACATAAAACACCAGTATTCAGTCATATGACAGTTGTCATATACGTGTTTCTGATATGTGCGCCAATTACAGGTGTACAGCATTTGCCATTAAATTAGTGAACAGATTTAAAACGTACTTAAGTAGACAACTAGAACGAAAACTATTCACCCTTTGCCATCGAGGTAATTATTTACCAACAAACTCCTATGTGAGAGGAGTAGTCTTCTTCACATAGGAACATGTGTATACACCTGTTGCACATATCAGAAACCCGCATATGACAACTGTCATATGACTGAATACTGTTTAGCTGATACGCTATAGCTAACAAGTAGGACTTTAAAAAAAAATTAACCGACTTCAAATAAATCACTTCTTACTTCTTGCCCTAAAGAATTTTGAAAATTGGTTCACGATTAACGGAGATATTGGTGATCATAGGGCGAAAATTACAAGTGAGGATGAGGTTTTTTGAGTTTTCCGGGAAAAGTACCAATCCCTCAGGAATAAAATTAATATGGGAACACCTGTGAAGTATACTCTATTAAACAAAAAAATATTTTTTAAGATCGGTCCACAATTGACGGAGTTATCGGTGAAAATACTTAAAAAAAAAGTCGAAAAAAAAGGTTCCGACGAATTGAGAACCTCCTCCTCCTTTTTTAAGTCTGTTAAAAACATTATAAATGTAGGTTCAACTTCTTCTTCTTCTTCATATGAGCTAGTGACCAACTCTTGTGTCGGAGTTTTTAGGCCGCCCGAAGGCCCCCGTCATGGCTTAACGTCTGAAAAGCCAAAGGTACAACTATTATTGCAGAAAAACCGGTTTTTCTCAAACATGCTTGGAAATTAGAGCATTATTTTGACAACCTTCTTTGGAGATAAATCGAAATTGCTGTACTGGCCAAATACATGCAAGCAGCGGCCGGCAAAAGTTATATGAAAATCCATATCAGCTTGGCGGCCAACTAAATTGCAATGTATTATAAATTAATATCTGTCATGTAATTTAAAAATGGAACGTCTTTTTACGCCGAAACTAAATAAAGGTTTTTAAATTTCGAACTGACTTGCAAATAGAAAGCTGTTTATTGTAAAATGTTTAAGTTCTGCCAATGAACTACTTAGTTTTAATTTCCACGCATTATTTGAGAAAATCACTATACAAGCCTTGGCCACAACTAAGCATTGATGGACTCACATATGCGTGCGATGTTCGTCCATGCCTCTTTTGTTATTGTTCATCAAAGGTTGAGTATAGAATGAATAGGGGGAAGTTATCATAATTCTTTATGTTTGTAATAATTTTTAAAATACAAGAAATTACCTTTTGCCAGCAACTTTGCTTGTGTTTATGTAGATTTATGGTATGGTTGAGTAGGTGAGAAAACTTATCAAACAAACTCGCATTCGCATGTATAATATTAGTAAAGTGATGATTACTTACCTGCAGGTTAATTTCAAACTTCACGAGAGCTACGCAAACCCCAATCGGATACTAACGAAGCCACCATACGAGCTGACTGAGACAGGGTGGGGAGAGTTTGAAATTGTTATCAAGTTGCACTTTCACGACCCTAATGAAAGACCTGTAAGTAATCACTTGATCACGTGAGTTGGATGATATTTTTAGAAACACCCACATTCTACAATGTCTGAATACACATCTCTTTAACCAATGTGTTCTGCCAACTATGAGTTGGAGACATGGGAGCTCACGAAGGAGGCTATGCACAAAATCAGTGTTGGCGCACCATGCCTGGCATTACACTTTTAGACCGAGTGTCCAATACCGAAATCCGCAAGCGGACTCAAGGTCCAGGATATCAGCGAACGGATATTGGGGCTCAAGTGGAGTTGGGCAGGACACTTGGCCAGACGGAGGGACGACAGGTGGACCAGAGAACTGACCGAGAGTTGGTTATAGAAATAGGGGCCGTCCTCCAGCGAGATGGGGTGACGATATTAGAGAGACCGTGGGCGGCACCTGGTTATGAATAGCGCAGGATCGAGGCAAGTAGCATAATCAGCTGTAGCTGGAAATAGGCCTTCTTTTGATTATGCTACCTACGACTTACAGGTCGATAACGGATGTAATGATGATGATGATGAACAAACAAATCAAAAAGCCTATAGATGTAAAGTTTAAGGCCTGGCCCTAGTCACCTGGCGTGTAAAGTACACCTTGGGATTTAACTCGCAATCCATTGTATCCTAGCATGTAACTTGATGTAAGTCACGAGGCTCTGTCAGTGCGTACGTAGCCTAAGGCCCCTCGTCCACGGCGACTTTTTGTAGCGATGCTGTCGCGCTTTTACGAAACATCGCTACTAACTGCTGTAAGTCGCATTTGCAACGCGCTAAAGCGATGCCAACGCGCTATCGCATCGCGACTGTATCGATGCTGTAGCGCGACCGTGTCGGACAAGAAGAAGAACGAAGGGAGGGCAGGGTGGCGCGTGAGTGGAGAACTGAGCATGAGTGCAACACAAACAGGTCGAGAGTGCTGTTGTACGTCACGTCCGCAAAAGTCTGCAAGATTCCATCTTGCAACTGTAGCGATCGCAAGCATTGTGCCATTACTGAATCGAGTTTGCATCTCGATTCGCGACTGAAAATCGTGGTGGGCAAGGGCAAACAGCTAGCTCATCGCGGCTACTATCGATGCATCGCTACTGCATCAAGTCGCCGTGGGCGAGGGGCCTAAATGTCCATTTTCATATTCAGGTGACATTATACCACATCCTGAAGCTGTTCCAATCCCCCGTCACGGAGGGAGCTCCCCCCACAGTCGGCCGAGCCCTAGTCAGCGAGTCCTATGAGGAAATAGTCTTCCAAGAGCCGACTCACCTGATGCAACATCTACTGAACAGTGTGAAACCTATCACCAATGGCAACTGGACGCATGATACCGATTGTAAGTATTTATTTACTTACTAGCTTCCACCCGCGGCTTCGCTCGCGTGGTGCTCGGATAAAAAGTAGCCTAGTTTGTGAGGATTAGGGCTTGCATTCGAATATTCGAATAATTCGAATATTATTTTTGTTCGAATATTCGAATACTGATATTTCAATATTCGAATATTCGATTTAAATTAATAAGACCGAAATCGGAACTCAGATTGCCACTTAAGAGTTCGCGCGATATATCCATACAAGACTATACAAGTTTACGTCGTCGTTCGGGTAAACAACATGTCGAACGATCCGATCCAAACCCAATAACTTTTATCGGGTTCGGAACACGGTTCGGATACACTCGGAAGTTTCGCGTAGTGCATTCGCGTAGTTGACGAGACTGTTCTGTCGTCTTCGTCTCTGTCGTTAACGTGAATGTTTATTTTCATGATTTTGTTAAAATACCAACTAACCTAGATTTATAACAGTCAGTTAAAAACAGTCGTTTTTAGAGTGACATTACCGAGCCGGTCAAACGAACCCTTTGGTGCTGCTTTGTCCGTCCGTCCGTCCTTGGCGTGGTTTACTTCGGTGTACTTAAGAGATCACCTTGGTTAAGCAACTCTCCGCGTGGTCATTACTTGGATGGATGACTGTTTAGTGACATTTAGATTTGACCACTTCCGTGCTTCGGAAGGCACGTTAAGATGTTGGTCCCGGCTTTTCAGTCGTTAAGCCACGTCTGAGGCTTTCGGGCGGCCTAAAATCTCCGACACTAGAGTTGGCCACTAGCTCATACGAAGAAGAAAATTTTAATTTGTGGTTGATTGTGCGTTTAAATCACCAATGTCTCGTTACGGTGAGGTACATACCTTTTTGTAATTTTTTTAAAATTATTTCATGAAAAAACGCGTTTAAGAATAAAAAAGTTCATATTTTATACTTCTTCATGAAAATAACACTCAAAATAACAAAATAAGATGTGATTTTAATAAAATCATAAGTGTTTTTCTATTATTCGAATAATATTCGAATAATTCGAATAGTACCCGAAAAAAAATCGAATATTCGAATATGAATATTTTCGAATATTTGCAAGCCCTAGTGAGGATGGATGTATGTTTGCTACTCAATCGCGCCAGAAAAGATTTATATATACACATAGATGTGTTAATCCAAGTTTCATTCAAATGACGACCTCTGACGACCTCTGTGGCGCAGCGGGCGAAGGTCCGCCTGTGACGCAGAAGGTTGCGGGTTCGAATCCCGCTGCGGGACAAATGTTTGCATATTCTGCAGATATTTGTCTCGGGTCTGGGTGTTTTCTATGTATTATATGTATGTATTTACAAAAAAATATATGTATCTATGTAGTATATCAATCATGTGGTTCCCATAATTCAAGCTCTGCTTAGTTTGGGGCTACATGATGCTGTGTGATAACGTCCAGGATTATTTATTTATTAAATCCGTTCAACCTTTCTGGCGCGATTGAATAGCAAACATACATCCATCCTCACAAACTTTCCCATTTATAATATTAGTAGGAGATGGATTCATCATTATCCACAGTTCGACTTTATCCACTGCTGGATGTTTGTGCCATCCACCACGGTCTTGTGCTAGTGGCATCCACGATCGCCCGGCGACGCGTACTATGTCGTCGACCCATCTCGCTTCTGACGCTTCTTCTACCCACCCTCACCATTTGGTTAATATCCGGCTCCACCTGTCATCAACACGCCTCGAAATGGGTCCCAACCATCTCCACTCGAATTCCATAAGTTGACTTCCAATGTTCTGGACTTTTACCTGTTTTATGATCTCGGCTAGGAACTCTATGTACAAGTTTGATACTGAGCATAGCTCGCTCCATGGCTCTCTGTACTACTCTCATTCTATACACAGCCCCATGGGTAAGCAGTAAGCATTCCAGGTCTTGGCACCACAAGTCATTGTCGGCAGAACACATTGATTAAACAAGCATGTTTTCAGACTTCATTATTCATCACCATCATCAGTCTATATCAGTCCACTGCTGGACAAAGGCCTCCCCTAATGAGCGCCATTGCGCCCTGTTCTGAGCTCGATGCATCCAGCTTCTACCAGCAGCCTTTCGCAGATCGACACTCCAGTTGGCAGGAGGGCGTTCTACACTACGTTTGCCGAGCCGCGTTCTCCACTCAAAAACTCGTTTACCCCAACGGTTTTCGGTTCGACAGATATAGTCAGCCCACTGCCACTTCAGCTTGCTAATTCTCTGAGCTATGTCGACAACTTTTGTTCTATGTCGTAGTCTCGGTGCGGATTCTATCCTTCAGAGAAACATAATTATTGATTTTACTTTATCTGTTTCAGTTGAGGAAAAGAAAGAGAAGATTCTAGACAAGATAATAGTTGCACAAGCCAAGGTCAAAAGCGAAATAACAGAGTTGAAAGAAAAACTGCACCTTGCTAAGGAAACTATAACGAAGTTCAAAGATGAAATCGCCAAGCTACAGAATCACCACGGAACTAGTCTAATGATTTTGTAATGATTCTGTATTCTTTTCAGTATTTTTGTATGGGCTAGTGACCAACGATGGTCCTACTTACTCCTGTGGGAAATAGGCGTTAGTGACTCCAAGTATGACATAACGATCGTCATTTGACTGTAATTTCCCATGGAATTAGTATTTAAATTATATATTACTAGCGGCCCGTCCCGGCTTCGCACGGGTTACTGCACTTTTTTACACCAACATAATCCATGTTACTTAAGTTTTAGTAAGGATCCGTAATCTTTTCTAGCAATAAATATAGCCTATGTTATTCAGGGTGAATGTTGCTTTCCAATGGTGAAAGAATTTTTGAAATCGGCGCAGTAGTTTTTGTGTTTATTCATTACAAACATACACACACACAAAAATACAATTTTTTCCTCTTTAATATTTTAAAGTGTAGATTTTATTATTTTCTAAACATAGATTTAAAAAAAATTGTCTTTGGCCCAACATTTTTCGATATTTCCGCTTGAAATATCCGTGATCGCCCGACTGTTGATTCATACCTAACAATAAAATTTGTGGTAATATTTGTATAGAGAAATGCAGCGAATTTTCAAAGGAAGGCTCTTGTTATTAATTAAGAAACTAATTTAATTATGTTTAAGTTTATGTGTACATATAAATGCCAAAACTAGAAACCTTAATGTAAGTAGGTACACTACGTTATTCTAAGTAATGAAATGTATAATTAATTAAGTTTCATGATATAGTTAATGAATAAAAATTAGTTCATAACATTCTATTTTACAATTTTTTTTCAATAGCCCTTGGAAGTCACCGTAGATCAAATTTGGAGATTACTATTAATGTCTGTTAAACAGAAAAATAACCTGCAGCTTCAACATAAGCTTGAATTAGCTTCGTAACCGTGAAAGCTGTTTACAAAACTCATGGTCATCATAAATTTATGCTCGTATCGACCGTCAAATTGCCTCAATTGTTTTACCGTGGATGGACCAATCAGACTTCATAGGAAACTTTCACCTCACTGTTTATTGCTAATTTTGCTAGATTTATGTCTTCTATCGATGAGTTTTTAAGGCGACTATAAGGGTCAAACCTCCCTCTCGCTTACACTATTCAACATTTTTGAAGATATAAAATCACTGAATGTAGATAAGCAAAATAGCAAACCTTCAGGCCCTAGAAAATAACAATACAAAGGTTCAGCAATAATATCAAGTTGAACCCAACATGTTTTCCTACCAAAAAATTTGCACCAAAATTGATCACATTGGTGCAAGGTTTTTGGTTAGAAAATGTGATAGAATCAAAATGATATTATTGCTGAACCTTTGTATTGTTATTTTCTAGGCCGTGAAGGTTTGCTATTTTGCTTATCTACATTTAGTGATTTTATATCTTCAAAAATGTTGAATAGTGTGAGCGAGAGGGAGGTTTGACATGTATAGTCGCCTTAACTGTACCTATAAGCCACAAGTATGCCTAAGAAGTTGACGGTGGCGATTTTAGGAACAAAAACTGGAACTGTGTTTGACGAGTGGTAGTTTACGGACAACAACATTGTGATAAATCTGGAAATAATTTGGGTTTTAAAATGCCGAAAGTGATTATAAGTTGTTCAAGAGAAACCGTAATCAAACACATTACATTCATTTTCTGGTTTGAAGCACTGTAGCGCACTATAACCTACCTAAATAATGATGTTGAGAGCGATTTTTTCAACTTTGGATCGTATAGTAGTTTACGCCCGCGGCTTTGCTTGAATGGTACGTGATACAAAGTGGCCCATATGCTAATCCTAGGTCTAGCCTCTTTCCGCTTCTTCTTCGTATGAGTTAGTGGCCAACTCTGGTGTCGGAATTTTTAGGCCGCTTGAAAGCCTCCGACATGGCTTAACGACTACAAAAGTCGGGACCTACATCTTAACGTGCCTTCCGAAGCACGGAAGCGCTCAGATCTAAACGCCACTAAACGGTCACCCATCCAAGTAGTGACCGCGCGGAGTGTTGCTTAACCAAGATGATCTGCTTAGAACACCAAAGTATGCCTCGCCACGAGCGCTCTTTCCGCTTAGTTATTATGATAAATATAAACAATGCTGGACACTTTCACACAGCATTATGTAGCCCTAACTAAGCAGAGCCTTGTATTAAGGGAACCACTTGACTGATATACTACTTACATACATTTTTATATAAAAATACATCCTTAATATAGCTTCCTACACAGAAAACATCCAGACCCGAGACAAATATCTGCAGATCATGCAAAAATTTGTGCCGCAGTGGGAATCGAACCCGCAACCTTCTGCGTCTCAGGAGGGCCTCCACCTAATGTGCCACAGAGGCCGTCCAAACTTATGTAAAATTAGCTTTCGCCCGCGGCTTCGCTCGCGTGGTACCCGGATAAAAAGTAACTATATGTTATTCCAGCACACTGAGGGCTTACCACGAGTTTTGATAGTTTTCGAAAACTTTATAAGTTTCGGTATCTTTCCCAGTGTTGCTGTTTTAGCATTTTTAATGCTAAATTTAGCATATTTTCGGGTCTGTTAGCTTGAAAAATTCGCATTTAGCATATTTTTATGATTAACATTTTTTTGTACGTTACCTTAAAATTCAAAATTCCTTAGGAACTCAAAAGAAAAATATAGATTTTAGCATTTTATTTAGCATTTTCTCCAAATAAAAAACGGCAACACTGATCTTTCCATACATTTTCGTAGTTCATGCACGTTTCCCTAGAGGCGCTGTATGAAAATGTATGGAAAGATACCAAAACCTAAAAAGTTTTCGAAAACTATCAAAACCCGTGGTAAGCCCTCTGATCAGCTAACTCGGTTGGAAACTGAGTGAGCTGATCAGGCAGCAGATCTAGAGCTACATACACGCAAAGTTCAGATCAATCCGTTTAATAGCAAAATCCTACTAATATTATAACAAAATGACATTTTATAACGGCTTGATAAAAAGCTTGTCCTTGTCATTTAAATGTAAATTCAGGGTGGTGCAAAATTATACCTCACTGAGGGCAGCCACCTTTTCTTTCGTAGTTTAAAATAAATAAATAAATAAATAATGCTATACTATCACACAGCATCATGTAGCCCCAAACAAAGCAGAGCTTGTATTATGGGAACCACATGATTAATATGTTACATATATACTTTTTTTTGTAAATACTTATCATACATAGAAAACACCCATAACAGTTAGGAGGTTTTGTTCTGAGGGAACTATAGGTTTATTATGAAGAAAAAAACAATTGCATTTACAGAATTTTGAAAAAATGTACAGTCAGAATTGAAAATGACCTTTGTCAAAAAAAATAAGTGGGTCTCAACTCAATCGACTCGATTTCCCAACAGGAACACTTTTCCCAAAGTAAATTACCAAATCAAATCGCGTAAATTAAAAAAAAATAGTTTCTATACAATTTCTATGAAACGCCATTCGCCACAAAATTGAGTATGCAATTCGAATACTTGCCGGGAAGTACTCTGTTCTTATTTCAAATTCATCTTTCATAATGTGTAGGCAGAATAATGATACCACAGATTACCATTTCGCGTCGAATTGCGTTCCTGTTGGGAAATAGAGTCGATTGAGAACAACTTGTTTTTTTTTGACAAATGTCATTTTCTAGGCTGACTGTACATTTATTCAAAATTCCGAAAATGCAATTATTTATTCTTCAAAATAAACCTATAGTTTCCTCAGAACAAAACCTACCTACAAAATAAAAGGTAGCTGCCTTCAATGCGGTAAAATTTTGCCCCACCTGTATAAAAGGGTGACATGATATTTTAACGCCATTTTATCTATCTGAGATTTATACAACTGTTATGAATAGGACGGTAAGTTTGTGTAATGTGAATGTGAAATATTTTTCCCTCTTTCACGCCAAAACCACTTCACGAAATTGTGCACATAATGTAGAACCACTTTTTATTTCACATTACATTAGAGGACTGGAATAATATAGCCAAAGAGTACATTATATATATATAGCCAAGCCAAGCAGAGTTTCTTCCCAATTCTTCTCTGTTTGTCTGTAGTGTAAAATAAAGTCAAACAGAAATTTCGTGGAGTTTTTTAATGATGTTATAAATAAATAAATAAATTTTATTTCCAAAAAAGTAAAATAGCGGTTTGTTTGACAAAGTTGACAACATTTTAACAATTTATGAAGGTTTATTTAAATTGCATAGATGCCTGTGAAGAACCAAACTAAGCGGAAAGCTTGTATCTTGTCCTTCGAAAGTGCATTACCAACATTGTTCCCTTTGCATTCCAACAAACTTTGTATCTAGTGCAATTCAAAAGTCAACACAAACGTTCGGCCATCGCTAAAGTAGGTTAGGCAAAGTGCAGGGTGCACATGACACGATTAGCCAGTCGCGTGATGGTATGCATGTTATAGGCATGTTTATAGTTATTATACCTGGTTTTACGGGTGTTTATCTATTCTATTATAATTGGATTGTTGGAAATTGACATGAATCTAACATTGGTGATAAACATTGTTTATTTAATTGCTTGCCGTTTTCGCTGACCGCTGCCCTTCCCTACCGGTCATGAATATTTCTGTCGTTTTGAAATGTTGGATAGAAAAATAATATAATTAGGTACCTTATTGGTATAATATTTATTTGCAATAGGTGTGTTCAATCAAACTGATAATGACAGTAACAACATGATTAAGTATTGAAATGGACAAACCTTTGTGCATTGAATGCCTACGATGAGACCTACTTATTACTAAAGACTAAACTACTACTCTACTTCTATTTATATTCTACTACTTCCTCCTCTTTTATTCCGACTAGGTCACCCAGGTAGGCTAGGTTTTGCATTAACATGTAGGTAGCATCAATCTCTCTCCTCAAGAGGGATTGTCGCTTCAAATCTTAACTTAAATTAACTTGTGGCTACTATCTCCCTCCTCAAGGGGGATTGTAACGCTACACTACAGAATGGGTTAAATGAACCTTTCATTTTCCCCATCATATTTAGTACCTACGATCAGTGATGGATTTAATGTAGCTCTCAACGAACTAGAGAAAAGCTATTTTTGGAAAGCCAGAAATGAAAATTAAAAACATATTTTCATCCATATTATTATGAGCCCTGGGGCCCAGGGTGATTAGTAACTTTTCGTGCCTTTCTTTGATTGGAAAGTGTGACTTAAGGAAGGCAAAGAACACGCAACTACCCACTTGTTGACAAACTCCAAGGTTAAGACGGCATCGAGGAACCCGAGCTTTCTCATTCACAACATTTATTATTCATTGTGGTTACCGTTTTTCTTTGATGTGAAAAGCAGTGTATTCCGTTATTGTTAGAATTACTGTTCCTACACTTGGAAAACTTAAATGCAGGACTTACCTCGATTGATGCTGAGTGGCAACAATTGGAATTACTTTAAGCTCTAGCTTTTATGTTGGTGAAAGACAATGTAGCTAGTTTACTTCAAAAAGTTAAATAAACTAACTCGAACTGAAGAAAAAAGCGCCTCTTAAAATTTATCCCTTACTTACCTACTTAATATGTAGTTTGGCTGTCCACCGTACCTATTAAATAACTCGGAAACTATGAATTCATTCAAATAAGAAATATAATTCACTTTTTTTAAAAACACACTTTTATTAGATTTCTTTTAGTAGGACAGTCCACTACAAGACTTGAGCAACATGAATATCCCGTGAATACACCACATTTAACAAAAATAAACTCTTATTTTAGGCATTACACTTAAAAGTTCATTCTTTAGACATAGAACACGTAAATAAAACTCTTCTTATCCTAGAACCAACTGTTTTCTTTCTTCATCTTATCTCGACTTCGTCCCTTCATTTCTAAATTCTGGAATATCTCCGAGAGCTTGTTCAGTTTCTGTTCTGGTGTTTGGGGCAGCTGCACCAGTCTGCAGCTCTTGTCTTCCTCTCTGCATAGCGTGTAAGTTTGTTTTTCTCTTAGACACAGGAGCTTTCCCGTCTCTGGCATGGAGGATAGCTTAGCGACGTGCAACGCAGCTTTTTTGAACCTACTTTTTGGAGAAATTTTTTGCTGATCCTCCTCTGTGTTATCATCGGACTCTGCCTGTTTCGTGTCCTTTTCTTTAGAGGAATTGAGATACATCGGCTCGATGACATCGTATGTGTTTTCCCGCAGCAGCTGCTGCGGTTTCCTCACCTCCAGATCCAAAGACTTCTTCCTGTAGCCATGTATCCTCAGCGGCGTGAGTGGTTTGAGGACATCGTGGATTTTGGTGTTGTCTTTATTCAGATCGAAGACGATCACTTTTGTATTGGATCGCTCGAGTTTCTGACCGATGGCTGGTAGCGGGTGGAAGGGGGATAGGGTGGGTTTGATTTCGTTTTCGAGCATTCTTGTTTGTGCTGTTTTGTTTTTTCTTGGTTTTAGTTTCCGCGGCGCGTATATAGTGGTTAGCGCGCGCGTTTTTTGCGGGTCTAGCGGCGCGAGTGCTGAGGGCAGCATGGAGCGTGTGGAGCAGGAGGCGGCCGCCCGCCGACAGCCGCCGCTGGCCTTGGGCGGGCGCGGCGTGGCGCCCAATCGAACCGCTCACGCGCGAAGCCCGCTTGACCGCCCACGGTTGCTTGCATCAACGGCTTATCGCTTATCTTACAGACTTTCTTTCTAGCTAGGATTCCGCCTGTATTACTCTGTTTTTTAATTATTTTAGATGTAATGAGCCTTTTGCGTGCAATTATTGACAGCAATGTGTCATTTGTAAAGCATGTCGTGCTCGCCACGCCATGCGCTATGCAGTTGCGGAGCAAAAAGGTTTTCGATATCGAATACAAACTGTTTTATGTGTAGGTAGGTATTCTAAAGGACATACGGGAGGATTGAGCAATGTAATGTGGTAATGGTAATACTCGTACTAGGTATCTGGGTAGGGTAGTTACACCGCACGCTGATTTAAAAAGTAAAAGGTAAGTACTTTTTTATACAACTGCATTATCCAAACATGGACCATAATACTTATACTTACATAATGTGTTGTTGTTCTTGGGAACTACGACTTACGGATTTCCCACAATATCCAAACCGGAAACAAATATTTTTCCATAGATCATCTTACTTAAAAATCGTCCATTTGCAGATAGAACCTACAACTATCACATCCCAAATCCCAACAGTAGTAATAGAGTTCTTCGTGGTACTGCCACCATGCCTATTTCTGCCGTGAAGCAGCTGTGCTGTGTTTCAGTTTGAAGAGTATGGGTGTCGGTGAAATTACAGGCACAAGAGACTTTTATCACCTTCATGCCTCAAGTTGTTCGCGGGGCGTTGCATCGTAGAGCACGTTCCAAAAAACGATGCAATGCTTTTTCATAGGTAATTATTACCACTTAACATCAGGTGGGCCATGTGCTTATTCCATCGTCAAGTAGGAAATAAAGCGGCTTATCCGCCACAGCAGCACAGATACCTTCAATTCCATTGAATTATATTTGCCCTTGAAAATTACAAATACCTAAATGTACAGCAGTCTATCAAAGGGATATTGTTATATCACGTAGGGGGTGACCCACGTGACCCTTTGTCACGGTATCACCTGCGGGGTGAGGGGGGATGGGGTGGACACCGGGTAATGACCATCATTACCGTCATCGATCCGACCTTCAGGGCTACCAATGTTTGTTACGTCCAGGTGTTGTCATATGCTGTGTGTTTTATGAAGGGTATCAGTCAATTAGTTGATAGCTCTGATACGGGGATCGAAGGTTCACTAGAATGTATTAATAGAGCCTAATTAATACATCGGTACATCTATACTGCCTAACCAAGATAGGTGAATGATTTAACGTGGCCTCCAGAGCACACAGACGATTTTTTTACTGATTTATTAGTATTTGTTTTTATGTAACTAATAGAAAATTACACTTTCCTCCGCTAGAAGCCCTTGTCAATCTACGTCTACGTTCATCTACAATTCTACATTAATATTATAAAGATGATAGATTTGTTTTTTGTATGTTTGTTTGTTATGGATAAACAAACCTTTATAAAACTGCATTATCAGCGTTAAACATAAGCCAAATTTATTTTCAAAAAATTTGGGGCACTTAATATGATTGCAATAATATAACCCATACAATAATGGGACATAGAAGGTACCTATTTAGGGTCCGTTTGCGTGAAATAACCATACTCAAGTGAGCAAATACATGCAAACGTAGTTGCGGGCGGGTCAGGGTCCTTCGTGAAAGTTCGTGAGGATGTATGAATGTTTGTTACTCATTCAGGCAAAAACTACTGAACGGATTTGAATGAAACTTGAAATATACAGTTTGTTACCTGGATTAGCATATAAGTAGGCTTCTTTTCATCCGGGTACGAGAGAAGCCGCGAGCGGATGCTATGCGGAGCGTCATGATAACAAATCGTCGATTTAATTGTACGCAATACGTTTCCCGAGCTGACCTTCCATGCAATGGATGTACGGCAAATTATAAATCAATCATTTAACCCGCATGTTACCTTCCCATGGATGTTATGCGCAGTTGGAAAATTAACTAGAACTTTAAATTATTTCATTAAAGTAAGTATTAGTTCAAATACAAGGCCGGGTAGTACCGAAGCGCACGTGGCGTGGCTTATAACAATGTTCATCGGATCATCTTGGTTACAGTTTGATAGATAGATATAACTTTATTGCACACCATACAAAGAAACACAACATGCCTAATGAAATAGGCATTAAAAATAATGGTACAATAGGCGACCTTATCGCTAAGAGCGATCTCTTCTAGGCAATCTTTGGATGGAGAGAAACTTTCTAAACAAACAGGAACGTTTGTAGGTTGGAGTTTCTCTGAAGGATAGAATCCGCAATTAGACTATCCGCCATAGATCTATAGTTGTTGACATAGCTCAGAGAATCAGCAAAGTGAAGTGGCAGTGGCCTAGCCATGAAAAATAATAGAGAGTGTACCAAAAAAAATGTGTGCCTATTCAGTTGTTATGCCATATGTCGGAGGTCTTCGGGTGGTATAAAAACTCCGACACCGGAGTTAGCCACTAGTTCAGGAAGGAAGGAAAGGAAGTGCAATGTCATAATTCTATGTTAGGGTGTAGTATGTAAAGGGTTCCAACCCCCATCTTCGGGGCCCAAGCCAACCTCACCTGCACGTGGTGTACCTTGCTGACTAACAAAGGGGGCTCTGGTAGCCGGCTGATTGCGGCATAGTGCAACCGGCACAGCCAAATTCCTTGTCCGCCACGGCGCGGTGCGAAAAGCTGTTCAGGGCCTATGCCCATCAGTGGACCAATACATGATGGTGTGGTGTGGTATGGTGGTAGCATGTAAGTTACCCTAGCGATTCTGTCCTACTTCTCTCATTTAGATTACTCCATCCGCACTTTTGTGAGGTAACATTGTATTTCGTTACAAAATACTTAGATAATGCCCGCACACGATCCCACGTCCTCGACATGACGCTGACGGCGATGTGTCAGGCCTGACCCAAATTTCCCTTATTGGGTCACTGATTTATCGCATAGTCTTTGTTCTTTGTTAGTTCTTCCATTAATGGTATTAAAATATTACAAGACTACAAACACCTTCTGCAAAATGAAGTAAATAAGCCTAACTGTAAAGTTTAAGTCGATGAAACAAGTTTCATGCATCATACAGGTACTATGGGTTAATTTAGGTACCATATCAATTCGAAACTAAATTCAGTCATGAAACCGAGATATAAATATAATTTAATAAATAATGCTGGGCATTAGGTAAGAGCTTGTGTTTTAGGAGGCACATGACTTATATACTACTTATATGTAAGTGCTTATAGATTTTTCTAAATACATAGAACATAGAGCACCCAAACCCCAGACAAATATTTGCAGATCATACAAACATTTGCCTCGCGTCGAGAATAGAACCCGCAATTTTCTCAGGTAGGCCACACTGCGCCACAAAGGTCGTCTATAAATTCCTAAATTAAAATTTTTATTCGAAACCCGTTATCCATCTAATTCTAATTCTAATTTGAGGTGGGGGGAGATAGTTTTGCTCTGACGTCCCTCATTGGCGTGTATTGTGCAGCCCTACTAGGGTAGGGTTACCCCAGCCAGCCCAACTCCTTAATGTACCGGAAAAGGACTCTTATAACGGAGGACTCTGACCCTTTTCCCATGACTAAATAAACTACCGTCTGTGTGAAGTTTAAGTTAGATATTTAACATTATTTCCGAAAACTCTGCAACTGACCGTAGTCTGACCTCCGGTTACAATTAACCTTCACTTTCCTCAACCTTGAACTAGGGCTGACTCACAGATAAGAGCTTTCGTAGTTAGGGTGACGTTACCGAACCGGTCAAACGACGCTACGAATAACAAACACTAAATCGGTAGAGTACCTAGGACCTATATAGTTAGTATAGTAACGCGATGTTTGTTTTAATCGGCCGATGTCGGCCGTCGACGCCCGCCCGAGCATACCTATTTCGACTGTTAACGGATGGTGTAACGGTGGTGGTGGTTTGGTGTAATCGAGCCTATAAGGTTATGGTGCCGCTTTGTCCGTCCGTCCGTCTGTCGCAGTTGATTATTTCAGGAAACACTTATGTTTCAGCTATGCTATTATGTTTATGTTTTTGAGTAGCTTACTACTAACTTGAAATTTGTATTAAAAAGGCACTAATTGAATAAAATTGTAAGTGAAACAATAAAAAAATATTTTCATTATCATTCACTTCACTTCACTTCTTTATTAAATGGCTTCTGGGATAGTTTCCACAATTTCGCCAGTTTAGGTAAGGGTCCAAAATAAGAAATGTAAAAATTTCAAACTGGTGATTCTTCTCTCTCAATAAAAATTGATAGCTATGGACAAGATTCAAGTTTTCGATGACAGCTGTCAAATTTTTAACATCTTTATGTACTCTGAAACTAACTACTCATCCTAGATTTGCCGTTCCTAGCTAAAATGATATATCACGCCATTGACGTCACGCGCGGTTGGCGAGTCAACTCGCACTTTACCGGTCTTGTTTGCCCAAAGATTAAATTTACGATTTGTCTCTTTGTACGATTCGTCGGCGGATTAACGGTTTTTAGAGTGCTATCTAGAAATATGGTTATGCACACAACAGTTGGTACGAAAGGCAACGTTAACATTACGCCAGCGTTTCTGCATTCTAGGTATCTTATTCAATTTATTTTCTATTTTTCCCACTATGGAAATTAAATTACACTAGCACAACTTTGAAGTATTTTCACTATTTATCTGTCTGCTTATTACTCAGTCTGAATGTCTCTAAAAAAACAGCCAAGTGCGAGTTAAACTCGCGCACCGAGGGCTCGTACTTACGTGATTTGATACCTACAATAAAAGTCTCAAATTTATTTTATTGATGAGTTTTCATATTGTTTTCTTTATTTATGCTACAGGACATTGTTTCGTTTATGCAATTAGAAGAATAGGCCATAAAAATGTCCGAAGCGGATAAAATGGCATATGATGGATATGTTAATAGCTCTAATCTTCTAAGATTCTAAATGTTTTGTCTGTTTTTCTTTTTTTATTGTATTTACATTATTAAATACATGTTTGTAACCTACTTACATCTTAAGGTACCTAGTGGAAATAATTGACTGTGAAATGAATGAACTACGGGCTTACACTCTGGGGTAACTATAGTGAAGTAAAATCTTGCACTAGAGCGCTTTGTTACAACGATCCTACCGTTTCATGTAGGCCATTATTCAAATTTGTAAAAATGTTTGTCATTCATCATCATCAACAACCTATAGAAGTCCACTGCTGAACATAGGTCTCCGTCAAGGAATTCCACCAAGAACGGTCTTGAGCCCTCTCCATACACCGGTTACCTGCAAGTGCAATCTTAACGATATTGTCGGTCCATCTGTCTCCCTATCTCCCTTTTTGACATTGGGCTCTCTATACATATATGTATGGGTCGGCTTATTTATAAAAAAAATATATCAACAATATACCTACTTACAGTGAGAGAAATGGTTACAATGTACCTCCATGTATCAAGTTGTGATTAGTAATTACCAAGCCTTGTAAATAGGTAACTGTCTTGGTTTTCTCATCTGTGAATGTAAATGAAGTATTATGTAGATGATAATTATGAGCCTTTAAGCCTTTTATGATTAACGCGCGATAAAACATGAAATTCATAAATCTAATAGCATAATGAGTGTAGGCAACCTAGTTAGTTAACTTTCGATCATATTTAACAAAACTGGCGAACTGACGACAGGCTAAATCTACGAAAGTAAGTAGGTACTTATGTATAAAGTAGCCAATGTCCAAGGTAAGGCTTCAAGGTCCCATCTATTTCTACACATTCATCAAAATCGGTTGCGGTTTTAGGCGTGACGTAACGGACAGACATAATACTTTATCATTTATAATTTTAATTATTTTTAGGATTAATTGAGTTACTTGTGTACAGTGTTATTTATAATCGCTAAAATGTGTTTTGAAGTGAGTTTTCGTGTATATTTTTTTATAATAGTTTCTAGCAAAGATAATTTTATTAAACTATTGAAAGTAAAATAATGTTGAAATTAATTTTCTTCTTCATTCAACAAGAAACCCAACTTTTACTTTCAGAAAAAAGTGACAGATGGACTACATAATCGGCGGTTTAGCCGGCGCCGGCGCAACCATTTTAACGAACCCGATGGATGTGGTGAAAACCCGGTTGCAGCTGCAAGGAGAGCTTAGATCCAAGACTGAATCTGCCACCAGATATAAGGGAATATTCCACGCACTTTATGTCATAGCGAGGGCCGATGGCCCTATGGCTTTGCAGAAGGGTTTAGCTCCGGCGATGGTGTTTGGATTTGCAATGAACGCTGTTAGGTAAGCTTTCTAAGAAACAGTAAATAAACTGTCTTCAAAAAGGAGGTTCTCGACAGCAACAACTTCTATTTTTATTATACGAACTGCTAAGGATAGGAACTTTCTACCGGCCTCTGTCTTTCCTGATAACTACATATGATCTGGGACTCTAGTGATTAGGTGTCTTCTGGACTTTCGTGTTTCATCACCAGCCTATAACTATCAGTCTAATGCTATAGGCCTCCCCTAATCAGAAGGGGGATATGCCCTTGTCCACCACTTTGGGCATACGGAAGTTCTCAGTTCGTCGGAATATATACCCACGGGAAAGACTTACAAATATAATAGTCACGAGGTAACAATGGTAACCCGTCTTACTACATCCGGCTATGCATCTATTTTGCTTGACAAACAGTACTCTGATCTCATACAGGATCCTTTATATAATAGCCATCAGGATCTACGAGTACTGTATTACTCTTCAGGTTAAATCATTTTGACATTGAACGCTCGGTATAGGTAAAAAGAACGCTGAGGGGAAGCTGCGCAGTAGACCATTTATCGGTATTTACCCGTGCGCAAACAACCCTGCTCCGCTTCTTCCAGCATTCTTTTTACATGACGGGACTCGGGACCCATACAATTATATGAATTTTGTTCCAGATTAGGCACGTACCACGTAGCAGAGGTCCAAGGTTGGACAAAGACGAAAGCGGGAGATATAAGCTTAGAGAAAGCTATACTCTGGTCCAGCATCAGCGGTGTGCTGAGTGGAGTGGCTGCTAATCCTGCATCCGTTCTGAAAACTAGGATCCAGGCCGCTGCACATCCGAGCATAGCGGTGGGGAGACAGCATAGGTATAATGGTACGTACGTACACGAATCTGTAGTTTGTAGCAATCGCTCTTTGATCTTGATGATTACCTGTCGTGGGTATCAAATTGTTGAGCAACAAGCTAGCCCATGCCCAAAACACCTGGCTAGCTGCATCATGAAGCGAGCTTCTGCCTTTCCCGCTTCCAGTAAACTCCGTCTCACAGTGTTGTTTTAATGCTGCTTATATTATGTAGAAACAAATCCATCAATGGATTACAGTGGAATAAATTGTGGAATCTAATCTATAAATGGATTATGAGAGTGCATTAAAGCGGAACAGGCCATCTAATTATAAATACAATGTGTAGATTTTGATAGAATCTGTTTAATTTTAAACTGAACATGCGCCTCCACTTTCGTCAAAATCTTGGAGGGACGTTCCTTTATAGGCTAGACAGACGGTGTATATCTATAGTGTTTCTATAGTTCTGAGTGTGTACATCATCACCTGCTCGTGGTGCACCCTACTGTATTACAAACGGGGCTCTGACGGCCGGCTTAATGCGGCATTGTACAGCCTAATAACAGCACAGCAAAGTGCGAAAAGATGTGCTACAAGCAATTGAGTAGGTTGAACGTCACGTAGGCCGGTGGCTTGGTTGTTCTACCAACATCGTTTTGTATAGAAATAAAAACTTATGGTTTGCCCAGGAATGTTCGACGGCATCGTACAGATATATAAGAATGAAGGGTTGAAGGGGTACTTTGCAGGCGTCAATGCCACCTGCTCCAGATTGGGTATCGGAGGTGCTGCACAACTTACCACATTCACCTCGTAAGTCTATAAGTCTATTTAACAACAAATTGCCCCGTTACCTCTTGAGGTGGAAACCAATAAACTTATTAAAATAAATAAATAATGCGCGGACATTTTTCACAAACCATTATATAGTCCCAAAGTAAGCAGAGCTTGTGTTGAGCAGAATGCCAGCAGCTGGATTCCTTGAAATCTATAGAAATTTAAGCAATTTACTGCATTTTGAAGAGCTATTCATTCTAATTATCACGCCGAACCTTCCAGAACCTTCATAAAAAACATTATGAGACCAAACTTGAAGTTTAAATAAAAAAGAACCATTGAAATCTAGTAGGTAATAAAAGGCGGAGATATAGCCTTCTTTTTGTCTTGTTCTGCAGAGTGAAAGAGAGTCTCAAATCACGAGGGTATTTCAACAATACTCCAGAAATGCGGTCCGTCCTCGCCAGTCTCGTTAGCAGTGTGCTGGTTGTGATTGTTGAAACGCCGCTGGACGTTGCCAATACACGGCTTTATAACCAGGGTAATGTAGTTTAGTGCTTTGGTGGCGGGATTAAGCGTTAATTAATGTGCTCCTTTTATGGAACGCAAAGTATTTACCTAGATAACCTTACCTGTAACCTACTTAATTTTACTTTTTAAGGTTACCTTTCGTTAACCCAACGAGGGTTTTGGGAGATGAAGACTTCTTTCTGGTGCTGTTTGTCTGTATATCGCGACACCTGTGTCTTATTATTGGTTGTTGTTTGAATGTAAAGAAATGTTTGTATCTTAGATTTGGGAACAAAAAAATATTCTTCCATGGATGTCATTCTTCATTGTCTACTTTAAAATATTATGCGCCCAGCTCCCCTTGTTTTGATTTATTCCAAATTGTCCTACGAATAGTTCGATATTTTCATCAGTTTTGAACTCAGTCATTCTATTGTTGTTCATATCTCCTCTCATATGCCTCTTTCTTTCTTATAATTATTCCTGATAAGTTTGATTTATCAGACTAGATGTAGTTTCTAATCACCCCGTCTTTGCAGGTTCAGCCTCACAGGGAGCCCTACTCTACACAGGAGTAGTGGACTGTCTGACCAAGATCTACAGAAAAGAAGGCTTCCACGGACTGTACAAGGGTTTAGGACCAATTTATATTAGAATAGTGCCCCACACCACACTGTCCTTAGTCATTTGGGATATGTTAAATAACATGCTGTTACCTGATAATAAAAAGAGCTAAACCATAATATGGGAACATTATTTATTTTCAATTTGCGTATTAATAAATCCTATTATCAAATAACACGAGTTCATTAATCTAATCGGTAAACGTGTTGAACGCAACAGAAACAGTCAGTAGTAATATAATTTAAAATAAATAATATATAATATACCTACGGCATATTTCACAAACTAGGCCAGATATTCTAATTTTATAAAAGAAAAGCAAAGATACGTACTATTTTGACACCCAGACACAATAAACGGCCATGTAGTTAAGTGTACCCCTCACCCCTCACCCTTAGATTAAGTTTACAATATTGTTTTTGCCTGCATTGGAATGCAGCTTCTGAGAATTGTGTAATGCTAATGCAGCCGTCTGGGTGTCGTCCGGCTGCATCCGAACCTAATGTACTTACTTCATTATTAAAGCGCCTCCAAATCGGTGTGGACGTAATCACCCTAGTTTTATTTTATTAATTAAGTAAATCAGTTAGCTTTTTAAAAACCCGTAATAACGTTCCCAAATTAAGAGTGGCGCAGCCGGCGCGGATTTTCATCATTTTCACGGGTTTTCCGCGGTTTTTCTGATGTCCAAATCCGTCAGAAATTTTTGCAAGAAAATCTACGAATAACGTAAATCCGCCGAACCAAATAAATTTCTCTTACGGGTAAAGAAAAGCTGAGGATGGGAGTAGCGGTCGGTTGGTGAGTAAAACTTTTCGCCATTCCTTTCCCTAATCCTCCAGTATTTTTCATGGGTTATTAAAACTTTAACTTAAAGTTAATATTTGAGATCAAACTTCTCTCAATATAACGTGTCTGGAATCTTTGTATGTAATTCTACGAAGGTTAACCAATATTCTTAGAATTGAATAACCATAGAGTTAGGAAAAGATAGATGGTACAAATTTTAAAATTCAGATTTGTATCGTAAGTTATAGAATAGTGTTAGGTAACGATTAATTGATCTTAACATCGATCATTAATTGATTTATTATATAAAATATTATATTACAAATTTTACAATTCAGATTTGTAATCTTAGAAATAGAATAGTGTTAGGTAACGGTTAATTGGTCTTAGCATCGATCATTAATTGATTTATTTAAGCATAAACTATATTTTTTAAATATATTTTTTATAACTTTTACAAAAAATATTCCTTTTATATTCCTTTATTGTTTGCTTTTATGTGATTTTATTGTGCTGTTTTATTGTGTTACTGTGTAATTTTTGTGTATTTAATTGTGTAAGTGCAAGTGAAAGTTGCCTTCTCTGAATCGTTCGTAGCTCTACCGTAATAATGACGAAATCAACTCTCGAATTAATTCCTAAGGAAATTGTACAGTTAATTCCTTTGTTCAGTGGTGATAAAAGACTGTTAAATTTATATTTGCGTAAATGTCAATATGTGATCGATAAATATTATAGCATTAACGAAGATCAGAACTTGTACGTTTTTAACGTCATTACGAGCAGACTTTCCGAGAATGCAGCTGCGCTCTTATCAGAACGAGAGGATATTGTGACTTGGTCCGCTCTGAAGGAACTGCTAATCCAGCATTTTGGAGACCCGCGTAGTGAAGCGTGTATTAACATTGAATTAGAATCTCTAAAAATTAAATCAGGTGAAAGTTATTTGGATTTTTGTAATCGAATTCAAAGTGTGCGATCATTACTGATTTCAAAAGTGAACATGAACGCGGATAGTGATTTGAAAAAGGCAAAATTAATAATTTAGGATAATACGGCTCTGAATGTATTTTTATACAACCTTCCGGAAAACATGGTACGGATAGTGCGACTTAAAGCACCCGCGACTTTAGAAGCCGCATTGAGTGTCGTGCTCGAAGAAGTCAACTTCTTAGAGCAGTATAATATGAGAAATCGTATTCACGGTAATAGTCAAATATCAGGTTCAAGTTTAAGACCATTGACAAATAATTCGTTTGGGTTTAAATGTATTTTTATACAACCTTCCGGAAAACATGGTACGGATAGTGCGACTTAAAGCACCCGCGACTTTAGAAGCCGCATTGAGTGTCGTGCTCGAAGAAGTCAACTTCTTAGAGCAGTATAATATGAGAAATCGTATTCACGGTAATAGTCAAATATCAGGTTCAAGTTTAAGACCATTGACAAATAATTCGTTTGGGTTTAAATGTATTTTTATACAACCTTCCGGAAAACATGGTACGGATAGTGCGACTTAAAGCACCCGCGACTTTAGAAGCCGCATTGAGTGTCGTGCTCGAAGAAGTCAACTTCTTAGAGCAGTATAATATGAGAAATCGTATTCACGGTAATAGTCAAATATCAGGTTCAAGTTTAAGATCATTGACAAATAATTCGTTTGGGTTTAAACCCATGTTGCCTAGCAACAATGTGACGCCTAAATTAAACTTTGGTATACCGCAAAATTAGAGTGCCCCAAAATCAAGGGCAAGGTCAGGCACAGAATTCTGGAGTCCGCCCACACACATACGGGTACCGACCCCAGTTTGGCCTACAGCCGCAACAGTTTGGCCTTCAGCCACAACCGTTTGGCCTTCAGCCACAACAAAGACATGGCGTTCAGTCTCAACAATTTGGTTATAAGCCCACACAACAATTTGGTTATAGACCACAATTGAACCAGCAATTTGGTTACAAACCACAATTTGGTTATAAACCAAACTTCAATAATAGGCCGTCCCAATTCGGGTACCGTCCTGCGCAGGAACAAAAACCTCAATTGGAAGTTAGTGATGTCTCCATGAGGACAGCGCTTCTTAGACCACAGCCACAAGTATCACAAACAGGTTTCAAGTTAAACGAACTTACCACGAACATGAAGTTCGATCATGAACACGAACCTAATTATGAGGAAAGCTTTTATTATGATTATGAAAGTAATGATAATGTAGTGAACTATTGCGACGCAAATGAATCTGAAAATTATGAACAAAAACAAGAACAACTGACAGACGTACCTCAGATAATGACATTGCACGAAACTATTTCAGCAGACTTGTCTATTCCAATTAATACTTTGAACTCGGATCATGATAATCAGCCATGGACAGTTGAGGATGTTGATGATGATGAATTACTTGATAATAATTTAGATGGCGTAGTTCAATCAATTAACGTAGCTCAGAATCTAGTAAGAGCAGAAAATAAAATATTAAATAATGATATATCTAAAATTAAAGAATTTTTGGAAAATGAGATGAATACTATTAAAGAAAATGAAAAGTTAAAAACCACAAAAGCTAAAAAAATAAATACTCTATTGTTATTTTCTAGGCCGTGAAGGTTTGCTATTTTGCAAAACGACATTCAGTGATTTTATATCTTCAAAAATGTTGAATAGTGCGAGCGAGAGGAAGGTTTGACATGTATTTGATTTTTGGTAGGTACATAACGGTTCTTCATTTGCATCATATGAGCTAATGGCCCATTCTGGCGTAGTATACATTCATAAGTAAGTATGCCATTGTTAAAAGTGAGCGCAGGTAGGTACCTACCTACCTAATTTATTAGTGGAAATCACCAGTGTTGAGTACCTACGTATGATTCACGGGGTGAATTTCATGAGTTGAACAAAGTTCAAACCTCAAAAGGTCATGATGACTACCGCTTCAAGGCACTTTAACGGGTGAGTATTGTTAAATCGCGTTGGCATTTCAGTAGGTGGTACCTACTGAAATTTATTGTATTAATTTATAACCAACAAAACTTTTATACCAATAATTAGCATAATACATACCTAGCACAAACCAATCTGCGCTAAACTTTCGGTAATTTTTAACAATGTGTTTTCTTGGCTTCAAAAAAATAAGGCTATTTTATAATCTTGTTGCTCATTAACACTATTTAGAAAAATACTTAGATTGACAATTAGGTATTGGTTTCTATTTATATTTTGCTAAACGTTTTTGACATGTACATGTAAATAGGTACCTAGTTAAATTACTAATTTAAGTATTGTTTGTTTGTTTGAAAACTTTATTGCACATAATTAAATATGCTACATAAAGGTGGGCTTAATGCCGTAGGCATTATCTACCTGCCAACGTGTAACAGGTTTAGATAAGAGGTTGGCGTGCTAACCTTAAACTACTAAAAAGATAAATGATGCGAATAATATAGGTACTAATAATATACATATCAACACTAAACCAAAACTATATAAATATAAAAATATTATATAAACCAATTAACGTAAAAAAACTATTTATACATAAAAGATTACCGACATACCTGTCGATACAATATTCAGATATACCGAAAAGCAGTGTACAACTTTGCGTGGAAAAAGATCTATGAGTATAACCTCTTCAAGTAGTGCTCCCGCAATAGTCGCTTAAATGTCTCTCTAGACTCAACCCCTCTGATATCAGGAGGAAGTATTATAGGTAATTAAATAACAATATTCTTATCCTAAGTTTATCTAACACCACCACGATTTCTTCTTTCCTTGGTTGTGCTGTTTTCATTATATCTATTTATTAAATTGACCTACTTTGTATTTTTTCAGATAAATATATTAAATTACAAACACAACTTTGAAGTATTTTCGCTACTTAACACTATATGTCTACTTATACCATCAAATTATCTTATACACAGTCTGATTACCTATCTCTAACATTTTTGAAGTTAACACACTATCTTAACCTTGTGAAGCCTTCGTTATGTCATCTGTGAATGTAAACAAGTCACTTCAATTAGAAGATGGTATGATCAACGCGTGATAAAACAATAAAAAAACCGTCGAAGAGAGAGTTCATACCGTGGTGTGGGAACCCCACTTAAATATTTGTTATTGTTTTTAGAATTTATTGTTTTAGCGGCAGCAGAAATACATCATCTGTGAAAATTTCAACTGTCTAGCTATGACGGTTCATGAGATACAGCCTGGTGACAGACAGACAGAAGGACAGTGGAGGCTTAGTAATAGGACCCCGTTTTTACCATTTGGGTATGGAACCCTAAAAACATAAGAAGATACGTGTATCTTTAAATAATAATCTTGATGATCACACTCACACGTGTGCAGTGCCCTTACAGGGTTTATATATTTGTTTACCAATAGGAACTGTATTAATAAGAGCTAATGCAAAACTGTACTGTATCATCAAATAAACAATTAAACAAATAAAGTGACTTAACTAGGTTTACCTATAAAGGTAGGTAAGTCACTTTAAATCCGATTTAATAAAACTGGCGAATCGATCAACGAAAGTAGTATGAAACGAAGTCCAAAGTCCAACTTCCAATATATAGATTATGTACCTACCTACGTATATACAGTGTGATCAGTTCGTACCTAAGTAGATACCTATAACGCATTGGATTCTACATCTAAATAATTATAAAACTTTGACTGACTAACAATAAACTCACAGCATAAGCCGTAGTTGTTATTTACCTAAAATTTGGAGAGTACTATGTTCCTTTTAGGTTAAGGATGCAATAAGAGGGAAATCCTCCTCAAATTCAGCCTCAGACTGAAGGCACGTGTAACCGGGAAAATACCTCTACCTACGCGAACAAAGTCGCGGGGATTTCCACTAGTTTTCTAAATCCATTCACCGTTTCCGTGCTAGCAGTCTTTGCCAAAATTACGCAGTCTGACGTAATCTTTGTCTCTATTTGTACGTGTAGATAACCATATCTGTGGCGCGTGTTACGATTGGATGGAATCTACAACTCTACGACGACGTAAGTAGGTACAGAAACGTGTTCCTTTATCATTCTGATACAGTGATTTTGCAGTGGGTTTCACAATGTCACGGGACTGTCTTCTAAATCAATATAACTCATATTAGTGAGTCGTGCGGAAGGAAAATGTGTTTAAATGCGATTAAAATACGGAATTTATGTGCTAATGAATACAAGTTACAAGCGTAGCAGTGTTATTGGTCTGAGATAATCGCTAAAACGTGTTTTTGAAGGTGAGTTTTCGCGCATGTTTTACCTTTTACAAGATTACACCATTTCATTTTTTTTTTTTTTTTCTATAACAATTTGATTACAGAAGTCTTATAGTACATATTCTTATAATACATATTTTATATAATTATTATTATCAGTAGATAAGCTGGCATTTTAAAGTAAAATATGTTGTAACTCATGCTGCGATGAAAATGTCTATGAAAGTTAATCTAACTAGTTATTAATAATAGGTAAATAAATGGTTGCTTGATAATAAATGGTTTGGTTAATGGTTGCATTGAAGTTAATTCATACTTTCAGAAAAAAGTGACAGATGGACTACATAATCGGCGGTTTAGCCGGCGCCGGCGCAACCATTTTAACGAACCCGATGGATGTGGTGAAAACCCGGTTGCAGCTGCAAGGAGAGCTTAGATCCAAGACTGAATCTGCCACCAGATATAAGGGAATATTCCACGCACTTTATGTCATAGCGAGGGCCGATGGCCCTATGGCTTTGCAGAAGGGTTTAGCCCCGGCAATGGTGTTTGGATTTGCTATGAACGCTGTTAGGTAAGGTACTTAGAATTTTAAGGATGTTCTAGTTTTTCGGAATCTTATTTTTCTTAGGAACAAAAGCCTTTCACCCTAATCTTGAAGTGGTTTACTCACGGACTGTATGCTGTTGTGCCAGGGACATGGTTTTATGGAGTAGGTAGACTTGCTCAGCATTTCCTATACTAATCTCTCAGCCTTAGAGGCTAACTACTCTAATATTTATTTATTATTTATTCAGTGCTTGACAACCTCTGATATCAATTATCATACAGGATTCTTTATAGGCATCAGGATCTACGAGTAGGTAATGCAACTACACTCTACATTAAAGGCCGATACCTATAATATACAACCGATTACACTTCGTTTTTTGCCTGAAAAACTGTCAAGTTTTAAGACAGTTTTTCAAAGGAAAACGAAGCGTCATCGTTACGTTATATTACAGCAATCGGCCATAAAACAATTTGCTATTGAAAGTTATTTAGGTACCTACTTGTTATAATTTAAAAACTGTAGGCCCTACCTTTTGCGTATCTTACCATAGCCTACTTAATTCAAATATATTAAATCGGTTCAGGATATTTTTCCAGATTAGGCACGTACCACGTCGCTGAGGTCCAAGGTTGGACAAAGACGAAAGCGGGAGATATAAGCTTAGAGAAAGCTATACTCTGGTCCAGCATCAGCGGTGTGCTGAGTGGAGTGGCTGCTAATCCTGCATCCGTTCTGAAAACTAGGATCCAGGCCGCTGCACATCCGAGCATAGCGGTGGGGAGACAACATAGGTATAATGGTACGTACACACAGCGTCACGATTTGGTATACCCCTTTCAAGTATAAATTTAAACTGCTGCCGTGGAGGCTACCATATTCAAATGGCCAAAATCTTATACAAAAATATGTATACTTGGCTGGGGAATCGAACCACACCAGTTTATGAATGAGACGCTCTAACCAACTGAGCTATCGTAGCGGTTGGCAAGTATGACGAAATTTTAAGTTACAGTATATGTTTATTATTTTGTCTAGGTATGAATGGATGCGTCAGCTAGTAACTTTTTCATTTGTTTATCACGGTAGTGCGCAACTACTTAAAATTATTCTGTGCAGCACTGGACTATTGAAGGTAGTTGTGTATTAAATGATAGTTCAGAACAAAAGATTACTTGTTTCGTCTTGGGTGTGTGTCATTGATTTTGTTTATGAAAAATAATTGTGCATATATAACAGCCTAAAAATTGAGCTAAAGAGTGGGTTTTGCAAAATAACATTTCGGAACGCTACAACCCATCAAATGTAAGAGGAAATGGCAGAATAACATTAGGTAAGTGGTATGACAATTATAAGTAGGATTATCATAAACAATGTGCTTAGTAAACATATTCCCTTTTATATTATATAAACACAGTCATACGTTTATAATATTGTTTTTTTATTTTCAGGTTATTGGTGATGGATGTCATCAATGGGACCAGGAGAAATTGTTGAAGTGAGTGGACGCATAATTGGCCAGTTTTGCAAGAAATAATGCTATCTAAAAGTCCAGATTTAAATATGTGGAGAATGTGTGAGCATATGTGGGGTCAATTTGTCCTAATTGGGACACGAGTGAAGTGTTGTCCACCTGCAACAGGAGGTCCTAAGAACCTGGGAACTGATGCGTCCTAGTGGTTTTGGGTGGACTTGGTTACCCAAATGAAAAGAAGGCTTCAACAAAATATTTTAAGTGAAAGACATCCATCCCATTCGGTATTAATAAATATTCAGATATATAATGTTTTCAATAATAGATAAAATACCAGAGTAAGTATTTGCGAGTGATCTAAATTGTTTATTGGACTTTATACGGCAAGTATAACCTGTTCCAATGTTAACATGTTTGTTCACTCGTTAATCTTATATGGGTAAATTAAGTATTATTCTATCATTTAAAACATTATTGAAAATTCAAAAAAAATAAGTAATAACTATCTATAGTGTGTTATGTTAAATGGTGTTTTAATAAATTGGTTATAACTTTTGAAAATTGTTTTATTATTTTATCTTAAATAATTAGGTAACTTACCTACTACACATAGAACGTAGTCCATTGTGTTAGTAACGAAAATAAAAAAAAAACAAAAATATATTTAGGCATTGAGGGATTTGAACCCAGTACTCTTATAACGTATAGATTAATGTCGAGTGTTGTAACCGCCACTCTATCGTCTCATATAGATGTAAGGACGAAATTAAATATGCCTAAGCAAGGAGGAGAAGGTTTATAAAACATACATTTGTGCAAAAAGTTCGAGATCCACGACCGACACCGCGACGGTTTGAACCTACTAACGTTAACTAGGGGGGTTACCAGACTCTGACGCTGTCTGTACGTACACGAATCGGTAGTTTGTAGAAATCGCTTTTTGGTATTGATTGATGACTGCCTGTCCTGGGTATCAAATGCAACGACATTCTGTGAGCCTGATAGTATGTCTTATCTCAAACACAACACGCGCCTCCACTTCCAACAACACATTAGGTTAGGACGTTCCATTTTCAGGCTAGATAGACGGTTGAGGAGATCTATAGTGTTTCTATCGACATTAATGAACTAGAACCCATATGCACTCATAACTGATGATAGTTATCGCCCGTAACGGCCTCCATCCCCGGAATCCAATCCAACCTCATTCTGCTCGTGGTGCATCCTGCTGTATAGCAAACCGGGCTCTTGTGATTTGCTGAATACGGCATTGCAAACCCTAACACCGTTACAGCTAAATTACCTGATCACCGACGGGCAGCAGCGTCGGTGTGCGCTGCAAGCCCCAACACACATGCCTAGGATAGGAATTGTGGCCATATCTCTCTTTAGTACGGGAGACCTAAAACAGTGGGAGGACATAGGCTGGTGTGGTCTTCGACATGGCTTTCGGGACTTAAAAAGGCGATGATTGAAATTATAGAATTGAGGATGAGCAATCGATGATAGGATAAATGTACGACGAAGCGGAGGCCGGTGGCTAGGCTACACTACCAACAAATTTTTGTTTTCAAGAAAAATATATTATAGACTTGTGGTCTGCCCCTAGGAATGTTCGACGGCATCGTACAGATATACAAGACTGAAGGACTGAGGGGGTACTTTGCAGGAGTCAATGCCACTTGCTCCAGATTGGCTATCGGGAGTGCAGCACAACTCACCACATTCTCCTCGTAAGCCTATTTAGCATTGCCCCCTTACCTTTTGAGGTGGAAACTAAAAAACTATTAAAGTGAAAAAGATATATAAGTAAACGTCGGTCGCTCACACAGCTTCACTATGTTTATACATAGCAGTATTCCTAGTAAGCAGAGTTTCACTTCACTTCTTGTTTATGGCTTTTTAAGCAGAGTTTGTCTTAAGGACATCACATTGACTGTTATATATATTTTTTTTATTACATACATAATATACATAGACAACACCTGAGTGTTATAGAGGTCTGGACCAGAGATTGGATTATACAAATATTTGTCCCGTGACGGCAATCGAACCCGTAACTCTTTGCGTTATAGAACAGGCCTTGAGGCCTTTGCAGGAAATGATTTCTGAAACATGAGTTCTGTATCGCTTGGAAACTTTTCAGAAATCTACTCTTCAATTTGCGCTGGCATGGGATATTTTCTTCAACAAATGAGACCATTTTTGTGACAAACTGTTTAATTTTCCTTTACACATCGTAAGCAGGTAGTGAAAGTAGAGTATCTTCGTAAGATTTCAACTTTGAACATACAAGATGTGACAGGACTAACTCCTAGACTCTCGAGATGATATCTACATTTTCGTTCCCCAGCGTAAAAGAAGCTCTACTCAGCCATGACATTTGCACAAACACGCCGCTGGGGCTGGCATTCACGGCCAGCGCGGTCAGCGGCGTGATGGTGGCAGTCATAATATGCCCCTTCGACGTCACCACTGTCCGGCTTTATAACCAGGGTAAATACCTGGGACGCAAGCAGCTGGATTCCTTGAAAGCCATAGAAATTGAACTATCCTTTTTTAACAGTTTTGTAAAAGATGGTGATAGTAGGTAGAGTTCCTATGCGATGTAATGAGTTCATCGAAAACCCTGCTCAGAAGAACCTCGGTCATTGATATAATTATTCATCTGAGAAAGATGTTGTTATACATTGTTACAAAGTACCTAGGTACCTACCTGTCACTCTGTAGTACTTTCTAACTTTAGTTACCAAGTCTGTCTGTGTTTACCTAAGTGCTTGCTTACCTTTCGGCAAAAGAAGATGTGTCAGTGACCGAAATTCTTCCAATGCTGCTTCATCTCTCCTTTGGAATCTGGCTGCCTGTGGTCCAATGCTCAGTAATCATTGCAGAGTGAAAGAGAGTCTCAAATCACGAGGGTATTTCAACAATACTCCAGAAATGCGGTCCGTCCTCGCCAGTCTCGTTAGCAGTGTGCTGGTTGTGATTGTTGAAACGCCGCTGGACGTTGCCAATACACGGCTTTATAACCAGGGTAATGTAGCTTAGTGCTTTGGTGGCGGGTAGCGTTAATGAATGTGCTCCTTTTATGTAATGCAAAGTATTTATACTTACCTGTAACCTACTTAATTTTACTTTTTAAGGTTACCTTACGTTAAACTTTAACCTAACGAGGGTTTTGGAAGATGAAGACTTCTTTTTGGTGCTGTTTGCCTGTATATCCCGACACCTGTGTCTTAGAATTGGGTGATAAGCCATGTATCCGTGTACGAATCTAAGTTTTTGGATCAGAAAATTTATTTTTCAATGGATTTTATTTTTCATTTTGTATCTCATTAGTTTGCTCAGGTCCTAACACCTATGTTTTGGTTTATTTCAAACTGTCCCACCAGTAGCTCTATGTTTTGCATTAGTTTTGAACTCGATTCAATTTTTGTTCATTTCTGTCGTTCATATAACTTTTTTTTTATATAACTAGATATTCCTGATACGTTTGACTCTACATTTAGAGTTTCTAATCACCCCGTCTTTGCAGGTTCAGCCTCACAGGGAGCCCTTCTCTACACAGGAGTACTGGACTGTCTGACCAAGATCTACAGAAAAGAAGGCTTCCACGGACTGTATAAGGGTTTAGGACCACTTTACCTCAGAATAGCGCCCCACACCACACTGTCCTTAGTAATTTGGGATATGCTAAATAACCTACTGTTACCTGATAATAAAAAGAGCTAAAACAAATGGAAACATTATTTATTTTTAATTAACTTATTAAAAATCTTTAAAATCATGCTACCTAAACCACAAGAGTTCACAAACTGAACAAAAAATGGACTTGCGACTAAAAAACCAATCAGCTCAAGGAAATTTAAGCGAAAGAACATCGCAAGATGACTGAAATAACCAGAATTCAGGTTTGGTTCGACAAAAATCTAACATTGAAAAGAATACTTCAAACAGCACATCAAAGTGAACGGAGAGCAAACTTTCACCAAGGACACCTCTCCAGGCTGTGAACCTTATAGGTCAACGTGCCACTGTTGTTTGCCTATTGGTCTGGAAGTAAGCACTAGGTGGTGTGAAATGTATTTCCCAATCAACATCCAAGGAACTGCTGATCGATTCATCAGTGTCACTGCAAGAACAGCTGTCTAGCTCCTCAGTGTCCTCCTCAGGGCAGTTGCATTCTGGGTCATAGGGGTCATAGGGATCAAGACCTATCGCCTGCTTGTAAGCCTTATAACAGGTGGAATAACAAGCCTCTGGGTGGTACGGATCAGACCAGACTTTTTCGACAGCTTTGCGGATCAGGCGCCTTTCTTTCTTAGCTCGCGCTTTTATTTTATCAGTGTTATCAGCGCCAGCAATTTTGTAGATAAGAGGTTGACAGTCTGTGTTTTTGTCAGGAGAATCGACTTTCATCTCGACTATGTATTCTCCGTTGCGTTTGCAGATTATGAGGGTAGGTTTGTCGTCAATTTGTTTCTTAGTCTTCTTGGCTCGTTTATATAGCTCGGTGGTTGGATGATAGCTTTTTGCTTTGTTCAGCTTTTTCAAGAGGCGCTTTGATATTGCACCCGGTCTCCATCCAGCCTGAAATTTATAGAGAGAGAATAATAGTTGCTTGCAAACATGAAGATATGAAATACCCGAGATACGAGACGAAAATAATAAAAATAAATAAAAAAAACTTACGTTTTACGGAGGTCTGTTTATAAAATTCGTTGGAACTTATCTGAGCGACAATCTAAGAGACCTTACCTACCAACCAAATCCTGCCTACCTGATAAATTGATAGTCAAAAATTATAATGTCAATAAATTTATTTTACCTTACAGTTACAATAACGTTACAAAATTTAACTTAGCACATTACCAAAAACTTGCACTTAATAACAATCGCATCACTACCTAGTTACTACAAATTCTTACACCAAATAACTTGTACACATTGGACACTGGGTACCTCACCCTACTTGCGTGGAAGCATGTACTTTGTTCTTGTTGTCGAACTGCTGCGCGTTTATGAACGAGCGGAAGCAAGGGGTGTGGAACGAACTCAAACTGATCCCCTGCTTAGCTAGTTTAGCGATTCTCTGTCTGGGCCTTCTATCCTTGTATTCTTTCATCTTGAAATAGGCTTTACGTCCGCGCTCATCCACTGCGACTATACCTTTATCAGATGGCACTGGATGATGACACTTATTCCTCTCCGCAAATAATTCCTCAATAGCTTTTGGACTTAGTGCACGACGTCGTTTACCTTTCTTGGGAGGTGGCAACCGAGGCACACTCGATGGCTGTGGTAGCTTGACATCCTCGCCATAAGCTAACATCTCCTTCAGAGTAGACAAAAGTATTTTCTTATCATGCCCGTGGCCGACGATACCAAGCTTCGAAAGTTGTTTTGGAGTAACGTCTCCGAAACAACTCCACGATGCCTCTGAAGGTTTGTAGGCTGGTTTATCATCTTTCTTGTCTCCAGCACCTTTCTTTCCGGTACCGCCGCCTGTTCCTTGCTGCTTCGGTTGAGGAACTACACCCCTCGGCCTTGGATAGAACTTCCATTTGCCCTGACAATCAACATATCCATCGATCCCGACAACCAACCATTTCCCATTCGCAGCTTGGAATTTACCTGTGTCGCAATCGACTTGTTCTCCGCCAGGCCCGGTGAAAATCATCGGAGCCCACCTTCCATCTGGAGCAATATACCCATCGATATTGATTTCCAACCATTTTTTGTCAGGGCCCCAGAATCCTCCAAGATCGCTGCACTGATTTCTTCCGTCGGGACCCTTGAAGAATCTTGGTATTGGATTGCCGTACATATCTAACAACTTCACTCGATAGTCTAAGTATGTATACTGACTTGAGTTGTCCCCTTTAATTACTTTCTTGCCTTTAAATGTAGGCTTGAAAGTAGCAATAGGAGGCGTGAATTCAACGATCCATTCATCAGAGTCAGTATCGGAACCGATAGAAGATTTATCTTCGGAACACGAACAGGACAGATCAAGGTTCGTTTTGTCCGCTCCAGGCTGTGCTGGGTAGCAAGGACATTCAGGATCTTCAGCATCGGGGAGTAATCCCAAAGCTTGTTGATAAGTTTTCATACAAATCTCGTTGCACATATCTTTGAAAGCACTCTGAATGAAATTGCGTTGTTCTCTTTCAAGTCTTCTCTGCGCACGTTCCTTCCTCTTTCTTCTATCACGATTTTCTTCTTCTGTTCTTCCTATCGTGTAAGTGAGTACTGGCTTGTCGTCATACGGAGGTTGATTCACAAGTCTAGGCTTAGGATAAGTCTTCATAGTCTCCATTGTGACAGTATATTCACCATCTTTCTTATGTACAATAAGTAGAGGCCGTTTGAGAGATTTCTTCTTTGAAGCATCCTTCCTCTTCTTCTTTGCAATTACTTCACCTGGATTCTTTGCCATTCTAAGTAAACGCACAACATGCTTGTTGGTAGCGCCCGGTTTCCACGATGGGCGGAACTAAGATACAAAAAGAAAAAAAATATAATAATAAAAAAAACATTATTTTTCAAGGTATCTAGGTGGTTAGGTTAGCTCATTTGGCTGCTGCCTGATAATAGTTATGAGAGTAAGTAGTTTTATCTAGGAATTAAAAACTTACCCTTATTCCTGGTACGTCTTCAGCAGTCCACAACCATCCCATTCCCTTGGGCACGGCTCCCAGGGTTCCGGTGCAGGGACTTGCACAATGAAGGTGTCCAATTTGTGGGGCTGAAACAAACAAATGTCTTCATTTTTACATCTTGGAAGAACACATACAATACCTACGACATGAAAAAATAATACCTATATTGCCTAGTCATGTTAATTATTACACTGCATGAAGTGGTCACCTGTAATTAAGGGTGCAACTCTGTAAAACTTTAAGTCAGCATAGCTTGTAATTTTGTGCGCACACCTGGCGACCAAAACGACTGTGAAGCGGGAGTGTCTGCCCATACTTTATATATTATGGTGGTTTGCAACACTACACGCAGGCAAACGTGGGACGCCATCGCGACCGACGGTAGAGCGGGACGCTCGCGTCTAGTGCTCAGAAGTACGTATGTGCGAGAAAACTACCTTCCTTAATATTTTATTAATTATTTCGTTCCGCGATGACTACATTAAGGTGACGATAGATGTCAAACCTCCCTCTCGCTCGCACAAGATATAAAATTACTGAATGCTAAATAGCAAACCTTCACGGCCTAGAAAATAACAATTCAAAGTTTCAGCAATAATATCATTTTGATTCTATCACGTTTTCTTACCATAAAAACTGGTACCAATGTGATCAATATTGTGTGGTTTTTTTGGTAGGAAAACTTGTTGGGTTCAACATGATATTCTTGCTGAACTTTGTATTGTTATTTTCTAGGCCGTGAAGGTTTGCTATTTTGCATATCTACATTCAGTGACTTTATATTTTCAAAAATATTGAATAGTGCGAGCGAGATGTTTGACATGTATTGTCGCCTTAAAAGATACTACAGAGCTGTTTATAGTAACCATAACAATTCAGTAGTTATATTATTTATAAGACTAGCAAATGAAGTTCCAAGGTGCGTGCCAGAGTCGCGCTGGTGTGCACATTAAGTATCGCGTTGCAGACGCTCCCGTATCAAGTCCCGCTTCCTCCATTACTGACGCGCACGTTTGGCCGAACCTTTAACGGTTTTGTGTTGAAATCCATAAATAAATCTATATATATTTAAAAATAACAACACAAACGTACGTGTACCTGTATAACCATAGTTATTTTTAAATCTGTCATCCTTCTTTTTCTTTTTTCCTTTTTTAGCGTCTTTCTCGGATTCAGCGTTCTTATCTGATTTAGCGGAGCCAGCAGTTTTGGCAGCCGCCTTTAAGCTTCTCTGGCTGTCTTCTGCTCTCTTCTTAGTGTCACTTCCGGAGGCACTAAAAGACTTGTGCTTGCTTTTGTCAATTAACTTGTGGAAGACTGGACAAGGAAACGGTGTGCTAGGAAGCTTGTGAGATAAGTCCTCGCCTGGTTTTTCATAACCACCGCAAATTCCGCAGTAAGTGGTCCTTTTCACGAATCCAAATGTGCATTCGCATTCACAAAAACATTTGTCTTCTGTGATATGCATTTTAGCTTTTACACCACCGGCCACTTCTTCAACAGTCTGAGAAACGTCACAACATTCTCGTTTTAGACTTTTTAAATCTAAAAGCATGCGTTCGTCTGGTGGTTCTCGCAACTCTTTGTGCTTTTTGTTATTACACTCCACTTGCTTGCATTTAGTGATAGTTATGAGATCAGCGGCTTCTTCGGGAAGGTCCAAAGAGCAAACACTTTGAGAACAGCTACCATCGTCAGCTTTTTGACTAGGGCATTGGCTGTCGCAAATCCTTAACTTATATCTTCGTTTCGGACCATCATCTGAACTTTCTCTTACAGAAGCTTTTGAAGATGGCGTCGCTGGTGTTTTTGAATCATTTTCTACAGTAAAATATCCAACACAATACACTTGGTTTCCATATGGTCCTTTGCTATCTCCGAAGATATAATTTAAAATATTATATTGATCGCGGTTTATAGAAGTACACGATTTGGTTTTCATAACTTCAATCTGTTTGTTTCTGTCTAAATCAGTGTCGCTTTTGACCAGGCTGACTATGCTTTGGTTCACTTTGGATTTATTTTCAGAGAAGTCTATTATTTCTTCTAAGTCTGCTTTTTCATTCGATTTATATTCCTTTACTACATCGATACAAACTTCAGTCTTTGTTTCCTTTTTTGAAACTTTATGTTTGTTGGGTTTTAATCTTCGCTTTCCACCGCTATAAATAGTTTTAATCGTACCTGTCTCTTCCATCAAATTCACTGAATTATCCTTTATTGTGCTTAATATGGTCATAGCCTTTGAATTAAATCCAGTGTACATAAATGTTTTTGGATTTTCTTCGGAAAGCGAACGAAATGAAGTAGTGATTCTATCTTTGAGATAAGTCAGTTTTATATTTAGTCTAATTGTGGCCATCCGTTTGGAGGTGTATTCATCAAAGACGTTGTAACCGCCGCTCACGACTACTGGTGGTGGACTTTGCTCGATGGTTATCTTGTGAAGATATTCAATATAGGCCGGACTCCAAGGAATATGAGTTGATCCAAGCTTGTTATCTTTGTCATCTTTATTCCAAAGTGATATCTCTATTGGAAACCTTCGCATGCTTGACACCAGCATATCGATGTTACTCGCTAACAGAATGGATTGCCCTGTTTGTACCTTTCCTTCTGTAGCTTCTTTCTTGGCCCGACTTTGGACATTTCTGACCGTCGCTTTCTTCTTTTTCATCTTCTTTCGTTTTGGTAACATTGTGAGTAATTCATTTGGGTCCTTTAGATTGAGCGTAAATACATCAGCGAATTGGCTCCGTATGTAAAATTCATTGCAGTTTACATAGCTCTTCAACTCTTCCACCACGATCTCGAACAAAAACATTGAATCCGAAAAAGACATTTTAATTCATTCACATGTAATTATACGGTGTATGTAAGTGATATACTTCATAAATTGCAGCGTGAATTGAACATTTTTCGCCGAAAATTGAGAAATACCTAAAGAAAAAACTTGTAATTTTGGATTTTGCCAAAAGTTAGTGTGTCAATTTGATTTTGTTTTTCCAGAAAGTAAAAACTATACTTTATCTGTCACATAATTTAAAAAAAGGTTACATAGCATTTAAGTAAAAAGGTTAGGGAGGTAAGGTACAAACCACTCCGACGTGAGAATGAGGAAAATGCACATTCTTCAACAGGTTTCAGGGCCCACAGCAGTAGAAGTGTTGAAATACCTGTTATGAGCTTGCATGCTTGTTTATTTTGCAACTTGAATTGTTTGTATCTTTGGCTACGTGACAGAGGTAACGCTAAGCGTAGGGTAACGCTTAGTGCTGCGCAGCTTTGCTACGCAGTGTGGCCGTCCTACGAACGCTATTAGCTACGGTATAGAGTCCGTAGTACAAACGTAGCACTACCAACTCATACAGACAGCTTTGTATTTTTAAACGATTTCAAAAAAAAGAGCAGGTTTAATGTTCGGCTGTGTGTATTTTTTTAACCGAAGATAAAAACGGAGGAGGTTCTCAAGTCACGAATAACTTTTTACAGAGTAGAGTATTTTAATAATTCATTTTTATTGAAAAGGCTTGAAATTGGTCCCATATAAATTTGTAAAAAAAATCTAACCCTGAGGGTAGGAAAACAGGGGATGATTGATTGTTCACTCACTGACTGTAATGTATGACCACGCATAACTTTTTAGAGAGTAGGCCGATTGTGATGGTACTTTTTTATTGGATAGGGTTCAACCAACCTTGAAGTTGGTCCCATATAAGTTTGGAAAAAAAAATCCTACCTTATGGGTGGGAAAATTGGGGTGATTTATTGTTCACTCACAGATTTTAATGCTGAGTTGCGTATTACATAACAGTTAATTAGCTAAAGTGAGGTAGCTATTTTAAAAGTAATTAAAGCCACAAAAAATCATAAAATAAAACCTTTTAAAGAATATATTTGTACGGTATCTTGCTAACCAGTACACCTAGATTGTTAAATGATAATACTTTAAATAGGCAATAACTTGATTATATTGTCCAAACTGTTAATGAGTGAACTGTACACTGATTATGATGATGATGTTGGTGAGAACGCGCGCCCTTGGTGGCTGAATGCGGACTGATTGTTTTTGAATAATGTGAATAAAACGAAATGTTGTAGTGATTAAATTGGGTCGCACGCGCTGCGCCTTTCTGCTGACCTAGGAAGATGCACGGTTGCTTGTACCGTACATGCTCCCAGGGGAGAGAATGAAATGTTGATTGTGCGTATGAGTGATATGAGTGACAAGGTGATTCCATTTAGTCCTTATGCTAATAACAAGGTGATTCCATTGTTGATTTTAATGCTAAATCTTAAAAGTCCCTAGGAGAAATTTGCTTTTCTAGGCATGGGGGTGGTACACTTTTCCACTTTATGCACTAAGGGAGATTCAGAATTTACACTAGCACACGATTCACCGATATTTTTATCACACTCATTGACATTGTAACTAACACTATACACGCACGGGGTGGGTCGAGCCGCTGAGGCCCCGACCGATGCACGTCGCAGAGCACTGGCGGTTGGCTGAGGGCTCGCTTGTTCGACCCCCGCCGCCGCCGCCGCCTGCTCCGCCGCGGCGCCTGCTTGCTTGTTGCGGGCTTTGCGGAGTTTCCGCACGATGATGATGACTCCACAAACTAAGATGATTCCCAGGATCGCGTAAATTGCTGTGTATTGGTGTACGTCATGATAAGAAATTTGTACCAAGTTTTCCTGAGCTCTTAGATCGTCTAACTGTTTTCTGATGGTTATATTCTACTTCCATAATTGATGTTTTATAAGTGAAGCCAGGTGATTTTCATTGTATTGCAATGACAATATATCTTGTTTATATTGTTCTGCGAATCGTTCGTCCAGTACGCAGTACGCCGAAAAGACTTATCGAGATATCCGACACCGTTGATAAGGCCTCGGCGCCGGCGCTTGTCTCGACGCGTGCTGGAATGCTGGCTCAGCAACAGATGGTTATAGTATTCTAATTCTGAGTACTCGTGTTGTAATTGTTCTGTTATTATATCGCAGTATGATGTTTTATTTAATTGGTTGCAAACTTGATTTAGGTATTTGATATATTTACTGCATGCTATTGTTCCTTGCCAATATGGGTTTATCGCCGGATGGTGTGTTGTTGGTTGAATTAGTTTCATGATCACTTTTTCGTTCGTTGACTGGAAGGACGGACAACTTTAATATGGGACGCTTGATTAGTCCGGTTTTTGTCTTCAAAGTGACCACCCTGACGTGGCCGTCCGCTCCCGGATGCAGCTCGACGACGCGACCTAATGCCCACTTGCCCGGTGGTAGATTCGCATCATTGATTGTGACTACATCATTAAATAAATAATAAATAAATAAATAAATAATCCTGGACGTTATCATTATCACACAGCATCATGTAGCCCCAAACTAAGCAGAGCTTGTATTATAGGAACCACATGATTGATATACTACATAGATATTTTTTTTTTTTGTAAATACATACATATCATACATAGAAAACACCCAGACCCGAGACAAATATCTGCAGAGCTTGCAAGCATTTGTCCCGCAGCGGGAATCGAACCCGCAACCTTCTGCGTCACAGGCAGACCTTCGCCCACTGCGCCACAGAGGTCGTCAATGATTTGGATGTTGGGCTGCTGACTTCTCCACTTGCTTCTTGCTGTTAGCTGGCTGAGATATTCACAGCGCCAACGTTTCCAAATATCCTGGACAATCTTCTGAGTGACAAACCATCTTGTTCGCATGTCTGTTTCAGTTTCCATGATTGTCATGTCCTGGTTGATATTGATGAAGCTTGATGGTGTTAGAAATTCTAGGTCATCGGGGTCTTCAGTGAGCGGACACAAAGGTCTTGAATTAAGTATCGCTTCTGTTTGTGCTAAAATCGTAGAATACTCTTCAAAGGTCAATCTTTGCTCTCCGATCACTCTCCGTAGATGGTACTTGACGCTTTTAACCGCTGCTTCCCATAAACCGGCTGCTGTGGGCCAGGACGGTGCGTTAAAATGCCATTCTATGTTCATGTTTGTTATTTCTACAATAAAGTCTTGATAAAGTCTTGATCAAATGTCTGTTCTATCTGTTGATATTCTTGGGCAAAAATGTTACTAGCACCGACGAAGTTTGTGCCGTTATCACAATAAATATGTCTAGGGGACCCCTTTCTTGCGGCCATTCTGCGTAGTGCGGCCAAGAATGCCGATGATGTGAGGTCCGAGACTAGCTCTAAGTGAACGAGTTTTGTCACCATACATATGAAGACTGCAATGTATCCTTTAGTGGTCTTGATACCACGACCCTTGTTATAGCCTTTATGAATACATGCCCTGTATAGTCAATGCCCGTGTGGTAAAATACCTTCGCCACATTACATCTTTCTGATGGTAGATCTCCCATTAACTGTGTCATCTTTTTTGGATTATGTTTGCGGCACGAGACGCATGTATGTAAACGTTTCTTTACGGCTCTGTTTCCACCAATGATCCAGTATTTTTGCCTGATTGTTGCTAGCGTAACTCGAGCTCCACCATGTAGAGTACGTTTGTGTGCGTGGTCTATGACTAAATCAGTTAGATGTCCACTATGTGATAATATGATTGGGTGTTTCATGTCTGGGGCGAGATTAGCCTTGTTTAATCTACCCCCGACCCTAAGAAGTCCGTCTTCATCTAAGAACGGATTTAATGCCAATAACTTTCCTTTAATCGAAATATTTCGCTGTATGTTATTTATTTCGTCCGAGAATTCTGTTTGTTGTACATATTTTATTAATTTACATTCTGCTGAATTGATTTCTTGCAATGTTAGGTATTTATGTTGGCGTGTTTGTTTTTGTTTGACATAGTTAATAAACCTTAAAATCCATGCTAAAACTCTTGTTAGTTTTTGAAGAGAGCTAAATCTTGTTATTAGTTCCCCTATTATGTATGTTTCGCTTTTCTTGTTAATAAGCGTGTGATTAACTTGTTTGTATTTTGTAGAGCTTTTTGCCTCTTCGTCGGTTGTGAAAGTTTCACCTTGATCCTTCTGACTGCTGTGTTTAGGTAGCCAAGAAGGTCCTTTCTACCACAAGGAATGCTCTTTTAGCTGGTTTACACTCATCCCGCGGCTAGCACAGTCAGCTGGGTTCTCTGCAGACTTTACGTATCTCCACTGCTCAGCGGGGATTTTTTCTGTTATTTGTCGCACCCTGTTTGCGACAAAGGGTTTCCATCGGCCTGGGTCACCTTGAAGCCATGCAAGAACTACCATAGAATCGACCCAGCCGTATATTTTGGTATTATATTTATTTAAACATTCCTGGACTTTTGTCATCAACTTTGCTAAAAGTAGAGCGCCGCTAAGCTCGAGCCTTGGTAATGATACTGATTTGCCTGTTGGAACAAGTCTCGATTTTCCTGCTACCAATGACACTCTGACTTCGTCATCAGTCGTGAGCTTACAGTAGATGACGCAAGCGTAGGCCTTTATAGAAGCGTCACAAAACCCATGTAGCTCTATATGTTCTCCTTCTTTCTGAGTCCCCAACCAACGTGATAATTGAAACTCATTTATTTTCGACATGTCGTCCCGGATGTCTAACCACTCTTTAATGATGTTATCAGGCAATTTATCATCCCATTGGATTTTTGACATCCATACCTTTTGGAACAATAATTTAAGTTTGGTCGATATTGGTGACAACCATCCAAGTGGATCGTATAGCTTGGATATATCTGAAAGCATTGTTCTTTTGGTAGGTTTCTTTTCTATAGGGTGTAACTGTGATTGAAATGTAAATAGATCTTGTTTAGGGTTCCACCGCAGTCCCAAAGTTTTTGTGGATTCTGGCTGTTTAAACTCGAAATTATCTTGTTTGTGCTCATCACCTGTCGTGTTCTGTAATAAGTATGGTGAATTGGATTTCCACTTCCTAAGGTTAAATCCACCAGATTTCAGTAGTCTGATTAACTCTTGTTTCAGGTGGAAGGCTGATTCGAGTGATTGCGCCCCATGTAAGACGTCATCCATGTAAAAGGATTGTTCCAGGACTTGTATAGCTTCACTGTCTTGATAGTTCAGCCGTTCATCATCAGCTAGCTGCTTCAACGTCATCATAGCCAAAAATGGCGCGGCCTTGGTGCCGTTCGTGATCGTGCAAAGCTGATAATTTTTGATCAATGAGTCTGTAGGATCTCGCCATATTATTTTTTGGAACTTTTGATCTTGTTCATGTATCCAAATGAAACGAAACATTTTCTCTATGTCCGCTGTAAATGCGTAGCGAAATTGCCTCCATTTGAGTAACAAACATTGAAGATCTTGTTGTAGATTGGGCCCCTTTAGCATTAGGTCGTTAAGGCTTTTTCCAGATGTCGTTTTTCTAGATGCATTGAATACTACTCGAAGTGCCGTTGTAGATGACTCATCTCGTAGTACACAATGGTGTGGTAAAAAGCAATCAGGTTTCAGGTTGCCCATTGATGGTTTCATGTGTCCCAATGACTCATACTCGTGTATAAAAGATTTATATTCTTGTTCGATGTACTTGTTACTTATAAATTTCTTTTCCAATTGGTGAAATTGGGCAATTGCTGTATGTTTAGAGGCTCCTAGTTGTTCTTCAAAATTCTCCTTGAAAGGAATTCTTACCTCATATGAACCATCATTCCGCCGTGTTGTGGTGTTTTTATAATAGTTCACACATTGATTGTCTTCGTCTGATAAAGTAGGTGTTTCGGTTATGTCTTCTATCTCCCAGAATTTTTGTAGTTCATCCACGTGATTAAGGACTACATTGCAGTGATAGGTCTGTACATTCCCGCACACAATCCAGCCCAAACGGGTTTGCTGAGCTACGGGAACCGCTTGTTCTGATCTGCTTATTCCGTCCATAATGATTTGTGAGTACACGTCAGCCCCTAAAAGTATGTCCACTGGACGGCTTACATGAAAGTCTGGGTCTGAAAGCTGTATACCATCCAGATGAGACCATGTTGGCTTGTTGAAAGTGTAGCTTGGTAAGTTTTTGATTAGGGTGTGCATTATGAAGACTTCTGTTTTGAATGAAAATGTACCGTTTAAGGACTGGCATGAAATTGTTGTGACACCTTTGCAGCTGCTTTCCTTAGCTCCAATGCCTGATATGACTCCCTTACACCGATTTCTTGTTAAGGATAAAACCTGTGCGGCCTTTTCGGTTATAATAGAAATCTGAGAGCCTTGGTCTATCAGTGCTCGCAGCGTATGATAAGATCCATCTCCTGCTTGAACCTTGATCAAAGCTGTTGCCAACAAAATTTCGACGCCGTTGTTGCCTTGTTGCAACGCGTTGTTATCTTGTTCTGTTGTATTGTCTGCTATAGTTATGTTGACTGATGGATTGTCGTAAGCCTCATGTATTAGGGTATTGTGCTTTCCTTGGCATTCACGACAGCATTTTTCTGATATACATGCCTGGTTTTTATGATCAAAAAGACACTTTTCACAGACATGAAGTTTCCTAACTGTTTTAAGTTTTTCCTGTGGTGACATATTTAAAAACATATTACAAAAGTACAATCCGTGTTTCTTTGCAAAGTGGACAAATTCTTGCTTTTGCTAAGTTGCTTTTATTCGACTCAGTTAATTGACCTCCTTTGTGTGCGGGCAAAGATTGTTTTGAATAATTATTAAACGCGAATTTTGATTTCTGTGAAAATGTTTGTGCAATTGCTGATTTTGGGTTTTCTTGCTTTTTACGCGATGATTCTAATGTTGTGAAACGGATTTCTAAAAACTTTAAAAAGTCTTCAAGCGATGGTAAATCCCTCGGGTTCTTTAAAGATTCTAAATAATGATTGTGAGATTCCGTATCCAACTTTTGTAATAGAATATGCACTATTAATGGGTCCCAGCTGCTTGTATCTACTCCGAGGTGTTTGATGGCATTTAAACATTCCCGGGTAGTGTCGTGAATTTTCTTGATATGCGTAACCGAAGCTTGTTGAGATGTTGGCAGGTTAAGTAAGGTATTCGCATGTGTTGTAAAAATTAACCTTATAGTAGGGGAGCCCAAGCGGGGATTTCGGGATTTACTAAAGCGCGGCAGATTAATATACAGGGGGATACCTTGTACCCGGTTAAGTACCTCCACAAAACATGAGGCCCATATATAAGGCCGCCCGTGAAGGATACAGGATCAGATTAGTAAAAAAAAATTGACCATCAGAAATTCTCGAGCGCGTCAGATTAAGGTAGGGTGAGTTAATTACATCCTAAAAAGTGTATATTCCACTAATCTGACAATTTGAGAGTGACGTAAAAAAAGGGGAGGGCAACAAAGTTGTAAAAAAAAAACGTCATCTCGACATTCTCGAGCGTAGCTAATTTTTTTTTTATTTTGAAGGAAATAATTCAAGAATAATGAAAAATATATAATCTGACGATTTCCGCAAGCCGAAATAACAAAAATTCGTCGATAAAGTTAAATGCGTGCAGCTGCGTGATGCCTACATTTCGTTCTCCGCGTTTCTATTCCTCTCTCTCTTTCTCTATCTATTACTCTCTCACTCCGTCCCCACTCTGGTTTCTGTTGCCATGATGCCATCACATTCACAGCTGATCATAAAGACTCGTTCGTGGCATACTGTTTACAACGTGTTTCCAACGTTTTGGCTTTTTTTTGCTATTATAACCCTTCATCTGCGTCGAAAAGAAAATGGAAAATGGGAAATCTGCGGGGCCCCGCCCCCCGTCGGCCATCGTGGGTGGTCCGGGCCCCCCTTGTTAATTAATAATTACTTTATATTTTACTATAAAACTATTTATAGTATCATACCTCCATGAAATCTGCTTGAAATCAGAAGCTCAGCGAGCTCAAAATATCACATAAATTATATTTTGAGCTCAAAAATGTCATAAGTACGATTTCAAGCGCCCAGGAATGGAATTAGCGGGAAGTTGCAGGGATGGCCTTTAAAGTGAACCGTTTTTCTATTTTTTTTTTGTCAGATCAGGCGAATCCCTCTAGATAATCGTCAGATTATGAGACAGTACGTTTAGAACATAAAGATGAACCATATATATCTTAATCTGACGCGCTTGAGTATTTCAAAATGGCGATTTTTTTTTGCACATTATGAAAATGGCCGCGAGTTTGCGTCCCATCGAAATCGTCAGATTAGTGAATGAGAGCTTTTTTTTGGTATACTTAACACTCCCTTAGAAAATCTGACGCGCTCGAAAAAAATTTTTTTTTTTTCATTTTCAACCCTTAAATAACCACCCGCATCATGCAAACGATCAGATTAACATACGTACATTATTAAAAATACGTAGGGCATTGATGCTATCAATATCTGATGCGCTCGAGGATGTCCATGCAACAGTTTTTTTTTACATATTTAAAAATCTATAGCCGCTTCCCCCACCGATGTAAAGGTATATATCATATAACATTTTTTTCTTCTTATCATCTAAGCTTTGCATCCCAATAGGTCTCTACGACGCTCGAGTAAATCCCCATTTAGCCTCGTGGGCTCCCCTACTATTACGTTGTTGTACCGATTGTTTAGAATTTCCCAAGCTACAGAATAATTATCAGTACTGATTTGTAGATGCTGGACTAAACGCTCGGCTTCCCCCTTCAACTTCCCTTTCAGGAATTGCATCTTTTGCGCATCCGAAATCAGTATGTTGTTGTGGATGGCTTCCACAAACAGGTCTTTGAATGATGTCCACTGATTGTAGTTACCGCTAAAGTTGGGAATATCCATTTTTGGGGTCCATAATTCCTTGTGTGATAGATACAGACCATAGTTTTGTGTTGATGTCTTTCTTTACCTTATTGTGTTCTTTCGTGCTTTGTAAAAGAGTTCTCATACGTTTCATCCAAACCTTCCAGCTCGATGTCTAGTTCCAAATGTAAGGAATCTATTATCGCCCACCGAGACTGCAGAGTACATAGTGCGTCTTCTAGCTCCCATTTCTGGGAGATGACACTAAGATCAATACCTGATACAGTGCGGACGAACGCTCGAAAGTTGCTAGCTTGTCGCTTAAGCATATCATCAAGCTTGCTAGATGATCCTCTGGACACCTGTCTGGCAGCCGATGCCCGCGGCGCATCTTCTTGATCGGAGACTTGTTCTGCTTGTTCAGAAAAACGCGGTTGGCTCGTCTCCTCCTGTTGAGACCCTTGTTCCTGCGTCCCAGAGGTCGTAGGCACACCTACCTTTGCTCTCTTGATGAAAACTTGGTACTGTTCGTTGATGAGCGCTTTTGTTGAAATGTACACCTCATGAGCTTTTTCAAACTCGTTTTTTATAAAATACGGATGAGCCCTGCTTCCCTCCGTACTGATACGGTCATGGTTGTGTTGATAATCAGACCAATAAGCTTCAAGAATCTCCAAGCGCCTCTTGAAGTAATCGACTGACGACTTACGATCGGCGGAATCCTTCTTCAGGTACCAACCTGATCAAGATAGCCACCAGGCTATCTTGATCATAGCCCCATACAGCTCCTGTTGACTCTCGACGATAGTCTCCATGGTTGTTGTTTGTGTATTGAGAAGGAGAAAATGAAACGATCTTACTTGTTAGCTCGTCACTCCCTCGTTCACACTGCAATCCTGATATAATGTGCACTGATATATTGTTTCGATAACACTTGATAGCTCTAATGTTCAGTGATAGAACTTGATAGTCACTGGTTCGGCATACGCGGTCAACGTTAACACTTAAAAAAAGGTAATTACGACGCGTATGGCCTCTTATCGAAGGACCAAATAGATGTACGGTATCTTGCTAACCAGTACACCTAGATTGTTAAATGATAATACTTTAAATAGGCAATAACTTGATTATATTGTCCAAACTGTTAATGAGTGAACTGTACACTGATTATGATGATGATGTTGGTGAGAACGCGCGCCCTTGGTGGCTGAATGCGGACTGATTGTTTTTGAATAATGTGAATAAAACGAAATGTTGTAGTGATTAAATTGGGTCGCACGCGCTGCGCCTTTCTGCTGACCTAGGAAGATGCACGGTTGCTTGTACCGTACAATATTAAATCGTCAAAAAAACTGAAAAGCAATAAATAATAAACCTTTTTTATTTAACCTTATTAACTTAGTTTTTTTTTTAAATAATGTAAGTATACGGGTCTGGGTGTTTTCTATCTATGATATGTATGTATTTACAAAAAAAAAATGTGTAGTATATCAATCTTGTGGTTCCCATAATACAAGCTCTGCTTAGTTTGGGGCTACATGATGCTGTGTGATTACGTCCCGCATAATAATAATGATTATTATTATATAATAATCATTTATTATTATATAATGCCACTTATGAATATAAATGACACTTATGTTAAAACAAGATCACTTATGTAATAGACATCAGGACCAACGAGTACTTCTACTACAACCTAGATTAAAACAATTTACTATATAAAGTTAGGTCTTTGTTATTTAAAAACTTTAGGCCCTACTTTTTGTACTAAGTACTACTTAACTAACTTAATTTTGGTGTTTTCTAAGTGTTGCGTGCCTAGAGGTAAATGTTTGTTTATTGTCTTTTGCATAAACTTACCATAGCCTTATTCAAATCTATTTAATCGGTCCAGAGGCCTCATTTACTAACTCGGTTGCACACCGAAATGATAAGCACCGGTCCTCTTTTTACAAACTTTGACAATGTGTCAATTGACGTTCTTTGAATTTCGACAGGTGAAATGTCAAAGATTGCAAATAAAGGTCCGGTGCCGATCATTTCAGTGTGCAACTGAGTTAGTAAATGAGGCCTCAGGTTAAGGTACGTACCCGTAGCAGAGTTTCACGGTTGGACAGAAACTAAAGCGGGAGATATACCTAAGATTAGAGAAAGTTATAATCCTCTGGGCCAGCATCAGTGGTGTGCTGAGTTGAGTGGCTGCTAATCCTGGATCCAGGCGGCTGCACATCCGAGCATAGCGGTGGGGAAACAGCATTTTTTTTCTTTTTCTTTTCTGTTCTTTTCTTTTGTTTCTTTATATTTTTAGCCTATCGTGTTGGTATCAAATATATTACCTATCGTTGAGCCATCAAATTCGATTGAGAAACTCGCCCGCTATACCGCCTTGTAAGTCAGATCCTTCATTCGATTGATTATCTATTAATTTACAAGCATTTCCGACTTCGGTTTATAGATCTTTATTTTCTCAAAAGAATAGAAACTATTCACTGCATGAGAAGTAACAAAATTATACTTACAAAACTAGAAAAAACTGTGAGCATACAGATAACATTTATAATAAATTGCATTGAGCTACTATACACTACTAGGTTAATGTACAAGTAGGACTTAAAAAAAAAATAAACCGACTTCAAATAAATCACTTCTTACTTCTTGCGATTGTAGGTAGCTTTCGAAGATGTTTAGCGCTTTGTGGTGACTTAAGGCTAGAAGCGAAAAATCTCCTTATAATTTTTAGATAAGTACTTTAAACATAGCGGTAGCCCAACGCGAATTAATCAATCGAATTTGATGGCTCAACGATAGGTATTATTTTTCACTTTTTAAATGTTCGCTGTTTGTGTTGTTTTTTTTTTAAATTTATAATTTAATTTTTAACAAAACTTATAGTGTACATAATCTACTAGTGAAGTCCTTTCATTTGATACCCGTATTAGGGTACAGTTGTCCGCCTTTTCGCGGCAGCCATCTTGGACCGATTTTCATTTCATCAAACATAGCTTGATTGATTCTTGATTTTGCAATTAGAAAACTGCCGACTAATTCACCTTTTAAATTAAAAATCAAAATTCATTCATCCGTTCGAGAGCTACGCAATGAGGTTGGAATTTTTTGTTTACCTATGGAGCTGCGATGCTACACACCGCGCACATACACACACACACACACACACACACACACACAAAGAGAGAGAGAGAGAGAGAGAGAGAGTGAGACGTGAAACTTCGAGCGTTTTTGCGTCGGGGGTTCAAAATGTTTACATGACATTTGCTGGGCTCGCCGCACGGACGTCACCACTATCCAGCTTTATAACCAAGGTACAATACCTGGGACGCAAGCAGCTGGATTCCTTGAAATCCATAGAATTTGAATTACTACCCCTTTTTAACAGTCTTGAAAAAGGTGGTAATGGTAGAGTTCCTATGCAAATGGGATTAAAATTAAATCGAAATCCTTGCTACAAAGTAGGTATCTGTCACTCTCCAGTATTTTCTACCTTTAGTTACCAGAGTAGGCCTCATTTACTAACTCAGTTGCACACCGAAATTAAAAGCACCGGTCCTGTTTTTATAAACTTTGACAATTTATGTTCTTTGAATTTGACAGATAAAATGTCAAAGTTTGCAAATAAAGGTCCGGTGGCTATCATTTCGGTGTGTAGTTACTCAGTTCTCATTTACTAACTCAAACTATCCAAATTTGTAAAAACAGTACCGGTGACCTCTGAGGCTTCATTTATTTAACTCAAATAGTCATTGTCTGGCCTTTTTGTGCTTCTCTTATATTTATGTGTGTTTTGTGTAGGTAACCTTTTTGTTAATGCATTTTAAGCTGACCGAAATAAAATATTTTTATTTATTAAATATTAATAAATAAAATATTAATAAATGAAAATAAAATATTAATATTTAATAAATAAAAATATTTTATTGCCTGGCTGATATGGGCCTGATTCTGACGATTCGATATATTTGATTGTATTAGATATATATCGCGGGAACTGTCAAAACTGTATGAAATTTGTTAGTTCTCGCGATATTATAGTAGAATCAAATATATCGAATCGTCAGAATTAGGCCCCTGCTTTTACGTCATTATAAAAGAACTAAAACTAATGGGAACATTATTTATTTTCAATCATTCTCCATCATTAAGCTATCAAATTAAACGAGTTCACAAACCCGACAAAAAAATTGAACGTGAGTTACAAACCTTAAAAAGCAAGAAAAATCAGCTCAAGGGATGATAGGAACAAACTTTAGAATATGGCTGAAATAAATAAAACTCAGGTTAAAAACCAAACAAAATAATTGGAAGATTGCTTCCAAAGAGCACATCAAAGTGAATGGAGCGCAAACTTCCACCAAAGACATCTCTCCAGGTTGTGGTACCTTGTCTACCTTATTAGTCAACGTACCACTGTTGTTTGCTTATCTGACTGGAAGTAAGCACTAGATGGTATACAATGTATTTCCCAGTCAATATCCAAGGAACTGCAGATCGATTCATCAATTTTACTTCAAGAACAGCTGTCCAGCTCCTTAGTGTCCTCCCCAGGACATTTAAATTCCTGATAATTGCGGTCAAACCGGGTCAAAACCTCTCGCCTGCTTGTAGACCTTATATCAGGTGGAATTACAAGCCTCTTGGGATGGTAAAAATCAGACCAGACTTTTTCAACAGCTTTGCAGATCAGGCATTTTTCTTTCTTAGCACGCGCTTTTATTTTATCGGTGTTATGAGCGCCAGCAATTTTGAAGGTCTCTGTTTTTGTCAGCAGAATAGACTTTCATCTCGAATATGTACCTATGCTCCAATGCGTTTGCAGATTATGAGTGTATATTTTATCGTCGATTGTTTGCTTTATCTTCTTGGCTCGTTTATAGTTTGGTGGTAGGATGATAGCTTTTTGCTTTGTTAAGATTTTCAAGAGGCGCTTGGATACTGCACCCCGTCTCCGTCTAGCCTGAAATTTAGAGAGATAATAAAACATACTTGCTAGTTGTAATTGGTATACAATAAAGAGTTTATATATTTATCTATCAAGTTAGTTGCTTGAAAATGTAATGTGTAAATTAATATTAATAAAAACAATAAAAATAAATAAAAAACTTACTTCGCACTTCGTGCAAATAGTATATCGATGACTTTGCATAGGTAGGTAGTTGTGTATAAAACTGGATGGAACATCTTATCCTTACCTCTGTCAAAGCGAAAACTTGGAGAATTCACCTACCAACCTACCCCGCCTGCCTTTTTTTATATACTTGAAGATGGAACAAGCACATGGCCCACCTGAAGTTAAGTGGTAACCATTACCTAACACAAAGCATTGTATCGTAGATCACGGTTTTCCGGAACGAGTCGTTCTACGATGCAATGTCCGTAGCTTCCATCCGATCAGCTTGAGGCATAAAGATGATAAGCCTCTGGTGCCTGTAATTTCACCGGCACCCATCATACCCTTCAAACTGAAACACAGCTCAGCTGCAGAAATAGGCATGGTAGCAGTACTTCCCTGGACCCCCTCCATAAAGAACTCTACAGCTGGGTACGGATAGCGCGTACATTGGCACGCGTAGTCGGCTACGCGTGTCTTGGAACGCCATGTCTGTACTTGCAGCTACGCGTACACTCTGGGGAACGCGTACAGCGTGAGCTAGCTCGTGGCGCGAGCCGTGGCCAGTCGGTTTCGGCTCGCTAGCACTATGGATCGATTGACCTCGCTTTCAGGTTCGCGGTGGTCCACATTAACTGTACGCGTATCCAATGTACGCGTGCACAGCGTACCCCTACTACGCGTGTACAGGAACTCGCTATCCGTACCCAGCTAACTACCTATCAAAAAACTGATTAAATGATTACCAAAAAATTATATGTCAATAGTTTATTTTACCTTACAGTTACAATAACGTTACATAATTTAACTTAGCACATTACCAAAAACTTGCACTTAATAACAATCGCATCACTACCTAGTTACTACAAATTCTTACACCAAATACCTTGTACACATTGGACACTGGGTACCTCACCCTACTTGCGTGGAAACATGTTTTATGAATGAGCGGAAGCAAGGGGTGTGGAACGAACTCAAACTGATCCCCTGCTTAGCTAGTTTAGCGATTCTCTGTTTAGGCCTCCTATCCTTATAATCCTTCATCTTGAAATACACTTTATTTCCTTGCTCATCTACTTCGACTATACCTTTATCAGATGGTACAGGATGACGACACTTATTCCTCTCCGCAAATAATTCCTCAATAGCTCTTGGACTTAGTGCAAGGCGTCGTTTACCTTTCTTGGGAGGTGGCAACCGAGGCACCATCGATGGCTGTGGTAGCTTGACATCCTCGCCATAAGCTATCATCTCCTTCAGAGTAGACAGAAGTACTTTCTTATCATGCCCGTGGCCGACGATACCAAGCTTCGAAAGTTGTTTTGGAGTAACGTCTCCGAAACAACTCCACGATGCCTCTAAAGGTTTGTAGGCTGGTTTATCATCTTTCTTGTCTCCGGCACCTTTCTTGCCGGTACCGCCGCCTGTTCCTTGCTGCTTCGGTTGAGGTACTACACCCCTCGGCCTTGGATAGAACTTCCACTTGCCCTGACAATCAACATATCCATCGATCCCGACAACCAGCCATTTCCCATTCGCAGCTTGGAATTTACCTGTGTCGCCTTCAACTTGTTCTCCGCCAGGCCCTATGAAATTCATCGGAGCCCACCTTCCATCGGGAGCAATATACCCATCGATATTGATTTCTAACCATTTTTTTTCAGGGCTCCAGAATCCTCCAAGGTCGCTGCACTGATTCCTTCCATCGGGGCCCTTGAAGAATCTTGGTATGGGATTGCCGTACATATCTAACAACTTCACTCGATAGTCTAAGTACGTATACTGGCTCGAGTTGTCCTCTTTAATTACTTTCTTGCTTTTAAACGTAGGCTTGAAGGTAGCAATAGGCGGCGTGAATTCAACGATCCATTCATCAGAGTCAGTATCGGAACCGATAGAAGATTTATCTTCGGAACACGAACAGGAGAGATCAAGATTCGTTTTGTCTGCTCCAGGATGTGCTGGGTAGCAAGGACATTCAGGATCTTCAGCATCGGGGAGTAATCCCAAGGCTTGTTGGTAAGTTTTCATACAAATCTCGTTGCACATATCTTTGAAAGCACTCTGAATGAAATTGCGTTGTTCTCTTTCAAGTCTTCTTTGCGCACGTTCCTTCCTCTTTCTTCTTTCACGATTTTCTTCTTCTGTTCTTCCTATCGTGTAAGTGAGTACTGGCCTGTCGTCATACGGAGGTTGATTCACAAGTCTAGGCTTAGGATAAGTCTTCATAGTCTCCATAGTGACACTATATTCACCATCTTTCTTATGTACAACAAGTAGAGGCCGTATGAGAGATTTCTTATTTGTATCCTTCCTCTTCTTCTTTGCAATTACTTCGCCTGGATTCTTTGCCATTCTAAGTAAACGCACAACATGCTTGTTGGTAGCACCCGGTTTATAGGATGGGCGGAACTAAGACAAAAGAAAAAAATTATAAAAAAAATATTATTTTGAGGTATGTCGGTATGTGCAAGTACCTAGTTAAATTAGCTTATTAGCTGCTGCCTGATAATAGTTATGAGAGTAAGTAGTTGTATCTAGGAATTAAGAACCTACCTTTATTCCTGGTGTGTCTTCAGCAGTCCACAACCATCCCATTCTCTTGGGCACGGCTCCCAGTGTTCCGGTGCAGGGACTTGCACAATGGCTGTGTCCAATTTGTGCGGCTGAAACAAAAAAATGTCTTTATTTTACGTCTGAGAAGAACACCGCGCCCACCACACACCACACAAGCCTATATCAGTCCACTCCTGGACATGGGCCTCCCCTAATAAAGAGGGATATGCCCATAAACCCACGCTGGGGATGCGGGTTGGGAATCGCAGGGCACAACGTCTCGCACCATCGACGCTGCTGCCCGTCGGCGGCCAGGGGATTTAGCTGTGCCGGTGTTAGGCTGCGATATGCCGCAGCCGGCTGCCAGAGCCTCCTTTGTTAGTTAGAAGGGTGCACCACGTGCAGGTGAGGTTGGCTTGGGTTCCAAAGATGGGGGTTGGAAACCCTTACACCCCCATGATAAAATAATATATACCTATTAGTGGCCTACCTAGTAGCGGTCGTCACCTGGAAGTAATTGAGGGCGCTGTCTATAAAACTTTAAGTCAAGATCGTAATTTTATGTTAAACTCTTGTTGAGATCCATTAATTAAATAAATGCCAAAGGCCTTCGGACTGCCTAAATACTCCGACACCAGAGTTGGTCACTATCTCATACGAAGAAGACGAAGAAGAAGAATAAATAAATGAATTACAAAAGAGAAAACATACGTACGTATACCAGTAAAACCATATTTAAATATAAATCTTTCATCTTTCTTTTTCTTTTTTCCTTTTTTAGAGTCTTTCTCGGATTCAGCGGTCTTATCTGATTTGGCGGAGCCACCTGTTTTGGCGGCAGCTTTTAAGCTTCTTTGGCTGTCCTCTGCTTTCTTCTTAGTGTCACTTCCGGAGGTACTCCAAGACTTGAGTCTGCTCTTGTTAATCAACTTGTGGAAGACTGGACAAGGAAACGGTGTGTTGGGAAGCTTGTAAGATAAGTCCTCGCCTGGTTTTTCATAACCGCCGCAAATTCCGCAGTAAGTGGTCCTTTTCATGAATTCAAAAGTGCATTCGCATTCACAAAAACATTTGTCTTCTGTGACATGCATTTTAGCTTTAACACCACCGGCCACTTCTTCAACAGGCTGAGAAACGTCACAACATTCTGCTTTTAGGGCTTTTAAATCTAATAGCATGCGTTCGTCGGGTGGTTCTGGCAACTCTTTGTGCTTTTTGTTATCACAATCCACTTGCTTGCATTTAGTGACAGTTATGAGATCGGCGGCTTCTTCAGGAAGGTCCAAAGAGCAAACACTTTGAGAACAGCTACCATCGTCAGCTTTTTTACTAGGGCATTGGCTATCGCAAACCCTAAACTTATATCTCCCTCTAGGACCATCATCTGAACTTGCTCTCATAGAAGCTTGTGAAGACGGCGTTGCTGGTGTTTTTGAATTATTTTCTACAGTAAAGTATCCGACATAATATACTTGGTTTCCATATGGTCCTTTGCTATCTCCAAAGATATAATTTAAAATATTATATTGATCGCGGTTTATAGAAGTACACGATTTAGTTTTCATAACTTCAATCTGTTTGTTTCTGTCTAAATCAGTGTCGCTTTTGACTAGGCTGACTATGCTTTGGTTTACTTTGGATTTATTTTCAGAGAAGTCTATTATTTCTTCTAATTCTGCTTCTTCATTCGATTTATATTCCTTTACTTCATCGATATCTTCAGTCTTTGCTTCCCTTTTTGAAACTTCATGTTTGCTTGGTTTTAATCTTCGCTTTCCACCGCTATAGATAGTTTTGATTGTACCTGTCTCCTCCATCAAATTCACAGAGTTATCCTTTATTGTGCTCAATACGGTCATAGCCTTTGAATTAAATCCAGTGTACATAAATGTTTTCTGATTGTCTTCGGAAAGCGAACGAAAAGAAGTAGTGATTCTATCTTTGAGATAAGTCAGTTTTATATTTAGTCTAATTGTGGCCATCCGTTTGGAGGTATATTCATCAAAGACGTTGTAACCGCCGCTCACGACTACTGGTGGTGGACTTTGCTGGATGGTTATCTTGTTAAGATATTCAATGTAGGCCGGACTCCAAGGAATATTAGTTGATCCAAGCCTGTTCTCTGTGTCATCTTTATTCCAAAGCGATATCTCTATTGGAAACCTCTGCATGCTTGATACCAGCATATCGATGTTACTCGCTAGCAGAATGGATTGCCCTGTTTGTGCCTTTCCTTCTGTGGCATCTTTCTTGGCCTGACTTTGAATATTTCTGACAGCCGCTTTCTTCTTTTTCAACTTCTTTCGTTTCGGTAACAACGTGAGTAATTCATTTGGGTCCTTTAGATTGAGCGTAAATACATCAGCGAATTGGCTCCGTATGTAAAATTCATTGCAGTTGACATAGCTCTTCAGCTCTTCAACCACGATCTCGAACAAAAACATTGAATCCGAAAAAGACATTTTAATTAATTTACTTATATTTTACGGTGTGAGTGATTTATCTTCATAAATTGCAGCGTGAATTGAACATTTTTCGCCGAAAATTGAGAAATACCTAAAGAAAAAACTTGTAATTTTGGATTTTGCCAAAAGTTTGTGTGTCAGTGTCAATTTGATTTTATTTTTCAAGAATGTAAAAAAACTATTAATTACCCATTTTGTGGCATGTTCATGGCATTTAAGTAAAAAGGTTAGGTACGACCTCGACCAAGACGTGAGAACGTGCAAAATGCACTTCGAAAATGCACTTTCCTCAACAGGTTTTAGGGCCCACAGCAGAAGTGTTGAAATCCCCGTTAGGAGCTTGCACGCTTGTTTATTGAAGTGAATTGTTTACATAACTTACGCTACGCGACAGACGTAGCGCTAAGCTTAGCGTAACGCGTAACACTGCGTAGCAGAGCTACGCAACGTAGCTTGTGCCCGTCCTACGAAAGCTACAAACCACGGCATGGAGTTCTTGTAGTAGACTCCGACTCAGTAATGTAGTCAGTACACAGCTTTGAATTTTCCAGTCCCTGCCCGTGATCCACCTACATATACATAGTCCAACTGGCAGTGACAGGGACATTTTTGAAAAAAAAAATTCTCCCTGGAACACCCAGTTACCTCGAGGTGGGCCACGGAAAGAAAAATTGTCCCTGGTACAGCCAGGTGTAGGTGGACCACGGGCAGGGACTGGTATTTTCGTATCTATGTGTCTATCTAGGCTATTTATTGCCATCTATAGTATTTACATTTATTTATCAAGTTTAACTACTTACCTATTTATATACTTACCACAAACCTGGTCACATTATATTTAGTTTATTCTATCATATATTTTATATACGTCCATACTCACGATATTTTGCCGTCGCACCATTTACTCCACGAGCTTGCCGTGTGCCATGGAAACAACCGGTCCCGCTCGATCACGGCTCGCATTCCTGCGCGTGATTTCGTTCGCCGGTCGCCGATCGAACCAGTCCGCTACAGCCTTTTGAAGCTGGGTACGGATAGCGCGTTCCTATATACACGTAGTCGGGGTACGCTGTCCGCGCGTATATTGGATACGCGTACAGTTAACGTGGACCGCCGCGAACCTGAACGCCAGGTCAATCGATCCACGCTACGCGAGCCGAAGCTGACTGACCACGGATCGCACCGCGAGCCAGCTAACGCGGCACACGTTCCCCAAAGTGTAGATTGGACACACAGACAGGGCGTTCCAAGACACGCGTAACCGACTACGCGTGAAAATGTACGCGTTATCCGTACCCAGCTTGACGAGTCACCCGTGTCGCGCGACTTCCGATCGGTTCCTACCTCTCGCCTCGTACGCTCGCTTATTGTTTCGCTATCATGTTATATCTCTGCTATCTTTTTCCACTTATTCTCCTTCTAAATCTATGCCGTGCTGAGCTTACTGTACTTACTTGTGTACCTAACTATAAGTTTGCTGTTTAATAAACTTTACTCGTGTAATTTGGTTGCTTTATTCACCTGGACCAGCTACAATCTACGTAGATAATACCACACCCAACATACACACCCATCCATATCTACTTACTTCACTGTTTTCGTGGCACTGCACTGGTTTTGGAGGGCACTTCACAACTTCCGGGAAGGGCTCGACTGGCTTACAAATTACAGTATTTGAAGCAATACTCGAACTTATATTCCTCAACTCCTGAGCTTTGGATGATGGCATGAAGCCGGTCATCATCTCACCAGTAGCGTGCCTTGCAAGATCCTTCAGTTGTTTCTATAGCAATCAATATATTATAAATTAGAAGCCTTATTACGAAAGCTGAATGTCGGACTTCCTGTTATATGGTTATGAATGAATCAACAGTAAGTCCGAAAAAGGAGTAAGGTTATGGACAACGCTATTTCTTTTAAGTCTGAATTGTAGCTACTTCTCTGTTTTAACCAGTTTAACTGACTGTGGATCCGCTATATGGTGCAATCCATTAAGGACAACCTGCCATGTCCACAATTTATGGCATTACTGCTGGAAGCTATAAACTATGAATCGATAAATTACCGCACGAAAAGATAATGTAACGCCTGTATTCAAGAAAGTGATCGCAACTGAAACACACATTTATGAAAGTTTTGAATTCTAATCCACAGGTATATAAAAATAAATTTATTGGCATGCGTTACCTACGACGACGATACAACACAGCGTTGCGACAACGCATCTCACAAAATCAATGATGTCGATCAATGCATCGTGGAAATTACCGAAGGCAGAAATACTCGACATCGTATGCGATAAAATTTTAGCGTTGCTTGGTACCTCGTCGTTTTTGCTATACGTTGTCGCGACGCAGTGTTGTCCTTGACCTTACGCAAAAACTCTAAAATGAGTAGACACAAATTTGAATTTTTTTGTTAGTTTTGCCTCAATACTTAGGTTGTTTAGGTTAAAATAAAATTTGAAAAAACCCAAAAAAACAGATGCAATATCGAAAAAATCTAATTTGGGATATGCAAACGAAGTCAGTAAACAATCGTGTCAAGGATAGATTTGTCCCTGAACATAGTTTTTAAACTTCTCTTTTTACTCCTCTAACCGTTTTAGCTTTGTCGCTGAAGACTGTTGCAGAGTTACCAGCTAGTCTTGAATGCCCTGCCTGACCCTGCTGCTGTTTCTTGAAACTGCTTGCTTGCTGATCCCCCTTGGCTTTCTTAATACTGTTTGCTTGCTGACCCTCCTTGGATTTCTCGAAACTCTGCATCACAAACCATTGAGTCCAAGGTATTACTCTACCGGACTGCTTGGTCTTACCCTGCTGGATGGATATCCAGCTGGTTAAGACCAAGCCACCTGCCTCTTTTCCTAATGTTTTGAAGAAAGCGAAACTAAATTATTATCCTACTTAAAAAATTTCAAGGAACCGTGTATAATCATTAAGTAAGATCTACCCTTCGAACCTCTACCATTGCGTTTATGCCTGGTAGTCCGATCGGTAGTCCGACTATCGGACTACTGGGAAAGAAATGCCAAAATTTTTTCCTCGTAGTCCGATTGCGTAGTCGGACTACTAGGAAACGCTGAATTTTTACTCGGGTATTCCTAGCAGTCCGACCGGGGTAGCACGGTTTTCTAAACCTTAGCCGGACGCTGAATTCCGGTCGGCTAGTAACATTTTCTTCCTGAAGTACCAGGGTAGCATAAGTTACAAAGAGATCGCGTCAGTAGAGGTAGAGTTACACGATAGAAAGGGATGCAAGGTGTAGGTGAATATAAATGTTGGTACTTAGCGCGGTGTGAGCTGAATAACACTTTATTGCGTCGCAGCTTAAGTCACAATTTATTTAAATGTTTTTGCGGAGTGAAGCTTCTGTAGATGCTACTACTCAACCACACACACATGCATAGTAACAATATATTGATGCATATTGTCATGTATAAAAAAATATATATAGGTAGTTGTAATCTAAAAGTACTAGGCAATCAGAATACAGCAGGAGGTAAAAATGGTAACTGTTTCCGATTTTGTAATGTACCTATAACGTCAGATCAAAAATAACTTCAAGAGGACAAGACCACGATTAAAGAGGTATTACACAGTCCATATAGCTAATTGAACCAAAGAGTTTGCATGGAAACTTTTTTCTGTTATTAGGAACATCTTCGCTTACCATCAGACGAGATGTGGTCGAACGCAAGCCAATCACATCACATCGTGTGTGAAGCGTGTTTGTTCCTACTCTGTAACGTCTAAACGGATTGGGATGAAACTTGGAAAATACATAGATTGTGATCTTGTTTAACACTTTTTATCCATGTACTAAGCAATCGAAGTAGCGGACAGAAGCTAGTTCTTAATAAAAAAAACAGGCCGTTGCGTACATAAATATAAATATATAAAAATATATCATCGCTCCATCTGGACTAGCATGAAATTAATATTGTTTATATCCTCCTTGCCCTAAGAAGCCTTAGTTGTCGGTACTTTAAATGAAATCATGAGGTGAAACTTTCTTGTTTCTATGCTATCCTAGTACTTCCACAGCCATCGAGATAATAGAGCCTCAAATGTGGAAAAAAAGTGTCTGCACCAAAACGTGGCGCACGCAGTTAATTGTGACTTTGAACACTTTTCAAGACAAGGTCTAAATTAATGCAAATTCTTTTTTGGCATTTTGCAGTTAATTTTTGTCAAATACGCTTGGACGATTTTTGTCAGTTTTCATTCGAAGACTGTGACTCTATAGTAAGCACAGGTATATAATTTCTCGATGTCCACAACTCTTAAAAATGTGTGACATCTTCTGACTTATGCTATCCTACGGTACTTCTGCTGGTATATCTACAATACAAAATGTTTGTTGAATGGTTTTCTTAGTAACATTTTTCATTTTCATAGCCTATCGAGTTATAATCTCCTGGTACTTTATGGTCAGAAACATATATAAAAAATGTCCCACCTTACTTCAAAATGCAAGCCCCCCCAAAGAACTATGACTAAAGCATAGAAGAAATCTTAAAATTCATTTATGCTCTGAACATCAACTCATACGGCTAATCTCTACTATCTTATGTCCAATATCATCAGCTAGAAAGGGATGCATAATTCTCTCAATGCGACTTCAAATGAATTTACAACGAAAATCGTACCAGGGCGCTCGAATCTAGTGCTATGCAGTTTCATAGAAATGCCTTGGTCGCAGCAATAGCATTTAGATAAAGTATGCATCCCTTTCTAGCAAATGATATATTGACATAAGAAAGTAAAGATCAACCGTATGAGTTGACGTTCAGAGCATAGTGAATTTTAAGACTTCATCTATTTCTCTTCTACAACTGTCGGGTCCCCGCGATCTCCTTGAGACTTATAATGCCCTGGTAGTTCTGGAAAATTTCGCTGATGTTTGCGCCATTGATGTAGAAGATACACGACATCAAATATCAGGAGAATATAGGAACCAGGAGGCTACTAATTGATTGGAATAAAATGCTTTTCTTAGTAAAATTATCATTCTCATAGCTTATCGAGTTATAATCTCCTGGTACTTTATGGTCAGAAACTTAACTAAAAATGTGAAAAAATATATGAAGCAGGATGCGTCGAGCTGAGGACACCACAGGCTTCAAGATCATTCCATAATTATACCTACCTACTGGCACTACTGGCTCAAAATGTAAGATCTCTTTGTGACTTATGCCACCCTGGTACTTTAGAAAGAAAACGATAACTGAAAACCGGACCGGCAAACGAATTCAGCGTCCGGCTAAGGTTTGGAAAACCGTGCTACCGGTCGGACTGGTAGGAATACCCGAGTAAAAATTCAGCGTTTCCTAGTAGTCCGACTACGCAATCGGACTACGAGGAAAAATTTTTGGCATTTCATTCCCAGTAGTCCGATAGTCGGACTACCGATCGGACTACCAGGCATAAACGTACCATTGCACTGTGAAGGACACTGTTTTGCAACAATAACCCAAGTTGGTCCTATTTACCTCCTACCTAGTTGGCAGTTTTGTAAATCTGAAACCTTGCTAGCCAGCCAATCTAGTAGCCAATTTAGCCAATTTAGTAGTAGTACAGCTCTTTGTGGAGATTTCGTCCGGGCCATCATCATGCCTATTTCTGCCGTGAAGCAGCTGTGCTGTGTTTCGGTTTGAAGGGTGTGGGTGCCGGTGAAATTACAGGTACAAGAGGTTTATCATCTTAATGCCTCAAGTTGATGGACGCAGGGCGTTGCATCGTAGAGCATCTTCCAAAAAAACGTGATCTACGATGCAATACTTTGTGATAGGTAATGGTTACCACTTAGCATCAGGTGGACCATGTGCTTGTTCCATCTTCAAATACCATAAAAAAAATCAACCTAGACGAAGCTAGACCAAGAAGTGACATAAAAAAACCAAATAATAAAAAATAATTGTATTGCATTTTTTTATCTAAAACCTACATAAGAGTTTCTGATCAAGGGAGATGGTGAGCCAGAATAGGAAGACGTGATTGACCTATTGCTTCTGTTACAGATGGACCTCACAGTCGCTAAATTGGTTGTTGGTACCTTCTTTCTAGGAGTGTTCGATGCTCGGTTCGTCTTGATCGGCGGCTTGAGCTCGTAAAAGTCCTCAAACTGTTGCAAACCCTGCATTATTTCTTTATACCGAGCCAGCTTCTTGGGGTCAACCCTCAACCGTTCGCCGGTCGGCGATCGAGGCAATCTGCTTCTTTCGTAGTTCATCGAAACGCTCATGACGAGGGGATTTTTCCCCTTAGAGGAATATGAAACTGCTTTCTTCAATTTGTTAGCAGGTGCATTTGGGGCCTTATCGCCTTTGCCTTTTGCAGGTTGTGGCGAAGATTTGCTTTTGGCATCGCCTTTAGCATTTGACGTTGGCTCTGGTTTTCCTACCTTTCCTGACTTCTTGGTATCAACAGTAGAACCAGTAAATGTTGATTTTGCACTTCTAGCCCCTCTTGCTCTTTTTGGGTACCAAGCCCATTTGCCATCTTTATCAATATAACCATCGATACCTATCTTCAGAAGCTGACCGTTACTATCAGTGAACGAACCTTCCTCGGCAGAATAGAACATGCCATCGGGACCGATAAAGTTCATAGGCACCCACCGGTTATCTGGTCCAATGTAACCGTCTTTATTGATTTCCTGCCAAACATGATCTGGAGTCCAGAAACCTCCGAGATCACTGCACTCCTGTCTTCCGTCAGGGCCTTTGAAAAATCTCGCAACTTGATTCCCGTATTTGTCCAGTAATTTAACTTTGTAGTCAAGGTAGGTGTACTGTGAATCGTTATCTGTTAGCACTGGTGGATGTTTAGCTTTAGCATCATATCTGGCAGCAGGAGGACTGAATTGAATTTCCCATTCGTCTCCATCTGTGTCACTACTAGAAATGCTTCCTTCATCAGAACAAGAGCAGGAATCTATAGGAGGGCTGACGTTTTGAGCTGACTGTGTGTGGCATGGACAATCAGGATCATTTGGATTAGGTAAGGGGAGTACTCCAATAGCTTGGTTGTAAGCTTTCAAGCAGATCTCCTGGCATTTGTCTCGGAATGTTGATTGCAGTAATCTACTCTTTCGCCTGGTTTCTCTTCGTTCTCTTCTATCTCTTTGCTTCTGTATTTTAGCTTTCTCTGCTTCAGTTTTACCAATACTGTAAATAAGTGGTGGTTTTTCTTCATATGGATATTGAAACAAGAGCCTATCTTTAGAATATTTTTTGAATACTTCCATCTGGACGGTAAATTCACCGTCTTTCTTTTTCACAATCAGAGTTGGTTTCGTGTCGGTTCGCTTCTTTCTTTGCATCATGGCTCGTTTTTTCTTGGCGATAGTGTCAACGCCCTCTCTCATTGCCCTGTACCTTCTTACAAGAATCTTGTTGGCTGCTCCAGGCTTCCAATTGGGACGAGGCTGAGTGAAAATAAAATAAAATAATAATTATATTTATTTTTACACAAAAACATCACAGAAAACAGAGCTTGTGTTATGGGTACCGTGGTGATCTATATATTTTTAAAATACATAGGTATATATATATAGAAAACACCCAGACCCAGGAGAAATATTTGCAGACCATACAAATATTTGACTCGCGGTTGGAATCCACTTAGTGTTAGAATTAGTACCTTTTTATTTTTTTAAATATTTCCGACATAATAATACTTTATTGTTTGAGAATAAATAAATGATAGCTTATTATTGAGGTCAGGAGCGTCAATCATCCCGCGGAAAGTCTTGCAGTCTGCGATGGTATGGTCATTGGCTCGTCTAGTTTCCAGTGAATTAAAGTTAAGGCAGCCTTGTAAAAATTTGACAATTGTAATTAATCCTAACTAATATATATACCTATAAATGCGAAAGTAACTCTGTCTTCTATCTTACTGTTCTGTTTACACGCCTAAACCGATATATGTTTATGGGACCTTGGAGAGGGGCATACCTACGTCGAAAAGTATTTTCTTTACAAAATAGTTTCGTTTCACAACTTTTACTGGACTTACCACACTTTTACTGGTAGGTAGGTACTTTATATAATTATTATTAGGGTTCCGCGTAAAATGTTCGGAAAACATTTAACGTGAAAGCACAAGTATACACAAACGAGGTTGGGGGCGGGTCCGCTAATGTGTACCTTTAATCCCGGAATGTCTTCTGCTGTCCAATTCCAGCCCATGTTTTTTGGAACAGGTGGGTAAGGGTACTTGGGCTCCGGTCTCTTCTCTATTGATGGCGTCGCTGTAAAAATAAAAAGTTTAAGGTTAGTTCTTATTACCTATGAATCAAGATACCTCACTTCAAAATTGCTTGATACTCCTACAAAAAAAAATATAAAAAAATACGCACGTTCTTCCTCAATATTAGCGGTGAATTTTCCTACTTGTTTCTTTTCCTGCTTTACTTTCGTCTTCTCTACATCTTTCTTTTCGCTCTTCCTGTCCATACTCTTCATACTTTTCATAGAACGAGAAGAAGTCAACTTTCGATCTGTAGCAGAAGCGCGTCTGGAAGTCGCTGTTCGTGAACTTTTAAGGCTTGTACTATCAGGTGGTGGTGGTTTTTTATCATCCTCCGGCCACGGGTTCGGTGTTTTTATATATTTCTTATCATAGAGCTTATGGTATACAGGACAAGGATGGGGCTTTGCGTATTCAGGTTCATCTTTCATATCGTCACCCATGCATTCATAACCACCGCATACAGCACAGTAAGTAGTCTTCTTAGTGAATTTAAAGGAACATACGCAGTCACAATAGCAATCATCGTCTCCAGCGGTCTTTTTCTTCTTACTCTCAATTCCGTCTACTATAAAGTCTTTAACTTTCTCCGCGACATCGCAAGTCTTTACACAGCATGGATTGTGAATGTCAGAAAAATTTATGACCACATCGCTGTCAGCTGGACTTGGAGGGAATTTTTCTTGCTTGCTCGGGCATACCGGCGTCTGGCATTTTGAGTCCTCAGAACCCTCATCTTTCTTGTCAGCTAGCGTAGAGCAAGCGCTTTTGGAGCATGAAGTTTTTTCAGAGTTTTTAACACTTGGGCAATCTGTCGAGCAGTATTGGAAGTTGGAAGATTTATCTGTGTTAGGTGTAGATGTCCCGCCAACCGAGTTTTTATCGAAGTCATGTTCAACAGTGAAATAATAAACATTGTAGACCTGTGTATCGGGCTTTTTAAATGGACATCCTTTTCCTTGGCAAAAACTGGCATCGCTGCCACTCTCATCGCATTCTTTACTGCAAGATGAGTCACAGGATGTTTTATTTTGTAGAGCTTGTTGCATTTTCTGAACGCATGCACATTGCGTAGATAACCCTTCTAATGTAGCTCCTTCCTTGAACACGCCTTCGTGTCTGATAAATTCTTGGATTTTCTTAGCTAGAGTGCAAGATTTACTTCCGCATGGTCCTATTATTTCGTTGACATTGAACTCCTTGTCATCTTCTTCAACGAGGGTCTCAATATAAGCTCTCAAGTCTCTAGCGATTCTGCAATCTGGTCTCCCGCATGGTCCTCTTATGTTGGCTATATCAAATGTTGCACCTCGTGCACCTTCTGGTTTCTTTCCTGCATTGGTGCAAAGTGGACAAGGTTGTGACTGAGCTTCGTTTCGGAATTTCTGGGCGAACTTTCCATCAGGCCAAGACGTTTCTTTGCAATAACAAAGTCTATCCATATCAGTGGCTTTCACTCTTGGCTTTATAGTAGGACGTGGCGTCAACATTCTCATGTTATCATTACAAGATACTATGATCTTCCTGACATAATCCACAATGTAATCAACATCGGGACAAGTTTCAGGTGATTTATAAATGGATTCTGGTGGTTTATCGGCGTGTCCCATACAACAGTAGTCGCCATCATTGAAGAACGTAAGATTGGCGCCTGGAGCATTCTTGTAATCGGCATAAACAATTTTGTTTGACTTGGGCTTATCAACCACGAAGTTATTCTCTATCTTATTACAGTTTTCTTCAAAATCTTCGTCAGTTGTCTTCATAGTACAAATGTAAGACGTGGTTTTTGAATTAATTCCCGTGTATAAACATTTTTTCACTGTTGGATCTTCCGACAGAGTCCTAAATGCTGTTGTGACTTTTTCTCCTAAATGAGACAGTTTGACTTGTATGCCTAACTTAGCCATCAATTTAGCCGTTTCTTCTTCGAATATATTGTACTCTTCATTTAAAACGATCGGCTCAGGCTCCTGTGAGTTGCATACTTGTTCTAAATACCCCAAAAATATAGGATCCCATGGTACAAAAGTAGAGCCGATATAAGAAAAGTTATCTTCTTTACTCCATAATGAGAGTTCTAAAGGAAACTTTTTCATATTTTGTATCAAAAACTCAGCGCTGCTGGAAAACAGTACTGACTGACCCGATTGAATGACGGGTTCAGGGGGAGGTAATTCTACTCCCTTCCCCTTTCCTTTTGGCTTAGCTGGCTTGGCTTTTTTACCGGCCGGTTCAGGTGGCAAAGGAGGTGGCTCCGGCATCACAATGTGCATTTGTTTTGGATCTTTTAATTCTAGCGAGAATATATCAGCGAAGTCACTTCTTATTACGAGGCAACGGCTCTCGACCAGACTTTTAACGCTCTCGATGACCACCTCAAAAATGAACATGGCATTCGCCACAGCCATTTTCGATTTTTTTTGTTTGAATTTTGAATAAAGTTTATTCCTCAATTGATTCACATGATAAAAACTAGTTGGACTTAAAATATATTTAAATATTATTAAAAAAATGTACAGTAGTAAAATTTCACAGAAAATTTTGATCAAAAAATATTTTGGCGTGACAGATTTATGATTCAAAATATTTTGACGTTGAGTTTAGATTTTTATAAGGTTTTACATCGAGATATATAATAATAAAAAAAGTATATCGATGAGGTTTTATGGGAATAAAACTAGGTTACATAAAGAGTTAGGTATAGGCCAAGCCTATTGGTAGCAAAGAGGTTGTATTTTTATTTATCAGATTCTAAATCTATGATTAGTAGGTATTAAGATTATTTACGTAGAAAATAATATAGGTAGGGGAGTAGGTAGGCATAAAGGTAGTCGGTCTCATTCATAATAGCTAGGTACCTCCCTACCGGCTGATGGCGGCATAGCGCAGCCTACATCGGCACAGCTAAATCCCCTGCCCGCTGACGGACAGCAGCGTCGGCAGTGCGAGAAGCTGTGCCCTGCGATGCCCAGCCCGCTTGCCCAGCGTGGGGATTATGGGTATAAACCCCCTAATGACAGACACGAGAAGGAAATGGCCCCCAGTTCCCGGCCGCTCCGCTATTCCTGGTCATAAAGAAAGCGGCCATGGTAACGGCGGGGCAAGGGGTTCGAACAATCACCGGGCTACCACAGGCTACCTGCAAAACCTGACCCTGGCTATGTTTAACGGACGCACTCTGAGGCTCGACGAACATCTAGCGCAGTTGGAAGTGGAGCTGGAGAACATTAGGTGGCATGTTCTGGGGTTGTGTGAAGTCCGTAGAGAGGGAGAGGACACCATTACCCTAGACTCGGGCCACCTTCTGTACTTCCGCGAGGGTGATCAACTATCTCAGGGTGGCGTAGGGTTTCTCTTTAATAATAATCTTCTAACAACGTTGAAGAAGTCTCCAGTGTGTCGATCAGGGTAGCGTAGGTTGGTACCTGATTCTTCGGCTGTCAAAGTGATACAGTATGAAGGTTATTCAGGTTTACGCACCGACCTCGGCACACTTGGATGATGAAGTGGAGGATATGTACGAGGACATATCCAAAATGTTGCACAACACCACGAAGGCCCACTTCAACGTTGTTATGGGGGACTTTAACGGCAAACTGGGAGTCCGAGTTGGCGACGAATCCAGAGTGGGCACACTTGGTTATGGAAGTAGGAATCACAGGGGTAAATGCTCGTCAACTTCTTATAGAAGGAAGGGCTCTTCTTGATGAATTCGTTCTATAAGAAGAAGCCCCACAGTAAGTGGACGTGGCGAAGCCCTGACGCTGTGGCCAAAAATGAGATCGACTTCATCATGACGGATAAAAAGCACATATTCAGAGACGTCTCCGTGATCAACAGGTTCAATACCGGATCACAGACTTGTCCGAGGCTCTCTGAATATCAATCTCAAGCTTCAAAGAAACCGTCTGATGATGTCAACCTATACCTATTTTTAGTTAAAACTTTAAAGTTAAAACACAAAGTATTTTTTATTTGTGTGTGTTCACAAAGAGTGTTGAAATTGAAAGTAAAGGATAAAAGAAAATAAAACAAAACGAAACATATAAAAAAAGAATGCTCGCGTGAAGTTCAGATACTTTCGCAAATTCATTGACCTCGTTGAAATGAGACGAGAAGGCCGAGGCATTTATCATCATAAATCTAACTGGTTAAGCAACAGTACCTACGTACTACGTATATCGATAGGTAGACATTTTTAATGTAAGTATCGATACTCTTTAAATAATATTAATGCGATATGTTTATGTATAGTATAGTGTGGACTCGCTTTCTTTCCTGGGAACCCATTTGATTTGGGGCAATTAACAACCGAGAACAGGCCAACAACAGGCGAGAGGCACTTGGGTTAAGAGAGTGGGTCTGGGTGTGGTATGGGCGTATCGCAGAGGCCACACAAAAAGAAGGAGTAAGTGCTGCCAAAGATGTGCCAAAGCTCTCTCTGTATTCTGTGGCCAAAGTAAGTGCTGTCGTTACGTTTAGCGTTGCCAGAACGTACTAAAAGGTACGGTTTTCCGTACCTTTTTTCCGCCAGCCGTACCTTTTCCGTACCTTGGCTTTGACCGTACCTTTTCGGTGTGTTATTGTGACCCATCATTACATTCAAAGGTTACACCGTTAAAGTTAACAAAAATGAAATACTCATATCAAATTAGGTACGGTAGAGGCATTGCCGTAAATAGGGTGGTGCTCTTCGACCACGTCTTAGACCACGTCTTCACCTGTTTCAGGTGTGATAGTTGTCAAACGCTTGACTATTTTGTGTAAAAAACACGCAGAAATTACCAGACCGTTTTAATTATTAGGTTGATATTAAGATATAAATCGTAGTTTTCTTTTTTGGGGGCGCAAAATGAGCAAGCCGTCCTGGTTTATAAGTTTTAATTATTATGTTGATAACCTGATATAAAAAGTTTTTTTCTTTTCTAGGGGGAGTGCAGAAATGACCAGATTAGGACCAATTTTTTTTTATTATTAGGTTCATATCCAGATATAAATCGTAGTTTTTTTAAAGACCAAGTTTTGGGTCATGCATGGTAGTATTAATTGAATTGTGATTATAAAATTACCTAATAATTGCTTGAAATTCAGATATAAATTGTAGTTTTCTTTTTTATATCTTGTATGCACACACACCTTTGCAAGAAAAAAACCCAGCTTTTGTTTCTTAATGCCACATAACCACGCACTAAAATGTTGACTTCTATTTCTTCGTCTATTGTTGCAACAACCTGTGTTTTAACGAAATTGCCACCGTTTTCTTTGTCATGTTTCTTTTGTGGACCAAAAATTTCACCAAGATTTTCTTAGCTGCTTTTGTTTCTGTGAGGAACTAGGCACTGAGAAGTAAACCTTTACGTCATATTCTGGAACAAGATATGGATTGTCTAGTATCCAGGCTTAACAGGTAATGGTTGCATGGGTAGTAGGGTCCCAAAAAGTGAAAATGTTAGGGGGGTAGTTAAAAGAGCTTGCACCGGGCGCATAAAAGGCTATTTACGGCACTGGGTAGAGGTGATTTTATGTTCGTTTCTTCGAAGCAAAGTTCGTTTAACATCTATCAATAACAATACAAACGCGGTAAAGAAAACATAATGATAAGGATATATCATAAAATATATCAAAAAAATTAAATGAAATAGTAAAATCAAGCTTAGAATTAGGCAAAAAAATTTGGCATAAAATTTTGGAAAACCGTACCTTGAAGCGAAAAACCGTTACCTTGTTGAAGGAAAAACCGTACCTTTTCCAAAATTCATACTGGCAACGCTGGTTACGTTAGATAGGACCTCTTGTTTTTGTAACAAAAAACGTTACGATGACTTTAATGATCTAGTGAATTACTATCTCAAGTTTCATTTACATAATATCGTAAAAATAACATTTACTGGGTGAATGTTGTTTTGTTTGGTTATTTCAGTGTTGCCAGCGCATAATTTTGATCCGTTTTTGGACTTTTTCAAACCTCAGCTGACTTTTTTCAAATCATTCCTCGTACTCTGGCCTAGCCCAAGACGGAAAATATTATAAGGATTTGAAGAAATTAGTTCTAACCAGTATAGCTGCAGAAAAACGTGCATATTTCAATAGTGTAGTAAATTCGCAAATCAAAAACAGTAAAACATTTTGGAAAAATCTTAAAAATAAAATATTAATTGACTCAACTGATGAAAAATCGTTGCCTGTATATTTTGATGACCCTAATAAAATTAATGCACATTTTTTAAATATTCCTGGAAATAATATAGTAAACCCTACAGATCTTTCATTTTACACGGATAATAAGTACACGAGCGAGACATTACAACTAAAACCCGTCACGCCGATTGAGGTATCTAAAATTATAATGTCAATAACGTCGAACGCTCTCGGTGATGATGGTGTTAGTAGGGAAATGATTATGTTCTCGCTTCCTTGTACCTTGGACGCCATTACATCTATCATAAATAAATCCATTACAACAGGCACAGTTCCAAGTCAATGGAAAACTTCTATCGTGACACCTATACCAAAAATTAACACCCCAGTCGAGCTTAAGGATCTTCGGCCAATAAGCATTCTGCCCTTCCTGTCGAAACTCCTTGAGAAAGTCATCAGTGACCAACTTACTAGGTATGTAGAATCCAATAACATCCTGCCTTCTCTGCAGTCTGGATTTCGTAAAGGTCGTGGAACTGTGACTTCCCTTCTGGATGTGACAGATAATATTCTGACAGAGCAGGATAGAGGGCGCTGCACATTGCTAGCCTTGCTTGATTATTCGCGTGCATTTGACTGCCTCAACATACCACTCCTTCTCGCCAAACTTTCATACTATGGTTTGAGTCAATTATCTTTAATGTGGTTCCATAGCTATCTAAGTTCTCGGTCACAAACAGTAAAACTGACAAAAAACGATGGATCAACTTTATTTTCACAACCAATGCCTATTATTCGTGGTGTCCCGCAAGGCTCTATACTTGGACCACTTCTATTTATTATTTATTGTGCAGATTTGTCAAAGGTTATCTGTCATTCTAATTACCACTGCTATGCAGATGACGTGCAAATTTATGTATCAAAGACACCCGACAAATTAACACAAGCTGTTCAACGATTGAATAAAGATCTGAACGCTATAGCGGACTGGTCCTCGCGCAATGCGCTCGTGTTAAACCCAACAAAGTCACAGTATATGGTTTTGGGTACCAAAAACCAAATTGACAAGCTAAATGGCGATCCAGATGTAACTATCGGTGACGCTAAAGTAGGTAGAGTCGAAGAGGCTAGGAATCTCGGGATTGCCATCGACAGTCAACTCAGATTTGAGAATCATGTTCTTAATTTAGTAAAGACTTGTTTTTACCGCCTAAAGATACTGTACAAAATTAGAAATCAACTGACTGAAGCATCCCGTATAGTCCTTTGCGAATCGCTAATCATTTCCAAGCTTAATTATGGGGATATAGTTTTTGGTCCTCGGTTACTTACGAGAACTCAGCGCACCATACAAAGAGTTCAGAATGCTTGTTGTCGCTTTTGTTTCAATATCCCGCCTCGTAGTCACATTACACCATACTTGAATAAAATGTCCTTGTTGAATATGGAATCACGGAGGCTTTTGGACTTGGGAGGACTGGTCTTTGACGTTATTAAATTTAAAAAGCCTGAGTATCTGCACTCAAAACTTAACTTCGTCTGTGATAAGGGGTTACGGTCAGTAAGGTCTGCACTTTCCTATCACAATCACAAGACTGCAGCTTTTAGAGGAAGTTTTAGGTATTCGGCAACGAAGTGCTGGAACAATATTCCACCCCCCATCCGCAATGCTAACACCAAATATACATTTAAATTAAATTTCAAAAAGTTTTTGTTGCAAAAGCAAATAGAGGGTATTCCCAAGCACTTCGTATGCCAGAAATAAAATAAAACTCCCATAAATTATTTTGTTACACTTTTGTCATTATTAAAAACACATATTATTATTACACACTTTAATCAAAATTCAAAATTTAGGAATGTTATTTGCTACACAACCATCATATTTCATAGCTAGGTACGTAACCACACATTATTTTGCGGCTCGTTCTGCTCGCTCTCGATTAGGTCTTGACTGAAAATCAGTGTTTTTGCTTTAAAGCAAAAAATTTCACTGAGGCAAGGCCTTTTTGTCTTGCTGCAGCACACACAAACTTACATAAAAGTTCATATAATTCGTAGGTTCTTTGAAATGTTTGTGTTTTTTTTCTCTTTCTATTAATGTTATTTTTTTGTGCTTATATCTTGTTATTAATGTAAATTGTGTGCTTGTAGTAACAAATAAATGATTTATCTATCTATCTATCTATCTATCTACTTATTAACATTTTTGTACTTTAAATAGATGAAAATCAAAGTTAATCTAATCGAAAAAAAATTGTTCATTGGTTCGTTGAAAGATGACAATGACATTGAAAGGGAACGAAGAATGCTCGCCGTCCGGAGTAGCCGCTTCACGAACTGCAGTCCAGATATAAAAATAACTTTATTCCTAGAATATTATCTGGGTGTACCTACGCGTGTCAACTTTGGTTGAACTTCACCAGAAAGGTCATCAACACCATAAGAGTCCCGTACAATGATGCCTACCGGACCCTCATAAGGTTGCCGAGGTACTGCAGTGCGTAGAGCATGTTTTTCGAGGCGAGGGTCCCCGGCTTCATCCCGGCGATCATCCGAACTCGCGTAGCGTCCTTCTGGTACCCCAGTTGCGTCTACAGGTTGAGTCACTTCAACAATAGTATTCTGAGGGCTGTCTCTGACTAGGTTTAAATCCAATTTTCCGCCATTGGATTCCCGTCCATTTGGATGGAAACAAGAAATGACGACGCAGCTGCTGTTAGCTCTGTGCTATGTTTTTCAAATTTTACTGCTACATTCATGCTCAGATAATTAATTAACTGAATACTACTAACAATTAAATACTCATATTAGATTAGTTACGGTAGAGGTGATATAACGTTCGTTTATCTATTATAATCATAATTCTTTATTGTTTCATGTGGTACATTAAGTTCTTAAAATTAATGAGGTTTAACATATATCAATTGCGGTAAAGAAAACATAATCATAAGAGTTAAAGTCTATCAAAAAATTAAACTTATTAATAAAATCAAGCAATCAGGCATAAAATTTTGGAAAACCGTACCTTTGTCACTTAAATTTACTTTATTGTACCAGAAATTACAAATACACATAACATTTAAAGTTCGCTAGCTCCCACCCTAGGAGAACCTGTGTTGCGGGTAGCTAGCCTCTTTCGTACAATGCGTCAACAAAAGTTGTGAATGAACGCTAAAAGAAAGTGCAACAATGGTATTAAGTATAATGTTAGATGAAGTGTGAAGTTACGTTATCAATGAAGTGGATAATGCAAGTGGGTATGAAAGTAAACTAAACTAAACTAAATACTATTTGATAGGTGCCTAGATTAAAAATTTAATATAATTCTGTGAGAATTGGGGGACGCACTAGGGGATGAGGAAAAGGAGTGAGGGTGTATGTTTGGATGAAGGAGAAGAGTAGGGTTGTTTGGGGCAAATGCGAGGTGCGGGGTAGTACCTTTTGAAGATTAAGACCTTGAAGCTAAAAACCGTACCTTATCCGAAATTCATACTGGCAACACTGAACACTGGGTTGGTTGCAATTTGTTTGCATCTGTGGTTTGCATGTTGTTTGTGTTACGTTTAATTTCTCTATGGTATTTGTTTGTTGTCATAAAATTAAATTACAATACAATTGTTTGTTGTCAATTCGCTGGACCACATAGAATATTTCTTTTCGTTGGCGCCATATTTACATAACACCACTCTAAAAATTGTATTGCAATTATGGCTGAACTACAAGAAAAAAGAGCTAAAAAAAGGGCACGAAGTGAAAACTGGTTGGAGGAGGATAAGGTTATACACGGTGTAACTGGAGGTATGGATCAACGGTGATGGGGACCTGAATGCCTGTCGATTAACCCCCATGTATGTTCCCGGATATTCAGTTGTCCAAAAGTTACATTATGTAGGCACGTAAGTCTAGCGGTGAACAAAACTTCTGCGCATGTGTCTCTCGCTCTCTCTCGCCTCTAGCTCCCATATGATACCGTACTTTTTACTTCTGCGCAATAACGGTCAGCGCTAGAGTTTCGTGCCGCTACTTGTACGGACTTTTTAATGTAAAATCCGATTTTAGGCTGAAGTCGGTAAGTGTAGTCAAAGTAGGTCTTAATGTTTACTTTTTAAAGTAGCTCAGTAGTAGGCCTTTCGTCCTACATTACTCCACCACATTATACCAGCCTATATCAGTGCAGTGCTTGACATAGACCTCCCCTGATAAAGGAGGAAATATCCTTGCTCACAGGGTACTACTTCTCGCTGTCTTCTGCCCGTCGCCGTGTCCGTAGCGGCCAGGGGATATAGCTGTTGCGTTGTGCCTCATTCAGCCGGCTGCCAGACCAACTGTTAGTTAGCAAGGTGCACCATGGGCAGTTGAGGTTGGCTTGGGTTCCGAAGATGGAACCCCTTACACCCTGTACACACATTACAGCATTGAATCAAAATAAATAATCTACGAAAATATCTTGAATCAGAAGTTTTTAATATTTTTTTATTGAAAGGTGAAATTGATAGATACTGAGGTCAGCCATCACCCTGCCCCCGTTTGATCCGTACCTCCAGTTCTTCCATGTTTAAAATCAGTAGGCGCACACAATGGATTACTGAAGTTGCTTGCTACTTCATGTATGTGGTACTAAAATGTTTATTGCTTGTTCATTAGATTTTGCTAAAAAAACTAGTACGGGAGCGGGTCAGCATAATCGAAAATAAAAAAACTGATACCAATGCAAACAACAGAAAAACGTCAGCCTGGAATGCTCTGAGATATAAGTAAGTACTTGCGCTGAATTGATTATGGTTGTACTGTACCTGTTACTTCATTACTACATTGTATACAACAAAGTCGCTTCCCGCTGTCTGACTCTATGTATGCTTAGATCTTTAAAATTATGCAACATATTTTGATGCAGTTTTTTTAATAGATGAGGTATTCAAGAGGATTGTTTATGTGTATAACTTGCACCCATGCGAAGCTGGGGCAGGTCGCAAGTTAAATAATATGGGTCATTATCATTTTTGAAAAAAAGCACTTTGCCTATGGATTTTCTAACATATAGCAGCTAAATAATCTTATCATGCTTTGTGTTAATAATATAGATAACATACTATTATTCTAGAACAAAAAGGTAATTCAAATTTTTTTTTTTTTAAATATAAGTTTTAACCATCAAAATTGTCACTTCCGTGGATATAAAAGTAAAAGAAATCCTGAGTTTTATTTGTCAATGTGAATTTGTAAACAAAAGTGTGCAAATATTATCTGGGATATATCTAAAATTTATTGATAAAACATATGTATCAAAAGCTACTAAGAAATTCATAAACTTTGACATTAAGTTTGAGATTGATTATTATGTCAATTCCATGGCCTGTGAAAATGAGAATGTAGTGACCGTGAAGTGCCAGGTGAGCAGATGTGCGAGATGGATACGATTTTATGCATTGTTATTCAACAACCCTTATAATTTAACCATCTTATTCATAATGGTTCTTTAAACCTCATTCTTTTCATTTTTATTTAAATGACTGGGACAAGCTTGCTTTATCAAGCGATATAAAATAACATTTGGTTATGAATAAGGGTTTGGTACCTAATACAGAGTGGGGCTTAATTTTACCTCCTTGATGGCAGCCACCTTTTCTTTTGTAGGTAAGGTTTTGTTTTTAAGGTAAAAAATTGCATTTTTAGAATTTTGAAAAAGTTTACAGTCAGCCTAGAAAATTATATTTGTCAAGAAAAAAGTTGATCTCAATCAACTCTATTTCCCAACAGGAACACATTTGCTAAAGTAAATTACCAAATCAAATCGTAAAAAAAAAACTTAAAAAAGATTTCCATACAATTTCTTTTAAAATATAATTTTATAAAAACTTTTTATTTTCAGTTTTAATTGCAAGTGCAGAGGTACCCCACGGACCATCACTCAATTAAAAAGCCAGTGGAGTATTCTAAAACTTAACACGAAAAAACAAAAAGCCTTAAGGCGCAAGGCACTCCTAGAAACGGGTAGTGAAGCTCCACCAGGGATCATGCAAACCACCAATAGTGATGTTATGAGCATTTGGTTGCCAAACGAATTTACAAATGACACTAATGAATTGGATTCCGATCAAATAGATCAGGTAGGTACTTTCACCACATATTCCATTTTTTTGGGTTACATACCCTAAGGGTAAAAACGGGACCCTATTACTAAGACTCCAATGTCCATTTGTCTGTCTGTCACCAGGCTGTATCTTATGAACTGTGATAGGTATACAGTTGAAATTTTCACAGATGATGTATTTCTGTTGCCGCTATAACAACAAATAATAAAATAAATATTTAAGTTGTATGGGAACAACGGCACGGAACTCTTCGTGCGCGAGTCCGACTCGCACTTGGCCGGTTTTCTTTCTCGTGCCACTGCCGGGCAAAGGTCTCCATTGACTTCCAAACATGTCTATACCGTGCTACCTCCCACTCCTAAAACCCTCTTTTGAATGCATCGAGCTCGTCAAGGCATCCTCGGCTGACCCCGACGCCCCGCTGACCCTCAGGTATCCACGCTGTGGTGATGGTTGCCCAATATTCAATTATATTGAAATAAATAAGTCTTTATTACTTACCCTATAAATACTTGGTAATGACTTGGACTAAGGAAATGCCACTTTATTTATTATGGTACCAGAAGATGAAGCAAGCGCTTGGCCCACCTGATGTTAAGTGGTAACCATTACCCATCACAAAGCATTGCATCGTAGATTAAGCTTGTTTGGAGTGTGCCCTGATGCAATGCCGTCCATCAACTTAAGGCATGAAGGTGATAAACCACTTGTGCCTGTAATTGCACCAGCAACCACACCCTTCAAACCGAAACACAGCAATGCTGCTTCACGGCAGAAATAGACATGTTTGTAGTAGGTACTTTGCTTATTAGCATGATTATTTCAGCACATGGGGTTGGAAAGACTCTGCACTTCGCAAATGTGGCGAAGAAAACCAGACCATGGAGTTCATCCCCCAGTGCTGCCCCATTTACTGATATCTTGGCATGAATAATTGTGGATCCCACCTGAGATAATCACTTAGCTTATAACCTGAACATTGACCCTATGAATTTTGGACTTCTAGATTTAATTTAGTTTGTAATTTGACATTTTGATATGGGTGTAAGGGGTTCTAACTAAACCCCATCTCTGCAACCCAAGCCAACTTTATCTGCACGTGGTGCACCCTGCTAACTAACAAACGTGGCTCTGGCTGCCGGCTGATTGCGGCATAACGCAGCCTAACACTGGCGCAGCTAAATCCCCTTGCCGCAGCGTCGGCGGTGGGTGAAGCTGTACCCTTCGATCCCCAACCCGCATGCCCAGCGTGGGAATAATGGACATATTCCCCTTATTGGGGAGTCCTATGTCCAGCAGTGTACTGAATAGGCTAGTGTTTAGATATTTAACTTTTGTTTTAGCAAAAGCCCATAAAAATGGCTATGACTCCGAAGAATCATCAGCTGAAACGCCAGTTAGTGCCTCCATGTTTAATTTATAAATTATACACAAAATAATGTTTAACGAATTTAATATAGTTAGAAAAAATTTCAGGTTGGTACAACAGAAATAATGCAAGAGGAAAAAAAACAGGTTGATACAACAGAATTAATGGAAGAGAAAAAAAATGAGGTTGTTACAATACAACTAAAGCCAGATCCAGATGAAGAACCAGAGATACCAGAGCCACATACACCCAAACCTGAAAAGAAAAGAAATAACGTATGTATTTTTTTTTTCAAGCTATCATGGTTGTGAACGTAATTAACCTACAAAATTGGCGTTTTGTTTGGAAAGTTTCGAGAAAATTGATTCCTCAATACATACCTTTTTGTAATTTTTTTCTGGAACTACAAATCCTATTCCCCTAAAATTTTGTGATTAAATCTGGACAACATTGGAAAAAGTATGCGTAGCCTTATTTAAAAAAGAAAACTAACACTTAAAAAAATACGAATTTAAGCATTAAAAGCGACAACACAAAAAATGAACTGTTATTAAGTTCTATTTTTTGGTGATGAACTTCCTCAAAAATAGTATTTATTGAATTTTCAATCTTTGCAATAATGTTACGTTCAGAATGTAAATTAATTTTGTATATGACAAAATAAAATAGAGTAAAAAAACGCCAATTTCATATCGCTCGTTGAAAACAAAAGTGACACTAAACAAAATTTGGCGATATTGAGTTACAACGACATCTGAAATCTACGGAAAAAATTACGTCGAATCCATAGATCCGTTTGTTAATATTGCACTTAGATGTTTCTAGATGTGGCCATGTGTCACTTAATACTTTAAGGTTTTGTGCTTATTCGTTAATTAAAAAGTGACATATTTTGTTTAGTGTCAGATAAGACGTAACTTTTCATGAAATAATTATAATTAGTTAAATACAACAGTGAAATATTTTAGTATAGTGCCACTTATTTAATATAAAAGATGATGATGACGCCTCACGTCATGATTAGGCATTAAGCAAAAAAATTCTTGCAGTTTGATAACAAAAATGGCACTATGCTGAACTTTCTTAAAACTTTTTCTTAATTTTTTGAACTTTCTTGAAATATCCCGATATTTCGTTTTGTTTCCCGAAACAATAGACCTCAATAATAATGCTGGAAACTATCACACAGCATTTTGTAGCCACGAACTAATCAGAGCTGATATACTACTTAAATATATATTTTTTTGTAAATAGGTCTTAAATTTTTAATTTTTTGTTTATTTTATTTCAGATGAACACAAAGAAAACATTTTCAGCGGCAGAAAGTATAGCTGCAACAGAAATCCAATGCAGAAGAGAGCTGCATGAAATTCAAATGAAGAATGAAGAACAAAAGGCCGAAAACCTCAGATTAAAAAAGTTTTTGTTACATACCAAAATTCAATTTTATAATAAAAAGAATGAATTATTGAATAAAATTTAAAATTGTTATTGGTATCTTAATGTCGCACTTGCACAGCATTCGATTATTATTAGTGAGTGATTAACCCATTGAGCTATTATTGATACACTAGATCAATGGGTTATACAGGGTGTTTGGTGGAACAATGTAGAGATTGAAGGAGCTGAGGGTACCCCATGTGGTCAAGTTATACCATATTATTATATGCTACTGTGAAAAGTGTAATGGTTTTTAAGTTCTTAAATCAAAAGTAGTTTTTTTTATATTTAGCGTCTACACACACTATGTCGAAAATTACGCGACGTAAGTTCCGCAGCTGATTTTGACATGTTCGGCTGTACGCCATAACGCAACGTAATCATGCCGAACTTACGTCGCGTAATTTCGGCTATATTGAGTTTAGACACTTGGTATGGGATTTTTTCGTTTTATTTATTATTTATTTAATTTTATCACAATAAGCTATCTCAATCATTGAGCAAGAAATCATAAACAAAACTTGATTCAAACTTGGCCGAAATTATCTTTATCATTAAAAGATGTAAGTTCTACCTAAATTAAGATAATAACTGAAAAACCATGACACTTTTTATAATAGCTTAAGTTGTTTAAAATGATCATATGAGTACCCTGGATCAGCTCCTTCAATCCTTACATTATTCCATTTTTCCACCAAATACCCTGTATAAATAGTAGCTCAATGTATTAACTCAATTAATATAAGTTACTCACTTCAATTGGTTCACCAGCGTCTGCCAGCAAATCTTGCAGTAGTATACAGGATGTTGCAGTTTCTTCAGAACCTGTATCTGCATCTGGCTCCAGAGCCAAGTTTCCATTTGTTATTTCAATGTACTTTATACAACACCGCAACAGCAATTCGTGTTTTCAGCATTTTCAAGCGGACTGTCATATCACTTTGTAGGCATTGAAAACGTTTCCACATGCTGAATCAACGCTCTACACAGCTATATGCGAGTCTGTGACATTATGTCTTTGTCAGTAGGTACATATGACTCCAGTCTATATCCTGAGTCCCTCCTATACATTCCAGCCTCAAAGTGATCCTTAAGAGTCAACTTGTTGAAGATTGCGGCATCATGAGTGCTACCACGCCATCTCGCAACAATGATGCGTAGTTGAGCGTCACAAGGTACCTGTAACATACAAATAAATCAATCAAACAGAAACTATTACTTAATTAACACTGCCTATAATGGACCCATCAGCATAAGCTGCTTCCCTCCGTCCTTAATTAAAAAATGAATTTTGACATTTATGAGTGATGATGACCAACCTATGTGGCACAGTGGGTTTTTTTCCTTTTCTTAGTGTTCATTAAATAATGTGCTCTAATAAAATTACATCTAGCCTTACTATAGACTAATGAGTACCTGATATAATATTGACCTAGATTTATACTTGGTTAATAACTAAGAATGTGTGTATTAACACTTTTCTTACTGTCTCAATTTTAGGTGAAGTCACACAGTGACAGTGACAGTAAAGTCATGTGTTCTTTACACAGTATCACATTACACTATCGTTATCACTACAGTAACTCAAAAAGGTTCCTCCTTTTGAGCCTTCTCATAATATCAGCTGAGACAAATTTTTGTACTTAAAATTCGCAAATATTTATCTCAGGTCTGGGTGTTTTCTAAGCATGATATTAATGTATTTACAAAACAATTAGGTAGGTACCTACATAGTATATCAGCCATGTGGTTCTTTAAAAGCTAGGCTTAGTTGAGGGCTAGATGATGCAGTGTAAGTTTTACATGTTTTTTTTTATTCAATAGGTAAGTAGTTAGATTTAAATGAAATGTAAGAAGCTAGGTAGATACCCATTGTCGGAGTACGTTTTCATCATCATCATCAGCTTATAGCAGTCCATACTTAGACATAGCCCTCCCCTAATGAGCGCCATTGCCCTGTCCTCACCTGTCCTCAATGCATCCAGCTTCTAGTAGGTTTTCACAAATCATCTCTCCATCTGGCCATTTGCCGAGCCGCAGTCTCCACTCAAGTCCTCCTTTATCATTACATATTAGAAAAATTAAAATAGGTAGTATCATACCAACCTGAATGTTAGGCAAATATAAAACCTTTCTATTTATTTATGATAATTATACATCGCCATCACATTCTGTTAAATGGGTACAATGGATGCAGCTAATGACTGCAGGAAATTTTGTATTTCTGTGTATTCTCTCATTGTTTTTCTGTGAGGGAATGAGCTCGGCATCTGAATAACCTCAGCAGAGTGTCGTCCGAGGGCTCGGGCTACTTTGTTACAGATGCGACTAACTGTTGGCTGGGATAATCCATGATGTTCACCAGCATCTTCCTGTACCTATAATTATTTTACGGATTATATACTTAATATATCTATTTATAATTTAAATATGTGTTGTTTTTTAAAAGATGGGCCACCATCACCATAGCCTGGAGACTTGAGGGATAGCGACATTAGGGTTGGCCGAGGATGCGTTGGCGGTACAAGCTTAATGCATTCAAAAGAGAGTGGTGTGAGGTGGCTTGGGATAAAGATGTTTGAAAGCCTATGGGGGAGACCTTTGCCCCACTATGGGACAAGAGAGGATAAAAAAAAATATATATTATTTATCAGTTTTGAGTGAAGAAATCATTTGTACATTTTAGTATATGAAAGAAAACATCAGTGAAGATCACAATTTATTTGCTCTAGCAATACCTACCTTTGTTTAAATTTTTGGACTGAGATTTTGGATTTAGATAGGTACCATGTAAATACCTAAATGCTGCCTATGGTTTGTAATAGCCGGTCGCGGTGAACCCTGGTCACATGAGCGCCGTGGATAATTATAATAGAAACTAGAATTATGACTTCTTACCTCACAATGACCCCAACACCAAAGGGCAGTTAAAACTTGCAGTTCGGGTGAAATGCTGCCACCATTGCGGCTAAGCTGCAAGTCCTCCTGAACTAGATTTATTAGGGCGTTAGCTACAATCTTGGTGACACGGTACCGCTCTCTGAACTCTTCGTCATCCATATGAAAGGGATCAATTCTTTCTTTATACAGTTTCTTACGTCGCGAAGGAACGTCCTCAAGAGCAGCAATACTGTTTATAGATTGTAGGGACTGCAATGACTGCATGGTTTCATAAACTACCTTGAGAGTGTAGCGTAGATTGAATTGAACCAACTCAACCCATGCGTTTCGAAACAGTTCCGTGAAAAATAAGAAAGCGATTTCGTAAAACTAAAAACTTGAAAACACAGGCACAGAGCGGAAAACTTTACCTAATGTCGGTCTATTACTTTATATAGAGAAATTAAAGGCTCAGCTTTCCTTTATGTGTAGTGAGCTAGGCGGCTGAAACTTTTGTCACAGGTAGGGCTACACCTAGGAAGCCTAAATCTGAAATGGCGTAGTGCGGAAACGAATAGTTTTTGAGATATGAATTTTTGAAAATTCCAATTTTTCACGTATTTTCGTCAAACTTGTTGTTAATGTTTGCTATTGATTGCAAATTATTTGGTAATCTGACAATGACAATGACATTTCTCGTGGTTTTTGCGGCAATTTTATGGTATTTTTTGGTAATCTGACAATGACAATGACATCTTTTGTTGTTTTCCCGCCGGTTTTTGTTGATTGTTTGAATTTAGTCGTGTAAAAATTGACACAGATAAACAGTAGGTTATTAGGTTTTTTTTTTTTAACCACCCGGAAATCCTTCTCACCAAAGTAGGTTCTAGGACACCCCGACTTGAGTAGATTAGGTTCGAAATCTAACACAGAACCGACACAGAGCACCCCAATGCCACCTAGTCTTGTGGTCCCTATCCATAGAGTGTATAAAAAATGCGTGAGTGAGAGTTCTGGCGAGAGCCCATACTGGAGTCAAATATCCATTTTTATGATTTGAAACGGGATTTTGGAGTGGTCATAGGTCATAGGTTCCCCTTCCCTAACACTACCGCATCCCCCCCCTCTCCCGATAGTGTGTTTTGGTGTATATTGTTTACGTTTTTTCCATACTTAACCTCAAAACTAAATTATTATTTTTCTCGGAAACTATGAGTTTCCGCACTTCACCCTTTTAGGGGGAGGGTCCTCCCCCCCTCCCCCACCCCTCCCACCCCCTTACCCCCCAAAAGCTCACTACACATAAAGGAAAGTCCTTCCAAATTAAATGTTACTTTACTCTTTGCTGTCGTAGAATTGCACAAAGTTAACTAAGAATTGCATTATCTTTGAGGCGGGATTTTTTTTTGTCGAAAGACAACTGATGTGTGATGTATTTTTGTTTTTTTTACTTTAATTTCTATTGTTTTTCTGGTTTGTAAAGAAAGATTGCGCAAAGATTATGGCGCTATAGCCAAGTAAGTGTAGTGAAATGAATTATAAGAGATTATACTGGACTTCTCAAATGAAGGAATTTTTTGCTGATTGTTTTGATTGTATCTATCTTATTTTATTTTTTGATAAAGCCGCATGCCGCCATAGATTGAGCAGAACGTGACTTGACCCACTTGACCGAAGACTTCCCATAAACTATAATACTCTTTGCCGAAGACTGACGACTTGAATAAAAGACTTAAAAAATGGATTAAAGGAAAAAAACACAGAATAACACTGAAGACTTGGGGGAGACTGGTCAAATCAAAAGCCTACCCAAATTGTGGGCAAAGAAACAAAAAAAAAGCACAACCAGCTGATTGCTGTCAAATTGACGTTTGACCGGCCATCTTCTGTCACTCACTCACACAATCATCTGCGTGTGAAATGCGTGTGTGACGTGCGTGACGATATCATTACGAAATCGCTCTCACAAAAATAAAATTAAACCAAGTTTTCCGCTGTGTCTTCCAGTTTTCTAACTCACAGAATGATCTCACGGGACTGTGTTACGAAACGAAGGGGTTGAGTTCAAACATTTTAGTCAATAACTGTTCTAGGTAAGAATTTGTAGTTTGTAGTAGAGCATGTTTTCAATCAGATTTTCAACTAATTATTTTAGTTATTTGTAATACAATCTATGTGCGGATCACATGTGATTTGTTTACTTTTACATCAGACACTCAATGCCGGAGTTCGTGAAAGATAACAGATAACAATTAACAGCAGACTTTAGAGGTTACATTAGAATATGTGATATATTATCGGTAGGTACTAAATCTTTTAATTTGAATGATAGAGTTGCACTTAAATGCTAAAACCCTTGCTGCAATTGCTGCAATAAATATCTATGCCAATCTTATTTTATAACTTCTTTCATTCATGAACCAGTCATTAATTATCTAACGGAGAATTTCTCAGAATCCGCAAATAGTTGCCTATTTTTAGTTTGTTACTGATTAGTACCTGATTATGGTGTTTTAGTGTGTATATAGTGAGTGTTTTGCTGCATATTATTAAGGTAGGTTTTGATTTGATTAATCCTAATGCTTATGCAACTGGAAAATTCAACTCATTTTAATTGGCCTTGTTGCTAAAAACAAATATTTAGTTTAATATAATATAATAATATTTAATTTAAAAAAATACTAAGTACCCATCTTGTTTATCAGCAATCATACATTCACATACATTTTTTTTTTGTACTTGTTAGAAAATAAGGTTATTTTATCTAAAACATATGGTTAATAGTCAAATAGCACTGAAACGATTTAAGGTGCTAATATTAATGTAATATAATTATATTTTGGTGGTTGTTTACACTATATATAGTATTATTGGCTATCTTGTTAAAGTGAATAACTGTCTTAATGCATGAGGTTGTGGGTCTGATCCTCGTTGCAGTCAATGTTGTGGTTGTTGATGATGTTGTACTCATAGTTCCTCATAGCACATGACACTGGAGAAAATCTTCATCAAGAATTATCAAAATTCTATTCATCTTCACATAATCCACCATAATTTAGCTTCTATCTGGCTATGTAGCTATCTGATTTAGTTTTTCCGACATCACACATAGTTCTAGGCTACGTACGCACTGACAGGTGGCTTACTTAGCGCCACAAGCCTAGGGACTTTCATCAGGATACATCTTAGGGCTCACGGATGCTGCACTAGAGGGTTTGCTATCTATATTCTATCTATCTATCTAAGCTATCTATAGTTAAGCCACTCTTTAAGAAGGGTGACAGAATGAACATGAATAATTATAGACCAGTTACTCTTATACCAGTACTGTCTAAGATATTTGAAAAAATTATGTTGACAAGACTTCAAACATTTGTGACTAATCACAACATTTTGGTATCTGAACAATTCGGGTTTAGAAAAAATAGCACTACCTCATTGGCTTGTTTTAATGTAGTCAAACGGGTTATGGAAGCTTTAAATGATAAAGTTCCAGTAGTTGCACTCTTTCTAGACATGTCTAAAGCCTTCGACTTTGTTGACCATAAACTATTGCTGTATAAGCTTGACAAGTATGGTATTAGGGGTAACGCAAATGAATGGCTTCAGAGCTATCTAAAAAATCGTCAACAATGCGTCGAGTTATCTAAAATCATGAATGGTAAAAAAACTACAGTGCGATCGGTCTTCAATTATAACAAATTTGGAGTACCACAAGGTAGTGTATTAGGCCCATTTTTATTTCTAATGTATATAAACGACTTACCAAACATTACTAGACATAAAACTATATTATTTGCTGACGATACCACCATCATTATAAGGGGAGAAAACAAAGTGACGTTCGAAAGAGAAATTAATGATACACTATTCAATACAATAAAATTGTTAAATATTAATAATTTACAAATCAATTTAAATAAGACTAATATCATACAATTTAGATCGGATAGACATAAAAAAGCGAACATTGCGATTAAATATAATAATACTCCAATTGAAGAAGTTGAAACAGCTAAATTCTTAGGGATCTGGCTTGATCAGTACTTCGATTGGAAGACTCATGTAAAATTTATCTGTGACAAGCTAAATAGATTTGTGTACGCAATTAAAAGCCTTAGGCTTCGCGTATCTACCGAAGCTGCGCTCAAGGCATATCACGGATATGTATCGTCGGCATTAGCTTACGGACTTATACTATGGGGAAACTCAACCGATACAGAAAAAGCCTTCATAATACAGAAAAAATGCGTACGGGCTATCTGTGGTGCATGGACTATGGATTCCTGCAAACCGTTGTTTAAAAAGTATAAAATTCTTCCACTAGCTTGCATGTACATAAATGATTTATGCTTGTTTGTGAAACAGTATCCTCGGTATTTCAGTAAAAAGGCAGATGTGTTAAATAGTCAAACAAGGCACAAAGAGAAACTGTACATCCCTTGTTGCCGACTGAATATTGCCAAAAAAAGTGCCTATTATCACGCCATTACAATTTTTAATAAATTACCGGATGATTTAAACGGCATACCTGTAAATATTTTTAAATTGAGATTAAGAAAATGGTTATTAGATAAATGTTTTTATGAAATTAAGGAATATATGGATTACAAATTTTGACATTTTGACTATCTATCACATATAATTATTTTTGACATTCATTTATTTAAACTACTAATTTGACATTTGTTTATCTTTTTTGTATATTTGCATGCCTTAATGAGGCAAAATGTATAGGATACTTTACTTTTATTTGACATTATGCTAAGACCTATTGTACCTACATTTAAAGCAAATGAATAAATGATTATGATTATGATTTGCGTGTTTAATCTCTAGCAAACTACAAGCCAGGAGACTTGCTACGCTCTAGGCACTCAGCCACCTGTCAGTGTGTACGTAGCCTAACCAATCAACTGCTAACATTTAGTCGTGTCGACACTGTGCGTCGAAAAAACACAAAAACAGCTTTAAGGTAACTTAACGGAGTAGGTGCCTGCGGTAGTGGAGTGTGTTTGTGGTTTAAGGGAAGCGGAAAGCGAGGTAGGGCATCGAAGAGGATTTGTCGCGTGTCAATTTTCGATGCCGCCGGCGACATCCCACGCGACCGACCCCCAGTTGCACAGACTCTCCCCCGCGATCGTACGATAGCAAACTCTGGCGCACCCGCCCGCATGCCTTCGCATTCCGCCGCATACCATCGCGTACCACTACGATATCCTCCAGCGCGCCCTTTCAATACCGCAGAGAGAAATCCTCTTTGATAATCAGTTGTTGGTCTCTGAGCTCCATACTTACTACCATTAGATACGGACAATTTTACGTTGGTAAATATAAATACCTTTCACTGGCGTCCGCCGTCCGCACGGCAGTTCTTACGTTACATGACACCAGCACCACTACCGGTCGAACTTACTTATGCGCTTTGGCTATATGGGGTGCCTAGATGTTTTCATATATTCAGCTTAAACTTGAGTAGCTTTATATTGAACAGCATGGACTTCCTCGTTGGCGGTATGGCGGGCGTGGGCGCTGGCTTCTTCAGCAACCCATTCGACGTCGTCAAGACGCGGATGCAGTTGCAGGGAGAGCTGAGAGCGAAAGGCCAACACGCGGTACACTATAAGAACATACCCCACGCTATGTACACGATCGTTAAGCATGATGGAGCGGCTGCACTGCAGAAGGGCTTGGTGCCAGCGTTGTGGTTCCAGCTGGTTGTTAATGGTGTACGGTGAGTTTTTATCTCATAAGCCGGTATTTATGAAACATTCAAATGTGATTGTGACTCGAGCAAATAATATTTCAAATTAAAATCTGAGGTGCCGGGTGCAAGCCCAGCTTGAGTCGAAATTTTCTGGATAATATTGAGTTTAGCTGAGAAATTTTGAATACCTTAAAACTTACCTACCTCTTCTGGCCCTAGCAACAACAAAGAGTTTTTAGAGCAAATCTTTCAGGCAGTATAGTCTGAGAAGCACTCTTTATCGGCTTTATCGCTCATAACGATCTAAAAGTCATTTTATCTCTTATCCATCTATCTCTATGAAAGGGACTGTTCCTTTAAGCTTAGTGAGCATCAGTTATTTACCACACCTATACCACCTGTACCAAATATAGGGCGTCTTAGATTCATCTCACACTTATATCGCCGCGGAATCTAAAGGCTAACGGCTAAAGCCAGTCGAAAGTGTACCTACGGTGCAGTCGGACAAACGACGTCATTGTCTATAGACTCGAACCCGAAAAGTTTTTCCCGATCGGCTCATAAGTAAGCCACTGTTTCACACACATCAAATGTTTATCATATATGTTTGTCCAAGATTTGATCTTCTTTGAGAATTTCCCCTTTAAACTCATGTTTTCAAGGTAAGTATATAGGTAGCTGATGAATTTATTTACTTACCTATAATCTACTTATTAGATGCTAAGTAGAGATAAAAATCTATCCTAAAACTCAATTCCAGGTTAGGAATATACCAGCAAGCAGACAACTACGGTCTACTCCGAGACGAGGAAGGCAATACAGTCTTTTTAAACAGTCTGCTCTTCGGATCCATTTCGGGGATGTGTGGGGCGTTCTTCGGCAGTCCATTTCAGCTGGTAAAGACCCAGCTCATGTCTTACTCCTCGGAGAAGATCGCGGTGGGAACCCAGCACGCGCATAGAGGGCTTTCGTATGCCCTTTCGAAGATCTATAGAAGGAACGGCTTATCTGGGTTGTGGAGGGGCGCCCATGGAATGATGATGAGGAATTCTATTGGATCGGCGTCGCAGATCGCTTCGTATGCTGTGTGAGTGTAACCTTCTTTTTCTCGAAGTTTGTCGGCTTCTTAGAGAAGTTTTTAGGCCGCCCGAAGCTCTTCGACATGTCTTTAATATAAATTATACACGTTGACTGCGGGCCTTGCGGAGCAGCGAAGAGCATCTCGCGCCCTAGAACAAGTGTTTTTTCAGCACTCAGTAAATTAAACAAGTCGTCTAGGTTAAGCACTTCGCCCGGTCACTGCTTGGATGGGTGACCGTTTAGTGGCATTTAGATCTGAGCGCTACGGTGCGAAGGCACGTTGAGTTGTTATTCCCGGCTTCAGTCGTTAAGCCATGTGGGAGACATTCGGGCGGCTTAAAACTTAACTCCGACACCAGAGTTAGCTACAACTGCTTATTATTTTTATTAATTTCTAGATGCAAAGAATGGATGGACGCCAATAAGATGTTCCAGCAATCGAAGTATCTTTCAGCGTTCGTGGCGAGTAACATCGGCGCTGTCGTCAAAACCATCTTCCTCACACCCATGGATGTCATCATGACCCGACTGTACAACCAATGTGAGTTATAAAAACAAATATAAATATAAAAGACTAGCTTCAGCCCGCGGCTTCACTCGTGTGGTACCGGGATAATAAATGCCCTATGTGTTAATACGGGTCATAAACTGCGTGTATTCCATGTTTCATCCAAATGCGTTCAGTAGTTTTTGCAAGCTTTTTTGTCATCTAAATAATCAGATATTTTATAATAAGCTTTATCACAGAGTTTACGTTTAACGACATTTTTGAATTTATTTACAGATAAATTAATCACGTCATTTGGGATTTTGATAAAAAATCGTACACACAATATTAGTATATTATTATTTATTATTAATGAATAAAGAAAAATCTCTGAAGGATAAAATCCGCAATGAGTTTATCCGACATAGAACTAAAGTTGTCGACATAGCTCAGAGAATTAGCAAGCTGAAGTGGCAGTGGGCTGGCCATATCTACCGAAGAACCGATAACCGTTGGGGTAAACGAGTTCTTGAGTGGAGACCGCGGCTCGGCAAACGTAGTGTAGGACGCCCACCGGCCAGGTGGGGTGACGATCTGCGAAAGGCTGCTGGTAGAAGCTGGATGCGTCGAGCTCAGGACAGGGCGCAATGGCGCTCATTAGGGGAGGCCTATGTCCAGCAGTGGACTGCTATAGGCTGATGATGATGATGATGATGATGATTTATTATTATTATTTATTTATTATACAATATAATATTGTGTGTATTATGTTGTGTGTATTATACTCGAAACGTGTCACGTGAATACTAGCATTCACGTGACACGTTTCGAGCTCGTAGCTTGCAAAAAGTGGGCATGTATCGAACGTAATGTCTGGACTTGCCTCTGACTACCCCTTTTAGGGTATCCTCAATAGATTTGCGTACTGAGCAATATATGAAGATATCCATAATGGGGAAAAAGTCGTGAAGATGTATGTATGAATATAGCTCGACGCATCCAGCTTCTACCAACAGCCGAGAGCAGATCTTTTGATTTCTATGATTAATGTGTATGCATTTACAAAAAATATATGTAGGTAGTATATAGAAATAGAAATCATTTATTTGGAAAGACACACAAAACAATATAAAGAAACAAAGAGGCTGAAAAATTGCTTAGGATAAATAGTTAAAACATATCTAAGTAACAGTCACACATACAACAAGAAAACAATAATAACATATCACATGGATATTCATGTGATTATTAATTCAAGGTAGTGATCCTATCTACCAATCCTCTTATAATGGGAAATATCTTAGGCACACAACCTTACAAACTGTCGGTTCAGTGTCTTGCCAAATGTCATGTGTGAGTTCCCAAAGCAAACTCTACTTACTTTGAGGCTAGATGAAGCTGTGTGAAGAGTTCCAGCATTATTTATTCTATATAATCTTGTCTTTCCAGCGACCGACGCCAGCGGTCGAGGTCTTCTCTACACCGGCATAGCAGACTGCGCCAGAAAGATCATGAGAACTGAAGGTCTGCCAGCATTTTACAAGGGCATTGCCCCCTCCTACTTAAGGCAGGCTCCGCATACTGTTCTTTTATTGGTCTTCTGGGATATGCTCAAAGATGTGCAGAAGAGCATCGAGCAAAAAGGATTTAGTGAATATTTGAAATGATAAGAGCAGTGGGACATTAGGCCCCTATTGTTTCCCCTATTGAGATACGCTTGCGCATACAAATGTGGGAAAAGTAAAATATTATGCTCAATTACTCCAACAGGTTCCAATTTCTTTGGAACAGATCTGGTGGAAGAGATTGGAACCTTTTTGAGCTCTGAGTGCAAGAGAGTGGTCAAAACAATGTTTTATGAATAGGAAAGTGTCTTGACAATACCCAAGTTTGTGAATGGAGTTGTGATAGGTTTACAAACACTAACGAACGGTTAAACTGTTGCTTCTATTTTTTTTTAAGTAGGTAAGATCGACTTAAATTTTGATAATCGAACCTCAAAATGAAAATTGGTAGAATTTGCTAATTGATGTCAAATTCCACTAAAAGAAAGTTGAGTTGCCCCTTATAGTAAAAAGTTCCCTGCTATTCAATATGTTATTACGCGATAAAATGGATTATTTTTGACAGAAGTTTTAATCAATTATCATTATGTATGTCGGTGTACAAGGGCGTTGGAAAATCTTAATAACTTGGTTATTATAAGCAACTCCCTTTTGGCCCAATAGGCCCAAATAAGTAAACAGAATTCAATTCTGAACACGTATTTTGAGGTATTTTTAGTTTTTATTTTCGACTTAAGTATTTATTATTTTTGATAGCATCAACTATCATCAAAGAAAAATTAATTACTTTTGTATTAGTTTTACTGTTGCCCGTGCCTAGTCGAGTGATCAGGGGCCAATCTATCTTGTTTACGACCTCTGTGGCGCAGTGGGCCACCTGAGATGCAGAAGGTTGCGGGTTCGATTCCCGCCCCAGGACAAATGTTTGCATTATCTGCAGATATTTATCTCTTTATCTGAGTAATTTCCATGGATAATATTTTAAAAAATAATTAATTAGTATATCACAGCTTGTATTATGGGAACCACAAGACGTTTCCCACAATACAAGCTCTGCTTGGTTTGATGACATGATGCTGTGTCATACTGACCAAAAAAAAATCTCTGATCATCGTGGATCATGATATGCTAGATTTGTATTGAAAACTTGCTAAAAATCGTATAAACCTATAAGGCTGGTTGCTTGCCTTATGCAGCGTGCAATGACAACTAAATGTAGGTAGTTACTGTTTAAAACCATGTCCTAGGAAAGCTGTAGTATCTAGAAACACCCTAGTCCTTAGGGACACGACTGTAGTTGGGACAAGGCCGTTGTAGTCCCTCAGGACATGATTTTAGTCGCTGAAGCCGAAAATTGGCCGTTTTACGCTGGTATTATGATTCGTAATCTAATTAAAACTTGACATAAGCGAGCTGTAGGGACATCACGAATAATTATATCAAACTGTGCGGGTATACGAAAAAATTTTCCCATGGTCAAAGCTTTACTTAAGTTTTAATAAGGATCCCTCATCTTTTCCAGCAATAAATAGCCTATGTTGCTCAGGGTGAATGTAGCTTTCCAATGGTGTAAGAATTTTTGTAATCGGCACAGTAGTTTTTGAGTTTATTCATTACAAACGTACACACACAGAAAAATACAATTTTTTCCTCTTTATAATATTACTGTAGAAGTATAGAAGATCTACGCTTTCTCATTGACCGAAATTTTACATCTACGCATCATGTTACTCAGGGTGAATGTAGCTTTCGAATGTTGTAAGATTTTTTGAAACCGGCACAGTAGTTTTTGAGTTTATTCATTACAAACATACACACTCAGAAAAATACAAATTTTTCCTCTATAATATTACTGTAGAAGTGTAGAACATCTACGCTTTCTCATTGACCAAAATTTTACATCTACGATAAGAATAGGTACTTGTTTGCTAGTATTTTTCGTGATAGAGCCTCTGATCGCATTGTGACGCAAATCTATCGCATCGTATTCGTAACGCTAGATGTGACATAATTAGACATTATTTCACATCGTTGCCCCAGTTAAATACAATAATGTAGTATTATGTGAGTCTTACGTAGTGCTTTATCGTAGTGTCTTATTTGTACTGATAACATTTAATCAGTAACAGCAGCTTAATTTATAATTGTATGATAACATTCTCGAGTATTTTGTGTTCGTATCTGATTTTTTATCATCTGCTAGTAGGGCATCCACGAATGTTGCAACCATTCAAAACGTAAGCATATGCCGTGTCGTAAAATTTCGGCCAATAAGGAAGCGTGCATAAGAAATAACGGTTTTTTATTGGCCGAAATTTTACGATACGCTTACAGATGAATTACCCTGCCCCTGGACTTCTTCTGCACTACCTACGTAGCTTCTTTACTTTCCCAGTATTATTATTAATAGCTTATTAATAGAAATAGCTTAAAATACCTTTGTAATAGATATATCAATTACCTAACCGTGACTGGTATTTTTTATCGTCAAAGGGCGAATACAAAATAGGTCATTGGCATTTCTTAGAGGCTAAATATATCTTATTTGTTCATAATAATAATATAGCCTTTATTAAATATCTTAAAAGATGTACATCTTATTTCTACTTTAGTTCTACGAAATTAGTACAACCTACAAAAATGTGAATATTTTGGACACCCCGGTTTCTTGATTGTCTTGCTTTTAGACATATGCATACATAAAGGTAATTTAAATTTATAGTTCATTGTACATATTGCAAGTGTACCTTATTTCTTTTTACGTACTTTTTGAAGATACATCACCATATATTTTACAAGATTGTTAACATTAATGTAGGTAATAAAACGTAATGTGTAATGTGAATACTCGTGATTAAGTTATTACTTAATTTTAGCATTTATTTACCACACTGCTGTATAAAACTTAGTGCCTTTGATTTAGTACAAAAACGTATAATTTAAGAACCTTAGACCCGCTGTGATCCGACCAGTCAATAAATATTTATATTAAAATGTTAGCTATCACTTACATAAGTACCTAAAGGTATGCTCATTATGTACAAACAAATACCAATTACATTATATACAACTTATTATAATTTGTAAGATATTATTTTATATGTTACCTACATTGTTTTATGTATGTACATAATATTAGACATATTAGTCTGTGTGCTGTGACCAAGAATCTGTACATAATTGAAAATATTTGATATTAATTCAACGCATTATTAAATAAGAATAAAATCAAATAAATCAACCAAAAGATATTGCGATTCGCGGCATAGCCGTAGTTAGTAGAATTGTGCAATAGTATTAAGTATAATTCAATTTAAATAAATGGATAATAATTTATTGAATTACTTCGTTTTATTTTATAACTAGCTTTCGCTAGTGGCTTCTACTCTATCTATACTCCAAGTTTAATTCAAATCCGTTTAGTGGTTACGGAGTTGAGAGTCAAAGAGTATTTGAGATGATATTGAAAAGGTTCAATATTTGCAAAAATACTCACACACACATAAACTTTCGCATTTATAATATTAGCATAATTTTTAGTAAATACTTTTACAGAATTAAATATTTGCTTATTTATTTAACACTTTGATTGTCGGCCTCGAACATGACGCTCCGCACGATGCTCGGCCAGTCGCACTTTTATGTTTGTGTTATGTCAGTCAAAGCGATAAAAAAAATTTTTAGGTGTTAATAACAGCTACTAAGATATATAAGCTACCTTACCTACTTAATAGCACTAAACTTAATGTATGATTTTTATAAACAATTTTTTTTGGGTACATTTTTTGGTGTACCTACATTTTAAAATGGTTAAATAGAACTTTTAATTCATCGCTCTTCTGATGTTCAGTTCTCTGTTTTAGTGAAATACTAATTGATGTAATAAGCAAGATATAATTTAACAGAAATGTAAGTCATTTGTATTACTTACTTTTAAAACCAATTAATCATCATTAATATCAACGGGATATTTACCATGATTTGTGAGTTCTGTTATTTCCCGATATTTCGACGCAGTTGCATGCGCCATGATCACGGGAGAACTGAAGTCTGTGCGAGTGGGTAGTTACTGGCAGACGAAACGATCTACCCTCTTTCGTCGAAATATCGGGAAATAACAGAACTCACAAATCATGGTAAATATCCCGTTGATATTAATAATTATGTTCTCAACCATGATAGTTTCAAAAGCTATATCAATTAATCATCATCATTTTACTTAAAGGATTATTAGACCACTAGGTATTTAGTCTGTCTTAGTAAGACTGGCTTACACTTAGCTTAGATAATAAGAGTAAGCCACAAGTCGGTCTTAGGCTTGACTAATTAAGTCTTACTAAGAAAGACTAAATACAGCGTGGTTCAATAGGCCTTTTAAACTAAAATAAAAATTATATCACCTATCTCCCTTGTTCCAGACAAGTGACAAATCAAAATGGCGGAAAAACAAGATGGCATCGGGCGTGACGTCACTGACCTCGCAATGGGCGGAGTGTCCGCGATGTTCGCAACCATCTTCACCAACCCCATAGAAGTTGTGAAAACTAGACTACAACTACAAGGGGAGTTGAAGAGTAGAGGAAGCCACGTGGTGTTCTATAGGAACGTGCCTCATGGTTTATTTGTGATCGCAAGGACCGAGGGTTTGGTGGCGCTGCAAAATGGACTGCCAGCTATGATGGGGTTCCAGTTCTTTTTGAATACTTTTAGGTAAGAAGTGGTAGCTTTACCTACTTTAAATTACTTGTATCTGAGCGCGCAGATCTTTGCAAGACAATGATTTTTTAAAGTGTCTGAAATCGCAGCATACAAGAGGATAAACCCCAATGGACCTGTACCATCACCACCACACCATACCAGCTTATATCAGTCCACTGCTGGACATAGGCCTCCCCTAAAAAAAGGGGGATATACCCTAAATCCCCACGCTGGGCATGCGGGTTGGGGATCGCAGGGCACAGCTTCTGACCTGTACGAACCTGTACGGTTTGTCATAAATCGCTTCGCGTGCTTCAGTCAGTTTCTTATCAGGTTTGGTAACCTTGACCGTTATTTACACAGGGACCATGACCAGTAGTTGCGCGAATAGGCGAATAAACAAATATATGAATTTTTAAATGTTTCCTGTAAAACAATTTTCTAGTTTCGGTAGTAGGGTTGTTTCAACCTTATTAATTATAACAAACGGGTCTCTGGCGCATGGCGGCCGGCTGATTGCGGCATAGCGCTTTGGCATTCTGCAGCTAAATCTCCTGGCCGCTGACGGGCAGCAGCGTCGGTAGTGTGAGAAGCCCTGCGGTCATCAACCCGCACGCCTAGCGTGGGCATATCCCATATCGCCCTTCTTATAAGAGAGGCCTATGTCCAGTAGTGGACTAAATATTCTAGTGCTGGTTAGTCAGTTCAGTATTAGGTAGTGGACTTCACAATTTCATTAATAAAATAAATAAATATACCTACCAGACACCACGCACAAAACTCAACTGATCCCAAACTAGGCAGAACCTGTACTATGGGTACCAGAGACTGATACATACATAGATACCAGACTGAACAATCATCCATGTTTGTCGCACAAATGTTGGTTCTGAGCGGAAATCGAACCCGCGACCTGTAGCTCAGATGGAGTTACTACCAACTGAGGTCAATCAGTCAGTCAATCCACAGAAGAAAGTCAAACAGAGGTGGGGGGACTGTGATAGTGGAGTTTTTTATTACGAGATTAGGTACATTTTAAGAATGTGGTGAACGGGGTTCCAACCCCCATCTTCGGAAGCCAAGCCAACCTCACCTGCACGTGGTGCACCCTGCTAAACAACGAACGGGGCTCTGGCGGCCGGCTGAGCGCGGCATAGCACAGCCTACATCGACACAGCTAAATCCCCTGACCACCGACGGGCAGCAGCGTCGGTGGTGCGAGAAGCTGTGCCCTGCGATCCCCAACACGCATGCCCAGCGGGGTATTATGGGGATATCCCCCTATATTAGGGGAGGCCTATGTCCAGCAGTGGACAGATATAGGCTGGTGTGGTGATGTGGGATTCTAAGAAGTTCTACAAAAGCAAGTAAATATTTATCGTATCACACCCTCACTCTTTCAGGTTAGGAGTGTATCGTATAACAGAGCGGCGTGGGCTGACAACAGACGGATCTGGTCGGACGTCCATTGTGAAGGGCGCCGCCGCGGCTGGTCTGGGCGGCGCCCTAGGCTCCATTGCGGGCACTCCCTTCTTCCTAGTAAAGACTAGGTTACAGGCACAAGCGGCTAAGGCTATAGCTGTGGGACATCAGCACAAACATGGGGGGACTTTTAGCGCACTGGGGGATATTTATAGGAGAGAAGGTATTAAAGGTAAGAGGATATAATTTAATGCCTATACAACTGAAAACAAACTAATTGAAGAGTGTCCCATGTTTTTGTAAGTGGGCCTGATAGCAAATTGATGGTAAATTGGCATCATTTGCGCAACGGACGAATATTCTATAGAGAAACAGAGTGATAGTTCGATTCCCATTCTATTTAATAATGGTAATAATATTCTAGTGTTTGCTGTTTGGGTGTAGGTATGTGGTACACGTGCAGGTAGGGTATTCTTTGAATTCTTAAAACAGAGCTTGTAGAAGTACAGCCTCCTTTTCTCGTTCCCGTTTTTAGTTACCGTGTTAACACAGAATTTCTGAATTAGACTGAAGAATGTCACTCATAATTACTCAAAGATCACAAAATACATAGATCTGTGTCGTTAAAGGGTAAATATTTATATCTTGTATACTACATATCTGATCCACGCACCTCGCCAACAACTGCTTAAAATAAGTAGTAGCTAAGAAGGCCGTTCCCCAACTAAAAATGCGAAAGTTTGTGAGAATGGATGAATGGATGAATGTTTGTTACTCTTTCACGCAAAAACTACAGAACGGATATGGATGAAACTTGGAATATACATAGTTTGTGACATGGATTAACGCATAGGCTTCTTTTTATACCGGTACCACGCGAGCGAAGCCGCGGGCTGAAGCTAGTCCTAATAATATTATAAATGTGAAAGTCTGTGTGAATGTTTGTTACCACGTATCTCCGTAACCACTGAACAAATGTATATGAAATAGTATAGGTGTCAGAATAACATATATCAAATTTTGAAAAATTAACCTCTAAAGTGGTAAACGGGGGTGGCAAACTTTGTAAGGGGAACAAAAAAAGATCTTTACCAATCGACTTGAAAATTTAAAAAGAGACTCTCCACTGAAAATAAATGAATACGTGTTTCAGGATTTTTCGCAATTCAACCCCTAAAGCGGTTAAAGGTTATGAATTTTAATGAACTTTGCAAAGTCCCTTAAAAGTACATTTGCTACTTTTAGTGGCGAAAATAAAACATGAACATGGTATGATGAGGGATGAAAGTTTGTATTGTAGAACCAATCATTTCTCAAGTCAGGTAGGTTTATTAAAATTCATCATACTTGACCGGCTGTTGAATTGGTGACCAACGCGAACAGGAGCGGGAACGGGAACGAAAAAGGGAGTGAGAGTGGAAACGGGTACGGGTACGGCTAGGTAATGCAGTAATAATATTTAGGTACTTTTTATTCCACGCAAAACGAGATAAAAATAAACCTTTAAGTAAATAATGAAACTTTTGACACATAATTTTCCACGCGGGTGAAGCCGCGGGGCGCAGCTAGTATAAATATAATACTATTCTATGCGAGGTAAAGTAACTTAAGAATGAAACCAAAAGATTTTCCCCCATTTCTTTTCTCGCAGGTCTATTTCGTGGAGTGTACCCTCAGATTCCGCGCGGTGCCGTCGGCAGCAGCTCCCAAATCCTCAGCTTCACGTTCGCAAAGGAACAGCTACGCGAACGGGGAATGCTCGCGAACAATCCACTCACGCTCTCGTTCGTCGGAGCTAATTTAGGGGGAGTGGTTATGACATTTTGCCTGAATCCGTTTGACGTTGTCGCTACGAGACTGTCGAACCAACGTAAGTATTTTACTTAAAAAATTGCCCATTACCAATTATATAATTTTCTAAAAAAATCTCAAATATTTGCGCCTTGCTCAAGCAACTGACTTCCATCAGCATAAATTGAGCATAGATTATTAGGTTTTCATTCAAATTGAAACTAAAGAAAAATTCAATAAACTAGGTACCTTATAAGTATAAGCAAGCACCCACTTTACCTTGACTGGTGAAAATAGAACGGGGGTTTTGAACTTCCGTAACCTATACGCAACTGAAAACCAACATAAGTAGTAAGTACTTAGGGCTCACCCGGGGAAGAACTGCCACCATGCCCTTTTCTGCAGTGAAGCAGCTGTGCTTTGTTTCGGTTTGAGGGGGGTGGCCTCAAATTAGATGGACGCAGGGCGTTGCTTCGTTCCAAAAAAACGTCATCTACGATGTAGGTAATGCTTTGTGATAGGTAATGGTTACTACTTAACATCAGGTGGGTGGGCAATGTACTTGATTCGTCTTCAAGTACCATAAAAAAAATAAACACACTACCTCCACACCGTGTGGTTCGAACTTGGGCACCCTATACGCAATGCATTCGGTGGTTTACTTTTGAAATCGAACCATACCTTATTCTGTTACCTCAAGACTGACTTTTTTTTTCATTGACTTTACTTTGTGTTTATATGTATTTTTTTTTATATATTGATTTCTAACTGACGCAATTTACGATTCTGACATAAGTACATTTACGAATATCAATCCCTCAATTTATTTGATGGCATGCATTTTTAATTTTTTTAAATTATTTATAGTAATTTAATATTTGTATAAATGAAATTGCACGCCTGAGTTGGGTAGTTATACAGTGAAACCTAAAAAATGATGTAACACCTTATTAAAAACCTGTATTACATGCAATAAATGATACTTTTACTTTTACTTTTACTGAAGTGTGAAGCTCAAAACTATTCTTTTTGTGAACATCTTTGTTGTTGTTGATGATGATGATGATGATGAATGCTCAAATAATAATTTTACAATGTCCACAGCCGTAGATACACACAACCGTGGCACCCTCTACTCGGGAATGGTGGACTGCTTCATCAAGATGGTCAAATCTGAGGGTGCGAGGTCACTGTACAAGGGGGTTGGTGCTAACTACCTCCGGTTGGGACCTCATACGGTGCTTCTACTCGTCTGTTGGGACCAGCTTAAGATTCTCGAAGAGTATTTGAGATGATATTGAAAAGATTCAATATTTGGACTGAAATGGTCTGATTTCTGTAAACCCTTATTTAAGAAACATGAACGTTTAACTTTACCATTCTTATATTTAATAGAAATATTTAAATTTGTAAGACAAAACCGGCGCATCTTATTGTAGTTGATAAACAGTTCCATTCTAAAGAAATATTGTATAGAAGATCGTTCTTGGTGGCCCAAAGATACAGGTTAAATCTAGGTGATACTCATAAAACTAGGTTGAAACTGCCACCTATGTAATGTCAAGTCAGTCAATCTAACTAATGAATAAAAAAATTAAGTAATGTTGAATTTAGAAATAAAATATATAATATTCTTTATGATAGATGGCTTTAAACAATTTTAATTTCAGGCACACACTTCAGAAAGAATTCGATTATTTTTTGATTATTAATTTAAAATTGTGTTTATATGATTTTGTTGTCTTTATATTTTAAAAAATTATATCAAGCTAACTAATGAATTGAGAGAAATAATAATGTTGAATTTAGAACAAAAATATTTAATTGATTTTGTGATAGATGCTTCTATACAATTATTGAGGATTATTTTAATTATAGGCACACACTTTAAAAGGTATCTATTAGATATTTTGTTTATAAATTTTAAATTGTTTTTATTTAATTTATATAATTTTTCTGAATTTTTATTTTTAGTTAATTTATTTATTTTGCAATTACTATTTTACAATCTTATAATTTATTTAAGAGTTACCTGCATGACTGATTCAAAATAATATGATAATAATTGAACATTTACACAGCTAAGCTGAATATGGCTGAAACTATACATCTAATTAAGTACTAAAATGTATCTGTATTCATACAAATAAACATTTCATTTCATAAAAAGGATTTAATTTATTACAATGGATATTGAAGTTTCTTATATGTAGGTAAATATTACATGGAACTATCTACATTATCTATTTTAAAGACATATTCGGCCCCAAAATGTAGGTAATGTTAACATAACTTGACTAGTTTATGATTATGCCTTGGTGTAGCCTTGTCTTGGCACTATAATAGTCACAGAACATTATAGTAGTTGGAAAATAATGATGATCAGCGTGATGTTATTAGTTCCAATTTTCCAACAATAGATGGCGTTGCTAAATCTGTACGCGCTCTGGATCGCGGTGACGAAAACGCCCGGCTAGAGATCTAGTCTTCACTCTAACTATTTATCGTTACTCTGGTTTCCCTTCAACACGTATAAATCTTTCGCCTTTTACTAAAGATTTCCGTGGAGGGGAACACTCAAATGAGTCTATAAACAGTTTTTTGATGCTCTGCTTCGGCGGAGCTAATTAAAAGTTATGTGGACATGGGCGACTATAAAAGTCAATTACTAGAATTCTATAGATTAGGAAAAATGTAGTATTGATATTGATTGAGGTACAATGCGACATAATAATATACAAAAGTTCAATTTCTATTTTAAGTTTAAAAATAATACAAGGTGTATTATGTCTGACTACTATAGGCTGTTGGATGATGTTGATGAAACAAAAGGGTCCCCACTAGCCCTATATTGCAGAAGCATGATAGCAACATTATCACATCAACTGCAGCGTTAGTTTTCAGTTGAGCGCTACTATGCAAAACGCAGCAGCATCTGCGATACATATGTGTATAATTATTATACTAAGTGCAATATGTGTATAATTATTATACTAGAAATCACAAAACAGAAACTCATAAACTTATTCAACTACTACTATTAGGCATTCAGCACACTGCTCATCAAGGCACCTTGGTCAAGATTACTTGATTAGTACCTTGATGTTATTAAATGAATACCTAGGTATAGGTACTCAATATTTCAATATTATTTTTAAAAACAGGCCAAAACAAATAGCCCGGTCAATATAGAATTTCAAGGTTAAATAATTCGCATTAAGCTGAAAATTGGTACGAATGTAAGGAACACCATAAGGGTATAAATGAAAATGTTTAAAGTCCCCATCGATCCCAAATCTGCAAAAAACTTAAAAAAGGTCAATGTTCACGAGCATTTTAGCAGCTAAAAGGTAAATTTTATTATTAAAATAAGTAAATCGTGCAAATACGTACAAAAATTGTTCTCACACTTTTTCCCCTTATCATAATCATCACCATTTCTGAGATATAGTTATTCAAAAAAATTGTAACTGAAGGCCAAAGTTCGCAAGCATTTTTCAGCTAAGCGCTAAGTTTTGTCATATTAATATTTTGCTTATTAGAGTAAATAGTGTAATTATCTATTGTAACCTTCATCATTATCATCCACAGGCCGACTTCACCCACTGCTGGGTTTAGGCCCCCTTTGTATGTGCCAATTCCCACTGTTCAAAGCTCGTCTCATCCACTTTCAACCTACGATTGATGCAATATCATCTGCCCATTTAGCAGCTGGACGATGGTTGGGCAAGGCGAGGTGATGACAGGTTGAATAAGGCGATAACTGAATGGTGTCCATTATAAATGTCTCGACATCAAGCAGCGTCTCTCAGCCATAGTTAAGTCTCGCATACTCACTTTTTTTGGACACGTGTCATGCCGAGGGCAAGTCTCCATTGAGCACGGTGTTACAGGGGAAGTTCGAGAGCAAAAGAGCGCGCGGCAGATCACCCATGAGATGGTCTGACCAAATAAACACTGCAATTGATATTATTTGATAAACACTGCCTTGAACGAGTGCGCCAGAAAAGCTGCGGTGAGAGAAATGGCGAAGGATTGTGAGGCCACCGTTCCGACATAACGACCACGACCGCTCTGTCAAGTGTTTCGGCTAAGAAGGTGAATGGTGTCCAAGAACCGGGTACAGAAACTTCGGCCGTCCAGCAGCTAAATTGTAACATTAACCCTATTAATTGAGCTAACTTGACCGAGATAAAAAGGTAGCGTAAAACCTACCTATCCAGTAGTATAAGGGTTTATAATAAGGAAATGACGAAAGTGATTATAAAATAAAAGTGTAGACCAATCTAATAATTTCAAATAACTGGCTAAGAATAAAATAATTCGTTTTGTTTGTTTTAATAAAAAATCATATTCAAGATTTCATAATATATTTTATTATTAAAAACCTAGATAAACACGCACATAATAAAATACCTTTATTATTCCATAATATTGTTCAATGTTTCTTGTAAGTAGATAACAGTCATACAATATATTTTGTACTTAGCAGAGTAAAGATCTTCGCAAGTTGCATCGACTCAACGCCGACTCAACTCCAACTCAACTCACAGTATGGCATTGAAATGTAAGCTTTATGTAATGTTTCTTAAGAGTGAATTTGTCAACTTGTCAGATAAAGGTTGACGAAGCGTGTACGACTCGTGGTCCACGCATTGTTCGCCTGTTGACGTCACCGACCCGTTTGACAAATTCACTCTTAATAAACATAACATAAAGCTTACATTTCAATGCCATACTGAGAGTTGAGTTAGAGTTGAGTGGGCGTTGAGTCGATGCAATGTGCGAACAGCTTAAACTTGTGATGAAAATAAAAAAAATAGGCCTCTTTCCACCATCCTCACGTAACGTCAAGTAAGATAATTGGCGGTTAAAATGGCAAATTTGCTCTGATATTAGGGGGCGACCATTAATTACGTGAGGCGTTTAGGGGGGAGGGTGCCGAATCAAACCTCACCCAATCTTACGAGAGGAGGGTACGGCAAATATCACGCCATTTTTTCAGCAAGAAACAGTTTCAAATCACGAGAAAACTGGGTAAAATTAAGTAAAAAATGTTTTCACGAAATATGGTAATATCATAAAATATATATGATTTTTCCAAAAAATTCAAACGCTATCAAGCTCAAATTATCTTATTTACATTAATGTACAATTGTACATGTAGTAAGCAATGCACATTTTGATAGATCTCACGTGAGATTAGGGGAGGGGTGAGGAGGTCGAGCCAAATCTCACCAAGGGGGTCCCCCACCTCCGGGCCGAAAATTCGCCAAAAATCGCCTCACGTAATGCCTCCTGAGTTCTTTTTTTTATACCTGATGGTAAACGTTTCCCGTAGCTTATTAACGCCCATAACATCACTTCCACTTAACCAGCAAACACCTTGCTTTGACGTTACTTGAAGATTGTGGAACAGACCCTTAGTACACACTTTGAGCATGAGTATCCCTAAGGCCTCGATCACACGGCATTGACACTTTTTTTTGCACTGTATTATTAGTATATACGGTGTGAACGGAGCATTACATCTTTTGATTTTATCAAAAAATATTTCATCTAATGAATAAGGCATACACACAAAATCAAAACAACTCAAAAATAACTCAATTCAAAACGCACCATGCAGTATTTGATACCTTAAAATAAGAGATTCTATTCTATGGAGAGTAAAAAATATAAATTAACTACCTAGCTTATTTTTTTAAGCTCATTCAGATATGAGCGATAAATCGCTGTCGTCGCGTAAAGTTGACAAGGAAGAAAGAAAATTATGAGACCATATTGATTAGGCATCTGTTCACACATGAGGAACTGTATTTATTTTACTCATGAAACAAACGTGAAATAACTCATTAATATTTAAAAGCGAGAATTATCACGTACCGTTACGTCGGTGACGGAACTGACAGCATTTCGACTCGTTTAGAGAGTCTTCATCAGTGGCTTGAGTGCGAAAAACATACCTTAATACAATTTTTTTATGAAAATGAAGCAGCGCTCCTAGCGGGAAGTTCGTAAAACTTTGACATTTCCATACAAAAATATATATAACGCAAACCTTGTAAAGCTATGTTTTTCGCACTTAAGCCACAGGTGAGTGAACGCGATGACTGACTAGTACTCTGCCGTCCGAGCACTAATAGGCCGTTAAGTGACATTTGTTCAAATTTGAGTTTTATGTACTGGGTGAAAGCGCTTTTTTTTCTCTATCAACCGGTATGGGTCATATTTTTCTATCACTTATAAGTACTGAGATTTGGAGACCACGTACACCGCTATCTACATTCGTTTTGGACTTTTTCAATTCTAAAATACGGTTAACTCATTTTACATTACTAATATAAGGCAAAACGTATGTAACGTTGTATTTCAAGTTTGTATTTAATCTGTTTGATAAGCTTAGAAAACGGCTACACGCATTTACCATTCTATTTGACCGTTACCTGGCTTAACAGGTGTTATAGTTTTTTATAACCTGCAGTTCCGACTACGTATCTACAACGTCTAAAAGACAGTTATTATACTCATGCTAAACTTAAAAGCCGCTAGACATACTTAGTCGTCTAGTCATTGGTCAGCTAACGTGAAACTGAAACAACTACAACTCTAAAAGACAGTGACTGTTTTTAAGTCATGAAAAGTATGAATGCATGTTAGCAATAACTACAGTAAAAAACCGCAAAGCGACAGTTCAACGCTAAAAAGCGTCTATACGCCGAGCATTTCTGTGCGCCTTGCACCCCGCTCAGTCGTGTCTTGGACGCTGTAGAGGCAGGAAGTGCGGCGCGTTGGCGCGGATTCCCGCCAAAAATGGACTGGAAAGCGAGGTAAGGAAAAATATTTGATAAACTTAGATTTCATTTATATATTTTATTATTTTCTTAATCAATTTTGTAGAATAATTAAAAACTAACTTTTGTCGTTTTGTTTCTTACTGTTGAGTTCAAAGTTTAAAATGTTTAACTTTAATTCTAGGTTTCAAAATTCAAGAATCAGAGCTATATTAGAAAAATGCAACGATGGATCTCAATCAAACGTGCACAAGAACAAAGAAAACCAGCCACCACCGCCTCATCAACTGCAATCTTCTACTGAGGTATGCAACGAAAAGCCATTATCCAGTGTAGCTAACATCCTAAAATATTCAACGCCGGACAAATTGGTTGACACAATAAATGCAGCAGAATATTCTATGACGCTGCCTGTTTTTCGAACATTTGATGAAACGAAAACTTCATATAATTATGGGCTAAATTTTTCTGAGCTGATTGCAACTATTGGTGCTGATTCACTCATGAATGAACAACGAGTAAATACCGAAGAAATGGCTTTAATCTGTAACGAAACTATGCCGCCATCTTGTAGCCTCACGGAAAACTGCGATTTGCCTTTCGTGTCAAATGACAACCATGATGTTTTGTCCCCAACACCGTTTATCAATTCACCGACAGGAGATTTCTCGTCCGATGATTCGGTAAAAGATAAAAATTATTGCCCGAGTGAATCTTCATCCGATGATGAAGATCACCTAAGCAACAAAAGATTCCGTCATAAACCAGTCATAAACTTAATTGCACCTCGACAAAAAATCAACACCATTCAGCCGGAAGCTGTTCTTTCACCTGATGCACCTGATATTATTACAGCGGTAACCGACTCTATCAATGAAAATCGAATCAGCTTACGAGAGAAAAAGTTGAAACAAAAGCAAGAAAAATTATTGAGCTATAACGTAAAGACTGGGTGTGATGAAAAATGCATGAAAAGATGTTTGGCTAAGTTTTCATCAGATGCGCGTAAAGAAATCAACAAATCATACTGGGCTTTGTCGTGGAAAGAACGAAGAATATTTATACAAAATAGCACCGCGGTTGCAATACCTAAACGAAAAGTTACGTCCGAACCCAAAAGAGCTCCAAGAAGTACATTTAATCTAAAAAACATTGATGGAACAAGCGTAGAAGTTTGCAAAATATTTTTTTTGACAACATTAGGATTTCATAGAAACAACGACACCATACTGTACAATTCGCTGAAAAAAAATTCAATTGACAAAAGAGGATTGCATACAAAGACACCACTGTTTGACCGGAAGCTGCTCACAGATCACGTAGAATCATTTCATCCCCTGGAGCCACATTATCGACGAGAACACGCTCCTCTTAGGCGCTATTTAGCATGTGATGTTACCGTCACTCTGATGCACAAAGACTTTTGTGAGAAACACCCATTGCAAAAGGTATCCTATGAACTTTACAGAAAGCATCTGAGAAGTATGAACATATCATTTGCTAAGTTAGGAAATGAAGAGTGCGAAATTTGTGAAGCATATGAGTTACACGCCAAAAATACATCTCACGATCCAAAGAACGCTGTACTTGAAAACTGTGAAACTTGCGTTTCATATATGTGCCATAAAGAAAAATACAAAAACGCACGCGAGTTGTACGAATCTCATAAAAAAAATGAACAAACACCTGAAAGTATCTATTTCAGTGTCGATTTACAAAAAGTTATAATGTTACCTAGACTGGACAGTTTTAAGAGCATTATATTTTGCCACAGGTTAACATCGTTTAACTTATCATTCGCACCCTTGGGCAAAATCACAAACCAACACAAACCCCTAGCATGTGTATGGCATGATGGCACTAGCGGACGTCGACAAGAAGATATTATGAGCTGTTATTATCATTTTTTTATGCAGTACCGTGATGTTAAACACATAACTCTCTGGATGGATAACTGCAGTGCTCAAAATAAAAACTGGCTATTGTTTTCCCTAATGATATTTTTAATCAACAGTGACCAGATTGCAACGGAAACAATAACTTTCCAGTACTTTGAGCCTGGTCACACCTTTATGAGTTGCGATCAATTTCATCACCAGGTCGAAATTGCTATGAAAAGGAAAGGGAAGCTTTACGATTTTCAAGATTTCACAGATTGTGTTGCAACTGCAAATAAATCGAGAGTAGATGTTAAAACGATGGAGCCAAACGATTTCTTCAGTTTTCAAAATTATGTGTCAGATAGACGCATACAATCGTCAATACCAAGAGTATACCTAAAAGATATAATACGCTGTAAACGACGAGGATTATAAAGTTCTCCGATTCATGACCGACAAATATTTGAAAAATACTGATATTTTAAAACCATGCTTTAAAAGCGCACCTAAAGGTATAGATAAGGCAAGAAAAGACGGTATCGTGAATGCACTAAAAGACATCACTGCACCACACAAAATGCGATTCTGGCATGAAATGCCTGAAAGTTCCTAAAAGACAGTTACGTTTAGGATAGTTAGTTAGATATTTACAGTTAATTAGGGTTACAATAAATGATAGGTAATAACTAATCTTTATTTAAGATATTTTCACAACTTTGAGACTGATTTTGCCTAACTAGTTTATATAAGTGTTACTACCTAGTCTACCTAGTGTTATTGCTGTTGTCCTAGTAGTGTTAATACTTAGATATTAATGTAGCCTATTTTAGTAATTTAATTATGTGCTTAGTACCTAGGTATTTCATTTTTATATTTTAATAATGTTCATTTCAGATGTGCCATTTATTTTGTAAGATTGTTTTAAGAAACAATAATACTTAATTAAGATGTTATAAAACGAATTTTATGAATGAATATAATAAAAATATTGCTAGTTACTACGTACAAAAAGAAAATACGAACTGTTGTTCTACATAATGTTGTATGTTTCTTATAATTAACATAATTTTGTTTTTAAAATATGTTCAGCCTATTAGTATTTAATTAGGTACATAGTTTCTTATAAAGCAGCATTTGCATTGCAGCTCATTAGGAAGTTAATAAAAGAAGACTGTTACAGAATAAAAGGTTTTGTTTTATTTAACCTCTGACTAATATATATTATGGTCAATGGTTTATGGTATTTAACCATTACTTTCTAATTTCAATATACATATTATAGAAAAAAGTTACGTTTAGCTGTTCAATTCACAATATAGTATGACAATTAAGATAGTATTACCAACACTTAAAAACAGTTAGTATAGAATGTTTATCCCAAGACTGTTTTTAAGTCTAGAAAAATCAATAACAATAGGGTTTCAAAACAGTAAATAGACGGTTAAAGGACCATACAGGTTATTTTAAAAAATGATGTTCATTCGATTCTAAGAGACATACAATTCAAAAAAAAGGCTATGTGACGTCACTGTCTTTAAGTAACAAAATTGTAAATAACTGTGACTAGTTTTCAAACCGTCATGCAGTTTCAATAAAATACAACACTATAAAGCGACTGTATTTCAGCTAACCGTGTTTAAGTTTTGCAGATAGTCACATTTTGAAATTGATAACCTTAATTAAAACACAAAAAGTTAAATAAAAAATCACAAGATAAGCTTGCGATCTAATGCAATATATATACTTCAAGCTTATAAAATACATCACATTTTGGTATTCCAATAAAAACTGTAAGTCTTCAAAAAATCTAGAAAATAACGTTTCCCACGTTTTTGCTCGTAGCCAAAATTTTGGGTTTGTCACTTAGCGGCCTTTTAAAAATCGGACGGCAGTACTGCTGTCAGTGCTAGACGAGACGCGGAGGGAGAGCGTCGTATTCACTCACCCTGATAAAGACTCTCTAAGCGAGTCGAAACGCCGTCGGTGCCTTCACTGACGTAATGGTCCTATTTTTTCAATATGAACTGTATTTATGTTGGTTATTTAAAATAAAAACATCTTAACTTTTCGTGTGACAAAATCGCGCGCGACGGCGAATACCGCTCATATTTGAATAAGCAAGATTTATTAGTTGTATGGATGGAAGATCAATTGATATATCAAAACGATAACCGTTAGAAAAAGTTTTCTAAACTCTTTATGACATAAAATGCCGTTGAAATATCATTCATTTATTTCATTTTTCATTCAATGGCTTCTGGGATAATAACCACAATTTCGCCAGTATGAAGTATTATTATGAGGTAACGTTGTACGGTTGGAATATTCTGGTAAGAAAAATTGTACGCCAATCGTTTTTTTGTTAGTTGCCATTGTTATAGCAGCACAGGACCTGACTGAAGACTTGACGACTGGACTTATAAACCGTACTACGTTAACATATCATTCCAGCCATATTTATTGGCATCTTTGTAACAAGGACAAACTGATTTAAGTGTTATTATAATTTAAAGCGAGGTTTAGACAAGCAATATATTAAAAATAGACTTGTTACTTCAAGTTATTAGTCCAAGAGCCCGTGAGTGCCAGACCTTCGGATTTATATAAAAGCTGAAATTTTTTCTATGTGTGTCCCTAGTACAGATAAGAATGATCCCCACCCATGAAGCTGAGGCAGCGGTGGCCTTGGTAGGTAACAGGTAACAAAGGTATATAAAATTCCATCTCAAATTTATCATATAATAAAACTTATTTTTTTTATATTTGATTCATAATAATATCAAAACTCGCGTTCCTCATTGCCAGACAGTTAGTATGGTTGGAACCCTCTGCCGGACACCCTTAAACTATTATAATTTATAATAATACTTACGTTATGTTATAAAACGTAAATTTTATATATAATTTTTTGGGGGCCTATTAATCTATGTTTACATAATAGCCGGACAGTTTCGACGGTTCTATCATCTTGCCAGACGCATTCAAAGTGAGCAGTAGTTCGGAGAGCAAGGAGCGTATACAGTAACTAGTGCGAGTGAGACAGAGCGCTTGGTCTATTGCGGCCCTTCATTGCGCATCAGCTGTTGTTTATTGTACCTATCTCATTCATATATTAAGTACCTATAGATATATAGTGAGCGTGGCCACCCGAGTCTTTCTCATTTCAACTGCAGGGTTGCTAGATAATTAAAATTTCCATAGATTTGGGTAAAATATACTGATAATACGCCCTCCGGCCAGGTGGTAACGATCTGCGAAATGCTGCTGGTAGAAGCTGGATGCGTCGAGCTCAGGACAGAGACTCAGGCCCTCATTAGGGGAGGCCTATGTCCAGCAATGGACTGCTACAGGCTGATGATGATAATGGGTAAAATATAAATCTAACAAGCAATTAATGTCATGCAGGTAAAGTATTAATCTATCAATTAATACTGCAGGTAAAGTATTAATCTATTAATTAATACTTTACCTGCATGACGAAATTTTTTTCATTTATAATCTACCTTCACTAACAAGTTTTAATGACTTTTGATAATATGTTAGGGAAGGAAGGATGTTTAGCAAATTTGATTGAATGCACCTACCTATATAATTTTCCAATCAAATCAAATCTGTATATGCTCCTTGCTCTCCGAACTACTGCTCACTTTGAATGCGTCTGGCAAGATGATAGAACCGTCGAAACTGTCCGGCTATTATGTAAAGATAGATTAATAGGCCCCCAAAAAATTATATATAAAATTTACGTTTTATAACATAACGTAAGTATTATTATAAATTATAATAGTTTAAGGGTGTCCGGCAGAGGGTTCCAACCATACTAACTGTCTGGCAATGAGGAACGCGAGTTTTGATATTATTATGAATCAAATATAAAAAAAATAAGTTTTATTATATGATAAATTTGAGATGGAATTTTATATACCTTTGTTACCTGTTACCTACCAAAGCCACCGCTGCCTCAGCTTCATGGGTGGGGATCATTCTTACCTGTACTAGGGACACACATAGAACAATTTTCAGCTTTTATAAAAATCCGAAGGTCTGGCACTCACGGGCTCTTGCTCCATATATCATTGTGTGCAAGATTTCCATAGAACACAAGTTGCTCAAGAAATTTTACTTGTTAACTGAGTATGTATTTACTATTATTTCTAATAAATTTCTTAATTCTTTTTTTATTTGACATTTGGTATTTTATATTGTGCTACGAATTTAAGTTTAATTTTTTTTTATTATCTTGCCTTTAATAAATTTTACTGTTTAATTTATTCAATTATTATTATGGTAGGTATTCAAATACATTTGTGTTTTTTTTTAAATTTAATTAATAAGTAAACAAATTCCACCTAGAAGTTGCTTGTCTAACCCTAGCTTATTATTAGGAACTAATTTCCCGGAAGGAAGCCAATATCCTTCCCCAAAGCTTAAAATATACGAAATTTCATCAAAATCGCAAACCCATATACAATAACTGTATGATTTTTATGCGCGAGGATAGGGCGCAATGGCACTCATGGCCTAAGCCCAGCAGTGGACTTGCTATAGGCTGATGATAATAAGTATAATTAATAAATTTCTGATATTTTTTCGTAATTATATCAAAATGAGCGTTATGACAGCAAACGCATTTGTAAATGCGTACAATTAAGCGAGTACAATTTATATGCGTCGAGCTGAGGACAGGCAGCAATGGCGCTCATTAGGACAGGCCTATGTCCAGCAGTGGACTGCTATAGGCTGGTGATGGTGAGTATAATTAATTAATTTCTGACATTGTCCTGTATTGTTCGTGTATCATACGTGATTGTCAATAGTACGGTTTGCCAGCGGACGGGAACTGAACCCGCGACTGCAGAGAGCGCTCACTTGCGCCGGCGTCTTTCCTCGCGTCTCGGGGAAATAGAACCTGTAATATAAATAGTAATTTATGCAATAAACACCAATAACACAAAAGAGAATGCCGAGAACATTCAAAGCCAAGATAGGATATATCAGTCAGTCACTTAAGGTCCAAGCATCCAAGCACATAGTACAAAAAGTAAAAGCCATTCCCGAAGCCAAAGACGGTGGATTATTATTATTCCACAAATTTTTGCCTTTGTAATTTACGGGACATCTCAAACACGGCCAGCTGATACCAAACTAGGCAGAGCCTGTATTATGTACCAGAGACTGATAAACATACATAGATACTTATAAAACACCCAGACACAGAACAAACATCCATGTTCATCACACAAATGTTTGTCCTGGGCGGGAATCAGGAATATTAGAAGGAAGTAAGATAGAAAGGATAAGAAGGATATAGGACAATGTATCTAATCATAATGTTTAAGTTCATGTAATTATTATGTAGGTGTATATTGTTGTTCGTTTTCGGTCGCGTTTGAAAACCAGCGCTGCACCATTCCTACGTAGATTTGATTTGGTGCAGCACATACTGAGACGGGGCCATTTCGACCCCACGCAATGCGAAATAATACTTAGTGCCCATATTTAAACTTTTAGGTTATTTAATTTTTATGCTTTTTTTTTTGTACCTTCTACTTTTAATCACCAACTCTGTACCTACCTACCTACATATTCTGTGTGCATTGTGGGTCGAATAAATGAATTTTATTTCTTTCTTTCTAACTCACCTTTGGAAGAGGAAGAGTGCCGCGGTGACGGCGGAGAAGACGAGGAAGGAGTAGAGGCCGATGCCTTCCCGCATGGTGGGGAAGGTCATGCCGACGAGGAAGTTGCCGCCCCAGTTGGCCAGCGAGCCCCACGCCATTCCCGCAGGTCGGGGGCCCACCTCGAACAACTCTGCAACAACATTATATAACACTTTAGTGATCACCACATTCATACAAGAAAGAGTAAAATAACTTAGTCTAAGTCCCTAATTCGCGCGATGTTCAGACGCTGTTAAAGTTACCCTGTTTAAAGCGTATTGTACATCCTTATATTCGGCGAGCCTGTGGTTCCGGTATAATCAAAGGGCTTACAGTGCCCTGCGGGTTCAATTCAATAATGCATTCTGAGGCCTCATTTACTAACTCAGTTGCACACCGAAATGATCGGCACCGGACCTTTATTTGCAAACTTTGACATTATATCTGTCGAAATTGAAAGAACGTCAATTGACATATTGTCAAAGTTTGTAAAAAGAGGACCAGTGCTTATCATTTCGGTGTGCAACTGAGTTAGAAAATGAGGCCTCAGGGCATTGTTGCGGCTCCCGCGTTTCTGTAGCGCCTCAGGTATGTTGACTGAGGTGCGAGTTGATACTTTTGATGCTATCTGGCGCAAAAAAACATCCTCCCTATTACGCACAGTACGCACAAGCAATAACAGAATCCTGAATACAATATTCCATACATTTGATTGTCCTCTATCGTGGAAACTCGCACAAACTAACCCCTTATGATAAGTTTTTACTAACCCAGTGGGCCATGTTGTCTGAATAAATAAAAAATTATTATATTATTATTATTATAAGCAATATTAAGTAGAGATGTTCCGGTCGGCGACTAGTCGGTAAAGCCGACTCTCCGGCCACTTTCACAGTCGGCGACTAGTTGGCAAAGAGCGCCGACTATTTGGCTTCATCAGTACGATTCTCACTTCTCGGTGCGCGTCGGAGCGCATTTTAAAACATGCTAAAGGAAATTGAAACGTCCACAAAGCATATTTGCATGCAATTTACGCAGCGGATCTTTTTATGTTAGTGTATGACAAAGCTCAAAGCTGCGTAAATTACATGCAAATAAGGAACTTAACTGCTTTGTGTATGTTTCAATTTCCTCTAGCATGTTTTAAAATGCGCTCTGATGCTCTCCGACGCGCGCCAGAAAAACTGAATCGTACATTACTTTGTACGTAGTTCTCAGTCGCAATCTCAAATTAACGAGGCTTTCTTTTTTTCCCTGACCAATAATAAATTCAGGGGACATCTCACACACGGTCAACTGATCTCAAACTAGGTAGAGCCTGTACTATGTATGTACCAGAGACTGATAAACAGGCATCTAGCCTATTGTCAGTCTTATTTAATAACTTAAGATTGCTCTGTACGCAAAACTCTTGAGGCAAGTCCAAACATTATATTCAGTTACCACCATCATTATTTATTCTGTTACTACCATCCGCATCAAGTTGATATTCCATTTAACAGGACTAAGCGCTTCCAAACATCATTTATAATGCGCACTGCTAAAATATGGAATCAGCTGCCAGCGTCTGTTTTTCCATTGACTTACGACCCTAACGGCTTCAAAAAGAGAGTTAATAGGCATCTTCTGGGAAAGTTCGCCCCATCGTCGACCTCATCCTTGCCTATGCAAGCCTCGAGGTAAAGAGCTGGCCCATATTAAATAAAAAAAATCAAAAAAGGACATGCCTACGCAGCTTTTTTCAAAGACAAAAGGGTGAAATATAAATACGTACCTGAAGCAATAAAATAGGGGATAGGTCCGAGTCCAAAGCCATAAGCCAACACGTAAGCGAACACAGCGACCATACAGACGTATGGCATCCAGCTCGCGACATGCTGAAACACGGTATACAAACCATTCAAAATTATTGACATTTATTTATTTTTATATTACAAAATTATATTTTACAAACAGTACTTAAAGACTAAACAATATACTATAAATGCAACTATTGATTATTTATATGTTTCCGCATATCGAAACTATCAAAAGCTTACTTGTAAAAAAAAACTTATATTTTAAATTGACTACTTAAGAATAAAAGAACAAACCCAGTACTTAGAGAAGAAAAAGTAAATAAACCGAATCACAATAAATATTGATAATAACACGGACGCGCGTCAAACCAGCTACTTGATAGGATCCTTTTAATTATAGGCGATTTAGTCACGAAAAGATCGAGATCGGGGATGTCAACCAGATCATTGAACGCAATTACTGCTCGACTAAAGAAAGAGTTTTGTCGGTATTTAGTGGAACTAAATGGAACTACTAAGTGAGTTGGATGTCGAACAGATCTTATTGGAATTTTTAACATTATATTTTCTAATAGTTGTGGTGTGTCAATTCTACTCAGTGCAATTTTACTGAGATAGACGATATCTGCTATTTGGCGTCTCACCTGTAAGGGCAGCATGCCCTCCTCCCTCCTCCTACATCTTGAGTTGTTGTCGATATCGTGTCACTTACATTTGTATTGCAAATATTTAAGGAACCTACGTTGAATAGACTCAATCCTATATTGTAAAACAGAAAAATCAAGAGCTAAAGTCCGCGCCATGACTGAAGTCCGACGGCAAAACGGGTACAACTCGATCCCAATAGTGAAATATTAGGTCCCGGCAAGTTTATAGGCGCGAGCTAAAATAGTTAGGATACAGTAGGAATACAGACCTACTCACTATCCTACTTACTTATTCACTCACCTACATTCTCCCTTAATCATCTTTTCTTTTGCCCTTAAAGGAGAATGCCGAAATCCCGTACCACTTCCACGCGTGAAAACCAAACGTATCCCATAAAACATTTTTTGACGCACTCACTTTAGTCTTGGTACCGAGCGCCATACATCAGACGGCATTCTCCTTTGCATACTAACAGTCACTCATCATAAGGCGCATAGTATGAGGGCCGCGCTGGCCCAGCAGAAAACCGAAAACCGTCTTACTCACACTTACCCATTCACTGACTCACCATAAAGCGCTTAGCGGCGGCCAGCATAAGGTTAGCTATGGACTCCAACAGCAAAGGGCGTCGTCTTACTCACACTCACTCACTGACCCTTACTCACTCAGTGACTCACCATAAAGCGCATAGCGGCGGCCAGTGCTGCCAACATAAGGGCCGCGCTGGCTATGGACCCCAGCAGCAGAGGGCGACGTCTTACTCACACTCACTCACTGACCCTAATCACTCAGTGACTCACCATAAAGCGCATAGCGGCGGCCAGTGCTGCCAACATAAGGGCCGCGCTGGCTATGGACCCCAGCAGCAGAGGGCGACGTCTTACTCACACTCACTCACTGACCCTTACTCACTCAGTGACTCACCATAAAGCGCATAGCGGCGGCCAGTGCTGCCAACATAAGGGCCGCGCTGGCTATGGACCCCAGCAGCAGAGGGCGACGTCTTACTCACACTCACTCACTGACCCTAATCACTCAGTGACTCACCATAAAGCGCATAGCGGCGGCCAGTGCTGCCAACATAAGGGCCGCGCTGGCTATGGACCCCAGCAGCAGAGGGCGACGTCTTACTCACACTCACTCACTGACCCTTACTCACTCAGTGACTCACCATAAAGCGCATAGCGGCGGCCAGTGCTGCCAACATAAGGGCCGCGCTGGCTATGGACCCCAGCAGCAGAGGGCGACGTCTTACTCACACTCACTCACTGACCCTAATCACTCAGTGACTCACCATAAAGCGCATAGCGGCGGCCAGTGCTGCCAACATAAGGGCCGCGCTGGCTATGGACCCCAGCAGCAGAGGGCGACGTCTTACTCACACTCACTCACTGACCCTTACTCACTCAGTGACTCACCATAAAGCGCATAGCGGCGGCCAGTGCTGCCAACATAAGGGCCGCGCTGGCTATGGACCCCAGCAGCAGAGGGCGACGTCTTACTCACACTCACTCACTGACCCTAATCACTCAGTGACTCACCATAAAGCGCATAGCGGCGGCCAGTGCTGCCAACATAAGGGCCGCGCTGGCTATGGACCCCAGCAGCAGAGGGCGACGTCTTACTCACACTCACTCACTGACCCTAATCACTCAGTGACTCACCATAAAGCGCATAGCGGCGGCCAGTGCTGCCAACATAAGGGCCGCGCTGGCTATGGACCCCAGCAGCAGAGGGCGACGTCTTACTCACACTCACTCACTGACCCTTACTCACTCAGTGACTCACCATAAAGCGCATAGCGGCGGCCAGTGCTGCCAACATAAGGGCCGCGCTGGCTATGGACCCCAGCAGCAGAGGGCGACGTCTTACTCACACTCACTCACTGACCCTAATCACTCAGTGACTCACCATAAAGCGCATAGCGGCGGCCAGTGCTGCCAACATAAGGGCCGCGCTGGCTATGGACCCCAGCAGCAGAGGGCGACGTCTTACTCACACTCACTCACTGACCCTAATCACTCAGTGACTCACCATAAAGCGCATAGCGGCGGCCAGTGCTGCCAACATAAGGGCCGCGCTGGCTATGGACCCCAGCAGCAGAGGGCGACGTCTTACTCACACTCACTCACTGACCCTAATCACTCAGTGACTCACCATAAAGCGCATAGCGGCGGCCAGTGCTGCCAACATAAGGGCCGCGCTGGCTATGGACCCCAGCAGCAGAGGGCGACGTCTTACTCACACTCACTCACTGACCCTTACTCACTCAGTGACTCACCATAAAGCGCATAGCGGCGGCCAGTGCTGCCAACATAAGGGCCGCGCTGGCTATGGACCCCAGCAGCAGAGGGCGACGTCTTACTCACACTCACTCACTGACCCTAATCACTCAGTGACTCACCATAAAGCGCATAGCGGCGGCCAGTGCTGCCAACATAAGGGCCGCGCTGGCTATGGACCCCAGCAGCAGAGGGCGACGTCTTACTCACACTCACTCACTGACCCTTACTCACTCAGTGACTCACCATAAAGCGCATAGCGGCGGCCAGTGCTGCCAACATAAGGGCCGCGCTGGCTATGGACCCCAGCAGCAGAGGGCGACGTCTTACTCACACTCACTCACTGACCCTAATCACTCAGTGACTCACCATAAAGCGCATAGCGGCGGCCAGTGCTGCCAACATAAGGGCCGCGCTGGCTATGGACCCCAGCAGCAGAGGGCGACGTCTTACTCACACTCACTCACTGACCCTAATCACTCAGTGACTCACCATAAAGCGCATAGCGGCGGCCAGTGCTGCCAACATAAGGGCCGCGCTGGCTATGGACCCCAGCAGCAGAGGGCGACGTCTTACTCACACTCACTCACTGACCCTTACTCACTCAGTGACTCACCATAAAGCGCATAGCGGCGGCCAGTGCTGCCAACATAAGGGCCGCGCTGGCTATGGACCCCAGCAGCAGAGGGCGACGTCTTACTCACACTCACTCACTGACCCTTACTCACTCAGTGACTCACCATAAAGCGCATAGCGGCGGCCAGTGCTGCCAACATAAGGGCCGCGCTGGCTATGGACCCCAGCAGCAGAGGGCGACGTCTTACTCACACTCACTCACTGACCCTAATCACTCAGTGACTCACCATAAAGCGCATAGCGGCGGCCAGTGCTGCCAACATAAGGGCCGCGCTGGCTATGGACCCCAGCAGCAGAGGGCGACGTCTTACTCACACTCACTCACTGACCCTAATCACTCAGTGACTCACCATAAAGCGCATAGCGGCGGCCAGTGCTGCCAACATAAGGGCCGCGCTGGCTATGGACCCCAGCAGCAGAGGGCGACGTCTTACTCACACTCACTCACTGACCCTTACTCACTCAGTGACTCACCATAAAGCGCATAGCGGCGGCCAGTGCTGCCAACATAAGGGCCGCGCTGGCTATGGACCCCAGCAGCAGAGGGCGACGTCTTACTCACACTCACTCACTGACCCTTACTCACTCAGTGACTCACCATAAAGCGCATAGCGGCGGCCAGTGCTGCCAACATAAGGGCCGCGCTGGCTATGGACCCCAGCAGCAGAGGGCGACGTCTTACTCACACTCACTCACTGACCCTAATCACTCAGTGACTCACCATAAAGCGCATAGCGGCGGCCAGTGCTGCCAACATAAGGGCCGCGCTGGCTATGGACCCCAGCAGCAGAGGGCGACGTCTTACTCACACTCACTCACTGACCCTAATCACTCAGTGACTCACCATAAAGCGCATAGCGGCGGCCAGTGCTGCCAACATAAGGGCCGCGCTGGCTATGGACCCCAGCAGCAGAGGGCGACGTCTTACTCACACTCACTCACTGACCCTTACTCACTCAGTGACTCACCATAAAGCGCATAGCGGCGGCCAGTGCTGCCAACATAAGGGCCGCGCTGGCTATGGACCCCAGCAGCAGAGGGCGACGTCTTACTCACACTCACTCACTGACCCTAATCACTCAGTGACTCACCATAAAGCGCATAGCGGCGGCCAGTGCTGCCAACATAAGGGCCGCGCTGGCTATGGACCCCAGCAGCAGAGGGCGACGTCTTACTCACACTCACTCACTGACCCTTACTCACTCAGTGACTCACCATAAAGCGCATAGCGGCGGCCAGTGCTGCCAACATAAGGGCCGCGCTGGCTATGGACCCCAGCAGCAGAGGGCGACGTCTTACTCACACTCACTCACTGACCCTAATCACTCAGTGACTCACCATAAAGCGCATAGCGGCGGCCAGTGCTGCCAACATAAGGGCCGCGCTGGCTATGGACCCCAGCAGCAGAGGGCGACGTCTTACTCACACTCACTCACTGACCCTTACTCACTCAGTGACTCACCATAAAGCGCATAGCGGCGGCCAGTGCTGCCAACATAAGGGCCGCGCTGGCTATGGACCCCAGCAGCAGAGGGCGACGTCTTACTCACACTCACTCACTGACCCTAATCACTCAGTGACTCACCATAAAGCGCATAGCGGCGGCCAGTGCTGCCAACATAAGGGCCGCGCTGGCTATGGACCCCAGCAGCAGAGGGCGACGTCTTACTCACACTCACTCACTGACCCTTACTCACTCAGTGACTCACCATAAAGCGCATAGCGGCGGCCAGTGCTGCCAACATAAGGGCCGCGCTGGCTATGGACCCCAGCAGCAGAGGGCGACGTCCCACACGCGGCAAGAGACGCAACATATAAAGCGCGGTGCACACGTTGATAAACCCGCAGGCTATGGTCGCGTACTGTGAACTTTGCTCCGACAACTTCGCTTGCTTGAAGATCGTTTGGGAGTAGTAGAACACCTGTAAGGAAATGTACACGTTTAGCGCGTTCACTGCGGACCTCGTACATGGCGTTTCATAGAAATTGTATGGATACCTTTTTTTTTAATTTTCTCCAAAACATTTCGATTTGATTTGGTAAGTTACCTAGGGAAAAATGTTCTTGTTGGGAAATAGAGTCAATTGAGACAAACTTGTTATTTTTTGACAAATGTCATTTTCTAGGCTGACTACATGTATTCAAATTTCTGAAAGTGTAATTGTTTTTTTCGTCAAAATAAACCTATAATTTCCTCAGAACAAAACCTTCTAACTATGAAATGCCCTCAATGAGGTAAAATTTTGCCACACCCTGTGTAGCTCTGCTTAGTTTGGTTCTAGATGATGAAATAAAAGACTATTATGACTATCCCAGTCTACTTAGCCACTTCCTTGACGAGTAGCTGGCTGGTACGTCTCAGAGACACTAAGTTTTTTATTTAACTCTCTCGCTTGGGTCCGGTATACTCACAGCGTTGATCCCGCTAGTCTGCTGCCCCGCCTGCATAGTGCACGCTAGCAGCAGCGGCAGCCTCAGCTCAGCAGTCTGCAGCACTCGCAGCATGCCCCAGCTCGGCTCGGCGGCCGCGTGTCCGGCAGACACCTCGTCTCGGAGACACTCTATGTCCTCCGCGAGGAGACTGGCCGACACGCCCCGGAGACGACTCAACTCTAAACGACACGTCAACGGCTTATATAGTATTACTAGCTTCCGCCCGCCGTTTCGCTCGCGTCGTGTCGGGATAAAAAGTAGCCTATGTGTTAATCCAGGTCACTAACTATGTATATTCCAAGTTTCATCCAAATCCGTTCAGTAGTTTTTGCGTGAAAGACTACTAAACATTCATCCATAAATTATCCATACATCTATGCTCACAAACTTTCGGATTTATCTATATATAAAAAAAAGTCGTGTTAGTTACACTATTTATAACTCAAGAACGGCTGAACCGATTTGGCTTAAAATTGGTGGGGAGGTAGATTAGAACTTACTAGAGATTAGAATTTTCCACTTTGATATCCTCAATGATTGCTTAATCCCCTTCAATATCCTTTTTGATTGCTTTTTCCATTTCGATATATATTTGGAATGTTTCTTTAACTTCGATACCCTCTTTGAGACAGGACAACGTCTGTCGGGTCAGCTAGTAATATTATATAGAAGGATTGTCTTTAGTGTTCATGCAAGTAGCGATACAAGTCTAGCGCTGACTGTTATTGCGCAGAAGTCAAAAGTAAGGTATCATATGGGAGCTAGAGGCGAGAGAGGGCGAGAGACCCATGCGCAGAAGTTTCGTAAACCGCTAAACTAATGTGCCGGTAGCTGTAATATAGTTTTTAATAATAGTTTTTTGTAATTATTATTATTAAGTAAGTACATGCATGTAACGCTCACGTTAATTTATTATTGTAAATTACTCATCTGAGTATATTAATTTTATGTTTCTCAGTAAGTGTTTAGTTTTTATTTTAAGAAATAAATAATCTTTAACCATAACGGCGTGTGTCGCTTTAATAAAACACTTCTCTACTCTATCTTCTTCTTTTTGGTCACGTTACGGATGCTGTAAAAAAACCGGCCAAGTGCGCGCGGACTCGCGCACGTATGGTTCCGTACCGTTGTATAGGAGCCCCCACTTAAGTATTATTTAATTCTGTTTTTAGTATTTGTTGTTCCAGCGGCCACAGAAATACATCATCTGTGAATTTCAACTGTCTAGCTATCACGGTTCATGAGATACAGCCTGGTGACAGACAGACAGACAGACAGTGGAGTCTTATGGCCTGCGCAGACCGGGACAGCATGGCAAGAGATTTGAATTGATAAAGGTTTGAATGTATTTATTTATACATTAAAACCTATCCAAATAGAAATACGATACAAATTCCTATGCTTTAAAATAATTCCGTGACTATAATAATATAATAATATTTTGTCGCATAGGAATTTGTATCGTATTTCTATTTTGATAGGTTTGAATGTCCATTGGTAAAAAAATAAAATCCCTTGCCATGAAGTCCCGGTCTGCGCAGGCCTTCAGTAATAGGGTCCCGTTTTTATCTTTTGGGTACGGAACCCTAAAAATAAAATTTAAAGTGTACCTAAGGTTCCTATTAAATATTTTTTTATTTTATTATAAAAAAAAACATCCAAGGTTTGTTCTAGCTAGGCTATTGTCCAGATAACCCAAGGTTAACCTAAGCGAAGCCGCGGGCAAAAGTTATCTCCATACGAGAAGCAAACAAGATTTTAAAACTATTAAAAGTATGTTAAGACGTACCTTTTAAAGCAGTTTCTTCATTCCTCTTAACTACATATAAATACTTAGGGCTCTCTGGCAGTACAAATAGAGCTGGTATACAAACAATGACTAGAATTGCGTAGACGGATAGAAGGTATGGCCAGTCTTGAGGTCTGCCTGGAAACAATATAAAATGCGTCAGATATTATTCTTTTTTGTTTAAGCTATAGCGGCCAACATTGGTGTAAGGGGTTCCAACCCCCATCTTCGGAACCCAAGCCAACCTCACCTGTACGTGGTGCACTCTGCTAAACAACGAATGGGGCTATGGCAGCCGGCTGATTGCGGCATAGCACAGCCTACATCAGCACGGCTAATTCCCCTGGCCACCGACGGGCAGCAGCGTCGGTAGTGCGAGAAGCTGTGCCCTGCGATCCCCAACCCGCATGCCCAGCGTGGGATGGGCATATCCCCCTTTATTAGGGGAGGCCTATGTCCAACAGTGGACTGATATAGGCTGGTGTGGTGGTGGTGGGTGGTCAACATTGATGCCGGGAGTTTTCAGGCCGCCCAAAGGCTACAAACAAGCCGGGACTAACATCTTAATGTGCCTGTCGAAGCACGGAAGCGCTCTGTGCTCTCAAACGGTCACTCATCTAAGTAGTCTCATTTATCATTTAATCCAGTTCCAATTAACATCTATGTATGATGAGATGATACTGTATGTTACACCATTTTTCATGACATAGTTCGCATAATAGGTTCTCAAAGTGACAGATGTTGAGACATACAAACAGTAAAAAAACAGCACATACTAGATAAAAAAATAACAACACAAGTAGGTAGTTAGTGTGGGTATGCAGACGGTAGCGTAGTAAATCCCCCTCCTACTCTTTCCCAATATCCTCATCCACACCACACCACACCAGCCTATATCAGTCCACTGCTAGACATAGGCTTCCCCTAATAAAAGGGGATATGCCCATAATCTCTACTCTGGGCATGCCCAGAGTCCCCGGTTGGGGATCGCAGGGCACAATTTCTCGCACCGCCGACGTTGCTGCCCATCGGCGGCCAGAGGATTTAGCTGTGCCGGCTGCGCTATGCCGCAATCAGCCGGCTGCCAGAGCCCCGTTTGTTAGTTATCGGGGTGTACTTCGAGCAGGTGTAGGTTGTCTTGGGTTCCGAAGATCGGGGTTGGAACCCTGTACACCCTTATATCCTCATGCCAACATGCTATTAGGCAATACTTTTACTGTCTTAAAGATACTAACCTAACAAAAAGTTAAGGCCCATAACTTGGCCGACGAACACGCCAACATTCACGCCCATGGGACAACAGCTGCCCAGAGGCCCTGTCAGTGCTAACGGCGCCAGTTCAGTCAGGTACATTGGCACTATGCTTGTTGTAAGACCTGAAAATAACAACAAAAATCCTTAATGAATATGTTTATTTTTATAAGTTTTATCATTCAGCCTATAGCAGTCCACTGCTGGACATAAGCCGCACCTGATGAGCGGCATTGCGCCCTGTCCTCAGCTCGAAGAATCCAGCTTCTACCAGCAGCCGACAGCAGATCATCACTTCACCTGGCCGGAGGGCGCCCTACAGCACGTTTGCCGAGTAGATAGATAAATAGATAGATCAATAATTTATTTGTTACTACAGGCACACAATTTACATTAATAACAAGATATAAGCACAAAAAAATAATATTAATAGAAAGAAAAAAACACAAACATTTCAAAGTACCTAAGTCCATAGGAATTATGAACTTATAAGTAAGTTTGTACTTAACACAATACTACAGAATTATCTATTCTTTCGTAATTTTGAGAAACTATAAGTACCATGGAACCACACACCCAGACCTGGAACAATTAGATCTCAGAACATTTGTCCCGAGGCAGAAATCGAATGCTTACGGTTCTGAATGCTGGGTATTGAGCAAAAGTGACGAGCATAGCTTGAAAGTGTTTGAAAGGAAAATACTGCGGCGTATCTACGGAGCTCTGCTGGATGGTGAATGTTGGTGGATCTGATATAACCAAGAACTTTACAATATGTTCCAGGAGCCGGATGTTGTAAAGTTTATTAAAGTAGACCGTCTCCGATGGGCTGGCCATGTTGAACGTATGTCGGACGCCAGAACACCAAAGCGTCTTCTAAGGGCAGACCTCGTGGCAGACCCAAACTTAGGCGGCTAGACGGCATAAGCAAGATTTAAAAGTGATTAGAGCGAAAGGCTGGAGAGAAAAAGCCCAAGATAGACCCGGCTGGAGAAATTTACTTGCTCAGGCCAAGGCCTACCCGCGGCTGTAGCGCCTTATATGATGATGATGATTAACCGTCATAATTAAACCCTTACCTCCAGAAAGGCCGACTAGAAGTCTTCCTATGATGAGCATTTCTACAGAATTGGCCTCACGAGACAGCACAAAAAATAAGGCACCGACAACGGACAGTAAACTGGTCACTATAGTCGCCCTTTTCCTGAAAAAACAATTATTAATTTTAGTCTGCATCGTCTCCCTGCTCCGAGCTCCCTCCTGCTGATAGGGAGAGCTATCTCTCTTCCAGCTCTACCTGCTGAACAACCCTTTACAAGACTCAGCAACAAGCCCGAAAGTAATTTTGCCCAATGGAGCTGGTTAAAATTAGTTTTGACTAACTGATTCCGTCCAAAGTTGTTTTGACTGGTTAATCAGTCAAAACTCTTTAAAAGATAACAAGGACAACAAAAATAACATAGAAACGCACATATCAAGTTTTATGAAACTAAATATTATTAAAGAACGTACAGATATTTTGGTAAAAAATGAGTACACTACATTTCTCGAGCCGCGGTCTCCACTCAAGAACTCGTTTACCCAAACGGTTAGGGTTCTAGAAGTCGGTAGGAATTCTCACTTTCAAAGCCTGCTGGCTAAAACGTCTCTGACAAATATCAACAGCATCCCCCATAATCAAAATGGATAATATTGAAGACCACCATTGCTTATTTACTAGTTATAGGCTACAAAATTACCAGGGGTTCAGAAGTAAGCAAGAATTCTCACCTGCCAAGCTTGTTGGCCAGCACGGCTCCTAGCACGGAGCCGGTACATCCCCCCACTATGAAAATGGAGACAATTGCAGACCACAGCACGTCCAGCCATTTTTTGTCTAGTACTACGTCGTAACGACTTATTATGGACTCGTTGCAGAAGCTTTTTATCACCTGTGTAAAAATTACAACATAATCAAAATCCAAGTAGAATTAACTTTTTATTACTACGGCCGGATTTGAAGATGATCCTTATATAGTTACCGGCACGTAAGTCTAGCGGTTTACGAAACTTCTGCGCATGGGTCTCTCGCTCTCTCCCGCCTTTAGCTCCCATATGATACCTTACTTTTACCTCCTGCGCAATAACGGTCAGCGCTAGAGTTTCGTGCCGCTACTTGTACCGTTCTCCACATATTCTCGATTCTTATCAAAACTTGTGTGTTGACTTGACGCGATTTTTTCGTAGATAAATCGATAAATAGGGATTTGGTTTTTAGCTATTTTCGGCATGAACGATAAACTGCTTAGAAATCGGAAATTGATTGAAACTTAACTGTGCCTATTCAAGGGTCCCCAAATCAGACGCGTTTATTGGCTTCCCCCTATAATGGGGACATGCCCATAATCCCCACGCTTGGCATGCTGTTTGAGGATCACAGGGCACAGCTTCTCAAGCTCATGCCCATGGATTTTAGCTGTGCCGAAGTAAACTGCGATATGCCGCATAAGACAGACATCAGAGTCCAGTTTGTTAGTTGGCATTAGCAAGGTGCACCAGAACAGCTGAGGTTGCCTTAGTTCCGTAATGAAACTCACATTTCACTTACCGGCGCGCGTGGGAGCGCATTTTATAACATGCTTAAGGAAATTGAAACATACACAAAGCAGTTAAGATCCTTATTTGCATGCAATTTACGCATCTATTACTACTTTATCTACTTACGGATCTATATAAGTCAGTGTTTGACAAAGCTCAGAATTGCATGCAAATAAGGAACTTAACTACTTTGTGGATGTTTTAATTTCCTCTAGCATGTTTTAAAATGCGCTCCGATGCTCTCCGACGCGCGCCGGTAACTTTGAATCGTACATAAGTGGTGGTTGAAACCCGTCACACCCCTTAGGCCCTAGCAATTAGTAGAAGGCAGACCGAGGTTTTCGTTACAATTTAGGTTTTAGACAATATAATCTATACAATTTTTGGTTTCTTACGTCTGCGGGGGTATTAACTACTCCTATGTTATAACCGACAGGCAGTGAAGACCCAAGCGTGGTGACCACAGCCGCTAGCAGCAGGTAGAATGACCATCCGCCTTTATAGTCGGTAGACTTCGTTAGCTGTTGTAGCTCGTTTGTAGTCTGAAACATATATACATCTTCTTGACCATGTGGCGCAGTGGGTGAAAGCCCGCTTGACACTCAAAGGTTGCGGGTTCCATTCCTGCTGCAAGGAAAATGTTTGTATGATCTGCAAATATTTGTCTCACTTAGGTCTGGGTGTTTTCTTGGAATAATATGTATTTCCAAAAAATATATAACTACTAGCTTCCACCCGCGGCTTCGCTCGCGTAGTACCCGGATAAAAAACCTAGTGAATAAAAAGTCTATGTGTTAATCCAGGTCATAAACTATGTACATATACTCCAAGTTTCATCCAAATCAGTATAGTAGTTGTGTTACGAAAGAATAACAAACATACATCTATACATCAAAAACTCACAACTTAGCATTTTTTATTTATTAGTACGAAGTATAAAATATATCATACATGTGATGATATATGATATACAAGCCATGCTTAGTTTGGGGCTAGTTGGTGGTGTGTGATTGTATACAGCATTAATTATTTAAAACATAAGAATCACATAGCCTTGATCCCGTATTAGGATTATCTATCTCCTTATCAGTAACTATGAGTACACTATAGTACCAAAACCCAGACCAGAAACAAATAACTGCAGATCAAGGAAACATTTGTCCCGAAATGGGAGTCAAACCAGCACTCCTTAAGTAGTTACTATTCCGATACCCGATTGAGCAGAATTCAAAAATACTCGTCTGTTGTGTTATAGCAAATCCAGTCCAACCCAGCAGTGGGCCAACTCAGGCTGTGAATAATGGTTATTATAGGATACCTACTTTAGTAACTAGCCTATAATATAAATATAAGCTTTAGTAATGACTCTATTTTAGAATGCTTTGAAGCTCTTTATACACTATCACATTTTCTGCGAGACATGACGCTAAGAGGAGCTAGTCCTACAGAAGATGCACCGGTGTTTCCAGCACCTAGTGTTAACGCTTTGAGTGCTGACAACAAAACGGCGGACCTGCAGGACGTCGTCGCCCTCCTCGAGCATAGCGCGGAGTGGTTAACAGAGTTACCTGGTGATTGAAAACTTGCCTATCCGCCAAGCTAACTTGGAATAATAAACTGGTATAAAGCTGGTATTTATCAGGTGGTAGGTAAAGTATAGAAAAAAATATAAAACGAGCTTTCCGATAAGATTCATAGTTTATTAAAAATTATTGTATTATTACATCATCAACTTAAAACTGGGCTTATTCCGTACGACTAGAAAATATAAAAATGTAATACATATTCATACAAAAATGTAAGTTACATGAAATAAAACGGCCTTTAAGATACAAATAAATAGACTAGCGCATTCTAAAACATTTCACTTAAAAACATCGAACATTTACACACAAAAGTTTTAAGAGCAGTCTGTTATTCTACCAACTGGTAGAAACCAAGCTAGCCTCATGCAGCTACCGGCGAACAGAGCACATTGTCAGCAATGCTGATAGGGTGTCAGTACAGAAAGGCAGGACGGTGCAAGTGATGAAAATCCACCAGAACCAATCGCACAGCCAGCCGCCAAGCACGAAGTATGTCAGAGCCACGGTCGCGGAGCCGTGGCATGCGATCGCTGGCACGATAGTCATGGAAATTACGAGATAAAATGTAACCTCAACCTCTGTGGAAGTATTTTTTTTAAATTTTCGTAGTAGTAGAGCTCTTTGGGAAGTACTGCCAACATGATTATTTCTGCCGTGAAGCGGCTGTGCTGTGTTTCGGTTTGAAGGGTATGAGTGCCAGTGACATTACAGGCACATGACAAGAGGTTAATCATCTTCATGCCTCAAGTTGATGGACGCAGGGCGTTGCATCGTAGAGCACGTTCCAAAAAAAACGTGATCTACGATCCAATGCTTGGTTATAGGTAATGGTTACCACTTAACATCAGGTGGGCCAAGTGCTTGCTCCATCTTCAAATGCCACAATTTTTTTTTTTTAAATCCTAGATAATTCTTTAGTTTCCTCCCTCAAACTGAGCCTCAAACCCTGATCACAGTTGTCAAAATTCCAGCTAACAGATGGGTTACGAATTTATGATATCCGACGTTAGGCATACAAAGATACAGAGTTTGCATTGATGGTCAGTCTGTCAAAAAGATAACATGCTTAACGTTATCTATCTTTTAACTAAATTTTATAATTGAATGCTGCTCGTTGGCGAGCACTTAAGAAAGGTTGGATCGTATTGGTTATTTTTTTTAATCTTCGTAATAGTTCACGTAGGGTTTATACGGAATCATAAATTCTACAATACGGTACTAATTTTTTTTTTAAATTTAATATGGGCCAGCTCTTGACCTCGAGGCTTGCATAGGATGATTGAGGTCGACGATGGGGCGAGCTTTCACAGAAGATAATTTTCTAAGGGAAAATAGCTTTTTTTATAGGATTTATGTATGAACTCAAGCATTTGGACAGGGCAACGTCTATCGGGTCAGCTAGTTTCTAAAATTTCAGAATGGAGAAAACCAATAAACCAATGTCCCCTGGAGGGAATGTAGAAATTTTAAAGAAAGACGTTCAAGTATGTTGTACTTGACAAACAATTTAATAATAACTACACATGCACGACTATCGATAAAGATCAGATATTTGAGTGCGAAAAACATACCTAACTACACATTTTGCAGAAGCGGTAAGTTTTAAAAACTATGAAATCTCCATACAACAATATAGTTAACGCAAATTCTGTAGTGGCGTATGTTTTTCGCACTCAATTCACAGAGCACATTAACCACGAACGAAAAGGCAAAAGCGAGATTAATAAAAGGATACAGATGAGAGAGACAAAGGATGAAAACATTGTTAATCCAATGATGAAGGTGGTAAACTCCACCAGAATGAGGGCGATGGACGTCGCGAAGCCAGCTACCAACCTGCAAACATGCATGTTAAAGCGGACATGCTGCGGAATCATTAGGCCGATAGTTTGTATGGAATATTCATACTACGCATACTGTACGCAGTTTACGGTATTCCGCTTGCCAAGACATTGTCAGCGGCCGATTTTCAGCGATTATAGAATGCGAATCGGCTAGCCAACTGCTATTTTGCCTGTTTTTGCAATAGACTTGCATCCAATTTGCAGCTCAGGGTCAACTAGCCGAGAGTCAGTTTCTCTTTGCCTAATGAATCCACAGCCTTAGACTAATCCTCTGCTCCATCAATTGTGCCTATCCTCCCTACGCGGGCCGTTTAGGTTTTAAGTCCTTTCAAGCTTAAGTGTACTTTATTTCAATTTAACATAGGGTTTAATTTAGGCACCGACTTTAGCGCAGTTTTGTTAGACACAATAGAATGGGTTTTGAATAAATCAATGTAACGAGTAAATGACATGATTATGAGGGATGTAATTTACTCATGATTACATTGATTCATTTTATACGTCTACTAAATTAGAATCGAAAAATTTAATTTTGATATACATACGAGTCTGTTGACTAGTTTTGTTGACCTAGATGTGGGATTAGGTGTGGACGTGTATGACTGTTGGGTATTTAAAAAACTAATAGAATTACGTTTTAACATGCAAATGGATATGAAATTAAGTTATGCTGATACAGGGTATTCCATTTAGATATGGTGTCAGTGAGGGTTCTAATTTTGATATTCTGGAAAAACGCATTACAAGCAAACCGACTGAATCTGACTGAACTATATGCATAGGACTAAGGATCAGATATCATATTTTTTGATATTTTATTAACGTAAGGTCACTTGACTTTATAACCTACAATTTATGGTAGAATTATACTATTTCACGAAGTCCTGTGCTATGACTTTAAGGACATTGATAATAATATTCAAAATCAAATAATTCACCGTACAGTGGATTAACTCTTACTAGGTTAGCAACAATTCATAAATTGTCGCTATTTTTACAGCATTTCTGTCTTTTACCTTTTAGAATTTACCTTAGCTGACTTATTAAAACTTTGATCCACCTAGTAGGTTATGATATGATTGACCTGAGGCATGCGATAATTCCTATGCCAGCAATGAAACCTAATTATATTAGTAAAAATGAAATCCCAAAGCAATCGTAAACTATGAGTATTACCTTATTAAAATAAGCGAGAAGGTTATTTCTATTACAGTTTTATTTCCCTTTTCGAAGCGACAAGAAGTGTAGCAAAATGGAACAAATTCAGGAAAAAATAGCTTCCCTAGATAGAGCTGCTACAATCAAAAGAGAAAGAAGCAAACGACAAAAACTGATCGTAAAACAGCTGCTGGTTGATTACGCCTCAAACTCGACCCTACACGGCCTTCGGTACATCACAGCAAGGAGTCTGCACGTCATCGAAAAGATCTTCTGGCTTTTAACTTTCCTCGCCAGCATCGCACTGTGTTCGTATCTAATCCACAACGTATACATCAAGTGGAAAACCAGCCCTGTCATCATATCTATCAGCGAAAGGCTGGTTTCAATCTCAAGTGTGCCGTTTCCGTCAATAACAATCTGCCCGCAAATAAAAAGCAAAGCAAGTGTCTACAATGCCACAGCACAATATTTAAAACTACAGAAATTACTTGATAAGAACGAGAGCATAGATCGTGATACTTTAGAAACGTTCGAAGATATAGAATGGATTTGTGGGTATGAACCTGATAGTCGAATTCAAAACTACAGATACATAACCAATGCTTCATTAGTTGAAAGGATCGTTAGAGTATCGCCAAGTCTCGCTGAAGGAGAAATATTTTCGGAGTGTATATGGCGTGGCGTATCTTGTGATGATATGTTTCATAGAGTATTGACAGCTGAAGGAGTATGCTACAACATGAACGGTCTCGCTTCTAACGAGCTATTTCGTGACAGTATACAATCAGACTATAACTACACAGATAACAAAGAGCCTAGCCGAGGATGGTCGTATAATAATGGTTACGCGAATCCCAAATGGGATCTATACCCAAACCGTGGAATTGAAAACCGTGTTAGTCCAGATCTCGTAATTTATTTATACTGCTTTGCTTATGACATTGATATTTTATGTAATGGGGTGAATGCTGGTTATAAAATTTACTTGTCGCATCCCGCTGATATGCCTCAATCTTCTATGTATTACTACGCCGCACCATATAACCAAGAGTCGTCACTGGCAGTGAGTGCCCACGTTATGACCACATCTGAAACTCTATCAAATTACAGCCCAGAGGATCGACAATGCTATTTTCCAAAGGACCGTGAGCTTCGCTATTTCAAAATATACACACTCAAAAATTGTCGAGCGGAGTGTTTATCAAATTATACTTTTAGGCTTTGCGGCTGTGTCGGTTATTATATGCCTCACGACAATAGCAGTAACATTTGTTCAAGGAAAAGTTATGCTTGTATGGAGAGAGCACAGGACATCATGGTGGTTGAGGAGTTACGTCTTCAAAGATCCGTAGAAGGTGGATGTCGCTGTTACCAAGCATGCAACAATGTAGAGTACGATGCTGAAATATCAAAAACTGAGCACAAATTTGCCAGCGTCTTAAATGAAGCTATAGAAGGCACTGGCCTGACTATAAATGAAACGAAATTTTCTAAAATCAATGTTTATTTTAAGAAGCCTGAATTTTTGTCGATGCGTCGATCTGAACTTTTCGGCCCAACTGACTTTTTGGCAAACATCGGAGGTTTATTGGGTCTGTTCTTAGGTTTTTCGTTTTTGAGTCTCATCGAACTAATCTACTTTCTAACGTTAAGAGTCGGCTTCACTTTAAACCGAGCTTGATAGTAACGAGTCTAGGTTCAACTATCATACATAATTTTACCTTCTACGTACGTATTGCAATGCTGTATATAAACTAAGTTCAACAATGTTTACTTTATGACCTCATAGTGATACAAACTTACGCGAGCTCATTAACCCAGATAACGACAAAAATCAGCTGTTCTACAAATCACATTCACCTACATTACAAGGACTATGCAAACATCTTACTTATTTCGTTTACAATGTATCTGCCTAGGGATAATTCGATGACTCTATGCGGTCAGAGAGAGAATTTTTGACTTCGGTCCGTGTATGACGTGCAAAAGAGCTGGAAGATATCGTTTTCAGCGATAAGGTTGCCAATTGTGTTACCTTAATATGCTTACAATAAGTTGCTTTTACTCTTTCCTGGATGAATGTCAATAAAGTGTTATCTATCAATCTTCTTCTTCGTTCTTGAATACAGGGCTTGGATTATCTAGTATATATGGACATTATACTAGACAAACCAAGGCCTGGATTGAATTAGTATAATGCTGGACACTATCATACAGCTCCAAACTAAGCAGAGCTTGTATTAAGGGAACCACAGTATAACCAAACAGACCTTGGCAAGATAGGTTTGTTTATTACCTTTATCGAATTTGTTAGGATAGTTTGTTTGTTAGTATGTATAAATATGTTTACCAGGTATGACTATGACTTAATGTGTGGATGCTTGTGCAGTTAATAGTACTTTGTTAGCTTATGTATAAATATTTACACGTATTATTACGACCATTTCTAATACCTATTATTTATTACATGTACAGTAAGAGAAAAATGGCAAGATATAAGTAGAATACGTTTAACCTTTTTGCAACTTTATAAAATTAAAAGTAATACGTTATATCGTTTACCCTTTAAAAGGCTTGTTTTTGGGAAGTACAGCTTTATCTATTACGTAGTTCCAATCAAAAAGTAGGTAAAACTTTATAAAAAAAAACCCTAACCATAAATATGTATTTCTTTTAGTAAGTAGGTAGGTAGTAGGTACCTATTTACTAAAATCAATATACTAAAAATATTTATTTAAATAATGTAGGTCTGTAGACGATAAGGTCTGAGGTCAAGCAACACGTTGCATTTGACGATAAAGCTTTTTATTATTTCGGAGCCAACGCATTCATAAATAGTGTAAGTAAAATATAACTAAAAATATTTAAATACCTATGCTGCTTAAAATCTTAGTAAATGTTTTGTCGGTTTTGACGATATTCTGCTGTAGGATTTGAATAACTTTCCAATAATACTCTCGAGAATAACAAATAGATGTATGAACATGGACTTATGAGCTCATGAGGCTGATGAAGAATCATCATCATCAGCCCATAGGCCTCCCCTAATGAAGAAGAATGTTAGTCACTATTATTTGTTATCATTTACACATTATCACATGTTATTATTTGTTAACTGAAGAAATGAGACGTTTTTTTCGCATCGTGTAACACAGCGGTGGAATTCGATAAACAGCTTCTCTACGGAATCATCTAAAGAAATTATTGTGAGCATAAAAATCATATTAGATGGTCTAAAAACAACCAATACACCATAAAACGACAAATTCACTGACATATACATTAAATACAACTGACACCTTCCGCTTATGAATAACACTTGTCACAAAAAAAACACAATTTATTTTAAAAACATCGTCTTTTCCAAACCTTTGTCTCACCGTGTTCTCGTTTCGTTGCCATTTTAATATAACAAATTGTCGAAATATCAATTGTTCAATCAGTGAACCATGCGCACACTTAAAGATCTGTTAGCACAACCGATTATGAAATGAGGCGAACCAGCACTGATACAAACCGCTTAGTTATTCCGTTATGCCGCCAACCTTGAACCTTGTTTAAACGCGTGTCTAACTTAAGTATGTTAACGCTTTTAACATAATTTATAACTTTATGTAATGTTTCAGCTCAATCGGATAATCAGAAGTGATACATCATGGTTCTGTATTGGCCTTAAAGAGGAATTATTGGTCCATCAAAGAGCGTGCCCACGTGTTCCGATCCGACCGCTTGTAGCGGTTAAACGCAATTGTGTGAATTTCGCGTAACACCAGAGAATGCGTTCCATTGTTCCAGCTCTTTGGATTATACTTTGTAGGTACCTAAGTATAATCTTGAATTTGGTCATACATAACAGTTCCTTTTGTTACCCATATGCCCATATTCAGTCTCAAATGTGAATCAATATCCACATATTGTTGATATTGAAGAAATAAAATAATAATGTTATTATTTTATTTCTTCAATATAATGAAGAATGTTTGTCAGATTTCCATACCAGAACGTTATAGTGTCCTTTATTAGGACAAAAACATACTAAATATTAATATGTATGTTTGACTTACTTCACTGGAGGTCGACGAGGTTGTCGAACCCATATATTTGTTTCGTACAAACCGAAGCACAGAAAGTATCGCAAAAACTCGATAACTTCAGAGTATAAAAATATTTGTGCAGAATTCCAAATCCAAGTAGAGGTTTCACGTAAAATTGTGCTGATAGCCTAAAACTGATACTGTACAGAGATTCTAGGGTTTTTCACGCAGATACAGACTTTTTCACACAAATCACTTCTGCCAAAACGATTTCAAAACACTTTGTGTTATACAAAACTTTCAGTTCGTTACTCTTATAAAAACGACACTCGTAGACTCTTGCAAAACTAGTGTGGACCACGAAAACCTGACACTTCCAGCTTCCAGCTTCCAAGACAGCTTAGATGGACGGTGATTAGGACGGTGATAGTACACTCGCCTGAGCGCCCGCCGCGAAGCCACTGCCAATTCTGGGCAGCCACTCCACCATATTATGTCGTGTTATGTAAACTTTGAGAATACAATACCATGCTTTTGTGATTTGAACCGGTTAATACCGGGTGTTGAGGATGGTCAGGAAAATTAGGGCTGGTGGATCACAAAATTATATTAATTTCTCCATGTGATACATACCACAACATAGGTTGCGTATGCGGATTGAAGCTGAAGCTGAAGTCGAAATGGGCAGAACACAGGCAAAAATCAAAGGCAATCAATGAGTGGTCCTGCTAGGCTAGACAGTCAAGAGGTCGACCACACGCCGGATGGTCTTACATCGTTGAGGTAGCTGGCAATCTGTGGATGAGGCTTGCAAGAAACCGGAAGAGTGCCCTATACTCTGTCATACCTACTCTATTCAGAGAGTGGGTATAATCTAAAACTTTACGCGCGTTCAAGTTATTTTTTTGGCTATAACGTAACTCCACTAAAGTACGGAGTGTATTTCAGTGAGGTGTATAGGGTTCATTTTTAAGCTAATCAGTCAAGTCACCATTTTTTGGATAAGTGCCCATTGATGCATTTAAGATCCAAGCACTTCCGTAATTTGGAAGGCTTTGGGTGACGTAAATAAGAAGCTTTCGACCGCGGCTATCTCATGTGGCATGGACTTGGTTAAAGAATAGCCTATTTTTGTCTCGTCTGTTACTAGGTATGGCGCAGTGGGCGAAGGCCCGCCTGAACCGCTGAAGGTTGCGGGTTCAATTTCCGCCACGAGGCAAATGCATGTATGATTTGCAAATATTTGTATAGGGTCTGGGTGTTTGTATGTATATATTCACCAAAAAAATATATGAGAATGTATAGGTAAACATAAGTAATTTATCAGGCATGTAGTTCCCATAATACAAGCTCTGCTTAGTTTGGGGCCAGATAATGCTGTGTGATAATATCCAGCATTATTTATAAAAATAAACAATCACTTATAGAGAGCCTTGAAAAAAGCGACACGTCCACTTACAAGTTTTGCATCACAATCTGCATGGTGGTATGAAAGTAATCGATTCGCTAATCATAATCGTAATGTGTCAACACATGGATCCACTTATGATACAGTGGATTTTGTTATGCGTTTTGTTATGGATCAGTGGAATCTGGGCATACAAAGAGTTTACTTCTCATAGTCATCATAATATTAAAGAGTTGCACTCTTGCCCGCATAACTGATGCAGCTCCTCCCATCTGCTTATCTCCATAGCAGCCTCATTTACTTCCCTAAGTCCACTGCTGGACATAGGTCTCCCCTAATGAGCGCAATCACGCCCTGTCCTGACCCATTTATTTTGTGGTCCTGAGCTCGACGCATGCAGCTTCTACCAGCAGCTTTACGCAAATTGTCACTCCACCTTGCCGAAGGGCAATACCATCATGTTTGAAAACGAATGTTTTCAATCAGTGCACCGTACCCATCATGACATATAGAGCTGAAACATGGACACTCACAGTATGGTTAGTCAACTAGTTTAAAGTCGCTCAGCGAGCTATGGAATAGTTCTCTGAAGCTAGTTTCTCTGCTAGTTTCTCAGAAGGATAGAATGCGCAACGAGACTATCTGACATAGAACTAAAGTTGTCGACATAGCTAAGAGAACTAGCAAGCTGAATTGGCAGTGGTCTGGTCACTTCTGCCGAAGAAACCTAGGTTACTACAAATATTCTATTAATAAAACAGAGTACACGATACAGGTGACAACTGACAACCCTACAACTAACAACAGTGCACACATGCTCTTGACAGCACACCAAGCCTAAACAAAGGCACCCGTGTCAATACACATGATCTAACCGCACATAACCAGTTCCAACAACCGATGCAATAACATTCTCACCTGGCGCGAGGTGCTAACCGCCTCTTAGAATAATGATAATGACTAATCATAGTTACTATAATATGTATTTGTCCACCTTTAATTGGCTTTTATATCAAAACAAAAACCTAATTTAATATGGCTGTTGATATCCTAAGTTTTCAATTAAGTATTATCATTTTTATTTCTCTTTTTTTTCTTCTTGAATATTGTTACCAATCTACCTGCTGTTTTTTTTATTGATTGTTTTTTTAGAACAAGTAGACCAAACAGTCCATACAGAATTGTGAAAATATGTTCTGCGCAGTCAGGGTCAAACCTGTTAATTTGTGGTGCTAAAAATGTGGGAAATGTGGGAAAAGGGATCTTCTCCCCATTGGTAGAATAAACCTGGTGGGAGACCCTGTTGTAATAATGAATTATCTATCAAAGATAAATGAATAGAAGTAAAGTTATGAATGACCTAAGGAATAAAATACCTACCCAACAGTCACCAAGCAATAATTTAATTAAATATTTATTATTAGGCAGATAAAGAGGATATTATTATGCAGAAGGAAGTCAGAGGCAAGTTTGTTTAATATTTTAAATTGCTCATTATTAACTCAAATATTTTGCTATGTTTGAAAGTATGTAGCAACATATTTGTAAAACCATGTTAAAAGATATTTGGTTTTAAAACATGTAGGCAACCAATTCCTTCAATGATACATACTGCTATTATGACAGATCCAGATAGATGGATCTTAAAGGCTTATTAAACCATGCGGTATTCAGTCTGTCTTACCAACTAATTAGTCAAGCCCAAGACCAACTTAGTGGCTTACTCTTAATAAACTATGCTAAGTGTGAGACAGCCTTACTAAGACAGACTGAATACTGCATGGTCTATGCATGTTATGGTATCACCACACTGGATTGTGTATTTTACAAAAAGCAACATGGTATGGGTACGTTGCTGTTAGGTTTTTCAAGGCACTCCAACGCGGGAAAGAGCTAATAATAGGCGCTGTCACTAACAGACTTTTTCCACATTAACTGTTGACTTCTAACAGGAATACAGTGACGTAATAAACAGGAACAGTTTATTTTTTACTAATTTCTACATTATTCTAATTCAGTAAGACCGTTAAAGGTCGCTGAAAGAGTACAACCATTTTCTTGGGAAAGTTCGATCTCGATCTACTCACAATCAAGATACACGAACACTATAAACAAGCACTGCATGTATAAGCTTTACTGCCTATAGGGGATCAAATCTGGGTCAGTTTCACTCACCGGCTGTGGTATATCAGGAGATATTGGTCGTGGAACTGGCTCGGTAAACAGTACCGTACTGTCTGATGGCTCTCCCATAATAGTGTGACCACCACACAAAAGTGGCTCAGAAGGGTCAGGAAGCGGGCTGGTATCAGAGATTCGGCACGTCTCATACCTATTTTAGAACACTAAACGAAAGAAAGAAAATATAAATTTAAATTCTATCAACACGCGCGTTCTGTGTTTTGCAAGAAATAATTTGAAAGTAAAAAAGGACCAAGCAAAATCATAAACCTGTCAGACTGATGGATGAATGACAGTGACAGTGACACAACAATGGTCAGCAATGTCAATTTGTTCCCCGGATTCACGGCAGGGGTTTTACCGTGAATCCTTTTTTGCCATATTAGAAATTTAATTATTTTTATTGCTCAGTACCTAGTATAAGTATGTGGTATTTTTAATTAGAATTACTTTCCATTTTAATCTAATAAATGGTTTCCCCGAACCAGGCCTCTTTCACTCCGCAAAATAGGTATAAAAACATACCTACGCATCGCGCCGGCCGCGGCCCCGCTGCCGGGCTCGTTGGTAGGTTGGTGATTTTTGCCGGACCGGACCGCAATGCACGCACCGTGCTATCATCGTTGAGCAGCCGTGGCATTCAATACCCTTAGGTACATTTTTAGCCAAAATGAAGGCAAAAAAGTATTGTTTGGCATTCGGTTGCTTCAATATGTTCGATTCAGGTACAGAATATGAAAGGTTTTCTACCAAATATTGGTTTAATTGAATATCAATATCTCCCGTAATTTCTTAGGTAGGTAGGTAGATAGATAAGTACTTAGATACAAGTACTGTTCAAATGCGGTACCTATATAAATAACAACAACGTATTTAATAATTATTAATATCAACGGGATATTTACCATGATTTGTGAGTTCTGTTATTTCCCGATATTTCGACGCAGTTGCATGAGCCATGATCACGGGAGAACTGAAGTCTGTGCGAGTGGGTAGTTACTGGCAGACGAAACGATCTACCCTCTTTCTCAGTCTATTATTACGAACGACACCCCTACCACTGGTCTCAATATCACTTTTAACACGATCACGGCACACAACACTTACTGTATCAGGACACACTTCTAAAACATCACTTTTACGGTTCCTACACATTCTAACAACAGGATTCCAGACTCCAGATAATTGAAAACCATCTTCTCTATTGAAATTCTTGTGTTTGGTAATCTCAATCGCCTCTTGAACCAGTCTTGATATATAGTGGCGTTCTGTTGAGATTACTTGCGGATTATGTAGTTCGATCCAGTGATTTGAACCTGATTCCAGCAGAGGTTCAGCTATGGCAGACTTCTGAACATCAAGGTTCTTGACCGCCCTATGTTCAGAAGTACCATAGCTGAACATCTGCTGGACTATAGACCATATTTTACACATATATTTTACAAACCAGTTCCGGCACAGAAAAAAGAAAGGACAGAAGTTTCACTCCGCAAGAACGTAAATAAATAACGACTTTAGCTGCGATGTTATTCAGCTCGCACCGCCCTCAGGGGGTCTACTACAATTCACCGAAGTACATAATTACGTGTTTCGTTTCTTGCGATTGGTACCCATAATCAAACGAAAAAGGAAACTTCGGCACGAAGTTTGTAATGGAACAGTCCGAACGTTGCGAATCCTATTATATTTCACAAAACATACGACCGCAATATTGGAATTGACAGTATGAAATACGACCAATCGTACGACACGAAACACGAAATTTCGTACTTCGGTGATTTGTAGTAGACCCCCTGTACCTACCTAGTAGGAGTTGCGGAGTGAAACTTCTGTCCTTTCTTTTTTCTGTGCCGGAACTGGTTTGTAAAGTTTAAGTGTACCATCATAGAACATCGTGCATTAGGGAGCTGCTTAGGCGATTTACGAGGATTGACCTGGCAACACTTAGTAACACCGGGCAAATGTCACTGTCACTGTCAGTCAAATCAGTCAAGCAGCGTTGCCGGCGCGGACTTTTTGGTCCGTTTTCGGACTTTTTCAGGTCTTCCGGACTTTTTCACCTTATTTACACTTTTGTCAAATAAATGTTTCTATTTCTATATTGTGCCTATTTTAAGAAAATATAATTATAACTACTAGTTAAAAATTTGCAGCTCTTTCCGCTCATCAATTTGGCATACATCATTGTTGTTACATGTCCTACCTAATTCTGCCATTTTAATCTTTCAAGGTAAATGTAATTCGCTCCGCATTTCATGTACTATTCAAGCTTATTTTATCATTGCTGATTCGGTGTACTCCTGTTTGTTGCAGTCTTAAAAAGTTGCACAGGGTGCTCCACTTGCCAGCTACATTTCCACTTGTTTTGAAGTTGCAAACTCTGTGCTTCTAATGAAGCACTCCAGTATGATGTTGTTAAAAAAATGCGCTCGCTGACTACTTTGATGTCAGAAATTCAGCGCTACAATTTGAGAACTTCTGTTTGTAGTATTTATACAAAAAATAGTGGCTCGCCCCGCTCGCCCCCTCCTTTTTTTAAACTTGTTTTAACATTGCTTATTCGTTGTTTTACATTAAACTTGTTTAGTGCATATTGTTTGGCGTAAGTTAATATTTATTATTAAGCATGTGGTTTTCCAACGGTGACCAACAGATGGCGCCGTCAAAGTTGGATATATTCTAGATCGCGGTATCGAAGTGTTTTGACGTTTTTGTATGTATGAAAACCATTGCTTTGTATTTTGAGCTCGTCAGGTGTCTTTTGTGAAACAAATGAAATACATTGTTTGAATCGAAAGCGCCTCTCATTTGATAGTGATCTTTACAAAACTTACCAGCTGCATTTCTGCCTTATTTTGAAGTCGCAAAGTCTATGCTTTTAAACGAGCACTTCCGTATGTTGTAGTTAAAAAAATCAACATTCTGCGCTCTCTGACTATATTTGTTTTGATGTCGGAACGGAAACTCAATTAGAAAACTCGTGTATGTAATATTTATTTAAAAAAATCGCGGCTCGCTCTGCTCGCCGTATACATTTTAAGTGGAGTTAGGTTTATCGAAGTTTTTTTTGTAAATACCTATTGCAATTATACAAAACTAATTATTTTGTCATATTTCGGACTATTTGACCTTGATTTCAGATCTTTTTCTGTTTGACTGCCGGCAACACTGCATCATAGAAGCATCGCCGTACTTTGCTTGCTTGTTGTTATTTATTTATGCAATTTATCTGCATTTATACTACGAAATACACCACAAATGAAGTTATTCAAGCCCAGTTGGGTCAATCATGATGGTGGGTATACGAAGAATGTTATTTAGTGCCCCATTTAGGAAAATAACTTAGAAAGTTTGTTACCAAAGTTGTAAATTTTTTTTTTGCAGATAAACCAATATTTTCTGTTGATATACACCCCACGGGCAAGCGCTTCGCTACCGGCGGACAAGGCGGAGACTCCGGGCGGGTCGTGGTCTGGAACCTGAACTCTGTGTTATGTCAGACCATTGAATTGGATGAAAAAATTCCCAAGATGCTCTGTCAAATGGATAACCACTTGGGTAAATATTCTCCAAAAAAATAGGCATCTTTATTGTCTAGAAAACTTGTGTTATGTATATAAAGAACATATTTTAAACTAGTTCCTGGTTGTGGTTTAGCATGTATACCATGCTTAAAATAAATAAATAAAATAATGCTGGATATTATCACACAGCATCATTTAGCCCCATACTAAGCAGAGCTTGTATTATGGGAACCACAAGACTGACTGAAGAGGACTGACCTACATTATATACATAGATACACAATAAAAGTTGCCTTTATCAAGTTGATGGTAATAAATAAAACAACACTAACGAACTGCACTAATTCGTCGTTCAGGCTATCCTCCAAATCATCTGGGCAAGCATTAACGATAATTGTTTTTTTTTTCTAAATCTCATCTGTTGAAAGAGATTTTGCTGATGGAATATTCCAAAATCGCCAGTATATTTTCTACTTCTAAATAGAAGCTTGTATCTAGATAGATATTTTTGTACAGTCAGAAAGCGTTAGTGCGCGGTGCCCTTAGCATTTGCTACTTTTGCTATATGGCTAATCCGCCACTGCCTTTAAGTAATTCCTGGTCAACAATCTAGAACGAAATTTCACCTCAATTCTTTCAGTAGTTTTGGCATGAAGGAGTGACAAACATTTCACAAACTTATACCTCAAATATGATGCGCTTTTCGGTGTTCTTAGCAGATAACCTTGGCTAAGCAATACTCTGCCCGGCCAACTTGGATGAGTGACAGTTTAGTGACATTTCGATTTGAGCGTTTCCATGCTTCGAAAGGCACGTTAAGATGTTGGTGCCGGCTTTTCAGTCGTTAAGCCATGTCGGAGGCCATTGGATGGCCTAAAAACTCCGACACCAGAGTTGGTAACTAGCTCATACGAAGAAGAAGAAGAACCTTAAATATATTAGTAGAAGGTAGGATTTGGAATGGGCAGCTAAAGTTCTCGACTCACAAAGTCAATAAATAGCCACACGTATTGTAGAGATTACTATAAACTAAAACAAATGCACCCTGCTAACTAACAAACGGGGCTCTGATGGCCCCTAATCGCCAACAGGCAGCAGCATTGTCTATCTAGGAAGCTATATGCCCTGCAATGTCCAACTTCTTGCCTAGCATAAGGATTATGAAAATATCTCCCTTGTTAGGGGAGGTCTATGTCCAGCAGTGGACTGGGTGATGTCGTTATTATACCGTCCAGTGGCCAATAACTAATAGATAACACCTTGTTAACATGTTGACTGCGGGCCCGAGGCGCTGTTCCAGCAAGTGCAGCAAGTTGTGTTATTCAAGACTCAAAATGTTCATTACGTTATTTCTCCTGAAGCTGCGTACGGACAGCGCGACAGCGCGTACATTGGTACGCGTAATCGGTTTCGCGTGTCCTGGAACGCCATGGACACAAGAACGCGCTGTCCGTACGCAGCTTGACGCGCTATCAAAAACCGACTGACGGCGGTTCGCGTGCGAGCTATCTCGCGGGGTACGCGTACCCCAAGAATGTACGCGTAGCAATTATGGACATGGCGTTCCAGGACACGCGTAGCCAACTACGCGTACCATTGTACGCTAACCATACCCAGCTTGAAGCCTCAATTTGTCCAAGGTTGAATGTTGTCAAGCATGGCGGTCGGTGTCAAGCGGTTAAACTTTTTAATGCTCCACCCACCTATATGAAAGACATTGCCAGTCCGTATATTTTTAAAAGTAAATTTTAAGACTTTTTGTTGCAGAAGTGCTTTTACTCTGTGGACGAATTTAAACTTAATTTGACATGAGTTTTGACTAGAAATGAAAAGTTATTATTTATTTATTATTAGTAATTTTTTGTCATCACGTTTTGTTGCATGTTATTATAAAAGACATTCAAATACGATTGTAAATTATGATTGAATAAATGAAATCAAAGGAGAATGCCGTCTGATGTATGGCGCTCGGTACCAAGACTAAAGTCAGTTCGTCAAAAAAAATTTTATGGGATACGTTCGGTTTTGACGCAATTGGTACGGGTTCTCGGCATTCTCCTTTAAAGATGATATAAATTATGTTTCAGCCTGTGTGAACTGCGTCCGATGGAGCAATGGTGGCAGGTACCTGGCCTCAGGGGGAGATGACAGACTGGTCATGGTCTGGGGCCTGAGTGTGACTCCCGCAGGCCTCGGGAAGAGCAAAGCCGAGACCTGGAGGTGTATTGCAACTCTCCGTGGTCATGCAGGCAAGTTGTGCTATTTTTAGGCTCCCTGCAGACGACCGACTTTTCCACCGATTTTTTGTAGGACAGTTAGGGAGGAGCACGTCATGGACAGAGCGTAACCAAGTAACCAACGAAGTAATGCCTTAAGAGCTAAAACGGGTGTAATTAGATTCTACGTATTGATATAAGTATTTTATGTTCTATAACTTTTTTAGTAAAGTCCATTATGTGAATACCTAACTGTTTAGCCTACAATTGTAAATAAAATCTGACATTGATTGCAATAAACTACTGTTATCATAAAAAAAGGCTAGCTATGTAGGTAGGGCAATATTTTGAAGAACTTTTTATACATTGAGATCATTTCTACCTATTTCAGGAGATGTCCTCGACTTGGCCTGGTCACCGCTAGACAAATGGCTTGCTAGCTGCAGTGTAGACAACACCATCATAATATGGAATGCAGAAAAGTTTCCAGAAATGGTCTATGTACTGAGCGGCCACACTGGTCTCGTGAAAGGTGTTGCTTGGGATCCAGTGAGTACATAATCCTAAAATCATCATCATCATCAACAACAACCTCTAGAAGTCCACTGCTGAACATTAGGTCTCTCCCAATTCCGAAATTTCCGCATTCCACAAAGAACAGTCTTGAGCTCTCTCCATCCACCGACACACATAACCACCACTACATAACCATACTAATATATCCACGAGAGTTTTTCGTTTGGTACTCCTTCACGGCTGAAACGGCGTAATGGAAATATTGCAATGTATAGTTCTAGACGGGAATAGAATGACGTGTCACCCCCGTAATATAATTCCTCAAATAAACCATCAAGACAGGTAAAGTTATATGATGATTTATCGGCGCCATGTCCAAAATCCGGTTGAAACGCAAGAAGAAACGTTTGATTCCCTCTACCGGCAAATGTTTACATGATCTACTGTTGTTTGCTGTTGTGGTACCATGTGTATTCATAGTTCCTGATATCCATGATACAGGAGAGAATCCTAGTGTGGGGTTAAAAGGTTTTATTATGCATGTATAGATAATAATTATGAGTGTTGGTATGGTTTATATTATGTAAATGTATGTTTTTGTGGCGTAATCTCCGGAATTGATCAAATTCTTAAAATAATGCATTCCGATAGAGCTACACTGCCCAGAATCCATTGCCAATGTTTAAGTTTGATCGTAATTATCGGTCGCGAGAGAGTGACCACGCAAACGAAGTGGTAAGCGGGTAGACTAGGCTAATAATAATAATATAATGGTAGACATTATCACACAGTATCATCTAAGCATAGCTTGTATTATGGAAACCACATGATTAATAAAGTACTCTTATTTATTTTTTTAAATACTATACATAGAAACACCTATACTCAAGAAAAATATTTGCAAATCATACAAAAATTTATCTCGCGGCGGGAATTGAACCCGCAACCTTCTACGTTTCAAGCGGGCTTTCGCCCACTGCACCACAGGTTCGTCAAATCTTATCTAAATCTTAAATCGACGGCCTCTGTGGCGCAGTGGGCGCCGCAGAAGGTTGCGGGTTTGATTCCCGCTCCATAATACAAGCTCTGCTTAGTTTGGGGCTACATGATACTGTGTGATTACGTCCCGTATTCAAAAAAAAAACGTCTTGTACAATTTTAGGTTGGTAAGTACCTGGCATCCCAATCAGATGACAAATCAATGAGGATATGGAAGACTGCTGACTGGGGACCGGAGACAGTTATCACGGAGCCATTTGAGGAGTGCGGAGGTGAGGACTTGGAATTTCTATATCCAGATCATATTCGCTCGCATATGCGAAGAAAAAACATGTTGAGCTGGCCCCACCTAGCCGACAAGGCAGACAAGGGCAGGATAATGATTATGAATTTTGATTTGCTCGCATATGCGTATAAAAACCTACCACGTCGTTAGCATGACGTACGCTTTGGTTAAGTAATTGGATTACGGCCTGTATTTACAGGAGAACCGCAGATGGTACGCAAAACATGTGTTGTCGAGCGAAACTGCAATCGCGAGGCATCTTCTGCATGAGACTATCCTTAGAGTCCGATGACAAAAAAGCTTGTGATGAAATTGTCTCCAACTCCCTGAAAAATTATAAATAGTAAAGAATAATTATACTAGAGACTTAAAAAAATATGGGCCTATTAGAGTTTCTTGCCAATTCTTCACTGGTTGGTCGCGTTACGAATTGGTGTAAATTTAAAAATGACGATTCGAAGTGTACTTTACAGTGCTTATTGAATAAATGCATATCAGTTTGAATCTGTGTCCGATCGCCGCTACAGGACACAGCAAAAACTGTTTCCTGCGATGGTATGGCACCGTTCGTTTCGGCAACAAAAGAGTGCGATGGTTATTTCAGGTACCACCCATGTGCTGAGGTGCTCGTGGTCACCTGATGGGCAGTACGTGCTCTCAGCCCACGCTATGAACGGCGGCGGGCCGACGGCGCAGGTCGTCGAACGCGACGGCTGGCGATGCGATAAAGACTTTGTGGGACATCGGAAAGCTATCACTTGTTCTGTGAGTGTATAAGCAGGCCTCTTTCACTCCGCAGAATAGGTATACAAATATACCTACGCATCGCCGGCCTTCCTAGCGTGGTTCGTTACGTCGGTTGCCGAGTCTGCCCGGAACGAACGTGTCCTTGAGCAGCCGCGGCATTTTAGTTTGTTTTTGGTAATGTACCTATATTTTTCGCCAAATGAAGGCAAAAAAGTACTGCATAGCATTTGGTTGCCTGAATAATAATAAGGACCGCCATCTCACGTTTTTCAAACTACCTAATGACAGCGAAAGGTAAGAAAATGTAAATAATACCAATAGTAGGTACAGAACTGAAAGTTTTTCTACGAAAGTTTGTCTCCCGTATTTACTTTAAGTAAGTAGGTACTTAGGTACAAGTTCTATTTGAATGCGGTACCTACCTACATAAATAAACGTAATATTATAATGTAGGTATTTTTTCATAGACAATTTTTGTGCCATTGGTAGGTATCTACCTACATAGTGCTGCCTATGCCTAGGCATAAGCAGCACTAGGTAGGTATTATGATTTTGATTATGTAGACTGAGAGCAATATTAGAAACCCAACCTAGGTACATTTTTATTTGATTTAACTTTAAGTAGGCAGTGTAGGTTAACTACTTAAAAACAGTCGGGTAGGTAGGTGTAGGTAGAAAAATCGATGTGGTAAGTTACCTAAAGGTAGGCGTACTAACAACTAAAACTAGATACCTAGGTTACCTACAAACCAAATGTTGTTTTTTTCTCTTGCAAATATCTAGGTAGATACCTACCTACTAAAATTTCTCTTACGATTTAGCATGATGTACCTACCTACCTTAAACAGTGATTATTCAGTTTTCGTACACAAGACACCTAAACACTTAAGTAAGTGTTAAGGACCCAAGTACCTACCTAGTAGGTATGCCTATTTTCTGAGTTCTTAATGCAGCCAGCCAGTGTAAAATAGTTTTCTGATTTAATACTAGGTAGGTAGATATTATTTGAATTATCATTGTTCCTTAAAATAAATAGGTGGCTAGGTAACTGGATAGTAAAAGGTTCAACAACAACAGCCTATTCAGTCCACTGTTGGACATAGGCCTCCCCTATAAGAAGGGGGATATGCCCATAATCCCCACGCTGGGCATGCGGGTTGGGGATCGCAGGGTACAGCTTCTCGCACCGCCGACGCTGCTGCCCGTCGGCGGCCAGGTTATTATTATTCGTCACAGAATAATTCTCAAGACAACCCTAACGTTACACGTGCCACGTCAGTAGAGATAGAGCTATACGATAGAAAGGGATGCAAGGTGTAGGTTAATATAAATGTTAGGCGCTGAGTTCGGTGCGAGCTGATTAGCACTTTATTGCGTAGCAGCTAAAGTCGCTATTTATTTAAATGATTGCGCGGAGTGACGCTTCTGTCCTATCTGTATTCTGTGGTATAAGTCAAATGGAACAATTGCTTGCAAGTGTGGCATGGGCAACATATCGCTAAAACTAGGTATAACAAACTAAAAGTCGATTTCGTCCCTATTTAAGACCTATAAGAAAGACACAGCCACTTTTAAATGTTTAAAGATAAGTTTAGTGAAAATCTTTCCAAATCGACACTATAGTTTTATCAAAAGTATACATCTTGTTATTAGCTTTGTTTGTCTGTTAGTCTATTTAACGTGTCGTCTGTTTTTCAATCTAAAATAAAAAAATACTTAATACATGCTTTGGCATGGTGTTAAATTACATGTTACAGTTCATAGGTATCTCACAAAAACCACCCAGTCTAAGGAAGGGTATAGAATTTAGCAAAGCAGGTAAAAGGTAGTCCGAGGCTTTTTCGGTAGATCATTATTATATGAGAATTCTGTCAATGACTGAAAATTTTTGTACGATTAGGTTTGTAACTAAAGTGATACAAGTGTACATACCTACATGTATTATTGTTTGATTAGGTAGGTAGTATTGAATCAGTTTGTTTTTCGATTAACGGTTCTTTGTTGAGTACCATCTTGTTTTCTGTTGTGTCTGGATTCAAAGTAGATAAAGAGCTTAAATCATGTAGGCCGCATGCAAAGAGGGATGGGTTTCATGCATTTCTCCGTAAGAAGACTGCATCCCTGACAGCCCCACCTCCATCCTACTAGTAAACTAACTATAGCTGGTAGAATCAATTTTAGCATTGCTTCGTGCGGAGAGTAATCTTAATTAATTAGCGTTAGTGTTTTTTTTGTTGTGTACCTATGGATGTTGTCCGAAATAAAATAATTTTATTATATCAATTGTTAATATCAATGGAATATTCACCATGATTTGTGAGTTCTGTTGTTTCCCATCATGGTATATGTTACCTATTGATGAAACTAGCTTGTACTGATTGTGGCTCAGGAGATGATAACGCTTTGGATTCCACAGAATTATCATTTTCCATTTGTGGTAAGGCTAGCGGGTCTACATTCTTAAGCTTCGCGCACCCCTGGGCGACCAAAGCGACTGCGAAGCGGGAGCGTCTGCCGCGCGGCGGACGCTCCCGATACTTTAACTATGGTGCTTTGCACACCTACGCGACCATAACGCGGGACGGGCGCGTTGGCAGAGCGGGAGTTATCAGATTTCGCACGCGTCTAGTTATCAGATTTTTTGATTTATTGTGACTCGTTTCCTCTTTAGTGTTACACTTATAAGGAACCAAAAAAAAATGATAGTCGATTAAGGAATAATGATGAATCTTGATGAAAATTTGATGATTTTAACTGCGACGCAGAGGACGGACCACGGTAGTGTTACCTACTTAGAAGGTCCAACAGTAATTATCTGAAAAGATCTAGCCACAAAACGGCAACACTGACAAGCGAATGAAGTTCGCGGTTCGCGCCGCAGTCCCGCAGGTGTGCACGTTAAGTTTCGCGTTGCAGACGCTCCCGCGTCGCGTCCCGAATCCCGCGTTACGGACGCGCACGTTTGGCCGAAGCCTTAACATTTTCCTTGTCATCTGGTAATGACAACGTTTTTATTGACATTCCATATCCCGTTGATATTAATACATTTACAACCATGATAGTTTCTGCTACTACAGGGGGATTTGGATCGTTTAAGCGAATGGTGTACTAATAACGGCATGCACTTAAATACAGGGAAATGCTTTTATATGCGATTTTCCAGGACAAAAAATCACCATTCATCAAATTATCTGATAAATAATGATATATTAAACCAAGTAGATCGTACTAGAGACTTAGGCATTGTTCTTGATTGCAAACTACGCCTAAACCTTCACATTGACAGCATCACAACCAAAGCCTTTAAGAGTCTCGGTTTTGTTCTGCGTAATTGTAGAGATTTTAAATCGCCTAAAGTAAAAATTACTCTTTTTAACTCGTTTGTCAGAAGCGGTCTCGAGTACTGCAGTGTTGCATGGAATCCATTCTATGACGTATATAAAAAATTACTTGAAAGTGTTCAAAAGAGGTTTCTGTGGCACCTTACATACTCTTGCAATCTAGGTAAAATTTTGCTCAGTTATGAGGATCGCTTGAGGTACTTTAAAATGGCCAGTTTAACAGATCGAAGACACTTGCTAGACAACATGTTTCTGTATAAGCTTGCGAATGGCATCTTGGACACTCCGGAGTTACTAGCTGCTCTCAATTTTTGTGCACCTTCAAGGCTACCTCGGGCCTCGAGGTTCAATGTTTTTCAGCCTACTTCTTCCAAAACAAATCTCGGCCATAATGCGCCGCTGAATAGGCTTGTTCGCCAATACAATACTGCAGCTAAAAGCAAAGGAGTGGACATATTCACAGGGTCTATCAATAGATTTAAAAATAATTTTGTATCATAATTTTTTATTTATTAATTTATTCATTTATATTTTATTGTTTGTTCAATTTTAGTTTTAAGTGAGTTTTTAATTAATTTTCAAATTTTTAAATCCATAACTTATTGTAAATACTATTTTATTGTAAATATTGACATTAATGAATTTTTATTTTTTGTACATAATTTTAATAGATTTTTGTAAATTAATTACATATTTTTTGATTTGTTAAATAAGTGCATGCTGCTTTATATCTCTTTCGTATATCTTAAATTATTATTTACTTACTCTATTTTTTACTCGCTCGATCCAAGTGTCATTCTTTTATGCATGTTGTCTATCATCTTTAATTATAGTAGCACTAAATTAATGTCATATTACTTGTTACTACTTAATTTTTATGGGTGTATATTATGTTGTTGATTCTTAATAAATAAACAAATAAAAGTTTATGATTTTATTATTATTTTTATAAAGGGACATATTTTTTTCATCCAGAGATTCAATAACAACATATTCGTGAAGGAAGGCAAGAAATGCTGCTGCGCCGCTGTCGGATCCCGAGACCGTGCGCTCAGTATCTGGTTGACGTCATTGAAGAGACCGCTTGTGGTCGTCCATGATCTGTTCAACGATAGCGTGCTGGATATATCTTGGAGTTCCGATGGTGAGTGCTTCAAAGCGGATTCTGTACATAAATATACATCACCATCATCACACCAGCCTAAATCAGTACACTGCTGGACATTGGCCTCCCCTATTAGAATAGAATAAAAATATTCACAACAACTTAAACTTATAGAAAAATACGTAATATAGGGGCTATGCTCATAATCCACACGCTGGGCATTCAGGTGTTATACAGCAGCCCCGTTTGTTACTTAGCAGGGTGCAAAATGGGCAGGTGAGGTTGGCTTAGATTCCAAAGATGGGGGTTGGAACCCTTGAGACCATAAATATTGTATATCTTACATATTTTTATACTAAACAAATATATATAAATAACACTAATATTATAAATGCGAAAGTTTGTCTATTAGTAAGTGTATGGCGCTCATTGGGGGAAGCCTATTTCCAGCAGTGGACAGCTATGATAAGCTGATGATAATGATGAGTGTGTGTGTTTCTATGTTAGGTTTAAAGAACTTTATTCTCATATAAACACATGGTTCACTTATAATGAGATACTTATAAAACATCTTAATCTAGGTTTTACAATACAGTACAATATAACCTCTGCTGTAATATTTAGCTATATTTAGATAAATATACCTAAATATTACTATGTATAACTAAATATTATGAAAAAAGAATCTAACAGCTAGTACTTAATTTATTATGAAATGTGTGAAATGTTCTTAATTAAACGGCTTAACTAAACAGAAACTTGAAATATACATAGTTTGTGTACAGTAAATAAATAAATAAATAATGCGGGACGTAATCACACAGCATCATGTATCATCAAATGCTTATAATGAGTAGTTTTAGCAAAAAGATACTAAGTGCGGGTCGACCATTTAATTAAAATCTTTTTGTTTTACAGGTTTAAATCTTTTAGCGTGCAGCTCAGATGGTTCAGTAGCGTGTATACAGTTCTCAAATAAAGAAATTGGCATGCCACTCTCGATTGATGAAAAGGTAGCATTTTGAAATCTGGGTTCAACAGAGGGCTAATCACAAATATTGCGATTATTCGTATAGTAAGCGTATCGTACAATTTTAGCCAATGGACAAAGCGCAGATAAATATTAACGCCATGTCATTGGACAATATTTTACGGTAGGCTTTGCTTTCGATGCGAATGGTTGTATCGCTCTCTCCCGCCTCTAGCTCCCATAAGATACTTCTGCGCAATAGCAGTCAGCGCTAGAGTTTCTAGTCGCTACTTGTAATATCAGTGTGTAATACAAGTAGCGACGTAGCGTATTTCTAGACGACTGAAAAATTCTAAATATTCCGTCACATACATTATCAAAAAATATTGTTAAACAAAAAATTACAAAGACATTGCGTTAAAGTTCCGCGTGACGTCACAGCTTAGTACACTTTTTACAGCCGTGACGTCACGAACCCCCACTCCCGAACTTTGACGCTCTTTATCTCCGTAATTTTTTATATAATTGATAAATAAAAAAATACGTGTTCAATGTTTTTTTGTTGATCTATCTGACGGACTAATTAGATTTTTTTTTAACCCAGTCGTCATCCCTATTCACAAACTTTCTCGTTTATAATTTGTAGCATTCACTATAATGATTTCATTGTAGAATGCGTTCTACGAGAAGATATACGGCAAATGTCTGACCAACGAGTCTGGCGGTGACCTGTCGTCCAACCTGCTGGTGGAGTGTCCGGAGATATTGCTGGCGCGAGAGAAGCAGGATGCTAAGCGCGAGGCGAGGAAGGAGGAGGTTACACCGAAAAGTGATAAAATACAGGTAAATAGCATCGCGTTATTATATACTACTACTATAGTCACAGGCTTCAAGTGAAAACTGACAAAAATCGTCCAAGCGTATTATATCATAAATAAATATATAAATAATGCGGGACGTAAACACACAGCATCATGTAGCCCCAAACTAAGCAGAGCTTGTATTATGGGAACCACATGATTGATATACTACACATATAATTTTTTTTTGTAAATACATACATATCATACATAGAAACACCCAGACCCGAGACAAATATCTGCAGATAACATGCAAACATTTGTCCCGCGGCGGGAATCGAACCCGCAACCTTCTGCGTCTCAGGCGGACCTTCGCCCACTGCGCCACAGAGGCCGTCAATAAACTTCAAAATGCCAAATTTACACTAATCTAGACTTTATGTTGCTTGAAAAGTGTTCAAAGTCGGCACAATTGACAGCGTGCGCCGTGTTTTGGTGCAGACACTTTTATTCCACGTTTGTGGCTCTAGACTACAGTATATAATATGTCGATGGTTAATAGTTATTAAAATCTTTGACGGCCTCTGTGGCGCAGTGGGCGACGTTTCGCCTGAGACGCAAAAGGTTGCGGGTTCGATTCTGCTACGAGACATTAGACTGCAATAGCCCATTCCTTGTTGAGGTGTTGATCTAATCAATCCATTGCGCCTATAACATCGGAGAATAAGAAGATGCCTGTGTAAAAATATAATAATTTGAATTAGTCCCTCAGATAGATTAACAAAAAATATTGGACCTTTTACTTTACTTTACTTTTTTATTTATCAAATAAATTGAAATCGACAAAGATAAAGTGCGTCAAAGTTCGGGAGTGGGGGCTCGTGACGTCACGGCCATGTAAAAAGTGTCAAACGTATTTTTATTTTGTCATTTAAAACAAAAAATGACAAAGATATAGTGCGTTGAAGCTCTGCGTGACGTAACGTCTTAGTACACAATTTACTAAGCCGTGACGTCACGGCTTGATAACAGCCTATTGTTTTGTTGTTTAGAGTAAGCCGCTGCTGGCGTCACCGTCTCCACAAGGCACGCCCGTCCGTCCGATGGACAGACAGATCGAGACGCGCACTTCCGACGGCAAGCGCCGAATTACACCTGTCTTCATACCGCTCACGCAGGCTGATGCCAAGTTAGTACACATTGTTACTATGCTCATTTTAATTAGAATAATTATAATAAGGCCGAGAAGGACAAGCTTTGCAAGTACCTTGACTTGGCCCACGAGATTACCGCTATGTGGGATGTCGACCCAACAATAAGGTTGACGACTGAAAAATTCTAATTAGTTCGTCATTTACATTATCAAAAAATATCGGACACGTATTTTTTTTTAATCAATTAAACAAAAAAATTACAAAGTTATAGTGCGTTGAAATTCCGCGTGACGTCACGGTATAGTACATTTTTTACCTAGCCGTGACGTCACGAGCCCCCACTCCTGAACTTTGACGCTCTTTATCCCCGTCAATTATTTAATAAATACGTGTCCAATCTTTTTTGTTGATCTATCTGACGGACTAATTAGAATTATTATTTTTTTACCCAATCTTCTTCCCTATTATCGTTCCGATAGTCGTTTCAGTGAACGGTCTGTTTGGGAAGAGCCTTGACCAATAACTTAAAGAGGCTCTCGCTGGATCAAGGGTCAGATACAGAAGGCGGCTCTCCTGGACTCGGCACGCATTGTGCGGAGGTTCCTCTCTCTGCAGCCCTAGCCACTGACCGTTTGAGCCTTGCCCCGCGGTCGGTGGTCTCCCGTTTTTATACATTTTTTACTAGAATGTTTTTGATGTTATTTATGTGTATAGTAGATAATATTAGGTTTATAGAAAAAAAAATATTTTAGACGAGTTTTAAATGAAAAAAGTGTATTAATAATAATGTTTGTTTATTGACATAAAAACTGGTGTGTACAAATTGTCCTATGAAGTCCCTGACTGCTGAGCTAGGTACAATGACCTGTGTTACAGAACTGAGTGTCTTTTACCATATATGGTCACAAAAATGTATTTATGAAATAATCAGTTCGAAGAGTGTGGTGAGAATGTGGTGTGTATGGTGTGAGGGGTGTGTGATGTGTGTATGTTGTGTGTGTGGGTTACCCTCTTCCTCGAGTCTCATGAGAGTCTGGTTATCACAGGGATCAGACTACAACACGTTAATCTTCCTTCACGGGGTCTATAGAATAAGAATAAGAATGAAAACTATTTATTTGCAACATCATTGTTGATGTTGTCATCAGTCATCGGTATATAGAATAAAAATAGTTATTATCAGGTAGACAACGTATGTGATGTGCTACAAAACGCACCCTCACTCAGCATTATACGAGTTGTAAATAAACAAACAACCCACGCTGATCTTCCGTTAGGACCGATTCCGTTTAGCGGACGTGTAAACTAATAGTTACAGAAACAGAAAAAATATAAAGTGTGTAAATTAAGAAGAATATATTGTTCCAACCTCCATCTTCGGTACCCAAGCCAACATCAACTGCCCGTGGTGCACCTGCTAACTAACAAACGGGGCTCTGGCGATTTGCTGATCGCGGCATAGCGCAGCCTAACACGGGCACAGCTAAATTCCCTTGCCACCGACAGGCAGCAGCGTCGGCTGCGAGAAGCTATGCGCTGCGGCATGAGGATTATGGACATATCCCCTTCTTATAGGGGAGGCCTATGCCCAGCATTGGACTAAATAAGCTAGTCTTGTTGTCACAAAAAAATCCTTCGAGACCAACACAATTTTTGTTGCTTTCCGGAATTTTTGAGGAGGGGCTGTTGCAGTTGAATAAATTTTACTAGGGTTAACAAAGCGTGTATTCTGCATTAGCCACCACCAACCAGTTAACTCTTACCCGCAGCGAGTCACTCGGCTCCCAGCCCGGCGGTACAGAGAACTGCTTCAGCACATCATCTCAAAGCAAGTCTAGGATACGAGTTGAGGTCAGGGACGATATCGTGATTCATCCGAACGTTAGCAACCACGCCACCTCGTTGAACAACAGCAATGCGAAGATAACTGACAAGTAAGTGTAGCACTTGTGTTAGTTAATAACGAATAGTAAATCTTTATCTTATATTAGCTTACGATCCCACTGCAGGGCAAAGGACTCCCTTTCCCTCTTTCCACACATCCGGATCTTGGGAATTCGCTTGCCTTGATGGATGGAGTTTCAATCAATCATGATATTTCATTTAATTCAAATTATTAACATAGCAATCAGTTCGCATTCACCCATCAATGGCGCGCGTTCTCGCCATCATCAAGTTTATAGTTCACTCATTTACAGTTTGGACTACTATTTATTGCCTACTAAAATCATTAGCATTTAACAGTCGAGTTGTACTTAGCAAGATACCGTACATATTATCTATTGCATTGTTTATCTTTTGACAGATTTTTAGTAAGGCTATTGTAGTATCGCGTGGTTCGTTAAATGAATAATATCATTGACGGCCTCTGTGGCGCACTGGGCGAAGGCCCGACTGAGACGATTCTCGCTGAGAGATAAATGTTTATATAATCTGCAAATATTTGTCTCAGTTGTGTATCTATAATACGTATGTATTTAAAAAAAATGTATCTAAGCAATATATCAGTCATGTAGTTCCCATAATACAAGCTCTGCTTGGGGCTACACGATGCTGTGTGATAGTGTCCAGCATTATTTATTAACGTTTCCAGCGGGCTGGACCAGCGGCTGCGCAAGCGCACGGCGTCGTGCCTCCCCGGGCCGCGCGCGGACTCGGTGCAGAACAAGCGCAGCTGTCCCAGCGACGCGCCGCTGTCGGCCGCTAGCCTCGCGCCCGCGCTGCCCGCCCCGGCGCTGGGCGCCGCCGGCCCCGTCGTCAGGACGGCAGGCATGCTGAGGCTACAGGTTACAAACATTCTTCTTTGCAGCAGTTATTCGTGGTATCCGGCTCGAAGGACCATTAAATGTACGATCACAGTTAGGTATCGCACATTAGTTAGTAGTAGTTAAGTTTGAAGTATCTGTTTGGTCGTGTTACGTATTGGTGTAAAGTTTGCTTATTGCGCCAACCGTGCACATTCCTCAGTCTTCCGTCAGTTGCGGCTTAGGACTCTTATACACGAGCGGCATGCCGCTAACGACAGAAGCAACTGCAGCCGTCGTCACTTGTCGGCGACAGCCGTCAACGCATCGGCGGCAGCCGTCGACAAGTGGCGGACGCGGCACGCTACAAACACAAACAACTGCAAGCTATAGGTCGATGGCCGCCGCCGATGCGTTGACGGCTGCCGCCGGCAGATGTCGACGGCTGCAGTTAACTGTGCCCTTGGCAGCATGCCGCTCGTCTATAAGAGCCCCGAAGTTAATTTGTTCCCAGTATATATCTGCAACATAAATCGTGACAGGTTGTGAACAAGGCGTTCAACACTCACTACGGCACGCTGTCGCGGCTGCAGCTGATCCCCAACAACAGCGCGTCGAACGAGCCCGTGTGGGAGACGTACCTCGGCTCGGTCGTCGCGTGCATCGCGTGCGACGCGCGCTGGGCCGCCCTCGCCTGCCTCGACGGCACCTTGCACGTCTACAGCCTGCACCGGCATCACGCCACCCGCGCGCTGCCACCCATCGGTCAGTCACTATACTAGCTATACAGAACTGGCACCACGCCACCCGCGCGCTGCCACCCATCGGTCAGTCACTATACTAGCTATACCAAACCGGCAACACCTATCGGTGAGTCAAAATAGTATAAATACGAAACTAGCAACACCTTGAATGCGCAGAATACATTTTATTACAATTTCTTCGTCTCCCACGTCCGAGTTTACATTATGTATCAAATGTAGTAAATTGTTATTTCCAGCACTAATGTCGCAAGCGGCTAAGTTAACGCTGTGCGGTAATACGCTGGCCGCTGTGACGACGTCAGCTGAACTGGCGATGTGGGATCTAGAGTCCGCTTCATGCGTCATCCGTCCGCTCTGTTTCCGCTCGCTGCTCTCACAAGGAGGTACTTCATTTCTTATACTCATAAAAGGCTTATTAGACCACGCGGTATTCAGTCTGTCTTAGTAAGACTATTTTACTGACTAATTAGTCAAGCGTAAGACCGACTTAGTGGCTTACTCTTATTATACTACGTCTTACTAAGACAGACTGAATACCGCGTGGTAAGTGGTTGCTTGGCGACCGTTCTAATTAATGAAATAAATAAAAATAAAATAATGTGGTCTAATATAAACCTTTAAGTTATCTACTGGATCTGTATCCTCACAAGCTCCAAAGAGGCCTCTCAAAGAGTGTCATTGGAACTGTTTGAAACTCGAACATTAATAAGTTCGTGCTGGCAACAATTTTTCTACTTCTTCTTGGCGTTTTTTGTTAAAAATAATAAATACCTAAATTAAATCCAACGACGCGCCGATAAATGTGATAAATTTTGTGTCAGTTACCATGATATCCGATCCCACTAGTGAACAAGCAACCTACTATAAAAATTACAGTCCAATCAACAATCCAACAGGAACTGTCAAATCGAGAACTTTTTCTCATAGAGCCTTCCCAGATGCGCGTTTTGCTCGCAGGTCCACCATATCTGCCATAATCCCCACGCTGGAAATGCTGGTTACAAATCGCAGGTCACAGCTTCTCGCACCGCCGCCGGCGCTGCTGCCCGTCGGCAGTCAGGGGATTTTACTGTGCTGGAGTTAGACTGCGCTATGTGGCAGTGAGCCGACCGCCAGAGCCCCGTTCGTTAGCTAGCAGGGTGCACCACGTGCAGGTGAGGTTGGCTTGGGGTTCTGAAGATGGGGGTTGGAACCAATTCCACCCCAACTAGATCAAGCGTCGCGAGTCTGGCAGCATTACCACCTTCAACGGGCGGTCTTACTCGCATAAGATTTTAGATATTTCAACTCAAAAAGCCTTCTTTGTTCACACTATTTCCAACGATCTATCGTTGTTACTATAGATCATGTGTCATATATAGGGCTTGCAAATATTCGAAAATATTCATATTCGAATATTCGATTTTTTTTCAGGTACTATTCGAATTATTCGAATATTATTCGAATAATAGAAAAACACTATGATTTTATTAAAATCACATCTTATTTTGTTATTTTGAGTGTTATTTTCATGAAGAAGTTTAAAATATCAACTTATTTTATTCTAATTTTAAAAAAAATACAAAAAGGTATGTCACCGTAACGAGACATTGGTGATTTACACGCATAATCAACCACAAATTAAAATTGTCTTCTTCGTATGAGCTAGTAGCCAACTCTAGTGTCGGAGATTTTAGGCCACCCGAAGGCCTCAGACATGGCTTAACGACTGAAAAGCCGGGACCAACATCTTAACGTGCCTTCCGAAGCACGGAAGTGGTCAAATCTAAATGTCACTAAACAGTCATCCATCCAAGTAATAACCACGCGGAGAGTTGCTTAACCAAGGTGATCTCTTAAGTACACCGAAGTAAACCACGCCAAGGACGGACGGACGGACAAAGCAGCACCAAAGGGTTCGTTTGACTGGCTCGGTAATGTCACTCTAAAAACAGTCTTATAAATCTAGGTTAGTTGTAATTTTAACAAAAACATGAAAATATACATTCACGTTAACGACAGAGACGAATGGACAGAACAGTCTCGTCAACTACGCGAATGCACTACGCAACACTTCCGAGTGTATCCAAACCGTGTTCCGAACCCGATAAAAGTTATTGGGTTTGGATCGGATCGTTCGACATGTTGTTTACCCGAACGACGACGTAAACTTGTATAGTCTTGTATGGATATGTCGCGCGAACTCTTAAGTGGCATTTCATGCACATCTGAGTTCCGATTTCGGTGTTATTAATTTAAATCGAATATTCGAATATTGAAATATCAGTATTCGAATATTCGAATTATTCGAATATTCGAATGCAAGCCCTAGTCATATAGCATTTTATAATTGTACAACTGCTACAATTAAAAAATGCTATATGTCTTATCAAAAAAAATTGTTTCCTATTTCGGTGGGACAGACGACCTGCAGATAAAAAACGTAAATAATAATAATTTATTAATATCCATACGCCTGAAAAGGTAGATTTTTGAAGGAATAATTTAGCATTAAATACCTCTTTGTTACTTAAAATCTTAGAATAAATAATTTCATCATCATCATCAGCCTATAGCAGTCCACTGCTGGACATAGGTCTCCCCTAATGAGCGCCATTACGCCCTGTCCTGCGCTCGACGCATAAATACGAATAAATAATTTGAATGTAGAAAATTGTTTATTTGTATTGTTGTTTTGTGGATTATACGTGAATATAAAATTTTGAAACTTTATCTTACTTTTTCAGTAACCGTCACGAATTGTTCCCTACTAGAAGACGGCAATCCAATGATCTCACTCAGCAATGGAAAGGCGTACATTTACAGTAAAAAGTTGTGTTCATGGTAAGAAAAAATTTAATAATAATTCATATTACTATTCTTACAGTCTTAAGAATCCGAAGACCATCGCTCGCAACTTCAATTCTAGGCGCGGGCAGAAATCGCTTTAAATATCGCTATCTCTGTTTAGCTGATGGATGATTTAGCCGTGCGTGCGGGATAGCATGCGGGATAGCAATATTAGCCGTTACCAAAATTGTTACTGAAAACTTTATTTAACCTTAACATAGTATTGTTATTCTGTAACTAGACATTATAAGCTATGTTCCTTAAACAACACGTAACATATTGTTGTTTTTAATACGATACAAAGAGGAAAAAAATGGGCCATTTTGGCATAAAAATGTGCAAAATGCTGTGGTTTTTATTTCATTTTAGGTCAGAATTTTGATTTAAAAAACTATGCAGGAATCTAGATAAATACTACCCGAATACAAATAATACAGTAATATAGTGGAAATATGTTTGAAATAAAAATAATTTTGGTATTACGTTTGTATGGGCAATTCGTTCTCCGCGGGTCTTAAGGTGACGGTATATTTCGCTCGCACTATTCAACATTTTTGAAGATATAAAATCACTGAATGTAGTTATGCAAAATAGCAAACCTTCACGGCCTAGAAAATAACAATTCAAAGGTTCAGCAATAATATCATTTTGATTCTATCACATTTTCTTACCAAAAAACTGGTACCAATGTGATCAATTTTGATGCAAATTTTTTGGTAGGAAAACGTGTTGGGTTCATCATTATATTCTTGCTGATCTTTTGTATTGTTATTTTCTATGCCATGAAGGTTTGCTATTTTGCATAACTACATTCAATGATTTGACAACCTCTGTGGCGCAGTGGGCGAAGGTCCACCTGGGACGCAGAAGGTTGCGGGTTCGATTCCCGACGCGGGAAAAATATTTGCATATTCTGCAGATATTTGTCTCGGGTCTGGGTGTTTTCTATGTATAATATGTATGTATTTACAAAAAAATGTATATATGTAATATCAATCATTTGGTTCCCATAACACAAGCTCTGCTTAGTTTGGGGCTATTATGATGCTGTGTAATGTGTCCAGCATTATTTATTTATTTATTTATTATATTTATTAATTATTTTATATCTTCAAAAATGTTGAATAGTGCGAGCGAGAGGGAGGGAGGTTTGACATGTATAGTCGCCTTAAGTGATTACTGTATAACAATTTTCAATTCAGTTCGGCGGAGAGCAGAGAATGCATCCGATAGACTCGGACTCTTCTGGATTTTTTAATTTGATTTATAATGGGCCAGCTCTTGACCTCGAGGCTTGCACAGGCAAGGATAGTCAAAGTCAAAGTTGTTTATTGCGTTATATGAGTTAGTATTTTTGTGATACAGGTTAGTGCAGCCTTATTCAGCGTAGTACGCATGCAATATTTTTATGCATACATTTTAACACTATGTATATTAACATTTTTAATTTAATTTCAGTACTATTGATGTCAAAAACTCTAAATTACAAATTACAATTCAAATTTTTAAATATTTTTTTATCATCGAAATAGTCAAGGGTAGAATAATAAGCCCTTTCCAATAATAATAACTTCAGTCCTACTTTAAATACTGCTGATAAGGTTGACGATGGGGCGAGCTTTCCCAGAAGATTAAATTTAATTTAATTCACGGGACATCTCACACACTGTCAACTGATCTCTAAGACACTATGGGTACCAGAGACTGATAAACATACTTAGAAAACATAAACCACCCAGATACAGAACAAACATCCATGTTCATCGCACAAATGTTTGTTATGGGTGGGAATCGAACCCGCGACCTGCAGCTCAGAGGGCAGAACTACTACCAACTAAGCTAAGATGCCTCTTGACTGTCTGATATAGTGATAATATTGTGTGTACAGGGTGGTATGGTCTGACGCGAGTGACGCGGTGCGGGGATGCGCAGGCGGCGCGGGCGCACGCGCACCGCGCTCGTCTCGCGCGCACCATGCGCATGCGCACGCCCGCGCACGCGCAAACAGGCCGCACGCCAACCCGCCCGCCAGGTAACCGCACCACTCTTGTCCTGCATCTATTCATCATCATCGGCCTATAGCAATCCACTGCTGAATATAGGCCTCTCTTAACGTGCGCCATTTGTCCCTGTCCTGAGCTCGATGCATCCAGCTTCTACCAGCAGCCTTTCGCAAATCGTCACTCCACCTGGCCGGAGGGTATCCTACACTAACTACGAACTATTTATAGTAGTTCATCCTAATAAATAAATGCCTCCCTCTCTCTCTCTCTAATTGCATTTACATTGAAGTAACATAAGCCGTAATCAATTTGATCCACTACAGTTACAGTAAAAACTTTCATTATTAAAGCTACATTCGAAGGTCTCTATACCGCAGTGGGTGAAGGCCCGCCTGAATGGACTTAATCCAGCAAATATTGGTCACAGCCGCCGGCACCTCGCGTTTTGGCAAGCTAGTTTTGCGGTAAGATGGCTTAATATGCCCTTTACAGTAAACGCTGGACACTATCACACAACATATAGCCCCCAAGCAAGCAGAGCTTGTGTTATGGGAACCACAAAACTGGTATACTACATATACATTTTTTTTGTAAATACATATAATACATAGAAAACACCCAAAACATAGACAAATATTTGCAGAACATACAAACATTTGTCTCGCGCCGTGAATCGAACCCGCAAACGTCTGCATCTCAGGTGGGCCTTTGCCCACTGCGCAACAGATGTCGTCAGAAGCTAGATAAGATAAAGTTTATAAGTACCCGCTCATCTTAATATCTAGTAAACTTTTACAAATTTAGTCTAAATAAAAACAGGTATAGCCACAACCTTGATAATAAAAATAAAAATTGTTAGCTTTATATTTATTTCTTCACAGCTATAGCTCAGGAGCGGCTCGCAGTTGGTTGGAAGCACAAGTCGCGTCGTGTCTACATTTGAAACTATCAAAAGACTACAGACATTGGATAACGTCTCTATTCGAACACCTTGTCAATCATGGTACGTAATTTTGGTGTAAACTTAAACCTACTGACGTGCAAGGTCCTAACTAGAATAGACGTAGAGGCGCTCGTGGCGTGGCTAACTTGTTCTTAGCAATTCATCTGAGTTCGGCCACTAGCTTTCCCAAGGTGTTGGAGTCCGACTTGGCTTGACGACTAAAAAAGCCGGGACCAACATTTCAACATGCCTTCTGAAGCATGGCAGCGCACTCGGATCTAAATGCCGCTAATTACGTTTACTTACTATGAACTGTGGATGTGTACCAATAAATATAAATTATTTTAAATCAATATGGGGTGTAACGGGTTTCCAGCCTACATCTTTGGAACCCAACGACCCCCTTTGGATCCTCTCCTGCCCGTGGTGCAACCTGCCAGCTAGCCAACAAACGGGGCTCTGGCAGCCTCACACCAGTACAGCTACATCCCCTGGGCAGTAGCTTCGGCTGCGAGAAGCTGTGCCCTACGATTCCCAACCCAGTGGACTGATATAGGCTGGTTCTTCTGTTTAACCGACTTCAAAAAGGAGGAGGTTCTCAATTCGTCGGAACCCTATTATTTTTTTTTTTCATTTTATTTGGGAAACAGACGGTACAAACAAAAATACCAAAAATACACATTGATAAATTTTACACCTGTGAAGTTTCCACTATAAACATTGCGCATAAAAACTAGTGAACAGATAAACTTTACATGTGTAAAACACTTATGTTCACAGATATCTCCGTCAATTGTTAACCGATTAAAAAAAATATTTTTTGGTTTAAAAGAATATACTTTACAGGTGGTCCCATATAAATTTTATTCCGGTACTTTTCTCAATCTCCAACCTTCTGAACCTCATCCTCACTTGTAATTTTCGCCCTATGATCACCAATATCTCCGTCAATTGTGAACTGATTTCCAAATTCTTTAGGGCAAGAAGTAAGAAATTATTTAATTGAAGTCGGTTTATTTTTTATAAAAAATTTGTACTTGTATTAATGATACATTGTTGATTACAGGTACAGAAGACCAAATCCGTACAATATTAGATGACTTACTGGGACCGAGCCATTGTACGTCTACTCCTAAGAAATGGCAAAATACGATATTAGTAAGTATCACATCATCATCATCAACCTATAGCAGTCCACTGCTGGACATAGGCCACACACACATCACACTTATTATTAATGTTATTATTGTGTGTGTGTGTGTGTGTGTGTGTGTGTGTGTGTGTGTGTGTGTGTGTGTGTGTGCGTGTGTGTGTGTGTGTGTGTGTGTGTGTGTATGTGTGTGTGTGTGTGTGTAGTTGTGTAGTTTGTGATCTGGATCAACACATAGGCTACTTTTTATCCAGGTACCACGCGAGCGAAGCCGCGGGCGAGAAATCTAGTCTTTAATACTCGAAACTGCTAATTCTTTTAAGGTTAGCAAATGATTTCATATCTCATCTCTATTTTATAAACTTTTGCTTTTCATAGGATTTTGGTATATGTTATGAAACCCACATGTGAATACTACTTGTGTTGTGTGTCATGGGTCAAATTTCTTTCTATTTCTTTTAAGCTATTGCATAGCTTCTATCGAGGGCCTTGAGCGCGGGGACCGAATCCAGAAATTCCGTAACGAAAAAAAACCTCACGCTCCCCACTCCGACGGGCACGGAGGTGTGGCTTGAAGGCCGTGCATTGTCTAACGTCGTTTCTTTTCGGCAGTCTTCGACACGGTGTTTGTGTGCGTGCAACTAGACGTATTTTTATTTAATAAAAGAAAAAAAATTGTTTTCTTATCGGTCACCACGCTCAAAAAGTGTAACTTGAATTAATATCAAAGAAAAAGAAATACTGCATAAATAAAATAAATAAATATTTATAATTGCATAAGTTGATACAAAATGCTATGCAATAGCTTTACCGCGGCAGTCCCCGAGTGCCACACGTCTTTTTTTTTAATAATGTTTTAGACTATGGAGTTAGAATATTAATTATTATGGAATCAGCTGCCAGCATCTGTTTTTCCATTGTCTTACGACCCTAACGGCTGCAAAAAGAGAGTTAATAGGCATCTTCTGGGAAAGCTCATCCCATCCTCGACCTCATCCAACGTAAGCCTCGAGGTCAAGAGCTGGCCCATACTAAATAAAAAAAGACTGGTTTCCGCCCGCGGCTTTGCTCGCGTAGCCCGGATAAAAAGTAATCTAAATTTGATTCCTGGTCTAGAGCTACATAATATTTTATTTCAGCTTGGCGTGAGGAGGGACAAACTTTTCACATATAATTTACTTTATAATATAAGAAGAATCTATGCTAATTCTTTTATATTATGTTCTCAGGGTATAAGAAAGCATGATTTACTGGAAGAGATGCTCTCAATCCTGGTCAGACAACTCCGATGGCAGCGGCTATACTCCGAGTATAATGATCAACTCAGCGAGATCAAAACTACCAACACTGCTGTGATGAATGGGCATTGATCAACAGTGTCATGGATATTGATCAAGTGAAACTAGTGTCATGTACGGAGATTGATCAAGTGAAAATATTTATATTGATTATTGACCAATATCAGTGTAATTGATCAATTGAATTTGCATGTCATGTGCGGTGTTAACAAACAGTGTCATTTACGATGATTGATCAATCGAATGTCACGTACCGATATTAATCAACTGACACTATTGTCATGTGTACAGACGTTAATTAATAACTAGTTTTATGTACGGATATTGATTAAGTGACAACCAGAATCATTAATGAATATTGATCAATTGAAAACTTGCCTTTTGTCGAGAAAACTACGTTGTCCAACTTAGTGTCATTTACGATGGAGATTGATCAATTCAAAAATAAAATTTCGTATATGTCACAATGATCACATAAATAAGTTATAACGACCTCTATGGCGCAGTGGTTGCGGGTTCTATTCCCGCCGCGAGACGAATGTTTGTTTGTTCTCCAAATATCTGTCCCTGGTCCGGGTGTTTACTTTGTATAATATCTATTCATTTACAAAATAAATATATATAATAAGTATCTAAGTAGTGTATCAATCAAGTGGTTCCCATATTACAAGCTCTGCTTAGTTTGGGGCTACATGATGCTGTGTGTTACAGCATTAATTAGTTATTTATTTATTAGTATTGATCATCATCATCATCATCATCATCATCCACTGCCCGATTTCACCCACTGCTGGGTATAGGCCTCCCTTAACTTGGGCCATTAGTATTGATCAAGTCACACTAAATATAATCAACTGAGCCTATTCTGGAATAGAAACAATTATTAAGAGATTTCTAATTCGAAATGTAAGTGTCTACGTCGAAATCCTAAATATAGCAACCCATATAATATTATTTAAAAAAAAAAACTTTTCACGTTGTAAGAAGAATTTCGTACATTAACCTGTTACTACCTCTCTCTGGCCCTGTCATTACCTGTCTCTGTCACTCCCTGTCTCTGTCACTCCCGTGTTAATATATTGCGTTTTCGCTCGCACAAATGTAATGGCCGCCGTCCGTGCGAGCGAGAACGCAGTATATTAACGCGGGAGTGACAGAGACAGGTAATAACAGGTTAATGTACGAAATTCTTACTACTCCGCTAACGGACTTTATCTGATAATGTTTCCGTAAACATGCCTCAGCATGTGCTAAGTCTTAGTTTTGTCCTGTTTCTGTCAAATACGTTATACTTCTGATTTTATCATGTGGGTATCAAGAGTTTAGTTAACAGTTTACTACCGCACCCAGACCCGGTACCTTTATCTGCAGGTATTGATTTAGCCTGCGCTTGGAATCGAACTCTCGTGCCAGCCCACTTCGCCGACAAGGCCAAGTGCTAGACAGAGACAGAACTCTAAGCTATAGTACAAATGCTAGAGTGATTTATCTAAGTAAAAGAATTATTTCAAGAATTCACTATCGCATTGCATTATACTAAGATATCCGCCTTATAGGTATTAGTTATAAATATAAATTTAATTAAATTGATGATTGTAATGAAACTTAAATTATGAATGGTAGATAACATGGTTCTACACTAAGTTTGCCGAGCTGTGGTCTCCACCGGTAATCGGTTCATCGACAGTTATGGCCAGCCCACTGCCACTTCAGCTTGCTAATTCTCTGAGCTATGTCGACAACTTCAGTTCTATGTCGCATAGCCTCGTTGCGGATTCTATCCTTCAGAGAAACTCCGAGCATAGCTCGTTTTATAGTTCGCTGCGTGGCTTTAAACTGGACATTTAACATAGATACGTTCTTTGTGATCAGCTACCTTACATCTTAAGGGTGCATTTTCTGTGCAGCGAATAGCTGCTAGCTTCGCCTTATATAGCTCTTCTGATATTTGGGAGATGTTTCTTCCCAAGTTCCTCAAAGTAACAATTTCAGATGTTGTATCTCCAATTGGTCAAAATAACTGGACAAAGAAAAAGGTGGGGTCAGCTAGCTAAACTGCTTCCAAGCGAAACTGTTTTATAATTGATAAGGTAAACTGGTTGCTTATAGTACGTCGTACGTCGGCTCGGCACAAGCAGCTTTCGCCCAGGTTGCCTGCGTCCCACATTTTTGTCCCTACTGAAGCAATATTGATCGATTGGTAATTCATTGGATTGGGTTTTGACCCAGGCTAAGCCTGCAGTTGATTTTACCACCCGACTGTGACGCTGTAAAATTGAATCATTCGACGAGCATGTTGTCATCTGTTGGCAAGCGCTTTCTAGTTTGACGTAGTACTAAATTGTATACATCTTAGTGCACGTGACTGTACGTACAACTAAGCCGTAGGTTAGTTTCAAGAAACGCTTACACATTGCGTGTTGTCATATAGTCTTTAAACATCGCAGAAGGACAGCATTTCATTTAAATGGTGTGAAAATCTCATGCCAGCTCTTTTTTTGTACCGGAATGATAGTGAAAGATTGGCTTCATTGATAGTATTAGGTGCCACCTCCACGCGCGAGTATATCGCGTCAAGTCCGCGCTTCTATCGCCGGGTAATATCCACGAGAAGACGATTATTCCGTCAGCGTATCAAGGCGACTCGCCAGGGATCGATAACGCCACGTGTGGTGACAGGCGCGCAACGTTGCCATTTTTTTCAGCCACTCGTCGTATCGTCGCGATAACATCGCGTGGAGACAGGTTCTATGAGAGTGTAGAATTACGTGGTACGACGATAAATAATATCGTCACAATGCACTCGCTCGTGTAGGTGGCGCCTTATGAAGAAGACTTTTTCAAACAATATTTTTGTGTATCTAGGCCGTGCACTAATAGATTTTTAGTTCCGAAAAAAAATGTGCTCTCAAAACACTGAAGGTAAAGATTGTGAGGACATCCCAACATATGATTACATAGATACACGCATAATTACATAACGTTCTTCTGTACGTCTATTTTGACGTTAAAATAAATGTAACAACAAGAAAAAGTAAATAAATGTATAATTAAAATAAATGAAGCGGAGATTTGTAATGATTTGTAATTTAGGTACAAATAAATATGTTATATATTTATAATATTATGTTTTTGTATGATTTTGTTTGTTTTCTAATGATTTCGGTTTGTGTTATTTTATTTAAATTCATAAATATTGGATAATATATGGATCTCTTTATTTTACTTTTGTAATCAAAAAATTAAAAGTGGGCTGTTAACAAAATCATTTATAAAACTAGTTTTTTCAGAGTTAAGTTAAAAAAAGGTGAAACAATATATTAGATTAGTCTGGTACATAAAAAGAAGAGACGTAGAAATGTACAGCTTAGAGATTTAAGATATTTGCGAACGCGAGATTTTTTTTTTGTATGAACTGTAACAATTTGGTTTGGATTGTATGTGTTTTCTATAAATGTGTTACATACAATTTACAATTACAAAGAAAAATGTATAAGTCTTTTGTAGTTAGGTTTTGTGCTAAGGAAATTATACGTTTATTTTGAAGAAAATAAATCGCGTTTTCGGATTTTTGAAAAATTTACTTAAAACACAAATTGGTCTTAACCGACACTTTTTAAACGCTTTTCCCAAAGTAACCTACCTACGAAATCAAATCGTAAGATTTATCAAAAATAAAAAAGGGTCAGAAACTATGAGTACATACACCTTAGTACCACAACATCCAGTCTGCAGATTAGTTTATCCCGAACCTAGCATTCTCATTGCTCTATTGAAGTTGCTTTAGTCGGTGAACCGTTCTTAAGGAATTTTGCCCTTAAGTTTATTGATGATGATGAAATCCTGCCCGATTTCGACAGCAGCGACTGTTTTTATCTTGGACAGGCATATTTAACTCTTATTTACATAAAATTAAAAAGTGCCAATCTGTATCTGGATACACATTTGCACTTGGTTGCATGTTGAATACTGTTTAATAGATAATAAGGTTGTAATAAAACATTTATATAAAACAATATTTTTATTTCCACCCTAAACGGCACAAAATCCAATTAATGTTTGGAGATTTGCCCTCAAATCTCTGAAAAGTTTTGTGATTGTGTACCAGACAATCGGAAAATAGCAGAAGTTGTTAAATTATCACTATAAAGGTCATAGCCCACTTACACGACTCTGCTCCAACACCGCCCTAAACTCAAACGACTGCTGGCGGTCCACTCGTTGACAGCTAGCAGTCGCCCAGCTGTCCACGCATTGACTGCTAGCAGACGCCCAACTTTCCACGCGTCGCCCGGAGGATAATTCGAAAATGGCCGCGGGGCGGCGTGCGACGGGAGAGGCTTGAGCCGCTCAGTCGGTAGCAGACGCCGCCAGTAGCAGTCGAAGCGGCGACTGCTAGCAATCAGCGCGCGGACACCGCGCCGACTCGTCTACAACGTGTGGCCAACGAGGCGTCAACTAGCGAACAATCTGATGGCGGGAAGCTTACTGACACCGAGCTTTCTGCTAATTTATGTTGTCAATATAAGTTATATCGCAAGGCCACGACTTCGGTCGTCATCTCTACGTGTATATCAATGTCAATGTCACGCGTATCAACCTATATTTAACCCAAAGAAATAGGACTAAAGCATAGAAGTCATTATTATTAATTGCGTGGCTTTCATATCACTGCGGCCATGAAGACCTATTGTGATCGCCACTTCTAATAGAAGTCATTAACTCATACGGCTGATCTCTACTTTCTTATGTCCATATATGTTAGCTAGAAAGAGATGCATACTTTATCCCAATGCGATTTCTGCGACTTCGTACCAGGGCATTTGTATGAAACTGCATAGACATTTGTTCGAGCGCCCTGGTACGATTAACTTTTTGAAGTCGCATTGATATAATATGTATGCATCCCTTTCTAACTGATGATATTGGACATAAGAAAGTAGATATCAGCTGTATTGAATTTTAAGACTTTATATAGCTGTCTTCCTATAACTGTGATTTAACCAAACTGTAGGCGCTGCGCTAGGTGCCTTACTACACTAAGGTTCCCTACATAAAAAGGTTCCTCTCAAATTTTTGAAATAGGTAGGTTATTATAATAGAAACAAAAATTATATCACAATAATTTATTTTTACAAATGAATAAAGTTTTCACAAGGTTTCTTGTAGAGTTAATGAAAATTTCACAATGAAAAGAACGAAATTACACAAATGGAAACGAATGAGTGAAAGAAAAATAATTAATCGCACAAAGGCGCGATGACATTCATCTAATGTTACAAATTAGTGTGCGGTGGGTTCGCGAGTGTGCACACCTTAAAAAGAACAAATTAAAAGGTAAACAATGCAAGTATTGCTATCTTTTACCTCGCTCTTTTAAGTAAAGTTACTCTAAAGAATGCGAGTACGCCGATATGAAAAAATCTGTCAAAACCACTGTCCTTATCAGTCCTGCATACTATAGACCGTACACACACACGAACCAACCACATAGAATTTGAGCTTACCAACCAAATGTACCTCTAAGTAAACAATTTACGCCTATCTACAACAATTCGAACACTCGAAGCGAATAAAACTTTGAATACCCAATCGGCAACAACTTTACAAATATACTTTTGGTCCCACTCTAAACACGCTGGCATGTTAACGTATAACTATAAAATCTCCTCACTCGATGTGATCGACACAATAACATTAGACTCGCGGGCGAGGCATGGCGACAGGCCTAGAATAAATAACGCCGCGACTTTCCTTAGATTATTTACAACTCGTAAAGCCGACGGCCCCGAAACAAACGGGTAAACTTTGAACACATTTACAGAATACGTCTGGGTATAATTATGCATTTTGTACCATCAATGTAGGGGCGCGATTACAGACGAACCGCGTTCACGTAATCGGAGCCCTACCGCATTAAAAATATACAACTTGCAATAACTATCTTAAACCTAAATATTTACATCACATACCGGCGCAGCGGCGATTCGAAACAATGGTAAATGACATCGCTCGTCTATCGGTCGCGTGTCGCTAACTTAACCATGCCATTTCATAGCGTTGTCTGTCACTTTACTCGTGTTTAACATTAGTGCGACAGTACCGGTGATATGCATGAGCAGTAAATTTAATCTAGCTTGTCGCAGAGCAAAAAAAACCTGTCATAGACCTTGCAGTTAAAAATCTGGCATGGTTTATCAGAAGCCTACTGCGATTTTTCTTTTTCTTATTAGTCTTCTGATAGAACTGAATTCACTAATAGGAAGAAAATTCCCAGTAGGCTTCTGGAAGACCATTGAGAACAATGATTACCAACAAGCCATGGCATGCCTTCGGACGGCTTAAAAACTCCAACACCAGAGTTGGCTACAAACAAATACGAAAGGAAGAAAAGATCATTATCTTTTCAGTAATGGTAACACTACTGAGAAATGTTGCAAAAGTCAACAACCGTTATTTTCACTGCGCGACAATATCAGGAGCGACAGACGAGCGAACATCAACACAACACCGTTCCATACACAATCTGTGACGTGGCTTCGGGAGAAGCGCAATGTCCAAGAATACGTATACTAATCCAAAGGGATTCTACACATGCACAACTGTATACACCGTATCAAAGTGGCCACGAGCCATAATTCCGAGCACAGTTAGCACTGTTACAGTTCGCGCATCGTGACGGGGTCACGAAGGGCATCGTCACCGGCGCAGAAGCGCGCAGCACAGATACCGCTAGCAGAGCACGGCGCGGTCTGGCGGCGCGCGCGTGCTGCGCAGGCGCAGGCAGCCGCTCTCGCACTCCAGCGCACAGCCGCACTCGTGCTGCGGTTGGCACAGCTTGGCCGGCTTCTCGTAGTCCGGCTGGAACTTCTTGCACAGCGCTAGCACGGAGGGCGGGTGCGGGTGCGATTTGCGGGAGACCTGCAATGTTGCGAAGATCTGTATTAGGTTAGTTTGCTGATCGGTCTAACATTTTTGGCAATAAAACACATACTTATTCGACATGTGATACGTAGCTCAATTTAAAATGCGAAAATAATTCTACAAGCTCACGATAACACTAGGCTGTCACGATTTGTAAATAATGTGAATGAGTAGGTACATATTTCTATATTTTTCCAATCAAATACAAAATTTAGTTATTTAGTAGGAACACTATAAATAGTAGTTTTTTAATTTACACCAATTCTTAACGCGACGAAGCAGACAAGAATTGGCAAGAAACTCTTCTCTCTTCTTCTTGTAAAGTCTTCACTCTTCTTGAAAGTTTTCTCTCAGAGTTTTTGAACACATTATAGCCATAATCTCCAACGACATTAATGTTTTTACATTAAGATCGAACTAGCTAATTTATGGCTTGAAAATAAAATAAAAATACAGAGGTAAGACAAAATTTAGGGCCTGGTATCCAATACACACAAGCGGAGAGGAGATCGCAAAAACATACTTTATTGTCACGATTCTATTAGTTTATAATAAAGCTGTAATTTTCTTTACCTTTTGTTTTGTTGTTGTTTTTGTTTAAAACTTAATTTGTTCTAAAATAAATTATTGCTCGCTATTATTGTAACTCTCGACTTGGTAGTCGAGAGTAACCTAAGATCGAGCGGGTATACTGAAAACCAGCCCTGTGTAGACCGTGCACTTCGCAGATTATTGCTGAGAATACTAGCATTCGCCTAGAGCACACTCAAAATCATTGTGTTTTTTTTTATATTTATGTTTTACAGTAAATATATTTGTAGTTCATTTGTATCTTCTCATCTTTTATGAATACTAGTTAATACTTTACCAACGTAAAGCTTCATGCGACATATACCACACAGCATCACAGGCTAAACTCTCATGCGGTTAACAATATCAGAATTACCTATCCCCTAATCTCTAGGTTAGTGTTATAGCCAATCCAGCCCGCGTCTCACCTTGGGCGTGGAGGGGGCGTCAGGGAAGGGGGGAGAGATGTCACGCGCGTGCGCATGTTTCAGCGGCTTGTCGCGTTCTTCTTCTTCTGCTGTTTTTGTGTTCGTCGGCGAAGATGGCCGGGAGTCTGGTGTTTCTGGAAAATGAATTTAAAAAATTTATAGGAACTCGAACGGTTTCACCACACACCATACCAGCCTATATCAGTCCATTGCTGGACATAGGCCTCCCTTAATAAAGAGGGATATGTCCATAAACCCCACTCTGGGTATACGGGTTGGAGATCGCAGGGCACAACTTCTTCAGTAATGTTAGTATCCAGTATGGTCTTTAGGTAATTCATCTGAAGCTTGTAAAACCAGAAATTTCTTCATCCGACCTCTGTGGCGCCGTGGGCAAAGGTCCGCCTGAGACGCAGACGGTTGCGGGTTCGATAAATATTTGCATGACCTTCAGATCTCGAGTCTGGGTGTTTCGTTTGTATAATATGTACATATGTAAAAGTTTTATTTAACATGTTGACTTCGGGACTTGCAAGCTGAACCTGCGGTAGGTGCGCTGTTGTGTTATTCAGCACTCAAAGCGGTAACCAATATAATCAGTCATGTGGTTCCCAAAATCGAAACACGAAGCTGTCTGATTAGTTTGTGGGGCGGGGCTATTATGGTTGCTGTGTAAATATGTTCAACATTATTTATTTAAATTCCAAGTCCTAGTGGGCCCAGTTAAATGATGGCTCCAGTGACAATAACAGAAGCATTGTGCTGAGAGTTTTCATACAGAGAACCTATTTATATATTTCCAATTCTCACCTCCATCCTCATCATGCGTGCCATTCGTCCCGTTACACCCGTTCACTCCATGCCCGTTATGCCCGTTCACTCCATGCCCGTTATGGCCGTTCACCGCATGCCCGTTGTGTCCATTGACGCTGTCATCGCTGTCAGTGTCCCCGTCGCTTGCTGCTTCGTGCGTGTCAAACCCGACGCCTACAATGGCGCGCGGCATATCGGCGTCGTCTTTCAACCAGGGGTGCTCCAGGCACTCTTCCACTGTGAGACGAGCCCTGGAAGAGTTAAATAATCCTTGTAAGTATTTTTTGCAGCGGCACGCATTTATTTATTTCTTTAAGGTGACGATACATGTCAAACCTCCCTCTCGCTCGCATTATTCAACATTATTGAAGATATAAAATCACTGAATGTAGTTATGCAAAATAGCAAACCTTCACGGCCTAGAAAATAACAATACAAAGGTTCAGCAAGAATATCTTGTTGAACCCAACACGTTTTCCTGCAAAAAAAATTGTACTAAAATTGATCAGTTTTTTGGTAAGAAAACATCATAGAATCAAAAAGACATGATTACAGAACCTTTGTATGGTTATTTTCTAGGCCGTGAAGGTTTGCTATTTTGCATAACTAAATTCAGTGATTTTATATCTTCAAAAATGTTGAATAGTGCGAGCGAGAGGGAGGTTTGACATGTATAGTCGCCTTAACACTTATACACAAAAGTGTTGTACAAAAGAAGGACTAGCCCCAATACTTATAACCGCTAATTAAACTTAACCATTGCTTAAAGTTAGCCCTGTCAATGTTTGTCATCAACCAAGAGATGGTAATACTTTAATCATTGTTTATTTTTTTACAGATTTTTAAAAGGCCATTAATGCACGTCGTTATTTCCAGGTTGAAGACAAGCCTGCTAACAAAAAAAACTAGGTACATTTACCTACTTTTTTTAGCACGCTTGTCTTTATCTTTAAATTATGTTCCTACCTTATTAAAAGAAAAACGAAGTTAAAAAACCGTTCTACATTAAAACAATAAAACTCATAACTGATTAACTCACAATTTTAATTGAACTCTGAATTATCAAACCATAAAATATATACAATAAATATAACTAGGTATTTAAAACTATATTTATTTGCATTTTCAGTGGCCAATTAAATAGCTGTGATGTTCAGGATTTATAGTCCACACCACCACATTAGACTATTATCAGTCCACTGCTGGACATATCCTTCCCCTAATAAAGGGGGATATGCCCATAATCCCAACGCTGGTCATGCGGGTTGGGGATCGCAGGGCAAAGCTTCTCGCACCACCGACGCTGCTGCCCGTCGGTGGCCAGGGGAATTAGCTGTGCCGATGTAGGCTGTGCTATGCCGCATTCAGCCGACTGCCAGAGCCCTGTTCGTTGTTTAGCAGGGTACACCACGTGCAGGTGGGGTTGGCTTGGGTTCCGAAGATAGGGGTTGGAACCCCGTACACCCCGGATTTATAGGATTTATAGTGCGGTGAATTTCAAAATTGAAGGCTTCGATAGGCGACCTACCTCTGGAAATGTAATATTTCCAGAGATATTGGGACAACTTCAAGAGATTTAATATCAAGTCTGTAAACTCCTAAAAGGTTAAGCTCGCCTGTGTATATATTTTTTGCCATAATTTTCATATTCATTATTTCTGTGCACAATAAAGTTTACAGAATTGCAGAGCTTGTACCTACTGACAATCTGAGGTAACCATCCTTCGTCAAGGATTAAACAATACGAACGGTTAACCCAAAGCTGGCACCTAAATTAAGAGACCGGCTGTTCCAGAACAACCACGATAAACGTAATGTACATGACATTTATATCACAAAGTACTAAATAAAGTACAAGGAGCACTTACTTCGGGTCGAGCAGCAGCGTCTCCCGTATGAACATCATCGCTCGCTGCGACACGCCTCGGAACAGGTCCTTTGGAAAGGACAGCTGGCACTGCGCTATGTTCAGATATGTCTCCTGCTTGGTGTCGCCGGCGAACGGCGAGTAACCACTCAGGAGGACGTAGGCCAGCACTCCGACCGACCAGATGTCGGCTGCTACGGATAATGGCTCGTATGACAGGATTTCTGGCGCTGGAGATGGAAAAACTGGTGTAAAATAGTTGCTTGAAAATGAAAATTGAAAACACGTTTGTTTCAGCTTTAAGAACAACTAACCGACGAATAACGCTTCGTTTTCCTTTGAAAAACTGTCAAAAATTAACAACGAGGCGTCGAAAATTTGACAGTTTCTCAAGGGAAAACGAAGCGTCATCGGTAACGGTATAATAATAGGAACCGGCCGCTATAGGATAATAGGTATATTGATTAAAAAATATTACTTAAAACATAAATAATTGTGTCCTTAAATCTTAATTATATTAGGAATATTATGGTCTTCATACTAGGCTAGCCAGATCGCGAAGAGAGTAGAGTTCGAGTCTACGATTTACAATTTTGATGAGGTAGATGATCTCGTATCTTTTATATGATGTCATAGAGCGTCTTGGTTCTTCATCATCATCATCATCATCACCATCATCAATAGCCTACAGAAGTCTACTGCTGAACATAGGTATCCCCTAATTTATGTGACGTGTTAAAAATTTTAATTTGATTTGATTTTTATTTGTCTGACTTGGTTATTAATTTATTTTAAGTTTAGCTTGTTTTTATTTTTCTGACTGGCTATTTTAAATTTTAAAAAATTAATACGTCTGAAAAGGCAGATTTTTGTAGAACTAAATTAGCATTTTTGCACCCTTTGTAACCAAAAAATCTTTTGAATAATATTATTATGAATAATGAATTAAGGATTTCCACGAAGAACGGTCTTAGCCATCTCTATCCAAAGATTATGAACAACCTTGCGTCTTGTTAGTTGGTAATATTAGCACTCGACACTGTTAAAGTTGTGGTCGTGGTATGTATCTCAAATTCCTTTATACAAAATTAAGTGCACATGCACAAAATGGTGAAGGAAAACATCGTGAGGAAACCCGCGGCTGAGTCAGCTCCACGTATTGTCCATGTCTTCCCGGCGTGTAAGGTCGACTAGGCAGGTAGGATGATAATACTAAACTAGGAAAATGCAACATTTGTTATTTTTAGAGCAAATCAAACATATTTTTTTTCCTATAGCGAAAACTGTTTAAGGTTTCATTTGTTCTATTTTTGTGTGGCTAGTAGCCACTATTAACCCTAACCTAATCCTAAGCCTTATATTCTTAAAAGCTGTTTGATGATCATCATCATGAATCAGAAATTATAGTTTTAATCAAGCTAAGATTGCCTTCGAGGTTCAAAATCATTTTAGTTCGATCTAGCTGTAAACACGCTTGCGCAGTTTCTGTTAACATTTCCTAAAAAGTCCAATGTCAACGTTATTTTTATCGCATAATTATAAAATTCATCGATTTATCATTTTCCTTTTACGACGCATACATTTCCATAAACGGCACCTAATTAAGAAAATTCCAATTAAGTACCTACCTACCTCCCTAAGTGAGTACCTACTTAATTGACTTTATAGCATTTACGACCTAATAAACATTTTTTTGTTCCTCTTTATTGCTATTTGTAAGTAGCATAGATGCAGATCTAAAAGATCTTTACAACAGATTCTTTATATGATGGTAAAATTACATTTAAAGAAATGGTACCTACCAACTTACATAACGTAACAAGTCATGAAGAAAAAGCTATTAAGTTATAGGTACCTAATTACTTACATCGATAAAAATATGTTCAAGATCTCGGTATAGGTACAGTCAAATGCTTATCATAATATATGTGAATCTATTTTTGGTTGTTTGTATTAATACAATACAATATATATTTAATACAATATTTAAAACAATAAATTACCATGCATGCAAAATCAGAATCACTTTTAACTACATTTAAAGCGAACTAGTATTAACATTAAATTATAAAAAATGATAAATTGGTCTAGGTGAGTAGGTAATTTCCATCATAGCGGGCACTATCTCCCACCCTAGGTTTAAACCTGTGTTGTGAGAGATAGTCTCAATCGTCCATACAAAATAAAATATTAAATAACGTGTTCATTGTAATTAAAAATATAAATAAGCTAGTTAGTTATTATCTATATTGTATATTATGAAATTATTAAAATTAGTAGAATGGAGAGAAAATCAAGGTAGCAAAGTAGGTATGTGTTTGTGTAAAGATGGTTAATTTATAAGGATTGTTTGTTAAGGGGGAATTGGGTAGTGTGTGTAAGAGAGCGATTAAATGACTGGTTGTTGGTAATGGTTTACGTGTGAGTGTTGGGGTGTATGTTTGTTACTATTTCACGTCGGAACGGCTCAACGGATTTGGATGAAATTTGGAATGAATGTAGATTTTACAGGTACCCCAGATTAAATACAGGTTAATTTATTATATTTTATATAATTAATTATATCTTAAACGTAAGCGAAGCCATGGGCGAAAGCTAGTCTCTCATAACCTCAATATATGCAGGTAAATGAAAAATAATTACGTAATTCATTCCATAAAAATGATTATAAATAAAACTTACAAGGCAAAGAACACGTTTTTTGGGAATTCAATTACAGGGAAAAAAACCTACCTACTAAAGTATTTTTTCTTTTCCTGTTTTTTTGACTGCGTAATAGGTACTCCTAGCAAATTTCAGTCTGATTTTGTAGATTTAGGTGTGGTTTAGGAAACAAACAGTGCATTCATAAAAACAGTTCATAAACGTAACCGATAACGCATCGTTTTCTCCTTCCCCTCAAAGAAGGTTTCTCTTGCAGTAAATTTTTGTTTCAAGGAAACATGAAGAATTATCGTTGTCATCATTGTTACAGCAATTCTCTTTCAAATTTCTTTTCTCTTTTCACTGAGTGCTGAAATTACAATTTTGCTGTCAGCTCGCCCGCAGTCAACGTCAACTCACCGACATAATCCCTCGTCCCCAAGATCTCTCTGACGTGCGCGCCCGGCTGTATCGCGCGGCTGATCCCGAAGTCGCAGATCAGCAGCTCCTCTCCGCCAGCGGTCAGCAGCAGGTTCTGAGGCTTCAGGTCCAGGTGGGCGATCCTCCGCGCGTGTAGGTGTGCTAGGCCTGAGACATGATCAAATTAGACATCTTATTCCACTACACACCAGCCTATATCAGTCCACTGCTGAACATAGACCTCCCCTAATAAAGGGTGATATGCATGGGCATATCCGAGCATGGAGATTCCATAATCTTCCATGCAGATTAGGAATCGCAGGGCACAGCATCTCGCACCGCCGACGTTGCTGCCCGTCTGCGGTCTTAGGTCTAGCCTTAGGAATTTAGTTGTGCTGGTGTTAGGCTATGCTATCCCGCAATCAGCCGGCCAGAGACCAGAGCCCCGTTTTTTATACAGTAGGGTGTAACACGGCCAGGTGAGGTTGGCTTGGATTCCGAAGATATTAGTTGGCACCCCTTACAACCTCTCTCATCTTACTAAGTATGTTGCGATTATGTTGTGAAAAACCATAGCTAAACTTAGCTTAGACAAGTCTAAATAAAGGACCATTCTTTGTTTTCAAACTTAAAAACCATAAACAAGTGTTAATACACTACCAAACCGGAATTATCAGAAATCTTTGTCAAAGGGAGAACTTAAGTAACTAAGATCTAAATATGCTACAAAATAGCTACCAATATTATTATAACTAACAATTTCTAATAAACTGTGAGAAGGTATGTAAAGAAACCCCTACTGATTTTCTACTTTGTCGTGGCAACACAACCACACTATGTATTCGCAATATTTTATGCTTGCGCTGCTCGCTGGTCGAGCCTGCTCAATCAAATAGGTGCTAAAGTTATTATTATATCCTCAAAGCAAACAACACTTAATTATATTCTACCTTCTAGAACGTGTCTGAGTGCACGTCGGGCTGCGCCCTCGGAAAGGCGCTCCTCCTCGTCCAACAGACGCTGCAGCTCTCCCCCAGCGCACAACTCCAGGACTATGGCCACTTCAGAGCGCGTCTCGTACACCTGGAAAACGGACAATAATGGGATAAATACATCTGCAAAATTATTGAAACATAAAACACACAATTAACGTTTGTAGTCGTTACTTCACGTAGGTAGTAGAGATCTTTGTGAAAGGCTCGTCCGGGGAAGTACAACCACCATGCTTAATTCTACCGTGAAGTGGTGTTTTCGGTTTGAAGGGTGTGGGCGCTATAACCTTCATGCCTTGAGTTGATGGACGAAGGCGTTGCATCGTAGCGCACGTTGCAAACATTCGTGATTATTTATATGGTCGTAATGATAGTAAATAATCATGATGATGGTAAATACTTATCAATCACTAACAAAATTCTCAAATGAGTCATGTTGATGTCTGCAACATACATCCTTAGGATGCAAAACTAGTATTTCTCGTAAGTGATTTAAGATGAATGGGGCTCCATTTGTTGACTAGGCAGTCGCAATCCATCAGCAGACTGCGAGCCTGATTGATCTGATGACGGATGGGGACATTACCATCAGCTCAGCAGCTTTTGAGAAATCAAGTTGTGAAGTTAAACATTACTTTCGTGAATCATTATCAAATTAAAGACTCAAATTTTTACCTATTTTATTTCTCTGTTTTTGTATTTTTTTTTTACTTGGTGTTGTGTGCAATAAAGAGTTCATCATCTATCAATCATTTATAGTGGCGTTTTTGAAAGGTAAAAGTTCTATCCCCCCCGAATAATAATGAAACTGCTCGTATTCGTATTTTAGTATGGATTAGTAGATAGTACGAGCAAGGAAAGGAGTGAATACAGAGTTGACGGCTGATAGGAGTGATTGGAGAAAGAAAACATATTCTGCCGACCCCACCTAGAGTGGTTTAAGGGCAGGCGAATGATGAGTATGTAGTAAGAGAAGCCTCACCTCATGTAAGCTGACGACTCTGGCGCTGTCCGAGCATAGATCCAGGACTGCTACCTCATGCAGGATCTCCCTGGTGGTGTCGGCTGCGCGGCGCCGCTTCCTGATGAATTTGGCGGCGTACTCCTCGCCGGAGACCAAGTGCCGGATCTTGCGGACTGACGCAAATTTGCCCCTGGAAAGAAAATAACTCATGAAGATCAAGCGAATACAAATGACCCTTTAGATTAACACATAGAAGACTCAGAAAAATGTTGGGGCATACTCAATTGAGGTATTTGGTATTTAAACATGTATGAGACTCTAGGTTGTTTAAGTACTAAACTGACTAAACAATAGCCTATGATGAAATCTAAGAATTCTAAGAAAAAATGAAGTATTTTTTATTACAGTAGTAGATAATGTGAAATAAGTTCCAATTTATCCAACTCCTGTATACACCAGGACCTAACTCAATATTTCGATTTCTAGTCTCAGAAACAGTTACAAGTTTAGCAATTCTTGTCAATGTATATTATCCCATGCAAGTTAACTAAAGAGGCTATAACAGTCTTGTCCATAACTAAATGCAATATCGGAGGCCTCATAAGCTAATCCAACGACAGGAACGGTATATCCTCAGGCTACCAACTGTCCAACTTGCAATACATTTCAATGTTTATGCGACATCGCGGTGGAATATTAGGAGTTAGGAGACTGTCATACTCAATAAGTTAGAAAACGTTATGCTTTTTGCAGCGACAAGCAGTACGCGAGTTCCTTAAACATCATCCACAACGGAAGTATTTTCATTGCTTTCTTTTAGGAACGGTTTTGTGTTGAGCCTCCATCCACGTAATTGTTCAGAGGGGATACCTCTGCATACCTTCTACAACGAATTTTGACGAGCCTCTTTTATCCACAGATGATGTTGTGAGAGTTCGAGTGGTTGGTTCTTTATAATTCATCCAGTAATATGCAAATGGATTAGTATTTTGGGTTTCTATATTTCATTCAGGCTATCCTCCAGAAAACTCTCCCTTTTCTGCAGTTCATTGTATAAGTGAAATATAATCCGAGCCCTTTTCTGCTTTGGAAGGTCCTTGCGGTGCGTCAAGGTTTCTTTAACCACCGCTCAACAGCAAGGGAACGAGTTACTGGTTCCCTTTCGTTTCCCTACACCGAAAGCAATAGAACATAAGTAACAAGACATAATGGACACATAAATTTGCTAAACGGTCAATGGAAATGTTACCGTCCATAATCCAAAACGTTTCGTGCGCCTCATTGACCCAATCCAAGTATCCTGTTACCAGGATTTATTCCATGGCGATACTTCAAAGTCTTCGCGATATATTACAGGGTACAACAGTGTGTTTGCATTAAAGTGGATTTACCGTAAGCAGCCAGGATTACTACTGCCAAGAACGTAATACATCAACCATGAAATAGGGAGCCAAATCCCTAGATTTGGTAAGGATTCCCCACACTGCATGTTTGCACAACTCTGGTGCCGTGGTGGCATTAATAATGGCTGATGTCACTTTAAAACCATTAGTTTTATAGCTCTGCCATAGATATAAGCACAGCTTTTCATTGCTCTTCTGATTTCAGATTCGTACTGAGATGTGCATACGAATTACGAGCACACGCAGGCTACTTAAATCAGATTGGCCAGACGGCGGCAGTTCTGTAACATTAATATTTGACTAATTGGCCGACATTCGTTTTCTCTGTGGAGGGTAACTTCATGACTGAAGATCGTGACCACTTTGTTGTCTTAGTGATGGACTGGACTTGGAGCTTCTGATGGCGGCTATCTGCATCACTTCTTGGATATTCATTTCCCCTTTAAATAAGCAGTCCAACTAGTTGAGAATCTACTGATATCTACAGCATACAATGGGAAGACACATTATGACGATTTTCAACTTTGACATATTTGAGCAATAAATTAATAAAAAACAAAGTACTCAGCACATAAACCTAACAAATATTCATCACGAAATTCGCATATTACATTGCCAGTGGTACAGAAAAGGAAGTACCTTTCATACAGAAAAAAATACTGTTCCCGAACTTCCCGAGAGAGGAAAATAACTTTTTCGAAAAAGAGCAAAGCCGCACAAAAACTCTTAGGTACCTGAGAAATAGTTACTTTTTTTTTTTACCCGTCATTCCATATTCTGAGTAGAGATTATTAGTATAGTCCTATTCCGAACAAACAAAAACATATCTCCAGTGAAAATAATAGGTGTGCTTAAGCTAAAGTGAGCATGAGAGTAAGTAGTCTGTGCAGTCGCGCATATAAATCGCGGGCGTTCACGGCGCGTGCGCAATTAGCGCCGCTGAATAATACTAAATCTAAGGCCGGGTACATATGGGCTGTACAGTGTACATGTTCTGTAAGACCAATGGATGATTTAGATTTTTAGACCTTTTCAGTCAAAACATCCAGTTAAAACTTGTTAAGGGTCAGGCGAAACTTAACCGGTGGTGGTTGATTCGTGAAATGGTGTCGGAATTTCTTAAAGCACCTATGAAATATGCAATAGGCAGGCAACTAGTGTTGCTATTATTTAGATTTAAAGTGTACTCTAATAAAAATCTAAAGGGATAAATAAATATCCCTGACAACTATTGTCTGCCATGATCAAGCAATCCATTACAGGATTCATGATGATCCTTCTGGTCGATTTCGGCTACGGCGACTGTCTATCTGAACATATATTTTAAGTCTGATCCTAGTAAATTTCTATTTATGTGAGGCGAGGGCTTCGTTGTTCTGCCCTCTGATGCGCTCTAATGTGGCTTGTGTATCCGATCTTGTTGATGAAGGTACGATCGCATTTGGGGCACGTCAGTACTCCATTTGTCGAAGTTATAGGAATTGGCCGCCTTTGTCTGGTGGTCTGACCTTTGATTCCTCTCGCTTTTTGTCAAACTCGTTCAACCTGTGGTCATACTATTCATTGCGGATCAATCAAAGGGCAATATGTACGTTTCTTTAACAAAATCCCAAATGACGTGATTAATTTATCTGTAAATAAATTCAAAAATGTTTTTAAACATAACCTCTGTATTAAGGCTTATATATAATATCTGATTATTTAGATGACAAAAAGCTTGGGATGAAACTGTCTCCAACTCCATCAAAAACAATGCAATAGTTAAGAATAAAAATTGTAATAACAGGGACTTAAAATATAAGCCTAACAGAGTTTCTTGCCAATTCTTCTCTGTCTGGTCGCGTTACGAATTGGTGTAAATTAAACAAAATGACGTTACAAAGTGTACTTTACAGTTCCTATTGAATAAATAAATTGCGAATTTTGAATTTTTGAGCTGCTCCAGCTGTTCGTCTATTTTCAGCCTAAGTTAATCCGGCGCCGGCGCAACAAATAAGTACCAAGTTATAAATAACACGAATAGCCATTCGAAATCGATTTCATATGAGTTACTTAAAATAAATTTCTACGAATATTATAAAGGCAAAAGTTTGTAAAAAAAGATGTGAAATTTTTGTTCTTCCTTCAAGGTCAAACTACTGAACGGATAGATCTAAAACTATGCACTTTGTAGTTCTAGAATACATAGGCTACTTTTTATCTGGGTAACACGCGAGCGAAGCCACGCTTTGAAGCTTGTATGAAGCATAATAACGTGATTTGCGTGTTTGATGAATAAATAACATTGAAATCTTATTGCCGGTGACAAAGTGATAGTAGTATGAAACTTGTGGTTTGGGTTCGAATCCCACTTCGGTCTAAAAGTTAAGGTATTCGTACCTGGTAAATTCGAAAGTACAAAGGGTAAATAGGGCCTAAATAGCGTATATCGGTTCTGATTATAATGTAGAAAATGTTTAAATGAAACCTCAATCATCATCATCATGATCCACAGCATATATTTAGCACAGCAGCTTTATTCACTGCTGGGCCTCCCGAAGTTTGCGCCATCTACCACGGTCTTGTGCTAGTCGCATCCACTTGCACAAGAGGACATTCGTGTATGCGAATCCCAATACTTCAAGCTAGGTAAAAAAACATCTATTTTTAACGTTTGATTGCAGCAAAACACACCTCAACACATGCGCTACCCTGACGTCTTGTACGAGGCCTGCAGCCAATATGTTAATTTTAGAAAAACTTATCCTTTTAATGGAGTCTTCAAACAATTAAATTTATCCAAAGATAACAAAAACTTTATAACAGTCACCGGTATTATCGAGCGACCTGACCGGGTTAAGTAAGTAGGGCGGGACACACCCCCGCCCGCCCTACGCCACGTGTACACTGACCTGCTAGACCTGACATTGACCTCGACACGTGGGCAAGACCACGTTGTATTGTCGTATCATGTAAAGTCTCTACTTGATGAAAAAGGACTCGCTAGATGCGCGGTCAGAAGACAGCTTATATTAATAGTATAATAATAACTAATAAAATAAGCTAGCGCTTTTAAGCCCACGTGGCAAAGCAGCTTCAAGCTGAGACGGAACCTTTTTAGCCCAAGCCCACACACACCTAACTTTTTAGTTCCTTTCTTAGTTTATAGTAGTTACTACCTAGCTTTAATTACTCAAACCTACTTGGATCTTTAGTCTCTGTCTGATTATTTCTACTGACGATTTTTTGAGGTAGAAATAATCAGACGTCTGGAAAATCAAGTTCATACAATAAACCCCAAATATCACCGCAGGTGGTTCTAATCCAGTTTGTCCCAATCGGTCCAAATTAGAGTTACCAAAAAAACCTGCTTTGGTTCCTGCAGCTGCGTTATTCCAGACAGGTGCGAAGTTTTTCGCCGAATTTCGGTTTGAGATGTCTGCGATCGGATGCGCACACGCAATGCCACGGAACTGGCTGGCTTTCATGCTCGCCTTCCAATGCGAAAGGTAATGAACATGAAATAGCTTAGCCAAAGTGCTTAGTGTTTTTGTAGGTACGACGAATTTGTAGAGTAGTTTTTTTTGACTATCTGGCTTTGTCCCATGACACTTATATTATAAATGCGAATGTTTGTGTGTGTGAGTATGTTTTTTTCCACTCAACTCCGTAACAGCTTAACGGATTTGGATGAAACTTGGAATATACAATTATGTAGTCTGTGACCTTTATTAACAAATAAACTTTTAAGACCTTTTACTTATGTACATCTTTCAGAAGATAAACGATATTGGCTATTGCCATCTCTTACCATTGGATAATGCCAAACAATGACAGGGCTAACTTTGAGCATTGATTAACTTTGAGTAGCGTTCATAAGTAAGGGGGTTAATCCGCGGACAGAAGCTAGTTTTTTTTTTTAAATTTACCAGAGTCTTTAAAAGTGAAATATATTTTTTACTTTAAAATAGGTACTAACTACTCTAAATTATTTGTTTGTTTGTTTTAAATACTCAATACATCATGAAATTTCACATACACGTCAGGGGTACAGAAAAGTATATAGGGAAACTTTCATCCAGAAAAAAACCACTTTCCCGAGGGATAGATAAATAACTTTTAACGCGAGCGAAGCAGTGGGTAAAAGCTAGTATAAATCTTGTGTTCGCAGTGGAAGTCGGGCCTGACGGATGCTTACAATCAGCAAAAAGGTTAAATTGAATTAATTTGATCTGGCTTCGTCAATTACGTGAAATTTTTATTTCTTTAGGGACTCACTCGTCATATGAGTGTATATTACTGGTGTCAGGGTTGTCTTAAAACAACCATGGGAACTCATACGATTGGTTTATTCTCATCATCATCATCATCATCGACAACCTATAGAAGTCCACTGCTGTACATAGGTCTCCCCCAAGGAACTCCACAAAGAACGGTCTTGAGCCCTCTCCATCCACCGATTACCTGCAATCTTGACGATGTCGTGGGTCCATCTGGTGGAGGGTCTCCCTACACTTCGTCTTCCAGATCTCATTTACTAGTTATTACCGTATTTTTTCATTAATATATTGGTACGGTTAGGTCATCATCATTCACAGTTTAACGGTCACAGTGCCATCCACCACGGTCTTGTGCTAGACGTATCCACGAACGCCTGGTTAGGTACGTACTTGTTTAAATCTTCTTTGCAACATAAGAAACTCAAAGAGGATGTATCGCAACGCCTGTCAACCTGAGTGTTGTGAGTCGAATAAATGGTCGATCTCAAAGCTTGTTTGTATATTATTTCCTGAATAACATATTACACATACAGTACAGTAAATTATTCTTATGGAAAGACAGCCTTTTCTAGTTTTTGTCTGCGAGACGATCTGGCCTATTCACTAGTGTTTATTTCATAATCAGTCAAAACAAAGCCCTTGTTGCTTTGATTGCAAAAAAATCGAATCCACGACACAGTAGAATTAAGTTAGAACGATTTTCTACTTTTGTTGAATAAGAAAATGTATTTTAAAAATCGTTCTAACTTAATAATGCCTTTTATGAATTAAACGCGAACAATTCCAAGCAAATCTTCAAATTAGATTTGTAAGTTTAGTCAGAAGTTTGATATTTCAAAAATTATAGCAGTTTGAAAAAGCTTAAGTGTCAATCTACTTTTGTAGCTTTTTTCTATGCTATTTACCAAAAACTATAACGTCAGTAGAATCCCGGTCACCAATGGAACCCAAAGGAAGTACCCAACGACATTCAGTCAGCATTATCAACTTGATGCAACATCCGACTGCTTCAATGGATAACTGCTGTTTAAATGTCATAATCTTGGAGGGGATTGGAGTTATTGTGCGATTTATAATCCCCTTCAGCAGGTCCGTAGTCAGACGTAGTCCTCTGAGAATCTTTCCTACTTTTTTCACATTACAATCTAGGCTTACGTACTTGTTAGTTTTCGAGACTCTAATAAAGATAAAGATAAAGAGATTTATTTGCCAAAAAACATGTGTATACAAGGTAATAAATTATATAAAAGAAACAACATGCTTGACCGATTGCGGTATGCAAAATTAGTAGAGCCATCTGCATGCAACATTAAAATTAACTACAATATTTTATCATTGAGAAGTTCGTCTAGACTATAATAACATTTTGAAATTAATATTTTTTTTATTTTCTGTTTAAAATTTTTTTCGTCCAGGTTCTTGTACAACTTAGGTAATTTGTTAAATATTTTAGGAGCGACACTAACAACACTTTTTACTAACTAGGTCTAAGCTTAGGCTTAAGTCATTGTCTAGGAGTACATGACGTTTGAAGAGGAGGGTTCAATTGACATTCTTTTAATAACGTTTTTATAAGTATTTATAGATTAAAGATTGTATTTTAGAATATTTATTACAGTTTTAGAAGTAGTAATATTCTTTGTGGAGGACTCGTCTGGGGAAGTACTACCACCATGCCTATTTCTGCCGTGAAGCAGCTGTGCTGTGTTTCGGTTTGAAGGGTGTGGGTGCCGGTGAAATTACAGGCACAAGAGGGTTATCACCATCATGCCTCAAGTTGATGGACGCAGGGCGTTGCATCGTAGAAAAAAATCCAAAACAGCGTGATGCAATGCTTTGTGATCGGTAATGGTTACCACTTAAATTCAGGTGGGCCATGTGCTTGTTTCAAGTAATATATAAAAAATACTCTTTTAGAAAGGTACGTACAGTTTAATATATATTGATGCTTGTTTCAAGTAATATATAAAAAATACTCTTTTCGAAAGGTCAGCTCAGTTTAATATAATATTGTAGGGCTCAGTGGCGCTTACTGGGAGAGGCTTATGTCCGAATTATTTATTTTTTATTAGATCGCTCTAAGCGATAAGACCGCCGATGTACTTTCAGTATAAGTTATTGTTTGTCTTGTATTTTATGTTTAAGTTGGTGTGAGTGCAATAAAGAGTGCAGTAAAGAGTTATCTATCTATCTATGTCGAGTCCAGCAGTGGTCTGGCTGAAGATGAGGTATAGTTTGTCACTATCTTTTTATTTGATTTATACGTCAGTATTAAGATTTGAGATTGCTTAGCTGCCGAGAGAACCGAATGAAGAGAAGGGAAGAGACGAAGAAATAATGGTCTCCCTGCCCCAGAGACTACAATACGCAGCGTTTCAAAAAGGGCGTTTTAAAATTTTTAAAGGGTCAGCAACGCGGATGTAACATGATGTTACATGCGTCCATACTAGCATATGGACTCCATAGGCTACGGGAACCGCTTACCATCAGGAGGACCGTATGCCTGTTTGCTAACTTAGTATAAAAAAGAACCCAGAATCATCATATTTTCTTGTTCCACAGACTACATCCCTGTCTCACTTAAAGAGTAAAAGGACAACATTTACGAGCCGATGAATATGCGAGCTGAACGATAAAAAGCTCATTTTTCCAAATGAGCTGCGATCACCAGTCACCACCAATCAGACATCGGAATGAATCACTGTCACTGAACAAATAATAAGTAAGTAAGTAGGTAAATAAACATAATAACTGTTGTACCATGTTATGTGAATGAGGAAGGAATTTAGATAGCTTTAAACGCCAGGTGGAGTGATAATTTGCGAAAGGCTGTTGGTGGATGCATCAAGCACAGGGCGCAATGGCATTCATTCTTTATGGGAGGCCTAAAATCAGTAGTCAGTTTATCAATCAGCAGCTTGGTCTATGTATATATTATGTCAATAGTTTAGCAGTCATGTGGTTCCCATAATACAATCTCTGCTTAGTTATAGGGGCTACATGATGCTGTGTTATAGTATCAAGCATTATTTATTTATTTATTTTATTCATATTTATATTTAAAAATCATTAGCTGCCGCTCACATCTTCGTTCGCGTGGTACCCGGAAAAAAAGTATACCATATGTTAATCCACGTCAAAAACTATGTAGGTATAGGTATTTCAAGTTTCATCCGAATCGTTCAGCCGTTACAGAGTTAACTTGGGGACAATCTTACTTATACTTGATCAACTTTCGCATTCATAGTATTAGTGTGATGCCTGCGAAGAATCACCCCTAATCCCTACAAAATATATTTTTACCATCTAGCGAAGCATCGCAAGAATGTAGAATACGGAAAGGGTTTGTCTCAATGACTAGGCGCCTATGCATGAGAATCAAGGGTGTTTTTACAAATCAGGCGATTGGGGCCACCTTTGATAGCCGATCAACTGACCCTAAAGCGCAATAAAAGTTTGCTCTTTATTCTATAAGCGCACAAATATTTTTCTTTCATTCAATAGTTACGTTCAACCGGCATCAAGTTTACTCGATTTTAACCTCTTTTGAATTGCTATTGCAATTAATTCCTGTGGCCTGTATTCTGTGTATAATATGTATGTATTTAAAAAAATATATAAGTAGTTTAACAGTCATGAGGTACCTATAACACAAGCTCTGCTTAGTCTGGAGCTACATGATGCTGTGTGATAGTATCCTAATATTTTTTACACAATGATAAGCACAAAACTTGTCATTGTCTTTGCTGCCGGCATCAAAGTTGCCCACATCACTCAACAATCCCGTCGGCTTTTGCGAAGAGTGGCCAGTGAAAGCGTTATATAGCAAAAGTCCTTTTCGCGTCATTGTTGACCCCGTCATTTGCATGCTCGATAATAAAGCTTTCTATAAATCGAGCCGAGCGAGGGTCCGACAACAGTCGTAAACTTTAACGACTTCCGTTCGCGACCAAGGGTCGGCGACACATGGCATTTGCACTCCTTTCCTCACTGAGAACCTTCTTATCATAATTATGCTAGTTTTAGTGGCCAGCTCTGGTTTAGTTTATGTCAAAGTCGACATGAGCAGACCGGCTATCTGAAGGTTTGTGGACTAGGCCGCCCATGTTGATGCACTGCAGCAATTTGAGACATGCAGGCGTCAAGCTTTTTACCTCCGGTGCATTTATATTTAAGCTTTCTATAAGCCTAAGATCGAAGGTTTCGGACAAGGCATAACAATGGTGAGATGAATTTGTTAATGTGCCTTTAAGGAAGCTCTGGGATCTAAATACCTCTAGGGTCCAGCTAGGCCATTCCTAATTTTAACTAAGGGTTTTTTACTTCCTATTTCCTACTACAATTATAAAGGCGAAATGTTTGTCCATCCTAAGTAATTTTGCACGTACATATGTTAGTATGTAGTTCTAGACCAGGAATAAGATATAGGCTACTTTTTATATGGCTACCCTGCCAGCAAAGCCGCGGGCGGAAGATATTCAAATGATATAAGAATGAATCAAACAACGGTAAAAAGATGTTTCATCAATCCGTTGAAAAATAGGTCTAGTTCTTATTATAGTTGTATTTTTGGCTGTCTTTAAATTTCAGATCGGAAACAACTGAATAACATGTCTAGTACTATCGCATGTTTAACGGCTGGATCCTGAACTTACTATTGAATAGTGACTCAGCAAAGACAATTTGATTGAAAGAGTGATTCGTGGCGTGTGATGAATAAGGAACGGCAGGTGGCCGCCAGCGCCGGCGTTAGGCTACTACGGACAAAAAAGGCGATAGCTAGACTACCTAGATGTAGGTAAACGAAACAAGACTGATTTGGCGGTGGTAATGCGTCACAGAAGCTATAAATAGATCTCTGTGACGGCCTTGCGATCGTTTAATTGCTGACTGAGATGGGTTTAGGAATAACAGAATTTGTTCACTGACGTGAGAGCTCTGTCCCTCATAATAACCCGCGAATTAAACCCTTCTCAAGCATTTTAGTTCGTTTTATTTTACTCATGAAACTAACGTGAATTAACTCATTCATATTGAAAAACGGGAATTTTCACGTACCGTTACATCGGTGAAGGCACCGACGGCGTTTCGACTCCTTAAGAGTAATTTTAGTTCGTCTCAACTGCTGCTATTCTCCAGAATTTGTACTTAAATATAAATTTCATAACATATGACTACATTGGATAGAACACATTAGTTGAACACCTTGGTCTTCAAGCATCTAGTCCAGCCATCCCAGCCGATTTCAGCTAAACTCACCCTTATTGAGTTAAATAGATATTAGTGGTACGACCACACCTTTCCAAGTGTTCCAAGCCTTTGCAAAAGAATTTTACATCACCTTGCAAAACTGCTAAAGTAAATAATGACGGTTATCAGTTTGGTACACATTGAGATCCCGAACAGAGTGTTATTTTTCACTCTCTGTTACCTGCGGCCTATTGTGTCATACTTGACTTAAAAGTTTGCTTTAACTAACTACTACACTAGTCATATCAACAACATTATTTCATTCGCCTGCCCTTATCCCAAACCAAACAAACAAACCTTTTGTTCTATATGTTTAAGTTGATTTGAGTACAATCAAGAGTTTTCTATTCTATTCTATCCCACTCTAGGTGGAGTCGGCACAACATATTTCCTTTCTCCATTCACTCCTTTCATCTGTCAACTCCGTACTCACTCCTTTCCCTTCACAATCACATTCACACTCTCCATCCATCTCTTCTAAGACCTCCCTTTACTCCTACATCCAGTCACATTCATACTCATCAGCTGTTAAATCACACGAGTGAACAGAAAGCCGACCGACCGTGCGTTGTAATCAAAATTTCGAATTAGGCATTACGCCCTATTCAATAAACCCCTCGCACAAGCTATTTACTTGCGAGGGTCCAGATTCATTGTCTGGGAAACAATGACGTCATTATTCGCTTTTTAATCCGCTTATTGAATTTCATGGGTCATTTTAGGAGTCGAATCAAATGGTTGACTGCTCGGGGATTACCCACTTGCCATTTAGATTCAGGCCATTATTTATCTACATTTTGAAATAATTTGGTTTATCTTGTTCACTTTATCAAAAATAAACATAGTTCTCCTTGAATTGCCTAATATTAGAGAACAGAATTGTTTTACGCAACTGTTAAGAATAAAGCAAACACGCATTTTTATCTTATCTTCTGATACTGCCTACTACCTAGGTACACAAAGAGCGTTTACTCGAAAGTTCTTCATCATCATCATTATCATCAGCCCTTAGCAGTGCACTGCTGGACATATGCATAAATTTTTGCCGGTTACTAATGAAAAAAATTATAATAGTGTTTGCTAGGGTATCGATGCAACTCGTTGTTAGAATAAATTTCTTGTTGATTCTAGCCTGCATAGTTCCACTGCTGGGCATTATAGAATAGTATTCTTGCTTTTTTTTTAATTTTGAAGGCCAACCCTGCTGTCGGAGTATTAAGACCACCTGAAGGCCTCCAACGTCTAAATTTATTTGTCTAAGCTAGGCATCACATCTCTTCTTCCAATTATCTCAAAGTAATCTTAAAAAAAAAAAATTTAAATCTCTCTCGGAGCTTGCTGCATTTAATACCAAGTTACTGAAACACCCATATTTTCCCAATTTTTGCCATCTTACACTGAAATCATCTCTCGCAGATCACCTTTGCTAGAATATCGATTCAACTTGTTGTAGAATAGTAGTTTTTTCTAGCCCGCAAAGTCCCACATGCTGGGCAAATTTAGAAAAGTGATTCTTTGCAGAAACGCCCGTTTGTCTTGACGTTAGATCACAAGAGATGATTTTACAGTTTAAGATGACAATATTTTGCCAATTACTGCCATTTTACGCAGTTAAATCGAATCATGCCATTATGTAAATCGGACGTAAAGACAAAAGTTTCGTAGCTTAGGTACCTATATAGTAATAAACTACCAGCCATCTTAGGCACTATAATAAATTGCCGATTAGTCATTCAGAAAACAGCAATTATGCAAATGAAAACTATTAAACTATTAACTATCCTTTATAAGATTCTTGTATTGAACCGCGAAGTATTATTGACAATTAAATAAGATAACATCTTTGTTTATGATGATACGTGGCAAACAAATTAGGTTGATGATTCTGATGACACACTAGCCGACTCACGCGCAGCTCTGAGGTCTTTCATTCCCGGGCGGAGAAGACTAAAATCAAAGACCTCTAATTTATTTAGTTGGTCATATTTCGGAGAGGACAGGCTGAAACGGCTTTATAAGTCAGAAAAATATGGTTACAGTAAAAGACCCATCATAAATTCTTTAGTCTTCTTCGTATGAGTTAAAGGCAAATACTGGTGAGTTTATAAGCTTTTGACATGGACCACCGGTAGTGTCGTTTGGAGTCACTATTCCGTTCGACACTACCCTAGTGATGTCTTGAATAGAAAGCCACTAAAAGGCTTATTAGAGCACGCGGTAATCAGTCTATCTTAGTAAGACTGTCTTACACTTAGCGTGGTGTAATAAGAGTAAGCCACTAAAACAGTCTTAGTAAGTCTGTCAGACTGGACTCGGCCGCGCTTACTGGCTACTGGCTGAGTAATGTAATAAGGGTTTATTTGTAATACTGTATTAGGTCTCCTTGGATCGACCTACTCGAGATAACAAACTTATCAAGAATCAATTACAGTAAATTTTAAACACATGAAGTCTAGGGTGATAGCTAGTATATAGAATAAACCTACCTATGATAATTTGTAGGACATCAATAATAGTCGCTAGTGTCGAACGGAATAGTGATTCCAAACAGAGACCATCGGTGGTTTCGTTCTGGTGGTGTAGATAGGAATGAACGAGTGTTGCTAGACCAAGATGATCTGCTAAAAACACCAAAGTACGCCACACCATGAGCGCTTCGTTGCTTTAGTCCATTAATTAGATAAAAAATAACGCTATTCTTTGGTTCAAAGACCATCAAATTGAGAAAAAATAAAAGTGCTCCAAGACAAGATCAGGATGAACTCATTACAAAAGCACGCCAATGCCACCTGTTGTTAGCAACACAGGTTTTTTTATATATATTGTCTATGCCTAGGTTAGTATCAATGATTATTGTAAATCTCTTCTTGTTGGCACTGTGGTGGACAGCAGACGTGCGTGCTTTGTAAAAATTAGAATGCTAGTATTGATTACCGTATGAACGACGTATTTAATTGACCAGCACCATACCTAGTTACAGTCCACTAGAAGTCGCACACCACCTAGGCTGATAAAATTAGGTACTTTGTAGGACGAAACCACCCACAGAACCAACTCTAGCTCAAGCGAGGGGTAGTCTCAATGTTATAGTAAGTAACGATGCTACATCCACATTAGTTTGGACTACAAGCGACGAAACACGATCCCAAACACAAAATGTTAATTTTACGAGCAACGGGCGTGTCGTGCGTCTAACATGCGAATTCAACTAATTAGAATTCCCGTGGTCAGGGTAGCCAGCGGCAATATACAAATAGCCAAGGAATTTTTATTAGGGTGTGCGCGCTTTAAACTGATTTTTCCCTGTGCCAGTTTTTCTCAATAAACACTAAAGAGGAAACGAGACAACCCCCTGATTCTGTTTAAATCGTTGTTTAATTCCCATTATAAAAACAACTTGCATATGGCAATAACCTAATACACACTATTTTGTGAGGCCGAAGTACGAATATTTTGACATATTTGTGTATGTATATATTGTATTTATATAAACGTATTTTGAAATTTTGCCCAATGAAAAACCGTAGATTCGAAATAACGCGTTGTAATTGTCCGAAATTTTCTTTTAAACTTACTTTTGCATTTATAATATCGATAATTTGAATAGGATTAGAATGTACGGTTTTGACAGCTTCTATTATAGTTCCATAGTTCCGATTGCCTTTTGGTGTTAAGTATCTATATTCTTATAAACTCTTCGAGAAACATACACATCCTTCTTAAATCATGAACTTTAAAGTGAATTACCTTCATGCCAAATTACTGAATGGATTGACGTCTTGCACATAACAGTAGTTCTAGAAAAGGGATGATATATAGGATACTTTTTATCAGCGTATCGCAAGCGTAGAGCCATGAGCGGAAGCTAATCCATGTATATACCATTTTAAGTACATAATGATCATTAAAGATAATGTTCAACAGCCCTATTTAACGTGAAGGGAGGGCTGGCAATCGGTGCGAACACCTGCTGCGTGCGCGCAGCTGACGCGCCACCTAAAGGCATGTTTTAGTATGGAAATTGGAAATTTATCGATTCGAATGCGAATAATATTTATCGAAGTACTATTTTTTTATAGGAACAGCAACTCGAAGTGGTAAATTGCTTTTTAACTGATTGTTGAAAATACAATGTTTTCCCACTAATATTATAATGATTGCAGCAAAAGTTTGAATGGATGTATTTCTTTTTTGTTTCATAAAATAAAATATTCTAAATATTCATAATTTTTGGGCTGTGGTCCTGGAATACCCTCTCATAACTTCGTTTGCGTGGTCTTCATGTCCTGTTTGACACTTAACCAATTGAAACGCAATAAGCGGGACTCAGGGATGATGTTGCCTTATTGAAAACGAATTGAATTCCAGTGATTATCCACACAAACGAACTCAAAATCGTTATATTTATAAGTTTAACTAGTGGGTACAACGCGACTACGTCCGCATAGACTGGACCGATCAGGGGATTATCATCAAACAATCCTTTGCATATACTATGGAAGAGACATACCCCCAAATTTCAAGTCTAGGACTGACAGTGTAGTGTAGTGTAGTGTAAGCTTATATACAATATACATAAAATAAATCATCATCATCAGCCTACAGCCGTCCCCTGCTGTACATAGGCACCTAATGAGCGACATTGCGTCGTTGCGATAATATACATATTGTGGTAAAAAGGTTAAATTACTTGCCGCATAACAACAAAGACGGCATTGGCGGCAAAAAGTGCACATGCGCGGGCGCACTCGGAAGCGTTGCAACAATAAAGCCCACGCGCTCACTTTGATCCACCGCCTAGATCTACTAGCGGTAGTGATCAAGTTCAAGTGTAATGGAACCAGTTCGTATTGATGTCAAGTGCATCGTATTCTCGTTTCCGGTATGGGACATGTAAATGTGCATTGTCAGAAATTTATTAGGCTCTTTGTTGGATTCATCCGGGGAAGTACCAGCGCATTCCTGTTCTGTCGCCATTGCTGTTTCGGTTTGGGGCCTAGGGTGTAGGATACCTGTGAAATTACATCATCAGTCCATTGCTGGTCATATGCCTGATGAGCGCCATTGCGCCCTTAGCTCGACGCATCCAGCTAATACGAGCAGTCTATCGCAGATCGTCACTCCATCTAGCCGGAGGGCGTCCTACACTACGTTTGCCAAGTCGCGGTCTCCACTCAAGAACTCTTTCACCTCTTCGATCGGTAGGATTCGATCTAGAACATTCCTTATTTGAATGTCTAGTCGATTAGAGATGTACTTTGTACGGTGCTAGTGACTCTAGTTCTCTATCGGATAGTGTCGTGGCGGATTTTACCCTTCAGAGAAACTCCGAGTATTGCCCATTCCATAGCTCGCTGAGCGACTTTGAACTAGTGGACTAGCAGTACAGACTTTTAGTGGACCAGCCGTACTGTGAATCTCCATGTTTCGGCTCCTTATATGATGGAATAAAGGGGAATCGGTATATGAAATTTCAAGTCGAGTTATTTATATGAAAAATTTAAATGTGCTGCAGATAAACTATTTAGTGTGAGGCCCATTTAAGAATGTCTAACATGGGCCGGTAAACAGTGGGGTCATTTAGCTTAAGGTAAGCTTGAACGTCAGCACCTCGCATGCTCTCCACACAAAGATGCAGTCGTGCCAGCACTTTCGCCAGATAACCTTCGAGGGTGTTCCGATTCAGTTGACCTCACGACTCCATGTGGACCACTTTCTACCGTGTTCTGTTAGATGCGGTAACCATGCTCTAGTTTGTAACGAAGAATTGGCGTTATATTAGCAAAAATATGACCATTTGTATCAACAGTCCACTCGCAGATCTCAGAGTCACCTAAGATCGGGATTGTTAAAATTTCAGTTAAGGTATTTAACAACTCATCGTATAAAAAAGATTATGGTGAAAAATTCGTGATTTTTAGCAAATATCATGCCCTGTTTACTGCTTGATATGAATCAATCCAGGCTTACAACAACAACCACGGCTCCGCATAGGCCTCCCCTAATCAGCAGGACGATATGCCCTCTATACCAGCCGCCAGCGATTTGTTAGTAACAAAGTCCGTGGACGCCAGAAGCCAGAACCCAAATTAACAGAGTGCACTACGGGCAGGTGAGGTTGGCTTGGATTCCAAAGATGGAGATTCGAAGTGTGGAACCTTATACCAGGCCAGGCTTGTTCCTGAGAAATCTGCGTTAACTCGTCTACAATTGATTATGATTTGAATAAAATCTATTGACCCTACATTGACTTCTCGATTTGCGGCCCAATCTCGATTCTTACCGAATACAGACACATCGATTTATCGATATTATTGTCTGTCGCCTGCGATCGATCAGACGATCGGATGCTCGATACTGGCGGAAAGAGCGCAAGGTCGACCATTGTGTGCGCGCGCGCAGCCATTGTTGCCGAACGTCAATAAATACGGAACGCGACGTTTCTGTGCTGCGTTCGAGATGTTGGATAAAATAGTAGCTACATGAATACTTAGTACGAACAGAAATACCAAGATAGTGACAAAATTATCAAAAATTAACTTGGGTTGCGGTACTGTGTGTGCAGTAATGTAGTAACAATTTATCATTGACTACGTAAAATGACACTTACAAGCCACCTTGGAGGCTTTCGGACGACATATTCAACTTACTACACTCAAGTTAGTCATAAACTCATTCAAAAACAAAAAATATCTAATATTCTGTTTATCGAATTGGAGCTAAAGCATTACCCTCCCTTTTGACGTTGCCGTAGTCGGGTAAAAGATAACTGTAGTCAATAGAAATTCAAAGTAAGATAATACTTATCAAAACATGTAACTAAGAAACCGATCGCGCTCAATTCTAAGCTCTGTAATCGTATGTAAGTTGTCAGGTGACAACTTACATACGATTACATACTGATGCCTTACATACTGACGAAGTCTAGATAGTTCTGTAGATAGGTTGTGGTCACGACCTCATCTAGTTCCATTAAAATAAAAACTTTTTTAAATTCTTATATTAAATTTCTGGGAAACTTTAGCGCAGGATCGAAGTGGATGAAAAAAATGGGGGGAGACCTTTGCTCAACAATGGGAAAATTCAGACTGACAGTAACAGTAACAGTAATTGTTATATTAAATAAATAAATAATACTGGACACCCAGCATCATGTAGCCTTAAAATCAGCAGTGCTCGTATTATAGGAGCCACATGACTGATATACTACATAGATTCATATATATTATATCTGGCACTCGAGCATACGGGCCACCTGATGGCAAGTAATCGCCTCCATGGGCATTTACCTAAAATACGAATGGTGATATACCTTAAGTTCTTATTATTTCACCGGCACCCCCAGACTGAACTAATGCTGCTTGGCGGTAGCGGCATGGTAGTACTTGCGCAGACGAGCTCTTTACAAAGAGCCCTACAAGCAACTACAAATGATTCTACGATCTGCATTCTCAAGATAAACTTAACCATAACGCTATATTCAATAATAATAATGCTGCACGGTATCACATAGCATTATACACAAACTAAGCAGAGCTTGTATTATAGAAACCACATGACTGATATACTACTTACATTTTGTAAATACATTCATATAAAACGTCTGGGCCCATGAAAAATATTTGCAGACCATACAAACATTTGTCTCGCAGCAGGAATCGACCATCTGTGTTTCAGGCGGGTCTTCGCTCACTGCACCAAAGAGGTCTTCAAAATACACTATGCAACACAGCTACCGGCGCACTACGCCATCACTATCTGGGACTCTATCAGGTGGGATTTCTTACAGCATCCGCCTGGACTATAACTAAGATAATTCTAACTAGTCGATCGGCAGATGTAGAGATAGAGATTACGGTCTCACGTTACACGCACAATCTGATACGTCACCATGTAAGTGTATTATAGCGTATCGGAAAGTTCGATGCACTTAAGGATGCCTAGCTTTGGTAGATTGGCTTAAATACTTTTTAGAAATTTTATTGAGTACCTATAATTTAGGTAGATACTTACATTAGTGGCATTCGAAGATAAGTTTAGTATCAGAATATAACTAGAATGTGCACGTAAAAAAAATTGTTAAATGCATTTTCAATATTTTTCTGCATCATTTCATTAAGGTGTTTTTTTTTTTTTGAAGGTGATCCCGGGTTTTTCAGTAGCCAAGCCGTCGGAGCCCTTGGGCGGCCTAAAAACTCCGACACCAGAGTTGGCCACTAGCTTATACGAAGAAGGAAGAAGGAAGGATCATCAATTCGGTTATTTTCGGTTTCCCACTGCTGGCTCCCTTTGATTGTACCAGTTGACTAGAGCTAGCCCAAGGTGTTTCTGATAACCGGCGACCCATCTCCCCAATTTTTTTTTCAGGAAAATAATATTTAGAAAGCGTAATTTGGGTGTTACGTAGCAAATTGAGAACATAGCATCAACAAGTTTCGATCACTATTGACGATCTTCCTAACTTACTTAGTATGACAGTTAAGTAATTTATCACACTTTTTATAAGATGCATTTTAATTTATGATGGGAGACCCCATTGGGTATATGGGGTTCCGGCTCCGGCACACTAAATACCTTAGCCGCCGACGGGCAGCAGCTGTGTCCTGCGTTCGTCAAACGGCATGCCCAGCGTGGGGATTATTGGACTGTCCCACAGTTGGGTTACAAGTTATTTATCCTTCAGTGGTTGGCGGTTAGTGAGCGACAGCTCCGGTACCATTCATGGACAAATGGTAGTGCGCCTTCAGCATACGAGTAACTCTGCCTGTGTACCGTGGTGCACTTTGCATCTCGGCAGCAAGACCTGCATACCTAGTTTAATCGTCTGCTTCATAACCTTCCATTTGTTACGGGGACGTACATTTCGTGGATTTGATTGGGTTTATCCAGCAGTGGGCTGATACAGGCTGGTAATTGGTATTATTGTTGTTCTTTTCATATGCAGCGTTCATCCAAGCTTCCATCTAGGTATCTAATTAGAATATTTATTTGCTTTGAGATACAACCAGCCCTAAAGAGCCGCTGTACTTCAAAGGAGCGATAAATCATTCTTATCAGGTCTCCGGTAGAGCGGTGAGACAACGGACGTCTGTTCAGGATCATCTCAAGTCAGGCATCTCTTGTGATCAAAAACCAGGCTTTTATGTTTAAAATGTTTATAATGATTTTTATGCAATTTGATGATTTGACTTCAGTCCTGTTTCAGAATAGCGTTGGATCGTGGCTAGTGGCATAAGGAAAAAGATTCCGAAGAATTTAGAACCTCCTCCTTTTTCGAAGTTGGTTTTCGAAGACTGGTTTCGGCAGAATAACAGCGCTGAGCTGCCTTCGGTAGTGAAGCATAATGCTGAGCTGGAGCCGATTTGTTGCGGCAGCACACATAATTTATTTGATTATTTATCTTTCTTTTGTTTTGAATAGTTACTGTGAAAGTAGGCATTAGTATGAATGAATGAATGAATGAATGAACACTTTATTGCATGAAACACATAACAAAATACAACAACATTTAAAAAATGGTACAATGGGCGGCCTTATCGCTGAAAGCGATTTCTTCCAGGCAACCTTTGGATGGAGAAATAATAAATACTAAAAAGAAAAAAACACAAGGGATGGCAGCACAGTTTAAAAACAAACTAATACATGCCTGCAACAAATCAATACAGTAAGCAAATTAAATCAATACCAATACACACATAATAATAACAATAGACTAATATATACTTTAATAAATACTACATAGTTTGGAGAATGAGGTAGTTTATAAAGAGGATGTCAAATAGTGAAGCTTAAGTTTGAGTTTAAAAGTATTGAGTGAAGGAGCTCGTCTTATCTCGATAGGTAAGGCATTCCACAATCGTACAGATTGAACCGTAAAAGAGTTGCCGTAAAAAGAACTACTGTGTATAGGAAATCTGAGCGACAGGTTGTCTGATGACCTAAGATTCAAGGAGTTAGAAGAATGAAGATATTCAAATCTGTCTTTGAGATAGCGAGGCGAGAAAGGATTGAACAGAATAGAATAAAGAAGGGAAAGAATATGCATGTCCCGGCGACGGCGAATAGGGAGCCACTTGAGCAAAGTTCGAAAAGGAGAAACGTGGTCATATTTGCGCAAGCCAAATATGAACCGGATGCAGAAGTTTTGGAGACGCTCAAGCTTGTTTACCTGCTCTTCTGTGAGATCCAAGTAGCACGCATCAGCATAATCCAGCACAGGGAGAAGGAGAGATTGTGCTAGAGCAGTTTTGGTGGCCGTTGGCAGAAAGTTACGCAGTCTTCTCAGAGAGCCCGCCGAGGCATAGAGCTTCTGACATGTGATTTGGAGTTGGGCTCCCCATGATAGGTGACGATCAATGGTGATCCCAAGATTTTTTACAGTGGCACTGTATGGTATAGGAATTCCATCGAAAATGACCTGAGGTATAGTATTCCAATCCACATTACCCATTAACCTGGAGCTACCTATGACGATAGTTTGCGTCTTAGCGGGATTAATCTTCAAGCCATAAGCATTGCTCCATTGAGTGATACTACATAAATCAGTATTTGTAGTGAAAACAGCATTGGCTATATTGCTGAGTGACGCGTGAGTGTAAATCTGGAGATCATCTGCGTAGAGGTGGTAGGATGAAGAAAGATTTTGGGATATGGAATTAATAAAAATGGCAAAGAGAAGAGGAGATAAGACGCCACCCTGTGGTACACCGGCAGATGTGTCGCACCACGATGAAAAGGATTCATCGAGGCGAACCCTCTGCCGACGCCCGTAAAGATAACTATAGAACCAATCAATCACATACGGAGAGATGTTAAGAGAGTGAAGTAGTGCAAGGAGAATATCGAAATTGACGGTATTGAAGGCATTGCTAAAGTCAAGTAGGGTGAGTACCGTGAGTTGACGATTTTCCATCGCAAGACGAATATCATCCGTGATTTTGACGAGTGCAGTGACTGTGCTGTGGCCTTTACGAAAACCGGACTGCAGAGGATTAAGGAGGTTATGCAAAGAAAGAAAGGAGTTTAATTGATTAAAAACAAGACGTTCAAGGACTTTTGATAGAAATGGGAGAATGGATATTGGACGATATTCGGAAAAGGATTTGGGATTAGGTTTCTTTGGTAATGGAATAATTTGTGCTTCCTTCCATGCAGATGGAAAAGCACCATTAAATAAGGAAAAATTAAGAAGATGACAAAGAGTTGGAAGTATATGATCAAGTATAGGAATAAGCATGTTGCGACTGATACCGTCAAGCCCAACAGCATTTGAAGTGATCGAGAGAATACTTTTCTTAACATCTTCCGAAGTGACTGTGACAAAAGTAAACTGAGAGTGATCAGGAGTTGGTAAGGAAGAAAGATAATTAATGGTCTTGATTTTATCAGCATTGCTAATCGAAGAAGAGTTAGAAGAGAAATGACAATTAAGAGAGTTAATATCCAGATCATTAGGAACTGTGTCCTGTCTAGACTTGCCAACTCCTAGAGATCTAAGAAACTTCCATACTTTAGCAGGATCTTGCTCAGAGACGGAATCGTGGATATGGCGGCGTTGAGCGTCCCTACACACCCTATTGCAGTGATTTCGAGAGTTTACATATTTCATCTTGTTATAATCACTCGGATGTATTTTGTATTTTGTTTTGGCAACAGATTTTTTGTGCATCAATATTTTTATATCGTCTGTGAGCCAAGGAGCCGGAAGATGTTTTATTTTAATCGGACGTAAAGGAGCATGCGTATCAAAAAGTTGCGTAATTAACCCATTAAAAATAGCAATTTTATCGTCAATGGTAGTAGCTTGCAGAATAGGAGACCAATCCAGACCCCGAGCATCCTCAAGGAACTTCTCGCTGTCAATGCCGCCAAAACTACGCTGCAAAATCACTTTTGGTTTAGCCTTAGGGGGACGTATCTTGTACGATAAGTAAATCAAGTCATGATATGAGAAATTATCAGCAGAAAGCTGGCCGTGCTTCGCAGATAGAAAAGGAGAAGAGACAATTATTAAGTCAAGAAGTGATGGCACGCAGTTAGGAAAGTGATGAGTTGCGCTAAGAGGGAGAAGATGTAAGTTACTAGACTTAACGATATTCTCAATAGAGGATGTGCGAGAATCTTTTTTTAAGAGACAGGTGTTGAAATCACCCATAATAATAGTTTGACTATATGATGGAACAAAGTCTTCTAGCAACTTTTCAAAAGAAGAAAAATAGTTGATACGTAGGGATGGACAGTAGAAAACTCCAAGAAGGACTTTAGTAAAGGAGAGAGTGACTTCAATAAATAGATGTTCACCTGCGTGAGGCGGCGGAGGCTGAGGGGACATACTTACAATGGAAAATGGAATGTGAGAGCGTAGGTAAATAGCCACTCCACCACCACCAGCCCCGGTGCGGTCATTACGAATCAGACGAAAACCTGGTAATGAGAAAGAAGTGGAGGGAAGACAAGGCTTGAGAAATGATTCGGAGATAAGAATAGCGTGAATGAACTTGTGATCTAAAGACGCTAACATATCAGGAAAATGAGCCGGGACACTTTGTGCATTTATATGAATGACGTTGAAGTTCTTAGGGACATCAGAAAATTGTGCCTCTAGGTTATCAGAGAGGGACGGGATGCTGACGAAGCTGTCATCACTTCCACCAGAAGAAGAAAAAGATACATAATCATCACTAATATCCGAAGTATTAAATACGTTATGTAGCATTATTACATAAATAAAATATATAGGTACCATATAACAATAATAAGTTAAGATAGTATGAAGACCTTAACTACCTTTCTATAATATAACTATAAAATAACTACTTATCTACTTTCACTACGTATACAATTTTATATTAAATAAAACTAATAATTCTGGCATCTACTTGTTATTACCACAATAAAACTAATTTATTCTTATTTACTCCACCTGCCGGTTGTGTAAGAGAAAAAAAAACAAATAATAAAAAAAAAAATAACAATACTAATTTTAAAACAAATAAAAATTATACAAACAAAGAAAAACACGAGTTTAAAGAGTTTACTTGATCATACTCACAGTACAACCGAGTCGCAGTCAAGCACTGACAACATTCGGCATACAATATTATAATTGTGGAGGATAAACTACAGAGGCCACACATAAAAAAAAAAAAAGAAGAAGAGACTTGTTTTGCTATTGACACTATTGACTGACAGACTGACTGACAATTGACATTTCCTCCAAAACATGTAAAATGCAAGTGCAAGTAAACAACAGCGTAAAAAAAATAAATGTGTGCATACCTGCTAATAACTGGGTAAAGTAAAAAGTGAAGAGTACAAATGACATGCTAAGCAAGGACTGTGAAGGCACATACTCGTATAGCTTGAGAGGAGATTAACATGCTTTGTAAATCACTTCTTGGCAACCGCGGCAGCTCGTTTGCTCTTCGCAGCTACTGCAGGCTTCTTAGTGACTACTGGGGCCTGCTGTGTTGTCACAGACCTGCGTATTTTATCCAGCTCCTGCCGGCTAATAACGCGATGGCGTACTCCATCTGATCCCAAGACGAACACACAACCGTCTTTCGTCCAAGACTTCGAGACACCGAAAATAGTACTTAAGCATTTGTAATTATCTTATATTCCAATTATTATTGTTTTTATTTCTCTCCTTTCGTTCTTTTTTTTAAATATGTTTACTAAAACAGGTACTACTTGTCTTTCCATTGATTGTAATGTTCATCTATGAATTTGTGAATTTTATGTGTGTGTTAAAGCAACAAATAAATGCCTGTCTGTCTGTCTGTCTGTTAAAAGGAAGGCCTATTCCCCGGCAGTGGGTTGATAATTATGTTGATGATGATGGAGGTTTCTTAATATGTCTTTGTGTCGTTGCGTAGTATAGGTAAGTCAGGTCACGTTACCTAGGAAACTATAATCTGTTTTTGAGATTTTTTTATAAAGTTAGGTAAGTATCTAAATAAGTACCTCGCTTATATTCGAAATGGGAAATCAAACTTAGTATGATTGAGCTCTTATTGTTTGTAAAATTAAGTAGCGAATGCCCACATAACATATTTTAAAGAACCTTTAATCTTCTCTCTCGTCTGAAGCCAAACATTGTCCATTTTCCCAAGTTCCATCGCTCTCTGAATTCCCCAAAACAACGTAGATTACATTACATACGTACTTCCTCGGTTCGTTAACCTTGCAGTACGTCTATTTGCGTTTGCCCCTCACTGCTCTACGTCTACTGGTAGCCCCGTGACCTGCCTCAACGGTCAATGCCAAGCATCGTTGGATTTTACGATAATCGCCCGCGAAAATACCATTGGCAAAATTTCAAGATTTACTCCTGTCTGTAGTAAGTCTAACAAAGCAACGAATGTGATGTGATGATGTGAATCACCGCGCTATGCACTAGGCAGCTAAAAATAAACGAATCGCGTGGATAACGACTCCCGCCGTGGTTTTTTTACAGCGCATAAAAACTTTATTGCAAGACGCAAGGTTCCTTTTCGGTCTGGAGTTGTGAGTCCCCGTCTGATTTTATATTTAGAACGACGGAAATGCATAGACACGCGTGGGTTTAGTCGCATTTTTTTCTCGGCCTTCACGTGAATGGCAAAGAGCAGTCCGCGTATTCATCCAAGCTTTTCCCGCTCAACTGGCATTCGGCATTCCTACCGGGTTGCGCCACAATTTGTTGAATAAACAAAAGTTCGTCGAACTGTAGAATAAACACGGGCTAATATGGAGAGTGAAAGGCGTCCTGGGAGCTTGTGGCACGTGGCGGAAGGAATGCGCCCGCCGGGAGCGCCATTCAAACGGTCCCAGTTAGTGTCGGCTATTGACAATTATTCAATCGGCGACCGAGGAAGACTGGTGGTCGCTGAACCGTAGATTAACAGATAGTTTCAATGCCTATAAGCTAGCTAGAGAACTTTTCAAAATGCATGGACTGCATTACATTCTGAAATGAAAACACATTTTGAATTTCGAAAGCCGGAATCCGTAGTGAATTTTGTCACTTGAATTGAGTTCGAATTCCGATTTTAGAAGTAAAGTACCTCCTTTGGTGAGCACTATATTGTTCCTATAACCAAGCCAGCCCTAAGTACTTACCTACCTATGCAGATAGGCAAGTACTTGTATTATTTCATGGCAGGTTGACCTAGTGTTTTGTATTATAAAGACTGTTGCCCCGACCATGGCTTTATTTTTTACACAGACAATTTTTTTTTTTTATACTACTAAGTTAGCAAACAGGCATACGGTCCTCCTGATGTTAAGCGGTTCCCGTAGTCTATGGAGGCATGTAACATCAAGAGATTACATGCGCGTTGCTGAGCCTTTTATTTTTTTGTATATATTTTAGACTTATGATTATGACAGTGACATTTGTGAGTGACGATGATAAGACTATTATTGAAGTACCTATGTAGGTATAAATATTACAACAGTCTGATAGATGTCACTAAGTTTTTGGCATTGGGTTTCCCATAATCATAACATCACCAATTTCTTGATCACCTCTTGTTGCCCTTTCGCGACTTGATCAATTACCGCCCATTAATTTACAAAGTGTCAAGTCAAATTCAACTCATAAACTTTAGATGTACCTACCTATTGATCCCCGATTAAATAGCTCTTAACTTTTGAATGTCAATATCTCACGAATGCCAAGGATTGCAATTTTTCATGATTGTTTATTGCAATTATTACATGATCGCATAACGGTTTTTACCACAGAGTTAATACCTACTAGCCCTCGAACTGGCAAAGAGCCGGCTCCCGGCCGCTTCAAAATTTGCCGCGTCTGGCAATCGGCCGGCTCCCGCCCGCGCGCTCGGTCGCTGAACCGGCGCTCGGTTTTAGTACTTTGAACTGTATTAAACAGTTGCCAAACCCTACTAAGAGATGTCGCTAGCTTCCTTGAAAACAGGGGCATGTAATGAACGAAGAATCGAGTTTTTGTCCATAGAGTTTTTGTTCAGAAATTCAATTATGATTGCACAGATGTCAGTCAAGTGGCTGTCAAGTGGTTGTTTGTGTGATTAGTTATTGTTGTTTTTAATGTGTTTTGAAGTGTTTTAGTGTTGTTTGTGTATTTTAAGGATAAACAGGTATGTTTTTAACGTTTTTTCATACGTTTGTAACGTTTTACGAACGTTTTCATTCGAAAAAGTTAATTTTACGTAACACGGGAATTCTCGACTTTTTTTTTACTTTCTCTACTTTCACTTTTGAATAGCGATGTGTTTATCAGTAAAACAGTAATAAATTAATTTTCTATAGGTAGAATATTTCAAGCAGATTTCGTGGAGGTATGATACTATAAATAGTTTTATAGTAAAATATAAAGTAAATAATTATTATATATTACATGGGGGGCCCGGACCACCCACGATGGCCGACGGGGGGCGGGGCCCCGCAGATTTCCCATTTTCCATTTTCTTTTCGACGCAGTTCAAGAGCTAGTAGAGTACCAAAGGAATCTCAAAAATGAAACCGCTTTTGGATTGACAAGTATAATGCTTTACACATGCGCATCAATGAAGAGGTTACTTCTTGTATATGTATGAAATATGAATTAAATAGGGATGTCTGTCAAAACTTTATACTTATAAAAAAACTAATATTAAAATGCTTTTCAATTCAAGATTTTCGAACCAGTGCTATGCCACCTCTGTGGATATTATGTAGGTGCATTTGTATTTGGATATTTATCGACTTATTATTGCCTATAGCTTTCCGTAATCGTTCTACACGGACACTGCAAATTTATACTTAAACCAAAAAAGCGACACAAATTATTTCTTATTTCCACTCATGAATGATTCAGTTAAAGCCGTCCTTTTCAGTACCTCTATATCTACACTAATATTATAAAGAGGAAATATGTGTATTTGTGTGTGGGTGTGCGTGTGTGTGTGTGTGTATGTTTGTAATGAATAAACTCAAAAACTACTGTGCCGATTTCAAAAAATATTTCATCATTGGAAAGCTACATTCACCTTCAGTAACATAGGCTATATTTATTGATAGAAAAGATAAGGGATCCTTACTAAAACTTAAGTAACGTAACCCAAGGTGTAAAAAAGTGCCCTAACCCGTGCGAAGCCGGGACGGGCCGCTAGTATAAAATAATTTCCAACCTCTTTGGTATTTACATTTTTTGCGTATTGTTATAAAATATTATTCAATTATTTTATGATTATGCAGATGCATTTTTGAAAATGTCAAGACTGTTGCCATTGCCAAGTTATTATATAAATAACTGTTGAAATCTTTGATTTGACTTTGTACATACCTACTACCGTCGAACCTGCAAATTCCCATACAAACGTAGATTAATGATGGCTCCACGGCCTGATGTTGAACAACCAAACTAAGAATATGGTTATCAATTCGTCTCTTGATGTTACAGGCGTCCATAGGCTACGGGAACCGCTTACCACCAGAGGCCTCATTTACTAACTCGGTTGCACACCGAAATGATAAGCACCGGTCCTGTTTTTACAAACTTTGACAGTTTGTCAACTGACGTTCTTCGAATTTCGATAGATGAAATGTCAAAGTTGGCAAATAAAGGTCCGGTGCCGATCATTTCGGTGTGCAACTGATTTAGTAAATGAGGCCTCAGGAGGACCGTATGCTGTTTGCTAAACTATAAAAATAGAGTACGATAGGTTATCTACTACCATTGTACTAAAAACTAAGGCAAGACAGATAACAAATTACCGCAAAAATCGAACCAGAGCTAACACATATACATAAATATCACAGCCAACTGTGCCATCGAATAATAAAACATATAACCATTAATTTACAAAAGCGTTACACAAATTGATCTGTCGAACCCGTAGCGATTATTCATTATTTTTTGCGATCTAATTTTAAAATGGTCCATTTCCAAATTGTTTGATTTAATGGTCCAATTATGAAGTCCAAACGCGGCAGTTTTTTGCACTGAATCATAGGTACATTACGGTGTTTTGGCAGGGAGCCGGACCCGTGACGCCTACACGGCTCGATGGCTCACAGGGTTACCACTTTAAAAATGTTTTTAAGTAAAATAGGTTCCCTTTGAAATTAATCATTATTTTACGTAGCACTAGAAATAAAAATAAACTGTCCTTACTGTATGGCTTTATAGGTAAGTAAATCTTTTAAAGGGCAATGTGTTTTTATAACATAATCCAAAATGACGTTAATAATATATCAGTAATAATATATCAGTAAATAAATTCAAAAATGTTGTTAAACGTAATCTTTGTAATAAAGCTTTGTATATTTCTGATTATTTAGATGACATAAAAGCTAGGGATGAAACTGTCTCCAACTGCCTCAAAAACATTGTAATTGTTATTAAGAAAAGAGATTGAAAAAATACCTACTTCGAAAAAAAATAAGCCAAGCAGAGATTCTTGCAAATTATTCTGTTTGGTCGCATAACGAATTGGTATAAATAAAAAAAAATACGATTCAAAGTGTACAGGTACACTTTGAATCGTATTTTTTTTATTAACTATAAAGTAGGTCTACTTTATAGTTCTTATTGAATAAAAAAGATTTGATTTGATTTGATTTGTTTTATTTTCAAATCTTTGTATACCTATATATTTTTTTAACTAAAACTATTAAACTAAGATTATAAAATTGTTTATGAATGAAATTAATTTAAATGAGATGACGATATGAGACCATAGAGTCAAAAATTATACCAATTAATTATGGATTAGTATGAATTATTGTAAAGCGCGATTAGGACCGCATTCGATTGGGAATTCCTAGATTTAGAAGAATGTTATTGTTATCAATTTCGGAATTTCTCAGTTTTTATCAGACTGTGTTAATTATGTGCCTATATTGTAAGGAAAAACACGGCTAAGTAACCTTTTTACATAATTAAGCGCTCACTAAGGCCAACTAGACTGCGTATGCCAACCATTTTTAGGGTTCCGTACTGGAAGGATGCCCTATACGGGAATCTATTTATACTAGTTGATTCCATTCTACTTAGTCTCCGTTACCGTCTGCCTATTGTCGCTATAACAACAAATAATAATCATAAAGTGAAAACTACTTTGTTAGCGTTATTTCAAAAGCTTTAACATTGTGAAGCTAAAAATTTAACAAATCAGTGTCGTGTATTTTCGATTTTTTAACGAATGCACGACGCGACGCGGCGACGAGGGATCGAGCTTGAAGTGTTACTGTGATTATATGGAGGCTATCAGAATGAGGACATTAAAGTTGAGATGACATTAAGCTTGAGATTGAGGTTTAAAAATAATCATCTTCAAGTATCCTGGTATGTTTTAATCATATCGCTAATAACATAGTGTTATATCTTGTACGATGGTACGGAACCCTTTGTATGCGAGTCCAACTCGCACTTGACATATTTTTTTTACCATAAGGTCCCAGCCATACACTACTCAACGCGTCCCTCATATTGAGTAATGTTAGCGCTGTAAAATCATACATAGAAGTGTGACATAAACAGTTGAACAAAACGTAGGTAGCCCTGAATTTCATCAAATGAGTCACACACACATAGCATTGTTTAGGCAAAAAAGTAAAACATAACATGTTATACTAGGTATTTACATTCAGATTGTGAACTAACTGGTTTTGTTCCCATGCAAGCGTTTATTATTTGAGTGACTCAATTTATATGTATTTATTTGTATATACTTGACAGTGCGTAGGCGGATTAATAAAATCTCGGTTTTATATGCGAAATTGCATAAAACTTACTATTCAATGGTTATAACGTTTTTTATAAATATTTTCAACCTACGTTGGTCTAGTTAACTTATTTTTGTGAACATTAATTTAAAATTTATTACATTCTTTACCTGAATGTCCGACACAATAGCTTCGAAAGACTTCTAGATAAAAAGTATTACCTGATCTTTTTTGTCACTTACTTGCTCATAGAGGTAAAAAGTGTACCTAGGAGTACCTACCTAGGTACTCCTAGTACCTACACCATTACACATGTCACTTGTTACAATGGAAAGTATTCTATTGTAATATTAGTAGTAGTATCATTTATCCATTGTTTACCTGAAACAAATAAGAAAAATATGCATAAAAAATATGTATAGGCGGGTCAAATCAATGAAGTTTTTGTTGCATTGTATTTCCTATATAGAGTAGAGTAGAGTCGCCGAAGAGTGAATTATGTAAAATATATAAAACAGAAGAGGAAAGATGTTTGGATCTTATACGACATGACAGCTGACGTAACATCATAGGGAAAAGTAGAAGGAAATAGAGGTAGGGGAAGACAAAGAAACAATTCTATGAGCCACATTAAAGAGAGAGTTGGATTTCATTTATAGGGAAGTAAAGGAGGCTGCTTTGGAGAGGCAGATGGAAGGAGCTGTATCAATTGAGCCAAAAAGAGCACATCTCTTAAATAAATGATGAGTTATGTCTTCATAATGTATATCATGCATACCAAATGTCAAATTACTTGTTATCTTTAATTTATTGTATTTGTGGTTGTAGTTGCAAATAAACCTTCTATCTATTTATCAAATTGTTTGCTCCATAGCGAGAAATCTGGTATCTATAACCTCTTCCTATTTGAAAGTTGTCTCAATGACAATAAAGAATTTCGCTTTACAGATCTTCGCTGACAAAATCCATGTTACTCCGAGTGTCCTGAAAAATGTTTTTGTAAATTCCCAAGCTCACACTCAGAGCTGAGATCGGTCAATAAATATAAATTTTACTATTTATTTATCCTTTATTATTCAACTTACAACTACCATAATAGCAGTATTGTAGTAAAAAAAGGTCCTAGGTTCCTCAGATAAACACAGTTTGGAATTACACGAAATAAACGATATCGTCTACCTTATCTCTATCAACTAGACGTTTATGAATGGCCGTTATTTAGCCACACACTACTTTATACAAACTGGAATCCATCAATGGACCACTTAGATCGATCGTTTGCTGGCGCCATACCGCCGCCAGTCGATACCTCAATAGTCATTCATGGTCAGAACTAAAGTAGCCAGCACGTGTGTCAATTAACGACAGACTCGCAAATAGAAAGAGGCATACATGCCAATTTTAAATGGTTATACATGGTGAATGAGTAGATACATGACTAGAACATGGCAAGAAAATATGGAGGTTTAAAAATCAGTGCAATCATAAAGAATTCGGATCGACTTATAGCAAAAGCCCCTAGACCTGGTCGTAGCTTTGCGAGGAATAAAGTCTTCTAATTCAGCAACCAAATCATGGAGTCAGGGAAACAAACAAATCTGATCATAATATTACGATTAGAGGTTGGGTAGTGCGCGAGCTGGCCGCAGCTCGCGGTTCATGTGTTGCAGTAAAAGATATCAGAGAGTATTTTGATGAGGCAGAAGCAATCAAAGAGGATATCGTTACAAAAGAAGCAATCGAAGAAGTTATGCAGGGAGAAGCAATCATTATATTAATAAGTGTAATTTTTTTACAAGGTAATAAAATAAAAGCAGTTTAAGATGAATTAACAGAGACAAAACTCAGTTGACAACCACAAAAACGCAGCTATATCTAGTCCAGAAACAGTTAAACTGGCAACACTATCCGGATACGTGCTAATGGCTAGGAAGAGACCCGTGGCAGACATGCAAATAAAGCGCCATTAAATAAAATCAAGTGCAATCGATGGTCGTTTTACTTCCGCTGTCGATCATAAGATATGTTTGTTTGTCATTATTTCCCTGTTTAACTAAGCAATGTACAGCCCTTCAAATTGCTTATTTTCAACTCAGCCAGATCTCCATATCTTCCAAACTACTCAATATTATGTACCTATAGTATATTTTTAGTACCTACAATGAATAATACTGAATAAATAAATAAAAGTTTATTTAAGCTTCTTAATGTGGTTACATTTCCAGCCATATTTAACGTAAGAGGTAGGTAGGTAACATGGTTAAATGATAAGAAAAACATAGTAAGCACAGGGGACTAATCCTGCGTTTACAGACACATGGCACTATGTGTGTACGTCCAGTGCTTCATAAAAGCGCAGGCCGTGCCAGAAGACAATAGGTACAGCAGGCAGATTACACGTTGAGATGTCGTTACGGATTTTAAAATCGTGTCTGTCGGAGGACTTTTAAAACCTCTAGACACCACATTAATTATTTCAACAGAAGAGAAAGAACCATCAACAGTCCTATTAAAATCTATTTGAGTCCTAGGTTCAATGACTCTGCACAATAAGCCTCATTATCCTTTATTATATCGGTCCATAGACACCAAGCTTTATCAAAATCAGTTAATTATTTCAATCTCACGTGCAGCGTGGGTCGGACCACCGGTCAGTCCACTGCATGCGCCTACGCATCACCGAAACCGGACGACAGGCAATAGACTATTAGAATAAATGGTAAAGGTGTAATAAAGTGTTTTTTTAGGTTCTGTATAGAGCTGTTTGTTCTTTCTTAACGTATTCGGAATAAAATGCAAATGTTTGCACTGTAATACACTAAAAAAAACAAGAGTTTGGGCTATTAATTTAACAAATCGTAATCATTTATTTTGCCAGAAGTATGGTAACAATGTATAGTTAAGCAGAGAGCCATGAGCGAGTCATGCTTGGCATCAACCTTTTAGACCGAGTTCCCAATACCGAGATCCGAAGACAAACCAAGGTCAATGATGTCGGAGTACGGGTAATGGAACTCAAGTGGAGTTGGGCAGGACACCTGGCGAGACGTGGTGATGACAGGTGGTGCAACAGAGTAACAGAATGGTGGCCGAGGACTGGAATGAGAAGTGTCGGTCGTCCAGAAGCACGATGGGTTGACGACATAGTCAGCGTCGTGGGCCGCCAGTGGATCACCCTAACGCAGGACCGTGGCAAGTGGCACGAGCAAAGGGAGGATGATGATGGTAACAATAGGTCTTACATAGGTATTTATTAAATCTGCACACCTCACCATTTATATGGTATGCAAAATAAAATTTTAAAACATACATAAATGTTACAGTTAGGAGAAAAAATTACGGTTAAACCAGTTTTTGATATGACAAAAGCAATTTTACTGTCATCAAAAAGCAGTTAAGTAATCTAACCACACGTTCATTTAATACACTTATGTAACAGTAGGTTTATCGCCATTTATAAAGGCAGAAACCAAAAAGATCCTATTTCATTTTCAATACAAAAACTGAATAGCATCGAAAGTGATAATTAAAAAGCTATCAAAATAGATGCGCTTCCATTGATATGAAAACTATGATACACTCGTAAACTACCACTAATAACCAAAAAACTATGACAGTATTTTACGCCCATAACACATTTCATCATTTAATAAGTCGAGGTCGAAGTAAAACCGATGATTTGTTGATGGAAATTAATGATTACAAGAAAATAGGAGGCTTGTGCGGTCATATTTCATCACGAAGCCTCTCAAACTGTTTAATCAGTGACCATGTGACGAAACTTTACGACCGATGTTTACACAAAATTGTAGCTTTAAACACATAATTATGAACGTGTAATTGAATTTAGCTGTCATTGAGGTTGTTGGAATGATTAATAATTGCTGTCAAATTATTCATGAGTTTTTTTTTTAAATACAGGGACTGTGCGTTATTATTTATTACTAGCATCCACTTGCGGCTTCGCTAGGTACTCTTCGTGGTACTCTTATAAAAGTAACCTGTGTTTTGGTTTAGGTCACAATCTATGCATAGTATAGTTATTTAGTTTTCGCGTGAAAGAGTAACAAACATCCATATATCCTCTCGAACTTTCACCTTTATAATATTAGTAGGATAGGTCTAACTTTTGCCTGCAGCTTCGTCCGCATTATTAGGTATAGGTAGTGCTTAGAACCCTTTTACAATATTGTTTTGACGCAAGTGGCAACCCTGACTGTCACCAGTGGTGGTCAAACTAGAGAGCTGTCATAAACGGCAATTGATTTCAAACTTTGAACTCCGCGCGTCGCGACTATGTAACTCTAAATTGATCCCATTGACTCCACATTACTGTAATAAGCATTGTTAGATTCAGACAATTACGGTTAAGTTACACTATGACGTAACTAACGGTATTTTACGCTGTTTTCTTTGTAAATTGCCCACCTAAGTCTCCATTTTGCCACTTTTGTCAGCTTACCAAGAACCTTTTGTTTATATGGAATAAAGATTTCGCATCACTGAAAAATATTGTGTATTGGATTAATCAAAAACAAACTGAATTATTTTAATTTAAAATTCCAAATCATTGAAAAAGGGGGCAACCATATTCGTGTTAGACGGTCTACATTAATAGTCCTATCACCTTGCCGTGACACGCGATAATTTCACAAGCGTAATTGAGCCTAAAATCACTGTAATTAGAGCTGTAATCCGTTTGTATTACAAATGGATGCAATAGCGTTGCATTGAAGCTATTGTTCAGCTTCCGCGTTCAGCTTTTCTCATGACCTGTACCTGAGGTGTTCTACATTTGAAATGATGGCAGGGATGGATTAAGAACTATTTTAGAGGGGTTACCAAAAAACTGTATCAATCAATCAATCAATCAAATCATATTTATTTGCGAATAATGTGGTTACAGGTTCGTCATAATTAAAATTAGATCGGCACATTACTATTTCTAGCATGCAAATATTTAAATTATTATATAGTTTTTTCTTTAACTTATATATTTAAGCAAAACACAATTTATTAAGAATTATTAATTTAACATAAAATAAATACACAACCTTGTTATACAAAGACCCACATAAGAACTATGATTAATCAAAGTCACAATATATGTCAAAAAATAAATAAAATAATAAAAATAAAACAATAATACCTAATAATAATATGTAATGTCAAAATACCAAAGAATGTCAAGAATTCATACCTTATATACATTACTAATTACTAACTTTCTTGTCAAAAAATTCTTTCACTGAATAAAAACAATTCTCAGTTAACCATTTAAATAACTTGTTTTTAAATTGTTTAGGTGGTAAGTTTGTCATTGATATTGGTAACTTGTTAAATATTCTTACACACATAGAGTAGCTGCTTCTATTACAAATGTCGGTCTTTATCTTTGGTATATGGAGTCTATTAGGAAACCTTGTATTAATATTACAAACATTACCCTTCTCAATGAAAAGTTTGGGATTCGACTTTACAAAATTACAGACCTCATAAATGTAGAGGCTTGGAAGAGTAAGCAGATTAAATTGTACACAATCACAGATCAAATTAATTTATAATTTCTACCGTTTATTGTTTATTGACTTAATTACTAGAACGCCTTGCACCAAGGCGTTCAAGCCTTGCAACTCTAATTATAAAATTTTGGTTGAATATACCTCTTATACTAATACATAGCCAAAATTCAATAATAATAATGAAAAAAGAAATACCGTGATTGTGTTTTAACAAAAAAGTTCTTATATAAGCCTAATTTTACCTACAAGCATTCCACCCAGAGCTTCGCTCGCCTGGTATCCCGTTAATATTACACCTATTCTAGAATGATATTTTACAAGAATTCTTAACACAATCCGAGTTCCGAAACTCAATCTGTTCAGTAGTTTTGGCGAGAAAGAACGACAAACATACTTACCTATATTTTAACTAATTATTAGATGTAGGTACAGTTTCAAAAGTTCTGATTTCAGTATGTTGATTTGTAGCTTCAAAAAAAGTATCTGTGTAGAGTATATTTTTATAAATGTTTTATGATACTTAGGTTAATAAAGGATCTTAACACTTCGAGTGCTGAAAACAAATGTGACTCCACACGTCGTCCTCCTCACTGTCGCTCTGCGCCGTGCACGAAGCCAGCAGCAAACGATCTAGTGTATAAATTATTGCTTATTGATGGAAGATTCCTGGAAGGAGCTACTTTTATTGACATTGTTGCCCCTGCAACAACGAACCCTTGAAGGAGATACTTTTAAGGACATTGTTACCCCTGCAACCTCCATCCTAATTACATCTCTGCGTCCTCTCTATCTCAAGATTAGCGGATACGGCGAGCTTTATTGTTTCTGATTGTTATACCGTGATACGATCGATATGCCACCAGCAAATGACCTGGATAAGCCGAGTCAGGTGAAATCGTATAATGGATGGACGTTTACTGTGGTTCCCTTGAGAATATTATTTAGGACTAACTTCTGCCCGCAGTTTCGCTCGTACCATCCGGATAAAAAAATAGCCTTTTCATCCCCCAATCTCGGAAAGACTATTTTTGCTCTTCGATATCTGAGTGCAAAAGCCGCAAAAGCCGTTTTTATCCGCTAGAGGATAAAGTAAATTGAATTTAGGACATCGTGTGCACTTAGTCATCGCACTTAGTTAGTGAATTCAAAACATCATTAAACCTATTTACTACCTATTCTACCTCCAAGGTGCCGAATTTATCATACAATCTTTTTTAATTTGTTAAAAACTCAGAGGCAGAACCTTCTTGGTGTACTTTTTTTTTCAATTTACTTGTCATTTCCTCGCTGATGTGGGATGAAAGTTACGTGTTGCACTCGAGTGTTAAGATTTTTCACCTCGTGCTCTTTTAATCGCTAACTCAGGATTCTATTTGATAATTGAGCACGCGGTTAAAAAGCAACTTTGCACTCTTGTCTAACAAATAAACTATTCCTAATCCAGAAATAGGGGATGTTTACCGGCGAGATGGGTCGGCCATATCAGAAAAACCGTGGGCAGCATCTGGCTCAGACAGCGCAGTATCGGGACGAGTGGCATTATCAAAGGGAGGCCTATGCCCAGCAGTGGGCCGATGATGGCTGAAAAGATCATGATAAATACAGGACTACATAATAGAGATGACGACTGGGTAAAAAATAATAATTCTAATTAGTCCGTCAGATAGATCAACAAAAAATATTGGACACTTTTTTTGCATTAACAAATAAATAATAATTGACTGAGATATATAGAGCGTCAAAGTTCGGGCGTGGGGGCTCTTGACGTCACGGCTAGGTAATAAGTGTACTAAGCCGTGACGTGACACGGAATTTCAACACACTATATCTTTGTAATTTTTTACAATCTTTCGCCTTTAAAGGAGGATCTTCTTTTTAACCGACTTCAAAAAAAGGAGGAGGTTCTCAATTCGGTTTTTTTTTATATACTCAATAGCATCTAATATAACATTACTATAATTTCTCTATTAAAACTTTGACCTTATCGTGAACAGCAATGAGTTTAAGTTCGTACACGTGACGCGATTTTGCTCTAAGTACCTACCTACCTAGGTAGGTACTAAAAAGTGGAGTTTATGAACTTCAAACAGTTTAGGAGACCAATATATGCTAAAGATTAATTTATTTATTTTTAACATTAAAATAGCTAATGAGCTTAAAGGCGTCGCAGACATTTTGCCCTTTTTTACGTTCTATTAAGGAAATAGGTATTATTTGATTTCTTAAGGTGCGAGATGAACTTGCCTCATAATACTCATAACAGAAAACTACACCTCTCTATCCATGTTGAATATTGTGCACCGTACTATGTACTGTGAAAAATATATTGCTAGCTATCATTTGTCAAAAGCACGTCATACAAATATCGCCTCTATAACAAAGACGATAAGACAGAAAATCTAAGTAAGCCGACTATATGAAAACTGCTGCTCCGGTGCGTTTTGGCGGAGTTTTAGACAAGTCGCTTTCGGGCGGATAGTGCAAAATCCTTTGTATAGTTGATCGAAGATCTTGCCACTTAATCTTTTGTAACTTCGTAGTCGGTAAGTCACTGCATTCTCATTAGTTTTAGTACTTAGCTAGGTATTTCTATAATTTGCAAAACCTTACAAATGCCAGGATCTTACGAAGTCGAGTGAGTCAACTAAAATACCGCATTTGAAATGCGATTAATAAACTAATGAGGTTTTACTCGGTCTCAGACACGGGTGTGTCACACTGGGCTCCATTTAGCGGTATTTTTAGAAATCTACCTAAAACTTCTTACATAGTATCTAGAAACAAGGAGGCTGTGATGAAAACAGCGTAGCGCAAAATCGCTTCTGGTTTCAGTATAAAATATAGATTTCAGGAATATTTCAAACTGACGTATCGTAAGCGTAACTAAACATTTTGGCCAATGACAAAGGGTTATTTTGAATCTAAGCTTTCTCATTGGCCAAAGTTTTACGATACGAATAATTTTTCGCTAGTCTTCGTGATCGAGTCTCAGTTCACAAACGCTCATGTGTCAACTGAAATGTAAAGCTGCATATTGTTTTTCTGAGGTGAACAGAAGATATCTACTCCACCTACCTTTATATCTTTAACAATCTGATAAATATCAAATGTTTGCTCGAGGATCTCGCAATAACTTCTAATTATAAATTATTCCTATACAATAATAATAATAAAACCCTTTATTCCGATCGAATGACTCTAAAAGCACAGCTAAAAGAACAAAAAAAACTACAAACTTCAAAATGTCTTTTAGTTCGGCGTGCCTATTGGCAAAGGCTTCCTACTCATAAAAGCTTTTTAATATTATAGCAGATCCTCCCCAAACAAAAACAGGCAATAACATCTACGCTTAACATCAGCTATCTACTCTCCAACTTCGGCTTGCGCAACTTTCCGTAGCTTTTTCGTTAGCTAGCGAAGTAGTGTGAACGTTTGTTTCGAAAGCGACAGAAACGCCACGCGTGGGTTGAATGAATGCCAGTGAATGGCACTCTTTATGTTGGTTTGTGAATGGGCGGGAGTATGGACTGTGGACTATACGTGGACCTGGGGTTAACTTAAATGATAGTGAGTATTCCGTTAGCTATTCGACTGTTTTCTACTGTAGGCCTGGATCATTTATACAATGGTCGTGACGAGCCATGAAAGCATGCTAGTGCCGGGGCGCAATAATAATAAGAAAAAAAACGTAGTGTCGGACGCCCTCCGGCCAGATGGAGTGACGATTTGCGAAAGGCTGTTTGGTCGAAGCTGGATGCGTCGAGCTCAGGACAAATGCAATGCCGCGCATTAAGGGAGGCCTATGACCAGCATTGGACTGCTATAAGCTGATGATGATGATAATGTTAAAAAAGGCGGCCAGTGGTTCAAGTGGTCTTGAAAAGTCAAGTGATATTTTTGATTAATAAGTACATAATTATTTAACGTTTTAAGTGTTCAATAACACTGCCCAAGTTCACCAGCACCGGGTCCAGTCAACGTGTTAAAAAACAAACCAGTAAAATTAAAAAAAAAAACATAGAACAGGAAGTTTTTCGTAGGCATACTCAGTGTTCGTCCCTATAAAAAAATCATATTAAATTGCCCATTTAATAATAATAAAGTATTTTACAATACTCTTATTAACTCTGAGTAACAGACCTGGAAGTCTGTGCTTTGAGTGCTGAAAAACACAACAGTCGATGTCGAGTAGGATAGGAACTAAGAAGCGTCATGTCCGAGGCCCACAGTCAACATGTGAAGTCAGTTGAACGCAGGGCTAAGAGGCTCATTGGTCAAGAGTCTCTCTTGCTAAAGCAAGGCTCGAGAGCTTAAGCCATCGTCGCGAGGTTGCGTGTTTGTTGGTCTTTTATAGATTGTACTACGGAGAGTGTGCTCAGGAGCTACATGACCTTATTCCGCCTTCACGTTTCTTGCATAGGAGCTTCAGACGCACTGCTAACAACCATCCGCAAAAGTTGATATTCCATTTAACAGGACTAAGCGCTTCCAAACATCATTTATAATGCGCACTGCTAAAATATGGAATCAGCTGCCAGCGTCTGTTTTTCCATTGACTTACGACCCAAACGGTTTCAAAAAGAGAGTTAATAGGCATCTTCTGGGAAAGCTCGCCCCATCGTCGACCTCATCCTTGCTTAAGCAAGCCTCGAGGTCAAGAGCTGGCCCATATTAAATAAAACAAAAATGTGAAGAGATGTCCCGAAATCCCGTCCTTCAGAGACCAATGCCATATCTCTTTTTTTGGACATGGTTGTGCTTGTCAATCACGTGATCCAGATGAATCTAATGACATCTCATTAGTCGAAATCCGCCCAGCCGTAAAGGGCTGTATCGACAGCCAAAGGCACTCATACATATTTTATTAGCTTTTTATTCTTTAGTCGAGCTCTGAATTACAAAAGACAATTACAAAAAATGTAAACTAAAAAAACCACTATACCCTTTAAATCTTCATATCATCCGAGATAGGCGAAGCTAGAATTGAATTACATAATCCAGTGGAACTGACTTTAAAAACGATTTTTTATTTACTCTGTTTCTTTTGTTTAAAAATATTTTAAAGGTTTTTCTGCTTGATTAACGAGATAAATACACTTTGGAAAAGGATTTCAATGTTTTTCGAAGTGACAATAATTTTGGCTTTATGAAGTGTACGGCAAACATCGCCACGGTTAGCCTCTAAATTATTTTAAAAGAATTTTATTTAAGTAAAGAAATATTTTAGCGATGACTAATTTTAAAGTGTTTTCAATATTTATCTAATAAAAATTCTTCAGCTGAAAAGATATACCTACTAAAATCTAAATACTGTGTAGGAATGAATCAATCTAGCTAAATATAAAACTACATTAACCTTCATTGTCTAATATCCATTGGTATTTTTAACTGACTCAAAAAAGGAGGAGGTAAAATGGAGTTCCAAATTCGTTTTTATTTATGTTTGTCACCTCATAACGTAACTCCGTCATTTATGAACTCATTTGGAAAATTAAAATTATGTTATCATTACGCTATAAAAATGCACATATTCAAAAAGTAGTTTTCACTAAAATCGTATAACCTACTAATACTATAAAGGCAAAAGTTGGTAAAATGTGGAATACTTAAATTTTTTTCCTTCACGCTACAACTACTAAACAAAGTGAGCTAAAATTTTGCACATAATGTAGTTCTAAATCTGGAACGACTGAGTGTTAAACTGTTTATGTTATATATAACCTATATACCTACCTGTGAGTGTTGAACTGTGAACTTATGGCCGGTTCCTATATAATACCGTTACCGATTACGCCTCGTTTTCCCCTGAAAAACTGTCAAATTTACGACGCCTCGTTGTTAATTTTTGACAGTTTTTTAAGGGAAACGAGGCGTTATCGGTAACGTTATAATATAGAAACTGGCCGTTAAGTTAATCTACTCACATACTTATTTAATTTAAAAAAATAACGAGCTTTACCTAACCTACTATTTAATATTTAGTGATACCTAAGTAGAGGTAGGTACATGGTTCCTCGCCTAATAAATGATTTACCCATTAACGTGCGTGATAGTATTACAAGAAGTAATATAAACTACAAATTAAAATCTTATTTCTTAAATGCACTTACCTAGCTCCTTTGTTAAGTGGACTGGGACCTACCAGATAGGTACATTATTTAAGTACCCAGTCTACGTAACTTAGCCTACCTAATTGAGACTTCTCAAATAGCAAGTATGTTTAAACCTCAGTGGTTTTTTCGTTGCTATTTATAATTAAAAACATTTTTATGTAAAACTTTTCAATGATACATAATTTAAAAAAAGTGTTAAATTAAGCATAGTTTCTCATCTCTCTCATTCTCTTCTCTTTTGACTTTTTGAGAAATAAATGTCTTCAACCAGCGGGGTGATCTGAACTCTGTTGCAAACAGAAATTATTTACATCGATCCTGTTTTTACAAACTTGAGATTTCATCCGTCGAAATTCAATGAACGTCAATTGACACTGTCTCGGTTTGTTTAACCAGGATCGGTGTCAATGATTTCTTTTTGCAACAGAGTTAGCTGATCACTCCACTGAACGACATAGGTATTTTATCCGGGTAATGCAAACGCGAAGCCGCGGCCAGAATATTTCCATATAAACCATAGATTAGTAATTTTCAGTATTTATTCCGTAGAGACCACACGCGCCGATGATGCCCTGGAGATGGGGTCACGTGTACTCTCATTAACTCTACTGCGCTTTAAATGGCGTCTCTATTAACACATATAATTACCTCTATGTAACGGTAAAAGTCTGACTCCAAAACAAAGGAATTGCGGTACGTGACTTGAGACGTGGTTTGAGAGACTTGAGTTTGAGATCTTGTGAAGCTGTCAATAGAATCACTTCACTTCTTTATTCAATGGCTTTTGCTGTAGTTTTCCACAATTTCGCCATTATCAAGTATAATATGAGGCAACGTAGTACAGTTTATAAGTCCAGTCGGCCAGTCTTCAGTCAGGTCAGGTTCTGCTATAGCAATAGCGACTATAACAACAAAAAATATCGGCAAAAAATTTTCTTCATCAGAGAATTCCAGTACAAATTGACTTTTATTCCATTCTCTACACTTTTTCTTATTACTAATGTAGATTGGTTAAATTAAAACAATATAAATCAGAAAAAACCCTAGAAAATAAAATAAAACAAAAATGTCACGACCGTCAAACAAGATGAAAAAAATTGTTCCGTCAATAGCCTGAATTTTAACAAAAACTAAAATGTATAACATGTTGTCTGGTTTTCTTTGGAACCAGCGCCAATTTTAATACATTTTTGATCTAAAAAAATAAACAAACATTATATCACAAATTTTTCTTCATAATGGTTATTTTAGATATAGTATCTACGCAAATCTATCGAGGATACCATATTAAGGAGGTACTCAGAGGCAAATCTAAACATGACATACATTTGGCACATGACCCCTTTTTTGCAATCTTTGCTCAATGCTGCTTTTATTGGAAAACTTATATTAATACAATTCAAATTAATTTTATTAATCATCATCATAATCATAATTGTTTATTTACTTTTGCATTATTCTTTTTTATAATAAAGAGAACTTTTACCATGCCGAGCGTTGAAAGACCTTTAATTGACTCGAACAGGCTAAAGTAGAAGAACAATACGAAGGTTTTAGTAACATCTAAATTCGCCTATATCTCTACTTTCCCTGCAACAGCCCGATCAACTACAAGTCGCTGTAGGCAATTATATTACCATATCTGTCGAAACCGCATAACTACGCCATATAGGATAAACCTATGGGCAAACATTTATTTAACCGTCTGACACAAAATAGCCGGACCCACGTGATCTATGGCTTATTAATAACGGAATTTACATAAACGCCTACCAGTAACTTCCATTTGTAATAAGTACTAAACATTAGATGTATTTGTTTTTTTTTTTTGTAATAAGTACTAATTAAATATGAAACGTTAGATGTATTTGTTAAAATTGTTACACAAACTATCACTGATGAATGTTTTTTTTTGCGAACAATTTGCGATTATACAACTTACATAAAATTGAAAATAAAATTATAAAATACTTAAATACTCATAAAAATCATCTAACTAGGGATGACGACTGGGTAAAAAAATAATAATTTTAATTAGTCCATAAAATAGATCAACAAAAAATATTGGACACGTATTTTTCTATTTATCAAATAAATATTAATTGGCTGAGATATAGAGCGTCAAAGTTCGGGCGTGGGGGGCTCGTGACGTCACGGCTAGGTAAAAAGTGTACTAAGCCGTGACGTCACGCGGAATTTCAAGGCATTATATCTTTGTAATTTTTTGTTTAATTGACAAAAGAAAAAATACGTGTGCAATATTTTTTGATAATGTAAATGATGGACTAATTAGAATTTTTCAGTCTTCATTCCTTCGGTCTGCCTTCTACGAATTGCTATGGCCAAAGCCTAAACGGTGATACTACCATACTATGATGTGATAGAATTAAATATATTGAGTATTTCCTAACCTACCATTTGTATTTGTTTTTCTGCTGTTCCTTTGGATTTTTCCAAATATTCTTTTTTCTTAAACTACCTGGTATTGAAGCGATGAAAACAAAAAAAAAAACAAATCGGTCAAGCACTTTTACTATTCTAATTTAATTTTAGTTTCTAGAGTATACTATCTCAATACTTATAGGTTTAGATTTTTGACGAGGTACTGTTAATGATTTTTCAATCCAAAAGTCCAGATATCTTAATCATCAGTTTGAGAGCCCATGGATCTAAAATGAATTGTGTCATTGCTTTATCTCAATAAATGAATTTGTATTTGTACTTTGACGTATGCTTGTTAAATTATTTTTTTATTGTAACTTTTATCACTTTCCATACTTTTGCTACTAATATTAATAAAAACTAAAATTCAATTATCATTATAATAATCTGCAAGGCAAGATACAAAACTCCACTTCCATGTTTCAAATACCATAATCTGTCCATCAATTCGCAATGGATTCCATAACCCCCAGTTATTTAGTCAAGAGCCGGTTTAGGGTCAATTCGCCATGTCTTGTCCGTTAGGGGCCTACTTCTCACGATAAGACAATACACCTATCTATCAAGTGTAACTGCCACGAGCATAAGAAACCAGAGAGTAAGCTTCAAACTTTGAATTTGAAGCACAATTACACACTGTGACTACTTGCTTTTTTATGGTACCTAAAGAATTGAACAAGCACATGGCCCACCTGATGTTAAGTGGTAACCATTATATATCACTACTATGCAACGTCCTGCGTTCATCAACTTTAGGCATAAGATTCATAAATCCTCATGTGTACCGGTACCCACCTTCAAACCGAAACACAGTAATGCTGCTTCACGGCAGAAATAGAAATGGTTGTTGTACTACTCCAGGCGAACCCTTCACAAAGAGCTCTACTACTACTAAAGCTATTAGCTAGCACATTCATCATCATCATCATCATCAGCCTATAGCAGTCCACTGCTGGACATATGCCTCCCCTAATGGGTGCCATTGCGCCCTGTTCTAAGCTCGACGCATCCAGCTTCTACCAGCAGCTTTTCGCAAATCGTCACTCCACCTGGCTAGCACATTGTTGGCCATGAAAGCCTAAAATGTCAACTACGACACCAGAATAAGGCTGCTTATCCACCAGAGATATGCTATGCTACGTTGCTATGGATGCGTTTGATATCCACCAATTATATTCATTGGTGCACACAGCTTAGCACTGGTGAAAACTGATGCAACTAAGATATGTTTTATATGGAAGGATGCGTGCTATGGATGTGTGCTCTGGATGCGTGCTATGGATGTGTGCTATGGATGCGTGCTATGGATGCATGCTATGGATGCCGCGCCCTTGCTGCTTCCCTACTATCGATACATCGCATAGCTCGAGCTGCGCATCTTTCTCGCGCAGCTACTTTGTGGCGGTGCATCTTCACAGTACATCTTACTCACACCGCTATATAGCTTAGTATCAGTGGAAATGGTCACACAGTTTCATAGCTTAGCGTTTACATTCTAGCAGCATAGCTGCATAGCACATCTCTGATGGAAAGGCAACCTAATTGCCATGCTATGTATTCTTTAGGTTTAAAGATCTCTGCAGGTACGATATGAATATCGGACTTGACAGCAAAAGCATTAGAAATCTACTGAACATTGATGAGCATACTACCAATGGCAGGTAAAATATAGCCGTCTTCCGAAAGGAAATAATGTCAGGGCAGCAAAAGTTCGATAGATTTTAAACTAGTTTGCCAACACTACTATCAAAACTGTTTAGAGTGCGACAAACTGATCCGTGCCCGTGGTCGAAATTGGAACTGGCCTTGGAGTCTATCGATTCATCAATATTGTCTCTATTTTGTTCCTAACTAGCGAGTAACGAAACTCAGCGGCTCAGCTGTGTTTGTCGTACTCTAAAAAGCAAATCCTAAAAGTACGTGTGCATTCCAAATTGACTTCAAAGCTGCCCATCTGTCTCCCCTGTCATTGTGCGCAGAATGCAAGAGGTCGTGTTTACTCAGCTAATCGATTTAAACGGTCAACGTTCGGTTGATTGAACGAACAACGGACGCTATTCAACCAGGAAATGGTTTGCAAAAAGTTTATAGTTATTGTTTGGTCCGAAATGCCATTTCAAATGGTGTGAAACGGTCGTGGCGTCTTCAGTTGTTTGTTCTTCGCAGATTATTTGAGTTACGCGACTCTGCTATCGGCGTCTTCCATACTTTGGAAAGGACAATGTTGGTCTAGGCTTTTTCAGACGATGAGCTATGACAGAGCCTACAATTTCTACACAGATTAGGGGGGCACCGAACTTTATTTAATGTATGAAGAACGCCTTAGAATGCCTTGTAGAAGGTTAAATGCATATAGGGTAATATAAAAGTATAAGTATGCAATAAAGGTTGCGGGTTTGATTCCCGCTGCAGGACAAATGTTTGTATGTTCTGTGGATATTTCTAAGATATTTCTCTCTCTGTAATTAAGGCTCGGGTGTTTTCTAGGTATAAGTATATATTTACTAAAAAAAATATGTGTAGTTCATCGATCTTGTGGTTCCCAACACAAGCTCTGCTTAGTTTGGGGCTACATGATGCTGTGTGATTACGTCCCACATTATTTATTTATTTATTTATATTTAATGAGGATGAAATAACTATTTAGTTTTTTACAATATTGCCAAGGTAAATTATGCCACATTTGCTTTACTGTACCTACATGTCCATATTTACTCCACTAGATAAGTTATCAACATTCTGCCTGTCGTAACATCAAGAAGCCTTAAATATTGACCTTGACGAAATGAAAATAGAAAGTTTTATCCACTTCCTAATTCCATTGAACTCTCTCGGTGCCCTTATTAGGTGCGGCGTGACATTGCCCCTGGCTGTCAACTGTCACTGTCAAGTTAAAGCTTGCGGCATCGGGTCGACGCACCATTCAGCCACGCGTGACCATCCTGCCGAGTTACGAAATATTGTCAAAATTGATTTATAACGTTCACAAGCCAGCGGTTTGATCCACGGTGCATTTGATCGATTTCGAAATGATCATGATTGATTTATACTTGATTTGTTGTGGTGATGACACTGTAATGACGAAATAAGTGCGAGAGGAAGTGTGGGCCAAGAGCATCGGGCGGTTATGGATGCCTAACCACCCGTGTCATTAATAATAAAAACACATTGCAAAATCGTCAGTCATTCAAACATAATGACTGCGTGTCGCTTCATCAAGCAAATTAACTTTAAAAAATTCGATGACTGCGCATTTCGCGGCTATTCTGATTAATATCTCCAATCAACGCTCTCGGCGCCAGGTGACCCTCGGGATTGGTCGCAAGGCTGTCTGTCCGATGATGACAGCGCTCATTCTTAATTTGAGAAGATTAAACTTGATGTTTGTCCTGTCAACTTTACGAAATGTTATTGGCGCCTGCGCTGTCAACATTAAAAGCTTTGCGAGGTTAGTCTGGGTCTGGAACTTCTGGGATATTTTTTTTGAACAATGACTTCCAGCTTTTTTAATTTCACAATGTTAGTTATCATTCAAACAAAAAACAAACATCATCACGACGACCTTTTCTCCATTAAGGATATCTCAGCTCAGATAATTGTGTAAGTATGTGCGCAAATCTATTAAAATAACCGTATCTGCTTTAACCATGTCATGTAAAGCTCTTGGCGATTGGACTACATCAGAACATTGTATCAATAGTTTTTTAGTTATTTTCACTGATAATCTCCCCGTTGTGTTTTCTAAAATAATAAATAAAAAAAACGCGATTTTTTTTTTAATCGTAAAATAAACTTTACCACAATCTAGTTTTACTACAGTGTCGCACAAATAATTAACTTTTAATGTAGTAACTTCAAGTATTAATGCTAACAGCAAAAACATAAAGAGCAGTCAGCAATGCATAAACTAATTGATTCAAGTATCGCTACTTCGCTGGAATAATCGATTCACAGCGGCATAGACTTATTGAGAGAAGCTATGCGGTAATGACGTTGACAGCTGTCAACTGTCAGATTGACATGTGACGGATGCCGGGCAATTGTTACTTAGATGTAATAAATAAAATTACATAATTACTTTACGGTATGGTCGGGGCAACCTCCATCTTCCGAACCCAAGCGAACCTCATCTGCCCATAGTGCACCCTGCTAACTAACAAACTGGGCTCTGGCGACCAGCTGATTGCGGCATAGAGCAGCCTAACACCGCCACAGCTACATCCCTGGCCGTCGACGGGCAGCAGCGTCGGCGCGGCGGTCCCCAACACGAATGCCTAGCTTGAGAATCAGGGGAGGCCTATGTCCAGCAGTGAACTGATATATATGCTGATGTTGAGTGCGTGTTGTGTGTACAGTAAGTCAGTCAGTCAACTCAGCATCATTACATAGTTTCATATACATATTAAGATTATGTGCGATTATGTATATAATATATTTATCTTTTATAGAATATGTTTTATAATTGTCAAGAATAGGTTTAATTAAGTTGTTTATTATCAGAGTGGGTTGTTAATTTATGTGTTTTTCTTGTTTCTATAATTGAACGCGCTATTTGTTTTGCGTTAAGTGGTGCCATGTTATTTGTTGTTTTAAGTACCTACCTACTCAACGAAGGCTTCGTGTCTTTTTATATTAAGAGTAGGTACAACATATATATTTTTAGTTTTTCCGAGTGTTTTGGAGTCGGTTTTTCCTTTTTTGGGTTCTTTAATTGAAAACTGTCGTACGCCCGGCTTCGCAAAATTTCTGACTGTACGTGGAGCCTGGCTGGTGCTAACATAGACAATAGACAAACATTTATTTACCACTTGGCACACAATACATACAACCACAGAATTAAGTAAGTAGTTAAATAGTAGGTACCGTCCTGGCATGTAGTTGTGTGCCACAAGCTGCAAAAAGGCCTCGACTCAGCATTAATGCCTTGCCACGAAGAAGTAGCTAGGCGCTGGTATTCTGCCGAAACCTTCCTACAGTCACTAGGCCGTGTGAGATATTATAATAAATAATGGATAAGGAAATATAAATATAATTGTGTATCAGATATATAAAGAGAGTGGTGGGAGATGGCTCGGGATAGAGATGTTTGGAAGTCTATAGGGAGACCTTTGCCCAGAAGTGGGACGAGAGAGGTTAATTAAAAAAAAACAGATATATACCTATAGATGATATAACATTTTGTATGAGTTGCCTCGCTCCCCAAAGGCGTCCCGCAAACGTTGGACGCCTTTGGGGAGCGTCCGACGTTTGCGGGACTTCAGTTTTTCTGATGGTATACCCCTACTAGAATGCTAACACGGAACTTAAAACTATCTAGAATATCTAGATTCTAGACCTACCACGCGCATGTGGTCTAGACATCAGACACATATTTTTTCTGTCATCAATAGCATTATAATTGCCCAGTAATAGATATATCTGTAGAGCATTAATATTGCATGAGATGTGCGCAGGCGCCGACTTGCCGGTACCCCACTACTTCTGATAACTTGATAATAGCGGTAATGAGACATGGCGAAGGTTGATGATTAAGTATAATGGTTATCTATTACTCATTATTTTAAGAGAAAGCTCAATGAAAATTATTCCTTCTCCAGCCTTTAATCTACACTTATATTATAAAGAGGAAAATTTTGTATTTTTGTGGGTATGTATGTTTGTAATGAATAAACTCAAAAACTACTGTGCCGATTTAAAAAATTCTTTCACCATTGGAAAGCTACATTCTCCCTGAGTAACAACAGTATAAGCTATATTTATTGCTAGAAAAGATTTGGGATCCTTACTAAAACTTAAGTAACGTAACCCAAGATGTAAAAAAGTGCCCTAGTCCGTGCGAAGCCTGGACGGGCCGCTAGGTACTAATTTAATAAGACTTTACTACTTTTTAAATAAGATATTGTTACTCACTTTTACAAATTCAAACTTCATAAATTATTTATTTCAAACTTCAGAAATTATTTATTCAATTAGAACCTTAACAAAGAAACACGTTGAATCGTCAACCTTTTTACTTTAGAGCATCATCATCATCACCATCATCAACCTATCGCACGCAGTCCACTGCTGGACGTAGGTCTCTCTCAAGGTTCACCACTGAGCCCTTTACACTTTACACTAATTGTGCCTTAATATTATAATTAATAATACTAAAGAGCCAGACAATCAATGGATAAAACTGAGCTCATCTCTTGAGCGTGACTTCAAATCAAATACCATAAATACCAGACAGACGGACAACGAGATCCTATATGGATTTTTGTCCCTTTGATGTACGGAACCCTAAAAACAGCAAAATTGTTCAGCAGTGAATAATTACCGCCTGTAATAAGATGAAATCTATACAAGGGTATTAGTCATTTAGCGAATTTACAAAAGTTACGTAAAAGATTTTAATAATAATGAGGATCTATATATATGTATATTAAAATAGATGTAACTAAATACTTTTAAATAACTAATAAAATTTATTGGTATCTTACAAATTTATAAATTAAAAAGTTTGATGTTTGCTCTCATTAAACTCCGTAACACATGAAAACGAATTTACATGAGGGATGAATGAAAGGGTGTACTATAAGACATGGACTAGACATAGTACATAATGTATAACGCTTTGAGTGCTGAATACACAACTTTGGAACTGCAGCAGTACTGCGCTTTTACACGGTTAACACGTTGACATATTGAACGCTTATTTTTCATCAAACCACGCGAGCGAAGACGCGGGCGGAAGTACTACTTTTCGAATTGCAAAAAATACGACGTCCTAAGCGATACTCAAACCTGCGACCTTCATACATGGACACGATTTGTATATTGGTTTATTGCATCATTAACATTACAGTTTTCAATTAGATTGTAGTAATACTGGTAAGGTAATTATTGATAGGTAAATACATGGACCCTGTAAGGGCACTGCAAAAGGTGAGTGTGCTCGTCAAATTAATTATTAGGTACGTCAATTAAAATTATGTATTGTACGGTACGAGACACGAGTACATGTGTGTAAAAGTACACGTACAATTTTTCAAGCCGCCGTCAGTGACTGCAATTTGTAGTAGTATTAAATCATCTGTGCAGAGTTCAGGCAGGTCACCGACCTCGGCAAAAAATATGAAATTTCATCCGACGAGCGGTATTTTTGATATCACAGCGTGTAACGAGCATAAACGTTATTTGGATTTGGCGAGACGCGATACGGTTTAGCATTTGGAGAATTGTGCCGTCAAAAGAACCGCTGTTTGGTTTATCATCATCATCAGCAGCAGCAGCAGTATGTGTATGTGTATTTTAAGTCGTAAGTAAGTGATTATTTGTATTTGAGGAGTGGTTTTTCAAAATGGCTTGTTTCCATTATAAACAAATTTTCAGTTAAGGAGAAAAACCAGTAAAACTTAACTATGGAACATTTCAATTTTAAAGTGTAAGCCTCCCAGGAGAAATCCAAGATTTTATGATATCCCAAAATTCGACGCGAGATTTGAACCCGCGGATATTCCGGTATTAATGGGAAGCTCGCGGGTTCAAATCCCGCCTAAGTCGAAATCTTTGGGCTATTATAAAATCTCATTTATTTTATTTAGATCACACAAAATCCAGCGAAACAAAAATAGAATTTAGTTTTAGAGAATTTTAACGTAAAAGCATACCCATAATTATCAGAAATCCAGCATGCGTCCAACTGAAAATAATGGTTCAATTTCATACCTGAAACAAAATGAAAATTTCTTGATATGACAAAAAGATTAAGATTATTCAATTTTTTTTATAAAGACTCAAGTTCCCAAGCTTCTATCTGACTTATAATAACAACAAATGACAACAATAATAACAACAAAATTACTATAATGTATATGAAACAAGTAACAACAATACATTTTTTTTTATAAAAGGTTTAGTCTAAAGGGATGCAGCCGTGGTTGATGTTAAAAAACCTCTACACATTTGATGTGTGGCCTATACCACTTATATAAATATGAAGAGTCAAGCAAAAGAAATGGAACTCAATATCACAAAACGTCATCTCAATTCTCGAGAAATTAGCGAGTTGTCTAATACATTTTATCGCGCTTGGCATCAGGCCTCTTCACAAAAACAGAAGGACGGCAGGCGCCAACACTTTGTTATGGTATAATTCTATTCCACATTAATATGCAGCAAACGGCGTGCTAAGCCTAGAAGCCTACCTACTCCACCGTACCTACTTATCTACTATTATAACACTGTAAAAAAGCTGTTTTTAAGTAGGTAGGTACTTTTTTGAAGATTTATTTTATTACGTTACTAAACTAAGGATTCAAAACATATTTTCTAATTCCTCTCTTTTCTCTCTGATTGCTGAATGCAACCCTCCATGTTTAGCACACATTTTTCGTCATGTCAAAACCGAAAACATGAAAAATGTAAATACCAGCAGCATTCGAATTCGGGCAAGTAAGACCGGATAGAGAGAGATGAAACAAGGACTGTACTTTTATAATATCCAAAAAAAAAATCGAGTCACTCGGAACTTGAACCCGCAACCTTCCTACCGATACCGGGGCGCTCTGCCAACTATGAAACCGAGTTAAATATTTTTATTTATTTAACCGTTCTCGTCCCACAGCTGGGCAAAGGTCTTCCCCAAAGAGTTCCAAACATCTCTGTCCAAAGCAACCTCCCACCATCTTTTGAAGGCATAGACTCGTCCCGCCAACGCATTCTCGGCCGACTGCGACGCCGCTGTCCCGGGTGGGTGCAGGCTGTGGTGATGGTCACCCACTGGAAGGCATATGTTTCGCCCAATCCCATTTGAGAACGGTAGCCTTTTCCAACTTCATTTCATTGTAGGATATGTTTAGGAACATCAATGCACGATGACCTTGTTATAAGTGATGATCACCACTTAACATCAGGTGGGCCATTTGCTTGTTCTCTATCATTTAGTAACATAAAAATTTTGGGTGAAAGTATTAACATTATGAACAAAATTATGAAACCTGGTCTGCTCGAACCATAACCGTCTTTCCGCGCAGTAGGGTAATAAACTCAAAACATTGCGCAGTTGGGTAATGGTAAACTTGACCGGGCGGGTACAAGTTCAATGCTGCGCATGAGCATCGCCGCGATGACCGATTAGGATGCCGCGCTCGTGTCGATGACGTACTCACTGTTAGGCAAGCATAGAATAGTTTAATGAAGCTGATCAGCCCGTAACATTTACGTGTACTTTTTTTCCCGTAAAAGGATTCCTGAACAAGATTTTAAGCGATGAACAAACTATGTGACCCCTATAAATAAAGTCAGATACATTCCAGTGAAACTGTGAAAGTCCCATCAAAATCGGTATAACTGTTTCGGCGCTTCCACAGAACAATAAGTAAAACAGCACAGACGGACAAAAATGTTTTTGGTTTGTTTTTTGGGTTCTACGGTTACCTAGGGGCAGATTCTAATAATCTAAGTGATCTTAGGATTTTTTGTTTTTTCGAAATCACAGAAAGATACAAACAATTTCAATTATAAGAGATAGAAGGGGACATTACATAACATACGAACCTCCTTTTTGAGTTTGATAAAAAGTGTGTCACTCATAACTTAAACTCATAAAAGCCTGATTGTATGCGCGTGCGACGGATCCACCCCCACTTTTTGTCTCCCACGCATTCAGCTTTTTTATTATGTTACCCGGTAATAGCCCTTACCGTAGAATTAATAGAAACAGAACTTAATGCCAACAAACGAGTCGTATGTTTGTATAATAATTATTTTTATATTTATTATAATAATAATATTAACTTTATTTCAGGCTACAATAGAATAAATACAGATGGTGTTTTACTTATCCTACGGCCAATATAAATATATACCTTAGAGACTAACATACATATCGGTCGACGATGAGACGAGCTTTAGCATGCTGAGCTGATACATCAAATAAGTGACAATATTTAGTAACTAATTCCGCGCTATTCTTTTTTTCTGATGAGTTACGAATTCAAAGATTATTGGGATTCATTTCTAAATATTGATCCTTATTTGATATCATAATGGATATCCGCAAACTAACGCTTGAGCTAATACACTAATCAAATAATACAGTGTACTTACAATTGTGTTTATTGTCTTTGACGGTACCATGCTAACTACAAGCCAGTATAAAAATTATCATGATAATGGCAGTGTCCTTCTATTCCTTTTATCTCCATGGTCCTCTTGGGAGCTATCAGCGACAGAAGGGTTCCTTTGTCTTATATTCGCCTTATTTATCGTTTTATTTCGTAGATTGTAATTTGAAAGTCGGGTATTTTTTGTCTGTCTGTCTGGACTCCAGAGGGCAATTATACAGACGGGTGCAGATGAGTTGGGTCGGCTGTTAAGATTTATTTTGAATTCTTATGCCATACAAATGAATTAACATCAAGATAGATAACATTTTTTGATCACCACAAAAGTAAAAAAGAAATGAGTATATTTATTTTTATTTAATTATAAGACAGTATAACATCCTAAGTAGCTTAGTAAGGATAAGCAATATCAAGGTAAAACAACTGGTGACCTTTATCGTTAAAAGTGATCTCTTCCAGGCAACCATATTACGGATAGGAAGAGCAAAGCTTTATTCATATCCGTTTTTCAAAACGGGAATTTTCACGTGCCGTTACATCGCAAAGCTCTAAAGCTTTAGGTTTTTTTAATATTGTATTAGCGCACTCAAACAATATTAATTCAATTGATAGAATGATCAGAAGGCTTAGTTAATATGTAAAACAATAATGAAAAATACTATACCTAAAAAAATCGTCATTTAAAATATTTAGAAGGTTTTAAGCTTTTATATAGCCATAAAAATCTATGAATATACATTTAATATTTTTGAAATCAAAACTCGAAATGTGTAGGGATCTACACCACTGAATAATCTAGATTACTAGAGGTTATATTTGAAGTAAACCTATAATTAGTATTGATAAATACTTCCAATCTTTTGATCAAGTTGGCTATGATGAATTTTAATAATAAATCGTATCTCATCATAACCGAATTAACACGTCTACCTACTCATGAAAGAATAAAAAATAAGGATTTCATAATAAGAGAACAGAAACAATGAAATGACAGTGCTATACTTCAAATCTTGAATTTCAAGATACTGGTGTCTCTCAGGGCTCTTAGCTTGGTCACATTTTATATGAACATTCTTGCGACTCTAGTTTCTTAATATGAGAACATTATTATCTAATTAGATGTCATCTCCGGCACATATTTAAGCATCTCTAGGAATCAAACAAAAACTATTTGCTCGTACGCGCTGCAAACACGACTTTCAGGTTTGATGACACGTGATTAAGCATACTGGTTGACAGCTCTACAATGTTGGAATAGCAATTCAAATTGCATTCTTATACCATTTATATAAAGTTTAAAACGATTACGATACAGAATCTAAAGAAACGAAAGAAAACATCGTGGAACAGAACTATGCACTTACAAAGTTGACAAAGAAACGTAATGCAATAAATCGAGTGACTGTTCGTTCGTACAAGCATACACGGACAACCGCAAGGACGATTACGAGACAAAGAGAATCGCGATAACTTACATAATTACTTTATTACAACATTCCTTATTTTGCATAGAAATTGTTATTAAAACATCTCTGGCTATAATGTTTCACAGAATGTAATGAAATTAACTGTTCGAGTATGTTAAACAGTTTTACGATGCATAAAGTGGTTTTAATGAAAGTAGTAAAGCATAAGTACTTTAGTTTTATAGTCTCGGCTACAAAACAATGGAATAAAACAGATTTTTGCAAGAAACCACCATAAAATAGCTGCCAGTTTATTTTTTGTTAAAAATTCCTCATTCATTTAAAGCAAAATATTTTTTAACCACAATCTTAAATCCCAATTTATTCTTTATCCTAACCATTGGAAAACTTCTGATTTCTGTATCATTTCCTTTAGTTGCCTTTCACGACATCCACGAACTAGAAGAGGCCTAAATATTCATGCCGGAAACGCCTCATTTTGAATTATACCTATTCAATTTAATGACTTCATTCACAAAAGTAGTACTCAACATGCTTGGCAAGGGGGCCATTAAAATTCCCACATGTACAGAAATCGGCAAAAATTTACAGAATTTAAGGTTGACGCACACATAACGTAAACGGACATAGCTCGGAAACGGATCGGCATTAACATAACACTGTACCTCGCATCGAGACGGTCAATATTTATTGTATAAAACTTTTAATTCAGCGCGCAGTCAGCCCGCATCGTAACGGCATCACGTCGTCTTCGAGAGAAAAGGAAGGCCACCAGTAAGTATTTTAAATCATTCAAAAAATCGAATCCGTCAATTTTTGTTCAATTGTATTTCTATTCCGAAGTATTTCTAGGATCTTAAAAGCTTCTAGTGGTAATTCTCAAGAACGCTACGACACGATGGCGCATCACAACACAACATACCCCGAGAAAATAATGTAATTCTGGCTCAATCGTTAATGTCTGATTCGACTCGGAACGTTTTAACACGTTGACTGCGGGCCTCGCAGTAGCAGGTGGAGTAGCAGCTCGTGCCCAAGATCAAGTGTGTTTTCCGTACTCAGTGTTATACACTAGACACTAGCACGTTGGCTGTGGGCCTCGCAGTAGCGGATCGAGCAGCAGCTCGCGCCATAGAACAAGTGTGTTTTCAGCACTCAAAGTGTTATAATACCCCCGAGGTTTCAGAGCTGAGCTGTTGTGTGTGCGTCTAGCTTTAGTCGAAGTTACCTTAGCGGTCAACAATAACCCACAAATCAACAATGCATTGGGAACGGTATAACGCTGAAATTGACCAATTAAGAGGATGCAAAGTCCACGATTCAGATATTTACGTTTCCTCCAACGGGACTACATACTCTAAATTTTCTGATGAATTTAACGAGAAAAAGTTGCACATATTACCTTGGTCCTTAAAAAATTTAGCATCAAAATTAAAATGAAAATTTTACTTTATTAGAATCCAATGTTTAAAATTTCTTTCTAATTTTCATTCAAACGCATAAAATAATCGAGAATTGTTAATGATTAAAAAATATATGATGTTATTTTATTTATTCAACAAAATCCACAGCCCTTAAGTATAACAAACAAATCTTATATAGTTTATGATATACTACACACAGACTTTTCTCAGATTTCTAGATATTTTTCTATTATTTGAAACAGGAAATACGAAATGGAACAAAGGCACCCTTAAGTTAAAAGCAAAAACCTGTTGTTTAGTAAAGTCTGCATAGTGGAGTGGATAAGCTCCACTAAGCATCAGACTGTTTCAGATCCTCAACAAAGGCTTGGGCAATGTACCTATTCTCAGATAAACTCAAATCTTCATCGAGATGATGTATCTTCAAAGGTATTGTCTCGTCAGGAGCACAGAATAAGGTAGATAAAGCGCAAAAATGTCACGTTAGAGATCAATTAATAATATTTAATTATCATCAAAAAAATCACATAACTGCAAACTAGGATTTCGCGGGGGTTTTGATAATTCGAATAGTGGACATTGGATAACCCACAATATCTAGAACTTAAATTAATAATAAGATTTTGCAAGTTCCTAAATATTAGGAAGGTGAATTAAAGCATTTACCTGTTTCGTATACATTCTTACTGCGTTACAAACAATAATAATATATATCATTATTTGAGCTCCTTAATGTGGTTACATATTACAGTCATAGTTAAGGAGTAGGTACATGTAGTTAAATTATTAAAAACATTGTAAGCGCAGGGGACAAATCCTGCGTTTACAATGCAGACGTTACCAAATTTCAAATGTGTGATATTATAATAGCTAGCACCGTTATCTAGATCTCTACAATAAATGTGTTACAGCATCGACATTATCTCTACTGCGGCAGTTTTACTGAGAATTGTCCCCGCTAGTGTGAATTCCCCACTCCTTACTCATAGTAGACAAAGGAGCTCTCAACACGGTGGTCGAAAGGGCAAGAGCTTAGTCAATTCGTCAACTTCACACCTGGTCCTTCACTTTACATTGCTCGAAGCCTGGTTTATTTCCACGCTGGATCAGTTAGTCCTTGAACTTAGACTTCTTATGCATCCGGAATCCAGAATAGCGGGTAAAAAATAAATAAAAGTAAAATTGCTTATTCTGTGCTGACTCTACAATGTTTTATTTTGAATACAATTGTTTTCTTTTGCCCGTACATTTTATATCACACTAATATGTATTATATGCGACTGTTTGTGTGTGTATGTTAAACTTGAACTCCGTACAGGTAAACGGATTTGGATGAAACTTGGAATATACATAGTTTATGACCTGGATTAACACATAGGATATCTTTTTATCCTGGTACCACGCGAGTGAAGCCGCGGGCGGAAGCTAAACTTCATATATTCGATGATTATAACTTTTTGATGTTAGTTTCTACATTATTTGGTATTAAATATTTTGGCGTTTTTTTAATAGTACATTACATTTGTGTCCTTTTTATTATGGCATACAATAATGTAGTTAGGTAGTACCTACAACCTTATCATTAATCAATATTAAAACGAGATCTACAAAGACGCCGTAAATAAATCCTTAATTTTCTGCATCAACTAATAACAACACAACACCAGCCTATTCAGTCCACTGCTGGACATAGGCCTCCCCTATGAGAAGGGGGATATGCCCATAATCCCCACGATAGGCATGCGGGTTAAAATAAATAAATAAATAATGCTGGACGCTATCACACAGCATCATGTAGCTGAAAACAAAGGAAAGTTTGTATTATGTACATGATTGATACAAATATATATATTTTTTGTAAATAAATACATATTGTACATAGAAAACACTCAAACCCGAGACAAACATTTAAAAAACATACAAACATTAGTCTCGCGGGGGTAATCGAACCCGCAAACTTCTGCGTCTCAGGCGAACCTTTGCCCGCTGCGCCACAGAGGTCATCCGATGAAAGGAATGTTCATTTTACTTGTCAAACTGGACTTCGATGAAGTGTATCATTACTTTGAGCAATAATCCTTTTGAAACATAAAAAAATAAATACAGATTGATTGCAAACCTTTAGCAAACATATAATTTCACAATAAAGTGAAGGGTCAATAAAACAACTGGTGTAAGTACATTTCGCAAATAATCGCTCAAACACGTGCCGTTGCCATAATTTTTGCGAAATGACATATTATTATTTTTTAAAAGTAAAACGGGTCATACACGTATCATCTGTTGCACGAACAGTATGATTGTTTTGGTCTGATGATTACGACGGATGGCTTTATGCTCGGACAATAACAACACCAGCCTTTATCAGCATCAGCCCACTGCTGGATATAGGTATCCCCAAAATAAGAAGGGATCTTCTTCCTCGAATGAGCTAGTGGCCAATTCTGGTATCGGAGTTGTTAGGCCGCCCGAAGCCCTCTGACATGGCTTAACGACTGAAAAAGGCGGGACCAATATCTTAAAGTGCTTTCCGAAGCACGGACGCGCTAAAATCTAAATACCACTAAACGGGTCTGAGGGTGTGGTGGGGTTTCAACTCCAACCAACTCGGGGGTCTTTGGAATACCAACTTCACCTGCCCGTGGTGCGCCCTGCTCTATAACAATCGGGACTCTGACGGCCAGCTGATTGCAGCATAGCGCATCCTAAAACTGGCACAACTAAATCCCCGACCGCCGACGGGCAGTAGCGTCGGTGGTGCAAGAAGCTGTGCTCTATGATCCCCAACCCGCAAGCCTAGCGTGGGGATTTTCATATCCTTACTAGTTTCCGCCCGCGGCTTCGCTTGCGTATTACCCGGATAGCCTATGTGTTATTCAGGTCTTAAACTATGTATATACTAAGTTTCAGCCAAATTCGTTCAGCCGTTACGGCGTGAAGCGACCACAAACACAATCACAGACACACAAACTTTCGCATTTTTAATATTAGTACGATGTGATAGTGTGAAGTGTGATAGGCCTATGTCCAGCAGTGGACTGACTAATGGCCGGTTTCTATATTATACTGTTACCGATTACGCCTCGTTTTCCCCTGAAAAACTGTCAAAATTAACAACGAGGCGTCGAAAATTTTGACAGTTTTTCAGGGGAAAACGAGACGTAATCGGTAACGGTATAATATAGGAACCGGCCGTAAGGCTGCGTGTTGTTGTATGTCGTATACGAGCATAGACCGTGAGATTGTTAGTGAGACCGTGCAACGTGTAACCCTTTAAATTTAAAACATGTCAGTGATGGCGTATTGCGAAACGTCATTCGTACAATAACTGTCAAGCGAGTGACAGAATGTTTAACTTTCATAATCTTGTGATGATTAATGCGAGAGTATTATTCATCCCAAGATCGAGTTAACAAGTGATGTTTAATTAAACAAAGTTTATACTTGCATACTTGTGTTTAGCATTAATGAGGAGCTTCCAAGAATGAGTCGAGAATAATAATTAAGATGCTACTTTGAAAAACTGTGTTTACTTTTAACTTTCCATTTCGTTTCTATAAATCTTGTTCATTTTAAACAGCAGCTGTCAAAGTTATTGATGCTCTAACGAAGATGAGACAACTAAGCGGGTGTTGATTTTAATGTCATCATCATCATCATGATATAGCCGTCTAAAGCTAGACATAGGCTTCCCCAAACAGCACCACTGCGCCCTGTCCTGAGCTCGATGCATCCAGCTTGTATCAGCAGCCTTTCGCAGTTCGTCACTCGATCTGGCCGAGGGCTCCTACACAACGTTTGAGACGCGCTCTCCACTTAAGAATTCAATCAAGAACGAATATTGATGTGTTTTTGTTAAAAATTACGAAAGTTTAATGTCTATTTTTTAAATAATAAATGGACGAGGTACCAATACTGCGATAAGCAACCAAATAGTGAGAAACCTATGGAGACTTTAAGAGGCTGAAGAACTACCTATTACTTAATCTGATTGTCCTCTATTGCCGCTGACGCGTGTGATTTATATATATTTCATAGAGCTATTTCCCAATAAGCGGTTTAACGCGCGCGAGCGACCGCAGCCATATAAGAAACGCGCGTGGCCAGTCGCCAAAAAGCTTCATAATAAAATAAATAATGAAAATACATTTTGTATAAATTAAACATCATAAGGTTTAAATTTATAAAGACGAAAATACATCAAATGGAAATTGATAATTCAATAAGGTGAAGACAAATGATAATTGGAAATATACTCGAAAGTTTGCCAATCGGAAAGGAAAAGTGAAGCGAATCTAAATATATTCCTGCCATCCATCAGTAATCACATTATGCACATATTAAAGTCAATAAGTCTGTTATACAACTGACTTATTGACTACATTAATATTAAAAGTTAAGGTTGGACCTTTATGCGACTTTTGACTGCGCCTGCGGCTACATTTGTGTACAAGTCAGTGACATTCAGTGTCGTGTCATGTCATTGAATAGATATTTATTTAAAACCAATATTATGTAATAAATAGTTTATAAACAACCTTAGATGTTGTTATTGAGCCTAGCCCTTGTCGGTGTAGTGATGCAATTCTCTCCATTTAGCTCTTTCCATTGCTGTCTCTTTCACTTCCATATACGACATGACAGCGAACTTCTCTTTTATCTGGCTCATGTAGCTTAGTCTTGGTCTTCCTCTTCCCCGCTTTCCTTCTATCTTTCCCTCGACGATGTGTCTGATGAAGCTGTCATATCGTATAAGGTATAAGATATATCTATTTATATAAAAATGAAACCCGTTTTCCTTGGTCACGGCATCACGCGTGAATGGCTGGACCGATTTCCTAATTCTTTTTTGTTGTATTTGTTATTATTAGGAGAAGGTTGTTACGGAAAAAAATATTAAGAAAATCTCTCAGAAATATTGAAATTTAATTTTGCATATTTAAAAAAACGCGCGTAAAGAATGTCAATGTCATTCACAGCCATAGACTATATTGAAAGAGCATTGTTTGTTCGGAAACGTGGTTACTTAATTAAATTCGAGCATCATTCATTGCTACGCTAAGGCGGTACGAAGTTCGCCGGGTCAGCTAGTTACAAATAAATTAACTTGTAACCCAAATCTTATCAAAAGCACCTTTGTTAATTGACTCAGGCGGTCAGGCATGACTGCGGAAATCCATTAAAAGACAAAATATATAATTACAAATTATAAATTACAAAATATTCAAAAGTCAAAATATTTACCACAAATTCCGCTTACTCCACAAAAACCATCCTTACTTGGCCTTTTTTTTCAATTGTCCGCACCATAATTCCATAATTCTAATTTAGAAAATAACTAATCCATTACATATATTCGTAAAATATAAGACATACATAGAAAAATCGGGCCCTAATGAACCTATTAGAACTTATCTATGAACCAAATATGTCATTTTAGAAAACTCTATAATATGGCAATTAATGAGTAACATTAGATTTTAGCTAAATGAAGTTGAATAAACCAAACTATCCAAAAATTTATTTTTTAATTTATTTATTATCGAATCAACAACACTCAACATATTTTAAATAACAAATATCTTGAGTGCTATATAATAAGACAACTATCTTGAGATATCTTGAGTATAATTTAATATTATAAATGCAAAATATAGTTTATTTATTTTTTTGTTTGGCTTTCATGCCTTATCTACTTAACCGATCAACATGAAATTTCGCATACCCGTTGTCAGGAGTACACAGATAAGGACATAAGGCTCCTTTTACCCAGAAAAAGAGTAACTGTTCCCGAGGAATAGAAACATAACTTTTTGGCGGATTGTCAAACTCTACATTAACGCAAGCGAAGCCGCGAGCAAAAGCTAGTCAAGAATACTAAAAATAGTATACTTACAAAACAAATAAACATCACGATTTTTTCCCCATTATGCACACACAGATATTGCTCAGTATGCAAATTTAGATAAGTATTTAAATGCCACTAAATCAGGCTGTCAATTCTGACAGCTCGTTGCGAGGTGCATACGTCATTGAAGAAAAGCGGAGTCCAATTGCAGACGCCCACGGTTCAGCTAATGCAGGCTTTACACGATTGGCTAGCCGCACGGCGAAAATCGAATTTGTAAATGGCAATTCGGCTAGGTAACAACAGGTGACTAAAGTACCAAGTTCCAAAGTAGACTGCCATCAGACTTTGCCGTGCGGTGGCGGCTGGTGGACAGATAACTCAAAGCCAGTTTAATTGTCTGCTTCACTACCTACCGGTTGATAAGGGGATGTTAAAACATTTCGTAGATTCGATTGGGTTTGCCCTAACTGCCCTGACTTTAGCCGTTCGGCGGCGGCGGCTGGTGAAATCGTTCGTGTAAATGCTCAGTCGCAGGCGATCGTTTATTTTCTGTGTTTTTTTATCAACCAGAGTAAATGGGTTGACGATTCGATTTTTGCAAGTGATTCGATTGGAGACTTGCCGCACGGCTTTAGTCGCCCGTATGAATCCGCCATAACCACCATCGCTATTATTCCTTATTTATATCTCGCTTAGCTAAGAAGACTCTCTCGGGGCATCAATTTAATTAGATCTTCAGAGGGTTTTAATAAACATTAACATCAGCCTGTAGAAGCTACAAGGAATGGTGTGTGGTAATATCAAAATTTTTAGGGCACTTATTTTGATGTAAGCTTTATGCTTTAAGTCTTAGTGCCAAACTGCCAAGTTAGGCTTAGCCAAAGAAAAGCGAAGGACCCGGCCCGAGGTAGACCTTCAGCGGTATCCGAAATACTCAATACCTCAATATTTATTTACCTACACTTTTAATAATTAATCTCCTTTAAGTTTTACTGAAATATCTTTTTTTGCATGCCACACTGATACAGCTCAAGCATGTTGTAACATATTTAAATCAACGTATACCTATTTTATTATATATATTGAGAGTAGGAGAGCAGTGGATCCGGCGAGTACAAGATCGCCAGAAGTGACGTCTTAAGTGGACTTTACTCAGAAGTGTACATTAACGACTGACTTAAAGACGTTTTTTTTGCGTAATATTTTTTTTAACATTATCATTATTACACATTCACATTGCCCTAGACTCTCCGAGACCTAGACCAATCAGCTACTAAACAGTTAGCATCTTATCGAGTCAACACAACGCTAGCAAATAGCTATGGACTCAATATCATATTAAACAAAACAATAAACAAATATTCATAAATTTTATACATGTAAGTTTTGTCAAAATCCATGTAGAGTTTTGCGATTGTTCGTCTTTGAATGCAAGGTCGCAAGTTACACAACACCTACGATTTTCAAATTTACAAATAGTTATGGCGACCAATCAGTCCAATTAACGACTACACGATCTCGATTGACCATTAGGAAACCTAACAAGCAATTAATCGAGATATGGGATCGATAATCGATTTATATTCGCAAATTTGTGCAACATCATCAGGCCATGTTTTAAAGTAAATATTGAATATCCGTTTACCATATATCAGGATTAATTGCTTCTAATTTTAAAACCGGTAAACACTGGGAAATTTTACTTTAATGCAAGTTGAAATCGATTATTATTGAGGAAATTTCCTATCATGATATAGAGTTTGTCTTCATCATCAGCTTATACCACTCCACTGCTGGAGAGGCCTCCCTTGATGAGCGCCATTGCGCTCTGTCCTCAGCTCGACGCATCCAGCTTCTACCAGCAGCCTTGCCTTGTTGATTGATAAAACTATTACGGCCAATTCGATACACTCATTGGTATATGATTCTGTATGCAAAAGCCTCAACATTATAAATAAAGATGAACCGAGAATAGAGCATCCAATAAAAATCGTCAATCCACACGTCATCAACTCGCGATATTATTGGCCAATTTCACACATCAAGTAACTGTATTTTGGGACATATCAACACCATGGCCTTTTAGAGTACTCTTTATCGTGGGCTTATTATTAAGATTTAGAATAGGAATTGAAAACTTATGCTAATCACCAGACTAACCTAACCCAACATTTATTTGAGTGACACAATTTAAACCTTAACTTAAACATTGTGTAATCATTCCGCAACATTTTAGCATATAAACGACCACGCACAAAAACCTACCTATTAGCTATTGTAATACATACCATTCATACACATATATTCGAGAAAATCAATAAAAACAAATCATTATCATAGGTGTGTAGTCATAACTTTCCAACAAATATCTTAAATTTAAATCCAGCAGGATATTATAGGTACTATTTTATGTAACGGTTTCGCAAACAAACAATTATGTATGTTAAAATATTTATCATGTTAACCCAACGATAAATCACGGTTAATAGAATACTTATAAATAAACCTACAACCTGCCATACCCAAATTCCATGTTCAAAAATAACTATTTTGGATAAGTACAGTTCGTTAGGTTCCTTCAATTACCAGCAAAAATGGCGGTACCACCGTAGGCGGCTTTTACCATATCGATGGATCCCACCCACTAATTACTACAAGATTCTTTATTCCCTCCACACCAGGGAAAGGACAGCACCCTTCTTGCCGTCCATTTGCTTTCATGGATGTGAAAGAGGACACCATTACATTCTACACGAATACTGCGATACACTGATACACCATTAAGCGTGGTAATAACAGTAGAGAACACAAAGAGAATCAAGCAAGAAGCAACTTTATCCTGAATATTTCGTCATCATCACATTTTCTCCTTCCATTTAACTCTATCAACCGACATCTCAACACACATTCCTTTCTCCTATCTAACTCTAATGTTTCACGCAATCTGAAATATTTGAGAGTTCAAAGTAATTTTCTTCTTTTGAAAATAGAGGATAATACGGTAGAAGATCTAGAGGGAGACCAAAGACAACTGGGACCGATGTATTGCACAGAGACATGGTGGCATCAAAGTATTATGACTAAATAAAGCATAGAAGAACCCTTAAAATTCGTTATTGCTCTGAACATCAACTCATACGGCTAATCTCTACTTTCTTATGTCCAATATTCATCACCTAGAAAGGGATGCATACTTCTCTCAATGTAACTTCAATTGAGTTATAAAAGAAAATCGTACCAGGGCGCTTAATGTTTCTTAGAAATACCCTGGTACGAAGTCGCAGCAATCGCATTGAGATAAAGTATGCATCTCTTTCTTGCAAATTATTTATGGACATAAGAAAGTAGAGATCAGCCGTATGAGTTGACGTTCAGAGCAAAGTGAATTTTAAGACTTCATCTAGGTAGTTCTCTTCTATATCTGTGGGTGGCATGCAAGTTTCCAATGTAGACGTCAAAGATAGAGCGAAGTTGAAAAGTTGTAAGAAGGCTGACCCCATCATCATATGGGCCATAAAGCCAGGAAGAGAGAGAGACAAAGAAAATACTGGATAATTTTCTGTATTTTTCCTCAAAGCAAAATTCTCGGCCCCCCTGACTCAGACAAAATGCAGCTGTACAGATAACATCTCCCATACAATTAACCACACATGCAGATCAGTAAACACAGGTGTTTGATGGTACGATAACACAAGTACCTACGATATATCATTGCATAATGATCATCAACGTCAGACGCCTACCTTTCCAATGACTTTGGAACCATAAAAAAACATATCGAGAGTAGCAGTGTTTAGCAAATATGGTACTTGAAGATGGAAGAAGCATATCACACCTGGTTATCAGCTAATCATCACCTATAACAAAGTATTGCATCGTAGGTGCCGCACGCCTGGAACGCGCCCTACGTAACATTAAGTGTCAATATCTTCTCATTAGATTTGAGCTAGAGATATTGAGGAAAAAGACGTAATGTTATCTTTAATAACATCACGTATGGGGTGTACGGGGTTCCAACCCCTATCTTTGGAACCCAAGCCAGCCCCACCTGCACGTGGTGCACCCTGCTAAACAACGAACGGGGCTCTGGCGGCCGGCTGATTGCGGCATAGCACAGCCTACATCAGCACAGCTAAATCCCCTGGCCACCGACGGGCAGCAGCGTCGGTGGTGCGAGAAGCTGTGCCCTGCGATCCCCAACCCGCATGCCCAGCGTGGGGATTATGGGCATATCCCCCTTTATTAGGGGAGGCCTATGTCCAGCAGTGGACTGATATAAGCTGGTGTGGTGGTAGTGGTGGTGGTTATTTTTAATAAATCAAAAATTTGATTTCGATTCTCTTAGTTTAACATTCAGTTTTATTTCATAACATATAATTCTCAATGATGATTTATTACCAAAAATGAAGCCTGATTTCTAAAGGATCAGTGTAAATCAGTGCCATAACATGCATTTACATCGAAGTCAACGGGTCAGCAATAAATCTGCATCAGTTAAAACCTATTTCCATCCGATTAAAGGCTGAAATACGGCCTAATTGCTGGTTTCAAATTCAGGTAGGCATAATCGGTTGCAGCCTTGCTTGACCACGTCACATATTTGTCGGTTTCATATTCATATTTATTTTTTGCATGCAACCTTGTCTTTTAGCTTAGTTTTCTTCAAAAAATGGCTGCGTATTTGTGATAGTTATGCATACAGCTCGATCCCACTTACATGTGTCGCAAAAATTGTATTTACAACTAAAATTGGCAGAAATTAACATGAAAGATTATTTGCAATAGTTATGAAGAAAAGTTGTGGGAAGGCTGACCCCATCACCATGTGGGATATATAGCCAGGAAGAGAGAGAGAGAGTTATGCACAAATTCAATTTGCATTGTTTCTAGTGTAATTTAGCTTGAGTGAGTGTATAGAAGCACTTAGACAAACCTCTTTCAGGTTTTATAGTGTTTTTTATAAATAAATGTTACTGTACTTTTGTGGATAATAAATAAATACAAAATACAAATACTGCCAAATTCAATTTAAATATTTTTACCTCAAGTCCAAATCACCTAGCTTTATAATAATATGCTATTTCAAATTCAAAGGTAACATCATCTTTTCTTATGTGATTTATAAATTTGAAAAAGACTTTCAAAGTGTTAGTCCTGGCTTTTCAATGTTTAAAAAGGACTTCCTAAGAGTTGCCCCTTTTGGCTTTTGCTCAATCCTGGATATTTAGAGCATCTAGGTCATACGGAGCTGCAGCCATCTTAACTGGGAAGCCCAGCTGTTAATAAAACGGTATTTTATGATGAAGTACCTTAAGTTCGAGAGATGTGACATCCATCTTACGGCAACTGGTAATTATGAACGGAGATTTTACGAGATACAGAAACTTTCTTTCGGTAATTATGAACATAAAGGTATTAATTGACTTTAAAGGGAACGGGAAATTTTCGCGCTGTCGGATACCTATTACTAAGCTCACAAATAGGTCGTTAACTGTTTACTACCATGTCAGCACTACAAGCTGCTTGCTGCTGAATGGTATGACTATGGTATGACTACTAACTACACTGTATTTATAATATGTTATGTTAAGTGCCATTATTATGCCATAACATCCTGGCAGCTTAGAGGACGAGGTCGTGGTCGGCCAAGAAAGCGATGGCGGGACGAGCTCGAGGCCTTCGAGAGAGGATGGTGGGATACCTCGAAAGATAGAGATGGTTGGCGAAATTTGGGAGAGACCTTTTGCCAGCAATGGAACGAAGCAGGTTGAACAAAAAATATGTTATGTGCAAGATTGAACCTGTAGAAGAAAACTTAATAACTATGTCTATGTCCACTTGGTTTGCCTCAGGCTGGGCGACTTGACAATCAACTAATTGCACCGACAACTCAACAGGTTAACATTGCTTACTCAGATCCGTATTCAAGGAAGAAGCTTAAAATAATTTGTAAGTTTAGCACAGATTTTTTTTTAAAAAAGGAATCGCTCATGTACTGGCCTACTTCGAAGTTCTTAGCCGATCATATTAGTGCCTGATCAAATAGTGACACAGTGCCTGGTCACTATTTGGATGGGTGACCGAAAGCCAAGTTAAAATGTTGGTCCCGGCTTTTTAGTCATCAAGTCATGTTGAGAAGCCCTCGGACGGCTAAAAACTCCGACACACCGAGTAAGCCACTAGCTCTCACGTGTGTCACGATAAAATTGACATGATGTCATAGGTCCTCTAAAATGTAAAATCATGACATACAAGCTTCCTTCCGTGTTAATACAAGTCACAAACTATGTGTATATTCCAAGTTTAATTCAAATCGGTTCAGTAGTTTTTGCAAATAAGTTAATAAACATCCATAAATCCTCAAATTTCAAATATTAGTTTTAGTTGGAAGTAGGACTAGAAATTGAGTGTGATGATACTCATTTTCTGAGGCTTGAGAAGGGCTTGAGCAATGTTGCTCCAATTTAAAATTAGCCCTTCTCAGACTTCATCCGAACCTTAACCTTGAGACCCAAACCAATTTAGACGAACATCAGCCGAGGTCACCTTCATATGCTTTAAAACTTATAATTACTTTAAAAAAACCTGGACAATGCACCATCAGAGGGCCGGAATTAGCGGCTATTGTTCGTGCAGCATTATAACTATGGGTAAGGATGGAATCTTGAAAGAAATCAGGTTGCTAGAAACGAAGTTTTAGGCAAAGAGTTTCGACACCTATCTTACCTAAGTATATGATACACTCCACAATCGCTATTGACCCTGAACTAAGATTTTCCCCTTATAGAATTGACTTTAGTCTTAGGTATACCAATGACTACTACGTCACAACTCTCAAAAAAAGAACAGACCTTTCCATCTAAGCTAATATGCTTTAAGGTGTCAACTTTTACTCATTGACGCCCCTCTGTTCGCCTAGCCTGGGGCATAGTTAGATAAAGTAGTCTTGCCCCGCACCTATACAATCTTTTTAGCCTAGTCGGACCGTAACTCACAAGAAATGGTCGGTCATTAAGTATGGAGCTGACTATTATAAGAAACAATGCTTTGTCATGGGTCAAAATTTTACGAAGCAAACAAATATCATCACTATTTACATCTTCAGATAATGCTGTCTCAGTACGCAAATCTATTGAAGATATGATATAGAGGGTAGTCAGAGGCAAGTCCAAACATTACATTCGGTACATGACTACTTTTCAGTTTGCATTCCACGTGACAGATTGCAAGATCAGAGCCGCTTGTATTGAAAATAACGTAGCACAAGCCTTTCGTTTTTTTAGTTCTAGTGCACGCCTGTTTCCTCTCGATGTTTTCTTTCATCGCACATACATTTTTCCATAGGTTCACAGCCGGGATTCGTACTTCGGGATTTCAAGATTTTCGGGATTGATTCACTCTGAATTACAAGTCGGGAATTCGGGATACATCCATTGGGCCACTACACTACGGCTCTAAACATACGACAGCCTGAAATATTTTTGATTATTTACGCCCCACTATAATTATTTCGCACTGTTACCGGTGAATCACCAGCGTTGGCAGCCCGCATACTGTGTCAATACAGCCTATTGTTAGATGCGCGTGCGCCGAAGGATAGTGCCTTGGGTCAAGGATGATTCGCTGATGAAGATTACTATAATGAAAGGGAAGAGTGAATTCTAAACAATCGAAATGGACAACAAAAGAACATCACAAAATCAATTTCTCTGATCAATTTTAAGATAACGTACGGAAAGAAACAACCCGGTGAAATCAAGTTTAGGACAGTTTTTTCATAATCCTTACTTGTTTCCCACAAAAAGGTATATTTTATTGATCCCTCACCTCTCAAACCTGAGTTGGATCGTGTGTGGCGCGACTTACCTGTAAAGAAAAAAACTTTTATAGTCTATTTATCAAGGACAAATTGGTTGTATACCCAACCGGTTGGACATGGCATTTTAATACAGAACGTATAATTTTTACGGCGGCACGTGAATATACCATTTTTACATCTTAGCCATTTATAACATCTAGCTTCATCATAATCATCAACAAGCTAAAGAAGTCCACTGCCAAAGATAGAATCCAAGAATTTCCACGAAGAACGGTCTTTTGAACACTTTCTATTATTACAAATATGCTGATCTAGCTAAAAATCACATTATAAAACCTTGTTCACATTTGGAAGACACTATACTGTGTCGTGACGATAGATCGTAATGTGGACAGGGAATTCATTTTTCATATATTGCTGGATCATCTTGAGGCATGAAGGTTATAAGCCTCATGTGCCTTTAATGTTACCGGCACCCATACCCTTACAACCTGCTTCATGGCATAAACCGGCATGGCAGTACTTCCCCGGACGAGCCCTTCACGAATAGTTTTTACTACTAAAATTCTGAACGGTGTGATCGCTAAATCACATAGTTAACGAACTTATATATAGTTACTTAGATAGCGATGAGCCTTGATCAATATCATAAAAGGCTCTCCTGGATTCGGCACGCATTGTACGTAGGTTAATTTCTCTGCAGCCCTAGCCACCGACCCTTTGAGCCTTGTCCCGCGGTCGGTGGTCCACCATTTTGGATATATATTTTACTATAATGTTGTTTTTAAATATTATATTTGTACATAGTAGATTAATAATTTTTTTAACTTTGCAGTAAAAAAATATTTTTGATGAATTCTAAAATGAATAAATTGGTTTATAATTAACATAAGATAATGTGATGGTTTCCAACTTATACAACCTTTTTGTAAATACCATCATCTACCTACTCTATTGTCTAACAAGTTTGTAGACTTAGGAAGTTCAAAAACTAAACTAGTTAGTATCCTAGCATTATTTATAGTATCAGTTAACAGAGGGTTGTGCACACATGTCTTCAAACGGGTATATTACTTCGCAGGAAAGGACCACACAGTAAAGCGATGTAAGTAAACAGGTGATACAAAGGAACTGGGTGTGTGTGGTCTTTGAAGGGAATCTGGAGTACTTCGGGCGTCTGTCATTGACAGAGGGGTGCGTGGACGTAAATATTCGCTGGACGATCTTTGATCAAAGTCAAAGGCATATACATAAATGTAACGCGGTTCATTGTGAGTTTTGATAAAGATAACAGATAGAAAATTCTGTGGAAAAGAACTTTGAGCAGCCACTGAACAGTTCGTTAGTTTGTGCACATGGACCTATTTTTTTTATGATACCTGATGATGGAACTAGCACCTGGCCCATCTGATGTTAAATGGTAACCATTACTTATAACAAAGAATTGCTTCGTAGATCACGCTTGTTTGGAACTTGCCCTATGATGCTATGCCCTGTGTCCATCAACTTGAGACTTGAAGGTAATCCTCTTGTGCCTGGAATTTCCCCTGCACCCGAACCCTTCAAACTGAAACACAGCACAGCAGCTTCACGGCAGAAATATGCTTGGTGGTAGTACTTCCTCGAATGAGCCCTCTACAAAGAACTCTACAACTTCTAAATGTATGTTTATAAGCAGCTTCTGTTAAAACAAATTCAAATTACAAAACAGAAATGACTAATAATTCTAAAGATAAATTACTTGATACTAAACCTGATATACTAGCACCGAATCGAATCACTCCTGCATTCAAAGCAACTAGGTATTAAGCTACTAAACTGGCGATGCGGAACCTGTCCCCATGTCAACTGCAGCATAGCTTCCCACTATTAAGTCTAAGATCGTCAAGACCATGATAAGTGGTCAAGAAACATCACAGACAATTACTCTTCGTAAGCGGTACCGAAACGAATCGCCTCGTCAGCAGTCCCAGCAATCAGCCACTATTAAACGCCTATACCGGCATTAGACCACAACACGGAACTTACAGAGACCTTCAGCAGATTACACGGCACGCCAAAATAGTCCTTAATTACGCAAAACTACTGTATTTGGAGCTAAGTGATAACTCCCACGTTTGGGTCGTTTTTTGCAAGCTTTGACAAATGGCTCTTTTTTTTGCAAATTAAAAGAAGGATAATATTTAATGTGCTTTTCAAATGCAAGTATCTCTCAAGGCAAGTATGTAGGACAAACATTGTAGATATTGCAATCAGTTAGTATCTAAATTCCGTTCAGTGAGTAGTTACTAATTAAACAATTTACCTCGTGAAAATACACAAAAATAAACAACTTAAAGCAAATTTTTCATTTGTCTGATAATCCAATAAATAGCTTATTCATTGAATAAATTCATAAATTGGATGAAATTACATACTTATTTTGAAAATTCTATCTAACAGATAGATATAACTGATGATTGTAATAAGGCATGATGGTTTTGTTATTTAACATTTTTACTTTCTGCTGGTGGAAAGTATCAAATTTGATTGATAATGTATGCTTAATAGTTATGTTATACATACATAGAATTATCTAGTACTCTAGTCAAATCAACTTTATTTTTATACATTCTATAGTACTCTAGTCAATTCAACTATATCATTTTTATACATTTAAAAGGAAGTAGCATAGCCATAAATTGTATTCCGAAATAAATTAACTAGCTCTATAGTCCTCTGGTATCCCGCGAAGCGTCACTAATGAGGCACAGGGATCGAAGCACCCACAAGGCCGCACTTTATTACCCGGAAAGATATACTTTTTGCCGTGTTTAAAGATATGGAACGATTTATGGATGGCACCTGTAAGTGGGCCGGTAAAGTAACTTCGAGTACTTATGCTAATGTCTTAAATAATGATGTAGATAAAGTATACCAAGAGACAAAATATAACAATGATCGCTATCGTGTTAAACAAGAATTAGTACTAGTGCTCAAATACAATAGCAAAACGCAGCACAAGACAAAAGTATAAGAAACACATTTGTCCTACAGCTGACAGTAATACTCCAATACAATAACAACAAAACCCAGGGTCGGTCGAACATATATTAAAAACTTACGCAAATAAGATGAACATCAAAATATAATTATGATCAACCGAAGAAGAAAGAATCTACAACAAAGACGTCGTAACTGTACCAAATCAGTTTCCCACATAAACCGTGCAACTCCTTTCCCACAACACTATTAGGCCACAACAAATGAACCGCAAGATCTGTATCGCAAATCTAAAGGGAGCGGCGACCCAAGGCCAAACGGCTGGTCACGATTAGAAAGACCAAAGTACGCCATAGGGTAACCGACAGGGGCAATAATAGTTTCTATGCACAAGATTCACTAGCAATTGTTACCGTCATTCATATCATCAGCAGCATGTCCAGCAGCCTGGTGGACATAGGCCTTCCCTAATGATCGCCATTGCGCCCTGTCCTCAGCTTGACACATTCAGCTTACACATATCCCTCTGCTATTCTAAGATGATAACTACTTGAGTCGTTATCATTCTCATATATCAGACAAGTCAGTGAGTAGTAAGTTGTCAAATTATAAATTAACATCAAAAGCTGTCCTTCCAAATAAGACACAGGCGCAGCTCTAAAACCATTCTCTTGAAATTACAGACATGGAAAATCTAGATTGCTATAAACTTAAATGCAGCTAAACAAAGCTCAATTTACAATGTATGCTGATTAAAAGTGACGCGTAGTACTTAGGGTACCTACTGGCTTACCAACACCCAGAATGCAACCATCCAAGGTCCGTCGTGACCAGATCGGAGTATATGGCGCAAAGGTCACGGGTCGATTTGAAAATCGAACGCGTTTTGACAGCTTGACGTATTCGAGACCTTAGATAATGGGTTTTGCCTAGATTGGCGATCCGATTTCGAAATGCGACCGGGGTGATAAAGCTGACCGAAATGGTGAATATGTTAGATAGGAAAGAGATTGAATTGGTGTGGGCGTGCTTCCAATTTTTCCGGATTAGGGTTGGTTCGAGGGTTACCCCGATAGAGTTATTGCTCTCATTGAATTTGGAAATAATTTTGATGCATTTCGTATAAAGATTCGGAACCTTTTCAAAGCTCCATAATTTTTCCTGTGTGATTCGAAATGAACTTCTCAAACGCTCGGTCAAGCTAATCGGTAAACGGAAAACCGGACGACTGCTGTGAGTCGAATCGATTCGCGTCGCTCCAACGTTCCAATCGATTAAATATCGATTACATCATAAGGTAATCACGTGTTTTGGGTGCATAAACGTGGTTTACGTAATGTGCCCTTTGAACTGATGTAGCTTTCTATAGGAACTGAGTCGGGTAGCACAATGGGGAAACTAAACGCTATATTCTTGAGATAAAATCTTTACTGTACTGACTTCTCTAGACTCCAATATAGTCATTCGTTTAAAGTAAAAACTTCATAAAGTAAAATACTTCGCTAAAGACTTCATGATAGGCTTTTAAAATTACACATAACTGTTGATCCTATCAGATGGCCGCTAGTATTTTGATAGGAGCGTTTCCGTGCTTCGGAAAGTTCATCAAAAGATAGCAAGATTGTTATAGGATCACGACAAAAAACAAGCGTTGTTTGTTGATGTTTCTTCTAGAGCTTGGTAACTTTGCAAACTGAAAATTCAGGAGCAAAAAAAACAACACTAGCTTTGCCGATGTCAAGATCTAAAGTGATCCTAGGATCTTACTGCATAAATAATATTTGAGTTTGAGCTTTTGAGACCTTTACGTAGGATAAGGGCAGGAAGATGATGGGGTCAAAATCTGACATTACGAAAAGAAAGGAAGGAATTGAAGAAGATTGACCCTTATTCCTTATTCTAAATGAATTCATAAGGAAACAAGCAAGAATGAAATAAAGCACCGTCATTAGCATCTCCGGAAACAGGGGCACGTCATGGAAGGCAAAAATATATTCCACCAGGCAACTCTTAATGAGCGCTTACTGCCATCACCATTACTTTGCGTGGCTCTGTTTAGTACGTTGTTTAAATAGCTTTAACATGTAGCGCTAATAGATGAAGGGCATGGGAACTTCTAATTTCAGTTCTGGTATAGTTTCTAAAATTATGTTCGTTGCTACTTTCATTCTATTTTTTGAATTCATCCTTGGTTGTCCTTAGGTTTACTAATAAAATAGATTAATACTAGGTCTTGCCCGCAACTTCGCTCGCGTTTATCTAGATTTTGTCAATCCGTCTAAAAGTTATTCTTCTATCCCCACGTTTGTTGGACGAAAGGTGCACTATGTCTTTTTCTGTACCCCATGTACTTGTGTAGTTAAGTCTTGAAAGTGTAACATAAAAACTCACATTCCTCATTTATATATATTATAGGATTAGAATTATCTTTGTGTAAAAAGTTCGGTTTAGGTTTCGTATCAATTGGGGCCAAGAGAATATTTAAGTACTCGTGTCTCTACTACTTGATATAGGTGCAGCAACGTATTACAAATTAGTGAACACTTTTTTCTCCGATTCTGCTATAAAAATACTTTATGATTTGAAGATTCCTCAAACCGCCTTTGCCTCTTTGCCTTGAGGACTTCTAGAAGCTAAAAGTGAAAGCCAAAGTGGAAATCCAGAGAAATAAAAAAAGAAATATTTTTGGACGCAGAATTCCAGTGCAATATTTTCTGTTCTTACCCCCTCATTAGTCCCATTACACTAGTGATGTGGTATCGGCGCTATCTTGGTTTTTTGCCGCTCGCTGTAGATAACATAATCTCGCCGCGACCACCGACAGGTGGTTTAATTAAATTTATCGTTGGATCCTGCGCTGATGCCACAGATGAGTTGATAGTACTATCACAAAAAAGATTCACTTTTATATGAGTATAACTCCTTTTTCCTTTTTAGGCTGGTGGCCAACTCTGGTGTTTGATGAGTTTACTGACGTACTGATCTCAGTATGAATATTATGAATATATGAATTTAATGGTGAATTTAATTAATGAATTTTATTGTGTTCCAAAGAGGTTCCTTTCACATGGCAAATAAAGATTATCAGGCTATCTAGCCTGATATAATTATTCATATTCATAATCTTTATTTGCCATGTGAGAGGATCCTCTTTGGAACACTCGGTCTATGACTTGGGTACGTGAACTCACACAATTTTGAGAAAGGTTATGGTTTATCGAATGATAATAATGTTCTACCTATACGTATGGGAATAAAGATTATAATGACAGATTTTTTTATGATAATTATTAGTACAAAAATTCATAATAGAAAATATTTTTAAATGTAATTTCTAAAATAGGGGATGGGATGGCACCATACCGACCAACCGCGTGAGTCCGCTTCCTACATTTTCACTGCGGAGAGTTACACTGCGCAGATTACAAATTGAATTTAAAGATGACCGTTATAAAGATTGTTTTACAGCAAGAATCGATTAGAAGTGACAAAGGCCTATCCATATAATCGCGATCGGTGAATGGTAGCAAAACAATGAGCAAGTAACTGCGGTAGGTGGATATCGATATCGATAAAGCTACCGCACGCACTACTTTGTAAACAAACCCAAAGAATTTAATAATGTTATCGTATTCTCTTATTATCCCATAACTTTCTATAATTTATGGGCCAGATTCTTCGGTATTTTAATGGCATCAATTTGTCGTTTATGACGCGACATGTACTTACATGAATGTCATTATTTTTTCATGAATATTTCATGCCAGAATAAAATTACATTCACTAAATGGTTCTGACGGTGGGGAATTTTTAAATGGTTGCATTTTTGTCTGATAATGGCGGGAGCGTTGGAATTATCGTAAGAGGATCCGGCGTCTTTGTTTGAATTTCGAATGCGGTATGAGCAATGGGATGGACGAGCGAGAATTTGGAGCGTGCGAACATCTCGACCGTAGCTCATGAACTCTATTTATGGCAAGCGTTGATGAGCACGGCGTTGTCCCATCACTAATTATTATGGTGCTTCTGCAGGTGATTTGGGATGCATTCAAATGAACTAGTCAATTTTTATTCCAATTGGGCGACCGTTGTCCGATCAACTACTTTATTTAGAAAATTAATGTTTTTGATCAAGTACTATAAAGGTCAATTCAGCCGAGATTTTTAATAAGTTTCTTCAAGTACCTAATATCCTTCTTGTCATGGACCTCTTCTTCACCATTCTCTTGGACGAGGGTGGTATAGGAGACGGTAGCCCGAAAAAAAATTGATAAGATAATTAATAATTCATAACTGAATGTTAAGTACATAAAATATCCATAAAATCTTACCACAAGAAACAACACTACAATAACGTTATCATAAAAAATATGAAGATCCAATTGGTAATCTAAGAAGATTATAATTCATAACTGAATACATGAGGTAACTTAAATAAAATATCGATAAAAACTTACCACAAGTAACAACAGTACAATAACGTCATCATAAAAATATGAAGATCCTCCCCTTGTCAACAACCCTCCTTAGATCAAAAAACTCTTTTCATAACAAGAGCACTATAGAAGTCAACAGCTGTCTTTTCTAATTAGAAAACTCCAAGTGCATAACAAGCTTTTATTTTTATTTCAATTCGTTCTGATGGTACCAACTATAGAAAAACTACTGTACTAATTTTCTGAGCTATGTAGATAACTTAAGTTCTATGTCGGATAGTCTTGCTGCATTATTTGACTAAGATACACAACTTTCTTATTATTTTCTTTATTAAATACCCCTACTACTACTTTACGATCCCCCTTGTTGCAAGGTACCCCTTAATTAGTCATTCTAAAAGATCTCCCCTTGATGCTAGGGGTCCCTTGATTAGTCATTCTAAAAGATCTTCCCTTGTTGCTAGGGGTCCCTTGATTAGTCATTCTAAAAGATCCCCCCTTGATGCTAGGTGCCCCTTAATAAGTAATTCTAAAAGATCCCCCTTGTTGCTAGTTACCTTTTAATTAGTCATTCTAAAAGATCCCCCCTTGATGCTAGGGGTCCCTTGATTAGTTATTCTAAAAGATCCCCCCTTGTTGCTAGTCACCCCTAAATTAGTCATTCTAAAAGATCCCCCGTTGATGCTAGGTGTCCCTTGATTAGACATCCTAAAGATTCCCCCTTTAGCATAATTTGCTCCTGTCCATAAACATCTCGTTACCAAGAGGAAGCAACTGATGTCATTAGCGACCATAAAGATGCCGGTACCCTGGTACAATTACTTGGTAGCGAGGTCACAGTCCACAGTATAACAGCTTCTTCACTCGATGCAATATCTTAATAGTTTCTTAGAGCGCGGTCAGCTATACACGATTTGAGCTAGAAGGTATTTAATAACTCACGAAAAACTGCAGTTTGATTTACTATGTTAGAAAAACATGTCGACACAATATAAGTATTGTGTCGGCATGTTTTTCTAATCTAATCTTTTTCGACATAATCGCTCGCAGATTGAATTCTTGACTCGAATAATACTCGTTCCTTTGCAAAATTAAATTATAGCGTTTAAAGCTGAAATCAAAATTTTAAAACACCAGCCTTATTATTAACCTATTCTTAGTAGTATTTTAGGAGATCTGCTATTTTCTCACTTTTTTTAGGGAATTTTTTTGCTTCTGATTTTATCACCATATTAATGAATCTCAGGGCATTCGTTTATGACGTTTTTCTTGTAGAGAATACAGCGAGTATTCATTGGAGATTTAAAGTATAGCGTTTTAAATAAAGCATTTATTGCTGCAAATTAAATATCTTTAACCAGCTATTATCTTTTAAGCTGCGGCAAGGTCGACTGATACTCATTTCTTTCTATTCCGAGGTCGCAAATAGTTCACTCACGGGGTTAATGAATCCACGCTTTGGTCTGAAGATAATTGTAGTGACCTTGCTTTCGTTATATTATTGATCAAACAATAATTTATACAACAAATAATAATCTGTAGCCGATTCTCAAAAATGAACTTTATTACCGTTTTAGTTGTTGTTGTTTGTACTAATACAGGAAACAAAAAAAAAATTAAGTAACTACATATTTTGTCCTAAAAATATGTGTTGAAACTTTTTATTTTACTCTTGGAACTCTAGAGAGTTGGACATAGTTTTGGGTCGTATCTCTCAATAAGCCATATTCTATACCTAAACATTTTCTAAAAGCTTTTGGACACCTTGCAGATGTAGCAATGATTAGCCCAAAATATTCGAAACTCTTTCCATCCGAATGGCAATTTATGTCTGCGTTTTAACACTGGCGAAAATATAAACTAAGTGAATGCTATACAGTTCGACTTTTACGTGCTTCATCTATAAAATTGCTACATCAACCCAGGGGCCCAATTCTCATGACTAAAGATTATTATCACATTCCTTCAATCATTCATAATCAAATCTGTATGGAAATTTGACAGTTCTGCCGACATGTTTCTAATGCACGAAGCATCTCTATTCACGAGAATCCGGGCCCAGCCTGGACGCGCTACTGACCTGAGCATTCCACGAGCATGGGTTAGGCCTCATGTACACTCCCGTTAGAGGATGTTTATGGTTAATCGCTGAAGAATACCAGCACAGCGCGTAAAGTCACTTCAAATTATCGTAAAGATGAGATGAAGTGTTCAACTGTTTACCGTGAACGGTTTCTGTTAACTCGAATGGTTATGGTGCGGTGGAATTGTGCACTAAAATGTACTATTTCACCTCATTTTGAAACCTTCCAGTAATCATCACATTAAACTGTGGATATAGGCAGTGGTTAGTGCAATACGATGAGACTGAATTCCGGTCTACATTTCTGTCTAGACTCTATACAGATTCAGACTATGGTTATCAGCTACACGATTATCTGACACGGATCATGAAAAAAGATTACTTGAAAATACAAGATATTTCATAATTTCCCTGCCCTAATACAAGATATTTAATTTGCATAAATACGTGACGGAAACATTAGGTCTTATTTTATGCCAAAACTGGCAGACAAACAGTCGAGCTACCTGATGGGAAGTAGTCACCGCCGCCCACGGACACCTGCATCACCAGAGGAGATACTGATGCGCTGCCGACCCTTGAGGTAATAAAATACCCGCCTTTTGAAGGACCCCATGTCGTAGCTTTGAGGGAAAACCGCAGAAAGGAGTTCGTTCCACAACTTGCACGTACGTGGCAGGAAGGATCGTGCAAAACGAACAGTTGTCGAGAACCAACCATCCAGGTGATGCGGTTGATAATTGGTTTTGCCAAAACAACTCTTAGGACTAGTTATTAGAGGTACCAGGACTTATTACCCTTTTCAGGATTGGCAAATTTGGTTAGGTAGATTATTGGATGCTATAGACAAAACTACAGAGTTGAGCTTGACGCACACATACCAGCTCGGAAACGGCTCGGCATCGCCTCGCCTTTTATTATTTCGGTTCGCGAGGAGACTCTCTGTTACGATGCTCATTAGCGGCGTGTTGCAGTAGGGAGTTTCACACGAAGAATACTGAATGCCTCGAGGCGAGGCATGCCGATCCGAGCATGTGTGCGTCAACTTTATATCAACTTTTATAAAATGTATTACTGACAAATTTACAGTGCAAAATCAACAGCAGATAGGATGAGAGAGCGTGGTACTTCGGAAATCGGAAGACATGTTAAGATGTTGGTCCTGGCATTGCCAGTCGCTAAGCCATGTTGAAGGCTTTCAGGTATTTGTAAGATTAGAGAAGAAGAAGACAACCATACTCTTTTGCAAATAAAACATTCTCATTCTGAGTTATTTAAAAAGATGAATGAGGTATAAAATACAAACATAAAACACTGCGCCTTCAACCCATCATTCCGCTAACCACCACATATTCCAAAATGGCGCCATCTAGCACATTTAACAAGTAATTAAACCAGCAAGTAAAGTACACAACGTGTAAACAGTTTCTCCGGAACTATAAAATTACGACAGAGGCTGGCATGCCGAGGAAAAACTGCAATAATAGCGGACGCCGAGCTAAAAATACGGATCGGAGGACAACCGACGTACCCGCCTCACATGAACAAGGTACGTTCAACCAGCGATATCGCTAATGGAGTCTATAATGTATGGGATTGAATAAGTTATCGAATATTGAAATATCCCATGTCGAGTTTGTTAATTCCATACTTTTTTGGACTTTGCGACTAGCTGACACTGTAACTGACAATCAACGCATAGCCCAGCTTACGGATGGAAGTCCTAGTTGAAATTTGGAAAGTATGTTTCATGCATAGTGTAGGAAAGGAGCACCAGCCTATTCAGTCTACAGCTAGACATAGGCCTCCCATTTAAAGGAAGGTGGATATGCCCATAATATCCGGGTATGCGGGTTCGGGATCGCAGAGCACAGCTTCTCGCAGCACTACGACCCGTCGGCCGGGGGCGTCCAGGGACTTTAGCTGTGCCAGTATTAGACTGTGCATCACCCGGCCTCCAGGGCCACATTTTCACATCACGGGCAGGTGAGGTTGGCTTGGGTTCCGAATATAGGTTGAATGGTTGAGTATAATTTCATTCAGGCATACGATTTCTACTGTCTGACACTGATGATGTACCCCTACAAGCCATGGAGGTTCCCTGTCACAAGCAACCTTTAGCTACCAAAGGTTGTTTGCGCAAGCGCAACGTGCGGCGCCTGCAACCTATTTCGATTAGATCGCCTGGAAACGACAATTGTTACCGATCACGATTCATTTCGCAAACGCGAAAAATACTTTGAGAATGCCACGACTTGTTGTTTCGGAGTCACGAGGCTTAGGGCTTAGAAATGTCAGTGTATGTTTCGTAAGATGCCTAAGGCGGGTGTACCTTCAAGAAGCTATTCTACGATCCCGAACCCGCATGTCCAGCCTGGGGTTTACGAGCATATCCCCCTTCCTCTTCTTAGTCGGTAGACTCTTTACAGAGTGGTTGTTGCCATCATATCGAGACGGTGGACAGCATCACAACCCTACGGCACATCACATCACGTCCTCTGGCACCGCTGCTATAAATATTGGGCCGCTGCTTTTCTGACGCACTCATTCAGAGGAATATCAATTGTATTAGCATATTTGGCCGGTCCATCTCATGGGTGAGCTGCCGCGCGCTCTTTTGCCCTCGAACTTCCCCTGTACCTATATCCAGTGGTCTGCTATAAGTCTATATATACTAGTCTATATAGACTTATAGCAGAATCTATATATAGACTATAAAGGCCGCATAGCAGACCACTTCAGGCCGATGATGACGATCATACTAGACGTCCTACAAAGGTCGGCGGGTAATGATCACTTTTACATTAAAAGCTCACAATTAAATGAAGATTTCTTCCTTCGGCTCGTTTTGATGATCCGGCATTTAAGTAATTGAGTTAAACACAGCTTAAACGCGGTTTTAAACGAGCATTGGATCAGAGATGCTCAACAATTATCTGTAAAGGTCGAGCCTCACTAGCGCCCACCGTGTTTATAGTTTGCGCCTATACGCCTTATATTTTACGCCAGTACAGTAGACTTTTAGCAAGCTGATGATGTTGAAAATAATGTAATATTAGCTCAATTTTTAAGGATTTTGTAATTTAGCATTGCTGAAAATGCAATGTGCTCCCCGAGATAGCTCTCCCAGAGTCCACGTGAGTAGTCTTTAATGTATAAACAAGAAAACTTCCCTATTCTTCAGTCCTAAGTGAAGAACTGTAAGAGAGTGAGAGACTGTAGGAATAGGAACCTGTTTTTCATGATACCAGATACCAATACTTTTATTAGTATTCAGAATTCAACATGTAGTTATCTATCATTTCAATTTCAAATGGAGTTAGCAACCGATTTTGAAACATTTTAGATGAATGCTTTAAATACTTATTATTATGATGGACTTAGTATTTATTTTTTCTTTACAAAAAGAGCACAGATAGGATTCATTCAAAAATTTAATCCATTCGAAAATTAGAGTTTTTATAAAATAAAGGGCGCAATGTACGCGTGTAGTTCAGCCCTTACCGGCGTGCCTTTAAGGAGTAATGTGATAATTTGCCCAACATTTCCTGCTTGCTAATGATAGTATTACAAAGAATAAAGCAGTAACGCACAGAATAAACCAGTGTTCCTGTGCAATTAGGGCTGATTGCTGTACCTTAATAGTGGAATCGTTCGGATATTATAAACGCATTAATTCCTTCGTTCTTAAAGATGCTGGCTACTTCAAGCTGAAGTTAGAGCACAATGGTTCATAGAGAGGTTGGTTGGTTTTTATCTAGGGTATATACTTTATACCATAGGTAACTTAAACTTTGGATAAGTTCTAGTGATAATCTCCAGTAAAAAACCTAAATAATAACACCTTATTTACCTAATAAGAGATAAGAGAGATACATCATTTATAGGTATTACATGGTAATGGTGTATTCTACCATAAAAATAATGTGCGAATGTTAGTGTTACGTAAAGTTCAATATATTTTCGTTTAATTATTGTGCAAAACATTTGCTAATATAAAATCTGCACCTGATAAATCTTTTTTTTCTTCATTTTCTACTCTATTATCAGTTCCGCTAGGTATATTTCAAAGGTTTCGTAAAATTTCATGCCGAACAGATATCAGATTAGAGTACATTATAAAATGTCAACTGTTACATTACGAAACAATGACGCGGGCGCATGCCTAGGTAAATACAGGTAGGTTGGCAATATGCCACGGCTCAGCTAGGGCTGTGCTTTGTCTCTGAAAGGAGCTAAAGTTCAAGAAATTTCGCTCTTTTTTTGCTTACGTTGGCCATCGACACCTCTATTTTTCGTATTAACACTATGAGTGCTGTACCTCCACCTACCTATTACAGTAAACGTGTTTTTTGACGGCCAGTTCTAGTGTCAGAGTTGTAAGGTTACAGGAACCGCTTAACATTTGGAGGACCGTATACCTGTTTGCTAACTTAGTAGTATATAAAAAAGGCCGCCCAAAAACCTCCGACATGGCAAAATAACTGAAAAAGCAGGGACCCAACATCTTAAAGTGCCTTCCGAAGAACAGAAAAGCTCAGATCCAAATAGTATTATCCATCAAAGCAGAGACCTATTAGTGTTGCACAAACAAGATGATCTGTTGAGAACAATAATTCAAGCAACAAGTGCTGCTGTCGTATAAAACAACAGAGGCAATAATGGCAGGACAGGCCGGACTTGAGCCCACATCTCTGCCTAAAGCCAGTAAAAACCAGGGGCGCTGCTCATGCTGCCTATCTCCTGGTTCCATAATGGCCTTACGTTATTCACTGAAAGAAATGAAGGTCACCGCGAGAGACCGCCGAGGACAACTTACCTCTAACCCTTTTTTTGATAAATGTAATGTAACCACACCGGGCTTACCTGTAACAAAAATATTTTTTTTAGAATAGTATCAAAATGTATGATAGAAGGGGTTATAGTTACTTACTAGGGTGCGCCCGTGGCTCGTATAGTACCCGGAAAAAAGCCTTTATGTTATTTGTGTTCTAGAACTGTATATATGCACAAAAACCTCAATTCGTTCAGTAGTTGGCGTGAAGGACGAACAAACATACATAACTTTCACCTTTATAATATTAGTAAGATAGGTAAATAGAGAGTAGGATAGTACAGACAATTTTACTCTTTTAACTCCAACGCTTATATATAAAAAAATCTTCAGATGACAGACTATCTTCACATGTTCATTTCTCAAATATGCCCCTTAAGATAAGTTATAACTTAATTTAATTAATGTTACCCTGTTAAGGAAGAGCGAGGTCTTTTAACACAAGTATTTCATACTGAAAAGGAGGCTTCCAACACACTCATACCCTTTACTGATTAAGTTAATGAAACAAAATGTTTGTATTGTATTTGTATTTGTAAGATAGTAAAGACAATATGTCCTTCTACAATCGCCAACGCAAAAAAGCGTTCAGAATACAAAACTAACACATCCCTACGCAATCAGTTCTATTTATTCCCACGTATCAATCGTATATGGTGCAAAAATGTATTTGATGTATGTATGACCGTGTATGGACAGCCGGAGTTCCAAGGGTCTTTCGAGTGAGTCATTGCTGTGCAGCCACTGTGATTATTGCTACCCTATTGCTACTCTAAGGGGAGTTTATTGCTGCCCTTGAGAGGGTAGATTGATATCTGTCGCCAAATTACATCAACACCCTATTATTTGGTCTGCCACTTCAATAGATGGACGGTTAAAATTATTATGTTTGGAATTTTTGTCATTGATTTAGGGGATGATAAAATAACAGTCAAATAAATAGCCTTGATATCTCTTTTTCTATGTCGTGCGTCGAAAACAGGAGTGAGAAGAAAAAGTGCAATACATAAGTATAACCTACTGCTTGGTGTAAGCTTACTCCTTCAAATAGAGTCAACCCTCAATACTTACTCCCGCCATTATCAACTATGGAACAATATTTAGAAACGAATTGCAGTTGGATATGAGGAAAGGGGTTAGATGGTGCACGAATCTTTATTCCCAGCTGTCTCTTTCTTACACTTTTTCTCTGATTGCACGTTGATTTGTGAGAGGGAGGGCGGTGCATACTGCATTATATTGAGCTCATCAGAAAAAGAATAGCGCAATTAGTTAATTTATATTGTTCCTTACTTGATATGATAAAATGGATGACACGCCTACTAAAACTAGCAAAAATACTATGCTATATTGTTTTAATAAACTTGTAAATATAAGTGCTGGGTCACTGAACGCGAAACACTGAACACTTTGCCTGCCGAAACAGCTGCGCAAACCTTTCGTAAAATAGCAGCACTTCTGTGGCAATCCAGCAAAACAAAGATTTCCGATTTATTACACAAGTTAACTCTAATTCATTCATCTTATTGGTTCTTTTTGCTCGTGAGAATGTCTGAATGGGTAGTTTAAACTCAATTAGTACGTAATTAAGTTGGTTTTGCCTTCCCGTAATCGCTATATGCTTTTTTGAGCAATTTACTTGTGTTTAAGTCGAAATGGAACTTGCAGCTTCGGTTTTGTCTGTTGAGAAGACTTGATTCAGTATGCGTGTTTATTATCACTCTTTAACATAATTTATCTGAAAGAAAATGCTTATTTATCATTATATTAGTAGACAACTTGATAAGCCTAAATACATAGTTAGTAATTGCAGAGTTTCTTGCCAATTCTTCTCTGTTTGGTCACGTTACGAATTGGTGGTAAATTAAAAAAAAATGACGTTTCAAAGTGTACTATACAGTTCCTACTGAATAAATGAATTTTTACTTTACTTTACTTTACTTTATGTTTTGTGCAAATAATTATTTTCAATCATTTCCTACAATCCTTTCTATTCTATCTTACTATTAATTATTATCCTACTAATCACACTAATATTATAAATGCGAAAGTTTGTGAGTATGTATGGATGTATGGATGAATGTTTGCTACTCTTTCACGCGAAAACTACTGAACGGATTTGGATGAAACTTGGAATATACATAATTTGTGACCTGGATTAACACATAGGCTACTTTTTATCCCGTTACTACGCGAGCGAAGCCGCAGGCGGAAGCTAGTATTATAAATGCGAAAGTTTGTGAGTATGGATGTATGAATGTTTGTTACTCTTTCACGCCAGAACGGCTGAACGGATTTGGATGTAACTTGAAATATACATAGAATGTAGCCTGGATTAACACATAGGCTATTTTTTATAATTTTTTTGAAGTCGGTTAAAAATATTTTTTCAAAAGCTTAAAAAGTACTGATCATTTCATAGTCTTCGAAGTGATGACTGATGACACTAAACCTCATTATTAGTTAATAGCTGCATTATAAACTAATGATTCACCGCGACCTTGCCCGCGCTTCCACCTCGCATTTCACATCATTGTCTACACACAGTCATTAGCCTACCATTCAAGTATTAGTAGCTGTTAATTTGTCTATTGTTCATCAGCTAATACATCAAGATCAAACGGAATCTGCATAATGGAAGTACATACCTTTCACATGGATCAAGATTTTTTTTTATGCACAAAGACTAAGACTTAGTAGATCAAAATCTTACTAATAATAATAATATAAAGATTGATTTTTGTTGTTCGTTTTCGCCAAAACAAGTAAATGGTTTAACCAGAATCTCTGCACAAATATACGGAGTAACGTATAGGCTTCTTTTCGTACAAGACACGCGAGCGAAGCCGTGAGCGGAAGCTATAACTTGAATATAACTATTAAATTAAGGAAGATCCCGTAAGGATCGATTTATGTAGAATTAAGAAGATTTTTTATTTTATTTTATAGGCAACTAAGTAGTTTTTATATTTTTTGTTATATTTTTTTATAAGAAATTCTATAATAGGTACTCTTTTTCTTTCTATTATTGTAAAATGTTAGTTGTTTATCTGTGTCCGACTCCGTAAATGGTAACGCCTTAGATCGTAAGCATCGGTAATGTTATTTTTTACGCTAAATAAATGAAACTTGAAATGAAACCTGAACAATTATGTGACAATAGTTACCTAAATGGATATTTGCCAGAAAAAATGCAAAACATCATCATCATCAGCGGCGATAGCAGCCCACTGCAGAAAATAAATAAATAAATAATGCGGGACGTAATCACACAGCATCATGTAGCCCCAAACTAAGCAGAGCTTGTATTATGGGAACCACATGATTGATATAATACACATATAATTTTTGTTTTGTAAATACATACATATAATACATAGAAAACACCCAGACCCGAGACAAATATCTACAGAACATGCAAACATTTGTCCCGCAGCGGGAATCGAACCCGCAACCTTCTGCGTCTAAGGCGGACCTTCGCCCACTGCGCCACAGAGGCCGTCAATAAAAATAGGCGCTAAATAATAGCAGCGCCATTGCGCGCTGTCCTGAGCTCACTCATCCAGCTTCTACCAGCAGCCTTTTTACATAATATATAACATAAACAAAAAAGACAAGCAACAGACCAATTTGTCATAAGAGCAAAAAAATCTGCACAACCCCTCAAATCAGACCTCAATCAGCCAAAAGCCCGCGTCTAGACATTCCCCTAAAAGCCTTCATATTGCAGCATGCATTTAAAACCACCCCTAAGTTTACGAGTTGCAACCCCGCTCTATAATCACCCATCAGACAGCCTGATGAGTTTGTGCCGCCAGACGCTTTTGTGGTTACCCCCGGGGGTTAACGACATGTTGATATTGTTTGATGTCGATTTCCTAATGGGTTTTCAATATTGTCGCGACTAATATGTTATTCTAATGGTGTGACACTATCCAGCACGGCCATGGAAGCTTTTAGAAATGTCTTTGTGATACAAATTCATGAAATTAAAAGGTAACATTTTGTACTCTGGAACACAAAAAAAAAACTCTTACAGTTCTGAAGATACAGCATAATGGCTGTGGTCGTGCTGGGTAGTACTTTTCTGGCACGACCACGAGCGAATTTATTTCAATGTATGAAGTCGGGCAGGATCGAAACATGACACTAAATTGTCATCTATTCGAATAGACTGGTCAGAGAGCAAAACTAAGAAAATCTGCTAAGAGCACCGAAGTAATCCACGCTACGAGCCCTTCAGAAAATGGCATTATACAAATGAACAATAGAGACAAATTAAATATATCTAAATGAAGAGAGCACATGTAGTATTAAAATACAGAAGTCGCTTTACTACGATAAGATTGCTTCATTCCTATTAGCTCAGGAAAAGACCAAATTACACAGCAATCATAGTGCATTAAAATAATTACCAAACCAATTAATGCAATCTATAGGTTGCCCAAAAAGATTACCATTGCTCCAGATTGCATCAACATCCAATCCGTCGCTCCACCAAGTTGTCTGCTAATTAATGCCGTGAAAAGCCTCTCAAATTCCGAGGTCGCTGACACCTTTCTTTTTGTAAACAAGAGATTCCAGTCCCAAATGAATACATCAGCAAGTCTTTAAAGGTATTCCACGAGACAGGAATGCGCGGACATCATTATTTCTCGCCTCGTGTCACATAAATCGCGGAAACCTTCCTAGCACATACATCATCGGCCCGAACTTCACGCAAAACACTATTTACGACCGCAAAAAACTGACAAGGCGCCGGCAACTCAGCACATCACTGAAGCTGTACCTACAGCTGTTCGTCAACGCAAAAAACAGACTAGACCTCTTAATTAATGCCTTCCTAGTCGCAGCTTGTTCAAGATTTATCAGAGTCGCGTTGTAAAATATTAGTTTAGCGCTAAAGCTTTGCATACCGGTAAAGTGTAACCTTTATTTATGGAGGCTGTATATCTGTATCCGTTCAGGATACCTGTGTGATATTGTAACCCGGAGAAAATAATTTATGAATGTAAACGCGGGACAGCACCTTCGATGTACAAGAGCCTATAAATATGCTATAGTTCTATTAAGAGAGTTCCTGCCTTAAGAGTCTATTCAGTTGTACAGGAACTTAAGCAAGTTTCGTCAACAACAAATAACTGCTCAGAGCTGCAGACAATGGATGGGAAAGAAACTGTAGGTTGAATGAAAGTCTCATATGAGCGGGTAAAAATAATAGTCTCAAATCCGACTTCGACAAGAACCAAGTTTGAGACACAGGAATGACAGCACGCGCAGACAAAGCCTGAACAGACGGACAAAAACCTCTGAATCGAGTGATAAATGGGACTGATGTGAAAAATTACAAACGTGACATTGAGATTAATTTTCAATATATTCTTGTTGCTAGAGATGGTGATATCATAATCCGGTGTGGGAGTGAAAAAATCTTCGCATTCGATTTTCTTGTCAACTTTCCTTGAAATTGGATCAACTCGTTCCGCAGTCTCTCGATATGGACGTCAAAGACCTTTATAGATATTATCTACGACTTGTATTACTTTATTTGTTAAAACAATATTGTTGGAGTTCGTCAGGGCTGCGTGACTCAGACTTGTTCAATGATTTTTTTTTACTTCTAAATGTCATCTCTTTAAAATATAATACATTAGTATTTAAGATGACTTAATAAAATAATAAAATTAATACATCCCGTCTCATATTAAAATTCTAATGCGAAAGTTTTTGTTACTCTTTCATTCACGCCTTAACTACTCAACCATCATGAAATACATGTTACACGTATAAAAAGTACCTTTATCCAGAAAATAGTAGAAAAGCAAAAGCATAATAATATAATATGAATAAAGCAAAAACCTTTGTTAAAAATTATTTAATCATTTATAACTCTTAGGCAAGGCTATTTAGAATGGCAAAAGCAAACCATGTCAAAAGCAATTTCAGTTTGTCTAGACTATAGGGGAAGGAACCTAATAAAGACAGTCACGCACATCATGCAACCAAGAACGCTGAACGACAAAACTATGTAAATGAAAGACAAACCACGACACAAAATGAACTACATTAAGAGTATTACAAAAGCGGCGCCAGACCTAAGCGACAGTTTTTACGCAACACGACACAGTTTTCAAATAAAAACGACTAGGTGAATTGAATTTTTACTGCCGCTTTTACTGTTCTATAAAGATAATGTGCTGTTACAGTTAGGAATCTCATATGGGCGCCGGCGATTTAATTCTCCTTAAAAAGTCTTTTGAACGCAATTGAAAATCAACTTTGGTTTGCTTAAGATTGACAGTACCGAAACTACATGGGTTTTATCGACGGAAAAAAAGATAAAACGAATTTTTTGATGTAGGAACACAATGTTTTGAGCACGGTTTTCTCTATAATTAATAAAACGCCAACATAAAATACGGGACGGAGCGCAATGGCGCTCATTAGGGGAGGCCTATGTCCAGCAGTGGACTGCTATATGCCGATGATGATGATGATGCTAAAAATACAGAAAAAAAAACGGACAATAATAATCATGACTGTACTTATCGCTTCAAAACCGAAATATCTGCTATTGGTTAATTTATGCTAGTAGATAATGGAAGATTTTTTCCTTGGTGTGCATATAAAAAACCACCCTAGTAAAATTGAAATCTAGCCTTACTGTAGGCTAATAAGTAATTTAACATTGACCCTAGATTTATATCGAGGTAAACACTATGTGAATGTGTGTGTGATTAACACTTTTCTTACTGTCTCTATTAACAGCGAAGTCACTTTGTTCATGTGTTCTTTATAAGTAGTAATAGTACTATTACTGTATTACACTATCGTTATCACTACACTAATTTTAGATTTTATTAGTTATTTTGAGTCGTCTCACAAAGTCCATGTTGTCAAGGAGCTGAATGGCTTCGACGTGCACATGGTGAAAGATTATGAAAAATAAATAAAATTTAGATGTCAATGCAGAAGCATAAAAATAACAACACTTGCAATGGGGATGACGAATGGGTAAAAAAAAAACCAATTAGTCCGTCAGTTAGATCAACAAAAAATACTGGACACGTATTTTTTTATTTATCGAATCAATAGAAATTGACGGAGATAAAGAACGTGAAAGTTCGGGAGTGGGGGCTCGTGACGTCACGCCTAGGTAAAAAATGTACTATATCGTGACGTCGCGCGGAACTTTAACGCACTATATCTTTGTTATATTTTGTTTAGTTGACAAAAGAAAAAATACGTGTCCAATATTTTTTGGATATGTAAAAAACGGACTAATTAGAATTTTTCAGTCGTCTAGCCTATACCAACGATTCAGGGTAGTCTTTTTTCTGGCAGATCAAAAGGCGTGCCACTTGATGGAAAGTAAAAAAAAAAAAAAACGGCCGCCCATGGACACCTACATCACCAGAGGCGATGCTGATGCGCTGCCGGTCCTCAAAGTATTGGAAAACCCGCATTTTGATGGACCCCTTATCGTAGCTCTGAGGGAAAACCGCAGAAGGGAGTTCGTTCCATAACTTGCACGTACGTGGCAGGAAATATTGTGAAAAACAGTCAATGTAGGAGAACCACCAATGCAGATCTTATTGAAAAAAGAGATATTGAAATTTGATGATGATAGAATCTACTGGCATATAATATGATCTAATAAAAGCGAGCAGATCATTCTTCTTCGGCCTATTAAAGGCTCTTGTTAAGCCTCGCCGCATTGTTCACCTCGCCGGCTACTTCCGACAGAGAGCCCACGCGAAATTAAACGCCGATAGCTTTGCATTAGAATTAGCATTGTCGCTGTGATATTCAATTATAGCTCAGCCATAAACAACGCGAAGGCAATACAATAATTGCGCAACTGATTTATGGGCTTTGTCGATGAAATAACATGGAATAGTAACTACGCACGTGGCTTATGTTTGTTTATTTGAACTAGTATTCATGTGGCTCATGGTACTGCATTATGTATAGTCTTCTAAAACAGTGGATTGAACAGTGATCCATACTGAGTGTCTCATACTCATACTACTTTAGAACGATATCGGTGTCAATATATATATAGGGACCTGATTCTCGGGAAATAGACATAATTTTTGCATTAGATATACTATATCGAGAGAACAGTATATATCATACAGATATATGTCTAACGTGATAATTATGTCTATTCCCTGGGGCCAGAGTCTCGGTCAGATTATTGTCATTTGCTAGATTATTGATATGTCTCATACTGTCAACTTAATTTTCAAAACACTAGGGAAATTTTGCAATTCGCGCGATATAAGTCAACCGTGACAATCATCTCTATTCTTGTGCATCTTGGCCCTGATTCACTGTTCGACTACCATACAGTTAACTTGTTAGAAGGCGAAAAGTAGCTTATAGAAGAGATTAACTTCCCAACTATGGGTGAACACGTAAATTTATGTAAGAAGCCAAAGACTATAACGAGAGTGTGGGTGAAACGATGTCTCCAACTGCAAACGATGCCGATCGTTTGCGTATACCTCATTATGACAGAGACCGTTAATATGAGAAGTTATCTTTAATGTTTGAAAACCGTTACTTCCTCCATTCTGTAAACAATGGCTGACCGCAGCCGCTTTGAGGCGCCGTCCTAAATAAACGATCTCCTGCTAACAGTCTTGTGTTTTCGTTAAATAAGGGGCGTGAACTAAATAAATCGAGGTTTTGCAAGAGAGTATTTATCATCATCTACAGCCCAACTCGGCCGGAAGTCGGACTTTTTTTCAATAGATAGCCTCTTAAAAAAAAATTGTGCCATCTACCGCTGTCTTCGAGTCTACGTTGTCACGCGCGCAAGTCAGTATTAACAATTAAAAATCAATATGAGTTCTGACGGGTGCGAACTCTTGAACTATTTGCTTGAATCCTTTCTAGTTATACAGACGAAAGTCAGAGACCCGGTTGTTAGTTAGCTGCACCCATAGATATAGTATAGAAAAAAATCTTAACTCTGGCTGCATCAGGTGTCAGTGAGGCTTGGGTTCCGAATATGAGCCTGTGGAAGAGTCACCAAGAGCACCAATGGTTTTGGCACATAGCAAAGTGCCATCGACAATCGTAGTGGTTTTGTCCAGTAGGATTCCAGCATACCCTGTTGCCGCCATAGTGCTCGTAATAGAGTGGTATCCATGATGGATATCCAAGTATAAAAAACAGAGGGTTACGAAGATGGAAGTCCCCTCCTAAAATTTTGGACGAGGGGTGTAAATGGCAAACAAATAACCATTCGCAAGTAAAACAAAAATAATACCACGTTGGGCGCCAACACAGACTCTATAATCTCTGTAAATATTTCCAACGCGGGGATTATGGCAACGCGTCACGTGTGCCACCCTGATTATTTATAGTCGACTAGCAACTGCCCGTGGTTTTCTTCGTGTTTTTCACATACAAGCGACAGCCAGTTATAAAGCATGTTACCTAAGTTTTTCAAATACAGTTGACGGCCGAAATTCCCTGTTTCAAAGCAAGTTACCTAAGATGTAACGTTTCATCATTATCGGTTTAGTTAATTTGATTTCATCATCATCATCATCATCTTCCTCCTATAATAGTCAACTGCTAGACATAATATGCCATACGTAATAAGCGGGTATGTTTAATCTTTAAATCTTTACTCATTTGTTTGTTTTTTCGTGTGATACTTCGTCGCGGTACCACGGTGTAATTAAAACTTGACACTAGTATAAAAAAAATGTACGTTTAATGTACGTTATTGTACGTCCAATAAAAAAAATTGTACGTTGCTAATTCACTGAAAATTAACATGTCGTTGTGGTACCGCCAGGAAGCATCTTTCCCAGCGGTACCACGCTGTGTTAACGGAAACCACAAAAGGTATCTGAATACGGTTTTTTGGAAATAAATGTACAATAAATGTACTAACCGGTTCTAGAAGTTGAAAGTTTGTACTTCACAGATTTAAGAGTAATAGCCAATTCAAACCCAAACTGTACCCTGCATGACCCCCATTACTTCACACAAAAAAGTAGCAGTGTTAACAGAAACTACGAATGTTATCAGAATACAGTTTTTTGGAAATAAATGTACGAAACATATTCTAATCTGTTGTAAAAGATGAGAGTTTGTACTTCAAAGGTGCACGAGTTATAGCAATTAAAGTAATTTGATATTTTTCACTTGAAATGCTATTTATATGTTGAGTAAGATTAAAATTTGTATTTAATCTCAAGTTAATAGCTTAGGTAGATGGTTAAAGAGGGTGGACAGATGCCTTTGCCCAGCATTGAGAGGGACATTGAGGGTTGATAAAAGCTTTTGATGATAATTAATTGCACTTTGTTTTGCAGAAGATTTGAACCTGATTTGGTTTTGATTTTAGTAGTAGAGTTATTTGTGGAGGGCTCGTCCGGGTGCGTACTGCCACCATGCCTGTTTCTGCCGTGAAGCAGCTGTGCTGTGTTTCGGTTTCAAGGGTGCCGGTGCAATAACAGGCACAAGAGGATTATCATCTTCATGCCTCAAGTTGATGGACGCAGGGCATTGCATAGCAGAGCACGTTCCAAAAAAACGCGATCTACGATGCCATGCTGTGTGATAGGTATTGATTACCACTTAACATCAAGTGGGCTTTGTAATGCAAATTCATCCATCCGTTTCAGGCGCGGATACAGGATTTCGTTTAGGGGGGGCAATTTTTGTGTTTGGCAATACTCTTAATAATTTTTTATCGGCGAGCGGAAAATGTGTTATTTTGCCTAGGTATACTAATCACAAACAAAACACGAAAAGAAAACTGCGATTTTTTACATATTCATAGGAAATCGTTAATGCAAAGGACAGTTATGAAGTCGGCAAGCGAAGCGAGCCGCGAAATTTTTACACTAAAACCTCTGCATCTTAGTCATTTTTTATTCTATTAGAAAAACAAAAACATACTATATTATATTGATTTTTATAGCTACAAATCTGCATAATTAACAAAAAACGTGAATAATTCTCATGACGGAAACCGGATAATGTTCCATTACTGGTTTTTTGTATGGACACAGTCAGTACCGTAAATAGCATTTTACGCGCCCAGTGCGAGCTTCTATAATTGTTAAGCCTGGATACCAGACATAATAGAAAATCTATCTCGCGTTTCAGCATATATAACAGTTGACCTCTCAGTGCTTAGTTGCTTTATATATTATTGAAATAAAATCGGCGAGCGCAGGGATCCCCAAAAATTTTGGTGCACAAAGGAAAAAAGACAAAGAAAACGGTGAAATTTTTTGTAACACCTAGGTGTCTAGGCCTAGGCCCAACCACCATAAAAAAGGAAGTCGGCGAGCGGAGCGAGCCGCAATTTTTTTTAATCATTCTAACTAGCGCTGTTGTGTTCTAATTCGTCATTGTTGCAAACTTTATAGATTGGATAAAAAAAATTTTTTGCCTAGTTGTGTACCATTCCCAACCAAAAGATGGTAATAAAATCGGCGAGCAGAGCGAGCCGCGAAATTTTTCTATCAAATGTGAGCATACAAGATATGAAAAAGAAAACTACGGCAATTGCCCCTATTGCCCCCCCCCCCCCCCCCCGTATCCGCGCCTGATCCGTTTGTCATGGCTGATTATTTTTCCATCTACCTAAGCTATCAACTTGAGATTAAATACAAATTTTAATCTTACTCAACATATAAATAGCATTTCAAGTGAAAAATATCAAATTTTTTTCATTAATATAACTCGTGCACCTTTGAAGTACAAACTCTCATCTTTTACAACAGATTAGAATATGTTTCGTACATTTATTTCCAAAAAACTGTATTCTGATAACATTCGTAGTTTCTGTTAACACTGCTACTTTTTTGTGTGAAATAATGGGGGTCATGCAGGGTACAGTTTGAGTTTGAATTGGCTATTACTCTTAAATCTTTGAAGTACAAACTCTCAACTTCTAGAACCGGTTAGTACATTTATTGTACATTTATTTCCAGAAAACCGTATTCAGATACCTTTCGTGGTTTCCGTTAACACAGCGTGGTACCGCTGGGAAAGATGCTTCCTGGCGGTACCACGACGACACGTAAATTTTCAGTGAAATAGCAACGTACATTTTTTTTTATTGGACGTACAATAACGTACATTAAACGTACATTTTTTTAAAACTAGTATCTAGTCTTAATTCCACCGTGGTACCGCGACGAAGTATCACACGTTTTTTCATATGTTTAATTCTTGTGAAGTTACAAAAAGTATATAAGTAAACGTCCGCTCCGCATGTTAATTAATCAGAAAGGCCGTTACGGCAGATCAGCGCTGGTTGTCTCAACCAGCATTACGCTGAGTTATGGACCTTTTTGCAACTTCAGTACTGTCTAAAAATGTTAATTATACCACCAATATACAATATATAATACAATAGTTTTAAGACCGTTTTCTGTGGTTGCAAATAATTTTCTATTCCTATTCCTATAATGTGACTATTTACAAAAAAAAGTACTACTCGTATATCAGTCATGTGGTTCCCATGATACAAGCTCTGCTTAGTTTGGGGCTATAAGATGCTGTGTGATAGTGTCCAGTATTATAAAAAAAAAATGTAACATACATACAGACATTAACATTTATATTATTAAGGAGATACGAGAGATAAAAAAAAATGCTGGACTATCACACAGCATCATGTAGCCCCAAAGTAAGCAGAGCTTGTGTTATGGGAACCACATGATTGATATATTACATATATACTTTTTTTTGTAAATACATACATATCATACATAGAAAACACCCAGACCCGAGACAAATATCTGCAGAACATGCAAACATTTGTCCCGCGGCGCATATCGAACCCGCAACCTTCTGAGTCCCAGGCGGACCTTCGCCCACTGCGCCACAGAGGTCGTCAAGTAAGTAAGGCTGTTTACATTTCACGATTCACTAGCCATAATACTGCTGGCACCCCCTCACAAATCCTTTTAGCCATACGGCAGGCACGTGCTTGCTTAGATAAAACAAAACCCTTGACGACCTCAGTGGGTCTCTCAAGCGTGGGTTCCATTCCCGTTGCATGACAAATACTGTATTAACATTATCAGATCTCCGCGATACAGGCTTGCCTAGGGTGGAGATCAGTAAACAACATATTTGTTATTGGACAACCAGAGGTCCTGTATAAGTTATGTAAGACTAATGTATTTTTTTATTTCCACACACTGTTAAAAATAATGTATGCTTATACAGAAAGTATATATATTTTCATTTCATTTTTTTTTCATTATCAGAATCAGTGTATAACATTCCTGAGCTGTTGTTATCAATGTTAAACCGGGATATTTACCATGATTTCAAAGGTTCAAAAAATTCTAATTCTAATTAGTCCGTCAGTTAGATCAACAAAAATACCGGACACGTATTTTTTTATTTATTGAATCAATAGAAATTGACTGAGATAAAGAACGTGAAAGTTCGGGAGTGGGTGCTCGTGACGTCACGCCTAGGTAAAAAATGTACTATATCGTGACGTCGCGCGGAACTTTAACGCACTATATCTTTGTTATTTTTTGTTTAATTGGCAAAAGAAAAAATACGTGTCCAATATTTTTTGGATATGTATGACTAATTAAAATTTTTCAGTCGTCTAGCCTATTGTTTTGCGATATTTAACGCAGTTGCGGGGTGCATAGGGTTCCAACCCTAATATTTGGAATCCAAGCCATGAATATAAAAAACGAGGCTCTGGCGGCCGGCTGCGGCATAGCGCAGCCTAACTCCGGCACAGCTAAATTCCCTGCTCGCCACGGGCAGCAGCGTCAGCGGTACGAGAAGCGGGGCCCTGCGATCCCCAACACGCATATCCAGCGTGGGATGGGCATATCCCCCTTTATTAGGGGAGGTCTATGTCCAGCAGAGGACTGTTATAGGCTGGTGTGATGTGTGGCAACGCAGTTGTATATGCCATGATCACGAGAAGAACTGAAGGTGATAATATTATCGTTGATACTTTACATCACATCACATGTTTGGTAGCAGCATTAAGCCGAGGCTGTTTGGCCGCAACAGTCTGGGATGAAATGATTTTCTGTGTTGTATGTATTTTATAACTTTATAAGGCACACTAAGTTGACAGACATCTAATAGCCAAACGAATCAAACAATACAGTCATAAAGAATAATCTCACCCAGTGTAACGGGCTAAATAAATAAATAAAATGTATTTTGTAGTTTTAACATACTGTTATTTTTGCATTTGCCAAATAAGTTAATTGTGATATTTTTGTATTTACCAAATAAGTTAAAAAGTTTGAGGGAGAAGGATTGTTGAGGGAAAAAGGGAGGCCTTTGTCCAGCAGTGGGACGAAATTGGCTTGTCAAAAAAAATACCATGAAAAATAAAGCTCGTTTTACACTAATAGTTTCAAAGTGACAGGTCACTCACGTCGTCATCAATAATGCGCAAACGTGAAAAAGGGATATATTTGTGTGCCTTCATTTTGTGTGTCATATAAATAAATGCTTTTTAATGTCTTCCTCTTATACTAGTTTCCACCCGCGGTTTCGCTCGCGTGGTACTGGGATAAAAAGTAGCCTATGTGTTAACCCAGGTCACAAATTATGTATAATCCAAGATTCATCCAAATCCGTTCAGCCGTACAGAGTTGAGTGGAAACAAACACACAAAATTTCGCATTTATAATATTAGTGTGATTATGTTCACATCCATAATAGTTTCAAAAGTTAAGTTATGTTATGTTACTTCATTTTTATTTTGAAACTAAATGAGTTCGAAAGCAATTTGCAACTCCTTTGTAGCAATTGTGAAACCGTTTCAAGTTTGATTTGGCAAATTGTATGCCAATAATGCGTTTAAATGAACGGAAAGCTAATAGGGAACATAAGTCGTGAAATGTGTATACTATTGTGACACCCACTGAGAACAGTTATAATGATTTAACCTACATCATTGAGAATAGGACGATAAATTTGCATATTTTCATTTCGTGTCTCATTATTTTATGACCGCTGGTTAACGGGATGTTTTCTTTATTAAACGGGTCACTCCGCGAAGCCTGGATCTGCTGGATCGCAGGAAACTTCTGTGCTTCTGGGCGGAGTTAGGCTGGCGAACTATTGAGCCAGATTTCCCACACGTATGTTTTTGAACTAACATAAATACAGTTCAGGTTGAAGCCCTTCTGAACTAGCGTTAGCTGTATGTCAGGAGTCAGTTCCTTCTCATTTCTTAGGTAAATTGTTAAATTTACGTGGTCTCAATAAGACATTAGGTTCAATGGACCAACAGGAGTACAATTGCGGGAAAGGGTATCCACTGTCCACCTTACTAACTTAATTATTAAACAGGACAAATATATCTCTATACCTGTCACTTTTATCAGCATAAAAGCCTAGTGATGTAGTTCCTGCTCCCATCATCATCATCATTAGCCTATAGCAGTCCATTGGACATAGGCCTGCCCTTATGAGCGCCATGCGCCCTGCCCTCAGCTGCGCACATCCAGTTTCTACCAGCAGCCTTTCGCAGAACGTAACTCCAACTGGCCGGAGGGCGTCCCAAACTGCGTTTGCCGAGACGCGGTCTCCACATGAGAACTCGTTTATGTAGGTTTAGATTTCTAGAACTACATTAAGTATACAATTTCAGCTCAGTACATTCACTACCTAGTTTTTCTGAAAGAGTAACAAACGTACTTCTCCATATCCGTTCGTCTTTATAATTATTAGCAAGAAGATATCACCTTAGCATCAAAAAATTATGACGCCAACGAAGTATCGCGCGAGTCGGCTAGCTGAGAGTGTGTGTATTAACCTTGACCCCACACTCTAGAAACTGATGTTAATGAAATGATCTCTGTACTCGAAAATTCTCATTAACTCTCAGATAATTCCCATTAAATTTTCAGATCACTCAATCAACATGTAAATGAAAATGACGCTGGTAGCCTGGTAGATATCTGGCACGTAGAACGGTTAATTTGTATGTAGTGCGCCCGTGCACGCGCTTACGCATTATTGATGAAGACGTGACCTATGTCACTTTGAAGCTTTAAGTGTAAAACGATCTTTATATTTCATGGGTGTTCCCAGCAAGCCCATATCGTCCCACTGCTAGGCAAAGGCCTCCCCCAAACTTTTTCACAAAAAAAAATTAAATTGGTTATTTACAAAAATAAATTCAACAAGATCTCAATTTTCTATTTATCACATACATAACTGATTAAAAGCTCAAAATGTATCAATTATCGTGAACTAACTTCCGCGTGGTACCGGGATAAAAAGTAGTCTATATGTTAATCCAGGTCACAAACTATGCATATTCGAAGTTTCATCCAAATCCGTTCAGAAGTTTTTGCGTGAAAGAGTAACAAACATTCATCCATACATCCATACTTACTCACAAACTTTCGCATTTATAATATTAGTATGAGATTAAATGTAATTATTTTACTAATTGATACTAATTTGTATTAATTAGTAATTGAGTACAAACAAGGGCGCAAGTTGTTCTTGAGTGGAGACCGCGGCTCGGCAAACGTAGTGTAGGACGCCCTCCGGCCAGGTGGAGTGACGATCTGCTGTCGGCTGCTGGTAGAAGCTGGATGCGTCGAGCTCAGGACAGGGCGCAATGGCGCTCATTAGGGGAGGCCTATGTCCAGCAGTGGACTGCTATAGGCTGATGATGATGATGATGATGATGAAGGGCGCAATAGTACCTACTGGAGGAGGAGGCCTATGTCCAGCAGTAGACTGCTATACTCTGATGATGATGATGATAAACTTTTGCGTTATTCATACCGAATGCCATCCAAATCAGTTCAGCCGTCACGGAGTTGAATGGGTACAAGAACAAACAAACATACACAAAATCTTTCGCATTCATTAAAGAAGTGAAACATTCTAGATAATTACAATTATTTCTTCTGCGCCTACATCTCGAATGATTAACTAATGGACCACGTGTGCCTATATCGAGTATCGACATCACTTCCACACACGACACTTGATCCTAACACTTATAGGTAAAGTTCAAAATGGAATGACAGCTGATAAAAAGTCTCGATGACATAAAAACAATCGATATTGGATACTAACACTAGAAGATATGGTTGAAAATAGAGTGATAAATAATGCGGCAGCTGGCGATATTAAAGGAACGTAAAACTTTATCAATGACAGAAAAGAATATGAATAGAATAGAAAGACATTTATTTGAAATCAGGTACAAAACAAAAAATAAATAAATGTTATGGTACTGAATGTAACCTCAAAAGTATCAACGTTGAATTTATATAATTAAATAATAATAGGGCGACTGAAAAAATCGGATGGTCCGTCATTGACAATACCAAAAAATATTGGACATTTATATTTTTTTTGTCAATTAAACAAAAAATTACAACGATATAGTGCGTTGGAGTTCCGCGTGACCTTAGTAAACTTTTTACATAGCCGTGACGTCACGAGCCCCCACTTTGACGCTCTTTATCTGCGTAATTTTATTATTATTTGATAAATAAAAAATACGTGTCCAATATGTTTTGTTAATCTATCGGACGGACTAATTAGATTTTTTTTACCCAGTTGTATTAAGGTCCCGGTTAAAACTCCGTGACCAGTCTACAATACAGCTGCATTTACCACGCCTAGAGTCGTCGAGGGAGACTAATTTCAAGTCGTACAGACGTTTTCCTCTCTCGACTTCTGGCCAACAGGGATTGTATATGGACGCTTTATGTGAGCGCTACCAAAGATAGAAAACTCCTAAACATGATTATAAAAATATCGTTCTTTTTAAATTTTAGCGTCCGTGCTTCAGAAGGCACGTTGAGTTGAAATGTAGGTCCCGGCTTATTAAGGCATCAAAGCCGAGTCGGAGGCCTTCGGGTGGCCTAAAAACTCCGACACCAGAGTTGGCCTCTAGCTCGTGCGATGAAGAATATCGATGTGGCGCTGTGGGCGAAGGCCCGCCTGAAACGCAGAATGTTGCGGGTTCAATTCCCACCACGAGACAAATGATTATATGATTTGTAAATATTTGTCTCGAGAAAACACCCAGTGTTTTCTATGTTTAATGTGTATATATTTACAAAAAATAAAGTAGTACAAGATATGTTCCCATAACACAAGCTCTGCTTGCATACTTTGGGGCTACATAGTGTATCCAGAGCATTATTTATTTATTTGACTTTGACTTTGTCATTTGTTCGTTCCCACAAAACGTAACCGCATTTCGGCAAGTCGTTAAGTTGTCGGCGGTTATTCATTTCAGCGGCGCTGGCGGCTCGCCTTTGCCACGCGATTCGGGGAAAAAGAATTAAAATTCGTCGGACGAACGTGTTGGGTTGTGCGGACGCGGTGTCCTTCAGCCGGACACAGTACATGAGAGACCAGTACCCCTAGTACAAGTGGCACAATACGGATATGTCTAATAGTATTCGTTTTCAAGCTCAATTTTAATGTATGTTAAATCAAATCAAATCAAATAACGTTTATTCATTAGTAACACAAAGTATACTTTGAATCGTTTTTTTTTTTAATTTACAAAACACCGATACAGAACGCGTCCGAACAAAGAAGAATTGGCAAGAAACTCTGCTTGCCAAATTTTTTTTTTTACAATGTCTATTCTTAACTATTACATTGTTTTTGAGGGATTTGGAGACAGATTCATCCCAAGCTTTTTTGTCATCAAAATAATAACAAATACGGAAATGACTGAATTGGATTCTAATATAAACTTTAAACGAGAAAGGTAATGTAATGTTCTTGCATGTTGCAATGTTTTTCACTCAAAAATGTGTATGTTGATGTACTATTGTAGACTGGCTGAACGGAATTGGATGGAATATAAAGCGTTAAATTATTAATTTCAGATTTTAGTTTAGTAACTAAACCTATGTGAAAAATTTAAAAATGAGGCCTTATGGAATATTTGAAATAAGTAAATAACCTATGTAATTTTAAATTCAATGTCAAAATAAAGCTCGTTTTACACTAAGACGTGAACACGTCTTCGTATAACTAAATTATATAAATATACGTTTTTGTTTTTAACCTGAAATCAAAAATATAGGTATTTTTATCCAGATATCACGCGAGCAAAACCAGGGGCGGAAGGCTCTTTATCCATTACAGTTGCAGCTTACCTACTGGCCGGATATACTGTGGAGCCGGCGGCCTTCGTCCGGGACCAGCTATAAATAGTCGCGCCCTTGGGCTCTGCTCCGAACAGGATTTATGAACGCGGCTCTGTTCATCGTTTTCATGCTGTTTCGGTTGTTTCTCATTATTTTAGCTTAACTTCCACCTGCTTTGCTCGAGTGGTACCGGGCTAAAAAGGCTGCACTTATCATCATCATCATCCTACAGCAGTCCCCTGCTGGACATAGGCCTCCCCTAATGATAAAAAAAATATATAAAGTAATCCAGGTCATAAACTATGAGTACTACTTTCCGTTACAGAGTTAAATAGGAACACACATGCAAACACACAAACTTCCGGGTCCGGGTATAATGAAGGAAGGTGAGAAACATCAGACAAGAACCATGCTCCCAATCTATTTCTGATAAATGACAAAATGATAACTCTTACTGGCATTTCAAAAGCGTTAAAAATATAAAAGCGAAGCAGAGTGAGAGTCTTGTAAATACTTCTTTTCTTGGTCGTGAAACCTGAAGTCCACAGCTGGACAAAGGCGTCCCCTAATGAGCGCTTGCGTACTGTCCTGAGCTCGACATCAAAGTGTGCTCAAATTTAAACTTTTCTATAAGATACTAAAAAATGAGATTTTGGATTAAATTGTATTTAAATTGACATATTTTGAATGATTCAGAAGAAAACTTCATTAAAAAACTTAGGAACTTTGTCATGATGATCTCTTCTGCATATTGCCCATTGAAAGATCTTTACACTGCAAACAACAATATTCAACCGTACTAGTATATTGAAGATGATGTAATAAGGAAAACCTAGACTGCACGAGGAAACAATCAGGTCAATGCCGTATTGGCTAATGATACTAATGATATTATTATAGGTATGAAGTTATTATTGTTAAAAAACTTATCATAGACGACCTTACATACCCTAAGAAAAACTCAGTACCTCGTTATGATGTTATTAGAAGGCAATAACAAGCCTTAAATAAGCCTAGTATAATAATTCGCTTCTTAAATCCCGTAAAGTCAAAACTCACTTTTTTAAATTAACCTGCATCGTCCCACTGCTGGGCAAAGGTCTCAGCCAAATTCCGCCAACCATCTCTATCCTTTGAGATATTAAAAAAGCTGGACACTATCACACAGCCTCATCTAGCCCCAAACTAAGCAGAGCTTGAGTTATGGGAACCACATGATGACTGGTATATATATGTACTACATAAATATCTATTTTGTAAATACATACATATTTTACATAGAAAACGCCCAGACGTGAGACAAATATCTGCAGATAATGGAAACATTTGTCCCGTAGCGGTAATCGAACCCGAAACCTTTTGCGTCTCAAGCGGACCTGCGCCCACTGAGCCACAAAGGCCGGTATTGGACACTAGCTTCGACCCGTGGCTTGAAAAGATAGCCTACGTGTTAATCCAAGTCACAATTTATGTATATTCCAAGTTTCATCCAAATCCGTTCAACCGTTACGGAGTTCAATAGGAACAAAGAAACTCACACACGCACAATCTTTCACAATTATAATATTAGTGTGTGTCACCTATCAACAATATCTGATTCAAGTTGATAGTTTTTGCCATATTCACGATTTTTTTAAAACTATAAGTACAGCACCAAAACAGGCATGCTTCTGACTTGAATCTTTACTTAACTACCAACTTAAACATTTTTTTTTAAACCTCTATCTTCACTTTGCTCTAATTTCAATCAAATCTCTATTAAAATCATTGCAATTCCTCTCCTTAATTTTAATATTTCATCACTATCCCACAGCCCGTCTTTACCCACTGCTGGGTATAGGCCTCCCTCAACTTGTGCCATCCACCACGATCCTGCGCTAGTCTAATCCACGTACGGCCGCAACAATTTTGACAATGTCGTCTGCCGATCTTGCAGCCGGACGTCCCACACTCCTAAAGCAATCCCTAGGCCACCACTTTATAACTATCCTACTCCATCGGTTATCACCTCGCCTCGCAATGTGTCCTACCCAGCTCCATTTGAATTCCATAATATTTACCTAGAAAAAATCCAATCTGCTTCCATTAAAAGACTATTTACGACTATTTTAGGACACAACTGTCTGCAAGAATAATGATTGACCGCTTTATTACAAGCGGGGTATAATTTGCCAGTCGAAACACTGCTATTCATGTTTAATGGATTTCAGAAATTGCTATTGACTATGCCAGTTCATTTGTATACTTCCAATCCTTTGAGTTCCTTCGTATCAACTATAGAACGGCTCAGTAAAGGCCGGACGAGAGTTGATATATATGACAAAAAGAAGTTCCTCACGTTGAGAAATAACACGAATCACACTAATATTATAAATGCGATAGTTTGTGTGTGTGTTGACGGGATGTCCACCGGCGAGATGGACAATGACAAAAGGAAGTGGATGGTTCAGACTAGCATAGGATCGAGGCGAATGCGATATCAAAATAAGCAGGCCTTGCTCAGCAGTGGGTCAAAAACGACTGATAATAATGATGGTGATGATGATAGATGATGGTAAATAATATGTACAGAAATAAAATCTGCGCCTAGGATAGGCCCCTTTCATGCAGAAGGCGTGAAAAATATCTAATAACAGACTGTGGATGACAAGTACAGTCCTCTAGTCACGGAAACGGCTACAGAACCCTCGTAAGTCAGCCAAGCTCCACCGATTACGTTTTGACATTTATCAACACCCCATAATAAGCACAGGCAACCCGCCTGTCTCCGGCCAGCGTTATAATTTGCGCCCCCGGTTACTCTCGCGACCAACTCTACAATTACAGTGACACGATTGGTCCTCACCATTATTCTATCTATGGCAGCATGTAAATACGCTCTGAATATTGATGAGATCCTTGGGAATGCAAAATCTACCGAGAAAACCGGGCTGAGGATATTCTCCATACTAGCGACGAGGAAACTTAAAGGTCGAACAACAAGATCACATGACACATTCTAATGAATTTTCCAAATAAAAACGCGCTCAGAATTTCTGATTTATCGGCCGGTTTCGTGCGACCGAACAGCGAAATTCCTATTCAGAAAGTGACCAATCCATACAGAAAGTGAAAATAATTACAATAGATTAACCGAGCAAAAAACATCATCGATTTAAACGAATGCCGATGAGGCTTATGCTATTCTGTTTTATTTTCATTCCGGTGAGATGGTGGGTTGCATCTCAACGGTACCTCGTTGTTGCGTGCGCGCAGGTTATTATGCAACGCCGGGCGACGTCCTTGGCGCTGCGGCCCCGGCCCGCGGGGGGGCGAAGGCCGGTGAGGGACGTCGACCCCTGGTTCGGTAACCGGCAACCGGTAACCCCGGTAACCAGTAACCACCAACCCTAGGTTTTTATTGCGAACCCGCTAGAACCTGTCCCGACGAGTTATGTGCGCCGATAAAGGAGACGCGATTGCGCTATGCGGAGCAGTAGAAATTCCCTACTCGTGTTTCGGGATTGATAGGTGACGATATGGTCCATTTGAGCCGCGATTCGGGAACAAAACTGCAGTAGGTAAGGTACGAGATAGTATCCCACACGAAGCTACAACACGCACATTGCATAAAATAGGTAATCCTAACAATAAGTAAGCAACCTATCGAATATCACTATACAAGCGTAGACGCGCTTCATCATCTTCTAAGGTGCTACAGTCGCGGGTGGGCGTTGACCTGGGCATGTAAATTTCTCCAGCCAGGTTTATCTTGGGCTTTTTCTCTCCCAACATTTCGCTCCAATCACTTTTAAACCTTGCTCTAGAGTAGAGACGCTTCTACAGTGATATATTATGCAAAGTAAAGCACCTCATATACAACAAAATAGTTCGAATTCCGATAGAGCTTCATCACAATATTTATCCATTCTAAGTTTAGAAAACACACACATACACACACACTTTTCTTTCATCTCAGAACAAACAATAGTAAGTATAAGAGCTGCTTGGCGCCACAATAAATAACAAGATACATTTGAACATCGAATCCGCTGATACGCTGCTATGGCGTGGTCCTGCTTACCCATTCTTCCTGCTGACAGATTTATCTGTCGTGCATTCAAGATCCTTAGAAACACTCGCGTAGAATTCCAGGGATGCTTGAGCTGCGTCAAGTTGCATGAAATTCGAATGTCAGTTTATAGTGTTCCTTTAGTTGGAGATTTCACGAGCACCGTTATACATGAAACGGTTGTTTAGTCTATAACTTCTTTTACAGGAGTTTTCCTTTAATTTCATCTTAAACGTTGGTTATCTTTAAACATCTGATTTATCTCGATCCTCAGGCAAAAACACGAATGTTAATCAAACTTGTTTTTTTACTTTTACTAGAGTTCTTTGTGGAGGGCTCGTCCGGGGAAGTACTGCGACCATGCCTATTTATTCCTGCCGTGAAGCAGCTGTGCTGTGTTTCGGTGTGAAGGGTGTGGGTGCCGGTGAAATTACAGGCAAATAAGAGGCTTATCATTTACATGCCTCAAGTTGAAGGACGCAGGGCGTTGCATCGGAGAGCACGTCCCCAAATAACGTGATCTACGATGCCATGCTGTGTGATAGGTAATGGTTACCACTTAACATCTGGTGGGTCATGTGCTTGTTCCATCTTCAAAACATTTAAAAAAAACTAACGCTGTCCGACTCATTCTACAAGAAACAAAATGTTTTGAATCCATGATAATAACATTTCTGCCTTTATTATCATCATCAGCATCAGCCTAAAGCAGTCCACTGCTGGAAATAGGCCTCCCCTAAGGGCCATAGCACCCTGTCCTCAGCTCGACAGTTTTATTTTTGACTAGCTTCCGTTCGCGGCTTCGCTCGCGTGGTACCGGATAAAAAGTAGCCTATATGTTAATCCAGGTCATAAAATATGTATGTTCCCAAATCCGTTCAGTAGTTTTTGCCTGAAAGAGTAACAAACATTCATCCATTCATCAGTTATGAGAAATACTCACAACTTCCGCATTTATAATATTATAGTAGGATAGTAGGAAGTAGGATAGTATGTTTTAATAAATTTATGCCTTATCAAGAACATAATCCCTAACGTTGATATTACGTGGAAGTACAAGCGAAGCAGCCCAAAGTCCTTTAAAAGCTGTTTCACGTCCAATTACCAGAGTGCCGTTTCGTCAATATTAGTTGAACCTTCCACATGCACACTTTTAACCGTAAATATAAACACATTACTGTGGTTTTTCTGGCACCTTCACGGAAAGTCTGCAACTTTGAGCAATTTACTGTGATTCACTTTAAAATGTTCAAAGAGTACTAAAAAATTTAAAAGACTGGTTTTTATCATGTTTTTTTCGGAGTTGACAGCATGTGGGTTAACCTTGCCGGTTCTTATCGCGAATGTGTTTTAGCAGACACTTGAACGTGATATGTGGTCCTGTTACAGTGATAAAAATATATTGAGACAGTTTTAACAGTTTTAGCTTCTATACGTAACTAATAATATATAAAAAAGAAAGAAAAAAAATTGTTGACCCAAACAAAATAACAAAAATACAATGAAATTTTATTTTAAATTAGTTAAGAATGTATAAAAATAAGCAGGCAAACAGGTCAAAAGACCCTGCCTCAGCATATTGCTGCATAGTGCTGCCAAAAGTGGAACTGGTAATTTAGACGAGGAATTGTAGAGAAAGAGTTAAGAGTTGACTGCCGAAATGAAAAATCCTCAGAATAAATATATGGACGATCAATGATGTGCATGATATTATGCATCTTTACGTACATACATAAAGTCACGCCTATTGCTCCGAGGTGTAGGCAGAGACCACGGACCTCCACTTGTTACGATCCTTGCATACCTCTTTTGCTTCTTTCACTCTCATCACACTCATCTTCATCTTCATCAGTATATTTCCTCCTATATTTATATAATTATATAATTATTTATTTATTTATTTATTTGGGTCGCCGACAAGAGATACCCAGATACTTAAACAAAACAATAGTACTTAATAGGCGACTATACATTTCCAACCGCTCTCTCTCTCACATTATAAAAAACATTAAGGTATAAAATCACTGAATGTTTTTATGCAAAATAGCAAACCTTCACGGCTTAGAAAATAACAATACAAAGGTTCAGCCATAATATCATTTTGATTCTATCACGTTTTCTTACCAAAAAACTTGTACCAATATGATTAGTTTTGGTGCAAATTTTTTGGTAGGAAAACGTGTTCAACATGAAGGGTTCAACATGAACCTATGTATTGTTATTTTCTAGGCCGTGAAGGTTTGCTATTTTGCATAACTACATTCAGTGATTTTATATCTTCAAAAATGTTGAATAGTGCGAGCGAGAGGGAGGTTTGACCCTTATAGTCGCCTTAAAGGCTACAGTTGCTCCCTTAATTATGGGTGACCACATCATGCACATCATTTTTATGAATTTCTTTCATTCTCTTATTATTTATCGTCTTCAGCCTTCACTTTGTTTCATTTTATTTAGCCTTCTTTGTTAATTATAATATTAAAGAGTTTTGGTTACCTTATATGAATCTTATTTGTTTAAAATATAGTAAATTACATTTATTTGATTTTATCCTATCCTAGTGTTTTTTCCTAGTGTTCTTAATTTTATCTAAAGTTAGATAATCTGATTTGTATTTCGGTCTCAGTGTTATTTATTTTTCTGGTTATTTTCGGTTATTTATGTTATATCATTATTCTCATGATATTTTCAATAAATTTGCGTTGCGTCGAGACGAATCGACTTGCACTTTGCATGCTCGTCATCAATACAGTTACACGACTTTGTTCAAGTCCCGTTCGGCAACGCAACACCTGCCTGAAACAGGTATGATGAGGGGAAATATATGACATATTCACAAGAATTCATCAAATTGTTAATTAAAATTCCATTACCCTGTCAAGTAAGTGGGTCAAGGAAAGTGGTTATTAGAAGCGAGTCCTGCGTCACGTCGCCCTGAATACGTCAGTCCCTTCAGACGTGCGGTAATTACTGTCTCATCGGTGTCAGTTCGTCCTGGCGTCTGCTGACATCATAGTTCTTCATATTCTTTATTTTAGACTAGCACCCCACCCCGGCTTTGCACGGGTGCAACTTATACATATAAACATTCATCTTGAATCATTCTTCTATTTAAAACAATCTGCATCAAAATCCGTTAAGTAGTTTTAAAGATCTAAGCATACACATAGAGTTAGACAGACAGCGGGAAGCGCCTTGATTTTATCTATGAAGTGATTACAGTAACTGTAGTTATGACTTCACATTGTCATAGGAACCAATTTCCACGTGCATTGTCCTGGTCTTTGTCTAGGATTCCTTCTCGATGTTTTGACAGTTGATAGTGTGGTAAAGTGTGCGAATGCCTGCCTGAGAAGCAGAAAGTTGCGAGTTTGATTCCCGCCGCGAGACAATTTTTTGTATAATTCTGGGTATTTATTTATGTGAATAAAGTTCCAAAAAAATATTATATCCGTCATGTGGTTCCCATAATACAAGCGCTAGATGATGGTGTGTGATAGATAATGTCCAGCGTTAATTTATTTATTTATAGGCATTTTCTGGGAAATGTCACCCCGTAATCGACCTCGTCCTTACCCAAAGTCCCTCAGACTTAGCCTCGAGGTCAAAATCTGCCCTGCCCAACATCCTTCGTAAACAAACGCAAAACGTAGGCACAAAAATCCAAGTACTCGTAATAAAGTATTCCTTGTTAAACATATATCCAACCAGTATTCCTAAGGAAGAACAGCAACGAAAATATTGTACAAAAGCTAAAGTTACCACCATTAACCAGGTTCTCAGAACCTTAGTACCACTTCTAATGTTACAGCCTCGAGAACTGCAGTTTCTTGCTTGACTTACTTGCATAATATTAGTGTTTATAATTATATATTCTCTATTTCGCGCGAGGCCAGGTCTTTATAGCCTATTCTGAAAGGCGTACAGCTATAATTTTGTATGGAATGTTGTAGGGTCTAATTTCTTGGCTAATTAAAAGCTAGAATGTGTTGGGTGGGATCGGCGGCATTTTATAGACAATCTAATGTTTAGCTTGATTATAAAACTGCCTATTATAACTAAGGTTCGGACTTCGGACCATATGCATCTGGAATCCGCGCAGAATAAAGAATAGTAATTCGAGGTTTCAGCACAGAATCTCATCACATCACACAAATATTATAATGCCACTGTTTGAACTCCGCAACGGTAGAAAGGATTTGGATGAAACTTGGAATATTATATACATGGAATTGTATATACATAGTTGTTATGATCAAGGGTGGGCGGGACACGTCAGCCTAATAGGTGGGCGACCATCACCACAGCCGGCCGAGGATGCGTTCGCGGGACAAGTTTGATGCCTTCAATAGAGGATAGTTGTTGGGAGGTAGCTCGGAATAGAGATGTTTGGAAGTCTATGGGGTAGACCTTTGCCCGGCAGTGGAACGAGAGAGGTTAAAAAAATTACCGTGGATTAACACATAGTCTCCTTTTGTCCCTGGACAACGCGAGTGGAGCCGCGGGCGGAATCTAGTTATTTAACACAACTTTCCCCAGCTCTTGCTTCAATCAATAGAAAGTTAAAACACCTTCCCGAAGTCTATCCAAGTCCAGAGCTCTAAGCCTATCAAAGGCTTTGTCACGAGGACAAATCCCTCTTTTCAAAGCGCTCTCTGTTCCGAGTAAACCTTCATTCAGAGCTAAGCTGTCATTCATCATATTAAACTCACGTGGAGGCCGAAGGGATCAGCAACTTTCTCGGAAATCTATCATGCGATGCTTACCTGGAAAAGAACAAAAGAATTTGTTAGAATATATTATACTAATGGAGCGTCTAGCGACTTCGTCTGCGAAGGTTTTTTAACTCTACAAACCTTAAAAAACCCCGTGCAAAACTTTCAGGGGTTGTATTAGAGAAATCCTTTCTTAGGTTACTCGTTACTCTATGCAAGGAACACAGCCGTTAGAACTACGAGTTGCACCATCGGTCGTACCATGAACAAGTCATCAAGGTACATCTGTAAGTAGTGTTAATATTTTTTTATATTATTAAAAAATATTAACTGATGTGTGATCTAATGATCCTGTCTGATCCCACTGCAGGGCAAAGGCCTTCCTTTCCTATTCAAATCTTTCCCACCTTTGTTTTCCTAAAAACAAATAACTTTTAGAGTAAATGTATTTATTACTTAAAATCTTCGATCAACTATACAGAGTATTTTACACTATCAGCCCAAAAGCGGCTTTTCTAAAACTTCGCCAAAACGCATCGGAGCAGCAGTTTACATACTTAGAGTTTCTGTCTTATCTTCTTTATTATAGAGGCCATATTTGTACGACGTGCTAATCGGAGCAGCAGTTTTTTTTATAATTGCTAGCAATATATGCCACTTTTTTCACAGTGCATAAGTACGGCGCGCGATATCCTTTGTAGGTATAGTCGATCGAAGTTTAAAATAATTAACCAAAATATATTAAATCAGATAAAAAAAATATTATATATAAATTGCGTATACGATAAAAAAACTTATTCAATGAATACTATCTGTTTCTATCTATGTGTTTATCTCTTCAATGGGTACCACAGTCTGCCTGGGATTCATTGATCATGTATGATGTCCCATTATTTATATTTTATGAATGTACCGTGTAATTAATTACTAATACATTTGAGATTTATTTGAGGCGATAGCTACTCTTCTAATCTATTCAATTCAATTTATTATCCAATTTGTATCGACAAATGGTGATTCAAGATGAACGTTTAGCCATTAACTGAGAGTTCCTGGTTCTTCACTTCCACCAGGTAGTCTAGCTTGGCGGCTTCTTTAGAGAGCTGATATCGGTTCTTATAAGCAGCATGTAAGCGAAAAATCACCTCACTTTAAAGTCATATCTACCGCTAGACTTATATTTTAGTTGAAAGTCGAATGATGAGTTCGAAGTCGGAAAAAATATATTGATTTTAAGAATCTGGTTATATTACTGTCTTATTAGGGGATGTCCATTAATTTCGTGAGGTGTTTAGAGGGAGGAAGGGGGCGAATCCAACCTCATCCAATCTCACGCTGGGGAGAGGGGGGGACTGCCAAATATCATGTAATTTTTTTTCCACACGAAACAGTGTAAAATTACGAGAAAACGACGAAAACGTGTCGAAAAATCGTCAAATCGCCTTACGTAATTAATGGATGGCCCCTTATCATCATATTTTATAGAGCGTGGATGCAAATTTTTGCTGAAAATCGAGATGACTAGAGGGATCGGACGAGGGCTTTGCCCAGCAGTGGAAGTGGGACACGTTAGGATTTCTTTAGCCAGATCACAGCTTGTCAAATATTTTGGTTATCTCATAGTTTTTATAACATTAAATGGAAATTATATTCCGAGTACTACCTACTAGTATGGTTATCTGGCTTCACTATTGACTTTCTAGTAGTCGGGATACGTACAGCTAAACCGGACGTGAAGCAACCCTAGCTATAAATCAGTGTTCTAACCTATTTTATTAATCTGTAAATCAGTCTGTAGGGTTCATGTAAGATTTGTTGCGCCTTTATTAGTAGCCGCTTGTAACTCCTGCCGATTGTAATCTTTGTGCTCGAACCGCCGAATGAGGTACAACACTAGAGATATATAGGGCTGTCAGTTTACGAAATGTAACTAGCTAAACTGAATATATATTTACAGTGAACAATATACATTGTAAATTATTACGCATGACTTTGTAATAAAAGTTAGGTTATTCAAGACATTTCTTTTTCAAAAGATTGCAGTTTAAGGATCTTTAAACTGCAATCTTTAGTATCCCCGCCTTGTTTCGCAACATCAATACATTTATTAAACAAGATTCTTAAATTGTAAAAATAAGTTTAAAACCACGATCGAACGTGCTGAATCCACATATTCTGGGATTTTAAATAGTTTTTATGTCATGATCATAATTTAACGAGCCATATTAAAATCATCAATTCATTGTGACCTCAGCAATTTGCCAAAGTGAGTGCTAAGTTAACAAAGGATTGGCGCAAATACTCAAGGAGTGGTTGCGGCACAGTAGAAATGAAAACAGTAAAACATCGTAACACACTGAACAATAGGATTTAGGTTTGTTACACTACTATTAATAGTGAATCGGACTAGCCCTGCAATAGTTTTAAGTGGAAACTAAACGAAAATCCATCATTACGAAGATCTAACACAACAATGTCATAATTTGGTAATGTATGCTGCTAATATTAAAAACTTGCTAATGACTAACGATAACTCATAAATTACCTAAAAAACCTATTGAAAATTAATAAAATTGAAAGACGTAGCCAAAAAAAAAACTGAAATTAAATTATAACAAAAATCTATTAAATTACAAAGATACTCGTCCAGGCAAGTCTTATAAAATGAAGACCAGATTAGGAACCGAATTAAAACATTCATAAATGTTGTCACAAGTATACAGTAAGTAATCAAATGAAATAATAATAGTTTAAAAAACTAAAAAAACACGCTTGCACGCATGCGTAGTTCGCGCACTAGCTCTGTCTCTCTTACTCGCATGCAAAGGATGCGGAAAGAAATTAATTAATCCTGGCGAATCTAATTAGGATAATCGGATATTTTTATCGGATTATTGCATTGTCATCGACCTTTGACAGGTGTGCAAAGTTTGAATCAAATCTGATCGTTCAAAGTAGGGCAAAATCGAGCTCAAAGGAGTCGGTTACATACATACATACAGGTGAAACTAATAAAAGCGTGTTAATAAAAATAAAAAACTTTATTTGCATCTAATAAATGACAAAAACAGATCGTATATGTAGAATAGGTTAGCCCATTCTAATTTATTTCACAGTTCTAACTTAGGGACACACCCTACCTAATCTAATCTACCATTCAGAAGTTCTTTAAGTCAAGACAGTATCATATAAGATACGCAGTAGCTACATTAGCCTTGAGATGCAATTGCAATACTGTCTCAATATACTTACAGTGGTACAATTTCGCAATTTTCAGAGTTCGTGTGAAGATCGATCGTGTGAAATAATGGATGCTATTTATCAAAGCGAATGCCAGAGGGCGAATCACGAACATGTCAACAAAGCGTAACGTAAGCATTACATAAAATTTTAGCCAATGACAATGCGTCAACATTTTACGATACAAATTATTCGTGATTATCCTACAGTTTGGGAAGTTAAAGCATCAATACAAATATATTTTGTAACTGACGACCTATGTGGCGCAGTGGGCCAAGGAACGCCTGAGATACAGAAGGTGAAGCGAGTTCGGTTCCCGCTGCAAGTCAAATGTTTGTTCGGGGCTGGGTGTTTTCTTTGTATAATATGTATGTATTTATAAAGAAAAATGTATGTAGGTAGTAGGTATATCAGTCATGTGGTTCCTATAATACAAGCTCTGCTTAGTTTGGAGCTACATGATGCTGTGTGATAGTGTGCAACATTATATTAAACGCTTTCAGTGCTGAAAACACACTTGCTCACGGGCACGTGCTGCTCCTCTGCGAGGCCCGCATTCAACGTGTTAAGGCTTTGAAAAAATACAACAATGGAGATCTAACCCTCATTCACGCACAATTGGCAGATAGTACGCCTGGTGTTAAGCGGCGTCCTTTGTCTGTATACATCAAAAAAGTCTTAACACCATACAGCTAAAAGTTACAAAACGAAGTGTTTATTGTAGTATATTACTTTCGCACCTCTCGGTCTACAAGGCTAATATTCTTCTCGATAAGTATCAGTCACAAATATTTGCAAATCATGCAATATTTATAATGCAACGCCACCAAGGACGTTGAGCTTGAGCGATGAGTTATCATAGTATGACCGCGATTTCGAATCATTCAACACTCTGACTGCTACAGTCAGTGTGTTATCTGCATTCATATCATCGTTGTATGTATTGGCAATCGACGTGTTAAGAACCATTGTAGTGTATTAAGTATGATGTATGTTTCGTTAATATGACTACCTATTTAATTTGAAACCTCATCAAAATCAAACTGATTATCATGACAGCCGCCTTACGTCATACTCTTGCTAAATCTGTGCACGCGCATAATAGTGTAATCACTCGTCTCCGTTCAATACTAACTATTACAATAACCTGTACACTTGGCGTACTAATTCTTAGTTATACTGTGGACTTGCAGTACTAACTGCTAAGTATTCTTCATACGTTCCGGTTCAGCGCGTGGATAGAGAAACAGGTCAGTAACAAGTGATTAGGTGACAATGAGGGGGTCACGATAATGAATTGATTTATTGTTTAAGACCAATAATTTTAATTGTCTGATTGAGTGAAGACTGTGGTAATCATGGTGTACGACGCCATGTCCTAGCCCTCCAGCCAGGTAGAGTGACAATCTGCGAAAGGCTGCTGGTAGAAGCTGGATGCGTCGACCTCAGGAGAGGGCGTAATGGTGATTTAATGCTCTCCTCTTGGTGTAAATTAAAAAAATTGACGATTCAAAGTGTACTGTAATGTGAGTGCTGAATAAAGAAATTTTCACTTTCACTTTCACCAGAGGAGGCCTATGTCTAGCAGTGGACTTCTATAGTCTGATGATGATGATGATTGAGCCAGTGGGAGAAATGGCCGACACTGTTAGAGATTTACGACTGCAACACCGCACAGTAAGTTTGTACATGCCGTTTGAAGGTCCAACCCCAAGTAATCTAGAAAGAACGCCGGTCATTTTAGACATGACCATAAATGGAAGCGACTAAAAATGGGAATTATCTAAAAATATTCTTGATAGTAGAGTATTGAAATTATAACTAATAAATTTATTTATTAAAGCCGGAATACTCAGTAAATTAATATTAAATATTGATTGCAATACGCCCAACCCTATCGTATCATAGTTATTAAACGCACTCTCTTCTTCTTCTTCTTTTATTTATGGCCTACCAACATTGTGCATCCCTGATTATGTCAATGTCAACTGTCAAAAACAAAACTATCACTAACAAAGCACGCTTTTATTGGTGGTGTTGCCATTTTTAGGAAAATTCTAGTACTATTTTCAGTTTTACATAAAGAGAATTCAGCTGTTATTGGCGACGTCTATATTTTAGATAAATGGTTTTCATATAGTAACCAGTAGCATATAAGACGTAGTGACTTGTGACTTTATAATAATTGAGTAACTGAGGCTGTCCTAATCGATCCTAACCTAAAAGTATAAAATAAATATTGAGCGGAATTCTCCGGCTTTAATGAAAAAAACGATTAATGGCACACGATATCTTGCATTAAGAACTGTCAATTAAGACATAAGTCATTTCTAGTCGCGACATTTTATATTCAGGTCGCAGGTTGTATGATATTGGCCGATCTTCTTCAAGCGCATCACAAAACAATATAAGGATACATAATATAGTGTCAGTGATATACTATACTAATCCAACAAGCTATACAGGAAACTCATAGGATGTCGTCATCGAAATAATACTCGCATTAATCATCACAAGAACCATCGAATGAAAACTACTACATACAAATTATAAATATTTATACCACCGTTACACTCACTATAACTGAAAGCCTACACCAGTGTGTAGTTTAGTGATCACTTTTGTAAATAAATAAATAATGAATTCTGGTCATTTTCACATAACATCAAAATATCAAAGTAGAACTTGTATTACGGGAACCACATGACCAATAATAAATTTTGGTATGTTTGATACGCATACAATTACATAGAAATACCCAACCCGAGACAAAAACTGCAAACCATAGAAACATTTGTCTCGTGGCAGGAATCGAACTAGCAATCTTCTGCGTCTCAGGCGTGCCTTCGCCTATTACGCCACAGAGGTCGATAATACCCTTATCCAAAAAAGTATTTTTAAATACTTCACTTCCATAATTTGCCTGAAACACAACCATTACACAAATTAATTAAAAGATAATTACAATTATTACAATTACGACGATTTGAAGGGGAAATAAATCGCAGATGAAACCGCAGACGACTTCTAGTCTACAGCAATCAAACTAACGGACAGGACATGACAGCTTGACAGGGACATCGCATCTAACTCTGTGATATCATGGGAAAAAATATTTAGCAGACAAGATAATTGAATTGCTAATCACAATTAGGTACTATGAACATCAATAACTTAAATTCAGAAAGCTAGTCAGTACTCATAGGTGACTTCAAATACCAAAATAGTTTTAGAGGCAACTGCAAATCATTTACTAGGGTTTTTTTCTAGCACATCCTTATTTTGGTCCTTCGAGCTGATTCATTTTCGAGATCAAATTTGGTCCTTCGAGCTATACGAACACATGCTTTTAAAACGCACTATGCATAATAGGCAAGTTGCATCTATTGTTGATAAAGACTGAATAGCCGCGCGTGCGCAAGCACTGTTGTTTCCGGTATACTTGACCCGATTCAACGCTGTATCTGTTTAAACTTTAACACTATATTCGTGTGGAAACAATAGCTTTGTTTGTATTCTGATATCTCGGCTAATAAAGTGAATTTATGTACGGTTTTGTCTCTTAAAAGAATCGAGCTAGTTTTTTGTTATTCTTTATAATTGTCTGTAGATAACATGTATGTTACTTGTTCGTCTTTGAATTTTCCGCCCAAGGTTTCTCTTACGTTAAAGTTATTTTCTATCCTTTAGGAAATTGATTTCTTGATGAAAGGTAGCCGATGTCTTTTTCTGTATCCATGACGACGTGTATGCGAAATTTCATGATGATCTGTTGAGTAGCTAAAGCGTGAAAGCGTAATAACAAACAAACTCACTTTCGCAATTATAATATTAGTTATGATTCACCAATGTTAAGAAGAGTCCATGTTCTAAAAAAGATAATAAATACATAAAAGACATCTTATACACGGCCGACTAAACCAAAACCAGGCAGAGCCTGTACTATGGGCACTATGGGTAACAGTGACTAAATCACCCAGACACAGAACAAACATCTATGTTCACCATACAAATGTTTGTACTGAGCGGATGTTTGTACACACGACCTACAGCGCAGAAAGAAGAGTTCCTACACTTCCTACCAACTTAGTTATGAGGCCAGTTAACATAGGTTAAAATACTATTTACAATAAGTAGAACTTATTTCAATGATAAAACATAAAGCAGGTACTTACCTAAGTAGGTTCGTTAGGTTACGCCTACTTGCACGTAACCTAACGAACGTGTTTCACACGAGAAACACAATCAAAATTCGATTAATATCGTAAATACGGGGAATACTGACAAGTATTTGTTTGATAAATTGGCGGTTGTCGTTGCAAATGCAACGATTGCGCAACGCGCGTGCGCAACAAACGCGACGCTACAGCGCCTGCGCTACATGAAATAAGCTTTTAAAATAAATGAGCTATATTGTATACATTTTGTTTAAATAGCAAATTGACAGTATCATAATAATGGCGGTAATAAATAGAACAAAATGGAATTTAAAAACTCCAGTTTATATATTTTAAGTGTAAATGTTTTGTTTGCCTTGATTAGGGGTACTTCGGATAAACAAAGTTAGGAAAAACCCAAAGGAAAATTGGAAAAAATAAGGTGCTTTTCTTCTTTGGGATTCGTTCGTCGATTGGGATTAAAAACTAGAATTTTGACAGGACGTCTGGTCAGCGAGTGCATGATATTAACAGTAATAGAAACAAAAATAAATTAGTATCACAGGATCGTATGAATACGTGATTACTCGGTGATAGAATAGGATATGAAATAGCTAGTGTGCCCTGCTTATAAACCAAATAAAACTGTTATATCGAAGACAAAAGTGCGAAAGCCGAAGACTATAATGATGATAATGACTAAAGTGAAATGAAGTGAAGTGAAGCGGGCGTCGGACACATTGGAATCGTTCCGGGAAATTCAATCACATTGATAATTTCGGTCGCGATATCTCACGTACAACTTTTGGGGGCTTCTGTCGGCATGTCGAATTTAATTCGTCGAAACGCTATGTCAAAACATGGTTCACAATTTCACAAACTTGCTCTTTGTAATGTCCTGAACAGCATCAACTATCAATCAAGGGTAACCTTTGTTCACGATCCACAATTTAAAAAAAACAACAGTGTTACTTCTCTGATTAGGTATCTGCATACATGCTTAGTGAAACATAATCTTAGTAAATATACCTAAAACGATGATTTCTGCTTCGATGCTTCGAATAGAGAAATTTCATAATTATTTTTGACTCAAGGATACACCTAAAACACGCTTGCAATTTTTGTTGACGACTAAACCTTTATCTTATTTACTTTTTTCTGTCTATAGAAACCTTTGCATTTCAATTTCTTGTTCAAATCCAGTAAGGGAATATGTATGTTTGCTTCTTTTACCATCTTTACTTGCTTGTCACTACAAAAAAGCACCATTTATTCTATAGGTATTACTAGCCTAATGTTATTCATAGTGAGTTAGTGAAATAGGATACTGATTGTGCAAAATCAACTGTCGAACTATAATTTTATCGGGTTCATCTCTGATGAAACATGTTTTCTCTGCCAGCATTGTTGCATTCTTTGGCACGAAGTTTGACTTCATTCAAAACTGCTTTGACCTACTACTATTAATCATTGATGATTGCAATGTGTTTGTTTTCGACCTTCTTTTCTCTTTTGCAACATATAACATAGACAAAAGTATACTTATTATACTGTGATATAGATTGTCAATCATCTAAAAAACATATATCTCTTGTCATATCCGCCCATCATATTAAGGCAATACTTTTTGCGCTAGTCTTAAGACCTGTAAATCAATCACATTTTTTCATTCTATTATTGGATTTGTTCTAACAATGAATGTTTTTATCATTGGCAGATTACTTGCAAAAAGCACCACGCGACGACGTCATACCAATGTTCTTAGAAGACGTAAACCTATGCCCATCTAATGTAACGTTCCTTATCACAACACGCAACAACACTGCGTGTTATACACGCACAAAATCCGCATGTGTATGTAAGACTAGCAGAACAAGTTGATAAATCTAACCGAGGCACATGCATCATTGCATGGCTTGTGTGTGGTCGACGGTTGCCTTATAAGGTCGTCGTACTAAAAATTTGTAGCGGACATGCATTCATATTTTCCTATTCTATATAAGGATTTTTACGGTTCGCTGATCGGCGGCGGTTTTCGAAGTTATTGTATTACATAGAGGATTTATTTTGTTGATCGTCGGTGATATCGGATTATTGTGGTCTCGTTGAAAATGGGAGCGGATGTCAAGAGGCAGATAATGATAATCACTGATGGAACTGACTCATCCGTAATGTTCAATAATAAAAATCACTTCACTTCTTGGTTTATGGCTTTTGTGTCATTAATAATAAAAATCAGAGAACCAAATCCTACGCATGAAAAATAATGCAAGTTATTCTATGAATTCTACTATTATAGATTCGAAATTGTTGAGTTTGCAGTGCAATAGTGGTCGTTAGGAGAGGCTATGTCCAACAGTGGACTGCTATAAATAAATAAATAAGTAAATAATGCTGGACGTTATCTTTATCACACAGCATCATGTAGCCCCAAACTAAGCAGAGCTTATATTATGGGCACCACATAATTGATATACTACACATATATATATATATATTTATATTATTTATTATATATTTATATATTTGTAAATACATACATATCATACACAGAAAACACCCAGACCTGAGACAAATGTCTGCAGAACATGCAAACATGTGTCCATGCGGGACGTGTGTCCCGCAGCGGGAATCGAACCCGCAACCTTCTGCGTCTCAGACGGGCTTTCGCCCACTGCGCCACAGAGGTCGTCGATGAAGATGAAGTTGGTGTTTTGCTTCTTCACGGCATAACTAATAAAAGATTTGAGAAATGTAGTTCTAGACAAGGAATGAGAACTTTCAACGCGAGCGAAGTCGCAAGCGTAAGCTAGTAAATAGTTTTTTTACACTCATTAGACTCGAAATGTAATTTATGCACTTATTGCGATTCGGGTGTGATAATAAGTTCGTTGTCTTTAATTTAACTTCACTTATAAAGTTTATATCAGGTATTTTTCGTTTAAAGTTCTCCAACAATGCTTCTCGCCACCTTCCGACCTCTCTCAACTCATACATTTTCAAATTGTCAAACACAGCCCTAAGCCCCACATCGTAATAAGTAGTATGATAAATGGCGATGTAATAACTCTATTAGTAACGTATACAGGTTGGGCCACAGTGTAAATAATTACAGCTTATGAGCTCATAGACCACAGTGCTGTCGAAGTTATCAACAAGATATCCAACAAGAGAAAATATCTTAACCAATAAATCGAGGTTCATCATCATCATCATCATCTTCATCAGCCTATAGCAGTCTACTGCTGGACATAGGCCTCCCCTAATGAGCGCCATTACGCCCTGTCCTGAGCTCAACGCATCAAGCTTCTACCAGCAGCCTTTCGCAGATCGTCACCCCACCTGGCCGGAGGGCTAAATCAAGGTTACTTAATATTAAATGAATTTGAATAATTATTTATGAATATATTATTTTATTTTTATTTATATATAATGGAACCTTTATGTATATCCAGAGAATAATCTTCTTCTCCTTGTTCGTATAATAGTATCGTAGCTGTGACCAACTCTGGTGTCGGAGTTTTTAGGCCACCTGCAGGCCTCCGACATGGCTTAGCGACTAAAAAAGCCGGCAATATTAACGTGCTTACGACGCACGAACGCGCTCAGACCTAAATGCCACTAAGCCGTCGCCCATCCAAGTAGTGACCGGACGTAGTGTTGTTAACCAAGATGATCTGCTAAGAAGACCACAGACACACTATGAGCGCTTTGGGAAATAATGTTCTCTACCTTTAAGGATGAACATAAAGATTCTTATTAATGTTTTCTTCTGAAACAATGTTATTAACTCCCGACGCAAAAAAGAGTTGTTGTAAGTTTAATGTGTTTTGTGTACCTGTTTGTTATACCTTCGATATTTTTTTAAGAACACGATTCCTTCATACAAAAAAAAATTTCAAACTAACCTACTTCACAGCTTCATAAGTCGTTCGCCCGACATTTTCCCCCTCAATTTACACATTGAATCATTCCTTTCTCGTTGCACTGGTGCATTATGCAACTCCTGCGCAGGAGAAGCGGCAATTTTCAAACGTTTGCCATTACTAGTATTTATTCCTTGGCTTCGTTTGGAAAGTGGATGCCGGATGTCGGGTATTAACATTGCAATGCGCACGCGCAGATGCATAAATCTTACATCTGCGACAGTGGCGCCCTCTTGTCGCTCTACAGCACCATTGTAATTAACAAAGGTAAGATGGCAGTGTCTTTATTTTCATGTCGCAAGCCGCTGGGGCGGGTATGCAAATCTATGGAATACCTAAGTACATAATAAGACAGGCCTTAGGCAGGTACTTTATTTAAATACAAAAGTCTAAAGAGAGTTTTTTTTATACTACTTGAAGATGGAACAAGCACATGGCCCACCTGATGTTAAGTGGTAACCATTACCTATCAGAAAGCATTGCAAAGAGTGTTGTTGTCATCATAAAAAGACATTAAAATATCTTGAAAACCATCAGAAATTATTACTGCTAATATTACATGGTAAGTAGGTACCGTATCCTACCAAATTCATTTAGTAGATGGGCAGTCCATCTCTATCTAAGAATACTCTTACTCTCTTTAGCACAGCTAGGCTCCATCGTATGTATATAAAATGAGTAAATAGACTTAGACTTGGTTCCTATGTTCTGTGTACTTGTGTGACTTCCTATCCTACTTACTACTAATATTATAAATGTGAAAGTTTGTGAGAATGGATGCATAGATTTTTGTTACTCTTTCTGACTCTTCTTACTGAACGGACTGCGATGAAACATGGCATATAGGTACATAATTTGTGACCTGAAGTACCATATAGGCTACCTTTTATATGAATACCACGCCACAGGCGAAAGCTAGTTCAAAATATATAAGTGTTTTCAATCCTGAACACTGCATTAAAACTAATCGAGCTCTCAACACTCAGGCTCGTAATAAATATCCATTCAATTCTCAGCACAATCCTAATAAAATCTAACAATGTACTGTTTCCCAGAAAAGGGCTTTTAAGACAAATCGTGCTTCTCTCAGGCCAAATTGCACGGTTTATGCCCAGACCACAGATAACATAAAACTATGTATAGATTTTACCCACTGCCCGCGGCCAGTTCAAAGGGCCTCTGATTGGCACACGATGGGAGTTAACCTGGAAGGTACTCTAACTGTTTTGCTATAAGGTTTAATTTTGGAGACTTGGGAACCTGAATGAATCGGTCCTTAGCACGCAAAGAGCAAAGGTAGAGTACCAAGTCTTATTATGGGAATAATCATAAGCTTGCTGTTTTGGTTGAGTAGAGCTCTGTCACAATGGGGGGTGAACGGAGAATTGTAGCGAATGGAAACCTAGACTCTAAAGGTCTATTCAGATTCGAACTGCAAACTACCGCCGTGCCGTCGCGTCGGTCGAACAAGTGTTGACAAGGTGGAAATGTCGCGAATGTTTCTGTATCATCATCATCATCATCATCTCAGCCCGGAATCACCCACTGCTGGGTATAAGCTTCTCAGATATCATCTGTCCTGTGCCTTTTATCTGTGCTTAGCGACTGATTGACTTTTGCAATGTCGTAGATTTCTTAAATTAAATAAATTCGTGCTGATTGGACCCCGCATGAAATCAGGCGACCACGTGGCAAACCGCGGCGAAGATGGAGAGATGAACAATGGAAGATTGAAAAAATACCGTACTCAATAGAGTGGAGTGGAAGTCCAGCTCGGGACTCGGAGATCGGCATATAAATACCAGTCTGTCAGTCCAGTAATTTTATAAATCCAGTCCAGTAGTAATGTCAGTCCAGTATTTTAAAAGGATCAGCAACGCGCATTATAATACCTCTTGATGTTACAGGCGTCCATAGGCTACGGGTACCGCTTACCATCTGGAGGACCGTATGCCTGTTTGCTAACTAACGGCCGGTCAAAAATTAACTACGAGGCGTCGAAAATTTGTCAGTTTTTCAGGGGAAAGCGAGGCGTAATCGGTAACTGTATAATATAGGAACCGGCCATTAGTAGTATAAAAAACAAAAAAAAACGTGTTAAGACGAAAGTTCGTAAAAAAAGATGTGAAAAGTGAACACATACATTTTATTTTTACAATCCTAAGAAAACTTATACAGCTAGGTATAGATAAATAGAACACAGAATATTACATAGCACCCACCGAGGAGCACAAATGCATACTTAGAGCTAATTAAAAGTTTATAAACATATGCAATGTTTGGGTCTTCTTCACATCAAAACTAAATGGATTAAGCCGAAATTGCACATAAATATGTAGTTTTAGACCTGGAATAACATATAGACTAATTGTCCTGGTAAACCAATAACAAAATAAAATAAATAAATAATGCTTGGACACTCACACACCATCATGTAGCCCCAAACTAAGCAGAGCTTGTATTATGGGAACCACATGACTGTACTACTTGAACAATAAGGGCCTTACTTGTAAAAATCTGTCAACAGATAAACGATGCTTTAACTATTGCCATCTCTTACCATAGGATATTGACAAACAGTGACAGGGATAACTATGGTTAAATTTAAGTAGCGTTTATAAGTAAGGGGGTAAAGGAATAACTTATAGGCTAATTGTCCTAACAAGCGAAGCAGCGGGCGGACACTAGTAAGACAAGAACCAAAAATCCTGATTCCTTTTTATGACGAGGCCCTATAAAACAATAGCCACAGAGACCACCAGTTGCGGAAGGAATTCAATTGAAACTGCACTAATTTGTTTCGCCTTTTACAGAAATCGAAGGCTACGTTTATGGGCAGGCTCGTGTGAACAGCCGGGTTTCACATGGGAAAATGAAATAGTGATTTACCCGAACGTTGTGCAAACCACCAATTATGTATGGACGTGGAGTAAATGAATCGGGGAAAGGTATTGTAAAGGCTATGTAATGTTGTGTGAAAAGTGTCAGCAATATTATTATTTTTTATTTCTTATAAAATTATTCAAGAATATTAGGCGAGTTTAAATGGGACAGTTGGAAGGAGAAGACCTCGACGTACGTTCTGCGATCAAAGCAGAGACGTGCTGGAAAAAGGCCAGGAGTACCCTAAACCGACGAGCATGTATGAAGAATGTGATAAGAGTGAATGAAGCAAAAGAGGTATGCCAGGATCGTAGCAAGTGGAGATCTGTGAACTTTGTCTAAGCCTCTGGGAAAAAGGCGTGAATATATATATGTATATATTTACATATTTATGTATTATTCAAGAGCTTTGTCAGGAGACCAGAGAAGTTAAGCTGATCACGGAGTGGTGCCATGAACCCGGATGATAACGTCGTGGCAGACCGCGTAAAAGATGTAGGAACGAGCTCGCCAAATTCCGTGCGGACTGTAGCATTTTAGCACAGGAGAGGAATGAATGGAGTGGGCGAGGCTTTTGCCGAACAGGAGGATATATAGGGCTTAAATAATAAAGCCCTCATTATCACTACATAGAATAAAACAAAGTCGCTTTCCGCTGTATATCTGTCTCTATGTATGCTTAGATCTTTAAAACTACGCAACGGATTTTGATGAGGTTTTTTTAACAGATAGAGTGATTCAAGAGGAAGGTTTTTATGTATAACTTGCACCCACGGGCGGGTCGCTAGTTAATAATAAAAATAAGGGCTTTGTCGCTGAGCGACCACATCGCCCAAGCATTATTATTTATATTAAATCTGTCCTGGTTGGTTCTACTACTATTCAAATAATACAGTCTTACTAGATTGCTCTTATCAATGAGTGAGTGACGAGAAGTGTATGAAAACGAAATTATCTAAATTTGCTCTCCAAAATTAAATTAAGAAGTTGCATCGCCATTTTAACGTGCCTTTCAATTCATTTGAAGAGCGGCGGAACCACAGGTATCAATTCCAAGAAATTAAAACGGCACCTATAGCCACTTAAACACTGCCCTAGAAATATCAAATCGCAGACCCAAGATAATCTCCCAACTATAATATGCCATAGCTCAAAGATAATCTCACCAAGCTCCCATAATGTAAATAGCATTGACTTATAATGATGATCATTACGATAAAAACCGGAAGGAGGAAAACAGTTAGTGAAAGGCGTTGACAGCTAAATCAAGAACAAAATTTACCACAACTACAAATTACAATATTAAGATCTCGATCGTTTCTGGCACAGTCATTCATCACTAGTTAATCTTGTTCTTCGTCATGACTTGTCATTGGTGTTAGATTTGGGTGCAGGGAATTTTAAAAACAGTATGTTGTAAAGGTTTGGTCGACCAAAGGTGTTGAAAAATGACTAACAAGCATCGTAATAAAATATCTTTATTCTCAGTATTGTCACTCTAGTGTGACTGGCGATACGGTACTTTAGGCCAATGCCCTGAGGTTTGATTGTCATGAATAGAGATTATTGTCACATTAGACATGTCGCGAGAAATGTCAAATTTCCATAGAGTTTTGACAGTTGTCGCAATATGTCCATCGGGACAATTTAATTATTATTTATTATTTATTTTATTTATTTAATGATTAGATCCAATGAGAACCAATGTGATGACGGCAGCGGTCAGGGTATTTAGCTGTGTTGGTGTTTGGCTGCGCTATGGCGCAATAAGCCGGCCGTCAGAGCCCCGTTTGTTTTACAGCGGGGTGCACCACGGGCAGGTAAGGTTGGCTTTTGTTCGAAAGATGGGGTTTGAACACACAACATGAGCTACATACAGGAGAAAATATAGAGAGGGAACAATGAATGTATGGACCTGTTGGTGTTATCATCATCATCATCATGAGCCTTCAACTGCTGGACGGCGGCCTCCCCTAATGAGCGCCATTGCGCCCTGTCCTCAGCTCGACGCATCCAGCTTCTAGGAGCAGCCTTTTGCAGATCGTCACTCCACCTGGCCGGAGGGCGTCCTATACTTAGCCGCGGTCTCCACTCAAGAAATCGTTTACCCCAACGGTTATCGGTTCTTCGGCAGATATGGCCAGCCCACTGTGACTTCAGTTTGCTAATTCTCTGAGCGAGAAAAAATGTTGGTGTTATAGTAAGACTATATTGGGTAGGTCACTTGGCTAGATTTCGTGATGGCAGGTGAAGTAAGGCCCTGAGCGATGCCCAAAAGAGGGCTGGGCAGACTAAAAGCCAGTTGGATGGACAACATCGTTGCCGTACAAGGAAAGACGCAAATAGAGCAAAATCGTCTGCAACGGCTTTTGAGGAAAGAGGCTTATGCCCATATGCAGTGGGTTCTGAAAAGCTGAAAGTGTTGATGAAATCTAAATTCGATAAGACGGTGGACACCTTTCTTGACCCCATCTAAATACTCAGAAACGAATGCATTCCTCAGTAATTGCATCATCATTCTGAGATCATCTCGATAGACCTTGACACGATGAGAACCCAAATTCTTCCTTATCTTATTAATTCTTGGCAAATTTGGCCTCAATTGAATTTGCCTCAAACAAAACAAAGTGATGTGATAACCATTTAGTTAGTTTTCAACGCCATTTTATATGAGACCGCTGCCGGACATAACCTCCCCCTATAAGAAGGGGGATATACCAATAATCCCCACGAGCATGCGGGCTAAGAATCGCAGGACACAGATTTCGCACAGCCGACGCTGCTGCCCGTTGGTGGCCAGGGGATTTAGCTGTGAGAGCCCAGTTCGTTAGTTAGCAGGATGCACCACGTGCAGGGGAGGTCGGCTTGAGTTCCGAAGGTTTTTCGAAAACGAAAACGTAGAAGAAAAGCATCTTCATGATGTTTTTTACTTATAGGAGGGCCTTTTGACCCCGCGCCACGCCTGGCTTAGTGGGTGGATGCCTTCTGGATTATTTGTTAATATTTTTTTAATTTGTGTTCTTGATATAGGTACAGTACCTATTTTGTATTTTATTTAAGTGGGCCACTAAATGTATTCTCTTTCTTTCTTTCTTTTTTTATAGGAAGTAAATAAATAATATTTACATGTCCCTATAAGTAGGTATTTATACGGTATACTTTTTTGTACAATCTAGTGGTCAGCTCTGGCTGGTTTAGGTAGTAGCCCGCCCGAAGGCCACCGCCATGGCATATAGACGGAAAGAAATGAAAAGCAACTCTTTATGTGTCTTCCGAAGCACGGAAGCGCTCGGAAATGCCGCTAAGTAGTCAAATGCAATATTATTGTAACACATGCATATACAATTTCGCTTTTCAATACTTGTGAAGCCATTTATTTATTGAACACTAGCGACCCGCCCTGGCTTCCCACGGGTGCAAATTGTACATATAAACTTTCCTCTTGAATCACTCTATCTATTAAAAAAATCGCATCAAAATCCGTTGCGTAGTTTTAAAGATCTAAGCATACATAGGGTCAGACAGTAGAAAGGGACTTTGTTTTAAACAATGTCTTGAAGTGATATTGAAGAACGACTCGCACCGGCTCAAATTCCAGAATTCAAAATATTCAAAATTGTTGATTCAGAAATTACAAGTTGGTTGTTACATGGGTTGGAATCTCTTCTTTTAGAAGTTTTTTTAGGCATGTTGTCTTAGGCCGACGACAAAGTTGGCCACTAGCTCACTCAAAAGAAGAAGAATTGCCAGTTATTGCTAAGTGGAATATAGAATAGACTCCAACCGCATGTCCGCAACTATACCGCTGTAAAAACGCAGCAAAAACGCATCAAAAACGCCGCGAGAAACTGAACAATTAGCGCCTTTGATTCCGAGAGGCGAGGAATAAAAACCATGGTTAAGCTGAGCGCGTGTGTGATTCAGAGTTCTGTATTAATTATTATAAAAGAGTTGAGAAATTAATTTTGTATAGGTTTTTAAACTTACTTAATAACAACAAAATTACTACATTCGTTTCACAACAATGGAGTTTGCAAACCTATTGCAAACATTAAAATTAAGCATATTGTCTTCGAATAATATACGTACTGCCTCTATAATTTATTTATTTTTCATGTTAATGAAATGAAAAGGCATCAGTTAGGAACCTAGGTGCTGTAAAAACTTAACAACTAATTATTTGGAAGTTAAAGAACTTGATAGTAATGAAAGTGTTGCCCTGCATGGCACTCATTCCTACGGAACCCTACTCTTAGTAGGAATGACGGACGCTCGTCCATGACCAGGTCACGTGACGGAACAGTCCACATTTTTCACACTGGCAAGCCTTCACCACTCCTTACCACATTTCAATGTAAAATATGTACACTACACTACTTAAACATTCATATTTCTAATGCAAATAGTAGATTTATCAAAGTATATTTTTGCGCCAGTTAGTATGACTTTATCCGGTTACTTCTGTTATTTACTTCTTCATCTTTTATTTAGGCTTCTGTTGTTTTTAGATTTCAGATTTTGATAAAATTTTAATACAGTAAACAGTTACAGTTAGTACATAAACAGTTTTTTATTTGACCTATGCTGTTACACTGCTAGGCAAAGATCTCCCCATGTCTTTACACGATTTTTTTAAAAACAATTATTATATACAAAAACAAGTTACCATTTTTATTATTATTGAGAGGCAATAGTGGACTGTTAGTGCACTATAGATATGTTAGTCGGCCAGAAGGCTCAACAATAAGTACAGTAACTAATACAATTTCTTCCGTGCTAAATGCCACAGATCGCGCCATTTACGCGCGTCAGCTGATTGCCAATCGCAAGTGTGTACACTCCTTTGATTGCGACTGGCCAGACAGAATGCGGATTCAAAATTAGAAAATTTTCCGTTGAAGTGATGCGGAGTAGAAAATAAGGTCTGACTGAATCTTCTTCACTCGAACGTAATGCGGGCTTTACACGTGTGAGGGAAAGCCGCACAATTTTAGCCGTAGGACGAAAATCTACTGTGTACATAGCAATTCGGTGGGATGTGACTAAAATCGCAGGTTTCTAAATCCGACTTTGTCCGTGCGGCGCGGCACGGCGCGGCGCGGCTGGTGTCTAAAATCAAACGTGCTCAGTTGCAGGCGATTGCTTGTCGATAAATTGTTTTTCACCTGCGACTTTTATCGAAATTTTAAATCGGTTTGCGATAAGATTTTTACAAGCGATTCGATTGCCGCCTTGCGACACGGCTTTAATCATCATGTACAGCCCGCATAGGGTTACCATATCTCAGGATTTTTAGGCTCTTCTCAAGATTGCGGCCGGATTTTGTAAATGTCAGGAAATCACAGGATTTTGAGATTTTTGAGTAAAATAGAGTAGATTTTTCAGATCTTTTTATCATGTACATAAACAAATAATAATCTTCTTTGAGTGAAGACTAATTTAAAAATCAACTTTGGTCATGTGAATTGCACAAATAAAACACATAATATCTATGAAACCTATTCTAATCATCTGTTTTATCATATTTAATTTGTGATTATACCTTTTTATGTAAACTTTTATCTTTGTGCGCGCTACTAATCTTTAAATTACGTTTTTTTTCACTGCTTAATTTTCAGGAACCGTCAGGATCATTCCGAATATCCTCATTGAGTTTGCCCCGATTTCATGTTTTATCCCCGATCTACGCCGTAGGTAGATATATACTTCTGTACTGCTGTGTAACAGCGTCCAGCATACGAATCCAACCCTTACGTATCCAGTGTTTTCTTGTCGTAACTTTAGACATACTTTTGGTTTCGTCTTGATATTCCCACCAACTGAAGCAATTGTGTACAATTTTTTGTCAAGAACAAGACATCTGAATTCTATGTTTCCGACAGCAATACACCTCGATACTAGCAGAAAAAATAACAATGCCAACTAACAAAGAGCTGTTACCGTCCAGTCATTCAGTCATTGTTAAAGATACTCCGAAGGTCAACTGTAGCTGGTCATTGTTTAACATCAGCTGTTCCATGCTTGTAACCATGTACCTATAAGACTTAAGAAACAGGCTAAAATGATCGCTATTTTAAGGTCATAGAGACCACTTTCCCTAGAAATATTTGTTGATTCAAACAAACTACTAAGAAGAAATATTGTTATTTTAAGTAATATAGGGAATTTCCGGTCTTTTAGCATTGTCAGATGTAGAATTGTAGAGCAACAGACAAAAAAGGTCGTTATTCTAAGGGAGCGTAGCGAGTGTTTCCTATGATCAAGCAAGAAAATTGAGCGAAGCGAATTTGAATACCTTCATTCAGTCAGCTACGGTTTCAATTGATATGATCCGTTCGACCTAAATCTAGATATTACTATGTTACAATCAATGTATGCTTGTGTTACCTAGTGTTTATACTGTACTCATTTAACAGTAGATAGGTAAAGATATATAGAAAACAGAAAAGGAAATATGTTTGGACACCTTATACGTCATGACAGCTTTACGAACATCTTAGAGGGTAAAGCAGAAGGAAATAGAGGTAGGGGAAGACCAAGGATAAATTATATGAGCCACATTAAAGAGAAAGTAATTATCAAGGTAAAGGGAAGTAAAGGAAGCCGCTTTGGAGAGAGGCAGATGGAAGGAGCTGCAGCAGTTGCGTCGACAAGAGCACAACTCTTAAATAAATGATGATCAGGTAGGTAAATATTGTCTACCAAGGTGTACAAAGCCTGTTAAGTATTGACTGTGGGCAAAAGCACAGATGTGATCACTTAACTTTTCTATGTATGAGGCCGATTAGGTTGATATGAGAGCATGGTTTGTGCTGGGCAAACCTATTCCATTTGAATTTATGTGTACTATGGCAAACGTACTATGAAAAGTTGTCACTTGTTCCTAACTATCTAGACTGGATGCAAGACTTGTTTTTTGTTAGTTTGTCAACAACATAGGCCTTTGCATCTGAACAAGAGGATTTATGCAGCGTTGAGTAGTATCTTTTACTCATTAACCCGGCTGCTGAATTGACTGGATCATGGATACATGGAGTAGGCTTGCCCAGCACACGACCATCTCTCAGCCTAGTCGACCTTACCCACGATAAAGACATGATTAATTTAATACGTATGGAGCTCACTAAGCCGCGGGTGTCCTCACGATGTTTTCCTTCATCCTTTTCACTGATTACTGCACAAGATATACTACAAGGCAAAATATTTAGTACACATTCCGCTAACTTTCTATGACGAGTTCAACAAATCAGAGAAAGAACAAGCAAACAAGCAATTAATAAATGCAACAGTCTACTTACTCTTCCATGAAATAAAAACCAATAAAATAGGCCATCACAGCTCCTTAGTCAATGTGGTTCAATCCCATAAGCCAAAAAAAATAATAGGTACCTACCTATAGTATCAAAATATCTACTGATTATAATCTGGAACTGCATTAATTGGGCCTTTTGACATTGACATTTATAATTAACAGTAGGTATTGAATGTTTATTGTCTCTTTGTTCGCCTATTTAGTGTTCAGATATCCTTGAACTGTCGCATAATTGAGTAAGTAAGTACTTATACTTCTACCAAGCTAAGCTTATGCACATATTGTCGGTACAAATCAGTTAAATCTGTTTAATCAGTTAAATCAGGCAGAAAACAGGAACTTTATGCACCTGGCTTTAGAATTAAAGTAGAAAATAACAGGTTGGTAATTGATAACTTGTTTAAACAGTCAACAGCGTTATATATTTTTTTGTTTTCTTTATTGCACAAAATTACATGTACATAGGCGAGCTTAATGCTAAGAAGCATTCTCTACCAGCTAACCTTTGTGTGATGTGGATATACACTTCATGAATTAATTAATGAAAATTCATTTTAATATATTGTGGCAATAAATACATCGTTGTATTTTTGAAATGCTTACATCAACGATGACTTTTTTAGTTTTAAACCTAGGTAAACACTTGTACATGCTATAATAAAAATGCACTTAAACTCACTATACTTAATACAACATATTATACTAACACTATATAAGTAGATTGATGAATATAAACATAAATAATATATATCATAGTCGAAGAGCTAGTCTACTAGTGTCCTATCCTACTTACTACTATCCTTCTTACTAATATTATAAATGCGAAAGTTTGTGAGTATAGATGTACGAGTGGATGGATGAATGGATGAATGTTTGTTACTCTTTCACGCAAAAACTACTGAACGGATTTGGATGAAACTTGGAATATACATAGTTCGTGAACTGGATTAACATATAGGCTACTTTTTATCACGGTACCATGCGAGCAAAGCCGCGGGCGGAAGCTAGTTAAAAGCATAAAATATATGAGTAGTGGTTTAGAATTCTGGCGTTAGAATATGAGTCTTCTTTGAGGAAGGATATAGATGTCCCAAAAGACAAGATAGACGATTTCACAATAATCTTCCATTCATTAGCTTATTATTCCAAAATAACCTCCCACGGAAACTGTGGTCACGTTACTAGGTTAGGCCGAAGATACTCTTCGTTGCACACGGCCTCTTCGCGTTGGCGGCCTAATGGTCGAATGCGTTCCTTTATCATATCCACCTACAGCCTCTTTAAGGCTTTATGCCTCTATAGAAATATTACTAACCTACTGAAGATTCGCTTAACCTTCAGGTGAACCGCTCGTGGCGTGCGTTGCGTAGATACTTAACACGTTGTATGTGGGACTCGGACATGAAATGACGTGCCATGCCCGTGGAGAGCTGGTCCTGTGGTGCGCCGTTCTATTTTCAGCACTCAAAGCGTTAAAGGATCTCTTAGATTTGTTGAAGCTTCATACTCGTCAAGTCACAGATATGGTGATACTTATCTGACTGATTGACGAACAGCCTCAACTGTATTTATTTATTTTAAAAAATGTAAAATAAAAACAATAAGTTAAATATATACTTTCTTTGTTAATGTATTTCGTCTTGTGATTTGTTCTGTTGCCGTGTGTTCGTCAAATAAATGTTTTCTATTTCTATTCTATTTCATATTTCTATTGAATATTAATTATTTAATTACTGTACTTACAATTTTGGTAAAACCATGTTACCCAAATAAATAAATGTTAATCTGAATATGTAAGTCCTAGATATAAAGACGTTTCATTTGTAGGATATGTTCCTTGCACAGTGTAAGGCTAAGCGTACATTACGAATTATTATTCGTGATATTCGGCCCAGAAAGGGGTGCACCGAGGATTGAAGTCAAATCCTCTATGCGGACGAATTCGTAGGAAGTCACACCAGCTAGCTGTAGTATTCTTAGATCCGAGTAAAGCTTGTGTTGTGTGGCGTAGAACTCGTCAAATATACCGACCTTATCTAAAACCAAGCAAATCACTCCAAAAGTTTACCAATTAGTAGGGCCGCTAGTTCCTGCTTCCTGGAAACGAATTGTTGTCTTAACAGCTCACGATACGATACGACGTTTGTTGTAAGCATAAAATATTCCTTCCTTCCTTCTTCGTATGAGTTGTGGTTTCTGGTGTCGGAATTTTAAATCCTAATAGTAGTATAAATGCGAAAGTTTTTAAGTATAGATGTAGGTATGGATGGATGAATGTTTGTTACTCTTTCACGCAAAAACCACTGAATGGATTTGGTTGCAACTTGGAATATACACAGTTGTGACCTGGAATAACACATAAACTACTTTTTACCCCGGTTCCAAGCGAGCAAAGCCGCAGGCGGAAGCTAATGCATAATAATATAGTAATTCGAAGGCCTCCGACATGGGTTAAGGACTGAAAAATCAAGGAGACCATCGCCATATTTTTAAATATAACATAACAAACACTCACTTACGAAGCCCACTAGGATTCTTTCCTGTCCTTGGGATCAATATTATTAAGTAAACCATGGTACCAAAACAGCCAGACCCAGTACAGTGGCCCTACGCTGTTTACATCCGACTTGGCCTCCAACTGACATTCACGGGTTACGAAATGCCGGGCAAGATAAAATCAGGGGTCATGTCAGCCGAGTGCAACAAGTTTAGGCGCTACTTCCCGGAAACTAACAGAGGCATTTTCAACGCACGACACGACAATATTAGTAATATTGTAACACTCAAGTGTTAGTGTCGTAGTATTGTGGCCCTATGCTTGTTTACATGTGGCGTGGAAAACAGTCGACATTCAAGGGTCAAATGCGGGGCGAGGCATTACGAGGGGTCATAGAGGTGTCACGCGAGTAATTGCGCGCGCGCACAACAGCCTTCCTCGCCCTAGGATACGACTTTTAACGCTGTTGGTGTTAACGCTTTGATTGCTGAATAACACACCGCCGTACCTGCGGTAACACGTGCTCCTCCGAGGCTAGCAGCCAACGCGCTAATATAAAAATGCTATTACAAACTTGGCTCGCGTTAGGCTTGGACTGGCCGACTGAACCATCGAACTAATAGCACCGGCAGCTCAAGGGGGCATCATTATCATCAACCAACCACAGTCAGAAGATACACCAGATTCACTGCTGGGTAGGCCTAAGGAAGTTTGAGCCATAGACCACAACCTTGTGCATCTATTTGTAAACCGCCCTAGTTTTTTTGTTAAATGGCTTACTCCATAATGTAAGCTTTTGTGATAAAGCTATTTCAAAAAATTATGGCGGTTAGCTTAGTAAAATAATGCGAGTAAATCCACTAGAGATTCGTAGTAAAGTTCGATCTTGACACTTATGACCTGTCTAAACATTCACAAGTCAATGCTAACCATTTCCTGGCACTGAAGTCAGAAAACTTCTTCGAATTGATTTCGAATGGGTCAAACGAGACATTTCGGAGTAGGGTCGAAAACGAAAAAAATTAAAAGGGAAGAACAATAGATCGGAAAGTATAAATGAGAAAACTAAGTAAAGTAGTAGCTTTCCTTAATGGATTTGGTCATAAACTTAATCATCCAGTCTGACTTATATGTACATCTCTAACCATAGGCAACATCAGCAACATCACCCTTTGGCAAATATATCTGATAGTTAAGAAAGGTAGGTAGTAAGTAGGTTGCAACGTCATAAAGGGTAATAATGGCTAACAGCGTAGTGTCGGAGTTCTTAGGCTGACGAAGTATCAAAAATCGCAACATCAGTAAGGTTTAGGAACAGAAAATATACACAAAAAAAAAATGTTCACTGAAAATTATTCCTTACTTGTAAAGTGTAAGAAAATTGATGGACTGTACAGGGAGATGCAATGTAAAATTTACAGCAATATCAGTAAGGTTTAGGAAAATCAGAAAATATCCTCTTTACAAAAACGAATTAATTTTCACTGAAAACCATTCCTTACTTGTAAAGTATAAGAAAAATGATGGACTGTGTACAGGGAGAAGCATTGGCAAATTCACAGCAATATGAGTAAGGTTTAGGAAAATCAGAAAATATCCTCTTTACAAAAACGAATTAATTTTCACTGAAAATCATTCCTTACTTGTAAAGTATAAGAAAAATGATGGACTGTACAGGGAGATGCATTGTAAATTGTACAGGGACACGGGAATTCTGGCGCAGAGTGAATATCACAATGTTTGCGTTGGCACACCGCCTGGCGTAGGTTCCCGCGGTCAGTGTCTCGTTGCACAACTGCTAAGGCGAGCTCACGAGCTGTTTACAATGTAATTAAGCTGTCGGGCACCGCCTACGGAGCGCGGACATTTCAATTAGTTAAGTCTACTGAGAGGTCTGGCCTCTGTCACTGGGCATAGGTTGGTTCCTTGTTAGTCTACCCATTTTGGCCTGTGCTCTCTGTTTTCTTGTTCTGTGATTGGTATCAGCAAAAATAGTTATGGCAAACTTTGTAATACATTCCGTATGTTGATGTCCTCGACCAGCCATAATACCACGAGTTTGCTCGTGGATTCAACACTTGGCCATTGGTGGCATTCAGTGATAATGGTAGCACATGATATCCTTCTACGTTAGCATTTTCACTGCTAAACTTCTATAGTTACAAAAGCTACTACAGTAAAAGAGTTGAGTTAGCAGAGCTTGAAGTGATCTTGTTTTTATCGCGTGATAAGCTGCTGCTACCAGCTGACTGCCGATCCTTAAGACAATCCGAATAGGAAACGATGCACATTTTCCGGATCTAGCTTAGCAGCTAAATAAGCTGGCCGTGGTAAGCTTATCAGAGGTGCTATGCTCAATACACCTAATGCTGGATCTTAGTGCAGAACCTTTTTCCCCCACCTCAATTAGAATTAGATTACCTGGTCAAACTACAAAAAATGACTTATTCGCATACCCAAAACTGACGGAGTATTTAGGCCGAGCGAAGGCATGAGAGAGGCTGAAGTTGATGGCATTCATGGCAACAGATTAATCCAGGCGCTAAGATCCACAGATCTGTGTCGCAAGTGTGCCCATTGCGTTATCAGCGCGATAAGCGTCCCGTGAGAGCTGCGCAAATATTACAACACCACTGAAGTGGGGCACACATTGTCATCCAGATAGACTGCCATTATTCCAACTAGATCGTCGCGTTATGTCGTTCACTCTGAGGTGCAAGTTAGATGGATATTTTGCTTATGAAATCTCATAAGAAGTCCTAAGGGGCTAAACTGAAAAAAATGTTGCAAGACCACTGAAGTCGGGCACACAGTCGTAAATAGACGGCGAATAGTCTTGATCGCAGCTTTGTGCATCTTTCCTTTCATGGTCACTCGTTCTGAAGTTCGAGTTAAATTTCATGCAAACAAAGTCATATGAGATGGTAGAAACCATAAATTTAGTATTAAAAAAACAAACTGGTAGAAACTGGGACGCAAAAGGCTAGTTTGATTCCAGCTGCGGAACAAATGCTTGATATTCAACAGATTTTTGTTCCGGGTCATTAAAGGATACCTGAAAGAGATAGCTTTACGGGGTAAAGTCGCCCATTGTAACATTATTTTTAAAGCCTTTTCATTAAGTTGTAATTCTTTGTATACACACGGTATTAAAGTTCTAATAGCTTCTGTATCTATATTGTCTTGGAATTGGAGTTATGAAATGATTCATGCTCATTGTATTTTCGATTTGGTTTCTTGGTCATGGTAAATTGTTCGTTGATCAAATATTGGCAAGATCAATAAAAGTGTCACAACAAAAACCGTTCTAGATGCGCGGAGACAATGCCTGCGCCAACACGGCACGCTGCGCTTGCGCAAACGTGAAACTCTTGTATCTCTCGATTTACGGATCGAGTCAATCGGCAGGGTGTGTTTAGCACGATATTAGTCTGGGCACGATTAAAGCAGCTTTCATGATGCAATGCGCCATAACATTTAAATGTGTCTGTTTTTGTGTGCACTCTAGTATCTGAGGTTTTATTATTCAATTCACTTTTTTATAATAACATTGGCGATATAGCAGTTATGGACGTCAACGTGAGCTCATTGCATTTCCACATATGGATGACTGTGTCGTCTGTAGGACCGATGGCGGGAGAAAATGTACGATAATGCTATTGCGTGTACCACAGATCATTGTTGGTTACGATATCAAAGGACCAAGGACTTCACGATTCAAAGAAGATTCCATGGTATGACAACCACCATTCAAAAATGTTTAACACCATTATTGCAATTGACAGTCAAATTGATTAAATGTTGTATAGTTGTAGCTTTGGAAAGTAGTCCAGTGGAATAAAACTGAATTAGCATACGCTATCGATGGTCGAATGAGATGTCGAAAGAATATGAGGTAGGTGGTAGTACTGTTCCCGGTTGTTTCTGTGGCACATACAAAAATGTATTATAAACATATCCATTCAATACCGGTAATGCGGTTTCAAATAGTACGGTAAGGAAATTAAATTCTACTAGTAGATCTCTTATATATTAATTCTGTATGAGCATTATCTTTCCAATCAAGAGTTTAATGGGAGTAAATCACAAAGTCAAATTAAATCAAATTTATTTCTATAACATAACTAAATAGAAGTCAGAACAAAAATTACTACGAATGGATGTAGTCATAAGCGTTACCTAGGTAAGAAAACTATTACAAATTTTCTTGTTATGTAGTTTTGATATGAATAAATAATGGCTGGTTTAGCAGATGCAACCACCTCACTATTTACGAATGATTTTGGACAAAACTAACGCAAAATGTGCCAGAAACCGCCGCTACCTGTAGCTCCCGTGCTACCCGCCGCGCCGCCCACAGTCTTCTCGCGCAGTCGGCGAGTTATTAGCATTAGGCAAGTACCCACTGTCTTACAACTAAGCAACACGAATCTGCATCAGCGACTTGGCTGTTCTATTAAATTTACCGTTTTAATACATTTACTACGGCACACAACCCGATCGCCTGTAGGACACCTCCCGGCCAGGTGGAGTGACCATTTGTGAGACTCCTTGTAGCAGCTGGATGCGTCAAGCTGAGGACTGGGGGCAAATAAAGCTCATGAGGGGAGGTCTCGGTGGACTACTGTCGGTTGATTATGACGATTATGGTGGTGACATCCCTACGGCCGTGAAACGGATCGCAAAGCAACGATCGCCTAGACTAGAAAAAGAAGCTCGGGAGCGCTCGGATCCACGAGGTGCGTTCGTCGATCCAAATGGTGGCCGGACGGGTTCGCTTAACGAAAAACTTTAATGGGAGTTGGGACCACACGCATAATGGACCAACCTGGAGTGTAAATTCGGAAAGGCAGTTTTACAATGTGATGTGGGTTTTTTCAGACTTGGAAGTGATCAAGTACAGGCCGTGGGAACGGTCGTTCGCAAATATGCAGCTGTTGCTATTAGGTAGGTATACATTTTACAAGAAGACAATACTCCTTTGTTGAGACGTGCGTACGCAATTCTTAAAACTGCTAGGGATAATGTAAACAATTGTATCAGTCATAATAACGGGTAGAAGTAATCTTCGGTCTGATGAAGGTCCACCACTATAGTGTCAAATCAAATAGTGCGCCTTATTCGATAAAATTAAAAGGCTACTTTTAGAATTACTTGAATATATACGATTAGTATAACGGATCTCATGCTGAAATGGTGTTAAGATATCTTGATTATGGGACATAACAATTATGAAACATGCACTACTTTCAACCCAAAAAGTGATATAATCGAAAATATGTATGTGTATTATGTTATATTTATGCCCCCTTAATCTTACAACCTTCCAAGTAACCTCAAATATCTTGGTTTTACTTTAGAACACTGTGCTGTACTAGCTTCACATTATGCAAGTGTTTACACAGCTGTACTGTCTCACAAATTCCTGAGCTAGGAACAATAGTTGACAATTCCACAAGGTGACCGGTGAGTGGTCTCCAATGGTTTCTTGGAAACCGCTTCTAACACATTGCCTTTATATACATCTCCGTACTTATGTTTTATAGAGGTGGAACATAGATGGATACAAATATATCACATACTGGGGGATACATAAATAGATCCAGCAATGGGTAAGTCGATGATGATGGCTAGAATTTTTATTAAACAGTGAGAAATTTATTCCTTTAGTCAGACCCTTCTTTCTCTCGATGGCAATCAATATTCAGATTTTTTCGCCACCAAAAGAAAATGGGAAGTAAAAATGAAAGTAACCTAAATCCCTGATAGGTACGTAAAAAGCTTGTTTTAATGATGAATATTATGAAGGTTTTTGTAAGGATATGCCACATCCGTTGTCAACAACTGTACGCTCGGTAATCGATACCGTATCAGAGCGACCTTCCAAGAATAAACAAGTAGACGGTTAGCGGTCTCACTTATAATAACTGCACTTCTTCTAGCTGCAGCCTGCTTGATATAAGCCTCTACCAATTTCGAAGATTAATAATCACCTCACATGGCAGGTGAGTTGAGTTGGCAATCGCCGAAAAGGTGAAAAGAAACAGGTGGATCTATACCATGCCTTAGTCGTCTACATCCACGAGAAGAAATGATGTCTTTGCAAAGCCCGCCACGGCTTCAAGCACGGCTAGCCACGCTTATTTGTTGATAAAAATATGATCATGCAAAACAGTCAATGTAACTCGCCAACACAAATATTTGCAGATCACTCAAACATTTGTCCCGCAACCTCGCACCTCGTGTCTCCACCACGTCAGCGAGGTCGATATCGTGACACATCCATTTGCATTCCTTTCAACTCTACGTGTTTTCATACTGTTAGACTTAGCGGCGGCATGGAATGTCTTTATTTACTTTCGTCTTAGCATCGAGTATACATTACTGGTAATACCTAGTCAGTTTGTAAAGTGACGAAATTAGGCCACACTGACTGTTATCTCATGAGACAAATTATACGTATTTTAGCATTGCAGATCAACGAACTCAATAAAAACACAATGAAAAAAATACATAGGTATTATAATCAGATATGTGGCTAAGTTGAATATAGCCATGTTGAACTTCAAGAGGTCGCTTAAAAGTTTTACTGACCACACAGCATCACAGCGTGAGACAAGGTAAATTGTTCATTTGTATGATAAATTTTGCATTACAGATAAAAAGTAAAATACCCATATCAAAGCATCAAGCAAAAAAAGAATAGCGATTCCGTTCATAAATATTGCTAACTTCAAAAAAGTTCATAACAAATTGTAACTTCAGAAGAATATGTTGGTCCATGCTTAGACGTGATGTCATGTTGAAGAAATTAAAGAGGTCAAATTATAAAAACTGAAAAGAAGAATTTCTTGTCCATAATACATGTATTTTTATTAGTGAATATTTTCAAGAATCCTAATTAAATTTTGCCGTTAAAATTTCGGAAATTATTAAGTCACATTTTTGTATTGTGTTATTTGCGAATATGACCGGCAAGACACGCCCGAGCGACCTCGAATGAGTCAGACGGAGTCGCCAAAACCGTTGACAATCGGATACAGTATCAATTCAAATGAAACGACTGCAAACGACCTCAAATCAGCATTCAAAACAAGTTACATCGGCAAATGAGAATTAGCAAAGAACAAAATGTTATTGCCGAAACACCAATAGCGGAGTGACACTAACAAAGGAGGATTTAGGAGCATTAACAAATCGGACAAGTGCGAGTCAAACCCACGCATTTCTTCATAGTCCATAGCCCAACATACAATAACGTTAAAGAGGGCAAATAAAAATTTTTTTGGAGTAAAATTTCGTATTAAATTTGTCTTAGAACCCTTTACATACATTTCCTTGACAATTGTAAGTTTCAAGACCATGTTAGGTATATAACCTACTTCCACATACAGTGTATTTATTAATGGAAATAAATGAAATATCATGAAAGAAATATGATTTGGGATATTTAAACATGGGGATTCAGAAAACAACAAGAACACATGATCATATAAAACTGTGACTGACAATGAAACAGATTACAGAATAGCAGGCAGTGAGGTTGCAATACTTAAAGACATCTGAACCTTAAATGATAAAGTGAACGTTTTGGAAAAAGCAGACGCCACGTGACCAGGTTTTAAGATTCTTAATAATCTTGAATTTGGTAAACCCAACAATAAGAATTTTAAATTAGCATTTCCTATAATGAATTCCACATAAACTTTTGGTCATTTATGCTTGCAAATTAACTATTCATTGAACTAATGAGCACATAAATCTGACGTCCTACTTTAGGATGAATCGACGCGTGCCAGATTATAAATTTTATAAGCGCCATCGGTATTAAATAACTATTTTTGACATAAAAACATGCTTGATTGCTACATAAAAGATTTGTGGTTCAGTGGGAATTTATTACTAGTGGGTCTTCATCATCATCATCATTATTATCTTTATAATCAGCCAATAGCAGTCCAATGTTGAACATAGACCTGGGAGCTATAGATACATTTTTTTATCCAGTATCAGAAACAGCATAGAAAATATTGATATTAGAATAGATATTGTTTAAGACAATGAAAAACATCACAAAAACTCAATAGATATTAAGTAAAAAAAAAAACAAACTGGTGATTTATAGGTTTGCGTAAGAGGAGTACCTCAAGGCTGTAATTCGGGCCGCTCCTATAAGTAGTTCACACAGAAACTGCGCAACAATTCTCGTACATCTAGATTGCAACACCGCATTTCCTTATTGAGTTGAAATAGAGCAGGCTAGATCTCAGCTCTATTCATCTGAAGATAATATCGATTGGTCTGAGAACTGAGAAATGGTAGTTGTTATTGCTTATGACAACTATAAAATAAGTAACGATTAACAATTGCGGGCGCTCAATAAGATGGATGTGTCGATGGATATCGTCTGATGGTTTGTTTATTGTGGGATCTGCTGGGGGCGTTTGTCTTCTGTGAAAGGTAGCTGATATAGCTGAGAACTGAGTAAAATAGTGGGTATATAAATAATGCGGGATATTTTTACTCAATTTTTTTTTTCGTATGATCTAGTAAGCGGACAATCGTGGCGGAGTTTTTAACAGCCATCATACACCAATACATTATGATGTATATCACAAAAAATGTGGTAGTCTGTATTGTAAATTGTATTATATGATCCTCGTTGGTCGAAAATAAATAAATGAATAAGAATAAGAAGAATACCTATATATGACCTATATATAAATATATATAATTTTGCGCTCTGCGCCTATGGCGCAGAGCGCAAAAGCATAAGGGCCTAATAGAAATCAGTCTAAATAGTCTATTTTTTCTCTCTTTACGGTCTATGCTTTTAACAGTTCAACTTTACGGGTATAAACGCAGGAATTTGAAACTATTTCAGGATACCTATATTCCGAATTATTTCTCACGCTACTGCTAAAATCCTTTGTCCAAGTTCCAACCACCAACGAACAAACATTTCGGTGCGCAAGCGCTCTTGACACGGTGACACAGCGATAGATGCTGGATCCATGTCAGTGGGCCTTATTTACATTTTACGACATCGGGTAAAGCAACAGTGGCAACGAACTGCTTCGGGTAACGGCGCCTGCGCAGCGGAATTTCGTTATTCATATTTTCTGATGGTGATATCGAAAATTCCGTAATATTCCACGTTACACTTATTTAGTTAATTTCAATCTTAAATATAAGATAATAGAATAACTTTTGAGCTTTTATTCTATTCTTATCTCAAAGAACATAGATGTTTTGGAAAAAAATAATGTTATGTTTGTGTGTGAGTGTGTGGGGTGTGTAGAGTATGTTTGTTCCCACTCCATTCCGTAACGGCTGAATGGATTTGGATGAAACTTGGAATATACATAGTTTGTGACCTGGATTCACATAGGTTACTTTTTATCCAGGTACCACGCTAGTGAAGCCTCGAGCGGCCAGTAGCTAGAAGTAGCTAGCAACATATTTATTGTCATAAACAAGGACAAGCAGACTAACATCATTGAGTGTTTCTCAAATGACAGAATAAGAATGTTATTTTGGATCCTATAGACATCCCATACGTGAATGTTGAGTGTATTCGAAAAAATATCTCCAAAACCAGGCCCAAACACAGGTTTTCACAAACAGTTCTCATTCAACCAGATCAACAACTCACTACTCCAGTTTATTCATTAACTTTCACTTTGTACAACGAAAAGCCATTAATATTCGTCCACCATTAATTAAAAGCACAACAAAAACTGCCATTAGAATGGTCGGTCCTGGCTTGATGCCCACACAATTGACAGTTGACATGCTTGACATTGAATCGCCTAATTACTGGGCATGCGCAAAACGGCAGCGCCACAGATTAAATAGCTGGTAGTCATTCAAACGTCATGCGTCAGTCGTGCAAATAGGGCCCAACTCAAGCAGTATAGAGTGAATTATATTAAATTAGCTTTCGCCCACAGATTCGCTTGTATGAAAACCAGATAAAAATATTATTCTTGGTTTAGAACTAAAATGCAAAACTAAATATGTGCAAAATTTCAGCTCAATTCGTTCAGTAGTTTTGGCGTGAAGGAGGAAGAAACATACACATCACATCTTTTTTTACAAACTTCCGCGTTTAAAATAAAATTGATTATTGTGAGTAAAATCGATTTCACACACAATTAAGTGGAGCATAGTCAACGGAATATAATTGCAAATATTTGTTTTTGTAATCATACCAATATTTTTTTCCGTTTTGGTGGATAATGGCCCTAATTTAAGATCAAAATCTTCATTTTAAAAGAATGTATACTATATTAAAATTTGCAAATTGCCCACATCAAATCGAGATTTCAACTCCCAATCTCTCATTCTTCATCACTATAATTATGTTAATATCCTTTGTGCGCTTATTGCGCCGGCGCCGATGCGCAGGATACGGCTCATTAGCGCAATTAGACGCTGATCCATAGCTATGATGCGCCAACGCATGTGCGCCACGCGAAACGCGCATCAATCAGATATTGTCTGGCACAAAAGACGACACGACGAATAATTTCCTAGTGCTAATTGATGATATCCCATACGACGACAACTCCTGAAATGTCAAAGGGTATTTTGCCTCAGAATTTGCAGCCGAGATCCCAATTCACCTATCAATTTGACATTAAATAAAATAAATACATAAATAAGCAGAGCTTGTTAAAAGTACCACAAAACTAAATGACGTTAAATGACTTTTATACTTTTTTTTGTAAATTTATACATAGACAACAAGTAGGCCTCATACAAATAAAATAAATAAATCCTACTTCCTACTTTCTACTACTGAACCTCTTACTGAACGGATTTAGATGAAACTTGGAATATATATAGTTTGTGACCTGGATTAATATATAAGCTACTTTTTATCCCGTTACCACGCGAGCGAAGCCACGGGCGGAAGCTAGTAAATAATAAATTTGCACATCATACAAACGTTTGTCCCGTGGCGGTAATCGAACCCGCAACCATAGAGGTCATACGCGGAGAGTCGTCGTCGTTTGTATCTCTCTCGCCTATTTTATTTTATACCAGGAAAACTTAAATATTACAAATTGCAAAAAATAGAAGAATAGATAAAAATAGAGAAGACGCACAAAACACTCATGGACTTAATTTGTAACAAAAAATTATACATGAAACGTTTTACTTGAACTGACGAGGTGTTCAACAATTCAACATCAACCTCATGTGTAGTTGCATTAAAATATATAACATAAAATAACTAAATCAAATTATAGGGCATGGCCGTGGAATGATTTCCTGAAAATAGCTATCACACTCTATTTGTAAATTAAAAAGGTCAATAAACATCAAACAATCAAGATAAAACTAACCAAGCTGTAGTCAACTAAATTCTGTCACGCGTGGCATGCAGTGTTGCAATTCTGATCTATAATTTGGATGGATATACATTTTATTGATCAATAGTAAGATACAGCAGTGGGCTGCTATAGGCTGATGATGGTGGTGATGAAGGTAGAGCAGATAAAGGAGTCCGTGAATCCGTAGAAAATATAGGAGATAGCTTAGTTTATAATATTAGTAGAAACTGTAAGGAAGGATTGTAGTATAGTAAATTACATACTATTAAAACAGATAGCAACAATCATGCGTAATATAATATCTAACTAGATAAAAGAGTAACAAATGCAAATAGACAACTATACAACCAAATAGAATCCAGACCGGTAGGCTATAAAATTTGCACAAACAAATTAACCCTCGCCGACTGGCCTATTTTGCTATCAATAACAAATTGGTCAGTTCGGCTGACTCCTGGGTTTATAGCCAATAAATCGCTTTATCAGGGAAGCAGAATGGAACGCTATTCGTCAGCTGGGCAGCCACTTAGTGGAATTGGGGCGGCTGAGATGCGCGCGCGCAACTGTAGAGCACGATATGCCTTTCACCTTGGGCGCTGGGTCGATTAGGAGCGGGTGGCGGGAAGATATGATTTTGACGATGGTTTGTTTTTCTTAAATATTATATTAGCTATAGAGATAATATAAATAAATCTTATAAATTGGTAAAAGCTAAAAAAAATTAAGACGCATAACTTAACCACGCAATAACAATCAATGAACAAGAACATACCAATTACTGATACGGAATATAATACATACGAAGTAAAGATTTCAAAGTAAAAGTTTTAAATAAATGGTTCTGTCCAAGGAAATTGAAAACAAATCTGCATGACACAACAAAGTATATTGATGGAATGTAAACTTGAGAATACAGAGAAATAGGTCCTGATAATCAAACCTATTAAGAAATGTTCGCTCGAACACCGGCCGATAGAAGATACAATAAATCAGAAAGGTCACGTACAGAACCATACAACGTTTATTAATGTCTATCTGTACGTGTATGAAGAGCTTGACTTAAACATCGAAGGGAAACGCATGTGATGAAATAGGTGACCTCGGTGTTATTGCTTTTATCTGATATAGCATTACCTAATTTCGGAAGGTCAGTGCAAGACTAGACGTCACTGATAAAAAGGTAGTTTAATATGCAAACTCAAAGGCTCGTTCAAGTGCTTAATGCTTATGATATTCCGACTGAAGCATAACCCGATATGGAAGATACATTAATCATTTGAAATCACTATCATTCGAACACTATTTTTCGAACAACTGCATAATACGGTTACACTAAGCGTCTTTTTCATAATCATCTTTCAGGCCTCATTTAAAATCTCATACTAACTCTTTTTCTTGACACTTAACATCAACATTTTATGAAACAAACCGTTCATAAAATATTGGCCATCTAATAACATTTGACAACCTTAAAAATGTGACAGTCAATGTAAACACCAACGATTAAAGCAAAGAAAGAGCAGGTAGTAGAGTTCTTTGTGGAGGGCTCGTCCGGGGAGGTACTGCCACCATGCCTATATCTGCCGTGAAGCAGCTGAGCTGTGTTTCGGTTTGAAGGGCCGAAAGTTGCCGGTTAAATTACAGGCACAAGAGGCTTATCATCTTCATGCCTCAAGTTGATGGACGCAGGGCGTTGCATCGTAGAGCACGTTCCGGAAAGACGTGATCTACGATGCAATGTTTTGAGATAGGTAATGGTTATCACTTAACATCAGGTGGGCCATGTGCTTGTTCCGTCTTCAAGTAGTATAAAAAAAACAAGCTACTGAAGAATCTTGTCTTTGAAATTCGGTATGAAACTTTATATTGTAGCAGAATTTTAAACAAAAGAACACAAAAATGTTCCGCTCAAACACAAGCAAAAGTCCATAAAAATAATAGGCGACATGAAACATAATAATAGTTGTCTGAATTTACAAGTCCATCAAGCGAATTGCCAACGCTTTTAAGGGCTTCAGAACTTAAAAAGAGAAGCACATGACACGATATTCTCCGAGGATTGATGGATAGGCCAGTAATTGTCACTTTGAATTAGCTTTTAATGTAATATAACCTTTATTACAAGGCACTTAGATTGACTACAAATATATTATACTTGAACTCACATTTTCTAATACATATACAATACTAACAACCCGCCCCGGCTTCGCACGGGTGCAATGCTGATATAAACCTTCCCCTTGAATCACTCTATCTATTAAAAAAACCTCATGCAAATCGGTTGCGTAGTTCTAAAGATCTAAGCATACGGGGCAGACAATACAGCGGGGAGCGACTTTATTTTATACAATGTTACATACTCGATCTATTGTCACAATTACTGGTTTTATGGTTTACTTTGTCTAGTTATGAATATATATTGAATTCATTTATGTTTCCATTATTATGCTTACATTTTTAACATATTAAAGCGGCAACAGGATTTATAACTTAGCCTTTTTGATCAATTAACATCAGAAAAACATTAAACTTACTACTTTATCTTCTGTACTTAAACTTAGAAAGTACTATTACATCTTCTAGGGCTGGCTGATCAAAGGCATGCGTGCGCGCAGCGATCACGAGTGCCATTGCTGTAATAGAATAATTAATGGGCGCTGCAATGCGAGGTTCACTGACAGCATCCCTTCCTGTAGGATCTTTAGGCTGTGGGACTTATTGTTATTGTTTCTTAGTCATCCTTTCAATGGTTTCTTCTTAGTCACTCTGATGCTTTTTATTATCAAATAAAAGATTAGTTGTTTCTGTAGTTTGATATAAAAAGGCACTAGCACATACGAAAAAGAAGAAGAAGACCTGATGTTGAGTGCTAGCCATCACATGTCGGTCACATGTGTCAGATCAGTTTTGTGAGATAGGTCACTTATGTCATGGATGTGCTCTATAATTTTTTTACATTAAATAGTCAAGCGTTTGACTACTAATTGAGACGGGAAGATGTGGTTAAATTTATTTTATTTTAAACGATGCAACGCTTGTTCAATTATTTTCCTATCAAGATTCATTTTGCGTGACGTTAAGCATCAGAGAGTTAATCAGCATCATCGAAAAATTCAAAAAGTTGATTAACAGCATCTACGCAAAAACCAGCACCAAAGTTCACCACGATCGTCATACAAGAAGAAAAGTACATATGACCGAATCCTTAAAACAGGTAAAACATAGCATTTTGGCTTATTCCAAAACTAGAAAGTCATGTTGCAAACCCATAATCATATTACAAATCATTCTAATCTCCACCTCATTGTGAATTTGACCCAAAAATAGCTGAATACTGTAATCGAGGCGCCACCTACAACCATAGATATAACAATAGTAGTCTTTTCCGAAAGTTTCACTATTTAAGCACCCAAACAGGGTGAGAAGTATTACGATTGTACCTACAGTACTCGTACGTACAGTACGTATAATCTGCCTTCATTATACCAAAAAAGACAGACCCATCAACATCATTTATTTAAGAGCTGTGCTCTTGTCGGCGCAACTGATGCAGCTCCTTCCATCTGCCTCTCTCCAGAGCAGCCTCCTTTACTTCCCTATACCTTTAGTACCCATGGAAAACTAAATATTAGAACCTTGTGAAGGTTGTATTTCACACACATCTTGCATGGAATTAAAACTCAGAAGGATAAAGCTCATTTTACAATAACATAAGCTTCCGAGAGAAGCTGCCTGTCAAAACCATAAATCAAAGTGTACCCGTTCTACTTGCGAAAGCCTTTAGCAACATCTTGTTATTAGCCATTCAAATTGCTAGAAACAATGGGAAACAATGTTAGGGGGTCGCGGACATACAGACATACAGACCTATGCAACTCAATGAATGGTCAGTTACCTGTACATTGTTTTAGGGGAAAAGATTTGTGATTCAAGATGGCTGACTTGGCCGATTCTCCATGGTCAGTTTCTAATAACAACCTTGAAGATATCTTATTCAAACTAAAAGCAACAAAACTAGATAATAGAGAATAAAACTAATTAAAAATAAGCATTAGAATACTACGCACCACATAAAACTTAAGACTACAAAGTTGAATCAATGAAGATAAATCATAAACATGAAGAAGAAAACTATAAATCATAAAGACATCAGTTCTCGCGCAAGACGAATCACTAGCAAGCATGCAACTGTGTCGAAAAAGTTATTATTAATATTTAATTTCCCAATTTCAGATAAAATAATAAATACGAATGTAGCTTTGTCAATGTTCAATAAAGAACAGACAGAACCATAAATAAAGATAAATAGAAAAAAGAAAGACGGAGAGCATATAAATAGCATGATTGGTGCTTCTATCAGGACCTGATTACTTATAAATGGCCAACGTCAGTCACGCATATCGAGGCTTAAAGAGGCCGATAAATGGTTATGGAATATTCGTGCTTTGGTAGACTTAGCCAGGGATGCATTCAGTAGGATATATTATAGGGGGTTGGGGCAGAGCTGACATGTTGACATGACAGAGCCTCTTCTGAAAACGATGTAAATACAGATAGAATCAGGAGTTAGTAATTAATCCTTCATCTATCAATTCAACTTCTCGAATTGTAAGACAGCAGTAAGAGTAATACTAAACCTTCAAATTAGTTTTTCTAAGAACTTTTAATACTTATAAATCCCTAATGAGATACGGTCCGAAACATAATCCCAACTCAGTTACCGCCGAGACGTGGGGACGAGAGTGGGGTGCTTGTTATTTTAGTTGACCAATGACGAGCCCCTGAAACGGCTAACCCTAAGTACATCTCCAGTACTAGCCTGTCTTGGTGGTCGTCTAATGTAATGCAAGTGAGCTCGAGGCGCTCCCGACTTGAAATATCACGGAATATTGCGCCAACCGAGATGCCTATAACATACGTTGAATCGAAATACTCATTGTAATGCCAACCGTCGACTCTATCACTATAGAAAATGAACTTTTGAAACGAGCTCGTTCAAACCTTTCATGGTATTCCGCTGATTCAGAAGGATCTTACCAAAACTAGCGAAAACAAAGCTACGACCTCCGCGAATGACGGAGATTTTTATCACGACCTCCAAGTCCCAACGTGACATCCGCGCGTTGAACTTAACTTGGCAACTCCGATGTTCAGTTCACCCACGACTGAGACGTGTCTCGTTAGGCGAGTTTATCGCAGAGGAGCCCATACTTGGAGGGTCGGAGGATCGTAAACAATTTAATGGCTGGAGACCTCGATTGAGGGCAAAAATCCAAACATATTTGGCCAAACATGCAGAGACTTCTAGATTTTCAAGCTCATTTTGGCAATTTCTTCATGAAAGCTTACGCAAATGTGACTTAATCTCGAAGAATGCCGGCCCACGCACTTGTTGGAAGGAGGTTAAGCATTACATTCAAAACTTTTTAGGTTTTGTGGTTTTACAGCTCATTCAATGTTTTATTGCGTTTTTAAAACGATCGAATCAGTCTCAATTTTATTTATTGCCTTAAGACAAATCAAATAATTACACGTATCTACTGACAAACCTGAATGCAGACAATTTATTTCGACGCCATCTGCATTAATAAAGTAGCTATGTCAGATGAAATCTCTGTTAAATTGAGTTGGAGCACAGTTGCCATTACTCAAGCTGTAAGTGCATCATTATTTCTAACGGGTGAGAGTGCATGAATGTCGGAAGTCTTGTATGAACGTGTTAGAGGTCCAAGATTGATAGCGATCTGCGGAAGCCGGCACGGGAGCCAACTCTCACCTCCATTGTGAGGACGTCACGGCGGCTGCCCTCTCGACTAAATGCAACAATTGTAACAATACCCCGAAAGTGTTCCGCAGGAGCTCACCAGGAAGCGTTCCGCTCTGCAATGCCATCTGTGCGGTAAGAGGAGAGAGTCGAACGTGTCTAGTTACGGCAGTCCGACAGCTACCCGCGGATGTGTAACTTGAACACGGCGTGTTGCCGCGGGCGGCGCTGCTGCCATCAGCCACCGCCGCAGACCACTCTGACGGATAATAGCTTCGAGAGAGCGCTGGCGCTGTAATCACAGCGACCTACTTTCAGAGCCCTGCGGTGCGACCGCTACTTCTCGTTCCATGGCTCCCTTGCGGGCCGTTTTTCAGTCTCGATGCTCAGCCGAGATTAATGAGCTATGATGGGAACGGGTCCGTCGTATCGGCCGCGCGATTCGACCGGATATTATCACCGGGAACTTAATGCTCAACTATTGTAGACATTATTGCATTCTCATGCGGAAAGATAATGCAATCGCGATTGACATTTAAAGTTCTTGCAGCAACGCCGAGCCCTTTGCGTGTAAGATTTCTCATTGGACGTACACATTATCTGTACAATAGCTGTCGTAAAGATTGCAGGGTCTCTGTTCCTGTCGGTTGACAGATTGCTCGTAAAACTGCTGCGGACGGGACGAGACCGATAGCTTTGTCCTCGTGCCTGAGGTCGATTTATGGCCGCAGACACGATGAATGTTACCTTGCGTTTAGTCAAATAAATTCTGAAAGCTGCGCTGTACTGCAACGGTAATATTAGGGTTTAGACAGGCGACGGATGGCGTTCAATATTTCACAGAACAATGGAATATAACGTAAGCAACCGCAAATGTGTTAGAGAGGCGTAAAGACTCGTCAACCGCCATGTCATGACTAGATTTCTTGCAACAATGTTAAAATATAGCGTCTAAATATAGCGAAGAATGTGCACGTAAGAAGCATGACCTGAACTCACGGATAGATCTAAGCAGAGCACGCGAGTTACTGGTAATATACAAAACACGAGGAATCCGCAGCTGTCATAACATTATTAATCGTGGGTTTCCCCATACCTGCCACCATGGCGTGTTGCAATACGATTGCAGAATTCTATGGTATTAAGGTTGAGCTCATCGATTGGGGGCAACACTGTTATGTGGTAAATACCAACAAAAGCACGAAACCATCGATTAGGGGCCCTTCCACGAACGAAACGACATAGCCTATTGACAAATGTTATTCTGGACATCAACAGTATCGAGAATTCGAGATATTCGTGATATTCCTCCGCCTACGGCTTCGCTCTCGTGGTACCCATAAAAAAGAGTAATTTTAGTCCACATCACAAACTATGTAAAGTAGAGTTCTTTGTGGAGGGCTCGTCCGGGGAAGTACTGCCACCATGCCTATTTTTGCTGTAAAGCAGCTGTGCTGTGTTTCGAATTGAAGGGTGTGGGTGCCGGTGAAATTACAGGCACAAGAGGCTTATCATCATCATGAGGCATGATATAGTTGATGGACGCAGGGCGTTGCATCGTAGAGCACGTTCCAAAAAACGTGATCTATGATGCAATGCTTTGTGATAGGTAATGGTTACCACTCAACATCAGGTGGGCCATATGCTTGTTCCATCTTCAAGGATCATTAAAAAAAATTACATTAAAATCCCTTCAGTTAAGAGGGACAAACTTCTGTATGTATAATATTATGTGCTTAAGCTCAATTTTATATCAAAAAGCAGCCATACAATTCTCTCAATGATGGAAAAAGCCTTTACCTGATTATGTAACCGGAAACGTAACAATTATCATAATTTTTGTTAGTGCGCGTGCGACATGTAAATCGTGACGTCACGTGTACGAAGAAAATAGAGTGATTCACGCGTGGCTCCGTGAGGTGCGCGGGCGCATATTGATGCGGGCACGAAGCCCCTGGCATGCCTAACGAGCTGCATGTCTCACTGACACCATAACAGCCGCCACTGCGCATGCGCATGCGCTTGACTATGTGGGAGGATCGTATTCAAGTAATTCAAATTTACTCCCAGGCCCGGTCGGGCCCTTAGCTAGGTCAGTATTATTCGTACCTTTTAAATTCGGTGTTCCAAGTCAAAAATTGGCATAGGTACGATTTTAAATCACTAAGTTTATAAAAGGTAAGTTCTTTAATTAATAAATATAAGGGCATAATCAAAGGGAAGCTATGGCCAGCAATGGAGCGAAAATGGCTGAAATGGTGACGATGATGATGAAGTTCTGAGACATTATTCAAATTGTGATAAAACTCAAACTAATCTAGGTTTAACAGGTGTAGAATTTAAGCAACTTACTGATTAGTGATATTTGCATTGTTTCCAGAGTCTTAAAACACTGATATCAGATGATCACTATCACCCTGATTTTCAATCGAATTCTAGTCACCACCACCAGTTCACTTGTCGATGGCTATCATATATATCTATACATCAATATCTTAAAACGAATGGTTGTATTTGGAACCCATGTCCTGTGTTATGTACTAGTTTCAGCCACATCTGTTCAGAAGTTTAGCTGAAGGAGGATTTCACCTTATTATATAATGACTAAAAATAAAATAACAAATAATGCTATCCCGCAGCATCACATAAACTAAACAGAGCTTAAGATTTTTATATATCCCTAAAATAATAAGCAGAGCTTGTATTATTGGAAGCCAACATGATCGAAATGTTTCATTGTAAATACATACATAATATTTATTATATAGTTGTTTTATTGTAAATAAATACATAATATATACATAGAAAACACCCAGATCCGAGACAAATATTTACAGATCATACAAACATTTTTCGCGCGGCGAGAACCGAACCCTCAAGCGCCACACAGGTCGTCAATTATGTTAGTAGGTAAATGTCATGGGTTCCTTTACTATCAATAGCAATTTTCCATTAATGCCTATGTAATAGGGTTGGAATACCACGAATCATCAGCTTGCTCAGCAGCTCTTGCAGCCATCTCCAGTCTCCACACCCACTTACCTGGAAAGACAAACAGTGCGTGAGAAACAAAACTAATTTGCATGATCCAATCTCCGTGATGCATGTTCTGATGGCATCTTTAACTGTTACGTACTAATCTAACATCATCGTACATTACTTAATACTTGGAGCGTAAAGTTATCTTCTTGGAACTAATTAGGATATACGGAAATACAGAATCCTTCTTCGTATGAGCTAGTGACGAACTCTGGTGTCAAAGTTTTTAGGTCGCCCGAAAGCCTCCGATATGGTTTACCGACCGAAAAAGCCGGGATCGACATTTTAACGTAACTTACGCAGCACGGAAACCCTCAGATATAAATGTCACTCACTCATTCCTCATCCAAGTAGTGACCAGGCGGAGTGTTGCTGATCTTAGATTTTTTAAATATTTTTTTATCATTTAAACGTTTTACATAAAAAATGTTTTGAATTATAAATAGCAACCAAAAAACCACTGAAGTTTAAACATACTTGGTATTTGAGAAGTCTCAAAAAACATAAATTAATAGATATACATCCTTGGTATTTGAGAAGTCTCAAAATACATAAATTAATAGATATAATAAGGTAGGCTAAGTTACGTAGACTGGGTACTTAAATTATGTACCTATCTGGTAGGTTCCAATCCACTTTAACAAAGGAGCTAGGTAAGTACATTTAAGAAATACGATTTTAATTTGTTTTTTATAATATTTCTTGTAATACTATCACGCACGTTAATGGGTAAATCATTTATTAGGCGAGGAACCACGTACCTACCTGTACGTTCGCCGTAAGCATTGCTAGCTCGAGTCGACTAAGAACGCCGAATCAAGAAGATTAAACCTTTGTACTATCAATTATCATTTATTTTATTCACAGATCTTTGTTTTTTTTATGCCGTATTATTCGGTAAGGTGTGTGATACCAATATTTATACTTAAGACCTTTGTACAACCAAACTCTTTTGGAAATAAAACATTCTGATTCTAAAGATAGCCGCGAGCGCGGAAAGGCAGGACTTTTATTTTTCTAAGTGGTTAAGTTTTCAAATGAACTCACATAAACCTTCTTCAGTCTCAACAATACTATTTATGTAGACTCCTAAAACACCCTACTGACGCTGTACAATCAACCTATGATAATTATGAGAGAACCTACTGACACAAATCCATTGACTACACAGAACTAATTTGACAGAATACGGACATACAGACAATCACTCGCCGATCTTGCGTAAGGCTGCGCGGGCGCAACAGTGACATTTACATGTGCTCTCTGTAATTGAATTAGAAATGAAAGGTTTCGGTAGCGGCAACAATAACATTTTGAAACAGACGCGAAACGATTCAAGGTGCTACTGATCTAAGCTAACATCATCATCAGCAGCTTATAGCAGTCCGTTGCTGAACATAGCCACCTACCCCAATCAGCGCGATTAAGCCCTGTCCTCAGCTCGACGCAAATAATAAATACACGTAACCAAATTGAGGTGTCTAAACCCCATTGCTAGACATAGGCCTATCCCAATCAGCGCCTGTCCTTCACTCGATGTTTATATATACACGTAATTTTGGGTGCCTAAACCTAGAAAAACTAGGCCTGTGTGAACTAGTCCTTTTATTGGCAGTGTCGCAAGAGTGGAATATTGTTTTAGAACGCGTCACGTTTCTACGATTAGATAAGCGACCGTAGATTCTGATTGAAAAATTCCTTCGCTACTTTAGGTAGTTGACCCAAATTGATCAATCTTTCATGTCACTACGTCAGGTGAAGAGAATCATCTCCTTTAAGCTAATTATAAAGAAGCTTCAATGTATAAAATAGAAAAATAATTATGGGTTTTGGGAAAATTTGAGAATTTATTTGTTTAACGTGAGAAAATCACAAATAATAGAAATCTCTTGAATAAATAGCATTGTGTTTTGAATGACTAATTCAATGATTAACCAACCGTCAACACATTTCGATGAATACTACCATATTAATATAGTCGAGTGACGACTTTTTTCTACTAAAATATTTGCTACTCGACAAAAAGTTTACTGTTCAGACTAAATAACTAGTATTTTATAATATCCCAAAAACATCGACTGCCGGGATTTGAACCTTCCCATAAATACAGGAAGATACAATTTTAAAATAAACAATAAATTACTAGCGTTTGGGAATACGCGTGTGGCCCTGCAAAAAAACCCTGTTTAGTCTTGAAAGCTTGAATAATTTTGAGGATACCTCGCATGAAATGGTTTTTTATTAGGCTGGCATTTGTACAGCTGTGGCTGAGAGAGATCGGCTCCCTAAATGTTCCCTTAGATGTTGAATAATGGTTCGGTGGTCTAGTATACCAGTCCAGGCCAGGTTAGCTAAGGTAAGGTAAGCTCTCAACATCGACATTTTCTATGGAAAGTGTAATTTTGTCAATCTAGGCCTATGCAAGGATATCCTAGAATTCAACCCGTGAAGTTTTGAGATACAGAAGTTAAAAGAGTTCTACTCAGACAAAGACGGGAATTTAACAAGTAAGATCGAAGTGTGAAGCCGAGTTATCGCATGCACAAGCACTCAATAGCGCTAACGAATGCTCCATAGAGGTGTAGCGTGTATAGATTTGATGGGAGGAATTTTACTTGTAACTTAATGGTCATGCTTCCTTTGTCATGGAACTCGCTAACGACAGTCGATAACTATGCATGCAAGATTATTTGCAACTCCGTTGATGTGTTTGTTTCGTCTTCATATCGCAAAAGGAATATCTTTAAAGCTAAACGGCAGATCAGATTTTGATGAAATTACACATTATCCTACTAATATTACAAATGAGAAAGTTTGTGAGTTTGGGTGTATGGATGGATGAATATTTGTTACTCTTTCAAAAACTACTGAACAGATTTAGATAAAACCTGGAATAATACTACTTGAAGAAGCACATGACCCACCTGATGTTAAATGGTAACCATTACCTATAACAAGTTTGTGACCTGGATTAATACATAGGCTACTTTTTATTCCAGTATCACGCTAGCGAAACCGCGGGCGGAAGCTAGCAATACATAAATAATACAGATATTGATATCTTCCATGATTCCCCTACTTAGTCAGAAAATTGAAACTAGAGCTAGTCTCAGCTGATTAGTATTAAGTTGCCTTGATCTCTAATTATTAAGTGCCCAATTTCTTGCTTTAAGTTGTCTGCAATGCGAAGTTGTATGATAGTTAGTATCTATCTAGGGGATAAAGTATTTTTAAACTTCTTAATTAAAGATAAAATATTTTGTAAATGGCAATGTCACACTATCGAATAATATTTTGTTAGACTTTACTGTTCTGTAATGTGAATTGTCGTTGGTGTTTCTAACAATAAATAAATAATAAATATCTAAACGGCCTTTAGTTAATAAATAACAATAGCACTGTCTGTGTCATCGGAGCGTGGAAACAGCATTGCATCAACAATCGTGTCGGAGATGGCGTAAACGTACAACATACCGTTGATGAAGACAAAATAACGAACTAGATACTTCAGATGATACTAGAGTTACACGAGTTATCATCATTTCCCTGCCCTAATCCCACTCTAGGTGGGGTCGGCACAACATGTTTTCTTTCTCCATTCACTCCTATCGGCTGTCAACTCTGTACTCACTTCTCTCACTCTCATATCCTCCTTCACACACTTTGAGTTATATGAGTTAATGGATATAAAACTTTACCACCATTAATAATTATTTAGGTTCTGTGTTATGATTCAAGACTTCAACTTAATCATTAACAAAATGGTGTAGAGCATGCATATATCCGTAATGGACTCCTTAAGATGGCGGTGATTGGTATTTCCTTTTTTCAAAGTTGCTAAAGTCCCTCGTCGGGTTGTCTAATTTCAAAACAAAGTCAGGCACGACTTTGCTAAAGTATCTCGTCGGGTTATCTAATTTCAAAACAGTGCCTGACTTTTTTATCTGGAAATATTAAAAGCAATTTAATATTTCCAGATAACAAATCTGTGTTTTATTTGACTAGTTAAGCTAGTATTATTTAGTAAGATTGCCGAACAAGTTGTTTAAAATTTAATATTAAAGTATTTATACTTTCGACTCAAAAAGAAGAAAAAAATATGAAGAGCAACCACCATAGACATTAAGTATACGAAGAAAAAACTTACCAATCGTGTTTCTGTTTTTAATTTGACTCTATTAGATCCTGAAATTACCTTGGTCATTAACATCCAAACAACATTTGTGACCAACGTTGGAAAAAATCCATCCTCTTATTTAGCTAAACATACACTTCATGTTGTTATCACTAAAAGATATAAAACTAATGATTATTCTAAACGATTTATTTACTAAAAAATGATACTAAGCCATAGTACGTACTGAATAAAATCAAGATTAATGACGTACCAACATTAACCCAGTCCTCAACCTAACAAGGCATGTGCAACGCAACAAAAAGCGTTACATAACCGCGGGAAAACATCAGATCACGACAATTCACGAGACGCCCAGACCATTACCCGAACAGCTAATATCTTATATCGATAGCAAACACGCAATTAACTCCTCGGAACATGCGTATAATTTAGACGAAGCGAAAGCGACTTCGGTTACGTAGATCAGTAAACAGTTTCTAGAGATACTTGCCTCCATCATCCCCGTACCAGTTAATCGTTAGTGGTTCTCGCTACTGCCCTGCACTGCACCATTTGGGGTCCATCCCGTTTCGTAAGGATCCCATTTTATACGAGTACCCACTTGCGTTGGAATTGAGGTAACTAGGAAGTTAGCAAAACCCCTCGAAGATGCTACTGTAATCTATAGATCTTGCTGGCCGATCTGTCATTCAACTTATGCAGCTGCTTGGATCATTATAAACTTTATGACTAACGCCTGTTCAAGAAAGTGTTCAAGAACCATGCTCAGGGGCCAATCTATCCCTGAGACAATCATGTAAGTATTTTTATTTTATTTAAAACTAATAAATATTCATGATCATTTATCAAGACCAAAGTTACAAGGCCTGAAGCAAGTTGCTTGGAGATAGATCCTTCCGCTGTACTGGCGGTACCATATTCGGGGTGACTGGTGGCTTAGGGCAACAGCACACGGGCATATGCCGATAGCAGCTAGTGGCCGACGACATTACCCATACATTTTCAGAGGCGACATAGTTGCTTATAACATGTGAAGGTGCGATTCTATAGTCGATTGCAGACAGCAGCAGACGACGTATCGCCGCGAAACTACTGTCTCCGGCTGCGGACGGGTACTTTAAGCTGGCCGTGAGCTATCTCGAGTGGCTCGTATGCCCTTCATGTCTGATCAGCCAAAGCTTTCATAGCTTGCAATAGGGCCCCAAGAAGCGGTACATCGCCAGCAGACCAATAATTCCCTGAGTAGTGCATTAATTAAAAACATTCGGTCATTAATCAGGCGCCGGCGCAATCGTTTGCGATCGGCTCAGATTTATTACGCTCTAGATAAGAAGCTGGTTGGTATTCAATGATCGCTAGTGAGAGTATTGAATACATTTATTAGAACTACATAGAACTTGACAACATTTGTGTCTTCGTCTTCTTGTTATTGATGATCTTCTTGGCCTGCGAGGCCTTGGAGTGCGAGGTAGAGTATGAATGAACGAACGAACGAACGAACGAACGAACGAACGAATGAATGAATGGATAGAGGGAAGTGCGCGGTGAAGTAGGGATGAATGAAAACTTTATTGCGTGAAGCAAACACAATTACAATGGAGCAGGCTACTGCTGGACACAACACGTTGCGGTTACCAGCTTCCCTTCCTCGTACATAGGGCATCATTGACATTACAATACAAGGCCCTCTAAGTATCAAGAAACGCTTAGAGGACGAGACGATGGAGACGAAGCATCGCTCATACATCTCTGTTTTCAGCAATCAAAGCTGAAAGCTTTTGTCCTACTACTCCTTGGTGAAATCCCTTACGACAACTAAGTTGGTATAAAAGTACCTATATTCTTAGCCTGGACCACCGCAGCATGTTATGTCATCTGCATACTTGTACATAAATCTTCTGATTAATTTGCATAGTGATTTAAGCGACTATTAAGATACTAGATTCATGGTACTTTGCCTGTTCGCCTGCTATTAAGCACAAGTTATTACACAAAATAACAAATTCCTGGACTTGGTTATGAGGAGACCAGATTCCTGATGCCTTACTTGCTATACAAGCGAGGAATTTTTATGGGTTTAGCAGTTTCGCACGGTATCGATGACGTGATTATTCTAAGAAGTTCAGGACCTCGCATAAGTTAAACTACTCTATTAAACACTAGTTTCTGCCAGCGTCTTCGCTCGCGTTGTACCCGGATAAAAAGTATCAGTTCAGCTCATCCGTTCTGTAGTTTTAGCATAAAGAAGGAATTAAAATACTTTATAGATGTTAAGATTTACATTGTTTTAATATTTGTAGGAAAATTATGTTTTGCGTTGATTGACAGGCAGTTTTTTCAGTATTCATGGCCTTACTTATGAAGATTTTTCAAAAGATAAACGATGCTTAAACTATAGCCATCTCTTACTGTGGGATAATGACAAACAGTGACAGGGCTAACTTTGAGCACTGATTAACTTTAAGTAACGTTCATAAGTAAGGGGGTCAATGTTTATTGCAATCATATTACATATACGGTACATTAAAGTTTAGTCAGTTCTAAGACTAGGAAAGAATCAATACATAATATATACCCAGTTATGATGTTCACAATAGTGGGTAGGAGCAGACCGATATTTTAAATACATAAGACTGTTGATTACTGATTGTCATTATTGTTATTTGAGTCATTTATAAATTCGTAAAGAGAATAGTATATTTTATTTAATAAATAACATTTCCTTTCAAATTAAACCGATTTTTTTATAAAACAATATGTAACAAGAGGCTCGTTGTTAGAGTAGAGGAGAAAGAAGAAGAGAAAGTGGTAACGTGTGCAAAACAATTTGTATCTTCAGAAATATTAAATGGCTTTAATGAACTGGCCAACTGGATCACCGAACTAATTCCAGCGGCAACTCATCCCTACATTCTTTGCATCACTAACTTGTATCAGCTTGTATAGAAACTTTTGCTCTTTTATTCAGAAATGTTGTGCGCCAATTGCACATTGTAGTCTTCTTAACTGCAACTGTAGTCATTGACATTTAAGCAGACAAAAGTTATCACTGTAAGCTAGAGGCATAACAAACCCACGTTCATATTTAAGCATCCACCGCCTCTCAATGCTTGGACAAACTTATTATGTCAAGGCAAGCATTTTCAAAGCGTTGCCTGTCAGCCCGTTGTGTTGAAATAGAGACAGGACTTGTCTGCAGTATGTGGCAAAAATGCATCTGATTATACCGGTTAGTGGAGGAACCAGTATAAACTCGAGAACAATTGACATATCTTCGGAATTTCTGATCTAGGGCAGGTAAATTTCCATGTTCTTTCTCAACATTAGGTATCATCATAATAATTAATATGAACGGGATATTTACCATGATCTGTGAGTTCTGTTGTTTCCCGCATGCAACTTGCGTCGAAATATCGGTAAACAGCAGTACTCACAAATCATGGTAAATATCCCGTTGATATTAATAATTATATGCACAACGTGTAGATGAACATAATAGTTGCAAAAGTTATATTATTATTATCATTATTATCATCAATCTGGGGCATTCCACTGCTGGACATAGGCTTCCCCTAATGAACGCCATTGTGCCTTGTCCTCAGCTAGAAGCATTCAGCCTCTTACCATCAGCCATTATTAAAATATTTTTTTTCCAGCCGTTTTGATCCTATTGCAGGACAAAGGCCTCCTTCCACTCCTCGCGATTTATCGCTACCACAAGACAATATTCTAGGTACGCGTCAAGCTCAACATTCTTAACATTATGTGACTATTATAATTTGAGTTGGTGACTGACATAAAGAATCCCTCTAAATTGTGCCAGCATTTCAAACTCTGAACTACACGGAATATCCGCTTCTCAGTTAAGAACTTGCGGCACGCGACGTATTGATTGGGTTATCTCTGGACCTGATTCATAAGGTACGGGCCACGGGGTTCGTCATCGCGTTGCGCACTGGTGACCGGCCGATGTAAACGACCTCAGCCGCAGCAAACGGCTCACCTGGGCTAATGGAATTCCTCTCACACTCAACTCGTGCACCCGAGGAGCCGTTACAAACAATGAACCCTCAATTACACGCCGATTCGGTTGCGCAACCTCGCAACACAAAATAATCGAAAAACGGTACGGACCGAATTCGATCAGACTCGAGTAACGGGATTGCCGAATCTCTGAAGCGAGAGCACACATTTTGTCACATGCGTTATCCAATCCAACAGCGTAGGTGATGTTCTAATTGGCAAGTAAGCCGTTCGGCTCGGGTGTTGGGCCTCCGTCGCCCACGGGCTGCCGAAGTGGGTCACTGCCAGTATGCGAATCAGGCATTATTGTAATCGCATTACGCTTCGATCGGACATGGCCGCGACGACGGCGCCGAAAGTGACAGTGCGTCCGCCCGCCGCCCGGGGTCGCCGCTCAACGCGCCATTGTCGGCTGAACTTGGCTACTGTGACCCTCACCTGTGACATGCATTATTCGGCACCGAGCTTACAACATGCATTTATTTATAAAACATACAATGTCAATGTTTTCCTTCACTTTTAATTCGTGTAGGATTTAATCGGTGTCCGTGTAGAATGTCGAAGCACGGCTTACAAAGTTGTAGTCGCCGGAGGCGATCTAGAGCCGATGTCGATGGGGCAACCGATGAGTAAATAACTTCATCGCTTGGCATAAAAGATTATTACCCGTGTAGAGGAGGAACGCTGTATCAGATAGTGCGTTCCCGGCGCGATAGGCGCATCCATAAGATCTGAGATTACAGTACCATCGCGGGCGCACAACGATGTTTGTGTTCCACGATGGGAACGCCAAACATCAGAATAACCAATCATAAATCCGGTCGCCGAGGCGCGTATCCGCTCAGATAATCTCGCCGCTAATACCCGTAATTTTACTGGTGTCTACGATTTAGGAAGTTGTAAATAATGAATTGAATAAAGAGATGCTCTCGCGCCACGCATCGCCGCAGGTAATTCGAGCTTAAAAATGAAAGGGTAAACTTGACAGGCTATTTCGAAACTGAAACTCACACCTACTTCCCACTTCCAAACTGTTGTCGAAAACTTCAATAAAGGGTGAAAAATGGTGACGGGCTAATAGTGGTGTGGTATTGCACCGTGATTTGCGGCAGCGCACACGGCAATTACTTCGATGCACGAGGCTTATTTTTATTTAAACGACATTAACAGCCCGGAACCGAACATTCAAGGGCGCACTACAACAATATATCACGCGAAATTCCACAACATTCGGCTAACACCTTAACTACGACAGAATAAGAGTCAGAATCGGAGCCGACCGAAGGCGACGTAACGCATAATGCGTGCGTTGAACTTAAAAGGTTGTGACAGGGATATTACGGTAATTACCTTAATTTGTAAACACAAAAAACGGCCGTCGAGTCGTATGTTAACTGAGCGCGAAATTAAATAAGAGAGATGGCGATGCGCGAAGCCTATTGACACTCCTGCACCGCCTCGCTAGACTGCGCACTGTGCGCCAATTAACGCGTGCAGCTTCGTGAGAACATTATCAATCCGTGGAAATGTATAATTGGGTAATATTTTTGTGGAAACATCTTCATTGGCCGTTATGCGGAACGCAATTGCCCAGGGAATTTTAAAGGAACTGTATCGTACAATCTCGGCAAAAACCAGCTCATGCTAGTGGCGGGTTCAGGCGAGGGCGTGCACTAACGACAGCTCTGTGCCTATCGGGGCCATGAATCTGCCGTGACCGAGTGCAGGCATTCCTGGACAGTGGACACCACCGGTCGTTGACTGATCACCTAAACGCCTTTGCCTGCACGGGACATTGTACTGCTTCGGAATGGAACATTTTTACATGTTTCGTTCTTGGAGATAAGCGGAATGTGGGGGAAATCTTATTCCAAAATTTACTAGACTAACGAAGCTCGGAGTTTATAAAATAATAATATTTATTGAACTTAAATGATATATTTAATTTATTTTTACTTTGTAAAAACATTCCAATTACTGTCTCTTAGCTTATTACTTGTTTTAGCTGTTACCTCAAAAGAGAACAGGTAAGGATACACTTAAGGACTGACACCTTAAATATTAAGCTCTTACAAAAAGAGTTTACACACCTCTCAAATAAATAAATGATGACATTATTGAAGTCTAAGTTCATCACGTAACGTAACAACCATAAAATCTTTACACTTCAAGACTTCAAACTCTTGTCGACACTGCCCTAGGACATTTTTTATATCAGATAATCATGAACAAATTAATCACAGACCTTTAGCGGAAGGTCGGTGATGCGTAAACCAAATAACACAACGAAGATATCGATGAGACACATTTGGGCAATGGCACGAGCTATCAATAATGATCCCACTCCTTACATGGCAGACGAGTGGTGCCATCATTGCCACCACAGCTTTTTAGAGATCAAGCCAATTTCAAAGCAGTTTGCCACTTTGTTTGTTAAAAGCTAATTGATAATTTGCCTACCTTTTTTTATTATGTTTTATCACGAAATATGACAATACGCCTAATTATATTAATTTGCCAATCGTTTATATTTGTCGTTACTATGTTTAGCCAAATGGAAGGTTCCTCAACGCCTACTGTTTATCTGTGAATTTTAGAGGTTAGTATTTTCATCATCATCATACACATCATCAGCCTTTATCGACCCACTGCTAGGCATAGCTCTTTGATTCTGCTACTCGCCTCGATCCTGCGCTTGTTTGTACCAGTGCCAGGTGCCGTACAGTCTTTCTGATATCGTTTTATAGCTGATCTCCCACTTGAGTGCAAAAAACATACCTTACTATACAGTTTGCGTTAACTATATTTTTGTATGGAAACGTCAAAGTTTACAAACTTCCCGCTACGGGCGCTGCTCCATTTTGTATGAAACTTAAAATATTAACTTTATTCGTGTAACTCAGGTTGTTGCTGCAGCCAAGTCTCAAGAATCTAATGCTATTAGGTCGTCCAGGAACCGTGGAGGTGCATCGGTGCGTAACCTGAACACTAAGTGATAAGGATGATGGTATTATAAAGTATATAATAACTATTCATAGGGAATGTAATAACATTTCTGCAATAAGTCTAGTTTATTTTGATGTTTAAAAACAAACAAAACAACCCACAACATCCTACTAATATTATAAACGTAAAAGTTTGTGAGGATCTATGAATGTAAGGAATATTGTATCTCTTTCACGCAAAAACGATTATTATCGCGTTAATAATTTAAGAGCCTAGCTCTTGTCGGTGTAGTGATGCAATTCTCTCCATTTACCTCTTTCCATTGCTGTCTCCTTCACTTCTTTATAGACGCGAAGGCGCAAAAACTACTAACCGAATTTTATGAAACTTGGAACATACATACATACATAGATAGTGACTTAAATTAACACATAGGCTACTTTTCCGGGTACCACGCGAGGGAAGCTGCGAGCGGAAGCTAGTAGAGAATACATAAGAAAGAAAACAGATGACGTTTTATAAAAAGAATACCGAATACACAAAAAATTAGGCCTCTCAAAACATTGCTCTCACAGACAACCAGGAGGCCTCATTTACTAACTCAGTTGCACACGAAATTGTCGGCACCGGACCTTTATTTGCAATCTTTGACATTACATCTGTCGAAATTCAATGAACGTCAATTGACGAACTGCCAAAGTTTGATAAAACAGGGCCGGTGCTTATCATTTCAGTGTGCAACTGAGTTAGTAAATAAGTTATCTGATCACCCCCTTGTTTACAACCCGAGATGATATCAGCGGCATAGATATTGCGTTCTAATTGAAAGGGGCACGCAAAATCACACATGTGCCGAGAAATATGCACTGTGTAAACTTATAATTGTGCCTACTTCGGTACCTACTCGGCAATGTGTTTGTTAATTGGTGGAATTTGCCGCTGTGTATCACCAGTCACCTACCTGATCACTGAGGTTACACACATCAAGTGGCATACTTTGCACGTATCTATAAATGTGTTTTCCTTATTAAAGATACATCAATTCCGACACCCCACTTCTGTTTAGTTGAATAAATAATTGATTTATTAATTCGATTTTATAGTCAAAACCGATTGATAGTTTCGTTTATCGGTTTCATCTAAGACAACACTAGAGCCTAATTTATGTCATCGAGATGTTTCGTAGGCATCTGTGGCGCAGTGGGCGAAGGTCCGCCTAAGGTACAGAAGGTTGCGGTTTCGATCTCCCGCGGGACAAATGTTTTTTTGTTTTGTGAATTATTTGCAGATATTTGCCTCAGGTCTGGATGTTTTCTATGTATAATATGTAATTCCCACATACGGTCAACTGATCCCAAACTAGGCAGAGCCTGTACTATGGATACTAGAGACTGAAAGATATAGATACTTATAAAACACCCAGACACAGACCAAACATCCATGTTCAGCACACAAATGTTTGCCCTGGGCGGGGATCGAATCCGCGACCTGCAGCTCAGAAGGCAGAGTTGCTACCAACTTAGCTATGAGTCCAGTCAATATATAAGTAGTACATCAGTAATGTGGCTCCCATATTACAAGCTCTGCTTAGTTTGGGGCTTCATGATGCTGTGTGATAGCCCATTAATATATATAAAAAAAAAGTGTTCGGTATCACACAGAAGAACAAAGAAATATGCTATAAAAATACAGGATATGTAGACTCCTCATATTAACAGCCTGACAGATGGGAAAACCCTGGAGCGTCCGGCACACGGGTTATTAATTATGTCACCGCCACAATAATGTTACCAGTACCACAGAATAGGAGTAAGGCAGTGCGTTAAACAGGCGGGAGTATGCAAGGCGTAGGAAACAGCCGGAAGACATGCTTCCGTTCCCGGCGCCGCCTGCCGGGGGCAACGGGACTCGAGCTTGTTTTGTCATTTTAATAAGGTAAATAATGGTTTCGTTGATCTAGGAGAAATTCAGAAAGCTTCAATTTTTTTAGATTTTTTCTAATGAATTCATGAGTGAAATAGCTTATTGAAATTCTGATGAAATCATATTAACCTTAGATTGTTAAGCGTAACAACAGTTTCTCGTCACTTCTATACTTTGATAAAGAATACATATTCGGTTTGTGTTATTAATATTTTTCATGATACAGATAGAACCAAATGGCCCTCCTGATGGTAAGTAGTAACCATGACCTATAACAAAGTATTGCATATGTATGTTTATATTGTTGTAAGTATGATAAAGAGTTTTCTATCTCTCTATATCTATTAAAGTTATCTTCCAACACTGCTAAATGCAGTTCTATTACCTAAATATTACATTGAGGTCAATAATCATCATTTCAACTCTTAGCATCTTATTTTTCTTTTTTTTTTCTAATCTAATATTTCTAATTAAAATATTTAGATTTATTATAACAGTATCCGAACAACGTGTTTTTCCAATAATTATGACGTAGATTGTATACCTTCGCTCTTATCGGCTTTATAACCCTTATCAGAATGAAATAGAGTGATTGATATGTACCTCGGGGCCAAATATTCCACACAAAGAAAATCCTTGTCCCTATCGGACATGTACTTTTGAAATATGGTTTGTGTGTTAAGCCGGGTTCTTACTAGATGTTTTTGTGTTAATTTAACAACGCACAACGCTCTTAAATGTCTAGCTCGACCAATCAAGAGCTCGCATTATCACGTATTTTGTTTAGTCGACAATGTTTGCTGTCGTCGTTGTCGAAAATATGTTGAATAATAGGCTCTAGTTATGTAAACTAACTACGTGGACTGGAAATGACGCTACGCGCCTTACTCTTTGCCCGCAGTCAACGTGTATAATGCTTTGAGTGCTGAAAACACACTTTTTCTAGACGGCGAATACTGCGGCTGCTCGGACGGCAAGAAAAGAATAGTATACCAATACTCTTAGCAGCTTATATTCTGATGTTCAGGATGATCTACTCACTGCACTGACCGCCTCTACTACGTGATGTAGTACCAGAGGTGTTATAGACCGCCGGAAGGCCACCAACATGGCTTAAAGACTGAAAATGCCGGGACCAACATCTTCACGTGCATTGCGATGCTTATCGTTTGCTTTCCACCAGCTTGCCATGCACTTGCTATCAAAATCGAATACGTAAAAATTGCCAACTAAACAATTTTATTGGTTTTGCGTGTGCTCGATAATCTCTGAAGAGATTACCGTAAGTCATTTGATTATTTAGTAGATTATGTTCACAAAGATAGTGGACAAAGTCACGTGTTTCAGTGTGTGCAATTAGAAGATCACATCATGCGAGGAGTGGCCTACGATGATTGTAATATCTGCCACTCACTCCTGTACGAATGAAGGTGGTAGTGAAATAATGTGTTTCTACTAAGTAGTATTATTCCGTACGAAAATAATGTCTATACATAATTATGTACGTCAAAAATCTCGTCTCAGCATATCATTGAGTAGGTAATAATCATTGAGTCTGTCCTTAAGTGGAAATCATGGAACCAGTGATAAGTTTGTTTACACTGTAAAAACCAAATCATCGGAGCTATTTTCGGCATTGGTGTAATGATTCACGAATATGGTAAATCACAAATTCGCAAGTGATTTTAATCATTCGATTGTCGTTGAAGGTCAGTCGCCTTGTTATCAGAATTTAATGGCAAGAATTTTCTAGACAACTAATATGATCAACGAGTGTATGAAGAATAAGAGTACATGAATCAAAAGAAGAATCAGAGTATATAAGAGTGAATGAATTGAAAGATCAAGGAGGTAGCAATTAGAGATTGGTAGTCAAGTCCTGCGAAAGGCTACTGGTGGAAGCTGGATGCGTCGAGCTGAGGACAGGGCGCAATGGCATTCATTTGGGGAGGCCTATGCTGATGATGTTGATGATGAGTCTAGTCATTGCTTAGACCAGCCCCTTCGGGGATACATGTGCGACTTTGCATGCATAAAATTTTCTAAAATATGTGGTAGTATGGTGCTGCGTAAGGTGTCTATTAATGACGGCAGGTCTCGGATGGATTCGATCATTGACCATGTCTTTGGTCTTGTCCAAATTCATGCCAAGACCTATCTTTCGCGAGGCTGATGCTAGGCCGTCCAGCATCTGTTGCAGCTCCTCCAGCGACTCCGCCATTAGGACTAGAAAATACCATAGCTGATTCATTACTCCAATAAGTGGCATGAATTCTGAATAACACTGTAGGTACATCGGTAAAATAGTTATACTCAAATTAATTTCGACCCAATTATCTCCATCTTTATGAGGGGGACTGCTACTTTCAGTTTAGTGAAAATCTTTTAGCATCTACACTACAGTATGGGTAAATTAACTTTGCGGAGAGTATCCCATACAACACAGAATCCTAGGGTGAGTAGTGAGTAGGGATGAGAGTTGGCCACTCGCTTAAATACGAGGTAAGAAGGTAGGAAGGGTTTAATTTTATCTTGGAATGTTATTAGTAATTGTGATTGCACCTGACCGTCCAATTCAGAATTGTTCTATAAACCTCACATAGCTAAAATGGCGTTAAAATATCATGTCACCTCTTTTTATTTACATTTAAATGACAGGGACATACTTTATCCAGCGTTGTAAAATGTCATTTGATTATAAATAAGGAGGTTATTATGTTAAGTTTGTTGTTTTAAATTCAATTCTCTAACATCGTTTGTAACATAATTTAAGAATACGATACGTAACAAAATATGTTAAAGAATTGAATTTATAAAACAACAAACTAAAGTTCTCAAACCAACAAATATCACAGAAAAAAATAGGAAGAGGAATCATGTCCTTCATTTTATACATAGTGTTTATAAAGCGATATATTTCCTGGTAGAACGAAGAAGTAGCTGACCAGACCAGAAAGACACTTATCGCCTCTAGGTTCTTATGAGACCAAATAGGTACAAAAGTTGTGTCATACAACAAATGACTTGCGACATGGCACTCGACACTAATTGAACAACGCCATCATAACAGCGAAAGCATTCGGCGTATGAAAAAGGAAAGTACGGCAGGTGCAGGGCTCTTCCATGGCAGGGTTGCCAGGAAGGTACCATCACGCTTATATTATTTTGAATGCGCCGTCTGTCTGTAGGTTGATCTTCTTACAGTATTTAAAAGTCTGTTGCAAACTAGAGGCCCAGGGGCCTGATTCTTCAGGCCTCAGATCAATTGATTTATTAGGAAACGCTCGTGGCGTAGCTAACTTCCGTGTTCTTAGCAGATCATCTTAGGTAAGCAAAACTTCACCCGTTCAACTTGGATGGGTGATCGGTTAGTGGCGTTTAGGTCCCGCGCGCTTTCGTGCTTTGGAAGCCGCGTTAAGATGTTGGTTTGGCTTTCTCCGTCGTCAAGACATGTCGGAGGCTTTTGGGTAGCCTAAAAACTCCAACACAAGCTACTAACTCAAAATACAAGAAAAATTATCAGAGATTAACATTACCACGTACAAAAAAATAAAGAAACGATTAAAAGTCTTAATTGTAAACAAAAATCATCACTACTTATTGTCAGAGATTATGAAAAAAACATTTTAAAAATCTATCAATAAAATAACAAATGTATTGTGGTCCAGTATTTTTCCCGCACAGCCCTGGCCGTAACGAATGGAATGCGACTATTATTAGCCGGCGCCGGCGCACGCCACCCGACCTGCGCCGTAAGGATCTCTTCTAGGTACGCGACTTTGTAGCATAAACAAGGCATGGAACTCGAAATGAGATCTTAGGTTTCATTGTTCTCGAAGAAGGTTAAAGTCGGTAAAGAATTTCAAGAGCATTCGGCTCGGGTCACCAAGCAGGTTTCATGCTGGAAGTATAGCTACATTGTTGTTGACTTAAATAAAAAATAAAAAACAGTAGGCCGACATAAAATTACTAGGTACTAGAAGTACAGTGCCATAACTATTACGTAGAGTCCAGCTTATTTTAACACGGCGGACCTAAAATAAGGCTTCTGTCAGCGCAGAAGAATATCGTTCCTAAAAGTTTTATTGCACAGCCAAATAGCTAATTTCAGGTCCGTCAACATATAATTGGGCGCTGTAAAAAAAAAAACATCTAGAACAACAATGCTATTTTTGTTTTATTTTCTATTGTTTTTCTGATTTATGTTGCGTAAAGTTTACGGCGCTTTAACCAACCTACGTTATCAAGAAGACACAAGTGAAGTGAAATGAAATAAAAGTGTTATTAACACCTCAGATGAAGGATTTTTTTACTGATCGTTTTGTTGTAGCCGCTATAGTTATAACAGAAAAAGTACTGACGATTTGACAAGAACATGAAAGATGAAAAGACTTGGCAGTATGATCAGGAGACGTTAGCCCAACTTGGGCTAAGAAACAAAAAAACAAATACTAGTAGCAACGTACAAGGAGTGCTTGTTTGCTTTGAACAAAAATGTACCTTATTTTTTCCAGCTTATAGATGTTGTCTCATTTCCTCTATTGTTTTACACCTATTACCTGGAAAAAGCACAGACATTTGTTAAAAGCGAGCACTCTCTTGTACGTTATTACCAGTAGTAACTCCATAACCTACTATGAGCTAAGACTTGCTATAAATCACATTCTGTACGTAATATTCTGGCCAGTAACAAAGCAAACTTGAAAATCGTTTTACTATGATTGGTCAATATTTAAGTACATTGCGACTATTTGCGGCTTTTTTTCACGGTGACCTTACATTGTAAAGAGACAGACTTTGTTTAGTAATTTTCTTCTAAACTGACGCATAAATTTTATACCCGTAAATAAGATGACATTACTGTTTTATTCATTCCTCAATGTTCTCTCCAGTAAAGTTAAGTGTTATTCCATAGCCATAAAACTTTTTATTTACCACGAGAATTGTGAATGAGCCAAAATTCAAGAATAAAGATCATATAAAATATAAATGTCGCATCAACTTTTATAGTACATAGTTAATGTTTCACTATAAAGGAAGTAGGTACAGTTTACGACAAAGCTGTTAAAGAAATCCAAGATTTTTATATATCACAAATATTTCGACTCCGGCGGGATTTGAACCCGCGTCCCTCCCATCAATACCAGGATGGAGTTAACTCGGTAGCACAGTTGGTTAGCGTATTTATGGGAAGTTCGTGGGTTCAAATCCCGCCTGAGTTTTTTTCACGTTGAATTTTTTTTCTTTTATTTAAATTAAAATAGTTACGCTACAAAGAACTTCGAGGACGAAGTGGCGGACCTTCTACAACATTCATAAGTTAGTGTCAGTGCCTAAGTACCTATCAATCACAAGAAAATTGGTTCCAGTCTAACAATTTACCTCAACCTTCAGGTAGTACTTAGCATTATTAACTAGTTCGGTCACCCTGACACGCTTGCATCGACAATCTCCGTTCACCGACCCCTCTTAATGCATTAGATATTATGATGGATTGATTTTCTTAATCGGTACTTGGCGGGCATGAAGCTGGTGTATTCTTAAGTAGTATCACAATTACCTTTTAGTGACTTAATCTCAGGCTCGATCACGTAGACTAGCGAAAAAGTATTTGTACATACACGTAAATGTTGAAAAATGAGAAAGCTTAGATTCAAATGCTTTTTCATTTGCTTATTTTTTTTTGTTACGTCAGGCCTCTTTCACTTCGCAGAATAGGTATAAAAATATACCTACGCATCGCCGGCCTTGCGAGCGTGGTTCGTTAGTCGGTTGCCGCGTTCTGCCCGGAACGAAAGTGTCCTTGAGCAGCCGCGGCATTTTAGTTTGTCTTTGTTAATGTACCTATATTTTTCGCCAAATGAAGGCAAAAAAATACTGCACAGCATTTGGTTGCCTGAATAATAATAAGAAAATGTAAATAATACCAATAGTACAGAACTGAAAGTTTTTCTACCAAATAATGCGTTGTTTAGATATCAAAGTCTCCCGTATTTACTTAAGTAGGTAGGTACTTAGGTACAAGTTCTATTTGAATGCGGTACCTACCTACATAAATAAACGTAATAGTATTATGTAGGTATTTTTTCATAGACAATTTTTGTGCCATAGGTAGGTATCTACCTACATAGTGCTGTAGTAAGTAGGTATTATGATTTTGATTATCCCAAGCTAGGTACATTTTTATTTGGTTTAACTTTAAGTAGGCAGTGTAGGTTATCTACTTAAAAACAGTCGGGTAGGTAGGTGTAGGTAGACAAATCGATGTGGTAAGTTACCTAAAGGTTGGTGTACTACCAACTAATACTAGATACCTAGGTTACCTACAAACCAAATGTTGTTTTTTTTCTCTTGCAAATATCTAGGTAGGTACCTACCTACTAAAATTTCTCTTAAGATTTAGCATGATGTACCTACCTACCTTAAACAGTGATTATTCAGTTTTCGTACACAAGACACCTAAACACTTAAGTAAGTGTTAAGGACCCAAGTACCTATCTAGTAGGTATGCCTATTTTCTGAGTTCTTAATGCAGCCAGCCAGTGTAAAATAGTTTTCTAATCTAATACTAGGTAGGTAGATATTATTTGAATTATCATTGTTCCTAAAACTAAATAGGTGGCTAGGTAACTGGATAGTAAAATGTTCAACAACAACAGCCTATTCAGTCCACTGCTGGACATAGGCCTCCCCTATAAGAAGGGGGATATGCCCATAATCCCCACGCTGGGCATGCGGGTTGGGGATCGCAGGATACAGCTTCTCGCACCGCCGACGCTGCTGCCCGTCGGCGGGCAGGTTATTATTATTCGTCACAGAATAATTCTCAAGACAACCCTAACGTTACACGTGCCACGTCAGTAGAGATAGAGCTATACGATAGAAAGGGATGCAAGGTGTAGGTTAATATAAATGTTAGGCACTGAGTTTGGTGCGAGCTGAATAGCACTTTATTGCGTAGCAGCTAAAGTCGCTATTTATTTAAATGATTGCGCGGAGTGAAGCTTCTGTCCTCTCTGTATTCTGTGGTTACGTTCAGGATACGTCAGGTTAAATTCATTATTGGCCATTAATACAGCGATGGTTTGCCCTGCGATCCCCAATTCACATGCCGAGTGCGGTGAATATGGACATATCTCCCTAGCGAAACAGTTAGCTAGAAGGACCATTTTTTTCATCTTGGACGTCGTCGGTTGAGTCTTTTTTTTCTAGTGTTTTTCTGAATGATGTTGTTAAAATATTGATATTTTAACCCAATCTACGTCGTAAGGGACATATGGCATTGGAATGAATTTGGACTGGCATTCTCCGATGAAAAAAATTCTTCACTGATAGTTTTTTGTTATAGTCGCCATTGCTATAGCAGAACATGACCTGACTGAAAACTGGACGGCTGGACTTATAAACCGTTCTACGTTGCCTCATATTATTATAATATACTTGATCCTGGCGAAATCGTGGAAAATTATCCCAGAAGCCATTGAGTAAAAAGCCAGTTAGTACATATGTCAGTGCAAAATTAAATTTACAACTATACTCGATACTGGCGAAATTGTGGAAAACTATCCTAGAAGCCATTAAATAAAGAAGTGAAGTGACACAGACGAGCCTAATCCTAACAAAAATTTGGGATTTAAAATTATCGCTTTTTTAAATTCAAATTGTGACAATGATTATGTACACAATTTGAAGTTACCTTAGTCACGGCTTCCAGTAGCTAGGTTGCGACGACCTTAATTACCTAGTCCAAAATGATAACATTGGCCCAACTACTTAAACCTACTTACAGCACTGATGACTTAACGACTCAATCATGTAATGCCCAGTAATGCCGGTTTTATTGCAGTAAAAACACATATTGTGCAACAGTTAATGGATCGTTGATCATGACTCCGAATCACGATACAACTGATTGAATGATTTATTATACTACTAGCCACCCGTCCCGGTTCCACACGGGTATGTAAGGAAAGTAAGGAAAAAAATATTTACTAAAATCATACATAGTTTAAAGACAATACAAAAATAAAAATGAAATACAATTAATCAAAAAGGCACATGCGCAGCATAAAGCTACAATGAACTGAAGCGCTGATTTCTACCACAAGCCTCGGTTGAGGCACAGACAAGGCACGGTAACAATAATATAATATGAAAGAATATTATTAACTTATTACTAACAACATAGGTACTTAAATAAAATAAAAAGAAGACCCCTAACAATACAGAAATATGTAAATAAGTAGGAACAAACAAAGAGATGTCCTAAAATAATAGATCATACTAAGCTTACAAGTTTAAGTTGTTTCATTTTGTTATATCGCAATGGGATTAGGCAGCGTTTTAAGAAAGCTCCCAGGTGGCTTGACTTTTTCCGATATTTTCAACAATAATAGTAATATTTAAAAAAATACGCAAAACGATAACTGATTATACAACTAAACCTTCATCATGAATCACTCTGAATTGTCTGTATGTGAAAACCGCTTGGAAAATCCGTTCAGGTGTTTTTGAGTTTTGAGTCGAACAGACAGACAGAGCGGTGGGGGACTTTGTTTTATAATAATTATGTAGTGAAAAATCTTTGGAGAACGGATTTTTTTTTGCAGTAATAGGGTTTGCAATTTGCTTGGGTTAATTATTTTTATTAATCTAATACAACAATTTCAAGATACATGAATCATTTCATATAATGCAAAGTATTATAAAACCGCTGGCTCCCCGCCAGTCTAGCACCACTGTCAAGGATAATAAAGCTTCTTCTGGCATATTCAGTCTCCACACTCCAGTACCCTAAAGCCATATTACGGGAATAAATCTGGCGAATTGCCCATTAAGAGGCAATTGTGCTGCGGAACTGCCTCCGTCTACAAGAGGGAAACAGCATTAAAATGTAACTGGTTTACGAATATGACACATGGGATTGTTATGACCGTTGACAGAATATCGTGTTACAAGATCTTTATTGCTGCAACACTGCTAAGGATGGGTACATCCCGTTTGGTAAGTTCATTTGGTGAACCTCATTTTAGTGCAGCTCTGTACTGGAACTTTCTGTAGTTGAGTCTGTGAACAAGACTCGGGACATAATGGTTTAAACTGTGTTGTCAGTTGGTAACAAAAGGCACTTGGCTTTGTGTTGTCAGTCAGCAACGGAACGATTTTATTTCATACGAGTTGACTCGGTGAACGGTGTTGATCGTAACATTAATGGTAATTGATTTGTAATCGACGCGGATATTTCCATACAAAATAAATAATTTTGAACATTTGGATTTTACGGCTGTTCCTTTGGATTTTTACTAATATTCTTTTTATTTCAAAATCAACCCAAAATCAAGGCGAACAAAATCAAAAGTTACTTAAATAGGTTGAGTCGTTTTTGAGCTTTTACGAGATACGCACGGAAGTGATTAGCTGACCTAACAGACCTTGTCCTGTCCAAATTCTTGAGTTTATACATAAATCTCATAGAAATAATCTCTTTTAGTAAAACAATTTAGTTAAAAATATAAACATTATATGTATATAGTCAATAATAATAATAAATTAAAGTAGGTAAACAATTGGAAAACTAAAAACATTTCATAAATTATTCTATAAAAAAATTGTCCATAGTAATATCATACTAACATTTTTCATATAATATTTTTTTACAAAATTAAAAAGTAAAATTGATATGCTTTAACAAATTTACATTGAATTTTTTAAAACTACTAGGAACATTTTGAAATTAAAATTAGCTAAATCCGTCACGCCGTTCGCAAGTGATGCATTGCGTTTACCGACGAACAGCATTTAGTTTGTTTATGGTACCTGATGATGGAACAAGCAAATGGGCCACCCCCACCATATGTTAAGTGGTAAACATCACCAACTTATTCTTTTATCCGCATCGTCAAAATGACACTCCATCGCGTAATCACCGCTCATGAATCAATAAAATTCCTGTTCTCACTACCCCAGTCAAATAATAATCGTAATACATTACGTGTATGATGCATGACTTACTGAATAATGTAACAGAAATACTACTAGCAGGAAAATTGGCTTGTCACTGTCAGAACACACGTACTATTTTTGTAGTATGTTTAATTGTTAGTCAGTCTTCATTGAGCCTTTTACATCTATAAATGAATGATTATCTAAGCAGCGTTCTTCAAGGTTTGGCAATCACGAACGTGACTAGTACTTGTGCTAGTTTGAGTCGTCATCATCATCATCAGCCTATAGCAATCCACTGCTGGACATCGGCCCCCCCCTAAGTTCCCCTAGTTTGAGTCAAAGGTAATATAAAATAACGAAGCGCTCATGGGCGCTTACTTCCGATGTACTTAGCAGTTCATCTTGGTTTCGCAACATTTCACCTGGTCACTACTTGGATAGGTGACTGTTTAATAGCATTTAGATCTGAGTGGGAAGACTGAAGGAAGGCATAATGTTCCAAGAAACATTTGCCGATAAAAAGTGCTAAAAACATGTTGACCCACTCTCTCCTATCTCCAACTAGATCTAATATCCAGTCGTTTAACGTTATGTCATCTAGGTCTATCCACTTTATTGTTCTGTGTCATCATGTGACGTCATTTTCATGACATACCCATGGAGTTACCACTACTACTTGTATGCACTCTCTTGAGAGTGTTCGCTTTGATTGAACTAAAATCTGTTCCTTATTTTTCACTTAATAATGTGTTGTCTCGTTTCCTCTTCAAAGTGATACTAAAACGACACAGCACCTATTCATTCGCTAGATAAATAGGCAGATTTTTTGACGACCAGATTTTCTGTGGCGCATCAGTGTGGCCCAGTGCAGCTCTGAGAAGGCCTGTGGCCGACAAGCCGAGAAAAAGATGGCGAAATGAGCTAGACATATTCGGTAGAGCGTCATGCCCAGCAGTGGAATACGAGTACAATAAAGTTTTTTTAAGTATACTATATATTTATCTGGACATACAGTTACGTGCAAAAGTGTCCCGAGAAACAGGTAGATTGTTTTAATACTTGATATAATATTTGATTTTACCTATTATGCATTCAGACTGTCATGAGGTTATACCTTATCAATGCTACAGTAATAAAGATTAGACAAATTACCGCTAGCCACCAAATTTGTGTAAGAGCGATATTATTTTCGTTGGGACAGTTTTGCAACGATCAGTACATGAAGAACTTTTCGATATCTTCGGTATACGATATTTTAGAAATCGGTCTTTCCTAAGGTTCGCCACTGAGCCCGACCCTCGGCTTTCATCATTCGTCACTCCATCTAGCCAAGGGGCGAACTATGTCCAGCAGTGGACTGCTATAGTTTGATGATGATGAGAATAACTTTATTTATGAATTATACTGTCTGTCAGTTTCCACTAACAAACCGTAAGCAAACGATGCACGTGTTTACAGCGTGCTAACGAGCGCGTCCAACCATGGTTACATTCTAGGTACAGTTCTGACGAGCCGATCCTAGGAATCCAGCTATTATCGGCGCTGAAAGCTCACCTTGCCTAATCAGAGTTATGAGAACACGCCTGCTTAGGCATGTGACATTCTAGCCTTCCGTATTACTAGCTTTTGCCCGCGGCTACTGTTTGTTCGAAATTTTCTTGCGGTTACCCGTGACTGCCTGAAAATTCGACGGGGTGAACCGTAGACTCGGTAGCGCATCCCGGTATTTATGTGAAGGTCCGGGTTCAAATCCCGCCTGAGTCGACATTTTTGGGATATTATAAATATTTTTTATATTAGTTAGCATTAGTCTCTCTTAACTCAGCTACATTGTCACCCTTCGGCGAAGATCCGCGTTTGCCTCTATGTCCTCTGAGATCGAGTCTCTTCTTGTGGTGTTATGACCAACTTTAAGCAAATTCCCAGTTTGTAAAGCGACATCGACTTAGTAAATTACAACATAAAATACCAGCCTATATCAGTCCACTGCTGGACATGGGCCCCCCCTAATAATAAGGGGGATATGCCCATAATCCTCATGCGGGTTGGGGGCCGCGGGGCAGGGGATTTAGGTGTGCCAATATAGTCTGCTCAATGTGCCGATATAGTATCGTCTGCTCAACTATTCAGCCGCCAAAGACCCGTCTGTTAGTTACCAGGGTGCACCACGGTTGGCTTGGGTTGCGATTGCAACGATGGTAATGTACCCCAGAATACACGAAATTATAATAAAATAGCAGATAAGAAAACCTAAGTGAATGTTAGTCACCATTATTCTCCTACATTAAAGTCGTGATCTATCACGCGGAATGCGTTATGTGGCAACACTTGCAACCTAAATTGTGCCCTTTCCGTCAAAGAGCCATTATTGCGCAAGCGCACGAAAGTGTTTCAGACAATTACTCTGCTGTCGTGTCGTGTCGTGTCTTCTATCTTCTTATTACTGTCTCCTGTCCATTATCTTAGAATTATTATTGCTTGATTTCTGCAAAAACTTTTTGCTTAGGTCACTCTTTTCATGTCAATTCTGCTTTATTTCATGTTAAGTCAAATTATCCTGGTGAGTGGACGATAAATGGACATTAATTAAATATTAGGTACCAACAAATGCGATAATAAATAAAAATATGCTACATGATGTGTGGAATGACACATCATGTAGCCCTAAAGTAAGCAGAGTTTGTATTATGGGAACCACATGACTGATATAAATACGTTTTTATTGTATATACATAGATATCATACATAGAAGATACCCAGACCAGAGACAAATATTTGCAGAATATGATGCAAATATTTGCTCGTCAGCGGGAATCGAACACACAACCTTCAGCATCACACACGCTACAGAAGTCGTCAAATATTGTTATTTGTCTTCTTCTTCTTCCTATGAGCTAGTGGCAAACAGGTAGAGTCGGAGTTTTCAGGCTGTCCGAAGGCCTCTGATAGTCCGACATAGCTTAACTGACTGAAAAAGCCAGGAATAACATCTTAACGCGCTTTCAAGCTATGAAAGCTGAAGCAAAGACCTCTGACATAAAATTAGCATGTTGGCTTCTCTTGTGTATCCCCGTTATTACATAAACGGCCATGGAAAAATAGATATTGTCCAAGTACACAGCAAAAGTGTATCTAATCCGAGCCCCATTCAAATAAGTTCGCGGAACTAAACTCAATTTACTTTTGTGGTTTGTTTTTTGTTACGACATCAGAGGCAAATGTGAAATAATATATATATTTTTTTAAATGTAAATAACGTATTTTTTTTATAGTTTATAGGGTACGTTTGACCGTCTCATCTGCTGGTAAGTGAAGATCCGGTCGATGATCATGATCATGGCGCATGCCAACTGCGTCGAATATTGGGAACCAAGAGAACTCAGAATTCATGGTATATAATCCCGTTGATATTAATAATTATGTTAACAACCATGATAGGTTCAAAAGTTATATCCGTGTATGATTTAAATTTTACTACTAAAAATAACTTTTTAAAATATTTTTTTTGATTTATTATATTGAATGCATAGATAAATGTATCTATTGTGCTTCGTCCCAAACAATGTCGCATCTACTGGATTGCCCCACTTGCCCCAGTACCTGAGGGCCTACTACAATTCACCGAAGTGCGAAATTTCGTGTTTCGTTTCATGCGATTGATCGAATTTTATACTGTCAATTCCAATAGTTCAGTCGTATGTTTTATGAAATAGGGTGCGCAATGTTTGGACTGTCACACATTATGAACTTTGTGTTGAAATCTAGGTTTATTTTTTCGAATATCGAGTACCAATCGCAAGAAACGAAACACGCAATTTCGTACATCGTTGAATTAGAGTAGACCCCCAGTACAAGAGCCGACCTCAATATCGCTTCGGACGCCGCTATAGCGGTGGCAACTTTCTGGTCGAAACAAATCTAACTAATATTTTGAAAAAACATTGACTCGAAAGAAGAAGAATGTATCTATAAATAAGTAGTACCTTTCTATCAAAGATTTCAACACTAGGTACACGGCTATAACTGTTTAGTTAGTTTCTTAGAAGCGACAGAACATTCCTAGGCGTAGAGAACAATGCATGAAAGAAATGAGGAATGAAAACAGTCTATTATAATCCATAGTAACTATAGTTATTGTTTTACAGTTGTTAAACTTCAATAACTTGTACTAGCTCGACTAGCTTCTACAGTTATTTATATTACTAGCCTGTTTTTAAACTACATTAATAAAAAAAATCTACCGACACAAAAAACGGCTGAACAGATTTTCTTGAAGCCAAGAAAACTCACGATCGAGTCAACTTTAAAACAAAAAACTTCATCTAAATCGGTTCATCCGTTTAGACACGTTGAATTTAAAATACGTATGTTTGCGTTGTGGTTGGAAAATCTTGATAAGGGTAGGTCGAGATGGATAATTTTTTAGTTTTTTAAGTTACTAAAATAAATATTTCCCAATTTTTTATTTATCTAGCATTAATAAAAAAAAAGCTCTCGATACAAAAAAGGCTTGAACAAATTTTAAACAATGAAACTTTCAAACAAAAAAACTTATCAAAATCAGTTCAGCCAGGTGTTTGCGTCATCATCATCTTCGGCCTATAGCACTCCACTGCTGGACATAGCCTCCCCTAATGAGCGAAAAAGCGAGAAATTGGGACATAAACATGTATTTTTTTGGAGCAACGCCTCCCTTTCATGTTACAACTCCAGCCTGTCGTCTGAGACAAGGCTTCAGATCGTAGACCCATCTCCCCGATGGACGTCCCTTATTCCTATGATCTTCACTCGGCCACCACTCGCTAGACCTTGAAGTGACTATCATTTTATCTCTACTTTACTGCCCGACATTAAAACGGTCTTTTCTGAGGGTGCTGGTCGGCCGACAACCAGTCGGGTGCCGGTGGACCGACGAAGTCGAAAAGGACTCTTTCTTCAAGTGCAGGACTAGCAGGAGGTAGAGAGGAAGCACAAGATAGAAGCCGGTGGCGTTCTATTGAGTCGGAGTCCAAGACCCGCTTCCGGGTCGATGCGCCAGGATAGTAAGTAACTACTCTACTACTATTTCTAGTTATATCACGTCAAACATCCAATTCCGTTAACCATAATACATATAACCAAAAGTTGATTCGTAAACCTTTTTATTCTTAATAATTTCTATCCCGATTGGTAGACATTTTTACACCAAAACTAGAGTTACTAGAGTTAGAGTTAGGTCTACAAAGTACCCGCAACCATGACTTTATGGAAAGAAATACTACGTTACTCAAAACACTGACTGTCAAACAATTTTAATCTTGCAAGTTAAGTTTGCACGCGGGTCAGCCAGTAGTTTTGTCATAAAATTATGAATAAACTGATGAAATACAGTTTCTAAATGTTATTGATAAGGCTATTAAAATTCCCACATAAAAACCACTTTCAACATGTTTTGGTTACGTCAACATTTATAACCATAGAATAGCAACAGTTAGCGAAGTGGACGTGGCACAGAATAATTATCAGTTAGTAGGCCTCAATGCACTCCTGGCGTGAGTTCTTGCCTTCTATCTACATGTATAGTTCTATATATCTAAGGCTCATATTATGCTTAAAATAACAAAAACACCGGCCTATATCAGTCCACTGCTGGACATAGGCCTCCCCCTGTAAAGGGTGATATGCTCTAAATCCCCCACGCTGGGCATGCCGGTTGGGGATCGCAGGGTATAGCTACTCGCACTGCCGAAGCTGCTGCCCGTCGTCGGAGATCAGGGAATTGAGCTGTGTGAATATTAGGCTGCCAGAGCCCCGTTTGTTAGTTAGCAGGGTGCTCTACGTGCAGGTGAAGTTTGGGTTCCGAAGATGGAGGTTGGAAACCCTTATACCCCTTGAAGGCAGTTTAGATACTTAGAATCTAGCATGAATTTAGTCACGATTTGAATGGGTAACATAGCTGCGACTGATCCTATCTGTGCCTCGTAGAGGAAATGATAGTCCCGACTTTTTCCGTCGTCAAGGCATATCTGTTGACTTGAAACTCCGACACCAAAGTTAGCCACTGCCTCACACGAAAATGAAAGAGCCGGGGCAAAGATAATGTTCTAGTTATTAAGGTGCCATACAAAGTTCACAGACACAAGCAGCATCAGGAATTCTGGAGCAATGTTGGCCACCAACCCAAAGTATCCAAAGTCCTTCTCCGTCATTTTACTGGGGTCATGTTAACAGGGGGACAATGCACAATACACCCTGCGGGACGTCAGTGCAGAACCTTTTCCCTTCCACCTCAATTTAGGTGCCATAGATTAAGGAATAGTACAGCTCAGGTCAGATCTTACGACACGCGGTCGATTCGATTTCTTTATCGAAAGTCATGATCTTGAACCTGCAGCAGATTAATAAAACAGCTGGTTCACTTCGAGCAATGTCGTTCTTTCCCGTACAATGAGAGGGAACTAGGACTGTAGGATATTCAATAAGCTTGTGGCAAACTGTTTATAACAACATTAACAACTGTTTTGGGAGGAGGCCTATGTTCAGCAGCGTAAGCAACAATAGATGATGATGAAACTGTTTATAAGTATGATAACAGTGATAACCTGATATGAGCTAGTCGCCAACCGTAATGAGTAGGACAGTACGAAATGAGTTAGTGGATGTGGAAGCTCCGAAAGCATTTGGTACGGGTTAGGAGTTAGCTAAGACCAACATTTGAACATGCCTACCAAAGCACTAATAAGTGTTTTTTCCGATATAAGTTGTGCCGAAACTTAAACTGTGCTCCCAGGACGTCACCCTTGAGCATGCCGCGAAACACCATGTACGAGGCCCGCGGTAAATGTATTCGATACTTGTTGAGTTTTATAAATAAAACACAGACATTTCGAAAGGGGTCCGTGACTACAAAAAAATTTTAAAATAGCCCCGGGTTGTCTGAAAGAGATCGCTTTCAGCTATAAGACCGCCCATACCTTTAAATTGTAAATTGTCCTGAATACTCTTTATTTTTCAGGTTTACAATAAAGAGTGTATCTATTCTATGTATCTCTCTATCTTTGTGCTGTAAGTGTACCAGCTCCTAAAACGCTAGTCTACCTTTCGCAGGCGGTTCCCAATTACACCACGAATTGATTAGTCACAAGCTCACAAGACTTGTTACTTTGTTACTTTCGCGGTGTAACCGGAAACGCCATAAAACCCCAACGAAAGGTGAATGTCAAGTTTGGCTGTCACTTTGACAAGCAGGTGCGCTTGCGCTCTTAAATTAGGGACGCCAAATTAAAACTTGTAAATCAATATTTATTTTTATAAGCCTCGTATATCTTAACGGCGTTATCCACCAATGAGGGGAGAGATGCGTTAAATAAACTAATAGCATCGCGCAAAAAAGTATGTTGTCGTGATTTTATTGGCTCATTATGCGAATCGCCCTTTCCCTCATCTTTGGTAGATAAGATAATGAGCCTTACTGTTTTTAACCGACTTCAAAAAACGGAGGAGGTTCTCAATTAGTTTTTTTTTAGTTATAAAGTTAAAAAAAATTACATTATTATTCCAAAGTTAGTAAAAATATTTTTCTATCAATAACCATCAAATTATGGAAAAAGGGTATAAAATATGAAAACTTGTTTGCTCAATGAAGAACCAAGAAAGAGCCACTATCAAGCGAACAGTTTTGACGCTTTCACTGCGGAACCAATTTCAACTGCAATGTCCTGATGGGTCAGCTGTCAAACTTTATTTATGTATACACAACATAACATTTTCATGTTGTTTTACAATAACAAGAAAAATACAGTCATATATCAGTCCACTGGACAAAGGCCTCCCCTAATAATAACGGGTGCGGGTGCGTGCGAGTGGGTGTTGGCCGTAGGGGTCCAAGGGATGTGGGATGCTACATCTCCCGATGTAGGGTTTAGAATGCGCAATCAGCCGGAATTTCGAGCCCCGTTTGTTAGTTAGCAGGGTGCAACACGGGCAGGTGAGATTGGCTTGGGTTCCGAAGATGGAGGTTGGAACCCTTTACATCCGCAGACAGATAGCTGATCATGTTACACAATAAATAATAATAATAAAATGATTATATTACCATTACTGACATAACAGTAAGGACGTAAAATCGCAAGTGTTTAACGAGCTTTTAATGTGCGTCCATCGGATGCGCGGGCGCAGATTAGAAAACTGCGGCCCGCCCACTTTCACTGACATTGAGAACTATGAACCACAAATGACTGCTGTTTGTACTAATGGATACTGTTGCTATAACGATCTACGAATGGGTGGCAATTAAAAATATGTAGTGTAGATACAATTTTTTTGACCGACTTCAAAAAAAAAGAGGAGGTTTTCAATTCGACTGTTTTTTTTTTTTGTTACATACCTCATTTAGGAACCAATGTAAACCAATGTAGTATGATAGTGTCGTAGTGAGTGGCCAGTTAAGACCCGAAGGTTTTCAGTTCGATTCCCAACAGCATCACCAGCGTATTCAGTCCACTGCTGGACATAGGCCTCCCCTATACGAAGGTGGACATGCCCTTCCCACGCTGGGCAAACGGGTTAGGCATCGCAAGACACAGATTCATGCACCACCAAAGCTGCTGCCCGTCAACGGTCAGGGAATTCATCTGTGCCGGTGTTAGGCTGCGCTATGCCGCAATCAGCCGATCGCCAGAGCCCCGTTTGTTAGTTAGCAGGGTGCACGACATGCAGGTGAGGTTGGCTTAAGTTGGCTTGAGTTTGGAACCCCTTACACCCATTTCGATTCGATTCCCGCTGCAGGTAATATCTCGGTATCTTTTATCCAGTGTTCACTGTCAGGAACAGGTTATGAAATCAGTACTTTTGCATAAGGTGAGCATGGGCATGTATCGAGCATCATGTTTAGACTTGCCTCTAACTACCCTCTTTATGGTATCCTCAATAGATTTGCGTACTAAGCCGAATATCAGAAGATATCCAATGAGGAAAATTCGTAATGATGTTTGTTTTTATTTGTTTGATATGTAGATAGATAGATAAAATCTTTATTTGGCAGACAATAAGTTACAAATCAGTAAAAACAAACAGTAAAATAACAGCCCAAAGTTAATGGAACAAACTAACAATATATACAAAACAGAACAACTCAGATAGGTGGTTGGGGTAGGCATGCAGATAACATATCCAATGATAGGAAGGTATCTAAGAAGCTAGGTATAAATATCCCTCCGCTTGCCTACCCAATCCCAAAATCCACATGCTGTGGAGCTGATTGTCCGTGCTGAGAAGAGGGGGCCAAATTAGGTCTCCTCTCAGCTTAATTCTGCTCCGCAAGCGTAGCAGCGCTGGTTTTCAGAGGAACCATATTTGGTTGAAACAAACAAAAATAAACATCTCTACTTGTCGATCGTCAAAATATAATTTTTCTATAGTAGAAACAAAGAAAAATATACATCTTTACTTGTATATTTTAACGATCTTTACTTGTCGATCGTCAAAATATAAATTTTCTATGGACATTTTCGATTTTGACGAGTCTCAAGTTCGCACTCAGAACTAAGATCTGTCTATTAAATACCAAGTAGGTTCGTAATGATTCTGGGCGCTGGAAAACACTCTACGCTTAATAACTTTCGATGACTGAGTACTCAGTACTTGCGTACCCAATCAGCTTTACAAGTGGGAAGGTGGCGGCGCCGGCGCATACTCGAACCCACCCACTCCTAAATTCTATAATAAATTCCCATAAATTTGCTTGTTTTTGCAAGCGTTTAGTTTGATTACATAAACAGATTAAGTCGGTCAATATTTTCCGTATGGTGTTTGTGCGAATTCCGATGTAAAAATGTGATAAAAGTATGTTCGCGTTCCCATTTTATTCTCTGGGAATTGGCCGATGTGGGCCAACTACATAGAATTTCTTGATGGACAGAATTTAGGTTCTTTGCGAATAATTTCGGTGTTAACTGTTTCCTACGAATTAATTTATATAAATGAATGAAACTTAGACAAAATTATTGTTAATCTACGACTTATGGAATTTAATCTTTTAACTGTGTAGTTTGGACTAAGAATTCAACCTTTAATAAAACAGGAATCTAGTAAACACGATCATTATACTTTTGATATTATATCATTACTTTATCATCAGCCTATATCAATGCATATACTGTGAATACTACAATAGGCGAGCTGAAGACAGGGCGCAATGGCACTCATTAAGGAATGAGTGCCATTGCGCCCTGTCTTCAGCTCGACACACCCAGCTTCTACCAGCTTCATTCTTATATCAAACATTTGCTCGCTGCGAGAACCAAACCCTTACTCTGCCAGCTTAATTCACTATGCTACAAAAGCCATCAATATATCTCTAATTAAAACTACTAACTAAAAATCCTAGGTTTACTTTAAATTATGATTTCGTTCCCGTTCTAAATCCTTGACAGATAGGCAAAGTAAATTGACTACGCTCGATCTAAATGTTTATTTAACTACTCTATTCCATAAACATCGTGGATAATTACTACGTTTAATGATTTGTATTGATTGAGGTCGAATCATTCGATTGTAGGCAGGTTTGAGTATCAAAATAAACATAAAGATTCCATTCTAAAAGTGTATAATGAGACCAATGGAGATAGATTTAGGATTTAATGTGCAATGTGTTTGGACTTTTTTTAAAATTAGTAAACAGACTTCAAAACCACTAGGCACTTAAAAGCGAAAAATAAATGAATACAATTATTATAAGCGCGGGTAGCGGTATTGGATCCCTATGCCCAGCAGTGGGCTGATATAGGCCTGTGTCCTTCCCGCCGCGAGACATATGTTTGTACGTGCTGTAAATATTTTTCTCTGTTCTGGTCTGGGTGTTGTGTATGTAAGTTTGTATAAAAAATATATTTAAGTAGTATATCAGTCATGGGGTTCCCGTAATACAAGCTCTGCTTAGTTTGGGGCTACATGATGCTGTGTTATAGCGTTCAGCAACCCTACTTAATAATTTTGTGAGTATGGATGAATGTTTGTTACTCTTTCACGCAAAAACTACTGAACGGATTTGGATGCAACTTGGAATATACACAGTTTGTGACCTGGATTAACAAATAGGCTACTTTTTATCCCAGTAACACGCGAGCGAAGCCGCGAGCAGAAGGTAGTATTTTTTAAAATAAGAGATTGCTCATCATCATCATGGCCGGTAGAAGTCTCCTGCGTAATAATCAAAACGGATGTGTGAATAGACTGTACCATTTTATGAGGTGTGACTGAATGACATCATTTGCGTTAACGTAAAAATTAATTACTTCACATCTCCAAGGCTCAAACAAGGTCGTGTTTCCGGTATTTGCACAAAAACTGTTTCTTAATTTGCCAAATAAATAAACAATGTAACACCAGGAAATGAAGATTATTTTTGCATGCAAGTGTTTAGTTAGTTTTATTTTTAAACGATGTGCAGAGTTTACCTCAATCGGCCAGTGTGTCGGAAATTGTGTAATTATTACAAACTAGTGATACGTACCTACAGTAATGTACAAGTAGGTTACTATACCTATTGTCAACGAATTTATTTACTGAACCCAAGGAGTTTTTATTATGAGAGTGCGCGCTTTGAACAAAAATATGTGCCTAATTTATTCTCCCAAAGGGCGGCGCGCACTCCCTAATAAAAACTCCTTGACTGAGGCACCTTTGATTAAGGAGTTTTTATTAGGGAGTGCGCGCTTTGAACAAGAAACTGTGCCTAAGTGCCTAATGCATTCTCCCAAAGGAGGGTTGTGTCTCCTCTTTAATGTTACACATAAGAGGAAACAAGACACAACCCCTTTTGGGCATTTTTATTGAGAAAAACCAGGTACAGATTTTTGTTCAAAACGCGCACTCCCTAATAAAACTCCTTGGCTGAGGCACCTTCACTGTGTATTTTGTTTCGAATTACATTTCAAAATATTTTTCGTTACAAATTCCATGCTGTACACAAACCTGTTGGCGCGAACAAGAAACGCACCATTTGAAATTCGAACGCACCCAAATTTGAGCTATGTAATCATCGAGATAATTAGTATTATAGAATACTAGATAATGTAACGTGCTTGTTCCTTAAATTTATTTTACTTCCTTGGCTCCTTTACAAACAAAACTCAAGAAATTTACCTGAAACAAAAAAAAAACATAAATCAGTACAGTCAAACAAAACTTAACGGTTTCCAACTTCAAAACAAACAGCTCCCTATTCGATGAAACAATAACGTTTTAGTATTCAATCTACTCGGTCGGTTATCCAATAAATATTCTACTGGGAAAACGCTGAATGACTGCGATAGTCTCCACAGCTTGTCGAATACAGCTGGCTCATTTTGATGTTAGTAAACAAGTTGCCAATTGTAAGATACTTCCTAGCCCAAATAAACAAACAATAAGGTGCTTTAGTTGTTTAAAAGCTAATAATTTACCGGAGACTATTAAGATATTCTACAAGACAAAATATTTAGTACATTTTGTAGTAATATTTTGTCTTGTAGAATATCTTGTAATGGATTTCCGCAAAGTCACGCCTGAGTCAATTAATTATCGGAGACTATTACATAATAAATAAAAACATTTATTTAAGATTTTTTTCAGAGGACAGGGCGCAATGGTGCTTATTAGGTGAGGCCCATATCCAGCAGTGGACTGCTATAGGCTGATGATGATGAAGTTTTTTTTCATTAAACCATCCAATTAGTTAGCCGCAATTTTGTTGCAGAATTGCAGTCCCAGCTCTACTTTTACCGAAGACCCACCAAGAAATTAATTGACTACCCAAGAAAATATAGTCATGTAACCAGAAAATAGGTAAAAAGCCTATCTGATTTAGTATGTAGCATATTATGTATTGAGTGTAGCAGCTGACTTCTCAATCTACGCTAGTGATGCGATAAATCCATTCGACTGATCAGAACGTGTCGCGCATTCGTAATCGATATAATCGGCGCATCGAATTGGGATACGTCATCGATTACCGAGCTCCTTGTGTTGGTAAAGATCAAACTTAGCTATCGAATCGAATAATAATTTAAACTTTTTATTGGCGCTGGCGCGAACTTTGAATTTCGAACCTTATACCAGTGCTGTTTAGAAATGCACTACCACAGAATAAAAAGTATTTTATGACTGCTAATCGTTGTCGCATATCGAAGCGATTTCGCACTTTCTCGTTAGTTGTCTGTGGAGAAACTCATACGGAACTCTGTGCTGGCCCTTCGAATAGTTTTATTTTTTTCATAATTTTTATTCTGGAATTTCTAAATGATTTACCGCGTTAAGTTAGTCATGTACCATGGCATAATGAGGAAAATGGCATAATAATTGTTTGTTTTGTTTATGTGGAAACTATTATACACGACCACACGGGTATTATATTTATTCAAACAATTATAACACAGCATTACAGTATGATATCAAGACAAAATGAACATTAAACATGCATGAAAATTATGAAAAAAAATATATGTTAACAGATTGTACTATTTTTTACACTATCAATGATCTCACAAAATTGTCATACTTCGCACACTTCAGTCCATCGGCCAGCAAACAGATCACACAATGGTGCTGATGCCAGAAGCGCATTTAATAATAAACTAGGGTGTATGATAGGTATAAATTAAATACGTAAGTACTTATTATTTTCTCTAAACGGCGCGGATTCTAAAATCCGCACCAAGTCCAACGGCAATGGGGTACAACTCGATCCGTGCAATAATGGATATTTAAGACCGATTAAATCAAAATCAAATTTTATTTATTCAGCAGGAACTGTAAAGTACACTTTGAAACGTATTTTTTTTTTAATTTACACTAATTCGTAACGCGACCAAACAGTGAAAAATTAGCAAGAAACTCTGTTAGGCTTATATTTTTTAAACTCCATGTTATTACAATTTTTATTCTTAACTATTACTGTGCTATTACATTGTTTTTGAGGAAGTTGGAGACAGTTTCATACCAAGCTTTTTTTTTGGTGATGGTTATTGACTGCTATCTAGCGGACATTTTTTCGGAATAAGATCCCTTAGGCTAGAAGAGCATAATTATTGTAAATAAAAACGAAATAACAACCAAATGTTTGTTTTATTTACTATAGTTCTGCGATATCAGCACCGCGTCTATCGGACTTGAGTGGTGACGCGGACTCTATAGTTCGCTACTTACAGCCAGTGAGATTAAAGTATGCATCCCTTTCTAGCAAATTATATATGGACATAAGAAAGTAGAGATCAGCCTTATGAGTTGACGTTCAGAGCATAGTGAATTTAAAAACTTCATCTAGTTCTCTTCTTTATCTGTGTAGATACCTAAGCTACATAAAGAAGTAAGTATGACAAAAGGTAGATTTCGTTATCACATAGATAAATGACTAGTATTTCTCTTATCACAAATTGACAAGATAACACTTGGTTTCGACAAAGGTCTAAATGTAATATAAAACTGCTATCAGCAATAATACGGTATTATGATAAGAATTTCCTACCGCCAGAGGCGCTACTAGTAATAGTACACATGTACGAGGAGGAGGAGCACGTGCAGAATCATATTTGTGTTTTCGTCACTCAAAGCGTTAAGCCCTCAATCACACCACTCGGTCCCTTGCAAGCCTCATCCCCAGATTCCCAGCTAATTCCACGATGTCGTTCAACTATCGAGTGGGTGGTTGGCTTTTTGGCCGTCGAGCATCTCTAGGTGAATCTTAGGGGATTCCAAATTCCAACTTCCGTCGTCCCTTATAGCCAACTTTATAGAACATTTCAAAGTATGCTGTTTTCCTTTCATACAGTATGTAGATAGATGGAAATAACAAGGACCACTATAACTGTAGAGCTCTAAAATTTAGTTTCGATTTAGAAAGTACTTCCCTCATGCCTATTTCTGCCGTGAAGCAGTTGCTGTTTCGGTTTGAAGGGTGTGGGTGCCGGTGAAATTACAGGCACGCAGGGCTTTGCATCGTAGGACACGCAATTTCCAAACATAAGTGATCTACGATGCAATACTTTGTAATAAGTAATGGTTACCACTTAGCCATGTGCTAGTTCCATCTTTAGTATCATAACAAAAATATTATAAACCGATATAATTACTTAACAAAAATACCTATACCGAGACCTAATAACACACTTCTAAAGCACAACAAACAATAAATCCCAACTCAGGAATAGCTGAATAGCATGGAACCACAATCACAACAATTGGATCCGACCCGCAATCCAATCACGGCTAATCAAGCAAATGAACCATTGAACTGGCTACTTTACAAAGTAGGTCGCTAACGACGTCTTTGGAGCAAGGGGCAAATAAGCTGAGACATAAGATTGAGGGTTCGATTTACAGAAAAATGTTAGCATGATCTGTAGATACGAACACTTTTTCCGAGTCTGGGTGTGGTCGAATGAATGGATCCTGATACACACGACACAGAAGAAAAGTGTGTGTAAATGCGTATTGTACGCGTCCTTGATGGCCAGTCTTGCTCCGGCCAGGAGTGACGATGGAAAAGCTGTTGTATCAACAAAACAAGATGCGTCAAGCTGAGGACAGGTCGCAATGGCGCTCATTAGGGGACGCCTTTATCCAGCAGTGGACTGCTATAGGATGATCAACAAATCCATTATGGATTCTAAATCATACCAGGCCAAAAAAAGTACAAAGTTTTATTCGTACTTTTTTCCATCGTATCTTCAATTAAACCTACCGGGCTTAAAGAGTGTACTAAGTTTCTTGGTAGAGAAGGTACTATAGTATCTTCAACAAAGCCTATCGAGCTTGCTTAAAGAGTACAAGAGTGTACTAAGTTTCTTGGTAGATAAGGTACTATCGTATCTTCAACTAAACCTACCGGGCTTAAAGAGTGTACAAGTTTATTGGTAGGTAAGGAACAATAGTATCTTCAACAATACCTGCCGGGCTTAAAGAGTGTAGTAAGTTTATTGGTTGGTAAGGTACCACCGTATCTTCAACAAAACCTACCGGGCTTAAAGAGTGTACTGTGTTCTAAGTTTCTTGGCAGGTAAGGTACCATTGCATCTTCAACAAAACCTACCGGGCTTAATGAGTGTACTAAGTTTTTTGGTAGGTAAAGTACCACCGTATCTTCAACAAGCTAACTATTTACGATTGCAACATCAATCGCAGCACAAACGACAATCAATTACACGTCCTTCATATCACAATAGATCAATTATTATTTATCCATATCCTAAGGACTTCTGTCCACCGAAGCGTTGCTGGAAAACCACGTCATAATATTATTACCATTCTGTTTTAGGGATCTGTTGTCTGTATTTTTGTTGATACTCATGTTTTTAAAATGATACTCAAATATCAGAGAAGAACCTAGGGAAGACTGCTCGGGAAAAGGAGTGATCGAATGATAGAGAAAGAACTAGTTGTCCTCTCTACGTAAAGTAGACAGTAACATCATAGCAAGTGCACTGGATTGTAGCCTGAACACTCAAATCGAAGTAGTCCGATCCAGAATCGATTCGACACAAATCGATTGCACAACGAGGTTAATACCGTTCAAGGACTAGAGTCCACTATTCAATCGATTCGATTGTCACGGCATTCGATTAATAATAAATGATTTGATGGCGTTCGATTGTGGTGTCGAACGGCTTCTCCTAAGTTCACGGCTCCACTTAATCGAGTGCTTGTACAGTATAAGATCAGACAGTAAATACACTCAAATAATTATACCAGCTATTGATTATTCTTGTAGCCTGATTTTTGCATCGTCAGTTACTTATTTTCTTAAAGATATCGGCCTCAGAGGTAAGATAAAACTAGGAAAAGTCCAATCCGGAACAGATTGCGTTTTGAAGATGGCGATGAAATCTAATCTAATCTTCCGATTAGATTTTTTTTTTATTGTCTTAATAACCAGAACGGCTTGCGCCAATTACTCTAATTATAAAAAATTGGTTGAGTTTATACATAGTCAAAATTTAATAAAAATAGTCATTAATAACAAATTAATTACGATTATGACTTGTGTTATTCTTTTAACAAAAATCGATAAAATTTCACGTCAAAAAATGACTTCAAACGACATCGTCTCACCAGACACTGAACCCACATGTAGAAAATTTATGTATATTTTAGGCTATTCTTGTACCAAACTGCAACTATACTACCTCAAAGAATAGAAGAAATCTAAATGGTTCATTTGCTAGCAATATGGTAGGCACAGTTTTCTCATATTGCAACAAACACATTTGGCATGCAAAAACAAAAAGAAAAATAAGAAGGAGAAGAAGAAGACAATGTATTTATGTGTTTAAAAAGTGTTTCTACTGCTAAGTTCTGTATTGTTACTATACGGTCGATTTCGTAACATTAAATGCGAGTGAATTGGATCGTGTGTAGAATATTCATCATAATCGTTGACAGCCGTTGCGTTTGAATAGAGCCCAGTGATTGATTGGACACGCACATGGAAACAGAACATGTATTGCAAGAAGTTTTTATACAGAAAGGATATAAATATTAAAACCTCAGCAAGGTTATCCATCACTATGGACAAAGGAAACATAGTTGCAGCGCATTTTCTTCAGCTTTCTTCACAAAGATTTATCAGTCTATATAAAACTTCATAATAAATACATCGTAAATAAATCACTAGTTTTATTATTTCTTTTTCGACATTCTACTTTGTCGTTTCGTTCGCATCACTCACAAATGCAGATATCGATCGTAAATATCGATATGAAGGACGTGCAATCGAATACTTCGATGACGTTAATATCACGATCGGTGTCCTTATCTAGACCACTTATCGGACTGCAGCATTTCGACAACAGATACTATCAAATTAATTGGAACATAGACTTTAATTATAGCAATAATGAACTGTTTCAATTTGAAGGCGCCTAATCTAAGGCCTGTTGCACAAATTGCACAATAGACAGAAAGCGTGACACCGGCCGGCGGCGTCACAAGTCCTCGTGACCCTTACGCCCTTGCCACTAGAAAAAGCTAGGCTAATATTTATTTAAGTTGTGAAGCAACTTTATAATTATGACGTGAATGATTACAAAATGTGTGTCAATGTTACAAATGTTTGTGACACTAATTAAGTAAGATTGACATTCCGAGACGAGCCGTCTCGTCGATCAAATTCCTTAGATAAAACTTGCGACACTAATAAACGAACTCAACGAATCAATAAAACAAAATAAGAAATCAATCTTGCTCAGATTATTTTATTTTATTTTATTAAGGCACAAACGGTTTACAAAATAATTACATATAAGTATTACAAAATATGTTCTTACACCAATCAAGCTGCCACTGATAGAAACTTTATATACCTAATTAACAAAACGGTACCTATATCAATAATAAAGAAAGACTTATAAATAATAATAATTATTATAAACACTGAATGAATGAATGAATAATATCTAAATGAGGGTTAACTGTTTTTATAAGTATTTGTGGAAAGCAAAAATATGTCTAATTCAGAGAACCGCTCATTGTATAACTTACAAGCTCGAGAAACAAATGATAACTTTATAATGTAAACAGACGATAGATTTGACGAATTCCGACGAATTATACAAGTATTTTAACTATGGATTTTCTTGTAGAAAAAACTTCATCAAAGGAAAAACTTCATTGAAACATCTTGTAAGAGCCTGTAAAATTTTCCACGAGCTAGCCACACCTTCAAGCAGGAAATTTTCTAACGAGAAATCTCTTAACTTATCTTAAGAACTGAAATCTTAAAACATAATCTATGCGCTCAGTTCTAGTTGCAATTTAACGAGATTCTGGCGCCATATTCACTTTTACGCTAAAACTCGATTGAGAACCATACAGATGAAAGTGAGCCTTTCTGAGCGATGGAGGATGCAGTATCAATAAGTGCGGCCGACATCTCGACGCCTGTACTTCCACTACACTGCAGTTCCACTAGGGCTGCCGGGACCAGTTAATCGTTTATTTTACTAGTAACGACGATAATAATTATAAAATCTCCGTATGCAGAACCAGCTTATTATTTTCTACTTTATCTCTCAGTTGGAAGATTGAATTCGGATTCTTCCTGGTTAGTACCCATAACTTTTTATAGGTACCTATTTTCATCATAGTTATTGTCTGTTGTGTTCATTATGTTTAAGTTTGTGTGAGTACAATAGAGTTTTCTATTTTCTATCTATCTATCACTCTCGTTTATAAGCATCAGTAACTTACTCTCTTTTAAGTTTCCTGAATGGAGCATTGGCAATATTTCTGATCTTTGTTTCGTATAAGATAGGATACTTACTGTGTCTAATGTATTATTCCTAATCTTTGTAATTCTCTGAATACAAAATACAAAAGAATACAAAAGCTTTAGTGGTTCAGGATCGCTTAGGTATTCCTTCGCAAATTCGCACAACCCTATCTTCATTCAGAATTAGGTCATTCGTGCATACGATGCGCCGGCGCCGGCGATGCGTGTACTGTTTACCTAAGCTGTTCCAATCCAAGTAACTATCAAGTATACTGCGCCACAGGATATGGTCACGTGTGGTCTGATCGAAAGCATATTAATTGCTGATCGACTGGGTGGGCAGATCATTATGAAATAGCGATCTTGCTGCTGTCAATCGCATAATTAGTATAGTTAGCGCCGTAATTAAATAGCACCTAACTCGTAGCATAGTCTGGCCCCTAAATAGGATCTTCTGTGTAAGCAATTTGTCGAACATCAAGTCGTAGGAAATAACTAGGCGAAACAAGATCAAGTTGAGAAAATAAGTGAAATAAAGTAGACTATTACAAAAAAGTAGTCCGATTATAAAACTAGCAAATTGCACCAGCAAAGTTAAAACAGTTTATTTTTTAAATAACACTTAAAACCCTATCATTAATTAGTTAATTCAAAACAATGTTAGATATCGCAAAGAAACACACGTCAGTCAACTCCTTAAATAGAACAACTATAAAAGAAAGGACCCAGATCGCAACCCGAGAAAACACCTCTCACCAACTTCCGCAATTAGTACATCCGACAACATCTGCTCTGTGTTCCTGTTGGGGTTAACGAGCGGCTGAAGACGCTTTTTGCGTCGAGTTTTACGCAAAAAGTTCACTGGAACTTTAATGAGAGCTAAATATAAGATATGATGTATCGAAAGCTTTAGTGATTACCAAATGCATGCAAAATACCAAATACAATGCTTGTTTTTTTGTTATAAATATAGTGCTAGACTACTACCTAGAACACAATTTATAACTGGAATAAATATCTTATAAGTCTCAAATTTCACTTAAAATCGCCTATAATCATTTTTAGATCTATTATTTTAGTTGCCTACGCATACGCAGTAATATATGCCGTTACTATTGAAGAAGTGAACATCGCAAGTATATTTTCTTTCAATATCAATGCCAGCAGCCATCCAAATCGAGTCATATCCCATCTCAGCGTCAATCTCATTGACTGACGCACACCGTTCATCCATTGGTACCCGTGGCACACTCGCAAACCCTTAACGAGACAGAGCTGAACAGGGTCATTCGTCCGAAGACAGGAGTGCGTGTATTCCATGCTTTATCAGGGTCTTACTAGGAAGCGCCGTTGAGTTTGTTTGTAAATATATTTTAAACATTTTCTTCAGATTACTATGGTTGAGGTGGTTGTGTTTTTTTTGTTTAAGCAATCTGTGATATTATTTTTAAATAGTACTTGATTACTATAAAGGACATTCTACATCATCAATGTCATCATCATGATCATCATCAGCCTATAGTCGCCTATTGTTAGACATAGGCTTTCCGTCAATAAGCCATATTTAGAAATGTGGCTTTAAAACTCTAATAAAATATTTTTTTAGAAATGCAACACGATCACAGATCACGACGGCATAACTGTGCCAGTACCTACTCCAATACAGGATTCAGGAAGCTCATACCAATCAGCAATTGTCAACAGCCGAATTCGGGTGTTACCGTTAACACGCGGCGCAGACCAAACTGTCAACCGAGGATTTATACCGACGTAACCGGGTCTTGCGGTATCGGCGTCTAGACTGCTAGATAAGCACTGCTTTCGAGATGAGCTTCGATTTGAGCCATGTATTACAGCGGATGCCTATTATTATGGTAAACTATCAGGTTTTTTGTAATACCTTTATTCTTTTGAAAAAATACATGTTTATTATTTTAAGAGTTTAATGAATCTTTATTGTTCCTGCACAGAGACAACTCTTTTATGTACATGTAATGAGTACTTCTAATATTGAGTAGTAAGTACAAACCTGTTTGTTTCTTCAATTATGTGGCACAAATATATTATTTTTTGTATTAGTACGACAAAAGTGAATGTCATCCGAAAAATTTCATTAATTTTGCAAAATCTTACAATGGGACAGAATATGGTTAAATTTTGACTACAGGGCAGATTCATACAGACAGAAAGGAGGCCCGAGCGTCTATTCAATATCTCGGTAGCCCTCTAAAATGATTAATATCGGTTTTTAGACTTTTGATAGTATGCCAATTGACTATTTGATTTTCTATAGAAGCAATGTCAAATTTTGCAAATACAGGACCGGTTTTATCATTTCAGTTGGTAATTGAGATAAAATAAAGGGGCAGTCCTGCAGAACAATTGAAGAATTGAACCAGTGTGTTTACCTGCGGTGAAAGCTGTTATAGAGCCTACAATTTGTTTGAAACTGTAGATTGTAGACAAAGTTAGAATAGGGGAGAATGACGAACAGACAATTCCCATGTAGAAACAAGAATGAATGATCTTGTAAAACTATCTCATAGCATAGTCCACTTTACAAACTACTAATTTAAGCAAATTATCACGTAAGATACCATCGCTTCACAGAAACCATTGAGCGAGACCATTATTCAACAGCAAATTACAAAAAGACAGTTACACCAATTTGTTAACATGCAAAATAACGGTTTGAGAGATGGCGATTTGTCAAGCTAGAAAGAATACCATTGTTAACGTTAAAGACTACGATCTACATAGGTAAGGAAGGACTAAAAGCTTTATGTCATTATATTAAACTCAACGCAGACAGTAATTCGTGTAAATGAGCCTGCTTTGATCTGATTGAGACAGAAAATGAAATCTGCAAAATGAATATAAAAGCAAATCTGCATTTGCTAAACAACTGAACTTGAGATATGTAAGATGTAGAATTATGTTATGAGAAAGATGTTTTTCAAGATGAGTATTTGATAATTTTATGCCAAATATCTTCGCTTCTCCCCAATGTTACCACAAACTAACGGACCGTAATTTCATTTCATTTTGTGAGCACAAACTATTCCGTGGGAACTGTCAACTGACTTCCATACCTCATGCCTTTATTCCAAGCTGTCAAAAAGTATCACACATTGAACTCTAACAACCGGTGATAGAGTTCACATCATTTGCATATTATGAACTGGACCGTGGGCGTCTATGGACTCAAATACGAACACAGGCCGATACAAAGATTCAAATGGTCCTCGTCTATTTACTTATGCAAATAGCTTTATTTGTACAAGAATAAGTGATAATAAATAGTATATCGGTCACTTTCAACTGTTTACCTTCGATATTGCCGCAGAAGCGTGGGAAGTGGAAGACTGTGTTCGCGAATTAACATACAAAGATGAAACTCAATTTTGAAAGCATAATATTTAATTAACAAGTTGAGACATGTCAGAACTACTCTTCAGAAATCCTCATTTACTTTGTCTAAAGATCCCTCTGAAGCTTTGAATGATTTGGAAAGTGGAAACGAGCTCCTATGCAAAACAAAGAAACATCATAACGAATTTTTCCCCAATATGGATTTTGGAAATTGCTCAGTAGGCAAATCGGTTGAGGGTAGGGATAGTCAATGGAAGTTCTGGCAAAAATCACCACACTGTGTATTGTACCCTAAGTATAGACATTTATTTATTTGATACTGACACAAATTTAACAAAAACATGGTGGGATGTGTGCTAAATGGCATCGTCTCAGCATAACTCTACTGTTTTAGCAGCCGACGCTGGTATTCTGCCGAAGCCATTACTTGTAGTGCCATTACACCCTGTGAGACTACGTATAGTTTGGGTAGATATATATGTCTAGATGGAGTGACGATGACATGATGTATCTAACAGACAGTGGATAAGAAGAACCAAGGATCGCGCTCAATGGCGTACCTTGGGAGGAACCTACGTCAAGCAGTGGACTGCTATTAAGGTCGATAAAATGATTATAAATAAATAAATAAATAATGCGGGACGTAATCACCCAGCATCATGCAGCCCCTAACTAAGCAGAGCTTGTATTATGGGAACCACATGATTGATATACTACACAAGTAGTTTTTTTTTTTGTAAATAAATACATATCATAGAAAACACCCAGACCCGAGACAAATATCTACAGAACATGCAAACATTTGTCCCGCAGCGGGAATCGAACCCGCAACCTTCTGCGTCTCAGGCGGACCTTCGCCCACTACGCCGCAGAGGCCGTCAAAATTATGATGAGGAATGACGAAAAACCGTTCTAGTAACCAGACAAAACCTGTCAAACAAACCTTTCTTGTAAACAGACTACCTATTAACCACGACCCCAGTCGGCTACTGCACCAATGATCTTCTCGGTCATCATCATAAAGTGAGAATTGAGTTTTAAGAACGACTAATTACAGCTTCATCAGATAAGAAACAGTTTTATGACACTGATGCAGCCTGATAGGTGTGTCGTCAACAATTATTGTTGATATACTAATCTAGTTTTCATTGATGGTATTTTTCAAGATGATTGTGACAACTAGGCTTTTGGGTCTTTGACAAATACAATTTACTAGTATAAAATTTAGAAAAAGTATGGTACCAATAAATTTAAAAGAAGCTAGTTCAAATGTCTGACAGCTAAAATAAAAGAAAGATCCAGTCCAGTCCCTATAAGTGTTCGGTTGCTCAGTAGCGCACTTGCCTGATGAAAGCCGGACCTGATTGTAAGACTTTGTTTTTTTTAAAATGACATTTGGCCTGTCGGCTGTGGAAAAACGCGAACAGATAAACCGTCAGATCGTTAATACGGGTCCGATGGTCATCATTTGAGTTGGCAACCGAGCTAGCGAATACAAGGGCTGGTGGCTGGTGAACTAATGGAAATGGACTGACTGCCTTTCTCACAATTGTACTCAAAGTAGGTAGGTAACATAGTGCGTGTTGGTGAACCAGTGACTAGTTCATACGAAGATTCGTAACCCTTTCGCAACCAGCAAGAACCTACTTTGCCCAACGCTGTCTTATTTGCAAACAATTTCGTAAGTTTTATTACACGCCGAAAGCGATCCCGAGATAAGTGTGGAGACGACAATATAAATTACATGCAAATTGCTCAGCCGATTCTGACGTACGTTTTCGGAGATTATCGATGCACACGTGTAATTATGCTAATTAATAATCAATTTTCCTTTTGCGTGTACACTTAAACAATGTTGCAGATTTAAACAATATGCGCCGTTTAATTCTTCCGCTTTATTCTCATATTTTTTGTAAAGTACTTAATGCTTGATCAGAAGAAATGTCTTTACGCATGATTATAATCATTAGCCGAATGGAATTTCACCAATCAATGAATACCTAGTAGTAAAAGTGTAGGACGCCCTCCGGGTGGAGTGATGATCTGCGAAAGGCTGCTGGTAGAAACTGGATGCGTCGAGCTGAGGATAGGGCACAATGGCGCTCATTGGGGGAAGCCTATATATCCAGCAGTGGACTGCTATAGGCCGCTGATGATGAAAGAATACCTGATATCCAGTTCAAGCTAAGTTCTTTCAAGTAAAAGAGAATTATCATTATAAAATAATCATTATTTAACAAGTCATTAATTTAAGATTAAAATAAAAGCGGAAAGGTTTAAACTTCTCTAAAAGATCTTATCCTCCGTAATTCTTTAAAAACACATATTAATAAAGTATTCGAAAACAAACTTGCAACTTACTTCTTCTGAATTTATTATAAGTAAGTACACTTAACAACCCATTAAGTAAATAACGATAGCCGTATACAGGTAGCGACGAAAACAAAGACGTTTCCTCAACGATAACGTTACATTACCATTAACGAAATGGCACATTACTGATGCCATCATTACGCAGTGGGTTAAGAAAAAAACCTCCCAAATGACGAAGGCAAAACCGCAAAGTATTAGCTAACGATGGGAACCAGAATTAACAGGCTCATTTGAATGAAAGATACACCGAGGCACTTCCTTTTCTTATGAGCTAGTGGGCGACTCGGGTGTTGGAGATTTTAGGCTGTCCTAAGGCTTCCGACATCCAACTGAAAATCTTAACAAAAATCGTAATATGCCTTTCAAAGCACGAAAGCCCTCAGCTGCCACTAAACGGTCACCCATCCAATTAGTAACCGGTTGGAGTGCTGCCTTAAAAAGATCAAAAGCACTAAAACCTTCCACTACATCGACTTTTGTTCGGTCCCAGGGTTATGACAATCAGAAAATGAATCTTAGTCACTGGTTCAAAGCAGAATGAAATAGACAACAAATGGCAAAGTTGTGGACGCTATACCACAGAGGCCATAAATAAAAAGAAGAAGAAGACAACAAAGCAAAGCAAAATAAAGGGACATTACCGAATATACTTCATTATTTTGAGAAGCTAAGATAACGTGATAAGATAACTAGAGCACTTATAATTATATGATTATGATTATATGATACTAACTCAATCTCAGAACACTTAACGGAGAATACAGACCTTGGTCGATAACCAAGCCAAGTTATTTACTTTAACAATGCACTACCAAAATAGGAAAACCACGCTTGTCAAGTGCAAATCGGCACCTGCCAATGACCTTTGATCTAACGGGCATCCCTCAACAACCGACCGTTATATCTCGACCTCTCAGTCCTATCACCTTCGCAAACACTGTGATGAGTCACACAGCTCTGATGATATTGGCGGCGTTTATCCCGACCGTTCTATCACGACCTCTATGTTCCAAAAGCGTCCCTATCACAAGGAGGATTCGGATGGTTCTGATGATACTGGTGAGCGTTTATCCCAGCTCTTTGAATAAAGGTCGGGGGGTCGAGGGCACAACGGCTAGTTTGCGTCTTTACCGGTAGGATATGTATGTCGGATAACTGTTTGAGTAAACATCGGCATCGTCAAATTAACGAGCCACGTGTAGGCATGGATTCAGCCAGGATTTTGAACAGGGGCAAGGCAGCAAGATGGTAGACGAATAGTCAGGGATGAGTGATTGAGTCTACTAGACCATTGTGAGATTAAGGCGAACTATTCCACCATCTAAAGTAACGTCAAAGTAAGCTATTTGCTGGTTTAAGTGACCAGTTCCCGAACTTGTCTCTTTAACCGGCAATTAACTTTGACGTTACTTGACGATGAGGAAAGAGGACCGAGAGACCCTAAAACTGGTTGAACTAAGCTAAGGGTTACAAGCGTTTAAACTCAAAATTTGAAATATCATGAAGAGCAAATCCAAGATGTCACGAGTTTTTACAAAAATACCTAAAGCACCAATGCGAGCACTAAAACTTAAGTGAACAACGAATGCTTGACAGAAACAGATGCTCACCAATAGAGAATTGGCTTTTGGCAGGGGGGCAAATGACCCTCTTGTCACGAGTTTTTACAAAAATACTTAAAACTTCAATGCGAGCACTAAATCTTAAATGAACAACGAATGCTTATGGCTTGACAAAGACAGATGCCTAAAAAAACCATCCTGGTTTGACCTAGATTTGGCTGTTGGCAGGGGCAGATGCCCACTAGCACTCCGTCCTGGCTACGTCCACGTGGTGGCTCTTGATTCTGATCACCCTGATAACCCTGGCGTCATCTTCCCAGGCCCAGACAATCGGCTTAGGTCGAGAGCGGAGTTAACTGCGAATGTGATTGTACTAGAGTACCAGTAGAGATTATGTCGCACGCCACGTTGGGTGTCGTTTCCCATATATCTAGCTAGTATAAGTTGGGAGACAGTTTTATATTAAAATACTAAGTACTTGGATTGTAAAATGCTGTGACTTTTGACTTTTGCCCTGGTGTACAAAACTAAGGTGATTCCTAGGATAGAAAAGATAATCATCTCATGATTAACAATATTTACTTTAACTGAAGATTATGAGATAAGACGAAAACGACTCGGTTGTGTTCATTTATATTATAGAATGTTAAACTGACTGCCTGGATAATATATCAATTATCAACGCATATTCCAAACCGTTGGACCTAGAGATTTGTCTCAGGTCTAGGTGTTTTCTATGTATAATATGTATGCATTTACAAAAAATAATGTATTTAAGTAGTGTATTGATTCACGTGGTTCCCATAATACAAGCTCTGCTTAGTTTGGGGCTACATGATGCTGTGTGATAGTGTCCAGCATTATTTATTTATTTATAAGAGACTTGAAATTTTGCATATAAATACCTTATATAGTGTAGACATTCAAGGAATACTTTTAGTATAATTCCACACCCTAAGGGAAAAAAGGGGAATATATTTGACAAAATCCACACTAACGCGAGCGAAGCCGCGGTCCGAAGCTAGTAAAATACAAAAGATACAACCGCTAAAACTAATTTATCGAGTATACCAAAGTATTCATATTTAGAACAGATTCAATGAATCTCAAACATTCTAAACATTCATCAAATACGAAATTGCCATCCCTAGACAATAATTCAGCAATACATTGTTACGCAAAGTAGATAGCATCCAGGAAATCCAATTGCATCAGATCTGACGAAGAGAGATGGAAATGCGAGCGAACAAAAGGACGAAACAAGTCCGCTACTATTAGAGGATCAATTAATATTGCTGCAGACACCCACCTGCCCGTTGGCCATAGGGCTACCACTCGTCCGGTTTTAACTTTGTGACCTTTCGACCGGACCGGATTAACTGTCAGTCAATCTAAAGGCTATATTTCAGAGGGACACATGGCGGCGCAGCCAGTCGCCGCTTTGTAAGTAACTCTCTATAGAGCTGTATACACCAACAAAATGACTGGTTGCGTCGCCATGGTGTCCCAGTGAAATATAGCCCTTTGAGGAAACATTTTAGAACAGCTGTTTAATTATGACAAGCTCCCGTTGGCGGCTGCGCTCGCGTGGTACCTGGGTAAAAATGGTACCTAAATGATACTTTAAAAAGCCTATTGTTATTTCAGGTTCGTTGGCGGTGCGAGAAATAAAATAGTAATAATAGTACGTCCGGACTTTTCAGTAACAGTCCGGCTTTATGGAAGGACTTTCAATAAATGGTAACCCTAGTCGAGATAAATCGCGCCAGATTCGAGCAGACAATATTATGATAAATGACACGGAGGACACGACCGCACTTTATTTATTGCATAGAGTTGCTTCACTTCGAAAGATCGAGCCTCGAAGAAAACATGTATGTTTGATTATCAATAAGCAAAACGATGTACCCAATCGGAATCACCGACTGCAAGAATATTGAAGGTTTTGGGGGCGATAAATCGATATAGTTTGGTTTCATTTTTAGAAAACGAAAAAAGAACCGAGCAAATCGTTCAAGTACTTGCCATTATTTTGGTTTTACTAGTTCATCAAAGATCATATTATAATCATCACGAACGTTATGAAAACGTTAACCAAACAATAATACCAACTTGCAGATAGAATCGCACGCATTCCAATTCGCATCTTCAGTGCGGTCGTTTAACCCGTTCCAATAAGCTCAGCTAGAAGCATAACAAGATCAACGCATGTAATTTGTACAAGCGCTGCAACAATGTCGCAGATATAAGTTATGGTGCAGCAGTACCACCTGCGTCGACCACACGAGCTATATGAAAATAAATGTCGTCTATTTTATCCAGTAAAAAAGCCGGAACGATGCACTCAAAATCCAAGAGAGTCTACTTACTATAACGTTTTAATCTATTGTCGCGTCGTAACCAACTTATCATAGTAAAACGATTTCTAGGCTACTTTTCACTGGCCAAAATTTTACTCGCTAACGACTAGTTGCAGCGATCAAAAATTAAAGGTCCGGTATTTATTTACTACACTCTCTAGCTACGTCAAAATTAACCAATCAGAGTAAAAATATTCTTTAGCTGCGACTTGCCATTGGCCAAATAAGCACTTGCTAGCGTGTGATTGTAGCCAAATCTCATGGTCCGTACTAACTATAATGTTATTGTGTTGTGGTCAAATGAATGCATTCTTTCTTTCTTTAACAGTACGTAGTACGTACTAACACGGTGCCTAGTGCGAGTTTTTCTCCAGCTCGATCGCGTTTCGTTTTCGCAAATTTATATGGAATCGAGGTAGCGCCATCTAGTCAGAGACACGTAATACTGACTCCTTTCCATACAAATTTGCGTAAACGCAAACGCGATCGAGCTGGTAAAAAAGTCCGCCGCCGGTTATCGTATCGTATGAAAACTCTGACGCATTCGAACGAAATGACGGAAGAGAAAAACGTGCGTTTAAACAAAATAAACACACTATAAATGGTGAAAAACGATTGTAGCGATCACAGTAAACTGTTTTTAACACGACAAAGTGGCCATAGTGAGATAAAAATTAAGTCACAAAGGGGCGAGCCGTACGAAGGTCAATACAGGCCCATTAATAAACAGTTAACGGGCAATAACTTAGAGTTTTAACGGGTGAAATATCGAATGAAATTAATTAACAATACGAGCTTCCGTAGTGGAGATCGCGTTAAATAATTGAAATGTTCATTCATTGTGACAGCAGTTAAATTATCTGTTTTTATATCGCGGATACGTATGGACAGTTTTATCATATAAAGCCTTGTAAGTTTTGACTTTTGGTGTTGTACTGTTTAAAGTGTACTTAACATTAATTTAATCCTCGTATAATTTCAGAGTTGTAAACGCAGTCAATGACAACATTATGGTTTACAAGGTTGTCGTAAATGTCGCACAAATGGCGGGATAAAATGTTATATATTTTGCCGCCCCGCAAAGTATCTAATATCTTATTACATAAATTTAAAGAATCAAAATATCTCAGACGCAAATGAAAAACTTACGTGAAGAATTTCGGAAGAGATTAAAGTATTTTTAAGTTTGTGTGCCTATGGATAATTTCTGTTAAGTATCCGAAATATCGTTTCCAGAGGATATCGTAAAAGACTCTTCAGGGCAGAAGCACAGGCTTGAAGCACATCTACTACTACTGTTGGTCATCATCATTATCAAACTATCAACCTGATGTTTCCTCATCATCATCAATGGCGTATAGAAGTCCACTGTTGGACATAGGCCTACCAGGAACTATAGGAACACCATTGCGCCTTATACTCAGCTCGACGCATCCAGCTTCTGTCAGCAACCTTTCGCAGATCGTCACTCCACCTAGCCGATGAGCTTCCTTCACTATTTTCCTGATATTTATATACCAATACTGCTAGATAAGTTTTTGTGTAAGTTTAACCACTCAGACACGGCAGGGAACGAAATAATTAAGCAAGAATCTTCACAACAATAGTAATTAAAATTATCTCATTAAAATAAGATTTTACTACGCAGGAGGTCTGACTAATCCCAATAAATTTGGGCAAACGCAAAAAATAACTGCCGGTAACAAGCATACCAATACCACCCACATTGCGCTAAATTTGGGCTTCAACCATTAGGTATGTACACATTTTGTTCTTAAACACGTGTTTCTAATCGCTGACTGTTTACGGAAGTGTGTCGATGTTGGTATTTAGTCCGAATCGTACAAAATTGAATTCGACATGGACTTAATTACATTACGAGTGTAGCGCCCTCCGGGTGGAGTAACATACGTAACACATACATACATAAATAAGGCCACGCTTTTTTCCCAGAGGGGTAGGTAGAGACCACGGATCTCCACTTACTAAGATCCTGGCATACCTCTTTTGCTTCATTTACTCATATCACATTCTTCATACTTGTCGGTTTAGGGTAGGTCCTGACGTCTCAACAACTTAAGTAACAATTTAAGAAAGTAAAAGTGGGGAGCGTGAGGTTTTTTTTCGTTACGGAATTTCTGTATTCGGTCCCCGCGCTCAAGGCCTTCGATAGAAGCTATGCAATAGCTTAAAAAGCTGCCGATAGGACCTGGATGTTTGAAGATGATAACAGGGCGCAATGACGCTCTTTAAGAGATGCCTAAGTCCAGCAGTGGATGGCCAAGGCCGATGATGATGATACTTACCAAGCAAATATTTATTGACATTTGTTATTTGTTTAAGATAAAGCCACATAGCCCAATTTGTTTACTTCATGCTCATATTACGTTTATATTTAAGATAAAGGTACCTACTTCAATTAAAATGGCTACTTTGAAACGAGTGCCATCAACGAAGCTTGAAAAAGAAGCTAATTTTGAAGTTATGAGCACGTTTAATTATTTGTATACCTACATGAATGACTTCCTTATGACCGTTATGAATCATTCACAAAAAACACTCATAAGAACGGCATTCAAACTTTTTCAAACACATTAAATCCAAAATATTAGCCGAGTAAAAAAGTAAGTAAGTCAATGAACTTATATTTGCAGCTGTCTTGAAGATTACTGTGGAATTACACTTGTCAATTTATGCAAATCTCATACCATTCCTGTAGATGTAGGATTTACGGGTGTTAGTTACTTATAAGCGGCTTATTGATGGTAAACGTCATGAAGGGATTAAAATTTGAGGTCAAGTTTATATTTTGAAATGGAGTAAAGCCTTCCTGCTTCCTATGTTTAGAGCTAAAATCCGATATCGGATTTCGGATCGGGTAAAACTTCCTCGAAAACAATGTAATAGTTAAGAATAAGAAAGGTAAAAATGAAGTTGAAATAATTTGAATAATAAACGTTTGGACGCGGTGTAAATTTAACAAAAAAAAACGGCCAAGTGTGAGTCGGAATCGCGCACGAAAGATTACCCACTGATACGAAGAGAAGAGAGCCCCACATAAATATTTATTTTTATTCTGTTTTTAGTATTTGTTGTTATAGCGGCATCAGAAATACATCATCTGTGAAAATTTCAACTGTCTAGCTATCACGGTTCATGAGATACGACCTGGTGACAGACAGGACAGTGGAGTCTTAGCAATAGGGTCCCGTTTTTACCCTTTGGCTACGGAACCCTGAAATTTTGAGTTTTTGCGTTCAAGAATCAAGATCACAAAGGTAGCTCCCGCCCGCGGTTTATAACGACGGTACCTGGATAAAAAGTAGGCTTTTATATTGATGATGATGTCCTCCTTGACGTATCCGTCAACGGCGAACCTTGTTAGTTTCGGACGTGAGAGCGAAGATGGCTTGCAAAGCCGAATTTTGTCATGAAGGTCCTATTACATTATTCCTGGTCTAGAACTACATGTACATACATACACACAATTTAGTTCAGTTCGAAGATCAGTTTTGGTCTGAAGGGCGCACAGACATTTCAATGTAATTTTTTTACTAACTTTCGTCAATATTCATATTTATGCATAATATCCTACATTAATACCTAGTTTAGGTCAAATTTATCTAATGAGTAGGTTGGTAGATACCTTGACCCTATCAGGGCGCTGCAGGAAAATAATAAACAGAAATGTCAAATATACCCAAGGTACAATTATATTACTAATATTATAATAATTTAATATTAGTAGGAATTATTAGGCCACCGCGGGAATATCCCAGACCCTCATAGCTTAATGCACATTCCTATTCAGGCTGTATAGGAGAAACGGTACAGAATGCCTGCACAAACGAACCAACTTGGCTCACTTCCCAAGTGTTACCATAAGCTTAGGTGTTGCTATGTTCATATAATGGACGTCTGCCTCTTCACCTGGTTCACGTTGGGAATTTTAAGTTTTACATGGCTTCCATAATAAACTAGTGGAGCCCTGAGAACGCAAGGCAGCGCCGCAGCAGACCAAGAAAAAGATGGCGGGGATAAATACGTTCGATAGAGCATGGGTACAAATAGCTGAAGATCGAAATAACTGGAGGGATCGTGGCGAGGTCTTTGCACAGCAGTGGAACGTAACAGGCTCATCGTAATCGTAAAACCTGCCGTTCTGCCTGCGACTCTACTCACATCGTATTCGATTAATAAGTAGTAAAAGCGCTCATTAGGGGAGGTCTAAGTCCAGCAGTGGACTGCTATAGGCTGTAATGACCCTTCCTTATCGTAAGCTAGTGGCCCTCCGACATGGCTTGACGACTAAAAAGCAAACATCTTAACGTGCCTTCCGAAGCACGGAAGCGCCTAGATCTAAATGCCACTAAATGGTCACCCATTCAAGTAGTGACCGGGCGGAGTGTTGCTTAACCAAGATTACCTGCTAAGAACAACAAAGCCACGCCACGAGCATTGATGATGATGATGATGATGATGATGATGATGATGATGATGATGTATAGGTGTGATGTTACTTCCGTTTAAGAAGTAGACAAGTGCGAACTTTCAAGTAAATACGATCAGTAGTTTTGGGTGTACGAGTTAAAAAACATTCATGCGTCCTAATATTTAGACAAACTTGCAACTATAATAATATATCTAGCAGGATAGAATGGAATTACTGGTTTTCCTTTGTTTCGCTTCCTTCCTTATTCCCAATTCCCAAATATTAGATTTAAAAAGCCGGGAACAAGAGAACGTGCTTCATTTCTCATTAAATTAAATAATAAATAATTCTGGACATTATCACACTGCATCACGTAGCCCCAAACTAAGCAGAGCTTGTATTATGGGAACCACATGATTGATACTAATTTTTTTTTTTTTTGTAAATACATACGTATCATACATAGAAAACACCCAGACCCGAGACAATTATCTGCAGAACATGCAAACATTTGTCCCGCAGCGGGGATCGAACCCGCAACCTTCTGCGTCTCAGGCGGACCTTCGCCCACTGCGCCACAGAGGTCGTCAAAATTAAGTACCTAAAGATACACAGCCATCGACCATAATTTAATACTCACGTTCATCTATGAGATGTTTCACTTAGTCACTTTTAGTCCGACGAGTTCGCCCGATTCGAATTATGTGACTAATTTGATTAGTTGAAATGATTTCATCTCTACATGAAATAAATAATCTAATCTGCGTAATTAATCAGAAGACTTAATATATTTATGAATAAATAAATTGGTCTAGTCTAGACTAGACGAATACCTACTAAATCAATTTGCATTTTATAATTAACTTAGAAGCAACCTTAATAATAACCATCTAACGATGTAATTCCTCAATTTGATAAAACTTCATTTCCTGTTGAGCTTCGTATAAAATACACCAATTCGTATTCAAATTTAAGAAAAAGCCTGATCTAGCTTTACACTTCATATTCGCCATCCGAACGGAGGTGACAGTCTACTCTCCTTGATTTATTGGCCTCAAACTGCGTAGGCGCTGCCCACAGCTATTCAGTTAACAAATAATCTGAACGTACTAATTATTTTTTGCAATTTTAATATGTTAATTCGAAACATAAATTCTATCAGACAAACAGTGGAAAATGTGGAAAAAAAGTGTCTGCACCAAAACTCCGCGCACGCTGTCACTTGCGCGGTCTATCACTTAACACTTTTAAGGTGACATAAGGTCTAAACTAGTGCAAATTTGGCATTTTGAAGTTTATTCATGTCAAATATGCTTGGACGATTTTTGTTAAATTTCACTTGAAGACTGTCACTCTATATTGTTCTATATAATTATCTCGATGCAGACAAAATACAACACTGCTGTGCATAATAAAGGAGTCATTACTAGTGCATTGTTCAGATATCAAAAGGTTAAGAGTAAATAAAAGTGTAACGTTATAACAACGGGTTACTGACACAAACAATAACGAACGAGCGCAAAAGCAATCTCGGTCATATCCGGGGGTAACAATTGAAAAGGTTTACGGTGTATAATAAAAACGCACTTTATAACGAACAAGAAATGAGCATTGAGCACCGCTACGACCTTGAGACGAGAAAACACTTAAACAAAGAGCGATCACGGAGACTATTGTCATCACAATATAAGAATGTATAATTCTACAAGCCGCGGTATTGTCTGCGGGCACATGTGTCACGGGTGGCATTTTGACGCGCCAGCGCATGATGCGCGAACGCATTCCCGATTCGACGCGCAACCGGAGACGGACACTCGCATCTAAGAAATCATCCACTCGCAGAAATCTATGCACTTTGAAAGTCAACGAATTCCAGCAGCGAACGCAAGCAAACAGAACCAATTAGTGACAGAAAAACGAGCAAAGAGAAATCTGCTCCATTATCGCCGAACAAAACGGCCGTTGTTTGTTACAGTTACAGTAGCGATCTCGGGGTCTCTTCGTTTCGTGCGATGGCCGTGACCTCTCGGGAGATACCGGCCGGTGACCGCTCGCCCCTCGCTTTCTTCTGACCCGCTTTTCATAAACAATACTTCGGCAATGGCTCGGACCGCTCGCTCGGTAGAAAGTGGTCGATAACGTGCGAGAGTCGACGCCTGTATCAATCAGCGATACCCATAACATTGAATACGCAAAACAGCACAGAAACGCCATTATTCCGGCTCGAATTCTCGATTGGTCACGGAAAAGCAGTATCCGATTGCGGTCCGGTTTAATTTACCGTGTGAACAGTTCGAGATAAACAATGCTAAATGAATACCGGAGTTTTCTAAACAAATTAAAATGCCGGGTGGTTACATAAGTTTTAGAAATCAAACTAGCCATAATATTTCCATTCCATCGGATCTGCTCCAATGGAGACAAATTACAGCGAGGGCCCATCGAGTCGTTAGGGGAATGACGTGGCAGATGTTTTGTTCGTCGTTCGGGACATCTGGTATTCCGTGCGCATCGGATTCCGCAAATCAAATAACAATTCACCGCAAACAGACGTGCCAGGACAAACGAAACGCTTCGTGATTGTGCGATAGCTACGGAGGGATTGATAGATTTTTTTATAAATGTCCAGCAAGTGGATAACTAGCTGGACATAAAATCTCCACGAATAAAATTAGGATGCAGAGTAAGAGATCTGAGCCACAAAACAATGAAGGTCATAAATCACGGCTTCCTCCGAGTAACGGTTGCATCCTACGGGCAGAAGCTTCGCGGCGGGCAATCCGGCACTATCTCAATTGATGGTTTCCGGTGCACATTAGAGCAGTCTATCGCGCAGCTGTCTGCTGAGCGATACACTTCATTTGCCGTTGCGCGTGCGCACCGTAGAAAGTGCCGCTCTGTCATCGGCCACACTCGCCCAAAATCGAACACAGATGCGCGAAAGGGACGGCTTCCGCGCGAACGCTGGTGAGAGGTTTGGGGAAGAGTTGCACATTTGGCGTGCAAACACCTGCCGTTTTCGCTTCAGTGGTTCTATTTTCTTCCATTTTATGAATTCTTGATAAAATGATTATATACTTAGTATAGTCACAGAAAAGCACCCTATGTTGGATAGATTAAAAATAGATACTTTTTATTGAGGGATTGCCCACATGTTTAAAATTTCAAGTTCCGTTGATACCTACACACCAATCAAGAAAATTAAAAACTACTGAGTCATAGGAGTTTCTCAATCGTCATTTGGCATGTTAGTTAATGACGTTTGCCATGAAGACAGGTCAACTAACCATGCGAACGCAATCACATAAACGTACGTAATTTCCGGTTATTACTAAAGGCTGCGGAGCGAGTGAAAAAAACTTGTAGCATGGCGAGCACCAGGGAAGAGATCACCTGCCTTTTGGTACTTCCCATGACAGTTGTATCGTATAAACGCTACCTGCCTCGCTCAGCTCAACACAACACCCAGTCCCGGTCCGAAGGGTTACGAGTCTATTGCAACATTTGAATCAAATAAATCTGCGGCAGTCTCGTTAACCGTCATTTGATAATTTCAAACAGTCTTCATGAGATTTCATTTACCAAATCTATTTACTTATTATTTATTTATTTTATTGTTACCAAGGTATCACGGGAGACCTTGTTTCTTAGTTCTCAAGGTTTCCCTGTTTGGTTCCATATATTCCAAAGATATATCCTTGCCCTTATCCCACTCTTAGTGTGGTCGGCACAATATGGTTTTCTCTTCCATTTTCTTCTTTCAGTCGTCATCCCAACACTCAACACTCATTTCTAACTCATATCATATTTCACACAGTCCATTCAATTCTTTTTTCGACCGAACTCTTCCAGTAACGCACGGATCGTGAATACTAATCTTTTACAAATTAAACCTAATACATAACCTACGCAAGTTCCCTCGGACAAAATATTAAGATAGTTCTACAACCTCCTTAGTTCAAATCGATTTACACCTATTCGACACTATTAACTTCTTGTTACAAGCGTCGTGTGGGCGTCCATAGACGGAATTAATTTATCCATGTGGGAAGAACGGTAACCAAAAACACTAGATCAAGTTACGGTCGTTAATCAAAGTTACAAGATAACTGGGGGATTTTGTGACAAAAACTCGACGAGGGAATGTGGCACACGGCTACTTTGATCAGAGAAAGAACATGGAAGCGACGAAAATAGGCAAGCAAGAAGAACAAATAAAATCCATTTGACCTGCACAACACAAATAAGTAGGTACCAGATACAAATAAAAAAGATAGGCAAGTACAAAAAGCAACTTCTTGTTTATGCAGTGGTGGTGACTTCAACTCACGCAGTCAGCATATATATTTGTTATCTTAAACCGGGAATGAACACCCAATGAAAATGATGTTAATAAATAATAAAGTTCAAAAATTCCTTCCTTAGTAGTTAGTAGCACTGTACAACTGCGAACAATACCATCACCATCATCAGCCTTTTGGCATAGGCCTACCCAATGAGCGCCATTACGCCCTGTCCTCAGCTCGACGCATCCAGCTTCTACCAACAGCCTTTCGCAAGATCGTCACTCCATCTAGCCGAACAATATCAAACACGGGTTTTCAGGTAAATTACCTGCTCTGTCTCACTAGTTTCATTTAACTAGATAAATAAATAAAGTATTTATTTGGCACACATTAACACAAAATTAAAACAAGAATAACAGCACAAACAAGATATGTAAAGGAACAAAATAGCAAGATTTAAAACAGAAAACAACACAAATAGGAGGTTTGGGTAGACAAGCGGAAAGTAGTAAGTAACCTAAACACTGATAGGTAAACAAACCCGTCCGCATGCCTACCCATCCCTAAAATTCTCAAACTAGTTATTTTTGCAGTTCCAGTTAAATAAAAATCTGATGAATCTTCCGACATTCGATGATGCTATTTTCAACGGTCGGCCATTAACCATTTAAACCGCCAAAGCATTAGTCACGCAAAAAGGTTATAATTAAATCGGAATGTATAACGATCCCTCAGGTTATACACAGGTCGATGAGTCAGACCTCAAGCATAATCAGTTAGATCAGTCATGCGTTACATCATGTGAACCTGAAATGCCAATTGTTCAGTTTTTAGGACGTTCGGATTGTGAGTCTAATCCATCGAAAATTATTTAATTCAAACAGTTGTACAGAATACCCTGCACTTTTGGTTCAAATTTAAGAAACTTTTGGTTTATAAATCATGATATTGTGTTCAATCTAACAGCTTAAAACTTATGATTGAAAAATCGGTCCTTACTTAGTATTATCTATTTCTATGTTTTAATTCGTCGTACTCGACAACGCAGCTGGTTTCACCGAAGGGACTATTATACCTACTAATATTTCAGTATTATTAAGTGTGACAGTTTGCTGTTCTTCACAATAAATAAAAACATTTATTATCGTTACAACTTACATTTTGGCCTTAATTTCTAGCGAATATTGATTGAGACAGTGAGAGATTGATTTTAGGATAACGCAGTTCAAATTCAGGATGATGTTGTGGGTCACATGTTTACTTTAGACTGAAGTTACCTTACGTACAAATGTACATATGACTGTTTATCTTCCCAAATAAATAAAATAAAATAAAATAAGTCCGTTCCACTTCCAAACTAACCTTGTATTGAAAACGTTTAGGCTGATCTTTTTTCCTTTGAGTCTCCGTCTTTTTGTGTCAACATGGATGGTAAAGAAATACATTGGGTTATATTTTGTTGCTAAAAGTCCAGCCGTGAGGTCTAAAAACAGAACATATAACCTTAATCTTTGTATTCTATTAATAAAATGCCAATTAAAACCGATATCGAGCAGATTCTTTAATAGTCAAGCGTTTGACCACTATCACAGCTGAAACAGATGAAGATGGAATACGCTTGCCTACAAGGAACCGATTGAATCGTATTGGTACTCCAGAAGACTAGACCTAAAACAAAGACGTTAGATAAGAACGAAATGGCCTGCCAAGAACAATAGCCACAGAGAAAGGCTAAAATAAAGGTCATGGCTACGGCAGGTCCCATTATAAATTCATGGGCGTGTTCGCATATTGTGGGTACGACAAAGGAAATATTTTTAATGCTTGGTGCAAAATCACAGGACAATAAACTTTTGCGATTTTCAGACATCATAAAACCAAGGTGACATTGAGATCATGATTTTTATATCTCCATGAAATGTTTTAACATTTCCTTTTATTAATCCCAACAAATGTCTTAAAAGCTTTTTTATAGCATCAAAACTTTACATTTTATGTTCATATCACTATAGGGAGGTCAAAACCCGTGTTTTTATATTGTGTCGTTAATTTTACTGTCTTAAGGAATTCAGCATTACCTGACGTTCCAATTATATGACAATCATACCAGTTCAGTTAAAAAGAATCAAACTTTGAATTGTTTCTTCAGAGGAACCCTATGGTAGAATCTCATACCTAAACTAGGAAGCTCTTTGAGGATAAGGGGTCAGCGGCAGTCAATAATCATTACAAACGGTTTATTATCTAACACAATCACATTTGTGTATAGATTTCCTCATGTTTAATCAAATATTAGGCAAGATACAACTTTTCTCAGAAGCCTACACTTGTTTCAGATCCCGTCGTGTCTCCGTCAACTTGGGCCACATCATCTAGCCCGTCCAGGGGCGGCGCTGGCCGGGCACGGATATGCAAATCTCTGACCACCCCGCGCTCGCAGCCGCATGCATTCATTAGTCATGGCTCCGTCGACACACCCTTCCATATTCTCTAGCAAATCTTAACCAAGGCTATCGTTCGCTTCCAAAGAAATAATCATAGTGTTGTTCTCCAAAATTGCAAGTTTATCATTTGGATTTTATGGATTCTGTGAAAGATCCGTGTAGGTACATAGGTTTTAAGTAAGTCGTGATGATGATGTTTGTTTCTGCAAAAATGTTCATAAAACCAGGTAGCGTTATTAATATTCAAAGTCGTTGCGATGTTTTCTTTTCTCCGTATGAAGAACATTCTCTGTCAGGCAAGCTGTTTATGAGTCCACTAACACGATATAAAATAGTTTGACATTTATCGGATGAAACATAATTTCGTGTCGGTTGGCAGTAAGATATGTGTGGAGTAGTCGCGACCGCCGGCTCCAATTACCCGGCCCGCTGCGCACGCGCCGCCTGCCCTTGGACTAGCTGCTTACTTCACACAACATGTACCAAAACAAACAGCATGCATGCACAGCGCAGACTTAGAAAGGAATTTCATTGCAGCCGAGGTTGCATTAATTTTATCTAATCCATACACATGGCCAAGCCGAGACGTACAGGAATGGATTTGGACAAATTCGCGAAGGGGCTTCTTCACTAAGACATTCCTCGTCCCAGGGATTGAGCCGTCAGAGGCCCCGCTAGATTTACAGCTGCGATACAAGCGCCCTTCCGCCGTGCTGATAAATAGCGTCTCTAATTATATTTACGCAGCGCCGGCAGAGTCGCCATAAATCCTCACCGAGGAATGCCGGGATAACACCGTTTACGGCCGATGCGACGCGACGACCGCCTCTTATATAGTGCTGGCCGACGCCGCTGACGTTTGTATTAATACAGAATTAGTGAACGAGCGATAAAATCTAATTTTATTAACCTAACTTACAGATGCAGCATCAATTGCGCCCTATTTTTCCATTTCTAAGTTTAGTCCGGACAGGATGCTAACGTGTCGCGCGCCGGGTGCCGTGGATGAAAACGCTCCGGAAACGTACAATTAAAGACGAGACGTACGCGCATGATGGACGAGTCATTGAACTCCGTCCAAGGTTAGGGAAGGGAGTGTAAACAGCATTCGAACTGCATCCATCAACGGCGCAAACAGCGTTGTCGAGAGGCGTCAATATTAGTCTGCGTCGCGTCGAGCTGGCAGCGATAAATTTATCACAATAATGTTTTCATTTCATAACTGAGATTAAATAGCAATACTTGCGTTTAGTGTTTGTGTATGTCTAACCTACAGCTAAGCTATCTGTTGAAATAATTAAACTCATTCTATGAATAACCACATACACCACGCATTTTTTCCCAATTCAGGTAATCCCAAAGGTTACGCGAAATGTGATTCACTAAATCACACAGCGTTTAAATATAGCATGTCACGCACATGACAACTCATTTATTCTAGGCACAGACACGCATTAAATGTTTACTAGTGCCTTGAACGTCGTTTTCACAACTGCAACTATAATCAATCGCATTCCAAACAACTTGGAGATCTTGGCGACGCGATAAAAACGAGACGTGTAGAGATATTCCGAGACATTCCTTTATGATCGCAATCTAAAATTAGCGAATGAAATACGGCTGATAAGCGTCGCAATCTCAGAAGCGCATACGCATTTCGCGCACTAAAAATATATCCTCGGCGATAGACAGGACAACGCCATCGCTTCGATCATATCTCGAGATCGATCTATCTAGGCATGCGATCACTGCAACCTATTCTGAGAAGGGATCTTCCAGTGAATCCAAACATTACCTGGCGATTTGCAACTCTGATGCGCTGGCAATAAACAAACCACAACAGTTACGTCAGCTGCGGAGGCTGCAAGCGGAGACGATAAGGTTGCTAAGAAGCGCATCAGATCATTTATAACATAATCGCAATCAGTCATACTCGATTCACACAGCTCACTGAACGTGTTCGATCTACCCGCCGATTAACCCGCTCGGCTGTCGAATCGCAATTAGGTGTCTCTAGATGTTAGGTATGTACGGCCGCCCATATCTAGAAGCCGAAGGTCGACCAGACTTTCGCTGTGGCTCAGTCGCGAGGTTGCATTATGCGAGCCCAACCCGAGCTTCGGAAAATCTAGTCGCCCACGAGCGCCGGCGCATAACCGATGCGGGCACGACCGCGCCACCATTACCATACGCCGCTCTCGAACCAGCACGGGAGCCGTGTTGACATTGGCCGCACCGTTACATCGGTTTTGTAACCATATCAAAGCCGGCATTCCAGCACTCGTTTTCGAATGGATCGCGATTGTTCTCTCGCGACAACGCGCCCACGCATGCGTGGTGTCGCCGAGCTTACACAATTCGCGAGCAAAGCATGGGTGGCTCCCGGCAGGTGAGCCGGTCCGCCGAGCTGGCTGCGGCCTTGCCAGGAAGGGCATGACCGACGCACATTCCGTCCGGCTCGTCAGGCGTGACGAATCGCATCAGCTGCCACTTGCACTTGGACAGTGCATTTTTTAGAACCTACTACGAAGATAGGCATTCGAGCCAAACGGAGGGTGATACGTGAGAACGGAAGGAGCACTGATGCGACACACGGTTGAGGAAAAATTGTCCGCCGGTTGCGAGGCAGAGCCTAAGTAGATAAGGCAAGGTGTGCGGACGAAGCGGCCTCGGTCTGCATGTGCTGCATAAGGATCGGGTTTCGTTCCGCAAACTCGAGATAACTGCAGCACGCCGGCTAGCGCAGCTGCATATTTTCCGCCGACCAAGAACACACATCTAGCCTTATTCCGCTCCATTTTAGCTATCTGTGCCCTATTTGAATAGGAAATACGAGGTTACGTTTGTAGTAAAGTAATTAAAGTTTCCTGAGCGTTTTGCGAGTTAGTCACCGGCGTGCGGGCGGGTCGCTATCGCTACGTCTAAAAACGGAGTTCTAATAATCGACACTATCTAAAATAGCCGCGTGACAAACGAAACCGAAAGTGATGCGTGATGCAACGGTCCCGAATTTAGCCGGTGCGGTCCAGGCGGTGCATCGCCCGCCGCCCGTGCCAAGCCGCTGCCATTTCGCACTAATGACACGAATAAGATATTAGCGCAGATACTAGCCACTCGCCTCCGACACCTATGGGCGACTCCTCCGAACGCAATCCAGACGACTCATGTGCACTAAAACCCGCCTGATTGCCGTCCCGGCCATACAAGAGAACCGTTAAAGCCGCAAGAAGCCATTCGATAATCCGCACCTACCGTTACCCGTCGACATGCAAAACCGGTGATGAGTTGGAGTGCATATGCATACGGTGGGGCGGCGCTGTGACACGGGCGCGGGTCGTAGGTCCGGCCGCATTCCTCGCCGCACGAAAGTGAAACCGCATCGGTCCGACTCAGCTGTAGAAAGTCCACGATTATATCTCGACGCCGGACGAGCAAAAACTGCTATCTCGAGTCGCCAGCTCCCGGGAAACGGGGCGCCTGGGGCGACGTCGCGCGGAGAAATTGCCAATAACCGCTGGCGATCGCTAAACGATTCCTTTCATTTACTCAAACGCCAGTACGCAGCAGTCTGTTTTGAATTTCACTTAGAACCGCGACCCGAGGCGGTGTGGCTTGACTTTTGTATGCATCACGCGATAAGTCACGCAGTGGCACAAATCGTTCAAATCGCCAGTTCCAAGCGTTATTAGTCGTATATAATGTATAAGAGGTTGCATGGCGAGTCTCGCTCGGAGCTTTATACATCAAACTGGTTTGAAAAGAAACGTTCTTTATTTTATAATTATTCAAATAATCTAGAAATGAAATCTTACATAGAAAATTACTGGTTATGCTCGTATGTAATGCAACGTTAATGGCATTAGGTTACTGCAAGTAAGCAGCCCAGCCCACACACGAATCAATAAAATTACCAAACATTAATTATTATGCGTCGAAACCAGAGCCTTGCCTTGACCCCAATCTAATACCTACCAACTTACAAACCCGTGATCCTTGCTTCTTCTTCGCATGTACTCCAGTGTCGGAGTTTTTAATCCTCAGACATGGCCAAACGACTAAAATAGCCTAGACCAACATCTTAACGTAGGTACCTTCCGGAGCACGGAAGCTCTTAGATCTAAATGACTCTAAACGGACATCTAAAGTTAGCCACGCCATGAACGCATATTACTGCGTGGAGGAGTAACAATAACAATTATCACATCCAAACTATCGCCTATAAAATATTAGTAAGTACCTATCTGTTATATTATGATGCTTAGAAAAAAAGTGGGCATGTATCGAAAGTAATATTTGGACTTGTCTCTGACTACCCCCGTTAAGGTATCCTCAATAGATTCGCGTACTGAGCAGTATCTGAAGATATCCCTATTGGGGAAAAAGTCGTGAAGATGTATGTTTTTTTGCTTGGAAAAATTGTTTTCTGATTCGGTAGCTTGGTGCTTTTTGTACCAAATTAGCAATGAATGGGTTACCAAGGCCGGCTATCCTATGTACCACATTGCATTATAAGACATTTTGAGAAAGAGGTACCTTTATAAGGCGAGTGTGAAAGGGACAGTTGGAAGGGAAAGACATCGACGTATGTTGTCCGATCTCATCTAAGACGTGCTGAAAAAAGACCAGCTCAAGAGTACACAAAACCGACGAGCATGTATGAAGAATGTGATGACAGTGAATGAACCAAAAGAGGTATTTAGCATCTGATAAACATTCTACGAAGTGACTGAACCATAACAAAATAACCAATCAAAGGTTCAAAACACAATAATATCCTTATAGCTACTTGCTTGCTAACTAAAGTGCCTACCTACATTATGCTTGGGCTGAACATAGTAAGTGCTATACTTAGGTAGGCCTTACTGGTTCTTGAAAAGGGTAAACAAGATCAGGTGTGCAGTTTCTGAGAGCAGTATTGCAGTTACGGGGCACGTAAACATATCACAGTTTGCGGAAATGTAAAATAAAAACTGTCGGCAGCTAAACTGCGGGGGAAATGTTTCAAACTAGTTGCAGACGCTTCGAACTGCTTCCGAAGTATCAGGCAGCGGAAAAAAATGATTTTTTTTTTGCAGCTTCTAACATTGTTTTTTTCTACTATTCCCTGATTCTAGAATGGATAGTACCGTAGTAAATAACCTAATATCTCCTAATACAACCTTTGTTTTTTTTGTGCTGGCCTTGAAAGTTAGAAAAAAAACAGCAAACTCAATTTCATTTAAATGAATAACCTCAGGGATCTATTAGCTAAATACTAGAAAATAGAAAATTTGGTTCAGTCCAAAGTACCTAGGTGCTTTATGTTTCTTTATCAAAATAAGAAATGTTAAATTCAAGTAAGTTTAATAATACTATCTTTGTTAATTCCTTTTTAAAATTTATTTACTTTTTCAAGTTTTTTAAAAAAAAAAACCCCCCGTTATGGTAACCTCAATAGATTTGCGTACTGAGCAATATCTGAAGATATCCATAATGGGGAAAAGTTGTGAAAATGTTAGTGTTTTTTTTTAATAGGTCCTAAGAATTAGTAATAATTTTATTTATAGTTTGAGTGAAAAAATATATTCTTACTATTAAGTCCTCTCTAACTATTGTAGTTCCTATCAGGCCCATAAGAACTTACCTTACCACCTGTATGCCTATCATATCCTAAGTAGTGATTATTTTATTGTTTATTTTATTTTATTTATTTAACAAAATCGACAGCTCTTAAGTACAGCACATACAAAGCTTATGATATGACAGCAGGGATTTACATTTTATAAGTGTATCCTAGAAACTAAGAACAACAGTCACTAAGTAGGTATAAACTATACTTAGTATTATACTATTCTAGCGAACTTGTTTAATAATAATAATAAAGATGTTTTATTGACATAATAAAGTTTTACAAAATTTTCTTAGTGAATCCATAGGCTTGCGAACTAGTTGAAAACTGTGTTTCAGGAGCCAGTGGCTTCTCCCAGTTTTTGAACTTAAGTTATATAATTATGCCTTAACGTTTAAAAGTTTTAGAGTGTATCATTACTAGTTTTATATAATTAGGTAAAATTAGGTAAAAAAATTAGAAAAAAAAACAATTCCCTCGGTATTTAAGTAAAATAAAGTAAAATTTGGTAGCCTTAGAAAATTACAGTCTCTCAGATTAATATAAAATAATTATTCTCATAATGCATGCTGTGTACCCATCTTTATAGATAGAAGCTATGTGTCATACAATTTGAAAGTTTGTAAATTTACTTCATGCCTTTAATTGCATACTTGCCGAAGTACCATGTCCCAGGCCAGGCACAGCAACAGGTATAGCAACCCGGTCAATGAGTAAAAGTTATCTCCCGATGCTTATATCATCTAGAGTGGATGCAATCACCTAATCATGAGTCCAAGTGCCAAAAGTAATCAATTTTGATGTTGACTCAAGTCTCCATTTAGCTAGGACAATATGTAGGTAGAATAAGTGAATGCAAATTCATTGTTTAACACTTTTTAATTTGCTTTTGGGAAGATGTTATGAGGACAGGGTACAATGGCGGTCATTGGGAGAGACTTATGTCCAGCAGTGGAATGCTATAGACTGATGATGATGAAGTCATTTAGGTCTTTTGACCATCAGTTAAAAACAGTTTTTTATAAAATAGTAACTCCTTTAAAGGCTGTTAGATAGGCTATATATAAGATTTGTTTGGATTTTATTTGAATAAATAAATAAACACCTTACTGACATTGACATCTACAGTTTTAAATATGACGGAACCATGTGTATTTGATTAATGTGGAATTCGTTAAATATTACTAAAATAGAAGTAACCTTCCTACTTAAGTTCATGATTGTTATTTTATGACATTGACCAATACAGTTTTAGATGTGATTGAACCATAAGCCCTTGATTCATGTGGAATTCATTTAATATTACTTACCTACCAAATATTAGCATTAATTAAACAATCCTTTCTAGTAAGCAAAAACATGCCTTATCTCCAGTTATCAAGAGTCTACTCTCATCAGTCACACTATCAACTTTGATAAGACAGGTAGGTAAAGTACTTTGCTGTCTTCCAACCTTTCCGTATCATATTTAATTTATAGAGGAATTCAATATTAATTGCAGACTTTGCAACACTTTGACCATTTATGTCCATTGTGTTATTATCAACACATAAATTAAAATATTTGTAAGATTATTAAAAGTGTGTACATTCTTTAGCATGTGAAACAACTTGACATTGAAATACTCGGAAAATAGCATGCCTGTTTCAGTTAACAATTAGTTTCATTAAAAGATGCATTTTAAGCTATATTTAGCTCAATGTAAAACTAGTTTTCACTGTTTGTTTTGACACAATGCCTCCCTAGGGTCAAAACTTAATTTTTAAATTGCTACTGGCAGAATGTGGATAGCATAATCAGCCTAGGAAATACTTAAAAAAAAATACAATGGGGTCACTCAACCTTTGACAAGCTTATCAGGGTCAATCTACTTTTGACAGTACTGTGATAGGAGACTGACCTTGCGAAAGGAGTTTGCTCGACGTGGTAGACCGAGGTGATCGGCTCAGAGCGCATGATGCTACGGAGCCGCTCTTCGGGCAGCTCCAACAAGCCATCACTCGCCGTCTTCACATCTCCCTTGCTCAAACCACTCAACACACTCATTTTGAACGTGTAAACGACTAACGACCGACGGTAAAAACTTTGTGACTTCGACAGTCGAGCACTAAACTATTCACGGTAGTCCTTACGATCAAAATTACACTTATTTAGAAACGCAGGGCATAAATAAGACCACATGAAACATTTTAATGCCACCACTTTTTCAAAAGGCGAGTTTTCTCCATGTCATTGCTAGAAGAGATAACCGAACACAGAACGCTTCACTTGCTTCACAACTTATCAAAACAAACAGTTAACACTTCTATTTTGATGAAATGCGAAGTAATATTTTGATGACACTCGTTTCGAAAAACTTGTAAAATGTCAAGCGCGCGGACAGCTGCGCATCGACGAGTCGACCGCACTTCGTCGAACACGTTTCTGCCGTTGCGTTGCGTAGCGAGCGCCTCGCCAACCGAGCCCAACCGATACCGTGCCATTCAAATTCCGCTTCCAGCGAATGTCGTTATTCCTACGTCCTAAGTTCGAAAGTTGCATGGCAAGGTCATTCCACAGGCATAACTTAGAAATTTAGTTAAATTGTAAATCGATAGATGTCGCTGATGTAGGGGCATTCGCTTAACACTAACTTGTTAGTACTACGCCCCATACAAGAGATGTCGCTGCCAACTACTTTGTTTTCATTTTTTTCAGTCAGCGTTGCCAGAACGTGCCAAAAGGCACGGTTTTCGGAACATTTTTTTTCCATTCATCTCGGACCGTACATTTTCCTTGCCATTTACTCATGTAGGTTATCGTTTTTGCAAGATGAACTAAGCCTTCGAAACAAAGGAGACAGAAGGAGGAAGGCGTAAATAGTGTAAGTAAACATTTATGCGATTGTTTTGAATTAGGTGGATGAATGACATTCTGTCACGCCCAAACTCCTGAATTACCCCTTTGACTGTAACTCATTAAGAAGCAATTTTTGTGCCCTTGAGTGAAAAGTAGAAAACTTTTACCAAAAAAAAGACAAATAAATAAAAAGTTGAAAACGTTTACCTAACGTTCATATAAAATTCAAATAATAATAATAATAAAAGTCAAAAGTCAAAATTCATTTATTCAGTAGGAACTGTATAGTACACTTTGAAACGTCATTTTTTTTAATTTACCACCAATTCGTAACGTGACCAAACAGAGAAGAATTGGCAAGAAACTCTGCTTGGCTTATATTTTTTTAACGTCATTGTACTTAATATCTATTACATTGTTTTTGATGGAGTTGGAGGCAGTTTCATCCTAAGCTTTTTTGTCATCTAAATAATCAGATATTTTATAATAAGCTTTATTACATAGATTACGTTTAACAACATTTTTGAATTTATTTACAGATAGATTAATCACATCATTTGGGATTTTGTTAAAAAATCGTACAGACATCCCTTTAAAAGATTGACTAACTTTATGGAGCCTTACAGTGGGAACAGCTAGTTTATCTTTATTTCTAGTGTTAACATTATGATAGTCGCTATTTTTCTTGAACATGTTAATATGTTTTCGGACATACATTAAGTTTTCATATATATATTGGCACGGCACTATCATAACATTTATTTCTTTAAACTTAGTTCTAAGTGATTCTCTGGGGCCCATATTATAAATTGCACGAACAGCCCTCTAATATGAGATAATGGTAATCTTAAACCTATACTATATTGGTGATTCCCGTAGTAAATTACCAAAATTAGAATTTCACGTTACTATAGCTATCAACTTTTTTGTGTACCTTTCTAGTTAATAAAAAATAACATCAGCACAGAATAAGTAAAAATACTACTTACATTTAACCATGTAAATTACACCTTTACTACCTACAAAGACGTCAGGGCTCGCTTTGCTTAATTATAACTCTGTATGTAGATATTATTATTATCACACTATTTGTAACTTTATAGTTTGTACCTAAGCTTAAATAATTCTGTTATGAAACTAATTATAGTAGTGCCCCAACGGGGTTCATGTTGCGGACCAAATTTTATGTGGAACACCTTGTACTGTACCACATGAAACAATAAAGAATATGAATGAATGAATGAATGAATTAATTAATGCTTTTCGATTAGTTTAGGTACCGTTTTTGCATTGATATTGGATAAAAGCGTAGTAAAATTTTGGTGAGCATCGTACTTTATCTGAAATTTATACTGGCAACGCTATTGTTTTGCCCACTTTGCATGCAACAGGTAAGAAAAGTGCTTTTTCCAAAGGAGCACAGATTTTTACTGATCATTTTACTGTAGTAAACAAAGAAGAAGAAGAAGAGGCTGTATAAGGTAGTAAAGATCCTACAGAATACATAGGTACAGAGAACAAAACCATTTTCCTATTCTTTGAAATAGTACCTACTTATTACTTTGAGTACACTAGTGACATCTATCAAATAAAGTGTAAAGCAATTCGTAAATAAATAAAATAGATGGCGCTGACGTTAAAATAAAAAAGGTGTGGCAATTTTTGAATGTAAAAACCATGTAAAAATATTAGGAAAGGTAAAAACTTATTATTTTCTGTTCTTCTGTAGTCAGAATAAAATCCTGTCCCATCCTTTGCCTACTGTTTATTACTAATAAAATTGTGAAAGTTTGTAAGAGTGGATGGAGGGGGGATGTTTGTTACTCTTTCACGCAAAAACTACTGAACGGATTTGGATGAAACTCGGAATATACATTGTATATGACCTGGATTAACACATAGGCTACTTTTTATCCTGGTACCACGCAAACGAAGACGCGGGTGGAAGCTAGTTTAATATAAGTTGCGTTATATTAAGCTTATTGAATAAAACAACACATTTAAAAAAGTAGATTCACATATAATTGCATATTAAATTTAGGTAATTATCACATAATGGATTATGCGTTATTCCGCGCCCAGGCTGCTTGTAGGGCTTCGCCGAAGATCTTCACACCCACTGATAGGAATTTGTTGAATTCAGGGATCGCATACAGACGGTCCTGCCAGGCGGCTGTGAGGGGGAACCTGCAAACAAAATATGGTTTTAACACGTTGATTGTGGGCCTGGTGGGAGCAGTTGCATTTCCAGCGTTGAGTTTTCAGCACTCAAAGCGTTATACATTATTGGCCTTACTTATGTATTGCCATCTCTATCCGTTGGATAATGACAAACAGTGACAGGGCTAACCTTGAGCATTGATTAACTTTAAGTATCGTTCATAAGTAAGGGGGTATATCTCCAAAACGTTTTAGCAGATAAATAAACAAATAAAAAAAAAGACGTGTGGCACTCGGGGACTGCCGCGGTAAAGCTATTGCATAGCATTTTGTATCAACGTATGCAATTATAATTATTTACTTATTTTATTTATGCAGTATTTCTTTTTCTTCGATATTAATTCAAGTTACACTTTTTGAGCGTGGTGACCGATAAGAAAACATTTTTTTTTCTTTTATTAAATAAACGAGCTTCGTAGAGTCGTACAATACGTCTAGTTGCACGCACACAAACACCGTGTCGAAGACTGCCGAAAAGAAACGACGTTAGACAATGCACGGCCTTCAAGCCACACCTCCGTGCCCGTCGGAGTGGGGAGCGTGAGGTTTTTTTTCGTTACGGAATTTCTGGATTCGGTCCCCGCGCTCAAGGCCCTCGATAGAAGCTATGCAATAGCTTAATAAAGGTAATCAATCATTTCATTCTTTTCTTCATAATTACACGTATGGTTTTTGGATCAGTAGCTTGAGTGAGAATAACATAATGTGGTGAATTCTGAGGAACCCCCTATTTATCGCTAAAACTAGTTATAACTAGCTAAAAGTAATTTCGTCTCGTATTATCTCGTATTATAAGAAAGAGACAGCTCCTTTAAGTTTAACGATAAGTTTAGTGAAAAACTTTCAGAATCACTACCAATGTAGGTACAATCTAAGATATTATGTACGTACAAAGTTTGCGTTAACTATTTTGATATCAAAGTTTAAAAATGACAAAAATATAGCAAATTGTATAAGCTACAACTATACCTTATATATTATTGTAAAATAGGTATGTTTGCCACACTCAAGCTTCACAACTCAGACTATAATAATTATATTAAAAGTATTCGAACCCTCACAGTATATGTATTTTGAGCACTCAAAGATTTTATCGTCATCAAGCCACTTTTGGAAAAACCTATGTTCAGTCACAAAATAAATCAGTATTGAACAATACTCAGGCAATCAGAAATTCAGTTCAAAAATGTCAATATCGTTAAAATATAAATATTATAATTGTTGCAAGCTCTAATTAAAAACATATTCGCCCTATATTTGGTTCTACATGTAGGGGTCCAGAAAGTTTATTTTTTCTAGTAGAAGCCGTGGGCAAACCAGATAAATATTTAACTCATTTAACTAACGTGAATTAACTCATTTATATTGAAAAACGGTAATTTTCACGTACCGTTACGTCGGTGAAGGCACCGACGGCGTTTCGACTCGTTAAGAGAGTCTTCATCAGGGAGAGTGAACGCGACGCTCTTCCAAAATCGGTCTTGTGAAAATTCCCGTTTTTCAATATGAATCAGATAAAAATTTTCAAGTAATGATTCGGATTCAATTTGCTGATTTAGTAATTTATATTTTTATAGCAATGACACAATTCATATTAGATCCATAGGCTCTCCAACTAGTGTTAACTGTATTTCAATTTGGTCTCGTATAGTTACGCTTATTATAAAGATGCACAATAGGGTCCATAGGGATTTTTGGTATCACCTTGATTTATGAATTCGTTCAGTTGAAGCTATAGTTGAGCCAAGACTGAAATCAGCGATCGTCAAGTGGTCGGCCGCAACATACGTGTTGTTCCCGAACTTGGCAATGTATGCTTCTACGATGCCATAGCCTTCTTCGGTGTATTCAATGTTTTTGAATTTGGTCTCGTATAGTTACGGTGAATATAAAGAAAGATCCACAATAGGGTCCACAGTGATTTTTGGTATCTTACCTTGCCCTATCCAATTTATGAATGGGTTCAGTCGAAGCTATAGTTGAGCCAAGACTGAAGTCAGCGATCGTCAAGTGGTCGGCTGCAACATATTTGTTGTTCCCGAACTTGGCAATGTATGCTTCTACGATGCCATAGCCTTCTTCGATATCCTTGATTTGGCGTGGTGTGGGCCCTTTCAGATCTTCCATTATGGAGGGGAGCTGAAAGAAAGAAAATAGCCTTTTATCTTTCTGATACATAATCAAAAACAATGGCGCTCATTAGGGGAGGCTTATGTTCAGTAGTGGACTGCTACAGGCTGATGATGATGATGATGATATAAACTTATTATTATTAGAATTTTTCGCAGGAAAGTACCTACTTAAAAATATATTTGTACGGAGTATCCGTACAAATATATACTACTAGGTGAAGGCCTCTATACTCTTTAGGTGAAGGCCTCTTCCAGATCTAGGCAAGGCAAGGTCTAGGCAAGTTTCTCAGTCCTTTTGTAATATTGATGTTCCTAAAACCTACAGTTTGATACATAAGATATAGCTCGCGATAGACTGAGTCCTACGAGACCGTGGTCTGCTCAGATGAATGCCGAGCACCTATACTTCTATAAATATCTAAGTGTATCCAAAATTATCTGCCTTTTTTGGCTATAAATGTATTGTTTACTAGCTTCCGCTCGCGGCTTAATTCGTACCAAAATAAAAAGTAGCCAAGCCACTAAACGATCATCCCTCCAAGTAGTGATCGGGTGGAGTGTTGCTTAACCAAGATGATCTGCTAAGAACATCAAAGTAAGAAACGTCACGAGCACGAGGAACTACAATTTGAAGTGGGGGAGAAAATTATGCTCTGACTATGCTAACCCGATCACAGCCAGCCCAACCCATTAAAATTACCGAGAAAGACTCTGGGTTGGTGGCAAGTCTAGAATCAAGCACCTTTTGTAACCCTGATTTTTCTCTGGCTTCGTTTGTCTTGCTGTTTGTTAGGTGTAAATTAAAAAACGTTTTAAGGTGTAATTGTGTTCCTAATGAATAAATGGATTTTGAAATTTTAGAATTCCCGATGCTGCCTGTGTCTGTGAGTTTTGATCAAGCAGGTTTGTTACCCGAATTTTGCTCTGGCTTCGTTTGTGGCTACTACGAGTACCGTGATTGCAAATAACTTACAGCAACAACTTTGAGCCTGATGAAGAGAACAGCAGCATCCAAGAACAGGGCCTGGTCGACGATCGCGCGGGCCTTCACTTCGCTGGGGTAGAGTTTGCTGTGCTCAGGTTTGCCGTATTGCGTGATAAGGTACTTCAGTTGAGCGTGGCTGGAATATAAATAAATATGAGTATTTAATATTTATATTTGTTTATAGCATCATCATCATCATTTATTTAAGTCCTCTTGTCGGCGCAAGTGATGCAGCTCCTTCCATCTGCCTCTCCAAAGCAGCCTCCTTTACTGCCCTATACGACATGAAATCTACTTTCTCTTTAATGTGGTTCATATAATTTATCCTTGGTCTTCGCTTATCTCTTTTTCCTTCTACTTTTCCCTCTATGATGTTGCGTAAAGCTGTCATGTTGTATAAGGTGTGCAAAAATAATTCCTCTCCTATTTTTATATTTTTAATATAATACTCTCTTTGGCGACTCTACTGAGAGTAGAGTTTAAATTATTATTATAATATTTGTTTCTTTACTTTTCTATTGACATATCCTACTGTAGGGTTAAGGCCTCGCTTCCCTACTAACGCTGTATAGCTGCCAATGCAGCATAAATAAGTTTTTTTTTTAGTTATTAACTATGGGCCAGCTCTTGACCTTGAGGTTTGCGTGGGAAAGGATGAGGTCGACGTTGGGACGAGCTTTCCCAGAAGATGCCTATTAACTCTCTTTTTGAAGCCGCTAGGGTCATAAGACAATGGAAAAACAGACGCTGGCAGCTGATTCCATATTTTAGCAGTGCGCATTATAAATGATGTTTGGAAGCGCTTAGTCCTGTTAAATGGAATATCAACTTGATGCGGGTGGTAGTTAGCAGTGCGTCTGTAGATAGGTAAAGGTAGTTTTTTTTTTATTTTAAACGATCCTCCATCTTTAGACCTAGCAAGAACTAGAACATCCTATCTAGTTCCATCTAGTAGAAGTGTTGGCAATTTCTCCGTAATAAAAAATAAAAGATATCTATTTTTTATGTGCCTGAAACGAAACGAAATGCAGAAATGACGAAAAATGGTTTAAAAAAAGGTACATACCTGTCTGTGAGAATGAAATCACCGTCTATCAGGATTGGAATAGTTCCGACAGGGTTAATCTGAAATAAGAAATTTTGTCGTTGCATAAAATCGATAAACAATCCGTGCTTAGGGCACGTTATTGGTATCTTATTCTTCTGCATACATAAGAATCAAATTCAAACGCGTTTACAGCCTGCGCACATTGGACGACAAACGTCATTGATTAGACGCTACGACAAGCTGCGGGGGACAATTTTCATACATTTTGTTCAAAGCTCCGCACACACTGCGACAATCGCGACAGCGAGATATGACAGACGCTCGCGACTAAGCGCGACGACAAAGCGTTGTGTTTGCGAGCTCTGTAATTCTGGAAGGTTAACAATCACATTGACCACATGATGTTGTGGTGGTAACCATTACCTATAACAAAGTTGCATCGTAAAAGTTACGTATGTTTGGAACATGCCTTGACTTGACTAAATGGCTGTCGGTATTGTTTTTAGACCATTCCAGAACAATAGCTTTCAAATTATTAATATTATTGTAATTTCCATACAATTTATCGTTGTGTTTGATGGGAAATTTTTTCATTGACTGGAATGCTAGGGCCAGTTAGGATGGAACCGATCTATCGTGATCTTTTTTTATAGGTTTTTAAATTGTTCACTAGACTACCCGGTGAGCAATTGATTCACATAGAAAATTATGAATATATTTATTTATTTACGAACACCAACATAATAAACACCAAGCTTAGGTTAATACACAGTACAGAGAACAATTTAGATTTTTGACTGTCTAAAATGAATCTTTTGGGTTCATCCTAATTATCTTTTTACCATTAACAAAACCTCCCCCGTATTGAAGCAAAAATACATAACTAGGGAATAAGTATAATATAATATAAGTAAGTAGGTAGATACTTCAACATCATCATCATCATTAGACTATAGCAGTCCACTGCTGGACATATACCTAGGCCTCCCCTTATGAGCGTCATTGCGCCCTGTCCTCAGCTCGACGCATCCAGCTTCTACCAGCCTTTGGCAGGTCGTCACTCCATCTGGCTGGAAGGCGTTTTACACTGCATTTGTGCCAGGTAGGTATTAATTATCTAATATATTTTCTTCTTTACAGACAGAAATATATTAAAATTCCACCCACCTTCAAAATCTCAGGAGATTTGTGCTCCAAATTAGCGAAATCCACATCTTTGCCGTTCAGTTTGAGTCCCAGGACCTCAGCTAGGGTCCTCACAGCGTTGGCGGGAGGACTGAGCTCCACTTTGTATAGGGTCAGTTCAGGCATTGTATACTGCAAACACAACACATGACCATAACATATTGCACGAGGAAGACGAGGTTGTGGTCGGCCAAGAAAGTGATTGCGGGACGAGCTCGAGACCTTCGAGAGAGGATGGTGGGATATCTCGAAGAATAGAGAACGTTGGCGAAAATCAGAGGAGACCAGCGGTGGGACGATGAATGTTGAAAAAAAAAACATAATACACTACATAATATTATGCAGTGGGCGAAGCGAAGGCCTACCTGAGATGCGGAAGGTTACAGGCTCTATTCCCGTCGCGGGCACAGAATAATTTTTAATAGTAGTGTGTGTAGTACTGCCGCGAGACAAATTTTTGCATAATTTGTCTTGGGTGTTTTGTAAATAATCATATTATGTAATAATTTGTACCTACCTATGTATTTATAAAAAAAAAATATTATTTATTAGTCATGTGGGTGATTCCCATAATACAAGCTCTGCTTATGGTTTGGAGCCAGATGATGCTGTGTGATAGTGTCCCAGCATTATTTTATTTGACACAACAGTCGAAACTCCACACTAATCATAGACTAAGTTATGTGTTTATGATCCTCTCCTAAGTCAACTATGAGTATCTACTACAACACCCAGCCAGTACAAATATGTCTGCAAACATTTGTTTCGCAACGGAAGTCGACCTTCCGTTTGGCCGAGCGAACGAGGTTTTCAAATGAACAATTAATTAAAATTATATCCAAAATATCGAACAGGACGGGACTCGAACCTGCGTTATGCGCAGGAAATGCACCAAATTAGTCTATCAAAGTTTACAATTATGAAATGTGATGTGAATGTGCGATGAAAATATTTAGGAACCTTTCCTAAATATTTTTGTGAATGAAAACAATAACAAACTCATGTTAACTCGATATTAAACTGAGTACTTGCAATGAATCGTATTAATATTCCGAAATCATCAACTTCTGAGGCTATATGTACTACACAGAGGACAAGGTCAATGCCGAATACATTAAAATCAAGTGTCAAAATATACTGCTCCTATTAACGTCACAATAATAAGCGTTTGAAAGGCATGTTTTATTTAAAAAATATCTATGAAACTATAAATATTTTTTAGGCTTACGTTCTGTTCTTATCAGTTGTATTAACCTCAGTTAACTAAAATTGCGTTAAAATATCATGGCATCTCACTTCACTTCACTTCTTTATTAAATGGCTTCTGGGATAGTTATCCACAATTTCGCGAGTATCAAGTATAATAATTGTTCATAATAATATGAGGCAACGTAGTACGGTTTATAAGTCCAGTCTTTTTAATTATATTGAAATGATAGGGACGAGCTTACTATAACGAGACGTGAATGACATTTGATTATTATTAAGGCAGTTAGATTAACATGAAACTTTATCAGCGCGAATGTTTAAATGAAACTTACTGAATGTAAGACTTACCAAATTTTTTATTGTTTCTATAACACGACCGTCACTTGCCACTGTAGCTCTGGACTGACTTTAATCTGTCGTCAACTTTATATATGTGGGACGAATGTTTCATAATTTGTATGACTTGCTGTATCTTATCGATTCAAGGAGCTAGCAATGACTTTCTTACATTATCTTATTATCAGTTGCACGACTTCGCTGGCGTGGCGTGGTACCTGTATAAAATTAGCTAGGTAGATAGGTATGTGTTTCTGTTCTCTCTATATGTATTTCTGGTCTAGAACTAAATGCAAACATTAAGTTATTTGCGTCATACCTAACCTCATTAGATTCCAGATTTACTATTCAGATTCTGATTTGTTCTCTCTTTATAACCCACTTCAAAAAAGGAGGAGGTTCTCAATTCGGTGTTTTTTTTAAAGGTTTGTTACCTCATATCTCCGTCATTTATGAACCGATTTGGAAAATTAATTTGTCGTATTGTAGGGTACATACGGGATCAGCCAAGATAGTTAACTAATGCTTGGGCGGCGCGGCGCACGGAGGGCATGCCCGAGGTGGGAGGGGTATAGTTGGTTATCGTATTTTCTTACCTGACTCCGACTCCAAAAATAACAGATCGTACAGGATAAATTGATAGAAAAAAAGATTGATTGTTACTTGCATGAACAAAATTTTTTACTTTTTAGTTTTGCAGTTTTTGTTTTTGAAGTCGGTTTTTTTAATTTAAATACGTTATACCTACTTAGGTACATTATTATACATAGAAAACATCCAGACCCGAGACAAATATTTGCAGAACATACAAACATTTATCTCGCGGCAGGAATTGAACCCGTAACCTTCTGTGTTTTAGGCGGGCCTTTGCCAACTGCGCCAAAGAGGTCGTTAAGATGTGTGATGATTATTTATTTTGGAGCATCCTACCTACTAGAACACGCACGTTCTAGCCGCGTGGAAAACACGACGCCATGTGTGCAGATCTCCAATCAGGTACAAGATTTGAGATAATAATAGCGGCTGCCTTTCGGGCTACGTAGAACGCTATCAGCTAATACGAAACAGGGTCCTGATTGTGATACCAGTCGTATTAATATTATCACTGAATGATGTGCATTTATTGTATAATAAAAATTCTAAATTAAAAATAGATACTATATATGAAATAGTAAACTTTTTGCACTTAAAAGTGATGGTAATAAGGTTGAAATAGCCGTGGACTTGATTATTACTTTATTTTTTTATCTTGGAAGACGATTTTTGTTTCGTGTACAATGACACGGTTGTTTTTTCAGTAGGAGTGGTTTCAATAAAGCTGCTGGTAAGTTGACGCTCGTAATATAGCGATGTTAAAAATGGTCCACTAAGTATCGGGTGCTTTTTATCACAGAGAAGACAATCAAAGACATAAGTACATATAAAGTTGCTATATATAACAGTTGTTTATTCCAAATGTCCTAATACACAGTTGATTTTACGTAGGTATGCTGAAGATACCTATATTTATTTATAATTATAACCTACCGTAAGTTTTTTTCGAGGGTCTCAAGGGCTCAATATTGCTGTCAATTTTTAGTTTTAAATTTTTTGGTTTGATTTAAGCTAATAATCATAAAAATATCATGTTGAATAATAATTTAACTATCGCCCGTTATATTGATGACTGTAATAATAAATACCAGACATACTCAAAAAAATTCTATGTATGATATGTATGTATTTACAAAAAAAATGTATCTATGTAGTATATCAATCATGTGGTTCCCATAATACAAGCTCTGCTTAGTTTGGGGCTACATGATTCTGTGTGAAGACGTCCAGGATTATTTATTAAGCTATTGCATAGCTTCTATCGAGGGCCTTGAGCGCGGGGACCGAATCCAGAAATTCCGTAACGAAAAAAAACCTCACGCTCCCCACTCCGACGGGCACGGAGGTGTGGCTTGAAGGCCGTGCATTGTTTAACGTCGTTTCTTTTCGGCAGTCTTCTACACGGTGTTTGTGTGCGTGCAACTAGACGTATTTTTATTTAATAAAAGAAAAAAAAAAATTTTCTTATCGGTCACCACGCTCAAAAAGTGTAACTTGAATTAATATCAAAGAAAAAGAAATACTGCATAAATAAAATAAATAAATAATTATAATTGCATAAGTTGATACAAAATGCTATGCAATAGCTTTACCGCGGCAGTCCCCGAGTGCCACACGTCTTTTTTTGTTAACATATTGTGTAAGATAAGTACCTACCTCGAGATTATCTAAACGTTAGTAGGCATAGTGTTATTCTAGGTTTAACTCAGCTAACGTTATCGTTAGCTGAGTTAAACCTAGACGTTATCGTTGGATTTTCTAGATAAGCTTGTTGCACCTACCTACCTTAGACGAAGAGTGATTTGATTATGGCCACAGAATACAGAAAGGACAGAAGCGTCACTCCGCGCAATCATTTAAATAAATAGCGACTTTAGCTGCTACGCAATAAAGTGCTAATCAGCTCGCACCGAACTCAGCGCCTAACATTTATATTAACCTACACCTTGCATCCCTTTCTATCGTATAGCTCTATCTCTACTGACGTGGCACGTGTAACGTTAGGGTTGTCTTGAGAATTATTCTGTGACGAATAATAATAACCTGCCCGCCGACGGGCAGCAGCGTCGGCGGTGCGAGAAGCTGTACCCTGCGATCCCCAACCCGCATGCCCAGCGTGGGGATTATGGGCATATCCCCCTTCTTATAGGGGAGGCCTATGTCCAACAGTGGACTGAATAGGCTGTTGTTGTTGAACCTTTTACTATCCAGTTACCTAGCCACCTATTTATTTTAAGGAACAATGATAATTCAAATAATATCTACCTACCTAGTTTTAAATCAGAAAACTATTTTACACTGGCTGGCTGCATTAAGAACTCAGAAAATAGGCATACCTACTAGGTAGGTACTTGGGTCCTTAACACCTACTTAAGTGTTTAGGTGTCTTGTGTACGAAAACTGAATAATCACTGTTTAAGGTAGGTAGGTACATCATGCTAAATCATAAGAGAAATTTTAGTAGGTAGGTATCTACCTAGATATTTGCAAGAGAAAAAAACAACATTTGGTTTGTAGGTAACCTAGGTATCTAGTTTTAGTTGTTAGTACACCTACCTTTAGGTAACTTACCACATCGATTTGTCTACCTACACCTACCTACCCGACTGTTTTTAAGTAGTTAACCTACACTGCCTACTTAAAGTTAAATCAAATAAAAATGTACCTAGGTTGGGTTTCTAATATTGCTCTCAGTCTACATAATCAAAATCATAATACCTACTTAAGTGCTGCTTATGCCTAGGCATAGGCAGCACTATGTAGGTAGATACCTGCCAATGGCACAAAAATTGTCTATGAAAAAATACCTACATTATAATATTACGTTTATTTATGTAGGTAGGTACCGCATTCAAATAGAACTTGTACCTAAGTACCTACTTACTTAAGTAAATACGGGAGACAAACTTTCGTAGAAAAACTTTCAGTTCTGTACCTACTATTGGTATTATTTACATTTTCTTACCTTTCGCTGTCATTAGGTAGTTTGAAAAACGTGAGATGCCGGTCCTTATTATTATTCAGGCAACCAAATGCTATGTAGTACTTTTTTTGCCTTCATTTGGCGAAAAATATAGGTACATTACCAAAAACAAACTAAAATGCCGCGGCTGCTCAAGGACACGTTCGTTCCGGGCAGAACTCGGCAACCGACGTAACGAACCACGCTAGGAAGGCCGGCGATGCGTAGGTATATTTTTATACCTATTCTGCGGAGTGAAAGAGGCCTGTTATGGCTGTAAAATTGGCTGTAATGGCAATGTTAAATTTAAATAATAATAATAAATCAATATAATAAAAAATAAGTTTACAGCCATTTGACGAACACATCGGCGCGGACGCAATAGATCAGAGTAGCCTTCTCTGACGAGTTCCAAAACCCAACAGAAATTCGACAATGTGTCGCCTTCCCCAATGTTATGCGCTCGGCAAAGCAGCACGTCTGCGAAGTCCTGCGGACGAAGGGCTGAAGGCGGATAGCGAGTCGATCATTTCTGACGATGCCTTATGGGGAAGGCGAAACATTGTCGAATTTCTGTTGGGTTTTTGTGGAGCTCGTCATAGAAGTTAAAGCGGAATTTGAACTGAATATTTTCTTTTGAAGATCAGTAGCCGGCTGAGACGCGTATGTAATGTACTGGTTTGATTCCCATTGCGGGAAAAACGTTAGCGAACTGCAAATATTCCGAGCCTGGGTGTAATAGTACCCGTAGAAATAGAATCATCCAAATTGTTTGCATAGAAACTTTTTTCGAATCATCATTATAGAATAGCCTGATCTCTTTAGTGGTTCCATAGTGCAGTACTCACATGGAATTAATTTATAGTACTCATAGTTTCATTACACGGCTTAGCAGATACATCGCGACATAGAACTAAAGTTGTAAACCAGAGTTGGTCATTAGCTCATACGAAGAAGAAGAAGAAGAAGAACTAAAGTTGTCGGGATATCTCAGAGAATTAACAAGCTGAAGTGGCAGTGGCCTCTACCGAAGAACCGACATCATTTGAGGTAAACGAGTTCTTGAGTCCCCGATTCGGCAAACGTATTTCAAGACGCCCTCCAGCAGTGGAAAAACGATCTGCGAAAGGCTGGTGGTAGAAGGTGGATGCGTCGAGCTGAGGCGCCAGCGCCATGGCGCTCATTAGGAGGCCTATGTCCAGCAGTTGACTTCTATAGGCTGATGATGACGGTTTAGGATCCTAGTATGTGGTGAAAGATTTGTTCTTATGTTACTGTTGTGTGATGAATTTTTTTGATTAATCACTATCACTATATATAGGTAGTTTATAACAAAGTCACTTCCAGTGGGAAGACTGTGGTCGTCCCTATCCCTATGTATGCTTAGATCTTTAAAACTACGCAACGGATTTTGATGCATTTTTTTTAAATAGAGTGATTCAAGAGGAAGGTTTAGATGTATAACTTGCTAGTAGTTTTCATAATTTGATGTATACATTTTTGGTAATTTATTTTGACATCATTTGATTGACACCTTTTTATTTACATTTCTATATATTATTTTCCTGCAGCGTGCTGAAATGGTTAACCTACAAATAAGCTAAAGGAGAATGCCGTCTGATGTATGGCGCTCGGTACCAAGACTAAAGTGAGTACGTCAATAAAATCTCCAATAAGTTTTTAGTCGATTCTACTGTCCAAATAATTAAAAATGAGAGTTATTGCCATAATAACACTTTACATCAATGTTTGTTGCCATAGTAACGTAGGTATATATCATTGGTTGTTGCAGTCTAATGGTGGCGTGCGGCGGAAACCAAATCAACAAAATATTTTTTTACTTGATTATTAATCCCGTTGGTGTGTAAAACTAAAGAAAATTTTAATGTTATTTATAAAATATAATAAATTTTATGGGATAAATTCGGTTTTGACGTAATTGGTACGGGGTCTCGGCAGTCTCCTTTGACCTAAGCTATACACTGTACTTGTAGTGTTGGACATTAAAAATATATGAATAAATAAATAGAACAGAAATACAGTCACAAAGATCAGTCATCTTATTTGACCTTGTCCCCTGAGCGCTATCTCGTTCAATTGGTAACCTTGAAGTCGATTTGGTGACATAAAATGTGACGTTAAATTGAATAATAAGGACCCATTTGTTGATTTCGAACTATACACGTGCAAACATTCAACTTGTTCTTAGAAGATCCACAGTGCGACTTGAAGATTGAAAAAAAAATAGCGACGATCATAATATTAACACTACAAATAAAGATAAACTAGCTGTTCCTACTGGTAAGGCTCCATAAAGTTAGTCAATCATGTAAAAGGCAAAGTGACGTTTTTAAAAAAATATCCAAATAACGTGATTAATTTATCTATAAATAAATTCAAAAATGTTGTTAAACGTAACGTCTGTAATAAAGCTTATTATACATTTCTGATTATTTAGTTGAAAAAAGTTTGGGATGAAACTGTCTCCAACTCCCTCAAAAACAATGAATAAAGTTTATAAAAAACAAGACTAAAAAAAATATAAGCCAAACAGAGTTTCTTGCCGATTCTTCACTGTTTGGTTACGTCACGAATAATTTTTTTTTTTTTAAATTACGTTTCAAAGTGTACTTTATAAAAAAAAATACAACTGAATTGAGAACCTCCTTCTTTTTTGAAGTTGGTTAAAAAGTAAAGTATTTTGATTTTGATTTTGATGGAACTCACTTATTGGCCATTTATGTACAACCACCGTGGCGCAGTGGGCGAAGGTCCGCCTGGGATGCAGAAGGTTGCGGGTTCGATTCCAAATGTTTGCATGTTCTGCAGATATTTGTCTTGGGTGTGGGTGTTTTATGTATGATATGTATGTATATTTACAACAGAAAAATGTATATAATGATATCAATCATGTGGTTCCCAAAACACAAGCTCTGCTGAGTTTGGGGCTACATGATGCTGTCCAACATTATTTATTTATTATTTAAATAAATACTAGCTGACCCGCCGAACTTCGTTTGCTTGTATACTTGTATTATCACAATCTACGGTTTACGGTTTAAGATATTTATTTTTTCAAAATAATTACAAATTCACTTATATAGAAAATTAAAGCTATGGTACAGGCCCCACTTGTCTGACCTGGCGCGGGCATGGCGCGGGCGCTTTCCTATTCCATTCAAATTTAATACAAAATTCATGGAAATAAAGCACAATTTAGCTCGGACGACTTCGCGTCATAAGCACGTCCGATCAACGACATACCGTGTGTCCTAAATTGTGCTTTATTTCCATGCATTTTGTATGAAATTTGAATGGAATAAGAAACCGCCAGTGCCTTGTCTGCGCCCGACGCTAGGTCACATTCATCGGGCACGGACATGGCGCAGACATGGCACAGGCGGTTTCCTATTCCATTCAAATTTCATACAAAATGCATGGAAATAAAGCACAATTTAGGACACACAGTATGTTGTTGCTCGGACGTATGATGCGCCATTTCGGCGCCCGCGCCCGATCGCCGCCAGATGGGCGTCAGATGGGCGTCAGATGGCCGCCAGTTCGTAGTATGTACTTGCTTGCGACATACGTCTGTTAGTGATGTAAAAATGCGTGACGAATGACGATATCGAATTTAATATTGAAATTTGTGAATTGATTGTAAATGCAACGCTTTATGATCATTGTCGTTCCGATTATTGTAACTGAAATGTTCAAGATAAAGTGTGGCTGGAAATCGGAAAGAGATTAAACTAAACCGGTATCAAGATTTTTTTATGTAATACCCATGGTAATACTAGCTGATCCTTGTGCAAATTCGTTTGCGCGTATTTTCTTCATCTGTATCAGGGCCCGATTTGGTAACCCGATGAAGAGGTTTTCGGCAGAGTTTTTCCAAAAGCTTAGTTAACCCTCTCCGTATGGGTTACACTATTATTTGATGGGATAAACCATTCAAAACCCTTTTGATTAGGTTACCTGATCATGAGGGTTATCAATAGTATTGGATTTTGGTATTATTCCAAAACCCATTCCTTAGGGTTACCCTTTTTATCATTGTAACACGGGTTATATGTACGTGGGTTATAGGAGATAAAGGAGAAAAAAAAAAATCGGCCAAAAGATGAAAATTAATTGTGTTCTAAGCATTAAGGGCGGAAATGCAGACTACTAATTGTGTATTTTACGCAATAATCATTATATTATAATAAAATTGGAATAAATTTTCAATGACAGCTGTCAAACTTAAATCGACCATATCTCGGGAACTACTTATCTTAGACTTGCCTTTACTAGCTCAAATGATGATTGCTATTGACATGAACTTAATTTTCGATGACAACTGTCAAACTTAAATCGACCATATCTCGAGAACTACTCATCTTAGACTTGCCTTTACTAGCTCAAATGATAGCTATTGACAAGACCTTAATTTTCGATGACAGCTGTCAAACTTAAATCGACCATATCTCGAGAACTACTCATCCTAGACTTGCTTTTACTAGCTCAAATGATTGCTATTGACATGAACTTAATTTTCGATGACAGCTGTCAAACTTAAATCGACCATATCTCGAGAACTACTCATCTTAGACTTGCCTTTACTAGCTCAAATGATAGCTATTGACAAGACCTTAATTTTCGATGACAGCTGTCAAACTTAAATCGACCATATCTCGAGAACTACTCATCCTAGACTTGCTTTTACTAGTTCAAATGATTGCTCTTGACATGAACTTCATTTTCGATGACAGCTGTCAAACTTAAATCGACCATATCTCGAGAACTACTCATCTTAGACTTGCCTTTACTAGCTCAAATGATAGCTATTGACAAGATCTTTATTTTCAATGACATATGTCAAACTTGAATTTGCCATATCTCGAGAAGTACTCATCCTAGACTTGCCGTTACTAGCTCACATGATAGCTATTGTTAAGATCTTAATTTTCGATGACAGTTTTAGTTTGACAGCTGTCATCGAAAATTAAGATTTTATTAGTAGTTATCATTTGAGCTAGTAACGGCAAGTCTAGGATGAGTACTTCTCGAGATATGGCAAATTCAAGTTTGACATATGTCATTGAAAATAAAGATCTTGTCGATAGCTATCTTTTGAGAAATTAACGGCTAGTCTAGGATGCGTAGTTCCAGAGATATAACCATTTACAGATGAATTTGTAGAATGAGTTTCGAGTGGAGCTTTGAGTTGAGTTATGAGTTTGAGTTTTAGAGTGACAGTGACAGTGACAATCCAAAATTATTTTTCAAAATAGTTTTGAAGGTCATATTTTTCTTTTTAACACGTTGACTGCGGGTCTCGGACATAACGCTTTACAAAATGCTCATTATGTGTACTGTTGGCTTTGCCTAATACATACAATAAAAATAAAAAATAACACTACGCAGAGTACTCTGCGATGATGCCCTATGAAAACTGACTGAAAAACATTTTTTTCTTTTTAACATGTTGACTGCGGGCCTCAGTCATGACATAACTGATGACTTATGAAAACTGAGCAAGAGATCTTCGTCTTCTGAGGATGACATGCTGACACATCGATACCGGACAACAGACTGCACTACACTTGTGCCTCTGTCACGTCATTTCTGCGTCATGTCCGAGCCATGTCCGCGCCATGCCCGTGCCATGTCCTCGCCACGTCCGTGCCACGTCCGCGCCATGTCCTTGCCCGATATGTGTGACCTGCGCCTATAATGTTTGTAATTTTATGTGCCTATTATGCGTTAAAACATAGGTACATCAAGTAAAAATACTTATTACGTAATTAGGTAATTTATGATAAGAACAGTAAGTTAAAAAATGATTGTATTTTTAGGAAGATACACAATGATTATTAATTTTAAATGAAGTGGGTAGATTTGTGCATGAGTTCACTGCGTGATCGATCACTGATAATCACGCACGATCTGATCAATGGTTTCGGAACGCATAAAGAACAAACATACAAATATTGATTTTTATGTATACCTATAGATAGATAATAAATAAAAAAATACAATTTCAAATAATAATGCATTCCAATACAAGGGCGACCATCACCACAGCCTGGACACCTGAGGGCTTACCACAGGTTTTGATAGTTTTCGAAAACTTTATAAGTTTCGGTATCTTTCCATACATTTTCGTAGTTCATGCACGTTTCCCTAGAGGCGCTGTACTGAAAATGTATGGAAAGATACCGAAACTTATAAAGTTTTCGTAAACTATAAAAACCTGTGGTAAGCCCTCTGAGGGACAACGGCGTCGAGATTGGCGGTACGTACGAGTTCGATGCCTTCAAAAGAGGGTGGTGGGACAGATATGTTTTGACATCTATGGGGTGAAGTTTGGACTTTTGCCCAGCAGTGGAACGATAAGGATTGTTATAAAAACCCATTTAATTTGGTTTTTATTTTTTTACCATTTACTTTTTGATTAAAACTTTGAAAATAATCAAGATCACTAGAAAATTAAACCATCCCTTGTTTGTTGCCAATTATTGTTTAAGTTAGTTCGTTTCGTGACTAGGAATAATATACAGGCTAAGTAGGTAGGTTTTGAATATAGAGACTGACTTTATTTACTTTCCAAAGCGAAATATTATCTCATTTTGTTAGTCACATGTTCAAAAAGAATGCACCTCTTTACTGTTATTAAACTGATATCAGCTGAAAGAGCTCTCTTGTTTAAAGAGTGTAATCATCATTGATCATGTCATGAGTTGCAGTTGAAGATTAGCCCTCAAATTGAGAGAAAATTTACCCCCAACCCCTCCAATACTTACATTTTTAAACTCGTGATATCTTTTGAATGGAATGTCCGAATCGAATGATTTAAAAAGTTATATAAAGTTATTGAAATAGTCTTGAATATAAAGTAATTTATTTTGATAAGGATTAATACCGAGTGTCATATAGAAAGCCTTTTCCAGTGCCGGCAGTTCAATTAAATTTTAAAATAAATTAACACTTATTGTGACATGAACTATAATAGCTAGACATATGCTGTCGCGACACTTTTTGTAGATTATGATGTGTTCTAAATAGTCGTAGCACATTATTTTGTTCTATCATCAATAGTTTTCGCAGCGCACGCGATGTAAGGAATTTTTTAAGACATTTTTTTACACCTCGGGTTACATTGTTGAAATTTTAGTAAGGAACCCTATTTTTTTTAAATATAATATAGCTTATAACACCCGGGGATAGTGTAGCTACCCAACGGTGAAATATTTTTTTAAATCGGCCCAGTAGTTTCGGAGGCTATTCAATGCATACAAACAATCAAATCTTTCCTCTTTATAATATTATATAGTGTAGACTAATTAAAAAAAAATATTATTATAAAAACAAAAACCCGTCTGCTAAAAATTCATGACCTGAAAAGAGAAAAATAAGTATGACAATATCAATGTATATTCAATTTAGTAATTATATTTTGAATAAACTTTTGTCTATAAAAATACGGTGTCTTCAGTCAAAGCTTTTAAAGAACGATGTTACGTTCTTTATTCGACCATTCAACCCCCATGAATACGATAGAAAAAATCTCTTTCTACGTTTGCATTCTGGTCTGTAATAGCAAATGGTCTTGATAATGGTTGCCCGTAATGTATTGAGCATTACATCAAAAATGCCGGGTACAAAGCTGTAAATTACGTTTTCGCGATAATGCGAAAATTTGTAGTAAATCTCAGAATTTTCAATGGAAATCAAGCTTTTTCTCCGGTCTTTTTCCCGACTGAAGTCTTCCTTAGTCAGGTTATATTTTTAGGGTGTATTTATGTTTGTAATATTATTTGTCGGTCGCTGTAGCTCAACGGCTGGACGGATTTTGATTAATAAGGTGTCGTTGGATTCGTCTAGACCACAAGGGTAACATAGGTTATATGAAATGTCAAAAAATCCAATATGGCGACTGTCAGAAGTAATTTTCAATTTAGGATGAACAAAAAAGGCTACTAAACTGACTAAGTACTAAAGCTTCCTGTTTAAGCAGTCGGGTTTTTTGTTATTTTAAATCAAAATCAAAAAAATCTAACCAAAAATCAAAATCAAAATAAGTTTATTTAATAAGCACATACAGTACACTTTGAAACGTCAATTTTTTTAATTTGAATTTACACCAATTCGTAACGTGACCAAACAGAGAAGAATTGGCAAGAAACTCTGCTTGGCTTATATTTTTAGTCTTGTTTTTTACAAAGTTTATTATTAACTATTACATTGTTTTTAAGGGAGTTGGAGACAGTTTCATTCCAAGCTTTTTTGTCATCTAAATAATCAGAAATTTTATAATAAGCTTTATTACAGACGTTACGTTTAACAACATTTTTGAATTTATTTACAGATAAATTAAGCATATCATTTGGGATTTTATTAGAAAAACCGTACGTTTTGCCCTTTAAATGATTGACTAACTTTATGGAGCCTTACAGTAGGAACAGCTAGTTTATCTTTATTCCTAGTGTTAACATTATGATTGTCGCTATTTTCTTAAACAATTTGATATTTTTTCGGACATACATTAAGTTTTCATACATATATTGGCATGGCACAGTCATAACATTTATTTCTTTAAACTTAGTTCTAAGTGATTTTCTGGGGCCCATATTATAATTAGCACGAACAGCCCTCTTCTGCAGCACAAATGTGGTGTTGATATCTGCAGCATTCCCCCACAGTAAAATGCCGTACGACATAATGCTGTGGAAGTAGCTGAAATAAACCAGTCTAGCCGTTACTACGTCAGTAAGTTGACGGATTCTTTTGACTGCGTATGCTGCAGAACTGAGTCTTTTCCACAACCCATCTATGTGAGCGCCCCATTGAAGCTTATTATCTAAAGTTAAGCCTAAAAATACAGTACTGTCCACAAGATTTAGATCTTCATCTTTTATTTTAATGTTAGGTTTAACTTGTTTAACATTTGGTAATATAAATCTTATACATTTTGTTTTCGTCTCGTTCAGTAATAAATTATTTACCATTAAACAACTTTCGCCATTGCATTGTTCACGTCGTCAAAATTGTTCTGCCGTCGCTTTAGTTTAAATAAATGAGACGTGTCGTCTGCAAACAATAAAATTTCGTGGTTGTCCCTCACCAGGTGAGGTAGGTCGTTTATGTAAACTAAAAATAGGAATGGGCCAAGTATTGAACCTTGAGGTACACCCATCTTTACCACAGATCCCGCAGAGCATTTTCCATTTAAGTCGACTTTCTGCATTCTGTCAGATAGATTCCTCTGACACCGTAATGATCTAGTTTCCTGATTAATGTTTCATGGTGTACGCAGTCAAATGCCTTAGACAAATCACAAAAAATGATAATAACTCAACACTGGTATCAGTTGTTGATCTGCCCTGAAATAAATACTTGTATATTTTGTGTCTGTTAACCCTAGTGGCGGGTGGCTCGCAGGGATACGTGCCGCCCCCGCACGCCCGCCGCCCGCCCAAACACGCATCACAATGAAAAGGCCCCAAGAGACAGCTCCATGTTGACTGCGGGCCTGCAGGAGCAGCACAGTACTAGAGCTAAGTTTAAACCTACCTATTCACACAAACTATTTACTTAGTAAACTATTACTGCATCTCTGTCCTTAAGCAAGGATAAAAATCATACCTACAGATATTGTACCTAACTGCCTGATTGCATAATGAAATAATATTTTTATAAAACCAAACCTAGAACTAAACAAGGAAGAAACTAACCTCCTGCAACATAGGAAATCCTAGTGCCAGTGACCAAATATATTTTTCTACATTTTTTCTGGATAGACACCTATCTATCTTGATGAGGTAAATAGATAAGATGGCATCTGATAGGAAATGCCTATTACTGAAATTAACCAAAGTTCCATCCGATGTAAAAAAAATAGAACATAAATAAATTTTATATTGCATGCTACCTAATTTAGTTATAATATTTTTAGTAAGATAGAAATGTATTTACGCCTTATTCCTAGTTTTCATTTTTTCTGGATGGACGAATAACTATCTTGATGAGGTAAATAGATAAGATGGCATCTGATAGGAAATGCCTATTACTGAAATTAACCAAAGTTCCATCTGATGTAAAAAAAAATAGAACATAAATAAATTTTATATTGCATGCTAGCTAATTTAGTCATAATTTTTTTTGTAAGATAAAAATGTATTATGCCTTATTCCTAGTTTCAAATAAACGATACTTATAAGTGTGTTTTCAGCACTCAAACTCATTTAGTTATACCCACCTATGGCCTTACTTATGAACATCTTTCAAAAGTTAAACGATGATAAGACTATTGCCATCCCTTATTATTGAATAATGGCAAACAGTGACAGGGTCAACTTTGAGCATTGGTTAACTTTGAGTAGCGTTCATAAGTAAGGATAATTATGTTTAACGAGACGTTTAGTGAATATCTTTCAGAATCGCTACCACTGATTTTCTACCTGGTCTCCACACATGAAGCCGCAAGCGGAAGCTAAAATACTTAGAATGAATTGATATCCTAAAGTCGGTTAAATAATAAGAAATATGTGTCAGTTTACTTGTTTTTATTAATTTCCCAGAACATCTTCAATCGCTTGCCGAGTTGAGCTACTCCAGGTGCGCTGAACTTGTTAAATGACGGCTCTCGTTCTAATCTTGCGAGCCAATCTGCAGTGCGAGGGAATCTGAAACAATATACAAAATATATTATCTTTTACTAGTTGACTAGGGGTTTACTAAAAGGGGCTTGAAACATGTTATAGGGGTCACAGACTAAAATACAAAGTTAAGATCAGTGTAACGTGGCGTCCTACGTGGGCGATTCAAAGCGAACGCGATTGCGTCGTTCGCACGAAGATCGCATTCGCGTCAATTCGCGCCGCGCCGCTTCGCACCTTGCGGGCGTTTGGTCACGTAGGACACTTCAATAGTTGTCAACTGTTTGTTGTTTCCGTTTCCGCGCCGCTTCTCGTTCGCGACTAGAACGCTCACGTAGGATGCCGCGTTATAAGGAAAAAGGCCAAAGCAAAGGATGCAGTAAATAGAGTTCGCCACTTAAAATGGATATTAACCACTCGACAAGATATGCAGCCCAGGCAGACCTCTAAAGAGATGGAGCGACGATATCTCAAAAACTGGAGGAAAGGCTTGGAGTAGAGCTGCTAGAGACCGGGATAGATGGAAGCAATTGGAGGAGGCTTTTACCGCCGATATAAAGAAAATATAATGTTACTACCTACTCTCATTGTAAGAAGAGAAATAAAGCTATTTTATTAATTTATTTAGTTGACTAGACGTTGTCCTATCTAAATTCTAGAGTTGATACAGGTAATCAGAACGAAAATCCCATTTATAGGTACCTAACCTAAATAACAATGCTGCAATGGACACTATCACACACCATGTAGCCCCAAACTAAGATCCACATAACTGATATACTAATCCCCTATTTATAACCAAATCTCATTTTATAACGGCCCGAATAGAACGTTTAAAAAAAGTTTTTTTTGTCGATATATTATGTAAGTATATATACCATGGAAAATGAAGTATTTTTATATAACGGCTCGAATAGCACGTTAATTAAAAAAATGTTTTTTTTGTGGAAATATTATGTATGTAAGTATATGAATAGAAAAACACTTTTAGTTGTCTCCGTATTTTCCAATTTTCCGGTAAATTTCCAAAAAAATTGACAATTACAAATACAACAGAAAAAAATCAGCCAAGTCGGTTAAGTCTTTATGAAGTGAAGATCTTTCATACATCGATCGGGCAATTGATAAATTCAAAATTCGTCTAAGCATTAGAAACTTAAATAACACTTTTGTTTGATATTAAATTACATAAATTATCCAGATTAAAATATTGTGTACTAATCGAAACCAAGTCAAATTGAGTTAGTGTGTATACTTAGTTCCTGTTTTAAGAAATTCTGTAATAAAATTGTCTTCAGGTTCCTAAATCCTCCGGAAAATTGGTGTAATTAATGTATTACTAAAGAAAACAATTAATTGATCACAGGTTGTGGAACATAGGATCATCGATTTCTTTTCTTAATAGCGATTTACAAAATCCAACATAAACCATGTTAGTTTTGGCCTATACACTTGCTGGTTTGCCAGCACTACATACATATAAGTTTACATAATACCGTGCAAGACAGGTTTTTGTTAGTATAACACGGAAAAACCTTGGAACTAAAGACTTGTTATTGTAAATCGAAGCTTTATATAGTACTTACCACATATTTTGCGATAGTAGATACCTACATCGAGTCCTAAATTTGATACAATCAATAGGTAGAGTCCGCGTCTCAACTCAAGTACCGTAGGTACATATACTAGTCTGTGGTCCTAAAGACGCGGCGCTGCTTTCGCTGAACTATAGAAGTAAACAAGTATAAATTTTTTATAAAAAATAAACCGACTTCAAATAAATACCTTTTTACTTTTTGCCCTAAAGAGTTTTGAAAATCGGTTCACAATTGACGGAGATATTGATGATCATAGGGTGAAAATTACAAGTGAGGATGAGGTTTTTGGAGTTTTCCGGGAAAAGTACCAATCCCTCAGGAATAAACATTATATGGGACCATCTGTGAAGTATACTCTTTTAAACAAAAAAACGATTTTGAAAATCAGTCCACAATTGACGGAGATATCGCTGAACATACATAAAAAAGTCGAAAAAAAAGTTCCGACGAATTGAGAACCACCTTTTTGAAGTCGGTTAATAAAACAAATATTTGGTTGATTATTGTTAAAGGCACAGACTTGTCATTGATATCTGTGGTTTTAGGTATGTAGCATTTGTTTCTTTAGTCATTGGTATGTAGCTAGCGCAGTTGCTTAGCAACGAATTGTCAGAAATAAACTATGAACGGAGGAAGTGAGGAAGTCGTTTATTTCTTTCCAATCCCCAACGCCCAGACTAATTATGCTCTTCTGGTCTAATAGGTCTTATTCCGGACATTTCTGACAAACTGACACCTATTTCTTCTAAAAAAAGGGGGATATACCCCTGATCTCCCCCGATGGGCATGCGAATCGGGGATCGCAGGGCATAGCTTCTCGTACCGACGTCAGGGAGTTTAGCTATACCGGTGGTAGGCTGCGCTATGCCGCAATCAGCTGGCCGCAGCCCCGTTAGTTAGAAGGGTGCACCATATGCCGATAGATAGATATATAGAAAATTCTTTATTGCACAAGATAAAATACAAACCGTGGTGGCCTAGTGGGATGTACCCCAACTTAAGATCTGGAGGTCGTGGGTTCGAATCCCAGCCGTGCATCAATGGATTTTTCGTATCGAAAAATTTATGTACGCATTACTACGAGCTCGAAACGGTGAAGGAAAACATCGTGAGGAATTCGGCATGCCATCGAACTAAAAAGTTCGAAAGGTATGTGCTAGGTTAGAGTTCCAATAAAAAGCGGCGATGGGCTTGCAACCTGTCACGTGGAATGCTAGCTGCTTGCAGAAAGTGGGCATGTATCGAACGTAATGTTTGCTTGCCTCTGACTACCACCGTTAAAGTATCCTCAATAGATTTGCGTACTGAGCAATATCTGAAGATTTCGGATAATAGGGAAAGAGTCGTGAAGAAATTTGTTTTGTTTGTTAAAATACAAGTACACAGGCGAACTTAATACTAAATAGCATTTTCTTCCAGATAACCTTTGAGCCGATGAGATTGGCATGGCCTTATAAACCCTTTAATAAGTAGGATAAAAACCAAAAGCTAACGAGAATTACCTGTTCACATCCAGTTCACGTATTGGCTGCATGAACGCCGCGGTGGTGCCCACAGCCAGGTCGGCTATGGTCAGATGGTCGGCCGCCACGTACTGTCTGTGCTGGAGGTAAGCTTCCACTACTCCGTAGGCGGCTTCTATGTCCTCAATGTGCCTTTGAGTCGGACCAGGCAGGCCTTCCAGAAGTGTTGGCAACTGAAAACATTTGGGGACATGATAATAAATAAAATAAAAAAAAGACGTGTGGCATTCGGGGACTGCCGCGGTAAAGCTATTGCATAGCATTTTGTATCAACTTGCAATTATAATTATTTATTTATTTTATTTATGCAGTATTTCTTTTTCTTTGATATTAATTCAAGTTACACGTTTTGAGCGTGGTGATCGTCTCGATTCGTGCGAGCTTCGTAGAGTCGTACAATACGTCTAGTTGCACGCACACAAACACCGTGTCGAAGACTGCCGAAAAGAGACGACGTTAGACAATGCACGGCCTTCAAGCCACACCTCCGTGCCCGTCGGAGTGGGGAGCGTGAGGTTTTTTTCGTTACGGAATTTCTGGATTCGGTCCCCGCGCTCAAGGCCCTCGATAGAAGCTATGCAATAGCTTAAAAATGTTTTATTTCGTACAACCAAATAAAAGATACATAGGCAGGCATTCAAAATAAAAAGGGATAATTAAAACGAGGGACTCCATCAGTACATGGTGCGAAGGATGATTCATAAAGGTCATAACATCCTTCACTCTCCGCTTATATAGCGGAGACGTCCAGCTCTCCGCCACAGTCTCTAGGATGCTGTTGCAACTGTCCCGTATCCTGTGCATTAAGCATTGAAACCGTCCGTATGGTAGGTAGGTACTATTCAAACATCCCCGATGTACAAAAACGGGGCAGTTTCAAAATCATCCGGAAGATATTAATGTACTGGATGCGTAGGACGTCCAACGATCGTTTGGTGTGTTTAACCCACAGACTTCCAAACTTTGATAATAGGCTTTAAAAAGCGTGACTTGAACTTGGTCAGTACAACAAGAGAATTGCCAGCCAACATGTTCCCTCGGACAGCTAGAGCCCTACGCTCCCTTTCTATATCAACATCGTCTTTAAGGTCGATAATGAAATATTATTAGAATTCGTTTCTGTCTGCGGCTCCGCCCGCTTGGTACCTATCTGGACAAAGTAGTCTATGTGTTAATCCAGGTCACAAACCAGGTATACTATCACTCTAAGCGATAAGACCGCCCATTGTATTGTAATCTAATAATTATTAGTTACTGTCTGTTTTGTTCTGTATGTTTAATTTGGCGTGAGTACAGTAAAGAGTTAATCTATTTAACTATGTGGATAACGGATTTGGACCGAGACCATAGTGGTCAAATTCTTGACTTTTTTTATGTAAAAAAGAAATATTTTTAATTTTAATCCGTAAGTAAGTAAGGGGTTCCAACCTCAAACTTCGAGGCACCCTGCTAACTAACAAACGGGGCTCTCGCAGCAGGCTGATTGCAGCATAGCGCGGCCTAACACCCCCTGGTCATACCCCACAGCTACATCCCCTGGTCGCCGATGGGCAGCAGCGTCGGTGGCCAGGGGGTGGGGGTTGATAGGGGAGGTCAATGTCCAGCATTGGACTGATATAGGCTAGACTTGAGGTAGTTGTGCATTATTTATTTATTTATACATTATAGCACAATAAATGTAACCACATTTACATTTATTACCACGGTTACATTTAATATGCTAGGAGCTTTTTCTACCAGCCAAACTTGGGGTTTGTTTGCATTAGTATATTTGCTTCTACTTGAAAAAATGCCCCATCAACCAGAGAATGAAGTGAAGAAAGAACACCATCAGATGTAAATAATGTTACTCACAGCAACGTCCTTCAGCCTGACGAAGAAGACCCCCGCATTGAAGAAGAGGCACTGGTCCACCAGAGCGCGCGTGCGCACGTCGCTACGGTAAAGAGTCCGTTACTCACAGGAACGACCTTTAGCCTGACGAAGAAGATCCCCGCATTGAAGAAGAGGCACTGGTCGCTAGGGTAGAGAGTCTGTTACTCACAGCAACGACCTTCAGCCTGACGAAGAAGACCCCCGCATTGAAGAAGAGGCACTGGTCCACCAGAGCGCGCGTGCGCACGTCGCTACGGTAGAGAGTCTCCCGGCGGTCCTTGCCGTATATATCCAGTAGGTATTTCATTATGGCGTTGCTGTAATAAAGTAGGTAATTGTAGAGGGTGAAAGGCGTACCAACCTTCATCTGGCCCGTGGTGCACCCTTCTATACCTATATAAGACTAGGACGGCCTCTGTTGTGCATTGGGGGAAGGTTCGCCTGAAACGCAGAAGGTTGTGGGTTTGATTCACGCCGCGGGGCAAATGTTTGTATTATTTGCAGCGCATCTCACTTTATTTTTATTTTTAGTAGGCAAGTTCGAATTTTAAACTATTTTTATATTCTTAGTGTAGCCTCTTTGGTAAAACATAATCTGTTTATTTTTATTCTCGGGAATAAGGCTGTCTTCAAGTTGCAAATAAATACACATTCCACTCGAAGGCAAAAAAACACAATCTAACCCCCCTTATTCATAACTAAATGTAATTTTATAACCACTCGATAAAGTAAGGTTGTCCCTGTCATTTAAATGTAAATAAAAAGAGGTGACATGATATTTAAACGCCGTTTTAGCAAGCTAAGGTTTATTAGAACTGTTATGTATGACGGTATGAGTACTCACCTATCAGAGACAACGAAGTCGCCATCTTTTAAGACTGGAATGGTACCCATAGGATTCATCTGTAAGTTAAATAGGTAATTTGTTAATTGTTAATTGAATATTTGAAGTAAACAGTGGTACCTATAGGTGGACAGCAAAATAAAACATAGACTACAACCGATAGACACTACAATAGAATTAAATAATGCTGTACATTATCACACAGCATAGGGTGGGGCAAAATTTTACCTGATTGAGGGCAGCCTCCATTTCTTTTGTAGTTAGAAGGTTTTGATCCTAACAGCCTGCGCACATTGGACGACAAACGTCAGCGATTAGACGCTACGACAAGCTGCGGGGGACAATTTTCATACATTTTGTTCAAAGCTCCGCACACACGGCGACAATCGCGACAGCGAGATATGACAGACGCTCACGACTAAGCGCGACGACAAAGCGTCGTGTTTGCGAGGTCTCTTAATAACTATAAATTTATTTTAAAGAAAAAAACAACAGCATTTTTAGATTTTTGGCAAAAAAGGTAGCAGTCAGCCTAGAAAATGACATTTGTCAAAAAACAACTCTATTTCCCAACAGAAACATTTTCCCCAATGTGACTAAGCAATTTTTATCGAAAATACTAAAATGCAATTGTCTTTCTCTTCAAAAAAAACCTATAGTTTCCTAAAATTAAAACCTTAGTAGCGAAAGTAAAAGTGGCTGCCCTCAATGAGGTAAAATTTTGCCCCAACCATATTCTTTATAGGATAGGATAGTATTTGCGCGTTACCTTTAAATATTCAGGCGACTTATGTTCCATTTTAGTCCAGTCAGGTTCTCTGCAGTCCAGTTGGAGTCCTATCATGTCTGCCAGCATCAGGACAGCGTTCGCTGGCGGACTGCCCAGCAACTTGTATAGGATCGGTGCCATTAGATATACTGAAATCTGTAAGATATAGTTCTTATTCAATTTATTATAAAAAGGCATGGAAACAATACAAAACAGAAGAGGAAAAATGATTGGACACCTTAAAGGATATGGCAACTTAATTAGAAACATCATCGAGGGAAAGGTAGAAGGAAAGCGTAGAAGAGGAACACCAACAATAAGTTACATGAGCCAGGTAAAAGAGAAGGTCGCCGTCATGTTAAGTAAGTGAAAGAGACTACAATGGACAGAGTTAAATGGAGATAATTGCATGACTACGACAAGAGGTAGGCTCTTAAATTATAACAATAGATTCTTATGAGTACGTTGCGAACGTCAAAAATTTTATGAACTTTGTATGAGACTCATGACACACAAAGTATACCCTAGATTTCCTTAACTAGAATACAGCTTAACATAATTTTTAACCCATGGAGTCATGAACAGAGAAAGTGTTGAACTGGTCTGTGGTAAAAAAAAATGCAGGACACTTTTTTGTATTTTTAGTTATGGGCAAGCCGCGAGAAGGGGAAGGTGAGGTCGACGATGGGACGAGCTTTCCCAGAAGATGCATATTAACTCTCTTTTTGAAGCTGTAACGGTCATAAGACAATGGAAAAACACTAAACTATCATATAATTAAGTAATTAATAAGTTTTTAATATATAGATTGTTTTGTTTGTTTTTTTTAATATATAGAACTGGTTAGTGTTAAAAAAAATCTGGGACAGTGATCACACAGCATCATGTAGCCCCAAACTAATAGAAAGGTCAAGTTAGCTCAGTTAATAGCCATCTAGCCATGTCGGAGACCTTTGGAGGGCTTAAAAACTCTGACACCAGAATTGGTCACTAGGTCATACGAAGAAGAAAAATAAGACTTAAAAATACAAAATGATATATAAAAATGATATACTTGTCATGCATAAATGTGATTAAATTAAGACGAGCAGTAAGCATATACAATCTAAAAACTCACCCGAATTTCCGTTTACATGAACAAACACAAATGCTACAAACAAAACGATCCGAACGTTTACTTAATATCAACCCGAGATAAAAATTATCAGATAATATTATGATAAAAATATTAGCTTGGTGATATTGCTAACAGCACTCTTACCTAACTAATGGAAACGACTTGTTTTGCGGGTTCGATTCCCGCCGCGGGCCAATGTTTGCATTACCTGCAAATATTCAGCTACTGCTATACTTATACCTATAGTGAAGGTTGATTACGGTTAATATCATAAATACTAGTTTCATTTAGCTTGAGTGATACAGGGATTAAAATCATCATCATCATCATCAGCCTACAGCAGTCCACTGCTGGACATAGGCCTCCTCTAATGAACGCCATTGCGCCCTGTCCTCAGCTCGACGCATCCAGCTTCTACCAGCAGCCGACAGCAGATCGTCAGTCCACCTGGCCGGAGGGCCTCCTACACTACGTTTGCCGAGCCGCGGTCTCCACTCAAGAACTCGTTTACCCCAACGGTTGTCGGTTCTGCGGCAGATAAGGCCAGTCCACTGCCACTTCAGCACTACATATACTCGTTACGGATTTTATCCTTTAGAAAAACTCTGAGCATAGCTCGTTCCATAGCTCGCTGAGCGACTTTAAACTTAAAATTAAAATGCGTTAAATGTACCGGGATTAACATGTGTTCTTATAATCCAAGATATCGAAATTCATACCAAAACTCAGCATCCGTTTAGCTGTTAGTGTTACGGAGTGGAAAATACTAACACGCAAATTTTCACATTTTTAATATTAGTATGATGTGACTAATTCTAATTCTCATTTGAAGTGGGGGGGAAAAGTTCTGCACTGACGTCCCGGATTGGGGTGTATTGCCCCCGCTAATCTGACCCTAGCCAGCCCAACTCCTTAAAATAACGGAGAAGCACTCTGGGTTGGTTGGCTGGGTGGAGCATCATTGCTCTAGGATTCCCGACACTGCCTGCGTTTGTGAGCCTTGATCAAGCAGTTTTTGTAACCCGGATTTTGTTCTGGCTTCGTTTGTGGCAGTGCAGTGTAAGATGACATGCTCCACTGTTTCTTCAGCTTGTGACGTGAGTAGCCCTGTCGCGGCTAACAACATTCACCTCAAGTATACTTAATTATATAAAAAACTACCTTCTGCCCGCAGTTCGCGTGGTATCCGGACAAAAAGTCTATGTTAATCCAGGTGACAATGTATATTCCAAGTTTCATCTAAATCTGTTCAGCCGTTTTGGCGTGATTGTGTAACAAAAATCCATCCATCCATCTTTACAAACTTCCACATCTATAATATTAGACAGGTTTAAACAGGCTCGTGGCTAATGTCGGGAACTGCAGCTAAAAACAAAGGAGTGGACATATTCACAGGGTCTATCAATAGATTTAAAAATAATTTTGTATCATTTTTTTTATTAATTTTTTCGTTTATATTTTATTGTTTGTTCAATTTTAGTTTTTAGTGAGTTTTTAATTAATTTTAAAATTTTTAAATCCATAACTTATTGTAAATAGGTACTATTTTATTGTAAATATTGACATTAATGAATTTTTATTTTTGTACATAATTTTGATAGATTTTTGTAAATTAATTATATATTTTTTGATTTGTTAAATAAGTGCATGCTGCTTCATATCTCTTTCGTATTCTTTCATATTCTTTACTTACTCTATTATTTACTCGCTCGATCCAAGTATCATTCTTATATGCATGTTGTCTATCATCTTTAAAGTAGCACTAAATTAATGTCATATTACTTGTTACTACTTAACTTTTATGGGTGTATATTATGTTGATGATTCTTAATAAATAAAATAAAATAAAATAAACAGAGCTTACCTACATTTTTCATCTTAATTGGACCTTGTTTTAAATTGTAGTAACCATATACCAATATCATAAATATACTAGCTTTCGCCAGCGGCTTCGCGCGCGTGGTATCCGGATAAAAGTAGCCTATTATGTTATTCATGGTCTAGAACTACATATAATTATTATGTGCAAAACTTCTGCTCAATCACTCGCGCTAAGATCAGTTTGTTTTTCCTAAAATACTGACGCCCCTTTAACCCGTACTTGTAAAGATATAATATTTGAATAAAAACTGAAACCCGTATTGCCCCCATACAAACTTTGCCACCCCCGTTGACCCCCTTCAATGTTGTATTGCAAAAAATGCTGAAATATGTGTTTATTTATTTTTATTAGAGATTAGTAGTAGTAGAGTTCTTTGTGGGGGGCTCGTCCGGGGAAGTACTGCCACCATGCCTATTTCTGCCGTGAAGCAGCATTGCTGTGTTTCGGTTTGAAGGGTGTGGGTGCCGGTGAAATTACAGGCACAAGAGGCTTATCATCATCATGCCTCAAGTTGATGGACGCAGGGCGTTGCATCGTAGAGCACGTTTCAAAAAACGTGATCTATGTTGCAATGCTTTGTGATAGGTAATGGTTACCACTCAATATCAGGTGGACCATGTGCTTGTTCCATCTTCAAGTAACATAACAAAAAAGAAAAAAATATCCTATCTGCTAAATTTCAATCAATAGGTGAAGATTTTTTTCGTCCCCATACAAAATTTGGCACCCCCGTTAACCCCCTTAGGGGTTGAATTTCGAAAAATCCTGAAATATGTGTTTATTTATTTTTATTTAAAGTTAATACTAGGTGAAGATTTTTTTCGTCCCCCATACAAACTTTGCCATCCCCGTTAACCCCCTTAGGGGTTGAATTTCCAAAAATCCCTTCTTTCTTCTTCTTCTTCGTATGAGCTAGTGACCAACTCTAGTCAATCAACCAACCAATCCCTTCTTATTCCGTGGTTTTACTAAAAAAGGAAGCTACACTCCAAATTTCAACTTAGTATCTGCAGTGGTTTAGGCTGTGCGTTGATTCCAGAAAAAGGCCTTCTCTTTTACATATTATAGATTCGTATATTTATTCATATTAGTAGGTTAAGTAGGATTCAGTTGAAAATAATAAATCTGTATTAGTTTACTTGTTTTTATTAATTTCCCAGTGCATGTTCAATCCTTTCCCGAGTTTAGCTACTCCAGGTGCGCTGAACTTGCTAAATGACGGCTCTCGCTCTAATCTTGCGAGCCAGTCTGCAGTGCGAGGGAATCTGTAACAATGGAATAAATTAATAATGCTGGACATATCATCCCAAACTTAGCAGAGCTTGTGTTATGGGAACCACACATGAGTGGTATACTAGTATTTATGCTTTTTTTCTGTAAATACTTACTTAATAGTTTTCCATGTAAAATAAAATAAAATATTATAATAAACTAGCTTCCGCCCGCGGCTTCGCTCGCTGGTACTGGGATAAAAAGTAGCTTATATTTTAATCCTGGTCACTATGTACATGTACTTATATTCCAAGTTTCAACCAAATCCGTTCAGTAGGTAGTCGCATTAGTGTGGTGTAGCTAGAAAGCTGAGATGGGTCCTTTTAAGCTATTGCATAGCTTCTATCGAGGGCCTTGAGCGCGGGGACCGAATACAGAAATTCCGTAACGAAAAAAAACCTCACGCTCCCCACTCCGACGGGCACGGAGGTGTGGCTTGAAGGCCGTGCATTGTCTAACGTCGTTTCTTTTCGGCAGTCTTCGTCACGGTGTTTGTGTGCGTGCAACTAGACGTATTTATTGTACGACTCTACGAAGCTCGCACGAATCGAGACGATCACCACGCTCAAAAAGTGTAACTTGAATTAATATCAAAGAAAAAGAAATACTGCATAAATAAATAATTATAATTGCATAAGTTGATACGAAATGCTATGCAATAGCTTTACCGCGGCAGTCCCCGAGTGCCTCACGTCTTTTTTTGGCCTGTACATCACGTATCATATTAAGTATTTTATTATATTAAGTATTTTATTTTTTGTTTAACTCATTTTATTTTTTATTTTTGTTTTCCTTCCTCATTATTCCACTAATGAAGTTTTTGTATTCTACGTGTGTGTATGTCAAAAATAAATGAGTATCTTATCTTATCTTAGGTAGTTTTTGCGTGAAAGAGTAACAAACATAATGTACATACATACATCCATACTCAAAAACTTTCGCATTTATAATACTATTGTAAGATAGGTATCCTATCCTATCTTAAAGGATAGAAAACATCCAGACCCGAAAGAAATATTTGCAGAAACAAACATATAAGTACACAACAGAGGCTCGATCACGAAGACTAACAAAGCAAATGCAATTTTAGCCAATAAGAAAAAAAAAGTGATCGACATACTGATCTTGCTCAGTACGAAAGCCTATACCCTACCCTTCCTTCTTTGTATGAGCTGGCAATCAACTTTGGTGTCGTCGGAGTTTTATGGAACAAAGGCCTCCGGCATAGCTTTGACGGAGTTATAGGCCGGCTTCCGAAATGTCTTAGCGACTGAAAACTTTACCAACATCTTAAATTGTTCGGCCAATCACAAAGCGTTATTTCGAATCTACGCTTTCTCATCGGCCAAAATTTTGCGTCTACGATACGAATACTTTTTCGCCCGTCTTCGTGATCAATATTGACACGACAATAATGTGATGAGAAAAGGGCGTGTTAGTGTATGTCTGTTTATGTATATGCATTTTTTTACAGCACTAAAATGTTGATCAATAAATAGCATTTTTAACGGACTCCAAAAATAACAGGTAGGTATCTAGATCTACCCATGTGCATAGATCGTACGGGATAAATTGATAGAAAAAAAAGGTTGATTGTTAGTTGTATGAACAAAAATTGGGGTGTACGGGGTTCCAACCCCTATCTTTTGAACCCAAGCCAACCCCACCTGCACGTGGTGCACCCTGCTAAACAACAAACGGGGCTCTGGCGGCAGGCTGATTGCGGCATAGCACAGCCTTAATCGGCACAGCTAAATCCTCTGGCCACCGACGGGCAGCAGCGTCGGTGGTGCGAGAAGCTGTGCCCTGCGATCCCCAACCCGCATGCCCAGCGTGGGGATTTTGGGCATATCCCCTTTTATTAGGGGAGGCCTATGTCCAGCAGTGGACTGATATAGGCTGGTGTGGTAGTGTGGAACAAAAATTAAGCAATTATTTTTTTCTTTTTAGTTTTGCAGTTTTTGTTTTTGAAATCGGCTTTTTTTATTTGAAATTATTGTTTTTATTTATAGAAACTTCGTTTATGTAAGCTTTCTCCTGCAATAGGGACCTAAATGAATGGTCATCAAATAAATATTCTTAGAGGTTTATGAGATATGTTACCTGTTCACATCCAGTTCACGTATGGGCTGCATGAACGCCGCGGTGGTGCCCACAGCCAGGTCGGCTATGGTCAGATGGTCGGCCGCCACGTACTGTCTGTGCTGGAGGTAAGCTTCCACTACTCCGTAGGCGGCTTCTATGTCCTCAATGTGCCTTTGAGTCGGACCAGGCAGGCCTTCCAGAAGTGTTGGCAACTGAGGAAGATGACACCTCTATTTTTTTTCTAAGGGACCTATCAGACAGAGAGTGGTCACGCGTTCGAGGGATTCGCGTTCGCGTTCTGCGTTCGCAGTGTTTTTAACCGACTTCAAAAAAAGGAGGAGGTTCTCAATTCGGTTGTATTTTTTTTTTTTTCATAGACATGAACACACAGCAGGCGTTCGGTACCACACGAATTCGTACATGGCATAGAACGCACAACGAGAACGCGAAACGCTTGAACGCGTGACCGCTCTGTTTGATAGCTCCTTTACTTAAAACATAGGCTGAATTATCAAATTAGGGGCCATTGATTTAATATGTTTTACATTTTTTTCTTTATAGAATGATATAAAGAAAGTTGGAGGTGCTACGTGGCCCAGAATTGCGCTCAATAGAGCAGAATGGAAATTGCTGGAAGAGGCCTATGTGTCACAGGACACGCCGAGGACCTGAACTGTTTTGTTAATCAATATTTAGCGTAAGGAAAAAAATGAAAAGGTTTTCAGCAATAAAGGCTATAATAATAAACATTTTTTTTCTAAATTATTTATCACCTATCTCCCATTATGTGGTACATAGGTGCTCACGAACTTATAACTAAATTTCGGAATCAGCCTAATGTTTAACTTAACCAAACTGTGCCTAAAATAATATATAAATATGATATTGCAATAAAAGTAATTTAATCATAATATTTTTAGTAAGATACCTAAGTTCGCAATATGATTCGAAAACTATTGGGCTATTAATGTTTATACTTGGATCTTAGTCTGACCGCACCATAAGGAATGAAATCGAGGACACGAAACTCACAGCAACGACCTTCAGCCTGACGAAGAAGACCCCTGCATTGAAGAAGAGGCACTGGTCCACCAGAGCGCACGTGCGCACGTCGCGAGGGTAGAGAGTCTGTTACTCACAGCAACGACCTTCAGCCTGACGAAGAAAACCCCCGCATTGAAGAAGAGGCACTAGTCCACCAGAGCGCACGTGCGCACGTCGCGAGGGTAGAGAGTCTGTTACTCACAGCAACGACCTTCAGCCTGACGAAGAAAACCCCCGCATTGAACAAGAGGCGCTGGACCACCAGAGCACGCGTGCGCACGTCGCTAGGGTAGAGTCTGTTACTCACAGCAACGACCTTCAGCCTGACGAAGAAGACCCCTGCATTGAAGAAGAGGCACTGGTCCACCAGAGCACGCGTGCGCACGTCGCTAGGGTAGAGAGTCCGTTACTCACAGCAACGACCTTCAGCCTGACGAAGAAGACCCCTGCATTGAAGAAGAGCCACTGGTCCACCAGAGCACGCGTGCGCACGTCGTTAGGGTAGAGAGTCCGTTACTCACAGCAACGACCTTCAGCCTGACGAAGAAGACCCCCGCATTGAAGAAGAGGCACTGGTCCACCAGAGCGCACGTGCGCACGTCGCGAGGGTAGAGAGTCTGTTACTCATAGCAACGACCTTCAGCCTGACGAAGAAGACCCCCGCATTGAAGAAGAGGCACTGGGCCACCAGAGCGCACGTCGCTAGGGTAGAGAGTCTGTTACTCACAGCAACGACCTTCAGCCTGATGAAGAAGACCCCCGCATTGAAGAAGAGGCACTGGTCCACTAGAGCGCGCGTGCGCACGTCGCTAGGGTAGAGAGTCTGTTACTCACAGCTACGACCTTCAGCCTGATGAAGAAGACCCCCGCATTGAAGAAGAGGCACTGGTCCACTAGAGCGCGCGTGCGCACGTCGCTAGGGTAGAGAGTCTGTTACTCACAGCAACGACCTTCAGCCTGATGAAGAAGACCCCCGCATTGAAGAAGAGGCACTGGTCCACTAGAGCGCGCGTGCGCACGTCGCTAGGGTAGAGAGTCTGTTACTCACAGCAACGACCTTCAGCCTGATGAAGAAGACCCCCGCATTGAAGAAGAGGCACTGGTCCACTAGAGCGCGCGTGCGCACGTCGCTAGGGTAGAGAGTCTGTTACTCACAGCAACGACCTTCAGCCTGATGAAGAAGACCCCCGCATTGAAGAAGAGGCACTGGTCCACTAGAGCGCGCGTGCGCACGTCGCTAGGGTAGAGAGTCTGTTACTCACAGCAACGACCTTCAGCCTGATGAAGAAGACCCCCGCATTGAAGAAGAGGCACTGGTCCACTAGAGCGCGCGTGCGCACGTCGCTAGGGTAGAGCGTCTCCCGGCGTTCCTTGCCGTACATATCCAGTAGGTATTTCATTATGGCATTGCTGTAACAAGAGTAGATAAACCTCTTTTTACTTTACTTGAGTAGCATTTAGAAATAGCAGAATGAAGTAGGTAACTATGTAACTGAATAAGGTTATTGTGAAATAAATTTCTTACTTTGAATTATAAAATGCATTAGTAGATCGCCCTACAACTTTGTGTAGGGTTTTCAACTTTAACTTTAATACCTACCACGATACACCCTTAGGGGCAAAATTTCAGGCAATACACAATAATACAATAAAATAAAATATAAAATAAAATAATTTATTCAAAATTTCTTAAATTGGTAACATAAAAATATTAAAAGGTACAGAAATCTTAATTAAACATAGGTATAATAAAAACAAGAGCCTGAACTAGGTAATCCTGTGTTTCAGGCGAAGAGAGCTAACAAATAGAACATAGGAAATAAAATATGTGATTAAAATAAAATAATATCAAACAAAATAATAAGCTACTGCATTTTATTACTAAGGTACGATTAAATATTTAATAGGTATGTACATTATAGTGAATTAAAATTAAATCAAAATAACAGTCTCTAATGACGTAGGTAGTATTTGAGAAATCTTATATAACTTAAACTTAACTTAAAATAAATTAAACAGTTTATACGTTATAGTTATAACTTATTTTAGCACAGTTAATAATTTCTCTGTATCATCGTAGGACATTTTTTGCAGTACATCCTTAAGGATTATTTTGCAGTTGTAATAATTAAGGGGATATATATTAGCTAAAGCATTCAGTCTATTATACAGGAGCGGACCAAGGAACATATAAAATTTGGATGTAAACGAGTATGACCCTGATTGTTTGGGGCAAACTATATCTTTCCGTCTTTTATTAGTAAGCACAGTGCTGTAAGGAAGGGCTACGTGCTGTTTTAGTACTATACTCATTATGAATAGCTGCCTAACTGTTAAAACTCCACAAGATTCATATAAAAGACTAGTTGGAAACATAAAAGGACGGCAAGTGGCCACTTTGAGAATTGCTCTTTGAGCTCTCTCTGTTGTAAGTAGTAAAGTTTTACCAGCTCCACCCCATGTTGTTATACAATAAGTTATAATTGATTGGCATAGTGCAAAGTAAACTTGTTTAATTATTTTCAGATCCGCAATATAACGTAACTTCTTGAACACAAATATTAACTTACGAATTCTATTATTTAAAGTTTCTATATGATATTTGAAAGAAAGAGTTTCATCTATTAAAAGCCCAAGGTATTTTATTTTATTTGACCTTTTAATGACGGGACACTTACATTGGTTGTTAGTGGGGACTTTACAATAGTGGGCATACAATTTTGGTGAACTTTCAGTTGACTTTATTTTGCGCATCGAAAATTTTATATAATTTGTTTTATCGGTGTTTAGTGTTAGCAGGTTTTCCTGAAGCCAATTATTTACAATATTGAATCCGAATTGCGCATACTTGTAGACTTCTGTTTCAGATTCAGCCGAAAACAACAGAGCAGTATCATCAGCATAGGATATGATAATGCCATGGCTTAGAGATAGATTACAGAGGTCATTTAAATAAATTAAGAACAGAGTTGGCCCTAATATACTTCCTTGTGGAACTCCAAAAGTTGTGTTATTCAGATCATCACTGAGAACATTACCAATTCTAACGCATTGCGTGCGTTCTTCTAGATAGCTTTTTAGAAGTTTTAGCTGAGTGCCTCTTATACCTATGGTTTCAAGCTTGTGCAATAGAATTGGGGTGGAGACAGTGTCGAAGGCTTTAGCGAGGTCCAAAAAGATTCCTATAGTGTGGTTACCTTCGTCAAGTTTTTGCGCAAGATAGTTAGTCAACTGATGAGCAGCATCTGCAGTTGACATTTTGGGTCTAAATCCAAACTGCGTATTTGACAAAATCATTTTATCATCCAAATATTTCATCAATCTTTTATTTATAATTTTTTCTAATATTTTGGACATCGCAGGAAGTAAGGAAATCGGTCTGTAATTAGTTACCTCATCTTTACAACCAGATTTATACACTGGTACAACCACAGCTTTTTTTAGGCACTTTGGAAAAATTCCTGTGTGTAAGCATTTGTTGAAAATATGAGTAAGCGGACTGATTAAAAATTGCCTGAATTGTTTTATTATTTTCGTGGATATATTATCCCATCCAACGGCACAGTCATCTTTTAGACCCATAATTATCATTTCTACCTCGGTTTCATCCGTATCCAATAACACAAAGGAAGTTGTTATTGTGCTACACGTAGAAAGAGTGCTAGTAAGCTCCTGTGAATAACCTTGAACTTTTCCCGCTAAACATTTACCGATGTTTACAAAGAAATTATTTGCTGCGTTAGCACATGCCAGCTGTGATGAGTTACTTTGTAATAAACATAAAGATGACTCATGATGTTTCGCGGTAAGTGCAACATTTTTAATACATTGCCAAATTTTTTTGCTATTTGTTCCAGCCTTTTCCAGTTCAATTTTGTCATAGTTGATCTTTATTTTTCTAAGAAGATCATTACAAAAATTGCGATATCGTTTGTACGATAATTGCAACGTTGAATTATTTGGATTAGATTTGGCTATTTTATGTAGTCTATCTCTATGTTTCATGCATCGAATGAGTCCTGCTGTTATCCATGGTTTAATGTTATAATTTTTATTATTCAAGCGAACAGTATAAGAGTTTATTTTAATTGCATGTTGTACATTATTTATAACAAACGACATGCAAAACTGCGGGTCAGCTGAATCGTAAACTGGGCCAAAGTCTATGTTACGCAAATCTTCTTCAAGTTTATGCATATTTAATTTAGTAATTGTGCGAGCGTTATTTATTTTAGGTAATTTACAATTTAAGGTTAATAGGGCAGCATTATGATCGGTTATCGACGAGTTAATAATGAGTGTCATAGATGGAAAACTCGATTTAAGCATGATGTGGTCCAAACAAGAACCACTTTGATGTGTAGGAAGTGTGTGCGCGGGAAGTAAGCCATGAAAGGAACATAGGTTGAGAAATTCCTGGGCAGCGGGATCGCTACTCTCTGGAAGAATATTTATGTTAATATCCCCGATTAAAATTATATTATTATAGGATGACAAGTTTTGTAAAGTATTGTTCAGAGAATCCGTAAAATTACTTAAGTTTCTAAAGGAGGGGGGTCTGTATAAAGCTAGTATCGCAAATTCTGAACCGATTTTAATTAAAAGTCTGTTGCAGTCATGAATATTTGGTTCCTCTACAGATACCTTAAGATAGTTCCTTGCGTAAACTATCACCCCATCATTTTGGTTGTAGTTTATATTACTACTATACATACAATATCCTGGCATTGGTGGCAAGTCGTATTGTTTGTTGAGCCAACATTCCGTGAACACGATAATGTCACAGTTATTGTTTAATCTTTGTTGAAAAGTACAAAAATTGTCAAAGTTTTTATAAATACTACGTATGTTTTGAGTAAGAATGGTTAGTGGGTTTTTGTAAGAGGATAGATATTGTTTGCACTGTTCAACTTCACAGATTTTAGACTCTGATACAGAGAAATTATCCAAATCATTAATTAAATCATTAATCATTGTGAAAATAAATAAAAAGATCAAATAGTATTTCTAATTAAACGGCGCTCTTAGGCGCCTTCATAATCTATGGAATTTAAGTACCTTTTTTCTGCCATTATTTTCGCGGGGCAGTCAGCCGCACCCGTATTATGCTTACAGGGCTTTTTGAAGTGCGAGCAAGTTGCGCAAATTGGTTCATCTGCTTTTTTCGTGCATTCTTTGATCGTATGGCCTTGACCGGCACAGTGGCCGCAGGTGTATGTGGTCTCCCGACACGTCTTAGCCGCGTGACCGTACTGTTGGCACTTGTAACAGCGTGTGACCAAAGTAAAGTCCCTTACAGGGCAAGATGACCAGTTCACATATACTCGATCCTTTGAAATCAAGACTTTGCGCATGAATGCAGGCACTTCTATAACATAATTGCAGGACTCTGTGTTTTTTTTGCCTGATTTATGGCTTAACTTTATGGAGCTCAAAAATTTATCAAGATTGCAATCTTGAAGCGTTTCAGCCAGATTTTGATGGTATAAGCAGGTGAAGACTTCTTTTTCATCCATCGCTGAGGGGACTCCGACAACCACAACTCTAGGTTTTCGTTTATGCGGCTCGTCAACTATCAGGCCGGATTTTGTTAGCTCCACCGATTGTTTGAGCTTTTCGATGTCATTCTTTGAGTCAGTGCTGATGATGACACCTCCGTTCCTTGTCTTACGCAGACCTCTAACGTGGAGCTTCAATTGCTCAGGGCAGATAATTTTTTGTACAAGTGATTTTGTGTCCTCGCTTGACTTTAATTTGTCATTAGGATATATGGCCACTGAACTCACATTAGTCGGCTTAATAAAGTTGTTCGTTCCTTTTCTGACCATGTCAGCAAAGGAATATCCCGATGTGGGTTTCGAGGACTCCGTAATACTAAGCTTAAGTTCTTGCAGCCGCTGAGACAGGTCAAGTTGGTCTTTAAGAGACTGTATGGACGAGTGGGCTTGTATCGTTCTCTGCTTAAGGGACTGGTACGTCACTGCCATCTGCGAGGTACCGTGCCCAACTTTTCGGCACAAAGCATTTATGCGCAATTTTTGTTCAGAGTTCAGCTTACCCTCCGTGACAATAGAGCACACTTCGTTCAGGCACTGTTCGATGGACGACATCCAGTTCTGTATTTCGGGAGTAGAAATAACTTCTAGGACATCATCCCCATGGGTCGGCGCCTGAGGGCGAGGTGCGGGAGCGCGGGAGGGCGAGGGGGGCGGCGAGCGGGCTGTCCTGCTGCTCCGGTTAAAGGGACTGCTGTCCATTTTTGCGGGAATTAACTTGATCTGTGATAATAATTTGTCATTTCCACAAAAACACTACAAATTGTCCAATGTCCATACCTCACGAATGACACAGATTTTTTAAAGTCACTACCACTAAACTAGGTCACGACTCAGCTAGTTATTATTTGTTTATTTTAATTTAAATTAGACACGTCTGTTCCAAACAAAGACAAGACGATGATTTCCAATTGCAATTTGTATACAATTACACTATACAAATTGCAAGGCAATACTATCCTCAAATCAAATGCCTAGGACTTAGTGTTTAGGCTGCACGTTGATCGTTAGTCTTGAATAAACTTAGATTAGAAGCTGGATGCGTCGAGCTCAGGACAGGGCGCAATGGCGCTCATTAGGGGAGGCCTATTTCCAGCAGTGGACTGCTATAAGGCTGATGATGATACTTAGATTACTTATTACTTTTGTTTTCTTAAAGGAACTTATATCTAAATCGCGTAACCTTATCAATTTAATAGAATTGGATTGAAATAATACAAAATTTAACAGAAACAAACCGACTAAACACAATAGTCATTTGTTATACAAGAGTGCAAAGTTGCTTTTTAACCGCGTGCTCAATTTTGATGACCGACCAAACGATGGATTCTAAAATTAAAAATTAGAATCCTGAGCGTTAGCGAGGGAATCAAAAAAGCACGAGGTAAAAAATCTTTGCACTCGAGTGCAACACGTACAAAGAAAATAGTTATATTTCATTACGAGTGCGGAAAGCCTGTCATTGCAAAGAGTTCCGACAAATGTCTACCCGAGCCGAGGCGCAGCCGAAGGTGAGGGTAGACATTTGTCGGAACAAGTTGCAATGACGGTTCCGCACGTGTACACTAACAACTATTTTTAATACAGTTGAGAAAAAATAAAGCAATATATTAAAGAAAATTTCTGGAAAATGGCGCCAACCGTAACATAATTTAGGCAGAGATTTTTTTTTGTTTTCTTCACCCATTCTGTGTAGGCAAAGGGAACTATGTCCATACAGCCAAGTCTTCAGTAGATTTTTTTTTATTGATATGAAATGAAAATGAAATTTAATGAGATGAAATGAAATGAAACCTAACCTAACTCATTGAATCAAATCATTAAATCTGATTTTGAAACAAATTAGTTGCTTCTTTTTAGAAATATTTGCATGAATCATATAAACTTCTATGAATTTTTTTTAGTTAAAACTTCGTGGTTGGTTTCTTCTTTTTAATAGACATTATTTTGACAGTTGGGAAAGAGAACGCATGAGTTAGGAAAAGGTAAAAAAAAGCTCGAGTATGTAATAGTAGACATCCCGAACGATAAACGTCCCTGCAATGCGCCACTTTTTGAGCAACTTTATTAGAAAATAACTTCACCCTAGCGAGGAAATGACTAAATGCAAAAACACATTTACAATCACAAAGGTAATGTCGAAAAGTCTGAGTTTTTAACAAATTAAAAAAGGTTGTATGATAAATTCGGCGCCATGGAGGTAGAAGTAAATAGGTTTAATGATGTTTTGAATTCACAAACTAAGTGCACACTCTAAATTCAATTTACTTTATCCTATAAAATATATAATTACGGATAAAAACGGCTGTTGCACTCAGATAACGAAGAGCCAAAAAAAAATACTCTTGGCTTGGGTGCGTTAGAACCCCGTACACCCCGCTCACCTATCAGAAACTACGAAGTCGCCATCTATTAAGACTGGAACGGTGCCCATAGGATTAATCTGGAAACGAAGAAAGAATGTAGCATAAAAATAGGCTATTATTTTGTAAATAATAATCGCAATAGATAAAAGGACAACTTTGCTGTTCGAGTTCCAAAGCCGCCCGATCCTTCAATATGGGTCAATAATTTAAGAAGCCGGGACCATCTTGAAACGACCTGAGTCCCAAAACACAAGCTTGCTTAGCTTGGCCTGAGACTGGTATTTTTTTATGATAATCCCGAACTTATATTAAAACAGCATTGTAAACTTGAATAATCTTTTGCCAATTAACTGTATTAGATTTAATGTATAACCTTCAAATATTCAGGAGATTTATATTCCTTTTTATTCCAATCAGGTTCTCTGTAGTCCAGTTGGAGTCCTATCATGTCTGCCAGCATCAGCACAGCGTTCGCTGGCGGACTGCCCAGCCATTTGTACAGGATCGGTGGTGCCATCTTAAATACCTGAAAACAGTAGGTAACACAAAAACTGGTGTGCTCCATCGAATTTTTCCACCATTTCAGAAAATCTTCTCTTAGTGCACTCATAGGAGCCTCATCAGCATCAGCCTATAGCAGACCACTGCTGGACATAGTCCTCTCCTAATGAACGCCATTGCGCCATATCCTCAGCTCGACGCATCCAGCTTCTACCAGCTGCCTTTCACTGATTGCTTCTCCGCCTAGCTTGGCCGGAGGGTGTCTTAGGCTAAGTTTGCCGAGCCGCGGTCTCCACTCAAGAACTCGTTTACCCCAACGGTTGTCGGTTCTTCGGCATATATGGTCAGCCCACTATCACTTCAGCCTGCTGATTCTCTGAACAATGCCACCAATATATATGTGTATGCAAGGTACCTTCCTTCAAGCATCTAGGACTTACGGCTTAGGCAGTGCGTTGATTGTCAATCAGTCAGTGAGTCAGGAAGTCAGCTTTATTAAGAGTTTTATTTAGGTAAAGACATAAATCTGGAATATTTTTTGAAACACAACTAATTGAATCATATTTAATATATATTTTTCTTTCTTATGGTGACTGGTGCGGTTATTTAGTTTTTGAAAACCAGTATTTTTATGCGATTGCTAATGTTTAAATCTAAATTATTTTTCCAATTCGTTGAGACAACTGGGGAGTTACCTAGGTTATGCGCCTAACATATAAAAAATATATTTTCGAACGTTGCACACACTACACAGTATAAATAAATACAAATAGCATCTCTGGTTACAGTTCACTTAAATATGAACTGATAAAAATTTATTTGTCATGCTAAATCGGATTGAGACGACCTGGACCAGACTCAACTCACCAGACTTGTCGTTACATATTGTTATAAAACCGGGCAAGCGCGAGTCGGACTCGAGGACCGAGGGCTCCATGTCAAAAGTTTTATTTTTTGGAATAGTAAAACTATCTCAAATTTGAACTATAATCACACTACGTTTAACCCGTTTGTACCCCTTCAGTGTGTCACCGTTTTTAAACATTTTTATTTAGCTTGACCTGTTTGTTTTTTTTTGGATTTATCATCATCATCATCATCATTTCATCCATTTTCGGCCCTTTGCTGGGAAAAGGCCTCCCTTTGATTATGCCACTCGCCTCGATCTTCTATTATGTACGTTTGTTGTTACTATTTTCATTATTTCTACCCGACTGAAGTCCTCTTCAGTCAGGTTATGTTTTAGGGTGTATGTATGTTTGCAATATTATTTGTCGGTCGCTGTAGCCCAAACGGCTGGATGGATTTTGACTAATGATGTTTCGTTGGATTCGCCTAGATCACGAGGGTGACATAGATTACATGAAATTTTAAAAAATCCAATATGGCGACTGTAAGAAGCCATTTTTAATTTACGATGAACTAAAAATTACTAAAAACTTCCAGTCTATGCAGTCGGGTTTTTTGTTTTGTTTAAATGAATACTTGTTTTAAGAAACTGTCGTTTTAATATACATACTTCATACATCATCATCTTCGGCCTACTATAGTAATCCACTGCTGGACTTAGGTCTCCCCTAATGAGCGCCATTGCGCCCTGTCCTGAGCTCGACGCATCCATCTTCTACCAGAAGCCTTTCGCAAATCGTCACTCCACCTGCCCGTTGGGCGTCCTACACTACGTTTGCATGTTTTGGATACATGGTTGTATATACTTAAGACATATTATGTGAAAATTTAAACTCGCCACCTATTTACGATTGTGAAATCGTTATCTGTGGAGATAGTATGGACAGACGGACTGACAGCGTAGGCTTGGTATTGACGTTTTGACGACATCTGTGGCGCAGTGGACGAAGGCCCGCCTATGACGCAGAAGGTTGCGGGTTCGATGTTTACATGTTCTGCTGATATTTGTCTCGGGTCTGGGTATTTTCTATGTATGATATGTATTTACAAAAAAAATGTATCTATGTAAGAGTTAGAGTGGTAGGGTTCGACCAGTCCATGTTCCGCCTATAATGCTCAATGGTGCGGCTCTACAAGTGGTCAGCAGTTTTAAATATTTGGGGCACATTGTCACGGAAGAGTTAAAGGATGACGAGGATATTGAAAGGGAGCGCAGAGCGCTGGCAGTTCGGGGAAACATGCTCGCACGCAGGTTCGCTCGCTGGTCGAGAGAAGTGAAAGTCACTCTGTTTAAGGCCTACTGCCAGTCCTTCTACTCGAGCAGCCTCTGAACAAACCACACCCGACGGGCTGCCAGCTCGCTGCGAGTACAATATAACAATATCTTCAGGATGCTGATGCGGCTGCCTCGCTTTTGCAGCGCATCGGGATGTTCGCGGAGGCGCGCACGGACGGCTTTCAAGCGATTATTCGCAAGAAAGTCGCTTCCCTACTCAAGCGTGCGCGAGGCAGCAGTAACAGAATCCTGAGGATGATTGTAGCCCGGGCAGACTGCCCCATTCAAAACAGGTGGATGGGAATAATGATGGGCTCTAATATCTAATTTCAATTAAATGTTTAAATTTCGTGTTGTCCATTTTGTAAATTAATTTAAAAAAAATTATGACATTTATTTATTTAATTTTTATTACTTTTTTATTACTTCTGATTTATTATGCTGTTTGTAGTTTTTAAGTATGTGGTGTTGTGTGATATTATAATGTTTTATGGGTGATTGATTTGATCTGAAATAAATGAGTAATATTAATAATATGTAGTACATCAGTCATGTGGTTCCAATAATACAAGCTCTGCTTAGTTTGGGGCTACATGATGCTGTGTGATAACGTCCAGGATTGTTTATTTTTAGTAATTGAGTCTCGTCCTTTAACAAGCATATAAGTACTAGAACCCTAAAAATGATCCGAATGTTTGCATATCATCAGACTCAGATAAAAATATCAGATAATATTCTGGTACTTCAAATATTAACTTGGTGATATTGTTATCTATGTAGCTACTCATCTTTATAGTAAAGATTTATTTTGTAGTGAAGACTACCTTCTGCCTGCAGCTTCGAACGCGTTCTGTCATTTTTGTATTCTACCCACAGTCCAAGAAAATTAGTCAAATGAGTGCAAGAATCTCGGAATGAGAGATAGTCGGCTATTAATTTGTATAAACCTTTATTTGAGCACTCTAAAACTTGTCTCAAAACGTACTTATCGTAGGGGGTTTAGCTTCTACAGATATTCCAAGGTCAAAATATCGATTTATTGCAAATATTTTGTTTCCTATAGGTTTTATGCTATTTGTATCATCATCATCATCATCAGCCTATAGCAGTCCACTGCTGGACATAGGCCTCCCCTAATGAGCGCCATTGCGCCCTGTCCTGAGCTCGATTCTGCCAGCAGCCTTTCGCAGATCGTCACTCGACCTGGCCGGAGGGCGTCCTACACTACGTTTGCCGAGCCGCGGTCTCCACTCAAGAACTCGTTTACCCCAACGGTTATCGGTTCTTCTGCAGATATGGCCAGTCCACTGCCACTTCAGCTTGTAAATTCTCTGAGCTATGTCGACAACTTTAGTTCTATGTCGGATATACTCGTTACGGATTTTATCCTTCAGATTATTTATAGCCATTTGTATCTTAATAAATATTGTAGAACATGAAAATTAATTCTCTAATTCTCTACAACTTTTGTTTAAACATTTTTTTAATATCTTGAACCATTTTTGAGATAGAGGGCAGAGCACGCACAGTGTTTAACTATTTGAAGTATCATTCGAGGTCAAACCGCCGTATTAAAACACGCCGTATTCTATTTGTTATTCGCCACTAGAGACACTCAAATCATTCCTAAGCCGCGGGCGCAAGCTAGTATATTGGAAAAAAGGTCAATATTTAGTATAAGAAACTTTATTTTTCTATATTCACGGTCTATAACTTCATAATATTTACCTTACTGTATAAAACCTTACCAATAACAAATTAAAAAATACCTTTATTCGCAATTAATTAACCACATAAACTACCAATAAAGTTAATAAAACTTATCTTAATCCTACAATTTATTCTTCAGTTTATTTTTCTTCCAAAAAGAGTTTAATAGTTTCCCGAAGTAGACGGCGCCTTCCTTATTGACTGTCTTAAAGAAAGACTCTTCCTCAAGCCTGGCCAACCAGTCGGCACATTTGGGGAACCTGAAAAAGGGATTCCTGAATGAATAGTTCTCAATTGCCAACGATATATTAGGTCCTTACCTATGAAATTGGCGTTTTGTATGGAGAATTTCGAGAATTGATTTCTCAGTACATACATTTTGTATTTTTTTCTGGAACTACAAATTATATTCCCCTGAAAATTATGTGTGTATAATTGGACAACATTGAGAAAAGTATGCGTAGACTTATTTAAAAAATAAAACTAACACATAAAAATATACAACGATTTTAAGCATTGTAAGCGACAACAGATGAAATGAACTGTTTTTAAGTTTTATTTTTTTGAGATATACTTCCTCAAAATTTGTATTTATGGAATTTTTAATCTTTGCAATAATGTTAAGTTCACAATATACATTAATTTTGTATGTGACTGTTGAATTAAAAAAAATATGTACAAATTAAATTGAGTTAAAAAACGCCAATTTCATAGGAAATATATATATTTTTTTATGATACCTTCGGGTATAATAAATAAGATACAGTAGTAGTAGAGTTATTTGTGGAGGGCTCGTCCGGGTGCGTACTGCCACCATGCCTATTTCTGCCGTGATGCTTCACGCTGTGCTGTGTTTCGGTTTGTAGGGTGCCGGTGAAATTACAGGCACAAAAGACTTATCATCTTGCCTCAAGTTGATGGACGCAGGGCGTTGCATCGCAAAGCATGTTCCGAGAAACGTGATCTACGGTGCAATTCTTTGTGATAGGTAATGGTTACCACTTAACATCAGGTGCGCCATGTTCTTGCTGAATCTTGAAGAATCGTGAATGAATCTTGAAGTACTTAAGGCGACTATACATGTCAAACCTCCCTCTCGCTCGCACCATTCAACATTTCAGATATAAAATCTCTGAATTTAGTTATGCAAAATAGCAAACCTTCACGGCCTAGAAAATAACAATACAAAGGTACCACGCGAGCGAAGCCGCGGGCGGAAGCTAGTGATAAATATCTTACTTGTTCTCATCCACTCTATGCATGTACTGGACTGCGGTGGCCGTTGCTCCCGTGGCAATATCCGCCAGAGTCAGTCTTTCAGCTGCGATGTAAGGCCTGGAACCCAGGTACGCCTCTATGACCCCATACGAAGATTCCAGGTCGGCTTTATGCTGGGCTGTGGGCTCTGATAGGTCGCCCATTAGGGTACCCGTCTGAAAGGAGTAAATAAGTACTAAATATCTTACTTGTTAATATTTTTGAATAATAATTATTTGTTTTAAGAAAAACAGTAGGGCCATCTCAAATATTTAAGCCTTTTTTATGGTACCTGACGATTGAGAAAGCACTTGGTGTTAAGCAGTAACCATTACCTAAGCAAAAAGCATTGCATCGTATGCTGGGTAAGGATAGCACGTTCCTGTACACGCGTAGTTGGGGTTCGCTGTGCGCGCGTATATTGGATACGCGTATATTTAATGTGGACGCCGCGAACCTGAACGCGAGCTCAATCGATCTATAGCGCTACGCGAGCCGAAACCGACTGACCACGGATCGCGCCGTGAGCCAGCTCACGCTGCACGCGTTCCCCAGAGTGTACGAGTAGCTGCAAGTGCAGACATGGCGTACAAAGACACGCGTAACCCGACTACGCGTATTACCAATGTACGCGTTATCCATACCCAGCTGTGTAGGTCACCTGACGTGTTCTAGTAAGCGGAATAAAAAAAATTGGCTAACATGACAAAAAGTTAACTTGAATCTACACTTTCTCATTGGCCAAAATTGTACGTCTACGATACTAATACTTTTCGCTATTCTTTGTGATCAAGCTTCGGAACACATAAAGCAACTTTAGGTGTCTAACTTTCTGCCCGTCTTTGCAATCTGAGTGTGTCCTTTTGTCCGTCTGTTACACCTGATTATTTCACCAAACACTAGTCCCCTTATTCATTACCAAATGTCATTTTATAACGGCTCGATAAAGAAAGCTTGTCCCTTCCCTGTCATTTAAATGTAAATCATAAATCATATATTCAGAACACGCTATGTTAGCTAACTGGGGTTTAAAGAGCTTTTATGAATTGGTAAAGCTATTCGGCATAATTAGAGTATACGTTTTTAACCGACTTCGAAAAAGAAGGAGGTTCTCAATTCGTCGGAATCTTAAAACATTTTTAACCGGATCGGATTAAACGGATGGTTTCATGGTTTGATATTTTTTTTCCCTGGACATTAATAAGTAGCAAATGGAGATCCGTGGTCTCTGTCGACTCCTCTGGGAAAAAGGCGTGACCTTATGTATGTATGTATTAACTAACAAGGGACTACTGCTTGACTAACCCCAACATTCCTGAGTGCGGTGAAGAATACTCCAGCATTGAAGAACATGCACTGGTCTACGATAGCTCTGGTCTGCAGCTCGCTCGGATACAACCTCTCTTTGTGGTCAGCTCCGTACTTCGCCAGGATGTACTTCATTATAGCGTTACTGGAAAGAGAGAAATATACCGAAATTCAGCTGTTTTACTATAGCTTTTAATTGCCATGTAGATTAAAACTCATAAAATGAAAAAAAATGTTGGCAAATAGATACCAAACTTTATGATTTGCGACCCAAAATTCACCCTTAAGGGACTCCACTCCCTTTAAATACAACAAAATGCAAGATATTTATTTATTTTAAAAATACAAAAGTAAATAAGCATTTTATGATTTAATAAAAATGAAAACATAGATATTTAGTGATTATCAAATCAACTCAATGATTTGGGACCCAATATACACCCTTGATCCACTCAAACCTACAAAACGTTAATGTTATTTTATTTAGGATCAACATCATCATTATTTTCAGTTTTCGAAACCCACTGCTGGGCATAAGCCTTCTCAGTCAACTCGTATTTAAGATACAAAAAAACAAAAAGATGTATTAACACGTTGACAGCTCGGGATAGAGATGTTTGGAAGCATTGCCCAGCAGTGGGGCGAGAACGGTTATTATGTTAATGACGACCTCTGTGGCGCAGTGAGCGAAGGTCCGCCTTAGACGCAGAAGGTTGCGGGTTCGATTCCCGCCGCGGGACAAATGTTTGCATGTTCTGCAGATATTTGTCTTGGGGCTGGGTGTTTTCTATACGTGATAATAATAATAATATTAATACTGGACACTATCACACAGCATCATGTAGCCCCAAACTAAGTGGAACTTGTATTATAGGAACCACACGACAGATAAACTACATAATTATATACTTACTACTTTTGTAAATTCATACTAGAAAACATCCAGACCCGAAACAAATATTTGCAGAACGTACAAACATTTATCTCGCGGCGATATGTGTGTATTTTTACAAAAAAAAGGTATATAAGTAATATATCAATCATGTGGTTCCCATAACACAAGCTGTGCTTAGTTTGGGGCTACATGATGTTGTGTGATAGTCCAGCATTATTGATTTAATAAAATAAAACACGTTGACTGCTGCCGACGGTTCCGGTAGTGTGTTATTCTATTGAGAACTTAAAGCGTTACAATGTGTTATACAAACCTTTCAGAGACAACGAAGTCGCCATCTTCCAAAACGGGCACAGTTCCCATGGGATTCAACTGGAAAATAAAATGAAGGGAAATAAAATATCATTTTGTGACATAATTTTATTCTAGTAGGTACATACTAATCCTATTGACCTTTTTTTATGATACCTATTGCAGGAACTAACACATGGCCGACCTGGTGTTAAGTGGCAACCATTACCTATAACAAAGTATTCGTTCGTAGGTCACGGATGTTTGGAACGGTTTGACGCATGAGGTGTTAAGCCTCATGTGCCTGTAATTTCACCGTAATTTAACCTATTCATATTTTAATCAAAAATTTGGAAATGTGTGTGAAAATGAATTTTTAATTGTTACTCCTTTACTATTAAACCTTCGATCAACTATACAAAGGATATCGCGCGCCGTACTAGTGAAGAAAGTGGCATATATTTGCATATTGCTAGCTCTCATTTGTCAAAAGCACGTCACACAAATATCGTCTCTTTATTAAAGAAGATAAGACAGAAAATCTAAGTAAGCGGACTATATGAAAACTGCTGCTCCGATAAGCACGTCATATAAATATCGCCTCTATAATAAAGAAGATATGACAGAAAATCTAAGTGAGCCAACTATATGAAAACTGCTGCTCCGATGCGTTTTGGCGGAGTTTTAGACAAGCCACTTTCGGGCGGATAGTGCAAAATCCTTTGTATAGTTGATCGATGTACTAAACGGAATAAGCTAAAATTTTGCACTTAATAAATCCCGGTCCATCTTCTGAACCTAAACCAACGTCACCTGCCGTGGTGCACTCTGCTGTATAACAAACGGGGGTCTGGCGGCCGGCTGATTGCGGCATAGCGCAGCCTATCATCGGCACTGCTCAATTCAGTGGCCGTCGAGCAGCGTCGGCGGTGCTAGAAGTTCTGCCTTGCGATCCCTGACTCGTTGTCAAACCAATGATAAACCATTTTGGTTTTCGCCATGGTTCATAATTGGTCGTCGTTATAACTACGTGTATGTTATGTCAATATCAATGGAAACTCACACTCAATCCCACACATTTGCACACTCACATCACTCACCCATCATTCTCACACAAATTTCCTTATATCAATGTAAGTTTGTTTTCTTTTGTTTCTTAGTATATTAAGTGTAAGTATATTTTGGAACCATGTACCCTAATTTCAGAGTACGGCGTTGATATCCGCGACACAGTAATATTTTACTCCTGCAGATATCATCGTTTTTACCAGACTGAAGTCCTCTTTAATCAGGTTATGTTTTTAGGGTGTATGTATGTATGTTTGTTATATTATTTGTCGGTCGCTGTAGCCCAAACGGCTGGACGGATTTTGACTAATGAGGTGTCGTTGGATTCGTCTAGATCACAAGGGTGACATAGGCTATATAAAATGTCAAAAAATTAAATAAGGCGACTGTAAGAAGCCATTTTCAATTTACGATGAACTAAAAAGTACTGAAAACTTCCTCGGGTTTTTTTTTAAATTAATATTTCAAATACTTGTAAATCTAAGTTTTGGAAAATTCTGTTTAAGTTCCAAAAAAAGATTATTTATTTAATTTTATTAAATTATGTAAATATCAATGTCCCGCGTATGAACCTTTAAGAAACCATAGCTCGTACGAAGAAGTAAACAATTACCATTTTGAACTCCGGCGTCCTATGCTCCAGTTTAAGGATATTGACATCTCTGATCTCGAACTTAAGGTTGAGAATGTCGCCCAGCATCATCACGGCTCGGGCGGGCGGACTGGCGATGGCACGGTGGAGGATCAAACGAGACATGGTCACGTGTTCAACTATCAAAACAAAATAGTTCGTTAGTACGCAAATTAGCGGGTAAACTTTTGACAATAATGTACGATTCACACTAACCGGCGCGCGTTGGAGAGCGTCGGAGCGCATTTTAAAACATGCTAGAGGAAATTGAAACATCCACAAAGCAGTTAAGTTTCTTATTTGCATGCAATTTACGCAGCTTTGTCAAACACTGAAATAAATAGATCCGCTGCGTAAATTTCATGCAAATAAGGAACTTAGATGATTTGTGGATGTTTCAATTTCCTTTAGCATGTTATAAAATGCGCTCCGCGGCGCGCCCGTATGTGAGAATCGTACATAAGACAATGGTATTGAAAAAAAATATGTAAAAGTATTGGGTCGACGACTTAACCAAAGTAGCTGTACTCAGTCATTACGTCGTAAAAAACGGCCTAGAAATGCAAGTGAAAAAAAAAACAAAATTGTAATTAAAAACATGCTCTACAATTTTTGTCATTTATAATTTTTCGATATCTATCACGAGAAGTAGGTAACGGCAAAAGACGAGGTTGACTACCTCAATTTGAGGTTGAATATTATATTATAATATATAGCTTTATTATTATACTATATATAGCTCGATTACCACTCACTCACTCACTCACTGACTCATTGACATGATTGTTCTCCCAGATGCCACCTCGTAGGGTTGAAATTTTTGGTGGATTCGTATAGAGGGAGTGGGGGCGACCTCAGGAAAAATCTGACATTTCCCCTTTTCACCCCCTTTCACCCCCACCCCCCATGCATCTCGGAAACTATAGGTCGTAGAGGGTTCGCGCTCAAACTAATGTTGCTCAGGGTTTATTTTTATGTAAGGATTCGAAAAAAAAAATTAGGGTTCCATACAAAAAAAAAATTGTCCCATACAAAATTTACACCCCCTCATACAAAACTTTTTTTTCTTTACTTTAATGACATGTGTCGATGTTTGGTGGAATTGTTTAGGTAGGACAGGTGTTGGGTAGTTGTAGGGTAGGTGTAGGGTAGGTGTAGGGTAGGTGTAGGGTAGTTGTAGGGTAGTTGTAGGGTAGGTGTAGGGTAGGTGTAGGGTAGTTGTAGGGTAGTTGTAGGGTAGGTGTAGGGTAGGTGTAGGGTAGGTGTAGGGTAGTTGTAGGGTAGTTGTAGGGTAGGTGTAGGGTAGGTGTAGGGTAGTTGTAGGGTAGTTGTAGGGTAGGTGTAGGGTAGGTGTAGGGTAGGTGTTGGGTAGGTTTTGGGTAGGTGTTGAGTAGGTGTAGTGTAGTAGTGGGGTAGTGGTGGGGTAGTAGTGGGGTAGTGGTGGGGTAATGGTGGGGTAGTGGTGGGGTAGTGGTGGGGTAGTGGTGGGGTAGTGGTAGGGTAGTGGTAGGGTAGTGATAGGGTAGTGGTGGGGTAGTGGTGGCGTAGTGGTGGGGTAGTGGTGGGGTAGTGGTGGGGTAGTGGTGGGGTAGTGGTGGGGTAGTGGTGGGGTAGTGGTGGGGTAGTGGTGGGGTAGTGGTGGGGTAGTGGTAGGGTAGTGGTGGGGTAGTGGTGGGGTAGTGGTAGGGTAGTGGTAGTCGATTTCGGTTTCGATTTCGTATTCGATTTCGATTTCGATTTCGATTTCGATTTCGATTTCGATTTCGATTTCGATTTCGATTTCGATTTCGATTTCGATTTCGATTTCGATTTCGATTTCGATTTCGATTTCGATTTCGATTTCGATTTCGATTTCGATTTCGATTTCGATTTCGATTTCGATTTCGATTTCGATTTCGATTTCGATTTCGATTTCGATTTCGATTTCGATTTCGATTTCGATTTCGATTTCGATTTCGATTTCGATTTCGATTTCGATTTCGATTTCGATTTCGATTTCGATTTCGATTTCGATTTCGATTTCGATTTCGATTTCGATTTTACCAACGATATCCTGTTTGATTTCTTTTTTTCTTTTCGATATCCTTTTGATTTCTTCTTCCTCTTCGATATCCTATTTGATTGCTTCTTTCATTTCGAAAATCTCTTCGATTGATTCATCCACATTCCTCATTCATTATCATTTCAATTTTTTCTCTTCGATATCCTTTTAATTTCTTCTTCCTCTTCGATATCCTCTTTGATTGCTTCTTCCACTTCGATATCGTCCTTGATTGCTTCTCTTCCATCAATATCATCTGTTATAGCATTATTCTCTTGGATATCCTCTTGGATTTTTTCTTTAATATCGATATCCTTTTTGATTGCTTCTTCTGCTTCTAAATCCTCAACGATTGCTTTTTCTACTTTGATATCCTCTTGATTGCTTTTTACTTTTCAAAATCCTCTCTGATAGCTTTACAATACAACACCAAAACTGCGAGCTGCGTGCAGCTCGCGCACCACCCAACCTCTAGTTATACTATATATAGCTCGATTACCACTCACTCACTCACTCACTGACTCATTGACATGATTGTTCTCCCAGATGCCACCTTGTAGGGTTGAAATTTTTGGTGGATTCGTATAGAGGGAGTGGGGGTGACTTCAGGAAAAATCTGACATTTCCCCTTTTCACCCCCTTTCACCCCCATCTCCTATGTATCTCGGAAACTATAGGTCGTAGACGGTTTGCGCTCAAACTAATGTTGCTCAGGGTTTATTTTAATGTAAGGATCCGAAAAAAAAAATTAGGGTTCCATACAAAAAAAAAATATCCCATACAAAATTTTCATCCCTTCATACAATTCATTACACAATACTTCATTTTTTTTCTTTAATTTAATGACATGTGTCGATGTTTGGTGGAATCGTATGGATATTTAGTCTAGGTTAGGTGAAGGTGTAGGTGTAGGGTAGTTGTAGGGTAGGTGTAGGGTAGTTGTAGGGTAGGTGTAGGGTAGTTGTAGGGTAGGTGTAGGGTAGGTGTAGGGTAGGTGTAGGGTAGGTGTAGGGTAGTTGTAGGGTAGGTGTAGGGTAGGTGTAGGGTAGTTGTAGGGTAGGTGTAGGGTAGTTGTAGCGTAGGGGTAGGGTAGTTGTAGGGTAGTTGTTGATCGATTTCGATTTCGATTTCTTTTTTGTCTTTTTTGTCTTTTTTGTCTTTTTTGTCTTTTTTGTCTTTTTTGTCTTTTTTGTCTTTTTTGTCTTTTTTGTCTTTTTTGTCTTTTTTGTCTTTTTTGTCTTTTTTGTCTTTTTTGTCTTTTTTGTCTTTTTTGTCTTTTTTGTCTTTTTTGTCTTTTTTGTCTTTTTTGTCTTTTTTGTCTTTTTTGTCTTTTTTGTCTTTTTTGTCTTTTTTGTCTTTTTTGTCTTTTTTGTCTTTTTTGTCTTTTTTGTCTTTTTTGTCTTTTTTGTCTTTTTTGTCTTTTTTGTCTTTTTTGTCTTTTTTGTCTTTTTTGTCTTTTTTGTCTTTTTTGTCTTTTTTGTCTTTTTTGTCTTTTTTGTCTTTTTTGTCTTTTTTGTCTTTTTTGTCTTTTTTGTCTTTTTTGTCTTTTTTGTCTTTTTTGTCTTTTTTGTCTTTTTTGTCTTTTTTTTCTTTTTTGTCTTTTTTGTCTTTTTTGTCTTTTTTGTCTTTTTTGTCTTTTTTGTCTTTTTTGTCTTTTTTGTCTTTTTTGTCTTTTTTGTCTTTTTTGTCTTTTTTGTCTTTTTTGTCTTTTTTGTCTTTTTTGTCTTTTTTGTCTTTTTTGTCTTTTTTGTCTTTTTTGTCTTTTTTGTCTTTTTTGTCTTTTTTGTCTTTTTTGTCTTTTTTGTCTTTTTTGTCTTTTTTGTCTTTTTTGTCTTTTTTGTCTTTTTTGTCTTTTTTGTCTTTTTTGTCTTTTTTGTCTTTTTTGTCTTTTTTGTCTTTTTTGTCTTTTTTGTCTTTTTTGTCTTTTTTGTCTTTTTTGTCTTTTTTGTCTTTTTTGTCTTTTTTGTCTTTTTTGTCTTTTTTGTCTTTTTTGTCTTTTTTGTCTTTTTTGTCTTTTTTGTCTTTTTTGTCTTTTTTGTCTTTTTTGTCTTTTTTGTCTTTTTTGTCTTTTTTGTCTTTTTTGTCTTTTTTGTCTTTTTTGTCTTTTTTGTCTTTTTTGTCTTTTTTGTCTTTTTTGTCTTTTTTGTCTTTTTTGTCTTTTTTGTCTTTTTTGTCTTTTTTGTCTTTTTTGTCTTTTTTGTCTTTTTTGTCTTTTTTGTCTTTTTTGTCTTTTTTGTCTTTTTTGTCTTTTTTGTCTTTTTTGTCTTTTTTGTCTTTTTTGTCTTTTTTGTCTTTTTTGTCTTTTTTGTCTTTTTTGTCTTTTTTGTCTTTTTTTTCTTTTTTGTCTTTTTTGTCTTTTTTGTCTTTTTTGTCTTTTTTGTCTTTTTTGTCTTTTTTGTCTTTTTTGTCTTTTTTGTCTTTTTTGTCTTTTTTGTCTTTTTTGTCTTTTTTGTCTTTTTTGTCTTTTTTGTCTTTTTTGTCTTTTTTGTCTTTTTTGTCTTTTTTGTCTTTTTTGTCTTTTTTGTCTTTTTTGTCTTTTTTGTCTTTTTTGTCTTTTTTGTCTTTTTTGTCTTTTTTGTCTTTTTTGTCTTTTTTGTCTTTTTTGTCTTTTTTGTCTTTTTTGTCTTTTTTGTCTTTTTTGTCTTTTTTGTCTTTTTTGTCTTTTTTGTCTTTTTTGTCTTTTTTGTCTTTTTTGTCTTTGTCGATCCTAATTGATTTTCTATATTCGATTTTTAATCGCTTGTATCTCCGTAACGGTTAGAGATAGACATGCAAAACTTTTACGGAATATTTTTTTTTTTCGCTTAGCTTGCTTATTTCACTACAATATCCTCTGTGATTGTTTCTTCTACTCTGGTGTAGTCTTTTATTGCATCGTTCACTTCGATATCCTCATTGATTGCTAAATCTACTTCAATGTTATCTTTGATTGCTTTTTTACATTCGATATTCTCTTCAATTGCTTCTCTCCCACGATAACCCCTTTGATTGTTTCTTCCACTTTGACATCCTTCTGGATTGCTTCTTCCACTTCGACATCCTTCTGGATTGCTTCTTCCACTTCGACATCCTTCTGGATTGCTTCTTCCAGATCAATATCATCTTTCATTGCTTGTGTTACATCAATATCCTCTTTTAAAGCATCTTCGATTTTGTTATCTACATTGATTGCTTCTCCCATAACGATAACTTCTTTGATTGCTTCTTTTACATCAAAATAGTCTTTGATAACATCTTTCACTTCGCTATCCGCTTTGATTGCTTCTTCCTCATCAATATCGTCCTTGATTGCTTCTATTACATCATTATCCTCTGTTTTCATCATCTTCTTGGTTATCCTTTTCGATTGTTTCTTTCTTTCGTTTTTGTTTTCGTTTTCGTTTTCGTTTTCACCAACGATATCCTGTTTGATTTCTTCTTCCTCTTCGATATCCTCTTTGATTGCTTCTTCCTCTTCAATATCGTCCTTGATTGCTTCTATTACATCATTATCCTCTGTTTTCATCATCTTCTTGGTTATCCTTTTCCATTGTTTCTTTCACATCAGTTAACTTTTTTGATTGCTTCTACAACTTCGATTTGCTCTTTGATTGCTTCTTCCACTTCTAAATCCTCATCGATTGCTTCTCCTTCTTCGATATCCTTATTGAAACATCTTTGTTACTGCTTCACTTTGATATTCTCATTAATATTATCTTTCACTTTGAAATCCTCCTTGATTGCTTTGCCACTACGATATCCTTTTTGATTGCTTCTTTTACATCGATATCATCGTTGATTGCTTCTTCTTCTTCTTCTTCGATATTCTCTTTACTTGCTTCTCCCACATCGATATCTTCTTTGATTGCTACTTTCACTTCGATATTCTCTTTGATTGCTTCTCCCACATCAATATCTTTTTTAATTGCTTCTTCCTCTTCGATATTCTCTTTGATTGCTTCTCCCACATCGATATCTTCTTTGATTGCTTCTTCCTCTTCGAAACCCTCTATGATAGCTTTCCGAATTAAAACATAAACCGCGAGCTGCGTGCAGCTCGCGCACCACCCAACCTCTAGTTATATTATATATAGCTCGATTACCACTCACTCACTGACTGACTGACTCATTGACATGATTGTTCTCCCAGATGCCACCTCGTAGGGTTAAAATTTTTGGTGGATTCGTATAGAGGGAGTGGGGGCGACCTCAGGAAAAATCCGACTTTTCCCCTTTTCACCCCCTTTCACCCCCACCCCATATGTATCTCGGAAACTATAAGTCGTAGATGGTTCGTGCTCAAACTAATATTGCTCAGGGTGCTTTTTAATATAAGAATCTGAAAAAAAAAATTAGGGTTCCATACAAAAAAAAAATATCCCATACAAAATTTTCACCCCTTCATACAATTTTTTTTTTCTTTAATTTAATGACATGTGTCGATGTTTGGTGGAACCGTATAGATATTTAGTGTAGGTTAGGTGAAGGTGTAGGTGTAGGGTAGTTGTAGGGTAGGTGTAGGGTAGTTGTAGGGTAGTTGTAGGGTAGTTGTAGGGTAGGGGTAGGATAGGTGTAGGGTAGGTGTAGGGTAGTCGTAGGGTAGTGGTAGGGAAGTGGTAGGGTAGTGGTAGGGTAGTGGTAGTGTAGTGGTAGCGTAGTGGTAGGGTAGTGGTAGGGTAGTTGTAGGGTAGTTGTAGGGTAGGTGTAGGGTAGTTGTAGGGTAGTTGTAGGGTAGGTGTAGGGTAGGTGTAGGGTAGTTGTAAGGTAGGTGTAGGGTAGGTGTAGGGTAGTTGTAGGGTAGGTGTAGGGTAGTTGTAGGGTAAATGTAGGGTAGTTGTTGGTCGATTTTGATTTCGATTTCGATTGCTTCTTCTTCTTTGATATCATCGTTAATTGCTTCTCCCACATCGATATCTTCTTTGATTGCTTCTTCCTCTTCGAAACCCTCTCTGATAGCTTGCTTCTACAACTTCGATATCCTCTTTGATTGCTTCTTCCACTTCTAAATCTTCATTGATTGCTCCTCCTACTTCAATATCATTTTAAATTGCTTCTTTCACTTCTAAATCCTGTCTTATAGCTTTACAATGCACGCCAAAACCGCGAGCTGCGTGCAGCTCGCGCACCACCCAACCTCTAGTTATATTATATATAGCTCGATTACCACTCACTCACTGACTGACTGACTCATTGACATGATTGTTCTCCCAGATGCCACCTCGTAGGGTTGAAATTTTTGGTGGATTCGTATAGAGGGAGTGGGGGCGACCTCAGGAAAAATCTGACATTTCCCCTTTTCACCCCCTTTCACCCCCACCCCCCATGTATCTCGGAAACTATAGGTCGTAGAGGGTTCGCGCTCAAACTAATGTTGCTCAGGGTTTATTTTTATGTAAGGATTCGAAAAAAAAAATTAGGGTTCCATACAAAAAAAAAATAGTCCCATACAAAATTTTCACCCCCTCATACAAAATTTTTTTTTTCTTTTGTTTTGTGGAATCGTATAGATATTTAGTGTAGGTTAGGTGAAGGTGTAGGTGTAGGGTAGTTTTAGGGTAGTTGTAGGGAAGTTGTAGGGTAGTTGTAGGGTAGTTGTAGGGTAGGTGTAGGGTAGTTGTAGGGTAGTTGTAGGGTAGGTGTAGGGTAGGTGTAGGGTAGGTGTAGGGTAGGTGTAGGATAGGTGTAGGGTAGGTGTAGGGTAGTTGTAGGGTAGTTGTAGGGTAGTTGTAGGGTAGGTGTAGGGTAGTTGTAGGGTAGTTGTAGGGTAGTTGTAGGGTGGGTGTAGGGTAGGTGTAGGGTAGTTGTAGGGTAGTTGTAGGGTAGTTGTAGGGTAGTTGTAGGGTAGTTGTAGTGTAGGTGTAGGATAGGTGTAGGGTAGTTGTAGGGTAGGTGTAGGGTAGTTGTAGGGTAGTTGTAGGGTAGTTGTAGAGTAGTTGTAGGGTAGGTGTAGGGTAGTTGTATGGTAGGTGTAGGGTAGTTGTAGCGTAGCTGTAGGGTAGTTGTAGGGTAGTTGTATGGTAGGTGTAGGGTAGTTGTAGCGTAGCTGTAGAGTAGCTGTAGGGTAGGTGTAGGGTAGTTGTTGGTCGATTTCGATTTCGATTTCGATTTCGATTTCGATTTCAATTTCGATTTTGGTCTTCGATTTCTCTTTCATCAATATCCTCTGTTATAGCATCATTCACTGACTGACTGACTGACTGATTGACATGATTGTTCTCCCAGATGCCACCTCGTAGGGTTAAAATTTTTGGTGGATTCGTATAGAGGGAGTGGGGGCGACCTCAGGAAAAATCTGACATTTCCCCTTTTCACCCCCTTTCACCCCCACCCCCCATGTATCTCGGAAACTATAGGTCGTAGAGGGTTCGCGCTCAAACTAATGTTGTTAAGGGTGCATTTTAATAAAAGGATCCGACAAAAAAAATTGGGGTCCCATACAAAAAAAAAAATATCCCATACAAAATTTTCACCCCCTCATACAATTTTTTTTTTCTTTTCGTCGATCACACGGTTGTTCTCCCAGATGGAATCGTATAGATATTTAGTGAAGTGTTTAGGGGTAGGGGTGTGGTGTCTTTTGTCTTTTAAGTCCTTTTTGTCTATTTTGTCTATTTTGTCTATTTTGTCTATTTTGTCTATTTTGTCTATTTTGTCTATTTTGTCTATTTTGTCTATTTTGTCTATTTTGTCTATTTTGTCTATTTTGTCTATTTTGTCTATTTTGTCTATTTTGTCTATTTTGTCTATTTTGTCTATTTTGTCTATTTTGTCTATTTTGTCTATTTTGTCTATTTTGTCTATTTTGTCTATTTTGTCTATTTTGTCTATTTTGTCTATTTTGTCTATTTTGTCTTTTTTGTCTATTTTGTCTATTTTGTCTAATTTGTCTATTTTGTCTATTTTGTCTATTTTGTCTATTTTGTCTATTTTGTCTATTTTGTCTATTTTGTCTATTTTGTCTATTTTGTCTATTTTGTCTATTTTGTCTATTTTGTCTATTTTGTCTATTTTGTCTATTTTGTCTATTTTGTCTATTTTGTCTATTTTGTCTATTTTGTCTATTTTGTCTATTTTGTCTATTTTGTCTATTTTGTCTATTTTGTCTATTTTGTATATTTTGTATATTTTGTCTATTTTGTCTATTTTGTCTATTTTGTCTATTTTGTCTTTTTTGTCTATTTTGTCTATTTTGTCTATTTTGTCTATTTTGTCTATTTTGTCTTTTTTGTCTATTTTGTCTATTTTGTCTATTTTGTCTATTTTGTCTATTTTGTCTATTTTGTCTATTTCGTCTTTTTCGTCTATTTCGTCTTTTTCGTCTTTTTCGTCTTTTTCGTCTTTTTTGTCTTTTTTGTCTTTTATGTCTTTTTTGTCTTTTTTGTCTTTTTTTTCTTTTTTATATTTTTTGTCTTTTTTGTCTTTAATGTTGTTATTGTCCTCATTGTCGTTTTTGTCTTTGTCGATATCCTCTTTGATTTTCTATATTCGATCCAAAAAAAAATATTTCGTACAAAATTTTAAATCGCTTGTATCTCCTTAACGGTTAGAGATAGAAATGCAAAACTTTTATGAAATGTTGTTATTTTTTTTTGCTTAGCTTGCTTATATCACTACAATATCTTGTTTGATTGTTTCTTCTACTCTGATGTAGTCTTTTATAGCTTCGTTCACTTCGATATCCTCATTGACTGCTAAATCCACTTCAATATTATCTTCGATTGCTTTTTTAACATGGATATTCTCTTTTTTTCTGATTGTTTCTTCTACTTCGACATCCTTATGGATTGCCTCTTCCAGATCAATATCTTCTTTGATTGCTTTTTTTACATCGATATCGTCTTTGATAACATCTTTCACTTCGCTATCCGCTATGATTGCATCTTTCTCTTCGATATCATCGTCAATTGCTTATTTCTCTTCGAAACCTTCTCTGATTGATTTACAATTTAAATCATAAACCGCGAGCTGCGTGCAGCTCGCGCACCACCCAACCTCTAGTTATTATTATATTATATATAGCTCGATTACCACTCACTCACTGACTGACTGACTCATTGACATGATTGTTCTCCCAGATGCCACCTCGTAGGGTTGAAATTTTTGGTGGATTCGTATAGAGGGAGTGGGGGCGACCTCAGGAAAAATCTGACATTTCCCCTTTTCACCCCCTTTCACCCCCACCCCCCATGTATCTCGGAAACTATAGGTCGTAGAGGGTTCGCGCTCAAACTAATGTTGCTCAGGGTTTATTTTTATGTAAGGATTCGAAAAAAAAAATTAGGGTTCCATACAAAAAAAAAAGAGTCCCATACAAAATTTTCACCCCCTCATACAAAATTTTTTTTTTCTTTTGTTTTGTGGGAAGTTGTTGGTCGATTTCGATCTCGATCTCGTTCTCGTTCTCGTTCTCGATCTCGTTCTCGATCTCGTTCTCGTTCTCGTTCTCGTTCTCGTTCTCGTTCTCGTTCTCGTTCTCGTTCTCGCTCTCGTTCTCGTTCTCGTTCTCGATCTCGATCTCGATCTCGATTTCGATTTCGATTTCGATTTCGATTTCGATTTCGATTTCGATTTCGATTTCGATTTCGATTTCGATTTCGATTGCTTCTTCTTCTTCTTTGATATCATCGTTAATTGCTTCTCCCACATCGATATCTTCTTTGATTGCTTCTTCCTCTTCGAAAACCTTTCTGATACCTTTATGAATTAAAACATAAACCGCGAGCTGCGTGCAGCTCGCGCACCACCCAACCTCTAGTATAATATATATATAGCTCGATTACCACTGACTCACTCACTCACTCACTCACTGACATGATTGTTCTCCCAGATGCAACCTCGTAGGGTTGAAATTTTTGGTGGATTCGTATAGAGGGAGTGGGGGCGACCTCAGGAAAAATCTGACATTTCCCCTTTTCACCCCCTTTCACCCCCACCCCCCATGTATCTCGGAAACTATAGGTCGTAGAGGGTTCGCGCTCAAACTAATAATACTCGGCGTGTTTTTTAATTTAAGGATCCGACAAAAAAAATTGGGGTCCCATACAAAAAAAAAATTATCCCATACAAAATTTTCACCCCCTCATACAAAACTTTTTTTTCTTTACTTTAATGACATGTGTCGATGTTTGGTGGAATTGTATAGGTAGGACAGGTGTTGGGTAGTTGTAGGGTAGGTGTAGGGTAGGTGTAGGGTAGGTGTAGGGTAGTTGTAGGGTAGTTGTAGGGTAGGTGTAGGGTAGGTGTAGGGTAGTTGTAGGGTAGTTGTAGGGTAGGTGTAGGGTAGGTGTAGGGTAGTTGTAGGGTAGGTGTAGGGTAGGTGTAGGGTAGTTGTAGGGTAGGTGTAGGGTAGTTGTAGGGTAGTTGTAGGGTAGTTGTAGGGTAGGTGTAGGGTAGTTGTAGAGTAGTTGTAGGGTAGGTGTAGGGTAGGTGTAGGGTAGTTGTAGCGTAGCTGTAGAGTAGTTGTTTTTCGATTTCGATTTCGATTTCGATTTCGATTTCGATTTCGATTTTGATTTTACCAACGATATCCTTATTTAATTCCTGTTTGATTACTTTTTTCTTATCGATATCCTCTTTGATTGCTTCTTCCACTTCGATATCGTCCTTGATTGCTTCTCTTACATCAATATCTTCTGTTATACCATTATTCTCTTTGATTGTTTCTTTAATATCGATAACCTTTTTGATTGCTTCTTCTACTTCTAAATCCTCAACGATTGCTTTTTCTACTTTGATATCCTCTTTATTGCTTCTTAATGCAACACCAAAACCGCGAGCTGCGTGCAGCTCGCGCACCACCCAACCTCTAGTTATTATACTATATATAACTGGATTACCACTCACTCACTCACTCACTGACTGACTGACTGACTGACTGACTGACTGATTGACATGATTGTTCTCCCAGATGCCACCTTGTAGGGTTGAAATTTTTGGTGGATTCGTATAGAGGGAGTAGGGGCGACCTCAGGAAAAATCTGACATTTCCCCTTTTCACCCCCTTTCACCCCCACCCCCCATGTATCTCGGAAACTATAGGTCGTAGAGGGTTCGTGCTAAAACTAATGTTGCTCAGGGTTTATTTTTATGTAAGGATCCGAAAAAAAAAATTAGGGTTCCATACAAAAAAAAATAGTCCCATACAAAATTTTCACCCCCTCATAGAAAACTTTTTTTTTTTACTTTAATGACATGTGTCGCTGTTTGGTGGAATCGTATAGATATTTAGTGTAGGTTAGGTGAAGGTGTAGGTGTAGGGTAGTTGTAGGGAAGTTGTAGGGTAGGTGTAGGTTAGGTGTAGGGTAGGTGTAGGGTAGGTGTAGGGTAGTTGTAGGGTAGTTGTATGGTAGTTGTAGGGTAGGTGTAGGATAGGTGTAGGGTAGTTGTATGGTAGGTGTAGGGTAGTTGTAGGGTAGTTGTAGCGTAGGTGTAGGGTAGGTGTAGGGTAGTTGTAGGGTAGGTGTAGGGTAGGTGTAGGGTAGGTGTAGAGTAGGTGTAGGGTAGTTGTAGGGTAGGTGTAGGGTTGGTGTAGGGTAGTTGTAGGGTAGGTGTAGGGTTGGTGATTTCCATTTCGATTTCGATTTCGATTTCAAAAATAGGCCCATACAAAATTTTCACCCCTTCATACAATTTTTTTTTTCTTTTCGTCGATCACACGGTTGTTCTCCCAGATGGAATCGTATAGATATTTAGTGAAGTGTTTAGGGGTAGGGGTGTGGTGTCTTTTGTCTTTTAAGTCTTTTTAGTAATTTTTGTCCTTTTTGTCCCTTTTATCCTTTTTATCCTTTTTGTCTTTTTTGTCTTTTTTGTCTTTTTTGTCTTTTTTGTCTTTTTTGTCTTTTTTGTCTTTTTTGTCTTTTTTGTCTTTTTTGTCTTTTTTGTCTTTTTTGTCTTTTTTGTCTTTTTTGTCTTTTTTGTCTTTTTTGTCTTTTTTGTCTTTTTTGTCTTTTTTGTCTTTTTTGTCTTTTTTGTCTTTTTTGTCTTTTTTGTCTTTTTTGTCTTTTTTGTCTTTTTTGTCTTTTTTGTCTTTTTTGTCTTTTTTGTCTTTTTTGTCTTTTTTGTCTTTTTTGTCTTTTTTGTCTTTTTTGTCTTTTTTGTCTTTTTTGTCTTTTTTGTCTTTTTTGTCTTTTTTGTCTTTTTTGTCTTTTTTGTCTTTTTTGTCTTTTTTGTCTTTTTTGTCTTTTTTGTCTTTTTTGTCTTTTTTGTCTTTTTTGTCTTTTTTGTCTTTTTTGTCTTTTTTGTCTTTTTTGTCTTTTTTGTCTTTTTTGTCTTTTTTGTCTTTTTTGTCTTTTTTGTCTTTTTTGTCTTTTTTGTCTTTTTTGTCTTTTTTGTCTTTTTTGTCTTTTTTGTCTTTTTTGTCTTTTTTGTCTTTTTTGTCTTTTTTGTCTTTTTTGTCTTTTTTGTCTTTTTTGTCTTTTTTGTCTTTTTTGTCTTTTCTGTCTTTTCTGTCTTTTCTGTCTTTTCTGTCTTTTTTGTCTTTTTTGTCTTTTTTGTCTTTTTTGTCTTTTTTGCCTTTTTTGTCTTTTTTGTCTTTTTTGTCTTTTTTGTCTTTTTTGTCTTTTTTGTCTTTTTTGTCTTTTTTGTCTTTTTTGTCTTTTTTGTCTTTTTTGTCTTTTTTGTCTTTTTTGTCTTTTTTGTCTTTTTTTGTCTTTTTTGTCTTTTTTGTCTTTTTTGTCTTTTTTGTCTTTTTTGTCTTTTTTGTCTTTTTTGTCTTTTTTGTCTTTTTTGTCTTTTTTGTCTTTTTTGCCTTTTTTGTCTTTTTTGTCTTTTTTGTCTTTTTTGTCTTTTTTGTCTTTTTTGTCTTTTTTGTCTTTTTTGTCTTTTTTGTCTTTTTTGTCTTTTTTGTCTTTTTTGTCTTTTTTGTCTTTTTTGTCTTTTTTGTCTTTTTTGTCTTTTTTGTCTTTTTTGTCTTTTTTGTCTTTTTTGTCTTTTTTGTCTTTGTCGATATCCTATTTGATTTTCTATATTCGATCCAAAAAACTTTATTTCGTACAAAATTTTTAATCGCTTGTATCTCCGTAACGGTTAGAGATAGACATGCAAAACTTTTAAGGATTTTTTTTTTTTTGTTTTGCTTAGCTTGCTTATTTCACTACAATATCCTCTGTGATTGTTTTTTCTACTCTGGTGTAGTCTTTTATTGCATCGTTCACTTCGATAGCCTCATTGATTGCTAAATCCACTTCAATATTATCTTTGATTGCTTTTTTACCTTCGATATTCAATTGCTTCTCTCCCACGATAACCCCTTTGATAATTTATTCCACTTACACATCCTTCTGGATTGCTTCTTCCAGATCAATATCATCTTTAATTGCTTGTGTTACATCAATATCCTCTTTTAAAGCATATTCGATTTTGATATCTACATTGATTTCTTCTCCCATCACGATAACTTCTTTAATTGCTTCTTTTACATCAAAATAGTCTTTGATAACATCTTTCACTTCGCTATCCGCTTTGATTGCATCTTTCTCTTCGATATCATCGTTGATTGCTTCTTCCCTTTCAAAACCCTCTCTAATTGCTTTATAATTTAAAACATAAACCGCGAGCTGCGTGCAGCTCGCGCACCACCCAACCTCTAGTTATACTATATATAGCTCGATTACCACTGACTGACTCACTGACTGATTCACTGATTGACATGATTGTTCTCCCAGATGCCACCTCGTAGGGTTAAAATTTTTGGTGGATTTGTATAGAGGGAGTGGGGGCGACCTCAGGAAAAATCTGACATTTCCACTTTTCATCCCCTTTCACCCCCATCCCCCATGTATCTCGGAAACTATAGGTCGTAGAGGGTTCGCGCTCAAACTAATGTTGCTCAGGGTTCATTTTAATATAAGGATCCGAAAAAAAAAATTAGGGTTCCATACAAAAAAAATATTATCCCATACAAAATTTTCACCCCTTCATACAAAACTTATTTTTCTTTACTTTAATGACATGTGTCGATGTTTGGTGGAATCGTATAGATATTTAGTGTAGGTTAGGTGAAGGTGTAGGTGTAGGGTAGTTGTAGGGTAGTTGTAGGGTATGTGTAGGGTAGGTGTAGGGTAGTTGTATGGTAGTTGTAGGGTAGGTGTAGGGTAGTTGTAGGGTAGTTGTGGGGTAGGTGTAGGGTAGTTGTAGGGTAGTTGAAGGGTAGGTGTAGAGTAGTTGTAGGGTAGTTGTAGGGTAGTTGTAGGGTAGTTGTAGGGTAGTTGTAGGGTAGTTGTAGGGTAGGTGTAGGGTAGGTGTAGGGTAGTTGTAGGGTAGTTGTAGGGTAGTTGTAGGGTAGGTGTAGGGTAGTTGTAGGGTAGTTGTGGCGTAGTTGTAGGGTAGTTGTAGGGTAGGTGTAGGGTAGGTGTAGGGTAGGTGTAGGGTAGTTGTAGAGTAGTTGTAGGGTAGGTGTAGGGTACGTGTTGGTTTTGGTTTTCGTTTTCGGTTTCGGTTTCGGTTTCGGTTTCGGTTTCGGTTTTGGTTTCGTTTTCGTTTTCGTTTTCGGTTTCGGTTTCGTTTTCGTTTTCGATTTCGATTTCGATTTCGATTTCGATTTCGATTTCGATTTCGATTTCGATTTCGATTTCGATTTCGATTTCGATTTCGATTTCGATTTCGATTTCGATTTCGATTTCGATTTCGATTTCGATTTCGATTTCGATTTCGATTTCGATTTCGATTTCGATTTCGATTTCGATTTCGATTGCTTTTTCTTCTTTGATATCATCGTTTATTGCTTCTCCCACATCGATATCTTCTTTGATTGTATTTTCCTCTTCGAAACCCTTTCTTATAGCTTTACTAACTAAAACATAAACCGCGAGCTGCGTGCAGCTCGCGCACCACCCAACCTCTAGCACTCACTCACTGACTGACAGAATTGTTCTCCCAGATGCCACCTCGTAGGGTTGAAATTTTTGATGGATTCGTATAGAGGGAGTGGGGGCGACCTCAGGAAAAATCTGACATTTCCCCTTTTCACCCCCTTTCACCCCCACCCCCCATGTATCTCGGAAACTATAGGTCGTAGAGGGTTCGCGCTCAAACTAATGTTGCTCAGGGTGCTTTTTAATATAAGGATCCGAAAAAATAAATTAGGGTTCCATACAAAAAAAAAATTATCCCATACAAAATTTTCACCCCCTCATAAAAAACTTTTTTTTTCTTTTGTTTTGTGGAATCGTATAGATATTTAGTGAAGTGTAGGTGTAGGGGTAGGGGTAGGGTTTGGGTAGTTGTAGGGTAGATGTAGGGTAGGTGTAGGGTTGTTGTAGGGTAGGTGTAGGGTAGGTGTAGGGTAGGTGTAGGGTAGTTGTAGGGTAGGTGTAGGGTAGGTGTAGGGTAGGTGTAGGGTAGTTGTAGGGTAGTTGCAGGGTAGTTGTAGGGTAGGTGTAGGGTAGTTGTAGGGTAGTTGTAGGGTAGTTGTAGGGTGGATGTAGGGTAAGTGTAGGGTAGTTGTAGTGTAGGTGTAGGGTAGGTGTATGGTAGGTGTAGGGTAGTTGTAGCGTAGCTGTAGAGTAGGTGTAGGGTAGTTGTAGGGTAGTTGTTGGTCGATTTCGATTTCGATTTCGTTTTTAATGCTTCTTTTACATCGATATCCTCTTTTATAGCATTTACCACTTCGATATCTTCTTTGATTTTCCTTTTACATCAATATCCTCTTGATTAGCATCTACCACTTCGATATCTTCTTTGATTGCTTCTTTAACATCAATATCATCTCTTAAAGCATCATCCTCTTGGTTATCCTTTTTGATTGTTTCTTCCACATCAGTAAACATTTTTGATTGCTTCTTCCACTTCTAAATCCTCATCGATGGCTTCTCCTACTTCGATATCCTTATTAATTGCTTCTTTCACTTCAAAATCCTGTCTTATAGCTTTACAATGCAAGCCAAAACCGCGAGCTGCTTGCAGCTCGCGCACCACCCAACCTCTAGTTATATTATATATAGCTCGATTACCACTCACTCACTGACTGACTGATTGACATGATTGTTCTCCTAGATGCCACCTCGTAGGGTTGAAATTTTTGGTAGATTCGTATAGAGGGAGTGGGGGCGACCTCAGGAAAAATCTGACATTTCCCCTTTTCACCCCCTTTCACCCCCACCCCCCATGTATCTCGGAAACTATAGGTCGTAGAGGGTTCGCGCTCAAACTAATATTTCTCAAGGTGCTTTTTAATATAAAGATCCGAAAAAAAAAATTAGGGTTCCATACAAAAAAAAAATTATCCCATACAAAATTTTCACCCCTTCATACAATTTTTTTTTTCTTTAATTTAATGACATGTGTCGATGTTTGGTGGAATCGTATAGATATTTAGTCTAGGTTAGGTGAAGGTGTAGGTGTAGGGTAGGTGTAGGGTAGTTGTAGGGTAGTTGTAGGGTAGTTGTAGAGTAGGTGTAGGGTAGGTGTAGGGTAGGTGTAGGGTAGTTGTAGGGTAGTTGTAGGGTAGGTGTAGGGTAGGTGTAGGGTAGTTGTAGGGTAGTTGTAGGGTAGTTATAGGGTAGGTGTAGGGTGTAGGTGTAGGATAGTTGTAGGGTAGGTGTAGGGTAGTTGTAGGGTAGGTGTAGGGTAGGTGTAGGGTAGGTGTAGGGTAGGTGTAGGGTAGGTGTAGGGTAGTTGTAGGGTAGTTGTAGGGTAGTTGTAGGGTAGTTATAGGGTAGGTGTAGGGTGTAGGTGTAGGATAGTTGTAGGGTAGTTGTAGGGTAGGTGTAGGGTAGTTGTAGGGTAGTTGTAGGGTAGGTGTAGGGTAGTTGTAGGGTAGGTGTAGGGTATTCGATTTCGATTTCGATTTCGATTTCGATTTCGATTTCGATTTCGATTTCGATTTCGATTTCGATTTCGATTTCGATTTCGATTTCGATTTCGATTTCGATTTCGATTTCGATTTCGATTTCGATTTCGATTTCGATTTCGATTTCGATTTCGATTTCGATTTCGATTTCGATTTCGATTTCGATTTCGATTTCGATTTCGATTTCGATTTCGATTTCGATTTCGATTTCGATTTCGATTTCGATTTCGATTTCGATTTCGATTTCGATTTCGATTTCGATTTCGATTTCGATTTCGATTTCGATTTCGATTTCGATTTCGATTTCGATTTAGATTTAGATTTCGATTTCGATTTCGATTGCTTCTTTTACATCGAAATCCTCTTATAAAGCATTTACCACTTTGGTATCTTCTTTGATTGCTCCTTACACTTCAAAATCCTCTTTGATAGCTCTTCAATGCAACACCAAAACCGCGAGCTGCGTGCAGCTCGCGCACCACCCAACCTCTAGTATATATTATATATAGCTCAATTACCATTCACTGACTCACTGACTGATTGACATGATTGTTCTCCCAGATGCCACCTCGTAGGGTTAAAATTTTTGGTGGATTTGTATAGAGGGAGTGGAGGCGACCTAAGGAAAAATCTGACATTTCCCCTTTTCACCCCCTTTCACCCCCACCCCCCATGTATCTCGGAAACTATAGGTCGTAGAGGGTTCGCGCTCAAACTAATGTTGTTAAGGGTGCATTTTAATAAAAGGATCCGACAAAAAAAATTGGGGTCCCATACAAAAAAAAAAATATCCCATACAAAATTTTCACCCCTTCATACAATTTTTTTTTTCTTTTCGTCGATCACACGGTTGTTCTCCCAGATGGAATCGTATAGATATTTAGTGAAGTGTTTAGGGGTAGGGGTGTGGTGTCTTTTGTCTTTTAAGTCTTTTTAGTCTTTTTAGCCTATTTTGTCTTTTTTGTCTATTTTGTCTATTTTGTCTATTTTGTCTATTTTGTCTATTTTGTCTATTTTGTCTATTTTGTCTATTTTGTCTATTTTGTCTATTTTGTCTATTTTGTCTATTTTGTCTATTTTGTCTATTTTGTCTATTTTGTCTATTTTGTCTATTTTGTCTATTTTGTCTATTTTGTCTATTTTGTCTATTTTGTCTATTTTGTCTATTTTGTCTATTTTGTCTATTTTGTCTATTTTGTCTATTTTGTCTATTTTGTCTATTTTGTCTATTTTGTCTATTTTGTCTATTTTGTCTATTTTGTCTATTTTGTCTATTTTGTCTATTTTGTCTATTTTGTCTATTTTGTCTATTTTGTCTATTTTGTCTATTTTGTCTATTTTGTCTATTTTGTCTATTTTGTCTATTTTGTCTATTTTGTCTATTTTGTCTATTTTGTCTATTTTGTCTGTTTTGTCTGTTTTGTCTGTTTTGTCTGTTTTGCCTGTTTTGTCTGTTTTGTCTGTTTTGTCTGTTTTGTCTTTTTTGTCTTTTTTGTCTTTTTTGTCTTTTTTGTCTTTTTTGTCATTTTTGTCTTTTTTGTCTTTTTTTGTCTTTTTTGTCTTTTTTGTCTTTTTTGTCTTTTTTGTCTTTTTTGTCTTTTTTGTCTTTTTGGTCTTTTTTGTCTTTTTTGTCTTTTTTGTCTTTTTTGTCTTTTTTGTCTTTTTTGTCTTTTTTGTCTTTTTTGTCTTTTTTGTCTTTTTTGTCTTTTTTGTCTTTTTTGTCTTTTTTGTCTTTTTTGTCTTTTTTGTCTTTTTTGTCTTTTTTGTCTTTTTTGTCTTTTTTGTCTTTTTTGTCTTTTTTGTCTTTTTTGTCTTTTTTGTCTTTTTTGTCTTTTTTGTCTTTTTTGTCTTTTTTGTCTTTTTTGTCTTTTTTGTCTTTTTTGTCTTTTTTGTCTTTTTTGTCTTTTTTGTCTTTTTTGTCTTTTTTGTCTTTTTTGTCTTTTTTGTCTTTTTTGTCTTTTTTGTCTTTTTTGTCTTTTTTGTCTTTTTTGTCTTTTTTGTCTTTTTTGTCTTTTTTAAATCCTCTTTGATTTCTATATTTGATCCAAAATTTGTGTTAAGTACAAAATTTTAAATCGCTTGTGTCTCCTTTAGAGATAGACATGCAAAACTATTATGAAATGTTATGTTTTTTTTTTTTGCTTAGCTGGCTTATTTCACTACAATATCCTGTTTGATTGTTTCTTCTACTCTGATGTAGTCTTTTATGGCTTCTTTCACACCGATATACTCATTGACTGCTAAATCCACTTCAATATTATCTTTTTATATTGCTTTTTTAACTTCGATATTCTCTTTGATTGCTTCTCTCATACGATATCTACTTTTTGTTTCTCCCACTTCGACATCTTTCTGAATTGCTTCTTCCAGACCAATATCTTCTTGGATTGCTTGTTTTACATCAATATCCTCTTTTATAGCATCTTCGATTTTGATATCCTCATTGATTTCTTCTCCCACAACGATATCTTCTTTGATTGCTTCTTTTACATCGATATCTTCTTTGATTACATCTTACACTTCGCTATCCACTTTGATTGCTTCTTATTCTTCGATATCATTGTTGATTGCTTCTTCCTCTTCGATATTCTCTTTAATTTCTTCTCCCACATCGATATCTTCTTTGATTGCTTCTTCCTCGTCGATATTCTCTTTGATTATGTCTCCTACATCGATATCTTCTTTGATTTCTTCTTCCTCTTCGATATTCTCTTTGATTGCTTCTCCCGCATCGATATCTTCTTTGATTGCTTCTTCCTCTTCGAAACCCTCTCTGATAGCATAACGAATTAAAACATAAACCGCGAGCTGCGTGCAGCTCGCGCACCACCCAACCTCTAGTTATTATATTATATATAGCTCGATTACCACTGACTCACTGACTGATTGACATGATTGTTCTCCCAGATGCAACCTCGTAGGGTTGAAATTTTTGGTGGATTCGTATAGAGGGAGTGGGGGCGACCTCAGGAAAAATCTGACATTTCCTTTTTTCACCCCCTTTCACCCCCACCCCCCATGTATCTCGGAAACTATAGGTCGTAGAGGGTTCGCGCTCAAACTAATGTTGCTCAGAGTTTTTTTTAACATAAGAATCCGTAAAAAAAAAATTAGGGTTCCATACAAAAAAAAATTATCCCATACAAATTTTTCACCCCCTCATACAAAACTTTTTTTTTCTTTACGTATAGGACAAGTTTGTTTAGTGTAATATTGGTATAGGTGTTGGTTTTGGTTTTGGTTTTGGTTTTGGTTTTGGTTTTGGTTTTGGTTTTGGTTTTGGTTTTGGTTTTGGTTTTGGTTTTGGTTTTGGTTTTGGTTTTGGTTTTGGTTTTGGTTTTGGTGTTGGTTTTGGTTTTGGTTTTGGTTTTGGTTTTGGTTTTGGTTTTGGTTTTGGTTTTGGTTTTGGTTTTGGTTTTGGTTTTGGTTTTGGTTTTGGTTTTGGTTTTGGTTTTGGTTTTGGTTTTGGTTTTGGTTTTGGTTTTGGTTTTGGTTTTGGTTTTGGTTTTGGTTTTGGTTTTGATTTTGATTTTGATTTTGATTTTGATTTTGATTTTGATTTTGATTTTGATTTTGATTTTGATTTTGATTTTGATTTCGATTTCGATTGCGATTGCTATCCGCTTTGATGGCATCTTTCTTTTCGATATCATCGTTGATTACTTCTTCCTCTTCGAAACCCTCTCTGATTGCTTTACAATTGAAAACATAAACCGCGAGCTGCGTGCAGCTCGCGCACCACCCAACCTCTAGTCTCTCTATATGTACGGTACGTGAAACATGCTTACAAATATTCGTTTCTCGAAAAACAGCCAAATTATAGCGAAGTTTAGCTTTTCTAGCTATTTTACGTCGCCCCTTTAAGCGCGTTCATAGTTCACGACTACGCCCTGCTGCTGACAGGAACTGTAGGATCTTTTTGGGCGTTAATTTATCGTTCTAGTGTTTAAGTGTGAATTGTAGTTCCTCTGGGCTTAAAATGAATTTGCCCAGAATAGCACTCACTACGTTTGTGCATTAGTGGCCCACAATCTCCTAGCAGATTAAGGGGCGATTCATCTGCCTCTTTGCAGAACCTACAGGTGGTAGTGTAAAGTAACTAGCTTTTCGAGTTAATGTAGATTTTTCAATGTCAAAGATATTTTTCTACCATCGGGAACAGTACTTTTGTCCTGGATTAAATGCACCCTATGTTGTTCTGTGTACCCCTGACGTGCATAGGAAATTTCATGATGCTTCTGCGTAACAAATTCATTTTCACATTTTCAATATTAGTTTACATTTGTATTGGGATGCAGAGTTTCAACCTCCATCTTCGGAATCCAAGCCAACCTCACCTGCCCGTGGTGCACACTGCTGTATTACAAACGGGGCTCTGGCTGTTGGCTGAATGCGGCATAGCGCAGCCTAACACCGGCACATCTAATTTCCCTGACCGTCGACGGGCAGCAGCGTCGGAGCGGTGCGAGAAACTGTGTCCTGCAATCCCCAACCCGCATGTCCAGCGTGGGGATATGGGCATATCCCTCTTTATTAGGGGATGCCTATGTCCAGCAGTGGACTGATATATGCTGGTATGGTATGGTTACATTTATAGAACTTGCAATTCGAAAATGGTGTTATAGAATTATTTTATCATCATCATCAGCCTATAGCAGTCCAGTGCTGGACATAGGCCTCCCTTAATGAGCGTCATTGCGCTCTATCCTCAGCTCGACGCAAACAGCTTCTACCAGCAACCTTTCGCAGATCGTCACTCCACCTTTGCCGAGCAGAGGTCTCCACTCAAGAACTCTTTTACACCAACGCTTAGGTATCGTGTAACGGATACATAATTATTTACTTTTTCTTAACTAATCCATTATTGTACCTACTGCCCTAGAAATGAAATTGAAGAGGGTAACCCTCCTAACCCAGTCCCTCAGTCAGTAGTCAAACAGGAAGTGAAGTTACATCATAGGTCAAATAAATTCAAGGTCATTCAATTCCGGTTCTAGCCAAAGAGTATTTAACTACAGCGTTTCACGAAGTCACAAAAAGACAAATGTAAGAACTTACATGTTTTACTTGATTTTCGTTGCACTGTTGTCTGTTACCTACATTACACACCTTTGCGCACAAATTGCCCTTTGCCTTTGAAAGAGGCAATAAAGATTGTTATCAAACAAATTACGTGTGTCACAACAACACGATAAGTCCTAACCTAAAAATAAATACGCCGTACGGTCAATGGACGGCGACCTTGGACGAACGTAGCTTGTTTTTGTAAAGCGCGCGAAAACAAATTGTCTTGGTTTATTTATGTAATGCGACTCAGGTTTCAATGTTTTCAAGATAAATAAGGAATAAGCCGAAAGATCTTGTTAGGATCAGAATTAATGAGAATACAAATTATTATTTACTTTTGGTTTTAGCCCAAAAAAGGATGTTTACAGGTTTTTTTTTTTAAATCTTCATTTGAACATGCCACCCTCGAGAGACTTATGGCCACTATTATCTAACTTAATTATGTTCAATAAACTTCTAGCAACTTCAGAATCAGGAGGCGCCTCGCAATCGCTGACTTCGAGACCGCGGCCTAAGGAGTTCCAAACTCCATCTTCGGAAACCAAGCTTACCTCACCTGCCAGTGGCGCACCCTGCTAACTAACAAACGGGGTACTGGCGATCGGCTGATTGCGGCATAGCGCAGCCTAACACCGGCACAGCTAAATTCCCTGACCGCCGATGCTGCCCGTCGATGGTGCGAGAAACTGTTATCTGCGATCCCCAACCCGCATGCCCAGCGTGGGGATTAGGGGCATATCCCCCTTTACTAGGGAGGACCAGCAGTGGACTAATTATAGGCTGGTGAAAAAGTAAAGTAACAAAAGATGGGCTTACATTTTCTACCAGACAGCAACCACACTTTTGGATTGTAAAAATATGGTTACAGGCACTGGGTAGGACTTGCTTCTATTTGACTTGACGATCTCTGTGGCGCAGTGGGCGAAGGTCCGCCTAAGACGCAGGTTGCGGGTTCGGTTCCCGCAGCGAGACAAATGTTTGCATTATCTGCAGATATTTGTCTCAGGTCTGGGTGTTTTCTTTATACAATGTTTGTATTACAAAATAAAAATGTATTAAACTTGTTTATCAGTCATGTGGTTCCCATAACACAAGTTCAGCTTAGTTTGGGACTACATGATGCTGTTAATTCTTAAACTTGCTTAAAATACAACTTTATTTTTTTTATATATACATCAGTCATTCATTCATTAAAGACCTGTACTATACTTATGTATAGGTCGCGTCATGTAAAAAGAACACTGGCGGTATAAGCTGCGCCTTAGGCGATTATCGGTATTTACCCGTGCGCAAACACACCCTCTCCACTTCTTACAGCGTTCTTTTAACATGACGCGTACTAAAAAGTAAGTAGTATTACCTACATCATTTAAAGTTAAGTAAGTACCCAGTTTAGTTTGTATGCCAATCTTGTTTCCTTTCATAAAAGGTTGGCTGGCAGAAAATGCTTCAGCATTAAGTCCTCATTTTGTACAGTCAGCATCAAAAGTAGATGATGAGTTTCAGAATTTCAATACAGCTGATAGCAATTTGCGTCAGAATTAGATAGCACAAAAGTGTTCCATAAAAAGGTGATTGAAAAATATGCCAACAATAAGCCGATGACACTAACCACCACATGTACCTGATGACTTTAAGGTTCAAAAGTATCTGATGTAAAATTGTTTTATAAATATATGAATTATGTTACTTTGCAATATTTTGGCAATAAAGATATAGGTTCAAAAATAACTGACTGTCTATCATAGCAAAAATAACTGATTATCTATTTTAACTGGCCTTTTAGCTCAGTTGATAGTAATTCTTAATTATTTTTATTGTTATTTTTATTTTTATTTTATAATCAGTTATTTTTGCTATGATAGATAATCAGTTATTTTTGAACCTGTCTTTATTTCCAAAATATTGCAAAGTAAATCTAATTCCAAATATTAATAATATTAATCCTATCCTATCCTAATATCACATCACATCACATCACACTAATATTATAAATCACATCACATCACACTTTATTCATCCACATCAGCCTATATCAGTCCACTGCTGGACATAGGCCTCCCCTAATAAAGGGGGATATACCCATAATCCCCACGCTGGGCATGCGGGTTGGGGATCGCAGGGCACAGGTTCTCGCACCACCGACGCTGCTGCCTGTCTGTGGCAAGGGGATTTAGCTGTGCCGATGTAGGCTGTGCTATGCCGCAATCAGCCGGCCGCCAGAGCCCCGTTCGTTGTTTAGCAGGGTGCACCACGTGCAGGTGGGGTTGGCTTGGGTTCCGAAGATAGGGGTTGGAACCCTGTACACCCCACTTTATTATTATTTAATATTATAAATGCGAAAGTCTGTGTGAATGTTTGTTACCACGTATCTCCGTAAACGCTAAACAAATTTAGATGAAATTTAGTACGTAGATAGTTTCGGTGCCAGAATAACACGTAGGATAATAAAATTTTGAAAAAACAGCCTCAAAAGTGGTAAACGGGGATGGCAAAGGTTGTATTGGGAACAAAAAAATCTTTACAAATCTACTTGAAATTTTGCACAGAGATTTTCTATTGAAAATGAATGAATACATGTTTCAGGATTTTTCGCAATTCAACCCCTAAGACTTTTAACGGGAGTGGCAAAGTTTGTACGGGGTACAAAAGTCTGTGTGAATGTTTGTTACCACGTATCTCCGTAACCACTAAACAAATTTTCATGAAATTTGGCACGTTGATAGTTTCGGTGCCAGAATAACATATAAGCGAATAAAAATTTGAAAAAAACAACCTCAAAGTGGTGAACGGGGGTGGCAAAGTTTGTATGGGGAACAAAAAAAAATCTTTACCAATCAAATTGAAATTTTACACAAAGACTGTCTACTAAAAATAAATGAATACGCGTTTCAGGATTTTTCGAAATTCAATCCCTAAGACGATTAACGGGAGTGGCAAAGTTTGTACGGGGAACAAAAGTTTGTGTGAATGTTTGTTAGTTTAGCTTAGTGAATAATACAAAGGCTTATCTAATTTTGGTTTTTTTTCTCTAAAGTTGTAAACGGGGTGGCAAAGTTTGTATGGGGATCATACAAAAAAAATACCAATCGACTTGAAATATTGCACAGAATCTCTCCTCTAGAAATAAATGACCCTTTTCAGGATTTCCCGCACTTCAACCCCTAAGGCGGTTAAAGGTAATCAATTTTTATTAATGAACTTTGATTAAAATTGATTCCTAAAAAGTACATTAAGAAAATAAAACTTGAACAGGGTATGATTGGGGATGAAAGTTTGTATGGGGAACCAATCATTTCTCAAGTTAGGTAAGTTTATTAAAATTTATCATACTTAACCGGCAGTTTAATTGGTGATCGACGTGAACAGGAGTGGGAACAGGAACGAAAAAGGGAGTAAGAGTGGGAACGAGAACGGAACGTGTACGGGTTAGCTAGGTAATGCATTAATAATATGTTAGTACTTTTTATTCCGCGCAAAACATGGTAAAAATAAACCTTTATGTAAATAATGAAACACATTTTGACACATACATTTCCACGCGGGCGAAGCCGCGGGGTGCATCAAGTATATTTATAGAACTATTTTACATCAGATACTTTTGAACCTTAAAGTCATCAGGTACATGTGGTGGTTAGTGTCATCAGCTTATTGTTGGCATATTTTTCAATCACCTATTTATGGAACACTTTAGTGCTATCTAATTCTGACGCAAATTTCTATCAGCTGTATTGACATTCCGAAACTCATCATCTACTTTTGATGCTGACTGTACAAAACTTTAGTATTTAAGGTTACGTACCCAAAGGGTAAAAACGGGACCCTATTACTAAGACTCCACTGTCCGTCTGTTTGTCTGTCACCAGGCTGTATCTCATGAACCGTGATTGCTAGACAGTTGAAATTTTCAGATGTATTTCTGTTGCCGCTTTAACAACAAATATTAAAAACAGAATAAAATAAATATTTAAGAGGGGCTCCCATAAAACGATACGGAATCCTTCGTGCGCGAACCCGACTCGCACTTGGCCGATTTTTAATAAGTAGCCTACTTAGGTACCATGGTTAATCATTGTCATAAGTTTTATAGTAGGTGCAATAAATGTTAGGTAGGGAGGTGATTCCGGACCTTCCATCATCAGGTAATAAACAAAAATAAAACTTAAAAAAAAAAAAAAAAAATTTACTTACATAACTTCAACTATCGGTATAATATTTCTAATAAATAAGTCTCAGCTGTCATTAGGCAGTAAGAATTCCGATACAATTTTTATTATTTTCTGAACTACCTCTTCTGATAGCCTCTCTTCACTTTCTTGAACTATCTGGAATAATAAAAACCAACATCAATATCATCATCATCAGCCTATAACAGTCCACAGCTGGACACGGGCCTCCCCTAATGAGCGCCATTGCGCCCAGTCCTGAGCTTGACGCATCTAGCTTCTACCAGCAGACTGATAAAAAAAATAGAACCAACAAATCAAAAACCTCTATTTTTTAAGAAGATCAATAAAATTCAGTTGTTAAATCAGATAATCTAAATTACACAACTGTTATATTGACCAAAGAGGATGACCAAACCTCTCACACAACCAATTTCTGGCGCAACGCATTGGAATTGCGTCCATACGACTCACCCCCCAGATCACATCTGATTATGGCTGAACAGCCGATTGCAGAAAAGAGGAAAAAAAAAAACTGTTATATTATTATTATTAAAATTGCGAATGTTTGTGGTGATGTGTTAGTATGTTTGTTCCCACTCAACTCTGTAACGGCTGAATTAATTTTGATGAAACTTGGAACTTATACTTTGTAACCTGAATTAAAACACTTTTTATCCATGTACTGAAATTGTTTCTTATTCTTTCACGCCTTAACTACGAAACCAATCATCATGAAACTTCTTCATTTCTTTTTCTTTAAGTGTACGAGTCCAAAGCTGCATCTGTAGAAGATTGTTACTAAATATCAAAATATTATTACCAGTTGGATTTCAAGTTCTGTTCGAGGCGGAGTATTCACCATCATCAGTTTCTCAGTCTTAGTCAGTTTGAACTGTTTCATAGCTTCTAGAAACTTCTGTATGCCTGCCGGGGTTTGGTGCTTGCATTCAGTTTCTTGCAAGAAATGTACCGTCTGAAAAGAGATCCTTGTTCAGAAAAAAAAGGTAAAGGTGAGATGTATGATGCTGCTAGCTAGCATCAAAAAAATAAAATGTTTTATTTCAGATAGCTAAAATCCATAGGTTAGAAAGAACACAAAGTTTATCTAAAATTCAAAACAAGGAAAAAGTCAGATAGGTCAGTCAATGGGAAAAACAGGGTAGATGTCTGTTTTTGTACAAAACGCAGTGAGCAAATATGGCTTGGCATTGCCATTAGGTGTTATCAAAATTTTCTTCTTCGTATGTGGTAAAGAGACAAAGTATAATGGATAAGATAAGGAATGAGCATATCAGGGCAAGTCTGAAAGTGGCACCTGTGGCAGATAAGGTGAGGAGCGGTAGACTGGCATGGTACAAGCATATCATAAGGAGGGATGACAGTCATGAGACTAGAAGAGTGATGAATATTAATGTGACTGGATGCACAAATCTCTATTCATGCATCCAGTCACACTCCCTCTCCCTCTGGAGACCGAAGAAGAGATGTATGGATTGTTGTAAAGAGGATATGAGAATGAAAGGAGAGGACACAGATCTGACAGCTGATAGAAGTGAGTGGAAGAAAAGCCATGTTGTGCCGACCCCACCTGGCATGGGAACAAGGACAGGAGTATGATGCAACGTTATAGTTATAAGCCGATAAGCCGATTGAAGGCCTCTGAGGCTCCAATAGCTTGAAGTTTATTCAGAAGTTGAAAGTTGGATAGAAAACACTTTTGTCAGTGAACAGTTTTGATGTTAAGAAGATATATCTAATCTTCGTAGGAGCTAGTAGGCAACGTTGGTGTCAGTTTTTAGGCTGCCCAAAGGCTATGTTAACTTGCCTTCTGTAGCAGGGAAGCGCTCAGACCTAAATGCCATTAAACAGTAACTCATTCAAGTAGTGGATGGAGCGTTCCATAACTCAGATGATCGGCTATGAATACCAAAGTAACTACATATATATACATTGGTTTCTATTATAGTCTTTTACCTCATAAGTCACAGTAGCTAGAGAACCTTCTCGCTTGTGTTTCTTTTGTGTATTATCTTTGAGTTCTTGAAGAATCTGCATTACCTCATAGTTACAGAGGAAAGCCGCATTGGCATTTAAGCTAAAACATAATATGATGTTGTGACATGACATTAGAAGAGGCTAAACTGTTTACCAGAAAAATAAATTAGAAATGCGAGCGTATGATGATAAAAAAAACTTACGTTTCCATCAATTCGAGTTTAAGTTTATTTTGATTTTAGTAAAAGCAATTCGACGCTGATTCCGTGACGGAAAATAAATCAGCGTAGCGTTTAATTTCTCTATGAATAAATCATTAAACTTCCTGTGTTTAAATAAACCCTAAAATATCATGTTAGGTATTAGCTTAGAATTTGTTAATTTTGATCTGTACTGTGAGTGAATCAAGTCAAAATCCGCAAAATCCCTTGCAATTTGCATGGGAATTTTTCGAAAATGAAATTGATTGATTGATTGCAGTGTTGCCACCTTGCTTTTTGAAAAAGGTCATTTTGACAATCCAGAAAGGGCTAGTAATAGCTAATTTTGTCATGAAAAGGGCTAAGAATCGGAGTCATAATCGGAATTTTCCAAAATAATTTATACTGTATATAATTTCTCGTTTTTCTGGTTCTATGTAATAATTTGACAAATGTTTTAGTTGCTCTACTTCTCTCCCTGACGTTGTTTTACATTTTGTTCTTGATACCGGATCCAGTGTTTTGGTTTCTTCTTGATATAATTTATTTTTTTCATTTACATTTTCTGTCTTTTCCTGTGATATAGCTAATTTTGTCATTAAAAAGAGATGATGAGTGACTGACGAAATCTAAGGCGCGCGCGTTTAATAACTTGGTAAGTTGGTAGGCACTGTACGAATTTTATCGCAATATGAAAAGGGCTAGATTGCTCTTTCTGGGCTGAATCATCAAAAACGAGTTCACATATGGTAAAAAATGCTAGTCCTAGCCCAAACAGGGCTAAGGTGGCAACGCTGATTGACATCGACATAATAATGTAATAATGTCAGTTGACATTTTAAATTGTTTATTGTCTATGATAACATCAATAATAAAAAACCGGATCCGGAGTTCCGGATCTCTTCCAAATATACATGAAAAAAAAACAAAGATTACAAAAATGGCACATTAAAATAATGTGAACGTAAGACCGAATAAAAAAAATCCCCATTTGATAATTGACATGTATAAACTAATAGTATTTCTATGATTCTATGGAATGTGTAGTATGGACTCAAGTGTACTAAAAGGTACAAGTACATTAACTAGTAGGTACACTCAAAATCCTAATAGTAGATACTATTACATATTGGAATTGGAGCGAATTTTTGTTTATGGTACGATAAAGTACATACATAGCAGGCATAAAATTGCGTATTGTTTAAGTAACGTATAAACTAGATTGGGGCCCAAAAAAACCCAGCGTGCGTCTTCATTCATATTTTGATCAAAAAACAAAAATATTTAAATTTAATTTCACTAACAATTGACATTTAAATACCTATATTGTTTGTAGCTACATACCCACTGAATTACTAATTATTACAATGTACTTTTTATGGAAATGCCTTGGGTGTCTGTGCTAGTATGGTGCTAGTACATCTATACGATTGTACTAGTACAGAGCAATCCCTTTACTGTCCGAGAGCGGTCACAAGCCTAGGACAGTGTGGACCTACGGTATCGAACAAGTCTGTGGTGACCACCATGCGTTAGCATCCTAGTAGTCTGTAGTGGTGACCATCTGTTCTGTAGGTGATCATGACCTCCAGTAGCTTTTAGTATCTCTGTGGTGACCTCTATTACTTTACCACCTCTCATGTTTACCACAGTACTTGTTGATTGTAACTTCAAAAGTAGGATTTTTCTGTTTGTTTTTCGCATAAATTTGCTATGTTTGTTATTTGTATATTTTATTAGGATAATCAACATAGCTGCTATAGCGGTAGAAACAAGCAGGTAGTAAAATGGAGGATTTTGAATAAATAAGATGGTTTGTATGATCATCACATAGTGAAATTTTGACCTTTGAAGAGCACTATCAATAAATTTATAATAATGATGGCCTTACAATATTTATGGATGATGATGAACAGTGGACCTTTATATTAAAATTTAATGTTACGTAATCCGGACTTGCCTTTTACCGTGCAGTTCGACGAAAGGTACCTAGTTACAAAATTTGTAATGGAGAATTAGGAAGTACGATACCTACTGGTTTTATAACAATTAGACCATCTAGAAATGGCCAGTTTAAAAGTATTGTGCAGCTTTTTGAAATGTTTTCTTCAAGATTTTTATTTTTGAACAGAGTAATAATAAAGAGAGTGTATCCAGAACTTAAAAAACTTATTAAACGTAATGTCTATCAAGACAGTTTTACAAGCGGGGTATCAAAATTGAATATACCATTGGATGCATATTACAATCATTATACTAACCTACCGATTCCCGAAAACAAAACATTTGCAACTTACGTATGGATCGATGGTAGTGGTATAAATATGCGTTCTAAAGATCGTGTATTAGATAAAGTTCCTTGTAATCTCTGTATGATTCCAAAATGGTCATTCGATGGAAGCTCGACGGGCCAAGCCAAAACCGATGATTCAGATATAATGTTAATACCCTGCGCAATTTACAGAGATCCATTTCGAAAAAGTCCTCACATATTAGTTCTGTGTGAAACTTTTCATGCAGATGGGACCCCAACTAAAACTAATTACAGAGCAAACTGTGTTAAAATTTTGAGTAGTATTTCTGACCAAAACCCATGGTTTGGCATCGAACAAGAATACACTATGTTTAGCACTGATCTATGGCCACTTGGATGGCCGAAGTCAAGGGGTTATCCTTACACAAAAGCTGAATTCTCATATTGCGGCGTGGGAGAGCATGTTGCTGGAAGAGAGTTGGTCGAATGCCATGCTAGAGCATGCGTGTACTCCGGTATGGATTATGGAGGATCTAATGCAGAAGTTATGAAAGGTTCTTGGGAATTTCAGGTTGGAACCGCTCTTGGAGTGAAAGCGGCGGATGATTTATGGATGGGAAGATATTTACTGAGTCGTATAGGAGAACATTTTGACGTGGTGATCAGTTATCATCCTAAGCCAATGGGCAAGAATCAACCTGGCATCGGTTGTCATCACAATTTTAGTGTTGAAAAAATGCGCAATGAGGGCGGGCTAACGGAGATAGAAAGAGTTTGTAAAATTTTATGTGAAAAACATGAAACATTGATGAAGAACTATGGACTTGGAGATAGTGAAGAGAACAAAAAAAGGCTAACAGGGAAATTTGAAACTGCTTCCTTTGATTCATGTAGATGGGGTGTCGCAGATAGAGGAGCTTCAATCAGGCTTCAAAGAAAAGTTATGTCTGAAAAAAAAGGATTCCTCGAAGATCGTAGGCCAGCAGGGGATTGTGATCCATATAGAGTTTGTGCACTGTTAGCTGAAACTTGCGTTGGTAACTGCTAAAATAGTTCAGCATAATAAGCCATAATATGTGAGTCCATACTTTGTATTATTTTTTCAATAAATCCTAAAAATCAGTAAAATGCCTTTATTAAAAAATATCACCCTTTTGCTTGTACACAAAGGTCATCATCTTAATCATAATTTTAACCATTTTCGATCCATTGCTGGAGATAAGTCTCAAATGATTATGCATGTCACTCGCCTCGATCCTGTGCTAGTCTGAGGCAGAACATCTGTAGGTTATGAATAAAGAGGTTCAGAGGATCTATTGAGATACTAGCGAACTGAGGTTGGCTACCGAAATGTAACAACCCCTAAAGAACGAACGCGTTGGACCCAAACCCACTCTAAAACGGAGACTAATAAGTTTAAATCTGACATTTTGTTTGTACCAGTTTTTAAGTCTAGCTAGACTATCCAGTCTTCATTTTGGAATAAGACAGAAAGAGTTTGGATTGTTCTTTTGGTGGACCTGTGAAAACTTCGACATTTCATCTGCCAAATGCTGCCATCACTCTATCCATACTCTATCACCTAGACAGAGAAAGCAATAGACGACGAGATAACTTCATCTCATTCTTTCAAGAAAGAGAACTACTTATGCGTGCTTCATGCAAATAAGGGAGACCGCACTATATGATTTGCTGTCCCTTATCGCGTGCCGGTTTGTTTAGCGCAACATTGCGCTAAACAAACTTTGGCAGCTAGCAGCAGTTTCGGAAGATTTTGTGAAAAACTTGCTTGAAACCAAATTATTACCTGGAAAAATTATGTTTCATCTATTGTAAATCAATAATAACAAATGAATGTTATGGATTTCTCTATCAAAATGGATCGGTGTAGTGTATTTTGGTGCAAAAGTGGCAGTGACCAAAACATTCCGGATTTGTCTTTTCATTCGTAAGTATCGTACTTTTGACGAGGAAATTTAAGAAAATAAGCCAAAAAGTGATATTCAATTTTGTTTTGTTTTGTTTGGTGTTGCCGGCATTTGAAATGAATTTTGCCCACTGCACATTAATTTTTGGCTCAACTTTCATTTATTTGTAGTGAGCTAGGCGGCTGGAACTTTTGTCACAGATAGGTCTATATCTAGGAAGCCTAAATCTAAAATAGCGTAGTGCGGAACCAAATAGTTTTTGAGATATGATTATTTAAAAATTCAAATTTTTTACTTAATTTCGTCAAATTTGATGACTCTGTGGGCAATTTTTTTTTCATCACTGAATAGTGAATATATGATCTTTTTCTTTTTATTTATGGCCTCTGTGGTATTTTTTGGTAATTCGACATTGACAATGATATTTCTCGTTGTTTTCCAGGAATAGACAGTCGGTTATTAGATTTTTACAACCACCTGGAAATCCTTCCCGCAGCAGTAGGTTCTAGGACACCCCAACTTGAGTAGCAAAGGTTCTAGATATATCACAGAACTGACGCAGATCACCCCGATGCCACGTAGTCTTGTGGTCCCTATTGTAGAGTGGATATAAAAAATGTGGAACCAGAAGTTCGCGTGGAAGATCCTCAGTGGAGCTAGCCCGCGAGGACGAGTGGGCGAAGCGACACTCAGGGCCGACGAGGTCAAATACCCGAATCAAATATCCGTTTTTATGATTTGAAACTGTTTTTAAATTGATCATAGGTCAAAGGTCCCTCTCCCGGTAGTGTGTTTTGGCGTAGATTGTTTAATTTTTTTTCTCTCGTTAACCTCAAAACTTAATTAATTTTTTTTCGGAAATTGTGAGATTCCCCCTTTTAGAGGGAGGGTCCTCACTCCCTCCCTGCCCTTTCCCACCCCATAAGCTCATTACATATAAAGGAAAGTCGTTTCATTTTGTATTAGAACTTTAAATAATATAATTTCTTTGGTTCATTATTATTTGCATAGTCCGGTTTAAAGATGACGTTTTAATTTCAGGATAAAAAACTAAAGGGCCACGTAATTCAATGGATGGTAACTGAAAATACACCTGTATGTCTCCAGTTATGTGAATCTTCCACAGTAAGTGTAAAAAACTTTAGTCTATTTTGATACTGATTTTATCGTTTAAAAGCCATGTGCTATATTTGGTCAACCTTGACTAAATGAGGTCTTAATGAATGCATAGGAAAAAAGACCACGAAAACCAAAGAATTCATTATTTTTATATATGTTGTGCTATTAAATGTTAAGTTATTGTTATTGTTATAATTATTACCTATATATACCTACAATGATAGAATTCGTTCATTTTTGTTTTGGTTTAAAACTGTTTTTTTTTATTTCAGTCTAGAGAACCAGAGGCTACATTCAATCAACGGATCATTCAGATTTAAAACGGATTCGGAATTCGTCAGTCACAACTGACAGCATTTTTTGACAATACACCTATATGCCCCCAATTATTTAAATCTGCCACAGTAAGTAAGTATCAAAAAGCCTAAGCTATATTTTATCAAAACCGGGTAAGTGAAACCCGATATACTGCTTGCCTTCTCCGAAGTACCCGCAAATTTAATTAGCTAGTTGTGGCTTCAATTCCCACTGCGGGGCAAGTGTTTGCATGTTCTGTTTGGGGCTTCATGATGTTGTGTGATTACGTTTATTTATTTATTTACAATGGACTTTGGCTGACAGGAAAGAAACACTTTAATGTTAGCTCCAGTTTTCAAAAAGTTTTCACTAAGATTTTATACTAGCTTCTGCCCGCGGCTTCGTACGCATGGTACCTGGATAAAAAATAGCCTATAATGTTATTCTTGGTGTAGGTCTACATAATGTGCAATGACAATTTGTTATACAGGTACACCTAGTTAACTACCTACAGAGCCTCGGTACTATATAACCATATTGCTAAATTGGTAACACAATGCAATTTAACACCATGTAATTTACTCCGGTGATCTTCGCAGTTCATCTTGGTTAAGCAACACTCCGCCCGGACACTACTTATATGGGTGATCTGGATGGCATTTAGATCTGAGCGCTTCCGCCCTTCGGAAGGCACGTAGATGTTCTTCCCGGCTTTTTCAATTGATAGCCATGTCGGAAGCTTTCGGGTGGCCTAAAAATTCCGACATCAGAGTTGGCCACTACTTCATACGAAGAAAAAGAAGACCAATATGTTCCATGCCTCAATTCATATGTTTCATCATTATCATCAGCAGCAGCATTAATAGCTTGTTATATTTCCCAGCCAGAACGATGAAGACCTTGTAAAGGCAATAAATTTATTGTATTGTATTGTATTTGTATCTAAATTTTGCGTGAGGGAGAAATAAACAATACTCAATACCTTTCGCCTTTATTATATTAGTAAGATTGCTAGCCTTTTATGTACGTATTTTCTACAGATTACATTTGTTATGTTTAAATACCGAAAATAATTTTTGATGACTGTTTTTAGGGTAAATCACCATCATACACACCACGAAGGCTGCGGAAAAAAATTGCGTTGGACTGCTAAGCTATTAGAAGATACGCGAAAAACTGCGAGCTCTTGGGGAAAAAGTTGGCGTTCAATAAAAAAGTAGCGAATTTAGCAAATATGATTGCAGAATCGAAAGCATAAGTTTCTAAATGTTGAAGTTTTGGAGAAATAAAAATATATTTCCTATAATTCTATTCTTTTTTGTATGTAGGAATTTTGAAAGCGTATACAAGAAACGTAAAGACATGCGTGAACGACAACTTAGGACACAAATAAATAATAGGATATTTTTGCCGTTCTGTAAAAAATCAATGCAAAAGATATCTTTATTCATGTCCGTTAAAATATTCAATAGTCTCCCCAAAGACATGAAAGATTTGACACTTAGCCTTTTTAAAATAAGACTTCACAAATGGCTTGTAGAAAAATGCTTTTATACGATCAAACGATTTTATTAAAATTAAATAATAATTTACTATTTTTATTTCTTAATTTTCATTTTCATTCTTAATTTCATTCAGTTTAGTTTTCATTTTGACATATATTTATTAAGTAATCTTGATTGTCCACTTAATTATTTTTAATTAAAATTAACCGATATTAATGATAATTAATGATATATATACAAATAACAATTTAATATTTGCACGCTTCTGTAATGGAGTATAAGTATGCGATCCACATGGCCTTTAAGATCCTTTCCTTTGTAATTACCATACTTTTATGCAAATAAATATAATTTGATTTGATTTGATTTGAAAATTATATAGGTAGGTGCATTTGCTAAACATCCTTCCTTCCCTAACATATTATCAAAAGTCATTAAAACTTGTTAGTGAAGGTAGATTATAAATGAAAATTTTTTCGTGTATATGAAAAAATTGATAGATTAATACTTTACCTGCAGTATTAATTGATAGATTAATACTTTACCTGCAGTATTAATTGATAGATTAATACTTTACCTGCAAGACATTAATTTCTTGTCAGATTTATATTTTACCCATTATCATCATCAGCATATAGCAGTCCACTGCTGGACATAGGCCTCCCCTAATGAGCGCCTGAGTCCCTGTCCTGAGCTCGACGCATCTAGCTTCTACCAGCAGCATTTCGCAGATCGTTACCACCTGGCCGGAGGGCGTATTATCAGTATATTTTACCCAAATCTATGGAAATTTTAATTATCTTGCAACCCTGCAGTTGAAATGAGAAAGACTCGGGTGGCCTCGCAAACTATATATCTATAGGTACTTAATCTATGCTCTATCATATAGAAGGCAGAGGCCATAAATAAAAAGAAGAGGAAGAAGCCCCGACACAGGTGCGATAAATAATATCGCATTATGCGTTATTGCGATCATGCATCCCATTTCTTTGCACACAACTGCGTTATAGCAGCAGTGTGTAACTTCGTAGCCGTCCGAATATAATAATGTACTAAAATCTGTGTTATTGCGATATCAGTCAGTTGTAGTACCTAAAACAAATTTTACATTGACAAGCATTTATAGGTATTCGCATGCATTACAATGTAATAATTGGTTGATTGTTTACTACTGCTTCAAATATTGCATATAACGTAACAGATACATATTATCATCATATTAGCGATTAATATAGGTGACAGTATCATTTGAGCGTGGCTGCTGGTAACTAGAACTACAGGTTGATAACTGCTCTCCACAGCTGCTGGGCCCGATCAACGCAACATGACCTCAGAATAGCAACCGGTCACCCATCTGAATACCGTAACAGTATAACGATAGTAACTGGTGAACTATCTATTAATGGAAAGAGTTTCTAATAAAAACTCCTTGATCTATGGTCACCAGCCCCCCTATTTAGTAAAATTGACAGCTCAGTGTACAACCGACTCTCGGTTGGCAACCGAAATGAGTGGGCAACTGAAAAAATAATATATTTGGTATTCACTACAGTCGATATGTATGGGTGCCTTTCAGAAAATCACCGGACGTCTCTATTGTTTTATCGATAATATTTTTGAGTTTTGACAATCGTTTGACGGCATGAATGTCATTTTTTTGTGAGATTTCATTATAAGGAAAGTGATTGTATTGTGAAAAGTGATTTATAAAAAATATGACTTAATAATACCTACTATAAATAGGCTTACACAGGTACTGCTTAACACATTTAGCTAAGTATACAGTAAACTTAAAGAAACACCCAACAGGCAGATAGAAACATAGTATTGCTTGACCCAACACAATCATATTCTCCTGTGTATCAAATCCTTCCCTTCTCGTGGGTATCCGAAACTACGAGTCCACCCACCACAACTCCCAGACATGGAACAAAAAAAAATTGCAGATCATGAAAACATTGTCTTGCAGAGGAAATCGATCCCGCAACCACTACCTCTTGCGTCTCAGCTCAGCTGGCTATTCGTCCCTTACCTCAAAGAGGATGTCTCTTCCATATTTTCATTATTAAAAACCAAAATCGGAATGCAATTTAGTGTTGGCTAAGCCACTGGTCCTTAATGAATGTCAAAATATTAAAATACCGCTGGACTTATGCCTTTTCCAGAAAGCGTGACTAAGCCCGATCTTTGGATCTCTACATCCACTATTTATTATTATATTATTATCATTTAACACATATTTTGTTTTTATAGTTCTTCAAAATGGGAGACTACCCCGTTGCTTTGGGCCTACGATCTAGAGTGGAGTCGGTTCAAGGTTGAAGGTCGTCAAATGGCTGCGCTGCGCTGGAGAGTATCGCGTCTGCAATCGAAAGAATACTCGCGGGACAAGAAAACGACCCTATGCGTCGAGACGAGGGCAACTAGTCTCTCGACTACATACATCCAACCAAACAAAGTTTCACATTTAATAACTAGAACACCAATCGAGATTATTTTGATAGCTATAGCTAAGCACCGCGCTTAGCTACCTGAATATTGGTGGACTACCTTCCGTCCTCAGAATTACCTACCTGAGTGTACGCTTAATAAGTAAGGAGCAATAAAACATTGTTTTTTCAAGACAAAGTGTTTCAATTATTATTTCGTTAGCCTAGCAAAGTAGTTGCTCAATAAACGAACAGCCATTTTCTGTATCTTCCATATTATTTTGTGCTATAATATGGTCTTGATATCTACAACATTTTCCCACTATTCAATGCTGTAAGACAATGCTGTGGAAGTAGCTGAAATAAACTAGTTAACAAATCTGATTCTACGTCAGAAAAAGGCATAATACACCACGCGGTATTCAGTTTGTCTTAGTAAGACTGCCTTACTAGATTTACTATGACCGACTTAGTGGCTTATTCTTATTACACTACGCTAAGTGCGAAGACAGTCTTACTAAGACAGACTGAATACCGCGTGGTCTAATAAGCCTTGTTAAAAGATCCTAGCTACTGCCTAAGCTGTAGAACCAAGTCTGTTTGGTAACCCATCTATGTGAGCGCTCCATTTACTTTAAAACAAATAAATAAGATAATGAATAATCGTTTATTTCAGGCACATATAAATATGATTAAAAAAGCCCATAGCTATTCGCCATAGCTTCTGCTTCGGTACCGCTTCTCTATAGCTGGCTGGAATCACTGGGCTGAAATTCGGATCCATGAGTACCTACATCCATGAGCTTTGCCAGAATCTGGAGAGTAGGACTTGAAACCAATATTTCTACTGCTCTCCAGCCTCTGAAGTGACATTGGGACCGACCCCTGACACCGGTCGTCTCATCAAAACGGGAGAGGCAGATCTTGATAGTCGGCTGCTATCGCGGCGGTACTGCGCTTGTTGCGAGCCGAATCTCTGTCGAAGTGTCGTTGTATCTTCTCCACTAGGATAAAGTCTTCCCTATCGACCTCATTCCTGTCAGGGACATTGACCTTCGATTTTTCCAAACTCTTGCGTTGGAACTCGACGCAAGGCGCCGGAAGCGATGGCTGAGGTTAGCGAGACACTTGCACTTCTTCTGCTGGCGAGGACGTTTGTTATTGTTATTTGACTTGAAGCCATGAAATCTTGATGACGGAGTCTGATTCTGAATCTTGATGGTCTGAAGAAGGAGCCGCAAGAATGCAACTGGAACTCCCTGATGAAATGTGCTAAGAAAAATATTGTAGAAGCCGGATTTGTTTGCTTTGTTTGCCTACCTAGTATAGAACGTGGTTCTTTAGTCTTGTACCATATGAGGGTGTAAGCGGTTCCAACCTCCATCTTTGGAATCCAAGCCAATCTCACCTGCCCGTGTTGCACCCTGCTGTATAACAAACTAATGAGGCTCTGGCGGCCGGCTGTATGCGGCATAGCGCAAACCGGCACAGGTAAATTCCCTGACCGCCAACGGGCAGCACCTTCGGTTAGTACGAGAACGTGTGCCCTGCGATCCCCAACCCGCATGCCCAGCGCCAGCGTAGGATTATTATGGGTATTATCTCCCAGTGAACTGTACTCCCAATTGCTGGTGTGATGTGGTGCGGTTTGGTGGTTCTATATCTCCTCAAACCTTACCTCAAACCACGAGAAATTTAACTCGTACTTGAATAAAAATGTAAACAAAGAAATGCCAAACGTAAATTTGACAGCTTCGGTGGGCAACCGAAGTGAGTGTGTAACTGAAAAAATAATTTATTCGGTATTCCGTACGAGATTGTGAGATGATGCATCAAAGGTGGCTTTCAGCAAGCCACTGAACGTCTCTAGTATTCTATCGACGTTATACGACTGATTAAAATATAGCCATTTTACCACCAACCGAATGGGAATAAAGACTATCTTTAATTATTAGCGTACCTTCGCCATAGATAAATTAAACGCTACCCACCTTCACGTTTTGAGTAAGTAGGTAGGCTAAAAGGAGTTAGGTTTCAGTGCGAAAACAAAAATAGGTACGACAATATAGCTAGCTAGATAGAATACCTACCTAAATTGCTCGTGTAGCTATTGCTCTGAATCTATCTTTGTTTTAGTTTATAAAAGGAAGCAAGATTAATATAGATACTGGATTAGACTCTATGTATTTTCCATTTACAAATTAAGTTTATTGAAAATTACAAGTTTTCACATTTTTATCCCTTTATTATCTCAACGTGAACCCCGTGTATGAGGTTGACCCCAACTTAAAAAGCAGACACTGATCATTACGAGGGCTGGGCACGACCGCAACAGCCCTCTTCAAGAAAGCCTACCTACGGCAGCCAGTTGTTTCATCAGTAGTTGGAGATAGGTCACATAGCTAGGCAAATAAATCAAAAATCCTAATGATTTTATGATCAATAATGTAAACAAGGAATCAAAAAGAATCAATGCCACTACATTTTATTAAAAATCAGACAAAAAGTTCATTTAAATATTGTACTACCAAAATACAAATAATGTAAATACAGAACAAATTCTAATAGACTACCTCACACAACAATTAGTCGAATAATAGTGCCGATCACTTCCCAATCATCAAACACTGCTAGAAACTAGTTCCTTTCGCAATGCATTTCACCAAGGAGATCGACTACCAATTTGATCTCCACTTTGGATACTGAATACCAAATGATAAGATATCGATAGAAATATTCGATGTAAACCGATGACGTCATCACAGTGTGCAACTGCAAATAACATTCTAGCCACCTAGCCCCAAAGAGGTTGGATTTTTTTTACTAAATCTATGCCTAGCCCGGTTCATAACATTGAGGTGGGCAACTGATATAATAGGTAGTAGTATTATTTAATTTTCCTACCGATCCGTAGGTAAATGTTCAATATTCATATTTCATTACCAGTCACACAATGTAGGTTTTAGTAAAGCGGTACATTACTGTTTCTAGCTTTATAAGAACAAATTGTGTTGAGATAATAAAACAAATTATGTTAATTAGGTATAATATTATTTTATCTCACGGTGAGGTACAGTGCCCATAACCCTCAGCCACTAAACACTGTTACAAACTAGTGTCTCTCGCAGGACCTTATACCAAGAAGGTCGATTACCAATTTGATCTCCACTTTGGTTACGGAATACCAAATAAATATAATTTCGATAGAAACTGTCACAACAAACAGGCATTCGTTGTACACTGTGACGTCACCCAGACGCCCCAGTTTATAACGCAATTGATGCACACCGATGACGTCATCCTAGTTGGCAACTGTAGTTAGCGAATACCAAATCAATCATTTGACGTACATTTGTTGCACACCTAGCCTCGGTGCTCATCATTTCGGTGGACAACTGACTTAGTGAATAGCCCCTCAGATCTGGACCCCGGACGGACGGGCAACTAGCCGGCCGGACAAGTAAATCGAACTGCCACAGAGTCTTGAAGATAGTTATTCACAGTTTTTTTTTTCAAGTAATCCTCAGCCGAAAAATAATTCCTCCATAGACAAGTTTATGTACTTTGAACGTCAAAATCGTTCCGCCAGGCGCCATATTTAATTCTCTATTCTTTCCGTCATATGGCGCAAGGTGCGTTCGCTTTTGTCCGCCATATTCAATGAATCAATAAAATAAGACAAAATGTCGCCTTACTAAAGTGCGTGAAAATAATCCAATAACATCCTGTATTTGTGTGATTAAATCATCAAAAGGATCACAATGGAGAATTCCTACGGTGTGGGGGTTGTAAACCGATACGCTCTTTTCTTGGACGATGAGTCCGATCCTCTGGATGCGATAAAAGCGTCCGAGCAGGCGAAAGAGCTCAAAAAGAAGACCAAAGATGCCGAAAAAGAAAATAAAGGCAAGCCCGAAGTCAAGCCTAAAGGCCCCACTGCCCCTGCGAGGAAAGGAATCAAAGAGACCCAAAATGTGAAGTCTCAAGACATCAAAAGTGGCGAACAACAGAAAGCCAAGGGTCCCGCGAGACCGGCCGACCGGAACAACGCGGAACGTCCGCCTCCGCGCCGCCCGCGCGAAGACCGGCCTCCGAACGGAGCCGTGGTCGACGGAGCCCCGCGGCCCCCCAGGCGCGACTTCGCCGAGCGAGGCGAGCGCCGGCCCAACTTCGAACGACGCAACTTCGACAACCCCGAGGGAGGCGAGCGCCGCGGGCCCAGGCCCCCGCGCGAGCCCCGCGGAGACCGCGACCCGCGCGACAGCCGCGACGGCCCCCGCGGGCCCCGGCCGCCGTACGACAACCGCGGCAAGCGCGAGTTCGACCGGAGGTCCGGCTCCGACAAGACCGGCGTGAAGCCAGTCGACAAGCGTGAGGGCGGCGGTCCCCACAACTGGGGCACCATCAAGGACGACATCGACGAGCTGAACAAGACGGGGTCCGAGGGCGAGGTGGCGGAGGAGAAGCCGCCGGCGGCGGAGGGCGGTGCGGGCGCGGGCGACGGCGCCGCGCCGGAGCCGCCCGCTGGCACCGCGCCGCCCGAGGACGAGGTGCGCGAGCTCACGCTGGACGAGTACAAGGCGCTCCGGAGCGCGCAGCGCACGCAGCCGCAGTACAACCTGCGCAAAGCGGGCGAGGGCGAGGACCTCACGCAGTGGAAGAAGCTCGTGCCGCTCGAGAAGAAGAAGGAGGCCACGGGCGAGGAGGGCGACGACACGGACGAGGAGTACGACCTGGCGGACTACCCGCAGCGCGTCGGCCGCCAGAAGCGCGTGCTCGGCATCGAGTTCACGTTCAACGACATGTCGCGCCGCGGGGCGCCGGGCGGGCGCGGGCGCGGGCGGGGAGGACGCGGCGCGCGGGGCGGCCGGGGCCCACCGCGCGACGAGCCCGCTCCCGTCGAGGAGCGCCCGCAGCCCAGGCAGACCGCCCCCCCGAAGGTGGACGACAGCAAGGATTTCCCTTCTCTCGGATAGACGCAGTGAGCCTTTGCTCTTCTCCCTTTTGAAAGTACGATAGAGTTACAGATAAAATATTGTATGTACCGTTATTTTTGAAGTAAATATACAAAATATTTACACGAGCGTGTATTATATTAAATTGGAATTTGTAGATTATGACGATTCGTGGATGCCACTTATTGGCAATAAATTAAAATTCGGTCGCTCGGGATCGTGCTCATGCAATACGCGGGACGTAGAGGGGGAGGATAACTTAAGTTTTACTTTTGACTTCACTTAGCTACGATGCGTACGAATATATGATAACGGTAGCTTTTATCATATTGTAATCACGGCTTATGATTTAACTTGAGAGTTATTCAGATTAAGGATTTTTAACTTACGGACTGTGACACGCTAAAATGAATTAACTCCGTCACAACTTAGTGTAGAACTCGAAGAAATAACCCTCGTTGCATTTTATATCACGAGTTTGTGTTGAAGAATGCAGACTTTGGGAAATGTAAATAGTTATATGTTTTAAAGATAAGGTCTTAAAAATAACAAGGTTGATTTTTGTTGTTACACAAACTTGAAAAATAAACATTTTGTATGTGTGATATTTTTCTTACTTATTTCAAGTTAACTATGTATTCCTTGCAATTATTATTCCTAACTCTGTTCCTCCCCCTGAACCTAACTATCCCTCAAACTGAATAGATAGGTAGAGTAATTTTACAGTTCATAGAAGATTATTATCTGCCACAAGCAATAGCTGGTAGGTAGTTTACAATTTTGACTTTATTGGCACAGAGGATGAGGTAGCTACGTGATAGGTGCAGGTTCATAATTCTCATTTAGCTGGTACGTAGTATACAATTTTGTCTTTATTGGCACAGCGGATGAGGTCACTACGTGATAGGTGTAGGTTCATAATTCTCATGATACGTATTTTGGTGATTAGCTGATGGTAGTATACAATTTTGACTTTATTGGCACAGCGGATGAGGTAGCTATGGGATATTGGTGAGGTACAATTAATTATAGGTATGATTCTCAGTCTATGTTATACCCACCTAAGAGAATAATCAATACAACCAAGAAATAAGCAAGGTTTTCAGCTGTTTCAGATGTGTAAGCTATAGACCCATCACTCGGGCATACACAGTTTTAGGCCTGCAACTCTTGAAGTTTTTTTGGCACCTAATTTTGACCTAGATTTCTAGAAAGCACCAATTTTGCACTTAATATTGACCATATTTAGAATTATGAATTCCTCTATGTGTATGCTGGGGACATTCACTCCCAAGGTTTTCCCAAACAATCATTTTTGATTGTAATATGATTATTCTGTTTGGTCTATGTAATTCGATAACATTTTCTGTGGTTTACCACAAGCAGAGGATGTGGGGCAATGAAACAAAAATATTTGTAAGTAATTTTGTATATTGACATTATCATTTCCACACAAAACAATTCACTTAAAATTTACAGATAAAACAATACCTACACTGAAATATATTTAACATGATAGAAAATATTAATTACAAAATAAACATGAACTTACAGTGTAGGAAAGATTACAAGCACAATAAATAACTTAGAATATTTACAATAACTTGAAAAGAATTCTTTTGAAAGATCTACAAATGGAGTAACAAATAAATACACGGTATTCTTATAATAAATTGATAGGATACAATTAAAAGGAACATAATAATTTACAGAAACTCATCACATGTACATACTTTACTGATTACATTAAATTCATTGGTAGTTTTTCTATAAATAAGTAAATATGCAGACTGAAGCTATACTGTGGTCTTGATGTTTGATTTAGCAATATTTTTGTTCATAAATTGCTTTAGCTGACTACTGACTAGTGATTGTAAGAGGACATGTACTATTTTACTTCCCATGTAATTTTATTCAGCAAAAATTATGGAAGATACAAATTGCTTTTGATTATTTATTACAGTTAGCTGATTTAAATTATGTCACCTTAAGTTATCCGTAAGACTGCAGTGGATAGTCTCACTAAATATCTAAAGTGCAGCCTTAACTTTATGGTACCAAACAATTTCAAAATGTACCAATAAGGTTTAAAATCAATTACAAATAAATAAGGCTACTCATAAACCAATATCAACTCTATTTTCGATCTCAAGTGTTGTGAAAAGGATACTTCCATTTTCTCTCATCTCAAGTTAGAAATAGAGCTGAGTTTGGTCTATATCAGCCTAAGTGACGTAAAAGCGTAATAAATCTAAATACAGGACATTATCCCGTTTCACAGCCACAACATACGTTCACTTACAATAAAAGCATTAATAAAATACAAACCTTGGAGGACAAGTGGCTAAACTTTTACAATAAATATGTATGCACATCTAGGTAATATACTTGACTAACACTATCTTTGTTCGTCGCTAGCACTACTCTATAAATTGACTATTATTTACATTGACAACGAGAGATTGTTGGTATATACAGCTGCTAATGCGTTTTCAATGCGTTACGGTCGTCGAACCGCGCGATAATACTTTATCGGCCAATCCTTCTCCAGGGTCACTGAAGCGAATGTTGAAAGTGGTGCATAAACTTGTACTTCAACAACATTCGGTTTCGTTGACCTCGATACCTGCCTACTCTTACAAATTAATTTGACTTTATTTATCCATCGTCCCGTAGGCGTAAGCTTTGTCGCCCGAAACTTTACAGTCCACTAGCCAAGTGCTTCGCATTTGCAATTAAAACAGAATTATAAATGTTTAAAAAAAACAATTTATGTTAAGGCTTAGAAATTGATTCCGGGAAACACAAGCAACTTAGCGGCGCGGATCAGACAAAAGACATACGACTTAGCCATCTATCTATTTTGGACCTACGGCTACGAGACATGTCGAAGCCGAACTTGACTCAATACCATTACATACTTCTGTAACAATAGTTCTATTACTCAATACCGAACGTGTTGGTCTCTTCAACAGCTAGTAAAAGTTTCTCGTGCAGTAATTGCGGGGTGGGGTAGGGCGGTAAGTCCAGTCGGTTGAAGCAGGTGTGTGCCCGAGGCAGGGACTCGACGCGGCCCCACCGCTCGATGCAGAATCGCCGCGGGCCCGTCGAGCCGCGCAGAGCCGAGAAACCTTCGTAGGGGATCGACGATGTGCCGGTTACGAACTGGACAAGCCGAAGCCTTTGCTCGTTTGTGAATCTGGAAATCATTTTTTGGTTAGATGTAGGTCAAAATAGTTTAAGTTGGTAAGGAGTTTCAGGGAGAATAAATTTGTATTGTGAAGCTGCTTGTGGCGTGGTTTAGCCTATGTTAAGTAACACAGCTCGGTCACTACTTGGATGGGTGACCGCTCAATGCTGCCCGCTACATGTTGGCATGTGGCAGCGGGCAGCATTAAGCTGAGCTGGAGTCCCTTTTACTACAACACTACAATTTAATTTATGTTTTTCTTATTTAGTATTTCTAAATTTCTTTAGCTCTAGTAATAAGTTCCGTAACTGTTAAGAATTTTCTTTTTTTCTTATTTTACTGTTTTAATAAATATTTTTGCACTCTACTCTACTCTTAATGGCTTTAAGATCAAAGCGCTTCCTTGTTTTAGAGGAAACGTTGGCATTTTTGATCGGCCTAAAAACTTTGACACCAGAGTAAGCCACTCATTGAAGAAATAATTGTATCTTAAAAAAACAATAGAAAGAACCAATAAACAAGTTACCAAGTTGGTAAGTATGAACCGGTAGCTACGCCCCTTACAGATAGCTCGCTTTCGGTTATTACTAAATACTGCTTCGGTTGAAATTATGTGAGAAAAATTTAGGTTTGTCACGAACGTTGCGTGAGTATTGCATTGTAACGGACGTGATTGTTTTACATTTTGCGATAGTCACCGCAAGCAATTACTGTCACGTCGCGCTGATTAGATTGATATGAGTCATATTAGGAAATCTAAACCACACCAAAAACATTTTCATGTAAAGTAACGCCAAGACGAGTACATACTGCTTGCACTAAAACAGTTTTAAGATCTTATGGAGAGTAAAGTTCCTGTACACGCCCTAACCTAACACTCATCATAGCGTATAGCGTTCGGCGTGAATCCTAGTCAGTTCTCTACAAACCCTACACCTTAGTCGAAATTCCCGGTTTAGCAGTTTCTATCGCAGATTCTGGTGAGATGGAAGATACCTTAGGAAGGGGCTTCGTCTTAAATAAAGACAGTAAGAAAAAGTATAATGGACACTAGTATTAACTTGGTGTAAGTCTAGGTCAAAGTTAAATCACTAATGACTGTGAGGTGAGGTGAGGCTAAGGTTTTCCTCTTTCAGTGACTACAATATGCAGCGTTTCAATAAGAGTTTCAAATTTGTTAACAGTTCAGAAACGCTTCATTCATACTTCTTGGTGTTACAGGCCTTAATAAATCACGGGAACCGCATACCATCAGGAGGAGCGTATGCCTACTAACCAGTTACTTACTTAATTTTTTCGGTAAATTTTAGACAAAATTGTTAAAATTAGACACAGAGAAATAACTTCCTTTTAAATCTTAGTCAAACGTAATATGGTATTTTAAAATGTAATTCTATGAAATATTGTTAAATTTGTTACAAACATTGTTTAATTGTACATTGTTTAATTTTTATGAAATAAAAAATAAATACAAAACTCAGTAGAATAAAAAATGATATGATAATAATAGTAAGGCTTTATTATAAGTAAGGCTAGATTTTCTATTCTGTGGCTAAATCGTCATTTTACTAGCATTGCCGTCATGTCATATAAGGAAGTGAAAGAGACAGCAATGGAAATAGCCAAGTGGAGCGAACTGAATCACTACACCGACAAGAGCTAGGCTCTTAAATTATAATACTACATGTTCAAGTGTATACTCAGAAATGGAAAACATTAGATTTAGAGAACAAATGCACAAAACGAACCATTTTTATCCGAGACTTTTAGCATAGGCTGATAGTAATGTCGAGGATAAAATGGTTTTGTAGACGCGTTATAAACTCTGCTTTTCACTTCGATTAAATAAATAAATAATACTGGACTATCTGTTATGGGAACCACATGATTAATATATAACATATATACATTTTTTTGTAAATACATACATATAATACATAGAAAACACCCAGACTCCAGACAAATATCTGCAGAACATGCAAACATTTGTCCCGCGACGGGGATCGAACCCGCAACCTTCTGTGTCCCAGGTGGACCTTCGCCCACTGCACCACAGAGGTCGTCAAACGATTGCGAGGAAATAAAACAGTAGTGTAAAATAACATTTCATTTTAAAATTAAAATTAAAATTATTACAGATTTGAATACTGAAGGAAATTGTTTTTACGTCTTAGAAAACACATAAGACAAATAAATAAAAGTAAATATTATAAAATCACAAATTCTATCTATGAACTTCTTATTGTGTCTGGGTGTATGGCTCAGTTTCTTCGCCTTAATACAAATACATTTAAGAGTAGATATGTTAATGCACTTGTGCACACAATTCGATTTTGTGCAGCCTATATCCTGCACAAATTTTCTTAGCAAAAAACTTTCAAAGCATCATCATCATCATCATCAGCCTATAGCAGTCCACTGCTGGACATAGGCCTCCCCTAATGAGCGCCATTGCGCCCTGTCCTGAGCTCGACGCATCCAGCTTCTACCAGCAGCCTTTCGCAGATCGTCACCCCACCTGGCCGGTGGGCGTCCTACACTACGTTTGCCGAGCCGCGGTCTCCACTCAAGAACTCGTTTACCCCAACGGTTATCGGTTCTTCGGCAGATATGGCCAGCCCACTGCCACTTCAGCTTGCTAATTCTCTGAGCTATGTCGACAACTTTAGTTCTATGTCGGATAAACTCGTTACTCGTTCAAAGCATGAGAAATGAAAAATAATTTGAGTAGTGTTTGTGTTTCGGTGTGGGTACTGACCTGTCGATGGCCTGCCAGAACCAGAGTATGACGGGATGCGCGTCGTGGTACCCGCCGCGGTACTCTGTGTTGCTCCTCCAGTCGGCCACGTCCAGCTCGGGCGCGCCCGCGATCACCAGCTCCAACTCTCGCGCGTCGAACGCGCCCACGAGACGCGGGTCTACCACCTGCACGGACAACATTACATTATAAACCAAGCTAGTTACAATGGGGTGTAAAGGGTACTTAAATCCCATCTTCGGAACCCAAGCCAACCTCACCTGCACGTGGTGCACCCTGACGGCTAACTAAGTGGGCACTGGTGGCCGGCTGATTGCGGCGTAGCGCTGCGTAACACTGGCACAGCTAACGACAGGCAGCAGCGTCGGCGGTGTGAAAGTGACGTGCGATCCCCAACCCGCATGCTCAACGTGGGGATTATGAGCATACCCGGCCTATATGGGCTGCTGTGGTGTGGTGGAACTTATCCTAATGGCAGCTAAGCTTGTTGTTGAAGCGGTGTTTTGTTTGCAGGGGCGCGGGTCGATGGGTTTCATGGTATCGTCCGCAAGAGGACTGCCTCACTGGGGACTGCGGTCATTATATAATTGAATATCATATAATTATTATTATTATTTAATAGTTTAATTTAAGATTTACTAACTTACTAGGTTAAGGCGACTATAAGGGTCAATTCTCCCTCTCGCTCGCACTATTCACTATTCGGTTTGCTATTTTGCATAACTACATTCAGTGATTTTATTTCTTCAAAAATCTTGAATGTCTGTACCTACAAAATATGGATCACCAACTACAATAAATGAATAGCGATGACGACTGAAAAATTCTAATTTGTCCGTCATTTACATTTCAAAGAATATTGGACACGTATTTTTTTTTCTGTCAATTAAACAACAAATGACAAAGATATAGTGCGTTGAAGTTCCGCGTGACGTCTTAGTACAATTTATACATAGCCATGACGTCACGAGCCCCCACTCTCGAACTTTGACGCTCTATATCTCCGTCAATTTTTATTGATTTGATAAATTAAAAAATACCTGTCCAATATTTTTTGTTGATCTATCTGACGGACTAATTAGATTTTTTTTACTCAATCGTCATCCCTATTAAGCTTTGATACCGGGATCAACATCTGTCCTTCCGAAGCACGGAAGCGTTCGTATATGCATGCACTCACCTCATGAAAGCCTCTGACGAGCCACTCTGTCTGTTCGGCCACGCCCCTCTCTACTCGCCACCGGACCACCCTCTCCAAATACTCCTTCTTATTCTTCTCGTTGACGGGTATATCTCTGCCGCCCGGCTTCAGCTCTCGCTCCAACACTCTGCCGTCCGCGAGACGCTCTGATACAGCGAACGTCAGTTCTAAGGAGGTCACGCTACGGGCCGCCTGGAAGAGGAAAAAAACAATTGTTTTTAAGAACCTTCTTGGTTTATAATCACACTAATATATAGGTTGTTATGATAAAGTAAGATATGAACTGAATCGTGAATGTCCAATAGAACCTAGCAGTTTGTGGGTCATTAAAACTATTAAATCAAACAGAATGCGAGTCATTAACACTTTAACTGCCGGCCTATCAATTATGTCATTTCTGTGAATTACCTAAGCAATAGTGACTTTTACAATGATATTTACTTCTGCCGACCCTATCTATGTGGCAGAAATGTCATTTCTGTGAATAAGCTAAGCAATAATATAATTTTAACTATCTATCTATACCATTAAACGAGCAATTCTTGTATATGTAATCTGAATCTCGGAAACGGATCCAACGACTTTCATGAAATTTTGTAGGTATGCAGGCGGTTTCGGAAGCGATTAATCGATCTAGCTAGGTTTCATTATTAGAAAATAAAAAAGCGAGCAAGATCGGTACCAGGTACTGATTTTAATGTATGCTTTTTGATTTAGGGCATTCAGAGACAAGATTGGATATATTAGTAATTTAGGGACAAAGCATTCAAGCATTAGGTCGAAAAGGTCAAAGGTCAGTTATCAAAAACGGCTAGGTGGATAACCTATTTATGACTATTTTTTCATGCGATCCTAAAAATTGAAATAAAAAAAAAAATTGACATTGAAAAGTAAGATTTAGCGAAGCCGAAAACGGCTAGGTAAATTATTAATACGACTTTAATTTTTATCTTGCGGTCTTTTTAAACCGACTTCAAAAAGGAGGAGGTTCTCAACTCGTCGGAACCTTTTTTTATGTATGTTTACCGATAACTCCGTCAATTGTGGACCGATTTTAAAAAATCTTTTTTTGTTTAATAGAGTATACTTCACAGGTGGTCCCATATAAATTTTATTCCTGAGGGATTGGTACTTTTCCCGGAAAACTCAAAAAACCACATCCTCACTTGTAATTTTCGCCCAATGATCACCAATATCTCCGTCAATCGTGAACCGATTTTCAAAATTCTTTAGGGCAAGAAGTAAAAAGTGATTTATTTGAAGTCGGTTTATTTTTTTTTAAAGACCTACTTGTATATGACTTTATTTTTTCTTGCGATCCTTAAAGTTTGTGAAAAAATGAGTAAAAAAAAACTCTGGATTTATAAATTAAGAAGTCAATACATTTAGAATGTTTAGTTACATTATCAATCACCGTAAGAATAGCGTGTCGTAAATTCCTACAGTCCTACGACAATACCATGTTATTATAGGTCATGTCATGCCTATCAACTATCAACACGCTTATGTCACGTTTACTGGACCACGTGGGGACATTGTAAAAATAACCACGTGCGTTTAGAGCACATGGTTTTTGGCGTAGCTTCCCGGCGGCGATACTAGATGGCGCTGATGTTACAATGTACCGATAGATGGCGTTGTGTGTAAGTAAGGCGTTCTTTAAATATTCCGTACTAATAATTATAATAATTGTAATCACACTTTATATTATTTATGCGTAAGATTATTACTGTGCGTGAATATGTTGATTCCTACTCAACTCTGTAACGGCTAAACGGATTTGGATACAATTTTGCATGTACATAGTTAGAAAATTATAGTGCTTTATTTTATCTTTTAATATGAATTCTTAATTTGTTATTGGCTATTACTAAATAACATACGCGTTTCGACGAAGATTCTCTTTTTGTCTAGTGCAAAAGTCGTACTTTTTCACACAGCGCAGAACATTACCAAAGAATATATAATTTAGACACCACTTATCAAGAAGACATCACTAATAATATAAATGCGAAAGTTTGTGTGTCGCTTCACTTCGTAACGGCTGAAAATTATAGTACATGCCATGTGCATCAATAAGTTTGTTTTTAAATATGAATTAGGTAAATTAAGGTTTTGCTTGCAACACTATTAGCTAATTCTTGTACATCTTTGTGTTTAGGCAATAATTTGTGTTGTCCCAGTCTACGTAACTTAGCCTACCTAACTTTAACTTTACCTAATTAAAACTATTAATTTATGTATTTTGAGACATTATTGAGACTTTATTTGACAATAAAACTATTTACTTACTTTACTTACTTACTTCTCAAATAGCAAGTATGTTTAAACCTCAGTGGTTTTTTGGTTGCTATTTATAATTAAAAACATTTTTTATGTAAAACTTTGAAATGATAAATATATAAAATAAAAAAATTGTTAGATAAGACAAGATGAGATAAATTGTTACTAGCGGTACTAGCGGTGTGTGTGTGTGTCTCGAACAGGAAAAAAATATTATTTCAATAAACGCCAAGTTTTTATAACTACCCAGTTTCATTTCATACAATGTAGACGCTACATATCAAGAAGGCATGTGTAATAAATACCTGTAGCCATCGTAGCGAGGCGGCGAACTGAGCGTCCAAAGCGTCAACGTCTTCGAGTGCCGGCGGTAGCCTCAGGAGTGCCCGGTAGAGGGCGCGAGTGAACCACGCCTCCAACAGATAGCCGTGCACCAGAGCCAAGCCCAGCACGCGACCGGAGAAACGGAACCTACAAACAAAATCACTTATTAAATCATTTTTAATTTGAACTGGCCATTGATTGCAAGCATGTTAAGTTCTATCCTGCATTAATATTATTGCAAAATACCTAAAATAGGTATAACCAGAACCAGGTAGTAGTGTCGATTCTGTTGTTCACTTTTCTAAACTTAACTAAAGGAGAATGCCGTCTGATGTATGACGCTCGGTACCAAGACTAAAGTGAGTGCGTCAAAAAAATATCCAATGTTTATTGCCATAGCAACGTTTATATCATTGGTTGTTGTAGTCTAATGACGGCGTGCAACGGAAACCAAATCAACAACATATTTTTTTACTTGATTATTAATCGAGTCGGTGTGTAAAAGTAAAGAAAATGTTAATGTCATTTATAAAATATAATAAATTTTATGGGATACGTTCGGTTTTGACGCAATTGGTACGGGCTCTCGGCATTCTCCTTTGGCAGCTTTAAAGTTATAGCTATCCTTGTCATTTGCACCTAAAAGAAAGGGATAGTATATCTTTTAGGAATGTCAAATTAAGTTTAGTTTAGGAAAATGCACAACAGAATCGACATCATTGTCAGTCACTGGGTATAACGCATTGGATTAACCTGTAATGTTATATCTTGTATTAATTAATAAACGAATTTTAATTTAATTTATTCAACCATTGCGTAACTCTGGCATGTCAAAAACGTTTCATTCGTCAATTTCGTTACATTACATAGACATGTCAAAAATTATAAAAAAACATATTTGACATTCATTGACAATCATTGATTGGCCTCTTAGCTCAGTTGGCAACTCTGCCTTCTGTGCTGCAGGTCGCGGGTTCGATTCCCGCCCTGGGCAGACATTTGTGTGATGAAGATGAATGTTTGTTCTGTGTCTGGGTGTTTTAAGTATCTATGTATGTTTATGAGTCTCTGGTACCCATAGTACAGTTTGAAATCAGTAGACCGTGTGTGAGAAGTCAGGTATAAAATAAAAATAAAAAATACAACAGATTCCACAAAAAATATTTCACAACAAAATAATTAAAGACGTCCTATTCATAACAGTTCTATTAACCGCTGATAGCTAAAATGGCGTTAAAATATCATGTCACCTCTTTTTGTTTACATTTAAATGACAGGAACAAGCTTACTTTATCGAGTGGTTATAAAATGACATTTGGTTATGAATAAGGGGGTATAAGTATGTACATATAGCTATTATAAACGGCAAACGTAGTGTAGGACACTCTCCGGCCACGTGGAGTGACGATTTGCGATAGAAGCTGGGTGCGTCAAGCTCAGGACAGGGCGCAATAGCGCTCATTAGGGCAGGCCTAAGCAACTAACAATCAACCTTTTTTTTTATCAATTTATCCCGTACGATCTATGCGTTTACCACATAGGTAGATTTAGATACCTAACTGTTATTTTTGGAGTCCGAGTCGGAAAAAAAAATCGAAATCTGTTCATAAATGACAGAGTTATGAGCTAACAAAAATAAAAAAATACAACAGAATTGAGAACCTCCTCCTTTTTTGAATTCTGTTAAAAATGGTATAGTGAATCATGCGTAAATAACGAATCTCCGTAAAACTCTTAACAAATACCTCATAACCGTTGAAGCGTGTTTAAAACAAGGCGCCCCATAGCGTCACACATCAATGAAACTGTAACTCGAGTTGGACTGAGTGTTGGTTTTCTTTGACAATGCACAAAAAACTACAGCTGCATTCAAACGTTTGTTTGTACGTAATACAACGCTGTTAGTAAGTGGATACGACTATGAAAAGTTTTTTTTTGTATAAAAATTACATAAACGGTATTTTTATGCAACCAAATTTTGAGATCCCTAAACAGAAGTTTTTAGGGTTCCGTACCCAAAGGTTAAAAACGGGAACCTATTACGAAGACTTCACTGGCCGTCTGTCTATGCGTCTGGCTGTATGTCACAACGCTATATGTCATGAACCGTGAACCGTGCTAGACAGTTGAAATATTCACAGATGATGATGATGATGATGATGATGATGGTATTTCTGTGGCCGCTATAACAAGCTTGAAGCCAATAGAATTTTGCACATTTTTATACCAAAGTTGACCACTTTTCTCTTTGTTTCATATTAAAAACAACATCTTACGTGTTGTTTGCTATGGAACATAGCATACATTATCTAGTTACAGAATAGCAATACTTTGTAAAGAATACATAAAGATTTCAGTCATACTTTTTGGTATTATGGAACACAACCAAATTCATATCAAATTTTGGATTGCTAACCCGCCTGCCAGGCTAAATCATCCATCAGCTAAACACAGATCGGATGTCCGGAGCGATCCTTTGCACGCGCCTCGAATTGAAGTTGCGAGCGAGGTTCGCTGCATTCTTAAGTCCTAGCCTTAATATATAGCATACATTCATTACGAATTCAACTAACAAGGTTCATAAATTTAAAAAGTAATTTAAATGTAAACCTACAATTAATTTTGACTGATAATAATATGAATGTTCTCAGTCTCAAATAGTTAGTAGCACTATTGACCCAGTTCAAACACGACCGAGGCTGTAACAATGGTCAACCCAAAATCAATATTGACGGCACCGGACCCCGATAATTATGTTTTATAACACATGTTTTACAAGGTTGCGCAAACACTTTTTGTACTTGGCTTATCTAAATTCAGGGCTAGGTTTGTTTGGTCCATATTGTTCCAAAACGGACATATCCTACTATATAAATGCGAAAGTTTGTGAGTATGGATGGGTGAATGGATGCATGTTTGTTACTCTTTCACGCAAAAACTACTGAACAGATTTGGATAAAATTTGGAACACACATAGTTTGTGACCTGAATTGACATAGAGGCTACTTTTTATCCCGGTACCACGCGTGCGAAGCCGCGGGCGGAAGCTAGTTCTAAATAAATGAAATAGAAAAATGTCTTCCAATTTTTTTTTTAACGTTATTTTATTTACCTAATACATCATGCACAACATACCTAACATAAGGTATGTTTGAAGTCTGGCTTTGTATGGTTGCGAGACATGGACGATGACACAACGGGATGGAGAAAGATTAGAACAGTTTGAAATGTGGTGCTGGAGAAGGATGGAGAGGATCAGTTGGACTGAGAAGATTACTAACGAGGAAGTTTATTAACGAGTGGATGAGCGAAGGGTCTTGAAGGAAACCATACAAAACAGAAGAAGGAAAATGATTGGACACCTTATACGACGTGACAGCTTCATTGGAAACATCATTTTTATAATATTGTACTGTACAAGCGTTATAAATAAGATCGGCCAATTTCATACAACCTGTGACCTATTCAGGTCATTTTATATTCATAAAATGTCGTGACTAGAAATGACCTATCTCTTAATTGATAGTTTTTAATGCAAGATATCATGTGCCATTAATAGTTTTTTTTATTAAAGCCGGAGAATTTTGCTAAATATTTATTTTATACTTTTAGGTTAGGATCGATTAGGACAGTCTCAGTTACTCAATTATTCTAAAGTCACAAGTCACCACGTATATACTGGTATATACTGGTGGTTACTATATGAAAACCATTTATCTAAAATAAAGACGTGACCAATAACAACTGAATTGTCTCTTTATGTAAAACTGAAAATAGTACTAGACTTGGCCTAAAAATGGCAACACCACAAATAAAAGCGTACTTTGTTAGTGACAGTTTTATTTTTGACAGTTGACATTGGCATAATGAGGGATGCACAATGTTGGTAGGCCATAAATAAAAGAAAAAGAAGAAGAGAGTGCGTTCAACAACTATGATACGTTATGATAGGGCGTATTGCGATCAATATTTAACATTAATTTACCGAGTATTCCGGCTTTAATAAATAAAGTTATTAGTTATAATTTCAATATCCATCCATCAAGAATATTTTTAAGATAATTCCCATTTTTATGGCAACATTCATATAGGAACTAACTGGGCAGAGTCAGCTCTGGACAGAGCTTGCCAAGACCTTCACCCAAAGAGTTTTAAAGTAGGTACTTGCCTACGAAAATTCTCTAATAATATTATGTTTTTCGATTATGTATGTAAATGACTGTGTTGTTACTTTAGTCTGGAACTTCGTAATAAGAATATTTTGGTATGTTTTTTCGAGAACGTATAACGTTTTTATTAATTTTGCAGATTTATTATAATTATAAGATAACATCTGAGCGAACTCAAGCATAACTCATTATATTAAAATTAGAATTTTTTAAACCTTGAAATCAAAAACACATATTCAAGCAATTTTTATCAAAGTTACTGTCAAGTTAAGTAACACATAATTAGTAGGTTGTTATTGTTATTAACTACCTATAAGTATAAACAATACATAAGCAGACCAATTATCTAATAGTCACTTAAATAACAAATAATTTGCCATAATTGTGTATAATAAACACATAATAATATGCAGTTAGTATTTATTACTTTTAAATGTGTTTGCGAACGAATTGTACACGAGTCTCGGTGCAATATCGATCACGGTGACAAAATAATGAGCCAAGCGAGTGACTAATTCCTACTAATATTATAAATACGAAAGTTTGTGAGTATAGATATATGGATGGATGGATGTATGGATGAATGTTTGTTACTCTTTCACGCAAAAACTACTGAACGGATTTGGATGAAACTTGGAGTATGCATAGTTTGTGAACTGGATTAACACATAGGCTACTTTTAATCCGGGTACCACGCGAGCGAAGCCGCGGGCGGAAGCTAGTGATAAATAATTACTACCGGGCTTTCAAAAGGAGTTTATGTTGGGTAGTAAGGGAGAAGTTCTAATATCTACTTCAATAATATTAACTTAGGAATCTTAAAATCCAAACTTTATAATCATTTTATCTCTCTACAAAATAGGCAATGAAGAAATTGAGCTACCAGGTATTATGTAGTTTAAGTTATATGATGTTTATTCATGATATTTTAGTCTTTGTATGTATGTTTATTTTAAGAATATATACTTAATTATTGTTTAATGATTTATTGTTTTTTAGAGTTATGTTATATTTTTCTACAATTTCATTTATAAAAGTAGCACTACCAATCTATTTCCACACTACACAAAGGTTATCTGGAAGAAAATGGTATTTAGCATTAAGTTCGCCTGTTCATTTTATGTTGTGCTATAAATAATTTTCCATCTATGACGGTGCCTTACACATGAAAGTTCAATAAAAACTTACCATTCATGATGATTGTCCACGAACGCCGACATAGGTGAAACGTGGACTGTGTATGTATCATTCGCCGAGTACTCGAACAGTCCATAGTATGGGTTGAACAGCTCTCTCGAGAGCAAGAAGAAGAACTCTCTGCTCGGCCCGCCGTAGTCGAGACCTTCCTCTCCGTCCCAGAGAACACAGAGCTTGCCTTTCTGGAGTTCTTTCTTTCCACATGACATGATACGACGGAACGCGTCTTCTAGAAGATGCTCGCGGCGAATGTGGAGCCTGGAAGGTGGGAAGTCAGCTTTAGAAATAGGGAACTTTTAGTGTATTTGCATCGAGATATTATATACCACTACTATAGAGTCACAGTCTTCAAGTGAAAACTCGCAAAAATCGTCCAAGCGTATTTGACATAAATAAACTTCAAAATGCCAAATTTGCACTAATTTAGACCTTATGCCGCTTGAAAAGTGTTCAATGTTTTGGTGCAGGCTCTTGTCGGTGTAGTGGTGGGTATTTGTAACAATCTGAATAATTAAATAAATAGATAATAATGATAATATAGGACATCTCACACAGTCACTGATCCCAAACTAGGCAGAGCCAATTGGTACCGGAGACTGGTAAACATACATAGATACTAATAAAACACCCAGACACAGAACGAATATTCATGCTCAACACAAAAATGTTTGTTTTGGGCGGGAATCGAACCCGCGACCTGCAGCTCAAAAGGCAGAGTTACTACCAACAGAGCTATGAGGCCAGTCAAATGATATTGCTGAACATATTCTTCACTACATAGTATATTTACAAAGTCGCTTACCGCAGTTTTTCCCTATGTATGCTAAGATCTCTAAAATATGCAACGGATTTTGATGCGATTTTTTTATAGATAGAGTGATTCAAGAGAAAGCTTTATATGTATAACTTGCACCCGTGCAAAGCCGGGGCGAGTCGCTCGTATATTATAATACCAAAGTAAGCAAATCTTGTGTTTTGGAACCACATGACTGATATACTACTTTATGATATAGATTTTTTTTCTGTAAATACATAAGCATTAGAAAACGCCCAGTCTAGAAATAATATTAATTAAAACTATGCTTAGTGAGACCGGTAACGGTAGACATTTTAAGAATTCAAGCAATTTTCTTCTTTTTCAGCTAGTTCCCTGCAGGACATCCTCGTTGGATTTTTTTATTGTCAGGGTTTGATGATAGTAGTTTAAACAGGTAACTCCTGCCCATCCCCTAGAATCCGGGATCCGATTCCTCCCATAGTCACCTCTTACAACGCAATATTATTCATTAGAAAAATATGGTAAATTCTTGCCACGGCTATGCAAAACGCAATAGGTGTACTTACTTAAGTTTCCCTGGGCCCTGCCCGTAGCCTTTGCTCTCGAGTTTCCGATAGAAGGCACGGAGCTTGGCTTCGAAGTCTCTTCGCTGGGGCGCTGGCTGCCTGGTACTTCTGGCGGCGGCGGGAGAGGCGGCTGGTGATGACACATTGATGCCGGCAGACGCACACCCGCCCGCAGGCACGTAACTCATTATCTCCTGCTCGAAGAGGCTGAAAGAGAAGAGAGACATGATTATGATGACATTTCCACGTTGACTGCGGGGCTGAGGGCATGCTGTAGGAGATAGGACAGGAGTGTGTGGCCAAGGTCAAGTGAAATAGCACTGACCATGTTTCTTATAGGGGAAGGTGGTAGACGAATTTGACGATGGCGGTCAAAGTAGCGTTAGAATAATGTATGACCCACCCAATTTAATGTAAACGTTATCTCCAAAATAAAAATCAGATCCGATTTGTCGACACTGTATACAGTATATGCTGATTCAGCAAATGAGACACCTTTAGGTGGGGACCATAGCTAGACGTTTAGTCGCACATTGCTTTAGACCAATCAACAGCTTGCATATTGTAGACTCGAAAATGTTTGCTAACTGTTAGTTCTGGACGGGGCTTTACCTACAGACACAGTCAATTCAAAATTCTAACTAACTAATTTTAGTTGGTAATCATTAGATGACCAAGTAATTTTTGTAGCCTTATCATTTAGGACAGCATATCGGTCATCTATGAAATGAGGATAAACGGAAAATGATAACGCATTTGTTTTTTTGCATTCCGACTTGTAAATTATGTTTGAAAGAGTTGCCATAGCTCGGCTACCGAGGACGACCTCAAACAAAAGGATGTTTTAGTTGCACCTTCATTATCTAATCATCGGCCCAATCTGACATTGACCGCTTCGAGTAAACGCAGGAAGAGCTCGAGACTACTCGTAGATTAGAAAAAAATATTGCATCGCGTGAAGAAATAGTAGTAGCCACAGAGTTGAAGTAGTCAGTGAGATTAACATAAAATATTCCTTATCGGCAAATTCATTTTAAAATATTAAAAAAGGACATTTCAAACTTTTAAGCAATTTCAGTTTCGGTAAATTTGTTTCTACTTTATTTAAGAGGCCTTCACCGAAATAGAGGTTCTTACATCAACAACCATAATTTAAGTACTTTAAGTACCTAAGAAAAATTTCTAACAATATTATTGGTTTCGATTTTGTGCATTATATGTATCTTAATGTGAGAAAAATAAATAAAATATAAATAAATAATGCGGGACGTTTTTACTAGCTGACCCGCCGCGCCGTAACTTCGTTTGCGGTTATAAATCTCACTACCACTCACAATTTTTTTAAACTATTTTATACAAACCTTGTCCAGATCATAACGAACTCAACTCAAGAAAAAAAAGAGAAAAAGAATTATTCAATTTGGTGCAGTCGTTCGGAAGTTATGCGCGTACATACTCGTACATTTCGGTGATTGATTTTTATTTATATAGAAGATAGAAGATTTTATTATAAATAGAAGAGGCTGTCTTTACAAAGTAAAGAAAGTATACGCATTAGCAATGATCCGAGTATAGGATAATGATGCTCAGGAAGCAAAGAGCTTCATCATTAAAAATATTTAAGATAATTTTCAATCAAACACTCGAAGCACTACAAGATAGTTGTATTTATTTATGAGCAATAAAGAAAATGTGCCACGTTATCGAGCTCGTGAACCAACGCCGATAGAAGAACATTACTTGCACGACTTGATAAAAAACTGTAATTTGCTTAGATAATTATTAATGAAACAACACTTATTCAAAATTGTTTATGTGAACTAATCAAACATCACATCAACAACACAATTGAATAAAAAAACTTTTTATACAGGCAACATCAGATTGCAGTTATACTATCACCCCGCTGAACTGCAATCTGCATGAACTGCATGAACTGCAACCTATCACCGTGATAGGTTCTGTTGCAAACGGAAATTATTGAAACCGGTCCTGTTTTTACAAACTGTGACAGTTTGTCAAATTACGTTCATTGAATTTCGACAGATGAAATGTCAAAGTTTTTAAAAACAGGACCGGTTTCAATCATTTCTGTTTGCAAAGGAGTTAGACGATCACCCCGCAGATTCAGACATTATAAAAATTAACAAAAAAATGTGGAAAATAATCCAAATGATTAAATTACGTGTAAAAGTCTAGAGTAATAAAGTGGTTTCGCTTTTTCATTTTCAAATGGCCACAATGTGTGAAAGTTGGACACTCGTCCGCTAACTAGTTAGTAGAGCATGCGATATTATCTTTTTGGGGCTAAACCAAATATGATTATAGCCTATCGCAAATGACACAGTCTGTGTCCATACACAGAAAATATTTATTTATGTCGCAAAGTAAACATTAAAACAGTGACACATATCCACTCAGCATTTGCTGAAGCACGGAAGAAGTGATAATTCTAGATTCAGACTATTCAGTGGCACCTCAAAGCTAAGCGAATTATCTCGACCTTACCTAGGATTGTCATGTTAAAAATTATGGTTTCTGGTACCAAAGAATCACTGCAACGCCAAGCTCATGTCCATTTCCTCAAAATAAGCACAGCTTAGAAGTCCCCCAAGTGCAATGAACCATGATGGATTATAACCGAAAAGAGAAGCAAGGCCGGCCCGTATTAGACAGAGACAAAACGTGGTGGCTCTAGGCACCTCTACCTCTAGGCTGTAATACCCGTAATCGATTTAGGAGAGCGGGAGATTTAGGACCGCTACGCCCCCCGCTCGTGATCGAGATCCGGTAATTAGTGTAATAATTTTATTTGGACCCGAATACCGAGGAAAAATATAATATAGAGCTCGACTGAAACGTGTCGCATTGCAAGCACGCTGAACATACGTTCAATATTTTCATCAGCGTAGCGTTTTCTAAGGAAAAGGATGTCTCTGGATAGTATTGATAAACTCACGTAAATGGGTTTTCACTATCCTTTAAAATTATGAGAAAAGGTAGCTTATACAGTTTAACAATTCCAAAAATCAGGGTCATCTCTCTAAAAAATATTCGTATCAGTGCCTTTTTGTTCTTACTTAAGAGAGATCTATATTATATTCTTCGTCTGTGGAGCATGTGCTATAGACGTGAAGACACGCCGCGTGCGCACCTCGAGATAGAACCAGCCGATATGTGTTTAGAATTACACGTTGATTGTTTTTTATGGTCGCGCAGGCGACGACCGTAGACATAACAAGCATTTCGGCGCAATTCGTAAAACAATAGCCAGCTGAATAAAGGGTGGTGGCTATCGATGGCGATCACGTACCGAGCCCTTTTACAGAGCAACCTTCAGCACCTGATAATCTATTATGATTCGCATTATTAAGACGCGTGCTCAGTACCGCAAGTGATTATTGGCATTGTTAGCCAGATCGATTTGTCATTATACAAACGAAGGCTAACGTAATTGAGGAAACATTATGACTCTATCTATGCGTTCGCGCAAGGCCTCAACGCCAATCGATGGGAATGACCTGAAATTACTCGAGTTCTCGCGTTGTAAACGGGAACGGGCAAAATCGAATACAAAAATGTCGGTGGGCGTGACCTTATCTCAAGTTATCTCCGTGGTCATTACACAAGCATCCGGCGTCCTGCGTGTATCATTGAGGGAGAGACCCGAAACTCAAGTTAATGAGTATCGGAGGCATTTCCCCGGAGGTCTGAGCGCACGCGTCCGTGGTCCGCGCCCGGGGCAGCGCGCGCGCCGGTCACGCACCTCCCGTCATCAACAGGTGTGCGAGGCGAGGCAAGCTACACCCGCGCTGCCCCTACCCCGCCTGCTGTACAGAGAGTTGTAGCACAGAACATTATCATAGTAAACACGTAACTACCAATGTTTCACTCCTACGACACTCACTACAGACGCAAAACTCTTGCTCATGTATGGCATGCGATGCGAGCGAAATTGTATTAAACAAAACGTATACTTATTAAAAAAAAATGCAGAACCAACTATTTTCAGTAACAATCTTTGTCTCTAAAACTAGTTTAAATGTCATTTCGTCCCTGTTATGAAAAGAACAGCTACTTTAAATTTAACGATAAGTTTAGAAGGATTTAGTTTCTTTCATAATCGTTACTAACGCCCTTAACTTTCTGGGATGCTAAGTAATTGCTATTTGTACCTATTTATATTCTTTGACAAACCACGCTTCAACTCTTGCTTACAAGCACAAAGATAAGATCAAAGTGGTACGAGAAAAAAATGGACATCTTGATTCGTGTCAGGGTGAATCAAAGATGACACGACAGAACTCAGCAGTTATTAAATTAACAGTGGTCGCGGCAATCTCGATAAGCATCATTGTTTTGTTCTGAGGTAGCTGAGATAACGTCGAAGGGCTAACGTTAATGACCAGGTACACAGTAATGGCGTACTTTCACCGTTACGAATGCATCTAAGGCCCTTTAGGTTTCATCACCGAATGTCGTTGATGGCTTCAAGTAACTCTTTTAAGGAAAGGCAGATTTAGTTTCTTAAGTAACCGTGGAGCACCAGCATTTGAGTTGAATAATATAGAAAATTTTCCTAATTTCAAAACATGATAGGGATCCAAATTATCCATACATTAGACACCAAAGAACTCTAATTAGGGTCCCTCGGTTCCCTGTAATGACTGGTGATCATCGTCCGCCCGAGGCCCAAGAAGGCAACGGAATCCGTGGTTGAACTACTAAACCAACGAATCGTAATAACGGCCTCTGGATCAACATAACATTTTACGGACATTATAATGTTCGATATCAAATTTTATATTCAAGAAAATACAACTATAATTTTTTGTATTATATTTTCAAACCGCCACGCCATGTTGTTACGGTAGAAATGAATATCAAAGTAATAAAAACTATTCCTATATTAAGTGTGTTGACTATTGAAGTCATTCGATAAGGATTCGGGGACTCGAAAAATATCAAATTACTTCCGAGAAACCTCCAATATTTACACGTAGATCCAATTGTTCTATAACAATAGGGTTTGTTTCACAGTTTCGAATGACCAAAACTAAATTAGAGAGACGACATTGAAGCGACCTTAATATTTAGAAGTCACTACGTGCCCAATATCTGGCAAAATGACTTCCGCAAATAATATCAAATTAACTAAACGCAATGTTGGTCTAACTTGAAGTTTAGACGTTGATAAATCATTTGATGAATTACATTCAAGACAATGTTTTGGAACGTGCAATACATTGATATTGTTTGTGATTTGTTTGGCTACATTTGTCATATACCTGACTAGATGTTTAAGTACTTGGAGTTATTTTCTGATAAATAAAGCCTATTTCTAATTAGTTATAGGTACTGGTATATGTGCAGCTATTTCAAAACAATAAAAGCAGCTTCTTCTTAGTATGAGTTAGTAGCCAACTCTAGCGTCAGACTTTGGATTGAAAAAGCCGGGACGAACATCTTAACGTGCCTTCCGAGGCACGAAAGCGCTAAGATCTAAATGCCACTAAACAGTCACCCATCCAAGTAATGACCGGGTGGAGTGTACTTGATCGTTGTCGTATACCAAGATACAATAAGCAACCAAAAAAAATAAAAAATAACACAAAACGCAAAACGCCAATACCACAATACGCCACGCCACGCCATATAAATACCACAATACGCCACGCCACGAGCGCTTCATAGAAGCAACATAGATAGATAGTGCGAGAGGAATGGCGCAGGATTGTGAGGCAGGCAACCGTCCCGACATAACAACCACGACAGCTCTGTCAAAAGTGTTACGAAGGAGAGAATTCAAAACACTAAATGTATTTGGGTATTACTCAAGTCTAGGTATAACGCGACAGCCTGGGTGTTTTAGTACTTCCTGTGTACTCTAATTTGCGCTAATCATACTTATGTTAATTTTCTAATGTAGGTAGGATGGTACACTATAATTTTCTGAACATTGTATTTGTATGCAAGGCTATTTTACGAAAGGTAATACTGGAGTACTTACTAATTGAGAAATGTGGTTTTACATATTAAAACACTACATTTAGAGTACATAGGATGTACTAAAAAACCCAAGCTTGTCCCGTTATACCCCTTACACCCTATGAGGTCGTCCATCTTTGGAACCCAAGATGGAAGTAGGACCCCACCCATAGGGTGTCAACCTCGTCAACTTTAGCAGCTCGTGGTGTATCCTGCTAAATAACAAACAAACTCGAGCGGTGGCATTTAGCACCGCCTAAATCCGACAAAGCTAAAGTCCCTGACTGCTGAGGGGCAGCAGCATCGGTATTGCGAAAAGCTATGTCCAGCTATCTTTAACCCACATGCCCAGCAAAGGGATTATGGGCATATGACCTTTCTTGCTATGGGAGGCCAGCAGTACATCACATGCTGAATCTGTCCAGCAGTGAACTGATAAGCTGGTGTTGCTGTTGTGATAAACAAGGAAACGATGGATGTTTTACATGTATATTTGGTTTTTACAGCGTTAAAAGAAGATAAATATTATATGTTGCATTCTGTAAACCTAGTAAAAATCTTTTGCTAAGTAGTGACAATGGGTTTCCTCGGCAATAAATAAGAGGAAATGGAATGTCCTTGCAAAATACGATTTTTGCAATGTTGCTGCATTAACTATGGTTATTGTTATATTTTCACAAAGAATACATCAAATAGAATCGTAGAAAATATTCAAAATATTTTATGAAATATGCCTGCGACGCAGAAGGTTGCGAACCCGCTACCCGCCGCGAGACATATGGTTTTTTCTCATCATCATCGGTCTGTAGCAGCGCACTGCTGGACATAGGCCTCCCCTAATGAGCGCTATTGCGCCCTGTCCTGAGCTCATCATGTCTTGTATCGCATCATCTGAAAATACTTGTCTCGGGTCTCGGTGTTTTTTGTACGTATATATAAAAAACCATTTAATATGTAAGTAGTATATCTACATATCTATCATATGATTCTCATATCATAAGCTATGCTTAGGTTGTGCTAGATGATACCGTGTGATTATCCAGCATTATTATATATTTTGGTTTCAAAGACATAGGTGTTGGCTAGCTCATACTAAAATATATGTGCATATAGTATTTAAAGCCCTTAAAAAATCCCATTTATATGAAGTCGACACTACATTAAGCATAGCGCTGGATTGAAAAAATAGGGGGAGGCCTTTGCCATACAGTGGGAATGTTCAGGCTGACAACAAAAACAACAACTACATTACTGTTTTATGAGAATTCGACTATTTCTTTAAATTGCTACAGTGTAAGAACTAAGCTCAGTAGATTTAACAACATTATTTTGCAAAATTATAGACCTTCCAATACATTTAACATTTTCCTTACTAATTCTAGAGCTGCGTCCATATTACCTGTAATTTATCTTTTTAAGTTCGTTAATCAATCACAGGGATCCTTTTTTTCTCGTCTAAGAGGCTGGTTTCTTGGAATTTTATAAATTGAAAACCACCGCGAGTTAACGTGATATAATAATAGGGTGCAGGTACGAAACTCAAATTTGCGTTAAATTGAGATGTAGCTCAAATGCAACGGTTATTAAGCCGTATGAAAAGAGTCAATATAAAAGTAGTAAATTTTGTATGGGTTTTTTAAGCGAAATATAATAAATAAATAATGCTGGACAGTATCACACAGCATCATGTAGGCCCAAACTAAGCAGAGCTTGTATCATGGGAACCTTATGACTGATTTACTACTTAATTTATTTGTTAATACATACAAATTTTACACAGAAAACATCCAGAACCGAGACAAATATTTGCAGATCATACAAACATTTGGTTCGCGGCGGGAATAGAACCTGCAAACTTCTGTGTCTCAGGCTGGCCTTCGCCCACTCCGCCACAGAGGTTATTATTTATTACCCTAATGTTAAGTGGTCACCATTACCTATTTGCAAATTATTGCACTATAGTTATTTCATTGTAATCTTACGAATAAAATCTTCAAATGTACAAACAATTGCAGAGTAAATTAAATTATACAAAAAAATAAAATACTCGAAATCGGATGTCTGCCAAGGTCCAGATCGTATCACAAAAAATCGCAACATCTTTAAGTAACCGCGAAAGCCTCATTAGGATGTTACGAAGGATCACCTTCCCCCCTCCTCCTGCGGGGGTGTAGATGTAGTGGTGATGTAATGTACATCAATTTATATTAAAGAACGGGTGTAAAGGGTTCCAACCTCCATCTTCGAAACCCAAGCCAACCTCACCTGCCCGAGGTGCACCCAGCTAGCAAATGGAGCTTTTGCGGCCGGCTGATAGCGGCATAGCTGTGCTGGTGTTAGGCAGTACAAGAAGCTGTGCCCTGCGAACCCCAACCAGCATGCCCAGCGTGGGCATTATGGGCATATCCCCCTTTTTATTAGGGCGCTCATGGCGTGGCTGACTTCAGTGATCTTCGCAGATCATCTTGGTTAAGCAACACTCCGCCCGGACACTACTTGGATGGGTGACCGTTTAGTGGCATTTATATAAATGTTTTTTTGGCTTTCGTGCTTCGGAAGGCACGGTAAAATGTTGGTCCCGGCTTTTTCAGTCGGTAAGCCATATTCGAGGTACGAAGAAGATTAGGGCCTATGTCCAGCAGTGGATAGATATAGGCTCATGGCTAGTGTTGTTAAAGGATTTCCGCCAACCGGACAGACATTCATGTATTATTCATTTGCACAATAAATGGCTCACTCTAACGATTGTAGTTCTCTACATCTGTGACATTGGGGGGAGATAATAAATCTACTTCATTGGAGGTTACTCTGAAAGCTTTGAAAATATTGCCGCTTTTGTCTATGAGTGGGTACTAAGTTTATCTATGCAAATTACTTTGATACATTTGTTTGTAATTTATATAACTCTTTGTGTTACTTCTGTTGAATTGCATTATTCAATGAGATCTAAAATAAAAACCATACAATTTCGATTTTATTTATTCTAACTGAATTTTTCTACTTGTTGTACCTTTTTTACAGCCAATGTTATTAGGTATTCGCACGAAGATTACCTACTTATTTTTTTTACTAAGATTGATTTACAACCGATTTAAAGGGGTAAGAGTTGGGACTTGGGTAAATTTTGATAATATAGAGAATATTATCAAAATTTACCCAAGTACCTAGGCTAAATGGCAATAAGTTATTTCACTGTTAATTGTGTATGTAAGGTCACGTAAAGTTTTTAGATTAAAGTAAATACCTATTTAGTTAGATAAATAGCATAAAAATACTTAGGTAACTATTTTAGTTACCAACCTAAATTGTAATTTAGAAAAAAAATATTATGGACCAGCTCTTGACCTCGAGGCTTGCATAGGCAAGCTAATTAATTAATTATTTAATTTAGCTCTTGTGAGTGTTTAGATGCACTTAGAAAAACCTGTAACAGGTTTTATAGTGTTTTTATAAATAAACTTTACAGTAGCTTTCTGATTAATAAATATAAATGATAAACTTTGACGTAATGAATTATACACCTACAAAAGTAATAACACTTACAAAGAAATAGCAATTTCCGTAATCAAGTGTTAATATCACTATATCGTTTTTCATTCATTCACTTTTTTATAACAAAGTATAATATAACAACACAATAAATTTAGTTCAAACACCAATCAATTGTAAAGGAAAGTAATTAATGTGACGGCACTTAGGATTTCTATTTCGTTGCACTTTCAATTAGTAAACACGTTAAATGATAATAAAACCGACCAGACAACAAATGAAGGCGCTAATGAAAACGCCTGAACCCCTAGCCCTTAACATCCTGGCAATTAACTATAAAACAAACTAGTGGAACTCGAAAACTAACCTTAAGCCACGGGTTGAAAGTCCAAAAAGCTTTGTAGGTTGCAGTTGTCGGCACGGACCGGAAACGAACACAATAGTATGGAGGTAATGGGGGAGCCCAGGATATGGTGCCCCATGACCCCCCTATTTGCGACGCAGACCACTTAATTATTCCTGTAGTGGACATATGTTGTCAAAGTTTGTCCAACGACCATAATAAAACTGTTACACAGTCGTTGAATTGTGTACGCTCAGCTACATAAATAGGAGTTGAAATGTGTAGGATTATATCCGATTATTAATGTGAAAGTGAGTAAATTTGTTTGATCGTTTGGTACGCTTTCAAACTAAACTAGTCAACGCTTTGCCTAAACTAGTCAACGGATGATATTGAATATAGGGAATTTTATCCATAAAAAAATCCCGAGTGATAGAAAAATAACTTAAACGAAGCCGCGCCCGGAAGCTAGTCGACTACAAATTAACAATAACTCAAAATCTTATTACTATTAATAGAAATTAATTATAACGATAAAACACAGCAACAAACCACAATAAAAATGCTTTAGTTGATCTTTGATAGAGTTATATTACATTGGTCTCACTTCGACTGATGATGATAAAGAAATGAGGATATTAAAAAGTAAACAGATAAATAAAGGACGATTTATTACTCATCACATCACTTGATAGATAAAAGGAACGTTGCTATAATATCTAAAACACATATTTATACTAACAAAAGCCGAAGATAATATGAAGTAACATATAAAACAAAACAAACAAACCTATGAACGAAATGAGTAATATTAATGACAGGAAATGTAGGACGATGACCGATTTGTTGTACACTTTTACCATTAGACTACGGGTGCTGTGGTTATGTTTATTATTGCTATACTGTAGGATGCACCGCGTTATAAAAATCGTCTAGCAAGAAGTGAAGGAGCTTCGGAAGACACGTATTGTAGAGATTTTAGGCACGGTTTTTAATAAACCATTAGATAAGAAGCCTTCGGATAGCCTAGAAATACCGACACAATAATTTTTCACTAGAAATCTTATAAATAAAAATCTCGATTCATGGTTTGTCATCGCACTCCACTTTTGTATGAGAATAGGTCGTAAAGTATATTTCTGATTAGATGTCCCTATCGATTTTTTTTATTATGCTGTTCTTGACCTGGAATAACAGATACATTTTATCCGGGTACCTCGCGGGCGAAGACGCGAGTGGAAGCTAGTTTATATATAAAACTAGCTGACCCGGCGAACTTCGTACCGCCTTAGCAAAATTAAATGAATATTTTTCAATATTTCTGAGAGATTTTCTTAATATTTTTTTCCGTAAGAACCTTCTCCTAATAATAACAAATACAACAAAAAAAGAATTAGTGAAATCGGTCCAGCCATTCACGCGTGATGCTGTGACCAAGGAAAACGGGTTTCATTTTTATATATATATAGAAAGAAGAACGCAGAAATGAAACATAACAATACATATTAACCAAAATAACCTTTGCAGAGTAGATACATCTAACATACAAGCACACAATAAAGAACCAAAGTATGACAATTCTATTGTAAAGTACTCCAGGTAAATTGAAGCTGTTTTAAGACAAAGCAGCCTTTTTGACGAAATAGTCAGAGAAAAAAGATAAAAAAATGAGGACTCCATTGTTCAAACCTTCTGTTGAAACGTAGTGCTGGTGACGTTCAGTTTTAATTATCATAATTATTTGATAACTATCAAACACGCAAGTAAATTACTTTTTATACTGACCGATACGACGAAAGATTAGAGATAAAAAACATCATGAAATTCAATAACAGCTAATATACGATTGAGTAAAGTATTAGAATAATAAAGAGTAAAAACTCTCGTTTAAAAACTAGCTGATATATTCCAGTTACAATCTCTAGACTTCAGCAACTTAACGATAATACCATCAGCATATAATAATACTTCTGCTGGACAAAGGCCTCCTATAATAAAGGGGATATGCCCATAAACTCCAACCTGGGCATGCGGGTTGGAGACCGTAGGGCAAAGTTTCTTGCAACTTTTAAAACAATACGGTTTGAATTTGCAAAAAGTATCTACCCTCGGGTGAGTCCAAACCTTGGGCAGACGCGCTGGCCACACCAGTTAAACATGTAGCGGATAGTCGCTCCTTTACAAAGCCATTCCACGCCAATGCCTTCACTGTCTGGATGCTATTGTCCGTCCCTTAGATACAAGCGGGTGACGATATCAATTACAATGTTTTTACCTGGTGTACACCAACAACCAGGCGAGGTTTAGACTCTTGTACAAAATTACATTGGTACTCTATGTGGTTGTTTACAACGTGAAGTAAAATTGAAGGGAATAGAATCTTAGGTTTTATTACCAGTTTGATATGATGAAGAGGTTTAAAATTAGCACAAAGCTCTCGAAATTTATACAAAGACCAACAAAACGCACAGCGAAAACAACATTATAAAGTTCCCATATTAAAATTTAATTACAGCTATTAAGCAGATGAATAACAATCATTCACTTTCGTGTCCAAAGACAATGAACGGTGTGAGCAAATTTGAAAAAAAAACCAACGAGCGTAGGAAATAAAGATTCACCACGCGTGCTTATTGCACGGTGTTTGCCCAAACGTACCGATCCAAATATGGTCCAGAGCCTACTCTAAACTCCACGGTAGACAATAGACATTATGGTGATAAGGTAGGGTTCATTTTCGCGTGTTACATTACAGTACATCTTACTACAGGTATCTCGCAACCTTAGTTCCCATATCGAGCAGATTACGACCGAAACCATTACAGTTTACGACGATTTGATTGGGCGGGCGAGACTAACGATATAGGATCACGGAACCGAACTATCTACGAAAGAACCAAGACACGCGTAAAAGAGCTAAGATTTACGATAGTCGTAAACTTTAAATCGTGTCATTGTTAATTTAAATCCTATAGATGTAGATAACTCACGCATTAACGAAGTTTGTTTTAGGCGTCGGTAACTGTATAATGAATATTGATCTTAATCTCGGGGTTTTGATTGGTTTTAATGAATTTCTTTGATTTTACTATTTTATAACTAAATGCAAGACTAACTTGGGAACTTTGTTTCATAGGAAGCAAATATTATTAGAATCTAAATTTCCAGTACTAACGTGAATGATATCAAACTAATACATGAATTAGTATTTTAGAACTAATCTCAAACTGAACCGACACTAAGGGTACCTGTACCTTTCATCCAGAAAAAAAATCCCGAGGGGTAGAATAACACTAACGCGAGCGAAGCAGCGGGAAAATTTAGTTTTAAAATAATTTATAATAAGCTTAAAATTGGTTCCCGTTTCAATAAATACATATACACATTTTTAATACAGTCCTCTCCAGTATCTAGCTTATAGGGTTTAAATATTGTCAAGACCCCAATACTGAAAATAAAATTGACAATATAATTTCTAAAACATAAGCTCAGAACAGATAATAGTAAGACACTGGTAAGAAAGCATCGAGAATGGATACTCCAATCAAGCAGAGCTCCAACCCCGCCATTATACCTGTCCAAAACATCAAAACACGGAAGGATGGTCAAAAAACTCGTCCTTTGACTAAACAGCTCGCTTTTATAAATGTTCATAATAAAGGGGACCCTTTGAGGACCGCCGACAATCCTAGTCTACTTTCAACAGAAAGATTAAACTATACTGGATAATTAGTTTTTAATGTTCTAAGTTACAAGCTAAACGTTTTGATGTTCCTTCCTACGCATTTTATGAAACGTGGTACATATTAAAGCTGTAACACGAAAACTGGGAAAATAACGCTAATTTAATACAAACTAGATTATGGAAGTGAAGTCGTTGTGACAAAGGTCACGTTTTGATAGCGAAACAAGTAAAATCAATTTGGGTTATAAATTCCCGAACCAGAGCTGAATAAATAAAAAGGTCAATGAATATTACCCAAATTCGCAAAACGTACAAGTACCTAGTTATTACAACAAATTTTATCAGGGTACTAAGAGAGTGAAGTCGCGGGCGGAAGCTAGCTACAAATACAGTGGTGCCAAGGCCCAAGATTGTTTGAGATAAATTGGAGCATTTCCACATTCACGGAACTGCGCCCTATTAATTTTAGAGATATAAGTCGATAGCGACCGTTTGCCAACGCCTGACTGGCCTGACGTCATCGTATGCACCCTGCTGTTGCAAATTGCAGTGTATATACGCATATCTATTGTTTTTTTTTGGAGACTATGATTCCTACTGTTTCCTCTAGCTCAACGAAGAATACAGACCATATTTTAGAACTAAGTCTGTTAACATGATTAAAAAATAGTCCGGCGACTGAATGAGCCAGAGCAGTAGCCCTCGCTTCTACATGCAAGTCTCTACTTAGAGCGAGGAGCTAAAGCATTGTCAAAAATAGAGTCTTGTTTACACAACTTTTACTAACTTATATTACCTAGTATACTTAGATTAATGCTGCTACTGAAAAATAGTATATCATTTAAGACCAATGCAATAAACATTTTTTTTTATCAGATTAATATGTTAACCCGTCTAGGTGATCGTTTACGTTTTGTCAAGAGTCGTGTTCTCACTATGTGTGAAGGAAGTAGATGGATATGAGCTGGATATTAGCTTGTTTATAGAATGGCATTTGTTTATTAACAACATCTAATTTGATATTTTTAAAATCATTGACTCTTAAGACTCTGTTGTTAAAGGAGAATGCCGTCTGATGTATGGCGCTCGGTACCAAGACTAAAGTGAGTGCGTCAAAAAAATCTCCAATACGTTTTTAATTGATGCTACTGTCAAATTAATTAAAAATGAGGGTTATTGCCATAGTAACACTTTACATCAATGTTTGTTGCCATAGTAACGTATAACTCATTGGTTGTTGCAGTCTAATGGCGGCGTGCGGCGGAAACAAAATCAACAAAATATATTTTCATTCGATTATTAATCCCGTCGGTGTGTAAAACTAAAGAAAATGTTATTGACATTTATAAAACATACATACATATATACATTTTATGGGATACGTTCGGTTTTGACGCAATTGGTACGGGTTCTCGGCATTCTCCTTTACAGTGTTTATTGATTAGTTGAAACGCACGGTAATATGTTGCGAATTGCCATGCCCTGTCTGATACTTTATTTATTAAAAAAAAAAATGCTGAACGTTATCAAAAAGCAGCATGTAGCCCCAAACTAAGCAGAGCTTGAGTCGTGGGAATCAAATGATTGATATACTACAAATATACTTTTTTTTTGGAAATACTTATCATACATAGAAAATACCCAGACCCGAGACAAATATCTGCAGAACATGCAAACATTCTGCGTCTCAGGCAGGCCTTCGCCCACTGCGCCACAGAGGTGGTCATTTCTGAATAGCACTTGGACACCACTACGGTCGGAATCGTGAGTTGCAACGAGTTACTGCTATGAGATTGAACTGTTTGTGGATTTAAGGCGACGCAAAATAGGTTGTTAGTGCTAAATACTATGTTTTTAATTAGGTAATCAGTACACAGCTTGCTCTGAAGCCAGTTTGAAAACGATGACAGTTCCATTAGACTAATATTTTTAACTTCATTTAATGTTTCATCATCATCATCATCGTCATCAGCCAATAGCAGTCCACTATTGGACATGGACCTCCTCGGATGAGCGCCATTGAGCCCTGTCCTCAGCTCGACGCATCCAGCTTCTACCAGCAACAAATTCATAAAAATAATCATAATTTAATCAAATTAAATTATTTTATATTAGTAAGTCATAAGATAACTGCGATGTTTAATAACGACTAATGATTGTGTACCCAAATGTTTTATTCAAAACCTAAAATTAACATGTTATGTGGTTTTCTCTCATGTAAGGTAAAATATTTTAGTATCGTATACCAAACAGGACAATTTATTGTTCAGTGTTACAATAATAATTGTTTATTTTTAATTGTGTACTAGCACTTTTCCTGGATTGTTGCATTTTAACATTTACCATTTTATTTAACAGCATAATATAAGTATATACCACAATACAAATACAAATTACGCTTACGCTTAATTAGGATAATTCAATTAGGTAAACATAATTTGTAATCATACAAAGAACTAATTTATTTACCAATATTTTCATTTTAATCAGCTAATGAGGTTTGTATTATCTTATCAAGAGTGCCCAGTGCCCACGGCATAATTAGGCCAAGCGAAAGTTAACGAATGAGGTTTAAACTGTGAGAATCCAAAACAATGAGAATATATGCGTATGCCATACTAAATAATGTGTGTGGAGAGCGAAATGTCGTAATTTCTGCAGAAGACTTAATTCATTGCGTGAGAGATACGGAAACGAGATTAATAGATGAATGGAGATATTTTTATAGACAACGTGATGCTTTGGGGAAGTGGAAGGCTGAGACGCGAACGGTGTCAGTTTGGTGCCCTGTTCCCGCTCAGTTTGTATAATTTTTGTCCCAGGTTTGGTCTTCGTTGTATGAGCTAGAGGCCAACTATAGTGTCGGTTTAGGAGTCCCGAAGACCTAAGTTTTAAATTTGATCGCTTCCGTATTACAGAAAGCATGTTAAGATTTTGGGCATTGTAGTGTGCTTGTAGTAGTAAATCCCGAAGGGACGAGAACTTAGTAAAGTGAATCGTATGAAATTAAATCATAAGATTTTGTTATTTTCATATACTGTAGCATAAACCGCATACAAAACGTATATTTTTAAGTTTATTCTGAAGACAGTCCACCGGGCAAAGGTGCGTTTCACGCGATTAAAAGCGCACGCGCACCGATGCGTGCGAATAGGAGCGCTTGCGCAAGCAACTCTGTAACTGGTGAGACGAAAGTAGAGATAAATTGGGCTTTTACTGCCGGGTTTTCTAGTTAAATTGCGCAGCTGATTATTCGATACTGGTATTTATTGTCAAAGAAATATGATACGATATAGTATATTTTTATTATTTATAGATGCCATAAAAAGATGCAGCCATAACTCTTTATCTAGAATTTTTATAGCGCACAAGATTTAAATCTGCCATGTTTATGTACAGATAATTGATTTGCAATCAGCCATTAAGTGTACTAGTAAATATTCGAAAAACAAAGGGATATTACATCGAAACCTAAAGTTAAATAACTTACAGACTGAAGACGACGCCGAAGGTCTTCGATATTACCCCCATGGTCTTCTTCCAACCCCTGATGAACTGGCGGCGGCGCACACCCCTCGGCGGCGCCGCTCGCTCCTGCAGCTCCACGTAAGAGTTAATCTTGAAGCTTTATGAGCTCCAGCTGAACATCCATCACTGGTCACTTCACTGGTAAGGTTGGTTGTCGCGTCTAACAAACTCCATAATCTTTCGCATGCAGAGAGGAATTACAAGTCCTTGCTCATAAGTGTAACCTTTTTAGAGGTTCTCCTATTCTCCTCTTATATGTAGAGGTCGTCGCGAAGTTAGATGTAAAGGGGTGCGTGCGTAAGGAGCAGAGCGGGTGGTGCTGACGCGTGCAACCTTCTCCGTGGCTCGCGGTCGACTGCTGTAGCGTAGTGCTACGGTCCGCTACGGGGATGTAATCGGAACTTCGTAAGCTCGCGTCTATGTCACTTTTAACTTGTTTGTATTGAGCTTAGTTGTGTTTATTTATTTCAATATCGAAATTTAGAATTTGAGTTGCTTTTTATGCTATTTCTTGCAATGACGCTAGCCAGGGACCCTGGGGACGTTTATTTTAGAACATTTGGTGGATCCAGTATTCATAGCCTATGTGTTGATCCAGGTCACAAACTATGTATTCCTTTTATCTAAATTCTATCAGCCGTTACGGAGTTGAATGGGAATAAACCTACTAACAATTTTTAATTTAAATTTATTATTGACGCATTTTAATAGTATTTCCTATGTTATTTTAGTGAAATTGAGCCATCAATCCCGGTGTTTGAAATTCATTCAAAAAAGCTCTCTAATACTATTGACGCAGTTTAATAAAGTCTACAGTGGAAATACTGTCGATAAATATTCCATCTGTGGCTCGCGTGACTCACAAAATGCAATTTACGTTTACGTCTGTGATACATTCAGCTCGAGCGCATTTTCTGTCGACAATCACGGAAGGCGCTTGAGGCGGGGTGTCTGGTACACGCGACAATTACAAGACAAATACCTCATGTAACTGCGTAGCCTGGGGTGCTGAATTGCGTGAAGTCGACAGTGCCGATTATCTCGTACTTGTAACTTAATTTTGAACGAGTAGTCGCCTACGCTTCGGAAAGAGGGATTCAAGTAAAATGAATTGTTTTGTGCATTGTTGATGTCAGAGTGAGCTCAGCCCTGAGTCATGAAGCGTTGCAGAGGATGTGCGTGCTCAATAAATTGCAAAATATGAACCGTATATAGAATTAAAATAAATATTAAGCAACAATGCGGGGGCGAAACCAAATTTTATCAAAACACGTTTTTATTTAAGCTTTTAGGTTTAATGGTATTCAGGGCAAGGTTTTTTTGCATCCGATACCAATTTAGTAGATTGATAGATAATGTACCAAAATCAAAGTTATCAAACGCGCCTGCAACGTTTTATGTGAAATAAGAGAGAAGAAATTGTACCTACATTTTATTGCTTACTTCAACTAAAACGTTCAAAAGATATTAAAAACACAAATGCATAAAATAAAATATTTATAGATGCTCTTACTCATATTTTGCGCACAGTATGCATGCACTTACATTTTATGTTTCCCGATCGATATAATACTAAGTACTTCCATAGTATTAACCACAGAATGCAGTAGCTAGATCGGTACATAAATAATGTTATTAGGTCATCATCACTCACTACTAAACGCAGTGAATCATCTAAGCACATAAGTAGTTACTTTATTAATTTCCACACGTCACATAACTACGCTTTATGGAGGAAAAAATTTAGTTTAATAACTTTGTTTCAAAAGCCAATACAGAGTCTAGGTCCCTACGTTTCGCTTCTTGACCTATAGGAGTATGGGACATCGATGACGTCAATCAGAATGACGTCACCGATATCTAGCGATGCTCCACATACGAGTCTAAACTAAGCCTAGTCGGTACCACTTATACAACGGAGGAAAAACGACTTTTTATTAAATGAAAATGTTTTTTTCCACTGAGCTTCTGGAAGTGTGCTGGGAATTATTTTGAGGTTTCAATCGTTTGTAGTTTAAACTTCAACGCATACAAAACTTATTCATATTTTAAATGAGAAGTACATTGTCAGTTTACTAACGTAAACCGGATAAAACAAAATTAAAATAATAAACACTCTTTCTCTATATCAAAGAAACTTTTATGAACATGCCTACCTTATCGTTTATTCCGTGTTGCTCGTTAATATTAGTTTTAAAATGAACATTATATTATAACCCAGATAGTTAAATCTATTGAACTATCTAACAGAACGGAATATAACGGGTTGCAACTTCTCATTTCATTTGTGTACGCAATAAAAATCTACCAACTCCAACTCTAGCCTATGCTATAGCAGTCTTCTGTACAAATGCCTCCCCTAATAAGGGGGATATGCCCTAATACCCACGCTGATAGTGCGGGTTGAGGCTCGCAGGGCACAGCTTTGCGCACAATAAAAATCTACTTGGTATCGAATGGGTATTTTTAATTATTTTCGATCTTACGAAAATAAATAATAAACAATATGATCAAATGAATAGGGATCAAATGGTAGGTAGTAGGTACCCTATTTTCGCATAGCGATACTAAGATGGCTGGAGAAGTAGGTGGAACAGATAGTGCAGTTCAATCAGGATCTATATTACCGTCCTACTGATCTGTAGCAAAATTAATTAGTTTATGCAATCAATTTCCTTGCTCTGATTAAAATGCCAGTCGTTAGGCTAAGTGTTTTAACGTCCGGGTGAGGTAAGACACCTCTATTCTAGTATTCAATCTCTTCTACTTATTGTTTCTTCTCTATTTCTAGTATCTAGAGGCAGAATATATGGTATATAGTTTGTATCTAGGAGTAGTAGAGTATGCATTGTTGTCATTTCAGTAATTTTAAGTGATATATCAATATTTAAGGTCCTGGTTAGGATAGGCTTTCAATACTCCATTCGTTAGTTTGCAAATGATCATTCGCAGATATTGCGTTCCTACGCAATATCTGCGAACGCTTTCTTGCAACTGACAATAGAAAAGCTTAACCAGGATCCGTCAATACTGGAAGGGATTCAGAGTAACACTCTATATTGCTAATATTAGTTATAACTAGCTAAAAATAATTGAATCCTATATAACTCCATCTATAAGAATGAGCCGCCGGGCGTTCGTGAATGCGAGTAGCACAAAACCGTGGTGGATGGCACAAACTTTGGGAGGCCTATATCCAGCAGTGGATAAAATTGGGCTATGGATGATGATGATGATGATGATATTAAGAAATGGTAACCATACGTTTAGTGAAAATTTCAGAATCGGTACCAGTAATTCAAAACATTCATTTCGGTTTAAGTAGAAGAAGGGCCATTTGAGTTTGAAGAATTGAATAAATTAAAAAACCGTATGCTTTTATGAGATCTATTTTCAAATTATCTTACTGATAGTGGTAAATGACGATTGAAAATTCTTATTATAACCTAGTTCTAAATTTATTTAAAGAGAGCTTTCAATGGCTGTAATGATATTAACTATTATTTCCTTCAATGATTATGATAATTATGATAATATGTAACACATTCATTAAACAGAGGGGAGGAGTGTTCAATGTTTTAATGACTTTCTTTGCTGTTGTCTGATAGAATCTATGGAATTAACCAGTTGTGGCCTACTTTGGTAATATCCCCTTATTACAAAACTAGTAACATTTTCGACGCAGTTTTATTTACAGCTTGCACGTGTGCTGCGAGTATATCGCGACCTATATCTCGCCTCATCCTATTCACCCGTATGTCACGACCCGATTTCGACGTTTTTGCCGTGCATTCTGCATACGATTAACAGACGACCTCTCAGTAGATTTTTGATCAAAAAGAAAGAACTTTGGTCCGAAGCTGATCTTTGGTTCGGGCTGTATGCACCCGGAATACACAATTAATAAGTCATAGTTAGATACATAGAAAAAATTGTCTACTTTTCTTTTGAAAACCCTGAAGAGAACGTTTATCTTTGGGTTCGTTATCAATTAATGAAATACTAGCTTCCGCCAGAGGCTTTGCTCATGTGGTACGCAAGTTAAATCATGGCGTATTTACAAGTAAGTTATTTATTGAAAAACTACAAAATTAGAAAGTCTTTGGACAATGTTGTTGAATTCAAGGAGTAGGTTAACATACGAATTCAAACTCACCTTGTACCTATATGTTTTTCCTTGTCTAGAAGTAGATCAAAAAGTGTGTGTGAGAGAGAGAGAGAGAGATAGTAGTAAAAATCGTTCAGTAGTTTTGGCGTGACGAAAGAACAAACATACATTTTCACATCTTTACATCCTAAAGGAGAATGCCGAGAACCCGTACCAATTGCGTATATAAAATTTATTATATTTTATAAATTACATAAACTTTTTCTTTAGTTTTACACACCGACGGGATTATAATCAAGTAAAAAAATATTTTGTTGATTTGGTTTCCGTCGCACGCCGCCATTAGACTGCAACCACAGAATACAGAGCTGCAACAACCAATGATATATACGTTACTATGGCAACAAACATCGATATAAAGTGTTAATATGGCAATGACCCTTATTTTTAATTATTTAGACAGTAGAATCAACTAAAAACTTGTTGGAGATTTTTTTGACGCACTCATTTTAATCTTGGTACCGAGCGCCATACATCAGACGGCATTCTCCTTTACTTTATAATTAATGATGATGATGAATTAACAGGATTAAGAATTAGGACGCAGATTTTTAATTTAGACTGTAAGTGAAATAGCCCGGAAAAATATCTAAAAGCATAAATAAAACTGTTACTTAAATTAAATAAAACTTGAAAGAACAGTAAATAATACAAAAAGTCAAGAACTCAATAAAATTGTCACCACTTTGGTTTGTTTGTTTACCTTATAAATTCTCTCTTATAACACTGGGTCTATTCACACCAAACTACTTCAAAAATGAATCATCGAGTAAAAGTGGTAATGACTAAACTCGACAGGCATTATACCCAAAATAAGTGGTTCTTAATTAATGAAAAACATTAAATAAAAGCCTTCGCCCACGACTCTACCCGTATATAAAGACATAGCTTTATTCTAAGTTACTATACTAGTATAGTTAGATTTAACCTTTTTAGTGCGGTGCGTACACACACACATAGCAAACATAATAGACATTCGCAGTTATTTTATCTGAATAATTTAGTTACCGAGTACCAGCTACTACGAGGAGTACGTTATATAGTTATCAAGTATTATAGGGTTAAGTAGTAAGATAGGAAAGCTAAAGCAAGCAGTGAAGGGATTCGAGACCATTAAATGAATCTACTGTTTTGCATAACAAGTTTTGAATTGATATACCTTTTATTTTAAATATATTTATCATTTAAGATTTACATAATAAATGTTTTTAATTATAAATAGCAACCAAAAAACCACTGAGGTTTAAAAATACTTGCTATTTGAGCAGTCTCAAAATACATAAATTAATAGTTAACCCAATACAGCTGTTTGTTAAAATGTATGCAACTGAATGACTACTAAATGTAATGCAAACTGTTAGCAGGAGTTGGCGATATATATATCTAAAATACAAAAACTCTTTGAGGCAGTGGATAGAACTACTTATCGCATTGAGTGCTGAATAACACATAGTAGTACCTGCTGCAAAACGTGCTCCTCGGGCATGGCGGTTAGTGTAATTTCCGAGGCCAGCAGTCAATGTGTTAATGACTCAAATGATTAAAGAAAAATTACATGAAAAGTTTTTTTATACTAGCTTCCGCGCGCACCTGGTAGCCGGATAAAAAGTAGTCTATGCTATTCCTGGTCGAGAACTAAATCACAACTCTGTCCGGTCAGAAGTTTAGGCGCGCTAAAGATATAAACGTTCCATGACTTCAAATTTCAAAAAAAATCACATTTATAATATTAGTAGAATTATCAGAAATACTACGAATTGAAGTAACAGACATTATGAAGTATTATATCATTGAATATTTACAAGTTTATTCAACGTTGGACATAAATAGTCTATTCATAATGTATTCAAAAGAAATTGGTAAACAAGTTGTCCTCCAATCGATACAAAAGTTATTTTCGTATCTATTGAATTTCAGGTGTTAGTTCCCACACGAATACGTCCTACATTTTCATGAAGGTTTATCATCCCGTAATTACACGTAATTACCACTACAAGGTTACTGAAGCACTATTGAGTTATTAACGACATGAAAATATTTACTTTACTACAGTATCATATGAAAATAAATAGAAATAAATATACAGGACCTCTCATGTAGGTCTCCATTAGTACTAACTTGTTAAAACAAATACGAAGATATAGTTGCGACAAAAAAAATGCCTTGGATGATACCACAACAGTTTGGAATTTTGGAAGTAGATAAAAGTAAGACGGCCTCTGTGGCGCTGTAGACGAAGGTTGGCCTGAGACGCAGAAGATTGCGGGTTCAATTCCCGCCGCGGGACAAATGTTTGCATTATTTGCAGTTATTTGTCTCAGGTCTGGTTATTTTCTTTTTATAATAAGTAGTACTCATAAGTCATGCGGTTACCATTAAACAAGCTCTGCTTAGTTTGGGGCTACATGATGCTGTGTGATAGTGTCCAGTATTATTTATTTACCTACTTAATTACTATAGTGACTCACTTATGAAATCATCGGTCTAAATCATACAGAATTTGACTATATGTGCCTGATGCGTAATGTGCATAGACTTGCATCTCACTGACCTGACGCAATGCAGTTTTTTATCGAAACCTAACATGACCATGTGTCATTGGAGAAATCGTGATGAATCAATTAAGTGCCTACTTTTTATTTTTAATCAGTAGTACGCGCAACGCGCCCCTCGCTTCTTTCGCGTAGAGGTTTTCTCCCTTCTGAAACTATACATTTCAGGGGCTGAAGTCCTCTTTTGAGCACTCCTAGGGAGTGTTAAACTATGCAAGTAACGGACTCTCCAAATTTCAAGTCTGTATAAATTACGGTTTAGGCTGTGCGTTGATTGTTTGTCAGACAATCAGTTAGGCCGTTACTGGGCGACCTAAAATCTTCGACAACAGAGGTGGCTTTACGAAAAATTGGTCTTTAGAAAGATTTTAAAACTGTCTCTATATTGATGTCTATATCAAGACTTGCAGTCAAGATCTAAATCGCACCCTAATCAGAATCATAATTATCTAAATTTCTATTCAAATTCCAATTAAATTAATTTTGAAACTCAAGCTCACTTCCTTATCTAACCTAACCACATCAAAGCCGCTTATAATAGGTGTATTTATTAATATCTTTCGAACATAAGTTGTCAAGCCGAATCTGATCGAACAAGCGTCCTTTGTTCCATCATCCTTGCACGCAGCGGGATCTCGTATGTCGGTGCATAGGGTTGACACTGCACCAACCATTAAACACTATAGAACTCCACTAAACTCTTTAACGTAGAGATCTTCTTAGTCGGACACTCTTGTCAGAGTGGTCGTAGTTATGGAGGTCGAGTTTGGATAGCAGCTCTTGCAATATGCCTCCATTGAGTTCTATTAGTAGGTTGATAGGAACATTCAGTCATAGAGGTTTGTGTGATAGATTTGATTAGGTCTGACCATCGAGTGGGAGAGCGGCCTCGTGATCTTTTACCCTCAATCTTGCCTTGCACCACCAGGCGTTCCGTTGAGTCTTCTTTGCGGGTTACATGTCGAAAGAACTCTCTTTGTGAGCTTTTCCACTACTGATCGGGTTATAGCGCAACGTCTCCGAACGGAGAGATATGCGATGCGATAATACGTAAACGTACGTTTTTTTAGTTTTTGCCTTTTAGACTAAAATAGTGTAGTTTTTAGCAAATAAGTGTCAGCCCTAACGGCTGTCACATCTGATACAATAAATGGGTCGTCGCGCGACAGGAATGGAACGGGAACGCTTCTGTACGCGTGCGCTATGCTGTTCTGGTTATTGGATTAATGTGTAGACTACCGATCAGGTTCTTCTTGTTTTAGCTTTAACTTAATTAGCTGGACAATCTGTGGCTGCCGTAGTTTTTTCGACTTCTAGAACACTTAGGTTCGACTGTCAAGAAACGAAAACGAAAACGAAAATGCACAAGAACACTAAGGTTCGTCTGTTAACACGTTGGCTGCTGGCCTCGCACATGACGCCCCGCGCCCATGCACGAGGAGGAGGACGACGTGCAGAATCACATTTGTGTTTTCAGCACTCAAAGCGTTAAGAACCAAATTTGCACAAGAACAATAAGTTTCGTTAGTAAAGAACCGAATTTGCACAAGAAGACTTTAGAATAGATTTTTGACTGGTTTTCATTGATTTGATTATTACGTGAATAGCAGTATTCTGGTTTAAAGAATCAAGGGTACAGAAATCGGATTCGTAGCTGCATCAGTTTTTTTTTTTTTTCGTCTTATTAACACGGATATAATTTTATTTTATTTAGTTTGCCTATTCCTTATGTAAAATCAGAATTCTTTAGCAAAATGGATCGAAAAACACTCCTGATATATTGAAACAAAATAAGTACTGGAATGGAAGTCGGTTTGGCGAGGCCTCATTAAAGCTGTAATGACATGTTACAGCTGCAATATCAGCCATCACCTGCCCTGCCTTTGGTTCTTTGATATTATTTGTAACGAACCATAAAATAGCCAGTTCCGTAAACATATCTTACAATTAGGGACACAGCATTGTTCTAACTATGGGCAATAAACGTAACAGTTTCAGCCATAAACGGGCGCCGCTGTTTAGACTTTTACTTTCACTACACAAAGGATTTGACTGGGCGCTATTCATCCTAGTGTAACGTTACTCTGTTGTCATCTAATTGCAGTGTAATTAGTTAAAGAAGAAAGGGCCCTTAGTCACGGACGGTGGACATGAACAATTCATTGTCGCCACGCGTCCTTCCAACAGAATCGGAATACGCCCACGATTTTGTGACTCGTCGACAGCTGCGATCATATTTTATCACAACAAATTCAACCTTTTTCAAATTATGGAGATTGTCCTTAGTAAGTGAATGCTGCACATAAGTTTCCACCACGCACCCACGCAAGTTAAACTACGCAGGTACACCAAAGGGTAACTACAAGTGATTTAGATAAAAGCGTTTGGAATAAATAAACACAATCGCAGCGAGAAAGTTCAAAGAAAGGCGAATCAAAGAGGATCCTTGGAACCGCCGGGTGCATCTCATCTACCTGAGACGACCGCACTACCGTTAGCTGAAAAAAAAAACTACCGTTGCCATGGAAAGGGTGCACCGATTAGACTGACCCATACTCGATAGAAATCCGTAAAATTACAGCAGATGTTAGTGCGTGACACGTGAAAGCGTCTTTAATTTTAGAGAGTTCAGTAATTAAAGGACACAAGCTGTTTTTCAATAAAAATATTTTTAGGGTACTATATTGAAAACAGCAGTTAACTCAATCATCGACAAGACTTCGAATCATGTCCTCATGAACTCGAATACCTATATAATGGCAATTTGTAACTTAGAATTGAAGAATGCGATCTTCGAGATAAAAAACCCATACAAATCCGTTCGCAGCTTGAACGAGTGGAACTTAAGAGATAAGCTGATGATATAGTGTGCACGCAAAACACGTCTACGATACCATAATATACAGGAAATCTAAACAAAAGTTGGATCCCTGCCAGCAGGTAGTTCAAGGCATGTTCCGCGGTTACAATTTACGGAGTTTCGAAAGGTTTCAGCTAACAACAGCGTTTAGTGATTGTAGTTTCGTTTAGTTACAAATTGATCGACGACGATGTAGGCTTTTGGTTTTTGTTTTGGCCTTCCAGATCCTCTCAGCACGAACATTGATTATTGAACGTCGAATGCGAATGGGACCGCAAAGAATATAATTGATCCCTGGCGTAAGAGACGTTAAAAAAACTTTTCCAAAATCGTGTCAATTTACAGAAAGGAGATGCCTTTCTGTACCGTTATCCAACAATGCAGGAATCTAAGGATGCTGTATAATTACGGCATGTGGAGTACATTTGCTCAGCATCTGACAATTGAAGCATTGTCATCGAACGCACCTGCGCGCATCGGAGATCGAAGGAATTTTGGCAATACGCCTAGACCGTGGGAATGATTTACTTGCAAATCGCTAGATTGCCATTAGAGTATTGATGGTATAATGGTAACCTACTAAAATTATAAAGGCGAAAGTTTATGAAATGATAAATTTTCTAGACCTGGAATAACATAGGATATTTTATCCTGCGATTTTGAGCGAAGTCGCGAGCGAAAGCTAGTATTTAATTAACATCAAAATCTTTAATGCAAAGTACTTGGCTTAAAAAAAAATTTCACCAGCCTCTGTCGACGGCCTCTGTGGCGCAGTGGACGAAGGTCCATCTGAGGCGCAGAAGGTTACGGGTTCGATTCCCGCCGCGAGAAGAACATGTGTATGTTCTTCAAATATTTGTCTCGGGTTTGGGTGTTTTCTATGTATCATCATACAAGTATAAAATATATATATTTACAAAAAAAGACGTGTGGCACTCGGGGACTGCCGCGGTAAAGCTATTGCATAGCATTTTGTATCAACTTATGCAATTATAATTATTTATTTATTTTATTTATGCAGTATTTCTTTTTCTTTGATATTAATTCAAGTTACACTTTTTGAGCGTGGTGACTGATAAGAAAACAATTTTTTTTCTTTTATTAAATAAACGCGCTTCGTAGAGTCGTACAATACGTCTAGTTGCACGCACACAAACACCGTGTCGAAGACTGCCGAAAAGAAACGACGTTAGACAATGCACGGCCTTCAAGCCACACCTCCGTGCCCGTCGGAGTGGGGAGCGTGAGGTTTTTTTTCGTTACGGAATTTCTGGATTCGGTCCCCGCGCTCAAGGCCCTCGATAGAAGCTATGCAATAGCTTAAAAAAATGTAATAATATCAGTCATGTGGCTCCCATAATACAAGCTTTGCTTAGTTTGGGGCTATATGTTGAAAAAATTGAGCTCCTAAGTATACGTAGGTATATGTACTTCGTCTATTGTTTACTTATTTATTTATTCTCTGTCTCTTATTAATTTGTAGAGTTAGGTAACATATTATTCTTCTACTATTTCACATTACAAATTTGCAAGCACTACCTTTCTATCTCCACACTACACAAAGGTTATCTGGAAGCATTAGGTTCGCTTGTGTACTTGTTTTATTTTGTGCAATAAAGAATTTTCTATCTATCTATCTATGTTGCTGTATGATAGTGTCCAGCATTCTCATTATAACCGCAATAAAAATTACACCTACCAACATAACGGTAAAATGTCTGTCAAGCTGTGCTATGCGTCCACCCATTACAAAACAAAAGGATAAACCCTTACCTTGATAATGGCCAATCATTAGCTCGGTCGTCACTCGATGTTATCACGCATAGCTATTGTCTTGAAAGTAATTAAACTGAATTCTTAAAAAGTCTGTCACGGCCGCAAAGATGGTGTTTTTTACCCATTGACTTAAATTTAAGACTATGGCATTTTTTATAATTTTTACTGCTTTAAAATATAAATAACAAGCTTCCGCCCGCAGCTCCACTCGCGTTGTACTGGGATAAAAAAAGTATTTGTTAATCCAGATCACAATCTATGTATATTCCAATTTATCTATTCAGCCGGTAGCACCCACTGCTGAGTAAAGGCGTCTTCTCTATGACGCCACTCCTGGCGATCTTGTGCCAGCCGGATACACTGCTCTACTACTGCCTTTACAATATCCTCCGACCATCTGGCAGGTGGTCTGCCTCGCGGCCGCACATCTCTTGGCCACCATTCGGTAACTGCTTTGGTCCATCGTTGGTCATCCCGTCGGGCCAGATGTCCCTCATCTCTACTTCAGCTTCGCAATCCGTATACCTACATCTTTGACTTTTGTACGGCGTCGTATCTCGATGTTCGGTACACGGTCTACGAGGTGGATACCTAGCATGGCACGCTCCGTGGCTCTTTGAGCAACCCTTACGGTGTAAATGTGCTCATTTGTAAGGGACCGTGTTTCGGCTTTTTGTCCTATTTTCTGCCCATTTTTACTTAAGAATGGGCAGAAAACATTGTTTAAAAGTCTTTGTCTTAAGACATTGAGGGATAGTGTTAGATTTGAAAATGTCTTCCAACTTCCCAAAAGCAGCCGAACCCAGTTGGATACGCCTGTCCATTTCCCTTAACTTGTAGTATATTCCAATTTACATCAAAATCCGTGCAGCCGTTAAGTTACGGTTGAGGGAAACACAAACTTTCGCATTTATAATATGATACTGTTAAATAATGCTGGACATGATCTGACAATGTAACATGATGAATGCAATAAATTACTAAGGCTAAGACAATTACATAACAGCTTATTAGCCCAAAAGTAAGCAGAGATTATGTTATGGGGACCAAATAACTCATATTTGTATAATTTTTTTGCTAATACATAGAAAACACCCGGACTACATTTACAGACAAACATTTGCAGACCATGCAAACCGTGGTCTGTCGTGAAATAAGTTAATGAATCGCTGCCACTACAATCTCTACTAGACCAAATAGTACCAACTCATAAACTTGTAAATGAATATGCTAAAGGCTTATTTGAAAGTTACACTACAGAACATAGCAGATTTTAAAAAAATACAGCTTTTTATGCTTTTTATTCAGTTTTTTAGCTTGAATTTTTCGAAGGGCTGGTTGGCGAGATTAAAATTCTCCGGCTGCATTAACTAGGCCAAGGCCTGCCCTGTGTGCTCCTCTGTTTAGCGCTGAATACCAAACTAGCTCAGAGGTTTTGTATTTAAGTCTATAAATAATGGAAAAATAAATTTAACGCGCCTTGAATTTGATCTATCGTGGCTTTTTTCTGACAGCTTCTATAACGCAGTGGGCGAATGCCTGCCTGAAACGCAGAAGGTTGCGGATTTGATTACCGTCCCGAGCAAATGATGTGCAAAAATTGAAAAATCTCTCTTAAAAAAAAACACCTTTCTTTGAAAAGTCTCTGCTTAACCCTCTGGTAAGAAAAAAGCGTGACTTTATGGTATGTATGTTATTATATTTTTATAATTACATAAAAAAAAAATAGTACCTATTTATGTCAATAATACAAGTTTTGCTTAGTATTGGCTCAGTCCAGAATGTTTTGATTTTTACAAAATAGAAACTTTAACTAATATAAACAGGATGTAAATACTATGAATATTCTTGGTGTGTTGCCAATACGTCCGTCTCCATAGATCTCATCATCAATTGCCCCTTTAACTTTTTGATCTAGACAACTTCAGTAAACCAAATCTCGCGGTCGAGCGAAGAGTAATTTATAACGAACAACAGAATCTATGAATACAGTTCCCGGAAACGATATCCAATCCGTATCTCATAAACATAATATTCATTAACCACTGCCAGGCCCAAGACAAAGACTCATGAAATTCCATTCATGTATTTACGACTTCCATTTCCATATTTTAGTATATTTGATACAGAGCGCTTACCTTTTGCTTAATTTGAAAGGTATGAATGATATTCTGAGAATAGTTTTGGATTGGGTATTCAAAAAATTCTGAATTATTTACACTAATTTACAGGGTTCCAGAAACCAATTCCCCTTGTTCTTCTACGCTAATATTATAAAGAGGAAAAATATTTTTGTGCGTGTATGTTTGTAATGAATAAACTCAAAAACTACTGTGCCGATTTCAACAAATTCTTTCACTATTAGAAAGCTACATTCACCCTGAGTAACATAGGCTATATTTATTGCTAGAAAAGTCCACGGGCCGCTAGTGTAAGATGAATATCTTATTAAGCCTTATCTTGAGAATAGTTTTCGATTGGGTATTCAAAAATTCGGAATTATTTACACTAATTTACAGTGTTCCCGAAACAACTTCTTGTTCTTCGTTAATATACATAAAAACCTCGTGTCACGTTTGTACTCGCACTGCTCCCGGCTCGACCGATTTTTATGAAATGTCTTACGCAGGTATGAGAATTGGTAGTAAAGTAGATATATTTCGCTATTTTTAACCGACTTCAAAAAGGAGGAGGTTCTCAATTCGTCGGAACCTTTTTTTTTCGACTTTTTTTATGTATGTTCACAGATAATTCCGTCAGTTGTGAACCGTAAGCGGTCCTGATGTTACAAACTTTGAAAGTTTGTCAATTGACGTTCTTTGAAATTCGAAAGATGAAATGTCATAGTTTGGAAATAAAGGTCCGATGCCGACAATTTCGGTGTGCTAACTGAGTTACTAAATGAGGCCATTGAAGTACACTGCACTCGAGAGTTAGCAAGTAGGTACAGTACAGCAGACCCAGATGACATTTCTTGGGAAAGACCTACATCAAAGTGTACAAGGGTGTCACTAAGCGGCATGACTTTGCCGAGACCTAATTCAAACGCCCACGAGATATCAATGACAAGTAAACGAAGCAATCTGGAGAGAACCATTCAGATCTCCCTGAATCAAACAATAGACCCCCACAAGAGCTATTTATAGAACTCCCTGAATCACAGTCATGTGCTCCCGCCACCTTTGGCATTTGCAAAATGTCGGAGATATAAATATAACCTACTTTTGTCACGCTAGGGATGTAAGCTTTCATCTAAAGGTCAGAATTAGCATTCTATTTGAATTCCACCCCCGATATCGATTCAATTTTGAATAATTCGGAGGATTTTGTGACAGTTGGTGCGATAACAGATGACAGCTTGAATTGGATATAGAATCTGTAAAATCAGATCTTGGGAAATATAGACACATATTTGCATATGACTATATATATACGAGTAAATGAAGTTTAAAACTACCTACTACTAATTATCGACGAAAATCTCGAACACGACACTAAAGCTTTTGTCACGACACTATTCCCGGCCGGGGGCGTATAGCTCCTTAATTAGAAAATTTAATCAGAGAAGCTTTAAATAACTTCGTAGACTTAAATAAACTGGCGTAGGACTCCATGAATCGACGAACTTAGGTGTTTATCGCAGTGTTTTTAAAATAATCTTTACAGCAATATACTGTAGACGTGAACTCTGCCAAGAAAGACCTTACATATGTTCACTGACAACCAAAAAAATCTATTAGACTTTATAATTTCCTCAAATATTCCAGTCCCTGTGATATTTATAGATTACACTTACCCAATCGGATATTCACATCTCCAATTGACCTACCTTTGAGCTCACAGCACGAAATGTAAATCTTACCTGAAACAATAAACAAAACATGGAACTTCAGCAATGAGAATCAGTCAGGAATGTTTGTTTGTACGCCCAAGTTTACTGAAGGGGTGGACGGATATAGACGCGCAATAACTTAGCGTCATGTGCGGTGATGTGCGCGAAAATAGCGACCTACGCGGCGCACGCGCATCTCTTTGTTTAACCCTAGTTACATGTGTTTATGTGTTGTGCTGTCGTCCATATTTTAGAATGTCTTGTTAATAGTTGAACCTTGATATACTTTGAAACAATTTGATTGTTTACCACAAGGACTTTACTAAAACATTTCCTTTAATCTAATATGATTGATTTAAAAAAATACGAAATAATTACTTGCAGAAATCTATGTTTCCTGAATCATGTTAAAAAAAAACCAAACTATGCTAAACAATTTAAAACTCTGAACATTGCTAATGTTTTGCCAGTCACGAAGAAACGAGGTTCTAATAGGAACACTTCAGTTACACGCAACGCAAGAGCGCAAGGACGAGCTCGTCTGAAAGACGCTAATTCCATTGTTACAGTTTTAACACCTTAATTTTAAGATGAAGCGCAAAACATTTCAATGTAGCTGTTATTGTTTGTGTTTTGTTCAATGATGGACGAGATCTTCAATACGTTTCAAACGTCAAATGGCTAATAAAGCCTACTTGGACAATTGTTATAATTTCAATAATATAAAAAATAAGCTGTGTGTTATTAAATTGCCAGTAAATACGCTTATATTGAAGGAAGATTGCTTAATTAGCAAAAAATATTGAATCTTTTTCTGCTGAACTGCTAAACTTTGACTGCTAAAGGAAATCGAAATAATAAAAAATTAAGAGGTCCATTATAATAATAAATAATAATACATAATGCGGGACGTAATCACACAGCATCATGTAGCCCCAAACTAAGCAGAGCATTATTATGGTTACTATACTAGATAGCTACACGATCTAAATCTAAATTTAACATAATATACGCAAATAACTTAATTAATTAAAAAAATATATATAAAGAACATCTCACACATAGCCAACTGATGCCAAAATAGGCAGAGCCTGTACTTTAAAAAGGTTATAACAGGCAAAATATTTCTGAGAAACATACACAAACCAAGTGAATCATTACGAGTTGCCGAAGTATATCTGACGACCATTTATGCCAAACACCTCATTCCGATGAAAGAATATAACATCATCTATGTTACAGCTCGTAAAACCCTCTTTAACTTGGACAAGTGATCGTAAACGCATGAAAATTAAATGTTCGACAGAATGACATAAAGAAGACGTTTTAATGATTATAAATTTTAATTATAACACCAATATAGGAACCAAACAAATTTTTTATGTCTCCAGTAAAAATGTGTGAATTTTAATTCTAAAGGTATAATTTGAGAGAAAAATGCATTTTAAACAAAAATCGTAACGGTTTAAGTAACTAATACGTGAAAAATTTTATAGCAACTTAAATATTAGCTCACCAAGAACATCAGCCCAAAAACTTTTTCCGCGTAAAAGCTTAAAAATAATAAAATTCTTGATTTGATAATCGCAGAGTCGTCTAATGACACTAGTCAATAAAGAAAGATTGATCTTTTTAATTCTACGACGTCAACAAAATGAAAATTGAGTGTTATTTTACTATACGATAAGATTGTCACCGAAATTAAATTGAGAGTTCCTTTATTACGTGCTAAGATCGCCACGAAACTGCAAATAAATATAATTAATCAGACAAGTAGTGAAGTGGGTTAGCCGTCAAATTAATCTCAATAGGCGCAATTGTATGTAAATGCCCGCATAGCGTGCGCCCGCGCAGTCACAGCACCCTCATGTCTCACAATCAACTTGCGAAAGCCCTAAAGTACTTGATTTAATTCGACTCAAGCACCATAAAACTGTTTAAATTCAACGAGTTGACAAAGGGCACCAAGTAAAGTTAAATTGATCGTCTGATAAAATTTTGGTTCTACCAACGGGTCTAAATCAGGATATCTAAATTAGTCTAAAGAGGAAAACACTATCAGAACGGTGTAACTGCGTCTAAATTGCTGTCTAAAAGTAATGGACAGTGTAAAATAAGGTGTGTGGGTCAGTATGTTTGTTCCCACTCAACCCTCAACGGCTTAACGGATTTGGATACAAATTGTAATATACACATAGTTTGTGATCTGGATTAACATATAAGGTACTTTTTAGTCTGGTACCACGCGAGCAAAGCCGCGGGCGGAAGCTAGTACTATACAAAAATCAATTGGCGTGCGTGTCTCGGTCAAAAACGGCTCGAACGATTGAATTTATTTTGTTCACCATCAAGGTGTGATTTAAAAAAAATAGGAAAAACCCAAATAAAATTGGAACATACGGGAAAACAGAAGGCGTTTATTTTTTCGTATGGATTTTCGTATGAGCTCTAGTACTTTGACAGAACAACGTCTGTTGGGTCACAGTTGGGTCAGAAATAAAAGTTCTAAGGTAGGTTAAGAACAAAAAATTGCTATTCATCCTGTTATTGAACAAGTTTTAATTCATCTACATTAGTTTTGAAATATCACTTTGAGCAATAATAGCAGTGTTTTAGTATGCATTATAGATCTATTTCTAACTATGCAAAGATAATACTCAAAGATTTCATTTTAACCTCCGAGCACGGGAACGTTCAACAGACTCACTCAAGGTAAACCTTAGCGAACACCATTAAATACAAATACGTACACAAACAGAGCACAAAGCTTCAAAATACAACGTAAACAATAAATCAATCAATGTCTCAAGAGCAAGGCCTTCACAGAAAATTACCCTAACACTTTGCATTCATCATGCACTTACTAGGTATAATTGTACCAACTCAATTAACAACTGAGCTCAATAACAAAGAAAATATTGCTACAGTAAACAACGTTTAGTGGGAACCTTAACTTGAGAACGGAGAAGACGCCCTGAGAGCAGAAAATGACGTCATGATATTGTCATTAGATACGCATGAAGAAGCATTTGGAGCAACTGTTTTATTGATGAGTGGTAGGATTTGAACTTGTCACGTGGAAATCTTGTATGCTGCTATTAATCCTCTCGTGTAATCCTATAGAGCTCTTCCACACGTCGCGTTGCGGCAAAGCAGTGTGCAGCCCCTGTGTTGTAGTTGCTGTTATTTTTAACCGACTTCGAAAAAAAGGACGAGGTTCTCAATTCAGTTGTATTTTTTATGTGTGTATACTGTAGTGTACTCATAAAAAATAAAGTGTTGTGGGCTCGCTTGTCACTCTGCAGTGCAGAGTTTGCACACAGCGGTTGAGGCAAGCGGGCGTGCCGCAACGATACAATTTTGTGCATTTTCATTCGACCACCTATAGACCTTAGTATATAGTTCCTATACACTGCATATACTTCCCTTTTTATCCCATTTCAATATTAAGAGTAAGTATAACACCAATGAAAGATCTTTTTTGTTAAATTAAATTATTTTGTACTTATGTTCGTCCAACATTTGCGTCGTAGAAACGTTGTTACGGTGCCGTTCCATACAGTTCGTATGGTTGCCAATGTAGTAGTCGGTGAAAACTTTGCCGTACGGCACCACAACGCATCATATGGACTGTTTGGCTCCTGTTTGGACCTGGCTCATAGCCGCATCTTAGGACATCCTACAACAAAATAAACTTGACAAGCCTCTATTTTTTTCCAGATTCGCAACGTTTTGCCATTAGAATCCTCAACAGATATGGATTATGCGAAAGAGAACAAGAGTACACAAGGAAAAAAATATGAAGATATTCAGTTGTTTTTCTTTTATTATAATTGCTTACCGAGTTAATCCTACTCATAGATCCTAATCAGAGACCATCAATCTTCAGAAATAACACAATCTAATAATGTCCACTCAATCGAGAAATTAGTCTATTCTAAACATAGATTTTGATGAGTTTTCTATCTAAAAACATCATTATTCTGAATGTATCATGTAGTAGGTAATTACATACTTGCTTTGTCATTGTCCAATCAAAATTAAAAGTAATTGACAAAAAAAATACATTATTGTGTTTGGAACATGCCCACTTTTTGCGATATGAAAAAAAAAAGGTTGCATTACTGACCGACTCAAAGTCAGATAAGTTCGTATGATTTGACCTGGGCTCTTATTTTTTATATATATAAAAATTAGAACCTAGATTATTTGATGGCTTATATACCCGGAGACATGGTCACCATAGCACAGAAGCGCTCACGCGGCGCCAGTCGTAGTCAATGTGGTAAGAAAGAAAGACAGAAAGAAAGAAAGGGTGTAATGGGTGAAAATAAATGTATTTTCTTTTCACCCATTACACAAGTAGGTAGATTTTATACAAAAAATCAAAACAAAACAGAAAAAGAAAAATAATAAGTAACAAAAACAAATAATAACTATGCTAACTTAGGGTGAAAAGAGGTCCCTGTCTGAGCTCTAAACCACAACGACACGCAAGTAGGTACCTACGTGCTTATGAAGCGCTGGTTTTCAGACAGGGCCTTCTGAGTAATCACGATCATTGTCGAGACACAAATCGGTAAGAAAGGAAGTTTAGGCTTACATATTACTTGCCAGAAACTTTTCTAAAAGTGGTCATGTATGTGACGTTCGGACTTGAATCTGACTTCCCCATGCCCCCATACGGTATCCATAATAGATTCGCGTACAAAGCTATATCTAAAGATACAGCCATATTGGTAATTTTTTGTTTATTTACCCTTAATTTAAAATAAACAGCCGTGCGAGATGAAAACAAAACGTTATGATGAGAGAATCGATCGGTGTTGATGGTGGATGTAGAGTAAACCTAAGTAGACTTGGCACGCAAACGGATGAAATATTATCAAGTCAGATCAATGATTTCCATCATTCGATACAATCTAATAATACCTTCGCTGGATTCTAAGTTTAATTATTTACGACGGTACGCAGAGCACCCAGAGTTGAAGGACGTTGAGTACATTAAAAGTAAATTACTTTTAATAAAGGGAATAAATGATTATTACTTAAAGTAATATTTATCTATAATCGGGGGAGGCCTTTGCCGATCAGTGGGACGAAATGGGCTAGTTAAAAACAGAGTTAAAATCTTCAGCTTGAAGATTTGGAAGGCTTCTCAAAAGAACCGTTATTTGTATTAAAAACCTTTTTTATCTAACAAGTTTCCGAAGTTTCTATTCTTATTATTAACAATTCGTCTGTAAATCAGTTTCTAGAATATCCTAGAACTTGCAAAAATCGGAAATTTTACTTTCGCTAAGACTTAAAACGATTGCTGGCTGTGTTCGCAAAGTGCACAAAGAATGAAATTAAAAATCTAACTAGGTACAAACTAGCCATAAAAATAACGTCTTTATGGCAAAATAAATACCCAGGCAATGCAGTCGTGATTACCTTGACACGAGATAATTTGTAGAACTTATAATTTCTCGTTATCTCTTTATTAATTACAAAAAACTGATACCTAGTATACCTACTGAATTATTTATTGAATATTGAAGAAAGAAACCTTTCATGACTACAATGTTTGGGTTGAACTTTGATTAATTTATTATGATATCTATAAAGTTATCGAATAAAGTGGCACAATGTCAAAACAAGCTTAGCAGGCAGGTTAGTCTGTTCAGTGAAAAAAGGGAGTTTAAATTCACTGCCAGAGCCACGCGCTACGTCTAGTGTTATTCACCATTCTAGTGTCTAACGCTTTGAGTGCTGAAAACAAACTTGCTTTACCCGGCTGCTGCTGCTCCTTGGGCATAGCGCGTAGCGTCATATCCGAGGCCCGCAGTCAACGTACGTTAAAGGCATACCAAAGGCTCATTTGTGCATATTAATCACTTATTCTGTTGCAGTACTTTTACCTATTCTACTGTTTACTGTGCTTTGTTCTGAATATTGAGTTCTCTTAGTTTTCAATACTTAAAGTTATTATTTCATTAAAAGCTATATTCTACTCCGAATATTCTACCCCAGTAACTTTTTAAAATAACACGGGCCTTCATCATCGGCATCATTATCCAAAACCTGATTTCACCCTCTGCTGGCGTATGCCCTTGTAGTTTAGAACGGGATTTGCGTCCATATATTGGAACTCTACTCCAGTTTTTGAGAACTTCTCTACAATTTGAAACGCTAGGTAATCCTTCAAAATCTTTACTATAGTAGCTTTATTTGGATGGAAATAAATAACGAATAATAATAACGAGTAATAGCTAGGTACTCAAATATTTAAGTTTAAGTGATAGCGGCTCTCAAATAGTTGAGACGATCTTAAGTGCTTGAGAATCGATTCAGTATTCGGCTGTCAAACAAAATTCAAGATTATCACACCTACATGAAGCATTGATCTGGCTTGATCATGAGTACCGTACCGTGGGATCAGTGTATAATTTGATGTTTAAAACCTCAATCATGCATGATCAGGCTTAAATAATTTGGCTCGATTTAAAGACCTCGTTCGATTTATTTGTTCGTGATTTAAACAATTATGCATTGAAATTGAAAGGTAGTTTAAATTCTTAGTATAGTAACTTTAATGATAAAAAGTATAGCCAAAAACTATGTTTCTGATTAGATACGAATGTGATTCGCCCTCAGACTAAACCAAATCTTCCAAATCTTGTTACAATATGTGTTAAATTTACACATATTGTAACAAGATTTGGAACAAAAACTTTATCGTAAGTTATCGCAAATCGGTCGGAAATGCTAGTAAATTAATAGATAATCAAATAAATGGTCTGAATTACTTAAGCGGTAATTCCTAAAAGTACCTTCATTTTACCCCGACGTGACATTGTAGCGTCATTTCAACGAACAAACTTTACCGCGCCATTCATCAATTTCTACAATTATTTAGGTGTTATTCAATCGAATTTTATGGCTCAACGATAGGTATTATTTTTAACTTTTTGAATGTTCGCTTTTCCTTTGCGTTGGAGTTTTTTTTGTAATTTTTATTTAATTGATAAAGATGAAAAGGTATCCCTTGATACCAATATAAGAATCATGACCATTTTAGGAATTTTACTGTAAAAAAAAATTTTGTTGTAATAAGCTCTCAACCTCAAATTAAGTGAGGGTTGTTATCTAACCACATAATTTAACAAAAGGTTCCTTCGTGACCTTCCCACATAAATGTTTTGTATCATAAATAGGCATATTATTTGGCTTTGTATCTTGTGTATTATATGTATTTGAAATACAATAGTTTCCAGCCAGTTTATCTTATGAAAATATTTTTAAATCTGACCTATGGCCTATCTACCTAAGGCTAAGAGATGTACAGATCTACATAATTATTTTTACACTAGCTTCCGGCCGGGCTTCACTCGCATGGCAGCCGAATAAAATAACTTGTATGTTACTTCTAGTCTAGAATATAATTATATGGAAAAAAATCACCTATTAGTTTCTTTAAAAACGATGGTAAGTTGTATGCTCTAACTGTGTTATCTTTCTGGATACATAGTGTTTGTGGTTTGCTCAAGCTTTTGGAATAAAACTAAAAATATTAATAAAACTGAGTTTTTTTTTGACGGCCTTTGTGGCGCAGTGGGCGAAGGCCCGCCTGTGACGCAGAAGGTTGCGGGTTCGATTCCCGTTGCGGGACAAATGTTTGCATGTTCTGCAGATATTCGTCTCGGGTCTGGGTGCTTTCTATGTAAGATACGTATGTATTTACAAAAAAATATATCTATATAGTATATCAATCATATGGTTCCCATAATACAAGCTCTGCTTAGTTTGGGGCTACATGATGCTGTGTGATAACGTCCAGGATTATTATTATTATTTTATATTTACTATCAAGTACTTATGTGTACCTGATAGTTACACATATATATAGTTAGTAGTAATACGTATGCTTTTTACAGCATACGCTGAGTTGCGACCATTTTGTCTATGACTCCAAAAATGTTTTTTTTATCTTTATCTTTGACTTAGTTACATACACTTAGCTATTATGTTTTATAGCGAAGATTGTAGTATGGTACTGAATTTAATACACCCTATTTTTGAACTTGCAACCTCAGTAGATATGGGGATGGATGAATACACAACATTGTCATGATGATGTTATTTCGTGAAGACAGGTTCTTGTGCTAAGATTTGCAACTTCTGTGCTAAGTTTCCGCTACGTGACAAGATTATTTTTACTCCATATAAGGCTTTAAACAAATCAAGTATGGGTTGTAAATGAATCATTGATTATGCGTAGATAATGAATTAATCGACTTCGTATGGAAAACTAAGAAAAACCTAGGAATGTACTAACAATTCTTTAGCTTATACTTATAATATTCATTGAATTGACTAGACAATTATTTCTTCGTATTTGGAAAAGTTCCTCAGGAATGATCTAGTAATTAAATGGACATAAAAAGCTTTTACGTCGTTCTTCGTAGCTTAAGAATATCAGATGAAAAATCTGTTAAAAATTTTAAAAAAACACTATTTTATTTTATTTTTAATATATTCTTAATCATTGAATTAATAAATATATTAATGAAAATAACCAACAAGTCTATCAGCAAACAAGGCGTGGTGTTTTTTGATGAATTACAAAATAATCAAATACAAAGAACTACAATGATGGTCTAGCCGTCTCTACTTGCGCGAAAGATTAACTACTTCACGGTCTGCCAGTGCCCACTCGAAATGCCATTGCAAGTGAGAGTTTTGCAAAACACTTTTCACCGGCATTGAATTTTTAATTAGCGCAAAAATACATCAAATTAAACAATGAGAGAAAGACTAATGAGTTTTTATTAGAATTTCACAAGAGCAAATGCTATTTTTGCACTAAATTGTAGGTGTGCAATAATTTCCGAATTCGTAAGACAATTTGGCAATTTATAACATAAGACGGAAAATAGACATTAGTCTTGCCGGATTTAAATTCGCATGTCAGATTGTGTATTTCAGAGAATATCTGAATTTTAACGATTTCCTAATGACCACTAAATGTCGGGAAAAAGTGGTTAGAGTAACCTTCATATAACAACTTACTCAAACATTCACCGAAAATTTAAAAAACATTCAAAACCACAGGCTCTTATTTAAGTCGCAACAGAACATGTAAGCTCAAAATATCTCATTAGCGAACATAATAGACAACAATATTGCCTGTCAAATTAAATTATGTGCGACTAATAGCAAAGAAGCCTCAAGATTTCCGAGTAATTCCAAGTAGTTTCTACAAACATCACAGGAATTCCTCGAAATATTTCCAATTATATTTTACTAAGCATTTAGAAGATGAAATATGTGGCTCTTCTGATAAAACTGTGTTCAATCGCTAAATTTAGATCGCGCAGGATCAAAATCACAAGAATTATTGTGAATTTCGTATTGGAAGAGTGGAATGAAAATATCCCTGCTTTAAATAGAATTCTGTAAGAACTTTGCCAATTAAAAAGAATTACTGAACCGAACGTAAAAGCTCTGGAACAACTTCCAATTCCAAACGGGAATCAGTGACCTATGCGAGTGACATTTCAGATCTAAATAGACTTTCAGAAAATAACAGCTATGGCATTTATTTAGGCATTGGTACGCATACTATGTAGGTTTCCATGCGATTCTAAAAAGGGGATGTGAAAGACTATGCATTTTCCAAGTTTCATCCAAATCCATTCAGTAGTTTTTGCGTGAAAGAGTAACAAATATCCATGAATACATACTCACAAACTTTAGCATTTATAATAATAGTAGGAAGTTATACCAGAGTATAGAATATAGCTTGCCCTTTCCGAATTTCACAACAACCTATTTAGCAGATAAAATCAGGTCTAAAATCTAAACCAATTGACTTTGACAGACGGGAAAGAAACCTTCAAACGGTGGTTGCGCACGGATCGGTTAGTCTTGTTATAAAATATGCGAAAGTAATCCGTCTATATATTAAGTCCCTGACTGTTTGCAAGAGAAACTGTTTAAACATTGGTAATGTAGAATTTTTGGTACCTAATGATCTTCACGGCAAAACTGCAACGCCTACTTTGACATTTACGTAAATCGTCAAATAGGTACAGAATCAGTGACATAACATTTAGGACTGTGGGATTCCATATTCCTATAAAATATGATTTCAGTCTCGAACTTACGGTCAAAAACGTCATTGATCTTAAAGACGTGCGTTCTTCCGGTGCCAAAAAAGGTATTTTTTTCCCAAGATTTGAACGGGGATAAAACGTGACCGTAGATGCTTTAGTTTTGATCGCTCATCTGTATGTATCATGTTAAAGTCTCTGATAACCCTGAAACTTTATCATCGTTGATCCCTTATCTTAAACACTGGTCTTATGCGAATTCACTTCCCTTTACCTACTTAGTACCGACATTTTTCTGACATAGGCTGCAATTTTGTGAAGCCAAGTGAATGTTTTATTTTAGTGTATGAGCTCCTTTACCCATCCTCAAGTAATATTCCGAGTAGGCTGATCACGTATTAGAGTCACATGTAACTTTTCGATCGCCAGTAGTACTACTCATAGATTAAACTGACCTGTATAAACTACTGGGAACATCATCTGGCCATTAGCTTGTTTACTTGACGAGCAAAACAACGTATAACAAACGGTGACATTTATGTTTATTGACATTTGACGTATAATTTAACGGATGGAGCGAATTCAAGGGTCCATAAGAACTTATCTCTAAACCTTACCATCTGTATGCCTACTTACTATATTCTATTGAGGATTGAATTATTTGATAAATCGTTTCCTTAACCTTAGCGCTTTTTGAACATTGTAGAGTTCTTTGTGGAGGGCTCGTCCGGGGAGGTACTGCAACCAAGCCTATTTCTGCCGTGAAGCAGGTGAGTTGTATTTCGGTTTGAAGGGTGTGGGTGCCGGTGAAATTACAGGCTCAAGAGGCTTATCATCTTCATGCCTCAAGTTGATGGACGTAGGGCGTTGCATTGTAGAGCAGTTCCGGAAAAACATGATCTATGATGCAAGTGGGCCATGTGCTTGTTCCATCTTGAAGTAGTACATTAAAAAATAAAAAAACCTGTCGATTTCGTTAGTGAAATTGATTTATGATATGTACTCGTAATAAAGATGGCAAAAGAGGAAGCCTTTCTCTTTGAAATAATTATTTTCCCCGTAACTCACCTGTGCCAGACAAGGTGAGGAGTGGTAGACTGGCATGGTACGGGCATGTGATGAGGAGGACTGTAAGTCATATGACTAGAAGAGTGATGAAAATGAATGTAACTGGATGCACGAATAGAGGGAGACCGAAGAGATGGTTGGATTATGTGAAAGAGGATATGAGAGTGAAAGGAGTGAACACAGAACTGATAACTGATAAATGTGTAGAAGAAAAAAACATGTTATGTCCCACCTAGCGTGGGACAAGGGCAGGAGAATGATGATATTCACGTAAATGAAGGTCACGTCAACTTTTCGAATAGATTATTCGACAAAACATCGCATTTTCTCTCATCCACTGATCGTAACAGTAGATTTGGTCAAACGATCTCTGTTATTTATGATAATGGACGGACAAATATTCCTTATCTCGCTACTGCCCAAACAAATAGGCTATTTACCGAGGCCTTGCGGAATCTCAAGCTGTACAAACGACACAAGGATATAGAAGAATGGTGACTGACAACATTGTTTAAAGATCTCTATACAATTGTAACATTGGCCATCGATTATATGTAAGTACTTACATATATGAAATAAACAATAAACTGTCTGACTGGGTAATATTTCAACGCACAGCCCAAACTTCTGGACCTAGACAACTGAAAACACATATATACCTTATATAGCGTAGGCATCTACCAAGGAAGCATTTTTAGAAATTCCTCCCCTAAAGGGGTAAAATGGGGGATTAAAGTTTGTATGAAAGTCAGTCAGTTTCGAAGTTAGGATCTTAAAATGTTGTATTTAGGCTAGGCTTTAGAAAATTAATTTATGCATGCATGTCTCAGCGTCCTTGATAATTCTACCCCCGAAAGGGTGAAAAGAGGGATGAATATATTGACAAAATCCAAATCAACGCGAGCGAAACCGTGAGCGGAAGCTAGTATGTACAATTGTACATATAATTAGTAGTTTTGTTTGCATTTGTAATTTGGTTCATGTTTCGGTTTTGCTGACCTTATTCGGTAACTGTTGCGTGTTCGCACCAAATTGTTAATCATGTTTCCGTTGAGACAAGCATATTATTAACAGAACTCATGCGAAGCCCTCATAGCGTGTCTTCCTTCGTTGTTTTTAGAAGAACATCCCCGCTGTAATAGAGTAAAGACTGGCCTCATAGCTCAGTTGGTAGTAACTCTGCCTCCTGAGCTACAGGTCGCGGGTTCGATTCCCGCTCAGGACAAACATTTGTGTGGTTAACATGATTGTTTGTTCTGTGTCTGGGTGTTGAGTAACAGTTATAAGCAAGTTTAAGTTTACTTGTATCTTATTGTGCAGACCACGTAGACATTAAATCAACAGAGTAACGGAGACTAACATAATGGTAACACTAACTGTAACCACCTCGCATGTAAAGTGATGGAAAACTACTTGCCAGATAAATGGCAAGTAAATAATACGGCACATCGTTACCCAAAAATGTTTTAAGACACACTCGATAAAACTAACGTGAATTAACTGATTGAAAAACGGGAATTATTAGCGCACGGGAATGCGTTCACTGATGTAACGGTTCTTGAAAAGTATCGTTAATCAATATGAACACATTCCCTGCATTACCTAAGACTTAAGACCCCCGAACACAACACCTCCTTCTACACTGACTCATTTACAGTTTCTGCTATACGTCTATGGAACTCTCTACCAGCAGATATTCGTAGCTCTCTCTCCTTAGGAATCTTCAAATCCAAACTTTATAATCATTTTATCTCTCTACAAAATAGTCAATGAAAAAATTGAGCTTCTAGGTATTATGTACTTTAAGTAATTTATGTATGTTTATGATATTTTAGTTTTTGCATGTAAGTTTATTTTTATCTTTAGTACCTATGGTTTAGGTTTCTTTTTTTTTTTCGGTTTTTCTCTATCTCATTTATTATTATTAGTTATGTTATAATTTTCTACAATTTCATTAATAAAATTTGCAGCACTACCAATCTATCTCCACACTACACAAAGGTTATCTGGAAGAAAATGCTATTTAGCATTAAGTTCGCCTGTGTACTTGTATTTTGTCTTGTGCAATAAAGAATTTTCTATCTATCTATCTAACACACGATAAAGTTAATGTGTCAAATGACATTAAAGGATACGTGATTATTTGCAATTATGACTTCAAAACTTCTTAGGCATCGATTGGACGACCTTTCTGGCACAGTGGGCGAAGGCCCGCCTGAGACGCAGAAGTTTGCGGGTTCGATTGCCGCTGCGGGATAAATGTTTGCATGTTCTGCAGAAATTTGTCTCGGGTCTGGGTGTTTTCTAAGTATGATATGTAAGTATTTAAAAAAAATGTATTTAATTAGTTTATCAATCATGTGGTTCCCATCTTCTTTCCATGATGTGGTCTCTGCTTAGTTTGGGGCTACATGATGCTCTGTGATAGCGTCCAGCATTATTTATCTAATTTAGATGATAAAAAGAATGGGGCAAAATTTTACCACATTGAGGGCAGCCACCTTTTCTTTTGTAGGTAGAAGGTTTTGTTCTTCGGACTCTATAGGTTTATTTTGACAAAAAACAATTGTATTTTTAGAATTTTGAAAAAATGTACAGTCAGCCTAGAAAATGTCATTTGTCAAAAAAAAGAAGAAAAGTATTCGTGTTGGGAAATAGAGTCGATTAACACAAACTTGTTTTTTTTTTGACAAATGAGGTTTCCAGGCATACTAATGTTTTTTTCAACCATTCTGAATACCAACGTTATTTTTTGTTTGAAAAAAATGTTCATTTACTGCAATAAAAATATTCAACGGAGTCAATTACAAGATTGTTAGTACTGCAGTTTGATCCTTGACGATAATATAACAAGTCCGTGCAAAAAACTCAGTCTAGCTAGACCGTTACTTTGGGTCTACCATAATTCACTGAAGTACGAAATTACGTGTTTCGTTTCGTGCGATTAGTACTCGTGATCAAACGAAAGCCGAAATTTCGGCACGAAGTTCGTAATGTGACAGTGCCAACGTTGAGCACCCGCACCCTACTCTATTTCACAAAACATAAGACCGCAATATGGAATTAATAGTGAAGGCCTTGAATGTTGCGAATTCATTTCCTGTCGCGAGACAAATGTTTGTATGATCTGCAAATATTTGCCTGAGATCTGGGTGTTTTCTATCTATAATATACATTGAATTTACAATAAAAAATCAAGACAAATCGATTAAATAAATAATGCTGGAATATCACACAGCATCATGTAGCCCCAAGCTAAGCAGAGCTTGTTGTTATGGAAACCACAAGATTGATATATTGCATATATACATTTTTTTTTCTCAAACCCGAGACAAATATCTGCAGAATATGCAAACATTTGTCCCGCGGCAGGAATCGAACCTGCAACCTTCTGCGTCCCAGGCGGACCTTCACCCACTGCGCCACAGAGGTCATCTACATCGAGATAGTACATTATAGAGTCAGTCTTCAAGTGAAAACTGAAAAAATTATCCAAGCGTATTTGACGTAAATAAACTTCAAAAGTGCCAAAGCAGTAATTTAGAGCTTACGTCGCTTGAAAAGTTATTATGGTATTTGAAGATGGAACAAGCACATGGCCCACCTGATGTTAAGTGGTAACCATTACCTATCACAAAACATTGCACCGTAGATCACTTTTTGTGGAACGTACACTACGATGCAACGCCCTCCGTCCATAAAGGCACTTGAGGCATAAAGATGATAAGCCTCTTGTGCCTGTAATTACACCGGCAGCCACACCCTTCAAACCGAAACACAGCACAGCTGCTTCACGGCAGAACTAGGCATGGTGGCAGTACTTCCCCGGACGAGCCTTCTACAAAGAACTATACTACTACTCACTAAAATTGTTCAAAGTCGGCGCAATTGACAGCGTACGCCGAGTTTTAGTGTAGACACATTTTTCCACGTTTGTAGCTCTAGTATAATAATCTCGATGGGCGATAACAGAGCGTTATTTTGACTCTACGCTTTCACATTGGCCAAATTTGACGTATACGATACGATTACTTCTTCGCTAGTCCTCGTGATGGAGCCTCCGCAGATCATGCAAAAAGTTCCGCAGCTGGAATGGAACCCTAACTCTTTCGTCTCATAATTTCTGCATAAAATAGGTATCTGCATATTTGAACGTTGCCACTCGCCATTCACCGAGTGAAAACATACAATTTGCGCTGACATTGCTGTAATAACAGCTTATTACTTCACAAATGCACTAATAATGGTCAAATGAATTGTAAAATATGTTATTTTGTACGAAGTAGCCGGATTGAGGTCAGTTGGTTTGCGTTCTATTCAAGGCGTTTCGCTTTTAATGTTTGTATTTATAATCGTTGAAATTTAGTAGGCCCAATGAAAGAACAACTTTCAAGTTATTCGGGTTTCTGAGCTGAATCCGTAGACGGGTTACGAAGATATTCTAAGGGGAGAATAATATTACCAGAGACGTTCCGACAAGTCGAAAACTGGTCGGTAAAGCCGGCTATCCGGCCACTTTTGTAGTCGGTGACTAGTCGGCGATTATTCGGCAAAGAGCGCCGACTATTCGGCTTCTTACTTTGTATGTATTTCTTAATTTCGATCTCAAATTAACTAGGCTTTCTTTTTGACATGATTAAATTTTAATTGAGCCCTTTCACTTTGATGCAAAATAACAATATTATCTTTATTTTTACACATAAAAACACAACTCTGACCCGTGTAAAGGCAAAAATCAAGAAACAATGCGAAGTAAAACATGCTCGACACGCTCGCGGGCGGCGGTTGCGACTTACGAGCTAATCAGCTGTTTAAAGCTGTTTTAAGCTGTTGTTTTAGCGGATTTTTTCAAAAACTACCGACTAGTCGGTTAGGCGACCTCTTTGCAACCGACTTATCGGCTAGTCGGCCAAAGTCATAGTCGGCACCTCTCTTAAATATTACTGCGTTCAATCACTCGCGGCCGATGCTGTGATAATCATCAGGGCACGTGTTATAGAGAAACTAACATCAATAGGAATAATATTAGTACTATAACACAATTATTAGTGCAAATATGAGGTATATGAAGTACAGTAGTTGCAAGATGGCAGTGCGGAACATTTTTATGAACCAAACATCGTTAAGACGGTATACGCGTGGGGTTTTTTAGTCTAGCGTTGTTCCATGGAGCATAGAGTTATCGGTACTGGTTGCATTTTATTAATAAAATAATACACTTACACAAAACCGTGCGTTCAGTTTAAGGCGAACCACTTGTTAGATTGAAATGGAAATTTTACATAAATGGAAGTGCTTATGTTCGGTCTGGTCAAGTCATCTTGCGACTAATGTATGTAGGTATAGGTACGTACCTCAGCATACAGGTGAGTTGCACGTCGTTCTGGTACCTCGCGAGAGCCGCACCGCCCTCGACCCGCACCGCATTCACTTTCTCCCGGAGCGCGCCGCCCGCACCGCTGCCGCACCGCTCCCGCAGTATCGACATTATGTTCGGCTGTCTCAGGAACGCAACCACCTATGTGAAATAAATTGTATTAGTATGTCTCTTTTCGTTGGCCATATTTAGGTAAAAAATCTGTTGGGCCAACTAGGAAAGCTACACCATGAGCGCATACGGTGATTTGAACTTGGTACGCGTAATGGGCTTAGCGCCGTGGCTTGGTGGCTTGGCGGCCGGCTGATTGCAGCATAGCGCAGCCTAACACTGGTACAGCTGCCGGCTAGGGCAGCTAGGGCAGTGGCTGAATAGGCTACTGAATATTTCTTAATGCAATATTGAGACAACATGGACCACTAGGTTAATAAAAACTTATCATTAGAGGTTATTACTTAATAACAACAAGTGATTTAGTTCTTTGTGCGAGTTTCCACATCAGAGGATAATCATGGGAGCTTATGGGAGATTTAATTCAGGATAATGTTGCTGCTCGTGCGCACTGTGCGCAGCAGAGATGATGTCTTTTAGCGCCAGATGACGTCAAAGGTGTCGACGCCTCAGATCAGGTATGTTACAGAACAGACATACGGGAGCCGCAACAATGTAAAACTCACCTTATCATTATACGCGACAGGTATCTCTTGATGGGTGTTGTTATGCGCAAACGCATCCGCAGCGGATAATGGCGGTCGAGGTGGTGGTGTTGGTGCCTAAACAAAACATTACAAGATAAGTATGTAAATAAACTATTAAGGCACTATACAGGTCAAACCTCCCTCTCGCTCGCACTATTCAACATGTTTGAAGGTATAAAATCACTGAATGTAGTTATGCAAAATAGCAAATCTTCACGGCCTAGAAAATAACAATACAAAGGTTTAGCAATAATATCATTTTGATTCTATCACGTTTTCTTACCAAAAAACTTGCACCAATGTGATCAATTTTGGAGCAATTTTTTTGGTAGTAAAACGTGTTGGGTTCAACATGATATTCTTGCTGAACCTTTGTATTGTTATTTTCTAGGCCGTGAAGGTTTGCTATTTTGCATAACTACATTCAGTGATTTTATATCTTCAAAAATGTTGAATAGTGCAAGCGAGAGGAAGGTTTGACATGTATCGTCGCCTTAAATGAAAACAAAGTATTTTAGGTTTTTTATAAATAAGTGATTGAATAGATTTTCTACTAAAAGCTTAGCCTTTCGATGACCTTGCCAAATTGAGATCAAGGTATAATTTAGAGTTCAAAGCATAACCACAACACAAATATCAGCTACAGTGAAAAAATAAGCTAAAATAAAAACAATCCTACCAACTTAGAAATGGAACCACCAAAATAAACCACAAACTACTCTTAACTAGAGCATGCGAAAACCAACAAAAACACCGCTGTGCAAACCAAAAAACCATGCAGACGGACAGTCAAAACAATAGAGGAGTGGAAATAATATCTTTTTATTACATTTTTTCTGTAACAGTTAGTTCAGATAGGGCAATAAGTCGACTCGCGTTGAGCGCAGCCAATCATATGGACTCACATTCCACGCCCATCTAGAATATCTCTAAAAAAATCACTAGATATACTTTGCGGAAATCCATTTCAAGATATGGAGATGACAAAATATTTAGTACAAATTCCGCTAAAATCTGACGAGTTAGTACAAAATACCAACAGAAATTCTGAGGATGCCATATGAGGAAGAGACATTGTCGATTCTGCTGGGTTTTTGTGGAACTCATCAGAGTCCGAGACGGTTAGCGGAATTTGTACAAAAATTTTTGTTATTTGAATTATTATAGAATTTCAATCGTTTATGTGTGCGAGAGATAGATAATTTAGTTTTGAAATTGAAGAAAATAAAAACAGTTACTGTTTCTTTATTTGAATAACAGATGGCGCCACCCAATGCCAAAATTTCGACGTAATATTAGTTCAACTCCTTTAACTACAAGAGACCTGCTCAATCAATATGGGCCTTCTTCTCTGCGGCAATAGAGGCGAGAATGGCCCGGCAGTGGGCGCCCGCGGCAATCGCGGATCGATGAAGGTAGTCCGTCGCATCACGTGGTCCACGTAGAAACGCTAACGGAAAGAGTTCAGCTTATGGTGGTGTCTGGCACTGATTAGTATGACTAGAAGTTTAAATAGACCTTCAATATCAGCCTTTTTTCCATCGGTTTGAGGTCGAATGAGGGTATTTTGTGAAGAAATTTAACTGGGATTCAACCTAAAAAATTTTTTGAGTAGGGGCAAATCCGAAACAAATACAGATAATTAGTCTTGGGAACTGTTTGCTCTTTTTTACTCGACAGCACGACGCAAGAGATGGTAATGTGTTTACTTATGAAGAGCGGTATCTCTACGGTTTCGGATTCCCCCGTAATGTTCTATTGAAAAATCTGTGTCAAAAATTGAAGACCATGTTTAAAATTATAAGTAACGCCATTTACTTTAGAGTAATCTTAATCTCTTTTGTGCTATTGTTTTGGGTAGTTTTACAGTAATAGATGGCGCTACTAATAGACATGACATGTCTATTTAGGATCACGGTCTTTTTTTGACCTAGAGGCCTATCCCAAAGAACATTAGTAACTAACCAATGAAAATTGTTAGTACATTCCAGCACCGCATTTTTAAAAGCCTTTTCAGAGGCCGAACACGTATATTTTGACGTCGTATCGTAAGCGCGTCTTGAAATTTTGGCTAATGAAAATGCGTAGATTCTAAATAACGCGTTGTTATAGGCCAAACTTTTACGATACAACATGTCAAAATATACGTGTTCGGCCTCTGTAGAGGGAGCACGAATATTTTAACCTAAAAATATTTTTTTGTTCAATGGCAAAGCGTTTTTTTCGTATCTACCATTTCTCATTGGTCTAAATTTTACGTCTACAATCTACGGTCACGCAGATTGAGATTTGATACCATTGTGATACCGTAGTTTTAGTACCATTGTAGTACCGTAGGTAAGCAATAATCAATCTATAGGCACCTTAAATATTTAGCTTCCGGACGACACCGCAACCGTGGTAGTACGCGCCACGTAAAAAGAACTCTGTAAAAAGTGGTGTTTGCGCACCGGTAAATACCGATAAATGGCCTAATGCGCAGATTACCGAGCGTATAAAAAGTAGCTATGTGGTAATCCAGATCACAAACTATTATTCCAAATTTCATTCAAATCTGATTGCGGCATAGCGCAGCCTAACACCGGCACAGCTAAATCAATGACCGCGTCGGTTGAGAGAAGCTGTGCCCTGCGATCCCCAACCCGCATTCTTATTAGGGGGGGCATGTTGTGTCCAGCAGGAGACTGGTATGCTGGTGTATATTTTTTTATCCAAATCCGTTCAGCTGTTTCCGAGTTGAGTGTGAACAAACATCCCAACGCAAACGCATTAAATTGACCGAGCGAGCGAAGCGAAGCTTCAAGTCTGGCAAAATTTGATTTCCTCAGTCAGTTTGTAGGTACTCCCTTTCAGGTCGTATTTTACAAGCGATCTGGACGGAATTTGGTACACAGGTACAACTTCATAGCATTTTTTGTTTTTGGAGTCAAGAACCATGGTAAATAATCCGTTTTGGATAACTATACAATTTGTTAAATATAGGTTGTTACGCGGGACACTGACATTGAGATACACATAGTGATGACCAATGATGAACGATCAAAACGGCTTTTCATTGGTTGACAAACAAAATGGAACAAAGTTTGTGCTCTTGAGATCTACAGTTCGCAGAACTACTAGTAATATTGTGATATATTCACCTTTCCATTCCGGTCTAGTTTGGTGTCCCAGCCTAAAGGTAAGTCGCGGTCGCTATCACTGAACATGTTGACTAAAGCCACGAGGTCTCGGTTGTGTTGATACCGCTCGAAGGAGGTTGTATCCCTTCTTATCTTGGATATCATGTGCTTGAGGGTTGAATTGCAGTTGTAGAGAGATGACGCTTCCTGGAACGAAGAGATAAAGGTTTATATTTAGAATGTGAGTTATATTATCTCCTTATAGCATTATGTATCCATGCTGGATATTTCACACACAGGATCATATAGCACAATGTAAGCAGAATTCATGCCTATTTCTGCCGTGTTTCGGTTTGAAGGGTGTGGGTGCCGGACTGCCGGTGAAATTATAGACACATGAGGCTTAAAACCTTCATGTCTCAAGTTGATGGACGCAGGGTGACGTAGGCACTTTCCAAACATGTGTGATCTACGCACGAAGCAATACTTCACTTTAGGTAATGGTTCTCAATATGGATCAATAGGTATAATAAAAAAATGATGCTGTGTGACAGTGTCCAGCATTATTTATTTATTTTATTCTTTATCACATAGTAAATACCAATTTTTATGAGGAAGTGTAGCAGCTGTAACACAGGATAATCTTACCACAGATGCTAAAGGACTAGCAATATCGTTATAGATGCTATATGTATACCTAGACAAATCTATGTTTTTATGATGTTTTTTTTTATTTGCCTAAGTTAATTTAAGTGAATACATTAGTAGAATAGCACACATATTTTTAAGTATTTTTAAGTATTTCATAAATAAATGTTATACCTGATTCATATGCAGTATGGAGTAAAAGTCCGGTCGTGCTAAGAACTCTGCGGCGGGATGCGGTGCGTGCGGTAACTCGACGCGGTCCGACCTGGAGGTAGAGGCCGCGGGGTGGGGCAGGGGGGAGGGGCACGGGGAGGGGGCCGTGCCCGCGGGGGGAGGGGACACGCTCCCCCCCTCCGCCTCCGATAGCTGGCTGCGGGTCATCGTGCGACGGATCGATTGATATCTGAAATAATATAGAATTATTAAGTTATTTTTCATAGATTATAAATGAATAATAGAAAAATAATGCTGGGTACTAAGCGCTCGTGGCGTGGCTTCGGTGTCCTTAGCAGATCACCTTCGTTAAGCAACACACCGCCCGTTCATTACTTGGATGGGTGACCGTTTAGTGACATTTAGATTTGAGCGCTACCGTGCTTCGGAAGGCACATTAAGTCGTTGGTCCTGGCTTTTCAGTCGTTAAGCCATGTCGGAGGCCTTCGCGCGGCCTAAAAACTCCGACACCAGAGTTGGTCACTATCTCATACGAAGAAGATCACACAGCATCATGTAGCTCCAAACTGAGCAGAGCTTGTATTATAGCAACCACAATACTGATATACCTACTACTTATTTTTATTTTTTTGTAATGGTAACCATTACTTATAACAAAGTATTGATTCGTAGGCTACGCATGTTTGGACGTAACCTACGATGTAGCCCCAAACTAAGCAGAGTTTGTCAATTGGGAATCACAGGACTGATTTACTACTTATATACATCATCATCATCATCATCATCAGCAGTTCACTGCTGGACATAGGCCTCCCCTAATGAGCGCCATTGCGCCCTGTCCTCAACTCGACGCATCCAGCTTCTACCAGGAGCCTTTCGCAGTTGGTAAGATCATATTGATATACATGTATTTTGTAAATATTATATACAGCGTCCATACCAAAAACGATCGACCGACAATTTTATTCACCAGATAATTCGAGTCCAAGTTCACTTTTATTTCATTTACTATACTTGTGTCCACACTTGTCTTAATACTAACGTATATTGGTTAAAATACCAATAATTATAAACAACATAAATCAGGAAAACACTAGAAAATAAAATATAACAAAAATTTCATTTAGCAACCGAATAATCGAATCCATATGCAATGGAGCATTAATGGGCTTGCAAATATGGAATGCTAACTACCCGCCCAGAATGGGCACTGTCACAACAGCGCCAATATCAAACGCATTCCACAACGCAGTCTAATGAAAGTGGTCACCTATTTGGTCATCACGTGCATGTAACCTGAATATCTATATTAACGGTGAGTCAAAGAAAACCCAGGTTTTGCATTCAATATTCAGAAATCGTAAAACATTTTGGGATATGACTCATTTCCTACCCAACTGTAACGTCCTACGGAACATAGTCAGATATTTGTTTAGTATTGATAAACAGAATCATCATCGTCAATAGCCTGTAGAAGTCTACTAAACAAAGGGTCTCCTAAAGTCCACGAAAAACGGTGTTGAGCCCAACCCGAATCCAGCATCAGTCTATATCAGTCCACTGCTGGATATAGGCCTCCCCTAATCAGTTGGGGGATATGTTGTTGTTGTTAGCCCGCTCTGTCCCACAGCTGGGCAAAAGCCTCCCCTCGAGTTTTCCATTCTTTGCGGTCCAACGCCAGTGCCTGCCACTGGTAGTCGCTGAAGATGTCAAGCTCGTCGCGCCATCTTTTGCGTGGTCTACAACGATGCCGTCTCACGGTCTCAGAGCTCCATTCAGTGGATATAAGCCAATAAATCCCACGCTGGGTATACGGCTTGGGGATTGCAGGACATAGCTTCTCGCAGCCGACCCTACCCGTCGGCGGACTGCAAACCTGGGAATTTAACTATGCCGGGTGTTAGACTGCGCTATGTCGCAGTCAGCTGCCAAACCCCGTTTGTTATTTGGCAGGGTGCGTCACGGGCTGGTGAATTTCATTCCAAAGAAGGAGGCTTGAAATCTTACACCCTTCCCGAATCCATTATGGGACGAAAGCTCTGTTCTTTTTACGTTCGGAATACCAGAGGCATCTATCCCCTAAACCTAGAAGCACTAGGAGTCAAAAGCCCAGTCTAAGGGGTCAGAAGGTGAAAGAAAACCGTGCGTTGGTACCTTCTATCAAGCTGCCTTCTCTGAACTTCTGGCGCAGGAGATCTTGGCGTTGTTCCGTTGACTCCTGGCCGCTGCCAAGTGGTAGTTCTGTTCACGTGGTCGATGTAGAACACGCGCCCATGACTGTCCATGCGAGCTTCCCATCCTGCAACCAACAAGAATAATTAGATATATTGCAAAGTGCTGTATTCTATAAAATATCCTTCATCATCAGCCTATAGCAGTCCACTGCAGGACCTAGGCCTCCCATAATGAGCGCCATTGCGCCTGATTCTGATTGATGGCTGGACGCATCCAGCAAATATTCTTAGGTTTTTGAAAATGGACCCTCGTTCTTAAGACAAAATATTGATTAAAAAGAGTATGATTTTGGCATAGATGTTAAACTTTTAAATATGATTGTTAGTATAAATAAATAAAACTCATTGGAGTACTAAAATTTTATTGAAATTTGGTAAACCTGTTTGGAATAATAGAGTAAACCAATTTTTAAGATATTTGTATGTGAGAGTTCGACGAACTATAACTTAACATAGAACATTTAAAGATTGCGTTGGTTGAATCTTAAGGTAGGTAATGGAATTTAAAGGTTATTAATAAACTAAGACCTGCTTTATATCATACCTGCTGGCAAAGGCTCCTCGCACTCGATGATCCCGCCAATCATATTAGCGGGAAAGTCCCCGGTCAGCGCCATCTGTCGGGAAGCTCGCTCCGGTATCGACGGCAGCCTGATCCCCGCCATATGCCGCAGCGGCGTCGGTGAGGCCAGCGCGTTATCATTATCATCACTATCCTCCACCCTCGGCCTTCGCAGCACGACATCATCCGGCGGACCCGCGTGCACTATCGTGAAATGGTTGCTGTTCACGAACTCTAAATTAGGCGAGCGTATCTCCGACGTTCGGAGCTCGTTAGTGAATTCCACCATTTCGAAGTCGTGCCGTTCGTTGTGTATCGGCGGTGGGTGGAAGTCTGGAGGTGGTAACGGGCGGGGGCGGCGAGCGTGGTGCGTGGGCGTGGGCGGACATTGAGGCGCGGAAGTGTTCCCTGCTAGCGCCGCTACCCGCGACAGTACCCTCGGGTGAGGCCGCCCTGGACTTTCCGGCTTCGATTGGTTAGTTTTGTGCGGGGAGTGTTTAGGGGTATCGCATCCCAAATTCTTCAACAGATGCCGCGGTAAGCTAGAGTGTTTCGGTGTTGACGACTCGGCTGAGTACTTCCTGTTCATCAGCATTGTTCCTACGCTCGGCCTGCTTTCTTCGATAGGGGACGTCGAATGTGAGGAGTTGCAGGAACTGGGGGGATCGATATCATCTCTAGGTCCGTCGATATGCGTGGAGTTGAGGAACGCGGTCATCATAGTAGGAGTGTTGCTGTTAGCTCGGGCTGAGTTCTGTCTCGTCAATGGCCTGTGCCCTTTCACTGTGATCTCCTTTTCTTCGATTTGATTCCGGTTATCGTCCTCAAACTCTGAATTGTTGCTGATATCGTTTAGAAACGTGTTCTGCGCTTTCTCCTCTGACTTCGCGTGGTTAGGTGTTGGGGTGACGCCGTCGACGACGTCAGGTGGGCTCGGTTTATCTCTCCTCGCGAAAGTCGTTGTGATGTAGTTGTCCGGTCCGATTTCCTTTATAAATAGTATCTTTCCTCTAGAGCTAGCCTCATCAGGTACGTTTGACTTTTCATTAAGCTTAGATAACTTTAGATTAGATATTGTAGATTCACATAAGCTGCCATCTGTTTCTGGCGTCGCGAGAGGCGCGACATTCTGTCCTACCCTCCAGAAAGTAGCGGTTGATGAGACCGCTGGCTGTTTTCCAGAGTAGAACTCCCCAGGTTTGAAATCGTTGATCTGCGCTTGTAAAACGGCCGAATTACTGATGTTATTGTCCGTGAAGAACTGTTCGTCGGTGTCGATGAGCTCAAACGTGAACGCGTCTTCGGGTTTCGTGAGTTTTTTCGGTTTCCTGTGTCTGGGTACCAGTGGGGGTGATAGAGCGTTCGTCCGTTCGAGGGGTTTGTGTGACTGTCTCGGCGGTAGAGGAGGAACGGGTGATTTTTCCGCTTCGCTTGGCACATTCGCGCTTTCGACGTCGTAAACGAACTTCATTATCTTGCAAGGATTCTTTGGCGACCATATCTTGTAGTACTCTGTGCCGGGGGAGGTCGGGGAATCGAACCCGCTGTGCGCTTTAGGCTTCTTCTTGACTCCGTTGAGAGCCTGCCCTCCGCCTGTGTCCACTGGCGGCGGACATTTCTTCTTAACGGCCGACGACGTTGGCTTGCAGTCTATAGCACTCTGAGATTCATTATTTACATGAGATTCCTTACTAACTAAATCACATATCGTTTGTTCGAGATTGTTCCCGTTACGTTCTAGGACACTAATTGAGCATTTGTCGACGTTTTCACTGAGATGTTTGATTTCTGAGCTGGTGCCTTCTGCGGTTGACACGAGCTCCATGCGAGGTGTTTCAGAGTTCAAGTCGAAGCTTTCATTGTTGTATGAGAATGGGGAGACGTGGTCCCCGCTCCGCTTGCGGGACATTCCCTCTTTGAGCCGTAAGGGCAGCTTCTTAAGGTCCACTTTGAAACGTTGCGGTAGCGGGGTCGACTCCCCCTCGCATTCCTCACCGTCGCCATAGTAGCGAAAGCAGAGTAGTTGTTCGCAGTCTGAAATGTAGAAAAAGATAGATTGAGTCATCATGAACTAGCTATTCCCCATCTTCAGATGTATCTCAGTACGCAATTATTTTTGACGATTAAACCTCATACTAGTCAAAAGTAAAGTACAATTAATTAAATTCGCATATATGGCTACTTATTGCAAGCAGTTCACACGTGAAACATATCAGGTCAATAGATATCTAATCGTTTTTTTAGGGATCCGAACCTCAAAAGGAAAAAAGAAACCCATATAGGATTACTTTGTTGTCCATCTTGTCTGTCTATTAGTCTGTGTGTCTGTCAACACCCATTTTCTTAAGAACGCGTGGAAGGAGGTATCAAGTTGAAATTAATACTAAATAATCAGGTCTACAATCCTTTGTAGCTGTTAAAGAAATGAGCTACCAAGTCAGCGCAATCAAAAGATACGTCCATTTATGCCGCGTATATTGACTCGCAAGGGAATCAAAACCTATACTTCCCGTTACATCCCGTTCACCTAGAAGAAATTTGGCAAAAAGCCCTGTCTTATAGCGCAAGTAAAGGAAAAAAAACCAAAAACCGTAATATTGTAGTTACATAGCAATAAAAATCATACCTACAAGTTTGTACGAACCCTCTAAGCGCCTCTTGTGTGAGTCCGACTTCTGTACGACGGCACTTGGTCATTTATTTACCAATTTCTATATTTAATGTCAGAAAAGGTTCAGTCTGTGACTGCTCCCTGGACATGATTATAGACAAGATCTATTAGAATATTATTGTCATGACCCTATGCATAATACGTAACAATTCATAATAGGTAATAATGAGTTACCTTCATAAGGCTGATTGGGCTCATCAAGAAGCCACATTATGCCGCCGTTCGAGCATCCGGTCGCCGGCACGCGCGCGACCACGCCGGCTCTGCCGCTCCCTGAAACAACATACAATACAAACATTATTTATTTGCACCTACAACAATAACCTAGAGTTAAGGAGATTCATTTCAAGTCTTATGTGCTTACAGTGCCTGCGAATCATCGAGACATTTTCCACTCTCTCGACTTCTGGCCAACATGAATTATACAGCGACGCTTTAGGGGAGCGCTAGAAAACTCATGATTATTTATTTTCTATGCAATGTTTAATTTATAAGTAGTCTGAAATAAATGATATATTATTATTATAACGGATCGGCCTAAAAACTTCAATACCATTCAAAAGAAAAGAAGTAGAACATAAACTCTGCTTTGTGGCAATATTTTAACTGCATCGACATTTCAAATTCAAATCCGTTGCAATTCAATGATTTACTGGCCTAAGAATAAAGAGAGGAAGCCATCAACCTTTCTTGCGAATAAAAAAGCAAAAGTTGAAAACAAGGGCTCGCAAAATCTCATTTAGAATCACCAGAGGCGAGCGGGTACCAGCATGAAACACAAAACTTGCGCAGGTGCAAAGCAGTGCGCACTAAAAACAAACAACAACGAGCAAACTGCTTCAGTACACTGCGATACCTGCTTCTTTATCTAACAAAAATCAGACGCAGCCTCGGTTCGGCGCAGGCGCATCACAAATTATGCGCCAGTCGTAATCACCGGATGCGGGCGACTCCCGCACGTTTTATGCGAAATAATCGAAGCCACCGAATTGCCAGTTAATTGGGGAAACACGACCATAAATAACACGGTGGCAAATTGATTCCGCAAGCGAATTCGCCAGAATCCCAACCGCATTACCATATTTTGATTGAGCTGATATACGGGTGGACTTTAACATCTTCCTGTCGCTGATTAAGTGTTCGATGCGCTCGTAAATAAGAGCAGAGGAATTTATATTGAGGCGAATGATTTTATTTTGGAACGAGCAGCTCTGACAGCAACGTCCAAGGAATATCTCGCTGTGAGAAGGAAAGGGCGCGTCGCAGGGCAAATAAACAAGCGGATACACGTAGGGCAGGATAAAATCGCGGTATTATCTCGACGCTGTTTCCGCTCCGCAATAATTACTCAGGCGCAGACGAGGAAACGAGATCGATCGATCCCATTACTTTTTTTGTTTGCTGTCATTTGTGACAATTGATATTGTTATCATTACTGGACAATTGGTCATGACTCTCCCTATCTCATTTAATTCAATTACTTCCGCCTTCATCAGTATCATCACGTCAAGTGAGACCCCTCCATTACCAGTTCTCTTAACGATTCCGTACTATCATTTCTCAATGGAAACGGCTCTGAGTCCACATGGTGGCGACTGGCGTGTTAAATGTTTTTAATGACGAAGCCCGTTGGTGACGTGACGAGGCGCGGTGACACAGAGGGCGTCTATTTCCGGCCGATGACGTAACATCCGCGCGCTTCCGTCCGCAGGATATGGGAGGAGATACAAATGTCGCGCGACGCCGGAGATCACCCGATGCACTTCCGCGAGATTTGCGATACTTCATGACAAACTTGACCTCAGTGGCAGTAGACGAAGGAAACTCAGAGGGTTCGCTGTGCCGCTGGCCAAAATGGTGAGTAAATTCGCGGTCCGTGATATACCTATCATCCAGATCTCCATGTCTCGTTAGATCGTTACACAGGAAAAATCTAGGGTAGTATTATGAAAAAGATGCCACTGCATTTTATTTATCATTGATCGGCTCAATATCAGTTCCCTCCCCAAACTTAATTATGATATACTTGTAACCTAAAGCTTTTATATTTTGAGAAGTCTTCGGCATGGTAAGCTGAGCACTTGAGAGCCACGTCATTTAACTATAAGTTCTATGGAGGATTGAAGTGAAGAATGAAGAACTCATCAAATTCTGATAGATATAATGAGTAGGAAGATAAAAATTTATATGAGGAATAAGCTTCCGTTTATTTTTTAGGAACTCTGCTTTTAATGAAATGTGCCTATTCATATCCGAGACAGGAAACATATGTTATACACTCCATTTATATGGATTATGAATTTACGATGGATATATCCATCGTTCCGTGTTCAGTTGGATGTTGATAACAAAAATTTACATTACCCACATACTCGTGCCCACGCATTTCAATTCTAGCTCAATCCATAACGCGCTAGCTAACCTTCAATATGAATGGAATGCAAACTTCACACTTCATAAAGTTTCAGAATTTAGAACACAATACAGAGGAGTAGGTACCTTACCTACGCAACTGCATAAACCGTGATTGTATACAATTGTAGAGCAATAACTACAGGTAGATTCAATCAACATGGTCCAAGAAATCATTGCATTGCTAGTTGATATCGGAGTGATTTCAAATAGAATCAGTGATACAATACTTCCTTGTTTTGAAAATGATTCAATTTGACAATTACGATGGGCCATGCATGAGGTCCTATCACTTAGGTTGGTGGTTTTTATAACAGGACTGTACTGTGCATAGCAATTATCAAAAGTATTACCGTAGATAGAGGATAATGTGTCACACTCACACCCCAGACCTTCACAATGGCCGTTTGGCGGAAGCATGTAGTTAAACTAACTACGGTCATTTCTCGACCCCTCGGAACAAGCATCTGTCTCCTAACGCCCACGCCCTACTGTTTTAAGTTTTTATACAAAGCCATGGTATTGTAAGATATAAGTGGGCCCCTGATTCACACGTGACGTCTCCGAGATGTTACTGACACCTTGCATCCTACAGAGTAAACATAAGCGGCTGCCAATGATCATTGGAGATGAAGACGCATCGTTACAGATTCCACTTTTTTGTGTCTACAAAAACTATCAATATAACAGATGGTTAAATCATGACACTCATCAACTTCAACATTGTCATTTATGGAAAGCCAGGAAATGTGGCTCTGAGAGTGATAACCTCGCTGACAGACCCTCATTAGTGTAGTGATGATTGGACAGCTCTACGAGTGTATTTAGGGCCGCAGCAACACTATAAAGTGACGAAGCTTTGTTTCTAACTTTCACACGATTGGCTTTCAACATATTAACAACTCGAAGCATCCTGACGACAGACAAGACAAGGGATTTAAAGCAGACTTATTTTTAACTACACATCCTGAACTTGACAATAAAAAGAAGCAGACGTTCGCCTCCATAAAATTGGCCGATATTTTAAATGTATTTTAAAATTCCTTTCCATTCATTCTGGCCCATTAAGGACCGGTTAATTTTATGAGTAGAGACCACTTAAAATTCCCAAGGGCGGGCACAAATCGCAGCGGATATTGTGTGTTAATACAATGGTGGCCTGACACTGTCCATTAGCGCCTGCGAGATAGAGCCGCGGTGACATTTATCGCCTCTAATGTCAATACCATGATGATGAATGCGTTCAACGACCGAATAGGGAAATTGGGCAACGTGTCTTCGCGTCATATTCCCCGAATATTTACTTCCAATATTCGTTCGTCACACGCGCTAAACAGATAAGTAATGTAAATTGTATTTAACTTAAAAGCCTTTACAAAATTTATGAGTGTCGTAACAAAACCAATTTGTCTTTATATACGAGATCCCTCATGTTTCTTTTAATGATTCGCGTGATTTCTCGGAAAGGGCAGGAGGTACTTAGCCTTCGTTGTTTTTCCACAGTATGTAAATCCGGCGTCCTGTCTGACTCATTAGCTGGTTAATCTTAATCGCTGATTGCGTTAACTACCTTTGGTAGGTACTCAGGTTTGCAATGCAAAAACAGGTTTGTGATTCACGTTGTTAGAATAATGAATTTCAAATATTAAGCGCCCGAAAAACAAACGTATTCTAAGTCTGTTTACTCCCAGCACAATTACCTCAATTATTTTTACGGCCTAAGCATACTAATAAGGCACTTTGTTTCCCAACCAGTTCGCTAGATATAACAGCCTACATATAAATTTCTAATATCCTTGCCCCCGCCTATTACCTCAACATCTCCCAATACGGTGTGATAATATCATTTGATATGGTTTACACTTCATAACTGCCTCTGAATATGGCCTGCAAGCTGCAACCATGCATTGACCATGATCCATGACTCCCTGTACGGTCGCCCGTTCCAGTTACCCGATAAGGAGAGCGAGGGAGTCGGCCACCATCTTAGGCTGCTTAGCTTAGGTAAGCAGATGCTAAATTAAAAGTTGTGCATGAAAGAGTTAAGGCACTTATATGTTAGTAAGCTCTTTTGATAAGATATACTAGTTAGAAATATTGTATGAACAACGTGCCTGCGTAGGCGCCCCAAACGCAATCAAAATGCCAATTGGGCCCTATCAGTCGGCACCGAATGGTTGACAGTTAGACACTCTAATAGGGCATTTAGTTGTCAATTAAGTCTGGCAACCGACCCATTCTATAGATAAGGAAGGAATAGATTCTATTGTCAACAAGGCATTGATGGATGGATGGTCTTTGGTCGCGATAGCAGTGATAGTATCAGGATTGTTTCCTGTTTGAAAATTGGGTAGGTTAACTTTTTTGTTAATAGAATTTATGGGAGTTATGCAATTGTTAAAAAGGTTCAGTTTATCCATATTGACTGTTTATGAAACCTATCTGGCGGTTTCTTAGAATATAAATATAATAAGTATAGTTTACGAATCAGACCTGCTATTGAATATGAGATTAGAATTAGCATAGTATCAAACGCCACGTGCGGTCCATTGATCGTTAAGATGGCGTGGGGGCGGAGTGGGGGATCCATTCATTCATATTGCGCACGCGCATCGATCGCGAGGTCGCACGCCGAACGCGGGCGCATGCCAGCCGCGCCGTCACCACAAAACGCATGTTTCACATTGCTAGTGTCATAATCATAAATTATTCTGACATCGAGTCATTTAAATAACTGTGTCATTGAACCGTACGCATTGTTGCATCTAAAGATCGTCATAATCCTCAAATGACACCAATAACGCATTTTGTCAATTCTATTCGAACTGTCATGCCAACGCCAACGCCTACAACGTAATTAAGTAATGGAATGCTGCTCCTTAAGGTGACTTTAGGTCTGTACTGTAGGCATCAACCATACAAAATTACCCTACCAGTTTGGTATTAGAGTAAACTTGTCAGTAGTGAATTGGGCAAGTGCTAATATTTGCAGACACCTACATCCGCCAACCTGCGGCATGCCAGTGCGGGCCAATCGATGTTTGACACGAGTCAATAAACTCCCACAATTGTATTTTGTCAATAATATCACCTAACGAGACCTAGTACAGAAAAAACGAGCATATAAAACCAAATGTGTATTTCATTCTGATGTAACTAACACGATATGGTTGTTATTATTCAGGCCATTTGGTTTCATCATCATAACAAAAAGCGCGAAATGCGTTGGTCTCGTTCCTAAAGCATCAAATGAAAAACATAAAGGAAGTAATAACTATTGCTAAAGCAATAACTCCAAAGTTGCCTCGCAGCGATCGATATTTGTAGGAAAGACCAACTATATATTTCTGTGAGAGATCAATGGAAAACAGTTTGGTCTGATAGTGAGGGCGGGATTATAGGTGTGGTACAGCAAAGTGTCACGTCACGTAGGCGCGAGCATTCTAACGCTCGTCGCACCCACTACGTAGACATTGTATATCTTGAAGATTATGCTGAATATAAGGCACAGAGGATTATCCTCTGCTGAGACCGTAGGTCGATGGGTTTATTGACACATCAATCAATTGCATCTCGCTCGAGCTTCGAGTGCCTGAATGTGATTGGTTTTTGTAAGTACTTATTACTTTCATTTTATGTATTTGGTTGCTATGTGGGAGATTTTTGATTGTAAAGAAATAAATTATACAGTTTGCTCAGGGCGAAATTCATAGAATGCAGTATTTCTAATGTGTTAATGCCGAAACGCATGCTGAATTGAGAATCTAACGCGGCATGCAAAAGAATAAGTAATTTCAGACAAGAACCGGGACGAACGACCTCCAAGTCCACAAAACGAATACAAATGCTCTAATCGGGTAGTCCCAATGTGACCCGGCCGACGCAGCACAAATATATAAATCATGGGAAAACAACAGGAATAAACCACTTGGTATTCGTAATGGGATGCAATAAAATTGCATGTAAGTGCTGTTCCGAATTATCAAGTCGAAATAATTACGTAAGACGGAAAAACCTTCGACCATGAGTGGCCGGCTGAAACACATTGTGCGGGTTCGATTGTCGCTGCACAATCTGAGATATTTGTTCCGGGTCTGGGTATTGTAGTACGGGGAGATGAACTCATATTTCCTGCCCGCCTGATACCTATGATACTGGAGAAAATCATAGTGTCAAGGTTACATGCATACATTTATTGATTGTTGGTCGTTATTTCGAAACTACTTACTTACGTAGGTACTTAGTTACATTTCATTGACCACTGATGGTAATTACTAGTAGGTACATATATGGTACTTAAGGCATCGATTTTAAAACTATGAATGTAGCTTTAAAAGTCCCTTCACCAAGCGTGTTTCACCGACGCAAATGCTTACACGCACTTCCTGTGCATTCAATTGGCGAAAACAACTCAATGGCACAGACTAATAAATAAATACCAAGAATCAAAAACAATAGCAGGTAAATATCTACATTAATAGATGTAACACGCATGTTCAAATTACCTTCGCGTTGATTACGATCCGTGTCGAAATGTCATAGGTCGATAGACAGGATTTCCGTAATAACAACAAACAATATTCTTATCTTAAGTGATGGGTATCAATAGGTTTTTAAGACATAAATAAATTATGAACTGGATTGTTTCAGCCTGAGAATCGGAATCTTAAAAGACTAGGAACCAAGCAACGGTTCCAAAAAGCTACACTAAAACTATCAGCAATAATTGTGGATGTATAGTTACAGCGCAGTGTACTGTAAAAACCTAGCGAGAGCAAAACATGTGCATGCCGAGACAGATGTTAGGATGCGTTTTTTATTATAGAGGAAGTATCCAGGTGAGACGTTACATGATGACAGACGACAGGTTGTCCGGTCCAGTCGACATTACTGATTCTCTATAACGATGTCTTGGTAAACTTTTAACAATATCAGTCATGCTAGAGGAAAATTACAAGGCAAGAGACAGTAAAATACTAATTAATGCCTTTGATGTCCATATAGAAAAGCCAAGAAAGAAAATACATTTCAGTTACAGATACCGTAGACTTGATTTTGAGGTCATACAAGACTTAAGAAGCAGTGAAAGAAATACAGTTACAATGACACTTAATTTCCACATTTCGTCTCACATAACGGCTACAGAATGCAATCGCAAGTGGAGCGTTGCGTTCTCATGGCACCGCTGCACTTTGTCCGCAAACGGATTCATCTTTCTGCAACTCACTTCCTCTATATTGTTCCGCTCGTGCGAAACCTGCTGAACCAGCGATTTAAGCAACCCATGCAACTGTTGATAACTGTTAACAATAGGACAGGTTTTTGCATAATAATCTCCATGTTCCCCATCTGGAGATAGCGATTTAAAAGATTTTTTAATACAGTTGCTCAAAAAGTGGCATATTGCAGGGACGTTTAGCGTTCGGGATGTGGGCTATTACATACTCGAGCTTTTTTTTTACCTTTTCCGACCTCGTGCTTTGTCTTTCTCAACTGTCAAAATAATGTCTATTAAAAAGAAAAAACCAACCACGAAAATTTTACTAAAAAAAATCATAGAAGTTTTATGCACATATTTCTAAAAAGAAGCTACTAATTTGTTTCAGATGTATCAGATTTGATTCAATGAGTAGGGTTAGGTTTCATTTCATTTCATGTCATTAAACTTCATTTTCGTTTCATATCAATAAAAAAAATTCTACTGAAGACTTGGCTGTATGGGCATAGTTACCTTTGCCTACCCAGAATGGGTGAAGAAAAAAAAAACCCTGCATCTATTCTTTTTTAATACAGTTGCTTCATTTTTTCGCAACTGTATTCAAAATAGTTGTTCAGTACACGTGCGGAACCGTCATTGCAACTTGTTCCGACTGTCTCTTTGCAATGACAGGCTTTTCGCACTCGTAATGATATATACTATTACTTACCTACTTATATTAAAATATTTTTCTTACCTATTATGTATTTTTGCTTGCATCGTTTGAGATGAGAACTGAGAACGAACAAAACAGGAGAAACTGATTTAATACCCAAATACCGTTTTCTTCGACGACTTGACTGACACGGTGACCCCTGCGATAGTCTAAGTGAGCTTTCATGATATCAATATGCTATCAGAAACAAGCCACCAGTCAAGAGTGGGTAGCATTTCAACATCGATACAGTCGATATCCTGGAGTTCCCACGCGTGCTCCGCGGATGTGCATATCGCAGAACTTGCCTAGAGACAAGCAGATTGCTGGCTGTTCCCACGATGGAACATCAACTTTCTGAATACAATTGTTCATCGAATCCATAGCGACAGAACCTACACAGTCACAGACGAACAGATTATTCAGTTAATTACTGTCTAATCAAGCATCCATTTGCAAGGTACCAAGTGACAGTACCGAACCTATCTAGCTCATATCTACTTACATCAGTGTCATTGGCTGGCGCAGAATACACCAAATAGGATATTAAAACGCTACGGACATTTATTACCAACTTGATAGACAAGTTTCATATTCACCGTGTCTATTTCGGTAATTAATCCCCATAAAGCAGTCGCTTATGAACCTTTCGTGCACCACGAACGCAGAGTCGAGTTACTGACACCTTATCCTCAATATCTCTTCTTTATCTGGAGTGCTTAAGCTCGGTAAGCAGATCGAAACGCATCTAATATTAGTTCTTTGAGGTGAGATAATCTCATAAATTTTAAAAGCCCCATTATAAGATTAAAGATTAGCAGTTGAAGCTTTCTCTATTTACTTAAGAGTATTACAATTACAATTAACCCGGTTCACACATTTCTTCGAAGATGAGAATCCTTTCACTCCAGTGTCGACAGCAAAAAACAATAGGTGATGCGATGCCAAAGAAAATCCAATTAAAATTAATTAGTAAGTCATAAGCTGTCCACAATGATTGATTGTAATTAATCCGAAATTGAAACATCAGCATTCAGCAAGTTTCAGGTATTGGTTGCGTTGGAAAAAGCATGAAATATCGATGCAACCATGTACGTTTTTACAACGAGTCCAACCGAAGGTCTTCGAGTATGACGACACGAAATTTTATGAATGTATAACTGCGAAGAATTTTATTGTAGTTGTATTATTGCACAATGTGAATATAGGCCGATGAACTGGAGATAGCAGCGTGTTCAATGCCAGCGTTATGCGGGAGTATACAACTGATCTTAGATAAGCTTGCGGATTCTTGCCTGCACAACGCAGCTTTGTGCGACTTGCATGCTTCGTTTGCATACTGCTATTAAGGACTGTCTGAGTGCAAATAGGCGTCTATAAACTTTTTACAGATACTAAGAAGGTACAGTTACAGGCAGGATATTACAGACTGTTAGCTGCAGAGATAATTAAAGCGGAATAATTCGCAATAAATATGCAGCGAAAAACAGAGCAAGTAAACAATTAAGCAATAACCATAAATAACAATAAACATACAGTATCTAAACGTAAAACAATAGATCACCAGGCCATACAGAGAACAAAAAAATATCGAGGAACATTCCCAAGGACGGTTGTACGATCGTGCGTTCAATGTGGCACTTAGCATATCGCTTGACCGGATGTCGAGGACTGACATCGTTTGACCAACGTGCACTGCATGTACTACATGATTGGTACATACTGGGAAAATATTCAACGCTGACCTTGCAAGCAGACCACCCAAAGAAAAACCAACGGAAGATAAAATTTTAAAACAATTTCCAGTTAGACCTATAAATTCACAGAAACCCGAAGATAATTTATACACAGAAGATACTTAAAACTGCTGGAGCCTACTATTAAATTGGAGTGTGTAATTATATCAACGAAAATTATGGTACTCAATGACGTAAGATCCTCAAAATTAAATTCAGCAGAATGGTCAGTAAGTATAAGTACTAAAAATATAGAAAACCTGATCGGAATAAGTAATTAGTTGAGCAAGGTGGGTAAGGTTCTCGGTATCGTGCCTACACAAGCACCTACGGAAATATAAATTAAAGAATCGATGCCAATGATTACTGGAGGATAAAATGAAGAAAATTACTCGGTTTACGAGCGGCTTTACGAGTCCATCCTCGTGCAAGTCGTGCACTCAGGTTCATTACCACAAAGGTGAGGAACGATGGGTAAATGTTGATAAAAATATGCTAAACAATACAAAGATTTTGTTACGTGGTTTTGAAGACATTATATCGGTTATAACTCTATTAAATTACTAAATTAAACTCGATCAGATTTTATTTAAGAATTTAATGAGTCATCATCATCAACAACAGCCTATAGAAGTCCACTGCTGAACATAGGTATCCACCAAGGAATTCCACGAAGAACGGTCTTGAGCCCTTTCCATCCACCGATTACCTGCAATCTTAACGATGTCGTCGGTCCATCTGGTACGGGTCTCCCTACACTTCTTCCAGATAAAATATATCCAATGAGTAAGTATATAAATAATGAATTGATTTTAATCTTCGCATTAAAGCAACAATATATCCTCAATCTGCATACGCATTCAAAATCCTAGACCGTATTAAAATGCCTAGATCAGACATGTGGGCATAATTTGGCGCGGGCGCGCAGCCGCGGCGGCGTCGTCACATCCGGCCCGTTGACCGCGTATTGGCCGTGTTGCGCAAGCACCGCCATGGGCATTGTATGCAAAACGAACCGCACACCACTCGCCAAATACCAAGTAAACTGCGATAACGGTAAAGCTATCCTGATCGAGAGATAGCGACCACATTCTGGGAGTTGGACTGGTGAAATCGGACAGAGTAAATCTTACAGAAATGAAAATACATGTGATACGTCGGAGTCTTAAAACTATACTCAAAATATAAGCTTTTATGTGTTGATCAAATTGACGTTTCAGAACATATTCTGAAGGATTCGGCGTCTGCAATAATTGAGACAATTTCTTTTGACGACCTTTGTGGAGCAGTGGGCGGTGGCTCGCTTGAGACGTAGTAGGTTGCCGGTTCGATTCCCGCCGCGAGACAAATTTTTGTATGTTCTGCAAATATTTATCTCAGGTTTGAATGTTTTCTATACATAAAAATGTAAGTATTAAAAATTAAAAAGTATTTATGGAGTATATCAGTCATATCGTTCTCATAATACAAGCTCTGCTTAGTTTGGGGCTACAAGATGCTATGTGATAGTGTCCAGGATTATTTACCGATTTATGTTTGAGTAGCGGTTCAGTATTTGGGCGTTAGTAATGTACCCTCCGGCCAGGTGGGGTGACGATCTGCGAAAGGCTGCTGGTAGAAGCTGGATGCGTCGGGCTCAGGACAGGGCGCAATGGCGCTCATTAGGGGAGGCCTATGTTCAACAGTGGACTGCTATAGGCTGATGATGATGATGATGAATGTACCCTATCTTGATCTATAGACATCGGCATACATTCTGGGAGAATATGTTGGTAAGCATTGAATTAACATCATATTCTCCCAAAATTGTCAGTAACAACTGACAGTCAAATTAATTATGAAAAAGATGGGAAATTTATAAAAAAGCGACAAAATCAAACAACGTACCTATTTCCGGCGCACACGTATTTCAAAACACAAAGGCCTAAAATCACATACCCGAGCAACAAATAATGTTTATCCAAGCTTGAGCAGGCACAATAAACCAGCCCTTTGAGATGCGCATACGCCGCTTAAGAAGTTGTAAGGCCGGAAGTATTTCTGCCCTATTCTCTTTTTACCAAGCGATGCGATGAAAAGTTAATATTATAAAAAAAAACAGCCATAAATCTATTCATTACAACACGTAGATAAAACAAACTCTATCAAAAATAAGCAGAAGACTGCATCTAAATAGGTAACATTGCGTAACATTGACAAAGTAAAGGATATAATTTTGTAAAAAATTGTCTAAAACTCTTACGAATACAAGGAGCGGAGGCACTCGTGTGAAATAAATCCTGACCGGCACCGGACATCCGTCTTTGTCGATATTCCCGTTCTACTTCAAAGGGAATCACTAATTTAAAATATTTAAACCATTTTAAACGTTACTTGCTGAGTAATACGGACTATAATAGCACTTTATGGGATACCATCAGCCGTAAAACTGGCCTAATACATCTTGTCACTTATAGAGATGATTAAATTGCAGTGGACACCGCACCGCTACAATAGTGGATGAGGAAACAAGGCTTAGTGAGTACAAATTGTGATGCACTGCACAGATAGGTGCTCAGTACGATAACAACAAACCCATTCAATGAGCAATACGCTAGATACTTCATTCAGTTCAGTATTTAATATCATTAGTACATTGATTTTACATTTATTCTTAGTTTAGCTAATATAGTAGAGTTCAACTCCACAAGCTAAGCTAAACTTAGCTAAACTCTATCTAGCTATCTCTAGCATTTCAGATGCAGAAACGATTTGATGAACGAAAAGATTCAGAGAGTTTACATGTTAGGGACAATGCTCGATGGATGTAGTGCTCAACCTCCATCAGATCATAACGCATTCAGCACCTAAAGTTGTCACGAATGGTCAGAAAATAAATAATAACGTGTCGAGGTGAAGTGTAACTGAAATAGAGTGGTATAAAAATTGTCACTTTGCAGAGAAGGGTCAGTGGCGCTCTCCGTCCGTAGGCGTCGCCCACGTACCGACGATATCCGCTGTGGATTTGGGGACGAGGTGTGATCTTCTTTTTAGATAAATATTATCATAACTCCTTTCTTTATATTGGTCTCGTAAAACTTTCTAAACAGATTAATAAAATTGAACAATGCGATACGGCCCGCGCACCGGCCGGCAGCTTTCTTGAGCTCGACCTTGGTCGAGGACTCGCAGAACGGACGTGGACGATCGTAAAATAAAAACGACTCTCGCAGCCGCAGAGACAAACAGACAGACGCTATAATATATGGCGAGACGGTCACACGATTGACGGCCGATAGCTCCTCCGTCAGAACGCCGGCATCCGGCATTCAAGGTGACACGGCCCATCCTTGCAGATCCGGTCTCCGCTAAAGATACAATATTGTCTCTGAAACAATACTTGATGTATTGAACCTAGAGTGAAAGCCGATTTTTCCGATTCTTCGAAGAAAGGTGATGCGCAAAGCAATCAGCAACAATATTTTACAAAGATCTCCGAGAGCAAATATTTTAACTCTGTATTGACCTGACAAAACAGACAATAATAATGAACTGTATAGTATATATTTCGTTTTATTGCTAGTTAGCATTGAGAAGTAAATAAAAATTATGTTAAATAAAAATAAATTAATTCATATATCATTCAAAATTTAAAATTGAATCGGTGTTTAAAATATTTTGGAAGATTATGTCGCTTGTAATTCACTGAGACTGCGCTTAATGTCGTTGCTAGTGGTTTTGTCGTCAAATTTAATTAGAGCACACCACCGATACATGCGCCCGCGCAGTTCGACGACCGGTCGCCCACCACATTCACCATTCTTATTGATCCCATTCAATCGATCCTTGGTGATTGATAAATCGTGATGTGGGAGTGACATCGCTCCAATAGCACCCAAACATAATAACCAGTATCATAGTTAATAATAATAATAATAATAATATTTTTTTTTTTTTATTAATCAAGCAATTACATACATACACATTAAAAATAATAATTCAAACTAGAATAATATTAATAATATTGTGATGGCTTGTGGTTGAATAAATTGGCTTGCAGTATCTACACTAAGTTCGAGACTTGTGTTGTAGACACCGCATTCCTTCCATAAATGGCATCGTATAGCCATGTATATATTTTCAATAAAATTACATACTACATTATTTTGAAATTCAATACCAACTCATGCACATCAAATTCTCATAATTTTAATTTAATTAAACTATACATTTTCCTACCATTACATTCCAGAATAACAAAACAAAATCAATATTCAATATATTACATTAGGTAAAACCTGATAAGTATTGTATACATCATTTCAAAAATAACTTCTAATATTTAAATACGAGTATGTATAATAATGGGCTTTATAGAATTTAGACATGTAATTAATATAGTAACATAACTTAATACAATTCATTCTAATTCAATACATAATAAATTTAATCCAAATCATTTCAAGTTAATTTAATTTAAATTTAATCCACTAACAACTTCATCAAAATCAATATAAAATATAATCCAATATTTACTTATACATCTTAGTACCTACATTGATATTAATTAATTATACATATTTCTATTGAATAATTCTGAGCAGTTGCTCAGTATCATCATAAGATAGACTTAGTAGCCAATCTCTCACAGTTGTCTTGCACTCCAACTGATTCATGTTGACCAGACCTTTTATAGACATGTTTGCTCTGTTATACAAAAGTGGACCTAAAAATGTGTGTTGACGTTGAGCAAATACAGTTCTAACAGAAGGTTTGGTCAGCACTCGATCTTTTCGACGTTTGCCAGTTGACAAGTTTCCAGATACATCAACTTTCCTATGTTCTGATAGAATAAGAGCACTAATAAATAGCTTGCGAACTGACAATACCGCACAGTCATTATATAGGTCAGTTGTAGGAAACCTGAAGGGTTTAAACGTTGTAACTTTTAAAACCGCTCTTTGTGCACGTTCCAGTTGCAACATATATGTTGCACAGGCTCCTCCCCAAGCGGGGTTGCAATAAGTCAGGATTGATCTACATAGAGAGTTATATACATCAATAAGTAGGCACCTATTGGCAACATTTCTTAAGTTTTTGAAAATGTATATTAATTTTCGCACTCGACCTGAAAGTATATTGATGTGGTTTCTCCAGTTCAGTTTCTCATCAATTACGATACCTAAGTATTTTATGTTTTGTACTTGTTCTAAGTCTGGACAGCTACAATTAACATATGCGCAGTGCGAATGCACTTTGATTGTGAGTTTGGGAGTTCTACTGCGGGCGTTTGAAAAAGATAAACACTTAGTTTTGCCTATGTTAAGGGATAATAGGTTATCCTCTAACCATGTGCAGACAATCTTTAGACCGGCTTCCGCATGCAGCCTGGCCTCTTCCCAACTATCACCTTCAAATATAAGTGCGGTATCATCTGCGTATGAGAAAATACGGCCATGATCTAATTTTAAATTGCACAAGTCGTTAACATAGATAAGAAAAAGAACAGGGCCCAGCACACTACCCTGTGGAACACCATGGGTGATCGGTAGTTCCTCGCTAAGCATGTTGCCAATTTTAGTTTTCTGTTTTCTGTTTGTCAGATAGCTGGATAGCAACTCAAGTGGTTTGTCCCGGATGCCAATAAGTTCCAATTTTTTAATAAGAATGGGAATGGAAACAGTGTCAAATGCTTTAGCCAAGTCTAGAAAAATACCAATAACCTTTCTTTTTTTATCAATATTATTTGCTATGAAGTCAACGAGTTCTGTCACTGCACTTTCAGTAGAACGCCCCGATCGGAATCCAAACTGAGCAGGTGACAGAATATTGTATGATTCTAGGTACTTTATGAGTCTCTTGTTTATGACTTTTTCAAAAATCTTCGAAATGCTCGTTAAAACAGATATTGGTCTGTAGTTTGTGACACTGTCTCCATTACCCCCTTTATGTACTGGAGTTATTATGGCTGTTTTAAATACTCTTGGAAATACACCAGTGGTCATGCAAACATTGCAAATGTGTGTTATCAGTGGGACTAAAATAGAGCTACCAAGTTTTAAAACCTTTGTGGGGATTCCATCGTACCCTGTGGCACAATCGTTCTTTAATCCAATAAGAATAGAGTGTATTTCTATTTCGGTAGTTGCTAACATTCCAATTGAGTTAGATTGTGAAGGTAATTTGTTTATCCAGTTTGCAATGTTTTCAGGGCCACTGTTATTAGATTTGATTTGGGCTGCTAGATCTTTACCAACATTGGCAAAGAACTCGTTTACGAAGTTTACTGATTGTTCGGGACTAGATGTTAACTTAATCAATCCACTATTGTTAATCTTAGGTTTAGTTGTAAAGGTTATTTGTCGTATTGTCTCCCAGGTTTTTTTGATATTATTTTTGTGTTTTTGTAGTTCACTCTTTTCATATTCTATTTTAGCTTTCTTTAATAACTTGTTGCAGAAGTTTCTGTACCGCGTGTATGTTAGCTTTAGTACTTGGTTTGTAAGATCCTGTTTTAGCTTGAGGTGCATTTTGTCCCGTGTACGTAGACATCTAAGCAGGCCCGGTGAGACCCAAGGCTTAATTATTCGTTGGTTCTGTGGCACTTTAAAAATTCGCGTGCTCACTTTAACAATTTCCATAAGTTTGGAGATTAATATGTTTGCTGTAGCATCAGCATCCCAGAGACTTAAGATTTGTGAGAAATCGGTTATTTTTAGTTGTTCATTAAAAGTAGTCATATTTGTTTTAGATATGGTTTTTTTAGGAGTACCAGTTCTACACAATTTCCCTACACTTAAAAGAGCTGGACAGTGATCTGTTAAATAAGTTTGAAGAATCACAGTCGTGCATACGTTCTTACTTCTTAATATTATATGATCTAAACATTTGTCACCTCTTGTAATTGAGGTGTGAGTGGGTAATAACCCATGGGTTGCCAGCAGTTCCACATAACTAGGAGAAAGCCTATCACTGTTGTCAGGTCCAATATCAATATTTATGTCGCCAATAACGGCAACAGTTGGATAGCTTCTAACTGTATGCAGGATAGCATCTAAAGAGTTTAAGAAATTGTCAATGTGTGTGAAAGATGGGGACCTATAAAGTGCGATGATTGCAAAAATATTTTCTATTTTAAGAATAAGACAGTCAGAGTCTTGGAAATTTGGTTCTTCTATTGTACAGTTTAAATGCGATTTATAGTATATTATTATGCCGCTGTTATGATTAAAAAGTTTCTTAGTAACTTCCAAGTTATAATTCTGGAGTTGAGGTACAGGTTTAAGTTCATTAACCCAGCATTCTGTTAGAATCATTATGTCACAATTAAATTCCAGTCTAGCGATGAGAAGTTCAAAAGCACTAAAATTCTTGTAGATACTTCGGATGTTTTGAGTAAGGATGTTAATTGTTTTATTCGAAATGTCAATAAGTGATTTACAGCGTTCTGGGTCGCAATTATGAACATTTGCTACTGCAAGATCATCAATTTGGTTACAAATAATTGTTTCGAATTGTTTATTGGTGTCATCCATAATCAGAGATAATTTTGTTTTGGAATCTGAATATGAGATTTCTCAACACATTCCATAGGTAGTTAATTAGAAGGAGTAGTTGGTATTCTGTTGTTTCTTTGAGTGGGAGAGGGAGTGTTATGTACAAACGTGTGTATGTGGTTATTATAAATTTAGAGTAACTTAATCTAGATAGAAGAATCGAATAGATTCCAATTGTTAAAGAATTAGTAGTTAGTCACTTCATTTGCTTCAGTTCTTCAAGCTGCAACTCACTAGTAATTAGAATCGGCTGCGAGCCCTCTGCTTTTCTGACAAATATCTTGCCGTTGGTGCACCAACAGTATCTGAAACCGCTGGTTTTTGCAACCTCTCTGGCAAGGAAGTAGATCCGTTTGGCTTTAGGGGTAAGGAAGTCGGAAATGTATATAGGTATCTTCTTGCCTTCTAGTCCTATAGCCGTAGTGTTGATTTTATCACCTACGTGATGGTAATTGTATTCTTTAACCGCCTTTAGAATATTGTGTTTCTTCATTGGTGTAGTCACATCCATAACAATAGGTCTATCGCCATTAGGCTTCCCCTTGATTCTATAGATATTTCTGATGAAGCCCCTCTCTCCCTCCAGTTTCAGTTTATTATGTAGATTATCCATTATACTCAGCAGGTCACTCTTTGTTTCGTTTTGTTTAGTAGGAATCCCTCTTATTTCAATGCTAGTGCTTCTGGCATTCCTTTCCAATTCCTCTATTTTGTCTTCCAATTTCTCTAATTGGCAGTTCTTTTCTTCTCGCTGTTTTTCCAGACTGTTAACTCTTATCTTAAGTTCTTCGTAATTTTTAGACACAAACTCTAAGGTTTTTTCAATATCGGCATTAGTTTTTTGTATTAATTTAATTTCAGATTTTATTTCTTTAACATCAGAAACAAGATTTGAGAGGATTGATTCCTGCTCACACTTCCAAGCAGTGAGCATGTCCATTATCTCGCTTTGATTCTCTTCATCTTTTGCAGGTGTGTTGGCCGTTCGCGGTCGTTTATCTGCTCGTTTACGAGGTGTAGGCGACGTTGTTGAAGTGTTACCGATAGATGACGGTTTGGGTGGGGTCCGTTGAGTACTCATAGTAATTATTCTCTAAGTTTATCTTCTAGTATAGGTACCAGAATAGCAAGCGTGAGGGTGTGGTGTAGTTAGTAGGTACGTCCTTAAAACAGGAAAAATCTTTAAGCAATCAGTTCGCAATCAGGAGTACTAGGAGTGCAAAAGTGCCGTAGAGCTTTATTCGCAAATGGAGCGTGCACGGGGGCGCGGGCTGTTTGGCAGCGGTGTAAAGCGAATATAGCAGTAGGTAAACAATCACAAGTCCTAGGAGTGCAGAAATGCCATAGAGTTTGTCGGCTAGTGGAGCGTGCGCGGGGGCACGGGCGGGTTGGCAGCGGGGCAAAGCGAGTATGTTGACAACGTTGAGCAGTATACACTCACAAGTCCTAGGAGTGCAAAAGAGCCATAAAGCATGCGTTGGGCCGTGCGCGGGAGCGGGGCAGGGCAGCGGCAGGGCGGAGTTTGTCCGTAGCGCAAAGCACGAAGTACCAGGAGACAAGAAGTCGCACAGTGCTAAACACAGCTTGCCGCGCACTAGCAGAGTGCAACTGTTCGGGGTGCGTGGGGCCGCCGCGACCGGTTATTTCGAAGAGTAAGCTATCTAATGAAGTTGGGTCTCTCGCACGCACGGCGATGCGGCGATGACGTCACTGATAAAGTAGTTCAGCAGGTAGGAGCACAGTTTGCGTGAGTCATTCACTCGCGCGCACGCACGCACACTGATATTAATGTAGTACTGGTAGTAGTAGTAAAGACTCACACAGCGATCATGACGGTCCGGATGCCCCGCTCAACCTCTTGGCTTGTTATGCAGTCCTATTTTTTGTAGATGATTTTTTGGCCGAAATAGTATTAAATTTCAAAATAAATACGATAAGGAATTCACTTTAAACACGTCTGAGCTCCTCAGAAGTCCGGGAGGAAGTTTCTAACTTTATATGTAAAGTTAGTGTTGTAAGGTGTTACATCGCAAACAGCTTAACGGTGATAGTGCTGCGGGCTTTTTGATAATCAACCGGTGCGTAGGGTGACACGGAGAATAGACGGGGGCGAGCGTGGGTTCCCGAACCGAGGGCGGAGACAGCTCCTACAAGCACTCTCTCCGAGATCTAAGCTAAGTACGGCTCAACTGCGTGATAGTTACCATGTGCAATGCAGCCTTACGTAAGGTTCTGCGAATAGAATAAGTATGTGCAAGTTATAGCAAGCAGGCAATCGGTGACACAACAAACAAGGTGTTATGCAAATAAACATTGCAAATTATATTACTAAAGCAAATGGTTATCAACCTCAGTTTTTTGACTAGATAATGGTTTTCGGTTCTTTTCACATTGAGAATTTCATAGCTTATCTTCCAAAAGATAATTCAATCATCACACATCCTATTCTCTAACAGGATTTTGAGGATTTCGGTTTCTGTGTACATCGTTAATCATCTACTTCAATGAAAGACGAGGTATCCAGCGATGCTTACATGGCTGAAACTGTGTTTATAGCATCCGCTTTCCTGCCGTGGACCGACGAAAATACCGTTACGCCCGTACAGCCAAACTTCATTGATTTACATACGCAAATCATGACGAATTGCCTACAATGCACGTCCAAAATACGCCGCTCCTCCGCCATCGGCACACATTACGATTACCTTCACTTATTCAATAAGCGAATGAGAGTACCAATACAAACCAACTCAGGTTTTTTGGTACAAAAAGTGTTAAATGTAAAAAAAAACTTTTGTATGTATCTATTCGAAAAGAAACATTAATTTAAAAGATAAGGCTCAGGGCTAAAAATTTGCCAGATCTGAACAGTAGTTTAGTAAAATATGTATATATATTAAATGTGTGTGTGTGTGTGTGTGAGTGTGTGTGTGTGTGTGTGTGAGTGTGTGTGTGTGTGTGTGAGTGTGTGTGTGTGTGTGTGTGTATGTGTGTGTGTGTGTGTGTGTGTGTGTGTGTGTGTGTGTGTGTGTGTGAGTGTGTGCGTGCATAAATAAATATATAAATAACGTAATAAAAACGAGGACAATTTATGTAATCTAAGCTCTAATAACTCTGATACAGCATAGATATGTAAAGAAATGTGTTTTATAGAGGCATAGAGTGAAGCATCGTAAAATCTTTATGAAAGAGCAGTCATATACATCCACCTACCCTATTCACAAATTTATATGTAAATGTCATGTGTGTCGCTTTAGCAAAATGTAATATTCCCATTCAGCTCACATTCACATCATGAGTTCCATCTACAGAGTTTATTAAGATCTATTCATCCGGTAACTATTAAGAAATAGCAAACAAGATGTTGCTCACCGGCTTCAGTTATTAGAATTTTATAGCGTCTTTAATGGCGTCTTTACGTCAAAGAAATGCCATACAGAAACACAGAATAATTTGCTGTGGATTGTTTTAATGGAATCTAATAAGCTCTAATGGATATTGCCGTTGCTGTAAGTTCTGTTAACGGATAAAGTCGTGACGGAAGCGCGACGAACAAAAACAAACTAGCTGCACTGGGAAGTTTAAAAATTTTTACACTCGTTAGTGCATCCGGTGAATTACAGTTGCATTCATTCTTTTTGCTGGAGTTCGATTTAAAAAAATAAATTGATGAATCGGACAGCATAGTTCATGGCGAGGGAGAATATCCTGTCGCGTCGCCGCGGGAGTGGGAGGTTGCGCGCAGGCATCCATGAATAGCCCTAACGAACCTGCTGGCCTTGGCGGGACTGCCCTTCGGCCGCCATGCCGCGACTAGCTATAGAACGGACATTAAAATACTGTTCGACCATATTCAGAAGTATCGGCCCTAACGCTTCACCTTAGCAACCATCTGTTGCGTACAGCAATCTTGCGAATATTTCATTAATTGGATGCGATGAACAAAATAATCATCGCAAACATACTATATTGTCTTTAACGTACCTATGTGAGGTACATATGTAAACAGTATACGCGGCAAACATCTCATTCACGATCCTTTGATTGCGTTTGAATGAGTGACGTGCTCTGCGTTTACAATTTGCCTCGTAACAGGAAGTGAAACGAGTCCACCCATATATCAAGGACGATAATATTGAAACCTGATTTGTAGCTCAATTTATCTTCAAACAAATATTTCACTTTACATTATTATATTGTTCCATCTACAATTTAGAAGGAAATATTAATGGAATAGGGATTGATCCAGGTAAGTAATAGTTTCCGACCTTGAGTAAGTCAGGATCGACATGGTAACCCACTTACCGCTGCGTGCCCGCGCGTGCCGACAAGGGATTACTGCTCGACTAATGACGTCGTCATTTACAACTTACACCATCTGGGATGGTGATATATCCATTTATATTTCTAACATCAGCGCTCTATTTATTTGACCGGTAATAAACTAAATCATAGCTATCGTAGAGTATTTTTCGTATTATTTTTAATTACGAAATAAATAACATATGCAATGTTATTTCAGTTTTATCATCATCATCATGTAGGCGTACCAATTCACACATCCGAGATTAATTTAAGAAGAATAGATTAGATATTATATTAAACATGGAACTAAAATATCACTGGTCGTTAAATTAGTGTCGCAGATCCGTATAGGAACATTGACCTGGTTAGTTGCTTACGGCTAGACCAAGACATGTAGATACGATTACTGCACCAGTGCACAGCGTAGAGCTGTGCACTGGTGCAAGATTAAGCAACCCGTTCACATTGGCAATCTGCGCCTTTCAAGCAGAATCAATCGCTAAGACGTGAACAATGCCTCATTATAGACGGTGTTGTTACCACCAGTGGCTGAACTAAGGAAGTCAACATCTATTAGCTTGGCACAATAGGTGAGCGACATCCGAAGCTCATTACTGCCGTTCATTTCCGCTGGTGATTCGCAACTTGGGACTAAATCGCGGCTTATGAAATATCAGTAGGCTCATTCCGTACAGGAGCGGTATCGATGAGACTATTAAATTGCAAAACGATAACGAGAGTTGTATATTTCCTAGTTCATAGACTAGACTGGTAATGAATGCAAAATTAGAAGTCAGCTTCACAGCTTTTACATCTATAAAATAGTTCTTAAACAAGTTGAAGCGATGGTCGATAGAAATAATATGGAGATGCAACTTAGCTCATAAATAAGTCTGCGGCGGTTTTTTATTTCCTTTTTGTGTATAATATGGATGTGTTCATTTCATAGTATTAACGCTAGGAGATCGTAAATATGGGCGGCCTTGATAATTTTGTTTACGGATGCTAAATGCGTTGGCAAATCAACTCGAATACTAAGTTAATTTTATAAAACGATGACAAGACGAGTTGCATGAGAATTTTAAAGTTCCTGATATAAGTTAATATTAATTATAAAAGCATGTAAGAATATTCACACAGTCAATAAAGTAGCCGTCCGTTCGTCTTGTTTTCTTTATTATATCGACTGAATTTAAGAGCTCCGCTAAAACCAGGTAGGTAAGTGGTTATGCTGACAACTGCATGCATATCCATAAAGTAATGCAAATAGAACGTGAGGATGCATACATCTAACCACTAGTGATCCGTGCCAACGATCCTCAGGACATAAAGTAAGCAAATATGATTTGTTTCGTGCAAACATTGCGTGTTATCTCGGCGTTTTACCGGCGAGGTTTATCTATGGCCGCCGCCTCAACCACCCAAGGCACACGTAGTAGCCACAACAGACAAACGTGCTTTTTCTACTGCACAAACATTTGCCGAGTAAATATTGATCACATGCCCTCGCGAGTGTTGCAAGGGACCGCCCTCGGCTCGACGCAGACACGACGGTTCCATTTTATTATTACGATGAAGATTGAAACGAAGATAGGGGCACAAGACTAAACCAGTTATGAAGTAAACGCAGTGGGCAAGCAAAACTCTTTAGCGATCACAGGTCACAGCGTGAAGGGGAAATGTGAAATTGATGTCAAACAATGGTCTCGCGAAAAAACCCCACGACTGAACTGTTGATCGTTGATTTAATGAATACATTTAGCAGGGCACCAGTACATCGTACGATGGAAAGCGCATAATGACTTCCGTTGCCTGGACAGAGCTGAGAAACATCGAAAATTTAAAATAAGTTGTTTTACTGATTTTAAATTCACTTGGAAGTCTGCTTGATTCAAGATGAGATGAAACTCATCAATGATTTGATGATGATGAATTTGATGTCAATGTTGTTGTCACAAATAAATGCTTTTTCTTTCTTTCTTTTTTCTTTTTCTTTCAAACTTAATAGCCAGAAAATAACACGACAAAGCTCACATAAATGAGCTAAGAAGGAATATTGAGTTACTTAGTTCAGAATCATTCTACTTATAGTTTATGGTGGTTGGAATTGGATATGTACTAAAGTAAATATTGTTATTCGTTGCGAACTCTTTGATTAGCGGATGAGGGAAGTGCGGTCGGTATAGCGTAAGTGCTCCACGACACTCGGGCTCGCGATTCTAATTCTGATATATCCTGCGGGTTTCCTGCGCTAGCGCCGACCGGAACCTGCCCACTCTCCCTAATAAATAAACCATACTGGTTTTCAACGAAGCGTCTAATGAACTTTAAACCATACTAAATTTTAGTTCTCATTCACTAGCAGAATCTTATAATATGCACAATACCTACAGTAAATTTGATCCCACCTGGGTATTCATCATCGTCATCATCATCGGCCTCCAGCAGTCCACTGCTGGACATATCCCCAAAACCCTAATGAGCGCCATTGTGCCCTGTCCTGAGCTTGACGCATCCAGCTTCTACCAGCAGCCTTTCGCAAATCACCCACTTGGCCGGAGGGCGTCTTACACTACGTTTGCCGAGCCGCGGTCTCCACTCAAGAACTCGTTTACCCCAACGGTTATCAGTTCTTAGGCAGATATGGCTAGCCCATTGCCCCTTCAGCTCGCTAATTCTCTGAGCTATGTCGACCACTTCAGTTCTATGTCGGATAGTCTTCATGCGGGTTCTATCCTTCAGAGAAACTCCGAGCATAGCTCGGTCCATAGCTCGCTGAGCTACTTTAAACTGGTGTATCCTTCTGTGAGTGTCCACGTTTCAACTCCGTATGGCATGACGGGTAGTACGCACTGATTGAAAACTTTTGTATTCAAAAATTGCGGTATGGGTGACGAGAAAACTCGACGTAGTTTTCCAAATACTGGCCAACCCAGCTGAAGGGACCTGGGTTTTAAGAATTTACGTTTAAGATGTACGACCGATAATACGACCGATATAAACATGTATAGAGCTTACTTACATATTTATCGTTCGTTTTTCTGCTCATGCCAATGAATGTCAATCTCCTCCGATCCACAGGTAATGTAAGCGCAAATCAACCGGTATTTAATTAATTTTAATGAATGCAATCATCGATACCGCAAATAGCTTGGCACAATCAAGTAATTATTGATAATACATAGGTGTATAAACAATGTAATTGCGGAAAAATGGTATTCTGCGAACAATGAGGATCTAAAGATAAATAATCCATTGACAGCCTTTTATTGTCTATGGAAGCTGATGAGTGAGCGGTGACTCGTGAATGAGAAACAAAAACAAGCTAAACTACGTCAATATCGGCCGGCGGTGTCGGTGTTTACACACGGAGCGAAATATAAACACGTATGAACTCATACTAGTTCTGGATTACCTACATAATTCATGGTGAATTGCTAATTAATGATCTGCACGTTTCCATATTCTCTTTGGGAAAGCTATAATTCTTCTGTTATATTAATGAAAGGCTCAAAAAGAAGATGAGAACAAAAGTATCAGCATTTTTGACAATCAGCATAAATGTTCGCAATAAAAGTAATTATGGCCAGAGTTAAAAATAAATCTTCAACTGCACAGTAAACATAAATTACGTTCCAGAAGCGAAGTTCTGAATGAATTGTTGATACTGTAGGTAAATGTATTAGGTACTGAGCAACAGAGAGCGTGGCACTATCAGTAATCAGTTCACATCCTCTTTCGAGGCCGCTAACCGCGCAAGTTAACACCTATTGTTTCCGCTGATGAGTACTATCTTTCCATTCACCACGCCTATGTCCATTCACCAGTTCTAGGAAAACCAATTGTTCGATTCCCAGACCGGCATTTGCTTTCAGGAATATCTGCGCCATCAAAGTGTTCCTCGAACTTAAATTAATGGGAAATGGCACAGGTAGAGCTTCCTAAAAGAAAACAGCTTTTAATCGAATTCTCGATGTTCAACTAATTATTTCCTGTCGCACTGTCTTAAGCCTGATACCAAACAGTTTGGAGCTGCATGCTAGGATGAGCATGAGCAGGAATCATGAACAGTCACAATCACAAACCAGAAACGTCATGGGAACATGAAGCGAGCTCCAATTACATATCGCAAAGATGTGAACAGCCAAGGTTCCGTGGACAGAATGATTGCATTACGTGGGAATGGGAATTTCTATATTGTGCCAACACCAACTCATTTCAGTAGATTGTTGGCCATGGAAAAAACTCAGATGCTATCCAAAAAGGATTAATTAGTTTGAGAAAAATGTGTTTTTATTGTAAAACAAAAACATTCTCAGGCATTAAAAAAGAAACGGCGTCGTTAATCAAGGCACTGTTCTTTCATAAATATTAGTTATTTTTATGGACCTAGCTAATTAGATTTTAAATAATCTAGCCATCTTATTGGCTCATTACAAATTTAAAAGTACCTACATGACAAATTCACTGTAACTATTTAAGGCTAAGACTATACAGGTCAGACCGCCCTCTCGCTCGCACTATTCAACATTTTTGAAGATATAAAATCCCTGAATGTAGTTATGCCAAATAGCAAACCTTCACGACCTAGAAAATAACCATACAAAGGTTCAGTTGAATAGTGCAAGCGAGAGGGAAAACCGACATGTATCGTCGTCTTAAAGATCAGCTCAGCCAACATTCGGGAAAGGTAAGATTACGGAGAATGCATGCATATAAAAGGACCGATATTGTCGCGATACAGGATGTCAGCTGAGGGCGCGGGGTAAGTTACACGATATCCCTTTTACGTGGACCAATTAACGGATCCCTTCGGACCGGATACGTATACACATGCATTAGCACCTCTGCCCTTCACTAATCTTCTTATGGCAGCTAAAAAATATATCCCCGAACAATAGCTCCGCAAAAAGAGCCTTCGAGACACGTTTAAGTATCGTGGACGTGACTTCTTTGACCGGATTACCAGCCTCGTCCATCAATGTCCTTGTCTTCCGTAGTTAGTCAGCCTCCGTCTATGGTACAGGACAGTAAATACTTGTCGGGCATACAATTACTCTATCAGAGGACACCAGAGTGATTGTATTCAATGCGCGTTGCGTATAAATATCCGAAGATATCTGAATGGCATACCCATATGCATAGTTTCTTTAATTTCATTCTTATGCCATTCATAAAACAAGTTTCTGATGTGTTTTAAAAGCCAGCTGTTTGTTCGAATCTTTCACTTGGCACAATCGTTTTACTTTAGATCTAGCAAAATATTTACGCACTACCAAATAATAAGCTTTTGAGTCAGCGGATGAGATATCCACGTGTATTTTACAGTTTTACATTGTTGTGCGCTAAAATAGCCGAAAGAACACGTTCCTTAAATTGCTTTGGAATTCGCACGACAGAAACGAATGAAACTGAATTTGCATGTCTAGGTATATCTATCTTTTGCATGTCTAGTCAAGGTATATTTCTGAAATTCTAATATAGATCTCAGGACATTGTAGCTTCGTTTTTGTAATTCAAAAGTTACTAACATTACATAACAAGGTTTATAAAAAAATCTATTTTTAACAGCTAAAAAGAAACCGGAAGTGCAGCCCGTGCCGCCATTTACGGAACCACGGTATGGCGAACGTATGCTACTTCCGTTTTTGCCTGAACGGATTCCACCCTCAGACAAGGGCTGTTCCGGAAGGGACAATTATTAATAACCGCTCAAAAGTCAACCGAACTTTTGTTCCGATTCTAAAGACTTCCTATTTTTTGTTTTCACGCATAGTTAACAAAAGAAGGAATTCTGAATTAACTATTTGTACAGTCATTTGAATACAGCGCATATAACGCATGGAATTCGTTTTAAATAGTCTGTTAATTATTACCGAAACGAAACTGATTATATCAAACGAACATATATATGCCTAACGTATACAAGCCGATAGGATCAGAAAAAACTGAAAAACACACACGGCTTTCTCGATAATATTGAGTTGCGATGTTTATGTTAATTATATCTACATGGTGAATGTCCATAATGATGGAAACCTCTAACGTAAAGATGACGTTGCACCAACGCAGAACAGAACCCATTACCGGGCGATCGTATAAACTTCGAACATAATTTATAGCTTCCTCTCCGTGTTTTTCACAGCAACAATGCTCTCTCTCCAGAGTGTGAAGTTTAATGTCTTTACGATGTGTCGAGGAGTAATTTGCTTTAACTTAACAATATTACGGATATGTAGGTAGATTCCATATAAGGCTTCGATTGAGTTTTAATTGCAAATTCATCGACAATGCATAATTCATGACCATAGTTTAAAAGCTTAACAAAATAATAGTAGCGGGGCCCAGGCCTGGGCCCACTATTATTATTATAATACCAGTATTATTATAGACTAATGTTCACTCAATTATGGGTGACCACATCATTATTATTGCAATGTATCTCGTCCTTAATTCAGCAAGCTTAAAATTCCCAAGAAAAAAGAACTCCCTAATTAAAAGTCCAATCATTACGAACTTAGCAGTGGGAGACTAAGTGGTTTCTCAATGCGATTCAGCCCGTGAGAAACAAGCTCGCAGTTTCTTTGGATACGCGCAACAACGGCATTTGTCTGATTCTTTTTACAGACGAAACTTTTGCTCATCTTTCAACGGTTTTGTAAGCTGTTTATTATGGTGTTTTCTTCAAGAAAACACCATTTGTTTGCTAAAACACCGTAGTCAAAAGATTTGAATAATGACGCATAGATAGCAAGCAAATATACATAAGAAATCAGAATATAAAGTTAATATTATTTCTGACATCTTCTCAGAATCTCGGGCCCAAAATACAATTGTGAGAAATATCATAGGTGCAGGATGTAATAATATTTAATGAGTGTATAATTTATACAGATACAATTATTTTACGAAGGAAATGAAATGTAAATCGAGTAGATGGAATTTATTAAGTCCAAGAAGGGGCAACAAAAGATGAACTGGACGTTAACGAAAGTGCATTTACATTTTAAGAATAAACATTTAGAAGGAACCAATTATACTTGGTATTTTAAAGATAGGGGTGTTATGGAAACACAGAATAAACTAATGAGAAGTTGTATCCGTATCCGTATGATGACCACAGTTATCAGAAATATCCATCAAAACTTAGCAATCTCAGAGTAAAATAAAGGCAGCAATAAAGGTTCTAACGAACATTTTAACATTCAAAGCTTGGTACAAATAGAATAAGTTACAATAACAGTACTTAAAGGTGGTTAAATGTAAAAGACCAAGTTAAGGAAGTTGTAATAGGATTGGGAAACTGCTGGTTTGGTATCTAACGAATATTATCTCAATGAGATTTCCGCAGTCCACTTAAGTAAAACCTCCGTAAAGATATCGTTCCTCGATAATTTTATAAGATAACATCGCATTCCTGACTCTAGACTTCCTCAATTACATTGCAATTGATGCAGAAGGTGATTGCGAAAAGAAAACAGCATCAGGCTTATATCCTCCTAAAAAAGAGAGTGATCTAATATTGCAACTTTAATCTAGTACCTAATCAAATATGTTTTTGCACGAATATCAGCAGTATTACGAGCAAAAACGCTGTTGGGTGTAATATACGGAAAGTAATAACAGTAATGGAATGGGATGGAGGAGTGTACCGAGTGAGGCGTGTCAATTTAATATCCGCTGGTGCTGGTGGGTCCTCTGATGGATGGCCGCTTGATTAGCCCCACCGGACTCACAGTTTACGATCTAACGCTGCGGTCGGCATATTAACCAAGAAAGTAGAGGTCAGATTTGATTCAGCTTTCAAGCCTTTAAAAGGCAGCTACTTTTTTTATAAAACTGGCCAAACTCCTCACGCTTTTGGAGTGTTTAATTGACACTTTAAGAAATAAACTGCGAATCGGTGTTGTAAACTTTAGCGAGACCGATCGATATCTCAGGGCAAACAATAGGGACTCATCAATTTGGACACGAACGATGCGACGTGAGCGCTTGTGGGTTGCACAGAAAAAATTGGCGAAAATTGACTCCAGGTAGAAGTCAGTGAGCGCCTCTCAAAACTGGCTATTGTGTTGTAACGGCGCCTAAAATCTGACCATTTTTTATAAGCAATTTATAAACAAAACCGAACGCATCTGTCCTGTTAGAAGAATGGCCTTGGATATTTATAGGTGAGATCAAACATTAGCAACACTGAAGGTGATTTCAACAACAGCGATCTCAGCAATTGAATTATTCAAATTAAATATAGCCATAACATTGGTATTAGATTAGAATATGTACATAAATTATAGTTATGATAGAGATGATTATATATTAGGTAAGGTAGATGTTTCTGAATCAAAAAAAAACTTCACTTTAGAATTTAAGATTGTGTAAGTTGATAATAATGTTAATGCTTAATTTAAAATAATTTCAATGGATAAAGAGGAGACTAGATGGCATGCTACACCTACTATCTTTGAATAACGTGGGCACCCACCTACAATACAACCCACTGTTGTATTTTTCCTCAACGATGGTTTAGCCTACGTGTCAAGCCTTATAGAAAAGTAGTCAGCATTGATTTAATAGAATTAAAGTAAAATGTGCTCGGTTACCAACTCACCGTTTCGTATACGTCAAACGGTGTCTACCGCTGGCTTTCCCAGTGGCAGGTTTTCTTCTAGTGAACAGCAGGCACAGTGATTTGCGTATACGCAAAATTCTGATCCAATATTACAAAAGAAATATCACATAAATGTCAACAGTCAAAAAGGTTTAAAAACACAAACTCTTGCGACTTCAAATTCCAAACGTCAAAAATTGGAATAGAACATGCGCTGTGTTGGCGCGTTCGTCAACAGCGCGACTGAGCGTGAGCTGAGCGAGACCGCGGCACGCGCCGGTGGGGGTTCATTCACAAACCGAGAGGCAGCTGGCGGGGCAAAGCGAGACGTGCGGGGCCGGGCCACAGCCATTCATGCGGTCACATTGCTGTGCTGACCTGCACCACCTTTTGGGGACATTTACGCCAAATTACTATTTATGAGTAACTAATTGGTTAATAGCACTAAACCTGCTGACGACGTAGTAACCTGATAACTGGCATATTTTTATAGTTGACGATAGCATTGTGGATGTGGAAATAGAACGGGACAACGCAACCGGTGATGAAGAAAGGCTAATTACATGACAATCAGCAGAACTTTACCCTTTTTGTAATTGAACCGGTCATAATCTACAGTGCGAGTACGCAACAATTGCGACAGCGCGCCCTGGCACAATTTTATTTAACCGATTGCAGAAGCGAAAGTAGGAGAAATTCGAGAGTTGAATCACTTTTGCTACTGTAGACCATTGTAATTTTTTGATAACTGTTTGATAGTACGAAAATTAAAAGTCGTAAGCGATTGAGATTTCTGCGAATTTTATTTATCTTCTATTCTAGGCGGTCCCGCTAGACTCTAAACTGCAGCCAATACGGGTTGTCTCATCAGATCCCGTTGCGCCACCGCTCGGCGGATTTACAGCAATAATAACTTCGCAGTCTGAGTAAATTACCAGCACCGGTGTCGGTGAAAGGCTCTAAGCTATCGCCGGTTTATGTAACAAACAATGCGATTGCACGTTGCTTTGCGGTATAGTGAGCCGCTTCTAGTTTCGTTAACATCATTAGTATTCAGAACCGGTAGGCGATGATCTCACAAGTTTCGGCATTGACTGACATACGAATTCTCAACTCGAAACCTACGGCATTGAACCCGTTTGATCAACTATCGTACCCTTAACGAAGCTGGCCATTAATCTCAATAAAGCTCTATAAATGGTAGTTAAGTCTATTGCCAATTTGAGTGAATTGCAACAAAAGCTATTTCAATTCGTTGGTTAATTCCAAAGGAGTAAATGCCAGGATCAGACAATTAAAAGCTCTGGTAAGTGATTGCTTTCGTGCCAGTGGCTTTGCAATCCTTATAAGGCGAAATTGCTTTCTAGATCCCGGAAAGCTAAGGGCGAATTTACATTTCGAAATAGGCGTTTATTGATCGGTTAGCCACGTATAAATGGGCTGTGAGATTGGTTCCGTAAATGGATCTTTAACGAGAGGGTGGGTGCCAGCGAGCCCGCTTCCTGTTGTCATGTCAATTAATGCAATCAGTAGTAAGGGACCAGTAATGAGTAGTAAAGGCCAGTTACCGTTTGTACAGTTAGAATTCGAGCTGAGTCGTGGTTGAGTATCTAATCTACCGCATGTATAGCTACAATAACCGCAGAGTTACGCAGAACGTCGAAAGCAATAATGCGAAACTTCTTTCATCGATTTAGCATAAAATACAGCGCCCGAAGAACCAGTTAAAATAAATCAACTTACCGACGCGACATAGCGCGATGAAGTCCTTTGAAGTAGCAACCCCTTCCGGCAGACTCCATGTTACTTTGAACTGTTTTCCTTCAAGAATCCAACTTATTCTAGGTTTTTGGTCTTCAGTACCTTTATCTTTGTCTAACTTTGCGTTTACACTTTCTACAGTAATTTCACTATTTATGCTCTCTGTAACTGCTGATGCTGTAGGTATGGCACTTTCATCTTTGGATTTTGACTGATTGGCACTGGTTTCGTTTAAGTCTTGTTCTAGAACTTCTTGAGCTGTTTTGGCATCATTCTCTTCCGATTTTGCTGTTTCGATACTTGCAGCGAAGACTACACCATTTTCCTCTGTCATGTCTCTTTGATCGAGCTTTTAGTCGAACATTTTTATGAGCAATTCATTTTACCGGCGTAGGTATTCGTTGACTAGTTGAGTAAGCTACCTGTTGAAATAACTTTATTATTGTCACTATTTATATTTATTTTAATCTCGAAATCCCTAAAGACAACGTTTTATCTAACATAAAACAAGGTCAATAAAAGAAGGCACGCTATAAAAATCTATTGCGATAAAAAATCGTTGTGTCACCGCCTCGTATCTATCAAAAGCTAAACTAACACTTTACGAGAATCTCTCGACACGACCACAGCGGAACGCGAAGAGGGTTGTTATCTAAGGGTAGCGAAATCTGACGTGAGTCACAGAATAGGAAGAAACAAGTGTCTAGAAATGGTTTACTCGTGGTTTACTCTGTCGAAACTATCGGGAAACATTACGATAACATCCATGGTACAAAAGCATGCTAACTATGCCATTCTTCGGCGCTTCGTACATTATATATATAAAACGAATGCAATATGAAATAGAACTAATTTAAGCTTTGGTTGGTATTTTAAAGGCTGATACATCGTTTAACAATTTCTTTTTCCATATTCATAACGAAATTCAACAGAAATATAATAAGGCGATCAGCGCCGGCAGGCAAATTCAAGAGATGTTCGATACTACTGAATCCCTGCAATTTATGAGTTGTTTGATACTAAGCTATGGTTTCTAAATACAGGGGGAATAAAACCCAGGTTGCACTGCAAGCATATTGGAAGTGACAGAGGGGCACAGACGGGTAGGGGGAGGGGCAAGTGGCGACGTCGGGACGCCAGCCTGGCAGGCGCCGACGGCGACCTACTCACGTCTCTTAGATTATACGGATTCATGGCAATCTATAGTGATCAAAGAAATCATTGAAGCCTTGTAGGTTAATTAGGACACAGTTCTAGCATCAAAAGCACAGTGAGCGAGAAACCGGCTTACACGTCAGATGTGCAGGTTTGAGTTGTTTTAGAACAAGTTTTTTAAGGTCGGAAATATTTTTGTGTTTGTGATATCTGTTACTCTTGTTTGTCATACAATCTAGGCATTTTATGAGGAAATTTTTATGTAAGCTGTGTTCTCATGATTTGCCTGCTCCAGCTGTTTTCTTACTCCATTTACTCAACAACACTAGCTTATATCAATTCACTGCTGGACAAAAACATCCCCTAATAAGGGGGAAATCCGCATAATCTTCATGCTGGGCATGGGGTTTGGGGAGCATAAGGCTTCCCGCTCTACCTCTGACCAAGTTACACTGGTTTTAGGCTGCACTGCAGCAATCAACTGGCCACCAAATCCCCTTGTTAGTCGCAGGGTGCACCATGGGCCCATGAGGTTGGTTTAGGTTCGGTAAATAGAAATGTATAAATAAATATATATCTGGCATAAAAAAAAAAATGACGGGTGAAAGTGATCCATGGATTTTTTAACACATTTGAGTTTGATTTAATACAAGAACTATTTGATAGTTTTACTGTAAATTTTAAATGGTATAATAAAATATATTTTCAATTTTTAAAACTAATAAGTGAATTAATAGAATTAGCAGATTTGATTGTAAGGTAATGTTTTAATAATGAGTAATCATTTTTGAAAATATTTCTAAAAATAATATAAAGCATTTTTTTGTAGACGATGCCTGGTGCAATAAATATTTCTATTAATATTTCTCAACTTTGAAACCAATATTTATATATGTAGAATCAAAAACTTCACCATGACCTGGGGGTGTCAATAGTCAAACAAGACATAACAAATTAGCTCAAATCCTATGCCAGGAGAGACACATCTTAATGTCCTTTTTAACAAACTTATGGAGAAAAATATAGCCTTCAATAGGATAAGGATAGGAGAGCCTCTCAAGACCTTAAATAAAACCACAGAAGGAATCAATTTTGATTCCATTTACGGAACCAATCTCACAGCCCATTTATACGTGGCTAACCGATCAATAAACGCCTATTTCGAAATGTAAATTCGCCCTTAGCTTTCCGGGATCTAGAAAGCAATTTCGCCTTATAAGGATTGCAAAGCCACTGGCGCGAAAGCAATCACTTACCAGAGCTTTTAATTGTCTGATCCTGGCATTTACTCCTTTGGAATTAACCAACGAATTGAAATAGCTTTTGTTGCAATTCCTATGCCAGGAGAGACACATCTTAATGTCCTTTTTAACAAACTTATGGAGAAAAATATAGCCTTCAATAGGATAAGGATAGGAGAGCCTCTCAAGACCTTAAATAAAACCACAGAAGGAATCAATTTTGATTCCTTCTGTGGTTTTATTTAAGGTTCATTTGAATAACGCTACTGGGCTTACTTCATTTGAGCGTTGAGGGGTTAATGTTGATCGTGCAGCAAACACTGAACTCTTGCTCAGAGCCCACAACAGGCAGATCGCAAGAAACAAATAAGATATTTATAAATATCAATATAATGAATATAGACTCCAAAAAAATAATCCAAAACTCTATAATTGCAATTGAAGATTTGCTAGTAAAGTTATGCAAGTAAAGCAGGAAAACTAATAATGATTGAGATTTGAGTAATGATAGTAGTGCCCCGAGACAGGACAATGAAAGCCACATGTTCACACACACATGTCCACATGTTCACACAAAAAGCTCAGCTAAAATTATTGTAAAGCTAAAAATTTAAATAATCAGCGTTGTGTATCTTCTGTTCATGACGCAGCAATGAGGGAGCATGAAATGTAGCTGTGGTCGACGGCCATTTGAACGAGGTTATCAGTCTCAGACACATATAATTACTGGTTTTGATAATTAACATCTTCAAGAATTCTGGTGTGTTTACTGATGCTTACATGCTAAGCTTACAGAAGAAAATGGAACCATGGAATATTCAAACTTTATATTACAAAGTACACTAACCATGGGATGAGGCAATGGGGATGTTTTTTGAAAGGTGCATTGCTTAGTTATGATAAAACTATTCTCATTGATAAGCGTTTCATGTATTGTACCAACAATTTTGACCTAGAGTACAAGAGAGAATGAAACCTGTTTCTGTAAACTTAGCTAACTTAATCTACATAGCCATCGAGATAGCAGTGAATTGGGTACATTACAGACTAGTATTTTGTCAGACCCGACCAATCTTTAATGGATTGTCAAGGATAGTACCTATTATTGCTGTGGACATTAGATTTACAAACATATACCTTAAGCTACAAATTATAAGCATGATTAATTGATAAAACACGTTTTTACCCTTTTATTTACATAGGAAGATTCACGAGATTTTTCGAACTTTCGCCTACCAATTCAATGGAATCACTCGGGATGGTAATATCGTAAAGGAAATAGAGCCGCTATAAAATAAAGTGGAGTTTTTCACATAACTTAGCACTGTTCAGGCATTTTCATAGCTGATTTTCGAATAATTTGGCTATTTTCCAAATGCAGATATTTTCTATCCGCAGCACTCTCGGTCAGCGAATGACATTGACATTGGCTGTCACACATATTTCTCTATTCGTTCAAAAAACATCAATGCAAAGGCAAACGTCTTACTGGTTCGAGCGCTTTGGGTTTTATTTAATCTTTTTCACAGCTAATATTTATATCAGTACATAAATATGTATGTAATTTATATGATGATTTACTAATTGATAATGTGTGCTTTTTCCATAGTGAAAAATGTATTTAATTTCATTGACACAATGCTTTCAGTGATGTTGATATAGTTGATTTCAGAACGGTACAAAAAGTGTCAGTCATGTGTCAGGTATTAATTTATTTTGTTCCATGGCAAGTCAGTTGGAGTCCTGTTGGAGTAGTTAGATTCTAAGCGTTAGAATGAAATAGCAGATTGCTAAGATTTATATGAAAGAAAGAGATAAATCAATTATGTAATGACAAGAATAGTGTGTCCTTGCAAAAAAAAAACCAATGTCAAAAAATATAAACAAACAAAGCATTAAGAACTCGGCGCACGATTTGGGATTCTGAAAATTCCACTTTTTTTGCATTTTGTAATAATTCTGAACAATGGGTTCGGTAGCCCCATCGGACACAGAGTCAAACGTTAGTGGATTCATCAGATACAGCGATAAAAACTTCAAACACTTGTACACATCCTTGATACAGGTAACGTAAACCAATTAATATAATAAAATCATTAGACCTATTAAAGAAAGGCTTAGCTTTCCTTTATTGATGTGAGCTAGGCGGTTGAAAAACATAATGTTACAGGTAACGTAAACCAAATACTAACTTAAAATTATAAGACCTACTATCATCGCATACTAAACAAATTTGTACTATGACCCACGTTTATCAACAGAATATGGAGATGATCAACCAAGATATCCTGCAAATCGAGAAGAATCTGACGAATATAGTCGCGCAGTCTGGACCACTGGAGAACCAGCTATCTGTCCTACTGCAAGGACTGCCGAAGCCGGCCCTAAACCTGCCTATGGAGACTGAATAATCTAAAATTGGATCTGTAAATCTATTTCGCCTGTTGTAATGAGTCTGGAATATGCCTTACTAGTGCCAATCCTATTCTCGTAGACTTGTATTGTATACACATGTTTAAGCTTTGATAGATTTTAAGAGTAAGTACATTATTTGAACTGCAATGTTAGTACATATACCTTGGTTAAACATATTTTTATTAATTTATTGTTCAAAATGAGACCCATGGCTAAAGACAATTCTGGTGCCCTGTTCTTGGATTGTTGAAGTTTTTAAAATGTGTGAAAAATGTTCTTTTTTTAAAATGAGTACACACTACTCTCATCTCATAGCTCTATAACAATATTTCAATAAATTTTAAGTCACTTTAATATTGCATGCATTATTGCGATAATGATAATGCAGTTGTGTGCAAGGCATCAGGATGCATTATCGCAATAACGCATATAATATTGCTGATAACACACCTGTGTAGGGGAGTCTTGACATCTTAGTGCATGTCACTGTACATACTTACAGATCAAATCAATAAAGAACAGCGGATTAAAAGAAGAACATAGTTCCTAATGGGGCCTTCAGGGAATAATATTCCTAGATCCTTAAATGTTCTACTTTTACTTACCTCATATTGGGACCATTTGTTCCTTGTTTTCTGGCTTCCGTTAATGAACTTTTTATTAAAACTATATTTATTTAATATTGCACCTTATTTTCATATTAAAAGCAACCTATTTTTAATGAAAGTCAATACTTAGGCTGTCATTTTGAAGTTTGCCTGTGCTTGATGTAGGTACACAAAAACACTTGTTTACAAATCAAAAAAGTAAAATTAGGATATTTTTTTAAATATTTTACCATGGCTGCCATCACTGCTAGACCAAAGTCTCCTAGTCGAGTTGAAGCTATCGCGAAGGCCCTGAAACCTGGTCCTGTGTTCAGCACAAGAGTGCTTTTAGGCAAGTAATAGTACCTTCCTTTCCTATTATTTAAGTTTATAGCAGTCAGGTAGAGAGAACTACAGGAGAGTGAGTTTACATCCAAAAGTCAACAACAAATATAAAAGGAACTCTTTGAAACTAGATTCTTAAAACATGATATCACTTCCTCACTGCAAAGTATACCTACATTACCTACTCTGCACTGCTAAATATAATAATACATACCAAAGACAAAAAGTTCCTACATGATAGATTAAGTATCCCATCATCAACTTTTTAAATACTACTAATATGACGGTCACGCCAAGGAGTCAACGAATCGTGGAGTGGCACATTAGGGTGGCAAGGCCGGCAAATTGCCAAGGGTCCCTGACTGAAGGTGCCCATGGCCCGTGAGGGCCGAGACGACAGGCCTAATATTTACATCCATCATAACAAGCCAGCCTGTACCTATCTGTCCACTGCTGGACAAGGCCTCCCTAATGAGCGCCATTGCGCCTTGTCTTCAGCTCGACGCATCCAGCTAAAGAGCCCTTGTTAGAATATTTACTAAACGAAGTCTTTTACTAACTGGGTGACTTAACACATTGACTGCGGGCCTTAGAAGGGCGACCTAACGTATTTTCTTGACCTGATGAAGTGTTTTGTAGTGAATTGAAAATATGTGGCCCATAGTCATGAGAAAACAGTCTTTATATCAGATTTATTTTAAGTCTGGGTCTTAGTAAGATTAGGAAATTCATTCGTTATGTAGGTGGTACCTATAGGTATGTTAAATTGCACGTTACCTGTTATAGGTATCTCACGTGAACTCTATTTATGGGTATTCAAATTCGTTATTTAAATTAAAAGTTACAGAAAATGCACACGAATATTTTGTTAGCGTTTGTACTTACGTAGATGGGTACTTTTAAGTAATTACGTAGTAACCACAACTTTGTCGTACCTTCTTTACAAAATAGGTGGGCCCCATTCAATGAATTTGCCACGGGCCTATAGCGGAATAGTAACAGAGACCGAGAATAGGCTCCTTTTCATCTGATTACCTACCACGCGAGCGTAACTGCTGCGGGCGGGTGCTTATATAGACCACATTGTGATGTGGTCATGGCTTGGTAACATAGATTAATCTAAGCTTGGTATTTGCTTACCTATTGTTTATCAACAGGCAACTGGGTAGAAGACCGAATAGAATGCCCGAAAGCCGGAACCTTATATTTCCCGCCAAAGGAGGAAATAAACTATGAAGAAATGAAACCAGAATCCAGACAGCCCGATTTTAGATTAAACAAATTAAACGGTTTACAGGTACCTACATATTGGGTTTAACTTAGGCATTTTAGGGTAGGGCACCTTTCATTGGTTTGCCGGTGCAGGCCTCGGAATCGTTTTGGCGTGACGATATCGAATTCCTTTTGTAATAACTGGTGGGAGGTAGCAAGCGATCTGAAGTAGTGGAAAGAAAGGGGGAGGACGCAGCTTAAGTTAATAAAAAAAAATTTTGGTCTCCTTAGAAGATCTACTCAGACCACTTGAACACAGGTGTTGCGTAGAGATATGGTTGCACGTAACGTTTCCGATGTTGACACGGCGTCAAAGACAGAGTAAAGTGGAAGAAAAATTTATTTCCGATGCTGACGTCAAAGATAGAGCGAAGTGGAAGAAAAATTGATTTCCGATGCTGACGTCAAAAATAGAGCAAAGTGGAAGAAAAACTTTTAGGTAGAATAAGGAAGGTGTTTCCCCTACACTTACACCTAACTGTTGCCGATCCTGTAGGTACCTACATCATAGTAGATAGAGGTCCTTCTACACAGGTACCTTCTTAGGTGCACGCACGTTTTTCAGGGCGGCGTACCAACGGTAATTCGTCACGACAGCCACGACCACTGCGGTAATTACGCGACCATCAACGACCTCGTGTACAACCATCTGCCCAAGCCACTGTGTGGACCGGACAGGCGTGTATACAAGCGGAGCGCCCACCAGTTCTACCCACAGCCTGACCTGATGAAGTGTTTTGTAGGTCCTACCACCAGCCTATGGCGGTTCGCCCACTTGCAACTTGCAACGCGTCCAGCGGTGCGCGGAGTGGCATATCACGATCACGCGCACATACGAGGGTTGCGTGATGAGGATCGCAGGGCACAGCTTTTCGCACCCGACGCTGCTGTCCATCGGCGGTTAGCGTATTTAGCTGTGCCGGTATTAGGCTGCGCTATGCCGCAATCAGCCCGCCACCAGAGCTCCGTTTGTTAGTTAGCAGGGTACACCACCGACCGAAGAGGTTGGCTTGGGTTTCGAAAATGGAGGTTAGAACTCCTTACACCCCTCCTAGGAGCTTTCGTTTCTTCTGTGCCATGATTTAGTTTGCAGTTTCTGATACCCACGACACAGATAAGAATCCTGTGTAGTGTCTTGTGATCATTGCTAAGTATGTATACTTACATGTGTTGTCCCCATTGTCCCAGGCTCCCAAGTGCCAAACCATGGTGTCTGGTTTAACCTGCTGATTCTGAGAAAACAACGCCATCATCAGCCTATAGCAGTCCACTGCTGGACATAGGCCTCCCTTAAGAGCGCCATTGCGCCCTGTTCTCAGCTTGACGCATCCAGCTTCTACCAGAAAACCACGTAATGAGATAAAATGTCTTATCCCTGGAACCTTCTATCAGCTATTTATACTTATATCTCAGGCGAACGGTTCCCCACACTAGCATAAGGCACGGGGCAGTCTGCCTGAGTTTAAACAGACACCGAGGTTTGGTCTCTCACTTCCATTACAGCCATAATCCCACAGTTCGACAGCGGCAACGCCATTGAAAAACTTACATAATCTATCCATTACACTCTCTACCAGGGAAACAAAACGGAATGGGGGTTGAGAAAGTACATGCAGCACGAGTGGGCGTGTACTGACGTATCAGACTACATAGCTACGTTGTACGAAGAAACCTATGTGCCGCCGCGACCTCATCAGTATCTTCAGCGATGCGAAAGGAAGGCCAGGGATTCGTAAGTCCTACCTACTATCAGACAGAAGTAGTTTCAGTAGAGTAGTGTTCTTTGTAGAGGGCTCGTCCGGGGAAGTACTGCCACTATGCTTATTTCTGCCGTGAAGCAGCTGTTCTGTGTTTCGGTTTGAAGGGTGTGGGTGCCGGTGAAATTACACAAGAGCCTCTTCTTTTCTTCTTGCCTCAAGTTGGTGGGCGCAAGGCGTTGGTTCGTAGAGCATGTTTACAAAAAAAAAGTGATCTCCGATGCAATGCTTTGTGATAGGTAATGGTTACCATCAGGTGGTCCATGTGCTTGTTCCATCTTCTAGTACCTACTTACTATAAAATAAAAGACGCCTACTGTAAGGTAATTTGTTAGTCTTATCACGGACTAGGATCCTTGTCCGTGGTCTTACCCACCATCAGACACCTACTGTTAGGTGCTACGACTTTTAATTTAGTAGAATCCCGGAATTATTAGGTCCTACCTCGTCATCATCATTAGCCTATAGCAGTCCACTGCTGGACATAGGCCTCCCCTAATGAGCGCTATTGCGCCCTGTTCTAAGCTCGTCGCATCCAGGTTCTACCAACAGCTTTTCGCAAATTGTCATATTTATCAGCGTCCTACCTACCTACTATCAAACACCTACTGTTAGGTTTTAGGACTTTTCAAGGAAACCAGGAATTTGTCAGACTGCCTCCTACCTCCTATCAGAGCTAATTTTTTAAGTATACTTACTTAAATTCAATTTTAGGAACCCTGCTGTACCATACCAATGTCCAAATAACGCTAGAGAGTAATTTTTCGAAAACAGTTCCGTACATTACGTTCGCCCCAGGATTCGAACCCGGCCTTCAGATTTGATACATCGTAAGCTAACGAGGCTCAAGCTACAAGAAAGCAAATAACAGTTTTAAATTTTACCACTTTTTATTGCAGGAGCTTCACAAAAAGTTTCCGATTTAAGATGACAAAACCAAAAAAATAATGATAACATCAAGAATCATTTTCCTCACTCTGCAAAAATTTACTAGTCTTTTTAATATCACATTTGTTCAAAGTTCAGGACAGTGACGTCCTTATAAAAATTGTAACAATAATTCTTAATGCTTTCATACGCCATAACCAGGCACCAACACGAGATCAGCAATATACTTACAGCTATGTTTAATAGTCTTACTTTAAAAACTAACAATCGCTTAAATCTAACAAGTGCTTCATAACTCAACAAAACATATCATAATGGCAGTTTATGATAATTCAAAAATAAATTACAATGACATGAAAAAAGAAGTACAAAAATAGTAAGAAAAATACGTATGGAGAAGAAAATTGGACTAAAGATGCCTGGTTTATAGCGACAACGTGTTCACTGGGGGCAGCTTGATGAGGCCAGACCCGCCCGGGGAGCTGAACATGCTACCCTGGCTGTAGAGCCTCTGCGTCTGCTGACTGTAGACGCTGGGGGGAACAGGCTGGGAGAAATGAGCCTGGGGTATATGAACATGATTGTTGAACTGCATCTGTGGGAAAACCGGCGAACTGATGCGGCTGAAGTTGTTGGGAGTGGAGTAACTGCTCAAATTACTCATGTTGGGGAAACGGTCGAGGACCATCGGCTCGACTCCGACGGACGGCTCGCGCGATTGCGGCTGCGAGATCAGATTGCGATGGTTCAAGCTCGACGCCTGCGACTCGAAACCAGAGCTCTGGCTGGAGGAGCGGCTGGCGTCTGCAGCGGTCACTATGTTTTGTTTCGCCACGGTTTCGTTATCCGATCCCCAGTACCCTCCCGCGACCCAGGACGCGGTGTGGCCTAACTTACTCGGCGACAGCAAAGGGCGTGTCGTCGGCATTGGAGCTCTGAAACTTGGGGTGGCTGTGAATTTACGCAATAGAAACACTGGATTGACTTTTTTCTTTGCTTTCGTTGGACCTATGGATAAGCAGCTTATGCTTTGATCTAAATCGGAATCTGAATCGTCCTTAGCCAGCTTCTGGTACGAATCGAATGACGGTTTCGCGAATACCGTGTCGGGGACAGAGAATGTGCTCTGAGAATGCATGGAGTTCACACAAAATGTGGAATTGAGCTTGGGTTTCGTCCATATGCTATCAGTTTTTGGTGAGAAACATCTGCCGTTCAATAAACTTGTATTCAATGCATTCGCTGTTTCATTTGATGATTCTGATAGGTTGTGAACTCCGAATTTACTTAATGAAACATCATCATCAGTATCTGTGGTTTCTTCATTATCAAAATACCCATTTGTAGATGCATTGGTGAGGTTCTTCATTTTTCTGTTGAGGGGTTGATATTTTTGTGTGTTCTTATTAGTTTGTTTCATATTTCTGTACACAAGTAGAAGTATAAGAACACTGGTAAACTGTAACAAATAAGATTATATCAGCATTAAACAGCTTTAGATACCATACATTTTAATAAGCATAAGGTGTAATACCAACCTTAATAAAACTTGTAACAACTGGATTCAGGGCCACAACATATTCTCCTATGCTAATTACAAACAGTGACCAGAAAAGATCAAGAATGATAGTGCTCTTTAAATCATTGACATTCCAAATGTTTGCAACTATTTGTATGATACATACGAACCCTCCCAATGATTTCTGAATAGTCAAGTTAACATCATCTAGTTTTAAATCATGTCTAAAATTAAATATATTTGGCAACATGTCAATTGTAAAAATATTTATGTCAGGAACATAAGATTCCATTGTAGGAAATGTCAAAAACATGTACATTTTCATTATGGAAAACACTCTGTCTAAAAGACCCCTCATTAGCTCTATAAGGTTAGTTATTGTTTTTGATAAATTCTTGTTTTTCATCAAGTCTGTATAGCATTCATAAGAAACGAGTGAAATTAGTACAACTGTAATGACCATTGAGATATTGTTTATGAGGGGTTGCAGGGTTGTGGCATGTGAGCTCTGTTTTGGTGTCTTTTTAACTGGAGTTCTTGATTCTATCAACTTGTTTCCAAGGAGGATTGACTTCTCTTTGTGCAGTTTTAGCTGCAAAGTTTTCTTGCATGGACTACATAGCTTGTAAGCTTTCTCTAGCTGAGCCCTGAAAATATTATGACACTTTATTCATTTTAAAACTCATCAAAAATACATTTTTTACTATAAAATTTAAAACATTATTACTCTACTATATACAAAAATAATATTAAAAAACATTATAGTAAAAAATATATCCAAAATGGTCGACCACCGACCGCGGGGCAAGGCTCAAAGGGTCGGTGGCTAGGGCTGCAGAGAGAGCAACCTCAATTATTATTATTTGTTTATACACAGGCAGCATAAAGCTGATACATGTATAATTATCAGGGTTATAATTATAGCATTTTAGAGTATGAATATAAAAAAGCAGGCCAAGTGCAAGTCAGACTCCCAGATGAAGGTTTCCGTACTGTTGTATAGGATCCCGACTTAAATATTTATTTTATTCTGTTTTATGTATTTGTTGTTATAACAGAAATACATCATCTATGAAAATTTCAACTGTCTAGCTATCACGGTTCATGGGATGCAGCCTGGTGATAGACAGACAGACGGACAGTGGAGTCTTATTAATAGGGTCCCATTTTTACCCTCTGGGGACGGAACCCTGAAAACAACAACCAATTCAAGAGGTGGTACTTTTTTTGAAGTCGGTAAAAAATTACAAACTTTAATTTTAGAAAATAAATAAATAGAAATCAAATAAACAGTAAAACTTTTTAGATATAATTAAATTGGGTTTTGTATGAAAGACTAAGGTTAATTTAACATTATATCTGTTCCTATCTTATCACAAGCACCATCTATGTCAATATTGACTTTCATTGAATAGTTAAACACTTGCATGTTGACAGTTGGCCTCAGTGCCGAGAGGTGCCAGTGCTGCTGAACATGGAGGGTTGTGTTACTCATCACTCGAAGTGTTAATCAAGTTCCAGTTGTATCTTACCTATATGTTTCAATTTCTTCATCAAACTTTTTCTCATTCATAGGAACAAAATTAGCCAACTGCGCAACTTTTAGCTGTTGGTTTATGTTGCACATTTTACACAAGCCATTTTTAGGTGGACTTTTATGGAAAACTTTTGGTGTCATTGATATATTTTGGTCATTGGCAGTGGTTAAAGTTTTGTTGTAGTCACCATCCTGAAAGAATAAAAAAAACATACTTAGATCTATTTTTAAGGTTCGATAGTGTGCCAATTTTTAAAACGAATTTTATTTTTTTGTAGTTGGCATGATTACATGGAATACCAAGGATAAATTGACTAAACCTGCCTTTGTAAATCCATTGTACTGTTCACAGTGAGGACAAGTCCAGCTATTATTATCTGGATATTTGACCCAGGAATTAGTGTTGCAAAACCAACAATTAACGCGCCATGGCAGGGACGATCTGAAAATATATAAAATATACATTAGACTTTATCATAGATTTACTGTTTTTTTAATATAGATTTCAATTAACAGGCGGGAAAGCTATTATAACCTCAAACTCACCTCAGTCTAAAAAGTATCTTATATATTAAAATTACACACAGAGTCCATGTAGCCCCAATCAACATCACTTCCATTTTGTCATTATATTTCATTTTAGTTTAGTAGTAATTCACAAACTTATTTCTAATTTCATTTTCTAACCTAAAAATAATTCATGGACATGAATGTCAAATCCATAGAGAACTATTTTTGGGGCCCTCGAAAAATTATGTCAGGTCAGTTCAGTCAGTACATCAGTCTCGGACCCAAGATCAGTTCATTCATTCATTAGAAGCGGGAAAAGGGTTTCTTGGTATTGCACATCCCGATTTTGTACAACCTGATTATCTATGTACAAAATACAAATCAAAAAGTCCACCAAATCCTGGCTGTGAATAATCATCACGTGACGATTATATACACCCCGTGCAAACATATCCCGATCATTGATGTACATGGCTTCTGATTGGTAGATTTTTTGGCAGTCATCACTCGTTTGAACGCCACAAGTAAAAACGTCCATAGATTATACTTCTAAAAGTTTATAAGTCTTGTTAAGACTTATAAACAAGGTTTCTGTATAAAACTCGATATTTACAATAAATTACCATTAAATATTACACAGCTTTCTCAAAACCAATTTAAGCAAATATTAAAAATTTTTTTTGAATCCCATCCATTTTACCATATTAATGAGTTCATGAGTTGCTCATTTGCATCATGCTCAGGCGAACAAGAACATAACGCCTATTCTTGGCAGCTCGGGTAAGTAATCTAAATGAAGCTATGTCTCGCCCATGGATGATCGGGATATGCTTTCCGTGGGTGTGAATAATCGACACGTTCCAGGCAAGTACAGTTCCCGCAAAATAACTTGGCCATAATGAACTTTGCGCAAGTAGCTGCGCAGAACACATTTTTAGGAACCGAACGGTGATATGAGGTGGTAGCGTGGGGGGATTTTTGGTCTAGCGATGTTCCATGAAGTATAGAGTTATTATCCTGAATCGAAATCAACTATCGATTATTATTTGTTTCCTAAATGTCTCTTTCTTCAATCCTAAGACAACAATTGGAACTGTACAACCAGATCATCCGTGTACAAACCACAGACAATTGTGTACATAAATAATCAGGTTGTACAAAATCAGGATATGCTATATTGGCTCCCACATTGACATAAACTCAAATGTCAACGTCTTAAATGTCATTTTATGCCATTCATTCATCTACTCAGTACCTACTATCTTTCTCTTTCTGTCCTCAAAAAATGTGTTTTTTGTAAACAATAAACGTGAATTAAAATCAAGTTTTATCGTTTTCATGAGAGAAATCTTGAAATTCTAAACGGAAAGCGTAATGGTTTGAGATAAATATTAACCAAGCCGTTAAAATGTTGTCTGACACACTCTTTTACATGTGCAATTTCGATGATCATCCGAATAATTCAGGTGAGGTTACTTTGGTTTTGTTTGTTTTTACCGAATTCACAGTTTCTCCAAAGTTAATCTCCATCTTTTTCAAGAGTGAAAGGTAATCCTTAATTCATTACGAACCTACGGTAAGATTCCTTACACCTACTGTATAAATAAATAAATCTAAACACCTTAAGTTTCAGTAGTATATCAGTCTGTGGTTCCCTTAACTAAGTTCTGCTTAGTTTTGGACTCATGCTGGGTGATTCATGTCGAATATTATTTATGATTTATTTATTTATCAACGTAGGCTACCTACAAATCATTAAATTATTTTAGAAAATGAGGCGGTCAAGAAGCTCTGGACCAATAAATGGCCCATTGAAGACACAACACTGCTTGCCAAGTTGCTTGCAACCAATTTCGAGACAGATCATCTAGTATCAGAGTTGAAGAATCTTCGTAATGATAGTGAAGCATTAAAAAGTGTACTTCGCCTTTCAATCAGCTCATTTCTAACATTCTGTGACCGTAATTGGAGTACACATCCTGAGAAGTTAGAGGTGCAGGAATATTTGGGCAAGGAATGGCCCCAAAATGTTGATGTTAATGAGAAACTGCAGCAGGATTCGGAACCCATCTTTGTGAATATACTACATCCGGAGCTGCTCTACTTATCTAGTCAAATATTTGGTGCTTTGTACGCTGTTGACCAGAGTTTGGTGAGTTTTTAAATATCTTACAAGAAGTATAAGGTTAGTCAATTGTCTCAGGCGTGACTTTGGGGAAATCAAAAGACATAATTTTAGTACAAATTCTGCTAACCTAGGTTAGGTAACACTAGGCTAGTGGAATTTGTACTAAATATTTTATCTTTTGAATCCATTGAGATAGTGTTCTGTATAATTATCATGATTTTTGAATAGTATAAGGTGTAAAATAGTCACTACATATCTTCGCCTCTCTGAGGCTGGCTGCAAGTAGCAATATAGTTCCTATGTTCGGGTTGGATTGTACTAGGATTGGTAAAATTGTTTGCTGAGCCGTATTTCAGAGGGATAAAGATCTGGGGGGTGATCGGTTATCTATGTTGCAAACAAAAATGATTGACACCGATCCTGTTTTAACAAACTTTGACATTTCATCAGTCTAATTTCAATGAATGTCAATTGACAAACTTTCTCAGTTTGTAAAAACAGGATCGGTGTCATTCATTTCTGTTTGCAACAGAGTTAGCCGATCACCCTGCTGTTGTGAGTACTATATGTATAATAGATAGATAATTGTCCACACACATACCAGTTCACTGCTAGACATAAGCCTCCCTTAATAAAGAGGGATATGCTCATAATCCCCACTCTGGGCATGTGGTTGGGGATTGCATACAACTTCTCGCACCGCCGACACTGCTGCCTGTCAGTGGCCAAGGGATTTAGCTGTGCTGGCTGCCAGAGCCCCATTTGTAGCAGGGTGCACCATGTGCAAGTGGACATCTTCGGAACCTAAGCCAACCTGGCTTAGGTTCCAAAGATGGGGAATGGATTCTCTACACCCCTTAGATAATTGTGATTAAGGGTATATTACTGAGACCATCAATTAAAACATATTTTTGTTGCTGTGTTTTTCTCATTAATATATACAGTTTTTTTAGGAATTGTATACATATTGCCTGATTGCCACATAGTGCTGCCTAACACTGGCACAGCTAAATCCTTGGCGACTGATGGGCAGCAGTGTCGGTGGTGTGAAAAGCTGTGCCCTACGTACCCCAACCAGGATGCCCAGCATGGGGATTATTGGCATATCCCCCTTCTTATAGGGGAGGCATATGTCCAGTAGTGGACTGAATAGGCTGGTGGTGTTGTTGTTGTTGTATAAACATTACGCTTAAAAGCTGTATTGGCTTTATTTCACTGGGACACCGTGGTGGCGCATCCAGTCGCTAGCTACCAACATAATGTAAACCAGCTGCTCTATATAAACTCAAAATGTAGACTCACCTGGTGTCCGTTTAGTTGCGCAACCACCATACATTTTGTTGGTAGTGACGACTGGTTGCGCCGCCATGGTGACCCGGTGAAATACAGCCCTAACTGTTACCAACTAGTCTAGATTTTTGTTACAGATACATTTATGGTGGTACTTCCGAAGTAAGGTGGTCCACCAGAGGGCACTTGAAGACAGCAGTGCCACATTGTACTCTGAATTGGAGCTACTCATAGCCAAGCTCTCAAATGAGATGTTGGCTTTGAATGATAGTCCGCGGGTACAAATACTTATGTGTTTAGAGATTGGGCAGGCATTCCTTCTCTACGGACGAATACAAGGTGCTGAAGAGTATCTGATCAAGGCTAGAGAACTGGCCGGGTTGAAGTTAGAGTTGACAGGTAATATCAGAATTATCAGTATCAGTTCAGAATTATGTATACCTAACAGGATTTTTTGTTTTTTTCCGCTTGAGTCGATATGTTTGGTATATATAATAATTTATCTGTGATAATGTTACCATTCCCCCGTATTATTAACTTACTTAGAAATTAAGTGCTATTCCATGCAATTAATAAGTAATTTTTTCTGTTTTCTACCATAAAGTCAAAATTTAGTTATGCATGGCTTAGCTTATTTTGATCTTAGCAAATCCGTACACTTTTTGAATTTTGAATGGGTTACCGCTAAGTGGTACTTACATCAGAATTTTCCGAAAATTTTGGTTTCGGCTTATTAGTCGTTTAACCAGATTGGAGGCCTTGAAGCGTTCTAAAACCTTCAACACTAGATAGGAAGACACTACTTCATACTAAGAAAAAAGAAAATATAAGTTAAGATATTTATTTATTTCACTCAAGTTATAAAAGTCCTAAAAGGTTAGTAAAATTTTCTTAAAATGTTATACTCGTACCGCACATAGAAAACATAGGTTCACATAGGTAATGACATGTCTACCCAGTGAAAAATCTATGATGCTCCGCGCCATGCGCAAGCGCGCGCTGTGGAGAGAATGCAAGTTTTAGTTACTTTAATGTTTAATGTTTATTATTTCCAATCCAGGTATCCTAGGCAAGAGAACAAAGTTCCAGCAGAACATCCTGCCTCAACTAGCGCTATCCAGTGAGTTAGCCGGAAACATGGACCGCCCGTCCGCTGAAGAGAGCCATGGCAACGCTGAACTGCCGGCGGAGATAGAACTCGATGATGACGTCAGGCTTAACAAGATACAGTACGAAGAGAAGATCAAACAGGCAGACTTGCCGAGCTTGGAGCAGACACTATGTTTACTCACTGTGTAAGTATAACATTTTTTATTTATATAGCTAATAGTAACACCTAGAAGAAATGATAAAGTCACTTAACGAAGAAAGAAAAGTAGGTCTGAAAATGAATAAAGGCAAAACAAAACTGCTCACTAACTCCAAAACTATTTATTCTATAAAAATTGATGACCAAACACTCAAATATGTACAAGAATACATATACCTGGGACAGATAATCTCTCACAATGACCAAACCACTAAAGAAATTAACAGACGAATAGCAAACGGATGGAAGAGGTACTGGTGATTCAAAGAGATCTTTAAATCCAAGGAGCTAAGAATGGTAACAAAAAGTATAGTCATTGACACCTGCATACTTCCAGTAATTACCTACGGATGTGAAACATGGTCACTCACTAAACACCACAGATGTAAATTGGAACACTGCCAAAGAGCCATGGAGAGAAGTATGTCAGGAATAAAGAAACAAGACAGAGTAAGTAGTAGCAAAATAAGAGAAAAAACGAAAGTAACAGATCTTAATAGTAACACGGACCGTCTATCCATCTACTGAAGAGACTATTTTCTCAAAATTATAGATACTCTAACTACTTGGCATGCAATGAAATTATTGTTTATTTGCGTAAAGTATGGCATTAACAGGTCTTAAAAATGCGTAAAATTTGTTTCACATACTTTGGTATAAACCTGGCGTACAAATATTTAATTTTAGATAGGAACTGGTTAGGTTCATGCTGCTTGCCAGTGAAAGTCCCCTCAAAATCAGTATTGCCATTTCTGAGATAACTACACACAGATTCATCATCATCATCATCCACAGCCCGATTTCACCCACTGCTAGGTATATACACACAGATTATAAAATATTAAAATATTTTCATAAAAGCACCGCCACTTATATTAGAGAGACAGATTTAATGTGAGATACCTATAACCTGTGACATGCAATTCAACACTTTGTGGAAGCAATAAATGTATTGTATTATACCTACCTCAATGTAGCTGCACTATGAAGTATTGAACAAAGAGACATGATAGATATGTTATATTTTACAGGCAGTATCTCCAAAAATCACAGCCGAAAGACGACCTAGCAACAGAAGAGCTGCAGCCTTATATAGAGCTGATACTAACTCAGAAGCGAGGCGCCTGGTCGTGTCGCGTCGCCGCTCTATTGATACGATGCAAGCTAGAGAGCACTCACAAACGGACGGTCGAGCGGGCGATGTTGCAGTGCGAATCCATCGTCAGTGATAAGACGCCACCTTCTAACACTACCAGGTGCGTTTGGGGTTTTTTTAATGCTAGGTTGTGTCCAGTTCTGGAATCAATTGATGCTAGGTATAATGTTATTTTCAAAAAATATTTCTATTCTATATGAAATTTCAGACATAAAAATTAAATACTTATTAAAAATTTGGTAACATAAAAATATTAAACAGATACAAAAATCTTATTCAAATAAAGGTATGATATGAGTAAAAGATGATACATAGTACCCTAATTACTTAAATACAGAGCTACACTCGCATTTCGCACTTCGCACGTGCGAAATGCGAAATGCGGATATTTCTAGGATTTTAGGTTTTAGATGACCTGGTGAACTTTGTACCACCTATAATTGATTTGTAATCTGAAGTTCCAATTCTCATACAACATTACTTACAAATTTCTATTTTTCAGCTGTTCCTCTGGATTTATTTTTCCCTAAATCACCACAGTATCACAGTACCACTGTATCGGTCACGCCATTTCCAACTTTTTGTGAGACACAAATTTATTAGCACGTTGAGAATATAAGTAAATTTGGCTCTAATTCCAGATTATCATATCTCTGGGCATCAGGCCTGCAACCCGCTTGGACGTGGCGCCAGCAGCTAGCTGACCTGTACCTCAGTCTGGGGCTGGTGAAAGCAGCACTGGATGAGTACCAGCACCTGCAACTATGGGAAGATGTTATAGTCTGCTACACTCTACTGCAGTTGAGGCATAAGGTAAATACATTCAATACTATCCTTGCTCAATGCACATCGAACATCTTAGCTTAGCTAGCAATTTTTCACGAGTTATCGTGTGATTAAGAGTAGCTACACACATAAGCGGGCCGGTATTAATCGGCACAGCTGGGCGGTGAAATCGAGTATACGTAGATGTATGTTCGAGAAAAGGCCGCTTAGCTTTCCTTTCACTAAGCGGGCAGCAACAGCGGGCCGGCAGTCATCGGCAAAGCCGGGCGATAAAACCGAATATATATCGCTCGGCTTAAAGAAGGCCGGTCATTTCAGACCTGACCATAAATGGAAGCGACTAAAAATGCGAATTATGTAAAAATATTCTTGATAATGAAGTATTGAAATTATAATTAATAACTTTATTTATTAAAGCCGGAATACTTATAAAATTAATAATAAATATTGATCGCAATACGCCTTATCATAACGAATCATGGTTATTGAACGCACTCTCACCCACATTGTGCATCTCTCGGCCCAATGTCAACCGTCTAAAACAAAACTGCCGCTAACAAAGCACGCGTTTGGTTAGTTTTTGTTTAATAGCGCCAGTGTCCTAATCAATCGTAACCCTAAATAGTAGCCCTAGTATAAAATAAATATCCAGAAAAAATCTCCGGCTTTAATAAAAAAAACGATTAATTGAACATGATATCCTGCAATAAGAACTATCAATTAGGACATAGGTCATTTCTAGACGCGACATTTTATGGGCAGGTCTCAGGTCACAGGTTGTAAGAAACTGACCGATCTTCTTTTTCTTCAGCTAAGAATGTGTGTGTGTGATCGAAAACCGATTACTGCCGAATCGAATGATGTGTCGACCCGAATGAAGAATGAAGTGCAGTAATTACATCGAGTCGGCTTTGTTGTTCGACAAAATACTGTCGAACCGACTATGCCGTGCCGGCCTGCTTATGTGTGTAGCTACCCTGAACTACCTTGTCAGTGCATATTCAGCTTACAACGAGCCGCACTCTTTAGCATTCATTATTTAAAGTGATTAAATATCGTAGTTCTTCGAAAATAAATCTGGTCTAAGTTAGCATACCTATAATTTCATCTCTATCATATACTAATATGCGCGTGCGATCTCGAACATATATTAATATTAAGATAAATAGATAATTGACACATCATCATCACATACAATAACGTCAACGTGGTACTGAAATGCTCAACATGCAATCGTATATTGGTTGCGTAAGTAAAGAAGATGAATAAGTCAATAGATATCTCGTCCTTCATTGGACGTGGCTCCATGCGTCCGTCCGCCTCTAACGGCGCGGGTTAAATGTACAGGTCGTACAGTATTGTAGATCTTAAACCGCGCGCCGAGCCAACCGCGCGTCGCCGCGCGTTCATCTGAACTTGGCCAAATAGAAGGTAAACAGTTTCGTCCCGGCATGTAGTTGTGTGCCACAGCAGCAAAAAAGCCTCACATCATCATCATCATCTTCCCCAGCCTGACTTCACCCACTGCTGGGTATACGCCTCCCTTTGTATATGCGAACGCTCACGGTTCAAAGCTCGTCTCATCCAGTTTCGGCCCACGATTGATGCAATATCGTCCGCTCATCTAACTGGTGGATGACCGACGTTTCTGTATCCGGTTCTTGGACGCCATTCAGTTATCGCCTTAGTCCACCTGTCATCACTTCGCTTTGCAAGGTTTCCTGCCCAACTCCATTTTAGTTCCGTTGAAATGAAATGAAATGGTTTATTTGTTTGAAATATGGTAACAAAGTTCTTAAGTGCTATGGTACAGGATTCTCATATTTCAACAAATACAATTAATGTACAAGATAATGTAAATTATATATGAATGTATGCTTTTTATTGAATTAAAAAGTTATTTAACTTTAATAAGATTAAATTGAAATAGATTATTATATGATTAATTAGTATGTATACTTACCTCTTAAATACACGGCTGTACACAATGTTCTTCATCAATGGAAGGAAAACGGTATCTACAACACAAGTCTCGACTTAGTGTAGGTACCGTAGACCAACGACCAATAAGAACCCAAGCCCTAAAACTTTTGTTAATTCGGATTGGTATACTTACCTATTAAGTATGTATGATTGTACAATATGCTTGATTTGGAATAAATGATTTATTTATTATTATGACACTTTATTCAATTGTAAACTCGTCTAAAATACATTTTTTACTATTATACTTAATACTACTTATGTACATAAATAAATATCAAAAACATTATAGTAAAAAATGTATCAAAACGGGAGACCATCGACCGCGGGGCAGGGCTCAAACGGTCGGTGGCTAGGGCTGCAGAGAGAGGAACCTCCGCACAATGCGTGCCGAGTCCAGGAGAGCCGCCTTCTGTATCTGACCCTTGATCCAGCTGCCTAGCGAGAGCCTCTTAAGATATTGGTCAAGGCTCTTCGCTATCAGACCGTTCACTGAAACGACTATCGGAACGATAATTGTTGAGTGGACATCCCACATAGCGGTAATCTCGTGTGCCAAGTCAAGGTACTTGCTAAGCTTGTCCTTCTCGGCCTTCACGAGATTAGCGTCATGCGGGATGGTGATGTCAACAAGTATCGCCCGGCGTTCCGACCGGTCTACCAAGACGATATCAGGTTTATTCGCAAGAATAGTCCTGTCCGTGATGATAGAGCGGTCCCAGTAGAGCGTAGCACGACCATTTTCGAGAACCGGTACCGGTGCGTACTTATAGTACGGAACCTCTGAACCGACAAGGTCGTATTGGAGAGCAAGCTGCTGATGGATGATCTTTGCTACTTGGTTATGTCTGTGCAAGTATTCAGTGTTAGCGAGGTGCGAACAACCCGAAAGTATATGTCTGAGGGATTCACCGGGACGATGACAAGCTCTGCAAATGTCAACGGTTCCATCCTTCATGATATACTTTCGGTAGTTGTTCGTCTTTATTACCTCATCCATAATCGCACAGACAAAACCTTCAGTTTCCCCAAAGAGGTCACCGAAACGTAGCCAGTTCACGGATGCGAGTAGGTCTACATCAGGCCCTGTAAGGGCTTTATAGAACCGTCCGTGCAGCTCCTTACGCTCCCATACCACCTTGCGGTCGAGGGCACTCAGCACCGTAGGTTTGTGCCAGTTCTCCTTAGCCAGTGAGAGCGGGGTAAGGTTCTTGTCAACTGCTACGACATCACGATGCATCTCACTGTCGGCATGGAGGAAGTATTCTCTGAGCTTGCACACCTCGTGGTTATGGAGGGTCTTGGCATTTAAAAAGCCGCGGCCCCCACATTTCCGCGGGATGTACATCCTCATTACCGACGAGCGTGGATGTCGCATTCTGTGTGTCGTAAGAAGTTGACGAACCTTACAGTCAAGGGCGTCAAGTTCAGTCTGAGTCCATTTCAATATGCCAAAAGTATAGATGAGCAGAGGCATAACCCAGCCGTTGAAGGCTCGAACCTTGTTACCACCCGACAAAAGACTATTGAGTACTTTAGTAAGGCGGCAAAAGAATCGCTCCTTCACCGACTGTTTTATGTCTCTGTCTACTATACCTAACGCTTCTGACATACCGAGATATTTGTAGGTTTCGATATCGGAAAGAGATCTGAGGGATATCGTATCGGAAAGCTGTAAGTTTGTAGTATTTACAACTTTCCCCCGCCGTACTTGCATGACCGCACACTTCTCGACACCGAACTCCATGCTGATGGCACTGCTGAATATCTGTGTGATATTCAACAGAGTCAGCAGTTCTGGTTTTCTTGGCGCAAAAAGTTTGAGGTCATCCATGTACAGCAGGTGAGAAACGATATCACCCTCTCTCCGAAGTCGATAGCCTAGCCCTGAATCCTTTAGCAGAGTACTAAGAGGATTCAGTGCCAGGCAGAACCATAGGGGACTCAGACTGTCGCCCTGGAAAATACCCCGCTCTATGCGAATCAGATCTTGCGGAGCAGAGGGATCCCGTGCGCTACCTGGATGACGAAGAACTGTGATCCACTGTCTCATGCATATACCTAAGAAGGATCTCAATGTTGCATCAATTTTATACAACTCTAAGATCCTCCCCAGCCATGTATGAGGCACTGAATCATACGCCTTCTTGTAGTCTATCCATGCAGCGGAGAGGTTCCCTTTGCTGCGCCTGATCTGCTGGCTAATGGTCATGTCAATGAGGAGGAGCTCCTTAGTACCGCGGGACCCAACCCTACATCCATTCTGAGCCGGAGCCAAAATATTATTTGCAACTATGTGCGCATTAATTTTTATGCTCAGAATGGACGTAAGGAGCTTGTAAATGGTAGGTAAGCACGTGATGGGTCTGTAGTTCTTTGCTTCCGCGGTACTACCAGATTTGTGGAGCAGGAAGGTGACTCCTGTCGTCATGAAACTTGGGAGAGACCCAAGCTCGAGGGCTTCTTGAAATTGTGTGGCGAGTACAGAGTGTGAACACCGAAACCACTTCAGCCAGAAGTTATGCAACCCGTCCGGTCCAGGACTTTTCCAGTTATGGGCCGAACGGATTGCAAATCTGACATCTATGGGGCTAATCTCTACAGGTCCCATGGTTTCGATAGATTCACACTCTCTACTCACCACATCCATCCAATCTCCCTCCGTGTGTTGGATGGGCACAGACCAGATGCTGCGCCAGAAATTATTCATGGCATCCGCATCCGGTACACGCCCGTCCATCACACATTGGTCAGGTTTCTCCCAGTTTCGGTACACCTTCCTCTGGTCACTTTGGAAGTTTCGATTCTGCCAATATCGGTCCACACGTTCTCGATACCGACGAATGCGGCTTGCCCATGCAGAGATTTTCTGCTTCAGAAAGTCAATGCGTTCTGTGACACAGGCCATATAATCGTGAGGCCGAATATCGGTCCCAGAAAAGGCCTGTGTCACAAAACGCATCACTCGAGGGCGGGTATTGCCCCCTCTGAAGCAACTTAGCTTTGCAATGAGGGTCCTGAATTTACCGATCCGCCGTTCGATCCGTACTTGCCAAGCTGGAGTTTGGTTGACAGGTCGTGGTGCTCGCGTGGAGTTGGGGAACTTGACACGAGCAACACGACACGCAGCCACGGCTCCGCAGTAAAGGATCGAATGGGTATCGGCTAGACCTTCGCTAGTCTCTAGATAAGGAACCAGCAAAGGATTCAAGGCCTCCATTAGAGCCAAGTTTCGTCTGTGAGTGGGCAAGCGTGGCAAACGCGGTCTTTCATCGAGAGGTGCGGACCGGTACGATAAAATCGTATCCTCCAAAGTCCTCCTCAACTGCTCATTTACCTGGTTTGTCACGCTGGTGTTCTCGTTGTTGACGTCGTCAGCAGCGGGGTCCGGCTGCGTCGTCACAGGTATCGAAGTTGTCGTAACCGTCGACGTGGCAGCCGGGACCCGCTGCGAGTGGTCAGCTACTTGAGCACTTTCAGCGCGAAGCCGGTCAAGTACCGAATCATCCAACAATTTTAATCGTTGGATGGCTCGTACCTGATCCGATAGCCGTTGTGCAGTAACAGTTACAGCTGGTTCAAGTACCTGAAACAGAGGCAGCATCCGGGCAATGTACGCGGTGCGGTTAGTTCCTCCGTCTGTAGCCCTATAATATGCGCGCATGACGTTTCTATTTATTTCTTCTGTCCACTTCATGCGAATGCGCACATTGCTGGTGGTGGCGGGGGTCGGACGCGGGGCAGACTGTCCCGCAGACCCCAAGCCGGCCGACAGCGGGGGCCGCCCACGCCGCACAGGTGGTCGCGGCGGCGGAGGCGACGGCGGCCTGCTCTCGTCGCTCGACGCGCTGGTGTCCGGGGGGGTGGCGAATACCTCATCCCCGGACGACGATGTGGAGCTTGACGGAACAGGCGCAGATGTTTGGTGTGCTTCATATGTAGCCGCTCGTGCTTTTCCTCTGGTCAACATGTTATGATGGTTTTTTCATTGTGGCATTTGTGCCTTTATGTCAAAAATAAAGTGAAAATAGGTTGTATTACTGGTTTAAAACTGTTGAGGATACGGTATGAATCGGGAAAAGCAATATAAAATAAATTTTGGTAAAATATTAGAGAAAAAGCGTGTGTCAGCGGTGAAGTTTTTTTTTTTTTTTTTTTTTTTTTTTTTTTTTTTTTTTTTTTTTTTTTTTTTTACTATTATTATTATTACAATTGGCATGCAAAATTTAAATATTTAATTGTCAAGGAATTTAAATTACTTAATTCTAATTAATACAAACATGTCACTTCAATAAATCAATAAACATAGGATTAAAATTAATAATTTTGAAATTGTTAAGTGTCAGATTATGGTTTAATTTTTGTGTTGAGAAATTCATCTTCGCTGTAGAAAGTTTTTTCAATGAGCCACTATTTTATGCGGTTTCCAACGTCTTTGACGTTTGTTCGAGTTCTGATCTCGACGTAGTATAGTGGCATCTTCATGGCTCTCTGTAAAAAGGTCTCTACTCAGCATTAATGCCTTATTTATATGTATTGTATTGTATATTGTTATTACTACTCGCTGGACCAATCTCTACCTACCCATGACAAACCCAGAAGCGTCGGCCATTACATTGGATTATAGTTAACCTAACTGATGTGTGTTTTAGGCTGCAGAGATAATTCAGCAACAAATCGACATAAATCCAACCGTGAAATTATACTGTCTTCTCGGCGATGCTACAGGTAAGAAGCTACCTGCTATCCCACTGATATAAAGACGAATATTTATAAAGAATAGCTTCCGCCCGCGGCTTCGCTCGCGTGGTACCGGGATAAAAAGTACAAGTGTCATCCAAATCCGTTCAGTAGCGTTCAGTCACAAAAATTCGCATTTATAATATTAGTAGGAAGTAGGATAGGATGTGAATATTTGAAGATGTTTATGTGTTCCTCCTTTACGCCAAAACTAGGAGATCTAGATCAGGAAATATAAACAACTTTCGATTCGTACCATTCGTTTCATGTTTTGACCGTAGATTATATTTCAAAATACGAAAACAAAGCTTCCGATCTGTCATAGTTAGATTTTTTTGGGGGCCCAGGCCCCCCCTGGAAAATAACCTTAGATACGCCAATGGGTGATAGAGGAGAAAGAAGATGGAAAGAGAGATAGGGGAAGATCAAGGATAAATTACATGAGCCATATTGAAGATAAAGTAACTGTCATGTCGTGTAAGGAAGTAAAGAAGGCTGTTTTGGAGGGAGACATATGCAAGGAGTTGCATCAGTTGCACTGACAAAAGCAGAGCTCCTCAATAAATAATGATTAACTTACAACTTTATTTTCTAGTGTCTTTAAAGATTTCTTTATCTATAATAATTTTACAGACGAAGTGAAACACTACGAGAAAGCGTGGGAGTTCTCTAACTGCAAAAGCAGCCGGGCGCAGAGGCACTGGGGCAACTACCTCTACGAACACAAGAAGTATGAAGAATGCATTCCACATTACGAGAAGTCGGTTGAAATTAATTCTATACAAGAAGGCGTTTGGCTGAGACTTGGGTAAGTTTTCTCACCCCACTTGACTTCACATGATATTAGATTAAAATAATTTAGTGTTTCTTACCCAAGTAAGAACCGATGTATATCTGTTTAGTGTCTGCGCTATTTCATTTTGAAATGAACTTTGTACGAAAAAACATTTAAATGAATTAATGTGTTAGCGAATAATTCGTTGATATTTATAACAATTAACGAAGTTGTGGATGGAAGTTGTGGATGTGAAAGTTGTGGCCAGTTGGAGTGACGATCTGCGAAAGGCTGCTGGTACAAACATCATGCTGAGGACAGGCCTCAATAGTGCTCATTGGGGAGGCCTATGTCCAGCAGTGGACTGCTATATGCTTATGATTATGATTCAATTGAAACCAACACTACATCCTTTACAAGCAAGTTTTGTGACTAAAATCTAACATGGGGTATGTAGTTCAGTTAGTCCAGAATTTGTAACATAATCAATTAAAACTACTGTAAAAATCTACTGCGAACTTGCTCGAAGTTGCCAACCTTATTTTTACAATACCAACATTAATACCCTGGATTTTGTTATATTAGCTATTGCCATGTCTTGCCGTTAAATAAAACTAACATAGTTTTGAGCATTGGTTAACTTTGAGTAGCGTTCATACTAAGAGGTAATTTTTTTACATTGTTAAAATGTGTTTTGTAAGAAATAAACTTTATTTAATTTCTAGCGCCCCGCCCCGGTTCAAGTTACACATATAAACTATCCTCTTGAATCACTCTATCTATTAAAAGAAGTCGCGCAAAATCCGTTGCGTACTTTTAAAGATCTAAGTATACATAGGATTGATAGATAGCGGAAAGCGACTATGTGTATGTATACTATGTACCTAGTGATTTTATTTTGTAGATACGCAGCCCTAGTCACGGAGCAATGGGAGACATCAGCCCGCGCTTACCGCCGGTATACCTATCTCCAGCCGAACTCATTCGAGGCCTGGAACAACCTCGCCAAAGTGTACCTAAACCAACGAGACAAGAACCGCGCCTATCGCGCGCTGATGGAGGCTCTTAGGTTCAACTACGACAACTGGAAGGTAATATAATTAATAATGCAAGCTCTCCTGAACAATTTCATAACTGTAAATATATAATTGGAACAATCACGCCAAAGTGTTCCTTTGTGCGTGTACTTGGGTAGATTAAAATATTTAGGCCTTCGAGCGCGGCTATATCCACGAATGAGCATAGGCAATTTGTTATGAGTTAGGTTAACTCCAGTGTCGGAGTTTAAAGGCCATACTGCCTCCAACATGACGACTGAAAAAGCCATCCTCAGGCGTGGCTTGGCGACTCAAAGAGCCATCTGCAACATCTTAATGCTTTGGGTGCTGAAAATACAAGTGATTCTGCACGTGTTCTTCCTCCTTGCGTCATGTGCGAGGCCAGCAGCCAACGTGTTAATATCATCTAAGTAGTACCTGTATGAGTCATGTGGTTCCTATAAGCCTAGCAGAGTTTCTTGCCAATTATTCTTTGATGGTTCGCGTTAATTGGTTTAAATTTAAAAAATTACCGATTCAAAGTGTGTTCTAACTGGATAAATAAATAAATACTACAAGCTCTACTTAGTTCGGGGTTAGATGTTGTGCGATAATGTCCGGTAATACTTATTTATTTACCTTAACGTGCTTTCCGAGACTGCGCCGCGGATTTAGTTTTTAAAATTTTAGCAATGATAATTTTTATTTTTAGCCAATTTCATCCGTAAGGAGGTAATATCTGTCTATTTGTCCAGCTGTGGGAGAACGTGATAATGGTGAGCATGGACACCGGGCACTTCGAGGACGTGCTCCGCGGCGTCCATCGTCTGCTGGACCTCCTGCACAAGTACGAGGACGTGGAGGTGCTGTCGCTCATCGTCAGAGCGGTCGTGCAGGACATACAGGACGCGGACGGGAATGGCGCCGCGAGGTCATTATTATATACACAAACATAACATCCAGCAGTTGCATAGACTCGAGCCCCCACTGGGTGTGGGTATCAGGATCAATCAAGCCACACACAGCCCCTACTGGTTATCAGGATCAATAGTTACAAACATAGCCCATGCAGTGTGGTGCCGACACCAGGATACTCTATTGTGTTATCTGAATCAGTATGTAAATGTAAATGGCCTCCATTTCCCGCAATTGGACTCCAGTTGGTCTATTGTGCGTGAATCTGAATTAGTAACAGAGTACACCATGGGACCATAACACCTAGACCTGGAACAAATATCCGAAGAAGATCAATATCATCAATATCATAGACATCATACATTTGTTCCGCAGCGAGAACCTAGCCCGTAACCTCCCAAGTCTCAGTTGGCCCTTGTGCTAAGTAGTTAGATAGCTAACACTTGATCGCCACATTCGTTCAAGAAAAAACTAACATTAACATAGTCTAAGCGTTATGAAGGTAACACAATTGGCAGCCTTAGCGATCTCCCCTTTTTTAAGTAGTTCGCCTCCTTGCGCCAAGTGGCTTGCACCTTGCGCCAAGTAGTTCACTCCATTGTGCCAATTAGTCCACCCTCTTGCGCCAAGTGATTTGCCCCTTTCGCCAAGTAGTTCGCCCCTTGCGCCAAGGAGTTCGCCCACTTGCGCCAAGTAGTTCGCCCCCTTGTGCCAAGTACTTCGCCCCTTGCGCCAAGTTGTCGTCATGCACGACGATTTGCCCCTTTCGCCAAGTAGTTCGCCCCTTGCGCCAAGGAGTTCGCCCACTTGCGCCAAGTAGTTCGCCCCCTTGTGCCAAGTACTTCGCCCCTTGCGCCAAGTTGTCGTCATGCACGACGAAGTGATCCTTGTATCATTTAAACAAGAGTTAATTTTAATTGCAGATTACAAAAGCGAGTGCTGGAGCTATTCGGGCGGATAACGTCCATTCACCAGAACAAGCCTGAGCTATGGCAGCTTTACTCCGACGTCAGTCCTACGTACTTGCTGAGGGCACAACGACTGCTGAAAGCTTATAGGGGATATACACAGGTAGATTGATATTACTTCACCTGCAGATAATCACTCCCCTTGCTAAAAGGAAAAGAGAAGGAAAAATACATATTTCTTCTCTTTTCCTTCCGGCCCCTTATCTGCGAAAGGTTGTTGGTAGAAGCTGTATGCGTCAAACTGAGTATAAGGCGAATGGTGCTCAATAGTCATTAGGGGAGGCCTATGTCATGAGCAGTAGATTGCTATCAGCTGATGATGATGACACCTGTCTTAAGGATTTCATACTGGTAAGGTATCCCTGGGACGCTATTGTCAATCAATTTAACTTTATAAACCTCAATCAAATGCTTTAATCTCACTGAAAGGTATACCTATTTTTACTTAATACTCTGCATTCCATTGCTCGGACCCATTAGGCAAATAGTTGCTAACTGTCAGCCAACTGACTTTGAGCTGCACGTAATATGTGCGAAAGAAAATCTTTCTAATATATCGTTTTTATTATTAACAGAACGGAAACTGGCCAAACAACCCCGACACATGCAAACAAGTAATCGAACTAGCGCACTCACTTCTCGACTACAGTTTAAAGGCGCGACAGGATTGCGAAGATAAGGACACTCTTCAGGCCAACTCCCAACTGTCCTCAGCCCGGCTCACAGGCCAAGCGGTGATCAGAGCGGCGGAGAAACAAGGCTGGCCGGATAATATAGAAGCCTTGGAACAGCTGAAAGTGCTGTTTAGTAGTGTTACTGAATATATGAAATCAATTATGTAGTTACGTGTTTTATTTTGCAACTAGCGTAGACTTGCTGGCGGGGGTGTCTGCTAATAATAAAAGTAGTGTAGATCATTTCTATGTGCCAAAACTTTTTAGAAACTATCATGAACCAATAGTGTATATCATTTGAGCAGAACGTTAGGTTTCTGGCAACAGCGGACACCTCTTTGACCATAACGAGCAAAGCGAACGAAAAAAATTAGATAGAGGAGAGAGCTAGAGGGGCCCGCGCGAGCCCGATGTGGACCGCGCGGACCTCTGCGAGTCTACGGAAATGTTAACCGTTATACGCATACGTGGCAAAATATATATTTATTTGTTATGAGTGTAGGACAAAAACTAGAATAAAAAAAACTTTCTCCTTCTTCTTTTTTATGTGCTCTGTGGAAAAAAAATCTGTCAGGTGGGTAAGCTGATAAAGTGACAATGACATTACAGAAACACAAACAGACAGACAAAAAAATTATAATGTCAGTTGTCAATCTGTGCCTCTGCTTGCTGTGCTGTTCCGCTGTGCCTGGAGAACAGTATTTTTCATCTTGAACGACGGTTGTGTCATTTTTATTTATGTCGCCTTAATACTTTTCATATTATTATAAACAATTGACTTGACTTGACTTCAGCTTTAACTAAATTGTGGAGAGCCATTCCAGAAGCCATTAAATAAAGAAGTTAAATGAAGTGCTGCTGTGCCTGTGCATCTGTCACTGTCACTTATCTGTCAAAACAAAAAGTTCACAGGGGGGTGTGTTTTCATTTTTTAATCAGGATTTCACTTTCAGAAAATAGATTAAAGTTCATCTAAAGAAATCAATGTGTATAAAACATAACTATAACCATGGCAGCATCTAACGAGGAAGAGATTTTAGAAGGTTTCCTGTGCCCAATATGCAAAGCTGACTTGAAATCCGCTTCGCAACTAACCAGTCACTTCGAGAGCTTGCACCAAGAAGATCAGGACGTTCTCAGGTCTCTAAAAGATATATTCGGGAAGGCGAAGAAGATCATTCTCAATAACAATGACACGGACTTGCTGGAGACCTTCGATAGGGCACTAAAGTTCCACCAACAGGAGGAGTTCTATGATGAAGAACAAACTGTTGGTGTTTCGAGGAGTGCTACTGATTACTTCAAGGCGGTGAGGTCGAATCGGCTTGAGAGGTACGCCACAGAGACCAATAAGTTGCTGATAAGACTGGACAAATTAGTGTGTAATATGCCCGCAGACCCCAATATAAGGAAACAACATGAAAAGGATGTGAGTAATCTGTTTTAATAAATATAAATAAATATTTGAAAGAGGAAAAAAATGATGAAATAAACACAAAACTACTGTGCTGATTTCAAAGATTTCAAAAAAAGCCGGGATGGGCTACTTGTAATAAAAAACCATTAGAAAGTTACCATAGCTACTATTTAATTGACAACCTCTATGGCGCTGTGGTCAAAAGCCTGGGATGCAGAATGTTGTGGGTTTAATTCCCACTACAAGGCAAATGTTTGTATTATCTGAAAAAATAATCTTATTTAAAATCAAGACATTAAATAGTTGAAATAAAGTTATAGAAACATTTATTTGGGTCACAAAATAAAAAAAAATAAACAAACAAAAGCGATCCATCAAACAGGCATTAAATAGTGATAATGCTATTTATCACAGTTCAAGGGCCTCTTACGGACAATACTAATAGAAATTACCATCACGGTTTAAGAAGAATCATGCCTATCTATTATAGCAACATACCACATGACTAACCTGCAAGATAAACACCCTAACTAAGCTGCGGACAATAAATCCAAACTTTCCTTTAACAAAGAAGAAATCCCTCCATAGTGAAGTGAAACAAAGAAAACCGTGGACATTCAAAAAAAATCTGATCCAACCACAATACAATCAAATACAATGATAGTAGTCTATAGCTATGTACTCTCACCATTTCAGGTGGTCCCATGGCTGGATGGGTCCTCAGTGAAGCTATGCCCAAACTGTGCAAAAACCTTCAATCTGACCCGACGGAAACACCACTGCAGGCTCTGCGGCTCTATACTTTGCAATGACTGCTCACTATTCCTGGACTTGAATGTAGCTAGTAAGTAACCTGAGTGTTGTTCGAGTTATGCTTTGTCTTCTAATGAAAAAAAAAAAATTATGAAAATTGTGGGATACTAACTTCCGCCTGCATCTTGGCTCTTGTGGTACCCAGATAAAAAGTAAATATGTTAGTCCCGGCCACAATCTATATTATATGGATATAGTATATTCAAAGTTTCATCTAAATCCATTCTGACATGAAAGAGTAACAAACATCCTATAAGGAGACTTCAGAGTGTTGGGCAATGAAAAAGATGGTCAAAAAAAGAGCTTGACAATGTGCTACTAAGATTCAAATGTTGAGACGGATGTGTGGTGTTTCAAGGATGGATAAGATAATGAACGAGTATATCAGGGAAAGCCTGAAAGTGTCCCAAATATGGAGATGAGTGGTATACTGGTAAGGTACGGGCATGTGATGAGGGGGGATGAAAGCCATATTACTAAGAGTGATAAGTGTGAATGTGACTGGATATATGAGTAGAGGGAGGTTGAAGAAGAAAACGATGGATTGTGTAAACTTACAGTGATATTTCAGGAAAGACTATTATTATCATCATCAACTTTTAGAGATTTGGCTTCGCTCGCCCAAAACATATGACATCATTTTCAAACTTTCTTATAAAATATTAAGGATTGCCTTGAAGGGCGCTCATTAGAGGAGGCCTATGTCCAGTAGTGGACTGCTATATACTGATGATGATGATGTGTCTGAATAAATAAATCTATATCACTTACTTTGCAGAAGCAATAGTAGACCCATCCATGCAACAGTTCCCCAACTCAGAACAACATGGCACAGAGAAAGACGGGCTCCGGCTTTGTGAGCACTGCTACAATCTCATCGAGCTGCGGAAGCAGGTGCAAGACAGCAGGAACGCTAAGTCAGTGCTGATGACGGCATACGAGCAGATGAGAAGTCTTATGGAACAGGCCAGGCCTGCTGTGGCTATGTATGAAAAGGTATTATTGTATTTTGGCGAATTTTTGTTGGGGGGTATAAGACCCCTGGTTCCAACCTCTATTTTGGGAACCCAAGCAAACTTGACCAGCGCCCATGGATCACTCTGCTAAACATTAATAATAACAGTAATCCCTATGAGACCGGCGTTAAAAACTCAGTCCCCAAATAAAAACAGAAAAAAGTGTTGATTTTGGTCAATACAATACAATACAATAATACAATACAAGTACTTTTTATTGATTATGCTTCTAATAAACAAAAATTGAAAAATATATACAATAAACAATAATGGATTCTCAAATTTTAAACTAATGCCATCCTAATTCGGCCCAAAAACACAGCTCTTTCGCACGTCTTCATAGGCATCCGGAGTGACCCTTTGAGTTTTGGAGAATATCTATAAATAGCCGAATATATTTTGAGGACCATGTTCATCATAACAATGAAAGCATTGTAAACAAACTAAAAAAACTATTTATGCCATTGCCACACCCTAAATCTATTACAGATGTGTCAAAGCTTATTCGACGGGGAGACGACATACACCCTTCAGGACGTGAACGCGATGCGCGGGCGCATTGGCAAGCTAGCTGAGGGCATTGACCTGCTCAGCAAGCAGATATCCACATTCCCAGCAGAGCCAGGCACTAGGACGGCCAAGCTACATAACTCCATCAGGCAGGCCGCGGCTCATTATATCAAGGTATCTAAAGTAATTTCGTACCTACAAGCGAGTTGACCGTAAAAATGTAAATGGACTCCCTTTCTCGCAACTGGACTCCGGTTGGTCCATTGTGCGTGTGGGAGATCTGGTTAAATACTAAGCCAGCGTAACTCCGCCCAGAAGCACAGAAGACGCCTGGGGTCTTCGCAGGCTTCGCGGAGTGAGCTTGGTGTTCCAAGCATTTGTTCGCGTTGTGATGCAACTCCCACGCATTCCAGGATTACATGGGCTGCTGATTCTTATTCGATCAGACACCCTCTGCAGAGTGGACTGCCTTTTGCTCCGATGTTGTAGAGGTGTTTGTTCAGAGGAGAGTGTCCCGTGATAATACCAACGAGTTGACCGTATTCGCAATTCTGAGCTTTGCTCAAGAACACAGTTCGCTGATCTAGCAAAGAAAGCCGCCAAGCTTATATGGGACAAGGCTGGTTACGATTGCCGTATGTCGGGAGAGCAGTGGGCCAAGCTGACCACGGAGTGGTGCCCTGACATAAGGCGATGACGTCGCGGCAGACCACAAACAAATATGGAATGAGGAGCTTGCTAGCAAGCAGATATCCACTGGTTCCATGCCAACTGGACCTTTTTAGCACAGGAGAGAGAAAGGGATAAATTAATAAATTAATAATACTGGACGTTATCACACATCATCATGTAGCCCCAAACTAAGTAGAGCTTGTATTATGGAAACCACATGATTGATATACTACATACATATTTTTTTGTCAATACATACATATCATAGAAAATACCCAGACCCGAGACAAATATCTGCAGAACATGCAAACACTTGTCCCGCAGCGGGAATCGAACCCGCAACCTTGTGCGTCTCAGGCTGGCCTTTGCCCACTGCGCCACAGAGTCGTCAATGGGAAAGGTCTTTGCCCAGCGGTGGAATAAAATAATAACAATAATAATTTATTTATTGCAGGAAGACCTGCTTTCTCTCGGCAAGCTGCCTACTGAAGCGCAGATAGAGGAGGTCCGTAGACAGCGATACGAGCGGGCGGAGAGACAGATACAGATGGAGAGGGAGCGCGTCGAGAGAGAGAGACAGCGGACGGAGAGTGCGGGGCCTAGTGGTGAGTGGGAGGGTAGTCCGTTCCCATATGTTTGTTGATTTGGGGACGTCCATTAATTACGTGAGGTTGTTTTGGCGACCTCCTCCCTCCTTCGGTGAGATGTCATGAGAGTTTGCTCATTCCCGACCCGCCCCCGCCCCCCACGTGAGATTTGAATCGCTCCCTCCCTCCCTAAATGCCTCACGTAATTAATGGATGCCCCTCTTCGCAATAATTCATCTAATTGTAATTTAGTACTGTGTCAAACTGGAAAGCGCTTGCTAACAGATGACAACGCCGTCGTCAAAAAATTCCGAGTATTCCCGTTTGAACACCTATGTATTGAGCACCAAAAGTGCTCAAATGGGAACAAAAATGCGGTACCTTCTCAACTTTACAGTGACATAATCTTAAACTCCTCTTTATTTTACATAACTAAATAAACAAGACATGTCACACATATTTAACTATCAGTCTCTGATAGTGTAAGTTGACTCCAAACTAGGCAGAACCTATACTAAGTGTACCAGAGATTTATAATCATACCTATATGAATATTTATAAAAAACACAGACACAATACAAACATCTATGTCCACCACACTTTTTATCCTGGGCGGGAATCGTGTAGGTCGTGGGCTCGATTCCCGCCCAGGATAAAAAGTGTGGTGAACATAGATGTTTGTATTGTGTCTGCGTTTTTTCTGGGTTTTTTATAAACATTCATATATGTTTGATTATCAGAAGAAGGCTTTGTTATAAAGCCAATCAAAATCATTGGTAAATCTAACCCCAATACATACGTTGTTTATTCAAAACATTAATGAAGCTATTCAAAATCCCCAGGTTACGAAAACCATGTGAAGAATGATACTGATGATGAGAACAGTCCGCTGTTGGAACAGATGAACATTATCCGGGAATACATAAGAAAAGCCAGGGCGGAGCTCAAGTTTGAAGAGGTAAGATTTTTTTATTAATAGATTTTTATTACTGACCGTACCAGAGACTGATTTATGATAAGTAAACACCTAACAGAACAACATTATGTTCATCTCGCAAATGTTTGTTCTGGGTGTGAATCGAACCCATGAATTTTAGCGCCGAAGGCAGGGCTACAAACTGAGCTATGAGGCCAGTCGAGATGATTTCAAGTTGTCGACATAGCTCAGAGAATTAGCAAGCTGATGTGGCAGTGGGCTGGCCATATCTGCCGAAGAACGGACCACCGTTGAGGTACTTGAGTTCGACCGCGGCTCGACAAATTTAGTGTAGGACGCCCTCCGGCCAACTGGAGTGACGATCTGCTGTCAGCTGCTGGTAGAAGCTAGATGCGTCGAGCTGTGAGGACAGGGCGCAATGAGTGCAGTGGCCTTCATTGGCATCAGCCAATGATGATGATGATGATGATGGAAATGAAAATGTGTCTTATTTACAGGTCGCAATCCTCGAGACCAATCTAAAAGAACTGAAGAAAGAATACCAATTGCAGAAGCTCTCTAAAACCTAGTCATAGAATAAGATAACTTATTTTAGTTTTAAGTTCGTCTTGTAGTCCCATTGATACCTAATTATTTATCTTGCAAAGATTATTTTGTTAAGTTTACATTTTGTACCCTATTTATGTTAAGAATTAAAATTACATTAACGATTAATATTTGTTTTATTGTATAAAACTTAACATAATTTGATAAAGTTAGATTTGAGACTAATTCTAAAAAATAAATAAAATAAGTAGGTACACAATTATCACAGTTACATAATTATATAACTAAATAAGTATATAATCATCAAGTCTTATAGGTTCATTGAAAAACATTTTGGTTTGATAGCATATCGTCGGAATAATCCAAAATATTATAACAAATATGGCGTTTCATATTCAAAAGGCAGCTGGTGAAAATACAGCCCTTACAAAATAAATCAAGAAAAAATACTTATTCAACATAGCCCCGTAAAGAGAAATACACTTTCTCACTAGAAAGGTTCTAGCTTAGCTATTGTTTCAACCACTGAACAGTTTCAACTTCCTATCGAGGTAATTATATTTTCGACCTTTACTACCTAAGCTACTTTCTAAACTTCTCCAGCTTATCCAGCTGTTTCAGCAGCTGAGGTCTAGTACATAACGCCTTCTTAATCGCCTCATCTAACATCTTCCGTTGGTAGAACGGTGGTATCGGCGTATCTTCTAAATGAAACGTGTGTATCTTCCCAGTTGTGTCACCAACGAACACGTTGTCGCCCGACGCAGAAAACTTTATATATGTCAACACAACATTATTCGGGAATGTATACTCCGCGCATGGAATATGCGTCTTCCTACGCAGATCCCAAATGGAGAGAACGTTCCCGCTAACAGATATGAGTACTGTGGCGTTGATTGGACAGAAAGCGATGCCGTAAACCGCAGCTGGACAGCTCAATGTCATTATGACGTCGTCCATACCTTCCAGCCACAAACGTATAGCGCTGTCCGCCCCACACGACACCATCAAGTTATTCATAAAAGGTGAATACTCCATCCCGTAGACAGGGCCAGCGTGGGCTCGGTAAACATCAATATGCTGGTTCAGATAGTGCGTAGAACACTTATGGATGCACCCTTCATCGGTTCCTACTAAGTATACGTGATCTATAATCGGGTGCCACTTCATGCACAACGCGGCTGGGTATCTCGTTATGGGGACGTCGACTTTCATGCACGATTTCGCTGTTTCCAAACCCTTCAGCTTTCCCTCGACCGCTGATATTCTCATCATGGGCGTGCAGATGAAGTCATGGGTCTTTGTGCTGGTGAATCGGTTTATCCTGCCGTCTTGGCATGCGGTCATCACGTACTCGGTCTCTCGATCGATAGCACGCCAGTTAGTGACCCATATGGGGTCGAAGCATGGGTTTGTTTCGCGTTTGCTTTTGGCAATACATTTTACAGCGTACGATGTTATGTCCAGGATTAGCACATCTCCATTTCCGAAACCGCATGCTAACCAGTTTGGATTCTTATCAGAGAAGGACACCGATGTCAGCGGATCATCGAAGCGGTAGATGCGTTCAGGCTTGCAAGGGTTCTTGGTGCACCAGACGCAGACTAACCCGCTATGACATTCCGCGTAGCTAAACTTTCCATGAGCTACAGCCAAAATATTTTCGTTTTTGGGATTAAAAGTTATGCTTGTGATCGGCCTGTTGGCTGTATCTTCACATTCAAACGACCATAATGGTTTCATTGTGTAAATGTATACTAAATCCAATGAAAGTGGGTCCATTTTTATTAAACCCCTGAATTTCTTTTGGGCGTCTGAGTATTCTAGAGACGCTAAAACTCTTTCCGTTAGCATAACAGCGTCGTGAAATTGTGGAGTCGGAGATATTTCATCAAAAGTCTTGCCCCTTTCTTCAGAATCTGCTGGTTCTTTCTTTTTTTTCTTACGAAGTAAATTGGGAGCAGCTGATTGGTACAACACCATCTCATCTGGTTCTTCTTCTTTTTTGATTCTTGCCAGTCGTGCGTATGTGTCGTGCATATCCCACATTGAAGCAAAGGCGATTGCATTTTTCTTCTGCGGTCTGACGGCTAGAGTGTGTCGGGTCTGAGTAACGCACTCCTTGGTCTGAGTCTCCTCAACGACCATCTTACGGTTTCTGCCCTTGCCAACTGTAATGTACTGATAGTATTCGTTTTCTTCTTCCACGTCGTTTGCTTCTTGTGATCCCTTTTCGTATGAGTAACAGGGAAGCTCGAACAAGAAACATGTTTCTGTTTCCTTTAAAACTATGAATACTTCTGGAGGGTATGACATTATTGGGTTGGTTTTGGGCAAGTAGAACGCGGACGGTGCAATTTCTAGGTCCGCGTCGTCGGGTACATAACCCTCCTCGGTGTTGAGTGTGTGATCGATATGGATATCGTCAAGGGAGATTGTGGTAGCGTACACTTTCATGCCAGTGTCGGATTTGGATGTTTTTGATTTAGATACTTTGAGGGCCATTTCGCTTTTGAAGCGAGGTTTACTTTCGAAGGCTGCGTGCGTAAAGGTGTCGGCCATCGTGACATAATCGGGATCTACTACATCATCTGGCGTAACGTCGACTCCATCTTCGACAACGCGGCACGCGAGCCGTTTTGTCATGAAGTTAAAGGTGGGTTTGCGGACCTCTTCAACGAAACTTATCCTGGAGGCTTCTTGCCCTGAGCGAGAGCTCACCTCCGTAGAGGCATTAGAGTAATCAGCAGGCGATCCCCCCGTGTTTGTGTCCTCTACTTTAATGTCCTCCATTTCGTTTTATTTTGATTACTTTGGCTACCTACTTAATAACACGATTTATTTTTTCGGTATGTATTTGATATTATAATGTAAATATTGTAAATAAACGTAATATTGTTGTTCACCGATTCCGTTATCAGTTGAAAGCTGAAATACTGACCAAAGATGACGTGAAAATCCCGGAAATGTCATGTAAGTCTATCTTGAATTTTTCAACCTCATTGCTCTAATGTAACCAACCAAAGAGGTTGAATCATAAAATATTATAACATATTATTCAACTCACCTCTATTACTTCTTCAGTGTGTAAGGTAGAAGTTTATATTCTAAAAACTCGTTATCATCATCAACGATGCCTTCCTAATCGCGAATTAGTTAAAAAAGGCTTATAAAACCACGCAGTATTCAATCTGTCTTAGTAAGACTGTCTTACACTTAGCTTAGTTTATAATAAGAGTAAGCCACAAGTCGGTCTTAGGGTTGACCAATTAGTCAGTAAGACAGACTGAATACCGCGTGGTATAATAAGGTTAAGGTAACGCTTAATATTTTGATTAGAATATCTGAAGTTGATATGATCACATTTGTATTAATTGTTCTTCGATATGAACAAACCAAACCTTACAAAAAATGCCGTTTAAGTAGGTACTATGTATACCTAATATGTACCTACTTACCTAATAATAGTTTTCAATCTGTTGCTTAGGTACCTTTCATCATCATCGTCAACAGCGAAGCAGACTGCTCGATTAACACTTTCACTGCGTAACAGGCCGATATCGGCCTGCCACGGTACTTCAGCTGGTGCGGACGAATAAACCTTTGTCCCTCTCGCTTGTGCGAAACTATTATCTCAGGTGTTTGTTAAAATTCGACAGAGACAAATATATATCTTCACCTTTATGGTAAATTAACGAATCTGCAAAAAACACATTGTGCAGGAGAGTAAAAAAACAGGAAAAAAACATGTTTTTGCCCTTTTGAAATAGTTCGTAAGGACCTTGTTTGAATTTTTATATCTATTTGTATATTAAATTGAAAGCATAATAAAATATATTAATTATTAATACACAATAATACTGGATTAGCCTAATAATGCAGAATCGCGACTTTACAACTATATAGAAAAAAAAAACTACTACTTTTTTAGCCCTCAGTAAACTCACGTATGAGTCATATTCGCTACTTTGCACCGTAAAATAGCTATTCGTTTAATTATTTAGCTGCAAACAAGTGAATCTGGTATAAAAATGAATAAAACAATTTGTAATACAAATAAAAATGTTTTATTTGTGGCAATTTAGGATGCAAAAATCAAGAATGTGGTACATTAAGAATTATTATTAAATAAACAGCCAAGTATTAATCAGGATACGCATATTGTAAGTCGTCAACACCGGAGATTTTCTTCCCCGGTGTCAACACAAAAACAAGGTGAGAGTGAAAACTCGTTGAAGTATAACTCCACGCTTGAGGACACTCCACCTCAAGGTACTATCTTAAAAGACTCGACCCAGGACACAGAAAACACTGCTGTAAGCTATGCATGGGTTATAAGAAACCTTGACGTCCCAGGCGCAGACACAGGAAACATGACACTAGAAATACTCAAAATAAAATATAATAGAAAATATATAATTATAGGGGGAGATTTAAATGTAGATGTCCCTAAGTAAAACTAGTCAAGCAAAAAAGATGATACAACTTTTTAAAATATTTAACTTTAACCAAAATGTGAGAGAACCCACTAGAATAACTGAGACAACTTCTAAATGCCTAGACATAATTTACACGAACTTTGATAAAAGCTGTTTTACCATTGAAGTGGATGAGTATGGTCTCTCCGATCATAAAGGAACTCAAATAATATTATTATCAGTAAATGCACCAAAATCAAATAAAGCATATTATGGAGAGAAAAGAATATTTAATAGTAATAACTTGGAATTATTTAAAACAGAATTACAAAAAATAGATTGTGAAAGTATAATTAAAACTGATCTTAGCATTAATGAAAACTATTTTGCATTTCACAGCCAATTAGGAGTTATTCTCAATTACTGCATCCCTAAAAAATATATACAAATTAAAATTAATAAGAAAACATGGTTAACTACTGGAATAAGATTATCCTGTAGGAATAAAAGATTATTAAAAATATTAAATTCTCAAGTAAAAAATACTAACATTATAAATGATTACTATAAAAAATATGCAAAAATGCTTAAAAAAACTGTAAAAGTAGCAAAGAAAATGCATTATATGAAATTCATTAAAACATTTAAAAATATAACAAAAGCAATGTGGGAAGTAGTAATCAGAGAAAAAACAAACAAATTTATATTATTATTATTAAGATGTTAAAAATATACAATTAATAATTAACAATGAAACTGTAAAATTGCCAATCAAAATAGCAGAAATATTTAATAATTTCTTTGTGAATGTAGGAAACAGCCAGGAAAATAAAGATGCACCCGAAGGTAGAACAGTATTTAGCACAAACATAAACACAATGTACCTTAATCCAGTCACACCTCAAGAAATATATAATATAATACAATCTCTAAGAAGTAAATTGAGCTCACTCAACTCTAGTCAAGCACTGTAAAGAATAATTAATAATACATTTGATAAACTTAGTAAATCAATCCTTTTCAGAAGCTACTTTTCCAGATCTCCTAAAACATCAGTAATTAAACCTATACCTAAGACAAGATCTGCGAAAAATCCTCAACAATTTCGTCCAATATAATTATTATCAACATTTTCTAAAATCTTTGAAACTGCAATAGCTAATCGATTAAAAAAGTTCTGTGAAAAACTTAAAAACTTAATGACGAACATCAAAACGGGTTTAGGAAACAACGTTCTATAGCATTCGCTCTGTATACATTTTCACAAGAAATACTTAAAATAATTGACAATCATAAATATGCAATAGGAGTGATGCTTGATATGAGTAAAGCCTACGACCGTGTATCACATAAGATTCTACTAAAAAAGCGAAGTGGCATAGGAGTGCGTGGACCAGCATATGATTGGTTCATGTCTTACCTGCAAGATCGTGAACAGCTAGTAGACATTGACTACAAAAAAAAAAGTATGTAATGTAAGATCTCAAAAACTTAAAATATTAAATTCAATTCCTCAAGGTAGCGTATTAGGGTGTATTTTATTTTTAATTTATATTAATGATTTGCCAAAATGTATCGGTGAACAAAACAATGTTATATGCAGATGACATAAGTCTAGTTTTCCCATGTAGTAATTATAAAGAATTTGAACAAAATTTAAACAGCTCTCTTGAAAAAATAACAAATTGGCTTGACCAACATAATTTAGAATTAAATAAATCTAAAACAAAAGTAATGCACTTCCGGCCCCATCCAAAATATTTTTTAGAAATAAATAAAAAATCAGATAATTAAATAACTTTTGTAGACTCATGCAACATATTAGGAATACATTTTGACACTTTAACACATTTTGACACATTAACTGGAAAGTGCATGCAGAACAAGTATCAGGAAAACTAGCAAGATTTACTTAATGTAAAACTTAATATATATATTATGCAATACCTAGGTAAGTCATAAATAGATAGATAAACATTAGTTAGCTACAAAACAATTTAATTGTTACATAATTGAGATAGACTAATTGAGTTGTAAGATAGGTAGAAAATATATATTTTATAATTTTTATACCTAAGTTCATATTGGCCCCTATGGGGCTCATGTTGCGGACCTCACTAATATTAAGATCTATATGTACCACATGAAACAATAAAGAATATGAATAAGATTATGACTCTAAGCAACAGACTTCAGAGCTCCAGACTGACTTTTAGACACAGAGTGTCAGTGACAAATTAAAATTATTTAAGCTCTGGCATTTTTAATGGCACGGCAAACTTGCGAATACATCAGATTACGTTATTTTGATATCGTGAAAACCCAATTCGGACATCAATGCAAAATTGGCAAATACTCGAATCTGACACATATACTTATTTGCTACGGTCAAATTAGTGCTCTCATCAATAAAATAATGTTAGCAAAAACGAGAATCTGACACATACGCTTATTTGCTATGGTGAAATTAGTGCGTACTATCAAGAGAGATGGCAACAAAAACACGAATAGTTTAATATTCGCTTGTTTGCAGTGGGTAATTTTTAGTCTTAAGCACCGGAATTCAGTAGTATAATGTTTAATCTACACTTACGAGAGTTAACCATGGTACAATATTAAAAATTGCTCAAATTCGCTTATTTGCTGTTATTGTATCTCAAAAACTATAAGAGCTAGAGATATCATTATTTGCCACGGTGTGTATCACCGCACTATATGCGGTTTGGCATTCAAAAGTCATTTTCGTAAAATGTGCAGATTCGTGAGTTTGCCATACAGGTGACGATTCATCTTGCGGTCAAAATTGTAGGTGTTCCCCATCAAAACATAACGGCAGGCTTTTATCGACCTACCATCGCACTGACGGTGAAAAGCATCAGCTGAGTGCGGGAGTGGGCCTATTTCGGCCCGCCTTCCCAACAGGCAGGCTAGGCAGCTGGCGACACGATACCGCACAGAGTGCGCGCCCCACCAGTTAGTGTTGTGCTATCTAACTGATCTGAAGTAGCGTTCGATATAATCAACGATGGCAAGCAATAAAAGAAAAATACAAATTTTGGAAAATTGATTATTCGCTCTGCAGTTATTGACAATGATAGTGACAACAGTGAAGAAATATTTTCCACTAAGAAGAATAAAAATAATTTGGAAACAAATTTGCACGGACAACGAAGCACAAGCGGTAAGTTTTGTTTACTACCTACACATATCAACATATCAGCCTTTAACTCATAATGACGTGAGGATTTTTTATGTAATACCATCCGTTATGAAAATGATTATTCTTAAATTATTTCTTTGCTTTTAGTGTTATAGTGCATCTGTGAACATCTTTCCACATTTCATGTTTTATTTAATTTTTTACTTATATTACTGTAAAGTGTAATCTACGTGTAATCCCCACGAGAGGTTTTGCGCATTTGGATTTACACGTTGTATATTAAATTTAGTGCAAATATTTTAAAGGTGTGCTCTACACATGAACCTGAACAACTTTCCCCAAGGAACATGGGTCAAATATGAAAAAAAATTGGGCGTCCCATGCAAAATTGCCGACCAGGTGACTAATTTAGTAGATAAACATAATTTTTCATATTTCACATACACACACACACACACACACCAGCCTATATCAGTCCACTGCTGGACATAAGCCTCCCCTAATAAAGGGGGATATGCCCGTGATCCCCACGCTGAGCATGCGGGTTGGGGATTTCATATTTCGACCCATGTTTATTGGGGAAAGTTGTTCAGTTTAATGATTAGAAAATAACCTTAAAATATTTTCACCTAATTTAAAATGACCGAATGAATATACAGCGAGTAACGGAAGGGGGGTAAAAAGATTCGAATGTGCTCATGACTTTCCCCGAAGAACATAGGTCGAAGTATGAAAAAAATGTTGGACCTCGCATAGTAATAGTAAATCAATCAGCTGGTTGTCAATTTTGTAAGGGAGGGCCAAAATTTCATTTTTCGACCTATTTTCTCTGAGGAAAATGGTTCAGTTTCGCGAGTTCTGTGGTAAAACTCATAAATGGTTAATAAATCACAAGGAATTAAGAAAACAAATTTAATTTCAGAAAATCAAGTAAAACCTAAGGACAATGACCATATCCTTGAGATAAATAAATAAATAAATAATGCTGGACGTAATCACACAGCATCATGTAGCCCCAAACTAAGCAGAGCTTGTATTATGGGAACCATAATGATTGATATACTACACATATAATTTTTTTTTTGTAAATACATACTTATCATACATAGAAAACACCCGCTAGATGATCGCTAAACGAAGAAATTGTGCAGGGTGCTATGACAGGACGACTGCGGAAGAAAATAAAAAAATATTGCAGGAAATGCAACCAAAACCTTTGCGTAGCATGTTTCCAAGACAGGCATAAGTAAATAAAAACATTTTTCAGTTCTTTTACGATAAATCTGTTTTATTTTCGATAACCCCTTATTTTTCTTTGTCCCATCACTATTAAAAATACTTTCTAGTGCGGTTCAGGTCGATATCAGTCTGCCGCTTTTCCTGCTTTATTTCTCATTTCCTGTTTGGAAGATCCCGGGGCGAATCAAACCTAAGGAAGTTGGGTTCAAGGTCATTCTAACAATATAGAAAAAAATTATACATTATGTTTCCACGAAGTTATAGCAATTTTTAATCTATCCTAGTGCTGTTGGGTCTATAAAGACCTGCCACGCACTGGCGGAAATATCATTGGGGGCGCATTTTGGCCCGCCGCCGCACCAGATGAAGAATTATGATTTTACTTGCCGCAGTAAACGTGTTTAAATTGTTTACAGACAGAAAAGTATTTGAAAAAATGAAATGATTATAGTTTGTTAATATTAAAATCATTGACAAAACATAAAACGCCTCTAGTTTCCTTTTTTAGTATGCTTGTTCCATCTTCAAGTAGCTAACATAAAAAAAAAGTTCGTGACCTTCAGTGTATCATTATGTGGACTAACCTAAGTACGTGTTCAATACAAACACATACCTACTTCCTTTTTTTTATAATATTACTTGAAGATCAAACGATCCCACCTGATGTTAAGTGGTGGTAATTGTTTGCTACGTGGCCTACAATGCAGAGCTCTGCATCCAACAGCTTGAGGCATGAAAGCTATGAGTTTGTAATTTCACCGGTACCCACGCCCTTCAAACCGAAACAGTAATGCTGCTTCACGGTAGAAATAGGTATGGCAATATTACTTCCCCAGACGAGCCCTTACATAGAGCTCTACACCACAAAAAAATTGTATTTAGCAGAGAAGCTATTGGTGGCAATTCGGCTGTTTAGTCATGCCTAAATTTAGGTAAATTTAGATTTTTTTAGTTTAAAAGCTAATCTGTTACATCAAACATTTTGTTATCGTTCATAAAGTGCCATCTCGCGCACCAAAGCTTGCAAAATTTTAATATCTTGGCTAGGTATTTTATTCACGGTGTTTACATGTTTCAGCCAAAAATACACACATTTTTTCAAACTGATCGTACGTAGAAAACTAACTAAAAATTTACCACGTTTCTCACTTCCTAGCACTAGATGGCGTAGTGTTAAAGTGTACAATCCTAGATCGCGGTGACGAAAACGCCCGGCATGTGAACTGAAGGTTACAAAATAACAGCATTTCGATCAATAAATCCCTAAATGTAATTGATTCGAGTGTTTACTTTGCGTTCCAGGAGTTAGGTAGGTCCATTAAAGCGTCTTATTTTAGAAGTAAAATCATTATTTCGTGGGATTTTAATCAACACCTTTTTAGGTGCTGACTAAATTGTATGATTATACAATGAAATGATTAAATTTAAGGATAAAAGTTCTAAAATTTTTCATAAAAAATAAGTAAACTAAATTTTAGTAGCCTTTCTAATTTAGTGATAGAATTTAAGAAAATTTTGAGAACATTTACCTAAAATTTACGCTAATTTGGCAACAACAGAATAGGAGTTAGGGTTTTAGTTAGTTTAATACCGATTGATTTTTAGTTAGTTTGGTGCCAAGCGAATTGCCACCATTGGCCATTTATAAAATAACACCATCAGTCACATAGCATTCTGTCCTGTGCCAAAGGTATTGGGAACTACGAGTTTCGCGGGAATGGTCACAGTGGTACTCTATTTTTGCCATACACCAAGACACCATCACGTTACGTATGACCATAGCAGTTCTGCGTAAAAATATTACCTAGGTAATTTGTTCGCTATTATAGCCATTTGCGGCGGTCTAACGATTAGAGAGCTATTTATGATTGGCTATAATTACTAGTACTTATGTTTCTACGTGCATCGTAGGTACTTATGCGATGTAATTGCCTACGACAAATGAATCTGTCTTTAAAGTAAGCCTTTTATTCAGTAGGCAACATGTTGAGCAACGACGCGCAACATTTAGCGCCCTGCACACGTAAATTTCGGACCGCGGGAAACAGCACGTGCCATTCCAACCCGCACTCTGAAACGTCCGTGTAGATGCGCGGGGCTGACAGTCCGATCTGGCATGTCGATGCGAAGGTCCCAAATGTGCGGTCCGATCTTTACGCGCCATTAGCACGACAGTTTGATCCGCAGCCCAAACCGTACAGATAGGACTGCGGTTTGGAACGCAGTCCCGATGCGCGGTCCGATCTTTACGTGTGCAGGGCGCTTTTGTTTAGCCACATCTATCCATACGTCAAATGTCGTCTGAGGAACGATCTGTATCTGTAGCATTGATCTCAGATGCGCTTACACGCTGACATTGTTGCCGAAATCGTCGACACTCGCAAACACTCGATGCGCAACTAGTCTCTCTAACTGCGTCAAGATGAACATGAAGTCAACGCTGGCCTGGTAAGATGCAAATGCTGAGCTGAGGAACATTTCACCACCATGAGAGCATTCTTACAAGCTGATGTCCTTGTTTAGTGTGTATTCACCATCAGCCTGTAGCAGTCCACTGCTGCACATAGGCCTCCTCTAATGAGAGCCATTGCACGCCGTCCAAAGCTCGACGCATCCAGCTTCTACCAGCAGCCTTTCGCAAATCGTCACTCCACCTGGCCGGGGGGCGTCCTACGCTACGTTTGCCAAGCCGCGGTCTCCACTCAAGAACTCGTTTTCCCCAACGTGTGTCTCAGTTTAAGTAATTTTTATTATTTTATTTTGTTGTTAAATTGTAGTGGTATGAATCAAAATATTTAATTATTCTATTCTATTCGACTAAGTAACGAATAAACATCAAGGCGCGTTCTAGCAACGTTGCGGGCTGCCCTGCCTGTACAACATTGCCAAACATGTGGAGTGTCGCGTGTTGCGCCTCAAATCGCCTAGTGAATACATAGCGTATGGTAGTTAGATTCTATAGAGCGTAGAGCAATCATATCGCACCGAATCACCCCACCGGTTGTGCTTTGTCGAGCGTGCTTCCGTTTGCTTTGCGGGGAGTGTGTGGGTTCATTGTTTTTTGCTGTGGTAAGCGTGCTGATAGAATTGCCTGTTGATATAAATGTAAACGAGCTTCATGCACATTACATAATAATAGCTTAATAGTTTTTGTTTGACCAGCATCTTACTATAGTACAATTTGCCCCCAATTTAGGATTCCTTGATGGCTGCAGCGTGTATACTACCTTCCAGAAGCGACTTAAATGGAAGTCGTGCCCTTACAAAAGATAGAGAATCATGCTTATGAAGAGCAGCCGGTCGAAAAAACTATCAAATCAATAGAAGAGATACAGTATTGCCACAGAGCATAGCCTATCACTTTACCAAACTTAACCATTCATGTTACCTTCTAATTTTTCACCTCGCCAATGGGAATTTTATGATATCCCACATTTGGGGTATCATACCATAAATAAATGTGATAATAATTTATTTTATGATAGTAGATATTTGTCTCGGGTCTGGGTGTTTCTATGTATGATATGTATGTATTTACAATATATATATATATATATATATATATATATATATATATATATATATATATATGTGTGTAGTAACGGCCGAACGGATTTGGATAAAACTTGGAATATACATAAAGACACAGGTAACAGGTAACAGGACATTCTTATCACCTAAGTCCGCTATTTTGGTTTTAAAGCCCAACGTCGTGTTTCGATTCCTATCTAACCCCTTCGAATCAAAAATACTGATTAAAAAAAACAATTTAAAAAAATGTATTTATATCTGCCGTGTGGTTCCCATAATACAAGCTCTGCTTAGTTTGGGGCTACATGATGCTGTGTGATTACGTGCCGCATTATTTATTTATTTATTTATTTTCTTCCTTCAGTGTCCCACAGCTGGGCAAAAGCCTCCGACCACTCTCTCCATTCATCCCTCTCCTGTGTTAAGATGGTCCATTCTGCGCAAAATTTAGCGAATTAATAATAATTATGATAAATTTATAATTAAGAAATAAAGTAGTAAAATCAAACTGTCGAATTTTTAGATAATATATTAATTGTTCCATGCATATGCTAGCACATTGACTGCTGTATATTACAGGATATAGAAGAGCGCGAGCTGCGACATAGAGAGTTGCACTCAAAAGCGTTAAAATAAGAAGTTTTTTTGCAACCCACGACCTAATTGGATCCTTATGACCAGCCATACCTTTGTTTACCAATTTGATGAGTCAGGCTGGGTTCAAATTGCACTTGCGTGGGTTCAGAATCACTTCCTATTTTGGAACCACTGGACATTCAAACTTATGCAAATTAGCAGTGGGCGCTTACTGACTGGTCATTTGTGATCGCTCTGTGATCGGTAACTTTATGACTGAAGATCGTGATCACGATGCGTTGTCTTTGTGATGCTTGTCTGCTTGTATCGAGCGGCTTCTGTTAGGAGCCCTCTGTCTGCACCTAACTAGGTAAGTATAAATAGGTAGGTACTCATATGTAGATCTCTTATACTTAGAATAACTTAGTTAATCTAATCGATGCTCTGAAATACTGCAAAAAGCTTAAATGGAAATGGGCCTGAATGATGAGAAATGGACCAAAAAAAATCACATCATGGCTGGGTCCACTTAATAAAAGAAGTAGAGGAAGACCGAAAGAGAGGATAGACGAGATAAGGACAACAGCTGGCGAAAACTGGATGATTAAGGCAAAAAATAAAGATGCTTGGAGGGAAATGGAGGAGGCCTTTACTCGTTGAGAGGTCCTTTAGATAATGAACATAATAAGTCATAAATAGATAAATAAAATTATTAAATAGATTAATTAAAATTGTAATCTTTATTAAGGAAATAAAAAGGCTATATTATTATATTGTTATTATTATTACTCATATGTAGATCGCATAAACTCAGAATAACTTAGTTAATCTAATAACTTAGTTAAGCTCCTTTCGAATCGAATTTGTTTTTATTCATCTTCTAATCTACAAAACATTGGCCTCCTGCTAATTAGAAAGGTTTGTCAAAATTACGACGGCAGGCACGTTTTTGTGTGTTTATTTAAAGTTTGGTTTAGACATTTGTTTCGTCTTCTCTCTACACGGCCGGCGCCGCAAATAAGCATCCGTTTAGACGTGACTCGTGACGTGGGGAACTCGGTCATACCGCGAACTTGACACCGTATCGCACTTGAGGTAGGTAGCAGAGTTTATCCACCCCATGACAGTACCGTCGCAGGAAGCGATGCGTGACGACTGCCCGGTCTACAAGCAGTTTACCACATTAGTAGCGCGTGCGTGCCGCAGCCCACTGTCCACCTGGCGTTCGCAAGCTCCAGATATGAAGAGAATCTTTAGGAAGATCAAAGAAAGTGAGTTTTTTTACTTATCATCTTTTAAAAGAAAAAATAATCCAGTATCGTCACGATTTTCTTCGCTACCAAGAGTCAAACCAAAAATTCAGGTTACCTTACTAGGTATACTGAACAGTAATCCCACTCAGGTTTAGTAGTGTAGGAATTATTTTTAGTTTGGTACCACAGAACAAACACCTGTAACCTATTTGCCCAAGAATCGAACCCGCACGTCCTGTGCCCGATTCGAACTCGCACTTCTTGTATCAGAGCCGGCAATCCACCTGTTATGCTAACGAGGTCATGTTTGCTTTGTTGAAACTTTAGGTCAATAACCAGTCAAAATTTGCAAAAACTACAAGTAAGACTTTTAAAAAAAATAAACCGACTTCAAATAAATCACTTCTTACTTCTTGTCCTAAAGAATTTTGAAAATCGGTTCATAATAATTGACAAAGATATTGGTGATATAGGGCGAAAATTACAAGCGAGGATGAGGTTTTTTGAGTTTTCCGGGAAAAGTACCAATCCCTCAGGAATAAATATGAGACCACCTGTAAAGTATACTTTTTAAACAAAATAATAATTTTGAAAATCGGCCACAATTGACGGAGTTATCGGTGACATAAAAAAAAAGTCGAACAAAAAAATTCCGTCGAATTGAGAACCTCCTCCTTTTTGAAGTCGGTTAAAAATGGAGACTAACTAAATTCATTCAAGAAGCGCAGCAGTGTCGTGGTGCAAATGTTACGGGTTCGATTTCTGCGTTTATGTTTCTGTTAAGTTTTATTGTTGTAAGTTTTTTAAGTTCAATGTGTCCCTGATTTTCAGTACACCTCCGGAAAACAGAGGTGACTTTATTGCATCCATTATGACCGTTTCATTCACCAAGGGATACTCATGAGAAACCGCGGCTATGTACCGTAGCAATAAGTAGGCAGATACAGATATGTAACCTGCCTTACAAGTAGTACTTACCTAGAATTTAGTCCCGAGCAATCTTCCTAAACTTGCCATTGAAGACTTACTTAACTTTAACTACCTTTAATTTGAACCAAAATAGGGTGACTTGCGTAAAAATAACCAAAGTAACCAATTAGCCCAGATTTGTATGATTGGGCTAATTAATTAACATTAATTAAGAGGCTTGGCTAGGACAGCGCTATTAATTTTGAGTGCAGGTACATTTTAGGTGAAGCTATTATAAATTTTACTTTATGCGTTAGCCCGCCGCGCCGTTTTGGCTAGTGAAATGAGTAAAATACATTTTTAACCTAGGGTTAACTACTTTTGTTGTACCTGTGCAAGACCGTTCCCCAGATTTGTAATGTTAGCCCAGGGATAAGCGAAACAGTGCAAGAAGAACACTGTTAAGTTCATCCCAAACCTTTCAGTAGTTACGAGTTGATTAAACTGCGAAATACCTACTTACACCTATATAGGTACCTATTATAAATTGCCTATACATTACGCAACCTTAAACAGAATCCTGCGGTTTCTCAGAATCTGACACTAACCGAGACTGCATCTCGAAACAAACCACAGGCATGAGATTAAAACATGTTCAGTGCGCAATCTTTGGCACGTAAATTAACCTCGTCACGGCTAGTTCCCATCGTTTCATCATCACAGCCAAAAGGAATAAGACTCCATCAGATACCGGCTGGGTTATCCTTGCCAGGGCCGGAGGAAGGGCAACTTTGAAGGGCAACATGGATTGGCAACTTTGACAGGATTATTTAAATAAGACACGTATTTACAACAAATTTAAAGCTGGCTCCACATTATAACACTAGCTTGCGCCCGTGGCTTCGCTCACGTGGTACCGGGATAAAAAGTAGCCTATGTTTTAATCCAGGTTACAAACTACGTATATATCTAAAGAAGTTTCATCAAAATCCGTTCAATAGTTTTTGCTTGAAAGAGTAACAAAAATTCATGCATTCATCCTTATTACATCCATACATCCATACTCACAAATCATCGTAAGAAACGAAAAACTGTCTTGCCGTGCAAATCGTGTCGGTTGTAATTGAATTCGACAATTTTTTTGGGAGATTAGGTATCCGTACTTATATTTTAAGTAGATCTTTATTGCGCTAGACCGCATGTTTTTGGTCATTCATTTTTTTAGCAGGAGCGTTAGTTCGATTTGGTAGGAGCGAAAATAAAAAAAAAACATCATGCCACTATGCCACGCCGCCGCGGAAGCATCACAAGCAAGAAAAAGGGCTTGTTTGTTAATTTAGTCATTGCTACTGTGCGTTTCCACGTGCACATCCCATACCTAGATACTTCCTTGAAAGAACTGCGAATAAAAAAATTGTCGACTCAATTCAATTTCATACTGTTTGTTATGTATGAGACAATTTGCAGGATGTGCAGGGCGAAATTCTTGCGCACCCTGCAAATTGTTCTTTAATAATTCCTCTATAGTCCTGGCTACTTCCCTGTCAGGTTATCCTCGCCGCCCACATTTCAGCGGTGGCGTGTGTGCGCGCGCGCATGCCTATGCCGACTATCGATACGGCATGTATCGTAATTGCATCTCAACTTTGTAATAAGTAAAAATAAACGTGTGACCCACGGATTGATTGAACGGAAATTATAAAAGTAGATGGTAGGCTTAATAATATAAATTACTTAATAATAAATTTAAAAATATTTTTCTCTGACCATAGATCCATATAAAAACATAAAAAACACAACAATAACAATAATAGTAACACATTAAACCACAGAAACATAATTATAACACTAGGCTGGAGACCGGCTTCAAAAGTATTAGTATTGTGTTAGTGAGTACCTAAGTACTAAAAAAACCAAATATTTGCAAACATTGAAATACAAATACAAACAGCAGAATCAGAATCAGAATGCCACACACCTTACCGAATAATACGGCATGCAAAAACAAAGAATTAATAATTAAATAAATGGTTTTGATATCACATAGAACATAGGTTTAATAATTAATGCTGAGTCAAATTGATGACAACTGAAAACACAACTGTGCTACTGGTGCCCGCAGTCAAAGTGTTATCCCAAAATAATAAACAATTAATTGGCAAGGTTCAGCACAATTCTGCGCAAACAGAGTCTACGCAGGGCTGGGTTCAGGCATACCCCATTGTCGAGCTAAAAATATTATAGCGCACAGGTAAAGTTCGGACCGCGGGAAACAGCACGCGCCATTCGAACCCGCACTCCGAAACGTACGTGTAGATGCGCGGGGCGGACAGTCCGATCTGGCATGTCGATGCGAAGGCAAATCTCACAGTTTGAACCGCGCATGACGTCAGTGATCAGTCCCAGATGCGCGGTCCGATCTTTACGCGCCATTAGCACGACAGTTTGATCCGCAGTCCAAACCGTACAGAGCGGGCTGCGGTTTGGAACGCAGTCCCGATGCGCGGTCCGATCTTTACGTGTGCAGGGTGCTTATTATTACAGCTATTATTCGAGCCTAAAGTAAGTGTAAGTTCACTAAAATACAAAGACAATCTGATTAAGCTGACTCTGACAAAACGCCCTCCAGCCAGGTGGAGTGTCGATCCGCGAAAGGCTGCTGGTGGAAGCTGGATGCGTCGAGCTCAGAACAGGGCGCAATGGCGCTCATTAGGGGAGGCCTATGTCCAGCAGTGGACTGCTATAGGCTAATGATGATGACAAAAATAAGAATAAAAGTTTTAATAACTAGAATAGTAAAACTACTGGCGTCAGTAGAGTCAACACGCATGAAGGAATCTGTAGCGAGAGCTCGTTTATGTCTTTTGTATGGGCAATTTGTGCAATGGTCTATTGTAGCAATTATAGCTCTAAGAAAGCGATCGTATAAAGAAAGCTATTCAAAATTTGCATTTAATGGTCCCATTTATTAGCAAGAGCCGCCAAAAACTTTTTCGATCAACTTAAAAGATTTTCGAGTTCTGGAAACCAGGTGAAATCGTGTCGAAGACATTAAATCGTAACACAATCTTGAATTCCTGCGCAGGCCCGTCACGGTGACGAGCGTCCGGTGCTGTACCGGCGCAGACGCAGGACACTGTATACCTTCATAAGTAATACAAGTTCAAGAAAACTATTCATAATCATCATCAGTTTAAGTCGTGCACAGCTGGACATGCCTCCTCATACAATGAATTTGATGATAATAAGGTTGATAAGTTGAAGGTATTACCTACCTACTAACACGGTGACTGAGGGACTTAGACCTGCGACAGGTGCACTCCGTTGTGTTTTCAGCACATGTTAGTCCCAAGATAGGTGCATTATAAATTACTACATTACTTTAATAGAGCTGGACACTTATATGAAGTATTTTATCTTTTGTTTCGTGAGCATTGAAAACTGCTAGACAATTTTTACAAATATTTCTGTCATTATTGTCGGGTGCGAATATGAATCTAAATACTTACGGGTATGAATGTATTATATACAATCAGTTTTAAATTTTTTGAATCATGGCTAGAAAAAGGAACTTTTTCTTTCATCTGAATGTCAGGGTCAGGGACCGACTATCGATGAGCGTTTTAAATTTTGATATGTTTGTAGTTAGAATACTGATTAAAAGCGTACTTTGACTGTTGAGTACGCGTTGCTTGGGCGCGCGGGTCGAGAGGTCGTGCGCAGACGCGCCCCGCCCCCCTAATTGCCGCGCCCCACGCAAATAAATAATTTTTATCCCAAGCGGAGAGATCACGCTTCTTGACCTTAAATTACTGAACAGAAAGCTATTTTTTGTGGAATTTTATATGACGTAGGATTGCGATTTGGAGACATTGTTTCTGCAAACTGTATGTATACTGAACGCATCTGTCATATTTTAGTGATGACAAAATCGCATCTGGGTCTGGCTGTCCATTAATGAGTATCTGGGCCCAGATTCTCATGAATAGAGATGATTGTCGCATTAGACATTTAACGCCAGAACTGTCAAATTTCTATAGAGTTTTTACACTTCTCACGATACTGGTCTAATGTGACAATCATCTCTATTCTTCCAAATCAGGCCCCGGGCTTAATTCAATCTAGGCTTGAGTACAATCTGAGCTTTGATACATTATTAAGTTTGTTTATTTTTAGTTGTGACAAAGTATGTCAAAATAGTTTTACAAATAAACATAGTTATAGCTGCATTTCGTTGAAAAATACAACATAATTTACTTAAAAAATGTAAAAAAAAGACGTGTGGCACTCGGGGACTGCCGCGGTAAAGCTATTGCATAGCATTTTGTATCAACTTATGCAATTATATGAAGGGATATACTTTCTCATAAACAGCTGCTTATGTATTCGTCCGATTTCGGAGCAGCACGTCTCGATTCGTGCGAGCTTCGTAGAGTCGTACAATACGTCTAGTTGCACGCATACAAACACCGTGTGGAAGACTGCCGAAAAGAAACGACGTTAGACAATGCACGGCCTTCAAGCCACACCTCCGTGCCCGTCGGAGTGGGGAGCGTGAGGTTTTTTTTCGTTACGGAATTTCTGGATTCGGTCCCCGCGCTCAAGGCCCTCGATAGAAGCTATGCAATAGCTTAAAAAAACAACAATAATTGTAAATTCTGGATTTTGAGTAAGTACAATCTGGGCTTGGATGTAATCTAACCTTGGGTGCAATCTGAGTTTAGGACTCTGGGTACTACAATTGGACTATAACCTACATCTGATTAGATTTTAAGTAGAGATCATATTATTTTTACGAATAAGTTATTTAGCTAATGTGATGTGAATTGACTAACCATCAACATACTCACCTATAACTTTTATTTTTATGCCGTCAGAGCCATTAGTTACCACACTAAGATCATAATCGATACGATAACTCTTTATTATAGTAAACGGTTTTACGGAATATTTTGATCCGCCTACGTGTAATATGATTATACACAATAATTATAAATATTATACGACGAAAATCATTATGGCTTATAAAATGCCGTTTTTTGAAGATACCTATCTGTTAAATTTTAACTAACGAGGTGTTATGTGAATGTTTTCACAAAGTCTGCAAAAAAAGAACTATCGTAGGTTTTGGGAGCACTGCTGCAGTTGCTGTTGCTTGTCATGAGGCTCGTGCAAAGTTATTCCATGGGCAAGAGTTTGTCATTTCTCAAATAGCGAGAATGGTAAGTTTACTTTTTAGCCGTGTCGGGTCTTAAGCCTGCTTTTTAATATACTTTACATCTTAAGCTATAAGTATATTTAACGTGATCATTTGACACTTCTGCACACGAACACCATTCAAACTCAGGGCGAGGCAGGGGGCAGCGCAGTATCCGGGGACGTGTCTTTTACAAAATGTATGATGAGTGATAAAATATTATATCTCAAGTTGTAATATACCTATATAAATCACATAGTCAAAAGCTGACTTAATGCCGTTTAAACTCTAGATACATATTTAGTGCATTTAGTATTGAATTCTTGATGCCAATTTATATTCAGCACTGCTGAACGCTAAATTAACCACTCACGGGGATACATCCCATGAGTGGAGAAATTAACGTTCATTGTTGTTAGCTCGGAACTGGTAGGAGGGCAGCGAAATTAAGGGTAAGTGTAGGCAGCCGATAATTGCACCGTGAGAAAGCTGCGCGCGCGCATCCTCGCCTCCGTGTTGTGTTCCGCAGATTGCATTGTTGTTAGGCTTTGTCCTAGGGCTGCAGTTACGATACAAAACTTTAGCCCCCTAATTCATAACCAAATATAATTTCAATCCACTCGATAAAGTAAGCTTGTCCAAACAAAAACAAAACAAACATCATCACGACTTTTTCCCAATTATGGATATCTTCGGATATTGCTCAGTACGCAAATCTATTGAGGATACCTTAACGGGGGTTGTCAGAGGCAAGTCCAAACATTACGTTCGATACATGCCCACTTTTTGCAAGCAGCTAGCATTCCACGTGACAGGTTGCAAGCCCATCGCCGCTTTTTTATTGGAACACTAACCTAGCACATACCTTTCGAACTTTTTAGTTCGAGGGCATGCCGGTTTCCTCACGATGTTTTCCTTCACCGTTTCGAGCTCGTGGTAATGCGCACATAAATTTTTCGAAACGAAAAATCCATTGGTGCACGGCTGGGATTCGAACCCACGACCTCCAGATCTTAAGTCGGGGTACATCCCACTAGGCCACCACGGCTCTTGTACCTGTGTGTGCTTGTCCCTGTCATTAAGACGTAAATACAAGTAGGACTTTAAAAAAAAAACCGACTTCAAACAAATCTCTTCTTACTTCTTGCCCTAAAGAATTTTGAAAATCGGTTCACAATTGACGGAGATATTGGTGATCATAGGGCGAAAATTACAAGTTTAGAGGATAAGGTTTTTTCAGTTTTCCGGGAAAAGTACCAATCCCTCAGGAATAAAATATATATGGGACCACCTGTGAAGCTTTGGACCTCTTTTAAACAAAAAAAGAATTTTGAAAATCGGTCCACAATTGACGGAGTTATCAGTGAACATACATAAAAAAGTCTAAAAAAAAAAGGTACCGACGAATTGAGAGCCTCCTCCTTTTTGAAGTCGGTTAAAAAGGTAACGTGATATTTTAACGCCATGCTAGGTTCGGTTAGTGTTTTAATAGTAAACGTATTAATGATAGGTAATCAAGAAATTCAGTTGGAAATGTAGGCAAATTGAAAATCACACCTACCCCGTTTAGATTTACATTTGTGAGAGCTCGTCCGGGGAAGTACTGCCACCATGCTTATTTCTGTCCTGAAGCAGCATTGCATTGTAGAATAAGTTATAACAGCCTATACTTTTCTATTATTGCCTGAATTAAAGATTTTTATTTTATTTATTGCTGTGGTTTGAAGGGTGGGTGCCGGTGAAATAACAGGCACAAGAAACTTATCATCTTCATCTCTCAAGTTGATGGACGTAGGGCGTTGCGTAGAGCATGATCCAAAAAAACGTGATCTTCGATGCAATGCTTTGTGGTAGGTATTGGTTACCACTTAATATCAGGTGGGTCTTGTGCTTGTTCCATCTTCAAGTAGGTACCATAAAAAAACATTGTTTTTTATAAGTAGCAACCAGGCGACAAATGGCTGACGCTAAAAAGAGAATACAAACTGCACGAAAATGTTAAATAATTGCCACCTTTTGAGTTCTGCAGACATAGCGTTGCCAGACTCTAGAGCTAGAGTCCCAACTTGTCGTCCGTAGCGCCAATTGCTTTATGGTTTTTGGCTGAAAAACAGCGCTGAACGTTTATCGTTCAGCACATGCTGAGCCAACCCCTTTTTCGACGCAGGGTTATGGGGGCTCATCAATTTACATTTTCAATAATATAAATTCTGTTTTTGATCGCTCCTTTATTTTGTACCTAAGTATTGATACATTGTTGTGTACCCGTGTCGAAATAAATGTTTTTCTATTTCTATTTCTATTTCTATTTAGAGCTCTACGATGATCTATGTTACCTGTTAATGTTATTGTACAAAATGATTTAAGTGATAATTTAGGTAGGTAATAATAATATGCTTAAGCCGCCTTTCAATATGGGATATATATTACATCTTGAGATATAATATTTATGGCTTGTCATACATTTTGTACGAGACAAGTCCCCGCACACCGCGCCTCCCCCTGCCTCGCCCTCAGTTTGAATGATGACGTTCGTGTGCAGAAGTGTCAAATGATCACGTATAAAAATATAAACTTTTACAATACAACCCATAGCAAAAGCCGGCTTTACGGCATTCATATAATATTTAAAACAAACTTGTATGTATACTAAGTACCAACGAAATAATCTTTATCTTATTCACAAAATCTAACAGTTAACTCGTTTTAAAGTAAAATCATAAGTTTCAAATCGGAAGCTTACCGATTTGAAACTCTCGCATCGCACGTCATCTGTAGCTTCTCATGTAGGACACCACACTTAAAACTGCGCCTGCGCACAAAACTTATCCAAATCGCATGCTATTTTACATTTTGCAAAGATACGGTGAAAGTAAACGATTTAGAAACTATTCAAATCGTGATATTGGTAAACGGTGTTGTTAAATAGTAGATTACAATCCAATTAGAAAAATATATAAGACCCAATATACCTACTTAAAACCAATTTACCAAGGACATTGTTATTTCTTTTAAATATAAAACTTTAAGAAGCTCATGGCGGGGCTTGCTTCGATGACTTCGCATATAATTTAATAAAATAAATAATGTACTTCACACAACAAATAAGCAGCTTGCATTGAAATCACATTACTGATATACTACGTAGATACATTTTTTGTGTAAATATATAAGTAGGTACCTACATTTTATCAAGAACCATATACATAGAAAACACTCACACCCGAAACAAATATTTGCAGATCATACAAACATTTGTCTCGCGGCAGGAATCGAACCTGCAACCTCCTGCTTCTCAGGCGAACTTTCGCCCACACCGCCACAGAGGCCCTTAAAAAATTTAATAGTTCCAATTCAACAAGGCCAACAGCCAATAAACATTTTCTAGGTCATCATCATCTATTTTAAAGTAGTACAAATCTTACTTCAAACAAGAACAGGTTTCCACCAGCAGATCACAATAGAAAGTGAATGCAAGACTGATAGAGCATTCGACACTGTGACAGAAGTAGCTGTGAAGAATTGCAAATCACAAATGGCGAATTCGTCACAGCCACCGGCGCGGCCGAAGTGACAAATCGAGATATAATAGAGTTTTATTTGACGCAAGTATGCAGCAATGCAAAAACCATGCGGTTACTGTATAAGGCAGAACAGATACAGCAAATGTTTTTGAATCGTCATTCACATCCAATTTCATGTCATTTCACAATGTGCTTAGATATGTCAATTATAATTGTAACTCAGAATAACCTCTATATAAAAATTGTTAACATTATAATTGAATGAGCAATTTTTTTTTATAATATCTAGGTACTATTATAATTAATTTAATTTAAGTTCTTTTAGTTCCTAAGTGGTTTCTGCCGTTCTAATTGATTGATATTATAAAAATAAATCAAAAGCACTTATAACTTAGTCCTTTGCATCGTATTCTATCTAGTTCATTGTATAGTCATTGTTTACTCAGTCAAGAGACGATGAATACGTTTGGAGTTGATGTAGGCCGCAGTTTACCTCACGATATTTTTTCCTCGCCGTTTTTTTTCGTCCGAGCACGTAACACGCAATAAATTTTTAGACACGAATTATCCATTGGTGATTTGAACTCACGTCCTCCAGATTGGATGTCGAGGACAAACATCCCAAGAGGCCACTACAACCAAAATATTCGATTTGATGCTCTATATTTTTCAATGAGTAGACGATAATACTAGGTCAGACTTGTATGGTGCACTTTCAATAAATGCAGCCTGAACACTTTTATGTAAAGTTCAAAGACTAGATACCTAATTACCTACCTACTTATTACCTGCATAAAAACAATTCCAACCTAAGTATCTTGAAGCATAACAAAATGGATCCTCAAAAGAATGCATTGGAGTAATCGGAATGCGTGTATCAAGTCATTTTTGTGTGACAATAAGCGCGTGGGTATTGGCGTGACGCGTGTGCGCACGATTTCGGCAGTCGTGATCGTGATCCGTCAGGCATTCAAGAATCCTGGCGGACGGCGTGCCTCGCATTCCTCTGTGGCTAGGGATGTGTAAAGGGATGATTCGTTGTATTATTACATTATTTTTAGTATTTTTCATTTAGCAACCGCAGCCACAACTAGGTACAGCCGCCTAAATCAGTTCACTGCTGGATGTTATGCCCATAATTCCCACGCTGGGCATACGTGTTCGGATCGTAGGCCACAGTTTCTCGCATAAATAAAATAATAGGTACTAATCATAAATCGACAACCCATTTTTATGTAACTTGAAGATGGAACAAGCACATGGCCCACCTGATGTTAAGTGTTAACTAACAAAGCATTGCATCGAAGATCACGTTTCATTGAACGCGCTCTACGATGCAACGCCCTGCGTCCATCAACTTGTAGCATGAAGTTGATAAGCTTCTTGGTCCTGTAATTTCACCGGCACCCACACCCTTCAAACCGAAACACAGCACAGCTGCTTCATGGCAGAAATAGGCATGGTGGCAGTACGCACCCAGACGAGCTCTCCACAAAGAACTCTACTACTACACTAAGTTAAGCATTTGATAATTTAGTATCTACCCAACCAACACAATACCTACTTTTAAAACAGCAAAGCGGTAGAATATACTTACTTATCTAATAGCAATAAGCTTTGATGTTTTCTTCCAAGTGGAACAATTGTATCTCCCTGAGTTGCCCACCTGTCCAGAACCAAAAACCCATACCTAGTTGTTTTGCAACTTAGCACGTAGACTATGTTCCTACATTACTGCATTGTAATAACAATTATTAGCATTACGAGTGTAAGAACGCAGTAATATCCGAAGTAGTAAAACCGTGAAATTGCCGGGGCAATAAAACTCTGTACGAACGAGTTGATTTTATTCACGACTTTTAGGAACGAAACTACGCGTTTATATTAACGAACTTGCATTTCAACCTTTACACCTTACAGCTAAATAGAGCAGAAACAAACCAAGTTATCATGTCTAATATTCATAGTAAAACTCTTGGGAGGTACTCATTCTGTATTACTCGTCTAAGAAACTCATAGACAAAACTTTTTTAGCGTTATTGAATTTCTTAACACCAAAAAATTATAAAATAACCTATGTACCATAATCTGACACATGATTTTAACCTTAATAATTTAAATTTTATTATTATTTTATTGAACTGACTGTATTACTTCGGTCAAAATTTAAATTTCTTGACATATTAATTATTATAGCTATTAATTAAATTAATTTTGAATGCCTCTGTGACGCACTGGGCAAAGGTCCGCCTGAGACGCAGGTTGCGGGTTCGAATCCCGCCATGGGACAAATGTTTGCATGTTCTTCAGATATTTGTCTCGGGTCTGGGTGTTTTCCATGTATGATATTTATGTATTTACAAAAAAAAACTATATATGTAATATATCAGTCATGTAGTTCCCGTAATACAAACTCTGCTTAGTTTGGGGCTACAAGATGTGTAAAAAAAAAATTTGTGAAATATGAGAATCCTGTACCATAAACCCTTGTAACCATATTTATAGCAGAGTATAAACCATTTCTATTTCTGACTACTACCACGGAATAGTTAAGTTAGTCCGTGCTACTACTTGCTGAAATTCCCCTAATCACTTACTGAACTCAACAATAGTTGTAAAATTACTTGAGGAAAAATATGATACAACGCGGTAAATGTTATTTTTGTATATAAACGTTCAATGTCCTATTTCACTAGCCTTACAGTTTACACCCAAACCTATCATAATATTTAAAATGCACTCTGGCATCATAATTGGATCAGGAGATTGGGTTCTAAATCGTGTTATCCATAAAACCATACGCACACCGGAATTTCGGAGAATATATTAAAAGGCCGATTAAAGAGCACAAAATGTTATTGCCCCTGTCGCATTTGTTTTATCGAAGACGTAAATAAGGGGCGGCTGTAAAAATTGTCACCGAAACCCATGCCGACTAAAGTTATGTTCGTGGGTGGCTTTTCTTCAAGTGACTGCTCCATAATCTGTAAGTTTTATGGTGAACATGGACCAAGGGGCATATTAACTGCAACATAGTTCGTTTTAGGCAGTTTTTGATGATTGCAGACGTCGCTAAATGCGAAGATTGGTGCATAACTAGGTTGGGTAATAAGATCTTCATTTTCTAACTGATGATTGTAAATGTAACTTACATAATAGACACCTTAGATACCCAAGTAAAAGTTTAATGTAATGATCATTGCTTAAGTAGACCAAATCCAGAGTCAACCGTTCCTAAATCTTGACTTAGTATTAGGTTTGGTAGTGTAGTGTATTTTCTGTAAAAAACCAACATAATGTTTATTAATTTTAATCTCCACAAAGCGATATTCGAAGGTATCATCATCATCATCAACAGCAGTATTGTTCGTTCCTTCGCTCAAACGATTTGCGAAACGCGATGTAACGTTAAATTGTATGAGTAAGTATTTTGACAACCTCTGTGGCGCAGTGGGCGAAGGTCCGCCTGGGACGCAGAAGGTTGCGGGTTCGATTCCCGCCGCGGGACAAATGTTTGCAAGTTCTGCAGATATTTGCTTCGTGTCTTGGTGTTTTCTATGAATGATATATATGTATTTACAAAAAAGTGTATTTATGTAATATATCAATCATGTGGTTCCCATAACACAAGCTCTGCTTAGTTTGGGGCTACATAATGCTGTGTGATTATCCAGCATTATTTATTTATATTTACTGCACTTAATAAGTACAGTTTATTGCACTTTATAACTCAGTGTTTTATGTTCTTTATGTTTTTAAGGTGTGGAATATAGAGTACAAAATGCTTTTATTACGATTATGGTCGCGATATGTCGGTTAATGTTCGTAGCTGTCACACTGTTGTAGGTCTTACAATTTACGAACAAAATTGCCTTGAAGAAGCTTTTTATCATCATCATTTCCCTTCAGGTGAAGCAGACACACCGCTCAGTATCATCCTATACCACCTATTGATATACCACGTATTCGCACTAATCAATTCACTTCTACTTTTAACTGCGAACTGCCAAGGATTGGAACTCCATACCGGCCTCTGTCTTTCCTCTTATCTACTATTCGGGACTCTAAGTCTAGAGTGAATAAGTGTCTTCTGGACCTTCATGCTCCATATGAGTACACAGGCGAGTTCGTTGTCAAACGAAGGGCCATCCAATGCAAAAAAGGTCGTTACTTTTGCAGACGTTACCAGTAATTATTGATAACGTTTATCGTTTTGCAGACCGAAGCCAAGTCCGAGGAAACGAGATGAAATTTACTCGACTATTAAAAGTATCTTACGTATAATTTCCCAGAACATGAAGACCATTTATTGTGCTAATGCGCGGGTCGTGATTTTATTCATTATTCCTAAGAGTAAGTCATGTTGATGCCGTGGTGGACTAGTGGGGTACTTCCGATCGGGGGTTCGAATCTCGATTTCACATAAATAAGGAAAAGGATTTTTCTTTTTTTTTAATTTTTTTATGATTATATCGAACATATTATATTACCCATAAAGGGTGGGACAAAATTTTACCTCATTGAGGGCAGCCTACCTTTTATATCGTAGTTAGAAGGTTTTGTTCTTAGGTAACTATTGGTTTTAGAAAAAGACAATTACTTTTTTGGATTTAAAAAAAATATTGGTACAGTCAGCCTAGAAAATTTCATTTTGTCAAAAAAATAAGTTTTTCCCAATCGACTCTATTTCCCAAAAGGAACACTTTTCTAAAGTAACTTTCGAAATCAAATCGTAACATGTTGCAAAAATAATAATAAATATTCACCACAACATTGAGACGGCGGCGAAAGCTAATCAGTCAGTTATAAACTAATCTCAAAAATATGGTCTTTTGAAACATATGAACATTGTCGGTCAAACAACAAAAGAACAAACGATCCAGTTCAGAAACAAATGAGAACTGATAATACACAACAGCACTCAACAGATGCATGGGAAGTGTTAAACTGCATTGTTTGACCCTTAGCACCTCGCAATTAGGGAGTGGTAGTCGTGACTCCCGAATTTATTCCCGTTCTTTTTACCAATGCGAGAAAAATATCCTCTTTTAAAGTTCATCGGAATATAACTTTAAAAGTTTGCCGAAAATATTTGAGCTACCAAAATTAAGTTAAGATGTAAATGTAACACAGCGATTTATGTAATCTACGTTCATACGTAACTTTGCAGACAGACCGTAAAATTACAATTTCCTTTTCTTTTTTGCAAATTACGGAGCCAAGAGGAATTATGCCACGGGTTGCACTCAAAATATTTAAAATATATGAAACTAATAGCTTGAGCCCGCAGCTTCACTCGCGTGTATCTGGGTAAAAAAGGATCCCTAAGTAATTCCTGGCCTAAAACTCTTAAAACAATTGTTTTTATGTTTCTGGACAAGGTTCTTTAAACACCCACGTAACTCTGTAATATTTCCTTTCAATCGCGTACCTTGTAGTTCCTATTGTATAGTTTACTTATACATAAATAAAGATCACTGCAGTAGCTTGACAATCACTTGCTATCTAGAAACCCGTAGGTTTGTTTATTTGACCTCCGCAAAAACATTACTTTACTATATTTTGGGGACACTCATTTCCCTGCTCAACTTTGACGATATCAAGTGAACCTAACATTGTGTACCTACCTACGGTGGAAATAAATGAACTATGAATAAAATAAATCTGCTCAATTTGTTAAGTAGTTTTGACGTAAATAAGGAACAAACTTTTCATATATATGTATGTAGTAGGTATATTTTAGGAACTTTCGTTTTTATAAATCTGTGGATGGGATTAAGAGTAGTGAACATATTTTTCCTTTACCAAAATTCAAACATAAAAACTATGTTAGTTATTTTTAATTATCTTGTTGGTAGTAAAATAATATCAGACTATTCGTTTATTTTTGCATAAATGAACCAAAGATTTCATATTCGAATGACTCTTTTTAAATGAACCCAGGGAATACGATTTAAACGAATCAAAATCAGAAGCCTGAGCAACCCTCTCGCAACACCCACTCCACACCATACCTCGTGTCGTGACCACGTCTACGGACTTGCCCAAGGCTCAGTGTGCGTCGAACGAACGATTTTCGGCCAGCGATAGCACAGCCGATAGTCTATCAGTACCGGCGCACGCGCAGTCGGGACAGGCCGCGCCGACTGCCTCAGGCATTTCGTTGCGTACCACGGAAGGCCTTACAACTTAAGAGCTTAGGCCATTGTCCGTCAATATCTTACGAAAGCCCTCTTAAACAAGTCTTTAGGCGATTGTCCTATTGTGTGCTTCTGCGCCTCTTTACGACCAATTGTAATTCTTGCAGAGATCGCTTTTAAGGATCCACCGCCGCCGTATGAAGATGATCTTGGCGAAGGTGTTCAGCCAAATTCGGGAAATGATCAGGTACCTACTAGAATGTATTTTTTAAGAAGTACCTTGTTTATTGACTTCTGTGGTGCAATGGGCGAAGGACCGCCGACGCAGAGGGTTGCGGGTTTGATTCCGCAGCGGGACAAATGTTTGTATGTTTTGCAAATATTTGTCTCAAGTGTACCATGCATAATATGTATGTATTAACAAAAAAAAATAAGTATTTTATCAGTTATGTGGTTCCCATAATACATGCTCTGCTTAGTTTGTAACTAGATGATGCTGTGTGTGTATTTGCAGAACATACAAACATTTGTCTCGCGGCGGGATTCGAACCCGCAACCTTCTGTGTCTCAGGCGCAAAGAGGGCCTGCGGCAAAGAGGTCATCAATTATATCTATTCTAATTCAACTAAACTTCAGTAAGATCCTAGACCACAATTTAACACTATAAAACCTGGTGGCGTATGGCTCTCCTAACACTATTTGTACCTAACAAAACATTATTTTTTCAGATAGCCAGTCCAGCATGCGAGGTTTTGGACTTGCTCGCGAACTGCAGACTAGATGACGCCCCCGAATACGCAGAGATCAGAGAAATGGGCATCTGGCACTCAACCCCCTTGGCACATCGGCACAAGTCAAAAATATCCCTCACTTGGGTGCTCAAGGAAAACCTTGAGAACGCAAAATCTCCCGAAAAACATGAGGAAAGGACAAAAAGTGACGTGAAAAATGTGAATAGTCAGAGATACGTACACGAACGGTATAGAAAGTGCAAGCAAGTCAGTAGGGTCGTAGGTCGCAACGAGTATTACCATAATCTAAGGTTTAGGAGTGCGTGTGAGGAGTTTGTTAGTGGACAGCTTGAGGGCTCGTGTTCTGACACCAGTGAGGAGTATAGGAAGAGGCATAGGCACAGGCATAGGAGGAAGAAGAAGCCACGGGAGCGGTTTGGATATGATATCAAGGATTTGGACAGCTTTTTGACTGAGGCAAGTATTTTTTTTTCTAAAATTTTATCTAGAATTTTTTTTCTGAAATGACTGGAGGGATCGTGGGGAGGCTTTTGTCCAGCAGTGGGAGATAACAGACTACTCGTAATTCGTAATACTTGATGATAGAACAAACACCTGGCCCACTTGATGTTAAGTGGTAACCACGATCTATAACAAAGTACTGTAGGACACGCATGTTTAGAATGTGCCCTACGATGCAAAGCTTTCCGACAACGTGAGGCATAAAGGTGAAAAGCCTCATGTGCCAGTAACCATCACACCCACAACCTTCAAAATAAAACACAGCAATGGTGATTCACGGCAGAAATAGGCATTTTGGCAGTACCTCCCCAAACGAGGCACAAAAAAATTGATTTATTAGCAGAGGTGCTAAGCTATTGACCATTTATAAAAACACCAAACAGACAGACTTGATCACTGGATTCTCTTCTGTGTAGAGGGTAGCAGGAACTATGAGTATAAGGTGATGATGATACACAATGGTACCACAACAAGACCCAAAACAAGCAAACATTTGTCCCGCAATGAGAATCAAACCGGCCACTTCCCGGCGTCTCAGCAGACTAGTCGCCCATTGCGCCAACAACAGAACGTCAAATTTACATTCTTTGAAACGCTGAGATTTTTTTCTACATAAAGCTCTTTTCCCACAAATTCCATCTGCTGATGCTTGATCAGAAGATGAGAAGAAACGAAAGCTTTAGTCTACACTGGCCTTATAAACGTCAAAAATAAATCGCTCTTTCAAATAAACCGTACTGATGAATTACTTTTGATATTTTGTCCGCATGAGAATTAGGTGGTTTTAATTGAAGTAGTTTCACCAACGGGAGTTTCGGCCAAAGAACACTAAATAAAATCCACACCACATCAGCATCACCCACGGAACAAACATTTTAGACCATGTACACATTTGTCCCAGCTAGAATTGAACAGCTGAGGACAGGGCGCAAGGGCGTTTATTGGGACAGGCCTATGACCAGCAGTGGACTGCTATAGGCTGATGATGATGAGAATTGAACTAATACCATTCACATCTCAGCCGTCACACCCACTTATAGTCACAATGCTACAAAGAAGCTTATATTTTCTCATAAACACTCTGCACACGTAAAGTTCGGACCGCGGGAAACAGCACGCGCCATTCCGACCCGCACTCCGAAACGTACGTGTAAATGCGCGGGGCTGACAGTCCGATCTGTCATGTCGACGCGAATGCAAATCTCACAGTTTTAACCGCGCATCACGTCAGTGATCAGTCCCAGATGCGCGGTCCGATCTTTACGCGCCATTAGCACGACAGTTTGATTCCGCAGTCCAAACCGTAAAGATCGGGCTGTGGTTTGGAACGCAGTACCGATGCGCGGTCCAATCTTTACGTGTGCAGGGCGCTATAATCATTTCATTTACCAATGTTTAAACTTTCGTTAATAATAAGTATTCCAAAAGTTACAAGCCAGGCGTGACTGGAACTTGCACAGTCACACAAGTAAACGATGTACCTATACAAATATTTTGTATTTTTACAGTGTTAATCCATACTTTAAAATTTCGATTCGAAGGCCGCGGGTTCAAATTCAAAAATCCTATAAAAGTGTATCCTAATCTTACGTCAAAATCTTCTTCGAAGGTACACATAGGCATGGCATAACGACTGAAACAGCTGGTACCAACAAAGCACGAAAGCGCTCTGCTAGGAGCGGTTATATAAGCCCTACTTTTTATAATGCTTCTTGACTCGATACTTCCATAGTTTAAGGGCCTTATTGCTTTAAAAAAATGTTTTTATGTAGCGCTTCAGTCGATTTATGCCTTGAACCAAAACTCAGACACAGCGAGGATTATTATCAATCAAGATACACAAGTTAAATTGTTTCTGATAAGCGTTCGAAAGTTAAGAGCCGTTCCGAAAATCGAAAATGACGTGCAATTTATGCCTTCTGCAATTTTGCACCAATTTCTCGGTCTTAACCCTCGCTTAAGGTATGGCACAAAAAGTGGATCGTTCTCATATCGTGTTTCATAATACCAGGGAGCCCATTAAGAGAACGATGGCAATGAACACAAGAACAACTCAACACCAGCCTATATTTCACTGTTGGGCAAAAACCTTCCCTAATACTTGGGGATCTCAGGGCTTCTCGCACCGCCGACGCTGCTGCCCATCGCCGGTAAAACGATGTAGCTGAGCAGATGTAGGCTGCGCTATGCGGCAATCAGCCGGCCGCCAGAGCCCCGTTTGTGAGTTAGGGTGCACCACAGGTAGGTGAGGTTGGCTTGGATTCCGAAGATGGAGGTTGGAATTGGAACCCATTAGAACTCATAAGAGATGAAAAATATAGAGAAAAGTATAGAATGATGGCAATAAACACAACACCAGCCTATGTCAGTCCATTGTCAACTGTTTGACATAGGCCTTCCTTAATAAGGGGGATATGCCCATCCCCATAATCCCCACGCTGGGCATGCCAAAGCTATGCCCGTTGAAGGTCAAGTTGTAGCCGACTAGATATAGGCTGCGCTATGTGTAATCAGCCTGCCGCCAGAGCCGACCCGTTTGTGAGTTATGGCTTTTTTACCAATGGACATTCAAACCTATCAAAATAGAAATACGATACAAATTCCTATGCTTTAAAATAATCCCGCGGCATCGAAAGGGACGTCACGGCATTATTTTAAAGCAAAGTAATTTGTATCGTATTTCTATTACGATAGGTTTGAATGTTCATTGGTAGGTGAGGTTGGCTTGGATTCCGAAGATGGAGGTTGGAACCCTTTAGAACTCATATATAGATGAAAAATATAGGGAAAATTAACAAGTTGACTGCAGGCGACCTGCTGCAGAAGCAGAGATGTTTGCAGCACTCAGTGTTAATAAAAAAAAACATTTACTATGTATGAGGTCTTGTGTTCTGTACCCCTAGTACGAGTTGCGCCGTTCTAAAACATTCATAGTTTAAGTGTTCGATCTTGCAATCTGCAAGAAAATTACCTATGTTGTACGATTAATTCCTTTTTTAAAACCACTCGAGTAATTGCCAATAAAGTTACATTAAAAACCCAGCCAAGTGCGAGTCGGACTCGCGCACGAAGGGTTCCGTACCGTTGTATGGGGGCCCCACTTGAATATTTTTTTTTTTCTGTTTTTAGTATTTGTTGTTATAGCGGCAAAAGTAAAAATTTCAACTATCTAGCTATCACAGTTCACGAGATACAGCCTCGTGACAGACAGGCAGATAGACATACGGACAGTGGAGTTTTAGTAATAGGGTCCCATTTTTACCCTTTGGGCACGGAACCCTAAAAATTTACTCGAAAACGAAAATTATGAAAGTTTTCGTATCGTGCAACTTGTACTAGAACTATTTAGTACAAGAGAACTTACCTAGATACCTATAGAAGCGAAGTAAAATAGCTTTTGGATAAAATCTCCAAAGATAATCAGCCGTATTAAGGTTTTTCTTCGAACAGGGTCCGGTAATGTCATAATTACAGAAATGAGTGATGATTTAGAGTGCATTTAAAATTCTTAAGAGAATTGGCCCGTTAATCCCCAGGGGATGATTAATGAGCGTACATCGTAAATTAAAATTGGCAATTTTATACTTTCGTTCCGCTTGTCCTAACCCTTAGTTAACCCCTAAAGCGTTTATTCTTCACGGATATAGTTCTGTGCTTATAGATAACGATGGATGAACCAGCGCCAATGGACCAGCGCCTCTATCGGGATGTTTGTAAAACTTTGACATCTCCATACGAAATAGTTAATGCAAACTTTGTAGTATTGTACGTTATGTTTTTCACTCGCAAGCTACGTAGCGTAAAACCTTCCGCCCGCGACTTCGCTCGCGTGGTACGGGGACAAAAGTAGCATATGTGTTAATCCAAGTCATAAACTATCTAAGTGTTAGTATTCCAGGTTTCATCCAAATCCGTTCAGTTGTTTTTGTGTGAGTAACAAACATCCATCCTAACAACTTTAACGTTTATAAGCCTACTAGTGAAGACCTGTAATGAAGAAGAAAACCATTTTTTGTTCTATATGCCAAAAAAATCTATAAAAAATTACGAGAACAACTGTGTTTTTATTATTTTTTTATCTCTAAAACTGACCGAGATATCAAAGTGCAAAGTTAACATTTTCGGTCTAAGCCGCGGACCGAGCGCGATATCGTTGATGACGTCACGGATCCTGCCTCCGCGCGAGTGACTCGGGGATTCGAAGCATTTACCCCAATGTGCTCGTCGCGCGCGGATCTACTTTGTTTATTTTAAATAAGACACAATAAAAACAACTTGAATCCATCTAATAAATACTGTGTCGTGCCTCAGTGTAAAAATACGGCCACAAAAAAACCCGAAAAGTTGTTTTTTTACGTTCCTAAGGATCCAAAAATCAGAATAAAATTGATAAATGCGATGTGAAGAGCCCCCGTTAGGGCCAAAAACGACAGTATATTGTTTTGAGGATCATGTCGATGTAATTATTCAAATACCATCTGAAATACTAACTAAGTAGTAGGTACTTAACCTTGCAATGTGAAACACTAACTAAGGACCTAGTAGGTAGACTAGGTGGGTACTTTGTTAATGCTAGTAAAATGCTTTTTAGGGTTCCGTACCCAAAGGGTAAAAAAGGAAACCCTATTAGGTATTAAGACTTCGCTGTCCGTCTGTATGTCCGTCTATCTGGCACCAGGCTGTATCTCAAGAACCGCGATAGTTAGACAGTTGAAATTTTCACCGGTGATGTATTTCTGTTGCCACTTTTGTTGCCGTCTTTTTGCTCGATGGTAATAACGGTAACAGGTAGACCCTTGAAATATTCACAGAATATTTTGTTTTTATATTTAGGTACTTAAAAAATTAATTATTAAATTAAATTAAAATTAATTAGGGGGGGCTCCCCGATACATGTAGTAGGTATGTCGTATGTAGGGTACGCGACTCGCAGTTTATTGAACCATTCCAAGGTTAATGATCTCTTTATTTTTTATAAAACATTCTGCCACCATCAGACCGTGAACTATGGGAAGGGTATGGGTGTTACATTGGTCTTTTTGAAATCCTTCTTCCATTTTAGTATAATTTATAATAATAACCAATAATTAACACAATATACTCAATCAATCAGCATTATTTTAAATTAATAAAAATAACCAGAGCGCACGAGAGCAAACAACTTAGCAGCGAAATGTACTACGGACGCCCGCCGCGCCGAGCGATGACGTCACGCGCTACTCGCGATCACCGACGAGATTTAAAAAACCCACGTAAACTTCCGACGCTTATAACTTCGGTAATATTGCACCGATCGATGTGAAATAAAAACTAGAATAATGTGTACGGTCTAGACTTTGATTCTACGTACGTAAAAATGTGATATTGTAACCTTGTTATCTTCTCCATTGGCTTTCTGTTACTAATCATTTATGTTAAGGAAATTATCTTTAGCTGTTGGTTTTCCAATAAATAAATAAGATTAGTATGAGTAGGATAGGATAAGTATGATGTATCTTACCCAAATTTTCTGGATACAGACTTAGCCTAGTGTGAAACTGACAAGTAAGACTGGAACCTAATCATCTCTACAAAATTGGTAAAATTGTTATCATTTGTTCTTATAAATTTATCTAGATTTGTAAACCGGTATTCACTTTTCGTAGTAATAACCATGTTGCATTCATTTTCATTTAATCTCTGCAAGTCAATACCAACCTTGCAGTCATCATCATCACCATCATCGGCCTATAGCAGTCTACTGAGGGCTTATCACAGGTTTTTATAGTTTACGAGAACTTTATAAGTTTCGGTATCTTTCCATACATTTTCGTAGTTCATGCACGTTTCCCTAGAGGCGCTGTACTGAAAATGTATGGAAAGATACCGAAACTTATAAAGTTTTCGTAAACTATAAAAACCTGTGGTAAGCCCTCCGTATTTGTACCGCAGTGAGGTGCATTTTAAACAGGTAGATTTCTACTTATTATGTTACTTTTTATACGTTTCAATCCCAGTTCAAGGGGTTCCAAGTTCGAACCTCCGTCTTTTAATGCCCTGGCCGCCGACGGGCAGCAGCGCCGGTGGGGCGAGAAGCTGTGCCCCAATCCGCATGCTCAGCGTGTGGATTATGGGCATATTATTTATATTCAAAGTCATTTATTCAAGTTAACCCCCATATTACAGGGAAGACCTATGCTCAGCAGTGAAATGAATAAAATAGGCTGAGGTTGTTGTTACGTTCTAAAGAAGTCAAAAACATATTCGCAATGTCGTTAAACAAACTTGCCTAATTAATTATTAGCTTAAAGTTACGTAAAAAGTAAAGAAATCTCGGAATCTCTCAGCTGCGACGGCGCCGTCTAAAACATAGCTGTCATCATTATTTATTTCACATTTCGACAAGATTTCTAATGCTATCGAACTTTCTGAGATTTCTTTTCGATATTCGAATATTAATAAGATGTCAATAACTATGAAGTTAGTTAAGAATTCTATCCAAATGAGGGTTTAATAAAAAAAAAACGTTTATTTTCTCTTACAAAAAATTGGGTACAAATATTAAAAATAATAGGTTCTATACCAATTTTGCAAGAGACTGGTGCCTGAGATAGGCTTTTTTAAAAAGCCTGTGATACAGGTAAGTTTAATATTTTAGACGTAGGTAGGGTTTCTAAGTATCCTAGCTGACCCGCTGTCTGAGGCAGCTAGGTCACTTTATTCCATGGTATAATAATATTGATAAGTTTAGATGATAAAAGTATCCCACTGAATGATGTAACAGGGCTGACATAGTTGCCATGCGACTCAAAGTCCTTTGTTAAATATAAGAATTAAAAAATAACCTTATCATGAAAACCACTGAATATCGTAAAAAGGCGGGTTAGAAGCGATGGTTGGTGCATTCAGACGACCTCTGTGGCGCAGTGGGCGACGGTCCGCTTGTGACGCTGAACGCGCAGGTTTGATTTCCGCTGCGAGACAAATGTTTATATCTGCAAATATTTGTCTCGAGGTCTAGATGTATTCTATGTGTTTCCCGATCGCTACAACTTAGGGGTCTTCAAGCGAAGAGTAAATAGGTACATTCTAGGCAAGCGTGGTACATCGTCGACCGCATCTTCACTTACCAACAGGTGAGATGGCGGTCAAACATATCTAAACCTATAAACTAATAACCTGTAAAAAAACAAGCCCTGCTTAATTTGGGGCTATATGATGCTGTGTTTATGTTCAGCATTATATTAATTCCTTTACCTGCATCTACAGGCAGTAGCCAATTACGCTTTATAGTTTCCTTTGAAGAACTGAATGTTGTCACTGAAAAACTGAATCCAACGCTGCGATCAAGGTGCAGCACGGGCCGATAAGGTTGGCTTGGGTTGCGAACATGGAGGTCGGGACCTTACACCCGCCTGACTTTTACTGACCTGACATTTTCTTACCTTATTATTGTACGAGTCATGTACGATTCACACCTACTGGCGCGCGTCGGAGAGCAGCGCATTTTAAAACATGCTAGAGAAAATTGAAACATTCACAAAGCAGTTAAGTTCCTTATTTGCATGTAATATCTACTTACGGATCTATTTATGTCAGTGTTTGACAAAGCTCGAAGCTGCGTAAATTTCATGCAAAAAAGGAACTAAACTGCTTTGTGGATGTTTCAATTTCAATAATCATGTTATAAAATGCTCTCCGACGCGCGCCGGTAACTGTGAATCGTACATAACTCAGCCTGAGTACCGTGATGCACTTTGCATTTCGGCAGCAAGACCTACTGCATACTGCTCCTGGTATTTGCCAGTTTATTTGTCTGCGTTATAACATACCGGTTAGTAAGGGGACGCGGCGTTAAACATTACGAAGATTTCATTGGGAAATAAAAAAAAACATTTTTAAATTCCTACTACATCAGGAGTTCATTTCCTTGCCCCAACCCTAAAAAATTTAATCACAGTACCTATTTCTATCTTACAAAAGTATTTTTAAGCGAGTTCTTGAGTGGAGACCGCGACTCGGCAAACGTAGTGTAGGCATCGAGATACTATCGGACGCCCTCCGGCCAGGTGGAGTGACGATTTGCGAAAGGCTGCTGGTAGAAGCTGGATGCGTCGAGCTCAGGACAGGGCGCAATGGCGCTCATTAGGGGAGGCCTATGTCCAGCATTGAGTGGACTGCTATAGATTATGATGATGAAACGAACTTTAAGTTATAGAGGCAATTCTCCGTTCCAGGCATCAATCGACCGGCCCGGCAACATACCCGTGGTGATCGCCTACCCCAGCACCCTCTACCAGACACACAAGGAATGCCAGGGCGAGCTACCCCTGCCATTAGGGACGGTGGTGAACGCAGTTTTCAAGAACGAGCACTGGTTGTATGCGCAGACGCCGCACGGAGCAGAAGGATACGTGTTGTATGCTGCGTGCTTGCCTCTGCCAATACTGCCTAACCGGTAAGTTAAAAGGCCTATTAAACACACGGTATCTAGTCTGTCTTAGTAAGACTGAGTGGTTTACTCGTATTATATTAAGCGTAATATAATACGAGTAAACCACTTCCCTTACACATAGCGATGTGTAAGGGCTCTTATAAACGAGCGACATGCCGCGGAAGGCAGAGCAACAGCAGCCATCGACATCTGTCGACGGCAGCCGTCGACGCGACGTTGACGAATGCCACGTCGACGAATTCCGCGTGTCGTGTGCTGCAGTTGCTGTGCCGTTGGCGGCATGTATATCCGCTCGTGTATAAGAGCCCTAAGACCGTCTTACTAAGACAGACTGAATACTGCGCAAGCGTAAGCCTGTAAGATAACTATCTACGGTCCCCGCATCATGTCACTAAAGTTCTGATACAGACACTTATGTGGATGGTCGTTTAGGAAGCCACCTGCCTCTGAGGGTCCGGGGGTGGAATAGGAAGTGAGGCGTGAGGCGCTGCCGCATGTCAGCATGTAGCAGCATTGAGCTGAGCTAGGGTCCTTTTCGCCACTACAATTTAATTTGTGTATTTCTTATTTAACTCTCTAGTAATAAGTACCATAGTGTTAAGAATATTTTTTGTTTTTTTTCTGTTTTGTGGTGAATAAATGCCTCTCTCTCTCTCTGTGTGTGTGTGTGTGTTTCGGCTTTCGGACACCCTTTAGTTTTAGTTTAAGGGACATCAGGCATCTGATTTCCACTGATTGACCTTCTATAGGTACATTTATGATTAAGTTATCATGTATCGTTGATATCACACTAATATTATAAATGCGAATATTTGTGTGTGCGTTTGTTTGTATGTTTGTGGTCGTTTCACTCCGTAACGGCCGAACGGATTTGGATAAAACTTGGAATATACTTAAAGACACAGGTAACAGGTAACATGCCATTCTTATCACCTAATTCCGCTATTTTGGTTTTAAAGCCCAACGTCGTGTTTCGAATTCTATCTAACCTCTTCGAATCAAAAATACTGATTTAAAAAAACAATTAAAAAAATTTATTTATATCAGTCACGTGGTTCCCATAATACAAGCTCCGCTTAATTTGGGGCTACATAGTGCTGTGTGATACTTTCCAACATTATTTATTTTAATATATTTGAATTATGAAATTTTATGTCCACAGAACATCGCCCCAAAAGAAAACTCCTTGCTGGGAGAGCAGCACCGACATCTATCCGCGACCATGCGGCAACCTCACAGACACAGAGAAAGAACAACTCCGCGGAAGAACGCGCTCCGAATGCCGCTACCAGCGTGTTAAGAAAAATACGTGCGCAGAAAAAGAATTTGATACCCTCTACTTAAAGACCAAATCTGTATCCAACATCGACAAACTTTGTACAGACAAAACTGAAATTGCTAGTGTGAAGCCACGGACGAAACGACACACGCTCTTAGTAGTGACCAGTGATTATAAGAGTAGTGATAATAGACTCAGTGTGCAAAGGGGCGAGGTCGTAGGGTTAGTGCAAGAGTCTGATACAGACTGGTTCTTCGTGAGGAAGAAAGATGGAAGTCAGGGGTACATACCGGCGAAGGTGGCTGGGAATGGGTATATTTGAGTAAGTGTACGGGACATTTCAAACACGGTCAACTGAACCCAAACTAGTTATGTACCAAATGGTAGTGCCACCTTAGCGCACGAGTAACTGTAACTCACCTGAGTTCCGGGGTGCACTTTGCATCTCGGCAGCAAGACCTACTGCATGCAGGGCCTGGTATTTACCAGTTTAATCGTCTGCTTCATAACCTATTGGTCGGTAAGGGGACGTTAAACATTTCGCAGATTTGATTGGGTTCTGATCCCAAACTATTAACAAGTTAGCTATCCTTCTGCGGTTAGCGGGTAGTGAGTGAACAACGTCTGTAAATCAAAGCTATAAATACTGTCATTGGCAAACACGTGGATAACCTATGAAAAGCCACAAAGAAGCAGAAGAACTGCTCCGATTCTTCTTCTTCTTCACAGGTAGTGGCTAATGGCCGGTTCCTATATTATACCGTTACCGATTACGCCTCGTTTTCCCCTGAAAAACTGTCAAATTTTCGACGTCTCGTTGTTAATTTTTGACAGTTTTTCAAGGGAAAACGAGGCGTAATCAGTAACGGTATAATATAGAAACCGGCCGTTACTCTGGTGTCGGAGCGTTTAGGACGCCCAAAGGCCGACATGGCTTAACGACTTACATCTCAACGTGCCTTCAAAAGCACGGAAGCGGTCAGATCTAAATGCCACTAAACGGTCACCCATCCAAGTAGTGACCGGGCGAAGTGTTGCTTAACCAAAGTGATCCGCTAAGAACATCGAAGTAAGCTACGCCACGAGCGCTTCGGTACCATTCATGGACAAATGGTAGTGCACCTTCAGTGTACGAGTACCGTGATGCACTTTGCATCTCGGCAGCAAGACCTACTGCATCTAGTCCTGGTATTTGAGAGTCTAATCGTCTGCTTCATAACCTACCGGCTGGTTAAGGGGACGTTAAACACTTTGTTGCTTTGATTGGGATTCCCAAACTAAGCAGAGCCTGTACTATGCACTGTACTAACAGACAGTACATACATAGATACTCTAAAGCCGGGTATGGATAGCGCGTATATTGGTACGCGTAGTCGGGTCGTATTTTGGAACGCCCTGTCTGTACTTGCAGCTACGCGTACACTTTGGGGAACGGGTGCCGCGCGAGCCGTGGTCAGTTGGTGTTGGCTCGCGTAGCGCTATGGATCGATTGAGCTAGCGTTCAGGTTCGCGGCAGTCCACATTAAATATACGCGTATCCAATGTACGCGTGCACAGCGAACCCCGACTACGCGTATACAGGAACGCGCTATCCGTACCCAGCTTTATAATACCCAAACATAGAACAAACATCTATGATTTTTTGTATTTTAAGTGTTAGCCCACACTTTAGGGAAAATCTAAGATTTTTATATACCGTGGTAGATGGGAAGGTCGCGTATACAAATCCCGCCTGAGTCGAAATTTTTGGGATATATAACAAACATCTATGTTCGCCACACAAATGTTCGTGTGATTAAAGTGATTAAATTATTATTTTGTACCCTTGTTTTTCTATTATTGCCCAGTCCGGTCTAGAACGACTTGTTTTTATGTTTATTCGACAATGCAGATTGTTGACTCGACAAAATGCTAGCAGTTAATTGGTCTCTAGAGCAATATGTGATGGATATCGGGAAAACATAAAAATAGTGAACCCCGAACTCTATAAACTGGTACTTCAAGAAACTAACTTGAATTAACAAATTCATATTGATAAACGGGGGTTTTCACGTACCTACCGTTACATCGATAGAGGCATTGACACAGTTTCGACTCGTTCAGAGAGTGCCAGACAAGACGCTGAGGGAGAGCGTCGCGTTCACTCATCCTGATTAACGCTCTCTGAATGAGTCAAAACGGCGTCGGTGCCTTCACCGATGTACCCACCGCCACCACAATACCTTATATCAGTCCACTGCTGGACATAGGCATCCCCTAATAAAGGAGGATATGTCAAAAATCCTCACGCTGGGCATGCCAGTTGGGGATCGCAGGGCACAGCTTCTCGCAGCGTCGACGCGGCTGCCCGTCGGCGGTCAGGGAAATAAAAAAAATGCATAAAAATGACACATTTTCGCTAATGGCCATTTCAGATATCACTATAGACACTATAGGGACTGAGTTATAGTCAAAAGTACTGAACCTCGCCGTTCACACGTAATTGGAAGAGCTCGCTTTGCTCGCCGCACACACTGTATAGCGGCTAACTTTGATCGCACATACAAGCACGACAAACGATATATTTTAAAGAAATCAACTAATAACCCAGAGCAGCCTTTGCCCATTAGTGGAATCAGAAAGGCTCATAATTATTTAAATCACTAGTGTAAAGTACGCTAGGTTTTAGTGGAGTATTAAATTAAAATATACAAAAAATACTCAGTCTATATTAATCCTTACAAACACCTTAATAACACATTACAGTCCTCCTAATAACCTTACCGAAAATGCAGTACTTGATCCCTATAATTAAGCGACGTACACAAGTCTATCTCAGGACTCGAGCCGGCAATAGCCAAGATCTTGTTCGGACTGGAACGGAGGATCGCGGAATAAACTGTGGTGGCCGACACAGGCAACTCTACCCTCACTTCGCCGGAGTAGCTGAGTTGGTACAGATGCTTCGCGGCCCCGGCTGCAAAGATGCAGTCCTCGTGGAAGAATGAAACGTGGATGCCGTGGTCAGGAAGGTCGAAGACAGTGACTGCGTCGAGGGAACGCAGGTGCCAAAGGGATAAGCGCGGCCCGCCTCCGCATACCTGAAATATGATTTATGATTTTTATATATCCCAAAAATTTCGAATCAGGCGGGATTTTAACCCGCGACCTTCCCATAAATACCAGAAGGCGTTATCAAACTGCGCTACCGTGCCAACTCCCGAGTGACGCCTGAGTGGAGCTTTTTGGGATACATAAAAATCTTAAATTTTCATTGAGGTGTGCGCTTACATTTGAAATACAAAAAACTATATGATTTCTTTTGCTCGAAGTATGATTTATGGAATGCGCAAACTGGGACGGCATGGCAAGAGATTTCCATTTCTTAACCGAAAAAGGAGGAGGTTCTCAATTCGGTTGTATTTTTATTTTCTATGTTTGTTACCTCATAACTCCGTAATTTATGAACCGATTCGGAAAATTATTTTGTCGTATTGTAGGGTATACTTTTCAAAGTATACCCTACAATACGTCAAAATAATTATTTTTAAAATTATTTTGTCGTATTGTAGGGTATACTTTTCAATTGGTCCCATATAAATTTGAGGAAAAAAATATCAACCCTAAATGTGAGAAAACAGGAAATGAAAATTATATGGGCTCAAATTTCATTCATTTTTGTATGTTTGTTACCTCATAACTCCATCAATTTTAGAACCGATTTGAATAGTTCTAAGTCTTTTGTGTAGTGTATACTTTCTTATTGGTTCCATAAATATATAAAATTTGAAATGTTTTTTATTCATGTTTTATGTTTGTTACTACATAACGCCGTCATTTACCGTCCTCCGTCAGATACCTACCTGTTATTTTTGGAGTCGGTGTCAGCCAAGGTAGGTAACCAATGCGTGGGCGGCGCGGCGCACGGAGAGCATATCCGATGTGGGAAGGGTATAGATGCTATAATATATATCGTATTTTCTTAGCTGACTCCGACTCCAAAAATAACAGGTAGGTATCTAGATCTAACTATGTGGTAAACGCATAGATCGTACGGGATAAATTTATAGAAAAAAAGGTTGATTGTTATCTACTTTTTAGTTTGCAGTTGTTGTTTTTGAAGTCTGTTTTTTTTTTACCAATGGACATTCAAACCTATCAAAATAGAAATACGATAAAAAATCCTATGCTTTAAAATAAAGCCGTGGCATTGAAAGGTATGTCAATTGTCACGGCATTATTTTAAAGCATAGGAATTTGTATCGTATTTCTATTGCAATAGGTTTGAATGTCCATTGGTAAAAACTGAAATCCCTAGCCATGCCGTCCCGGTCTGCGCAGGCCTTTAGGCTGAGTCCACTTAGTCATCATCATCATCATAAGCATATATAAGTCCAAAGCTTAGATTCTATAGGCTTAGGATTCTATAGGATTCTATAGGCCTGCCCTAATAAAGGGGGATATGCCTATAATCCTCACGCTTGGCATGCGGGTTGGGGATCGCAGGCCACAGCTTCTTGCACCGCCGACGCTGCTGACCGGCGGCGGGGAATTTAGCTGTGCCGGTGTTAGGCCGTGCTATGTTTATTATACCGCAGGGTATTGGCCACAGGTCGGTGAGGTTGGCTTGGATTCCATTCCATTTTTCTATTGCCATTTTACAACTGTGCCATGCGTCTTTGTTTGCGTGCTCACTGAGTATGTGTGGTGGGGACGGCTGTTGTTGTTGTTTTAATGTCGCAAGCTTCAGGCTGAGGCATGTGTGGCGAAGCGTTCTTTGCGCACGCCTCGCGATGTCTGCATGCCGCTGTGTAAGATTGTTCCCAACTCAACTGCATAACCGCTGAACAGATTTGGATGAAACTTGGAATATAAATCATAATTTATGTCCTGGACATACAGGCAACTTTTTGTCACGGTACCGCGTAAGCGGAGTCGCGCGCGGAAACTAGGTGCAATCCACTGCAGGGCAAAGGATATAAGCAGAGTTTCTTGCTAATTTTTCTCTGTTTGGTAGCAATATGAATTGGTGTAAGAAAAAGTTGTGATTTAGTGTTTCTTAAGGTTCCAACTAAATACCTCTGTATTGAAGCTATTTTATTACGCTATATTTTGCCATTTTTTCCTTATTCCAGTTGCCCTGCAGTGTGAAAATCCAGGCTTCTAATTATAATTACTTACAATCCAATCGTCACCCAGAGAAGCAGATCCAACCCACTTGCCCAGGTCTAGCCGTCTGACTTTACTGTTACTGTTCGGCTCCAATTTATTGTAAGATCTGCCAGTTCTGAGGTCCCAGAGCATTACCAGTCCATCCTCACCCGCTGATACTAGTTGACCGTTCCTGTGAAGTATGATTTAATTATGTAGATTAAGATTTATCTATTCATGTTCGATGTATATAATATATTCAGCATAGTTATAGCTGATATATTCAAACATCATCAAACAAAATTGACAATCTCTGTGGTGCAGTGGGCCAAAGCTCAGCTGAGATGACAAAGGTTACGGTTTCTATTTCCATAGCGAGACGATCGCACATAGCGTCATATCAAATTTTTCATTGTAAAAAATGTTCATAGCACTAATCCAACTTTCGTTACATTTATTGTGCAACTATGTATAAAATAAATAAAATATTATGGTACACTATACTAAAATAATAGGCATTTTATTTTTGGAGTAGGTTGAACTTGCAACTGGGTTCTTAGCTGAGCTAAGAACGAAGAAGAATAAGAAAAAGTGTGAATGTGAGAACAATTTTTAGGAGAAATGGGTCAAATGTTTGACAATTAAGAAAAGGACAAGATTAGGCTACGGACACGAAGTAAGCGGGCGCGGGGCGGCGGCGGCGGCGGCGGCGCGAGGAACGGCGCGTTTCATTGCAAAGATTTATATGGAAGTGGTCTCGATGGCAGCGGCGCGGGGAGCAGCGGGGAGCGGCGTATGAGCGATGCGCGCCAGTCTAGCGGTGCCCGCGCGTCAGCATTAAAACAACACATTGCCCCTCTAGCGCCGCGCGATCTGCCAGCTGGCTTCGAGACCGAGTTTGCGTTGCCACGCCGCTTCCCGCGCCGGCGTCGCCACCGCCCCGCAATCGCTGACTTCGAGACAGCGGCCTAAATGTTTATCTATTATAGGAGTCTTTACTAGAATAGGTATTTTGTTTTTTGAGTTGGTTGAACTTGCACATACTTGGGTTACTCAGGTAGCTTAGCTTAGTTAACAATTTTTAGGAAAAATAAACAAGTGTTTGACAAAAATATAAGACAAGATTTTCTTAAAGTCATGTGTTGAGAGAAATCAAAACTCATAATTAGAAATTACTAGAGATGGGGTGACTATGACTTTGGCCGACTAGCCGATTAGTCGGTGTAAAGAGAACGACTAATCGACCAAATAGTCGGCCAAGACGATCATGGTTTCAGGAGTATTCGACAAATTCAGTGACGCTTTGTTTATATAGCTGATTCGCGCGCAAGTCGCAACCACCGCTAGCGTGTCGAACATGTTTTACTTCGCATTGTATCTTAATTTTTACCTTTGCATGGGTCAGAGCGGTTTTTTTGTGTATAACTTAAGATTGAGACCAAGACATACATACACATACAAAGTAAGAAGCCGACTAGGAAAGTGGCCGGATAGTCAGGTTTACCAACTAGTCGGAACATCTTTAGAAATGTCTGTAACTTCAGGTAAATACTTACTTGCCATGAACACTGTGTATATAGTCTCTGTGTCCTTTATAAGTGGACAGCAGCCTGCCCTCATCTAAGCTATAGACATACACATTGTTATCTCCACAGCCCGCATACATTTTCTCCTGATCCTCCGTTAACCAGATACTGTTCACATCGCACTGTTCTATCGAAGAATGTGTTGATATTTTGATCACCCAAGATGGCTTGCTCAGTTTAGCTGATAGTATTCCTTTCCATTCCCAACCAGATATTTCATTAACTGTGCCGATAATAAGGAATTTGTCAGTAGCTGCGAGACTGGTCACTTGAGCGCCAGATTCGAGGGTGTGGATGTGTTTGGGCTTGTTGTAGTCAGAAGACAGTAATTCTACAACGGGATTTAGGATACGGTCAAGGCTGAAATAAATAGAAAATTGAATTGTAGAGGTTTGTGATAATTTCAAGACGCTAGTTATACTTTACAAATTGTAAATGTAAATAATATACAAAGAAGTGAAAACACTGAGAAATAATAGCTACTTACTCAAATACAGCGATCTGTCCATAAATATTACCGGCCACCATAAACTTCCCGCACGGTGAGAATGTCTGACAAAGAACTGTGTTGTATAAAATCTTGTTTAACATTTTGTGTATTTAGAACAGTATCAGTATTTTTAAATCACAAATTCACGTAACGATCAATGGAATTGAATAAAATGTTGTTTGTTTGATGACTGTAAACATAACCTCAAAATAAGCTTTTCTGTCTTCTTCTCCTTCTTTTCTTCACAAACAAACAAACCATAGAGAAAATAAACGCTACGCTAGAAAACAATTAGATTCACAAGTCAAGTTCACCCTCCACAGGTAAAATATATTGTTTTGATTTTTGATTGAAGCAATTCAATGTATGTCATACTTAAAGTTCCTAAAGAAACCATCCATTACACTGGCCACAAAAGCCAAAAACAAGAAGTCAAGTCAAGTCAAGTCATCCATTACACTGATCACACCCATGGAATGCACAGCCTGATAATCAGTGTACAGACCGTAGACATGACTTATGCTTCGTTTATAGTACTTACCCGGGGTGCCAAGATTTTTTTTTTTTTTTTATATGTTAGGACAGTAATAGTTTCTTGTCCGTAATACAAGGCATCCGGACTTGAGTAGATTAGGTTCTAAATATATCACAGAACCGTTGCAGAGCACCCCGATGCCACCTAGTTGCCTTTAGTTTTGTGGTCCCTACCCCTAGAGTGTATATACAAATACGGAGCCAGAAGCTCGCGTAGAAGATCCTGAGTAGAGCTAACCCGCAAGGGCAAGTAGAGCGAAGGGGTCGGTGGCGAGTGAAGCGAGCCGGCGACCTCCGCAGCGGAGCGAAGGACGAATGGACGAAGCGACACTCAGGGGCGACCTAGCGAGAGTTCTGGCGAGAGCCCATGCCGGAGTCAAATATCCATTTTTATTTACATTTTGGTGATTTGATTTAGTGATTTATAGTCTATGGACGTTTTTACTTTCAAACGAGTGATGGTTACCGAAAAAATCGACCAATCAGAAGCCATGTACATCAATAATCAGGCTGGGTTTTCTCGGGGTGTGCATAATCGTCACGTGACGATTGTTCACAGCCAGGATTTGGTGGACTTTTTGCTTTGTACTATTTGAACATGGATGATCAGGCTGTACAAAATCAGGATGTACAATATCAGGACCCGTGACGATTATTCACAGCCAGGATTTGGTGGACTTTTTGCTTTGTATTATTTGTACATGGATGATCAGGCTGTACAAAATCAGGATGTGCAATATCAGGACCCGGCCTTAGGCCGGCTGCATACATTCGGAGACCGTATTAGATTTCCTACCTAATGGATAGTTCTTATTGCAGGATATCATGTTCAATTAATCGTTTTTTTATTGAAGCCGGAGAATTTTTCTGAGTATTTTTTTATACTTTTATGTTACGATCGATTATGTATGACTCTGGCACCATTAAACAAAAACCAACCAAACGCGTGCTTTGTTAGTGGCAGTTTTGTTTTAGATGGTTGACATTGGGACGAGAAATGCACAATGTGGATGATAGTGCGTTCAATAACCATGATACGTTATGATGATAGGGCGTATTACGATCAATATTTATTACTAATTTACTAAGTATTCCGGCTATAATAACTAAAGTTATTAGTTATAATTTCAATACCTTATTATGAAGAATATTTATACATAATTTGTGTTTTTATTCGCTTCGATTTATAGTCAGGTCTGAAATGACCGGCCTTCTTTGCGTAAACTAGGAGCTAGTAAAAAACTCGCACTAAGCACCCAGAGGGCCTACAAGTAGCACGATTCGAATACTTTTATAGTATACTATATCGAACTCAATTTTGAAGTACCTTTTTTCGTTAATCACCGTTTTGAGTGATAATTATTGCAATCTGCAAAAAGATTACATAACCTACAATTACATAACCTATAGATTATATAACTTGTTCCATCAGTTTCTACTTAAAAACAGTTCCGTAATTTCTAAAAAACGTGCATTAAAATTGAACTCGATATGAAGGTTTTTTAATTGTGCAACTCATACATGTCGCTTACTTCACTTCACTTCTTTATTAAATGGCTTCTGGGATAGTTATCCACAATTTTGCCAGTATCAAGTATAATAATTGTTCATAATAATATGAGGCAACGTAGTACGGTTTATAAGTCCAGTCGTCCAGTCTTCGGTTAGGTCCTGTTTTCTGCTATAGCCATGGCGACTATAACAAAAAACGATCGGCGCACAATTTTCTTCATCAGAGAATTCCCGTTCAATCTTCTTTTATTCCATTTCACTAATACTTGTGTCTTTTATCTAACATTTATCGGTTATAATACCATGAATATTAAACGACATATATTACAAAAACACTAGAAACTAAAATTTAATAAAATTGACAAATCTCGTTCAAGATGAAAAAAATGGTGTCCGTCGCTTACTTCATGCTTGCTTCATTTATTGATATCATCTGTGGGCTTGCATGACTTGACATGACATGACATAGATTTTGACATGATTTTGATTGCTTGCTTTGCTTTTGGGAAAAAAACTGAGCAGCGTACCAGAACGTACTAAAAGGTACGGTTGTCCATACCTTTTTTTCATCCGACCGTACCTTTTCATCTTAGTTTATCTTGCTTGCCACCCATCACATTCAACGGTCACGCCGTTTATCTTAATTATAGTAGGTAAGCATAAATGCTCAGATAAATAATCGAATCTAGTAAATTTCACCTGCTGTTTAATTGTACGTAACAAGGTACGCCTATCCTATATTAAATTTAAAAAATTCACTACTCGCTTCGCTCGCCGATTCGTTACTAAACTTTGTGTATTTTGCATGCTTTATTACAGGCATAAAAACAAATGTGGTAAAAAAAAAAACAAGAATATTATAATATCTATAACGTATCCAAAAAATCAGTAACGTAGCTATAAGTACATCGAGCTTTTTTGCTTAACATTTTGGAAAACCGTACCTTGACGCGAAAAACCGTACCTTTTTGGGGAATAAATCGTACCTTTTCCGAAATTCGTAATGGCAACGCTGAAACTGAGAGAGCAAGATGGACGTGTTGCGTATATTTTTCAATTTCTAAAATTTAGTTACAAACGCGTGTGATGCTGTAAATGGTGAGAAATTTCTAACTTGATCAGCAGATAATCATATAGGAGAAACTTCAAGCACTCGTTTGAAAATAAAAATTAGCGAGGAATTCTCGCTCAAGTACCGATCTTGCAAGTGCGTGGTGAAAATCTAATTACAACTTTCAGGTAAATAAACCATCAACATGTACAATGGCATCGGTCTTACGACGCCTAGGGGCTCTGGTACAAACGGATACGTGACTAGGAATTGGGCTTCGGTTCGTAAAACGAAAGATTCTGTGAACTATCGCACTGAAGAGGAGATCGCCAAGTTGGATTGTGCTTCAAATAAACAGCCGAACCGTGAGATCCTGGACCATGAAAGAAAAAGAAAAATAGAAGTAAAATGCGCTGAATTAGAAGACAGTTTGGAGGAGCAAGGGTAAGTTCTCTTTTCCTATTTGTTGGGTTAAATATTATTATTATGACACTTTATTCATTTTAAAACTCATCAAAAATACATTTTTTACTATAAAATTTAAAACATTATTAATCTACTATGTACAAAAATAATATAAAAAAACATTATAGTAAAAAATATATCCAAAATGGTGGACCACCGACCGCGGGGCAAGGCTCAAACGGTCAGTGGCTAGGGCTGCAGAGAGAGGAACCTCCGCACAATGCGTGCCGAGTCCAGGAGAGCCGCCTTCTGTATCTGACCCTTGATCCAGCTGCCTAGCGAGAGCCTCTTAAGGTATTGGTCAAGGCTCTTCGCTATAAGACCGTTCACTGAAACGACTATCGGAACGATAATTGTTGAGTCGACATCCCACATAGCGGTAATCTCGTGTGCCAAGTCAAGGTACTTGCTAAGCTTGTCCTTCTCGGCCTTCACGAGATTAGCGTCATGTGGAATGGTGATGTCAACAAGTATCGCCCGGCGTTCCGACCGGTCTACCAAGACGATATCAGGTTTATTCGCAAGAATAGTCCTGTCCGTGATGATAGAGCGGTCCCAGTAGAGCGTAGCACGACCATTTTCGAGAACCGGTGCCGGTGCGTAGTTATAGTACGGAACCTCTGGACCGACAAGGTCGTATTGGAGAGCAAGCTGCTGATGGATGATCTTTGCTACTTGGTTATGTCTGTGCAAGTATTCAGTGTTAGCGAGGTGCGAACAACCCGAAAGTATATGTCTGAGGGATTCACCGGGACGATGACAAGCTCTGCAAATGTCAACGGTTCCATCCTTCATGATATACTTTCGGTAGTTGTTCGTCTTTATTACCTCATCCATAATCGCACAGACAAAACCTTCGGTTTCCCCAAAGAGGTCACCGAAACGTAGCCAGTTCACGGATGCGAGTAGGTCTACATCAGGCCCTGTAAGGGCTTTGTAGAACCGTCCGTGCAGCTCCTTACTCTCCCATACAACCTTGCGGTCGAGGGCACTCAGCACCGTAGGTTTGTGCCAGTTCTCCTTAGCCAGTGAGAGCGGGGTAAGGTTCTTGTCAACTGCTACGACATCACGATGCATCTCACTGTCGGCATGGAGGAAGTATTCTCTGAGCTTGCACACCTCGTGGTTATGGAGGGTCTTGGCATTTAAAAAGCCGCGGCCCCCACATTTCCGCGGGATGTACATCCTCATTACCGACGAGCGTGGATGTCGCATTCTATGTGTCGTAAGAAGTTGACGAACCTTACAGTCAAGGGCGTCAAGTTCAGTCTGAGTCCATTTCAATATGCCAAAAGTATAGATGAGCAGAGGCATAACCCAGCCGTTGAAGGCTCGAACCTTGTTACCACCCGACAAAAGACTATTGAGTACTTTAGTCAGGCGGCAAAAGAATCGCTCCTTCACCAACTGTTTTATGTCTCTGTCTACTATACCTAACGCTTCTGACATACCGAGATATTTGTAGGTTTCGATATCGGAAAGAGATCTGAGGGATATCGTATCGGAAAGCTGTAAGTTTGTAGTATTTACAACTTTCCCCCGCTGTACTTGCATGACCGCACACTTCTCGACACCGAACTCCATGCTGATGGCACTGCTGAATATCTGTGTGATATTCAACAGAGTCAGCAGTTCTGGTTTTCTCGGCGCGAAAAGTTTGAGGTCATCCATGTACAACAGGTGAGAAACGATAACACCCTCTCTCCGAAGTCGATAGCCTAGCCCTGAATCCTTTAGCAGAGTACTAAGAGGATTCAGTGCCAGGCAGAACCATAGGGGACTCAGACTGTCGCCCTGGAATATACCCCGCTCTATGCGAATCAGATCTTGCGGAGCAGAGGGATCCCGTCCGCTACCTGGATGACGAAGAACTGTGATCCACTGTCTCATGCATGTACCTAAGAAGGATCTCAAAGTTGCATCAATTTTATACAACTCTAAGATCCTCTCCAGCCATGTATGAGGCACCGAATCATAGGCCTTCTTGTAGTCTATCCATGCAGCGGAGAGGTTCCCCTTGCTGCGCCTGATCTGCTGGCTAATGGTCATGTCAATGAGGAGGAGCTCCTTAGTACCGCGGGACCCAACCCTACATCCATTCTGAGCAGGAGCCAAAATATTATTTGCAACTATGTGCGCATTATTATTATTATTATTATTATTTATACTTTATTGCACATAAAATGTAACAAAAAGGTGGGCTTAATGCTACGAGCATTTTCTACCAGCCAAACCTGTGGTTGGCCAAATCTAGGTATAGAAAATAAAAATCTTTGCACAGGTTATCTTAGTTGCCAAGACTGCTTGTGGGGTTTATAGGTCACAAAGTCTTTAGACACCGCTTACGTGACAGAATTATTCTGTTAATCTGACACTTAATTCCTATCACAAGTTACTAAATGCCAGAGTTCACTTGCAAATGACTAAACCACTTCTTGCTGTTACTAGATAGCAGAAGTTGCTTGGAGGCATATATTAGCAGTCCTGCACCAATGTCTTGACCACAGAGGGTTAGTGTTATTATATCATCAAATCCTATTGATTCTGTAAAATCAAAAGGAGTTCAATGGCAGACCTGCAGTCTATTCGATAAAGACATAAGAAGATAAAGCACCATTTTGATTTTTTTATAGAACAGATTCACATTTCAGCATGCTTCTTAGCATAGGCCTCTTCTAACATTTTCCACTAGGTTCTATATCTCACTACCAATGTTCTTCAGCTGTGAGTTTCAGGTCATCTTCTCATCTCATTTATTGATATCCTCAATTGCATTTTCTATCACTGGGGTACCAGTCGGAGACAATTGTGCTCCATTTATTTTGTGGCTCATAGATCATGGGCATCTGCAGTCAATTGGCAAAGTTAGTTCTATAGTGATATCAATAACTAAGATCATGATAGTTTCAAACGGTAGGTTTTTCTTGTAGTATTTATTTATCTAATTTTTTGGAAGACTAACAGTACATAAAAACCTAATATTAAGCCTTAAAAGAAACAAAGACAGATAGACAACTAAAGGCTAATGATAAGTCTTCACTTTAAAAAAACAAAATAGTAATGGAGCATGATATAAAGTAAAAATATTATAAAACAAAGTATTATGTAGATCTTAAGTACATATATGATTGGACACTACAAATTACACCTTATTTATTAGAACTAGAGCTACAGAGTTTGGAACTCAGTAAATGCGCATTTTCATTATGTTGCAGTCAAACAAGTCAATTGTAGGATTATAGTGTTTGTTATATTATCACACACACTCCATAGATAATAATTACACCGATAATTGGTATTAACAAATTTTACACTGAATGTGGGAATATACCTCCGAGATCTGCTTGGAATATAGAACTGTAACCTACTTAGTAGTTGAGGACAGTCAACCTGACCAGACAACAACTTGCATGGATAAAGAACATCAGCAATATCATACTGTCTCACTAGCGGTAGGAGGTAATATTCTTTATAAGATAGTGTATAGTCGTGTATGCAGGTACATTTTTGACCGATAATTTAAAAATCATATAATGGAGAATGCCGAGAACCGAATGTATCCCATAAAATTTTTATATTTTATAAATAACATTAACATTTTCTTTAGTTTTACACAACACCGGAATTAATAATCAAGTAAAATAATATTTTGTTGATTTGGTTTCTGCCGCACACCACCATTAGACTGCAACGACCGATGATATATACGTTACTATGGCAACAAACATTGATGTAAAATGTTACTATGGAAATAACCCTCATTTTTTGATTAAAAACTTATTGGATTTTTTTTTACTTTAGTCTTGGTACCGAGCGCCATACATCAGATGGCATTCTCCTTTCTTTTGGATTTGTTCAATACCACCCTTAAAGATTGCATAGGCAGGGTTCCATACCTGAGAAGTGTACTCTAAACTACTTCTGACGTAAGTACAGTATAAGATTTTCAAGGTTTGATATTTTTTAAGTCATTTGTTGTCCTAAAAATCAATCCTAGAGCTTTGTATGCTTTAGAGACGATTGTGTCAATAAGTTTGTCAAAATAGTAATTTACTACTACTAGTAATTTACTTAGTAGGCCAACTTGGATTCTGGAGTATCTAAGTTGCCCTGAGGCATGCAACATAGCCTGAGGTATGACTGAAAAAGTTATGATCTGCATCCTAACATGCCGTCATAAGCACGGACTCGCTCTGATCTGAATGGCACTGGTCATTGATTCAAATGTCAAGCAAATTGGTGTTAATATTTCTCATAGCATACAACATCGAAATCCATTTGGGCTATCATCCAACACTGTTTGAACAACATACTCCATATGATATCTTTTTAAGGGGTTATAGATGTACGGATTTTAAATAGGCGGTTTTTAAGAATGCGATGAACCTCTCTCGCGACTTCAATTCGAGACGCGGGCAAAGTATTGCTGCGTATATCGCATCTCTCTTTAGCTGATGTATGATTCCGGCGTGCGGGCGGGATAGCAATATTGGCGATTTTTTAGAATTTGGTTGTGTTCTGTAATACCAAAAATTATGACTGAAAACTTTATGTATTCTATACAAAGTATTGTTATTCTGTAACTAGATAATAATAGCTATGTTCCTTAACAAACAACACGTAATATTGTTGATTTTAATACGAAACAAAGAGGAAGAACTTGGTTAATTTTGGCATAAAAATGTGCAAAATGCTATTGGCTTTTATTTCATTTTAGGTAAGTATCTTGAAACAAAAACCTATCCAGGAACCTAGATAAATACAATTGGAATACAAATAATACAATAATATATTGGAAAGAATATTGAATCATTTTGGTATTACGTTTGTATGGGTAATTCGTCCTCCGGAGGCCCCTTAACATCGTGAACTTACTCAGCTCGACGTCAGTGACACACATGAGGCTTGCTCACACTGTATTGCGATGTCGGCTTGCTACTTAACACACCAGCAAAAAAATAGTTGTTGAGCCACAAGTATGCGAAATTACTTGCACGTCTATCACCCCTGTAAATCACCATGCATAGTGAGTACCACGGTACAACCATGAAAAAAATCCAACACTTATGCTTCAGTTTGCATGGCAGACTTAAAATTTAAATTTAAGATTGAAAGTTTGTAAGAATGTGGAGTGTTTGTTGCTCCTTGACATCAAAATCATAAAAAAATTAGCTGAAATATCGCACAATATTTTTTTCTAGCAAGTTGAGGTTGTGCTTGGCCAAGAAAGCTTTGGCACAAATTTTTCAATTCAACTATTTTCTGGTAAAAATTCTTGAAGGAACCACCTTTGGTTGGCGGAATTTAATCTATGCTCAGCAGTGTAATGATGAAGATTGAATAAAAAAAAATTCTAGGCTATGAAAAATTGTAAGCTTCTTTTCACCCAGAGACCATACAAGCAAAACCATAGGCGGAATGTAATCATAGGTATATTTGTACAATAGAAAGTGGAGCATTGTATGCTCAATAGACTACATAAATCATCTTGTAATAATTTACAAGTACATTGAGTAAATATTCTGGCATTTAGCCCAACATTTGGCTTTAGTCCATTGTAATTGAATGTAATTTCATATAAGTTTTTTTAGAATGTAGATAAGGCTGAGAATTGTCGTATTATAAAACACTAGCGACCCACCCCAGCTTCGAACGGGTGCAAGTTATTATTGCAAGAAATTTTTATACACCTATAAAAATTTCTCTTCAATGTATCTATTTAAATTCTTGAATGAATAATTTATGCCTGTTCCTATTTTGTTTTGGATGTTTCATACTCAATGTGTTATTCATTTGCGCCCAAATTTGATTTATAATTCGAAAAGTTATAAGCTTCTAAAATATGTGTATTATCGACCTCGTAAAATATAATATATTTTAGTATTCTGTTTAGGAACAGGTATTCATTGATAACGACCGACGTGACAATTCGTGCTTAACTTTAGACGCACATTGATGTCGATTCTGTTGTGCATTTTCCTAAACTAAACTTGATTATTAATTTGACATTCCTAAAAGTGATACTATCCCTTTCTGTTAGGTGTAAATGACAAGGATAGCTATAACTTTAAAGCTGCTTAATTTAGTTTAGTTTAGAAAAGTGAACAACAGAATCGACACTATTTTCAAATAGTGGAGTCATCATCCCATGATCCCATCAGACCCCTAATGTTAGTATGTAAAAAATATTGGAAAGTGTACTTTTAAAAGCCGTGCAAAAGAGTGCAGCGCGACGATGGCGCTGCACTCTGTCCTTTTTAGTATGTGTGTAAACAACTAGGTTTTTCCATTTTTATTGCAATTCGGTCCCTTTATCGGAAAATGTTCATTTATTATGTAAATCCCCCGCTTTCCCTACTTCGGCATTCCCAGAAAGGAATTTATTAAATTAACAGCTGTCGTAGTCGTCCAACCCCACCATTAGCTTGTCATATGAACTAAATTATTCTTGTCCATTTTTTTCAACAAGCCAGCACTGAATTTTTATCGATCGTCGATGTCTTGTTCATACATTATTCCTTACTTCTTGGTCAATTATTATACTTTTATAATTATTTGCGCTAAGCTTTAGTGTCCTGGCATGGCAGGGGAGAGAAGTCTATCCAGAGAATTTTCTAAATAACTTTTCATCTAATCTAGATGATTTTACAACAAGTAGGTAGCTTTTACTCATTGACCGAGACGCTGTAGGGCATAGGACATTGTTAGATGGAGTAGGCGGCCCAGCACAGCACCTATACCATCCTCTCAGCCTAGTTGTCCTTACCCACAGGAAAGACACGTCAATACGCACGTCATCATTAACAACAACTTATAGAAGTCTACTGCTGAACATAAGTCTGCCCAAATGATTTCCACGAAGAAAGATCATGAGCTCTCTCTATCCACCGATAGCTGCAACCTTGACGATGTCTTCGGTCCATCTGGTGGGGGGTATTCTTACACTTCGTCTGCGGATCGTGGTCGCCATTCGATAACATTTATTCGGCAACAGTTATCGGTTCTACAGGCCCACTGCCGTGTGGAGTTATATTTAGAAAATACCTAAATAGCCAGTCACATAGATATCATGAGGTTACCTACCACTTTTCTGTGACAATGATATCAACCCTAGGGTTGATATCTAGATGAGAGTATGGTTTCTTGCAGAGGTTTTTCCAGAGTCGGTCTGAGTGTTATGGTGTCATGTTCCTTTTACCCACTATACGAGAAAATCCTATTGTTGGGTCTAAACTTTTTGTTTTTTTTGGGAGTTTTTTAAATATTACAATTTTGAATCTATCGAGAATAGTAATAGTACGCAATAGCAGTGAAAAATGATACAACGTATAGCGTAGTCTATCATAACATCGTTGCCCCAAACTTGCAAACAAAGAGCTCCATTTCGCAACCTGCTAATGTTCAAGCACATGTTTCTATACACGTGCCATTATCGATTCTCCTATAAATATCCCGGGTTTTTTCTACCCTAAGTATAGCCTATTGTATTGATAGTGCATGCACCCTGCCGGACACAGAATAAGCTGTAGGGTTGACGTACAAAATTTGCACCACTTCAATACGAATGAACCATGTAAAAAAAATCAAATTGAGCATTCATTTAGTTTGAACTTCGTTCTTGCACCAGGACTGTATCCTGGTTAACCAGGGCCGAATGCCTACACTTCTATTAATAATTTTCTGTTTAATCGGTAGCAGTAATTGAAACCTAAACTAAGCATCTGTAGGTTGATGAGGGTATTGTTCAATGATAAATAAAAATAAATAAAATAAAATCTTTATTCAATATCTTAATACTGAGATCAACAAATACGGAATAAATTATATTATCAGTGTAAGATATGACGATGCGAAGAAACTATTACGAATTTTGTTTAGGAGTCATCCCGCTTAGTAGGAAGACACATACAGTCCCGATTTTCAGTATTTGTATGGTACCTGAAGCTGGAACAAGCACATGATCTACCTGATGTGAAGTGGTAACCATTACCTATCACAAAGCTGAATGCTTTGCGTTGGTCACGTTGTCACGTTGCCCTACGATGCAACACCCTGCGTCCATCAACATAAGGCATGAAGGTGAAGCATTTTGTGCCTGTAATTTCACCGGCACCCACACCCTTCAAACCAAAACACAGCAATGCTGCTCACAGCAGAAAAACATGGTGGCAGTACTTCCCCGGACGAGCCCTTCACAAAGAAATCTACTACTACTAAAAGTTTCAGAATTCGCATTCAATATACCATTTCTGAATTATGTGCTTTTAAAGCTCATTATACATTGAAAGGCCTAGTGGGGTGACACGGGGCTGATTCAGGGGCGATGAACGAAGTCCCTTGCGCGTGAGTCAAATCGATAGCCCAACAAAGCGAAACGCGCCACCCTCAGTACAAAATGTATTAAATATGCAACAATCCCCTTTCTGGTTCAGTTTAGTGCCGCGCGCGCAACGGTACCTATGTCTTATCGGTATTTTTATTGTTTTCGCAATACTAATTCGAATTTATAGCGTCGTGATATGCATTGGTAGGTATTATATTGTGCCAGGCTATGCAGCCACTTTTGATAGCTGCATGATGTAATTCAAATATTACTCTGTCGGTCTCGTTGAGTAATATTTTAACAAAAAAATCCTACATTCTTTAAAGATAATACGCCTGTGTATATAATATAATAATCTTTAAAAAATTAGGGTTTTTAACTAAATCCATTCACGTTTGTCTTAGCAATTTATAGTTGTTCTCTTTGCTATAATCAGCCGATAATTTTTGTCTTCTCTTACGTAGAGATAACAAAATCTATTCCCAACATCATAGTTCTCTTCCTGAGTGTGTTATTTTTTCACAAACTAGCCATTCATTCTGATAATCACTCTAAAAGTATCAAAACATTAGAAATAGTGCTATGTCATCATCCTATTCCTAACGTTATTTTCTCTACACTTCGTCTGATACTTCGTCGGGGTACCATAGTGAGATCCAGCCTTGATGTTTGTATGGAAAAAATAACGTTAAATGTACTTAGATACACCTACAAAGGTGTATTTAAATTAGTACGGCATTTCTGGGTCCAGTTTTACTTTAAATTGGCTTTACCTTGTAATCCTTAAAAGTACAAAATCTCATCTTTTAGAACAAAATACCACAATTTTCGTATTTTCTTTCCAAAGTTCGTATTCAGATAACATTCGTGGTTTCTGTCAGTGCGCGGAACCGCGAAGAATTTTCTCGCGGTACCACGCTCTGCATCTTTAAGATGCTTCGTGTCGGTACCACAACGGCATGTTAATTTTCAATGAAAACGTGGCATAATTTTTTTTATATTAGCCGTACTATTAAGTACATTTGTTCGTACTTACATCAAGGCTGGATCTCGCCGTGGTACCGCGCCAAAACCAGCTCTTGTATACCATACTTCATGCAATAAACGATTTCATTTCATTTTCCGTTCTTGTCACGCATGCTGTAGGTAAAGTGCAGCTGTCAAATGTGGTATAAGCAATTACACGTCGACTCAAGTGTAGCGCGCTGAAAAATGTATTGCCCACTTCCAGTGTTCAGTGTTTGTTTTGTATTCGAGTCGCGTTGTTCATTGATGTTGTAAGCGTGGTAATGAGTGTATCTCTGGTTTGGTTGCGCAGGCTGCCGAAGGAAGAGATCGCGGCTCGGGTGGCTGCATTCAGAGCGAAGATATCGGAGTCTGGGGACAAGGATGTCGCTAGAGACGAGTTCGGGAGAGTTTCGTGAGTATAATAATATTATTTATTATTTTTAAGTGACTTCAATTCCTTCTGGACTGTGACAAACTTCCTTCAATTCTTTCTTGATTGTGGATTTTGTGTCAAGATTGTGTCAGCATTCTGCCAATGTCCGTATTATGCTAGTGTCATAAACATTTCGGAAAAGATAATATAAAATGACCGAAAAAATTGTCAAAAGTTAAACAATACTTAGATTAATAGTAATAGATTAATAATGGTTAAATTAAAGTAGCGTTTATAAGTTTGGGGGTAAGTGTTTAGCAGTAAAACAGCCATTATATGTTAAAGTTATTTTGCTATCCCTCTTGAACTTAAAAATTTAGGATTAAAAGTATTACCCTGTGTCGTTTTCTGTACACGTTGTCCCCCCTGACACTGTATGCGAAATTTCATGATGATCATTTCGTGATTTCATGATGAGTAGCTACGACGTGAAAGCGCAACAAACAAACATTCTAATAAACAAATAAACTCTCTACCTCATCTATAAATATTAGTAAGGGTAGAATATTTTCTAACTTAAAACATAGGCTATATTTTTATTCTAACAATTTAAACCAGAGATCATCGTAATCTCCCCGAAGTTTACACAACCATACTTAGCAGCTATGTCAAGCCAAGAGTATGTGAACTACGACTCGACGTCGACTAGTTCTGAACATCTTTCATAATATTCAACATTATTTTGAGGCCACCTTTTTTTGGCCGGTATGAAAATGCGTTACGCATGTCCTTCAACTAGTATAATAGTATTTTAGGATGATGTTGGACCTCTTGACTGTAAATTAAGGGAAGACACTTATTAAACTGACTGTCAAATCGTTTGCCATCATAAATTTAACTAAGAAATCCAGACATAACATAGGCCTACGTACTCAAAAATACTATGGTGAAAAAATATTGTGGTACTTATGGCAAAATGCCAAGCGCGCTATCCGCATTCCATCTGAAGTGCCTCTAGTCATCATTTGACAAATTAGCACAAGACGCATCTTTTTGTAAGTTCATGGTAAACTGTAGTACAGACCCTCCTGGCTGTAAGCCGCTGACTGGCAACAGCATCGGTGGTGCTAGAAGCTGTGCCTTGCGATCCCTAAGCGACATGACCAGCGTGGAGATTATAGGCATATCTCCCTTCGTTTATGGGATACCCTTGTCTATCTGTGGGCTACAGGCTAGTGTTGTACTGCCGGAGGTTCATAGACCTGCCCCTAAGCATGGCCGTTTCTGTCTTCCCCATTAACGGGTCGCTCCTTTTGCATTTCAAATTTCATATGCATTTCGACGACCTCTGTGGCGCAGTGGGCGAAGGTCCGCCTGGGACGCAGAAGGTTGCGGGTTCGATTCCCGCCGCGGGACAAATGTTTGCATGTTCTGCAGATATTTGTCTCAGGTCTGGGTGTTTTCTATGTATGATATGTATGTATTTACAAAAAAAAAATGTATATATGTAATATATCAATCATGTGGTTCCCATAACACAAGCTCTGCTTAGTATGGGGCTACATGATGCTGTGTGATAGTCCAGCATTATTATTATTATTATATTTCAAATGTTGCTAAGTATTCTAAATAAAAAAAATCTTTCTCTCGTCGACAAAGCTTATATCTACGATGGTTATGCTAAGCTACTGATAATGAAGTCTTCACAGTGAATAAAACAATAATAAAGTGATATTTCTAAAGCATAGTTAGTGTTCTAATAAAAGCAGCGATTGTCTTGCAATACTCGTAACATGAGGAATGCTATAAGGTTGCAAAAAGTAAGTAGTGAGGGCGGAGGGTTACATAACTACGATGATCAACCTAATGTCCATGTGCACTGACAAACGGGCGTTTAAACAGCTGTTTATTTTTGGGGATGAATTATTTTTTTACCGATTTTTCCGTTTTCTCTCGATGGTCACAAAACATATTGTTTTGTTTTAAAGTCTAAGATAATTTCAGGATCTAATAGAGTCAAACTAACTTTTGTCGATAGGATAGATTTACTGTCAAAGTTGGTAACCTTTTTTTTCTCTTTTATTCGAAAGTATGAATACTTTAACAGTAATTTATTTTACTACTTGTTGGACAATCATACTAGGTAGACAAATTACAGATAGAATTTGTTTTGGTTTGATCGTTTCGGAGATCGATAAAAGTACGGAATTTGGTGCAGAATCGATATCATGCCGCGCTCTTATAAATCACTTCACTTTCATTTCTTTATTTAATGGCTTCTGGGATAGTTTTTCACAATTTCACCAGTATCATGGATAATTGTTCATAATAATATGAGGCAACGTAGTAATGTTTATAAGTCCAGCCGACCAGTGTTCAGTGAGGTCCTGTTTTCTGCTATAGCATTGGCGTCTATAACAAAAAACGATCGGCGAACAATTTTCTTCATCAGAGAATTCCAGTTCCAATAATATTTTATTCCATTTCACTATATTGTGCCTTATTACTTACGTATAACGGTTAAAATATCAGTAATAATAAAGAAAAACACTAGAAAATAAAATATGATAAAAATGACATAACCGTCGTTCATATTGAAACAAATGATTCCCCGCTCTTTTAAATCGTGTTTTGTTCGCGTATTTTACATCTTCTTGACAGAAGTTTTTGTCTATTGACTGTCATTTTAAACGATGGTTATCTTTAACCGTCCGATTATGTCAGTGCACATGGGCGTGAGAATACCGAAGTATAAGCCACTCTAATTCTAAAAATGTCATTTGTCGCCAAAGACTGTAATGTTTTCTATGTAAATAAGATCCAACAGTCCAATAAATAAAAGAATAGACTAAACACATAATTCATTGATTGTGAACGGCTAAAAGCCATGGGACTGATCCGATGAGCACTTGACTGTCTTCTGATCTTGCCCAAGGCAATCGTATAAATTCAGTATTACTGTAGGGCAGCATCTGGTCCTATACATATGCAAAGGACAAGTATATTATATTTATAAAGTATAGTATCTAATTCTAATTTGAAGTGGGGGGAAAAAGTTCTGCACCTATGTCCCGCATTGGGGTGTATTGTGCATTGCCTCCCTACTAACCTAACCACAGCCAGCCCAACTCCTTAATAAAATAACGGAGAAGGACTCTGGGTTGGTGGCAACATTGCTCTAGTATTCCCGATACTGCCTGCGTTTGTGAGCCTTGATCAAGCAGTTTTAACCCGGATTTTGTTCTGGCTTCGTTTGTGGCAGTGCAGTGTAGGATGACGTGCTCCACTGTTTCTTCAGCTTGAAAGCAGCCACGACAGGTACTGCTGTCCGTAGCTTCTGACTTTACTAGGTGGTGGTTCAGGTCACAGTGGCCTGTAATAACACCAACCAGTATTCATAGGTCGTCACGCTTCATTTTTAACAGTGTTAGTTATTTTGTTGATATTATTTGTATTAGTTTATATGTTATGTACGATAATTCTGTCCTCGCTCAGTTATTGCCACACTCACACATTTGATGGAACATGTTGCAGATCACTTTTCGGCCAATTCTTTTTTCTAATTTGTGAATTTATAAAATATTTTTAATTAACAAAATGTCAATCAAGCAACATTAAGGGTTTGAAAAGGGCATCTTAGTGCTTATAACATAATATTCTTAACAGATGTGTTAAAAAGAGCCATACTATTTTTTTGAATTTCATAATTATTTGATCAATAAATTGCTGGACGTCATTACATAAATTTACATTATAGAGCACAGAATGTAAATACAATGTTTTGTTCTCATTGTTCAAAGAAATATGATTAACAGATGTTTAGTAACACTTAAAACAATATTTAATTTGTCTTTGTAACATTCGATAAAGAAGGATAGGCAGTTAAAATTGGTTGTTAGTTGTAAATTAAATATATACGTAAATCCTTAAAATAAAGGTCAGAATGGAACGTGTACGCAATAAACCTTTCTTTGTAATAATCATAATGGATTGCTAACAAATTGCCAAACCACTATTCTACTCATTAATGTAATGAATTAATGACAGATTAGATATATTCAAGAATCAATTAGTAAGGTACAAAATAGATACATGCAGAGGCCTAATAACTAAACTATCCACAAGATATAAGGTCTAGGTAACATAGCTAACTAGTATAATTCTTTTAAGGTACGATAAAAAAGTAAGACAGCTAGCATGTTAGGCGGCGAGTGAGCTTGGGAAACGGGTTCTTGCTCAGATATGTGCTAACATAGTAACAACGGATTCTGTCTAAAATGTGCTGACAAAGCTTGGGAAACGGGTTCTTGCTCAGATATGTGCTAACATAGTAACAACGGATTCTGTCTAAAATGTGCTGACAAAGCATGGGAAACGGGTTCTTGCTCAGATATGTGCTAACATAGTAACATCGGATTCTGTCTAAAATATGCTGACTAAGCTAACCTAGCTCATACCATTCGAACTTTTTATTTGAGGGCATGCCGGTTACTGAGTTATAGAAATTATTGTTCTATTTTTGTAAGCTATCAAGAAAAATAAAAATAATTAAAACCAGCCTAATATCCAATCAGGAGTGACAAAGAGAGACCCAAGATATAAAAAGACCCGTAAAGAAACAATTACTTCCCTGGATCGGGTTTAATTAATTTTCTCGGTTAATGATACGCGTGAAATAACTTTGCTTATCAACTACCGAGTACTCTTATCGATTTGCAGGTTATATGGTATACGTAGTCACACCACATCTAGGCTAAGAACTGACGGACGAAAAGCGCGAAAGTCGCAAGCGTAAAACAAATACATAACTTTGAAAATTCGCTTTCGTTCGATATTATGGTTAGAATTACATTACTGATTACCTACATATTTTGTTTTTATTAGTTACACTAATCAATTGATAATTCAGCCCAAGAAAGTACATTGCATGTACTACAGGCCTCTCTATTTAGGGACTTAGGGTGTAAGGCTGGTAAATGTCTTTGGAACATTTTAAAGATAAAGAAACGTACAAAAAATACATCCTTTTTTACTTGGATAACTCTGAAATGCAATTACATTTAGCTGGCGCATCTAACGTTAAAGAACGTAGATTTAGCAATTGTCTTTCTTCGGAGTGTCATTCTCGTCTCATAAGATTTATAGTCTTGTTTTCACGAATCCAGTGTGTTCAATAAACTATGTTAACAAACACCTCTGTGGATTGATGTGACTGCTTTCTTTGATCCTAAAAACACTAAAGAATGAATATATTTTGAATGAGTATGAAGTGAATCGACATCGCGAGTAAACACGTTATTAGAGTTATTATGTTTTGTTGTTTCAATGCCAATGCAATTGTGCCTGAAAAACCTTTGGCTTGTGTGTACAAATCCTGCTCCACAGCTACACGTTTAGATCGTGTCTAATTTTAATTTAGTTATCAGCCATATACAGGCCTTTGGGTGGCATAAAAACCCCTGACACTATAGTTGGCCACTAGCTCATACGAAGAACAAATGCATTATAAATAACAAAGAATTTATATAATCTCTAAGATTTAAAGTATAAAAGATAAAAGTTCTTACGTTTCTTTAATTTTTTTTAACAATGTTTTTTTATATATTCTGATTATCAGCTGACACCGAGAATGTGTACTACTTAAAAACACTTAGAGAAAATTTACTCTACTCCACTCTAAGAACTAAAAACACAGCAATAGTTCATATAAAAAAATTAAAGCTAAGAAAACACGAAAAGCATTTTTCTGGCTTTCAAAAGGTTGGCTTAAATCAAATCAATATCGCTTTCAAAGTTTCATCGTAGCCGAGATCGGGAGAGCACTTGATATTGGTTTTTCTATTTATAGTTTTCTATGTCGATCTCTTCATAAAGGCTGCTGGCTTCTAGTACACGTTTATGATCGTTTAGGGAAAATCTCTCCCCGGGTTGATATTACTTTTAGCAAGATTAGAGTCGAAAAGAGTTACCCAACTTTTGAAAATATAAAATTGGATATAGAAAAATATGAGAAAGCGTTATCATAAATCAATTTTTGGAAGTACTATTAGTAGCGTCTACCGATCTTATTGTCGCCCGTGTGGTTTTAATCAATACTACTTTAAAAATTCATGAAATTTTCTGGTATCGTTAGCATTGTTATAGAACTCGAAAGTATTTCAGTTACCACGAGTATTTGAATGACTAAACCATTGATTAAAATATCCCTATAAACTGCTTCATTAAAATTACCTAATATTACTGAATCGCAGAGCTTTGAACTGTTACGTCATTATGCCACCACGCGATGTATAAAACTTCTCAGCTATTGCTCGTTTTCATCAAAATGTTTTACAACTTTCCATTTAAAGCAGTAGTGTATAACGTATTTCTAAGTTCTCGTTTTACAGCAGCATAGTACTGGGGCGCTGCATATCGATCCCAGTGCATGACGTAGAAACCACCCCTAGATAGGGAGGCAGGATTTAATTTAATGTCGTTTGACAGGCACCCCTCGATAAGGTCGCCTTTTGTATTGAAAGGGACAATACGTGTCTAACAATAACGGGTTTTGTCTGATTATAAATACTTTAACATAAAGAAGAAGTGCAAATTAATAATGTTTAACTATTCATTGACCAAAAATTAATATTCTTCTCTATTTTTCATATTTTCTAAAAATGATTTCGTGACTGACAATCTAATCTCAGAGAGTGACAAACGCAATTTCTTACCACATTAATATTAATCCTCCATGGAATATATTCGTATTAAAATCCACGCCCCCTCTAGATTATGCTAGTTATGGAATAACTCTGATATGTAATGAAATAACTTTTCAAGGTCTACTCAGAATGACGGGGAAGGTCATTTCAGAAATAAAAAACTTGAATATGGCTAGCTCATTCTTTTCTTTGATAATGGGTGCTGAAAACAAATTTACAAGAATCTTATTCAAAAACAGTGAAAATTATAGTATATATCTATATATCTATATATATCTGTATATATCTATCTTAGATTAAATGCATATAGGAGAGTTGGAAGCCTTCTTATTAAAAAATAGCGTACTACAATATACTGTGTTCATTTTAATTTTCCTGATAAAAAATATTTCTGGCGATGTTTATTATTCGCGATTCTATGAATCCATTACACGGAACATGTTATAAAACACTTCAATTTCTATTACCGCTAACTGTCAGGCCTAATCACGCCAGTTTGATAAATAGTACAACCTCTACTAATAGGTTAATTGTTAATTAAAATCGGGCGCGGTCGGGAGCTAAGCCTATAGCCGCACCTCGACGGTGTAGTGCAAATAAAAATAAACTTCATGAACGTTTGGCACGGAACCCTGAATAGTATTCGAGGATCGACATAACACGAAAGCTAAGGACCGACCGGATTTAACATCGCGTGAGAAATGTAGGTAATGTTAATGTAAACAAAATGAGTGTCACTGTTTTGATTTATGATTGGCTTTTGACCTTGTTAACTATGCGGATTGCGAAGCATTTGGAATAATTTATTGGTAGCTTGATTCATTATAAAGGTATTTTTTTGTAAATTTTAGCGCACATCAGTAAGTTACTCAAAAAATCTGTTCAACAAAAATTTTTGGTTTAATCCATTATGGGAGCTTCTCAAGGAAGCATTTTGAGACACTTTTTGTTTAAAGTTTTTAAACTTTTAAGAAGGCTTCTTATCAATTATTTGAATGCCCATTCAATATCGCAGTTTTTAAACGTTATCTTAACTCGGAAGAGAGCCGAGTTCTTGCGCTTGCAGTGCGCAAATATTTATACAAGCGAATTATTTTTCGCCTGACCTCGTTTTTTGTGTTGTTTATTTATATCTTGTGAATAATGTAATAATCATTCACACTCAAACTCACATTCAACTCGAGATTGTTAAAAATTAATAGTAAAAAACATTATTAATTATTATTATTATTTATTTATTTAATTAACACGGTTGACACCAATTCCATTAATTAAATTAAATTCTACAAAGAAAAGAGTTGTAATATCTAATGTCTAATACTTAATACATATATAATATAATGTAATGTAAAACTACCTAGATCAGGTTGCTTATCCTCTTGTATTTCAAAGTATAAAAAATTGAAAATGCAATGAAGGTTTTTAATTGGTAATCTGAAGATGGTTTTCATGGAATACCTAATGTAAGGTAATTTATAAGAAGTTTTATTTGCGTAAAAGCAGTAAAACCATTTCCTTGGGCTATTACATAGCCCGTGTCGAGGTACGTCTATGTAAGAAGCCTTTTAAAAACACTAGGTCAGTGCATTCTCTATATTATTCCTTCTTCTTGTATTTTCCTCTATTTTCAATATGATACACCTATAACACAACCTTTGACGTGTATTTCAAGCAATAAATGAACTTTGAACCTCCATTTAATCTAACATATTTGTTTTTATCGCCAGAGTACATAACATTTACAACGTTAAAAGTTCATTCATAATGGTAATAATCAGCCATTAGGATAGCCATACGGATTTATATCCGTCAACCAACAAAAAATAAAAAGTGGCCTACAAATGTCTCAACAATCCAGTTCTCAAGTCCAATTTAGAAATTATCTCACCGGGCGAACTCATTATTTTTGCAAACGAAGTGAGGGTGAACATCCCTTTGTGTTGGGAGACTCGCGTCAGGGCGGAGATCCGTTGTTTGCGCAGAGATGCTGCGCGCGTCGCACATTTCCTGCCTCCAAGTACAGACTCAGTAGCGCCGCCGGCCCGCAGCCGGCCACTCTAACATGTAGCCGCCTAGCCAAAACTAATCACAAAGTCTTCCAGCGGTTTCACCGCATAGTTATAAGTAACCAAGTCTTCCATTAGGATAAGTTAGGTTAAGATGCAAAGGGGCAGGGCGCCGCGTCGCGAATTAAATAATAGAGTAGTGTTCGAACGGCTCTGGCGTGGCACATTCCAAGCCGTGCTGGCTGGAACGCATAGACGCCCACGCGCTTCGTCGCTCGATCCCAACCCTGATACACCCGCGCTGCCAGCTATAACCATGCCTCAGGGCCCCTCTAACATCGCAGACCTCGAGCCCGCATTACGAACCATCATCGAAGGGATTAGAAACTCGTGCTGTTGCCGATGCAACTGCTCCGCAGATCGATATAACGATAACTTGCAGGTCTGTCTCTCCAACGATGAGGAGAGGAAGTCCATGCGGTCCGTCATAAGGTGTGCATAGCTATATCTCCATGCGTTTGTCCTAGATTTCTTTGCGTACAACTGTATGTATCGATTTCTTCGCCCCTAAGTTTGGTAGAGAGGTCGTTCAGCTCGTCACCCATGGTTGAACGGCGTCAAATTTTAATTAAAAGCGTGCTAATTGGAGATTAACTTACTCCTTTTTTACTAACACTGTTATTATGTAAGAGAATTTCAGTATGTGAGGAATTGCTAAATTGTTTAATTGTTTCCCCATTTTAGCGCACTTAGGTGCTCTTCAGGTAAATATCTGTCAGTCTTTCAAGCTTAATAATTTAGGCCTTAGATCACAGGTCATTTAGATAGCACCGAAGGTAAACAGAAACTTTTCACTATTCCTGTTACGTCTGGAGTGTCTAGTCCACGCAAAACAATGCTTACGTACGTGCTAGCCTTGAATTGTTGTGTGAGCAGTTCATATAATCACCATGACATAACCAGTGCAGAATTCACAGAGCATTCGCATTAGTATATCCATAACTTACAGCGTTCGCGAAACGCACGCGGTGGCCGAGGCTCAACAGGAGAAGAATGCACGTCTCCGCAACGCGTTCAACATAGCACCAGAGTTCGTTGAGGGTACTAGCTTCGACCCTGAGAGGAGAGCGCGAGATCAGGCAGCCAAGTACCCGCTAGTGCGGACGCCGAGCCACGAGCGGGAGAGGGAACACGGGGTCAAGAAGAAGAAGAAACGCAGGTTTGTTGTTTAAAACTTTGACTTATGGTAAAATAGCGAAGTGCTCTCGACCTCGTCGCTTAGGAGTTTTTCAAACTTCTGAAGCCGCTGAAACCCTTTCATTATCAGGAAACTCTTGTTGAGTGCACCTTACTTTACCCTTTGTAAGGAACTTTTCTTCATTTCATGTCTGTAGGACCAACGGCTTAGACTAAGAGCTCCTTACGCTATGCGGAGAACATTCTTTCCTTTCAGTGTTCTAGGACTAACGGCTTAGACTAAACTTAGTACTTACTGTTTAGACGGAGCGTTGATTGTCAGGCACTCAGTGTGTCGGCTTTATAAGTTTCTCGATGCTTAGAATGAACAGATCTGCAAGTACCTACGGAATCGGCGAGCTTGTTGCGAACAATTCTGCAAGTTGTTACGATGATTATTTATTTAAATAGGAATACACTAACTTAATATCGATACATTGCAAGGCTTTGGTTCTGATGTCAATTGTCTGGACATGACAGGCTTAACACTTGTATGCCTCAAGTTAATGCACCGACTTTGGTGTTGCAGGTTCCTATTAGTTAGTGAACACTTTCCATCAGGTGAAGTCTGCTAGTTATGAGCAAAAAAAAATGTTCTAGCGAAAACAGCTACTTGATAATGATACTTTATTGGTTGTTGTATGCTGACTTTCATTTCTTACATCTTTAATTAATCATTTTTTTTGCAGCACATCACCAGATTCAAAAAAGTTGAAGAAGAAAAAGTCCAAGAAGAATAAAAAGGACAAGTGAGTACCTACTTATCGCCTTGTTAATTGAAATTGTTATGTTAGGTCGGTTGTGAGATATTTTGTTAATTCGCATGCATTTGTTTTATAGCATTTGTTTAATCCAGACAGGTTACACTTCGTCTGTCGAAGAGGCAAGTATCTATTTGATTCAGATTATTAATTGAATTTTAATAAAGTTATTTATATTTTTTTGTAATAAATATACATATTTCAGCGAAAAAAGGTTGCTGTGGCACCTTATTCATAGGTACGCTTGACTTTAGTAAATTTTAAAATAATTATTTCAACATGTCAGATCACGCAAAACTATGGAATTAATTTTGATGAGTCTTTAAAAGTTTTACAGTTTTTTTTTTACATAAAACATAGGCTATATTTGATTTAAATCTGACATGTACAGAGAGACACTTTAACCTCACTAATGTTCCCATAATCATACATAGGAGAGTTATATGTCTCCACTACCAATTATCACTATAATTAGTATGCAAATAGCATTTTGAGCTGACATCTGTTATTAATACAATTCGCTCGATAGGAAAGATTCGAGCAAGAAGAAGAAGCGTTCGAAATCGGTGGACTCGGAGAGCTCCAGTACCTCGGACCAGGACAGTGATTCAGCAAGCTCCGACGATGAACGACAGAAGAAAAAGAAAAAGGTATTTAATAATACACAATCAACAACATTTCTGTTGCAACGAATATATAGTTCTAGCAGTGATTTAATGCAAAGAATATGTTTTATTAGTATTGCAGGTTTTATAAGTTTATAGAATTATTGTCTAAAAGTAAACAGGGTATATTTTAAAAATAGTATTAAAAACTATGATAAAACTATGATTCGGAAAAACTGATATATTTCATGTATTTATACTAGCGTTTATACTAGCATTTAATTTTCTTTTGGTTGTGTTTTTTGCCAAATATTCACCTGTTCAAAAAAATTCACCTGATCAAAAATTTCACCTGATGCATGAATGAAATATAATCTTTGCATTACCAAAGTCTAACTTACTACTTGTTGGGGTTTTGGGGTGAGATTTAGACCAGTTAATCCAACACATTCATTTATTCCCGGGGTGCAACACAGACCTGACAATCCCTTTCGATCTTAGTACTCGCCATAGCTGGTTACCACTGTGCTTTTTCATTTACGCTCCAAAACACGTAGGAAAAAACCCCATACCGAAATTGGCTTAAATTTTCTTTTGTCTTGTTACATGGCCCCATCATTTTTCTGCTACTGAACTACGATACTATTTAAGTTGTGATCTCAGTATAGTGTTGGTTTCTTTATATTTTTGATAATAGAAACAGCACTGTTCTGACTGGAACCGTATTGAAGAATCTACTTAAATTGTCTCCCTTTTTCGATTCTACCACCACCATGCCCTTATTGCATAGTTACAAACTCAGAATAAGGAAAATAATATAAGTAATCTTAAAATTAATTCATGCTCTGAACATCAACTCATAAGGCTGATCTCTACTTTCTTATATTCAATATCATCAGCTAGAAAGGGATGCATCCTTCTCTCGCATTGAGATAAAGTATGCATCCCTTTCTAGCTAATGATATATGGACATAAGAAAGTAGAGATCAACCGTATAAGTTGATGTTCAGAGCATAGTGAATTTTAAGACTTCATCTATTTCTCTTCTATACTCTAAGGTTACAAATCTATTCAACCTTTCCTATTGGAGAAATTTGACGTCACCTAGCAAAAGTCCACCAATTATAAGTTAATTCTGAGATTCGAGTGTCGAAATTTGAATGGATTTCGAAGTTGTGTAACACAATAAGGCCGCAGGTTGGATGAGAGAAACTGGGAGCAATATTCTTGTCTTGAATATGGTACTCATTGTAAGGGAATCTAATGTAGTAATTCGGTTTGCCTGTTACCTAGACTCGCTTCACGTTAGCTGACTCGATCCATAGTCGACGGGGCGACTTACTGTTTCAACTATCATTTTATTTTGTTTTCTTGTAAATAAAAAAGTATAAGCGAGTAAAAAATTATCTGTTTAACTGTGCATCATTTCATAGGATAGCCATCTTTATCTGAAGAAATAACGTATACTGTAAGTATATCACTGAACAATAACAATAAACACTGAATAGGTAACGGTAACATGGTATGCGTCCGCCTAACTGGATGATATGTGGGTTTGGGCATACTGTTGGGAGCTTTTGTGAGCTGGGCCGTAGACTTGCGATCGTCCGAGCGTTTACGAGCGACTTGATGGGTTTAACTTGTCTATTCTCTTATGTTCCCTACACTTGCTTGCCGCCTCGTATTACGCAACGTTTGGAAGGTCGCTCGGCTAAGAAGGCTGTTTGCATGGTGTTGTGTAGTCCTTACAACAGATGGTGGTTTTATGTTGTTGGCTGAAACGATATTTTCTGACGTGTTTCGGGAGAAGGTGCCATCTGATACAAAACTGTTTTGCAAAACTGTCAATGTTTCTAATGCAATTAATTATTGAATAACCTTGGTGTGAAATGTCACGTTTTTCTATAACACGTTGATAAATATCCAGTCTGTCTGAACTTTATGATTATGTTGAAATAACTAATCCATAACATTCTCCCTCTTCTGATTTACCCAAAACTAATTAAGGATGCACCAATTAAATGGTACAATACCACCACCGTTTGTTACCTAAGGTACGTTCCCCAAAGTGTTATTAAATATTAATTACTTGATTTTTGTGTATTTATGTAATTATGTTCGATCGTAATGTGTTACTAATATAGTATTGATAAGATGAACACTTGTGCCAACCAATTTCAAATAACTATTGTTTGTATAAATAAACCCCTTCTGTATCTATTGTTTTGTTTTTTAAAAGAGAATGTTATGGATAAATAAAATAACATTCTTCAATAAATAAGTATTTCTCGCTTCCTCGATAGCTTTGATTTTTGAGTTATTTTTAATATATTTATTATATTATTTAACGCCTGTTTATTTACTGAATCCTCGTTAGAATGCATGTTGTAAACGTGGTTTATTTCTTCTATTCATTTGGGATTCTTCATTATTTTGAGCCTTCTCGGTTATTTGAAGAATTTCAAATACATTTTATAGTAAACTTTTATTTGCCATACCACTATAGTTAATATTGTATTGGCACTGGTGTTTTGTCGTACATTTTGCTGGAAAACTATGTTTATACATTTGGTTGAATTTTGACAGAAAAAATCGAGCTCAAGACGCCGCGGCACTAGCGAGCCTTCGAGCCGCGAGAGGTGAGAGCTTAAGCTGCATATTCAGTTATTCTTAAATCTGTTAATTTGCTGAATGATAAGTAACACACATTTATTATCATTTCAGTTCGCCAGTGAAAGTCGCCAAAGAAAAACACAGAGACCGCGCTACAGAGAGAAACAACGAAGTCGAATTCAGAAAGGTGGACCGCGACCGCCTAGACCGTAACTACAAAAATGACAAATACGATAAACGTGCCGAAAGAGAAAATGATGACAGAAGAGACAGACATGACCCCCAAAGACACGAAGCAAGAAGACGCGATCGTAGCCCCTCTATCGAAGAACGTGACTCGTCGCCAGAATACAGACAAAGATCCTACATCACCAAGATAGAAAACACGAGACGTGAACCACGTGAGCCCTCCCTAGAACCCGTAAGATCAGAGAAGCGTTCGAAACGCGACCGTCGGTCTTACTCCGAATCCGATACCGAACCACCACCTAAAAGACAAGACAGGCGAAACAAGAAACACGACAGAGAAGTAAGCGCGTCGCCAGAGAAACGACGTCAAAAAAGCTCTTCGGCAGAACCTAGAAAGAAGGATGATTACTACAGAAAAGATTCAAGGGGCAGACGCGATAGCCTTGTTCGAGATGATAGGAGACACAGACGCAGCGAATCACTCGATACAAAAAAAAGAATGGAAAGAGAGGCCAGAGATTCTTACAGACACGAAAGAGATGAAAGATATGAAAGGAACAACAGAAACGAACGCTACGAAGACGTCCCAAGGCGTAACGAAAACGATGAAAGGCGCCGTAAGAACAGAAGTCCGTCTAACGAACGACACTCTTCCATTGATTACATAGAGCGTTCAACTGCTCAAGCTTATAGAGAAAAGGAGATGCGGAAAGAAGGAGAAAAATCTTACAAGAAGAGGTACGAGAGACGATCGCCGTCCGAATCGGAGCCTGAATCCCCAAAACGAATAGAAAAAGCTCCACCTCGTTATTACAAAGAAAGGAGTGTATCTTTGCCAAAAGAGCGCAGGCGGAGAAGTCCCTCTGTAGATAAACGCAAAGAATTATCACCTACAAATACCAAGCCGGATAAATACAGAAGATCGCCGGACAGGTATGAGAATAGCCGACCTAGGAAGAAGTCGCCATTTCCTGATGATCGACGGCGTAAAAGATCCGTGGAAAGTGAGGATAGAAGGAAGGGGTCCCCAGGCCCTGATGACAGGCTGAAGCGTATCAAAGCCGCAGAAGCCAGGAATGACAGTAGGTCAAGAATGATTGACAGCAAAATAAGAAACAGATCGCCGTCACCTGATGATAAACGAAGAAGGAATAGATCTGTAGACAGAAAGGAGAAAAGTAAGACAAGGAAGTCTATTTCTCCTGATGACAGGCTGTCGCGAAACAAATCTGTCGAAAACAACAGGGAAAGTAGAAGATCTCCAACCGTTGAAGATAATCATCGTCCAAGGAAGAGATCCCCAACACGCAATGAGAGGCAGAAACAAAGGAAATCTGCTGAGAATGAGAGAGAGGAAAGAAAGAGATCCCCGTCACCGGATAGACGTAGACGGGATATATCAGTCGAAAAACGAGATAGCAAACCGAAAGATAAATCACCTTCACCTGATGATAGACAGAAACGTATAAAAGCTGCTGAGGCCGTTCGCCGAGCCAAAAGATCCCCAATACAAGATGAGGATGAGAAACGTATTGAAAGCAACAGTGAGAGGAGAAGATCCCTATCAGACGAAAGACAGAGAAGGGATGATCAATCAAAACATCGATCCCCCATCCCTGACGACAGGCAAAAACGAATCAAATCGGCTGAAACCAAACTTCAGGAGCGAAAGAGGTCTCCCTCGCCAGAAAGAAGGCGTTCAAGGTCCGCGAACCAAGATCGCGATAGCGTACCAAAACAAAAGTCACCAACGCAGGACGATAGACGTAAGCGATTACCCGATGAGCGACGTCGATCAAAATCAAACAATCGTGACGACAAATCGCCGACCGAAGACAGACAGAAACGCAAACGTTCCATAGACAAGGACAACCCAAAAAAGTCTCCAACACCTGATAAAAAGCGACGAAGAACCTCTTCCAGCAAATCTCAATCACCTCAGCGCAAGACCACCAAAACACAAGGCGCTTCGGCTGACACATCTGCCAAGAAGTCTCCAAAACGTTCCTCGTCTAAAGAAAGGAAGGGTAAAAAGGAATCTCAAGAGAGAAATAGCAGAAGCACATCCAGCCTGTCATATTCACCTGCGCAACGCAGCCCCGAACGATACAAGGACATCATCGAGAAGATGCCAGAAAAAGAACAGCGCAAATACATCAATTCACCGTCTGATTGGCAGCCTAAGAAAAAGGAGTTCAAACCGAATCTCCTATGCTGTTCAGACAGTTCCTCGGACGTCGAATCCGATCTAGAGCTCAACTTCAGACTGACTTCGGAAGATAGGGAGCGGCAAGACGATATGGACACTCGCGAATTCAACGTGCTAAAAGTTAGGCTCGCGAGGATGGCTCGCGTTGTAATGGAAGCCAACAGCAGTTGTTCAGCGGCAAGAAACAGTCCGCCAAATGAGTCCACTGCAGGGCCCTCGCAACCAGCGCTACAAACAACCACCCAGCCCAACCCTCAACCGGAAGCGAGCACCTCCGCTAAAGAACCGACCAAAGACGAAGAGGCTAAAGAAAAGTCGAAGAGTCCGGCGAAAGACGTATCTCCGGATAAAAAACCCGTGGAAGTGGTCGTCTCCGGCCCAGATCCGAGGAAACGCAGGCGTTGCAGAAGCGAGTCGCGACGCAGCTCGTCGCGGTCCTCGTCTCGGCATTCTAGGTCGCGGTCGCGCGGGAAGTCTCGGTCGCGATCGCGCGGGAAGTCATCGCGGTCAAGGTCGCGGTCGAGGTCATCGAGATCCAGATCAAGATCGTATTCCTCGTCAGGGTGAGTTCACTTGACTGAAGGTCATAATAATATCTGTTGATTTGCTTTTCTTCATTTCCTATTCATGTTAAGTTTTTGGCAGTTGTTTTGGTGAGAAAAAAGATAACTTTTCCAAGTGTAAAAAACCTGATAAGAGTTGGAGACAGCAAAACAAACTTTTCTACATGTCCCTGTCTTGGCGGTCTCTCACCATTTACTCTCAAATGCATCCAGATCATCCCGCCAACGTTTTCTGGGCCGAACAAGGTCGTCCTCTGCCAGGTGTACACGTTGCTGTGATTAGTTAATACCTAGCAGTAGGTGATTTTAAATTGAACATCTAGTTAATATTTTTTTTAACCTTTCTTGTCCCACTGCTGGGCAAAGATCTCCCCCATAGACTTCCGAACATATCCCAAGCTACCTCCCACCACCCACTTTTGAAGGTATTAAGCTTAATACATTAATTAAGATATAAAATTTAAATTAACGTCATTTTTTTCAAGCAACAGAGCTTATAAATTGATTGAGAAATTTAACATGGCTGCCGCAGCAGCGTCGTATATAGGGGCAGTAAATTCGTCAGGGCGATCATTGCCAGGATGGCGTTGGTGCTGGCCCGTGTCCTTCGCATGAGGGATGCACACCCCTTCCGCATAGTGGTGTAAAAACAATCGGTGTGTGCTTGCGAGAACATGCCGGAGGCATTGCAATAGCGGGGCAGCCCCAACACCGCTCTGAACACGTTATTAAATTGGATGCGGAGGGCGTCGCCACTTGAGTGTACTTAGCTCACAGGCGGCATGTGTTGAGTGAATAAATAATGTAATGTTATATTCCAGTCGGTCTCGCTCGAGCCGTTCCAGTTCGTACACGAGTCGCTCCTCGTCGCGATCCTCCCGCAGTTCCTCTCGCTCTACGCGCTCCTCAAGGTGACTCACAATATACTCTACAAAAATATAACTCAATACACCGTGTAAAAAGACCACATCAACACAAAACAGGAGTAATTTTCAAGTCAAGTTTGCCGTGAAGTAAAATTTCTGTTTCGGTTTCAAGGGTATGGGTGCCGGTAAAATTATAGGCACATGAAATTAAGGTGAAATTGTAGGCTGTCACCTTCATACTTCAAGTTGATGGATGCAGGGCGTTGCAACGTAAGCACGTTCTATTGTGACCTACGATTGAATACTTTGTAATAGGTAATGATTACCACTTAACATCCGGTTGGTCATGTCTTTGTTCCATCTTCATGTTTATTAAAAAAGTCTTCTTTCCATATCTAAATTATATCCGAAATATATTTATGAAATTTTTGATGTGTAGCATTCATTCGTTCATTGTCTATCAGTTGGCTTCATTGTATTGGAAATTTTGTGATCTGCATAAAACCTAGACTCCCGGATCAGTACAATCTGGGAGTCTTCAAATCCAGAGTAAATCGGTTCCTTCCAGGCAAACGTGCTCCATCTTAGACCACATCTTCACCTGTTGCAGGTGTGTTAGAGGCACTTGACTTTTTTTGTAAAAAAAAAACACCTGAAGTTTCAGAAATATTACCCGTAGTTGATTTGAGTGGTCTATTTACACGCTGTTCCAATGTAGAAATGAGGTGCCCAAAATTCTTAGTCTTATAAATTAATAAATTGGCGGTATAAAGGCGCTTGGCTCGATTTAATTTGTTATATTACATTTTCTTGAAAACCAAATAGATGCTGCTAAAAAAAACTCAAATACTAAAGTCCTAAATAAATGTGCACAAGAGCGTAAGCGTAGTACGGAAACGTCTACGAATGGCGACTTAATAGATAATAAACGATACACTAACGTTCGAATACACATTTATTTGCGGCCTAAGGTCTTTACAATGAAAGAGCTTTATCTTAAACAATTAACTAACACGTTCCATTTTCTTTCCGCCAATCAATACCCAATATTTGAAACGAAAACCAATCAATGCATGCTATGAAAAATGGGTTGCGAAACGGAACGTTACAACAAACGCCAATAAATCGAAACGAAACGCATGCGAATAATGGGAGCCTCTTGCATGTTAAATGCGAAACGCAATGAGAACAGAACAATGACGGGCGTGTACGCCGATTACCGTAGATCGAGCGTGAGTCGCGTGCGCACGCGCAGCCGCTCGCCCTCCATACCGCGGCGGGCGGGGTCGCCGAGCTTCCTCGATAGGCGGCGCATCACGAGGTATACGGCTCGCTAGTGCAATGACTGCAGTGCTTTACGTTCATTCAATAAAGCTGGACCAGCTCATATGATAAAGAAAATATAAAACATTGAAAACAAAGATGAAAAAAAAAGATGGCGTCATCTTTTTTTATGTTTTTTATTTTCGTTTGATTAGTTTATCTTGAATATTTTCGTATCGGTGGGAAAACAAATTGAAATGCTACAAGTATTTGGGTCTAGCCATTTTAACAGGTTCATAAACATGGCGCTCTGTTACTTCTGGCTATAAAAAAAATACAGATACAAAAAATTGGCCAATGACAAAACGTTATTTTGAATCTACGCTTTCTCATTGGCCAAAGTTTTTTTCGACTACGATACGAATACTTTTTCGCTAATCTCTGTGTTCGAGCCACAGTTTCTATAAGACTATAAGTCTGTCCATTTTATAGAATGAATAGAAAGCACTTCTGTCATATTCGAGCTATTTTAGTGGTGTTTTGAGTGAAATATAAAAACACCACTAAGTTTGCAGCGTGTGTTTGTTAACATGTTTTCGTGTGTTGCTTTTTAACTTTAGGTGTGCTATTTACTTTATTTTGCCTTCATGTTCTATCACAATTTACCTGCCAATGTATTTATTCTTGTATTTAAAGTAATTAACGGTCAGTGATTAAAATACCACTTTTGACGTTGTATAATCATCTAGCTAGACTAAATGTAAAAGTAAAATTAACTTAGAAGCTTTTAATAATGAAATAAATAACAAAAAATCAAAAATGTAACTGCTAAAAAGACAATTTAAAAGTAATGCACTAAAAAGAACGAAACAAGATTGCGAATAGGAAACAAAAAATAAAATAATTTATAAACAACTTCGGTTTAACGGGCTATATTATGAACTGAAAGCCTAAGTTGAATGACCGCATAACCCTAAACCTTCCTTTGCAGTCCGGTAAATAGTGTTTATTGTTTCCAGTTCTCACAGAAAAATGATAAGAATTACCCTACCTACAATTTGACAGTAATTACCAACTATTTATGAATTCTGTTTCGTTTGAATTTATGTTTTTCTGCATCTGTGGATTTCTACATGATTAAGAAAAGGACAGATACTTGTATAAATATTTAACCGACTTCAAAAAAGGACTTCAATTCGGTTGTATTTTTATATGTAATGAATACTCGGGTAAACTAACAAATCCAAGCACATTTTTCTTATTTTTTTCTTATTATAAACGTTATTATGACGCACTCAAAATTAATTTAAAAAATATGCACAGAATGATGCCACCTTCAAGTACAGTTGGTTAGTAAATTGTGATGTAATATGTTTGTTTTTCCTTTATATATATTTTTGTTTTGTTTTCTCTTTATAGAAAAAAATCACGAAAGTCGCGAAAATATAGCACGAGTGAAGATTCTAGCAGTAGTAGCTCCGATTAGTTTAAGATAAAACTTAATTATTATGACTGTAATGATTTGCTTTAATTCTATAAGTTCAGTAGGATGATCATAAATATTGCCTATCGTATCGTTAGCGTAACGAAATATTTTGGCCAATGACAAAGCGTTATATTCAATCCACGCATTCTCATTGGCCACTTTACGATACGTTAACGATACGAGAGGTTGAAATATATTCGTGATCGACCTATAGTTTCTCATAACTGTCTGTCACTCAATTATTTTTACATTCAAATAACATGATTTTATTTCAAACGTGGGCTGTGAAGCTTTTTTAAATATTTTCATGTATTTTATGAGTGTGTGTTGTGCTTAACATCTATTATTTTACGTTACATCTAGGGACCTTTTCAACTATTTGAAATGCATTAAATCAAGTCTATTATAAAATAGTTATTTGACAGTTATACAAATGGTATATATATAAAGTAATGAGAATGGGATGTAGTAACAGTTCAATCTTTATGGTGCCGTGGGCACAGTCCCGCCTGAGACGCCGAAGGTTGTGGGTTTGATTCCCGCCGCGAAACCAATGTTCGTATGGCCTGCAAATATTCCTCTCGGGACTGGGTGTTTTCTATTTATAATGTGTATGTATTTACTTAATAAGTACATATCCGTTGTATATCAGTTATTTAGCTAGGCTAGATGATGTGTGATGTGAATCCATTATTTATTCATTTAGTTTTCTTGTCAATATTGTATTACGATCAAGATATTATAAACACTTTAATATTTGTGCTTAACTTTAAAAAAATATCAGCTGCCAGCGTCTGTTTTTCCATTGTCTTATGACCCTAACGGCTTGAAAAAGAGAGTCAATGGGCATTTCTGGGAAAGCTCGTCCCATCGTCGACCTCATCCTTGTTCACGCAAGCCGAGCCGGTCAAGAGCTGGCCCAGACTAAATATATTTTTTTTGTGAATAACGGCTGATAGAATTGAGAGGAATATGATAAGATGATGAATGATGTTAAGGTTGCACGAATTAGAAAGTACTTTAAAATGATAGACTTGGATGGTAGAAAAGGTCCCGAATATGTTTAGTTAGTGCTAACTGGGTGTGCTACTACCAATAACCGATTATTATAGATGTATAGTTCAAATGTATTTTTTTTTATCCGTAGCGCACCCACTATAGATTACGCAAACAAATTCAAGTATAGAAGGAGATAGTAATGAAAAGTGGATACCACAGTATAATACTAAGGAAAATTCAAGTGGACGCCCCTAGGATGATACCTGTAGATTTATAGTAGACATTATTATTTGCAAGTCGTGTGGTTTTCTTTCAACGATATTGATTAAAGTTGTATTGAACATTTTTTTGGTTGTTTTTATTTTTAATTGCTGCATGGTAGAACGCTAGATGTTTAGGTCACACATTTGATGTGAATGCTGTTTACACATGTCAGTTTTAATGATTTTATTATTTATTTTGCTAGTGGTCTTTTCTATGAACGAGGTAAGTTCAGTTTTCACTATTATAAATATATTTTAAATTTTCTACGCTCATAATAAGCGAGTTTGTTTGTTTACAGTCACATTGAAAATCATGAATGTCTCGCTTTTTGCATGATAACATTGTTAACAAATCTAACGTTCATTTCATAAAACTAACACGATTAACCCGTCACTAACAGTGCGCGAAAGCGTCCGATCCCGTACCGGAGGCCTACTCCTTCCACGCCGACCTCAGGAAGCGATTACAGCAGCCGATCATCACCTAGGAGCTGGTCCAGGTCACCGAAGATTGAGCAACCGGAGTAGAAACTCTTCATCACCTCTATTGCATTACCAGCTTGGATTTCGCAATATTCAATATCGATAGATGGATCATCGAAGATATCAATAATGGGGGAAAGGCGTGTTGTCTTGTAGCGATTCTGTTGTGAATTTTCTAAAACTTAATGATTTGACAGCTCCAAAAGTATAGCGATCCCCTGTTATATCCATATACATAATGTATATGATGTGTATCTATATATGACCGAAACAGCATACTTTAAATGTAACGATAAAATAAGAATCTCAGATCACTACTGCTGCCTTGAAATATCGATTCAAGTCGCCCCTTTTAGGTACAACGTTCAGATGGAAATGGAATTCTTTGTTGGATCCGTATATTCTATGATCTGTTACTGAATCACAATGTTAAAAAGTGTTTGGTATGAGTTTGAGAGAACGTAGGGTTGTGTGTGTAAATGCAATACTAAGTCAGAAAAGTTCTAGTCACCTGAAAACTTTTAAGATGATTATTTAAATATTGACGACATAACTTCTAGATCAAAACATGTTACCTTCCTTGAATGATCTCATTTAATTCATACACGTTTAATTTATATCTAGTCAAAACGAAATTAGAGTCAAATATACAATTTGCGACGCGCGTTGGTTTGTAGTTCTTTTTATGTAACCTAATATTTTGAGGTTGTTCGTATTTAGTAAATTATTAACTTGTAACTATTTATTGGTGTCTAAGGACGAGCGCTTTTAGAGCCAACAAGTCGTAAGGAGAGTACCGAATAAATACTCAAATAATTTTTAGTCATAGAATACTCGTAATAATTAAGTAATTTAAAATTATTTACCTACGATCTCTTCGTTTTTACGATTTTATTTTGTTGATAATATTATTCCAATTTTAATTTATTTACAGAAAAACTAGTCGTTTATTTTTTGTCAGACAATGGTGCAATTTATTTTGGAATTCATTTTATTTTGAAAATAAGTTATAATTTATTATAAAACTTTAATAATTTATTCTTGTGAACTTGTTTTTTATATGGAATGAATAGTATAAGTTACTTAGTTTAAGTAATTTATTAAGCGTTATTTTTGTCAAGCATTCACATAAAATGTATAAATCTTAATCTAAAATTTAACATCCTTTAAAATTAATTAAAATTAACATCCTTTATTTAACTTACCATAAACTGTAATTTTGTTCAGATTAACTAATTTATTCAATTGAGAAACTTTCTTTTCCAAGTAATGATTTTGTGATTTTTTAAAATAATACTCATGTTATAACAATAACAATTTATTAAAAAAAGTATACAAACTTTATTATTAATTATGTATAAATAAAATAACTATTATTACTAATTACCACAATTCACCGTAATTTATCGAAATAAGTCAGTTTTGAATAGCGTATAGATAAATAAATGCAAGTAAACATAAATTAGAAAAACCTTATACCTAGATTATCCATCGCTGTTCCCCGTATCAAAAGTATTACAATAAATACGATAATAATGTATCTGTTGACTTTCCTTCTCGTTATCCTTATCAGCACATTACATAACCTACTTATCTTAGTTCTTATTTATATAGTCAATTGAAGGAATGTATCAATTCCATTTATCAAAATACGCACGGTATGATACAAATTCATAATTGACAGGTAGCTCTATTTATGAGCTTAGCAAAAAGTAGAAAAAATATTTATTAAAACTTATAGGTTATAAGCCTTGTAGCAAGCGATATAGAAGTCGTGAGTCATGACCTTATTTAACGACATGACAAGACAATGATAAAGATTTCATCACAGGCGTACAGTAGTCACAGTGAATCTGTCCAGAAGTCAGACTGCAGGTAACGATTTGACCAATCCTAGTTCAATCTGACCCAAATATAGGAACATCGCTACTTGTAGCAAGCTTCAAACAGATACGATGAATTTTATATCGAAGTCGACCAATAGGCAATATAATAAAGGTTATAATAAATACAGGTAGTCACAACGGATCTATGTCCAAAAGTTAGGCTCAGCAAACGTTCCGCCCAACGCTAGTTCAATCCGACCCAAATTATAGGAACGTCGCTACTTGTAGCCAACTTCAGACTAAGATACGGTGACTATTGTATTTCGAAGTCGACAGATAAGAACACTAGGTTCAGTAGTCACAACCACAAAGGATCTATGTCCAGAAGTTAGGCTTAGCAAATGATTCAACCAATCCTAGTTCAATCCAACCCAAATAAAAGGAACTACGTCGCTACTTGCCAGCCAATACAGAGGGGCATAGATATACTGCACGTCACGTAAAAAAAATCACTGGAAAAAGAACAGTCCGGACTAATGTGAATGTTCAGTACCATCGGAATTATCGGATACCAAAAGTCGAACGGATAATGCAAAGTTTAGTTGTGGCTATTGTATATCGAATTAATCGAGACTATCTCGATGATCGAAGTCGATCAATTTGACCAGTTTAATTTCCTTTCTCTTTCTTCTGACTCTGCTGACGTCGCATGGTGGCTAGGAACATCGCCCATCCGAAGCCGACCAAGTTCATGAAAAGAACTCTCAGCTGGAAAGAACAATGATTTGAGTCGTTTGTAAAGGCGTAGTCTAGATATCTATAGAAAAATAACACAAGTACCACGATATCCTGCTAATATTGTAAATGTGAAAGTTTGTGAGGATGGATGTTGGTTACTCATACACACAAAATGTACCGAACGAATATTGATGAAAATTGGAAAATAGGTACATATTTTGTGACCTGGATAAACATAAGCTACTTTCTATCCGGATATAACGCAAGCGAAGCCGCGAGCGGAAGCAAGTCACCCATAAAGAACCCTACTAATATAAAAAGGCGAAAGTTTGAAATGTTTGTTCCTCATTCACACCGAAACCACTGAACGGATTGAGTTCAAATTTTGCACAAGCTAGTTAAGAATGAAAGTAGGTACCAGTACATGGTTCAAAATAGTACTGCGCCCTGGATGGCTGTGGTATACTTAATTACCTAGTCCTACCTACTCACTACTCAGGTATGTACAGTATCGTAGTGATTCAACGTGTCGTACTATGATAATAAAGATAACACATGATATAATAATAATCAACACAGTATACTTCATGGCATCGAGATCTTCAGGGGGCTAAAACCTCGGATACCTTGGCCTCTAGCTAAAAACAAGGTAGACTAGTTTGTTAATAAATTAAAAAGCCGCTGAATACTCACAATAGGAGGCACAAATGCCAAATTGATGATCTGGAACAACGTCAGCCACTTCCAGTTCGCCTGCAGGATCGGAAGGTATAATGCCATCAGCTGCTTCACGGCCGCCACGTGGTTCTTCCCTTCAAACCTCGCGAGGGTGTAAAGTGAGAATGCCTGCATTATCGGTGCGAATATCAGCCTCTCGAATAGAAGCTTCTTGGCCAAGGGAAACGCGACCAGGTCTTCCGGGAACACATTCTCTATAAAGTTGTAGAAGTGATGGGGTATTGTGCCGCCGAATAATAGTCTGTAAATACGGTAATGATCATTACCTACGTAAGATTACGATAGGTACGCGTTTTTCATAGGGGTAGGCCTGGTACAGGGAACCTGTCAGGGGTAGTAGGTATTTACTATATAACTCGTGCGAGTTAACTTTACTGTTTTTTTGCTATTAACTATTATTATTAGTAATTGCGATTACGTTCATAAACTTGAGGTGAACATTAGTAGTACATACTTAATAATAATTTTTGCATAGGAATTTCACGAAGTGTCAAGTTAATTCGCACGAGATATACCAACTAAATATACAACTGCCACCAGTTTCTACTGCCAAGCAAAATTTTTTTATTATATGTAAAAAATAGGTTATTTTGGGCACACAGCATTGTTGTTTTAGGTGCATGCCTATTTGTGGCGCTCGTAGATTACTTTGGTGTTCTTAACATATCAACCTTACTTAAACAACTCTCCGCCCGGTCACTACTTGGCTCGGTGACTGTTTAGTAGCATAATGGTTTGAGCACTTCCGCGCTTCGGAAGGCACGTTATGTTGGTCCCGGCTTTTTTAGTCGCCAAGCCATATCGGAGGCCTTCGGGCTCTCTAGAATCTCCGACACCAGAGTTGTCCACTAGCTCATATGAAGGAGATGCAGCTTGCTCATAACGGTCCGTTCTTTTTCACACATTTTGCTGAAAACATTAAGTTCTCCACAGACCCAACATTCATCTTGATGCAGATCACCTTATGGGCCGGCTGTATTGTTGGTTGTGATGTTGATGATGACTTACCCATATAAACCAAAAGCTAAGATGGGGTCTGCTCTCAGGGTTTCTCCAGCTACCAGCTGCGATGCTATGCTGCCTGCAGTCCCAACTACACAGCTGAAAAAATAACAAGACATGTAGGTAGGTAAGTAGAACTATTGTCAAGGTCTAAAGTATGTATACAAAAATTATACCTATCTACTTACCGATTTTTTTATGTAAGTACCTATTTTATTACTAGCTTTTTTGCCCACGGCTTCGTTCCCGTTGAAATATATTTTTCTATCCCTCGGGAGCAGTAGTACCTACCTACGTAGGTTCTTTTTTTCTAGTTGAGAAATCCTATCTTTAATAGGTAGGTACTTATGCCCTTTTCTATAACCCTGAGAACGTTTATCTAAATTTCATGATGATTTATAGTAGTCGAGGCGCGAAAGCGTAACGAATAAACAAACAAATAGGTATGCTTACTTTCGCATTTAATTATAGGATGTGTAGGTACCTTATAAGTAATAACTAAGTAGTTCCTACCTAACAGTAGCCACGAAGCACTAAAGAGGCCGTTACAATAACCTGGTTATTTTTTTAAACCACTTGATTTTGAACTAATTATTTTTGACTTTTGACCTAATGACATGCAATTAAGTAGGCTACTTATCTCTTTAAAAATAAGTACGATAGGTAACAATCTGAAGATCTGTTCTGTACATACAAGATACAACAAGTAGGTACCTATTCAGGTATTTGGACTTTGATATAGGTACACAGACCTTTGGAACCTACTACCTACAGTATTGTAAGTAGGTACGAATGTCGGTACATATTAAATCTTTTAACTTACCTTGTAATAGCTTTCGTTCTGATGGGATGAAGATATAAATTCTGCAAATACGAGGCCACTAAATTCATAATCGGTTTGGATAGAGCCATATTTGAGGTTATATGCTTATTTGTCCAATTTTATTTGCAATATCTACGTTTAGAGCACGAAATGTGAATAATAACTGATAGCGTTTATCAACACGGCAATGAAAGATAACTTCTGAGCGGTAGTGTGTACTAGTTTACTGTTTTCGTCATCACATCACAATCACAACACTTAACTTTTGGCCACAGATTATACAGCGTTACGTTAAGTCCAAGTTCAGACACAGTTACTCGATGCCGACGTTCTTGGAAGTTTAAACTTACAAACAGGTTACATGTTTGTTATGTATGCAAATGCAATGCAATATGCAGTCAATAAAGTTCAAATGGGTTTATCTTATTCCTGCTACCAAAAGATTATTTGTTACTTTTAAAGTTAAGCTAAGTCTATAAAAGGCATTTTGTAATAAATCAAGCCTGGATGGGTTGTTGACGACAAGGAGGAAATAATATTAGGAACTACAATTTTACTGTTATAGTTTGTAATTTTAGGGACACTAAGATGTGTTTTATTTTAGAAATATTATCTAGATAGTATAATTTATCCTGAAAATGTAAATAAATAAGAAGTATGTAGGTACATTAGAAATTTATTAAAAATTTATTATATAATAACTTTTATTACAATTCACAAAGTCAATTTTCAATGTTTCAAATTTAGTAACGCGGGAAAAAATCCGAATGTTAGTTCATTACGTACTATTTTTCTCCTGTCTTTAAGTCCACAGGAGGACATAAGTTTACAAAAAATGCAGTCACTTTAAACATAATTTAGCTATAAATCTTTATGTACAACATATAAATTATATTACAAGTTTTCATAATATATTCTACTTACGACAAAACTATTGTATTTTACAAAACAGTAGCTATTCAGTTAGAATGAAGAAAGTCATGAAGTATTTAAATAAGCAAGCTACCAACCTGTGGCGTCGAAAGAGAAAGATTATACTAAAACATATTATTACAACCATTAAAATGTTATTTCTGTTATTAGACTACAATTATCCAATTACTTAGCCCTAAGAATCATATAGTCTGATTTTTTAATTCAGTCTGTTAACGCAACGCGCAAAATGGATGTTATCTCGTTTCTTACCTTATGTTAGCTATAGAGGAAACGAGGCAACACTATTAGCGCGTTGCACTTTCAGTCTGAATAAAAAAATCTGACTTAAACTTAGCACTTATGAAATCCCACTTAAAAGTATAATTTAATAAATTTTTCCTATACATAAATCCACAATTCCTAGTCTAGTCTTATGTATTACACTTTCCTGGCAAAACACACCGCGCCACGAGTGCCTAAGCTAAGTAAGATACCTGCAGTCAAAGTGTTAACATCAGCTTTCATCATACAGCTTATCCAATTGCTGCTGCAGGTTATGTGACGTCATAGCCGGAGTGTCTGGTACATCTGCATGTGGCTTGTGAACCGGTGTGTTCAAATAAATATTACGTTCCTTCAACTTCATGTACATACTCCGAGCTCTTAATCCCATATCTTTCTGCGGAGTCGCTGACCCTGGTATATCTGGCATTGATTTGCAGAACACCTTTTTCCTCATGCCCATGTATTTCTTTGGTATTTTATAAGATGGAGATTTTTTTATGGATTTTATGACAGAGCAGGGTTTATCGATACTCTCAAAGTTTACTCTGTCTATTTTTGGTGTGCTTTTGGTGTCAATAACTGTATTGTCGTTCTCACTCTCTGATACCCGTTGATTTTTCTCTTTTATTAACTTGTTGACGTACTGCAATGATCTAATCTGTGACTCTCTGATGCTGTTCAGTGTCTGAATGCTGTTCTCTATCATTCTTATATTATTTTCTGTTTGCCGTTGCATTTCTAATAAATCATCCTCTTTGCTGTGTTTTTGTGTCGAAACTGTTGCTTTTTTTAGCATATCGCACAGCGAGACTATTACACTCTCTTCTCTCTTACCATTCTCTTTAGAGAGAGTGTTATCAAATGACATGATTGTATTATCGTGATAAATATTCTCCGTTACATCATGTGTGTTGTTGAAAAAGTCTTTTAAGTTTCTGTATTCGGTAAAGGGTGTAGAAACAGGAGGAGACACCTCAGCTATGTTGTCGAGGGTGTGCTCATCGGCCAGGGCTTTAGCTTTATTTTCTATAAAGTCTATATCTTGCTCATTTTGTAAGAAGCTGGCATCGCAGCTCGACTTCCAGGATTCGTTTGAAAGTGGTGTATCAGGTATTACAGAGACCAAAACTTTTTTGCGTAAACTTAATTTTGGAGTAGCTACACCTCTTTTGACTGACTGGTTGGAGCTGTTTAATTTTGGAGTGGAAATATCTTTTTTGTAGACATTTGCCTGGTGAGAAAAGTTTTCTTTGTTGGCTAGCGTCATTCTATTCTTTGTAGGTTTATTTATTACAACTGGAGTCTCGGGTATATTGCAGATACCACTTATTCTGACTGTGCTGCGAGCTGAGAAAAAATACACTAATTAAGTTCATTTGCATATAATTTTTAAGGTAACTTATTTTCTAGTGAAGGGTGTAAGAGGTTCCATTCCATTTCCAACTTTGAAACCCATGCCAACCTCACTGGAGATTGTATACCCTGCTAACAAACGGGCTCTGGCGGCTGGCTCGCTTAAATTTAACATTTATATGTTAAATTCCTTGACCGCCGACAAACTGAAGTGCCGATGCCGGTCGTGTAAAAAGCTGGACCCCGCGGTCTCCAACCTGCTGACCCAGAGTGGACATTATTGGCATATCCCCCTTATTAGGAGAGACCTATGGCGTAGGCATTATGGGCTTATCCCCCTCCTTATTAGAAGAGACTCATGGCGTGGGCATTATGGGCTTATCCCCTTCCTTATTAGGAGAGACTCATGGCGTGGGCATTATGGGCTTATCCCCCTTCTTATTAGAAGAGACTCATGGCGTGGGCATTATGGGCTTATCCCCCTCCTTATTAGAAGAGACTCATGGCGTGGGCATTATGGGCTTATCCCCCTCCTTATTAGAAGAGACTCATGGCGTAGGCATTATGGGCTTATCCCCCTTCTTATTAGAAGAGACTCATGGCGTGGGCATTATGGGCTTATCCCCTTCCTTATTAGGAGAGACTCATGGCGTGGGCATTATGGGCTTATCCCCCTTCTTATTAGAAGAGACTCATGGCGTGGGCATTATGGGCTTATCCCCCTCCTTATTAGAAGAGACTCATGGCGTGGGCATTATGGGCTTATCCCCCTCCTTATTAGAAGAGACTCATGGCGTAGGCATTATGGGCTTATCCCCTTCTTATTAGAAGAGACTCATGGCGTGGGCATTATGGGCTTATCCCCTTTCTTATTAGGAGAGACTTATGGCGTGGGCATTATGGGCTTATTTCCCTTTTTTTAAGAAGATACATATGGCGTGGGCATTATGGGCTTATCCCCCTTCCTTTTAGGAGACTTATGGCGTGGGCATTATGGACTTATCCCCCTTCTTTTAAGAAGATACATATGGCGTGGGCAGTATGGTCTTATCCCCCTTCTTATTAGGAGAGACATATGGCGTGGACATTATGGGCTTATCCCCCTTCTTATTAAAAGAGACTCATGGCGTGGGCATTATGGGCTTATCTCCCTTCTTATTAGGAGAGACTTATGGCGTGGGAATTATGGGCTTATCCCCCTCCTTATTAGGAGAGACTCATGGCGTGGCCATTATGGGCTTATCCTCCTTCTTATTAGGAGACTTATGGCGTGGGCATTATGGACTTATCCCCCTTCTTTTAAGAAGATACATATGGCGTGGGCAGTATGGTCTTATCCCCCTTCTTATTAGGAGAGACATATGGCGTGGACATTATGGGCTTATCCCCCTTCTTATTAAAAGAGACTCATGGCGTGGGCATTATGGGCTTATCTCCCTTCTTATTAGGAGAGACTTATGGCGTGGGAATTATGGGCTTATCCCCCTCCTTATTAGGAGAGACTCATGGCGTGGCCATTATGGGCTTATCCTCCTTCTTATTAGGAGAGACTTATGGCGTGGGCATTATGGACTTATCCCCCTTCTTATTAAAAAAGACTCATGGCGTGGGCATTATGGGCTTATCTCCCTTCTTATTAGGAGAGACTTATGGCGTGGGCATTATGGGCTTATCCCCCTTCTTTTAAGAAGATACATATGGTGTGGGCATTATGGGCTTATCCCCCTTCTTATTAGGAGATACTTATGGCGTGGACATTATGGACTTAGCGCCCTTCTTATTAAAAGAGACTCATGGCGTGGGCATTATGGGCTTATCCCCCTTCTTATTAGGAGAGACCTATGGCGTAGGCATTATGGGCTTAGCCCCCTTCTTATTAGAAGACCTATGGCGTAGGCATTATGGGCTTAGCCCCCTTCTTATTAGGAGAGACCTATGGCGTAGGCATTATGGGCTTAGCCCCCTTCTTATTAGGAGAGACCTATGGCGTAGGCATTATGGGCTTAGCCCCCTTCTTATTAGGAGAGACCTATGGCGTAGGCATTATGGGCTTAGCCCCCTTCTTATCAGGAGACCTATGGCGTAGGGATTATGGGCTTAGCCCCCTTCTTATTAGGAGAGACCTATGTCCAGCAGTAGACTGATATGGGCTGGTGTTGTTGAATAAATACTTACCTTGGAGGTATAAGGATTTCTTTGCTTTGACTTCAGGCTTTACAAACTTGGGTGTTTCTTGACTCATCATAGTCATTCTTGAATTTACAGGCTGTCAAAGAAAAGTAAAATATTATTGATTATTATCAATTAAAAACAGAATAGTTAGTAAAACTCATTATTGCACTACTACCACTACCAATTTGGGTGTCTTTAACTAATGGTTGGTCCTAGACATTATAAAAGTATCCATCCTAACAGGGTTGGAGTGGGGGTATACTCCATAGGTTTATTTCTCCATTTCTCTAAAATAGGTTTCTTATAGGAACTGAGGCCTCATTTACTAATTTAGTTGCACACTGACATGGTCGGCACTAGATCTTTAATTGCAAACTTTAACATTAACCCCCTTACTTATGAAGGCTACTCAAAGTTAATCAATGGTTAAAGTTAGCCCTGTCACTGTTTGTCATTATACAACAGTAAGAGATGGCAATAGTCTAATCATCGTTTACCTTATGAAAGATGTTCATAAGTAAGGTCATTAATGTGTCAAAAAGAATGTCAATTGACAAACTTTCAAAGTTTGTAAAAGCAGGACCGGTGATTATAATTTCGGTGTGCAACTGAGTTAGGAAATGAGGCCACAGGCCATACAATACAAAAATACAAAAAAAAAACAGACCTTAGCCACTTTGGGTTTAGGTGGTTGGAAATTGAGCACTTTTCTAACCGAGTTGCGTTTCAGTTGGCCGTTAGCTGTGTGGCTCACTGTCTTGTTCTCTAATTTGCAGGAGGAGTTCCATCGTTTTGCAGAAGCTGTTGACTGCGCGTTTTGTCTCGGTGATTTTGATTGTAATGCTGTAACACAATAATTCCAGTCTTAGGGTGAGTTTCGATTGACGCGGAGTAGAGCGGAGCGAAATTACAATGCTCGAAATCTTTGCTCACGTGACGCAGTGGAGATATCGAGCATTGTGATTAGCCAACTCGCAGGCCGCTCAGCTCTGCTCCAAGTCAGTCGAAACGCACCCTTAGTAAAGGCGGAGCAAAAAGCAATTAAAAATAAATAGGTTGTTTTGTTGTTTTGAAGTTCTAGGTGGGTACAAATTCCAATAAATCTTTTGTATTAAACAATAATCATATTAAAAAAATAACCCTCCTCCACTTATCCGTTGTCAACTTACAATAGGTACAATGATCTGGCCTTATAGCTCAATTTGCTCTCTCTCTCACGCAGGACAAACATTTGTGTGGTGAACATGGATGTATGTTCTGTGTTTGGGTGTTTTATAGTTACCTATGTATAACCTTTCTAATAAAATAGCATTAAATAATTTGCACCAAATACATTTGTGAACAGATCTGTGACCTTAAATAATTATATTTTTTGTCTTTCCTTTGCTTTTAAGCTTACGGTTGATGAACTTCTTGCTGAATATGATGAGTTAGATGATGTTCAGCAAGCAAGTTTAATTTGGTGTTAGTTATTTAAGGTGACTATAAGGGTTAACAGTATCTGGTACATAGACTCTGCCTGTGTAGGACTAGTTGGTTTTGTGTGAGATGTCCTATATATTATTTATTTATTATTTATGAATAACTTCTAAGGTACCATGTTGTAGATAACCAGGACAGCCAGACCATGAATATCATCCAAACATGTCCTGCAGGGAGAATCGAACCTGCACATCATCTAGCTCTAACCAGTTCATTAGTCAGTTACAGTGGATAATCATCATCAGCCTATAGCAGTCCACTGCTGGACATAGACCTCCCCTGATGAGCGCCAATGCGCCCTGTCAGCTCGATGCATCAGTGGATACATACATCTAAAATCAGTGAACATTTCAGCAATAGTCAATGGTTTTAGGACTTTTTCAGAGGTGCGCGTGTTTGCTATGGTCGGACGGGGCTTCTTTGTAGCCGTGAGTGTCATAGTTTTCATAGCCTCTTCTGACAGTAAACCTGTAACAAATTATTCGAATAAATTCAGACAGTTTATAAATAAATGATAATCAATAATGCTGGACACTACCACACAGCATCATGTAGCCCCAAATTAAAAGTAGAGCTTGTATTATCAGAACTACATGAAAATATTAATATGAATGGATATGCTACATAGTTTTTTTTTGTAAATACATATTAAACATAGGAAACACCCAAACCCGAGACACACATTTGCAGAGCAACAAACATTTGTCTCGCAGCGGGATTCGAGCCCGCAACTTTCTGCGTCTGAGGCGGACCTTCGCCCACTACGCCACGGAGGCCGTCGTTAGTTATTAGCCTAACTATTATTAAGATACTAACTATTATGATAATCGTGTAAACTGTAAGAGCAATAAGTTGATTTCAGTAGACCTAATGAGGAAAGTAATACCAACATTAGACCAGTGCATTCTAAACACTTACCACCAAGACCCGGTAGGAGTTCAGCCATCGTCCTTGGTCTTTTATTAACCGTTGAATCCATTTTGAGTCCTCACTTATATGCTACAACTTAAAATCCCTCCGTAAAACACAAAAAATAGGTACAAACAAATCCAACCATTCAACCAAACCAACCATTCAAACTTCGTGTTTTGGTAACCGAAGAAAATGTCAATGTCATCGCGCTCAGCTCTAATTTAGGGCTTCCAACTTTGATTTATATTTACCCAATTAAATGAAGACCTATTATTAATAACAAAGTAATAATTAATTAATACTACCATTCATGACCCAAAACTTGGTCCTGGTCTGGTAATTTCTCTGACCCGCAAGTGGACATAGTACAATAGCTAATTAGTTAACACGTGACAATGTATTGATCGTTCAATGTAACCTAGTTACACAATAAGTACCTAGTGAATTACTAACAATTTAAAAGTTAAAGAGTTAGTCAGAAGTTAAAAACGTCATAATATCTTGCTGGATTTCAGGGGGGGGGGGGTTAAATATCCCCCATTGGCCCTAACCAATCTACAGTTACTATGTGTCAAGTTGACAATGCGTTGAAATTTGAAAGTAACAAGAACAACCTGCTATGGATCTAGCTTTTATCCCGAATTTGGGGGAAATATAATATGTAATGAGTTGGTAGCCCTGTTAATTTTTTAAAAATATTTGTTTATGTTTTTGGCTAGGCTGTCATCGGTCAACTGTCAAACTAAATTGTCTGTCATCATCAAACTTTTGAAGAAGAAGAAGAAGAAGCAGAAACAGAATTATCTGTCACTGTCCTACTGTCATATGTTCATTCCATAGATTAAGTTCTGTCTAGGGTTCATTCATATTTTTTTTTCAGCTTCATTCCGTCAGGATTTTTTCATTTTTCATTTTTCAGGGTTTTCATTTTTAATTCACGTCACAGTTTGTTTTGCTGTATTTGTTTGTACAGGACGGACTATACCAATTCACAACTTTGTGTATTCTAGATGTACGTACTTCACTTATTGTTATATTTCTGTTTGATTAATATGTTTGTGCATGTGCATTTTCAATTTAAACTACTTCTAAAAAACATGCGAAGCGGCGCCTGTACACAAAGAAGATTTGTAAGCAAAAGGGGCAGTCACTCCTTATCTTCTATTCTCTCAGCAGAAAGATTGCTAGCTACATTGAAAATTACACAATTTACAAAATGTTGGTTTATACCTACACTATTTTGTTGACTCACTGCATTCTGCCGGTCTTATGTTGCAGAATAATGGTTACATTAGCAGAAATTAAAGGTTTCGATGAATTCGATAAATACACACAAAACATTGATGAAAATGGACCTCCTATTCTATTCTACTTCAGCGGTGCAAAGCTACCAGATGGAAATAGTTGGTGCCCGGACTGTGTTTTAGGTAAGTATTATTTTACATAACTGTCGGAAGCGCTTGTGGCCTGGCTTACTTTGGTGTTTTTAACAAATCATCTCAATTATGCAACACTGCCTGGTCACCATTTGGATGGGTGACTGTTTAGCGGCATTTAGATCTGAGCGCTTCCGTGCTTCGGAAAGCACATTAAGATATTGGTCCTGGCTTTTTCAGTTGTTAAGCCATGTTGGAGGCCTTCAAACGTAGGTCACATTGCTTAAAATATGGATGAACTGTGTGAAAATGATATGAAAATGCAAGGCCCCTCCTTGCAGGGTAAGGGGTTCCAACCCCTATTTTCAGAACTCAAGCTAACCTCACCTGCATGTGGTCCACCCTGCAAACTAACACATGGTGCTGTGGCAGCCAGTTGATTGCGGCATAGCGCAGCCTAACACCAGCACAAGCGAAAACCTCATTTATTAGGGGAGGCCTATGTCCAGCAGTGGACTGATATAGGCTGATGTGGTGTGGTGGGTGGCACAGTATGCAAGGAGTGTGTTAAGATGACAGCTGATAGAAGATAGTTTAAGAGGAAAGCAGGTGCCAACCTCACTTTGACTTATAAGGGCAGTGAGATTATGATGATGTTACTATAGTTTTCCTAAACCTAAAAAATAATTGCAATTAAAAAAAAAATGATGTAAAATAAAGGCAAAAAATTACTTTAAAATAGTTCTACTAGACAAAGTTTTACTGAGGACATAGATTTTAGATTTTATTCTAATTGTCTTACTAAATACATACCAGACGAGTTACACAAAAATATTTGATCGTCAACCTATTTTGATCTTTACAAACCTTTTTCAATTCTAAATAACATGATAGTTCTTTGAAGTCTCTTGTCATCAGTGTCAACTGTATAAAAAAATACTAAATTAAATAGATCTCGGTAAAGAATGGTGAAAAAAAGGATTTCCTTTATAAATAGCTATGAAGAGTTCACACAATTTGCTGATAAGCTGACGGAAAAGAAGAAACATGTCTATTTTATGTTCACTGGCAAAAAGAAGGAAAATGGTAGAAGCTGGTGTATTTATTGTCAATTGGGTTGGTTCATATACCCTCAATGTTAAGTAAATCATGGAATCTATTTATAAAACACATAAAAAATTCTCCTTTCGTTATGTCCATTATAGGCTGAAACTATCCAACCTATGTGCACCAAAGTGGTTTCATTAGAAAGGCAACAATGCGAAGATAGTTTGAGAGCACTAACACATTGCATAACTATATAAATAAAAAACAATGGTTGTATGTTTGTCCTCATTGCATTCCGGAACCATTGATTAGATGAGAGTGAGCCGAGCGGGTCGACTACACTTTAGTATTTATCAGTACACTACAAAAAGAATACATGCTAACGAAGTTGCGGGCCGGTCAGCTATCCTATCCTACTAATATTATAGATATGCGAAAGTTTGTGAGTATGGATGTTTGATACTCATTTACTCAAAAATTATTGAATGGATTTTGTTGATTTTTCTTTGGATTTATGACCTGGATTAACAGAAAGGCTACTTTTTATCTGACGGCCTCTGTGGCGCAGTGGGCGAAGGTCCGCCTGAGACGCAGAAGGTTGCGGGTTCGATTCCCACTGCGGGACAAATGTTTGCATGTTCTGTAGATATTTGTCTCGGGTCTGGGTGTTTTCTATGTGTGATATGTATGTATTTAAAAAAAAAGGGGCGGAAGCTAGTCATTCATAAAAGCATTGTTCTCCTACCCTTGTCTCATGCACATTGGGGATGGCCCTACAACATCAAAATTATATTGGCTGCCACTGACTGCTGCATTCTTCTATCTCTCTCTCAGACATAACATAACCATGACTCCCAAACTAGAATTATGGGTATCAAAGTACACTATGGAAACAGAACACCTAGATTCGTTTAGATAAATCACAATCACAATTTAATATTACAAATCGAAAAGTTTGTACCTATGCGAGTATTTTTTTCATGTAAACTTTGAATATTGGCTTATGACCTGGATTACCTTAGGGTACTTTTATCCCAGTACACGAGAGAGAGAGGCGCCAGTAAGTAATACTCTTTCTTCTTGTTTCAGCTGAGCCTGTAGTGAAAGCATACTTGGGGGAGCTACAGAAGAATGTCATTTTCGCCTACGTGGATGTTGGTGATAGAGAATAGTAAGTGCCATATTGTATTTTCTGCCTTAATTATGGTTGACAACATTCAAAGAACGAATTAGCTTAAGGAAGTGCAGGTTCTAATTTCCAATACAGGACAAATGTTTGTAAATTTAATTAGGTACTTCTGTGGCGCAGTGAGCGAATGCCAAATATTTGTGTTATGACATATGAGCAGTGACCGGAATTAGACGGGCTAAAATACCTTAAGTTAAGGGCAGAGTGTAGAGACTTCATTACTACAACAATTTTATTCGGCCCAATTCGGCCCAAAAATTGAACAACTTTCGCAGTAAGTACATATAATATTTACGTTAATAATATTGTGAACTTATTCAAATCATTTTTCTTTTAAACCGACTGCAAAAAGTTCTTGATTTTTTAACTTGCATTAAAGTTTTAATTGTTATTAACTGCTGATGGGCAGGGTTGAGGGCGTGTTTCGCATTCCAAAAGTCGTGCGTGCTCCACTATAAATGTGTAAACCTATAAATAAATTTTAAGTACATAAATAAACCGAAAACCGAGACAATTGGCCTGAAAAAATTTTTAGTATAGCGTCTCCACTTTGTCCCTGTTATTTTTCGAACATTAGGTATTTTAGCCCGCCTAATTCCGATCACTGCTCATGAGTCATGTGGTTCCACAGTTCAAGATCTGCCACTTCTGTTTAGTCTGAGGCTTAATCAATAGGCATAATCAATTAGGAACTCATAGTTTGCAATATCCTGGTCTCTAGGGCGATCACGAATATTTCAACAGACTTTTCGTAAGAGTAACCAAAAAAGTTGGCCAATGACAAAGCATTATTTTAAATCTATGTTTTCTCGTAAATTTTTACGTCTTCGATAGTAATATGTTTTGTCTAGTCTTCGTGATCGAGCCTCAGATTTATAAAGATTCTCAAGATCACATGTGCTGAAGGCAGTGCGCAAATTACCATTGTCATCTGCATAAACATTTATATTTATGTATTTTCACAAATATTATAGATTATTGAGCATTGTGTTGCTTATTTACTTATTTGCCTTAAATCAAGATGCGTAAACTTCTCAAAGAGTGTGCCTTTGATGTTGCAAACAATTATTTTACAGATAAACTGTTCTACCACTTCAACGTATGCATACTATAGTGTTGTAATCTCTATCTCTAGCGGATTGGGGCACTGTACTACAGGTTTTTATAAACCTATTTCAGGCACCAGTTTCTCGCAAAACAACAGCCTCGGAAACCAAGAATTGGTTTCATTTTGTCATTTTTATTCATAGTTTGGGTTTCTGACTTAGCGATAAAGCTGCAGGTTAAAGATCAGTTCCTATTCTTAAGTTTTGAAAGTACTGTAGGTACACAGGTATACTCAATTATTTTATAGTACGCGTCATGTAAAAATAACGCTGGAAGAAGTGGGAAGAAGGGTGTGTGTTTTCGCACGGGTAAATACCGATAGGTAAATCGCCTATTGCGTAGCTTCCCCTCAGCGTTCTCTTTACGTGACGCGACCTCTAACCTTGTTTTGAGTGAATGAAATAAATGATTGTTGCAGCTGGAAAGACAAAGCCTGTCCATTCCGAACGGACACCCGCACCAAACTGATGGTGATACCGACTATCATCCGATGGAAGGGAGTACAAAGACTCGAGGGTTCGCAGTGCAACAACAGAGATCTACTGCAGATGCTGTTTGAAGACGAAGACTAGACGTGACGTACAAAGACTACATACGTACGTACTAAGACTAGTACGCAGATATTTATATTGTAAATAAGAGTAATCGGCATTTGCTTTCATTAAAGATTTTGTAAAATAATGCTTATTTTTATTCTCATAAGTCATAACAAATAGTGTTACGAGTTTGGCTCCCTTTACACTAGCGTTTTTAACGTAGGCGTTCGATATGTTGCTGGAGAAACGCAAGTGTGAACGGGAATTAAGTGTATCTCACATAAGCACGGCAATAAGATTGAAAATATCTTCATATTTTTTGAATGCTGATAGGACTATTCCGTCAAAAATTCATGCTTTTTCGGCGGAGTGGTCATAAGTTAATGAGAGTTAGGAATAATGGTGATGCGGCCTGAAACGCAACTCTAGGTCCACCCCATTTCGGCAAAGACCTTATGACCATTCTGCTAAAAAACATTTATTGGAGGAATAGTTATAAGTCTTGCTACGCATAATTTACGGAAGGAATTGCAACTGAACGCCTCCGGCACCGCAGGGTTCTTCTGTGCGTTGGACACTATTCCCATCTGCCCGCCTATTCTTTCCTCCTTTTTCCAACAGTGGGGCAGATATACAGAGGCAGCCTTCAGCAAGTCGAAGTGCTTTTGAAAGGCAACAGAGGCTTCGAAAATGAATAAAAAATTAAGAACTTTATTCAATAGGAAATATAAGGAACACCTTGACACGTCAATTTTATTAATTTACATATATTCGTAATGCAACCAAAAATAGGCATGAATAGACAAAAACACTATTTGGCTAAAAAAATAATGTGTTTATTAGAATCATTTTTATTCTTAATTTTTTTTAAGGTGGATACATTTTCATCACAATCTTTGTAAGAATGTATGTAAGCTTTATGTATGATATGAGCTATCCTAAAAGTCGCATTTCTAGAGAAACTGAAACACCTTTGGCTATATTTCACTGAGACCATGGCGGCGCAACCAGTCGCCGCTACCAACAAAATTTATACAATTCTATAGAGTTACTCACCTGGTTGCGCAACCATGCGGACACCACCATACATTTTGTTGGCAGCGGCGACTGGTTGCGCCATCAGGGTTTCCTGGTGAAATATAGCCCTTAGTCTTCTGGTTTAGGTCATCTTCAAAATGTTATGAAGGGAGTTTATTGTTCGTGATGGGAGGCACAGTGCAGGTCAGTGTAGACTTTCATTGTACCTAGTACGTCTTTATTCGTTGGTGGTTGGGTGAGGAGTCCCATCGAGACACATACAATGCTATTACGTAAGCTGTAAAAGTGTGGATAAGTTTTGAGTTCGCGTCTTACACCACACACACATTCCTTCATATTAAATATCAAAGTACCTAGTGCGAGGCTTAAAATGAAAAGAGAACATTTTATGATTTATGTATTTTATTAGGAATGTACTTACAAATTTTATTACACTATAAAATATACAAAAACAGCTACCTACATTGAGCAACTTAATTATGCCTAACCCATTATTTGAAGTATTTACAAATGTCATCTTAACTTTAACTAAAATACCTATTTACTTAACCATACATTGATTTAATCATCATTCATTGTTATTAGCAGTTCCGGTCTACTGTTGGGCATATGCTTATTTTGATTATGCCACTCGCCTCGATCCTGCGCTAATCTCTGAGCCAGGTGTTGCCCACGTTAAAATAAATTTATTGAAATCCATAAAAATAATCATCATCCACAGCCCGAATTCACCCTCTATGGGGTATAGTTATAATTAATTATTGTACGTCATTGTAAGTACTAATTTTCTCATTTTTTTTCTACTTTTATTAGGAGTTTAATCTTCACTACTTTTAGTTTACTTTTTTATCGGCCAACTCTGGTGTCGCAGTTTTTAGGCCGCCCGAAGGCATAACGACTGAAAAAGCTGGGACCAACATCGAAACGTGCCACCCGAAGCACGGAAGTGCTCAGCGAGGTGATCGGCTAACTCTGTTACAAACAGAAATGATTGAAACCGATCCTGTTTTTACAAACTGTGACAGTTTGTCAAATGACGTTCATTGAATTTCGACAGATGAAATGTCAAAGTTTGTAAAACCAGGATCGGTGTCAATAATTTCTGTTTGCAACAGAGTTAGCCGATCTCCATCGCCTTTTTATTGATAAATCTTGTCAACGTCGACATTGGCAAAGTTGTGGACGCTATACCACAGAGGCCATAAATAAAAAAGAAGAAAAGTTAGCCGATCACCCTGCAGATCTAAATGCCACTAAACGGTCACCCATCCAAGTACTGACCGGGCGGAGTGTTGCTTAACCAAGATGATCTGCTTAGAACACCAAATATAATTCTTTAAGGAAATAATTGAAATCGTTAGAGTAGGGTGTAACTGTTATGAAGCTACTATCAATCAACGCTCAGCCGTAGTCCTACTTGAAATTTTGGTACGTTTCTTGCAAAGTGTAGGGTACTTACTATAGAAGACTATTAAACTTAATTATCACAATAAAACTAGATAACTAGCTAGCGCGAAATAATAAAATTCATTCAACATGTGCGTGTGGGGTGTACAGGGTTCCAACCCCTATCTTCGGAACCCAAGCCAACCCCACCTGCACGTGGTGAACCCTGCTAAACAACGAACAGGGCTCTGGCGGCCGGCTGATTGCGGCATAGCACAGCCTACATCGGCACAGCCAAATCCCCTGGCCACTGACGGGCAGCAGCGTCGGTGGTGCGAGAAGCTGTGCCCTGCGATCCCCAACCCGCATGCCCAGCGTGGGGATTATGGGTATATCCCACTTTTTTAGGGGAGGCCTATGTCCAGCAGTGGACTGATATAGGCTGATGTGGTGATGTGGTGCGTGTTTATACTCTCATCAGTGGGGCGTCTCAAGTACGCAAATCTGCCTAATATTATAAGGCCTTACTTATGAACATCTTTCAAAAGATAAACGATACTTAGGCTATTGCCATCTCTTACTGTTGTATAATGACAAACAGTGACAGGACTAACTTTAAGCATGGGTTAACTTTGAGTAGCGTTCATAAGCAAGGGTGATAGTTGTCATTGTTCTACCAAATCGTCAAAAACATCAAAATGGCGTGTCTTTGCAGGAGTATATTAAAATATATTTAAAGAACTCCTGCAAAGTTACGCCTGAAGCAATCAACTATGAAAATTTATAACAGTATTTATAAATGCTTTAAAACTACACTTTATATTTTTCTTATAAAATATTTTTTTTAAGTCTGATAAAACCCTGGAGCTGTTTTTTAAAACTTAGTAGATAATGTAGGCACCATTTCGACTTCACTGATATTCCGGACGAAAACGCTTTTTTCCCATGGTGCTTCTGAAATTCTAGTGCCTTCTAGTGGGATCACGAGCTCCAGGATTTTGTCCAATTTTACTTATACTTTTATCAATGAATTTTCTAACGTGCGTGAATTCTGAGGGCTTACCACAAGTTTTTATAGTTTACGAAAACTTTATAAGTTTCGGTATCTTTCCATACATTTTCGTAGTTCATGCACGTTTCCCTAGAGGCGCTGTACTGAAAATGTATGGAAAGATACCGAAACTTATAGAGTTTTCGTAAACTATAAAAACCTGTGGTAAGTCCTCTGTTTAGTTTCTCTAAAAAAAACATAAATTCAGCGTAAGAAAGAACTATTGATACGTGAAAGGCACTTTATATAAAGATTGTGAATTTGTGACACGATCTCTATCTTCTTACACTTTTAATGTTGGAAAAAATACTTCATACATATATTTAGGGAGACAGACTCCTACAAGTGTAAAGCTACCTTTTTTTAAGCTTTCAAAAATCCTCTGTTAAGCTTTACTTTTACAAGTAAGCTTTCTTGTTCTATGCCATGAAAAATCCTCTGATAAGCTTTACTCTTACAAGTGTTACGTTTTTTTTCTAAGCCTAGAAAAATCATCTGTTAAGCTTTGATGGCCATGCCCGCCATAGCGCTGGTGGCGGCAGCAGACGCCTGGTTCTCATCTGGATCGTCGATGAGCGCGAGGTCGCGGGTAGGCACTGATATTAGCACGTCGTAGAAAACTTTTTTGCTTCGAAGGAACGCGCTTTTGTTGTCGAAGATAACGGAATCTGAAAATAAAATTACGCCTGAATAAGTCGATGCCTAAAGAAATTGATTCTGGATTAGTCATAAATGACGGCGGTACAACATTAAAAGTACAATCGAATTGAGAAACTCCTCCTTTTTCATATTTATTTATTTGCTAACATGTACACAATTGCAAAGCTTAGATAGTACGTAGCTTTATATAATAGCACATACATACATGCAACCTGTTACGGTACTGCAATTTTGTTTGAGCCTATTGTATTATGATTTTTTGAAATAATTTATCAGAAATACAGGTCTTAAGGTGATTATATATGTCAAACCTCCCTCTCGCTCACACTTTTCAACATTTTTGAAGATATGAAATCACTAAATGTAGTTATGCAAAATAGCAAACCTTCACGGCTTAGAAAATAACAATACAAAGGCTCAGCAAGAATATCATGTTGAACCCAACACGTTTTCCTACCAAAAAAATTGTACCAAAATTGATCACATTGGTACAAGTTTTTTGGTAAGGAAACGTGATAGAATCAAAATGATATTGCTGAACCTTTGAATTGTTATTGTCTAGAATGTGAGGGTTAGCTATTTTGCATAACTAAATTCAGTGATTTTAAATCTTCAAAAATGTTGAATAGTGCAAGCGAGAGGGAGGTTTGACATGTATCGTCGCCTTAAGGTAGGCATTGATTTATAGGCCCAAAAGCTTGTCCATTTCGGTGGTAAGGTAATAAGTTACTTACAAGTAGCTGGTCCGCTAACTGGTAGAATGCCGACGTCAACGGCACCTTCGTGGATCTTCCTCGGGCCATGCACGACTTCCACGTTGCCTTCCTCGTCACGTCGCTTTATCACGAACTTGATGTCGTGACTGTCCACTCCGAAATCCCATCTGAGAGAAACAATAAAGCATAAAGGTATAACATTGAAACTTGAAACTGGTTAGTTTTATAATCCCCAGTTTTGCTCCACCAGTGGGGATTAATTAACTAAAGCTTGATCGTGGTTCGGCCAAAATATTTTGAAAAAACATGAAGAACAAGAACATAAATTTATTTATTTGACACAAAACGAAGGTAGGTATAGAATGTTAACTTTCTTGTGACAATTCTTGCCTTCCTTCACTTTCGCGAAAAAACATGAAAAACAAGAACATAAATTTATTTATTTGACACAAAAGGAAGGTATACCATGTTAACTTTCTTGTGACAATTCTTGCCTTCCTTCACTTTCGCGACACTTGTCGGCATTTCTGCCCGTTGGTCGGTGGAAGGTGATTTAGCTATGCCAATGTAGGCTGCGCTATGCTGCAATTAGCCGGCCGCCAGAGCCCGGTCGTTATTTAAGGGTGCACCACGGGCAGGTCAGGTTGACTCGGCACCCCAGCCAGTACACCAAGCATAGTATAGTGTGCTAGTATCACCTTCTTAGGTCCCTTCTAGGTCCCCTTGGCCATAGCAATAAGAAGGCAGACCAAAGATTAGCTTCGTATGACGCTAGGTTTAACTTTCAAGAATACTTTAGATAGGTACTTTTACTTTTTGATAAAGAAAAAAACACGTATAGTTCATTTTACTTTACCTCCGTTTGACGCTAGTTTAAAATAATTCTCAAATAAGTACTTTGGGTAAAGAGGAATTACTTGTAAAAGTAAATGTAAATGGACTCCCTTTTCCGCAATTGGACTGCAGTTGGTCCATTGTGCGTGTGGTATTCAAGAGGATTGACTTACTTCAACACACTATCAGCATCAGCACATAGTAAGTCCACTGTGTGCTTCTCTCCAGTCTTGATGGTGACGCGTTTGTATTCCTTCTCGGAATCGTTCGCGTTCTTCGAGTAGTAATGTTTGGGTACTTTTCCACCGGGTTTCACCTGGAAATTTAATATTGTTGAATCTTATTCACCGGCACTATTTAATTTCTCTCCATAGAATAAACATACATAATGTTATTGTTGTTTCTTGTACCTACCACCTACAACTACAATGGGTAGGTAAGTAGGTACTCACTTATAAATATGTATAATTTTTACCATATTTTGTTCTGTTATTGTATTATATCTACTAAGTGCCTGATGTCTGTACTGTGTTTACCACCTATACCTACCTATTTAAATGTACGTGTGTGATTGAAGAAACAAATAAATGTTTTATCTATCTATCTATCTATCATTTATCTATACATAAACATCATAAATCTTAAATAGATTAGAATAAACTATTTTTTATTTCATCATCATCATCATCATCATCAGCCTATAGCAATCCACATTGTAACAGAACAGCGTGTCTGTTTAGTGATAGTTAATTTAATACTAAAATTAAATTATACAAATATTTTGATTAAAATACATTTTTTCAGTGCCCTCTAGGGGATTTTAGTTGAGTTACGTATCTACATTCAAAGAATTAATGTAGAAGCCTCGCTATCCGTCGCTAGATGTCGCACGTGGCCGTACCATAGATGTATGCATGCATTCTACTTGTAATGTGTGTATTGGTAGAATGACCAAAGACTTTAATCTTTCTAGGATTCTGGATCTGTGGGCGGACTTGGGGAGAGTACAAATGGATCTTATTATTTTATGTAATAACAATAATTTTATAAACTAATTAAAATAATTTGAAGCTAAAATATTGTAAAGATTTTAAGCAGAGATATAGTGTTAAAAGGTTTTCTATTAGTTGAAAAAAATATATGCAATTTTGGTGATGTTAGAAATTCGAGGGCGGAAGTGGATTTTCGTTTGTGAAATTCAAATAAAATTTGGAAGAAAAGACGCTTGGCGGGAATGCGAGTGAGGATAGAGGTTTCGGTGGGAAAACGCGGATTATTCAGCTTGGGGCCGCGATTGAATTCACTTTTGTTTTACTGCGTAAAAACTTTTAGAGTAAAATTTTGATTAATTTGTGTTAAATCTTGTGTAATATTAAGGGGAGGAGATTTCTGTTAATAATTTCAATTGATTGGGTTTAATTTTTGAGTAAATACTGGGGTTTTTGTAAAGTTTTGCTTTTAGTGTTGTAAATTGGCGGGAGTGGAGTCTAGGCGCGAAGCTAGGGTCTTCCCTGTAATTGCGGTAAATCTTCTCATAGTAGAAGTTCCAGAGGGAGTTTTACCTTGCGGTGTTATCACGTACTCTGGGTCCTCTGATAGGTAGCTAGGGAGCCAGGTTTGTTGGAGTGGGCTGGCCTTCGAGTTTTCCCTCGCATAGGGCTCGAAGTAACTCCCTGGGTGATGTAATTTGACTATCAGAACCAGTAGGGCCCGTCGAAGTGGATCCGTGCCTCTTAGGGCGCCGGAGCTCTGGTACTTGAGTTGCATTAGCTCAGTCTTTATTTATATATTTATCTATTACACCCATATAGTCCTTGTCCGGTAACTCTTTGCATCCCTAAGCTTCGGCTCGCAAAGTAGAAACCCTTAGGGCAGTGCTAGGGTAGAGTCACAAAGTCGAGGCTCACTACCTCGTTCCCCAGCTCTATAGTGGTAGAAGCTCTTCATTGCACTTCGAAGAGCTGCATGCACGATTAAATTTAAATGTGAAGCTTCGGCTTCTAGCTTGCTCAAATACACATTTAGCTGTAGGTATAGGTAGATAGGTAGGTACACACCACTAAAATAATTAACGTTGTAGGGTTAGGTAACTTAAGTCTAGGATCATTTAGACTACTTACCTATTTACAATAGTAAATTCAAGTTTGTGGGAGTATGTTTGTTTATATGATTCCTTGTAGTAGATAGACCGGCTTTTGCCCGCGGCTTCGCACGTAACTTATGTAACGTTTATAGTAGAAATGAATAGATAGGTAACTGGAAACAGGCAAGGAATAGCTAAATTTTAAGTAGGTAGATTTATTTAAGTCCACTACAGTAGGAAGGCCTATGTACCATCTAACCATGTTTGTTACGTATAATACTTTTAATAGGTAGACTGACTTTCGCCCGCGGCTTCGCTCGTGTGGTGTCCGGCCTATGTGTATGGGTATCTATTTACCTACTTGAAGGAACCTCCGATTATGTTACATAATTTATTCAATAATTATCCAACTCTATATTAGTACGCTTGGTCGAACATAAGTTCTTAGCAACTCTGGGCTGTAGACTAATGACAGAGAAGCTAACATCGGTTTGACTGAATCTATGAAATATATAAATTCCGACTATAGTTGCAAAAGCTCAAACTATATTGAACATGGGCAAATGTTCTAGTCTATTCTGTGATAAGATAAACAGAAGACTATTCGTCACGTCATATTTATAAATGGCTGGTTGTACTATAGTTCGAATGTAAGAACTGTTTATTGATATTTTAAAGACAAGTAATCGGAAAGTTCTAGATGGTAGAAACCTGAGGTAGAAACTAACTGATACGTTTATACTATGGACTAATATTCATTGAAATTATAATGCGATTTGATATAAAAATCTAAGACAAGATAGAGACTGGAGTTATTAGATAAGAAATTGATTTTATACATACCAATAAAGTAACTCATTAGAGTATACCTACTAAGTTACCGACTATGTTGGTTCATGCAGAGAGGCAGAAGCTTCTTTAATAAGATTTCCTTAAGTTTTGGTTAGTATTATTATACAAGGCTTTTGGAAATCCGCAGTAACCTTTTGTCACAAAACAGAAATGTTTTGTGCTTTAGATCCCTCATGTCCCTTGAAAGAAATATACTGACAGACACGAATTTACATTATGTACAGTTTATTTGTTATTGTGATTTTAATTATTTTATGTACGGTTATCTGCGATGCCGCGATGTAGGTATGCCCCACTGATTTATCTACTCGTGTGTGTCGTGTGAAAGTGTATGTGTGTGTGATGTGTGTGATAGAGTTATTTAACTATAACGTAATTCAAGTCCAAATTATTAAGTACGAGTCCCAGTACTTGGAATGTGATGGAGGCTTGTCCAAGTAGGGCTGTCGAGAGTCACAGGTACCCGCGGGGCGGGGCGGGTATCCTAGTCATGTTCCGGGTTTGTTTGTATGTTTGTTTGTTATTTGAAATATTAGTCATTTCCATCTCCGAAAGGCTAAATAGGAATTCCTAAGTTGTTCTATGTAAGTAGGTAGGATAATTAAATCAATTAAAAGTAGGTTTAAGTAGGTAGATAGTATATTAAAGCCATCTCGAGTATCTTTAAAGGATTTGGGTATTACAATACACAAAGTATGGTCCAATTTCTTACTAGACGATCACAAGGCCAAAACAAATATTTAAATAGGTACAATTATCTAATAAGATTATTTAAACTAACTCAAAAAAGTAGAAATTAGGTATAAAATATTAGTACTACAACATTAAGACAAAAATAGTGCAGATCGGGTAACTTTGCGCCAACATATGTTTAGTTGGGTAATATTGGGACATGATGTTAAAGTGTACAAATTTATGAATACGGACGAAGTATTTTGTATGATTATGTTAGAAATTATTGTGTAGGAATTTTAATACGAAATAATAATATAGGTAATTAATTAATGTAAACATAAATATTAGGAAACTACTGGTTCTAAAAACATAGGATAATATAATAGAGTGAGTTTATGATAGGTAAGTTAGATATAGTGTTAGAGATACTTAGAATTGATTTTAATATTATAAGTTTTGTTAGATATATATATAGGGGGGGCGTTACAACTGCTGGACATAGGCCTCCCCTAATGAGCGCCATTGCGCCCTGTTCTGAGCTCGACGCATCCAGCTTCTGCCAGCAGCCTTTCGCAGATCTTCACTCCGACTGGCCGGAGAGCGTCCTACACTATTTTTTTATTTAGAAGTACAATTTAAGTAGTAGTAGAGTTCTTTGTGGAAGGCTCGTCTGGGGAAGTACTGCCACCATGCCTATTTCTGCCGTGAAGCAGCTGTGCTGTGTTTCGGTTTGAAGGATGTGGGTGCCGGTGAAACTACAGGCACAAGAGGCTTATCATCATCGTGTTTCAAGTTGATGGAAGCAGGGCGTTGGTGTGCGTTACCCCAGCAGAATTTTTTCTTCTAGAATGAAGTGAGTTCCAGGAATAATTAGTGCATTACTTGCTGTAAATGTGCGTCAAGAAAAAAAATTTGTGCGTGCTGCCGTTTTGGAATAAATCGCAAAAATAGGTTTTCTGCTGGAGTAACGTTCTTCCAGCAGGAAGATTCTAAACGGATGATCCTAGACAAAAATGAATTATATGGGCAGGTAGCTTATATTTGTGCATAAAAGTGCGCAAAAAATAAAATTTGTGCGTATTAAGGTTTTTGAGTTATTAACTTTCCTGCTGCGGTAACGTTTTGCAAAATCTTGGTTCTCGGAAACCATTGAATGTGCAACTATAAAATATACATGCACGAGTAGCTCTTAATTTGTGCGTATTTGTGACAAAGTAAAATTAACAAAAATCCATACAGTTTTTAAGTAATCTAGCTTTTTTGAAAAACCTTAAAAAAATTCTAGCTCTTTAATGGACAGACGCACAAATTCATTGTAAACGGTGTTCGGTTCTTGTTGTTATCCTTTGTAACCACAAAAAGTTTCAAGAAGGTACATACACGCGTTTTTGAATAATATCGATTTAACCAAATCTGATAAGGTCATAACTTTGACGTCAAAATGCAAGAAACCTTTTCAACGCACAATTGTGGTATGAACAAAAAAATTAGTGCGTTTAATGATAATTAAACCCTGAAAATTTCAGCTCTCTACGTCCCATATTGAGCTAGTTATAAACGATAGTCTGAAATAAGACCTAGACCCTGGTTTCTGACCTGTGATCCGACCAAATTCGAATGACCACTAAAAAGCGACCGTTTCATACATATTGATGACCTTCTTAATTTTCCTTACGAGCCGTATTGGTCCTGGATACACTCAAGTACAAAAGTTATTGATATTTTTGCAAACTATTTTAGGATTTAAGAGAAATGAAGTCAGTAGGTACCTATCTAACCACATACCTATCTTTTTAACCGACTACCTCGGAAAGAGGGTTATGTTTTTCGAGAATTTTAAACCTAAATGAATGTTTAACGTAGCTAGTTTGCTACCTAACTAGGCCTCTGCCTGAAGTCTCTACTTTCTCCAGTAAGGTAAGTAAAATTTACCTACCCTGGATCGAAAAACACATAGGTATTAATGGACAGAAACTATGGAACAAATAGGTAGACACGTTTATCAATAATTTTCAGTCCCTAGATGAAAAATACGAAATCGGCGAGGGGAGCGAGCTGCAATTTTTTTCAAGTATTGCTAATTACGCTGTTGTGTTGTTGCAAACTTTTTAGAGTTGTGTACGGTAGTTTTGAACATTACACCCTTATTGGTCTACAATTTAGGGCATAGTTAGGTGCGACTACGAATCAAATGGAAGCAATCAAATCGGCGAGTAGAGCGAGCCGCGAAATTTTTCTAACATTGTGAAAACAAAATATTAAAAAATAAAACCTTTATCTGGATTTCAATCCAATCCAAGTGTGCGTTACCCCAGCAGAATTTTTTCTTCTAGAATGAAGTGAGTTCCAGGAATAATTAGTGCATTACTTGCTGTAAATGTGCGTCAAGAAAAAAAATTTGTGCGTGCTGCCGTTTTGGAATAAATCGCAAAAATAGGTTTTCTGCTGGAGTAACGTTCTTCCAGCAGGAAGATTCTAAACGGATGATCCTAGACAAAAATGAATTATATGGGCAGGTAGCTTATATTTGTGCATAAAAGTGCGCAAAGAATAAAATTTGTGCGTCTTAAGGTTTTTGAGTTATTAACTTTCCTGCTGCGGTAACGTTTTGCAAAATCTTGGTTCTCGGAAACCATTGAATGTGCAACTATAAAATATACATGCACGAGTAGCTCTTAATTTGTGCGTATTTGTGACAAAGTAAAATTAACAAAAATCCATACAGTTTTTAAGTAATCTAGCTTTTTTGAAAAACCTTAAAAAAATTCTAGCTCTTTAATGGACAGACGCACAGATTCATTGTAAACGGTGTTCGGTTCTTGTTGTTATCCTTTGTAACCACAAAAAGTTTCAAGAAGGTACATACACGCGTTTTTGAATAATATCGATTTAACCAAATCTGATAAGGTCATAACTTTGACGTCAAAATGCAAGAAACCTTTTCAACGCACAATTGTGGTATGAACAAAAAAAGACGTGTGGCACTCGGGGACTGCCGCGGTAAAGATATTGCATAGCATTTTGTATCAACTTATGCAATTATAATTATTTATTTATTTTATTTATGCAGTATTTCTTTTTCTTTGATATTAATTCAAGTTACACTTTTTGAGCGTGGTGATCGTCTCGATTCGTGCGAGCTTCGTAGAGTCGTACAATACGTCTAGTTGCACGCACACAAACACCGTGTCGAAGACTGCCGAAAAGAAACGACGGTAGACAATGCACGGCCTTCAAGCCACACCTCCGTGCCCGTCGGAGTGGGGAGCGTGAGGTTTTTTTCCGTTACGAAATTTCTGGATTCGGTCCCCGCGCTCAAGGCCCTCGATAGAAGCTATGCAATAGCTTAAAAATTAGTGCGTTTAATGATAATTAAACCCTGAAAATTTCAGCTCTCTACGTCCCATATTGAGCTAGTTATAAACGATAGTCTGAAATAAGACCTAGACCCTGGTTTCTGACCTGTGATCCGACCAAATTCGAATGACCACTAAAAAGCGACCGTTTCATACATATTGATGACCTTCTTAATTTTCCTTACGAGCCGTATTGGTCCTGGATACACTCAAGTACAAAAGTTATTGATATTTTTGCAAACTATTTTAGGATTTAAGAGAAATGAAGTCAGTAGGTACCTATCTAACCACATACCTATCTTTTTAACCGACTACCTCGGAAGGAGGGTTATGTTTATCGAGAATTTTAAACCTAAATGAATGTTTAACGTAGCTAGTTTGCTACCTAGCTAGGCAGAGACTTTCTCCAGTCAAATTTACCTACTCTGGATCGAAAAACACATATATATATGTACATATACTACTAGGTAGGTACGTTTATCAATATCTTTTTAGTTATTTTTAACTGAAACGCTATCTAGTATATTATAAGTAATTAGCTAGTTAGGCAGTAGTTAGGTAGTACTTATGTCTACTGTGTAGTTTACTAGGTAGGTACCACCACACCACACCACACCAGCCTATATCAGTCCACTGCTGGACATAGGCCTCCCCTAATAAAGGGGGATATACCCATAATCCCCACGCTGGGCATGCGGGTTGGGGATCGCAGGGCACAGCTTCTCGCACCACCGACGCTGCTGCCCGTTGGTGGCCAGGGGATTTAGATGTGCCGATGTGCTATGCCGCAATCAGCCGGCCGCCAGAGCCCCGTTCGTTGTTTAGCAGGGTGCACCGCGTGCAGGTGAGGTTGGCTTGGGTTCCGAAGATGGGGGTTGGAACCCCGTACACCCGATAAGCGTACCGTACAGGTAGGTACGCTTATCAATATTTTACAGTCGGGTTTTAGTCGGTTATTTAACTTAGGTATACCTACCTATCTAGTTTATTAAAGTATTTAGCTAATTAGGCAGTAGTTAGGAAGTAGGTACTTATGTATATTATTTACATAATATACCTACTCCTTACTATGTAGTTTACTAGGGCAGAGCTCATCAAAAATATAATAAAATATTGTTTTGTAATTTAAAGTAGGTACCTACCTATCACTAATAGTAATAATAGTAATAACCTAGCTACTAGGTAACTATTGATAGGTATATTACCTACTAAGGTTCCTACAAACTTAATAAAAAGCATTAGGTATACTTAGTTGGTCATCTATTTTCATATTTAAGTGGGGACCTACCTTTTGGACTAAATATTGTACCTACTTCCTGTTTTGACCTCGCGTGAACCCAATATAATTTTGCGCGCGAAGTATAGCGCGGCGAGTAGACAAGACACGCCGTGGCGCCGCGCCGCATCGAATTTAGGTATTGTAGGTCCTTAAGCATTAAAAATAAAATGTACCTACCTACCTGTGACTATACCTACTTGCCTGTATGTTTTGTATTTCATTATTTTCTAGTTTCAATAAAAACAAAAACCTGCATATAAATATTCTTACATTTACGAGTACCTATACCTATACCTAACCTACCTAGTTACCGTCACAATCCATCGGCGGCGAACACTGAGCTCTGTACCTATAGCTATAAAATGTATACTTAGCCTTGTGGTTTTTGATGTTGGAGTTTTTAGGCCGCCAAAAGGCATTCGACATGGCTTAACGACTAAAAAAGTCGCGACCAACATCTTAACGTGCCTTCCGAAGCACGGAAGAGCTCTGATCTAAATGCCACTAAACGGTTACCCATCCAAGTAGTGTCCGGGCGGAGTATTGCTTAACCAAGATGATCTGCGAAGACCAACGAAGTAAGCCACGCCATGAGCGCCTCTGACCTTCACTGTTATGAACTTATTAAATAAAATTGCATTGGTTACATTTCGTTTTATTCTCATTTTGGAATATTTATTTTGATCTCGTCTTGGCTAAAAAAATGCTTCCAAGCGGAAATTCGTCCTTGGCATTGATACGACGTAGTCAGTCATCCGTCTCGCACTCATTTATTTAAATATATATTCTTCATTACATATTGGATTGAAATCCAGATAAAGGTTTTATTTTTTAATATTTTGTTTTCACAATGTTAGAAAAATTTCGCGGCTCGCTCTACTCGCCGATTTGATTGCTTCCATTTGATTCGTAGTCGCACCTAACTATGCCCTAAATTGTAGACCAATAAGGGTGTAATGTTCAAAACTACCGTACCCAACTCTAAAAAGTTTGCAACAACACAACAGCGTAATTAGCAATACTTGAAAAAAATTGCAGCTCGCTCCCCTCGCCGATTTCGTATTTTTCATCTAGGGACTGAAAATTATTGATAAACGTGTCTACCTATTTGTTCCATAGTTTCTGTCCATTAATACCTATGTGTTTTTCGATCCAGGGTAGGTAAATTTTACTTACCTTACTGGAGAAAGTAGAGACTTCAGGCAGAGGCCTAGTTAGGTAGCAAACTATCTACGTTAAACAATCATTTAGGTTTAAAATTCTCGAAAAACATAACCCTCTTTCCGAGGTAGTCGGTTAAAAAGATAGGTATGTGGTTAGATAGGTACCTACTGACTTCATTTCTCTTAAATCCTAAAATAGTTTGCAAAAATATCAATAACTTTTGTACTTGAGTGTATCCAGGACCAATACGGCTCGTAAGGAAAATTAAGAAGGTCATCAATATGTATGAAACGGTCGCTTTTTAGTGGTCATTCGAATTTGGTCGGATCACAGGTCAGAAACCAGGGTCTAGGTCTTATTTCAGACTATCGTTTATAACTAGCTCAATATGGGACGTAGAGAGCTGAAATTTTCAGGGTTTAATTATCATTAAACGCACTAATTTTTTTGTTCATACCACAATTGTGCGTTGAAAAGGTTTCTTGCATTTTGACGTCAAAGTTATGACCTTATCAGATTTGGTTAAATCGATATTATTCAAAAACGCGTGTTTGTACCTTCTTGAAACTTTTTGTGGTTACAAAGGATAACAACAAGAACCGAACACCGTTTACAATGAATTTGTGCGTCTGTCGATTAAAGAGCTAGAATTTTTTTAAGGTTTTTCAAAAAAGCTAGATTACTTAAAAACTGTATGGATTTTTGTTAATTTTACTTTGTCACAAATACGCACAAATTAAGAGCTACTCGTGCATGTATATTTTATAGTTGCACATTCAATGGTTTCCGAGAACCAAGATTTTGCAAAACGTTACCGCAGCAGGAAAGTTAATAACTCAAAAACCTTAAGACGCACAAATTTTATTCTTTGCGCACTTTTATGCACAAATATAAGCTACCTGCCCATATAATTCATTTTTGTCTAGGATCATCCGTTTAGAATCTTCCTGCTGGAAGAACGTTACTCCAGCAGAAAACCTATTTTTGCGATTTATTCCAAAACGGCAGCACGCACAAATTATTTTCTTGACGCACATTTACAGCAAGTAATGCACTAATTATTCCTGGAACTCACTTCATTCTAGAAGAAAAAATTCTGCTGGGGTAACGCACACAGGGCGTTGCATCGTAGAGCACGTTCCGAGGGCTTACCACAGGTTTTGATAGTTTTCGAAAACTTTATAAGTTTCGGTATCTTTCCATACATTTTCGTAGTTCATGCACGTTTCCCTAGAGGTGCTGTACTGAAAATGTATGGAAAGATACCGAAACTTATAAAGTTTTCGTAAACATAAAAACCTGTGGTAAGCCCTCTGAACAAACGTGATCTATGATCCAATGATTTGTCATAGGTTATTGTTACCACTTAAAATCAGGTGGGCCATGTGCTTACTGCAACTTCAAGTACCATAAAAACCGTACATACACAGAAGAGAAAGAATACAATTCTAAATAGCTGATGTAGCTGGTCAAAGTAATTGGGAATTGGATGATGATAGTTAGTGTCACAAAAAAACTGCCATAGAAATAGAAAGATATTGCCTATTTCTATGGTTATTTGTGACAATCATCATCAACAACCTATAGAAGTCCACTGCTGAACATAGGTCTCCCGCCAAGGATTTCAACGAAGAACGGTCTTGAGCCCTCTCCATCCACCGATTACCTGCAATCTTGACGATGTCGTCCAAAAACTAAACTTACAAATAAATAGAAAGAATAGGCATGACGACTGGGTCAAAAAATAATAATTCTAATTAGTCCGTCAGTTAGATCAACAAAAAATACTGGACACGTATTTTATTATTAATCGAATCAATAGAAATTGACGGAGATAAAGAACGTGAAAGGGGGGGAAGTGGGGGCTCGTGACGTCACGCCGGGGTAACAAATGTACTATATCGTGACGTCGTGCAGAACTTTATCGCACTATATCTTTTTTATTTTTTGTTTAATTGACAAAAGAAAAAATACCTGTCCAATATATTTTGGATATGTAAATAACGGACTAATTAGAATTTTTAAGTCGTCTAGCCTTTTCTCTACATATCATTAGGTTTATGTTCTATGTTCGCACTCTTTGATGATTGTTAAATTGCAAATAGGTAAATAATTACGCCGTAATTATAGTTATAGTACGCGGCATAGGCGCATTTTGTTTATTTTGCTTTTTAATCGGCTCAGGCCAGTCACGACTCAACCCTCACTTAATTCTCTCTTATACTTAGATACGGATGAAAGAATATTGCTTTGGTTTTAACATAAATTCGTTTACGGACTTCATGAATATAGACTCAGTTGAGTTAGTACCGTTTCATTTAACCACCGCATATTTAGGTATATATATTATGCATATACTACACCTATATTAGGTAATACAAACTGTAGCAGGGTTCCTAAAAGACATATTTGATGATCCTCTGTGGCGCAGTGGGCGAAAGTCGCCACGGGACAAATGTTTGCATGTTCTGCAGATATTTGTCTCGGGTCTGGGGGTTTTCTATGTATGTTATGTGTGTATCAATCATATGATTCCCACAATACAAGCTCTGCTTAGTTTGGGGCTACATGATGCTGTGATAGTTCAGCATTATTTTTTTTATTTTTTTATTTATACATACAAAATATTCTACTCTGTGTGAAAGATGATGTAAGTAAACAAGTATTTATTACAAAAAAAACCCTACTGCCTAGACAGGACGTTTTTAGTACTTTAGTAGTCAGTTTAGTTGGTTTTTAGTTCATCGAAAATTGAAAAGGGCTTTTTACAATCGCCATATTGGATTTTTTGAAATTTCATATAGCGTATGTCACATTCGTGGTCTAGACGAATCCAACCACACCTCATTAGTCGAAATCCATCCAGCCGTTTGGGCTACAGCGACCGACAAATAATATTACAAACATACATACACCCTAACAACATAACCTGACAGAAGTGGACTTCAGTCGGGTGAAAAGTGGTTTGGTTTGAATAGAAATAATAACATTAGCTTAAGCACTTACGATTAGACTGCACCTAGGGTCTCCGTTCTCATCCACCATGGTGCCTCCATAGTGCACCGGCAGCTGTTCCGCGTCAATGATGCTCAACAACTGCGCCTGCCACTTCTTAGCGTCGCTGCCGTAGATTTTTATCTTGGATATTGTGTACTCGTGCATGAACTTCTTTACGACGGAGAATGCCAGGGCGAATACTTTTGGTGCTGGAATATTGTAAAGTAAATTTTTCATTAAACTAAAACTTTTAACTCTACCATCAATATCAGATATTTGCACATTTGTGCATAAAAATAGTAAAAAGTTCACAAAAATAAGAGAAACACATAATGTAAATACCCGTCACAAAGATCAACTTTACCTACCATACTCTAGAATAAAAATGCTTAATAAAAGCCCATATTATATGGCTGTAAGAATTTTCAACAAACATCCCACTGAAATAAAAAACGAAAGCAGAACTCATATATTTGTTAAAAACTTAAAACATTTCTTACAGAAAAGTGTTTTTATACAGTACAGGAATATTTGGAGTTATTTAAATGTATTCACATTATGTAAACTTTGTTAATAGTTCATTATTTTCTTAGGTATTTGTTGCTTTGTCCCCTTTTGTTTTTAGCGCCCTCTACCCAACCTAATTTGCGATGCCTGAAAAGGGTAAATAAGTCATGTACTTTTAAAACTAGTCCTAAGACCTAATGTTACTTACACTTATTTATTATTATTATTAATCATTTATTTCAGAAACAAAACCCATAAAATTAAAATTAAACATTCAAATAATTACAAATACTAAATTACACACACAAAAAATAAATAATAAAATAAAATCAATTTAAGTGGAGCCCATCATGACTCGCATCCACTTATTTTGGAACGGGCAGTCAGCTCGTGCAACAATCATCTGCAGGATGCCGTTGCTACTGCCTCGCACACGCTGGAGTAGGGAAGCGGCTTTTTTACGAATAATGGCATGAAAGCCGTCCGCAAACATCGCAGATGCGCTGCAAAAGCGAGGCAGCCGCATCAGCATCCTGAAGATGTTATTATACTGGACACGCAGAGAGTTGACAGTCCGCTGGGTGTGGTTCAGCCATAAGCTACTCGAGTAGAAGGACTGGCAGTAGGCCTTAAAAAGTGTGATTTTAACTTCCCTCGAGCAGCGTGTGAACCTGCGAGCAAGCATGTTTCCCCGGACTGCCAGCGCTCTGCGTTCCCTTTCTATATCATCATCATCCTTTAAATCCTCAGTCACAATATGCCCCAGGTATTTAAAACTATTCACCACCCGTAGAGCCGCGCCATTGAGCATAATAGGCGGAACATAGACTGGTTTAACTTTCCCACTCCTGAACACAAGCACTTCGCTTTTTTTAGAGTTATACTTCATTCCATGTTCCGTCGCATATGACTCACAAATTTTAAGTAGCTTGCGGACTGAGCCCACCGACGGCCCCAGCAGCACCATATCATCTGCGTAACTGATGTTGTTGACGCATACTCCATCTACAAAACAACCCGTATGTGTACTGTGTTTATGCAAATAAATATCTTGTATCTTGTATATAAGTATTATTTACGTTGACCGTCTGGCTGTGGCACAACGGGGATAGCCTAGGGGATTTATCTATGGCACAGAATAATCCCCTGGGCCCTGATTCTCAGTATTATCATAAGGATTACTTAGAGATCATTATCACTACAGTACTACTATTACCTTTATGTTTAAATAACTTTTATGCTGGGTACGGATTACACGTTCCTGGTATACGGGGGGTGTACGGGGTTCCAACCTCCATCTTTGGAACCCAAGCCAACCTCACCTGCTCGTGGTGTACCCTGCTAAACAACAAACGGGGCTCTGGCGGCCGGCTGATTGCGGCATAGCACAGCCTTAATCGGCACAGCTAAATCCCCTGGCCACCGACGGGCAGCAGCGTCGGTGGTGCGAGAAGCTGTGCCCTGCGATCCCCAACCCGCATGCCCAGCGTGTGGATTATGGGCATATGCCCCTTTATTAGGGGAGGCCTATTTCCAGCAGTGGACTGATATAGGCTGGTGTGGTGGTGTGGTATACGCGTAGTTGACTCGAGGTTCGCTGTATACGCGTACATTGGATACGCGTATATTTAATATGGACGCTGCAAACCTGAGAGCGAGGTCATTCGATCCATAGCGCTACGCGAGCCGAAACCGACTGACCACGGCTCGCGCGGCACGCTTTCCCCAAAGTGTACGCGTAGCTGTACATACAGACAGGGCGTTCCAAGACACGCGTACGTACCCTGATACAAGAACACGCTATCCGTACACAGCTTCAAATTTCCGTATGGCGCGGCTACATTATCGCTCTACAGCGAAGATTCGCATTGTGTAAAGAAGACGTACTCTATGACTTTTCACTCGGGAGATAGAGAGGCAATACTTCGCCGTAGGGCGATAATGTAGGCGGCCTATTACAGTTTTGACAGTTCTCGCGAGATATGTCTGATGTGACAATAATTTTTAAGTATTCCTGGGAATTAGTCTCTGACCGCCGACGGGCTGCAGCGTCGGTTGAGAGAACCTGTGCCCTGCGATCTCCAACCCGCATACCCAGCGTGGAGATTAAGGGTATTATTAAGGGAGGCATACATCCAACAGTGGACTGATATTTCATCATCATCATCAGTCTATAGCAGCATCCCCTAATGACCGTCATTGCGCCCTGTCCTCAGCTCGACGCATCCAGCTTCTACCAGTAGCCTTTTACATAATATATAGTCACTTCACCTGGCCGGAGGTCTTCCTACAATTTATTTGCCGAGCCGCGGTTTCCACTCAAGAACTCGGTTATGTTGTTATTTACGCTCGACAATCTACGAGTCTTCGGCTAGATATAAAGCGATGCATTCAGGGCATTGTTGCGGCTCCCGCGTTTAGCGCCTCAGGTATGTTGGTGGAGGTGCGCGTCGACTCCTTTGACGCTATCTGGCGCAAAAAAAACATCCTCTTTGCTACACACAGTGCGCACGAGCAGCAACACTATCCTGAATACAATATCACATAAACCTGATTGTCCGATGTGGAAACTCGCACAAAGAACCAAATCTGCTTGTTATTAGGTTCTAACTCCTAATGATAATAAGTTTTTACTAACCTAGTGGGCCATGTTGTCATAATAAATAAATAATAATAAAATATTGCCCGATATTTATTTATTTATTTATACTCTATTGCACAATAAATGTAACAAAAATACCAAATCTCTTCTTGTTATTAGGTACTAACTCCTAATGATAATAAGTTTTTACTAAGCCAGTGGTCCATTTTATCAGAATAAATAAATAATAATAAAATATTGCCCGATATTTATTTAAACTCTATTGCACAATAAATGTAACAAAAAGGTGGGCTTAATGCTACGAGCTTTTTCTACTAGCCTAACCTGTGGTTTGTTTTTAGATGGTGGTAGGCGTGCTATAATTAAATCACCGATTCAACCCGTGTAGAGTGGGAGATGGTACACATTTTCGGCCGAAAGTTTCAGTTTCAGTTTATTTATTGCAAAATATAACTTAATAACTAGTACATTGACAGTTTTCAGTTATATACACCCTGTAGGAAGTTTAACTGGTGGGCAAAAACACATGTCCATCACACAGGTTATTCCTAGCGTGGTCTACGACACACCATTAAAATGTTGCATAGTTCCTACCTACTTACAAGTTTACGAACAACGTGTGAGAGTACTTAGGTATCTAATGGTCACTATATTAAAATATTAATAATTCTTACCTAAGTAGCAATTATTGTATTTTTTTCTGTCTTTAGTACATAAGTAGTGTAAGTAACGTGTAACCGAATAATTATAACTAAATTAAATCTATAAGTCCAAACGGAAAGAAAAGAACAATAAAATCATAAGTCAATGTTCAGGTTCTGAAGCTTTATTAGCATTTAATTCAGTTATAATTTGACATTTTGTTACTTAACCTCTATTTTTAGTTCTACGCCTACGTCATACGATTAAATAAATAAATAAATAAACCGAATAATCTGGTTGACATCCCCGATCTCGATCTTTTCGAGACTAAATCGCCTATATTAAAAGGATCCTATCAAGTAGCTGGTTTGGCATGCGTCCGTGAACTTTTGTTATTATCAATATTTCTTGCGATTCGGTTTATTTCTTTTTTCTTCTGTAAGTACTAGTTATTTTTTTTTATTCTTAAGTAGTCTCTTTAAAATACAAGTTTTTTTTACAAGTATGCTTCTGATAGTTTCGATATGCGGAAACATATAAATAGTAAATAGTTGCATTTATACAAAAGCAACAATATACTGTTTAGATTTTAAGTACTGTTTGTTTTCCAAATAAATAAATAAGTAACCGATTTTGGTATATGCATAAAAGTATTGTATATATCATACTAAAATTATAAATGCGATAGTTTGTGTGTGTGAGTATGGTTGTGTTCGCCCGATTTTCAATCACTTGGCGTATTGGAAGATCACAGTACGGCTAGTCCACCAGTCGCTCAGCGAGCTATGCTCGGAGGTGCTCTGAAGGATAGATGCTGTGTGATTAAGTCCCGCATTATTTATTATTTATTATAGAATCCGCAACGGGACTATCCGACATGGAACTAAAGTTGTCGACATAGCTCAGAGAATTAGCAAGCTGAAGTGGCAGTGGGCTGGCCATATCTGCCGAAGAACCGATAACCGTTGGGGTAAACGAGTTCTTGAGTGGAGACCGCTGCTCGGAACGTAGTGTCTTTTTTTTTCTGATACTCTACTATCAGCAAGTCAGTTCTTACCGTTTACAATATAGCAGATTTTGAGGATCTCAGGGTAGTTGGCTTCGTACAGCTGTAGAAGTGAGAACACCATCTCGGCTGCTGGCTTCCACGCGTATTGCCTGATGTTGAAGCCTTCTAGATCAAATATAACTGTCACCTGAAAGAATATAACAGATTCAGATAGAGAAATATTCTTGTTCATGCAAATTGCTTGGAGAGAGGAACTGAGAACAAGTGAAGGAATACCTTATGTAACCATCTCACTAAAATTGTTGGCGAATGTTTTGTATGTAAAAGATGTGATTAGCAAAAACTGAACGGATTTGGATGAAACTTGGAATTTAGATAGTTTGTAACATTGGTTATATTTTATCCGGGTATCACGGGAGCCAAACCAAGGGAGGAGGCTAGTAGGGCATACGGTTTAGAAATGAAAACGATCAAAAATAATGTACGGGACATCACACAAACAGCCAACTACTAGCTATGTACCAGTGGCGGGAATCGAACGCGCTACTACCAACTGACCTATGAGGCCAGTCAAAAGGAATAAAGTTACCAGTAGCAAAGAAAGGCTCCTAAATGTCCGTCAAGGTCTTCACCTTGCTTCACAATGCTTCCATTATGCCTGCAATTTCACCATACCCAAACAAATTAAACTGAAACACAGCAATGCTGCTTGGGGGTGAAATTAAGCATTGTGATTTTACTTCGCAAAATGAGCCCTTTTGATTTTAGTAAAAATCACGTCGGGTAAACAGGTGACAGGATGATTCCCGATTCTCCAATTATTCCCAGTCGGTAACATCCAATCAACACCGTGGATAATTGGGAAAAGATTCGGTGTGACAGTGTTGACGAACGATTCTTGTGTAATTTAGTCGCCTCTGACATCCCCATGATTAAATGGAGGGGCTCGAATTCTTCGTCGGTGCCAGTTATATCCCCAGGTAGTTCTTACCTTCAACGCCGCGGGTCCATGCGTCTGCGCCTGTTTTCTGGCGATAGCCAGGTAGTTCTCTAGATGTTTGAGCACCATCCGTATTACATCCGTCCTGCTAATGCTGTGCAGCAACCCCCACACGTCCAAACCCACGAACGGTACCACAATTACTGGAAATACAGTTTGAAAGTGAGTGTTGGTTTTTGCTCTATGGTCTAATGGTCGGTTCTTATAGTATAACGTTACCAATGATGTTTCGTTTTCCCTTGAAAAACTGTCAAATTTCCGACGCCTCGTGGGCGTCAAGGGAATCCAGGGTGATCAAGGGCAATCGAAGCGTCATAGGTTTCGGTATGATTTAAGATTCCCTAGTAAGCGGACATGGCTGACGGTGATCTTAGCAGATCATCTTCGATAACGCTTTGAATGCTTAATTACAGAAATGAGCTGCAGGCTTCGTTCGTGCTCTGCTGGCTTCGGACATGACGCTACGTGCTGTGCCCAAGGCCACAGTCAACGTGTAAAGCAAAACTCCTCCCGGTCACTACTTGGACGACTGACCGATTAGTGGCATTTAGATCTGCGGGGTGATCGGCTAACTCTGTTGCAAACAGAAATGATTGACACCGATACTGTTTTAGTAAGCTGTGACAGTTTGTTCATTTAATTACGAAGGATGAAATGTCATAGTTTATATATGGTTTATAAAGACAGGATCGCTGTCAATCATTTCTGGTTGCAACAGAGTTATATACGATTCACACTTATGCAATTTACGCAGATTTGAGCTTTGTCAAACACTAATATAAATAGATCGGCTGCGTAAATTGCATGCAATTAAGGAACTTAAATGCTTTGTGGATGTTTCCGTTTCCTTTCTGAAACTGATACATCCTTCATTATGTAAGTATTTGTTCAGATTCATGAGTCATTTGGTTTTGACTTGGAAAAAGTATTTAATAATTTTTCGGCAGTGCGCTTTTTTCCGGGTCCAGGTGTTAGGTTCTCATTTAATCGTAGTATGGATTATCCATACTAGGACACGTCATTACGATTAGGTCTGATCTAATATTTCTCTACACTATTACAAAAAAAAACAAACAAAATCAGACCTTACATTCGCGCGCTTTTTTTCGGGTCCAAGTGTTAAGTTCTTGCTTACCTACTCGCAGTGTGGATACCGAAACCACCCACTTGTGAGAGACTTAGGATTAAGATGTATTAATAGTAAGATGTATTAATAGTGGTCTTTTTACGATCTTTCATTTGATATCCATATTGCTAGGGAAAAAAACTATTTATTATTTAAGGATTACAGCAATATTGCGTTTATTGTCCTTCACCTGAAATTGAACTTTACGTTTTGTCTCAGCCGGTAATCCTGCGCAACTATTAAATACAAAGTTGTATCACATAATGTTATACTACATAATAGTAATAATAAAAACAGGTTTTAAGATAATTTATTAAACTATGCGGAGATACGCTTCGCCGCCCGCGCCGCCGCCGCTATGAACCTAAACTTTTTATGAAAATGTGATCTGTAATTTTAAGGTTTCAAAAAAAGGAGGTTCGCAATTCGGTTGTATTTTGTTATGTTTGTTACCTCTTATCTATGTCATTGATGAACCGAATGTAAATATTTTTCTTTTGGCCTCATTTAAATTTGATGGAAAACCCCCTAACATTCTTAGGAATCAATTTCTTTGAAGTCGTTTTTTATTATTTTGATATCATTATTACTACTCTTACAATAAAACACGAGGGTTATTTCGTAGATATGTTAATACACGGTAATTATGCAGTTATTATCATAAACCTTGCCCTCTAGGTCTATTGGTCATTACTCGTTGACTTCGTGATTAATCAACCCTAATTACATCAAGGTAGTTAAAAATTGTTAGTTTTATCTGCACTAAAACTTATTAAGTTTTACATTGTAAGTTTCATAGCCTACCTACACTTAAGGTTATTACTTACAATAATTTATCAGCGTAGGTAACCAACGGTAAGGTAGGTAGGTAGGTTAACCAGGAATAACACTGCTACATTTTATAGTGGAAGACCAGCTTTGGTCGCTAGTCAGCCAGCTCATGCTGAGTCGGAGTCCCTTTTGTGACGTCCAGAATTACAATAAAATTTATTTTCTTTATTTTACATAGTGTGCGTTTTAAAAATGCACCCTAATAAAACCAAGATCTAGCCTTACTGTAGAGTGTAGGCTAATAAATAATTTGACATTGACTTATACGTACAATACAGTGACTCATATGTACAATAATGTGTCCAACATCGATATATACTGATACTATGTGTTCAATAATTAATAGTTTTCATAAATACGCCATGATTTTTAATTTTTATTTTATTTTGTCTATGCTTTAGCTTTTTTATAATTTTCTATATTAATACATTTACATGTTATTTACACATTACATTTTATACATTCTTACCTGTCTTAATACTATGCCATCCTACTTAAAAAGCTATCTGCACTTGGTATCAGCGGCCCTGCCTTCCAAATTTTTAAATCATATCTACAAAACCGTTTTCATTTAGTTAAAATAAATGATAATGTCAGCAGTGCCAAACCTGTTTTAGGTGGAGTACCACAGGGGTCCATATTAGGGCCCTTGTTGTGCCTAATTTATATCAACGATATACACAACATAGGCCTGAAAGGGGACATCACACTATATGCAGATGACACCTGTCTGTTCTATTTTGGCCAAAAAATTACCTCAGTCATTAATGAAGCACAGAGTGACCTTAATCTACTCCAGACTTGGTATTCGTGCAACTCGCTAACAATCAACGAAACAAAAACCAACTATATCATCTTCTCAGCCAAAAATCGAAAAATATCCTTATTTGAACCTCTCACCATAAATGGTACTATCATCAACCAAGTAAACAAAGAAAAGTACCTCGGACTTCTACTAGATAGTCAGTTGTCATGGAAACCACATCTGGAAAAAATAAATAAAAAACTCCTATCTCTAATAGGATGCCTCCGAGGTATAGTGAGATGCCTGCCACTAAACGTTAGGTATACGATATTTAACTCGCTTGTAAAGCCTCACCTTGAGTACTTTATTGAAGCGTGGGGCACCGCGTGCCCAACCAACATCAAAGGACTACAAATAATACAAAATAAACTAATTAAAATACTGTTCCATTACAATTACCTAACACCGACTATGACAATCTACGAAGAGACAAAAATAATGAAAGTATCACAAATATATTACTACTGCAACACATGTATACTTATACGAAAAATACTGAACAATGAAATACACTCCCAAATATTTTTTACTAAAAATAAAGACATCCACAATCGCAACCTAAGAAGTGCTAATAACATACATCTACAAAAAGCAAGAACTAACTATGGCAAAAAAAATATTATGTTTGAGGGAGCACAATTGTATAATGCCCTTCCGAAAACTATAAAAGAAGTAAAAACACTATCCCAATTTAAAATTGCCCTAAAACGCCACATTTTCAAAGGTTACACCAATGATTGATATTTCTGCGAAAGTACAAAAACCACCCCGTGTTTACTTTGTACTCACACTACCATGTTGTCGTCTGTCCGCTCTTTTTATTTTGCGTGCATGTTCACTTTGTACCTACTTTATAAGTAGCACTATCAGTATCAATACACAAACTAGCTCAAAAGGTTTAGTTCTTTTGAACATAATATCCGTGTTAACGAGGAGCTGTATAGCCCCGACGTTCACATCACATGATGATAATGCAAGTTAGTAATGGTTTAAAGGTAAAGAACCATCTACCAAAATGGTCAAGCGCGACGATTCGTGACGCTTTCACTACTTACGTGCTTCGGTATTATGCGACTGCTGACAGAGATACAAAGTACGGTACTTAGGTAAGTACTTAATAAAAAAAAGATCAATTGTTTTATAAAAATCCCTTTATGTTGTATCAATAGCTTATGTTGATAAACAATCAAAGTAAATTGTGTACTTACGTATCTTTTATAATTCTACTTGTAGTTAGGTATAGTATATATTTTGATTATACGTTATCACTCGATGGAGTCATAACACATTGTCATAGTTTAGGCTTTAAACCTATTAAAACGATAAGTTGATGGTATAAACTTCAATCAGAGACTTGATCACGGAGAATATCTAAAAAGTACTCGTGTCATAGCACCGAGATAGTATTCTATAGAGTCACAGTCTTGTCAAATGAAAACAAAATATCCAACCTCTTTGGTGAAAACTGTTGTTTTGACATAAAATATACTTCAAAATGGCAAAAGAGGAGAATGCCGTCTGCCCTCGCCGGTACCAAGACTAAAGTGAGTGCGTCAAAAAATATCCAATAAGTTTTTAGTCGATTCTACGGTCAAAATAATTAAAAATTAGGGTTATTGCCATAGTAACACTTTACATCAATGTTTATTGCCATAGCAACGTATATACTATTGGTTGTTGTAGTCTAATGGCGGCGTGCAACGGAAACCAAATCAACAAAATATTTTTTTACTTGATTATTAATCCCGTCGGTGTATAAAACTAAAGAAAATGTTAATGTCATTTATAAAATATAATACATTTTATGGGATACATTCGGTTTTGACGGAATTGGTACGGGTTCTCGGCATTCTCCTTTGCTTACTACATTGAATTTTAGCCAATGTTCTAATAGGCATTCTAGGATAAGAAGAAAAGCGTAGATTGAAAATAACGCTATGTCATTGGACAAAACATTTCGTTACGTTTACGAAACGTTTAAATACGTAAATTATATGTTATCGCCTCAACCACAGTAGGTACTTATTAAAAAGATGTTTTAAATCAAAGGAAAACAGAACTTAAAAGTTGTAAACATCGATTGAAAGAAGAAAGCGTCCATGATAATTTTACAAAAGCTGTGTCATATTTCGCAAATGGAAGGAGCTGCATCAGTTACGCCGACATGAGCACAGCTCTTAAATGAATGATGATATGTCGTAATTCAATAAGGCTTACCAGGAGAGCCTTCCTTGTCGAAGCCAGGGCTACCACTGGGGAAGTGCTTCTCGAGAACCTCTGGTCCCTGCCAGGAGTGAAGCGTCGTGTCCACCCCCCACTTCTCTCGCCATTTCATAGACTGAAAAAAAAAACAGGAATTAAACCGCGTTTATCAGGGATTTTCAGTAACAGATTTCGGCTCCGGCTAGTAAATGAATAAAGCCTCATCATAATGACTTCTCTGTCTTAAATTCTCGTCTTTACTTGCTCTTTCCTAGGATTATCTATCTTCTTTTTTCAACAAACTATCCCCAATGTTGAAGTCATGCTTATAATAACATTTTAATACAAATCGTCATCAGTAACAACCCGTATTGCCACTTTCGAACATAGGTCTCCCTTTAAGATTTCTATGAAAAACGATTTCAGGTCTTTCCATCCACCTATTTCCCGTTATATTGTCGATGTTGGTCCATCTGATGGGGTGGTCCTAACCTAACACATCGTCTGCCAATACGTGGTCGCCATTCGAGAACCTTGACCCTCCAACGATTTTCAGTTCTGCGAGCTATTTAGCCTGCCCATTGCCGCTTCGGTTGCTTCACATATATTTTAGCAATACGGCACGCAAAAAAAAAAGTCGCGCGTTTATGTCTTTCTAACGCGCGTAGATGTTTGTAGTAGAGGTTGGATCGTACGTAGAGATTCAATACGCAATACTCAATCATTTATTGCATTCCATAATGTAAATATACAGGTGTTAACAGTTTTTAAGGTTATTATAGACCCTGTTGAGCACAACAATAATAAATAGGAGAGAGGAGGACGTCATATTTAAAGCCACATGACAGTATAAAATTTTAAAGCTTAAAAGTTGAAGTCAATATTTACAAAGTCAATATTTAGATTTATCACAATTCGTTATTCAAACAGGTAGTTATTATCGGCAAATTAATTTGGTCATTTATATGGTTCCGTAGCAAGAAGGTTTGCTCATGTGACACTCTACATTTTAAATTGTTCTTGAAAATTGATAGTCTTATATACCAATTTTCCGCCATTCAGATACATGAATCTCTGTTTATTCAAGGGCGTTGTAATACTGAGTAGTTAGTATGCAAACGCTGTAATCTACTATAGTAAAATAACAGTTGTTATCGTCACGGTATGAATTGCGTGTAGCTCCTCTACCTATGCAAAGTCACCAACCATAGTTTGAGAAGTCATAATTTTGGGAAGCTTTATTTTTAGGTACAAATGGCCAAAGACGACGGTGTTACAGGTATTTTCTAGAGCGTGGTAGTGTCTATAATCCATAGGTAGATATGGATATAGACATGCTAGGCTGCCCGAAGACCAATCTCTAAAAATTGACGACTGAAAAAGCTGGGAACAACATCTTAGCATGCCATCCGCAGCGGGCTTCCAAAGCGGATTTAAAGGCTACTAAAATAAAAAGGCACCCAAGTAGTAACCGGGCGTTGCTTAACAAAGATGATCTGCTAATTACACCGAGGTAGCTACACCACGAGCGCTTCACCTACCTAGTACACAAAAAGGGTCGGCACCGGACCTTTATTTGCAAACTTTGGCATTTCATCGGTCGAAATTCAAAGAACGTCAATTGACAAACTGTTAAAGTTTGTAAAAACGGGTGCTTATCATTTCAGAGAGCAACTACTTTAAAATTACTAAGTTTACTAAATGTTGCTTCTTATCTTTGTATTTCAGCTGCACACGTATCGAATTATCCATCGAATAGGGGAAAAGTTGTAATGATTATTTCATTGTAATTGTAGGTACCGCAACTAATGCAAGTAGATACAACATGTTTTTAATCAGTAAACTTTTTGCTACGCGCATTATGATGCTTTATTCATGGTAATTTAGGTTTTCACTCTAAATTATATAAAAAAACGTAGGTAAGCATTAATTTTATGTTTTACGTAACTGCTTTGGTTTTATAATTTACAGTAATAGTAGTAACCTAAAGATAAGTAGGTACTTATCTTTCTAATCTTAACTATCTTATGCCCGCGACTACGTACGCTTAGAGTATTTATTTCTATTTAGTGATTTTCACTTTGAAACTTAAGGACTTTTAATATACAACTTCATCCCCCCTTCATCCCTTCGGGACTGGAATTATCAACAAAGTTGAGACATATATAATTTAATTTTCAATCGACGTGCCTGAATACAAAAATTGAAGAATTGAAGATCTTAACTTCGAAACTGACGGAATTTCATACAAACTTTTATCCCTTATTTTACCCTCGTAGAGGTGGAATTTCTAAAAAATCCTTCCTTAGTGGATGCCTACACAATTTATAGTATCTATGTGCAAAAGTCTCTATAGGTTTGGGTTGTACGTTGGTATGGTCACCCAGTCAGCCAATTTACCATATTATTATTTAAGTCATTACCTAACACACTAAATCGCCTCTTTAGAATAGCTGAGCACCTAGATAATTAACGGTAAGTCCGATATAAATAAGCTTATAATTGTTGTGCTAACTATCTTTATAGCTATATTCTGCTATGTTACTGACTTCAAAATTCACATTAACCCAGATACATCTTAAAACTGTTTAATATGCGGTCGAGATATTTTTCAAATGCAAGTTTTTTGAATATAATAATGCTATCGCGCTACACACAAAACAAACACCTTTGTAGGTAAATAAGTACCTAAGACCTATGCAATCGTGTTTTCGATTCATATAATCGATAGTGTAAGTCCTGTATATACTATATATATAAATTTCAAATTTAAATATTGAGTAGTTTGGCAGATAAGGAGATCCGGCGGAGTTGAAAATAAGCAATTTCAGGTAATATACACTCTTATGTTTATATTGTAGTCCCTCTACGAGGCTGTTGTGGACCTCAATAATTTTAAGACCTACATGTACCTACCACATGGAAAAATAACGATAATGATTATGATTATGAAGTACCTTTACCTACAATTATTCCTGTCCACCCAAAGGTAAAGTAAAGTAAAAATGTCTATACTCAGTATGAACCTGAAACTTGTAAACATCTTTTTTTTATTTAGGTTATCTGGAAGAGATCGCTGTAATTGATAAGACTGACTATTTTAATTTCATATATTGCCGGTTTAGTTCTGTATGTTTCTTTTAGTGTAAGTACCTAACGTACCTACAATAAAGAGTTTTCTATATACCTAATACTAACGGGTTACAAATTCAGCTATTGAAATTCAGCCCTTGAAATAAAAAGGCGCCTAATGATATAATAAGTGAATAGTATTTTTTATGATTTTTTGCTTAAATCGTTTGATATTATAGCATATAATATACCATACCTATAGCAGTCCACTGCTGAACATAAGCCTCCCCTAATGAGCGCCATTGCACCCTGTCCTCAGCTCGAAGCATCCAGCTTCTACCAGCAGCCTTTCGCAGATCATGGCTCTACCAGGCCGGAGGGCGTACTTCACTACGTTTGCCGCGGTCTCCACTCAAGAATCTTGAGTCAAGATCGATATAATACGATCAGTCTTATACCCGTGAATTGATTTTGGTGATATTCTACTGATTAGGGTACTTATTAAAACTATATAACTTTTGAAACTATCATGGTTGAGAACATAATTATTAATATCAACGGGATATTTTCCATGATTTGTGAGTTCTGTTATTTCCAGAACTCACAAATCATGGTAAATATCCCATTGATATTAATAATTATTAAAACTAACTATGTAATATACTAAACATCGATACCTAACATACATAAATAAAGCAAGAGGATTTCATGATTACCTAAATAGGTAAGGTCCAAAAAGTCTCTACCTGCAGACTCACCAATGAGCTATTATTTATAGATGAATAAGGCGGATCTGGTTTTTGTATCGACTGGGTACAACTTTTTTGAGTTATAACATTTTTTACTTTTTTTTATTCATTTGTAATCAAGTAAGTAACATATTCAGTGCAAAAAAACTCTCGCAAAACAAGTTTATTAATGATTCTGCAAAATCTATGACGTTATATTATGAAAAGCTTCCGCCCGCGGCTTCGCTCGCGTGGTACCTGATAAAATGTAGCCTATGTGTTAATCCAGGTCACAAACTATGTTCTAAGTTTCATCCAAATCCGTTAAGTAGTTTTTGCGTGAAAGAGTAACAAACATCCCTCCATAACTACATACTAACAAATTTCGGATTTATAATATTAGTAGGATATACAAATCGACTCGAAAAAATATGACCTGACATCATGGTCACAGAACGGTTTCACTAATTCCCACCAGTACAGTGATACTTAGTTCACAGAACAATACCTAACGTAAACACAAAATATAATTATACTGAGACAAAAACACATTTTTTAAATCATAGTATTAGAGCGGTGTTCACATAATTAAGGAATTTGAAGTCACAATCCTACTCAAAATATTATAAATGCGAAACTTTGTTAGTATGGATGTATGGATGAATGTTTGATACTCTTTCGCGTTATAACCACTAACGGATTTGGATGAAACTTAGAATATACTCAGTTTGTGACCTGGACTAACTCCTAGGCTACTTTATATTGAGGTACGACGTGAGCGAAGCCGCGGGCGGAAGCTAGTATAAAGATACTTGCAACAAACTACTACTAACTACTTATTTATTATGTCCAGCAGTGAACTACTAAAGCTAGCTACAAGAAAAAAATGTGATTTCAAACTATGGGACCACCACTATAGGTGCTGCTCAAGCCTACTCCAACAATTTAGTATGTTTCGTTGAAACGAAGGGGTAGGTACTGAAGTACGTACACTCTCACCAGAATAAATAAATTAATGAAACATAAATTTGACTACCTCTGTGGCGCAGTGGGCGAAGGTCCGCCTTGGACGCAGAAGGTTGCGGGTTCGATTACGCCGCGGGACAAATGATTGCAGGTTCTGCAGACATTTGTCTTGGGTCTGGGTGTTTTCTATTTATGATATGTATGTATTTACAAAAAAAATAATGCATATGTAATATATCAATCATGTGGTTCCCATAACACAAGCTCTGCTTAGTTTGGGGCTACATGATGCTGTCTGACAGTCCAGCATTATTTATTTATTAATTATTATTTATTATAAAAAAAATATGAATGAATAATACTTTTGTTATTACTAATATTTTTTGTCGGTCGGTTTATTTCTTTTTTCTTCTCTGAGTACTAGGTATGTTCTTTTATTCCTATGTAGTCTCTTTAAAATATAAGTTTTTGTTACAAGTAAGATTTTGATAGTTTCGATATGCGGAAACATATAAATTGACAATACTTGCATTTATAGTATATTGTTTAGATTTTAATTACGGTTTTTTTTTTCAAAATAAATAAATAAAATAAATAAATTGGTAATGCTGAACACATAAATTTATCACACTGCATCATTTACCTCTAAACTACGCAGATCATGTGTCATGGGAACTAGTTACATGTCTGGCAACCACTATCTACAATGTCTTATGTTTCAGATTGTAGACATATTTGCAGACCATACACAAACATTTTTCTCGTGGCGGGAATCGTACCACTTGCCTCTCAGGCGCATTCGTGCACTGCACCACAGAGGTCGTCAAAAGAAGGGTTAATAATACACATAAAGAAAAATAAAGTGTTTAAAATCATCGTCATTTATCACACTCTCAATGTTAATTTACGCAACTGCTTATGATCTTAATTGGCTATTCCGTCACTCTCTGGTGATGATCATAACCACCTGGAGATTTAGAATGTAAATCCAACTGCTATTAAAAAGATATTAGAAAATACAGAGATTATGACACATTTGTAACCTGCTTTAGCTAAGCGTTATGTTACCTTCCACATCATAAATCTAATATTATGCGAAAGTGAGTATTTTTGTTACACTTTCACGCAATAACTCAACAGATCATCATGAAATTTCTCGTACACGCCGTCAGGGGTAGGTACAATTGTCAAGGCTTTGTTCAGGCAAGAAGTCCCGATGGATGGAAAAATAACTTTAGCGCGGGCGAAGCCGCAGACAATAGCTAGTATCACACCGAAATTATAATAAATTTATAATTGCTCCAAAAATGTTATATTTTTTCTAAAATATGGATTCGCATATTTTTTCTACATGTCAAAAAGTAATAACTTAAAATTAAATTAAATTAACCTACCTACATAATTATATTAAATCAATTTCGTATTCTCGTGAAAGCAACTGAAGCACCGACTGGCACGGAGCGTCATGTCAGAGGACGTGTTTATATTTATTCATAATTATAATTTTTAAGTATCATGTGGTGCATTTTGATCTTAAAATTTATGAGATCTGCAATATGAGCTCCGTAGAGGCACTACAATATAAACATAGGTAAAGAAAGTAGACATTTTCTACAATCTTAGAATAAAAGTTAAGCCTCAATTTGTTTTGTAGGTACCTAATGGTTACCTATCTTTACTTGAATATGTTCAATACCAATAAAGTTTTACAAGCTAGGTATTCAGCCAAAAGTCGTAACGTACATCTAAATTTAAATTCTAAAGTCATAACGCGCATTATAACAGGTTTTTTCTTTTCCTACTTATTATAAAGATATTTAAAAGTTACGTCTTAGATCATTCTTTATGGTAATTCAGGTTTCAAGAGCGTCGCCTTGACCCCACAGTGTCAAACTCATAGTCGTAACATAATATGCACCGGTAATAACAAAACGCAATTTTTACTGTGGCTGGTTCTCAGAATATGTTTATCTCTTTGGTTTATATAGAGAAAAATATTTGTCAGTGCAACTGTCAATAACAAAACGCAATTTTAAATATCACAAAAAATACGAATCGTCTATTTGACATTAACATGCTAATTCAAGTTTAAAATTAGAAAAAGGGATATATATTTCCGATGCGTAACGGGAATGCTTGAAAGTTTTGAAACTCGTCAAAGGATAAAAGCTATATTTCACCGGGACACCATGGCGGCGCAAACAGTCGCCGGCTACCAACAAAATGTATAGAGCTCTATAGAGAGTCACCTGGTGTCCGTTTGGTGGCGCAACCATACATTTTGTTGGTAGCCGGCGACTGGTTGCGCTGCCATGTTGTCCCGGTGAAATATAGGGCTAACAGTAGCGAGTTACCGACCTACATTAAAAAAAAAATTGGCCAATCACGTAGCGTTATTTTTTGAATCTACGCAATCTCACTGGCCAAAATTAGGCATACGTCAACGATACGAATAGTTTTTCACTAGTCTTCATGATCGAGCCTCAGTTGTTACCAAGTCTGCATATGGCATTGATATATATTGTTACTATCATTATGGCCTGACGTTTGTATAGTTGATCGAAGCCTGACTATTAGTTAGACTAATATTCAAGCTACCTCTGGGAAGTCAACCCGTAAGCTGCCATCCAGCACTCAGAGCAACACCAAAAGACGAGTAGTCAGTCTCGAAGTTGTTCTAAAAGTTGTTAAATAAAATTAGATTTAGATGACCACGTGTAAATTCAAGAAAGAATCAATTATTTCAGCCTGTTACAATTCGTACCAATAATTCGTAAAATACTTTCATCAACTGTTCCATGAATACCAATACTAAATTATTTTCGAAATTTGATATTTTTAACCTCTCTCTGCTCGCCATCAGTGAAGAACTACGAAAGTTGCTAGTTGATTAGTTCATCCTACTTCCTAAGTTTGTGAGTATGGATGAATGTTTGTTACTCTTTCACGCAAAAACTACTGAACGGATTTGGATGAAACCTAGAATATACATAGTTTGAGTCCTGGATTAACACATAGGCTACTTTTTATCCCAAAACCACGCGAGCAAAGCCACGGGCGGAAATTAATAACTATTTTATTTTTTTCTAAAAATAATTTAAGTGTATTCTTATAGGTATGAGTTTGTATATTTATTTCCTGTTATTCATTTTGGTAACCTTCTTACTTAACTGTTCACCTCTTCTTCACGTTTATGTTTTACTTATTACAGGTTTGTTGGATTGTGATCGACCTAATAATTATTTTAGTAATTTATCTTTATTGTTCTGTTTGCTTCCCAAATAAATAAATAAATAAGTTGAAGCCAGGGAAAAGAACTCGCGTTCAATTCTTACCCGCACTTCCTTCCTCCCTAGATGTAGAGTCGAAGTGTTGATAGCCTTGATCGTACACGCGATTTAGGAACTCCATTGTTGTTGAAGTTGTACTTACATCTCTGAGCATCTTCTCCGCAGCTTCCGGGTCCCATTGTCTTGCTAGAAACAACAAACAAAATTAAAACTAATCTAGAAGAGCTCTTAAAAAAGTCGAGTTTTATTTTAGGGTTCCGAAGGAGGCCCAACGGTACCCTTGACTTGACTTCTTGATTTTGGCTTTTGTTTCAACGGTACCCTATAACTAAGTCGGCTGTCCGTTCGTCTATCTGTCAGTGGGGTGTATCCCATGAACCGTAACAGGTAGATTTGAAGTTTTCAGTTTGTATTTTTATTACGGCTATAGTGTTATCATTGTACAGTTCACCGATACTTCTCTTTTTGTTTATTTTTCTTTTGTATTTTATAGCCCCAGGTGAATACTGTTTCATGTGTTGTGTAATTTGGGTCAAATCAATAGATTTTCTTTCTTGAATAGTATATATCCCTTCGGGTGCGAGTCGACTCGCACTTCACCGGTTTTATTTATAAATCATTCCTTTGTTTTATGTATGAGCGTCACTAGATTGATGATTAATGAAGGTCAAGAGTTTCCAAACTCTATATTAGCATTTAGGTACATTTTTATTATAACTTGGGTAAAAAATACCTATTTTGCATAATTTACTACCCGACTATTTTAACATAAATAAATCAAAACATTGGTTAGACATATATTATACATTCAGAACTCACCCCTAAGCCATCTCAGAAGAAAGTGGTCATTATGTTCTGGTTTCATAACATCTTTTACGCTCCTTCTAAACTGTAACAAAAAAAAAATTGTAAGTAACGTTTTTTTAACGAAAACATTCATAGAAAGTCATCAGAATTGGTACTAATGTGAAAAACTTTTTGCACCATAAGAAAAATAAACAACAACAAAGAGTTCCCATAGCCATCACACATGTCATCATGTCATCCTATCGTTTTAGTTGCCAAGCAACACAAATTAATGACAAAACAACCACCAAATCAGCATAGAGTTTTTGTATTATTTATTTATCTAGGAATTTAATTTAGAGTCGATTTTAAGAGTTATAATATAGAAAGATGGCGGAAGGCGGCGGTGGTGATAACATTTCCACGTTCAGTGCTGATGGGGGGCAGGACAACGTCGGTCTTCCTCGAATAGTGATGGTCACCGAAGGCTCAGATACATCTGCCTCATCTGCTTCATCAACAGAGGCTTCTGATGACAACTGGGCGGACCTTATCAAGTCCACTGAAATCCCACCTGAATACTGGCATATACAGAAACTCGTGAAGTACATGAAGGCAGGAAACCAGACTGCCACAATGGTAGCTTTATCCTGTCTCAAAGACCATGATTTGACGATAGAGGTGAACCAAAGAGCGATTCAAGAAATAGGAGGATTGGAGCTCCTCGTAAATTTATTGGAGACAAGGGATCTGTGTTGCATTCTTGGCGGTTTAGCGGTGCTAAAGGATATTACTCCGAACATGGAAATTAGGAAGAAAGTGACAGATTTAGGAGCGATCCCGTTGCTCGTCGGTCTACTGTCCGATCCCGCGAGAGACGTCACCATACTAGCAGCTGAAACGATAGCCAATCTAGGGCGGATCAGAAAGAGCAGAAAGTTTTGTAGGAAATTCGGTGGCATACCAAAGCTTATTGACTTGCTGGATATAAAAGAAAGGTAAATACATTCTTAATACATTGCCTATCAATAGTTGACACACTTTAATCTTCAATTAGCACATTGCATTCCTCAGGTACTTAGTGACGTCTCGCGAAGAGTTGAACTTAGATGAATTACAGTTCTTGGATATCGCAAGAGCCGGGGCTAAAGCCCTGTGGTCTATGTCAGCTTCCCAGCGTAATCGAGAGGCAATGAGAAAATACGGCATGATCCCTCTCATAGCTCGAATACTGAAGACAATCCACTTGGACGTAGCTGTCCCAGCAGTGGGTTTACTGCAAATGTGCGCGAACGAAACCTCGTTCCAATTAGCTATACAGACAGAAAAAATGGTGGATGATTTGATCACGCACTTAGCGAACGAAGACAAAGATTTGAAGGTCGGTAATCAGTGTTAATGTACCAAGTAGATACCGTTTTATGATGTAAGCAACGTCGGTCCATTTTGACAATGAAGGGCTCTAGCGCAATAACAATAAGTGTTACAATAGCTCAGTTTAAAATGTCATTAAATATTTCAGATGTACTGTAGCTTGGCTATCTTCAAATGCGCAAGCGATTCTATCACTAGAGACATGATCAGAGAAGCTGGCGGCTTAGAACTGCTAGTTGAAGCTGCCCAGGATTCTACGAACCGTCCGAACAAGCCTCTCCTAGCTGCTGTCACTGGGGCCTTATGGAAGTGTGCCAATAGTGACGCAAGCGTCAAGAAGCTAGACTCACTTGGGGCTGTTCCTATTCTGGTCAGGTTATTGGACGATGAGAACAACGGGGTGCTGACGAATGTAGCTGGGGCTCTAGCTGAGTGTGCTAAGTATCCACCGAATCGAGATAAAATTAGAAGTGCTGGCGGGATGCCTATGCTTAGTAAGTTTTTTTATGAGCTTATCATGTGAGTTTACTGAATATGATACGGTCTGACTGAGATCGTTAGGTAATCCAATAAATATTTGACTCAATTATATAACCTTTTTCAGTTCACCATCTGAATAACACCTACAAGCCACTTTTAGAAAACGTGCCCCTTGTAATAATGGAGTGCGCAAAAGAACAGAATAGCATGCACGAGATAGACCAGCTCGATGGTGTGCGGCTCGTGTGGTCTTTGCTGAAGAATGACTCCAAGAAGGTTCAAACAAATGCTGCCCTGGCTTTGAGCCCTTGTGTGCAGAATGCCGCGGACTCTGGGGAGATGGTCAGGTCTTTTGTTGGTGCCTTGGAACTGACCGTTGACCTGTTAGATTCTGACGACCATAATGTCCTGTCCGCGGTTTGCGCCGCGATCGCTACTATTGCCCGTGACCATGAGAACTTGGCTGTTATTTCTGATCATGGAGTTGTGGGGAAACTTTCTAAGCTTGGTAAGATTTAAACCTTTTAGCGCTAGTCCACATGTTACGCGTGATAACGCACGTCAACGCGTTTAAATTTAAAAGGAGCTAACATTTACATGACGTTGCGAATGCTCGACATTGTAACAAGTTACAAGTGAAGCTATGTTATGTCATACGAAGCAATCACGATGGAAGCGAGCACTCATCTGAACAGCAAACGGACGGTACACTTATATAGTATTGTTATCAAAGCGCACGTAAACGCTAACGCGCGATCGCCTGCGTCTAGTCTAGAGATTTGCGCAAATGTGAACGGATGTGAGCAAGTACCAGGATCTCTTGACGCGGGACACGCGCGTCAGAATTTTGACATCTGCTTATAGTATGCAATAATTGGCTTGCGGTTGTGAATTTAGCGAATGTGTTTCATTTCTATTAGGTGTGTGCTAATCATAAAGTACATCTTTACGCAGCTGCTATTTGTGGCAAGAAAATACTTAGTTGTCAATAATGTTGTTCATTACTCAATATTAAAAACCTGACGACGTGATGATTTCTCAATTCAACTAACTTTTGACACAAAAGCGCTACCTACACATTAGGCCTTCAATAAAGAAAACCTTTCTATACGATGTGACTTGATAAAAATCGTAAACTTTTTGTCAACATTACGCTGTCGATGAGCGTAAGTAGATAATTGCAAATTGTTTCTTTTATATTGGGATATCAAGCGGAACTTGATTGCTTAACAAAATACGCAACTGCATGACAATTCACAGGTTTTTTGCTTGGTCACACTGCTTTGGTTTGTCATGGTTATTTTAGTATTCATTCAGAAGAAAAAAATTGGTTTCATTTTCTGGATTATGTTGTTTTTCATATAGGTATAGGCATACATACTTATGTACGCATCATAGTCTACGTACAATTATTAAAAATTTGAACTATGATAGAAAGTAGTGCAAGTGTAGGTAAGGTAGAGGTACTGAGTAGGACAGCTACCTATTTAGCTTTATGAATAATTTAATCTATAACTATTCAACTGAGCTCATGTATGCCAGTTACCCATGTCAAGAAATATATTTATGTTCCCGTATGTTTAGAACAGGATGCTATTAAATCAAGAACGAAAAGCATCATAAGAATTATTTCCTTTATTGCAACTGTTATGTCAGTCTATTAAGTAATAACATTTCTGCCTGATGTTTTTCCTAGTGAGTACAACGGACGACCATTTGCGGGCCAACCTTGGTGTGGCGATCGCCTACTGCTGCGATTGGTCGCAGAACCGTCAGGAGTTTGGCAAACGTGGTGCAATCACCCCTCTCGTCAACTACATGACGTCCCGCGATCCCAATGTGCATCGCGCGACCGCTCTAGCACTCTACCATCTGTCATTCTACTCAGTCAACTGCGTTACTATGCATTCTGTGAGTACTGCCTGCTTCATTTCACAACTATTTTAACATACTATTATCGTCTATACAATACGTCTCGCGATCACATTGTGCATCCCGCGATAGCCCTAGCACTACCTTCTGTCATTCTACTGTCAACTGCGTTACTATACATGCTGAGTCAATGATTTTCTATAGTTTTATTAATCTACTGAAAGTACCTACCTCCTAATATACTCAGAGCGATATAAGGAGACAAGCAAGTCGACCCTGTCTCTGCAATCAATTTTACTGGTAATTGTGGTTGTGCAACTTGTAAAATTGCTTTTTGCTGTGCATTTGGCCTTTTCGGAAGGATTTTTTTGTAAATAAAATGGCCTTGGCCCGAGGCGTAGATTAAAAAAATATTATCCAGTGGATGCATTCCAGATAGGTTGATTATTAATAATAATTTTGGATTTTATGTCCTTGACTAGACTACTAAGAGAAATCTACTGTACAAAGTGGGCATTATGAAATTGTTTTTAAAATATTAATATGTATTACGTGTCTTTGAATAAAAAAAAAAACAAATAATTTATTGCGTACATGTTGTTTACAGAGGTCTTAAATTCTATGCATTGTTTCAACATAAACCCTGTTAGGGCATAGCAAAATTTAGGCATCTTGCTAGGTGGCATATTAAAAAATTCTTAAAAACTAAAATACATTATAACTAAAATTGCACAAAAAAAATCAAATAAGTAGGTAAGTAAATCAACATTTACCATTTAACTTAAATCATAATTAAATTTTTTGAATAATACTAACATATTATCTTCTAATCAAAGAAGTCTTGCAGCGAGTAAAAGCAGTTTTTCAGTAAATATTTTTTTAATAATAATTTAAATATATTCATTTTGTTTTCTGCTTGGATTTCTGGGGGGATTCTGTTATATATTTTAATAGACATTGCATGGGGGCCCGTGTGGAATATATGAATGTATGGTTATAGCCAGAATAAACTTTTGACTTACTTACTTACTATTGACTCCGCAGCAGTTTCGTTTTCAACAACAAATCTATGGGGTCATATAAAAGGGTTTGTTACGTCTATAATACCATAATAATGTGGATGTAAATTTTGCATATCCGATTTTATCAGCTTAGAGCAGATTCTGGATACGGTAACGTTTATTTATTTTATGATTTATCCCACAAAAAAATTACAATCACCTGAAATATCTTGAAATACCAAATTCTGAAATAATTCCATAGTCTTGGCGAAACCAATCTTCTGTTGTCTTGTTACCATATTATTTTGTATGTGTTGTATTTACCTGTGTTGGGTGTTCTTATAAATAGATAAACTGTAGCGAAGTCAAAAGTTACCCGTGAGCAGAATGCTTCTAGCTTATCTGCTTTCTAACTGTTTCATGCGGTTTTGTTATATTACGGGCTAATTGTAATTAGTATATCTTAATTATGTTTTTATACGGCGGTGCTCACTGAATTGGATGAAGAGATAGTATCTACAAATACGAATGTAGGTAAATTATGTCTCTACATCTGATGCATGATGCTTATTATCATTCATTGGTAAGGTAACACAACACACGCTGATTCTTACCAGCGAGCGTACATACCTACGCCGATATCGACACAGCCACTTTTGAGTCAGTTAACACGTGAGCTGAAAATAGAACTGAGGTCCGGGAGCACGTCGTCGGTTGTCCTTTTCGCATGCGAGGACACGTTGAGGCCTGCAGTCAACGTGTTCGGTAGAGTATCAACGTTATCATTGTTACGCTTAAACGGCGGCACCGAATTGAGTAAAAAATGGTTTTTCTTTGCAAAAGTTACCATAACATAAGTAGTAAAATATGTGTTGAAAAGTTGTAATGAAAATTGTTTTAGTTAACCTACAATATTTAGGTAGGCAAATTGCACAGGTATGAATAAGTAAGTAGGTAGGTATTTCATCATCTCCTCACTATCCCAAGGATTCCCACGTTATGTGGGGTTCGGCAGGTAGGTATGAAATAAATATATTTTTAAAGATATAATTATTTACTTTTTCATATCAGTTGTCATCATTTTAATCATTTGAAAGGGGCCCTCAAGAATATAATTTTGTTTAAACATTCAACGGTCATCACGATCAAACCTAAATTTCAGGGTTGTACGAGAAATACTATATTTTTGAAATTAGCCTGTTATAACAATATTTTGAGAATGCAGTGTCGAAGGAAGTTCGTGAATGTTGGTGTCGTCGTCTAGTTAATCGTTTTCGTGCTATAGCGTACTTCCTTCGTATCACGTAGAAAGAAATATATATTAAATATATACATATACATAGCATAGGTATTCAAAATGGAAAACTGTAGGACAGAAAGGCTGTACTCCAAAATAAGCCATGACTCACGAAGACTAGGGAAAAAGTATTTGTATCGTAGATATACAATTTTGTCCAATGAGAAATTAAAATAACGCTTAGACATTAGGCAAAAAAAATCATCACACTTACGATAAGACAGAATTAAATATTCGCGATAGCCTTACAAGTCAATCTTGATGCAGAAGCTAGTCTCAAATTATTAAAACTAGTCATAAGGCACGTGACTATCCTAAATGGTTTTATAATTTGAGCGGGAGAACCTGTTTTTGTCTACGAGAAAAAATACCTAGTTTTCCTTGACTACTGAAGCAATTTGTATGTTATTTGTGGTGCTAGTAGAACCAAGACCAACTTTATTATTTTTGTTCGTTGGAAAAAAACTAATGAACTACCAGGTACTGTGATTACTAAATTGCATAGGTTGCAATTTAGTATAAGCAATCAAGGTACCAAAAAAGTCTGGCGCGTTGTTTTAGGTAATTTTATTTGTGCTATCAGGTGCTACTGATCTGCCTTATAAAAGATTTGAACGCGCACTTTTTGTAGCTTCCAAATCAGTATTAAATAATGCCTTATTTTAGAGCACATCATCATAATATCGGAATTAAATTTTATACATAACTAAAATTGTTTCTTACATAGTAGGTTATAAATATATTTTATCATCTTTTTATATGTTATTACTTTTCCAGCTAGGGCAACATCTATTCTAAGTTTTAGCTCAATCCGTCCAGTACCTAGTTTAGGCATAAAAACTAGCAGTTTCTATAATTTCATAACATTAAATAGCTCATTTGGTTTCAGGCTGGTGTAGTCCAGTTCCTGTTGGAAACCATCGGTTCTAAGGACCCTATCCTACAGGAGGCTTCTGCTGGTTGCCTTTGCAATATTCGTAAGCTCGCTCTCGCCACGGAAAAGATCAAATTGCAGCAGTAGTTCTCTAATGTACTACTTTTTCTTGGTAGTTGGCTTAATGAGGCTCTGCAGCACCTATGGAAAGGCTTTGCTGCCAGTTCTTGAAATTAAGAAGCTATGGGGGGTGTCGATCTTTATCATTATACTTTGAGTGCTGAATAACTCGACCGTAGAAGTGCTCTATCGTGGCGCGGAGCGTCATGTTCAAGGCCAGCCAATACAAGAAAGTAAAGCCTTGGAGTTAACATATTTCCGAAGACGTAAATGGTTAATTGCTGAATGCCGAGTAGATGACTTTGAGCTGCAAATTAGATGCTGGCAAATAGTCTTGGGTCAGCTGCATTGCGTTGTATGGATGCTGAAAATCGGCCGCTGACTGAATAAGTCTGCAAACGCTGTAACTGCGTACAGTGCCTACGCGATAAATATTGGCCAGCTTTATTTATGATTTTCTTATTTTTTTGCAAACTAACAATAAATTTAGGGAATGAGGGCGAGTGAGATAGAATTCATTCTGAAGTGATACATTTTTGTTCAGTTTCAAATTCCAGTGTCTAGAAATTCAACTTCTAAGATTTATTATTATTATACTTAATTATTTATTGATAGTAGTAACGTAAATAAATAATAATTATGTTTTGTTTGTATTTTATTTCTAGAAAACTCATAAAGCTCAGATTGAGTTATTTTTAGTGATTGAGTAGGTGAAAAGCAATGCAAAGTAGCGAAATATATTAAAACACGATTTTAGGTACCTACCGGAGTTATGAATATTGATTATTGGAATATGGGTACGTAGAACACGTTCACTAGGATTCATTCATAGAAACAATTATTTTAGGTAGGTTTATAATCATCTAATAGTTTTATGATTTAAAACCTCGAACTAACTAATATTTTAACTGCTTGAGCGCCGTGACGCTATTGAAAAAAATAAATCTTAAATGTCTTGTTAAGCTTTGAGTGCTGAATAACACAACCTTCTACACCTCCTCGACATCGGCACTTCGGGCATGGCGTGGAGACCAGCAGTCAGCGTGTTAAAAGTAAAATTCTACAAATTTACTAATAGCTATCTACCTACTGAAATAAATTTTTTTTTGGATAGTGACCTTGACCGCCAGGTTAACTGTAAGAAATACTTTATTATCCGAAGTGTTAATGATCTCTCATATTTTTTCCTTAAGTAAATAAACTACCAAACCAACCTAAATATAACAATGTTTTTTGTTCGCAACCGTTAAATCCTTCCTACTAATATTATAAATGAGAAAGTTTGTGAGTATGGATGTATGAATGAGTGAATGTTTGTTACTCTTTCACGCAAAAACTACTGAACGGATTTGGATGAAACTTGGAATATACATAGTTTGTGACCTGGATTAACACATAGGCTACTTTTTATCCCGGTACCACGCGAGCGAAGCCGCGGGCGGAAGCTAGTAAGTAATACTTCTACAAGCGATTCATTCAGTTATCATTAAATTTTAATGAGCGACAGTATGACTGATTAGCCAATGAACCTTGCAGACATTTAACCTGGCACCAACCTGCGTCTCGCTTTTAATTTATTTGATGTATATTAATAATAAAATATAAATAATATCTAACAGGCACATAAATTATATTCACTACTGTCGGGCGGATCTGTGTGTGTGGGGCTAGCTACAACTAGCCAGTAGTTGTATTTTATTTTATTTACAAACATGCACATCTATCTTTACGGGCACACCCAATACAATAGACTACCTTATATTATAACTTAGTCTAATCATAGTTAATATTAAAACTAGGAAATAGAAAAACAAAATGAAGATTACTTGTCTACATAACAATTAGTCCGCTAACAATGTCAAAGATAGATAATACAACTAGCTTCAGCCCGCGGCTTTGCTCGCGTGATACCGGGGAAAAAAGTAGCCTGTGTGTTAGTCCAGGTCTTAACCTATTTATATTCCAAGTTTCATCCAGATACGTTCAGCCGTTACGGAGTGAAGAAACCACAAACATACTCACACACACAAACTTTCGCATTTATTATATTAGTGTGATGTGATACAGTTATTGTGTGGCCTTGGTGACAACTATTAACCACATTGTTCCGAGAATAGTTAAAAAAAATGAGCACAGAAGATAATTATAATTTGTTTAAAATAAACAAATAATATATATTATAGTTTAAAATTGTGGTCTCAAATACATTAGTGCTAACTGTTATAAATTAGATTCAACAGGTAAGTACTCATAAATAGTAATTAAAAAACTTAAATGCCGTATGTAGCCGGTGCTGTCACTCAATCAAATCATGATAGAATGTGTTAGACCCAAGAGTTTGGATTTTTGTTTACTTAATTTATAGTTAGACCACGGTTTAATTTACATTTTGTGGTTTTTTAAAAACAAAACGAACACCATTGTTTTTAGTTTTGCAAAATTATAGCGTCGTATTTAACACTATAAGTGCTGAAAACACACTTGCTCTAGCCTAGCCGGGCTGTTCCTTACTTATAAAAATCTGTCAAAAAATAAGCGATGCTTAAACTATTGCCATCTCTTACCGTTGAATATTGACAAACAGTGACAGGGATAACTTTAAGCAATTGTTAAATTTTAGTAGCGTTTATAAGTTAGGGGGCTAGTGTTAAAGTAAAATAAGTAGGTACTGTACTGACCGTGTTTCTTTGTTGATAAGGACGACTTGGCTGAGAGGATGGTAGGTACTTTTAGGAGCTGAGCAAGCCACTTCATTTAATAAATATCCCAGGCACTACAGAGTTCGGTCAATGAGTAAAAAAGTTACCAGATTTAGTAACTTTGTTAATTCAGTGGCACACCGAAATGATAAGCATCGGTCCTGTTTTTACAAACTCTGACAATTTGTCAATAAGGAAGACGACTGGGTGAAAAAATAATCATTCTAGTTAGTCCGTCAGATAGAACAACAAAAAATATTGGACACGTATTTTTTTATTTATCAAATATATAATAATTGACGGAGATATAGATCGACAAAGTTCGGGAGTGGGGGCTCGTAACGTCACGGCTAGGTAAAAAGTGTACTAAGCCGTGACAGGCCTCTTTCACTCCGCAGAATAGGTATAAAAATATACCTACGCATCGCCGGCCCTCCTAGCATGGTTTGTTAGTCGGTTGTCGAGTTCTGCCCGGAACGAAAGTGTCCTTGAGCAGCCGCGGCATTTTAGTATGTTTATGTTTTACCTATATTTTTCGCCAAATGAAGGCAAAAAAATACTGCATAGCATTTGGTTGCCTGAATAATAATAATAAAATGTAAATAATACCAATAGTAGGTACAGTACTGAAAGTTTTTCTACCAAATAATGCGTTGTTTAGATATCAAAGTCTCATTTACTTAAGTAGATAGGTACTTAGGTACAAGTTCTATTTGAATGCGGTACCTACTTACATAAATAAACGTAATATTATAATGTAGGTATTTTTTCATATACAATTTTTGTGCCATTGGTAGGTATCTACCTACATAGTGCTGTAGTAAGTAGGTATTATGATTTTGATTATGTAGACTGAGAGCAAGATTAGAAACCCAACCTAGGTACATTTTTATTTGATTTAACTTTAAGCAGGCAGTGTAGGTTATCTACTTAAAAACAGTCGAGTAGGTAGGTGTAGGTAGACAAATCGATGTGGTAAGTTACCTAAAGGTAGGCGTACTAACAACTAAAACTACCTAGGTTACCTACAAACCAAATGTTGTTTTTTTCTTTTGCAAAATATCTAGGCAGGTACCTACCTACTAACACTTCTCCTAAGATTTAGCATGATGTACCTACCTACCTTAAACAGTGATTATTCAGTTTTCGTACACAAGACACCGAAACACTTAAGTAAGTGTTAAGCACCAAAGTACCTACCTAGTAGGTATGCCTATTTTCTGAGTTCTTAATGAAGCCAGCCAGTGTAAAATAGTGTTTTGATCTAATACTAGGTAGGTAGATATTATTTAAAAGAAATAGGTAGCTAGGTAACTGGATAGTAAAATGTTTAACAACAACAGCCTATTCAGTCCACTGCTGGACATAGGTCTCCCCTATAAGAAGGGAGATATGCCCATAATCCCCACGCTAGGCATGCGGGTTGGGGATCGCAGGGTACAGCTTCTCGCACCGCCGACGCTGCTGCCCGTCGGCGGCCAGGTTATTATTATTCATCACAGAATAATTCTCAAGACAACCCTAACGTTAAACGCCTTACACACCATCCAGCATGCTGTACAGCAAGCCAAGGCCGTTTTGCTGGATGCGCTCTGCTAGATGCAAAAGGACCGTGTGTATGCTTGCTGTACAGCAATAATTATTATTATTTGCTTGCTGGACTTGCTGGACGTATTTTGCATCCATCGAGTGCCTTCTATCAAGGTCATCTCAGCCAAGGTCGTGTACGTCAAGTGTGCTGGATCGTCTGTATGTTTGCTGTACAGCAGCGCGTCCAGCGCGTTGCCGATGCGGGCTTTTTGGTCCGTATTCGGACTTTTTCGGGCCTCGGTCAGGCCTCTTTCACTCCGCAGAATAGGTATAAAAATATACCTACGCATCGCCGGCCCTCCTAGCATGGTTCGTTACGTCGGTTGCCGAGTTCTGCCCGGAACGAAAGTGTCTTTGAGCAGCCGCGGCATTTTACTTTGTTTTTGTTAATGTACCTATATTTTACGCCAAATGAAGGCAAAAAAATACTGCATAGCATTTGGTTGCCTGAATAATAATAAGAAAATGTAAATAATACCAATAGTAGGTACAGAACTGAAAGTTTTTCTACCAAATAATGCGTTGTTTAGATATCAAAGTCTCCCGTATTTACTTAAGTAGATAGGTACTTAGGTACAAGTTCTATTTGAATGCGTTACCTACCTACATAAATAAACGTAATATTATAATGTAGGTATTTTTTCATAGACAATTTTTGTGCCATTGGTAGGTACCTACATAGTGCTGTAGTAAGTAGGTATTATGATTTTGATTATGTAGACTGAGAGCAAGATTAGAAACCCAACCTAGGTACATTTTTATTTGATTTAACTTTAAGTAGGCAGTGTAGGTTACCTACTTAAAAACAGTCGGGTAGGTAGGTGTAGGTAGACAAATCGATGTGGTAAGTTACCTAAAGGTAGGCGTACTAACAACTAAAACTAGATAACTAGGTTACCTACAAACCAAATGTTGTTTTTTTCTCTTGCAAATATCTAGGTAGGTACCTACCTACTAAAATTTTGGCCACGCTGGGCATGCGGGTTGGGGATCGCAGGGTACAGCTTCTCGCACCGCCGACGCTGCTGCCCGTCGGCGGCCAGGTTCTTATTATTCGTCACAGAATAATTCTCAAGACAACCCTAACGTTACACGTGCCACGTCAGTAGAGATAGAGCTATACGATAGAAAGGGATGCAAGGTGTAGGTTAATATAAATGTTAGGCACTGAGTTCGGTACGAGCTGAATAGCACTTTATTGCGTAGCAGCTAAAGTCGCTATTTATTTAAATGATTGCGCGGAGTGAAGCTTCTGTCCCTTCTGTATTCTGTGCCTCGGTGGACTTTTTGCGGATCACTTACTTTTCTAGCTTAGTTACTTTTTGTAATATAAAAAAAAGAAATTCAACTTTATGCGGCTCGCTCCGCTTGTTGTAATACCTGCCTTTGATTGCTATCCCTAATTATAATTATCTAGGTATAGACATAAATAGCTGTATTTAGGTACATACATATATATTATTACTGTTTTGTAGGTAGGTTTATTATCTATAATAAAAAAGGTACCTAGTACAAAAAGATTTTGCCATAGTTATATTCTGACCTTAGGTTCGGATCTTTTTATGTTTGACTGCCGGCAACACTGAATTCATCAGCTGATCATATAGAATACCTACGCTATTCAGCTGTTTTCGCATGGTGATAGTACCTAGGTACGTTGAAAATGGATCGAGAAATATTTTCTAGATTCATAGAAAGATACAGGTCACACACTTGTCTCTGGGACGTCTCCAGTCCAGACTACATGAATAAACGTATAAATGCTTTGCAAGAACTCCCATTTTTTTTCGTTTGGATAAAACTGGTGGCATTTTTACAACATAAAACACGTCCGCTCACTTCGCTAGTTCGATTACATCTAGCAGCTGGATGCGCGGCTGGATGGTCTGTATGCTCGAGTTCAGCAAAACGGCCTTGGCTTGCTGTACAGCATGCTGGATGGTGTGTAAGGCGTTTTACACGTGCCACGTCAGTAGAGATAGAACTATACGATAGAAAGGGATGCAAGGTGTAGGTTAATATAAATGTTAGGCGCTGAGTTCGGTGCGAGCTGAATAGCACTTTATTGCGTAGCAGCTAAAGTCGCTATTTATTTAAATGATTGCGCGGAGTGAAGTTTCTGTCCTCTCTGTATTCTGTGGCCGTGACGTCACGCGGAATTTCAACGCACTATATTTTTGTAATTTTTTTAAATTGACAAAAGCATAAAATACATGTCCAATATTTTTTGATAATGTAAATGATAGACTAATTAGAATTTTTCAGCCGTCATCCCTATTGATGTTCTTTGAATTTCGGACAGATGTCAAAGTTTGCAAATAAATGTCTGGTGACGACCATTTCGGCGTGCAATTGAGTTAGCAAATAGACTGTATAAATCATTCAGTAAATCTAGGCTTTCGTTTTTTATAGGACCTGAAAATTTAACAAGGATACGGCCCACCTGGTGTTGAGTGGTAACCATTACCTGTCACAAAGCATTGCATCGTAGATCACGAATGTTTATGAACATGACCCACTATGCAACATCCTGGGTCCATCAACTTGAGGCATCACGGTGATATATAAGCTTCATGTGCCTGTTATTTCACTAGCACCTATTAGCATATTTAAAAAACAAACTTGTAAAAAAACTATGTCAGCATCCTCATAATTCGCAATGCAAAACATACCAATTTTTTACAATGTAATCCTATCTACTAAATTTCGATAGACTAATGACTGTAACCTAGAATCGCGTATTACCTAAGTCATATATCTAGTGTTTGAACGTAATCAAATAATATCTGGGTCCTGGATTCGGAACGTACTAAATTGCATAATCATTTGCAATATCATCGACGAATAATCAATCAGCTCAGTAAATAGCTACGGAAATAACTACGGAGCTTTAAGCTAAATGCAGATTTTTAATTTACTTTAGTATTTGTATAATTTCTTTTATGTGGTTTTTTGAACGTAACCAAAGAGCTTGTTTTTTTTCTTTTTTATATCTATGGAACGTAACTTCCGTCATTTTGATTTTGTTAGTTCCAAATCTAGCAGGTGACTATGATAACGTTTGTTAGTAGGTACAAATATTATTACCTAACCATTACCATAGTAACATTAGTTAGTATAAATGTTATTATGGCCACCAGCTACATTTGGCACTAACAAAATCAAAATGACGGATGTTACGTTCAAAAAAATGGGAATGCCACATAAAAAAAAATATACTTAAGTAAAATAAAATTCAGCGCTTAGTTTAAAGCTCCGTAGGTATCTATCTACCTAAGTATGTTATTGAGCTACGTAGGTAATATTATATTGACCACTAATTCCTAAGTAGATCATATTACTGGTAACTATAGGCCTATATCTGATAATCTTAGTTCATTTTTGAAAAAAATATTGTACATTAGTGAAAGAACAGGTAGGATTTGGAAAGAAAATGAATATAAACATGGCAATATTAGATTTTTTTAAAATAGTTATGAACTGTGTAGATAAAAAGGACTCCCGTCAATGCCTTATATATGAATTTAACCAAAGCATTTGATCACGTAGATCACGATATTCTTTTAGAAAAGCTGACAACAAATTACTCAAGTAAGCAGACTGTGCCCGAAGACGAAAACTGTCATGAAATATTCATCTGACATGAAACAATTAGAATTCGGGGTACCTCAGGGTAGTGTTCTTGGGCCTCCCTTATTTATCATCTATATAAACGACCTACCCCAAGCAATTGACTTTCCGATGGTACTGTTCGCTGATGACAGCACCGTTGTTTGTGAAATTAAATGAAAATAATATAAATTGTACTGTGACAAAAATTGTTCAATGGTTGACTTGTAATAATCTATTAGTAAACTTAAATAAAATAGTATCATGACATTTAAAAATAAAAGTATTGACATTCCCAACCTTGACATTAATTATTTAGGAATAAGTATAGATTCTATTACTCACACAAAATTTTTAGGTCTACATATTAACTGCTGTCTTAACTGGAAGGAGCAAATTGATAAGGTCTGTGGCAAGCTAAATAAATTTTCCTATGCATTATATATTAAATAAGTAATGTGGTTAACACATCAGCAACATTGACAGCATTTCATGCCTATGTGTCGTCAACCATGCGTTATGGTATAATTTTCGGGGGTAATTCAACCGAAAAAAATCGAGTTTTCTTAGCCCAAAAGAGATATGTGCGTGCGATCTGTAAGCTTCGGCAAACTGACTCGTGTAGATCTTATTTTAAAGAATTAAAAATTTTGACCTTTCCTAGCATGTACATCTTCGAGGTGCTAATGTTCGTTAGGAATAACAAAGAAAAGTTTGACTTTGTAGTGACAAAGCGAGGTCTAAATAACATAAACATGCCTTAACATGTGACAGCTCGAAAGTATATTTTGTATGGCTCCTCGAATCTATAATAAATTACCAAAAACTATAAAAGACATTCAAAATCCTAATCTATTTAAGAAAACTTTATATCGTATACTTATTAATAAAACATACTACACAGTTAATGAATATCTGACGGATGACATTTTGTAAATTTTTCTTTGTTTGACATTCCTATTTTATTTTATTTTAGACATTGTTATTAATTGATCTTATAATTGTTTGTTTAATTCTTCTATCGTTTAAGTATGCGCGTTATACATGACATAATAATAATTCTACTTAGTTTGACATCATATTATTATTATTTCTTTGACATTGTTATTATCTGATTTATTAATAAACATTTCCTAAATATTTGCATGCTCTTGACAGTACAATATGGTAGAACTGTATTGAAAATGACATAAGATCTGTTATTTTATCGTAATACCCATGTTCGTTGTAAATAAATGATTATGAATTACAAATGAAAGTTGAAAAAAGTGGTCTCATAAATTTTAACAGATATAAGTTATCGATAAGGATCTCTGAATTCTTTTGCTGTCATGTAGAGTGGGATGTCAAATTAAATAGGAGAAAATACTGAGTTCATAGTTAAAGAACAATATTAAATATAAAATACGTAAAAAAAGTTAGTACAAATGTTATTATTGTCACCAGGATGATAATTACGAATCCATTGACACTTCATTCATCAAAATCGGATGAGTGGTTTTGTTGTAGATACAAACATGCATAAGTACGCAGATTGCTTAAGCATACCCTTCATTTTGGCTACTGCGTAGTCGAGTAAAAGGTTTTACCCCTTAGATCTACGTCTAAAAATCTAACGTTTTACTTAGAAGTTTGCTGCAAACATATAGTGCAAATATTATGAAACGTGCATGACATGACTAGGCATGAGCAACGTTTGTATAAATTGCAGCTATTATAGTGACTCATAGAGACCTACTAAGTACGTATCTATAAGTTAAACGTGAAGTAATTAATTCTCCATTTTTACAATGGATGCAACATTGGAAGGTTATTCTTTCTGTAAACTGAATAAATAGCTTGCGTTAGGCCTGAACTGGCCGACTGGACCACAGAACTAATTGCACTGGTAACTTAAGGGAATCCCACACCAAAGGCTCAAAGGACTACGTGCGATGTAGACGTAAAATTTTGTCCAATGAGATAGCGTAGATTCTAAAAGATGCTTTGTCATTGGCCAACATTTTTCAGCCTACTGATTGCATACGCAATACCATACCAGTACTAAACGTCACTCCTTGATTATGGCTTTTGTCATCAAACTTTTTGTACTGGAACACAAATAGGTGCGATGGAAACTGACTTTATCATTCCACCTGCAAATCTGACTGATAAAGTTTTATAACTAGCAGCCCTGCAGTGAATTAGACTGAATGAAAAGGAAATAAGTACCTACCTAATTTAGTTTCACCATAAAATTTAACATCACCATTCCAGCCACCATCTTTGAAATTCAATCCAATCTCACCTATCCGTAGTGCATGCTTAACTAAAAATCAACCCCTTGGGGGCATATCTCCGCTTATTAGGGGAGGTCTATGTCCATCGGGGAACTGACTGATATAGGCTGGTTTGGTGGTGCGGTGTAACAATAAATACTTTTATGGACAAACATTTAGAGTGTCTTTTTTTCAAAATATTACCCAACATCATCAACCTATAGCAGTGCGGGACATAGGCCTTCCCTAATGAGCACCCTGTTCTAAGCTCGACGCATGCAGCTTCTACCTTCTAGCAGTCTTACGCAAATCGTCACTCCACCTGGCCGAGCCGCGGTCTCCACTCAAGAACTGGTTTACCCCAGCGGTTGTACCCATGTGATAATTGTTAATTAGTGTAGAAAGGCTGCGACAGGCTTTAGAAGCTGGATGCGTCGAACTGAGGACAGGGAGCAATGGTGCACATTAGGGGAGGATGTCCAGCAGTGGACTGTTAGAGGCTGATGATGATGATAGTTATATTGTATGATTGCGTCCCTGCAACAGATGTTCAATGATCCCTGACCGATATCGAGTGTACAAGTGTCATTCGCGTCATTGCTTTTAGCAGTCTAAGCATACAAATGAAAGTTAAGAGTTCGTCTGAATGCGGGTTCCGTCTAGGTTTTTAATTATTTTAATAGTAAATAAAGAATGTTGGCCAATATAATCTAGCTCCAAAGCGCTGCCAAAGCGCTGGTTTTCCGTGGTCGCCATGCAGCGTACAGCATGACTGATAGATATACTTCTAATTTTTTTTTTGTAAATACAAATATTTGCAAATTGTTAGTTTCTATCTGCGTGTAATTTTTAGCCTTGCCTATTTGTGTTTTTTTTTTCTTTTAAGCCAATAATTAAAGTTGATTGTAAAATTGTTTATGAATATATAAATGAAATGAAATCACACAAACATCAGTTTCATAAGTTAAGTAAAAGGTACAATTATAATTATTATTTTACCCGTGATTCCGGTTTCCGAAGAATCTGTTCCTAACAACCTAGCGGGCTACACCACGAGCGTATTATCAAACGTCTAGGCCAGTGGCTTGGTGCGAAAAACATTCCTTACTGCAAAGTTTGCGTTAACTACGTTTTATGTATCGAAGTTTTACTACCTGCTAGAGGCGCTGCTCCATTTACATACAAATTTCAAGTTTTTACTTATGTTTTTAAATATTTGAAGATGGAACAAGCATATGGCCCACCTGGTTAAGTGGTAACCATTACCTATCACAAAGCATTGCATCGTTGATCGTTTTTTGGGAACGTGCTCTACGATGCAACACCCTGCGTCCATCAACTTGAAACATGATGATGATAAGCCTCTTGTGCCTGTAATTTCACCGGCACAACACCCTTCAAACCGAAACACAGCAATGCTTCTTCACGGTAGAGATAGACGGCATGGTGGCGGTACTTCCCCGGACGAGCCCTCCACAAAGAACTCTACTACTACTACTAACGCAAACTTTGTGGTAATATGTTTTTCGCACTCAAGTCACGGATCAGTATGAACTAGGGGTCGCAAACCGGGATCCCGAATCCCAAAAATACCGGAATACCGGACCGAAAAGAACGCTTCCAAATACCGGCATTGAGAAAACGGAAATCGGGATTTACGTTATTTTCGGTATTTCACTATAAATCTATATTAAATAATATTATGTCAATAAACAATTAAAATAACTCAGCAGCAGCGAGTTATATATAATACTTTCGTAATAAATGATTGTTTTTTTTTAATAAATGTGATTTTCTTATCATAACGCACTTTTATTGTTTGGCTGGTGACTATTCCCTTACGAACATTACGATTCCATTACATAATTTCAAATATTTTTCTCACTATATTGAAAATACCGAAAATACCGAAACTACCGGAATATCGGTAGTCATTTCAAAGTAATACCGAAAACACCGATTTTTGAAAAGAGGTCCGCTATTGCGACCCCTAGTATGAACCCTAAACTATCGAGTATTTCGATAACCACATACGCATACAAACACTTCTCATGCGTTCAAGTAGCGGTTTCCTGACCTTGGCGTATGGAGTTAGGCAACCGGTTGCCGATGGTAAACAAAACACGGTCAGTGTCCAATGTCAGGGAAAGTCGGATGCGGTCGGCCAATGAGAAAATAATAAATACTGATCGCGACTCAAATCACACTATATAGTATACTTTAACTAACTTCCGCCCACGGCTTCGCTCGCGTTGTACCGGGATAAAAGTAGCATATGTGTTAATCCAGGTCATAAACTATGTATACAAATCCGTTCAGTAGTTTTTGCGTGAAAGAGTAACAAACATTCATCCATTCATCCATACATCCATACATACTCACAAACTTTTGCATTTATAATATTAGTGTGATGTGATGTGATATTATTATATCCTACTAATATTACAAATGCGAAAGTTTGTGAATATGGATGTATGGATGAATGGATGAATGTTTGTTACTCTTTCACACCGAAACTACTGAACGGATTTGGATGAAACTTGGAATATACATAGTTTGTGACCTTTTTATCCCGGTAGGTACCATGCGAGCGTTGCCGCGGGCGTAAGCTAGAAATATTATAAATGCGAAAGTTTGTGTGTGTGTGTGTCAGTATGTTTGTGGTTGCTTCACTCCGTAACGGCTGAACGGATTTGGCTGAAACTTGGAATATGCATAGTTTATGATCTGACTTAACAGATAGGCTATTTGTTTTCCGGGTACCACGCGGGCGCAAGCTAGTATTTAAATAATGCTGGACACAACATCATCTAGCCCAAACTAAGCAAAACTATTATGTGTTTCACATGACTGATATACTTCTTATGTAGTATATATTTTTTATTAAGATATATTATAATAGAAAACACCCAGACCCGAGACAAATTGCTGATTATTCAAACATTTGTCTTGCGGCGGGAATCGAAGAATGCAAACTTATTCGTGACTTTTTCTTGACAGGCGGGCCTTCTCCCATTACGCCACAAATGTCTCATTCATTTATTTTTTATTCAATATCATCTGGGATAATATTGTGGTGTATGGGGGTTCCAAGCCCCCATCCTCGGAATCCAAGCCAACCTTACCTGCACGTGGTACACTGGCAACCGGCTGTTTGCGTCATAGCGCAGCCTTACACTGGCACAGCTAAATCCCCTGGCCGCAGACGGGCAGCAGCGTCGGCGGTGTGAGATGTTGTGCCCTGTGTTCCTCAGCCCGCATGCCCAGTGTAGGGATTATATGTATGCCATCTTGGAAGTCCAGCAGTGGACTGATATAGGCTGGTGTGTGTGTGGGATAATATTCCCACAATTACGGCAATATCACGTATATTCATAATAATATGAGGCACGGTGTATAAATTTAATTTGAGCTTTTTATGTGTGATCAAATTGACTTACAATTTCTGATAACGGAACGTCTCAAATGATCGAGATGATCTCAAATTCTTGAGTAGCGTTTCAGTAATTGAGCGTGCGGGCTGCCGACGTTCACTTTTGGTCACCCTTCGTCAAAAAGAGGATGCATTTACCTAGGTAATGTAAATTTTCATCGTTATCATCACATCAAGAGGCAAATTTTTTAAAATGCATTTAATTTGCAGTGATCTTTAAAACTTATAAAAGGCATTGAATATTCATACGTAATCTTGCAAAAACATCAGCTTATATTTTTATCGGAATCGCAAAGGCGATTAGTAGAAAGTATACTAATCATTGATTCTTTGTTTTTTCATCGCAGACAGTGTTGCGTAAGCAACAGATTTTTTTACTTTTTTAATGTTAAACATTTAGGTACGTTCTTCTTCGTCTTTGCATAAGCTAGTGGTGAACTCTGGTTTCGGAGTTTTTAGGCCGCCGGAAGGCCTCCGACATTGCTTAACGACTGAAAAGCCGGAAGTAGCCGTAAGTCGTCCGAGGAAGTACTGCCACCATGCCAATTTCTGCCATGAAGCAGCTGTGCTGTGATTCGGTTTGAAGGGTGTGGGTGCCGGTGAAATTACAGGCTCAAGAGGCTTATCCTCTTCATGCCTCAAGTTGATGGACCCAGGGCGTTGCCTCGTAGAGCACGTTCCAAAAAACGTTATCTACGATGCAATGCTTTGCGATAGGTAATGGTTACCACTTAACATTGGGTGGGCCATGTGCTTGTTCCATCTTCAAATACCATAAAAAAAGTATAGTGTTTTGCTGTAATATGTATAGGTACTTATACCACCGATATTAGATTTAAATCTCACAGTAGGTAGATACATTAAAAACCTGCTGTGAGAGCTCAAACAGAAAACAAAACAGTTTATCTTTTGGATCAATTTGGAGGGCACCTATTCTGATTCTAATTGGAGGTGGCGGGGAAAAGTTCTGCACTGACGATTTCCTTCATCGGAATATTTGCATGATTTTGAATTAATGTATGTGAATTTTGAATAAACAAATTTGAAAAATATAATTTTAATTCCTAACCTATTTATTTTTGTTATTCTGATTATTTTAGTTGTTAGCATTTTTTTTTATAATTTTACATCTCTCATTTTCGGTAAGTAGGTTCTTATTACCTCCAAATGGGGCTTGTAGGTGACTAATTAGCGCTCTAGGGTAATAATGTAGCTAGAAAAGCCCTAGGGAGGTAAGTAATTAAAAAAAACACTTCTTTCTTTCTATCCATCATACTGGCAATAGCCCATGCATTCAGCCCAATGACCAAAGAGGTCGCTTTGCTATTCAGCCTTGTCTTCGTGCGAGTTTTATAGTCATCAATTTTAAATATCGAACGGCGAAGCTCAATTTCGTTCTTGAAAAAAAAAAAAGAAGTTCTTTACTTGATTATTTTTAATGAAAAAGGCGGGATTAGAAAAATTTTACTTTAAATATTATTTATTCTTGTAATGCCAGTTTTTTTCTACTTACCTCACAATCGAGATGTAAAGAAGAATAGTTAGCTCGGGTCTAAGCAACAATTGCACCCTCGAACTATGCCTAAATATCTCGGGCTGCAATTGATGTCTTACAGCCCTTGGCTACTAATCTACTATTATTGCATCAAATATTAAATAATTTTGCATGCAATGAACTATTAATTACTTGCAATTCTCTGATGATTTGTAAAAGACTAAATCCAGCGACTGAACACTCAGTCGCTGCCTACGTCACAGTGGGGTGTGAGCCCCAAAATTTCAGATGTTTCATGAAAATAGAAGACAAAACGGAAAAAGCATGTGGTTTTGATGATACTAAACCATAAATATATACAAACGAAACAACGTATATATATTAATGTTGTCATATTAACATTCTGTGCCCAACATTTGCATTTAAAATGGTTTTGAATATAGCTCTTTTTAATTACTTTTACCAACCTAAGTTCTGTTAAAATGGAATTATAAATCAGATCTAAACTTGTTTAGTTTTATGGGGCATTGCCACACTCCCATCAATTAAAACCTTAGCAATTTATAGCTTGTTTTCTAGTAGTTTATTTTCAGTCAAAAGCAGAACATGTGCGTTACTCCAGCGGCATGTCGACTCCGATCGGGATGAAACTTACAGAAAAATTAGAGCACTATGTCCTGTAAATGTGCCCCAAATATTAAATTTGTGCCTATTAAGGTTCCAGAGTTATTCGAGAAAATAAGATGCCGCTACAGTAACGCCTGAAAACGTTACTGTAGCGGCATGGTTTTTACCCATAAGACTTAGCCAAATTCAAAGTAGCTTATACAAATACTTGTTACCTTAATTAATTTATTTTGTAATTTTAATTTAATTTATTTTGTAATTTTAATTTAATTTATTTTGTAATTTTAATTTAATTTATTTTGTAATTTTAATTTAATTTATTTTGCAATTTTAATTTAATTTTTTAGTAATTTTAATTTATTTATGTTTTAACTTTAACCATTTTTTATTCAATTACTTTTATGGACTATGGTCTGAAATAAACGATTTTTATTTATTTTATTTATGTATATACTCTTTATTAGGGGAGGTCTGTGTCCAGCAGTAGACTGATTTAAGCTGGCGTAGTGTAGTATATTAAAACTCTCCCAAATTGAGGGCTAGCCACACACGTCAAGCATTCTAACCGTAAAACTAACTAGACGTGAAAGATTACGAAATAATCTGAAGACAGCTTACATAATACAAAATTGGACTGGTTAAATTCAGTGTTACGTGTTTGGGTGTAACGTGTTATAAAATGGTCAGTGAGCTTCAGCTTGAGGACGCTTCAGTGACCGCAGACACTGAACCAGACTAAAGACGGCCATATACTGAAAATATTACTCAAACATTGATGGCTCCTGTGGCGCAGTGGGCGAATGCCCGCCTGACGCAGAAGGTTGCAGGTTCGATCTCCCTCCACGAGACAAATGTTTGCATTCTCTGCAAATATTTGATTCGGATCTGGGTATTTTTTTATGTATAAAATGTACCTATTAAAAAAATTATAGCTATGTAGTATATCAGTCATGTGGTTCCTATAATACAAGCTCTGCTTAGTTTGGGGCTACATGTTGCTGTATGATAGTGTCCAGCTTTATTATAGTACAGTTTCCTAAAGTTACCTACTTAGCGCTTGCGTCGAATGGCTCCGAAAAAACTTCTCTATTTCTTCTGTCAAAAACATATTTGGCTAGTACCCACTATTCTAAGTTAGTATTGTAATTTTCTGCGCTTATAATTACCCAGCATTATTATCCAGTCGGGTCCTGAAAATCTGCTGGATCCGCCGGGTACGTATTCGATCCCGGCCGATCCCCGACACATCTTTAATGCTTGCCTACAACACCATTGTTTGATTATTCTATTAATAGTGTTAAAACTATTCTATTAATAGTGTTAAAAACTATAAAGGAGAATGCCGAGAACCCGTACCAATTGCGTCAAAACAGAACGTATTCCATAAAATTTATTATATTTTATAAATAACATTAACATTTTCTTTATTTTTACACACCGACTCGATTAATAATCAAGTAAAAAAAAATTTTGTTGATTTGGTTTCCGTTGCACGCCGCCATTAGACTACAACAACCAATGATGTAAAGTGTTACTATGGCAATAACCCTCATTTTTAATTATTTTGACGGTAGAATCAACTAAAAACTTATTGGATATTTTTTTGACACACTTTGGTCTTGGTACTGAGCGCCATACATCAGACGGCTATATACTATAAGTTACTATAAGTTATTATTGAATTTTTATGCCTTCATCATGAAAAGGATTGAGTTTCCTACCACCTTATTTGGCGTGTTAATGAATCTTTGTGGGAAACGTAGGTATTGTGTAGGTACAATATTGAAACAGCTGTAAGTACATAAATCAATTATGGATGGGGCAAGGTTAAGATTATAGATAAGCAGTAGGTGCGGTACTTATTATCTTCGACAAAGATGTTCCAGTCTTAGCTTAGCTTGACCACCGCAATAGTTTAGTATGGCTATAGATAGCATAGAATAGAATATCGGTACCGATAGTTTAAAATAATATCACAATAAGAATATGTAGGTTTGCACAGGCCGCGGGGTGATTCAAGATCTTCCTTCACTTGACGCTCTTTTTAGAGCTTTCTTTTTCTTATCTTTCGTTCTTTTCTCTTATTTTTAGGACTCTACATATTATGTAGGTAATGCAAATCTGTACTGTTTGTATAATTTAATACAGTTAGATAATGAAGCATATAAATTAGTACAATTTGAATACAAATCTTGCAGTAAGTATTTCTCGATTTCGAACCATGCAATTTAATTTGGATTCATTCAAAAATTCACAATATAATGGAAGATTACGTTTGGAACCCCTAAAGCTACATAGAACAAAGTTATTTAATCGCATACCTAATGGCACCTAGACGCTAGACGAGAGAAAGGTAGAAAAGCAAAAGTGGGTTAATTAATACCTATCTATACCTAGGTAGGTTGGGTATTATTATTGATTACATAAAAACTAAATACTAAAGTTGTCGACATAGCTCAGAAAATTAGCAAGCTGAAGTGGCAGGGGGCTGGCCACATCTGCCGAAGAACCGATAACCGTTGGGGTAAGGTCAAGAACTCGTCTTGAGTGGAGACTTGGCACACGTAGTGTAGGACACCCTCCGGCCAGATGGAGTGATGATTTGCGAAAAAGGCTGCTGTTAGAAGCTGGATGCGTAGATCTTAGAACAGGGCGCAATGGCACTCGTTGGGGAGGCCTATGTGCAGCAGTGGACTGCTATAGGCTGATGATGATTGATAACATGGCTTTTATATCTCTGCCACACTTTCTGCGGCCATGGGTGCTGCTTTTGTGATCGCCACAAAATAAGGTTAAGCACCTACTCTATTTGCAACTAACTCTTTTGTAAGGAACAATTCTCAGAAAATGTAAGTGAAGAGTGGACCGCTCTACCCGAATACGTTTCCCTGATAAATAATACGTCTCAATGGTACGAGTGAACCGGTTTCTTCTAGGCAAACGTGCTCCATCGTACTGCATCTTCGCTTACAATCAGGCTAGTTGTGGTCAAACGCAAGCCAATGAATATTCAGTGTAAAAGAAAAGTCCCAAAAATATTAAACCAAAAGTAAAAAACCTACATTAGTAATGTATTATGAACATAACAGTTAGGTAAGTTAAGTAATTAAAGGCTACTGGTAGATATTTGAATGCCTCAAGCTGAGGATAGGGCGCATTGGGGAAGGCCTGTCCAGCAGTGGACTGCTATTGCCTGAAATGATGATAATTATAAAGTTATTTACTAAACTACATAATTTAATGATTGTCTTGCTCACATAATATATTTCGTGATCGTAATGATTTATCATCTGGAATGGTAGCTCAGTAGATAAACACTAATCTAATTAGTTACACTAGGTATATGTCATTATCTAGTATAGCTATCGCAATAAATGTATATACCTATAGAGAGATACATACAAGTGCCCATTACGCGAATCTAGATTACCGCACGTCATATCATTCTAATATAAGGTGTCCCTGAGTATCTAGGTTTTAAGTACTTAGTACACTCTCTATTTCATCATCATCATCATCATCATCATCATCATCTTTTATTTATAGGAACGCCAACAGCTTAAATATCGATATATTGCAGGGTGATATTGCTAGTTTTGATAGACACAGCATTCATAATAACTAGGGATTTTAATAATTATGTTATGAGTATATAAATAAATACTATCATCATCATCATCAGCCTGTAAATGAGTTAAAACGTAGGTTACATTTTTTTTTGTAGTAACCCGAATTGTAATTCGAATAAATAAATAATTTGTATTTGTGTTTGTAACAGTCCACTGCTGCACATAGGGCTCCTCTAATGAGCACCATTGCGCCCTCGGCCCTGTCCTCAGCACGACCCATCCAGATTCTAACAGCTACATACTCTATTTCAATACTTGTCTTCAATTTCTTCAAGGAAATTGGATAATCCACAATCAACATCCAGTGCTAACACAAATATTGCACAAATTTTGATTTTATTGAAATAGTAATATAAAAATATTTATTTGCGATACAAGTTAAAAATAGGTAAATATTATGTAACATTATAGGTTGGTTGTTGACTGGCAACCAACGCTAGTCTTCCGTCAGAGCCGTTTGGTGATAATGTCACGGATGAATTACCCTCAAAACCAAGATTATCCATTCTATTGAAAATCGCCTTTAACTCATTAATCTCATTATCATTGAAATTATCAGCTGTACCTATTTAGCCCCAATTTTTGAAATAAGCTTAAATAGTAAAACTTATAGATATTCTTTACAATTTTAACTTTTTCTTGAAACTTCTAGTTCACCTAGCGAGTAAGTTAGGTATACCAACATCTCCATGTCCACCTTGTAGGTGATTGCAATATGCAAGTAATGACAGCTGCACTACCAGTGCATGTGATTGCCTTGCAACGTGCTTGCAACTTTCTATTTTATGACGCGTTTTGAATCTGAAATATTTGTCCTCGGCAGCGCATTCTGTGACAGGTTCGGTTCCCGCTGCGAGAAAAATGCAGGTACAATGCTCTCAAACCAAACAAAATTTAACAAGCTTACGGTATTGAGTATCTATCCTATATTATTTATATACACCACTATGTTTAAGCAGTTTAAGTAAGCTTAGCTAAGTATGCTTGTCTGTAAGTTAGTAGGTCAATCTGTAGGTAGTAGGTCCGTCCGTCCGTCTTCGTATGAGCTGGTGACTAATTCTGGTGTTGGAGGTTTTAGGCCACCCCACAGGGATTTAAATTTTTTACCAATGGACATTCAAACCTATCACATCGAAAGGGACGTCACGGCATTATTTTAAAGCATAGGAATTTGTATCTTATTTATATTAGGTTTTAATGTTCATTGGTAAAAATTTAAATCCCTTGCCATGCCGTCCGGTCTGCGTAGATAATTTTGCAGCAATGGAGGCGTAGTTGGCAAAGCTGAATAATGTAATACCGACAGGGTAGAGAACGGGACGTGTCTCCCTTCTCGAAGCTCGAACGAGAATGTTAGAATCCACACCACCTTCGGATTCCCTGACTGTATTCAATACCTATATACTCTGTACCACCTCTGACTACTTTTATAACATTTTATATTTCAAATAATTTGTTATTCAATCAAAAAAATACCTACAAAAAGTAATAACGAATTACAATTTTTATTAATTTTAATTGAAGCTAATCAAAAAATAACTTGCGGCAACAATTATTTTATTATTTTATTTAGAATATGTAACGAGATATTACATACCTAATGAATTATAAACCTTTTATTTTATGAAATATTAAATAAAATATGTAAAAATTATAATAATTTCCGACTGATTATATGGAGCTTTAATAAATTTCAATATTTAATTCACAATAGTAACTTTGTTATTTTATTCATATTAATACTAAATAATTTTCACTAAACCTGCTTCAATATACTTTGTTTTTTGTAACTACAATCATTGTAAAGCGAATATTCGCACTGTAATAAAACGGCTTTTACAGCTGCTATTGCAATATTTATTTTGCAGGGCAATTTGTTCTGATGTTGCATTGAAGATCCAAGGTTGTTTGGTACCTCATAAATAAATTACAAATCCAATGAACATCTTTTTAGGTGTAGAAGATATATATTTACATATTGGATCGTCGACAAGAGAGTTGATAGATTGTTCCGGGGTTCCGTACCAAGAATGTAATGGGACCTTACTAACAAGGATCACTTAAGGGAGTCTAAGGAGTTCCAACACCCATCTCTGGAAGCCAAGCCAATCTCAGCTGCACGTCCCTGCTAGCTAACAAACGGGGCTCTGGCGGCCGGCTGATAGCGGCATAGCGCAGCCTTACACTGGCACAGCTAATCTCCTGACCGACAACGGGTAGCAGCGTCGACGGTGCGAGTAGCTGTGCCCTGCGATCCCCAACCGCATGCCCAACGTGGGGATATGGGCATACTTCCGGCTTCTTAGGCTTCCGGCACTTGCAGAATTCTTATAGAATGAATGCCCATAATCCCTATCTATGCCTAGGGGAGTCCTATGTCCAGCAGTGGACTGTATAGGCTGGTATAGTTGATGTTACGAGGATCTGCCTAAACTCCTCCTTTTTCAGAGCGCAATTTGAGAAGGACTCTAATTGCGCTCAGAAAAAGGAGAGCGCCTGTGGAGAGCACTGAGAACTTCATTATTCAAATCGTCGTATCGCCCTATAGTTGGGCCCTATAATTTTGCGATGCGTGATGATGAACTGAATCCTAATTTATTTATCCTAACGTAAATAATATATAAAGAAGGCCAATTGATGATTTTGAGCTTCTTGCATGTAAGTGTTGCTGGACCCCATAGCACTATTCGGCTGGACATGAGCTCCTCGCGGACCCTTTATCACGTTGGCTGTTTGTCTTGGACATGTGCTCCATGCTCCGTGCCGTTCCATGGCGCATGGCACGCGGAGAGCTATGAGAACGTCCAGCTCGATATCTTAAGTTGTGTTTTCAGCACCCAAAAGTGCCTTGAGACGCAACGTTAGACGATGACTTTTTCTTATGCAACTAAGTCAGCAAACAGGCATACGGTCCTCCTCCCGTTCCCGTACGGTCCGTTCCCGTAGATTATGGACGCCTGTAACAGGAATTTAACGCCTTTTTTGAAACTCTCCATATTTGTAGCCTCTGAGGAAAACCTCGGTATTATCATTCGGATCATTCCACAGCTTGATTGTTCGCAGGACGAAATTCCTCTGGAACCTCACAGTGCGAGAAGATATAGGTGGCAATGTATGTGGATGATACCTCTGCCGATTTCGAGCGGTGCGATGATAGAAAGAAGCAGCAGGTACCGTCTCAAACAATTCTCCAGAACATTCCCCATTATGCAAGCCGTTATCTCGCAAGATAAGCATCTTGCAAAATACGCGCAAAGGCGTATATATCAGACTAATATTTTACACTACCCAGACGATCGGTCGGATGTAATAATGCAAGTTACGTTTTGCAACAAGCTCAGTTGCATCGCGTTGCGTAATATGTGAATGTTGAAGCTGGTTGCAGCCTGTGTAATAAATAACACTCACCTCGCCCCTGAGGGTCAATCGCGAATTCAGTCAATGCCAGAATTCTGAACTTTAATCAATCAGTCATGCGAAATGTAGGTAAATGTCTTTTTTTCCACGCGCGATACATAAAACCATTTTTGTCAAATTTCATTGTTAACTTAATTTGGCGTAGGTACGTTATAACTTAATTTGACGTAGATACGTGTAAGAACCATCGGTATTATACTGTTAGTGTCATTTATTTCAATAATAAAAACGATGTTTTCGCAGCCTTTTCATTATTCTGTAGACCATTATGAAGATAGATAATTTATTTGTACACCCAAAATTATAAATATTTAAATGAACTAATCAGTTTTACAATGGGCAACCTTAACGTTAATAAAAGCAATCACTTCAAGGTTAACTTTGGATGAATTGGATTATATAGAACGAGAGGAGCAGCGGTGTTGATAAATAAGTCAAGCTCTAGAAAATCTAATATTTAGTTCTAGGATAGTGTTACATAAAATTAGCAATCTACGATACTAGTTACTTTGAAGTTAGAGAGGTAAAGGGTGCCACGGTACCACCCTCCCGATCGCGATCCCGATCGCGATCTGACAATGATAATTTTTTGTCTGGTCTAGAGTCTAGACAACACCAAAGAGTTTGCATAGAAACATGGGGTCTAGAAACTTTTTTGTGTTTGACAACACAAAGAGTTTGCATAAAAACTTTTTCGATACCTACTTTTATGAGACAACAGGAAAAAGTTTCTGATCCAACCTTTTTGGTCTAGACTCCCTGAAGGTAAAAAAAAAACAGGACAAGTCTCAAACGAGGTTTTATGGCCTCTGTTATTTAATAATGTTGATCACAAGTTGGATTTGGAATTATAACATTTGAAGGTCCATTATTGAATACCTTCTCCAAATAGCTGTGAAGTTAAGCAATATCTATTCTCTAGCAAGGTAGCATGGAAACTTATGGAAAGGTACTGATGTTTGACGCAACTTATGTTCTATGGACAGTGTTGCAATAAATATTTAATATACTTTTAAGTGGATTTATTTAGGTAATTCACGCATTAGAAAAACAATTTGAATGCTACAGGATTACGTTCGAAAAAAAATTGACTTTGGCTAGACGATCACTTTTTTCTTGGGTGTAGGGAAGGGATGTAACGGTTTCCAAGATGCCAATGTCCAACTTCGGAAGCTAGTAGACGAGAGTAGACGAATTAGGTTAAGCAAAGAATGCCTAATCCCATTTCGCACTGAAAAACGGGGAATAATAAAGTATGTCGTAATTATGGTCCTTTGATTGTGGAATAGGTAGGTACTTAGACCGTTATTGCTTCACCAGCTGCAGCTAACCAAAGTTTCCCATACGCGTGACACGAACTAGGTACCTACATAAGGTCGTGGGAATCAATGGATGTAGGTACAGTGGCCTGTAAAATGGTATCTACTCAAACATTTTTGTACTATTAATGGATGTCTATTAGCTTTAGTTTACTTCAGAAGTAGTATGTAGGGACTCGTCCGGGGAAGTACACCACTAAGGATTCTATTTCTGTCGTAAAGCAATATTGCTGTATCGGTTCGATAGAGTGGGTCCCGGTGACATTACAGGTTGACGAGGCCTCACACTTCAAGCTTTAAATTGATGGATGCAGGCATTGTATGGTAGGGCACGTTCTTGTAATGCGTGACCTACGATATAGGTCATCAAAATTCATTTATTCCGTTGGAACCATACACAACACTTTAAAAGTTAATGTTTAAATTTACACAGATTCGTAACGCGAACAGAGTAGAATTGACATGTAACTCTGGACGTCGTTCTTACAATTCCTAGGTTAACCATTACATCGTTTTTGACGGAGTTGCACAGTTTCATCCCATGAATGAGGCCGTACCATAGGGCAAGTTCTTGATTCACGTGAGCTACGATATAATACTTTGTTATAGGTGGTTGTTAGCATTAGGTGGCCATTTACTTGTTTCATCATATAAGAAGTGTCATTAAAAACTGTAACATCTCTAATATTTACCAGGTGAGTGTACCTACGTGCAGTGCAAGGGCATGCAGTGTAGCGACATAGAATAAATTAATTTCGACGGTGTCTTCGGAAAGTTACCTAATTGTTTTTGAGGTAAACATCTACAAGATACCTTAAGAACCTTCGATCTTGACACCAGAACAGGTTTTTTATCTGTCAAGTCCTAATAGAGCAACGTATCAATCAACCGTTTATTGTAAAACTAGAAACGCCCCGCGACTTTGTCCACGTAGAGGTTTATAAGTGTACCCTTTTGGGGGCTGAATTTCAGAAAGTAAATCTATCACATCATATACTCGTATATAATAATTACATCTACTTATATAAAGAACAATTGCCGTGCGTGTCTTGCACAAAGAGGTTGGATTTTTTATACTACTATATCTATTTATTGTCCTGCAAATACTCGAAAACGGCTCGACCGATTTCAATATTTTTAGGTTTTGTTTGCCTTGATCACACACCAGTGTATTAAACTGGTCTTTGCCTTGATTCAGGGGTGGTCTAAGAAGAACGAATATTAGGGGAAAACCCAGAGGAACAGCCGAAAAATTGAAAAAATCCAATATGGTTATTTTGTATGGAATTTTAGAATATTCGAAAGATCAACAAAATATTCAGTACAAATTCCGCTAATCTTCTATGAAGAGTTTCACAAAAAAACCAACAGAAATTCGACTGTGTTTCACCTTCCCCATAAGGCGTCCTCAGGAAATTATCGACTCGTTGTCAGCCTTCGACACTCCACAGAACTCCCAAGCGTCAAACAGAAAGATCGAAGATGCTTTCTTTGTTATAGTTAATAGTTATATTATAATACATATAATCGTTTCTTCATTACTATGCAAGAAACATACCTACCGTCTAAATAAGTCTCTAGAACTTACGGCTTAGGCTGTGCGTTGATTGTCAGTCAGTTAGTCTTTATTACCGTTTTAAATATATAAAAAATCTAGAAGGCTGAGAGGGAATTCAATTTTGGATCGATTATGTTATCTGGTTTTCATCATCAGCATAAAGAACACTTATTACCACTGGTGGATATATTTTAATATATTTAAGAAAGATATCGATTAAATATATAATAAATAATGTGTCAAGCCATTATTATTGGAAGTTCACGTCAACTAAATAAACTTAACCCCCTCCATACCCTCCATTGACATACCATTCCATACATTGATTATGATATCTGTAATATACATATATCATAATCAATGATAACCCTTTCTCGTCTACTGTTAAAAATCTTGGTCGACTCTAAGCTTAGCCTCACACAAAGGAATTATCTCGAAAATGTTATGCCTCTCTACACTCTATACCTTATACGTCTGAAAAACTTCCTTCCTATAAAAACCGAAATTTATCTAGTCAACTCGCTTTTTATACCTATTATTGATAACGCTGATGTGGCTTTTTTTACCTTACTGAAGAACTTCTTAATAAGCTCGACCGTCTCATAAATACAGGTTTATGCTTCATTTTCTGTCTCCGTAAATATGACCACGTGAGCAGCTACCGAGCCAAACTCATGGTATTGCTCTGTATTCTTTTCTCGGTTCTTTAAGACCCTTTTGCTCTTATCTATTTGTAAAAAACGTTTTCAACTTCGGTCAGACACACATGACAAACAACTTAGGTCATCCGAAAATTTCCTACTTGATATTCCTGAGCATAGCACCTGCTTCCGATGCAACTCTTTCTCAGTTGAATATGGCCGGCTTTGGAACGATCTTCCATTTGATATTAAAAAAGAAGAGTCAAAAGAATGTTTCAAAAGATTAACCCGAGAGTATTAGCTTAAAAGGTTATATCTTAGCAATTATATCAGAACTTTTGATCATATTTATTAATATGAATATTTATATTTATACTATTTTATATAAAATAAATGGAGTGGAGGAACATATTAATAAAATAAATATGCGTTAACCCTTACAACAGCGCGTCTTCAGCTTGAAACACAGCTCTGATTCTAGGTACAAGCACCCTTTCGCAAATCCTCACTCCACCTGGCAGGAGGCGTCCTACACCTAGTTTGCTGACAAGCGGCCTCCTTTCAAGAACTTAAGGTAACCCTTGCTTGTCGGTTCTTCCGGCAGTTATAGCCAGACTATCTGCCACTTTAACTATTCTATTCTTTGAGATATGTTGAAGACTTTCGTTTGGCCATCTAATGTAGTCACTACTTAATCAATAAATTAATTAATAACAACCAAAACAGGCGATATTATAACACTACCTACTTATGTTATTAAACAAATGTGATAAGATAACATGCATTTTTAATAATGATAAGCAAAATTTACATTACGTGAGGTAAAAATATTTTTTAATCCTAAATTCATTCGTCCTTATAAACGTTATTTTAAGTATTGTCAAAGTAATCAGATATGTTTTCTGGGATTTGGAAAGTTTGCAAGCATATGACGACGAATACCGAGTTTTTTATCCCGGGTGATTTGGACCATGGTTATGAGAACCTTATATACCTACATGATTCAAAGCCTTTCATTAAAACCTTAACCTTAAAGCTAATAGCAATAACCTTGAAGCTTATCTTTTTGTTGTACGACTCAAATTAAGCCAGAGCTATCTATAGTTATAGTCGACAAAAAGTTAAAGATAAAGTTTAACAAAATCGGCTGTTTTACTTTTTGAGTAAAATTATGAAGTAACTTTACAAACCATTCATAAATAAGAAAACAGTAAAATTCCAAAAGTTCTTCACGTTCTCGTTGTGGAAATTGATTTACCCCTTTTCGGTATAACATAACAACTTAAACTCACCTCGTAGAGGGCGAGAGAAGCCAGCCACAAAAATTAACCTACGTCTATTGGACTGATTAGTGATTACTAACAACATACTCAAGTAATATTTGTGGGTCATAAATTAATGGAATGTCAATTGTGAGCCGAAAGTTGCTACGTTTAGTAAGCAACGTAAAGAGTGAAGATAAACTAACAGATTGATACTGTCGAGCGCAGCAAGCCGCGCACAGCCTAGCTTATGCCAGGTATGTTTAAACATAAAAGGGAGTCTAACGAAGTGTATAGACTATTAAACAAAACAAACGGCAAAGTGCGGACTCGCGCAACGAAGGTTCGTACAAACTTGTAGATATATATTCTTTTACTAGGTACTTAAAATTACGTATACAGGTGTCCCCGGAAGCAGTGTCAAGCGGAAACCTAGAATAAAGACGCTTCAGGGGTTGCTGAATCACCCCGTGTTGGTATGATAAACGCAAGGGAGGCCAATGTCCAGCAGTGGACTGCTATAGGCTGATGTTGATAATGATGGATCATATCAACATATGATGTTGATATGAAGGACGAACCATTATTGGTATAAGATAAATATTATTTTCGATTTGTATCGAACAAATTAGTTAAAATTTTGAAAAAAAATGCAACGATTACCTTAGTTACCTACTAGTTAGTTACTACGTGTGTAGGTGGTACAAGTATTTTTTCAAACTCAACATAATTTCTACAACGCCGACTTTTAGCAAGCAACACCTAAATAATTTTGCATACTTTTTGCATATCGAACGATAGACAGGCATCTAACCTACTAGTCTATGCGAAACACGACGTAAACAAAAGCTGAACTCAATTTCCCTATTGTTTCGATTTTAATTAAAATCTACCGCGTGCATTGAGACAGGACTTTGTACATACCTTCATCAAGGCGAAACGCTGGTCATCATCGATTCCCACGACGTTGTTGGAGACAGGAGCCATTTCCACAATAATAATAAAATACGGAAGATTTTTGTAGAGCGCGCGCGTGCGATAGCGGCGAGTGGTCGCTCGCGAATGAATGTTCCACTGCCAAGTGCCACTTCCTTTGAATGAATGACTGGTTGGCAAGTGTAGTAACTCTTCAATCATCTAGCTAGAATCTATCTTTATTAGAAGTTCTTAGTCTCAGGGTTTGCTTGCTGTGAGAAAATCGAAAGGTGTTTATTTTATTTAGTTTAGATTCGAAACAATGAGATTCCACGCGAGTAAAATCACGGGCTAAAGCTAATAAACAATAAGCTGAATAGTAAAGAGTAGGCACTAATTTAAAAAGAACTGTAGTTGAGTATGTATTTGTATGTATTGACGACCTCTGTGGTGCAGTGGGCGAAGGTCCGCCTGAAACGCAGAAGGTTGCGGGTTCGATTCCCGCCGCGGGACAAATGTTTGCATGCTTTACAGATATTTGTCTCGGGTCTGGGTGTTTTCTATGTATGATATGTATATATTTACAAAAAAAATTAAAAAAATTTATTTAAGTAATATATCAATCATGTGGTTCCCATAATACAAGCTCTGCTTAGTTTGGGGCTACATGATGCTGTGTGGTAATGTCCAGCATTATATATTTATTATTATTTTATTTATTTATTTATGTATTTACCTAAATAAATTTTAAATTTTCTTTAGGTGCTTTGGTACTTAGTGTTTTTCATAGTTTTTAAAACTGAAAATATCTCTTAAATTTTTCTAATAACTAGGGTCATAGCAAAAAAAGTCAAAATGTACCTTTTATTATAACAATTCATTTTTATTTAAATCTCTTCTTAAAATAAGTATCACACAACAGTCCGTCTTTCACTTGATCTTTCCTCTGTTTTCTTTCTGATTTATTTAAAAGTTATTTCATAACAGTAAACACAACACCTCCTTTCTCAGGTTCTTCATCATGAACCTCCTTATCACTACCTTCAGGGTCAGTGTCATCAGAATCACTAGCAACATCTCTGTATGTTCCAAACTTCGACACATCATCGGGTAAACTTCCCATCTTGAACTTTACCAGTAACTTCTCAGCTGCATGTAATGCCTCAACCTCTTTAAGGTGTTTGTTCTGTTCTCTTTGGAGTTTGAGAGATTCCTCAATTGATATTATTTTAGCTGGGCCGTGGATAATAGGAGGCGGTGTGGCGGCAGTATTCTCCCAGTTTTTATGCTTTTTTCTATTCATTTCCTTTTCCGGATTGTGGACATCAGTTTTTGTTGTTTTGTATGGCTTGAATCGCTCAGTAGGTTGTAACGTAACTTCAGTTTTTTCTAGAATGTACTTTACATGAGGAATTTCTCCAATTTTTATCAAGTCATCAGGGGTGACTAATTTTTTTTCTGGCTGCAATACTTTTACCTGTTTTTCTTGGGCAGTGCTTTGGCTGAGGATTTGTAATACATCTTCTGGGTCGCTGTCATCATCAGAGTCGAGGTAATTGTCCTTCCTGCTTTGTATTTTACCTTCCCACTCCACTTGTTGCATAGAGTCCTTATCAACATTCAAGTTCAGTTTCTCAAGTAGATGGTGGGTTTCCTCTGCAGCCTGTTTCAATTTCAATTCGCTCTCAATCTTAACGTAAAAAGCCTGTATTTTTGCACCTTTATCTGCTAATCTATTGATGAAACTCTTGTTATTCAGCAGTTTGAGTTGCCTTTCCTTTAGCTCTAAAAGTTCGGGTATCGTTTTTGAAGGTAATTTGGATGCTCCATCAATTTCTGCCTTTGGAGAAACTGGCAAGAATAGCCCAGTGCTTTTATTATTTTTATTCATGGCTTTGGAGGCAGTCATTTAAATGAAAAATTGTAAAACGAACACCAAGCAAACAAGACTGCAAAAAACGACAAACAACAACAAATAATTCTTCTTCTTCTTCACTTCACTTCAGTTCAGTTCTATAATATTTGGCTTCTGGGATAGTTTCCACATTAGTGACTAGCGATGTTACGACTCGATCTACCAACCCGGTTCAAATCGGTTTGAGCTCCACACCGTTTAAGTCGGGTTGAACCGATGTCAAATCGATCTGAACGAGCTGAGGTGAGCGAGCGGTTTGTTGATCGCTGTCCCTCTTCCACTCACGCGCGGCGCGGTGCAGCCCCGCGACTCGGTACTTCGCTCGGCGTCGCGTCGCCGGCGGTCGGTCGGTTCAACTCGGTTAAACTCGGTTCGGCTCGGCAGTTGTGGTTGAGCAAGTGCAGCGAATGTATGTAATGTTTAGTGTTTTGTTGCGTTTAGTTAGTTGGTTATTTTATTTTATATCAAAAGGTGTTTTATTTGTAAATAGTGAACAACTTTCAGTAAAAATTATTTCTTGATCTCAGTTAAAAATACATAGCATACAAAAATATATGTATAGAAATAAAGAGTTTTGAATTGAATTTTTATTTATACCTCACTCAGAGGCTATGAAAATATGAAAAAAAAAACTTTATAAAGTCGATTTTAATTCGTTATTGGTCTCTACCAGTAACGAGTTTAATTTTTATTATTAATCCAGTTTCACTAACATAAAATTCTAACATGTGCTAAGACCGCAAAAATCTAAGTAAACCGGGTTAAAATTGAAAACGAGTTATAAACCGAAATGACAAAGTCGATGCGATGCGATGAACCAATTTGTATTAAATTGGTTCGTCGCATCGGTTTGTAACTCGGTTTCAACCCGGTTTACATAGATTTTTTCGGTTCGGTTTACAACTCGGTTCGCATGTAACTTCAACTCGGTTTGCGTCGGTTTGAAAAATTTTGAGATCGTTACATCATTATTAGTGACGTTTATGACAGATCACATACAGATCTTTTGGTCAAGACATTGACATCAATGATAATTGTGAAGTAGACCTATTGATACAGTGTGTGTATGTACGGACACCATTTTTTTCATCTTGAACGACGGTTGTCAATTTTATTAAATTTTATTTTCTAGTGTTTTTCTAATGTATGTCGTTTAATATTCATGGTATAGTAACCGATAAATGTTAGATAAAAGACACAAGTATTAGTGAAATGGAATAAAAGAAGATTAAACGGGAATTCTCTGATGAAGAAAATTGTGACCCGATCGTTTTTTGTTATAGTCGCCATGGCTATAGCAGAAAACAGGACCTGACCGAAGACTGGACGACTGGACTTATAAACCGTACTACGTTGCCTCATATTATTATGAACAATTATTATACTTGATACTGGCGAAACAGTGGATTACTATCCCAGAAGCCATTTAATAAAGAAGTGAAGTGAAGTGAAGTGTGTATGTACAGATTACGAGCATTTTTTGCATTTGCTTTTGCTAATCGATTGAATGAATGGAATGATTTTTTTTTTTTTTTTTTATTATTATTATTTTTTTTTTTTTTTTTTTTCTCCTTTATTTGAGCTTTTTCGCTTAGCGAATATGCCGCTCAATAATTATTACTAAAATAAACAGTTTATTGTATATAAAAAAGTAACAAAAAAAAAAAAACTCAAACTACTATAGGAACCCTTAATTTTATACCAAATTTCACAAGGTCTAGTACCATCTTGACATCATCTGAGTGAGGCAAAGTAAGAATTGAGTTACATAATCCAATGGAACTGTCTCTAAAAAGGAAGCATCTAAGGCTTTCATTACGGACACATTCCATTAAAATGTGATAGACATCTTCGGGTTTTTTGCATGAATCACATAGAGGAGAATCAGCCTTACGCATGAGATAAGCAAACTTGTTTAATGGAATATGTCCGGATCTCAATCGTAGTAATATGACCAAATCTTGTCTATCTAGTTTGCTATTATCAATCCATGGACCTCTAAATGGTCGAGGAACGATAGTCTTATACCATATGCCCTTTGTGAGAGACCGTTCGTCGAAATATTCTTTCCATAGGTCGTAACATATATTTTTGACTTTGTATGCGTAATCATTGTAGGAGGGATTTACCTGAAAATCAACGCCATCACTACATGCTTGTTTGGCCAGCAAATCAGCTTTATCATTACCGATTATTCCTGAATGTGATGGAATCCACTGCAAAATAATCAATTTTCCTGAATTAGACGATATCTGTAAGATTAATTTTAGAATGGTGTAAGCTATGGGTACTCCTCGAAAAGTCGTAGTGCAACGTGACAAATGTTGCAGAGCACTTTTAGAATCAGAAAAGATAACTACTTTATCTGCAGAAATAGATGCCACATACGACAAAGCTTCAGCAATCGCGACAAGTTCCGCATGCATTATAGATACATTGTTATCAATTTTAAATTTCATTTGATATTCAATCATCTCATCAAAAAAAGCAGCCCCAACACTGTCGCTATTCAAATCTTTTGAACCATCTGTGAATATTCTATAAAATCCAGAGTATTTTAAAAGTGCTTCATTACACAATTTGCTTAACTCAGAGATATCGAACTCGTGTTTAGCTTTTGTAAAACTATCGATATATTTAATGACATCATTCAGATCTATATAGCTTGCCCAAGTATCCAAGGAGAACATTTCTAATTGTGAGTTATGTTGAATACGCAAATCCTTTAATTTATCATGTAATGTGGCGAGTAATGGTAGTTTTTTCCTTCTCCAGTACGGGTAATCAGTTGAATCAAATAACTTTTTAATAACAGTTAAAATTGGACCATTCATTGAACTACATTTTAAATAAAATTTCCCTGCTAAATAGTGCCTGCGAATTTCAAGAGGTTGAATAAATAATTCGGTTTCCATGACATGAATAGGAGTAGACTTAATAAAGCCGCCTATTACTCGCATGGCTTGGTTTTGTATCTTATCTAATTTCGATAGGTGAGTTTTACAACTATTCGCATATAAAAAGCTAGCATAATCTATTCGACTACGTATAAGAGAAATGTACAAACGACGTAAATGTTTAGGGTGAACACCCCAACCTGGCCCTGACAACACTTTAAACAAATTAATATGTTTTTCTATTTTTTGGCATAACTCATTAACGTGTTTTCCCCATCTTAGTGAGCGATCTAACCATAAACCAAGGTATTTAACTGAATCTACAACTTCCAAATTGGTATTGTCAATTTTTAGATTTATTAAATGATTTATATTTTTTCTACTTCTAGTGAATGTACAGATTTTACTTTTGTTTGGAGAAGCCTGAAGTCCAAGATTTTCTAATAATTTAGATAAATGATTCAAGGCCAATTGTAAACTATTTACGGAATCAAAAAGATTAGAGCTGTTGCAAAATAATACAAAATCATCTGCATATTGTGATATATAAATATTGTCTATTTGTTTACAAATATCCATTGTTGCGACATTAAATAGTAACGGGGATAAAGGGCATCCTTGAGCTAATCCTAGTCCTGTTCTTCTACAAAGAACAGAGTCATCAACTTTAATTGAAAGACAACGGTCAATCAAAAAATTCCAGAGATAATTACATATTTTACCACCTATATCAAGTCTATCAAGTATTAAAAGTAACTGCTTAACATTCACGTTATTATAGGCACTGTCTATATCAATAAAACAACCAACATTAAATTCTCCTTTCGAAAAACTTATTTGGATCATGTTAACTAGGTAGGTCAAATTATCTAGACAAGATCTAGATTTTCTAAAGCCAATCGTATAGTCTGAAAACATACCTTTGTTTTCAAGAAACCATTCTAATCGTTTACAAATGATGGAGTGAAATATTTTACATAAACATGAAATTAGTGAAATTGGCCTAAGTGATGCAGACGAACTCGGGTCACGACCGGGTTTAGGGATAGGAATGATGAGAATATCACGCCATTGTCTTGGTACGAAACCTTGTGTAAGGAACATATTATACAGCAGTTGTAATTTGTCAATTCCTACATTAGGTAGATGTTTAATCATGGAAAACGATATGTTGTCGGCACCTGGAGACGTATCGGTGGGTTTTACGCTTTTAACAATTTCTTGTGTAGAAATTGGGATTTCTAATCGCCTGTTACGTGATGTAAAATATGGTTTGTTACAAGGAACAAAATCTGGAGTTAAGCTCTGAAGTAGTAAATACGCCCGGTCTTTATCTACATAATTATTAGGAGAACTGTACCCCTTAAGCCACTTCATACGTTTCCACACGACGCTTGATGATGTCATGCTATCTATAGATGAGCAAAAATTTTGGTAGGATTCACACTTGGCTCTACGAATTAGTCTCTGAGCATTACTGATTTTACTTTTAAGAATAATCCAGTTGTTTGGAATAGGATTTCGTCTGAAGGTGCTCAAAGCCAATCGACGCTCAGCTACTGCTTTGGATAGTGTAGCACTCCAATATGATTTGGGGATGAACTTGCTACATGGATTTTGACTTATTTTTATTATTGGTATGTGAGCGTCAGCCGCTTTAGTAACTTCACCAACGAACAAGTCATAAGCTTCTTGACAATCATCTGGTAGATTTATATCAGAGAATACATTTTCCAGAGATTCCTTGTATGAAGACCAATCAGCTATTTTAAAATTTCTCTTTTTGATAAGTTTTAGTTTAGCTGAAATTTCTGATGAGATTATGATTATCAAATGGTCGCTTCCCAGAGACTCGTTAGTGACTTTCCATCTAAAATTAGCAGCAATATCAGAAGAGATTAAAGACAAATCTGGGGATGATTGTTGTAATGAACCATCAACTAATTGCATTCTAGTCGACGATCCATCATTTAGAAATATATAATTAAAATTGGATAAAGCATCATTAATCTGAGTACCACGCGTGTCTGTTTTGCAAGACCAACTATTGTGATGTCCATTTAGATCACCCAGCACTAATGTTTTCTTAAGATAGAAAGAGAATAATTCATTCCAATCATTTAACGAAGTATGAACAGATGAAGGACAATATATGGAAAAAATATTTTCAAGTGAAGCACAATTAAAAAGTTTGATTTGTAAAACTTCGATACCGGTGTTAGACAGCCTTAGTTGAATTTCTCGAGCTTTTATAGAATAATGAACCAAAATCGCTACACCTCCATAACCATCCGATCTATCTCTACGAAATATATTATAACCACTTACTCTTAGATTTACATGGGGTTCACACCACGTTTCGCTTAATACCGCTATATGAATATTTTCCTGAAGAAGAACTTGTTCAAATGACACAAGTTTATCTTTAAGACTTCTACAGTTCCATTGGATGATGTTTAGTCTACATAGTCTATGATGATTAGCGTCCATCATAAACAAATAATTGGGTTAAAAAAGGGGAGTCAAAAAAATTATTTGTCAAGAATGATACTAGCCATCTAACACCCATCTTGGCAGCTGCAATACACTTCTCAGCTATAGAACCACGACCAAAAAAGATGTTCATCAACTGATCTAGAAAATCCTTAAATGACATTTTCTTTTCCTCCGTCTCAAGCTTCTTCTTTCTGGATCCCTTAATTTCGTCTTCTTGGTTTAAATTAATCTCTACATCGGACTGACATTTCTCCCACTCAAAATTTGGCTTATTTATATCTGATTTATTTGCCCTCTTACGAATTCTCTTCTTCTTCAGATCACTTATATCCGTATCGGATGGAAAAAATGATGATGAATGGTCTTTGCTCGTAGACGCCTTCGCCTTAACAATAGATGCATAGGACAAGGAAGGTTCAACACGTGTTGGCATATTATGGTCCCTACCTGTGTCAAAATTATCTGTTGAGATACGCTCTTTTTCCTGAATTATAGTCGCTTCTGGAATATACAACGAACTAGCTTCACGATACGAACAATTATTTGTTGACATTAAGCATCTCACCTTCTTCTCCTTTAAATATACTGGGCAATATTTACTTAGGGATATATGGTTTCCGGCGCAGTTAACACATTTAGCCGTTACTATCTCACAGTTCTCATGATTTTTGCCACATTTTGGACACACCGTCTTCTTTCTCGGACACATTTTTCGCAAATGTCCATATTTCCAACAATTAGAACATTGAGTCACAGGAAATATGAATGGTGAAATTTTTATTCTAGTATCGAACATGTAGATATATGGGGGAAGATCAGAGCCTTCGAAACCAACTCTGATCGATTCCGAATCTTCCCACCGGCCATCGTCAATGTTCTTTCTTTTGAGTCTTTTGACTCCCAATATTGTCATATTATCGCAGAACAGGCTGCTCAGAATCTCTTCTTCGGTAAGGTCTGTGTCAATATTTCTAATAATACCGTAAGACTGACTTACAATATGGGATTTTTGGCATTTAAGCCCATTTTCATTAAAATATTTATTGGAAAGGATCTTTTCTGCACTCTCAATCTTTCCAAATTGAATGAGAGCCTTATATGGGTTTATATATTTAATTCGGACAATATTTTGGATATTTTCTACTCTAAGCTGTTTCGCCAACCTAAATTGGGAGGGAACTTTGGTATCTGTACTCATTAAATAAATATCATACGTCTTAGAAACAACAAATTTCTCATTTTCATTTTCTGAATATTTAGTAGCACGTTTTCCATTTTTCCCCACTGTTGTCCAGTCTTCATCCTCTCCATCCTCTCCATCTCGGACCCTTTTTGGTGGTCTCGATCTTGTTACGGCTTCTTCACTCTCATTCATGCTCACACAGCTTCTCAAGCTGGTTCTGGAACCATACTTATTTTTCGAGAAGGATAAATCACCTGACAAATCTAGCTCGTAATCGTGGTCAGGGATCAAGTCCCTGGTATTCATTTTATCGACCTCACTTGAGTTTGAAGAAAATATTTATTTTCCAAAAATTCTCAAACGTCCGTCCACCGTGACATCCGTCCGTCACCCCATTCATTTTTTATTATTTATTTAGGGTTTTGTCGCTGAGCGACCACATCACCCACATACATACAAGAAATAAATAGAAACAACACAAAAAGGAAAGTGCAAAAATAAGACATAAGAAACGAAGTTATTCTTTAACTAAACATATTTGACATAACTTAATAAAAAAATTAACTTCTTCACTATAAGGAACGGATAATATACTATTTATAGTGCCTACTTGAGTAAGGTGATTTTTGTTTATGCAAGTGTCTCTGAATGATTTATTACGTAAACACTCCAACAGAATATGATGAACGTCTTCAATGACTCCACACTCATTGCAGTTAGGCGATGTCAGTTTTTTCATCAAAAAAGCGAATTTGTTGGAGGGGATATGACCGGATCGCAATCTAAGGAGCGACTTTAAATCATTTCTATTGAACATGATGGTATCAATCCATGGATGTAGGGATATATGAGGCTGTATCGAATGGAATGATGAATACTGTACAACTCGTACTAAGAGTACTGTAACTTGAGTAGATTCCCTAGACAGAGAAAGCTATAGACGACGAGATAATTCATCTCATTCTTTCAAGAAAGATAACTACTTATGCGTGCTTCATGCAAATAATAGACCGCACTATAGATTTGCTGTCCCTTATCGCGTGCCGGTTTTTTCGTTGTTTAGCGCAACATTGCGCTAAACAAACTTTGGCAGCTAGCAGCAGTTTCGGAAGATTTTGTGAAAAACTTTCTTGAAACTAAATTATTACCTGGAAAAATTATGTTTCATCTATTGTAAATCAATAATAACAAATGAATGTTATGGATTTCTCTATCAAAATGGATCGGTGTAGTGTATTTTGGTGCAAAAGTGGCAGTGATCAAAACATTCCGGATTTGTCTTTTCAAGCGTAAGTATCGTACTTTTGACGAGGTATTTATTCAAAAATGGATTATTAACTAGACTTCCACAATAAATAACAAAATTTAGAGCAGAAATCTATAAGAAAATAAGCCAAAAAGTGAAATTCAATTTTGTTTTGTTTTGTTTGGTGTTGCCGGCATTTGAAATGAATTTTGCCCACTGCAAATTAATTTTTGGCTCAACTTTCATTTATTTGTAGTGAGCTAGGCGGCTGGAACTTTTGTCACAGATAGGTCTATATCTAGGAAGCCTAAATCTAAAATGGCGTAGTGCGGAACCAAATAGTTTTTGAGATATGATTATTTGAAAATTCATCTTCTTTTTATTTATGGCCTCTGTGGTATTTTTTGGTGATTCGACATTGACAATGATATTTCTCGTTGTTAATGTAATACGTTGAATAGACAGTCGGTTATTAGATTTTTTACAACCACCTGGAAATCCTTCTCGCAGCAGTAGGTTCTAGGACACCCCAACTTGAGTAGCAATATCACAGAACTGACGCAGATCACCCCGATGCCACGTAGTCTTGTGGTCCCTATGCGTAGATTGGATATAAAAAATGTGGAACCAGAAATTCCCGTGGAAGATCCTGAGTGGAGCTAGCCCGCGAGGATGAGTGGACGAAGCGACACTCAGGGCCGACGAGGTCAAATACCCGAATCAAATATCCATTTTTATGATTTGAAACTGTTTTTAAACTGATCATAGGTCATAGGTCCGTAGTAGTCCGGTAGTGTGTTTCGGCGTATATTGTTTAATTTTTTTTCTCTCGTTAACCTCAAAACGTAATTCATTTTTTTCTCGGAAACTGTGAGTTTCCCCCTTTTAGAGGGAGGGTCCTCACTCCCTCCCTGCCCTTCCCCACCCCATAAGCTATAAGCTATAAGCATATAAAGAAAAGTCGTTTCATTTTTTATTAGAACTTTAAATAATATAATTTCTTTGGTTCATTATTATTTGCATAGCCCAGTTTAAAGATGACGTTTTAATTTCAGGATAAAAAACCAAAGGCCACGTAATTTAATGGATGGTAACTGAAAATACACCTTTATGTCTCCAGTTATGTGAATCTTCCACAGTATGTATAAAAATCTTTAATCTTTAATCTATTTTGATACTGATTTTATCGTTTAAAAGCCATGTGCTATATTTGGTCAACCTTGACAAACCGAAGTTTTAATGAATGTATAGGAAAAAAGACCACGAAAACCAAAGAATTCATTATTTTTATATATGTTGTGCTATAAATTGTTAGGTTATTGTTATTATTATTATTATCATACCTACAATGATAGAATTCGTTCATTTTTGTTTTGGTTTAGAACTGTTTTTTTATTTCAGACTAGAGAACCAGAGGCTACGTTAAATCAACGGATCATTCAGATTTAAAACGGATTCTCGATTCGTCAGTCACAACTGACAGCATTTTTTGACAATACACCTATATGCCCCCAATTATTGAAATCTGCCACAGTAAGTAAGTATCAAAAAGCCTAAGCTATATTTTATCAAAACCGGGTAAGTGAAACCCAAGATACTGCTTGCCTTCTCCGAAGTACCCGCAAATTAAATTAGCTAGTTGTGGGTTCTATTCCCACTGCGGGGCAAATGTTGCATGTTCTGTTTGGGGCTACATGATGTTGTGTGATTACGTCCCGCATTATTTATTTATTTATTTATTTCCAATGGACTTTGGCTGACAGAAAAGAAATACTTTAATGTTAGCTCCATTTTTCAAAAAGTTTTCACTAAGATTTTATACTAGCTTCTGCCCGCGGCTTCTCACACAGCTGGTGTAGCTCTACATAATGTGCAATGACATTTTGTTATATAGGTACACCTAGTTAACTACCTACAAAGCCTCGGTCTGCCTACTATATAACCATATTGCTAAATTTGCCCTTAGACAGGGTTTATGTGAGATACCTTATCTATAACCTGTAACATAATGCAATTTGACACCATGTAAATAATTTACTCCGGTGATCTTCGCAGATCATCTTGGTTAAGGAACACTTCGCCTGGACACTACTTATATGGGTGATCTGGATGGCATTTAGATCTGAGCGCTTCCGTCCTTCGGAAGGCACGTTAAGATGTTCTTCCCGGCTTTTTCAGTTGTTACCCATGTCGGAGGCTTTCGGGTGGCCTAAAAATTCCGACATCAGAGTTGGCCACTATTTCATACAATTTCAATATATATTTTAAGAAGAAGAAGACCAATATATTCCATGCCTCAATTCATATGTTTCATCATCATCATCAGCAGCGCCATTAATAGCTTGTTATTTTTCCCAGCCAGAACGATGTAGGTACGTGTGTAACTTGTAAAAGAAATATTTTTTTTTGTATTGTATTGTATTTTGTATCTAAATTTTGCGTGAGGGAGAAATAAACAATACTCAATACCTTTCGCCTTTATTATATTAGTAGAATTGCTAGCCTTTTATGTACGCATTTTCTACAGATTACATTTGTTATGTTTAAATACTGAAATTGATTTGATTACTGTTTATAGGGTGAATCACCATCATACACACCTAGAAGGCTGCGAAAAAATTTGCGTTGGACTGCTGTGCTATTAGAAGATACGCGAAAAACTGCGAGCTCTTGGGAAAAAAAGTTGGTGTTTAATAAAAGAGTAGCGAATTTAGAAAATATGATTGCAGAATCGAAAGCATAATTTTCTAAATGTTGAAGTTTTTGAGAAATAAAAATATATTTCCTATGATTCTATTCTTTTTTGCATGTAGGAATTTTGAAAGCTTCTACAAGAAACATAAAGACATGCGTGAACGACAACTTAGGACACAAATAAATGATAGGATATTTTTGCCGTTATGTAAAAAATCAATGCAAAAGATATCTTTATTCATGTCCGTTAAAATATTCAATAGTCTCCCCGAAGACATGAAAGATTTGACACTTAGCCTTTTTAAAATAAGACTTCACAAATGGCTTGTAGATAAATGCTTTTATACGATCAAACGAATTTATTAAAACTAAATAATAATTTACTATTTTTATTTCTTCTTTTGAATGGTTAGTTTTCATTTTGACATATATTTATTAAGTAATCTTGATTGTCAACTTAATTATTGTTAATTAAAATTAACCGATATCAATGATAATTAATGTAATGACATATAAACATATAACAATTTAATATTTGCACGCTTCTGTAATGAAGTATAAATATGCGATCCACATAGCCTTTAAGATCCTTTCCTTTGTAATTGCTTGTAATGGCTTGTAGATAAATGCTTTTATACAATCAAACTAATTTATTAAAACGAAATAATATTTTACTATTTTTATTTCTTCTTTTGAATGGTTAGCTTTAATTTTGACATATATTTATTGAGTAATCTTGATTGTCAATCATCAAAAGTCATTATAACTTGTTAGTGAAGCAGATTATAAATGAAAAAAAATTTCGTATAAATTGATAGATTAATCGTTTACCTGCATGACAATAATTTCTTGTTATATTTGTTTGTCTTTGAATTCCTTGTGCAATATGCAAATATTTTACCCATTATCATCATCAGCCTATAGCAGTCCACTGCTGGACATAGGCCTCCCCTAATGAGCGCCTGAGTTCCTGTCCTGAGCTCGACGCATTCAGCTTCTACCAGCAGCATTTCGCAGATCGTTACCACCTGGCCGGAGGGCGTATTATCAGTATATTTTACCCAAATCTATGGAAATTTTAATTATGTGGCAACCCTGCAGTTGAAATGAGAAAGACTAGGGTGGCCACGCAAACTATAAATCTATATATATACTTAATCTATGGTAGATTCTGAATTCTGAATTGTGAATGAAAGCATGAATGATTTGTTTGATTGATTGATCGATTCGCTCATTTCATTCATGATTGCTTCGTATGATTGCTTCGCTTTGCTTTTGTGATGAAAATGTTTTATTTTTTACATAAAATCTGATGTTCTAAAACTGTGTTTAATGTGCAGTTGTAATTCATGAACTAATTGCCCCCATTCGTCTGACTACACGAAATACCGGCATCGTCATGGATGACGCTACTGTATGTATCGTTTTCCAGCAGTTCAGTTTGTGCTCAAAAGCTCAAATATTGCTCGTTGTACAGAATTTGTTTCTTTGCAGTTACCTCTTCATCTGGAGCCCATTCAACCTAGCGAGGTCTCAGAGAAAAGGCTGTGGATTGGCAATTTGGATACCAGGGTCAATGAGTATGTATATTTAGAGTTATATAGATCTTTTGTTCATTTGAGGAATTTCTCCATCTTAGTGCATTTTAGTCAGGTAATGCATAGGCATTTTTATGTAAACTGACTGATAGACAAAGAGTACTTATTTATACTACACATCATCCTCATCATCAGCATAAAGCAGTCTACTGCTGAACATAGGCCTCCCCTAATGAGAGCCATTGCGCCGTGCTCAGCTCGACGCATCCAGCGTTTACCAGTAGCCTTTTGCAAATCGTCATTCCACCTGGCTGGAGGGCCTCCTAAATCTGCCGAGCAGCGGTCGCCATTCAAGAACTCATTTGTACATCCTTCACATACTTTTTATTAATAAACCTGCATCATCTCACTGCTAAGCAAAGGTCTTTCAAAAATTCTGTCAGCCATCTCTATCCTCCGAAGACTTCCTGGTAAAAGTTTAGAATATCGTCGCACGATTTGAAGGGGAGAGAGGGGTGAGGGGGAATGAAGGGATACTCCCCCCTACAGCTCACCCCCCCAGGAGATGCATAGTTTTTTTTTATAAAGGTTCAAAGTTTCTCCGCTCAGTAGCTCAGTATCTCCCATGTGAGTTTCTGGCTCCACACATTTCTTATATACCACTCTAGGCATAGGGACTACAAGACTGGGTGACATAAGGGTGCTTTGTGTCAGTTCTGTGATATATTTAGAACCTAATCTACTCATGTCAGGGTGCCCTAGAATCTAATGCTGGGGGAAGGATTTCCAGGTGGTTATAAAAAAACCTATTAACCTACTGTCTATGCCGAGAAAACAAGAGAAATGTTGTCATTGCTATATTACTATAAAATACCCTAATTTGTCTCCCCTAAGTAACACAAATTATGTTTCAATTCGCAAGATTAAAAATATTTTTAAAAATTATTAAAAATATTTAGACTGTTCCTGCAGCTAAAATCGATATTTATGGCTTCAGGTGAACTCACTTAACCCTCCTACATTAACAGAATCCTCAAATTCGTGCAACAATATTCTAAACCCAACCCAACTTCCCCACCATCCTTTCGAAGACTTACATATATGATTTACCCCCTGTAAAAATGAAAATGTTTTGTTTTATTACACTGTACAATTAAATAATCCATACCATTTCTCATTACCGGTATCAATTACTGAAAATGGTCCGTGTGTATGGAAACATCGAGAAGTTTGACATGCTATTCCACCGGAGCGGGCCCAATTCTGGACAGCCCCGGGGCTTTGCATTTGTCACCTACAAGCTGAAACAAGATGCAATCAAAGCAATGAACTCACTGAATGGACAGCTTCTCGGTTCAAAGAAGATTTGCGTCAAGTTTGCCAAGAACACGGTATGTGCTTGACCCGAAGTGGAAATTTAATCAGTAAACCTCTTAACTTTTAATAGCTTCCTTTGTGACTAAGTAAACAAATCTATTAATAAAAAATACATATAACTTTAATTTACCTGTAATTAATTTCAGGAGGATCAAGATAAACCTAAACCGGAGTTAGGAATTCCTGCTCTCGCAGGTGCAAAACCGGAGATGAAAGTCAGCAAGAAAACTGCCATCCAATCCATAGAAGCTAAACTAAAGATGATGGAAAACATGAAAGCCGGTGATGACTTTGTAGTCAACAAATTGGCGGCAAATGAACCACCAATCATAACTCAGTACCAGACTAACAAACATCAACCACCGAATAAGACTGTCAGCACATTTAGACGACGACACCCGTATCATAAGAAAAGATAAGTTAATCTCTAAACTCCACTTTTGCTAACAAATGTGTTGTTATAACTGATTCTGCGTCAATAAATATGAGGAGATTGCTAAAGGAGGTGACAATGACAATATCACAAACAAAACTCACTGTTACCAGGAAATGCGAATTTAGTTGCAAATAGGACATTTTAGAAAACTGGTTGACATTTGATCAACTATGTGCAACTATTTGTTTTTGTGATAGAAAAATAGCGAAAATCTCACTTATTAGCACTAAAGTAGAAAAATACCAAATTAGTTGCAATAAGTCACTAACTAAACTAAGGCAAGCTACACTGATTTTTCTTTGTAACAACACATTTGCTAGTACAACTTCATCAGTATTCAAATTAGTTCTTAAGCATAGTTTTATAATTTACCATCAGTGTGTTCACTAACAATGTTTTGTATCATGGTATATTTGCTTGTGATATGGCCGAATGTATTTAATTGTGCGGTGGTACTTATGAGCTTTTCCATGGGCCAAATAGGCATGGACCTATCGCATGTCAATTCTTAAGGCCTAATAATAGGCTCGATCATGTAGATTAGCGCAAAGTATTCATATTGTAGGAGTACAATTTTAGCCAATGAGAAAGTTTATATTCAAAATCACGCTTTGTGATTGGCCAACCTGTTTCGCTTACGATATGTGAGTCAGTTTGAAATATTCGTAAAGCCGCCCCTAGACGGTCAAGCGGCATGACATGCGTTTACGTGAGTTATTGTGTTGCATGAACGACCAAAAAAATCGAATCATTCATTTTTATCGCACTTCTAGTCCAGCCTGAGTAAAGTGCAGTGTATTTTGCACTTCATTTTCTCCACTGTGAAATCTATCTTATTTTTTTAATTCTTTGTTATTTTGTTTAATGCAGTTCGATTGTTTTTATGTATGTACGTTTTCCTTTTCCTGGGCTCACGTTGACGTCGTCGTCGTTGGGAAGCTTTTGCATGACATGCCCCGATCTAAATGATCATGCGTGCATGTCAGTCACTCACTTCACTTCTTTATTAAACGGCTTCTGGGATATTTATCCACAATTTCAGTCATTACTTGCAGGATAGAAAATAAAAAAAGAATGTCAATCAGCTACCAGCACGTAGTTTGCATGTCATTCACATCAATCAATACATTTAAACGGTCATGCGGCATGACAGCACGTAACGCATGTCATGCCGCATGACCGTTTATGGACGGCTTTATTTTGAATTTTCATCGGCCAAAATTTTACGCCAACGATACGAATACTTTCTCACTAGTCTTCATAATCAAGCCTCTCGATAGGTATGAGTGATAAACGCTACCCCCGTGACGGTAGCAAAAGTAGACAAGGATGGAAGTATCGCGGGTACCGCTTGTCTGAATGAGACGGCATGTTTAAAAACCGCACGTGAGCGGATATCGCTCATAACTGAATGGGCCTAAAGGTCTATTTAGTATCTCAGTTCCAACTGAAATTATTCGCACCTTAGCACTGGAAAAAAATAGTGTGCAAAATTTGATATTTGTCTGTGAAATTTGAATGTCTATTGACAAACTATCAAAGTCAATGAGTTCTTTAAAAGAGGGGCGGATTCTCCCTTATACAAAGGGCCAAATTCTTAGCCCACACACTCTAAAACTTATAAAAATAGCATAATAATTAAACATTGTCAGAATTGTGACACCAGCCACAAAAGCCAAAATCAAAAAGTCAAGTCAAAAAAGGCCGGTGTTAATAATTTCAGTAGGTATGCAGGCAACTGGGTTACTAAATAGACTCTGGGTAACACATGCAAGAAATCCTCTTAACTAAATGATACAGAATTGTAGTCTTTTCGCTATCTCGGTGTGTAGAAATGCTTAGCTGTTCCCGTTACTTCTTTACAACTAGACTAGAATGCATATTCTCATAAATTAGTTAGTAGACATTTCAAAAATCTCGTTTTTGTGACCTGCCCAAGACAGTTCTATTTGCACGTATATGAGAATATGCATTCTACGCACTTATATTTCCCTTTATAAATGAATTTACGATTCTCAATTTTGTGACATAATGAATACTCGATCAAACGTAACTTATTTATAGACTTAGAAATGTGATATGTGTTGTGAAAATGTGAATAAACGTTTAAGTACAATTCGTTTATTTTTTTTATTCAAACAAAATTCCTTTTACAGCCAATAAGCATGTGTCGGCGAAAACGGGCCACGCACGACAGCCACCAACGCCGCGACGAGAATCTTTAAGCCGCGAAGAGTGGCTGGCGGCTTCTGGCGTCAACTGTGTGCGGCGACTCCATATAAAATGTATATTAACTACAGGAAATATGCCAGTGGCCCCATTTTGTGGCTGTCGCGTGCGGCCCGTTTACGCCGACCCTAAGGGATTTACTTTTAATTAAAACAATCCATTAATAAATAACTCTTTATTAAAGTAAGAATAGGCAGATATCCTCTTAAATTTATTTTAGGATTATAAATACTCTATATTGTGTAGGTGTATAGAACTATAGACATCTATGGCCTTACTTATGAACATCTTTCAAAAGATAAACGATGCTTAAATTAATGCAATCTCTTACCGTTGAATAATGACAAACAGTGACAGGACTAACTTTGAACATTGATTAACTTTAAGTAGCGTTCATAAGTAAGGGAGTTAATCTCTAAAAAAAATTTAAATTTCAATAAAGTAGTCTAACTGTACACATCTTATTTCATAGGTCACTGACCTATAAAACAAAGACTGTAGGCTGGGTTTGATTCCGAAGCCGACTGCTAACAGCAGACGGCAGCAGCAAGCAACGACGTGTAGGGCGATCGCGAAAGTATTCATTTTTTGTATGGAAATGTCAAAGTTTTACAAACTTCCCGCTAGGGGCGCTGCTTTGTAGTAAAGTGTGTTTTTCGCACTCAAGCCACGGACGACGTATCGAAGCGTAACAAAATTTGGCCAATATACAAAGCCGTATTTTGAATCTAAGCTTTCTCATTGGCCAAAATTTCACGATACTTTTACGATAAGACAGGTTGAAATATTTTACGCACTACGGATTTCTATGAGGGCACGCGACGTGTCGCCGCTATTGAAGGTATTTCATAGAAATACATATAAACCAGTAATGTCGCGGCGACATCGACGCATCGCGCTGCTGCAGTCGGTTACGGGTACCTAACAGAGAAAATAGGCTAGCAAAGGAACAGCTAGCGGCACGCTGAACGAAACTTCTGCGCATGGGTCTCTCGCTCTCTCCCGCCTCTAGCTCCCATATGATACCTTACTTTTGACTTCTGCGCAATAACAGTCAGCGCTAGACTTTCGTGCGGCTACTTGTATCAGTTTAGAATAACAATCAATTTATCTAGATACCTACAAATGCTTCAAGTTAAATAGTTCTATGAAAGTACCTAACAGTTTAACCTTCCCAAAGAAAATTTAAAAAATCTGTTATTTGACGATTCGAATTCTTAGAAACTGACTTTATTTCACAACTGTTCTCGTCCCACTGCTGGGCAGTACTTCCCCATAGACTTCCAAACATCTCTGATCCGAGCTATCTCCCACCACCCTTCACTTTGTCTATGATAACTATATTATTTGTTACCATTAATGGGAAGGAACTGGCTCCTGACATAATGGTTACCATAGCTTATTAGTTAGGGCTTCATTATGTTATGTAAAACTGGTTTATTCAATAAATACTTATATGTCCTCACTTATGCCCTCTCTTTTATAATAAAAGATATTGCACTTCTCATGAAAATATTTCCCAAACCAATACCACAGATATAGGAAGACAACTAGATAAAGTCTTATACGGCTGATATCTACTTTCTTATGTACAATATCATCAGTTAGAAAGGGATGCATACATATAACAATGCGACTTCAAAAAGTTAATCGTACCAGGGCGCTCGAACAAATTTCTATGCAGGTTCATACAGATGCCCTGGTACGAAGTCGCAGAAATAGCATTGAGATAAAGTATGCATCTCTTTCTAGCTAACATATATGGACATAAGAAAGTAGAGATCAGCTGTATAAGTTAATGTTCAGAGCATAAATGAATTTTAAGACTTCTCCTATGCTTTAGTCCTATTTCTTTGACCAATACCAAAGTTACTATTTACAAAAGTTATTATAAGTTCTGTGGCAGGAGGTGTGAATGAGGTTCCAATCCTCATCTTCGGAACCCAAACCAACCTCACCTATCCGTGGTGCACCCTGCTAACTAACAATTGGGTTCTGGCGACCGGCTGATTGCGGCATAAGGCAGCTTAACACCGGCACGGTTAAATCCCCTGGCCGTAGGACAACAGCATCAGCGGTGCGAGAGAAGTTGTGTCCAGCGATCCCTAACCCGCATGCCCAGCGTGGGGATTATGGGCATATCCCCCTTTATTAGGGGAGGCATATGTCCAACAGTGGACTGATATAGGCTGGTGTGGCGTGGTGGTGTAGGAAGGTTAAACTTTTTAAATTACAAAAATGCTGAATAACACTTTCTTCTTGAAACATAAGTTTAGTTATGTTAATTTTTACTAGGGAAAATAAAATAATAACAGCAATTCGGTACTTACTGTACCAATAAATTAACAAAATAGGCACTACCATAACTTTGTAGTGTTCACAACGAAAATGAAATCAGTTGGGTAAATATAACTTATATCTACAAACATATAATCTGTCAAGCAACTTATACATCGCTAAATGAGTACGAAAATGTATAGACACCAAAGGCTCGATCGTATCGTAGACGTTACATTTTGGCGAATGAGAAAGCGTGGATTTAAAATAACGCTATGTCATTGGCCAAGATATTTCCTCCCGCTTACGATACGTCAGGTAGAAATATTAGTAATAGCTCTACAGGACCAAAGGTCTTATTTTACTAACTCAATTGCACACCGAAATGGTCGGCACCGGACCTTTATTTGCAAAGTATGACATTTCATCTGTCGAAATTCAAAGAACGTCAATTAACAAACTGCCAACGTTTATAAAAAACAGGACCGGTGCTTATCATTTCGGCGTGCAACTGAGTAAATGAGGCCACAGTGGCCAGTGGCTTGAGTGCGAAAAACACACAAACAATATTTTTGTATGAAAATGGAGCAGCGCCTCTACCGGGAAGTGTGTAAAACTCCGATATTCCCATACAAAAATATCAACGCAAATGTAGTAAGGTGTGTTTTTCACACTCAAGCCACAGATCGGTATTATTCTCGCAATTCGTAACCGTTTGTTAATACATACATATACATAGAAAACACCCCACGGACATTTGCTGATCACAGAAACATTTTTCCAGCGGCGGAAATCGGACCTGCAACCTTTTATGCGGGCTTTCGCTCAATACGGCACAGAGGTTCCCCTTACCAAGGTTCATCTCTCTTTCTCAATTCATATGCATACTTTCGCTTGTTTTGAACCCTGGGGATACGCCATTTGAAAGACTAGCTATCCTTTGGCTGGGGCTAGATGAAATAAGGAAATCATCGTCCTCCTCCAATTTCCTCTTCATGCCAGCGTACTGAGTCGATTCTCCATCCTTACCCCAGTCTTTGTATTCTATGCAGAGCGGCCAGATTATTTTGCCAGATCTGAAACGAGATTTCAATTTCAAAATTTTTGGTCGTAGTATTTTCTACACCATTATCACTTTATTATGTAGGCAGATCACAAAAATGTTCTTATCTGGTTTATTTTCTTATTTTATTTCATTTAACTTTATCGAGTGTAACAATATGTACTTTCAGTGGAAATAAATGGAATAATATGACATCCACGAAAGGAAATTGAATACCTAGATTTTTTATTGTTACTATAGACTGGAGATTCATGTAACATAAAAATTAATGTAGCCAAAATAAGCTAAGGAGAGGGTCGTTCAATAATAATACGGTCCGTAGTTAGTAACAGTTAGTGGTTTCAACTTCTGAACCATTAACTTGAATCCATTTGAACCATTACCATTTACTAGCTTCCTCCCGGGGTTTAGCTCTCGTTGTACCCTGATAAAAAGAAGCTTCTTTGTTATTCCAGGTCTAGAACTTCATAATATTACAAATAACTACTACTAAAACTAAAAAAAATATTTTCACAAACTTTTTTATCGTATAGCAGGATAGGATAGGATCAATAAAACAAAGCCTCACCTCTGCAAGGTGTAAGGATCATACGGAAACCATTCGTCATACTGCATAGTTAGAGGGTTCTGCAAGGTATGCCTTTGGTTCCGTTCCACGATGGCCTGGCAGTACGCGATCTGATGGGACCGAGTGACTGAAGAGAAGGCGCGAGTCACTTGCGGTGGACACGTGCGTAGTGGGTTCAGAGCACAGGTCACTAATCGGGGTAGATTCAGAGACTCTATGAAGAGTAGACCTGAAAAACACATGACTTTAATCATATATTGGGGCGTAAAGGGTTCCAACCTCCATCTTCGGCCAATTTCACCTGCCCGTGGTACACCCTGTTAAATAACACGGGCGGGCGTTGATGTCTGCGACACAATTTTATACTTCTGCAGATCTCATCGACTTTTAAATCTTTACTGCCACATGTTGCTTAAGGTTCCTATTCCTACTAAAGATTTTATTTATAACTAGCGGCCCGTCCGGGCTTCGCACGGGTTAGGGCGCTTTTTTTACACCTTGGGTTACGTTACTTAAGTTTTAGTATGGATCCCTATTCTTTTCTAGCAATAAATATAGCCTATGTTACTCAGGGTGAATGTAGCTTTCTAATGGTGAAAGAATTTTTGAAATGGGCACAGTAGTTTTTGAGTTTATTCTTTACAAACATACACACACAAAAATATTTATTTTCCTCTTTATAATATTAGTGTAGACAAACGGGGCTCTGGCGACAATACCGCTCAGAACGAGGCCCCACGCCGCCTCCACGCTCACGCATTCACGCACGCGTGGGGTGATGTGACGTGGCGGGAGCGGAAGTACGTCTATTAAACCAATTTATTTGGCTTGACACCGACTTCAAACAGATCAGTAGGTCAACCTAGCCCATAATTAGTAGTATTTTATTTAAATTAATAGGTAAAATATATTATTAAATTTATTTAATAAATATATTGTCACTTACTTTCTTTACTATTGAACAGATGGTGGTGCTTGAACGCTATGAGGTAGAAAATAGAATGGCAGATTGCATTGAAAGCCCCATGTGCTTTGATGTTATCATTGGCCGTCGTCGACTCCTGCGCAGCGGTGATATACGCGTGGCACCATTCAGTCATGCTCTTCAAATAGTGGATCAATCTACTGTTTGGTATCCTAACGCAGCGCGCTAGTAATCCTAGAAAGGTTAAATAAATGTTACTTTTGTACAAATATGGCGGCTCTGGCACAGCTACATCCCTGCAGGGCCGGGCAAGGGGCTCTGCAGGCCGTTGACGGGCAGCAGCATCGGCGGTGCGAGAAGCTGTGCCCTGCTATCCCCATACCGCATGCCCAGCTTGGGGATTATGGGTATATCCCCATCTTCTTGTAAAATAAGAAAATAAAATAATGCTGGACAATATCACACAGCATCATATAGCCGTAATCTAAGCTGAGATTGTATTATGGGAATTACATGACTGATATACTAATTATGTAAGTAGTATATCAGTCATTTATTTTATAAATACATACATAATTATACATAGAAAACACCGAGATCTGAGTCATTCTAAGCGCGACAAACATTTGTTCCGCGGCAGGGTTCGAATCCGCAACTCAGGTGGATCTGTCTTATTGCAATCTCTTGATTCGTCGAGCTAGCAATGTAGAGTGTACGCGCTATAAGCACGTCCAGTTATGTGGCCTTTAAAATCCGTAAATCATACGGAAACATATTTACGGGTTTGTCATGTTTCTAGACAAGGCGCTCTAAAACACTCTGTAATATTTTCTTTCAATCACGTATTTGTAGTTATTTTCTAATATAAAGTTTACACGCACCTAAATTAAGATTAAATGATAACTTGCTAACTCGAAGTCCGTGGATTTGGTTATTTCCCCTCCGTCGTCAATACTTTACTTAACTATATTTTAAGGACACTAGTTTCCCCGTACATAGAGGTTGGATCAGTGGCTTGAGTGCGAAGAAAATACCTAACGTCAAAATTTGCGTTACCTTTATTTTTTGTATGAAAATCGAGCAGCGCCCCTAGCGGGACGTTTGTAAAACCTTGACATTGAAAAATATAGTTAACGCAAACTTTGACGTTAGGTATTTTCTTCGCACTCAGGCCACAGAATGCAAAACCTTTACGACAAGGCTTGACATATATTCGGGCGGTTTCGAACCCCCTGAGGCTCTATCACAAGGACTAGCGAAAACGCATTTGTATCGTAGACGCCAAATTTTGGCTAATGAGAAAGCGTAGATTCAAAGTGAAAGTGAAAATTTCTTTATTCAGTACGAACATTACAGTACACTTTGAATTGTATTTTTTTTATTTACATCAATTCGTAACGCGACCAAACAGAGAAAAATTGGCAAGAAACTCTGCTAGGCTTTAAGTAAATAACGCATTACGTCAACGTAACGTCATTGGCCAACATCTTCTGGCAGGATATGAGTATTTACTTTGGTTATAGAAAAGCAAAAGATAGGATGTACGGGGTTCCAACATCCATCTTCGGTGCCCAAGACAACCTAACCTACACGTGGTGCGCCCTGCTAAATAACGAACGAGGTTCTGGGGGCCAGCTGATTGCGGCATAGCGCAGCCTACATAGACACAGCTAAATCCCCTAGCCACCGATGGGCAGCAGCGATGGCGGTGCGAGAAGTGTGCTCTGCGATTCCCAACCCGCATGCTATGATATCTATATACAACATGTCCCAAAATTCAACGATAAGCTGGCACCAGCGGATGGACCTGCTCATGACTACTCGAGAAAATAAAAAAAATCTATTGTTTTTGGATTTATAAAAAAAACATGACCACAATTTTTCTACTATTTCTGTTTTTTCTTTGTATATGCAACTTAAGTAGCACTGCTATCTACCACTATCCTTAGATATTCCTGAATGCCTGTAGTTTTTACAAAAAATTCAATAATAATATTATTTTCCCCAAAAAAAATCATAGAAAATAATCATACTAATTAATAATAAAATAATTGATTTTTATGTAAAATATTTTTGTTGTTTTATAATCGAGTAGTCATGAGCAGGTCCACCCGCTGGTGCCGGCTTATCTTTGAATTTTGGGACATGTTGTATATCTTTACATGAAAGATACCATGACGATATAACATATGTTATCTATGATGAGGTAACATATGTTATCTATGTAATAATGTTATTGGTTTTGTAACTTAAATTATTATCTTTTGATTATGTAATTTAATAGTAATTTTGATTTTATTTTATTATTTTTCTGCTTGTTTTAATGTTATCTTGAAATTTTTTGTGAATTTGTTTTTAATTGGTGTTTTATAATAATCATTAATTAATGTAAGTGGTCCAAGACCGATCTTATTAAATAAAATAAATGCCCAGCGTGGGGATTATGGGCATATCCCCTTTTATTAGGGAAGGCCTGTGTCCAGCAGTGGACTGATATAGGCTGGTGTGGTGTGTGGTTTGTATAACATACCTGCTAAATGGCTAGCAGCCGTTCTCCTGGTGGCCAAAGCACCTGGTCCCAACCCCTGCAAGCCAGCTGCTACCGTCCACAAGTTCGACAGCACTCGATCAGCGCATTGCTGGTTAATGGATATTGTGTACAGAAGCAGGAACTGAACATGTCTGTAAAGAAAAATATTACGAATGATTTATTTTGTATTTATTTATATAAGACTAGCTTCAGCCCGCAGGTTCGCTCATGGTCTATGTGTTAATAGGTCACAATCTATATATATTTCAAGTTTCATCCGATAGGTGATAACGGAGCTGAGTGGGACCAAACAAACTCAGACACGTAAACTTTCGCATTTATAATATTAGTGTGATTTACAATATGATAACAGTCTCGGAAGAAAGCGATATTAAAAATTACTATTACTTCTAATTGTATGTGCCTAATAATATGAGGGCCCTTTCTGTAATTTCGTCAATGAAATAAAAAACAGTACTAGCAATATACAAATACAATACAAGCTTTCGCCCACGGCTTCGCATGTGTAAAAGTATGTTATTCCTGGTCTAGAACTACATAATGTGCAATTTCAGCTTTCGTCACATACTTGCGCTTTTATATAGGATATATTTTTTTTTAGTAGGATAAGGTAGTGGATTCCGTGTAACACATTAAAACTAGTTACAACTAACTAAAAGTCATTCCGTCTCCATTACCTCAGCCTTTTAGTAAGGGGAAGGACTAATAATCTGGTCTACTGTAATTCACCAAAGTACGAAATTTCGTTTCATGCGATTGGTAGAATTTTATACTGTTTTCAATATTGTGGTCGTATGTGTTGTAAATTAGAGGAGGGTGCACAACGTTCAGACTGTAACATTACGAACTTCGTGCCGAATTTTTTATAACGAGTACCAATCGCACCAAACCAAACACGTGATTTCGTACTTCGTTTAAATAAAGTACACCCCCATGCTTCTTTGAGTTTGACGGTAGATTTAGAGAAGCAATCACAATAGGTCTTCATAGCCGCAGTGATAAAAACGAAAAGAGAGAGCCACGCAATCAATATTAATAGGTTAAGTGAAAATATTTCAGAATAACTACCAGGACAGCTGTGGTAATAGTAGTGATTGTGTCCTACCTGATTCCGTAAGTAGGTAGCACCACCTTCTCAAATACATTGCAAAGGATATGAAGAATCGGATCTCGCTCCTCCTGAAGCCAGTTCAACACTTCCAGCATGCAGTAATCAAGAGAATCTCCAATTTCGTCTGGATCTTCCATTTCAAACTGTGTTTCATTCTTGGTAGAGCTCTTTTCACGTTCCACCGCGTTCACGTCCATTACTATCATTCTGTAATATGATGAGATGAAGCTTAGTGAGTAATAAGCAGATGATGGATAGGAAATAAGGAATAAGGGGAGTCATTATCATCACCAGCGGCCTATAGCAATCTAATGGACATAGGCCTCCCCTAATGAGCGCCATTGCGCCCAGTCCTGAGCTCGACGCATCCAGCTTCTACCAGCAGCCTTTCGCAGATCGTCACTCCACCTGGCCCGAGGGCCTCCTACACTACGTCTGCGCTCAACTCAAGAACTCGTTTACCCCAACGGCTATCGGTTCTTCGGCGGATATATGACCAGCCCACTGCCACTTCAGCTTGCTTATTCTCGGATTAGGGTTGTAAGGGGTTCCAACTCCCATCTTCGAAACCCAAGCCAACCTCAACTGGACGTCGTGCACCCTGCTAACTAAGAAACGGGGCTCGTGCGGCTGAATGCGGCATAGCTCAGCCCAACACCGGCACAGCTAAACCCCTGGCCGCCAACAGACAGCAGCATCAGCGTTGCGAGAAGTTGTGCCCTGGAATCGCCAACCCGCATGCCTTGCGTAGAGATTATGGGTATATCCCCCTGAATTAGGAGAGACCTATCCAGCAGTGGACTGTTAAAGGCTGGTGTGATGGAAACAGATGATGATGATGACCTCTTTGTCGCAGTGGGCGATGGTCCACCTGAGACGCAGAAGGTTGCGAAAGGATAATCATCATTTATTTAAGAGCTGTGCTCTTGCTGGCGCAACTGATGCAGCTCCTTCCATCTGCCTCTCCAAAGCAGCCTCCTTTACTTCCCTAAACAACATGGCATCTACTTTCTCTTTAATCTGGCTCATATAATTTATGCTTGGTCGTCCCCTTCCTCTCTTTCCTTCTACTTTTGTTGTCAAGGTTTCCAAACATCTTTCCTATATTTTTTAACATAAGTCTGTCTTCGGCAACCAAACTTACTTGCGAAAGGATGATCTATAAAAATTGAATGAATTAATCCTAGCTGCCAGAAATTTTACTTACTTGTTAACAATCGCAGTCATAAGGTGTTCCCTCAACGCCGGTAGATACTTGCTCATCCAGATCAGATTGTGCACGTACGATCTGTTGGCGTAGCTGCCAGCTTTGTAGTACGGGAACGTTTCAATTATTGTACGCAGAAGGAGGTCGCTTGTCCTGGAAAATTATTTCTATAAGAATTATAAACTCCATGGAATAAGCTAGACTTGGTACAGCTAGCAGTATGGATTAACACGTTTGACCTTGAATGAACATTGCGCAGAACACATTTGAACAATTTTGTATGAATTGTTTGGTCAACTTGTTCCGAGTAGTATCCCCACTCTTTTTCACCTCAGGCATTTAAACTTAAGCCGGGACTAATATGCGTAAGAGTTTTTAAAAAACCATCCCCGTTGAACGCCCTTCGTGGTTATTTCAAGGAAATCCTCTGCACTATGCAAGTAGCATCTTCTTAAAGTCATTAGGACTTACGGTTCAGGCAATTGTCAGTCAGACAGATTCATGAGAGCCTTAATAGAAGATTGCTAAGCTTGGAACTTTAGTTTTGGAATTTGTGTAATACCGCAGACACAAGCATTAGCTTGTTTTGCAAATAATGTTAACCGTAAGGCGATCACGAATATTTTAACCAGTGGTTGCGTAATGAAAAACGTTGACCAATGACAAAGCGTTATTTTGAATGTACGCTTTCTCACTGGCCAACATTTTTCGCTAGTCTTCGTGATTAAGCCTCTCAATGGCGTTTCTGTAATATCTGAGTTAGGACTTAATTTTACGTAATGAATATACATAAAAGCCAGAATAATCACAGACCGTGACTTTATCAATTTCACTAGAAGCAGCTTGGTTTGCTACTTTACATCTTCAGTATTGTACTAGAATGCGAATCTTTGAATGCAGCAGGCAGAAAAGTTTACTTCGGAAGAGCCAGAAGACATCATCCCTTGAGTCACGCAATATTTTAAATGTGAGTACATTGCATGTTCTCATTATGGTGAGGTATTCTTGTTAAAACATATTGTGGAGGTCCTTTTTGTCACCAATTCATGAGTCGAAACATCTGGTAACAGTGCCAGTAATTTATTTCCAGTGTTGTAAAGAAGATCAGTGATCTTGAAGAGCTGGCAGAAGTTTCAACATTGGAGATAATCAGTGAACATGATTCAGTGATCTAAAAGAACTGGCAGAAGTTTCAATGTATCTGGAAGGTCCTCAAGAATTTTGGTTTTCTTCTGACAGTATAAGGATCCTTTTACATGATGATGGTTAGCTGATTAAGCTGGGTCCTTAATAGATCTGCATACTCGACATATAGCAGAGAATGCAAAGACATCCCATGTTGGCGGAAAAAAAAAATGTTTAACGGGTCTTCCTTGTATTTTACCTTTTTCGGTGGAAAAAGTTATGGTTTCTTTTTAGAAGGTAGCTTCAAGCTTCTTGGAAAGTCAATGTTATGAGAACTTTCAGAAAAATAAATAGAACATGACATTTAATTAATGTTTTATTTTTTGAGATTTTAAAAGACCAGTAAGTAGCTATCTCCTTGTCTAATTTGCACAGATTAGACTAAGGCAGGTCACAGACCCTTTAGGTCCTTACCACAGCCGTTGGGATCTCTAACCTGGCTCAAAAAACCTGGTTACCCTTGACTCTAAGAACATGATGTTCTTACCATTTTAGTGTTGATGGGTGTGTCTCCTTAGTCGTTGAAGCCAGAGATAGGATATTCTAACCTCTGTCCAACTTTCTCCTCCTAAAACCGAGAGGAGTTACAATACAGTCCAGTATACACAGGTCTAATTTATATGCAACCAGTGGACACCCCGCGTCTTTTGGAGGTTTTTTCATAACCCAACAGTGCCACCTATCAGGCCGAAATTATATTTAAAGCTGGAATGAACTATTCATATTCACAAAACTTCATTGAAACTTCATAGAAATAGTGACACATGATTAAAGTAGCCCCTTTTGTCCATTGGTTGGTTTATTGGTTGTAGTAGTTTTGGTGATTTGCATTAAAAATCTGTACATGGTAAGTAGGCTGATAATGATGCTTTGTGTGTCAAATAATTGGATAATTCCATCACTGATAGGAGTTCCAATTAAATAACTGCAATGGATTTTTACAGCAAATTAATCATTGAAAAATACAAAATCAATTGTAATTGTACAATGCTGGTAACTTTCCTGGCCTATGTCCAGCAGTTGACTGGTAAAGGCTGATGATGATGGATGATGATGGTAAACTTTGGATCACCATCCATACATCAATTATTTTTTAAAACATTGACTGCAGGCCTCTCAGCAACTAAGCCTTAGAGCAAGTGTCTGTTCAGCACTTAAAAGTGTTAAGAGCATTTTTTAATATGTTACAATAAATTATACATTGGAAAAACAGTTTTTAGGTTAATGCTTCATGCATGCTTTTTTATTGACAGAATTTCACAACATTATGAATAATATTAGCAAAATAGTACTTACATTGGCATAATGGCGACGACTTGTGCAATAATATTGTGGATATTAGACCAACATTTTAATTGTTTAGGTGATGGCTCATTTTCTCCCCAATCATCAATTTTAGCTGAAAAATAATAATTGGTATCTAGATTAATAAATATTGCTCAATATTATTCAATTAGCAAATTGTGTCATCTTCATTTCATAAGATGTAAACTGCATGAAAGTTTATCATCATCATCATCAGCCTACAGCAGGCCACTGCTGGACATAGGCCTTCCCAAATGAGCGCCATTGCACTCTGTCCTGAACTTGACACATCCAGCTTCTACCAGCAGCCTTTTACAGATTATCTCTTCACCTGGCCAGAGGATGACACTAACTTTATTGAAACACTGTCTCCACTCAAGATCTTGTTTACCCCAACAATTATCGGTTCTTCAGCAGATATGACCACATATGTATGAAAATTACCTTGAAATAATTTAACCAGAGATCTCATAACAGCTTGACAGTGGTAAGTGTGAGCTGTGACGAGGCTGATCAAAAAGGTGCTATACAATTCCACAAGCGAGTCATCCCGATTAACCCAGTCAAGCGAGAGCACTGCATTTATAAATGGAACTAAGTTACGACCTAACAGCACCACACAAGATAGGCAATCATCAACAACAAACTTGAAGTTATTATCATTCAATGGGTACTCCCTCAGTATCTTTATCAGCTCATTGTATTGCACAACATTATTCTGCTCAACATGAGCTACAATTGCCTTTTTCACTTGCTTCGGCTTTATTTTCAGTCTCGCATGAGCTAACGCCGTTTGTCGTTCTAAAGACTTCTGCAGCAGCTGGGCAGCGATGCTTTTGCGAGCTACCAGCGCCATTTTACTTCTTGAGATCAGACGCTATCAGTTTCAGGTACTCAATGATTTCAGGTTGCCGAAGTAGCTCAGCTTTTTTATGGTTCAGTACTTCTCTAAGAATACTACTGCTGTCGTCTACTATCAAGGTTTGCGGACTCGGCTCGAAGCTGGTACTTGGCTTGCTGTAACTGATGCTCTGTTCAGCAGCCTCCGAACTCCTCTTGTCTTTCAAAAATAGCTGCAATCTCTCCAAAACCACTTTGTTATCACCTTCTTTCTTTTCCGGACTATAACCTTCTTTGGACATTGCTCACTGTCCAATTTACATTGTTAGATAGGTTTTTGAACTAATTTAGATCCCAACTATTTAGCTTTATTGATAGAACCACAAGAAATTAACTATTTCAGCGTTAAAATGAAGAAAATAACTTGAGAAACACGTGCGCACTTTCACGATAGTGTGCTGCGGAAAATAGATTTTCATTGGTCTTTTGTTGACGTTGGTTATTTGATTGATTGACTGACATCGGCCTTGACAGCTGACTGCTTGCTTGGCTTGTCTATTTATCGAAACAAACAAGCAAGCTGTAATAAAGGAACTTATTCACTTGGAGAAAATCTTGTGCACAATTTTTCTTGTTTGCGCACAAAATTTATAATATTTTCAGTATAAAATTTATAGACATAGGTGAAGACTTGGAAATTAAAGTCATACAGATTTTTAAAGTAGTTTCAATCTCAACATCTGTATTTGTAGTGCCCCAAAAAGAGTACATAATTTGTGGTGTTCCGATTTTTTGTGCTTTCATTCATCTGTCATCATGTCGTTGAACTCGAATAAATAGATAGTATAGAATTTGTTTTATCTGTGGACTTTCATTTCTCAATGAGTTTGGGAGGGGTATAGAATGCGTGTGTATTTCTAAATTTTGGATAGTCGTTCAATTTATAATGTAAAACATTTTATCAGTGCGTACGACGTGGTGTTGTGAAAGTGTTTCAGAATGAACTATTTATATAATGCGTGACACCTATTAGTTTCTTTATTTTATATGGGCGTCGATAATCATGCAAAATGGCCAACGATTTGTGGTCATGTACCTGTTGTACCGAGGCCCTGACGTGCTGGCTGCGATTGAAGCTGTCGCCGGAGGAGATAGAGCAGCGCTCCAGGAGCAAGGAGATCGATCGCATTCTGGAGAAGGACCGGCAGACGCTGCGGCGGCAGGTCAAGCTACTGCTGCTAGGTGCGGGTGAAAGCGGAAAGTCAACATTCCTCAAACAGATGAGGATTATACACAAAGTGAAGTTCGAGCCGGAACTAGTGCGGGAGTATCAGCACGTGATATACCAGAACATTGTGAAAGGGATACAGGTGTTGGTCGATGCGAGGGACAAGCTCGCGATTCCGTGGGAGAACCCTCGGAACTTGGACGTGGGTCAGCAGGCGCTGCATTTCAACAGTTCCGCCTCTCTAGACAGCCGACTCTTTATGCACTACGCGCCCCATATACACTCCCTATGGCTGGACAGGGCTATCAAAAGGGCATATGACAGGCGGCGAGAATTTCAACTGGTAAGTCCAAGGAGTTTTTATCTTGGGAGTGAGCGCTTTGAACAAAAACCTGTACCTGATTATTCTACCTTGCTTAAAATTTGTTTAACACTAAAGAGGATGAAGACCACTTTACAAAGAATAGATTAGGCATAGATTTTTGTTCCGTGCAAATTCCCTTGTATATTTCTACCGACAAATGTTTGGCTAGTAAACATTGCAAGTGTCTTTTTACTGTGGTTTGAGGATGTGTCACAGGCAGATGACTTGTTTGACATTTAATTGCATATTAATGTGTGGTAATCAATTTGTCTTGAATGATGTAAGATTTATCAATGGAATGTAAGAATTTTCCACTTTTCTATGTACTTAAAATTAATGTTGCCGACACAGTAGATTTATTTAGTTGTGAAAGCAAAATATTTAGGAGCGAGTATGCTGGAAGTGTTCAATTATTGTTTTTCAAATTTCTGTGTTGTGTAAAAATGTTTGAAATTATTTATTTATCTAACCACACTCAACAAGGAGACTGTTTACTTTGAGAAATATGAATCGTTTACAAAATTCTCATCTATACCTATTCAGTTTTCCTTGATTTTGATCAAGGCTTTCTGACTAATGCTTGGAATCATGTACAGTTAAATTTGAGCAGTTTTCCACTGGTTTAAGTCTCAATATTCAAGCATTACTCAGAGTAACTCATCTAAAATACCCAGTAATGATCAAATCGCCTGACCTAGAAGCTTTTTGGAAACCTTGATAATGGTGACCTCATTTTTCAGATTTATGGAAAATTCATGTTGATGACCATAACATGTGAATATCTGTCATTTTTTATGGTTTCTACTATTTCTTCCATCATTTCAGCTTATTATTCTAATATTTGGGTGTCTTTTTATGCCAATGAAAAGAAGAGCAAATCTTGATCATGTTATTAATAAAAATGAATAAATGATGTGTAGAGAGATCTTAAAATAATAGCCTATATTATTATATATTATCATTAGTATTTACATCATACAATCACATCAATTATTAATTTAATTTACAAATTAATTAAAAAACTAAAAACAACACCCTATTCCAGTCCTTTGATGGACAGACGCCTATCCTTATGAGAAGAAGGATATGCCTGTAATCCCCACACTAGGCATATGGGGGTTCAGGATCATATTTATATTAGATATAGAATTATTTTAGTCTCATGAGTTTAGACTGTAGTATCAACGAAAGTCCCTTTATACCCCTGGTTTGCAAAGGCCATCTCCAAATGCTTCCATTTCGCTCTAGCAATAGCCATCCTTGACAATGCGCCACCCGCTATAACTTTTAAATCAACAACCCATTTCTAAATTCAATTCTAAATGACTTAACTCTTCCCTTTTTCGGTCTCCCATGAACCAGAGCCCTGATTCTTGGCAATAGAGACAAAAGTCACATCAGTCAGTCATGTCATGAAAATTTTGAAATTTCCATACAGTTTTGAAAATCAGAGCCCAGTTGACCATTTTTCTCTCCCTCTTATTGTATGTCCTGCCCATTCCAACTTGAGCTTTCTAATAGAATATGGTTGCATTCTTTGTTCTTTTCTCTCAATGCTTATGTGAGCCAAATTATTGATAGTTTTATTTCTTATCTTGTCTATTCCTCATTTCCCCATCATGCTCCTTTCCATAGCGCTGAAAAACGCATAGGAAAGACATCTAGGTGGTCTAAAAATCTTAGAAATAGATTTGACTAGCAGCTACCACACCAAACCAGCCTATATCAGTCTACTGCTGCACAAAGTCCTCCCCTATTGAAGGGGATATGGGTTGGGGAGCATAGGGCACAGCTTCTCGCACCACCGACGCTCCTGCCTGTTGGTGGCCTAAGTAATTAGCTGTGCCGATGTAGGCTGTGCTATGCCACAGTCAGAGCCCCGTTCGTTGTTTAGCTGGGTGCAGGTGAGGTTGGCTTGGGTTCCAAAGATTGGGGTTGGAACCCCGTACACCCCACTGCATGGGACTACCTGCTAAACAATATAAATTAAAGTAGGTACATTCCACATGACAATGCAAGCCTGCTAGGAGTAAAATTAGGTTTTGTTATGGTATAAGTACAACAAATTCTTTTGTTATAAAGAAAGCATTTCTTCAAATTCAAATTCTTGTATGTAGGTGGGTAAATTTTATCATTGCAATTAAAAACAGGTCTCTCGAACTGATGTGTCACTGACGCTATAGTAACAATTACTTGGCTATGGTAATACATGTTACTACATGTTATTCTGTCTATGTCTGTTTTGCTGCTTCAGTGAGCACTTTGTGCCTCTATGTTTTATTACTCATTTGTTGATGCTACGGAGTATTTGAGGATTAGTTATTTATGTTTGTGTTTTTTGAACCACTATTGAAATTAGGATGTTCCGAACACCTTATTTTGCTTTGTGAATCCATGTTTCAATCAAAGTCAAAGTTCATGGGTTGTTTGAAATACATCATAAATAGTACAATTCTGCCTTACCGAATGCAATATTTTAAGTTAACAATCAATACATATGTAAGTAAATACACAAAAAATGAGGATATAATATGTCAATTGGAAATTAGAAATAACCATATTAGATAGGACACAACATCAGGTTTAACACGTCATAAAATCAATTGATAACTCAGCTTATTTGCTATAAATAGATTGTCCACCGTTTTCTTAAGGTCGCAATTGATTAATTCCATTATGGTACCTATGATAACATTCAACAGTTAACAATCAGGTTGAAAAGTTTGTCCTTTACCTATGTGATGTTACCAAACTCCTTACAAATTAGAATAGGTATGACAACTGGGTAAAAAAAAAAAAAATTCTAATTAGTCCGTCACATAGATCAACGAAAAATATTGGACTCGTATTTATTTATTTGATTAAAATTGCCGGATAAAGAGCGTCAAAGTTCGGGAGTGGGGGTTCGTGACGTCACGGCTAGGTAAAAAGTGTACTAAGCCGTGACGTCACAAGGAACTTCAACGCACTATATCTTTGTAATTTTTTGATTAATTTACAAAAGAAAAAATACGTTTCCAATATTTTTTGAGAATATAAATGACGGACTAATTAGAATTTTTCATTCGTCATCTCTTTTGTACATATATATTGTTAACATTAAAAATTTGGCACAATAATGCTGAATGAGACACTCTCACACAACATGTCCAAACATGCCCCAAACTAAGCAAAGCTTTAATTATGGGAACCACATTGATATACTAGTACTTCAATTAAAATTTATATTTGATCCATAGGCTGTCCAACTGGTTAAAATATGTTAGGAGTTTTTATGTTTTATGCTTCCTCATCCATATGGTCTTGAACAAGCAATCATCTCTATACTGATCGTGAAATTCATTATTTTATTTAAAACATATTTTTTTTTTCATAAAAATAAATTTAAACGCAAATGCTACACACTACTAAAGTAGGTCTCGGATAATTTGGAATTTGTAATAAATTCATAGTAACTATTACATTATCAGCCAGTTTCATCACAGAATAAGTAATGGTTACAATGATTTTTGTACACATGATTCCCGATGCATGTTGTCCGAAGCCTGAGGAATTTCACAGTAAGCACACTGGTGTCGGAGTTTTAAGAATTAATATCAATATCAGCGACACTGCCAATAATATGGACGGACATGTTGGCGTATTGAATTCAAATGTAGGCAATGTACTGTGTACACAGAACAATGCCAATTAGACTTTGAACTGTACATAGTAATAATCTTAAGAGCAGGTGCAACAACTGGTTTAATTCCGACAGCTAATTGCCGTTGAGTACCTAATCCACGGATACTGAAACTTAAGTACTGGATACCTATTAATAAGTGCTTATAAATTAATCATATTTTATAGGTTGGGTTGTTGATCACTCAATGTTGCAACTAACATTTTGATCTGCTCAGGTAATAGGAAGCTCAAATATACCTATTCTTACTTTTTTTAACAGACCAAGAAATGATTGGATGTACGAGTAAGTGTCTACCTGACGCTATGCCCTGTCATCATCAACATCACCCACAGCCTGATTTCAGCCAATGCTGGGTATAGACCTCCCTCAACTTGAGCCATCCACCACGCTACTGCGCTAGTTTAACCCGTGTATAGCCCGCGACTTTGACAATATCGTATGCCCACCTTGCACTCGGACGCCCCATGCTCCGAAACCCATCCCGAGGCGACCACTCCGTAACTGTCCTACTCCACCGGTTATCACTTCGCCTCGCGGGTCCTGTCCAGCTCCATTTGAGTTTCATTAATGCGTATAATATGTATTCCATAGCTATAAATGTCTAAGGTCTACACTGTGACAAAAACACACGTGGAGCACCAGACGCTCCAACTTTTCCTCCAAGCACGAAGCCCTCAGTCAGTGTTAGGTTCATCAGGAGACGAACGAAGCCCAAGCGAAAAGCTACCAATGTTATCAATGAATACCTTCGGAACAAAGCCACTAGCAAATGCTAGCCACACAAAGAGCAAACAGACACCATTTAATTCTTTCAAAGAACTCTTGTGGACTTGAATAAAATAATCGTAATTGCATACGTTATCTCATTTTGATTAGTCAGTCCGTTGCGTCATGGCATGCCTGTGGCTGGATAGACTGGTACAGTCGACACCAATAGATTTTTGAATCGTTCTTGAACATGCATAGTCTGCTCTCTTCACACTAAGGCATTCAAGAAACATGCTCAGGAACCAATCTAAGCTGGGAGTTGTATTGAAAACCTGCAGAAAATCTGTGCTTGTCAGTATCACTTTGCATACGGGCCTAAATCACTTGTGAGTTAAACGACGCTTTAGTGCTACAAATATCACAAAGGCGAAATAAAAATTGTCGTGTCAAAATATGTTAGTTGCTTTTTCACGCCAAAACTACTGATGAGCAAATAATATGTAGTTCTGGACGTAACATAATTATGTTAGGTCTATGCATAGGCATAGACCTAACATAATTAACATTAAGTATAGGCATAATATAATAATCTAATACATGATTTTTTATTTTACTTTATTTTATTGAATAAACCAAAAGTTTTTTACTTATAAAACAGGATTACTTAATTAATGTAAAGTTAACAGCCAATTACAGGTCCCTATTGATAGATCAATTCAATAATCCTACAAGTTAAATGACATTATTATGACGGTTACATAAAGTTCTCTTTTTATTATGAGTTATTATATTATACAATCAAGGAAATAGATATACCAATATTCATGTTATTATGCTATGCTATAGAAGGAATAACATATATTTTGGGTACTTTTCCGGGTACAATGCATGCGAACGAATCCGCGGCGGGCGAAAGCACAAGTAATAGTGTGACTAACAATTTTTTTAAAAACCTTAAGGTCAGGCGAGTCAATCGATTCTCCGCCATCGGAAACACACTAACCTTCCAAGAAATTACCCTTCTATGTATCACACACACATGTCTACTTTAATTAGACAAATTAGCATTCGTTTGAAAATTTCTACTCTTTCTAAAAAGATAAGCACATTGCAAATGGAAATGATATCGAGTAGGACGCGATTGACGTTGTGTCCTATATTCTTCGACCTAGTCATTGCGTCCCAATTTGCTAATATTTAAACAGGGTTGAAATAATTCATTTACTTATTAACGACCTCTTGGCGCAGTGGGTCGCCAAATGTACGATTTACACTTATCGGCGCGCGTCGGAGAGCATCGGAGAGCACTTTATAACATGCTAAAGGAAATTGAAACATCTACAAAGCAGTTAAGTTCCTTATTTGCAAAGCTTAGTTTGGGGCTTTTGATGCTCAAAGATGACGTAGTGCTCTCTTTATTTATTATTAACTAGCTACCCGCGGCTTCGCTCTCGTGGTGCCTGAATAGTAGCCTATATTTCCTGGTTTACAATAACTATGATTAATTTTGACCGAAATTTCAAAAACTTTGTTACCATGCGTTAAAATGTTCAATACTATTTTTATAATTAAAACTCTGTTCATCCCTTTTCACCCCGTTAGGGGATGAATTTCTGAGCATCCGTTCTTAGTATTTTTATTATTTTGCCCTAGAGCGTGAGCAATGAGTTCAAAATTAAGTTTTATAAGTAAGAATACTAATTTTGAACATAGAAACCTTTAATGTAATATCGCGATTTTCAGTGCTAAGTATTACTTAATTACTTATTTTATAACACACAAAATTTCAGCTTTCTATCTTAAGCGGTTTAGTCTGTGCGTTGATTCCATAAAAAAATGCCAGGTTCCTTTTTGTACGTAATATGTACAGAAGATTTACTTTTCACCGACTGTACCCACATGTGCGAGGTGGCCGAGAGCATCGTGCGTAATCGACACTATAAGATGATTTACCGGAGTAACGTGCTGAAAAAACACATAACCCTTCTTGTAATCCGGCAAAAACCTGGCCAGCTACGATCAGCATACTCGTGGGATGGGATGACTCGACTTCCCTTATAGGTATACCGCACAAATTGTTGCCTCTAATTAGTCTTTTTATAGACAATCACGGCTTTGTAATGTTTGTGAAGTGTCTCTATATCTGATACATAGTTTCTATGTGTAAAGTTGAAGGATACTTTAAATATGTTCAATATTGACGGACAGAAATGAGGGATAGCGATTACTAGATTGTCTTTCTCAGTAATTTATATTTTTTGTTCATGTTTAGTGTTGTTCAGGTTTCCCTATCAATCATCGCACGATACCGGTTACTAACCCGCATTCCTGCACTTACTACAAGCTGTGCATTGCTAAATGGTCTAGGCAGCATAGGGACTAGCAGTGCTCGTGGCGTGGGTTACTTCGGTATTCTTAGGCCATGTTTGAGTTGAGCTACACTCCGCCCGGTCACTTGGATACTTGGATGACATTCAGATATTAGCGCTTCCCAGCTCCGGAACGCACGTTAAAATGTTGGCCCCGGCTTTTTCACTCGTTAAGCCATGTCGGAGGCGTTCAGGCGGCCTTAAAAAATCCAAAACCAGAGTTGGCCTAGTTCGGACGAAGAAGAAGTATAGGAATTTTTGCTGCCTGCTTTCAGCAGTTGCATGTTCTTAACAGATAATCTAAGGTAAGCGATCCATCATCCGGTTACCATCTGATGGGTGGTCGCTCGCTTGGTGGCGTTTAGGTAGAAAATTACAAAATCCTTGAAGAAATGTGAATGATACGGTAAATTTTACCCTTTACGTGATTTCATAAATAAATCTTGTAATCTTATTTTTTATCATCATTATCATCACTATAGGGATTTGGACATGTTTTATATGACCAGTTAAATGATCCATTTCATGACTCGGTTTGTATTATTCATTCACTTTCAATCCACTTGGGGTAGTTTCTGTATAAAGTAGCATATTTTTTCCATCATAGGCCACGAGGTCAGGTATCAGGCTAGATCGTGCTCAAGCGAAATGGACCTACATTACAAAATTTTTATAGTACAGATAAATAGCGAAACATACATACGAGAACTGCTTTCGCATTTATAATATTAGAATGGATTGTAGCATTGCTCTGCGTACAGATAGCGTACCTACAGCAGACATAATCTACCCTAGATTAGTTGGGTAATTATGACGCGATTCGTAACTTCCGGTCGGCAACCGCAATACAAAATAGGACGATCCAGTCATGATGTGATGTACAACTAATGTCGATCTACATTTTTTGAATTTCATCTGTCCAATGTTTTTATGTGCGCATAGGATATTGACATCGCTATTTTAAAAGCTTGTAAGTGAAATAAGAATTAAATTTAAGAAAATGAAACGACCAAACTAAACTAATATTAAACTGCCGACTTCTGTGGAGCAGTGGGCGAAGGCCTGAGATGCAGAAGGTTGCGAGTTTGATTCCCGCTGCGGGACAAATGTTTGCATGTTCTGCAGATATTTGTCTCGGTCGCGGATTTAAAAAAAAATGACATACAAGATGGGCAAAATTTTACCTCATTGAGGGCCCTTTTCTTTTGTGGTTACATGGTTTTGTTCTGACAAAACTAAGGTTTATTTTGAAGAAAAAATAATTGATTTTTTAAAAAATGTAGTCTGCCTAGAAAATATAATTTGTCAAAAAAAAAAACAAGTTGGTCTCACTATTTCCCGACAGAAACACTTGTCCCAAAGTAACATACCAAATCAAATCGTAAGTTTTCGCGAAAATAAAAAAAAAGTTTTGCATTCAATTTCTGGCTCTTTTTAGCGGTCCCTGTCAAAATCTAGGGGCTAGTCCAGGGGGTGAAGGTGCTCTAGGCGTTAGATGAAAATTCGTCAGTACCCTAAAATAACCGCACTAATGTACATTTTCGAAACAGGATTGATGCAAATTGAACGTCAGTCATGTAAACACCTGGATGTTGCCTAACTGATGAATCACAAACATTTGCAATAGATACGTGTGCTATCGCGCCATTGAATTTCATTAACAGATAACTAGCGGCTACCTGCGGTTTCGTTTGCGTGTTTTGGGGTTACGTCGGAATTGAGAAACAAAAATAAAACAAAAACAGACTATTTTTCTCGGTATCTATATCTGTTTGCTCAGTTCAGTACGTGAAATTATCTTGTTGCTTGGAATGCTCCTTGGTTTCGTCTGCGTTGCGTAGAGATTTATTTCTAATATTTTTTTTTAATGTTAATTTTAGATTTTTGTTTGTACTCTTAAAATATAGACTCTTCAGGGTCTGTACTGTGGCAAATAACCACCTATTTACTAAATCAAAGATCTCTATCAGTTCAGTTAAGTTCAGTAGCCACGTGATTGAGTTACAATAACAAAACATCCTCCCGTACACGTCCAAACTTTCACATGTTAATACTAAAGTGTGACTTCATAATTGAAAGATCCCAAACAGCATTGTCTAAGATGCTCTTGTTTTCCTTCACACACGCTAAGGGTGTGAAATAGTAAAGCCATTGTACCGTTTATGAAGGGTATAATTACCATTTACCATTGACACGCCAACAATGGCCTCTGTAACTAGGCAAGTTGCCCTCATTCTGTTAATGATTCGCCTTCATTCATTAATTTCACGTGTTCACAAAAGATTTTCCTGACTTATTTTTAGTGTACTTTTAAATTCTGAGATCTTTCTTTGTAGTACTTCATTCCTGAAGATCGTGATCACTATGTGAGGTCCTGCAGGCGTGGATGGCCTGTCTCCAGCAAATCCGATTTGTGGCCATCTGCACCACATGTAGAACGACGTTTCTGTCTCTAAGCTGGTCAGACTATCGAGTTAGGGATCTACCTCTGGAACGTTTCTCTTCTACATGGCCGAAATTCTAACATAATGAATGATTAAACTGTTGACGGCATATCTCTAAAAATATTTACAGTATGATTTTAAATTATGAAATTAATAGGTACATTTTTAATTTTAGCATTATTCAATTGAAATCAGTTTAGGGACATCGGTGTTTATAACAAACAAACAACCGTACAAAATTCACTTTACTAATATTACTGGTATTCTTAGAAACAGAAAAGCGGAATACACGGTTCTTTGGAGCGTTTCATACGCTTATCGTAAAGCGCTGTCTGTGATTGTGAATGTGTTGTCATTGGTCAATAGCTATTGAATTGTTTTATGTTATTTCGTAATAATCTAGTTGTTTGTAACTTTTACCTGTGATTTGCCTATTGCATTTGCCTTGGGCGCTCGCCGGCCGGTGCGTGCACGCCTCGCCCTTGAGATATTGAAATGTATCGAAGGAAACGCCGAAATAGCGTTTTTGCACGACCTCCAGGTAGATTCGACATCGTTGGCATAATTTAGGAAATTATAGGGTCGACTTGTATTTTATTACTCGCATTCACGTCAGCATGACGACTGAGTTTTGCTGTAATCGGATCTGTACGTGCTTGGTTTGATGTAGTGGATAATACCTGCGATGTACACGTAAAAGCAATATTTTCGGTAAATAAGTATTCTTTTGGCGTTTCGTACTGTGGGAAAAAATTGCCTGCTTCATTTGGAAAGGTTAAATAAATTAGCGTACTACCAATTATAATTATTCCTCCTTTCCTTTGTATGAGCTAGTGGCGTGGATAACTTCGGGTTTTCGTAGCCGATCGTCTGAGTTAAGCATCATTCCGCCCGGTCACTAGTTAGATAGTGACCGTTTATTGGCATTTAAATCTGAGCGCTTGCGTGCTTCGGAAGGCACGTTAAGACGTTGGTCCTAGCATTTTCAATCGTTAAGCCATGTCGGAGGCTTTTAGCGGAGGAGGGAGTTGGCTATTAGCTCATACGCAGAAGATAGAGAGACGGTCTATATCAGTCCACTGCTGGATATAGACCTCCCCCAAGCCTTTGCGCTGTTGTACCGGTCCTCGGCTCGATCCATATTCTACCAGCAGCCTTTCGCAGATCGTCACTCTACCTAGCCTAGAGGGTTTGGATTGCTGTTTGCCGAGACGTAGTCTTTACTCAAAAACTCGTTTAACCAACGGTTGTCTGTTCTTCTGCAGATATATGTATCTCCAGTTGATTATGAAGAATATCTTTTCAGTTTATTCTTATATTTATTTAAGTCCAGTGTTTGAGGGGATAGCTAAACTGCTTGGTATACGAGGCACACTTAAGAGTATGTGTTTGCGGTGGAGTCCTTTATTGTATGCGTAAATGGTCGCACTTACTTTTGCATTGTTCCACAACCGTGTCATTTTGTATGTGTCTATATTTATCAGACAGGCCAAGCATGAATACTAGTGACATTTGGTAACGTTAACGACTTCGTAAAATATTTGTCAGTGAAAGTATTTATGCACCACCGACTAATTTAGGGTATTTTACACCTACATGTTATTTTTATACTATATCGTTCTTTGTTCACGAGACCTTTGTGTAAGACTAATTTGACTATTCCGTTTGTCAGGTAAAATGTTAAAGGCACTTCCTTTCCGCAATTGGAAACTATGTTGGTCCATTGTGCGTATTCGTTGTCGGTTAAAAAATAGTGGTAGGCCGGTATTGTCATTATTAATATGATTTTTTATTGTGTTTTTGTTTTAGGTGTACTTATTTTGTGTTTTGTAATTTGTAATATGGATCAATATCTATATTCTTTTCTATATCTATTTTCTTCATTATTTTTCATTGTGGACGCCATAATATCGTGATTCGTAAAACACTCTTGATTTTTAGGTACAGGGTGGGCCATAAATTAGTTATTTTAAAAGGGTATAGAAAATGAACAATAGAACTTATTTAAAAAAAAATTAAGCGATAGAAAATCGTCGGGAATTTACTTTTTGGGACAATATTGTCTAAGTGACTACCGTCGCGGATGCGTTATTCTTCTAAACGTCCGCGGAAATTTTCAAACACTCTTCGGCATAAAGACTGGGAGATTGCTGACATCTCTTCTCTAATCTTCACCTTTAATTCAAGCAGTGTATTTGGTTTATGCGTATATATACACTCTATGCTTGAGATATCCCCATAAAAAGAAATCTGGTGGCGACAAATAAGAACTTCTGGGTGGCCATGGCTACGGGATGTTGCCTTTGCGAGAAATCAGTTTTTCCGGGAACATATCTTTAATGACCAGCAGGGACACGTTAGAGGTGTGGCAAGTGGCTCCATCTTGCGTCTGGAACCGCGTATTTCGATTGCAGCCAGCAAATTCCTATAGTTGTGGTGGCAGAAACACACGTAACATTTTCACATTTTGAGTAGAGTCAACAGTCACAGCACTTGCACGAAAATTTTGAAAGAAACGCACGACAACGTGCAATGTGTGTCCGTGAAATCCGTGGGCCGCCGAATTGTTTCACATTTAGTGTATCCCGGATCCCGTCTCTTCAAATTTCTTCACCCATTTCTTTATTATAACTGCACTCGGACATTGATTTATATCGTGTAAATCGTACTCGAAGCGAAACAAGTGTCTCACAGCAATGAGATAATTATTGTTTGAATAAAATTGTTTTACGCAAAAGGCGCGCTGCGGCCCCGTGAACCGATCCATTGCGAAAAAAATCCGTGAAAAGGGTTAACTATCTCCTCGCGCTCCGCCGCGCTTGGCTTTGCGCGGGATATCAAATTCAAATTTAAACTAATTGATAGCCCACCCTGTACATTCAATTTTTTTACATTGTTATTGTAAAGCGTATGTGGGAGCGTTTGGTCTTTGCAACGTTAGCGTTAATATTATAATAACTTATTTGTGCTTGGCTTTCAAGCGTGACTCGGAAGGCTTGTTAACTAAGCTGACCGTTAGACAGGGTCGTGTATTTGTTTTTCTGATAAATTCGTCAGTTTTTACGGTCGCGGAGATGTATTAAAAGCATCTTCGTTTTCTTCTTCATCATCATCATCAGCCTATAGCAGGCCTGATATAGGCCTCCCCTAATGAGCGCCATTGTGCCCTGTCGTCAGCTCGACGCATCCAGCTTCTATCAGCAGCCTTTCGCAGATCGTACTCCACCTGACCGGCGGGCGTCCTATACTAGGTTTGCATAGCCTCGGTCTCTATTCAAGAATTAAAAGTCAAAAGCAATTTTACTAATATTAAGTCAATGGTCAAGAGTAAAAATTACTTTATTCATTAATTAAGAACTATAAAGTACACTTGTTTTCTTATCTGTGTGCAAAAAGTATTTTCAGCGGAGGACTGGGTGTGATTTTCGTACTTTACTAGGTTAACAAAGAGGTTGGATCAGTAAAAGTTTTCTGATATTATCCTTTTTCAATCTATCTCCATGGATTAAAGTTCGCGTGAGCTTTATTTTTGTATGGAGATTTCAAAGCAAAATAAAACTTTGTAGTATTAACTGATTTTCATCAATAAGCCGCTGCCGCAGAAGTATAATAATTATTGAGAAATTAACTTTTACGATCGTTACGGCGAAAATCCATACAGGAACATTGTAAAAACGTAAAATGTAGCACAAAGTAGTAAGATTTACCCCTATCCAAGTTAACGTGTGTCGGATACTATTCTTGGAAATCAATTGAATAATCTTAGCAAACTATTAATTTAATTATCATAACATTTTCATATATTATCATAGTTCTTTAATCTTCTTTGTGCAATGGTTCATTAATTTTGTTCGAAGCGAATAAATTAATAATATAGTATCTATATTTTGTTGTTCCACGGTATTTTATCGCAATGATTTTATATAAAAATAAATTAACAAGGGACATTCAGCAATTCTTGTCAATTAGGTATAATTGTAACAATTAGGGGTAGTCAACACGTCCAAACATTAAGAATGTTTGTTACTATATGCCCTCCGATAGACGCCCTCCGGTCGGGTGGGGTTGCGAATTACGCAAGACTGCTGACGGATGTGTCAAGCTGAGGACAATGGAACTCAGGGCGCTTATCTCCAGTGGATTGCTATAGCCACATGCATCATGATTACGTATGATGGTACATGCCCACATGATGGCTATCCGTCGATCATGTCAATAATTTATTGTGCAACAAAGTATTTAATTTGCTATAATAGTCATTTTTAAATTCCAGAGCGATTCAGTCAGCTACTTCTTCGATGAGCTCGAAAGGATCGCGCGGCCTGACTACGTACCCTCCCACCAAGACATCCTACACTGCCGGAAGGCCACCAAAGGCATATCGGAGTGCACCATCAACATAAACAATGTACCTTTCGTGTTCGTCGACGTTGGCGGGCAGCGGACGCAGCGGCAAAAGTGGACGCAGTGCTTTGACTCTGTCACGTCGATACTCTTTCTGGTTTCATCTTCGGAGTTCGATCAGGTGCTGTCCGAAGATAGGTGAGTTTCATAGGAATTATGCAACAATATACAATACAGCATATATTAGTCCACTGCTGCCCATAGGCCCCCCTTAATAAGAAGGGGGAATATGGCTATAATACCTACGCCGAGCATGTGAGTTGAGGATCGCAGTGCACATTTTGTCTACTGAATAATTCTAATTAGTCCGTTTAACATTATCATAAAATATTGGACAAAATTACAGATATAGTGCGTTGAAGTTCCGCGTGACGTCACGGCTTAGTACACTTTTACATAGCCGTGATGTCACTCCCGAACTCCCGAATTTGGTCGCTCTTTATCTCTCTCTTTATTTATTTGATAATTTATAATACCTGTCCTATATTTTTTGTTGATCTATCTGTCGGATTAATTAAAATTATTATTAGTTTTTACCCAGTCATCCCTATTAAGCAGGCGATGCTATGCCGCAATTAGCCGGCCGCCTTATTTATTTATTATTAGTTGGTTAGCAGGGTGCACCACGGGCAGGTGAGGTCGGCTTTTGTTCCAAAGATGAAGGCTGTAACTTACATCGAGATGTATAATACCGGGTTATTACGTGAACGAATTCGATAAAGATCAACAATAAAAAATCTATAGGTGCAAAAGCCTAAGACATAACGCGAAAGTTATTGATGATGTGCCGCTAACTCTCACTTATCCATCATAATGATAGACAGACACTTTCATGTACACGGCTCTGACAACCTCCCATAGCTTTGAATGATCACTTGTATACTTGTATCTCCTTACATTAACAGATATGTGCGCAAGTTGGGTTAGATTCCATAAAAATAATAATAATATGGCGCTGAGTATTTCCATGGTTGTTATTTTGATTAGCATGGCTGCTGTATTTGCAAACTTTGTCATTTCATTTGTCGAGATTCAAACAAAGCCAAAAACTTTAAAAATTTCAGTTTGTAAATAAAACAGAAATTCTCTGATGAACATTTCTCGCAGATCGTTTTGACATGAAAATGTTTATGTTTTTCTGATTCGAGTATTGTGTCCCGATCACAGATATAGGAAGACAACTAGATAGTCTTAAAATTCAATACGGCTGATATCTACTTTCTTATGTCCAATAACATCAGTTAGAAAGGGATGCATACATATATCAATGCGACTTCAAAAAGTTAATCGTACCAGGGCGCTCGAACAAATTTCTATGCAGGTTCATACAAATGCCCAGGTACGAAGTCGCAGAAATCGCATTGAGATAAAGTATGCATCTCTTTCTAGCTAACATATATAGACTAAGAAAGTAGAGATCAGCCGTATGTGTTAATGTTCAGAGCATAAATGAATTTTAAGACTTCTTCTATGCTTTAGTCCTATTTCTTTGGTCCAGATTTATGAAATTGTGACATTTGCTTGTAGTTTCGCTGATATGAAAGGTACGTTGATGGAACATACGTCAAAATGTGCGTCTGCCGGAGGGCTTCAAAGTGCAATTTGATAGTTGCGCGTAGTATGAGATCTGTAGATTTTTTGTTATATTATAATCGTCATTGCTATAGCAAAATAGGAACTGCCTGAACAAGTCTGGATAACTGAACTTATACACCGTACAACGATTCCTCATTTTATTATTAACAATATTGGCGAAATTGTGTAAATATTATCCCAGATGACATTAAATAAAATAAGTAATGAATGAATGAACTGAGATAAATAAATAGACCCTCTGAAAATAAATCCGCAAATCATGCTAATATTTGTCCCCTACATCAACCGAATCGAGGTGTAAGAGGGTCCATTTCCATCTCGAATGAAATCGAAGGGAATAGAATCTTGCGTCTCAGCTGGTTCGCCTCGAGGTTGTCAATAGTGCTCGGTACGCCAATCTACCGAGAATATTAAAAAATACCGAACGTAACATTCAGTTTATTTATAGATGTGTTTACCGATGTTTTTAGAAATTTCTCCCATGTCGTTTATTCCCATAGTCGGCGCGACTACATACCATAAAGTGGTAGCGACTTCCAATTCGCCATGTAGCCGCATTAATTATTTACTGTGCGTCGGCCCAACTGATTAGTTTAATATACGACATTAGGCCGTTTTCTAAGCTGGTTTTCTACGTTTTTATTGATCGACTTGGCAAAGATTGCAGAGTATTGGTTATAAATTTAAACTTGATGCCTCCACGCGTTTCTGGGAAAAGGGTCTTGACAGACAGACAGACGGACAACGAAGTGATCCTATAAGGGTCCTATTTTAATTATTTCAAGTAAATAATAGATCTTGTCTCGTTTTCTCTTTTGTGTAACTTTAAATAGAAAACAAAATAACAACTTTTAGCTGGAAAAATTAGGCACAGACTTTTGTTCCAAGCAAGCATTCCAATAATAAAATCTCCTTCGTTTTGGTTAACAGTAACATTCATTCATCAGTCGTGGTGGCCGATCCGGAGGTCGTAGGTTCGAATCACGACTGTGCCCCAATTGATTTTTCGTTTCGAAAAAATTATGTGCGCTTTACCACGTGCTCAAAACGGTGAAGAAAAATATAGCGAGGAAACCCGCAGCTTAGTCAGCTCCACAAGTATAGGCCATGTCTTTCCTGTGGGTGCTGGCTAGGCTGAGAGGATAGCATAGGTGCTGGGCAAAGTTTACTCCATCTAAACATGTCCCAGGCGCTAGCAATCCAATATCCAAGTAGTATCGCTGTAGTCAGGGTCCCGGTCAGTCAGTAAAAAGTTACCACTTCGCTATATAAAATCACCTTGAAAGACCTGAGTTTTTTACAGTCCTTTATTACCAGCATCTTGTCACCTATAAGCATTGCTATTGGATAACTTTTAGGCATCTCCGTAGAGTATACAGACATAGTATTTCCCACAGAGTTATTGCTACAAATAAACTTTTATAAACCCGTAAAGATTTATTAGCTATTAACATTTTAAAGTCAATAACGTTATGCTAATTATAAAAATTCGCTGTGATCTAGCTCTCTAGCTCTGGTTACGAGCTCGTGGCTTGCGGTTTGGGTAAACGTTTATTTATATTAAGCTTATTTATGTGTGTTTCATTGATAATTTTATTGACATTTTATAGGTTATAGGTATTCGTTTTACGCAAGTTTTTGAAGATTAACAAAAACAAACATCTACTTTTTCCAAGAGTTTCGCATCCTCAGATTTATATAGTGAGCAAAGTAGTAAGGTCAGTAAGGGGGTAGTCTGAAGCAAGTCCAAACATTCATTCGGTTAACGATCAGTTTTGAACCTAGTAAAATACTTTTGTCAGTACTTTTCCTGTACTGATCTGGTAAATTTTCCCGAGACCTGCAATTTTCAATTCCAAGTGCCTCTTGAAATCTTGTAAAAATACTACCGAATTCCCAACCCGCATCCCCAGCGTGGGCATGTTCCCCTTAATAGGGAAGGCCTATATTCAGCAGTAGACTGATTATAGACTTATGTTGTTGTTGATAGCCATAAATCATTCATTGTTGAAGAAACAATGAAAACCTTAATATCCACTCGCAAAGAGAAACCAATTTGTATTCTGAAATCAATATTAGCTTGTTACTCAAATAGCTTTGTCCCTATGCACACGTATCATAACACCCAATCAGGAGTGCTGATTATCTAGATTAAAAACTGAGATATTAGAATTTTAAAGTTAAAAGGAAGTAAGATAAATTCACAAAACATCATCACCATTAGCCTTTAGCAGTGCACTGCTGGACATAGGTTTTCCCCAATGAGTGCCATTGCGCCGTCCTCAGTTCGACTCATTCAGCTTCTGCCAGCAGCTCATAGATCATCATTCCATCTAGCTGGAAGGCGTCCTACATTACTCATTACTTAAGAACTCGTTTACTAAATAAAAACCAACTTATCATCGAATATTTTGTTTTACCCTAGAGTCCTAGACTAAAATAAAACGAATAACTCGCTGACTTAAGACTGACTGACACAACCTAAACTGTAAGTCCTAAATTCTTGAAATGTGGAGAGTATGTTCCTTGCAAAGTGTAAGGGGTACACAAAAAAAATCCTGAAATGGTGCAACCGGAAAACCTCTTTGCGAACCGGGGCGCCTAATAGTACATTTATAGATAGTTACACTAAACTAAGTTAGGGTCAAGATACGAATGTCACCTCAATTATGAAATAGACGATAAGAAACCAACGCTTGTACACATTAATTACCCCTAATTGACACATTTAGAATCCGGCGACTTCCGATATTTATTTGATATTTTTTTTTTTGCTTTTAGTGCATTTTATTTAAGTCGCGTGTATAATATGCGTCTTTTGGCAAATATTCGCTTTAGGCATCTTTCTGTTGTGGAAAGTCAACAGATTCAAGATGTTTATTTACATAACTTTAAACTTAGTGTAGGGAATGATTTTAATGCTAAATATATCAACTTAAAAAAACGAAGTTGCTCTATTTAAGCAACGCATAAAATAAAAAATAAAGATTCATGAGTTTGGTAGTTTTTCATTGGAGGACGGGCTAGTAAAGCTACGTGATAATTTAACTCAAAAACTTGTGAGGCAGCCGAAGAACAGCTGTTTTTATTAAACCTTATCCTCGAATTAATGTTTATGATAGTTGTGGTCATAATTTTGGGAGAAAAATTTATAATCACTTATTTCTAACTGAGTTTCATACAACTTGAGGACGGCCATGGTTCAAATCAACACCTTTCGGGATAACATACGCATTCACTCTTATAATAAACAAATTCAAATTGAACTAGTTGCCTTATAATTGTTACAATATAAAATTTTCTGTTTCAGAAAAACGAACCGCCTAGAAGAGGCGCTAAATATCTTCGACACGATCGTCAACAACGTCAACTTCAAAGGCATATCCATTATTCTATTCCTCAACAAATCCGACCTTCTCGCGAGGAAGGTTGCCAGTGCAGAGACAGATATACGCTGGTACTACCCACAGTTCACCGGCGACTCGCACAATTTGAGGGAAGTTCAAATGTACCTGCTCAATATGTTCGCGAACGTTCGGAGGGAACCTAAAACGACACTGTACCACCATTTCACGACGGCCATAGACACTAAGAACATTGAGGTGGTGTTTAATTCGGTTAAAGACACAATACTGAATCGGAATCTTGAATCTCTGATGCTGCAGTGATTTTGTGATATAGCAATTTATGTTCTTATTTCCATTGCTGTGTTCGCCTGGCTAAGGATGCGAGACTATTAGGCTAAGCGGATCATACCAGACAACATTATATTACGAAAAATTTGTTTAGTCACTTTTCAATGTAAAAAAAAAACAAATTTGTACTTTTTTGTATTATTTTTACCTTCGCCCGGTCACTTCTTGGATAGGTGACCGTTTAGTTGCATTTAGATCTGTGAGCTACCGTGCTTCGGAAGGCACGTTAAGATTTTGGTCCCGGTTTTTCAGTCGTTAAGCCATGTCGGAGGCCTTCGGGTGGCCTAAAACTCCGACACGAGGCCAACTCGTGTCGGAGTTTTAGGACTGGCTCATACGAAAAAGATTTTTTTTTACATTGAAATGTGTCGCCATAATGGTTGTAATACACTTGTGTCTGGTGTGCGACGCTAATAGTTTGCTGACTGTCGGCTAATTGACTGAAATGCAAATTGTATTGGAGACCATTGGCAAATAGGTAATGACTGGCTAATTAGCGTTGTATAAATACTAAGATGAAGCAAACAGTCAGCAAAAAACTAACTAATGGATCCGCAGCTTACAGGGACCACTGGATTCGACCAATTCAATCATGAATACATGACGTGATGCTGTATTCACGGGATTCTATTAGTGGTCCGTCTCCGGTAGAACAGCGCTCTGATACTGGATTGGCCAATGACAGTCTCCGTAGGCGAAAATAGTTTCATTGCTACGAAATGAATGTGTCTGAATACTCGTGTGCTTATCCATTAGTTTCCAGAATCACATTGTAAAAGAAAATATTTCAATATGTTTCTCGAGTTACGTCTCAATATATTTGGCCTGCCTACACGTCCCTGTATTTAGCGGTTTTTCCCCACTCGATTGCATACATACCATACCGCCAACGTTTTCTTAGCCGACTCGTATTAACATGAAGACAGAGCAAATTGGCGGACAGCAATGCTTCCTTCTGAAACGTACGAAATGACGATATTAAATTTAAAATTCCCTGTTCTGCCGTGCCCCGGCCTCCCCATGATCTCTCCAATTATTTTGTACTTGAGCTATTTGTACTTATGTGCTATCGAAGGTCAGGTTAGAGAAAAATTTATTGCTCAAAAGAACACAGTTCATTTAAAAAATGGTGCTGAAGGTGTCTTTTTCATACGACCATCTTTTTGTCGGTCTGCCGCGGCGACGCCTTGCCTCCAAGATACCTAATGCCTCTAAAAATGTATTCATTGCAAAAATTATCGACAGACACACGAGTTTCGACACATAAAACTGCATTCTGCAAATGACTGAGTAGTATAGACAACACTAAAAATAATCTCAAAAATGAAATTTGTTAAGCCAATAGAATGACTGTCGATTGGTTAGCCTAGAAAGAGGTTTTCGCTACACGATATAAGGAGACTTGGGGTTTTATTAAGTCTTCATTGGTTATAATCACAGAGAGAGATACCAAGGAGTTATTATTATGGGTGTGCTCGCTTTGAATAAAAGTCGGTGCCTATTTTTTCCAGCTAATAGGTGTTTCGTAAAAAAACTGGTCAAGTGCAACTAAGACTCGCACACAAAGGGTACAAGATATAACACTATGTAATGTTTATATATATGTTTTATTATTTGTTAAAGCGGCTATTCAAAATCTTAAAAATATACTTATTTCAACTCAACCTATTACGGTTTATGAGATACAGCCCGTTGAAAGACAGGTGGATGGAAAGCGGTGGCTAAGTAATAGGGTCCCGTTCGGTTACGGACACAAAATTAGGTGGAAAGTTAGGCACATATTTTTGTTCAAAGCGCGCACTCCCATTTTAAAAAACTCCTTGGTACCTACCAACTCTGGATTGACCAATGAAGATTGACTGAATTTCCCTTCTTTTTAATTAAATCTTGTAATCGTGAAATCTCATTAGCCTAGTGAACAAAGCATTAGTTAGTGGTGTTAAAAAGACAGCCTGGGCCTTATATGTGGCCTATTTAGTGTACGGAACATATTTATTAACCAAATTGTAGAAACGCACATAACTTTTTATCAATATACATTCATGATGCACTATGAGACATAAAATTGTATTGGTATGGGTATTTGATGATAATAGAATGATCAATGGCTTCTTTTAATTAATATTTCTTGTATTGTAACAATTATGTCTGCAATATTAATCAAAACGGTGAAGGAAAACATTGAGGAAACATGCCTAATGACCACGTCTTTGATGCTGCGGGTGGTGTAAGTAGTTCAAGCCTTCACTATTCTACCTGTAGTAAGCTTATGGCCGGTTCCTGTATTATACCGTTACCGATTACGCCTCGTTTTCTCCTGAAAAACTGTCAAATTTTCGACGCCTCGTGAATTTTTGACAGTTTTGCAAGGGAAAACGAGGCGTAATCGGTAACGGTATAATCTAGAAACCGGCCGTTAAACACCATCCTCAGCCAGCAATGAAAAATGGTGCTTCAGTGTCTCTGTCATTGCGTGGAGTTCGTCAGTGAACTGCTGTTCACTGACGCTAAAAGACTCATCGATGCTTCATGTGGCAACTTTAATCCACTGTATGGAACTCTTGGACATTTGTTTTGATTATACAAAACATGTCCGAGCAATGGCCGAGATACGGGGTCGATTCCCACTGTAGGACAAATGCTTGCACGATCTGGAGATATTTGTGGTACAGTAACATCAGCCTATATCCACTGCTGGACATATAGGCCTTCTCAAATAAGAAGGGTTATTGAAAATGCGGGTTGATGATCGCATGATATAGCTGCTGCCCGTCAGCAACCAGGGGATGTAGCTGTGTCATTGCTGTGCAATCAGTCGGTCGCCATAGCCCTGTTTGTAAATTAGCAGGGTCCACCAAGAGCAGGTGAGATTGGCTTGGGTTCCGAAGATGGAGGTTGCATCCTCTTACAACCCAACCTCTATAATACATAATAAATATGCAGTAAAAATATGTAATAGTGTAATCTTAGCGGACATCTTAGCGTGGGATCACGGCTATGTATATGTCTGTGTTGTGTTTATTTATATTAGAAGCAAATTCGTAAGAGCGTTATTTTTTACACTGGTGGTTTGCGAGCGAATTCTAAGAGAGGCGCGAGCGCAGCGTGCACTCCGCGATCTCGCAGACTTCTCGCAGCGAACGTTGCGTAGTAAGCGACAAACAAGTAATTAGTCTGAGAATTTCGTTCTGTGTAATCTTTGACACGTGGTTCGTCAAGAGGACAACTTGTTCGTCGATTAGTATACCCGATGCGCTCTCGCTTTGCTCGCAAATAGCCAGTGTGATAAATAACGCTCTAGCTGTTATTGTCAAATACCAATATCAAATTATTGTATTACCAAGGCGGGCTTGTAGTGTCGAAATGAATAGTTAAATGCTATTAGGTAGTTATTTATTGAGGGCAATGTATGTACATTGCGAATGGTTCTTATTGCAGTGCCAAGTTGAGACTAGATAGCGCACTGTTGGCTTCTTAAGTTTTGTAAAGGTTTTTGATGGCTTATACCCAATCTGCGAAAAGGGTCGCGAGAAGAATCAAAGGAGCATGCAGTGTTATCAAGATAGTTTTTTTTATACTGCTGTCATTGTCGTCTTCTACAGTTTGTTAAATTTATGTTGACACGGCACGATATTGACATTGACATAATACGTAGTGATGACGCTACCATCAATGATGATGAAAACCAATTCGGTTTGTCAACCCCATCAAATCATACGGCTGATCTCTACTTTCTTATGTCCAATATCATCAGCTAGAAAGGGATGCATACATATATCAATGCGACTTCAAATGAGATCAAAAAGTTAATCGTACCACGGCGCTCGAACAAAATTCTATGCAGTTTCATTGAAATGCCCTGGTACGAAGTCGCAGAAATCGGATTGTGATAAAATATGCATCCTTTTCTAGCAAATGATATATGGACATAAGAAAGTAGAGATCAGACGTATGAGTTGACGTTCAGAACATAGTGAATTTTAAGACTTCGTCTAATTCTCTTCTATATCTGTGTTCAACCCAATGAAAAGCCATTTTGGTTTTCGTCATCACTACGTGTATCTCAATAATTAATTGACTCAGGCGTGACTTTGCGGAAATCCATTACAAGATATTCTATAAGACAAGATATTTAGTACAAATTCCGCTAACTTTCTCTGACAAGTTCCACAAAATGCATACGCATGCACCGCCCTCCCGCCCGCAGATTCACATGCAAATCAGAGAAAGAACAAGCAAACATGCAATCATTAATAAATGCAACCGTCTACTTACTCTTCCACCAATAAAAACAACACGTTAACCTGTAATTAGCTTGGAGAAACGACACACACATAAATACACAAGAAACTCAACAGAAATTCGACAATGTTTCGCCTTCCCCATAAGGCATCCTCAGGAATGATCGACTTGCTGTCCACCAACGTCGACGTCGCTAAAAAACAACAACGACGCAGAACTCCGCAGACGTGTTGCTCCGCCGAGCGCTAAACAGAAAGTGAGTCAACCGCGTGACATCCCCACTTATATAGTATCGGGTCGAACTCCCCGCCCTCCTAGTGGCGCTTTCTGTTTAGCGCTCGGCAGAGCAACACGTCTGCGGAGTTCTGCGTCGTTGTTGTTTTTTAGCGACGTCGACGTTGGTGGACAGCAAGTCGATCATTCCTGAGGATGCCTTATGGGGAAGGCGAAACATTGTCGAATTTCTGTTGAGTTTCTTGTGTATTTATGTGTGTGTCGTTTCTCCAAGCTAATTACAGGTTAACGTGTTGTTTTTATTGGTGGAAGAGTAAGTAGACGGTTGCATTTATTAATGATTGCATGTTTGCTTGTTCTTTCTCTGATTTGCATGTGAATCTGCGGGCGGGAGGGCGGTGCATGCGTATGCATTTTGTGGAACTTGTCAGAGAAAGTTAGCGGAATTTGTACTAAATATCTTGTCTTATAGAATATCGTGTATCTCAATGTCAATATCCTGCGTAGCAATCTTTATTACACAAACTGTAGGGTGAAGTTGGAAAACCTTTGCAAACTTACGAAGTCAACTCTACGTTGAAAATGTTCGTAAAATTGTACGTTATCGATTAGTAGTAGTCACAAATTGCTCTTGCGAGGTGCCACGCCATCGTGTCCCTTATTGGGAAGGATTTTTATACATAATCCCCCCGAGGGGGTAAAAATGTACATAAAAAAGTTAACTGTGATGAAATTTGTATAAATATATGGCTGTAAACAGCATCGAAGCTAACTTTTTGATTCTGACACTGCGTAGGAACGGTGTGTTACAACTTGAAACTGTATTGGCACAATTAATCTGTCCTGCATACTCGATTTATAAGCAAGCACATTGCACCTTAATATGTACACTTTACGTTATAAAATTGGCTGTAGTCTCTAGCTCAAATAGCGTGATTCTTTCGATTGTTCCGTTTGATAATATACCCTAAAATATTTGATTTTAAAGTTGATTTTCGTAGTGCTGTGCTTGCTTCGTATAAATCTCATCTCATGTAATCCGTCCCTTGGCACAATTATGCAAAGGCGTGTAATCTCTGACTCAGGTCTAAATTTTTTATAAGTACAATTTTTTTTATTTTTACAAAGATTAAAATTATGTTGACTTGATTTAGTTACGAATGGGAAATCGTCAAATCGAGTTTTATAAAGATTTTGGTGTAGATTCTGTGTAACTTGTAAAAGGACAAGAATAACACTAAGGGTAAGAATAACATGTATTAAAAGCACGTTTCCTATTCCATTTTACAAAGAATCGACACCAAATACTACGTTTTAAAGAATGAATTGATTAAAATAGATTACGAAAACTTTGTTATGAAAATATCTATGCACCGTAAAACGTAGAATTTTTTAATTGGTTGCTAAAAACAGTGGCGACTCGTAAGCCATTTTGGAATCGACAAAAGCTTGCGTATTTTATTTGTATACAATCTTGATTTTGACGAATACTTGTTCGAATTTTGTTACGAATGCGTATGTATGGGTAATGATCTGATATAAGGTGATCCGAGGCATAATCAGCATAATAATTATGTACTCATTTAGTTCTAGTTTTAATAAGCTTTAGTTTATTTATTTTTTTATATTAAGCTAAGGATAGAGTTTTTTTACTATTTTTAAATAGAAATGTATATTTATTTATCTATTGTAAAATATTTTTTGGTCTGTTGAGGCTATGTATATACCTCGTAATTTAATTTAAGTGGTTCATAGTATTATGATAGTTTTTTTTTATATAAATCAATTGTTTGATTGGATCGTGCAGTCTAATTTCTTTCTTTTCGTGATAAATTTGCATTTAAGAGTGCCATTGACGCATACTTTTACATTTGCTGTGTAATGTTAATGTAAGCTGATAACTGGTTTCTATTACGTTGTACCATTCGCTAAAAGTACTGTCATTTAAATAAATTTATTTTGTTTCAAATGCAGACTGATAGTGCATCTGGAAAAGATGCACCTCCCCATTGGATTGATAAAGTTATATTTTATCTGAAATAATATTTACAGAAGTGAGGGTAGTCACTGGTATCAATTCTCTTGTCACCAATACCTATCTAAAATGTTGCTAAAGTGTGAATGACGTCACATTTTATTAGCGTTAAAACGCTTTTCGCATTCGGACGCTAAAATGTCTATCCGAGATTTTCGACCTCGATGACGTCACTTGGTCCGGTGACACAGGTAGATAGTGCGCTGCTGGCTTGCGACCGAACATTTTTGGTTTGCATTTTAAAATTTGCTTGAAATAATAATGATAAAATAGTACCAACATCTAAGAATAGACCGTTTAGCCTAAAACTGAAGTCTATTCTAACGTTAGTGAATGGCTCAACTGAATGAAAACCGATCTTTGCTCAAACAAAATTGTATTGGACGTCCGTTTTGGATTTTGTATTCTGAAACCAAATATATGAATTTGCTTCAATAAACTTGTATATTCTAGCCATAAAAACACCTTTATTAATAATCTGTACCTATTTTCTACTGCAACAACTTTTACATCACTGCCTAAATTGTCCTTCAATGTTTGTGAACTTATTCTAAATTTTAATACAATATTGGAGTCAAAAAGCCTTATTCTTAGCAACGTTATGATAGCACAGATTATATTTTGTAAGTACCATAGACCATAGTCACCGGTACGAGCAAAGCGTACGATCTATTTGACCAAATTTCGGCCCATTTGACCAAATTGTATAGCTTTTACTATATTCATTGTTAAAGATTACACATACACAAAGTTTTTAAAATATTTCATGTTACATACTTCAAGTGGTTTGGCGTGAGAAAGTTTGAGAATATTTCAGAAACTTGGTGTTAATGGCAAAATCATAATATGCGCATATTTCTTAGTATTTATATCTATACTGTAATCTCTAGAAACCTGGCTTTAAAACAGTGGGGGATTATTTTTCGCTCAATTCCTCGTAGCTCAAAAAATGTAGAGAAATAAAACATTGAACCAATGAGCCTTCCCAGATTTGCTCGCAAGCAAGCTTATCCAATCACTGAATGTCACGTGGAATGTGAAGTTTGTGCACATACCACGTGGCATTCAGCAAGTTTAATTGGATACACATGTCCATCGAGCGAACAACTCGCGCGAGCAAATCGCCCTTCTGGGAAGGCTCTATGTCAGATGGACTTTTGTGCACAAATGTAGCTTTTGATACTCGAAGCATAGCGCACTAGAGTCATTTTCACGAAAGAAGTCCCGGCGAAGGCGCGGCGCCACTGTTGTGTGAAAATTAAATATGTTATGATAAAGCTGTGAAACGAAATAAAATCAAAAGAAAAGCAAAAGTCTCCTAAAATATGATGCAAATTATCTGTTCTGTCTAGAATTTATTATACTGGAGATTCAGCTTTAGCTCCGCTAATTACCACGGGACTTCTTTCGTGAAAAAGACTAGACTTAGCTTTTGATACTTGAAGCATTGCGTACTAGAACAGCCAATGTCAGGTTGTCAATCAAGTTAAAATCAATGATTGGTAAACTTCTTTTTTATGAAGTTAGATTTGCCTTTGTTTTCTCAGTTTGAATCGGTAAGTCTTTCGATTTCGAATGCGTATAGTTATTTGCGTACTGCTGATGATTTTGACTATCTAACAGCCACAGATTTAGAAGAGAACTAGATAAAGTCTTAAAATTCAATACGGCTGATCTCTACTTTCTTATGTCCAATATCATCAGTTAGAAAGAGATGCATACATATAACAATGCGACTTCAAAAAGTTTATCGTACCAGGGTGATCGAACAAATTTCTATGCAAATGCCCTGGTACGCAGTCGGAGAAATCGCATTGAGACAAAGTATGCATCCCTTTCTAGCAAATGATCTAAGGACATAAGAAAGTAGAGATCAGCCGTATGAGTTAATGTTCAGAGCATAAATGAATTTTAAGACTTCTTCTATGCTTCAGTCATATTTCTTTGCTAACAGCCTGTACAGTTGAAGATATTTACGCGCGAGTCGTAGAGCGCGTAGTCACCTGGGCGCACGTCTCACAACATGTGACGATTCGCAAGCCTACTGATTGGCTAAGCACAACTCGATTCACGCGTAGCTTCATCTGAGGCTTGATCACGAAGAAACCGAAAAAGTATTCGTTTAGTATACGTAAAATTTGGCCAATGAGAAAGCGTGTGTAGATTTAAAATAATGTTTCGTCACTGGCCAACTTTTTTCGTTGCTTCGATACGTGATCGCTCGACTAGGACAGGCAGTTAGGCGCAGTAAATATCTGGCGCTGATTGTACCTGATGGAATAATAATCGGGCCACCTTTTTTACATTGAGAAATATGTGATTCGCACACGTTATATAAAATCCACAGCTGCCTTTTCATATAAAATGTAAATATAAGTGCCATTTTCGGTATACAATACATTTATGTAACTATGAATCGAGTTATAGAACACCATTTAAAAGTATATTGTATGGGACATTTGTTACGGTTTTATTCAATATTGGTCTACTTTTTACTTCCGTCTGTTTACTAAAGGTTCAAATCTGAGTTGCGACCAAAATCTATGTAATAACAAAATATGGATGACTTATTGACAAGCCGATTGGTCTTATTATTTGCTTTTGAACAATATGTAGATTTTTGGTCAAATTCAGGTTTACACTCAATTTTGTAATGATACCTACCAAAATTGTTATGGACTATGTCAAAATATCTACTATACAAATATTTTTTACGAATAATAGCGTGTCTATTTCTGCCGTGAAGCAGCATTGCTGTGTTTGGATCTGAAGGGTGTGAGTGCCGGTGAAAGTACAGGCACATGGGGCATTTCACCAGAGAGCTTTGCATCGTTGGGCACCTCCAAACATGCGTGATGCTTGTTCCATCTGCAAGTATTATAAAAATATATTTGTATAGCTATTTTGACTAGTACCAAAACATAAGGCCTATTCATATACCTATGAGCGATATCTGCCGGGTCGCGCGGTATAAGAACATGCCGTTTCATTCAGACTAGCGGCACATACATACTTGTAACCTTGTTAACACTTCGCTACCGACAGCGATAGCGTTTACCGCTCTTTTCTGAAGGGCGATGACAAATATTTCAACATGACGTATCGCAAGCGTAACGGAAAATGTTGGCCAATGACAAAGAGTTATTTTGAATCTACGCTTTCTGATTGGCCAACTTTTTCGTCTACGATACGCTAGTCTTCGTGATCGTGCTTCCGAATAGGCCTATAATCTGTCATGACTTCAATCTATCTTGTAACTACCTACATACTCTGTAGATAATACCTTCTTACGAATTTGGGACATTGGGTCATATACACTCCTATTATACCATGTAGCGTTGACAATATATTTTGGAGCAAGTATATATTTTATATACTACAATAACTATAATATTGTACAGTGTAATAAATTATCCTGCATGTATAGATTTCTGTTTATTATTTACCTACCTACCTGACCTGAAGTAGGTATGAAATTAAATGGAATAATATGGGTTCTTGGAGACCGCGGCTCTGCAAACGTAGTATCTACACGTAGTATTTTGGACGCCCTCCGACTAGGTGGAGTGACGATCTGCGAAAGGCTGCTGATAGAAAGCGAGCTGAGAACAGGACGCCATGATGCCTATTAGGGGAGGCTTCTGTCCAGCTGTAGACTGCTAATGCTATAAGTCTGAAAAATGAAGAAATAACCTTAATATAGATTCATCACAGCGATTGACATCAATTTATTTAGGACTAGCTTCCGCCCGTGGCTACGCTCGCAGCCCAAGTATGTTATTCATTCTTGGTCTACATTTGCAAAATTTCCGCTCAGCATTCTGTAGTTTTGGCTTGAAGGGGGAAGAAACCTTTCGCATCTTATCTTTTTAGAAACTTTCGCCTCCATTATATTGCTAGCTACCACCCGCGCTCGTTTCTACGTATAGCTGTGGTATAGCGTGAAAAGAACAAACATTTGTATGAGTGAGCTAGCCAACTCTGTTGTCGGAGTTTTTAGGTCGCCCGTAGGCCTCCGACGTGGCCGAATCTTTCTCCGAATTATCTTAACTCCGAAGCACGGCAACACTCGCATCTAAATGCCACTAAACTTGTTGACAAGCGCTGGAATTTTCTAAAGGTTTGATGATCATTAGAAATTGAATTCTTAAATTCTCCGCATTACAAAGAGGTCCAGCACGCCGCTCCTTATTTGGATCTCAGTTCCAGTGTATCGTTCATTTAGCTTCGTGTTTAGGTACCTACAGATAAAATAAAATCATCATCCACAGCCAGACTTTATCCACTGCTGGATATAGGGCTCCCGTAGTATAAGCCATCCACCACACCACCACACCACACCAGCCTATATCAGTCCACTGCTGGACATAGGTCTCCCCTAATAAAGGGGGATATGCCCACAATCCCCACGCTGGGCATGCGGGTTGGGGATCCCAGGGCACAGCTTCTCACACCACCGATGCTGCTGCCCGTCGGTGGCCAGGGGATTTAGCTGTGCCGCTTAAGGCTGTGCTATGCCGCAATCAGCCGGCCGCCAGAGCCCCGTTCGTTGTTTAGCAGAGTGCACCACGAGCAGGTGAGGTTGGCTTGGGTTCCAAAGATGGAGGTTGGAACCCCGTACACCATCCACCACGGTCTTATCCTAGTCTCATCCACGAACGCCCGGCGACCAGTAGGTTCGTTGGGTTGTCTAAGCTTTTCGTCTTCCAAAGATTTCTAGCACCCACTGCCCCGCGAGAGTGGAACCGGTGAGCGCTGCTAGAGTCAGGAGTAGATGGGCTGCTGGGGACTGAGGGCCGTGGCGTATTAGCATGTACGTCGTGGTTTTTAAGTTTTTCTTTCAGACAAGTTTACTTTTAGTAAGAAGTGAAGTACACAAGAAAGCTACTAGAAGAAACCTTTTTACTATCATGCACTGCGTGGGATTGTGAGTCGGAATTGGTAGTTAAGTTCTATGATGTAAACGTATCATATCCCTACCTCAGAGAACCCAGCGTGCTTCCCCTCCCCCATAATAAAATAAAATGATAAAAGATAAAATCTGAGCTACATATTACAAGTCCGTGATTGTCCTAGGCTACCCTAGCGAGGTGGTAGTTAGATAGATTAATTACCTTTCTTGAGCACTCGATTTCCAGGATTCGCCCAGACTTCTGGCAAATTGGCTCATTACAACTAATTAGTGCCGGGGGGCGCCAGATGTGCCATATTAATCAGAACTAACAATTTGAAATTCTTATTCATAACTAAGCCGTTTTTCTAGCTCGATCACCATCCGCCTGCCAAGCATAGGGATTGTGGCAATATCTCCCAAGAGGAAAAGTCTTTATGGTGATAGGGGGCGAACGACTGAATAAGCAAGTGCTCTATTCTCCCTACTTCCATCTTTTAGTAAAAGTAGCAGTAGAAATAGTAGAGCTCTATGTTAAGGGCTACCTACTACCACCAATTTCTGCCGTGATGCATCACGAAAACCGAAACATAATGCTGCAGCATTGAAGGTATGTGTGCGTGTTCCGGTGAAATTACAGGCACAAATATATTATGATTTAAGCCTTTATGCCTCAAGTTGATGGTAATCATGGATAAGAAACATTATTTTATCTTATTCACTTTTATTGCCTAGATTTAATAAGCTCAAACCAAAAACTTTTGTATATAAGCAGAACTATGTTTGCGTTAAGGAGGCGGTCGTTGAAGCTGCTACACATTTTTTACTTTTGCATTTTCGTCGTACATATTTGTAACCTAATACCTAAGTCAATGTTCTGAATAAATAATTTTGAATTAATTTTTTTTAATTGTTCGCAGTGTTATGCATCCTTGGACACGCTCAAAACACGTGTGACCAATATACAAATACAATACTTTTTATAGGACAGGTCATGGATACCACTGAACATCAGGTCGGCCATGTGGTTGTTCCATCTTCGTTCTATATTTTCAAAACGACGACGGCTCTGCACCGGTCACCGTAAATCCAATTCCAGAGACGATAACAGTAATTTCTATTAATCTACGATCTATCAGGAGATCAGAGCTACAATTGGCCCGCTCCGACCGCGCGGCGACCGTGCGGAAACCGTTGCAGTTAGGTAGGAACCTAGAGTTGCTAATCATTCTCTTTTAGCCGGATCTGGCTACACACAGTGACAGAAAATACTTACTAAGTATTATCTGTCACTGGCTACACCTGATTGGTATTTTTTGTCTATTCTTCTATCAAGAAAACCCTTTTCTGCAGCTAGTCATCCTATGAATGCTAGTATAATTAGAAATCTACTCATCCATAACTGTTGGTGTTGAATTGGGCTAAGGAAGTTGGTAAGTTACCACTGTGATCATTTACCCCCTTACTTATGAACGCTACTTAAAGTTAATCAATGCTTAAAGATAGCCCTGTCACTGTTTGTCATCATCGAACGGTCAGAAATGGCAATAGTTTAAGCATCGTTTATCTTTTGAAATATGTTCATAAGTAAGGCCATATAACGTTTAAACGATGATAATGTCTTTACCTTGGTATATGGGTACTTATAGGGGTGATAGACGTGCGAGTAAGTTCACGAACTTATGACTCGACAACCTTTTTCGCTGGTGTGTCACCCTAAGTACCTACACGTACTACTTTAAAACCGCCGAGTAAGTTCGTCGACGACATCGCAATACAGTGTGAGCAAACTTCACGCGTGTCACTGACGTCGATACTCGAGCCGATTAAGTTCGCGATCTTAAAAACCGCGTACCTACTTAAAGTCCGTACTTCTATCACCCCTTTTACATACATTACTACCAGCGGTGGTAGGTACAAATATTGTAACCTAAGATATATTATGTAGGTACCTAGATATTTATTAGCTGGCGTTTGGATTTACTCTTTTACATACTATTTAGGAAGGTACATATTATGCCACATGTCATTCGTACTGCACATCACAGCTCAGTCACAAGTGTTAGCGTTACTTCAAGGTGTAGAAGCCAGTACCCAGGCAACTTTAGAAGAACATAGACAGCCGGTACCTACGAGTAGAGGTAGACAGAAACATACATATCCCGACCTTTTTGAAACCCTAGTTGCACGCCAGGGCGCGAGGGGTGGCCCACGGAAATGGCGGCAAATCGCCAAATAGCGGCAAGATTGCAGTAAATTGACTTCCATTCGGCTCGAGTTAGGGGGAAACTAATTTACGTGGACCAGATTGAGTGGCCACTGTGCGGGTTATTCATGAAACAGGTGTAGCTTTTCCGATCTATAGTACCTACACACTGGGGAATCGGAGATAATTAATGGTTATTTGTATTTTGCTCTGCTTTGAATTATAACTTTATTTTTTCCTTTGAGGTCGATGAATGCAAACTCAAATTAGAGTTGGTATGATGTTACATCTCCGACCTTGTAGGCTTGCCCAGTACCTATCTATGCATGTAGGTATATACCATCCTCTCCTAGCCAAGTCGGCCTTACTCACAAAAAAGACAGTCAATACATGTGGAGCTGAGGACAAATCAGCGGGTTTCCTTACGAAACATGTTTGCTTTCGTCGTTTTGAATACGTGGTAGATAGATAAATAGATAACTCTTTATTGTACACCAAAAAAATACAAATATTTAAATTAACGAATCAAACTATAATACTAATCCGCGGTTGTACAATGGGCGGCCTTATCGCTAAAAGCGATCTCTTCCAGGCAACCTTTGTAGTAATGCGCACTTAAATGTTTTGTAACGATAAATCTAAAGATTGTTGACGCATCAATGTGCACAACCGAGATTCGAACCCACCTTTGGTTATGAAGTCAAGGCACATCCCACTAGCTAGGCCAACACGGCTCTCACTTACCTCTATTTCATAAATAGGAACGTATACGTATTAAGTATAGGTAGGTAGGTAGCGTGGTGATGACAGGTAGAATAGGCCATTGACTGAATGGTGGCCAAGGATAAGTAAAAAAAAAAGACGTGTGGCACTCGGGGACTGCCGCGGTAAAGCTATTGCATAGCATTTTGTATCAACTTATGCAATTATAATTATTTATTTATTTTATTTATGCAGTATTTCTTTGATATTAATTCAAGTTACTCTTTTTGAGCGATGACACATTCGATCGAGGGGGGTAAGGGGTTCCAACCTCCAACTTCCGGACCCAAGCCAACCTCACCTGCACGCGGTGCACCCTGCTGACTAACGAACGAGGCACTGGCGGCCGGCTGATTGCGGCATAGCGCAGCCTACACCGGCACAGCTAAATTCCCTGACCACCGACGGGCAGCAGCGTCGGCGGTGCGAGAGGCTGTGTCCTGCGATCCCCAACCCGCATGCCCAGCGTGGGGATTATGGGCATGAACCCCTTAATGATGAGCACGAAAAGGAATTGGCCCCCAGTTCCCGGCCGTCCCGCTATTCCTGGCCATACAGGTAGCGGCCATGGTAACGGCGGGACAGGGGGTGCTAGGAATCCCCGGGCTACCTCTGGCTACCTGCAAAACCTGACCCTGGCTACGTTCAACGGACGAACTCTGAGGCTCGACGAACATCTAGCGCAGTTGGAAGTGGAGCTGGAGAACATTAGGTGGCATGTTCTGGGGTTGTGTGAAGTCCGTAGAGAGGGAGAGGACACCATAACCCTAGACTCGGGCCACCTTCTGTACTTCCGCGAGGGTGACCAAACATCCCAGGGTGGCGTAGGGTTTCTCGTCAATAAAGCCCTCTCTAACAATGTTGAAGAAATCTCCAGTGTGTCGACCAGGGTAGCGTACCTGATCCTTCGACTATCCAAGCGGTATAGTATGAAGATCATTCAGGTTTACGCACCGACCTCGGCACACTTGGATGATGAAGTGGAGGATATGTACGAGGACATATCCAAAGCCTTGCACAACACCACAAAGGCTCACTTCAACGTTGTTATGGGGGACTTTAACGGCAAAGTGGGAGTCCGAATTGGCGACGAATCCAGAGTGGGCCCGCATGGTTTTGGGTGTAGAAACCACAGGGGGCAAATGCTGGTCAACTTCCTAGAGAAGGAGGGGCTCTTCTTGATGAACTCGTTCTTCGAGAAGAAGCCCCATAGGAAGTGGACATGGCGTAGCCCCGACACTGTGACCAAAAACGAGATCGACTTCATCATGACGGATAAAAGGCACATATTCAGAGACGTCTCCGTGATCAACAGGTTCAACACCGGATCTGATCACAGACTTGTCCGAGGCTCTCTGAATATCAATCTACAGCTGGAAAGAAACCGTCTGATGAAGTCCACGCTCCGACCCAATCTACTCCAGATCATGGCGGGCACCGAGAAATTTCAGAAGCTTCTCGGTGACAGATTCGTAGCTGTGGAACCTACCGATGACGTTGATGAGGCTCTACAAAACGTGGTTGGGACGTTGAGGGAAGAGGGCATCAAATTCTGCCAAATGCAGCCTAAAGGCAGGAAGTCCAAGTTCACTGATGAGACTCTTCGGCTGATGACAAAAAGACGGGAAACTACTCAGGCCACTTCGTCAGAGAGGTCAGACCTGAACAAGCGAATTGCGAAGATGATACGGCGTGACCTTCGGAGCTCCAACACACGCCTCATTGAAGAGGCAATAGAGCGAAACCGAGGGTCCAAAGTATTCACTCAGCAGCTTGGCAGGAGCCACCTGACGAAGTTAACAACACGCGATGGCCGAACCGTCTTGTCAAAGCCGGAGATATTATCAGAGATCGAGGACTTCTACGGCCAACTGTATGCGGCACATGCTCCTTGCCCCCACCGTAGCAGCCACGATTCTCGAGCCACCCTCACCCGCCACTATACCGACGACCTGCCAGAGATCAGCCAAGACGAGGTCGTACTGGCCCTGAGACAGCTTAAAAATGGAAAAGCCCCCGGTGAAGACGGTGTTACTTCGGAACTTCTGAAGGCTGGAGGAGCTCCTGTTGTGCAGGAGCTGCGGAACCTCTTCAACGCCGTCCTTCACTGTGGGAGAACTCCTAAGGCGTGGAACGAGAGCTTGGTGGTTCTGTTTTTTAAGAAGGGAGATAAAACCCTTCTTAAAAACTACAGACCTATCTCGCTCCTGAGCCACGTCTATAAGCTATTCTCAAGGGTTATTACAAATCGTCTCGCCAGAAGACTCGATGAGTTCCAGCCACCGGAGCAGGCCGGGTTTCGCGGAGGATATGGTACCATAGACCACATTCACACAGTGAGGCAGATTATACAGAAATCCGAAGAGTATAATCAGCCCCTGTGTCTGGCGTTTGTGGACTATGAGAAAGCCTTTGACTCTGTAGAAACCTGGGCTGTCTTGGAATCCTTGCAGCGATGCCAAGTGGACTATCGTTATATCGAAGTGTTGAGATGTCTGTACGAAGCCGCCACTATGAGTGTCCGAGTACAGGACCAGCAGTCTAAACCCATCCAACTGCGCCGCGGAGTGAGACAGGGAGATGTCATATCTCCGAAACTGTTCACAAGCGCGTTGGAGGATATGTTTAAGACGCTGGACTGGAAAGGTATGGGCATAAACATAAACGGCGAGCACATCTCACACTTGCGATTCGCTGATGACATAGTCCTAATGGCGGAGTCGCTGGAGGAGCTGCAACAGATGCTGGACGGCCTAGCATCAGCCTCGCGAAAGATAGGTCTCGGCATGAATTTGGACAAGACCAAAGTTATGGTCAATGACCGAATTGATCCGAGTCCTGTCGTCGTTAATGGACACCTTCTTGAAGTTGTTTCGGAGTATACATACCTCGGGCAGATATTGCAGTTGGGTAGAAACAACTTCGAGAAGGAGGCCAAGAGGAGGATTCAGCTGGGTTGGGCAGCATTTGGAAAACTACGTCGAGTTTTCTCGTCACCCATACCGCAATGTTTGAAAACAAAAGTTTTCAATCAGTGCGTCCTACCCGTCATGACATACGGAGCCGAAACGTGGACACTCACAGTTCGACTAGTCCACCAGTTTAAAGTCGCTCAGCGAGCTATGGAACGAGCTATGCTCGGGGTTTCTCTGAAGGATAAAATCCGCAATGAGTTTATCCGACATAGTACTAAAGTTGTCGACATAGCTCAGAGAATTAGCAAGCTGAAGTGGCAGTGGGCTGGCCATATCTGCCGAAGAACCGATAACCGATGGGGTAAACGAGTTCTTGAGTGGAGACCGCGGCTCGGCAAACGTAGTGTAGGACGCCCGCCGGCCAGGTGGGGTGACGATCTGCGAAAGGCTGCTGGTAGAGGCTGGATGCGTCGAGCTCAGGACAGGGCGCAATGGCGCTCATTAGGGGAGGCCTATGTCCAGCAGTGGACTGCGATAGGCTGATGATGATGATGATGACACATTCGATATAAATATTTCGCGAGACCTCTCAAAATTGTGTGGGACGACTGGCGGTTCCCCCACTTGCAAAGTGTCGTGCTCTCGGACCCTGATGCGTTCTCAGTGTGTTGTCCCAGGCGTGTTTTCTAAACAAATTTAGATACTTGCATACAATGTAACCCCGTGCGACGCTACGGAGCGCGGTGCAGTGTGATTAATGTGATTATATATTCATAGTTCACGGCCGGGTGCGACTAGCACAAGATTATGGTGGATGACACAAACTTCGGAAGGCCTCTCCAGCAGTGGGTAAAGTCCGACTGTGTATGATGATGATGATGAGGTAGGTAGCTCTTGGTGCCAAACGTTGTACCACCAAAAGTTCATCGCAAAAATATTCGAATTCTCAGAGTCGCATCGAAAAAGCAATTGCAAACCAACGTGGACGTTTAATTCGAGGTTCGAAGAATGATTTACTCGAGCAATCAAAGTGTCAACTTGATGGCAGAAACATTTTTCGAATTGCCAGCCAATCCGCCTGCCATTAAAATTTCAAATTGATTAAGCACTTTTATGAATTACGGGATCCGAAATGAAAATTAATTAGATGGTCTAATCGGAAACGAAGTCGAGTGTTTTCAACCTCGCTCGTTGTCCTCACACTCTGCACCTTATCGCTCTTTAAGCCGCTTTTGTACCCACATTACTATTTCATTTCTCTGTTTTTAAAATTTTTGGTTTTTAATTGGTGTTGTGTGCAATAAAGAGTCCATCTATCTATCTATCTTAAGCCGGTTTTGACTATGGAATATGTATTACATCTTACATCCGAGCTATAATATTTTATCGCTCATCATACATTTTGAACGACACTCCTCCCCAGACACCGCACCTCCCCCTGCCTCGCCCTGAGTTTATTCATATTCATATTCATATTCAGGCTTCAATGACTCCCGCAGTCCAGTATAATTGACAACTTAGGTATAATACGACAATGAGCATCCGGAATCCAGAATCACATGAACAAAAATCTTAATAACAGTTTCAGCACAGAACATTAGCAATGGCTTTTTTACCCGTTCCGGATTCCGGATGCATGTCCGAGCTTCAAATCCTTTCACAGTATGTTTTTTTAAGCTATTGCATAGCTTCTATCGAGGGCCTTGAGCGCGGGGACCGAATCCAGAAATTCCGTAACGAAAAAAAACCTCACGCTCCCCACTCCGACGGGCACGGAGGTGTGGCTTGAAGGCCGTGCATTGTCTAACGTCGTTTCTTTTCGGCAGTCTTCGACACGGTGTTTGTGTGCGTGCAACTAGACGTATTGTACGACTCTACGAAGCTCGCACGAATCGAGACGATCACCACGCTCAATAAGTGTAACTTGAATTAATATCAAAGAAAAAGAAATACTGCATAAATAAAATAAATAAATAATTATAATTGCATAAGTTGATACAAAATGCTATGCAATAGCTTTACCGCGGCAGTCCCCGAGTGCCACACGTCTTTTTTTTAATAGTTTATATGCTTACGTTTGACCACCATCTCACCTGTTGGTAAGTGAAGGAAGATGCTGTCGAGGATGTAGCACGCTTGCCTTTAATGTTAGTAACTGTCAGCAACATAAGTTAATTAAGAAACTAAAAACATGATAAAAAAAATTACAGTCCTCGCAAACACGACGCTTTGTCGTCGCGCTTAGTCGCGAGCGTCTGTCTTATCTTGCTGTCGCGATTGTCGCGGTGTGTGCGGAGCTTTGAACAAATTATATGAAAATTGTCCCCCGCTGCTTGTCGTGGCGTCTAATCGCTGACGTTTGTCGTCCAATGTGCGCAGGCTGTTAGAAAATGAAAGGGGGCAAATCAAGGCTAATCATTACAATAAGCTCTACATAATCTTCCTCTGGGTTTCAGAATTAATGTCTACATTTTTGTTGCCAACTCCAGGTACATTCAGTAGATATGAAACATACGGCCAAACGGCCATTATTTATTTCAAACAAAGACTTACCTACTTTTTAGTGTTTGTGTGCGATTTAATTATTTATTTATATTGCAACAATACACCTAATGAGCATGATACAAAACACTAATAATGATGGCACTATAGAATGTATACCAATAACAGGCAGTGAGTCAGTAGATAAGTGCAAAGATTTTATTTCTACAACTTGAAGATAATGAACTCTTAATCTTACCATAATTATCTCAACAAGCGCTCTAGGAAACCGTAAAACAAAATGGCGTGAAAATCTCTTAAATGGTCCAAAAAGAAAATAAGTGAATTTTTCCTCCAAACTTCTCCTTTGAAGTTTTCTTTAATATTCCAAAATATCCTCCAACTCCGTGAGGCTCTTCAATTAGACGAGTTTAGTTTATTCGTGTGCCATTAAGGCAGGGCGTATGGCATTTAAGTGGTAATGGGAATTAAAATAGGCTGATGTGGTGTGGTGTGGTGTGGTGGTGGGAATTAAAATTTATGCTCTTGTGTTTTGCTTGAAAATGGTGATGGATATTATTATGGTGAAAATTCTTATAAGTTACTTTTATATACAGTTGCGCACTAAGTTTATACATCGTCGCGCAACTAACAATATGGGTATTTTACAAGAGAAGCAGTTTTCTGTCAAGAGTTTAAATGAATTTATAAGAAAATGTACACCAGAGAAACACAATACTTACGCAGTTCTATTCATACATTTTATGCAGTTTCATATATTTAGATTTTTATTTGCTTTTCGTATGAGGGTGGGGTGCGTGGCATCCTCATTAATTTGAAATCAGATACAATTTGGAGGGTACTTTTAAAACTAAATATCCTCTTTCCTGGTTGGCTGAATGGTGACGTTCTGCTCTGTATTCAACGGCGAGAGCCTCACTGCCAGTACATGGCGTTGTCAATTAAAATTGAAATCAAAATTCATTAATTCAATTGCAATCAAAATTATAAAAAAAGGTGTTCTTGGTTACTTTACACCATATTTTTATATAATTTACTCCAATTCATAACGCGACCAAGCTTGGACCAAGCACAAGAATTGGCAAGAACCTCTACATTGCTTATTTTTTAACGTCTTTCTAAAAACTGTATATTAAACTATTAAATTGTTTTTGATGGATGGATGGATTTCATCTAAGCTTTTTTGCCATCGAAATGGTAAGAAATGTTATAATAAGCTTTATGTATTACAAAGATTACATGACTCTATTACTCTGAAACTTTTATCATTACTTTGAAACGCACCCGCTCTGATCCTCTATCTGTCTCGATGCCCTTATGCAAGGGTGTTTTTGGGGTGTAAGGGGTTCCAACCCTCATCTCCGAAACCCAAGCCAACCTCACCTGCACGTGGTGCACCCTGCTGACTATCAAACGGGGCTCTGGCAGCTGGCTGATTGCGGCCATTTGCGGCGTAGCACAGCCTAGCACTGGCACAGTTAAATCCCCTGGCCGCGGATTATGGGCATATCCCCCTTCTTATAGGGGAGGCCTATCTCCAGCAGTGGACTGAATAGGATGGTGTTGTTTGTTGTTGTTGTATTTTTAAAATTTCCGAAACAAATACGTAAATTGTTGAATTATATATTATACTGGCTGGGTCCACACAGCCCAAACAGCTGAACTTAGTTAGACACTTGAAATTTTGCTCATAGATACCTTTTATAGTGTAGCCTAAGGAAATTTTTTTTTAGAAATTCCACCCGTATGAGGGTAAAATAGGGGATAAAAGTTTGAATAAAAGTTAGTTTCGAAGTTAGAATCTTCAAAATATGTATGTAGGCTCGATTGAAAATTTATTTATATATGAAGGGTAAAAAAGATGGATAAAGGTCTGTATGGAAAGTCCTTCATTTTCAATGTGAAAATTACAAATAGAAAGAAATCTCTACGCGGACGAAGTCGCGTTAGAATATATTCTATACTAACTGTGCCCGCGACTTTGTCCGCGACGAATAGTGACTATGGACAGCATTATTCGGACATATCTTTTGGTCTTTTTTGGATTATAAATACTGTCGTTTGAGTAATTAAAAAAAATCTACTTTTCAGTAATGTTTCTCTATATTAGACGTATAGTTATCGGAGATCAAAGCATACAGGCTGCTAGGATTGCTAACGTGACACAGCCACATAAACCTGACCGTGCGAAAAACAGTTAATACTTAGATCCACACCCACAACTTTTAGCGTCTGACCTTGGGCTTTAAAAACCTAACTTGAAAACAAACTAACCTTTATAATAAATACATACAATATGTATTTACAAACCCTATAAGCCCTAAACAAATATTTATTCATCACAAACCACTTAATTGTAAGTAGGTACTTTCAGATTTTTACACAAAAAAATTAAGAAATAAAGAAAATCAAGAAATGAAATGCCTAACCTATACTGAATAAATACAAGACGTAGTTTGTAATTTTCTTACCTTATTTCTGATTAAGGTGGTTTAAAAACGAAATAAAAAAAATGGACATTAGTAAAACTAATGTCCATTTTTCATTCCATTTTTGGATTTAATTTTTTATGATAACTGACAAGTAGCACTACCCGTGTGTTCATTTAATATTCGTCATTACAGCAACACCATGTATGTCTATTTATATGTATACCTAGGTATTGATTGATTGATTGATTTACTTTATTTTTTTTAACCAATTTAATTCGGGAATTCGGCACTAATGCGCGACTTTTTCAGAATGCAGTAATTTGAGTACCAAACACCCGTCGTCCTACGCGCTCGTTCCGGGAACCAATCAAAGCCTTTTAAGGATCGAACGGAAATTGGAGACCAGCTTGGAAGTTTGTTGCCTGAGTTTTAGGACAAGTCAATCCAAAATTCACGAGACGCATTGCGGCACAATGGCGTGATACTAAAGCTAAATCAAAGTACCTGCCTATAGTAAACCTAATGTTTTGTTTATTAAACTAGTCTCCATTCGTAGCTTCGCTCGTGGTAGGTGCCGAGATAAAAAGCACCAAAAACCTTATCATAATCATAATAATTTATTTACAACGAACATGGGTATAATAAATCAACAGTTCTTCTGTCATTCTTAAAACATTCTTCTATAATCAACTAAGTAATCAAGAGCATGCAAATACAAAAGAAAAAAAAATTGATAATATTCAATAATATAAATGCCAAACCATTGAGATAGAGATATACTCTAGACTTCTAGAGCCACAAACGTGGAAAAAACTCGGCGCATATATTGTATCGACGCTGACTATTGCGCCGACATTAGACACTTTTTAAGCAACATCTTGATGTTTATGTAGGTCCACGACACTTAGACGATTTTTGCCCAGTTTTCACTCGGAGACTGTCAGAAAACTGTATAGATTACCCACTATCTCGATGAGTCAAACTAAAGATTTGCAACTTAGTATCAATTATACCTACTAGGTTGACTAATGGCCAATCTCTATAATATAGGTAGGTACAGAAACCGATAACGCTTCGTTTTCCCTTGAAAAACTGTCAAATCTTTTAACGTCATCGGTTATATTTATAGGAATAGGCCATAAGTGAGTACCAAAAGTACCAGGAAACTTTACCAATCACCAAAAAAACTGTTATCAGTCGGATGATATTTTTGATTAAATCCTTTTGTAACGATATTCGTATGCTGTTTATGGTAGTACGTAGTTACGTACAGTCGCGACCACAACATTCAATAACGTCTGAAACAGTGGCAGTATACAAATGATTACGTGCTACGATTAATGAGTACACTCGCCGACACAATTAGTGTCAGCATCTGTGACTGTCGGCTTGTGATTATCTGTCCTATCATGTTATACTGAAACAACCCATGTCTGAATGACTGGTTGACATATCCCCTTGAACCCTTCGAAATATTTTGATGTGATGAGATACAGTACCGCGTAACTACAGTTTGTTCAGATCACTTCACTTCTTTATTTAAATAACGCTAAATAAGGCTAAATATAGGTTATTAGCGGGACATTGACTTACACCTAGTGTTGACGACGATGAACGATGACAAAAACCAATTTGGTTTGTCAAACCTATGAACGCTATTTTGGTTTTCGTCAACTTTCATCTTTGGTCGTCGTTCTCACGTGTATGTCAATGTCACATGTCAAGGACACATTTTTTTTAATTTTGAACGGCGGTTGTGTCATTTTGATTTGATTTTATTTTCTAGTGTTTTTCAGATTTGACGTTTATTATTAACTAGCTTCCGCCCGCGGCTTCGGTCGCGTGGTATCGAGATAAAAAGTAGCCTATGTGTTAATCCAGGTTACAAACTATGTATATTCCAAGTTTCATCCAATTCCGTTCAGTAGTTTTTGCGTGAAAGAGTAACAAACATTCATTCTTCCATTCATCCATCCATACATTCATACATGCAAACTTTCGCATTTATAATATAAGTAGGAAGTGGGCAGTAGGAAGGATGATATTTTAACCGTTATACGTTAGTAATGAGACACAAGTATTAGTGAAATGGAATAAAAGAACATTTGAACGGGAATTCGCTGATGTAGAAAATAGTGCGCCGATCATTTTTTGTTATAGTCACCATTGCTATAGCAGAAAACAGGACCTGACTGAAGACTGGCCGACTGGACTTATAAACCGTACTACATTGCCTCATATTATTTTGATCCTGGTGATTTTTTTTTAAACCATCCCAGAAGCTAATTAATAAAGAAGAGAAGTGAAGTATATTTAACAAACTACTTAGTTCAGCCCTCCGATAGGAGTAATAGTGTACTGTGGTTCAGCCGACCGACCGGATTGGTTAGTAACGATGTTGATTCCATATTCCAGAAACTTATTCTTTATTTTATTTTTTATTAAGGAAAGCACAACATTAACAATACCAGCCTACTGCTAGACATAGGCCTTTCCTATAAGAAAGCCTTAATCCTCTAGTTGGGCATGCGGGTTGGGATCTTGGGATCCCAGGGCGCAGCTTCTAGCATGTTGCTACCCGTTGGTGGCCATAGAGAGGATTTAGCTGTGTTAGGCGCTGCCCTCCGATAGCTAAAACATCGCTAAGCCACAAAACCAAGTTTTGAGATATGAACGAAAAACGCGGGAGTTTTTTGAAAGTGATGCCATTTAACTGTTATCAGTCGTATCAAAATCTTTGAATTATCAAAAGGTAGCTCTTTTAATTTACTGCCGAATAGCAAATATCTAGATTTTAAATTACTATTTTTTAAAGGAGAAAATTGTGTTTAGGTGTTTTAGCTTTGGAATATTGAGTTATTTTACTATCAAATACTTTACAAAAATATCGCTAAGTACACCCTAGCGATATTTTAGCGTAGGACTTATTTCGTCAATTGTGACCTGTTTTTTTATTTATTAAAATTATGTGCTTTTCCTACACTAAAAAGTCGCTAAGCGCATTTAACGTTGTTAAAGTTCTGTATTGATTTTAGTTTTTGGCATCTTTCCGTAGCTACAATGACGCTATAGTTGTTTAATGTTCTTATAGACTAGCTTTTTCACATTAGCGTGTTATTGTTTGTTTTCAAAAGCGTTTTATCCAAAAAATACTACACTTAAAGAACGCTAAGCTTTAACGATAACGTTGTTTTAGTTATGTATTTGGAGTCGACTAATTGAAGAGAGGTACGAAAACTACGCTACCAACAAAACAAAAGAAACAACATAAAATTACAATTGTTTATTTAAGGCACTTAATTCTTAAATTTTAGTTATAATTACAAAACAAAATCACTTGGTGAGTATCAAAACTACAATTATTTATTGCAATCAAAACTTATTCATAAAAATCTTATCATAAGACATAAAAATACAAAATGGCAGTAGAATCAGTCTTTTAAGTAAACCCTATTGTATTATTATATTTAGGTACTTAAAGCATTAAATGTGTAATGGTTATCTTGTGTTTCACACTTAATACTATTAGTATGTATATAAAAGAAGGAAGATTAGTCAGTCATTTATGTACGTTTAACTGAAATACTTATTGAACTACCTTCTTTTTTTGTGACTTGTATGTCTCGCACGCCTCACACTCTTCGTTGCCAAGCTGTGTGAATGAAATCTTCATGTTTTTAACGTGTTTTCGGTACAATTCATACGATACAGTTTGGCCCGGATGCTTTTGACAAAAGCCATTGTACATTTTTGTGATATTAATATCACTTGGAAGATACCACCTCAAAGGCGCATGTTCCCGTCTATAATGAGGTGCTGCGGGATTAAAAGATTCCACGTGACGATTAAGCATAGCACGATTAAACAGTGGAGTTTTTTGGTGCTTGCCACGCTTATCACCTTCCAAACTAGTCGATTGTTCGATATCAATGCGCAAAACCTGGTCATTATTTTGTTTGTAGCCTAAAAAGGTCAAAAAAATTTTTTTTCAAACCTCGACAGCAGTTCCATTTCTCGCATGGAGTCGGAAAGATCTTTTAGGCTTTCTTTTTGGCTCGGTAGTATATTTTCTTTTAGGGACTGCTACTTCTGTTCTTGACTTGACGTACAGTTTTCTTTCTTGCCACTTTAGGCTCCAATATTCCTTGTTTATAGTCTCGCGATCTGTTTCGTCAAATTTTGTGGAACATTTTTTGAGACATATCTCGTTGCAACCTAGAATAGAATAATTTATTTTACCAGTTGCATACAATAATGTAGGTACTTACTTTATCTTAGGTATTAAAACAAAAAACATCAACCTAAAAAAACTAACCTGACTTCACAGCATACTCCATCCGCTTTCTATTTTTCTTTCTAACAGCCAAACTGGTGTCATATCTTCGTTTTTTTGTTGGAACACGATATTCTTCACCATTCGTTGCATGTAGAGCAGTTTCTTCATTTGTGTTGTTGCAGTTTAAATTACTTTCATTCACTATTTCTCTGCCAGTATACATGTTGCTTCGTTTACGTGCATGCATTTCAGATTCTGGGCATCGTATTTCACTGGAATCGAAAGTTAATCGTCTCTTCTTGGTCTTGTCTTTTGCAATTTTGAAAGGGAGTTGCAGTGAAAGAGACGGAGCAGGTTCAGTGGATGATGTTACCGAAAACTTTTTCGTTTTCAGAAGTTTCCGTTTTGAACACGTAGCTGTTTCGTCGTCGTCGGAATCTTGGCTCGAATCAGATCAGTACATAATCTTTGTCTAGCACGGAATCGTCAGAATCATAATCAAATAAAGCTAACTCAGTATTTGGCATCGTAAGTCCTAGAGTCATATTATTGCTGTTCTGTCGCTTATTACTGGGATCAAGTGACCTGCGCTCAATACATAGCTGTGGTTCTTGTGGTGAAGAATTGCTTAACAACATAATTTCATGACAGGTTAAATCCACTGTTCTTTCTAGACAGTCGGGCGCAGAATAAATATATAATAAGAATAAGCAAATGTTTAAAGCAAGCTTTTGTTTGCGACTTCGTTAAAAAAAAACATAAAAAAGGAAAAGAAATATAGCCATTGTGTTTAACCAAATTCCCTCCTAAACCGTTCAGCCATTCAAGCGTAGCAAACATTCACACATAATAATAATGTTTACATTCATTCATACATCCTCATAGACTTTACCTTTTATAGTAACGAAAAACGGCAGGGAATTTGGCGCGGGTCCACAAATAATAGAACCCAAAATCTTTACTCAGTGGATATTATAAGCAAAATTTAAAGTGCATTAGATTGCAAAATAAAAACCAGCAACTTACCGATAGCAATTCCCTTGGTCGTATTACAATTTGACGGGAAATAGCCCGACGCGACGTGCGTCCCCACTTGACGACTGCCTGGGCGACACTGGTATGAAATACGGGTGGTGCGGACTGCGGGGTGAGACGTGAGCGCGGGTAGCGACGTTTTAGCTAAGTATTGTAGCATAGCGTTCTTGTAGCGTAGCATTCGCACAAAGTTTATTAATCATCGAAGTCTTTAAGGGCGGATAGAGTTTTCGAGAAAAGTGAACTGTTTATTGTTATGCCCGCTATCCTACGCTATAAAAGCACTAAGAGAGTTTAACGTGTTTATAGTGTAGTATTGTTGTATGACGTCTTTTTAGCTAAGATTAATGTCGTTTTCTGGTAAGCTGAATCATGACTTAAAGATCGCAAAAGTATCATAACGACTACCTAGTCTTGTAAAATTGAATAAAGTCTTTTTAGCTAAGCAAAGAACGGAATATTTTTTACATGCTGACAACGTTAAGGGCTGTAAGTGACTATTTAGCCAAGTATTGATGGTTAACGTAGTTTTAGTGGTGTAATATATATATTTTACCGCAGTTAACGCTGTTTTTGCTAGAGCTATCTCCTGAACTAAAAACGCTACAAGAAAGATTCCAAAACAGATCGATAGAGAATTTTTTTCTATGTATACAGGCATCAAAATCTCAAAATCGACCCCCTGTGGCTTAGCGATGTTTTAGCTATCGGAGGGCAGGGCTGCGCTATACCGTAATCAGCCGGTTTCATTTCATTTATTCTCAAACAATAAATTATTGTGTCGGAAATATTTTACAAACAAAAAAAGGGTAGTTAATTCTAATCTTAAGCTAGGTACACAAAGTGGATTTCAGGTAAAACAATGAACTTAAAAACAGTCATAAGATTAGCCAGGGGAGCAACTGCCTGGGTCAAAAAGTAAGGTTGCCAGTGCACCACAGGCAGGTGAGATTGGCTTGGGTTCTATAAATGCAGCTTTGAACCCCTTAATAATAAATAACACAAATATGTCATGTCTTTATTAGACCTGCGAGAGTTAAAAAATCCATGAGTGTAAAGTAGTAATTACGAGTAGCTTTTTTTTTTCATTTTTCAAAAACTTTCAGCAAATAAGTATTCAAATATGGACTCAGCTATTACCTATTGTGTTTTTGCCCACGATGCAAATAGCATTGTTATTATTATAACGCGTGTCTATCTGTGGCATCGTAGCTCCAAATCGAATGAATTGATTTTGATTTAGTTACAATTATTTTAAAGGTGTCTTGATCGAAAACAAAGCAATACCTACTTACTTAAAGGTCTTTATTCCGTTTTGTTCCATTAAGTACATTACTTTCGCCGAATATCTAGCGCTATTAGTATTTAGTTGGCGTAAGAGCGGACATTTGCATAAAAATACTTAGAACTCGGTGGCTGGTGTTGCCGGCACTGGATACCTATTTTTGTGAACAGAGCAAAATTTTTGGGTAAAATCCAACTAGAAACGAATTTTATGTGTCGAAGTACCTTTTTTTGGGACCGGCCGTGGCTACGACGCTGCTCTACATGTTACGTCTCCACTATTCCACGAAGGTGGAGGACATAGTGGAGTACGTGGAGAAGATCCAGTTAGTTGAATAGTTAGAGTCACGCCACAATAATTTCAAATCTTTTGTGGTGGGTGTTCCAACTGCTAACTTGTCAACCTTTACGAAGGAAGAATTTTGGCCGAAGAATGTGTGGTTTCGTCGCTTTCGCGGGTGACTACACGACACAGTGCAAATGCGTCACACGTCGCAAATTACACAACGTGGCAGCAAATAGTTTAAGTATCCTTTTTATAACATGTATGTTAGTCCGTAAGGTATATATATATATATATATATATATATATATATATATTCTATGGGCCGTAAATTAGTTAACATCCTGTACTTTTCTATTGTTGCCCGAATTAAAGTTGTTTTTTTATATAGTACCTAACTCATTAAGCTGGGTACAGTACGTACATTGGTATGCGTAGCCGGATACGCGTGTCCTGGAGAACGCCATGTCCATACTTGCACCTACGCGTATACTTTTAGGGTACGCGTACCGCGCGAACTAGCTCATTCGCGAGCCGCCGTCAGTTGGTTTATGGTCGCTCGTCAAGCTAAACAAAACTAAATGTTACCCAAAAAAAGTTGTAGCTAGCAACATTTCCAGGGACTTTCAGCGGCTTTCCTAATGAGGCATTTTCAGCCAGTTTACGTTGAACGTGGCGATTCGGCGAGTTTAAATGGAGGCGTAGATTTACTGAAATAACTATTTGATTTTAGTTTTATTTTAGCACCCTCACTTTGATTTTCCAGGCATTTATGAGACACGTATATTATGTAATACGTTTATCTTACTATGACTGCTTCTGTGGCGCAGTGGGCAAATGTCGACCTACGCAGAAGGTTGCGGATTCGATTCCCGCCACGGGACAAATGTTTGCATTATTTGCATATATTTGTGTCAGCTCTGGGTGTTCCATGTATAATATGATATCATCATTATCAGCCTACAGCAGTCCACTGCTGGACATAGGCCTCCCCTAATGAGCGCCATTGCTCCCTGCCCTGAGCTCGACGCATCCAGCTTCTACCAGCAGCCTTTCGCATATCGTCACTCCACCTGGCCGGATAATATGATATGTATGTATAAAAATATGTATATAAGTACGTAAGTAAGTATATCAGTCATGTGTTTCACATAATACAAGCTCTGCTTAGTTTGGGGCTACATGATGCTGTGTGAGTGTCCAGGATTATTTTTAACTGACTTCAATAACGAGGAGGTTCTCAATTCGTTAGAACCTTTTCTTTTTTCGACTTTTTTTTATGTATGTTTACCGATATCTCCGTCAATTGCTAAAAGAGTCAGTCTAAAAGAGTCAAGAGTCTTGTTTGTCTAAAAGAGTCAGGATATCAGGTGGTCCCATATAAATTTTATTCCTGAGAAATTGGTGCTTTTCCCGGAAAACTCAAAAAACCTCATCATCACTTGTAATTTTCGCCCTATGATCACCAATATCTCCGTCAATTGTGAACCGATTTTCAAAATTCTTTAGGGCAAGAAGTAAGAACTGATTTACTTGAAGGCGGTTTATTTAAAAAAAAAAGTTCTACTTGTTTTTTATAAACAGTTTATACATGTTTATTTAAATAATTCAAGCCGGTATACAGAGTGAGTTTTTCAAGTGTCACTGTCAAATTCGACATAATATTACGCTATCCTTAGACGCGCTCGCTCGTGGCGTGGATTACTTCGGTGATCTTAGCCCATCATCTAAGATAAGCAACCCTCCGCTCTATCACTACTTGGATAGACCGTTTAGAGGTATTTAGATCTGAGCGCTTCCGTGTTTCGCAGGGCACGTTGGTCTCACTTTTTTCAGCAGTTGCGCCATGTCGGAGGCCTTCGTGCGGCCACGGACCAGTGCGGCCGAAAACAAAAAAAACTCCGCAGGTGTCGTTGGTAGCTAGCTCATACAAAGAAGAAGTAGAACCTCATCATCATCATCATCAGCCTATAGCAGTCCACTGCTAGACATAGGCCTCCCTTAATGAGCACCATTGCTCCCTGTTCTGAGCTCGACGCATCCTAGTAGAACCTAGCAGTAGGTATTCACTATACTTTCGGATTTACCTAGGTATAAAACTAAATTACTACTTACACATTATTGGCCCTATATGAACATCTTTCAAAAGTTAAACGATGCTTAAATATAATAAATAAATTATTTATTTATTTATTTATTTATTTATAAGTAAGGAGATCAATAGTTTTATAAGTTTCAACCTTTTACAGTCAAAGCTGAAGCGTGTTCTAGGCATCAAGTTCTGTAGGAGACGGTATTGCGATGACTTTCCCGTTCCTCGCGACTACGCTCCAAACCTGACCGGGGTACAAATTACCCCAACTTTCAGTCAAACTTACTCAACCATTGCGTAGTTACTGAACTCTGTAAAACAGTTGGTAGAACATGACAAGCAATAGGTGTGTATGAGATTTCTGTTGGAGCGATCGTTAGTTCGCGGTCATTATATTGGTTAGTTAAGGCTAGTAGAATAAGATGGGTAGAATAATGTGGGATATCGAGTAATGGGTAGTGTGGCTGGATTTGTGGTGTTGATTGAAAATCTGAAGATGTCATGCATGATGTCCGATTATGTTGTCGAGCTCACAACAGCTGTAGATATAACAATATAACTTCATAATATAGATGTTAATGATTTTTACAGTAGATAACCAAGCCAAACAAATCGCCTTAGGTTAAATTATTGTAGGATAGGTCAACAACTAGGGATCGCAATACCGGACCTCTTTTCAAAAATCGGTGTTATCGGTATTACTTTGAGATGAATACCGATATTCCGGTAGTTTCGGTATTTTCGGTATTTTCAATATAGTGAGAAAAATATTTGAAATATGTAATGGAATCGTAATTTTCGTAAGGGAATAGTCACCAGCCAAACAATAAAAGTGCGTTATGATAACAAAATCACATTTGTTTAAAAAAAAACAATCATTTATTACGAAAGTATTATAAATAACTCGCTGCTGCTGAGTTATTTTAATTGTTTATTGACATAATATTATTTAATATAGATTTATAGTGAAATACCGAAAATAACGTAAATCCTAATTTTCGTTTTCTCAATGCCGGTATTTGAAAGCGTTCTTTTCGGTCCTGTATTCCGGTATTTTCGAGATTCGGGATCGCGGTTTGCGACCCCTATCAACAACAACAATAACATCAGCCTATTCAGTCAACTGGTGGAAAATAGGCCTCCCCGATAAAAAGGAGGATTTGTCCATAATCCCCACGTTGGGCATGCGGGTTCCTTCTCTCACTCCCGACGCCCATCGGCGGCCAGGGGATTTTTCTGTGACAGTATTAGGCTGTGCTATGCCGCAATCAACCGGCCACGTGTAGGAGAGGTTGGCTTGGGTCCGAAGATGGGGTTTGGAAGTCCTTACACCGTAGGGTAGGTCGCTACCAACTTATTAATTAAAACTAACAAAACCTAAACGACACGACAAAAAATATTCAAATAATACCTTTAGTTGCCTTCAGTGGAATCATAAATAATGAATCCCAGAAAAATAAACGGTTATTGATTAAACATATTTCTGTCTGCCATTTTTTTGTAGTTATATAATTTGTGAATAGTTTACGATATCGTCAACAGACGTAACGTAACGTAAGATACAGTATATTAGATATTATAATAAATAAATATAAATAATTCTGGACATGATCACACATCATCTACGAGTACCTATTATAGCCCCCAACTAAGCATGGCTTATTTTATGGGAACCACATTGACTGAAATACACTTTCTTTTTGTAAATCCATACCTATTACCTATACACAGATATCCCCATACCCGAGACAAATATTTACAAATCATACAAACATTTATCTCACGGTGCGAGTCGAACCCGCAATCTTCTGTGCCCACTGGGCCACAGAGGTCGTCATGAATGTGAAACGTTCTTTTCCAAAAATACGAATTGGTATTGCTAGAGCGGAATAACGAGGTCCTAGCGTTGAGTGGTACATGTGGGCATAGAAACGAGATCCTTTAGGCAGGAGCGATGTGAGAAGCAAGGTATACATGTAACCATTCATTTTGAAGCACCCAACTAGGTGGGGTCCTTTTTGAAATTCCCTGATTCATTATAAACTTCATTATTACATTGTGTGAGACGGGTTTCTGTTATTCTGTGTTGAACCACTCGACTTCACATCACAGACGTAGACATGCATCGAGATAAGTACCTTACCTACTCTAAAATCACGATGATAGACATGGTATCGAAAGATCTTTGAAGGTAGTAGAGTTCTTTGTGGAGGGCTCGTCCGGGGAGGTACTGCCACCATGCCTAATTCTGCCGTGACTCAGCTGTGCTGTGTTTTGGTTTGAAGGGTATGGATGCCGGTGAAATTACAGGCACAAGAGGCTTATCATCATCATGCCTCAAGTTGATGGACGTAGGGCGTTGCATCGTAGAGTACGTTCCGGAAAAACGTGATCTACGGCGCAATGCTTTGTGATAGGTAATGGTTACCAATTAACATCAGGTGGGCCATGTGTTCGTTCCATCTTCAAGTAGTTAAAAAAAAATCGAAAGGAATTTATTTGTTGCTTTAACACGAAACAGTACAAATAAATAGATATAATCAATGTAAAGACAGTAGGTAACCGGTCAAGTGCGAGTCGGAATCGCACATGAGGGGTTCCGTATCGTTATGGCTATGGGAGCCCCTCTTAAATATTTATTTTATTCGGTTTTTAGTATTTGTTGTTATAGCGGCAACATAAATACACCATCTGTTATTTCAACTGTCTAGCCATCACGGTTCATAGATACAGCCTGGTGACAGACAGACAGACAGACAGTGGAGTCTTTGTAATAGGGTCCTGTTTTAACCCCTTATACACGGAACCCTAAAAAGGATATTGATTACTCAATGACGTCAGAACGGCTGAACGTATTTGGATGACACTTGGAACATACATAGACTGGATTTAACACATAGGCTACTTTTTATTTGGGCCACCTGAGCAAAGCCGCGGGCGTAAGCTAGTATAAGACAATTAGACACGCTAATGCCTACTTATACAGTAAAATATTCATACGAAGATAGAGATTAGTTGTTTGCTACATAATTCCAGCAAGTTTTCTTTGAGTGAAAAAGCTTAGGTTTCCGAACTCAAAAATTACCATTCTTTTGTCATAGTCTAGTTCGCAAAGTTCATTAACACGCTGAAGTGTTTTCAACGGAAGTCTAAAGTTTATAAAGTTCAAAGGAGCGTACAGTCAACGAGACAAGTATAATTAATGAAATGTATTTTGTAGGATTAGAGTTTCTCTGAAGGATAGAAGCCGCAACGAGAATCAGCAACGGGTCAGAGAATCAGCAAGCTGAAATAGCAGTGAGCTGGCCATATCTGTGGAATAACCGTTGGGTACACGAATTTTTGAGTGGATACCGCGGCTCGTCAAATTTAGTGTAGCACGCCTTCCGGCCAGGTGGAGTGACGATCTGCGAAAGGCAGCTGGTAGAAGCTGACTTCATCGAGCTGGGGACAGGGTGCAATGGCGCTCATTGGGGGAGGCCTATATCCAGCATTGGACTGCTTTAAGCTGATGATGATCATGATGATAATGATGATGATGATTCTGTAGGGCCCTGGGCCAGGCGGTATGATGACTTGCTTATCCATATATATATAAAACAATGTCAGGTTAATTAAATCCTTTATAATTAAGAACGGCTGAACCGATTTTTTACTATTCTTTCACGCAAAAAATATTCAACGGATTTGGATACAACTTGGAATAATAGATTATATATAAATATATATATAGATATATACAAATATATACATAGATAGATAGATATATGCTACTTTTGAGTTTAAGTTTACGTTTATAGGTTTGAAGTTAAGTCCATCCGACACGCACGTAAGTTCTAAGCAATTATTGTATTTTTCTATTGAGAGAATTGTATTTTTTGGAGAAATAAATGTTTAAAACCGTATTATGCGGATATCATGAGAGCGAAGCCGCGGGCGGAAGCTAGTATCTTGTATATTTATCCTAAAGCCATGATGGAGGCCTTCAAGTGACCGAAAAACTTCCACCAGCCAGTTTTCTGTCACTCCCACCAGCATTTTCTCATAACAGAAGAAAGTGTACAAAAATCTTTAGTGTATTAACATATGCCGTTGACTGAACATAGAGTAGATAAAGATTGTAGTTGTGAGTTGCTCGTGTTAGCACTTGTAGAATAACCTAGTTTAGTTCTAACGCAGTAGAACTTGCTTCGTTGAGTTTCTAAAGAGATTACAGCGTCTATATCTAATTGTATAGCATTTAACCAACGCTACATTTCAAGCTCTTAGCTATTATTGACGATCTGTGGCGGAGTGGCCGAAGATCCTTATGAGACAAAGGTTGCGTTGCGATACGATTCCCGCCGCGAGACAAATGTTTATATGATCTGCAAATATTTGTTTCCCGGCTTGGTGTTTTCTAATTATAATGTGCGTTTACTTACGGAAAAAAGTATATAAGTAGTAGGTACATTAGTCATTATTAGTCATACGGTTCCCTTATTACGAGATCTGCTTAGTTTGGGGTTAGATGATGTTATGAGATAACGTACAGCATTATAGGCTGGTGTGGTGGTGGTGGTTCATTTTTAAGGTTTGGAGGCTGGTAGTGAGACTTAAAGATTGTCACTAAACTTAAGGAACTGTATTTTTATTGTAGATGGAGATAATACGAGGTGAAATGACTTTTAGCTAGTTCTGTAATTCTGTAATTCTTAATTGTACACGGGAATAATACAAACAAAGAGTATGGCAAAAAATATGAACAGAGGCGATCTTAACCCTTAGTTATATCTAGTTTTAACGATAAAAAGTGTTACTCAAAGTCCACCACACTGTTAACTTAAATATACACTTAGGTATCTAAAACAACTGATTAATAAAGATTATAATAACTTATCCTATTTTATAGCATCTTATGACTTATCACCTATTTTAGTAACGAAGACAACGATTAAAATATTGTAATTTTTACTAGGTTTCAGACCAAAAAGAGTGAAAAAGAGTACCAAACTCATATTCCATTATTTATTTATGAATAGTAAATTTTTTTTGGAATTGGTAACTTGCTCACCTGGTAGGTATTTGAGGTAACATAAATTTCACCCACAAGCATGACTCCGGACTTCATAGCTAAGCTTTATAGTATAAGCTTTTAAAAGCCTTATTTATTGCTCTACCTAACAGTAAACCTATGTTAGGACGTAAAGTGTGGGCCCTATGTTTGCTGCAGCAAAGCAAAATAAAATAGTGGATAACAAATTCATAACACTGCAATCTTAAAATTAATATTATTTCTTAAAATCAAAGTCATAAATTAACTTTGAAAGAGAGATAAAGAGTGAGAGAGAAAGAGACAGAGTGCTTAGAGAGTCTTATTTTTTTTAATACTACTTACATTATATTTATGTACATAAAAAATGGTAACAAAACCAACAAAAAGTGAAGTTTGCTAGTCAAACAAAATACTTATTTTGTAGTACACCTAAGTAGGTGTAGCTAGTAATTACTTTTTTATATTTAGATTTATCAAGTTACGTTTATATAATAACTACCTTCCGCTCGCGGCTTCGCTCGCGTGATACCGGAATAAAAAGAACCTAGCCTACGTGTTAATCCAGATCTTAAACTATGTATATTCCAAGTTTCATTCAAATCCGTTCAGCCGTTACGGAGGGAAGCGACTAAAAACATACTCACATGCATACCAACTTTCGAATTTATAATCTTAATGTGATTATTTACTCGAACGTTTATCGCTCCCTGCAGTACCTATCTAGCCTTATTTCACTTTCTTTCTTTCTTTTTATGTTTATCGTTCTTTATTAAAAAAAAGACGTGTGGCACTCGGGGACTGCCGCGGTAAAGCTATTGCATAGCATTTTGTATCAACTTATGCAATTATAATTATTTATTTATTTTATTTATGCAGTATTTCTTTTTCTTTGGTATTAATTCAAGTTACACTTTTTGAGCGTGGTGATCGTCTCGATTCGTGCGAGCTTCGTAGAGTCGTACAATACGTCTAGTTGCACGTACACAAACACCGTGTCGAAGACTGCCGAAAAGAAACGACGTTAGACAATGCACGGCCTTCAAGCCACACCTCCGTGCCCGTCGGAGTGGGGAGCGTGAGGTTTTTTTTCGTTACGGAATTTCTGAATTCGGTCCCCGCGCTCAAGGCCCTCGATAGAAGCTATGCAATAGCTTTTGTCAGAATAAAAGACTTTTCTTCCTTCTTCTTTTTCTATTACTTAGATAACTATTTCCTTTTCAAAACACCAGTTGACCCAGTATGTATGTACAGAACTAGAAAGTGCTTTGGGGTTAAATTTGAATTCCTAGATGCTTCTCTCAAGTCGACTCACGGTGTTGCAGAATTTGAAGCAAACTCGCAGAAAATATCTGAATTTGTATTAAGAATCTTCATACAAAGAGGTTACATACAAATTCAAAACTTCACATGACCTTATGTAATATTGTCGAGCAGATACAAAAATAATTTATTTCTTCTAGGTACTTCGGCAATGCCTTCACCCCTAGCCACAATACGTACAGAAAAATAAAACAAAAAATAAAAGACAGGCAGAGTTTCTTGCCAATTCTTCTCTATTTGGTCGCGATTCGAATTGGTGTTATCATCATCATTTAGCCCGTTAACACCTACTGTTGGGTATAGGCCTCCTCTTCATCACGCCTTTTGTTCCTTGCAAGCCTCATCCACAGATTATCTGCTACGTCTACGATGTTCGACCATCGGTGGTCGGTGGCTCTGTGGATCTCTGCGTTACCACTCTGTGACTGCCCTTGTCCATCGTCCGTCTTCCCTTCTAACCAAGTGTCCTGCCGTACGTTCGTGCGACGTCAAATTTCGACATTGGGTTCAATCGCTCCATTTCTCCCCGTAAATAAAAAAAATACTCAAAGTGATTTGTGTACCTTAAAATTTGTTGGTACTGAATGAAGAAATTGAGTTAGAGTTTGATAAATTAGATAAATAATATCCATTTTTCTGCTGTACCAAAAAGTCTGTTCACTGCTTGTAACAGAATTGTCTCCGAATGGATCATAGCACGGGTGGAGTTCTTTCATCCTTACCAAAAAGTAAGTTTACTGCTTGCCACGGAAGTATGTATATATGAATTACAGCAAGGGTAGAGTTTTTCATCCTAACCAAAAGGTAGGTTCACTGCCTGCCACAGCAGTGTGTCCGAATGGATTGCAGCACGGGTAGAGTTTAATAAAGATGCTGTAATGTGATGGCGTGACGGTCTCCATTGTCCATCCGCTGCATCGGGAGCCGAACGATTTAATTAAACTAGACGTCATGGGACGCATCCAGGAACACTGAAAATGACTGACATGAACGTTTATTTAAATGGGACTGCTAATGTTTTGGACGCCCAAGGTTAAACGACGCCTAACCTAAGAAGCAATTGATGAAGTTAACATTTTTTAGGATCAGCAAGGGCAAGCATTTTCCGACAGGTACAAAATCATGTAACGTTTTTCTTTCTTAAACTGCAAGAGCTGCAAGTCTATAACTGTGGTTACAAGATGGCACCACATACCAAACTTGTAATGTCTCATTGGCGGTCATCAACGACATGTTTGCCGGAAGAGTCATATCGCACAGAGGGGATATTCCATGGTCTCCCACAAGTCCAGACCTGACCCCATTACATTTCTGTATGTGGGGATACCTAAAAAGATAGGTTTACTGCAACAATCCAACCACGCGCACTGACCTCTATTCCACGCACACTGTTGCAGCGAGTTTTTGTCAATATACAGACAAGGTTCGAAGGGTATTTATTTTAAAGGGATCCCCCTGTCCATAACCCCCACGCTGGGCATGGGCATTGGGGATCGCAGGGCACAGCTTTTCGAACCGACAAATTGCTGCCCGTCTGCGGCCAGAGTATTTAGCCGTGCCGGTGTTAGGCTGCGCTATGCTGCAATCAACTGGCGGCCAGAACCCCGTTTGTTAGTTAGCAGGGTGTACTACGGGCAGGTGAAGTTGGCTTGGCTTCCAAAGATAAGGGTTGGAACCCCCTTATACCCCGTTATCCCGGATTGTTCTATGATTGGACGAATCGTTTGCTAAACCTTACTTCAGCGGGACATTGTTATTTATTATTAGTGTAGGTAAATGTGGTGTCGCACAAAGGTTCCTAGATCCGTCCTTTTCTTAATGATCTCCCGGAATCCAACGCTGATGTTCTGGAACCCGTCGTAATGGAAGCCTGATGTACGGTTATATCTGCCCAGTGTCCACACTAGGTCTTAGACCGGACTTATTTACATTAGCTATCTGGATTAGTAGATAAGAACTTATCGCTTTTGAAGAAGGGTTTTAGCGAGAGCTCACCAAGAAAACCAAAGCAAGCTTGGAAGTGTTATAAAGACGGCTAATTTTTGGATCGGTTTTTTAACCGACTTCAAATAGGAAGAGGTTCTCAATTCGTCGGAATCTTTTTTTTATGTATGTTCATCGATATCTCCGTTAATCTTGGACCGATTTTCAAACATAATTTTATTAACCAGTAGATGAGTTCGTCTGGAAATATTACTGGGGCGTATAGATATATAGACGAAGAAAAATAAATAAAAAATATATAAATAATTATTTCAACAGCACACATAAAAACATAAAAAGTTTTTTACTTACTCAAATATTATTGAAAAATGGCAGGGTTATTCAAGTGCAATCATTGTTAATAACACACTCCAAATACTTGCGAACGAAATTCAACTTTATGCTCGTAGCTATAAAGTCACAATAATGACCATCAATTTGTATATCAAAAATTATTATAAACAATTTCTTCGCAGTCATCATTTACCGCTTGCGATATAATATCGAAAGTAGCAAGACCTTAAGACCTACGCAATAAGGTATACATTAGCATCATTTGCGGGCAACGAGTATCACTAGCGATATAAAACATTGAAAGTACTTGGACCTTAAGGCTTCGGTATAAGGTATACATTAGCGTATCTTCATATGCGGGTAACGTATGAATATTACACGCGATATCTTTCAGCGCAAGCCCGCAGTAATCTCCGCTAAGGGTTTTTGCGAATATAATGCGTACTAAACAGCTGGTGCACTGTGGTAGAGTTACACTCATAATCGCTAAAACTAGTGATAATCAACTAAATATCATTTCGTCTCTGTTAACTCCATTTATAAGGGACATGCTCCTTTGAGTTTAAAGAAAATATTTGAAATCTGATTATTGAAATAAATATTTTAAAAAAAACTAATTTATTTAAGTAAGTTCCCTTTTCAGTTACTTTTATAAACAATAAGCTTATTGAAAATATTTCAGTATCATTTTAGGACTCATCAGATGTTTTTCCTTTTTCAGAAGATCTTTTCTCATTTCAGAATAACAAATGAATTCAAACTTAGCTCGTCCAGTCTATCGCGCTGACTTTTCCCTTGATGGATGCGATATAGAAAGTGCCGCCTTTGTTGTTTGTTAGGTTGCCTCGACTTAAGCAGTAGTTTGCGTTGCCTACGAAGAAACTGTACATGTAGGAATCCTGTTAGTCGCTATAGATACCTTTGCTACGTACATAAATGGCTGCACTATTTTGTTGTTAATGAAGAGATGATGTTTATTTTAATTTGCAGTACTTGGGTATTTATTCATGGTTGTTAACAGCTATGTCAATAAACTATGTCATCGTTTTACGTTCCACATCAGCTCTTTGGGAGACCTAACCTAAGATGTACTAGTACCTAAGAAAATATATTAAAAATATTGAATACAGTGCAACAGCTGCTTAACATAACTAAGGTACCGACTATATATATATACTAGAGGTTGGGTGGTGCGCGAGCTGCACGCAGCTCGCGGTTTTGGTGTTGCATTGAAGAGCTATCAAAGAGGATTTTGAAGTGTAAGAAGCAATTAAAAAAGTTATCCAAGTAGAAGAAGCAATCGATGAGGATTTAGAAGTGAAAGAAGCAATCTAAGAGGACATTGAAATAGAAGATGCTAAAATTGAGGATATTGATGTAAGAGAAGCAATCAAAAAGAATATCGATGGTAAAGAATCAATCAAAGAGCATATCTAAGAGGATGATGCTATAACAGAGGATATTGATGAAAGAGAAATCGAAATCGAAATCGAAATCGACCAACTACTACCCTACACCTACCCTACAGCTACTCTACAGCTACTCTACAGCTACGCTACAACTACCCTACACCTACCATACACCTACCCTACAACTACCCTACAACTACCCTACACCTACCCTAAAACTACCCTACAACTACCCTACAACTACCCTACACCTACCCTACAACTACCCTACACCTATCCTTCACCTACCCTACAACTACCCTACACCTACCCTACAACTACCCTAAAACTACCCTACAATTACCCTACACCTACACTACAACTACCCTACAACTACCCTACACCTACCCTACACCTACCCTACAACTACCCTACAACTACCCTACACCTAACCTACACCTACCCTACAACTACCCTACAACTACCCTACAACTACCCTACAACTACCCTACAACTACCCTACAACTACCCTACAACTACCCTACACCTACCCTACAACTACCCTACAACTACCCTACAACTACCCTACAACTACCCTACACCTACCCTACAACTACCCTACAACTACCCTACAACTACCCTACACCTACCCTACAACTACCCTACACCTACCCTACAACTACCCTACAACTACCCTACACCTACCCTACAACTACCCTACAACTACCCTACACCTACACCTTCACCTAACCTACACTAAATATCTATACGATTCCATGAAACATCGACACATGTTATTAAAGTAAAGAAAAAAAAAGTTTTGTATGAGGGGGTGAAAATTTTGTATGGGATAAAAAAAAAATTGTATGGGACCCCTATTTTTTTTTTTGGATCCTTTTATAAAATTTCACCCTTAACATCATTAGTTTGAGCGCGAACCCTCTACGACCTATAGTTTTCGAGATACATGGGGGGTGGGGATGAAAGGGGGTGAAAAGTGGAAATGTCGGATTTTTCCTGAGGTCGCCCCCACTCCCTCTATACGAATCCATCAATAATTTTAACCCTACAAGGTGGCATCTGGGAGAACAATCATGTCAATGAGTGAATCAGTGAGTCAGTGGTAATCCAGTTATATATAGTATAATATACATCACTTTTAATTTGGAGTAGGTTAACAGAAAAAAATATTCGAGTCCCACCAATTCTATGTAATGCACTAGCCATCCTATTAGGGCTGCGCTAAGGGCCTTAAAGGGCCATAATCATTATAGTACAAATTGTGCCATCCATAATCTTCTACCCTCCACTAACTACAGGGCAGTAGTTCTATGGCAATTTAGCTTTAGATAACATAATGGTATTCTAACAAACGATAATTATTTATACATAATATACATTTCAATAAAAATAAACCAAATACTTGAAAACATTTGAATTCAATTCAAATCAAAATCTCTATGATTACTAGGAACCTTAAAAGACACTTCTATTTTTTATAAAATCAGAGAAGAATTGGCAAGAATCTCTGCGTGGATTATATGTTTTTACCAACATCAGAGAAGCGCTCAGTGGCTTGAATGCGAAAAACATACCTACCTAAATACAAAGTCTGCGTTAGCTATATTTTGATATGAAAATAGAGCAGCGCCCCTAGCATGAAGCTTGTACTTTGACATTTCCATAAAAAAATATCATTAACGCAAATTTTGTGGTAAGTAATGTTTTTCGCAATCAAGCCACAAATCTAAATCCACTAAACGATCAACCTTCCAAGTAGTAACTGGGCGTAGTGTTGCTTAAACAATATGATCTGCAACAAACACTGAAGTAGCCCCCCGCCACGAGCGCTTCAGTAAAAATATTTTCTAATGCATATATAAAAAAAAATCAGCGAGAAATATAAGCTAATTTCCATTAATTATAACAATAATAGCACTAATATAATATAATTAAATTAGCAATTCCCATAAATTAATTTGTTAATTAGTATTATAATTAATAACAAACCTAGTTATCTAGGAAGCAATATTCAATTATAAAATTAATTATAATTATCAGAAGCCAAATTAGTCTAAGGATAAGGCATTATCTACGTATAGGTAAGGTTACTACGTTTAGGTAAGGTAAGCTATCTTAGTCCACACCGTTACTTAATCAGGTGAGACATAGGCCTCTCCCAATAAGCGCCACTGAGTCCAATTTTCGGCTCTCCGCATCCACCTTCCACAAGTCATCGCTCCACTTGGGGGAGGGCACCCTACACTACGATTGCCAAGACGCGGTCCCCACTCTAGAACTCGACCACCCCAACGGTTATCGGTTCTTCGGCATACATGACCAGCCCACTGCCACTTGAACTTGCTAATTCTGTGGGCAATGTCGATAACTTTGGTCCTCTGTCGGATAATCTCGTTCGAAGTTCGTGGTCAAACGAAAGTTAATCCAATCTAAGGTAAGCCATTGAACTGAAACCTATAGGCTAACTTTATAACTTTTTATACGTACATACTAAATATCTATGTTACCGCGTAAAATAACCATGCTCGGGAAACTTTTACGTGAAAGGAGAAGTATACACGCAAGCGAAGCTTCGAGCAGGTCAGCTAGTTTTAAATAAAATAAGTGCATGTCAAAGATACGAAATCAAGACCCATAATGGTCGAAAATTAAGATAGAATTTAGTCACTTTGAATTTCGTTTTCTCTTGATACTTTAGCGCCCTGCACACGTAAAGATCGGACCGCACAACGGGGCTGCGTTCCAAACTGCAGTCCGATCTGTACGGTTTGGACTGCGGATCAAACTGTCGTGCTAATGGCGCGTAAAGATCGGACCGCGCATCTGGGACTGATCACTGACGTGATGCGCGGTTAAAACTGTGAGATTTGCCTTTGCCTATGCCAGATCGGACTGTCAGCACGCGCATCTACACAAACGTTTCGGAGTGCGGATTGGAATGGCGCGTGGTGTTCCCCGCGGTCCGAACTTTACGTGTGCAGGGTACTTTTGACTATTCACAATCCATCATAGTGTGACACGATGTATTTAATGCCAAAAAGAATGTCTTATGAATGACACAACGTTAAACAAAAATAAAGAAAAACACAAATAATAAGAAAAAAAAAGGGAATTATTCTGCCTTTTATAGTTCATACCGAGTCATAATTTTCGTACTAATAACATACATTATACTTGAAATAGAATTCGTGATCCTTTCAAAGCAAAAATTGAATAGAATGAGTTAATAGATAGTCCATTGAATGCTGCGTTATCAATATTCCTATGAGTACAGATGAATGAGTTAGCTGCCTAACTAATAAGTATTAGCCCCTTATTATGACTGGCTCTGCCTTCATAGCTCAGTTGGTTCTAACTCTACCTTCTGAGTTGCAGGTAGCGGGTTCATACGTACTCGTAATTTATTTATTTTATTGACTAGCTGACTTGACAGACGTCCAGAGGCCTCATTTACTATCTCAGTTGTACACTGAAATGATCGTCACCGGACCTTTATTTGCAAACTTTAACATTTCATCTGTCGAAATTCGAAGAACATCAATTGACAAACTGTCAACTTTTGCAAAGAGAGGACCGGTGCTTATCATTTCGGTGTGCAACTCAGTTGGTAAATGAGGCCTCTGTTCAAATTCTAGAGTTCATAGGAAAAAGCAATTTCAGTGTTTCCCTCGTTTTCCAATTCACCGGTGGATTTTTTAATTTTTTTTTTTTTATGCGGGTATACAAATGATGATATTTCATACATGTGGCAATTGATTTTTATTTAAACAGATTTTATTTCATTTAATATTTTTGTATTTTTTTGGATACACAATAATAACAGAAAAACAGTTCAGTTACAATACTCGAAGATGAAGATGAATCGAAGCTATAAAAAAGAAAACTACAAAGTCGTATAAAGTTAATCAGTAAGTAATGTATCAATTTTCGTTTGATTCGTCCGTCGTAGATCCGAAGGCAATCTACGTAATGGCCGCTCGAACAGCTCATATGTCAGGGCGCCAGATGCCGCCCGCCCTAGGTACCTAGGGCTGTTTGCTCCTGGACAACGATATCAGCTGCTTTATTCGAACGAGCTAGCTAACACGAGTGTCAAGACGCTATATTTTTATGAGAGAATTTAGAGACAGCTTAAAGAGTTATGTCAAATAAATATAAAATTTACAAAATAAACAGGACATATCACACAGGGTCAACTGATCCTTAACTAGACATATCTAGATACTCAACACCAAAACATGGAACTAACACCCATATTCACCATACAAATGTTTTTTCAGGGCGGGAATTCAATCACCGCCTTGAGCTCAGAAGGCGGAGCTACTACCAACGGAGCTATAAATAAATAAATAAAATAAACATATTTTATTTCGGACTCCAATAGATCCATATACCACACAAAATTAAGGTACGTACCTTAAATAAAATAATAAACAAACGAAAAGAAAAAGAAGCAAAAAAGAAATACTTATCCCGTGGGTTTTTTTTGAGTGGAGTACTCTGCTAGATCTTTCTCCGTATAAGGCCCTTCCAGAGCGGCGATGTATATCTAGAGTGCCTATAGAAGGTCTATAATACCAGTCAATATATTTTTGTCCATTTTATTGTCATCTCCATTAGTCTATGCTCAATGGTCGCAGGGACTCGCCGTAGACTGCTCTCTACGAGGGCTCTACGACGGCTCTACGACGCTAGAATCGCTACGAAACTCGTAGCTCCAGTAATTTGACTAGATGACGTAATGTCGAGAAGGCTTTGTTTGCAAAGCGCTACATAAAGCTCACAGAATGGTCTTGTTTTTGAGAAACAATCTGTCTTCTTGAGTTGTGATAACAATGTGTTCAGGATATAGTTTTATGAGACACGAATCACACGCTACTCTGTTTTGTAATCACTTTATAGTATACAACAAAGTCGCTTTTCGCTGTCTGTCGGTCCCTATGTATGCTTAGCTCTTTAAAACTATGCAATAGATTTTGATATGATTTTTTAATAGATTGAGTGATTCAAGAGGAAGGTTTATTTGTATCCACACCACACACACCACACCAGCCTATATCAGTCCACTGCTGGACATAGGCCTCCCCTAATAAAGGGGGATGTGCCCATAATCCCCACGCTGGGCATGCGGGTTGGGGATTGCAGGGCACAGCTTCTCGCACCACCGACGCTGCTGCCCGTCGGTGGCCAGGGGATTTAGCTGTGCCGATGAAGGCTGTGCTATGCCGCAATCAGCCGGCCGCCAGAGCCCCGTTCGTTGTTTAGCAGGGTGCACCACGAGCAGGTGAGGTTGGCTTGGGGTCCAAAGATGGAGGTTGGAACCCCGTACACCCCACCACTTATATGTACACCACCGTACACCCACCGTACTGTTATGTATAATACATGCATTATATAGTAGAGAAACACTGATTATTTTAGAGGTTTCTAATGTGATGTCGTAAATACACAGATATTTTTGTACTTACATTGCAAACGCTGGTTGAACCCTATGAGATAGATCAAAATTATGTACTACGGTATTATACACGTTAAAATGGTCTATTATTTAGTATCAGCATTGCACCCATGCGAAGCTGGGGCGGGCTGCTAGTGATACATTATACAAAATTCATTTATTCGATTGGAACCTTATGGAGCAGTTTAAATTATCATTTCTATTTAATTTACACCAATTTGTTAACGTCTTTCAAATGTCTGTAAAAATAGTATGTAAGGTTGTCTGGAAGAGATCGCTCTAGCAATAAGATCAATAATCTACTTTCATTATTTTTCAATTCAATTCAATGACATCATTTAAAGTAGGAAGTTGTGAAACTTACAGTGAAAGAAAAATTGGTTTAAACTTTGTAATTATTTGTAAAACAACTGAGAAGAAAGTTAGTTGCTCAATACAAGTAAATAACTCCGATATAATGTCACAACATGTAAACTTCTAAGAAGTGTAACGAAACAACATTCAAGACGCGATCTCGTCTAACGTGGATAGCATTCAAGAAATTCCGTTTTGTTGTTCAAAACATTGTACATAAAATACTCCATAACAAAGCTTCTGTAACTTTGAGTCGTATTTATAGCTAAGAAGGTTGATATTAGCATGTCTGTCACGTGCTTGTGGCCAGCCGTGGCCAGAGCTTTTGAAAAATGAATGCGTAGCGCGTGACTTGCCAACAATTCTTAGTTTTGGGGAAGCTTGTAAAGCCTTGATGTACAATATTTAGGTGGCGGCCCTTGTGGCGCAGTGGCCCGCCTGTTGCGGGTTCGATACTCGCCGTGAACAATGTTTGTATGATTTGAAAATATTTGTCTTGGGTCCGGGTGTTTTCTATGTAAACTATTTTTACAACAAGTAGGACTTTAAAAAAAATAAACCGATTACCAATAAATCACTTCTTACTTTTTGCCCTAAAGAATTTTGAAAATCGGTTCACAATTGACAGAGATATTGATGATCATAGGGCGAAAATTACAAGTGAGGATGAGGTTTTTTTTGAGTTTTCCGGGGCAAAGTACCAATCTCTCAGGAATAAAATTTACATGAGACTACCTGTAAAGTACACTCTTTTAAACAAAAAAAGAATTTTGAAAATCGGTCCACAATTGACGGAGTTATCGGTGAAAAAAAAGTCTAAAAAAAAGGTTCCGACGACTTGATAACTTAAAAAGAAAGTATGTAAGTAGGATATCAGTCATTTGGTTCCCATATACAGGCTCTGTTTAGTTTGGGGCTACATGGTGTGGTGTGATAATGTCCAGATATATTTATTTATTAAGGGAGTATACACGAGTGCAATTACTTGTAACATAACATCAAGTTGCAATTGTGTATCACTCTTTTCACAAAGGAATATTAAGCCCTATAATACACTATAAGGCCCCACATACACTCCCAATTTCAAGTCTTGCGGTTTAGTCTGTATATTGAGTTTCAGTCAGCTTTATTAAAATTTTATTATTATTTTATTATTTAGGTTTCACTATTGTCACGAATGACTATGGACAGTATTGGCACGATGCTTGATATTTTATTACAAGAAGTTTTATTTTCAAATATTATAATAATAATCCACGTTTCGGCTCCGTATGTCATGATGGAGCCAAAACGTGGACGCTTCACGGTTAGTTCACCTGCTAAAAGTCCATACAAACATAACATTTTATACATAGGGGAAGGCGAAACATAGTCGAATTTCTGTTGGGTTTTTGTAACACTCGTCAGAGAAGGTCAGCGGTATTTCTATTAAACGTCTTTTGAATATCTTGTAATGGAGTTAGGAGTTGTGTCTTGTGATCCCCCTAACCCACAAGCCCAGCGTGGGGATTATGAGCATCCCCCTTTATTAGGGGAGGGGTCTAGCAGTCGACTGATATAGGCTGGGTGTGGTGTGTGGATTTCCGCAAAGTCACACCAGTCAATTAAATAATAGGTAAGTAGGTTTAAACTAAAGATGCATTTATTTTCTCATTTTCTTTGAGTTGCACTTTCAATATTGTATTTCAACGAAAAATACAGCGCGCGACAAATTGGCATGTTTTAGTAAGAAAATATAAGGCGCGGCAAATTGACATGCTTGGATAATACAGCACGCGGCGTTATGTAAAATTTGACATGTTTTGGTTGAACGAGTATTTATTCTATACTTATTTATTTTAATTAATATTTTTAGATTAGTGAAATTGTATATTCTTAAAAAAAAAACATATTTGTTGATCGTTTATGATGTTGTGTTTGCAACAAAGTCATTTAGTGCTCCTCGCCTGGGAATTAGAGGACATAATAATGTTTGGTTCTGTTATAAGTAGATAGAGAGTTTCACGAAGACCGGTAAATTATTTGACTTTGAATCTTATTATCAAAGATATAAAAACGGGAAGTACCTATACTCCTTCCATTGAATAATAATTTTTTGGAAAATTTAATTTCGGTTAATAAATGACGGAGTTATGAGGTGACAAACATAAAAAATACAACCCATTTGAGAACCTCCTCCTTTTATGAAGTCGGTTAAAAATTATCGTCCAAAGGCGGGTACAAGCTTACGAAATGTAACATGCAATGTAGCACCTATGCCTATTTCTGCCGTGAAGCAGCTGTGCTGTGTTTCGGTTTGAAGGGTGCCGGTGAAATCACAGACACAAGAGGCTTATCATCATCATGCCTCAAGTTGATGGACGCAGGGCGTTGCATCGTAGAGCACGTTTCAAAAAACATGATAGGTAATGGTTACCACTTAGCATCAGGTGGGCCATGTGCTTGTTCCATCTTCAAAGACCAGATAAAAAAAGCACGCAATCAAAGAATTTGCCGTCATATTGTCGCAATGTATCAAGCAATGTAACAGAATTCCCAAAGTGTGGACGCCTTGCGTGCACGAACCGTGCACACTACGCCCGCGAACAGAGCATTTCAAGTCGCGCGCAGCGATTTGTATCCACTCTATTTGAATGCTCCTTTCGTGTTACATTGCATGTTACAGCAGTCTGTACCCGCCTCAAGACTTCATGAAATAGATGAACTCAAACTAACTAAGTTTAAGTAAACAAAATTACTGACCATTGATAATAAGTGCAAAGTTTCTGCAGTAGATTCTTAATTTTTCCATTTGTATTTTTATTTTCGCTGAAAGATATCTTCAGCATCATTATGGCCCCAAACTAAGCAGAGCTCAGTGTCGCATGGGAGCCACTTGACAGATATAAATTTTTTGGATGCGTCGAGCTGAGGTCAGGGCGCTATTTATTTATTGTTAGAAACACCAACGACAATAGACTAGATGCCTGAAAAATTCGAATTAGTCAGTCATTTACATAATAAAAAAATATTGGACACGTATTTTTTCTTTTGTCAATCAAACTAAAAATGGCAAAGATATAGTGCGTTGAAGTTCCGCGTGACGTCACGGGTAAGTACACTTTTTACATACAAGTGACGTCACGAGCTCCCACTCCCGAACTTTGACGCTCTATAACTTTGTTGATTTCCATTGCATTTAAAAATAAAAAAATACGGGTCCAATATTTTTTGATAATCTAATTGACGGACTAATTAGAATTATTATTTTTCTACCAAGTCATCATCCCTATTCAAATTACAGAACAGTAAAATCTTTAACAAATAATATTGTACAGTGTGACATTGCCATTACAGGCGTTTACAAAATATTTTTACTAATATTTATTTAAGTAAGTTTAAAAATACTGAAGTCTTGAGATATGTACTTACTAGCATACAACTTAGCATTGCAAACATAGCAAGAAAATGGGCACTTAATAACTAGATGAGATCAACTATTCACTAGCTCTATAGCTTGTTTTAATTTTCTTCTTAAAACTAAGATTATCGCTATGGCGTTCATTAGGAGAGGCCTATGTCCAGTAATGGACTGCTACAGACTGATAATGATGATGATGATTATCAATTTTTTTTGTGAATATTATACTTATTAAACTTATGTATGGGCTTCCTTATCAGAGGCCCTTATTCTGCTCGTAATAAGGCTTGTAATAGTTGATAGCAAATCACTTTCTCTCTCAAATAAACTTCGAAGAGATCATAAATATAGAGTCTATCAATATGTATTTTATCGCAAGAAGCATAAATAGTCAAAGAAACAAGGCAATTTTACAGTGTTCACTCTACCCCAATATAAACGATCAATCTTCGCCATCCTACATTGTAATTTAGATCTTAGTCCTGTAGCGATGAGGTTTATATTACAATGTATGGATGAAGATAAAATCCTTGATTTCGCGGTCGAGTGGTCCGATGTCCAAGAATGGGCATTCGGCATGTTGTCTGCGGCCAACGGTCCAATATTCATAAATTCAGGGTTTTCTGTCAATATCATTAAATTTTATATGGACTCGCTAGCAGAATTTCATTGGACATATATAATGGACGATTGAACCTTATTTATTAGAGAATTGCACCTTATATAAAAACAATGAGTGGTAGATTTCTTAGGTCTGTATTCAAGAACCAATTTCAAACGTGATCGTGACTCAAGCATAGAGTAATAATTCCGTTCATTCCACTCGACACCACCAGAACGAAACCACCGATGATATCGTTTGAAATCTCTATTCCGTTCGACACGTCATCTTGCAAATTATCTTAGGTAGATGTAATATAAACCTACTAGTTATCACCGCTGCTTCATATGTTTACAATTTACTGTAGGTACTTGATTGTTGATAAGATTTATGACTCGACTAGGTCGATTTAAGGAATTCTAATACAGATAGATAGATAGATAGATAGAAAACTCTTTAATGTACTCACACCAACAAAAACAAATAGAACAATATACAATAACAATAATGAAAGTACAATGGGTGGTCTTATCGCTTAGAGCGATCTCTTCCAGACAACCTTTGGATGGACTGGATTTAAATTACTGTAGCAGACGATGGTGTATAATATCAATAAACACACTAAATATCATCATAATACATTGCGGACAAGGAAAAAAAATAAGATAATTAAACATAAATATCTACATAAACATAAATATCAAACATGTAAAATAGTAGATACCAAATAATAAATACAATACTAATACTTACTATAGATAACTCAGAAATGAAATATACTAATAGATATAATAAAGGTAATAAAATATGTATAGGTAATTGTTCGATCTTTGCTCATATTAAAAACATAGGGTAGATGAATTTGATTGCCATCAGCTTTTTCTTCGACTACCGTCGCTTTGAAAACGGTGGATGGTATGACCTACATTAGAGGTCCTTGCACCCGTTGTTGCGCGGGCGCATCAGTTTGCTTGTGCGATCGACTACCGAAGGTCGCGTCCTTACAATTTTGGGACACTATTCTGTGAATAGACAAGTTAATTCATCTAATATTGCCGTGCAATTACTTATCTGTTGTGTGAGACGTTCTCGCGAGTGCTGAACCATTTGTGATCGTATTTTTGGATTGAGGAGCTGCTCAGAAGACCATACCAACCGATGTGTAGAAGTGCATGGTTTGGAGTGGAAAAGGTAGGTGACAGTCTTATTCATTCTACCTTGTGTATTGAGCAAAGATCTTCGATTCCAAAATCATAATTGGGACAGCCATCTTCATATTTATTAAGGTCCTTCGATTTAAAACTTTAACCCTTTACCAGCGCCTATCATTCCCCCACATTTTGGTCCTTCGAGCCGGATAGTCATTCATTAAAATTTCTTCTTGAAAATCATAATTAGTACGAATCTCAAACTTTCCACGTTGGTTAGCTTAGCAGGACGCCATTTTGAATTAAACACGTTGCCGTGCAACATTTTTAATTCAATTTATCTACAAGCCGTGCTTGTTGTCTTTAAATATTATTGAATTTCGTAAATTCATTTTTTTTTATTACGTATTGAGGAACTTGCTTCATAATGACTGAAGACAAAGTTCCCACTAGAAAAGAGTTGGAAACCACTCGAATAATTAATAGAAATCTCGCTAAAAAGCAGCGTATTTATTCGCAATTGCAGCAAGTATTTGATTTGTCTAATGAGGTTTATAATAATCCATCAGTAAAAGATATGTTCCTTTTGCGTGCCTCTGAGATAACACCATTACGCGACTCATTCGAAAACATTTGTATGGAGATCTTTGAATTGCAATTAACTTTAAATCCCGAAACGCAATTCTCAGATAATGATTTAAAAAGCTTTGATGACCTATTCTTTCGCGTAAAGTTATCTGTTTCAAAACACGCTAGCACAATGGTGGACGTTCCTCCATGTGCGAAAGCTAAAAATCTAAGCGTAGATATTCGACCGCGTTTACCTAAATTAGAACTGTTCACATTTGATGGAAATATTGAGAGTTTCACAACATTTTATGAAACATTTTGCTCTTTGGTGCATAATCAAACCGGTATATCAAACATAGATAAATTTCATTATTTGTTGTCATGCACAAAAGGTTCCGCGCTTAGCATCGTCAAAAGTATACCTATAACGTCTAGTAATTACGAAGTGGTGTGGCAGTCATTGCTTGATAAATATCAAGACAATAGGATGTTAGTAGGTAAATATCTCGATAAAATGTTAAACTTTCCCGCATTAAAAACAGAGTCTCCAGCTAATTTAAATAATTTTATTGAGACTTTCGATCACTCATATCGTGCCATTAATGCGTTAAATATCGAGCACTTATCTAGCTACGTATTGTGTCATATAGCATTGAGGGGATTAGACTCCAACACAAGAAAGACATTCGAACAAAGTCTCGATCAAACGACTATACCTACTTATGAACAGTTAATGTCTCACGTACATAATCAAATAAAGATATTAGAACATTCGCAGGCTTATTCCTCGCCAACTGTTTCGCTGAGTAGAAATCCTATACCTAACCCTAAAAGGTCGAGTGAAAGCTTTAATAAGAGGGCATTTTATTCACAAACGCAGTCAAAGATTGATAATGTTTCCTGTGCACATTGTGGCAAAAATCACATGATTTTTCGTTGTGTGCAATTCCGTGAATTGTCTCCCGCACAACGAATCAGCCGTGCTGATCATTTGAAATTGTGCCATAACTGCCTTAAACAAAATCACTCTTCAGCCGGTTGCCGAAGTGAATTTAAGTGTTTTACGTGTAATAAGCGTCATCATGCTTTATTGCATTTAGACTCGGAAATCAAACCTGCTACGCGAGCCGTGCCCGCGCACAATAGCAGCGCTGAGTCTATGTCTATAGATGCGCACACAACTCATGCTAATACTTCGCATTCGTCCAGCGTAAACAACATGAATTGTTATACAGTACTGCTAGGTACGGCTGTAGTTAATGTTATTGACTCGTTCGGTAATCCGCAAGTTTGCCGTGTTCTTATCGACTCAGGCGCTCAGTCAAATTTCATAACTTTGAATTGTCTTGAACGGCTAGGTTTGTCACGTCAAAAATGCCCGTTTAATATTATGGGCTTAGGTGGAAATAGTGTTAAGAACTTTGGCATGACGTCATGCACTATTAAACCGCGGCATTGCGATAATCCCACTCTAAAAATTGATGCTATCATTTTGCATAAAATAACTTCCGATTTACCTACGGTGGAAATTTCCGAGGAAGTTTCCATGCAGTATAAAAATCTTTTGTTAGCGGATCCCTTCTTCTACAAAAAATCTCCTGTGGACATTATTCTTGCAGGTGACATATTCCCTGAGATTTATGACGGAAATAAGCTAGTTATTAGTCCTACACTACCCACTGCACTCAGCAGTATTTTCGGGTTCGTACTGTGTGGGAAAATTGAAGTACCGTGTACTTCTGATGGCATCACTAACATTGCAACGTCTTGCAATTTGGTGTCGTACACCAATGATAGTGACACCATCAACTCCCAGCTCAAATCATTTTGGGAAATAGAGGAGTCGCCGTGCGACAACCCTATTAACCCACTTGATAAACTAGCTGATGAAATATATTCTGAGCATCATTATAGGGACCGTACCGGTAGGTATGTATCACCTATCCTATTGGACCCTGATCGCGCCACCCTCGGCGATTCTTACAACCACGCCGTGCGTAGGTTGCATCACTTAGAGCGACGTTTCGCTCGCTCACCCGCTTTGCAGGTGCCCTACATAGACTTCATGCGCGAGTATGAACAGATGGGCCACATGCAATTATATACCGGCACAGAGCCGAGTAGGTATATTATTCCACACCATTGTGTGGTAAAAACATCGAGCACTACCACTCCCGTGCGAGTGGTGTTTGATGGGTCGGTGGTCACTTCGAATGGAGTGTCTTTAAATGATACATTGCTAACAGGTAGAAAATTACATCACGACATTTTGAAAATTATTTTCAATTTTCGCCTGTATGATATTTGTTTTACCGCTGACATAGCTAAATTCTATAGAATGGTACTTATTAATCCTTCTGAGCGCTGTTATCAGCACATTCTTTGGAGAGAATCGCCTTCGGATGAAATTAAGACCTACGAACTTCTAACAAATACCTACGGGTTGCGTTCGTCAGGTTACGTAGCTATTCGCACGTTGCAACAATTAGCTATGGACGAAGGTAAACAGTATCCACGTGCTGCTGATATCCTCATGAATGGTTTTTTCGTTGATGATCTGTTATGGTCTACGCAGAGCCTTGAAGAAGCATGTACGTTACATGACGAGCTCGTAGCTCTATTGAAGCTTGGCGGTTTCGATCTTCGTAAATGGGCAAGTAATTCCTCTGAATTGCTTTCTAAAATCGGCGCTGACCAAACAGTTTCTATAAATTTCAGTGACGACACCGTGTGTTCGCCACTGAAAGTACTAGGCCTAAGGTGGTTGCCAATTGACGATTGTTTTTCGTTCAGTTATAACATGGTGGACACTACCTACACTAAACGATCGGTTTTAAAATTACTGGCTAGCATTTTCGATCCGGTTGGATTTTTATCACCATGCACATTTCTTGCAAAGTGCATAATGCAAGATTTGTGGAAACTCGGTCTCGGTTGGGACGAAGCTCTTCCAGCTGATTTGCGCGACAAATGGTCAACGTTCATTACAACATTGTCTTGCCTATCGTCAATAAAAATTGAACGGCATCTACTTATTCATAAGTTCTGTGGGGTACATTTAATTGCATTTTGCGATGCATCAACCCGTGGTTATGCAGCATGTATCTACGCCCGCAGTGTTAACTCAAACAATGATGTTAAGACGAGACTGCTTATCAGCAAAAGTAAGGTCGCGCCAGTCAAGCCTCTTTCAATTCCGAGACTCGAACTCATGGCTGCCGTTTTACTATCCAAACTTGTCTCATTTGTCCAAAAAAATATTCAAAAATGCCAAGTCACAGCCTTGACCGATTCTAGTGTAGCACTCGCGTGGTTACAAACACCTCCCTACAAGCTTCAAACATTTGTATCGAGTCGCGTGGCTCAAGTAGTTGAGGTAGTTCCGTCGCACAGTTGGTACCACGTGAGAAGCGAAAACAATGCAGCTGACTTGTGCTCGCGAGGTGCCATGCCTACTCAGCTTGCGACTGACTATGAGAGCTGGCTTCAAGGTCCAGCTTGGTTATCTGATGACGTTCATCAGTGGCCAGTAAGTACGTTCTACGTTAATGAAAGGACGGAAATCTTAGAACTAAAGTCAAACACTGATGCGTTTTCCTTTCCGTCTCAAGGTGTAAAGGAAGATTACTCAAAAACGTTTTTTGAGAAATACTCATCGTTTAAGAGGTTGCAACGAATCGTCACCTGGTGTTTGCGTTTCATAAAAAACTGTCGAATTCTAAAAAATGAGCGTTGGGTAGGTCCACTTACTACTCACGAGTTAAATACGTCACATGACGTCGTAATTAAGGTTACACAAAATACCTACTTTGATAGTGAGATCGCTCACTTAAAAAATAATAAATTCGTTCCGTCGTTACGGAAACTTTCACCATTCGTGGATCCCCAAGGTTTCCTCAGGGTGGGGGGTCGAATCTCCCTAGCAGATGTACCCTACAATATCAAGCATCCCTTGCTATTGCCTAAAAAATGTCATATAACTACATTGCTAATCGAACATTTTCATAAAACATACCTACATGTTGGACCTCGTTCCTTACAAGGCATTTTAAGTAAGCGATATTGGATCGTATCCGCTCGCAGTGTGATTAGAAGTGTGTTATCTAAATGCATCGTATGCTTTAAATGCAACCCTACCTCAATACAACCATACATGGGTACGTTACCCGCCGCAAGTTAAAACCTAAGAAGGTTTTTGATAATGTTGGTTGTGATTTAGGTGGTCCGTTTTACATTAAGGCCAGTCTAACACGTAACGCGAAGATTCTAAAGTGCTACATGTGCCTTTTCGTGTGTTTTTCTACAAAGGCCGTGCACATAGAAGTTCTTAGCGATTTATCAGCTGATTGTTTTCTAGCCTCGCTTGACAGGTTTGTAGCGCGACGCGGTTTGTGCTCGTGTTTATATTCCGACAACGGGACGAACTTTGTCACCGCCGCGAAACAATTAAAGGAAGCATTTAATTTTTTCAATTCAAATAACGACGCGATTGCTGACGGCTGCTCGTCTCGTCTTATTGAATGGAAAAATACTCCGCCAACGGCCGCTTCAATGGGCGGGCTTTGGGAAGCTGGCATCAAATCTGCCAAACATCACCTCCTCCGTGCAGTAGGTGAAAGAGCACTTACATTTGAAGAGCTCACCACCGTCTTCTGTAAGATTGAAGCAGTACTTAATTCGCGTCCATTATGCCCATTGTCCAACAATCCTGATGAATTTGACACTTTAACGGCCGGTCATTTCTTAATAGGCCGAAGCCTACTCGCCGTACCTGAGTATAATCTTGACGATGTAAGTGTGAATCGACTGTCACGTTGGCAGTTCGTGCAAAAAATCTCCCAAACGTTTTGGAAGAAGTGGTCTGATGACTACTTGCACACCTTGCAGCAAAGAGCAAAGTGGTTCACATCGCCTCCAAATATAAAAATCGGTGATTTAGCTCTCATTAAATCTGAGTTAACTCGCCCACTTAACTGGGTCCGTGCTAGGGTCGAATGCCTTCATGAAGGCCCAGATAAAATAATTCGCGTTGTTACATTGAGAACGCAAAAGGGAATCATAAAAAGGCCCGTAAATAAGCTTTGTCCTCTTCCGTTCTCAAATTAAATACTTGTAAAATTAATTCCTATCGTTAGTTTAATTATTTGAGTGTATGTAAACTTAGTACTTTTACCTCTGCCCTATAAAGGCAATATCCTTACTACCTCTGCAAACAATCCATTATTTATTAAATAGGAAATTATCATGATAATTTCGGTGGGGGGTATGTTCGATCTTTGCTCATATTAAAAACATAGGGTAGATGAATTTGATTGCCATCAGCTTTTTCTTCGACTACCGTCGCTTTGAAAACGGTGGATGGTATGACCTACATTAGAGGTGCTTGCACCCGTTGTTGCGCGGGCGCATCAGTTTGCTTGTGCGATCGACTACCGAAGGTCGCGTCCTTACAATTTTGGGACACTATTCCGTGAATAGACAAGTTAATTCATCTAATATTGCCGTGCAATTACTTATCTGTTGTGTGAGACGTTCTCGCGAGTGCTGAACCATTTGTGATCGTATTTTTGGATTGAGGAGCTGCTCAGAAGACCATACCAACCGATGTGTAGAAGTGCATGGTTTGGAGTGGAAAAGGTAGGTGACAGTCTTATTCATTCTACCTTGTGTATTGAGCAAAGATCTTCGATTCCAAAATCATAATTGGGACAGCCATCTTCATATTTATTAAGGTCCTTCGATTTAAAACTTTAACCCTTTACCAGCGCCTATCATTCCCCCACAGTAATCATATACATAATAAAATAAAGTCAATCTAAAAACAGATGAAAGTTTCATTTCAAACGTCATGTGAAGCGGATGAACAAAAGTTGAAGAGAAGCTTTTTGAAGATAGGCAGAGATTGAGCAGTTCTGACACAATACAGTAATACATTACAATACAGTATAATACAGTAATACAGTAGTACCGTTGAGATAACCGTTGGGGTAAACGAGTTCTTGAGTGGAGACCGCGGCTCGGCAAAAGTAGTGTAAAGGCGCAATGGCGCTCATTAGGGGAGGCCTATGTCCAGCAGTGGACTGTTATAGGCTGATGATGGTGATGATGATGAATACAGTAGTAGTACTACTTAAGTAGCTTTAAGTAGCTTACTATTCAAGACATGACTAGGGTAGTGTAAGAACGGAATAGCGATTCCAAACGACACCATCGGTGGTGTAGTTTTGGTAGTGTCGAGTAAAAGGAACAAATAATTCACAGTTGTCTAGAGAAATCTGTCAAATATAATTCAATGCTACTAAGGTGTGTAGTACAACGGCTGATTGCAGCATAGGGCAGTTTAACACCGACACAGCTAAATTCTCTGACCGTCGACGGGCACCAGCGTTGGCGGTGCGAGAAACTGTGCTCTGCGATCCATAACAAGCCCAGCGTGGGGACTTAGAGCATATTGCACTTCTTATAAAGGAATGCCTAAGTCCAGCAGCGGACTGATATATTATAATAATAATTGCATTAGAATAGGTGGAGCAATCTAGAGACTTTTTAGTGACAATTTAATATTTTTTTCTTCTTTTTAGTGACTTTTTAGTGGCTTTCGAATGGCACAAACATTTCAAATCAACTGGTTAAAAAAGAAAATATGGTACACAAAAATAAAAATAAACTGTGCTTACTTACTTTATTTTCATTTTTGCCCGAGGTAATTCTAATTGGTACGGAATATTACCGCAAGTATTACATTTATACTCTGGTGTATAAAAATAATTGGAATGGACGGTGGTATCATCATAGTAGCTTAAACCCGTGATTTCACTCGCTATGCTTGTTTAAAAAGTATATAACTTTGAGCAAGGAGTTTTACCTTTGAGAGTCTTTGAGAGTCTTTTTTATAACCAAGAAGTTTTTATTACGGAAGTGCGCGCTTTGTTCAAAAATCTGTGCCTAATGTTTCTCCGAAAGGGAGGATGTGTCTCATTACCTCTTAGGTGTTACATATAAGTGGAACTGAGATACAACCTTCTTAAGGCATTTTTATTGAGAAAAATCACACATTTATTTTAGTTCCAAGCGACCACTCCCGAATAAAAAGACATCTACAGATCACTACGCTCAATTATCAAAGGCATTAAAAATGTTATTTAGAAATAAAGCACACGATAGTTGACTTTATCGTACTGACGATAAAGTTAACGGAGCGCGGAAAGGCCCTTCTATCACTACAGTTTTTGTCCACCAGCCTCAAACTGTAGCTTAGTTTAATCCCGAGATACAATTTTTTCTGTTTCTCGAACAGCGAGATCAAGAAAAGGTTATTAGGACATTCTCGATCCAAGTCATCTAAAAATTTTTGGAAAATCTAACTAAAAATAACTTTTAACTTACGAACCGATTTTGAAATTTCAAATTGCACTTTGAAGCCCTCCGGCAGACGCACATTTTAACATATTGCTCAGCGTACTTCTCATACATCTCCGAAACTGCTTTTAGCAAAATGTCACAATTTCATAAATCAGGGCACTATACTCAATCATGTATTTTGCTCGAAGGATCAGGTAAACATAAACATTTTTCAATGTTAAATCTCTTTGGGTAGGTATACCATATCCATCCGTCTGTAAAATTACGCACACAATGCTATGCTTATTGGTTACCAAGGAGTTTTTGGTTCATTCACTGGAGGGAGAATAGTAAGAAGAAAGGAAGACATTTTTTTTTGAATACATTCTATTTATTGAACAGTTAGGAATATATTGAAAATGTTGAAAACAGAAGAGAGAAGATGATTAGGCAATTTTTACGACATGGCAGCTTCATACGCAACAACATAGTGAAAAAGCAGAAGGAAATAGAGGTAGGGGAAAATAAATTACATGAGCCATTTAAAGAATAGAAAATAGAAATAGAAAAATATTGATTTACGATACTTACGATGAAAAGATAGGTATTACAAACAATAAGAAGTTATAGTAGATTAGTAGCCAAGGGCTGTAAGGCATCAATTGCAGCCCGAGATATTTAGGCGCACGAGCGCAGCGAGTGCGCCTAAATATCTCGGCTCTCGCTTCCCTCGCTGCGCTCGTGCACCTATAGTTCGAGGGTGCAATTGGTGCTTACACCCGAGCTAACTATTCTGCTTTACATCTCGATTGTGAGGTAAGTAGAAAAAAACCGGCATTACAAGAATAAAACATTTTTTTTTTCAAGAACGAAATTGAGCTTCGCCGTTCGATATTTAAAATTGATGACTATTATACTCACACGAAGACAAGAAGACAAGAGGCTGAATAGCAAAGCGACCTCTTTGGTCATTGGGCTGAATTCATGATGTCTATTGCCAGTATGATGGTTAGATATATGCGAACTTTTTGAAAGAAAGAAGTGTTTTTTTTGATTACTTACCGCCCTAGGGCTTTTCTAGCTACATTATTACCTTAGAGCTCTAATTAGTCACCTACAAGCCCCATTTGGAGGTAATAAGAACCTACTTACCGAACATGAGAGATGTAAAATATTATGTAACATGCTCGTGTATCGTAAAACTGTCTCTGACTCAGCATAGGTTGGTTGACTGGCAACCAACGCTGGTCTTCCATCAGAGCTGTTCGGTGATGTCACGGTTATCTCACCCATAATACTTAGAAAACAAAGGAAGTACAGTACAGTGCCATAAGTTTATGTTGGCAGTGGCGTTTTTAGCAACTAAAACTAGAAATGTGTTTGACGAGTGGTAGTATACGGACAACAACATTGTGTTATATCTACGAATCATTTGGGAACCTATGTACAAATCAAGCATGATATCAAACTAAGTATTTATCCTACCTACAGAAAGAAGAAAGCCGCACGGCGACATCGCTATATGGTAGACATAACTCCTATGCACACAAAGTGATTCTCTTCTACCTTAGCGCGTGTTATTTTAGACTTGATCTGATGAAATCGTAACAAGCATACAGACAGACAGTTCTCGCATTATTATATTAAATGGAACAGACATTGCCGTCAGCTGGGATAATAATATTCATAGTCACAGTTGATCAACACGAAATTAATATTTTTATTGCGGAAAATAACAGAAGTTTCAATAGGAATTAACATTTTTGTTCGTCCAAAATTTAATGACATGATGGTAAAATTATTTAAAGTGTACCGGCCCAATACATGCGAGCAGCGGCGGGCAAAAGTTATATGAAAAAAAAAGTATGAATATGAACTTTATTTCCAAGCGACAGATTATAAAATTAATTAAATCGGAGTGGGGAGCATGAGGTTTTTTTTCGTTACGGAATTTCTGGATTCGGTCCCCGCGCTCAAGGCCCTCGATAGAAGCTATGCAATAGCTTAAAAACATTACTATGAAAACTCATATCTGTCGTGTTATTTAAAAATAGAACGATCTTTTACTCCGAAACATGGCAACCAAGGAGGTAACTAATCAAAGGGTTTATTTAAATTTCGTATTGGCTTGCAAATACAATGCTATTTCATGAAAAATGTACAAGTTCTTTCTAGGAACTATTTTGTTTTAATTTCCGCGCATTATTTGAGAAAAGTACTATACAAGCCTTGGCCACAACTGGGCATTGATGGACTCACGTATGTGTGTGCCTCCTCGGCCCACATTTACACATTCGTCCATCAATGCCTCTTTTGCTGGCCTCTGCGGTAATGTACTATTTCTCAAATAATGCGCGGAAATAATTACTTTTCAAAATCGAACAACAATATTTTTTCCCGTGCCAGTGTTCATTTGTTTTTTTTTAGTAAAAAGCTAAAATAAAACCTTTGAATAAGTACCTAGACTTGTACGGGAAAGCGTGAAAAGCCTTTTTAAAAACACGAAAATTAATTTAATATAAAGTATTTAATGTTCAAGATGTTATTCGTACAATGGATTGATTCAGACTGGCTCTCCAGTCACTATAATCTATCGGAGTCCAGACGCAACGTCCGCAAAATGCACACCTGAAACCGTGCGTGGGCGCAGGTATGCAGTGCTTATGCAGCACTAAATATACTATTGTTAGTGGAAGTTGCGACCATAACTCCTCCCTCCGTAAGTTCGAGATTATCCGAGCGGGGATTATCCGAGCGAGGATTATCTCGAGCCATTGTTCCCCTGTTACAAAATTCCTTAATTCTATGCTTATATGCGAACAATACTATGCTTATAACTAACACAACGCAAAACACCAAATTTCCTATACTAACACTTTTATAATCTAGAGCACTTTGATTTTCACTATGAATAACAATTTCACTTTTCACTTTTCTGCAATAAGTAATTCAGGAACTGGATGTCGGCAAGATCGATTCCGTTGAGATTAACAGGTTTCCTCTGAATATCCGATGGGCTTGACATTATTTTAGGTAAGTTGATTACAGGAAACTTCGTGAATGTAACATCTTTTCCTTGGCTTTGGTGCTTCTTAAAATACAATTCCTTTATCTTAACTTGACAGTTATCGTCTGTAGTTAACAGATAAGTTCCTCTAATGTACTCTTGCGTTATCTCGTTCTCGCAGTACTTGGTTAGTAGGTTTTCTGTTTTCACGTAAACTATCCACCGATTGGGTTGTATTAGTTCAGCTTTCACGTCATCGATGGTAACTGGAACTGGGTGACAGCTCGAGATGTTTGTCGAAAACTTCATAAGGTCGGTTATACAATCGTCATCAATCAGCGGCGAAACATCGTTCTCATAACATAGGAAACGAGCTTCATCGATTTCACGGCATGACTGGGAGAGCGGCCTTGCTTTCAACCTCTTCATAAGGACATAAGGGTATTTTGGAAGGATAAGGGTGGTAAGGTCATTGACTCTATCATGAACAGGTAAGGGAATTAATTTAAAGTAGTTAAAAACTTCGTCTTTTATCAACGGTATGTGCATGATGAATTTTATCTGATTTTGTTTTAGATACGCTTTCATTTCAATACATTGTTCTATTTTTACAATATTTTCAGCTTCTACAGGATACACTAATTTTTCAGTTTTTTCTATTTCCTTAAACAATACTAATAACTCATCCATGTCTATAACAGATTGATGCAAAACCTTTATCTTAGCTAAAGCAATAGCCGTTTCAATCTCATTCAGTCTCATATACAGTGTCTGGAAGTTATGTATAAAAACATTATAAATGTGAATGAATTTATTACCCGATTGAAATAATTTCGATATGTTTAAGTTACGATTAATGCCTTGGATATGTTCTTCTATCTGAATGAAATTGCTTTTAGTAGAGTTTGCTATATCTGTGAACGTACCCACCATTTCGGCAACAATTGTCAGTTTTCTTGAAGTCGCGTCTTGTTTTGAATTTATCTCATGAATTAACCTTTCGTACATTTCAGCGTCGTCATTATCAAGATTGCCTGTTATTGTCTTTATCAATGAACCAATAGGATTTAATATGCCCCGCTTAGATCTAACCGATGGAATCAATTGCTTATATTTATCTATAGTTATATTCATGATATAATCAGTTTGTGATTCTACTTCAATGAAATCTGAATCAAAAGCTTTGGTATCGAACACGCTTTGAACTTGTCTTTTAAGTCTTATATATCTATCTATACTTAATTCTAATTCTTCACGGATTAATCTTAAATCTAGAATCTTAATTACAGTCCATCTATCATGGCTGACAATAGCTTGACCTTCCTTTACAGGTAACAACCCCGGGTTCCTTTCAATCGGCTGCAGAAGAAGGCCCTGGCTTCGGATCACTTGGACCGCTAGAAGAATTAACCTGTGGAGGATGTTTAATGTCTTTAATGAAAGAAAGAAAGAAAGAAAGAAAAGTTATTTATTTTACCCAATACATAAAAGTAGGTCTAAAACAATGATACTTATACATATATTATACGTGCTATATATACTATATATATAGCACTTAAATCACACACATATTTATACAATTATCTTAAAATTAGATACCTAGTTATAAAAATTAAAAAATAATAATAATAATAATAATAATAATATTAGAACAGAGGGTAAAATAGGACCCTTACTCAGCATTAGCAGCATCAGAGATCAAGCTCAGATGCTGCGCTGGTTTTCAGTTAGGGCCCTTACAAGTGAAGTCACAAATTTATAATAAAAGTACAAATCAAAAACATAACATGTCTTCTAAAAGTAGGAAGGTAATAATAATTGGTGACATAAATTAATAAAAATAAAAAGAACAAAACTCAAAACAACTAAACTCTAAAAAAAAAAAAAAAAACAAAATTGTCTATGGTTGACATTGACATACAAGCTCGCAGCTCATTCGCTATTGGATGAGCGAGCGAGCAGTGGATAATGGCGGAAAATATGACACATGATGGCAGCGATTTTTGTTTGAAGAAGTGGGTGCAAAAGAATTTCGTTCGAGTTTGAATTTTTAAAATGTCTGCACGCTAATGTACTCTTCAGGAACGGTTAGCCTAGATACATTGAATACTAGTTTGTGCGTGCTGTATACAGGTGAAGTAAGCAAACGAATCGTTGTGGGAGAAGAGAGCTTTAAAACTGAAAAGACAGCATAGATAGATAACAAGACACTGGCACTACATTTGGAAGATTTGCTCCTGCAGAGCAAGTCGTGCGTTCCCAGCAGGTAAGTTTGTAAGCATGAGGGGAATAAGGGAATATTAAGTTTGCGTACTATATTTTGTCGGTAAGCATTTTTGTTCAATAAGGAGATGCTTTTTGAGGTGAATTTTGAAGTTTTTTACCGATTTCAGAGCACGCATTGGCGGTGGCAAATCGTTCCAGCACCGCGAGGCAGCGAATTTGAAAGAACCACGGAATGCCATAGATCTGTGCTTCGGGGTGGAGAATACAAAAGTACATGACCTACTGGGATATCTAGATTGGGCATTAGCCCAGATGAGTTTGCTGAAAAGGTATTTAGGATTTTGATTTTTTACTACACCGAAAAGAAGTACAGCCAGATGTAGTTTTCTTCGTGATGACATTTTTAGAAGGTTAAAAGAGTTTAAATATGGAGTTACATGAGTGCGAGGGGGGATGGGGAAACAAAACCGGGCACAGGCATTTTGGACTCTCTGAATTAAATTTACTGTTCTTGCCAATAAGCAAGGCCCATATACTGTGTCACAGTAGTTCAGTTTGGATAATATGAGTGATTCACAGAGATTAATCCGCACTGCTTCACTAATGTATGGACGGATTTTATAGAGTAATTTTAAGCGGTAGAAGCAGTTACGGACACACTCTGCAACATGGGTCTCAAAGTGTAGCTTACTGTCCATGTTGATACCCAGGTTCCTGGCCTCAGTAACACATTCAACACACACATTATCTACTAGGATGTTCATAGGGGCTCCCTGAAGACACTGAATTTTTTGTCTAGTACCGATAAGCATAAATTTTGATTTTGCAGGATTAATTACAAGTGAATTTAGTTTAGACCAGTGAGATATTTGATCTAAGTCAATATTAATTTTGTTTATAGCAATCGAGAGATCAGTTGGAGCGAATGAAAAGTAGAGCTGAAGATCATCAGCATAGAGGTGATGCCTACAGAATTTAAGAGTCGTAGTGATATCCGCACAATAAAGCACAAAGAGTATTGGGCCTAGAATAGAGCCTTGTGGGACACCTCGCAGCACAGGGTGGAGGGCTGATTTCAGTGTATTTCCATTTGGCATAGTCAGCTCTACTAATTGTTGCCTGTTGCTAAGGTAGCTGTGGAACCAGTGGATCGTGCGGGCATCAAACCCATAGAAAGAAAGCTTTGATAAAAGCAGGGAGATATTTAAGCAGTCAAATGCTCGGGAATAATCTAGAAGAACTAGAATACTGACCATTCCCTGATCCTGAGCACCAAGTAAATTGTCGACAACGTCTAGAAGAGCTGTTGCCGTGCTGTGTCCTTTGCGGAACCCAGACTGAGCAGGTGGCAGTATATTGTTGTCTTCAAGATACTTGGTGAGTTGCATGGAGACTGCTTTCTCCAAGACTTTGGAGAGGCAGGGAAGTAGGCTGATAGGTCTCAGATCTTTATATGTTGTTGGGTTGTTGGTTTTTGGAATTGGTCTCACTTTAGCTACTTTCCAGTTATCTGGGAAAACTCCACTCAGTATAGACATATTTATAATACTAGTGATAGTTTCTAGGGACTCAGGTAGGGTCATTAGAATCATTTCTAAGGATATACTGTCCACACCCTGCGCATTAGAATGAAGTGAAATGAAGTTAATGGGAACTTTAGTATTCCTATTATGAGTAATAACCGGTACAACATTCCTTTCTATAGCTCCGCTGACTTGAGCTTGAGCTTTCTGATATCGCGGTTTATCCTTACTACGCCTAGTGTTTACTCCTTTAATGAAGACCGTATCGCCTACATCTATGTTAAATTCTCTTTCACCACCACGTTTTTCTATAACAGCTCTCTTTTTATCAATAATTTTGTCCGTCAGATATTCGTATAAATATTTTGTCCTTTTAACATGTTCCTTAACCAATTGTTGAGTAAACTGTTTATTGAAATCTACATAAAATGTACTGTTAGATTCTGTATGGCCGAAAACTACTTCAAATGGAGTAAGACCTGTGGTAGAATGAATCGTGTGGTTATATGACATAACTGCATAAGCCATTACAGATGCAGCGTCCGTTACTTTCTGTTCGTATTTTGCTATTCGGTAAATTTCAATGATGGTTGAATGAAATCTCTCGACAATTCCCATGGAATTAGGGTTGTGAGGAGTACCGATATGAAGGTCAATCTTATAAAATGAAAGCATTTCCTTCATAAGCGTATTGTTGAATTCGGTACCAGGATCCGAACTAATTCTACTAGGGGTTCCATACAAAGAGAAGTACTTTATTAGAGCTCTTACTGCTTCAGGGGTTGATTTAGTACTGATTTCAAATGCTTGACCTAATTTGCTGAAGGCATCGACTATTGTAAGGTAATGTTTTCCATCAATCGAAAATGTATCTATAAATAATTCCTGAAATGGTCTTATTTGGGTCTGCGATAGTTGAAGTTCTGGTTTTAATGGTTTACGGTCATACTTCATTTTCTTACAGAGTTCACAAGCATTTATGATACTGGCTACTGTTTGATCCATATTGTTCCAGTAAAAGGTACGTTTTAGGTGTATTAACGTTTCTTTAATTCCCCTGTGACTATTTTTACCTACGTGATATTTAAGCACCACGTCTCGCTGTTCCTGTTCGCTATCTACATAAACTACTCTCTTAGTACATTCGTAAAACTTCACTGCTCCTTTCTGAAAAAGTAATAGAGTAGCCTCTGAAAACTGCATTCGGTGTAATTCGTCTTCAAAATAAAAGAAATATTTTATTTTAGGCTTAATATAACTTTTCAGAAATCTTTTGATCAGATCCATGTTATCCAATGGTAAGTGAACCTCTAATATCTTTTGTTTATCCCTAGATATCCTTAACCGCTAATTCGTTTCTGTTCCAGGTATGAACGAGAATCTGATTCGGTTTGGTGTCTACAGCTTCTTGTAGGATGTACATCCCATCAGTATCTAAGTCACGGGCCGAATGTACTGTGCCTATACTTTCGTTTCGTCCTTCAGAAGCCGAAGTGGTCGAGCTACCTACAGATGGAATCGAATAGGGAGACCGTCGACCGGTACGTACAACTGATTCGTTACTTTTCTCCGAACTGGATGAAATAACTATCGGAGATGGTGTTCGTTCGCGCGGGGTAGAGGCGCGAGAATTGTCATTTTTATTTCTACTCAGCTGAGTTATTTCGTCTGTCAAATCTATTAAATGTCGCTGGAGCTTTTGTTCTTTTTTCTCTATATTGACTTTCATTGAAACATCTTAAACTTAAACATCAACATCATCTTCACCTAAAGCGTTAATTCTAATTCGTGATAAAGCATCAGCGTTACAATTTTGCTTTCCTTCCTTATGTTCAATGTCGTAATCAAATTCCGATAAGCGGAGTTTCCATCGCGTTAATTTACTATTGGGCTCTTTGATGGATTTTACCCAAATAAGTGGCCTGTGATCGGTGTAAATCTTAAATTTTCTCCCATATAAATATGGTCGAAAATGCTTTGTGGCCCAAACGATGGCTAAAAGTTCTTTTTCAATTGTGCTGTAACGAGTTTCAGCATCATTTAAAGTTCCACTTGCATAAGCTATCGGCTTATCGCTACCTTTGGGTCCCTGCGATAGGACGGCGCCGATGGCATAGTTGGAGGCATCGGTGGTAAGCGCAAATGGTTTTGTAAAATCGGGAAACTGTAAGAGCGGCGCGTTTGTTAAAAGCTCTTTACACTTTTCGAATGCGTCAATGTATTCCTGTTTTGTACAATCAATCCTATTTTTCTTTTTCAAGCACGATGTTAAAGGCTGGGTTAGTTTAGCAAAATCTTTTATGAATTTACGGTAATACCCTACTAAGCCAAGAAAACTTTTGATTTCCGTAACTGTTCGTGGTAACGGGAATTTCAATACGGCTTTGATCTTATCATCGTTTGGCAAAAGGCCGTCCCTGGTAATAGTGTGACCCAGGTAAAGAACCTCCTTCCTCAAAAATTCGCATTTGTCGAGTGTTACTTTTAGATTTGTTTCCCTAAGCCTATCAAATACTTTACGGAGCTTATCGATGTGTTCCTGCAGACTAGATGAATACACTATGATGTCGTCAAGATACACTAAACAGTGGATACCCTGAAGGCCTCGTAGTACATTTTCCATGGCTCTTTGGAACGTGGCGGGCGCCGTTTTTAAACCAAATGGCATCCGTTTAAATTCGTAGTGGCCTGCTTGTGTGGTGAATGCGGTTTTAGCTCTATCCGCCTCGTTCACTTCAATTTGATGGTATCCGCTAGCAAGATCTATAGTGCTAAAATATTGAGCTTTACCAATTTTATCGAAGAGGTCGTTTATATTGGGCAACGGATATTTATCATCGACTGTGATCTCATTTAGGCGTCGATAATCGATCACCATCCTAAACTTCCTATCCCCAGAGGCATCCATTTTTTTTGGTACCAGATGAACCGGTGCACTCCACGGTGAGTAAGAATCTTGTATTACATTATCTGCCAACAGTTTACCTACTTGCTTTTAAATTTCCTCATTTAAAATAGGCGGGTGTCGATAAGGTCGAATATAGATCGGGTCTTCGTTAGTCGTCCTGATATTATGTTTCACTTGATTTGTGAAAGACAAGGGCAGTTTTTCACAGTAAAATATATCACGATATTCGTTACATAATTTAAAAACACTATCACGCTCCTCTTTGTTCATATGATCCAGACGTAATTTCCGTAAATTTTCTTTCAACACATCATCAACCATACAGTCATCTTTCACAAAATTAACCTTACATTCTTCATTTTTAAATACTGTAACATCGAACGGTTCCTTAAACGTGATAACAGCTTTTACATTAGAAGCGTTTTGAATTACTGTTTCCGCGAAGTAGTTCTCACACCTAACAAGTGCGGTAGGCATACGAACGCCATCCTGAAATTGCAGAAAGTCTAAAATAGCTTCACCGCTTTGTAAGTTCGTGGGAATTTTTACTCGAGTCTCAGATCGTGGCGCTAAATGAATCTCATACGGTGGATTGTAAATAATAGGGATTCGCGCATTGCGTGTCATTAATATTTGATTTCTCATGTCTATATTAGCACCTAGTTTTTGAAGAAGATCAGATCCTATCAAGCCGTCATATCTTCCATCCACATCATAGATGTAGAGCTTATGAGGCAGTGTGCTTTTAAATGTCTTTAGCAATGGTATGTAAATTATCTCATTATGCATGCTCTGAGCATGTGTACTAACCACTGTGAACGGTTCGTAGTATCTGAACTCATTGAAAACCTCATAAGCCTTAGCAGGACTTATAAAGGACCTACTACTTCCGGTGTCGATGAGAAACTTGGAGTTTATCTCAGGGATTTCAATGTGAGGTAATTTTAAAATACTGTCACAATAATTTAAATTAATTACTTCACCGCATTGTTCGAGGCAGTTTTCTGAAAATTTTCAGGAACCACGGTTTCCGAACTGATGTTTTCAGGGCAGATGTTATCCGTATATGCGGGGTTATTTTCGTCATAATTTTCCATAAAGTTACAATCAGTAGAGGGGTACTCTACATTGTCACCATACATCTCATAGCCATAATCATAGTTGTTATAATCCTGACACTCATCCATAAAATATAGATCATTCGCTATCATGTTCTGTCTAACCGGCGCTGTGCGCATTGAAACGTCAGTATCCTGTAGCCTAGGTGCCTGTACCTGCTGTTGTGGTGCGCCAAACCTATTCTGGTTCGCCTGGGGTTGGTTCTGAATACCGAACTTAAAAACCTTGCTGTTGAGGGATACCGAATTTATATCCGCCGTGTTGGAAGGGCGCGCGTTGCGCTGATGTTTGGCCAAAGTTACGCTGAGGCATATTTTGGGGTGCCCCAAATCTAAAACCTTGCGTAGGAGGCGCGAATCTATTTGGCTGGACATAGTTAGGCCTGAATCCACCAAAGTTATTTTGTGGAATTCCGAATTTAAAATTATTATTTGGCACTGCATGAAAAGCTGGTTTAAAACCTTGAACCGCTGGTGTTGGTTGTAACGAATTTTGTGGTACTTGTACAGAAGTTTGCCTCAATAATTTATTTTTCGAATCATACTGAAACTTAAAGTTCACTTCTTCCATCACTATACTCAATGCATTCTCTAAGGTATAGGCCCCACTTGTCTGACCTGGCGCGGGCATGGCACGGGCGCCTTCCTATTCCATTCAAATTTAATACAAAATTCATGGAAATAAAGCACAATTTAGCTCGGACGACTTCGCGTCATAAGCACGTCCGATCAACGACATACCATGTGTCCTAAATTGTGCTTTATTTCCATGCATTTTGTATGAAATTTGAATGGAATAAGAAACCGCCAGTGCCTTGTCTGCGTCCGACGAGGTCACATTCATCGGGCACGGACATGGCGCAGACATGGCACAGGCGGTTTCCTATTCCATTCAAATTTCATACAAAATGCATGGAAATAAAGCACAATTTAGGACACACGGTATGTCGTTGATCGGACGTATGACGCGCCATTTCGGCGCCCGCGCCCGATCGCCGCCAGATGGGCGTCAGATGGCCGCCAGTTCGTAGTATGTACTTGCTTGCGACATATGTCCGTTAGTGATGTAAAAATGCGTGACGAATGACGATATCGAATTTAATATTGATTTTTTTTTAATTGATTGTAAAATATGCAACGCTTTATGATCATTGTCGTTCCATTATTGTAACTGAAATGTTCAAGATAAATTGTGGCTGGAAATCGGAAAAAGATTAAACTAAACCGGTATTAAATTTTTTTTATGTAATACCCATGGTAATACTAGCTGATCCTTGTGCAAATTCGTTTGCGCGTATTTTCTTCAACTGTATCAGGGCCCGATTTGGTAACCCGATGAAGAGGTTTTCGGCAGGGTTTTTCCAAAAGTTTAGTTAACCCTCTCCGTATGGTTTACACTATTATTTGATAGGTTAAACAATTCAAAACCCTTTTGATTAGGTTATCTGATCATGAGGGTTATCAATAGTATTGGGTTTTGGTATTATTCCAAAACCCATTCCTTAGGGTTACCCTTTTTATCATTGTAACACGGGTTATAAGTGGGTTATAGCAGATAATGGAGAAAAGAATTTCGGTCAAAAGATTAAAAATAATTGCGGTAATTGTGTTCTAAGCATTAAGGGTGGAAATGCAGAATACTAATTGTTTATTTTACGAAATAATAATTATATTATAATAAAATTGGAATAAATTTTCAATGACAGCTGTCAAACTTAAATCGACCATATCTCGAGAACTACTTATCATAGACTTGCCTTTACTAGCTCAAATGATTGCTATTGACATGAACTTAATTTTCGATGACAGCTGTCAAACTTAAATCGACCATATCTCGAGAACTACTTATCTTAGACTTGCTTTTACTAGCTCAAATGATAGCTATTGACAAGACCTTAATTTTCGATGACAGCTGTCAAACTTAAATCGACCATATCTCGAGAACTACTCATCTTAGACTTGCCTTTACTAGCTCAAATGATAGCTATTGACAAGACCTTAATTTTCGATGACAGCTGTCAAACTTAAATCGACCATATCTCGATAACTACTCATCTTAGACTTGCCTTTAGTAGCTCAAATGATAGCTATTGACAAGACCTTAATTTTCGATGACAGCTGTCAAACTTAAATCGACCATATCTCGAGAACTACTCATCCTAGACTTGCTTTTACTAGCTCAAATGATAGCTATTGACAAGACCTTAATTTTCAATGACAGCTGTCAAACTTAAATCGACCATATCTCGAGAACTACTCATCCTAGACTTGCTTTTACTAGCTCAAATTATTGCTATTGACATGAACTTAATTTTCGATGACAGCTGTCAAACTTAAATCGACCATATCTCGAGAACTACTTATCTTAGACTTGCTTTTACTAGCTCAAATGATAGCTATTGACAAGACCTTAATTTTCGATGACAGCTGTCAAACTTAAATCGACCATATCACGAGAACTACTCATCTTAGACTTGCCTTTACTAGCTCAAATGATAGCTATTGACAAGACCTTAATTTTCGATGACAGCTGTCAAACTTAAATCGACCATATCTCGATAACTACTCATCTTAGACTTGCCTTTAGTAGCTCAAATGATAGCTATTGACAAGACCTTAATTTTCGATGACAGCTGTCAAACTTAAATCGACCATATCTCGAGAACTACTCATCCTAGACTTGCTTTTATTAGCTCAAATGATAGCTATTGACAAGACCTTAATTTTCAATGACAGCTGTCAAACTTAAATCGACCATATCTCGAGAACTACTCATCCTAGACTTGCTTTTACTAGCTCAAATTATTGCTATTGACATGAACTTAATTTTCGATGACAGCTGTCAAACTTAAATCGACCATATCTCGAGAACTACTTATCTTAGACTTGCTTTTACTAGCTCAAATGATAGCTATTGACAAGACCTTAATTTTCGATGACAGCTGTCAAACTTAAATCAACCATATCTCGATAACTACTCATCTTAGACTTGCCTTTAGTAGCTCAAATGATAGCTATTGACAAGACCTTAATTTTCAATGACAGCTGTCAAACTTAAATCGACCATATCTCGATAACTACTCATCTTAGACTTGCCTTTAGTAGCTCAAATGATAGCTATTGACAAGACCTTAATTTTCGATGACAGCTGTCAAACTTAAATCGACCATATCTCGAGAACTACTCATCCTTTACTTGCCGTTACTAGCTTACATGATAGCTATTGTTAAGATCTTAATTTTCGATGACAGTTTTTAGTTTGACAGCTGTCATCGAAAATTAAGATTTTATTAGTAGCTCTCATTTGAGCTAGTAACGGCAAGTCTAGGATGAGTACTTCTCGAGATATGGCAAATTCAAGTTTGACATATGTCATTGAAAATAAAGATCTTGTCAATAGCTATCTTTTGAGCAATTAACGGCTAGTCTAGGATGAGTAGTTCCTGAGATATAACCATTTATAGATGAATTTGTAGAATGAGTTTCGAGTGGAGCTTTGAGTTGAGTTTTGAGTTTGAGTTTTAGAGTGACAGTGACAGTGACAATCAAAAATTATTATTCAAAATAGTTTAGAGGTCATATTTTTCTTTTTAACACGTTGACTGCGGGTCTCGGACATAACGCTTTACAAAATACTCATTATGTGTACTGTCGGCTTTGCCTAATAAATACAATAAAAATAAAAAATAACGCTACGCAGAGTACTCTGCGATGATGCCCTATGAAAACTGACTGAAACACATTTTTTTCTTTTTAACATGTTGGCTGCGGGCCTCAGTCATGACATAACTGATGACTTATGAAAACTGAAACACCATTTTTTTTCTTTTTAATTTGTTGACTGCGGGTCTCGTATATGACAACGCATACTCTGCGATGATGACCAATGAAAACTGACTGAAACACAGCACTTTCCTTATGTTTTCAAAACTTTTCTTTAATGCAGTGACGCTCTTCCTTCAACCAAATAAAGCGATCCGAACTTATACCTAATGATTGTCATCATCGTGAATCAAGAGTCAAAATCTAAATTCCCCCACCCAGTGTCAGGCGTAATGATAACCATTATGTAACATTCAAAAAAACCTATCAAGAGGTAACTCCATTTATTCGTTTAACCTCATAAGAGGTTAACCCTATCGACTGAAAACCAAAAGGAACGGGTTACACTTTCGCTTGTGTTAGGAGGAGAATACCCAAACGAAAGGGTAATCCCGTCAACTGTATAACCCAATGAAGGGGTTTCACTTTCGAAGCAACTAACTCGAAATCGGGGTTGTACGGGCCCTGATCTGTATATTTATTAATTGTATGCACGAGAGCAAGATCATCTTCGTCTTCTGAGGATGACATGCTGACACATCGATACCGGACAACAGACTGCACTACACTTGTGCCTCTGTCACGTCATTTCTGCGTCTTGTCCGAGCCATGTCCGCGCCATGCCCGTGCCATGTCCTCGCCACGTCCGTGCCACGTCCGCGCCATGTCCGCGCCATGTCCTTGCCCGATATGTGTGACCTGGGCCTAAGTTAGAGCAACCTTTCAACCGCAAAATCCTAATCATATCTTCCGGTAAATTATATAGAAACACGTTCAGAGCTGTGTTGTTATAAACAATCATTTTCGCGGCTTTGATTCCTTCATCGGTAAGTCTATTTACTTTCGCAAACAAAGAGCTTCTAACGTTCTGAATTCTATGACAAAACTGAATGTACGTTTCACCTTGTTTAAGCTTCAGAGTCTCAAGCTCTATCGCTATGCACTCCTCTGATCGAGGGTCACCGAAATGTTGTGTAAGTAATTGTTTTAACTCATCATACGATTTTATATTAGGGTGATCACTAAGTAACGTCGCAGCTCTACCAGTAAGCCTACTTGATACAGCGTGGAATAAGTATAAACTCTGATCTAAATTTCCGTCAATTTAACTTCCACTAATCACATAATCACACTTGGATAAAAATAAATTTAGTAAGTTTTCTTCCCCATCATATTTAGGGATCAGTGACAAGGTTTCCTTGGGCACTGCTTTGATCGACATGTTACTTTATTAAATATTACTTATTCTATACTATTCAATAATGCCTATTTTAGTGCAACTACTTCTACTTATTACTACACAAATTAACTACGAGTATGACGGATTTGCCAATGTTTGTGCAAATCAGTTCGCCAATTTATATGCAAACAAAATCAGATAAACGCAATTAATGAGCCCGACGATTTAAGTCCGGGAGTATTAGGAAAAGACAGGAATATGAAACACAGGAAGTGAAAAGGTTTACTCACAAGCTGCTCGATCCCATGTCCTCCAAGAGCCGAATCAATCACCACTTTCACACGCGATCACCGTAGGGAGTCGAATTTATTTGGTTCGTTTCTTTCCGCGTCCGCGTAGAGTCGGTTTTCGAGTGAAACGCTACTTTTTCGTGAGACCGATTTTGGGGTTCTTCACGAGCGTAGTTTTCGTGAAAATCGCAGAAAATCCACAAGGCTGCGCCAGACTTGTACGGGAAAGCGTGAAAAGCCTTTTTAAAAACACGAAAATTAATTTAATATAAGGTATTTAATGTTCAAGATGTTATTCGTACAATGGATTGATTCAGACTGGCTCTCCAGTCACTATAATCTATCGGAGTCCAGACGTAACGTCCGCAAAATGCACACCTGAGACCGTGCGTGGGCGCAGGTATGCAGTGCTTATGCAGCACTAAATATACTATTGTTAGTGGAAGTTGCGACCATAACTACCTAGTTTACCTTTTTGTTTTGTTGTTGCCATGTTTCGCAGTAAAAGATCGTTCTATTTTTAAATTACACGACAAATACCTATAAGTCTACATTATGTAGTAATAACATCGAGATATTTATACTCTAGAGTGGAAAACGTGGAAAAAAGTATCTGTACCAAAACTCTGCGCACGCTGTCAATTGCGCGGTCTTTGAATACTTATAAAGCGACATAAGGTTTAAATTAGTGCAGATTTGTCATTTTTAAGTTTATTTATGTCAAACACGCTTGGACGATTTTTGTTAAATGTCACTTGAAGACTGTCACTCTATAGTGTTCTATATAATTATCTCGATGAGTAATAATAATACATCTTTTGCCGGCCGCTGCTGGCATGTATTTGACCAGTACAGTAATAAATACCTAACAAAATAATACTCAAAATTCCAAGCATGTTTGAGTAAATATAGTTAACACTAACTATAAAAAAGTGACGATCTGCGAAAGGCTGCTGGTAGAAGCTGCTCAGGGCAGGGCGCAAAGAAGCTCATTAGGCTAATATAGGCTGATGATGATGATTATGATAAAGTATAAATTGTACACTTAAGTCTCTGTTTGCTTATATACACGGTGAGTTTGAATTTTAATATTTTCCCGAAAAGAGGTAAATGTCCTTCTGATGTCAACAATTTCTGTTCTAAGACTTTTCGATCTTTTAGATTTTTATTAAAGAACTGGCTGATTAGCCTCGCCATAATTTAACTGAAAAACTCGTGAGGCCCTAAGTAACTTAATAATGTTAATTGATCATTATTGTAGCTTTGCTTTGATATAGGATTGCCACACACAACACAAAGATAAGCTTAAAGTATTTAAAAAAACACGTATTCTTAACTGAGGTTATCTCGACTTCTGGACAGCCATGGTCCAAATCATACCCTTTTAGGATAACATCATCATCATCATCAACTTAAGGCCACTGCTGAACATAGGTCTTCTCCAAGGAATTCCACGAAGATAGCCCTCTCCATTCGATTACCTGCAATCTTGACGTCGGTCCATCTGGTGGAGGGTCTCCCTACACTTGAATTGTAAGGATAAATAGATAGATAACACTTTAATCACCACATTAAGGTGACTATACATGTCAAACCTCCCCTCTCGCTCGCACTATTCAACATTTTTGAAGATATAAAATAACTGAATTTAGTTATGCGAAATAGCAAACCTTCACGGCCTAGAAAACATTAATACAAAAAGGTTCAGCAAGAATATCATGTTGAACCCAAAGGATAAAAAATTAACCTAAGATATGGATAAAAAATTCACCTTGTATAAATGTAGTCCCATACAAAATACTATTATTCGGTAACTATCGTCATGTATTTTGGTATGTACCACATGAGTTTTGAGGTAACCGTAATAACCGCTCACCTGTGACTTTAACTAGGTAATGGACTTCATCTCAGCCCAATTACCGACATACAAGCACAAACCCAATTATGGTCACGCCTGTCGCACTAATTCGGTTAAGCGTAAGTTCTACGTTCTACAAGGAACAAGGATAGAGTTCGGTTTGTATGTATGGTAGATATGTTTACACAGTTATAACAATATTTAGATGAGTAGAGTAGAAATATATAAAATAATTCTAGTCTGGCCAGCTTATCTCCGCAGAACGTTGTTTCTCTAAAAAAAAGAAAGGCATTTTTTTTATCCTTGTCAATTGGGTACAATGGGTGAAACTCAAGCTGTCTTATTCCAAAACAAAGAATAAAGGTAGTCTAGGTTTAAAACTGGTATTTTGTAGGAAAAATGTCAGATTCTAACGTAGACTATCTTTAGTCTTCGTTTTGGAATGAGGGGGAAGGAATTTTGGTTTTTTTAGTACGCGCTTTGAAAAATTGTCAAAAAACAACTTAAAACGATCTGCAATAATTTATAAAAAAATCAAACCTCTTTGGAATAGGTACGAATCGATTTTAGGTGGTACGAAGTTCACAGGGTCAACTAGTAAGTAATTATCATGGAATTACTACTAATACTAACGTAGAAGGGAATGCGCCCTTTGAACAATAGTCTGTGCCTAAATTTTCTTCCCCTTGCCCCTAAAGGTATTGTGTCTCGTTTAGACTACTAGCACTAGCATGATAAAAACTCCTTGGTAGTAAAAAAAGAATACTAATTTGCTGATCTCGATCAAAAAGTGTTTGTCATTTTGTCTATATATTGTACAGTACTATGGAGGCGGTATTTTTTTTAATTTAGAACAGCAGTGTTATTTTTGTTTTATTTTACTTTGTATTGTTTTTCTGATTTAAGTTGCGAAAAGTTTATGGCTCTTTAATCAACCTACATTAGTAAGACACAAGTGTAGTGAACTGAAATAAAAGTACCCATTAAACTGGACTTCTCAGATGAAGGAAGTTTTGCTGATTTTTTTGTTATAGCCGCATAGCTATATAACAGAATGCAGCTTGAGCGAAGACTGACGACTTGACAAAATACTGGATAAATGGATTGAAGGAAGAAAATCACTTGTGTACTGCAAAATAAAATGGAAGACTGTCAAAAGACTTTAGCCTGCCCAAATGGGGCTAGAAACAAAAATATAAGGTTATTATTGAAATAAAAATAACATTACTTTTGTATGCATCTAAAACGTAATTGTTAATTTTCGTTAAACCTTTTTTGAAATTTAATACGTTTTTATTAATAAATGTAGTTTTTATGTACTAAAATGTATCAAAATTACCTTAGTATTACGATAAAATATATCAATCGATTTGATAAATAATCGATCGGCTCACCCGAGCTCGCAACGACACCAGACCCTCTACTACTCCATACACCTCTTTGCCCTTATCCATTTCATATTCATAGAACCTTAGTGAAATTTACATTCACTTTGTCCATTATTGGGTTCTCTGCGTATCCTATTGTGTGCGTTATCATGTGGTTGAGGGAATAATAGAGATTAGTAAATTTAGATCAACATTGGCACGTGAAATAGTCTGTTGTTTTAGCAAGTTTAGTTTGTTAGTTTTTAAGTTCTCTGTGAAGGGCTGGTCCGGAGGAGTACCTACTACTACCATGATTTTTTCTATTGTATTATTGTGTGTCAGTAGAAGGAAGTGAGTGCCGGTGACATTACAGGTATATAACGCTTAAGACTGCCCACCCATGACCGATAATCGGTAACCGATTTGTTGTAGGAGAAAAATGAAACGAACTAATTGCATTAGTATAACGCACACGTCCTACAAAAAAGTCGGTCATAAATACTTTCAGGAAAAATCTGCCCGATTATCGGTACTACAAAAAGTCCGACGTGGGCGAGAAGCTTAACAAATTCATGCGTAAGTTGATGGACGTAGGGTGTTGCATCGTAGAGCACATTCCAAACATGCGTGACCTGAGCAATACATTTTGATAGGTGCTTGATGGTTACCATTTAACACCAGGTAGGCCAATTGCTTGTTTCATCTTGATGAAATGTTCTCGATGAAATTTTTTTTCATGCTTGATCTTTGATGCTGTCAATGCTGAGAAAGGGTCCTTTTTACACTTTTGTATGTAGTAGAATCACTTATTTCTAATTTTAGGATAATTGTATATATTAGATACGTACTTGTATATCTTGGGTAAAATAAATAACTTTTCTGTCTTCCTATCTTTCTTTCATCTTCAAGTGTCATAAAAAAAACTGTGTTCTTGTCTATTTCATCATCAACTCGTAGAAATTCACTGCTGAATATACTCTTCCCTAAATATTTCCACCAACAATATCTACTTACTCACTTCCTCGAGACTTCTTGACGTAGGCTTATTATGTGGAGCTCAAAATTAAATTCTATTAAAAAAATATTTTGTTAGGTTTGTAGGTTGTAAAGTTTTAGTGAAATGTACCTAAAAAACTATCGTAAAAATCCTAATGCTAATAATATTATGAAAGCGAAAGTGAGTTTTGTTTATAAGGTACTGCGTGAAAGAGTTCACGCCTTAACTGCTCAATATAATCACCACAAAAAGTTCAAATACACGTCTTCAAGAGTACAAAAGGACATAATATACTTTCCAGAAAAAAAAGTTCACTTTTCATAAGGGATAGAAAAAATACTTATAGAATTATTTTTAACGTGAGCGAAGCCACGGGCGGAATCTAGTGCGATACAAAGTGAATATTGAAGATTTGAAATGTAAGAACCTCAAGGACCACACTTTCACACTTTGAGTGCTTAAAACACACTTGCTCTAGGGCGCGAGCTGTTTCTTGTGCATCTCGCGGAGCGTCATTTCCGAGGCCCGCAGTCAACGTGTTAAGGAAATAAAAATATGTTTCATTTTCGCGCAGCAGGTGAAGGTCCACCTGAGACGCAGAAGGTTGCGGGTTCGATCCCCACCGCGAGACAAATGATTGTATTATCCGCAGATATTTGTCTCGGGCCTGAATGTTTTATATATATAATATGTATGTATTTAAAAAAAAAAGTAAGTGAGTAGTATATCAGTCATGTGGTTTCCATAACACAAGCTCTGCTTAATTTAGGGCTACATGTTGCTGTGTGATAATGTCCAGCATTATTTATTTAATTATTTACACAGTTATAATTTTGGTTGTGTATGTTATTTCAGCTGTCAGCCCTCAGCTCTATAGCTCATCAAAATCGGATATTATCTAGGCAGGATCACTCAGAAATTGCTTATACATATCAAATGTCTAGGCCATGGTCTAAAGCTAGGTTTGCGAAAGGGTTTTACGAGGCTTCCCATCCGTACCCGTACATTGGATATGAAAAATTTAATATGGACGGACTTACATCAAGAATCTGTTTCTAACTAGTGGAACCTATCCAAACATATATTTTTACTATTGTAACATTATATTTTAAGGTTTATCATCATCAACCCGGACATTGGATATGAAAAATTTAATATGGATGAACTCAAGAATCTGTTTCCAACTAGTGAAACTTTTTTTTATTTTTTATTTAATATGGACCAGCTCTTGAACTCGAGGCTTGCATAGGCAAGGATGAGGTCGGCGATGGGGCGAGCTAAACGACGATCAATATATGTTTTTACTATCGTAACAATATATTTTGAGGTTTGTCATCATCAGCCTATAGCAGTCCACTGCTGGACATAGATCTCTCCTAATGAGCACCATTGCGACCTGCCTTTTCACGAACTAATATTGAACACGGCTCTTTTGCTTTCTTACGAGCTTGATGTTTTGTTACTAACGAATCGACATCATCATTATCATCAGCCTTTAGCACTCCATTGGTGGAGATAGGCCTCTCTTAATGAGCGCCACTGCGCCCTGTCCACTGCTCGACTTTTTTGATGTTGAATTTAGGAAAATACCTTTATTTATTTATACTTTATTGCACAATAAATGTAACAAAAGCCGGGATTTAATGCTACGAGCATTAAATCCCGGCTTTTGTTACATTATGTAGAAAATCTACCAACCAAACCTGTGATTTGTTATCAGACAGACGGCAGTAGGCGTGCTTCTTAATAAAATCAGAAAATGTCTTATTTAAAAAAGATAGGGTTGAAATCCTATCTGGGCAAGATAGGATTCTCTAGTCTCTAGTTCTTAGATAACTTCTTCAGACTGAAGATGATGATGGTGTTCACCAATAGTTCGTATCAACATCCAAGAGGTTCTCCACGAGATATTATTCGCATCGAACGATGCTTCAGTCCTCGTCCTTGTAAAGATGAGTGCACACTTGAGAATTTACTTGTGACAGAGTATTGAGCGCGCTCAATACGTCATCTTTTTCACAAACACTATTTGAACACAACACTCGACCATTTGTTAATGAATAGGTACATAATACCTTGTAACGTAGTGTAGAACGCCCTCCAGCCATATGGAGTAACGATTTACGAAATTCTGCTGGTTGAAGCTGGAAATGTCGAGCTCAGGATAAAGCGCAATGGCGCTCATTAGAGAAGACCTATGTCCAGCAGTGGACTGCTATAGGCCAATGATTTATTTATTTATTTATTTATTTATATAATAGGAACGCCAACAGCTTAAATATCAATACATTGTAGAGTTACACTGGCAAAGTTTTCATTCTGATATAGAAACCAATTACAGGTTAATGATGATGATGATGATGATGATAATCTTGTTACAATGTACCTATATATAGCCCTTTTTACGAACTAATATTGAGCATTACTCTCAGCCTTAGTCTAAGCCTTAATGAGTGCCATTGCACCCTGTCTTCAGCTCTATCAGCAGCTTATCGGAAATTGTCTCTCCAACTGGCCAGAGCGCGTCCTACACTACGATTGCCGAGCCGCGTTTTCCACTCAAGAACTCTTTTACCCCAATTGAAGTGAATTTGTGTACTAACAAATGATCTATTGTGAAACACACCTTCGCAGAACGTTCTAGACACTTTGACAGACGCCTTGTTAACACGACTCTGCCGAATCCCGCAGATCCTATTGTAACATGACGTCAGAATGGACACAATAGTAAGTGACGTCACGGGAACGGGACACGGTTTATCAAGTGTGGCTTTTCGTTTGTCATTGTTCCTGATACTGTTTACTGTACCGTTTTACTGTACAGGGCCCTTATTCTTTATGACACAAAAGATTCCTTGCCGATAACGTGTGACGTCATAGCATGCTTCTAACACAAACGCGTTTCTAAAACACGCCATGGCGCGTCTCGTTAAGAAATTTGACATGGGCATAGAAAATACGCATATTCCATGCAGATATCGTAACGAGGCGCGTTACGTTTGCGTTTGGTGATAGGGAAAAAGAGTCATATGTGGTACCGACACCAAAGTAAAATTTTCAAAATGGCTTCTGAAGTGTTTCTAAGAACATTAATAATGCAAAGCTCGAGTTATAATAACACACACACCAGTCTGCTGCCCACTGCTGGACATAAGCCTCCCCTAATAAAAAGGGGCATTTATCAATAATCCCCGCGCTGAGCAAGTGGATTGGTGATAGCAGGGTACATTCGCTTATGTCTGTGTCGCCGACCAGGAGATTTAGCCGTGCTGGTGTAGGCTGCGCTGTGCCGCAATCAGCCGGCCACCAAAGCCCCGTTTGTTAGTTAACAGGTGGCACCCCGACCTTGGGCTTTGAGGCCCAAAAAAATTCTAAAGTTACTGCTGGAAATAGGCCTTCCCTATAAAAAAGTGGATATGCCCATATTCCCCACGCTGGGCATGTGCATTGGATCGCATGTTGTACCGCTAAACGCTGTTCCTTGTCGGCGGCCATGTGATTTAGCTGTGACACAATTAGCCGGCCACCAGAGCACCGTTTGTTATAGCAGGTTCGCCACAGGCAGCTGATTTTTGGCTTTGATTCTAAAGATAGAAGTTATACTACGTTTCTTTTATCAACAACTTAATAACCGTGGGGTTAGTGAACCATAGACACCACTTTAAATTAGGTACATACCTTAACCATCATCTCTTTAATGCCCTACTTAGATTACTTTCCTTCTAATATCGTGGCTTAAGTGCCAAAGTTCTTTAAAGTATGAAGAAACAATGAACCAAGTTTTTGATACTAAATATTCGCATAAACTGAGTATAATGAAAAAAGTTTGCACGTAATAAAGTGCAAAATATCCGCATGATATTTTTTGTAATAATTTTGTTTACTTTTACTTATGATAACCAAATTTTGGGCATGTTTTGTTTCCAAAAATACAAGTCCTCATTACAACAAAATGTTGGGCAAAATATTTTGAAAAATGTTTCCAAAAATACAATAAACTATACTTAGGTACTTATATAAAAAACAATTGCCGCCCTTCTGCCTCGCTAAAACTTGAAAACGTCGTAATAATTTGAATATTATTATTATTTGCTCTGTTTGCCTTGATTTAGGGGTAGTTTAGGAAAAAAGAAAATGAGGAAAAAACCCAAAGGTTCAGCCGAAAAATTATAAAATCAATATAATTTATGGAATTTTATGGAACTCTTGAATTAGGAGAGGACAAGGTTGGGTCAGCTTTAAAGAAATAATAATGCAGAACACTATTATACAGCATCACTACCCCAAACTAAGCAGACCTTTTATGGAAATCACATGCCTGCTAAACTTATAAACTTATATATTTTTGACAATACCTACATCATCCTCATCATCATCATCATCATCAGCCTATAGCAGTGCACTGCTGGACATAGGCCTCCCCTAATGAGCGCCATTGCGCCCTGTCCTGAGCTCGACGCATCCAGCTTCTACCAGCAGCCTTTCGCAGATCGTCACTCCACCTGGCCGGAGGGCGTCCTAAACTACGTTTGCCGAGCCACATACCTACATATCATACATAAAAACCCCAGTCTCAACACAAATAATAGCTCCGTCGCTCACAACCTTCATGATAGAGATTTTAAAACTCGAACAACAATCTCGACATATTTAGATGAACGAAAATGAACAATTTTCCAGAAACAAAATCAAACTCGCACCTCCATCATCTTGGCTAGGCACCCACTGTTCAAAATCGAATATTACTTAAATTTTTTAAGTTGCACAATACACCTAGCTTATAAAAAAAAACTTGTATTTACTTCTCTACTGTAACGGTGAGGTACGAATATTATTAAATAGAAACGCTTTGAATAACCATCGATAACACAGCTCGGTTTGAACCACCAAACTCTAATCGGATCAACAAGGCGGTGATAAAACCTATAAGAGAGGGTGATAAAAAACAATAACACTATAGAACGCTTGCGAAAAAATAGACCTCTAATACTGGGTCCACATAGCACCGACTTTCTTTTTATGCGCACAAGTTTTTGAAATCTTTAACTCTAGTGAAGTTATTAGGCCACCAAAGGCTTCCCTTTTAACAAACTTGGAAGGCTTAACGACTGAAAAAGCCGGGAAAAACATCTTAACGAGCCTTCCGAAGCACGGAAGCGCACAGATCCGAATGCAACTAAACGGTTGAGCATCCATGTAGTGACCGGGTTGTGGAAGTGTTGCCTAAGATGAATCTGCTAAGAACAGGGAAGTAAGCCACGCCACGAGCGCTTAGACCTTATAGCCAATGGCGTGGTATTAATATAGAAAGCACCAAATTGCGTGTTTCTTCAGATTCAAACATGACGTGTGAACGTGACAATGTAAGTTTGTGCAAAAAAAATTAGCGTCTACTATCTACAATATACGATACGATATACGATGAATCTACGCTTTCTCATGAAAGCGTAAATTCAAAATAACTATTCTACTTCCATCATAAAAATGTATTTTTGATAGATGTCAAAGTCCAGAACTAGTGATTGCGGCCACATAACATTGAACGATTTTTGAATCGATTATTGACACCAACGTCGAATAAAAAAACTCATATTATTATTTTGTCATTATCATTGTTGGGTCTTAATATCTCAACAAATTAATTATTTCATCAAGAACTATAATTATTTTTACCGTTACCGTAATTATTTTTATAATAATTAATTTATTATGAAAAAAATCGGATTGCAAAACGAACCTATTTAGCTTTGGATTCGGACTGTTTCAGATAAGAACGTTGGCAGCATTGAGTTTAAAATGTTAAAAAATTAATAAGATGGAAGCACTATATTTGACATTTTCCAGTATATTTCTTTACGCTTCCGATACGTCGAGAAGACTTCACGTCCACACGTCACGTTTGCCTAGACTAAAGTCGGTGCTGTGTGAACCTAGTAACAAGAGAAAAAAATGTCGGACCAATAAACTAAAATATCTAGGGTCAGGTCGCGGTGGCAAAGGTCAAGACTGTTTTCGACGGCGCTATTGATCTGCAATAAAACCCACTCAGCTTAACTTCTAAGAATTTATTGTTTGTTTTTGAAGGTATTTCTTTTCTATTGTGTATTGAAGCGTCAGGTGGCGAATTTACGAAAATAAATTTATGATACTGGAAGATTGGCCACCTGATGTAAGGGAATAATCACCATAACAAAGTATTTAACTAGCTTCCACCCGTGGCTCCTCTCGCGTAGTCTGGGATAAAAATTGCTTATGTGTCAATCCAGGTGTACTACCAGGACTATGTATATTCCAAGTTTCATTATCCAGGAGTTGAGCGGTAACAAACGGAACAATCATACTTACACACGTGATAGCTTGGTCACGTACGTTAGAAACGCAAAAAAAAATAAAATAAAAATTCTTTTAAATAATAGTAAAAATTTAAAAGTACATCGGTAAAGTAAGAACCCCAAGAACAAAAGCATTGAAAGGTAATGTTAGATATAGTTTTCTAGTCAAAAGCCGTAGTTGAGAGCTGACTAGGCCATGGCAAGAAAAAATGATGTTTTTCTTCACCAATCGAAATTATCTGGAAATCATACCAAACCTAAAAAAGTATGAAACAGTAGATGACCCGGTAAACTTCGTACCTCTTAAAATTTGATACATAATTTTAACATTTTCGTTTTTTTCATTATTTTTCTTTGCTTAAATTAAATACTTATAAGGCAAATAAAAAAAAACATATCGGTTGAGCCATTTTCGAGATTTTGCGACACACGGCAATGAAGAAGAAAACCATTTTTTGTTATACAAAAAATTACGAGAACAACTGTGTTTTTCTTATTTTTTTATCTCTAAAACTGACCGAGATATAAAAGTGCAAAGTTTACATTTTCGGTCTAAGCCGCGGACCGAGCGCGATATCGTTGATGACGTCACGTGTCCTACCACCGTGCGAGCGACTCGGGGATTCAAAGCATTTACCCGAATGTGCCCGTCGCGCGCGGAACTACTTTGTTTATTTTGAATAAGAAACAATAAAAACAACTTTAGTCCATCTAATAAATACTGTATCGTGCCTCAGTGTAAAAATACGGCCACAAAAACACCCGAAAAGTGTTTTTTTTACGTTCCTAAGGATCCAAAAATCAGAAAAAAATTGACAAATACGATGAGAAGAGCCCCCGTTAGGGCCAAAAACGACAGTATATTGTTGTGAGGATCATGTCGATGTAATTATTCAAATACCATGTGAAATACTAACTAAGTAGCAGGTACTTAACCTTGCCATGTGAAACACTAACTAAGTACCTCGTAGGTAGTTTAGGTAGGTACTTGGTTAATGCTAGGAACATGCTTTTTAGGGTTCTGTACCCAAAGGGTAAATACGGAAACCCTATTAGGTACTAAGACTTCGCTGTCCGTCTGTATGTCTGTATGTCCGTCTATCTGTCACCAGGCTGTATCTCAAGAACCACGATAGTTAGACAGTGGAAATTTTTATTTTATATTTATATTGGTAGACCCTTGAAATATTCACAGAATATTTTGTTTATATATTTAGGTAATATAAATAGGTTTAGGTAAAATAAATAATTAAATTTAATTAAAATTATTAAGGGGGGCTCCTCGATACATAATATATTAGTAGGTATGTCGTATGTAGGGTACGCGACTCGCAGTTTATTGAACCATTCTAAGGTATTCTCTTTATTTTTATAAAACATTCTGCCACCATCAAACCGTACTATGGGAAGGTTGTTACATTGGCCTTTTTTGAAATCATTCTTCCATTTTAGTTTTAAGACAATAATTTACACAATACACTCAATCAATCAGCATTATTTTAAACTAATAAAAATAACCAGAGCGCACAAGAGCAAACAACTTAGCAGCGAAATGTACTACGGACGCCCGCCGCGCCGCGCCGTATAGGAGCGATGACGTCACGCGCTACTCGCGATCACTGGCGAGATTTAAAAAATCTACGTAAACTTCCGACGCTTATAACTTCGGTAATATTGCACCGATCGATGTGAAATAAAAATTAGAATAATGTATACGGTCTAGACTTTGATTCTACGTAAAAATGTGATACTGTAACCTTGTTATCTTCTTCATTGATTTGAGGATGACGACCTCTGTGGCGCAGTGGGCGAAGGTCCTCCTGAGACGCAGAAGGTTTCGGGTTCGATTCCCGCCGCGGGACAAATGTTTGCATGTTCTGCAGATATATTTGTCTCAGGTCTGGGTATTTTCTATGTATGATATGTATGTATTTATAAAAAAAAGTATATATGTAATATATCAATCATGTGATTCCCTTAACAAAATCTCTGCTTAGTTTGGGGCTACATGATGTTGTGTGATAGTCCAGCATTATTCTTATTATATTTGTCGGCGCAAAGCCGCTAAAATCTGTAATAATTATTAAGGATAGAAAACAAAACTGATGGTTTAGTATGTAAACCATGTAAAACAATGTAAAATTGATTAATGAATAATTTAACAACCTACTAGTTTCTGTTATAGGTTTTGATATTAGTTGAGGAATGAGTAATGATTTGTTTTGAAGCGCAATACCAAATGATTACTCATGATTAATTCAAAATTATTTTTAACAAGTGAAAACCTATTCTTAATTCATGTTTTGATTTATAATTACAGAAAAGTAATCTTCTTTGCTTTGCTATTAATTTACTTTGTTAATAAAGGACTTTTGATTGAACTTGTTTTGCAGCGAAAATATTCAGCGGAATATTTAAATGCGTTAAAATAAAATGATATTTTCAAATCTAACTTTAAAAATGTTAAAATGAATTTACAGTAAAAAAAATCATTAATCTGATCTTAAAGTAATTTGAACACCGTTTTTATTTATTTTGTACTGCGAAGCCGTATTACGAGTCGAGACACGATTGTGGAAGGTGTTCTTGTGTTTTGTGAAGTATTTTAGAAATCCTGTGAGTACCTACCTACTTTTGATACTTAGCTTAAAAAGCCTTATTTGGTTCTCGAAATAAATTGCGTTTTTCTTACTTGTGTTTCGTTATTTGCAATGAGCAACCATAGTGATGAAAGTAGTGACGTCAGCCTAGCTGACGTCACTCCTTTTAAAAACCCCGCTGGTCAGGCTGCTTCGTTATCAGAAGTGGGATTACCACCCACTTCTCGACCATCTGACTCTAATAATGCTTCTGTTAGCGGAGTACCAGCGGAGTTTTCACGGAGTTGTTGCAAATGGTGAGACACGACGTGTCCGATCGTATCACGGAACAAGCTGAATCTAACATAAAAATTGGTTACGTAGTTTTGCCGTCATACGATCTGGACGTGAATATTGGTGTACGCGAGTGGTGTCAGCATGCGTCCACTGCCATGGAAACTTATAACTTCAGCGACTATGTTGTTTCAACCGCTACGTGGCAGGAATTGCGCGAGTTCGGATGTCGACTTTTGAACAGATATTCTCCAGGAATATTTTTACTTTCGAGACTACATTTATGTCACTCGAAAAGATATTGCGCAGTTTTCGTCACTGGTTTAGGTATTGGAGGTATCGGGATGAGCGATTGAGAATAGTAATATACCCTCGCCATTTCGGTAGCGTCGTCGATTAAACGTGTTGATCTCATCCTGGTACAACTAACTCACAGGTTCCAACAAAGCGACCGCGGTTCACTGATAGGACATCACTCTTTTGCCAAGGTTGCAAACAGCCTGGTCATGGTACACTCTCTTTTCTTAGGACCCGAAACCTGCCTCGCAGAGTACGGGAAAGCCAACTTGTATGTTCTGCTCTAGGGTTGGTCACACTCACACTTATGAAACATGTTACAATCGTGGGCGTGCGCTGGTGACAAACGTTAAATGTGCGGGTATACCTGAATAAAATTCAATTTCGGTGACTGGAGCTGGAGCTGGAGCTTGAGCTGGAGCTTGAGCTGGAGGCTCAAAATTAACGGCAATTTTTTATAGCGTTCGGAATGTTTAGCTACGCGCGAATTATTAGCAGAAAAATTACCTTTACACATGTAGTCAATTATTTAAAAGGGATAGGTCAATTCATAGTAGCTCCACCATCAACATTCACTACGGTCAGTGTTATTGATGGCTTAAGTGTATCTAGAACAGATGTTCCACGTAGTCTTAGACTACAAGTTACAAGTTAGTCCGAGCCCAGTAAAAGTGGAGGCTTTAACGAAGGTACCGATACTGAAAACTACCAAACAGGTTAGGCAATTTAACGGCCTCGCTGGGTTCTTTATACGTTTCTTTCCCGATTTTTCACGTGTTATGGTACCAATTTAAAAACTAACAAAGAAAGACGCCACATGGGAATGGAACGAAAGACTCGACGAGGCTCGTAATGATATTGTTTAACATTTGTCTACTGCGCCTACCCTTATGATATTTCAGGAACATGTACCGATCGAGCTCTACACTGACGCAAGCATCCTTTGGTAAGGAGCGGTGCTGATCGAGATCATAGAGACTCGCCAGCATCCAGCATGAGAGAAGACTCTTCAGAAGCTGAAAGAACCTTACGGGCTGGAGAAGATGAGTACAATCGTCTTATGGACCTCCAAAAGGCTGTCTGGTACCGTACAAACCCTTATTCACTCCATTCAGAAGTTCACTGCAGTATTCCAAGTTGTCCACATGGGCATCACTGACAAGCGGTGTACGAGAAACGCGGAAGGACAAGATGTGTGTGTTATTGTAGCTATTTACGCATTTTTAAGTACATACTGATTAGTTACTCCAACGACGAGCCAAAGCAGCATTCTCCCAGCACTTAATTGCCTTGTTTACTTATTTTGAACACCAGTACAGATCCTGGTGAATGGTGGGCGTAAATTTATTGCTGAATATTAAGCCTATTGTGGTCATTTTAGTGTCTATAAACACTTGATAGCATCAGGAGTAAGCCGAGCAAATGACCAAGTCGAAAGGGTGATGAGCATACTAAAAAATACACTAACAATGATCAAAAACTATGACACTGAAAATAGGCAGACCGTTTTGGAAGCTCTATGGCTGGCATTCAAATGCATTATTATTTTTAACTAAATGCCAAATAACGTGATTAATTTATCTGTAAATAAATTGAAAAATGTTGTTTAACGTAATCAATGTGCAAAAGCCTATTATAAAATATTTGACTCCAACTGCATTAAAATCAATGTAATACATAGTTAATAAGTTGAGCCTAACCGTGAAAAAAAAAAAAAAAACCAAGCAGAGTTTCTTGCCAATTCTTCTCTGTTTGGCCACGTTACAAATTGGTGTAATGAAATAAAAATAAAAATAAAAAATAAAAATAATAATTAAAAGAAAGACAATTCAAAGTGTACTTTACTTGCTAAATGAATAAACAGATTTTTACTTTCACTTTACTCCACACAGAATAACCGGAGTTGCACCACTTAACCCTTACGACTGGTAAACATCGATGACGAGTCTGTCGACTCTGACGCGCTCGAATAACACTTATTAGAAAATGGCTACTGCTGCTGTTGACTATGACAAACAAAGGTTTGATAACCAAGACCAAAGCAAAGTTGCGTTCGCTTCAAAGTGGTGACTATGTACTCGTTAAAAATAATCCCTTGGACCAAATTTCCTTATCTTTATTTAGATCTCTAATATACTAAAGCATATGAGATCAATAGAATACTTGACAATGAAGCAGTATACGGTGAAACACGTCACTGGCAAGGGACGTCCACGTAAGGTGGTTCACGATTAGCTTTGTCAACTGCCACAACCAGGAGACCAAGATACCGTGTCGGCGGGATTCAATGATGACTCCCAATAACAAGCAACACATTCGATAGATGGTGAAGTCTCTACGGACTCTTATCATCAGACAACTTCCACCGACTGCCGTGGCCGTCCACGTTCAAGCTGCCCAGACATTGGACACCTAAAACAAGCTGGTTAGTTATTTTCATGTCGAACCTGATTCAATACAAAGAAATGAACCTAGGTAGTTGATGTCTGTCTTAATGACGACGTGTTGAAATAATGTTATAACTGTACAAAACATCTTTCATCCCTTGCTTCCCTTCCCCATAGTTGTTTTCAGAGCCTCTGGGGACCACGGTCATAACAATAAGGCCTAAGCCCCAGCATCGACCTTCCCTAATCATTTAGAGCCCTTGTGGACCACGGCGAACAAGACCGCTCTGCACCACAACCTCAACTTCCTGCGAGCTAATATATGAACAACATGCTTTTCAGAGCCTCTGGGGACCACGGTCATAAAAATAAGGCCTAGGCCCCAGCATCGTCCTTTACACATCCTTTAGAGCCCCTGTGGACCACGGCGTACAAGACCGCTCAGCGCCACAGCATCATCCTTGTCTGCGAGAAACATATAATGCAAGTATGCGTGGAGCATTTGCATTGACATACAATAAATAAAATCGTGCGTAATGCGTGGAGCATTGGCACCTTCCCCATAGTTGTTTTCAGAGCCTCTGGGGACCACGGTCATAACAATAAGGCCTAGGCCCCAGCATCGACCTTCCCTAATCATTTAGAACCCTTGTGGACCACGGCGTACAAGACAGCTCAGCACCACAACCTCAACTACCTGTGAGCTTATAACATGAAGAAATCAAGTTTAACATTACATACTACGGTGTACGGCTATTAGCCCCTACGATGGAAATAAATGAACAAAATACTTTTCAGAGCCTCTGGGGATCACGGTCATAAAAATAAGGCCTAGGCCCCAGCATCGTCCTTTACACATCCTTTAGAGCCCTTCTGGACCACGGCGTACGAGACCGCTCAGCGCCACAACATCAACTTCCTGCGAGCTAAGACCGGTCTAAGGTCGTGATATCGTTGATGACGTCACCGCTTCTGTCTCCGGGCGAGCGACTCGGGGATTCGAAGCATTTACCCGAATGTGCCCGTCGCGCACGGAACTACTTTGTTTATTTTAAATAAGAATCAATAAAAACTACATGAGTCCATCTTATAAATGTTGTATTGAGCCTCAGTGTAAAAATAGGGCCACAAAAACACCCGAAAAGTTATTTTTTTACGTTCCCAAGGATCTGAAAATCAGAAAAAATGAACAAATGCTATGAGAAGAGCACATCCAGGGCCAAAAACAACAGCATATATATTGTTGTGAGGATCATTTCGATGTCAATTGTTCAAATACCATGTGAAATACTAGGTAGTAGTTACTTAACCTTGCCATGTGAAATAGGTACTAACTAAGTACCTAGTAGGTAGACTAGGTAGGTACTTGGTTTTTGCAAGTAATATCATTTTTAATAATGACGACTAAAAACCCTATTACTAAGACTTCGCCTGTATGTCTGTCTGTCCGTCTATCTGTCACCAAGCTCTCATGAAGCGTGATAGTTAGACCGTTGAAATGTTCACCGATGATGTATTTCTGTTGCCACTTTTTTGCCGTTTTTTTGCTCTATATTAATAACGGCAACAGGTAAACGCTTGAAATATTCACAGAATATTTTGTTTATATATGTACTTAAAAAATAAATAAGTAAATGAAATTAAAATTAATTAAGGGGGGCTCCCCGATACATGTATATTAGTAGGTATGTAGGGTACGCGACTCCCTATAGACTCCCTGAATATTCTGCCACCATCATATCGTGAACTATGGGAAGGTTGTTAGATTGGCCTTTTTGAAATCCTTCTTCCATTTTAGTTCTAAAACAATAATTTACACGATACACTCACTCAATCAGCATTATTTTAAATTAATAAAAATAAACAGAGCGCACGAGAGCAAACAACTTAGCAGCGAAATGTACTACGGACGCCCGCCGCGCGGCGCCGTATACGAGCGATGACGTCACGCGCTACTCGCGATCACTAGCGAGATTTAAAAAACATACGTAAACTTCCCATGCTTATAACTTCGGTAATATTGCACCGATCGATGCGAAATAAAAACTAGAATAATGTGAACGGTCTAGACTTTGATTCTACGTACATAAAAGTGTAATATTTTTACCTTGTTATCTTCTTCATTATCAAATTTACTATTTAAAAAAAATGCTACATGGTAATGTAGTAAGTAGCATTATAATTAAAAACTAAGTTATCAGCTAGTGTTCCTATGAATGGATACCGAGCTCACAAATCTTTATTTATTTTCAGTACCGCGACTGGTGCTGAGCACGCACCGTCTCGCAGAATGGCCGTGTCGGCGCAAAGCCGCTAAAATCTGTAATAATTATTAAGGATAGAAAACAAAACTGATGGTTTAGTATGTAAACCATGTAAAACAATGTAAAATTGATTAATGAATAATTTAACAACCTACTAGTTTCTGTTATAGGTTTTGATATTAGTTGAGGAATGAGTAATGATTTGTTTTGAAGCGCCAAATGATTACTCATGATTAATTCAAAATTATTTTTAACAAGTGAAAACCTATTCTTAATTCATGTTTTGATTTATAATTACAGAAAAGTAATCTTCTTTGCTTTGCTATTAATTTACTTTGTTAATAACGGACTTTTGATTGAACTTGTTTTGCAGCGAAAATATTCAGCGCAATATTTAAATGCGTTAAAATAAAATGATATTTTCAAATCTAACTTTAAAAATGTTAAAATGAATTTACAGTAAAAAAATCATTAATCTGATCTTAAAGTAATTTGAACACCGTTTTTATTTATTTTGTACTGCGAAGCCGTATTACGAGCCGAGACACGATTGTGGAAGGTGTTCTTGTGTTTTGTGAAGTTATTTTAGAAATCCTGTGAGTACCTACCTACTTTTGATACTTAGCTTAAAAAGCCTTATTTGGTTCTCGAAATAAATTGCGTTTTTCTTACTTGTGTTTCGTTATTTGCAATGAGCAACCATAGTGATGAAAGTAGTGACGTCAGCCTAGCTGACGTCACTCCTTTTAAAAACCCCGCTGGTCAGGCTGCTTCGTTATATTATTAATATTATTTTATGCAAGTAGATTTTATTAACACTTAAAATCCATTGGTCACAGCATTAATATGTAAAAAATATAAAAACAAACCACATAATCTTTATAAAACAAGTCAAATAATTTCCCATTGCGGAATGTTCCAGAATGGACTCGGCAAATAATTACTTCTGTATTTCGGAAACCTCATGATATAAATACTTTCACATTTTGGGCATGAGATATGTTGTTACTTATATCTTATGGTTTTTGTAAATAGCGGTCGTCATAATTATGACGGGCTAAGCTGCCTTCGGGGCGGTGTGTATTTCTAACTATCAAACCAGCCTTTGATGGCCGGCTGATTGCGGCAAAGCACAGCCTAGCACCGGCACAACTAAATTCCCTGATCGCCAATGGCAGCAGCGCTGGCGGAGCGAGAAGCTATGCCCTGCGGTTCCTAACCCGCATACGCAGCGTGGGGATTAAGGGCATAATATCCCCCTTTAGTCATATAGTTTATATATATAATTTTTTTTCACAAAACGGTATATAACGGTACATAAGTCTACTATATGACGGCCTCAGTATACTAAATGTGGCGCAGTGGGCGAAGGCATGCCTGAGACAAAGCAGAAGGTTGCGGGTTCGATTCCTGCCGCAGGACAAATGTTTGCGTGTTCTGCAGATATTTATCTTGGGTCTGGGTGTTTTCTATCTTAAAAAAAATAATGTATATATTATAAGTAATATATCAATCATGTGGTTCCCATAAAACAAGCTCAGCTTAGTTTGGATGCTGTGTGATAGTCCAGCATTATTTATACTTATGCTCTATGGCTTGCCAGCGCGTCAAGGCAACAGCATGCCTTAGTTTGTTAGTTTGCGATTAGTAAATCTTGGGGCAGCAAGTTTAGAATTATTAGGGGAGGCCTACGTCGAGCAGTGGACTGATAGAGGCTGATGTGATGTGGTGTTTCAAATAACGTCTGTGAAACGAATACCGCTATTTCGAGAACTCCATACTGAGTAACAGGATAAAAATATATGGCACATCCCTGGACTGACCCAATATTAACGTGGCTGTGGTAACACATTCCCGTAATAGTAGATTCGGTATTTACGTTGGAGGGTTATATTGTGCGGTAAATCGGGATGTGTAGGTAATAATGTTGCTTCTTTGCTTCGTAATTATAATTGTGGGCAAAAACCATACCAAAAATAATAACTTTTAGCTGAGAATATTTTCTTTTGTTCGATATGAAGCAACTAACTTCCGTCCGCAGCTGCTCGTGATAATTTGGATTTTGCCAAATATATTCAACGCTCTTTTCATGTGTTTGGGGGTGGAATTATAAAGAACACTGAAAAACATATAAAAATATATCAGCCTACATAAATTTCATATAAAATCTTAACTTTGAAACCGACGAACTTTCATACAGACTTTCACTCCCTATTTTACCTCTTTAGGGGTGGAATTTCTAAAAATCCTTCCTTAGTGCATTCCTACAACATATACAATTAGCAAAGTTTCAAGTCTAGGTCGAGTGGTTTGGGCTGTGCGTTGATATTTTACCCAGTCAGTCAGTTTACCATTTTGTATATTTAAGATATCTTTTGGTTATTATATATTGGTAAATGGCTTTGTTCCTGTGATATACGGATTTAAAGAATGTTGGATCGGATCTGAAGTAAGGCTTCTGACAGCGTAGAAGCGAATTTAGTTCTATTACGCAGCCAAAAAGCTAATTTGAGGTGTGCAAAGTTTTATTGTGGCGCTGTATCTTAGCTAAAATTAATTAATTATCCGGGACATACACTCGGTCAACTGATCCTAAACTAAAAATAGATGAATAGATCAAAATAGATTAAAAAAAAATGTGTAATTCTTATATTTTCGTCTTATCAACGCAATGCTAACGAACACCGAAAAAAGTTATCGCCTCGAAAGATTATCGCCTCGGCAAGCTTGACGTAGATGACGAATAGAGGCTTTGTCTTAACAAATAGAGATCGCGTTGAGCCAAGACGAGCACATAAATACACGTCATCTGTTATTCATCTCGCGAATGCGGTATTTACGCAAAACGCTGCCAGAATGTTTAACCACCCTGTATAATACGTAATTGGAGTAACGACTATTTCAGTAAAATATGTTTACCCGTATTCAAATAAACCTTACGCAAATTAATGTGGATTCTATAGTGCATTTTCCTAAGCTAAAATAAATTTGACAGCTCTAAAATTACAGCTATCTTCAGCGATTTGAAAGAGACACATTTTTGGAACTTTCAAATTTATTATGGTTTAGGAAAATAGGACAACAAAATATCATTATCCATACCATACATCTTATTTGTTAATCTTAAGAAAAGTATGGAATTTGAAAAACCAGCCTTTCATAATGGTTATTGGCAAAACACAACACAGCGGTCTTTTTGGAACTTCAAGAACCTGAAGAATATAACGACAATTTTAAAATTATGTAGTAGCTAAAATGTATTTTACTAAGATTACGTAATTCATTTTATTATTAAACTAGCTTCCGCCCTCGGCTTCGTTCGCGTGGTACCTGGATAAAAAGCCTATGTGTTAATCCAGGTCATAAACTATCTATATTCCAAGTTTCATCCAAATCCGTTCAATAGTTTTTGCGTGAAAGAGTAACAAACATTCATCCATACATCCATACATACTCACAAACTTTTGCATCTATAATATTAGTGTGATAGTTTTAAAATAAAATAAAAAAATAAAATAGTGTGAAGTGTGATTATAGTAGGATAGTAGGATAGTAGAATAGTAGGATAGTAGGATAATAGTAGGATAGTAGGATAGTAGGATAGTAGGATAGTAGGATAGTAGGATAGTAGGATAGTAGGATAGTAGGATAGTAGGATAGTAGGATAGTAGGATAGTAGGATAGTAGGATAGTAGGATAGTAGGATAGTAGGATAGTAGGATAGTAGGATTTAGGTACCTATTATATATTTACTACCTATAAAAACTCATTTCATACATCTAGAAGACATGCCCATTTCTGCAATGAAGCAGCATTGCTGTGTTTCGGATAGAAGGGTGTGGGTGCGAGGGCTTAACACCTTCATGGCTTAAGTTGATGGACGCAGGGCGTTGCATCTTGGGGCACGTTACAACATGCGTTATCTTCTAAGCAATACTTTGTTTTATGTCAGGTCTGCCATGTGCTAGTTCCACCTTCAGATATCATTATAACAAAGATTCAAAAACGGGCATCTACATTTTCCAAAATTCATTTTACGCAGGTACAATTTCTCAGACATTTGTTCCAGCTAAAATTTCCGTACGGGAATTTCACCAAAAATAAACATCCCCAAATCCCGCTTCGTCTCGCTTCCGCCATTACACCTAGAGAACAATTTACTCCGCTCTAGATAAAAAAATATAAAAGAAAAATATTCCGATTGCCGGTTTCATATGTCCCGGCAAACGACATCTGCATAACAAAAATAAGCAAAAGTTTTTATCGTGTCAGGTGTCTCGTGTGAGCTAGCTAACTTTTATTTTTTACTAGTTTCCGCCCGCGGCTTTGGCTGTGTGAGTTGAGTGGGTATATACTTTAGCAATTTATAATATAAATAGGTAAATACGTAAAAACTTATACAGATTAGTAGGATTTTACCGAGTTGTGTTTCTACAAGAATATTCAAAGTTAAGAGGAAAATGTGAGGTTTTTAAAAGTTTCGAGTTGATCAATAAAACTCCCATAAAATTCAACCAATAATTCTCAGGACTCCTGCTATAAAACATACGCCGTACTATTTATAAACATTTTTCCTTTCTTCTTCTTCTTATGTTCAATTAATTTTAGCAATTTTCAAATCATCAAATCAAATAGTTTGTGAAATGTGAACATGTGAATTTAATGTAAAATGTTTGAACTTAATGCAAAAACTATAGAACGGATTGAGCAAAAATTTTCAATGTAAATGTAGTTTTAGACCTGAATTGTTAATCCAATCTGCTTTAATGTAGGCTACTTTTTATACAGGCACCACACGGGCGAAGCCACGAGCGGTAGCTCGTAATATATGTTTTATTGTTGTTTCCTGCATATAGGTTTATTGCAGTCCAATTAAAACACTCTTATTATTATTACTCCAAATATTTTGGAATCTATAATAATCGAAAGGCAATCTGTTTATGTACTCTTACGGTAAAAAAATGTAAAAATGTAAATGGACTCCCTTTTCCGCAATTGGACTCCAGTTGGTCCATTGTGCGTGTGTACTCTTACGGTATGGTAATGACGGATTTGGTGTACGCGTACTCTTACGGTAAACACTAAATCCGTCATTGGACGTCATCGGCCGAAGTATGATCGGATGTCAACAGGCGATGGCAGATGACTCGAGGAACGGACGATGTCGGTAGAGTGGTAGTGTACGCGCTCTCATTATTTTATATACGTTTGTTTCGATCGGCCGACTTGAGCCGGCGACGCCAGAGCATACTTTGGCCGATAACGGATTTGGTTTAATCTAGCAGTGAGACGGAAGCTATTTAAAGAAGAAACGCCTCGTTTATAAATAACAGTAGCGATGAAAGTTTTCACCGCATGTGGTGATTTATTTATCAGAAAGATTCTGATTCTTTCCAGAATTGAAGGGTAACAGCAGATTTTCGCTGACTTGTAAATTTAGAGAGAAAAGTTTAGAGTTTATAGAGAAAACAGGGTAAGTTCCAAATCATTCCCGTTTGTCGCGGTGTTCTTAAATTTAGAAGGACAAGCGGAAATCAAAAAATATTATTAACAACAGGATTCCAGTGAAACTTAGTACAGTTTGAGGTCAGTAGTAGTAGAGTTCTTTGTGGAGGGCTCGTCCGGGGAAGTACTGCCACCATGTCTATTTCTGCCGTAAAGTAGCTGTGCTGTTTTTCAGTTTGAAGGATGTGAGTGCCTCAAATGCCTTGGGGCTTTAAAGATCACCATTATCACTATCATCATCAGCCAATAGCAGTCTAGTGCGAGTATCATAAAAAAAGGCATTCTAATTATCAGGATATTCACAAGCTCTGCTTTCCTTGGGGCTTTGAAGATCACCATTATCACCATCATCATCAGCCAATAGCAGTCTAGTGCCCTTGTCAATGATTTGTGAAAATGTCCAGCATTTTTTTTTATTACTCTATCCCCACCCGTCGGATTAGTATTATATTTGTATTTCTGTTTGTCACCCTAAAAGTTAAAGTAGCACAAAGTGACAAACGGGAATAATTCGATACTAACATTAATAAGGTTGATTTTATTTGATTTAGATTTATTTAAAGTTTAAAATTGTACACAATATTTTTTCGGTTTCAATAATAATATTATTTTCTCTAAGAGATTGTCCAAATAAAGCAATTTCCGCGTGAATTGAGATGCGTGTAGCCAATCATATAGACGCACGCCACATTCCACGTGATATTTTACAAGCCTGATTGGCTACGCGCTACGCTTCTACGCACTCTATCTGGACTAATTCCTCGCCCTACTTTGCCCCCTTCACAGGCATGATTCAGGATACTATAAACAGATACCTTGCGATTAAACCCGCGGGCGGATGTTAGTATAGTATGAATACATTGGATCAGAAAGTGTTTTATCAGATCGATGCTCCACGACGACACCTCTAAAGGATTATGTCAGTATTTACGGCATCCAACGGCAATTCGCTATTCTGAATAAGCCATAACGAGATAGGTAATAGGTGTAGTGTAACCTGCGTATAGAAACGAAACTGGTTAATGCTTGAGTGCTAAACCGAAACTCTCGAGTGTAGAACTCAACGCGCAGCGTTATGTGCGAGGCCAGCAGTCAACGTGCTAGTATTTAAAGGGTTTGCGCAGCTTGCTATATGGCTCCAATATTTAGATCACAGTTCCATCGAAAGTATATTCGCACTAACAGCGGTTCCACTCGCGTGGTACGGGGATAAATGTAGTCAATTTATTTAACCGGGTTACCAACTATTAAACTTATGCATATTCCAGGTAAATTCAAAGTTTCACCCAAATAGGTACGATAGCCCAATAAGGATATGAGTAAATACACTAGCATACAAACTTTATTTGCGTTGATCTTATAAGTGTGATTACCTTTTTAATACCATTTTTTGAGTGCTCCTATGAAATAATCTAAAACAATTTAATAATTTTCTGAAAACTATAAAAAAGACGTGTGGCACTCGGGGACTGCCGCGGTAAAGCTATTGCATAGCATTTTGTATCAACTTATGCAATTATAATTATTTATTTATTTTATTTATGCAGTATTTCTTTTTCTTTGATATTAATTCAAGTTACACTTTTTGAGCGTGGTGACCGATAAGAAAACATTTTTTTTTCTTTTATTAAATAAACGAGCTTCGTAGAGTCGTACAATACATCTCACACAAACACAAACACCGTGTCGAAGACTGCCGAAAAGAAACGACGTTAGACAATGCACGGCCTTCAAGCCACACCTCCGTGACCGTCGGAGTGGGGAGCGTGAGGTTTTTTTTCGTTACGGAATTTCTGGATTCGGTCCCCGCGCTCAAGGCCCTCGATAGAAGCTATGCAATAGCTTAAAAATACTGTAAAAATGTTTATTATTTCAACGTCAATAAGTTGTAAAAGTATGTAGCAGTATCACTTCTATGCACTAGTTTATTTTATAAGCCTTTAGGGCACACGAGCGAGAAAAACGTGTTGAGCATACAAACGCAGAAATTCAAAAAGTAATTGCTTCTTTTTGCATACCCGTAATATAACGAGGCACTGATACCTACTCTCCAATTTAATTTTGTCGGAGCGTATCAAAAATAACTATTAAGTCAGGTTTCGTACGAATAGAATCGAGTTACATGGAATTATTTTTCATGAAAAAGCTTGTACGTGGCCTGATTTTGTAATAAATACTAATAGGACCATTTGTGTTTCCAGCTTGGTTAAAAGTGCTCGTGGGGTAGCTTTCTTCATCATCTTAACAAAAAGCAGAGATGGATTGAATATTCTTTATTCGGTATGTTTTGCAGGTTCACTGAACATTCGTTTGACCGCATGTTTGGTAAAAAATTCCGAACTTTTTTTAGTGAATATTCTTCATGAAATATACGATTCGTAGCGAACATTCCTCATAAAATATATACACGGTGAGTTTGAATTTGTTATTCCGAAAGTATAAATCTAAGTAGATTTATACTTTCGGAATAACAAATTCAAACTATCTTAATCTTCGGAAGTCCGAAGATCAACAACTTTGGTTTAAAGACTGAAAGGTCTTTTCTCAACATGTAACACGTCAGTGAAGCCGCGGTTAGAAGATAGTGGATAATAAAGGGATAAAAGTTCAAAAGATCATCAGACGATTGCAAGGAACTGAATTACGAATATCTATTCAATTTAGATAAGAAAACAGTTCTTTAACTTTTGAATAGTTTTAAGCCTGGTTGTCATAGATAGCGGCCGCTTAGCGTTATTACGGCCGCAATTTTCAGGTAGACTGTCAAGCAGAGTTTCTTACTAATGCTTTGTTTGGTCGCGTTGTGCATGTGACGTACAATGATTAAAAAAACCGCTACTGAAGAATGCCAGCCTCACCCTAAATTGAACCTCCTGAGCATGTTCCAACTGAATAAGTGATGTTTTGAAGACGCAAATATATATAAATTGTAATTTTACAAAAAAAATCCTACCTTCGAGACCGACTGCTGAGGCTCGATTATGAACTCTAGCAAAAAGTATTCATTTCGTATCGTAAAAATTTGGCCAATGGAAAGCATTGATTCGAAATAAAGCTTTGTTATTGGTTCAGATTCTGAAAAGAAAAAAAATCCAACCTCTTTCAGGTTCAGATTGAAATATTCGTGATCGCTGATACTGACTTCTCGCTGATACTTGAAATCGGAATGCAGTTATTTTTGTTGAATATTAAGAATGATACAAACATTTTTTTGATTGAACGCGTAATGTACATTGCTATTACATCTTACATTATTATTACATGTTTTTAGTTTTTTGCCCTCCGCTATAATACAGCCGTCTTATTACACGACTGGTATCTTTAAAATCGCTGGCTAAGTTGCGTGATCTGGATGTTGATTGTAAACTTAGATCCCATCTCTACAAACTGCGCTATTAAGCTATTCCAAAAAACTAGCTTTTTTATAACTTTAGCGAATTTTATGACCTAAAAGTTCAAAAATTTGTTTTCTGCATAAACTTGACAAAACGGTCGAAACAATTGCCTTCTCACTTGATTAGATGAGTTAATTGTGAGTGGATAAGTTCTAGAGTATTTATATACACTCGAGAGCAATGAATCCGGGTCACTCAAAGAATCCAAAAAATCTCGGAAAGTAAGAATGCTAGGTTAATGCAATAAATTGTATTTAATAGACAATTTAATACTCCTTAAATGAAAGTATTAAAACTTCTTAGTTATTGTAAAGTTATATCATAAAAAAATCAAATTTGAAAAGGGAACACTGTCGAAGATGGAACTACGAAATTACAGGATTTGTTTTTGCTTTTGTTTGTAATCTGTCATTTATGTTGGTACATAAACCAGGTTGATAGTGCTCAATATTCATTATTCAAGCTGAAATCATGTCGCTTACACTTGAAGAATGCACCAGAATACATTGGTGGAAACCGGCCGGAGTCAGCGCGATACAGCCAGGACTGTCGGTGTGTCGCTGTCAACAGTACAAAGAGTTCTCCGACGTTACGAAGAAACTGGTTCTAACCTACGCAGACCAGGAACGGGCAGAACTAGGTGTACCACAGCACGAGAAGACCGATACTTGGTGAACACCATGCTTCGAAATCGCTTTCTCACAGGAACTGAACTCACAAATCAGTTTCGACGCCTCGGAGGAAGTAACCCAAGTGCATGGACAGTAAGACGTCGGCTTGCTGAATCTAACTTAAAACCCCTTAGACCTGCAAACGGCCCTAAACTGGAGCGTGGCCATCGTATTTCAAGACTAAGATATGCCCAGAACCACGTAAATTGGAGTATTGAAGATTGGTCGAAAGTTATGTTCTCCGACGAATCAAAATTTATGCTCTACAAGCACGATGGAAGACACAGAGTGTATAGAAGACCAGGGGAAAGATTCAAGCAAGCATGCATCGAAGAAAAAGTAGCCTACGGTGGTGGGTCTGTACTTGTGTGGGCCGGAATTTCCTCTGAAAGTCGCACAGAGCTGGTGATCATAGAAAACGGCTCTTTAACTAGCGTAAGATATGTGGAAGAAATCCTCAACGAACACGTTGGTACATTTATGGTCAATTTGGGTGAGGATGCTATATTTATGCATGACAATGCCCGACCTCATACAGGTAGGATTGTGAATGACTACCTTCAAGAGATGAACATTACTTGTATGGAGTGGCCAGCGCGCAGCCCGGATATCAACCCGATCGAGCATGCTTGGGACGAGCTAGGGAGATGCGTAAAACAACGAAACCCTCCCCCAATCACGCTTCCTGAGCTCAAAATTGCTCTCACAGAGGAATGGGAAAATATTCCCCAAAATCGTATAAGGAACTTGGTGTACAGCATGCCAAACCGCGTAAACGCAGTAATGGAAGCACGAGGAGGTAATACGAAGTATTGAAATTCAAGAAAATCGTCATAAAGTTCAAAAATTTCATGTTTCCTATTTTTGTTTTAAGGAGAGATCAGCAGTTTTTTTTCTTTATGTAATTTTGTGTAAATAAAATGTATGGTGACTCATATTTTTTTAACTTTCATTTAAGGAATATTAAATTGTCTATTAAATACAATTTATTGCATTAACCTAGCATTCTTACTTTCCGAGATTTTTTGGATTCTTTGAGTGACCCGGATTCATTGCTCTCGAGTGTATAAGGATATTTTTGAAGATTAAGTTTTTTGTTCTGCCATGACCTCTAAGTTAAGATGTATGTGTGGTTGAAAAGAGTTTATAGCCTGGGCATTGTAGTGTAGGTTATATTAGTTACGAGATTCATGCTGAAAATCAGCGCTGCAGCTAACTGCAGCATTATGCTGAACACTGATATTTTTTTAAGCACACTGTACTTGTTTGCAGCCCAACTTAAGGCGTAGGTCACACATATCGGGCGCGGACATGGCGCGGACATGGCGCGGACGTGGCACGGACGTGGCGAGGACATGGCACGGGCATGGCGCGGACATGGCTCGGACATGACGCAGAAATGACGTGACAGAGGCACATGTGTAGTGCAGTCTGTTGTCCGATATCGATGTGTCAGCATGTCATCCTCAGAAGACGAAGATGCTCTTGCTCTCGTGCATACAATTAATTAATATCAGATCAGGGCCCGTACAACCCCGATTTCGAGTTAGTTGCTTCGAAAGTGAAACCCCTTCATTGGGTTATACAGTTCGTTTGGGTATTCTCCTCCTAACACAAGCGAAAGTGTAACCCGTTCCTTTTGGTTTTCAGTCAGTTTGAGTTTGAGTTTCAGTGAGTCAACCTCATAACAGGGTAACCTGTTATGAGGTTAAACGAATGAATGGAGTTACCTCTTGATAGGTTTTTTTTGAATGTTACACAATGATTATCATTACGCCTGACACTGGGTGGGGGAATTTAGATTTTGACTGTTGATTGATGTCATCAATCATTAGGTATTAGTTCGGATCGCTTTATTTGGTTGAAGGAAAAGCGTCACTGCATTAAAGAAAAGTTTTGAAAACATAAGGAAAGTGATGTGTTTCAGTCAGTTTTCATTGGTCATCATCGCAGAGTATGCGTTGTCATATACGAGACCCGCAGTCAACATATTAAAGAGAAAAAAAATGGTGCTTCAGTTTTCATAAGTCATCAGTTATGTCATGACTGAGGCCCAGCAGTCAATATGTTAAAAAGAAAAAAATATGTTTCAGTCAGTTTTCATAGGGCATCATCGCAGAGTACTCTGCGTAGCGTTATTTTTTATTTTTATTGTATTTATTAGGCAAAGCCAACAGTACACATAATGAGCATTGTGTAAAGCGTTATTTCCGAGACCCGCAGTCAAAAACTGTCATCGAAAATTAAGATCTTAACAATAGCTATCATGTGAGCTAGTAACGGCAAGTCTAGGATGAGTAGTTCTCGAGATATGATCGATTTAAGTTTGACAGCTGTCATCGAAAATTAAGTTCATGTCAATAGCAATCATTTTAGCTAGTAAAAGCAAGTCTAGGATGAGTAGTTCTCGAGATATGGTCGATTTAAGTTTGACAGCTGTCATCGAAAATTAAGGTCTTGTCAATAGCTATCATTTGAGCTAGTAAAGGCAAGTCTAAGATAAGTAGTTCTCGAGATATGGTCGATTTAGGTTTGACAGCTGTCATCGAAAATTAAGTTCATGTCAATAGCAATCATTTGAACTAGTAAAAGCAAGTCTAGGATGAGTAGTTCTCGAGATATGGTCGATTTAAGTTTGACAGCTGTCATCGAAAATTAAGGTCTTGTTTATAGCTATCATTTGAGCTAGTAAAGGCAAGTCTAAGATAAGTAGTTCTCGAGATATGGTCGATTTAAGTTTGACAGCTGTCATTGAAAATTAAGGTCTTGTCAATAGCTATCATTTGAGCTAGTAAAAGCAAGTCTAGGATGAGTAGTTCTCGAGATATGGTGGATTTAAGTTTGACAGCTGTCATCGAAAATTAAGTTCATGTCAATAGCAATCATTTGAGATAGTAAAGGCAAGTCTAAGATAAGTAGTTCCTGAGATATGGTCGATTTAAGTTTGACAGCTGTCATTGAAAATTAAGGTCTTGTCAATAGCTATCATTTGAGCTAGTAAAAGCAAGTCTAGGATGAGTAGTTCTCGAGATGTGGTGGATTTAAGTTTGACAGCTGTCATCGAAAATTAAGTTCATGTCAATAGCAATCATTTGAGATAGTAAAGGCAAGTCTAAGATAAGTAGTTCCTGAGATATGGTCGATTTAAGTTTGACAGCTGTCATCAAAAATTAAGTTCATGTCAATAGCAATCATTTGAACTAGTAAAAGCAAGTCTAGGATGAGTAGTTCTCGAGATATGGTCGATTTAAGTTTGACAGCTGTCATCGAAAATTAAGTTCATGTCAATAGCAATCATTTGAACTAGTAAAAGCAAGTCTAGGATAAGTAGTTCTCGAGATATGGTCGATTTAAGTTTGACAGCTGTCATCGAAAATTAAGGTCTTGTCAATAGCTATCATTTGAGCTAGTAAAGGCAAGTCTAAGATAAGTAGTTCTCGAGATATGGTCAATTTAAGTTTGACAGCTGTCATCGAAAATTAAGGTCTTGTCAATAGCTATCATTTGAGCTAGTAAAGGCAAGTCTAAGATAAGTAGTTCTCGAGATATGGTCGATTTAGGTTTGACAGCTGTTATTGAAAATTTATTCCAATTTTATTATAATATAATTATTATTGCGTAAAATAAACAATTAGTAGTCTGTATTTCCGCCCTTAATGCTTAGAACACAATTACCGCAATTAATTTTCATCTTTTGACCGATTTTTTTTTCTCCTTTATCTCCTATAACCCACGTATAACCCGTGTTACAATGATAAAAAGGGTAACCCTAAGGAATGGGTTTTGGAATAATACCAAAACCCAATACTATTGATAACCCTCATGATCAGGTAACCTAATCAAAAGGGTTTTGAATGGTTTAGACCCATCAAATAATAGTGTAACCCATACGGAGAGGGTTAACTAAGCTTTTGAAATTACTAAATTACTAAGCTTTTGAAAAAACGCTGCCGAAAACCTCTTCATCGGGTTACCAAATCGGGGCCCTGATACAGATGAAGAAAATACGCGCAAACGAATTTGCACAAGGATCAGCTAGTATTACCATGGGTATTACATAAAAAAATCTTAGTACCGGTTTAATCTCTTTCCGATTTCCAGCCACAATTTATCTTGAACATTTCAGTTACAATAATTGGAACGACAATGATCATAAAGCGTTGCATATTTTACAATCATTTCACAAAATTCAATATTAAATTCGATATCGTCATTCGTCACGCATTTTTACATCACTAACAGACGTATGTCGCAAGCAAGTACATACTACGAACTGGCGGCCATCTGACGCTCATCTGGCGGCGATCGGGCGCGGGCGCCGAAAAGGCGCGTCATACGTCCGAGCAACGACATACCATGTGCCCTAAATTGTGCTTTATTTCCATGCATTTTGTATGAAATTTGAATGGAATAGAAAACCACCTGTGCCATGTCCGTGTCATGTCCGTGCCCGATGAATGTGACTAGCGTCGGGCGCAGACATGGCACTGGCGGTTTCTTATTCCATTCAAATTTCATACAAAATGCATGGAAATAAAGTATAATTTAGGACACACGGTATGTCGTTGATCGGACGTGCTTATGACGCGAAGTCGTCGAGCTAAATTGTGCTTTATTTCCGTGCATTTTGTATTAAACTTGAATGGAATAGGAAAGCGCCCGCGCCTTGCCCGCGCCAGGTCAGACATGTGAGGCCTGTGCCTTAATCTATAATCTATCATTATAATATTGTATTAATTGTCTATGAAACAAAAGATTACTTCATTCAAGATGGTGAAATTGTAATGTGTGCCAAGCCAAGAATAAAATTTATTGCGTGTGAACTCTCAGTGTTTTAGTCAAATCCAATCGCCTTCAATTATATAACCAGCGCAGCTCGCTCCCTACAGTACTAACAATATGTAATGTATTTTTTTTATGATGCGTCAAGCTATGAATGGTTTTAGACAAAATAAATTCTTAACTACTAGACTTAGATACTATTTTTAATCTTAGACGCTTTGACTAAGGTCATACGCTGAAAATACAGTGCTTGTCGGAGTGCACCTCAATCTGGGTCATCGTGTATGACCCGAAGTCAAAGTGCTTTTGTGAGCCTTTAATAAATCACCAAGAAAAATATATTGGTTTTGAATATAAAATTTAGCTTTTTATATTCAGTAGCCATATATTTTTTCCAGACATACATGCAGCCAGCATCACTAGCTCCAATCTTAGCAGATATTGTATTATGGGAATCGCTTGATTCATATACTGTTTCTAAGCCTATTGAATATATATACAGGGTTATTGGTTAAGTCGACCTAGATCCTGGAGGGGGTTGTAGCTTCCATAATTCCTGACTGATTTGACTATGGAACACCCTACCCTAAACTTAACCGTATTCACGATATTGGACTTTTAAGTTTAAAAAAATAAAATATAAAATAATGGTACTTAAGGCAGAAAACAATAAAACAATCCAAATAGGTACAAAATGACGTTTATAAAGTGGATTAAGACACAGAATGAGAGATTGTAAATTATGGGTATGTTTTTTAAAAAAAACTTAAAAGTCCTCTATCTTTATATGTTCCATAGTCAAATCAGTCAGGAATTATGGAAGCTACAACCCCCTCCAGGATCTAGGTCCACTTAACCTATAACCCTGTATATATGAATCAAATATTTCCAAATCATATAATCATTGAACCCGTGGGTTGTAGAAGGTTGCGACCAGGCGATCGTCCACTGCACCACTGAGGTCGTCATTATACATAACTTGTTCGTACAAAAAACAAAATGATTTATTACAAACTTGCCGGAAGAAACGATGTTGCCACATTTGATCAAACTTTTGATAAATGATCCCGAAGCAGCAAACATTAATATTAACAAAAATCCCTATCTCGGCAGAGAAATGACAACAATTTTGTTACAAAAGACCGTCATATAATTTCATATGAACTGCGTACTGTCCAAAGTCGGCACCTCTTTAAGCCCACACCTATCCCCCAGCATAAAAAGATCCCACCCACCCTTTTATTACCAAAATATATGAAGCTGAACTATTCAACTGTGATGGGTCAGGGTAAAATGGTTTATGGGGCTGGACAAAATACTGCTATCGAATAAAATGATGATGAAGTAAGGCCTTGGTTTTCATTTTTAGATTTTTATTCAGTACATTTTTGAGTTTTTCATTTGAATAAAAGAGTTGTTATAGATTAATTTATTGCGAGCACATTCAATGTAGCTTAGATGTTAAAGTAGATATATATAGCTTATAGTGCTCTATAGGAGAGTTGTTATTTATTATAGTAAATAAATAAATGCTGGACCCTATCACATAGCATCATAAAGCCCTAAACTAAGCAGAGCTCGTATTATGGAAACCACATGATTGTTATAATATACATACATATTATGCATAGAAAATACTCAGACCTGAGACAAATTATGGCAAATAATGCAAAATTGTCCCACAGCGGGAATTAAACCCCCTTCTGCGTCTTTTATTTCTTATAAATTTTTGCATACTAATTAGTTAATTAGAGAGGATACAATTTAATCTGATAGAAAAATGGAATAGTGGAACTTCAAGCAGCATCAATAAGCTAAACTTTTTTTAATATTATAAAGAGAAAAAAAATGTATTTGTATGTGTGAATGTTTGTAATGAATAAACTCAAAAACTACGGTGCCGATTTTAAAAATTATTTCACCATTGGAAAGCTACATTAAACCTGAGTAACATAGACTATATTTATTGATAGAAAAGATTAGGGATCCTTACTACCCGTGCGAAGCCGAATTGGGCCGCTTAACAATATTTTAAGGAGCAAATTGTTGTTTTTAAAGGATACATAATTAAAAAACTTTGTCCGTCGACCGATTTACTTTCTCAGAATACTAGGAAATGTTAGTAGAATAAAATTACAAGAAACTTAATATCAAAGGAAAACCGTTAAAATAATTCGAGTGAAACGTAAAAATCTATTGGAAAACTCTCAAAAGGATATCAAAGAATCCCAACGAGTCTGCGTATCTTCAAAATTACGTCGACCCAAAGTATTTGAAATTACGGAAATTGTTTTTGATTTTAGCCCGCTCATAACTCGTGTTATAATTCAATTTATTTGTGTAGATGTTAAGAAGGTATAAAATTCTATGTCAAGATTTCTGATTTTAGTATTTTTTTGACAACAACTGCAGCCTATATAGATCCACTGCTGGACAAAGGCCTTCCCTAATAAGAAGGGCGTGCGGCATGCGGTTCGGGGATCGCAGGGCAGTTTCTCGCGCCCGCGACGCTGCGGCCCTTCGGCGTCGCCGCGTCAGCGGTCAGGGAAACAGTGTAAGGCTGCGCTATGCCTCAGTCAGCCAGAACCCCGTGTGATAGTTAAGGTGCACCACGGGCAGGTGAGGTTGGCTTGAGTTCAAAGGTGGCGGATAGGACCCTTTACATCCTTATATTTACTACTCAACTATTTTTTTTAAAACCAACCTGAATTATGACCTTTGATTGCATAATGATTACTGAATACTAATGACATAACAGGTGAAATCTGGTATGTAGCCTATAACTTGCTTAAATCTATCTAAGACAAGCGCTCGTGGCGTGGCTTACTACTTGTTCTTAGTTCATCATCTTGATTAAGCAACACTCCGCCCGGCCACTACTTGGATGGGTGACCGTTTAGTGACAGTGAAATCTATGCTTTGGAAAGCACGTTGGTCCTGTTTTTTTCATTCGTTATGCCATATAAGGCCTTCGGGGGCCTAAAAACTCCGACAACAGAGTTGGCCACTAACTCTAGTCCATGAAGATAAGTCAAATTAGGGCAAGAATCTCAGAATGAGAGAGAGTCGGCTATAAACTTGTATATACATTTATTTGAGCACCATAAAACTTGTATCAAAAAATACTTATCGTAGGGTGTTAGCTTCTACAGATATTCCAAAGTCAAAGGTCAAAAAATCAATTTATTGAAATGAATTCAATGCTCTACAATATTAATAAAGCTATAAATAGCATAAAACCCATAGGAAACATGATATTTGCAATAAATAGATTTTTTGACCTTTGACCTTGGAATATCTGTAGAAGCTAACACCCTACGATAAGTAGGTTTTGAGACAAGTTTTATGGTGCTCAAATAAATGTTTATACAAGTTTATAGCCGACTATCTCTCATTCCGAGGCAAAACCCCTAATTTTCCTGGACTTCTCATACGAAGAAGTTTAGCTTAAAAATTAAATTCCAACAATGCTCTACATGTTAATGATGATTTTTATCTATTTAATCGGGACTGTACTGTATTTGAAGACAACATGGCGTCGTAGTGACCGGAAGCGGAACTAAGGGTTCCGGTTTCTACAGACTAATGGAGTACTATCTATGATAGAAGCTAAGTTCATCAGTTGCTATTCTAAAACGTTTGATTATGTGTATACTAAAACATCTGCACACATCTGTAGATATATAATTTTTAACTACATATTTTAACCCCTTCACCGGTGATATTAGATCGGTAGTATATATAGTTGGCTAGTCCAGGCCTTAGGTGTCCCAAGTTATTAAGGCGACTATAAGGGTCAAACCTCCCTCTCGCTCGCACTATTTAACATTTTAGAAGATATAAAATCTTGTTTCTAGGCCGTGAAGGTTTGCTATTTTGCATAATTCTACATTCAGTGATTTTATATCTTCTGGCCGTGAAGGTTTTCTATTTTTCTCGCACTCTCTACATTCAGAAAGTGCGAGCGAGAGGGAGGTTTGACCCTGATAGTCGCCTTAAATTATGTAAATGTTGTTCTTCTTCTTCATCGTAGTGGCCAACTCTAGTGTCGGAGTTTTAGACCACCCGAAGGCCTACGCCATGGCCTTCCGAAGCATGGAAGCACTCAGATCTAAATGCCTCTAAACGCCCTTCCAAGTAGTGACCGGGCGAAGTGTTGTTCAGCCACATCACGAGCGCTACTCAACATTTTATTTTCATTCAGAATTTTTACGTTGTTGTCAAATAGGATCTAGTTTAAGTGAGCCATTTCAAGAGGTAGGCTTTTTAAGCCACGAGAAAGATAAAGACTGCTATCCTAAATAACAAAAATAGCTTCGTGTTGTCTACGTATTACACAAAGTTAATCCTACTACCAACTAACAATATAAAAGCGAATGTTTGTGAAGATGTGAAAATGTAAAATGGCCTCCTTCAAGCTGAAATTACTGAACGGATTGAGCTAAATTTTTGCGCATAACTTCATCAATTTATTTATTATTAATTGGCAGAGACCAGAAGAGGAAGGGTAGCACGCGAGTGAAACTTAATTACGACTGGCCTCATAGCTCAGTTGGTAGCAGGTCTGCCTTCGGAGATGCAGGTCGCGGGTTCGATTCCCGCCTAGGACAAACACTTGTGTTATGAACATGGATGTTTGTTCTGGGTGTTTTATAAGTATCTATATATGTTTATATTACAGGATCTGTCTTGTTTGGGTTCAGTTGACGGTGTGTGAGTTATCCCGCAAAAAATGTATAGTTTGTAATTGTAGCTATATTTGACGTTTATCCTACTGCTCTTTGGCTCAGAGAGAGTAAATGTACCACCCTACTTGTAAGCTTAATTAGAACTGGGCTATACCACTGTAATGTACTGTAACTTAATGCTTGAATAAATGAATATGATTATAGAAGCGCGAAGCGCTACTTCATTGTTCTTAGCAGATCCCCTTGGTTAAGCAACACTCCGCCCGGTCATTACTTGTATGGGTGATCGTTTAGTGACATTTAGATTTGAGCGCTTCCGTGCTTCAGAAGCAAGTTAACATGTTGGTACCGGCTTTTTCAGTCGCTAAGCCAAGTCCAAGGCCTTCGTGCGGCCTAAAAACTCCGACACTAGAGTTGGTCACTAGCTCATACGAAGAAGAAGAGGAAGAAGATCATAGAGACAGGTAAGAACAACCGCGAGCTAAGGACAGGGCGTAATGGCGCTCATAAAGGGAGGCCTATGGCCAACAGCGTGCTGCTTTAAGCTGATGGTGAATATGAAGCCGGGGGCAGAAGTAAGTCAAACATTTTTGCTGGCACCTTTGATATTTATCTACATATTCTTTTTACAAGTCTAACGTTTTTCCCAAAATAATCATTTAAATATTAAACGAGCCTCATCAACAACAAAATTAGCACTTGTAAAGTGTTTGCGAGGAGTAAATTGTTATTTCAAAGTGCCCTTAGGAAGTTTGATAAAAATATTTTCTGTTATGAATAAATTTATGCTAATTTATGTAACAAGGCACAGTTCGGATGATTATTATTCCGGGGTTTATCCCACGCTGATTTGATAACTCGCCCTACTAGAAGTTAGGTAGGTATATGAGGGTAGGGAAATAGCGATGAGCGGTTCAGACTTACAATAGTCGGAACGGATCAATGTCCTACTGAAGTTACGTTCTGCAAATGATTCGAACAAATACTACTACAATCCGGTCCAAATATAGGGTTTAGAATATCAGAGGGACATAGATAAATTGTGATTATTGTACTTACTTAGATAGACTCAGCGCACAGCCTAAACGGTAAATCCTGACTTAAAATTTGGAGGGTTCTTTGCATAGCGTAGGTTTGTACTAATTCCTAAAATTCAGCCCCTGAAGGGTCATGAGAAAAAACCTGTACGCGACGAAGGGCCTAGTAAAACGTTATTATTATTTATTAATTGACTATACCACATTACATAATGGATTTACTTTTTTTATAGGACAATCGACATCTGAATTTTATTTTATATGAGAAAAATCGTGTTATTGTACCTTTTTGGCTTGTTTCGGAGATTTTATAAGACATAACTTACAGTTTGTTCTTGCATTTTAGTAATACAGCCACGAATCAAACGTTTAATAATACGAGCATGAAAAGAATAAAAACCCACCGAGTGGTAGGAAGCCCGCTCCTGTCCGCTCTGTATCGGATGCAGTCAAACAACTCAAAAAGTTTTGTGTTAAACAGCAAAAAGCCGAGACTGTGCCTCAGCTTTTTGTTGTTTAACACAAAAGTTTTTGAGCAAGAGGAGTGTAAAAATATTTTCATAAGATCACTATGCCGCTGGTTTAGCAGCCACCATGATGAAGCGCTGTATATGAACACAACTATCGTACGTACTAGTATAAGTAACAGTTTTGATGTACACCCTAATGCAAACTTTCCACGGACCACTATTTTACGATTGTAGTTTTAGTTGATTTTAGTGGAGGCTGTGGTTAATATTCGTTCTATAACTTCGTGCAGGCGGTTCCGCAACTTATATTACGGGGACTAAAGCTTTATGACTGAACCTGCTCACTTGCAACTTCGTTTGTGTGGTCTTTTCTCTTCTATGGGGGCGTCCATTAATTACGTGAGGCATTTAGGGGAGGGAGGGGGTCGAGCCGAATCTCACCAAATCTCACGTGGGGGAGGGGGGAGTCCCAGCAAATCTCACGTATTTTTTTTTCGTCAAGAAAAATAAATTAAACCCCGTCAATTCCAAAGCCGCGGGCAGTGCTAGGTTATAATATTAGTGTGATATGACATTTATTTGCATTAATAGTGTAATTTGATGTCATAATTTTAATTTAACACTTTATTTTTAAAAACTTGCATATTTTTGTACGTTTTTACGCTGCGACGAAGGGCTACATAGTATAAAATTTGACTTGTCTAAGTGCTTATTTTGTAAGCTATATAAATAAAATGACCACGAATCTTGGCACCTGCATAACTTTTAGCTTTTGAGACACACTTGATAGGAATCGGTAATTTCCTCGCCTCAGTATACAGTTTAGGTACTAAATAATTTTCTTTTGTTTTCACTGTTCTCGAAATCTTCAAATTTACTAATCTTAAAAAAACTAAGTAGTTTTTTTTAAATAAATCCAACGCAATCAACTTATTATTATCAATTCACATTTTGAAACATCTCACGTGAGATTTTGTGGGGGAGGGAGGGGGTCGAGCAAAACCTTACTCACTTATCTCACCAGGAGGGTGGAGGGGGTCGAAAAATCGCCAAAATCACCTCACGTAATTAATGGACGCCCCCTATCTAAATGGAAACTGTTATGACGCTGGTTCATTAACTCTGACAGCCTATATCAGTCCACTGCTGGACATAGACCTTAATAAGAAGAGGTATATGCCGATAATCTCCACGTAGAGGTTAGGGATCACAGGGGACAGCTTCTTGAATCCGACGCTGCTGCCCGTTAGCGGCCAGGGAATTTTGCTGTGCTGGTGTAAGGCTGCGCTATGCTGATTTCAGCCGGCCGCCCGAACCTCCTTTGTTAGTTAGCAGGATGCACCACGGGCAGGTTAGGTTGGCTTGGGTTCTGAAGATAAAGGTTGGTTCACGTGTATCCTTAATTTATTTTGCAAAATACAGTCAAAGATATTGCTGAACTTACTCTCAAGTACGTTGAGTAATATGATTTCGGATTTATGGAATAAATTAGTAGGTAAGTTACGCACGTGCTTAATAGGTTAATTGACACTCCAATTATGGCTTTAGTTATTAGACGATACAAAGATAGGGTATGTCACTTGTCAAATGTATAGAATTACTAATAGTACTAACGTACTATGTACGTATGTACTGTATGTACCAATGTATGTACAGACAGCGTCAGAGTCTGGTAACCCCCCTAGTTAACGTTAGTAGGTTCAAACCGTCGCGGTGTCGGTCGTGGATCTCGAACTTTTTGCACAAATGTGTGTTTTATAAACCTTCTCCTTCTTGCTTAGGCATATTTAATTTCGTCCATATGTCTATATGAGACGATGGAGTGGCGGTTACAACACTCGACATTATTCTAAACGTTATGAGAGTACTGGGTTCAAATCCCTCAATGCCTAAATGTAATTTTTGTTATTTTTATTTTCGTTACTAACACAATGGACTACGTTTTAAGTATAGTAGGTAAGTTACATAATTATTTAAGGTAAAATCATAAAACAATTTTCAAAAGTTATAACAAATTTATTAAAACACCATTTAACATAACACAATATAGATAGTTATTACTTATTTTTTAGAATTTTCAATAATGTTTTAAATGATAGAATAATACTTAATTTACCCATATAAGATTAACGAGTGAACAAACATGTTAACATTGGAACAGGTTATACTTGCCGTATAAAATCCAATAAACAATTTAGATCACTCGCAAATACTTACTCTGGTATTTTATCAATTATTGAAAACATTATATAACTGAATATTTATTAATACCGAATGGGATGGATGTCTTTCACTTAAAATAATTTGTTGAAGCCTTCTTTTCATTTGGGTAACCATAGTCCGCCCAAAACCACTAGGACGCATCAGTTCCCAGGTTCTTAGGACCTCCTGTTGCAGGTGGACAACACTTCACTTGTGTCCCAATTAGGACAAATTGACCTCACATATGCTCACACATTCTCCACATATTTAAATCTGGACTTTTAGATGACCAATGCTATGGTGATTATGTCCGTCTGAGAAGCGAGCCAATTGGTCAGAATTCGCGAACGATGAACCACGCAGTTATCATGAATTAAATACACTGTTCCTTCTGGACGCTTATCCACTGCTTGCACTGTTAACAGCATTATTTCTTGTAAAACTGGCCAATTATGCGTCCACTCACTTTAACAATTTCTTCTGGTCCCACTGATGACATCCATCACCAATAAAAACAACCTGAAAATAAAAACACCATATTATAAAAGTATGACTGTGTTTATTTATTATAGAAGGGAATAGGTTTACTAAGCACATTGTTTATGATAATCCTACTTATAATTGTCATACCACTTACCTAATGTTATTCTGCCATTTCCTCTTACATTTGATGGGTTGTAGCGTACCGAAATGTTATTTTGCAAAACCCACTCTTTAGCTCAATTTTTCGGCTGTTATATATGCACAATTATATTTCATAAACAAAATCAATGACAAACACCCAAGACGAAACAAGTAACCTTTTGTTCTGAACTATCATTTAATACACAACTACCCTCAATAGTCCAGTGCTGCACAGAATAATTTAAAGTAGTTGTGCACTACCGTGATAAACAAATGAAAAAGTTACTAGCTGACGCATCCATTCATACCTAGACAAAATAATAAACATATACTGTAACTTAAAATTTCGTCATACTTGCCAACCGCTACGATAGCTCAGTTGGTTAGAGCGTCTCATTCATAAACTGGTGTGGTTCGATTCCCCAGCCAAGTATACATATTTTTGTATAAGATTTTGGCCATTTGAATATGGTAGCCTCCACGGCAGCAGTTTAAATTTATACTTGAAAGGGGTATACCAGATCGTGACGCTGTGTGTACATACAAGGGAATGCACGCTTTGAACAAAAATCTGTGCCTGATGTATTCTCCCAAATAAAGGTTGTGTTTCGTTTCCTCCTTCAGTGTTACACAAGAGGAAACGAGACACAACTTCTTTTTGGGCATTTCTATTGAGAAAAATCAGGCACAGATTTTATAAAAGCTCCTTGGTACAATGTGACTGATTACAGAAATGGGATAACTCTAATGAGTTGTGTTTTTAAGATCTCTTTGGCTCAGTAGGCAAAGGTCCGCCTTTTGCTTTCAAATAGTCCAGCATAATTCATGTTCAATAAGTAAAGGTGCGTTTTTAGCTATTCAGACAAAATAGCTGAGAAACAAAATAGCTGAAACATTTTCCACGGTAAAATAAAAATCCTATCCTCGCATGGACTCAATTGGACTCCGTTTCGTAATCGTAAACTAAAGTATTCTTTCCAGGTAAAAGCATTTATTTCAGCCAAGGGGTGTCCATTTTGAGCGTGGTTTAGTAAAATTTTTGCTCTCCAATTTGGAGGACTCATAAATATGTAGAATCCGAACCGGATTACCGGATTGGGAACGGTCACGGTTATAAACATTTTTCATATATGCAAATAAAGACAAATCACATCGTATTTTACGCAATAAACATCAACAATAACTTTGAAATTTGCTTTCGTATGGACACGGTTTTTGTTTTATATCTGTAGCCGGCCGTAAACGACAATTATGGGCGCTGTACACGAGGAGAGTGACAACGAACTGGCTCGAGCAAAAGGCATTTTTTATTTACTAAAGTATCCGCGGGTGTCAGTTTTTATGTCTTAAATACAAGGTACAGTGTCACCCGTATAACTTGGCAAGGCAGTGTGCCACTGTGATTAAACCAAAAGATAAATGTACCTACTTCACGGTGTCTCTTGAACCAATTCATTTTCAGCATTTTAAAACCCAAATGCAGATTTATCACTCACAACGTTGTTATCCGTAAGCTACCATGCGTCAAACACACAGTTCCGCCAACATAAACTTGTGGCACTGTACCCTGCCTTATGTTTTTAATATAAGCTTATGACAGCTTAATAATCATATAGCTTTAGAGGGATTCCTATGTCCAGCGGTGGACTACTACAGGCTGTTGATGATGATGATTAGCTTATTCTAAGATTGGCTTATGCAGCTGAGAATTTTCTTGATATTATAGAGTTCTAATGATATCAATATATGATTGTCTATACAATCCTACAATTATTCTTATTGAAAATGCCTTACGTATGTCCTTACTCGGGGAGAGTGAGAAGATAGAGGGAGAGGATAGAGAGAGAGGAGAGGAGAGTTTGTCGGACTTTCCGCTGGCGACTAACTCTCATTAGCATGGTGGCTATTCAAAAACACAACGTCTTCCATCGATCACGTAGGGTATCATCGAACCATTCACCGCCTGATGAAGAGTGTGGTGCTAGTTACCCACGCGTACTCCTACCCACTTGCAAATAATAATGGCTTTCGTTGCATCTTCTGCCAACATTGCATGTAAAGCGTTGTGCGAGTGAGATGGACTGCGCTAGCCGGCGTGTGCGTAACGAATACGCACACGTTTTTACCTAGCAACAGTTACAAATAACGACGAATGTGAGTACCTAGTCAAACCTAACAAGGTTTTTAGGTACAACAATTACAAAAATGTATTTATATGTGTTCATAAAATAAATAAAAATAAAAAAAGAGCTCAACGAAGCAGTAACACTGACGGGGTCATGAGGTACTAGTAAGATTCTACAATGGCCCTGTCAGAGATCGTTTGCCTTAGGTGAACTCCTCAGTTTCCTCTTATTGTCAAAGGGGATGTCTCGGAATATCACGATGACATTGACGACCTCTGTGGCGCAGTGGGCAAAGGTCCGCCTGCAGAAAGGTTGCGGGTCCGATTCCCACCGCGAGACAATGTTAGTATGTTCTACAAATATTTGTCTTGAGTCTCGGTGTTTTCTATGTATAAAAGGTATGTATGTTATTTAAAAAAATGTATATAAGTAGTATATCAGAGATGTGGTTCCCACAACATCTGCTTAGTTCAGGGCTACAGGAGACTGTATGATAGTGTCCAGCATGCATTATGACGGACCCTCCATTCAACTAGTCTTGAACTAGTCTTTATTCTTCAACCCCTAACATTTTTCATTATGAGTACATATCATCATATTTGAACTACATCCTGCCTACTTCTTCACTGTAGAACGTTGCGGCAGCCTGAATTTAAACATTTAAATTTCACTTATGAAACTATCTTGGTTATGAACATAATTATGAATATCAACGGGATTTACAATGATTTATTTACCAATATCGGAAAACAACAGAACTCACAAATCATGGAAAATATGCCGTTGATATTCATAATTATATTTAAATTTCAGCTTCAAAGTAACTTGTGCTGACATAGCAGAAATACTCAGAGACTTTGTAGGGTCCAGCTTTGTTCGACTCCACATTTGGACCCATCGGCGACCTCTCCCAATGGAGACCTCTGTAACACATGGCTGGGGCCCTTGCCCACTTGACTTTTATCCAAAACCAGCTCAACTTACCCTAAGTTCACCCTCTCTATTACTCCAAGGACATGGCAGATTAATTTAATTGCGCGTACTTGATTCCCCAATATTGGAATAGTTTTGATGATATTCACAAATGTGGGTTTATTATTACAAACATTATTATTCCACCTAATATGGAATTGAACTAGTTAAAATCACTGTTTTGTGGTAGACAATAATGGAAATCAGTGGAATGGATATGATGATAAGATAAGTCAGTGCATGTGATTTACATTAACGGTGATTTTAATGTTGACTGTTAAAACTAGCATGCTTTCATCATTACTATTTTCAGACTATAGAAGACAAGTAGGATAAAATAAAGGCTCACTCGTTTCGAGACTTAGTAGCTTATTTACTTTACTTTACTTTCTTCGGCGGTATTATAGCCTTTTGTGGGTCTTGCCTTCTTCTATGATAGAAGAAGGCATCCATCCATCCAAGTCGACCAAGTGCATCATAATGATGGACTGACACTCGCTTCGATCCATGACTTTCCTTCTTCAGGTGATAATGGAGAAATATTCAGGAATTTATTATTTTTATCTGACAAGTACATGACCAAGTCCATCATAATGATGGACTGACACTCGCTTCGATCCATGACTTTCCTTCTTCAGGTGATAATGGAGAAATATTCAGGAATTTATTATTTTTATCTGACAAGTACATGAAAATGCAGATTGCATTTCACCCTCCATTCCCATTTTAACACGCTTTTATTAGTATCACCTGTATGTATGTATGTAACCGACTCCTTTGAGCTCGATTTTGCCCTACTTTGAACGATCAGATTTGATTCAAACTTTGCACACCTGTCAAAGGTCGATGACAATGCAATAATCCGATAAAAATATCCGATTATCCTAATTAGATTCGCCAGGATTAATTAATTTCTTTCCGCATCCTTTGCATGCGAGTAAGAGAGACAGAGCTAGTGCGCGAACTACGCATGCGTGCAAGCGTGTTTTTTTAGTTTTTTTAAACTATTATTATTTAGGTTTTGTTTATTTGTAGGTTGTTGTGATATGTGATACTAGTTCTATGGGGTTTATCAATAAGAATTATTAAACTTTGGTAGCCTCCATAGAGATAAATAATTCGGTGTTATTACTATTTTATACCCAACTGAAGTCCTCTTCAGTCAGGTTATGTTTTTAGGGCATATGTATGTTTGTAATATTTTTTGTCGGTCGTTGTAGCCCATACGGCTTTTGACGGATTTTGACTAATGTGGTGTCGTTGGATTCGTCTAGATCACGAGGGTTACATAGGCTATAATGAAATGTGATAAAATCTAATAAGGTGACGGTAAGACATCATTTTCAATTGACTAAAAAAGGTATCAACTTTCAAGCTTACACTCTGAGTTGAGATCTGTATATAAATTAAGGGCCTAACTACTAAAAACTTCCAGTCTATAGAGTCAGTTTTTTTTAAACAAATACTTGTAATTTTTATATTTACTTTATATACAATCTTGGCAAAGTGTAGTGTATCGATTACCTTTAATGCTAAATACTTGAGCTGATGCAAAAAATAAATTGTTTGAGACAGAATATGCTTATCCGTTTTATCTTCTCAGTAAAGCAGTAAATCCGTCCATTTTCAAAGAAAAGTACCAACAGCAAACGTTGTAAACAAAAACAACATCCTTCCCCCTGATATGTTTGTTGACTAGACTTTCCTTATATGGTAATAAAACGGTCCTTTTTTTTAATCGATATTTGCTCTACAATCTTGAGAGGGCTCATAGTTGCCCACCGAAATGGTCGGCACCGTACCTATATTTGCATTTGAGAAACTATCATCAACGTTTGTAAAAACAAGACCAGTGCTAATAATACGGTATTACACCCATTTTCAAAAAGGATTAAGAAGTGAGATTTTAATGAACGATACGATTGAAGTGACGTCACGACGGGATGTAATATGCGAAGAGCGTTTTGGGGCACAGAATAAAAAAAAAAAAATTGAAATTAAAAAACCTATCATAATTTTTTTTCTTACATGGTGTAAAATACCCTATTAGAGTGCGCAACTGACTTACTAAATGCGGCATCTGCGTAGGTTAATAATCATCATCTTCGTTTCACTGTGGCATCGGCTGCGGCATAACTACAGATAATCGTAACGCAGCTTTCCAAATTTCTTACCCTCCCATGGACAGCAGTAGCAGTGGTGCAAGAAGCTGTGTTTTGCGATCCCCAACCCACATACCAAGCGTGGAGATACTGGGAGGCCTATGTCCAGGAGTGGACTGATATAGGGTTTTTGTTTTTAGTGTTACAATTATGACAAGCTGGTATTAAGGTAATATAAACAACGTTAATCGTCGTATAAATATCAAACAAAGTGTGGATTCCCTGTGTAGGCTATAATTCCCAATGCGCCATGCAGGTCACATCCTAACACAGTTTCATTAGCCAGAGTTCACCTCCGATGAGAACTTCGTTTGGACGCTCGCCAGCACTCAGGTATTATTGGTTCTCGATTCAAATTTGAAGTTCTCGATTCGAAGTTCTCGTAGCGTGGCTTGCCATTCTCTTAGCAAAACACCTGCTTATCTTAGTAGCAACACTCCACTGGTCAGTTTCGCAGCTTAGCAACATCCTTCTTGCCCAATACGGGGAATTTGTGGGGTTCGCTCCGGACCCCATGACCTTGTTAATTGTTACTGTAGCGACGAGCCCTTCATCAGGCGATTGATGGTTTGATGATGCACTAGCCTTACGGTGAGCGACAGACCACGGTGTTTGTAGTCGGTAGGCCGAGCTAGCGAGATCTAGTTGCAGGCACGGCGGCCTGGATTCTGACAGACCCTTCTAACTCTCCCCGACGACTCGAAGAAGATGCGTAAGGCATTTTGATACTCAATAGTCAATCAGTTCGTTCCATAATGTTACTAAAGCTGCTTAGGTTACATTTTTCTGATCATTATAGACTTTGTTGGTAACAATACCATTAAATGAGAAGATGACGTCACAGAAAGACTTATAAGTCAAACGTTAGTAAAGGTAAATCAATCAAAATCAAAATTTATTTATCCAGTAGGAACTGTAAAGTACACTTTGAAACGTAATTTTGTTTTTAATTTACACCAATTCGTAACGCGACAAAACAGAGAAGAATTGGCAAGAAACTCTGTTAGGATTATATTTTTTTAAAGTCCATGTTATTAAAAAAAATATTCTTAACTATTACATTGTTTTTGAGGGAGTTGGAGACAGTTTCATCCCAAGCTTTTTTGTCATCTAAATAATCAGATATTTTATAATAAGCCTTATTACAGAGGTTACGTATAACAACATTTTTGAATTTATTTACAGATAAATTAATCACGTCATTTGGGATTTTTGATGTTTTGCCCTTTAAATGATTGACTAACTTTATGGAGCCTCACAGTAGGAACAGCAAGCTTATCTTTATTATTAGTGTTAACATTATGATAGTCGCTATTATTTTTGAAATAGTTAATATGTTTTCGGACATACATTAAGTTTTCATTGGCACGGCACTGTGATAACATTTATTTCTTTAAACTTAGTTCTAAGTAATTCTCTGGGGCCCATATTATAAATTGCACGAACAGCCACTTCTGTAACACAAATATGGTGTTGATATCTGCAGCATTCCCCCACAACAAAATGCCGTACGACATACTGCTATGGAAGTAGCTGAAATAAACTAGTCTAGCCGTTTCTACGTCAGTAAGTTAACGGATTCTTTTGACTGCGTATGCTGCGGAACTAAGTCTGTTCGACAATCCATCTATGTGAAATACGGTAGTATCCACACGATTTCAATATTCATCTTTTATTTTAATTTTAATATATCTATTATAATAGGTAAATATTAGATAACACACTGAAAAAAAAGGTTTGTCAAACACTGACCCTGGTTTTGTAGCATTCATTGCATTAGTAGGGGCAAAGATCACGATTCCTGGATAATTGTGGTTGGCAAAGTTGGTGCGAGGGCTTACCTTCCACTGCGAACTAGTTCGAAAATAAAAGATCGAAAAAACTGGCAATGTTGAACTTTGTCCAACTTAACGTTAGTTCTATCGATTTATAAAAGAACTGTGCAGTTTTTAAAATTTACAAATTTTTGAGCTAATTTCAGTAAGTAATGCTTTTCAGGCGTCGCAAATATTATCAACCAATGACGACCTCTGTGGCTCAGAGGGCGGAGGCCCGCCTGAGATGTTGAAGGCTGTGTGTTCGATTACCGCCGTGAGAGTAATGTTTGTATGTTCTGAAAATATTTATCTCGGATTCTGACTATTTTTCTTTGTATAATAATGTATGTATTTATAAAAAAAATATCTTATATCAGTCAACTGGTCCCCATAAAACAAGCTCTGCTTCATTGGGGCTACATGATGCTGTGTGCTGATAGTTTCCAGCATTATTTATTTGAGATCATATCAACCATTTGAGGACTCGGTATCCTTTATAATCTGTACTGATACGTGAATATATGAAAAGCTCAAATATTTGATTAGCGCTACAGTCGGGCGTTATTTAAGGTAACGTAGCATTGTGCTTGTAAACACTTCATACGTAAACAAGGTACAACAAATTACGGTGAATGAGTTACCGTATGATTTAACTGTACTGATGTTAAGGAAAAATAATATTGGAAATGTGTTATGTGCTAACACATTTCCAATATTATTTTTCCGTATCATCAGTTCAACTAGAATTACATCATGGTAACAAATATCTGCAGATCCAGCAACAAATTTTTGTTCCGATACAGGAATCCAACCTGCAACTGCCATGACGACATTGTGGGTTTGGACAAAACGTGAATTATTATTTCAAATTAATGTAGTTTACAAACATATTTTTGCAAAAAAAAAGAAATGTAGATATATAAATGTTATGTACGATTCTCACTTACCGGCGCGCATCGGAGCGCGTCGAAGCGCATTTTATAACATACTAAAGGAAATTGAAACGTAAACAAAGCAGTTAAGTTCCTTATTTGCATGCAATTTACGCATGTATTACTACTTTATCTACTTACGGTTCTATTTATGTCAGTGTTTGACAAAGCTTAAAGCTGCGTAAATCGCATGCAAATAAGGAACTTAACAGCTTTGTGGATGATTCAATTTCATCTAGCATGTTTTAAAATGCGCTGCGATGCTCTCCGACGTGCGCCAGTAAGTGTGAATCGTACATAACTGTGATTCCCATATCACGAGCCCTGCTTATTTAGGGTCTTTAAGATGTTGTGTGAAATAGTCCAGCATTTTGTGTGAGGTTCGCTACAAACATTAATTACTTCAATATAACTTGATTACTCCTAAAATATATGTGGAGAAACTGAGCAATTATAGCCAATGTGAAGAATTATAGATAGCAAAATAGATGAAGACCTGAAGCGCTATCCACATATTTTTGGCCAGGGTCTTCCAAGCTCCGAGCGATCTTTGGCTCATGGTCTCGTCAGGGGCCATCAGTTACCAAAATTAAAATCAAAATGTATTTTTATTCGATAAGCATTTTAAAGTACGCTTTGAATCGTCACTTTAATTTACACCAATTTTACCAAACAGAGAAGAATTGGCAACGATTCAGTGTATTTTGGTATAATTCGTTTTTCTTCTCGTATTCATTTTGTACATGGCGTCAAAAATCAGACAGCACTGACGAAGCACGAGTTCATCAGATCATTCACCGGGACACTCAAAACCCAGATGCGCCTCACATGGAAATATGTGAATGTAAGCAAGTTTGAAAATACTATAAAAAAAAAAACAGACTAGACAGGCTCCGGCGACCCTCGCTCGCAACTTCAATTCGAGGCGCGTGCAAAGATCGCACCGGATCTCACTATCTATGTTTTTTTATTTTTATTTTATTTAGGGTTCTGTCGCTGAGCGACCACATCACTCACATAAATTCAATAATTAAATAGAAACAATACAAAAAGATAAGTAACAGGTGGGCCAAAAGAAGTCATCCGATATTGTTTGGCTCTCATTTTTTCTCTAAATGAAAAACTTCGATTATGTTTTTTGATTATGTTTATTTAAACCTTTAGAATTTTATTGGTCAAGTCGAAAAGATGATATCAGCCAAATGGGGGCCGCCACAATTGATTGCTATACGGGCTCGTTTTATGGCATTTTTCTTCACTTTGGCGAGAAATTCGGGCGACAGATTCTCGCACTCGTGTTGAATGTTGTCCTTGAGGGCTTCCAGGGTCTCGGGCTTGTTTACGTAAGCACGGGACTCCAAAAAACCCTAAAAAAACCCTGGTCCTATAGCGCGCACCGTCCACTGTAGTCGTTTGACCAGCAGCGTCCTCAAAAAAAAAAGGGCCCGATGACTCCTCCTGCGTGAACAGCGCACCATGCAGTCACTTTGAGCGGGTGTAATGGCTCCTCGTGGATCACTCGTGGATATTCGGTGCCCCAGATAGTTTTGCTTGTTCACGTAGGTACCCGCTGAGGTGGAAATGAGCCTCATCGCTCATTATGATTTTAGTAGAAAAATCGTCCACTTCGTCCTCGAGATTGAGGATGGCTTGGGCGTAGGTTACACGCGTTTGGCGGTCGACAGCGGCTTGTTCACTATTGTATTCTATATCTCTATAGTTCACAAATGTCAAAACAGATTTGACATTGGCCGCCATTTGCAAAAATAAGAGCATCTTCCAAAAGGGTGATTTCTACTTGTAAATAAATAGGACATCAAAAACTAAGTTCTATCTCTATTTAGCTGATGGATGATTAAGGCGTGCGTGCGCGATAGCAATATCAGCCGTTCAAAATTTGAAATGGATTTGGTTGTATTTGGGGTGTACGGGGTCCCAACCTCCATCTTTGGAACCCAAGCCAACCTCACCTGCTTGTGGTGCACCCTGCTAAACAACGAACGGGGCTCTGGCGGCCGGCTGATTGCGGCATAGCACAGCCTCAATCGGCACAGCTAAATCCGCTGGCCACCGACGGGCAGCAGCGTCGACTGATATAGGCTGGTGCGGTGGTGGTGGTATTCCGTAATACCAAAAATGATTACTGAAAACTTTCTTTACTACTTACTATTTACTATGATCTCACTTTACTTTTACATAATATTGTTATTCTGTTGTATTCATGTTATTGAATGCAAACATTTTTCCTATCCCTGACGGAACACTGACGGTATATGTGTAAATAGTGCTTAACATGGATGTGTTTTATCAAGATTATTATCAGAACTGTCTTGAAGAGGAATTTCAGACTAATAGTCTAAACTAATGTCTAACTTTCCAGGGTCGGCTGTTATCTTACATTGTTTTCATAACCCTAAAGTTGGGACACAGCCCAAATGGGTGCTGAATTCCACATAAACATACTCAACAAAATATCAATAGCCTAAAGCAATTACGGGTTAAGAAAGCAATTATAAAGGAAATACCAAATATAGCTTCTGACTACACGCTAAATGGTATTTACAATAAACCTACTTACTAAGCATTTGAAAGTAATAGGGGAAACATTTTAATTGTCAAAGAGTTTATTTGTATACTAGCTTCCGTGACTATTTCAATGATAAAAAAATAACATAGAAGATTTAATTGTGATTTGCATTTTAAAGTTTTTTTGATATCGATAGATATTGAAATAATTACATTAAAATGCTTATACATAGTGTTAACATATAAATATTGCATGCGTACTACGTTGAATATGGCTACACTAACCTGTATCACTTATATATATATATATATATATATATATATAAATATATATATATATATAACAAAATAAACAACTTTGACTTTGACCTTGACTCCGTCCGCAGCTTCGCTCGCGTTAAATGTGGATTTTATCAAATATATTAATTCCCCCTTGAGGGTAGACTTATCAAAAACGATGAAGCACGTATAAATTGATTTTCAATCGTCAGCCTATACCTCTAAATTTCAAGATCCTAACTTCAAAACTAACGTACTTTCATACAAACTTTCTCTTTAGCCCCTAGGGATGGAATTTCTAAAAATCCTTTCTTAATAGATGCAATGATGCCTACATTATCTAATATGTGCAAAATTTCAAGTATTAGTACAGCGGTTTTTGATTGTGCGTTGATGACTTAATTTAAATATAGAAGACTAGCTTCCGCCCGCGGCTTTGCTCGCGTGGTACCGGGATAAAAAGTAGCCTATGTGTTAATCCAGGTCACAAACTATGTATTTTCATTCAAATCCTATCTGTAGTTTTTGCGTGAAAGAGTAACAAACATTCATCCATTCATTCATCCATACTCACAAACTTTCGCATTTATAATATTAGTAGGATGTGCTTAATTTTTTATAGAAAATTATTAAATTTAGAAAATATTCAATTATAAAGCCAAAAGTTTGTTAAAAGTAGTTATGTGTTCCTCTTTCACATCAAAGCTTGAGCGGAAATTTTGCACATACTCGTATGTAGTTTTAGAACAGGAATTACATATTTACAAGAGTGAAGCCACGAGCCTTTTGTTATATATTAAAAAACTGCATATATGGGAATTTGGTTCAAGCAACAATACCAACGACTTCTTTCCGGATCATCGCGTTGCTTCACTGCTTCACTGTCACTAACGTCAGCCTAGACACACCCTATGCTCAAAATACCCTGACTAATCTACTAAAACATTGTTCTTTATTAGAAATTCTAGCTTTCAAGTTCAAGGGACCATGACATGATTAATTCCAAACGGGACCAACGGGTTACGTGGCCCGACATAGGGCCAATGTGTCACCTAATTGAATTCGTACCCCCATAACGACCCTGGCGTGATTAACATGTATGCCGCTTGCGAAGACCTAGTTTCAAGTTCAAATTAAATACATATTTGGTGTTAGAAACAGTATAAAAATGTTTACTATTTTAACAAGTCAGTAGGTACCACAATGTTTTAGTATGTTTGTATTGAATCGTTTCAACGCATGTTTCTTTTAATTTTGATCGAAGGTTTTTTTTGAGAGCATCATGAAATTCATATTGAAAAACTTGAATTTTCTCGTACTCTTTCTATTTTTGACTCTTTTGATGTTGTGGGGATGATGATTGATGAGGATTGTGTGATGAGAGCGATTCTTTGCGGTGTGCCGGACTCATCAGCGCTATCTATCTTTCTATATCGTGTTACTGTATCAAAATGGTACGATTGTTATCGTTATCCTCATCAACGGTCTTGTAGAAGTCCTCTGTGATTCTCCAAATACAGGCTGTACTGGCAGTGCGCGACTGTTGATGAGGTGTGTCTAGGTAATTCATCTAGGATTGTTAGATATATAGCAATTATATAACTATAAGTATAGTAATTAATAAGTTTGTATGATTGAATATTAAGTATTATTTTTACATTTATAGAAATTATTATTTATGAATCTTGTAAAATTTACGTTCAAAAGTGTACTATTGTGCCTATTTGATGAAATAAAATAAATTGAATTGAAACAATTTGGGCATTTAGCTTTCACAGCGCGTAACGCGACGCTCTCTCCCTCCGCGTCCCGTCGAGCACTGCTAGGCGGAGTACGTGAAAATACCCGTTCAACAATTAATGAGTAATTTCATGCTAGTTTAATGAGTAAAGCATCTTGAAATGATATTTTTTATAATAATGACGAGGTGTGTAATGATGGTTGGTACTGTAGTAATATTTTGTGGTACTAATGTCGTAGTATTGTGAAGGTCAACTCTAGATAGGTAAGACATTCTATCTTACAATAATTCATCAATGATTATTGGTTGGCTGTTTTTAACTCTAGTTCTACTAGACAACAATTTTAACGGATCCATTTATATTCGAATTTTTGTATATATTTATCTTCATTCGCACTTTTATCATAAAGTCCATTTTATTACATTTTATATCTTATCAACTCAACATAAATCCTGCTGACTATCAGTTCAAAATCAAATCGCGATCACATAAATCAGTAAGTATGTTGGTGCGTCACGTAGTCACGCCCGGTAATTATCACCAGGGGCAAATCCCTGGAGAATTTATGGTCATGATCTGATATCGTTATCGCTGCAAAGTCTTTTTTATTCTGATCTAGTGGCTCTGGGGTCTAAGGGGTTCCTACCTCCATTTTCGGAATCCAAGATGTGCCCGTGGTGGACAAACGGGATTTTGGCGGCCTGCTAATTACGGTTTAGCTTGACAGCTTCTCTGCCATGATGCGAGCTCGCTGTGTAGTGTTGCTGCTGTTTTGTTCACCGGGTAGGAATGCACTCGGTGCTGGCCACCTACACCTATCACTCATTTCATGCCTACTCAGTGATTGAGCCATGTATAATTAGTTAGATGCTAAAATTATTGAGTAATGAATATGAAAGTGAATGGATGCACAAATAGAGGGAGGCCGAAGAAGAGATGGATGGAGTGTGTCAAAGAGGATATGAAAATGAAAGGAGTGGATACAGATTTGACAGCAGATAGAAGTGAGTGGGAGAAAAAAACATGTGCCGACCCCACCTAGCGTGGGACAAGGGCAGGGAAATGATGATACTAATATTACCTACAGGCTTAAGTTTTTCAATGAACCATGGACAAACAGTTTGTGAGTCTGAAATAATTAGTTTTTATTTTTATTTTATTTATTTTTTATTTTTAGCTCCTAACACGTCCAGCACACTTAAATTCCCAGACCGCCAACGGACAGCAACATCAGCGATGCAAAAAGCTGTTCCCCATGATTCTAAACTCAAACCCAGCGTGGTTATTAAGGGCATATTCCCTTTCTTATTAGGGGAGACTTGTGTCCAACAGTGGTTTAATATAGGCTGGAGTGGTGGCATTTTGTGATGTGATGTGGTAGCGTGAGCAAGCTGATACCACTTTAACCGTCTAAAAAACACGAAATAGTTACGGTGCTTGCGGTGCACTAAGAATGTTCCACACTGAATTTTACCGTCAGTAAAAGCTCCGTTATTTGACTGTAAAAACGATATGAAATGATTTAAAAAAATGAAAGAGAGCTAACGCTGTTCCTAGATTAAATATTGGTCAGCCACAACAAAATTGAACACCCGGAATCGTAATTTTTAGTACGCTCTCAGCAGTTTTAATTGAAGTACAGGGAAGCAATATCGCTTCGATTGGAAAACTTGTATGACAATAGGTCTTGTTTCATTCGAGCGAACCTTAAACTAACCAAACACACGATACAACTTCAACAATAGTTCAACACAAAGACCAATCACAGTTAAGACCAGGGCTTTCCACCAATCTGCACTCAATCAAAGCAGTTTGCATAGTGATCTGGAAATTCTCGAATTTCCTCTTGACTATCTCAGCGCCAGATTCATTTCACGTAACGAAGTGAATGCAGCAAATTCAAGTATTGCTTTGTACCTATTGATAAGTGGAAACATGCAGCCTTTAATGGGTTCAGGTCGTGGCGATTTCAGGATTGTGAACTTTTTTCTCATGTACGAAAAGAAGTTATTTGCAAATCACGAAACACTGTAGCGTTTTTCAACTACTTCAACTACCAAAATATCTAACGTGATAAATATGTCTATTGCCGATAATCAGGGCCCTGATTCACGGGAATAGACATACCTAAGTATTTTACGTGCTACTCGACTTGCGCTTGGATCGCTCTATCTGGAAAAGCTCTTAGAAAAATCAAAACACAGCAACATTAAAGAAACCGCTTACCATTTTTTTTTAAAACGTGTAATCAGTTTAGTGCAGTTAAGAGTGAGTTTGCAAAATAAAAACGACCGCTAATTAATTGTGTGATTTGAGATAAAATTGTTTGTAGTTCCGATTTCAGTAGAGGTTTATAATTTTTCAAGATTAGTTAAAAATAGGCGGATTTTTATAAACACCGACACACACAATTGCACACCGACCGTTTTTTTGTTTTTTTTACCTATACCGCGAAATATGAAATAATAAAACGTCAAAACATATACAAATTATCTAGCGATCATAATTTGGAAAGGAAAAAATCACGGCTACTCTTTACAATAAGCTCAAAATACTTATTCGTCAAAAATATCAGAATTAACCCGTCAAATGCCCATATATTGGTGGTAAATTAAAAAAAAGACGTTTCAAAGTGTACTATACAGTTCCTACTGAATAAATAAATTTTGACTTTGACTTTGATATTTTACACTGAACACTGAAGATTTATTTTGTTCACAGCACTTCCGGGCTAAAGTTTGTTGCAGTTTGAAAATTTTAAAGTCAATTTATGTGGCTCACTGTACATTACGTTAGTGGGAATCAAATAAGTTCAGTGTTTCTGATTTAACCGGAAACCAATTCCCTCTTCGCCCACATATTTAGAAACTCAAGCCACCTGACTGAATTTTAATTGGTAGAAAGTTCGCGACGTTATATAAATTGTAAAATGAACGATGGAATATGCAAATAAGGTATCCACTACTTTGAAAGTTCTAGAACTTTCCTTCCGTCTACATAATGGCAGAATAAAAATACCTACGAGACTGCGATCATCACCTAGTTCATGGACATCATCATCACCAGCATGATAGTGGTCTACTGCAGGACTCCCCTAACTCAATAATAAAAAAAATCATCGAGGCTTTTGCCCTATGATGTTGTTTAAACAAAATTACCAATGACGTACTTAACTGTATAAATTGAACAGGTTTACAAAAAAAAATCGACTGCATCGACGAACACGAAGTTTTTAGTACCTAGGTACTTAGGCCCGTATTTTCGTAAACCGAGGTCGGTTCCAGAGTGCAAGCTTGAGATAGATTTTTCTATGGAAGTGTCATTTTGACAACATTAGGAATCGTCGTAGAGAAGAATTAAGGCTCCCCCCCCCCACACACACAGGTGCGTTATTAAAATGGCATCTTACAGTCGCCATATTGGATTTTTAGACACTTCCTAAAATGTACATGCTTCAATGGTTCAATAAAATCCAATGACACCTAATATGTAGAAATCGACAAAGTTAAGTTTGTCAAAATGTCATACACAACCAATCTCTCACAGCAATAGCTGAGCACACAGGTGCACTAATCCAGCAGCACCCCGAAGAATGAAATATCTGCATTCCTCCGGGAACAATGTACTACGTGATCCGGATTATTCCAGCTAAAACCGGTTAATTGCGTTAAGCCTCCACTGTTCGACGCCGATAGAGGGCGCTCGACTCCGCCACTTTGCATGCAGCGTTATACCATTCTTTGATGGGACAAAAAGTTTTGCTGTGCTATTTCAAACTAAAGTCGACTCAATATAGAAGCGGATATGACTGCTTTTTGAAAACAAGACTTAATAAAAAACAATACAACGAAGATTTTTGAGCAGGTCTTTTACGATTAAGAAAAATGAAGTCATAATTATGTTATTCTGAACACTATCACACAGTATCATGTAGCCCCAAACTAAGCAGTGCTTTTTTATGGGAACTACATGTAATGGAAATACTTATCTATATATATATCAGATAACGCAAACATTTGTCCAACGGCGGGAATCGAACCCGCAACCTTTTGCATCTCACGAGGATCTTCTCTCAATGCGCAACAGAGGTCGTCCAAAAAATATTGACATGCTGTCCTAGTCAAATTAGGTTTACCAAAATGAAATACATATTATTAAATATCGCGTCAAAGAGTTATATTAATATTAATCCTATAAAAAGTCAAAGCCCTTTTTATAACTTAAAAGCTTTTCTGAAAGAAATGTTATTACTTTCTCAATAAACAACTTTCTTTCACTGCGCCAATGGAAAATAACTGCATTTTTATTCAAATTTGTTTCAATGAAAACTTTACCATTGGTAACTTTACCATTGAAAAGCCATTTTCAAATTGTAATTCATGATGGAAAGCAAAAGTTAATTGTATATTTTATTTATTTATTTATTAATTAGAACGGCTAATGACCACTTACACTAATTAAATCAAATTATTAAATTAAAAAACAAAAACAATGCATTAACTAAATTATATAAACCAATACCTAACTTACATAGAAAATCAACTATAACTAAGTTAATTAAATGTCAGCCTCGCATAACCTCAAACAAGCCGCTCTAAAATTTCCCCAATTGTCTGCAAAAATGTCGCAGTGCGGGTTCTGTTTTAACAGCTTGTTGAGGGCAGCGAGAGTGCGAGGGAGAGGCGAGTGCGCCCGGGCAACAGTGCGACTCGAAGGTACTGAAAGCAGCCTATGTCCTCTGGCTCTAAGATATTTGTCTGGAACAAAGAGTCGACACAACTCGTTGTGCAGATTGGGAGCATCAATAATACCACGAAGAATTTTACAAAAAGTTAACATCTGGTCAGCTGATCTCCTGGTTTGAAGTGAGTTGTAGCCGAGACTACCCTGGAGGAATGCAGTGGGATACATAAACGGATAGTATCCTGAGACGCGTTTATAAAGAGCTCTAAGAAAGGCCTTTTGTACTTTTTCAAGTAAGAGAATGTACGTACTCTCGTAGGGGCTCCAGACACAGCAACTGGACTCCAGCTTATATTCATAGCATATATTCAATGAAGTTTAGTTGCTACATTGCGTTGGACTCGTTGAATTATTGGTCAATAACAATTTAAATCACACGTCACTCATATTATTGCGAAAAGTCGTAAGTTAAAAAAAGGCCTCGCACATGGCTTGGCAACTGAAAAGTCAGGACCATCATCTTACGTGACTTTGAAGCACGAAAGCGCTCAGGGCTCTGATTCTCAGGAATAGACATAATTATTACGTTAGATATCGCAAAAACTGTCAAATTTCCATACAGTTTTGACAGCTCTCGCCATGTATAAAAATGTAAATGTAAATGGATTCCTATTCCCGCAGTTGGACACCTTGTTGGTCCATTGTGCGTGTAGTAGTTCTGGTTAAATACTTAGCCAGCCGACTCCGCCCAGAAGTACAGAAGTTTTCTGGGGTCTTCGCAGGCTTCGTGGAGTGACCTCAGGGTTTCAAGGATTTGTTCGCGTTGTGATGCAACTCCCACGCATTCCAGGATTACGTGGGCTGCCGATTCTTATTCGGTCAGACACCCTCCGCAGAGTGGGCTGTCTCTTGCTCCAATGTCGTAGAGGTGTTTGTTCAGAGAAGAGTGTCCCGTGAGGGTACCGACGATGGTGCGAAGATCGATATATATCTAACGTGACATTATTATCAATTCCTGAGACTCAGGGCCCAGGGGCCCAGTGTGTGGGCGGGATAATACTTACGCAACGTGTGATGTAACGCCATGCGTCTATCAACTTGAGCCATGAAGATGATAAGCCTCATATGCCTGTAATTTCATCCTACGCGCCGTTCGAAACAGCAATACTGCTTCACGGCAGAAATAGGCATATTTGTTGCTCCGACACGCCTAATACTACTGCACAAATTGAGCTGTAAATTATATTACCTACTTTTCTAACAATGAACTACATTTGAGATGCAAGTATTATAAACTTTTCTACCGATTAACTTCTATTGAGATATCATTATTAGCTACTTCTCTAAGAAGAACATACTTTTGAGATATAAAATAATATTATCTACTTTTCTACCAATGAACTACTTTTGTTTACCATCCAGGTACAAACAACGCCGCTGGCAAAAGCTAATTTACATTTAGATATAACATAAAATAACGCTACATTATGTCCGCGTCTGTTCGTGTTTCGGTCAGAATAAACCAAACAACACCAGAAATAATATTTTACTCAAAACAAGACGGTAAATAGTACAAATTATGAAGCAACAATGTAAATAAAACGTTCCCTATTATTTGAATTTACTCAGGACCCAACACGAAACGTATACACAGTCACAAAGGGCTGCTTGTATCATTATTGATGACCGCTGACCAGTTTCAATGGAAACTACTCATTAGCACAATATCATTAATGGGGATCCGATCCCTTAAGGTGCAGTTGGGTGGATCGCGACCTATATATCATTATCATGAGCATAAAGCAGTCTACTGCAGGATATAGGCCTCCCCAATGAGCGCCATTTCACACTGTCTTCAGCTCTACCAACCCAAGCCACCTGTATTTGACAAACTCTGTGGCATGGTGGGCGAATGCCCGCCTGTGACGCAGACATGTCGCGAGACAAATGTTTGTCTCGGGTCAGAGTGTGTTCTAAAAAAGAGTAAGGTGCCCGTAACACAAGCTCTGCTTAGTTTGGGGCTAGATAACGGTGTCATATAATGCACAGCATTATTTATTTTATTTATGTATAGGCTATATAATATAGTAGTGATAGAAAGTAAGTATCTAACAAAGCTCCGCTCGAAATGTAGACAAACCACTGTGTGCGTAAGCCATGTGCTCCACAATCCATCCTCCAATGTAAGCCACATTCTCCCTAAAGGCTTCCGCACATTGAGCCACTAAGTCACTTAGACGAGTAGACGAGTTTTTTCATACATTTTGTATAGTATCGGCGCAAACCGAACGTTCGAGTGGCCGTGCTGAAGCCACAAGCTGCGGAAGTCGCCCGAGCTCGCTACTTGTGGCTGCGTTTTGTCGCTCACATCGCGCGCACACTCGGCTACATTAGCCGGCTTCTTCACGGCGCCCGCGTCCCCACCAACACACGTCAGTCTTGCTGCAAGCACGCAACCGAACGTCATGATGTCTGTGGATTTTGATGTAGACGTTTTTATCTCTGATATAGAAGAGCTGAATGCCGTTCAGCCAAAAGTGACGGAGATTGGTGGCGGCCACTAAGCCACTAGCGGCTGCGATTGGTGAATGAGCCACTAGTGGTCGCGCTAAGTGGCCGCGACTAGTGGATCAATGTGCGATTGGACTAAATGTCTAAGGACTGTGCTTAAAGGTTGCGTTGAAAGTCGCTAGAATTTAGAATCTTCTTTTATTCCATCATTCGGCAGTGCGTAAGAAAAGGTTGGCCACATCCTGTATGTTAGACAATATACAGCTTGAAGCTATCTTTTGTACTATTCTATAGCAAATAGGAAAGGCGACATGTTTTTACACAGCTGTAAGGAAGGGTTATGTTTTAAATGATGTACGCTAGTCTAGTACGGAGAAGATCTCTCCTCCTCTAGACGACCTTCCTAATAATATTACAAATGTAAAAGTTTGTGAGGATATATGGATGTAATATTTGTAACTCTTTCACGCAAAAACCACTCTACGGATTTGGATGAAACTTGGAATATACATAGTTTGTGATCTGGGTTAACACATAGGCTACTTTTTATCCGGGTACCATGCAGGTTTCGCTCGAGTGGAAGCTGATAAAGCTCTCACTGCACAATTTTTTCTGCAAGCAATTTTACTGTTTTGCTATCCTATACATTTTAAAGGATAGTTCAAAGCAATGTCAGATGTTTTACTTCTAATAAGTATTAAGGCGTAGTTTGGTAAAAAAATTGTGCCATATTTGTTCTCATGTTTAAGTACTAAACGGATTAAACTGTAATTTTCCACATTATGTAGTTTTACAGCTGCAATAATCCTACTAATATTATAATTCCGAGAAAGTTTGTGAGTATAGATGAATGGATGAACGGATGAGCGGATGAACGGATGAACAGATGAACGGATGAACGGGTGAACGGATGAACGGATGAACGGATGAACGGATGAACTCTACCCTATCAGTATGATTTTGTTGTAACAACCATAATCTAATTTTTCTTAAATATTAGCAGCAAATATGCAGTTAAATTATTGCGAAATTTTAGACGCAGATTGTTGAAAAATTAATCATTTTTCCAATTAATTCCTGCTTGATTGCAGCTGCATTTTAATAAGCTCATTAAAAAATACTGTGGAGACGATAATCGAGTGGCGAGCCAACTGCTACAATCCATTTTAAACCGTTAATAGCTGAAAATAGCTCTTAATGTCGCTCAAATTATCCATCATTAAGACCAATCATTACTGAACAGCTGTTATCACGTAGTTGTGTTAAGAGTAGTAATTAGCAGGGGGTAGCCTCTGCGGCGTAGCTTGCTTGTTCTTAAGATCATATATGACCCATTTTCACTACCTGTCACGATCCTTTGCTATTCAGCTATCAAAATGAAAAATAGAATGCGTAATAAATAAAATAAAAAAAACATAGATATTTAGGATAGTCACAAACGTATCTCTATATGCTATATACTCTATGAAGTTGGCTGCAAGTAGCGAAGTAGTTCCTATATTCAGGTCGTATTGTACTAAGATTGGTCGACTCGTTTACTGAACCTAATTTTAGTATATAGATGACAGGATCTAGATCCGTTGTGAGTATTGTAGCTTATTTGATCTTACTCGTTGTAGATAATTTAGGCCTCATTTTTCATTGTCATTACGCATTATATTTTCAAGTAAATTCCAATATCGTTTTGTAAATGGAATGCGTAATATATTTTTTAATTTATTCAATGGATATTTTCTGGATTTTATGACAGTGACAATTTTTTTCTTAAATAAATTGCAGTTAGCTTTAATTGCTATCATCTTTGAGTAAGAAGTACTAAGGAGTTTTAATCATATGAGTGCGTGCTTTGAATAAAAATATGTGCCAAATTTTTCCAGGTAGGTATTATTGTTTTGTAAGAGTACACTATTTGGGCGACTTATGTCCCATAAAATTAATTGTAAACTTATGAATACGTTAACATACCGTTCATAATAGATAGTTCGTTAAAACAGTTACAATCAAAAACTGTATATATTTGCATGGTCATAAGATACATTTTCGTCTTTTGTATTCTTTGATTGTACGAATATTTTGACAGCTTTGATGTATAGCTTACTTGGATATCTCTTAGGTGAAACCGTTGCAAGCGCTACGCCGTAGCACCGTAGCACGTACCTCGTAGCACGTCTACGACAAAGAGATTAGAAACCTTTTTACTATCAACCTCAAAAACTTAAGGAGCGTATCCTCGACTTTCATGGAAAACGTGACCATTTTAAAAAGTGACTCACGTAGACGACACCCGGAGTCGTCATCGCGCTTTTAACTTTGCAGCTTTATAGTACTCCACTTCAAATACTTGGAAATCGGATGAACTGAAGAAGTTTAGATTTTGTTCGCGTAATTAATGATGGAAGCAGAATGCGGAGTACGAATAAGTTTGTACCTACTGCCTGAGTTCTTAAGGTCTTAGGTCTTAGCCTACATAGCCGCATCTTAAAATGGCTTCCATGGTTAAAGGTCAGAATTTCCGTGAGGTCATCACTGGTGTAAATTAAAAACATTGACGATTCGAAGTGTACTGTAATGTTCATACTGAATAAAAAAAAAATACTTTACTTTTTACTTTTAATGATCCCAGCTGAAATCCAGTGCTGCTACATGCCATCATGTAGTTTTATGCTGAGATGGTTTTATGACGAGACTCTTTCACCTTCATATATCATCATCATCATCAGCTTATAGCAGTACATTGGTGGAGATAAGCCACTTCTAATTAGCACCATAATATCTTATTTTTACTTTTATTTACTTTTATACTTTTATTCTTTTTTAGCTTATAACAACACCAGGCTATTTAGTCCACTGCTGGAGATAAGCCTTCATTATATGTATATGCCCATGGACGATACTCCCATAATCCCCACCAACGCATCTGTCCATCGGCGATCAAGGAAAAACTGTGAAACACCCTTATTTGTTATTTATCAGGGTGCATACGTGCAAGTTCGGCTTGGGTACTGAAGGTGAAGATGGATGTTTGAATCCCCTACACTCCCAAATTTCTCTAGGTATATTACTAATGTCGTTATTGATATAAAAAGTCCAGCGGAAAGAAGGCCGGTCATTTCAGACCTGACCAGATGGAAGCTACTAAAAATGCGAATTAAGTAAAAATATTCTCGATTATGGAGTATTGAAATTATAACTAATAACTTTATTTATTAAAGCCGTAACACTCAGTAAATCAATATTAAATATTGATCGCAATACGCCCTACCGTATCGTATTATAGTTATTGAACGCTCTCTGTTCTTCTTTTTCTTTTATTAATGGCCTACCAACATTGTGCATCTCTCATTATGCCAATGTCAACTGTCAAAAACAAAACTGTCACTAACAAAGCACGCGTTTATTGGCGGTGTTGGCATTTTTAGACCAATTCTAGTACTATTTAAAGTTTTACATAAAAAGACAATTTAGCTGTTATTGGTGACGCCTATATCTTATATAAATGGTTTGCATATAGTAACCACCAGTATATAATACTCTACTCTCTCGTGAAGTTCAAACGTTTCTGAGAATAAGGCCTATTTTACTCATGACCTTCAACCGCGTACCCCTTCAGCATCAGCCAGCTGCAACATAAAAAGAACTATCTTCCTTGAAATAAAAACTTACTTTGAGTACCTCACGTACTCGTCGTTTTGCAAACTTTTCCACTTTCTTAGGCACAGAGTTAGACTCGGTGATTTTATTACTGCTATCGAACGAGTCTCCCGAGTCTTTGTAATTAGAATGATAATCTCGTTGCGGTAACGAGCCATTATTGTTCTTTATCTACAGCTAAATTGCTTTGGTTGATCCTTTTGAGCGTAATGACTTTGCAACAACTGTTTGTTTCGAAGCGTTTAGAACTAAGGCTTTTAGATACTTATTTATTCATTGCTGTGTTCGTTGTATTGATACTTAACGGTTGTAAATATGGCAAAAAACCTAGGATTCAATAATCGTAAATACAATCATAATATGATTTATGTACCTATTTACAAAAAAGAATATGAATATTATATAATAATATATAAATATAGTTTGGGGCTACATGATGCTGTGTGAGTGTCCAGCTTTATATATTATTCATATTTATGACTACTAACTTAGCTGAGCTAGTAATAAAGGAACCACATGATTGATATACACATATTTTTTTGTAATTTTATAGGTACATAATTTACATAGAAGACACCCAGACGCGAAACAAATATTTAAAAAATACGAATATTTGTCTCACAGCGGAACCCGCAATTTTGTGCGTCTCAGGCCGACCACTGCACCACTGAAGTCGTCAATCGAAAATGAAGAAAACGATGATTATTTCCATTGAAGCTTGGCGAAGTTGGTAGCACGATCAAGGACTTCAAATCCCGCTTGGATCGAATTTTCAAGGTATTTTTTTTTAATTTCATGTTGGAAGACATTGATGTTTATCGGATAATTTTACTAGGTTAAAGCAACTCTTCACTAGCAGGTCGGAAATGATTAAAACTGAAACCAGCAACAGTGAACTGACAAATCAAAATTCACACAGGTGACAAACTCAATTTTTTTTAAACAGGTGTGTTTAATCATTTCAGTGAGCACCATCTGCGGGGTGATCGGTGAACTCTGTTGCAAACAGAAATGATAGACACCGATCCTGTATTAACAAACTGTGACAGTTTCTCAATTGACGTTTATTGAATTTCGACGGATGAAATGTCAAAGTTTATAAAAAAAGGATCGGTGTCAATCATTTCTTTTTGCAACAGATTTAGCCCATCAGCCCGCTGGTCGACAAAGAGTTTTTTTTTATATACTAACTTTACGCTGGTCACAAGTTGAAAGGGAACAGATTAGCGGCACATAGCTCAAAGCACTTTCGTGCGAAAACTCTGTCACCAGAGTTGGCCACTATCTCATACTCTTCTTCTGTTCAACCGTTTTCAACCAATAAACTGGTGTAAGCCACATAGCTCAGGTTAACTGGCCTTATAGCTCATTTGGTAGGAGCTCTGGGTAACCCGACCCAGGACTAACATTTGTGATGGGAACGTAGATGTCTGTTCTATGTCTGGGTGTTATTATAAATATCTATGTATGTTCATCAGTCTCTGGTATCCATATTACGGGCTCTGTCTAGTTTGAGATCAATTGTGACTGTGAAATGTCCTGTATTAAAAAAAAACCCAAGGAGGCAAACTTCATCACTTTGATGAGGTTTCAGTTGCTGCCCTCTCCGCGCCATCTTGACGTCGTCCTTCCTTCTCATTAGATCCCCAAGGACTCCTATGTCACACTATGATGAAGAAAGGAAGGTTTTTCTAAATATAGCGGAAAGCTTTGAGTCCTCAAAACACACTTGCCCAGCTAGGCTGCTGCTGCTCCGAGGTTCGCAGTCAACGTGACAATGATGAAGAAAGGAAGGTTTCTCAAAATAAAGCGGAAATGATACAGCCTTAACTCAAAATAATTGAATATAGAGTTATTTCTTTTGAAAGACGCCTACCAACTATTTTAATTGGTGCCACTTTTGAAACAATAAGCCAAGTTCTAAAAGTTTCTACAAAGTGTACGTCGTCGTCTTACCCTAGTTTTGCTTTCAGTTAAAATAGTTTAGTTAATCCTTGTATTTTCAAATGACTATAAAAAGAGGAAGTTTTAACTGAATTTGATTTTGGGCTGCTATAAGTTATCGTTTTTCAAACGACTGCTGATGTCTGTTAGCAGATCGGCAAAGTAAAAATGTCATTGCACTCTACCCCGTCTTGATTTTTGTCACTTTTTGGAAAATTTGGCAAAAATTTTGTGAATTATAAATTATGAAATTCTATAGAGTGATATTATAACTATAGTCTTACTTCCTATCCTACTATCCTACTTCCTACTCTTTCACGCAAAAACTACAAAACGGATTTGGATGGAATTTGGAATATACATAGTTTGTGACCTGGATTAACACATAGGCTACTTTTTATCCCAGTACCACGCGAGCAAAGCCGCGGGCTGAAGCTAGTAAATAATCATTAACATTATAAAATTTTTAAAATTTAATTATAATATAATTTATTATAAATAATCTCATTTCTTAGCATGATTTTCAACAAAAAATGTTAATGGAGTTTCATTGAGCATAGAAATATAAGAGGTATGAGAGTCATGAGAGTGCACACTTTGAACAAAAATATGTGCCAAATTTTTACAGCTTTTAAAAAGAGCAAACGAGACACAACACCGATTAGCTGGAAAAATGTGTAATATTAAGTGTTCAAATTTTAGTTTTAGTGTTTGTGATTTGAAAGTGCCTAGAGTTTTGAATTGAAATTATTATTGTAACCTAATGTTTTTAGTGTAGGAAACTCTAATTTCCGCATACAATTATTATTGTTTAATTTCTTGATAGACTTTAAAGGTACCTACACAACTGGGACAAATACAAAATTGAAACACTAAGCTGTTGAAAAAGAGAATTCTTTCGTAGACCTTCAAGCAAAAATAAAAAGGTTTTTGAACCTAGACTTTGTAATTAAAATGAATGACGAAAACTATCAACAGATTTGGTGTAAAGTTACATAAAGGGCGAACGAGAACTTTTAGTACAAAGTTAGTGCTCAGCCGACGTAAAACTAATTTGTTAGGTAGTTAGCAATGTTCGCTCGTTTGCAATCCTTTCGGCCATTACATGCGTTCAGTGTTACACATGTGGCTTTCATTAGTTTAACTAATTCATCAAGTGAAGGTACTAAGCGAATATTGTTTTTTCACTTAGTTCAAAAATATTATTTTTGCGTGTACTGCTCCAAAATTTTATTTACGTTTTGTGATAATTAGCTTTAAAAAGCATTCTACAAAATATAATTATAAAGATATTCCTGAAATTACAATGAGCGCTGAGCTTACCCTGACCTCTGGATTATGCCATCAGTTCTAATTCGGGTTGATAAAGATTAATCAAGACCAAAAAAATTAAAAGCAGAAATGTTTGTCCTTTTAAATATTTTTAAAGTCAGGGTTTAACAAAATCAGGACTATCATTTTCAGCGTAAATAATGATTATAATTTAAATTTTGTTGATAAAAAAAATGCCCTAACCACTTACTTCTCCTGCGGTTCAGATTGGTATTAAACCAGTTCACAAACTATGTATTTATCCAAATCCGCTCAGTCGTTACGGAAAAAAACCGATCAAGGGAATCAAAGGAGGATTCTGTATCATCGCACAAGATATAACACTCATTTTCTAATACTTTTTTATGATTTGTTGTTATACCGGCAAATGAGATACTTACTTACTTAATTTCTTCGGCGCTTACACCCTTTGTGGGTCTTGGCCACTTCTACGATGGACTGCCACTCGCTTCGCTCCTTGGCTTTCCTTCTCCATTAAACTTTCGGTAAACTTTCCCATGGCCTTAAGATCTTCTTCGATGCAGTCGCACCATCTCTTTTTTGGGCTCCGTCGTAGTCTCTTCTGCAGCGACTTCCAGTCGGTGATCACTGATCACTTTAGGTGCCCTATTTTCCTCCATTCTCTGAACATGCTCGGCCCATCTCAGGCGTTGTGATTTGATAAATCTGACGATCGTCTCCTGATTTCCGACGCTTCATCTAGTGGCGAAACCCATCGATTCTATCTCTGAGAGGACCGAACACTTTTCTTCAGAACTTTCCTTTCGAACATGGTGAAAAGAGATACCCACTCAGTGAAAATTTCAACTCTCTTCCTATTAAGGTTCAATAAATACAGCCCAGCCCAGTGACAGACAGACGGAAGGACAGCAGAGGGTCCCGTTGAGCCTTCCCACCCCCTCTTCTTTCATTTCCCTCCTTCTTTTCACCCTAAAAAGAGACTACCTTGAGACCCTAAAAAGGGTCTACTACGCTCTAAATGACGTATAATGCCTACAAAAGTTTCTCAATGATATTCGATAGACTTGGTAGATGTGATTTATTTTGTTTACTAATAGGGGCCCGTTGGCCACCCCCTCTTCTTTCATTTTCTTTCTTCTTTTAACCCATCGGATTCGAAACCCAAAGGGTCTACTACTACGCTCTAATTGACGTATAATGCCTACAAAAGTTCGCCAATAATTTTCAATGGACCTAAAGACTTGGTAGATGTGATTTATTTTGTTTATTTGTTTCAGTGTCGAGACAATAGATTGTGATTATGTTTGTTGTTATTTTATTATTCGGAATGATGTAAAGAGTAGTGCACGGGCCATTAGCCAGAGTTAGGATGAGGTGATATAGCCGGCACAGTCGGCCTCAAAACTAAGTAATAAAAGAATAATTATTGCGAATGTTTGCTTTTTACGTTTAAAGTCGCTTAGCGAGCTATGTAACGAGCCATGCTTGGAGTTTCTCTGAAGGAAATCCACAAAGAGACTATCTGACATAGAACTAAAGTTGTCGACAAAACTCATAGAATTAGCAAGCTGAAGTGGCAGTGGGCTGGCCATATCTGCCTCCTTTTACATCTTTGTCAAACCAAATATGGTTTTTTAGATGTAGTTATAAGAAACATTACACATTGTTTATGTTATAAATAAAGTAAAAGTAAAAGTAAAAAGAACCGATAACCTTTCGGTTCTTGAGTGGGGACCGCGGCTCGGCAAACGTGGTGTAGGACGCCTTCCGGCCAGGTAAAGTGACGATTTGCGAGAGGCTGCTAGTAGAAGCTGGATGCGTCGAGCTCAGGACAGAGGCATTGGCGCTCTTTGGGGGAGGCCTTTTTCCAGCAATGGAATGATATATGCTGGTGTGATGATGATGAAAACAAATGATACAAACGATTAATATTAACGTTATTATTTAAACGATATTAATGCAATGATTTTATAGACAGTGTTGCTGAGTGTACATGGGAATTATCGCGTACAACTTTCTCATGGGAATGATAATACAGTTACCTAAGTGCCTAATATGATTTATTATCATTACTTTGTTAAGGGGCGACTAAATATGCGCGTTTCGGCGAATCTTCGGGCTTTGTCTCCCTGCCGAGTGAAATGTTAACTGGGTCTTTTCATACAGCGCGAACATTCGCCCAAGGGCGCTTATGTAGCTGCCCCATTAGCACTCATACGTTACAGTTAATACTTTTATTGTTATCTAGATAACAGCGTCTGGTGAGAAGTTTTACACACGGTACACTGTAGTCCCATTCTGTTTCTCCATTGTCTTATGACCCTAACGGCTTCAAAAAGAGAGTTAATAGGCATCTTCTGGGAAAGCTCATCCCACCGTCGACCTAATCCTTGCCCACGCAAGCTGCGAGGTCACATCTCTCCGACTCGCGGCTTGCGTGGGCCCATGCTAAATAAAAAAAGTCCCTGGGATTAGTCTATACTAGCTTCCGCTCGCGGCTTTGGTAACGTGGTACCTGGATTAAAAGTAGCCTAAATGTTTTTCCAGGTCTTAAGCTGCGATCAGTCGTCACACGCCCGCCTCGCGCCTGGCTCACGTAGTCCAGTCAATAGTAGTACAAGCGGGTGCGAGGCGTGCTCCACGCGTGTATAGTGTCAGTATTTTTGGCGTAAAGGAGGGACAAAAAATACAATTTTTTGCATTATTTCACTCAAGAACTCGTTTTCCCCAACGGTTATCGGTTCTTCGGCAGATATGTCGATAGCTTTAGTTCTGTGACGACATAATTTATCTTATCCACAAAATACATTTCTACAGTACATGATCTGCTTGCAACTATGTGATATTGCTATTCCGGGATTGTGCTTATCTGTCCTTCTGCTGCAGAGACAAACAATCCGGTAAGAAATAGAAGAAGACAAAAACTTTTTGATGTATCGAGTAGAAGACGTGAATTCAAACTCGCTAAGCCATCACGGTTTTGCGGCGACATTAAGCTACTCGCTCATATTCCGGAAATAGGCAATATTCTCGCTACCGCGGTTACATTATGATGAATTACGCGCGAGAACTTGAATACAGATGTTAGCTGTAAAGGTAATGTATAACTGTAACGTGACATCGCGTATTATTACTACAATTCACCATGAAATATGCTATACATAATGGAATTGTTACATAAATGCTTGACATTTCTTGGGTGAGGAACAATGGCTGGTTTTTCAATTATTCAAAAAACCAGCCATCACGTTCTTTACCCAACTTAAACTTAGTAAATAGCATAAAAAAAGAAATTACGATTTTTTCAATAAACTAATGAGTAATAGTAACAAACGATTGAATCATGCCTAATTTTAAAGATATAATTACAAGAATTATGTCAACTAAGGTTGGCAAAAAAATAAGAGCAGAATACTCTTTGCGAGCTGACGACACCGTAGCCCCGAACTAAGTTTGTAATATGAGAAATACATTACCTACTGCTAAGCTACTTAGGTGCTTTTTTGAGAATCCATACATATTATACATAGAAAATACCCAGACCTATGACAGACGTAACGTAGTGTAGGACGCCCTTCGGCTAGGTCGAGTGACGATCTGCGAAAGGCTGAAGACAGGGCGCAATGGCGCTCATTGATGGAGACCTATATCCAGCCATGGACTGCTATAGACTGATGATGGTGAAGGCAGATCTTACAAACATTAGGTAATGCAAACACATAGAACAGTAAAAATAATTTTATAAAAGTGAACAGTTTAATATTTTGACACATAGCAGTTTGTTCACTCTGTTCCGCATAGAAGAGGTTGGATCAGAATTTTATGTCAGGTTTCTATGTTCCGCGAAGACTCTAATAAAAAGTTTTCTTACAAATAAAAAACATTCTACGAAAACAAATGCCAGCATTCACACATCTCGAGAACACCAACATTTTTCACAAAATCTCAATGCAACTGGCGTACAATAAGAACTTGTATACACTAGGCATTTTGAAGCATGCGCTATAGTTATGTAATACTTTCAGTGAGCGAATCACAAATATTTCAACTTTTCATATGATTCTGTTTTATTTTTTATGTGTTTTTTATCATATTCTTATTGTCTTGTGTTTTTCTACTAGCTTCCGCCCGCGGCTTCGCTCGCGTGGTTTCTGTATAAAAATTATCTGATATGGCAAATGTTATTCCAAATCACGAACTACATTATATATGTTAAATATTCATACGCTGCTAGCTAATGATCGATTAACGCTACGTCTAACGCCCAATGTGTACTAGCCCTAAGTGAACTAGCGTATGTTTGAGCTACAGTTGAACCGTGCCATTCTGCCATGTTTGCACTGAGCTTCGGGCTACGGTCACATGTGCCAAGAAACTGATGCTGTATAAAACAGTTTACGCTGTTTGAACTCGTTACGGTCTTCATCTGGATATTATTGAAAGCTGTGACTGAAAGGCACGATTTTTAACAGTTAGTTTTACTATATTATAGGGAATTTGGATAAAGAAAGTTTGATAGTTTTATGTTTTATCTTTCGAGCTTGAATTTAATGTAATTTTTTTGGCAATTACTCAACAGATTTCAAATAGAAAATGATCGAACAAAAAACAAACGAAAGACAAAATTATAATAATTCTCGTGCAGCCTCAAGATTTTTACTTATAACAAGTAATTGAATTGAGTAAAACTTTTTAAAAATGAAAACGAGAACTGAACGTTTTCGTTTGGAGCATCACATACCTACAGGTACTAGTAACGTAGTGTAGGACGCCCTCCGGTCAGGTGAAGTGATGATTTGCGAAAGGCTGCTAGTAGAAGCTGGATGCGTTGAGCTCAGGACAGGGCGCAATGGCACTCATCAAGGGAGGCCTATGTCCAGCAGTGAACTGCCATAGGCTGATGATGATGATAATGATGATGTACAGGTACTTTATGCAGCTTCAAAGGTAGACCAATGTGAACAAAGATACAAACGAGAGACGGAAAAAGAAGCTAGGTAAATAGATACGTTATTTTTTATTCCCAACGGGAATCTCGTGGCGTTCACGCTGAACGAAATCGGCAGTAAAATAAAGTGTTCTTTGAAAACTAACTCACGATTTCGAAGAAAGGCGGGTGCTTCAGATTGGAAGGCTAGACCGCAGCTAGACGGGTTTATGCCTTTGGTTTTGTTCAGGCAATTCTAATTTAACGTGATGGAGTGTTGGAAATGTTCCTGGAATTTTAAACTTAGCGTAAATTACTTTATGTCTACGTTATTTTTACTAATTAAGGTGATTATTTCGACTGGTCTTATAGCTGAGTTGGTTTTGCCTTCTGTGATGAAGGTCATTGGTTGGCTTGCCGCTGAGGACAAACAATTGTTAACACGGATGTTAGTTTTGCGTCTGGGTGTAGTAAGATGTATGTATGTTTATCAGTATCTTATATCCATAGTACAGGATCTGCCTGGTTTAGGATCAGTTTACCGTTTGTGAGAAATCCCGTATATTTATGGACTAACATTTGTTTATTATTCAGTTGGTAGCTAAGCCTATTTGTTAGTAGGTGGGCTGACATTAATTCATCACCCAACATCAGTTATTTGCAAATTTTTAATAATATAGATAGATAGATAGACAACACTTTATTGATCACCACAATCATACAAGTAAAAGTAACTTAATCTTAGCATTATGAACTAGAAGGTTACACAATTGGCGGCCTTATCGCTTAAAGCGATCTCTTCCAGGCAACCATAATATAATATTGACAGAGCCTGGCCGTGGTCGGGTCAAAAAGCTTCCCCACAGGGCACAACTTTCCTTCTCAGTATACACTTAAATTGTGCAGTACTATCAAAACCGCATACGAAAACTAGTAGATTAAACCAATGAAAATAATTTTATACGGTACTTTCAGGTGAATCAAGAATTGGATGTGAGCCAAAAGTTGAGGAATTGTGATGTTTATCGATACGGTCCATCTCAAGGAGTGGTCATTTGATTCCATGACAGTCACACGATAACCTTTTATGACCAAGGCTTTTCGCCCGCAACCCCATTTGCGTACCTATAACTTTTTTGATACTATGAGAAAATCATAGTTTCAATGGAGTCAAAGGCGTGTTTATGTCTCTGTTGATCCCAAACTAGGCATAGCCAGTAATATGGCTTAGTATAGTAATATGCTCTATTATAATTTTATCTTATAATTTTAAAATTCTTTCCATTCTAGGGTTGTCTGAAAGAAATCGCCTTGATCGGTAAGAACGCCGATTGCTCCTACATTTCTGTTTTATTTCTCTGTTCTTCTAGTTTTTATAAGTATTATGTGCAGTAAAGAATTTGTCTATCCACCTATGGGTTTTCAATAACAGAGTCGTGCACGATATTTTTTTAAATTCTGTGCAGTCTTTTTACAAAAAATAAATAAAGCGTACTTTGTGTGAAATTTTCTATCTTTAATATATTTGGTACTTTAGCTCTAGGACCTTACATATAATACTTAAACGCACACGATTTAATCAACACAAAAAATATAATCTCGGCGGAAATCGAACCCGCAACATATATCGCAAGGACCACTTTTTAGTAAGCAGCTGGTAGCTCACACCTTTGTCATCAATTTTTGGAAAACTAAAGCATATCAAATTGAAATTTAAAAAAAAGTCTAATTTACGAAGAATCATTCCATGTAATTACTGCTAGAACCGTACCTACGTACTAATGTACAAGAGAAAATAAGATTTGAATAAAATTTGAGCCTTTTAAATTCTCCCAAAAGGGGGTTGTCTCTCGTTTTTCTTCAGTGTTACACAAAAAGAAAACGAGACACAACCCCCTTTTGAGCATTTTTATTGAGAAAAATCAGGCATAGATTTTTGAACAAAAAGCGCACACCTTATAAAAACTTGTTGATAATCTCACAATTAAAATTAAGGATTCCTTTTTACCTTGCAGTAAAGGAACCCTAAAACGGAACTGTAAATAGTTTCAGTCTAAAAAGGTATAAAATCTTTGACAGCCCATCTAAAACAGGGCAACCCTCGATCAATGCGATTCCTATCGTTCAATTACTTGCGGCTATTACACGCAATCGCGTGTGCGTAGGCTTAGTCACGCTCCATACTCTAAAGTAGTTTCAAATCTGCCAATACTAAGCATAAAAAGGAAAATAAAGAGATCGTTGCTTGGACTAAAGGACTTAGTTTTACGTGGCATTATAAGCAAAGGAAAATAAGCCTTGTGGGCTTTGTCTATATTGGCCATAATTCTGACTGGCTACCATGAAAGCAGCTAGATGGAGTGACGATCTGTGAAAGGTTGCTGCTAGAAGCTGGATGCGTCAAGCTGAGGACAAAGCACAATGGTGCTTATTGGGGTGAGGGAGCTGTGAACTGATAGCAGCTGATGAGGAAATTATTTCCTGATTTCACCAGACGAAGACACGGGGTGCTCATCAGTATTATAATATTTGAAGACTTAAAAATAAAGTGGACTCTTTTGCTCACAATTGGACTCCTGTGGCTAATTTACGCGCACTTAAAAATAAACATGTTCTGAAAATTTTATATTCTATAAATACATTCAAGAATAAGCTGGAAACAAACTAACAACTGTTAGGTACACAATTATTTAAAAAAGTAGAGAATTCTTGCTAAAAAAAATAAAAAATTTGTTACAGGTTACACATATTAAACACTTATTTAGACACATCAGCAAAAGCTAGTTATGCCGCCAGTCAGTAGGTTAATCACAACATTGAACACATGAAACTGCAAGCATGCATTCTTAGTAGTGCAGCTGGCCGCTTATCACCTCTCGGCCCACGCACGTTGCATCCGTGCTTCTAGATCCTAAGGTACTTTTATTCATTCGTAACGAGAATAAACTTCGTCTCGGACGTCTCAAATTAAAATTGTTTTTATTGTGAAAATTCGTAACAATAATTTTAAAGTTAGTTTTTAAAAACATCTTTAACGTTCCCGTATACTTTATTGGCGCAGCCGGGGCAGATTTTCCAAGTTTTTCGCGTGGTTTCAGCGAGTTTACGTGCTGGATACCAACGGGACGGATTCTGTGCGAACCAAATAAATTTATAAAGTTCCTGGGAGGTGATCGAGCATGTTGGTGACTGGCTGGTGAGTAGAATTTTCACCATCCTTTCCTATCTTTCATGTTTTGTGTTTTGTTATATTTGGAATCGAACTTTTTCCATTATAACGTTTTCTGGTTTCCTATTGTAGGGACTTGTGAAAGTAAAGTAGGTAGAGTTAAGTAAACAGTGTTTATACAAATTTAGACATTCTTAAAATTTAGTATTATTTGTTTAAATCACAAAAATCTAAATTAATAAGATAAAAATAATTATAAATTAAAATATATATTAGATAAGGGTAAAAATGTCGACGCTCAAAGCGATACCGAAAGAAATTATGTGTATAATACCGCATTTTAATGGCAGTAAACGTCATCTCAACTTATTTATACAGAAATGTGATTATGTGTATGATAAATTTAGTGGTGATCTCGAGCAGAATACTTATGTACTACATAACATAACAAGTAGGTTAACGGATGAAGCCGCCGCATTAGCAAGCGAGCGCAATGACATTACGTCTTATGAAAAACTTAAGACTGTGTTAATTCAACATTTTGGTGATCCTAGAAGTGAGGAATGTATAGCCATAGAACTGGAAACCTTAAAAATGAAACAAGGGGAAAGCTATTTAGAGTTTTGTAATAGGATACAATCCGTTCGATCTGTTTTGTTTTCTAAAGTGAACCAATTAATAAATATAGAAATGATTAAGAGTAAAACAGAGATCTACAACAATCTGGCCCTTAACGTGTTCTTATATAACCTGCCCGAAAACTTATTAAGACCTGTGCGAATGAAAAGTCCGTCTACACTTGAAAAGGCATTAGAGTTTGTGTTGGAAGACGTAAACTTTTATGAGCAATATAACCTTAGGAATAAAATGCTTAGGCAACCAGCAGCGACTTCATTAACACCAGCGAAACTGAATGTTAACCCTCCAACCCAAAACGCGTTCATACAACCCAACGGCTTTAGGTCCACGCCCCCTCGTTTTAACTTCGGGATTCCGGCAAACAGTCAGTATAGGCCGCCAGCATATTCCGGGAACCAATTTGGTGCTCAAGCTCCAACTGGTTATAGACCACATTCGATGCGGCCACAACAATTTGGCTATCGGCCTCCATTTATCCAGAATCAATTCGGTGCACAAGCTCCAACAGGTTATAGACCACAACAATTCGGCTATCGGCCTCCATTCGTCCAGAACCAAATCGGTTACAAGCCTCCCAATTTAAATCCAAAATTTAACACTGATGTTTCCATGAGGACCGCGCCTCCTCTAAAACAACAACAACCACAGGGCTTTCGGTTGAACGAGCTTGAATTAAATGACGATTATGGTTATGAGTACTTTGCCAATCAGGAAGGTTATTATAATGACAATGATTATGAGGATTACTATAATCCCCAAATGGAAATCATATCGGAAAAAGAGCAGGAAAAATTGGAAGTTGAGGAAACTCCTAAAGTGACTGAAGTAGGAAATTTTCACATATGGGCCTCAACGGAGGACGGGAAATAATACATCTAAATTGCAACATAAAGTTAAAACTGCCGTATGTCTATTTGGCTGAAATTGATGGAAAATTTATGATAGACACGGGAAGTACGCGATCTTTTATCAGTCCGCGAAAAGCTCATCAATTGTTTCGTAGGTTTGTACACTGTGAACCATTCACTGTTATAAGTACTCATGCATCAAGTAGTCACAATGAAGTTATTGAGATTCCATTGATGCCGTCTTTTAATTGCAGTGAATTTCATAAGTTTTACGTATACGATGTAGACCAACAATACGATGGGCTTATAGGAAATGACTTGTTAGTGCAGTTAGAAGCCGTCATTGACTTGAAACATCATAAGCTAAGGACAAAAACAGTGACCTTACCTATAGTAACACGGATAACTAATCACGTTATAGAGTTAGCCCCGCGATCAGAACATCGCGTGAAAATACCCACAGACTTGTATTCAGGAGAAGCCATCTTGAATTTTCAACAATTTGCGGAGGGGATTAGAATGCCTACCGCTATAGTAAATTGTGAAAATGGATATGCTACCACCGTTATCCAAAACGCATTAGATAAACAAAGGACGTTAGTAATTACTGCTCCTTTTAAGGTAGATGAATTTCAGAGTGACAAAGTAAATGTAAACTGCTATAGTGACGTTGAAATGAAGGACATGGAAGTAGATGACATTTTAGAAGAAAATCTTACGAGACTAAGGCTTGATCACATGAATCAAGAAGAGCGTAATTGTATTTCTGAATTATGTAGAGAATATAAGGACATATTTTACAGTGATAAGCTTCCTTTAAGCTTCACAAACCAAGTAAAACATTTTATTCGAACCAAAAATGAAGACCCAATTTATGTAAAACCTTACAGACAACCTCCTGTCCAAACACAAGAAATTAAATCTCAGGTCGAAAAGCTTTTAAAAAACAACGTGATTCAGGAATCACACTCACCATGGAATGCTCCTGTTTATCTCGTTCCCAAGAAAATGGATGCTTCAGGTGAGCAGAAGTATCGAATGGTCATTGACTACAGGCGACTTAATGAAATTACAACGGATGACAAATACCCTTTACCTAATATAACAGATTTATTTGATAAATTAGGTAAAAGTAAGTATTTTACGACTCTGGACTTAGCGAGTGGATACCACCAGATCGAAATTAATGACAATGACAGACAAAAGACCGCTTTCAGCACAGAAGCAGGCCATTACGAGTTCTTACGGATGCCATTTGGGCTAAAAACAGCCCCAGCGACCTCCCAACGAGCCATGGACAACGTCCTTAGGGGGCTTCAAGGGTTGCACTGCCTAGTATACATGGACGATATAATTGTGTACAGTACGAGCATGCAGGAACATGTCAAGGACTTAAGATCTATATTTCACAGGTTAAGAGAAGCTAATTTGAAGGTACAGCTCGATAAATCAGAATTTCTAAGGAAAGAAGTATTGTATCTAGGTCATACTATCACGGACCAGGGTCTTAAACCCAATGATGATAAGATAAGGGCAGTTTTAAACTATCCTTTGCCCAAAACTGTGACAGAGATTAAGAGTTTTCTTGGTCTCATAGGCTATTACAGGCGATTTATTAAAGATTTCGCAAAAATAACGAAACCGCTAACTAATTGTCTTAAGAAACGGAATAAAATCGTAATAGATCAAAAATATATGGACGCTTTCCATCAGTGTAAAGAACTTCTTACACATGCGCCTCTACTTCAGTATCCAGATCCATCGAAACCTTACATTCTCACAACAGATGCATCAGCAGTGGCCCTAGGCGCCGTGCTGTCACAAGGTACTGTAGGGACCGACCTGCCAATTGCGTATGCTAGTAGGACTCTAAGTGAGACTGAAATGCGATATAGCACTATAGAGCGCGAGCTTTTAGCTGTTATGTGGGCCATCAAACATTTCAGGCCCTACCTGTATGGTAATAAATTTACTATTTACACAGACCATCGACCTCTTGCTTGGTTAGATTCTATCAAGGAACCAAACAGTAAATTGACACGTTGGCGATTACGTCTACTTGAATACGACTATCAAACTAAGTATAAAAACGGAAAGCAGAACACGAATGCTGACGCTTTATCGCGCATTAAAGTTAATGCTCTGGACGATGATTCATCAGATGAATCAATGGAAGTAAATTTAGACGAGAAAGAACAAAAACTTCAGAGTCATATTCAAGACATAACTAATAAAATAGTTGACCTGGCAAAGGATGATGATCCGCCAATGGAAACTATAGTATTATCAGACACGTCAGATACAGAAACAGTTCGTAATATTTCAGAATTAGAAAAAACATACCCACTTCCACCGCTATCTAGTAGTACGGAAGGTACGGTTCATTCAGCTGATGATTTAGAGTCTAAAGGAATGCCTATATTAAATGAAGCTATTGATACAAAGCCAAACCAAATATTAGTTTTTACTTGGTCTAGGAAAGAAATGAATGTTAAAAAATTACCTAGGGTACATCAAAAGGTTCTAGAAGTGTTTTTGCCTTTACACGACAAGGAATTAATAAAACAGTTTCTCAAGGAATATATAAAACCCAAAAAGAAGTATTTCGTGTATTTTGAGAACAAGCAACACAGTAAAGACTTTAACAGCGTTATAATGAAATTGTTTAAGCAAGGAACTGTAGATTTTTATGAATGCACTGAAAGGGCTATATTTGTAGAAGATGAAAATGAACAAAAAGCGATAGTATTAAAACATCACGAAGGGAAAACGTGTCATCGCGGCATAAAAGAAACCATACTTAGAATAAGAAGGAACTATTTTTGGCATAACATGCAGGATATAACATCGGCGGTCATAAATTCGTGTGATGCGTGTCAAAAGATGAAGTATGATAGAAAACCGATAAAACCAACAATAGAGTTAACTCAAACACAATCAGCACCGTTTCAGGAAATATTTATTGATATATTTTCCATTGAGAGTAGGTATTATTTGACCATTGTAGATGCGTTTAGTAAACTAGGACAGGCAATAGAAATAGAAAATAAATCGACACCAGAAGTAGTTCGTGCGTTGATTAAGTACTTTTCCATGTACGGTGTCCCTATCAAAGTCAGTAGCGATCCCGGATCTGAGTTTAATAATGAGCTAATGAAGGAGTTTATGGAGATGTACAAAATTCAATTACACATCTGTACTCCTAATAATCCAAATTCGACAAGTATCGTTGAACGATTCCATTCGACAATAATAGAAATTTACCGCTTAGCAAAATATGATCAAAAATGTACTGACGCTGCGTCAGTTATGACATACTCCATAATGGCTTATAATAATACAATACATTCTACAACGGAGTTAACTCCATTTGAGATAGTATTTGGACACACAGATTCAAATAAATTGTTTGATGGTGAATTTGAAAAGGCATATACGCAGCAGTTGCTGAATGATCATGCCAAACGGACGAAACATCTCTATCGGTATCTTTCTGATAAGATGATAGAAAAGAAGGAAAAGATTAGAGAGAAAAGGTTAGGAGAAAATATAGAGTTAGAGCCAGGTGACATTGTTTATACAAAAGACATCAATACTAGAAAAAGCAAAGATAAACCAAGGTATAAAAGAGCAAATGTGATAAGTAAGGTGCAGCGAAATATAGCTTCAATGCAAGTAGGTAAAAGAGATACGAAGGTGGCAATTAAAAATGTTAAACGCCCTCCACAGGTGGTGCTTGGTCGTAGTGACTCTACTTCCTCAGAGCCAGGCCCTTCGTCTTCAAAAGATTGAAAACAATCCTGGTATTTTACCTGTTAAGGAAGGACAAGCGTATAAGGTAGAAGATAAGTGGGTTATTATTAAGATTTTAGACTTAAGCGGTATTAGTAGTGATTTAGATTATCATATTATAAAGTTTAAGGAATTTGTTAAGCTAGTAGATAGTCATAAGCCTTTCATTGATGAGTTCTCAAGTATAAGGACTCAAGTTCAATACTTACGCAACATAACTGTAGTGAAATTTCAACAGTTGGTTCCGCTCCGTAGATATAAGAGAGGTTTACTGAATCCCCTTGGGTCATTAGTTAAGGCTGTTTCCGGAAATTTAGACAATGATGATGCTATTCGATATGACGCGCTTATTTCCAAAATTGGCACAAAGGAAATGGCTAATGAGAAAAAGTTAACTATTATCACTAAAATGTTGGATAATTTTGTGAATAGTACAGAAACTTTACATGAAAATACCGTAATATTAGATAAACGACTAAAAGTAATTGAAGAATTAATTGAATTCAAAAATTTCAAAGAAAATACCTGCCTCTATCTGACATATGTGTTAAGTATGTTTGATATGTTTATGAGTATGTTTAGAACCATCTACGTGACATTGAATGAAATAGAGACTGCTCTAGCATTTAGTAAGGTGTCTGTACTACATCAGTCAATTATAAATTCTACCGAACTGCTACAATTATTAAAATCTATCGAGAAAGTTAGTCATTTAGTCTATGAAGCAAATGAGAGTAATTTGTTGAAATTAGAAAGAATTATTAAGGTTAAAGCATATGTGAAGGAAAACCAGATAACGTTCTTATTGGAAGTTCCTCTAACAGATAAAAATACTTACAATTATTTTAAAATTTATTCACTCCCAATGTACAAGAGCTCTTTAAACAAAACAGTAGTAGTTTTTCCTGAATTTCCTTACCTATTGGTGAAAGATTCGAAGTACCTGCCGGTCTCTAAGCCATGCGAGAAAATTGCTGCAGATAACTATTTCTTATGCAACGACGAGAACGTGGCTTTGTTCCCAACCATGACCTGTGCAGAGCAGCTCCTCGAATTCCAGGCCGACCCTACCTCGTGTGTACCATATGCTGTTAACATAGAAGATATAAAGGTTCAGAGAATAAGCTTAGATAGTTGGATTGTTTTTACACGAAAACCGACTAAATTGGTAGAAACATGTTATCGAGATAGCACGAGAGAGTCACTCTCTGGTACTTATATCATAACAACAGCAGATGGATGTGAAATTTTCCTGGGCGAGTTTAAATTAGGTTATCGCAGATCTTTTGCAGAGAACCTACAGTATAAGGTAATAACTCCTATCATTACTTTACCTGAGTTAAAATCAACGGATATGTCATCATCGTCAATTATAAACATCAAGAACATCAATTTGGAGGAAATGAAGCATTTTTCACGAGTCTTAAAACTAAAAGAAAGTGCATTAAGTGAAGTGGAAAATAAGATCAGTGGCGTAAATATCAAAAGTGTTAGTTTAGGCACTCTTCTATTGTACTTAATTTTAGTTTTAGTAGTTTTAAGTTATTTAGCGTATCGATTTAATGTAACGCGAAATGATCGGATCAGAGCTTCTGCAAGACCCGATAATTTCGCACTTGAGGAGGGAGGAGTTATGCCGCCAGTCAGTAGGTTAATCACAACATTGAACACATGAAACTGCAAGCATGCATTCTTAGTAGTGCAGCTGGCCGCTTATCACCTCTCGGCCCACGCACGTTGCATCCGTGCTTCTAGATCCTAAGGTACTTTTATTCATTCGTAACGAGAATAAACTTCGTCTCGGACGTCTCAAATTAAAATTGTTTTTATTGTGAAAATTCGTAACAATAATTTTAAAGTTAGTTTTTAAAAACATCTTTAACGTTCCCGTATACTTTATTAGCTACTAGTATATGAATTTCTGTGCAGTGATACTTTGTAACCAGTATTTCACAGTAAGACCCTCAGGCCCACTAACAATTAAGTGCTCCATACATCACAGAAGGCCCACTAGTACCTCAACATAATGGTTCTCTAATTAGCCACACCAAACCAGAAACTCCGTACCCTTAAAACAATAGAACACATAATTTTCTTGGCATGGCCGTTGAGACGGGCATCTTAAACTTGGACCATCAATCATGATCAAGGACCAAAGTTGGCACTGGGGTTTTGTGGACCCCAGGCGCGGTCCGATTATCCCGTTTATTATTGTTTGGACTCTTTTGTTAACTTCCCGGGAGGTTTTATCGAGATCTTTTCAATGGGACAAGTAAGACCGTAGATTACAACACCCGGCGCGTTGAAAATATCCGCCTAGTTTTTCGTGCTCCTTGGGATTTAGGTTCAGAGTGATAACTTTTAATTTTGCGAATTTAGATAGATAGATAGAAAACTCTTTATTGTACTCACACCAACATAAACATATAGAACAATAAGATAAAAACATTAATAAAAGTACAATCGCTTTAAGCGATAAGACCGCCTTCTTATCGCTTAAAGCGATATCTTCCTGACAACCTTTACCAACAAAATTTTGCGTGTCGCAAGCTGTTTTAGAAGTGATGTTTTATTGGTGCTTACTGTAAGTGACTAATTCATATAAAAGAACTGGTGAAACCAGTGCTGGGAACCTTTCTGGTTTCGCCAATTCACTGTACATTTTCCAAGTGTTTTAATTTATTAAAATTTTCGAATAGTTATGACATTACTATACAAGGTGAGTTTTAATTAGTATGTTAATCAGAAAAATGTGACTTTGAACAAGGTTGATTACAAGTTGTGAGACCCTCAGTTAAAAATACATGAGACAAAACTTTTCTCACAAAAACTTTAAGCTTAACTTTATGTGTGCGGCAGCGCTAAGGCAGAGCTAAAAATTTTATCATCGATAAGTCAATTACAAAAGTTAAACAAACAAATCTGTCGAGCTATTCTAGGGCTGCCTCACTAAATTCGAAATGTTTTTGAACAAATCTTGTTAACCTTCAGGAGTAGATTTACCACTTTTTGGGATAACATGAATTAAAGCTCACCTTGTTTTCCTCAATCTGTTTTTGATATGAAATACACCTTTGAGGTAACAAACAAGAACAAGTGATCAACGCACCGTTAATATTATGATAGTTATGAGCTCACCGTTTTAGTAGGTAGGTGAGATCACGAATTATGGTGAGTGATCACTCAATATCCGGAAGATCATCATCATCAGCCTCTTGCAGTCTACAGCTGGACATAGGCCTCCCCTAATGTGCAATATTACGCCCTGTCCTCAACGTGAGGACAGGTTTAAATAAGTTGAAACATAAATTGCATACTTCCCATACTTTTTTTGGCAAGAGAATCAAGTAGAGCAAGATGATACGAACGATTATTATTATAGGAACAATTGACGATTTTGGAGAAATCATACAGCGCATGCTTTAGCTTTAATGTAATTCAGTTCTACACGAATAACTATAACATTCAGTTACAACAGAACTCAATTCAGTTATTTCTTAGATAGAATATAGTATGATCTTAAAGTGGGACGAAATTTGCGCAGTCCGCTTTCGCAGGTGTGCCAATATCGATAAAGAAAACACACTTCTGTTTCGCTCCGTGTTGAAGAAAATTGGCTTAGGTTACGTGAGATCATCGGGCATAGCACGATTTTATATGCACACACACACACACACACATACACACCAGCCTATATCAGTCCACTGCTGGACATAGGCCTCCCCTAATATAGGGGGATATGCCCATAATCCTCACGCTGGGCATGCGTGTTGGGGATCGCAGGGCACAGCTTCTCGCACCACCGACGCTCCTGCCCGTCGGTTGTCAGGGGATTTAGCTGTGCCGATGTAGGCTGTGCTATGCCGCAATCAGCCAGCCGCCAGAGCCCCGTTCGTTGTTTAGCAGGGTGCACCACGTGCAGGTGAGGTTGGCTTGGGTTCCGAAGATGGGGTTTGGAACCCCGTACACTCCGATTTTATAATTTTTGACCGATTTTATATGAAATTTTCTGTAAATAAATTTAAAATTTATTACCGACTAGACAGCCACCAGCATCCATTATACAGTACAATATTAACAATCAGTAATTAATTTCAAAGGTTTACATTTAAAGACAAAAGTTATAGAGCAAAACGGTAACTTTCTTTTCCTATAGTATTTAGGTAGATAAGTCAAAACCTTCAAAAAAATATATAAAGTTTTATTAGATATTATTACTATATTTTGATACTACATCTACACTCGAGAGCAATGAATCCGGGTCACTCAAAGAATCCAAAAAATCTCGGAAAGTAAGAATGCTAGGTTAATGCAATAAATTGTATTTAATAGACAATTTAATACTCCTTAAATGAAAGTATTAAAACTTCTTAGTTATTGTAAAGTTATATCATAAAAAAATCAAATTTGAAAAGGGAACACTGTCGAAGATGGAACTACGAAATTACAGGATTTGTTTTTGCTTTTGTTTGTAATCTGTCATTTATGTTGGTACATAAACCAGGTTGATAGTGCTCAATATTCATTATTCAAGCTGAAATCATGTCGCTTACACTTGAAGAATGCACCAGAATACTTACATTGGTGGAAACCGGCCGGAGTCAGCGCGATACAGCCAGGACTGTCGGTGTGTCGCTGTCAACAGTACAAAGAGTTCTCCGACGTTACGAAGAAACTGGTTCTAACCTACGCAGACCAGGAACGGGCAGAACTAGGTGTACCACAGCACGAGAAGACCGATACTTGGTGAACACCATGCTTCGAAATCGCTTTCTCACAGGAACTGAACTCACAAATCAGTTTCGACGCCTCGGAGGAAGTAACCCAAGTGCATGGACAGTAAGACGTCGGCTTGCTGAATCTAACTTAAAACCCCTTAGACCTGCAAACGGCCCTAAACTGGAGCGTGGCCATCGTATTTCAAGACTAAGATATGCCCAGAACCACGTAAATTGGAGTATTGAAGATTGGTCGAAAGTTATGTTCTCCGACGAATCAAAATTTATGCTCTACAAGCACGATGGAAGACACAGAGTGTATAGAAGACCAGGGGAAAGATTCAAGCAAGCATGCATCGAAGAAAAAGTAGCCTACGGTGGTGGGTCTGTACTTGTGTGGGCCGGAATTTCCTCTGAAAGTCGCACAGAGCTGGTGATCATAGAAAACGGCTCTTTAACTAGCGTAAGATATGTGGAAGAAATCCTCAACGAACACGTTGCTCCATTTATGGTCAATTTGGGTGAGGATGCTATATTTATGCATGACAATGCCCGACCTCATACAGGTAGGATTGTGAATGACTACCTTCAAGAGATGAACATTACTTGTATGGAGTGGCCAGCGCGCAGCCCGGATATCAACCCGATCGAGCATGCTTGGGACGAGCTAGGGAGATGCGTAAAACAACGAAACCCTCCCCCAATCACGCTTCCTGAGCTCAAAATTGCTCTCACAGAGGAATGGGAAAATATTCCCCAAAATCGTATAAGGAACTTGGTGTACAGCATGCCAAACCGCGTAAACGCAGTAATGGAAGCACGAGGAGGTAATACGAAGTATTGAAATTCAAGAAAATCGTCATAAAGTTCAAAAATTTCATGTTTCCTATTTTTGTTTTAAGGAGAGATCAGCAGTTTTTTTTCTTTATGTAATTTTGTGTAAATAAAATGTATGGTGACTCATATTTTTTTAACTTTCATTTAAGGAGTATTAAATTGTCTATTAAATACAATTTATTGCATTAACCTAGCATTCTTACTTTCCGAGATTTTTTGGATTCTTTGAGTGACCCGGATTCATTGCTCTCGAGTGTACTTAAAATGTTTTTCCTGACATTTAGACCTCTGAAAAGTAGTAGGCAACCAAGTAAATCTTTTGATTTGTTTGAAACTAAAGGCCTCTCCACATTCCAAACGTGGAGCCATGAAGAATACGCTAAACGGTTCTACGTGGTTCGTGGTTTCGCGTGGAAATGTGGAAAAAAATAAAAATGTGCGATAATAAAACAAAATAATTGCCGTAGTAAACAGACTCTCCTCTAAAGGTTGTTTTGTCACGTTGCTGTCCAGGCACGACCTTATTTAAGTAGAGGTCAGCCGCCCATAAAATCTAAAATAACGAAACACCCAAAATCTATTCCCACGAGCAATTTATTTTTTATTATCTTGTTATCCAGACACCTCAACGTAGCCTTGAAGTAAATCAATGTCCGCAAAATTAGGTTAGTTTGTCGTTAGCGTCAATGTGTAGTGGTTAGGTCTCCAGGCCAAAATGAATTTAGAAAGTTATTTCTGTCTCTCTTAAATGCAGTGTATTAGAAGTCAAAAGAGATTGAATTAATCTTAAGGTCATTATCTGGGACGCGATCCACCGCGAGACAAATTGGCAAATATTTATCGGGTTTGGGTGTTTTCCATGTATATTATGCACGTATTTTCAAAATAAATTATATTAGTATCTAGTACATTTATTTAGTTCTGCTTAGTTTTAGGCTATAATGATGTTTTGTATAACAAATGTCCAGATTTATTTATTTACATAAAAAAAGTTTTACAGCATGTTAGATGATTTGGACTCCACTTTATATAATAAATAAAAAAAACAACCGAATTGAGAACCTCCTCCTTTTTTGAAGTCGGTTAAAAAGTGACCTTATGTCCAATGTTCTCCCGTTCCGGAACTGTAGGCCGTGTTGACCTACAATTCGATGCGATACATTAGGGAATGAACCCGAACAACAGACCATTTATTCTGCTTAAGGCTCACGCCGGATCGGGACAAGGCAGACATGATACACAGAAAATCCATCAGATACAGAACACTGCTCCATAAGGGCTTGAATCCGTCACCGGCGACTAGAAGCAGCGACAACCATAGAATTTGTACTATGTACTAGCGTGGAATTATTAACCTCCAGGTGAAAACGACAAGTATCTATAATTTTACTTCCAAGTAGTTTTTATGCATTTTAAACAAAAATTTCTGCGGGTTATTCCATACAGTCAGTATATGAAGAACATCCAAACTCTTTGGGTTATTCACAATAAAAATGACCAAAAAGGTGTTGTGTCTCGATTCCTCTTTTGTAAAAAGGACACAAAAACACGACACCTTCTTGGGATTTGGGATCAAAAAGGTAGGTTATACAGATTTTTGGTAAAAGCACGTATTCCCTTGTACGATAATACTATTAGTAATTCTATCCATTTCTACATCTATATAAATAGGAAAATTAAGATTTCATATGTTTGCTTGTTTCTAATGGATAAACTCAAAAATCTTTTATCTAAATATAGGAAACACTGATGAAACTGACTGACAATCTACGCACACTGTATGTCTATAAGGACTCTAAATTCGAAGGGAAAAGTAGGTAAGCCTTGCGTAGTGTAAGGGTATATTACGAAAGGATTACTTAAAATTAAGCTCATGCAGTGAGATAAAATCTTTACGCGGGTCTCTTAAACTAGCCTACTGTTGGCACCTTTAGTACTATGTCTAGGTCTAGTGAAGACTAGGAACTACTATTCTAGTCTCCATACACTTCACTTCTTGATTGTGGCTTTAGTTTTGAGTTAACACGATTCTGCCAATGTCCGTGTCTTAAATATTTCGGAGAAGAAAAAAGGGAAATGTTTTTTTTACAAATCCAATGAGCCACTTACACTAGCTTACTGTCGGCACCTTCTGTAGGGTTACTAGCCTAGGTGTGGTGAAGACTAGTTACTACTAGTCTCCATACACTTCACTTCTTGATTGTGGCTTTAGTTTTGAGTTAACAAGATTCTGATAATATCTGTGTCCTAAATATTTCGGAAGAGAAGAAAATCAGGGAATTGTTTTTTTACAAATTCAAAGAAAGCTTGTCGCTACCATGTCGCTGCTATTTATCGCCAGTGACGGATTCCATCCTTTATTTATTATTTATTTGTTTAATAGGAACGCCAACAGCTTAAATATCAATACATTGTAGAGTTACACTGACAAAGTTTTCTTTAGCATTGTTCTTACACTATCCACTGCTAAACTTGCAACTTGAGTCTCAATGCTTGCAGCACTCTAATACTAATTGAACTGCAATCTAAGATCTTAAGTTTGCATCAGCTACTTACCTGCTAGACTATGGAGAAGTATGTCCCCGATCTCAACTCTGAGTTTGAAATTAAGTGTTGTCAAAACGACACTTCCATACAATTATATATTTTGGTGGAATACCAGTTTAGTGGAGGTGTAAGGTGTTGCAACCGTCACCTTTGGAACTCAATCGAACCTCATTTGCCTATGGACCCTGCTAACTAAGAAACGGCTGTGGTGGCCGGCTGGTTGCGACATAGCGCAGCCTAGCAGCACCGGCACAGCTAAATTCCCTGACCGCAGACGAGCAGCAACGTCAGCGGTGCAGGAAGCTGTGCTCTCCGATCCCCAGCCCGCAGCGTGGGGATTATGGTATATGGATTTATATGGATGTGGGTAATGGGGCCATGTCCAGCAGTGAACTAATATAGGCTGTTGGCTGTTGGTAACTGGTACAAACCAGTTAGGCTAAATATTAAACAAATAATCTATAAAACACGTTATGTACTTTCTCCCTGTGTTTTCATAATACTGTACATATACGATAAGTATTAAGTATAGTAATTGGCTGCAGCCAGCCTTAATTTAATTTTCGTCTCCGAGTTCAAACCCGAAATTTCGAGAAGTTGGCGAAACTAATTGGATATTGGGGCGAAAACTCCGACGAACATGTACATGACCGTACATAAGGATGGACACTCAAATTGTTTTGTATTTTTTTTTCGCTATATTACAAAATAAATATCTGATTATTTAGATGACAAAAAAGCTTGGGATGAAACTGTCTCCAATTCCCTCAAAAACAATGTAATAGTTAAGAATCAAAATTGTAATAACATGGACTTTAAAAAAATATAAGCGTAACAGAGTTTCTTGCCAATTCTTCTCTGTTAGGACGCGTTACGATTGGTGAAAATAAAATAAAAAAATGACGTTTCAAAGAGTACTTTACAATTCCAACTGAATAAATAAATTTTGAACATTGAATTTTGAAAAGAAATAGTCGGATGAAAGGACTCTACGTTGCAGATAACTTCAGAGGGATAAAGAGACGTTGTGCGGGTTTTACTACAATACAAAAGTATTATATAGTGTTTTAAAAAAAAAAACACTTCACTTCCCTTCTTTATTCATTGTCTTCTGGGATAGTTTTCCGCAAATTCCCCAGTATCAAGTATAGTTCATAATAATATGAGGCAAAGTAGTACGGCTTATAAGTCCAGTCGTCAAGCCTTCAGTCAGGTCCTGTTTTCTGCTATATCAATGGTGACTATAGCAAAAAACGATCGACGCACAATTTTCTTCATCAGAGAATTCCCGTTTAAATCATACATCAGAAAAATAGTAGAAAATTAAATAAAATAAAAATGACACAACCGTCGTTCAAGATGAAACAAATGGTGTCCATATATATATGGTGGGTTTGGTGTCAAATGGTTTGCGGTTTAAAAACAACTATTCAATTTGTAGTTGTCTTATTTTATTTTTGTATAGTCGCCTGCAATGACTAAAGAAACAAATTACATTTAGGTCGCCTGTGATGGCCTTCTCGATTTGACATATCCAAGGTTTTCAATACTGTAGGTAAAGTATGTCAACGGATAATGCCTTACCCCATAATATTTGCTTCGTATTTTATCTTTGGTTTCCTCGAGTATTTGCTGCGATTCAAGACTCATCAATTTTATTTCCTCCAGACGTTCTTGAACCAATTGATTTATCACGATGATTGATTCTAATTGAAACTTTGTACAACGAGTAAGAGCTATCAATAAGGTCAGATGTAGAAAAAGGTTTTATTGTAATTGATACGTTAAGGCCATCCCAGACGGTGGTGTCGTGACGAACTGGATGTTTTTTTGGCATCCTGGCAAGCAGAGATTGGGTGGAAAGATGGAATTAAGTACTGCGGCAACCACCTATTGAAATGCAGGATGTGACAGCGGTAATAGGCTTTAATATGTTGACTGCTGGCCTCGGACATGACGCTACGAGCACGACCTGCGCCTGTGCAATGTGTTATTCAGTACTCAAGGCGTCCCATTTAGACCCATGTACTGGCTAAAGGGTTAGGTACCTACTACAGTACTGTATACTGACTGACTAACTACGGGCGGTTAAACGTCTACTTAGCTTAACCATTTCTCTTTTTGACAAAACATGTCAGTTTCATTAACCGTCCTATTTAAATCGGAGCAGATGGTTCTTAGCTTGACACGTACTATCAGCTACAAGTCTACGTTACCACCTTAAGGATGCATTTTCTGTGCAGCGTCTAGCTGCTAGCCCCGCCTTATCAAAACACTACTAAACGTAAACTAGAGGCTTATACTTAAATTCGAAGTCATAAAAACAAATGACTTTTACAAAAAGAAGAAGATGTTGTATCTCAGATTGATCAAAATAAGTGGACAAAGAAAAAGGTCAGCTAGCTAAACTGCTTGCAAGCGAAACTGTTTTTAAATTGGTAACGTAGACTAGTCGCTGATAGTACAAGCAGGTAATGGTGATGTCTCATGTCACTTTAATCACAAACTATTAATAGTACCTACATAACAACAGTGGCCAGCAAAAGAGGCATTGATGGACGAACGTGAAAACGTGGGCCAAGATGAAGCCGAGACACATGTTAGTCCTTTATATACGCTCATATAAAGGTATATGTTGTCGTTTATATGCGCGGAGATTAAATACAATTATCTATTTTTCAAAATAAATAATAATCAACCTAGCCGTTTTCGGCTTCGGTGACTGGCTTTGACGTTTTGTCCTACGTGCTTAGATGCTTTGCCCGTATGTGATATATCAAAATAAATGACGAACTATTAGCAACAATATTTTTTTACGCGCCAAAGTATTCATTTGGACCGCTGTAACAGCCTTTGCGGTGTATTGGAGGACGTGCACATCTTGATGGAATGTGCGCATAATGATACCTTTCGCAAGGCTGCATGTAAACAATTTTTAAAAGAATCAGCATATTGTAACATCATTTTGTCAAAACCGCAATCAGTACCTGATTAAGCTGTATGAAATTAAGTTTACTACACAATCCAACTGAAATAAGTATTTCGTGAGTAAATACCTACTGTATTGTATCACGTAATACCTATTTTTTCTTTCATGTTACTAATTTTCTGATTCTCATATTTTCCATTACCTACTTAATAATTTTAAGTATATTATTTACCAGGGCGACAGGCTCAGCTTTCCTTTATGTGTAGTGAGCTAGGCGGCTGAAACTTTTGTCACAGGTAGGGCTACACCTACGATGCCTAAATCTGAAATGGCGTAGTGCGGAAACGAATAGTTTTTGAGATATGAATTTTTGAAAATTCCAATTTTTCACGTAATTTCGTCAAACTTGATGTTATTGTTTGCTATTGATTGCAAATTATTTGGTAATCTGACAATGACAATGACATTTCTAGTGGTTTTTGCGGCAATTTTATGGGATTTTTTTGGTAATCTGACAATGACAATGACAGCTTTTGTTGTTTTCCCGCCGGTTTTTGTTGATTGTTTGATTGATTGAATTTAGTCGTGTAAAAATTGACACAGATAAACAGTAGGTTATTAGGTTTTTTTTTTATAACCACCCGGAAATCCTTCTCACAAAAGTAGGTTCTAGGACACCCCGACTTGAGTAGATTAGGTTCAAAATCTAACACAGAACCGACACAGAGTACCCCGATGCCACCTAGTCTTGTGGTCCCTACCCCTAGAGTGTATCTAGAGAGTGAGTAAAAAATGCGTGAGTGAGAGTTCTGGCGAGAGCCCATACCGGAGTCAAATATCCATTTTTATGATTTGAAACGAGATTCTAGAGTGGTCATAGGTCATAAGTTCCCCTTCCCTAACACTACCGCATCCCCCCCTCTCCCGATAGTGTATTTTGGTGTATATTGTTTACGATTTTCCATACTTAACCTCAAAACTAAATTATTATTTTTCTCGGAAACTATGAGTTTCCGCACTTTACCCTTTTAGGGGGAGGATCCTCCCCCCTCCCCCACCCCTCCCACCCGCTTACCCCCCAAAAGCTCACTACACATAAAGGAAAGTCCTTCCCGGCGACATAATCGCATTGGGATTAAGCTCTTAAATAAAGAAAAAAAAAGTGTTCATTTGTTTTTTTTTTCAATAAACAGCTTTCTATTTGAAGCCAGTTCTAAATTTAAATAAAACTTTTGATTAGTTACCTTCTTGGTTGCTATGTTTCGGAGTAAATCGTTCCATTTTTAAATTACACGACACGACAGATATTGCCTCATAATTTTATGAACAATTATACTTGATACTGGCAAATTTGTGGAGAGCTACCCGAGAACCCATTAAATAAAGAAGTGAATTATGTTTAGGCTTGCATACCTACAGTTGACCTACAGTAATTTATGTAGCCGCTAAAATATGACAGATAAGCATTTTCATAGAACTTTTACCGGCTGCTGCTCGCATGTTTTGGCCAGTACAGCAATTTCGATTAATCTCAAAGAAGGTTATCAGTATAATGCTCAAACAAATAATTAAAAAACTAAACGCAGCGAAAACGATTAAGGTGTGAGGTGCCTGTAAAGTCTATATGTAAGTAAGTAACTAAGGCTTGTCAGAGGACTTCAGATGGTAACAGAGTTCGTCACTATCTCACTCTCTGAGCGAGCCCCCATTCAACGTGTTAATAATTTAAATTAATTAATAAATGACCATAAATATTAATAAGAAAAACAATGAAGGCATTGTAATTCCGTTCACAAAATACGGCCGCAATTACACCGTGTCGTAACGGCTCAATGCACACGCGCCGAGCCGTGTAATGAGGCTGTAACGTGTATCTTTGATGGAAAGCTAATTTAGCACGCAGCTGTTAGAATAGTTTGGGGCCTAATTTGCTGTTTCGATTGCTGAATGGCCAATTGACCGTAGAATGGGAAACAATTATACAATTTACAGCTGCAGATAGTTTTATCATATCAACATTGTAATTTTAGACATCAAACATTGTATTTTTAGGGTGACTTTACCGAATCGGTCGGAAGTTGGAAAGTTGGAAGGCATGAACAGTATATAACAGGTTTTATTTTTTTGATGTCATGCATAGTTTTTGATTTAGGATGACAAAAGTCTAAAAAAATGACCATACCACCCCCTTAACTCCAAAGTTTGCGAAGTAAAAACCTGAAATTTATACATAATATAGAAGTATATCTATATTTTAGAGGAAAATTATAGCAAAGTCTCCAGCTAATATAGTTTTGTAGAAACCTCAATAAATGTAATGACAGCTGTGGTCAAGCTATAAAGAAAGTTACACGGTCAAATATGGTGTTATCTGAAAGGCCCTAATTTGCCCATTCTAAAGCCAGTTTTTATTTATCTATGGGACGTATACATTTTAATTACTAAGAAACCTTACTAATTTATATCACACGCCATTGACGTCACCGTGGGCGAGTCAACTCGCACTTAACCGGTCTTGTTTTAATTATGATTCATCATCATCATTATCATCAGCCTATAGCAGTCTACTGCTGGACATAGTACTCCGCTAATGAGCGCCATTGCGCCCTGTCCTGAGCTCGACGCATCCAGCTTCTACCAGCAACCTTTCGCTAATAGTGAATCGATAATATGATAACTAACTTAGTTTTATAATTTTTACAGGAATCGTCTGGGAAAGCTTGTCTTATCGTCAATATCATCCTTGCCCACGCAAGCCTCGAGGCCCATAGCAAATAAGTAATAAACTTATTTCACTTTTTAATATCTGTACTTTCTGAGCAGTAACCTATATTTTATATATTAATAATAATATATAAAATGAAACGCTATCGTATAAAAGAGGTTTTACTCAGAGGTTGGATTCAGATTTGATTAATCTTTCAAATATATAAATAGACACCCCAGGGGATAATACACAATGAAAGGAGAATGCCGTCTGATGTATGGCGCTCGGTACCAATGCTAAAGTGATTGCGTCAAAACGAAACCTAATTTTTTTGAAAGATATTATACTGTTATTCATGGAATACTAAGTATTTTTTAAGATAAACGTAAACAAATTGTTTTTATTTGATATTAGTTTTAGAGTTTGTTTTTGAAAAAATGCTTTCCCGAGACCTTGTGTGTTCAGTTTTGTCTACATAATTATAAATATTACACTGTAAACATTTAAATATGATAATATCTATACGAAAAGGTTTATATACCTCACAAAGATAGGTAAAAGGGTTTTTTACTACTGTGTTCTACTTTATATTATTTTCAAATAATGATAGTGACGAGAAAGTAGATAGGCATTTACATTATTATAATAGGTATTAGTACTTACTGGTGAAGGTGAAATCCAAGCTAAGATCCAAGATCTTAACACATTAGTCACAACGACGAAAAGGCCATGGATGCCTCGATTGTTTATCGTTCATTATTGTGATTATGTCTAATAAAATATCTATTTTCAGAATAAACACTGCTACACAATGCCACAGAACACTCTAGTAATACATAAAAATAGGAAATAGTTTAGTAGTACCACAAAAAAGTTTTTGATCCAACCTCTTTGATTATACAAAGTGAAAAAACCTCCAATGTTTACAGTAAATTCTACTGTCTAAAATTAAAAGTGAGGGTGGTTGCAATGTCATGGCGCCGTGCGCCGGAAACCAAATAAACGAAAGAATTTTTTACGTGATTATTAATAGAGTCGGTCTGTAAGACTAAAAAAAATGTTAATGTTATTTATAAAATATAGCCAATTTTATGGGATACGTTTGGTTTTGACGCACTTGGTACGGGTTATCGGCATTCTCCTTTATAAACTTGGGCATCGGTTTTCGGATCGTTTTGCTTTTCTGGCAAAGGGCTCTCCCAGGTTCTTCCACAACATCCTATCTCGGGCTTATCTCTTAGCTTTAATATCATCTTAGCCGGTTAAAAATATTAAGTATTAGTTTCCACCCGCGGCTTCGCTCGCGTGGTACCCAGATAAAAAGTAGCTTATATGTTAATACAAAAGTCATGAGCTATGTATATTCCAAGTTTCATCCAAACCTGTTCAGTAGTTTTTACGTGAAAGAGTAACAAACATACATCAATTGATCCATACTCACAAACTTAATTTTATTAATAGGATCATATTTTAGTGTAAACTCAGTCATCTTAATCAAGTAGAAGTTTTGAGGGCGTATTAGCGAACAATGAAAACGAAACGTGTCGCATTGTGCAGTTTTGTAACAGAGTAACTCTACCGACGATAATTGGAACTGCCCCATTGTCTGGGGGAAGTCATTAAGCACCCCAGGTGCTGCTTCCTGGGGTTTTTGTAACCCCATCGGACCCCAACGCACAATACTGTTCAGTTTGCGACGCTGGATAGCGAATTTATAGTTAGTAGGCCAAGAGGCGACCCCATAGGACCCAACGCATCATACTTCCTACTGTCCTACTAATATTATAAAGTAAACTTTAAGTTTGTAAAGATGTGAAGTATAGTGTTAGTCCTTATTATTATCTAAAAATATAATCTAGCCCCAAACTAAGCAGAGCTTTTATTAAAGGGAATTAAGTGACTGATACACCTACTACTCATACCTATAAATTTATTTGTAATTTCATAGTATTATGCATAGCAAACAACCAGATCCAAAGAGCCCGAGAAATATTTGCAGATCATACCAACATTCGCGGCGGGAATCGAACCCGCAACCTTCTGCGACCCAGGCACTTCACTGTGCCGCGGAGGTTATAATAAGTAGTTTTAGGCCAGAAACAACATATATGCTAATTTACATCTCGGTATCACGCGAACAGAGACGCGGGCGCAAAATAACTACCTAGGTATACATATTTTTCTGTCTATACCAAACAGGTGAGTAGCTGACCGAGTTATCTGTCTGCGACGTTTGATCCGTTGCGAGAAAAATTCTATGAATGCCTAGTGCGTTTGTGCTTTTGCGTTTATGCAAATTTGTATGGAAAGGAGTCAGTGCCACACGTTTTTCACTAGATGGCGCTACCTCGATTCTATATAAATTAGCGTAAACTCAAACGCCTTCGAGCTGGTAAAAAATGTATGTTTATAAGTAGTAATTAAGTATATCAGTGTTGGTAGAAGCTGGATGCGTTGAGCTGAGGACAGGGCGCAATGGCGATCAATATGGGAGGCCTATGTCCAGCAGTGGACTGCTAAAGGCTGAGGTTGCTAATGATTTATTATGTCTTGTGGTTCTCTTAACATTTCGGCTTTTATATGGTTAGGTTACATCATGATGAAAATGCATTCTATATTTATTTTGTTACCGTTTAGTTATAAAATTAGATCAAAAACATTATTCCATTTATAAACATGACTTATTTTTACAAAACTAGGTCAATATCTTTTAATTACGTGCAGATACCTACCTATGTAAGTCCGGCCGTCAGCGGTCTGTGTGCCACTATAAAACATTAGGTACCCGATTTCGCGGGTGACCGAACTCGGACGGACGTAGACGTCGCAAACGATAAAATCACTATGGGAAGTATACTGGTAGTAAAATAAACAGTGGAAGGTTTCCACTGAAATAACTAGATACTATCTCGGCGAGAAACTATGCCCTGCGTACCCAGCGTGTGGATTATGAGCATATCCCTCTTAGGGGAGGCCTATGTCTAGCAGTGGTATAGGCTGATGCGTAGTATGGTGAAAATTTAAATCGTTGGGGCTTAGTCAGTGTTTATTTTTCGGTAGACTTTTCCACAAATCATACACCAGTAATGAAGTTTCGTGAAAATGCTTCTGTAATGGTGCATTGCAGCCCTACACCGTATGCACCTGTTTTAGCAAAAAGTACCGTGCAAATATAAAGCGAGATTTCCGTAAACACATTTTTATGCAAATACGAGAGTGTGAGCCAACTGAACAGAGTTGTATCTAGGCCACCAACCATAAGTGTTTCATTATTTACTTCGACAGTTCAAAGTCGCTCATCGAGCTATCGAACGAGATATGTTTAAGGTTTTCTTGAAGGAAAGAATGCGTACCGAGACTACAATATTCTGACACTGAACCAAAGTTGTCGACTTACCTAGTTCAATGAATTAGCAAGCTGAAGTGGTGGTGGGGGTGATAATTGGATGTAATTTGTAATCTAAAGTTGCGAAGTTTACATTATCCATTATACGTAATAAAAATGAATTTATGGGTTTCAAAAAATTTAATTATGTATTTTTTATAAATATTCTATTTATTTAATCGTTTGATTATTTAAGCCTGCCAATCCCGGTTTTCCTTTTTGTGGAGGAAAAAATGATTTGAGCCAAACATTTTTAAAGTATGTCTGTACTTTTAAAAGTGCAAGTCTATAGTTTTTTCAATAGTTACTATGTATTAATTACTAGCTTCCGGTACCTTGTACCCGAATAAAATATAGCCAATTAGGGTAAAAGGTACTCTAGAACTAATTGTGTTTTGTTTTGGCTTACTTCGTATAATATTTTTGGCGGCAAGAAGGAACGGTAGGTAAATCTCACACACTTTCTCCTCTAGTAAATAGTAACATTAGTAAGATATATTTGTATTTTCTCTACCTAATGATTAAATACAGCACGTTTTATATACATTACACCCTTCCCAGCTCTCCTTAAATCCAGCCCTGGCCAGGTACGAACACAGAGCGCTTAGCATAAGCTCTACCCTAGCAACTTCGTTTTAGAGAGCATTGTTTTGCAAATGGAACAGGTTCCAAATCTGTGGTAAAAGCGCAGAATACTTAATGAAACGTACTATTTCTACCTACACTTAAGTACTACTTTGAGTTGAATTGTCTAGAAATCAAACTATTCAGTCTTTAACAGGTTACCCCACTCAGAGTGTAAGTGGTTCCAACTTCCTTCAGAATTCACACAATACCTCACCCCGGTGTTGCACCCAACTGTTTAATAAACGGGGCCGGCTGAATGCGGCATAGCACAACCTTATACCGGCACAGCTAAATTCTCCTCCAACCAACGGGCAGCAGCGTCGGCGTTGCGAGATGCTGTGTCTTGCGATCCCCAACCTATTTCCCAGCGTGGGGATTATGGGCATGTTCACCCGTATTTCGGGGGACGGAGCTATATAATGTTCATTGTCTAGCACAAAATTTTAGTTCCTAGATTCGCAGAATAGAAACGCTTTCAGTGCATGGTGTCCATTCTTCCATCCAAACATCAAAATATTCGCATTCATAATATTTGTAGGAAGTACCCTACTTCCTAAATTAGCGAGAAAAAACACGATCATTATCACCTGCAGTCATCCATCAAAGAGACTGATTGTGTCGACAGTGAATGATTCAGATTTTTACGACATTCGTCTGGGAGTCTGCTTAATATTGGTCCAAAAAAAGATAAAATATTGAGAAGCCAGGATATTGGAAGGCGAAAAAAACTTACAATACGAATAGACTCGCAGATAGGTCGCCCGGCCAACTAATTACTTACCTATTTATTTTTGTTTTTTTTTTAATGTAGATTTCGCCTGCGACTACAAAGCATGTTTATGTAATCCAGATCATAAACTAAGTTTCATCCATATTAAATCAGCTGTTAGTTACAGAGTTGAGTATACAAACATACACGAACACGCCATATGAATCTATTATATTCCTTAAATATATACATACACCATGAATTATTATAATTATTTTAAGAGCCTAGCTCTTGTCGGTGTAGTAATGCAATTCTCTCTATTTAGCTCTTTCCATTACTGTCTCTTTTACTTCCTCATACGACATTACGGCGACCTTCTCTTCTATGTGACTAATGTAGCTTATTCTTGGTCTTCCTCTTCTACGCTTTCCTTTTTCCTACCTTTCCCTCAATGATGTTTCTAATGAAGCGTATCAGGTGTCAGAACTTAAGTTCTTAAAAAGGTTAAGTTACAAGAAAGAAATACGTGGCATAAAACGTGTTTTTTAACACAATTTCCACTCCTTTTTGATTGACCTATTGTACCTCCATTTAAAGCAAATAAAATTAGAAATGTTTATGCAAAATGCAAAAATGACCTTATTATTACCTTGTACTGTACCAGACACCGTAGTAGCTACAAATAATTTGTGAGTCACGTAACTCAATAATCTTATTGAATGTTGAAAGCTTCTAACCAGCTTTTTTCAGTCCAAAATTCAAATTCTATTACTGATCAAAGCCGCAGGTGGAGGCTTGTCTCGAACATTTTTAACAATCTTTAATTTGAGCCGCTACAAAATGCCACCCTCGACAATCTAAATAATGGAAGACTGTTCCCAAAGAAAAATACGCTCGTTTTACCTAAGGCGGGTGATCTAGAGCCTTCTTGATTTGGGCTTGTTCACTATTTATTACATTGATTAGTTCTCCAAGTAAGTTATCTACTAATCATGGGTACACAGAAAGTAAATGGAAAGAACGTGATGGGGAGGGTAAATTAATCAAACAAACAAACTAAAACGCTCACGAATTTTCTAAATAAGCTTCGCCTTGCTTTGATCACGTCATTTTGGAATTGAAAAAAGGATTACTGGTAAAATTGCGGAAACATTATCAAAGATGCCATTGAATTAAAAAAATAAATAATGAATGACGTATTTAGTATTAGTAGTACCTACTTAATAGTAATGGTGCCAATCATAAATAATGCGGGACGTAATATCACACAGCATCATGTAGCCCCAAACTAAGCAGAGCTTGTATAATGGGAACCATAAGATTGATATACTACACATAAATACATTTTTTTTTGTAAATACATACATATCATATAAATACACAGAAAACACCCAGACCCGAGACAAATATCTGCAGAACATGCAAACATTTGTCCCGCAGCGGGAATCGAACCCGCAACCTTCTGCGTCTCAGGCGGACGTTCTCCCACTGCGCCACAGAGGCTATCAATCATAGAGGCGGTTTGACTTGCGCAAGCAAACATGTCTTTAAAAGCTCTTGAAGGGCAACGCGTATCATCATGATTTACATGTAGCAGCCCACTGCTGTTCATTGTCTTCCCTAATGAGCGCCATTACGCCCTGTCCTCAGCTCAATGCGAAACAATAATTTAATTATTTTGATTAGTATAAAACATGCAACAACTAACTTCCTCCCGTAGCTTGGCTCGCGTTCCAAATTTCAGCTCAATCCGTTCCGTAGTTTTGGTGTGAAAAAAAAAATACTTCTTCACTTCACAATTCACATTTTACATTTAATTTACCAACGACTTTGTCATTAGCAGGATACACAATGAAACAATGTGCTCATCAGGCACTGAACCAAAATATTTAATTTTAATTTATATTCAAACCATAATTCATATTCAACCTACTTTGCCCAGTAGCGGGGTAAAGCAGGGTGATTAAAAAAAGGTTCAAACTGGAACTGGAACTAATGGTCGCGTTACGAATTGGTGTATATTAAAAAAATACAATTTAGCGTTTCATAATTTGACGACTTCTGTGGCGCAGTGGTCCGCCTGAGGCGCAAAAGGTTGCGGGTTCAAATCGCGCCACGGGACAAATTTTTGCATTATTTGCAGATATTTGTCTCAGGTCTGAATGTTTTCTATGTATAAAATGTATGTAATTACAAAAAAAAAATATTTAAGTAGTTTTACAGTGATGTGGTTCCCATTTAGCTCTGCTTAGTTTGTGTTTATAATATGTTGTATGGTAGAGCCCAGCATTATTCATAAGGTTCCTATTAAATATATTAGTAGGCATAAAGTAGGTAGGTACTTTCCATACCTAAATATTTAACTTCAGTCACGGCTGAGTAATTTTACTTATTTTGAGTTGCTCGATTGTCCTTTAGAGGACATTGTTTGGCCTTGTTACGGAAATTTCCACAGCTCTGAACATTTCCCAAGAGGAATACAAATAAACACCCCAATACAGATAGGAACGGATATCTTTGCCATTAGTCATACAATGCATGTTTGTTTAATTTAGGTGCCGATACTTTGTATGTAAGACATTTTTCGACTGAAAGATTTCGTAAATAGCTTTTAACTATACTTAAAATATTATATTATTTGGTATTCGACTTATAGACCGAGTTCCAAATGCGGAAATCCGGAGACGTACTAAAGTCCAGGACGTTGGAAACCGTATTATGGAACTCAAATGGAGCTGGGCAGGACACATTGCGAGGCGAGGTGATGATGGATAGAGTAGGAAAATTACAGAGTGGTGGCCTAGGGATGGCTTTCGGAGTGTGGGACGTCCGGCTGCAAGATGGGCAGACGACATTGTCAAAGTCGCGGTCCGTACGTGGGTTAGACTAGAGCAGGATCGTGGTGGATGGCACAAGTTGAGGTAGGCCTATACCCAGTAGTGGGTGAAATCGGGCCGTGGATGATGATGATGATGATGATGATGATGATGATGATACATAAAATAACGATACAAAATATCTAGCGTTATTGCTTAAAATATATACTTACAGGTTGATTTTGAATTACGTATGCTATCCCGAAAATAATTTAGACAATGGTTGGTTTGGACAAGTTGTGAGAGAATTCAGTTAAAAAAACTTTTCTAAAAAATCTTTGAGCTTTTCTTTGTGTTATGTGTGTTAACACGTTGACTTCTGCAATACAAGGACGTGCAGAACCACATCTGTGTTTTCAGCACTCAACGTGTTATACATTAAACACTAGTACTAAAGTTCAGGCAGGGCTACTTATCAATATCATATGTCAAAAAAAAGTTCAACAAAATATCTATTCCATACACCTCACAAGTTGTTGAGTAAAATTATGGCGTAACTTTACAAGCCTTCAACCTCAAACAAATGTTGTTAACCTTCGGGAGTACTAAATCTAAGTACTCCCAAAGGACCCCTTTTCGGGATAAGTATACGAATTCAAACTCACCCAGTATTATACTGATAAGAGGAGTAAAAAAATTACTATTTTTACCTGTTGGATAATTTGGAAACGTAATTTCATACATTATCAATTTTATTCATTAATAAACTATTTACGCACCTTTATCTGGCGATTGAAAATTTAGCCCATGAGCTTGTTTGTTCGTTATCCTTTTCTTAGTATGTGGTTTGTTATTTGATTTGACGGATTAAATTGCTTATTTATATTAATAAAGTACTTCCATCTTATAAATGTATTTTTGATAGAGGTCAAAGTCCAGAACTAGTGATTGCAGCCACATAACATTAAACGATTTTTGAATCGATTATTGACACCACCGTCGAATAAAACATAATCTCAACAAATTAATTATTTCATCAAGAACTATAATTATTTTTATACCAAACGATTAATATTATCGGATTGGGAAAGGGATGTGACTTTCGATAATATAAGAGAGCAAGAACCAATCCTAAAAAATTTAGGCGAAGACTCACCATCTGACGCCAGTTTAATGTCGGTCGACGATTAATAAATTTTATTAATATAGGTAGATAGCTGGTACTATTTACGTAAAACAGAAGAAAACGAAGATTGTTTAACGTAATTTTATTAAAAATAGTTCACACATTAGAAACTAGATGTCACTAGAAAATCTTGTCGAATCCTGAAACACGGTGACGAAAACATACGGCTCGTAACGACCATCGGACCTTGTATTTTTTACATTTGAACTCAAATCCAATATACCATTTCTAACATTGGTAGTTGTTTGTTTTCCAAGAGACCTTCACTGGTTTAGCGCCGCATTCGCACGGTTCAGGGCTCCGATCTGTTCTAGTGAATATTTTGGTCCTTCGCATCCGGATATCTGGCACAAACCTAAAACTCTTATTTTTGGTAGTGGAGCCCATCCCACCGGGGCGATTTCGGTAGAGGAATCATTGCAGTGGCGGCAGGGGTGCCTCATCTCATTTGGGAGACGAGCACAGTATCAAGCGCCCTAGCTCAGGAGGGAGCTAGGTGTGCACGCAGCCTATCTGTACTACCAGTGAAGCAGCAAGCAGCAGCAGCGGCAGTGGCCAGCTCAGGAGGGAGCTTTGCCACGAGCCATCTAAGGAGGTGTAGACTCAGGAGGGAGTCAGGCACGCATCAAGCAGAGACTGATTCAGTCAAGAATAAAACAGGACCGGACGGTGAACAATGAAATTTGGTGATGTTAAATCATTTTTGAAAATTATTTAATCTGAAACACTTAGAAAATTTTCGCAATAAAATATTGGGACTTAGAAAATTTTCGAAAACTTTTAAAACTTGTAAAATTTTTAAAAAAATGTCTACCATAGAACAACTTGTGTTTCTTCAAGAAGATGCAAGTTCTAGAATTGCAAAAGGGCTCTCTAACTTTAAGAAATCACCTAAGTCGCGGCTCACTAGGGAGTATGTTCAAGCCAAACTTGATTCTTTAGATCTTGTATGGGGACAGTTTGCACAGACACATGTTGAACTTTTAAAAACTTCGAATCTTGCACTCTTGAAGGAATCACAGTACATGACGAAAGAGATGTATGATACCACTGAGGAGTTGTACATCGAATACTTTTGTCTTCTGAAAAAAACCTTGCCCAAGGAGGCAGATCCAATGGCGGAATCAGAAGGCAAAACTGGGGGGGAACAAAAGCTATGCCACATTGCCAAAAATCGTTATATCTAAGTTCTCTGGGAATTATAGTGAATGGGGTACGTTCCGGGATCTATTCCAATCCTTAGTCCATAACCAAGACATGGACAAAGCTATAAAAATGCAGTATCTTAAGGGTTTACTGGGGGGAGAAGCCGAGCAGTTGGTTAAGAACATGAACATAACAGCAGCAAATTATGACCAATGTTGGGTGACTCTAAACGAGCGATATAATAACAAAAGACATCTGTGTAATACAATCTTAACGCGGTTATTTAACCAACGTAGCAGTAACATGGAGTCTGCATCTTTTCTGAAAGAAATTTTAGATAACACTACAGAGTGTATAGGTGCATTGGAGAACCTAGGGATAGACATATCAACCTGGGATTTGATCTTAAACTATATGACTGCGTTGAAGTTGGACCCTGAAACAAGAAAGCAGTGGGAGCTACAAAGCGCGAACTGCAAGGGCAATGAACTTCCTACTTTCAAAGAATTCCAAGAATTCTTAACTCAGCGGTTTCGGGCTTTGGAGTTCGTGGGTATGGGCTCCAGCTTCAACAAGTCGAGGTCTCCAGTGAAGTCCTGTCATGTAGCACAAGAGGCCTATACTTCTGTAACGTGTAAATTTTGTAAAGGCGACCATAAGCTAGTACATTGTAAGAAGTTTGAAAGCGAAGAGGTACCCACTCGTAGGGTGTTTGTAGAAAAACAGCGCCTATGCTTCAACTGTTTGGGTGAAGGCCATTCCGCCAATAACTGCCGTTGTCGAATCTCATGTCGGGTATGCCGTGGGCGGCATCACACGTTTCTGCACCTTACGAGGGGAGCCTATTCACAACCAGCAGAAAGTAGCGATTCACCTGCGGAAGGTGGTAAGGGTAATGAAGTACCAGTGGTTTGTTTCGCATCTGGTGGAGGGAAGCCTTGTAGTCAAACATTATTAGCCACTGCTCTAGTCAAAGCTGTTACTGACAAGGGCAACACACGAGTGGTCAGGGCTTTACTAGACCAAGGTTCACAGGCGTCCTTTATCACTGAAGCAACAGCCCAACTTTTAGGCCTAAAGCAGACACCTGTTAGGCGAGTAAGCTCAGGTGTAGGAGGAAATCAAATGCTAGCTTCTAAGCATATGGTCAAATTAGACATATTATCGATGCGACAAGGGTTCCAGAGTGTCAAGGTCTCACTGGACGTGTACGTATTGAAGTCCATCACTACCCTACTTCCAAGCAAAGAGGTTACAGATTGGGTATGCAATTTACAATTGGCGGATCCAATGTACAACACGCCAAGCAGAATAGATCTTCTTTTGGGAGCGGAAGTAGTTGGTCAAGTGATGCGGGATGGAATTCAGATGCAGGGATCTTTGTTAGCTCAAAACACATCATTAGGGTGGATTTTATCAGGAGTGGTAGGATCAGATTCGGACCAGCAAGCAACGAATTTGATAACCATGCATCAAGTGTGTTTTGAGGAGGATCAACAACTTAAGAAGTTTGGGGACTTAGAAGCAGATTCAAAAACAAGCAAAAAGAAACTCGCGGAAGAAGAGCAGCGTTGCGAGAAGTTCTTTGAAGAAACTATCAAGAGGGATCAAGATGGTAGATACATTGTAAAGCTGCCATTCAAAACAGAAAACCCTTATATGAAAATAGAAAAAAATCAAAACGAATAGCTGAGAAAAGATTGACGTACTTAAAAACAAAGCTAAATAAAGCAACTGATTTAAAATCACAATTGGTTACATTCGATACGGCATCTGCTTCATGTTTAGCGTTTAAATTTTTGTAGAACGTAGCGCTCAACGAACGATCAATCTATCCAGCAGCAGCTGAAAAAGTAAAAGGGGATTTCTTCATGGATGATCTACTCACGGGAAGTGATGATATCGAAACAGCAATGAGACTATATACAGAAAAGAATAAAGTACTTGAAAAAGGAGGATTTAAACTACAGAAATGGTCAAGCAATAATGAAGAACTTCTAACAATTATCAAGGAATCTGAAGATGGAATAGATCAAGAAGATGGATTGAAGCAAAAGACCGATGACATAGATCATACATTTCTGACTGCACAAGAACTAAAACAAACACTGGATGTGTGCATCAGAAAATGTCAGAAAGAAAACTTTACGGAGGAAATAGCAAGCATAGACAAAATTGGGAATGGACGAACAGTGAAACTTAAAGGTCCATTGAAATCATTAAATGCGTTCCTAGACGACAAACAAATATTGAAAGTAGGAGGACGGTTAGAGAAAGAAGTCGCCGAAAGTTTAGCTAATAACAGAACCAGATGGCACTGTACCACACCCACTGTCTCCAAACTTCAGTGGATTTTGGGAAGCCAGGGTCAAAACTGTCAAATTATATTTGAAACGTGTTATCGGAGAATCAACACTAACAAAGAGTTGACGACAGTTCTAATACAAATCGAAGCGTGTCTTAATACTAGACCGCTATCACGGGCTAACACAGAAGCAGAGGGTTAAAAGGCTTTAACACTTGGTCATTTTCTCGTAGGGGAGCCGCTACTTACTGTTCCCGAATACTCTTTTGAGAGCTTAAACATGGGAAGTTTGCGTCGTTGGCAGCTTACTCATAAAATTACTCGGGACTTTTGGCGAAAGTGGTCTCCTAAGTATCTCTAATCGCTCATACATAGATAAAAATGGTCTTATCAAACTCTAGAGCCTAAGGTAGCGTATTTTGTACTGGTGAAAGAGGAAGGCTTACCTCCTTCTCGTTGGTTACTTGACCGACTGATCACAAAATATCCGGGTCTAGATAACATCACTCGGGTGGTATCTCTTCGCACCAAATCAAACATCATAAAAAGACCCATCTCAAAACTATGTATGTTGCCTATAACAGACTAGCAAGTTATCATTTAGGATTAAGCATCTAGGAGTAAAAGATTTTGTTTTTTTTACTTTCAATTAACTTGCTTATGTAACTTCAACCCTGCTAATTTGTTTATTTTATAATTTATCTTATTGTAAAGTTTCACATTAGCTCATAGAAAGCGGAGCATAGCATATAAACTTAAGAAAGGCCAAATATTGTCAATTTGTCCTTGGTGGGCGGTATGTTTAACGTAATTGTATTAAAAATAGTTCACACATTAGAAACTAGATGTCACTAGAAAATCTTGTCGAATCCTGAAACACGGTGACGAAAACATACGGCTCGTAACCACCATCGGACCTTGTATTTTTTACATTTGAACTCAAATCCAATATACCATTTCTAACATTGGTAGTTGTTTGTTTTCCAAGAGACCTTCACTGGTTTAGCGCCGCATTCGCACGGTTCAGGGCTCCGATCTGTTCTAGTGAACAAAGATCGAACATCATCATGAATTTTCCCAATATGAATATCCTCAGATATTGCTTAGTACGCTAATCTATAAGAGAAAAAATTATAATAGATTGAGGAATCCATAAAATGGAGTAGTCAGAGGCAAATCCAAAGATTATATTTGACAGACGATCACTTTTTGCAAGCAGTTACTATGCCACGCGACATACTTGCTATGTAAATCACACTATATTGTAAATACCTATTTTTAAATATTTTCATTTTTAAATATAACATAGTAACATAAAATTGAAAATACCTATTTTATGTCATAGAACTAAAACCGAGAAGTATAATCGATTATCGATTTTACGTTGTCAAATCGCTAAACCAAGTATTTAGATAGCTGCAATCACTACTTCTATCAGTGTTTCTGAATGAAGACTTTTGGTCCGTTTTCGGACTTCATTTGATTTCGGCGGACTTTTTATACAAAATAATAATGTATTTAGGATTATTTTCCTATTCATCCTGTCATATTATTAAAAAGTGTTGTTTGAAATGCAAATAATAAAATTAACTTATTTTTGTCATCCATCTCTATGATACCTCTTTATCTATTAGGGCATCATAGCTAATTATGAGTAGTCATTAATTTATTACCAAAAAAATCGGATTGCAAAACGAACCTTAATAGCTTTGGGTTCGGACTTTTTTTAGATAAGAACATTGGCAGCATTGAGTATCAAATGTCAAAAAAAAATTAATATGATGGAAACGTTTTAAAATAAAAGACTTATTTTAATTATACTTGACATTTTGAGCCGACTTGAAAAAGGGAGGAGGCTCTATGTTCGACTGTGTGTATTTTTTTTATGTAGCTGTTCACCAATTTCTCCGTCAATTTGATAACCGATTTTTAATATTCTTTTTTGTTTGCAAGGGAGTCGGTGCAGTGGTGGACAATGGAAATAGATAGATTTTTGTATTTTGCCATAGTTGCCACTGTTCAAATAACTACGTTTTTATTTGTTTATAAGCTCATAATATTTTGATGGTATTATTTTTGAGTTATAGAATGTCAGTATTTGTGTAGTCGGGTTAGATTTTTTATTGGACAATTTAATGATAAAGCATAACTTTACACAACACTGCTTTATACAATATAAATGATGTAATTCATCAGCAGTTTTCATATGTTTGACGTCGTTTTAGAAAGATAAATATTTTGCTTATTTATTAAAAATTCACTGAACTTTTCGCTGAATTCCGTTCTGCTTTCATAGAATTTATGGGGTATTTGGATTGAGATTATTCGCCCTAAACGGTTCAAAGTTTTATCTGCAGAATTTATTTCATTTATAAATCACGCAGATACGGTGGTGGTTGGCTTAATTTTTTTGTCAGCATTGAAAACCGCGATTTTTCCGCAAACCGCAACTTTTCCCGGTTTGATGATTCAATAGTGTTCATTGTACTGAAAACGTTAAAATGTGATATTTTCATTCCGTTTGAAGATTATTTTGGTGTTGCTTGGATGTCTGAATTCGTCTATTTGTTTTTGCCTTTTTCAATGCTTTTACATAATTCCTTTGAACCATATTTTAAGAATCATCATCAACAACCTATAGAAGTTTACTGTTGAACATAGATCTCCCCCAAGGATTTCTACGAACATGCCCTTACCATCCACCGATTACGTGCAATCTTGATGATGTCGATGGTCCATCTAGTGAGGGGTCTCTTTAGACTTCGTGTTTCAGATCGTGGTCGCCATTTGTAAACCTTTATTTCCCAATGGTTATCGGTACGACGAGCTACTTGAACTTGCTGATTCTAAGATTACATGATTATAAGAATACATTGAAGCAAAATAAATCAATACAGCATAATATTCCTGTCTGAGATCTGGCTCTCCAAATTATTTTAAATTTATAAAAGTCAAGTGCTGTCTTCTTTGAAGATTTCTAAGCCCGTCTCGAGTCACCATTCAGTCAGGCATTCAAACATTCTTTACTAGCTTGCGTGCGTACCTGGGGAAAAAGTAGCCTATGTGTTAGGACTAGGAGTGGATAAGAAGTCTAGAACTAATAATACACATCGTGCAATATTTCAGCTTGGTAGTTTTGGTGTGGAAAAACCATTTCACATCTTCACATCAACTTTCATCGTTATATGTAATATCAGTAGGTCTGCGGCCATGAAAGTCTAAGGGGCTTAAGGGGTTCGAACTGCCACCTTCGGAACTCGAGCCAAATTCATCTGTACTTGTATTATTTATTTATTTTTCAATTGTTTACTGCACTTACAGTGGTAACCAACATGTGCAGTGATACATTTTGTTAAATAAATAAATGGTGCTGTGTGATTCCGTCACACAGCATCAGCCCCAAACTAAGCAGAGCTTATGTGAACCACATGATTGATGTATTGATATACTACATAGATAATTTTTTTGGTAAATACATACATAATCATACATAGAAAACACCCAGACCCGAGACATATATCTGCATAACATGCAAACATTTGTCCTGCAGCGGGAATCGAACCCGCAACCTTCTGCGTCTCAGGCGGACCTTCGCCTACTGCGCCACAGAGTCCGTCTGCATTACATGAAAAATAAGTTTAGAATCAACTAAAAAAACTTATAAGCGAACTAAAAATAAAATTAGTTTTTGAGAAAACATGTCAATTTCTAGCAACAGGGCCAGCCAAGAGTTATTGAACTTGAATATCGGCGGCCGGCTGATTGCGGCATAGCGCAGTCTAACACCGGCACAGCTACATTCTTTACCAGCTGAGACGGGCGGCAGCGTCGGCGGTGCGAGAAGCTGTGTCCTGCGATCCCCAACCTGCAAGGCGTGAGTATTATGGGCATATCCCTTAGGGGTGTAATAAGGGGAGGCCTATGTCCAGCAGTGGACTTATGTAGGCGTTGTAGGAAGACCTATTGTGATCGCCATTCTTTTTAAGTAGAATAGTGGGAAGTAAGGTAAGATAAGGGTAAGATCAAACATCTTAATCATAGTAAGGGTAAGATAGGATCATAATGCATCTATCATGCAAAGTCACAACGATGAGGTAAACGCAAAAATTCGGTCACACAAAGCTATTCAGAAGCAAAGCCACTCAGGCACATTATCTTGGCATTCCACTCCGCTGGCTGGTCACTTGGTCTACCTACGTCGTAAGGGGTTACTGAGTGTAAATGACGTACATCTATAGAATAAAGCAAAATATATTTTTCGCTCGACGGATATTTCTTAGAAACCAACAAGTTTTGATGTGTTATCTGTTTTGTTGTAGTAGAATTAAAAGGAGGTTCCTTTCATAAACCCCTTAGGGCCAAAGCACACGGCGTATTTTATGTTCGCAGACAACGCGCGTTTCATGAACGCGCGTTTACGGTGCCGTAGCTTCTTAGCAAATGCTACAATCTACTTTGATTGTTGCATTTGTATCGATTAAAACGCGCGTAAAAAGCGATACAAACGTACGCGAGAAGCGCGTTCGAAACACGTTTGTATCGCGTTTGAATCGATACAAAACTGATGTAGGGGCCGGTATATATTAATACGCGCAGATTCTGCGCATTTCACGAACGCGCGCTTATAACACCACTGATTTTTTTTACGTGTGCCTAGGTTACAAGGCTGCGACTGAATCTCGTTTAGATTGCGTTAACGCGCGTCATCTGCCCGTCGTCTGCGCGGATAAAAAACTCCGTGTGCTTAGGCCCTTACAGTGATACCCCAGATAACCATAAAGATTTCTTTTTATCTAAAGTTAGGTAATCTGATTTGTATTTCGGTCTCCTGCGTCACAGGTTAGCCCTACCCTAGTACGGGGTAATCTCTGTATTATGTATTATTTATTTTTCAGGTAATAATAATATTTGTATTTGTATCAGTATTTACTGACACCAAAGCAACAGCCAGTATCCCAGAATAAGTATATAGACCAGTAGGAGGATAATATAAACCATTCCATTAAAAAAATTGAAATTGAGACTTCCCAGCAAGAAAATGTTAAGCTAATGTATATGTGGAGCTATTTACTTTATTATCTTACATTTGAAAAATAGTTCCTAAGTACACAAGAAAGGTGTCTTTAAAAAGCTACAGTGAAATAAATTGGAAAATTAAACAGAAATAATTGGAAAAATTGTTCGCGAAAAAGTTTTACTCACCCGAAAACCTTTGTGGAACTAATTCACACAAAGGAAAACTTTACCGATTCATGGAGATAATTTCTTTTAGCTTGAGCTTCGAAAATGGGCAGGATCACTTCTAATTCTCTGTTTTCAATTCTTAATTTTTTAGAAAGGAAAATAAAAACGTAGTACTAGTTTTCACCCGTGGCTTCGCTTGCGTGGTTTAAAAATACAATATTCCAGGTCATAAACTTTGTATATTCCAAGTTTCATCCAAATCCGCTCTCACACTAACACACACACAAAGTTTCAATTTTATAATATTAGTGTAATTTCGAATTGAAAAAAGTGTCCTTGATCAAGTAGAGAGAAAAAAAAAAGAAAAAAAAAAAATGCTGGACTATCACACAGCATCATGTAGCCCCAAGCTAAGCAGAGCTTGTGTTATGGGAACCACATGATTGATATATTACATAATATACTTTTTTTTTTGTAAATATATACATATTATAAATATAAAACACCCAGACCCGAGACAAATATCTGCAGAACATGCAAACATTTGTCCCTCGGCGGGAATCGAACCCGCAACCTTCTGCGTCACAGGCGGACCTTCGCCCACTGCGTCACAGAGGTTGTCATCAAAAACAAATTGAGTACATGGTAAGTTACAAAAGAAAAAAAACCAAACTCTTTGATGTTACATAGAACATGTGGAGCGTAACAAAAGTGGACTCTATACCAAAATGTTGTGAATCGATTCTGCCTCTCACCTATTATCAAATGATCGGCATATTGATCCTTTCTAAAGATATGGACAACAAAACTTTTTCTGTTTCGTTCGCCTCAAAAGTTGAGACTAAAAGCGTAACAAACAAACAAATTCGCTCGCTTTTGCATTTAAGTTTAATATCTACACTAATATTATAAAGAGGAAAGATTTGATTGTTTGTTTATTTGTTTGTTTGCATTGAATAGGCTCTGAAACTACAGGACCGATTTAAAAAAATCTTTCACCGTTGGGTAGCTACACTTTCCCTGGGTGTTATAGGCTATATTATATTTTCAAAAAAATAGGGTTCCTTACTAAAATTTCAATAAACCCGGGGTGTAAAAAAATGACTTAAAAAATTCCTTACGTCGCGTGCGCCTCGAAAACTATTGATGATAGAACAAAATAATGTACCACAACTATTTAGAACACATCATAATCTACAAAAAGTGTCGCGACAGCATATGTCTAGCTATTATAATTATGTCACAATAAGTGTTAATTTATTTATTAAAATTTAATTGAACTGCCGGCACTGGAAAAGGCTTTTTATTTGTCACTCGGTATTTATCCTTATCAAAATAAATTACTTTATATTCAAGACTATTTCAATAACTTTATATAACTTTTTAAATCATTCAATTCGGACATTCCATTCAAAAGATATTACAAGTTTAAAAATGTAAGTATTTGAAAAAAGTAGCGTGGTCATGTCACCGCTTACCCCGCTCGGCTAGCTAGGCAGCAAAGCGATGAAATAAGCGTTACGGGCATTGAGTAGTAACAATATATATCAATGGTTACGGGGGTACGGAAGGGAAGTCAATACTTATTATCAAGAAATAAAGGGTGTGGTGTGTGTGTGTGTGTGTAAAAAATTATATTTTTTGTTTTTTTTATTAACTATCCGTGCGAAGCCGGGGCGGACCGCTAGTTCTAACATAAATAAACATAAATAAAATAAATAATAATTATGGCGGGACAAACTCGGTGTCTTCAAAAGAGGGTGTTGAAAGGTAGCTCGGAACAGAGATGTTTGGAAGTCTATGGGGAAAGCCTTTGCCCAGCAGTGGGACGAGAAGGAATAAATAAATAAATAAATACATTAGGATATTATAATACAATACAATAAATTCGAAAAATATTTGAAACACCGGTTTCTATTTTCAAATTATCTACCAGTTGTAATTTATTGGCAATTAAAAAACCTGCCACAAGTATTGGTTGTGCATTTAGGTTCGATACATAATGGTTCTGCTTATCGACCGAAACAGATCTCATTAATTCAGACGTATGACCCATAGCCGAGGATTCATTGTAGCGCCAAATCCCAGATATTATTATTCACACTAAATCATTAGTGAAATATCTGAGGGATTCATTCGATAATTTTGGGAATTTTGAATATTCATAAACTTTATTTTATAAGGCCTTAATTATTTTTTCTAATATTTGTAAAATTTATTCTTACCGAACTACTAGTGATCATAATTTTTTGCCTTGTCAATGTGTTTTTAGGGCTCCGTACCCAAAGGACAAAAATGGGACCCTATTACTAAGACTCCGTCAGACTTTTTGCTTCCACGATGGCATGTCCACTTTCAGCAACAAACGCGGGCATACTGTAGATACTCTGCTCTGCACATAGCTACACCACTCGCGACGAACCATAGCAGGCATCCATAGCACACATCCATAGCACGCATCTATAGCACACATCCATAGCACGCATCTATAGCACACATCCATAGCACGCATCCTTCCATATAAAAAACATATCATGTTTGCTATTTTGCATAAATATATTCAGTGATTTTATATCTTCAAAAATGTTGAATAGTGCAAGCGAGAGGGAGGTTTGACCTGTATAGTCGCCTTAATGTCGTTGGCAATTGATTAAAAAGCTGCACGCCCTCAAATAATATTGTTTTCTTTCCGTAATTTGTTCTTACTTTGGTTACATTATCACTCATCATATTATCAGAAAAATCGAGGCTTTACGGTCAAGAAAATCGGATCGAGCTCAATGACAGCAGAACCATACCATATCAAAGCAAAGTAGACGTGTGTAGCTCTTTAGAGAATCGACTCAGTAATCCGGAACATCAATGTGTAGCGAATGATTTGGAACAGGTGCGTCTGTACAAATGTTTCATTTGGAACTCGATCTTATCACTCACCGGCATAGACATCGCTCACCGGTCACCGCGCTCCGACTAAAACACGAACGAGTGGCAATATTGTGATGGTGGTATATGAATAGGTAATTATAGATATTACATAGATGCATTTTTTTATATCATAGAAAACACCTAAGACAAATATTCGCAAAGCATACAAATATTTATCTCACGGCGGGAATCGAACCCGCAACCCCGCATCTCAGGAGAGTCTTCTACCACTGTGCCACAGAGGTAGTCAGAGGTATTTACTCTCTTTATTATAAAATAATTCATTTGAATTTGAATTCATTTGATTGATCGTAAGGCTTACGATTTGCTGTCTCAGATTCAGTGACTAATAAACCTCAAACGTTACTCCAACTAGACGTGGGTCGTTACGACATTTTCAAGAAACGTAACGAAACCAGTGACTTAGTCGGCGTCACCTGTTTTAAAACTAGTGATTTTTGTAACCAGTTTCTTTTTATTCTGCTACTGTGATTGTTTGTATAAATAACTCAACCACCAAAACAGTTACTCACGAAACGAAAATTATTGAAATCACCATACTGTTTCTTTGCATATAGTTTAATCAATAACGTAGTACAGACAAATTAACTTCCCTTCATACTTTATTCAGGCTTAGGACTGACTGCATTAAATGTTGTTGATTTTTATATTAAATAGTGATAACTATAAAACAATGATTTTAATAAAATTTATAATGCAGGCGTATTTAGAACTTCCGATCAGCCATTTCGCTCGCTCGGCCGGGGCCGGCCGGTAGCGCGGAGCGAAAGAAATGAAACGCACAGGGCAGAGTAGAGTAACACGTTACAAAAATCACTACTTATCATTTGAGCCGAAACTAGTTATTCGGTTACATGCCGCGTAGCTAGTTACTGTAACTAGCGACGTGAAATAACGCCCACGCCTAACTCTGACACGATGTTCTAAATGTTCCAAATGAAACTTAACAGTAATCAAGAACTTTGCACTGTTCCAGATGCAATTGTTCCAATCTTTAAAAAGATTTACTTTTGCCATGCCTAAAACAAAGTAAATTTAATATTACGTACATAAATCAGAAAACTCAGAAAATATTTACATTTAATAAGTATTTTCTTTTAAAAATAAATTAAGGTTTTTTTTTGCTTCATACCGTTATATATCACTACGCTCACGCGTAAGACATCCCTACTTGAAAACGCAACGATAGCGCGATCTAGCAACGTGTCTTTTTTAGCAACGCCATCTAGTGACGCTTATTAGTAAGTACGTAAGGTAACTCCTTCCATGGTTAAAGTTTGCGTAGAATATTTATTACTAGCGGCCCGTCCTGGCTTCGCACGAGTGGTTGTTTTTTACACCTTGGGTTACGTTACTTAAGTTGTAGTAAGGTTCCATAATATTCTAGCAATAAATATAGCCTATGTTACTCAGGAAAATATAAGCCAAGCAGAGTTTCTTGCCAATTCTTCTCTGTTTGGTCACGTTACGAATTGGTGGTAAATTAAAAAAAATGACGTTTCAAAGTGTACTATACAGTTCCTACTGAATAAATGAATTTTGAATTTTGAATTTTGGGGGCAATGTAGCTTTCCAATGGTGAAAGAATTTTTGAAATCGGCACATTAGTTTTTGAGTTTATTCATTACAAACATACCGACACACAAAAATACATTTTTTTCCTCGTTATTATATTAGTGTAGATTCCTCGTTAATCCTCGATGTATAGAAAATACATTTAATCCAACATACGAGGCCACCGTATAGGTACACAAAAATATATAGATATTAAGAGTTTATATTTTTCTTCGTTTTTAGGGTTCCGTACCCAAAGGGTGACAACGAGACCTCATTACTAAGACTTCACTGTTGGTCTGTTTGTCTGTCTTCTGTCTGTTATCAGGCTGTATCTCATGAACCGTGATAGCTAGACAGTTGAAATTTTCACAGATGATGTATTTCTTTTTCCGCTATAACTAAAGACAGAATAAAACAGGTAAATATTTAAGGAGGACTCCCACACAACAAACATGATTTTTTTTTGTCCTTTTTTGCACGATATTAATAACGGCACGGATACGCTTGAAATATTCATACAATAATGAATTGTATATTAAATTAATGTGTTCTGCCGACAATGACTTATAGTGCCGAGATATGGACGCATACCAATAAGGCTGTGTATAGAATGAGAGTAGCACAGAGAGCCATGGAGCGAGCTATGCTCGGCATCAAACTTATAGATCGAGTCCCTAACGTCGAGATCCGAAAACGGATAAAAGTCCAGGACATTGGAAATCGACTTATGAAGCTCAAGTGTGGATGGGCGGAACACATTGCGGGGCGTGGTGATTACAGGTGGAGCAAGACATTGACCAAATGGTGGCCGAGGGTAGGCAAAAGAAGCGTTGGAAGACCAGTAGCGAGATGGGTCGACGACATAGTACGCGTCGCCGGGCGAGCGTGGATACGACTAGCACAAGACCGTGGTGGATGGAACAAACTCCGGGAGGCCTATATCCAGCAGTGGGTAAAGTGGGGCTGTAGATGATGATGATGATGAAATTAAAGGGGCTCCCATACATGTTTAATGGTACGGATCCCTTCGTGCGCAAGTTCGACCCGCACTTGACCGTTGTTTTTCTATTGTTTTGATAATCCATAAACGTGAACCGGCTTCCAGCGATACAGGCTTTGTGCGGGGTCCCCGCAGTAACTCTTTTGTTATACGCTTTTTGGTAAAGTATTAACAAAAGCATGAGTATTGACAAATGATATTTCATGATACCTGAAATTGGAACTAGCAGATGGCCCGTCTGATGTTAAGCGGTAACCATTACTTATAACAAAGTAATGCTTTGTAGGCCACGCATGTTTGGAACGTACTTAACGATGCTTCAACTTGAGGCATGACGGTGTTAAACCTTAATGTGCCTGTAATTTCACCACACCTGCACCCTTCATACCGAAACACAGCAATACTGCTTCACGGCAGAAAGAGGCATGAATGGCATAAAGAGCGTAGTTTTTTGTTTCAGAGCGTGTTGAAACGACCCGCGCCGACCACGCACACGCGTTTTGGCCCGCCCCAAAATCAGCGTATGCATCGCGCACGCCTCGCGCACGCTTGTACTCTTGTACTATTAGTGACTAAACTACTTCCTTCGTGTGTGCGGAGTTGGCATGAGGCGGGCGCGACTCGGGTGCCGTTAGATTTCTATAAATAAGAATAAGAATAATTTATTTCAAAAAACATTTTCCTTTCATTAACGTACTAACAGTTTATAAACATTTATTGAAAGTAGATTATAATGTATAAAAATATAATTATTTGTATCATGGATGTAGTTGGCATACACACTGTTGGATAAAAACCAATACTTCAGAGTTAGTAAGATACTGAGATACGGCAAGGTAGAGCTCTATACCCCAAAGATGTAGGTACAAATTCTTTAAATGGTATGACTGTAGCTTAAAGAACAAAACATAAACAAGATAGTGCATAGGTTAAGTTAGGAGGCTTAAAGTAGACTAAAAAAAACAATCTAATATATAAGTGAATCAAGTTAAAGTTGCATCAAAATAAGGCTAAAAGAAACATTTTAGTAGTGTTAACAAATAGAGCTAAAAAACTATAATATTGAGTAGGTTGGTTAATAAAATTATAAACAAGAGTATAATACACAATGTAAGTTATAAGTGATGACAAGCAATTTCTCTGTATCATCGTAGTCCAGTGGCTGTAAAAATTATGGAGGGCACATAAAAATCTTGTTTTTTCTTTTAGAATTATTGGTTATTTTTTGCTAATCCTATTGTAAAGGAATGGCCTGAGAAAGTGAGGAGAACCTTGAGCGAGTCTAGTTTTGCATGGCGGTACAACTCATGTGCTCTTCTGAACGTACGATTTTCTTTTTGACTGGGTTTAGTGTGTTGTCATAATATAATTATCTTGATGAATAGTTGTCGAACTGTAAGAAGTTTTGTCTCCATAGAGAGGTCCACTGTATGGACTATAATTTTTGAAGTTCAGTACTTTTAAAATAGAGCGTTGCGCTCTTTCCAATTTCATCATGTAGGTTTTATCAGCTGAAAATGTTAACATATGCCATAAGTTAGAATAGATTGACAGTTCTATTAGTATTGTCATCTCGCAGGTGACATTTTTTTTTAAACATGAATAAGTTTCCGATCTCGGTTTTCTAGGTTATCAGTGGTTTCCAATTAAGATGTCTGTCGATAATTATACATTATACTATCAACGGCAGAAAGAATGTAGCATTTGCATTGTATTAGCGCTGATGGAACAAGGGTGAGCTTTTGCTGTAAATCCTGTAACAGGTTGATGATTTTCATAGATAGAAAAAGTAATTTATTTCGCAATATTTAATGTCAGTAAATTATTACCAAGCCATGTTAACACGGTGCGCATTCCATTTTCAGCGAGCTTTCTACCAAGTCAATCCCTTAAAGATGATAACAGTGTCATCAGCAAAAGTAGTAATAGTAGTACATTGGGTCGCTGTATTAGGCATAATGAATTAATATAGATTATGAACAACGCTGGTCCTAAAACAGACCCTTGTGGAACTAGAAAGTAAATAGGCCGTTTTTTACTGAAATATTCGTTAATCTTTACGGCCTGGAAACGATAAATGCAATTAGAGATCTATTGATGTGTCATAAGACTCATTATGTACCGCAATTTCAAAGCGGGCTCTCACGTGCGTGGCGTTTGCGTGGCGGGCGCGTGTTGTCTGAACGCAGTGTCAAACGATGTAAATGACAGTAGATAGATTCCGGCTGAATTATTTCCCAAGTTCAGACAAACTCCACAAAAAACAGCTTGAAACGTCTTTTTGTCTTGTTGAAAAAAACTTTCCCGCCAGATTGAAATTCAGTTAGCGAAACAACAGCGAGTTCGAAATCGAATTCGGCTTCCTAATTGACTTTTGACGTTGTTTGGTTTGTAAATAAGTTTTATTTGGTTGATTTTGTCCTGTTTTTGTGACAGAGTGCTCTTAGGATCAGAGTGATGTCAAAACTTTGAACTAGTAATGAGTGGGAGCGAAACGTCAATTAATTTTAGAGGCTGCTATGTTTAAAAAAAAGAACCTACGAAGAAATACTGTCATAGGTAATCATTTAACATCATGTAGGCCATGTGCTAGTCCTATAATCAGTCTATATAAAAAATCCGAAAGTACATTGTGTTTAACATGCAAGGTGCAATTCCATTGTGTGAGTGCCTTATATGCTAGGTGCTTTTTATAATTATATAACTTGAGTAGTGAAAAGGTAAACCTGCATGCAAACTGCAGAGTTTTGAACTAACTTATGAATGTAACGTCATACCTGCATGCAAGAACTTGCACAAGGGAATTGGGGCTTCACAAACAGTGATGCAGATTCAACAAAAAATATTTTGGATCGTCACTCAAATAAATGAATTTAAGTCATCCGTTATTATATAAGTCATCTTCATCATTACTTTATTCTTGTGTATTATTAATAAAACGAAATCTTTGTTTTTTAATTTTGCTAAACCAATACTTTGACTTTTGAAAACACTACGGTACATCTGCTGCACGTCGTCCTCCCCGCATTCAATGTTTTAAAAGCCTTTCCTCAATTAAAAACTACAAAAGGAGTAGAATAATATATGTTGTTGGCCTTGGATTAAGATTTATTTTCAGCAACCCTAGTACGAGTTGCACAATTCGAAAACTTTCTTGGTTTACCATATCGAGCTCAAATTCAATGTACGTTTTTTGGAAATTACGCAACTGGTTTTAAGTAGAAACTGATCGAATAACGTAGGTAATGTAATCTTCCTGCAGGTCACAATAATTATTACTCAAAAAGGTGGGGTAATTAACGAAAAATGGTACTTCAAAATTGAGCTTGATATAGTATACTTTAAAAGTTTTTGAATTGTGCAACTCTTACTAGGCCCTCAGGTTGATTACGAGCATTCTCGATTCGATAAAAATCAAGTAAACATGTATAAGTTTTTGTAGAGCTATTGTGAAGGACTTGCACCATACGTCTTTCTGCCGTGAAGCACCATTGCTGTTTCAGTTTGAAGAATGTGAGTGCCGTTGAAATTACAGGCTCATGAGGCTTCTTGCCTTAATTTGTACCTACATTGAGTTGATAGATATAGCTTTGCACTGTAGGGCATGTTCCAACCATACATGAAATACGAAGCAATACTTTGATGAACTAACATCAAGTGGGCGATCGTGTATGTTCCATTTTCAATTACCACCATATGACTCAAAGTCCTTAAAAAAAAACAGAAAAAGGGATTATGCCAATTATCCAGATTGAGTTCGTCCCATTGATGGGATTCGTAGCTATGTATATACATATACATAATTTAAAAAAAAAACATAAATTATTTATCAAAATAACACAGAATCTTTCCGTGTTTATTTTAATCCGAAATTGGGATCAATTTTATACCAACTGTTTAAAATTGATCCCAATTTCGGATTAAAATTAACATAGCTCGCCGAAAACGTGAAATTCGCTGGCAAAATCATCAGAGTCCTAATCCATACAAAAACAGTGACAACAACGCATGTTTAGTTTATTTGCTAAGGCAATGCTTTTAGGCAATGATGGATCGGAAACGCTAAAAGTGTTTTGTTTGGGCTTTATTGTTTGATGGTTCGGTGATCTTAAGGCCGTACACACGGGGCGGGATTGTTGCCGTATTACCGCAGATAGTATACACGATGCGGATTTTTTGCCAAAGAGTAGCACTGAGCCTTTGTTATATCACCCGAGTCATATAATTAGTACTAGAGGTTGGGTGGTGCGCGAGCTGCACGCAGCTCGCGGTTTATGTTTTGATGGAAGAAGCAATCAAAAAAGATATTGATGTGGGAGAAGCAATCAAAGAAGATATCGATGTGGAAAAAGCATTCAAAGATAATATTGAAGAGAAAGAAGCAATCAACGATGATATCGAAGAGAAAGAAGCAATCAACGATGATATCGAAGAGAAAGATGCCATCAAAGCAGATAGCGAAGTGAAAGATGTTATTAAAGAAGATATCGAAATCGAAATCGAAATCCAACAACTACCCTACAACTACCCTTTAACTACCCTACACCTACCCTACAGCTACTCTACAACTACCCTACAACTACCCTACACCTACCCTACAGCTACTCTACAGCTACGCTACAACTACCCTACACCTAACCTACACCTACTATACACCTACCCTACAACTACCCTACAACTACCCTACACCTACCCTACACCTACCCTACAACTACCCTTCAACTACCCTACAACTACCTTACACCTACACCTTCACCTAACCTACACTAAATATCTATACGATTCCACCAAACATCGACACATGTCATTAAAGTAAAGAAAAAAAAAGTTTTGTATGAGGGGGTGAAAATTTTGTATGGGACAATTTTTTTTTTGTATGGAACCCTATTTTTTTTTTTGGAACCTTACATGAAAATAAACCTTGAGCAATATTAGTTTTAGCACAAACCCTCTACGACCTATAGTTTCCGAGATACATGGGGGGTGGGGGTGAAAGGGGGTGAAAAGGGGAAATGTCAGATTTTTCCTGAAGTCACCCCCACTCCCTCTATACGATTCCACCAAAAATTTCAACCCTACGAGGTTGCATCTGGGAGAACAATCATGTCAATCAGTCAGTCAGTCAGTGAGTCAGTCAGTGAATGGTAATCGAGCTATATATATAATTAGTATACCGTTCCGCAAATGAAAATAATTGTTTTCAGGCAGCCAAAAAAGACTTTGAAATGACCTAGCGTCAAAAAAAATATTTTTTAAATATCTTGCTGGGAAAGCGTTCAGTAACAACTAAACGTTCACCCATCCAAGTACTGACTCGTCGGTTTAACTAAGATGATATGCTAAGAACAAGAAAGTAAGCCACGATACAACTCTTGCGACCTTGAAAATTGATTTCCTAATATTTCTAAGAAATTTTATAACTTACTTTCCTTGTTGCGTCGTGTAGGAACACGCGAGTTGAACATTGTTCATTATGTCCTAGGCGCCGCAAATATTCTGCTTATTAGCATTGCGACCCGCCGAATATTACATTTGTAAGGAGCGTTCAGACAAGCGAGAGCCATTGCTGTCAGCCAATCGTGGTCACTTTAGTAGCTCGCGGTTCATGGTTACCAGTATATTGTAGTGAGACGGTTGAGAGAGAAAGTTTGATTTAAGTGATCATTTGGCTCGTCATATGAGACAACTAGATGGAAGCTTTTAGTTATGTGAAATGTTATTTTTATGTATGGATGATGTATGAGTATGAGTATCAAAAGTAGTTCAATAAGATCAGATACACACGCTACTTTCAGGTAGCTATGGCACAAACAATAAAATAACCTATTTGACATTTTGTAGCATAGTCTAAATGTAGCTTAGATATTGATTTTGCATGATTTCTTCTTGCCATTATAATTAAAGCTTGTATATCGGTGTATAATAATCAAATATTCATATTGTAAATAGGAAATTTTCACGTATCGTTACATTGGTGAAGGTACCGACGTAGTTAATCTTTTCTCATGGTGAGTGAACGCAACGCTCTCCCTCCGCGTCTCGTCGAGCATCATTAATATATGATGATTGGCCGTCCGCAGTGACCAGGCCGTTTGTAAACCGTTTTAATATAACCGCAAAATAATGCCGCGACAATTTGTATTCACTGCGCAAAGTGGCACATATACAGGCGCACGTGTACGACTTCTGTCGCGGAAAAATGGGAAAGTCAAGGGCAAGTACAATAAGCTCGTTTGGTGTTCAGTACCCCTAGTACGAGTAGCAAATTTCATAAAAAACCATAGTTTACGTTTGCGAGCTCAATTTAACTTATTATAGGCAAATTTGATGAAAACAATTTTTGGAAGCAATAGTTTTATGTGCTATGAAATTGGCGTTTTGTATGGATAATTGAAATGATAAATGATAAATGATATTTATTTTCTGTGGAACTAGGTCTTATTACATTGATCATATAGCTATTTGTGCATCTCTAGTCCAACTTACCAGGCTTACAAACACTAAGGTAAAAAACAATCAGAATTTATCTAAACACAATACAATTAATTAGGTATAATATCAAATGTCAACTATTTAAAATTAATTAAATCGATAATAATAACAATTAATTATTATCGATTTATAATTAATATAATACAATATAAAATGCAATAATATCAAAACTAAAATAAAAAAATATATTATTATAATTACAATATAAAATGCAATAATATCAAAACTAAAATAAAAAAATATTATATTAAAAACAACTATGTTATAATACGTTAAACATCAAATTTATCTTTTAAAAAATCGTCAATCGAGTAATATGCTTTTTCTTCTAAAAGCTTAGCAGATTATCGACGGAACGAATTGACAAGGGGACATGGTTGTATACAATAGGCACCATTGCAAACACACTTTTACGCATTTAAGGAAAATTGATTTCTCCATACATACATTTTTGTATTTTTTTCTGGAATTACTAATCATATTCTCCTAATGTTTTGTGTGCATGATTGAACAACATTGTGAAAAGTATGTGTTGTCTTATTTAAAAAAAAAACGAACACAAAAAATACTACGAATTTAAGCATTGAAAGTGATAACAAGTAAAATGAACTGTTTTTAAGTTTTCTTTTTTGTGGATGAACTTCCTCAAAAATAGTATTTTACTTTAATTTTCCATCATTGCAATAATATTACGTTCAGACAATAAATCATTTTGTATATAACTGTTGAATAAAATAAAATATGAGCAAAATGAAATAGAGAAAAAAAACACCAATTTCATAGGTAAGGACCTAATACATTAAAAAACCTTCAATAAACCTAGTGCTTTTCTGTGGAACTCTAAAAAGGGTAGGTAGGTATATCTTTGCTAAAATACGCTTTTCGCTTCAAACTAATTGAAGTTTCCATACGTTATTTCATACGGTTAGGCTGTATCGCGCGCGCTAAGCTCTTAGCCACCTGCGGTAGCTTATCCGAAAAAGTTTGGGCTATTTCGTGCACCAAGTAGAAAATGTAGTAAGCGACAGAACATAGGTACACATTATAGGAGTCTGTGTATTTGAGTAGGCATATGTAGCTCTTTCTGCTTTGTTCTGTTGGACTAGCTAAGTCTTTTATTAAGAAGTACCACGAAACAGATTTACAAAAAATAACATCATAACTTTTTCCTATTAGCTACGAATTTAACTCGAATCGCTCAATACACAAGTCTATGTAGGATATCATGAGATATAGAGTTAAGGAATGTAGAGTTGATATATGTAGAATAATAAGAAGAACAAATAAATAATGCTGGACAATTTCACACATCATGACAGATTGTAGCAACAAAGTTAAATTAAAAAAATACATTTATTGATCTACAAAATAGTTACAAAAAAGTAGATAACTGTTTAGTAAATACAAATTTGAACAGGTACCTACCTTATAAAATAGAGGGTAGTGAGAGACAAGTCCAAACATTACGTTCAGTATATTCTGTAGCTAGTTATCATAAAATGTCGCTTACACCATTTTACAAAACTCCGGACATGTCTTCACGTAGTAAAACATACTAAAATGGAGCCTCCAAATTTCTCGGAGTGGATTCTTGAGCACCTCGTTAATTTAAGGATTCTTTTCAAACTTTTCCTCGTGTTATATACGAGCAATATAATATTTGGAGGCGCCAAATCTACTTTAATAGTCAGATACATACGACTACGATTTATGATTTCTAAGGGTTTATTTTAAGTACATAGCAAAATTATACACTTTTTCCTGAACAGTTTGTTTTAACTACAACAGTCTGAAGCGCTGTAGCCCCCTTGGCTTACAAAGTAGTTTACTCTGGTTTTAACATTCCAGCGTTACTACCGTTACTACTCCAAGTAGTAACGGGGCAGAATCACAGTTTAGTCATATGTGACTAAACTGGCCTAGAGCCGCGCCAAGGGTGCTACAGCGCTTCAGCCTGTTGAGAATATATTGCTTTCAATGTCACCTTCTACAGACTGTTCAGGAAAAAGTATATAATTTATACACTTTTACCTGAACAGTCTGCAAATATTATATAAAAGTTCTTCCATGCTTCGAGGGCATGATTATGCAAGAGATGCCTTTATCAACCGAGGCCGAGCCGAGGTTCTGTTTTCTTATCCAGTGCAATTTGTCAACAAATTTACTCTTGATTTATGGCTTCGTCAGAACCAGTTAACAGCACGTTTTTGAACTTTCTAAGAGCTCTCAACTTCCTACCATTTAATTAATCAGCCCAGAGTTTCTCGTCAACGATACTCGGAAACTTCCAACTGATATTCAGGACATAAGACGTGTCCCAGTGTATGAGGGAAGTTACCGTAAGTTCTCAACATTGTGTGAGTGTCGTGTTTCTGTTCCGGTTTGTAGTCTGTTATATTTTTCTTTAGTTTGAAACGAAAGGTTTGTTTTACAGTTAAAAACAAAATGAATTGTGATTCCTTTATATAATTTACTCTTTATCGAAATAAACACCTACTCTACTAAATCTCTAGTTTTTCCTTGAGGGAACTGGCTCATAGCCCAACTAATTTTAAGTGGTATCGATTACTTATAACAAAGTATTGCTTTGTAGGTCACGCCTGTTTGCCGTCAAACCGAAAAGAGCAATGCTGCTTCACGACAGAAAAAGACATGGTGGTCGTTCTTTCCCTGATTAGCTCTTCACAAAGAACTCTACTAAATCAAACTAAAAGATACAACTTCACGACTTTTTCCCCATTATGGATATCTTCAGATATTGCTCAGTACGCAAATCTATTGAGGATCCTCTGAAGGGGGTAGTCAGAGGCAAGTCCAAACATTACGTTCGATACATGCCCACAAGTAGCTAGCATTCTACGTGACAGGTTGCATGGCCATCGCCGCTTTTTTATTGGAACACTAACCTAGCACATACGTTTCGAACTTTTTAGTTCGAGGGCATGCCGGTTTCCTCACGATGTTTTCCTTCACCGTTTCGAGCTCGTGGGAAAACTAAAAGGCTTGATGAAAACAGAATCTATTATAAGTGCGAAAGTCTTTTCAATTAACACTAAGCTAATTTGAAAATTATGAAATATTAAGACTTAGAAATGTATAAGGCTGAATGAATAGATCATAATCTATTAATTTGTTCGTAAAAACAGGTTAATACAATATCAGATAGTAAACAGGTTAACATAAGGTAGCTTCACCTACAGGTCAAACCTCTCAAAAAAAAAGTTAAAGTCTCGCTCTTACTATTCAACATTTTTGAAGATATAAAATCACTGAATGTAGTTATGCAAAATAGCCAACCTTCACGGCCTAGGAAATAACAATACAAAGGTTGAGCAAGAATATCATGTAGAACCCAACACGTTTTCCTACCAAAATATTTGCAAAAAAATTGATCACATCAAAAATTGAACAAGTTTTTTGGTAAGAAAACGTGATAGAATCAAAATTATATTATTGCTGAACCTTTGTATTGTTATTTTCTAGGCCGTTAAGGTTTGCTATTTGGCATAACTACCTCCAGTGATTTTATATCTTCAAAAATGTTGAATAGTGCGATCGAGAGGGAGTTTTGACCCTTAAAGCAGTGTCATAGTAATAGATAAAAAAATATATTAAAAAAAACTTATGCGCATACATTATGTAGGTATATAGAATCCAATAAACTTCGATAAATGGTGAGAGTTAACGGCATAATTAGTAACAAATATTTTTTCAACGGCATGTATTTTCATTACTATCGCAAAAATTAAAATCCACAATCCACTTCCTTCTCTTTTTTTCCCTGTGTGAAAACTTCCAGCGTTAAGTCCTGGTTTAAAAGTAATTTTTGAAATTTACATTGAAGGTTAACTAGTAAACTCAATAAGTAAAAGTTAGGTAATGAATATTTTTTCCTTTTAATGAAGAATCACAATTCCATCATTTGATTTGATTATCTACGTAATAAGCGGCACTTCATCGGCCCTCTACTGCCGTGAAATTGAGTTCACTTCAAACAAAATGGACTTGAAGCCCATCAACGCGTTTTTAATGTGAATTTATATGAGGGCATTAAAAAACAATTGTGTGGAGGCGGCGTAAATTATTCTCAGGCCCTCTCAGGTGCCAATCTACCACATCACCAGCCTTCAGTACACTGCTGGACATATGCCTCCCCTATTTAAGTATGAAAGGGGATATTCATTAGCATAATATATGGGGACTATGGAGTCCCCACGCTAAACTAGGCATGCAGGATGAGGATCGCAAGGCACAGCTTCTAGCACAAACTGCTGACTGCGGCCAGGGAATTATGCTGTCAGTGTTAGGCTGCGTTATGCCAAATTCATCCAGCCCCGTTTGTTATAACAGCACTTCCTAAGAAGGTTTCTAAAGTGGAGGTTGGAGCCCCTTAATAGACGTTATTTTTTATTATTTAATATGGTCCAGCTCTTGACCTCGATGCTTGCATAGGCAAAGTTGAGGTCGACGATGGGGCGAGCTTTCCCAGAAGTCTCTTTCCAGAAGTTTCTCGTAAGTCAATGGAAAAACAGACGCTAGCAGCTGATTCCATACTTTAGCAGTGCGCATTATAAATGATCTTTGGAAGCGCTTAGTCCTGTTAAATGGAATATCAACTTGATGCGGATGGTAGTTAGCAGTGCGTCTGAAGTTCCTATGGAAGAAAGGTGAAGGCAGAATAAGGTCATGCAGCTCTTGCGCACACTCTCCGGCTACTTTACTTTATTCTAAAAAGTGACATAATATTCATCACATCCGAATCTTTATAACGGTGACCTCATAAATATCTTCACACACATTTCCCGTAAAGAAAATGGCTGCGCCTTCAGCAATGATATATCACCACTGAACCAAATAAAACACGTTTCTCTGATATCCATCCACCCGTGTCACATTATCCGATTGAATTCATTATAGAATGTACTGCTTGCGCGACAAAATGGTACAAGCAACCAATGTTTATTTATTTATGCTAATCTAATAGGAACGGCGACGGTAAACATGATATTTCAAAATAGTTTACCTGGTAAAAGGTTAGGCTACTAAACATAATGTTGTACATGGAACAAAAACTGTAATTATACATAATAATTTTATAGATAGTAGATAGAAGTTATAAGGGGTCCAAGAACGTAGGGATTTTATCTAATCTTACACATGAAACAATGAAGTAATTCTATTATATATATTATTGACAAGCTTCCAACTGCGGCTTCACTCGCGTGGTATAGAGATAAAAAGAAGTCTAGGTATGTGTTATTGCAGGCTATGAGCTATGTAATCCGTTAAACGTTACAGAGTGGAGTGGGGGCAAACATACACATACACACATAAACTTTCGCAGATCTATTCGGTTTACTAACAACTTTTATGTAGGTAATTAAAAAAAACAACTTTAAAGAATTGTTGAAGATTATTAGAGGTGGTATTTTTTCTTTAAATTCAACGAGACCAAACGGGACGTACTTAATATACCCTCCTAAACTAAAAATAATTTTCAAAATCGGTTCATAAATGACGGAGTTATGAGGTCACAAACATAAAAAAAAATTTTGAAGTTCGCTACAAATGGATTAAGTTTATCAGATTGTTCAAAAAAATGCCCTCAAATGTTGCACGTTTACCAAAAATATCAAAACTAGTTAATTTTATAATGACGGGGTTTTAATTAATCAAATTGTATATTCATAGAATTGCTTTGAATTCTCGATGATTAACAAATCGGGCTTTAAGAATCAGGTTCAGTTAGAAATATAATTTCGATTCCCAAGATGGGTCAAAAACAGAGAGAATAAAAATCCCTAATAAGGAATGGGTGGCCCAGTTCACTGATGCGCTCCATTATTTATGCCTCCGATAAGACTTATCGAGGGTTTATAGTTGAGGCTACCGATTATTTATATTCACTAGTTCTATTAATAGATATTTGACTGACCTCATAGCTCAGTTGGTAGTACTGCCTTCTGAGCTGCAGGTCGCGGGTTCGATTCCCGCCTAGGACAAACAGTTTTGTGATGAACTCAGATGTCAGTCTCTGGTACCAGTACCTACGGGCTCTACCTAGTTTGAGACTAGTTGACCGTGTGTGAGATGTATAGATGTACCTTTATGTTTTATTTATTTATTTATTTATTTGGTATTTTGTAAAGTACAAAATCCTGTCCTACTTCTTTCTAATATTATAAACATGAGAGTTTGTAAGAATGTGTAGATGTATGGATGTTTGTTTCTCTTTCAAGCCAGATCGGCTGAACGGATTTGAATGAAATTTTGAATCTACATAGATTTGTGACCTGGATATAGATAGGCTTTTTATGCAGTCACAATGCGAGTAAAACCGCGGGTGGAAGCTAATAATAAATAAGCCCTGCTAAATCCCCTGGCTGTCAACGGACAGGAGCGTCGGCAGTGAGAGAAGTTGTGCCCTGCCATCTTCAACAAGAATGCCCAGCGTGGGGATTATGGACATATCCCCCTTTATAAGGGGAGGCCTATATCCCGCAGTGGACTGATATAGGCTGGCGTGGTGTGGTGGTGGTGGATAGTAATTCAGCGTTGCTATGTGTGGATATAATTAAATATATATATGAATTAAAACATAAAATTACACACAAGTTTTATTTGTTTAAACCATTCTATTTTTATACGAACCCATACAACGAACCAATTTCGCTATTATTACAAAAAGCGATCCGGATATGAGCTTCAGACCCTATTTCCTGTGGCTTGGGTGGCTAGTCTAGCTAGACATTACAGTGTTTACGTAAAGCGACCTTCAGAATTTCAGAAGTTGTTACAGGTCTTTCGTTAAATAAATACTAGGCACTCGTAAGTGTCTAGACAGTTAGAAGTAAGTATTTAAGCAAGTAAGTGACTTTCAATAATAATATTATAGTCCTTCCATCATAATATTGTATTTTTGACATTTGAAAATCAATGCTGCAAACGTTCTTATCTAAAACAGTCCGAACCCAAAGCTAAAAAGGTTCGTTTTGCAATCCGATTTTTTTCGTAATAAATTAATGACTTTTCATAATAAACTATGATGCCCCAATAGATAAAGAGGTATCATACAGATGAATGACAAAAATAAGTTAATTGTATTATTTGCATATCAAAAAACACTTTTTAATAATATGACAGGATGAATAGGAAAATAATCCTAAATACATTAATATTTTGTATAAAAAGTCTTCCGAAATCAAATGAAGTCCGAAAACGGACCAAAAGTCTCCATTCAGAAACACTGATGGAAGTAGTGATTGCCGCTATCTAAATACTTGGTTTAGCGATTTGACAACGTAAAATTGATAATCGATTATACTGCTCGGTTTTAGTTATTTGATATAAAATAGGTATTTTCAATTTCAATATTTAAGAATGAAAAAATTTTAAAATAGGTAATTTACAATATAGTGGGATTTACATAGCAGGTATGTCGCGTGGCATAATAACTGCTTGCAAAAAGTGATCATCTGTTAAATATAATCTTTGTACTTCCCTCTGACTACCCCATTTTACGGATTCCTCAATCTATTATAATTTATTCCCATATAGATTGGCGTACTAAGCAATATCTGAGGATATTCATATTGGGAAAATTCATGATGATGTTTGATCTTTGTTTTCTTCTGTTATACGTAAATAGTACCAGCTACCTACCTATATTAATAAAATTTATTAATCGTCGACCGACATCAAACTGGCGTCAGATGGTAAGTCTTCGCTTAAATTTATTAGGATTGGTTCTTGCTCTCTTATGAGGAAAATCACATTCCTTTTTCAATCCGATATTAATATTAATCGTTTGGTCTTTTCCACCACTCTTGCCCAATGTTCAGGTGTCACTTGATTGCAGGCATTCTTTAGCAATTCGAGCATCTTTTTGGCTGTAAATGGTGGGCTCGTGTTATTTCTGGCAGCATAGCCTTTCACTTGTACCCAAATAAGTTCTATGGCGTTATATTGGCAGTGGTATGGCGGAAGTCTGAGAACTGTGTGACCGTGTTCAGCTGCGATTTCATCCACAATGTATAGAGGTTTCTGTTTCTTAGTTTTTAAAATGTTTACCAGTTCACACTTCAACATAGATTCACCTACGTTTTCACCATTATCGCAAAGCCAGTTTATGATATCTGACTTTTTGTTGGCTTGCGTTGGCATTTTATTCAACTGGCGAGAGTGATATGGTGCGTTATCCATGATGATAACAGATGGTTCTTCTAGTGCCAGCAGTAAGTCCTTAAACCAACCCTCGAAGACTTCAGCATTCATTTCTTCATGGTATTCCACGGTCTTTTTTGATTTAAATGCTAGCAAAGCTCGATCTACAAAACCTTTATTACTTCCTGCATGACAAAAGATTAATCTTTCTTCTGTTCCTATAGGTACTTTCGAGGTAGACGCAGCATTATCATCAGTCCAGTACCTCGATAAAGTGTGGCTAGCATTAAGCCACGTTTCGTCGATAAAAATTACGTTTTCCCAGTCCTCTATTTGTTTTGCTTTCTTCAAAAAGTTACACCGGTCTAGGGCAATATCTGTGCGCTCCATCAAAATTTTTCTTTTATTCGCTTTTTTAAATAAAAATCCAATTCGTTTTAATTCTTTTGCAAACGAAGACTTCAGCCCACGAAACAAACCACAGTCGCGGAGCGATATTGTCAACTTATTTAACGTTGGAAATTCATTTCTCAAGTAGTAGTTGTATATGCGAGGTCGTATTGCATCAGCATCAAATTCATCCACATGGCATACTAGGTGCGGTCTTCTTTTTTTTTTGGCGATGAGGCCTTATTTTCTTCGGTGCCGCTTTTGCCATGAACTTTGTTTGTAATGTTCGTTACTGTAGTAACACTGATGCCTAGCGCTTCTGCAACACGTTCACGCACTTTTGACACAGGCAGAAGGGGTCCATTGTTATGATTTTCCTTTTCAAAATACTCACGCAAGCGTATCACCAACTCCTCCGTTTGTCCTCAATACATTTTTCTTAGGAATTTTAGAATGACCTACCAGACAACGTACACTGGTCGCTCTAGTTTGCTCATACGCCCAACAACCTCCTGTGTTCATGTGAAAAAGCAATCGTGAAAAGCATTTTTCCTTCTACGCATGCTTGTCATAGTTTTCCGGAACATCATTTTGTTGTACCTATGTTCAAACCTAGGTAATTTGACAAAAGAGTTTTCATGTCTTTTTCATTCAAAACTTTTTACGCCCTTTAATTATAATTTTCTTCTACAATATTAGCAATACAATTAAGACAATACCAAATTGTGATTAAAATAAAAATAATTATAGTTCTTGATGAAATAATTAATTTGTTGAGATATTAAGACCCAACAATGATAATGTCAAAATAATGATATCAGTTTCTTTATTCGACGATGGTGTCAATAATCGATTGAAAAATCGTTCAATGTTATGTGGCTGCAATCACTAGATCTGGGCTTTGACATTCTATCAAAAATACATTTATAAGATGGAAATACTGTAATGTAGTCTGAGACTTCCACTTCTTTTCCAGAGCACATCAGACTATATCAGTCCACTGCTGGATATAAGCCTCCCCTAATAAAGGGGGATATGCCCTTTATTCCCAAACAGGACACAACTTTTAGCACCGTCAACGCTGCTGCCCGTCGGCGACCAGGGAGTTTAGTTGTGCCGGTGTTAGCCTGTGCTATGCCGCATTCAGCCCGTTGCCGAAGCCCCGTTTGTTAAACAAAATTTCGATTACAGGACATGTTAAATATTATAGTTATGTAACTTTTATCTGTGTTTCTTTATTATTATTAAATCTCTAATATTATTGTACGAAGCCTTACATCAATCTTAATATCTGTAATATTTATGTAATATCATAGCTGTTATAATTTTGCATGCCTTGACGAGGCAAAATGTTTTGGACCTCTTATTTTTTTATTATTAAGACCTAATGTACCACATTCATGCAAATAAAGGATTTACAGTTTGGCACTAAAAAAAAACAAGTTTCACCCCGTAGGTTTTTTTGAGTAAAAAACTCCAAACACAATAAATATAAAATGAGGTAAGACTTTAAATTAAATCTATCGTAGTAGTGTATTTATCCTATTTGGATGATGAAACTTGCTTTAACGCTTTGAGTGTTGAAAACACAAATGTGATTCTGCACATGCATGTTCGAGGCCAGCAGCCAACGATAATAGATAGCTCTGACGGTCTAAAATATATTGTATGCGTTTGTGAGTATAACATGTGTTCATTGAAATTTATAATAATAACAAAAAAGAAAACGTAGAAGAGGCCGATACGGGTGACTGAAAAGGAAAAATACCCAATGTGTTACGAATAATAACTAAATCCAACTACGAAATAGTAACATTATGTCAAGCAATATCAACATAAGGGACGCAATTTACCACCAGCGAACACAGGGTAACAAGTGTCACAGGCACGTGGTAAACCAATTTCCAATCGTTGACTTCAAACAAGAACCACCACTATTTTCAGTAACAACTTCAAACGAGAACACAAAAAAAACCACGTAACTATTCTCGGTAACGTAACATTCACGCCAATCTTTGATAGCACAAAGGAACAACCAATGAAGGCATGAAACCTTTTTCACAATTGATCCTTTCAATAAAATACAACACATGTGAATATTTCACAGCCCTTAAAGTAGGTTAACTTACAAAAAGAAAGCAAAAACCGTAAACCCGAGTACTAAAAGGGGTTACTGTATTTTACTGACTTCAAGTTATAGGCTGATGCGGCATAGCGCAGCCTAAGAGCGTGTTCACATGACCGCGCACGACCCGCGCCGACCACGCGCACACGCGTTGTGCCCGCCCAAAAATCAGATATATAGATAGATAGATAGATAATTCATTTATTTGTTACTACAGGCACACAATTTACATTAATATAATAACAAGATAAAGGCACAAAAAATAACATTAATAGAAAGAAAAAAAAAACACAAACATTTCAAAGAACCTAGAAATTATGAACTTTTATGTAAGTTTGTGTGTTCTGCAGCAATACAAAAAGGCCTTGCCACAGTGATTTTTTTTGCTTTAAAGCAAAAACACTGATTTTCAGTCAAGACCTGATCGAGAGCGAGCAGAACGAGCCGCAAAATAATGCGCAACATCGCGCACGCCTCCCACCCGCTTATAATCTTGTACTACTAGTGACAAGACTGCTTCGTTTGTGAGCGCAAAGTAGGCATGAGGCGGGCGCGATGCGGGCGCGAGGCGGGTGCGAGGCGTGTGCGAGGCGTGTGCGGTTAGACTTCGATAAATGCAACTTGAGATCCATTTATGTGTCATATCATAAGACTCACATTATAAACAACAAATTTCAAAACGGGTTCTGAAGCGCGGGGCGTACGCTTGGCGGATGCGTGTCATCGGTAGAGGCCTATGTCCAGCTGTGGATTGAATTAGATATGATAAGATGAGATAAATATAAGATAACTTTTTATTCAGCACAAACAATTACAGCACAGAAAACACAAAATAATAAGGTAGGTAGGTAATTACAAGACTTACAATTTAGGCAATAGAAATAAGTAGAGAGCATACAAAAGTGACAATAGGTGGGTATAAATAATAAGACATAAGACAAGAACTATGTAGGTATATGTGACTAAAGCTAGTTAAGTACCTACTACCTTATAACTTTAGTTAGCAGAATTAGGCTGGTACCTATTGTGTTGTGTTGTAAGTTATCAACGTAAATATGTTGATATGAATCCTTATCCTAACTAAATGCGAAAGTGAGTTTGTTTGTTTGTTACGCTTGCATTATTCAACCGATCATTATGCAATTTCGCATTCGTTGGGGACACAGAAAAGGATAATAAAAGGGTATCTTTCATCCAGAAAAAATGTACTGTGAAGAAATCGCTTTCAGTGATAAGGCCGTCAATTGAACTGATTTTAAACATCACTGGTTTTTTTTATAATTATAGTTCATATAAATATATGAGGGCGGAAAATTAATATCCGTTATCCGAAATTAAATCATCTGTCAGATTTTTTTTACAGTTTTCCGTCGCTATTCTTCTAATCTTAGACCAGCTGCCGATATAGTCATATCGAGTCGAGGTCTGTGCTTTACGGCCTTCCGACGACAATAAAAGTCATCTTCTGCAGCTCCCGGCCTGATTTGAAAAAGTTCTCCGCGATGTTTTGGCAAATTCAATACCCTATTTTACGGCACTTAACTTCCGTAAAGAGTTTTAGAACGATCAGTTAAAAGATTCTTCGTTTTTGATATTGTTTAACTTTGAGGCTATTTATGTGGATGATGGGATAATCTGCTTTTGAGCCGAAAGTCGATTGCACTTAGTATAAATGCGAAAGTTTATTTTCACTAAACTCGGTAAAGGCTGCATGTATTTCGATTAGGTATGAATTGCAAGGCTTTCATATCACTGCAGCCATGAAGGCCCATTGAGGTCGTATGTATGAATGGTAGAATATAGGTGTTTATATATAATCTTACCTAACTAACCTAATAAATTAACTGGCCTCATAGCTCAGTTGTTAGTAGCACTGACTTCTGAGCTGCAGTTTTCTTTGTTACATTTATTTCCAGCTTACTGCATTGGCGCGCGTTGGGGCGCATTTTAAAACATGCTAGAGGAAAGCTTTGACGCTGACCAGCTGTGCTCGAACTCCACGACCCACTCGCGTACGCGGCCGTCTGCTTTCGGTTGCTCGCGGCTGCTCGCGAATGCTCGCGGATACTGTTTCGGCTCGTCGCGTCCGTCAGTCTCCAGTCAGATTTTAGCCGTCAGGCGGCTCCGGTCGGCTGCCGCATCCGCTGCGACGCGCTGCGCTGGATCGAGGCGAGTAGCATAAGTATGCCCAGAAGTGGGTCAGAAATGGCTGAAATTATGAATATGAATGTGCGCACTTTATGGTAGAATATTGCACGACTTTTTCGCTTTAGTAGCACTTTTACATTAGGCGATTCAGTTGCACGAAAGCATCAGATGCCTGCACATTATGGCGGTTGCAGCGCTGCAGTTACTTTGCGATCGCGCAGCATGGTCACGCGGTAACATCGCGCTGCTGCAGTGCGGCTGCCACAGATATCGCCACCAGTTGCGCGACTGAGCAGCGCGACAGCCGCGCGACATAGTTTTTTTCCATTATTAGTGCTCTAAGACATTGCTTCTTGTCAAATTTCACGATTGAAGTTCAACGTAACGTACCCTACAGTTTTTTGTTTCCTTGTCAATGTCGAAATAGGTGGCCTATGGCTGTATATTTTGATTGCGATGACTTAGAAGTTTGATTTTTTCACAGCTCTAATTGATTGTAACTGTATTAATTATTAATATCAACTTGAACTCCATGCGTTCCTGAGAAAAAGACCTTAACAGAAAGACAAATAACGAAGTGATAAGGGTTTCCTTTTTATTTTTGAGGTACAGAACACAATAAAATTGTGTTTATTTGATTAAAAAAATATGCGCTCAAATGTACGGACAGGTCCAGTTTAAACAGAACCTCTCCCTCGAGCCACCGATCTGACATCCGAACAGGTCTATGGGGGCCGATTCAGCCCACCTCTTATTGGTACACCGCTGTCCAACGTTGCTTGAAGTACCCCGATTTTTATAGAATTCCTTTTAATTTTACTAAATTTTACATTGTGCTTGGATAATATGTCAATTATAACACAAAATAATAACATTTCGTAACAATTTCCTACGGCTAATTATAAATTAAAACAAATAATTATAAGTAGATAAATTTATCGAATTAATTTATAGAATTATCAACGTGTTTCCAAAAGAGCGTGTTATGTTTTTTACTCTTGGACCTCTCTTTTTAAACCACCCGTCCTGATATAAAAAGTTGTGTCTGAACATCTTTGTCTAAGATATAATTAATACATCTCTACCATCAGCTTATAGCTGTCCATTGCTGGACATATTAAATAAATAATAAATAATGCGGGACGTAATCACACAGCATCATGTAGCCCCAAACTAAGCAGAGCTTGTGTTATGGGAACCACATGATTGATATACTACACATATATATTTTTTTGTAAATACATACATATCATGCATAGAAAACACCCAGACCCGAGACAAATATCTACAGAACATGCAAACATTTGTCCCGCAGCGGGAATTGAACCCGCAACCTTCTGCGTCTCAGGCGGACCTTCGCCCACAGCGCCACAGAGGCCGTCATATGCCTCCAATTATTAGCTTATTTAAGCCCCTATCCTTAGTTGACGCACCCAGCTTCTACCAGCAGCCTTTCGCAGATCTACAATTTTAAACTTATATAAAAACCATACAAGGAAAAAGAAAACAGTTAAAATTTTCTCACATTTTCATTATACATGCGGGCGAAACCATCAACGAAATCATCGGTTCGATAAAGCTTTGCATAATATTTCAAAATGATTACTTGTATGGAAATTGTAGTGATATTGTGAAAATTGCGAAGGCAGTATGCAGAGCTTAAAATAAATTTATAATACAGCAGAAGCTCGGAGGATTAGCAAGCTGAAATGGCAGTGGCCATATATGCCAAAGAACCGACAACTGGGGGTAGACGAGTTCTTGGGTGGTGATCGCGGCTTGGCAAACATAATTTAGGACCCTTTCGGCCTAGTGAAGTGACAATATGCGAAAAATTGGTGGTAGAATCTGAATGCGTCAAGGACAGGGTGCAATGGCGCTCAATAAGGGAGGCCTATGTCCAGCAATGAGCTGCCATAGAATATATGATGATGATGATGATGAATAGTTGAAGCCAAAAGACCGAGAGGGAAGAGTCCTTAGCTCTAACAGCTGGAAACTCTCCATCAAGCTAAAAACCATGGCAGATGGATGAAAACTATCAGTATCCTGGCACGACATCATGATTCTCAACTATAAGGGGAAGATTGAAGAGGAAGAGGACAGCAATAAAAAATTGTGCTATAAATATGCTATAATTGTCTGCATTTATTTGATACTAGCTTCCACCCGCGGCTTCGCTCGCGAGATACCGGGATAAAAAGTATGTGTTAATCCAGGTCACAAACTGTGTATATTCCAAGTTTCATCCAAATCCGTTTTGTAGCTTTTGCGTCAAAGAGTAACAAACATTCATGAATTCATCCATACATCCATACATACTCACAAACTTTCGCATTTATAATATATGTAGGAAGTAGGAAGAAGAACAATTTATTACAATACTTATTTATATCAAAATAATAATATTAAGTAATTATCAACTAAATATCCAAGGAAGAGACGGTAATAAAATTAAGGGTAGTCACGCAAAGAATTCATTATGGATAATTTACCTAAGTAATGAGATTATGCTTTTTAAAAGTGAGTGCCCGACTGTTCGTAATTCATTTATAAATTATTTTATCCCAATTAAGACATTATTTCTGATTAGTTAAGCTTTGCGAAATTTTATAGTACTTAATCTCCAAAAAGATTGAGGCCATATTTTAATATAAAGTAAACTCAGTGAATAGCGTTGGCTTTGCAACCTGCAGATTCTGCAAAAAGGCGGATGAATCGCCGCTTCATCTGCTAGGAGACTATGAGCCCCCAATCTACCTAAACGTAGCGCTTTATTGCGTAATTCTCTTTAAACCCAGAGGAGCTACTAGAATTCACACCCAAAAAGGTCCTAAAGTTTCTGTCAGCAGTAGGGCTGATTTGAACTGATTGGTGAACTATGAACGTTCCGCCTCAAGGGGTGACGAAAATTTTGTTCTCTATCTTACTCACAACGAAATCTAGATTACTTCAATACTTACAGGAGACTTTGTTACGAAAGAAAAAGCAGTAATAATACTGAGAAAATATAATTAAAACTTAAAACTAGCTTTTTGCGCAAAAGCCTGACGACTTAAGGCCCTGTTAGCACATAAAAACGACGTGAGGTTTTAACGAAGTTAAGAGATACGGTCGTTTATGTCGTTTATTGTGACATTCGCCAGGGAAACAAATTCTTTAGGGACCTAGGATCATGAAAGTTAAGAAGCACCGTCTTATAGTAAAAGGAAAAATTCGATAATCGTTTTGTTGTAAAATCTTATTGAAAGTTATTTATTGACTTGTTTCTCCATTCCATACAAAATTTTAACTACTGATCCACAGCATAATTCAGACATAAAATTCAAGTGGCACAGTTCAGAAAGGTCTAAACGTTACGTATTGGTATGACCAACCAATGGCCAATAAGTTAGTAAACAACCCTCGTGTAAATGTTATAGGTTATATCAGGAGGTCGATGGATGATAGTATTCAAGTAGAAACGCTTTTGATATGCAATAATTTTAACTTTTATTTTTAGTACGCACACGATTACGGAACAGACAGTTTGACACATTGCATGACAGCTTGCTACAAAAACGGCGGGAACAATTATTATGGTGTTGCCACAGACAAACAAATATTGAAACTTGATTGACATTCTCGACACAATCAGAATTCTAACACCTCGGTACGCGAGTCCCACTCGCACTTGGCCTGTTTATTAGTTACTAGCTTCCGCCCGCGGTCTCGCTCGCATTTTACCGGGATAGAAAGTAGCCAATGTAATAATCCAGGACACAAACTATGTATATTCCAATTTTCATCTTAATCCGTTTTGTAGTTTTTCCGTGAAAGAGTAACAAACATTCATCCATTCATCCATCCTTACATCCATACTCACAAACTTTCACATTTATAATATTGAGTAGGAAGGATTAATCATTTAAGTTGGCTTATAATATAAGTGACGTAAATTAAAAATGACTACAGTTCTTATTGAATAAATAAATTTTGACTTTTTATACTTTTAAAGTGCAACTTAGTTTCCAGATTGTAGATAGATAGATAGATAGATAGATAGATAGATAACTCTTTATTGTACTCACACCAACTTAAAAATAAAATACAATAAAATCTAAATCTATAAATAATTTGTAATAAAATCTCCAAAAATATGGCTTTTCAACTGCACCTTAATACTAAATTACGTGATTGCGAAGATATGCGATGCTCAGAACAATCCGTCTTCCTCTCTCGGCCGCGGATAACTTGAGTCTGATTAATTCGCTAAAATCTACCTAAAGGAAGTATTTACACTGGAGAACAAAAGCATAACTTACTTTTTATCAAGCAAATTGGTTATTTCTATTGGTTTGCATGTTCTGCAGATATTTGTCTCGGGTCTGGGTGTTTTCTATGTATGATATGAATGTATTTACAAAAAAAAAGTATATTATGTAGTATCATGAATATCATGAATATGAATATCATATCAATCATGAAGTTCCCATAGCACAAGCTCTGCTTACATGATGCTGTGTGGTACGTCTAGCATTATTTATTTATTTATTTACTTTAGACTGTATTTTAAGTAAACAAGTGGAGGTTCTCTATTCGGTAGTATTTTTTTAGTTTGTTACTCCGTCATTTATGAACCGATATGGAAAACTCTTTTTTCGTTTGGGAGGCGGATTTTCAACCAAAGAGTTGGATTTTTAGGTTGGAACGTTCTAGCGCACGTAGCTAACTGGATGTCGGATCATAGCTTAGAAATAAACTACACAAAAACAAAAGTTATGCAGTTTAGACCGTTCCAAAAAAAAAAACCTTTAAATGTACAAGTTACTTTTAAAAACACTATTTTGGAATGCGTTAACTCGTTTTCACTACTCGGCATAAATATAGATTCTCATTTAAACTTCAAACAACACATTCAAAAAGTCAGGTCAAAACTTTCTAGCTTTACGTACGCATTACGGGAGCTAATCAAAACAACTGACCTTCCCACAGCGTTGTCTGTCTATTACGCACACACTTACTCGCACCTATCGCTAAGCGTCATTCTATGGGGCAACAGCACAGATGTACAGGACCTATTTATTTTACAAAAGATCTTGGCAAATATCGACGGGCAGGACAGTTGTAAGCCATACTTTAAAAAGTTTAAAATTCTAACTCTGACATCAATCTACATATTAGAAATGGGTAAATTTGTTAGGAAATATCCACATCTTTATAAAAATCTAAACGACCTTCCTAGACGATATGCCTTTAGACCGGGAAGAAACAAACTTTATGAACCACCATCAAAACTTACAATTCATAGTACAGGCCCTTATAAAATGTCTATAAAAATCTTTAATAAAATTCCTGACAAAATTAAACACGCAAAGACAGATTCGTTATTTATTAAAAAATTAAAATTATTCCTCATTGACAAATGTTATTATGACCTAAATGAATTTTTGACAGATAAATTGAAATAATTTAATGGAATACATACTTTTGACATGAAATTTGTTATTAATTTTAATTTTGTTTTACTAAATCTTATTGTTTTCAATTTTAAATATAAATTTTCTACTTTAATTTTATTATTAAACTTAAAACCTAAGATAAAAGAATGTAATACCTACTCATAAAAATCTACCCACCTAAAATCTAATGCATGAAAGCCTCGGTCTGCCTTCTACATATTGCCATGGCCTAAGGGGTCCACATGTGATACTACCATACTATACTGTGTTAACTCTGTTACCTTATAACCATGTGATGACAATAAATGTATTGAGTATTGAGTATTAAGTATTTTTTGTATACTAACAAAATTCAAACACCGTGGTACACCCTGTTTACTAACAAACGGGGTTCTAGCAGCCAGCTGATTGCGGCATAACGTAGCTTAACACTGACACAGCTACAACCCTTGGCAGCTGACGGGCAGTAGCGTCGGCGATGCAAGAAGCTGTACCCTTAAATCCCCATCCCGTATACCCAACGCGGGATTATGGGCAAATGCAGCAGGGGACTGATAAAGGCTGGTAGGGTTGTTGTTGCAAGTAAAAATGAGAACTGTTCTATGAAGCGCTACTTATAATGGTAACAACTTGGTGACTGTTGTTCTTAGTTCATAGGATACCTAATGTAAATCCCTAATTGGCTGTAAAACTTAGCATAAGTTTTATATGTGTTATAATTAAAATCTGTGTGGATGTTGTGAAATAAAATAAAATAAAAGTCATGTATACTCTGTTTATCAATGTAAAAATGCTTTAGGTCTGATAATCCTGTGAGAGAATAACATTTTGTAAACTTTAAGATAAATGCGTGAACTTGCTTTTTGTTACTGCAATAAGACAAAGAGATAAGTATTTTTTACAGTTTTTAGGTATTTGTTAAGATAAGAGCCCTACCTCGGCCCAGGTTCGTCCTTTGGGACCTATTTATATAACTGAATCGTTCTGGATAAAATAACTTTTTTGTCTCAAAATATGCCGTTCAAAACTTAAAGCCAGCTTTTTACTAGGGGATATATATTATATGTTGAGTTATAAGTTCTTGAGTGGAGACTGCGGCTCGGCAAACGTAGTGTAAGACGCCCTCCGGCCAGGTGGAGTAACAATCTGCGAAAGGCTGCTGGTAGAAGCTGGATGCGTAGAGCTCAGGACAGGGTGCAATGGCGCTCATTAGGGGATGCCTATGTCCAGCAGTGGACTGCTATAGACTGATGATAGAGTCCTCCCAGGCATCGTAAATATGTGATTATAACTCAACACCGGCATCAGTTGTTGATCTGCCCCGCGCAAATCCTTATCCTAATTATTTACCATTAAGTAAGTTGTTAAAGTTAAAATGACATTGAAGCTGACTAAGAATTAGTTTTTCAAAAATTTTACTAAATGTTGGCAGTACTGATATCGGTCTAAAGTTAGTAGGGTCAGAACTACTACCAGATTTGAATAGAGGCGTTATTTTACTATGTTTCATTAGATCAGGGAATTCACGACAGTCAATACATTCATTAAATATAAACGCTAGTTCTGGTGCGATAATGCTAATCAAAGATGTTACAACGCTAACAGAAATGCCCCTGAGATCTGTAGTCTTTTTGACATTTATTTGTTTGAATGCTTTTATAATATCAGTACTGTTTACATACTTAAAATAAAAGGTTGTTTGACATTTAAGTACATTTTCATTTAATAATGTATTTGCAATTGTAGAAGAAGAGTTTAAGGATCTTGTGGTAGAGACTGGAATGTCTGTAAAAAAAGATTCAAATGCTTTGGCAATATCATCATCTTTTTCAATTATGGTATTGCCAATATTTAATTTGTACTGCTTATTTATATGTTTGACTTTTCCAGTCTCACTGTTAATTATTTTCCAGATAGTCTTAGTTTTATTACTACTATTTTTAATCTTTGAACTAATATAATTTTCTCTTTAGCGGCACGACAAACATTTTTAATAATTTTTGAGTAAAGTTTAACCGTATCTTTAAACTCTTCACTAAAATTATACTGTTTTTCACTGTATAGCTCATACATTCTTTGTCTGCTTAAGTGAATTCCTACTGTTACCCACTAACAGAATCTAGGACTGTCAGAGACCATGATCGATTTGGGTTTAATAATATTGAGCTAAATTCTTTGATAAAATTATAAAAAAAAGAATTATATAAATAATTTGTATTATTATTTTGATATGAAAAGGGTGATCTATTTAACAAATTAGATTTAAATTTTTCTACTCGATGCACAGTCATCGTACAAAAGTTATTTGCCGTTTTATATTTTTCTTTATTTGATTTTCTATTTTAATTAACTGACCAAGGTGGTATGATTTCATGTTACTAGTTACATCTTTATTTAGTATATACATTTGAATTTGTAAAAAATATTATTATTTTTCTTAATTTGATTTCGAAAGTTAATTTTGATAAAAACAGTTATCATTAACTTGCTTCCGCCCGTGGCTCTCCTAGCGTAGTATCCGTATAAAATTATATTCCATGTTTCTATTCGCAACTATTTTTATTCCAAGTTTCATCTAAATCAGTTCAGTCGTTCTGGCGTGATTGAGTAAAAAACGTCCATCCATCCATCAATTATGTAATCACAAACTTTCACATTTACAATAAAAGTAGGAATATTATTCCATAGATTAGACATGATTATTTATGCATATTAGGCCCAGGTCACACATATCGGGCAAGGACATGGCGCGGACATGGCGCGGACGTGGCACGGACGTGGCGAGGACATGGCGCGGGCATGGCGCGGACATGGCTCGGACATGACGCAGAAATGACGCGACAGAGGCACAAGTGTAGTGCAGTCTGTTGTCCGGTATCGATGTGTCAGCATGTCATCCTCAGAAAACGAAGATGCTCTTGCTCTCGTGCATACAATTAATTAATATACAGATCAGGGCCCGTACAACCCCGATTTCGAGTTAGTTGCTTCGAAAGTGAAACCCCTTCATTGGGTTATACAGTTGACGGGATTACCCTTTCGTTTGGATATTTTCCTCCTAACACAAGCGAAAGTGTAACCCGTTCCTTTTGGTTTTCAGTCGATAGGGTTACCCTCTTATGAGGAGGTTAAACGAATGAATGGAGTTACCTCTTGATAGGTTTTTTTGAATGTTACACAATGGTTATCATTACTAATATTTATTAATTAATAATAATTTCGGATTGTCACTGTCACTGTCACTCTAAAACTCAACTCAAAGCTCCACTCGAAACTCATTCTACAAATTCATCTGTAAATGGTTATATCTCTGGAACTACTCATCCTAGAATAGCTGTTAATTGCTCAAAAGATAGCTATCGACAAGATCTTTATTTTCAATGACATATGTCAAAATTGAATTTGCCATATCTCGAGAAGTACTCATCCTAGACTTGCCGTTAGCTCAAATGATAGCTACTAATAAAATCTTAATTTTCGATGACAGCTGTCAAACTAAAAACTGTCATCGAAAATTAAGATCTTAACAATAGCTATCATGTGAGCTAGTAACGGCAAGCCTAGGATGAGTAGCTCTCGAGATATGGTTGTTTTAAGTTTGACAGCTGTCATCGAAAATTAAGGTCTTGTCAATAGCTATCATTTGAGCTAGTAAAGGCAAGTCTAAGATAAGTAGTTCTCGAGATATGGTCGATTTAAATTTGACAGCTGTCATCGAAAATTAAGTTCATGTCAATAGCAATCATTTGAGCTAGTAAAGGCAAGTCTAAGATAAGTAGTTCCCGAGATATGGTCGATTTAAGTTTGACAGCTGTCATTGAAAATTAAGTTCATGTCAATAGCAATCATTTGAGCTAGTAAAAGCAAGTCTAAGATGAGTACTTCTCGAGATATGGTCGATTTAAGTTTGACAGCTGTCATCGAAAATTAAGTTCATGTCAATAGCAATCATTTGAGCTAGTAAAAGCAAGTCTAAGATAAGTAGTTCCCGAGATATGGTCGATTTAAGTTTGACAGCTGTCATCGAAAATTAAGTTCATGTCAATAGCAATCATTTGAGCTAGTAAAAGCAAGTCTAAGATGAGTAGTTCTCGAGATATGGTTGATTTAAGTTTGACAGCTGTCATCGAAAATTAAGTTCATGTCAATAGCAATCATTTGAACTAGTAAAAGCAAGTCTAGGATGAGTAGTTCTCGAGATATGGTCGATTTAAGTTTGACAGCTGTCATCAAAAATTAAGGTCTCGTCAATAGCTATCATTTGAGCTAGTAAAGGCAAGTCTAAGATAAGTAGTTCTCGAGATATGGTCGATTTAAGTTTGACAGCTGTCATCGAAAATTAAGGTCTTGTCAATAGCTATCATTTGAGCTAGTAAAGGCAAGTCTAAGATAAGTAGTTCTCGAGATATGGTCAATTTAGGTTTGACAGCTGTTATTGAAAATTTATTCCAATTTTATTATAATATAATTATTATTGCGTAAAATAAATAATTAGTAGTCTGTATTTCCGCCCTTAATGCTTAGAACACAATTACCGCAATTAATTTTCATCTTTTGACCGAATTTTTTTTCTCCTTTATCTCCTATAACCCACGTATAACCCGTGTTACAATGATAAAAAGGGTGACCCTAAGGAATGGGTTTTGGAATATACCAAAACCCAATACTATTGATAACCCTCATGAGGTAACCTAATCAAAAGGGTTTTGAATGGTTTAGACCCATCAAATAATAGTGTAACCCATACGGAGAGGGTTAACTAAGCTTTTGAAATTACTAAATTACTAAGCTTTTGAAAAAACCCTGCCGAAAACCTCTTCATCGGGTTACCAAATCGGGCCCTGATACAGATGAATAAAATACGCGCAAACGAATTTGCACAAGGATCAGCTAGTATTACCATGGGTATTACATAAAAAAATCTTAGTACCGGTTTAATCTCTTTCCGATTTCCAGCCACAATTTATCTTGAACATTTCAGTTACAATAATTGGAACGACAATGATCATAAAGCGTTGCATATTTTACAATCAGTTCACAAAATTCAATATTAAAATCGATATCGTCATTCGTCACGCATTTTTACATCACTAACAGACGTATGTCGCAAGCAAGTACATACTACGAACTGGCGGCCATCTGACGCTCATCTGGCGGCGATCGGGCGCGGGCGCCGAAAAGGCGCGTCATACGTCCGAGCAACGACATACTATGTGCCCTAAATTGTGCTTTATTTCCATGCATTTTGTATGAAATTTGAATGGAATAGGAAACCACCTGTGCCATGTCCGTGTCATGTCCGTGCCCGATGAATGTGACTAGCGTCGGGCGCAGACATGGCACTGGCGGTTTCTTATTCCAATCAAATTTCATACAAAATGCATGGAAATAAAGTATAATTTAGGACACACGGTATGTCGTTGATCGGACGTGGTTATGACGCGAAGTCGTCGAGCTAAATTGTGCTTTATTTCCGTGCATTTTGTATTAAACTTGAATGGAATAGGAAAGCGCCCGCGCCATGTCCGCGCCAGGTCATACAGGTGAGGCCTACGCCTTACAGAGAAACCTTTGGAGTTGGTAAAAATAAAAATTAAAGTTAATCTTTTGTATAAGTTTAACAAAATAACCCCGCAAAATAACAAAGACCGCAGCAAACTAGTCAAACCATAAACTTAAGTCAACAGCAAGTTAGAAACTGCGTACGCTCTCAGAAACTTTACTCTATTTCCTTTTACCCCGATTTCTCCACAGAAGAGAAACCAACCTACTTACTACTAGAAGAGGCATCGAGCGTCGCAGAGCTATGAGCATTTGCTCATACTTTCATACAATTTTGCCAATAAGCTTTTTGTAATCCCTCAATCTGTGTGGAACTGCAGCGCTGCATTTTGCGTGTGAAAACACTAATATCATTATGATCATGCTAGCTTCTGCCCGCGGCTTTGCTCGCGTAGTACCGGGATAAAATCTATGCCTGTGTGTTAAACCAAGTCACAAACGGTGTATATACCAAGTTTAATTCAAATCCATTCTGTAGTTTCTGCGTGAAAGAGTAACAAACATTCAGCCATTCATTCATACATCCATACTCACAAACTTTCGCATTTATAATATTTGTAGGATAGTAGGATTAAGGAGAAAGTAGGATTCAGAACCCACTGTTGGGCATAAACCTCCTTCCTCAAACCTATTGCAACCGTTTGTGTCTATTTGATCCAGGTCTTTCGCTGTATGGCAATGATGTCGTCGAACCACTTTGCTGTTGGTCTAGATTTGTTGAATGTATGGGTGAGGGAGAAACCAACCTGCGACAGTACTTATACGAATTCTCAAAGTGGGTCTACGCTCGACGAGCCGTTTGTTGGTTTTTCGACGAACATGTTCGAGGGCGGTGCTCGTTGGCAGGCTCGTGTAGGTCGTGTGTGAAAGTGCCGCCAACGACGACACCCAGAACGGCTCGGCTCGTACTCGGCTCAACCTACCTTCACGGATTGCTCTTCTATTGGTCTATTAGGTTTACTTTTCTGTGGTTTTCTCAATTCCAGGGTCTTTTACCAGAATCGTATTGCAGTAAAGTTATCAATGGCCCGATAACCCGCGATATTTCGAACATCGAACTTACGTAAATAACGAGGTGAACTCTTTCACTTCGCCCTTCGTTTTACTGCCTTCGAATCCGAAGGAGCACGTTTTTACGATGATGATGATAATGATGAAGTCCAGGCTGATTTCGACTACATCGACTGTTTGTATTTTGGACACGCATATTTATTCAAATAAAATAAAATGTTGTTATAGCTTTGTCGATCTGCCCTAGAAAACTTTCATAGTTTATCTATCTGTCTATCTATCACATTGCTGAGCAATGCTGACAATAAATATCTTACCAACGTTAATTTTGGTTACCCAAATGCCGAACGCATTCAACCATACTACCATCACACAATCAATTATACTAAACGGCCCATAATGTTCCATACTTGAGGCTTGATTCATGTGACGCATTACCACCATATGTCTCGGTCTAATAGGAAGACGATTTCAGGATTCTGATGTATCGATGTATTACCGTATTCGGTAGATTAGCGATTATCAATTACATATGACGACCTAAAACCGATAACTGTTGGGGTAATCGAGTTCTTGGAGACCGCGGCTCGGCAAACGTAGTGTAGGACGCCTTCCGGCCAGGTTGAGTGACGATCTGCGAAAGCCGATAGAATCTGGATTCGTCGAGCTCAGGACATGGCGCAATGGCGTCATTAGGGGAGGTCTATGTCCAGCAGTGGACTGTTGTGGGCTGATGATGATGATGATGTTGATGATGACGACCTCCTGGAGAAGATAGCTTTATGCGATGAGGCCACCCATTGCGCCTTTATTTTTAATGCATTCTCATTAAGTTGAAGTAGGTACTTTACTCAACACAATCTCTTAACCCATTGTTATGTTATTATGTACGGTTACTGATATAAATTAAGTTTATTTTTATTTTTCATTTTCACTTTGTATATTGTGTTAAGCTATATATAACTAACAAATTATCCTATATGGCGTACCGGACCGCTGGAAATCATCATCATCATCATCAGCCTATAGCAGTCCACTGCTGGACATAGGCCTCCCCTAATGAGCGCCATTGCGCCCTATCCTGAGCTCGATTCATCCAGCTTCTACCAGCAGCCTTTCGCAGATCGTCACTCCACCTGGCCGGAGGGCGTCCTACACTACGTTTGCCGAGCCGCGGTCTCCACTCAAGAACTCGTTTACCCCAACGGTTATCGGTTCTTCGGCAGATATGGCCAGCCCATTGCCACTTCAGCTTGCTAATTCTCTGAGCTATGTCGACAACTTTAGTTCTATGTCGAATATACTCGTTACGGATTTTATCCTTCAGAGAAACTCCGAGCATAGCTCGTTCCATAGCTCGCTGAGCGACTTTAAACTGGTGGACTAGCCGTACTGTGAGTGTCCACGTTTCGGCTCCGTATGTCATGACGGGTAGGACGCACTGATTGAAAACTTTCGTCTTCAAACATTGTGGTATGGGTGACGAGAAAACTCGACGTAGTTTTCCAAATGCTGCCCAACCCAGCTGAATCCTCCTCTTGGCTTCCTTCTCGAAGTTGTTTCTACCCAACTGCAATATCTGCCCGAGGTATGTATACTCCGAAACAACTTCAAGAGGGTGTCCATTAACGACGACAGGAGTCGGATCAATTCGGTGATTGACCATGACTTTGGTCTTGTCCAAATTCATGCCGAGACCTATCTTTCGCGAGGCTGATGCTAGGCCGTCCAGCATCTGTTGCAGCTCCTCCAGCGACTCCGCCATTAGGACTATGTCATCAGCGAATCGCAAGTGTGAGATGTGCTCGCCGTTTATGTTAATGCCCATACCTTTCCAGTCCAGCGTCTTAAACATATCCTCCAACGCGCTCGTGAACAGTTTCGGAGATATGACATCTCCCTGTCTCACTCCACGGCGCAGTTGGATGGGTTTAGACTGCTGGTCCTGTACTCGGACACTCATAGTGGCAGCTTCGTAGAGACATCTTAACACTTCGATATAACGATAGTCCACTTGGCATCGCTGTAAGGATTCCAGGACAGCCCAGGTTTCGACAGAGTCAAAGGCCTTCTCATAGTCCACAAAAGCCAGACACAAGGGCTGATTATATCCTTCGGACTTCTGTATAATCTGCCTCACTGTGTGAATGTGGTCTATGGTGCCATATCCTCCTGCACATGCTCCTGCACAACAGGAGCTCCTCCTGCCTTCAGAAGTTCTGAAGTGACTCCGTCTTCACCGGGGGCTTTTCCATTTTTAAGCTGTCTCAGGGCCAGTACGACTTCGTCTTGGCTGATATCTGGCAGGTCGTCGGTGTAGTGGCGGGTGAGGGTGGCTCTGGAATCATGGTTGTCACGTTGGGGGCAAGGTGCATGTGCCGTGTACAGTCGGCCATAGAAGTCCTCGATCTCTGATAACATCTCCGGCTTTGACAAGACGGTTCGGCCATCGTGTGTTGTTAACTTCGTCAGGTGGCTCCTGCCAAGCTGCTGAGTGAATACTTTGGACCCTCGGTTTCGCTCTATCGCCTCTTCAATGAGGCGTGTGTTGGAGCTCCGAAGGTCACGCCGTATCATCTTCGCAATTCGCTTGTTCAGGTCTGACCTCTCTGACGAAGTGGCCTGAGTGGTTTCCCGTCTTTTTGCCATCAGCCCAAGAGTGTCATCCGAAAGTTTGGACTTCTTGCCTTTAGGCTGCATTTGGCAGAATTTGATGCCCTCGTCCCTTAACGTTCCAACCACGTTCTGTAGGGCCTCATCAACGTCATCGGTGGGTTCCACGGCAACGAATCTATCACCGAGAAGCTTCTGAAACTTCTCGGTGCCCGCCATGATCTGGAGTAGATTGGGTCGGAGCGTGGACTTCATCAGACGGTTTCTTTCCAGCTGAAGATTAATATTCAGAGAGCCTCGGACAAGTCTGTGATCAGATCCGGTGTTAAACCTGTTGATCACGGAGACGTCTCTGAATATGTGCTTCTTATCCGTCATGATGAAGTCGATCTCATTTTTGGTCACAGCGTCGGGGCTTCGCCACGTCCACTTCCTGTGGGGCTTCTTCTTAAAGAACGAATTCATCAAAAAGAGCCCCTCCTTCTCTAGGAAGTTGACGAGCATATGCCCCCTGTGATTTCTACTTCCATGACCATGCGGGCCCACTCTGGATTCGTCGCCAACCCAGCGTCCCACTTTGCCGTTAAAGTCCCCCATAACAACGTTGAAGTGAGCCTTAGTGGTGTTGTGCAAGGCTTTGGATATGTCCTCGTACATATCCTCCACTTCATCATCCAAGTGTGCCGAGGTCGGTGCGTAAACCTGAATGATCTTCATACTATACCGCTTGGATAGTCGAAGGATCAGGTACGCTACCCTGGTCGACACACTGGAGATTTCCTGAACGTTGTTACAGAGGGCCTTATTGACAAGAAACCCTACGCCACCCTGTGATGTGTGGTCACCCTCGCGGAAGTACATTAGATGGTCCGAGTCTAGGGTAATGGTGTCCTCTCTACGGACTTCACATAACCCCAGAACATGCCACCTAATGTTCTCCAGCTCCACTTCCAACTGCGCTAGATGTTCATCGAGCCTCAGAGTGCGTCCGTTATACGTTGCTAGGGTCAGGTTTTGCAGGTAGCCAGAGGTAGCCCGGTGATTGTTCGCACCCCTTGCCCCGCCGTTACCATGGCCGCTACCTGTATGACCAGGAATAGCGGGGCGGCCGGGAACTGGGGGCCATTTCTTTTTTGTAATTTTCATTAGGGGGTTTATGCCCATAATCCCCACGCTGGGCAAGCGGGTTGGGGATCGCAGGGCACAGCTTCTCGCACTGCCGACGCTGCTGCCCGTCAGCGGCCAGGGGATTTATCTGTGCCGATGTAGGCTGCGCTATGCCGCAATCAGCCGGCCGCCAGAGCCTCGTCCGTTATTTAGCAGGGTGCACCACGTGCAGGTGAGGTTGGCTTGGGTACCGAAGATAAAGTTGGAACCCCGTACACACCCCGCTGGAAATGCCTGCCTGAAACGCAAGAGGTTACGGGTTCGCGAGAAAAATGTTTGTATTATCTGCAAATATTTGTGTTTTCTAAGTGTAATAATAAATGTATTTACAAATAAATATGTTCAAGTAGTATCAGCCATGTGATTGCTATTAATAAAAACTGTGTTTAGTTTCGCAGAAATATGAACAAAATTAAAATCTATTGGTGGAAAGCTTCTGCAGTATGGACAGGCATTTCTTTATGTGAATGAAACTTTTTTTTTGAAGCAAACTATTAATTTTATAATCTTCTTCTTCTTCTTCGTATGAGCTAGTGACCAACTCTTGTGGCGGAGGCCTCTGACATGGCTTAACGACTGAAAAGCCGGGACCAACGTGCTTCCGAAGCACAGAACGCTCAAATCTAAATGTCACTAAACGGTTACCCATCCACGTAATGACCGGGCGCAGTGTTGCTTAACCAAGGTGATCTGCTAAAAACACCGAAGTCAACCACGCCACGAGCGTTTCAATTCCTCAATTATCAATCAGCTTAAACCGTCGCCTCGGTTTATAGTCTAAACTTTAGACTGTGCGTTGATCGTCAGTTAGTCATTGAGTCAGTCATCATCAAGTTAAAAAGTTAAACATCAAGTTAAAGATAGTTAATTGACTCAGGCGTAACTTTGAGAAACCCATTACAAGATAATCAGCAGAAAAATATATTTAGAAGGTACTAATTCCGCTAAAGGTTAGCGAGTTCCACAAAAACCTAACAGAAATATGTCAATGTTTCGGCTACCCCATAAGGCATCTTCAGGAAAATATTTGTCATTTGAATTTAGCATCATAAAGCCGGCTTTTGACTATGAGATACATATTTGATATTACATCTTGATAAATAATATTTTATCGCTCATCATACATTTTGTACGAGACACGTCCTCGGACACCACGCCTCCCCCTTCCTCACCCTGAGTTTGAATGGTGACGTGCGTATTTTTATGGTACCTGAAGATGGAAGAAGTACCTAATGTTACCTATTGTGACCTTGTGCCCTATTACAAAGCATTGCATAGTAGTTAACGCTTTTTTGGAACGCGTTAACTACTATGCAAGACCCTGCCATCCATCAACTTGAAGCATGAAGATGATAAGCCTCTTGAGCCTGTAATTTCACCGGCACTCACACCCTTCAAAACGAAACACAGCAAAGCTGTTTCACGGTAGAAATAAGAATGTTGATAGCACTTCCTCGGACAAGCCCTTCCCAAAGAACTTTACTACCTACTAAAATCTATTGCAGAAGAGTCAAAAATCGGAACAGTAATCAGTATCAATGAGAAAAGCCCCTTGGCTAGGTCAGATCACAGATATTAACATTCGGAGCTCAGTTGGACCAGTTACGTGCCTAGAATGATGAAATCAATTGAGGGCTTTATCAGACCCTTATCAAATCGACAAGGAATCGAAGATTTAACATGAGAATTCGTGTTCGTGTTGAGATATTGGTTTTTAAGAATTTTATGTAGTTGACATTTATTTACTTACTAGCGGCCCGTCCCGGCTTCGCACGGGTTGTCGCGACGATCGCGATATGTAAGTATTGTACATAGCAACACTAATGAAAACGAAACGAAGAAGTCATTGTCTATGGTTAGAAATATTCATTTCGTTTAATGGCTACCAAAAGATAAAAGATGGCGCGAGTGATAAAATTAACAAAAGCTAAGTGCCTAAATGTGTCTTAAGTTTTAACACCCATTTCCAACACATTATAAGTCTATATTAGATTTCTAAATGTTACATATTCAATCTAAATCTTTATGTGTTCCTAATAATCGTAGTTTGGGTGAATGTTAATTATAGAGAATTGGGGAAGGTAGTTACGAAATTAACAGATCTCGTGGAGAGTAATAAATAAGAGTGAAATGGAACCAGTCTGGGAGAAAAGCCAGGCCGGTCGAACTATAAGAAAAGAGTTGAGCTATGAAAGTGATCGAGTCAATGTTTATAATTAAGATTAGACCTCGGGCCCGAGTGATTAGGTAGGGTTGCTCCCAGCCAATAAGACTGCCAGAGAACGGTGGGTTGGTGGGATCCTGACGATGGACCTGGTACTACAGAACGGGGCTGTCTGGATTAAGAGTACTAAGTACACCGTTTTCGATTCCCAGTCAATCTCGCCAACGAGGCGGATTGATGGGTAAATCCTTTCAGTGGACCCTTTCGTAGAGACTAGGGTCGTCAGGAAGAGTGGTTAGGTAGGGTCTCTCCCAGCCAATAAGACCGCCAGAGAAAGGTGGGTTGGTGGGATCCTGACGATGGACCTGTCCGTAGAGACTAGGGTCGTCAGGAAGAGTATGCATGAGTTCGATTCCTATCATTATGACCGTCACCGAGGCGGATTGAGGAGATTCGTGTGGATCAAAGACTAGATATTAAGTTAAGCAATTTATGATATGTATAAAATGGATATGATTTATTCTAGATAAGTGTGGAGGAGATGGGTGTTTAAAGAGAGGCCTTTGAGTCCCATGGTTTTGCAACAAGCGAAATCATGGGATTATAATTTCAACAGGAGATGCCAAGTCCAGGATTCAACGGAACTACGTGAGTAAAGGAAGGGAGAAGATCATCTGGATAGAAACTTCGGGTATGATCTTTTCATTATAATATACCCTCGAGAGCAATGAATCCGGGTCACTCAAAGAATCCAAAAAATCTCGGAAAGTAAGAATGCTAGGTTAATGCAATAAATTGTATTTAATAGACAATTTAATACTCCTTAAATGAAAGTTAAAAAAATATGAATCACCATACATTTTATTTACACAAAATTACATAAAGAAAAAAAACTGCTGATCTCTCCTTAAAACAAAAATAGGAAACATGAAATTTTTGAACTTTATGACGATTTTCTTGAATTTCAATACTTCGTATTACCTCCTCGTGCTTCCATTACTGCGTTTACGCGGTTTGGCATGCTGTACACCAAGTTCCTTATACGATTTTGGGGAATATTCTCCCATTCCTCTGTGAGAGCAATTTTGAGCTCAGGAAGCGTGATTGGGGGAGGGTTTCGTTGTTTTACGCATCTCCCTAGCTCGTCCCAAGCATGCTCGATCGGGTTGATATCCGGGCTGCGCGCTGGCCACTCCATACAAGTAATGTTCATCTCTTGAAGGTAGTCATTCACAATCCTACCTGTATGAGGTCGGGCATTTTCATGCATAAATATAGCATCCTCACCCAAATTGACCATAAATGGACCAACGTGTTCGTTGAGGATTTCTTCCACATATCTTACGCTAGTTAAAGAGCCGTTTTCTATGATCACCAGCTCTGTGCGACTTTCAGAGGAAATTCCGGCCCACACAAGTACAGACCCACCACCGTAGGCTACTTTTTCTTCGATGCATGCTTGCTTGAATCTTTCCCCTGGTCTTCTATACACTCTGTGTCTTCCATCGTGCTTGTAGAGCATAAATTTTGATTCGTCGGAGAACATAACTTTCGACCAATCTTCAATACTCCAATTTACGTGGTTCTGGGCATATCTTAGTCTTGAAATACGATGGCCACGCTCCAGTTTAGGGCCGTTTGCAGGTCTAAGGGGTTTTAAGTTAGATTCAGCAAGCCGACGTCTTACTGTCCATGCACTTGGGTTACTTCCTCCGAGGCGTCGAAACTGATTTGTGAGTTCAGTTCCTGTGAGAAAGCGATTTCGAAGCATGGTGTTCACCAAGTATCGGTCTTCTCGTGCTGTGGTACACCTAGTTCTGCCCGTTCCTGGTCTGCGTAGGTTAGAACCAGTTTCTTCGTAACGTCGGAGAACTCTTTGTACTGTTGACAGCGACACACCGACAGTCCTGGCTGTATCGCGCTGACTCCGGCTGGTTTCCACCAATGTAAGTATTCTGGTGCATTCTTCAAGTGTAAGCGACATGATTTCAGCTTGAATAATGAATATTGAGCACTATCAACCTGGTTTATGTACCAACATAAATGACAGATTACAAACAAAAGCAAAAACAAATCCTGTAATTTCGTAGTTCCATCTTCGACAGTGTTCCCTTTTCAAATTTGATTTTTTTATGATATAACTTTACAATAACTAAGAAGTTTTAATACTTTCATTTAAGGAGTATTAAATTGTCTATTAAATACAATTTATTGCATTAACCTAGCATTCTTACTTTCCGAGATTTTTTGGATTCTTTGAGTGACCCGGATTCATTGCTCTCGAGTGTAATTATCGTTTCGAGTTATACTCAGGATAATAACTGTTACTAACTTAATAGAAGACTGAAAGCCAATTACATCGTGATAGTGCCCTGCGTCCATCATCAACTCAAACAACAGAGTGGTCAATGTCATCATCATCATCATCATCATCAGCCTATAGCAGTACACTGTTGGACACAGGCCTCCCCTAATGAGCGCCATTGCGCCCTGTTCTGAGCGAAACCAGCAGAATTTTGGAAATTGTCACTCCAAACGGCATCCTACACTACATTTGCCGAGCCGCGGTCTCCACTAAAGAACTCGTTTACCCAAACGGTTGTCGGTTTATCGGCAGATATGGCCAGCCCACTGCCACTTCAGCTTGATAATTCTCTGAGCTATGGCAACTTTAGTTCTATGTTGGATAGTCTCGTTGCGGATTCTATCCTTTAGAGAAACTCCAAGCATGGCTCGTTCCATAGCTCGCGAGCGATTTTAAACTGGTGGAGCCGTGACGGGTAGGACACACTGATTAAAAACATTCGTTTTCAAACATTGTGGTATGAGTGACAAAAAAACTCGACGAAGTATTCCAAATGCTGCTCAACACAGTTGAATCCTCCTCTTGGCCTCCCAACTGCAATATCTGCCCGAGATACGTGTACTCCGAAACAATTTCGAGAAGGTGTCTATTAACGACGACAGGACTCGGGTCAATTCGATCACTGACCATGACTTTGGTCTTGTCCAAATTTATGCCAAGACCTATCCTTCGCGAGGCTGATGCTAGGCCGTCCAGCATTGTTGTAGCTTTTCCAACGACGCCGCCAGTAGGACTAGTGGTAAATATATCACACTAATATAAAAAAATGTGTGTGTGTGTGTGTGTGTGTTTGGGTATGTTTGTTTCAAATTATTCAAAGTACTTATAACATGACAGAAAAATATCTAAAAATAACCTACGTAATTTATGATCTGGATTAAGACATAGGACCACCAGGATGTAGCCCGGTACCACGGAGTGAAGTTGCTGGCGGAAGCTAATTTGTCATAAACGTAGTTACGACAGCTGAAATGTACCTAAAGGCAAGAGCACGCACGTATCAGTTGTAAAGCTGTGACCACACGCGCTGATGCATCACTCCGCTGTCGCCGCTAAATCACAAAGGTCGCTGTCACGCAGCGCGGCCGACCGTGCACGGACATGACGTGACTTCAATGATCGGACCGGCTTTTAAAACAGTTTGCTAGCTGAACCAACTCTCTATAATAGTGATGTTTACTTTTATCATGTTACTCACTTCACTTCTTTATTAAATGGCTTCTTTGATAGTTCTTCACAATTTCGCCAATGTTATATAGGGTGGGGCCAAATTTTTCTTTTAATATTGAGGGCAGTTAGTTTTCTTTTGTAGTAAGAAGGTTTTGTTCTATGGAAATTATAAGTATGTTTTGAAGGAAAAAATAATGGCATTTTTGGATTTTTGAAAAAAGATACAGTCAGCCCAGAATATGACATTGTCAAAAAAACACGTTAGTTTCAATCAAATAGCAAAACTTTTTCCAAAGTAACTTACCAGATAAAAGCGTAAGTTTTGGCGAAAATTAAAAAAAAAAGTTTTCCATACAACTTCTTTGAAACATCATTCACCATAACATGGAGTTCATATATGCAATTCGACGCATTATGGTAATCGGGGTTATCATCATTCTGACTTGCCAAACATCATGAATGATGAATTTAAAATAAGAACAGAGTATTTCCTGTCAAGTGTTCGAATAACTTCTAACTACAAAAAAAGCTGCCTTCAATGTGGTAAAATTTTGCCCCAACCTGTATATAAAATAAACAATAAATATCAGAAAAAACTAGAAAATAAAATAAAATGAAAATGACAACTGTAGTTCAAGACGAAAAAAAACTCCCATTTGTCATGCAAATATGCGATACGATTCTAATGACGCTGACTGGCGTACAGCCGAACTACGGTCGGGCGTAAGTTCAGCGGCAATTTGGCGGTAGAGCACACATTATATGCGACCGAAGTTCGGTTCAACCGCCGAAAAAGTTCCGGGGCGGGGAAAAACAAAAGTTACGCAACTGAATTTTTGCCGCGTAAGTTCGGCGTTTATGGTGTACCTACCATATCAGCCGAATACGTCGGAACGTAATATCAGCTGCGGAACTTCCATCGCGTAATTTCGGCATAGTGTATTTACACACTATGTATAAGAGTGCACTAAGAAAGGATTTAAATCGTGCTTCGGAAGGCACGTTAAGATGTTGTTCCCGGCTTTTCAGTCGTTAAGCCATGTCGGAGGCCTTCGGGCGGCCTAAAAACTGCGCCACCAAAGTTGGTTACTCGCTCATACGAAGAAAAAGAAGTCTCTTTAACTGTTGATTCTGAATATACCTACAGCAAAAAGAGTATATTCTTTCTAATGAGAAACATTATTAAAAAAGTTAGTTTCGAAAAGTTCGCTACGTGCTCGTGGCGTGTGGGTTACACAATATGTTTTATAAATTATTGCGGTGAGGACATGTGTGTGCTCGCCCTAAAAGTTTACAAACATGTGTGGTCATGATTTCGTACGTGTGATGTTTTTATACACAAATAGTAAAAGCACGTCGAAACTGTACCTAAATATATAACACTGTGATAAAGCTTTCAGTCTTGACTGATATCCAACTCTTAGTCGTAAGCCGTGAGTAAAGCCTAAAACTAGCCTAAGACGGAGACGTTCACCGATGTAACGGTACGTGAAAATTCCCGTTTTTCAATATGAATGAGTTAATTCACGTTAGTTTCATGAGTAAAATAAGACGGATACGTAGGCCGTGCTGCATAACACAGGGTAAGGCAGAATAGATTAAGGCGACTATACAGGTCAAACCTCCGTCTCGCTCGCACTATTCAACATTTTTGATCCGTTTTCCTACCAAAAAGATTGCACCAATGTGATCAACTTTGGTGCAATTTTGTGGTAAGAAAACGTGATAGAATCAAAACGCCTTAAACTGTGCAATAGGCAAACAGTTTAGTAAAGTTTACAAATATTAAGTCAATGGCAATACGTACTCCATTAAAAAATGTTTCATCCAGACTTTATCAAAGCAAAAACTAGCGTTGATATTTTTTTAAACAAAATATCTATATATATATATAAAAGAAAGTCGTGTTAGTTACTCCACTTATAACTCAAGAACGGCTGAACCGATTTAGCTGAAAATTGGCAGGGAGGTAGTTTAGAGCCAGGAGAAGGACATAGGATACTTTTTATCCCGTTCGACAGCATTCCCGTGTGACTTGACATGAAACGTCAGTCATTATAAAACGTGGTATAACAAAAAAGAATCAGACTTGGAATAACAAAACGCAAATGACAGCAATGTAATTGACGTATAATGACAGATGTGTAATGACGTATGGATGACAATTTGATATTTGTAAGAAATCAATAATAAAACTATTTCTATTAAATAAATAATTAACAATTATAATGTAATGATAGTGCCATTGCCCATTCGTTTTTAATTTCAGGTGAAGAAACTACAAAGAAAGTTAGCTCAATGAATTATTACGCATATCGTCAAACGATATGCGTAATAATTCATATAAAAGAAAGTCGTGTTAGTTACTCCACTTATAACTCAAGAACGGCTGAACCGATTTAGCTGAAAATTGGCAGGGAGGTAGTTTAGAGCCAGGAGAAGGACATAGGATACTTTTTATCCCGTTCGACAGCATTCCCGTGTGACTTGACATGAAACGTCAGTCATTATAAAACGTGGTATAACAAAAAAGAATCAGACTTGGAATAACAAAACGCAAATGACAGCAATGTAATTGACGTATAATGACAGATGTGTAATGACGTATGAATGACAATTTGATATTTGTAAGAAACTTGGAATAACAAAACGCAAATGACAGCAATGTAATTGACGTATAATGACAGATGTGTAATGACGTATGGATGACAATTTGATATTTGTAAGAAATCAATAATAAAACTATTTCTATTAAATAAATAATTAACAATTATAATGTAATGATAGTGCCATTGCCCATTCGTTTTTAATTTCAGGTGAAGAAACTACAAAGAAAGTTAGCTCAATGAATTATTACGCATATCGTTTGATGATTCGTCAAAATGCTGACAACTATTTGCTGCGGTTTCGTCGATTGTTTCAGCAGTATTGCGTTGACATGTATGTAAAAATAGAAACGGAACGTTTAACATTCATTAGGTTGAACCAAGCCAAACTGCGTTCTGAGGAGTACATCCATTTACGTGATGCAGTTAGTACTGAAGGAAATGCAGCTAATATTGGTCGATTAACTATTCTGCCGGCGACATATATTGGTAGTCCACGTCATATGCATGAATATGCACAAGATGCAATGACATATGTTCGTCATTACGGTCGGCCAGATCTCTTTATTACTTTTACCTGTAATCCAAAATGGGTAGAAATTACTCAATTGCTGCTTCCCGGACAAACATCAAGTGATAGACACGACATCACAGCACGTATATTCAGGCAAAAAATTCGGTCCCTGATGAACTTTATTGTTAAACAACGCGTCTTTGGAGATACTCGATGCTGGATGTATTCAATCGAATGGCAAAAGCGAGGCCTGCCGCACGCACACATTCTTATTTGGTTCGTGGAAAGAATTCAGCCTGACCAAATAGATGATATCATATGTGCCGAGATTCCTGATTATGAAGTCGATCCAGACCTACATGATGTTGTTACTACTAATATGATTCATGGACCGTGTGGTGCCATCAATCCCCAATCACCTTGCATGGTCGATGGAAAGTGCTCTAAACGATATCCACGGAAATTAACAGCGGAGACTGTCACTGGCAATGATGGTTATCCGCTGTATCGGCGTCGATCACCAGATGACAACGGTCGAGCTGTCACAACGAAAGTGAAAAGAATGGATTTCGTTGTCGACAACAGTTGGATTGTTCCATATTCGCCACTTATTTCTAAATCGTTCAAGACACATTGCAACGTTGAATACTGCAATTCAGTTAAGTCCATAAAATATATTTGCAAATATGTCACGAAAGGCAGTGATATGGCGGTTTTTGGATTACAATCCTCGAATACCAACGATGAAATTTCACGCTATAAAGTTGGTCGTTATGTGAACTGTAATGAAGCGATTTGGCGTATATTCGCATTTCCCATTCACGAACGTCATCCTACTGTTACGCATTTGGCGGTGCATCTGGAGAATGGTCAACGAGTATATTTCACGGCTTCGAATGCTACGCAACGTGCTGAAACACCTCCAGCAACTACATTGACCAGTTTTTTTGCAATCTGCCAAAGCGATCAGTTTGCACGAACTTTGCTTTACTCGGAGATGCCACGTTATTATACTTGGAATGCTTCATCGAAGAATTTTCAAAGACGGAAGCAAGGCGATGCGGTTCCTGGGTATCCAGATGTGCGTTCTACTGATGCTCTTGGTCGTATGTATACAGTTCATCCAAAGAATAATGAATGTTTCTATTTACGGTTGTTGCTGGTAAATGTGCGTGGGCTAACGTCATTTGAGCCACTACGAACTGTTAATGGTGTAATATTCCCAACATATCGTGCTGCATGTGAAGAATTGAAGTTATTAGAAAACGAGTCATTGGGATACGACAATCGCTGAAGCCATTATCTCTGCATCACCAAGTCAGATACGCACATTATTCGCTATCATAATTTCGACATGTTTTCCATCAAACCCATGTAACCTGTGGCACAAATACAAGGATAATATGTCAGAAGATATTTTACATCAAATTCGTGTGAGTTCCAGAAATCACGATATTGAGATGAATGAGGAGATACATAATCGTGCTTTACTCTTGATCGAAGATATGTGTTACCTCATGTGCGGTAATTTATTAATCAGGTTAGGAATGCCAGCACCATATCGTGAAATGAATGACGCATTTAATCGAGAATTAGAACGGGAACGTGAATATGATCACCAGGAATTAGATTTAGTAGTTCAAACGAAAGTACTCCTGTTGAATTACCAACAAAAGGAAGTTTATGATACTTTAATGCAGGCAATCGATGATGAAAATGGTGGTTCATATTTCCTAGATGCCCCTGGTGGAACTGGCAAGACATTCCTCATGTCATTAGTTTTAGCAACTGTTCGGGCGAGATCTAACATAGCGGTTGCAGTTGCTTCTTCTGGAATAGCAGCCACATTGTTAGAAGGATGCCGTACGGCTCATTCAGCATTCAAATTACCGTTAAATCTTCAAACTATTGAAGAACCAACGTGTAATATTGCAAAACACTCAGCAATGGGCAAAGTTTTAGCGGTATCGAAAATCATCATCTGGGACGAATGCACAATGGCGCATAAACGTGCATTAGAAGCACTTAACCGAACATTAAAAGATTTACGCAATGACTCGAGATGATTAAAATTGCATATATTATAATAATATTATTAAGACTAATATATTTATTGATTATTTACAGTCTAGCTAGCTGACCCAACAGACGTTGTCCTGTCTCAAAGAGGATATCGAAGTTAAAGAAACATTCAAAAAAGATATCGAGGAAATCGATGTGAGAGAAGCTACATATTTAAAGGGAATACTAAAGTTAAATAAGCATTCAAAGAGTTTATTGAAGTGGAAAAAGCAATCAATGAGGATAAAACAACAACAACAACGACACCCTACCCTACCCTACCGTACCCTACGCTACCCTACCCCTACCCCTAACCCTAATCCTACCCCTACTCTTACCCTTACTATCAATATTAACGGAATAAAAAGTATCCTATGTCCTGCTCCTGGTTCTAAGCTACCTCCCCAACAATTTTCAGCCAAATCGGTTTAGCCATTCTTGATTTATAAATAGTGTAACTAACACGACTTTTGACTTTTTTTTTTTTGTATTTTTTCAATTAAAAAAAACTGCTTATTTATTGCCTTTAAGGCGGAACAAAGTGCGCCGGGTTAGCTAGTTTTCATGATATTTTTAACCGACTTCAAAATAAGGAGGAGGTTCTCAATTCGGTTGTACGTTTTTTTATGTTGGTTAACTCATAACTACGTCTTTTATGAACCGATTTGGAAAATTCTTTTGTCGTTGTGTAGGGTATACTTTTCAATTGGTCCCATATAAATTTGAAGTAAAAATACCAACCCAATGGAATGGAATGAAAATTTTATGTGCTCAAATTTTATTAATTTTTTTATCTTTGTTACCTCATAACTCCGTCATTTATGAACCGAGTTAGAAAATACATAACTTTTTGTTAGGGTATACTTTTTGTATAGGGTGAATTTGTAAAAATATACTAACCCTAAAGGTAAAAAAACTGGAATGAACATTTTATTGGCTTTCGAATTTGATGTATGTTTTAAGTTTGTTACCTCATAACTCCATCATTTTTTATTCGATTCGAATCCGCAACCTTTTGCATCTCGGGAGAGCTTTCAACCACTGCGCCACAAAGGTTATAGAATAATTTTCTCACTATAATTTTCTGTTTGTCTGCATGAAATATTTGTGGTTAAAAGTTCTTGATGTTGACTCACACAAGCGGGTAACGACCGCAATTGTTTTTGTTGAGCTTTCAACAATTTATATGACCACAAATATCTTTGCAAATAATTGTTGGCTAATGTTCTAGTGAACTTTTGGTCAACATCTGTGTATCTGCTTTTTGAACATAAAATTATACACAGTCATAATAATAAATGACCTCTTTAAGAGCCCTCGCAAATTGAGCGACTTGTCGCCCCACAAAGTTGTCGTTTGCATCTGGCGTCTTGTCGCCGCAACTAGACGCAGAGCTGTCGCTTGCGTCGGCGACTAGTCGTTACGACATATGTCGTACATGAAGCGATCATTAGTGGTAGAGTCACGCGACTGTCGTGTGTGTGCGCGTGCACAGCGTGACTAGACGCGGCAAAAAGTAGTAAGCGCGCGCGACTTCCCTAGATTGTCGACGCGACTCCGCAACTCTGTCGCCAAATGTGCGATGCTTTGAACAAAATATATGATCATTGTCGGCCGCAGCCTGACGTCGCGTGTCGCGCTGTAGTGTGCGCCTAGGCTAGGACCTCTCACGCTGTCATCACAAACAAACCACATGAGGTATCCACACGGGTACCGCTTACCATCAGGAGGACCGTATGCCTGTTTGTTAACTTAGCAGTATAAAAAAATAACCAGAGACTTGTATCTCGCAAAAAACGAGTACATAATTGGCTCATCTACTTAAGATTGAACAAAACAGAACAAATATACCTTGATTGATGCCATGTTTGGAAGCCAGAGCTCGAAGCTGGAACCTTTGTTTGCAATTACAGGACGTCTATTGTACCGGAAACCAATTATTTCTCACACAATGCCGCTCAAATTATCGGTGTTAGCTTTTGGCTGAATGTTTCACGAGTTACTACAGGTGTCTGCTCTCAATTTTGAATCAATTTGGCTGGAGTTTATTGATTTGTTTTGACATTGAAGACTGGTCTCATACATACAGCCCAAATGTCTCTCTGAATTCAAAGATGGGATTCATAATCACACTAATATTATAAATGCCAAAGTTTGTGTGACTCAACTCCGAACGGATTAGAATGAAACTTGGAATATACATAGTTTATTTCCTTAATTTACATTTAGGCAACTTTATATTCGGATATCATGCGAGCGAAGCCGCGGGCGGAAGCTAGTTCTTAATAACCATGACTGAAGCAAACCCACAACCTTCTGAATCTCGGGTGGGATGTCACCCACGGCTCCACAAAGCTAGCCAGATACGTAGACCGTACTGCATAGCACAGGGTAGAGGAATCTAGATTAAACTGTGCAATAGCTACTAAAACAATAAATTGTTGTGCAATAGCTACTAAAACAAAACATCTTCAATTTAACATTGAATTGTAGGGTAATCTTTGGGGCATGCCTAAAGTTCTAAATAGAAATTCGATACTTATCCTCAAATATCACATAATCCACAAGATTGCCAGCCCGCGAGTTTTGGTTCAAGTCGGTTGCTCCGCAGAAGTCATCGAAAAAGTCAATGTATCTTTTTTTATAATTGTTTGCTGAATCATTTCCTAGGTATTTAAAATACAAAATATTTAGTACAGATTCCGCCAACCTCTGAAGAGTTTCACGAAAACCTAACAGAAATTCGACAGTGTTTCGCCTTCCCCCTAAGGCGTTAATTCAAATTCCGCTAACATTCTCTGACGAGTTTCACATAGACCCTATTGGGATTTTGTGGTTTTTGTGTTTTGTGTTCGTATGGGGAAGCGACACAAATTCGACAATGGGAATTAATTAATCAATGGGAATCGGGGCGAGACTTTGTCGATTTCTGTTGGGTTTTTGTGCTGCTGCGCCCATCGATCGTGCCCTCAGGGCATTGTCAGTTAGAACGAACATGTTGGCCCGCATACTGCCAATCCTTTTTTAAGTACGGCCTGTGGGTTAACTATACACAGAAATGCTGGAATGCCCTGCGCGTTCATTATAATAATGGATTCAGAGTGCTATTGGGGCTGCCCTGCTTCTGTAGCGCATCCGGGATATTTGCAGAGTCCTGCGTTGACGACTTTTAAGCAATCATCCGCAATAGAACAGCACCCCTTATGCACCAGGTGAGGGGAGGTAACAGTAGCTATCTAAAACTTATAGCTGGAAGGCTGGACACAGACTGTGATTTTATGAAGCACTGGATGCACACACTTAGTGCCATGCGCCTGTAAATGCAATGTCTCCTCCACTTACAATGTTTTAATTGTTTTTAAGCCTACCTACTCGTAAACAATGGCTGTATTATACACTTAGAACCAAGCTGAAATAAACATTATTGAATTGAATTGAAACTCGTCAGAGAAGGTTAGTGAGCAAATTGCTTAGTCTTAAATACCTGTACCTGGCTTTCCACAAAGTCACGACTGAGTCAATTTCCTATGAATTATTTCCTACCTACCAAATGTTATTGTTCCCAGCACGCATACCTCTTTGGAAAAACGTAGAAACATATAATTGGCTATAAATTAACTAAGACTCAACAATTTTATTTCATATCGCTGTGGGTTTTTCAAATAACCAAGTTGCAGATTTTGAAAGCAAAATGTCGATATTGGTTTTGCATGATCCGAAATGTATGAAAACGAAGTAGAATGTGTTCTATTTAAATGTAAATATCATTGATTGAACTATCTGTGGTGCCATGCTGCGTCTACCATAGGGATGGATATGGTAGTAGATCCCCTTCGGTGAGCGATTTCCCTAATGGCATATCCAAATGGCCAGGCATCGGGTATCAGAGGTCTTGGGTCTTGTTATGGAAAAGCTAGTGGCCAATTACTGGTATTGAAGTTTCAAGGACAACGTATTGCTACAATATACTATGTTTTAGCATTTTGGGGATAAATAAATGTTATTAAAACCTTTGATAACATTATGTATTCAATCTTCAAACTTCAAAAATTATTTATTCAATTAGAACATTTTGAATCGACAACTTTTTTACTTTACACCAATTCGTAACTAAAAAGAGAAGTTGTAATAGGTAAAATGTAACTTATTATAAGCAAGAAAAAATAAATGGCGAGTTATAAGGATGTAAATAATTAATCAGTACCTATGCAAGAGAGGGAAAATTTGGAAATATTGGGGCACACTAAAAAGCAAAACGATTCATTATCGATGTCTAATAATAAGATATTAATGTTCATAATAAGTGCATTATTATAATGATATTATCATAAAGATATGAATCTGTGATTATTATTTAAAGGCTATTTAAATTAATATTTTACACGATTCATAAGTAGTATCGGCGCAACTCTGAGTTGAAATCATTGTTAATATTCACTCGAGAAAACGTTACCATAAAAATTGAATTAAATGGCTGAACTCCTACTCATGGCTACAAGCCGTCTTGCTGCTAGTTGTACGACAAACTTTCACAACATCTGAATATCCTTTCTTATCTTTTTTTTCTGATTTTTTGGGGTTCGTTACCGAAGGGTAAGCAATAAAGCTTTGTGGTAACTTTGTTTGTCACTCTACCCTCTCTCTCAATGATTTTCAATGTGTTGTAAAAGTGAAATCTTGTATAAAATGTTGGCGATATTGATTGTAGATAGAGATTTCTTCATATCGTTATTTATCTTACATTCTACTAATGTTATAAGCGCGATAGTTTGTAAATGAGACGTGAATTGTTTTATTTTATTTTGTTTGCTATTAATTTACATAATTTACAATTTATTTAAACGGGTTAGGGTGGTATACGTACCCATTAGAGCACTACAATAGGAAAATGTCAATAAAAGATATATTCAAATAAATACATTTCAATAGCCACAAAAATATTATTTTAACAATTTTTAGGATTCCCTACGGAAACCCTACTAAGACTTCGCTGTCCGTCTATCTGTCTGTCCGTCTGTCTGTCTGATCTCATGAAGCGTGATAGCTAGGACATTTAAAATTTTCAGATAATGTATTTCTGTTGCCACTACAACAACGAATACTAAAAATAGAATAAAATATTGAATATTAAAAAAATATTAAATATTAAATATTAAGGGGGACTTTCATACAACAAAAGTTCGAATTGTGCATAATATTATATGCTAATAGGCTACTTTTTATCCGCGTATAGCACGTACGAAGCCGCGTTTATTTTAAAAAAAAAGTGAGTTTTTGTTTTGGACGAAAGTGCACACTGTTTACTCTTGATACAGTCCTCCATTGCGGTGTTGGTTTTTATGTATGTATATTTCTTTCTCTTTTATTGTTAATTTTTTTATTTGATTTGTAGATTATTTCTTTGTCTCCGTATATGGCTGGAAGTTGTAAACTATTTGAAGCTGAAATAAAAATAATAATTATGAATTATAAGTTACGTTTATGGATAAAGAGGATGCATACCACAGACTTCAATCTAAAAAGCATACTTTTCTTGTGAAATTTCAAGTTAAAAATTAAACTTAAGTTACATAATCTCTTCACCCTTTCTTAAGAATTTGGACCTTTTAAGTCACTTACTGAGTTTATATACGACATGAACCCTCGTCTCGAGACACACTCGCACTTGTCGGAATTTATTTATTTTGCCGATCTTCCGAAAATGGCTGGGTTAATCCTTTTAACCCGGACCGGCCTTTGAAATCTGTTTGTAAGAATTTTCAGCTTATTTATACAGCCCCAAATTCACAATATGAGTCACATCAGTTGGATTGTGGAGATTATAACAGTCTCACCCTCATAATCTAAGTCTCCTCAAGAATTCCTCACCTCGACATATTTTTTTTTATTCAATGGCATCGGCGATAATTTATTTCCACAATTTCGTTAATATCAAGTGTATTGTTGATAACTAATAGGGGGCATTGTTGTACGATATTGACGTAGGTACGTTGAAGTTTAATCGTCCAGTCTTCAGTAAGGTCTTTTTCTGCTATAGCAATTTTGGCTGTACCAAAAACGATCAGCAAACAATTTTCTTCGTCAGAAATTACAGGCCATTCACTTTTATACCATTTCAATTTTTTATATCAATTCACTAGTGTCTGTCTTATTGGTAACGTAGGTTGAATAAAACTCTAACATGTTTACACAAAATAAATCAGGACAACACTAGAAAATAAAATGACTTATCAACTCATAAAAGTCGTTAATTTTTTTATCTCTACAAGTATAAAGCGAAACAGGGAAAATCAATTATACCATTCAACCAGTAATAATGAAATGCAGATGTCTTGATATTAATATCAGGATCATCATTCAACGTCAGCTAACAATATTAGCTGAGAGATTGATGTGCTGCCTTTATCTGTCTCATTGTTACCAACTTCGCTTATATTAAAAACGGAACCCTAAAAATAACAATTGCTTGTTTAATCGCTGAGCGAAATTCAACCTTGTATTAAACTATTCAAGATAAGAAATTGATTAAGCTATACGCTTTCTATTTTAGAGTGCTTTCGCAATTTCTTTTTTGCTGGTGGCGAAGCAAAAAGGAGGTTCAAGTACTAAGTACTGTAATAAGTAAATTATCACTCAACATCATCTAGCTCAAGACTTATGAGCTTAAAGATCTTGGATTATGGGAACCATATGACTTTTTTCAAGAATTTATTAGTGTGCTGGATATCCTGGCTGCAGACCATGAATTCTATAATCTTGTATAGTTCAGCATACCTACCTACAATACTTGCATGGGTTTTTCAAATTTTACACGTGTATGTTTGAAAGTAAAGTAAATCTATATATATAAAAGAGAACTATCCTCACTCACTCACTGACACACTCATCACGAAATCTCAGAAACTACAGGGCCTAGAGGTTTGAAATTTGGTACAGGTACTCTTTAAAGAGTGTGAATGCTCACTAAGAAACGGTTTTTGGAAATTCAACCCTTAAGAGGGTGAAAAGGGTTAAAAATATTTGTATGAAAAATCGTATTCCTTGAACTTAGAAACTTGAAACCTGGGACATGTATTGTTCCATACAATCAATGAAGATTGGTGTCATTGAAAATTTGAAATAGGCCTCGAGGGGGTTGCAATGGGGTGGTAAAGTTTGTATGGGAAAATCTTAACGCGTGGTGTGATTTTCTTGAAACTTCGTCAGAACACATTGAATATTAAATAATAAAAGACCGCATACCAGGTTTTTGAAAAAAATACATTAATGGAGGGTAATCTATACATATAAAATCCTTTGTCCAAACCTTTGTGGTTTCTATAAAATCCTTTGTAGGAACCTGAAACTTGGAGGGTGTATTCTTTGTATGACGTAGGCATGCGATAAGAAAGGATTTTCCGAAATTCCATCCCCAAAGGGAGTGAAAAACGGTGACGAAGTTTGTATGGGACAACGTGATTCCTTAGTCCAATCTACTTCAAATTTTGTATAAACATTCTTTGACAGAATCGATGGAAGACGTGTTTCGTATTTTATTCAAATTCATCGCCTAACGGGGTCAAAAAGGGGCAGAAAGTTATTTTGGGGATGATTTGCATCGAAGTTGATATCAATACTCCTTAGTGACACATGTTTTGCCATTTTGACACTGTCGTGTTTGAAAAGTCATTCCAAATTTATTCAAAAAACGTTGTTCTCACACAAAGGCTCCTACACACAGGTGCGTGGGCCTAGGTATGTTATTATCAGACAATATAACAGAATATATCGCATTATCACATGCGTAAATATTGAAAAAAAAAATTTTTTCTGATCGAGTATAGTGCCCCGATTCATGAAAGTCTGACATTTGCCTGTAGTTTCACAGATAAGAGAGGGGTTGTTGTACATTTGCCACTAAGTAAATTCGTCACATTTTTGACACTCCATTGACAGTAAATTCTTAACATGCATTAAAAAAGATGTGTAGGTGAATAAAGTGATCAGTCATAATTTTATTTCAATATTTGCGTCTGCCGGAGGGCTTCAAAGTGCAATTTGAATTTCCAAAATCGGATGGTTACTTTTTGAGATTTTCCCAAATTTGACAAAATTCTACCATTTTCTGGATCAAGAATTTCCCAATTACTTTTTTTGAGCTCGCTTTTCAAGAAACGGAAAAATTATATCTTGAGATTGAATTAAGCTACAGCTTGAGCTATCTTAGGAGGCAGACAGACAAAAACTGTAGGCAGTAGAAGGGCCTTTACTCGCAAAGCCACTCTGTGCTCCGTTCACTTTTTCATCAGTACATTATAGTCAAATTTTATCGTGTGCTTTATTTCTAAATTACATTTTCAATTACTTTGATAGTTGAGCGTAGTGTGAGATCTGTAGAATTTTAGTACATTATGTATTAGGACGGCTAAAAAGTTACATATTGCTGCGATGACGCAATTATGTGCAAGGAATTGGAACGCAGTATCTCAATAACGCATGCGATATTACCGCCGATAATATCACACCTGTGTGGGGGAGCCTTAAAAGCTTGGTGCAATGCGATACTCTTTAAAATTTGAATGTCAAATAAAAAATATTATTTAAATCGGATTAGAATTCGAAATTTCGATTTCATTCATTTGGATACCACGGGGATAGCAAGTTTTTTTTTTACATAGACTTGAGATTTTTCACAGAGACTATAACGAAAATAAATAAACACCTAAAGCGCTGAAGGACTTGCTGCTTTTTGTAGCGAAAATGAAACTTAAAGAGGGTGATTTATGAAAGTTTGCATGGGTAACCAATCATAATCAAGAGTTAGGCATATAAAAACTCATCATACCTATACCGGCTGTTAACTTGGCGACGGGTTGCCAACGGAAACAGGAACGAAAAAAGGAGTGATAGCGGGAAAGGGATATGGTATCTACATATTACTACATTACGGAGTAGGTAATGTAGTAATATGTAGGTACTTTTTATTCCATTCATATTTAGGGTTCCGTGTCAAATTACCGGGCTTGGGTTTTCACATGAAAGAACATACGTAAAAAAAAGAGTATAAATGCAAACGAAGTTGCGAGCGGGTCAGCTAGTAAAGTATAATTTAGGACACACGGTATGTCGTTGATCGGACGTGGTTATGACGCGAAGTCGTCGAGCTAAATTGTGCTTTATTTCCGTGCATTTTGTATTAAACTTGAATGGAATAGGAAAGCGCCCGCGCCATGTCCGCGCCAGGTCATACAGGTGAGGCCTACGCCTTACAGAGAAACCTTTGGAGTTGGTAAAAATAAAAATTAAAGTTAATCTTTTGTATAAGTTTAACAAAATAACCCCGCAAAATAACAAAGACCGCAGCAAACTAGTCAAACCATAAACTTAAGTCAACAGCAAGTTAGAAACTGCGTACGCTCTCAGAAACTTTACTCTATTTCCTTTTACCCCGATTTCTCCACAGAAGAGAAACCAACCTACTTACTACTAGAAGAGGCATCGAGCGTCGCAGAGCTATGAGCATTTGCTCATACTTTCATACAATTTTGCCAATAAGCTTTTTGTAATCCCTCAATCTGTGTGGAACTGCAGCGCTGCATTTTGCGTGTGAAAACACTAATATCATTATGATCATGCTAGCTTCTGCCCGCGGCTTTGCTCGCGTAGTACCGGGATAAAATCTATGCCTGTGTGTTAAACCAAGTCACAAACGGTGTATATACCAAGTTTAATTCAAATCCATTCTGTAGTTTCTGCGTGAAAGAGTAACAAACATTCAGCCATTCATTCATACATCCATACTCACAAACTTTCGCATTTATAATATTTGTAGGATAGTAGGATTAAGGAGAAAGTAGGATTCAGAACCCACTGTTGGGCATAAACCTCCTTCCTCAAACCTATTGCAACCGTTTGTGTCTATTTGATCCAGGTCTTTCGCTGTATGGCAATGATGTCGTCGAACCACTTTGCTGTTGGTCTAGATTTGTTGAATGTATGGGTGAGGGAGAAACCAACCTGCGACAGTACTTATACGAATTCTCAAAGTGGGTCTACGCTCGACGAGCCGTTTGTTGGTTTTTCGACGAACATGTTCGAGGGCGGTGCTCGTTGGCAGGCTCGTGTAGGTCGTGTGTGAAAGTGCCGCCAACGACGACACCCAGAACGGCTCGGCTCGTACTCGGCTCAACCTACCTTCACGGATTGCTCTTCTATTGGTCTATTAGGTTTACTTTTCTGTGGTTTTCTCAATTCCAGGGTCTTTTACCAGAATCGTATTGCAGTAAAGTTATCAATGGCCCGATAACCCGCGATATTTCGAACATCGAACTTACGTAAATAACGAGGTGAACTCTTTCACTTCGCCCTTCGTTTTACTGCCTTCGAATCCGAAGGAGCACGTTTTTACGATGATGATGATAATGATGAAGTCCAGGCTGATTTCGACTACATCGACTGTTTGTATTTTGGACACGCATATTTATTCAAATAAAATAAAATGTTGTTATAGCTTTGTCGATCTGCCCTAGAAAACTTTCATAGTTTATCTATCTGTCTATCTATCACATTGCTGAGCAATGCTGACAATAAATATCTTACCAACGTTAATTTTGGTTACCCAAATGCCGAACGCATTCAACCATACTACCATCACACAATCAATTATACTAAACGGCCCATAATGTTCCATACTTGAGGCTTGATTCATGTGACGCATTACCACCATATGTCTCGGTCTAATAGGAAGACGATTTCAGGATTCTGATGTATCGATGTATTACCGTATTCGGTAGATTAGCGATTATCAATTACATATGACGACCTAAAACCGATAACTGTTGGGGTAATCGAGTTCTTGGAGACCGCGGCTCGGCAAACGTAGTGTAGGACGCCTTCCGGCCAGGTTGAGTGACGATCTGCGAAAGCCGATAGAATCTGGATTCGTCGAGCTCAGGACATGGCGCAATGGCGTCATTAGGGGAGGTCTATGTCCAGCAGTGGACTGTTGTGGGCTGATGATGATGATGATGTTGATGATGACGACCTCCTGGAGAAGATAGCTTTATGCGATGAGGCCACCCATTGCGCCTTTATTTTTAATGCATTCTCATTAAGTTGAAGTAGGTACTTTACTCAACACAATCTCTTAACCCATTGTTATGTTATTATGTACGGTTACTGATATAAATTAAGTTTATTTTTATTTTTCATTTTCACTTTGTATATTGTGTTAAGCTATATATAACTAACAAATTATCCTATATGGCGTACCGGACCGCTGGAAATCATCATCATCATCATCAGCCTATAGCAGTCCACTGCTGGACATAGGCCTCCCCTAATGAGCGCCATTGCGCCCTATCCTGAGCTCGATTCATCCAGCTTCTACCAGCAGCCTTTCGCAGATCGTCACTCCACCTGGCCGGAGGGCGTCCTACACTACGTTTGCCGAGCCGCGGTCTCCACTCAAGAACTCGTTTACCCCAACGGTTATCGGTTCTTCGGCAGATATGGCCAGCCCATTGCCACTTCAGCTTGCTAATTCTCTGAGCTATGTCGACAACTTTAGTTCTATGTCGAATATACTCGTTACGGATTTTATCCTTCAGAGAAACTCCGAGCATAGCTCGTTCCATAGCTCGCTGAGCGACTTTAAACTGGTGGACTAGCCGTACTGTGAGTGTCCACGTTTCGGCTCCGTATGTCATGACGGGTAGGACGCACTGATTGAAAACTTTCGTCTTCAAACATTGTGGTATGGGTGACGAGAAAACTCGACGTAGTTTTCCAAATGCTGCCCAACCCAGCTGAATCCTCCTCTTGGCTTCCTTCTCGAAGTTGTTTCTACCCAACTGCAATATCTGCCCGAGGTATGTATACTCCGAAACAACTTCAAGAGGGTGTCCATTAACGACGACAGGAGTCGGATCAATTCGGTGATTGACCATGACTTTGGTCTTGTCCAAATTCATGCCGAGACCTATCTTTCGCGAGGCTGATGCTAGGCCGTCCAGCATCTGTTGCAGCTCCTCCAGCGACTCCGCCATTAGGACTATGTCATCAGCGAATCGCAAGTGTGAGATGTGCTCGCCGTTTATGTTAATGCCCATACCTTTCCAGTCCAGCGTCTTAAACATATCCTCCAACGCGCTCGTGAACAGTTTCGGAGATATGACATCTCCCTGTCTCACTCCACGGCGCAGTTGGATGGGTTTAGACTGCTGGTCCTGTACTCGGACACTCATAGTGGCAGCTTCGTAGAGACATCTTAACACTTCGATATAACGATAGTCCACTTGGCATCGCTGTAAGGATTCCAGGACAGCCCAGGTTTCGACAGAGTCAAAGGCCTTCTCATAGTCCACAAAAGCCAGACACAAGGGCTGATTATATCCTTCGGACTTCTGTATAATCTGCCTCACTGTGTGAATGTGGTCTATGGTGCCATATCCTCCTGCACATGCTCCTGCACAACAGGAGCTCCTCCTGCCTTCAGAAGTTCTGAAGTGACTCCGTCTTCACCGGGGGCTTTTCCATTTTTAAGCTGTCTCAGGGCCAGTACGACTTCGTCTTGGCTGATATCTGGCAGGTCGTCGGTGTAGTGGCGGGTGAGGGTGGCTCTGGAATCATGGTTGTCACGTTGGGGGCAAGGTGCATGTGCCGTGTACAGTCGGCCATAGAAGTCCTCGATCTCTGATAACATCTCCGGCTTTGACAAGACGGTTCGGCCATCGTGTGTTGTTAACTTCGTCAGGTGGCTCCTGCCAAGCTGCTGAGTGAATACTTTGGACCCTCGGTTTCGCTCTATCGCCTCTTCAATGAGGCGTGTGTTGGAGCTCCGAAGGTCACGCCGTATCATCTTCGCAATTCGCTTGTTCAGGTCTGACCTCTCTGACGAAGTGGCCTGAGTGGTTTCCCGTCTTTTTGCCATCAGCCCAAGAGTGTCATCCGAAAGTTTGGACTTCTTGCCTTTAGGCTGCATTTGGCAGAATTTGATGCCCTCGTCCCTTAACGTTCCAACCACGTTCTGTAGGGCCTCATCAACGTCATCGGTGGGTTCCACGGCAACGAATCTATCACCGAGAAGCTTCTGAAACTTCTCGGTGCCCGCCATGATCTGGAGTAGATTGGGTCGGAGCGTGGACTTCATCAGACGGTTTCTTTCCAGCTGAAGATTAATATTCAGAGAGCCTCGGACAAGTCTGTGATCAGATCCGGTGTTAAACCTGTTGATCACGGAGACGTCTCTGAATATGTGCTTCTTATCCGTCATGATGAAGTCGATCTCATTTTTGGTCACAGCGTCGGGGCTTCGCCACGTCCACTTCCTGTGGGGCTTCTTCTTAAAGAACGAATTCATCAAAAAGAGCCCCTCCTTCTCTAGGAAGTTGACGAGCATATGCCCCCTGTGATTTCTACTTCCATGACCATGCGGGCCCACTCTGGATTCGTCGCCAACCCAGCGTCCCACTTTGCCGTTAAAGTCCCCCATAACAACGTTGAAGTGAGCCTTAGTGGTGTTGTGCAAGGCTTTGGATATGTCCTCGTACATATCCTCCACTTCATCATCCAAGTGTGCCGAGGTCGGTGCGTAAACCTGAATGATCTTCATACTATACCGCTTGGATAGTCGAAGGATCAGGTACGCTACCCTGGTCGACACACTGGAGATTTCCTGAACGTTGTTACAGAGGGCCTTATTGACAAGAAACCCTACGCCACCCTGTGATGTGTGGTCACCCTCGCGGAAGTACATTAGATGGTCCGAGTCTAGGGTAATGGTGTCCTCTCTACGGACTTCACATAACCCCAGAACATGCCACCTAATGTTCTCCAGCTCCACTTCCAACTGCGCTAGATGTTCATCGAGCCTCAGAGTGCGTCCGTTATACGTTGCTAGGGTCAGGTTTTGCAGGTAGCCAGAGGTAGCCCGGTGATTGTTCGCACCCCTTGCCCCGCCGTTACCATGGCCGCTACCTGTATGACCAGGAATAGCGGGGCGGCCGGGAACTGGGGGCCATTTCTTTTTTGTAATTTTCATTAGGGGGTTTATGCCCATAATCCCCACGCTGGGCAAGCGGGTTGGGGATCGCAGGGCACAGCTTCTCGCACTGCCGACGCTGCTGCCCGTCAGCGGCCAGGGGATTTATCTGTGCCGATGTAGGCTGCGCTATGCCGCAATCAGCCGGCCGCCAGAGCCTCGTCCGTTATTTAGCAGGGTGCACCACGTGCAGGTGAGGTTGGCTTGGGTACCGAAGATAAAGTTGGAACCCCGTACACACCCCGCTGGAAATGCCTGCCTGAAACGCAAGAGGTTACGGGTTCGCGAGAAAAATGTTTGTATTATCTGCAAATATTTGTGTTTTCTAAGTGTAATAATAAATGTATTTACAAATAAATATGTTCAAGTAGTATCAGCCATGTGATTGCTATTAATAAAAACTGTGTTTAGTTTCGCAGAAATATGAACAAAATTAAAATCTATTGGTGGAAAGCTTCTGCAGTATGGACAGGCATTTCTTTATGTGAATGAAACTTTTTTTTTGAAGCAAACTATTAATTTTATAATCTTCTTCTTCTTCTTCGTATGAGCTAGTGACCAACTCTTGTGGCGGAGGCCTCTGACATGGCTTAACGACTGAAAAGCCGGGACCAACGTGCTTCCGAAGCACAGAACGCTCAAATCTAAATGTCACTAAACGGTTACCCATCCACGTAATGACCGGGCGCAGTGTTGCTTAACCAAGGTGATCTGCTAAAAACACCGAAGTCAACCACGCCACGAGCGTTTCAATTCCTCAATTATCAATCAGCTTAAACCGTCGCCTCGGTTTATAGTCTAAACTTTAGACTGTGCGTTGATCGTCAGTTAGTCATTGAGTCAGTCATCATCAAGTTAAAAAGTTAAACATCAAGTTAAAGATAGTTAATTGACTCAGGCGTAACTTTGAGAAACCCATTACAAGATAATCAGCAGAAAAATATATTTAGAAGGTACTAATTCCGCTAAAGGTTAGCGAGTTCCACAAAAACCTAACAGAAATATGTCAATGTTTCGGCTACCCCATAAGGCATCTTCAGGAAAATATTTGTCATTTGAATTTAGCATCATAAAGCCGGCTTTTGACTATGAGATACATATTTGATATTACATCTTGATAAATAATATTTTATCGCTCATCATACATTTTGTACGAGACACGTCCTCGGACACCACGCCTCCCCCTTCCTCACCCTGAGTTTGAATGGTGACGTGCGTATTTTTATGGTACCTGAAGATGGAAGAAGTACCTAATGTTACCTATTGTGACCTTGTGCCCTATTACAAAGCATTGCATAGTAGTTAACGCTTTTTTGGAACGCGTTAACTACTATGCAAGACCCTGCCATCCATCAACTTGAAGCATGAAGATGATAAGCCTCTTGAGCCTGTAATTTCACCGGCACTCACACCCTTCAAAACGAAACACAGCAAAGCTGTTTCACGGTAGAAATAAGAATGTTGATAGCACTTCCTCGGACAAGCCCTTCCCAAAGAACTTTACTACCTACTAAAATCTATTGCAGAAGAGTCAAAAATCGGAACAGTAATCAGTATCAATGAGAAAAGCCCCTTGGCTAGGTCAGATCACAGATATTAACATTCGGAGCTCAGTTGGACCAGTTACGTGCCTAGAATGATGAAATCAATTGAGGGCTTTATCAGACCCTTATCAAATCGACAAGGAATCGAAGATTTAACATGAGAATTCGTGTTCGTGTTGAGATATTGGTTTTTAAGAATTTTATGTAGTTGACATTTATTTACTTACTAGCGGCCCGTCCCGGCTTCGCACGGGTTGTCGCGACGATCGCGATATGTAAGTATTGTACATAGCAACACTAATGAAAACGAAACGAAGAAGTCATTGTCTATGGTTAGAAATATTCATTTCGTTTAATGGCTACCAAAAGATAAAAGATGGCGCGAGTGATAAAATTAACAAAAGCTAAGTGCCTAAATGTGTCTTAAGTTTTAACACCCATTTCCAACACATTATAAGTCTATATTAGATTTCTAAATGTTACATATTCAATCTAAATCTTTATGTGTTCCTAATAATCGTAGTTTGGGTGAATGTTAATTATAGAGAATTGGGGAAGGTAGTTACGAAATTAACAGATCTCGTGGAGAGTAATAAATAAGAGTGAAATGGAACCAGTCTGGGAGAAAAGCCAGGCCGGTCGAACTATAAGAAAAGAGTTGAGCTATGAAAGTGATCGAGTCAATGTTTATAATTAAGATTAGACCTCGGGCCCGAGTGATTAGGTAGGGTTGCTCCCAGCCAATAAGACTGCCAGAGAACGGTGGGTTGGTGGGATCCTGACGATGGACCTGGTACTACAGAACGGGGCTGTCTGGATTAAGAGTACTAAGTACACCGTTTTCGATTCCCAGTCAATCTCGCCAACGAGGCGGATTGATGGGTAAATCCTTTCAGTGGACCCTTTCGTAGAGACTAGGGTCGTCAGGAAGAGTGGTTAGGTAGGGTCTCTCCCAGCCAATAAGACCGCCAGAGAAAGGTGGGTTGGTGGGATCCTGACGATGGACCTGTCCGTAGAGACTAGGGTCGTCAGGAAGAGTATGCATGAGTTCGATTCCTATCATTATGACCGTCACCGAGGCGGATTGAGGAGATTCGTGTGGATCAAAGACTAGATATTAAGTTAAGCAATTTATGATATGTATAAAATGGATATGATTTATTCTAGATAAGTGTGGAGGAGATGGGTGTTTAAAGAGAGGCCTTTGAGTCCCATGGTTTTGCAACAAGCGAAATCATGGGATTATAATTTCAACAGGAGATGCCAAGTCCAGGATTCAACGGAACTACGTGAGTAAAGGAAGGGAGAAGATCATCTGGATAGAAACTTCGGGTATGATCTTTTCATTATAATATACCCTCGAGAGCAATGAATCCGGGTCACTCAAAGAATCCAAAAAATCTCGGAAAGTAAGAATGCTAGGTTAATGCAATAAATTGTATTTAATAGACAATTTAATACTCCTTAAATGAAAGTTAAAAAAATATGAATCACCATACATTTTATTTACACAAAATTACATAAAGAAAAAAAACTGCTGATCTCTCCTTAAAACAAAAATAGGAAACATGAAATTTTTGAACTTTATGACGATTTTCTTGAATTTCAATACTTCGTATTACCTCCTCGTGCTTCCATTACTGCGTTTACGCGGTTTGGCATGCTGTACACCAAGTTCCTTATACGATTTTGGGGAATATTCTCCCATTCCTCTGTGAGAGCAATTTTGAGCTCAGGAAGCGTGATTGGGGGAGGGTTTCGTTGTTTTACGCATCTCCCTAGCTCGTCCCAAGCATGCTCGATCGGGTTGATATCCGGGCTGCGCGCTGGCCACTCCATACAAGTAATGTTCATCTCTTGAAGGTAGTCATTCACAATCCTACCTGTATGAGGTCGGGCATTTTCATGCATAAATATAGCATCCTCACCCAAATTGACCATAAATGGACCAACGTGTTCGTTGAGGATTTCTTCCACATATCTTACGCTAGTTAAAGAGCCGTTTTCTATGATCACCAGCTCTGTGCGACTTTCAGAGGAAATTCCGGCCCACACAAGTACAGACCCACCACCGTAGGCTACTTTTTCTTCGATGCATGCTTGCTTGAATCTTTCCCCTGGTCTTCTATACACTCTGTGTCTTCCATCGTGCTTGTAGAGCATAAATTTTGATTCGTCGGAGAACATAACTTTCGACCAATCTTCAATACTCCAATTTACGTGGTTCTGGGCATATCTTAGTCTTGAAATACGATGGCCACGCTCCAGTTTAGGGCCGTTTGCAGGTCTAAGGGGTTTTAAGTTAGATTCAGCAAGCCGACGTCTTACTGTCCATGCACTTGGGTTACTTCCTCCGAGGCGTCGAAACTGATTTGTGAGTTCAGTTCCTGTGAGAAAGCGATTTCGAAGCATGGTGTTCACCAAGTATCGGTCTTCTCGTGCTGTGGTACACCTAGTTCTGCCCGTTCCTGGTCTGCGTAGGTTAGAACCAGTTTCTTCGTAACGTCGGAGAACTCTTTGTACTGTTGACAGCGACACACCGACAGTCCTGGCTGTATCGCGCTGACTCCGGCTGGTTTCCACCAATGTAAGTATTCTGGTGCATTCTTCAAGTGTAAGCGACATGATTTCAGCTTGAATAATGAATATTGAGCACTATCAACCTGGTTTATGTACCAACATAAATGACAGATTACAAACAAAAGCAAAAACAAATCCTGTAATTTCGTAGTTCCATCTTCGACAGTGTTCCCTTTTCAAATTTGATTTTTTTATGATATAACTTTACAATAACTAAGAAGTTTTAATACTTTCATTTAAGGAGTATTAAATTGTCTATTAAATACAATTTATTGCATTAACCTAGCATTCTTACTTTCCGAGATTTTTTGGATTCTTTGAGTGACCCGGATTCATTGCTCTCGAGTGTAATTATCGTTTCGAGTTATACTCAGGATAATAACTGTTACTAACTTAATAGAAGACTGAAAGCCAATTACATCGTGATAGTGCCCTGCGTCCATCATCAACTCAAACAACAGAGTGGTCAATGTCATCATCATCATCATCATCATCAGCCTATAGCAGTACACTGTTGGACACAGGCCTCCCCTAATGAGCGCCATTGCGCCCTGTTCTGAGCGAAACCAGCAGAATTTTGGAAATTGTCACTCCAAACGGCATCCTACACTACATTTGCCGAGCCGCGGTCTCCACTAAAGAACTCGTTTACCCAAACGGTTGTCGGTTTATCGGCAGATATGGCCAGCCCACTGCCACTTCAGCTTGATAATTCTCTGAGCTATGGCAACTTTAGTTCTATGTTGGATAGTCTCGTTGCGGATTCTATCCTTTAGAGAAACTCCAAGCATGGCTCGTTCCATAGCTCGCGAGCGATTTTAAACTGGTGGAGCCGTGACGGGTAGGACACACTGATTAAAAACATTCGTTTTCAAACATTGTGGTATGAGTGACAAAAAAACTCGACGAAGTATTCCAAATGCTGCTCAACACAGTTGAATCCTCCTCTTGGCCTCCCAACTGCAATATCTGCCCGAGATACGTGTACTCCGAAACAATTTCGAGAAGGTGTCTATTAACGACGACAGGACTCGGGTCAATTCGATCACTGACCATGACTTTGGTCTTGTCCAAATTTATGCCAAGACCTATCCTTCGCGAGGCTGATGCTAGGCCGTCCAGCATTGTTGTAGCTTTTCCAACGACGCCGCCAGTAGGACTAGTGGTAAATATATCACACTAATATAAAAAAATGTGTGTGTGTGTGTGTGTGTGTTTGGGTATGTTTGTTTCAAATTATTCAAAGTACTTATAACATGACAGAAAAATATCTAAAAATAACCTACGTAATTTATGATCTGGATTAAGACATAGGACCACCAGGATGTAGCCCGGTACCACGGAGTGAAGTTGCTGGCGGAAGCTAATTTGTCATAAACGTAGTTACGACAGCTGAAATGTACCTAAAGGCAAGAGCACGCACGTATCAGTTGTAAAGCTGTGACCACACGCGCTGATGCATCACTCCGCTGTCGCCGCTAAATCACAAAGGTCGCTGTCACGCAGCGCGGCCGACCGTGCACGGACATGACGTGACTTCAATGATCGGACCGGCTTTTAAAACAGTTTGCTAGCTGAACCAACTCTCTATAATAGTGATGTTTACTTTTATCATGTTACTCACTTCACTTCTTTATTAAATGGCTTCTTTGATAGTTCTTCACAATTTCGCCAATGTTATATAGGGTGGGGCCAAATTTTTCTTTTAATATTGAGGGCAGTTAGTTTTCTTTTGTAGTAAGAAGGTTTTGTTCTATGGAAATTATAAGTATGTTTTGAAGGAAAAAATAATGGCATTTTTGGATTTTTGAAAAAAGATACAGTCAGCCCAGAATATGACATTGTCAAAAAAACACGTTAGTTTCAATCAAATAGCAAAACTTTTTCCAAAGTAACTTACCAGATAAAAGCGTAAGTTTTGGCGAAAATTAAAAAAAAAAGTTTTCCATACAACTTCTTTGAAACATCATTCACCATAACATGGAGTTCATATATGCAATTCGACGCATTATGGTAATCGGGGTTATCATCATTCTGACTTGCCAAACATCATGAATGATGAATTTAAAATAAGAACAGAGTATTTCCTGTCAAGTGTTCGAATAACTTCTAACTACAAAAAAAGCTGCCTTCAATGTGGTAAAATTTTGCCCCAACCTGTATATAAAATAAACAATAAATATCAGAAAAAACTAGAAAATAAAATAAAATGAAAATGACAACTGTAGTTCAAGACGAAAAAAAACTCCCATTTGTCATGCAAATATGCGATACGATTCTAATGACGCTGACTGGCGTACAGCCGAACTACGGTCGGGCGTAAGTTCAGCGGCAATTTGGCGGTAGAGCACACATTATATGCGACCGAAGTTCGGTTCAACCGCCGAAAAAGTTCCGGGGCGGGGAAAAACAAAAGTTACGCAACTGAATTTTTGCCGCGTAAGTTCGGCGTTTATGGTGTACCTACCATATCAGCCGAATACGTCGGAACGTAATATCAGCTGCGGAACTTCCATCGCGTAATTTCGGCATAGTGTATTTACACACTATGTATAAGAGTGCACTAAGAAAGGATTTAAATCGTGCTTCGGAAGGCACGTTAAGATGTTGTTCCCGGCTTTTCAGTCGTTAAGCCATGTCGGAGGCCTTCGGGCGGCCTAAAAACTGCGCCACCAAAGTTGGTTACTCGCTCATACGAAGAAAAAGAAGTCTCTTTAACTGTTGATTCTGAATATACCTACAGCAAAAAGAGTATATTCTTTCTAATGAGAAACATTATTAAAAAAGTTAGTTTCGAAAAGTTCGCTACGTGCTCGTGGCGTGTGGGTTACACAATATGTTTTATAAATTATTGCGGTGAGGACATGTGTGTGCTCGCCCTAAAAGTTTACAAACATGTGTGGTCATGATTTCGTACGTGTGATGTTTTTATACACAAATAGTAAAAGCACGTCGAAACTGTACCTAAATATATAACACTGTGATAAAGCTTTCAGTCTTGACTGATATCCAACTCTTAGTCGTAAGCCGTGAGTAAAGCCTAAAACTAGCCTAAGACGGAGACGTTCACCGATGTAACGGTACGTGAAAATTCCCGTTTTTCAATATGAATGAGTTAATTCACGTTAGTTTCATGAGTAAAATAAGACGGATACGTAGGCCGTGCTGCATAACACAGGGTAAGGCAGAATAGATTAAGGCGACTATACAGGTCAAACCTCCGTCTCGCTCGCACTATTCAACATTTTTGATCCGTTTTCCTACCAAAAAGATTGCACCAATGTGATCAACTTTGGTGCAATTTTGTGGTAAGAAAACGTGATAGAATCAAAACGCCTTAAACTGTGCAATAGGCAAACAGTTTAGTAAAGTTTACAAATATTAAGTCAATGGCAATACGTACTCCATTAAAAAATGTTTCATCCAGACTTTATCAAAGCAAAAACTAGCGTTGATATTTTTTTAAACAAAATATCTATATATATATATAAAAGAAAGTCGTGTTAGTTACTCCACTTATAACTCAAGAACGGCTGAACCGATTTAGCTGAAAATTGGCAGGGAGGTAGTTTAGAGCCAGGAGAAGGACATAGGATACTTTTTATCCCGTTCGACAGCATTCCCGTGTGACTTGACATGAAACGTCAGTCATTATAAAACGTGGTATAACAAAAAAGAATCAGACTTGGAATAACAAAACGCAAATGACAGCAATGTAATTGACGTATAATGACAGATGTGTAATGACGTATGGATGACAATTTGATATTTGTAAGAAATCAATAATAAAACTATTTCTATTAAATAAATAATTAACAATTATAATGTAATGATAGTGCCATTGCCCATTCGTTTTTAATTTCAGGTGAAGAAACTACAAAGAAAGTTAGCTCAATGAATTATTACGCATATCGTCAAACGATATGCGTAATAATTCATATAAAAGAAAGTCGTGTTAGTTACTCCACTTATAACTCAAGAACGGCTGAACCGATTTAGCTGAAAATTGGCAGGGAGGTAGTTTAGAGCCAGGAGAAGGACATAGGATACTTTTTATCCCGTTCGACAGCATTCCCGTGTGACTTGACATGAAACGTCAGTCATTATAAAACGTGGTATAACAAAAAAGAATCAGACTTGGAATAACAAAACGCAAATGACAGCAATGTAATTGACGTATAATGACAGATGTGTAATGACGTATGAATGACAATTTGATATTTGTAAGAAACTTGGAATAACAAAACGCAAATGACAGCAATGTAATTGACGTATAATGACAGATGTGTAATGACGTATGGATGACAATTTGATATTTGTAAGAAATCAATAATAAAACTATTTCTATTAAATAAATAATTAACAATTATAATGTAATGATAGTGCCATTGCCCATTCGTTTTTAATTTCAGGTGAAGAAACTACAAAGAAAGTTAGCTCAATGAATTATTACGCATATCGTTTGATGATTCGTCAAAATGCTGACAACTATTTGCTGCGGTTTCGTCGATTGTTTCAGCAGTATTGCGTTGACATGTATGTAAAAATAGAAACGGAACGTTTAACATTCATTAGGTTGAACCAAGCCAAACTGCGTTCTGAGGAGTACATCCATTTACGTGATGCAGTTAGTACTGAAGGAAATGCAGCTAATATTGGTCGATTAACTATTCTGCCGGCGACATATATTGGTAGTCCACGTCATATGCATGAATATGCACAAGATGCAATGACATATGTTCGTCATTACGGTCGGCCAGATCTCTTTATTACTTTTACCTGTAATCCAAAATGGGTAGAAATTACTCAATTGCTGCTTCCCGGACAAACATCAAGTGATAGACACGACATCACAGCACGTATATTCAGGCAAAAAATTCGGTCCCTGATGAACTTTATTGTTAAACAACGCGTCTTTGGAGATACTCGATGCTGGATGTATTCAATCGAATGGCAAAAGCGAGGCCTGCCGCACGCACACATTCTTATTTGGTTCGTGGAAAGAATTCAGCCTGACCAAATAGATGATATCATATGTGCCGAGATTCCTGATTATGAAGTCGATCCAGACCTACATGATGTTGTTACTACTAATATGATTCATGGACCGTGTGGTGCCATCAATCCCCAATCACCTTGCATGGTCGATGGAAAGTGCTCTAAACGATATCCACGGAAATTAACAGCGGAGACTGTCACTGGCAATGATGGTTATCCGCTGTATCGGCGTCGATCACCAGATGACAACGGTCGAGCTGTCACAACGAAAGTGAAAAGAATGGATTTCGTTGTCGACAACAGTTGGATTGTTCCATATTCGCCACTTATTTCTAAATCGTTCAAGACACATTGCAACGTTGAATACTGCAATTCAGTTAAGTCCATAAAATATATTTGCAAATATGTCACGAAAGGCAGTGATATGGCGGTTTTTGGATTACAATCCTCGAATACCAACGATGAAATTTCACGCTATAAAGTTGGTCGTTATGTGAACTGTAATGAAGCGATTTGGCGTATATTCGCATTTCCCATTCACGAACGTCATCCTACTGTTACGCATTTGGCGGTGCATCTGGAGAATGGTCAACGAGTATATTTCACGGCTTCGAATGCTACGCAACGTGCTGAAACACCTCCAGCAACTACATTGACCAGTTTTTTTGCAATCTGCCAAAGCGATCAGTTTGCACGAACTTTGCTTTACTCGGAGATGCCACGTTATTATACTTGGAATGCTTCATCGAAGAATTTTCAAAGACGGAAGCAAGGCGATGCGGTTCCTGGGTATCCAGATGTGCGTTCTACTGATGCTCTTGGTCGTATGTATACAGTTCATCCAAAGAATAATGAATGTTTCTATTTACGGTTGTTGCTGGTAAATGTGCGTGGGCTAACGTCATTTGAGCCACTACGAACTGTTAATGGTGTAATATTCCCAACATATCGTGCTGCATGTGAAGAATTGAAGTTATTAGAAAACGAGTCATTGGGATACGACAATCGCTGAAGCCATTATCTCTGCATCACCAAGTCAGATACGCACATTATTCGCTATCATAATTTCGACATGTTTTCCATCAAACCCATGTAACCTGTGGCACAAATACAAGGATAATATGTCAGAAGATATTTTACATCAAATTCGTGTGAGTTCCAGAAATCACGATATTGAGATGAATGAGGAGATACATAATCGTGCTTTACTCTTGATCGAAGATATGTGTTACCTCATGTGCGGTAATTTATTAATCAGGTTAGGAATGCCAGCACCATATCGTGAAATGAATGACGCATTTAATCGAGAATTAGAACGGGAACGTGAATATGATCACCAGGAATTAGATTTAGTAGTTCAAACGAAAGTACTCCTGTTGAATTACCAACAAAAGGAAGTTTATGATACTTTAATGCAGGCAATCGATGATGAAAATGGTGGTTCATATTTCCTAGATGCCCCTGGTGGAACTGGCAAGACATTCCTCATGTCATTAGTTTTAGCAACTGTTCGGGCGAGATCTAACATAGCGGTTGCAGTTGCTTCTTCTGGAATAGCAGCCACATTGTTAGAAGGATGCCGTACGGCTCATTCAGCATTCAAATTACCGTTAAATCTTCAAACTATTGAAGAACCAACGTGTAATATTGCAAAACACTCAGCAATGGGCAAAGTTTTAGCGGTATCGAAAATCATCATCTGGGACGAATGCACAATGGCGCATAAACGTGCATTAGAAGCACTTAACCGAACATTAAAAGATTTACGCAATGACTCGAGATGATTAAAATTGCATATATTATAATAATATTATTAAGACTAATATATTTATTGATTATTTACAGTCTAGCTAGCTGACCCAACAGACGTTGTCCTGTCTCAAAGAGGATATCGAAGTTAAAGAAACATTCAAAAAAGATATCGAGGAAATCGATGTGAGAGAAGCTACATATTTAAAGGGAATACTAAAGTTAAATAAGCATTCAAAGAGTTTATTGAAGTGGAAAAAGCAATCAATGAGGATAAAACAACAACAACAACGACACCCTACCCTACCCTACCGTACCCTACGCTACCCTACCCCTACCCCTAACCCTAATCCTACCCCTACTCTTACCCTTACTATCAATATTAACGGAATAAAAAGTATCCTATGTCCTGCTCCTGGTTCTAAGCTACCTCCCCAACAATTTTCAGCCAAATCGGTTTAGCCATTCTTGATTTATAAATAGTGTAACTAACACGACTTTTGACTTTTTTTTTTTTGTATTTTTTCAATTAAAAAAAACTGCTTATTTATTGCCTTTAAGGCGGAACAAAGTGCGCCGGGTTAGCTAGTTTTCATGATATTTTTAACCGACTTCAAAATAAGGAGGAGGTTCTCAATTCGGTTGTACGTTTTTTTATGTTGGTTAACTCATAACTACGTCTTTTATGAACCGATTTGGAAAATTCTTTTGTCGTTGTGTAGGGTATACTTTTCAATTGGTCCCATATAAATTTGAAGTAAAAATACCAACCCAATGGAATGGAATGAAAATTTTATGTGCTCAAATTTTATTAATTTTTTTATCTTTGTTACCTCATAACTCCGTCATTTATGAACCGAGTTAGAAAATACATAACTTTTTGTTAGGGTATACTTTTTGTATAGGGTGAATTTGTAAAAATATACTAACCCTAAAGGTAAAAAAACTGGAATGAACATTTTATTGGCTTTCGAATTTGATGTATGTTTTAAGTTTGTTACCTCATAACTCCATCATTTTTTATTCGATTCGAATCCGCAACCTTTTGCATCTCGGGAGAGCTTTCAACCACTGCGCCACAAAGGTTATAGAATAATTTTCTCACTATAATTTTCTGTTTGTCTGCATGAAATATTTGTGGTTAAAAGTTCTTGATGTTGACTCACACAAGCGGGTAACGACCGCAATTGTTTTTGTTGAGCTTTCAACAATTTATATGACCACAAATATCTTTGCAAATAATTGTTGGCTAATGTTCTAGTGAACTTTTGGTCAACATCTGTGTATCTGCTTTTTGAACATAAAATTATACACAGTCATAATAATAAATGACCTCTTTAAGAGCCCTCGCAAATTGAGCGACTTGTCGCCCCACAAAGTTGTCGTTTGCATCTGGCGTCTTGTCGCCGCAACTAGACGCAGAGCTGTCGCTTGCGTCGGCGACTAGTCGTTACGACATATGTCGTACATGAAGCGATCATTAGTGGTAGAGTCACGCGACTGTCGTGTGTGTGCGCGTGCACAGCGTGACTAGACGCGGCAAAAAGTAGTAAGCGCGCGCGACTTCCCTAGATTGTCGACGCGACTCCGCAACTCTGTCGCCAAATGTGCGATGCTTTGAACAAAATATATGATCATTGTCGGCCGCAGCCTGACGTCGCGTGTCGCGCTGTAGTGTGCGCCTAGGCTAGGACCTCTCACGCTGTCATCACAAACAAACCACATGAGGTATCCACACGGGTACCGCTTACCATCAGGAGGACCGTATGCCTGTTTGTTAACTTAGCAGTATAAAAAAATAACCAGAGACTTGTATCTCGCAAAAAACGAGTACATAATTGGCTCATCTACTTAAGATTGAACAAAACAGAACAAATATACCTTGATTGATGCCATGTTTGGAAGCCAGAGCTCGAAGCTGGAACCTTTGTTTGCAATTACAGGACGTCTATTGTACCGGAAACCAATTATTTCTCACACAATGCCGCTCAAATTATCGGTGTTAGCTTTTGGCTGAATGTTTCACGAGTTACTACAGGTGTCTGCTCTCAATTTTGAATCAATTTGGCTGGAGTTTATTGATTTGTTTTGACATTGAAGACTGGTCTCATACATACAGCCCAAATGTCTCTCTGAATTCAAAGATGGGATTCATAATCACACTAATATTATAAATGCCAAAGTTTGTGTGACTCAACTCCGAACGGATTAGAATGAAACTTGGAATATACATAGTTTATTTCCTTAATTTACATTTAGGCAACTTTATATTCGGATATCATGCGAGCGAAGCCGCGGGCGGAAGCTAGTTCTTAATAACCATGACTGAAGCAAACCCACAACCTTCTGAATCTCGGGTGGGATGTCACCCACGGCTCCACAAAGCTAGCCAGATACGTAGACCGTACTGCATAGCACAGGGTAGAGGAATCTAGATTAAACTGTGCAATAGCTACTAAAACAATAAATTGTTGTGCAATAGCTACTAAAACAAAACATCTTCAATTTAACATTGAATTGTAGGGTAATCTTTGGGGCATGCCTAAAGTTCTAAATAGAAATTCGATACTTATCCTCAAATATCACATAATCCACAAGATTGCCAGCCCGCGAGTTTTGGTTCAAGTCGGTTGCTCCGCAGAAGTCATCGAAAAAGTCAATGTATCTTTTTTTATAATTGTTTGCTGAATCATTTCCTAGGTATTTAAAATACAAAATATTTAGTACAGATTCCGCCAACCTCTGAAGAGTTTCACGAAAACCTAACAGAAATTCGACAGTGTTTCGCCTTCCCCCTAAGGCGTTAATTCAAATTCCGCTAACATTCTCTGACGAGTTTCACATAGACCCTATTGGGATTTTGTGGTTTTTGTGTTTTGTGTTCGTATGGGGAAGCGACACAAATTCGACAATGGGAATTAATTAATCAATGGGAATCGGGGCGAGACTTTGTCGATTTCTGTTGGGTTTTTGTGCTGCTGCGCCCATCGATCGTGCCCTCAGGGCATTGTCAGTTAGAACGAACATGTTGGCCCGCATACTGCCAATCCTTTTTTAAGTACGGCCTGTGGGTTAACTATACACAGAAATGCTGGAATGCCCTGCGCGTTCATTATAATAATGGATTCAGAGTGCTATTGGGGCTGCCCTGCTTCTGTAGCGCATCCGGGATATTTGCAGAATCCTGCGTTGACGACTTTTAAGCAATCATCCGCAATAGAACAGCACCCCTTATGCACCAGGTGAGGGGAGGTAACAGTAGCTATCTAAAACTTATAGCTGGAAGGCTGGACACAGACTGTGATTTTATGAAGCACTGGATGCACACACTTAGTGCCATGCGCCTGTAAATGCAATGTCTCCTCCACTTACAATGTTTTAATTGTTTTTAAGCCTACCTACTCGTAAACAATGGCTGTATTATACACTTAGAACCAAGCTGAAATAAACATTATTGAATTGAATTGAAACTCGTCAGAGAAGGTTAGTGAGCAAATTGCTTAGTCTTAAATACCTGTACCTGGCTTTCCACAAAGTCACGACTGAGTCAATTTCCTATGAATTATTTCCTACCTACCAAATGTTATTGTTCCCAGCACGCATACCTCTTTGGAAAAACGTAGAAACATATAATTGGCTATAAATTAACTAAGACTCAACAATTTTATTTCATATCGCTGTGGGTTTTTCAAATAACCAAGTTGCAGATTTTGAAAGCAAAATGTCGATATTGGTTTTGCATGATCCGAAATGTATGAAAACGAAGTAGAATGTGTTCTATTTAAATGTAAATATCATTGATTGAACTATCTGTGGTGCCATGCTGCGTCTACCATAGGGATGGATATGGTAGTAGATCCCCTTCGGTGAGCGATTTCCCTAATGGCATATCCAAATGGCCAGGCATCGGGTATCAGAGGTCTTGGGTCTTGTTATGGAAAAGCTAGTGGCCAATTACTGGTATTGAAGTTTCAAGGACAACGTATTGCTACAATATACTATGTTTTAGCATTTTGGGGATAAATAAATGTTATTAAAACCTTTGATAACATTATGTATTCAATCTTCAAACTTCAAAAATTATTTATTCAATTAGAACATTTTGAATCGACAACTTTTTTACTTTACACCAATTCGTAACTAAAAAGAGAAGTTGTAATAGGTAAAATGTAACTTATTATAAGCAAGAAAAAATAAATGGCGAGTTATAAGGATGTAAATAATTAATCAGTACCTATGCAAGAGAGGGAAAATTTGGAAATATTGGGGCACACTAAAAAGCAAAACGATTCATTATCGATGTCTAATAATAAGATATTAATGTTCATAATAAGTGCATTATTATAATGATATTATCATAAAGATATGAATCTGTGATTATTATTTAAAGGCTATTTAAATTAATATTTTACACGATTCATAAGTAGTATCGGCGCAACTCTGAGTTGAAATCATTGTTAATATTCACTCGAGAAAACGTTACCATAAAAATTGAATTAAATGGCTGAACTCCTACTCATGGCTACAAGCCGTCTTGCTGCTAGTTGTACGACAAACTTTCACAACATCTGAATATCCTTTCTTATCTTTTTTTTCTGATTTTTTGGGGTTCGTTACCGAAGGGTAAGCAATAAAGCTTTGTGGTAACTTTGTTTGTCACTCTACCCTCTCTCTCAATGATTTTCAATGTGTTGTAAAAGTGAAATCTTGTATAAAATGTTGGCGATATTGATTGTAGATAGAGATTTCTTCATATCGTTATTTATCTTACATTCTACTAATGTTATAAGCGCGATAGTTTGTAAATGAGACGTGAATTGTTTTATTTTATTTTGTTTGCTATTAATTTACATAATTTACAATTTATTTAAACGGGTTAGGGTGGTATACGTACCCATTAGAGCACTACAATAGGAAAATGTCAATAAAAGATATATTCAAATAAATACATTTCAATAGCCACAAAAATATTATTTTAACAATTTTTAGGATTCCCTACGGAAACCCTACTAAGACTTCGCTGTCCGTCTATCTGTCTGTCCGTCTGTCTGTCTGATCTCATGAAGCGTGATAGCTAGGACATTTAAAATTTTCAGATAATGTATTTCTGTTGCCACTACAACAACGAATACTAAAAATAGAATAAAATATTGAATATTAAAAAAATATTAAATATTAAATATTAAGGGGGACTTTCATACAACAAAAGTTCGAATTGTGCATAATATTATATGCTAATAGGCTACTTTTTATCCGCGTATAGCACGTACGAAGCCGCGTTTATTTTAAAAAAAAAGTGAGTTTTTGTTTTGGACGAAAGTGCACACTGTTTACTCTTGATACAGTCCTCCATTGCGGTGTTGGTTTTTATGTATGTATATTTCTTTCTCTTTTATTGTTAATTTTTTTATTTGATTTGTAGATTATTTCTTTGTCTCCGTATATGGCTGGAAGTTGTAAACTATTTGAAGCTGAAATAAAAATAATAATTATGAATTATAAGTTACGTTTATGGATAAAGAGGATGCATACCACAGACTTCAATCTAAAAAGCATACTTTTCTTGTGAAATTTCAAGTTAAAAATTAAACTTAAGTTACATAATCTCTTCACCCTTTCTTAAGAATTTGGACCTTTTAAGTCACTTACTGAGTTTATATACGACATGAACCCTCGTCTCGAGACACACTCGCACTTGTCGGAATTTATTTATTTTGCCGATCTTCCGAAAATGGCTGGGTTAATCCTTTTAACCCGGACCGGCCTTTGAAATCTGTTTGTAAGAATTTTCAGCTTATTTATACAGCCCCAAATTCACAATATGAGTCACATCAGTTGGATTGTGGAGATTATAACAGTCTCACCCTCATAATCTAAGTCTCCTCAAGAATTCCTCACCTCGACATATTTTTTTTTATTCAATGGCATCGGCGATAATTTATTTCCACAATTTCGTTAATATCAAGTGTATTGTTGATAACTAATAGGGGGCATTGTTGTACGATATTGACGTAGGTACGTTGAAGTTTAATCGTCCAGTCTTCAGTAAGGTCTTTTTCTGCTATAGCAATTTTGGCTGTACCAAAAACGATCAGCAAACAATTTTCTTCGTCAGAAATTACAGGCCATTCACTTTTATACCATTTCAATTTTTTATATCAATTCACTAGTGTCTGTCTTATTGGTAACGTAGGTTGAATAAAACTCTAACATGTTTACACAAAATAAATCAGGACAACACTAGAAAATAAAATGACTTATCAACTCATAAAAGTCGTTAATTTTTTTATCTCTACAAGTATAAAGCGAAACAGGGAAAATCAATTATACCATTCAACCAGTAATAATGAAATGCAGATGTCTTGATATTAATATCAGGATCATCATTCAACGTCAGCTAACAATATTAGCTGAGAGATTGATGTGCTGCCTTTATCTGTCTCATTGTTACCAACTTCGCTTATATTAAAAACGGAACCCTAAAAATAACAATTGCTTGTTTAATCGCTGAGCGAAATTCAACCTTGTATTAAACTATTCAAGATAAGAAATTGATTAAGCTATACGCTTTCTATTTTAGAGTGCTTTCGCAATTTCTTTTTTGCTGGTGGCGAAGCAAAAAGGAGGTTCAAGTACTAAGTACTGTAATAAGTAAATTATCACTCAACATCATCTAGCTCAAGACTTATGAGCTTAAAGATCTTGGATTATGGGAACCATATGACTTTTTTCAAGAATTTATTAGTGTGCTGGATATCCTGGCTGCAGACCATGAATTCTATAATCTTGTATAGTTCAGCATACCTACCTACAATACTTGCATGGGTTTTTCAAATTTTACACGTGTATGTTTGAAAGTAAAGTAAATCTATATATATAAAAGAGAACTATCCTCACTCACTCACTGACACACTCATCACGAAATCTCAGAAACTACAGGGTCTACAGATCTGAAATTTGGCAAAAGTATTCTTTGTAGAGTGTAGGCGCTCACTAAGAAACGATTTTGGGAAATTCAACCCCTAAGAGGGTAAAAAGGGGTAAAAATGTTTGTATGAAAAATCGTATTCCTTGAACTTAGAAACTTGAAACCTGGGAAATGTAATGTTCCACACAATCAATGAAGATTGGTGTCATTGAAAATTTGAAATAGTCCTTGAGGGGGTTGCAATGGGGTGGTAAAGTTTGTATGGGAAAATCTTAACGCGTGGTGTGATTTTATTGAAACTTCGTCAGAACACTTTGAATATTAAATAATAAAAGACCGCATACCAGGTTTTCGAAAAAAATACCTTTATGGAGGGTAATCTATACTAATAAAATCCTTTGTCCTGAATGACTGACGGATCAACGCACAGCCTAAACCGCTGATCGTAAAGACTTGAAACTTGGAGGGCGTATTCTTTGTATGACGTAGACATCCGATAAGAAAGAATTTTCCGAGATTCTACCCCTAAAGGGGTGAAAAACGTGGGCAAAGTTTGTATGGAACAACGTGATTCCTTGGTCCAATCTACTTCAAATTTTGCATAAACATTCTTTAACAAAATTGATGAAAGACGTGTTTCGTATATTATTGAAATTTATCGCCTAACGGGGTTAAAAAGTGGTACAAAGTTTATTAGGGGTGATTTGCATCGAAGTTGATATCAATACTCCTTAGTGACACATGTTATGCCATTTTATTTTGACACTGTCGTGTTTGAAAACTCATTCCAAATTTATTCAAAAACGTTCGCACGTAAAGTCTTCTACACACAGGTGCGTGGGCATAGGTACGTTATTATTGGCGATAATATCAGACAATATAACAGAATATATCACAATATCGCATGCGCAAATATTGAAAATGTTTAAGTTTTTCTGATCGAGTATAGCCCCGATTCATGAAATTCTGACATTTGCCTGTAGTTTCACAGATATGAGAGGGGTTGTTGTACATTTGCCACAAAGTAAACACGTCACATTTTTGAAACTCCATACATTGAAAGTAAATTCGTCACATGCATTAAAAAAAGATGTGTAGGTGAATAAAGTGATCGATCACAATTATGTCAATATTTGCGTCTGCCAGAGGGATTCAAAGTGCAATTTGAATTTCCAAAATCGGGTGGTAACTTTTTTAGATATTCAAAATTTAACAAAATTCAACAATTTTCTGGATCGAGAATTTCCCAATTACTTTTTTTGAGCTCGCTATTCAAGAAACGGAAAAATTATATCTCGAGATTGAATTGCTACAGCTTGAGCCATCTTAGGAGGCAGACGGACAAAAACTGTAGGCAGTAGAAGGGCCTTTACGCGCAAAGCCACTCTGCGCTCCGTTCACTTTTTCGTCAGTACATTATAGTCAAATTTTATCGTGTGCTTTATTTCTAAATTACATTTTCAATGCCTTTGATAGTTGCGCGTAGTGTGAGATCTGTAGAATTTTAGTACTTTATGTATTAGGATGGCTAAAAAGTTACATACTGCTGCGAAAACGCAATTATGTGCAAGGAATTGGGACGCATTATCGCAATAACGCATTCGATATTATCGCCGATAATAACACACCTGTGTGGGGGAGCCTTAAAAGCTTGGTGCAATGCGATACTTTTTTTAAATTGGAATGTCAAATAAAAAATAATATTTAAATCGGATTAGAATTCGTAATTTCAATTTCATTGATTTGTTCTTGGATATTTGAATACCACGGGGATAGCAAGTTTTTTTACATAAAGACTTGAGATTTTTCAAAGAGACTATAACGAAAATAAATAAACACCTAAAACGCTGAACCATGGGTGGGACCTTGGAAAAGGACTTGCTGCTTTTTGTAGCGAAAATGAAACTTAAAGAGGGTGATTTATGTGATGAAAGTTTGCATGGGTAAACAATCATAATCAAGAGTGAGGCATATAAAAATTCATCATACCTATACCGGCTGTTAACTTGGTGACAGGTTGCCAACGGAAACAGGAACGAAAAAAGGAGTGAGAGCGGGAACAGGTACCTACATATTACTACATTACGGGGTAGGTAATGTAGTAATATGTAGGTACTTTTTATTCCATTCATATGTCAAATTACCGGGCTTGAGAAGCATTTCAAATGAAAGGTCATATGTAAAAAAAGAGTATAAACGCAAACGAAGTTGCGAGCGGGTCAGCTAGTCTATATATATAAAAGAGAACTATCCTCACTCACTCACTGACACACTCATCACGAAATCTCAGAAACTACAGGGCCTAGAGGTTTGAAATTTGGTACAGGTAGTCTTTAAAGAGTGTGAGCGCTCACTAAGAAACGGTTTTCGGAAATTCAACCCCTAAGAGGGTGAAAAGGGGTAAAAATGTTTGTATGAAAAATCTGATTCCTTGAAGTTAGAAACTTGAAACTTGGGATATGTATTATTCCAAACAATCAATGAAGATTGGTGTCATTCAAAATTTGAAATAGTCCTCGAGGGGGTTGCAATGGGGTGGTAAAGTTTGTATGGGAAAATCTTAACGCGTGGTGTGATTTTCTTGAAACTTCGTCAGAACAATTTGAATATTAAATAATAAAAGACTGCATACCAGGTTTTTGAAAAAAATACCTTAATGGAGGGAAATCTATACATATAAAATCCTGTGTCCTGAATGACTGATGTATCAACGTACAGCCTATACCGCTGATCGTAGAAACCTGAAACTTGGAGGGTGTGTTCTTTGTATGACGTAGGCATCCGATAAGAAACGTTTTTCCGGAATTCCACCCCCCAAGGGGATGAAAAACGGTGGCAAAGTTTGTATGGAACAAAGTGATTCCTTGGTCCAATCTACTTCAAATTTTGCATTAACATTCTTTATCAGAATCGATGGAAGACGTGTTTCGTATTTTATTGAAACTCATCGCCTAACGGGGTTAAAAAGGAGTAGAAAGTTATTTTGGGGGTAATTGGCATCGAAGTTGATATCAATACTCCTTAGTGACACATGTTATGCCATTTTATTTTGACAATGTCGTGTTTAAAAACTCATTTCAAATTTATTCAAAAAAGTTGTTCTCACATAAAGGCTCCTACACACAGGTGCGTGGGCACATGTGCGTGGGCATAGGTACGTTGAAAAATATTGAAAATGTTTAAGTTTTTCTGATCGAGTGCCCCGATTCATGAAGTTCTGAAGTTCATTTGCCTGTAGTTTCGCAGATATGAGAGGCGTTGTTGTACATTTGTTATAAAGTTAATTCATCACATTTTTGAAACTCCATACATTGAAAGTATTGAAAGTCGTCACATGTATTAAAAAAATGTGTAGGTGAATAAAGTGATCGGTCATAATTATGTCAATATTTGCATCTGCCGGAGGGCTTCAAAGAGCAATTTTAATTTCCAAAATGTCCAAAAACAAAATTGACAAAATTCAACAATTTTGCTGGATCGAGAATTTCCCAATTACTTTTTTTGAGCTTCAAGAAACGGAAAAAATAATATCTCGAGATTGAATTAAGCTACAGCTTGAGCCATCTTAGGAGGTAGACGGACAAAAACTGTAGGCAGTAGAAAGGCCTTTACGCGCAAAGCCACTCTGCGCTCCGTTCACTTTTTTGTTAGTAAAATAAAGTCAAATTTTATCGGGTGCTATATTTCTAAATTACATTTTCAATGCCATTACATGCCATTACATTTTGATAGTTGCGTGTAGTGTGCGATCTGAAGAATTTTAGTACATTAAGTATTAGGACGGCTAAAAAGTTACATACTGCTGCGATAACACAGTTATGAGTAAGGAATTGGGACACATTATCACAATAGGTAGCGCATGCGATATTATCGCCGATAATAACACACCTGTGTGGGGGAGCCTTAAAAGCTTGGTGCAATGCAATACTCTTCAAAATTGGAATGTCAAATAAAACATAATATTTAAAATCGGATCAGAATTCAAAATTTCAATTTCATGAATTTGTTCTTAGATATTTGAATACCACAGGGTTAGAAATTTTTTGTTTTACATAAAGACATGAGATTTTTTTTGAGGCTATAACGAAAACAAATAAACGCCTCATGGGTGGGACCTTGGAGAAGGACTTGCTGGTTTTTGTAGCGAAAATGAAACTTAAAGAGGGTGATTTATGTGATGAAAATTTGCATGGGTAACCAAATATATCAAGAGTTAGGCATATAAAAATTCATCATACCTATACCGGCTGCTAACTTGGCGACGGTCGCCAACGGAAACAGGAACGAAAAAAGGAGTGAGAGCGGGAACGGGAACAGGTACCTACATATAACTACATTACGGGGTAGGTAATATAGTAATATCTAGGTACTTTTTATTCTATTCATATTAAGGGTTCCGTGTCAAATCACAAGGCTTAGGAAACTTTCACATGAAAGGAGATAGGAAAAAAATGAGTATAAACGCAAACGAAGTTGCGAGCGGGTCAGCTAGTACATTATAATTGATAACCTTGAAACGGCTGAACTGATTTTAATAAAACATATCTAAGAACTAAAATCCGAACCCAAACCAGTTCACGGTGTTAAGGAGTTATGGTGCCACACACAGAAATACATAGCGGTCACTTATAAGAACCCTTTTTTTGCGTCGGGTGTTAAAAAGTTTTTGCTCGCGGTCTACTGTTCTGCAAAGGTGATCTACGATGCAATGCTTTGTGATAGGTAATGGTTACTACTCAACATCAGGTGGGCCATGTGCTTGTTCCATCTTCAGGTAAGGACCACCAGGGAAAAGAGATGTAGGTCACCCCAGCAAACGAAGATGATATAAAAGAAATAGCTGGGTCTGACTGGATAAACCTTGGTAGAACCAGAGAAGCATGGAAGAAGTTGGAGGAGGCCTTCACCCAAAGAGGGGTCCTTACTTGAGGAGATAATCAAAGACAAACATATTATTAAGACGCAAAACTTGTAAAACAAATAAGGAAAGAAATGGCTTTTTTATTTATTTATATATACTAGTCTATATAGACTAGCTGAACCGGCGCACTTCGTACCGCCTCAGAATCAATAAATGTTTAACTTATTATCTAAATTAAATTCAGTTTTGTATTAAGATACTTCGACTCCATGACCTACAGCGCATAAGGTTAACCCGACTTAACCATTCTCACTCCCTTTGCCGTTCCTGCTCCCTTTCCCGCTCTCTTGCCTGTTCCCGGTCCTGTTCTCGCTCCAGTTTGAAAATAAATTCATTGAGTCAATTCGGTCTCGAGATATCATAAAAAGCCTTTCTTTAGTTAAAAAAGTGTATCAAACCCGACTTTGTTAATATATCTTAATTTTTAACCGACTTCACAAATAACAGGTACGTATCTAGATCATGGTAAACGCATAGATCTTACGGGACAAAATGAGTACAATAAAAGGTTGATAAGTTGTAAAAACAATAAAAATACGCAATTATTTTTATACTTATTAGTGCAGTTTTTTTAAGTTGTTTAATTATTTTAATTTGTTGTTTATTTTGATAAAAATAATACAATTTCTTTATCCAAGTTCTTAAGTCGTTGGCTACATAACAATTTCCTGTTCAGCACCGAGGCTTCTTCGATAATATTTAATCGTAATTTACAGTGTGGTTATTGTCATGATAATAAAATCCAGCTGACGTGCATTATTACTGGTGGGACCACCGCCTCGGCGCCGGATTAACTCGCCCGAATTGAATTAACTCGTAAAATATTGAACGAAGTTTGTTAGCTGACATAATAAACCATATTCTTTATTATTTTTATTCATAAGTATATTGTGTTAATTCTAAGTTGGCCGTATTTATAGTATTATTCAATTTAGGCCCATTTTTTTACACTAATATTTTTTTTTTATTTAACTAACGTGATTTATTAATTCACATTGAAATACTGGAATTATAACGTTCGTCATCGTTACATCTGTGAAGGCTCCGACTGATGTGTCTTTAAAATGTGCTAGACGAGACGTGGAGGAAGAGCGTCGCATTCACTCACACTGATGAAGGCTTTCTAATAGAGTCGAAATGGCGTCGGTGCATTCAATGTAACAATACGTGAAAATTCTCGTTTTTCAAACAGAATATCTTTTGATACTACCGTGTTGTGTTAAATGTCGCATTTAGTAGCTCTGTTGCCCACTGAAATGATACGGTCCTGTGTTTACAAATTTTTGACAGTTTTTCAATTGACGTTTGCAAACTCCGACCATTTTGGTGAACAACTGAGTTACTAAATGAGCCCTCTGGTTGTGTCCGTTGTAAAAAATAATTCCAGCAACTCTTCATGTAAAAATTATATAATAATAAGTATGAAATGTGATTTTAATAGATACAAGATTGAAGTTGACTTTCAATTTTTAAATCTATTCATTCAATCTTATTTTAATTTAGTTATAAGAGAAGAAAAGGTGACAGATTTAACAGAATTGAACTAAATTAATTTTCTTACTGATTAATCATTTTAGTGAAGGTACAAACAAGGCTCTCATTAGACCCGTCGACTTTATTAATTTGATATTGAAGTTTATACCAGTGAATTTATTTTCAAAACACCCGAATTCTTAGTAAAGGTACCGATAATGTTTGAAAAAAATATCCCAAGTTTAGTGGTAGGTACACTTATGTGGTTCTCTAAAGATGACACAGAATAATTTATTTTTATATTTATTAAAAAATAGAGGCTATAAAAGTGACTTTGTGAGTGAGTGTTGCTTAACAAAATAAACATTTATGTAGTTTCCAAAGCCGTTTTGCTACAAAAAAAGGTAGCTTTTCTCACTCTACAATATGGGAAATATTAATGTTACCCTGTAGATTTTACTCTTATGCTGTAAAGAAACCAAGAATAGTTTACCAGCTTTTTTACCGACTTCCAAAAGGAGGAGGATTACAACTCATCGGAATATGTTTAGGGTTCCGTAGCCAAAGCTTAAAACCGGGACCCAATTATTAGGACTAAACTGTCCGTCTGTCTGTCAAACTGAACCATGATAGCTAGACGGTTGAAATTTTCTCAGATGATGGATTTCTGTTGCCGCTCAAAGAATATATACTAAAACAGAATAAAATAAATATTCAAGTGGGGCTTCCATACAACGGTACGGATACCTTCCAGCGCAAGTCTGACTCGCTCTTGGCCAGTTTTTTTTATTATGTATGTGCCCCGATTATTTGAACACAGCAGGACCGATTAAAAAAAATAATTGTGGTATTGTTTGAAATAGTATACTTTTCCATTGGTCCAATTGTCATCAGGCCAGGTTCCAGGAGAAATCTAGGGAGCTCTTTAAATATCTACATCTTGGGTACGTTTTATGTTAATTGGTATGCATTGCTCTCTGAAAGCACCATTTGGTAAAGTGGAACTGATGATGAAGACCGCAGATGGCCATCGGAACTAACTTTATTCCTTTTAGTTTAGGAAAGTAAATAAGTATTCAGATAAAAAAAAAATACTGGACATTATTACACAGCATCATGTAGCCCCAAACTAAGCAGAGCTTGTGTTATGGGAACCACATGATTGATATAATACAGACCCGAGATAAATACCTGCAGACCATGCAAACATTTGTCCCGCGGCGGGAATAGAACCCACAACATTCTGCGTCTCAGGCAGACATTTGCCTATTGCGCCACAGATCTCGTCGATAAGTAGGTATTTGAAGTGGGTTTTAGTATAAATATTTTATTACAGTAGTTGTTGAATACTCCATTTAAGATCATTTTGAAAAACATCTCTATTTTTCTAAGAGATAGTGTTTATTGCGTCATAATTTGCTCGTAAAGCCTTAGAGAAATGGTCGTAACCTAAAGGTAACCTATAAAATTTTACAGCACCTCAAAATAATAACCGAAGTTTACATTACGATTATGAATGTTGAAACCTTTTAACAAGATTGTTATTTATAAAGAAGAAATTAAGTTCACTGCATAATTTTATACATTTTTCACAAACTTTATATATTTTTTAAAATTAATAATCTAGGTGCCTAGTGCGAGTTTCTTTACCAGCTCGATCGCGTTTTCATTTACGCTAATTTGTACGGAAAGGAGTCAGTACCACGCGTCTTTCACTAGATGGCGCTACCTCGATTCCATAATAATTGTGTACATGTAAACAGCTGGTAAAAAACTTGAACTATAGGCACCCAGTTATTTGTATTGATGTCACATCTATAAATGTATAACCCCGATTCTTCAATCGTTATATACCACTATCTTATCGACTTAAGCATAGAAGAAGTCTTAAAATTCATTTATGCTCTGAACATTAACTCAAACGGCTGATGTCTACTTTCTTATGTCCACATATGTTAGCTAGAAAGAGATGCATACCTTATCTCAATGCGATTTCTGCGACTTCGTACGACTTCGTACCAGGGCATTTGTATAAACCTGCGTAGAAATTTGTTCGAGCGCCCTGGTACGATAAACTTTTTGAAGTCGCATTGATATTATGTATGCATCCCTTTCTAACTGATGATATTGGACATAAGAAAGTAGATATCAGCCGTATTGAATTTTAAGACTTTATCTAGTTGTCTTCCTATACCTGTGAGTCTTATACACTTTTAAAAATTCAATATGTAGATAAGCTATTTACTAGATTTGTTTTTAGAAGTAATAGAGTTATTTGTGAATGGCTCATCTAATGAATGGTACTACTACAATACCTATTTCGCAGCTAATAAGCAGCATTGCTGTTTGAAGGGTGTGGGTGCCAGTCGGTGACATTATAGGCACATAAGGCGTAACACCTCTATGCCTCAAGTGGAAGCAGAGTGTCGCATCGCACACTCCAAAAATGCGTGACCTACGATGTAATACTTTGTTTTAAGTCCACTATCAGGTGGGTCACGTGCTAATTCATATTCAGCGGGGTTATCGGCTAACTCTGATGCAAACAGAAATGCAGAGTGATTGGCTATCTCTGTTGCAAACACAAATGATTGACACTGATCCCGTTTTTACAAAATTTGACATTTCTTCCGTCGAAATTCAAAAAAATGTCAATCGACAAACTAAGACAGTTTGTTAAAACAGGATCGGTGTCAATTATTTCTGTTTGCAACAGAGTTAGCCGATCACCCCGATGATTGATACCGAACCTTTTTTATCAAACTGTGACAGTCTGTCCATTGAATTTCGACGGATGAAATGTCAAAGTTTGTAAAAACAGGATCGGTGTCAATCATTTCTGTTTGCAACAGAGTTAGCCGATCACCCCGCTGGTATCAAAAAAAATTAAACATTTGCCCTTACAGACTTTTGACTTTTGGCCTTTTTGTTAAACGTTCTAACGTTTAGACGACGCGACATTATAACGTTGGAAACGTCGTAATGTATTTCTAGAAAGAACGCTGTAACGTGAGTATTTTTCTTATCGTGGTCCCTACTTTATAAATAAGTGTTTGGGTTAATATTTAAGTAAAAGTGTTAAGTAACATCAGCTTTATAATTTTAATGCTAACAGATTTTATAGACCCAAGTTCTTAAAATATTTCATGAGAAAAACTTTTTCAAACAAGGTGCCATGTAAAAACTAAAATTGTTATGTAAATCTTTCCTACTAATATAATGAGGTTTGTGAAACATGAATTTGTGAAATATGAATTATTTGTAACTCCTTCATGCCAAAACTTCTGAGCTTAGCCCCGGAATATTGAAAAGACTAATTCTAATTTTAATTTAAAGTGGGAGAAAAAGTTCTGCACTGACTGATTTCGGTGTATTGTACATTGCCCCTCTACTAAACTGAACTCAGCCAACTCAACTCCTTAGAACAATGGAGAAGGACTCTGGGTTAAAAGGTGAAGTGAGCTGAAAAGAGTAGAACACATGGAATTGAACTATTAGCTGAGGAGTTCCGTGAACTGCTGTTGATGGTTATATAAAAATGTCCTGATTCTATTTTAGAGTCAGTATTTAAGATAAAATAATTTAATTTTGCGTGTTGAATGTACTTTCACCGGAGCGGAGGGACATTACAAAGTGAAACTCTGTTTAAAACAATGCGCAGATCGGTGACTCAACTTCGGAAGATTCGACTACAAAGGGGACAGACTCGTCGAAAGAAGCAGCTGTATTTAAAAATTCGCCCAGTGACTCGAAACGACGGGGCATCATTCGATTTACACAGTATGCTTTAATATTTAGATATACTAAACTCATCATCATCATTATCAGTCTATAAAAGTTCACTGCTAAAGATAGGTATGCTCTTAGTGAGCGTCATTGTGCCCTGTCCTCAGCTCGACATAAATGAGGCAGTTAATAGATGAATTCTCCTGTGAAAAAGAACTAGTCTATTCATGTTGGAAAACTGAAATTGTCACTTACCTGCCGTTAAATTCGTGAAGGCTCCGATATCGTTGTACTCATTTTTTTACGTATTGTAGATGACTATAATTTTTGTTTTAGATGTGGATAAACGCATGAGCGTTTAACCACATCTAAAACAGGTGGTCTAAGTTGGAGCACGCCCCGGTTTTTTTTTTTAAAAATAGCCAAGCGCTTCACCACTAACACACCTGAAACAGGTGAAGATGTGGACTAAAAAGGAGCGCGCTTGCCTAGAAGGAACCGATTCACTCTTGATTTGAAGACTCCCAGGTTATACAGGGCCGGGAAAACAGACGCCGGGAGCAAGTTTCACTCCTTACTAGTACTAACAATAAACGTGGAAGCGAATCGTTTGGTACAACATGGTGGGATGTTAACTAGGCATGGTGGGATCATATCAATTAGGTCACTGCATTTAAATCAGAGAAGCAGTCGGTAGTTTATTAATAGTAGCCATCTTGGAGCCTATCGGGTGGCAAAAAAAATGGTTATAATAGAGTTTGCTACTAGCTGATATTTGTCCATCATCAGTTTGGGGGTGTGGGGGTTCCAACTTCCATCTTCGGAACCCAAGACAACCTCACCAGCCAATTGTGCACCCTGCTAACTAACAAACGGGGCTCTGGTGGCCGGCTAACTGCGGCATAGCGCAGCCTCAACCCACATCTTGGGCACATTCACCAAAGTGGAACTTGTAAAACGACAGCCTGGAAACTCGACGTCTGTTTTCGAGGCTCAACAATTCACTCCGAATTTTAAGACTCCAAGATTGTACTGGTCCGTAAAAACAGACTCCGGAAGAATCAGGTTCAGAAAGGTCAAGAAGAAGGTTCAGGTTCAACCTTCTTGAGGGTAAGTGAACGCCACGCTAGCACTGTCTGATGAAAACTCTCATAACGTTTCTCTCTTATGTACGATCCACACTTACAGGCGCGCGTCGGAGAGCATCGGAGAGCAGTTTATAATATGTTAAACGAAATTGAAACATCCACAAAGCAGTTACGTTCTTTGTTTGCATGCAATTAACGCAGCTTTGAGCTTTGTCAAACACTGACATAAATAGATTCGTAAGTAGATATTGCATGCAAATGGAACTTAACTGCATTGTGGATGTTTCTATTTGCTCGTGCATGTTTAAAAATGCACTTCGATGCACTTCGACGCGCGCCGGTAGGTGTGAATCTTACAATAAACAACAAACAAATTTAAAATACATAAAAGGTACAATGGGCGGTCTTATCGCTTGGAAGCGATCTCTTCCAGACAACCTTTGGATGGAGAGGATTTATGTAATAGTAAGAACAAAACAGAAAATAACTATAGTGATGCAGTTAAAATACAAAATTGTTGTATTATAATTAACCTACGAAGGTTACATGTTTAATATAAACATACAAACATAAATAAATAATATTAAATAAAATAATAATTACCTACTCATAATATAATACAATACTTAAAAGTATTATTCAATAATATATACCTACTACATATTATAAGTGAAAAATAAACAAACCCAAAATACATTATATAATAATAGCATTTTATTACATACAGTAAGGAGAGAGAAAATTCCCGTTTTTCAATAAGACACACAGAGGTTACACAGTTTGGGTGTTGCACAGCTGAGTAGGAGCAGACCGATATTTTAATGCTAATCGCACGATGGGGTCTACCCTCCCCTAGTCCGCCAGTCAACCCAAAGATACCTCAAACGATTTAACTGGAAGCCATTGATTTCATTCTATTGTCGATATAAATGGGTCTGTGCTCAAACGACTGGCAAACATTGAAAAATATTACCTAACTTCTGAAAGGACAAATTTTATTTCTGCGAGGCCGGCACAAATTTACCGACTGTCTCAGTAATATGCGCAGATCCTTTGATTTATTATTTTAACCCTTATATTTCAGGCATATCTTACGGTTAAGGTTTTATAAAGCCTGCACGTAATCCAGTTTAGTGGGGCAGAACGGAGTGAAAACAAAATCGCGCGTGAATTTCCTTATACCTGTCCATTGTGTTTTTTTTTATTAATGATCACTGTTGTGCAGTGGATGCGGAACTGCCCCTAAAACGCAGAAAGTTACGGGTTCAATTCCCGCCGCAGCACAAATAAGTGCATGATCTGCAAATATTTTTCTTGATTCTCAGTGTTTTCTATTAATAAATGTACGTATGTTTATCAGTCATTTGGTTCCTTTATCACAAGTTTGGCTTTCTTTGTGTTAATTAATTAACATAAAAAAATGAATTTTTAAATCAATCATGGCTTTTAGTTTTCAACTAGCTTCAGTTAGCGCCTTCACCCGTGTAGGATCGGAATAAAAAGTAGCATGTGTGTCACAAACTATGTATATTCCGAGTTCCATCCAAATCTGTTACAGCGTTGAGCGGAAAAACAAACTAACACACAAACATTTGCATTTATAATATTAATATGATTTAATTCCCAGGACTTCCATGAAACATTAAAGCTGGCTTTTGGCTATGGAATATATATTACTTCATCTTGCTACATAATATTTTATCGCTCATCATACATTTCGACGAGTCACGTCCACGGACCCCGCGCCTCCCCCTGCCTCGCCCTGAGTTTGAATGGTGACGTCCGTATGCTGAAGTGTCAAATGATCACGTGTAATATACATTACCTACATCCTTTACTCAAAAGCCTATAACTTTATGAAAGTTGACCAAAAGCTGTGCTATTTAAATATTATGCTGCAAAACGGATAAAAAGACCGAGCAATGTTCGCGCTGACATAAATCGCGGGTGGGCGGCGGCACTGCAAATTGCACTATGAAAACATACGACGCTTTTAGCACTATGCAACTCTGAAATGCGTCTATATTTTGTTTAGAAAACACATTAATGTTTTGGCTAACGTTGGCAACATTTCGCATTTTTAGATGTTTGAAGTAGGCCAACGGCGCGATGGGATTGCGATTTGGTAGCGAGATGCCTACTATCGGACTTAATTCAGTTTTAAACTTTTACCTGCAGCTTAGTTTGGGGCAAGATGATAAAAAACATTTATTTTATATTAATATTACTTTGTTTTTTCGTACTGTATTTATCGAGATAGTGTACTTACTCTAGTCTAGAGCTACAAACGGAGCTTGGCGCACACTGTCTTTTGCGCCGGCATTGAACACATTTTATGCGACATAAGGTCTAAATCAGTACGTACAAATGTGACATTTTGATGTTTATATGTCAACGACGCTGTGACGTTTTTTGACAGTTTTTCCTTTGCGACTGGGACTCTATAGGGTACTGTCTCGATGATTTTATTACATAAATTCAGTTTCAGTCAAAACCTCGTCGTATTTTAGTCTCATTATCAAGATCCAGATTATTGAATTGAATCAGAACTCTACGAATCGTAAACTTATATCAAGGCTAAAAACTCAATACATCATATCAATTTTCAAGCGATAAATTGATGTATTCACAAACTTTACAAGTCTCAAAATTAATAAAGTTTCAGAGAAATCTCTACAATATTAAAATAAATGATACAAACTTAAAGCAGAGAGAGTACTCGTACATTAAACATCTGGTAATAAAGCCATATTCAGGACTAAGCTACTAAGCACAAGTCACAGTAATCTTGTTACCTAATGACATAGTAGAGAGTAGCGGCAAGAAACTCTAGCGCTAACTGTTATTGTGCAGAAGTCAAAAGTAAGGTATCAATTATGGGAGCTAGAGACGGGAGAGAGCGAGAGACCCATGCGCAGAAGTTTCGTTCACCACTAGACTTACGTGCCATACGGTTTAAGCGTTTGATTAACTACTACTAGTACTAGTACTATAAGAAACTTTGTTTGCCTTTTTACTTGTTTACCTCGTGGCCGTGCCCAGAACACTCATTAAATTTTCATCGTAATTTTATTAATGCTTTCGGAACGCATAAAGGACAAAGATACAAAAAAGAACACAAATACAAAGATTTTTCTTTTTATAATTAATATGAATTATTTTAGTGCTTTAAGACTATCTTCGTATTATTCTTTCTAATGAAACCTTTGTGGCATATTGGTGGGATGGTTTCAAAGCCTATAACGGACATAAGTCGGTGTAAAAACATTTTTAACCGACTTCAAAAAAAAGGAGGATGTTCTCAATTCGGTTGTATTTTTTATTTCTTATTTTTTTATGTTTGTTGTGTTACCTAGATTGTATTGCATTTGTTTGTTTTTTCCGTAAACTTTATATGAAATTACAGGATTATTGCTTTCATGCTTCAAGTTGATTGAAGCAGGATGTTGCATCGTGGGGCACATGCAATACTTTGTGATAGGTAATGGTTTATCACTTAACAAAGGTAACTTAGGAAGGTGCCATAACAAAATAAAAATAACATTTTTAAAATTATTGTACAAAAGTAGGCTGCTGAGATATCTTAGTGGAATTATAGCAACAATGCAAATGTTTCCCAACCATTTGGGTAGCCGATATCATTCAAAATGTGTACTGTTATACATGAATTTGATTACCACATAAACTCTCAAATATATTTGTTGAGCGTTACACAGGCGCGATCAACTCGGCTATCTAAGTCTATGTCACATGCTGACACCGCGTCGGAGTACTAAAACGCGACTTACTAGTATTAAAACCACAGACTTGAATATAAAAATATTAATGTCTGTGGTTTTAGTACCAGCGTATGACATAGACTTAGATAGCCGAGTTGATGCACTGCTTTCAAGATACTATGTTACACAAGGACAATAATAACCGGGACGTGAGAACGCCAGAACAAATGTGCGGTATAATTCAGCCGCCGGAACGAGCAGGGTGTTCGGTTACATTCGCCGACGCTCGCTGTTTCACATAATAAGGGGATAGATATTTGGAAAAATATCCCTTTCATAACAGTTCTATAAACCTCTGATACCTAAAGTGGCGTTAAAATATCATGTCACTTCTTTTTATTAACATTTAAATGACAGGGACAAGCATAATTTATCAAGAATTATAAAATGACATTTGGTTATGAACATTCGGGGTTAGTTTAGGTTTTTTAGGAATAACAAAATAATAAGGACTGGAATAAGGACTTACTGCTGAACTGATAGGGGGGATATGCCCATAATATATATATTGACAATTGATAATATACCATCTTAATTTATCTCGTTGACTAATACTAGGGTTGGAATATGAAAATTATGTATTTTTTATGAACTAGTTATCTTATTCATTATGTATTTGCAACAACTAACACAAACAACTAAGCAAATACTAAACTCTTAATGAAAATACTCGAGTGGTTCTCGGTTAAAAACTAGCCTATTCAGGGTGGGAAAAAAAATATCTCATTGAAGACAGATACCTTTTCTTTTGTAGTAAGGAGGTTTTTTTCTAATAAAACTAAAGGTTTATTTTGTAACTAGCTTCCACCCGTGGCTTCGCTCGCATGGTACCGGGATAAAAAGTAGCTTATATGTTAATCCAGGTCATAAACTATTTCAAGTTTCATCCAAATCCGTTCAGTAGTTTTCGCGTGAAAGAGTAACAAACATTCATCCATACATCACTCACAAACTTTCGCATTTATCATATTAGTGTGAAGTGATAGTGTGATGTGATAAAAACAGGGATATGCCACTAAATTCTAATCTGGGCATTTAGATTGGTGATCACAAAGTACAGCTTCTCGCAATGATGCTGCTGCCCGGTAGTGACCAGCGGGGTGATCGGCTAACTCTGTTGCAAAGAAAAATGATTGACATCGATCCTGTTTTAACAAACTATGACAGTTTGTCAATTGACGTTCATTGAATTTCGACTGATGAAATGTCAAAGTTTGTAAAAACAGGATCGCTATCAATCATTTCTGTTTGCAACAGAGTTAGCCGATCACTCCGCAGGAGATTTAGCTGTGTTAGGCTGCGCTAAGTCTCAATCAGCCGACCGCCAGAATCCCGTTTATTTATCAGGGTGCACCTACGTTGAGGTTGGCTTGGGTTACAAAGATGGAAATGGAATCCCAAATATTATGTTAGGAAGGATCATAACATAATATTTGGCGACACACGATATGACAGAAGACTGATAAGGATATTTATTTGCGATTGGTGCGTGCAAAAACAATCAATCGCGGCTTATTTTTATGTTTTGAACGAAATCTTACATGAAATAAGAAATCTGAAATTAAAACAAAGATCTACACGATGTTAATGGATATTTTAAGTTATTTAAAAATATAAAAAAAATAGCGACTATTATAATGTTAACACTAGAAATAAAGACAGAAAATAAGAGAACTAGCTGTTCCTACTGTATCTAAGGCTCTATAAAGTTAGTCAATCATTTATAATGTACATTTTTAACAAAATCCTAAATGACGTGATTAATTTTTATACGTAATGTAACAAAGTTCTGATTATTTAGATGACAAAAAAGCTTGGGATGAAACTGTCTCCAACTCCCTTAGAATCAATGTAGGGGAGACCGGGGCTCAAAGAGCAGATTTTCAAATAACACACAAAAAGAACGTCAATAAATGGACTGAAATTCAATATTATTGGGTTTATAGATGCATAATTTATTCTAGTTTTACTTGATGTAGTCGTATTTACTAAATTAATAATATTTTTAGGGTCAAGATATGTTTTTTTCTGGTTGTTCCATCGTTGAGGCAAGTTATTCCGGCAGCAACTTTTATTGTTAATTTTGGAGTTGTAATGTATAGATATGTATAAATCAAACGCAAAAGTATTGAACCAACTATTCATGAGTTATTTATTAAAAATAAGGATTAAAACTCCTAATAGTCTAGAATAAATGAGCGCTTCATAGATACAAGGACGCTTCGAAATGGTTGAGAGCGGAAAAGATAAATATTTCTTGCAGCTTCTTGGGTCATTATGAAGCATACGCTTTATTGATGCGCTTATACGACTATATGTCGGTCTAAAAGTGGTTTTGTTTTTATTGAAACAAAGGGACCTTACGGGACCACATTACTAAGTCTCCACTGCTTGTCTGTCAGTCACCAGGCTATATATCATGAACCGTGATAGCTAGACAGTTGAAACAGTTCACAGATGATGTATTTCTGCTGCCGCTATAACAACAAATACTAAAAACAATAAAATAAACATTTAAGTGGGGCTCCCATACAACGGAACAACCTTCGTGCACGAGTCCAACTCAAACTTGGCCAATTTTATTTAAATTCCTACAGGCAAACTCACCAGTGGAACCTTGTTCGCTACATTTGCTCTCTGATTTAGAAAACAGTGAGAAATAGGAAAGGCTGACCCTTGCCACAGATAAGTAATAGTACTAATGCCCTTGCGCCATATGGGACTGTACTTTGGAAGAAAATAATCCTTTTCTGATTTTTTGAGCATGCTTGTGTTCAGAATTACTAGCAATGTGGGTTCTGCTTACTAAGTAGTTTTATACACGAACATAAAAACTAAAATCCGGATACGCATTCTAAAAAACATGAAGTAAGAGTCAAACGTGTAATGGCCATGTTTTTTTTTTATCGGAAATCTTTGGTAATCTAACCTCTCAATGGCTAATTTCCTTCGTTAATTCTTCAATTCTTTATTGCACACACAAAAATAATACAGTTACATATATACTATGTACAAAGGCGGGCTTAACCTGAAAGAGTTTTCTTTAAGCAAACTTTTGGGTATACAGAGAAATTACAATGAGAAAAATAGAAACATGTGTACATTTAAGGGATAAGATAAGTTTGAAGATTAATAATTTAGCTAACTTAAAACTACATAACAATTTACATAAATCTACATTTAAATAGTTTGACAGATAGTTAGATAGAAAATAATTTTCCAATTGATCTCAATCATCACAAGATGAAAGTTTGTATGTGTTGTATGCTTCCACTGAACTCTGCAATGGCTGCATGGATGTTATTGAAATGTAGATTGGGGTGTAAGGTGTTCAAACCTCCATCCTTGGAAATCAAACCCTACTCACCTGGTCATGGTGCTACTAACAAACGGGGCTCTGGCAGCTGGCTGATTGCATAGCGCAGCCTCTTGCACCGACACAGCTGAGTCTACCGAAGGGCAGCAGTGTCTTCCGATCCCCAAACAGCATGCCCAGAGCGGGGATTATAGGTCTATCCACCCACGGCTTCGCTTGCGTGGTACGCGGGTAAATAGTAGCTTATGTGTTAATACTGGTCACAAACTATGTAAATTTCAAGTTTCATCAAAATCCGTTCCGTAGTTTTTGCGAGAAAGAGTATCAAACATAAACCCATCCGTTCAAACATCCTCACAAACTTTTACAATTATAATATTCATAATTATCATCAGCCTATAGCAGTCAACTGCTGGACATAGGCCTTTCCTAATGAGCCATTGCGCCCTGTCCTGAGCTCGACGCATCCAGCCTCTACCAGCAGCCTTTCGCAGATCGTCACTCCACCTGGCCGGAGGGCGTCCTAATATATAATATTAGTAGGATAGAATAGGATGTATGAATTAAAAAATATATATTAGGAACGGTAATGATTTTGTCTAGTATATTTGAGTGTAGATTACCGAATTTTTTCAGCACACTTTCAATTTTAGTAACTTTTTTTGTATGATACCTGAAGATGGGTTGGAACGTGCGTACGTTGCATCATAGATTGACTGGATGCGTACGTTGCATCATAGATTGACTGGATGCAACACCCTGCATCCATCAACTTGTGTTCCTATAATTTCACCAGCACCCACACCCTTCAAAACGAAACATAACAATGCGTTCCACCGTAGAAATAGGCATGGAGGCCACTTCGTTCCTAAACGAAGAGAAAATTTTTAAACATGACTGTGTACTTTTTGCCAACTCTACCAAAGACTAACTCCCTATTTATAACAAAATGATGATAGCAGAGTAAATACTTACCTGCTAGCGAAGACCGTGAATTACTGATAGAAACAATAGCAATCATTTGTTACAGTATTTATTTTCTGATACTGAAAACTGATTTTGATCTTAGATTAACGTATAAATATGATTCAAAATGCAATGAAGAGTGGTTTCGGCTATACGTAAGGTTTATATTGCGCTCCGATGACCCCAATATCTCGGGTATCTATCCTCAAGGTAGTTGGACCTTACTATTTCATATGATGCATTCTAGGCAGAATATTGACGACCTTTGTGGCACAGTGGGTGCCACAAAGGACGGCCTTTGACACAGGAGGTTAAAGGTTCGATTTCTGCAGATATTTGTCTCGCATCTGGGTATTTTATATGTATAATATGTACGATTACAAGTAATGTCATGTGTTTATCACCCATACGGTTCGCACAATACAAGCTCTGCCTATTTTAGAGCTAGATCGTGTTGTGTGATGATGTCCAGCATTTATTTAATACTAGCTTCCGCCCGCGGCTTCGCTCGCGTAGTAGTTCGATTAAAAGGAGCCTATGAATTAATCATGGCCATCTTTGTATGTTCCGAGTTTCGTCCAAATCCTTTCAGCCGTTGTGGCGTGAAAAAGTAACAAGCATACATCCATACTCACAAACTTTCGCATTTAATAATATTAGTAGAATGTTGGATAGGACTAGCTTTCGTCCGCGGCATCGTTCGTATGCTACCTGTATAGAAAGTATCCTATGTGTTAATCTAGGGCACAAACTATTTATAACTGATTTATAAACTTGGAATATATTCCAAGTTTATAAATCGGTTTGGTATAACGGATTTGAGCTTATAGTTAATTTATGTCCACCGTAGGTACACAATGTTACACTTGATATAAATAGTACATTACTGCAGAGGCCAGCAAAAGATGCAAGATGAGACGAGGCACAAATACGTCAGTCCATCAATGCCTAGTTGTGGCCAAGGCTTGTATAGTACTTTTCTTAAATAATGCGCGGAAATTAAATACAATTACTTCAAATACGAACAACAATAATTTTCCACGCGCCAAAGTGTTCATTTGTTTTTTTTTTTAATATTTGCTTTCTAATTGCAAGCCAATTCGTAATTTAAATAAAACCTTTGAATAGTTAAACCTTTGAGTAGTTACCTCCTTGGTTGCTATGTTTCGGAGTAAAAGATCATTCTATTTTTAAATTACACGACAGTTATGAGTTTACATAGTAATTTATCAACACGTTTTCCTACCATAAAATTTGTACCAAAATTGATCACATTGGTTCAAGTTTTTTGGTAAGAAAACGTTATAGAATCAAAATGATATTATTGCTGAACATTGGAATTGTTATTCTCTAGAATGTGAATATTTGCTATTTTGCACAACTATAATCAGTGATTTTATATCTTCAAAATTTTTGAATAGTGCGAGCGAGAGGGAGGTTTGACATGTACAGTCGCCTAAAATCGGTCATAGAGGTTTGTGTGATAGATTTAATAAAGTCAATCCACTGCGTGAGTGAGCGGCTTCGTGATCTCTTGCCTTATTTTGACTTAGCAACCTCAATTTTCATCATCATCATCGGCCTATAGCAGTCCACTGCTGCGTAGGCCTCCCCTAATGAGCGCAATTGCGCCCTGTCCTGTGCTCGACACATCCAGCTTCTACCAGCAGCCTTTCGCAGATCGTCACTCCACCTGGCCGGAGGGCGTCTTACGTTTGCCAAGCCGTGGTCTCCACTCAAGAACTCGTTAACCCCAAAGATTACCGGTTCTTCGGCAGATATGGTCAGCCCACTTCAGCTTGCTAATTCTCCAAGCTATGTCCATAACTTTAGTTCTATGTCGGATAGTCTCGTTCCGGATTCTATCCTTCAGAGAAACTTAGAGCAATTTAAGTGTCTAATTAAGGATTTACATCGTTACTTAAAGGTATCCACAGATACGAAATGTAAATTCATCGCCTGATCGAGAGCAGCTTACAATTTACATCATGTCGCGCCGAATTAATGCGACTCGTCAGAGCGGTTTTAGGTTTTGGATGACTTGAATTAAGATTAGGAATTATGTAGATCCCCCGGAATATGTATTAGGTACCTACTTTGAATAAAACACGGGAAGGTGCTTACGATTTGTAGATTGGTTTTAAATTGTGTTTGCTGTGTACCATATCTGTGTGGCTGGGTCCCAAAGCTGTTTTTTTCAACAACGAACATTGGTCGGACTCTGCTTTTTTTTATTCATTTTATGGGCCAGCTCTTGACCGGTTCGGTGTGCGTGGGCAAGGATGAAGTTGACGATAGGGCGAGCTTTCCCAGAAGATGCCTATTAACTCTCTTTTTGAAGCCGTTACTGGAAAAACAGACGCTGGCAGCTACACCATTTTTATCATTATAAATGATGTTTGGAAGTGCTTAGTCCTGTTGAATGGAATATAAACTTGATGCGGGTGGTAGTTAGCAGTGCGTCTGAAGTTCTTGAAAGAAAGGTAAAGGCGGAATAAAGTCATCAGGGTCAGAAGTCTTCCAGGTTTGAAGTATTGCTTAGCCCTATTTAGGATGCCCAGTTTCTTGGCCGCAGTTTGAGCTTTATACTCAATTGCAATATGCATTTTAGTGCGACCACGGTAGACCAGCGCTTTGGCAGAGCGTTCCGTTCTGCCCTAGCATATGCTGAGTGGTAGCCGTTTTTGTTACATAGTTTTAGAAAATGTGTACCTCACAATAGATAATCATAATCACATATATTTATATAGATAACTGTATTATTCGTGTAACCAAATAAACGTTTTTTGATTTGATTTGAATTGTGGTGCCAAAGTTAGCTTTATGCCAAGAAGTTCGAGGCTGTTGATAAATCTAGGGATGATTGACATCACCCAACAACAACTGCCACTGCTTGACAAAGCTATATAAGAATATGGATATGCCCACCCATAATCCACACGCCGCCGGGCATTCGAGACAGCAGCAGGAAGTCACAGTTTTCCACAATTGCATGTTTTTAACAATTATTCTGATTGTACGCCTTAGGCACTTTTATGACTTAGCCGTAGCGTGCGTAGAGATACCTCCTTGGAATAAACATAACTTAAGCTAGGGACATGTGCGATGTCGCTATGTCAGAAAACAAACAGATTGCTATGGACCTAGCATAACGTGCTTTTGACATTGTAAATATAAAGTCCGTAGAGTGTAAGGGGTTCCAATTCCAACATCTATCTTCGACCCAAGTAAACCTCACCTACCCGTGGTGCATCCTGCTAATTAACAGGGTTCTGGCGACCGGCTGATTGTGCGCGGACGGGCAGCAGCGTCAGTGGGTCGACAAGCAATCCTCAACCCGCATACCCAGCGTGAGCATTATGAGCATATCCCCCTTTATTATTTATTTATTGTAAAAATGCTCAGAAACTAACAGCTAGAGGCCAAAACGTTACAATGAGCTAGTTATAAATAATCAAATTGGTGAGTAGCTATTTATATAGGTACTATAAAAGACTAATAACAACTTAAAAAACTAATACATATTCTAATAAAATGATGTAGCTTCATGTGGAACATATCAAAAAGGGGTTCCTGGGCTATCATAGCATTGAGTACCCTTCTTATAAGAGGAGGCCTATGTCCAGCAGTGGACTGTTATAAGCTGGTGTTATTGATGTTGTTGTTGTTAACGTCCGCCAGCGGCTAAGCTTGATAGGTACTTTTTATTGAGCTACATACTACTCTGCTACAGTCAAAGAGTTTGCATAGAAACTTTTTTTTAATATACTATATTTATGGCTACAGTCGTTATAGACCCAGTCCAATCAGAAGTTGTCTAGCCGAGATCGCTGTAAGCGACAAGATCACCCATTGCACCTTCATTCTACAAAACAAACATGTTTTTGTTGATGTGAATACAATAATCTTTTATTAATCAAAAAAAGCTCTTGAGCTCAAGACAGGGTGTAATGACGCTCATTATGGGATACCTATGTCCAGCAGTGGACTGCTATAGATAATGATAATGATGGTGATGATGAATAAAAAAACCACTTCAAAGAAAATATTTCTATGGTTTTTTTTTTAAATGCTAAAGAATTTTTTATCTATGCGAGCCGATCCGCGGGCAAGCTAGTTAAAGTAGAAGGCAATACCTAGTAACTAGTAATTTTCAATTAGTAGGATTTAAGTAATTTGTTATAGTCATGCTCATAGGCCTTATAATTGAGTAAACACATTTGATAGACGAACATGATTATTATTGCCTATAATAATCGATTTAGTATTTTTTTGTTACGGTTGAATTCTAATTAAATAAACAAATACCTAATTTGATCCACATTACACTCAGCCGAGATCTACAACGCCAATAACACCAGCCTATATCAGTCCACTGTTGGATATAGGCCTCCTCTAATAGAAAGGGGTGGGGGGGGTATGTCTTTGGTTTAGGAGGCTTATGTTCAGCAGTGGACTTAATAGGCTTGTGTAAAACAATCACAGCACTGGTTGTCTATCTCGTCAGGTTTCGTATTATTTCTTATTTAATGTTATATTTTATTGAGTTATGTAATATGGATGGAAAAATCTGAATAGTACGTTATTAACATTATTGAAAAATAATTTACACGTATTTATTTTGTCAACTAAACAAAAAATTTAAAAGATATAGTGCGTTGAAGCTCCGCATGACGTCACGGTTTAGTACATTTTTTACATAGCCGTGACGTCAAGATCCCCCACTCCCGAACTTTGACACTAAAAAATAAAGGGATAAAGATCCCCATTAATTTACAAAAAAATACGTGTGCAATATTTTTTGTGGATCTATCTGACGGACTAATTAGAATTATTATGTTTTTACCCAGTCGTCCTCCCTATTTTATTTATTTATTTATTCTGTGCAACAGGGGACTTCTATAGGATGATGACGATGAGGATGATGCGATACCGACTCGGCTACGGCACGGTATAGTTAAAACGGATTAGGAATCTTAGGTTTAATATAAAAAGGTAAGTTTTCACTCATAAATCACATTCAATTGGTTCTTGTTTACGTCGCATTGTTGATTTTAAAAGAACTCATCATGAAAATACAATTCTGTTTATTTTTATTCGCCATAATGATCAGTTTCGCTGGTAAGTACTATTTACCTTCAACAAACAGTTAATTTCCTTCCTACCTTCTTCGTATGAGCTAGTGTGGCGCTAGTGAGAGACACAACAAGTTTGATGGCCGCCCGAAGGCTTCTGGTCTAAGGGCCCTAGCCAACGGCAACTTTTTATAGCGATGCAGTAGCAATGCTGTCGCGTGTCCGCATCGCTACAGTCGCGATGCGGTCGCTAGCTGTTTGCCCGCGCCCACAACACGATTCTCGATCGCGATGCAAACGCGCTACTGTCGATGTCGCGATGTTCATGTAGTATGTACATAATTATGTAATTTCTTTACAATATTATAAAGTTTATAGCATGATGAATTCCTGGGGCTGGATTCGGACGATTCGATAAAGGAGAATGCCGAGAACCCGTACTAATTGCGTCAAAAACGAACGTATCCCATAAAATTTATTATATTTTATAAATGACATTAACATTTTCTATAGTTTTACACTCCAACTCGATTAATAATCAAGTAAAAAAATATTTTGTTGATTTGGTTTCCGTTGCACGCCGCCATTAGACTACAACAACCAATGATATATTTATACGTTGCTATGGCAATAAACATTGATATAAAGTGTTACTATGGCAATAACCCTCATTTATAATTATTTTGACAGTAGAATCGACAAAAACTTATTGGAACTTTTTTGACGTACTGTCTTTAGTATTGGTACCGAGCGCCATACATCAGACGGCATTCTCCTTTGATTCTATTAGATATATATCGCGAGAACTGACAAATTTCATACAGTTTTGACAGTTTTGGCAATATATATCTAATAGAATCACATATATCGAATCATCAGAATCAGACCCCTGATTATTTTCTATTCTGTGGCCCTACGTCTAACACGGTCGCGCGTTTGCATCGCTACAGTCACGATGCTGTAGAGCGTTAGTAGCGCGTCGGCATCGCTTCTGTAGCACGTTGTAAATGCGACTAACGCACGTTTCGTAAGCGCGCGACAGCATCGCTACAAAAAGTCGCCATGGGCGAGGGGCCTAAGGGCTTTTTAATTGTCATGCGTATTTCCCGTGACCCGCCCATATAAACCGAGTGCGTGTGGCGCGGAAACGCACATGGCAATAAAAAGGCCCTAACAACTGAAATAGCCAAAACCAACATCTTAACGTGCCTTTCGGAGCATGGAAGCACTCAGATCTGAAATCAGATTGTTACTAAACGGTCACCCAAGTAGTGACTGGGTGAAGTGTTGCTTAACCAAGGTGATCTGGTAAGACCACCCACGTCAGCGCTTCTCAAAGATCTTCACAATACTATTCATATGGCGGATACAGACTTACGAAATGTGGCACGCAATGAAAGAATTTGCCGTCCACATTGTCGCAATGTATCATGCAACGTGACAGAATTTCCAAAGGTACATACTGTGGAAATTCTGTCACATTGTGCCTTGCGCGCAAGAACTATGCACACTACGCGCACGAATATGGCATTTCTGCATACATGCTTGGTTCGTGAGCGCGCTGTGTCCACACTTATGAAGTGCTCTTTTCATGTTACGTTACAACAGTACCCGCTTTTAGAAATTGAAGGCGCTGCATAGGCCTAAAAAAAATACTTTGGCAGATAAACTAAAAAACTTAGTATAAGAATTATAAACTGGCCTCATGGCTCAGTTGTAGCTTTGATTTTTAAACTGCATGCCACGGCTTCGATTCCCGCACAATAAAATTATTTGTGCGATGATCATGGATTTTCGTTCTCTCTATATCTGGGTGTTATAAAGAGTATAAAGGAATATTTATCAGTCTCTAGTACCCATGGTACAGGTTCTGCCTAGTTTGGGATAATTTGATCGGGTGTATATAATTTGATATATATATATATATATTACAATATCCCTCGCCTTTGCCCAGCAGTGGGACATAGAAGACCTTTTTCGTCTTCACCCACTTCTTCACTTCGCTCTCCAGAGATCGTCACCATACTATTTTGATATATATTTTAACTCTTCTGTTCTGTTTTCAGCAAGTTGTTCTAATAATGAAGATTGCAAACCCATTTGTGTAGCGGCATGTAATGATGGATGTGATAGGGCTTGGTGCACAGGAAGTGCATGCTGGTGCCACCCCACAGTCCAGGCAGGAGCCATCAGAGTGGGAATTTCACTTGCAAAATAATACCTTCCTCAAATTCCAAAATATGCCTTTCCAATATTAGGGTGATCCAAACCTATTGGAAAGATTTCAAGGGAAAGTGCCCAACATATAAAATAAGCAGTTTTTTATGTAATAAATTTAAAACAAATCTATGTTGTATTAGAATTTACAACGTCTGTAATTGCATGACTTATCAGTAACACTGTACTAGGAATAGCTTTTGTTGTCATTAAAGTAAATTGTCATATATTTTCTTGCATTATTTTGAATCGCATGCATATAATTAATTATTTGTTTATTTATTAGTGTTTTAGGGTACCTTAAACGTTAAAAGTAACCCTTATAAGATAATTTCGATTTCCGTTTCTCGTCTGTCAAGACCCTTTCCTCAAAAATGCGTGGAGGTCTCGAGTTGAAAAAATAAATGCTCAAGTCTGCAATCTCTTGGAGCTGTGAAAAATTAAACTTCTTATACAACGCCATCAAAAGATATTTTGACACTCACAAGGGAATCAAAACTATAGTTAAACTATAAAATAGCCAGCTAATACTATATATAGTTAAAGTAAATATTGTTCTTTCCTAAGGAATAATTATTGTATCTTCTTCTATTTAATAAGTAAGCAGTGTATGCATTTACCCATCGGCTATTATGTGTAACAGATTTTTGGTATATTACTAAATTATTCTTATTCTTAATCTCGTTCTATGTCAGATAGTCTCGTTGCGGATTCTGAATAATAGAATCCGCAACGAGACTATCCGACATAGAACTAAAGTTGTCGACATAGCTCAGAGAATTAGCAAGCTGAAGTGGCAGTGGGCTGGCCATATCTGCCGAAGAACTGACAACCGCTGGGGCAAACGAGTTCTTGAGTGGAGACCGCGGCTCGGCAAACGTAGTATAGGACGCCCTCCGGCCAGGTGGAGTGACGATTTCCGTAAGGCTGCTGGTAGAAGCTGGATGTGTCGAGCTCAGAACAGAGCGCAATGGCACTCATTAGGGGAGGCATATGTCCAGCAGTGGACTGCTTTAGGCAGATGATGATGTTGATGATTCTTATTCTCGTTGACCAAAATTGATGAAATTTCGAAAGAAGCAATATACAATATATATTAACAACAAGTACATTATTTTGATTTTTATTTAATTTGGGTGAAATAAATATATTTTCTTTCTTCTTTCTTTCTTTCAAGTGTATCTCATCATGTCGTGCCGAATAAATGCAACTCGTCAGAGCGGTTTTAGGTTTTGGATGACTTGAATTAAGATTAGGAATTATGTATATCCCCCGGAATATGTATTAGGTACCTACTTGGAATAAAATAATAAAATAACAATACAAATAAATATTTTTTTTATTAACTATGGGCCAGCTCTTAACCGGCTCGGCTTGCGTGGGCTAGGATTAGAGATGGAGAGCTTTCCAAAAAGATGCCTATTAACTCTCTTAATTAAGTCGTTACGATCGTAAGTTAATGAAAAAACAGACGCTGTCAGTTGATTCCATATTTTGAATAATGTTTGGAAAAGCTTAGTTCTGTTGGATGGAATATCAACTTGATGCGGATGGTAGTTAGCAGTGCGTCTGAAGTTCCTATGGAAGAAAGGTGAAGGTGGAATAAGGTCATGAGGGTCAGAAGCCGTCCAGGTGTGAAGTATCACTTATCCCTATTTAGGATACCCAGTTTCTTGACCGCAGTTTGAGCTTTAGGCCACGGTCACGAAAACTGCGGCGGCGCCAATGCAATTCTATGCATTTAAACGCGCCATTCCTTGCGCCGCGGCGCACCGCTGCCGCCGCCCCGCTCCCGCTGACTTCGTGACTACGGCCTTTGACTTAATTGTGGCGCCAAAGTTGAGATTAGCCCTTAACTCTTTGCAACATAACTCTAGCTTGGACATGTGTAGTGTCGCCATGTCAGAAGACAAACAGATTGCAATGGACCCAACCTAACGTGCTTTTGACATTGTAAATATTACGTCCATGGTGTATAAGGGGTTCCAATCACCATCTTCGGAACCCAAGTCAATCTCACCTGCACGTGGTGCACCATGCTAACAAACGGGGCTCTGTTCGGATGGCGGCGTCAGCGGTTCCAGAAGCAATCCTCAACCCACATATCCAGCATGAGCATTATGAGCATATTCCCCTTTTTATAAGAGGAGGCCTATGTCCAGCAGTGCACTAACTGGCTGGTGTTTTTGGTGTTGTTAACGTCCGCCAGCGACTTAGCTTGATATATACTTTTTATTGGGCTACAGACTACTCTGCTACAGTCATTTTTGATCTAGTCTTTCCAGAAGTTATCTGGAACAGTTCGCTGTAAGTGACAAGACCGCCCATTGTACCTTCTTGTTTTAGTTTTGTTCTGTATCTATTGAGGTGAATATGTTATGGACAAAGTGATTAATGCGGGCATTATTCATAGTGCCCGGGAAATATGAATAATGACCAGCTACTTAGGGCAAAGTGATTAATTATTACCTAAACTTCATTATTTATCACATTGACCGGTCATTATGAATAATGTTACGTGATCATCGGGCAATGTGATAATATAGCTACTTTGGGGATGGAGTGAGGGGAGGGAAGCGAACGCGTGACACGCGCTAACCAATCAGAGCCCGTCATGGCGGCGTACGAACGTCCATCGCTTCACTGTTCACTACACAGCTCTCAGTTTTGCATTCCAAGCGAATACGGACGGACGCAGACGGATAATTTCGTAATTCAGTTTCGTAACTAAAGTGAAGAAAGACTAGCGAAGTTCATAAGGCATCGCTAAATGGAAGAAATTTGTGTTTTAAATTTTGATTTAAAGTCTGAAATAAAAATAATAGTTAAATATTGTGTCTTTTATTATTCTGCCCACCAGGTGATGGGCGTTATGTATATTGCCTGGGCAATTTGATTAATTCAATTGTTCTTATCACATTGCCCTCACATATTGGTAATTATTCATAATGCCCGGTCATTATGTATAATGACCAATTAATCACATTGTCCATAACAAATACAATAATAACATTAAAACAGCCCTCTTTAAGAATAGTGTGTTTTTAATGTCCTCCAAAATCTATAATGTAAGCTGGCAGTTTGTCAGCTTACATTATAACATACAATGACTTAAAGACGTTTAAGACAACTCTGTTCAATTAAATAATAGACAAGACATTTTACTCAATTGAAGAATTTTATTATAACAAGGACTAATTTATTCTCGTTTGACATGTCTTACTGTTTTATAATTTATTTACTGATTATTTTTAATATTTTGTGATATATAATTGAATTACACATATTATTATATTGACGGCCTCTGTGGCGCAGTGGGCGAAGGTCCGCCTGAGACGCAGAAGGTTGCGGGTTCGATTCCCGCTGCGGGACAAATGTTTGCAAGTTCTGTAGATATTTGTCTCGGGTCTGGGTGTTTCTATGTATGATAAGTATGTATTTACAAAAAAAAAAAATATATGTGTAGTATATCAATCATGTGGTTCCCATAATACAAGCTCTGCTTAGTTTGGGGCTACATGATGCTGTGTGATTACGTCCAGCATTATTTATTATTATTTATTATACATGAATTTGACGGTCTCTGTGGCACAGCGGGCGAAGGTCCGACTGAGACGCAGAAGGTTGCGGTTTCGAATCCCACCACGGGACAAATGTTTGCATTTTCTGCAGATATTTGTCTCGGGTCTGGGTGTTTTCTATGTATGATATGTATGTATTTAAAACAAAATTTAATATAGTATATCAATTATGTGGTTCACATAATAGTTTGGGGTTACATGATGCTGTGTGATTACGTCCTGCATTATTTGTTTATATATTTATACATTTTTATTATTTAATGAAATTTTAATGTAAATTTTTATCATCTAACATTTCAGTCAATAAATTTTGTACGCCTAATGGCAGATCACAATAAGCTCTTTATACTTTTAATTAATTATATAACATCTTTTATACCTGTGTGTCACAAATAAATAAATTGAATTCGAAATGGAATAAAATTTATTAAACCAAAAATTTTACTTCAGTACAGTTTGCCATATGGCCTCCCTTAATGAACGCCAGCACTGGCCAGCAGTGCTATATTTTGATGATGATGATGGTGATAATGAATCAAAGAAAGACTTCAAATAATATTTTTAAGGGAAGTGTTAAGCGGTAAGAAACTTAAGTGCGGCAGAGCATCAGTTTCAAATCTGGTGATGCAGGTGTCCATGGGGCGGTGTCCACTTCCATCAGTTCGTCCCGTCTGTTCGTCTGCCAGCTTTGGCTGGAAATAAATAAAATATAATTTAATTGAAAATAATATATCTCCTCTTTTTAGGGTTCCGTACCCAAAGAATAAAAACGGGACCCTATTAATAAGACACCACTGTTTGACTGTCTGTCTGTCACCAGACTGTGTAATTCTCATGAACCGTGATAAAGTCGCGGTCGTGAAGCTGAAATAATTTCGTACAATGACCTGTTATTACTGTCTCTGTCACTCCCGCGTTAATATAATGCGTCACGCTCGCACGGGCGACGAGAGACGCGAGAGACAGGTAATATTTTATTTATTTTATTTATTTAAGCACACATTACCCATTACAAGCAATAAAAGTAAGTATCTTATGAAATTCAACGGTTTTGATCTGGCTTGAAACATTTTAAAAAAAACTTAATAACAGGTAATTGTACGAAAATCTTTCTACTCCGCGACCGGACTTAGTTAGACGCTTGAACTTTTCGCAACTGATGAACCTATTTCTATTGCCGCTATAACAACAAATACTGTGGTAAAGATCTGTGGTAAATATGGGTGTACCTCAAGGGTCAATACTTGGCCCATACCTATTTTTAGTTTACATCAACGACCTACCTCAACTTGTGAGGGACAACCACGAAATTGTATTGTTTGCAGACCTCGCGTCTCTTTTATTTAAACTAAAGCGACGGCAGACCAATTTTGTTGTGGGGGAATGCAGCAGATACCATATTTGATACACCATATTTGTGTTGCACAAGAGGGCTGTTCGTGCAATTTATAATATGGGCCCCAGAGAATCACTTAGAACTCAGTTTAAAGATATAAATATTATGACAGTTCCATGCCAATACATATATGAAAACTTAATGTCTGTTCGAAAGTATATCAAATTGTTTAAGAATAATAGCGACAATCATAATGTTAACACTAGAAATAAAGATAAACTAGCTGTTCCTACTGTAAGGCTCAATAAAGTTAATCAATCTTTTAAAGGGCAATGTGTACGATTTATTAATAGAATTCCAAATGATATGCTTAATTTATCTGTAAATAAGTTCAAATATGTTGTTAAACGTAACCTCTGTAAAAAAGCTTATTATAAAATTTCTGATCATTTATATGACAAAAAAGCTTGGGGATGAAACTGTCTCCAACTCCCTCAAAAACAATGTAATATTTTATCATAAACTTTGTATGAACAAGACTTTAAAAAAATATAAGCCAAGCAGAGGTTTTTCTAAGGTCGTCTTACGAATTGGTGTAAATTTAAATTTAAAAAAGTGACGTTTCAAATTGTACTAAAGTGCTTATATAGTGCTTATTGAATAAATTTACTTTGTTTTTTTTTTATTTTGACTAAAACAGAATAAAATCAATATTTGAGTGGGGCTTCCATACAAAAGTACGGAACCCTTCGTGCGCAAGTCCGACTCGCACTTGGCCGTTTTTTTAGAATGTTAAAGAGTTTTCTATCTATCCTTGCGAGCAGATCCGCGGGCGAGCTAGTTGTAGTAGCAGGCAATACCTAGTAACTGGTAATTTTTAATGAGACTGATTTAAGTAATTTGTTATAGTCATAGGCCTTATAATTGAGTAAACACATTTAATAGGCTAACATGATTAAAATGATTATTATTGCCTATAATACTGGATTTAGAATGTTTTTGTTACGGTTGAATTCTAATTAAATTAAAAAATACCTAATTTGAGCCACTTTACACTCGCCGAGTTCTTCAACACCAGCCTTTTATAAATCCACTGCTGGATACGGGCCTGCCCTAATCGGAAGGAAGGTAGGAGGGTATGCCCGTATCCCCACTCTGGGCATGCGGGTTAGGGATCACAAATCAAATATTGGACACGTATTTTTTTTGTCAACAAAACAAAAAATTACAAAAATATAGTGCGTTGAAGTTCCGCATGACGTCACGGCTTAGTACACTTTTTCACTCCCAAACTTTGACGCGCTCTATCTCCGTAAATTTTTAATTATTTGATAATTAAAAAATACATGTGCAATATTTTTTGTTGTTCTATCTGACGGACTTAATAGAATTAATATTTTTTACCCAGTCCTCATCCCTATTTTATATAATTATTTATTTTGTGCAACAGGGGACTTATAGGTTGATGATGATGATGATGATGAGGATTATGTGATACCGACACGGCTACGGCACGGTATAGTTAAAGCGGGCTTAGGAGTCTTAGATTTCATATAAAAAGGTAAGTTGCACTCTTAAATCACATTCAGTTGGTACTTGTTTACATCGCATTGTTGATTCTAAAAGAACTTATCATGAAGATACAATTCTGTTTATTTTTATTCGCGATTTTGATCAGTTTCGCTGGTAAGTACTATAACCTTCAACTAACAAATACTTTCCTTCTTACCTTGTTCGTATGAGCTAGTGTGACTTTAGTGTCATGTGCTCCTAAGCCAGCCGAAAGACAATTCTTCTCTGGTTGGCTTTACGAATAGGTGTAAATAAAAAAAAACTGAAATAATTGATTAAAAGTCTAATTTAAGTGCTATATGAAAAGAGAGATCTGGTAAGACCATCGAAATAAGCCACACCAGCACTTTTCAAAGATCTGCACGATGGTATTCTTATGGCCGGTACAGACTAATGTACAGGCCACATGTAAATGGCGTTGAACGTGAGCATAGCACGGGCGGTTTCCTATTCCATTCAAATTTCATACAAGATGCATGGAAATAAAGCACAATTTAGGTATGGTTTGCCATTGCTCTGATTATGACGCGCCATGTCATAATCACGTCTGAGCTTAATTGTGCTTTATTTCCATTTACTTACTTTATGCCATGTGCGGGCATGGTACGGGCGGTTTCTTATTCCATTCAAGTTCTATTTATTGTATTTGTGGCCTGTACTTTACGAAACATGGCTATACAACTGAGCCATGATGCCCTTGCCTTTTAAACTGCAGGTCACGAGTTCAATGCCCGCACAGGACAAAGATTTGTGCGATGATCATGGATATTCGTTCTATCTATATCTGGGTGTTATAAAGAGTATATAGGAATATTTATCAGTTTTTGGTACCTATGGTACAGGTTCTGCTTAGTTTGGGATAATTTGATCGGCTGTATGCCCAGCAGTGGGACATAGAAGACCTTTTGCGTCTTCACCCACTGCTCTCCAGAGGTCTTCACCATACAACTTTTTTATATATAATAACTCTTTTGTCCTGTTTTCAGCAAGTTGTTCAAATAATGAAGATTGCAAACCCATTTGTACAGCGGCATGTAATGATGGTACTACATGTGACAGGGCTTGGTGCACAGGAAGTGCATGCTGGTGCCACCCCACAGTCCAGGCAGGAGCCATCAGAGTGGGAATTTCACTTGCAAAATAATACCTACATCAAATTCCATAATATGCCTTATCAATATCGACATACCCAATTATATAGGGTGATCCAAACCTATTGGAAGGACTTTAAGGGAAAGTACCCAACATATAAAATAATTAGTTTTTTATATAATAAATTTAAAACAAATCTGTGTTGTATTTACTACGTCACACCGTGAGCTTACTACGTCTGTAATTGCTTACTACTTACTTACTTACTTTACTGTAATTGTTGACTTATCAGTAACACTGTACTAGGAATAGCTTTTGTTATCAATCAAATAAATTGGCATATATTTTCTTGCATTATTCTGAATTGCATTGCAGATAATCAATTATTTTATTATTTATTAGTGCTTTAGGGTACCTCAAACGGTAAATAGTAACCCTTATAAGATGATTTCGTTTTCCGTTTATCTATCTGTCTGTCAAGACCCTTTTCTCAGCAATGCGTGGAGTTCTCAAGTTGAAATAATAAATGCTCAAGTTTGCAATCTCTTGGAGCCGTAAAGAATCAAACTTCACGCATTCAAAAGAAATTTTTGACACTCACACGGGAATCAAAACTATAGTAAACTATTAAATAAATAGCAAATATTGTTCTTACCTAAGTAATAATTATTGTATCTTGTTCTATTTAGTAAGTAAGCAGTATATGCATTTACCCATCGTCTTTTATGTGTAACAGATTTTTAGTATATGAACAAATTATTCTTATTTTTATTCTCGTTGACCAAAATTGATGAAAGTTCGAATGAAGCAATATCTTATACAACAAGTATCTCATCACGTCGCGCCGAACAAATGCAACTCGTCAGAGCGGTTTTAGGTTTTGGATGACTTGAATTAAGATTAGGTATTATGTATATCCTCCAGAGTATGTATTAGGTACCTACTTTGAATAAAATATAAATTTAAACGCGCCATTCCTAGCGACGCCGCGCGCCGCCGCCGCCGCCCCGCTCCGTGACCGCGGCCTTAGACTCAATTGTGGTGCCGAAGTTGAGATTAGCCCTTAACTCCATGCAACATAACTCTAGCTTGGACATGTGTAGTGTCGCCATGTCAGAAGACAAACAGATTGCTATGGGCCCAGCCTAACGTGCTTTTGACATTATAAATATCACGTCCGTGGGGTGCAAGGGGTTCCAATCACCATTTTTGGAGCCCAAGTCAACCTCACCTGCCCATGCTTACACACGGGGCTCTGGCGACCGGCTGATTATGCTCCGATGGCGGCGTCAGCGGTTTCAGAAGCAATCCTCAGCCCGCATATCCAGCGTTAGCATTATTAGCATATCCCCCTTCTTATAAGAGGAGGCCTATGTCCAGCAGTGGACTGCACTAGTGTAGTGACTGTGCTGGTGTTTTTGGTGTTGTAAACGTCCGCCAGTGACTTATTTTGATATATACTTTTTATTGGGCAACATACTACTCTGTTTCAGTCGTTTCTGTTTTAGTCCTTCCAGAAGTTATCTGGAATAGTTCGCGACAAAACCGCCCATTGTACCTGCAAGCTTGTTCTTTCAGTTTTGTTCTGTACCTGTTAATGTGAATACAATAATAACATTAAAACAGGGTCTCGACCGCGCTAAATTATAACAGTAACAACCTTGGCTTAATAGAGATCGAACCACAGCTTTTCCATTTTTCGTACCGCGCTATATTTTCGACGGAAACTTGAAACGTTTCGCGGCATTTTAGCGGAAACCCAGTTAAACCTTTATCGTATCGAAAGATTTTCATGGTTTCGTACCGCGCTAAATTATTTGACAGAAAGTTGAGGCCAGCGTGATCGTAAGAGCACTCAAACAAGCGTCTTTGATAAAGTTGCTCCGGAGGTACTTTTTCTGAACTGCATCATAATCGTATGAGATAACTATGAGTAATGCGAAGAATTTTATGATATTTTTTCTTGAAATAATAGTGCAAAATGCATATCACGTACTCAAATTTATTTAAAAATGCAATATACGATGAAACGGAGGTCTTTTGGACGATCGCAAAAATCATAGAATCAACACACTCAAACACTCAAAATGCAATAGGCCCCTGTTCCTGCTGCAAAAATAACAAATGCGCTTTTTGCTGCCTAGTACGCAGCATGCGCACTAGTAACCAAACTATATTAAAAAAACGGGCACTTAATAAAATTGGTGTGCCTACCTAAGTAGGTACGGTAAATCTGTATCTCAGTCAAAATATACAGATTTGATTTCGACTGAGGGGCAAATGCTTGCATGAGCTTCCTACTATCCTATCCTAGAGTTATTTCTACTAATATTAGCGGCAAAATGTTAATGTAAGCATGTGAAAGTATTCGTTCCTCCTTGACGTCAATAATTAAATGCTTCTTAACCCGGACTAACATAATGTGCTAGTTACTTTTTATCGCGGTGCCACGCAAGTGAAGCTCCGGGCGCAAAATAGTATTTAATTATCCAATAAATTCATAGAGGAAAAAACATCTGTGTGGGGTCTGGGTGACTAATGTACCAACCTAGGTAGGTACTACATAAAAATTACCGAATTTGTTACCTATATACAAACTATGTGACTACTGGGTGTAGAATAAAATTCTATCTTTAATAAAATATAATCTCATAAAAGTTATTACTAAATTTTTATTTAATATAAGAACAAATCGGTTTGATCAAAGCGATCGAAGTATCCAAAACCCCCAATAGAGGGTGCACGGTGTGACATCACTTCAATGTGTGGCTGCACTGCAGGGATGTTGGCTAATCTATCTATCATCTGCATCAGCATCAGCAAGCTTCCTCTCCAACACGCCATTTTCTTGGATCCTCATCCATCGTTCCCAGCTACGCTGACCATTACCAGCGCGCGGTCTGACTCTTGCTCGTCGTGCATTTTTTGGCCACCATTTCGTTCCATGTGTTATTTATTATCTTATGGATTGCAATATGCATTAAGGACACTTTGTAAATGTAATCATTTTATCGGTGGTGGTTTCCAAATGATGTAAACTAACAAATTTTCTCTCGACATTCGATGCCATGACATTGTCAACTGTCGGAAACCAATGAGGATACAATACTACGTAGAAAAGCATAACTAGAGTTAACGGAGAAAAGCAAACACTCATTTTTACACAGACTGAGCACAGACTAAAGTAAAATCCATAACGATGATCGTTGACGCTACGACTCGGTTTTGGTTGATGCTAGATTGGCGTTCAACATTAGCGCGGTACCAAATTTCGAAAACTTGTAACATAATCGTTACTGAATCGTAGCGTAATTAGAAACGCATCGATGTTTTTTGAAAATAGCACGGTCGGGCCCCTGCCCTCCTTGATCCAGCTTACATTATAACATGCAATGACTTTAAGACGTTTAAGAAAACTCTGTTCAATTATTTAATAGACAAGACATTTTACTCAATTGAAGAATTTTTTGATACCAAACAAACTAATTTATTCTCGTTAAAATAAATTATATAGCTGTAAAAAATATGAAAATAAATAGTAAAATACATGGTCTTCATGTTTTTTTTACGGTTTTTTTTAAATATTTTGTGACATATAATTGAATTACACATATTATACATACATAACGATTATTTTATGATTAGCATGTAATATTTCAGTCTTCTAAATTTTGTACGCCTGATGGCAGAGTACTTCACAGTAAGCTCCTTTTACCTTTATATGTAACACCTTTTATATATATACTTGTGTGTTAAAAATAAATAAATTGAAATTGAAATAGAATAAAATTTATTTAACCAATAATTTTATCTCAGGACATGGTGCAATGGCGCTCATTAAGGGAGGCCTATGTCCAGCAGTGGACTGCTATAGGTTGATGACGATGACGATGATGATGATGGTGATGATGAATCAAAAAACCAACTTATAAAAATATTTTTAAGGGAAGAGTTAAGAGGTAACTATCTCAAGTGCCGGTAGCGCATCAGTTTCACCTCTGGTGATGCAGGTGTCCATGGGGCGGTGTCCACTTCCATCAGGTGGCCCGTCTGTTCGTCTGCCAGCTTTGTCTGGAAGAAAAACACAACCGAATTGAATTGAAAATAATATATCTCCTCCTTTTAGGGTTCCGTACCCAAAGAATAAAAAAGAGACCCTATTAATAAGACACCATTGTCTGTCTGTCTGTCTGTCACCAGACTGTATCTCATGAACCGTGATAAAATCCGGTAAGCAGAAAGGATTTCGTACAATGACCTGTTATTACTGTCTGTGTCATTCTCGCGTTAATATAATGCGTCACGGTCGTACGGGCGACGAGAGACGCGAGAGACAGGTAATAACAGGTCATTGTACGAAATTCTTTTTGCTCCGCGACCGGACTTTAGTTATACGCTTGAAATTTTCACAGCTGATGTACCTATTTCTATTGCCGCTATAACAACAAATACGAAAACAGAATAAAATCAATATTTAAGTGGGGCTTCCATAAAAAGGTACGGAACCCTTTGTTCGTCAGCCCAACTCGTACATGGCCGGTTTTTTTTTAAGAATGCTTAAGAGTTTTCCATCTATCTCTGCGAGCAGATCCGCAGGCGACCTAGTTGTAGTAGCAGGCAATACCTAGTAACTGGTAATTTTTAATGAGAATCATTTAAGTAATTTGTTATAGTCATGCTCATAGGCCTTATAATTGAGTAAACACATTTGATAGGATAACATGATTAATATGATTATTATTGCCTATATTAATCGATTTTGAATTTTTTGTTACGGTTGAATTCCAATTAAATAAACAAATACCTAATTTGATCCACTTTACACTCGCCGAGATCTTCAACACTAGCCTATATCAGTCCACTGCTGGATATGGGCCTGCCCTAATCGGAAGGAAGGTAGAAGGGTATGCCCGTATCCCCACTACATGCGGGTTGGGGATCACAAATCAAATATTGGACACGTATTTATTTTTTGTCATAAAAACAAAAAAATATAATGCGTTGAAGATCCGCATGACGCTTATGATGCATGATGGCTTAGTACACTTTTTACAGAGCCGTGACGTCACGAGCCCTTACTCCCGAACTTTTACACAAAATTTTTACTTATTTGATAATTAAAAAATACATGTGCAATATTTTTTGTTGATCTATCTGACGGACTTAATATAATTATTATTTTTTACTCAGTCGTCATCCATATTTTATTTATTTATTTATTTTGTGCAACAGGGGACTTATATAGGATGATGATGATGAAGATGATAAGATACCGACTCGGCTACGGCACGGTATAGTTAAAGCGGACTTAGGAGTCTTAGATTTAATATAAAAAGGTAAGTTTTCACTCTTAAATCACATTGAGTTGGTACTTGTTTACATCGCATTGTTGATTTTAAAAGAACTATCATGAAGACACAATTCTGTTTATTTTTATTCGCGATTTTGATCAGTTTTGCTGGTAAGTACTATTTTAACTTCAACTTACGAATTCTTTCTTCTTACCTTGTTCGTATGAGCTAGTGTGACTTTAGTGTCTAGAGTTCGTAGGCCAGCCGAAAGACAATTCTTCTCTGTTTGGGCTTACGAATCGGTGATGAAAATAAAAATAATAACTCAAATAATTGATTTAAAGTCTAATTTGAGTGCGTAAGTTAAGAGTTTTTTTTAAGTTTTCTGTCATGGCCTAACAACTGAAAAAGCCAAAGCAAATATCTTAACTTGCCTTTCAGAGGCGCGCTCAGATCTGAGATTAGATTGTTACTAAATGGTCACCTATCCAAGTAGTAACCGGGTGTAGTGTTGCTTAACCAAGGTGATCTGGAAAAACCTTCAAAGTAAGCCAGCACTTTTCAAAGATCTTCACGATAGTAATCTTATGACCGGTATAGACTTAGGTGTAGGTCACATGTAAATGACGTCGGACGCGAACATGGCACGGGCGGTTTCCTATTCCATTTTAATTTCATACAAAAAGAATGGAAATAAAGCACAATTTAGCTAAGACGTAATTATGACGCGTCATAATCCGAGCAACGGCATACCATGTTTCCTAAATTGTGCTTTATTTCCATGCACTTTGTATGAAATTTGAATGGAATAGGAAACATGTGCGGGCATGGTACGGCCGGTTTAGATTCAAGTTCTATTCATTTTATTCGTGGCCTGCACCTTACGAAATGTAGCATGCAATGTGACACGCAATGAAACAATTTGCCGCCTATATTGAGTGATTGATTCATGCAATGTAACAGAATTCCCATAGTGTGAACGCCTTGCGCTACGCGCTCGATTAGGGCGTTTATGCATACATGCTCGGTTCGTGCGCGCGCTGTGTCCACACTTATGATATGTTCCTTTCATGTTATGTTACAGCAGTACCCGCTTTTAGAAATTGTAGGCACTGCCTAGTAAAAATAAATCTTTCTTTCGCAGTTAAACTTAAAACTTAAATTAAGAATTATTAACTGGCCTCATGGCTCAGTTGTAGCCTTGACTAACTGCAGGTCACGGGTTCATTTCCCACACAGGACAAACTTTTGTGTGATGATCATGGATATTCGTTTTCTGGGTGTTATAAAGAGTATAAAGGAATATTTATCAGTCTCTAGTACCCATGGTACAGGCTCTGCCTAGTACGTGTGAGAGGTCCTGTATACCTAGACGTATATCATTTTAAAAAAATATATGTTACAATATCCTTTGCCTTTTCCCAGCAGTGGGACTAAGAAGACTTTTTGCGTCTTCACCCACTGCGCTCCAGAGGGCGTCAAATTACTATTTTAATATTATATTTAAACTCTTCTATCCTGTTTTCAGCAAGTTGTTATGAAAATGACGATTGCAAACCCATTTGTACAGCGGCGTGTAATGATGGTAATACATGTGATAGGGCTTGGTGCAGAAGTGGTACTTGCTGGTGCCACCCCACATTCCAGGCAAGAGCCAACAGAGTGGGAATTTCACTAGCAAAATAATACCTACATCAAATTCCATAATATGCCTTATCAATATCGATATACCCAATTATATAGGGTGATCAAAACCATGGGAAGGAAAAGTAGTTACTCAATTTAAAAAATAAGCAGTTTTTTATGTAATAAATTTAAAACAAATCTGTTTTGTATTAGAGTTTACAAGGTCTGTAATTGCATGATTTATCAGTAACACTGTACTAGGAATAGCTTTTGTTATCAATAAAGTAAATTGGCATATATTTGCTTGCATTATTTTTAATTGCATATACATAATTTATAATAAGTGTTTTTAAGGTACCTCGAACGGAAAAAAGTAACCCTTAAAAGATGATTTCGTTTTCCGTTTATGTATTTGTCCGTCAAGACCCTTTTCTCAGAATTGTGTGGAGGTCTCGAGTTGAAATAATAAATGCTCAAGTCTGCAATCTCTTGAAGCTGTGAAAAATCAAACTTCTTAGTCGACGGCATCAAAAGATATTTTTGACACTCACACGGTAATCCAAACTATAGTAAACTATAAAATAAATAGCCAGAGCAAATATTGTTCTTACTTAAGTAATAATTATTGTATCTTCTATTTAGTAAGTAACTATTTATAGTAACTATTTCGTAAGCAATGTATGCATTTACCCATCGGCTTTTATGTGTAACAGATTTTTGGTTTATGACTAAATTATTCTTATATTCTTATTCTTGTTGACCTAAATTGGTGAAATTTTGCAAGAAGCAATATTTTAATTCAATATTTTAATTCATTATTTTATAGGTTTTGGATGACTTGAATTAAGATTAAGAATTATTTAGATCCCCCGGAATATGTATTAGGTACCCATTAGGTGGGTTTACTACGCTTTGCCGAAACATATTTCTACTTGTTACATTTCACCTACGACGTCTTATCGAGTATTTAGTAGAAATATAATTCAATTAGTCTAAAGTTTAATATGACTATGTCCATTTATTCGGGGCTAAATTTCACCCAAACATGTTTCACCTAATCATATTTCATCGGAAGCATTTTTTAACTATTTATTGTTTTGGCCTTAGTAAATAGTAAGGCAAATAAGATCGATATTTTTTTCTTACATTCGCCAAATTTTGTGTAAGTTAAACTTTTGACCTTAACTACCAACTTGGCACTGCCAAGTTTTCCGTATTATTTTTGGGTTTATTTCTTAGGCAAACTTATCTAGTTAATTCAACCTTCTTGGAATTATCTTAGTTTTTTGATGGGTGACATCTTCTGGTAACTTATGTTGTCCTAGTACTTCGTGTTACTTTAAAATACGTTGGGCTATAAACCAGCTTAGATAATTTAGTAAGCTGACGTGGCATGTGGCTGGCCATATCTGCCGAAGAACCGATGAACATTGGGGTAAACGAGTTCTTGAGTGGAGACCGAATCTCTGCGAACGTAGTGTAGGACGCCCTCCAGCCAGGTGGAGCGCATTTCGTCAATGCGTAAGGCTGCTGGTAGAAGCAGAAAGCATCGAGCTGTGGACAGAGCGCACTCGCACTCTTTTGGGGAGGCCTATGTCCAGCAGTGGACTGCTAAGGGCGAATGATGATGATGATGATAAGCTTCAGACCAGTCTATAATTATACCTACCTACTGGCTCAAAATGTAATATATCTTTGTGACTTATGCTACCCTGGTACTTCAGGAAGAAAATGTTAACTGCAGCATACGCAGTCAAAATAATCCTTCAACTTACTGACGTAGAAACGGCTAGACTAGTTTATTTCAGCTACTTCCATAGCATTATGTCGTACGGCATTTTGTTGTCCGGGAATGCTGCAGATATCAACACCATATTTGTGTTGCAGAGGAGGGCTGTTCGTGAAATTTATAATATGGGCCCCAGAGAATCATTTAGTTCATAAGTTTAAAGAATTAAATGTTATGACAGTGCCGTGCCAATATATATTTATGAAAACTTTATGTATGTCCGAGAACATATTAACTTGTTCAAAAAAAATAGCGACTATCATAATGGTAACACTAGAAATAAATATAAACTAGCTGTTCCTACTGTAAGGCTCCATAAAGTTAGTCAATCTTTTAAAGGGATGTGTGTACGATTTTTTAACAAAATCCCAAATTGCGTGATTGATCTGTCTGTAAATAAATTCAAAAATGTTGTTAAACGTTATCTCTGTAATAAAGCTTATTATAAAATATCTTAGATGACAAAAAAGCTTGGGATGAAACTGCCTCTAATTCCATCAAAAACAATGTAATAATTATTAAGAACAATGCGGGGATCGCAGGGCACAGCTTCTCACACCACCGACGCTGCTGCCCGTCTGTGGCCAGGGGATTTAGATGTGCCGATGTAGGCTGCGCTATGCCGCAATCAGCCGGCCGCCAGAGCCCCGTTCGTTGTTTAGCAGGATGCACCACGTGCAGGTGAGGTTGGCTTGGGTTCCGAAGCTGGGGGTTGGAATCCCGTACACCCCATGCATCTGTGAAGTATCACTTAACCCTATTTAGGATTTAGTTTCTTGGCCGTAGTTTGAGCTTTAAACTCAATTGTGGAGCCAAAGTTGAGATTATCCCTTAACTCCATGCAACATATCTCTAGCTTGGACCCAGCCTACGTGCTTTTGACATTGTAAATATCACGTCCGTAGGGTGTAAGGGGTTCACCATCTTCAGAACCCAAGTCAACCTCTCATGGTGCACCAAGTGCACCATGCTAACAAACGGAGCTCTGGTGACCGGCTGATTGTGCTCGGAAGGTGGCGTCCGCGGTTTCAGAAGCAATCCTCAACCCGCATATCCAGCGTAAGCATTATGAGCATATTCTCCTTCTTAAAAGAGGAGACCTATATCCAGCAGTTGACTGATATAGGCTGGTGTTTTTGGTGATGTTGTTAACGTCCGCAAGCGACTTAACTTGATATATACTTTTTATTGGGCTACATACTACACTGCCACAGTCGTATTTGTTCTAGTCCTTCCAGAAGTTATCTGGAAGAGTTTGTTGTAAGCGACAAAACCACCCATTTTACCTGCATGCTTGATTTTTAGTTTTGTTCTGTACCTGTTGATGTGAATACAAAACAGCCATCTTTGAGCCAGCTTACATTATAACATGCAATGACTTTAAGACGTTTAAGACAACTCTGTTCAATTATTTAATAGACAAGACATTTTACTCAATTGAAGAATTATTTGATAACAAACAAACTAACAAACTAATTTATTGTCGTTTGACATGTCTTAAACTATTTTATAATTTAATTACTACTTTTTTTTTAAAATTTTGACATATAATTGAATTACACATATTATATACATACTTAATTATTATTTAATGATTAGCATATAACATTTCAGTCTTATAATTTTCTATGCCTGATGGCAGATCACAGTAAGCTCTTTATACCTTTATATGTAACATCTTTTATACTTGTGTGTCACAAATAAATAAATTGTAATTGAAATCGAATAAAATTTATCCAAAAAGAAGATCGGTCAGTTTCATTCAACTGGTGACCTGAGACCTGACTGGCTCTGGCGGCCGGCTGATTGCGGCATAGCACAGCCTACATCGGCACAGCTAAATCCCCTGGCCACTGACGGGCAGCAGCGTCGGTGGTGCGAGAAGCTGTGCCCTGCAATCCCCAACCCGCATGCCCAGCGTGGGGATTATGGGTATATCCCCCCTTTATTAGGGGGAGGCCTATGTCCAGCAGTGGACTGATATAGGCTGATGTGGTGTGGATGTTCAAAGCCGGAGAATTTTTCTGGGTATTTATTTTATACTTTTATGCAACAATCTGTTAGGATCACTGGTGCCATTAAACAAAAACTAACCAAACGCGTGCTTTGATAATGGCAGTTTTGTTTTAGACAGTTGACATTAGAACGAGAGATGCACAATGTGGATGAGAATGCGTTTAATAACCATGTTACGTTATGATAGGGCGTATTGCGATAAATATTTATTATTAATTTACGAAGTACTCCGGCTTTAATAAATAAAGTTATTAGTTATAATTTCAGTACTCCATTATCGAGAATATTTTTACATAATTCGTATTTTTATTCGCTTCGATTCAAAGTCAGGTCTGAAATGACCAGCCTTCTTTTAGCTCAGGACAGGATGCAATGGCGCTCATTAAGAGAGGCCTATGTCTAGCAGTGAACTACTACAGTTTGATGATGATGACGATGGTGATGATGGTGATGATGAATCAAAAAACCGACTTCAATAAATATTTTTAAGGGAAGAGTTAAACGGTAAGAAACTAAAGTGCCGACAGAGCATCAGTTTCACCTCTGGTGATGCAGGTGTCCATGGGGCGGTGTCCACTTCCCATCTGGTGGCCCGTCTGTTCGTCTGCCAGCTTTGGCTGGAAAAAAATACAACCGAATTGAATTGAAAATAATATATCTCCTCCTTTTAGGGTTCCGTACCCAAAGAATAAAAACGGGACCCTATTAATAAGACACCATTGTCCGTCTGTCTGTCTGTCACTAGACTGTATCTCATGAACCGTGATAAAATCCGGTCGCGGAGCAGAAAGGATTTCGTACAATGACCTATTATTACTATCTCTGTCATTCTCGCGTTAATATAATCCGTCACGCTCGCACAGGCGACGAGAGACAGGTAATAAGAGGTCAATGTACGAAATTCTTTCTGCCCTGCGACCGGACTTTAGTTAGACGCTTGAAATTTTCACAACTGGTGTACCTATTTCTATTGCCGCTATAACAACAAATACTAAAACAGAATAACACCAATATTTAAGTGGGGCTTCCATACAAAGGTACGGAACCCCTCGGGCGCGAGCCCTACTCGCACTTGGCCGATTTTTTTATAATTTTAAAGAGTTTTCTATCTATCTCTGCGAGCAGATCCAGGCAAGCGTAGCAGGCAATACCTAGTAACTGGTAATTTTTAATTAGTATGATTTAAGTAATTTGTTATAGTCATGCTCATAGGCCTTTTAATTGAGTAAACACATTTGATAGGCTAACATGATTATATGATTATTATAGCCTATAATAATTGATTAAGATTTTTTTTTACGGTTGATTCTAATTTAATATACCAATACTTAATTTGATCCACATTACACACGCCGAGATCTACAACACCAGCCTATATCAGTCCACTGCTGGATATAGGCCTGCCCTACTCGGAAGGAGGGTATGATGTACGCAACAGATTGCGGGTTCGACAAGGGTCGGTGCAAGACAAATGTTCATATGATCTGCAAACCGACAGATTAGGGACATGCAGTCGCTGACAGACTCGAGGTAATGCAGATAGCCAAGACTCTAAAGTACCGACTGGGGAGACTCTAATTACATAAAAAACAATCAAAGCTCTAGAAGTGTAAGTTATTCCAAGCTTCATCTTTGAAACCCAAGCCAACCTCACCTGCCCGTGGTGCAACCTGCTGCATAACAGACCGGGCTCTAGCGACCGGCTGATTGCGGCATAGCGCAGACTAACACCGGCACAGCTAAATTCCCTGACCGATGAAGGGCAGCAGCGTTGACGAAGCAAAAAGCTTGCCTTGAGATCCCTGATTTGCATGCCTAGTGTGGGAGTTATGTGCATATTTCCCTTCTCATAGGGGACGCTTATAACCAGCAATGGACTAAATAAGCTGGTGTGTAAAACAATCACAGCAATGTTTGTCTATCTCGTCAGATGTTATATTTCATTGAGTTATGTTATATGGATGAATGTCTGAAAAGGATGACGAGTGAAAAATTCTAATAAGTCCGTCGTTTAAATTATCAAAAAATATTAGATACTTTTTTCTTTTGTCAATTAAACAAGAAATTACAAAGATATCGTGTGTTGAAGTTCCGCGTAGCGTCACGGCTAGTATACTTTTTACATACCCAAGACGTCACGAGCCCCACTCCCGAACTTTGACGCTCTTTATCTCCGTCAACTTTTACTTATTTGATTGATAAAAAAATATGTGTCCAATATTTTTATTTGACGGACTAATTAAAATTTTTTTTTTACCCAGTCGTCATCTCTGTTTTATTTATTTATTTATTTTCTGCAACAGGGGACTTCTATAGGTTGATGATGATGAGGTTGATGCGATACCGACTCGGCTACGGCACGGTATAGTTAAAGCGGACTTAAGAGTCTTAGGTTTCATATAAAAAGGTAAGTTTGCACTCTTAAATCACATTCAGTTGGTACTTGTTTACATAGCATTGTTGATATTAAAAGAACTCATCATGAAAATACAATTCTGTTTATTTTTATTCGCGATATTGATCAGTTTTGCTGGTAAGTACTAAAAGTAATAGATAACAGATACTTTCCTTCTTACCTTCTTCGTATGAGCAAGTGTTGCTCTAGTTTCATGAGTTCGTAGGCCAGCCGAAAGCCAAGCCAATTTTGGTCGCGTTACGAATTGGTGTAAATAAAAAAAGAATAAGAAGATAGAAGAATGCTTTCTGAATAGAGATATTAATTTTTTTTATGCCCTAACGACTGAAAAGCCAAAACAAACATTTCGGAGTAGCGCTCGGATCTGAAATCAGGTTGTTACTAAACGGTCACCTCTCCAAGTAGTGACTGGGTGAAGTGTTACTTAACCAAGGTGATCTGGTAAGACCACGCTAGCGCTTCTCAAAGATCTTCACGATAGTATTTATAAGGCGGGTACAGACTTATGAAATGTAAAATGCAATGTAACACGCAATGAATGAATTTGCCGTCTGCATTGTCGCAATATATCAGAATTCACATACTATGGCCGCCTTGCGCGCAAGAACTGTGCACACTACGCGCACGAACAGAGCATTTCTGCATACATGCTCGGTTCGTGAGCGCGCTGTGTCCGCACTTATGAAATGCCTCCTTTCATGTTACAATGCATGTTACGTTACAGCAGTATCCGCTTAGAAGTTGTAGGCACTAATTCAAACATTTTCCGCTGCGCTGCAAAGGACTAGCAAACAACTACTTTATTTGAACTAAAAAACTTAAATTAAGAATTATAAACTGGCGTCGTGGCTCAGTTGTATCTTTGACTTCTAAACTGCAGGTCGCGGGTTCAATTCCCGCTCAGGACAAGCATTTGTGTGATGATCATGGATATTCATTATCTTGGTGTTATAAAGAGTATCCATGAATGTTTATCAGTCTCTGGTACACTTAATAGGTACAGGATCTGTCTAGTTTGAGATAAGTTGACCGGGTGTGAGATGTCCCGTATACCAAAACGTATATAATTTAAAATATATATATTACAATATATTTTTCCTTTACTTTGCAGTGGGATATAGGGGGGCTAATGTAATTATAATAATAAAAACAATAACAATCACACAGCATCTTATAAGGGCTATAGACCCATTATGAGCAGAGGTTGCATTATGAATGCATTAATATTAATATCTGCAGATAATACAAACATTCGTCCCGTCACTGAAATCGAACCCGTAACCCTCTGCGTCTTAGCCCACTAAGCCCCAGAGGACGTGAAAATACTTCTTTTATATATATATATTTTAACACTTCTATCCTGTTTTCAGCAAGTTGTTCTATGAATGAAGATTGCAAATCCATTTGTACAGCGGCATGTGGTAATACATGTGATAGGGCTTGGTGCACAGGAAGTACATGCTGGTGCCACCCCTCAATGGAGGCAGGAGTCATCAATGTGGGTACTTCACTATTAAAATAATACCTACATCAAAGTCAATAATATGCCTTATCAATATCTACTTACCCAATTATGTAGGGTGATCCAAACCATGGGAAGGACTTCAAAAGAAAGTAGTTACCCAAATTAAAAAATAAGCAGTTTTTTATTTATTAAATTTAAAACAAATCTGTGTTGTATTAGAGTTTACAACGTCTGTGATTGCATGACTTATCAGTGACACGGTACTAGGAATAACTTTTGTTATAAATAAAATTAAATTGGCATATATTTTCTTGCATTATTTTTAATTGCATGCACATTATTTATTGATTTTTTATTTATTAGTATTTTAGGGTACCTCAAACGGTAAAAAGAAACCCTTATAAGATGATTTTGTTTTCCGTTTATCTATCTGTCTGTCAAGACCCTTTTCTCAGTAATGTTGAGTTGAAACGAAAAGTTTTTGTATGAGCATCGAGATATATAAAACTCTATAGAGTGACAGTCTTCAAGTGAAAACTGATTAAAATCGTCCAAGCTTTTTTGAGATAATCAAAATGCAAAATTTGAACTAATTTAGACCTTATTCTGCTTGAAAAGTGTTCAAAGTCCGCGCAATTGACAGCGTGCGCAGAGTTTTGGTGCAGACACTTTTTTCCACGTTTTCCACTCTAGGGTATAAATATCTCGATTTGTATGAGTGAGTATGTTTGTTACCACTTAACTCTGTAACAGCTGAACGGATTTAGATGAAACTTTGACTGTACATAATTTGTAACATAGTTTAACATATAGGATACTTTCAGAGTACCACGCGAGCGAAGCCATGAGCAAAAGTTAGTTTATTACATATCATCATCATTCTCCAGCCCTTGTCCCACTAGGTGGGACTCTTTTAGTCACATGCCTTTCATCCCTCCTTACCATACCATACCAGTCTACCACTCCTCACCTTAACTGGCACAGGTGCTATTTTCAGAGTTCTCCTGATATACTCGTTCCTTATCTTATCCATTCTCGTCACACCGCACATTCATCTCATAATTCGTTTAGTACATAGTTTACGTATACAACATAGTTTATTACATATCATGTTGTGATATTATGGCCAAGAGGCCGACCACCCGCCCGTTAACCACATCGTGGACGAAGATGGGAATCGGTAGATGAGGCTTGAAAGAGACCGGAATGAATGGCGTTAGAAAGTGGAGGCCTATACCCAACAGTGGGTGTTAACGGGCTAAATAATGATGATGATTAATTGTACTTTTTGTACTTTGGCACTCTCTCAAGCAATAAAACCTGATGCAAACTTTGTAAAGGACTTGCCAACTTCGTGCTCATTGTAACGCGCCTTTTGTACGCTGATATATAGCCTCTAAATCAGCCCTAACAATAAGTATTGACAGCTCCACAGCATAATCCAAAAGCCTGTAGTTAGGTACGTTAAACTGTTTTAATCACTTACATTCCATTAGAACGTTTCGACAACAGCGACGGGGTGTAAGGGGTTTCAACCTTAATCTTTGGAACTCGAGGAGAGTTAAAGGTGTCAGTTGGACTTTCCGCTGGCGAATACCTAAGGTAGCATAATGCTAAGTAAAAGGGGTGTGTGGGAGTCTCTTATCCGAGATAGCGCATGGTAAACCAGCGTTTACCATGCGCTATCTCGGTGGCCTACCGACTAAAAATACACCGTGTTCCTTCGCTCACCGTAATGCTAATGCATCTTCGAACCATTCATCGCCTGATGAAGAACTCGACGCTGCAGTAGCACTTGAGGAGGTATCGGGGTACCGGTAGGATTCCTTTGAACCTGAGAACCTGAGCTAACCTCACAAGCTCAGGGTGACCCTGCTATTCAACAAATGAGGCGTTGGTAGTTGACTGATGAAGAGCATAACACCGGCATAGTTAAATCGGCTACCCACATATGGGCAACAGCATTGGTTGTGTGAGTGGCTGTGCCCAGCGCCCCCAAACTCGTATGCACAGCAAGGGAGTTACGATTGTGGCCATATCAGCCTCATTAAAAACAAAAATCTGTGTTTATTTTAGAGCTTGTGGAAACAAAGGTTAAGTTAATAAGAAAGTCGGTTAAAGAGATGCATCATCATCAACATCAACAACCTATTGAAGTCCACGGTTGCACAAAGATTTCCCCAAAGGATTTCCACGAAGAACGGTCTTGAGCCCTCTCCATCCACCGATTATCTGTAATCTTTACTGTGTCGTCGGTTCATCTGGTGGGGTATCTCTGTACACTTCGTCTTCGAGATCGTGGTAGGCGTTCGAGAAAATTTATTCCCCAACGGTTATTAGTTCTACGGGCTATAAGGCACTGCCACTTCAACTTGCTGAAAATAAAACGAATAATAAGCAAAATTATAAAAAGATGCAAGTGTAAATATTTTGGAATATGCATTTTCATCTTGATTTTCGTGGAGTCACTTCAGCGAAAGGTGATACTTCATAAGAGCAATTTAAAATTCATATAGCAAAATGCTATGGAGTTACAATTCATATTGTAAGATAGAGTGGATTGTCTGGGTACAGTCAACGAAAACACTAGACTTTTTTAAAATTTTCTACAATACAGGGACCATCATTGACTAAACTTAATTTCTTAATTTATAGCTCTCTACATTTAGTTTTGTATCAGCTGCATTTTTCGTATAGTGGCGAAACTCACTTAACTAACTTAAAATACTTTATTAACTAAACTAAAGTTATATTTTTGTCCATCTAACTCCGTTCAACCATTTTGGAGAAACTAATAGTAGATAAGTAGGTAGTAATGATTATGTGACACTATGTCTTGTTAGCTATACATAGCGTTAGTTTATGTATACATAAACTTAAGCGCAATACATAGTGTCATCAGCCAATATTATTCAGCAGTAGCTAACAAACGGGTATATGCCCATAGTTCTCGCACAGGGCATGCGGGTAGGAGATCGCAGGGTTCAGCTTCTTGTACCGTCGTCACTGTGCCCGTCGAATTCAAAGCAGCCAGGGAATTCAGCAACGCCGGTGGCTACGCTATGCCGCATTAGGTCGCCAGAGCCCCGTTCGTAATACGGCAGGGTGCATCACGGGCCGGTAGGGTTTGGCTTGGATTCCGAAGATGGAGGTTGGGACCCTTAAGCCCTATAAATAGTGTGCTTTGTCTTTAAATTCTAATTTTGTAATTAGTGCCTTGTAAAAAAAGTTGAAAAAAGTCAGGATCATGTTTGTTCATTGATTAAATGTTTTCAAAGTTTTTGCGTTTTTAAAAACAAATTTTGTTCATCAACTTATGTCGCTGGCAATACCTATTCCGAAGAAATATTTGGGGCAGAATTTGAAACTTTGTGAGATTCAAGTTTCGCTAAACTTTGTCATAACGTTTGCCTAGGGTCGTTTTAGCATTTCATTACGGAGTCAAAAACTTTCTGAAAATCTTTTATACAAAGTATTTCAATAGAGGTAGAATGTGACAACGTATATTTTTACAATAAATATATATAAAAAAAACTAACGCTGAGTGTAATTATTGTACTGACCTCTGACCAAAACCTATTTTTATCCATCAATAGAATGGCCTATTGTATTGGGGACAAATTCGTGATGATGTTTTGGTTTAGGTCTTGTACAAGTCTATCATAAATCGGTTCAGTATCTTCGATTGCTCGAACTCTGTTATTTAATATTCATTACAAACCGTTATTTTTTTTTAAACTAGCTGCCCGTCCCGGCTTCGCACGGGTTGACATTTTTTTTTTAACCTTTTAATAAAACCAATGCTTCCCAAGATGAATGTAGTTTTCCAATAGTGAAAGAACTTTTAAAATCGGCACAGTTGTTTTTGAGTTTATTCATTACAAACATATACACACTAAAATACAAATTATAATATAATATAAAATAAAATATAAATCTACACATGTATATCTAGATGAAGATGTAGATTTATAGTTATTTTTTATGAAACTTAAAGATTGAACAAGCACATGACTCACTATTTTATGTGGTAACCATTACCTACCACAACGCATTGTATCGTAATTCACGCATGAAAGTGCACGTGTTCTACGTAACGTAATTTACGGTGCAATGCCCTGTGTCCATCAACTAAAGGCATTAAGGTGTTAAGCAACATACGCCAGTAATTTCACAGATGCCGGTGAATCTACACCCTTCACACCGATACACAGCAATGCTGCTTTACGATTACTGCAGAAATAGGTATGGTTGTAGTACGCACCCGAACGAGCCATTCACAAAGAGCTCTAATAATAAATAAAATAATAAAAAATCCTCTTATTTCAATTTAATAAGTTCCTAGTACCGTTTTGAAACGTCAGTAGTTTTTTTTGCTACTGTTTTTCATAGTATTTTATAAACAAGTATTGATGAATTTATTGTAACTATTCATCATCATCAACCTATAGCAGTCCCCTGTTGGACATAGGTATCTCACAAGGTACGCCACTGAGCCCAATTCTCGGCTCTTCTCAACAACTGTCTGCCATTATCATTACGCAGATCGTCACTCCATCTAGCCATGGTGCAACCTATACTACGCTTACCTAAATAGGATCTCGAATCCAATACCCGTTTGGTTATCCTCTGAGCTTTGTCGATCACTTACGTTCTCTGTCGGATAACTTCATTTCGTATTCTACCTTTAAGAGAAAATACAAACATACTACAAGCGACTTTCAATTTGAAGACCAGTCCCACCGTGAGGGTCCACGTTTCAGCAGCAACTATACATCATTATAAATAAATTAAAATAAGATTTATGATAATTCTCATCAATACGTCTTCTACAGAATAGATAGCATACAAGAAAACACATCATCCATCAAAGGAGCCTTTTCAGGACTCCATATGCACAAAGAAAATATATCTTCAAACATCCACTTACCATTATCAAAGGAATCTCAATACATAAGTTAAGGGACCGCAAAGAAAATACAAACACAATATTGGATGGCTGCTAACGCGACCCCTGAATTGAGTTAGGCTTTTGTTAACGTAAACATGGCGATGTCCCTGTTTTCAGCATATTATGAAGAAGATACATGAAGGTTTCACCTAATATTATAATCATGACTGAATATATTTACGTAGTCTGGTTTGACTTTCGATATGAATATTAGACGTATAGAAATGAGAATGTTTATACGGAGTTAGTTTGTGAAGATATAGATAAATAAATAATTGTAATCCGGCTAGTTTATCACAACTCTAATCTAAACAATGTAAACCAAGTATTTATGTACGCATTTGTTTGTTACCCTTTACGCCAAAACTAGAACGGTGCGGCGTATGCTTCATTTCTGCACATGCACATTCAATATTTTTACTATAATACAACACTGTTTTACAATACTGTTTTCAGCATAATATGTAGCTTTCACCTAATATTAAAATCATGTGTGAATATATTTACGTACTCTGGTTTGACTTTCGTATAGAAATGAGAATGTTTATACGGAGATCGTTTGTGAAGATTTAATTAGATAAAAAATTATAATACTGTTATTTTTCACACAGCATTGCCTCCAATCTAAACAATGTAAACAAAGTATTTATGTACACATTTGTTTGTTACCCTTTACGCCAAAACTACTGAACGGCGCGGCGCATGCTTAATTTTTGCACATGCACATTCAATATTTTCACTTGTTTATTTAAATAATTTATATAAACAGAAATGAAATGCTATTGAGAATATAAGCGCGCTTCGGGTCATTTTTATTTCAAAATGTTTGCAGTCAGAATAAGGAATTATGGTTAAAAATTTGATAAAAATCCTGGATATTTTTTTGGAAAATACGGAAAAATGGTAGGTATTAATGGTGAATGCTTTTCTATAGAATTTTGGTTGATATGAATTTAATAATGTTTTTGAAACGAAGCTCCTTATCGCGCGTTGCGAAAGGGGGCTAGACGGAAAAAATTAAGACCAAAAATTGTAACGACACTTTGTAATTGTCAAATGGTTGGGCTGATGACGTCATGGATAAATAAAATATATATAAAGAATTGTGCGCTTATTTCAACCGTTTATGCTATGTGCTCGTCAGCCTCGCCGTATAGGCTTGGACAGCTGCGCCGCGACACCCAGCTCAAAACGCTGTGGTGATTACGTCTTTTTGCATGTTTTTAATTTGAATTTATGTAATATGATCTGTATTTCAATGAAGCCGTTCCGCGTGCGCGTGTTTCTCTGTCTGTCTCTCTCTCTCTCTCATAGAAAGCTACTTCGTTCCCTTGACACCTCTCAAGTTTTTTTTTAAATTTAATCATTTGAAATAAGTCAACGTAAATAATAAATAAAAAAAAATAAACTTTAAATAAACTTTTTTAAATAAACTTTATTTATTTATTTTATTTTAATTTCACAGGCAGCGCAACGAGTCGCCGCTACCAATAAAATGTATACAGTTCTAAATAGAGAGTTAACCAAACGGACACCACCATACATATATTTAGGGCTATATTTCACCGGGTCAACAAAGCGGCGTAACCAGTCGCCTCTACCAACGGTGTCTACCAACGGTCTACCAACATGTGGTACCCCACATGAAACAAGAATATGATTATGAGCCAGCGGAAAAGATGTTCGACGATTCTGCTTTAAAATAATCAAGAATTTTGCGGACGAATCGCCTACTGCATAAACTGTGGCACGTCACAGTTCACGATTCGTGAAGTCAAAGTTGAAAATTCTTGTTCAGTCACTGAGCAGAGTGAACGCTAATTAAATAGTAGTTTCTTGTAGATACTAATTAAAGAATTTATAATTACTGTTTCAATTGCAGTGAAAAGCAGTCGAAAAGTTTTTGTAAAGTGTTTCAATTCTTTATTAGTTTCTTTAAGTTTTATTGATGACCTATGTGGTGAAGTGGTCGAAAGCCCGCCTGAGACATAGAAGGTTGGGGGCTCGATTCCTTTCGTGGCGGGAATCGAGCCCGCAACCTTCTGTAAACAATTGTTTGTATGATCTGCAAATATTTGTCGCGGGTCTAGGTGCTTTCTATTTAAAATACGTATGTTATTACAAAAAAAATATGTTGCATGTGGTTCCCATTACACAAGTCTGCTTAGTTTGGTGTTAGATGATGTTTTATGATGATGTCCAGCGTTATTTATTTATTTCAGTCTTATTCCCACTTTCTTTCTTCGCAGAGGAGTAATGGATGAAATAAGGACTAAAAAAATGACATGAAATACTTAATTCATAAAGCGAGATTCATTATGCAGTAGTTCCCATAAGGCCAGGTTATGGGAACTACTTTATCTAGAAAACCAGAAATCTAGAAACTGGTTAGTAACTATATACATAGTTTCCGCCCGAGGTTGCGCTAAATAATAGCCTTTGAATCTTATTCCTAGTTTAGAATCATCAAAACTTTCTTAATTTAACTCAATTCCTTATTTGGCACTTTTTAGTTTCAAGGAGGAACCATTTGACATATTCGCAAATATCGCCGTTAGAAAAATTTTAGTAGGGTCACAATAAAGGTAGAGTTTCATTTGTACAGGTATGATAATTTTTCAAAGTTCGAAAATAAGTCGTTAAATTTTGGCTTACATTTATTATTTAATAGAATTGGCAAGGGGGAAAATAAGGACAGTTTCATGGGCAAATTTTGCAATTGTCAGATAATCCAGTAATAATATTTCAAACGGTCGTATCATAAGCGTATCGTAAAATTATTGTCCATGAGAAAGCGTACATAAGAAATAACGCTTTGTCATTGAGCAACATTTTAATACGATTGAAAAATCGGGCTTTAATGATAATACGGTTTTTCCATTAGGGTAAAATGTTTTCAACTATCTAATTGGAACTACGAATCAAGTATAAAAAGTTTAGCCATGAGTAGCGAAAACTTTGCTTTTTCATTTGTATTTTGCAGTTGTAATAAATTAAAAGGCAAGCAGGTCATCACCGGGTCACGTACTAGCGCGTATTCTGTTCTGTTGTCCTACAAACGTAATGTAATTAAATTTTGGACAATTTACCTACAATTATATTATTTGTGTAACTGGGGAATAAAGTTAGTAAATTAGTATGTGGTTTTGGTGAGTAATTTGAATGTGGGCGCGGCATATTTTTTTAAGCCTTAAACTGTGGTGGCTTACTGGCGTATACTCCGATTTGTGATCCGGTTGTAGGTTCGAAACTGCCATGCACTAATGGATTTTTAACCATGCACATGTTCAAAACGGCAAAATAGCTCAAAAAGATAAAAAGTTATTATATTTGCTTAAAAACATGTGTAATGTGAAATACAACAGTTGAGTTCAAATTTGACACAACTTGCTTAACCTGTATCGGTATTGCAAAAGTTTTAGAGTGCAATGTAATTTTAAAAAATGGTAAAAGTGCTCAAAGTGGTAAATTTTACCCAATGACCATGAAAATGTGATTTCTATCACATGATTTGATAGCGTAGGTTTTTCCATCACCTAAAAACACTAATATGTCCCGTATAGCGAGTTAAAATTATCACTAGATGCTGTATAATCATCTTTTAGACTATAGTTTATCAGTATCTTGTACTCAAGCCTGTATGCTTTGCCTAGCTTATGATCACTTAACTATGAGTGAGAGATAATAAATAAAAATCCTACTATTATTATTATAATATGATAATGTAATATGATGTGTGAATGATAATGGAGAAAGCTTGTGAAATGTGAGAAGGTGAAATGAGAAATGTTTAAGTTCCTCCTTACGCTAAAATCCAATCAATAGAATTGAGTTGACATTTTGCACTTATGTACCTACCCCACTTAAGGATATAAACAGTTTTATCTTTTTCTATAAGTAGAATACTTCTTTTTAATAGAAAACTATGTTTCAATTAGAATATTAACGATTATCATATCAAGTTTATTTTACATATCAAAGTCAGCCAGTGCTTTCCCTCCGAAAAAGTATAGATAAATCTCATGTCAACTTGAGACAAATACGTAAGATGATCTAACGTATGTAAAGTTTTTTTCACGAAAGAACTAAAGCGGAAGTTCCAGTATACGTAAAAACACCCAACATTTATCAATAAATTCTAAACAGAACATATTTTTTGCATCATATTTTAGTGGAAGACGTGTTCATTATGCAATTTTTTTATTATGTTTCTATTCCATTTTAATTTTCTCTCAACAGCGGCGATGCGTCTTCTGTCGTGAAAAAGACCTTACATTAAGCATTCTACCAGGTAGTTGAATCAAGCTGATACAACCTTTTAGGAATTATTCCATAGGCTACTTTTTCAGGGTACAACCCGAAAAAAGATGCGGGCGAAAGCTAGTTAAAATAATGCTGGACACCATTACACATCATCATTTAGTGTCTCAAAGTAAGCATATTTTTTATTATGGGAACAAGATACCGTATAAGTATAATAATAATAAATATAACAAAAACAGTAACAGTTAACGTACTAACCAATGTAATAAGTTGCTTCATTTTGTTCGATTTGCGGTTGCTAATAATTTATATGTTTCAGTATTTCCATTGAAATAATCCTCATAATAACTACAGTATCGAATAAAATGAAACATGTTTATTCTCTCAATATTATTTCACTAACATTTTACAACACATTCGAACCATCCTATGCCTCGATATTAGGTCAAGTCTCCCTTTTTCAACCCCTCTAATTCTAGATTCTATTTTATTAGCAATAAAGGTGATTATTGTATGTATGACCGCGTTGGTTGTTTCGAGTGATCAAACACAGTGAGAGTTTGCCGAACGTCCCCTGTACATCTTTTTAAGGGTTGGAGCTCCTTTACCCCACTTTACCTTACTCTAAGAAAACAACTTCCTTAATTTAATTTTTACGGTCTCACTAACTCAACGCTTACTGACCACATAAAAGTATTTACGGAAGGGACATGTTTCTACAAGTAGAAGTGTCTTAAAAATTGAATTGTTTTTTTTGCTAAAGGTTTTTGCCATTAGTCAAAAGGTTTTGTCGACTGTGACTATGATCAAAAAAATTCGATGAGTTTTTTTTTTTAAGATACCTGAATATGAAACTAGTACAAGGCCCACCTGATGTTAAGTGATAACCATTACCTATAACAAAGTATTGCTTTGTAGGTTACGCATGTTTAGAAAGTGTTTTATGATTCACCGCCCTGCGTCAACTTGAGGCATGAAGGTGTCCTGTTCCCACACCCTTCGGACTGAATCACAGCAATGCTGTTTCATGGCAGAAATAGGCATGGTGGCAGTACTTCCCTCGAGGAACCCTTCACAAACTCTACTTCTTTTAAAATTTTTGATTACAGTGATCTACTGAGCCCGCAGGATAAACGGAGTGTGGGGTAAGTTGCCGCATGCTCATCGTGGGGACTACGGGCATATCCCTCTTTATTAAGGTAGGCCTATGTCCAGCAGTGGACTGATAAAGGCTGGTTAGTGGTTGATTATGTACTGAGTTGATTATGAAGACAATAGTTTGCATCAAAAATATTATGCAGTTACGGAATAATAGGATTACCTGAAAAAATATTGAATAATATCTAATATTGGGTAATATTTTTTCAGGTATATTGCACTCATTAAGTGAATACCTGAAGTACTAAAATAATTTGTGTACATAAAACATATTTTATTTTGTTATTTGACATTTCATAGCTCAAAGGTTTGTTCAGGTTGCGATTATATTTCAACACCTACTCTCTCCACTTACGGTCGAAACAGAGCCTTTGTTCAAAGACAACTGAATTCACTTGTCAGACACACCCTTTGTTGCCATTTACATTTGATCGGCTATCGGCACGTTCTAAATACCCTTATATACAAATACTTACGTGACCCCTAGGGACTATTCAAACATTGCTTCAGTAGCAACTAGCCACTGTCAACTAGACGTGTCACCGCGACACTGCTGCAGTCGGTTACTAAAGGGCCTTGATATATACTGGTACTGTCATGTTAATGCTAAAGGGGCTTTAGCTCATCGCCCGCACAAGGTTAAATTGTGCTGTCAATAGTTTCTTTAACATGATTTAATTTATGGATAGTGTACGGTACAAGCAACCGTGCATCTTAGTGGGTCAGAAGAAAAGCGCAGTACGTTTGACTCAGTTTAATCCACTAAAACATTTCATTTTATCCAAATTATTTAACAAATCAATAAGTCCGCATTCAGCTACCAAGGAAGCGCGTTATCATTATCATCATCAATTTAACAGTTTATTCAATAAACACACACACACACACACACACACACACACACACACACACACACGCACACACACACACACACACACACACACACACACACACGCACACAATACACACACACCCCCCACCACCACACACCCACTCATACACACAAAACATCCTCATAACACAACCCAAACTTACCGCATTCACTCAATTTCAATTTTAGTTCTAATAAGACTTACATTTCTGTGCTTTATTACTTTAATTGTTAACGTTAATGCTCTGTAGAGATTTGTTCATTAAGGAAGGAGGTACCCAAGATACAGGTTATCCTAGTTTGGGGGCCATTGATAATGATTATTGTAACTTACTTTTTGATCAATAAACGCTATTATTATTATTAATGTAGTTGTACTGGTCAACAAGATACCGTACAGATAGCATCAAAAGAAAGAAAATAGGACGTTTCCACTAAACTACTCAACCAATTATCATGAAATTTTGCATACATGTTGTCAGTACTTAAAACAATTATGAGAAAACACGTTATTTTCATCCAGAAAAAAATACGATAAGTTCTCAAGGGGTAGATGGATAACTTTTAACGCTAGCAATAACTTTAAACCGCTAGCAAATACTTGTAGGAAAAAATCGAATCCAAGGAAGTTGAATTCTATTTTTTGTAATTAGAAAGTTTTGCTTCGAGTTTCCCATTTATGGGCATATAGCTGCCCATTAATTGGACGGTAGTACGGTATCTTGTTGACCAGTACAACTAAAATGATCTCCTTCTCACACCGATTTGACTTTGATTCCAACCTTGATCGAGTTTCCGATTTAAGGGCTGTTCTCACACCGTTTTGAGTATATTTGCTGATTATATATTTTCCGATCGAAAAATTTATTTATTTCTATTGTAATGGTGTTGTCAGGATGCGAACCCACGACGAGACAAATAGAATCAAGCCAAGATACAAATTACTTATAACGTTTGAATCGTAGGCCGCTCAGTCTGGTTCTGGCCGCGTAGCAGGCCGCACGTAGCGCCCGCGTAGCCGCTTCGTAGCATCGCGTAGCACATACAAGTTACAACGTAGCACCTGAAGTGTTTACCTTGTTGTTGTGTTTGTGAAGTGCGAAGGGATTTTATGAGAAGGTAAGTTTTACAATTTTGGGTACCCACTTTTTTACGGAGAGATGTTTTTATAATTTTTTGAACATTTTTAGTAGGTATCTTCTAGTGTCGTGGATTTTTCGAAGTAAGTTTTTGAAAGCAAGTATTTTTTTTAAAACAACTTTATAATAACTTTAGTACATGCTCGTATTTATAATTCGTCGCACTTAATCTATTTTTAGCTGTTGTGTTAACGATTCAGAAAATAGCTAACCTAACAAAACTATCTACATTTCTGAGTTTAATTGTTCCAATTTTATTAAATCAAAAATTAATTTAAAGCTCGATTTCATAACTGTCCCTTTTTAAAAATGACGTCAACTAATAAAGCACATATTAAGCTTGTTATAAAAATGGAAATTATTTTTAGTATGATATGATCCGTTCTGTGTGGTAATCCTTTAGGATGACCTGTGTTTAAAATGGACGTCTAGAGGTGTTGTATATGATAATGATGATGTTATTACTCAAAGAAAAACCTTAAAGCCACTTATAATATTGCAAGGCGTTTGAGATACCTTGATGTCATGATGTCACCTTCAAAATGTTATTTCCTTAGAAATACCTACTGGATCAAAAGAATCCTAACTAAAATTACAAATGCGAAAGTGAGTGTATTTGATGGTTACGCTTTAATCACTCATCTGATAGTCATGAAATTTTGCTTATATGTTGTCAGGAGTACAAAAAAGAATATAGAATACCTTTCAACCAGAAAGAAGTTCCCTAAAAATATCTTTAATGTGAGCGAAGCTGATACTACTGATACGTAATTTTTACATTTTAAAATGTCGATCATATAAATTTCAGATCCACTCAAAACGTTCGGCTGAACAATATTGTTAATCAAATACAGAATTATTGCGCTCATAAAACCCGCCCGAGGGTATTTGAACAAAAGATCTGTCGGATCCAGATTCGTTAATCCAATTATTATTTAGGATTCGCATCTGACCCGCCCATTTGTGGAATCTTAGACTATAAAGATTAATAAAACAACGTGAAGAGTGGAGACAGCGTTTAGGTAAGCGCAGCGTATGACGCTCTTTGACTAGATGGAGTAAAGATTTGCATAATGTAGCTGGCAGACAGTGGATGAAAAGAGCCGGGGATTAGGTTCAGTGGCAAACCTTGGGAGAGACCCATGTCCGGCAGTGGACTGCCTAAGATTGATGATGATGAAACTGTCAGTATAGGCTTATCATTGTCTTCATAAGCTGACATAGGCCTTTCCCAATGAGCGCCATTACGCCTTGTTTTCATTATCGACGCATCTAGCTCCTACTACAGTCTTTCGAAAATCCTTAAGTAGTGCCTGTGGATCAAAATGAGCTATTTACTTATACTATAGTATACTATAGCAATATAACAGGTCATTATAAGAGTGTTAGGGGTTCTAACTTCAATATTTAGGACTGAAGCCAATCTCTCCTGCCCACGATGTAAGCAAATCGGGCTAAGGCGGCTGGTTGATTGCGGCATAGCGCAGCCTAACACTGGTTCAGCAAAATCCTCTGGCAGAAGGTGTGCCCTGCGATCAAACTGAACAACTGAACCGACTGAGAATGCCATGACCAACATTACATGCCATACAAAGCACGGAAGTGCTCAGATCTTAATGCCACTAACCGGTCATCGATCCAAGTATTCATCAGTCTGTGATGATAGTGATGTCTATTAAATCTGAATAATTTCTGTACGTGTCATTATTGCCACAAATCAGCATGAAACCGCCAAAATGACATAAGCCTTGCAATCATAAATTCTATTTACGTTTGAACATTGGTTGGGTGTGGCTGTGTTGTAATTAGATCACGTTTGCCGCCTCACTGCACTTACACCAAATTATGCTGCTGATGTTAGTAACTCATATCGTCCAATAGCTTAGCTAGTTGCTCGTAATACAGTTACCACCTCTATGGCACAGAGGGCGAAGCTCTACCATTCAGAAAGATACGAGTTGGATTTTCGATTTAATATATAAAAATAAAAATTCAATATGATCACATTTTGACAACAAATTATGGTTGTCCAGTTTATAACCTAGTAGAATAATTACTTTCGCTTACGTAAGCAAAGCCGGGTGATTCAACGTTAACAGTAAACGATAAAAGTGATTGCGCTTGAAAAAACCAATTTAGTTAAGAACCTAGTTAGACATTAGAGTGTCTTCCTACTCTATAAAACGTAATTGTTTTCCACTACATTTAATACCTAGCCAATTGCAGAAGATGCCTCTTATCACTGGTTTTTTCTCAGTAACACTGCATGTCAACATTAAATGGTTGAGGTCTGTGGACAAGGCCAAATGAATGACTGACACGATCGCGCACGATGGGTTCCGTACCATTATCTGTACACGTATGGGAGCAACCCTTTAATTATTTTATATATATTTTTTTATATATACAACTACATATTCTGTGAATATTTTAAGCATCTACCTGTTGCCGTTATTAATATCAAGCAAAAATAGCAAAAAAAATATGTTTGTTTTATGGTAGCTTGTATTTATTTTATTCTGTTTTTAGTATTTGGTGTTATAGCGGCAACAGAAATACAACATCTGTGAAACAACTATCTATCACATTTCATGAGATACAGCCTGGTGACAGACAGACGGACAGACGGATAGTGGAATCAGATTAGATTTTAAAAACGATGCTTGGTTAAATAGATATCTATCATTAAATAAGTTTTTTTGTAAAAACAAACATTTTCTTGTTTGTTTAGAAAAATGTATGTTCTTGACACCATACTTCAAAGTAATTGATGAGAACTAGAGAGATTTATTCAAAGTCATCGTATCGCAAAGCTCAGTAATCGAACAACCAATAAAATTGCGAGTTTACGACGCGATGTCATTTCGATGTGATTCTATTGGGTGGCTCATCTTTTGACGCTGGGCCAAGTCACATATTTTTAGCAAAAACGGCAAAAAAAATTGTGACAGAATAATTACTTCTTCTGCTAATAATAATAATACCTAGTAATACTTGTTTTAATGTATAAACCTCTAATGCAGTAATAAATATATGTTATTTTTGTATTGTATTTCTATCTTGACGAAGCTCGATAATCTAGCCAGCTTGTAAGTCGCTTAAATAGTGTTCAATGTCGGCGCAATTGCCAGCGTGCACTGAGTTGTTCCACGTTTGTGGAGCCACGGTTGTGGCTCTAGAATATAATTATACTTTATCGATGTTAATATTACAAAAATATTTTTGTAATCAGATGATTTCTTAGATGTATGACATATTTTAAATAAGATGTTTTTGAGCCATGGAAGGTCCATGATTGATGAATGTTTTTTCTAAGTAATATTTTTTTCGAATAAGAATTGCCTCCGGTTCTTGCTACGGTATCATCAATCAAAAATAAACACAAGAAATAATAAGTCAAGCAGAGTTTCTTGCTAATTCTTCTCTGTTTGGTCGATATAAATTGGTGTAAATTCAAAAGCATTGGCGTTTCAAAGTGATCCATAGATCTTATTGAATAAGGACTATAATTATTTTAATTTTTCGATGTATTTAGAACGGTGTAGTGATCTGACGTTGGGTTTTTGTTTTCTTATTTAGTGAATACTGTGGCTTATGGCTTTCACATCGAAAATTTCAATATTTTCACTTTGATACAGCCAGTACAAATGTTTAAATGTTTGAAAACGAAAGTTTTTAATCAGTGCGTCTTACCCGTCATGACATACGGACCCGAAACGTGGACACTCACAGTACGGCTAGTCCATCAGTTCAAAGTCGCTCAACGAGCTATGGAACGAAAGCTATGGGCGAAAGTCCGCCTGAGACGCAGAAGGTTGCGGGTTCGATTCCCGCTGCGGGACAAATGTTTGCATGTTCTGTAGATATTTGTCTCGGGTCTGGGTGTTTTCTATGTATGATAAGTATGTATTTACAAAAAAAAAAAAATATATGTGTAGTATATCAATCATGTGGTTCCCATAATACAAGCTCTGCTTAGTTTGGGGCTATATGATGCTGTGTGATTACGTCCCGCATTATTTATTTATTTATTTTATTTAACGAGCTATGCTCGGGGTTTCTCTGAAGGATAAAATCTGTAACGAGTTTATGCGACATAGAACTAAAGTTGTCGACATAGCTCAGAGAATAAGCAAGATGAAGCGGCAGAGTAACGGGGTGTAAGGGGTTCCAACCCTTATCTTCGGAACCCAAGCCAACCCCACCTGCACGCGGTGCACCCTGCTAAACAACGAACGGGGCTCTGGTGGCCGGCTGATTGCGGCATAGTACAGCCTACATCGGCACAGCTAAATCCCCTGGCCACCGACGGGCAGCAGCGTCGGTAGTGCGAGCAGCTGTGCCCTGCGATCCCCAACCCGCATGCCCAGCGTGGGGATCATGGGCATATCCCCCTTTATTAGGGGAGGCCTATGTCCAGCAGTGGACTGATATAGGCTGGTGTGGTGGAAGTGGCAGTGGGCTGGCCATATCTGCCGAAGAACCGATAACCGAGTTCTTGAGTGGAGACCGCGGCTCGGCAAACGTAGTGTAGGACGCCCTCCGGCCAGGTAGAGTGACGATCTGCGAAAGGCTGCTGGTAGAAGCTGGATGCGTCGAGCTCAGGACAGTGCGCAATGGCGCTCATTAGGGGAGGCCTATGTCCGGACTGCTATAGGCTGATGATGAAGATGATGATGACAACCAGTACGGTATTTACGGTATTGCATAGAGTTTCTTTTTACATTAGATTGACCTTTGTTTGACCACGAATTCACCTGATGTTATGTAACTTTGTTGTTTAAGATGGAGCACGATGGTCCAGAAGACATCTATTCGCTTTAGACTTAAAGAGGTACAGACATCTCATCATAATCATTAGCCTGCAAAACTCCGCAGCTGAACATAGAATTCCCCGAAAAAATGGGATGGACGTAGGGTATTGTATCGTGGGGCACATTCCAAACTTCTGACTTACAATGCAATGCTTTGGGATAGGTAATGGTTACCACTTAACATCAGGTGTGCTATGTGCTTTTTCCATCTTCAGGTATAATAAAAACAGCCAAGGGCGAGTCGAACTCACGCACGGAGAGTTCCGTACCGTTGTATAGGAGCTCCACTTATATATTTATGTTGTTATAGCGGCAACAGAAATACATCATCCGTGAAAATTACAACTGGACCATTATTCTCTATGACACAAAAGATTCCTTCCCGATACCGTGTGACGTCATAACATGCTTCAAACACAAACGCCTTTCCAAAACACGCCACGTCACATTGAGAAATTTGACATGGGCATAGAAAATACGATAACTCGCAGATTCAACGCAGAAATCGTACCAAAGCTTGTTACGTTTACGTTTAGTCATAGGGAATAACGGTTTACGGTTTATGAGATACAGCCTGGTGATAGACAGACAGACACACAGACAGACAACCGGACAGTAGAGTCTTATTAATAGGGTCCCGTTTTTACCCTTTGGGTACGAAACCCTAAAAAGATGTTCACAAAGAACGGTATTGTTCCCTTTCCATCCACCGACTTCCTGCAATCTCGACGATGTTTTCAGTCCACCTGGTGAGGGTCAACATACATGTACTTCAACATACAAATCCATAAAATATAGCTAAGGCGTAGGTCACACATATCGGGCAAGGACATGGCGCGGACATGGCGCGGACGTGGCACGGACGTGGCGAGGACATGGCACGGGCATGGCGCGGACATGCCTCGGACATGACGCAGAAATGACGTGACAGAGGCACAAGTGTAGTGCAGTCGGTTGTCCGGTATCGATGTGTCGGCATGTCATCCTCAGAAGACGAAGATGCTCTTGCTCTCGTGCATACAATTAATTAATATACAGATCAGGGCCCGTACAACCCCGATTTCGAGTTAGTTGCTTCGAAAGTGAAACCCCTTCATTGGGTTATACAGTTGACGGGATTACCCTTTCGTTTGGGTATCCTCCTCCTAACACAAGCGAAAGTGTAACCCGTTCCTTTTGGTTTTCAGTCGATAGGGTTACCCTCTTATGAGGTTAAACGAATGAATGGAGTTACCTCTTGATAGGTTTTTTTGAATGTTACACAATGGTTATCATTACGCCTGACACTGGGTGGGGGAATTTAGATTTTGACTCTTGATTTATGTCATCAATCATTATGTATTAGTTCGGATCGCTTTATTTGGTTGAAGGAAGAGCGTCACTGTATTAAAGAAAAGTTTTGAAAACATAAGGAAAGTGCTGTGTTTCAGTCAGTTTTCATTGGTCATCATCGCAGAGTATGCGTTGTCATATACGAGAAAATATTAAAAAGAAAAAAAATGGTGTTTCAGTTTTCATAAGTCATCAGCAGTGATCGGAATTAGGTGAGCTAAAATACCTAAAGTTCGAAAAATAACAGAGACTAAGTGGAGACGCCTTGCGACTAAATATTTTTCCGGGAAAATTTTCCCGGGTTTCGAGAAATTACTTAGGTCCATCTAAAATTAATACAGTAAAATAACAATCGAATTAATTTCCTCTTCTTATTATTGATAACAAGAAGAGGAAACGAATTCGATTGTTGTAAAAAACGGTAAGCACGATTTTTATTGTTTTCAACAAATAAAATGAACGATGTAAGTAAGCGCGGAAGCTAATGTGATTTATAAACCAGCTTTAGTAAATAGCTATAGTAATAAAAACATTTATTTAAGCAAGGGAATAAAAAAGCCATTTTATAGTTTTTGTACCATTTATTCATTTTGTACAGATAATGGAACTCAAAATCAATAATTAAGAAAGTAACCAGTCCTACCTAAGATACACAGTCGGAACTCTAAACATTATTTCCATTGATGTTGAATTTGTCCCTTAATCTGAATCGCTAACGTTTTCATCATGGACGGAGTATAAAGAAATATCTTCGTCCGGAGAATTAAAGAAAATCATTAGGAGTTTTTCCATATTATCTATTTTCAAACGATTTCTTTTTGTACTTAAAATCCATTTATACGTAGAGAAGGACCTTTCAACATCAACTGAAGTTACAGGTACATATTTATAGAATGACAATAATTCATTTTCATTATCTAATCCTTTATCTATATTTTCACAAATGTCTCTTAATGCATCTAGATCGGGATTTCTGTCCATAACGTTTTCTAATTTTTGTTTTACTGGTTCAGAAGAACACCAGCTTAGAACAATTCTTGCTTCATCAAAAATATGGAAAGATTCCGTCAACAATAAGTTAGACTTTTGCAATTTTTTTAATGAAATTTGAATTATTTTAAAATATTCGTCAATGTAATCTAAATCAGTTTTTAAACTTTCTTTTCCTAGGACAGTTTTAGCATGCCTGATAGACAAAGAATCAGAACTTCTTAGAAGTCTTACAATAGTTTTTATTTCTTCGTAATATTCAGCATAATACGAAGCTGCTTCTAGCCATGTACCCCACCTTGTTATGACAGGTTCAGGTGGCAATGGCAGGCTCGGAAATTTTTCCCTTAACAATTTTACTCTATTAGGAGCCTTTAAAAATATTTTTTTTACATTTGAAATTAAAGTATCCACATCCGCATATTGTGTCCGTATTTTTTCTGCAACGCGGTTAAGAGCGTGTGCTAAACAGGTAACATGTATCATATTTGGCAAGGAGTTCTTTAACATTCTTCCTGCTTTTAACATATATGCTACGCTATCAGAACATAAAACTAAAACATCTCCTACTTTGTCTTCATACGAGTCTCCCCACATATTTTCTAGGCATCCAATCACAAAATGAGCTATTGTCTCTCCATTTACTTTTTCTAACATTTTGCAAGCTATTAAAAATGGTTTGTTTGTTGCGAGATTTAAAGGTTTTACAAGAAAATTTACAATATAACGACCTAAATAGTCGGTAGTTTCATCTAGAGATATCCAAAGTTTCTGATTAAGAACATGGTCATGGATTAATGCAATTTTTTTTTTAAAAACTACGTCTAAATAAACCTTTCTCAATAACGATTCATCGGGAATCCTTTTAACATTTGTACATTTACAACACATATATTTCATTAAAAAAGTTTTAAACTCTGGTCGATTTACTCGTGACCAGGGTATGTTACACAATATAAGAAATTGTATTAAATCTAAATAAAATTCTTCGTTCACTTGCCTAGCAGTACCTTGATGTTTTGGTCCGTCAATATGCCTCTGTATATTGCTTTTTTTGCATACAATAGAATTCTCACATTTAGAACAAAATATCGTGTTGCTAGCGGGGTCGTGGTACAATTCGGGGTGATCTCTAATCCACGACTGTACAATCCCGTCGGTAGGTTTGGTCGCCATTTATTTGCTAGTTGCGTTGAGGCAGAAAAATTACTGAAAACAATGAGACAAATATATAGTTTCTACACTTTTCCAGGGACGTCTTCGCGTAAAATATAGTTTGATGATAGAATTGCCAGTAGCTCCAACATTTGTGCACGAACTCAAATATAAAACACTGAATAAAATTCCATAAATAAATAGTTGCATAAAATTGTTTGAATTTGGTAAATTTATCAAAAGCAGTCTAATATTTAGAATGTTTTAAAAGTGTAGTACAAATCAAAGACTTACCAAGTAATTTGATTGCCGTAAAGCGCAGTAAATTTCTGGTTGCAGTAAATCGTAGTCCGTAAATTCAAGCCAAGGTAGATAGGTACAAGTAGTGATATGGTTGCAATAAATCGCAGTCCGTAAATTCAAGCCAAGGTAGTTATGTGAAGCAGATCCAATAATCGATACGAAAACAGGTTAATAAAATATTCACGAGTCTAAGATACACACGCTGCCGAGGTAACTACAGAAGTGATGCACGCACGCATACAAGTTATGACGCCGTTTGGATGCAAAACACCCTCACCCTTCAACCCTTTTGTCATTGTTTACTTAAACAATGATTCGTTTCCCAGAATAGCCAAAGCATGCTGTCCCTTTCTTAGCGTTTGTTGTTGTTGTTTATCACTGGTTTGCTGTGTATTGCTACAAACACTTAAAGGGACAGCATGATTTGGCTATTCTGGGAAACGAAAACATAGGCGAATCCAGTTTTTTACCTGAGTTAATAACAAAATAAATCTTATTGAAGTTTGTTAAAAAGGAAAATTAATTCAGTTAGTTTTCTGTATGAATAACATTAATATTAAATGTACTTAACTGATATCCTAAAACTTGGAACAAATTCCCAATTTCCGGGAAAGATTTCCCGGAAAAAAATGTTAATGGTAAGGAAGTCTCCATTTTTTTTGACTCTATTCTTTGAACTTTAGGTAAATTAGCTCACCTAATTCCGATCACTGGTCATCAGTTATGTCATGACTGAGGCTCGCAGTCAACATGTTAAAAAGAAAAAAATGTGTTTCAGTCAGTTTTCATAGGGCATCATCGCAGAGTACTCTGTGTAGCGTTAATTTTTATTTTTTATTGTATTTATTAGGCAAAGCCAACAGCACACATAGTGAGCATTTTGTAAAGCGTTATGTCCGAGACCCGCAGTCAACGTGTTAAAAAGAAAAAATATGACCTTCAAAACTATTTTGAATAATAATTTTGGATTGTCACTGTCACTGTCACTCTAAAACTCAAACTCAAAACTCAACTCAAAGCTCCACTCGAAACTCATTCTACAAATTCATCTGTAAATGGTTATATCTCTGGAACTACTCATCCTAGACTAGCCGTTAATTGCTCAAAAGATAGCTATCGACAAGATCTTTATTTTCAATGATATATGTCAAACTTGAATTTGCCATATCTCGAGAAGTACTCATCCTAGACTTGATTAAGAGAAATGATTGCTATTAACATGAACTTAATTTTCGATGACAGCTGTCAAAATTAAATCGACCATATCTCGAGAACTACTTATCTTAGACTTGCCTTTACTAGCTCAAATGATAGCTACTAATAAAATCTTAGTTTTCGATGACAGCTGTCAAACTAAAAACTGTCATCGAAAATTGAGATCTTAACAATAGCTATCATGTGAGCTAGTAACGGCAAGTCTAGGATGAGTAGTTCTCGAGATATGGTCGATTTAAGTTTGACAGCTGTCATCGAAAATTATGGTCTTGTCAATAGCTATCATTTGAGCTAGTAAAGGCAAGTCTAAGATAAGTAGTTCCCGAGATATGGTCGATTTAAGTTTGACAGCTGTCATCGAAAATTAAGTTCATGTCACTAGCAATCATTTGAACTAGTAAAAGCAAGTCTAGGATGAGTAGTTCTCGAGATATGGTCGATTTAAGTTTGACAGCTGTCATCGAAAATTAAGTTCATGTCAATAGCAATCATTTGAGCTAGTAAAAGCAAGTCTAGGAGGAGTAGTTCTCGAGATATGGTCGATTAAAGTTTGACAGCTGTCATCGAAAATTAAAGTCTTGTCAATAGCTATCATTTGAGCTAGTAAAGGCAAGTCTAAGATAAGTAGTTCTCGAGATATGGTCGATTTAATTTTGACAGCTGTCATCGAAAATTAAGTTCATGTCAATATCAATCATTTGAACTAGTAAAAGCAAGTCTAGGATGAGTAGTTCTCGAGATATGGTCGATTTAAGTTTGACAGCTGTCATCGAAAATCAAGTTCTTGTCACTAGCAATCATTTGAACTAGTAAAAGCAAGTCTAGGATGAGTAGTTCTCGAGATATGGTCGATTTAAGTTTGACAGCTGTCATCGAAAATTAAAATCTTGTCAATAGCTATCATTTGAGCTAGTAAAGGCAAGTCTAAGATAAGTAGTTCCCGAGATATGGTGGATTTAAGTTTGACAGCTGTCATCGAAAATTAAGTTCATGTCAATAGCAATCATTTGAACTAGTAAAAGCAAGTCTAGGATGAGTAGTTCTCGAGATATGGTCGATTTAAGTTTGACAGCTGTCATCGAAAATTAAGGTCTTGTCAATAGCTATCATTTGAGCTAGTAAAGGCAAGTCTAAAATAAGTAGTTCTCGAGATATTGTCGATTTAAGTTTGACAGCTGTCATCGAATATTAAGTTCATGTCAATAGCAATCATTTGAGGTAGTAAAGGCAAGTCTAAGATAAGTAGTTCTCAAGATATGGTCAATTTAAGTTTGACAGCTGTCTTTGAAAATTTATTCCAATTTTATTATAATAATTATTATTATTGCGTAAAATAAACAATTAGTAGTCTGAATTTCCGCTCTTAATGCTTAGAACACAATTACCGCAATTAAGTTTCATCTTTTGACCGATTTCTTTTTCTCCTTTATCTCCTATAACCCACGTGTAGGGGGCCAGGTATAATTTGGTAAATTAAAACTCTATAATTTCGACGGACACGTTTACTCAGATGTAGGAACAATTCAGACACACAAAAACAGTGTAGGTAGGCACGAGAAAATAAAACATAAGTGGCGCGAAGGTTTAAATCTAAACATGCCCCCGCGCGTTGAAAGCTCGTCTTTCAACGGGAGACATCCTCGTCTGGCAGCAGCGGAACAATCTTGCTGAAGCTTCGTCGCAAGACGCCGTTGGCCGTTCTTATATCTGCGACGCGGCAGATGCCGTCACTAGGACCAGGAATAACGGCTGTGACACGTCCAAGCTTCCATTTCAGTGGTGGAGTACCATCTTCCTTTAGCAAAACGAGAGTATCTTTCTTGAGGGAGTACTTGCAAGTTCGCCATTTAACTCGCTGTTGAAGTTCAGCTACATACTCCTTACTCCACCTCGTCCAAAAATGCTGTCGTAGCTGCGCGATGCGCTGGAAGCGTGTCAACCGATTGACTGCATAGTCCTCGTAGTCACGTTCAGGGAGGGCAGTGAGAGGGCGGCCGATGAGAAAATGACCGGGTGTGAGAGGCGTCAAGTCTCCCGGGTCCGACGACAACGGAGAGAGTGGCCGAGAGTTCAATATCGCCTCGATTTGCACTAACGTCGTAGTAAGCTCCTCGAATGTCAAATTACAATTTCCCAGCACTCTATTTAAATGATACTTGGTCGACTTAACACCAGCCTCCCAAAGACCTCCGAAATTAGGGCTATATGCAGGTATGAAATGAAAATTAATGCCATCCTGAGCTGATTCCGCAGCCAAAGAGTCACAATTACCTTTTAAAAACTTTGAAATATCATTGTATGCGCCAACAAATGAGGTACCGTTATCTGAAAATATATTATATGGTTTCCCTCTGCGTGAAATAAATCTGCGTAATGCTAGTAGGTAGTTATTGCTTGTTAAATCACCCACTAACTCCAGGTGCACTGCTTTGGTTGTAAAACAAATAAAAATAGCAATGTACGATTTGATGAGTCTACAACCGCGACCAGTGCGACTAGCGACTGCCACTGGGCCCGCGTAGTCCACTCCGACACTTTCAAATGGGTAGCCACCTGGTTTGAGTCGCTGCTGTGGTAAATTACCCATCAGCGGGTTATACGTTTTACCCTTCATGCGATTACAACGTACGCATTGACGGAAGCATTTTTTAGCTAAATTTCGACCACCTATCGGCCAATAAGTTTCCCTAATTGTAGCCAATAAAAGTTGAGGGCCGGCATGCATTAATCTTTTGTGTTCAAAACTAAACAATAACTTCGTAACTTGATGTGTGGACTGTAGAATAATAGGGTGCTTTTTCTCAAACGTAAAATCAGAGTTATCTAATCGACCTCCAACACGAATCACATTATTCTTATCTAAATAAACATTAAATTTAATCAGTGGGCTTTTAATAGGCAAATTTTGTTTTTTAATTAATAAATTATATTCAGGGAACGATTCAAGTTGCGATTGTCTTAAAATTATAATTAAAGCGTTGTCTAATTCATCGGTATTTAAATAACCGGTTTTATGTTTTGTCCCTTTCTTTAAATTATTCACGAACCTTAACACATAGGCTACGGTCCGCTGAAGCCTAGACAAGTTTGAGAAGCGGCTAAAATCAATAAATTCGTGTTCATTATAACTATGATTACTTACATGTAAAGAAACTTCATTCCGAGTTTCAGGCAACTTATCAGTAGTACTTGGAGTAGCAGGCCAGTACGAGGGATCTCGTTTCAAATAATCTGGTCCATGCCACCATGAATTGAGCGACTGAAGGGATTCAATACTGACGCCGCGCGATATGAGATTCGCGGGGTTTTTATCAGTCGGAACGTGTCTCCAAGTACAGCTGCCAGTGTTATCTAAAATTTCAGCTATGCGATTACGCACGAACGGTTGTAACTTAGAGGGCAACATCTTAAGCCAACCTAAAACGATCATGGAGTCTGTCCAAAAAACAATATGCTTAAACTTTACTCGCAGGCTTTCTCGTATAGACGAGCACCGATCAGAGCACCGCAGAGCTCGAGTCGTGGTATTGTCGTGGGCTTAATAGGAGCGACTCGGCTCTTAGCGAGGAGTAAGTGGACTGAGACCTTACCTTGGTAGTCGACACTACGCACATAAATACACGCACCGTACGCACGCTCGGACGCATCTGTGAATATGTGCAATTCTAACTGGGCATATGAATCACAGATGACTCGTCGCGGTATACGTAGGCCGTTCAGAGCCGGTAGGCTGTCGACCACCTTGATCCAGACCCGATTTATCTCTGGTGGTAATTCCTCATCCCACGACAGACGCTGTAGCCACAATTTCTGCAATAGAATTTTCATAAGGATGATACAAGGTGATAGGAGCCCTAAGGGATCAAAGATTTGGGCAATAACAGAGAGAATATCACGCTTTGTGTTTCCTTTGGCTATGGTAGGACTGATGGGAAAATAGAACTGATCTGAAACTGAATTCCACCCGAGGCCTAAAGTCTTACTTAAGTCAGTATCTCCGATATTTAATTCTGGCAATAACTGATTGGGTTCTGGTAACAATTGAGGCTCATTAGACTTCCATTTTCTAAGAAGCATACAAGCTGAGGCGAGCTCGGTTGTTACCTGCTCACGTATGCGCAAAACTTCACTGATTTCATCTCCACCGGTTAGAATGTCGTCGACATAAAAATCGTGAATTATAATTTCACCAATTTTCGGGTCCTTACAGTCTAAACCTACCTGTTTGAGACACCTAGTAGCAAGATAGGGTGCGCTAGAAGTACCGTAACTTACACGATTTAACATATAACATTTAAGGGCAGAACCAGGCTGATTTTGATCACGCCAAATGATTTGTTGCAAAGGTCTATCATCGGAATGTACAGCGATACATCTATACATCTTCTCGACATCCGCAACGATAACGTACCTATGCTGCCTAAATCGTAAAAGTATCGATAATAGGTCATCCTGTACCGTGGGACCAACCATTTGAATCTGATTGAATGAAACTCCCGAAGTAGTAGGACTGCTCGCATTAAATACGACCCGTAGCTTGGTCGTCGTGCTACTCTCACGAAGGACGCCATGATATGGGATGAAGTAATGAGGAACCGAAGTGACCGGTTCACACTCTGACATGTGACCTAATGATTCATATTCGGCCATAAAATCCGTATACATTTTACTAAACGAATCATTACCTTTAAGTCTCCGCTCTAGAGATATTAAACAATGTTTAGCCCGCTGATAAGAATCACCTAACACGCTTGGTGTTTGTTTTAATGGGATCCTAACGCAGAATCGTCCGTTTGCGAGACGAGTTGTGTTTTTCATAAAATGTTCTTCACATTGCTTCTCCTCTGGAAAATAATGAGATGACTGAGGGCTAACTTCTTCGAGCTGCCAAAAACGCATTAATTGGTTTTGAATGTCATCATCAGAACAGTGAGAAACTGAAGAATCAACCTGAGTAAAATTACATTTTATTTGTGGCGAAGTAGATACACGGCCGCAACTAACAGGACCGGAAACTATCCAACCAAGTCTAGTTTCATAAAGTATCGGCTTCCCATCTCCTAATTTAATACTTTGCGAACCTAAAATGTCCCAAAAAATATCAGCGCCGATGATTAAATCAACGGCGGCGGGCGAATAAAACTGAGGATCCGCTAAGCAAATGTCTGATGGAATGTTCAAGTTCCTAACATCAATCTGACACCCGGGAACGTTATCAGTAATCGACGGCAGAACAAAACAACTTAAATAAGTTGAAAAACTTTCACATATCGATTTAATTGGCAAACGACACATTTTACTTACGCTCGATGTTTTATTATTTATACCTACAACGATCCTATCGGCGCGATCAGCTGGTAAGTTCAATTGTTTATGAAGTCGTTCGGTCATTAGACACGATGTACTACCGCTATCCAGGATCGCACGGGCAATGACCTCATGGTTATTGCAATCTTGCAATTTAATTAGCGCAGTAGATAATAAAACCTCACACTGTCCTGACGCCTCGTAGGCAGTGGTTACGCTCCCCGTAAGCGCGACGCTCGAATTATGAGAATTAGAAGCTATAGGCACTGAGTTATATACGCGGCTGTTGTTATCGCAGTCAGCTGTAGCCGCTATAGATGTAGGCATAGACACCTGTCTTTTTGCACTTGAGCTGAATTCGTTTACATGAATGAGTGTGTGGTGTTTACGCTTACAAATCCTACAACCAGGCCTTTTACATGTATTAGCGTAATGTCCGCTACGGAAACAATTAAAACAAATCTTATAACTGGGCAATAACTTGTATCGCTCATCACTGCTCAACGCGAGAAACTTTGGACAGTTATTCAAGTAATGATCATCATCACAACAGGGACAAGGTTTAATAGACGATGAAGTTGAGTTATTTTTATTATTACCGTTCTGATAAGAAACCATAGCCTTTATTTTAGATGCCGTATTTATTTTTGTCGCATTTTTGCCACTAGACGTATTGTTCTGTGACAATTCAATCGTCTCAATTAAATCTGCGCGATTACGCATGAACTTAAGAAAGGAATCTAAACTAATCGGCTTATCTTTTGACAAAGAACCTTAATGTTCTTCCCACTCACGGTATGTTTTCGAGTCTAATTTCTGCGTTACAATATAAATTAAAAGAGTATCCCAGTGCTCAACTGGTTCTCCTAAAGATTCCAATGCACGTAAATTTTTATTCAGTTGATCTATGACACGTTTAAGAATAACGGATGACTCTTTTGTGACAGGCTCGATGTTGAATAAGGCTGCAATATGATTTTGTATCAACAAACGTTTGTTATCGAACCGCTCACACAAGAGCTTCCACGCGACTGAATAATTTTTCGCAGAGAACTCGATGGATTGAATTACCACAGCAGCTGAACCTTCCAGTGACGCCCTCAAGTAATGGAACTTATTAATTTCATCTATCTGATCATTATTATCAATTAAACTTGAAAAGGTGTCATGAAACTCCAACCAACCTTCGTAGGAGCCTCCAAACTTAGGCAGCTGAATAGTAGGTAATTTAACAAGCCTATGATTAGAATGGGAACTAGGTATGCTTTCTACCTTATCTTGATTCTTTGTATAGGTATCTAACATTCCCTGAGCTTCGGCTAACAGCCGATAATATTGTTTTTCAAAGTCAGTTCGTTCAGCTAACTGTATGTCGCTGTTATCAGTACTACACTCAATTTTTAACTGTACCTCATCGTATTGGTCATACAAAGATCCGATCTTACCGATGCGTATTTGTAACTCCCTGGCCTCCGAGGAACTCATCTTGGATGCATTCAAAGTCGTCAAATGATTAGCGAATGCCGTTATGCGACCTTTGATACTTCCACGTTTTTTAATTAATTCCTTTTCCTCGGTCATTTTGGGAGACGGGCACGGTCGACCTGGAACTGATACAGGTAACATATGTTTACTAATGTACTTAGGACAATAACACAAAGTACGTAGAAACTTATAATGAAATTACATCAAGATACCTATCTATGTATTAATACGATTATGAGCGTAATTTTACCTACACTTTAGACTGATACACAAATAAATGAACTAATTCTTTGCAATGGATTGATTTTACACGTAAATTAGTTACAAATTAATAATATTAAGCTACTTCGGACAATTAACGTAACGTACCTATTTTTTAAATAAAGCCGTTATTACAATTTTGAAAATCTAATGATAAATTGGTTTGAATTAAATGTTAATTAAATTATTAGGCTCACATCAACAATTGGCACATACAACATTAAAATTTTAATTAACTAATAACCAGAATTTATCTAAAATTGCAATTTATAACGGTCAAGATGGCACCTACTTGTCAAGCTTTAAAATTACACAAATTGACAAATAATATTTAATAAGAATGTTACTAACCTTATGATAACGTCGAATTATACCTATTTATACCTGATTAGAGTGTTGGGTTCAAATTAAATACACTTTTTCCACTTCACACAAAGAATTTCACCATTGGACTTTGAACTCGATCGACCACTCTTTGTGACGCGCAATCCCGTTGCATTTATTGTCGCTCCACAACTTCAAATGTACTGGAAACTTCTTCCTTCCATATAATATTGGCTGGTAATAATATCCGGCGTAGATCCAGGACCATGTAGGGGGCCAGGTATAATTTGGTAAATTAAAACTCTATAATTTCGACGGACACGTTTACTCAGATGTAGGAACAATTCAGACACACAAAAACAGTGTAGGTAGGCACGAGAAAATAAAACATAAGTGGCGCGAAGGTTTAAATCTAAACACCACGTATAACCCGTGTTACAATGATAGAAAGGGTAACCCTAAGGAATGGGTTTTGGATAATACCAAAACCCAATACTATTGATAACCCTCATGATCGGGTAACCTAATCAAAAGGGTTTTGAATGGTTTAACCCATCAAATAATAGTGTAACCCATACGGAGAGGGTTAACTAAGCTTTTGGAAAAACCCTGCCGAAAACCCCTTCATCGGGTTACCAAATCGGGCCCTGATACAGATGAAGAAAATACGCGCAAACGAATTTGCACAAGAATCAGCTAGTATTACCATGGGTATTACATAAAAAAATCTTAATACCGGTTTAGTTTAATCTCTTTCCGATTTCCAGCCACAATTTATCTTGAACATTTCAGTTACAATAATCGGAACGATGCATGCTCCTTGCCCCCAACGTAGCAGCCACGATTCTCGAGCCACCCTCACCCGCCACCATACCGACGACCTGCCAGAGATCAGCCAAGACGAGGTCGTACTGGCCCTGAGACAGCTTAAAAATGGAAAAGCCCCCGGTGAAGACGGTGTTACTTCAGAACTTCTGCAGGCTGGAGGAGCTCCTGTTGTGCAGGAGCTGCAGAACCTCTTCAACGCCGTCCTTCACTGTGGGAGAACTCCTAAGGCGTGGAACGAGAGCTTGGTGGTTCTGTTTTTTAAGAAGGGAGATAAAACCCTTCTTAAAAACTACAGACCTATCTCGCTCCTGAGCCACGTCTATAAGCTGTTCTCAAGGGTTATTACAAATCGTCTCGCCAGAAGACTCGATGAGTTCCAGCCACCGGAGCAGGCCGGGTTTCGCGGAGAATATGGTACCATAGACCACATTCACACAGTGAGGCAGATTATACAGAAGTCCGAAGAGTATAATCAGCCCCTGTGTCTGGCGTTTGTGGACTATGAGAAAGCCTTTGACTCTGTAGAAACCTGGGCTGTCCTGGAATCCTTGCAGCGATGCGAAGTGGACTATCGTTATATCGAAGTGTTGAGGTGTCTGTACGAAGCCACCACTATGAGTGTCCGAGTACAGGACCAGCAGTCTAAACCCATCCAACTGCGCCGCGGAGTGAGACAGGGAGATGTCATATCTCCGAAACTGTTCACAAGCGCGTTGGAGGATATGTTTAAGACGCTGGACTGGAAAGGTATGGGCATAAACATAAACGGCGAGCACATCTCACACTTGCGATTCGCTGATGACATAGTCCTAATAGCGGAGTCGCTGGAGGAGCTGCAACAGATGCTGGACGGCCTAGCATCAGCCTCGCGAAAGATAGGTCTCGGCATGAATTTGGACAAGACCAAAGTTATGGTCAATGACCGAATTGATCCGAGTCCTGTCGTCGTTAATGGACACCTTCTTGAAGTTGTTTCGGAGTATACATACCTCGGGCAGATATTGCAGTTGGGTAGAAACAACTTCGAGAAGGAAGCCAAGAGGAGGATTCAGCTGGGTTGGGCAGCATTTGGAAAACTACGTCGAGTTTTCTCGTCACCTATACCGCAATGTTTGAAAACGAAAGTTTTCAATCAGTGCGTCCTACCCGTCATGACATACGGAGCCGAAACGTGGACACTCACAGTACGGCTGGTCCACCAGTTTAAAGTCGCTCAGCGAGCTATGGAACGAACTATGCTCGGGGTTTCTCTGAAGGATAAAATCCGTAACGAGTTTATCCGACATAGAACTAAAGTTGTCGACATAGCTCAGAGAATTAGCAAGCTGAAGTGGCAGTGGGCTGGCCATATCTGCCGAAGAACCGATAACCGTTGGGGTAAACGAGTTCTTGAGTGGAGACCGCGGCTCGGCAAACGTAGTGTAGGACGCCCTCCGGCCAGGTGGGGTGATGATCTGCGAAAGGCTGCTGGTAGAAGCTGGATGCGTCGAGCTCAGGACAGGGCGCAATGGCGCTCATTAGGGGAGGCCTATGTCCAGCAGTGGACTGCTATAGGCTGATGATGATGATGATGATGATGAATCGGAACGACAATGATCATAAAGCGTTGCATATTTTACAATCAATTCACAAAATTCAATATTAAATTCGATATCGTCATTCGTCACGCATTTTTACATCACTAACAGACGTATGTCGCAAGCAAGTACATACTACGAACTGGCGGCCATCTGACGCCCATCTGGCGGCAATCGGGCGCGGGCGCCGAAATGGCGCGTCATACGTCCGAGCAACGATACACTGTGTGCCCTAAATTGTGCTTTATTTCCATGCATTTTGTATGAAATTTGAATGGAATAGGAAACCGCCTGTACCATGTCGGTGCCATGTCCGTGCCCGATGAATGTGACCTAGCGTCGGGCGCAGACAAGGCACTGGCGGTTTCTTATTCCATTCAAATTTCATACAAAATGCATGGAAATAAAGCACAATTTAGGACACACGGTATGTCGTTGATCGGACGTGCTTATGACGCGAAGTCGTCCAAGCTAAATTGTGCTTTATTTCCATGAATTTTGTATTAAATTTGAATGGAATAGGAAAGCGCCCGCGCCATGCCCGCGCCAGGTCAGACAAGTGGGGCCTGTACCTAAGGATAAACAAGTACGCACAGTCAGACGTCGGTTCATATGCTTTCTAACGGAAAATTACGTTCAAGTGAGTGCTCTTAAACAGAATCGATAAACTGAGTGACGAATGTGTTGCTACTCTTATCTATTTATGTTTTCTGTACTCGCCAAGTTTGGATCAGCGAGAACAGATAAATTCAATTCCTCAAACCCGTGGATTTTTTTCATTTTTTTTTTAAACTTAAATTCGGCAATGGTAGTTTATGACGTTCTCCAGCCAGGTGGAGTGGCGATTTGTTAAAAGCTGCTGGATGTGTCGAGCTCAGGACAAGGCAATGACGCTCATTGGGGGAGGCCTATAGCCAGCCGTGGACCGCTATATGATGTTGATGAAACTTAAATTAGGTACACATTCACTACCATTATATAAATAAGTTTTCTGTATTGTGTGTGACAAATAAATGATGTGCCATTGTCTATGTTTTAAACTGTGAAAACATCGCAATTCGTGAGATAGTTCGTGGCTTATATTTGGATATTGAAACGCCACTTACTCAAATAATAGGGTGATCAAATTGACGTACTTACAGATTTTGAAGAATAGTGGCGCATCAAATGATTAAAACGATCTTTACAAAATATTAGGTAAATGAAAAATGGTATTCATTCCTAAAGTTTATTTCAAAACGGCCCATAAGTATATTTCAACAGGTATATGTACTTTGAGTAATTTATGTATATGATGATGGATATGATGCAAAACGTCAACTTTGTATGTAACTATATTTTATCTTTATTTACATAAATAAAAAGTTATTTATGATTTTTATGTTTCATTTATTTATTTTTAGAATAAAATTATATCTATCGATTTATTTCCACAGTACACAAAGTCTGGAATAAAACACTATTTTGTTTTTATCTTTTGCAATAAAATAATATGTTCTATTTATGTCAAATGGTTAACTAGCGTTTCTGTATTATAGCGTTAGTAAGCCATTAAAGTATGGACCATATCTTTCCAGTGAGTAAGAACGACTAGACTGGAATAGTACAAGTGCTGGACAAACCTGCTCCTAAGAATCATGTTGCACAAAGCATCCAGTACAAGAGTAAAAGTTACCACTTCGCGCTTTTCAAATGCCAAAATAGGTTATTTATTTTATGTATATCCAAAGGAAAAACTTATAAAATCGTAGCGTAGCTACCTAAAATGCATTGAAAATTAAGTTTGGCTAATAAATAAAAAAATGTTGTTTGAATCCTTGAAAATTGCCTTTTCACTAACATGAAACCTTTTTACCAACGATCGAATTTCAACTTAAAAACTACGGTCATAAAAAACAATTTTCTTTCGAAAAAATATTTCAAAACCGATATTTTGAATGGTTTCAAATATTCGCTCAAACTGCGGTTCTTCCGTGTTGGAGTCGGACTTTTGACAAAAAAAATACGGACTTTTAACGCAGCGTTCCATTCTATTCTAGTCGCTCTTTTTGATTAGCAGAATAGCGTGGTATATAACTGAGTGTGTACATCCACAATAAAAGAGAAAATAAGCGTGTATTTTTAAATTTCACTGCCAAAATCCACTTTGTAATGATTTTCGAAATAACACACTTAATTTTTTAAGCTGATAGTAATATATATATAGGAAAACATGACGGCTTGACAGAAAACATGACGACTTGACTTAATAACCATAAAACGATGCCTCTTAATTATGAACTACTTGCTTCCACCTGCGGCTTCGCTCGCGTTAAGAAAAGTTATTATCTATCCCTCGCGAACGGTGTGGTTCCCATAATACAAGCTCTGCTTAGTTTGGGGCTACATGATGCTGTGTGATTACGTCGCGCATTATTATTATTATTTAACATTTTCCTTTTCTTTTATGTCCTTTTCTTTTTATGGATGAAAGGTCTTCTCAGTAACCCTGACGTGTATGCAAAATGTCATGACAATCTGTTGAAAAAATAAGGTGTGAAAGCGTAACAAACAAAAAAATATACTATTCTTTGCATTAATAATATAAGATTAGGATACACTGTGAATGGAGGAAATACAGTGATGACGTTTTTGTCACATTAGGTACCTACTTAAATAAAAGGTCTTGTTTCTTTCTTTTAGAGTACTAAGTAATGTTCTGTTGTCTTTGCTATGATGCGCATGTTGTAAACCTTGTACTTACGGGTGCACTGAGAACCTTTTGTCAGTTATTTTGTGTGTTAACCTGTCTTGGATGTCCTTATAAATCTATATATCTATCTATCTGATTCAGCCGGTTGCACCCACTGCTATGTAAAAGACATCTTCTCTATTACGCCACTCCTGGCGATCATGTGCCAGCAGGATCCTCTGCTCTCCTAATTCCTTCGCAATGTCCTCCAACCATCGGGTAGGTGACCTGCCTCGAAGCCACCGCACATCTCTTGACCACCATTCGGTAACTGCTTTGGTCATCCCGTCGAGCCAAATGTCCCGTCTCCACATCAGTATCGCAATACGTCCTAGGTCCTAAATAAATAAATAAAAATAACTTGCTTTTACATATCCAATTACCATAATTGTAGGTTCCAATCAACAAAAACTCTTTTGTCTGCACAGCAGTAAAGCTATCAGTAAAACTCAGCCTTCCTTCAAAAGGGTTCATGATCAAAGTCTTCCCAATTCCCATTCATATCAGCTATTCAGCGAAGTATCAGAACTTGAAGCTATTTCAAAAGAGACGGATTTCAGGTTCCATTTTACCTGAATTTTGCATTGAATTTGTATGGACAACATAATTCGTTGGTATTGGTAGGGTTGATTGCTAAGAGAGCTAGCCCACTCATAACGAGTCCAAATAAAAATCTTACAGCTTGGAATGATAATAATTAAAAATTATATTAATTATAATTATTATTAGAGATAATAATTAAAAAACATACTTTTCCGAATTCCTACTTCTCATTCTTCTTCACAAATTAATTCTGAGCTAGTGTCCCACTATGGACGTAAAAGATATCTATATATATAAAAACCCGTTTTCCTTGGTCACGGCATCACGCGTGAATGGCTGGACCGATTTCACTAATTCTCATTTTGTTGTATTTGTTATTATTAGGAGAAGGTTCTTACGGAAAAATTATAAAGAAAATCTAGGTGTACCTATATAACAAATTGTCATTGCACATTATGTTGAGCTACACCAGGAATAACATTATAGGCTATTATTTATCCAGGTACCATGCGTGCGAAGCCGCGGGCAGAAGCTAGTGGATTTATAATTTACACCTATAGCTATGATTTGAGTGTAATAAAAAAAAGAAACTTATTAGGAAGGTGGTGTTACCTTACCAAAAAGTTTCTGATTTTTTGGTGTCGCACGCTTTACCGTTTTATGTATTTCGTTTATTTATTTATTTTTATAAAAAATGAGGGATGAAGGATGAATATTGTTGATATTCATAAAAAAATATAAGCTTACATAAAAAGTTCCCGTTAACTATTTTCGTTTGGAGCTTTTAGAGTTTTACACACTTCCCGCGAGGCACTGGGCTATTTTCATACAAAAATAAATTCAACGCATAATTTATAGCATTGTATGTTTTTCAAACTCCAACCACTGTGGCCTACTTACTAGGTCATACAAAAAAATATCTATTTATTTAAATTGCACAGATAATAAAAATAAAAATTATAAGCCAACCACTTGCCTCTTAATCTACCCAAATTTGATGGCTCTTAATCAAATCATCCCAAATTAAAATTAATGGACACCCTCGATTTTGATTTATCTCAAAGAATACTTCCGGATCCAGCCATTATTATTAATCTCGTTATTGTAAATTGAACGGAATTGGACTTTGCTGTTTTCAAAGTGGAAATTCATTTTGCCACTTAATAGCAATTGATAGCAATATACGAGTAGGTTGGCTTCACGGTCTGAATATAGGTAGGTACTTAAAATTTCTGAATTATTCCGGAAATCCCCACCAGCTACGCCGTAGTCAGCTACGACGTAGTGGTGGGGATTTCCGGAAATCCAATAATCCCCACCAAGTCAAATGGCAAATTTTAATCACTCTTATTCCTTTACTTCGTGGTATTATGTTGTTCTCTGTAGTGCATCATATTATAATAACATACGTAATTTAAGTAGGAAGAGTTATTTCCTTATGTTTATAGCAACATTGGATGTTAGAAAAAAATAAAAGAAAAAATAATTGTTATGGTCTTTAATATAACTAAATTATTTATAAAATTATAATTCTTTAATTAGTTAAATTATAATCAGTTATGTATTACTAATTATAATTAAACTAAATTAACAATATAAACATAGTAAAAATCAACAAAGTACTTATTTCTTCTAACAAACATTTATAATCACGTTTTTAGTATCACACATAATTTTTATTTTGTCTTAAATAGTTCTACTAAACTACAATAATTAACCTAATTTTCAATAATTGACTAGAACTAAAGATTAATTTCAATAATTAGGTTGCAATCGTTTTGGTTCTAGTTGCGCGGCAACAGATGAATGATTTTATTGCACCCGGGCTTCAAAACAACAGACCACCAATTAGCTGTTTCCCTATTGGTTAAAACTTGTTACTAGGTAGGTACTTTGTGGCAAACCGATAAAAGGTTAGTCATTGGTGGTTTAATATATATATAATAATTATATTATAATTTATTTATATATATATAAAACTATAATATATATATAAAATTACTACAAACTTATATAATTCATAATAATTAATATATATATATATATATATATATATTATAATATAATTATTATATATATATATTATTATGAATTATATAAGTTTGTAGTAATTTTTGGTCACGGTACTATTAACAATTAAATAAGCATATACATAACAGATAGTATAAAAGGATAACAGATTTGGAACTATTGAGAACATGACACAACAACAACAAATGATGTGTCATACTAAATAGCGTGATTATAAAAATTTTCTTTTTAATTGTTGTAAATTAGTTAATTTTTAGATGTTATTAAGTATTTTTAAGACTATGTTGATTTTTTACTATATTTATGTTCACATGGTCTGTTGTTTTGAAGCCCGGGTGCATTAAAATCATTCATCTGTTGCCGCGCAACTAGAACCAAAACGATTGCAACCTTATTATTGAAATTAATCTTTAGTTCTAGTCAATTATTGTAAATTAGGTTAATTATTGTAGTTTAATAGAACTATTTAAGACAAAATAAAAATTATATGTGATACTAAAAACGTGATTATAAATGTTTGTTAGTAGAAATAAGTACTTTGTTGATTTTTACTATGTTTATATTGTTAATTTAGTTTAATTATAATTAGTAATACATAACTGATTATAACTTAACTAATTAAAGAATTATAATTTTATAAATAATTTAGTTATATTAAAGACCATAACAATTATTTTTTCTTTTATTTTTTTCTAACATCCAATGTTGCTATAAACATAAGGAAATAACTCTTCCTACTTAAATTACCTATGTTATTATAATATGATGCACTACAGAGAACAACATAATACCACGAATTAAAGGAATAAGAGTGATTAAAATTTGCCATTTGACTTGGTGAGGATTATTGGATTTTTTTTCCGGAAATCCCCACCACTACGTCGTAGCTGACTACGGCGTAGCTGGTGGGGATTATTGGATTTTTTTCGTAATTACCACTGGTGGGGATTATTGAAAAAAAATCCAATAATCCCCACCAGTGGGGCGGCTTGGTGGGGATTTCCGGAATAATTCCCATTGCGCCCTGGGTTGTATTTAGGTATAATTACGTTATTCGTGGCCCCTAAGTTATAAAATACTATTACAATATTATTACAACAGCTACAATTCTTTCAGTTTATGTTTAGTGAAATTAGCGCCCTTCACACGTAAAGATCGGACCGCGCATCGGGACTGCGTTCCAAACCGCAGTCCAAACTGTACGTTTAGGACTGTGGAGCAAACTGTCGTGCTAATGGCGCGTAAAGATCGGACATCACTGACGTGATGCGCTGTTAAAACTGTGAGATTTGCCTTCGCGTCGACATGCCAGATCGGACTGTCAGCCCCGCGCATCTACACGTACGTTTCGGAGTGCGGGTTGGAATGGCGCGTGCTGTTAAATTGTCCATGTCAGAATTTTATCAAAATTTTACGAAATAAGTAATCTTGTAAATAACAATTAAGTTTTAAAAAACGTTTTTTTGTACTTTATTAAGCATAATGGCACATACATAAAAATGTAATTATGTAAAAAGCCATTTTTATTTAACTGAAATCGTATGTAATGTGTAGAGCTTAGCTTTTCAAAATAGGGCCAAACATTCACCTATAAAATATTAGAAGATTTCGTACATCTATGAATGAGTTCATGAAATTCAACTGACTAAAGAACCAATACCCCCGTATTCATATTCGACACAGGCGATACATAAAATGGCACGTGACATTGTTGTCAACGGTGTCAGCGTTCCGGATCTCGGATACACCTATTTCCTCTCACGTATTCCTTGTAGTTATGTGCTCCTAATATTGTGTCTTACATTGTCATCTTGTATGGATGACTTTACTGAATTGATAAACACCTTGCCTTTTGTAAGTTATAGGATGAAGGATATTATCAAAAATAAAGGTATTTAGACCAGGTTTACAAAAATTCGACCAATCATAGAGAGATAAGTGCTCCTCATATTGAGTCATTTTCAATTTAGCTTGGAATTTAATTTTACAATTATATTTATAGATAGAAGTTATAAATATTATATATTGATCATTTATTTTATTTCGAACCACAGGTTGTATCTATCAACTCCACATAACGTGGCCTATGCCACGTTATCTACGTTATCTTCCTGAAAATAACGACGTGCAATGTACCGAAAAGGTAGATTAGTATCCAACCTACATTATTGCAGCGACCAGCAAAAGAGGTATTGATGGACGAACGTTTAAATGTGGGCCGGGGCGTATATGTAAGTCCATCAGGGCTCAGATGTGGCCAAGGCTTATATAGTAGGTACTTTCACAAATAATACGCAGAAATTAATACAATAACTTTTCAAAATCAATGACGAACTACGAACAACAAAAAATTTTCACGCTCCAAAATGTACATTTGTTTTTTTTTCAATAATCAGCTTTCTATTTGCAAGCCTGTTCGAAAGCCGTAGCTCTAAAGTAATTATAACCGGCATATACAGGTTGTACATAATGAATAAACCTCTTGGCTCTTGTCAAAGTTTATTTAGAACCTCACTTCGCCAAACTGTCGGTTCATGACTTCTTCATTGCTCAAAATCTCCAAGTTCTTACATTCCGGGCCTTTATATCGACTTTCAGAACTAAGATATGAAAACTTATATTATTTTGGCATAGCGACAGCCTCGGAATTGGAATATAAGCGCCCGAAAAGGACGACATTCGGATAATAACTGAATATCCGCTAGCAATATCTTTCAGAGTTTGTTTACACTAGACCAGTACTAGAAGCCAGTGGAATGCTAGAAACTTGCCCACTCATTCATAACCAAATGTAATTATATTACGCTCGATAAAGTACCTAAGCTTGTCCTTTAAATGTAAGTGCATGTTAAATGTAATTAAAAAGAGGTGACAAATATTTGAACACCATTTTAGCTGAGGTTTATAGAAGTGTTATGAATAGGACGGTTTGAATATAAATAGTTTGTAACCTGGATTAACACATAGGTACTTTTTACACTCTGTACAACGCAAGCGAAACCGCAGGAGGAAGTTTATTAGTATCATACATGCGAAAGTTTGTGTGTAGGTATGTTTTTTTCCCACTCAATTCCGTAACTGGCTAAACGGATTTGGATGAAACTTTTAATTAACATAATTTACCTGAATTAACACACAGGCTAGTTTTTATACCGGCACCACGCGAGCGAAACCGTAGACGGAAACAATTTACATGAGAAAGTTTGTTCGTAGGCTATACGGCGTAACGGCTATAGGGATTTGGATGAAACTTGATGAAGATGAAGATGATGAAACATACATAAACTCAAACTCAAAATTCATTTATTCAGTAGGAACTGTATAGTACACTATGAAACGTAATTTTTTTTTATTTACCACCGATTCGTAACGCGACCAAACAGAGAAGAATTGGCAAGAAATTCAGCTTGGCTTATATGTTTTAACGTCATTGTTCTTAATAACTATTACATTGTTTTTGCTAGCTTGTACATATGTTAGTTTTTATTCCAGTAGGTACTATGTTAGAGGAGCCGCGGGCAGAAGCCCGGAAATGAAAATGCGTTGTGCTTGGTCAGAATTTTATGATACGACAAGTCAAATTAATCGCGTTTCGACCTCTGATTGCTCTAAAATTCCAGCTCTTTATTCATATGAACCAGTGGCTAAATCTGATGTCGGAATTTTTAGGCCGCCAGATGGCCTCCGACAAGGCTTGACTACTAAAAAAGTCGAGATCAACATTAACGCGCCTTCCGAAGCACGGAAGCGGTCAAATACTACTAAACGGTCACCCATCTAAGTGATCTGGCGGAGTGTTGCTAAACCAAGGGGATTTGCTAAGAGAACCGATTGAAGCCACGCCTTCGTGGCGTGACAACTATTTTTATCTGGGCACTAGGAGAGCCTTGAACACAGGCGTTGAGTTTCCAGACTGTTGGGTTTCTACAAGTCAATCAATCAATCAATAAATAATTTTTAAGTGTTTAGACAATAGTTTTTACACTTAGATAGGTCGTTAATTAACAATGAAAATTTAATAAAATTTGATTTATAAAACTTAGTTAGCTTACTTCTACTAACAATAATACATAATATCAATTAATATCTGCAATAGCATCGTCATCATGAAAAACAAACATTTTCTTATCAGCAAAAGCCTTGTCTCTATAATAGCTTTAATATATGGTTTTCATAAACTTAATTTAAATTACGAGCATGTCATATTCTACATAGGGTTAAGTATTTTATTAAAAAGCTTAACTGCATATATATAACGTATAATAATAGGTTTTTGAAATCATAGCAAGTCGTGTCATGGGAACAATAAGACGATTCTTAAATTCCACTTTGGTGAATGTACCCAAGATTGTCAACCTGATCCCACTTTTATCATCGGACAAGCAGGCGTACTGCAAAGTCCCACGCCGACCTGGTTGACATTCCATCTTGTCGTACTAAACGATTCGCTTCCACGTTTATTGTTAGTGCTAGTAAGGAGTGGAACTTGCTTCCGGCATCTGTTTTCCCAGATCAGTATAATCTCTGAGTCTTCAAATCCAGAGTGAATTGTTTCCTCCTAGGCAAGCGCACTACATCTTAGTTATCTTCACCTGTTTCAGGAATGGTTAAACGCTTGACTATTTTGGGTTAAAAAAAGCGAACCCACGGGCGGATGCTGGTAACGAATACTAACCGAAGTGGCTATATACTTAATTTAAGAGTTACTTGGCCGATGTGAATAGAGAATAGGGGCACCATCGATCATGTCTTTTGTGTGTTTTTTCCGCATTATTCGACATTTTTTATAGTTTATGTGAATATGAGGACCTAACTTATGATTTTTATAGGTACGAAGATAATATACTAACCATTTTGGTGAATTAAGTGTATGAATGAACATTTTAGCTATTTTCTTGAATAAAATAATAATAACACTACAAATTATTTACGTAACAAGATTTTTGTGTTGCTCCAGAAATCAGTTGTTAGGGTAGTGCAGAGCAGAATGCATAATTATAAAACCTATACCCCCCTTTCAGACCATAGAGAATATTGTTTCTAAATTAAACATGGAAAATTTATGTGTGTAAAACAGCCAGACCTACCAATAATATAAATATAGGTTTGACATAAGTATAGGCATGAGACATTATAAATACATGTATTGTTTTTTTATCTTTATTTACTTACTTTTCTTTAATTACTTAATGATAGTTATTATTAAGTAATTACCTACTTCCAGACACATTATAAGAAAGTTTATTTTCAAAAAAATAAAATACCTTCGTACTTACATACTTCCTACTACTCCTACTGCTAACCGCATCAATATCCCATGTTTACTTTTCAACATATCCTCTAAAGGAGTGACAGGGATCTCTAAGAGGTTATTACTTGAAAAATATACTATGTCCATCGTCAAATCTTATGTTAATACATATAACCAAATATATTAGCTCTAAATCTATTTTATGTGTTTCTGGCATCAGCACCAATCATGTGATCTGTTTGCTGACCAATGGACTCAAGTTTGCCGAGAATGTCTGAGGTATTGTGAGATGATTGATAGTGTTAGAAATAATAATAATAATATATATAAGATTTGTTTTATCTAACCTAACCTTAATAACCTATTTACTTACTATGGTTATATATTATTATCTAGGGTGTGAGTACCACTCAGAGTGGTAAAATCCTCCTCCATCTGATTCCATTTCTCTCTATCTCTGGCCACTCTGCTCCAGCTATGTTTGCAATATCATCGCTCCACCGTTTTGCAGGTCTTCCTGGTCTACGTTTTTTATCTATAGGCTACCAATTTGTAGTTGTTTTGGTTCATCTATCGTCTTTAACTCGTTGAAGGTGTCCGGTCCATTTCCATTTTGGGTGGAGACATTTTTCAGTATTAGAAATAGTACGATAATTAAATTAATTTAATTTAATGAAAATGTTTCAATGGATGAATGTTTGTTTCTTAATCACAAATTTTGCACACTTTGTAGTTAAAAACCAGAAAAGACACAGAGGCTACTTTTTATACGACTACCACTAGAGCCGCTTGCAAAAGCTAGTCTGTCAATATTTTTTATGGAAGTTGTTCCTTTTCTTTAGGGTTTTTATTTGCTTATCAAAACATTTTAGTATCGTACTATAATTTTGTGTCCTACTATCCTACTTCCTACTACTAATATTATAAATGCGAAAATTTGTGATTATGGTTGTCCATAATAACAAATTTTAGCATTTATAATATTAGTAGTAGGAAGTAGGATAGTAGGACACAGAATTATAGTCACTTTCACGCAAAAACTACTGAATGGATTTAGATAAAACTTGAAATATAAATAGTTTGATATCTAGATTAACTCATAGACTACTTTTATCCCGGCAAGCGAAGCCCCGGGCGGAAGCTAGTAGTTTGAATAAATTAATAAGTTAAATCAAAATCTGTTTAACAAACCAGTGTAAACTGTAAACCAACCGAGAAATAAACATACAGATAGTAACTACCCATGGTTATGGATAGTCCTTTGTACTCAAAGGAAACAGAAATTCAAAAAATAAAAATATATTTCTGAGTGCTCTCAAACCGTACATCAATAAAACTTGTTCTCTATTCATCGAAATAGTGTACTACAGGTGGGGCAAAATTGAGGGCAGCTACCTTTGCTTTTGGAGTTAGAAGGTTTTGTTCTGAGAGAACTATTATAGGTTTATTTTGAAGATTAAATAAAGCATTTTCTATGTTTTTGATAATTTACCCTATTTCAAAGTAACTCTCCAAAACAAATCGTAAAATTTAGTTAAAATTTAAAAAAAAAATACATACTATGAAACGTCATTTGCCATAACATTGCATTCATACAAAATTTTGCCCCACCCTATATACGTCTCTATTGCAATTTACGTATACAAATACATACTAATTGGATTGTCAACTTTGGCATTGCTCTGTCGAAAATAAAATAATTAATTTTATTTCACAAATGAGAGGTATAAGCTGCAAGAGAGTAGACAGATAATACGATCAATGCGTTGGCAACTAGGTGGAACTGCCCGTCCCTGGTCGAAGATCTAAAGAGAGATCTAAGACCACTTAGACAGAGGTTTTGTGCAGAGACATGGGCATATAACGTATCCGATGCAGACATCGAGGATAGAACAAAAATTATAGTAAGGCTGATCCCATCAGCATATGGGATATTTAGCCAGAAAGAGGGAGAAAGTGTGAAATAAAAACAGAAGTAATTCATAAATTATTATGGTTTTTGTAAGAAATAACTGGTCTACTCAGTCGACGCAGCGTACCGGCAACGCACCGTATGGCACAGCACAACATCGCAAAAAGAAAGAAAGAAATACATTTATTTTTATCCAGTACAACACAATGAAATAGACAGATAAAATAACCTAACTATGCGTATGTTAAAAATAGGTCCCTGTCGCAGCTTTATACCGCATCGAGCACACACACATACACACACACCAGCCTATATCAGTCCACTGCTGGACATAGGCCTCCCCTAATAAAGGGGGATATACCCATAATCCCCACGCTGGGCATGCGGGTTGGGGATCGCAGGGCACAGCTTCTCGCACCACCGACGCATCGAGCACGCAAGTAGGTATACCTAGTTAGGTACCCACCCAAGTGTTGATGCAGGTCTGGTTTTCAGACAGGGCCTTCTATGAGATCACGATCACAGGCGATTGTCAAGACACATGCTACTTATTAGGTACAGACAGCGTCAGAGTTTGGTAAACCCCTAGTTAACGTTAGTAGGTTCAAACCGTCGCGGTGTCGGTCGTGGATCTAGAACTTTTTGCACAAATGTGTGTTTTATAAACCTTCTCCTCCTTGCTTAGTCATATTTAATTTCGTCCCTATATCTAAGTGAGACGATGGAGTGGCGCTTACAACACTCGACATTAATCTATACATTATAAGAGTACTGGGTTCAAATCCCTCAATGCCTAAATGTATTTTTGTTTTTTTTATTTTCGTTACTAACACAATGGACTACGTTTTAAGTTTAGTATGTAAGTTACCTAATTATTTAAGGTAAAATAATAAAACAATTTTTTAAAGTTTTAACAAATTTATTAAAACACCATTTAAAATAACGCAATATAGATAGTTATTACTTATTTTTTAGAATTTTCAATAATGTTTTAAATGATAGAATAATACTTAATTTACCCATATAAGATTAACGAGTGAACAAACATGTTAACATTGGAACAGGTTATACTTGCTGTATAAAATCCAATAAACAATTTAGATCACTCGCAAATACTTACTCTGGTATTTTATCTATTATTGAAAACATTATATATCTGAATATTTATTAATACCGAATGGGATGGATGTCTTTCACTTAAAATAAATTGTCGAAGCCTGCTTTTCATTTGGGTAACCAAAGTCCGCCCAAAACCACTACGACGCATCAGTTCCCAGGTTCTTAGGACCTCCTGTTGCAGGTGGACAACACTTCACTCGTGTCCCAATTAGGACAAATTGACCCCACATATGCTCACACATTCTCCACATATTTAAATCTGGACTTTTGGATGACCAATGCTGTGGTGATTATGCCCGTCTGAGAAGCGAGCCAATTTCGCAGAATTCGCGAACGATGAACCACGCAGTTATCATGAACTAAATACACTGTTCCTTCTGGACGCTTTTCCACTGCTTGCACTGTTAACAGCATTATTTCTTGCAAAACTGACCAATTATGCGTCCACTCACTTCAACAATTTCTCCTGGTCCCATTGATGACATCCATCACCAATAACCTGAAAATAAAAACACAATATTATAAACTAATGACTGTGTTTATATTAATATAAAAGGGAATAGGTTTACTAAGCACATTGTTTATGATAATCCTACTTATAATTGTCATACCACTTACCTAATGTTATTCTGCCATTTCCTCTTACATTTGGTGGGTTGTAGCGTTCCGAAATGTTATTTTGCAAAACCCACTCTTTAGCTCAATTTTTCGGCTGTTATATTATGCACAATTATTTTTCATAAACAAAATCAATGACACACACCCAAGACGAAACAAGTAATATTTTTAACCGACTTCAAAAAAAGGAGGAGGTTCTCAATTCGGTTGTATTTTTTTTTTGTTCTGAACTATCATTTAATACACAACTACCCTCAATAGTCTAGTGCTGCACAGAATAATTTTAAGTAGTTGCGCACTACCGTGATAAACAAATGAAAAAGTTACTAGCTGACGCATCCATTCATACCTAGACAAAATAATAAACGTATACTGTAACTTAAAATTTCGTCGTAATTGTCAACTGCTACGATAGCTCAGTTGGTTAGAGCGTCTCATTCAAAAACTGGTGTGAATAAATTGCTGGTTCGATTCCCCAGCCAAATATTAGTATTTTTGTATAAGATTTTGGCCATTTGAATATGGTAGCCTCCACGGCAGCAGTTTTAATTTATACTTGAAAGGGGTATACCAGATCGTGACGCTGTGTGTACCTAGATGAACAAAACAAAAACGAACAAAAACGACGTCACATGTGGCGCGTAAGGGGCAAATTTCATCGCATATCATTCATTGCATCGCATGGTAAGAGTACTTCGTCTGCGGCGACGCATCATAATTTTCTACGGTGCATTATGCGACGTAGTAGATTTTTACGATGCGTCGTCCCGACGCAGTTTTGTGGCCTCGACGATACTTCCGTTGTAAGTTCTGATATCGAAACGCCAACCGCGTGGGAACAGACAGCGGTTATTCAACTTTACTCATATTTCATCTGAATATTTATAGCGAACCCTTCCGTCGTTATAATTCAACGCTCGTAAAATATCGCTTTAAATTAAAACGAAGTCTAATTTCAAAATCGATTAAAGCGCTGGATTGTAATTTAGGTACAAGTCTATAGGCGCGTGACGTACCTACTCTTACTGTCCAATCAGCTGTTTTTATTTGTTTTATAATTTGGAAGCTAGATATGATTACATTTTCAGAATGTTAAATACGAATTCTAACGTGCGACTCATATTCAAGAGGTTCATGGTTCGATTTCCACTGCAGCACGATCTTGTAAGTACAAATAGTTTCTCCCATTCGTATAACGCACGATTTAGGAGAGAGTATGGGAAGTACTAATATTACTTATAAATTGAGAAGCGCTCGTGGCGTGGCTCATTATCAGTGCTTTTGCTAGATCATCTTAGTTAAGCCGCCCTCAGTTCCATCAGTATTTGGATGGGTGTCCGTTTAGTCGCATTTGAATGCTTTGGAAGAAATGTTCAGATATGGGTTCTGCCTTTTTTCTGGCGGTCTAAAATCTCCCTCGCTATAGTTAGTCTTAAGAATACCAAGAAGAAGAAAAGCTGTCTAAAAGAGAAGAAATTATTATTAAAGATGCTAATAATTACGAGAGAAAGGAATGCTCAAAATCTTTGTGATTATAGTAAAAAGACTGTACTTACTAATAAACTTTTTTTTATAAACTTTATAAAATATACTTACCTACATATAAAACTATCTACAATTTAGTACTATCCATTGTAACCCATGTGTCCCAATTTTAAAATCCGCACTGAATCTGAATTTGATCTATCCACAAATTTTTACGTCAAGGCCTACCAGGCTCCGGGCCGCCCTGACTCAGGGTCCCGTCAGGGACATGGCTTGATTTTACACTTAATAAGGGTAATCCATTCCGTGTTTATGTATATCAAAAATCGGACAACACTGAAGTTTTTATATCCCTTTATAGGCTCATCTTTATACTTACTTTGGAACTCTTTGTACAAATGAAACGAAATAATGAACTTTGACTTTGAATGAAAGTTCACGTGACATCAGTTAGGCTACCGTGTTTACACATTTATGGTAATTCATTCAGTGTTTTATCAATCTTACCGTGGCGATAAAAATCGGATAGCACTAACAAAGCGTGTTTTTGTTACCCTTCCTTCATTGATACTTATATTTTTGTACACAATAAACGCAATAAAGAACGTTGTCTTTGACCCTAGAATGAAAGTTTTCTTTTTGATGTTTTAAGCTAAAATCACTTTTAATTTATGTAGATAGATAGATATAACTTTGTACACCATACAAAGAAACACAACGTAATGAAATAGGCATTGAAAATAATGATTCAATGGGCGACCTTATAGCTAAGAGCGATCTTTTCCAGACAGCCTTTGGATGAAGATAAACTTTCTAAACAAACAGGAACGGCGGTGTGCCTAGTCCAAATTATGATTAAAATACAATCAATAATCAATATATATCTGATAATTTCAAATCAACAGTTCTCGCTTTCTCACGACAACTTACGTGCATGAATTCAGCACTGACTTACGCGACACACGCCAAGTCCGAATTTCGCATTAAATTATTTTCATTATTTTAAATAAATTATTAGTTTATTTTTTATAAAACGAAAATCTGTCGGACGTCATCACAGATCATCAAAGCATCCGGAACACTGACAGGCTGGAAGCACCTGCGACGGAACTGCTCTTATCCCTGACGGAACACTGACGAGACTCTGACCCGGAAACATGTGAATAGCGCTTTATGGTGTTTCAGCATTGTAGGCACGTTGCCAAGTTACCTGTGGTAGCTTGCGCTAGGCTAAGTGACTAGCTCAGTGAGCTAAATATAGATCTTTTGTTCGACTCTATACTCACTGGAGAATGCTCTCTGGACAAACTTCAATCATATACTTCACTAGCTTCCGCGGCTGCATCATCATCATCAGCTTATAGCAGTACTTTGCTGAACATAGGCCTCCCCCAAAGAGCGCCATTACGCCATGTCCGGTCCTCTTCGACGCATCCAGTTTTTGAAAGTAGCCTTTCGCAGATCGTCACTCCACCTGGCCGGAGGGTGTCCTATACTACGTTGCCGAGCTGCAGTCTCTACTCAAGACGTTACCCCAATGGTTATAAGTTTTTTGGCAGATATGGCCAACCCACCCATAATACATGCTTTGCCTAGTTGAGCATCAGTTGATTTTAGGTAACACGAGTTAATCCACGCAAATACGTTTGCGTGTACTTGCTTACTTGGATATTTACGCGGAACCCTGAATCGGCACTTAGATATAAACATAGATATATATTTATTTGCAAATGAACACACAAAACAAAACAATATAAAAAAAAAAATACAAAAAATTTAGCATAAAACATGGTGGGAAAAAATTGACATGCTCTAAGTTATTTTTAACGATCAAAGCCCCTGGACTTCTAAAGCGATGTCATGCATCTATTAATGCCGGTGGCAAACAGGTATTTTTTTTAGGTTTTCCTATTACATACAAACATATAAAACAATTTTTATAACTCTAGGGTATATAAATATTACGTATTTTGATTTTAATGATTTGAATAAAAGTATACTTTATGGAATATACTTGACTACAAGTTATTACACTATTTTACGATATTACACCATAAAAAGAGTTTTATTATTAAAGTCAGATAGCTAAGCGAGGTATAAAATGAGCTGTTTAGCAAAAGGAACTGAACGACAATGAACTAAATGTATTCTACTACGTTAGACAAACAAATGGTTAAGAAAACGCTAGGTATCTCCTTCAACTGTTGAATTTACTAATATCATTTACTCAAAAGATAAAATATTTAGTACAAATTTCGCTCACTTTCTCTGACGAGTTCCACAAAAATCCCAACAGAAATTTGACGAATTCGAATGTGTCGCCTTCCCCTGGCATCTTCAGTCACACCTGAGGCAATTTAGTAATAGCATTTTATTTTAAATTAAATAAACAGGTATCATTATCTAAATTCCCTGGCCACCGACGGGCAGCAGCGTCGGTGGTGCGAGAAGCTGTGCCCTGCGACCCCCAACCCGCATGCCCAGCGTGGGGATTATGGGTATATCCCCCTTTATTAGGGGAGGTCTATGTCCAGCAGTGGACTGATATAGGCTGGTGTGGAGGTGTGGAGTTATCATTATTGAGGTTGTATCAAAAACCAAGCTGGTTCTTCATAACTAACCTTATATAGAAGTTTTTAGTGCTTGATATCTAGCTATAATAGCTTATATGCAAATTAAAACTCGGTTTTTTAATTAGTGTAGTTAGTGGTAGGCTTTCTTTTACACACACTTAAAAAATGGGGATTTGTCATTACATATCCCATATCCCCCCTACTTATTAAGGGAGGCCTATGACCAGCAGTGGACTAAATACGCTTATGTTGTTTGTTGTTGTATGTAGTTCTAGACCAGATAAAATATATAGGCTTCTTTTTATCCGGCTAGCCTACGAAGCTGCGGCTAAAACTATAAATAGAGAAGAGGGTAAATCAGTTTCAAATTATATTTTAGCAAAGACGTAGTTCACATTAAACAAAATTGCCGTTTGTAATTCAATTTCACAGTTACTGGTAAGTTTGCCAACAATCCTCTACGAAAACTAATTCCATTTTATAAGCCCCTCAATAAACCATTGTTCACGAAGTTTACGTCGTCTGCGTTTCGTTTTATATTCCATCTCCAATGTTAGTTGTGACAACAGACTCATTAGAATGTCGTTTGGGACTCTAAAGCTGGCCGCATACAGCCGGAATTCCTGTCTTATTTCAGATACGGAATTTAGAATATGAATTTCAGCACATATACCTCACACTATTCCTAATTTTGTCATTTCTTTGTTAACGTTTGAAGGGAGTGGGTGCCGGTAAAATTACAGGCACACCGGCTAACACCTTGCCTGTGCCTCAAGTTGATGAAGTCAGGGCGTGCCCTAGCATGTTCCAAACAGGCGTAATTTACGAAGTAATACTTTGTTATAGACGTTGGTAATTGTTACCACTTAATATCAGGACCATTATTTTGGTAGTTCCATGTTCAGGTATAAAAAACACAACCTTAAAAATTCTGATTAATTAGTAGTTTCGTGTTTCTCGGCTCAGGTGACAATTTCACCTGTCTCTAAAAATGTATAGAAAGTTCAGATTCAGATTCCGATTATTTATTGCTTCCATAATAGGTATGACGACTGAAAAATTCTAATTAGTCCGTCATTTACACTGTCAAAAAATATTGGACACGTATTTTTTCTTTTGTCAATTATACAACAAAATGACAAGGATATAGTGCGTTGAAGTTCCGCGTGACGTGTACGGGGTGTACGGGGTTCCAACCTCCATCTTTGGAACCCAAGCCAACCTCACCTGCTCGTGGTGCACCCTGCTAAACAACGAACGGGGCTTTGGCGGCCGGCTGATTGCGGTATAGCACAGCCTTAATCGGCACAGATAAATCCCCTGGCGACCGACGGGCAGCAGCATCAGTGGTGCGAGAAGCTGTGCCCTGCGATCCCCAACCCGCATGCCCAGCGTGGGGATTATGGGCATATCCCCCTTTATTAGGGGAGGCCTATGTCCAGCAGTGGATTGATATAGGCTGGTGTCATGTGGTGGTGACGTCACGGCCTAGCACACTTTTTACATAGCCGTGACGTCACGAGCCCTGACTCCTGAACTTAAACGCTCTTTATCTCCGTTATTTTTTATTTATTTGTTATATAAAAAAATACGTGTCCAATATTTTTTGTTGATCTTTCTGACGGACTAATTATAATTATTATTTCCTTACCGAGTCGTCATTCCTATTATGTACATGTCAACTTATCGTCTACTTAGGTGGTAGGTGTTTTGATTGAGTGTGTTAATTTTTTTGTTCCCGAATTCTGAAGGCGCGTCTGTACAATTCTATAGATTAGAATTAGATCGATCTAAAAATTACCTATTTATATGCATTTCTGTACTTTCTGAATTCAGATTCAAAATTCCGTCTCTGAATAAAGATAGGCATTCTAGCTGTATGAGGCCGGCCTTAGGGACGAATACAGCACGAATTCGAATTAACAGAATATTCCAAAGATTCAGATTTTACGAAAACCTGAAACATTTTATCATTCTTTGCAATCTTGCCAAGGGTTCGAGAAGATCGAGACGATTTTCCTGTGCCTGCGTCCCGTCTTTTTAACCGACTTCAAAAAGGATGAGGTTCTCAATTTGACTATATGTTGCTTTTTAGTCGTCAAGTGTTGGATATACCTTCGGGACTCCCAAACACTCCTATGTAAAAGAAGACGCCTATGAAAAAAATCAGGAAGACTCACTCTACCTAATAGAAAACCAAAATGTAATCTTAAAAGTGAAAGTGAATTTTTAAATTTATTATTCCTTCATGGATTTTACTGTAATTTCGGTGAGAACGTTAGAAAAAAACACAGGTTACGTACTTTTGAATAAAATTGAGACACGTGCTGGAAATTCAGAACATAAATTCTGTCTCTAAATGAAGAGAGGCATTGTAGTTGTATGAGGCCTGAATACTTTGATCGAATTTTGAAGAAGATACGTTTGGATAACAAATAACATAGGTAACGCACTTTTTAATCGCATACCACGTATCTTAGTGTCCTTGTTCAAGTCCATTAACCCTTCCATAACAAAGTTTCACGAAACTAGGCAAGTAACTGGCATCCAGTAATTACTGTCGTGTCGTCCCGACGAGAAACAAACAACTAAAAGAGACCAGCGTTTGCACACCAAACCACTGTTTACGTAAACTGTAGACTTGTAATTTCAAGTAACAACTTGTTACCAAAACAGTGGCTGTTGTTACAAGCTGTCTCTATTATGGAAATTACTCAGGGTTCTAAACTCTACTTTGTTGGAATAGATGGATCTCGGGGTAAATTAGGGAAGAAGTCTATTATAACGGTATCAGAGGCTTTACACTCGCCAATGTTCGTAAAATAGAGATAGTGTTTGGCCGAGATATAATGTCATCTCCATTACGAAAACTTTTGTCCGATTCCGAGCAAAAAACTCTGGGCTGTAATTTTCGGGACCAGAGATAATTATCACGCTATTCATCGCGAGAACTATCGAAATGGAGCCCAAAATGGAAATTTAAAATTTGAACAAACTTGTTGAAGCTATACCTTAACCTTCCATCAATTGGCAGTAGAGAAGAGAACCCCACACTCTACACACTTAACACTCATCTCCCCTTGCTCAGAATTTATGTAAAAGTTTTGTTCCTTTTGTGACTTTAATTTGTATGTTTATTTACCTTATTTTGTTTTAGTTGAACCCAATTTCATTTGCTTTGATGTCCTGCTGAAAATTGCAACATCATTAGCGTTTACAAGCAGTGCAACTCTCATCGTCTCCACTGCATCTAACTCAAATAGTAAAACTTACATGAATCAATAAATTTCAAATTTAAATTGAACATTATCATAGAAATACGGGTAAACACTCTAAAAAACCTTACTTAATTCTATTAAAAAACTATGTATTATGACTAACAATACACTATACATTTTATGTATCTAGTATTTCTAAATACTTAACACAAAACAAAGCCAAATATAAATAAAAAAGTTGTTTATACTAAAAAGCCTTACAAAAAGAGATGCTGGTAGTCTATGCACTTATTATGCTAATTGCGTTTGTCTGTTTGTACGCTTGTTTTTTCTTAACAACACAACGGATAAATGATTGAAAATAGCGACAGCGAAGTGAACATAAATAAAAACCCGACCTTTACTTACCTTTAAACGTAGGTAAATATTTTTGCCTAAATTATATTCACCTATTTTTATTCAACCTCTTTGTGAGCTGTATTTTTAACCTGTAATATTGCCACGTAAAAGTAGTAGGTATTATTAAGTTCTCAAGTTTCCATAATGGTGGAAAATTGCTGGTATACGAATTTTATGGGGCATCTAGCAAGTCGTCAAGTTATTACGAACATTATTCAACTTTATTACACTTTAATATGAACTATGACTAATGAAACTATATATTTAGGCTTTTGAAAATAGTTTAAATGATTTATACAAAACTAGCCAACCCACCTGCAACTTTGTTTACGTGTACACTTCTAAATCAAAGTCTGAGCAATGGTTTTGAACGCATAGAGGACAATCATACAAATATACATTTTATTTGTATATATTTTTGAAACATGAATCTTTGCGGGAGCCCAAAGAAGTTTCATCACAATCTGATCAATGGTTTCGGACCGCATAGAGGACAAACATACAAACATATTTTTATTGATATAGATAGATAGAAGAAAGATATATTTATTTGATACTTCTTCTTCTTTGTACGAGTTAGTGACCAACTCTGATGTCAGAGATTTTATTTTATTTTATGTAAATAAGAGCAAAATGCATAAACAGCGCTGTAGCCGAAATCGGTGATGAATGATGAATATATAGATGATATTCATCTTAATCATCATCATATTGGAAATAATCGATCCCGGCACGGTCACTTATAAGCAAACATTACGTTGAGCGAGTCAAAATGTTGTATATAATTTTGATAATTAATCAAGAATTTTGATTTATTTTTACTTGGCGTGCAAGGCTTTGATTTACTCGCGTAACCTCCGTACGCAATCAGCGGTGGTATAAAGGTAGAGACAGACTTAATCTACATACGTAAAATAAACCGATGCCACGAATATGTGCAATCTTAAGCCACTTATGCAATATACGATATACTATTTGACATTACGTGTGATTTCTATCAGAATTTCTGTTCTCAAAAACGCGTTTATTTTACTTTGTAACTATGACCAGTGTGACCAGTCTACTGCAGGACTTGCCTTATAAGAAAGGGATAAGCCCGTAGTCCCCACGCTGGGCATGTGGGTTGGGGATCGCAGAGCACAGCTTCTCGAACCTCCGACGCAGCTGGCAGGATGGCGTAACTCAATAGTTATGCCCACGATTGATGCAATATCATCTGCCCTTCTTGCTGACGACCGACGTTTCTGTACACGGATGTTAGACGCCATTCAGTTATTGTCTTACTCCACCTGTTATCACCTCGCCTTGCCCCCATATTTAAACAATATTTATTTATGAGAAGTGGTGGCCTAGTGGGATGTACCGCGACTTAAGATCTGGAGGTCGTGGGTTCGAATCCCAGCCGTGCACCAATGGATATTTCGTTTAAAAAAAATATGTGCGCATTACCACGAGCTCGAAACGGTGAAGGAAAACATCGTGAGGAAACCGTCATGCCCTCGAACTAAAAAGTACGAAAGGTATGTGCTAGGTTAGTGTTCCAATAAAAAGTGGCGATGGGCTTGCAACCTGTCACGTGGAATGCTAGCTGCTTGCAAAAAGTGGGCATGTATCGAACGTAATGTTTGGACTTGCCTCTGACTACCCTATTTAGGACATCCTCAATAGATTTGTGTACTGAGCAATATCTGAAGATATCCATAATGGGGAAAAGTCGTGGAGATGTTTGTTTTTTTTTTGTTTTTTATTTATGAGATCTTTATGAGTAAAATTTTAACCGTCACCTTAAATTTTAGAAAAATTATATGATTTCTTTTTACCCGTATAGCACACAAGTTTAAACATAAATAGGTTATTTCATACATAATTGGAATCTAGATTTCGTACCATATTTATGTTGTGTACGTGGCTAGTATGTCCCTAGCCTAACACGTACCATCTAAATCCACAGACTGATTGCCATTCGGAAATAAATTGCCGCGATTTTTCCACAAACGCTTGACCGGTAAAAGCAACCATATTTTATAGTCAACTAGAAAATGGTACGTCGTTTTTCAATTCTGATGTTGAACTCCATTTGCTGTTCTGCGTGGAACTCTATTGAAACAGAAGTCGTCAATAAGCTTAGTTTTGGAGCTAACGAACCGGTTCACATCTACCGGCGCATTTTAAACATGCTAGAGGAAATTGAAACCTCCACAAAGTAGTTAAGTTCCTTATTTGCATGCAATATCTACTTTTGGATCTGCTTATGTCAGTGTTTGACAAAGCTCAAAGCTGCGTAAATTGCACGAAAAAGAAACTTAACTGCTTTGTGGATGTTTCAATTTCCTTTAGTATGTTATAAAACACTCTCCGATGCTCTCCGACGCGCACCTGTTAGTGTGAAGTTCTGAGGTGCAGTGGGCGAAATTCCGCCTGAGACACAAAAGGTTGAGGGTTTGATTTCCACAGCGCGACAAATGCTTGCATTATCTGCAGATATTTGTTTCAGGTTTGGGTGTTACTATGTATGTTTTTAAAAATAAAATTAATTTTATTGTAAAATGTATCTATGTAGTTTATCAGTCATGTGGTTCCCAATAATACAAGCTCTGCTCAGTTTCGGGCTAGATGATGCTGTGGCATAATGTCCAGCATTATCCATTTATAGAATTTATTATTTGTTAAACATTAATACTATATTACTATTACTTACATGAGCAATCAACATAATTTTCAATCATACAAAATGATTTATACCAACTTAGAACTATTTTCTTGATCACACTATCATTGTAGAAACTAAGCTAACAAGTCCAAAGATTCTAAAACCCATAACATTATCAAAGTAAATTCAAATTACTTAGTAATAGGCTGTTAACGACGCCTAAAAGTAATTATCATTCATTACACACTCACAAAAGAACCAAATCGAAAAACGTCACGGACCATTCGATTTCTCTCAAATGTTTGAAGCTTTGGTGAAAGAATTCAATTCATTACGGCCTCTTTTGTATGGTTTTAAAAGCTCCTATCTTGTTTCTAATTGTTTTCTGAGTTTATTTTATTGTTTTTATTATGATTTTTATTAAATCAAAAAAAGCTAAACAAGCCAATTTTAACATTTGAGCTGTATCTATAACTAGCTTCTACCCGCAGCTTCGTTCTCACGGTACCAGAATAAAAAATAGTCTATATTTTAATCCAGGTCACAATTTATGTATATTCCAAATCTGTTCAACCATTACAGAGTTGAGTTTAAACTCACAAACTTTTGCATTTATAATTTATCCCTGATGCTGCCTATGCGGAATAAGTGTCCTGTACTATATTTATCCAGTAGGAATTCTTAAGCGTATTTTTGTGTAATTAGAGACTTTTAAATGAATTGAATCAAGCGTGACTTGTGGCGGAAAACCATTACAAGATATTTAAAAGATAAAATATTTAGTACAAATTCCGCCAACTCTCTCTGACGAGTTTCATAAAAACTCAACAGAAACTCGACAATGTTTCGTCTTCCCCATAAGACATCATCAGGAAACGATAGACTCGAAACAGAAAGCGTTCTGTTTGGCGTTCGGTGAAGCAACACGTCTGAGAAGTTCTGCGGAGTGCCGAAGACGGACAGCGAGTCTATCGTTTCCTGATGATGCCTTATGGGGAAGGCGAACACATTGTTGAATTTCTGTTGAGTTTTTTGAAACTCGTCAGAGAGAGTTGGCGGAATTTGAACTAAATATTTTATCTTTTAAATATCTTACAGACAATTTACAATTTTAACAATTTAGCAGAACTAGAAAGTGCTTTCTAACAGATGACAACGTGCTCGTCGATTGATTATATTTTATTATACATACCAATAAAAAACTTTAGATTTTGACACTCGTAAGGGAATTAAAACCTATAGGGTACCTACTTCCCGTTCGAATCATGAAAATTGGGAAGAAGCAATATCTAGCATTAGTAAAAGAAAAAATCTTCTTTTTCTTGTTTCATTGTAGAGAACCCTCGGTGCTTCAGTCCAACTCGCACTTGGCCGGTTTTTTAAAGAAAAATCGACCAATATCCAATCTCAAAACTTACCTAGTTCTCAAATCCTTTGCAATACTTAGTTGTCGCTACATACGCATTTACTATACATAACCAAGGAACAGCGCGGTATAAATATTTCCTTTTAAAACATATTATGAAACTTCGTTGCTTTTCTCGCAACTTTCTCATGTTTTCCTTTGAACCATTTATTTTCGTGCAAGCCATGAGCCATCTTCATATTAGTGACTAATATAAAATTCATTGCATCAACGAAGAGAAGGAAAATATTCATTTCAAGTTCCATCGCCGCAAAATGAGAGCTTACGCTTATGCATAAGGAATACGAAATTTATTTACATGGCACAATATACGAACAGAGATTATGAAATGTTTCTTCTGTTTTTAGAACATAATTAACACCTAACAGCTGCCCGTATTCAGTCTGCCTTGTGGTATTTTTTTGGGTAGTTTTAGACCCAGTTTTTAAATAGTCGCTTCTCCCGGTCACTACTTGGATGGTAAGCAGTTTAGTTGCATTTAGATCTGAGCGCTTCTGTGCTTTGGAAGCCACGTTAAGATGTTGAACCCGGCTTAGTCAGTCGTTAAGTCATGTCGACCTTCGGCTTAAAAGCTCCAACCCCAAAGTTGATCACTAGTTCATACGAAGAAGATGGAGTGGATTTACCTATCATTCATTTAAGTCCAATTAAAATTAGGATGGTGAGATATAGCTATTTCGAGACTTTTTTTTGTATAACCTTCGAGAGATGGTGGGATATCTCGAAGGATATAGATGTTTGGCGGAGTTTGAGAGAGACCTTTGGCCAACAGTGAGACGATGCAGATTGACTATTTTTTTTGATTTATTGCAGGAATCGAACCTGCAATCCATGAGGTTAGCTTACTATTTTACCCATTGCCCCAAGTAGGATGCGGGCAAGTTTTATTGCGGAAGAACCTACATTGTTTTTATCTCCACGCCCGAAGGATTGTTGATTGTAGGATCAGTGCTGATTAGACCCTGATGTAATCACTTAGCCTTTAACGACATCCATATAAAGTTCATTTCTTTCTGGGATTACCAATTTAATCCAAAATGGGTCACGGAGATAAGAAACCTAAATATACCAACTTACCTTATTTCACTTTGGATTCAACTCGAAAAACTCAAACTTTGCCTTACACGCAGTGGATCTTACCAACTTTAATATCTACTTCGTCTTAACTATAATATCAATATGACTAGGCATAACGCGATTATTATGTCATTTTAGGCATTAGATACATCATCATCATCATCATCATCATCATCATTATCGTCTTGAATAAAATGATCTTGCCCAAAGATACTAATTAGATGAAGTAAGATGTATAATTTGTGTTGCAATTTTTTAGGCAACTCTAACGAAACTTTACACGATGAAATCTACGACTCTTGAAAGCCTTTTTTTATTTTTCAATTTTCAACATAAAAAATTGCAAAATTGTTACATTCCAAAACATGAGCTTCCAAACGTCATTTTAATTGATACTAGCTAATACTCGTGGCTTCGCCTGATACAAAGTATACCCTGTATTATTATTCCATTCTTAGAACTACTTTTTATGCCAAAGTTTCAGCACGATCCATTTAGTAGTTTTGGCGTGAAGGAGGTACAAAACTTTCACATTTTTTTTAAAGACTTTAAATAGAAGAGTGAAGAAAAACTCCTTTACGGGATAGCATACATAGGTAAATTTTGAGGCACTTTGCAGAAACTTATCTACATGGAGAGTGTGTTATAATTTACCTATCTATTTTCAGTTACCTTGTACTTGTAAGATACAAGTAGTTCTTGCTGAAATAATAATCCAATTAGCTAACGCCTCTAGGCCGGGGCTTATAGGAGTAATGAATATGTATTTACATCGAATGGGGCTCAAAGAGACTCGGTATATCTGATCACTGAATATACCTACTTAGGGATGTATTTACTTGACCTTTTGAGGTGAATAATATTAGTCTATGGAGAGAGTTCTAGCTCATATGATAAAAAACATTACGTTTGATAAATACATATTTAGAGATGAAAATTTTATACCTAAGAAAAATAGTGAATTAATTGCGAACCCCGCTGTGGTGCAGATATCCGTCTGAGACGCGTGGGACAAATGTTTGTAGGACCTGCAAATATTTGTTTCTGATCTGGGTGTTTTCTATGTATATTATGTTTTTACTATTCCATCTCATTCTAAAATGTGATATATACTCGTTTTTAGAGTAGGTATCTCTACAAAAAAAAAATGAATAGTATTATTACCTTATTGCCTCTAATCTAGACAAAGATAGGTCTAGATTTGAGGCAATAAGGTAATAATATTATATACAATCTCCGATCTAGAATCAAGATTAATTACCTCTAAAGCGTCAAGTGGTAACGTTTACTTACCTACTGACCTAGACGCTGAGAACAGCGTCCCTGTCAGTAGATCTATCTAACCATGTCCCAGGCTATGTCGAGGTCTGGGACATGGTTAGATGGAGTAGACTTACCCAGCACCTATACCATCCTCTCAGCCTAGTCGGCCTTACCACAGGAAAGACATGCTCAATACGTGTGGAGCTGACTAAGTTCCTCACGATGCTTTCGTATAAAGACAAAGATTTTTGGAAAAAAATATCCATTGATGCCCCGCCGAGATTTGAATCCTCGACTTCTGGTACGGAAGTCGAGGTACGTAGATGTCAATGGACCACCACGAACTCTGTACAAAAGTTTCTATACAGGGTTATAGATTAAGTCGACCTAGATCCTGGAGGGGGTTTAAGCTTCCATAATTCCTGACTGATTTGACTATGGAACATATAACGATATTGGACTTTTAAGTTTTATTAAAAAAACACTGATATTTTTGTTAGTTAGTTATTGTTCTACGTATCCGCCTCTATTTCGCACACAAACTCTCATTCTGTGTCTTAATCCACTTTATAAACATCATTTTGTACCTATTTGGATTGTTTTCTGACATAAGTACCATTATTTTAAACTACTACCTTTTTTTAAAAAAAACTTTAAAGTCCAATATCTCGAAAACAGTTAGTTTTGGGGTATGGTGTTTCATAGTGAAATTAGTCAGAAATGATGGGAACTATAACCTCTTGAAGGATCTAGGTCGACTTAACCAGTAACCCTGTATACATAAAAACATTGACAGTAACTAATAAATTCGTTATAAAGTAGCAGTTGTAAGGTATAGTAAACATTTTCTTCTACACACAAATTCATTCGTCCAATACATATTTATTTCTCCTCACAAAAACCATTAAAACCAAAGGTATCTCGAATAAACAAACGGGCCAATTTTCCTTTATCACCGCCCTAAAAGTACCCGGCCATATTCGCCAAAATGGCCTCCTATTAACAATTATTGGTGTCAAGGTCAACCTTATAATAAATACATTTTTATTAAAACATTACCCTACCTGATGGGGTTGTTAACGACATATTTTATTTTATCGCCCGGGAACCAATCGTGGACAGTCGTAAATCGAGATAACCAATGAAGGTCGGTTTATGGAGCATGTATTTTACGGAGTTGGTGATAAATCTATCACTTATTTTATTGTATAGAGTCATCTTTATGAAATAAATTGTTGTTCGTTGGTAATCGCATCTTTTGAGAAAAGTGAATAGATTTGGCCATTTTTTTGACGAGCGACAAGATAATTTTGACAATATTGAGGTACAAAGTTTTTTACTCCTCAATTAATAATGATTTATTTATTATTTTGCGATATCAAAGCAATACAAAAACAAGATTGTAACACTTTTACCTTTGTAGAAAGTTTTCTAATGAAAACAAACAACGTGATTTATTTCATATTTTGCTGTGACTATTCATCTTATCAGAAAGGAAACTTTAACATTTTATTTTCTATTTAGATATTGGAATTTTTTTATTTCCTAGAATATGTATGTTCCAAAAGGAATTATTTATGAACTATGTACGTACGACAACTATTTAGGCTGATTATGATCCCGTGGGCAAGGATTAATCTTCAGCGTAAAGCCCCTCTCACTCGAGCCCTTCGTGTTATTAATAGCTTATATATGCTGCCGAGGATGTTGATATTTCAATATAAATTCACTGATGTTGTCTTTCATTTTTTAAGTAGGACATATCTAGTCTAGATTTTGAGGCAAATAAAAACTAAGTAAGTAGTAGATATTTGGATATTAAGGATTTCCATTGTGGCTCGGTGTCTAACTGTAATGGCAATGAAAAATTTAATAAATGAAAATAAAGCAATTCTCTCTCCCAATATATACAGTTAAAATTATGAATAGGACGCCCTTTGGCCGGGTCTAGTCTAACAAGTTGTCTGTGGGCGAATTGCGTTTAGCTAGTCCTGCAGATACCTACACTGTTGTATTTTCAGCGCACAAAGTAATAAACATTAAATACAATATTTTTTTTCTATTGATACTTAGATAGCCCTATGTTTTAAAAATACATAAATAAACAAACTAATTTATAAAGTTAATCCAGGCTATACCAACCTGAGGTTGCTCTTCCAGGCAACATATTATTTCGTTGCTTTGTCTATCTGTTCTATATCACTAAACTAAGTTACGTCTATGCTAAGCTTATGAATAAATACGGGGTGCTGTAACTGGAAGTGGGTTAGCACTTCCTAGTTCACTGCAAAATGTTTATGCAAAGAGGCTCTAGATAAGCTCCTACTAGGCTACTAGTCCTGCCGTATTGTTTACCTTCGAGTGTGTTACATTTACTCCCATTTAAAATGCCTGCTAAGATGGCTCATACTGTAGCTTAATTTAATTCAGAGATACCATTTTTCCGTAGCTTGAATAGCGAGCTCATAAAAACGTTACAGAGAAATTCTCGATCCAATGGCCTGGCCAATCAGCGTATCTGCGAAACTACAAGCGAATGTAGAAATTTCATAAATCGGGGCACTGTACTCGATCAGGAAAACAAAAACATTTTCAATGTTAAAATGACACAGAAGTATATTTATTGTGGGTACATGTTGTACTCTTTGATAATAGTAAGTACTTACTCCTATTTAATGACGACATGCATTTCTCTGGCATACAAGTTACCTACTTGCTTAACCACTTATAAACTCTTAACCTACTCAATATTTGACAAATTTTCATCTGTTTATAAATCATTAACTATTGTTTAGGCAAACGTAGTGTAGGACACCCTCCGGCCAGGTGGAGTGACGATTTGCGAAAGGCTGCTGGTAGAAGCTGAATGCGTCGAGCTCAGAACAGGGCGCAATGGCGCTCATTAGGGGAGGCCTATGTCCAGCAGTGGACTGCTATAGGCTGATGATGATGATGATGATGATGATGAACTATTGTTTAAGTATGTGCTTGATAGTAACGGTATTTATCAATGTATGTGCTTCGATAATTTTACTAATGTTGTAATTTTTTTATTGAAATGTAAAGCGACCCTTCCACCAAATTTGCGATAGCAGAAAGGGCTTAATAAGTCCTGTACTTACTATCTATTGTTATTGTGTAAATATCTTGATACTTGAATTATATAAGTAGGTACCTACTTAGGTCATATCATACTTTATTTTAATTTTAGATCGTACTGCCAACCTCCCAACCTAACCTTTTAACTACGAATACTGGATTTAGATCAAAAGCTCATTTTAAGTGAATTGTAGTTATTTTATGAGTAAATAAACCAATTTAACTCTAAACAATCTACAATATTCTGGGTTTTTTTTAGCAATAAGATTCTTAAAAATTGTTTTTAATAATTTGAGTTGCTTTTATGTCTTCGTCCGCAAATAAAATATTTTCACGGCTCAGGAAACGTAAAACATTTGCCTTATCGCGATTTTTGTGAGAAATGGCGCGAACTGCTTGGACGCCATTTTCATTTTTAAATTGCGAATGGTGGATAAAATTCAAATCCAATGTCTCGTTAATAAACGAAATTGTTTGATTTACCTACAAATAATTATATTGCTAGATAAATTAGTAATAAAGTCTAAACAAGTTGCATCTTAGCACCATAAGATTGGTACGTTAATAATCTTTTTTTCAGTCTGCTTTTTCTTATCATTGGTCAATATCAAAACAGTTACTGTTATGAAAGTCCACGTCTCAAACGCAGCGACTCGTTTCCGGTTCCCTCAGCGAATTTAAGTGCGACAATAATGAATTATAAATTAATAAATAATGCTGGATGTTATCATTATCACACAGCATCATGTAGCCCCAAACTAAGCAGAGCTTGTATACCACGTGATTGATATACTACAGAAATACAGTTTTTTTTGTAAGTATACAGATGATAATACATATCATACATTAAAAAAAATGAGTCTGTTTGAGGTGTGGTGCTGGAGAAAGATGCTCCGAATACCTTGGACTGCGTAACGCACTAATGTATATTCTTGCTAAATGAAAAATCATAAAGAGACCCTCAACTACCTGACTTAGTCGCAATATAGAATATTTCAGAAATTAAGACGCAACCCTGAAAATCTGTCCGAAGACCAGCCCCCCTATTTAGTAAAATTGACAGCTCAGTGTACAACCGACTCTCGGTTGGCAACCGAAATGAGTGGGCAACTGAAAAAATAATTTATTCGGTATTCACTACAGTCGATATGTATGGGTGTCTTTCAGAAAATCACCGGACGTCTCTATTGTTTTATCGATAATATTTTTGAGTTTTGACAATCGTTTGACGGCACGAATGTCATTTTTTGTGAGATTTCATTATAAGGATAGTGATTGTATTGTGAAAAGGACACCATTTTTTTCATCTTGAACGACGGTTGTCAATTTTATTAAATTTTATTTTCTAGTGTTTTTCTAATGTATATCGTTTAATATTCATGGTATTATAACCGATAAATGTTAGATAAAAGACACAAGTATTAGTGAAATGGAATAAAAGAAGATTGAACGGGAATTCTCTGATGAAGAAAATTGTGCGCCGATCGTCTTTTGTTATAGTCGCCATGGCTATAGCAGAAAACAGGACCTGACCGAAGACTGGACGACTGGACTTATAAACCGTACTACGTTGCCTCATATTATTATGAACAATTATTATACTTGATACTGGCGAAATTGTGGATAACTATCCCAGAAGCCATTTAATAAAGAAGTGAAGTGAAGTATTGTGAAAAGTGATTTATAAAAAATAAGACTTAATAATACTTACTATAAATAAGCTTACACTAGGTACTGCTTATCACATCTAGCTAAGTAGGTATAAAGTACACATAAAGGAACACCCAACAGGCAGATAGAAATATAGCATTGCTTGACCCAACACAATCATATTCCCTGTGTATCAAATCCTTCCCTTCTCGTGGGTATTCGAAACTACGAGTCCACCCACCACAACACCCATACCCGGAACAAAAAAAATGGCAGATAATGGAAACATTGTCTTGCAGAGGAAATCAATCCCGCAACCTCTACCTCTTGCGTCTCAGCTGGCTTTTCATCCCTTGCCTCAAAGAGGATGTCTCTTCCATATTTTCATTATTAAAAACCAAAATTGGAATGCAATTTAGAGTTGGCTAGGTCACTGGTCCTCATTGAATGTCATAATACTAAAATACCTAGGTAACTCACTGCTGGACTTAGGCCTTTTCCAGTAAGCGCGACTGAGCCCGATCTTTGGATCTCTACATCCACTAATAATTATTATATTATTATCAATTTAACACGTATTTTGTTTTTATAGTTCTTCAAAATGGGAGTTGGGCTACCCCGTTGCTTTGGGCCTACGATCTAGAGTGGAGTCGGTTCAAGGTTGAAGAGCGTCAAATGGCTGCGCTGCGCTGGAGGGTATCGCGTCTGCAATGGAAAGAATACTCGCGGGACAAGAAAACGACCCTATGCGTCGAGACGAGGGCAACTAGTCTCTCGACTACATACATCCAACCAAACAAAGTTTCACATTTAATTACTAGAACACCAATCGAGATTATTTTGATAGCTATAGCTAAGCACCGCGCTTAGCTACCTGAATATTGGTGGACTACCTTCCGTCCTCAGAATTACCTACCTGAGTGTACCTACGCTTAATAAGTAAGGAGCAATAAAACATTGTTTTTTCAAGACAAGTGTTTCAATTATTATTTCGTTAGCCTAGCAAAGTAGTTGCTCAATAAACGAACAGCCATCTTCTGCAGCACAAAATAATATGGTCTTGATATCTACAACATTTTCCCACAATTCAATGCTGTAAGACAATGCTGTGGAAGTAGCTGAAATAAACTAGTTAACAAATCTGATTCTACGTCAGAAAAAGGCTTATTACACCACGCGGTATTCAGTCTGTCTTAAGACTGCCTTACTTGATTTACTATGACCGACTTAGTGGCTTACTCTTATTACACTACGCTAAGTGCGAAGACAGACTTACTAAGAGAGACTGAATACCGCGTGGTCTAATAAGCCTTGTTAAAAGATCCTAGCTACTGCCTAAGCTGTAGAACCAAGTCTGTTTGGTAACCCATCTATGTGAGCGCTCCATTTACTTTAAAACAAATAAATAAGATAATGAATAATCTTTTATTTCAGGCACATAAAAATATGATTAAAAAAGCCCATAGCTATTCGCCATAGCTTCTGCTTCGGTGCCGCTTCTCTATAGCTGGCTGAAATCACTGGGCTGAAATTCGGATCCATGAGTACCTACATCCATGTGCTTTGCCAGAATCTGGAGAGTAGGACTTGAAACCAATATTTCTACTGCTCTCCAGCCTCTGAAGTGACATTGGGACCGACCCCTGACACCGACCCCGGTCGTCTCATCAAAACGGGAGAGGCAGATCTTGATAGTCGGCTGGTATCGCGGCGGTACTGCGCTTGTTGCGGGCCGAATCTCTGTCGAAGTGTCGACGTATCTTCTCCACAAGGATAAAGTCTTCCCTATCGACCTCATTCCTGTCAGGGACATTGACCTTCGATTTTTCCAAACTCTTGCGTTGGAACTCGACGCAAGGCGCCGGAAGCGATGGCTGAGGTTAGCGAGACACTTGCGCTTCTTCTGCTGGCGAGGACGTGAAGCAGGAAAAGGCGTACCTAGGTTAACTAAGGTTGTACTTACCTGAAAATATAGTAATATCCTAAATATATTTAATTTTTTATCTTTTATTTAGTTTTACCCATAGATAAAAGTATACTGTTAGGTTAACCTACTTCGAGGGTTTTGAATGAGCTATTTTGCATGCATTTGGAAATCGGATGGCAATGCAAAATTATTTGACATGAAGCTATGAAATCTTGATGACGAGGGTCTGAAGATGGAGCCGCAAGAATGCAACTGGAACTCCCTGATGAAATGTGCTAAGAAAAGTATTGTAGAAGCCGGATTTGTTTGCTTTGTTGTCTTGAGTAGGTAATTTCTAGGCCTACCTAGTATAGAACGTGGTTCTTTAGTCTTGTACCATATGAGGGTTTTAGCGGTTCCAACCTCCATCTTTGGAATCCAAGCCAATCTGACCTGCCCGTGTTTCACCCTGCTGTATAACAAACTAATGAGGTTCTGGCGGCCGGCTGTATGCGGCATAGCGCAAACCGGCACAAGTAAATTCCCTGACCGCCAACGGGCAGCACTTTCGGGTACGAGAACGTGTGCCCTGCGATCCCCAACCCGCACGCCCAGCGCCAGCGTAGGATTATTATGGGTATTATCTCCCAGTGAACTGTACTCCCAATGGCTGGTGTGATGTGGTGTGGTTTGGTGGTTCTATATCTACTCAAACCTTACCTCAAACCACGAGAAATTTAACTCGTACTTGAATAAAAATGTAAACAAAGAAATGCCAAACGTAAATTTGACAGCTTCGGTGGGCAACCGCAGTGAGTGTGTAACTGAAAAAATAATTTATTCGGTATTCCGTAAGAGATTGTGAGATGATGCATCAAAGGTGGCTTTCAGCAAGCCACTGAACGTCTCTAGTATTCTATCGACGTTATACGACTGATTAAAATATAGCCATTTTACCACCAACCGAATGGGAATAAAGACTATCTTTAATTATTAGCGTACCCTCGCCATAGATAAATTAAACGCTACCCACCTTCACGTTTTCAGTAAGTAGGTAGGCTAAAGGAGTTAGGTTTCAGTGCGAAAACAAAAATAGGTACGACAATATAGCTAACTAGATAGAATACCTACCTAAATTGCTCGTGTAGCTATTGTTCTGAATCTATCTTTGTTTTAGTTTATAAAAGGAAGCAAGATTAATATAGATATTACTACTCTTTGTATTTTCCATTTACAAATTAAGTTTATTGAAAATTACAAGTTTACACATTTTTATCCCTTTATTATCTCAATGTGAACCTTGTGTATGACATAAGGTTGACCCCAACTTAAAAAGCAGACACTGATCATTACGTGGGCTGGGCACGACCGCAACAGCCCTCTTCAAGAAAGCCTACCTACGGCAGCCGTTTGTTTCATCAGTAGTTGGAGATAGGTCACATAGCTAGGCAAATAAATCAAAAATCCTAATGATTTTATGATCAATAATGTAAACAAGGAATCAAAAAGAATCAATGCCACTACATTTTATTAAAAATCAGACAAAAAGTTTATTTAAATATTGTACTACCAAAATACAAATAATGTAAATACAGAACAAATTCTAATAGACTACCTCACACAACAATTAGTCGAATAATAGTGCCGATCACTTCCCAATCATCAAACACTGCTAGAAACTAGTTCCTTTCGCAATGCATTTCACCAAGGAGATCGATTACCAATTTGATCTCCACTTTGGATACTGAATACCAAATGATAAGATATCGATAGAAATATTCGATGTAAACCGATGACGTCATCACAGTGTGCAACTGCAGATAACATTCTAGCCACCTAGCCCCAAAGAGGTTGTATTTTTTTTACTAAATCTATGCCTAGCCCGGTTCATAACATTGAGGTGGGCAACTGATATAATAGGTAGCAGTATTATTTAATTTTCCTACCGATCCGTAGGTAAATGTTCAATATTCATATTTTATTACCAGTCACACAATGTAGGTTTTAGTAAAGCGGTACATTACTGTTTCTAGCTTTATAAGAACAAATTGTGTTGAGATAATAAAACAAATTATGTTAATTAGGTATAATATTATTTTATCTCACGGTGAGGTATAGTGCCCATAACCCTCAGCCACCAAACACTGTTACAAACCAGTGTCTCTCGCAGGACCTTATACCAAGAAGGTCGGTTACCAATTTGATCTCCACTTTGTTTACGGAATACCAAATAAATATAATTTCGATAGAAACTGTCACAACAAACAGGCATTCGTTGTACACTGTGACGTCACCCAGACGCCCCAGTTTATAACGCAATTGATGCACACCGATGACGTCATCCTAGTTGGCAACTGTAGTTAGCGAATACCAAATCAATCATTTGACGTACATTTGTTGCACACCTAGCCTCGGTGCTCATCATTTCGGTGGACAACTGACTTAGTGAATAGCCCCTCAGGAGGACGTAGTCCCATTCACTGGACCGACCAAATACGCAATTTTTTTCGATATCCAAAAACCTACTATATGCCATTCGTGCCGCCGAAGATCGTGGTAAATGGAAAAGACCATAAAAGAAAAGATCATGCAAAGAGGTCACAACCCTCGGCCCTGAAGAAACGAAGCACAAAGACATAAAAAAGTACCAAGTAGTTTTACTATAGAGTAAAACTAAAAACATAACTATCATAACCTAAAGAGGTTAGATTATAAATGCTTGGATCCATGGTTTAAGACGACTAGTAGGGTCAAACCTCCCTCTCGCTCGCACTATTCAACATTTTTGAAGATATAAAATCACTGAATGTAGATATGCAAAATAGCAAACCTTCACGGGCTAGAAAATAACAATACAAAGGTTCAGCAATAATCTCATTTTGATTCTTTCACGTTTTCTTAACAAAAAACTGGTACCAATGTGATGAATTTTGGTGCCAATTTTTTTGTAGGAAAACGTGTTGGGTTCAAAATGATATTCTTGCTGAACCTTTGTATTGTTATTTTCTAGGCCGTGAAGGTTTGCTATTTTGCATTACTACATTCAGTGATTTGATATCTTCAAACATGTTGAATAGTGCGAGCGAGAGGGAGGTTTGACCCTACTAGTCGCCTTAAATCAGATTTTTCTAGGGACAATGGTTTTAGTAAACGCAAAAATAACAGCTGTGATGTGACAGATGCAAAGAGGTTGGAAACTGGTAAAATAGGTAGGTACTATCATAATGAACAGATGAAAGAAAAATTTTCCACCTCGTTTACTAAATAATTTTTCAAAGGAAACAAAACTGACAGGTATTAAGCTTCAAACAAATTGTGGCTTTGGTGAATTTAATTTTCAAACAAACTTATGTAAACGAAACCAAGAAGATTATCAAAAACGCTATCAAGTTTAAGGTATACTAAAAGTTGTTATGTCCCTGTTTTGCGTGCTTGTTTTCATCGTTATTTATTTGTTTGAAAGATATTACTCAGGTATTTTCCTGAATAAAAGTAGAAATGAATGAACGATGGAATTAATGAACAAATTTCACGTATAATTTGGCACACACAAAAAACAGGGTAAATATATTGAACAAATAAAGACACCTAACAGAGTACCCACATAAGTACATTATTCCTTAAGAGTACATGTTGAATAAAAACTGTCATATCATTTTAAAGCTCTGTTTTGCTTGACCAGCCCTTCTATACCTGACAGAAGATTGGTACACGATTAAAAGTAAAATATTGGGATTTCAGTCAGTCTTCATCAAGGAGGTTTACTACGAATTATAATAATTCCATGGTCTTTATTGATCCTCATCACAGGTAGGTACAGTAGGCAGAATGGATCAATGTCCGTCTGAAATTAGGCTCATTAAACAATTTGACCAATCCTAAATAGTACAATCCGATAGTAATAGTAAAGGAACTACGTCGCAACTTACAGCCAACTTCATGAGGACATAGTACGCTGTCACTTTATTGTACCAAAGAGTTTTTATCACAAAAATCTGTGTATAATTTTTCCAGCCAACAGGTAACTAAATATGATTAATGAAGACTGCATGAATCTCACTTTTTCTGTTTAAAACGTGTATTGAAAACTCCTCATCACATAGTGGAGATTAGATATTGCAATGCTGGATCCGCAATCCAGCAATCCAGCAGCACTATTTTTGGCCTTGCTGGATCCAGCATCTGGTGCTGGATCCAGCGGTGCGGATCCGCAATCAGCTAAAAATAAGTTTTAAGGAGGAAAACCTAATTTTATTTCCGTGCAAAACTCCACAAAACTGTACAATGACAGCGAATAGGTAGAGAGCCTTTTCCGCAGCCGGATATACAGTTATTATATGCAGTTCTAGAAGAAGTAGGCTGGGAGTAACATTTGTTTCTGAAGATATTCATGACAATTTTCAAAACTGTTCAATAATTGATTGGCTTCATTCAAATTAACAAGGCAAGTCTTCAATAGGCATAACGACTGAAAAATTCTAATAAGTCCGTCAGATAGTTCAACAAAAAATATGGGACACACATTTTTTTCTTTTGTTGATTTAACAAAAAATGACAAAGATATAGTGCGTTGAAGTGCCGCGTGACGTCACGGCTTAGTACACTTTGTACCTGGTCGTGACGTCACGAGCCCCCACTCCCGAACTTTGAAGGTCTCTGCATTTATCTCTTTTGCAAATCAGTGAGATTGAGAAATTGAGATTATATAGTTATTAAAATTGGTAAATGAATAGCCATAAACTCGCAAAGGCCGGATCTAACGGTACACAGTTAGATTCTGAACCGTTCTGTGGCATACCGAAAATCCTGGCCAAAAGCTGCCAAAAGAGCCTTAGCAAAGTCCTACTTCGAAGAGTCAACCAGATAGGTACTGGAATAGCCTCCGAGCATGGACTATTCAAAACGATTAATTAGAGCTTTTAACAAATGATACACCAACCTCTTTATAGCTAAATAGAAACAACCTACATACGCATTATGGTCAGAGCCTCGACTGGACACTGTCGCCTCAACAAGCATAAGTTTAGGTTAAGGCTTTGCAACACTACAACCTGCAGGCTCTGTAAAGAGGCGGATGAAGTGTCCCTTAATCTGCTAGGGAAATGTTGGGAACTAATGCACAAACATGTCGCTCCTGGCTGCAGTAATTAACCCATTAGTGGCCAAATCAAAACCAGAAGTAATTTTAACACAAATACTTTAATTCTATATCACTAAAGGGTTAAACAAAAAAACTCTGAGTGGAAAAAAAATATATGACAATTTTTCAGGGGGTGAGGGGGGTGTACCCGTTTGGGTACAACGGCCACTTATAGGTGAAATTTTTTACAGCACGGCATTTCAATGCAAGTCGCTTTATGGCATTTTTTGCACTGCCATCGCACTCTAGCATGGCACATAACACATCACAGTGGTTTCTCCACCATTCTTAGATTGTGATCTGACCCATCTTGAGGCAAACCTTCGATGAAACCTTCTGGATCTCTTGACGTAGAACCTAGCGATGCTACGTCGAAACATCAATTGGTCCATTTTATCTTCTCTATTTAGAACATGTTAATGCCAAGCATTTGCAGTAGCCATGTCCAGTGTCCATGTAAGTGAAAAGAACCCACCACCACTTCTTTCCATGAATTGCAATTTTTTGAGCGATACCGGCGACTCTAGCTCATCGACACTTGCCATACTTTTATTATACTTAAGTCTGGAAGAGATGCTGATTAGCAGCATCAGTCCTCTCTCGTTTTATTGGGCACCATCGTTTTACTACTCCCATCTGCTCAATGGAATCAAAACTTGTAGCCATGGTGCACACACTCTTTCCACCTCATCAGCAACACTTTGTTATTTTTATCAAACCTGTGGTCGAATGCGGCTCAAGTTTCTTTTTCCATCTCTTTCGTAGATTACAAGGGGCACTTCTTGGTTCTATATTCCCTTATTGTTCCAGTAGCACGGTATTTCAGTTTCTGCAGATCCATCAAAAGGTCGAAGATGGTAAAAAAGTTGTCGAATACAATAATGATTTGCTGCATTCGTTCGAACCATGTTCAGGAATGATATACCACTCGGCACCCCAATGGCCCCAATGACTCCAATGACCTATCAGTTGGAGTGGGGCCAGGTAGTTTTCACTTCTACACTGTGTTTACTTCAGACGTGCCGTGAGAATTCGAGCTGTAGGTACGTCGGAGGAATATTTACGCCACACTGGAGTTTGCTGATGCGGTGGAAGGCGAACGCGCTTTGCAGTCAACGGTTCATTATTATTGCTAGCATAGTCACTTTCATTGTTCGTAAATACCCAAACACTACCTGAACATCTTGGGGCAAAGAACTGGTAGTAATTATCTCATCACTAGCTTCTTCTTCATCCGTGACTACGTCGGGATCAGGAGGTATAATGGCTAAGTCATACTCAGCATCATCATGACTATCCTGAATAACAGCATCTAGGGCATCTTCCTTTGTAGTTATTTGAAATACCGTAACTATTTCCGCTCATAATTATGAATGTAAAAAAACCTGGAAATTAGATACCTATAGGGATATGGCCACTGTACCTGATTGGGTACAGTATAATTTATAACGTAATAATTCAGAGGTAACAAGTAATAACAAAATAATTTATTTTACAGGATCACCACAATGATGTATAGTAACGGTTTTATTACTGAATATGCCATTTACTTTTAATGAGAATAAATAAATAGTTGACAATGCACTCACCTCTGCACACCGTTTCGTAGTGAAACTTCTGATTACAAAAACTGGATAAACAAATTTAGTCTTCTCTAAAAATATATTCTTTTTAAATGGCGAGTGTGGCTGTGTTTTATAATGTATCAAAACAGATCTACTGGAGGTAACAGTTTTCTAGTAAAAAAATAACAACCAGGTGTACCCAATCAGGTACAGCGACAGCTAATGGGTTAATAATAAAAGAATAGCTATTTCAGATACCTGGAATATCAATTTATATGATTTATGATATGTGTAATCCTAACTAATATTTTAAATGCAAAATCGTGTTTGTTTGTTCATTATGCTTTCACGCTATCATCGTGAAAATTCACATACACGTCAGGGGTATATAAAAGGACATAGAAAAAAGTAGGAAACAAACCAAAGACTTGATGGCAACCCGCAACTTACGCGCGTAAAAGCTTTGCTCGCCATAATAGTTCATAAACATAATACACGTAATGTTCAAAAAATATTCAAACTGTCAACTACGAGCTCATGATGTGGTATTTATATAAATGAATGAATTAATGAAAACTCTTCATTGTACACCATAATTTAAAAAACAGCAGACAGAATCTTAAAAATAAAAATGTACAATGGGCGGTCTTATCGCTTAGAAGCGATCTCTTCCAGACAACCTTTGGATGGAGAGGATTATTATAGTAAAAAAGTACGGTGTGTACGTAGACATTAGGTTTTAAAGTGTATAGAGCTAGAACAAACATTCATGGCTTTAAAAAATCGATAAATGCTGGATCCGCGCTGAATCGAACAGGATTAAAAATGCCGCTAGCTTGCAATCCCTAGTGGAGATGGTTCGAGAACAAATGATACCCAAGTTCGTCAGTACGTAAATTTAATCATAGAACGTTTATGTAATTTCGTAAAAAAAATGTATTCAATGAATAAGTACCTACTTAAGGACTTTTTTACAGTAAAAAAGGAAGCATTGCTAGCTCAGGAAAAATGTGTACCTGTATGTCTGTCAATAATAGCTAGTCTATCAAAATAAAGTTTTGGTTACATAATTTATGTTATTTCAAGTCGATCTTAAGTTGAAATCTTTCTATTGTGGCTATATACCGTTTTATTTGCCATTTTCCGCTAGTTAAACAAAACGTCAATAACTCACGCATAAGTAATTCGAGACGACGGGCAAAAAATACAGCAATAAATAGAAACGAGAAAAAAACAATTGGAATTTTCTTTGAATTACAAAGTAGCTTTCCTAAAACAAAATTACTTCCTTCCGTGTTGCCATAATTAAAATGTACATTTCATTAATTAATGGAAATTGTAATTTGCTAGCCGCTACAAGGAAAGTATATTTGTTTAAAAAAAATACAAGATAAGCCTTATGCTTTTGGTCAAAATTATCAAAGAATTGTAAAATAAATAGTGAAAGCTAAAAAAAATATTTAATTCTTTATTGTACACAGAAACATAATATAATACAGTAATAAATTATACTTAAATGCTTTGTACAAATATGAAATAAACCCTGAAATAATTTTCTTACAGTAAACCTTTGGGTATTCAGAGAAGCTACATTGAGATAATAACAAAGAACAAAAGATCTCGTCAAAGAATCAAAAAGTGCCAACCCAGTCTGTAACTGTCAAGTTGTGTAACGTTACACAAAATAGGATCAAACCTGGTGTCGGAGTTTTTAGGGCTCCCTGGCCTCAGACATGGCTTGAGAACTGAAAAACTGTGACCAACATCTAACGTGCCTTCCGATGCACGGTAGCGCTGAGATCTAAATGCCACTAAACGGTCACCCATCCAAGTAGTGACCAGGCAAAGTGTTGCTGAACCAAGATGATCTGTTATGAAAACCGAAGTAAGTCAGGCTACTGCTTCAAGCTTCGTAAAATTTTAGTAAAATAACTTTTGTGTTGGAAAAAGTCATGACTGTGTTTGTATTTTGTTGAAAAGCTAGATTTGTTGGTTTCTAACAAAATTGGGAGCCTGCTCACGTTCGTTTCTTTATTGACAGGTGACATTTTATTTGACAGACAAATGAAACGGTCGAGTGGGTGGTTCTGCGAAAATGACGCATTTACATCGTAATCCTGTGAATGTTGCTTGTTACTGGTATCCCTGATTCGTATAAGCGTGTGGCCAACAAGGAACTCATTTTTTCATCTAAAACAAAGGTGTTATTTTTGTTTTATTTTCTATTGTTTTTCTGATTTATGTTGAGTAAAGTTTATGGCGCTTTAACCATAGGTTGGTTAGTAAGAAGACACAAGTGTAGTAAAATTAAATAAAAGGTATAAACTGGACTTCTCAGATTAAGGAATTTTTTGCTGATTGTTTTGTTATAGCCGCCATAGTTATAACATGACTTGACCGAAGACTGACGACTGGACTAAAAGACGGAAAAAATGGAATAGAGGAAGAAAAACACTCACAAAATAAAGTAGCTTAGCACTGTCCTTTAACATGTTGACTGCGTGCGCTTCTTGCTCAATATCGCCTTTTGTATTACTCATTCTACACGCTTTTGTTTGCACTGGTAACAGCTTGTTTTCAACAGTAGGACGGTACGACGATAGCTCGCGCAGGCGGCTTGTATAATCTTTGACATGATGATTGAACTGCGCAGTTTTGGTTTCAACATCACAAAAATTGTGATTTGAAAGGTTTGACGCATGTAGACGGGCCATCTGTGTTACGTATTGGCCTACAGATTTGGATTTCGTAGGTATGACGGAGTGTGTAGCCTGGCGATTAATTCATATTTAGTCAATTACTTTGAATAAATACATCTTTTATAAACACAAGCATAAAAAGCCAGATTATAAGTTTAAACACATAAATAAGTATTTTTTAAATAAAAAATCGACTGTATAAACAGGTTAGTAGTCTAAATCTCATTAGCTTATATCACCCTTGTGATCTAAATGAATGCAACGACACTTCATTGGTCAAAATCCGTCCAGCCGTTTGGGCTACAGCGAACGACAAATAATATTACAAACATACCTACACCCTAGAAACATAATTTATCTGAAAAGGACTTCTCAGTCGAGTAAAAACAAAGCTGAATCACATGATTGGTATAATACCTACTTATATTCTTTTTTTTTGTAAATACTTACATATTATACATAGAAAACACCTAGACCCGAGACAAATATTAGCAAATCATACAAACGTTTTTTTCGCGGCGGGATTCAAACCCGCAACCTACTGCAGAAGGCAGGCCTTCACCCACTGCGTCTCAGAGGCTGTCGTACCAATGAGGCTGGCCACATCTTTACCTCAATACAAAAACACTGGAAAACTGCTTTCGACGTGAACGCGCCGTAATTGCTTGATTTATTTTCAAGAAACGGCTTTTATTTAGCGAAGTGGGCCGGTAGAGACGGGCGTAAAACTGTATTGGAAGGCTGAAGGAAATTTGCTGTATTTCTTGTTCAAAATGGAGTCCTGACCTTTCGGGGACGTGTTCCGTGCGACCCTTTTTATTGTACGTTTAGCCCATCTGTGCTGATGGAAAGAGATGATGCAATGTTTTTGAACGTACGAAAGGATTGGGGCAATTTTTCTAGTACAATGTTGCGTATAATAAAGGGGGTGGGGGGCTTAGGATGTGTGATATGTGATGTTATGTAGTGGCAGTGGGTTTTCCATATCTGTTGAAGAACCGATAAAATTTCTCATCTGGGAAAACGAGTTCTTGAGTGGAGACCGCGGCTCGATAAACGTAGTGTAGGACACCGTCCGGCCAGGTGGAGTGACAATTTGCGAAAGGCTGCTTGTAGAATCTGGATGCGTTGAGCTCAGGACAGGGCGCAATAGCGTACTTTAGGGGAGGCCTACGTCTAGCAGTGGACTGCTATAGGCTGATGATAATGATGATTATGGAGGGTTATGATCACTAGCTTCCGCCCACGGCTTCGCGTGGTACTCGAATTAAAAGCTTTTGTTATTCCTGATCTAGAATTACAATGCGCAAAATTTCAGCTCAACCCGTGCAATAGTTCTAGCGTGAATAAGAAGAAACGAACAAAACTGCTGTATTTTTATTTATTTATACTTTATTGCACAGTAAATGTATCAGAAGGTAGGCTTAATGCTAACAGCTATACGTGTACCTGGAAAAAGAGAGGGTTTCTGTCCCGGAGAAGAGATTCTAGAATCTAGGTATTTTCTTCAAAAAGATATAGGGACTGTGAAATATTAACTATTTACCTCTACATTCATAGTTTGAGCTGCTTGCGTGTCCGTCTAGTTACCCTTATTCAAAGTGAAATTTAAATATTCTAATGTGCAACTCAACTGATAGCCAAGCTTATTTCAAAGTAGGTGATGTCAACTTCCTCCATGGTAAAAGTATAACATACTACACTACACCAGCCTATATCAGTCCATTGCTCTGGCACCACCGACGCTGCTGCCCGTCGGTGGCCAGGGTATTTAGCTGTGCCGATGTAGACTGTGCTATGTCGCGATCAGCCGGCCGCCTGAGCCCCGTTCGTTGTTTAGCAGGGTGCACCACGAGCAGGTGAGGTTGGCTTGGGTTCCAAAGATGGAGGTTGGAACCCCGTACACCCCAATTTATAGGTATAAATACTAGGTAGGGGTAAGCTCCTACCTAGTATTTTCTTTCGTATAAATACTAGGTAGGGGTAAGCTCCTACCTAGTATTTTCTTTTGTATAAATACTAGGTAGCAGTACGCTCCTACGAAGTATTTTTTTATAAATACTAGGTAGGAGTAAGCTCCTACCTAGTATTTTTTTCAGTTGAACACTTACGCGTAATTTTAATTTACACCGATAATAATGTTGGACACCATCACATAACATCATGCCCCAAACTAAGCAAAGCTTGTATTATGACCACATGACTGATATACTACTAAAATACATTTTTATTTGTTAAAAAAATATACATTATCGTACAAAGATAACCCCGAGAATCGAGACAAATTAATGCAGAACACACAAGCGTTTGTCTCGCTGCGGGTATCGAAGCTGCAACCTTCTGCATCTCAGGCGGGCCTTTGCCTACTGAGGTCTAAAGTTTAGTATTAAATAATAAATAATAAAATGAACGTTTATTAGAGAAGAATTGGCAAGAACCTCTTAGCCTTTAATAACTTAGAGTGAAAAATAAACTCCCACCCACATTTATCTAGAGAAACTCGATTTCCTAAATAGTTCAATCCAAACGGTCGCCAGAGATTATATTGGAATCTAAAACGGTCGCTCGAATTGTATTGCAATGGCTAATAGCAGCGGTATTGTGGTTGTACTGTAAGTGCAATTCGCTACAAAGTGCTTTGCAATTTCGCTTTCTGGTCAAATGATAGAATGTTTCAAAGGGAATCACATCAAGCGGTCACGGACCTAATTACAAGTGTCTAAAAATCTGTACATGTTAAACTAAAATAAAGAAACTCTTACAAATTTAACAAGAGAAACAGTGACACAAAAAGGTCGCCACTCATAGTATTATGCAAAAGCGTGGTAGCAACTGCAGAAGCATGGTAGCAAATGCAGAAGCGTGGTAGCAACTGCAGAAGCATAGTAGCAACTGCAGAAGCATGGTAGCAACTGCAGCGCTGGTTTTCAGTGGTGCCTCCGACATGCCTTAATTTATAATTTAGAGGTAGCGTACTCGCAGTGTTGGTCGCTGTACCTATGCAGCAATCCACTACTGGACATAGACCTCCCCTAATGAGCGCCATTGCGCCTTGTCCTCAGCTCGACGCATCCAGCTTCTACCAGCAGCCTTTCGCAGATCGTCACAACACCAGGCCGTAAGCCTTGAAGACTGCGTAGCACCTATACCATCCTGTCAACCTATACAGAAGCGTTATGTGTGGGTATGGCACAGAAAAACATAGAGTAAAACAACGATCGGGCGTCGCGGCGCGTTTTCGCCCCAAATATAAGCATTCACTCGTAGCTTTCATACAATTTTGTCAATGAGTTTGTTGACGTGCGTAGTTTATAGTCACTGTATTTGTGGGCTCTGATACAAATACTCACGCGTTGCCCTTCTATATCTCTATCTTTGACGGCCTCTGTGGCGCAGTGGGCGGAGGTCCGCCTGAGAAGCAGAAGGTTGAGGGTTCGATTCCCGCTGCGGGACAAATGTTTGCATGTTCTGTAGATATTTGTCTCGGGTCTGGGTGTTTTCTATGTATGTTATGTATGTATTTAAAAAAATATATGTGTGTTGTATATCAATCATGTTGTTCCCATAATACAAGACCTGCTTAGTTTGGGGCTACATGATGCTGTGTGATAGTCCAGCGCTATTTATTTATTATTTATTTATTTTATTAGGATAGTAGGATTACTTCTCTGTGTGTAAAATACTGTTTATACCAAAGTTTTTTTTTAATACTTAATCTATGGTTTATATAAAAGGTAAGTTTGAATTCGTATGTTATGTTGAAAGTGGGTGTGGGGATACGTGATTCAATACTTTTCCTCAAAAACTTTAATATTGTATGAGGCAGCACTTAAATTAAGGCAGAGCTACAATCATCATCATTATTGATGACTACAATCATGTGGACAAAGTTTAACTATATCAGATGTTTCAAGGACGCTACACAAATTTTTGAGGTTTATTATGGCGTCACTTTACAAGTCAGTTCTTCAATGCAATAAAAAAAATGATTTCTTTCAACAACGTTTTTATATAATCCAAACAAATTTGTTTTTTTTATATTATTATATTTTTTTTTATTGACCTTCGGAATAGATTTACCCCTTTTCGGGTACGAAAACAGAATCAAATTCACAGTGTACACCTAATCAAAAATTATGTGGATCCAATATTTCGACATCCGCAGTTAAACTCTGCAATTTTGTTCAGATAAGGCTCTATTAAGAGCTTATTAAATTTGATTGTGACATAAGCGCAGTAACAACATAATAATCGCGACTGAGTGAGTCAGATAAACGAAAGTTGCTCCAATCTGAACCTTATTACATGAGTCGTAAGGCGGTCTTAGTGTAGTGTTATGGTGTCTATTAGCTGGGATCTCGAAGCCTTCCGGAGGGATGTAGGTACAAGGATATGTCTATCGACATATTATGATGTCGTTTACGTAAAATATAGTTTAGAAAATAATCACACCATAGTATGACGTACTTTTATTATAATTTACGCAAAGTTATTCATAATGCCTCTACTGGTAACTGAGGTATGCTAGGGATAGAATCAAGGGTTTTACATTTTACTCAATACCTGAACCTACCGGGTAAGTTACACAATACGAAAACGTTCGCTGTTTTAGTTTTCGAGTTCAATTTTATTATTGTTTTATGGATATTACTAAACCTTCCATCCGCGTAGTACGTGCAAGTCGTGGAACGAATTCCCACTGTAGTTTTTGCTCAGAGCTACGATAAGGGGTCCTTCAAAAGGTGGTTATTTGTCTGCAGGTATAGGGGGCTGGCAGCATCAGTATTGCCTCTGGTGATGCAGGTGTGACAATTTTCCACCAGGTGGCACGCCTGTCCGTCTGTCAGCTTTGGCATTTAAAATTATACCCAGCCCCGTTTGTTATACAGCAGGATGTACCACTGGCAGGTGATGTTGGTTTGAATTCCGAAGATGGATGTTGGAACGTAAAATTAAGTACTGTGTCAATTCAAAATTTATATCCCGCTAGCCCGGTAGATCTTCACCGAGGACTAGGGAACAAGTCCTCGGTGAAGATCTACCCGAGAGGGGTAAATTGAAAATCAGCGCTATATGCAGATCATGCAGCAAAAGCTGAATTAACGCCCATTGCCTTACTCGAAGGTTCTGTTGCGACCTACTTTAGTTTATGTTAAGTTTGTTATATGCAATAGTTGTTTTGAGGCAATAAACTTTATTTTATTTTATTTTTTATTTTTAAGTAAAACAACTTCTATAATCATACAATCATTGACAGAAAGCTGTTAGGTAGTTATTACGATGGAATAATTAAGTAAATTTATTCCATGGTATTACAAATGAGCTCAGGACAGGGCGCAATGGCGCTGATTAGGGGAGGCCTATGTCCAGCAGTGGACTGCTATAGGATGATGATGATGATGATGAGGTTGATTCCATGGTATTACCGAGCTAGGAAGAATAAGAACTGCGGTTGAAAGCATTTAATCGATAAGATACGTATTAATACGGCTCGTGTGAGGCGTTTATTGGCACTTTCCCGCTTAAATATCCTGTACAAATAATCTATGATTTACCCTCGTAACAAGCTCGACGGAAACGGAAAACTCATAAAATCGTATTGTGATGTGGCGAATATGTACTCTTAAGTGTCGAATATTTTTTCTCGATGACCAAAATTACTTTTTTTTATAAGATTTTTAGGGGTCCTATTTTAAGTGGTTGGAAATGGATATGAAAATAAGCTCAGGACAGGGCGTAAAGGCTCTCATTAGGGGAGGCCTATGTCCAGCAGTGGACTGTTGGCTGATAATAGTGATGATGATGGAAAATTGACTCATCATTAACTTAGAAATTATGGTTCTCATTGACGACTTCTGTAGCGAAGTGGGCGAAGGCCCCGAGACGGAAAAGGTTGCGTGTTCAATTCCCGCTGCGAGAGAAATGTTTATATGATTTACCAATTTATGTCTCGTGTCTGGGTGTTTTCTATGTAAAATACGTATGTATTTACAAAAAAGTTGTTTTATAAAACCTATATAAACCTAATTTAAATAAGATTTCAAATTTTCCATTTTTTAAATTTATTTATAGAAATTCAGACAACTTTAGACTTTTTTGAACCCTGAAAAAGACAGCCTTTGTTCGTCATGTATAATTCATTTGACCTTCAACCTTCAAACAAGCACATGAAAGTTTTTATTTATTTTTGTAAGCTGTATTAAAATTTACTTTTCCATATTGTGACTGAACAAAATTGTTGAACTTTTGAACAAAAACAATTCGTCAACCGAATTACTCCCATCGGCAGTTTCGTAAAAAGCCGCGGGTGTGCAGTGTGTGTCGCAAACATGATTTGTGTTCACACAGCTCAAGGAAGAAAGCTGGTTTTCTTCCGACGTTTTTGATATACCTACATTAGGTGTACGGTATATAAGTAAGGAAGCTGGATGCGTCGAGCTGAGAACAGGGCGCAATGTCGCTCATTAGGGGAAGCCTATGTCCAGCCGTGGACTGCTATAGGCTGATGATGATGACAATCCGTTCAGTAGTTTTGGCGAGAAGGATGGACTGGAAAAAGCAATCAAAAAGGATATTGAAGAGGATTAAGAAATCAATGACGATATCAAAGTGGAAAATGCTATCAAAGTGGAAAATACTATCAAAGTGGTTATCGATGTTAAAGAAGCAATCAAAGAGGATGAAACAAAAACTACCCTACCCCTACCCTACCCTAACCCTCCCCTGCCCCTAAACATAATATATATAATACATACATATCTTCCATAGAAACCACCCAGACCCGAAACAAATATCTGCAGAACATGCAAATATTCGTCCCGCGGCGAGAATCGAACCCGCAACCTTCTGCGTCCCAGGTGGACCTTTGCCCACTGTGCTACAGAAGTAGTCAAAATAAACGCACTGCGTCTCTCAGCTCTCTCAGCTAGTCTTGTGTGCTAGGCACTAAAGTATACGTACAATAATGACCTTAAACACATACAGATAAAATGGTATCAAAGTGAATAAATAACATCAATAGAATATTCATGTTAAGCTCTCATGTATATAGAAGTAATAATATAACACATATTGTTATCGATATTCCTACAGCAAAAATAAAAGTTTATAGCTAGTGTTATACAAGTTTATTATTTTGGCAGTAAAAATGCTCATATAGTGACAATAGTTATTTCGTTGGTAGTAACTATCATTGAATGTGTAGAGCGAACAAGTCGATAAGGAAAAATAAAAAATTATGAGAATTTCCGAACGTTTATCTCTATTGTATGTTACCTTTATTAAACTCATGTTTTTTCAGCTTAAAACAATATAGATTTCATTACCATCATCATCATCATCGCAGCTCGGAATCACCCAATGCTGGGTCTCCCTTAGTATTAATTATGTTAGCCTCCTCTGTCTTTGCCTCTCTCACCCAGGTACAAGTAGCGGCACGAAACTCTAGCATTGACCGATATTGCGCAGAAGTCGTAAGGAATCGTAGGGGGGCTAGAGGTGAAAGAGAGAGAGCGAGAGGCCTATGCGACGTTTCGTTCAGCGCTAGACTTACTCGTACGTGCCACTAGCTTTCCAGCCAGCAACTTTCGTTACTTTTGCTCTGGCGGACGACTGAGAGCTCTTTGGTCTCATCTTGGCCACCACTTGGTTGAGGTTTTTAATCCAGCAGCCATCACTGCGTCTTGCTAGGTATACCTAAATAGACAAAAAATCTAAATTTAAAAAAGGGTAAGCTGACTGACTGGTCAATATATCAACGCACAATCCAGACCGCTAGACCGAGACACTTGAAATATTGCACATACGTACTTTAATTATAGTGTACACATCCACTAAGGTAGGATTTTTAGAAATCTTATAGAAAATAGCCGTGGTAGCTTAGTGGGATGTACCCCGACTTAAGATCTGGAGGTCGTGGGTTCGAATCCCAACAGTGCACAAATGGATTTTTTGTTTCGAAAAATTTATATGCCCATTACCACGAGCTCGAAACGGTGAAGGAAAACATCGTGCGGAAACCGGCATGCCTTCGAACTAACAAGTTCGAAAGATATGTGCTAGGTTAGTGTTCCAATAAAAAAAGTGGGCATGTATCGAACTCTGACTACCCTCTTAAGGTATCCTCAATAGATTTGCATACTGAGCAATATCTGAAGATATCCATAATAGGGAAAAAGTCGTGAAGATGATTTTTTTGTTATTCTTCTAGAAAATAATGGCTTTATAAAATAAGAAATCGAACCAGTTGTCCTATTCTACACTGTGCTTCGTTGTTCTTGCGAATTGGTTTGTTCGTAATCGGCTTACTGTATGAAACAAAAATATAACACATATTTGTAAACTTTGCCTCAAAGCTTAAGATCTTTAAAATTTATTTCGTCTTGGCGTTTTAGCTTAGAAAGCTCTGAATTCAGAGCTTTTCTGAATAATATCAACAATTTGTATAATAACTCCCTTCAAATTTATGTACCCAGTCCACATGCTTTTGTGTATATATGTTGTAATATCAGTCATAATCTCTGGCCAAGAAATGCAATAGAATGGGGTACCTGGAAGGACTTCGAGGAGGCTTTCATCGCCACAGGCGGTCCTTACACGGACATAATTTGGTATAGATACATACAGGTCTGCATTATATTATTTAATTTTATTTTTGTAACTTTTATGTTAGGTGTGATAACTATTTGTTTTGTAAATTAATATGTGTAAGGCAATAAAGCTCCTTTTATTTATTTATCAGTCATCAATTCCCATAATACACTGCTTAGTTTGGGGCTACATGATGATGTGTGATAGTGTCCAGATTATTTATTTATTTTCACAAACTTTTGTCTTTATAATATTAGATTAGTAGAAAAGTAGGATATGATATTGTAATGTAGGTTAAACATATTTCAACAGACTAAGTCATCAAACAAAAATGTAGCTTTTCATCCATACAGAGAATAAAAACTAGAAAAATAACCCAAAAATACAATGAAAAATGTTCTGCCATCTGTTATTCTAGTTAACATAGGCGATGCATGAGTTAAAACGCAGCTCCGCTGTTTGATATACGGCAGTGAATACTGAAAATACAAAAATTCATTTCGCTTCATTTTGAAAGCCATTTTGAAAAAGTTTGGAGGTGTCTCAAGCACTACATTTAATGTAATGTTTTACTAGGCCGGCGACTCCGTTTTTCAAGTTTTTTGATCAAGATCGGTTTAATTCTAATTCTAATTCGAAGTGGAGGGAAAAAGTTTTGCACCGACGTCTCGCATTGAGGTGTATTGTGCATTGTTGCATTAATTAAAATTTTTTGGAAACTTACGGACTTTTATCTCGCTGTCGTTCTGGCTCGGGGACATCGGGAATACACGAAAGAACATTACATCAATTTTTTTTTAAAATAATTCCTCTTCCTAGGACTATGTACCATATGAAACCGAGGACTGAAGCAAGTTACAGTACAGAAAAAGTTGAGTGACGTAGCATAAAAATGAGTTGCTACCAAACTTCTCAACTTGTTCGGTTTATCACCAACTTTGAGGGACCTTCAATTTATCTTATGAGTTAGCGAGCAGCTACTTAAAAATTTAAAACTGTGCCTAAGCTAGGCTCACGTGGCGGATAAGCTCATTATGCATGGGAAGTAAATAAGTGAGTTTCCATTATACGACGAGATACGGAGATGATGATGAGGATGACTGACTTTGACATTCTTTCTGAACTTAATATCATAACGGTAACGTTCAATTTCCTGAATAGTGTAGTGATGTGCCTGATAGTGGTTTTGCCGGGTACCCAGGGCAAGCAATTACCCGGCGATAAACATGCCTTTAGGTACCTTATAATTGCTGGACACTATGACACATTATCATGTAGGGCTTAGTTTGAAGCCCTGAGACAAGTATTTGCAACACATACAAACCTATGTCTCGCGGCGGGAATCGAACCCGCAATCTTCTACATCTCAGGTAGGCTTATGTCCACTGCGCCACAGAGGTCGCCAAAGTAAGCGATTAATCTTGCTTGTCTTATCGTTAAATCAAACTATTAATTAAGAAGTGGGAAATGTTTGAAAAAAATCGTGATTGTCTCGATCCAAACCGAGCGGAGAAACTAATGTTTTTGTAAAATAATCTGTCACCTGTTATTTTGAATATTATTTGTAAATTACTTCTTTATCTGCTAAAACTCTGGATTTGACTATTACATATTACACTTATTATTTGACCTATTACATAGTGTTATTACTTTATTTTTTGTGCCTATTTCAATTAGCTGACATCATATGGCGGCTCAGAAAACGTAGTGTAGGACGCCCCGCAGCTAGGTTAAGTGACGATCTGCGAAATACTCCTAGTAGAAGCTGGATATGCTAAGCTCAGAACAGGGCGTAAATGCGTTTATTAGGGGAAACTTATATCCAATAGTGGAGTGATATAGTGTGATTATGTATCAGGGAATTTAGCTATGTTTGTGTAAGCTGCGCTATGCTGCAATCAGCCGGCAGCCAAAGCCCATTGATTAGATAAAAGGGTGCACCAAGGGCAGATGAGGTTGGTTTGAGTTCCGGAGATTGAGGTTGCAAAAGACAGGTACATAGTATAATTAAAAGATGAAAGAAAAAAATTGTTGCCTGCTGCAAATCAGCCGATAATAGAGGCTGGGTGCAGATTTACTAATAACACCGAAACAAGCCACGCCGCTACGAGTGCTTTGAACATTAACTAAAGGTTTTTGGTAAATAAAGTTGTAAAGGTTTCTACGAAGAGACTAATGAAGATTCGTTTGAACATGTCTGTTCGGGGAAATCGTTTTACCCGACTTTATTCCATGTATTTAGTACTAAATTAATAAAGTATATACTTTATTAATTTAGTACTAAATAAATAGTAATAAGTTATGGGACTATTTATACTTAATAATTACTTAAATAGCGACAAAAAGGGCATTAGGGCCGTCTCTAACACCCTTTTTGTCCCTTCGTTTTCGGCCTTTTTGCTCCGCCCTAGAAGAGCAATTTTTGTAAATAACCCAATTGAATCATGATTATAAATAATGTGATGTCATTTTAATCATCAAGCTAAAGTAAATTAAAACATTCAAATTGGAAAACGGGTGAAGGCCTACACCGGTGAAGGCAACGACGGCATTTTGACTTTTTCAGAGAGCCTTCTTCAGGGTTCAGGGTCAGGGTTCAGATCAGTGCCTACCTACCTTTTAACGTATCTGTAATTAAATGTTTTTGTTTTTGGTTTCTTTGGTCCTAAGTCTATGTCAGTATACCTAGTTGCTAGACCAGCACACCAATGCGTAGATTTTATTTATGCTTAGAACATATGTACACTTTAACTACCTAAGGGATACATTCGAAGGTAGGTGCCGTAAACACAGGTTATTCCTAGCTACGATATACCATTAAAATGTTGCAAAATTGCTCCTTCTATGTAGCAGCAGCATTTTACTACCAGCGTGTACTCAGGTATCAGATCTATAGTACCTAGGCTGTTATAGTAACCTAACATAATTATTGTAAGTATTTTCTTTCTTAATTGATTGACTTTGCTTAACTAGCTTTTAGAAATAAATAACGTTTCTATGAAATAAGTTTATCTTTATCCAAGTTTATATAATTCTCATTTATGTGAACATGTATTGTCAATACGGCGAAAACTTTCGCTTTCCAATATGAGCGTGATGCCATTTTTGAAACGTGTATATATGTTGATATTCATTTCCCCACTATGTACCGGGTAAATCGGGCGTATATCTAATCTCTTACCGCATAAACAATGGAAACATACCTAACTGGATTAAGGAAGGTATAACGCGTTCCAAGCCCACTTGTGCTTTAAGCGAAAAGCTACAGAGTTTTATGAACCAGAATTATGCTTTGAATAAGATATTTATGAAGATTGTCTCCCGTCTCTTAAGAGGCTTCTTGGGGTTTTCGAGGCATTTTGGTGTAGATCATTTTTATAGAGCGTAAAGTGTCGGTTTGGGTAAATTGAAGGTGCTTTATTCTTGATACTACTTAGAAAGTTTTAACTGAGTGAGAGTTCTTCGTAAGGTTTATTTTATGCCTTAGTATTTTTACTAAGGCCTATTTTTTGGCTTCAATACAAAATAACCAAACAGTACTACTGTGTTTTATGTTGACAAAGTTTGTAAAACTTTCTTACTTCCTACTTTCTTACTATCATATTCATCACACTAAGGATTAGTGGATTACTAATATTATAAATACGAAAGTTTGTGAGTGTGGATATATGGATGGATATTTGTTACTCTTTCACGCAAAAAGTACTAAACGAATTTGGATGAAATTTGGATAACAGATAGCCTCTAACCTGAAATTACACATAGGATACATTTATCCGGGTATAATGCGACCGAAGCCGCGGGAAGCTAGTTTAACAATAACATATTTATTATATTATTGGGTATTTTTAATATTATTAGTTTTTAGCTATGTTATATGATTTAGACGATGCCCCTACATAAATAGATTTACGTTATTTATTTTAATGTGAGTAGATACTCAATTTGTTTTATTTATTAACTTTTTGCTTATACTATTGTTTAAAGAGACGAGAAAATGGTGTTACGCTTAACAATTAATATAAATTTAAAGTTAATGTGATTTCATCAGAATTTCAATAAACGATTTCATTTCATTAATTTCATTTCATTTGATCTTAAATTAAACTACAGTTAAATGATGAAAACCATGTACTAAGTTTGAATATGAATGTTACTTTTCTTAATATTTTAGAGAGGCCTTTGTTCAGCAGGCAACTGCGAAGACTGCTTGCAAAAAATTGGTATGAACGAAAGAGTTTTTTTTAATGTATGTTATGAACCGAATATATTGTTTGGACTTGCTTTGACTCCCCCTGTTTGTATCTCTAACAGATATCGGGGAAAAGTCGTGATCATGATGATGTTTGATTTGCTGTTTTTTGTTTTATTTTTTAAGAAGCAGATTCTGAAAATGAATAATGCGAATTGGCGAGAGGCAGAGATTTTTGATGTGTGTACATTGTACGTAGCATATTTCATATTAATATTTTTACTTACTCCAAAAAAACATAATCAAAGTGTGATAAATATTTACATTTACGTTATGGAGGAATATTCATCCAGCCGTATTTCAATTCGAAGAAGAGGTGAAGCCCTCGGGCATTCCAAGCCTTATAGATATTAACCACCTTCACTCCATATTTGTGATCACCTAACGAAGGATAGCGTTGTTTTAACGGTTAAGACAATCTCAAATAGTTGAGTGGCGCGTGTGCATGTTTGATAAGTTAGGCTATTTTACCTCGGAGAAGATCCCACATGGTGAACGAAAAGGTTTGACGAAATTCAACATTAAGGAACAAGTGAAGGCAGAACCCTTTTCTTATCAATCCAGCTCCCAAAACAAACATCGTAGAGCCCCCACCGTAGAGCCTCTACACCAACCTACGCCGTAGAGCATTGTAAACATAATTATACAGCCCACACATTTTGTTTATACGCAAGGAATATTAATGTACATCCCACGCGATAACGGGCTTACACATTCATAGCACTCAATGACGAGACGTTTAACGAAACAATTGCCTGCGAGCGCCGACATGAGCTGCCGTTCACGCAATCGTCTAGTGTTCAGTCAGTTAGGTCTCGTACACAGAATAATCCGCCCGAACTGAGATTTCACGTGCGATCTCAGTACACAGTTTATTTATTTATGTTGTTAGTCTTTTTATAACTTTTTTTACCCCTTTAGGAACCCAATATCTCTACAAATCCTTTACAGATTAAGTTTATTATGCTTTCCAGCAAATATTCATGACACAACCTATTGACTAACCAAGTTTCATGTAGATTGAATAACTGGTTTGAAAGTTATGCTCTAACAAATACTACCACAAACATACAGAACAATCGCCCAAGTTACCACTAATATCTTCGCTCGCTCGATTAATCTTAGGATTTAAAACATAGTTGCTAAGTGAATAAACTACTGACATTTTATATTTGTTTAAATTTTTTGTCTAACCAAAACGTGGAAGAACCAGACTTATAAACATAGTTGATTGTACCTACCTACATACTCACCTCCTTACGTGGCATGTAACACGCAATAATACCAAGATTTGCATCTAAACTAGGCGCAGGCAAGATGCCAACAAACTTTGGAAGAAGCTAAACACTTACCATATTCCATGTTGAATGTCTAAGTAAAGTAGTATGCCAAAAATTAAAAGGCGTGAAGCTAGTCTATTAGATAAAATACTTTTATAATACGAATGATTATATTATAATTTGATTTTAGATAGGCTAAGTTAGGTATAGGCCCCACTTGTCTGACCTGGCGCGGGCATGGCACGGGCGCCTTCCTATTCCATTCAAATTTAATACAAAATTCATGGAAATAAAGCACAATTTAGCTCGGACGACTTCGCGTCATAAGCACGTCCGATCAACGACATACCGTGTGTCCTAAATTGTGCTTTATTTCCATGCATTTTGTATGAAATTTGAATGGAATAAGAAACCGCCAGTGCCTTGTCTGCGTCCGACGAGGTCACATTCATCGGGCACGGACATGGCGCAGACATGGCACAGGCGGTTTCCTATTCCATTCAAATTTCATACAAAATGCATGGAAATAAAGCACAATTTAGGACACACGGTATGTCGTTGATCGGACGTATGACGCGCCATTTCGGCGCCCGCGCCCGATCGCCGCCAGATGGACGTCAGATGGCCGCCAGTTCGTAGTATGTACTTGCTTGCGACATATGTCCGTTAGTGATGTAAAAATGCGTGACGAATGACGATATCGAATTTAATATTGAATTTTTTGAATTGATTGTAAAATATGCAACGCTTTATGATCATTGTCGTTCCATTATTGTAACTGAAATGTTCAAGATAAATTGTGGCTGGAAATCGGAAAGAGATTAAACTAAACCGGTATTAATTTTTTTTTATGTAATACCCATGGTAATACTAGCTGATCCTTGTGCAAATTCGTTTGCGCGTATTTTCTTCAACTGTATCAGGGCCCGATTTGGTAACCCGATGAAGAGGTTTTCGGCAGGGTTTTTCCAAAAGTTTAGTTAACCCTCTCCGTATGGTTTACACTATTATTTGATAGGTTAAACAATTCAAAACCCTTTTGATTAGGTTATCTGATCATGAGGGTTATCAATAGTATTGGGTTTTGGTATTATTCCAAAACCCATTCCTTAGGGTTACCCTTTTTATCATTGTAACACGGGTTATAAGTGGGTTATAGGAGATAATGGAGAAAAGAATTTCGGTCAAAAGATTAAAAATAATTGCGGCAATTGTGTTCTAAGCATTAAGGGTGGAAATGCAGACTACTAATTGTTTATTTTACGCAATAATAATTATATTATAATAAAATTGGAATAAATTTTCAATGACAGCTGTCAAACTTAAATCGACCATATCTCGAGAACTACTTATCATAGACTTGCCTTTACTAGCTCAAATGATTGCTATTGACATGAACTTAATTTTCGATGACAGCTGTCAAACTTAAATCGACCATATCTCGAGAACTACTCATCTTAGACTTGCTTTTACTAGCTCAAATGATAGCTATTGACAAGACCTTAATTTTCGATGACAGCTGTCAAACTTAAATCGACCATATCTCGAGAACTACTCATCTTAGACTTGCCTTTGCTAGCTCAAATGATAGCTATTGACAAGACCTTAATTTTCGATGACAGCTGTCAAACTTAAATCGACCATATCTCGATAACTACTCATCTTAGACTTGCCTTTAGTAGCTCAAATGATAGCTATTGACAAGACCTTAATTTTCGATGACAGCTGTCAAACTTAAATCGACCATATCTCGAGAACTACTCATCCTAGACTTGCTTTTACTAGCTCAAATGATAGCTATTGACAAGACCTTAATTTTCAATGACAGCTGTCAAACTTAAATCGACCATATCTCGAGAACTACTCATCTTAGACTTGCTTTTACTAGCTCAAATTATTGCTATTGACATGAACTTAATTTTTGATGACAGCTGTCAAACTTAAATCGACCATATCTCGAGAACTACTTATCTTAGACTTGCTTTTACTAGCTCAAATGATAGCTATTGACAAGACCTTAATTTTCGATGACAGCTGTCAAACTTAAATCAACCATATCTCGATAACTACTCATCTTAGACTTGCCTTTAGTAGCTCAAATGATAGCTATTGACAAGACCTTAATTTTCGATGACAGCTGTCAAACTTAAATCGACCATATCTCGAGAACTACTCATCCTAGACTTGCTTTTACTAGCTCAAATGATAGCTATTGACAATACCTTAATTTTCAATGACAGCTGTCAAACTTAAATCGACCATATCTCGAGAACTACTCGTCCTAGACTTGCTTTTACTAGCTCAAATTATTGCTATTGACATGAACTTAATTTTCGATGACAGCTGTCAAACTTAAATCGACCATATCTCGAGAACTACTTATCTTAGACTTGCTTTTACTAGCTCAAATGATAGCTATTGACAAGACCTTAATTTTCGATGACAGCTGTCAAACTTAAATCAACCATATCTCGATAACTACTCATCTTAGACTTGCCTTTAGTAGCTCAAATGATAGCTATTGACAAGACCTTAATTTTCAATGACAGCTGTCAAACTTAAATCGACCATATCTCGATAACTACTCATCTTAGACTTGCCTTTAGTAGCTCAAATGATAGCTATTGACAAGACCTTAATTTTCGATGACAGCTGTCAAACTTAAATCGACCATATCTCGAGAACTACTCATCCTTTACTTGCCGTTACTAGCTTACATGATAGCTATTGTTAAGATCTTAATTTTCGATGACAGTTTTTAGTTTGACAGCTGTCATCGAAAATTAAGATTTTATTAGTAGCTCTCATTTGAGCTAGTAACGGCAAGTCTAGGATGAGTACTTCTCGAGATATGGCAAATTCAAGTTTGACATATGTCATTGAAAATAAAGATCTTGTCAATAGCTATCTTTTGAGCAATTAACGGCTAGTCTAGGATGAGTAGTTCCTGAGATATAACCATTTATAGATGAATTTGTAGAATGAGTTTCGAGTGGAGCTTTGAGTTGAGTTTTGAGTTTGAGTTTTAGAGTGACAGTGACAGTGACAATCAAAAATTATTATTCAAAATAGTTTAGAGGTCATATTTTTCTTTTTAACACGTTGACTGCGGGTCTCGGACATAACGCTTTACAAAATACTCATTATGTGTACTGTCGGCTTTGCCTAATAAATACAATAAAAATAAAAAATAACGCTACGCAGAGTACTCTGCGATGATGCCCTATGAAAACTGACTGAAACACATTTTTTCTTTTTAACATGTTGGCTGCGGGCCTCAGTCATGACATAACTGATGACTTATGAAAACTGAAACAACATTTTTTTTCTTTTTAATTTGTTGACTGCGGGTCTCGTATATGATATGATAACGCATACTCTGCGATGATGACCAATGAAAACTGACTGAAACACAGCACTTTCCTTATGTTTTCAAAACTTTTCTTTAATGCAGTGACGCTCTTCCTTCAACCAAATAAAGCGATCCGAACTTATACCTAATGATTGACGACATAAATCAAGAGTCAAAATCTAAATTCCCCCACCCAGTGTCAGGCGTAATGATAACCATTGTGTAACATTCAAAAAAACCTATCAAGAGGTAACTCCATTCATTCGTTTAACCTCATAAGAGGTTAACCCTATCGACTGAAAACCAAAAGGAACGGGTTACACTTTCGCTTGTGTTAGGAGGAGAATACCCAAACGAAAGGGTAATCCCGTCAACTGTATAACCCAATGAAGGGGTTTCACTTTCGAAGCAACTAACTCGAAATCGGGGTTGTACGGGCCCTGATCTGTATATTTATTAATTGTATGCACGAGAGCAAGAGCATCTTCGTCTTCTGAGGATGACATGCTGACACATCGATACCAGACAACAGACTGCACTACACTTGTGCCTCTGTCACGTCATTTCTGCGTCTTGTCCGAGCCATGTCCGCGCCATGCCCGTGCCATGTCCTCGCCACGTCCGTGCCACGTCCGCGCCATGTCCGCGCCATGTCCTTGCCCGATATGTGTGACCTGGGCCTTAGGCTATCTGAGAATGATAGAGATCTAGATGAGACAGACAGATATGTAGATCAATTCTTTATTGCATACAACAGCAAAATAAGTGATTTTTATAATTACGTGGCGTTAAAACCTGCGGGGTGATCGGCTAACTCTGTTGCAAACAGAAACGATTGACACCGATCCTGTTTTAACAAACTGTGACAGTTTGTCAATTGGCGTTCATTGAATTTTAACGGATGAAATGTCAAAGTTTGTAAAAACAGGAACGGTGTCAATCATTTCTGTTTGCAACAGAGTTAGCCGATCACCCCGCAGGTCATCATTCTAATATTATAAATGCTAAAGTTTATTTTTTGTTTGTTTGCTGGTTTGTTACGCTTCAATTCCTTACTCAATCGATCATCATTAAATAAAAAATTATACACGTTGTCAGGAGTACAAAATAGGATATGGACGTACCTTTCATCCAGAAAAGTTTTTTCTAGGGTTTGAAAAATAAATTTTAACGCAAATGAGGAACTCTGGTGGCGGAGTTTTCAAGTCACCCGAAGGCCTTTGACAAGACTTATAAAAGCTAGTAAGGAATACCGAGACTGCATTATTTGTACGTGTAAGTAGGTACAAAAAGATGTACATAGCATTGTTTGATCTAATTTGAGCGTGGCGCTCTCCAAATAAATAGAAAGAAAATATGATAAAAATACAATATGTGCTATGCTTATTTCCGCCATGAAATAGCATTGCTGTATTTTGTTTTGACGTAGCTATTTATGTGCCTGTGAAATTACAGGCATATGAGGCCTAATATTGATCGACACAGGGCGTTACATTTTAGCGCTTTCATAACAAACGTGAACTATGATGCCAAGGCTGCAACTTGAAAAATAAAAGTTTTCATATATCGAAATAGTTAAATAGAAATAATAGTTCTGGATGATGATGATGATGGTGATGGATGGATGGATTAAAATCACACTTCACGTAACATTACACTAATATTATGAATGTGAAAGTTTATGTGTGTGTGTGTGTAGATGTTTGTCCCCATTCAACTCCATAACAGCAGAATTAATTTAGATGAATTTACATAGTTTGTGACTTGATTTAACATATAGGCCGTTTAGCCCGGTGCCACGCGATCGGCGCTGTCAGTCTCAAACTCAGAATTTTCACGTGTGTAATAAACTATTTTAGTGATCAAGTGGTTTTTTATATTGTTTCAGATGCAATAATAATGTAGCTGCAATGCGCGCGCCGGCCACTGCGGCGCTGTTGTTGGCAGCTCTCACAGCGCTGCCTTGTCGAGGTAAGCTTTGCCTATCTATTCCTCTTCGTTTATCGTTTCATAAGGGTAGAGCCGTGACTTATTTGCACTATCTTTTAGAGACAATCATAATGTTAAGAATATAAATAAAGTTATACTCACTGTTCCTCAGTAGGAAATAATCATCGAAATAATCAGAAATGTTAGTCATAATTACAGAGATTAGTAAAAAAAGAAGAAAAAGATTGACAAACTATAAAAAAACCATAACTGTAAGGTTCTATAAAGTTTGTCAATCTTCTTTTTCTGTAATATAATAAAATTTCTCATTATTTCGATGACAAAAAAGTTCCAAGCTTTATTCCCAAAACTCACTCAAAAAAAATGTAATTACAATTTGTAACAAATACGTTAAAAAATATAAGCAAAGCAGAGTTTAATGCCAATTCTCCTCTGTTTGGTTGCGTTGCGAATAAATGCTGGACGCGTTGAACTGAGGACAGGGCTGAATGGTGCTCATGGTGATCAGATAGGCATATATCTACCAGTGGACTACTATAGGCTGATGATGATGATGATGGCAAGTCATAATTATACGGATAAGCTTCCTTTATAAACGCAAGGTAATAGAAACGTTTAGTCTTTACTTTAATTAAAACGGCAAATATCTGAGACACTATTGCTATAATACTAGCGTGCAGTTTAGCGTGTCAAAATTATATTTCACATACTAATGTTCATTGAATCGGACATCAAGTCCCATTATGATCTACATCCATTAATTCTAAAATACCAAGTTAATTATTCCAAATTGCTTACGTTTCACGGGTCAACGATTTGCGCCATGGTTACACAAAACCACATCCATATTATGACGAACGTAAAATTTTGTATCTATGTCAATATCAGTTCGTGTTTCCAAATTCCAGGGCGAGTAGATTTATAGTCGTCGCTGAAATGCGATGAAAATACTAAAGAAATAAACAAACTTAATAAGCAATAATAAAATAAATATATGTATAAAGTGTTTATATATATACAATAACCCCCGAAAATGAAAGAAATAAAACTATTTCACAATCACATGATAATGTTACCCAGAAAAATAATATAACTTATACTTCAGTCAAATTCGATGAAGAATAAATATAAACAAACCACCCATACTTAACCTCAAAAGTACTGTTTTATTATTTGTTTTATAAATATGTGCACTTCATTAATATCTTACCTATATAGTACAAGTTTCATTTATGATATTAGTTAACTGAAATATTACGTATTTATGGAATAATTGCAAAAAGTGTTGAAATGTTTGTTTACAAACATTCTTCATCCAATATGGCTGAAGTATAGGTAATACACCCCAGATATGAACGAGATTTAATAGATTTCCTATTGTCTCCGAAATCGCTGATTAGGGGCTTATTTTTTTAAAACTTTTTATTTATCTTTACCTTTAATAAAAAGCTACGATTCCGCTATATAACGGTCAGTTTTTAGCACCGTTATATTAGAAAAGCTTGACGGTGGAGGCGCATCAAAAATATTTTCCTATTGACGCCAAATTCAATTCCAAATTTTGAGAGCCCTCAACTTGTGTTTCGGAGTTTGTTATTCAAATTATGTTACGCCATTTTAGAAGGAAAATTTTAGGAAATTGCTAAATAGGAGTAAAGTAGCTAAATAAAACTCGCGACGCAAATAAATCTTGGAATTCATTATTTTTTTTACAATAAAGTAATAGAACTTACTTTACACGGGTATAATTGTTATAACAATGTGGTTTAGTTTCACATTTATAAACTTTTATTTGTTTTATCTTTTCTATGTTTGCATGTTTTATACGTACCTATAAACTTTCTAGTAGAAAATTTCTAAGTTATAGGGAAAACTGAATCATATCAGTTTCGTAACCAAGCTTTTATGATTGTGGGATATAAAAAGACAAAATGAAGCAAATATCGACCTCATTTTCTATTAGAAAGATGGTTACAAGAAATTTAGAAGTTTTGTAGATCCTTATATCATTATTGTAAGTGTTTATTGGGTATTAGTAAACTGTATGTTACTAGCATTAATTAAGCGAGAACTTACGTTTATTTTGCAGTCGGTATGACAGCAAAAATTTCAAGAGAAAAAAATTATTGTCTTATGCAGTTTAACTATTTTATATTGATTATATTGTATGTTCAGCAGTTTTTCACTAATTTTGATGATATCTAAAAACATAATCTGCGTGTATTATGTAGGTAACACTTTGAGTGCTGAAAACACAAATGTGATTTGCACGTGTTGCTCTTCCGTCGCACCTGACGCTCCGCGCCATGCACGAGGCCAGCAGCCAATGTGTTAAAAATGTTTTCACAAGCCTCGTCTGTCATTGTAATTTTCGGCTCAAATTTAATAGGTGGCAACAGCAACCAAACCTGGAAATGTAGCTATTCAACGAACTTTTATCGAAAGAAAAATCGTCACACAAATTCTATAAACACGTTTACTTCTTGCCGTACTGGCGGAGCAGAGCTGTATTTCAGCTCTCAGCAATTAATTAAATAATTGTCAATCTGCGTAATATTAACTGGCAGGCAGTGAGTAAGAAGAGACGAGGAGCGGGCTCAGTGGCGTACCTTGGGTGAGACCTACGTCCTAAGTCCAGCAGTGGCTTGCTTTAGATTAATGATTATGATGATGAAGGTATCTTAATGTTTTTTTGGGCCACCACAGCTTAACACCAACAATGTGTATATTGGAAAGCATTTTTTTCTCAGAAGCCGCAGCAAGTGTGTTCACGGAACGTGATTCCAGCAATCACATCCGAACGCAGGAAATGCGGTTCAATACAATGACTAGCAAATAGGCATCAGTATTACACGTATAGGAGAATGCCGAGAACCCGTACCAATTGCGTCAAAACCGAACGTATCGCATAAAATTTTTCATATTTTATAAATGACATTAACATTTTCTTTAGTTTTACACACCGACGGAATTAATAATCAAGTAAAAAATATTTTGTTGATTTGGTTTCCGCCGCACGCCGCCATTAGACTGCAACAACCAATGATATATACGTTACTATGGCAACAAACATTGATGTAAAGTGTTACTATGGCAATGACCCTCATTTTCAATTATTTTGACAGTAAAATCGACTAAAAACTTATTGGAGATTTTTTTGACGCACTCACTTTAGTCTTGGTACCGAGCGCCATACATCAGACGGCATTGTCCTTTTGTGTTGTGTATTTTATATTTGCGTAAGCAGATACGCAACCATTTGTTTATTTTACCTCAATGTTTGTCTTAATTCCCAGGCACAGATGCTGAGGCCTCGAGACTATCGAACGCGACCCACAACTTGAACAGCCGACCGATAATAACGAAACTTTACCAAATGCTACACACCTCGGGCCTAAACCAAACTCAAGAGAACTTTGATTACACCGTACATAGTTTTAGCATAGATAATCCTGAACAAACTTACTTGAACGAGAGTGAACAAACTTACATGAACGATAGTTCGAAAGAGAGAGAGAGGAATAGAACGAGACGGGTAGTGAGTGCGAGAGATGTTACTACCCCGAGTGTGGAGAGGAGGAGGAAGCCGGGAGAGACAGGGTCTAGTGCACCGCTGCTCAATTATATATTCGATACTTATTCGAATACGCATCAACATCATAGGAATGATAAGTGAGTATAAATTAAAAGGTTTATCAAACATAAAGCGTACTACCATGTACTTCGTACTGCGTATTGTTAACGTGCTTAATTTGACAGCCTAACTCCTTCAAAGTACTCGTACACCGGCGTTTTTTCGCTGCATCAGTGAACGGAACGCGATAATTCCTGCTTCGGCCAAACCCGTGCGTCCGTAACGCGGGAAGCGGGACGCGACGCGGGAGCGTCAGCAACGCGAAACATAACGTTCACACCTGCGCGACTACGGCGCGAATCGCGAACTTCATTTGCTAGTCAGTGTTGCCATTTCAGCCACTTTGTGGCTTGGTTTTAGGTTTTAGACAAAAATGTTCAATTTTAGCCACCAAAAAAATGTATCTACTTCTAGCTACTTATGGTATTTTTTTAGATAATTACTGTTGGACCTACCAAGGGCCTACCTACTTAGGTAACACTACCACGGTCCGTTCTTCGCGCCGCAGTAGAAAACATAATAATATTTACGAAAAGAGTTCCAATGTTTGAGTATGTAGTTATTTTGTGCAATGTTGTGTGCCTTCGGTGTTTGAAGGTATTATAGAATTAATAAGTACCTAATTCGTACTTGGGGAATGCGCGCTTTGAATCTGAAAATCTGTAAATGCCCAAATTAAGGTTGTCTCTCGTTTTCTTGTATGTGTAACACTAATGAGGAAATGAGACACAACTCTAATTTGGAAAAATAGCGTCCATACTAAAAAAAATCTCCTTGGTCTATAGAAGCACAGTTTAAACACCTACTTAGTAGATATTATCTGTCACTGTCTGACGTAGGTATTGACTCTTAGATAAAGAAGAGAACTAGATAAAAAATAAATTTCAAATAAAATTAAAATTCACTATGTTCTGAACATCAACTCATACGGCTGATCTCTACTTTCTTATGTCCAATATCATCATAACTGATGATATTGGACATAACATCTTATATTTCGTTAGAAGGGGACGCAGACATATAAGAATGCGACTTCAAAATAGATCAAAAACTTAATCGTACCAGGGCGCCCGAACAAATTTCTATGCTATGCAGGTAGTGCGTAGTGAATTTTAAGGCTTTATCTAGTCAATATACAGTTAAAGAAGACAACTAGATAAAGCCTTAAAACTCCGTCATCAGAGTTGGTCACTAGATCATACGAAGAAGAAGAAGAAGGTATATAGTATAAAGAGGACTAAACAGTATTTTACGTATACAGGGTTGGCGCAGGCAGCGGGATCTACGCTGCAGGTGCGCTAGAGATTGAAGCATTGGTTGGCTCCACAGCGCACCTTGACTGCAAAGTGGATGCCCTACACGATAAACTGGTAATAAGTATGTTTCATTACTATGGGTGCATTATTTTAAGAGTCGGTAATCTTTTTTAACACAATGGATTTGTGATCAAACGATTGTAAGTATAAAAACATCAGTTTTTAAGAAACCAATATAAAAAACAATTTTATTTCCAAGTAAAAGTACAACAAAACGTTTTTTATCGATTTTCTGTTTAGCAAATTCGAATGATTTATAATCAAAGTAATTACTTAAGATACTTAGATACTTAAGATACTTATTAGTTTATTTTTACCCTTATTAAAATTTTGCAGGTGTCATGGGTTCGCCGGAAAAGCGACGAGGATCCCATGGAGTTGCTTTACACTGGGACACAACAGTACACTGCAGATGATAGGTAAGAAAAATTTGATAGGCACTATGTGTACCTACAATAATGTGTAGGCACTGTTTACATAAATCAGCCATGACTTTATTAGGACTGATGACAGTTTGACTATTTTGAATTATAAGGTTGTATTTAAAAAAAATTATACAAGGTGGGGCAAAATGTTACCTCATTGAAGGCAGCTTCTCTTTGGTGGTTAAAAGGTTTTATTATAAGGAAACCATACGCTTATTTTGAAGAAAAAAACAACCACATTTTTGAACTTTCAAAAAACTGTACAGTCAGCCTAGATAAAGTCATTAAAAACACAAGTTGGTCTCAGTCGAATATCTTTTTCCCATAGAATCATTTTTCTCAAAGTAAGATATTGCAAAAGTTCAAATTATGGTTTTCCATACAATTTCTATGAAACGCCATTCGCAGCAACATTGAAAAAATATGTCCATAATTGACGGAGAAATGAGTAAACATGCATCAAAAATACATACAGTCAAACATTTCTGTTTGAATGTTTGACTGTATGATTTATTACACCTCTTACTTTTTTGAAATCGGTTAAAAAAATCATTTATTCTACAATACCACACCATTCTATAATAACACGGGCAAAGCTGAGGGTAAAAGCTACCAAAAGCTACAAAAAACCAGGAAATAGAAAGCATAAAAAAGCTCTCCTACAAAGCCTGAGTATTAGTGAATGATAGGTTAAGCCTACTTGAAGTTAACACGTAGATCGGCCCAAAAGTTTTTGCTTACAAGTCCCAAAACTTAAGGTTTTTATCTCGGTCAAAAACTGCTTTGGGCATAAATCCTTGCAGAGATAACATGTGTTTGGGGTTTTATTTCGGATAAAAAAAGTACGGATAGTAAGATTCAGCCTAAAACAAATAGGACCTTCAAAGCTTTATTTAGCATTTTTTCAATCGGAATTCTTGCCGTTTGAAATACGATTTAAAGAATTTCATTAAACATTTTAAGTGTCTTCTTTTTGTAAAACAGCTTAGATAGGTAAAAATGTATTTTCAAATCTACGAATGTTGAAATTCGAGGATATCCACACCAGCCTATATCAGTCCACTGCTGGATATTGGCCACCCCTAATAAAGGAGGATATGCCCAATATTTATCTATATTTATTATTGAAAGATGAATATTCTATCAATAGCTATTCAGAAAATTCGATTTCGAACTTTCAATATGCTTCACAGAACATAACTTTTAAAATACTGTGCTGATCAGTTTGTGATGATATATGATATTAATTAATTGCATAACTATGCTGGCGTCCCTTCCAAAAATGAACAACATAAAATGCTTGTTAATTTAGGATGGGGTATTATCAAATTATCCCCTTTGTAATAATACATACGACAATATTCTACAATATTCGATTGTGGAAACAAAGGGGAAGTAGACAATAGTAGTGTTTGCATTGATGCTGGACATGGCTGCATTGTCCACCGGCATAAAGCTTTATGTATTAAAATAGTTTTTTTTTAAACTTATTTTAGCATGATCAACTTTGAGAAAAATGGCTATATGCTAACTTTTTACCATATGTCAGTTCTCTTATTATTTTACTAGTTGACCACCCGCTTTGTCTGGGTGTAAGGGGTTCCAATCTTCATCTTTGGAACTCAAGCCAACCTTACCTTTCCATGGTGCACCCCGATAATTAACAAACGGAGCTCTGGCGGCCGGCTGATTGCGGCATAGCACAGCCTTATACCAACAACGGCAACGTTGGCGGTGCGATCCTCAGCCGTCATGCTTAACATTGGGGTTGTGGGTATATCCGAAAGGGGAGGCCTATGTTCAGTAGTGAACTCCCGCGTAAAGGTTTTTCCCCGCCGCACCCTTTCAGGGGTAGAGTTTCAGGAAATCTTAAGAGCACACCGACTTTATGCAAGGATTAGAACCTCCAAATTTCAAGTCTCGAGGACCTGTGCGTGGATCAGTAAGTTAGTTAACCGATCAGCTTCACTAGAGTTTTATTTTTATAATATTATGAAAATAAATCTTTAACGTTCGTAATGTTTTCTTCTAGGTACTCATCGAAGTTCATACCACCAGACATCTGGAGGTTAGAAGTGAAGGAAGTACGCGCGTCTGACGCAGCACATTACGACTGCCAAATGCCGACCCATCCGCCGAGGGCCGCGCGAGTTACCTTGAAGGTGCCAGGTAAATCGTTGACTTATCTCATTCCAGCCTTGCATGGCTAAACGAAAAACAAATACAAATTTTTTATTAGATCTAAAAATCCTACTAATATTATAAACGTGAAATGGATGAATGAATGAATAAATTTTAATTTTTTGGCCAGAATATAGGTTTGTACATTGGATGTATGTTTTAATAATAGGAGCGCTATATTTGACTTCTGCAAGTATTTCTTAGAGATAAGACGGATATAATCGAATTATTAAAATTATATTACAGAAGATCAAATTATAAAATTGAGATGTATGGATGTTTGTTAATCTTTCGCGCAAAAATTTCTGAACAGATTTGGATGAAACTTGGAATATACATAGTTTATGATTTAGATTAACACATCGGCTTCTTTTTATCTCGGTACCACTGGAATGAATCGCGGGCGGGAGCTAGTTTTTACATAATTACATATCTGTATAAGTAAAAATACTTGTGATAGGGGATTTCGCTCTAGGAAAGAATCAATTAAAGTAATTGGGTATGTATGAGTGTGAACGTGAGAAAATAAAATACATAAAGGACAAGTTTATCTTTAGCTAGATTAACGCGAGCGAACCCGCCAGTAAAAGCCACATAAAGTGACGACTTTTTTAAATTGTTTTATAAGCTTTTGCCGGGATGCTTTAGCCTGCATTAGTTTTGCTTCTGAATGGTATGAAGCAACTATCCCAGCACCTAAGTCGGTAAACTCGTATAAGTTTCAAATGGGACGAGTAATATCAAGTTCGCAAAGTGAGCAAAACGCCTCATTAACAAACTCATTAACTTGCAAACACCAGGAATTACAGCAAACTCTGCCGTAACTAGTTCGTGTTAGCATCCATAATACATTGGATTCTGTGAACTGCTTCACGGAGATTGTATTCCAGTTATCAGTTCTTGACAACACTAGTGTTTCAGAAGCAAATTGAAAATTCGGACCAATCTTATTGACATGCTAGTAAAAATAAACAAGTCACAAACGTGGAAAAAAGTGTCTGCAACAAAACTCTACCAGCGTGCGCCGACTTTTCAAGCTACTTATGGTCTAAATTTGTGCAAATTTGGCATTGTGAAGTTTATATATGTCAAATACGCTTGGACGTTTTTTGTCAGTTGTCACTTCTTCTTCTTCGTATGAGCTAGTGACCAACTCTGATGTCGGAGTTTTTAGGCCGCCCGAAGGCCTCCGACATGGCTTCACGACTGAAAAGCCGGGACCAACATTTTAGCGTGCCTTCCAAAGCACGGAATTTGTCACTTGAAGACTGTGACTCTATAGTAGTCATATATAATATTTTTATGGCTAGTTACATATTTTTTGATTGGCCTATTAACTCAGTTGGTAGAAAAACTGCCTTATGCGCTGTAGCGGGTTCAATTCCCGTCCAGAACACACATTAATGTCGCGTAAAAAACCCTAACATCAAATAATAGTAGATTGTTTTACAAGGGACTAAACCATCCCATTATATACGAGGTTGTTATACTCCCGAGCGTAGCGAGGGAGGATGACAAGACCGAGTTATAATGGGTGGTTTTGGCCCGAGTAAAACACTCTACTTTTCACTTCGATTGCGAGAAAATAAAACAATTCAAAATTAGACAATTTTCAGAAATTTTATTAAAAATTAATCAACCTTCATAAAACATCACCAAGACGGTTCTATTTTCAAAAAAAAAGATTGACGGAGCACCAAGAAGTCGAGTTTTTATGTAAGAGAACGAATGCTTTGTACGGGCTGATGATTTTAGACAAAAATTAAAAAGAAAAAATACTTTTTAGCCCGAGGTATTAAACTCGAGTTTTAGGCCCGCTAAGCTACACTATTATGATACACTTTTTGAGCAAGAGAAGTAAAAAACATATTTATGTTTTTTCGATGTCTAGGTGTTTTACACGAATTAATGTATAACAAGTCTTTCGTACATGGGTACCATAGTAGGATTTGCTTATTTTAGAATCAGTCAATCGTATATAACCGTATAAACGATATCCCGTAAATAAACTGTACTTACTGTAAGGCTCCATAGAGTGAGTCAATGTTTACGTTTTTTTTAAAGATCCCAAAAGGCGTGCTTAATTTATCTGTAAATAATTTCAAAAATATGGTTAAACGTAATCTTTGTAATAAAGCTTATTAAAACATCTCTTAATATTTAGATGACAAAAAATCTTGAGATAAAACTGTCTCCAACTCCCTCAAAAACAGTGTAATAGATAAGAATAAATATTGTCACAAAGACTTTTTATAAATATAAGCCAAGTAGAGTTTCCTGCCAATTCTTCTCTGTTTACGAGTTCTTTACTTTTTACTTTTACTTTTATTTTAAAAAATATTTCTTTTACAGAAGTATCAGTCATGATTGTGGATGGAGCTGGCGCGAAGGTGTCGGAACAGGTCTGTGAGCTTGGCAGCACGGTGGCGTTGCGGTGCGAGGTGCGAGGCCTGAAGATGGAAGGTGGACCTTCTCTGCTATGGTACAGGAGAGATGACTTGCTGAACGATGATACCACCAGAGGCGGGATCAGGTAATCCCTTTTACCCAACTATGGCAATATCAAAAGGAAGGATTAGTTCAGGCTAGTTCCGAATGGGTGTCGGCGGTGGATGGAGCGTCGGCGGCAGAATTGATGACGTCCGCCGTAGACAAAATGATGCCCTGAGGTGGTGTGCGCGGTGCTTACGCAAGCTAGGGGCAAATGATGATGTAATAGAGTTATAGGAGGAGCTTACAATGATGTGGGCTGACGCTGCTAAATCTGTTGAAGAGTCCTCAAGAGCACCCGTGGTTTTGGCATAACGGTGCTAAGATGAAACATCGTGGTGGTTTTGGCCGGCAAAATCATTCTGTGGCCCCATAATGGAATGGTATCCATAAGGTTTTCCCCACGTAAAAAAAGTCTAGTTTATAACGGGGCGCCATGAACCTGTCAAGTGTTGCTGCAGCGTCGAGTCTTTCATCAGGCTCGATCGCGGAGACTAGCGAAAAAGTTTTCGTTTCGTAAAATTTTTGCGTTGAGAAAGCGTAAATTCAATTTTATTTCTTGGTAAAGGGTACCATAAATCCTATTCTGTAACCCGGACAACGTGTATGCGAAATTTCATGAAGATTAATTGAGTAGTTGAGGCGTGAAAGCGTAACAAACAATCTAACACTAACTTTTGAACTTATAATATAAGTTAAGAAGTTAAGATTGACTAGTGGAGACGGATGATTAGGTAAAATTTTTGATTAGTAGCCTGAGAGCTAAGCAACTTTTTTTTAATGATACCTATTGATGAAACTTGCACATGGTCCATCTGATGTTAAGTGGTAACCATTACCTATAAAAAAGTATTGCTTCGTAGGTCACAGATGTTTGGAACGTGCTCTACGATACAACAACCTGCGTCCTACGTCCAACTTGAAGCATTAAGGTGTTAAGCCTCATGTGCCTATAATTTCACCGGCACCTACATCCTTAAGACCGAAACACAGCAATGCTGCGTCACGGCAGATATAGACATGGTGCTAGTACTTCCCCGGATGAGGCCTTCCAGAAAATTTCTACTTCTGCGGTTTTTCCCCGCCGAGGACTAACGTTTGTGTGGTGAATATAGAAGATTTTTCTTTGTCCTGCGATCCTCAGCTGCGCATAGGCCTCCCCCAAAGAAGGGGGATAAGTCCATAATCCCCACGCTGAGCATGCAAGCTAGTTTTAGTTTTAGTGTTGAGGTTTTATAGCTTTTTAATAAATTTTGTCAACAGTGTCCGCACGGAGTTTGGGGCGAATGGTGCCAACTCCGTGCTTCGTGTGGCGAGAGTCCGCAATGATGACGCTGGGCGGTACACGTGCACTGTTGCCCGTGCACCCCCACCCGGCACGCCGCCCGCCCACGTCATCTTACACGTCATCAAAGGTAAATAAATTTAGTTTGTATCTATACGGTGCCAACAGATTATACTATATTGAACAATATCCGTGATGCGATAATCGGTTTAGCTCAAAAAGTTTTTTTTAAATAAATCTATGGTTTAGCAAATCTTAAAATTCACTATGTTCTGAACATCAACTCATACGGCTGATCTCTACTTTCTTTTGTCCAATATCATCAGTTAGAAAGGAACGCATACATATATCAATGCGACTTCAAATGAGATCAATAAGTTAATCGTACTAGAGCGCTCGAACCACAGATATAGGAAGACAACTAGATAAAGTCTTAAAATTCAATACGGCTGATATCTACTTTCTTATGTCCAATATCACCAGTAAGAAAGGGATGCATACATATATCAATTCGACTTCCAAAAGTTAATCGTACCAGGGCGCTCGAACAAATTTCTATGCAGGTTCATACAAATGCCCTGGTACGAAGTCGTACGAAGACGCAGAAATCGCATTGAGATAAAGTATGCATCTCTTTCTAGCTAACTTAAACGGACATAAGAAAGTAGAGATCAGCCGTATGAGTTAATGTTCAGAGCTTATATAAATTTTAAGACTTCTTCTATGCTTTAGTCCTATTTCTTTGGCTTGAACAAAATTCTATGCAGTTTCATAAAAATGCTCTGGTACGAAGTCGCAGAAAGCGCATTGAGATAAAGTAATGAATTCTGAGACTTCATCTAGTTCTTTTCAATATAAGTGCTTTGAACACCATCCGCGAACATCACATTGAGACGTTAAATAATTGAAATCTGATTGTCAACCATGCACATTATTTTATATCATTACTCGTGTCCGATAGTGCGTTGACACAAAAGGTGTCCCACCAAAGTTCGGGGAAAATCTTAAGATAATCTTACCTTAAGGCAGGTACTGACTGCTGTAACGTAACATGCAATGTAACATGAAAGGAGCATTTCATAAGTGTAGACACAGCGCGTGAACGAACCAAGCATGTATGCAGAAATGGTCTGTTCGTGCGCTTAACGCAAGGCGTCCACAATATGGGAATTATATTATATTGCACGATACATTGCGACATAGTTTATTAGTAATGTGGGGGAACAAGGATGCTCTGCTTACTTTAGACCAATCTTTGAAGCCGTGTTAAAAATGTACAGCATTATTTATTTATTTACTTATCTTGTCACCAGGTGAAAGCCTTGCCGAGCTACACCAGGGCGGCGGAACTCTCTACACTTGTCATCCATTTGTGGCAATCCTGTCGCTGTGCGTCCTTTTACAAAATGTATTATTAAATATTTATTAATAAATTGTTCAATTTTATAATCATTTGTTTATTATGAGCCCTTTTTTAAGTTGGCTGAAAAAGTTATGTCTTTGGAACCCAAGCCATTCTCAACTGCCAGTGGTGCACCCTGTAACCAAGAGCCAAAATAACAAAGAATCTCCAAACTCTGGCCAACTGATTGTGGCATAGCACATCCAAACACAGGCACAGCAAAAATCCTAAGCCGCCGACGGGCAGTATCAGCGAGATGCCCTGGGATCCTCAACCCGCATGCCTACTCAGCACTAGGCACTAGGCTTTGCCTAGCGTAGGAATTACAACTCGTTATAACATCTCGTAACATTTCTCGGGTCTGGGTGTTTTCTATTCATCATCATCATCATCAGCCTATAGCAGTCAACTGCTGGACATAGGCCTCCCCTAATGAGCGCCATTTCGCCCTGTCCTGAGCTCGACGCATCAAGCTTCTAGCTTCCAGCAAGCCTTTCGCAGATCGTCACTCCACCTGGCCGGAGAACACTACGTTTTCCGAGCCGCTTTCTCTACTCAAGAACTCGTTTACCCCAACGGTTATCGGTTCTTCGGCAGATAAGGCCAGCCCACTGCCACTTCAGCTTGCTAATTCTCTGAGCTATGTCGACCACTTTAGTTCTATGTCGGATAAACTCGTTGCGGATTTTATCCTTCAGAGAAACCCATAGCTCGTTCCATAGCTCGCTGAGCGACTTTAAACTGGTGGACTAGCCGTACTGTGAGAGTCCACGTTTCGGCTCCGTATGTCATGACGGGTAGGATGCACGTTTTCTATTTATAGCGTGTATTTGTTTACAAAAAAGTCAATCATGTAATTCCACTAATAAAAGGTCTGCTTAGTTTGGGGCTCACTTAGTTTGGTTGGAACTCTGTTTAACTAGGAACTTAGTTTAATTTAAAGACAGGTAAATAATTTTGGACATTCAGATCCAACATTTATCCGTCCGATTCGTGAATTAAATGAAACGGGAAGAACGAAAGACAACTTAATATAAATTCATTTATTTATTTAAATAATACCAATAAACCTATTGACTTAACATTCACGAGTTGACGTCAACCTGACAGGCCGACACTTTATGTTTGAACTTTGGTCGGGAGGTTTCAGGCTCTTACAAAAGAAAATCAGCGCTACTTAGCCCATCCCAGGCAAAGCAGCTATAAGCTGAGAAGGGACTTTTTTGACCCCAACACAATCTTAGTCTTAAACTCTAAGTTTATAGTTCTACTTAGCTTTAGTAACTAACTTAACTATTTGTCGTAAATTGTTTCTTTGTACCTATTATTTCCTTTGTTAATGTAACTACCTACTTATATAGGCACATTAAATCTATAGATTTAAACATATGTATTACTGGGCTCAAACAATTACTGCACAGAAAATAAAAATCACTAAATATTCCACCATCAACCTAATGTTTCGCTGACTTACCAATATTTACTCGCATCCCATTCACACAAATTCGAATGTAACATAGAAGCAAGTAACATAATACGTAAATGGACTTTCATCCCATGTAAATGAACGTATCAAATGGAATTTCACTAAATAGGGTGTAGCAGTTGCGGTTAGCCGATCTATACCGTGCCCATCGAACACGACCCGAGCCCGCTCATAAATATGGAAATCTGAGATTCCACGTTTGCCACTATTATCCTAGCGTCACTCTTGTGTGAAATTTTCGCAATAGGCCGCAAATTAATGGGCGGATATTTTGAACTGTTGAACCATTGTAGAATCTTTTAAAGGGATGTGTGTACGATTTTATAACAAAATCCCAAATGACGTGATTAATCTATCTGTAAATAAATTCAAAAATGTTGTTAAACGTAATCTCTGTAATAAAGCTTATTATAAAATATACTTATTACTTATTACTTAGATGACAAAAAATCTTGGGGTGAAACTGCCTCCAACTCCATCAAAAACAATGTAGGTAATATTTATTAAGAACAATGACGTTAAAAAAATATAAGCCAAGCAGAGTTTCTTGCCAATTCTTCTCTGTTTGGTCATGTTACGAATTGGTGGTAAATTAAAAAAAATGACGTTTCAAAGTGTAACTATACAGTTCCTACTAAATAAATGAATTTTGAGTTGAGTTTGAGTTGAGTTGAATCATAGAGCTTTTAAGCCACTTTTAGTTTGAATAACTTATATTATGAATGATTGCATGCAGCGTTTACCTAGACGTAGACTTAAACGTAGACGTAGGCGTATGCGTAGGTAATAATGTAATGTGTGTGTGCTACGGGGCAACAGGTACTCGATACTCAACATAATGCCTACTGTTAAAGCAGTAGCCGTTGTTATTCTGAATTTATCATGGAATAGATTGACTGTGTAGATAAACTAGCTTGCGCCCGCGGCTTCGCTTGCGATTTAGATATTTTTCCATCCCTTGGTAACTTTTTTAAAGATGAAAGGATGACAACTAGTAGGGTGGTTTTAAGATGGATTCCAGGTCATGCTGGAGTACACGACAATGAGTGTGCCGATGAACTCGCAAGGGCCGGATCAAACGGTACACAGTTGGGTCCTGAACCGTTCTGTGGTATACCGAAAAGTTTTGCCAAAAGAACCCTAACAGATTCCTGCTTTAGAAAGTCAACCAGATACTGGTATAACTCTCCGGTATGAACCACTCCAAACTGTTCATTAGAGCCTTTGACAAACGGTATACCACCCAAGTCTTAGCGCTAAGCAGAAACAACCTACGCATTATGGTCAGAGCTTTGACTGGACATTGTAACCTTAACAAGCACATGCTTTAGTAAAGGCTTATGAATATGGACTTAAAACCACAAAATAAGTCTGCAAATACATCTACACAATACAAAATCTTGGTTTAAATGCGAGGATAATTGCCACTTCTGGATAGTATTTACGAATAACAATATATATTATTTAGGATTCTCGATGGTTAATGTTAGATGAGAATCCAACTGAAATATAAACGGTATAGGTTAAATTCCCTTCGAATAGAAAATCTATTTACCTCTATTCAAGTTTATAAAAAAGTAGTATACCTAATTTATCTTACTCACTAGAAAATCTTTATATTCTCAAATTAACAACTGCTGCTCCTGGCGGCCTAGAATTCCTAATATAGGACCTCAGGTGGAATGCATGTTTGCTTCTGATTTAGAGATCTTGGGTTTCAATCTCGACTGAGCCGTGTGCAAAAAATGTTTATAGTTCCGATGAAAATTAAGAGCACGTGGCCAAAACGTTAAAGGAAAACTTAGTGAGGAAATCCGTGGCTTAGTCCTAGTACGCATTGTGAGTAAGGCAATGAAAATAAGACTAATGAGAGTGGATGGCACAGGTACTGGGCAAATCTAAGCACTCAATCTAATGGACATGTACCCCAGGCCAGCGTCCCGGTCAGTGAGTAAAGTTACCCCTTGAATGTTGATCTACACTTACCAGAAGCCTCATTGGTCAGCACCAAACCTCTATTTGCAAACGTTCACATTTCATCGGTCGAAATTCAAAGAACGTCAATTGACGTTTGTCACCTGGTGGTCACCTGACAGATTGTCAAAGTTTGTAAAAACAGGACCGGTGCATATCATTTCAGTGTGCAACTGGGTATGTAAATTAGCCCGCAGGCCACTCAGCAAGTATTGCGAAAAAAGTTTTTACAGACCAATGAGAGACTGGCCAGTTATAATCTTTTTTGAAAATATAATTATTGTAAAAATAGGTACGTTCTAATTTCAAAATTTCCCTCGAAATTTTTGGGAGCTAATTGAAAAATGGTCTGCGCAGGAAACATTTTAGCGCTATTATTTTTTATGATTTCAAGTGTCTCCTTAAACAGGAAGAATCGTACGATAGACATTCATGGATGAAGGCTCTTCCAAGGCAACCATGTATAGTTGGTATAACAAATTCAAGCCGGTTGACTAACTTTGGGGAAGAAGAAAGAAGTAGTCGCCGTTTGACGATTGATACGGAAGAAAACATGCTAGCAGTGACAAATTTAATCTAAGACAAATGGCGAGTTACGTATCTGGAGACTGAGCAGATACTTCAGATTGGATCGGGAGGCTTTCACGAGATTCTTTCTACACATGCATCTTCGCGTGAGGGGGATAGTTTCACGCTGGGTGCCACACAACCTCACCCATGTTCAGAAGCGAGGTGTCTGCGGCGGATTGGAAAAAGTGTTTCGAAAACTAGTTCAGACGCATGAAACTGTACAGAGGCTAGTGGAGAGTTCATTGAAAAGATTTAAAAAATATTTAACTTTTAAAACACTTTATTTTATTTTCGCAAAACCTTCTGAGTTTTCCACGTTGGTATATACCCCAGGCACTATAGCGTCCTAGTCAGTGAGTAAATTTACCCCTTGATGCTGTAAAAATCATTTAAACTAAATGCAAATGTCTAAGTTTATAAACAATTCTTACTAATACTTATTCCAACTTAAAAAACAGGAAATATTTTTTGCCCCTTTTTGCAATAATAAGAATCTATGAATTGTAGATTGTTTGTGTAGTGAAGCAGCAGTACCTAAATAATCCTCATTATTGTATTGTATTTATTTATTTCAGAAAATAATATCCATATCACACACACACACAATTAAATTAAATTCCAATAAAATAATTATAAATTAGATAGGATTAATTAGGTTACAAATTCATATCACATTCCATTAAAATTACATTACATCAAATTATATAATATCATCATCATCAGGAATCATAGTCACAGACTGGTGCAACACATTTAGCAGAATGTATCCACATGGGAGACAGACAATGCTCCGCCACGTTTTTTAGGATGCTGTTGTGACTGGCCTTCGTTATTGATAAAGTATTTTTAACCTATTTTTCATCTCCTCGGAGGTTATCGAACTATGAAGTACATAATTCCGTTTTGAAAACTAAAACGAAAAACGATTAATGTTCGACTCAGTGCGACAATAAAGTGAGTAGGGGGGTTTTTTTTGCGAGAAAAGTATTAATCCCTCAGAAATAAAAATTATATGGGACCACCTTTCAAGTTTAGCCTTTGAAACAAAAATAAATATTTGAAAATCGGTCCATAATTGACTGAAATATCGGTGAACATTCATATAAAAAAAAAATACATACAGCCGAACATACATAATAACCCTTCCTTGGCAGTCGTATAAAATAGCCTTTTCCGTTTACCCTTTTTTCATCATCATCGTCATTATCATGGGTAAAACCGTGAAACTTCACCATCACATAAAACACAACACCTCACTCCCTTATGCCTTCCCCAATGAACTCCAGTAGAAGGTTGAAATTCAGGATTTTTTCCCCGGAAACTTTTTAGGTAAGTACGATTTCTAACAATTGCGTACGGTCAGTGTTGGGGCTTACTCATGGGGCGTACTCAATCAGGACAATTGGAATTATATTATTATCTCATATTAAAACTCAAATATTAAATGACTCCACCAAACCACAGCTTAATTGAATTGAATTCTTTAAAAAACGTGCGGTATCGCGAAACCACTTTGCAAACAAAAGTTAGATTAGTTCTAGCGAGTTCTACGGATGTAGGTATTACGGGTGTAAAACCGATGTAGATCTGTCTAGGATTGGGATTTCAATGTAAATTGAGCTTTATTATCATAAGATAAGATCTAAAATAGTAATGAGTAGAGCGCTAATCGGCCGATAAAGGGTCAGGAAGGATGTTTTAAATTAAAATAAATTCGTTATTCAGATCAAAGAGGATGCCACTTGATGCTCAGTTGTCCGTCGGTCGGCATTGGAAATTTTCTTGTTATTATTAAATACGCTAGAATTTACTTACTTCATCATGATCATCATCATCATCATCATCACCCAATAATCAGTCAGTCATTCAAAAATATTTACGTTTATTCCGTATGAGCTTTAAGAATTGAATAAAGATTTTATTTGTTTATTTATTGTATTCATTTATTGAGTTTACAGTTATTCACACCACACACCGGCCTAAATCAGTCCACTACTGGACATAGGCCTCCCCTAATAAAGGGAGATATGCCCATAATCCCCAGGCTGGCCAGCGGGTTGCGGATCGCAGTGTAAAGCTTCTTGCACCGCCCACGCTGGTGTCCATCGGTGGTCAGGGCATTTAGCTGTGTCGGAGACAGTATTATGCCGCATTCAGCCGACCGCCAGAGCCCCGTTTTTTATCTGTATAATTGCTGTCAGGGCGCACCACGGGCAGGTGAGAAATTGCGTGAATTTATGATGACATGAATTTACTTACTTGCTTTCTTACAATTCTGGCGCATCAACTCCGAAGACGTTCTTTGCCCCTGACACGATAGACCGTCACTGGCATCTGTCTTGTGTTGGCTCTTTCAGGTCTCGCTCTTGATGAAAGCTGAGGTCTTTCTCGACTTCATTTTATCATTGGTATTTGGGGCTCCTGAGTGGTAGAACGAATTGGTAAACTTCAAATCACCTGGCTTGCCATCCGCCAATTTGCTCTGACCTTTGCATCGGGGTGTAAGGGGTTCTAATTTAATCTTTGAAACCCAAGCCAGCCTCACCTACCCATGGTGCACCCTGCTAACTAACAAACGAGACTAGCAGTGGGCTAATTGCGGCATAGTACAGGCTAAACAGCTATATCTCCTGTTAACCGTCATACAGCAGTGTCGGCGATGTAAGAAGCTGTGCCCTGTGATCCCCAACTCACACGTCTAGCTTAGGTTTTATGGGCATATCTTCTTATTAGGAGAGGCCAATGGCCAGCAGTTAACTGATATAAGGTGGAGGTGGTTGGTGTTCTTGTTGTAAAAAAAACGTCTGTACATAAGTACAATATTTTATTTAATTTTTACCCACTTATTACTCTACTCTACCTGGGAGGGGGAGTGAGGGGAGAACTGAACTAACATCTTAGCCGGCCCAAATGTCAACCTCACCTGTACGTGCGTCACCACACTCTTGGTGCTCCGTGCTGGACAATTGACGAGGCTCTGACGACCGATACATGGCGGTATAACCATACACCCTCCTGGGAAACCGGCTGGAAAAGGCTTCAGTGGCCTGGCGTCTAAATAACGTCTGAAAGGTTTGGTGCAAATGGCAACCAGAAACCACTGCACTATATTTCCCAAGAAAATCATAATGGATAGCTCGATAGCAGGACATCATATAGTGATCATCATCTTCAGGAATGAAGTACCGACTACAAAGAAAGAAAACTCTACTCTACGCTGAGTTATTTAGAAGAGAAAATTAAACGGTACCTAGACCACACACTTTGTGCAAAAAAACTTTGTGGTTATTAGATTTTAGTGCAGCTGTGCTACCATCAACTTAATTCAATGACTCAGCTTAGCAAGTTAATTGATGGCTTGATTAAAACTAAAACTTAGTACAAGTACAGTTTGTTTAAATTCTGCCACCGTCATATGACGGACAAGTAGAATACCTTAATGTCGTCGGCGCAAACGGGCCACACGCGACAGCCACAAACGCCGCAACGAGAAGCTAGCAGCCGCGACGAGTGGCGGCTTCCAGCGTCAACCGTGTGCGGCGAATCCATATAAAGTGTATGGAAACTACAGGAAATATGATAATATGAGCCGCGCCTGACCTGGCCCGCACGCGGAGCAAACACACAGAACAACAAAAAGGCCCTCACACCTTGTAAAATTTACTGATTCTGACTACTGTGGCCCAGCGGGTGAAGCCTGCCTGAGATGCAGAAGGTTGCTGATTCGATTCCTGTAGCGGGTATACAAATATTTGTATGTTCTGCAAATTTTTGTCTAGGGTCTGGGTGTTTTCTATGTAAAGTGTATGTATTAATAAAAAAAACCTTATATAAGTAGTATACTGGTATAACTGGTATATGAATAGAATAGAATTATTTTTATTTACCACAACACACAACAATACACAGAAGAAACACAGGAAATATATTGGTATGAATATGACATAAAAATGAGAAAAGTAGGTACATAGCACAATAAAAACTACAAAAAGTAAATATGATATGAAAGTTAAAAGAGATCTTTTTGGAGTAATTTTAAATAACTAAATAACCCTACCTATTTAATGTGTAACATGTAAGTAGAAAGGTTGGTTGTTGTATAACAGTCTTATGGTTTCCTAGCTCTGATTTAGCTTGGAGCTAGATGATGATATGTGATTGTGTCGAGCATTATTTATATAGCATAAGCGCCACACTAGGCAACACGCAACAGCGACAGCTCACCGACTAGACACGACGAAGGCTGATGCCGAAAATTTTCATATACTTTCTTCAAATCTCCGCACACTTGGCGTCAGAATCGCGGAGTCGTGACGACAAGCTAGGAGAGTCACACGCTCTCGCTACTTGTCGCCGCGTCTATTCACGCTGTGCACGCGCACTCACGACGACATTCGCGCGACAGTGCAGCGTCAGTCTTGCTGTGAGCGCTGAGGAAGGTTCACGTGTTTATTTTATTGAGAAAAACGAGGATTATTACAGGATTTAAAAAAAAATGTGGTGCATTTTCCATATTCACTCACAAGACGAACAACACGGTCGTCTCACTCGAATACTCTATTCACTCACTCTACTATTGCTTATTATCGCTTCCTGCACGACGTCTGTCGAAACAACTAGTCGCCGACGCGACGCAATAGCTCCGCGTCTAGTCGCGGCGACAAGACGCCAGATGCAAACGACAAAGTCGTGTCTTGTCGTGGCAACTAGACGTAGTGAGATATCGCCCAGTTTGCGATGACTTAGAAAGTACGCGTTAGGTATTTCAGAAAATCATTTCTGTCATCAATCTAGTGTGCACCCTGTTTTCCGGATAGGGTGAATGAATTTATTTTTCACTTCTCTTGCTCAAAAAGTGTATCATAATAGTGTAGCTTAGCGGGCCTAAAACTCCAGTTTAATACCTCGGGCTAAAAAGTATTTTTTCTTTTTAATTTTTGTCTAAAATCATCAGCCCGTACAAAGCATTCATTCTCTTACATAAAAACTCGACTTCTTGGTGCTCCGTCAATCTTTTTTTTGAAAATAGAACCGTCTTGGTGATGTTTTATGAAGGTTGATTAATTTTTAATAAAATTTCTGAAAATTGTCTAATTTTGAATTGTTTTATTTTCTCGCAATCGAAGTGAAAAGTAGAGTGTTTTACTCGGGCCAAAACCACCCATTATAACTCGGTCTTGTCATCCTCCCTCGCTACGCTCGGGAGTATAACAACCTCGTATATAATGGGATGGTTTAGTCCCTTGTAAAACAATCTACTATTTTTACTAGGTATATTATGTAATATGTACAGTGTACACTGTGTACTGTTTTTATAAAATGTACTGTAGTAGGTATCATTTCGATGATTATGATGATAACAAAATACTAACATCATCATCATCATCAGTCTATAGCAGTCCACTGCCGGACATACCAAGATCTCCCCTAATGTTAGCTCGAAAGCTCGACGAATCCAGCTTCTACCAGCAGCCTTTCACAGATCATCACTTCACCTGGCGGATTATAAGTATTATCGGTACTTATGTTTATCAGTCTGGTACCCATAGTAGGTAGAACTCAGAATAACAACCAGATCATTCCGTTAGTCTTCAACGAGTCCTTGAGTATTTTTGCCACTAAGCATAGAAAATCGGTGACAACCTAAAGAAACTGCTCATCATAGGAAAAGTCAATGGGAAAATACCAAGAGGCCGAAGTCCGATGCGCGGGTCGGATCCCGCTCCACACTCAAGTCTAATTTTCACGAAGCCATTCATACAGCCCTTATCAGATCAAAGTGGCGTAGTATCATCAAAGAATAAGTGATTCATGGAGGGGTCACGACCCTCAGCACTAAGGAGACCGAAATATGAGGAGGAGGACCTATAGTAGGTATAGGCTCTACCTAGTTTTTAATATGTGTGATAAGTCCCTTAGATTTATTGAGAGTATTACGAGCGCTACATGACGGCCGTTACTTAAACGTGGTAGGTACAAGCAACTGTTTAAAGTTACTAAACTTGTAAATAAGCAAAGTTGGTGTTCATTCAGAACTAAATATTAATAACGAAAGGTGTCAGCTTTCATAATTGGATCCTAGGTACCTATTTAGTTTTAGCTGTGTTTAGTTATCAAAACTATTCCTAGTAACTCCGACATTACAGTCTATCCGTCAAATAATACATTAATGGTAAAACAGCAGGACTATAATATGTATTTAGATCATATTTTGTAATATTGACTCACACTCTACGTTTTGAGCTGATCAGAGGCCTCATTTACTAACTCAGTTGCACACCTTTATTTGCAAACTTTGACATTTCATCTGTCGAAATTCAAAGAACGTCAATTGACATATTTGTCAAAGTTTGTAAAAAGAGGACCGGTGCTTATCATTTCGGTGTGCAACTGAGTTAGTAAATGAGGCCTCTGGTCGCGGGGTCGAATCTCGCCCAAAACATCATGTTAATTTGTGTGATGAACATGGATGTTGATGTTTGTTCTGTGTCTAGGTGTTTAATAGGTAGGCTTCGCCTGGTTTAGGATCATTTTAACCGTGAGTAAGATCTTCCCTATATATAATGTCCACAGCTGAACATAGGTATCCCCCAAGGATTTCCACGAAGTCTTGAACCATCTTCATCCACTTGCAATTTTGATAGTATCCTCGGTCCATCTGGTAGGGGAGACCCCCTACCAGATGCCCCCTCACTTCGTCTTTCAGATCGTTATCTGTTTTAAAGGCTATATGGCCTGCTCACTGCCACTTCAACATACTGCACTCCGAGAGCTGTGTCGGTTACTCTGGTTCTCTTACGAATGTCTTCATTTCAATGTCACGCAAAGAGACTCCGAGCACAGCTCGTTTTGTAATTACTAGTTTTACAAAACATAGTACAAAATTCAGCGGATCGAGTTGGAATTTTGCGTTTATTTTCCTACGTTCCTACGACAACCTCTGTGGCGCAGTGGGCTAAGGTCCGCCTGTGACGCAGAAGGTTGCGTGGGACAAATGTTTGCATGTTCTGCAGATATTTGTCTCGGGTCTGGGTGTTTTCTATGTATGATATGTATGTATTTACAAAAAAAAAGTATATTATGTAATATATCAATCATGTGGTTCCCATAACAAAAGCTCTGCTTAGCTTGGGGCTACATGATGCTGTGTGATAGTTCAGCATTATTTATTTATTTATTTATTTACGTACATAGTTGTAAACTTAACATTCATATGATTTTGTAATTATATTGAGTTGACTGGCCTCATAGCTAAGTTGGTAATAACTCTGCCTTCTGAGCTGCAGGTCGCGGGTTCGATCCCCGCCCAGGACAAATATTTGTGTGGTGAACATGGATGTTTTTTCTGTGTCTGGGTGTTTTATAAGTATCTATGTATGTTTATCAGTATCTGGTAGGTACCCATAATACAGGCTATGCCTAGTTTGGGATCAGTTAACCGTGTGTGAGATGTGCCATATACTTTTTTTTTTAGCTAGCGGCAAGGTTTAATAAATTTGACCTTGAATGCGCAGAACACATATTTACAATTTTGTATGGACCATACTTAGATATAATACCAACCTCTTTGGTATAGACTGTGATCAAAGTTTTTGTTTTTCGCAGTATCCCCGCTATTTTAGCTAAGGCCTGTAAATCCGTGCCGGGACTACGTACGTAGGTTTCAAATACCAAAAATCCTATGATGATCTTTGGAACAAAAGTGGTATTTTTTTTAAGCTGCTGATTTGACCGACTTTTTTAATTAATCAGATGCCCATGATTTTGTCCGCGTAGAGTATTTCTTTTTATTTAGTGAATTTCACATTAAAAATGAAGGACGTCGCTACACAGAACTTCATTCCCCTTTTAACTCCTTCGGGAGAGGAATTGTCAGGAATGCTGAGATACATATGAATATTTTTTTATCGCCCCATTAAATACATCTTGAAGATCCTAGCTTTGAAACAGACGGACTTTCATACAAACTTGTATCCCCTATTTTACGCCCTTAGGGGTGAAATTTCTAAAAATCCTTACGTAATGGCCTACACTATACATAAATAAAGTATCTAAGTGCAAGTCTGAGCGGTTTGGTCTATGCGTTGATATATAACCCAGTCAGTCGGTTTACCATTTTATATTATTTATATTATATTATTTTTAGTAAATTTATTAAAGAAAAAACAATCTCTCTCTACATAGGAATCAAGAGTGATTAATCTGAGTAAACAGTAGGCTTGATGAAACTTTAATTAATATTTGCGTCTCTAAATTGAATTTCAAATTTCTCAGTAGTTTATTGGACGAGTAGCCAAAGGTTGCGGGTTCGATTCCAACGACAAACAAACTGTTTCTAAATATTGTTTTGCGGCTATGCTTACTTCGGTGTTTTTAGTCGATCATAATCTGCTCGGTCACTATATGGATGGGTCCGTTTACGCTGCGTTTAAACGAGACGCGTCCGCCAAGCGCACGCCACGCCCGTCAGAACCCGCTTTGAAATTGTTGTATATAATTTGAGTCTTATGACATATCAATAGATATTAAATTGCATTTATCGAAGTCTAACCGCACACGCCTCGCGCTCGCCTCGCGCCAGCCTCACAGATGTTCTGCAGATATTTGTCTCGGGTCTGGGTGTTTTCTATGTATGATATGTATGTATGTATTTAGAAAAAAAATGTATCTATGTAGTATATCAATCATGTGGTTCCCATAATACAAGCTCTGCTTAGTTTGGGGCTACATGATGATGTGTGATGACATGACGTCCAGTATTTTTTTTTTTTGTTTTTTAATTATTTTCCATCTATCTTAATACTTTGCGTTATGTTCTCAAAATAATAAAAACTACCTGCCCCGAGCATAAATTAAAACGTATCGATGTAATTAATTTGGAGGTGTAATTTTCCTGCCGACACTTCACCCCTCCCGCCTTCTCCGTCACCCTTCTTTCTCCCGGTTATTTGAAAAACTACGGACACGAAACAAAACGGTTTTGTTCACAGAATACAAAATACAGCCGAACTGTGAACCACCTTCTATTTTGAAGTCGGTTTAAAAGGTTCAACTCTCTGTCTCAATATTTGTTAAAAGTGGGAGTTTTTTCGATAATATTTTTAGAGGCCTTATTTTAGTTGATTAAGCTAAAGTTATAAGCTCAAAACTATTATTTTAAATCTATATTTTCTAACAAATAGGTAGTAGGGACTTGATTGAGCCCTCGATATACATTACAAAAAAATTACACTTAATAATATAAAAGCGAAAGTTTGTGTATATATTCCCACTCAAGAAAAAAATATTCCTAACAGATCTGCATGAAGCTTAAAATACTTACTGTCAGCCTTCAGGCTTAAGTATAGTTCACTATCCCATTGTGGAGCATAGGCCTCCCCATATTTATCCAGCCGGTCCTGCGTAAAAACGTTAATGCAGTTTCCCAGTATTTTTGGCAGTATTTTTGGCACCGTCTCGCTATATCCAAGTTAAAAAATCGCCACTCACTAATAATACATAGTTTATAACTTTAGTTAACATATAGGCTACTTTTAATCCGGCTATTTAATTAATGAAATATTTTATTTCACAACAAATATAAATGTACAAATAATTACAATCATAAAATAGTTACTAATTTTAAATTCCTATTTGGACAACTAGGAGTTTACGCGAAGGAAGCAATTTACATAAATTTATTTTTAATCTACCCAAAAATTCAACAGTTTTAGAACTTTTACTATTAATAATGAGACATCAAGTCTTTCGATATTCCCCGCCCGCCCTCGAGGGAGACTCGGCAATTTTACACCACCCGCTGAAAAACTTTACATAAAACCCTGTATTTCTTTCCAATAGATATCCCTTGTTGGTTCAGTATTAATTATTGCCTGGTAAAATTCCCTTCAAGCTTATTGTTCGTTATAATTGGCAAAATTAAAAGTAACCTATGTAATTAATACAGACCGTGTTCATAAATTAATTTTGGTAATTGGTTAATTTTGGTAATAGTGATTGGGTGTTTTTTACCTGTTAATTGGCCATTAAATTGTTTGCCAGTAAATATGCTACATTATTATTATACAAGAAAACAGCCTATATAATTCCACTGCTGAACATATGAATCTCACAATAAGAAGGGGGGATATACCCATATAATCCCAACGCTGGGCATGTGGATTGGGAATCGTGGGGTGCACATTCTAGCATCGCCGACGATGCCCCGCCGGTCAGTCGGCGGCGGTGCTACGCCGTAGTCAGCCGATCCCTAGAGCTCCATTTGAGCGACCTCCATCTGTGCACCCCAATTTATACACTACTAGCTTCCACCCGCAGTAGCCGGATAAAAAGCCTGTGTTAATGCAGGTCATAAACTATGGATATTCCAAGCTTTACGTTCAGTGGTTTTTGCGTGAAAGAGTAACAAGCATCCATCCAACGTCAGCAACATCCAACGACATCCATTCTCACAAACTTTCACATAAAACATATATAATATTAGGAGGAAAAGTGAAAATTAAAGTCACTTTTTATGTACATTCCTTTGGCACGCTCGTAGAATTTGGCTTAGTTAGGTATACTTCGTTCAGATCATCTTAGTCCTCCCGGTCACCATTTGATGGGCCAACCGCATCCCATCCACCACCATCATTATAAGGGGAGAAAACAAAGTGACGTTCGAAAAAGAAATTAATGATACACTATTCAATACATTAAAATGGTTAAATATGAATAGTTTACAAATCAATTTAAATAAGACTAATATCATACAATTTAGATCGGATAGACTTAAAAAAGCGAACATTGCGATTAACTATAAAATAATACTCCAATTGAAGAAGTTGAAACAGCTAAATTCTTAGGGATTTGGCTTGATCAGTACTTCGATTGGAAGACACATGTAAAATTTATCTGTGATAATAACCCGTCTTTAGGCCATAAATAGTTCCGCCGGTGAAAAGTCTGAATTTTGACTGCGGGCCTCGTGTATGGAGTGGAGCGAGTGGAAGCACGGAAGGTTTTTTTTGCCGCAGAGAAAAAGAAGCGGGAATTATTTATCTATTGTTGTGAGTAATGATAAGTACTGGTACTGATTATAACGGGCTAAAGTCGAAAAGTCTCAAGATGAGAGTTCGTAATAATTAAATTTGAGAGCTCCATAAGCGCACATCGGAATAACAAAGAACCCTAAAGAAACAAAGTGAACCGAAAACTTGGGTTTCTTGAGGAAGGATGTAGGGGAAAATTGGTCAACATTAAACAAACATTAAAAAAAAATTAAACATCTTTGTAAATACATAGAAATATTTATTCTGTACCACGTTATAGAACAAACACCAATTTACCTAGCTAGGTACCTACTGGCATAAGTACTTTTACAATATTTTGTTTTTTATAATAAATTACAAACGAAATGTAGCACTTACACGAAATGTACGCTTACAATCTCTAATACACGACCTCTCCATCAAGCTAATAACATAGTGTAATTATCATCCAAACATAGGAAGAGTAAGAAAAACATTTTAAGAATAATAGGCATTCAAAATTATATTACAAAATACAACAGCGTACCTATACGAGGCGAGAGAGAATAACTAAGTATTATGTAAATTAAATTGAACAGTTATATCGTTTCTCTTATTCACATTAAATAGGATTTCAATTTTTGGTTCTATATTGAAATCCTGAACATCCTGAATATTAAAAATACAAATGTAATAAGAATTTGAATATCACTGTTTTGTGAATATTTTTTGGCGTAATATGGCAGCATCAGAATCAAAGAGTTTCATCTCATTCAAAAGAGGCATTAAAAAATGGGACAATCTTTCCCCATATCCTCTCTTCGATACGAAAATGATAAATAATTTTATTGAGATCAAACACAGCGGAAATTATGAAGATAGCGTCTCGAGTCGTTGAGAGAAATTGAACGTGTCACGGAGAAGTTAATGAGTATCCATTGAGTATCCGAATGTTATTAAATGAGATTTATATCACACGAAAATAGGTATTTCCGTGTTTTTTCTATTTCTTGTGTGTATTGTGATGTGTATTTGTGCTAATAACAAAAACCATTTTTCGATTTTTCGGCTGTTCCTTTGGTCCCAGGTTGTTCCAGGTTTGGGACCAAACACTTTTAGAACATACAAACATTTGTCTCGTGGCGGGAATCAAAGTCACAACCTTCTGCATATCTCAGGTGGGCCTTCGCCCACTGCGCCACAGAGGTCGTCATTTCTATAGGTATCTAAATAGTTTGTTCAATTTGTAGATACATACCTACTTAGAATGATCACGTCCCCGCAAAACCACCACGTGATGCAGGGGGCTTGAATCGAGACAGCCAGACTGGGGCTAATTAACCTCATCGTCCCAAGTGCTTTGTATGCCTGCAACAACAGCCTCTTAACTCAAAAACAAAGTCCCTAAAGGTAAAGGTAGGGGATGCCAAACAGTACAACATTTAAAATCGTATTTTTTTTTTATTAAAAAATTAGTAACGCAACCAAACAGAGAAGTATTGGCAAGAAACTCTACTTGACTTATATTCAGCATCATCATCATCATCATTATCAGCCTATAGCAGTCCACTGCTGGACATAGGCCTCCCCTAATGAGAATATATATTCAGCATATCAAAGGTATAAATTCAATTGTCAGTTAATACTCTGAGTAGGTATCTAAATACGAGTAGCTTATCTCAAAATGTACTCTGAAAAAATGCACCTATTTAGGTTCTAAAAAGGTATTAAAATTATGCGAAAGTATCTATTAATACATAGTGGTAACTGACAGGGAGGCGGTTGATTCAGGATGAAGAATGAGAACCTACTCCTGTTTTGAAATCGTGTAAAAACACTTGAAACTTGTTCGATGGATGGTGCTGCTTGAAAGGGAGCTGTAATCTAGTTGGTCATGTTGACAGACAGACAACACTTACATGACCGATTATGAAAGGTACACTGTGGCTGTGATGATGACTCCAAATAAGTCAGTGCCATGTAAAAAGACAGTTTTTATCTTCTTATATCATGTACCTAGCGAAAACTCTCTTTGTTAACATTCCACATGACAGGTTGCAACTAGAGGTCCAGATTTTTTTGTTGCTACTCTTTTCAAATAAATAAATAGCTAGACTAGTGCTAGACACTATAACACAGTATTTTAATGGCCCCAAACTAAGCAAAAGGCTTTGCTTAGTTTGGGGATTATGGAAACACAAGTAGGTATATATTATGGGAACCACACTTTTTTTTTATGCGGGCACGTAATCACACAGCATCATGTAGCCCCAAACTAAGCAGAGCTTAGTAATTAAGGGAACCACATGATTGATATATCACACATATTTATATATATAAACCATACCATACATACCATACATAGACAACACCCAGACCCGAGACAAATATCTAGAGAACATGCAAACATTTGTCCCGCAGCGGCAATCGAACCCGTAACCTTCTGCGTCTCAGGCGGACCTTCGCCCACTGCGCCACAGAGGCCGTCATTACTAATATACACTACTAATATACTTCATTTTTCCATGCTAATATACTAATTATATACATTTTTTTATACATAAATTTATTGCATTGGAAAAACCCAGATCCGAAACAAATATTTCCAGATAATACAAACATTTGTCTCATGGCAGGAATCGAACCTGCAACCTTCTGTTTCTCAGACGGTCCTTCGCCCACTGCGCCAGAGAGATCGTCAAGTCAAATAACACAACGTAACTCCCAATTCGCATACAACTGTTATGTAAGAAAATGTTCCGCTCTTTTATAACATTATTGGCTGAATAAAAAGCTATAAGCGTTATAACTTTAGTTATAAACATTTATTTAGCGCTGCGGAACAAGTAAAGTTTTTTCCCACGGGCAACATTCGATTTAAACAAATTATGCTAAAAGTTCAGGTGACCGCAGCAGAAAGTTGGCTTTATTGCCTACAAGGTGCCCCGGGCATGGAATTGCTTCTAGTACCAAATGTATTCTTCATAATTATGTTGTTTTATTTAGTGTTACTCAAAAGATGAAAGAAACGCAAAACCTTATAAGGAACTTTTAGAAAGGAATAAGAGGCACAGATTTTTGGTAAATGCTCGCACTCCCATGATAAATACTCCTTTGGTACCAAGGAGCCTTTATCGTGGAATTGCACTTACTACATAGGTACTGAAACAGTGAGTTTACAGATAAGTATACTTACTAACTACTACCTACTTATGCAAAAATTTGGTTAATTTAAAAATATTATCACTACAAATGCAGAACATTATTTATATATTTAAAGTGTGATATTACATTTTAGATATTTAGCAAGTTAGCCAGAATTATAAAATCGAATGTCCATTTAATTTAATCTCGAAATGTAAATGTATTCTGGTTAGTACATTTAATCATTTTGTAGAGAAATCTAAACAACAGTTTTTGACTAAAAACAACATATTTTTTCCTTTATCGTCATTAAATAGATTTTTATTAGTACTAAGTACCCTTGGCCCTACCTTGGTACCTACCCTTGGCCACCATACGAGCGTTCCTGGATGCAAATAGCACAAAACCGTGGTGGATGCTATAAACTGAGGAGGAGCAGTGGATAAAGTCAGGCTGTGGAAGATGATGACGATGATGATGAAATAGAAAAAAAAAAACCTTATAATAAAACAGTACTTAGCACAAGCTACCCCTGCAGAGCTACAACTGGAATACCAAACTGCATGAAGTGTTTCTATCAATAGATTTTCGTTTTGTCGAAATTTCCGAGTTCTTCAGAGACATATTAGACAGACTGCATTCTAACTGTCTTATTCATATCAGTTCTATAAACTTCAGATAGCTAAAATGGCGTTAAAATATCATGTCACCTCTTTTTATTTACATTTAAATGACAGCGACCACCTTACTTTATCGAGCCGTTATAAAATGACATTATTTGGTTAAGAATAAAGGAGTAACTCTGATGAGTTACTCCCTTATTCTTAACCAAATCAGAAATAATTAAGAATAAAGAAATATTCTGAGACACCTTATAGGCACTTATTCTCTTAATGTTGGTAAGTACTTAGTTTGTGAAGTAGGTTTAGGTTGTCAGACAAAGCCACTAAACTTATAAGAACCACTCAGGGGCAGACCACTCCATTTTATCTGCCAATGATCGGTACCTAAGATATAGGTCGAGGGAAAGCATTAATAAACTACTTATTAATAACTAGCTGGCGTTCGCGGCTTCGCTTGCGGGGTATTCAGACGAAAATTAATCAATTGTCAGATAGTACGAACTTAAATAGCTCATCCATTAAATAAACTGACGATTTAAAAATCTGTTCTGTTTTACAGCCCTCGCAAACACGACGCGTTGTCGTCGCGCTTAGTCGCGAGCGTCGGTCATATCTTGTTGTCGCGATTGTCGCCGTGTGTACGGAGCTTTGAACAAAATGTATGAAAATTGTACCCCGCAGCTTGTCGTAGCGTCTAATCGCTGACGTTTGTCGTCCAATGCGCAGGCTGTTAATTAAGAATTAATTGCACTTTTTGTTTTGTTGTAGGTACTGTTACTGTTTCACTTGTCACTTAATTTATTCAAAATAATGATATTGCCCGCTATAACTTTTTTGCGTATAGAACATATTACATGTGTCATTTTACATTGCTCAATTGTAGAAAAAAATGTTTTCATACACCATACTAAAAAGTTACATATTTTATTTCTAAAAATATATTTAACGGTTCTCGTTCTACTGTTGGGCAAAGGTCTGTCGAGTTACCTCCCCACCATCCATTAGGTATAAAATTTAAAAATAATTGGAGTTAAGTGAAACTACCAAATTGGTGAAAATAAAAAAAAAATGACGATTCAAAGTCTGTAATGTGCGTACTGAATAAAGAAATTTTGACTTTCACTTTCACTTTCACTGCTAAACACCAAACCCAGTTTCTTGATGGTAAAAATGAATTTATATTTATTACTGGAACCGCCAAAACAGTATCATCTAAAATAAAAATATATAGGTACTAAAATCCATACAAAGTATGGTGCAATACAATGTTTCCCATGAGAGATGGCAAAGTAAAACATTGTCCTTCAACATTTCACCACAGAATAAATAACATTGTAAACGGGAAAGCGTTTCCCGGAGGTTTTTATTTCTCACGGGAAAACACGCACTCGGTAAATTGCCGCGCGACAAAATTTTGGAGCGCGCACTTGATCGTTTTAGCCCTGTATTCATTTCAAGCGGATGTGACATGGGTCCGCTTAGTAAAATGCTTGTTTGATTTTCAAGGGTTACACGCAAGTATTCGATTGCCACGCAATATTTGGAGCATACCCTTTTTTATATTTAAGCGGATATTGTGTCCTTTAAGTCGGTTGCTCCAACTGCTCCGTTGCTTAGTCGTCAACTTAGTTGACCACTAACTCATACGAAGAAGAAGAAGTAGGTTGTCAGGGTACTTACTTAGCCAACATATGCTGAGTCAGAGTCCGTTTTGTGACGTAATTATTCGATTATTATAATATTTTTGTATTGTTTTAAGTTGTTTTGCATATAAATATAAATATAATTATATAAAATGAATTATAAATATATAATTCATTTTTTAATTTAAAACATGTTTGTTTTACACGGGTAATAAGAAAATGATAAATTATCGCGGGATTTTTTTTAAATCGAGCACTTGATCGTTTTATCGTCGTCTTCATAAGTGAGTTTGCTAAGTACCTAATGATTGGATTTTAGAATTTTTTTTTCATCATGAATCTTATATAATAACTAATAACAAACTAATTTTGACCATGGCTACAATTCAACCTTAACGGAGTTTAGTGGGAACAACTAGAAAAAGTTAAGTGGGAAAAAAAACAAATACATCAACTTACGCATTCATAATAATGTGATACCACTACCTACTAAAAATATAGGTTTATACTCAAACTTCCAAAAAGCATTTTTTAAATCTTTGATATTCTGATTGTCTATGAATATTTAAAACATACTTTTACAACTAAAGCTAGTTATAAAAATCAGTCAAATGATAAACGATGCCTGAACTATTTAACCTTTATATGATGACAAACGAAGTGATAGGGGTGGGGTAACTTTAAGGAATGGTTAAATTTAAATAGCGTTTTTATGTAAAGGGTTTAATATTTTAGCGGCAGCCGAACGTCCGCTAAATCTACATAAATCCGATGGAAAATACTAGATACATATATATACATGAAATATTGCTGAGTATTATTGCACGTTGAAACAATTTCTCGGTTTGGTTAAATGGTACAGGCAGCGACTGGATGAGCAATGGATAAAATCAGACTTTAATAGGCGATTTTCACAATTATAATGAAAATTGTTGAAAACTGGAATAAAAAGGCAGAATGAACATACATTAAATTTAAAAAAAAACAGCTGGCTTGACATTATGATGTCCTTCAGAGTACATACAAAAATGCCATACAAAATAATAAATATGATTTTTAAAAATTTTCCGCTGTTCCTTTGAGTATTTCCTTTTTATTTTTAACCACTCCTGAATAAAACTAATAGAACAAAAATCATAATATTCAAATCGGTCAAGCCGTTTTCAAGCCTTTGCGAGACACGTACACGCGCGGCAATAATTACATAGCATTTCAAAAAAAAAAATGTTTGATAGTCCAGTCAATAGATTATCCATTGAATTAAAAATGTATGAAAATAAAATGAATTTCTAATTTTAAAATATTATTGATTGAAAATTAACCTTTAATGGTTCATGTGAATGATATCCCCTTTGAGTTTACCCTATTGACGATCTCATGTTGTTTTCCCTTTAAGCCCAATTTTTATGGAAAGATTTTTCAATATGTTAAAATAATTAATGGTCGGCAAATAGTAAATTAGTTTAAGTATCTTGCTACAATACTCGCTGTATCGGTAGGTACTTTGGTGTAAATCCAACCCTAGATTACAATCATCATCATTATCATCATCAACAACAAACTATAGAAGTCCACTCCTGAACATAAGTGTCCCCCAAGGATTTCCACGAAGAATGGTCCTGAGCCCTCTCCATCCACCGATTACCAGCAATCTTGACGATGTAGTCGGTCCATCAACTGGATGGAGAGAGCTCAAGACCGTTTCTCATATAAAATCCTTGGGGAGACCTATGATCAGGAGTGGACTTCTATAGGTTGTTGATGATGATGATGATGATGATTGTAATCCAGGATTTGATTTACATCTAAGTAGTACCCACAACTTTTTTTTCTATAACATTGAGAAGTCCAATTCAAGACCCGGGTTGATTTTTAATCGTCAAATAATTATTCAGCAAGCAGAATTGAAGTCCATTGAAAATATTCGAAAAATGCAAATAACTAAATGGAATTTAAAAAATTCAATAAATAAGTTATTTACTGGGTAGTAACCGGTGTATAAAATATATCGATGGAAAAATGCATGAAATTCCGCATTATATTTTAAAATATGTAGTGGTAAACTACGATTGAAAAATTTGGCTTCCCCTGTTCAACAGGTTTTTCTTTATTCACCTGCTTTGTGAGGTTAATATCGTAGAGAAGATGACATTACAAAAGAGGCGGGTACGACTTGGGCGAACACTTGGGGAGGCCTATGCTGAAAAGCAAGACAATTTGTATTTGTATTTGTATTTATTCAAAACATTACAACTATTATTACAGGTCAGACCTAATACAATAGTGTAGTCATCAAAATAATCCTTAATTCTAATAATTTAAGTTAATCAATTTGCAAAATAATAAATACAATTCATTAAAACAATAATACAAATAAATAATTACAAATGTCCCTCAGCAAAATAAACCTATAATTTTTTTTTTTAAATTTAGATACACACTTAATTCATAAAACAATAATAAAAAAATTATAATTACAAATGTCTGTCAGTATTTAGAAAACAATGTCTAAAAGTTATATTTTTTGTCGGTACACCTAAATATATTATATACTATTAAGTAGAATTAAGGTGTAACGTATCTTTAAGATCACCATTAATTATCAGAGAATAAGCAAGCTGAAGTGGCAGTGGGCTGATCATACCGATAAAGAATCGATAACCGTTGGGGTAAACGAGTCCTCGAGTGGAGACGTGAAGAAGTTAGATGCGTCCTATGTCCAGCAGTGGACTGCTATAGGCCGATGATGATGGTGATGATGTATCTATCTTTAAGTTTGTTAATAAAGGCTATTATTATTGTTATTATATTATTGGGGAGTGTAGAGTTAACCTACCTAGATTGGCTCTTTGGCTCACAATAATAATAATCATCATCATCTTTCTGCCACTATCCCATGTTATTTGGGGTCGACACAACACATACATATGTTCCCCTTCCATTTCTCTCTGTCATTCTCATCTCAACACTCACTCCTCACTCATGTCATTTTTCACACAATCCACCCAACTTTTCTTTGGCCTACTCTGCTACCTACTACTACTACTACTACAGACTCTTCTCTTTACTTGACATTCATCCCTTCTCATTTAATGCCCATAAAACCAACCTATCGCTCGTCAATTTTTCCGTCACTGGCACTACTTTTTACTTTTATTTCATTTTTACGTCATTCAACACATCTATTCCAACATTTTAATATTGCCTATTTTATTCGTAACCGCCAAAGCCATGTCTTCATACATTTTTACACTAGCTTCCGTCCGCGGCTTTGCTTGCGTGGTAAGAATAAAAAGAAACCTATGTGTTAATCCAGGTCATAAACAGTTTCATCTAAATCCGTTCAGTAGTTTTTGCGTGAAAGAGTAACAAACATACACCCATCCACAATCTTTCGCATTACAATATTAGTAGTGGTAAGAATAAAAAGAAACCTATGTGTTAATCCAGGTCATAAACAGTTTCATCTAAATTCGTTCAGTAGTTTTTGCGTGAAAGAGTAACAAACATACACCCATCCACAATCTTTCGCATAACAATATTAGTAGGACGTAAGATTACAATTTTCTTGATCTATTTTTACGTAACGAGTAAGCCCTACAGGTACGAGCAATGCCTTAAGCGGTAGACGTGCGAGCAATGCCTTAGGCGGCAGACAATATTGTCGTTTAAAGACAATAAGTTACGTTAAGTGTCATGTAACAGCGATAATGGCCGTGTTTCAACGGCATTGATTTAGCACGTCTGTAATGTTATGGCGGGTATACCACGCGTCATGTAAAAATAACGCTGGAAGAAGTGGAGGGGGTGTGTTTGCGCAGGGGTAAATACCGATAAATACCTATTGCGCAGCTTCCCCTCAGCGTTCTTCTTATGTGACGCAATTTCCGAAATGTAATATGCAATTTGCCATCCACATTGTCGAAATAGCGCCCGCACACGTAAAGATCGGACCGCGCATCGGGACTGCGTTCCAAACCGTACGGTTTGGATTGCGGATCAAACTGTCGCTGTCGTGCCAATGGCGCGTAAAGATCGGACCACGCATCTGGGACTGATCACTGACGTTATGCGCGGTTAAAACTGTGAGATTTGCCTTCGCATCGACATGTCAGATCGGACTGTCAGCCCCGCGCATCTACACGTACGTTTCGGAGTACGTTTCAGAGTGCGGGTTGGAATGGCGCGTGCTATTTCCCGCGGTCCGAACATTACGTGTGCAGGACGCTAATGTATTATGCAATGTAACAAAACTCCCATAGTGTGGACGTCTTACGCGCGCGATCTGTGCCCACTACGCCCACGAACAGAGTATTTCTGCATACTACATCCTCGGTTCGTGCGCGCGCTGTGTCCACACTTGCTCCTTTCTTGTTACATTGCATATTACGTTACAGCAGTCTGTACTCGTCTCAAGACGCATTAGATATATCTACGGTGTGTTTTACTGATTATGTTAATAATCGTGATACTATTAGGTCTGGTGAAAAAATCCTGAAACCGAACGAACACCGAAGAAAGCCACGCCATGAGCGCAGTAGGAGCTGGGGCTTGCATTATCCGTTGACTTTTGGTATCCGGATAATTCGGATAGTAGTGAACTTTATTATCCGGATATCCGGATATTTCGGATAATTCGGATAATTTTAGGAAAAGTTTAAAAAAAACATAAAGCAAAGGAAATTAAGTTATAAAATAGCTAGTTATTATAAAATGTTTAAGTAAAACCAACATCCACTATAACTTTAAACAATCAAACTTTACTCTTACTTCTAAAACGTCTTCACCTACATAGTAAATGAGTAATGATGGGATCTTATACAATTCAAGTGTTAAAGTGTTTGTATAGCAATGCCACTATGTCAATTCACCTCCAAGATCGTGTCCAACTGAAAAATGCGTGAGACAGGGAGACGTAATCTCTTCGAAATTATTCATCTCTGCATTGGAGGATGTATTTTAGTTTTTGCGCTGAGATGGACAAAGCATAGTCAATTATCAATATTTATAGTGAGTAGGTACATCACTCACTTTCGATTTGCTGACCATATAGTTATCATGACAGAATCGCTGGATGGCTGGCACAATGCTTGTTACAGGTGAGTCTTAAAATAAACGCATAAATATCGAAGTTATACTATGTCTATCTTAGTCAGACTGAAATGTCTACTGGGTAGATCCACTTTGACAAAGAGGTCAACCTATAAATCTAATTCGGATGGGCAGCGTTCGAATTACTGCGGCTTATATTCTCGTCACAGATATCAAAAGCCTTAAGGCGAATACCTACAAAGCGAATATTTCCATGTATAGCTGGCCATACATAATCAGTTTTACCGGTTAGGCATGACTGTATGTCAAATCTGTTGGGTTAATCTATGCTGGCTGGCTAATTGGTGATTTATCGTACTGAAACTTGGCCGCTAATTTAGCCTTGGATATAAAGCTAAGTCATACAACGAGAACTATGTTCGAAGTCTCAATGACTTTGAATTTGTAGTGAAGAAATCCGTTAAAAAACCAGGGTAGTCGATATAGCTCTCAAAATTTTAGCCGAGGCAATAGGCAGGCCAAATAGTTCACATAGCCGATAATCATTTGGTTATAAAGGTTCTCGAATGGTTACCGAGGTCTGAAAGATGAAAGGTTGGAAGACCCCCCCTGATTGACCAACGACATCGTCAAGTTTGCAGTTTGCAAGTTTGCAAATCCTTAAACATAGGGATTGTTCGACATCTCTTAAAAGCTTTCACGATTAACTGTCTTGAACATGCCCTGAATACCTATCGGATATACACCGAACACTGCTGCCCAATATATATATCGCCAATCACTGGCTTTGAAGTTAACGAAACTTTATAAAAGATGAAGTATTCAAAGAGCCCTGGTGATGTCGGAATTACTTCTGATGCCTTAAATATTGGAGAACTTGAGCTAGAAAGCTAGCTAGCTTAAACAAGCTCTCATTCCTCATTCAACAAACCTATTTAAAGATATTCTTAAAAACCGGTCAGTTTCCTGAAAAATTCTTACATTATACAATAACTATATTACATAAGAATAGTGACAAAAGGGACTTGGGTAATTACATACCTATGAACCTCATGGGGACATGGGAGATGTATACAAAACTTTTATCAAAATAATTGAACACAGCATTTTCTGGCAGCTTGACCTGCATTGCACCACCCGGGCAGGCTGGATTCCACCGAGACTTATCAATAACTGATCACCTTCATACACCACATCAAATAAACTACCTCAACAACGCAAGCCTCGAGGTTGGACTGGCGATGAACGAAAGACCAAAGTAATGACTAAAATTATGAGTGAAAAATTACGAGTGACGGGCCGGGTCATTGCATATGTCAATGAATACCTTTATCTCAGTTTAATAGTCTCTTTTCAGGCGGGTCAGGAGAAAGAAGTTTCTCAACGTACCGAAAACACCTGAAAAAGCTATTGGGCTATGAAAGATCTTATGAAAGGTAAATTTCCACTGCCTCAAAAGGAAAATCATGAACATGTGCATTCTCTCTGTACTAACCTACGACGCACAAACATGGTCTTTGACCGCTCTTTAAAGGTGCAAACTTAAGGTTTGCAAATGGGCAATGGAGCGCAGTATTTTGGGCATCAAACACATTGACCGCATCCAGAATACCACAGAGGGCTCCCAGACAAAAATCGCCGATGTAACTCATAAGTCCGCCGGTCTGGGCCGGACATGTTTTGGACAATAATTGTGGGCTGAGTTGGCCACTGAGTAGGTTTCACAGGGCGTAACGCGGCCGCGTGGCCGTCTCAGACGGAGGTGGCGTGTCAAACTGGACGTTTTTTTGGTATCCAAGCAAGCGGATTACCAAGATTGGGATGTGTGGAGTATGAAGGAAGGGAGGCCATTGCTCTGCAGTGGGATCAGACAGGCTCATAAGATAAGATAAGGAGATAGTAGTTAAATAATGAGATTGAAACAATAAATGAAAAATGAATAAAACAAAGATGACAATCTCTAACTTCAAACAAAAAACATACACTACCTATCGTTTCTAAGGAAGATCGCCTCATGTAGGCTACGTGTTAGTTTTTGAATGTTTTTAGATGCTATGAATATTTAAAATTAAGTATTACACTGTTTTACATTCAGGTTACTTGTTAGATACGTGTACACACTGAACATAATGAAAATATTATAGTTTTGATGTAGATAACTCCTTAAACAAATCGATATTTTTTAAGCATTTTAGTATCCGTATTATCCGAATTATCCGGATATAATGACCGTCATTATCCGGATAGTAATATTGACGAATTATCCGGATAATTCGGATATCCGGATATCCGGATTGCAAGCCCTAGTAGGAGCAGAATAAGCTGATAAATAAAATCAGACAGACTTTAAGCAACAATGTTGAGGCAATTGTTCCCCTTTCGTAAAACGCTGCAGATTTCATAAATCCTCGCCGACGTGCTTCAGAATACAAATGGTTTTGCGGTAAAGTGTAATTTCAGCTTTAGATTACCTTTATTTCCTGATTTTTTTATAATAAATTAGCTTTATAGGTAAATCAAATGAATTCGTTGTTGGAATGAATTTTTGCGTATTACCCTACCTAGACCTTAGACCTAGCTAGACCTTACCTAGACTTTAATCTTTAGTTTAGGTAAGGGCAAAACAAAATAGTTCATGTTATTGGATTTTGCTCTGTCTTATGTAATAATTAAATTATAATGAAAAGAGCCAAATGAAAATGCCTTTAAGGTGCCTTTATAACTAAGTATCGGATTAAGTTATAAGGTTATATTAAGTTGTTAGCTGTAGTTTCCTAACTATTGACTTCTATTCGAACCTATTCTATATAGTCAGACTATGGTACTTCCTGTGGCTTCCTGACTGCCTAGTACCAAGTAGTAGTAGTAGTTCGTTAAACCAAGGTTTAGTTGAAGATGGTAAAAATGTGCAATATGTTTTAAAAGTAGTTAGTTTTTTCATCATCATGAGTCCGTAGCAGTCCACTGCTGGACATCTGGCCTCTTAATGAATGCTATTGCCCTATGTCCTGAGCTTGACGTATCCAGCTTCTAACAGCACCCTTTCGCAGATCTTCACTCCACCTGGCCAGATGGCATCCACTACGTTTGCCGAGCCGCGGTCTCTAAGAACTTGTTCACCCCAACGGTTATTGGTTCTTCGGCAGAAATGGCGAGCACACTGCCACATCAGCTTGCTTATTCTCTGAGCTATGTCAACATTTTTTTTTATATTACTGAGTTGTACTCTGCTGCACAGGGACCGATAGGTTGTTTTTGTCTACTGACGTAGGAAGCCTATGTCCGGCAGTATACTTCTATAGGCTGATGATGATGGTGATGATGATGAAGATGATGATGATGATGATCATGATTATGATGATGATGGTGATGATGATGATGATGATGATGATTAAGATGATGATGATGATGATATAGTCCATTAAATAAATTCGAAAAATGTATCATCATCATCATCATCATCAGCCTATAGCAGTCCACTGCTGGACATAGGCCTCCCCTAATGAGCGCCATTGCGCCCTGTTCTGAGCTCGACGCATCCAGCTTCTACCAGCAGCCTTACGCAAATCCTCCACCTGGCCGGAGGGTCAAATGTATGAAATTACGTATTCTTATTTTCAATTATCTAACAGGATAATGGTAATTGACATTTGTAAAATCAATACAATCATGTACCTACACTACATACATAAACTATGTATACTGTATACCTACCTCTCAAAAAACAAAGTGACAGTTGGAAAATCCGAATTTAATTATATTGTCTGTAATTTGTATGTTTTGTTACGTAATTGTTTGTCTAAATTGATATTCCGTTGGTTCACGTATATTTTGCAATTCAATTTGTGTATTTTAGTAGATGGAATTCAGTCGAACAGATTGTTTGACTAAATTGGCAAAAATAATGGCTTGAATAAATGTATCTCTATTAGGTTTGTGCGTGTAAACATTTCAAGAAATAATTGAAATTTTCTATTCTAAATTTCATCTGCAATTATTATTAATGCACCTATTATTTTGAAAAAATATTTGAAAGTGCAATTGTTACTAAAATAGATTTTTTTAAATGGTTTTCCAGCTGTAGACCTTGGCTTGCGTGGGCAAGGATGAGGTTGGCGATGGGGCGAGCTTTCCCAGGTGATGCCTATTAACTCTCTTAAAAGTCATTAGGTTTTATGTTAATGAAAATACATAAATAACTAGTAATAAAAGGAGAATGCCGAGAACCCGTACCAATTGCGTCAAAACCAAACGTATCCCATAAAATATATTTCATTTTATAAATGACATTAACATTTTCTTTAGTTTCATACACCGACGGGATTAATAATCAAGTATAAAAATATTTTGTTGATTTGGTTTCCGCCGCACACCGCCATTAGACTGCAACAACCAATGATATATACGTTACAATGGCAACAAACATTGATGTAAAGTGTTATGTATGGCAATAACCCTCATTTTTAATTATTTTGACAGTAGAGTGTACTAAAAACTTATTGGATATGTTTTTGACGCACTCACTTTAGTCTTGGTACCGAGCACCATACATAAGACGGCATTCTCCTTTATGCTAAAGACCGTTGATTCTAAAGACCAAAACCAGTTTGTCATTTAGTGGCATCCTTCTAAAATTGACAGATGGAAACAAACTAAGTGCCTAATTCATCATATCAAAGTTTTATGATCTACATTCCGATTAGTGCTTTCGGGGTGGGCGGCCTAAAAACTCTAACACCAGAGATAAATGAAGTGCTCTTTTCTGTGGGTAAATGTTCCAAGTACCTATCATCAGTCTCTATGAAACAAGTTGGGTATATCCAGTATTTTACTCAAAACTTAAATCAATTTAAATTCATTATCAGCTGAAAAGTACCCGCACTTGAATTACAATACATACTTGAGATAGTTTGCATTATTGTCAATTTATCTAGTTCTATGTGCGTTGAATGGCAATAACTTTGAAAGTACATATACTTATAATGTTACCGACTTTGCCTGGAACATTTTTAATGTAAATGATAAAAGTTAATAATTTCTGTAATCGAGTGGTTCTGCTGACAATTCTCGAATTTAATGTATGCGATAACGCTTGCCTTTTCTCAATCTAACTTTTAACTCTAATTCAAGGGCGATTTCTTCTCTTTTTTTCTTAATTTCATGTTATGCTATAATACCAAGATAACACAAAGCTTCAGACTCCGAACATGACATGTTAACCTCAATAGGCTAGATGCCTGAAAAATTCTAATTAGTCCGTCATTTACATTATCAAAAAATATTAGACAAGTATTTTTTCTTTTGCCAATTAAACTAAATATTACAAAGATATAGTGCGTTGAAGTTCCGCGTGACGTCATGGGTAAGTACACTTTTTACATACAAGTGACGTCACGAGCCCCCGCTCCCGAACTTTGACGCTCTATAACTTTGTCGATTTCCATTGATTTTAAAAACAAAAAAAATACGTTTCCAATATTTTTTGATAATCTAATTGACTGACTAATTAGAATTATTATCAGGCTACCCAGGCATCATCCCTATTCGACTACAATACGACTGTTTCACTCGCTAGTCGATCAGCACCAACGAGCCGCTAGTAAAACCGACGTTCTTTAAAATCGCGGTATAGGCACAATAGGCTCGTACGTTGATCACCTACTTATGAAAGGTCTTTTGACCGCAAATCATATAAAAATAAACATTAGCAATTACTTAAATCTAATAAGAGAAACAGTGAAGCCGGCTTTTAACTATGGGATATATAATATTACATCTTGAGCTATTAGTAGATTGTTTTACAAGGGACTAAACCATCCCATTATATACGAGGTTGTTATACTCCCGAGCGTAGCGAGGGAGGATGACAAGACCGAGTTATAATGGGTGGTTTTGGCCCGAGTAAAACACTCTACTTTTCACTTCGATTGCGAGAAAATAAAACAATTCAAAATTAGACAATTTTCAGAAATTTTATTAAAAATTAATCAACCTTCATAAAACATCACCAAGACGGTTCTATTTTCAAAAAAAAAAAGATTGACGGAGCACCAAGAAGTCGAGTTTTAATGTAAGAGAACGAATGCTTTGTACGGGCTGATGATTTTAGACAAAAATTAAAAAGAAAAAATACTTTTTAGCCCGAGGTATTAAACTCGAGTTTTAGGCCCGCTAAGCTACACTACTATGATACACTTTTTGAGCAAAAGAAGTGAAAAATATTTTATCGCTTATCATACATTTTGACGACACACCTCCCCGGACACCGCACCTCCCCCTGCCTCGCCCTGAGTTTGCAGTGTCAAATAATCACGTGTAAAGATGTAATATACATTAAAAAGCCGGCTTGTTACAAAAAGGTCGCCACATAGTGTATGCTCCAGGAGCATGGTAGCAACTATAATGCTGGTTTTCAGTGGTTTTCAGTAATTTAGCTTAGTGGACGAACATACGCTCGTCGCCAAGTCAAGCGGGTGAAGCCGTAGAACGTATCACTATTCGGGCTCCTATACATTAAAGTTCTTGTTCCTTCCTACACTAAATACAATGTAATTTTTTTTTATAATACCTGAAGATGGAACTAGTTGGTACATTGTCCTGATACTTAGTGGTAACCATTACTACAAATGTGAAGCGTGAACTTGGTTAAGCAACACTCCGCCCGGTCAATACTTGTATGGGTGACCGTTTAGTGACATTTAGATTTGAGGCTCCCATGTTTCGTAAGGCACGTTAAGATGTTGGTCCCGGCTTTTCAGTCGTCAAGCCATGTCGGAGGCCTTCGGGCGGCCTAAAAACTCCGACACCAGAGTTGGTAACTAGCTCATACGAAGAAGAAGAAGACTACCAATGTATTGTTTTGCAGCTCACGCATGTTTGTAACGTTCCCTAGATGCAACGCCTTGCTATCATCAACTTGAGGCTTATAGGTGATAGGCCTGGTGATGTTACAAACTTGGCTCGCGTAAGGCCAGGATTGGCCGACAAGACCACCGAAAAGCCCCAAATTAAGCAGAGCTTGTATTATGGAAACCACATGTCTGATATACCTACTACTTAAATATATTTTTTATCATAAATATACATAGAACACACCAAGATCCAAGACAAGTATTTGCAAATCATAGAAATATTTGTCCCGCCCACTGCGAAACAGAGATCGTAAAAGAACATTTCTGTTGTTTTCTTTAAAATAAACCGGCCTATTGCGCATTATCATTATCTATACGTATGTATGCGAGCCCCTATATTTTTTTTTTTAGTATAATTATTCATTTTTAATAAGTGATTATATAACTAAATATTCTGCAATTATTTCAAGTGTCTACGTATTGCCGTAACGAGCCAGTAGAAGCCAGAAATATACGCCAAAATATTCGAACGAGGGTCTTGAACTACCATCGATTTTATACTTAATACATGCAATTTTAACGATGGCGAATCTTAATTTATCATTGACGTTATTTACAAAACAAAACACAGAATGAAACGTATTGTGCTACAATTCTACACACAGACGAACTCAATAATTTATGTACATAGCGATATATTCTATCATAAATAGTAAAACATGAGGGTAAAATACGCAGTGTAAATACCATCAGCACAATGGTTATCTGTAGAAATTGTTTCATTATCGCAAGCATTTTACATTTAGCTATCGCCATTGCGATCGATAAACCCAAATCCCATAAAAATTACAAAGTTTACGAAATAGAAGGAGGGAAAGAGGATTTAGTGAAGCTTTTGGCTAAATTGGCAGATACGGATGTAAGTACTTGGGATGTTACAAACGATAGTAACAGTATATATCAATGGTTACAAGCTGTTATAAGGAATTAGCTGACCCGCTTGCAGCTTCGTTCGCGTGTTGAATTTTCTTTCACGTTTAGTTCAACATTTCCAGAATAAGGGTTTTTTAATATTAGTGCAGAATTCCATGTCTTTTTCACAAATATTTTTATTATACCTATTAACTACTCTAAGGCCCAGGTCACACATATCGGGCAAGGACATGGCGCGGACATGGCGCGGACGTGGCACGGACGTGGCGAGGACATGGCACGGGCATGGCGCGGACATGGCTCGGACAAGACGCAGAAATGACGTGACAGAGGCACAAGTGTAGTGCAGTCTGTTGTCCGGTATCGATGTGTCAGCATGTCATCCTCAGAAGACGAAGATGCTCTTGCTCTCGTGCATACAATTAATAAATATACAGATCAGGGCCCGTACAACCCCGATTTCGAGTTAGTTGCTTCGAAAGTGAAACCCCTTCATTGGGTTATACAGTTGACGGGATTACCCTTTCGTATGGGTATTCTCCTCCTAACACAAGCGAAAGTGTAACCCGTTCCTTTTGGTTTTCAGTCGATAGGGTTAACCTCTTATGAGGTTAAACGAATGAATGGAGTTACCTCTTGATAGGTTTTTTTGAATGTTACACAATGGTTATCATTACGCCTGACACTGGGTGGGGGAATTTAGATTTTGACTCTTGATTTATTTCGTCAATCATTAGGTATAAGTTCGGATCGCTTTATTTGGTTGAAGGAAGAGCGTCACTGCATTAAAGAAAAGTTTTGAAAACATAAGGAAAGTGCTGTGTTTCAGTCAGTTTTCATTGGTCATCATCGCAGAGTATGCGTTATCTTATCATATATATACGAGACCCGCAGTCAACAAATTAAAAAGAAAAAAAATGGTGTTTCAGTTTTCATAAGTCATCAGTTATGTCATGACTGAGGCCCGCAGCCAACATGTTAAAAAGAAAAAAAATGTGTTTCAGTCAGTTTTCATAGGGCATCATCGCAGAGTACTCTGCGTAGCGTTATTTTTTATTTTTATTGTATTTATTAGGCAAAGCCGACAGTACACATAATGAGTATTTTGTAAAGCGTTATGTCCGAGACCCGCAGTCAACGTGTTAAAAAGAAAAATATGACCTCTAAACTATTTTGAATAATAATTTTTGATTGTCACTGTCACTGTCACTCTAAAACTCAAACTCAAAACTCAACTCAAAGCTCCACTCGAAACTCATTCTACAAATTCATCTATAAATGGTTATATCTCAGGAACTACTCATCCTAGACTAGCCGTTAATTGCTCAAAAGATAGCTATTGACAAGATCTTTATTTTCAATGACATATGTCAAACTTGAATTTGCCATATCTCGAGAAGTACTTATCCTAGACTTGCCGTTACTAGCTCAAATGATAGCTACTAATAAAATCTTAATTTTCGATGACAGCTATCAAACTAAAAACTGTCATCGAAAATTAAGATCTTAACAATAGCTATCATGTAAGCTAGTAACGGCAAGTAAAGGATGAGTAGTTCTCGAGATATGGTCGATTTAAGTTTGACAGCTGTCATCGAAAATTAAGTTCATGTCAATAGCAATCATTTGAGCTAGTAAAAGCAAGTCTAGGATGAGTAGTTCTCGAGATATGGTCGATTTAAGTTTGACAGCTGTCATTGAAAATTAAGGTCTTGTCAATAGCTATCATTTGAGCTACTAAAGGCAAGTCTAAGATGAGTAGTTATCGAGATATGTTTGATTTAAGTTTGACAGCTGTCATCGAAAATTAAGGTCTTGTCAATAGCTATCATTTGAGCTAGTAAAAGCAAGTCTAAGATAAGTAGTTCTCGAGATATGGTCGATTTAAGTTTGACAGCTGTCATCGAAAATTAAGTTCATGTCAATAGCAATCATTTGAGCTAGTAAAAGCAAGTCTAGGATGAGTAGTTCTCGAGATATGGTCGATTTAAGTTTGACAGCTGTCATTGAAAATTAAGGTCTTGTCAATAGCTATCATTTGAGCTACTAAAGGCAAGTCTAAGATGAGTAGTTATCGAGATATGGTTGATTTAAGTTTGACAGCTGTCATCGAAAATTAAGGTCTTGTCAATAGCTATCATTTGAGCTAGTAAAAGCAAGTCTAAGATAAGTAGTTCTCGAGATATGGTCGATTTAAGTTTGACAGCTGTCATCGAAAATTAAGTTCATGTCAATAGCAATCATTTGAGCTAGTAAAAGCAAGTCTAGGATGAGTAGTTCTCGAGATATGGTCGATTTAAGTTTGACAGCTGTCATTGAAAATTAAGGTCTTGTCAACTATCATTTGAGCTACTAAAGGCAAGTCTAAGATGAGTAGTTATCGAGATATGGTCGATTTAAGTTTGACAGCTGTCATCGAAAATTAAGTTCATGTCAATAGCAATCATTTGAGCTAGTAAAAGCAAGTCTAGGATGAGTAGTTCTCGAGATATGGTCGATTTAAGTTTGACAGCTGTCATTGAAAATTAAGGTCTTGTCAATAGCTATCATTTGAGCTACTAAAGGCAAGTCTAAGATGAGTAGTTATCGAGATATGGTTGATTTAAGTTTGACAGCTGTCATCGAAAATTAAGGTCTTGTCAATAGCTATCATTTGAGCTAGTAAAGGCAAGTCTAAGATGAGTAGTTCTCGAGATATGGTCGATTTAAGTTTGACAGCTGTCATCGAAAATTAAGGTCTTGTCAATAGCTATCATTTGAGCTAGTAAAAACAAGTCTAAGTTAAGTAGTTCTCGAGATATGGTCGATTTAAGTTTGACAGCTGTCATCGAAAATTAAGTTCATGTCAATAGCAATCATTTGAGCTAGTAAAGGCAAGTCTATGATAAGTAGTTCTCGAGATATGGTCGATTTTAGTTTGACAGCTGTCATTGAAAATTTATTCCTATTTTATTATAATATAGTTATTATTGCGTAAAATAAACAATTAGTAGTCTGCATTTCCACCCTTAATGCTTAGAACACAATTACCGCAATTATTTTTAATCTTTTGACCGAAATTATTTTCTCCATTATCTCCAAATACATGATCAGATAACCTAATCAAAAGGGTTTTGAATTGTTTAACCTATCAAATAATAGTGTAAACCATACGGAGATGGTTAACTAAACTTTTGGAAAAACCCTGCCGAAAACCTCTTCATCGGGATACCAAATCGGGCCCTGATACAGTTGAAGAAAAAAATACGCGCAAACGAATTTGCACAAGGATCAGCTAGTATTACCATGGGTTTTACATAAAAAAATCTTAATACCGGTTTAGTTTAATCTCTTTCCGATTTCCAGCCACAATTTATCTTGAACATTTCAGTTACAATAATGGACTGACAATGATCATAAAGCGTTGCATATTTTACAATCAATTCAAAAAATTCAATATTAAATTCGATATCGTCATTCGTCACGCATTTTTACATCACTAACAGACGTATGTCGCAAGCAAGTACATACTACGAACTGGCGGCCATCTGACGCCCATCTGGCGGCGATCGGGCGCGGGCGCCGAAATGACGCGTCATACGTCCGATCAACGACATACCGTGTGTCCTAAATTGTGCTTTATTTCCATGCATTTTGTATGAAATTTGAATGGAATAGGAAACCGCCTGTGCCATGTCTGCGCCATGTCCGTGCCCGATGAATGTGACCTCGTCGGACGCAGACAAGGCACTGGCGGTTTCTTATTCCATTCAAATTTCATACAAAATGCATGGAAATAAAGCACAATTTAGGACACACGGTATGTCGTTGATCGGACGTGCTTATGACGCGAAGTCGTCCGAGCTAAATTGTGCTTTATTTCCATGAATTTTGTATTAAATTTGAATAGAATAGGAAAGCGCCCGTGCCATGCCCGCGCCAGGTCAGACAAGTGGGGCCTATACCTAAAGAGCTCATTGGATTCCATTGCTGAGTCAAGGCGGGAAAGGCCTTCTTTCCATACATTTCTGTCTAGAGCTTCAGACTGCTATATATAAGAGAGTAGGCATCGAGTTCGTCATTGTGTTGTGGGAACTATTCGGTAAAGTACGTACAAATGCTATTTGAATTTGAAATAACTTTTATTAGGTATTGAACGAATTGGAATGAAGAGCCTCTGAAGGGGAATGCAAGGGGTACGACCTCCATCTTTACAACCATATTTTTTTGTCGGTGTGAAAATGCGTTACGCGTGTCCTCAAACTTGGGGAGAGTTAGAGGGGTCTGTTGGCGACTAGCTATCGTGGCCTACCGACTAAAACCACACCATGTTCCTTCACTCACCGTAGTGCTAGTGCATCATCGAACCATTCATCGCCTGATGAAGGGCTCGACAATGCAGTAGCACTTGACGGGGTCATGGGGTCCGGTAGGATTCTACCACGGCCCCGTCCTAACTTTCCAACCCAAGCCAACCTTCTCACATGCACGTGGTACACTCTGCCTATTATAAATGCAAAGAAAATGATCAACTACTTTTCAGGACGTACCACTTTATGACCTAAAAGAATCATCAGCCCAAATATTGGTTGCACCAGAATCAGAATTTTATTTTGATACCTTGACTCTTGCTGCTAATTTGAAGGGAAACGTTGTTGTGGAAGACTTTGATAAGTGAGTACATACGTCTCATACCTTGATACATGTTATGGCATGGCATATAATTACTAAGATTCTGCATTTCTTCATTTCTGCCCTCCGGCCAGGTGGAGTGACGATCTGCGAAAGGCTGCCTGTAGAAGCGGCGTGCGTCGAGCTGAGGAATGGCGCTTTCTAGTGGCCAGCAGTGGACTGCTAGGCTGATGATTATGATGATTCTTTATTTCTATTCAATATAACTTTCTTATAATTTGCGGCGCGCTTTGCTCGCCACATCTTTTGTTACTTACGTATTTGCCGCCTAGTCTACACTATTTTACTAGCTGTCTAAAAACTTTGACGAAGAAGAAGCTATCATAAAGATTATCAATGATGGTACTGACTCAATTGGAGTCACGATCCAGCCAGCAATGTTTTTTTATGGTTCCTAAAGATTGAACAAGCACATGGCCCACCTGAAGTTACCCTATCACAAGACGTAACGGAACGTAAGTCGCGCATGTTTGGAACGTTCTACGGTCCAAAGCCCTGTGTCGATCAACTTGAGGCATGATAGTGATAAGTCTCGTATGCCTGTAATTTCACCGGCACCCACAACTTCAAACTGAAACACAGCAATGCTAATGCACGGCAGGAATAGCCGTGGTCATCCCTTATGTATGTCAAAGTCGTACTGGAAACGGACTCCGTGATGATGACTCACTAAAACTCGAAATGAGTCAGCGCTATATAAAAAGCCATTATTTTTAAGAGTGTAGCGACAAGATCTCATTTGCATTTTATGTTTAAGATTGCTTCAGTCAGAAAAGATTTCACAACTTCGTGGCAGCAGTAAGTTCTCATGGACGTCCTATTTTGATATTGATGATGTAAGTACAATCTGATCTTGAATCTATATTTCAAATGAAGATAAATGACTTCCTATATCGTGAGAGAGTGTCTCTGATCCCATCCCTTCGGATTTGAATTTCAAGTTTCCTAGTGCACACTATAACAAGAAACATACTGCCCTCTCAAGACTCAAAAACTTACGGTTTGGTTGCATCGATTGTTAGTCAGTCAGTCAGTGAGTCAGTCAGCCAGTCAGTGAAGCAGCCAGTGAGTCAGTCAGTAAGTCAGTCAGTGACTGAGTCAGTGAGTCAGTCAGCCAGTCAGTGAATCAGTCAGTGAGTCGAACACCTTTACTACTGTCATAATGAAGTGCTAGATTTGGAACTGATAACATAAATCAATTTAATTTTTAACAGATTTATACCTACCTCCAAAACACAAGCACAGCTTTTCCAGAATGGACAGAGCTAGTCGAGGGCGGGGAGAGCTACGAGAACAGGAAAATTCTGGGTCTGAGAATCAACACCGCAAAGGACACCCCTGACAAACCCGTTATTTTCATAGAATCTGGTAAGATATTGCATACTAGCTTCCATCCGCGGCTTCACTCGCATGGATACTCTGAATATAAAGTAACCCGTGTCTCACATCCAGTACTACAAAAAGCAAACAAAATGTTCAAGACTTTTTCCCAAAATGGATATTTTCAGACATGATAATCTATTATATCTATTGACTTTACCTGTTATGGGTCAGAAGTCAGAAGCAAGTCCAAACATTACATTCAAATATTATATGACCACTTAAATGGCAAGCAATTAGCAATCCACGTTGCACGTTGATAGGTCACCACCACTTTTTAATGAGACACCAACATAAATTTTCCGAAACCATAAATCCTTTAGTACTTTGTACCCATTTTTTGATAAAGGAATACACGCAAGAGAATGGATAACTCCAGCGACGACGACGTACTTCATCAACGAGCTGCTGACGAACGAGGACCCGAAGATAACAGCCATGCGCGATCAGTTCGACTGGCACATCTTCCCCGTCGTCAACCCTGACGGATACCACTACAGTTTTACACGGGCAAGTTTACTTGAGCTCTTATTTCTCTGACTTTTTCTTTATCATCATCAGCATCAGCCTATATCAGTCCACCAGTCAAAGGGGTGCTAGAATCCCCGGGCTTCCTCGGGCTACCATAAACAACTGACCGTGGTTACGTTTAAAAAGAGAGTTAATAGGCATCTTCTGAGAAAGCTCGCCCCATCGTCGACCTCATCCTTGCCTATGCAAGCCTCGAGGTCAAGATTGTTTTTCTATGTATGAAAACTCAATTCATTAATGCACCTTCAAATTCATCAATTATCTTCATTAACATCGTCTTCATAATCTTTTTTTAAGATTTGTTGTATTTTAAGCCCACGCGGATGTTTTTATAATGTATCCTAAAATTTTCGATTCAGGTGGAATTTGCGGGAGTCGAAATTTTTAAGTTATTAAAAAAAACTTTATTCATCTTCTGTTGGTGCGGACTTCGGTCCATCTGTTATAGGTTAAAGATTTCACAGGCATGGCAGCCAAGTGGCAGTTAAGTGGTTGTTTGGGTGAATAGTTATTGTTGTTTTTAATGTGTTTTTGTGTAGTTTATGTATTTTAAGGATGAACAGGTATGTTTTTAACGTTTTTTCACGTTTGTAACGTTTTACGAACATTTTCATTCAGAAAAGGTAATTTTACCTAACACGGGATTTCTCGACTTTTTTTTTACTTTCTCTACTTTCACTTTTGAATAGCGATGTGTTTATCAGTAAACAAGAAATAAATTAATGTTCGATAGGTAGAATATTTCAAGCCGATTTCATGGAGGTATGATACTATAAATAGTTTTATAGTAAAATATAAAGTAATTATCAAATTAATATAAACCACACGGGGGGCACGGACCACCCACGATGGCCGGCGGGGGGCGGGGCCCCGCAGATTTTTCATTTTTCGCGCAGAGGGCTACGCAACTGACGCGATAATATAATATGATACAAGTCTCTTCCAACACCAGACAGCGACGTGGAAGACCCACGATAAGATAGCGAAATGATGGGAGGGAGGAAGGAGGAAGGGAAAGGAGGCCGTTGACTTGCAGTGGGGTCAAAACAGCTGAATAAGTTTATCCAAGGTGTTCTAAGTTTTTCGTACCATTAAGTATTTTATTATTTTGTAGGAGCGTATGTGGAGAAAAACTCGGTCCCGATCATCGAACGGGTGTCGTGGAACTGATGCTAACCGCAATTGGGACTATAATTGGATGAGTGAGTTCTGTATATATATTCACTAGCTTTCCACCCGCAACTTCACTCGTGTGATACACGGATGTTATTCCAGGTCACCAAATATGTAAAGATTTCATCAAAATCCGTTCCACCTAAAAAAAAAAAATCAAATGTTTGCATTTTTACAACGACTAATAAGTGTGTTTGTAGGATGTGAATCGATCGTATCGAAAAAATTATGTGCGAACTACCACGCGTTCAAAACGGTGAAGGAAGCCCGCGGCTTAATCAGCTCTACAAGGTTTGACCATGTCTTTGTGGGGTGTTTGTGGGTAAGGCCGACTAGGCTGAGAGGGTGGTATAGGTGCTACAATCATACTCCATCTAAACATGTCGCAGGCACTACAGCTTCCCGGTCAGTGAGTTAAAGTTACCACTTCATGTTGTCTAGACTAGATTCAAAGACCTACGCAGTATATCTAGCGTGGGGATTATGGCCATATCCCCCTTAAAACGCAGGCTTATGTCTAGCAGTAGTAGACTTAGGCTTGTTGTTGTTTAATTGGCGGGTAGGGGAAATAAAATCTAAAACATTAACAACTAACAACTTCATATAATGTTTTAAATTTTATTTCCTCTACCCGTACCACCATCTCAAATAGTATTAAGCAGTAGGCTTACCCTCTGACTTTATCAAAGCCTTTAAATCTTCTAGGTTTTTATTTATAATGCTTTGACTGCTGAAAACACAACGGTGCATCTGCACGTCGCCTCCTCGAGCAGGTTCGACGCCCACAGTCATCGTGCTAGTGTTTTATGGCGGGTACAGACTTACGAAATGTAATACGCAATGAAAGAATTTTCTGTGCACAATGTCGCAATGTGATACATTCTAGAGAAAATTCTAAGAAGAATGCAATGCAAGAAAAAAAAAAGCAAATGCAAGATTTCAATGTTACAGAATTCCCATATTGTGGATGCCTTGCGTGCACGAACTGTTCACTCTATGCTCACGATCAGCACATTTCTGCATACATCCTCGGTTCGTGCGCGCGCTGCGTCCACACTTATGACACTCCTTTCATGTTACATTGCATGTTACGTTACAGTAGTCTGTATCCGGCTATATCTGGCTCAGAACACTTATTCAGTGGCTTTTTGGTAACTTTTTAGATTACAGTTCGTCCAGCGACCCCTGCGACTACCAAACATACGCTGGATCCAAGCCGTTCTCTGAAGTGGAAACGAGGACACTATCTGAATACATCTCAGGGCTAGAGAACCTGCGAGCTTACATTGCGTTCCATTCTTATGCGCAGACACTGCTTCTACCATACTCTGATTCTACAGATCATGTTGATAATTATGACGATTTGGTACGTATAACAAGCACTTGTGGCGTGGCTAACTCTGGTTTTCTTAGCCGATGTTCTGAGTTAAGCAGCACTCCGCACGGTCTTGGACGGGTGACCGTTTAGTGGCATTTAGATCTCAGCGCTTTCTTCAGAAGGCACGTTGAGATCTTGGTTCCAGCTTTTTCAGTGGTTAAGGTATAAAATCTCCGACACCCGAAATGTCCATTATGCTCATAAAACGCTAAAGCAAGAAATAAAGAAAAAAATATCATTTATTTATTCATATAATTTATTTCCACAAAACGGCATATATGTATACTTCAACACAAAGTAATCAGCTTGTTGCATGTACGCGGACACCGCAGGCTCCATGGCTTGCCTGCGGTGTCCAAGGCGACAACACGCCTTTGTTTGCGATTAGCAAATCTTGGTTTATTTATTTGACACATGATGCACTCAAATAAAGGAAAGCATGGAAACGCTCAGATCTAAATGCGACTAAACGGTCATCCATGCAAGAAGTGACTAAGTGGAGTGGCGCAGACCTTGCAGCTGCGCGGCAACTTCGCGCTGGCGTTTTGGTGCAAGTGTGACACAGAAAGCTGCCATTTGAAATATAAGACTTCAATGGAGAAACCGTATTTTTACAGTATCCCTAGGCATTGGGCATCAAAAGTAACTGATAAAAAGTAAGCCAACGCCATCGTTGTATGATTTTTCTCAACTGCCGCGCTGTATTTTATATGGCCACATCGAACCGCGCGACCAAGCATGACAGCCGCGCGACTAGACGGATATGCCCTCGGGCAGTTTGTACGGGCATGTCTATCACCACAATATACACTACACAGACTCATCAGCTTGTTGTCTGTGTCTCAACCACCAGACTGACTACGACGGTCCTACACTAGCAAACATTGCACTGACCTATACTAGCAAAGTCTGGTGGGCATGTCCGCAGACTTGCCCGCGAGCATGTCCGTCTAGTGAATTCTTCGCTTTAGCATGAGAAAGCGCTCTAAATAAAACAAACTAACATTTTTAGATATTTTTTTTCCTTCAGGTCCAAATCGGTAAAACATCTTTAGAGTACGGGAAAGCAGTCAACGGAGAAACTTATGACGGACCCGGCACTGCTGCCGAAATATTGTGTAGGTGGTTCTAATTTAGATGTTAATTTATACTGTTGTATCATATGCTATTATTATTATTCCTATTACTTTATTATTATGCTATTGGATAAGAATAAAAAATTGTAATAAGAGAAACATATGTCCAGCAGCGTGCTGCTATTTTAAGCTGATAATAGGCCTTCGGGTGGCCTAAAAACTCTGACACTAGAGTTGGCTGGCTACCAGATCATGCGAAGAAGAATATCTTGTTGATGATGATGATGAAAAAATAATAATTAGAATATTATTCTGCTTAACAGTTCTACAGACCTTAAAAGTAACTAAGCTTCAATTAAAATAGAAAATTCTTGATAATTTCGTACTAGTGAGTATCCATAATTAAATATAAAGAACTATTTTTTAGTGCATCGTACGCGTTTAAATTCGAGCAATTTTTGAAAAATTTAAACCTTTGTCACAGATAAAGCTTCAGGCGGTAGTATGGACTGGGTTCGGCACGCGCTCGGCACTCCGCTAGTGTACACTTACGAGCTCCGCGGAGTGTACTTCCTCTGGCCAGCGAGCAGGATCCACGAGCAAGGAGACGAGGTCACGCAGATGATGCTGGGTCTTGTCACTGAGGCCAATAATTTAGGATACTTTTAAGATTAAATTTACAGATTTAATAAGTAAGCCATACACGCTACGGTTTGCCAGCGTATGTCGACCGCTTGATGGTATTATTGGCACACATTCTATAGTATTATGAATATCAGTGTTTTACAAAATGCTCATTATGTGTACTGTTGGCTTCGCCTAATAAATAAAATAAAATAAAAAAATATGGGAACGGTCCGGTATACCGGATCGGGATTCAGAAACCGTACGGTATCACTGTAAAGAATTGATTTTCAATCTTGCACCGGTCGCCTTGGCAAGTTCAAAAAACTGCACTGGGGTCTGATTCTTGGGAATAGCCATAATTATGGAATTGACATAGATCGCAAAAACTTACAAATTTACATAATAATTTTATATCGATATAATTGATGATAGATAGATGTGATAATTATGTCTATTCCCGAGAATCAGGACCCAGGTCCATTCTTACAAACGTTCCGGTCTACATGCACAGGGATACTGGATAGGTCTCCGGTGGACCGTAGCGTGTATGGCTACCATTAAATAAAAATTTAATGTTCGCAATAAAACTCGAAAATGGAAGATAACATTTTTTTTTTATTTCGCTCTCGCTACTACTTGGGTGGTTTAGAAAAAAAAATGCGTAAACCCAAAGGAACATCTAATTTGTTATTTTGTATGAAAATAGACACTTCGGACTACAAATAAATCAATTTTAGGTGGTACGAAGTTTGCCGGGGCATCTAGTTATGCAGTAAAAATTAAATAATTAAATAAATAATGCTGGACAGTATCACACAGCATCATGTAGCCCCAAACTAAGCAGAGCTTGTATTATGGGAACGACATGATTGATATACTACATTTTTTTTGTTGTGTATTTACTTTGACAATGTCGCCTGCCCTTTGGCAACTTATAAAATTATACTTTTAATAAACTTTACTAGCGTAAATGTGGTTTGTTTGTCAAATCCTAAATTGTCGTAATAGTATTTACTAAATGTATAAAACTACGTGTAACGGCATAACAGATTGAATAAAACTAGAAATATACAGAATTAACACATAGGTTGACCTTTAAAGCTGTTCGCACATTACATTGACTCAACGCCGACTCAACTCCAACTTAACTCACAGTAAATTTGTCGACTTGTAAGATAAAGGTAAGATAAAGTAAGGTTGACGACGGTGGTCCACGCGTTGTTCACCTATTGACGTCACCAACCCTTTTGACAAATTCACTCATAAGAAACATATACGCATACGCAAAAGCCGCGGGTGGAAACCAGTTAAATAATAATACAGTAAACAATTCTGTATAATTACGCGGCCATATTAAAAGCCCTGCGTACATTGCTTTTATTATTGTGTTTACAAATGACAAATAAAACAACATTTAAATGAACATCGCTATTTATGTTCATACTTTTGACTCGTACATTTTATATTATTTTCGATGCAGTATTAGCTCGGTACGATGCATGTGATGTGTTTGTTATTTATTGTCATTTTGCAGGTGTCTGCTCGTGTGTCGTATGAAAACTATAAAATATATGAAATCATAGGACCGAAGAATGTTGTGGTGAATGTTTTGACAAAGGAGAATGCCGATAACCCGTACCAATTGCGTCAAAACCAAACGTATCCCATAAAATTGCCTATATTTTATAAATAACATTAACATTTTTTTTTAGTCTTACACACCGACTCGATTAATAATCACGTTAAAAATTCTTTTGTTTATTTGGTTTCCGGCGCACGGCGCCATGACATTGCAACCACCCTCACTTTTAATTTTAGACAGTAGAATTTACTGAAAACATTGGAGGTTTTTTCACTTTGTTTTATCAAAGAGGTTGGATCAGAAACTTTTTTGTGGTACTACTAAACTATCTCCTATTTTTATGCATTTAATATGCTCTCGCTAGAGTGTTCTGTGGCATTGTGTAGCAGTGTTTATTCTGTAAATAGATATTTTATTAGACATCATCACAATAATGTACGATAAACAATCGTGGCATCAACTGTTTGCTAATAACCGGTGACGCGAAACCAGTTTGGAAGAGGCATCCATGGCCTTTTCGTGGTTGTGATGAATGTGTTAAGATCTTGGATCTTAGCTTGGATTTCACCTTCACCGGTAACTACTAATACCTATTATAATGATGTAAATGCCTATCTACTTTCTAGTCACTATGATTATTTGAAAATAATATAAAGTAAAACACAGTAGTAATGAATGTAATATCCTACGAAGTAGAAGTTAAAACACCTTTTTACCTATCTGTGTAAGGTATATTAACCTTTTCTTTTAGATATAGTATCATATTTAAATGTTTATAGTGGAATACTTATAATTATGTAGACAAAACTGAACACACAAGGTCTCGGGAAAGCATTTTTAAAAAAACAAACTCTAAAACTAATATCAAATAATAGTAGATTGTTTTACAAGGGACTAAACCATCCCATTATATACGAGGTTGTTATACTCCCGAGCTTAGCGAGGGAGGATGACAAGACCGAGTTATAATGGGTGGTTTTGGCCCGAGTAAAACACTCTACTTTTCACTTCGATTGCGAGAAAATAAAACAATTCCAAATTAGTCAATTTTCAGAAATTTTATTAAAAATTAAATGTGCAGTTAGAGCAATTTTGAATGTTTAGTGATATGTTTTTCCCGGGCAATTTTATTTCGGTTCTCTGTGATTGGGATGTGATAATATTTTGAGTTGATTGTTGTGGAGTAAAAGTTGGAGAGACTCGAATCATGCTTTTGTTTCCTGCATTATTAAGATCTGAGTGCGGCTTCAGCTGAGTTGACATATTCATCCAATCCCGCGATGTAGATGCTTGGGGTTCTGTAATGTTTGGTAGAATATTGATTCCTTCCATAATCCGCTGCGTGACGTGATACTTGTTTTGTATAGAGTCCTCTATATAACCTTCAGCCACTTGATCGGACCTCCATCCACCGTGGCGTTTTAATGTCGTTATATTCGCACCAGAGTCCGCCAACAGAGTCGCGGATGTTCTGCGGAAACAATGGCCCGTGTAGAGTTCCGGATTTGGTAAATTTAGATAAGTGGCAATATCTTTAGGCATGTTACCAAATTTATTTTTGCCTATGACTTGCCTTGTGCATTTACCATTTTGATAATTTAGAAAAAATCTTCTCGTTGAAACATTAGTGGGACGTAACTCCTGATAGGCTTTAACTATATTAAGGTATTCTCCACTGATGACAAATTTACGCTCTTTGTTTGTTTTCGTGTTCGGCAGACTCACAGCTTGTAGGTTTGTATCCGTTTCTACGTCTTCTAGCGTTATATTGGCAAGCTCTATTCCTCTGCATGCACCGCTGATTCCATAAATTAAAGCAACCTGTTGAACAAAAAAATAAGTGTGTTAATAATCGTAATAACTTAAGTACATAATTTAGGTATGTAGGTAGGTATCTATTTATTTAGTTTGAGTAGAGTACATAAGTAGGTTACCTTTGTTGCCAAGTATTGTTTATTTGGAGCGTTATTTAAAAATGTTTCGATTTCTTGTGTCGTCAAGACTTTAGATTTTTTTGCCTTGTATCCAGTGGACAATTTCTTCAGTAAAGCCGTTAAATTTACATATTTTTTAATATCGACGTCGTGTCTCGTTTTTAAGGTCATTCTTAACATTGAATATGTGCTCCAAAGAGTCGACGATTTGAATTTTTTCGATAATTCATCAAAATAAGTGAGAAAAACCCCTTCTGTAAAAGAATCCACACGTTTCTCATCTCTCCATTTCATAAAATTTTCGTAACTCTTTAAATATATTTCACGTGATTTTGTCGGCAACAGATTCATAATTATTTCTTTGCCCTTTTCTTCCATTTGCATATTAGCATCTTCACTATCACTTGATGACATTTTTCACGTTCACAATTTGAAAGTTAAAGTCAGGAAGTTAAACGTAAAAGTTTGTGATTTGGAATGAAGAAAATTCTAGAGATTTAGCGCCAATACCATCTTTTTTTTTAAATCTCTATACCTTCAATAACCCTCAACGAAACAGTTCGCATTCTACCTTGAAGGGAAGAATCAACCTTCATAAAACATCACCAAGACGGTTCTATTTTCAAAAAAAAAGATTGACGGAGCACCAAGAAGTCGAGTTTTTATATAAGAGAACGAATGCTTTGTACGGGCTGATGATTTTAGACAAAAATTAAAAAGAAAAAATACTTTTTAGCCCTAGGTATTAAACTCGAGTTTTAGGCCCGCTAAGCTACACTATTATGATACACTTTTTGAGCAAGAGAAGTGAAAAAACAATTTGTTTACGTTTATCTTAAAAAAGGCTTAGTATTCCATGAATAACAGTGTATTATCTTTCCAAAAAATTAGGTTTCGTTTTGACGCAATCACTTTAGCATTGGTACCGAGCGCCATACATCAGACGGCATTCTCCTTTCCTACAGTCGCATGTAACTATGTTTTTAATTATCGTGGTTAAGCAACACTCTGCCTGGTCACTACTTGGATAGGTGACATTTAGATATATATAAAAAAAACAGATACTATCACACAGTATAAAGCAACCCCAAACTAATTACAGCCAATATACTACATAAACATATTGTTATTATAAATACGTACATATTATACACCCAGAATCGAGACATATCTGTAGATAATGCGCTCATTTTTCCTGTGTCGGGAATCGAATCTACCTACTACCTATGCATTATGGGAACGACATGACTAATATACTATATAAATAAACATATCATCATCATCATCATCATCAGCCCATAGCAGTCCACTGCTGGACATAGGCCTCCCCTAATGAGCGCCATTGCGCCCTGTCTTGAGCTCGACGTATCCAGCCTCTACCAGCAGCCTTTCGCAGATGGTCACTTCACCTGGCCGGAACATATTGTTTTTATAAATACGTACATATTATACACCCAGAATCGAGACATATATCTGTAGATGATAAAAACATTTCTCCTGCGTCGGGAATCGAATCTACCTACTACCTATGCATTATGGGAACCACATGTCTAATACACTACATAAACATATTGTTTTTATAAATACGTACATATTATACACCCAGAATCGAGACATATATCTGTAGATGATAAAAACATTTCTCCTGCGTCGGGAATCGAATCTACCTACTACCTATGCATTATGGGAACCACATGACTAATATACTACATAAGCATATTGTTTTTTTAAATACGTACATATTATAGACCCAGAATCGAGTCACATATCTGTAGATAATGCAAACATTTCTCCTGCGTCGGGAATCGAATCTACCTTCTACCTTCTGCGTCTCAAGCGGACTTTTTCCCACTGCAACATAGAGGTAGTCAAAGATCTGAGCGCACCCATCGAAAGGCACGCTAAGATGTTGATCTGGGCTTAAGTTCTACATTATACTACTTAGGTATATATTATTTTTAGTAATACTTTTAACCTCCTCGCACGCACAAGGCCTAAACCTAACCTAACCAGGGCCGTCAATTCAATATAAAAGTTTGGTTACTACGATATAAATTATATAAGTATGCATTTACTGTACGTTTATAAAACTAAATAAGTAATGCTTGCGTAGAAGGACCCGATTCACTCTGCATTCAACTCTAAGATTGTACTGGTCCAGGAAAACAGCCGCAGGAAGCAAGTTAAACTCCTTACGAGCATTGTCGTATTTATGAATTGCTAGTTTGCTTGTTCTTTCTCCGATTTGCATGTGAATCTGTGGGCATACGTATGAATTTTGCGGAACTCGTCAGAGAAAGTTGACGGGATTCGTATTAAATATTTTGCAAGTAGAATATGTAGTATTAACAATAAAAATGAGGAAGCCAATCATTTGGTTCGCCAAGATGGTTTAGGTAGGACAAGGAAAGCCGGCTTTCGACTATGGGATTTATATTACATATTTAAATATAATATTTTATCTCTTGTCATACATTTTGTTCGAGACCGTTTACACTGTGGTATAATATATATTACTTAACAAACTGTAAATATGTTTTCGAGCGATATTGGTGTAGGTATATTTTACCTCACGTCCCCGGACACCGCTCCTCCCCCTGCCTCGCCCTCGGTTTGAATGGTGGCGTTCGTGTGCAGAATTGTCGTATTTAAAATTTTTGTTTGAAACATATATCTGACAGTGTGAAAAGCAATAGAGACATGCCTCTGCCCTTAGTCAAAAACCAGCTTATTATTATCTCATTGCATTTGTCAAACCTGTTTTTTTATTAGGATTTACCAGATTACGAGTAAATATGAGTCGTCATAAAAATGTTTAATCCCACCAGAATTAGCAATAATTCTAGAACTTTTGCTTCTCACTACAAATTTGAAGAAAAATATCATTGTTGATAACTTTTCGAAGTAAGTACCAGTCACTGACATTATGGACTATCCGACAGGGAACTAAATGTGTCGACATAGCTCAGGGAATTAGCTAGCTGATGTGGCAGTGGGCTGGCAATATCTGCTGAAGAACCGACAACCGTTGGGCTTCTTGAGCCCGCGTCTCGGCAAACGCAGTGTAGGACGGATGGAGTGATGATCTGCGAAAGGTAGAGACTGGATGCGTCACGCTGAGGACATGGCTCAATTACGCTCATTGGGGGAGGCCTATGTCCAGCAGTGGACTCCTATAGGCTGATGATCATGATGATGATGACTGATTTTAATACGAACCGAATTCCAAATCATAAGTTAATATAGGAATATTCGATTAAATTAAAATAATTTTTCCTACTTTCAAATTCATCATCCTTGTCGCTAGGAAATTTTGAATTGAAGAATAAAAGTAAAGAGAACTAAATTTGTAAGTAAAGAGAAGAAAAGAAGAATTAAATTAAAGAGCTGAGAGTTAGTTCCTTAACCAAAGATTTTGAATTTTAAAAAAAATTGAGTATTAAAGTAGCTACTTATTTTCAGATTTATTTAATTCAATCGATTATTCCTTAGAATTAATTAGTAAGTAGGAACTTACTTATATAGGTAAAGCCTAAAGTTTATGAAATAAGAGAGACATAAAATATGAAATGTTTGTCATCCATTCCATGCTAAAACTATCTGAAAGTATTGAGGTGAAATTATGCATTTTTCGTCCAGTACCACGCTAGCGACGCTGCAGACCGAAGCTAGTTTTCTCTAATAGATACCTGACCTAACGACCTAAATGTAAAGTTTATTTTTAAGGTTGATTGGTCTGGAAACGACTGCACCCTGCGGCACCAAGCCATACTCGTGGAACTATTACTTTGGTATTGACGATGTAAGTTATAAAAGCTACGCGGCCTGGGAAGCAAATCAAAATTAAACATTCATATTTATTTATTCACTTGCACTGTTAAGTACACTTTGAAACGTATTTTTTTTTATTTATTCCAATTCGTAGCGCGAAAAACAGAGAAGAATTGGCCAGAAACTATGCTTGGCTTATATATTTTTTTAATTTCAAATTGTAATCTGTGTTCTTCACATTGTTTTTGAGGGCGTTGAAGACAGTTTCATCCCAAGCTTTTTTGTCATCTAATTAATCAGAAATTTTATAATTTAATAGGTAATAAGCTTTATTACAGAGGTTACGTTTAACAACATTTCTGAATTTATTTACAGATAAATTAAGCATATCATTTGGGATTTTGTTGACAAATAGTACACATTGCCCTTTAAAAGATTGACTTAATTTATGGAGCCAGCCAGTAGGAACAGCAAATTTATCTTTTTTTCTAGTGTTAACATTGTAATACCATAATTGTGTTACCTTCAAGTTCATAATGCTCAGATTAAGTTAGTTTAACTTGTATGATTGTGGTGATCAATAAAGTGTTGTCTGACTATCTATCTATCTAACATTATGATTGTCGCTATTTTTCTTAAATTGGCATCTCCTGTTGAAATTATAATCCCATGATTTCGCTTGTTGCAAAGCCATGGGACTCAAAGGCCTCTCTTTAAACACCCATCTCCTCCACACTTATCTAGAATAAATCATACCCATTGCAGTGTACGTACCTACTTAACTTAGTAGGTATCCACATTTGTAAGTGTTAGTTATAAGAGGGCGCGCAAGCTCTGAATAAACCAGTTAACTGTCAGTCACCGCGTTGTCATTTGCTCCCGTATTTAGTACATAACATTTGGCGAAGAGGAGGTTCAAAATGGCGGACAGAACACGTGCGATAGGAAATATTAAAGAGTTTAATCTCGGTACCGATACTTGGAATAGTTATATCAAACGAGTGCGAGCTTTTTTCTTGGTGAATGATATAAAAAGTGACGTGCAAAATTCATATCTGATCACGCTGGTGGGAAACGAAACGTACGATCTCATGACGGTATTGTGTAGCCCCGTGGAACCAGAGAAGAAATCGTTCGAAGAACTGGTCGATATCGTCGAAAATCATGTGAACCCGAAAGCTAGTGATATGGCAGAACGCATGAAGTTAAGAGCTTGTCTCCAAAATCAAAGTGAAACAGTGAACGAGTATTTATTGCGTCTAAAAAAGCTTGCCATGACATGCAAGTTTAAAGGGACGGATTCGTTGGAAGAAAATTTAAGAGACCAATTCACGTACGGTTTGAAGAACGAGAAGTATAGGCAAAGATTGCTGACCGAGCGGGAGCTCAGTTTCTCAAGGGCGGTGACATTAGCTACATCGTTAGAAGCGGCTGAGGTCGAGGCCAAGCTGGGAGGCAGTTACAGTAGCGTTGGAGAGGCATCTCACGGCGGAGTGTACGCGGTAAGATCCAGTGGCGGCAGCGCTGGAGGCTCGCGCAGCGGCCGAGCGGGCGCGCAGCGCGCAGGCGGCGGCGGCGGCGGCTGGGCCAGCGCGCCGCGCGCCCCCGCGACCGGCGGCGGTGGCGGCCCCGACCGGTGCTATCGTTGTGGATCGCGGCAGCATTCATCCGATAAGTGCGGTTATAAAAGTGCCACCTGTTATAAGTGCGACAAAGTGGGCCACATAAGCCATATGTGCCGTAATAGAAAAGGGCAATCCAGAGTGTTTTGCGTAGACGGTAGTGATTCGGAAGGAGACGTCGGATCTCCTACATTGTATCGGCTGAGTGAGTCGGAGGAATCCGATGGTCCTTGGTTTTGTAAGTTAAACGTGGAAGGAGTTGTGTTGGACATGCAAATCGACAGCGGTTCCTCGGTAAGCGCGATTTCTAAAAACACTTACGATAAACTGTATAGAGGAAGACCGTTAATCAGCTCCGATAAAGTACTGACCGTGTACAGTGGAGAAAAAATTAAACCACTTGGTATAATGCCAGTAAATGTAATAAATAATGATCAGCTGTTTACCTCAAAATTATATGTAATTGATAATGGAAATTGTCCTCCTATTCTGGGAAGGAAATGGATGCGGGAACTTCAGATTTCTTTGCCTATCGTTGCGCACATCTCATGCGATGAGAATAAAAACGTTCTGAATGAAATAATGCGGAAATATAAAAATGTATTTGAGGCCGGAATAGGAACTTTTAATCGCGGTACCATTAGTTTACAAGTGTGCGAGGGCGCAGTCCCCGTGTGGCGGCGCGCGCGCGTCGTGCCGCACGCGCTGCGGCCCGCGGTCGACGCCGAGTTGGAGCGGCTGCAGGCCGAGGGCATCATCAGCCCGGTCGAAGACGTGGGGGGTTGGGGAACGCCCATAGTTCCAGTAAAAAAACAGTCGGGCAGCATTCGAATTTGTGGTGATTTCAAGGTTACGGTTAATCCTGTTTTGAGCGATGATAAATATCCTCTTCCGCGGATTGAGGATCTATTTTCTGCCTTGAGAGGAGGACAGACTTTTAGTAAAATAGATTTAAAGAGTGCGTATCAGCAGTTTTTATTAGATGAAGACTCCAAAAAGCTTTGTACTATTGTGACTCACAAAGGAAATTTTGTTTATAACCGGCTTCCTTTTGGAATTAAAACAGCAGCAAACAAGTTCCAAAGAATTATGGATTCGTTGTTTAAATTAAATCACGTGACCGTTTTTGTGGATGATTTGATAATTACAGGGGAAAGTAGGGAAAAGCACGTTGAAAACTTGAATAAAGTATTTAAAATCTTGAATGATTGCGGTTTACGTATTAGTAGGGAAAAGTGTTGTTTTTTCAAAAAATGTGTATCGTATTTAGGACACATGATTGATGCGGAGGGTTTACATACAGAAACAAAAAAGGTAGATGCGGTTCTCGCTGCGGAACGTCCTCGCAACATTAGTGAGTTAAGAGCGTTTTTGGGTCTCATTAATTACTACTCAAAATTTGTCAAAAATTTTAGTACTATAATAGCACCTTTATATACATTACTTAAGAAAAACGTATCATGGATGTGGACTGATGAATGCGAATCGGCATTTACAAGTATAAAGGAAATGTTAAAAGATTCAGATGTACTGATCCATTTTAACCCCGAGCTCCCCTTGGTATTATCTTGTGACGCGTCCCCGCACGGAGTAGGCGCGTGGCTCGGGCACGAGATGCCGGACGGGCGGCTGCGCGCTGTGGCGCACGCTAGCCGCACGCTCAGCCGGCCTGAGCAGAATTATAGTCAGATATGTAGGGAAGGTCTGGCTATCATCTTCGGAGTGCAGCGTTTTCATGAATACGTCTATGGACGGCATTTTATCCTTGTAAGCGATTGTAAGCCTTTATGTTCTATTTTGGGACCAAAAACGGGCATCCCGTTGATGATGGCAGGTAGGTTGCAGCGATGGTCGATAATTTTAAGTGAATATAACTATACCATTAAATGCATAAAATCAACAGAAAATTGTGTAGCAGATTGCCTATCAAGATCAGCAAAAATCGTATTCGATGAGTCATTGCGAGATGTAAGTCATAGCAGTAGGGAAACATTAGAAAACGAGTTGATTATTAACTTTATAGATGCTCCAAAACCAATTAATTTTAAAGATATAGCGCATGAAACAAAAAAGGATGTTATTTTAAGCCGAATATTTGGTTACGTACTGCATGGTTGGCCTGATAATAAAGAAATACCTAATGAATGTAAAGAATTATTTAATAGGAAAAATTATATCACGTCTGAGCACGGTTGTCTATTGTTCGGGTATCGGATAATTATACCTAAAAGTTTGCAGCGTTTAATGTTAAAAGAATTGCACAGCAGTCATTTAGGTATAGTGAAAATGAAATCGTTAGCACGCACCTACATCTATTGGCCAAACATTGATAAGGACATAGAACAAATGTGTGCGTCATGTGAAATTTGCGCAAAGGAACGGGATAATCCTGTTAGAAGTGCTTTGGTGCCATGGCCTTGGCCGACGAAACCGTGGTACAGGTTACACCTGGATCATTTGGGTCCGTATTCAAATAGTCACTATTTGATTGTTATTGACGCGCATTCTAAATGGTTAGAAGTGTGCAAAGTTAGTTCAACTAGTACTGAATTAACAATAAGGAATTTAAGAGATATTTTTGCGCGATTCGGATTGCCCCACGAGATTGTCACAGACAATGGGACGGCATTTACTAGCGAGAAATTTGCCGAATTTATGCATAAAAACGGAATTTGTCATAGATTAATAGCGCCTAGGCATGCCAGAAGCAACGGTGCTGCTGAGAATGCCGTCGGTTTGGTAAAAAAATGTTTGAAGAAATCCGCGCACGAAGGAATCGCTGTCGACGTTGCTCTGAGTAGGTTTTTGTTAAACTATCGTAATGCTGTGCAAAACACAACACAGAAATCACCTAGTGAAATGTTACTAGGGCGTAGGTTAAGATCTTGCTTAGATTTATTGAGACCATGTACAAAAACCATTGTTGTTGACAATCAGTCAAAACAAATTAAATCGTTTGGGGGTAAACAAAGGGATCTAGAAATAGGAGATAGGGTTATGTTTAAAAAATGGAAAAATAATAAAGAGGTCTGGGAAAATGGTATAATAATGCGTAGGATCGGAAATGTAATGTATGAAATTAAGTACAATGAAGAGAAACACAGACGTCACATTGATCAAATATATAAATTCCCAATTAACAATGGGGGAATATTAACTGATAATTACCAACCCCTATTTGATGAATGTGACATTGAAGTGTCAGATACTGAGGAGTTGTCGACGTCGGGTTCTCCTGTACGGAGTTACTTAGGAAAATCAAATCACGTGATCCCGCCGTCGACGCCTCGACAGCAACAGGCATCACCACCAGCGTCTCCTCCATATGAAGAAGCGGTGAGTTTGGAGTCGATATCTAGTCCAGTTGGTCTAAATGATCATTACGATTTAAATTTCAAATCTGATTTTGTCAACACTCGCCGTGGAAACAGACATTGCGCTCCTGATTCAGATTGATACCTGTATTTAGTTATGTTTAGTTAGTGTTTAAGTGGTTTACATCCTTTAATATATTTGTAAAATTTAAGTTTCTTTTAAGGGGGGGGATAATGCAGTGTACGTACCTACTTAACTTAGTAGGTATCCACATTTGTAAGTGTTAGTTATAAGAGGGCGCGCAAGCTCTGAATAAACCAGTTAACTGTCAGTCACCGCGTTGTCATTTCCCATTTTTTGCGTTGTTGTCGCTCCCGTATTTAGTACATAACACCCATTTTATACATATCATAAACTGCTTAACTTAATATCTAGTCTTTGATCCACACGAATCTCCTCAATCCGCCTTGGTGACGGTCATAATGATAGGAATCGCAGAAGGTTGCGGGTTCGATTCCCGCTGCGGGACAAATGTTTGCATGTTCTGTAGATATTTGTCTCGGGTCTGGGTGTTTTCTATGTATGATATGTATGTATTTACAAAAAAAAATTATATGTGTAGTATATCAATCATGTGGTTCCCATAAACAAGCTCTGCTTAGTTTGGGGCTACATGATGCTATGTGATTACGTCCCGCATTATTATTATTATTATCATCGAACTCATGCATACTCTTCCTGACGACCCTAGTCTCTACGGACAGGTCCATCGTCAGGATCCCACCAACCCACCTTTCTCTGGCGGTCTTATTGGCTGGGAGCAACCCTACCTAATCACTCGGGCCCGAGGTCTAATCTTAATTATAAACATTGACTCGATCACTTTCATAGCTCAACTCTTTTCTATAGTTCGACCAGGCTGGCTTTCTCCCAGACTGGTTACATTTCACTCTTATTTATTACTCTCCACGAGATCTGTTAATTTTGTAACTACCTTCCCCAATTCTCTATAATTAACATTTACCCAAACTACGATTAAAACACATAAAGATTTAGATTGAATATGTAACATTTAGGAAACTATTATACACTTATAATGTGTTGGAAATGGGTGATAAACTTATGATACTTAGGCACTTAGCTTTTGTTAATTTTATCATTCGCGCCATCTTTTATCTTTTGGTAGCCATTATACGAAACGAAATGAATTTTTCTAACCATAGACAATGACTTCTTCGTTTCGTTTTCATTAGTGTTGCTATGTACAATACTTACATATCGCGATCGTCGCGACACATACTACAAACTCTTATATTTGCATTTTTTAATAAATCGAATGTCAAAGTGCTCAATAAAGGTGCACCACGAGCAGGTGAGGCTGGTTTGGGTTCCAAATATGGAGATTGGAACCCTTACACCTTACGACATGTTATTTTTTTTATATGCAAAATTTTAATTTATAATGAAGTCAAGTAGGTACCGCATTTTTATACAGGAATTCACGCAAGAGAATGGATATCTGTTGCTTTGACTTCGTACTTCATCAACGAGCTGCTGACGAACAAGGACCCGAAGATAACAGCCATGCGCGACCAGTTCGACTGGCACATCTTCCCCGTCGTCAACCCTGACGGATACCACTACAGCTTTACCTATGTACGTTGTTCGACTTACCCATTATCAAAACACTATTTTACTAGCTACTACTGATACAACGAGTATTTGAAGATACGCGGTGCCTACCTTTTTGGGAAATAGAATGGAATAGAATGGAATGGAATGGAACATAATAGAATAGAATAGAATATAATATTTTTATTTTATTATTCATTTAACAGTAGTCCAGAATGGAATAGAATGAAATAGAATGGAATGGAATGGAATGGAATGGAATGGAATGGAATGGAATGGAATGGAATGGGATGGGATGGGATGGGATGGGATGGGATGGGATGGGATGGGATGGGATGGGATGGGATGGGATGGGATGGGATGGGATGGGATGGGATGGGATGGGATGGGATGGGATGGGATGGGATGGGATGGGATGGGATGGGATGGGATGGGATGGGATGGGATGGGATGGGATGGGATGGGATGGGATGGGATGGGATGGGATGGGATGGGATGGGATGGGATGGGATGGGATGGGATGGGATGGGATGGGATGGGATGGGATGGGATGGGATGGGATGGGATGGGATGGGATGGGATGGGATGGGATGGGATGGGATGGGATGGGATGGGATGGGATGGGATGGGATGGGATGGGATGGGATGGGATGGGATGGGATGGGATGGGATGGGATGGGATGGGATGGGATGGGATGGGATGGGATGGGATGGGATGGGATGGGATGGGATGGGATGGGATGGGATGGGATGGGATGGGATGGGATGGGATGGGATGGGATGGGATGGGATGGGATGGGATGGGATGGGATGGGATGGGATGGGATGGGATGGGATGGGATGGGATGGGATGGGATGGGATGGGATGGGATGGGATGGGATGGGATGGGATGGGATGGGATGGGATGGGATGGGATGGGATGGGATGGGATGGGATGGGATGGGATGGGATGGGATGGGATGGGATGGGATGGGATGGGATGGGATGGGATGGGATGGGATGGGATGGGATGGGATGGGATGGGATGGGATGGGATGGGATGGGATGGGATGGGATGGGATGGGATGGGATGGGATGGGATGGGATGGGATGGGATGGGATGGGATGGGATGGGATGGGATGGGATGGGATGGGATGGGATGGGATGGGATGGGATGGGATGGGATGGGATGGGATGGGATGGGATGGGATGGGATGGGATGGGATGGGATGGGATGGGATGGGATGGGATGGGATGGGATGGGATGGGATGGGATGGGATGGAATGGAATGGAATGGAATGGAATGGAATAGAATGGAATAGAATGGAATAGAATGGAATAGAATGGAATAGAATGGAATAGAATGGAATTGAATGGAATTGAGTGGAATTGAATGGAATAGAATGGAATAGAATGGAATTGAATGGAATAGAATGGAATAGAATGGAATAGAATGGAATTGAATGGAATAGAATGGAATTGAATGGAATTGAATGGAATTGAATGGAATTGAATGGAATAGAATGGAATTGAATGGAATTGAATGGAATTGAATGGAATTGAATGGAATTGAATGGAATTGAATGGAATAGAATGGAATTGAATGGAATTGAATGGAATTGAATGGAATTGAATGGAATAGAATGGAATTGAATGGAATTGAATGGAATTGAATGGAATTGAATGGAATAGAATGGAATTGAATGGAATTGAATGGAATAGAATGGAATAAATAAATAATAAATAAAATAAATAATGCTGGACTATCACACGGCATCATGTAGCCCCAAACTGAACTGAACTAAAGCAGAGCTTGTGTTATGGGAATTGATTATTGATATATTATTTAGACACATATTTTATTTTATTTTCATATTCTGCAGATATTTTTCTCGGGTCTGGGTTTTTTCTAAGTATGTATTTTAAAAAAAATGTATCTATGTAGTATAACAATCATGTGCTTCCCATGATACAAGCTCTGCTTAGTTTGGGGCTACATGATGCTGTGTGTTAACGTCCAGGATTATTTATTATTATGACACTTTATTCGTTTTAAAACTCATCAAAAATTTAAAACATTAATAATCTTCTATGTACAAAAATAATATAAAAAAATTATAGTAAAAAATAAATCCAAAATGGTGGGCTCAAACGGCCGGTGGCTAAGGCTGCAGAGAGAGGTTATTATTAATATTATTATCCACAGATAAATGGTCAGGCGGTAGTATGGACTGGGTCCGCCATGTGCTCGGCACCCCGCTCGTTTACACCTACGAGCTCCGTGGATTTCTGTTCCATTGGTCAGCGAGCAGGATCCGCGAGCAAGGAGACGAGGTCACGCAGATGATGCTGGGCTTTGTCACCGAGGCTAACTTAGGATACTTTAAACAATAAGTATATAGTTCTATGTGTGTACTTGTGTAAGTAGATTCAAGATTTGAGATGATTATTTGTGAGTTATAAACTCAACGTTTAAAGTCGATTGACATCTGACGCAAAATGAGTCGAGCATTTCATCGGTCGTGTCTATTCGGTCAAATAAGACCCACGACATTACGCCAACGATAATACGCGACGCATTTTCCGTCAGATATGGATCGACCCTTAGGTTAAATAAAATAGGTTATTTTATATACCATAACGATTTATAAATTATTTATTGAAGTTTATAATTAAAATACATTTATTACATACAAGTATTTATTTGCCTAGCCTATGTCTCAATGATAAGGGATAAAAACTTCCTCCTTTTATGATTAGGTTTAACAGAATTTTGAAGTATTCATCATTTAAAGGTATTTATAATAAACAATAGGGTTGGCTTCTAGGTCATACGTTATTCACGTAATTTTACGTGGAGCATGAATAAAAAAGGTTAATTTGTAGAATTGTGTTTAATGAACATAAAATACAAGGTTCAAGGTTCAAGATTTAATAACTTACTTAATATTCAAAGTTTAAAATTCCTAGTCAAGATGCTTATTTGCATAAATAGCTAATGTACGATTCACACTTATTGGCACGCGTCGGAGAGCATCGGAGAGCATTCTATAACGTGCTAAAGGAAATTGAAACATCCACAAAGCAGTTAAGTTCCTTATTTGCATGCAATTTACGCATCTTCGAGCTTTGTCAAACACTGACATAAATAGATCCGTAAGTAGATATTGCATGCAAATGTAGAACTTAACTGTTTTGTAGATGTTTCAATTTCCTCTAGCATGTTTTAAAATGCGCTTCTAATCGTACATTAGACCTAATGGATACCATCAATTATGGTGTGTGTAGGTATGTACTTGAGCTCGTTCTTCAATCAGCACCACGTCATCTTTGGGGTGAGGATCTGGAGTGGGTTCCTCTGGGAACGGGCAGTCATCCACCACTTCAATATCACACTGAAATGATCAACAAAAAGTCAAGATAGTCTACAATTTAAAGTAATCATAATTACAATGCTGAAAATCATCACAAAGGTTCCCAACAGGTTCCCATAACACCAATTTTAGATAAATAAATTTATAATCCTTGGTCGAACCAGAGGAGGAGTGCGACCACAAACACCGTGACACGATTTTTTTATAAATAAGATAGGTATAAAATATGTATGTTTTTACAAAATTTCGAAGTCGGTTCAAAATGAACAATAAGTAACATTTAAACTGTTTACAACCACTGAGCTGTAAATGTTAAGAATGTTTTAGAGAGATAATAATGCTTACGTTTTCCCTGTCGTCTGCTGTCGACGGTTTCTGACTTCTGTAGCTTCCAGAAGCATTTTTCTGAAAAAAACGTATTATTATGGCTTATTATTATTATAAAGGTTTTTTTTAAATACTTTAAAAATGTTGCAAAACTTACAATGCTTCGTCTCCTAACGTTCTCCCGGAGATCATTTAGTTTCTTCTTTTCATCTCGTTTGAAAAAGCCATACTGAAATCACATGTTAGGTACTATTAGATAGATATTTATGTATTGTATACTACCATCATCATCAGCCTATAGCAGTCCACTGCTCCTAGGCCTCCCCTAATGAGCGCCATTGCGCCCTGTCCTGAGCTCGACGCAATCAGCTTCTTCCAGCAGTCTTTCGAAGATCGTCACTCCACCTGGCCGGAGGGCGTCCTAAGCTATGTTTTCCTAGCCGCGGTCTCTTCTCGACAGATAAGGCCAGCCCACTGCTACTTCAGTTTGCTAATTCTCGACCACTTTAGTTCTGTCGGACAGTCTCATTGAGGATTCTTTAAATCCTTCAGAAAAACTCCGAGCATAGCTTGTTCCATAATAACTTCCATATAACTCATATATATGTATGATATGTATGTATTTAAAAAAATGTATCTATGTAGTAGGTATATCAATCATGTTGTTCCCATAATACAAGCTCTGCTTAGTTTGGGGCTACATGATGTTGTGTGATGACGTCCAGGATTATTTATTTATTTATTTATATATATATATAATATATCTATATATATATATATAAATAACTATATGTATGTATATATAATGTCACTGAACGACTTTAAATTGATGGATTAGCCGTACTTTGTCCACGTTTCGGCTTCGTATGTCATAACGATTAGGAAATTGATTGAAAACTTCTATATTATACTAAATGTAATTTACGGAATACCACTTACTCTATACAAAATGTACATTAACATTAGGAGTATAATAAGAGCCACTATTACAACTATAAGGATAGTTTTCCATTTCCGGTTGGCGATGGTCAGTATTTCTGTGTAGACTATCTGGGTGAACGACCTAAAACAGAACCAAAAACTAGAATTAGTACTATGTTAGATATAACTTTAACAGTAGTAGATTTCATGAAGGGCTCGTCCGGGGAAGTACTACCACTATGCCTATTTCTGCCGTGAAGCAGCATTGCAGTTTTGGTTTGAAGAGTGTGAAATTGCAGGCCTGTGAGGCTTAACACAGGGTGTTGTATCGTATCAAACCGTTCCAAACAACCGTGATCTACGAAGCAATACTTTGTTATAGGTAATGGTTATCACATAAGGTGAGCCATGTGTCATCAATAGGTATCATAAAAAAATGCACTCATCACCATCATCAGCATAATAGAAGTCCTTTTCTAGACAAAGCCTTCCGTAATGAGTCCCCTGTCCTCAGCTCGACGCATCCAGCTTCTGCCAGGAACCTTTTTCAGCAGATAGTCACTCCATCTGGCCGGAGGACGCACTATGTTTACCAGAAGCGGTCTCCACTCAAGAACTCGTTTACCCTAACGGTTTAATCGGCATATATAGCATGCCAACTGCCACTTCAGCTCTAATTCTCTGAGCTATGTCGACAACTTTGGTTGTGTGCATTACTCTGCATAGGATAGCTCGTTCCATTGCTTACTGAGCGAAGGCTCACTAAATTGGTGTCCACGTTGTCCACGTCACGGCTCCGTATGTAATGTCAGATAGGACACATTGATTGACAACTTTAAAGTAAACCGCTTTCAAACATTAATCATAATTTTGAAATTAATATTTTAACTTGTGAATGAATTAATGTAAATTATTTATTGTACACCTTAATTTTTGAAACAACAAACAGAACAATTTTTGTTGAGTTGTTCTGTTATTATGGTACAACGGGCGGTTTTATGACGGGCGGTTTTATGGCTTGGAAGATCTCTTCCAGACAACCTTTGGATGGAGAGGATATGTAAAAAGTAAGAACGGCCGGGGGTGAACTTTATTTATATAGGAATATAATCAATGATATACAAAATTAGGACACAAACGTGTGTGTTTGCTTTAGAATATTCAGAGCCAAGAATGGATGAATGACAGGAAGAATATACATTCTTGATACCAATTGGGTGCTTCTATGTTATGTTACTTACTTAGCATGAATTGCAACTTCTGGTAATAAATGTAACGACAGTGTGGAATCTAGGCTCAAGTCTTTATTGCCAATATCACTTTCTGAAAGTAAAACATAACAATATAATAAGCTTGATAGATAGATGGATAGATAACCTTGATTCTTAATGTGATACATGCGACGCAGAAACACTTAGCACTGGTCCGACTTTTAAAAGACGTTTACCACTAATTACTAATATACAGAAAGTTACCACTATCTGTAATGAAATTGATCAATTTTCTCCAAACTCTCCATACAAAACGCCAATTTCCTACGTAAGGTAAGGACCAATAGAACTCGGAATTTAATATTTTTATCCGATAGTATATATTGAACAAGTTACAAAACAATAAATTGTCGGATACCTAAACAGCTTATCCATAGAATAAAAAAGCGTCCTAACATCAAATTGGCATAGTAGGATAAAAAAATCGGCCAATTGCGAGTTGGACTCGCACACCGAGGATTACGTACTAACTTGCCATATGAAATGTCAGGCTAAATGATGATGATAATGATGAACAAAAAATTTACTGTTTTGGATTTTTATATGTAGCAAAAACAGCAGTATATTTTGATTGTTACTTAAGCTTCCAAGAGATAGCAGACTTTATTGTAAGGTATTTTGTTGTTGTTTGTTTGTTCTGTAGATATTTGTCTCGGGTCTGGGTGTTTTCTATGTATGATATGTATGTATTTACGAAAAAAAAATTATATGTGTATTATATCAATCATGTGGTTCCCATAATACAAGCTCTGCTTAGTTTGGGGCTACATGATGCTGTGTGATTACGTCCCGCATTATTTATTATTATTATTATTATTATTTGTTTTTTTTTTTATTTCAACATGATAGTTTCACGCGTTTCTGAGAATAAATAAAAATCTTGATAGACAGACTTCCTCTTGAGGTACGGAACCCTAAAAATTGTACCTAATTATTACTTACTTATTATATACTAGATAGATAATATTTTCTTACTTATTATCTCCTCTGATATTTCAATACTTGCTTTAATTTTCTCTGTAGCTCCCGGTCCTAAATTTATGTCACAGTAAAATACGATATTTTTCAAATCACCAGGATTTGGGAATTGCTTTTCACACGACTCAGATAATATCTGAAAAGAAGAAAAAAGTTAGATGTACTTACACAACCTACACCTACAACAGTCACTACACAACGTATCTTTGACCTTCTGAAGTTAGGCTCAGCAAACGATTCGATCAAACTTAGTTGATTCCGACCCAAATATAGGAACTACGTCGACAAAACCAAGTTCATTCCAAACCAAACATAGGAACTACGTCGACAAAACCAAGTTCATTGTGAGCCAAACATAGGAACTACGTCGACAAAACCAAGTTCATTGCGAGCCAAACATAGGAACTACGTCGACAAAACCAAGTTCATTGCGAGCCAAACATAGGAACTACGTCGACAAAACCAAGTTCATTGCGATCCAAACATAGGAACTACGTCGACAAAACCTAGTTTATTCCGACCCAAACATAGGAACTATGTCGACAAAACCTAGTTCATTCCGACCCAAACATAGGAACTAAATCGAACCAAACATAGTTACGTCCCTTGCACTTCAGACAAAACTACTGTAAGTACAATATTTAAAACGTACATGTCTCTCTGAAGTTGGATGCAAGCAGTGATAGTGCCTATAATTGGGTGAGATTGTACTAGAATTGGTCAAATCGTATAAAATTTAGAATTTAGAATTTATTGTATAATGATATATTAGATAGTTGACAAACACACATATCTATAATTCCCTAAGAAAACTAATTTATCAGCAAGACCCAACTAGGTGAGTGAACCCGTGTCTTGGGTCTCTGAAATTCGAGTAACTTAACACAAGTAGGTATTTAGTATTCAATTGGGTGAAACAAGTGCAAGCGCAATGGCAAGTAAACTTATGTAATAAAAATATAGACATGGTTCCGAGGAGAGGGATCCTGAATTCGCGCCTGTTCACAATTTCTTCGAAATCAGGTCTAGTCCTAAGTTGTATGTGTGGACTCTGAAGACCCTAAACTCTTCGAAAAGGGCATCAGTGGAATAGTCCGGAAACTTTGTCGCCTGAAAGTATGTATGTACTAGATAGAAAACAGATTACCAAAATAAATAAAATTAATTTCAATACAAAATGTCAAGAAACTCATGCATCCTCGGAACGTAGTCTAGTCTATGGAGTACCACAGGGCAGTGTATTAAGTCCGCTCTTATTTTTAATCTACATTAATGACCTGCCAAGAGTGACATGCCAACCAATGACACTATTTGCGGACGACAGTACCTTAACTGTAGCTTGTAGAGACCATGCATCATATGAAAATGACATTAATAAGTTTTGACATCTATTATCTCATGGCTTGGTAATAATAATTTAAAAATTAATCTCAAGAAAACGAACATTATGCATTTTAATCAAAGATCTAATAATGTATCAGAAATTGACATACATTTCAATGATCATTCCGTAGCCGAAGTAGAGACGGCTAAGTTTCTAGGACTAATAATTGACAAAAGACTTAATTGGAAAAGTCACATTGTAAGTTTATGCAAAAGAATGAGTAGTGTAGCTTACGCTCTACATAAACTTAGCTCTACTATTAACACGGATGGTCTTCTAGCCGCCTATTATGGATTAGCTGAATCTCTGCTCTCTTACGGGATTATTTTTTGGGGGAACAGCACCGAACACAACCGGGCCTTCAAAACGCAAAAACGTTGCCTGAGAGCAATGTTTAACTTAGTTACTATTGATAGTTGTAAGCCATACTTTGTTAAGTACAAAATTCTTACTCTACCAGCTCTATATATTCTAAATGTAGCTATGTTTGTTAAAAATAACCTACATTTATTTAGAAGTTTCTCCGACGTGGTGGTACGTAACCGACGTAACAATAATAACAATAGACTTTGTACGCACCCATCACAAACTGCCCTAATAAGAAAAAGTGTTTTAGGTATGGCACCCAAAATATATAATCATGCGGTAAAATGTTTAAACAACAATTACTCTGATACTGCAAATGTATTTAAAAATACACTTAAGAAAGTACTCATAGAGAAATGCTATTATAGCGTTAATAATTTTCTGCTTGACAAATTTTGATTTTATATACCTACCAAGAACAATGTATAATTAATTTTAATTTGTTAATTTTAAGTTTAGATGATAATTTTTGAATATGGTTTTACTATAATTTATTAGAAAAGACATATCACATAATAATGACAAATGTGCAGCGCGCCCTCTCCTATTTGCACGCCAGTAATGGCAAAACATGTAGGCCAAAATTAATTTATATTTTAACATAATTGCATGCTCACACCATGTTAATACTCATGTTATGCAAATAAATGATTCTTATTCTTATTCTTATTCTTATTCTATGGCAAAATTCGGATTAAATAATAAAATTTGAAAGGCTTAATCTCGGAAACTTTTGTGTCTACAGATACAGTTCTAGTATCATATTGTACCAAATTTAGTTTACTTTAAAAACGATTTAAGTAAGTTTTTCCAAAAACTAGTCCTTTATGGTTATAATCTCCAAAATTCGTTTTATTTTTATTTATTTTTTTTATTTTTGACATAGTTGCGTTCAGCTCTCGAGATCACAAACTTGGATTATTCATTGAGCCAACATCATAAACAAGTCTGCAAAAAGTCAGAACTACTGGATTTAACGCATGCTGTATAAATTTACTGGATTAGAATAGCGATAATGTTTATTCAGTATTTATTACTTTGATCAGCACTCCCTGTGCTCTCTCTACCTGATTGAGAAAGGTTTTACCAGCCGCTAAGCATACCTTGAGATGGACATACATACGAATAGATACGTATACGTTACTATAGTATAATATATAAACAAAATCTTAAGTTATAAAATGTATATTTCACCTACCTTAACATCCTGGATATAAGTATAATTTCTTATCTTTAAAACTGCTAACACATTTTCCCAGGTAACAGGTCCATTATTAATTATCTGAAAGTAAAAATATTGATGATCAACTTGTAATGACTCTTCTGCGAAATTCTTACCTAATGTCTATATTATTTAGCTCTAAATTCTCAGTAAAACCACATGTAAAACTTTGTCTAATAGAACTTGTATTTAACCTTAATTTTAAACAATTTGCCTTTGTTTTACTGCTGAATAAATATTTTTCATATTTTTTTTTCATTTTTGTATTTTAGTAAATAGCTATTGCCATTAGCTACTGCCATTAGCTATTGCTAGTAGCTGCAAATCATGAGAGTGATAGACTGTTCCATGTTTTATTGAATTAAATAAAAATGTACTAATAAAGATAATTCAATACAAGACATGGGTTCCTATCCTAATCTCAGTGTTATAGGGCTTAACAGGTTTAAGTCTAAACACTCCTCTTATGAACTGTTTAAAAATATTATGTTAAAATGTTTATAAATGCAAACGTCTGTGAAATGTATGAGAAATGTTTGTCCCTCCTTCATGCCAAAACTACATAACGGATGTAGCTTAAATTTTGCAAATATGTAGTTATAAACTTGGAATTTTATTTATGCTACTTTTTATCCAAATACCATCCGAGCAAATCCGCAAGCAGACTGTTTCGTTAAATTCGTAATTGTCAGGACAAGATTTGTATGAAAGGATTTTTTATTAATCCAAAGGAATATCGGAAAATACGATGTGATTTTGTATGAAGTTTAGAATTTAGACTGGACTACGTCTATCGAGTCAGCTAGTTTTTATTATATAGTTCTAGAACAGGGATAACATATTATAAGGTTACTTTTTATCCGGGTACCACACGGCTGAAGCCGCGGGTGGCAGCTAAAAGTTCTATAAATTTCAGATAGCTAAAATAGCGTTAACATGTCATGTCATCTCTTTTAATTTACATTTAAATGAAAGGGACTAACTTACTTTATAAAGCCGTTATAAAATGATATTTGTATATGAGGTTAGTATGTAAAGGAAAACAATAATCAACTTTTAACCCTTTGACTTTTTATGACTCTGTATACAATGCCTTGCTGTGTTTTGATTTGAAGGGCCCGTGAAATTACAGGAACGTGAGGCTTTTCATCTTCATGCCTCAAGTAAAAGGACGGAGGGCGTTGAGGGCGGCATCGTAGGGCAAGTTCTAAACATGCGTGACCTCGATGCAATACTTTGGTAATGGGTAATGGTAACCGCCATAAGGTTGCATGCTTATCGATCTTCTACATGTTGCATTTCGGTGAGTGTTCTTAGGATCTACATGAAACGACCCCACCACTTTAGGACAAGTAGCTTTCATTCCACTTCTGGACAAGCAGACACACGGCTCAGTACCATCCTTAGTTAGTAAATATACCACCTAATCGCACTTAGTGGTTTTCTTCAGCCAAAAGTATTTAAGAAATTAAGTGTGTTATTATATTTTACTCACATGATACTCATGACTGTCAATGAAGCCATCATGGGCATCGTCTTCTAAATCAACATCAGTAACATTCAAATCATGTCTCGATCTGCAACAACAATAAAATTAGTAGCAATGCCGTTCAATGTGGTGGCAAAAGATGTCCCTAAATATATAATAAACAATGCAGGGCATTTTTAATTACGAAGGGTAGAGGGTTCCGTTCTCCATCTTCAGGATCCAAGCCAACCTCACCTGCCCGTGGTGCACCTTGCTGTAAAACAAACGGGGCTCTGCTGGCTGGCTGAATGTGGTATACGCAGCCTTTACGCTACGAATACACCAAATCCGTTAACGGCCGAACAATGCTCGAGCGTCGACCACCGAATTCAGCCGATCGAAACAAACATGTGTAAAATTGTGAGAGCGCCTACTCTAGCGACATCGTCCGAGTGCGTCCGCCAGTAGTGCACTCACTCTAATTCTTTTATATACATTTGATTCGAACGGCCTATTTTACTGATTAATATTTGCAATAATTTATTTTTTACTATTGTTTTATTGAATTAAGTGATGTGTATCTAAATTTTAAAATTTTTAATTGGTTTATTTTGCAAAGTGACTTACTTAAATTATTAGAATTCTGGATCATTTTGATGACTACACAATTGTATCAATAAAACAATAATAAAAAATAAATAATTACAAATATCAATCAGTAAAATGACGACCTAATAAGGTCTGACTTGATCCTAGAAGATGCCTATTAACTCTCTTTTTGAAGCCGTATTTAAAAGTGCCTTTCTTTTTTCATTAATTACTAACTGTTTTGAGTGATAAACATCACTATTTGCAAGAAAATTACATTACCTACGTTTTTGGATTAAATTAGTTTCTATTTAAAACCTATTGCGTAATTTCCAAAAAACGTACATTAAGCTCGTAAACGAAAACTCCCCCAAGGAATTTCACGAAGGACGGTCTTGAGTCCTCTCCATCCACCGATTTCCTGCAATCTTGACGATATCGTCGGCCAATCTGGTGGTGGAAGGGAGTTGTCGTGGAATTCCTTTCCTATGTTCAGCAGTGGACTTCTAAAGGTTGTTGATGATGATGATGAAATAAAAAGTATGAAGGTTTCCGTATTGTGCAACTCATACTAGGGGTACAAGTCGGCCATGTGCTCGTTCCATCTTCAAGTATTATAAAAACATACAAGTTGAGGATGAGAAGCCCATATAATCCTACTACTCACATCACATCACACTTCACAGTAATATTATAAATGCGAAAGTTTGTGAATATTTGTTACTCTTTCATGCAAAATCTACTGAACGGATTTGGATGAAACTTGGAATATACATGTTTTGTTACCTGGATTAACACATAGGCTACTTTTTATCCTGGTACCACACGAGCGAAACCGCGGGCGGAAGCTAGTAATTTATATATGTAGTAAAAATTGTATAATTACCCGTTGATCGTCACAGTATTTGGATCATGTATAAACTCCACATTCAACTGCTTTGGCTCGTAGTGAGTATTTGGAAACACCTCATCATGCAGTTCTGCTGTTATATTTAAACTCGGTACGTTAGTCGGCTTTGTCATCATTAGTACAACAGTTATGTTGGATGCTACCTGAAATTATTTAACCGTCCGATTCATAACAGTTATCTAACCCTCAGCTAGCTAAAATGGCGTTAGAATATCAAGTCAACAATTTTAATTACATATAAATACAAAATAACTAATTTTGATTTTGTCGATTCGCTGCTGTTCCTCTGCATTTTTCTTTGATTTCTTGTTACCTAAGCCATTAAAACCAAGCCCTTTCTTCAATCGCATTTCAGTAATCAGCCATTTTGTACATAACACGATCCGGAGATTAATATTGGCTTGCTTAGTCAGTATATTGGTGATTTTCGGTTAATTCTATTACATCTAACATTCGATTTTTTAAACTCTTGAGCAATATCTGAATTCGTACCTGTAGTGTACTGATAAATAATAAAGTGTAGTCGACCCGCGCGGCTCACTCTGCAAGCGGCAGCTGAGGCGCGCGGACGTGCTATAGCGATTTAATTTTGTGCATTGTCATTCAACCACCCTTAGTATAGTTTTCATGTACTCTACAGTACCGATTTTTTTTATACGTACATTTCGCTTCAGTGGTTTTGGAAGAGAGCAGTAGTAGGTATTCACTTCACTCTCTGCTTGGCATTGTTTGCTGTCGATTGGGGCACCGTGGACCACCAATTTTACATAAACGGAACTTGCATCATGGCCAGTATTTTCCACCTTAAATAAAAGATACCTAGATAGAAGAATATTTTGTATAGATAGAGAACGCTGAGTTGATCTCTAAAAAAATAAATTTATTTGCAGAAATATTTTAATTGTGAGCTTGATTAAAAATTTTAATAAGAGTGACTCAGTTTTTCCAAATTTGTCAAAACTTTTGTAGTGTCTGCCCATTTTAACTCATAAACTGAGCGATACTAAAAAAACAATATTATAATAAAATTCAATAAAAGAGAAGTATCTATACGAGTGCGGGCTTAAGGGGTTCTAACCTCCATATCCAGAACCTAAACCAATCTCACCGCCCGTGGTGCACCCTGGACTTACAAACCTCTGGCTACCGGCTTACTGCGGCATAGAAAGAAAAACTTAAAACACCAAAAATAAAACTATCAACTAGCAAAAATAACATATATACACCACCACCACCACACCAGCCTATATCAGTCCATTGCTTGACATAGGCCTCCCCTAATAAAAGGGATATGCCCATAATCCCCACGCTGGGCATGCGGGTTGGGGATCGCAGAGCACAACTTCTCAGCCTAACACCGGCACAGCTAAATCATATGGCCGTTGACGGGCAGCAGCTATGACGGTGGAAACTGTGCCTTGCGTTCCCCAAGCCGCATGCCCCGCGTGGGGATTACGGCATATCCCCCTTCTTATTAGAAGAGGCCTATGTCCAGCAGTGGATATGCATTAAATCTGACCAACCGGCATAGCTAGGCACCGTTAATCAAATAGTTAACTTCGTTAATCCGCTACAAAAAAGTTAGCTTCGTTAAACGTTAAATCGTTACATTTCGGAAGAATTACCGCAAGTTAACGTTAATCGTTAATCCGTAAATATGTGTAAAATTGCATTTTTGTCTTAAATGATATGGTTTTAATTACAACCTACACTGCACAGTACAATTTTTCTACCTAACTAATTTACACTGCACTCTTCTTTATCAACACGCAAATGATCACTGACAGTAATTTATAATTGCAACAAACAAAACACTCGTCACTCTAAGCACCGGCGCTAAGTAATGGAATGATTAAACTAGCGATGTGTCAACTCGGTTTACCAACTCGGTTCAAATCGGTTTGACGATCGAACGAGTCAAACCTATTCAAGGGTTTGACCAAATCGGTTTGAAAAGTCGTGCCTCGTGCGTCTTCGGGTCGAGTCGAGTCGAACGAACTACGATACGAACTAGCCGCTAAATAGAATAGAGAGCCCGCGAGCAGTAAGTGTGAGTGAGATAGGGGGTTAGGTCGCGTTTGATTCACATAATTTTCTTTCACACTATTTTTTTGTAATGTTTTCATGATTCAAAATGTAATCTAGTACTGAAATCTAACTTCCTACTCGGTCTCTTAGTCCTACACATAGCTATGAGCAATAAACACGAAAATAATAAATTTCCCGCTTTTTCCAATAACACGGAAATAAATTAATAATTCTAAAATGAAACCACTTTTGAGAAAACTAACATTTTTGTTTTATTATACTTTATATGAGCTTTACATAAAAGTAAAAAAAAACAGACAAATTAAATATTTATATGTTTATTTAAATTTACCACATACTTACGGGTAGTTGATATTTGATGTATGTCAACCACAATAAAAATACTTAAGGTATTATCACTCATGTTGATTTGTGTATTTTGTGTTCATTATTAATTAAACGTGTTACTCATTTTAACAAAAAACTGTTTTTTTCTTTAATTTTTATAACTCTACGTCATATTCATGAAAAACCGTTTTTTAAGAAACTATTACTTAAGAATAAACCAATTACGTTCATAGTACTTAGCGAACTATTCGATCTAACTAAATCACATCGGTCAATAAAATTTCAGTGCCATCTGCCATTTGTTTTGTAAGCTCTTATTCGATTTGGATGCAAATCGGTTTGAATCGGTTTCAAACCGGTTTGCTTATTTTTTCAAACCGAGTTATCCGAGTTGTGTTTTTAACCGAGTTGCCCATCGCTAGATTAAACGAAACACATCTCTTCGCAGTTCGTTTCTCACTCACACGCGCCGGCAAAATATATCTAGTTTTGTTTTTGTTTCACTCGTTCCCACGCTCCACCCGGCACTTATCGTTTCATACTTGTCTGAACCTGTTTTTCGCGCCGCGCCGTGGTGCTGTGCGGTAAATAGTAGTCAATGGATTAACGAGTAACGGACTTCTGCATATTAACCTGTCCGTTAACTTAAAAGTTAATCCGTTAATCAAAATGTTAGCTTCGTTAATTAACGATTAACGGATTAACGAGTTAATTCCCAGCTATGCCGACCGATATGGACCGATATGGACTATGAAACTGACAAAAATTTTATGGCAACTCGTACCCTCTGAATACTGAATACAGACCTTGATTGTTAGAGTCTCATTTTGTAACAATGATGTGTTTAAGGACGCCCCTCCGGACCAGTACATTTCGTATGAGAGCTGGGGCTCACACATTTTGCTGGTGCAGTATCGCTTCACCAGAATGCTATTTTCCTTCTCCCTGTGGGGACTTAGCACCGCCCAAGGTTTGTAATCTGTGTATTAATAACAAAGAATTTGGTTTTTGTATATACAAAATCTATGATTATGATTATACACGGTTAGTTTCAATGGCTACATAAAAAATGTTATCATTCATTATATTTATATTTAAATTACAGGTACATTGAGGAATTCGAATATTTTTATTGACAATAGATTATTTTGACTTTTATTGTATTTGCGTAACTTTATGATATTTTTTACTTTTTCTTTGTCTTATAATTTTGTATTATAACATTTTTGCATGCCTATTAGGTAGAAAATAATAGGAATGATGCCTCGGTAAAAAATATTAATTGTAATGAGTCCGTTATTAAAATGGAATATAAATGGACATTAACCTAAAATTGTGACCGACGAAACCTAATAGTAAAACCTCCTTTACTATTAGGTTTCGTAATTCAATAATCTCATCATGCCACATCTAAAATGTCTGTCTACAATCATCATCACCATTATGATATGTATGTATTTACAAATAATTATTTTATGTATGATATGTATGTATTTACGAAAAAAATATTATATATTATGTAATATGTCAATCATGTGGTTTGGGGCTACATGATGCTGTGTGATAGTTCAGCATTAATTATTTATGTCAAGAAAGTTCAATAAAATCAGTTGTACTAGAGCTGCCTTGCAAGTGTTTTAGAAAAGTTAAGGCGTAACTTAACTAGCCATTTCTTCAATGAAAAACTACAAACATTTCGAAAAGTCATTGAACAAATGTCATTTCCTTTAAATTAACTTGTTTTTGCCTTAGGTATTTCAATATTTATTATTGTATGATCGCAGGGAGTAGTTTGCCTTTTCTGGATAACATGCAAATAGACCATAACGATTAACTTGTCTTTTATTTTTAATCTAAAAATCCAATATTGCTTTAATGGCTCTTTTTGACTTGGTGGGGATTACTGTTTTTTTCCCGATATCCCCACCACTGAGTCATAGCTTGCTACGACGTGGTTGGTAAGGATTATTGGAATAATCCATTCAAATTTAAATCATCTAGTTTATCTATTAACATATATAATAAAAAAATAAGTTACAATATTTTTTTGCAGTCATGCAGGCTCTTTTTGGTAGAAGACGGTTCTTGGTGGGAATCTTTGGGGGAGTCCTATGTCTTGGCATTCTATTGTTTTTTTACTCTATCCGTACCTCCATCTCTAAATGGCACTATACCACGACTACCTCTGACATGATCAGAGCCTTTTCTGATTAATTGTGTTTCTGATGCAGACCACTTATTCGTCTGTCGGTTTTCCCAATCACTGATTATCATTTCAACAATCACGTGATAATGTTCGCGTAGGAACAGTCAACTACTAACAATCATCAAATACGTATTTGACCTTGACCCCAAACTGCCTTTTTTCATTGGTACAGCAGGGTACAAAGCCGGGATTATCTCTGTTCATACAACATTTGTCAAGTATTGAAAATTGAACCCACACTTGTATCTCAGCCCGTTGTCGCCATTATGTTAATAGCTGTTCCATGGAAATTTATAAACTGGTAATTTCGATGATAAGATGATGATAAAAGTATATTTCTGATTCCAAAAAAAGGTCAAAATTACCTTTATCCTCCCAATTACTTCTATCTACGTCCAGTTTTGTAGTAAACATATACTCTGCAGATTCCAATTCAGTCTGAAATTGATTAAACGTATAAATCAAAAGTAACTTAGTTTTTATGGCAAACGTTCAGTTTAATTGAGGGCAAAAACACAACGTATCAAGGCACGGACTGTGCAAAATAAAGGCGGTTTCAGACTAGCGATTTTTTGCGTTTTAATTATTTCCTATCAGCACTTTTTATCCATCAAAAATACAGAATATACACGCTTATTCCAGCGTGTTCGCTCAAACCAGCCTCGTGGCTCGCGTTTATACAAGCTAAGTGCCACAACGCTTTTACAAATTGCACGTATGGCAAAAGACGCACATACACGCGCTTACACGATTTATAAAAATATACGCTAGTCTAAAACCTAAGATCTGAGAACCGTCGTAGATAAAATCTGGGCAGTTGATATTCTTGTCAGAAGAGGTTGTATTTTGACACACCAAGTGTACATGCTTTTTAAAAGAAGTAGAGTTATTTGTGAAGGGCTCGTATAAAGGTGCATTAGGCTTAACACCTTCATACCTCAAGCCTCGTTCCAAATATGCGTGACATACAATACTTTGTTATGAGTAATGGTTACCATTTAACACCAGGTGGACCATGTGCTAGTTCCATCTTCAGTTACATAAAAAAACATGATAAGTTCACTTTTTGGCCACGCGTCGACTCCAAGGCTACGGTTCCATTAGACAAATAACTTGCTACTAACATGTTTGCATCCCATATTATTATAGACATCTTCTGCTCAAGGGTTTGGATCTGTGCAGCTCAGAGTCAGCTAGTAGAGTTAGCAAAAATATTTACCTGAATGGTCTGCTGTGTAACATTTGATAAATGCTGTTAAAAAGTCACAGTAACGAAAATAAAATAATATAACACGAGCCTTTCCTCCACGACTTCCGGGAAGCTCGCATTCCTACTTACTTTTCCTACCTACTCAAACTCTCGCGCTGGGAGAGACCTAATGTAATGAAAGACAGGCGCCGACCAATTAAATCGCACGATGGTGTGGGCGCATGCGTCTGGTTCCCTCCGTTCGACTCCCCGCTACTGCGCGCCTTAATTTAATTGTGTGGAAAAAAAACTGAATAACCGTGTCTACCTATATTATTTTAACTGTCGTTGTGTTTTTTCCACTCTATTACTGAATTGTTTGTGTTTTATGTGATTATATTATAATTGATTCAAGCTGTAACGCGGGTGTCATTTAAGCTTACATAATAACATCCACGCTAAAATAAAATTTGAAGAAGGATCTATGCTTACAAGATCCACTTTTATGTTTTCACAGCGTTCCTGTGTTAGATTCTTCGTCAAGGTGTGTACAAACTGCGGAACCTTTATCGCGGCATTGCCAGTAACAGAACTGGTCACCAGAATAGCTGAAAAGTGATAAATATTTAACAAAATTTAGAGTAGTCAAGAATTTTAGATTCCTCTTGAATAGTGAAAATTGATTATCATAAAAGCTCTCTATCAGTTTCTTCCTTAATCGTATATTTTTCTTTGAAAACTTTTTTAATCTACCTGCATCGTCCTACTGCTGGGCAAATTCTCTCCCAGCCTTCCGCCAACTATCCTTCAAGATGTCCCACCATCCTCTGTCGGCTTTGAGTTCGTCCCGCCACCACATTCTTGGCCGAAATCGACCTCGCCTTACAACGGGCTGCCAGAATATAATAGCATGTACCCATCTGTCCGAAGGCATTCGGCTAACATGGCCCGCCTAGTCCCATTACTTCGTTCAAGATGGTGGAATGGTAATGTGTGAAGCCAAGAATAAAAATTATTATGTGTGTGAACTCTCAGTGTTTTCATCAAATCTAATTGCCTACAACTAATTTAACCAGCGCAGCTCGCTCCCTACATAAATACAATTTATGTAGGGAGCATTACCATTACCATTTAGGTAGAGTTTCCACCATCTTGATCGAAGTAGTATTATAAATTGGTATAATATTGTATAAACATCGAGATATTATAGACAAGAGTCACAAACGTGGAAAAAGTGACTGCACCAAAACTTCGGCGTACGCTGTCAATTGCGCAAAAATTGAACACTTTTCAAGCGACTTAGCGTCTTAACACACTATGACGCGGCGTAAGTTCCGCAGCTGATTTTGACAAGTTCGGCTGTACGCCATAAAGCAAATGTAATTTCAGCATGAAGTGTCATCTGTAATTCAAATAGCATTGCAGGCGTCATCATGCCGAACTTATGTCACGTAATTTTGGCTATAGTGTGTTTAGACACGTATTGTCTTATTCCAAAACGAAGACTGAAAATAGTCTAGGTTTAAAACTGGTATTTTGTATACAAAATGTCAGATTTAGACCTAGACTATATTTTGTCTTCGTTTTGGAATAAGACAGTTAGGGTCTAAATTTAATAATATTGCAAATTTAGCGTTTAGAAAAATCACGCTTTCTGTACTATGGTACATGTATATCGACTGGGTATTGACACAGTCCATTCAATATGTAATTAAGTAAGTTACTTATTGAACCTATACTCGTAATATAAGTAAGTTAAACTTACTTCCGACAGCTGATTTGCACTTCTCGTTAATTGTGACGTTAAGGCAGACTAATACTTTGAAGTTATCGGCTTCATCACTAACAACCTGAAAACAAATAAAAAAATAAATAAATTGAAATTGAATTGAATTGAACACAATTTAATTAATAATTAATTATTTTTTAATTGTTAATGGACACCTTCTTGAAGTTGTTTCGGAGTATACATACCTTGGGCAGATATTGCAGTAGTGTAGAAACAACTTTGAGAAGGAGGCCAAGAGGAGGATTCAGCTGGGTTGGGCAGCATTTGGAAAACTACGTCGAGTTTTCTCGTCACCCATACCGCAATGTTTGAAAACTAAAGTTTTCAATCAGTGCGTCCTACCCGTCATGACATACGGAGCCGAAGCGTGGACACTCACAGTACGGCTAGTCCACCAGTTTAAAGTCGCTCAGCGAGCTATGGAACGAGCTATGCTCGGGGTTTCTCTGAGGGATAAAATCCGCAATGAGTTTATCCGGCATAGAACTAAAGTTGTCGACATAGCTCAGAAAATTAGCAACCTGAAGCTGAAGTGGCAGTGGGCTGGCCATATCTGCCGAAGAACGGATAACCGTTGGGGTAAACGAGTTCTTGAGTGGAGACCGCGGCTCGGCAAACGTAGTATAGGACGCCCTCCGGCCAGGTGGGGTGACGATCTACGAAAGGCTGCTGGTAGAAGCTGGATGCGTCGATCTCAGGGCAGGGTGCAATGGCGATGGTGATGAACACAATTTAAAAAAAATACTTTAGTCGAATAAATTAAAACTGCTGGTAATTTTTCACTTAAGCATTCAAGGAAAGCAGACTTTGCCTTATAATGTAACACGTGAATGTTATACGACATCAATACATTTTTTAATACAAACATTTATGTATACAGGGTGGCAAGTGTTCGAATGGCATACATGTGGGGACTCACTGATAAGACGAATGAGGTTTCATAGAAATTGTACGGAAAACTTTTTTTTTAATTTTCGCGAAAACTTACGATTTGATTTGGTAAGTTACTTTGGAAAAAGTGTTAGGAAATAGAGTCGATTGAGACCAACTTCTTTTTTTTTGACAAATTTCATTTTCTGGGCTGACTGTACATTTTTTCAAAAATCCAAAAATGCCATTATTTCAAAATAAACTTATAGTTTCCTCAGAATAAAACCTTCTAACTACAAAAGAAAAGGTAGCTGCCCTCAATGAGGTAAAATTTTGCTCCACCCTGTATAGAAAACGGCAAAAAATTGAGACAACATTAAATTATTTGTTTAGACCACAAGCAAGGGTTATATTTTTGCAGGCTTAAGATCTCCACTTACCAAAATTTCAGGCATGTCCCAATTTCGTCATCACTTTGACCATTTCAGAACGGGATTACAATTTTAAATATTTATTAATATTTATTCGTTTATAGACGAGCAGCCTCTTACCTACATAAAGGCTTACTAGAAGAAAACTCTTGAAGGGTTAAGCTCGCCTCTGTACATATTTTTTGCCATATTCTATGTTTGTAATATTTTCGTGTACGATAAAGAATTACAGAATTACAGCTTTCGCTGGTGTCTACATGACAGTGTCGAAATTTTTTAAATTGTTTAACTTTTCATACCTGATTTAATTAATTTAGTAACAATTCGTGAGTTTGTATCTAGTTATCGATTGAGGAATTAGTAAGAACTTATTTTGTTCAGATTTCAGTTGTGGACCACTCTGTTACTGAGGAAGTGTTTCGCAGTATTGGTGTTAAATCGTGCACAGCTTATTTTACAGTTTTGGCCTCGAGAAGACTACAAGCTTTCTTTCATTATAAAAAAAATGTGAATTTCAGGCAGATTATAAATGCTTGAAAGGATTTTGAAGGTCTCAATGAGGTAACCACGGAAACATCTTTCCTCTAGGGTAGGCGTTAGGCGTAGTGCGTGCAGTCATTCTGGGCTTATTATACTTTGTAACTAACTATAAAAAAGGAGTATGTTCTTTATTCTGTATTTTTAGAGAAGACCACCTTTAATTCTTTATTGTACACGAAAACATAATACAGGAATAATTTTACTTATATGCTATGTACAAAGGCGAGCTTAACCCTGAAAGAGTTTTCTTACAGCAAACTTTTGGGTATTGGTAGAAAATAAAAAGAGAAGGATAGATACATGTGTAATTATGTATAATGGATAAGATAAATTTAAGATTACTTAAACCTACATATTTACATAAACCTACATATACTGACTAACTTTATGGAGCCTTACAGTGGGAACAGCTAGTTTATCTTTATTTCTAGTGTTAACATTATGATAGTCGCTATTTTTCTTGAACATGTTAATATGTTTTCGGACATACATTAAGTTTTCATATATATATTGGCACGGCACTGTCATAACATTTATTTCTTTAAACTTAGTTCTAAGTGATTCTCTGGGGCCCATATTATAAATTGCACGAACAGCCCTCTTCTGCAACACAAATATGGTGTTGATATCTGCAGCATTCCCCCACAACAAAATTCCGTACGACATAATGCTATGGAAGTACCAACTCAACACCGGCATCAGTTGTTGATCTGCCCCGCGTAAATCCGAATTGTCTGACATCTAGTAAGTTGTTAAAGTTAAAATGGCTTTGCAGTTGACTAAGAATAAGCTTTTCAAAAATTTTACTAAATGTTGGCAGTACTGATATCGGTCTAAAGTTAGTAGGGTCAGAACTACTACCGGATTTAAATAAAGGTGTTATTTTACTATGTTTCATTAAATCAGGAAACTCACCACAGTCAATACATTCGTTAAATATAAACGCTAGTTCTGGTGCGACAATGTCAATCAACGATGTTACAACGCTAACAGAAATGCCCCAGAGATCCGTAGTTTTTTTGACATTTATCAGATTGAATGTTTTAATAATATCATTACTGTTTACATATTTAAAATAAAACGGTATTTCACATTTTGGTACATTTTTATTTAGTAATGAATCCGCAATTATAGGAGAAGAGTTTAAAGATCTTGTGGTAGAAACTGGAATGTCTGTAAAAAACGATTCGAATGCTTTGGCAACATCACCATCTTGTTTGATGATGGTATTACCAATATTTAATTTATACTCCTTAATTTCATGTTTGACTTTTCCAGTCTCACTGTTTATTATTTTCCAAGTGGTTTTAATTTTATTACTACTGCTTCTAATTTTTGAACTAATATAATTAGACTTAGCCGCGCGACATACATTTTTAAAAATTTTTGAGTAATTTTTAACTTTATCTTTAAACTCTTCACTAAAATTATACTGTTTTTCACTGTAAAGCTCATACATTCTTTGTCTGCTTATGTGAATTCCTACTGTTGCCCACTCACAGAATGTAGGACTGTCAGAGACCATGATCGATTTAGGTTTAAATATTGAGCTAAATTCTTTGATAAAATTATTAAAAAAAGAATTATATAAATAATTTGGATTATTATTTTGATATGAAAACGGTGATCTATTTAACAAATTAGATTTAAATTTTTCTTATCGATGCACAGTCACTGGTACAAAAGTTATTTGCCGTTTTACATTTTTCTTTATTTGATTTTCTATTTTAATTAACTGACCAAGGTGGTCTGATTTTATGTTACTAATTACATTTTTACTTAGTATATTAACATTTGAATTTGTAAAAATATTGTCTATGCATTTGGCTGAAGTGTCAGTAATTCTAGTTGGCTCCATAAAGAGAGGTTTTAGATTATATGATTTGAATAAACTAGTAATTTTAGTACTTAATGAATAAACTTCTAGAAAATTTATATTGAAGTCTCCGCATGTTATAATATTTTTGTTTGTTTTAGATATTTTGAACAATATTTCATCCATGACTTTTTCAAAAATATCATATGAGGCGGATGGTGGGCTGTACGCACTTATAACAATGAAACGCTCCAACTCTACGCATGCTATTTCAATTTGGCTTTCAACAGACAAATGGACAATGTCCTTACGTTCTTTAAATTGGATTTGTTTATTTAAAATTATTAATGAGCCGCCTCTTATAGCATGCGCTCTACAAAAAGAACTACCAACTTGGTGGTTACTGAAATTGAACATGAGCTCGTAGCTTTTTAGCCAATGTTCTGTAATACAGATGATGTCTATATTATCAGAGTTCATGAACAATTCTAATTCTAATAATTTGCAACTCAATCCTTGAATATTTTGATGCACCAAGTTAGTATGATTTACAGTTCTGTTTATTTGATTTATTTTACAATGTTTATTACACTTATTTGAATTGATAATGCTAGAGTTAATAGTGCTCACTTAATAGTGAATGACTCACCATAGCAGCAAGAAGAATGAGATGGAGTTTTGAGGAGTAGAGATTTTGTCGATCTGCAAGGCACACCACGAGGGACAAGAAAATCAAAGCGCTCACGGAGGTAAGGGGGGAGAGAGGGTTGTGAAGAATATAATAAAAAAAAGATAGAACGTGAAGGTCACGACGATGTCGTATAGGGAGCCATTTCAATTGGGTTCGAAAGTGAGAGACGTGATCGAACTTGCGCAGACCGAAAATAAATCGGATGCACAAATTTTGAAGACGCTCCAACTTGGTCAGAAGCTCCTCCGTGAGATCAAGGAAAGATACATCAGCGTAGTCAAGAATTGGTAGAAGCAGAGATTTTGCAAAAGTTACCACCTTGAGAGTTCACCACCAGCCATGGTTACTTGTATCTAACATTAATAACAGAGGTGTTACTAATAATGATGCTCTGAAAGATGATGCTCGTATGCTTCGTCTACCTGTTTCTGTTCTACATACCTTATCACCGATGAGTTGGAGGGTTATGGAAGCGTTGACCGATGGCATACATCGCAGCAGTCTTACTGTGCTGTTGCCAGGGGAGCCAATCGCCAGTTCTGTGGATAATTAATAATAATTTTATTTAATTTTATTTTTGTTGGAAAACTTACAGCTAGGTACATTTTTTTAGAATAAAGCTATTAGACATTACAGAAGGCCAATTAAAAGTTTCCACAGATAGTTACAGTATATATACAATGCTAGTAAGTAAGTAAGTAGACGGACAACAAACACAAGACATTCATAGGCACTAGACATAAACAGAGAAAGATTATACTTACTAATAAAACAAACTAATTTTGAAAAAAGGATTTTGCTAACTCATTTTTAAGTTTACGAGAGGAAGTGTTAAACAAGTCTATGTCCAAGTCTGTACAGATTGCATTGAAACCACTGCTCGCTCGGAGGAAGAAAGAGTTCCGCCTGTAGTTTGTACTTGCTACCGGATTATGTAAGAGCTTAGGATTCCTGATCGACGTATGACCGGGGATATGCAACTTTATTTGCTCTAATAATTCTGAACAGTCAATTGCGCCATTTGCTATAGTAGAAATATATGACAAATCTGCTATGTGCCTTCTTTTGTGTAGAGGTAACATGTGAAACTTTTTACAGCGATAAAAGTAATTTGAAATATAGGTTTTTGATCTGTATTGCAAATACCTTAGAAAACGCTTTTGTATGCTTTCAATTCTATCAATATATATGCTGTATCTGGGATTCCAAACCTGTGACACGTATTCCAAATGGCTACGCACAAAAGCACAATAGAGTATTTTAATAGTTTTTACCGATTCTAAATCTGTGGACATTCTTATGACGAAACCGAGTGCTTTTGAAGCTTTGTTTATTATATTATTAATAATATGTTGATCAAATAATAGTTTTGAGTCAAATTCAACGCCAAGATCCCTAATATTATCAACTCTACTCAACGTCGAATTATACAGGGTTATAGGTTAAGTCGACCTAGATCCTGGAGGGGGTAGTGTAGCTTCCATAATTCCTGACTGATTTGACTATGAAACACCCTACCCCAAACTTAACCGTTTTTACGATTTTGGACTTTTAAGTTTTCTTAAAAAACACACCGATATTTTTGTCTATTATTTGGGGTTTTTGGCATCTAATTTATTTGTGCTGCGATTTTCGTGTAGTAAATGAGTTTTTTTCTTATTCCTAACACTAAAATTGCAGTTAACTGAACCAACTGGGTTGCAGTAGACGATTGATTGTAAAAAAAAAATGTATATTTAAAATTCCAATATCGTGAAAACGGTTAAGTTTGGGGCAGGGTGTTCCATAGTCAAATCAGTCAGGAATTATGGAAGCTACAACCCCCTCCAGGATCTAGGTCGACTTAACCTATAACCCTGTATATAAAAAATATTTATTTTCCGAAAGGTTTACAGTTGACAGATATACCAAAATAATGTTACAATTATAGTAGTACATTTTTGTGATTTATATGTAAATTGGCTCCTCGCTCTACCTAAATTTTCACTTGTGTGTTCACGAGGTATGTCTGCTACGGCTCGTAATCGTTTCGCTTAGGTTTTAAATCCAGTCGTTTTAACAAATACAATCAAGAAGTGCTTATGTTGTAGCCATTGATATTATACTTGATGACCTCTGTGGCGCAGTGGGCGAAGGTCCGCCTGGGACGCAGAAGGTTGCGGGTTCGATTCCCGCCGCGGGACAAATGTTTGCATGTTCTGTAGGTATTTGTCTCGGGTCTGGGTGTCTTCTGTGTATGATATATGTATTTACAAAAAAAAAAACTGTAATATATCAATCATGTGGTTCCCATAACACAAGCTCTGCTTAGTTTGGGGCTACATGATGATGTGTGATAGTCCAGCTTTATTATTATTATTATACTGTTAGTGGCAGATATTGAAGTTTAGTATTTAAGCTGAGCAACTAATGTAGGTAAATTAAAACCACCAAGCTTGCACTCAAAAAGAATATTTTAGCACGTAACCTATCCTAAATTTTTAAATCAATTTCCGTGCATCTCACAAACTTCGAAAATGGCTCAACCTGTTCGATGTTTTTTTTTTTTTCTTTGCATTAGGGTGGTAAAAAAATAGGATATACCCAAACAAACAGCCGAAAAATCTAATCGATAATATAAGAATAGAGAATAAAAGATTTCAAATTTTAGATAATACGAAGTTCACCGGGTCATCAAGTATTACATTAATTATAGTCAAAGTCCAAAATTGTTCTCACCATCACATCCATTTTTATCAACATCCTTCACGATTTGCAGGCTGGTGCCGAACTGCATAGATCCACTGTCGCCTTTAAGCTCTTGCGTCATCTTCAGTTCAGAAAGCCTTATTTGCTTGAACCTACCATCCTTGAAAAAGATTTGAGTGAGCTCGTATCCAGAGATGATATACACAACACCCACACCTGAGTTCTCTCGCGGAGCGCTGACGAATATTTCTAAAAATATCAAAATATTAATTAGCTTAGAAGAAACTTTGGACATTCAGAGACCTTAGATAACGGAATTAGTTGTGGGACATACCTTATCCTAGGGATTTCTTTCCACCACTGCGATGGACTTACTTTTACTCACCGAAGATGGCAAGCTCCGAGGAGCTGGAAACCAATCCCCACCTCCTGTGGGTCCAGTGTGCTCAAGACAGCCGGTAGGTACATTCTAGCATATCTACTTTGTCGTCTAAGTACTAACTGCTTAACGCGCATCTGCCAACGTAACGCCAACCCGCTAGTGAGATAGCTGATGGAAAATCTAAGCAACACCGCAACCACTTTGGTTAAAGAAAACGCATGTCCTCAAAGAAAGGAAGAAGGCACAAGTAGAGTGGAGATCGATTCTCAACGTAGAGATATGGTCGACCGCATGAGTCGGGCTCTTGTGGCTGTAGATGAATAGGGAGAGGCCAATCTAGTCTAATTTAATGCTGGTAAAATACAGTCATGTTTGTTTTCTGCGAAAAACTTATTATTTTTAATCGTTCATCTATTTAGCCATATTATTAGCATGCGAATTTAATGGTAAGTACGTATCTAAGTAGAATTAATTGCTAATATTCATGATGTTTATTATCTAACGTATAATAGTAGATTGTTTTACAAGGGACTAAACCATCCCATTATATACGAGGTTGTTATACTCCCGAGCATAGCGAGGGAGGATGACAAGACCGAGTTATAATGGGTGGTTTTGGCCCGAGCAAAACACTCTACTTTTCACTTCGATTGCGAGAAAATAAAACAATTCAAAATTAGACAATTTTCAGAAATTTTATTAAAAATTAATCAACCTTCATAAAACATCACCAAGACGGTTCTATTTTCAAAAAAAAAGATTGACGGAGCACGAAGAAGTCGAGTTTTTATGTAAGAGAACGAATGCTTTGTACGGGCTGATGATTTTAGACAAAAATTAAAAAGAAAAAATACTTTTTAGCCCGAGGTATTAAACTCGAGTTTTAGGCCCGCTAAGCTACACTATTATGATACACTTTTTGAGCAAGAGTAGTGAAAAATATTTTTTCTGTACCTTTTTTTAAACTTAGAAGTGTCTTAAAAAAAATTAGGCAATCTATTAAATATTTTCACACATCACGTAGCACTGGACACACTACAGTCAGTTACAGAGACTAGACATGGAGGCGTTCATTCTTAGACTTGAGGGTCTACCAATCTATTTTATGAAACCTAGCTTAAAAGACCAGTTCGAAGCTGTAACCATAGCCATGATTAACTCACCAGGGATGTTGTCGCCATCAATATCGTTAGTAGCGATTGCTGATCCAAATCTACTGTCTTGCTTATCTGAGAGTATTGTACGCATTCTGTTTTTATCGTTCCTTGAGAGCTGGAAGAAAAGTCAATCATTTAACCCGGCTATATGCTATTCGGCGGAGGTTCATACTGAGTGAAAAAGACGAACTGACTTTTGATTCAATGGGGAAGAGGCAAAAACGAACCTTTATCGAAGCGTGCATTATTATGTTGCCATCCCATTATCTATCCCTATCATCATTATTATCATTATCATTATTATCATCATCATTATTATCATCATCATTATTATCATCATCATCATTACAAGAGTCTGCATAACATTCATCACCTGATATGGTGGTCGCATTGATGACTGCTTTACAATAGAGTCACCGCGTGCCAGATGAAACCTACAAAACTGAATTGCAAGAGCTCGTTCAGGTTCGTGAAGAGGTAAGGTTAGCAAGAGAGAGAGAGAAAGAGAGAGAGATTCCGATCCCCGACGAACCACTTAGACCTCGGCGGAACGTGTTAGTCTCCAAAGGGAACGTGAAACATTGAACCAGCTCTTCAGCACGCACAAGACGTTTCACGTACTCCACTGCGGCTGCGTCCCTGTTAAGGATATCCTCATGTTTCTCGGGTTTCAGCATCTATGAGTACAACATCAGAACAAATCTCAGAAGATACAAACATTTGTTCCGCAGTGGAAAACGACACTTACGTCTATTACGAGGGGGTTGCGCCAAAAAATAAATCCTAATCGTAACTTGACGGCCTCTGTGGCGTAGTGGGCGAAGGTCCGCCTGAGACGCAGAAGGTTCCGGGTTCGATTCCCGCCGCGGGACAAATGTATGCATGTTCTGTAGACATTTGTCTCGCGTCTGGGTGTTTCTATGTATGATATGTATGTATTCACAAAAAAAAAACATTATATGTGTACTATATCAATCATGTGGTTCCCATAATACAAGCTCTGCTTAGTTTGGGGCTACATGATGCTGTGTGATTACGTCCCGCATTATTTATTTTTATTTTTTATTTAACTCATATACTTCGATCAACTATAAAAAGGATAAAAGGGAGTTTGTTCGTTACGCTTCTATTCAAACGATCATCATGTCACTTATGCGTTCTCCCCTGACAGAAAATATAAGATAGAATAGGACATTAGATACCTACCTTTTATCTAGACAAAAAAGTACTGTCCTTGAGGGATTAGTAAAGTAAATTCTAAATAGCTGTTATGCTAGAAAAGCCATGGGCAAAAAAAATAAATATTTACCACATCTCCTCCAACATAAATATGAAGTGCACCATATTCTTTTTGTTTGCTGCTATCTGACTGCGCCGGGGCACCTACTAGAAGCTCCGTTAGACCGTCAAAGTTAAAATCTGCTGCTGCCAAAGCGTAGCCAAACATGGACGCAAGGGCCGCATTATCGAGATAATATGGTTCAAAGTTGCTTTCATTCAGGTTGTGTAGTATATCCAATGAACCGGTACCATTTTTTACCAGGAAAATAATCTGCAATTCGTAGAGCGTGTTTATCTATTAGACATACTAGACCGACCGCAAGTCGCGATAGCTCATGGGGGAGTTGCGAGCCGATCCAATGCTCGAGCAAAAGATATTATGCTATTGTGTATGGCCCCCATAACTAAGTGGTAGTGGGGTGGAAAGGGTTTCCTTGCCACAAGCAGCTGTGCCCATCACTACCATAAGAGGAAAGAAGATTTGGATGAAATTAGGGAAAAAAAAAATACGGGAATAAAGTGCTTTACAATCTCTACGGGAAGTTTATGAACACAAGTATTTGACTGGACAACGCCTATTTATAACTAGTTGTATTCTAAATTTACCTGATAGTTCAAGTGTACCTACGCTCAAACAGTTTGTCTGCACGAGGAAAGCATTGTGGATTGATATTGGTCATTGCACAAATGGTTGCGGTCTCGAAAAAATGCGCTATAAACCGCTCTAAATTAATGATTTACTTACCCTCCCTCTCATATTAGACTGGCGCGATGAAACCGCGTATAGTTTCACAGTTCGATCGAAGAAATAGCCGAAAGTAAGGCCGTAACCTGTAGATTAAAGTATTTTCTCATGAGCGGGACCGAACTCTGGGCCTACAGCGCAGAAAGCAGGGCTATGACAAACTTGGCTCTAAGGCCAGGCAAGTAAAGCTATTTTATTTTATACTAGCATTCGCCCCCTTGATTTTTTCTTTTGTTTCACAAAAACCTCGAGATCGACCCCAACATTATCGGAGAGATGGGTAAAGGATCGTGCAGTTGGGCGGACGTACATTGGTCTCCCAAGTGGCAAGACGCCTGTTGGACACCCAAGGTACTTCTCGGACGATGAAATCCAGATAAAATTGCGTGAATTTCAGACCTTCCGCGTCAGTGGGACTACAGTGGAATTTAGGATATGAAACTTACCCATATTATAGTAGTTTTCAAATTCGTTAAAACTGCGATTAGAAAAATAATCTTCTACGAGTGACTTGGTGGTAGCGAGTGGAGTTTGGCGATCAACGTAAATTACATCTCCAAGGTATGCTGTCTTGGCAGCCATGATGTACCCGTCAGGGTCGGCCAGTGTGTTCCACCCTACACCGCCAGCTTTGAGATGGGCTGAAAGAGACAAGTTTTTTTTAAAAAAACCTTCACAATCTCGGCTCTATCACGTTAATGAATGAATTAAGTACATGAGTTAATGAATTGAGTAATTAAATTAATTCTGAATGTTATTATTTTGAAACTAATTGCATTGGTATTTTAGGAGAAATTACTTGTAAATTAAATGTACTCAAGGAATAACTTCCACTGTTTTAAACTTCTTGTTTTTAATTTGTATTGTTTGTTTGTTTTTATTGGCTTTACTATAGTCACAGGTTCAATTACAATTTTTAATTTAAAGCCAATAAACTAATTCAACAGGAATCGATCATTTTTTAAAATAGTTTTACGATTCTCGGTGTTTTTATTGTTCATCAACTTAGCCGTAGTGCGATGGTCTATGGTGCAATTTTTTTTCTTCAAGTTGACAAATACTTTTCTCCACTATTTATTGCGTCATTGTAAAAAGTGATTAACTAAAAAGAAAATATAAATCAAGAAGTTTAAAACAGTGGTAAGTTATTCCTTGTGAACATTTATGGTAAAAAGTTGTGAAAGATCAACTATATGCTTACCTCGTGTAACACCCAGCTTTCTTTTTCGGCTTATCAAAAGTAAAAAATATACTATGGGTAATGTTTTTAGCATAATATGTTATTGAGCAAGTAAATACGTATGGAAATATTGAGGTTTGAAAGGATGTCACACTTAGTTTAACTCAATTTTCTGGGTTAATTATGTAGTTTACGGATTGTATTGAGTCGGTTTTAATTAAAACTATTATCTGGCTTCTGAATGTTATTATTTTGAAACTAATTGCATTAGTATTTTAGAAGAAATTACTTGAAGTTGGAGCAAAAAGGAGTTAGAATGTCTCACCCGTCACACTCACGGAATGGCCCATTAATTATATAGTAGAGTAGTTTAGCTCGCATACTCACAAATCGAAGTCAATGTCGTATTGGTGCCTGCGAGACGTACACCGTTGTCCATCCACTCTTTATAACCATTTGAATCGTTATAAAGATAGCACGCACCGATAGTATCGGTCAGTGATTTATTAGCATTATCTACAACTGCTTTTATTTGTTTAGTCAATAATGGTGCACACGTCTGTAATTCAATAAAAAATAATATAAATTAATAAATTAAAGTACCTGCTGAATTTAAATAAATAAATAAATAAATAATGCGGGACGTAATCACACAGCATCATGTAGCCCCAAACTAAGCAGAGCTTATATTATGGGAACCACATGATTGATATACTACACATATAATTTTTTTTTTGTAAATACATACGAGTACTTATAAATAAATAACATTAATAAATAAATATCAAAATCTGATTAAATAAACAAGTATGGAATGTACAGCACAGCCTACATCGGCACAGCTAAATCCCCTGGCCGCCCACGGGCAGCAGCGTCGGCGGTGCGAGAAGCTGTGCCCTGCGATCCCCAACCCGCATGCCCAGCTTGGGGATTATGGGCATATCCCCATTTATTATGGGAGGTCTATGTCCAGCAGTGGACTGATATAGGCTGGTTGTGTGATTATATATTATAATAAACATGCGTTTCAACATGACTTTTGACAAAACGTGAACGATCAACGAGTCGGGACATAACTTCAAACTCGTTCAACACAATAATCAATTATAACAAAGCCATTTATTTCCCATCACCTAATCAGCTATCTTGAGATAACCCTAGTGTCTAGATAAACCTAACATACGATTTAAGGCACTATTAACTAAAAACATGTCAATCACAGTAGTCCGATAGTATAAACGTTAGCTTACTGGGCCCACTGTACTTTTGGCGAAATAAACTGAGTGATAAAAAACAAAAACATTCAATCGCAGGGATGGGAAAAAATTCCCGCTCCTCCTACCAATTGGAGTTTCGATCGGAGGAACGGGAATAACCCAGCTATTGTAACATGTCTTGTACAGCTATCATCATTTGCTTCTGGACGTATGCTAGCTGTTCTTCATCCTTACAACGCTTGTAGTCATGAAAGGTCATTCATTCATGATTGGCAAGATTGAAGCTTACAATGCTGAGGTCTTGAAGCATCGCTTGTAGCTCCGAAGTGAAGGTTCACACGAAGGTTAATTAATTAATTCCCAGCCAGCTCCCATAACAGATCTTGGGTACTGTAATTCCTTTTTTATTGCATACAGTATTATTTAGGCTAGCCCGATCTTTTAACCTTTTATTGTCTTGTTATCTATATTTAAATTCTTAATTAGGTACCTACGTAGTCGATTTCAATATTTCTTCATTCATATCATTGAATTAACAAGACCTTTTTTATTGTTTTTAAATACTTATTAGATAAGAAATAAATAGCGTTTTTATAAACTTACCAGAAAGTAATCTGAAGTAACAGCTATTGAAGAGCCAAAGAAAAAGTTTTGATTTGGATTTACAAAATCTGCAAAGAAACGATTTCAATAAGTAAAGCTTGATTTTTTTCTAAAGTTACAGCTGCAAAAATGGCGACGGAATTTTTAAAACGCATTGTGCGCTTTCGCCTCGTCTCGTAGCTTTTTGCGATAAGTCATCGCGCCGCAGTCTTGTGGCCTCGCCGTTAGCCCCGTGACTATTTAAAAAAACCGGCCAAGTGCGAGTCTGTTACGCGCACAAAGGGCACCGTTACCATTGTATGGAACTCCCACTTAAACATTTATTTCATTCTGGTTTTAGTATTTGTTGTTTTGCGACCACAGAAATACATCATCTGTGAAAATTTAAATTTTCTAGCAATCACGGTTCTTGAGATACAGCCTGGTGACAGACAGACAGGCGGACAGTGGAGTTTTAAAAATGACCTTGCTAAAGTCGAATTCACATTGCGAAAGTTACTGAAGCGATGTCATGATAATTTCACGTGTTAACGTCCAGTTTCACAATGCCTGCATTGTATTATTTCACGATATGCCTTGGTTGTGGATATTGATTGACTTTCTTCCCACGCGCCATTTTTTGTTCAAACCATGGCATGAAAGTAACTTCACCGTCAATTGCGATGCAAGGCAAAAGTGTGTGTGTTGATCAGTTTGTTTTGACCGTATGCGAGTTTTTTCACGCATTATTGTATCGAAATCATAGATGCCAAATTTGTTTAGTTATAGAATAACTTGGTTTGTTATGTCCTATATATGTACTTTTCTTTTTGTGTTGTTTCTATTTATTTCTTGTGTTTATGTGGGTGATGTGGTCGCTCAGTGACAAAACCCTAAATTATATATATATATATATATATATATATTTAATTTACAATAAACAATGTTATATATATATATATATAACATTACATACATACATACACATATATATATGTTATATATATATATGTATATATGTATGTTATATATATATATATATATATATAACATTACATACATACAGTATCGTGAAGTAACAGTCATGCAGTTGGTACTAATCATGGCTCCGTGAACATCTGATATTTTTTTCAATGCAAAATATTGTCTGTATATATATATATACTGATACAAGATACTGTTGTTTTCACGAAAGTACTTACATGTAGTAAAACTAGTTTCGTGAAAGTATTTTCATCGTCCATTTTACTACCTTATTACCTACATCATCGTCTTTAGTTTTCTCATACAAACCTTAATTACAAGAACTGAAACAAGGTACTTACTTCGTTCTTTCTGGTACTTAGATTCAATATGTAATGATGTCATATTAATCATGGAACAGTCGATATCGTTAGATAGGTCTTCTAAAGGGCAGCTGTATACTTTGCCCACGAAATCATGCCATGGTGCACCAACAACTATAACAAAATATTTGCTAGTTACCATTTGCAAACAGTCGGCTATCTTTAAGTGTCACCTAAACTTGGCAAAGCAGGAAAAATGTTACGTATCATCTCTATCATCATCATAAGTTGCCTATAGCAGTCCACTGCTGGCCTAGACCTCCTACAATGAGCGCCATTGTGCCCTGTTCTTAGCTCGACGCATCCAGCTTTTATCAGCAGCCTTTCGTAGGCCTTTTTTTTTTCGCAGATTTATTTATTTTATTTATGTTTTTGACACTTTGCCAGCCCGAGCTTATTAAAAATATAGAATTATCATTAGTACTTCATAGGTACTTGGGGAACGCGCTTTGAATAAAAATCTGTGCCTAATTTTCTCAATAAAAATCCCCAAAATAAGGTTGTGTCTCGTTTTCTCTTTAGTGTTACGTGTCATAAGAGGAAACAAGACACAACCCTACTTTGGGAGAATACAACAGATTTTGGTTCAAAGCGCGCCCTCCCTAATCAAACAACTCCTTGATTAAAAACAAATTAGTGACGCTTTGGCTGATAAAAACACAGCTTGTAGAACTGCAGCGTCTTCTGCTACAGCTGAGCTTAAAAAGAGCCTTCGTGTAGTAAGATTTGGGAGGTTGAGAAGAGTTTTTCATTTTACATAGCGGGACGAAGTTCATTTTATAGCCACCGCGGTGACTCTTCAAACATAAACTCTACCAAAGTCATCATCATTAACTTCACATATTTCCAGTGATATGACCGGAACAGATTTTAGAAATTACTTATCTTCGGCCTTATCGGCTAATGGCCGGTTCCTATTATTGACAGTTATATTATATTCCTGGTATATTTACCATTATCGATGACGCTACGTTTTCCCTTGAAAAACTGTCAAATTTTCGACTCGTCGTTGTTAATTTTTTTGGCTGCTGGTTAAAACGAATAGTTATTGATAATAAGAAGCAAAAAAACATTACCTAGTTTGGCGGGATTGCTGTCTTGGTAGCCGATTGAGAACCCAAATTTAGATGTTTTCATGCCATCTGATGGTGTGAGCGTTATTCTCGAAGGTTCGTGAAAAAACTCACAGGTAACGCCAACGCCCAAACATAGAACTATCACCATTGCTGAAATTATAAATCTTGATTAATCCTTTATATTTCTCTATTCTTCTCTTCTACCGACAAAACTCCCGGTCGTCTAGCTAAGGGGACAGCTTTTTTTTTACATTGGATGGGCCTTGGTTTGACCACAAACTCTCCTGATGTTAAGTAACGTTGTGGTCTAAGATGGAGCACAAAGGTCAAAGCTTGTCATACAGTTGGCTAATTACGCAATCATTTCACATCTCTTTCATCATCAACATCATCGTCATCATCATCAGCCTATAGCAGTCCACTGTTGGACCTAGGTCTCCCCTAATGAGCGCCATTGCGCCCTGTCCTCAGCTCGACGCATCCAGCTTGAACCATCAGCCTTTCGCAGATCATCACTCCACCTTACCGGAGGGCAGAGAGCCACGGCACGAGTGCTCGAGCTTAGACTAGACCAGATCTAGTTATATTTTTAAACAACTTCAAAAAAAAGTTCGCAATTCGTCGAAATCTTTTTTTATGTATGATCCCCGATTACTCGAAGACGGCTGAACCGATTTGTAAAATTATTTTTTTGTCCAAAATAAGATACCTTGCCATCTGTTCCATTGTCTCCAGGCCAGGTTCTGATGATGGGATTCTGGAGATATTGAGGGAACTCTTCAAATATATAGGAGAACCTCCTCTTTTTTATGAAGTCGGTTAAAAATAGAACGCGTAATCTTACATGAATGTATTTAATACGAGCTGATCCGAACACTCGTGCCGCGGCCTTCCGCCCTCCGGCCAGGTGGAGTGACGATCAGCGAAAGGCTGCTGGTAGAAGTTGCATGCGTCGAGTTCAGGGTAGGGCGTAATGGCGTTCATTGGGAGATATATATAGATATAGATTTATAGCGATTTGGGTATATTATATAGTAACTCATAGAGCATTTGCTCTCGGAAAGCAGAATTTGGAACTGATGATAAAAATCACAGATGGCCATCGGCTCACTCCAGAGTTTTTAGTTTTGGTAACTAAATAAGTATTCAGATAAAGTTTCAAATAAGTATTTAAAGCCAAAAAAATTCAACTAAGCAATTAAAGCCGGTTTAAGTTTTTTCTAAAAAAGTATTTACTTGTATTACCCAATGAATATTATTGCAGATAAAAAACTTACCATTCATAATGTTGCGCTTTATTTTACGTGACACTTCAAGGAAAATTACAATATAGTTCTTATTTCAGCCATGACTAACAGGCAAATGAAATGGTATCCTACAAACCTGCGGTAAGCCGGCATAAGGTAAAACACATTTATTTATTGTTCATTTTTATTATTATATTTTCGTATTCATCATCATCATCATTATCAAACTATAGCAGTCCACTACTGAACATAGGTCTCCCCTACTGAGAGCCATTGCGCCCTGTCCTCAGCTCGACACATCCAGCTTCTACCAGTCGCTTTTCCCAGATTGTCACTTCATCTGGCCGGAGGGCGTCCTTCACTTCGTTGCTCGGCCGCTATTTTCATATTACTTTTCCTCCATATTTTGTTTAAACTTAAAAGTGTTCGGTTATCGCCCCTCAACCAGGTGACGATTTGCTAAAGGCTGGTAGGAGCTGGATGCGTCGAGCTCAGACCAGGGCGAAATGGCGCTCATTTGGGGAGGCCTGTGTCCAGCAGAGGATCGGCTGATGATGATTATGAAGATGGTGGTTATCGAATTACCGAAAAATATTTATCGATAATATTGAGATCTGACTTTTTTAAATAACTTAGCTACTCTTAAAAATCTCGGTTATCGGTTGTATTCAAACCTTCTAATATGTTGTCGTCCTCGATGTTGTAGGAATTTCGTTTATTTTGGAATAAAGTAGACTAGAGTAGAGAGGAGTAACGTAGAGAGGCATTCACAGCAAAACAGTAAAATAGAAACAAACAATATTCTTAACAGTATTCAATATTCTTAACTATGGTACTTATTAATATAGAGTTAAATTAGAAAACCTAAATAAGAAATACATAAATTAAATTTAAGTGGCGAAAAGGACATTTAAATTCGAAAGGACAGGAACTTGTAAAGCTAGATTGTCATGCAGTGTGCCTAAATTTGACGGCCTCTGTGGCGCAGTGGGTGAAGGTCCGCCTGAGACGCAGAAGGTTGCGGGTTAGATTCCCGGCGCGGAACAAATGTTTGCATTATTTGCAGTTATTTGTCTCAAATCTGCGTGTTTTCTATGTATAAAATGTGTATGTATTAACAAGAATATATATATTTGATAAAAAAAATATTGTAAGTAGTTCATTTGTCATTTGGTTCCCGTAATACAAGCTCTGCTTAGTATGGGGCCACATGATCCTGTGTAAGTATCCAGCATTATTTATTTATTTATTTAGCTTTATATGTCGTTTCGACTCCCAAGTAAGTGAAATGAATTTTCATAATACTGTGAATGCAGTTTTTCTTTACATAAGAAAAACTATCGAGAACTAACTATCTCTATAGTTTTTCTTTACTTAAGAAAAACTATAGAGTAACGGTTCCTTTAAGTGATTTATTTATTTATTTATTTATTTAATAGGAACGCCAACAGCTTAAATATCAATACATTGTAGAGTTACACTGACAAAGTTTTCATTCTGATATAGAAACCAATTACAGGCGGACACAGCATTCATAATTGTATCATAAGTGATATTTATTTATTTAGTTAAATTTATTCTATACCTTCAATAATTATAGTACCAACTTTAGGTCCCGATTGGTTTGGATTTTTATAAAATATTCTGGGTGTATTTGTTGCTAGTAAAATCAGTTTTAAATAAAATATCCATGCCAATAATATACTTAAATTGATATAAATAAAACCATAAATGTTTTTTCCTGATTATTTGACGCATTATCCTTCCTCAAGGAAAATCGGATCGGATTCCAAAACCCAATGTTAGCATAACTATTTATTAAACAGTATTACTGATTTAGTATCCAATGTGCGGTCGTCATGATTAGTAAGTAGTTAGTTTTTAGTTAATATTCGCTGAATACAATCAAATTTTACATTTGCCCGATATATAATGCATTTTATTTAACCCATTGAATACATTCAAAAAATGTAATTATTATTCCTACTAATATTATAAATAAAGTTTTTAAGTATGGATGTATGAAGGTATGGATGAATGGATGAATGTTTGTTACTCTTTCACGCAAAAACTATCCAACGGATTTGGAAGAAATTTGGAATATACATAGATTATGACCTGAATTAACAAATAAGCTTTTTATCCTTGTACCATTCGAGCAAAGCCAAGGGCGGAAGCTAGTATGTAATAATTTTTGAGTTTGCGTTCTAAATACAACATTTATTTCATAAAGTTATAAATAGTTTTTATGTTTTATGCTTCTAATTCAGCTTGCTCATTCAATACATTCGGATTTAATAAATATTTCATCATCATCATCCACAGCCCAACTTTATCCACTGCTGGATATAGGCCTCCCAGTTTGTGTATTGTTATTTATTATTATTTACGTAATAACTTTTAAGTTTTATTTCTAGATACAATGCTTACTTCATAAATATCCTAGATGGATTTTATATGTTTTATTCTAATCCAACAGCAAGGAAAAACGTTTTAACGAAGATATAAAGTTGTCATCTCAGAACCTTAACTTTACAGTTACAGATACTTTACATATTAAAATAAAATTACTAATTAACTAATTATATACGACACGTAGCACCTAAGTGTTTCGCGCAGTATCAATTAGCCGTCCTCGGAATCTATGGAATGGAAGACGAACTTTCGGCCACAGATCAGCCTTGGTGTAACCTAGATAAAGTCTTAAAATTCAATACGGCTGATATCTACTTTCTAATGTCCAATATAATCAGTTAGATAGAGATGCATACATATATCAATGCGACTTCAAAAAGTTAATCGTACCAGGGCGCTCGAACAAATTTCTATGCAGGTTCATACAAATGCCCTGGTACGAAATCGCAGAAATCGCATTGATATAAAGTATGCATCTCTTTGTAGCTAACATATATGGACATAAGAAATAAGCAGTATGAGTTAATGTTCAGAGCATAAATGAATTTTAAGACTTCTATGCTTTAGTCCTATTCCTTTGGTGTAGGTCGTCATATATTTGGTCACCACCAAGGAGATAGTTATGCCGCCAGTCAGTAGGTTAATCACAACATTGAACACATGAAACTGCAAGCATGCATTCTTAGTAGTGCAGCTGGCCGCTTATCGCCTCTCGGCCCACGCACGTTGCATCCGTGCTTCTAGATCCTAAGGTACTTTTATTCATTCGTAACGAGAATAAACTTCGTCTCGGACGTCTCAAATTAAAATTGTTTTTATTGTGAAAATTCGTAACAATAATTTTAAAGTTAGTTTTTAAAAACATCTTTAACGTTCCCGTATACTTTATTGGCGCAGCCGGGGCAGATTTTCCAAGTTTTTCGCGTGGTTTCAGCGAGTTTACGTGCTGGATACCAGCAGGACGGATTCTGTGCGAACCAAATAAATTTATAAAGTTCCTGGGAGGTGATCGAGCATGTTGGTGACTGGCTGGTGAGTAGAATTTTCACCATCCTTTCCTATCTTTCATGTTTTGTGTTTTGTTATATTTGGAATCGAACTTTTTCCATTATAACGTTTTCTGGTTTCCTATTGTAGGGACTTGTGAAAGTAAAGTAGGTAGAGTTAAGTAAACAGTGTTTATACAAATTTAGACATTCTTAAAATTTAGTATTATTTGTTTAAATCACAAAAATCTAAATTAATAAGATAAAAATAATTATAAATTAAAATATATTAGATAAGGGTAAAAATGTCGACGCTCAAAGCGATACCGAAAGAAATTATGTGTATAATACCGCATTTTAATGGCAGTAAACGTCATCTCAACTTATTTATACAGAAATGTGATTATGTGTATGATAAATTTAGTGGTGATCTCGAGCAGAATACTTATGTACTACATAACATAACAAGTAGGTTAACGGATGAAGCCGCCGCATTAGCAAGCGAGCGCAATGACATTACGTCTTATGAAAAACTTAAGACTGTGTTAATTCAACATTTTGGTGATCCTAGAAGTGAGGAATGTATAGCCATAGAACTGGAAACCTTAAAAATGAAACAAGGGGAAAGCTATTTAGAGTTTTGTAATAGGATACAATCCGTTCGATCTGTTTTGTTTTCTAAAGTGAACCAATTAATAAATATAGAAATGATTAAGAGTAAAACAGAGATCTACAACAATCTGGCCCTTAACGTGTTCTTATATAACCTGCCCGAAAACTTATTAAGACCTGTGCGAATGAAAAGTCCGTCTACACTTGAAAAGGCATTAGAGTTTGTGTTGGAAGACGTAAACTTTTATGAGCAATATAACCTTAGGAATAAAATGCTTAGGCAACCAGCAGCGACTTCATTAACACCAGCGAAACTGAATGTTAACCCTCCAACCCAAAACGCGTTCATACAACCCAACGGCTTTAGGTCCACGCCCCCTCGTTTTAACTTCGGGATTCCGGCAAACAGTCAGTATAGGCCGCCAGCATATTCCGGGAACCAATTTGGTGCTCAAGCTCCAACTGGTTATAGACCACATTCGATGCGGCCACAACAATTTGGCTATCGGCCTCCATTTATCCAGAATCAATTCGGTGCACAAGCTCCAACAGGTTATAGACCACAACAATTCGGCTATCGGCCTCCATTCGTCCAGAACCAAATCGGTTACAAGCCTCCCAATTTAAATCCAAAATTTAACACTGATGTTTCCATGAGGACCGCGCCTCCTCTAAAACAACAACAATCACAGGGCTTTCGGTTGAACGAGCTTGAATTAAATGACGATTATGGTTATGAGTACTTTGCCAATCAGGAAGGTTATTATAATGACAATGATTATGAGGATTACTATAATCCCCAAATGGAAATCATATCGGAAAATGAGCAGGAAAAATTGGAAGTTGAGGAAACTCCTAAAGTGACTGAAGTAGGAAATTTTCACATATGGGCCTCAACGGAGGACGGGAAATAATACATCTAAATTGCAACATAAAGTTAAAACTTCCGTATGTCTATTTGGCTGAAATTGATGGAAAATTTATGATAGACACGGGAAGTACGCGATCTTTTATCAGTCCGCGAAAAGCTCATCAATTTTTTCGTAGGTTTGTACACTGTGAACCATTCACTGTTATAAGTACTCATGCATCAAGTAGTCACAATGAAGTTATTGAGATTCCATTGATGCCGTCTTTTAATTGCAGTGAATTTCATAAGTTTTACGTATACGATGTAGACCAACAATACGATGGGCTTATAGGAAATGACTTGTTAGTGCAGTTAGAACCCGTCATTGACTTGAAACATCATAAGCTAAGGACAAAAACAGTGACCTTACCTATAGTAACACGGATAACTAATCACGTTATAGAGTTAGCCCCGCGATCAGAACATCGCGTGAAAATACCCACAGACTTATATTCAGGAGAAGCCATCTTGAATTTTCAACAATTTGCGGAGGGGATTAGAATGCCTACCGCTATAGTAAATTGTGAAAATGGATATGCTACCACCGTTATCCAAAACGCATTAGATAAACAAAGGACGTTAGTAATTACTGCTCCTTTTAAGGTAGATGAATTTCAGAGTGACAAAGTAAATGTAAACTGCTATAGTGACGTTGAAATGAAGGACATGGAAGTAGATGACATTTTAGAAGAAAATCTTACGAGACTAAGGCTTGATCACATGAATCAAGAAGAGCGTAATTGTATTTCTGAATTATGTAGAGAATATAAGGACATATTTTACAGTGATAAGCTTCCTTTAAGCTTCACAAACCAAGTAAAACATTTTATTCGAACCAAAAATGAAGACCCAATTTATGTAAAACCTTACAGACAACCTCCTGTCCAAACACAAGAAATTAAATCTCAGGTCGAAAAGCTTTTAAAAAACAACGTGATTCAGGAATCACACTCACCATGGAATGCTCCTGTTCATCTCGTTCCCAAGAAAATGGATGCTTCAGGTGAGCAGAAGTATCGAATGGTCATTGACTACAGGCGACTTAATGAAATTACAACGGATGACAAATACCCTTTACCTAATATAACAGATTTATTTGATAAATTAGGTAAAAGTAAGTATTTTACGACTCTGGACTTAGCGAGTGGATACCACCAGATCGAAATCAATGACAATGACAGACAAAAGACCGCTTTCAGCACAGAAGCAGGCCATTACGAGCTCTTACGGATGCCATTTGGGCTAAAAACAGCCCCAGCGACCTTCCAACGAGCCATGGACAACGTCCTTAGGGGGCTTCAAGGGTTGCACTGCCTAGTATACATGGACGATATAATTGTGTACAGTACGAGCATGCAGGAACATGTCAAGGACTTAAGATCTATATTTCACAGGTTAAGAGAAGCTAATTTGAAGGTACAGCTCGATAAATCAGAATTTCTAAGGAAAGAAGTATTGTATCTAGGTCATACTATCACGGACCAGGGTCTTAAACCCAATGATGATAAGATAAGGGCAGTTTTAAACTATCCTTTGCCCAAAACTGTGACAGAGATTAAGAGTTTTCTTGGTCTCATAGGCTATTACAGGCGATTTATTAAAGATTTCGCAAAAATAACGAAACCGCTAACTAATTGTCTTAAGAAACGGAATAAAATCGTAATAGATCAAAAATATATGGACGCTTTCCATCAGTGTAAAGAACTTCTTACACATGCGCCTCTACTTCAGTATCCAGATCCATCGAAACCTTACATTCTCACAACAGATGCATCAGCAGTGGCCCTAGGCGCCGTGCTGTCACAAGGTACTGTAGGGACCGACCTGCCAATTGCGTATGCTAGTAGGACTCTAAGTGAGACTGAAATGCGATATAGCACTATAGAGCGCGAGCTTTTAGCTGTTATGTGGGCCATCAAACATTTCAGGCCCTACCTGTATGGTAATAAATTTACTATTTACACAGACCATCGACCTCTTGCTTGGTTAGATTCTATCAAGGAACCAAACAGTAAATTGACACGTTGGCGATTACGTCTACTTGAATACGACTATCAAACTAAGTATAAAAACGGAAAGCAGAACACGAATGCTGACGCTTTATCGCGCATTAAAGTTAATGCTCTGGACGATGATTCATCAGATGAATCAATGGAAGTAAATTTAGACGAGAAAGAACAAAAACTTCAGAGTCATATTCAAGACATAACTAATAAAATAGTTGACCTGGCGAAGGATGATGATCCGCCAATGGAAACTATAGTATTATCAGACACGTCAGATACAGAAACAGTTCGTAATATTTCAGAATTAGAAAAAACATACCCACTTCCACCGCTATCTAATAGTACGGAAGGTACGGTTCATTCAGCTGATGATTTAGAGTCTAAAGGAATGCCTATATTAAATGAAGCTATTGATACAAAGCCAAACCAAATATTAGTTTTTACTTGGTCTAGGAAAGAAATGAATGTTAAAAAATTACCTAGGGTACATCAAAAGGTTCTAGAAGTGTTTTTGCCTTTACACGACAAGGAATTAATAAAACAGTTTCTCAAGGAATATATAAAACCCAAAATGAAGTATTTCATGTATTTTGAGAACAGGCAACACAGTAAAGACTTTAACAGCGTTATAATGAAATTGTTTAAGCAAGGAACTGTAGATTTTTATGAATGCACTGAAAGGGCTATATTTGTAGAAGATGAAAATGAACAAAAAGCGATAGTATTAAAACATCACGAAGGGAAAACGTGTCATCGCGGCATAAAAGAAACCATACTTAGAATAAGAAGGAACTATTTTTGGCATAACATGCAGGATATAACATCGGCGGTCATAAATTCGTGTGATGCGTGTCAAAAGATGAAGTATGATAGAAAACCGATAAAACCAATAATAGAGTTAACTCAAACACAATCAGCACCGTTTCAGGAAATATTTATTGATATATTTTCCATTGAGAGTAGGTATTATTTGACCATTGTAGATGCGTTTAGTAAACTAGGACAGGCAATAGAAATAGAAAATAAATCGACACCAGAAGTAGTTCGTGCGTTGATTAAGTACTTTTCCATGTACGGTGTCCCTATCAAAGTCAGTAGCGATCCCGGATCTGAGTTTAATAATGAGCTAATGAAGGAGTTTATGGAGATGTACAAAATTCAACTACACATCTATACTCCTAATAATCCAAATTCGACAAGTATCGTTGAACGATTCCATTCGACAATAATAGAAATTTACCGCTTAGCAAAATATGATCAAAAATGTACTGACGCTGCGTCAGTTATGACATACTCCATAATGGCTTATAATAATACAATACATTCTACAACGGAGTTAACTCCATTTGAGATAGTATTTGGACACACAGATTCAAATAAATTGTTTGATGGTGAATTTGAAAAGGCATATACGCAGCAGTTGCTGAATGATCATGCCAAACGGACGAAACACCTCTATCGGTATCTTTCTGATAAGATGATAGAAAAGAAGGAAAAGATTAGAGAGAAAAGGTTAGGAGAAAATATAGAGTTAGAGCCAGGTGACATTGTTTATACAAAAGACATCAATACTAGAAAAAGCAAAGATAAACCAAGGTAGGTATAAAAGAGCAAATGTGATAAGTAAGGTGCAGCGAAATATAGCTTCAATGCAAGTAGGTAAAAGAGATACGAAGGTGGCAATTAAAAATGTTAAACGCCCTCCACAGGTGGTGCTTGGTCGTAGTGACTCTACTTCCTCAGAGCCAGGCCCTTCGTCTTCAAAAGATTGAAAACAATCCTGGTATTTTACCTGTTAAGGAAGGACAAGCGTATAAGGTAGAAGATAAGTGGATTATTATTAAGATTTTAGACTTAAGCGGTATTAGTAGTGATTTAGATTATCATATTATAAAGTTTAAGGAAATTGTTAAGCTAGTAGATAGTCATAAGCCTTTCATTGATGAGTTCTCAAGTATAAGGACTCAAGTTCAATACTTACGCAACATAACTGTAGTGAAATTTCAACAGTTGGTTCCGCTCCGTAGATATAAGAGAGGTTTACTGAATCCCCTTGGGTCATTAGTTAAGGCTGTTTCCGGAAATTTAGACAATGATGATGCTATTCGATATGACGCGCTTATTTCCAAAATTGGCACAAAGGAAATGGCTAATGAGAAAAGGTTAACTATTATCACTAAAATGTTGGATAATTTTGTGAATAGTACAGAAACTTTACATGAAAATACCGTAATATTAGATAAACGACTAAAAGTAATTGAAGAATTAATTGAATTCAAAAATTTCAAAGAAAATACCTGCCTCTATCTGACATATGTGTTAAGTATGTTTGATATGTTTATGAGTATGTTTAGAACCATCTACGTGACATTGAATGAAATAGAGACTGCTCTAGCATTTAGTAAGGTGTCTGTACTACATCAGTCAATTATAAATTCTACCGAACTGCTACAATTATTAAAATCTATCGAGAAAGTTAGTCATTTAGTCTATGAAGCAAATGAGAGTAATTTGTTGAAATTAGAAAGAATTATTAAGGTTAAAGCATATGTGAAGGAAAACCAGATAACGTTCTTATTGGAAGTTCCTCTAACAGATAAAAATACTTACAATTATTTTAAAATTTATTCACTCCCAATGTACAAGAGCTCTTTAAACAAAACAGTAGTAGTTTTTCCTGAATTTCCTTACCTATTGGTGAAAGATTCGAAGTACCTGCCGGTCTCTAAGCCATGCGAGAAAATTGCTGCAGATAACTATTTCTTATGCAACGACGAGAACGTGGCTTTGTTCCCAACCATGACCTGTGCAGAGCAGCTCCTCGAATTCCAGGCCGACCCTACCTCGTGTGTACCATATGCTGTTAACATAGAAGATATAAAGGTTCAGAGAATAAGCTTAGATAGTTGGATTGTTTTTACACGAAAACCGACTAAATTGGTAGAAACATGTTATCGAGATAGCACGAGAGAGTCACTCTCTGGTACTTATATCATAACAACAGCAGATGGATGTGAAATTTTCCTGGGCGAGTTTAAATTAGGTTATCGCAGATCTTTTGCAGAGAACCTACAGTATAAGGTAATAACTCCTATCATTACTTTACCTGAGTTAAAATCAACGGATATGTCATCATCGTCAATTATAAACATCAAGAACATCAATTTGGAGGAAATGAAGCATTTTTCACGAGTCTTAAAACTAAAAGAAAGTGCATTAAGTGAAGTGGAAAATAAGATCAGTGGCGTAAATATCAAAAGTGTTAGTTTAGGCACTCTTCTATTGTACTTAATTTTAGTTTTAGTAGTTTTAAGTTATTTAGCGTATCGATTTAATGTAACGCGAAATGATCGGATCAGAGCTTCTGCCAGACCCGATAATTTCGCACTTGAGGAGGGAGGAGTTATGCCGCCAGTCAGTAGTTTAATCACAACATTGAACACATGAAACTGCAAGCATGCATTCTTAGTAGTGCAGCTGGCCGCTTATCGCCTCTCGGCCCACGCACGTTGCATCCGTGCTTCTAGATCCTAAGGTACTTTTATTCATTCGTAACGAGAATAAACTTCGTCTCGGACGTCTCAAATTAAAATTGTTTTTATTGTGAAAATTCGTAACAATAATTTTAAAGTTAGTTTTTAAAAACATCTTTAACGTTCCCGTATACTTTATTAGATTTTGTTAAGGCCATAATAAAATCTCCTTGGTGCTGACCAAAGGAGTACGCACTTTGCACGAAAAAACTGTGCCTAATATATTCTCCCAAACCATGACATTTTTATTAAAATACATAAAAATATATCATACGTGTCGACTTGTTGACCTCCACCGTATTTTCGTCTGTTGAAAAATCAGGCAAAGGGGCCTTATTCTCACAATGTTTGCATTATTTGCAGTTATTTGTCTCAGATCTGCTCAGGAATAGATATTAATGTCACATTAGATATCGCGAGTTCTGTCAATTTTCCATTGGTAAAGTTTTGAGAGTTCGCACGATAATCTAAGTGATAATCTAATGTGATAAATAAACCGAATCACTAGACTAGGACCCAGATTTTTGTTCAAAGTCCTCACTCCCCAAAAGAAACTCCTTAATCAGCACCCTTACCACAAAGGAGTTGAAACCAAAAAAGTTACTGAACCTCTTTGGTTAAAACAGAGAGAAAATCGAAAATTCATCTAAGATTTTTGTTCAAAGCACTCACTCCGTTGTAGAAACTCTTTGGTCAGCACCCTCACCTCATAGCAGTTGAAAACAGAAAAGTTTCTGATTCAACCTCTTTAACTGCAACAGAGAGGAAAACCACGAACAGATTATTGTTCTCAGCGCTCACTCCCTAATAGAAACTCCTTCGTCAGCACCCTCACCACAAAAGAGTTGAAACCAGAAATGTTTCTGATCCATCATCTTTGGCTGAAACAGAGAGATAAGTACGGCAAGGATTTTTGTACAAAGCGTGCACTCCATAATAAAAAAAACTCCTTGTTAGAGAGTATGTACCTCATTTGGATTTTTTTTCAGGATTCCCGTGTTTATTGCTCTTGGTTTGTGCAACCCCTGGGCTTGCATACTACCACCTGCTATCAGAAAGAGTTTTTAGCTTGGACAATCCAGATGCAAATTTTGGCTTCAGTATCACATCCTTTGCAAGTAGCTCCAAGTATGTATTTTCAATCACACTTATAAACTATTTAAAAGCCACGCGGTATTCAGTCTGTCTTAGTAAGACTGTCTTACTGACTAATTAGTCAAGCCCAAGACCGATAGTGGCTTACTCTTATTATACTACGCTAAGTGTAAGTCAATAAGTAAGTAAGTAAGTATAAGTGTAAGTCAAGCTGTGGAATGGTCTCCCTGCCGAGGTTTTCCCCAGAGACTACAATATGCAGCGTTTCAAAAAGGGCGTTTTAAAATTCTTAAAAGGTTCAGCAACGCGCATGTAATACCTCTTGATGTTACAGGCGTCCATAGGCTACGGGAACCGCTTACCATCAGGAGGACCGTATGCTTGTTTGCTAACTTAGTAGTATAAAAAAAAAAAAAAAAAAAAAAAGTCAGTCTTACTAAGACAGACTGAATACCGCAAGGACTCTAAGCCTTTTATTGGTTAATGTCACAAATCTTTGAGTTATCTGACTGTCAATTGGCTGGTCTGGCAATTTAATTTACTTTACTATGTTTTCTATGTATAATACGTATCTCTTTACAAAATATATATATATATATATATATATATATATATATATATATGTAGTTTATCAGTCATGTGGTTCCCATAATACAAGCTGTGCTTAGTTTAGGGCTACATGATGCTGTGTGATAGTGTCCAGCATTATTTATTATTTATTATTCATACTTTATTGCACAATAAATGTAACAAACAGGTGGGCTCAATGCTACGAGCATTTTCTACCAGACAACCTGTTTTTTTTAGAGTGGTAGGCGAGCTTTGTAATTCTATCTTAATATTACTTAAAACTACAACGTTTAACATACTATTCTATACATATGAAATTCCATACAATTTCTTTAATGCGACGTTTTTCTTTAACTTGAAGATGGCGAAAGATGCCTTTAATATTAAACTGAAGTGGCAGTGGGCTGGCCATATCTTCCGAAGAACCAATACGGGAGGGTTATGTCCAGCAGTGAATTGCTATAGGCTGATGATGATGATGATGGTTCATCCTAACATTACGTTCTAAACGGCAAATGTTTTAAACGGTCATCCATCAAATCACTTGACTATTTTCTTAATGCATGTAGCAATGATTTGCCTTGCAGTGGGATATTTCTGTTTCATAATAATAAATAATAATTTAACGATGGTAATTTTCAGGACTAAATTAGTAGTTGGAGCCCCACTTGCAGACAATATTGGACAAGTTTACACGTGTGACCTCAACAACAATGATCACAACACGTGTACCAGCGCGCCAACAAGTATCAAACGATGTAAGTGCTTATAGAATGCATCATCATTAGCCGACAGCAGTCCACTGCTGGACATAGGCCTCCACTAATGAGCGCCATTGCGTCCTGTCCTCAGCTCGACGCATCCAGCCTCTACCAGCAGCTTTTCTCAGCAATAACAACAACAATATCAGCCTATTCAGTCCACAGCTGGACATAGGCCTCCCCTATAAGAAGGGGGATATGCCAATAATCCCCACGCTGGGCATGCGGGTTGGGGATCGCTTGGCACAGCATCTCGCACTGCCGACGCTGCTCACTGCTCATCGGTGGCCAGGGGAGCTGTGCCAGTATTAGGCTGCGCTATGCCGCAATCAGCCGGCCGTCAGAGCCCCGTTTGTTATTTAGCAAGGTGCACCACGGGCATGTGAAGCTGGCTTGGGTACCGGCGATAGGGTCTGGAACCCCTTATAATAATGATTAAGAATTCATCCCTTTCTAGCTAATTATATACAGACATACCTAAGAAATTGAGTTGATGTTCAGAGCATGAATGAATTTTAAGATTTCTTCTATGCTTTAGTCCTATTCCTTTGTTATGCGGCCAAATAAATTACTATGAGTATATAAACTCATTTCTGTCGTGTAATCGAAAAATGGAATGATCTTTTACACCAAAACATGGCAACCAAGGAGGTAACTAATCAAAGGATTTATTTAAATTTCGAATTGGCTAGCAAATTAAAAACAAATGAACACTTTTGCACGTGAAAAATTATTAATGTGCACTGATTTTGAAAAGTAATTGTATTTGACAAGTTAGTTTTAAAATCCGCGCATTATTTGATAACAGGGCCTAATAGGCAAACCTTGCCATGACTAGGCATTGACTGACTTATCTATGTGTGCCTCGGCTTCGCATAGGCGTTCGTCCATCAATGTCTCTTTTGCTGGCCGCTGCAGTAAAACTATTTCAATGTGTTTATGTAGAATGTCCTGCATAGAAGTGAACATTTTTCGGTTTCTATTACTAGTTATTATAATTTATTTTTGCAGTTACTGAAAATGCCGATTATAACAATCAGAGCTACTGGTATGGAGCAACAGTTAGAGGGACAGACGACTTTTTTGTGGTAAGCTATTTCAATCCTTATTCAATTAAAGTTTTAATCGTAGTGATAATTATGGATGTAAAGTTACTTTTAAGGGGGGGCCCCTTTAGAGGGTATTCCCTGGTCAGCCCTAATGATACCTTAGACTCCTAGGGCCCTCTGTTCTAAGGCATAGAGAGAGCTTTTTAACTTGTTAGTTTTTTCACCGAGAAAACGTTGGCGGGATAATCTAGATGCATTTAAGAATGGTGGGAGATCGCCGAAGACGTGTGGAAAAGTTTGAAAGGCCTTTACCCAGCTGTGAGACGAAATGGTCTAGTTAAAAAAATGTTTTTTAGCTTTGAAAGGTTACTCTGCGTCCACTATAACACTTTGGTGCCAATATTTTTTACTGATTTATCTGACGGACTAATTAGAATTTTTTTTACCCAGTCGTCATCTATATTGTACCATTTGTCTTAATGAATAAAGTATTTTTGCATTTTTTGTATTTTGTACAAAGTATTCATCTTAAATGTCAAATTGTAGAACGCTAGAACGTACCTCCCTATGCCACGCTCGTGCTATCGCTCTGCGACCATCAATTTGAGGCAAAATGGTACTAGGTCTTAATTGGGAACCCTTCACCCGAAATGGCATGGTGTTAGTAGGTAGGTAACTTCACCGGATGAACCATTTACTTTAGTCTCTACTAACTGACATAATTTTTAAAAAAATATTATCATTATTTACAGGCGTGTGCACCTATGTTTATTGATAAGGATATGAGTAAGTGTTTGGTTTGACTTTTCTTTCTTTAATACTTCTAACCCTAACTTAATAATTGAAATGCAAAAGTAAGGTTGTTTGTTTATTGCTCTGCGTTGCGTTGTGTTGCGTCTCCCCACTTCGTCCCTACGATCCCTTGTGCGTTGTGTTTTGTGACCTTGTACGTTGTGTTTTGTGCCCTTGTGAGTTGTGTTGTGTGACCTTGTACGGCATCGCATCACATCGTGTGGCATGTCGTTGGGGCTAGAGTTAGGCCCCATTGGTGCGTTGAGTCGCGTCGTCGCAACGGATCAACGCATTGTATGCCATACCGTTGCGTCGACGCACTACGTCGCAACGCAGTCTACTCTAGTTTTCCCCTCCTTTCTCTAGCAGTGGAACACTGTCCTTCGTCGCGCCGGAGCTCCGACAGAGAATCGCATCACCTCGCCCCAATTTTTGTTTCTTGTCCGTGAAACAGTTGGTTTCAACGGATTCGCGTTAGAAAAAAATCTTGTTTGGACAAGAGACGAAACTGGAGTGAGGGTGATGCGCTTCTCTGTCGGAGCTCCAGCGTAGGACGATATACTCGTATATGAAAAACGCAAAGCGACGCAACGCACCAATGGGGCCTCACTTTTATATGTAAAACGACGCATTGTTACTGCCTAGCCGACGCAGCGCAACGCACCGTGTGTACTCACTCTAGTTGAATTTTTCCACTGTATGTACACATAGGTATATATAGTACATTACTGCAGTGGCCACCAAAAGAGGCATTGATGGACGAACGTGTAAATGTGGGCCGAGGCGAAGCCGAAGCACACATACGTGAGTCCATCAATGCCTAGTTGTGGCCAAGGCTTGTATAGTAGGTACTTTTCTCAAATAATGCGCGGAAATTAAAACAAAATAGTTCCTAGACAGAACATGTATTTTTTTTTAATTTGCAAGCCAGTTCGAAATTTGAATAAATCCTTTGATAAGTAACCTCATTGGTTACCATGTCTCGGAGTAAATTATCCATTTTTAAATTACACAACAGATAAGAGTTTACATAGTAGTAATTTATTTGGCCGCTATATGAATTTTCATACAACTTTTGCCGTCCGCTGCTCGCATGTATTTGGCCAGTACAGCAATTTAGATTTATATAAGGTTGTCAAAATAATGCTCAAATTTCTAAGCATGTTTGAGAAAAAGTATTTATTTGGCACATATTAACACAACATTAATACAAAAATAAAATAATAACACAAACAAGATAGGTAATTGAATAAAACAACAGGCTAAAAACAGAGAACAACACAAATAGATGGTTTGGGTAGGCATGCGGATAAGAGCCTAAACATTGATAAGTAAACAAACCAGTAAACACCGTCCACATGCCTACCCATCGCTATCGTCATGCTGTGGAGCTGATTTTGTCTGTGCTAAGCGCGGGCCAAATAACGTATTCTCTCAGCTTATTGCTGCTCCGCGAGCACAGCAGCGCTGGTTTTCAGAGGAAACCAGCGCTGCTGTGCTACGCTCATGTATGTAGTTCTAGAGCAGGAATATACCAGAGACAACTTTTAAACTGGGTGGTAAATTATCTGCTTGCAGTTGGCATGTACCGAATGATATACTTTCCCTTGAATGACTATAATGAAATCTGATTATTTTGATAAAAAAACCTTGGGATGAAGTTCCAAATAGTCAATAAGAAGTTTTGTAACATACATTGTAAGCCAAGCAGAGTTATTTATCTATTGTACCTAATCTACTTTTTACTTTTTCCCTAGGAGATCTAGCATATAGTAAAAATGTTGGCACCTTCGGTCGCTGCTACAAATACACAAGACCTGATGCAGCGCCAGAAATATTGAGCTCTCTCACTAAAGCGATGAGAACAAAAAATGATAAGAATATAAAATTCGGTAAGATTTTTCTCGTCTGAAGTCAATTCTTAGGATTTGAGGACCTCATGCAAAGAATCATGCAAAGGCTTACTTTGAACGACGGTGTGCCTAAAAACGTGCCTAGGGAATGGTGTAAGGAATTAAAGTTCCTTATATCCAACAAACAAGAAAGGGCTTTCAAGGGGTTTTTTTAACTACTTGAAAATGGAGCAAGCACATGGCCCACCTGACGTTAAGTGGTAACCATAACCTATCACAAAGCTTTGCATCGTAGATCATAAGCCTCTTGTGCCTGTAATTTAGCCGGCCCCCACACCCTTCAAACCGAAACACAGTTCGGAGGAGCCCTCCACAAAGAACTCTACTACCTTCAGAAACCAACCTCCATCTTCGGAATTCATTTCCATCCTCACCTGCCCGTTGTATACCCTGCTGTATTACAAACGGGGCTCTGGCGGCCGGCTGATTGCGGCATAGCACAGCCTAATGCCGGCATAACTAAATTTCCTGACTATGTGACTGTGCTGTGAAGCTATGCCCTGCGATCCCCAACCCGCATGCCTAGCGTAGAGATTATAGGCATATCAACCTTTATTAGGCCTATATCCAGCAGTGGACTGATATAGGCTGTTGTGGTGTGGTGTGGGGTGGATGGAGAATCTGGAGTCTATGTATGTGACTGCTGACTGCTGATGTCAGAGTCATAGTCATAAGACCATCACTTCACACTAATCCTATCCTGTCCTACTTATTATTATAACTACGAAAGTATTACACGCAAAAACTACTGAACAGATTTAGTTGAATCTTGGAATATACTGCGTTTGTGACCTGGATTAACACATAGGTTAATTTTTATCCCGGTACCACGTGAGCGAAGCTGCGGGCGGAGCTAGTATTATAAATGTGAAAGTTTGTGTGTGTGTATGTGTGTGTGTGTGAGAAGGTATGTTTGTGGTGGCTTCACTCCGTAATGGCTGAACGGATTTGGATAAAACTTGGAATATACATAGTTTAAGACCTGGATTAACACATAGGCTACTTTTTATTCCGGTATCACACGAGCGAAGCCGCGGCAAGAAGCTAGTAATACATAAAACTGATGTTTTTGATACAAGTTATCAGTCGAATAATATAAATTTGTAATTATTTTAGAAATGACAATAGATTCTCTTGGCTGGTGTGCAGACATTCAAAACGACAATTCTATAGTGGTTGGCGGTCCAGCAATGATCTCAGGTAAGTGCAAAAGGCCCAGAGATGCGGGTTCGATTACCATTGCGCCCTTGCGAAATAAATATTTGCATGTTCTGCATCGGAAATAGCTCAGGATAGTTATGTCTGAAGGGAATTGGGGAGGCTTTTGCTGAGCAGATGGCTGATGATGATGATGATGATTCTCCTAGCCAATTTCGGCTACGTCAACTTTGTATTTGAATAGGCATTTTAGATCTGTTCCCAATGACCTTCTGTGTGAGATGAGGGCTTGGTTGTTCTGCCCTCTAATGCGCTCTAATGTGGCTTGTGTACCCGATCTTGTTGATAAAGGTACGATCGTATTTGGGGCACATCAGTACTCCACTGACGAAGTTGTAGGAGATGGCCACTGCTGGACTGTAGCAGATGGCTAGTATCATAATAAAAATAATAAATAAACAAAATCATTTTATTTCGGATAACATAAGCATACAAACATAATACAAACTTAGATCACCCTCCGCACGAAGCAATGCCACGTGGGAGAGGTGATCCTACCAGCTATAGTTTGTAGTAATCATAAATAATGCTGGACAGTTGGGCACTCATTACACAGCATGATGTAGCCCCAAACTAGACAGATCTTGTATTGAAGCCACATGACTGATAAACTACATTTTTTTTGTAAATACATACAACATAGAAAACGCCCAGACCTGAGACAAAATATCTGCAAATAATGCAAACATTTGTACCGCGGCGGGAATCGAACCTGTAACTTTCTGCATTTCCAGCCCACTGCACCAGCGAAGTCAATAACAGAATGACAGAAGTCGTCAGTAATAATAATTGTTCGGAATAGGGAACAAACAAGTGTTTTTTGTCTAGGGTGTTTTATAATTGTATATGGTGTGTGTAAAATTACAAAAAAATATATAAGTATTATATCAGTCATATAGTTCTCATAAGCTCGGCTTAATTTATGGTTTATATGATGCTATGTGCTACCTAATGTTCTACATTATTTATATTATTTATTTACCTGCTAAAAACACCTTAAGTCGTTCAAGCGTGGTCTTATTAAGTTTTTGCCAGAAAAGTGGTAAAGATTTCCAGACATTTATTTACCAAGGACAGCAATAGTTGTCCTAAACGACACAAATATGTATGTTGTAAAGCTTACCTCTTAAGCTTCACCTCGGTTGTAGCCGGCACCGCAAATGAAGCGCCTGTGGCGTGGTTCACTTCGATAGCGGATCATCTTTGGTTAAGCCACACTCTGCCACGTTCTATTGCATTTAGATCTGAGCGCTTCCGTGCTTCGAAAGGCACGTTAAGGCGACAGGTCAAACCTACATCTCGCTCGCACTATTCAACATTTTTGATTATATATAGTCACATTATGAAAAATAGCAAACTTTCACGGCCTAGAAAATAACAATTCAAAGGTTCAGCAATAAAATCCTTTTGATTCTATTACATACGTTTTCTTACCAAAAAACTTTTACCAATGTGACCAATTTTGTTAAAAAAAAAAATTGGTAGGAAAACGTGTTGGGTTCAACATGATATTCTTGCCGAACCTTTGTATTGTTATTTTCTAGGCCGTGAAGGTTTGCTATTTTGCATAACTATAGTCAGTGATTTTATATTTTCAAAAATGTTGAATAGTGCGAGCGAGAGGGAGGTTTGACATGTATCGTCACCTTAAGATGTTGGTTTCAGTTTTTCAGTGGTTAAGCCATGGCGGAGGCTTCGGGCGGCCTTTAAACTCTGACAACAGAGTTATGCTGCTCATACGAAGAAGGAATGGAAGAATAAGCTTTTTTATGTTGAGATTTACTATTTATTATGTTCTCTGGTTAAGATATTTGATGATAATGATTTTGGTTTTTATTTTTAGGACGCGTGATAAAAATTGAAAAAAACTCTGTAGAATATGCCAATGGAGACGACAAAAAAATATCATTTAACTTTGGTAAGTAACTAGATTTTTTAATAGTTTTTATTTACAAAACCGTCCTATTTTTATCAGTTCTATAAACCTAAAATAACTAAAATGGCGTTAAAATATCACGTTATCTATTTTTATTTATATTTAAAGGACAGGAACAAGCTTACTTTATCGAGCCGTTATAAAATGGGATTCGGTTATGGAATATGGGAAAGTTAAATCATTTATTTGTGACAAAAACATTAACAAGGAAACTTATAGAAAAAAACACACACACACTAAAATACCCATACAACTAACAATAAATAAACATAAAAGTGTGTCTCTCGGACTTAGGTATACGTCACAAATGTCGTTATCACAAAAAGGCAACCAACTCAGCATCAGGGTGCCTAGTGCGAGTTTTTTTACCAGCTCGATCGCGTTTGCGCTTACGGAAATTTGTATGGAATTGAGTCAGTGCCACGCGTCTCTCACTAGATGGCGCTACTTCGAGTCCATATAAATTTGCGTAAACGCAAACGTGATCGAGCTGGTAAAAAAACTCGCACTTGGCACCCAGTTGTGTCATGTCAACACAACGCTGATCTTGCGTTGGAACCAAACGTGAAAAGAAATGTAATCACGGTCTGCCTGCCGCACTCACATACCTGTGTAATTGGTAGAATTTGTTTAAAATAATATAAAAGGTACCTTGTTTGGTAGGTAGGTACTGAGTCCCTAAATACTCTATTCAAATAAAATCAAGTAGGGCAACCGTAGGGTGCAGGATCAGATAGAACAAGCAGCGTTGTAGCGCAAGTTAATTTTTACCAGTAAAATCTATACTCCGTTTATTATAAGTCCATTAGCTTCCCGAGGGCTGGTAAGAAATATTTTTAATTTGTGTCTAAACCGACCGCGGCTCGGCAAACGTAGTGTAGGACGCCCTTCGGCCAGGTGGAGTGATGATTTGCGTAAGGCTGCTGGTAGAAACTGGATGCGTCGAGCTGAGGACAGGGCGCAATGGCGCTCATTGGGGGAGGCAAATGTTGATGAAAAATTATAATAATTGTAGACTTTACTATATATTCAATATATATTTTAAACATTACTTACAACCGAAACTGCAATTTTACTCATTTAAATACACAGTATCTGTTATGGGCATTCGCTCTTTTTTTTAGGATACAGCGTGGCGTCTGGAAGGTTTTTGTCTTCAAAGCAAACGATTGCTGTTGGTACAACATATGGATTTGAAGGATATGGCAAGGTAATCTATATATAGGGCTATATTTCACCGGGACACCACGGCGGCGCAACCAGTCGCCGCTACCAACAAAATGTATACAGCTCTATAGAGTTCTACACTCACATGGTGTAGGGTGTCAGGCCGTTTGGTTGCGCAACCAAACATTTTGTTGGTAGCGGCGAGTGGTTGCGCCGCCATGATGTCCCGGTGAAATATAGTTCTTATGTAATCGAATGAAAATATAAAGTAAAAACCAACTTCAAAGAATTGATTCTGGAACAAGAAAATGTGTGTTTTCTTCAAATTTATATGAGACCAAACTGAAAGTTATTTGGCAGGTCTCAAACAAAAAGTTAATTTTCCAAAGTTAATAAGTAAAGGGTTTTTATTTAAATCAATTATAATAACTTTATTTAACAACTAGATAAGTAAGTACACCATTATACTAGTTTGTATCAATAAAAGTTATGAATTAAAAACCAGCTACTGTAATCCTATTTTAAGTAATTCTGTAATTAAATGACTGTACCTACTGTCTATCTCTCCCCGTATAAATACGAGTATTTTGGGTCAAACAAGTTGTATTGATGTAGATAAATAAATATATATATTAATTATTAATAGTAGATACATTTATTTTTGACACACACAATTTGAACTCAAATCCAATATAACATTTCTAACATTGGTAGTTTAGCCCAGGAAAATTAGGGGCGATAACCCTACGATAAGTATGTTTTGAGACAAGTTTCAGGGTGATCAAATAAAGGTTTATACGAGTTTATAGCCGACTCTCTCTCATTCCGAGATTCTTGCCCTAATTTGACTAATTTTCTTGGACTAGTTTTTTGTTTTCCAAGAGACCTTCACTGGTTTAGCGTCACATTCGCACGGTTCAGGGCTCCGATCTGTTCTAGTGAACATTTTTTTTACACTCGTAAAATATACATTATCCATACTTTATCGACCACAAAGAAATTACGAAGCATATATCAGTCAAACTCTTGGGTTCCGGAGCTGAGGGTTGGAACCCCTTACAACCCCCGAAAGTTGTGTAAAAATTAACAATAATTTCAGGTTTCATTCTTGGCGGAAAAAATGCGTCAAAAAAAAGAGCTGATATCCCCTGTCGTGGGTTCGATGTACGGCGCAGTGCTATGCACAGCCACGCTGGGCGGAGCTCGCAATCAAGGTGACCTGCTGGTTGGAGCTCCGACGTACTCTGATAAGGAAACTTACAACCGGGGAGCTGTCTATGTTTATTTCTCGAAGAAAGCTCTCGGACAGGTACGTTTGACAATCACGTTATAATAATAAAAGCTTTTATTCAGACATCTTACAATATAAAAAATCACACGTAAAATAAATTAACTTCATAATTTTCCTTTCATATATTTTTGGTAATTTTTATTTAATTTATAATTGGTTTGCGTTTTTACCTCGACAGTACCGTCAGTATGACCCTTATGTACGATTCACACCTACTGGCGCGCATCGGAGAGCATCCAAGCTAATTTTAAACATGTTATAGGAAATTGAAACATCCACAAAGCAGTTAAGTTCCTTATTTGCATGCAATATCTACTTACGGATCTATTTATGACAGTGTTTGACAAAATTCAAAGCTGTGTAAATTGCATGCAAATAAGGAGCTTATCTGTTTTGTGGATGTTTCAAATTCCTTTAGCATGTTATTAAATGCTCTCCGATGCTCTCCGACGCGCGGCGATAAGTTTAAATCGTAATATTTTTGGCAAAGGCATCCTCCAACTGCCTCCATTTCTCTCTATCAATAGCTGATCTTGTCCATGCACCACCTGCTACAGCCTTTATATCATCGACCCACCATCTGAATGGTCTGCCTCGTTTCCTTTTCATGTTTCTTGTGAACCAGTGCATTATTGTTTTTGACAATCAGGTACTTGTACTCTTTTTTATCATATCTGAAGATGGAACTAACACATGACCTACCTGATGTTAAATGGTAACCATAACTTATAGTTATAAGTTATGGTAGAGTCGGCAACCGTTCTCCGATGACAGATTCTTCATTGGACTGTTCGTCGACAGGATCATTCATTTACTTTCGTTTCACCAGCAGACTCTTCTTCTCCTTCTTTTTTATTTAAGGCCTCTATGGTATAGCTCATAACTTTGCCAATGTTGACGTTGACAAGATTTAACAATAAAAATAATATGGAGGTAGAGTGTGATGAAAAGAGAGTTCGTGTTTCCAGAGGGAAACTCCACACCAGCAGACTCTTTCATTTACGGACATTTTGCTGACAGAACCTTCCATCTATGTCTATGTCTTTCGACAAAAGGCCTTTACAACTACAGAATGTTACACCGACACGACGATAAGCCACTTGTAACTTCAGACCTTTCCATCTACGAAGAATTCCTTTGTTAGTTATAATTGGTTATAACAAAGCATTGCTTCGGGGGCCATGCACGATGCAACGCCCTGCGTCCATTAATTTCAAACATGAAGGTGATACGTCTTAAATGCCTGTATTTTCACTGGAAAGCACCCTTTAAAATGAGACAAAGTAATGCTGGTTAGGTTCCCCGAGAAATGGCAATAGAAATAGAGGTCGATAACGTAAAAATGGGTAGACGAACTAAATCTCACAGCTGGTTCAAAATAAAGCGTTGCAAAAGATAGAAAGCAATGGAAAGCGTTAGAGGAGGCCTTTGCCAAGGCACACTGAACTCCGAGATATACTATAACTCACAAAAAAAAACAACAAAATTTAGCAAGCAAAGGAGTTCACGGCAGAAATAGGCAGACTAGTCAATAAGTTTCCACTGTCTAGTCAGTAAACAATGTATGTTGTTACCTGAATTTGGTTGAGTCTCCCTCTCAAAACACCGAACCGTTTAATAACTCCCAATGCCTTTTTTTAAATCGTTTCGACAAAGTTGAGGACACTGCCGTTATCTAGCCACCACCGACGCTGCTTCTCGTCGGCGGGGTATGCATACCAGTGTAGCAGTGTAGGGTAGTAGCCAGTGTAAGGGCGTGGGTTCTGAAAATGGAGGTAGGAACCCCTTACAGCCCCAGTTTTTAACCCTAGTTAGTTAGGCCGGTCATGCAAACATTTGCTACACAGCGGGAATCGAATCCTCAATTTTGCGTCTAAGCCTACGTCAACGAGGAAAACTCTCTGTTTCTAATTTTCTCTCAGCCTCCGTCAACTAGGTTGAAAACTCACAGTATCTAATTTTCTCTCAGCCTCCGTCAAAAAGGGAAACTCCCATTATCTAATTTTATATCAGCCTATGCCAACTAGGTTGAAAACTAACAGTATCTAATTTTCCCTCAGCTTTCGTCAACGAGGAATACTCCCAGTATCTCATTTTCTGTCAGCCTCCGTCAACTAGGTCGAAAACTCACAGTATCTAATTTTCTCTCAGCCTCCGTCAAAAAGAAAAACTCCCATTATCTAATTTTATATCAGCCTATGCCAACTAGGTTGAAAACTAACAGTATCTTATTTGCCCTCAGCTTTCGTCAACGAGGAATACTCCCAGTTTCTAATTTTCTGTCAGCCTCCGTCAACTAGGTCGAAAACTCACAGTATCTAATTTTCCAGGCACCACATTTGGTGAATGTGATTCATGGAAAAATATCTTCGTCCTTCTTCGGCGGCGCTATTGCTAGTGTTGGAGACTTGAATGGAGACAAAATTGACGGTAAGTCATCTCATCTTCTTATTTCTTTTATTAACCCTATCCTCTTATATTTTATTCAGGTTGGGGCAGAATTTTACCTCATTCAGGGCAGCTACCTTTTCTTTTGTATTTAGAAAGTAATACCGCCCAGCACACGTAAAGTTCAGATCGCGGGAAACAGCACGCGCCATTCCAAACTGCACTCCAAAACGTACGTGTAGATGCGCGGGGCTGACAATCCGATCTGTCATGTCGACGCGAAGGCAAATCTCACAGTTTTAACCGCGCATCACGCCAGTGATCAGTCCCAGAAGCACGGTCCGATCTTTACGCCGCGCCATTAGCACCACAGTTTGATCCGCAGTCAAACCGTACAGATTGGACTCTGGTTCGGAACTCAGTCCCGACGCGCGGTCTGATCTTTACGTGTGCAGGGCGCTATTGTTCTGAGGAAACTAAAGATTTATTTTGAAGAAAAAACAATTGCATCTACGGAATTTTGAAAAAAGTACAGTAAGCCTAGAAATAGGTCTCAATCAACTCTATTTCTCAACAGGAACTCTGTTCCTAAAGGTACTTTGTAACAAATCGTAAGATTTCGCAAAAATTTAAAAAAAGTTTTTCATACAATTTCCATGAAGCGCCATTCGCCACAACATTTAGTCTATGAATGCAATTCGGACACTTTCCGGGAACATTAAATACTCTGTCCTTAATTCAAATTGATCTTAATAATGTGTTGGCAGAATTATGATACCACCGATTACCACTTTGCGTCGAATTGAATGCATGAACTAAATGTAATGGCAAATGACATCTCATAGAAATTGTATGGCGAACTTTTTTAATTTTTGCAAAGTCATACGATCTGATTTGGTAGGTTAGTTTTGCAATTGTGTTTCTGTTGGGATTTAACATCAGCCTATAGAAGTCCACTGCATGAAGCTAGTTAATTCTGAAAATCCTCCCCCCTCATTCATAACCAAATGTCATTTTATAACGGCTCGTTATGCTTTTCCCTGTCATTTAAATGTAAATAAGAAAAAAGTGCCTTATATTTTTTTGCCATTTTAGCTACTTTATCTGATGAGGTTTATAGAACTGTTATAAATAGGACGGTTTGTTCATATTTTTATTTACAGAAATTGCGATAGCTGCTCCGTATGAGAACAATCATGGCGTCGTGTACCTGTACTCAGGAGCACATATGATGAAAGACGGCTTAGTTCCAATCCAAACGATTACGCCGGAGAACTCAATAAGTACCTTCGGGTTTAGCCTGACTGCCTTGAAAGACTATGACGACAACGGCTGCAACGGTAAACCTTTTTTTTATATATTGTTTATTGGCTTACGTTTGACCGCCATCTCACCTGTTGGTAAGTAATGATGCGGTCGACGATGTAGCACGCTTGCCTTGAATGTACCATTTAACTCTACGATTGAAGACCCCTAAGTCATAGCGTTCGGGAAACACTGACGCCGGAAGAGCATTCCATTCCTTAGCTGCCCTAAGGAGAAAAGTTGCAGCAAAGCGCTTCGTGCGGGCAGGATGAATGTCCACCGTGTACGGATGACGAAACTCCGCGCGTCTGGACGTCCGATAAGGATAATAATATAATAATAATAATAACGAGTTTATCCGACATAGAACTAAAGTTGTCGACATAGCTCAGAGAATTAGCAAGCTGAAGTGGCAGTGGGCTGGCCATATCTGCCGAAGAACCGATAACCGTTGGGGTAAACGAGTTCTTGAGTGGAGACCGCGGCTCGGCAAACGTAGTGTAGGACGCCCTCCGGCCAGGTGGGGTGATGATCTGCGAAAGGCTGCTGGTAGAAGCTGGATGCATCGAGCTCAGGACAGGGCGCAATGGCGCTTATTAGGGGAGGCCTATGTCCAGCAGTGGACTGCTATAGACTGATGATAATATCCAGCAGTGGACTGATATAGGATATGTTATTGTTGATATAAGCTAAGGTAATTATTCATCATCATCATCATCAGCCTATAGCAGTCCACTGCTGGACATAGGCCTCCCCTAATAAGCGCCATTGCGTCCTGTCCTGAGCTCGACGCATCCAGCTTCTACCAGCAGCCTTTCGCAAATCGTCACTCCACCTGGCCGGAGAGCGTCCTACACTACGTTTGCCAAGCCGCGGTTTCCACTCAAGATCAGTGCTGATAAAGGCCTCCCCTAATATAAGAAGGGATCAAACGATACAGTTTCTCGTACCACGGACGCTGTTGTTCGTGGGCGGGCAGGGTATGTAGTTATGCAGGTGTTAGGCTGTGCTATGCTGTAGTTTGTTAGCATGGGCAGGTGAAGTTAGTTTGAATTCTGAAGATGGAGGTTGGATCATTACACTCATTATCTGGGGGGTAAGGTGTTCCAACCTCCAACTTCCGGACACAAGCCAACCTCACCTGCACGCGGTGCACCCTGCTGACTAACGAACGAGGCTCTGGCGGCCGGCTGATTGCGGCATAGCGCAGCCTACACCGGCACAGCTAAATTCCCTGACTGTCGATGGGCAGCAGCGTCGGCGGTGCGAGAAGCTGTGTCCTGCGACCCCCAACCCGCATGCCCAGCGTGGGGATTATGGGCACACCCCCCTACTATGACATACAAAAAAAAGAGATGGCCCCCAGTTCCCGGCCGTCCCGCTATTCCTGGCCATCCAGGTAGCGGCCATGGTAACGGCGGGACAGGGGGTGCTAGGAATCCCCGGGCTACCTCTGGCTACCTGCAAAATCTGACCCTGGCTACGTTTAACGGACGGACTCTGAGGCTCGACGAACATCTAGCGCAGTTGGAAGTGGAGCTGGAGAACATTAGGTGGCATGTTCTGGGGTTGTGTGAAGTCCGTAGAGAGGGAGAGGACACCATAACCCTAGACTCGGGCCACCTTCTGTACTTCCGCGAGGGTGACCAAACATTCCAGGGTGGCGTAGGGTTTCTCGTCAATAAGGCCCTCTCTAACAACGTTGAAGAAATCTCCAGTGTGTCGACCAGGGTAGCGTACCTGATCCTTCGGCTATCCAAGAGGTATATCATGAAGATAATTCAGGTTTACGCACCGACCTCGGCACACTTGGATGATGAAGTGGAGGATATGTACGAGGACATATCCAAAGCCTTGCACAACACCACGAAGGCTCACTTCAACGTTGTTATGGGGGACTTTAACGGCAAAGTGGGAGTCCGAATTGGCGACGAATCCAGAGTGGGCCCGCATGGTTTTGGGTGTAGAAATCACAGGGGGCAAATGCTGGTCAACTTCCTAGAGAAGGAGGGGCTCTTCTTGATGAACTCGTTCTTCGACAAGAAGCCCCACAGGAAGTGGACATGGCGTAGCCCCGACACTGTGACCAAAAACGAGATCGACTTCATCATTGGATCTGATCACAGACTTGTCCGAGGCTCTCTGAATATCAATCTAAAGCTGAAAAGAAACCGTCTGATGAAGTCCACGCTCCGACCCAATCTACTCCAGATCATGGCGGGCACCGAGAAGTTTCAGAAGCTTCTCGGTGACAGATTCGTTGCTGTGGAACCTACCGATGACGTTGATGAGGCCCTACAAAACGTGGTTGGAACGTTAAGGGACGAGGGCATCAAATTCTGCCAAATGCAGCCTAAAGGCAGGAAGTCCAAACTCACGGATGAGACTCTTCGGCTGATGACAAAAAGACGGGTAACCACTCAGGCCACTTCGTCAGAGAGGTCAGACCTGAACAAGCGAATTGCGAAGATGATACGGCGCGACCTTCGGAGCTCCAATACACGCCTCATTGAAGAGGCAATAGAGCGAAACCGAGGGTCCAAAGTATTCACTCAGCAGCTTGGCAGGAGCCACCTGACGAAGTTAACGACACACGATGGCCGAACCGTCTTGTCAAAGCCGGAGGTATTATCTGAGATAGAGGACTTCTATGGCCGACTGTATGCGGCACATGCTCCTTGCCCCCTACGTAGCAGCCACGATTCTCGAGCCACCCTCACTCGCCACTATACCGACGACCTGCCAGAGATCAGCCAAGACGAGGTCGTACTGGCCCTGAGACAGCTTAAAAATGGAAAAGCCCCCGGTGAAGACGGTGTTACTTCGGAACTTCTGAAGGCAGGAGGAGCTCCTGTTGTGCAGGAGCTGCAGAACCTCTTCAACTCCGTCCTGCACTGTGGGAGAACTCCAAAGGCGTGGAACGAGAGCTTGGTGGTTCTGTTTTTTAAGAAGGGAGATAGGACGCTTCTTAAAAATTACAGACCCATCTCGCTCTTGAGTCACATCTATAAGCTGTTCTCTCGGGTTATTACAAATCGTCTCGCCAGAAGACTCGATGAGTTCCAGCCACCGGAGCAGGCCGGGTTTCGCGGAGGATATGGCACCATAGACCACATTCACACAGTGAGGCAGATTATACAGAAGTCCGAAGAGTATAATCAGCCCCTGTGTCTGGCGTTTGTGGACTATGAGAAAGCCTTTGACTCTGTCGAAACCTGGGCTGTCCTGGAATCCTTGCAGCGATGCCAAGTGGACTATCGTTATATCGAAGTGTTGAGATGTCTGTACGAAGCCGCCACTATGAGTGTCCGAGTACAGGACCAGCAGTCTAAATCCATCCAACTGCGCCGCGGAGTGAGACAGGGAGATGTCATATCTCCGAAACTGTTCACAAGCGCGTTGGAGGATATGTTTAAGACGCTGGACTGGAAAGGTATGGGCATAAACATAAACGGCGAGCACATCTCACACTTACGATTCCCTAATGGCGGAGTCGCTGGAGGAGCTGCAACAGATGCTGGACGGCCTAGCATCAGCCTCGCGAAAGATAGGTCTCGGCATGAATTTGGACAAGACCAAAGTTATGGTCAATGACCGAATTGATCCGAGTCCTGTCGTCGTTAATGGACACCTTCTTGAAGTTGTTTCGGAGTATACATACCTCGGGCAGATATTGCAGTTGGGTAGAAACAACTTCGAGAAGGAGGCCAAGAGGAGGATTCAGCTGGGTTGGGCAGCATTTGGAAAACTACGTCGAGTTTTCTCGTCTCCCATACCGCAATGTTTGAAAACAAAAGTTTTCAATCAGTGCGTCCTACCCGTCATGACATACGGAGCCGAAACGTGGACACTCACAGTACGGCTGGTCCACCTGTTTAAAGTCGCTCAGCGAGCTATGGAACGAGCTATGCTCGGGGTTTCTCTGAAGGATAAAATCCGTAACGAGTTTATCCGACATAGAACTAAAGTTGTCGACATAGCTCAGAGAATTAGCAAGCTGAAGTGGCAGTGGGCTGGCCATATGTGCCGAAGAACCGATAACCGTTGGGGTAAACGAGTTCTTGAGTGGAGACCACGGCTCGGCAAACGTAGTGTAGGACGCCCTCCGGCCAGGTGGGGTGACGATCTGCGAAAGGCTGTTGGTAGAAGCTGGATGCGTCGAGCTCAGGACAGGGCGCAATGGCGCTCATTAGGGGAGGCCTATGTCCAGCAGTGGACTGCTATAGGCTGATGATGATGATGATGATGACTCATTATCTAACCTAACCTTTGCAGAGAATGGTTTCCAAAATCCAAATCTAAATGATGGGAAAAAAGGTGGCCTTGATTACTGTGCGGTCATTTTAAGAACAATTCAACAAAGGCGATCGCGCAAATTAAACGAATTGTGAAATTATGGCCAATGAGAAAGCATAGATTCAAATTATCGCTTTGTCATTGATTTAAGTTTTTGGCTACGCGTTAGACGCTGCATGATGTAAAATTATTTTATGACCGTCTTGATATTTTTAAGAAACATACGAACTCCTAGTAGACTTACTGTTGACCAAAATCTGCAACATGTTTATTAGAGGAAGAGTCTTGAGTCAAAATTATGAGGAATCTTTCTTTAAACCTATCATCCAAAGTATAAGTAATTATAAATAAAAAATGAAAAAATAGATGTAGAATAGAAATAAGTTATCCTAAATCTACAAAACACTAGCGTAGCCGTGATAAATACGATAAGATTCGTACGATAAGCCACGCGCAGCGTTATAACTACGCACGTAGCAATATTGCTGCCGGCACATCGTATTTTTACATGTGATGCGTAGCGGTATAGCTACGTGCGTAGCGATACAGCTACATGCGTTGCTATATAGCTACGGGCGTAGCATTATTGCTACGGGCGTGGTGTTTTGCTACATGTGTAGCAATAAAGTGATATTGTTTCATAGGTAGTTTAATATTGTTACTATAAATTAAAAACTATTCATTTTTTCTTTTAGAATTGGCCATCGGTATACCAGAAAGCAACAAAGTAAAGGTTCTAAGATGTATGGCTTCTATCACAATTAAGCTGCATAAATTCGATGCTCAAATACCAGGGGTGAGTTTTTTAAACTAAAGTAAGAAAATAGTATATCATTATCATCATCATTCACTGCCTGACTTTACACAACAATAATAATTTGCATACTTTAATAGTAAGAATGTGCAGGTTCAATTAATTTACATAATAGACCTATAATCATGTGCCTATATTCTGGCAAATAAATATATGATTATGAATGTCAGATCATATCAGTACATTGCTGGGTATAGGCCTCCTCTAATAAGAAGAGGGATATGCCCATAATCCCCACGCTGGGCATGTGGGTTGGGGATTGCAGGGCGCAGCCTCTCACTGCCCATTGGCGGGCAGAGGATTTAGCTGTGCCAGTGTTAGGCTGTGCTGTGCTATGCCGCAATCAGCCGGCCGCCAGAGCCCCGTTTGTTATACAGCAAGAGATTATATATTTGAGATTGTAGAAATATAAATGTTATATATCTATTTATTTTACAAACAAACAGCAATAGCGATACTTATGTACGCAGCTGTCCGTACGCAGCTTTAAGATATTTGTGCACCTCTAGTCCAACCTAAAAGGCTTACAAACAAATGGTAAAAACAATCAATCAATTTTTTGGTACATATTAAATAGTGTTAAGTAATTACATAAACAGGTATTTGTTTTAAAAAAAACTCACCTCCTATCACCTCCTATCTAAAACTCCTATCACAAATAGGAAGTTTTTAGTACTTGCCAGTTTGGTAGTCATTTTAAATTAGAGTGGCTTCTTATCTAAAAATGGCTAAATCAAAATGGCCTCTTACAGTCGCTATATTGGATTTTAAGAAATTTCATATAGCCTATGTTACCCTTGTGATCTAGACGAATCCAACGACACGTCATTAGTCAAAATCCGTCCAGCCGTTTGGGCTACAGCGACAGACAAATTATATATCAAACTTATATACACCCTAAAAACATAACCTGACTGGACCTCTCCAGTCGGGTAAAAATAAAGATCCTCCTGCTTTACAGCATTTTAATCATTTCAGAATAATGGCAGAGATACTACCAGGGACCTTCCAGTTTGTTACACGGTGGAGTTTCCGGATAAACCTGCTCTAGTAACCGCAGGTATGATATAAGCAACCCCATGTTTCCACTAACTCAAAACTAAAATAAAAATACATTCATTCACCAACTTACAATACACCACACAAAATACAAATAGTTTACACACAATATCTACTTATTACAATAAGAACTCTGTTACTCGCAAACACTACTTAAAATTGGCCATTGCTTCAAGTTATACCTGTCACTGTTTGTCAATATCCAATGGAGAGAAGAAATGGCAATAGTTTAAGCATATTTTATCTTTTGATAATTGCTTATTTTTTTTGTTTGTACAACTTGCAATCAACCTTTTCTTCTACTCAATTTATGCCGTACAATCTATGCGTTTATCATTTAGGCAGATTTAGATACCTACCTTATTTTTGGAGTCGGTGTCCGACAAGGCATGCCAGGGTAACTATATTTCGTGGGCAGCGCGGCTCCCGGAGGGCATGTCCGAAGTGGGAGGGGGTAGTTGCTATAATATCGTATTTCCTAAGATGACTCCAAAAATAACAGATAGGTATCTAGATCTAGCTCTACAGCGTCCCGTTCAGTGGGTAAAAAGTTACCACTTGATGCTGTATGAAATCATGTAGGATTGCAAAGGCCATCGACATATTTTATGTTCTAGAGTGGAAAACGTGGAAAAAGTATCTGCACTAAAACTCCGCGCACGCTGTCAATTGCACGGACTTTGAACACTTGAACACTTTTCAAGCGATTTAGGGTCTAAATTAGTGCAAATTTGGCATTTTCAAGTTTATTTATTACAAACACGCTTGGACGATTATTGTTAAATTTCACTTGAAGACTGTCACTCTATAGTGTTTTATTTAATTATCTCGATGGCAAATGCCATAATATTAATGTAGCTACAAAATTTCAGCTCAAGCGGTTCCAGTAGTTCATTCATTAATCCTAAATGGCTTCTGGGATAATTTTCCACAATTTCGCCAGTATCAAGTATATTGTTTCTAATAATATGAGGAGACGTAGCACCTACGGTTTATACCTAAGTCCAAGCGTTCAATCTTTAGTCATGATCGGTTCAGTAGTTTTGGCGTAAATGAGAACATGTCTCTCACGTATTCTTAAACTTTCGCTTTTACAATAATAGTTGAGGGAACCATTTTTTTTTCGAGAGTCATTTTTATTTTATTTTATTTTCTAGTGTTTTCCTAATTTATATTGTTTAGATCGTTTGGGCAAATAACCTATCTACCTTAGTAATAAGACACAAGTTTAGTGAAATAGAATAAAAGTGGATTTGGACATTATCTGATGAAGAAAATTGTTTCCCGAACCTTTTTTTGTTATAGTCGCCATTGTATAGCAAAAAACCGGACCTGACTAAAGACTGGACGACTGGACTTATAAACCGAACGACGTTGCCTATGAACAATTATACTTGATATTGGCGAAATTGTGGGAAACAATTCCAGAAGCCATTAAATAAAGAAGTCAAGTAAATAAATAGTTGGGTGTTTTGATATTATTACAGACATACAAGTGGACATAACTATTACACACTATGGCGCCAGATTGAACGATTCTATCAAAGATGGCTCCGTAATTTTCAAAATACGTGATAAGCTGAAAACGAAGGATTGTATAAACATCACTCTTTTCATGAGTGGTACGGTAAGTACAAAATGAGTTGATTTTTGATTGCCACAATAAAACTTTATAATGAGTACTTCCACCACTACACCACACCAGCCTATATCAGTCCACTGCTGGACAAAGGCCTAATAAAAGGGGATATGTTCATTATCCTCACACTGAAAATTCGGGTTGGGGATCGCAGGGCAGCTTCTCCCACTGCCAACGCTGCTACCCGTCGGCGGCCAGAGGATTTAGTGCCGGTTTAACCGCATTCTGTTGAACATAAATAAGAAGGGGGATAAATAAATAAATAATGCTGAACATAACATCATTTAGCCTCGACTTAGCAGAGTTTGAATACCACATGACTGATATACTAAATTTTTTTTAAATGCATACATTGCCCAGCAGTGGGACCAGAAAGGTAAAAAAATACATACAGATTTTAAATAGAAAACACCCAGACCAGAGACAAATATGTGCAGATAATACAAATATTTTTCCCGCAATAAGAATCGAACTCGCAACCTTCTGCATCTCAGGCGGAGTGCACCACAGGCCGGTGAAGTTGGCTTGCATTTTGAAGAGGGAGTTGGAACCCCAACCCCCCGATTAATTTGTACAAAGATGTCAAAGTTTACAAACTTCCTGTTCGGGCCCTGGGTGCCTAGTGCGAGTTTTTTTACAAGCTCGATTGCGTTCGCATTTACGGAAATTTGTATGGAAAGGAGTCAGTGCCACACGTTTTTCACTAGATGGCGCTACTTTGATTCTATATAAATTTGCGTAAACGCAAACGCGATCGAGCTGGTAAAAAACTCCCACTAGAAACCCTGTTCCAATTTCATACTAAAATATAGTTATCTCAGATTTTCTATCAGAACAGTACAAAATTATACAAGTATTGAATTATGTTATGGCTTTTTACTTAGTTTAAGTTATGTTGTTTTCTTTTTGTAATTAATATTGTGAATTTGTATGCTGTGATAGACCCATTTTTTTCTATTAGCATGTAAAATTAAATGGGGTGTAAGGGGGTTCCAAACCCCATCTTCGAAACCCAAGTCACCTGCACGTGGTGCATACGGGTAACTAACAAACAGGGCTCTGGCGGCTGGCTGATTGCGGCATAGCGCAGCCTAACACTGACACAACTACATCCTTGTGCACTAAGATCCCCAACACGCACCCCTTTATTAGGAGAGGCCAATGTCCAGCAGTGGACTGATATAGGCTGGTGTATGTGTGCAACATTATAACAATCCTTGTCAGACCTTATTAAATAAATAAATTTACAGGCTGGTGACTACAATAAGAAAATTCACTACAAAATAGTAGCGACTTTGCTAAATGACCCTTCAAGAAAGACTGATTTCGCCGGTTCTGACGTAAGACTGTCTGAACGTAGCGTGCTGTCAGAGTCGGGGTCTATATGGGTGCAGGAATGCGGCAGCAAACTATGCACGCCGAACTTGGAAATGAATACTAGTTTCACGCATGAGTAAGATTTTTCTTTTTGTACGAGTTAAAGGCTAATTAGACCACGCAATATTTAGTCTGTCCTTAGGAAGACTGTCTTACACTTCATCATTATCATCATCATCATTATCAACAGCCTATAGCAGTCCACTGCTGGACATAGGCCTCCCCTAATGAGCGCCATTGTGCCCTGTCCTGAGCTCGACGCATCCAGCTTCTACCAGCAGCCTTTCGCAGATCGTCACCCCACCTGGCCGGAGAGCGTCCTACACTACGTTTGCCAAGCCGCGGTCTCCACTTAAGAACTCGTTTACCCCAGCGGTAGATATGGCCAGCCCACTGCCACTTCAGCTTACTAATTCTCTGAGCTATGACGATAACTTTAGTTCTATGTCAAATAGTCGCGTTGCGGATTCTATCCTTCAGATAAGCTCCGAGCATAGCTCGTTCCATAGCTCGCTGAGCGACTTTAAACTGGTGAACTAGCCGTACTGTGAGTGTCCACGTTTCAGCTCGGTATGTCATGACGGGTAGAACTCACTGATTAAAAACTTTCGTTTTTGATATTTAAATATTGCGGTATGGGTGACGAGAAAACTCGACGTCTTAAATTTGCGATAAGATAATAAGTCGCTCATATGCTTGACTAATTAGTCAGTAAGAACTAGGACAGACTGTACACCGTGTGGTGTATTATGACTTTCAATGGCTTTAGTGTTGGAACTTTTTTGCTATCAAAAATTCGGTTGCAAAAAAGTTCCAATGTTTCAAAAGTAGTAAAAGTGCCGTATTATGTAATGTAAGTTTATCTTTGGTTTAATATATGTTAAATAATCAAGAGTGAATCGGTTCCTTCTAGGCAAACGTGTCCATTTTAGACCACATCTTCAGATGTTTTAGGTGTGCAAATAGTCAAACGCTTGACTATTTTAAGGAAAAAAAATGATTTCTCTTTTTCTTACCTAACATAATGATTGCAATAAAGAACAAAGAATCTTGACAGTATCATCACTGAATTATTCATATTATTAGTAACTTTTCAGGAGTCCGTACACAATAGGCTCGACGCCATTTATAAATGCGTCGGTCTCGGTGACGAACAAAGGTGATGTTGCTTACGACGCGTGCGTCCGCGTCGACGTCTCGGGAGCGAGTGTGCCGCGCCCGCCGAGCGGGTGCCGGGCCACTGACCTCGCGGGCGAGCAACTGGAATGCAAGCCGAGACAGTTGCTACGCACGAGCGACTCGTCTTGGGTAAGTAAAGAAAGCTTGTAGAAGGTTATAATCTGCAACTGCGGAATCCTTTTTTTTTAACGTAAGGAAATCCTCTTGGATACCATTCCATTATGGGGCAACAGAATGATTAAACTTATCATAAAAAATATAAGTTTCTTTAGAAGTAGTAAAGTTCTTGTTGACGGGCTCATCTGGGGAAGCACTACCACCAAAGCCTAGTTCTGCCGTGAAGCGGCATTGTGCCGGTGAAATTACAGGCACATGAGATAAACACCTTCATGCTTCAAATTCATGGACGCAGGGCGTTTGGACCTACCCATACTTAGTTATACGTAATGGTTACCACTTAACATCAGGTGGACCATGTGCTAGTTTCATTTAGAAATTATAAAAAAAAGCTTCATTTGATGATTTCTTGTATTCAAAGAACTCAAATCAATAAAATTATGTTAAAAAGTACCCAAGTATTCATTTATTTAATATGCTTAGTACTTAACGTGTTCTTTTGTAATGGTCTTAGGTAAAGTTACTTAAGTAACGTAAAGTTAATTATAAATCTCTTTATTCTGTAGAATTCTTATAGTACACTTTGCATAGTTTTTTTTTATTTACACCAATTTGTAACGCGACCAAACAGAAAAGAAACGTTGCTAGGCATATATTTTAACGTTTTTATAAAAAATATTCCTTACATTGTTTAGAGCCTACTCCAGGTTGGAGAAGATATAGGATCAAAAGCCAGTTTATCTTTCTAGAACATCTACAAAACTTAATCGTCATACTTTTTTTTTAAATTTGCACCAATTCGTAACGCGACCGAACAGAGAAGAATTGGAAAGAAACTCTGCTAGGCTTATATTTTAACGTCTTTAGTAAAATTATTCCTAACTATTACATTGTTTTAGAGGGATTAGGTTGGAGAAGATATAAAATAAAAAAATAGTTTATTCTTCTAGAACATCGAAGATATCTCCCTGAACGCGACTAGCCTTACAAACTTGGACAAGCTCATTGAAATAAACGTGACGTTATACAATGAATGTAGCACATGGAAACTCGCTGATCAGATTACACGACAAATTATTCTCTTTGCTGACCCCAGCTCCGTTAATGTTGAAGGGTAAGAAAAAATCTAAATATAATAAATATCCTACTCCTACTATAATATTATAAACGCGAAAGTTTGTCAGTATGGATCTAAGGATGGATGATGATGTTTGTTACTCTTTCACGCAAAAACTACAAAACAGATTTACATGAAACTTGGAATGTACATAGTTTGTGATATGGATTAACACCTAGGCTACTTTTTATCCCGGTACTACGCGAGCGAAGCCGCGGGCGGAAGCTAGTACATAAATAAAGCTGGACAGTATCACACAGCATCATGTAGCTCCAAACTAAGCAGAGCTTGTATTATGGGAACCACATGACTGATATATTACTAACATACCACACCACCACCACCACCGCACCAGCCTATATCAGTCCACTGCTGGACATAGGCCTCCCCTAATAAAGGGGGATATGCCCATAATCCCCACGCTGGGCATGCGGGTTGGGGATCGCAGGGCACAGTTTCTCGCACCACCGACGCTGCTGCCTGTCGGTGGCCAGGGGATTTAGCTGTGCCGATGTAGGCTGTGCTATGCCGCAATCAGCCGGCCGCCAGAGCCCCGTTCGTTGTTTAGCAGGGTGCACCATGTGCAGGTGGGGTTGGCTTGGGTTTCGAAGATAAGGGTTGGAACCCCTTACACACTACCATACATTTCTTTGTAAATACAATATGATCTAGATAATACTGGAAACTATTACACAACATCAATTTTAGCCCCAAACTAATGCTGCATACATATTATACATAGAAAACACGATTTTATGTAATAATATTAAATTATGTTATGAAATAATGAAATGTTATTATACATTATTTTTTTAATATTTGTTTTGAGATATTTGGAAATCATAAAAATATAGAACTATAGATAGATAACTCTTTATTGTACTCACACCAACTTAAACATAAAGTACAAAACAGACAATAACAAATCATGAAAGTGCAATGGGGCGGTCTTATCGCTTAGAGCAATCTCTTTCAGACAACCTTTGGATGGATTGGATTTATTAGACTGTAGCAGACGATGGTGAAAATTTCAATAAACACAAATTTATCCCTTACGGACAAGGATTATTGAATACTATAATTCATATAATAATACATAAACATAAAGAAAGGCGAAAGTTGCATTTCAAGCGTCATGTGAAACAGATGAATAAAAGTTAAACAAAAGCTTTTTGAAGATAGGCTGAGATTGAGAAAAAATTAAAATAAAATGAAATATTTGTATTGCGGCGTAAATCGAACCCGCAACAAGCTTTTGCCCACAGAGATCCTCAAAAAAGGGGTGTAAGCACTCATTTTTTGTAAGATTGAATTATCAATTTTACTAATTATGCACAAACCTAAGCCTAAGACTAGAACTAGTATGATGTGATTGAATAGAAAATGTAACAAAACATGCTTGCATAATTTTCTACAAGCCAAGCTTGTGGTTTATAACTTTTAATGATGATTTTTCAGACACACAGACAAAGGTGACATGGTAAATTTGACAAGGAGCGACATAAACGCTAAATCAACCTTCCAACATGTTTACATGGTAAGACATTTTTTAAAGTAATTTTAGTACTATCTAGCAGAACAATGTGATATGTATCATTTGCCCGATCCGATCACCGTATTCGTATCGCCGATACGTATCATGATCGCCTATGAGAACAGGTGACGATACGCGATCATGGTACGCAGTCTCGATACGCCGCTCTGATACGCTACTGGCAACTCAATGTCGAGTCGGTTTTTACCCGATCATCAAAGAGAATATAATGACCTTTTTAACAACATTGTGAATGACAATAAAACAGCACGGCAAATTGCTAAATTATTCTCGTACACGTACTTGTACACAACCAACGATGATATGTCTGATCGAGAGCTCATACAAAACTGTTGCCAGTTTGATGTGTGAGATTTTTAGTAGTAGTAGAGTTCTTTGTGGAGTACTCGTCCGGGGAAGTACTGCCACCATGCCTATTTCTGCCGCGAAGCAGCTGTGCTGTGTTTCGGTTTGAAGGGTGTGGGTGCCGGTGAAATTAGAGGCACAAGAGGCTTATCATCATCATGCCTCAAGTTGATGGACGCAGGGCGTTGCATCGTAGAGCACATTCACACAGTGACGCAGATTATACAGAAGTCCGAGGAGTATAATCAGCCCCTGTGTCTGGCGTTTGTGGACTATGAAACCTGGGCTGTCCTGGAATCCTTGCAGCGATGCCAAGTGGACTATCGTTATATCGAAGTGTTGAGATGTCTGTACAAAGCCGTCACTATGAGTGTCCGAGTACAGGACCAGCAAGACTGCTGGTTTAGACAAACACATCCATCTGCGCTGCGGAGTGAGACAGGAAATATCATATCTCCGAAACTGTTCACAAGCGCTTTGGAGGATATGTTTAAGACGCTGGACTGTAAAGGTATATAAAGGTATATAAAGATAAATGGCGAGCACATCTCACACTTGCGATCCGCTGATGACATAGTCCTAATGGCGGAGTCGCTGGAGGAGCTGCAACAGATGCTGGACGGCCTAGCATTAGCCTCGCAAAAGATAGATCTCGGCATGAATTTGGACAAGACCAAAGTCATGGTCAATGACCGAATTGATCCGAGTCCTGTCGTCGTTAATGGACACCTTCTTGATGTTGTTTCGGAGTATACATTCCTCGGGAAAATGAGTTCTTGAGTGGAGACCGCGGCTCGGCAAACGTAGTGTAGGACGCCCTCCGGCCAGATGGGGTGACGATCTGCGAAAGGCTGCTGGTAGAAGCTGGATGCGTCGAGCTAAGGACTATCAGGACTCAGCTATAGGCTGATGATGATGATTAATTAATAATTAATTTTAAAATTAATTTACGTCATAAAGTCACTCAAACAATTTGATTTTAAATAAATAATTGTTCAATATTTTGATTTCGGTTGGTTATTATAGGTACATTCTTACACATAGAGTTAATCAATTTTTAATATACTTGGCTGAACGCTAATTGCAATTTAAAATGTATTTCTTTGCCATTGACGTTATTTGACGGCCTCTGTGGCGCAGTGGGCGAAGGTCCGCCTGAGACGCAGAAGGTTGCGGGTTCGATTCCCGCTGCGGGACAAGTGTTTGCATGTTCTGTAGATATTTGTCTCGGGTCTGGGTATTTTCTATCTATGATATGTATGTGTTTACAAAAAAATATAAGTATATGTGTAATATATCAATCATGTGGTTCCCATAATACAAGCTCTGCTTAGTTTGGGGCTACATGATGCTGTGTGATTACGTCCCGTATTATTATTATTATTATTTTTGTGCACATTAACAAACAACCTTTTATTATTTAATTGTTATTGTACGTTTTCTAACTAACTATTGTTCTGTTGACTTGTTTCTTATGGTGCCCATGTTGTGGTACTGCATTGTTCACGTCGTCAAAATTGGTCAGCCGTCGCTGTAGTTTAAATATAAGAAACGTGACATCCGCAAACAATTCAATTTCGTGGTTGTCTTTCACAAGTTGAAGTAGGTCATTGATATAAATTAAAAATAAAAATTGTCCAAGTATTGACCCTTGCGGAACACCCATCTTTACTACAGATCCTGGAGAACATTTTCCATTTATATATTACCTATTGCATTACAGATCAGTAACAGTGGCGGCCCTACAAACTGGGCAGATGTAAACATTACCTTAATGGTACCGAAACTGGATTACGTCACTGTGTCAGCTGTTTCCGTAAGTTAAAACAAAAGTACTAATAATTATTTTCACAACCTTAATTAGATACGTACTACGTAACACAACGTTCCAGGGGCTTGATTCTGACGAATCGATATATTTGATTCTATTAGATATATATCGCGAGAACTGTCAAAACTGTATGAAAATTTACAGTTCTCGCGATATATATCTATAAGATATAGAATCGCCAGAATTAGGCCCCTGGAACGTTATATCAAGCGAGGCCACAACACGCTTGTTCGTTGTGTTTTAGTATTTGAAGTGCATTTAATAAACGGGTTGTCATCAAGATAGTAGAGGTACACTAGAACCCCTAACGCGCATATAAAAGTCCGCACTAAAACTCTGCGCACGCTGCCAGTTGCGCCGTCATTGAACAGTTTAGATATTTTAAGTTAGACAAGGTCAAAATTATTGCAAATGTGTCATCATGATGTTTATGTATCTCATCGACGTTTTGACAGTTTTCGCTTGACTATTGTGGGTCTGTGACTATACAGGGTGGCGCAAAATTTTACCTCATTGAGGGTAGCCACCATTTGTTATGTAGTTAGAAGCTTTTGTTCTGAGAAAATCATAGGTTTATTTTGATAAATAAAACAATTACATTTTCAGAATTTTCAAAAATTTACAGTTGGCCTAGGATATTTCATTTATCCAAAAAAAGATGGTCTCAAGATTTCGCGAAAATGCAAAAAAAAGTTTTCCATACAATTTCTATGAAGCGCCATTCGCCACTACATTCGAATCCATGTATGCCATTCGAACACTTTCCAATAAATACTTCTGTTCTTATTTTAAATTGACCTTTCATTATGTTTGGCAGAATGATTATACCACTAGGCGTCGAATTGCATGTATGAACTCAATGTTAGGGTGAATACATCATTCGTAGGAATTGTATGGAAAACTTTTTTGTAATTATCGCGAAAACTTACGATTTGATTTCGTAAGTTACTTTGGGAAAAGTGTTCTTGTTGGGAAATAGAGTCGATTGAGACCTACTCGTTTTTTTTGACAAATATCGTTTTCTAGGCCGAATGTACATTTTTCCAAAAATTTTAAAATGACATTATTTTTACTTCAAAATAAACCTATATTTTTCTCAGAAAAAACCTTGTAACTTCAAAAAAAAAGGTTGCTGCCCTCAATGAGGTAAAATTTTGCCCTACCCTGTATAGAGTACTAAAACTTGATGCCCATAGTTATTAGATCAACGCTGGTTTAATTTTTAAACACCAACTCCGGTTCGATAGTTCGTAGTCTCATTTTGATTATGTCAAACATTAGGTGGGCAATCAGATGTGCGAGGACTTTATAAAAACGGACACTGAAGCTACATACTCCTGCAAAGCAGACCTGTATGCTGGAGCAGGAATCGAAGCCAAAGTGATATTCCATGTGGTTCCCGATAAACTGAGTAAGATGCATTTTAATAAATAAATGAATTCCTTCCTTCTTTGTATGAGCTAGTGGCCAACTCTGGTACCGAAGTTTTTAGGCCGCCCGAGGGCCCCCAATATGGCTTAACAACCGAAAAGCCGGGACCAAAATCTTGACCTATGGATCGTGTGTCTGAAATAAAGACATTTATTATTAACGTGCCTTCCAAACCACGAAAGCGCTCAGATCTAAATGCCACTAAACGCTCACCCATCCAAAATATACCAGAACGCATAATACGTTTCCAGAAGGCAGAAGGAGGTCCTGTTGTGCAGGAGCTGCACATTTTTTTCAACTCCGTCCTTTACTGTGGGAGAACTCCAAAGGCGTGGAACGAGAGCTTGGTGGTTCTGTTTTTTAAGAAGGGAGATTAAACCCTTCTTAAAAATTACAGACCTATCTCGCTACGTCTATAAGCTTTTCTCTAGGGTAATTACGTGTCGTCTCGCCAGGAGACTCGACGAATTCCAGCCACCGGAACAGGCCGGGTTTCGCGGAGGATATGGCACCATAGACCACATTCACACAGTGAGGCAAAATAACCAGAAGTCCGAGGAGTATAATCAGCCCTTGTGTCTGGCGTTTGTGGACGAGAAGGCTTTTGACTCCGTCGAAACCTGGGCTGTCCTGGAATCCTTGCAGCGATGCCAAGTGGAGTATCGTTATATCGAAGTGTTGAGATGTTTGTACGAAGCCGCCGTTTTGAGTGTCCGAGTACAGAACCAGCAGTCTAAACCCATCCAACTGCGCCGCGGAGACAGGGAGATGTCATATCTCCGAAACTGTTCACAAGCGCATTGGAGGATATGTTTAAGACGCTGGACTGGAAAGGTATAGGCATAAACATAAACGGCGAGCACATCTCACACTTGCGATCCGCTGATGACATAGTCCTAATGGCGAAGTCGCTGGAGGAGCTGCAACAGATGCTGGACGGCCTAGCATTAGCCTCGTGAAAGATAGGTCTCGGCATGAATTTGGACAAGACCAAAGTCATGGTCAATGACCGAAGTGATCCGAGTCCTGTTGTCGTTAATGGACACCATCTTTAAGTTATTGTTAAGTTGTTTCGGAGTATACATACCTCGGGCTGATATTGCAGTTGGGTAGAAACAACTTCGAGAAGGATGCCAAGAGGAGGATTCAGCTGGGTTGGGCAGCATTTGGAAAACTACGTCGAGTTTTCTCGCCATCCATACCGCAAAGATTGAAAATGAAAGTTTTCAATTACTGCATCCTACCCGTCATGACATACGGAGCCGAAACGTGGACACTCACAGTACGGCTAGTCCAGCAGTTTAAAGTCGCTCAGCGAGCTATGGAACGAGCTATGCTCAGAGTTTCTCTGAAGGATAAAATCCGTAACGAGTATATCCGACATAGAACTAAAGTTATCGACATAGCTCAGGGAATTAGCAAGCTGAAGTGGCAGTGGGCTAGCCATATCTGCCGAAGAATCAATAACCGTTGGGGTAAACGAGTTCTTGAGTGGAGACCGCGGCTCGGCAAACGTAGTGTAGGACGCCCTCCGGCGAGGTGGAGTGACGATCTGCGAAAGGCTGCTGGTAGAAGTTGGATGCGTCGAGCTCAGGGCAGGGCGCAATGGCGCTCATTAGGGGAGGCCTATGTCCAGCAGTGGACTGCTTTAGGCTGATGATGATGATACGTTTGTAGACGCGCCCCACATCAGCAGTATGTGAATACAGCTTTACCAGAAAAATCGCGGCTCGCTTCGCTCGCCCATTCCATTACCGACTTTTCTTGAATGGATAAGATGATTCCCTAAATAACCAAAGTCGATAATTTCGAATCTACAATGATTTAAGCATACACCCAAATGCTAATGTTGACCTCACGACTTATAAAACATCTAGACAAACTGTGTCTAGCTTTATCACACAATTTTGGTCCTGGGTAGGAATCGAACCGTCGTGGGTTCCCGCCCAGGACTCTGCAGTTCAAAAGACAGAACTACTACTAACTGAGCTACTTGGCCAGTAAGTACCTACCTACACACGCAAACGGAGGCATGTACCCAGCAATCGGTAGAATCAGGCGCGTTTGATGATGATGAGGATGAGGATGATGAATATGAAGCCGGCTTTTGACTATGGGATGTAATGTATATTACGTCTTTACACGTGATCATTTGACACTTCAAACTCAGGGCGAGGCAGGGCAAGGTGTGGTGTCCGGGGAGGTGTGTCGTTCAAAATGTATGATGAGCGATAAAACATTATAGCTCAAGATGTAATATACATCCCAGAGTCAAAAGCCGGCTTTATTGATTGTTTTAAGTGGGAGTTTCAGATACTAGTGGTAAAACGGGGTCGAGGCCTGTACTGCTTACTTTTACATAATTTTGTACACCATTACCTACAGCAATTTTGTTTGTATTTTCCAGATGACATTATCGGAGAAGAAAAGTTGACTGTACGTTCTGACATCATTTTGGACCTAAACGGAACTCAAAAAAATACCAGGTACCTATAGAAATTTATAAATATTTACCTATTGCGTTATTATTGTGTGCAAAGTGTCCAACAGTTGTGTGCTAGGTGCATTTTGAAAACAGTCGAAACGTTTCAGAGAATCCGTCAGTTGCAAATTAAGCAGACTTTAAAATATGACGTTAAGAGAACTATTTTTTTTTTCATCTTGGACGACGGTTGAGTCGTTTTTATTTTATTTTATTTTCTAGTGTTTTTCTGATTTATATTGTTTAAATCGTTTGGCAATATAACCAATCTACCTTAGTAATAGGACACAAGTTTAGTTAAATGGAATAAAAGTGGACTTGGACTGGAATTCTCTGATGAATAAAATAATAATTGTTCGCTGATCGCTTTTTTTTATAGTCGCCATTTCTATAGCAGAAAAAACAAGACCTGACTGGAAACTGGACGATTGGACCTATAAACCGTACGACGTTGCCTTATATTGTTATGAACAATTACATAATTTATATTATATTTATTTATATTTATATTTATTTATTTAATTAACACGGTTGACACCAATTACATGAATTAAATTAAATTATACAAGTCAGAGTGGTAATATCTAATGTCCAGCAGAAAAAAAAATAATAATAATCATTAATATTATACTTAAAGTAAAATTACTTAAAGTACTTACTATTTAGTTATTGTGAATCCTGTGTCCGCCTGTAATTGGTTTCTACATCAGAATTAAACTTTGTCAGTGTAACCCTACGATGTATTGATATTGAAGCTGTTGGCGTTCCTATTAAATAAATAAATGTTTGATACTGGCGAAATATAAATATACTAAAAAATATATATGAAAACAACACAAGCAGGGTAAAACTGGAGAAGAGAGGGGCGGAAATCAAAAAAGAAAGAGGAGTCAGGCAAGGAGACCCCCTCTCACCAAAACTTTTTATTGCTATTTTAGAAAATATATTTCGAAATCATAACTGGAATAGAAAAGGTACAATGGTCGAAGACCAATATCACCTAAGATTCGCCGATGACATTGTAGTGATCACCTAGGGAGCTCGAGGAAATGACCTGCTCTGACAGAATCACCTAGGAAACTCGAGGAAATGATCTGCTCCCTCGACCAAGAGAGCTCCAAGATAGGTCTAGAAATTAACGCTAGTAAGACCAAGCTAATGATCAACAGCAACATAATACCTATCAGCATTATAGGGAATATCATAGAATACGTTAACAGCTATATCTACCTGGACAAACAGTTGGCATTCAACAAATCTAGCAATGATGATGAAATAGAACGTCGAAAAAAAATAACATGGAAAAAATTTTGGTCAGCAAAAGAAATTCTTAAAGGAAACTACAGCTTGGGAATGAAAAACGTTGCTATTGAGACCTCTGTGTTACCATGCTTACTATACGGCTGCCAGACATGGGTATTCACAAATAAAACTAAAAAAAATATCAGAGCCACACAAAGAGCAATTGAAAGAAGTATTTTAAATATCAAGAAAATACATAAGGTAAAAAGCACTGTCATAAGACAGAAAACCAAACTAACAGATGCAGTCACACAAGCTTTGAAAATGAAATGGCAATGGGCTGCCCACATAGCACGCTACCCTGATAACAGATGGACCTTACGAACCACAAGATGGAAAGGACCACCAGGGAAAAGAGATGTAGGTCGCCCCAGCAAACGTTGGGAAGATGATATAAAATAAATAGCTGGGTCTGACTGGACAAGCCTGGTAAAACCAGAGAAGCATGGAAAAAATTGGAGGAGGCCTTCACCCAAAGAGGGGTCCTTACTTGAAGAGATAATCAAAGACTTGAATAAATGGCTTTTTTATTATTTAATATTACTGGCGAAATTGTGGAGAACTATCCCAGAAGCCATTATGAAGGAAGTGAAGTGAAGTGAAAATATGGCGTGTCGTATCGTCGTGATGTGCCATCGTGTCGTAGCGTTGTTCAAAACTCTTTTTCAGAAGGGAAGCTTCTGAATCCTTGACTAAGATCCTAAAAATCGGTTCGGAATCGAATTCGAAATTGAAATCGGTTGACGGTTTCGAAATAGTTTACGAACGTTTATGTTGTTGTGTGTTTAAACTTATTATAATTCTGATTATTTAGATGACAAAAAAGCTTGGGATGAAACTGTCTCCAATTCCCTCAAAACCAATGTAGGTTTGGGTAAAGAACAGTAATTGTATTCTCAAGTGATTTAGGTATTAATTCCTGTTTGACCATCAGAAGGAAAAGGGAAGTCTCAGACACGACATAAGTATTTTCTAAGCGTGGTTACATATATTATTAGAGTGGTGAAATTCTTGAAATTGTTTTATAAATTCATTAACCGGTTTACATTGTATTGTATCTCCATCTTTTTGCAGCAGCACGTTTAATTTTGTTATTTCGAGAAAATAGTTTGTTTTTTGTTGTAATCGTTTTTTGGCCATGTGGTAATAAGTTTATTTTGTGATAATTAAGCCTGTCCGAATTATGTTGTATGTTAACTATTATTGTCCGTTTGTAAGTATACTTATTAATATTTTTCTGTAGGTATATTAAGTGGGTAGATGGTCCGTAACATGACGCCTGGCTCTGACGGAAGACCAGCGTTGGTTGCTAGCCTGCTAGTAGTCAGTTTATGCTGAGTCAGAGTCCCTTTTGTGACGTCCGGGCTTACGGTCATTTTAATACCATTGTTTTACTCTGTAATGTATGTCTATGTAAGTCTAGTTGTTGCAAATAAATTCATTTTCTTTCTTTCTTTCTTTTCTTCTTTCTGATTATGATGATTTTTGAACAGTGTCATCAGCGAGTTGAAGCTACAAGAAGGCGAAATACCGATTTGGATCATCATTGCTGCTTCTATTTTGGCGCTGATCATTCTGGTCATCATATTCTTCATACTCAAAGAGGTAAAGAATATCTCAATATTATTACTTAGAACCCATCACTTCTAGTCATCGAGATATGTGAAAAGAGTGAAAAACGTGGAAAAATAACTTAAGGTCTAAAATGTGTGCCAATTTGGCATTTTGAAGTTTATTTATGTCAAATACGCTTGGAAGATTTTTGTCTAGGAAGATGTTTTCACTTGAAGACTGTCACTCTATAGAGTTATCATCTCGATGTTTCTAGCCAATAAACAAATACCTACACGATGTTTTAGTAGAAAATAGTCATATAGTCAGTAGGTACGTATTAGAAGATCTAAAACTAGAATATGTACAGTTAAATAACAGCCGATGTGTAAAACCCCTATAATTACAATACACAATGATTGGTTGATCTGAATTCAATATAGTGACTAACTAGTTCTAAATAATGTCGAACGGTCATTAAGTTTATGCTCAAAATTTATAAATTAATATAAATAGTATAAAATGCATAATGTTCGAAATACCTACAATATTGTATTCTAGCTTCATTAAAAACATCATCCAGGGAAAGAGAGAACCGCCCTTTTAAAAAATTCTGGCTTAATTTAGGCGGCCCGCCCACGCCAGACTTTTTGAAGGACTGACGATCGGGCCGATTTTTCCTGCCTTCTTTCTTCTGACTGACTTTTTGCACTATCGCAATCAGTAGGTACGTTTCATTTTTCTCCTACAAAAAATCGGTCACTGATTACCCTTCTTCTTCTTCGTATGAGCTAGTGGCCCACTCTGGTGTCGGAGTTTTTGGGCCACCCGAAGGCCTCTGACATGGCTTAACGACTGAAAAAGCCGGGAACAACATCTTAACGTGCCTTCCGAAGCACGGAAGCGCTCAGATCTAAATTCCACTGGTCACCTATCCAAGTAGTGACTTGGCGGCACGTTGCCTGCTAAGAACACCGAAGTAAGCTACGCCACGAGCGCTTTAACTTCGGAAGACCTTAAATTGATTGACTGAATAAGCACCCGAGAATTCGACCGTGTAGAGATTGTTTTACTTTTAACCTCCCGCTGCACCTTTTGATGTCCCCATTATATAAAGTTCCTTTAAAAAACCAGAACAACATAACCAGCAAATTTAGCAACTCGTTGTACTAACAAGTATTTATTTAAAAAAAACCCGACGGATTAGACAGAAAGATTTTAGACAGTTTAGTAGTCTTGCTTCTTCTTCCTCTAAATGGCATCTTATAGTCGCCATATTGGATTTTTTGAAATTTGATATTGCCTATGTCACCCTTGTGATCTAAACGAATCCAACGACACCTCATTAGTCAAAATCCGTCCAGCCGTTGGGGCTACAGCGACCGACAAATAATATTACAAACATACATACACCCTACAAAATAACCTGACTGAAGAGGACTTCAGCCGGGTAAAAATAACTACTTGGAGCACACTTTTTGCATGACAACCTCTGTGGCGCAGTGGACGAAGGTCCGCCTGAGACGCCGAAGGTTGCGAGTTCGATTCCCGCCGCGGGACAAGTGTTTCCATTATTTGTAGATATTTGTCTCAGGTGTTTTCGCTGATGATGATATTATGTATGTATTTACAAAAAAATATATACATACTTAAAATTAGGATCAGTCATGTGGTTCCTAAAATACAAGCTGCATATTTTGGGGCTACATGATGCTGTGTGGTAGTATCCAGCATTATTTATTTATTATTATTTAATTCATTTATTTGTTATTCGCAGTGCGGTTTCCTGAAGAGAAAGAACAAGGAAGAGTTAAAGCGAGTCAGAATGAGTGTGAGGAGACAGACCATAATGGTAAGTTTTAATGGACACGAGAGACAAGACAATCAACAACAACAACAACAACAAAACCAGCATATATCAGTCCACTACTGGACATACGCCTCTCTTATTATGAAAGAAAGAAAGTATTTATTTGACACACAAAAAAGAAGGTTCACAAACAAAAGAATGGTAGTGTAAGCTAACAAAATAGTATTAAATACACAATAAAGACACACAACACACATAACTACTATCATTTTAGCCCCTCCCTGTTGCGGCCAAACAGGCTTAGTCTCAGCGATATGCTGATACCAAACATGGGATGTAAGGTGGCAGCGCTGGTTTTCAGACTTTACCTATAAGTGACCTCATAAGACGAGAACCGTTCACTACAAATAAACACACTATTTTTAAACAGAATACAAGCAAATAATACATTAAACACATTAAACACAAAAAGACGTAGATAAAACAATTAGTAGAGAGAATTTTAATTTTGGCCAAGGAATGACGTTTTTTCGAAATTGTATGGAAAAGTTTTTTATTTTTATTTTCGGGATATCTTACTATTTGTGCCTGTAATTTCACCGGCACCCACACCCTTCAAACCGTAATACAGCGCAGCTGCTTCACGGCAGAAATAGGCATGTTGGCAGTACTACGGACGAGCCCTCCACAAAAAACCTCTTACTACCTCTAAAAACCCTGTATAAGGTGCTGAATTTCAAGGGTCTAGGTAGTAGGTAGGTTTGTCAATCCGTGTACCATTTTATTTATCGAAATCAATAAAATGGTAATCGGACTGGGTAATATACAACGCAGTCCAAACCGCCGGACCTAGAGCCTTTTGTTTATAAAACAAATTTTATATACTTAAATAATTAAATTTGTTTCACAGCGTCAGTCTATGATGAATCGACCACGAAGCGAAGATCAAGATAAACTGGTCGAAGAAGCTACTTCCAGTCAGGATGCCAAAAAGAAGAAGGACCGCAGAGTGGTCGTCAATGATTTTTAATTTGCCTAAACTTCAATTATTACTTTGATTATTGTAGGAATTACCTATCTATATGACTTTGTAATAACTGTAACTTATTGTAGTTATATGATTTTTAAGAAATAAATGATGATTTTTTTTAGTGTGATGAAAACCCTACTTAGGTACCTACTTTAATGCTGTACAAGTTGTATTATTGCTTTTGGTGTTTAAGAGTTATTTGCTTGTAATTATTACCTACGTAATTACATGCATATATAACGCTGGCTGTAATTTATTATTGTAAATTACTTATCTGATTATATTATTCATGTTTCTCAGTAAGTGATTACCTTGTAATCTTATAAGTTACGAGAAACCAGCGGCCCGTCCGGCTTCGCACGGGTTAGGGCGCTTTTTTACACCTTGGGTTATGTTACTTAAATTTTAGTAAGGATCCCTAATCTTTTCTAGCAATAAATAAAGCCTATGTTACTCAGGGTGAATGTAGCTTTCCAATGGTGAAAAATTTTTTGAAATCGACACAGTAGTTTTTGAGTTTGATGGCCTCTGTGGCGCAGTGGGCGAAGGTCCGCCTGAGACGCAGAAGGTTGCGGGTTCGATTCCCGCTGCGTGACAAATGTTTGCATGTTTTGCAGATATTTGTCTCGGGTCTGGGTGTTTTCTATGTATGATATGTATGTATTTACAACAAAAAAATGTATTTATGTAGTATATCAATCATGTGGTTCCCATAATACAAGCTCTGCTTATTTTGGGGCTACATGATGCTGTGTGATAACGTCCAGCATTATTTTATTTAATTAGTTTATTCATTACAATCAACACACACACAAAAATACAATATTTTCCCCTTTATAATATTATTAGTGTAGATATACCTAGTCTAGATGTAGATAAATAATCTTTCACCGTATTTAACCGTACAAGTCGCTCATAACCAGATAAAGTAGCATACTTGTATGATACTCCCGCAATTTTTCTCGCGAGGTACCCGGCTAAACATTAGCCTACATGTTATTTCTGTTCTAGAACATGTGCAAAATTTCAGCTTCACGTCAAAACAACTGAACAATCTGTTCAGTAGTTTTGGAGGAGTTTTTAAGGAGGAATCAACAACTAACATTTCTAATATTTTTCCAAATTTCACCTTTATAACATTGAAATAAAAAATAAAATAATTAAATATCCACAAACTTTCGCCTTTATTACCAGAAAGAAGAGGATATAATAAAGAAACTACAAGACTACGTCTTGGTCAGTAAAGCTAGTGTTTCAGAAAACTAGTTTAGAATAAGTCGGAAGAAAGCCAAGCAGTTTCTTGCCAATTCTTCTCTGTTTGGTCGCGTTACTAATTGGTGTAAATTAAAAAAATATGTCAGTGTCCCAAATGATTCCCAACTTCCTACTAAATACCTAAATATATAATTCACTTTCAATTTCAAAGTTCTTAAAATACTAAGTCTCAAGCTTTTAGTCTTGGCTGGTCATATTCGGATTAAGCCAATTGAGCTTTAGGACAAAAACTGAGTTGGTATGATTCTGGCCAAATTTGAATTGCGATAGGTCTGCTTCTGGATCAGACAGTTTTGGGATACGACTATTGTAGTGTAAGTCACAGATCCGTCATGTAATTTGAAGTCTAAATGCAGAATAAGGAATAATACCATAACAACAACAATGTGAAATTTATTAAAAAAATATTTATATACCGGACATCTCACACAAGATCTAGAGAAGCTAGGCAGAGCCTGTACTATGGGTACCAGAGACTGATAAACATACATAGATAAAATTTATTGAAGTGCTACGAATCTGACCTCCCCAGAAACTGACTTAAAGAAAAAGTGACTTACACTACAATAGTCGTAGTCGTATCCCGAAACTGTCTGATCCAGAAGCAGACTGACCAGCCCCGCCTAAAGTGTCTCAAGTTTTTGTACCTATATTTTTGCTAGTTCAGAATAAGTCAAAAGTAAGCCTTATTTATCGAGCTCAGGATAGGGCGCAATGGCGCTCATTAGGCCTATGTCCAGCAGTGGACTGCTATAGGCTGATGATGATGATGATGATGATGATGATGATGATGATGATGATGATGAAGCCTTATTTCTTCCTTCTTTCTAAGAGGTTCTTTACCAATTCTTCTGTGTAAATTCACAAAATAAATTGTGTCAATTGTTTATAGTTTAGCTACAAAATAAATAAACATAGGTATTTTCAATTTTTATTCATCATTCAACAATCATTATTTTAGTAATCAAGAATTTTAATCATTTAAATTCTTGAAAGACAGACAACTTTAAAGTAAGCTATTTGCTGTTTAAAGTGACAGCTAGCGGCATGTAAGTCTAGCGCTGTTTCGTTCAGCGTCCATGGGTCTCTCGTTCTCTCTCGCCTCTAACCTCCATAAGATAGCTTACTTTTGACTTCTGCGCAATAACCGTCAGCGCTAGACTATCGTGCCGCTACTTGGACCAATCTTGTCATTTGAACTGGCCATTATCCAAGGTAAAGGTTTTTTAGAGAAATGCGCACTTTAAACAAAAAGCTGTGAATAATTATTTTAATTAAAAAGTGCTCAAAAGGGGGCTGTGTCTCGTTTCGAGTGGAACACTGAAGAGAAAAAGGAGACTAATCTCCCTTTTTGGAGGATACATAAGGCTCAAATTTTTGGTCAAAGCGCGCCATCCATCCATTAACATGTCAGGTCACTCCATGCAATTAACTTACTTTGAAGTTACATATGGATGGTGAAAGAGGCCCTTAGTCTCAAGTTATTGTCCCTTTTCCCGAACCTCCTTTTCGCATATAAAGCCGTACTGATGGCTGCAGTTGACGTCGTTCAGTTTCCCGTTATTTCGGAAGAATGTGCCGCAAAATTCGTTGCCATTTATGTTGTTCGGCTCGTTCGGAGACCACTCGCTGAAACCAGCCTCCTCCAGTGTTTGGTCTTTGAACAAGAATTTGTTAACACTTTGATTGCTGAAAACATACGGCGCACTTGCTGGACATCACCGTCTGTTCGAGGCCTGCAGTTAACGTGTAAATAAAGGTATCAAATTGCGCGCCATTTTGCTTTGACACACACGATAATTTGCACCTTACGGGGCTCTGACTGCCGAGAGGTAGAGGATAATCATCAATAACCCTGTTCAAGGGCATCAGACGGGTAAATGCTCAGTTAAATTACCTTATTTTAAGACTACAGATAATAAAATGAAAACTTCTGTCACAAATGATTGAATAAGCCAGACCGCCGGCGCCGTTATTGTGCACGAATTACAAAATTTATATTATATTTTATAAAAGATATAAGATTTATTTAAGAGTAGGTAACCGGAAAATCTTAATTATTTTCCAAAAGTCATCATTTTAGCCCATAAATCCTTCATGGGGAGTGTTAAAGCATCACTAGGTCGATAAATTACATTCAATGTGTCGTTCGCACACATTGTATGTAATTTAGTTTATTAGGTCTTGTAAGTAACGTGGTGCTGTAATAGTGACATTAAAAGAATATATGAGTAGAGCTAGTTCCCCTCCTATTATGCATACTCTTCATAAATTTATACATGCAACTGTAAATATATTATATACACAGTGCCACGTTATTTATATGTTATATTTACCTAGGTCTTACGATCTTGTTGAGTGTATCGAGCCGAGTTTACTTACTGAATATTGTTTTGAAGATAAGCGTCTCATTGCCCTGAGGCGGATGAGCTCTGTACCCAGCGAAGAAGAACCACGCTGCCCGAGAACCATCGGATACGACGCCACGGGTGAGGTTCTGCAGCGCCTGGCTCTCTGCCCGTGAGTTGAGAACCAGGAGATGAGATCCCTCAGCGCGACACTCCGCGTACGCCTCGTTCCAGGAGTAGGCATCCTTTGAGACCTTGTAGCAGCTTCCCGTTGACTGGGTGTATACATAATCTGCAAGTTATGTCTCACGAAATTGCCGCCTTCGAAAGCAGCTACTGAAGCTCTGTTCATGTAGAGTTCACAGCCGATTTAGCGAAACATACTATGCTGAAGTTCGCGATCGAAGTTTGGCATGATTACGCCTGCAATGTTATTTGAATTAGATGAGACATTATGCTGAAATTACGTTGCTTTATAGCGTACAGCCGAACTTTGGTTGAGCGGCAATTCGGCGGTAGAGCACACATTATACGCGACCGAAATTCGGTTCAACTGCCGAAGAAGATCCGGTGCGGCGAAAAACAAAAGTTAAAGTAAAACGCAACTTTATTTCTGCCGCGGTAAGTTCGGCGTTTGGTGTGTGTGTCTTATCAGCCGAATACGTCGGAATGTAAAATCAGCTGCGGAACTTTCGTCGCATAATTTCAGCATAGTGTGTTTAGAAGGACTTTCCTTTAGCTGATGTGAGCAAGAGGGGAGGGGTGGGAGGAGGATCTTCCCCCTAAAGTGGGGGGGTGCGGAAATCCATAGTTTCCGAGAAAATAATTATTTAAGTTATGGGAAAAATGGGTAGGGACCACAAGACTAGGTGGCATCGGGGTGCTCTGTGTCGGTGTGTGATACATTTAGTGTTAGCCTAATCTACTCAAGTCGGGGTGTCCTGGAACCTACTGCTGCGGAAAGGATTACTGGGTGGTTATAAAAAAAAGCTAATAACCTACTGTCTATCCTTGTTAAATTCTAGCTAGAATAGTAGGTACACGACTAAATAAAATTAAATCAATCAAACAAACACCAAAATCGGCGTTAAAGCAACGAAAGATGTCATTGTGATTATCAGATTACCAAAAAATACCAAAAAAACTGCCGGGAAAACCACGACAAATGTCATTGTCATAATCAAATTACCAAATAATTAGCAATCAGTAGCAAACAATAACATCAAGTTTGACGAAATTACGTGAAAAATTGGAATTTTCAAATTATATTATCTCAAAAACTATTGGTTTCCGCACTACGCCAATTTAAATTTAGGCTTCCTAGATAAAGACCTATATGTGACAAAAGTTTCAGCCACCTAGGTCACATCAGCTAAAAGAAAGTTGAGCCGTGTGACACACGTTAGACACGGCTCAATACTTCGGTTAGATGTCACAGCCGAATTAATGAGACATGATGAGAATTAGTATCAGTAGTCTGGAACCGAACAAAACAACCGAACTACCTACTGAGAAAAGAGGCGAGGATTTTTAAGGGTTCCGAACCTCAAACGAAAAAATCTTGTAGGGTTCACCCACCACACAACAGCGTGTATTAACTACACTACACGCTTACAGATCTTAAAAAGAATCATATCATCTTTGGAATTTGTCCGTCAACGCCTACCTGTTTTTTTGAAATAAATAAATCTACGGGTACGGCCTTCGCAGGGTAGTGTAGCCTCAAGCAAAAAGCTAGTAGAATACCTACTATTAGAATACACATCGCATCGGGTATCATATGGAGCCTCGTCTGCCTTCACTTTACAGATGAAAGGTAGCCACTGGAAGCAGGGAAGTGTTTCGATGTCTCCTGTCTTGTGTGACAACGCATTACACATACCACGTTGATGCTCTTCTAACTCTTCGGATACTGGAATGAAGACAGAGGTAGGTAGGTATCTACTTTGGAGGCTATTATATATCGGGTGTAAAAAGACGAAAGGTACATCACACTAAAACCCAGCCAAATATCGCTAAATATGCGCTCTTTATCGAACATGAGTTTAAGCTTTTCTGGAGTGGCTTAGGTACGTAATTTGGTATTTTTAGGCAGATCATCTTGCAACGCTTCGCCCAGTCACGACCTTGATAGGAAACCATTTAGTCCCATTTAGTTCTGAGCGATTCCGTGCTTCGGAAGGCATGCTAAGATGTTTGTCCCCGCTATTTCATTCGTTAAGCCATGTAGGAAGCCTTCGGGCGGCCTAAAAACTCTGACACCAGGCACCATTAGCTCATACGAAGAAGTACGTATGATATGTGGGTCTCTTATTACAAGCTCTGCTTAGTTTGGGGCTAGTGTAGTGTCCAGCATCATTTGTTTATATTATATATAAGGATTAGAAGGAATTCCTTCACCGTAGTTCCCACAATGCTGAGGATCCTTTGGTGAAGACTCTTCACTGCCTGTGTCCACTGTTGTCTATGGAGAGCCACGATGACTAATCTCTCTAATGTTCCGATACCGGTATGTCCAGCGTTTGGGACTTCTTCCTCGTGTCTCTTATCTCCTCTTTTCCGGTCTTCTAGCTTCGGTCTAGAGCACCTGATTTGTCGGAGCTTCTGCGAGCACTAAGGCCGAACTATTTTGACGGCCTCTGTGGCGAAGTGCGCGAAGGTCCGCCTGAGACGCAGAAGGTTGCGGGTTCGATTCCCGCTGCGGGACAAATGTTTGCATGTTCTGTAGATATTTATCTCTGGGTATTTTCTATGTATGATATGTATGTATTACAAAAAAAAAATTATATGTGTAAAATATCAATCATGTGGTTCCCATAATATAAGCTCTGCTTAGTTTGGGGCTACATGATGCTGTGTGATTACGTCCCGCATTATTATTTTTATAATTATTTCAATACCTATTCGGTTTGGCATATTTTGGATAGCATAGGAAAGTCTTAGGGAACGTTGAAGACTTAACTCCTCCGTAATGGACACATTTGTTCGGCGAGCTGTCCTATTTGGAATAGTTAAAATGACGTTTATAAGCTAAAAAGAAAATTAAGTCTAACTTACGATAAATAAGAGGCTGCTCCTCAGCAGACTCATGAGATTTTCCGTCCAAGTCGAGCCAGGAATGGTTTGGCAAGTCCGGGTACTTCTTGAACATGCCATGCGCCTGGATGTAGTCCTCATGTGACTCTACTAGCATGAGCTTCGATCCTATCAATCAGCAATAGGTTTATGTTATGAACTTATAATTATAATACAAGGTTATGGTGAATTCGTATATGTTTTCCGAAAGGGGATGATTTTTACAATGATTGTCCACAAGTTCTTAGAACCTCAGTTAAAAATAAACTTCATGCTTATACATAATTATTTGTGTTGTTAGTGAGCATTGAGAATACTCCATCGGTTCTCCGTGACTTTAAGCAATAAAAGAATTGACACGCATAATTGCAATTGACTTACAATACTTGAATAATAAGTTTAATGACATTTCATATACAACATTTTTAGGATTAATTATAGACTGTGATCTGATTGAACATAATGACATGGTCTGAAAAAAGTTCAATAAGTTTTCATATAAATTATATGCTTAGTAAAATTGCAAATGAAGCGACAGTGGTACAATGCTTGTGTGTCATCTGTTTTGAGATATAGAGTAATATTCTGGAGTAATGGTACCGGTAGAGAGTATTCATATCACAGAAAAGATGCATTCGCTCCATAGCTAGACTGAAACCAATGGACTCTATGTAAACCTGCGTTTCTGCAACGAAAGCTAACTAACATTTCCCTTTTTATACATACATATTACAATCAGCCATATTTATAATGCAAAATAAAGATAAATACGGCATGATAAAAAGTAAGCGGCTCAATAAATTATGCATACCACCACATAAAACTGCCCTTTATGACAAAAGTGTTTTTTGTAAGGTGCTGAGGATATTTAACAAACTACCTCAAGACATAAAGAAACTCGAACTCTTTTATACATTAATATTAGGTATATTAATGTATAAAAGTAGGCTAACGAACATGCTGACTAGTAAATAATATTACAGCGTACAAGAGTTTATGAATGATAAATTGTGACACGTACCTACCTACCTATTATTACCATAACTATTTAAATTGTGATATATTGTTAGTGTTTCTTTAATTTACTAGGAAACTAGCTGAGATTTGTATGCCTATACGGCGAAACATGGCTGATCTCAATTGTGTTTAAGACTTTTTCCTTTTTTTGTTTTTTATTTCCAACAAATAAATAATTTGTATTTGTATTTGTTCCTTCTAGGTCAGCATGCTCCATCTTCACCTGTTTCAGGTGTGATAGTGGTGAATCGCTTGACTATTTTATGTAAAAAAAACACAGGCTGATGATGAAAGTGAAAAATACCTTTATCTGAAAGTGACTAGTCACTTTCAGATAAAGATATTTTTCAGATAAGGTGTGTATGTGTAATGTGTACTCTATTTTGCAATTTGATCGTTCTTTGAAAAAAGTGGACTCAGAACCTACCTGACCTAATATAACCTAAATGATACGTCGTAATGAAATTTAAAAAATCGAGTGAGCAGGTTGGCCGCAGCACAAAATATTTTCAAATGATCCACCTAGCTACATCAACGGCCCAACCACGAAACTTGAAACCCTGACTGTAGGTAGGTCTATGATGGCAGTCATATACAAATCTGGCTACCACCCGCGGCTCCGCTCGCAATCAAAGTCATGGCAATTCCCGCGACCTTGATTGTAGGCTATCTCGTTAGGAAATAAAATTGGCGGGAATTCCCAAACCCTAATAGTCAAACTCACCGAAACTATCGCATTTATAACAGTAGTATGAGTGTGATAAGAAGAAATTTTACCATTTTAAAATCGCTAAATGAAGAAAGGTTTTTTTTGTATTATGATCCACAAAGCTGGTTATACCTTAAACACAATCAATAAAGGTAAGGTGTGCATTATTTAAACAAATAATATAAAAACTTCGATCGAGTTTGTGTTATAACTAACTAACTTATAATATAACACAAACTCGATCGAAAGTTATAACTGGTTCTCGAAAGTAATACCTACAGTGATTTCATAAAAAAAAACACAAAGCAGAAAAAAAATTAATTAGAAGAGGAATGAAGTAAGATGAGGAGAAAATATCATATAATATTTAATATAAGGTTTACCGACCTTCGATATTACAGACATTTTGAGCGGACCACATCAGTCTTTTTTCGGTGTGGTACTTGTAGAAGGCATCTGTGTTTCGGTTGTACTCGTAGTCTGTACGGTAATGTTTGGAGATGCGAGGTGGTGATGCTAGCACCGCTGCAATTTTGGTAAAATTGAATAATAAACCTCATCATCATCATCACTATTTCAGCCATTTTCAGCCCACTGCTGGCACTGAGGCCCTTTGATTAAGCCACTCGCCTCTACCCTAATCTGAGCCAGTCGTCAACAGTTTTTCTGATATTTTTTCTTGATATTTTTCTGTGCTCTTGTGCAAAAACTCAAAAAATACCCACTGAACCTTGTAGGATGCTGTTAATCATCTTTTATAGATGTTAAAGGCCTATGATGTTGATGATGATGATTACCATAATATCTTAGAAAAAATTATTGATCCACCTTCGTCTCAGACAGGCATACGATAAAAGTGTAGTAAAAATTTAAATTAAAGTCAATACTTACCTCCCAACACCATCTATTCGTTTGTGGTGATCATTGTTTTAGCTCTTTCTCAAGTAAGTAGGTATTTAAGTAAACACAAGGTACTTACAGGAAAGTGCAGTAACAATCAAAATTGCGTATTTCTCCATTTTATTCACACTAGCGAACTGTTGTTGACCATCTACAATAATGATTTTCGCATTGACAATGTTATTTATAATTGTTATTATGTTATTTTTTATGTTTACGCGTCGAAAAAACCCAATCGTCCATTTGCCAGACCCTGACCGCTTGATAAGCTTGTTAGTTAGTGTACTTATCAGTTCAATAAAATATTGTTGGCTGGTCTGAGTTATACTTAAGTGCGTAGGTACTTATCTAACTAAACATTTAAGATTTCATTTAGTCACAAAAATTCATAAATCATAACCTACTCGCAACGCTTACGCAGGACCGCCGATCTCATCGACATGAATAAATAAATTCTCTTAATTCTTCTTTGTATGAGCTTGTATACAACTCTGGTGTCAGTTTTGAGACGGCCTGAAGACCTCTCGACGTAGCTTTACGACTTAAAAAGCTGGGACCAACATCCTAACGTGCCTTCCGAAGCACGCGCAAATAATAAATAATAAACAATACTGGTCACATTGACACAAAATCATTAGCTCCATACTAAGCCAAGCTTGTAATAAGAAACACCCAGACCCGAGAAAAATATCTGCATATCCTACAAACATGTCTCACGGCGGAAATCAAACCCTTAACCTTCGTGCCTAATAAAGCAGTTTGAGCCCTGTATACGGACTACCTAGCTTGGGTCAAACATCCACCTTTATGTTTTAGGTTAAAAATAAAAGATGTCAAATCTTGGAGATTTTTAGATGCTCTTCTAGACAAATATCGTAAAAAATGGTTTAAGTTTATGGCGCTCATTAGGGGAGGCCTATGTCCAGCAGTGGAGTGCTATAGGCTGATGATGATGATATGATAGTGGGTAGGTACTTACTATCATATCATCAGATAACAACATTTTTTATTTATTTTACCTAGGTACGTATAATAAATAAATAAAATAGGTAGTACCAATTTAATAGCCAACTCACTACAAACAAAGTCATATCATACTTAGCTTTCGACTGCGGCTTCACACGCGTGGTATCGTATCCTACCCAGATAAATGGCCTATGTTAACCCAGTTCTGGAACTATAGGTATATGTACAACATTTCAGCTTAAACCGTTCAGTAGACCACACAGGGAAATCACTCCGATCTAACGTTGACGTGTGGGGGGGGCATTAGTGGCACCCACAGATATAGAAGAGAACTAGATAAAGAGTTAAAATTCACTATGCTATGAACGTCAACTCATACGGCTGATCTCTACTTTCATATGTCCATATATCATTTGCTAGAAAGGGATGCATACTTTTATCTCAATGCGATTTCTGCGACTGCGTACCAGGGCATTTGTATGAACCTGCAACGATTAACTTTTTGATCTATTTTGAAGTCACATTGATATATGTATGCGTCCCTTTCTAACTGATGATATTGGACATAAGAAAGCAGAGATCAGCCGTATGAGTTGATGTTCAGAGCATAGTGAATTTTAAGGCTTCATCTGGTTCTCTTCTATTATCTGTGGGTGCCACTAATGCCCCCCCCACACGTCAACGTTAGATGGTAGCGATTTCCCTGTGTGGTTTACTGGCGCAGATTTATTGAACTTTTATCCTCAATGTGACCAGTATTGTTTATTATTTGCGTAATTCACACAAAACACATTGACACAAAATCATTGTTTTATTTATTTTACCTAGGTACGTATAACAAATAAATAAAATAGGTAGTACCAATTTAATAGCAAACTCACTACAAACAAAGTCATATCATACTTAGCTTTCGCGTAAACTTTTATCCTCAATGTGACCAGTATTGTTTATTATTTGCGTAATTCACACAAAACACATTGACACAAAATCATTGTTTTATTTATTTTACCTAGGTACGTATAACAAATAAATAAAATAGGTAGTACCAATTTAATAGCAAACTCACTACAAACAAAGTCATATCATACTTAGCTTTCGCGTATTTTAAGGCTTTATCTAGTTCTCTTCTACATCTGTGGTGGCCACCGCAAATTATTGACATATTTTGTCTTATTTCTTAGATGAAAGTGCAACATTCGCTAGAAGTGTCACAGTGTCAAGTTGAGTAGTTGCACAAGTTATTAGGTATGAAATAAAAGAGGTGTAGGTAATTATGCAGTAGTTTATTGTTACAGTGTCGCGGTCGGCCCACTACAGCCAAATCCCGCACTACACGTACAGGCGGCCACACAAACAAACAATATTATCCTCATTTATTTACACTTTTACATTTATCTGTACATTCGATGAGGAAAACAAAACATAACTACTTGACATCATCAAAGTTTCGATGAATTCTGTTTGGCATAAACAAAGTAATTTCTTGGAATGTTTTCATTTTTTTTCCACGAGTATTTTAATGCCTTTATCAGATTCGTTTAAGTGAATGGCCGCGACCGTATCGCTACAAAATTATTACAATATAGTTTTGGCAGTTCGCAACAATATGGTAAAAATGCATCTAACTCGGTACACAACGGAAACACGTATTATCATATTTACATTTTACACAACGCCTTCTGCGTTTCATACCGACGTGAATCAAACTAAATCGTAATATATGACAGCGGCCGTAGAGTCGGTTTTACAACTGCGTTGGCTAAATAAGATGCTGATTTTTTGTACAGGTTGATACGCGGGACATTGACACTGACATACGCAGTGATGACGACGGCCAATGATGACCGCTGACGAAAAATGGCTTTTCATTCAAATTCAATGCAATGAATGAAACATTCAACCGTATCAACCTATATTGTAACAAAGCTGCGCAGACCCTACCATTTCTTATCAGAAAGTGTTCTGCGCATCTCTAACGTGGTCCGTCTGGGGTCAGCTTGTTTGGTGGCTACGATACAAAGCTACTCAAGTCTTGTTTCTCAATCCGCCGCTAGAGGCGCTGTTCACTACATAATGCAAAAAGCTTCTAATCGCAGAGCTATACTTTGGTAAATATGGGTTGACCGCGTATCAAGATTGACATGCATGTAGTGATGAGGATGACCAATAATGAACGATGAGGTAAACCAAAATGGCTCTCCATTGGTTTGACAATCACATTGGGTTTTCGTCGACGTTCATCATTACGTGTACGTCAATGTCAACATCCCGCGTATCAACCACAGATATAGAAGAGAACTAGTTGAAGTCTTAAAATTCACTATGTTCTGTACATCAAGTCATACGGCCGATCTCTACTTTTTTATGTCCAATATCATCAGCTAGAAAGGGACGCAGACATATATCAATGCGACTTCAAATGAGATCAAAAAGTTAATCGTACCAGGGCGCTCGAACAAAATTCTATGCAGTTTCATTGAAATGCCCTGATACGAATTCGCAGCAATCGCATTGAGATAAAGTATGCATCCCTTTCTAGCAAATGATATATGGACATAGAAAGACAGAAAGTAGAGATCAGAAGTATGAGTTGATGTTTAGAACATAGTGAATTTTAAGAGTTCATCTAGATCTCTTCTATATCTTTGGTATCAACCTATATATAAAAATGTGTAGTCCATTTGGGGTGATTTTCAGGTGAGTCGAATTGCGCGTATAGCCAATCATATAGGCATACGTCACAATACACGTGTCATTTCGCGAGTTTGATTGGTTACTCGCGACTCAACTCGCGCGTTTATCACCCCACCTGGCTCTTGTCAAATCGGTTGTAAAACTGTCACTTTGGCCTTGTTAACATAACTAATCCATGTCTAATTGTCTATACTTTACAAAATGTCGGTCGAAGTCTGGACTCAGGCGATCGTCCCTACTAAGTCTTCTTGTGTACGTTGTTTTGGGCGATACAATGACAAATCATGACAGCCATTTGATGTTATAATCTAGTTTTAAGAGTAACTTAAAAAAGACTATCAGTGCACAAAATACCTACTATTTACATTCCGACTGGTAAACGCTAAAATTATTTATAACACGAAGGGTACAAATTATTTTCACATATTTTGTATTTTTTTTTTGTAATTTTTGCATCATGTAAGTAAATTATTATAATTAAATGAAGAATATTGAACACAAAACTTAATTACAGAGGCGTCTATTGACAAGATACCTAGAACTTATCACAATCACTATATTTACAGTAGGTAATCATAAACTAGTAAAACTTGCCTCTGTCAAGCATACCTGCGTGCGACACTTAAGAATAAAAAAAAAAGCATTGGCTGACTGGCCATACAATTAAAACGTGATGTTACCTATAAACTAAAAATAACTTGTGTAATGAACAGTCGTGTACTTAAAACTTAAAATAATTATACGAGATCTTCGGAAGCGCAATACGTACAATTACACAAAGGTATTAAACTCGAAGCGTTCGATAGCGCTCAGACGCGGGACCACATACCTCCGGATGGAAACGCAGCGACAAACACAAACAGATATCCGTCTCTTTCACGCAAACATCTTCCGTCTCTGTCTGTCGCAGATCCAACTACAAATATTTTACTCTAATTATCTACTTATACTATTTACAACGTTTGGAGGACACGCGGACAAGCTTTATAATTATATAAATGAGGATAAAATGAGCTAATAACCACTCGCTAGTATTTACACGACACACTATTATAAATTGGTGTGCAAGATTGTGTTAAAAGTCCAATAATTACGCCTAACGGATCACAGTGACAGTTTTCTGAGATAAGGCAAGGTGGGGTCTGTCGCGGCCGAGTTGGGCGTCTCCAATTTCCACAACGTTGGCATTCAAAATTAAACTTTAGTAATACAGGTACAAGGTTGATAATTTTAAAAGAAGTAATGCTTGCATGTGTATTGTGATTTGAGCAAATATTTGTGGTGTGGAAATTAAACACGTGCCAAACTCAAGCTCGCATCCTGTACCATCAAAGCCTGCAGCTGTTGCGCGATTTAAAAATGGAAGTGCGGTAGCCATCTTGCTTACTAAGTATTCATGTAATGGCGGTCATCGGTTCTTCCAACTTTTGTCTAACGAATAAAATAAAATCAATCTTATTTCATCTTGAGTATGTAATGACTGAGATGAAAATAAATTACCTAAGTACTTCAACCAAACTGAATATTACAGGTTAATAGAAGCTTTGTTTACATTAGAAATTTTTGTTACATAAGAATGTACGATTTACACTTACCGGCGCGCGTTGGAGAGCGTAGGAGAGCATTTTATAACAAGCTAAAGGAAATTGAAACATCGACAAATCAGTTAAGTTCCTTATTTGCATGTATTACCTTTGAGCTTTGTCAAACATTGACATAAATAGATCCGTAAGTAGATATTGCATGCAAATAAGGAACTTAACTGCTTTGTGGATGTTTCAATTTCCTCTAGCATGTTTTAAAATGCACTTCGATGCTCTCCGACGCGCGCCGTTAGGTAAGAATCATACATTATACAAAATCACGCAACAGCGACCGGCTTTCCATTCTGTGCGGGCTACTAAATCGGCTACATCCCATTACCATTAACTAGAACCTAACATTAATACTATGCGTTTTGTTTATTTACATTTTATACTTTTATAATAGTTTTGAACTAGTATTAAGGCTACGACGTCGCTCGACACTCACACAAGTCTTCCTACGCTAACGTTAGCCGCGTGATGAATGAATACATCAATTTTGTAAACCATTATGTATGAAAATGCCAATATAATTACGATGTCATATTAAAATATTCACGCACACCAACACGTATAGGTACATTTATATCAAACTTCTAATAAAACTATTAAATGCTCGAATTACACATTGCATATACAGAAACATTGATAGATATACTCACTCACTACGCTATGATTTGCAATAACGGCGACCAAACACTACAGACTCAGCTATTTCAGCCCAATCAATTATAAATTGTATTGCTATAAGAATAAGTATCAAGATGCATATCTTTAGCGCCAAGACTGCAGTATACGTTCGCCAATTTATCGTACAGTATTTTTTTGTTTTCGATCATTTACATGTCATAATTCTAACAACTATTCTAACCTAACTACGTAAAAATGTTCAGTCGATGTTACATACAAATGATGTTAAGAGAAGCTTAGTTTAATTACACATACAAATGTAAAGGTGAACGCACACTTGTACGCGTCAAGTACGCTGAACGAGCCACAATCAACGTGATATCATCATATTATATATAATCCTGGACGTTATCACACAGCATCATGTAGCCCCAAACTAAGCAGAGCTTGTATTATGGGAACCACATGATTGATATACTACATAGATACATTTTTTTTTGTAAATACATACATATCATACATAGAAAACACCCAGACCCGAGACAAATATTTGCAGAACATGCAAACATTTGTCCCACAGCGGGAATCGAACCCGCAACCTTCTGCGTCACAGGCGGACCTTCGCCCACTGCGCCACAGAGGTCGTCGAACTAAATTCAAATGAATTCGATATGTTAACTAAAATCAAAACTACGCCTGTCTGTTAGGCTTCTTATTATTATGATATTTTAGCCCAATAGAGTTATGCTATATTTTATGGACAGAAATATTTTTATTTTATAATTCATAAACTTCGCACGTCGCCTATACACGGCAATCGAATCGACCGCGAGGAAACTATGTTTGTGTATTTTAACTAATGTAAAATTGGCATGTGGGCCGGGCTTGACACTAATGTATTCAATAATCAGTTTATTAATAGAACAAAACTTATTAATTATGGCAGTGTTCTATGCACCCTGTTTAAAGGATGGCTAAACTCAATCTAAATAAACGTTATCTAGGTTACTGTAAAGTTTAATAATTAGGTACAATCACTTCGACCCTGGCCGCACTAAATCTGATTAAGAATTCAGAACTTTGTAGATTTTAGAGTCGCTTTGTTCAACGTAGATAGGCGAGTGCCAAAAAATAATAATATAATGATATTCGATCAGTTTTCATTCAGCGCGTTCGGTGCGTACAAATATGTGATCACCTTAGGCTGCGTACAGAAGCCAATTTAGAAACTCAAGTTGGCACACAACTGATCTTTTAAGTACAAAGCGGTACGCAGCCCTACAAGACTAAACAATTACTATCTTAAACAATAAAGTCAGTTAGATAAAATCAAAATTTGAACGACGTTAATAATATTGCAACTTTTATTGCTTGCTACGTCGACACGATCAGGTATACGAACCTGCTGAGATGTAATTGTGTCAACCATGGAATTACTACTAGTACTAACGTATAGATATAATACGCTATGAAAAAAAATAAGTACCTAATGTACTCTCCCAAAAATGTGTTGTCTTTTTTCCTCTTTAGTGTTCCATAAAAGAGGAAACGAGACACAACTCCAATTTGGACATGTTTATTGAGAAAAATCAGGCACAGATTTTTGTATAACGCACACTCAAACTCCTTGGTGTTTAAAAAATCACGTCACTCTTTTGTACCTACGTTCTGTGTTTTAAATTGAAGTCAAAGCTAGTGAAACATAAATTACAAACTAAGAGTCAATTAAACATATCAATATTAAAGTGTTTAAAATTTGGTTTTGACTCCACTCTGACTTCAAGGTACCAACAAAACAAATACATAAAAATAATGATATCTAAATACAAATCATACTAACTACATCTAATACACAAAGCTTATGTAAATAACCACGTTAGTGTCAGGCTTGATAGATATTTACTGACCTTATGTAACAGTACCCCTTCCTTTCTACAACATAATTTATTCGCTCATTTATTTTGGGCAACCAATCAGATTCTTCGTTGTAACTTCAACACGTACACTAGTAATTACGCCCATTTTTACAAAATTTAATAATTTTGATACTGAATTTAAAACTATACTACAAAAACTGTGTCTACAAATACAGTACGACAAACCCAAATATAAATCCTATTCGACAAGGCGCGGGCCGCATTTTAAGAAACACCGTATACAACTGACTTATGTCTTGTGACATAATTGTGTCACAGTTATCAAGTTGGTCACAAGCCGGTGTGCGGCGCCATTAAAAAATCGGTGTTAATTTTATTGCATTGCTTGTTAGCTCCAATATTAAATAGATATAAAATTAGCAGCGAGATTCAAGATTTTTAAATATTAATTAATTAAATTGAATTACATAAAAATCGATTAGAGTTGTGATGTTTTATTTAACAAAAGAATTGCATAAAGCTGACTCTATATCTACTCTTTTATTGCAATGGGACTTCCCACTAATTCTTACAAATAGCGCTTCCTTAACGAACTACAAGATTATGAACCCTACGGCAACGCGATACATAACATACAACAATATATGGATTTAAAGCTTATTTATATTTTAAAACAGGAATTTTAACGCATCGTTACATTAGGCACTGACAGCGTTTCGACTCGTTCATAGAGCCTCAATCAGAGTAAGTGAACACGACGTTCTCCTTCCGCGTCCCATCTAGCACTGCGCTTTAGTGCCTTCACCAATGTAACGTTTCCCGTAAAATTCCCGTTTTTCAATATGTATGACTTAATTCACGTTTGTTTCGTATTTAAAGCTGTTTAAAGTACGTTTGTCACGGGATTATAGTCCGTGTGTGGATGATGTAGGGTCGATTATCTCGTGTCTTTGTAGATAGCGCGTCGTCGGAAAGTGGGTCATTCCCATTGGTGGGGCGAAGGCGGCAATTCTGACGGATGTGCCACAGTCGAGCTGTAATAGAACGCAAGTGTCGAACGGAGGTTAGTTAAGTCGAGGACGAGATGAGATACCCACACCCACGGCACTTGCTCGATGGATTCCGATCAGGATCTAAACCATTCAGTTCATTTTATTTAGTTCATGCTAAATATAGCCCAGTTTACACAGGGCAAGTGCACTCGATTCGAGCTAGAAACGGCGATAGAGTGGCCATTTCCGAGTGAACTCGTAACATGGGAACTAGGCTTTTTAGGGCTTATAGTGATCAGTACTTTACCAAGCCAATTAATTACCCTTATGTCCTGGACATACTTTGACTAAACACTGTATAGGCTGGTTCAGACTAAATTCCGGTCGCGGATCAGGAAGAATTTCGTACAATTATCTGTCTCTGTCACTCCCGCGTTAATTTTAATGCGTCTCGCTCGCACGGACGGCGGTCATTGCACCCGTGCGAGCGTGACGCAGTTAAATTAACGCGGGAGTGACAGAGACAGATCATTACAGGTCATTGTACGAAATTCTTCGGGCTCCGCAACCGGAATTTACCTCAGTAATTTAGTCAAGTGACGAGTAATTTAGCAAGAACTCCAATTTATCTTTCTATTATTTTGATGTTCCTAAATAACTTGCCACTCGAATAAATTACTAGCATAGTCCGTACAAGCCTTACTTATTACAAGTATTTAATGTACCAATGCGAGTCAGTGATAGCGGCAGTTCTAACGCCTCGATAACACCTAATCCGTCATAGGCCGAAATATGCTCAGGAGTCGAAGGCCGATTCAAAAAAGGGGAGAGCACTTACAGTACCCCTAGTATCCCTTTCATAATTTTCGTTTTCAAGCTCATTTTGAATGTAACTTTATTGGCAATTACTCAACTAGTTTTAAATATAAACTGATCGAACAACGTTGGTAATGTAATCTTCTTGCAGATTGCAATGATTATTACTCAGGACATATTGGCAATTAACGAAAAAGTATACTTTAACATTAAGCGCGAAATCGCAAGCTATGACAGTTTTGGAATTGTGTAACTCGTACTAGGTACAGTACAATATCTCTACCGATATCGTCCATATTTTCTAGTGATTGATAGCAAACGACGCTTTATAATACTTCGGCTGATGACGGATTAGGTATATTCGTACCGTCAAGACAGCCCATGCTAAGTCACTTATAAGGACATAAGTAATATCAATCCTAAAACTTTTTTAATAGATCCAGAATCCACCGAGCCCAAAGAGACATGCAAAAATTCAAATTCGACCTATTGGTCTTTACTTGTATCAAAGATAATAAAAGATTTTGAGCAAAACTGCATCACAAACTACTGTCTACGAATATCGTATTCACCACAACCCTTGGCGCTGTGCTTTCTTTCTACACATGCACTATCGACATCCCAGGTTTAAGTAGACCTTAGCGCATTGGCATAAGGTTCTATATAAACTGGGATGATACGACCCTCTAGAATCCGAATAAAAAAGTTGCATTGCTTTCAAAGGTTTTTTCAATTGAAAATAATGATAAACTCTCCTATGAGTCTAAGGTAGCCATTTTTAATTATCTTTATTATACGCGTATGTATTTTTCTTAATTGGTCGATTAAATAGCTTGATTCATATTTAAAACCAAAGCTAATATTTTAATATTTACTCAGCGTCGAACCTGGAGTCATCTAGACACGCGGGAGCGTATCAAGCCAAGTTCATTTAAATATCAACAAATACAAAAATCTAAATAAAAATGGCCATCTTATACCTCAAATAGGAGTAAATTTTTAAACATTCGTATAATACCATGCACTGCAACCGAACCGAAATAAGGAGCGCAGCGAAATCTAACGATCAACCCTTTTGAAACAACGGAGCGACTAGCGTGCGGTAAGGCAACATTTTTACTATTGCAGGCTTTATTGTGATATTAAATTTATGAATTTGCCTTTCTGTGTGCGTAGATTAAATTAAAAGAGTTTAAATTTTCAGAGCAAACGATTTCTTTAGTTGAGGTTCAGTAGGGTAATCATAATATTTCAACCATTCGTGTCGTAAGCGTATCATAAAATTCTAGCCAATGAAAAATGGTGTCTTTATCTAAGCTTTAACATTAGCCGAAGTTTTATATTTTTTAGCTTTATTTATACGATTACGATACGAAATGTTAAAATATCCGAAATTTGCCCAGAGATTTTCAAAATTTAAGTTTTGTTATTTTAAGCAACTAGCTCAAAGCTTTCCTAGCAATGAAATCCAAACCCTCTAATTGTATCGCATCCTCAATAGTTTTGCGTACTGATTAATATCTAAAGATATCCTAAAATATAAAGATATAATGGGGGCATGGGGGAAATACGTGATTATATTTAGTTATGAAATATCAACGTAATTGTAAAAAAATGTTGCCCTCACGCACTTGATCCGTGCACTATTTAGGATAGTTACTTTTAAAAGTTGTTTGAATCGTACAATACATATTTCATGCCTTTCTCTTAGAATTTAAGGACTTTCTGGGGCTGGTTCAGTGTCGCTCGGAAAACTGAGCTTTGTGCCCACACAACTGTCTGTTTTGGAATCAATCTTGTCACAAAATCAAATATCAGCTACGATATTCAATGAATAACCAATCCAGTGTCCCAGAATATGTAACGATACTCCCAGAAAAAGCACCCTTTTCGGATTCATTAATATTTTTTAGGGCTCCGTCTGTATCCCAGAAAATGTTGCGTAGGTGCAAACTGCATCCAAACAGAAATATTGACTGGCACTAGACCGTTACGCTACCTCTGATTATAATCCGGAATATTTCAAGAGTCAACACTAGACCGTTACGCTACCTCTGATTATAATCCGGAATATTTCAAGAGTACCCCGTCCCATCATGCACTTATCACGTTCAAACAACATTTAAAAGTCCCAGGGTATAATGGACGATGTGCATAGCGTGCTTGGGGTCTTACTGGGAGTCTGGGCGTATTACGCGGCGCACAGAAATATCACGGGCGATAGCAGTAGTATTTTTGCCGCCGTCTTGAAAGGGGAACAAACTTTTGTTTTCGTACCCGTTCTAGAGCTGTCGCAGAAACACAGAAAAAGCAGGTTATTACTAGTTGGAGGTGATTGTCCGATTTCAAGGGTCGTTTATACTGATTTAAGTAAAAGTTAGTATTGACTGACAGAAAGGGCCTATTCTAGGAATACTGAAGAGATTCTTGAAGTCAACTAAATTCTGTATGAATTACTGCTTATAAAGTTTTGGAATTTAGAAAACCAATACTAAAATTTTATCTTAGTTGAGGAATTTGCTAGCTTTCCACCAGCTACCGTAGTCTATACAGTACACCTTAAGAATATTCTAAGATTATGAAGGTGTACTTTACAACTTCTAAGAAAACTACGCTTCGTCTTTGTCAATTAAACATAGATACGAGGTATGACCACCATATAAATGTGCTATGAGCTAATTTAAGGGGACTATACAGGTCCAACCTCTCTCTCTCTCTCTCTCTCTCTCGCACTTTTCAACATTTTTGAATGTTGAATGTGATTATGCAAAATAGCAAACCTTCACGGCCTAGAAAATAACAATACAAAGGAGGTTCAGCAAGAATGTCATGATGAACCCAACACGTTTTCCTAACAAAAAATTTGCACCAAAATTGATCATATTGTTCACAGTTTTTTGGTAAGAAAACGTGGAATCAAAATTATATTATTGCTGAACCTTTGTATTGTTATTTATTAGGCCGTGAAGGTTTGCTATTTTGCATAATTACATTCAGTGATTTTATATCTTCAAAAATGTTGAATAGTGCGAGCGAGAGAGAGATTTGACCTGTACAGTCGCCTTAAATTAGCTCATAGCACATTTTTATGGTGGTCATACCTCGTATCTATATTTAACAAAATATGGAACGAGATGTTAGGAAGCCTATTGGCCAATGGAACGTGAACTGAAAAAATAAAACGAGGTGTCAACCTCGATGTTAGCTAGCAATGTTTCTTTGACTATCGCTATCATAAAGTTATCGTAAATCATTCGTGCTAGGTCCCAGTGTATCGTCAATCGAAAAAGGACAATCTGCTCTGACTACGACTACTCTCTGCTACTGGCTAAGCGTGAACCACATCTCAAGAGGGTTGATTATGCCGCGAAAGCGACTGCGTGGTCATCGCTTGAAGCGAAATAAAAACCCATGCACAATTCGGGAGCAAAACCACCCGTACTGTGAGAGGTAACTACGGCAGGAGGGGTGTAGCTGATATTATTAGATCGCTCTTGAGTGCGAGCTCGAGAGTTGTCAAAATACTTGTTTCTCTCATGGAATTATGTACAACGAAATGCACAAATGCACGCTTGGAAAAAATCTATGCTTAATGTTTTCTCCGAAGAAGGGGTAGTGTCTCGTATCTTTTTTGGTGTTACACAAAATAAACGAGACACAATCCTTTGTTGGGCCTTTTTATTAAGAAATCACAGATTTTTGTTCAAAGCGTTTATCACCGATAAAAACTCCTTGGTTTTTCTACAGAAAAGTGACATTTTGACAACACTTAAGTTTGCAAATATAATCAAGTTCGGTTTATTAACACCAGCCTATGTAGTTTGGGCTTTGACCAATCACGTAGCACACGTTAAGCCGATATGCTTTATTACGGCTTGGTACTGTGATTTATACTGTAAGGCTTTTACACTATACAAGATATTTTCAACCATTCAAAGGGCATAAGTGCCTTTAGCGAACGATACATCGTGCGAACGGCACATTCGCAGAAGACATCGTGTTGTATAGTGTAAAAACGTTTTAGCTAGTGAAACTAGTCAAAAATCAAATATTACCGTATAGTTTTTATTGACAATCTTTATTTTTATTCAAGTTATTAAACTTTTGCGTGTGTGAAAATTCGTGATTGGTACAATTGCTTCACATAAATCAAAGTACAGGTCGCGTATTTAAAGTTACTTAAACGCCTGTTATCAATAATAATACATTATGAAAACATGCCTTGCCATAGCTCTATACACGTAGCCTGTACATTGTAAAGTTTGTGAAACAATGCCCTATATACTCAGACAATCGCTATTTAACATATCGTTGGACTTAATGGTCGTATTACAGAGATATAAAGTTTATTTTCGCTTGTCGGACTAACGTTAGTCAATTGGATAATATATGCGAAATACGTTTTTTTATTACCCGAGAAGTATAAGCAAATAATATTCGATTTAATCGCTAGCATGACGTCATATCTGAGTCCGGACGCGATACAATTTTTTTTATAATCTGCAAATAATCTGTACTTGTTTTTAGTTACAAATAAATATATATATATATATATATATATATCGGTCATGTGGTTCCATCATACCAGCTCTGCTTAGTTTGGGGCTAGATAATGTTGATAATATCAATAGACAATAATATCAATAAAAATCAATAGCATTTTTTTTATTATAACTACTGTTACTGGCTTCCGTATTACATCATACGACACAACACCATACATATAATGATATAACCTTCACGATATACATTTCAAGAACGTTAAACGATAACTTAATGTCAAAAATATAGATACCGAATTCATTTAGTCCAACGAAACGTGAAATATAAATTGCCTGGAGATCAAGGTAGGGATAAGAATTGCGACATAGGCTCTTTATTTGTGCGACCACGATTGCTAGCCTCCTTGAATATCAACATTTCAGTACAAGGATCAGTCCCTATACGGTAGCGAATGGACATGGACAACAATTTGATAATACCTACCCGTGACTATAGACGTACTATTTCAAAATAAGATTGGTAAAACGTGTGAGCTCCAAGCGGCTCGATCACGGAGATAAGCGAAAAAGTATTCGTATCGTAGACGTCAAATTTTAGCCAACAGAAAAGCGTAGATTCACTATCATAATACTATCATTGGCCAAATTTTTTCGTTACGCTTACGATACGTCAAGTTGAAATATTCGTGATCGTCCTATAGTAGGCCACGATAAAAAATGAATATTTATTAATTCACTGCTTACAGGTTGGTACAACTTATTAGCTGAAGCTATGATGTCTCGTTACCTTTTGTAGGCAAGATGCGTGTGCCAGTGAATGTTTGCATAAACTTAATTGAAAATAAAAATAAAATGTGATATCAATATTTTGTAACCTCTAATTCTTGCAGTGTACCTGTCCACCAAAAAAACTAAAACACATAAAAATACATCTTTGTAACTTCATTGTTTACTTCCATCTCAATGGAAAGACTGATCTGACGACTGCTGACAGAGACAAAAAACGAATAGACAGCAGTACTCTTCTAACATCGGAAATCGATCATAGATGATTGAGTCTACAAAATCCTTAAGGAATGAGTATAGTGAAGAGTGCATCTCGTAGAACGAAGACAGTGACATAACCATAAAATCTTAACTGTCAGAGGGGTCTGTCAGTCAGTCGTCAAATCAGCTATTGATAAATGGAAGTAAACAACGAATTTACAAAGATTTTTTTTTTTGGTCTGATTGTGTTTTAGTTTTTATGGTGGATTAGGTACAGTGCAAGAGTGCAACGTTATAATTTATTTCTATAAAAAAGGTAATTAATGGGACCTATATTGAAATATTCAAATTGAATTTAAAAGTTACAAGAAATAATTAACATAAAACAAGAAAAGATGTAAGAATAACAACAAAACTAACCAAAATAATGTTGAATTCAACGAGAGAAAACCATATTAAATCAATAAAACAAATTTATCGGCCGCAGTCCATTTCCATTGGGTACCGTAGGGGTCTAACGAAGGAATGTAACACGACATCCGTACATTAACATCGCACCGTGCCACACAGAGTTGTGATGACTTTTGCTTCGTCTGTTTTATTATCTTTACCAGGCCTGCAGACAACACCGTTATACTAAATTGAACTTTCGTTTAAGGCTATGAAGGTTTAAAAAACTTGGCATGATTGGCTAGCTTTCTATAAAGTGTGATACAGAAGTATGTGGTTGCTGATAAATAAAAACAACACTAAAGCCTCAAGTTTAGCAAAAGGCAGGTAAACCAAACTACGATAGTTAGCTAAGGTATTATTTTTTTGTATAATGATCAGTACTTTTTTCTCGATTTCCCGTTTTGAATGGCCGCCATTTGCACCAACAGACCCCTATTTTTAAGTGTCCTAAGTTTGGTACAGCAGGGCAGTGTCAGTCACTGAAAATTTGACAATTTTGACAGTCAGCCCTTGCTGTACCAGCCTAAATTGACACTTAGTAATAGAGAAATTGATACCAATGGCGGACTCTTGCAAAATATCTTCCTACAGCATTGTCTGCAAGCCTTTTCTGAGTGGAGTGGAATTGAGTGGCCGTTGGGTGCGAGCGGTCGCAAGCGTGTTAGGTAACGTATCGCAAAGAAATCACCTAGTGTCGGTTGGTTGCGGTCGAAGAGGCGGCCCCTTACCTTGCGAAGCTCTTGAACGCTGCCGATTGGGGGTTAATGCAGAGAGGGACGCGGGACGTCTGCAGTTGCTCCGCTATGAACTTATGGATTTCCTCTGTGGGTTGGGGATAATGTCATCAGTTTTGGTGGTAAGATAGATACAACATTGTTGGATAGTGTAAAGAGTTGCAGGGCAAATACATTCAGAAAAAGTTACTAAGGCAATGTCCTACATTACAGCTCATCTGATCAGTAGTTTCAACGTGAAGGAGTAACAAATATACACACGCACACATTCAGAAAAACTTAGCAGGAGTGACAGAGATAGGCTGCTTAGGTTAATTCTTACCTATAATCTGATGCACAGATTTTTGCTTTCTCTTCCAGCCATCGTGCAAGGGTGCTTGAAACTAGAGATCGATGATGGATGGATAATTCCAGATTAGCAAGAGTGATAGAGATAGGCTGCTTTAAGATGTGAGTTTACCCTCCCAGCCATCGTGGAAGAGCGCTTGCAACTAGAGATCTATGCAAGAGTGACAGAGATAAGACTGCTTATGTTCAGTTTTGCCTTTAACATGATGCACAGATGTTTGTCCCCCTCGGCTATCGTGGAAGAGCGCTTGCAACTAGAGATCGATGAAGGGGGATGGAGAATTCCAGCTTTGCAAGATTGACAGAGACAGGCTACTTAGGTTCATTCTTACCTTTAACCGGATGCACAGATGTTAGCTTCCCCTCGCCCATCGTGGAAGAGCGCTTGCAACTAGAGATCTGTGAAGGGAGATGGGAGCATTCCAGTCCTTCAAGAGTGACAGAGATATGCTTCGTTAGTTATTTCTTACCTTTAAACTGATGCACAGATGTTAGCTTCCCCTCCCAGCCATCGTGGAAGAGCATCGCATGATGCAGAGAGCGTTGCAACTAGGGATTTATAAAGGGGATCCAGCTTCGCAATAGTGACAAAGATAGACCGCATTATGACCATATTCTTACCTTTAACTTGATGCACAGATGTAAGCTTCCTCTCCCAGCCGTCGTGGAAGGGATGCGTGGCTTGCGGCTCGAGGTCTGGCGAGTAATGTCTGGCGGCGGGTGGAGAGCTGTAGCAACACTTGCACATGCACGAGTGGTAGCGAAGCCGCCCCTCCTCGAGGTAAGGGTGGGCGAGTGCGTCTACCACGGATATACGCTTCGCGGGATCGAATACCAGCATCTGGAATAGTCAAGGCAGCAATAAATATACAGAACCAACAAGAAAGAAAGAAAAAATATTTATTGATCCACACACAAAATGAAAAAAATACAATGAAATTGATTTTAAGGCCAAAAGGCCCTGTCTCAGCATATTGCTGCAAAGTGTTGCCATAAGTGGAACACTGTGCCTTAATCTTATAAAATGTTAATTATATATATAAGCTCTATTGCTTGAAATAAAACTGTATTAGTTTTATTTTTTATTATTTTTTATTTATTGCTGTTTTGGTTTATTTGCTGGTGAAATTACAGGCACATGGTTTATCACCTTCATGCCTCAAGTTGATGAGATCAAGTTGATGAGAGTAGGGCACTTTTCTGACATACGTGACAACGATGCAAAACTTTTTATCTTTTTAAACGTAATTCTTACCTCATCATTATCACGTAATATCATAATCAAATCATAATCTTTATTGTTCCATGTGGTACATTGTGTGATAAAATATTATAAAAAAACCTAAATCGCTATGAAATGCTTACCTGCGCCAAAAGATGAACAGCCTCATGCGTTGCTTGTACAGAGAGTGTGTAGAGCGCCGCGAGCGCAGGCGGGCGTGGCGCGCGACGCAGCATGTGCGCCCGCGCGCCCGCGCACGCGTGCCGCATGTCTTCTAGCGACGGAGTGCCGAGCAGCTCTGTTATCAACTCCAGCTGGAAATGTTGTAGTGCTACTTTAACAACTTTGAATCATCATCAGCCTATAGCCACTGCTGGACATAGGCATCCCCTAATGAGCGCCATTGCGCCCTGTCCTGAGCTCGACGCATCCAGCTTCTACCAGCAGCCTTTCGCAGATCGTCACTCCACCTGGCCGGAGGGCGTCCTAAACTACGTTTGATCAACAACTTTGAATGACGACCCATAATCTGTACCTATTAACTTGAATTTTTTAATAAACATTAAATAAATAAATAGGTTATTTTTCAAGTCTAAAGCGCTGAACCATTTTTAAAGAATTTTAGATATTTTTTTAATAAATGGGACCTTGGAGAAGGACTTTTGCCACTTTTTGTAGCGAAACTTAAACTTGAAGGGGGTGAGATAAGGGATAAAGGTTGCATGGAGAACCAATCATTTCCCAAATTAGGTATAAAAAAACATATTTGTAAATTTTTAACCAGCTTTTGACTTGGCAACTAACGGGAACAGAAGCGGGAACGAGTACGAGTATGTAGTTAGGTAATGTAGTAATATGTAGATACTTTTTATTGCGTACCTACATACCTATTTAGGGTGCCATGTAAAATTATCATTTTTGGGAAACATTATAAGTAACATGCACGTACATACATACAGAAAGCGTATAAACGCAAACGAAATTGCGTGCGCGTAATATTATAAAGGCGAAAGTTTTAAAGATGATAAGTTTGACATATTATGAATTGCACGTCATATTATGATGGCTGAATAAGAGACACTGTTTCGAATAATGTACCTCTCACCTGTATTTTACCATATTCAGAGCAAATAAAATCATGAATCTTAAATCTTGAACGAATCATTTTGCAGTCGATACTTTTTGGAGTAGCACAAGGATCTATCCTCGGTCCATCATTATTGATTATGTTTAATCTAAATTCGTACCTGTTGTACTGGACTCTGCGCCTGGAAGAGTATCCGCCTGCCTAGTAATTCGCCGAATATGCAGCCGACCGACCACACGTCCACCGCGGCCGTATAGTGATTCGCGCCCATTAATATCTCTGGTGCTCTGAAATTGATAGCAATTATAGTTAAAACAGAATGTTAGGGAATTTTTTTAGACATTACTGTCACTCCCACTAAACCGTGTAAAAATGTTTTTACAATTCAAAACCATAATGAAATAAACGAATACTGTCCAAAATGAGCTATGCTAAAAATTATAGCAAAATTTAAGATGATGTAGGGTACTACATCATCTTTAATTTTTTTTTCTACTAAAATTAATTGAATTTATTTGGGTGTATTTATTTATTGATTTGAGATCCACTAACAGCGCATATAAAATATGTTATATACAAGAGTAAATTCAAAATTTATTAAACCAACGACACAAAGCCTCATTCCACTTTCCAACTCCATCATCAGATCCCGATCACCATCTATCTAAAACCTCATCAAGACCATTCTAACAGTGACCGAAGCCACTGCATTCCAATGAAACCTCTGCAGAAAGTTTGTGAGGATATCCTGCAGATTCCAGATCTGCTGCAGCATCAAGTCTAAGTTACTATGATCTTGCTATATTATTGATGAGACAGAATATAAAACTTTGGATCGACCAGACGTGTAAAAGTTGCTCAGAAATTTCAACGGCTGAACACATTTTCTTAAATAATAGCTAAGAATATTGTCGATCAAGTCACCTTTCAAAAAAAAATCGGTTCATCCGATTGGGAGCTATGATGCCCACAGACATACACACAGATACTCGTACACACGTCAAACTAATCACACCCCTTTTTGCGTCGGGTTTTAAGAATCAAATAAATTTGCGAGGAAATTGCGATAACCTAACCTAAAACACAAACAAAACATGACTACTTGATTTCAGAATATATCGCAGAATATTGTATTAGAGAATACGGGATTAATCAAATCCGGAAATGAAATCAACCTCAATTTAAATAGTTCAATTAATTCGCACAAAGCCGTATTCTATTTACTCCGCCCAAATGTACGCCTAGGTCCCAGCTATTAATTGGATAGAGATTTTATAGTGAATTTATCTGTTACCCAAAGTATAGATCAAACAACTGTTAGTATGTATGCTCTACCACACAACTTCTTTACATAGTTTATGCATCTTTTTGCCGTTATATGATCATACAGACTCAAATGTGTGCACTCGTGCCTATTGTTACTAGATACCAAGCAAGTAGGTAGTCATTGTTGAAACAATAAGCCTAGGATTGTTTCCCATAGAACAAGTCACAATAATCAATATTTTACACTCTAACTGCCACAACGCATAACTACACTGTTATCCACATTTATGGCATGTTGTAAGACGACAAAAATGTCAATGACATACCGCTACCTAATATGGATTTCCGTAAGATGACGCGTGAATACATACAGTACAACAGAGTAACAGAAACATGTTAATAATTTTAAAGTACACAATCCATATTTGAAAACACTACCATTTTCACTTGAAGTTTAATTCAATCAACTTAGTTTTGTTTGAATTGCGTATGTTCATTAGTCAAAGACAGGGCTTCTCAAACTCATAGCTACACAAACTTCTATTGAATTTCAAAACGTCAGCTAACCCCTTGGGTTTATGTGCCCCGCACTTAGAAGGCTGGTGTAACCATAAGTACATAAAGTGAAGTCAAATAAAAGCTTCTCATCATAGAAGTATAATGACAAAATAAATTACACTCATAAAAGCGATAAACAGGAAAACTTACGCATGCAAAGATATGGCGACGAGACAAAGTGGATGAATACGAAACTGGTTATAACACTATTCCATAAAGGAAACAAGTAAACAGCACTGTTCCATTTTATGGGTGAGATTTATGTGTTTTCAATACAGGACTAAGAGAAAAAAAGACAGCGACCACTTAGCAATTTTAATCTTGTTTTGCGACGTGAAACAGATAAATATTAACATGCACTCAAAGGTCATAAACTCTTTTGCATGTCTATTATACATTATTCAGGCAGGATCAGAATCTGATGTTTCAATTTATGAGAAACGGTGAGCATGCTCTTATAATAAAGAAATAACTCCAACCAGGCCCCGAAAAAATGATGAAGGTAGAAACGTAGGGAATTCACAAAAGCGGTCCGCTCACGATGTAAATGTAAAATGAGCAGCGTCTGCGTCATGCACGGGGCGCTTCAAAAGATATTTTTGCTGAGTGTATGCGAATCCGTCTTGCTTCTGGCTCTAGTTTTGGGGAACAAAACGTGAGGTGCGCGAGCCGTGGCCTACTTCCAAAGCTGCGGTCAACGTAGCAAAGGTCATACATACATCCATTCAGTTTTTGTACATTCCACACCCACACGGAACAGTCGTGCTCGCTTCACTGGTTTCAATTAAGCTCAGTTTTAAGTAGCAGGTGTATAATTACAGCTTAGAACAAGAACTCCTAACGAGCAACTAGTGAAACATGGGAATGGAACTGACAATGATGGCAGTTGGTATAAATCATGTAACGCTCACGTTTACAGAGTTACTTGTAAATTGCGCTCAGGAAGCGAACTCTCATCTATTCTCATTTATATGATCAATAACCTTCGCGCTCAATGAAAACTATTGTTAAACCAGAATACAGCAGAAATTGTAAGAGAATACAATCATTAGTTTCGCGCCCTTGCTACACCAAATAGTCCATGGTCGAAACTAAACTGAACAATGGCATTGAAATTTTTACCTGACAGCAAAAGAAGAAGTGATATTAATAGCGAAGCCACAAAAAAATAGTAAAAAAAGTATAGAAAAACACATCAACCCGAACAAAGGTCAAAAACTGCACTACCGCATTTTATACCCAAGCTAGAAGCAACTCATTGTGCGACGTCATATTTTTATGTCGGTACTGAAACCCAAGAAATGAAATTTCTCAACCAGTGAACACAACTTGTGTACCACTTGCACATAAAAGTAAAGATTTTACAGCTTTGAAACAATGATCGTGAACATGAAATTGCTAGAAGCTCCAATTACTAAAAGTACTAAATATAGCTCAACCTCAGTAATTAACTAAAATTAGTCTGTCTAGTGATGAGGGTCGCCCTCCACTCCATCCGGTTCGCATTTACCACTTAAGTCTTCCCTAGATGTTGTCAGTTTTCTATTTACCATAAAATTTCCATAAAAATACGTTGTGGGTACGCTTACTCAATAAATGGGTATGTTATAGTGGCTGTATTCATAAACTGGATGAGCCGTATCGAAGACTCGGGCAAAGACTTCCGACAGTTAGGACCAGCTGCATCCGCTTTGTATTAATGTTATAACCAAGTTAGATTATGACTCCTGTTAACTTTTTCAGTAAGATATCTTTTCTTTATCTATGGCGCTGCGGGCGAAGGCCCGTCTGAGATGCAGAAGTTTGCGGGTTCGATTTCCGCCGCGAGATACATGTTTGCATGATTTGCAAATATTTTTCAATGTACATATATGTACCTATTTATAAAAAGACAAAGAGAGGAAATGCCAAATTACATAAAGTTATAATCCTAAAGACTAAATTAGTCGATTGAGCTTTGCTTGAAAGCTTGCGAGACGTCTCCATCTCCACTCAAGAAATCATTTTATCCAACAGTTGTTACTAAGAAATTTGACGGATATATCCCTCACCTATAATACTGTGTGACGACCTCCTGTGTCATATTCTTGCTGGCGTCAGGCTCCTCCACCCTCGCGAGTCCGAAGTCGCAAATTTTGAGGACGCAATTGCTGTTCACTAGAAGATTGCCAGGTTTGATGTCTCGATGTAGGATACGCGCTGAGTGCAAGTATTTTAGACCTGAAATAAATAATAAACAAATTCATATCTGAAGTTCATAAACGTTAACAAGTTTCTTTTTTATTTATTTTAATTAATCATTATATATAGAGTGAGTTTGAATTCGTTTATTATCCCGAAAAGAGGTAACTCTACTCTCGAAAGTCAATAACATTTGTTCAAGGACTTTTGAGTTTCGTAGTTTTCATTAAAAATAGCTTGTAAAATCCAGCCTTACCTTACTCAAAAACTTGTAAAGCATTTGAACCTTTGATTTGGTTAAACTATGTCCTCTTATTGATATAATAATTGTAGCACTGCCTTAATTTTAGCTACCACATACAACACAATGATAAAGTTTTTAGAGACATGTTTTGCATCACGTATGTTTAACTGAAGTTTTCAAAACTTGATGACAACCATGGTCCATATCACCCCCTTTCGGGATGACATACAAATTCAAACCAAACAGACCGTATTAGTGTCGATTCCGTTGTGCATTTTCCTACACCAAACTTTGTTTGGTTTGGTAGTCCCAAAAGTGCTGTCTTTTTCTAATAGAATCGAAACCATTGACTGTCTTTAAAAGCTAAACTTGAATAGTGACGATCGAGAAAGCCCGCCTGAGACGGTTGCGAGTTCGATTCCACCGCGCGACAAATGTTTGTATGTTCTACAAATATTTGTCTCGGGTCGGGGTCGTTCTTATGTATAAAATTTATATTTACAAAAAAAATGTAAGTAGTAGTCAGTCATGGTTTCCAACTTCCCATAATACAAACTCTGCTATATTGGAGCTATATGACGCTGTGTGATAATGTCCAGAAACATTATTATTATTAATAATTGATGAAGTAACTTTAAAAGCTAGGCATGAACACCAACAGATACCAGAGACAAAAGTAGATTTCATAGTAATTAACAAATTAATTTCTTATTAGTTACGACTTTCTCATACAGCGTTAAACTATCAACCGATCGATTTATTAACATAGTTAAAATTTCAGATGGCCAGTTTCTAATCACCAACCCATTAGTGGTACTTCAACTAACCATATTTATTAGTTAGCAATTAGTCTGTTATGAGTCAAGCCCGACATGTAATTTAAACATCGGCATCAATCATCAAAATAATTGAAAACAGATACGCCGTTAATGATGAAAGAATTTATTGTCAGTAGATATTGACGTGATCAGTAAATTATTGAAATCAGCAGTACCCCTAGCTCAAGATGGAAAAGTTCAATAATTTTCGTTACCGAGCTCAATTTTAATGTACTGCATTGGATTAAAAAATATACTGATCAAACGAAATATGTAGGTGATGTAGTGTTCTTGCTGGTTGCAATGTTTTTCACTCAAGACAATAATAATGGTAAAAAAGTAACTTTACAATTTAGCTGGAAAACTATGAACATTTACGTATGATGCAACTCGTACTGGAAGTACGGATCGAATAAGGTAAATAGTTGGTATTGACGTGATCAGTAGAAAGAAGTATTGAAATCATCAGATCGATTATTTTGAATAGTTGGTATTGACGTGGTCAGTAGAAGTATCGAAGAGATTGAAAAAGTTGATTAGTTCGTATAGACGTGATTCAGTAGAAGTATTCAAGATATCAGATCAAATAAGTTGAATAGGTGGTATTGACGTGGTCAGTAGAAGTATTGAAGTCATCAGATCAAATAAGTTGAATAATTGGTATTGACGTGGTCAGAAGTATTAAAGTCATCAGATCAAATAAATGCGAATGTCTGGGTTCGATCTTTGTTTGCCACTTAAACGCCAAAATGGCAGACTGGTGTGCCAAAATTGTGAACTGCAAACTAAATCACAACATTTTGTTGTGATGAAACGAAACAGGACAGATGTCCATCTGGAATAGGACTGAGTACTTTTGCCAGATACCATTAGCGACCGCGGGCTGTAGCTAGTCTTGCGGTAAATTATTGGCAGAACTGCCTCTAACTACTTATAGGTGGGATCTTGGTAGTTAAATTTATAAAGTTTTGTCACATCTCAATCCAGTTCATTCCACATCGAGCGAAACATCTCTAATTTGAGATATAATGTTGTGATTTAGTTTGCAGTTCACAGGACAGATGTCCATCTGGAATAGGACTGAGTACTTTTGCCAGGTACCATTAGCGACCGCGGGCTGTAGATAGTCTTGCGATAAATTATTGGCAGAACTGCCTCTAACTACATATAGGTGGTACCTAGGTAGTTAAATTTATACCGTTTTGTCTCATCTCAATCCAGTTCATTCCACATCGAGCGAGACTTCTCTAATTTGAGATATCCCAGGCTCTAACTGTGCAGCGCTGACATCATTTCAACGAAACTTCAGACAAATGCCATAAATATGTTAACAAAAAAGGTTATGGCGATTAGAACCGAATTACCATTATTATATTATACTAATCAGACTATACTAAGTATGTAGCAACCTATTTGGACAGTATGTTTACAGAGGTAAAAGTTTGTAAAAATAATATGAGAAATGTACCAAAACTACTAAACGGAATTAGCTGAAATTTTGTAGTTCTAGACCTGGAATAACTCGGTAATATATGCTATTTTTTATTCGGGTACCACTCGGGCGAAACAGTGGGCGGAAGCTAGTTGTTATTTAAAATAAAAGAAGATTACTGTTCTTCGGTGAAGAGACGTCCGTGTGTCGTACTCGTACCAATGCATAAGCTTTCAAATATAACAAAAATGAAGAAATTTCCTTCAAATCTAAAAACTATAGCAAAACCCAGATATCTTTCTATAGTGTATTTTATCATTAATGTAGTTGAAACTCAATTTAAAGCGCGCCTCCCGACCGGCCGAGAACCGGAACGTTTCCAGGAAGAGCCGGATTTTCTACGCCATAAATAATAGATGCGTGGAGCCATAGTTAAAATAATACGAGTACCACAACGTAAATTTCCAAACGTGCCTCCAACATCACCATCATTTCATGACAGAAGACAGTTTTGCGACTTCTTACTACGTGTCGACCCAGCATGGATTCAGTAGTTACCATTTAGACTGGTCGCTGTCACACTCTGCATGGTTTTGAGGTTTATTCTAATTTAATATTCATTAACGATAACCAAGAATCTTGCAAACACATTTTTAAAATCTTTTAAAATGTATAATTCAAAAAAGAAAAACATGATGACAACTTCTCTTAGAAATAAATAAATGCTCGAACTACGCAATTTGTCTGTTTTTTGTATGGGGGTACAAAGAACACATTGAAAAGGGTGTTACAGAAAATATAATTTAAGTAGTAACACTGTTTTGTGTGTCGTGGTAAAGTAGTGCGCCTCATTAACAATTTTGTCCTTTACTAGAGAGGACGCCTCGCGACTTTATCTGCTATTCGGTTATTCCCCGCAGCACAATTTCAGGGCCAGAATTTGAGAAAATCCTTCCATTGTACCACCCGTACACTATACTAGGAATATACCCTCCAAAGGATAATGAAGGATAATGCCGAGAACCCGTCAATGCGTCAAAACCAAAAACGTATCCCACAAAATTTATTATATTTTATAAATGACAGTAACTTTTTCTATAGTTTTACACATCGACCGAATTAATAATCAACTAAAAAATATTTTGTTTATTTGGTTTCCGCCGCACGCCACTATTTAGACTGCAACAACCATTGTTACTATGGCAACAAGCCTAATTTTTAATTATTTAGACAGTAGAATCGACAAAAAATTATTCGTTTGGTTTTGACGCACTCACTAGTCTTGGTACCGAGCGCCATACATCAGACGGCATTATCCTTTCAAGCTTGTAGGACTTAAGGCTGTGCGTTGATGACAATCAAGTCAGTCAGTCAGCTTCATTACAGTTTTATATACATTAGAAGAAGATTGGCTGGATTTGTGAATGTTAACTAATACAGGCCAAGCGAAAACAAACGAGAATCTTAAGACTCGGAGTAAAACCAATTTCAGTTTTAGGATGATTGGTTGCAACCAATCAGTACAAGTGTTAGGTTAATGGTTGCTTTGATGGTTGTATAATAGATCAACTTTAGTGTTATTTCAACATGTAGACGACATAGAGATAATTAAGTATCGACCGAGAAAATGTAAATGTAAATGTATTCATTTGGCATAGGTATTACAATAAAGCAAGATACAGTGGAGACGCTTAGAGTTGCAGTAGTATAAACTGTGTCGCAATTTTCAGCTCCCAAACCTTAAGACTAGAGTAGCATAAGGACATCAAAACAAATGGTTTCCACTCCAAAAATGAAGTATTAGAACCAAAAGACACCTACTGAAAATAGCTCAGCTGGCGCGTATTTCGGCCAATCGATAAGCAATATTACAACCGGCTCGAAACAGTATCAGCCATGCATAATTTGCACCGTTTTCCATAATAGCGAGTAGAGTCAAGCGGGCATTACCCCAAACCGATTAGCTCGACTCATTCAGTCTAATGAGCCCTAAACAAGGCTGCGCTCACCGTAATAACAAGTTGTCTCTGTCTAGGTTTACGCTCGCAGAATTCGTGAGCACGAACGGTGGCTAGACCACATTAGACGTCTACTATTTCGTTGGAAATTTGAAGAGCTGACGGTAGGGCAGCTTGAAAGAAAACAACTGGTTTAGCTAAGAAAAGATGATTAAAAAAATACGTTGCAATACTATGGAGGACTTTAGCCACGATAAATAAATAATAATGCTAGACACTATCACACAGCATCATGTAGCCCGAAACTAAGCAGAGCTCATATTATGGGAACCACATGACTGATATACCTACTACTTATATACTTTTTACATAGAAAACACCCAGACTCGAGGCAAATATTGCAAACATTTGACCCGCGGCGGGAATCATACCCGCAACCTTATGCGTCTCAGGCGGACCTTCGCTCACTGCGCTACAGAGGCCGTCAATAATAAAAGTGTTTGTAGCTATGGTTCCGAAGACTTCAAATCCATAAACTTCAAACACACAATCATGATAATTTTGCCGCTGATGAAAGGAAAAAGGTCTGTTTTTAGGGTCACAATACTTTGACTGGTCACTAAAATTGCAGGATATGCAAAGTAACTAAACAAAATAACAAGTAACAAAACAAAGAAATGAAAGGAGTATCTACCGTCATGGATGTCGTTCCACATAAATACAGGATGAACGCAATGACGCACAAAGGCGTGCGAACTCTTGACTCAGAACCTGCCCACCCATACGGGTGAAGCGGAGAGGGAGCTGTTTGTCACCTATGTATGAGCTTCGGAGAACTTAATAAACCCTTTCACCTACTCTTGTTTATATTCGTCTCAAAAACTAACTCGATATTAAAACAGATCTCGGTTCTGTGCCTGACCACTGATCAAACTGTGATTAAATAAAGTGGTTGTATGTCACATATACATAGCACCTATGTATGAGCTTCGGAGAACTTAATAAACCCTTTCACCTACTCCCGTTTCTATTCGTCTCAAAAACTAACTCGATATTAAAGCAGATCTCGGTACTGTTCCTGACCAGTGATCAAACTGTGAATAAATAAAGTTGTTGCTCACACACTATTTCAAAACAATAAGAACAAGTCAGGAAAAAGTGTAGTATAACTAATGTTCGAGTGTTAAGGTGACCTTCCGAATCTTCGTAAAAGGTTCTCCAAGTGAAATACTTAGGTGAAACTATTATTTTTAATGTAATTATGTATGTTTGGAGATACGGATTATTTTTATACTCATACTTTAATTACCTACTAATTGAAATTGCCATTTAAATTAGCTTTACTTATGAATGATTATGACTTTGTGTGTGAATGTGTAAAATAAACAAATCCTTTGAAAATAAAATTGACGTTAATTATTACCCTCAATTGCGCAATTATCATTGTTAATGTTTTTTTAATATATGTTATGGGCAAACACTTTACCTAGAGGCTTGATGAAATCGACGATGGAGCGAGCTTTCCCAGGAGATGCCTATTAACTCTCTTTTTAAAGCGGTTAGGGTAAACAATACAGGACGGAAAAACAAAATAATTTGTTTCGCGCAAGGGTGCAAAAGCATGTCCCAGCTGTTCTTACAGAGATGTTTTTGGGCGTTGCAAAGTAACATACAACTCCCCGGCGCTATCTGCGCTGCCAAAACAAATTAACGGCACGCTACATAGAGTTTAATTTCCCAAAGGGTGTACCGCAGGCTTCCACGCGCCCAAAGTTTCACAAAATAACCTCTTAATGCGTACACCTGAAGGTGAAAGGTTACGAAGCATCAAAGTTGGCGAATGTCATTTCAATTATAACGGAACAAACTGCAAATTTTTAGCTGAAGACCGTGTGTTTTTAACGACACAGGTAGAGTACAAAAGTTAAAGCGAACGAACGTGTCGTAACTGCAAACGAGCTTGCGATATTCAAGGTTGAAGTTCCAGGGCAATGTTTGTGTAAGGTCTTAACTTTTATTGAAGACCTTGCCCTTCTAACAATAATAGAGCCAACCTGAATAGATAGGGAACCAGTGATTTGGTTAGTTGCTTCCAAGCAAAATTATATACAGGCATTCACACGACATAGGTCAATATTCATACCACCAGACGGACATGAAGAAAAGCACCCATACATAAACTTGTACACTGGAAAATAATTTCGACTCTACTGCCACTTCTTAATGGCTCAAATCACATAAATTTAAATATAAATCAATGGTAATGTGAGTTGAAGACATAAAAACTCTGAAAGTGGCACATAATAAAGGCGAGTATAGCAGGTCGTCGTCCGTCAGCGCACGCGCAGCCAACCGCGACACTCGCCACAGTCCTTGCTCCTACCAGCCGGAGGACAATGCTCCGATGAAAGCGTCATCTGATCGACCATCGTCCACGTTAATTGCATCTTCAGTAGCACGATTAGGTGAATCAGTGAATTCCACTTGGTAATAAAAGCTGGGTAAACTCGTTTGTGTAAGTTGCTTCCTAGTCCTTCATAGAGCTGGTTCGACGGCAAGGACATTTATTTATTTCTTTCCTTTTTTGTATGAGCTAACTCTGATGTCTAGTTTTTAGGCTGCCTGAAGGTCTCCAATATGGTATATCGACTGGAAAAGCTGGGATCAACATCTTAACGTGCATTCCTAAGCACGTAAGCGCTCCATATCTGGAGCGCTCCACATCACCACTAAAAGGTTCACCCATCCAAGTAGTGACCCGGCGGAGTGTTGCTTAACCTGCTAGGAACACCGAAGTAGGCCACGGCATGAGCTCTTCATTTATTTGTTTGCGACTGAAATACAAAGTAACACAGCCTACTAGAATACTGTAACCCCCCCCCCCTAAAAATACTTCCCCATAAAAACTTTCTTTTATGTTCATTTTATGGCCATATGATGTCTAGTTTGGTTAGAACCCTACGCATATACCGTACATAACCCGCGATTCTTTTGAGGTATTTTAAAACGATTTCTCTAGCCTACCCTAAGATTATCTACCTACCTGTAAATTAAACGATTTCTCTAGCCTACCCTTAGTTTTTCTACCTACCTGTAAATTATCTATTCTAACACAAATTTTGATCGAAAACTCTTTCTGAACTTATTTTCTATTATTCCTATACTTATCAACGAATTAACGGCCTAAGATTGGCGTTTTATTCTCTACTCTTGAATCTAGTGGTTTAACAGCTTATAGTTATTAAATAGTATATTAGATATGCTATCAATTAAACGTAATACATTATATTGATATGAATCTTTCATTCTGACTCTCTGAAATCAGTAAAGGATTAATGGATCTAATTCTCTTTCATACTGGCTTTAGTGATCGACGTAAAACTTGTGAATATAATTATCTTTCATACTGGCTCTGTTGATCGGCATGTGATCATGAATAGTTTTGTCTCTCACATTCTGACTCTAAATTGGCATAGGGACGCGCTCCGCCCCGCGCGTCCTGTGGGTTTCGTCTCCATACTTGGGTACCCCCCACCAAGATTTCATTTTGGGGGTTGAGAACATGCCTCGTTACTGTCTGTAATTGTATGGTCAGTCTTTTGACAAACAAAGGAGTAAGAGGGAGTGATTTTTCAGCTAAGGTGCATCAAATCACTGATATTGATAATACCTATAACTTAGGTAAAATGAAGCAGTTATTTGTCTGCTAATACAATACGAAATGTCCAAGGAATTAGATTCCTAAATGTTAGCTTATTAGCTATACACTATATGAAATCAATGATATATTTCACCATGATTACTGATAGTATCAAAGACTTACATTTGCCTGTCTTTGTAGCGTGAACCTTATTGGTTGTACCTCATCTATTGCGAGGATTTATTGTGTAGATAAGAACTGCATCTGCTTGTCTTAGTAGCTTCAATAGCTTGATAAAATATATCAATACCCTTATTAGGCAATCACCTCATCTTGTGCGAGGATTTTAATATGAAAACAAAGGATTCCATTCCTGGACAATTTTATATTGAATCATAGAACTTAACTGCTCATTCTCTCCAGTTAACAGGTAGATAGATAATTATATATAATATACCTTTACAGGCTAGATAGATTTTAAAACAATATATTATTGAATCTAAAAATAGAACGGCTTGGCCTGCTGGTCTTAGCTAGGACGCTGCCACCATAAAGATCTAGATTTTACCAATAGGCTAAATAAATTCCTGCCTACCTACTTTAATAGGCCTATTCAGGCAGGTTTGACTTTATAACGTAATATATATTATAGAATCTACAAAAAGGACGGCTTGGCCCGCCGGATTTAGCGTGAAAAAAATACAGGACCTAGATTTAACAAATATACTAAATAAATTCCTGCCTACCTACTTTTCCTAGCCTACCATTGAACCTGAACCTACGTAGGCCCTAAAATAGCTAAGTGTGGGATTCTTTCAAAACTAGAAGTACAACCTTCTCATTTACATGTAAACGTGCGTGTCTCTTATCGGGGTGTAATGATGAGATACCTGGCTAACTGCTAGACCTAACGTCTCTACAAATATGTACGTGTACCTACCACCCTAGCCCTAAACATATAAGTGTGATAGATAAATATATAGATAAGTACGGGAAGTCTGTTACCAAGCGACCTAAGGCAACAGATGGAAAGTGGGTAGGAAGTAAGGATGAGGGAAAGATTTTCTCACTGCCGGTCAAGCAGGCTCACAAGACCGATCAGGGTGCTGACGGCTAAAGGTGTCTTGGCCGCAGTGAGAGGATGATGGAACCCCACAAAGCTAAGGGCAAGGAACGTAGCCCTTGGGTATAACACCGCAAGGTTTCCGGACTACGTTTGAAGTGATCATTCAAACAAGCCTTCTACCCTTCTCATTTACTTGCTCAATACGCATGGCCAGCAGGCTCACCAACCAATTGAAGGACGTGAAGGAGTCTTAGCCACGTATTGAGAAGCAAAGAAAGAGCAGATCATCTCTGAACTCGCTATACTCTCGTCTATTATCTGTCTTGAATTACGCATGGTCAGCAGGCTCACTAGACCAATTTAAGGGCGTGAAGGTGTCTTAGCCACGTAATAGATAATAGTCGAAAGTTCACTTTAAATTACGCTTGGTCAGCAGGCTCACTAGACCAATTTAAGGGCATGAAGGTGTCTTAGCCACGTAATATCACTTGATAATTTACACTGAATTTACTTTACGAATTATAATCGTATAAAAATGGCGATAAGGCTTGGATGAACGATAACTTCTTGGGAACCGTGGACCGTCCGTCCGTAATTTCGCCTCGACTTATTCTTGCTCCTCCCCGTACTGATAATTGTGGAATGATCTCACCGTACCGATAATTGTGGAATGATCCCGAATGTACTTAAATTCCCCTTTTTAAAACCTTTTTCGTTCCGCCTCATCGCATTCGAAACGCAATAACAAGTTCCGGAAGTTACGCTCAATCTAAATCTACCTCAGTCAATATTTTGATAGAAAAGTGATACATTATATAAAGTATTCCTATCAAAAGTTTATACTTTTAATCAGTTATGAATAGTAATAGTTATCTTACAGGATTTCCATTAATTTAGCGATAATAAATACCTTTCGTATTACGTCGCTTGAACTGATGGATTATTCTAAAATAGGCCATTCTGAACATTATATCTATTGCGTTAAGAGTTCATTTCATTATCTAAATTTGAGTGAACCTCCATATAGTCCCGCTTGGCAGCTCTGCTAACTCAATGATCAGACCCATCCAGTCCAATATGGTCTTTATGTTTATAAATTTAAGGTTTAAATTATGCTTTAAAGTGTGTTTTCAACCTAAAACTTTCCACTCATTATTGTTTACGCTGCATTTTTCACAAAATGCAATAACAAAATCCGGATGTTAGCTCATTTATAATCTACCCTCATTTATATTAAATGTAGCATTTCTGTAGTTAAATTATTACAATAATATAGTTATTGTTATGCTAACTTTATGATTATATTCATTCGTGAAATTCAAGATGTTTTATAAAGCTTTATGAATTCAATTAATCTAGCAATAATTAAATAACTTTTTTTCAGTTTGTTGATTGACCTACCCAACTATTTAGAACTAGTAATTATGGTTCTTATACTTGATACGTTAGAGTTCATATTATATTTTCAATAAATGGTTGAATCTCCTATAATTCGTTGTTTGACGTCGCTAGTGTTTTTAAATAAAGCAAGCGGTGATGCCATCTTTTTTATTTATTATGCAATATTATGTCTAAGCTTCTATAATGCATTGATTGATGTCGCTAGTGTTTTCACTCGCGTATTTTCAAATAACGCAAGCAGTGATGCCATCTACTTAATTTATTTAGCAATATTATGTCTAAGCTTCTTTAATGCATTAGTTCTTGTCGCTAGTGTTTTTGCCCGCGTATTTTCAAATATAGCAAGCGGTGATGCCATCTTTTTTATTAATTATGCAATATTATGTATAAGCTTCTACAATGCATTATTTGCTGGCGCTAGTGTTTTTGGCCGCGCATTTTCAAATAACGCAAGAGGTTTATTTAGATAATATATTTTCCTATATTTGTGAGTGACGGAACACACCATAGGGTTCTGTTCCGTTACAGCCAACCCCCAATTTTTACGCAGGTGAGTAAATATTTAACCGAAGGAAAAATTTTAACCCATTAAATTCACAAATATATAATATTATTTCATTGATAAGTCATTTAACTAAGTACAAATTTCTAATTTGCTAACATTTGAATCCAAATATTTGAATTGGCGTCTGTATGTAAATATGTTGTGTGTTCTTACAATATGTTAATGTGTTTAAACTGAAATATAAACAAGCATCAATGAGCATTTAATTTTTTTTTATAGAATAATACTCAAAGTCTATGTCTCTTGTTGAATTCAGATTCTTCGAAAAAGGAACTTGGTTGTGAAGCAAATCAATCCTAATGATTTGATGTAAGAGCATCCCATGAACCTCTTTTCCTCAGTAATACGAACACTTACACCACCTTCTCTCAAACCCAAATTCATCATGAGCATTTAAGCTCTTTAACTAAATTAAAACTTGATTAATATCACAGAGCATGTATAGTGTGCGTAAATTTCTTTCGTGCGTGTAGAGTAGGACTCTTTATGAGATCAGCTATATTAGAATATACTGATGAATGTCTTCAGACTTAACCTAACACCAAACTTCCCCATAAAAGGTCCTTGTATGTATTCTTAAATGTTATTTGCATTCAAAGTCAACAAACCGTTTCTAGTCATGTTATTGATTAATCATCTAGGCCCTCCATAATTTTTTTTTCTATAAACACTACACTTGCATTGCATTAACTTTCATTGCCATTCACGCCACCTTAAACAACTAATCAATGCATTGAAACCAGAAACTACGAAAAAATTGTACTGTTTCTCTAACAGCCAAAACCTTGTTGAATGTAACGAAACAACCCCCCAGTTGGGTAATCCCACTCACGTTTCACCGCATTTTATTTTTAAATTTAATTAATTTTGATTTAATGTTCGTATTCGACAAACGTCAAACCCAAATCAATCAAATTTAAACTGAAAACTAGCAATTTATTTGATTTTTGCAGTTCACTAAATTGTTTATCTTAAAATATTTCCTTTCCCATTTTTAAATGTATGCTATATTTTATTTAAATTATTTTATTTACTTACTTGATATGATTTAACTTATCCACTATCTATAAATTAAGCTCAGGTAGTCATCTAATCTGATTTTCTATCTGTTTGACAGACTGAATGAGTTTTATAACGACGTTTCTATGTATATTCGTCAGTTTTTTTTTTTAAAGTATACTCACTTATTTTAAAACGTCTAGGTGTTAACTAACAATAATTTGTTAATAACTCTTTTACTACTATAATCTAAGAATACTAACTTATAATTAACTTTAAATTAGATTTCCGGTAATTTTGTCTTAAATTAGATATAAATAATTTTCTAGATTGTTTTGTTACTTTTTGAAAATAAGTTATGATATAACTTTCAATTACTTCAGTTCTTTTCCCAAAACAAAAGAACTGAAGAAATTGCTAACAACGAATACTTCCTAATCTCTACTTTAATTATTTTCTATGTAAATAGTACCATACAATGTAAGTAGATCCTATTAGATATGGCTTAAATGAGCTATACCTACCTTCTTTATTTCGACCTACGAGTATGTGCTGAACCCAAACTAATAACCAACTAGAGACGTTTAAGTTAATGTTAGATTCATATAATCCCCATAATCCGCTTAATCCCAAAATTCTAAATAAAATATTCTAAATTATGTATTTGAATTGTTTTTCATTTATCTTCGTTATATTTTAATTTATCTAGTTATTTATTTTGCTTGATAACCGTGTATATAGAATTACTTGTGTTTGTTTTATAAGGTATAGTGGAATATTAAAAGAATATATATTTATTTTGTAAAAAAACTTCAATTATTTCCGATATAATTGACAATTCCTAGTATACCTACATATCTATATGTACCTCTAATTACTTATTTCATTTTTATTTTCAGTAAAATTCATGAAAATGAACTTAATATAAAGTATTACGCCAAAACTTTAAATATCAACCCCCCATTTTTTTAACTAAACCGTATTTATGATTTGTTTCTATTATTTTAAATTGCAACCCCCCATTAATTGAACTAAACCGTAACTGTGATTTGTTTCTGTTTTTAAATATCAACCCCCCATTAATGAAACTAAACCGTAACAAGGTTTTGTTTCTGTTTTTAAATACCAAACCCCCAAATATTAAACTAAACCGTAACAATGTTTTGTTTCTGTTTTTAAATACCAACCCCCCATTAATTAAACTAAACCGTAACTATGTTTTGTTTTTGTTTTTGAACTTAAATAGTAAACTATTCGAACTAAACTGCTTTTATAAATTAATGAAATCAAAATATTTAACAAAAGACAAATTACCTAGGCTCTAAACTACAAAACCGCAAACAATTTTATTCCGTTCTATCTATCTGAATTTTATCTGAACTGTAAAATATCTATCTGACTAATCGTATATAAGTTATGACTAAATTACATTTTTAAATTAACGAAACCATCATATTTAACAAAACGACCTTAGTTTTAAACTTAAAACCCTCAATTTAGTTTTCTATTCTTAATTCCGTTCTATCTATATAAATCATACTTATGCAAACGGTGAAATAAGTATCCGCCTAAAAGTAGATGTAAGTTATAAGGTTCCTATTAAAAAAAGCAATGTTGAGGAAAGCGGTGTACCGATAACAATTTTCATTAGTAGTATCAGTAATAGTTAAATTTAGACTACCTTATAACAAGCCAATACCTACCCTAGTATGAACGCTTGGTAATTTTAATAAAAGTTTTGTACGAACCTACTACTAACTAAGTTATGTAAGGAAGTCTAACTTATCTCAATTATCTACCTGCCTCAGTATTTTAGCTTACCTAGTTACGTTATATTACATTAACATAATATTTATCGTACATAACTTACAAACCAAATCTATCATCAATGAGTAAGTAAGTAGCTCAAGCTAGCCGAAAATCGAAATGAAGGAGAGGGCGTGATTCTACGACTACCTACTACTTCAAGTAGATACTATACTTATTTCAGTATCTAGATCTACCTGTTGTCTCCCAAACTCAAGAAGGCCTAATGCATGAATACTACCTACTTACTAAATTTTACGAAAACAACTGTTTCTATTTTTATTTTATGTGAAATCTTACGAATACAGAAATTAAGGTTATGAATTTTAATATGTAAACATGTCTATCTCTTTCTTAAACTAAAAATAAAGTGCTGAACAAATTTAGGTGAAACTCCGCACTTGGCCAGTTCCAATTTAGGAATCCACACAAGCGAATCCGCAGACGTTTACCAGTAATAATCTAAACTAACTCACTTCCTATCGCAACACAAAATAAACTATGTGCTGAACTAATTTAGGTGAAACTCTGCATGTGGGCAGTTCCAATTTAGGAATCCACACGATAACTACTAAGTCGCATTTACCTAACTCTTTCCTAAGAGTCAGAAACCAACAACCTACAGAGAGAAAGAGAGAGAGAGAGAGAACCTACATCCCTACGCGTCATCAAACGGCCCCCCCTCCAAACTGTGTCTGAACGAAAAGTTGCTGAACTACTTATGACTCCGAAAACTTTCTACAAATTTTATTTTCACCGAAATATAAAACTAAGTAATCTACGAAACAACATTTTCTAGACTTATTTTTACAGAACTAAACGACGCCACGAGCGTTTTTTGCAAACTTTTTTTTTAAATAAACTACGCCTCGATCGTTTTTACAGACTTTAATTTTTTTAACTGAAGCTACGCCACGAGCACTTGTTTTGTTTATTTTATTTTCGTGTAATGAGCTACCCCACGAGTAAGTTTCCGATTTTATTTTTACGCCACGAGCACCTTTATCCAACTACTAGACGATCACGGCCTATGTGCACTAACACTGTCGGACGTAAAATGGCAATCTAGCCTAACCCACGTTCTTGCTAAATTTCAGTCTATTATATGTTAAATTATCACCTGTACTATTAGTTATTCTGCGTATAAACTTAAGAATATACGTATCTATTTATTACTTTATCTCATTATCCTATTATTATCAATCAAGTTTTGGAATAAGAATCTGAACCCTACGAATAATCTGCGACTAAAAGTAACACCATCAGTTTGAAGAAGTTCACTGCTTGAATTTTAAATAAATATACCGACACTGAGCTACCTACTTTAAACTATTTTTTTGCTACTTATTTTATACTACCTACTTACTTAATCGTTTTAAAACCTCTCCTCTATACGCGGCAACAAATTGTGCGAAATAATTCCGCACTGTACACTACTTATAACTATACCTAAGCAAATCTTCAAACCTACATAATTTCTCAAATATGTACTTACTTACATTTTATGTAGAATCTTAACAGATAATAATACTAAATTATGTTAAATCAATAATCTATACTGCTAAAATAAACCGCATTACTTGTATTAATACCAAATCCTGTTCACGGCACGCTAAATTGTAACCCCCCCCCCCTAAAAATACTCCCCCATAAAAACTTTCTTTTATGTTCATTTTATGGCCATATGATGTCTAGTTTGGTTAGAACCCTACGCATATACCGTACATAACCCGCGATTCTTTTGAGGTATTTTAAAACGATTTCTCTAGCCTACCCTAAGATTATCTACCTACCTGTAAATTAAACGATTTCTCTAGCCTACCCTTAGTTTTTCTACCTACCTGTAAATTATCTATTCTAACACAAATTTTGATCGAAAACTCTTTCTGAACTTATTTTCTATTATTCCTATACTTATCAACGAATTAACGGCCTAAGATTGGCGTTTTATTCTCTACTCTTGAATCTAGTGGTTTAACAGCTTATAGTTATTAAATAGTATATTAGATATGCTATCAATTAAACGTAATACATTATATTGATATGAATCTTTCATTCTGACTCTCTGAAATCAGTAAAGGATTAATGGATCTAATTCTCTTTCATACTGGCTTTAGTGATCGACGTAAAACTTGTGAATATAATTATCTTTCATACTGGCTCTGTTGATCGGCATGTGATCATGAATAGTTTTGTCTCTCACATTCTGACTCTAAATTGGCATAGGGACGCGCTCCGCCCCGCGCGTCCTGTGGGTTTCGTCTCCATACTTGGGTACCCCCCACCAAGATTTCATTTTGGGGGTTGAGAACATGCCTCGTTACTGTCTGTAATTGTATGGTCAGTCTTTTGACAAACAAAGGAGTAAGAGGGAGTGATTTTTCAGCTAAGGTGCATCAAATCACTGATATTGATAATACCTATAACTTAGGTAAAATGAAGCAGTTATTTGTCTGCTAATACAATACGAAATGTCCAAGGAATTAGATTCCTAAATGTTAGCTTATTAGCTATACACTATATGAAATCAATGATATATTTCACCATGATTACTGATAGTATCAAAGACTTACATTTGCCTGTCTTTGTAGCGTGAACCTTATTGGTTGTACCTCATCTATTGCGAGGATTTATTGTGTAGATAAGAACTGCATCTGCTTGTCTTAGTAGCTTCAATAGCTTGATAAAATATATCAATACCCTTATTAGGCAATCACCTCATCTTGTGCGAGGATTTTAATATGAAAACAAAGGATTCCATTCCTGGACAATTTTATATTGAATCATAGAACTTAACTGCTCATTCTCTCCAGTTAACAGGTAGATAGATAATTATATATAATATACCTTTACAGGCTAGATAGATTTTAAAACAATATATTATTGAATCTAAAAATAGAACGGCTTGGCCTGCTGGTCTTAGCTAGGACGCTGCCACCATAAAGATCTAGATTTTACCAATAGGCTAAATAAATTCCTGCCTACCTACTTTAATAGGCCTATTCAGGCAGGTTTGACTTTATAACGTAATATATATTATAGAATCTACAAAAAGGACGGCTTGGCCCGCCGGATTTAGCGTGAAAAAAATACAGGACCTAGATTTAACAAATATACTAAATAAATTCCTGCCTACCTACTTTTCCTAGCCTACCATTGAACCTGAACCTACGTAGGCCCTAAAATAGCTAAGTGTGGGATTCTTTCAAAACTAGAAGTACAACCTTCTCATTTACATGTAAACGTGCGTGTCTCTTATCGGGGTGTAATGATGAGATACCTGGCTAACTGCTAGACCTAACGTCTCTACAAATATGTACGTGTACCTACCACCCTAGCCCTAAACATATAAGTGTGATAGATAAATATATAGATAAGTACGGGAAGTCTGTTACCAAGCGACCTAAGGCAACAGATGGAAAGTGGGTAGGAAGTAAGGATGAGGGAAAGATTTTCTCACTGCCGGTCAAGCAGGCTCACAAGACCGATCAGGGTGCTGACGGCTAAAGGTGTCTTGGCCGCAGTGAGAGGATGATGGAACCCCACAAAGCTAAGGGCAAGGAACGTAGCCCTTGGGTATAACACCGCAAGGTTTCCGGACTACGTTTGAAGTGATCATTCAAACAAGCCTTCTACCCTTCTCATTTACTTGCTCAATACGCATGGCCAGCAGGCTCACCAACCAATTGAAGGACGTGAAGGAGTCTTAGCCACGTATTGAGAAGCAAAGAAAGAGCAGATCATCTCTGAACTCGCTATACTCTCGTCTATTATCTGTCTTGAATTACGCATGGTCAGCAGGCTCACTAGACCAATTTAAGGGCGTGAAGGTGTCTTAGCCACGTAATAGATAATAGTCGAAAGTTCACTTTAAATTACGCTTGGTCAGCAGGCTCACTAGACCAATTTAAGGGCATGAAGGTGTCTTAGCCACGTAATATCACTTGATAATTTACACTGAATTTACTTTACGAATTATAATCGTATAAAAATGGCGATAAGGCTTGGATGAACGATAACTTCTTGGGAACCGTGGACCGTCCGTCCGTAATTTCGCCTCGACTTATTCTTGCTCCTCCCCGTACTGATAATTGTGGAATGATCTCACCGTACCGATAATTGTGGAATGATCCCGAATGTACTTAAATTCCCCTTTTTAAAACCTTTTTCGTTCCGCCTCATCGCATTCGAAACGCAATAACAAGTTCCGGAAGTTACGCTCAATCTAAATCTACCTCAGTCAATATTTTGATAGAAAAGTGATACATTATATAAAGTATTCCTATCAAAAGTTTATACTTTTAATCAGTTATGAATAGTAATAGTTATCTTACAGGATTTCCATTAATTTAGCGATAATAAATACCTTTCGTATTACGTCGCTTGAACTGATGGATTATTCTAAAATAGGCCATTCTGAACATTATATCTATTGCGTTAAGAGTTCATTTCATTATCTAAATTTGAGTGAACCTCCATATAGTCCCGCTTGGCAGCTCTGCTAACTCAATGATCAGACCCATCCAGTCCAATATGGTCTTTATGTTTATAAATTTAAGGTTTAAATTATGCTTTAAAGTGTGTTTTCAACCTAAAACTTTCCACTCATTATTGTTTACGCTGCATTTTTCACAAAATGCAATAACAAAATCCGGATGTTAGCTCATTTATAATCTACCCTCATTTATATTAAATGTAGCATTTCTGTAGTTAAATTATTACAATAATATAGTTATTGTTATGCTAACTTTATGATTATATTCATTCGTGAAATTCAAGATGTTTTATAAAGCTTTATGAATTCAATTAATCTAGCAATAATTAAATAACTTTTTTTCAGTTTGTTGATTGACCTACCCAACTATTTAGAACTAGTAATTATGGTTCTTATACTTGATACGTTAGAGTTCATATTATATTTTCAATAAATGGTTGAATCTCCTATAATTCGTTGTTTGACGTCGCTAGTGTTTTTAAATAAAGCAAGCGGTGATGCCATCTTTTTTATTTATTATGCAATATTATGTCTAAGCTTCTATAATGCATTGATTGATGTCGCTAGTGTTTTCACTCGCGTATTTTCAAATAACGCAAGCAGTGATGCCATCTACTTAATTTATTTAGCAATATTATGTCTAAGCTTCTTTAATGCATTAGTTCTTGTCGCTAGTGTTTTTGCCCGCGTATTTTCAAATATAGCAAGCGGTGATGCCATCTTTTTTATTAATTATGCAATATTATGTATAAGCTTCTACAATGCATTATTTGCTGGCGCTAGTGTTTTTGGCCGCGCATTTTCAAATAACGCAAGAGGTTTATTTAGATAATATATTTTCCTATATTTGTGAGTGACGGAACACACCATAGGGTTCTGTTCCGTTACAGCACTACTACGTATTATAGAATTAAAGTGCGTGAACTATAAATAATGTATGTTTGTTCCTACTGAGCGGATTGAGCTTAAATTGCAATAGTAGATTGTTTTACAAGGGACTAAACCATCCCATTATATACGAGGTTGTTATACTCCCGAGCTTAGCGAGGGAGGATGACAAGACCGAGTTATAATGGGTGGTTTTGGCCCGAGTAAAACACTCTACTTTTCACTTCGATTGCGAGAAAATAAAACAATTCCAAATTAGTCAATTTTCAGAAATTTTATTAAAAATTAAATGTGCAGTTAGAGCAATTTTGAATGTTTAGTGATATGTTTTTCCCGGGCAATTTTATTTCGTTTCTCTGTGATTGGGATGTGATAATATTTTGAGTTGATTGTTGTGGAGTAAAAGTTGGAGAGACTCGAAACATGCTTGAGTTTCCTGCGCGGCTTCAGCTGAGTTCACATATTCATCCAATCCCGCGATGTAGATGCTTGGGGTTCTGTAATGTTTGGTAGAATATTGATTCCTTCCATAATCCGCTGCGTGACGTGATACTTGTTTTGTATAGAGTCCTCTATATAACCTTCAGCCACTTGATCGGACCTCCATCCACCGTGGCGTTTTAATGTCGTTATATTCGCACCAGAGTCCGCCAACAGAGTCGCGGATGTTCTGCGGAAACAATGGCCCGTGTAGAGTTCCGGATTTGGTAAATTTAGATAAGTGGCAATATCTTTAGGCATGTTACCAAATTTATTTTTGCCTATGACTTGCCTTGTGCATTTACCATTTTGATAATTTAGAAAAAATCTTCTCGTTGAAACATTAGTGGGACGTAACTCCTGATAGGCTTTAACTATATTAAGGTATTCTCCACTGATGACAAATTTACGCTCTTTGTTTGTTTTCGTGTTCGGCAGACTCACAGCTTGTAGGTTTGTATCCGTTTCTACGTCTTCTAGCGTTATATTGGCAAGCTCTATTTCTCTGCATGCACCGCTGATTCCATAAATTAAAGCAACCTGTTGAACAAAAAAATAAGTGTGTTAATAATCGTAATAACCTAGGTACATAATTTAGGTATGTAGGTAGGTATCTATTTATTTAGTTTGAGTAGAGTACATAAGTAGGTTACCTTTGTTGCCAAGTATTGTTTATTTGGAGCGTTATTTAAAAATGTTTCGATTTCTTGTGTCGTCAAGACTTTAGATTTTTTTGCCTTGTATCCAGTGGACAATTTCTTCAGTAAAGCCGTTAAATTTACATATTTTTTAATATCGACGTCGTGTCTCGTTTTTAAGGTCATTCTTAACATTGAATATGTGCTCCAAAGAGTCGACGATTTGAATTTTTCGATAATTCATCAAAATAAGTGAGAAAAACCCCTTCTGTAAAAGAATCCACACGTTTCTCATCTCTCCATTTCATAAAATTTTCGTAACTCTTTAAATATATTTCACGTGATTTTGTCGGCAACAGATTCATAATTATTTCTTTGCCCTTTTCTTCCATTTGCATATTAGCATCTTCACTATCACTTGATGACATTTTTCACGTTCACAATTTGAAAGTTAAAGTCAGGAAGTTAAACGTAAAAGTTTGTGATTTGGAATGAAGAAAATTCTAGAGATTTAGCGCCAATACCATCTTTTTTTTAAATCTCTATACCTTCAATAACCCTCAACGAAACAGTTCGCATTCTACCGTGAAGGGAAGAATCAACCTTCATAAAACATCACCAAGACGGTTCTATTTTCAAAAAAAAAGATTGACGGAGCACCAAGAAGTCGAGTTTTTATATAAGAGAACGAATGCTTTGTACGGGCTGATGATTTTAGACAAAAATTAAAAAGAAAAAATACTTTTTAGCCCTAGGTATTAAACTCGAGTTTTAGGCCCGCTAAGCTACACTATTATGATACACTTTTTGAGCAAGAGAAGTGAAAATTATATATTTCAAGACCAGGAATGACATATAGGCTACTTTTAATACAGGTACCACGAGAAAGAAGCCGCGGGTGAAAGCTAGTAACACCATAAAAGTTTAACAATAACAGGGGTGAAAAAAGTAAAAACGACGCGATCTGTGCTACAACAGCAGCAGACATCAAAGTAAAACAACACAAAATACATTATGTACACAGTGTTAAAAGTTTGTAGAAAGCTTCGTTTGAAACAGCCGATTTTGGGAGAGGGTACAATACATATTGTGAGAGCTTCACGCCGTTATGTTTGTTCACGGCTGACCGCTGGACAAACACCCGGGGAGCGCTGCGCGTGCGCAACTGTCTCACGCTCCCAGCCGGTGGGCAGGCTTTCACATCCGACAGTACTGTTGCTCAATAAACAAGATTCCCTTCGTTGCTGTTTATCGAATTGTAACTTAATTTTATTTAAAAAAAAACTTTTGTGAAATATTTTAAGATATACTAAGTAACATTTTGCAGTAGAAATGCACCAGCATTGACTACGCGTTCGGCCGTAATCATAAGACGTAGAAGCAATCGTATTTACTGAACAAAAATCTGTATGAGATCGAGACCGAGACGGATGGTGATCGCTCCTGATTGTTGGAATGCACTAATACAATTTTTGTTCAGTGAAATATAATCGTCATACGATAATCTTGTCGTGAAAGCGCCAAAAAGTTTCGATCGCTGTCGAGGGTCCACATAGGATGAGTGCAATTAGAAAAAATCGCCCTCCGCGACTTTGTACTCTTTCGTTTGTTATTTTAGCCCTACACTCGCACACGGGCAATTTTATGAGTTTCACATACATACATTTTGTAAATTACTCAAAAACAAAGAAAAAAATCACAGTTTTTTGTTTTACTAGTTTCCGCCCACGGCTTCGCTTGCGTGGTACCCGGTATAAATAAATAAATTAAATAACTACTTATATTCTAAGTTTCATCCAATTCCGTTCAGTAGTTATTGCGTGAACGAGTAACAAACATCAACCCATACCATCCATACTCACAAACTTTCGCATTAATAATATTAGTAGGATTATTCCACGCGCGTGAATATGCCTTTTTAACTTTATCAGAGTTACATTTGAGACGATATTTTGAAGACTAAGGAGTGAGTAACTTGAGGTTTGTTTAATAATTCTAATAATAATTAATTTCCAAACAGTTATCCAACTACGCTAACAAGTTAAACAATAATGAATCATAAGTTACAAACAACTACCTAATTGAATTGTATTGTAATTGTTGTGTGTAAATTATTCTAGGAAACTGCTGCCTAAGCTTGCCATTGAAAACGGTAACTTAAAAGATTATTCATAAAGTTATTCTTAAGTATCGGAGAGTGCCGGTTCGGGTTATCTTTCAGTCGCTGTTATAATGACGGTTCCTCGACTGGGGCCGAACATGATCGAATAAATCACGACATAGCGCATCTAGTGTTAGATAAACAAATAGCTTGCTGCAGTCGTTAATCTGATGTACACAACCTGCGGTCATTTCGACTGGCCTTATATATGGGAGAGGCCTTAGGACTTAGGGGAGACCTGTCCAGCGGTGGACTGATATAGGCTGGTGTTGTACAGCTCAGATAGTAGTAACTCTTCCTTCAAAGCTCAGCCTAAGCGGTCACCTATCCAAATGTTGAGCAGGTTGAGAACGGCTTAGATTGCTTAAATTAGATAATAAGCCATGCTGCAAACGCTTCATACTTATCCTAACTACATTTTTAGCCTGATTTTAAAATGATTGAGGTTGCCACTAAAATTGATATTTATAAGTCTGATGCGATAAGGCTAGCCCGTAGAAGAACGTATGTAACCCGAAAAAAAATATACTAAATTTGAACGAACGATTAGACTTCACTTTTCTAAATCAGATAGTTGACGGATATAGAGGGAAGACTATGTATCTATACTTCATACATAAATATGGTCTTGTCGAGTTCCACACGTGCTATGTTTAGAATTGTCCCTGTATAAACACGGCTGTCAAATCATGTGTGATTTTGATAGATACTAAGACATAAGACAAGAAATTTATTGGTAATAGAAAATATTACATGAGCGTTGGCATTACGTACAATTATTCTACTAATTATAAGCGTATCATCATAAACAAAAATTAAGTTTGTTTTGTATACCTACCTTTACACTACATTTGAGAAGCTGGATATTTTTTTATGTTCGTAATAATAAATAATAATATAATTGCTAATACGGGAAAAACAAGGTGCTGAGATTTTTTACGAATTCCTTGGCTTGTAAGAAAAGAAAAAAGTGGCTTGGTAATATTCTAGTTTGATTTCGATTAATATCCGGGAAAAAGGAAACAAATATCTATTAGCATTATAAATGTGGTTTGCGATTGCTAAAATTTAAAATTTGTATTCATCCCTAATAACATTGTTAAAGTTTAAATAATAACGCTGCTAAAAACCTGGTCAGAAAAAGGTTGACCGCGGCTGAAAGTTTAGATAGGCTCCATTCGTGCACTGAAGAGATTAGTAAGTCAGGAAGGGCAAGCGAAATTATAGCGCTACGCCGATTCCGCTCTCCACTGACGAATTATGCGGATCACGACCGACTTTTGTCCGATTTTTGCAACACAAAAAATAAAAAATAAAATCATTGAAACACATGACATGTCACAGTTACATATTTCCATGTTCCTGTGATTTTATTTTCGTGTCGTGATCGAACGATTTAGAAAAATGCAGGTATTCCACTTGTCCCATTTGTTTAGTATTACATCATTTACGAGCATTTTAGATTACAAACATTCCTTCTTAGACAAAAGGAGAAATAAATATCAGTAAACAGTTAATAAAAAAAATATGTTTAAGAGTTGGGGAGTAATTTTGCCGTTGCTCGCGTAGCAAATCCCATTATAACGAGGGAGACAGACACCAGCAGGCCTCTCCACTTAGTGGTTTTTCCGTCGGACGGCGCCGAAGCTCCTGTGCTGTGTCAATACATTTTCCTGCTGTTCCGCACTCGTTATAAACAGAATATTAAACGATTCAATATGTTTCATTCGAGAGATGACAGCTCTAATTGAATATTGTATAGTTAAAATACATGAGGTACAAAATGGATACCGCTATTTATCAGAGCGAAATCCAGAGTAGCTTATATTACGGACGGAGGTGATTTCCTTGTGGAAAAAGCTCGCGCATAAATAATATTATAACCGGTGGAGGCAGCGGCAGAACGCGCATTTCCATAATTCTGCTCGTTACCGACGCCTGATTCCTCGCAGCTTGTCGACTCGATTGTATCTACTGGATCCAGTGAGTAAATAAATTACATTAATCAAAAGCTCAATAAATGGAATTCTTCAGCAGAAACCTATGTTCAGTAGTGGACTTCTAATAAGTTATTTCAAATGATCTATCAATTGAAATCATAAATGTATCAATTGTGTCAAGTCGGAAAGACAAATCCTTAATCAATGACGTTCGCAAACTCGCAATCTCCACAAATCGGCTACAGTTTTTGTAAAATATTACAGTTTCAAAAGATAACGACTCATTCTAAAACATCGCCAACGAAGAATCCATTCATCGGAGTGAGGAAATAATAAGAGTCCGTGATTATGAACAGGTGTTTCGTAATGAACATGAAGCGTAGGTAGATTATAAATTCTTTCTACAAGCATCAGTGTTCTGACATTGTCAGGAACAGTGACGGAATTCTAGATGCCTTACGTATGAATAGTTGGAGCAGGTGTGTACGGTGGGGTTCGGCCGCGCTCCGTCGCATCCTATCGCAATCTATACATTATTAATATCTAGTATAGCTGGGCACCGGTGGTATTAGCATACCTGAGCAGCAGCAACGAGCAAGTGCCCAGTCATGCTAAAGGTAAACTTGCACAAGCACAGGGCGACTTAGAAATACCATTTTGTGCCAATGTGCTAAGCTAGACTATGGTGATCGTTAGCTTTGTTCAGCGAAATGCCATCCGTCGATAAGCTTAGAGCTTAAACCAATTAGTTGGCTGTGGATCCATAGTCTGATATTTTCAGATTGGTAGTACGAAGCACATTTACAATAGAGGTCACTTCTGTAGGTATACGAGCTTATTAGAAGCAGACGGTATACTGCCAAAGCGATGTCGTGCAAGCTAGTTGTAATAGTTCCCCAGCATAGATAACTACACAATGGGCAGGCCGGCCACCGGTCATGTCAGAGGCGCGCCAACCACGCGCATGAAACAGCTCGACTCGACTCGCATTCCCTGCGATCCATTTGCCTTGAGTCGACAATGTAAATCGCTATGTATGTTTCCTGCATCTCTAAGAAGTCGACGGCAAGTTATTAACGCTAGTAATCTAATAAGTAAGATAAATATTGATGCGCGAAGTCATTACAATGTCCCCTACTTTCTGGCACATAGAATAGGACAGGCGCCGACGGCTTTTGTATAATACAAAAATGCACGCAGAATATTAAAACTAGTCGAGTTGTCGCGAGTCGCGTGTCACCCCTGTGATAATGTGTAATGTGTGTGAGCAGGGAATGTATTCAGATGCACGGTGCCATCATTAGCATCTGTATTCAGTTCTGCAGAATCAAATAGCAAACCATGATGCTTGATTGGGCTAAGCTAAAATAACAAATTGCTTACAAGCATAAAGTTATTTAATTGTTTATGTGATTTAAGCCAGGGCCATCAAGGCGGTGCAACAGTAAAGTTTTTAATTAAACGAGTAAAGCGAACGCTGGGGGCTTAACGACCGCATTTTTCTAGATTCCCTTCGCGCGCTTCACTCTCGGGAAATCTCTTGGCGCCGTACGAATAATTGCACAAATTAATAATGCGAAATCGGGAGACAGAACGACGGCTGCGACGCGGCTCTTTTCATTTGCGAGAGTGGACAACATTAGCATAGCTACTTAGCTTGCGTAGCTGAATTTAAACCAACAGTGGGGAGCCGTCATAAAACCTTTTGAGCGTAAAGTCGGTAATGCGCTAGTTTTTTTGCGGCGCGTCGAGTTGGACGCAAGTTAGGAGCACTTGGGAGTTTTAATTGATTTACAGCAGGTTGGAAGTGGGCGTGCGGGAGAAGTACAACTGTACAAACGAGGCAACACGAGTGAAGTAAGGCGAGACCGGGCGGCGCGCACGGCGTTGTCTCGACTCCAAGTAGGCCGCACTCAGAGGGAATAGGTTTATTTTAAACTTGAATTTATCGAAAGTACTCGGTCTAGGCACGGCCGCAATCAACTTCACATGTTTTCCAACCCGATGAACAAACAAATGGAACAAGTTGTTTTCGATGCTCATTATTGCTCATGTATAACAAGGTAGGCCATCTTTTCAGAAAACATATAACTTAAAAATAACCAGTTATATGGCCAAATGTAATTGAAAAACTTTCGCACTCTTTATCTTAAGTCACTTGGTTGGTATGATAAGCCCTTATTGCTTGTCTAGTGCTTCAACTCGGACCATAATATCAACTTCACATTATAAAGCTAACTTGTTCAAACTTCAACGAAACTTCGAGATAGGGTGTTGTGCTAAGCTTAATATTTATGAATTGTTTTCAACCAGAATACCATCCAAGAATAATTAAAGACCGTTCAGGTTTTGGTACTTAATTACTTTTTACATAAAGTCTTCATTTTCGACTGCAAATTGAGTAATTTTCTTAGACAAACAAATGTTACTGAATTTAAAACAATTTAACTAGCGTTATTTACGAAAGCACCTAAAATGTAAATCAGAGAGCTTCCCCTATAGTAGAATATTATTTCTTTAACGGTCCTTAAAAGGGTTTGAAACAACAGCCCGTGAATCCATGGTTCGGCAAAGGCCCCTAACTTATGACTCAGCCTCTGAATAGCTGCCAAATGGTATTGTTGGAGGGAAAAATCAACTGTTTGTTACTCCCGAATTCAGTTCACGGACGGTCGATAAGTATGGAGAGTGGATGGAGGCCTTTTTGCAGGATTAGAGACCCTTCCTTGACGTTAGAGCAAATAAATTGAAATAATCTTTTGTTTAGTAATTGTAGTCGTATCGTAAGTACTACATTATGCATGTAAATGCTGCCTTTGAACACCGGAAAGTGGAAAAGAATTTAGTTTAAATAGCAAGTAGGAGACTACTCCGTGGCGTTCTGTGAGTTAGGTAGGTATTTAAAACGTTATTTGATCAAAGCAAGCTGAGTAAGCTCTTATAAATTATATCATAAACAATCTATTAAGTTACGGCGAGTTTCTACAAACTCTTAAACACCAAATACATTTTCAAGCGTTTATTATTTAGGTTAAGTGAAGCTGGAGGTAACTTTTTTCTGGTTTTTATAAAAATCTAAAATTATTTTCTCGTATTTAAGTTTCAAAAGTATTTTAAGTTTAGTTTTTATAGTTTCGCTGCAAATAAAACATAATTCTATTCTATTCAAACTAAAGATAATGTTGAGGAAATAGCCCAGCTGAGACGCAAGGAGCATTATAATGTATTGTTAAGATTTAGTCAATTTAATTAACCTTGAGATAATGTAGTAAAATTATATTTTACAGATTTGTTTCACCATTTAAAATAAAATGATCAGCAGATTAACGATATATCTATATCTCAGACGGCGATTGTTCGAACGCCGTATTTTTTTTTAGTTACTTAGGATTCACTTTGGTTATGGTACAAACAGACCAGGGGATCTACTCTGCAAAACGATACGTGATTATTATTATTAGTGTCGAACCCTACTCTAGGTTTATTCCCTGGTCTCGACTCAAAGAAACGAACGATGCGGATTCGTTTTTAGACTAGATGCCCTGGCTTAAAATAAGAGTTCTATTGAAAAGAGAAAGATACACTCACCCCTCAGTATCTGGTATAGGAAGACTTTGATGTGGTCTGCGGAGAGATGCTGTGGCGACACGATGATCTTGTGCAGGTCGCTCTGGAGGAGCTCGGTTATCACGTATCTATATTATGTCTGTTCAGGTAATTATTGCGCCAGCGGCGTATGCAGGGAAAGTAGCAATAACAACACATAACAGTAAAGAAAAGCCTTAGCTTTGAGCCTAAAAGCCAAAATGGGACGAAATCCTAGAGGAAATCTAGGATTTTGTCCAAGTTTTTGCCTAGAACGTAGATGGGATATTGTGTTCACCCATGATATCTGAAAGTGTCAAAACGACGTCGGTTTGGTCACTGCAGTAGCGGAACTTGACCCTATTTTAAATTAATGGGTTAATTCACATTGCTTTAATGAGTAAAATATATTACTTTTATTAAAGTATCAGATTAAACTTTTATTAGGTTATCGTATATTATAGAAACAGTCCAAGATAACTCTTCGTCGGGACCGACAAGAACAAGTTTTCTGGTTAATGTGGGCGAATATTTGAAGTTCGTGGCTTGAATTGAACCGACGGAACTGCAGGTAATGCGAGCTTACTGAAACACTAGTTTGTTTTAGACACGCTCCGCTTCCGTGATTTTGTATGGCTTGTTGTTTGTATGTACATAATGACGTTAACTCTGTTAACTAGTTCCATAAGTAGGTACCCATACGACTAATAAATGTTCATCGTCATCAACAGCCTATAGAAATACACTGCTGAACATAGGTCTCACCCAAAAATTTCACAACTGCAATCTTGATGATGTCGTTGTTACATCTGGTGGGGGGTCTCCTTACACTTCGTCTTCCAGATCGTGGATAAACGATACGTTTAATATAACATTTTAGATTGTAGACAGCGCGCAGGTATACCGGCGATAAATAAACATCTGTATATTTTCAATACAATAAAAATCAACCGACGTAAACCAATGGGGAATTAAAACGTCATGTTCGTATAAATGGCAAACATTGCCACCTACAAACTCGCTGGGGGTATAAAAATAAAAGGATGTAGCCACGAGCCGTGACAGGCGGTCGTAACCAGAACGCCTACCCAAAGGGTGGCTTCGGTTACGTCCCTTGAAACTGAAAGCCTAAATGAAGGCTCAAGATTAAGGATAACTACATTCAGATGCTTCTGTTTTTTTGGAGCATGCGAAGCTAATATTACGAAGAAAGACTCTTTATTATAAGAAAAGCTTTCTGAATTCGTTATGAAAAACTATTTCTGTTAACGGCATGATTATCTGATCAGCATTATGTTTGTTACCTGAGGCTCGTATAAGAATCTTTGGGAACACAAAGGAATAATCGCAATATGTTTGTTACTGAAACTACTAAATCAATCCGTTCAAAATAGAACGATTTTTTAAAACAATTATAGTATCTGCGCTGTTGTTATATGCCTATTTACAATCCCAAAGAATTTAATATCATCGTCAAATTACTACAAGGACTCAGATAATGTTAGCTCTACGCGAAGCAAATTCGATAGGTATCTCTCAGGGTTCTCAAAAGCTTTTCTCTTGAAACAGCTTCCCAATACTCGATACGTTTAGCTTAGCTGTTTCGGTTTGGGAAATTCATCCGGGACGAAAACATAATACAAAGCAGATATATTCCAGGGTCGAATTCGGGACTACATAACGGGAATTATAACTTTTGATCAGGATCTGTTGTGATCATTGCGCGTGGGGTTGTACCGAATATCGGGAAACAATTAAACTCATAAATCAGGGGGTAATAACCCGTTTTTACTGGAAATCTAGGGCTGTGCCTAAAAGTTAAGGCTTTGTACGCCCACGGCTGGAAGCGCGGGCTGTATAGGTATATGCGAGGGTCGCCTCTCTCGTTATCTTCTATCTGCAGCACTCGCGCTCCCGCCCGCCATTATCCAAATTACAGGACGTTTGTACGAGCTTTATCTTTGCCGTGTTTGTACTCATTTTTCGACAATACTGAATCTGTCTTATTTGTTTAATGATCTTTTGATTCTGTTTTCCAAAGCACCACTCAGAAGCACTATCTTCTACACATGATTTTTCTTCTTCTTTGTATGAATTAAGTAGTAATAGAGTTCTTTGTGGAGGGCTCTTCCGGGGAACTGCCACCATGCCTATTTCTGCCGTGAAGCAGCTGTGCTGTGTTTCGGTTTGAAGGGTGTGGGTGCCGATGAAATTACAGGCACAAGAGGCTTATCATCTTCATGCCTCAAATTGATGGACGCAGTACGTTGCATCGTAGAGCACGGTCTAAAAAAACGTGATCTACGATGCAATGCTTTGTGATATGCAATGGTTACCACTTAACATCCGGTGGGCCATGTGCTTGTTCCTTGAAGATGGAACCCTAATAAAAGCATTTACTGGCCAACTCTCATGTCAGAGTTTTCAGGCCGCCCGAAGGTCACCGACATGGCATAACTACTGAAAAAGGCGGGACAAACACCTTAACGTGCCTTCCGATGCACGGATGATCCGTAAACATGATAATAATTATTGTAGGCTAATCCAAGGCCTTATTTTCAACTCAATCGATAACGTTAAAATAAAGGTATATAAATTGTGATCATTACGAAATATTCTGCTTTAGTTTTTGCCCGCGTTCTTCCAAGTGTTGGCTCGAAAGATCTAGTGCTCTTATCTACAGCAAGAGCGCCGCTACCGGCCATTATCAAAATTACAGGACACGAATCGTACAACGCACTTGTTGCGGTGAAAGTACATTGTAGCTCCCTGGACGTGCGACTTGAATTACAATGATAAAGATTAATGTTGGTACTGTCGCGCACATAAAACAGTAATGGAAGCAACTGAGAATTTATATAAGTACTTGTAAGGGTACCTGACGAGAAGTATTGACCAAATTGCGGACGAGGGTCCAGAGGCATTGACTGCATAAAAAAAATATTATGAAGTATATTCAAATAGAATCAGACTATAAATACAAATGTTAACCTTTTCTAAATCCTTCATTGAGTATTGAAACTTTTGAACGGCAATATCGCCAATTAAAAACCGAACTACGAGAACCCATCTAAATTACGATAGATAAGAACGACTTACTTATTGTGTAGTAAAAAACAGATAGCAAAATTGTAATAAAAATGTTAAAGTTACTTCCGATTTTTCTCTGAGTAAAGTTATTACTTCTAAAATATACGTTGAACTGCCTCTCCGTCTATCTATAATACTCAAAGTGTCGGAATAGCTATATGAAAGAAGAGCCTCAAATCACAGATAGAAGATAACATAATAACGTGCCCAAACTATACATCATATCGCAGAAATAAAACTAAATTGATGTTCTTAGTAACGCAACCTGATATCGATATGCGCCACTATCTTTAGCCATAGCAAAATGAGATGTACGAACAAGGACGTTTGTTAATTATGTAGATGTATGCCATGAAGCTTCCTTAAGTATTTCCAAGCGTGTGATAAAAAAATAAGATCATCAGTGCCCAATATTTATATTTATTTGTTCCACTTATATCAATACTATAAGCGCTTCCAAACATCATTTAAAATGCGCACTGGTAAAATTTAGAATCAGCTGCCAGCGCGTTTTTTTATTGACTTTCAACCCTTAACGGCTTCGAAAAGAGTGTTAATAGGCATCTCCTATTAACTCTCGCGGGAAAGCTCACCCCATCGTCGACCTCGTCCCAAGCAAGCCTCGAGCTTGCCCATAAGAAATAAAAAACAATAATAATTATAATGAAAATAATCCGTAATATAATGACTGATGACGATTATAGCTTGATTCAGATCACTAAATAGGCAACACACCTTAGACGCACTGGTTGCATTGCCCCCTTAATTGCAATCATCATGCGAACAAGTACAAATTTATCGTATTAATAGTTATTCAACCTCATCTCTACGTAATTTGTTGTGTGCTGCGTTGTACTCTTTAAAAAGTTCAAGGCTATGTGGTAGAAAAGAGAGCATTTTGTACAGAATGCTCCAAAACGAATGTCAGGGATTTTTTGTTCATTTTATTCAGTATTCCCTTTTCCCGGGCGTAGGCTCCGCGAGGCTGCAATTTATTGCAATATAAATAGCTTGGAGGTAAATAACTAAACTAAAATGTTCAATATACATGGCATGGTAACAGAATGCCAAAATATATTTTTTATAGTTATTTTTTTTTTACCAAACGCTATCAAGAATGAATCAGCGAAATAACACAAATAACTATGCTCTGGAAACTTCAGTATCGGTGACGAATATTTAAACCTATCGTAAAAGTTTCGTGAAATTTTGGCCAATACGAAAGCTGCAAGGAGTGATAGACGTACGTTTTTAAGTACGGTTTTTAAGATCGCGAACTTACTCGGCTCGACGTCAGTGACACACGTGAAGCTTGCTCATACTGTATTGCGATGTCGGCTTAGTTACTCGGCGGTTTTAAAGTACGCGTACTTACGGTGACACACCAACGATAAAGATCGACGAGCCACAAGTTCGCCGAACTTACTCGCACGTTTATCACCCCTTCAAGATTCAAAATAACGCGTTGTCATTGGACAAAACTTTTAGTTACGAATTACGATACGTTAGGTTGAAATATTCGTGATAGCTCAAGAGTTATTCACTTCTGCTGGAATACAAGTCTGAAGGTAACTGGTAAACCCACTAATTACTTAAGCGCGAGAGAGGCAAGTTTTAGCAAAAACTGTGTGCTGCGCAATTTACAAGAACCATTCGGTGATTTTGATCATTTCCGTTGAGTTGTTTTTTCCAAAATTAAAAAAAAAGTAGTGTAGGACGCCCTCCGACCAGGTGGAGTGACGATCTGCGTAAGGCTGCTGGTAGAAGCTGGATGCGTCGAGCTCAGAACAAGGCGCAATGGCGCCCATTAGAGGAGGCCTATATCCAGCAGTGGAACTTTATACTGATGATGATGTTGCGTGATGTTTTTTTTCCAAGCATTTTATTCTAATTGAATAAAAAGTATCTAAGTTAAAGCTAAATTAGGTCACTATACAATTCAAAGTGATATAGAGCTTATTTGTGTTAAGTTCACATTAATATTTTTCGGCACTCTTCAGAAACACAGTCAGTGTTTCTATAATTTATATCCATTTCATTAATTTTCTGCTTAATTTATACAATATCGATATTGAAATAGTCGTAACCAGATGCCTGTTTTCTAAAAACACATGCTTTTGATGAGATTATATTGTATACCAAACATATTTAACCCATTAATTGATATGTTGAGTTTATTGTTGCGAACAATTGAACCCAGCAACCTCGTCAACGTCGAAATAGACAGCCAGTAATCACATGATACTTCGTTAGGAGCATTGTACAAATGTTGACTACTTTATACTTTAATTTTAGGTATTATTTATTTATTTACTTTAATTGTAACGGAAATAAGATCGATAATAGTAATCATATTAATATATTTAAGGCGAAAATTGTGAGATGCCTTCTGCGTCTCAGGCGGACATTCGCCCACTGCGCCACAGAGATCGTCTTTATAATCTTATCAAGTACGTTTAGTATAGGATAGGATTAGCGAGGTGAATTACCAGGGGCTCAAAATAAGGAGTCCAATAATAGCTCATTTCTGTAATCTCCGGATCAAATATATGAAAGGTTTCTATAAATTCCATGCTTCACTCATTACGTACGTACCTATATACATCATTTTCATTTCCCGTCATACTTGCCTTTGAAGTCGGATCCCATTGGGTTGGATCAAATATGGCACGAAAATAAATTGAATAGAAGCGAAATTCGCGTCAGTTCGTAACGACATCAATTAACGTCTACTCTAGTTCTACTTTGATCTTGAAGCTTTTTAGTTTCACCACACCAACCATCAAAACTTAAAGGTATAACGGAGAACGAAGCAGCCATAGCAACCGTTTCCGCGTATTTTATAGATATAAATCTTTATATATAAATTTTACGTATTTTTTCTCGTTCCAAGTTTCGCATCTACACGACCAGCCACCGGGCGCTGAGTCACGTGGAGGCTTGTGGTCAGTTGCTTAATCTATTTCAATTCGTTGCAGGTAGCAGATACCCTTGGCGAACGCGGTTTCCCGTCCTCCGAGATTCGATCCAGGCACACGTATACACGCAATTTGTTAAGCTCGAGATTTTCGTGTTGTTTTTGCGTCAAGAAGTTTAGATAAACCTCTCACGTCAGTGGAGTGAAGACAAGAGATACCACCAAATTTTTTTTTTCGCTGTCTTCTGCACGCGGATTTCGACGCGTGGTATCCGAATAAAGAGCCTATATTTTATTCCTAGTCCAGAACCACATAATATGTGTAAATCCAGCTCATCCGTTCAGTAGTTTTTGAATGAAGAAATTATTTGCGAAAAAAAACACAAACTTCATATACTACCTTCCACTCGCGGCTTCGCTCGCTTGGTACCCGGATAAAAATAGCCTACGTGTTAATTCAGGTCACAAACTGTGTATATTCTAAGTTTCATCCAAATCCGTTCAGTAGTTTTTGCGTGAAATAGTAACAAACATTAATCCATTGATCCATACATCCATTCTCACAAACTTTCGCATTTATAATATTAGTAGGAAATAGGATTAGGGGATTTATGGGCGGCTACATATGCGCCCTTCAACGAAAGTTCGCGCTGTCTGACAAAATTGCATTACTTATATTTCCACTCGGCAGACGGAGACAAAGCACGCGAACCTTCGCCGAAACGCGCATATGAAGCCGGACTATTACATTTCTTTCTTAACTGATATGTTTTGGGCAAGTGGGAGTGAGATAAAACATTGACTCACAACGCTCAAAGGTCATGGATTAGGCATTGTTTCCAAGAATTTTGACAGGCTCCCACAATGGTGAAAATGAAACTGGTTTCTTTTATATGGTAATGAAGCAACTATATTAGGTATACTAGTTAGACTTCTAAATAAACAATTAGGCGTAATGTATTTCTTACAATCGCGGACCACACAGATACAAAGAGTTCGTAAACGGGCGATAAAAATTGTTCAATTCCCAAAGTAATTACTTGCAAGTTGTTTCGATAAACAATTCATGGCAACTCATACGTTTGTTATATTATTGTCTAGGGCTATTTAGTATTACGAAGCAAGTATAGCTCAAAAATATTATTTACAGCAAGCAAGCAATATGATATTTTGTGATGTCTTCAGATGTGATTATTTTATGAACATAAAACTGCAAAAAGCTCCAGGTAAAAGCCGGGTACGTCGAGATGAGGACAGGGCGCAATGAGCTCACTAGGGGAGGCCTATGTATGTCCAGCAGTGTGCAGCAATGTATAACCATAAACAAAATTTAAGTGCATCTTACAAATCAGGCAATAATTGTTTTAAATAAAATATACTGCCCGTCTAAATAACTTAACAACTGTGTGCAGACAGTTAACACGGGCGTAAAACAGAAACACAAGGCCGAAAGTAATAAAGATATTTCATAAGTTCATTTACTTGATTCACAAGAAGATTATTGGATAAACTGAGCAGTAACCACAATGTATAATAAACTCAACTCGACGCTTTGCTTTTATGTACGTTACGAAACAATCTACTGCCAAGCAATCAAGTTATTTTATAAAGACTATTATTTTCAAGTTCTATTTGTAATTGTATTTATGATTTTTCCACAAGGTACGTTTTATGAAAGGTCAATGGGACCTCATCATCATCAACAACAACCTATAGAAGTCCAGTGTTGTACATAGGTCCCCCAAGTATTTCCCAGATCTGCAAGGGAGCTCCTCAATATTAAATAATTTATTGCATTCCATAGTGTAAATATTACATTACTGTCTTTACAGTTTTTTAAGATACAAATGTTAATGAAAATACTACTTTTAGGCAACATGTTTTTTTTACATTGGATGGACCTTCTTTTGACCACAAACTCACCTGAGGTTAATTAACGTAGTCTAAGATGGAGCACGAAGGTCGAGAAGACACCTACTCACTCTAGACAGAGTCCCGGATTATAGTTATCACAAAAGACAGAGACCGGTAGAGAGTTCCAATCCTTGGCAGTTCGCATAATAAAAGTAGAAGAAAACCGAGAGTGCTAGAAATAAGGTCCTTGTATATTCTAAAGTAAAAGTATTTCGAAGCAAAGTTCACCATCTCCCCCATAGCGTTGATATTATAAAAGAATACTCTATCTCGATACTTCAACAAAGATTTATTCTGAAGTGAATCCCTGCATCGGTCGTTAAGTTTTTCGGCGATCAGGAGCCTAGCACCCTCGAAAGGGACTGCGCCCCCATACGCGACACGACGCGGTAATTATTTACGAGGGGTCGACTCCGCCCCCGTTCCTATCCGACCCCTGCATTCAGCCAACAACATCACGAGACTGAAACGAGTAACGAAATTTTAATGGACAGAAACATCCAATGTTCGATTTTGGCGTTTTGAATTTGTACCAACGAGTTTCTGCTACACGTGTTTGAGACTCGACGTGTTACCCAGTTTTAAACCAGACCAAATCACGAACATTTCAACGTGATGTATCGTAACATTACAGCCAATTACAAAGCGTAGATACGAAATAACGTCACTGTACAAGGTTTTAAGATACGCTTACGATACGACAGGTGTATATTCGTAATTGCCCTACTGGTGTAACTTTCCTGTACTTTCAAAAAATGGCACATAAATGTATAAATGCCTGTCTCAAAAGGTGTCACTCCTCTAGCATATTCTAAATCGCATCCTTTTACCAGCCTTTTAGAGGTCACTATGTATGAGTTTGTAAATGGTACGAAACGACGACACCAGAACCAGAATATAATATATGAAAAAATAATCATTTTCATGACATGATGAAAGCATGATTATGATGTTATTCCAATGATTGCATCATTTAGTTAATATCAAACAGCTGAATGAAAGAACCAATGCCACGACAAATAAGATGCTTTCATCATGTCATGAAGATGATATTTTTTTAATATATTCTCTTCTGGATCTCGTGTAGTCGTTTCGTACCATTTACAAACTCATACCAGTACCCAGTAACCAAGAACACAACTTGAAATGCAATGTTTAATTACACTACCAAATTCCACTAGCTAGGGCATGCACAACACAGATAAAGACACTTGTATTTGCCATCCACATAGATGCTAAAGTAGACACAAAGCCCGGATGTTCTGCAGCTGTGCACCCGAACTCCCAACGGCCTCTACGACGTACACAAAAAACCCCTCGCTTAACACCATTAAGGGCATTTCCAAACTTACGAGCACAAACCTAAAAACAGGGCCCTTATTGGTGTTTTGGAAACGCGTTTGTGTTTGAAGCATGTTATGACGTCACGTTATCGGCAAGGAATCTATTGTGTCATAGAAAATAAGGGCCCTGATATGAATCATGGAATTAAAACGATAAATTAATGCCCTTTTGAAGGGGTTGGAATATTAACAGATACTATCGTAGAAAGGAAGGGAAACAACGGGATAATATTACTGTAAAGTTTAAACTTATACAACACAGTTGATTAGAGAGTTGGTGGTTATTATGTAAGTATCAAAAAACATTTAAAATGAATTTTCTCTTAGTCAAACCATTCTAAACCAATTTAGTAGATCCGGTCGAGTATAAGCCGAAGGCTTTACCGTCGTTTAAGGGAAAATATATAGAGATAAAGATTTGTTCAGGTTATTTATTGTAGCATATAGATAAGACCGGCCTTTGGGTCGGAAAACTTTGATTGAATGTAGCTTAGTAAATTTTCTAAGAATGTAATAAAATAAGATACCTACTTAAATAATAAACAAATATACATCTCACACGATACGGTACTATGGGGATCAGAGAATGATAAACACACATTGGGTGTTTTTAAAGTAATTTTCGTCTGGACACAGAACAAACATCCATGTTCACAATAAAAATGTTTGTCCTGGGCGTGAATCGAACCCGCGCCTTGCAGGCTGCAGCTCAGAAGGTAGAGCCAACCAAGCTAGCCCCAGTCAGTATTACTATAATATACTATTTTAATTCGTGGAGGTAACACCTTGTTAACAATAACATAAAAGTTCACTGTTTTTATTCCCGTTTCTTTTTCCGGGGCAGAATTAAATGCTATGTAACAATCCATGAGTGAATCAACCAGTTCAATAACAATACAAGTTTACTGCCTCCATACCCGGGGCACCTCGCTCTTATAAGCTAGGATCTAGCTGCTAGGCATTACACTGCGCCTCGGGTTCCCTCATACCGTTGTAATGGGCAGGGTAAGACAGCATTAGCAAGTTCAGCAACATTGTTCCCCGGGAAGCGCCAAACAATGTGCACTCCGTCACCGCAGCACTGTCACACTCACAATAACGTAATAGCCGTGAAATGTATGAATATTCTATGCTTATTATGTTAGAGCCAACGAGTTTGTAGAACATAAATTATAGAATGCGAGGTAATGCTGATTTACGGTGGTCATACCGCTTGCGACTAATGGATACAGATTCTTCGTTCCTTTTTTGAGTTTTGGATGCTGTTTCTAGGATTAATTTGTATTTATGTAGAGCATTCGTACCATTTGAAATTTGATTTGTTTGAATTTTGTGTTGGACATTTTGGAGTAGAAAATATCACGAAACTTTTACACTGTTCAAAACTTTTTTAGAGACGCTAAATAATGTTTAAGAAAATTGCCGGGTTCGAGTTGGTTTGATATCTAAATTCGAAAACATTTGGAATTAATAAGTCTACCGTGGAAAAAAATTACTTCGGAGTTGATATTTTTGCGTACATATACGACAGAATACCAGAATTTCTTACGCTCTACCAAGTACCTAAGTGACAATAGCTGATTGCCGCCGCATTTTTCTACGTTATTATTGTGAAGAAGTTCTATGGAAGGAAGGTAAAAAGGTGACATTGATGGATCATCGACTTTAGTTTATTGAACAGACAGAACCGGCCGGGCCTCATTGTCAGTCATATTTGCATATGCACCACGCGCTCGAAATATTTAAATATCGTGACTAGGATATTTGAAAAACACATGATATTCTTTAAGATTTACTAAGAAGATATTAAAGGGTCAAAAGCTTAAAATGAAAAAACATAAAGAGATTCAAATACAAAAAACTCGCAAATAAACAGCTAATAAAGGTGATATTGCTTTGGGTCTAAATGAGGATTATTTGGGCGATAAAAGACATTCGGTGAAGGCGGGCGGTGCGAATGACCAGAAAGACCGGTGCGCGGAAGACATTGATAAATGGTACTCCTTCCTGCAAAGGACGAACCGGGATACTATGCTTGTGTGTTTCATACAAATGAGTTCGTGAGATTTCTTTGTTATATGAAGATCATACATTTGTAATAGCGAGGAAGACATCCGGTTGGGGAAATATATAAAAACTTGTTTTCCTTTGAGGACATGTGCTTTTTTAGTAGTTTGATATATGACGATATATACATATACATAGTCATTCTATTTAGGTAACATCATAGTTTGAGTAACCATTGTATTGGTGGCAAAATTTTCACCTTACTATGGTAATGTATTGACTCAGGCGAGACTTTGCGAAAATCCATTCTTAGATCTTCCTTGTGGTGAAGGAACAATATTTAGTAACTAATATGGCAATTATTTTGCTCTGATTAGTTAAAAAAATGCAGAAATGCACCGCTGGCAAGCTGGCAGGGGAACAGGCGGGCTACCTGATGGGAAGTAGTCACCGCCGCCCATGGACACCTGCATTACCAGAGCCAATACTGATGCGCTGAAGGCCCTTGAGGTGATGAAATACCCGCCTTTTGAAGGACCCCATGTTGTAGCTCTGTGGGAAAACCTCAGAAGGGAGTTCGTTCCACAACTTACACGTACATGGCAGGAAGGACCGTGTAAAACGAACAGTTGTCGAGAACCAATCATCCAGGTGGTGCGGATGATATTTGGTTTTGGGGCGTGTAGTGCGATGGTGGCAAGCGGCCGCGGGCACCAGATTAAACCACTCTTCAGAACATTCTCCATTATACAGACGATAGAGCACACACAGGGATCCAACGTCTCTCCGCAGACTTAATGGCTCTAGATCGTCTGTGAGCTTAGGATCCCCACTTTTCATTTTGATACTTCTTATTTATTCTATAAAGTATATTTTTTCTGGAAAATTGGCCCGAAAATTTTTATTATTATTAAATATATATACAAGCTATTTCGGAGTAGTTTATCAGAAGGACATAATTAGAAAGAGGCGCTGTCAACCTTCAGCTGAATTGCACATTATTACGTCGTAGCAGAAGCCACTATTTATTTAAATGATTTTGTGTAATATTTCAGTTTTCTAAACCGTATATTGTATTGTATTCTGTGGCCTGTCTAAGACTTCGAGAGTCTTGTCCATGGCGCTTTGCACCGTGAACGGAGGCAAACGCACGCACGAGTGGAAGAACAGCCCCAGGTACTTGCTTTATTTTCACCAGTAATAGCTCAACCATTATATCGAGGTCTATAGCCGGAAAATCTCAAGCATAGCACAATACTCTCATCTCGGTTAGATTATGAAAGAGTATACCTGTGCTGTTATCAGTGATTATGCAAGCAGTCCCACTTCGTTATCAGGCAGAAATAGTGTTAATGACTAGTTAAGCTGATTAGGTGCTATTGATACAGATTACTAAGAGATATATTCAAGTAAGAACATTTAATTCACTACGTTTTACTATTCAGCACAACCTTTCCGTGTCAACTAGTTTGATCAACATGTATTGTAAGTTTATTAACTTACGAAATACAAGGAAACTTACTCGATAAAGTGTTTTGAAATTCCAAGTGAATATAAATGAGGGATTAAACTGTATCGTCATACCATTTTTTCACTCAGCTATATCGTCACAATATCTTTTATGAAAATGTTTGTCGGATTCGCTCAGTAAACCTCGTGATTGTTTAATAAATAAACAAACGATCCTATTTGCCAGTAATCTCCAATTTCCATTGCGGACAGGCGGAGAGCAGGTGAGTTGATAATCCGAGGCAATGTGTGTCATTCGTCGTCCCTCTTTCTACATCCGCCATCCATCAAGTTCGGCTTGCTACGATCCACATGCGGAATCCCAATTCAGATACGCGATAATCTCTTAAGCCACGTTTTGTATTTTCAATTTAGAGTCTTATCGGAAATTCTGTCATTAGAATACGCAGTGATTGAATGTAAATCGTTTTGAAGAATCGGAGCTGTGTAAATTTTGATAATCTAAGCAACTTGTAGCTTTCTTGAAAAGCGCATATTCAGTTCATTATTTAGAACTAATGAGAAATAACATTTACATTCTGTTATAAGCGAAACGGTTCCTGCCGACCCTACTGGCTATTGTTTCAAGCGAAATATGTAGCGAGATATTACAAGGCCTCAATGGATGCGGATGAATTTGTGATGAATATTAATACGCACCCGTAAGTTTTGAGCCAACACGATATTTAAGCGTAGCAAAGCTAGCAAACGGACGTTGATGTATAGAGGCTTACGAAGCGCGAGCCAGAGTGAGCGAGTCTCGCAAGTATTATAAATAAATAAATAAATAAATAAATAAATAATCCTGGACGTTATCACACAGCATCATGTAGCCCAAACTAAGCAGAGCTTGTATTATGGGAACCACATGATTGATATACTACATAGATACATTTTTTTTTATAAATACATACATATCATACATATAAAACATACATTATTGAAAACAGGATCCTGTCTTTTATTACAATAGTAAACATTTAATTTTCTTATATAAGGGTATGTATACGTTATCCCGACGGCAAAGTAGGAAGCGTATACCTGGAGTTACTGCGATGAGGAGGCAAAATGTTTATGAGCACTTTGCAAAACGAAGTTAAGAAGAAGCAAAGAAGTCGAAAGTGTCGTAATAATAAACAAAAATTATTCATACATTGTACAGAACCATGTCCATTCTCTTGTAATAAGAAAAGTTTCTTATAGAATCCACAATGAAGCTGCGCCATTACCGAGAGCGGGAGGTGGCGCCGATATTCAGAGCCAGGAGTTTCCGCTAACGCTCCCCCGCCCGACATTATCAGCAGGATGCTAATCTACACAATGGAAATTAACTGAAAAATAACAATCGAGCATTCGCCATTCTCATTTCCACCGTCGACAAGAAACCTTATCATAATAAGGTAAGATGATTCAAGGCGATGAGAAATTTCTCCTATAGTTTCTGAATATGCATTAGAGTAATTTAGAACTCGTACATAAAATATCTCAATTTCAACGACGACGAAATATTCTAGATACGCCCGAAAACTGACCGCCAAGGAACTTTGAAGTTCCATAAAATATTAAGCAAGTAATCAAAATACCAGACAACAAAAATATTTCAGAAATGAGTTGACAACTGGCGAAGCTAGGCCATTTATTGCTGAGTAATAAATTAAGGTTTTTGTAAAATGAGTCTCAGCATGAAGTTTACGGACCAAATCGGTAAATTGAGCATGTCTTTGGCAAACATCTTGCAGTTGTACCTACTATGAGTAGGAATGTCGACATCGTGCTCTGAACCGAACTGTGTCGAGACCACAATAATTCTGAGCAAAACCACCAGTCATGCTCCCCGCACCGTGAATATCATCTGAACGATCCAAATTTTACTTCAGTACACTTTTGAAAAGCTCCAAAAAAAAAATACGAGCTCCAGCAACGGGGCTGGATATTTAATGCGACATAAGATGTCTTCATTACATTACATGAATACTTTTACATTTACAATGAGACATCTGAATTTGTGGATGCGTCAAAACATGCGGACGTTTTTACGGACAGATTTGCCGCTGGAGTAAAAACGATAGCCGCAATACGGTGGCGTTTATCTAAAGCCTATCGGGCAAGGTTCCAAGACGTCATCGAGACAGGCGGGGCCGGAGTACAAGGGGCTACGCCAGCACTGAACTCGAATCGAGCCCCGGCCAAGTCTCTCGGTCACCTCGTGCCAAGTGCTTTTTACGTTCCCTAAGAAATTTCACGCATCCTATTACTAAAATATATAAAGGCCGAAATATCCGTATGCATATTACCAAACTTCTTTACAAAAAGTTTCAATCATATTCACCGGTTTTATGTTAAAAGTGAATTTGTTAAGTTAAGCTTAGCAAAGAAATAGGTACAGAATCCAGAAAGTTTGCTGTTCTAGTGATATTGTGTAATTTTGTTCTGAGCCCAACCTCAAATGGCTCCTTCCCTATAAAGGAGGAAGACTGTAAATCTCGAGCTCTATATTGAATAATCTCACGTCTGTTTTTCGAAATACCTTTGAACTTTTTGCCGTGTATATTGGTTATTCATATTCTAATTTTTATCTAATCATCTGCTACAGTTCTTTTTAGATATAGTCCATCCAAAGGTTTTTTTTTTAAAAGATCACTGTAAACGATAAAACCGCCCATCCTACTTTCATTATTATAATTTTCCGTTTTGTTCTGTACGTTCATGTTGCTTTGAGTACAATACCTAAAGAGTATTCTACTTATATCTATTTCAGTATTCATTATTCAATGTTTATTGCAATCATATTACATATACGGTACATAAAAGTTTAGTCAGGTCTTAAGACAAGGAAAGATTCAATACATAATATATAATAATGTGTACCCCGTTAGGGTGTCCACAATAGTGGGTAGGAGCTGACCGATATTTTAAATAGATAAGACTGTTGATTATAGATTGTCATTATTGTTATTTATTCATTTATAAATTTGTTAAGAGAATTATTATTATTATTATGACACTTTATTCATTTTAAAACTCATCAAAAATACATTTTTTACTATAAAATTTAAAACATAATTAATCTACTATGTACAAAAATAATATAAAAAAACATTATAGTAAAAAATATATCCAAAATGGTGGACCACCGACCGCGGGGCAAGGCTCAAACGGTCGGTGGCTAGGGCTGCAGAGAGAGGAACCTCCGCACAATGCGTGCCGAGTCCAGGAGAGCCGCCTTCTGTATCTGACCCTTGATCCAGCTGCCTAGCGAGAGCCTCTTAAGGTATTGGTCAAGGCTCTTCGCTATAAGACCGTTCACTGAAACGACTATCGGAACGATAATTGTTGAGTCGACATCCCACATAGCGGTAATCTCGTGTGCCAAGTCAAGGTACTTGCTAAGCTTGTCCTTCTCGGCCTTCACGAGATTAGCGTCATGTGGAATGGTGATGTCAACAAGTATCGCCCGGCGTTCCGACCGGTCTACCAAGACGATATCAGGTTTATTCGCAAGAATAGTCCTGTCCGTGATGATAGAGCGGTCCCAGTAGAGCGTAGCACGACCATTTTCGAGAACCGGTACCGGTGCGTACTTATAGTACGGAACCTCTGGACCGACAAGGTCGTATTGGAGAGCAAGCTGCTGATGGATGATCTTTGCTACTTGGTTATGTCTGTGCAAGTATTCAGTGTTAGCGAGGTGCGAACAACCCGAAAGTATATGTCTGAGGGATTCACCGGGACGATGACAAGCTCTGCAAATGTCAACGGTTCCATCCTTCATGATATACTTTCGGTAGTTGTTCGTCTTTATTACCTCATCCATAATCGCACAGATAAAACCTTCGGTTTCCCCAAAGAGGTCTCCGAAACGTAGCCAGTTCACGGATGCGAGTAGGTCTACATCAGGCCCTGTAAGGGCTTTGTAGAACCGTCCGTGCAGCTCCTTACTCTCCCATACGATCTTGCGGTCGAGGGCACTCAGCACCGTAGGTTCGTGCCAGTTCTCCTTAGCCAGTGAGAGCGGGGTAAGGTTCTTATCAACTGTTACGACATCACGATGCATCTCACTTTCGGCATGGAGGAAGTATATTCTCTGAGGTTGCACACCTCTCGGTTATGGAGGGTCTTGGCATTTAAAAATCCCCGACCCCCACATTTCCGCGGGATGTACATCCTTATCACCGACGAACGTGGATGTCGCATTCTGTGTGTCGTAAGAAGTTGACGAACCTTACAGTCAAGGGCGACAAGTTCAGTTTGTGTCCATCTCAATTTGCCAAAGGTAAGCAGAGGCATAACCCAGCCGTTGAAGGCACGAACCTTGTTACCACCCGACAAAAGACTATTGAGTACTTTAGTCAGGCGGCAAAAGAATCGCTTCTTCACCGACTGTTTTATGTCTCTGTCTACTATACCTAACGCTTCTGACATACCGAGATATTTGTAGGTTTCGATATCGGAAAGAGATCTGAGGGATATCGTATCGGAAAGCTGTAAGTTTGTAGTATTTACAACTTTCCCCCGCCGTACTTGCATGACCGCACACTTCTCGACACCGAACTCCATGCTGATGGCACTGCTGAATATCTGTGTGATATTCAACAGAGTCAGCAGCTCTGGTTTTCTCGGCGCGAAAAGTTTGAGGTCATCCATGTACAGCAGGTGAGAAACGATACCACCCTCTCTCCGAAGTCGATAGCCTAGCCCTGAATCCTTTAGCAGAGTACTAAGAGGATTCAGTGCCAGGCAGAACCATAGGGGACTCAGACTGTCACCCTGAAAAATACCCCGCTCTATGTGAATCAGATCTTGCGGAGCAGAGGGATCCCGTCCGCTACCTGGATGACGAAGAACTGTGATCCACTGTCTCATGCATGTACCTAAGAAGGATCTCAAAGTTGCATCAATTTTATACAACTCTAAGATCCTCTCCAGCCATGTATGAGGCACCGAATCATAGGCCTTCTTGTAGTCTATCCATGCAGCGGAAAGGTTCCCCTTGCTGCGCCTGATCTGCTGGCTAATAGTCATGTCAATGAGGAGGAGCTCCTTAGTACCGCGGGACCCAACTCTACATCCATTCTGAGCAGGAGCCAAAATATTATTTGCAACTATGTGCGCATTAATTTTTACAGTCAGAATGGACGTAAGGAGCTTGTAGATGGTAGGTAAGCACGTTATGGGTCTGTAGTTCTTTGCTTCCGCGGTACTACCAGATTTGTACAGCAGGAAGGTGACTCCAGTCGTCATGAAACTTGGGAGAGACCCAAGCTCGAGGGCTTCTTGAAATTGTGTGGCGAGTACAGAGTGTGAACATCTAAACCACTTCAGCCAGAAGTTATGCAACCCGTCCGGTCCAGGACTTTTCCAGTTATGGGCCGAACGGATTGCAAATCTGACATCTATGGGGGTAATCTCAACAGCCCCCATGGTTTCGATTGGTTCACACTCTCTACTCACCACATCCATCCAATCTCCCTCCGTGTGCTGGATGGGCACAGACCAGATGCTGCGCCAGAAATTATTCATGGTATCAGCATCCGGTACACGCCCGTCCATCACACATTGGTCAGGTTTCTCCCAGTTTCGGTACACCTTCCTCTGGTCACTTTGGAAGTTTCGATTCTGCCAATATCGGTCCACACGTTCTCGATACCTACGAATGCGACTCGCCCAAGCAGAGATTTTCTGCTTCAGAAAGTCAATGCGTTCTGTGACACATGCCATATAATCTCGGGGCCGAGTATCAGTCCCAGCAAAGGCCTGTGTTACAAAACGCATCACTCGAGGGCGGGTATTGCCCTCTCTGAAGCAACTTAGCTTTGCAATGAGGGTCCTGAATTTACCGATCCGCCGTTCGATCCGTACTTGCCAAGCTGGAATTTTGTCAACAGGTCGTGGTGCTCGCGTGGAGTTTGGGAACTTGACACGAGCAACACGACACGCCGCCACGGCTCCGCAGTAAAGGATCGAATGGGTATCGGCTAGTCCTTCGCTAGTCTCTAGATAAGGGACCAACAAAGGATTCAAGGCCTCCATTACAGCTAAGTTTCGTCTGTGAGTGGGCAAGCGAGGCAAACGCGGTCTTTCATCGAGAGGTGCGGACCGGTACGATAAAATCGCATCCTCCAAAGTCCTCCTCAATTGCTCATTTACCTGGTTTGTCACGCTGGTGATCTCGTAGTCGACGTCGTCAGCAGCGGCGTCCGGCTGCGTCGTTACCGGTATCAGAGTTGTCGTAACCGGCAGAGCGGCAGCCAGGACCCGCTGCGAGTGGTCAGCTACTTGATCACTTTCAGCGCGAAGCCGGTCAAGTACCGAATCATCCAACAATTTCAATCGTTGGATGGCTCGTACCTGATCCGATAGCCGTTGTGCAGTGACGGTAACAGCTGGTTCAAGCGTCAAAAACAGAGGCAGGATCCGGGTAAGGTACGCGGTGCGGTTGATTCCTCCCTCTGTAGCCCTATAGTATGCGCGCATGACATTTTTGTTTATGCCTTCGGTCCACTTCATGCGCCGCACTTTGCTGGTGGAGGCGGGGGTCGGACGCGGGGCAGACTGTCCCGCAGACCCCAAGCCGGCCGACAGCGGGGGCCGCCCACGCCGCACAGGTGGTCGCGGCGGCGGAGGCGACGGCGGACTGCTCTCGTCGCTCGACGCGCTGGTGTCCGGGGGGGTGGCGAATACCTCATCCCCGGACGACGACGTGGAGCTTGACGGAACAGGCGCTGGTGATGGTGGGAGTGCATTTTTTGAAGCCGCTTTTGCTCTCGTTATCATTTTCGTATGATTTCAGTCATTGTGACATTTTGTTAGTTTTTGGTATTTGTAAGTTTTTATGAAATCCAAAATAGGTTGAAAACTTTGAACTATGGAGTTTGTGTATGGAAAAAACCAGGAAAAATATTATAATAGTAGATTGTTTTACAAGGGACTAAACCATCCCATTATATACGAGGTTGTTATACTCCCGAGCTTAGCGAGGGAGGATGACAAGACCGAGTTATAATGGGTGGTTTTGGCCCGAGTAAAACACTCTACTTTTCACTTCGATTGCGAGAAAAAAAAACAATTCCAAATTAGTCAATTTTCAGAAATTTTATTAAAAATTAAATGTGCAGTTAGAGCAATTTTGAATGTTTAGTGATATGTTTTTCCCGGGCAATTTTATTTCGGTTCTCTGTGATTGGGATGTGATAATATTTTGAGTTGATTGTTGTGGAGTAAAAGTTGGAGAGACTCGAATCATGCTTGAGTTTCCTGCATTATTAAGATCTGAGTGCGGCTTCAGCTGAGTTGACATATTCATCCAATCCCGCGATGTAGATGCTTGGGGTTCTGTAATGTTTGGTAGAATATTGATTCCTTCCATAATCCGCTGCGTGACGTGATACTTGTTTTGTATAGAGTCCTCTATATAACCTTCAGCCACTTGATCGGACCTCCATCCACCGTGGCGTTTTAATGTCGTTATATTCGCACCAGAGTCCGCCAACAGAGTCGCGGATGTTCTGCGGAAACAATGGCCCGTGTAGAGTTCCGGATTTGGTAAATTTAGATAAGTGGCAATATCTTTAGGCATGTTACCAAATTTATTTTTGCCTATGACTTGCCTTGTGCATTTACCATTTTGATAATTTAGAAAAAATCTTCTCGTTGAAACATTAGTGGGACGTAACTCCTGATAGGCTTTAACTATATTAAGGTATTCTCCACTGATGACAAATTTACGCTCTTTGTTTGTTTTCGTGTTCGGCAGACTCACAGCTTGTAGGTTTGTATCCGTTTCTACGTCTTCTAGCGTTATATTGGCAAGCTCTATTCCTCTGCATGCACCGCTGATTCCATAAATTAAAGCAACCTGTTGAACAAAAAAATAAGTGTGTTAATAATCGTAATAACCTAGGTACATAATTTAGGTATGTAGGTAGGTATCTATTTATTTAGTTTGAGTAGAGTACATAAGTAGGTTACCTTTGTTGCCAAGTATTGTTTATTTGGAGCGTTATTTAAAAATGTTTCGATTTCTTGTGTCGTCAAGACTTTAGATTTTTTTGCCTTGTATCCAGTGGACAATTTCTTCAGTAAAGCCGTTAAATTTACATATTTTTTAATATCGACGTCGTGTCTCGTTTTTAAGGTCATTCTTAACATTGAATATGTGCTCCAAAGAGTCGACGATTTGAATTTTTTCGATAATTCATCAAAATAAGTGAGAAAAACCCCTTCTGTAAAAGAATCCACACGTTTCTCATCTCTCCATTTCATAAAATTTTCGTAACTCTTTAAATATATTTCACGTGATTTTGTCGGCAACAGATTCATAATTATTTCTTTGCCCTTTTCTTCCATTTGCATATTAGCATCTTCACTATCACTTGATGACATTTTTCACGTTCACAATTTGAAAGTTAAAGTCAGGAAGTTAAACGTAAAAGTTTGTGATTTGGAATGAAGAAAATTCTAGAGATTTAGCGCCAATACCATCTTTTTTTTTAAATCTCTATACCTTCAATAACCCTCAACGAAACAGTTCGCATTCTACCGTGAAGGGAAGAATCAACCTTCATAAAACATCACCAAGACGGTTCTATTTTCAAAAAAAAAGATTGACGGAGCACCAAGAAGTCGAGTTTTTATATAAGAGAACGAATGCTTTGTACGGGCTGATGATTTTAGACAAAAATTAAAAAGAAAAAATACTTTTTAGCCCTAGGTATTAAACTCGAGTTTTAGGCCCGCTAAGCTACACTATTATGATACACTTTTTGAGCAAGAGAAGTGAAAAATTAATTATTCGTAAAATATTTGATAGAAAGCGTGTGACAGCGGTGAAGTTTTTTTTTTTTTTTTTTTATTATTATTATGACACTTTATTATTATGACACTTTATTCATTTTAAAACTCATCAAAAATACATTTTTTACTATAAAATTTAAAACATTATTAATCTACTATGTACAAAAATAATATAAAAAAACATTATAGTAAAAAATATATCCAAAATGGTGGACCACCGACCGCGGGGCAAGGCTCAAACGGTCAGTGGCTAGGGCTGCAGAGAGAGGAACCTCCGCACAATGCGTGCCGAGTCCAGGAGAGCCGCCTTCTGTATCTGACCCTTGATCCAGCTGCCTAGCGAGAGCCTCTTAAGGTATTGGTCAAGGCTCTTCGCTATAAGACCGTTCACTGAAACGACTATCGGAACGATAATTGTTGAGTCGACATCCCACATAGCGGTAATCTCGTGTGCCAAGTCAAGGTACTTGCTAAGCTTGTCCTTCTCGGCCTTCACGAGATTAGCGTCATGTGGAATGGTGATGTCAACAAGTATCGCCCGGCGTTCCGACCGGTCTACCAAGACGATATCAGGTTTATTCGCAAGAATAGTCCTGTCCGTGATGATAGAGCGGTCCCAGTAGAGCGTAGCACGACCATTTTCGAGAACCGGTACCGGTGCGTACTTATAGTACGGAACCTCTGGACCGACAAGGTCGTATTGGAGAGCAAGCTGCTGATGGATGATCTTTGCTACTTGGTTATGTCTGTGCAAGTATTCAGTGTTAGCGAGGTGCGAACAACCCGAAAGTATATGTCTGAGGGATTCACCGGGACGATGACAAGCTCTGCAAATGTCAACGGTTCCATCCTTCATGATATACTTTCGGTAGTTGTTCGTCTTAATTACCTCATCCATAATCGCACAGACAAAACCTTCGGTTTCCCCAAAGAGGTCACCGAAACGTAGCCAGTTCACGGATGCGAGTAGGTCTACATCAGGCCCTGTAAGGGCTTTGTAGAACCGTCCGTGCAGCTCCTTACTCTCCCATACAACCTTGCGGTCGAGGGCACTCAGCACCGTAGGTTTGTGCCAGTTCTCCTTAGCCAGTGAGAGCGGGGTAAGGTTCTTGTCAACTGCTACGACATCACGATGCATCTCACTGTCGGCATGGAGGAAGTATTCTCTGAGCTTGCACACCTCGTGGTTATGGAGGGTCTTGGCATTTAAAAAGCCGCGGCCCCCACATTTCCGCGGGATGTACATCCTCATTACCGACGAGCGTGGATGTCGCATTCTATGTGTCGTAAGAAGTTGACGAACCTTACAGTCAAGGGCGTCAAGTTCAGTCTGAGTCCATTTCAATATGCCAAAAGTATAGATGAGCAGAGGCATAACCCAGCCGTTGAAGGCTCGAACCTTGTTACCACCCGACAAAAGACTATTGAGTACTTTAGTCAGGCGGCAAAAGAATCGCTCCTTCACCGACTGTTTTATGTCTCTGTCTACTATACCTAACGCTTCTGACATACCGAGATATTTGTAGGTTTCGATATCGGAAAGAGATCTGAGGGATATCGTATCGGAAAGCTGTAAGTTTGTAGTATTTACAACTTTCCCCCGCCGTACTTGCATGACCGCACACTTCTCGACACCGAACTCCATGCTGATGGCACTGCTGAATATCTGTGTGATATTCAACAGAGTCAGCAGCTCTGGTTTTCTCGGCGCGAAAAGTTTGAGGTCATCCATGTACAGCAGGTGAGAAACGATACCACCCTCTCTCCGAAGTCGATAGCCTAGCCCTGAATCCTTTAGCAGAGTACTAAGAGGATTCAGTGCCAGGCAGAACCATAGGGGGCTCAGACTGTCGCCCTGGAAAATACCCCGCTCTATGCGAATCAGATCTTGCGGAGCAAAGGGATCCCGTCCGCTACCTGGATGACGAAGAACTGTGATCCACTGTCTCATGCATGTACCTAAGAAGGATCTCAAAGTTGCATCAATTTTATACAACTCTAAGATCCTCTCCAGCCATGTATGAGGCACCGAATCATAGGCCTTCTTGTAGTCTATCCATGCAGCGGAGAGGTTCCCCTTGCAACAGCTGGTTCAAGCGTCAAAAACAGAGGCAGGATCCGGGTAAGGTACGCGGTGCGGTTGATTCCTCCCTCTGTAGCCCTATAGTATGCGCGCATGACATTTTTGTTTATGCCTTCGGTCCACTTCATGCGCCGCACTTTGCTGGTGGAGGCGGGGGTCGGTCGCGGGGCAGACTGTTATTATTATTATTATTATTATTATTATAAGCCTGAGTTGTCCCACTGCAGGGCAAAGGCCTCCCTTCCCTCCTTCCACTCCTCTCTATTGAGTGCTGTATTTTGCCAGTCTTCCATATAGGAGTCCAGTTCGTCTCTCCATCTTCGCCGCGGTCTGCCACGTGGTCGTCTGATGCCATGCGGGATCCAATCAGTGGCAGCCTTTGCCCAGAACTCATCCGACATGCGAATAAGATATAATAATATATGTTAAGAGAATAGTATATTTTATTTAATAACATTTCCTTTAAATTATTTGCAAAAATTTCACCCTTTTCTTGGGCTTTAAGTTTTTCTGATAGCTTATTTATTTTAGTTATTAGCTAATAGAAACTCTGCAAACCCTAAGAAACTGTTTGAAACTTAAATGTTTGTTTTGCAATGCAGCAGTTCCCGATCGCAATTAATAGTGTTAATGACTGTACTAAGTTATAGGGCTCGTGGAAACTATGAGAACTAATTCCGCAGTTCGATTAATCACCTGAGAGAAACGTCAGATTGTACGTGTCGGTCGATCGAGCTCATTAATCGCCTCGGAATGTTCCGACAAAACGTTCTACTACGTTTTTCTTGCAGTACCTTATATGAGAAGTACTTGCATTGTGGGATAATTCGTGGTTATATCACACCAATCACAGTAACAAGTGAAATTACATTCTGAGACGTATCATTTGTCGTTTCAAACTGGAGTTACAAAGCCACATACGGCGATGACACAAGCGGGAGAAACAATCGAATATTTCAAAGATAATTGTGGCGGACAACAATTAATTTATGAAGACAGCAAGATACAGTAAAAAGTAATAGAAACTGGTGCAAATTTAATCCAGGGCCTATACAGGGCTCAAGATCCCGGGAGAAGCGCGCGCTGGCAAAATTGCCAGAATACATTAACGGGGGAGGGACCCTTCCCGCCCTATCTCAACAGCCTGCCCAGTAAGCTTCGACTTACATTCCCTGAATAGCATTTAACAATTTCCTATCGCTCCCATTGTTCCAATCTCCGCAACAATGAATACACATTTCAAGAAACTCATACTTTGTAATATGATATAACGAGCCGTAACACACAGAGTAATATCATTGAAGACATGATGAAGTCGTGAAAACATCATAAAGGCTGGTTATTTATGGTGAGATTCTTCTACCTGAGCGGTCGATGCAGTAAATAAAACCAAGGTTTAATGCTTCACGAGCGCTATGCCTTACATTATATGCGTAGAGTAATTTTGCATATTTTTGTTCTTTGTGTCCTCGAAGACAGTTTACGAAGTTTCACGCGAAATGCGTGCTAGGTTCTTTAAGTAATCGAGCCACATAAAACTTTGAATGTGGAAAATGTTATACCAACTTCGACGTAAGAATGAAAACCTTTGTTTGGTCTTGAATATAACATTCAGCTCGAATAGTCCGGTCTCTTCGCAATTCGTAACGCTAAAATCTTTCAAGTAATTTACCCGCGGTTACGAGGTCCTTAAACTTTAGTGAAATAAAAATTATACTGCAAAAGAAAATACTTATCTTCAGAAACTCCGGTTACAGATTTTATTGCGCGTTCTACAACTTCTTACAGTACGGTTTTTATAACTCGGTGGTGGAGTAATTTTTTACGATTTCTGTTTGCACGCTTATGCTTCAGAGCTTTTATAATTCCAAAGCATCTGAACCCTAGTGTAGAGTCCTTTGATTAGAATATATTGCGCAATTTATGATATTGAGCAACATAATGGATGATCTAGGGTTAGTATTGAAGATTGTGCAATGATCAACAAAAGTTTGAGTTTGTTTAATTTTTATTACATCGTATGCACCGCACCGTACACAGCAGTATTTTTTTATTAAACCGTGTAGTATTGGTATTGCGCACGTTACATTGTGTCTTGCCCACGCGAAAATATTGACGCTTATGAGCAGTCAATGTTGTGTCAATATAATAAAACCGTTTGAGTGCAAGGGGTGATTCAATATTTTTTTTAGTAAATTTTCGTCCCCATAATGCTGGTTGGTCCCCCAAATTCCGCTATCTTTATCCTTCGAGATATCCCACCATCCTCTCTCGAAGGATTCGATTTCGTCCCGCCACCTTCTTGGCCGACCACGACCTCACCTTCAATGCGGCTGCCAGGATGTTATGGCATTCGCCCATCTATTCGGAGGCATTCGGTTAACTAAGATGGCCCGCCCAGTCCCATTTAAGCCAGGCTGCTTTCCTGCCCACGTCGGCAATGCCAGTGAATCAATCATAAAAATATAGAGCAAACTTATTGTAGGTGTAATGCCCGCCTAAGATCTAGTCACTAATAAAAAGCTCGAATGTTAAATAAATAACGTTACTGAGATGGATCATAAACATAAAACGTGTTACCGTTCCCCTGACGGTCCAACTCGTGTGCCATACAAATACCATTTCGGGGAACTAGCTTTCCTTTTATATTGCTACTCGGAGGAATGCAAACATTTCTAAAGCATTTATTTGATTAGGTACTGTCCCTGCTTATCTGAAAGCCTGTTTTATCCTATTGTTTCAGAAATTTTCAGGGTTGTTGTTAGGCGAGACTAGCTTTTACCGACTGTGACTTTGCTTTTAGGGTTCCATGCATAAAGTTTGAAGACGATTTAATCCTGTGCGTTGCCAGTATAAATGAGGTGTAAGTGTAATCAGTCAAAGTTCTACGTTGGCTATGAAGCCAACTATGTGAAGGCTATGAAGTCAGAACAAATGATTGTTCTGAACAAATGATTGTTCTGACTTCATTGATGTAAGTTAATCTAGGAAATGATTATTATTTTAACTTTCATTTATTAAAATCAAGTGTTATAGTGACATGGTTATCTTGATTTCTTTGCCATATTCATCACTGTAGCTAAACAGCACGCAGGCTGCACGGAGACACTATTGACAAAACTATTTTAATCACAAATAAGCGAAGGTTACATCGAGTGACGTCTTAATTGAGTTAAGTGCAAAGTAGCCGATAGCCGTACGAGAATCGAATCCAGCTTTGAAGTAGGTAATTCGAGGGGCCGAAGGTAAATTATATTACCGTGAGCCTCTATAAGTTTCTTACGAGCCTATTCGCCCTGGCAGAAAATCTGATTGCTTGTTCTCATCAACAAGACAGTTACGACTTAGATAATCCTGTCATTCTTATGTGAACGATAAAAAAAACTTTATTGAGTCTACGCTATGGAATATACCTAGTAGATTACTTTGTATTTTAGGCATCGAATTTCCTCACCTCGAAATAATTTCTTCAATCGCTCGGAAGAGGTAGAAGAGGTAGAGGTATCTATTAATGAAATGATGCGAAGAACGCAGACATTATCATCCCAATGTTATATACTTTACACCAATACTTTGATCATCATCATCATCATCAATCAGCCTATAAAGATGGATATAGTCACTAACGACCGCCATTGCGCCTTGTCTTCTACCAGCAGACAGAAGCAGATCCGCAGATCGACACTCCACCGAAAGGCGTCATAAGCCTTTTACACCATTAAAAGGTACAATTTTCAAGGGTTGTAAGATTTATATACCTATTTGTGTTGCTTGAGGTAGTAATTGCCTTAGAGACTTATTGCGGCCGAAGACAATTGAATCAACTCAATTCAACGTGCATTGTATGCACTGTCACTGCAAATGCATTCACGCAGCTACCGGAATAATTAATTTGCGGACACTCAGGTTATTGATGCTTCATTATAACGTAAGGGTGATTAAGCAATCGCAATGTATTAATAGTTGGCAAGTGCGCTATATTGCGTAGGGCAGGGCTATTCTATCGATTGCTTGATTATACAAGACATAGCTAGGTGAACTACAGTATTTTTTTTTATGATACCTATTGATGGAACTAGCACATGGCTCACCTGGTGTTAAATGGTAACCATCACCTATAACAAAGTATTGGTTCGTAGGTCACTGATGTTTGGAACATGCCCTACGATGCAACACCCTGCGTCCATCAACTTGAGGCAATTGATAATATTATAAAAGACTAGTGGGTGCTCCGTAATTTCGTGTCGAAGATTTTTCCCCGCTGCTACCCCATTGGAAGCTGAATTTTAGTTGAAATCAATTCTTTCATGGTGCTCTCCTTAGATCTAATGTTACCAATACTTGTTTATGCAAATATATATTGTATCTTCTAAACTATGCAAGTATTTAACAGAAAAAATATAATCCAATTTTTTTAAATAATATCAATAAGGTTGCAAATGAAATGTAAGAAATTGACTAATACAAAAACAACAAAAAAATCGGTCGAGACGTTCTCAAGTACTTAAATGATCATTCGTGCGGTAATTGATTTTTATATAAATAAATGTTATTATTTAACTTAGGAACTACTTTACCACAGCATTCTTCAAGTTTCATTAACTTTGTCGTTCAAACCCAATTCGTAAAGCTGGCGACTCCAGATTAATTTGAATTTAATATAACTCTTGAATTGAACACTTTCGTGATATTGAAATCTAGAATTTTTCACTCATAAGGCACAGTTTAGTCTAGCTGCTAGACTAAAATAATTTCATCGTTCTGAGTATTTGCCTACCATATTATGGTGAGCGTTTTGAATTTGTATTTTAGCTGACTGGATGTTATACATGAGTCTGAGTAAATATAATCAGTTGCCCTTATAGAAGCCTAGCCAGGTATAAGCGATGTGCAAGTGACTACAACAAAGATAGGTATTTACTGGCCCGGAATCGCTGCAATAGAGTATGTAGGGATGCACAACGCCGCCATATCCATGCTTCCGTTTCAAACTCAGATCCAGCCAAAGTCTGGAAATTTCTAAAAACACTAGGCGTTGGCAAAGCGCGCCACGTTGCGATTACTAAAGATCTTGACTTAAATTCTCTTAACCTTCATTTCTCTTCGACATCCAGCATTGATATTACTATTTTTTCCAACGCTATGGGAAGCGACAACATTGGCAGGAATATGATTATTCCGATCATTGACGAACTACTTCCTATACTTTGCCAATTATTCAATTTCTCTGCTACTTCTGGCATTGTTCCCATGGCCTGGAAGGAGGCGCACATCATTCCTCTTCCTAAAAAGTCTAAACCTTCTTCCTTTGCAGACTTTCGCCCCATCTCCATCCTCCCCTTCTTATCCAAAGTCCTTGAACGCCTCATCCATAACCAGTTTAGTTACTTCCTTACCAAAAATAACCTACTCAATCCTCTTCAGTCCGGTTTCCGACCGGGTCACAGCACTGTTACCTCTTTGATAAAAATAACCGATGACATAAGAGCTGGAATGTAAAACGGACAACTCACCATATTAACCCTATTAGATTTTAGCAATGCCTTCAACACTATTGACTTTGATATCCTTCTTGGCATATTGCGCTCAATTAACATATCTCCAGCGGTAATTGATTGGTTTCGCAGTTACCTGCATGGACGCCGGCAACGCATACGAATCGATGATGCCTTCTCATCTTGGTGTTGCACTTCGGCCGGGGTCCCGCAAGGCAGTGTGTTATCTCCTCTTCTGTTTGCACTCTTTATTAATTCCATTTCACTTCAACTGACTTCTTTCTACCATCTCTACGCAGACGATCTCCAAATCTAAACTCAAGCCCCTATAGATAACTTGACTGATGCAGTCAACCGTACTAACCTTGACCTATCTCGCATTCGGGATTGGAGTATGGCCCATGGCCTTGCCATCAACCCGAGTCAAACTCAAGTGTTATAAGTGGGAAGCTCACGCACTATTGCAAAAGTTGACTATTCGACCCTCCCCCAAATAATTTTTAATGGCGTGACTGTACCAGTCAGTAAACAAGTAAAAGATCTAGGTGTACAAATTGATAGCTGTCTGTCCTGGGGCCCACAACTGGATTTAGTCAGTCGCAAGCTGTTTGCTTCTGCGGGCTCACTCAGAAGATTACGCAATTTTCTACCTACTGCCACTAAAATTACGCTTGCACAATCCCTCCTACACCCTATTCTAGATTACGCTGACGCCTGCTACCCCGATCTCACTGAAGAGCAGCTCAATAAATTGGATCGTCTGCAAAATGTGTGCATTCGTTTCATTTTCGGTTCACGTAAATTCGATCATGTATCTGAATATCGTACAAAACTTAAGTGGCTCCCTATTCGTCTTCGCCGGAATATTCACATCCTATCCCTTCTTTATAACATTCTTTTTAACCTTTCTTCTCCCTCCTACTTAAAGGAGCGATTTGAGTTCATTCACAGTTCCCATCCTTCCCGTGTCCTCCGATCATCAGAAAATCTAATGCTTGATACTCCGATACACAGAACAAGCTTCTATGATAAATCGTTTACTGTACAGGCTGTACGTCTCTGGAACGCCTTACCAACTGAGATAAAAAAAGCCCCGACACTATCAACTTTTAAAAACCGGGTAAAAAACCTGTATTTATCTCAAGTGTCAAATATATTGAAGTAGGTTCAGTTGTTACCGTAGGCATTATAATATTATATTATACTTGATATTTATACTTTAATATTATATATGTATATATATATGTATATATATGTGTGTGTATGTATAAGTTATATATGGATATATATTTATATTTACGATTATACTTAATATGCGTTTTTCTAAGAACTTATTTGTTATTTAATTTATTCATATATTTATTTATTTCTTAGTTTTTTAATGTTTACTTTGTTTATTGTTTTTTATTGAAAATATTATATTTCTTATTACATGTACACCCCCAGCCGTACTTTTTTATTAGCATAATCCTCTCCATCCAAAGGTTGTCTGGAAGAGATCGCTTCTAAGCGATAAGACCGCCCATTGTACATTTTTATTTTTAAGGTTCTATCTGCTGTTTTTTAAATTATGGTGTACAATAAAGAGTTTTCATTCATTCATTCATTCAAGCCTAAAGCTTTGCTGACCGCGCATAATGATGGCATGTGGTGTGGGTGAACTGACACCGAAGCCATAAACTGTGATCACGCGTGCACTATAAATACACGCTTATCGCCATAACCAAGACGCGCGCATATAAACTCATATTCTATATTGAATTACACAGCATAAAGTTCGAATAAGCTCGAATGAGACATTCATTGGACCGAAATATCCACAAAAGATTTTATAAATATTATAGGGAACGTAAATTTTATTAAGCACTACAATCATAAGCGGAGTCTAGGAAAATCAAGTTTAGAGAGATGCGATAACAGATCTTGTAGGAAATGCGAAGATATAAGATCATTACATCTTATTCAGGATTTCAGGATTCAGGATCAAATCATTTCGCAGGGGGATTGGGTCTAATGTAATGCACTGCCACAGCTGCCGCTTTATCCTACGAAACCCGTTAGAACAAGTAACATTTGCATCCATCATTATCTTAAACCAAAAACCAAGATAGATCTCATAAAAACTTTATAGTCTAGAAAATGATGAACCACATATCCCCCCGTTACATCCAAGCGCTCAAAATCAAATCTCAGCCGCCTCAAGGGTATCAATCTCGAGTTTTACGATCATACGGGACCTAGATGGCGCCTAAAAAGGACGCTCGTATAAAATGAACAAAATATGAAACATATTTCGGCCGGACCCCTGTCGGTTTTGGCTATTTACGGCCATAGTCACCCACTATGCGACCAGCGACGCAGAGCCACGCGCTGCCAACTTCCTAGACTTGATAAATTGACCATGTAATGTTATAATCCCACGCGTTCACATATTTCACGGGATTCGCCAAATGCTATCTAATGTACCAGAAATTAATTGTGATGTTAGTGTTTAGCGTTTATCGCTTATTAAGATGAGAATCTCTTTGATGCTGGTTTAAGATAATAACGTAGCTTTGTGCTGATCCGACTGCTAACATCATTTAGACTCGCTTACGTCTTTGCATGATGTTAATATAATTAAATTCGAAATCTATAATACCGGGTAACCTAAGCATAAACATATATAAACTAGTTTTGATATAACTTTGAATATGGTCATACAAATATATCCAAACCGTTTATTTGTCTAGATACTACTTTTGTCAATTTTCAAATTAGCAAAGTTAAACTCCGAAATCGTAAAACTCGTGTCGTCGACACAGGGACCTTGACGTTCCTTATGACGTCAATATCGTTCTATCACATCTACAGCAAATAATGAGAGAATCATGAATCACTTGAGATATGCAAGGGCCAAGTGTCTCGGGCGCTCAATAAATCTTTTTATTTTAAGTAGTCAGCAGTAAATTGAACATTGTAGTGTTGTATAACAATCTTTTTCTTCGCGACCATGGTTCTTTCTTAGAGTTGTTAGAGTATTTGTTTTAAATTTGGGCAATCTAAACACGACTCTGGCTAGGTTAACTAACATTCAACGAAAGGCTACTGGTAGAAGATGAAAGCGTCGAGCCGAGGATAGGGCGAAATGATGCCCATTAGGGGAGTGCTGTACATAACAGCAATCAGCAATGGACTACTATAAGGATGATTATGATGATGATGAAACACGACTTTATCACACTTGAAGTAGTCGGCAATACGCTTTACATTGTAGTGTTGTGGACCAATCTTTGACTTTGGCTCAATTTCTTTGTTAGATAATTTGTTTTTATTTGGAGAATCTTAAAAATACTCGTTTACAAGGCGACCTCCTTAAATTGACTACCAACGTACGATGTACGTTATAAAATGCTGTAGTTGCATGTTCTGTACATTGAAGTGTTGTGTAGCAATCTTTGCCTTTGCTTTAATGTTTCTTTCTTTCATCAATTGTTTGCACGATCAAGAAGCGTTTCTTTCAGGTCTGTGTGTTAAATACTGGTTTGTGATACACATGGCATGTAAACTTAGTTCAGGGTCAGAACTAATGTACATTTCACATATGTATGGATGTCATTCAAATGTCTGTTGCGTGTAATTTATTATTATTCGGTCTTCGCATACGAGCACTGCCAATATCGTTGAACTTTTGGTTAAAGGACCGGTCTCTCAATCAATAATTTACTGGCAGTGATAAAGGCAGTAAAACGCAGGGGAATACAAGATTAATTCTAAACGGTGTTCGTCATTCGATTCCAAACTGATCAAATTACAGCTAGCTTTTATCTATAGTTGGAAGCTTAAAGTGGATTGGCAGGTGAGCAGATGATCTTGCCTCTCAGGGTCATCCGCAATGCAATACCGCGATGGGCCTTGACACACTTAAGAATCCTTTTATGATGCGTTTAGTCGCCTTTGTCTTAAGCATGATAGGAGAGGTTCCAAGACCTTAACAATACCCAATATATATTGAGCTATAGCAATTGTGTGGCTAAATAAACTTAAGAGGCTAGAGGTATATTTCTTACGACAGTATTGACCGTTCTAAAAGCTTAATTTAAGTATTGACAAGAACACCAAAATCTCTAAAAACAAAGCATTTGGCATATTCACACCACGGTCAAGGTTACACGTGCTTGCATGTTGTACATAAAAAGGGTTAAGGACTCAATAACCTACAACATGACGTTCTAGAAAATTTGCAGTTCCTAGAATGTCAAGCTTGGACAGGGCCGATGGGATGGATCAAGTTTCGTAAACCCACAGAGTACCAGTTTGTAGTAAGGTCATATTAAATTTAAAGGTACCTTAAATTGAGCATTCAAAAGGGGTTACGTCGAAGCCTTTGTGATGCTTCGCGTGAGGGGACTCGACCTATTGACTTTCAATCAATTCTTCGCCCACGTCATACCATATAAGACTTGCTTACATTTATTATCAATTATCATAGACAATAATTGTAATTTGGTCGCGTGACTAAGATGATAAGACATAACAGAGGACGAACAAGATCGCGCTAATATGGAAGCGCAGATCAATATAATTTGATTCATAATTATTACCTACAATATAATTTCATTTTTCAATAAGATCCTAGAACCACTTGTGCTATTGTTATTTTTGCTTTGAAATTTACAAAGATTCCAATTCCTCAAGTCATGTAGGAACAAAGGTACCATTAGAATAAAAAGGGGATAGAGGTTTAGATTTGTACCTTTTGTATTCTGCAACAAAGGTGGTACGGCGATATTAGCGCACGATCGGGCGTGACGTTGACTCGAGATTAAATCGGGCCAAGCGCGCTGCCCACGCAGAGCCGCTAATTAGGAAGCGCGGCAAGGGCGCTGCACCTCGAACGATGCCGATGCGCTTGCACACCCGAAACAAAGACACGGAGACACCAAACAAATAAAAGAAACAGCTCATATAACAAAAGAAATGGAAAGAAACAATGGCAAGTCAGCGGGCGCCGCACAAAGGGGTGTTTTGCGAAACTTTGTTTTGTTACGTGACGTGTCCTGAGTGAGGAGTGCCAAGGATTATTGCACGCTCGTGCTCTATGTTGCGCAAAATTAATTCACGCGGAAGCGTTTTATTTCCGCAGCAGTTTCCAGGAATTACGCACTTCTGAATAGTCTTAAGGATCCTTTGTGTAAGATAAATTAAGGTTTTTGAAAAAAACCCTCGTTAAATATGTGACTTCTGAAGGAGCGTTCAATTTGAATGATCGCGTCTTATATTTCAACAACTGCCAATTTTCCTTAATCTTGTCTTAATCTTGTCTTACGGGCGGCTGGGTTTTCGCGAAAACGATGTGACAGAATTCATTACGTTTCTTTAAATTTTTCATTTCATTCAGCTGTCTTCGTGTCGTACCGTTTGGCAAGAGTGTTTCTGTCCTGGCTTTCTTAATTCATTGTCTGCGAACGTACAATATTGCTGAATTTAGCTGAAAATATGTACATTTTCAGGCACATTATTTTATTCTCGTGTGGGATAAATTTATTCAGAATATTATTATATAGAAATTTATTCGCTAAGCACGATTTGTAAAATATTATTAGACCACTAAAACACTTAAAACATTTTACATTTCATGTATCAGATCAGACTCCCAAATCTATCATGAAGAATCGGATGTGTATTTATTACGGGTGAGGAATTCGCATACACCACTACCAAAACGAATTGGCGCCTTCTTCATTCAAAGACTTCCTTCAACCTTGCTATCTATCAATCGGGTGGGAGCTTCCTACCTTTCATCTCCCGGTTGTACACAAACCAATAACCTTTATCCCCCCAGCAGTTCTAAGATCTACTGACCTCTCTATTATCCATTTTGAAGTATCGAGAGGTAAGTTAAAAGGAAGCCCGTTACACAAATTGTGTAACACAACTGGGCCCTTATTCCCTATGGCCAAACGCAAACGTAACGCGCCTCGTTAGGATATCTGCGTGAATCTGCGTGTAATCGTATTCTCTATGCCCATGTCGCAATTAACGTGATGCCATGGCGTGTTTTATAAACGCGTTTGTGTTTGAAGCATGTTATGACGTCAAACGTTATTGGCAAGGAATCTTTTGTGTCATAGAGAATAAGGGGCCTGTTTAGCTTACACAACTATTCAGGCTTTCAGGAGCGTATACTAAACAACTACCAAGTATTCTGTGGCACTGTTGTTATGAAACTGCGTGAGTTTGCCGCATGAAGCATTTCTGCTCATTGTTTGATATTCCGAAGCAAGTGAGACTGGCATTCCTTATGCTGTCGTGCAAAAGTGATACTTCAGGATATTACTTCTCATTTCCAAGGCCAAAGAATGCATGTGTTGCTTTTGACAAGTATATGAAAATACAGTTACATACGACATATCTGAGTACGATAAATCTAAGGAATGGATAATAATAGTCTGGCTAGCCTATGCAGAACTTAGAAATTTGGTCAAAATTAAAAGCAAAAAAAAGCAGTTTGTGTTATTTTTTTAGTGTCAGTCATTTTATTTGGCTAAAAATCAGCGCTGTGTAGGTTCATAACTTACGCATCACATGTCGAGCTAACCCTTTTTGGCATATGGCATGTAAGGAATCATTCGTTCCTTTATTATAAAATGTTGAGTAGGTACTTAAGCTTTACATTTGTTTCTCAGTTTTGTTCCTACATTGTCAATGTCATGTGTTCCGAAAATTTATCTATTTCGTAACCTGGGTGCAACTACATATCAAAATAATGTAGAACGAAGCGAGGCCGAAATAGTCGCAATAAAACTTTTACCCCGTTTCGTTTTAAATTGTTTTCTTTTATAATTCATTTAATTTTACATCAGTTCTGCAGAGATAAGCTGACCAGACTATACCCGTATAACAATATCGTGATGACTGAATGCACACGATCCGCACACGATCAAAGATTTCAGCGACAAACTTCTAACATTATTCGTTTTTTATTTTGCCAGAGGAATGCAAGTGTAACCTTCGAATCCAGCTAAATACCGTAGATACATCATCATCAACAACCTAATTGGTGAGCGCTCCTCTCCCACAGTACGGGAACACGTCACAAAGAGCGACACTGCATTTTATTAAGCGGAAGCACTTAGTTCTATTTCGGTCATCCCGCATCTATAAAGCGCTCGGATATAAACAACTCATCGCGTAGCTGAGATTCACTTTATTGCTTCCATACAGCTTATGTTCCATGAGATTTTTAGTTGGCCTCATCAAAACCTCTAATTAAAATAGAAAAACAAGTCACTTCATTTTCTTTAGGTTTTGATATCTCAATACAGAAAAATGTTTTATCAGACTGCTCTGACTCCATGTGTTTCCATTAAACAACTATCGGTCAGATAAACTTTATTCATAAATATGTATTTCTTTATCATAAAAACCTCGGGAAGGTCGCCAAGGTCCTCTGATTTATTGCAGACGGAATAATACTTGTATTATTTGTCTGGATTTATCCTCCTTTGTGAATTTAAACAAAAATGACGGAAATATGAGGCTGCAGATATACCTTAAAAGATATACCTATATACAGTAACGGGGACAAAACATTTGCAATACAAGAGCTTTCAACTTTAACAGTAAATGCATTTGTGGCTATTCATTTGCATTCTATCTTATTTCAACGATCTTGTTCAAAGACATTTTGATCGTCGCCGTCGTAGGAATGATTAAAATTTAAAGGAACAATTCTTCGGAGAATGGCGGGCCGGCAGACTTCGAGTATTTTCCTTTTGATGTTTGGTCTAGCTTCAGTTCGGGCGCGGCAGGCGGACGAGTGCCATTCGAATTTCAATAAAACTTGAAGGGGAATAAATCGACGGGACTCGGGAGGGTACAAAACGGCGATATTGTACCCACAGCTGACGCTGCTCGCCCTAAAGCAAACTCCCCCCAATCTATTGTATCACTTATTATCATCGACATAAGGCTCAAGCTATAATCTGCTTAAGGAACACGTATCATTTCGGAAATATAATAAACAGCATTATCGATATAATTACTTACAAAATGTATCGGTCAGGTTCGATACAAAATACATCTGCTACACGAATAGGCTATTTAAATCAATTGAGTTTCTATTATTATTAATTGCCGGTCATTACTCAATATTATATTTAGGGTTTTAACAACGAAGAAACTTGAATAGCTGAATAATATTATAATAACTGAAAATAAAAGTTTAAATCAATTCATAACTTTCAATATTTACTAACTCGGAACATTTCATTCGATTAACATTCAAAAAACCACATTTTAAGGGAAATATTATAGTCTCAATAAAAAAAATGGCCGTAAGAGATCACGATACGCTGTTAAATCATATGCCATATAAAATTAGAAACATACACAAAGGTTAGCTGGTAGAGAATGCACTAAGTTCGCCTATGTATATTGAATTTTATGCAATAAAGAATCTTATTTATTTACTTATTTATTCATTTATTTTCATCTATCTATCTTCCAAATATAAGACTTATGCTAGTGGAATTTTTACACGATAAATTGTTGGCGAAACGAGGATATTGGACATTACCGGGCCCGGTGAAAAGTTCACTTCACTACTGGAAGATCAACCTTCGCTGCAATATCATTTGACAGCGTGAAATTAAAGATTTACGCCTCCATGCAAATTTCTATTAGGGGCAAAAACTTCTAAATTAGTTTCCCAACCGAGGTAAATATGTCAGCGATTTATAAAACGAAAATTTCTGGCAAGTGAAATATTTACGTCCATTCGACCTTCACAGGAAATTTAATATCTGCAGACCAATTTATATGTTGAAAATACAAGTGATAATTTTACTACGTTTGGTGTTCGAGTTCGCCCTTGACATACAACAACAGAAAACACTTCAATAAATTGCATTTAAGCATGCAGGTAACATTTTGCGGAATAACAATTAATAATATAAATTCATCGATGTAATTGTTTGAATTAATAGGGGAACTGTTTGAATTAAAGATCAAATAATCGGATGAACCATAATAACTCATTGAAGAATATCAAGTTAGCAGCACCGCCGAAAAAATACAGCAAATAAAGCAGCAGCGAAAAATAATAACACTGTTTTTTTTTTCTATGACCACGAGTTGTTATTTAGGAAGAATAGGTTGAAAATACATATAATTAATCATCCTCGTAAGCATCATCATCATCATCAGCCTATAGCATTCCACTGCTGGACATAGGACTCTCCCAATGAGCGCCATTACGCCTTGTTCTCAGGTCGACGTAATTAAGTTAGAGAGTGAATAGGCATCTTCTGGGAAAGCTCGCCCCATCGTCGACCTCATCCTTGCCTATGCAAGCCTCGCGGTCAAGAGCTGGCTCATATAAAATAAAAATTTAAAAAAATATTTAATTATTAATCGAGTCACATTGTACTCTTTCATTTTATGAAAATTAAAAGTACACGAAAGTACAGAAGTAAAGTACAGAATCATATCAAATAGTATGTACATAGTTAGTCATGTTCTGAACTGAACAGCTCGACTCAAAGCTCCAAAGACATTCGTCTCTATCTTGAGCTACTTGAAGCTCTCAGATAAAATATAAAAGATCTGTAAATAGGATCGTTTACCCGCATCCTAACAGTTCCGTCGATTCTAAGTAGAAGTGCAATGTTAGGGCTCTCGCGTGAGGTCAACATGCCCGTTTCACCGTTAAAAGCATCTAGGCACACACTTACCGAGCGTTTTATTTGAGTGTTATCTATTAGATAAAAGGATACATTTCTTGGAAGAAGTCAAGGCTGGGCGGTTGGAGGATGTCTAGCGCCGATAGAACCTGCAAAGATAAGCGCACGTCAATCCATGAGCGGTCACCAACCGAACATCAAGTTTGACACGTAATTTAACTAAAACAATGGTAACTGTGGGCTCAATTTTCTCGTTTGGATGCAAATCCATGTTTGCACGCGAGTTCGCACAACCGCAAACAATACAAGCTGATCGATAAAACACAGTGGAAATGAATAAATTATGAAGATAGCGCACACCACATTATAATTATTTCGTGATAATGTCCAATCCGAACTCTATTATCGTAATAAAGATACTCACGGCAGGTGAATTTATAGGATTCGAATAGAATCGAATTTTTGGTGATAAAATTGTAACTTTACCTGTAGTAATTACCAAAAGCGTAATTGCAGTGGCAAGCGTAAATTTAGGGGCTTTTCATTAGCATTCATGAAATGTAGCACTACGACTCTGGAGGGTCTAATTACGTAACTAAAAACAAATGTGTTGATAATTTATTCCACTTTGGTCTCAATAGTCGTGAGAGTGAGAACCTTTGATACTTAGTTTTTAAGAATTTTGACAAGATACGGTGTCTAATTTTGTTTTAAGGATTGCCCATTAACCTTTCACTGAAACCCTTGAATGAGGCTCTTATTTCAAGATAAGGTATCGAAAGAAGGAAAAATCAAGAGCTTGGGTATAAAATTGTAATTTATTAATTTCATTTTTTTGAAGTCTGTAACAAATAGGATTAAAGTTTAGGGGCCTGATTCTCAGGGATAGACTTCATTATCTCACTAGATTTATATCGGAAGAATCGTCAAAATCTATGTTAATTTGACAGTTCTTTCGATATAACATATTATATCATCTCTATTTCTGAGCATCAAGCCCAAGACCTGAGGCAAACGTACTTAAAAATAAGATATCTGCAGCTAACCTGCAGAGAATGGTCGTACTCTGTTAGAATTTTCGTTAAAAATTGAACTATACGGAACAAAACCACCCACTAAAGTAAAATACCTAAGCCAATTTCACCGAAAAATACTTTTCGAAAACGCAGAGCTTTAAATTTTAGATTTTTGCTTTGGCAATCTTCATGTTTTGAGGTTAGTAGGCGAAACGACCAGCAGTTTTTATGTCCTTGGCCCCAAAAGTGCTATCGTGTACTCCACTGTGCGTACAGTCAGCGATATAATAATGTCACGTAATTAAAATCACTAAAATGTTAGCGTTATCTGCCTTTCTCTAAAACTAAAACGTACTCTTTAGACACAGTTTTATGTAGAGTACACCAAAAAGAAGATTTATATTTAGTTTGACCATACATAAGTATAATGAAACTATTTTGTATTATGCAGTGAAGATTATAAATAACGCGTTGAACAGTACAATGTATTTGCTAAGTCAAGTAATGGATCAGATATAGTTTCTATATATTGTATGTATAACATCCAGGACACTAAAATTAAATCATTGCGTCGCAACCTCCACATACAGAGTTTGTGTTCGTGAACATTGCGTTTGCGTTTACGGACAAACGGGTATCGTTTGTGCGTAAACGCAAACGCAATGAACATCGCTGTCTCCAGATATTGCAAAAGAGAGATCACACGCTGATGACCTCTGTGGCGCAGTGGGCTAAGCTCCCCCGAGGCGCAAAGATTGCGGTTTCGATTCCCACTACGAGACAAATGTTTGCATATTCTGTATGATATGTATGTATTTACAAAAAAATATGAATAAGTAGTATAACAGTCATGTGGTCCCATAATACAAGCTCTGATTAGTTTAGAGCCAGATGATGTTGTGTGATTATGTCCAGCATTATTTATTTCTCTCTTTCTTGCGCTGCGAAACTAAACTCGTACGTGATGAATGACCCTCTGTTTCAGTGCCTACGAAATCGCAAACGGGGTGAGGTATAAGGATCAGTTGTCCTTTCCGTAGGTAGTACCAGTAGTACACCTGAGGCTTGATCACGAAGACAAGCGAAAAAGTATTCGTATCGTAAACGTAAAATTAACGTAGATTCAAAATAACGCTTTGCCATTGGTCAAAAATGTCAGGTTGAAATATTCGTGATTCTACCTGTCCTAATGTTCTGACTGTTCGTTAAACTCAAATATTAAAATGATTGCTGACTGTATCGCACGTGAGATATTGTTACCGACGTCGTTAAGTCGACTTTCAAGGGAATAGGAAATTCCTTGACTCGGCGAGTTTTAATTTGCACAATGTTAATGAAGTGAGGCGAAATTCGATTTCGCGTGTAAGTTAATAATGCCTTGCTTTGCCTTATTGAGGTACCTTGTCTGATTCGTTTTGGAAAATTGTTTTCCCTTAGGTTCTTTAATTGGAATACAAATGTTCTTATACGAATAAAATGGGGAGGCTAGTGGTGACATAGCAACCAACGAAGTATCATAAAAGAATTAATTTCATGTGTTAACCAAGCATAGTTTTAGCTATTTTTTTTTAAATAAAAATGTGAGTGAAGATGTACTCTTAAGTACCGAGCGAGCGAAATGTTAGTCAGTGCCAATAAAGGACAGAAGGCTGCCTATTTAGCCGTTTTTTTATAATAAATAGGCTTACGTTTGACTACATTTCGATGGTAAGCGAAGATGCAGTCTACGATGGAGCACGCTTGCCTAGAAGAAACCTGTTCACTCGAGACTTGAAGACAACCAGATTATAATCATCGGGGAACACACATTCGGGTAGAGCATTCTTGGCGGTTCGCATGATAAAAGTGGAGGACTGCGTAGAAAGAGGGTAAATAATAATGCTAAAAACTGTCACACAGCATCATATTGTAGCCCCAAACTAAGCATAGCTATGTATTATAGGAACCAAATGACTGATATATACATATTTTTCTCTGTAGATCCATACAAGAAAACATCCAGACCCAAGCCAAATATTAGAGATCATATAAACAGTTGTCTCGCGGCGCGAATCGAACCTGCAACCTTCTACGTCTCAGACAGGCCTTCGCCCACCGCGCCACAGAGGTCGTCGACGGTAATGATGATTGCAGTTTATTTTCTACTAGTGTAGATCAACGGTTATATTAGAACGTGGTCATAATGGCTCCAAATATTGATATAGCTATGATGATAAGATACTCACGTTTTCGTGTTTGAAAAAGCAAAGCATCTTGAGCTCCCGGAAGACGCGTTTTGACGAGACGAGCGATTGGAAAACGTTTGGCAGCTTTTTGAGGGCCACGCGCCGGCCATCTCGGGGATCTGTCACCGCCCTGTGGACAATTACAAAACAAAATTAAACTTTTTCTTTGAAAAATCTAAAACCACCTAAATAATTTAGCACGAACTTGCAGAAGCATTTCCAAGGGTAAATTTATATCTCAAATCTTTTTCTTTCGTAAAGCTACTGACATTCGTTATCAGCAGTAAGTATTTTGTCGAAAATACAATGATAATTTTGACCTGTTTTACCTACTTAGCGATAAATTAAAATGTAAATGCACTTTTTGCCGCATTGCAAATAATTAAAAATGTAAATGCATTCAAACAACATTCGATAAAAGGACCTATTCGCAAAGGTCCTTTTAACGAATGCTGTTTGAAAAATGCGATTAAAAGACAACAAAAAATAACCAGTTTGAAAATAGAGTACGGTCGAGTCTCCGAAAGAGGTACCCTTACATTAAAGGCACCGTTAGGGCTGCCCTTGCGATTATTATCGGAGCTTGCGAGGCCGCGATAATATCCGTCGCAGTGGCAGAGCCAGGGGGAATAGGGTTGTCAGGGTCCGTGGCATGAGAGCAACGACCTAGCACTGCTAGCCCGGGAACATTTGGGATGTTTCAAATTAGGGTTGGCACTGATTTATAGTCCACGTCTACATGAAACTTGGGACTGGAATATGAGATCAAACAAATCACAATGAGGGGATAAATTCATAACGGCGGTAAGGATTTAAAGGTTCAATTTTCATTATGTATAATACTTATATGCTATATGAACAAGAAGGTAAGATGTTTGTTATAATTATTTTTAATATGATGTTTGTTTGTTTGTTACTCAATCACGCCTGGGGTGAGAATACACTTCTAATTTCCATCATGCCATCGCAGCTACACTCTTGGAAAAACCACATGCTTTTAAATTAAAGCGACATATTCGTTATGCACTAAGAATAATAAGTACAATTCTGAAGTTTTCTTTTTATTTAATCACCAATTCAAACAATGTGCACTGTTAGTATTAATTTGTTATTCAATAATTAAAGTAAACTTGAACAGCGCATGAATAATTCGTACAACAATGAGCATACAGTCGGTTCACGATTAACTGGATTGGGCAAGCTGAGTAAGCGTTGAAAACAATCGCAGGAAGCAATTTTTAATGCCGAACGCACGGTCGCTAACTCCTTACGAGTTCCTGGAAAATGGTATTGCAGGATGGCCTTAGCCTGACGGGTCAAAGCTTTTAGATTGACTAAACATTTCAAATCAGTGACAGAAGATTCCTACTATAGACACCTTCCTATCGTTAGAACATACCCCAGCAAAAGTTGAGCCTTAGTGGGTGGGTCTAAAAATTTGAGCCCCAAGAAAATTTAGTTTGAGACTGTCAAGCAATGGTGTCAGTCGACGAATTTCAGTCTGATAATTATATATATCTGATATATATGATAAAATGCCTTCATGTACCGTGAAGTGGTGCATTAGTCGATCCCATGGACAGAAAAAGAATGTTGGAATCATCTTTCACACTTAAGAACATCGCTATTGATCTTATTTGTATTAAAAATTATTTGTTGTGATTTTGTATGAGGATGGTATTATGTCAAACAATCAATGAACTTTTCTACCAACCAATAAAATGGTAAATTTTATGAACATACTCCTAAAACCTTATTATTTCATTATGTCATTTAGGTTGAGTTACCTGTTAAATACTTTTCTGTAGTTATGTTTGCAAAAATATATTAAATTTGCTTCCATGTTTATAGAAGCAAAGAATAACACTGCTTTTTCTTTATGATTTGACCAGCAAGCACAATCTGACAATAATTTCCAACAAATGATTTCAATGTGTCACAAGTCACAATAATATATTACCCGACCTCATGACATACTTGTAATCAAAAGCATTATTCATGTATTCCTAAAAATATGACTACATTATATTGCCACTACTGCACTCATCACAGCAAAAATTGAATAAACTAACAATATTTCGTTACTTTCGGATTTGAGTGGGAACAAACCCAACCTAGTTCCACAAACAATATTTAATAAATCAGGTTTTAGAATTAATATGTATGTTCCGTACTCTAAATAAAAATAAAAGTATTGAAATGTGTATATATATATATATATAATTTTATTAAACTGTCTGTTGATCTTAACTCTCAAGCTTGCACTCTGAGTTGAGATTCGGTTATAAAATACGGCGTTAGTACTAAAAACTTCCTGTCTATGCAGTTGGGTTTTTTGTTTCTTCTTATTATTATATTTTCCCTAAAAACTGTAATAATGCGAGCCTTTGAGTCACTGTAACCATACAAATATAAATTATCTTAATGGCTACGATAGGTAGGTCATCATTTTTTTTCATCACCATTCATCATAATTATTTTATCGTGTATTTTAATTTGCTTTACAGTTACTGCATAAAACATATTACCGAGTGACATGACACAGACGTAACACATGTCATCTAGACAAACTATTTTTTGCCAAGTTCAACGGCAAATCAAACCCAAGGTCCTAAAAATAAGATCGATTTTTTAACTGAGTGTAACAGTTGTCATTAAAGTGACGAAAAGATTTCCGGTGTTTGAGTTTGTAGATAGTTTGTGCCATGTTCCGTTGTTGTTGTCTTTGAAGTTATATGTCTATAGTAGGTATCTTCTGTCACTGTTTCAAATAAATTAAGCGATATTCACCATTGTCAACATTTGGTAACAGCTGATTGTTTATATAATACAAAAGTTCATTACAATCATGTCAAACATGATATTTAAACCGAAGGGAAACGCCCGAGGCATTTAGGCAGCCCAAGAACTCACAATATCAGTAGTTCATTTAATAACCAAGACATGATACAAAACTGTCAGAACCAAAACTACCCGAGTTATTCATCAGACTTCTTTCTTCGTAGAAGTTGGCATTCATTTCATACTGGCTTCTTTTCTCATTAGCTTGAGCATGGCTCATAGAGCTTAACTCCTTGATTTACAGACTTGGTTCAACCCGCTGGGAACCCACGTATAACTCAGATGGTTACTGCTGCCCAGCCCCTTATGTAACCTCTTTGTTGCCTCTTACGGCAACCACTCTAGGAAATAGGTCTATTATTTCCAGGGACGCAAAGCCATATCATTAATTGCAATACTTGAGTAAGGTGTGAGACACTAAGGCTCATGTGCAATGAGCATCGATACACGGACAGTTTAACAGCAATTTCAGGCTGAAGTTTTTATTTATAATATCTTATGGCCTTCCTATACCATACCGTAACCGATAACAATAACTGTCACGTTGACCAGTTTTTCAAGGGAAAACGAAGCGTTATCAGGAACGTTATTATAAAGAAATCGGCCATTAAGCGATGGTTACCATTAAACATCCGTTTTTATGTCAGTGAAATTACGTTTTGTGTAAGAAACCTTAATTTTCATTGCTGCTGTAGTGCTTGAGATATGTTTCGGAGTGACATTCAATAAAAAAAATTCTAACAAGTTTACATGTAAGCCTTTTCTAGGAAACTTAGGTTTACCCTTACCCACAGGATAGACATGGGTACAAGCGGCGGGTTTTCTTGTCTTATTTTATTATTTCAAGCACGTTGGTGTGTACTTGAATTCAAAAAGAATCTCGACCGTGCGTGAACGATGCACGATTCGAGATCTAGAGATTTGAGCCCTCTTTAGTCGGATTACAGGTATCTCTACTGGGACAACAAGGTATAGTGTAACTGTTTACTCTTCATCTCATAAGCAGTACAGCTGCAAATACTGAGATTAGCAAACAATGCTTGTGCAAACTCTACGTTGTGGAATAACGCCTTCTAGTATAAGGATAAGTGAAATGCTCAGAACGGTGATGAATAACATCGCGAGGAAACCTGCGGCTTAGTCGGCCCCTTTGGATGACTAGGAGAATGGAGGTATACGTGGTGGGCAAGCCTGTTCCATCTATGTCCCAAAGCTGTACATTATCCCGGTAAGTGAAATTTACCATTTGACGCTGTATTCAAACATCTAGGTGCAAAGGCCTAAGTTTAAAGTAGGGAAAAGAAGTTTTTTCTCTTTTTGACTGAAAACTGAATAGGTTAAAAATTAATTTCACCTACTTTTTCCTTAGATGTTTAGTTTTACTTTGATTCCTTAAAGGATTTTTAAAAACAAACAACTCGGGACATCTTTAGATCAACAATGTGTACTTAATCGAAAGGAATCGGATCAAAAGTAAGATTAACACTTCAACCCCCTTACATATAACGCTACTTAAAGTTAAACAATACTCAAAGTTAGCCCTGTCACTGTTTGTCATTATACAACGGATAGAGATGGCAATAGTTTAAGCACCGTTTATCTTTTGAAAGATGTTCATAAGTTTGGCCACAAATGATTAAAATTACAATAATTCTCAATTGATCAATCAATTTGATCTCTGTGCGCCTGAGACGCAGTAGGTTGCGGGTTCGATTCCCGCTGCGGGACAAATGTTTGAATGTTCTGCAGATATCTGTCTCGGATCTGGGTATTTTCTATGTATGATATGTATATGTATTTACAAAAAAAAGTATATGTGTAGTATATCAATCATGTGATTCCCATAATACAAGCTCCGCTTAGTTTGGGGCTACATGATGCTGTATGATAACGTCAAGGATTATTTATTTATTTATATTTATTCTGTAAATATTGAACTTCTGGCTAAACTTAGGTCTAAAGCTAATTTTTCTTGCTTTGATTCTTAAATATCATGATTTAAAAAAATGCTTTTTAACGTCATAACGGTTTTGCAAACACATTTCGTTAATCGAGTGCTTTTGTCACTGACCGTACATGAATATATATAGGGCTATTTAAACTTGAATGACACTAAGATCAATAAGTACATAGAAAACATAGTTAAAATGTGAGCGAAAAGCAATGAAATGTACTGTAATCTAAGTAATACATCTAAAAATAGGCATGATTGTAAACGCAGCTCTGACCCAAATTGGAGAACGTACGATCCGAGTCAGGCAAGAATTCCAGTTCAAATAATAAAACTAAACTAAAAGAGGTAGAATCATAAAAATTCTCAGTTTCCTCACGTAATATTTAATAGCAAAGATCCGAAATGCTATTCATTTTTCTAGAGTTCTTTCAATTATATTCCAGTATCAATGAACAACACTACATAAAATAATTTTGGTGATCATAAATTTTCCTAACATTGGATAATGACCCCCCATCTTTCATCAATACCATCGAGATATTGTCAATCAGACCCCTACACTTGCGAAGGTCGACATCAGCTTCTTCTAGTTTAATCATCTTCTAACTAAGGCTTACGCTAATTTAAAAGTCTTGTGCTATACAGTTTTATGTGCTGTTAAATTTCTTAAAAAAATAAATACTCTCACTAGCTCATCGCACGATACAAACACATATTTATAATATAGAAAACGCTTGTCTGTATTGTTATAAGCAAAATCTTTATTATATCAATGCTTATTAGAAAACTTATAAATGTCCCACACATTTCTTTTCAAGGCTCCGTTCACAATTCACAATAGTACATTCGTCTAAACATGCTTCCCAGATTCCTCTACTCCAAGTAGATCGGGGAAGTAAAATCGTATGCGTGCATTTCAATTTAATGAATGACATAAAAACAAACAGGCAATAAACCATATTAATGGATTCACAAACAGGAAAGGAGGTGAAATTGCCAGGTAAACATTAAAATTTATGAATTCATTAAGAGTATCACACGGTGCCATTGCGTTTTAAATGCCTTTTAAAATTGTAAGCAGCGTTATTTCCCGGAAACGTTAAACAACGTTCACTACGATATGCTTTCTCACTATGAATCATTAATTACTTATTTAAATAAATATACTTCGTCATCATCCACAACCAGACTTTTGCGTCTAAACGCATTATGCCGAAAATTACGCGACGTAAGTTCCGCAGCTGATTTTGACAAGTTCGGCTGTACGCCATAACGCAACGTAATTTCAGCATATTGTGTCATCTGTAATTCAAATAGCATTGCAGGCGTCATCATGCCGAACTTACGTCGCGTAATTTCGGCTATAGTGTGTTTAGACACTTACCCAATGCTGAATATAGGCCTCCCAAAGTTTGTGCCATCCACCACGATCTTGTGTTCTAGTAATTCAGAAAGAGTGTGCTAAAAAGTACCTCTAAAATACCCGAAGTACGAGTTAGTTACTATTAAAGTTGGCATAAAGTTATACAATAACAGCCAAGAGTCCTAAACACGTCCTCAAATAAACTTTGATAAGTAGGAGTTTATATTCACAGGTAGAACACCTGCGCGGGCAAACATTGCAAAGAATAGCTGTACTAGGTTAATTTCGTTGTATAAGCAGAGCGATAGGCGAGAGCGATATTCTATGAGTTGTTTATCAAATAAATATATTTTTCAGAGGCCAAGTAAACCTATAGCTCCACGAAGAATCTTCTTCACTCCACTTCTTGGTCTGTTACAATTCTGGCAATTACTGTAATGTTAATAATAAAACCTTAACGTAGATACATAGCTTATAAAAAAAACTTATTTCGGACAAAAATTGGATCCAATCCATAAAAATCTTATGTTATGGAAGCTTATCAGAGCAAATGTATGAGAAATGCGTACTCAGGGCAAACTGTCAACAATCTATCGTCACGACACGATAGATAATTTAAATGCCGAACTGACAGGCAGACGATAGTGTCGTCCATGATATCCACAAACTTCAAACTACAAAAAACATTTATTCAATTATCTTAGGAACACTTTGAATCGTCAACTTTTGTACTTTACACCAATTCGTAACGCGACCAAATAGAGAAGAATTGGCAAGAAAGTCTGCATGGCTTAATTTTTTTTATAAACTTCGTTACAGCTAGCTTTTCATTCATTCTCCAAAAACGTTCTATTAGGTATATACTAGGTATGAATAGGATGGACTCTTGTAGAGATAAGTTTAAGGAGTTAGGTATTATGACCATGACATGTGAATTTATATACCAAAACATTGTTTATGTAAGAGAAAATCTGAGTCACATGACAATAAAACAGGAATTGCATAGATATAACACTAGACGTAAAAAAGACATTGTAGCACCTTATACTAGACTAGCAAAGACAGGAAAAAGTTTTATTTCCTTATCTATAAAATTGTATAATTGTATTCCACTTGACATAAGAAATAAAAGTGACACTGATGTATTGAATTATGTAAAAAAAATATTATTAAACAAGAGCTATTATAAAATTGACGAGGCCCTGGCTGATAAATATATATTTTGTAATAATGATAAATGTTAGTCGATTATTATTTTACATTTTATTATTTTAATCGTCTATTCAGAGGAATAGATTTTATACAATGTAACGAAGCAATAAGCTGATATTTTTTAATTTTAAGTAGTGAATAATTTTGTATACTCCTTTGCTATAAATTTGTCTGACGTATCTAAGCACATGTAATATGTCTAAAGATAAATAAAGATTATGATTATGATTATGATTATGATTTCTTAATTATTACATTGGTTTTGAGGGAGTTGAAGACGGTTTCATCCCAAGCTTTTTGGTCATTTAAATAATAAGAATCATATCATAGAACTATATATGTGAAAACAACAACTTTAAATAATAATATTATTCAATTGTTCTTAAATTTATTATCTCTCGTCGTAGTGGTAGTGATGCAATTCTTTGTATTAGCACTTAATTTAACTTCTAATTAATTTTGAAATTTATTTTCGTGTGGAATAACCCGCCCCGCATCGAAATCGAGCGTCGCACAGCGAAAAAATAATCAAGGGACAATAGAAATAAATTATCTATAGATATGGAACAGTACCCCTAAATACGAGTTCTACATCTCATAGTTAACATTTTCGAGCTTCATTTTAAGTTACCTTTTTTCGTGAATTATCTAACTATTCAAAGTGCAACCTGCCATTGCAACCTGCCAGAAGATTACACTTCTTAACGTTGTTCGATTAGTTTTTATTTTAAACCAGCTGAATAATAGCCAATAAAGTTAAATTATAAATGAGATCGAAAACGAAAATTATGAAAGTTTCGTATCGTATAATTTGTACTAGAGGTCAGCCTATAAAAAGTCCATTGCTGGAAATAGGCCTCCCCTAATGAGCGCCAAGAAACTACGCCAACATACCAACCAACATACTGTCGACCATATCCAAAGGTAACCATGAAAGTAATACACTATTTATATTCCTACTGACTCTACGGATTTTATGAACCGCTACTAAAGTATTGAGTAAATCTACTGGGTAAATGAAAAATTCCGTGTCACCGAGGGAAAATCCGGGGAAAGTTTGTGAAATGTGAACAAGTATGTTTGTTACTCCTTACGTCCAAAACTACTGAACTGAGTGAGCTGAAATTTCACATTAAATGTAGTTTTAGACGTCAATAATAACATATAGACTACTTTTTATACCTACAGGTACTAAGCGAGCCAGGTGAGCGAAGCCGCAGGCGGAAGCTAGTATAAAATAAAATGCACGACGTGTCGGGGCTATTGACTCATATTATTTGAATATCCATATTTTAAATATATAATTGGTTAGGTAAGGATGAATACTGGTACCCATTTGAATTAAACTATCTAAAAAACAAAGGTAATCTAAGAATTTTCACGAAAGTCTGCCAAGCTTATTCTTCACGATCTACAGAGCTAGAGTTCTGTTTCTGACGTAAACTTATCTTTGTTCAGCGATTCGCTCATCTCGTTTGTCACTACTTTAAACTTTCTTTTAAATTGGAACTGACTGAAAGTCGTTCGTCCAATGGGAACATCTAAAATTTAAGGTAGAAAACTTTTGACTGGGCTTTTTTGTTTACCTATTCTTATAATACTAACACTACAACGAGAGATATCTATTTCAATAGAAGACTTATTTTTAAAGAAAACATCTCTGATGGCTGGGAGACACTTAACATTTTTAATTTACCTTTAACTCATATCTTCATGATTAGAAAATCATGTATTCAATGACGATATTAGTACTTCTAGCACGTTCAATCAATACCATGACAGTTCTATTCTACGTCAATCCATAGGGATCCAAAAATTGTTGCGAGACAAAGTCAAAGTAAAGTAAGTTAAAAAGATTCACTTAATCACGATGATACGCATGACTTCAATGCCTCTATAGTAAACAGCAAATCCTCTCGTTATCATCCGATATTTCATCGAATAATAATCGAGATTTTGCAAGAGAAAATATACCAGCAGCATGACTTTCCAAAGTTATCCAATAGTCAGCAAGTCGGTCTCGATATTTGTATCGAAAAACAGTGGACATTAATATACGGCTAGTTTCAGACAACACCCGCCTCCCAGTAAACGGTTTAGTTTTTATCTCCATGACAGCTTTCTACTGTTATTATACCTACTATCTGTAAGGGGAGTTTGTTATATAGCGAGTGTGCTTCCGGCGAAACATTAGTGCTTCTACACGTGCGTACATGCTCGACGAGCATGTACCATCGTACTTTACTGAGCTAGTAAGTCCCCATCGTCCGTTCAATCGAGCAAGATCGTGGTCATACGTTCGAACTTGCTCGATTGAACGCAAAAACATCGAGCATGTACCATGTACCTACCGCACGTGGAGACAGCATTAGCAACGAAAAACAACTAGTAATACGTACAAGTCTCACTAGAATATCTTACTGATATAATTATGTCTTTGTCGTCATGGTGAGACCTATATATATATATATATATCAATAACCCTTATACCTAATCCTAATAATATTACAAATATATTATAAATTATAAAAATGGATGAATGGATCGATATTTGTTTACTCTTTCAACGCAAAAACTACTGCACAGATTTGGATGCAACATGGAATATACATAGTTTGTGACCTGGATTAACACATAGGCTACTTTCCACCCCGGTACCACAAGAGTGAAGCCGCGGACGGAAGCTAGTTAAATATAAAATGAACACACAACTGCTTAATTCTATTTGACAAAAGCAAAAGCTTCGTCATGGGGGTGCACCAGGCGAAGCATTTAGGATGCAAAATGCTAGCACCCCTCCCCATAACCTAAACACAAGGAGATAAAGCTTATTTTTCTTTAAAAACTAACTTTGAGTGATATACGCCTCATTCGGTACCGCACACCCTGCGTGACATCGCGGCGAACTCAGAATCCTATTTCACCCCCGTCCCTTCCCCGATCCACGACACCCTTGGTTGTGAGCAAATAAAGAATTTTAGTTGAAATACCATCGAGTCCTTTAAAAGGTTAACATATCTTATCGATAGTTATCTCTCGCTGCAATTTAAAAGTGAAGACTTATTATATTAGCCTTTAGTTGTCTATGTGTCTTCTGTTTCTTTTAAGGCTTAATATTATGTTTTTATGTGCTGTTAGCCTTCCAAAAATTAAATAAATACTTAAATAAAAATAATATATATAAAACGTACCTCACCGCATTTACCGTCAAGATAGACTTAAAATTGGTTTATAAATCAATCAATGTAAATACTACTTTTGAGAAAGTTAGTTAGCTATCCTCTGCCAGAAGGGTTATAGTAAACTTTGTACGTATTGGCGGCGGCATTCATAGGTTTTATATTTAAGTGAACTGTAAAAAAATACCATCAGAGCATTTTTGACTCGACAAACGCCAGCGAATACTTTTAAAGTGATAGCCACTGACCTAATACGATTTCTAGTTAACTCTGGTTACGACTGGATCTCATTTTCTGCACGATTCGTCACCCCTCCCTACACCCTGTTTATGACGCGTACGACCTCAAAAAACTTGCTCTTTTGTGGCCAGCGCTGCGAGCAACTTAAATAATTCCTTAACTAGATATCTTTCAAGCAAAAGCTATAGGAGCCGTGTTACACAAAGCTATGCAAAATAAGAGCAAAAAACAAAACCAGTAAAACATAACTGGCTAGTAAAACCGAATAACAAAACAAAACTCCCGTCTAACGTTTTAAAATACAAAATCGTTTGAGGAATTCCAGTAAATCTTGCAAAAGTTTATGAACTCCAAGAGTTTCAAAAGGCTTGAAACTCTCGAGTTATCGTCACTTAGAATCCACTTGTCGCCTAGTTCATTATTTAATGTAGCCTCCAGCTTCTTTCCAATCAGATATTTCAAAGCGTTCAATTAGGGAGGAAGACTATTCATTAGAAAATGTGCTACAGTTTTAAATTTATTCAGGAGCAAATCCAGCCGCGAGCACAATAAAGCAAAAGAGTTAAATCCATCCAGCACACTCCGTATTTACGTTTTACTTTTAAAATATTGAAATATCTGGAGACCTTTTTTTATCTCACAGAGGTTTTTTTCGGTTATAACAAGAAAAAATGGTTCGTGAATCGGCAATAAGAGGAAACATCTAGTCTTTTATCGTTGGGTATCTATGAATAGCGTCTGTAAAGATAAAAGATGAGAGTTTATTCAAGTGTCAATTTCTTCTAGGTGGTACTGAATGTTTATTGGGTCTGGCATAAAGTTGAACGGTATACTTTGTATCCCGAGCTTATAATTAAATATAGGACGGCATGCTGTGGGAAGTGGGAGTAGAGCTATCAGGACAAGGATGTATAAAATAATGATGCAGTATATGGAATGGGGAGGAGCTAATTTCCCGTGGGCGGTTTCACAATCAAGTTGCAATATTTATAGCATCGGCAGAATACAATATATCAGCTCAACCAAACTGTTGTACTCACGCGAGCCGCTGCTTATCCAACGAACAATATTTTTGCCAAAACTTGACAGAGGTTAGGCTCGAAAACTTTTTAGTTGCTAGGGTTTACGAACCGTAAAGACTGAATTACACTTTGTTTTAGATTTAAAATGTAATACTGCAGTGAGTAAGAGCTGCTAAAGAACACAGTCAATGACCTTCGAAGCTTACACATGGACGATAACGTAGAGAGAAGTTTTGTTTGTGGAGATTCATATAATATTGCTATGAAAAAGGTTTGAAAGTGATTCGTTAACAGGACTAAAATGCAAACAACAAAGTGAATGATACAGTAGAAACACATAAACACCGAATACCCTGAAATACCGTGTGGCGAGTGAACTTGAATTGAATCACAAACAGAATAAATAAAACGGAAAACTAAATAAAAAATGTACTAAACGCGAATGAAAAGCGGTTCTGAAGCGAGCTGAACTGAAACAAGGAGTAAAAAGTATAAAATGACAAAAAACAAATGGAGCTCCGAGTAGCGGGCAGGAAGTCCACGCGGGGAAGTGTGTCAATGTCAGCGTATCGGCCTTTTTACACGTTGTCGTGAATTATTGTAGACGGAGTATGGGGTACACCCTGGGGCAATATTATGTAAGATATGAAGTAATGTATAGGTACCTACTGAACGTAAAGTCGAAAGTCAGGGGGAGGCAGCGCACGGTGCTCTTTCACGGCACATGCCCTCAATGAAGAAAGTGCAGGTGAGGGCCGAAGTGTTACTCACTTGACGGGTTCGGAAAGCTTCCGCCCGCGGCTTTGCTCGCGTGGTTCCCAAATTAAACGTAGACTCTGTGTTATTTCATGCCCAGAACAATATTTGGTTATTAGCAGTTTAGATATGAAGAGGAACAAACATATCAAATCATAAAAAAGAATAAACTGTTATTATATTCTATTATAAATCTTTTACTAACTTTCGCATTTGAAATATTTTAAAAAAAATCAAAGTAAGCTATTTGCCGGTTAAAGTGACCAATCCCTGACCGGTAAATAACTTATTTTGTCGTTACTTGATGATGGTGAAATAGGCCTTAACAGGTATTAATATTCCATTAAAGATTTTTTCAAAAACTAATGCGACCGAGAAATGCGCCCGTCATTCTTGATTGACAGAAACCTTGATGCGTCTTGTCGCATCAAGATTTTCTAGTCTCAGGCAAAACCTGCGTTCTATTCCCGATTCCCGTTAACGTTGTGATGTAATGTGTTGTAATGATCTCTATATTTATCTAAGCACCGGTCCTCGAACCTAGCACCGACACCGCCCGGAAGTCGTTAGAGCATCGGCGCTTGACCTGTTATACAGGAATTAATTGCTGGAAAACAATGAGCGAGCCAATAAATTCGCTTTGCGACGTTAAAACAACAAAGATTGTTTCGCGGACGGCGACGGTTTACTGTGGAAACTTAGGAAATTACTTTTTGCCGCGCTCCTAACTTATAGGGAATTGAATACGAAATTGTTTGTTCGTTCACTTGATTTACACAGCCGCCGTGTTTGTTCCAAATAAATAACGTTGCATTTAAATACAATTACAGAGTGTTATCATGTTTGCAATAGGTTTCATTTCCTTATTTCGTCTTGGTATCTTATTGGTAACTTTAATAACTTCCTTGGAAAACTAATCAAGCTATATTGGCAGCTGTGGACAGGAAAGTTCCTGAAAACGAGATTACTGAAGTAAGGCAGCATTTCAATACTCTGGGGTATCAGAGGTAGTTCAAAAAGTAATTTCACTTATACATCGCAAACAGGCCTAGCTAAGGACTCCACGGCCTCATTCGTGGGGCTTCGGTGCAAACGGTTGGAGTAGTTTCATTTTAACTAAAGCATGACGTACGAGTGTGCTCGTGATAGCATAGAAAATCAGAATAATCATAGAGAAAATTGAGTAAAAAATGTGTGAAGTGCGCATTCATTTAGAATGACAGCAAAGATGATGAATTTCTATTGACTCAGATAGAATTGAATAGATTATTCTTGTAATTGAATTTAATATCTGAGGACAGGGCGCAATGGCGCAATAGGGAGGCCTATAATCAGCAGTGGACTGCTATAGGTTGATGATGACAATGATGATTCTTGTAATTGTAATAAATCAGTTTAAGTCAGTACCTATTATTGAGTTGAGTTATATTCGGAATGTATAAACATAATACTACGATTATCGAATTACAATAACCAGTACCACACTTTCGGCTTTATGTTTAATAGGATTACTTTTATGCATGTATTTTGTTGGATTTATAAGAAAGATATAAGCAGTATTTGTTATTATATACTTTAACCGTTTCAATATCTTTCTATTTCTACTCAGGATCTTAATTTTAAAGCAAACCCTCTTCTTCACCCGATAAGAGATCTCGTAATGCTCCCTAACAAATCACAGTGTCCAGAGAATTTGTAGCCCTTTACCATTCCCGAGATAAGCATAATGTATGGCTTGTGGAAAGCCTTAAACCAGTCCATATACTCAAGTACACATGTTACATTACTCCTAGTACCACTAGTCCTAGAGGCAGTTTGAAACCCGATACCAGTGTGCGGTCGCAGCTGCCTCGCTACTCATACATCAACGAGTAGATTACACATATCGTATAACTGCTGCCCTCTGGCACTTATGAACTCCTGGTACTGACATTCAAAGACGGTATTGATTTCAAGGTGTTATGACACGGTGACTAAGTTTCTTATGTAAAGTAATATTTCGTATAATTTAAAAAAGGATATTAAAAGAGCAAGAAGTGTATAACATTCGTATACTGTGAGTGTAATTTGATGTTTAGTTGGTGATTTGCTTCAATGCACATTTAAATCAGGTAGTGTTAATGTTGGTTGGCTAGTTTATGCAAACAGTTGGTTAGAATGCGCACTTAAAGAAACATTAGCCCACAGTATAGGTTCTACAATGTGGCTGTAACATAAATGTCACATAGCAACATTGTATCAGTCACTAATGAGACTATAAACACTGATACGCTGCAAATAGCACAAGAATGCTTAATAAGCATCGCGAGTTGAGATTGACAAAGCAATCGTTTACTGTCGCAATCAAGTGGAGAACAGCGAAGCGCGGCGTGGGTAAGGCGAGATACACGTCACAGTGTGACGTGCGAAGCGCGCACGCCCAGCGCGACCACGTCACGCGCTCAGCTGATCGCGCCAGCCACTCGACCGGTGTAAACAAATCATAGTAACGCTCCCACGCTCGCGACTCGACTATCATACCAATATGAATCCGCCCACTCACTGTAGGCCACATTAATATTTATCCAGTCTCCACGCGGACGCGTCTATCAAGATTTGATAGAAAATTACAAGCGGTATGTTTGGGCCCCTGATTCTGACGATTCGATATATTTGATTCTTGATTAGGTATATATCGCGAGAACTGTCAATTTTCATAGTTTGACAGTTTCCGCGATCTAATAGAATCAAATATATCGAATCGTCAGAATCAGGCCCCAGGTCGCGATTCGTTCCTATCGATACCGATAGACAATAAAGGAACTAAGGTCAATTAATCGTTTTATTATGCTGTGCTATTTCATTCGTAGGGGGTTTGAAACCGGTGAGCGCCGTTTTAATTAGGCTCTCGGCAAAAACTGCGTCATTATAGTCGTTATTATCGGGGTCAGACGAGCTGGCTGCCATCGACCGGCCGCGGGGGACTGGAGCCGGAACCGACTAGCGATATGGGTTTAGAGCTACCAATGAAATATTCGGGTCGAACAGATGGATCCCATAAGGCAATGTAAATAAGCACACATACGAATATAGCTTCCACGGGTTCCAAATGAGTTCAGAGAAACGATCAGATTAAATCTGACAAATGTTCCGAAAGATGAAGTTATGTGGTTTAAGGTTTCGAGAATAATACTGGTAGCTACATAATAGCCGCCGTCACTCTCAAGATAACGATATCGAAACCAGTTAGAAAACTTTAAACAAGCCGACAAAACTATAATCTTTTCCACTATAAATGTTACAACATAATCAGCTATCCAGTTTCCATAGAAATTGTTTTTACACAACAGAATAAAACAGTATTTAAACTTATCAACCGGTATACAACGACAAAAAGTTGCAATGCAGCTAAATAAATTGTTATATTTCCAAAGCCGGTCGAATATTACAATTGAAATTTAACAGAGCAAGAAAATGATGCTTATGAGGGCGATCGAACGCACCTGCCGTTCTAGTCACAATTCACACCTGCACTTCAATAGGTAGATGCTCAATGAATACAGTGATGTTATTTAAACCATTCCTAGCTATAAATTGATAGAATTGATGCAATCTAGCATTGAGAAAAAGAAAAATAAATTGCTCTGAATTCACTTCTAATAATCGCAAAAGAAAATTGAGTGCAATAATCTCACGCTATAAACGAAAGTAAATGGAAAGCTAGGAATCGCCTATTCAGAATTCGCTATTCCATAATCAAAATCATATTTCAAGCGAGCGTGGCTAGGGACGTGAGGCGACGCGATTGCAAGAAGAAATAGCTGGCGAGGCGGGTGCTACGCAGCCCAGATATCTGCCATCTTCAGGTTGAGCCTTATGCGGTTTATCTCCTCCGCGCAACCCACAAGCCTCTTTAGGCGATTGCGTACAACGAACAAAGAAAACGTACGTCTAGATAAGGAAACGATTCGAATCACGCGTGTACGAAAACTGCTCAGCAATCTGATCTACATAGAATCATTGTCATGAACATTGTTATTGATGGTAATAAAATCCTCATAAACTGGGAACGTATGCAATTAATCTGATTTATTAGTAATGGAAAATGCCAAAGCGAAGAGATGGGGCAAATATGTTCTATATTAAAATCGCAATTAAACTGTTGATAGTTGCCACGACAGCATATGCATAAGTAATATTATTGCTATTTAAATTACGCTATTTACAGTGCCCTGATAACATACGCGCCATTATAACTTTGAGAGATTATATTACGTAAGTAACGGCGGAATGGAAGTTTGATAATCCGCCAGCCGCTGCCCGTCAGAGATAGGGCCGTTTCGACGAGGGTCGTCCAAGTACGAGCGAGCTTTTGGCGATCCGATGCCTCAAAGAGGGCCTAGTTCGCACAAAATAAAGGCTGAATTTCGGCAAATGAACTTAAATTTTGAACGTGGAAAGCGGCGGGGCGTGCGCGAGCAACATTCGATAAACGAGCCCGGCCGGAGCTCGACCAATAAGTGCGCTACTAATATTTCATGGTTTACACGCAAACGTGCTCGCACTGCCATTGTGTGTAAATCTGACCGAGCACGTCGACCCCAACAGATTAATTCAAAACGTGATTTACCAATGTAAATCATCAGACAAGCTAAACGTAAATTTTTCATTGTAACATTGATAAGAATACGAAAAACAAAGTTAATAATACATTTTGACGCGCCAAAGAGCAGTCAAGTGTATTCCTTGGGGTGGATATTTCTTAATAATTCCTGCCTGGGAGGAGGCGCATGGCGATGTCTCAGCGAACCCTCTTCGGAAAATATCGTGCGAGAGGAATTTAGGGGCTTTGAGTGACACGACCGCTTCGCCTGGCGGGTTTCAGAGACGTGCTGGGTGAATTAGTTATAGCTAGATAGAAGTCAGCTAACGAAAATAAGTTTTTCAATGAAGAGATTAAGGAAGTATTGGATCAGAACAAAATGAAGAATGATAAGCTCTTGGATCTAGAATACACAAATATTCGTATTAATAAAAAGTAATTCGGATAGCCTAGCACTAGCACTCCTGACACTAAAATTGGCCAAGATCAAGCCAGAAAAACATAGATTGGAAGGTTATTTCTTGTATAATTTCTAAGACGAGTTAGCTGATACTCGTAAACTAAAGCTGTGTGTGAGATTAACAACGTTTCTACGCTAAAGGTGAAAACCTGTCACCCCAGGCGCAAAGTAAAAGTCGCGTGTCGTGTGTCGCTAAAATCCGACAGGCACTTTTAGGAGACATGACATTTTCGCAAACAAGTCTCTCGCCACGGGCTTCGACATTTACGACCTTGGCGCCAGCCGCCATGATCCAGGGAAATCAATGAAGACTGAACAACAATCACAATTTCCAGATGCTCAAATTTTAAAATCTTATTTATACTAGCTGTCGACCGCGGTTTTGCTCACGTGGTACCCGGATAAAAAGTATGTTAATCCAGGTCACAATTTATGTATATTCCATGTTTCATCCAAATCGTTCTCTGTAGTTTTTTTGCGTGAAAGAGCATCCCCTTTAAAATCTATCTATGTACTTTTAAAACTACATCCATGCATCTATCCATCCTCACAAACGTTCACCTTTGTGATATTAGTACGATATGAGTAGGAGACGCATGATAATTGGGATAGATATCAAGCTGATATTTATGCTATCGTAGATTCCAAGTTGAGATTCTCGGACTCTTGTAGTATATAATTGAAAAAACATATTTTCTTCAAGATCAGGCACCCACCCTGATAATAATAAAGAAAACGATTATAATTTTTAAAATGGTTTCTTTGATACGGACTTAGCAGAAAATAATAAATAAGATTTTTTTCGACGAAAACAACAAACAAATCTTTTAGATTATCGTCTCGAGGTAGCGAATAACCAAAACATCCATTACCGAGATAAGTTAAGATGGCGAAATTATTCTGCGTTTTAATAAAAACTCCTGCCGAATTAACTTACTGACTTGGGCCCAATTTTTAACCGTCATTTACCGTATCTGTTAGATAATTTGAAAATAGAATGCATAATTTGCATACGTTTTTCGAATTTATTCAATAGTTAATCTGAATGATCAAGAATGTTGCGTTAATCTGATTCGCAGATCATCTGTGTTGGGCTGTGGCGGCCTCCAAAAGACCTCCGCAGGTCGGGGCCTTGAATCATTAAGCAGAGATCGACAATGAGGACGGATTGGTTGTTACGTAGTGCTTAAGGCGACGATACTCACGATACATGTCAAACCTCCCTCTCGCTCGCACTATTCAACATTTTTTCAAGATATAAAATCACTGAATGAAGTTATGCAAAAAAGGAAACCTTCACGGCTTATATTATTGTGATTCTATCACGTTTTCTTACCAAAAAACTTGTACCAATGTGATCAATTTTGGTACAAATTTTTTGGTAGGAAAACGTGTTGGGTTCAACATGATATTCTTGCTGGACCCTTGTATTGTTATTTTCTAGGCCGTGCAGGCTTTCGTTATTCGGCCGGAACAAGTTTTCGCCGGAGTCTTTTGTTATTTTGCATAACTACATTCAGTTATTTTATATCTTCAAAAATGTTGAATAGTGCGAGCGAGAGCGAGGTTTGACATGTATCTTGGCCGTCGCCTTAAGAAATGACCAAGTTAGGCATCGCCACATTCGCCACCACTACAACATCATTTTTATTCGCTATTAATTGGCAGCATAAAATATACAAACTTCTCCATTGTTCATAACTCGTGAGCAAATCAATGGTACCCGAAAGCATTAATGATACGACGGCTTAAATACTTTTTAGTTTTTCCTCGCACCAAACTTTTCAAACAGAACTTAATTTAAGTCAACGTTAAGCATCCCTTTTGGGATTCCCAGTTTCTCTTGACAGGCCAACATAATCTCTTCAAAGCTGCGACAGGACATAAATTAAAAAGTTGTCTCTGTGGTGATATGAATGCCCCTTAATTGGATGATAATGTACGAAGTCTTTTCAATAAATTAGAATGTCAGAGTGAAGGTATAGTGGAGTTGTCGTGTAATTGACTCACATAGAAATTAACTATAGGGTACTTGTACGTCCTGATGAAAAAAAAACAGACATTTTTAGATCCGGTTATCTCTCTGTCTGATTAAGTTGAAATTTGGTATATCAGAATTTCTGTATAACACTCATTTTGGGAAAATGGTAATTATAAAGTTTTGAAAACTGTATTTTCAAGTGTGACATATCAATTGAAAAAACTTGTGAGGGTAGAGCAACTTTTGCTAATTTGGTGTTTTAATTTAGTTCTGTGAGTAGGGCCCACAGAGCACTCGGACTGAACTGACTAACCTATAGTTATAATAATAAAGTATATTGAAATAAAAACGTTTATAATGACTCTTTATATAAGCAAAAAGTTTGACACAAAGCTTGATTTAGCTAAGTTTAATTAACTTGAACAGATGATGAATATTTTTTAAATGAATCAACATATTCTTGTTTCTGACAACAAACTCATAAGTCTCATAAGCAACCAGAGCAAAACAGCGTAGCAAAATAAAAGTAATTTATTACGCAACAGCATTGCCGTAATATCTTATTAGTTAATAATAACCAAGGCCCTTTCTGGAGATACCCTCGGAAAAGCAATCCGTTCGTTACACACGCTAACGTCGAAATTACGGAAAGGACAAACCAAATATTGGGAATAAGCACTTATATCACGATATTGAATATCCCTGCTATATTTTTGTCCTACGTTGCGCGTCTTACAAAGGAACAAGAGGAAAAACATTTCATGATAAGCTTAATGAATGATTAATAATAACTTAGTGTAATCACATAGTCAGTTCAATCAGTCATAATAGCTTAACGAGGTCAGGATCTAAGAGATTAATTTTACTTAAAGAGATTAATTTTACCCAGTACTGCAGATCCAGCTGCAAGATTAAAGTAAGGTATTAAATGGAGTTCTAAATGCACATTGCTTCAATGAACTTGAGAGCTTATTGTTTGAAGTTAAAATGGGATTTTTAACCCTTTTAAACATATTTTTTTACCTACCTGGGATTAATAAATAGTTATAATAATGCTGAACACAATCACATCGTATAGCCCCAAACTAAGAGCTTGTATTATTGGAAGGGATCCCCATGACTGATATAATACTTAGTATACATTTCGTACAGTATGAGTAATGTCATAATGATACATAGAAAACACAAACCAAGAACCGAGATAAATATTGGCAGATCATACAAAAAACCTCTTAACGGGAGTCGAACCCGCAGCCTTCTGCTTCTCAGACGAGCCTTCGCCCACTACGCCACAGATTCTTAGTTTCTTTAATACATAAGATAGTACACTGATCGACCGTAACTATAATTTGTGTAGGAAGGCATAGATAGATTGATACTTGTAGCAGAAATATCTGTTAATATTGCAGTATGTTCTTAGTTGATCTCTGAAGAATTCAAAAAATGAAACTTGAGAGGGTATGCCTCATGCCCCTCTGCAACCGAATTAAAGATTTCCGAAGAAGTTTGATCGGTTCAAACGGGAAACGGTAAGTAATTTGTTTTTGCTTCGTTTTAAGGTTACCACAATTTTAAAAGCTTTCATTTGAAGTTTCAGTGTAGATACGTACTTCAGTGGCTCCATTACCCTGTGGAGTGAAAACTAACGGGCAATATAATAGTTTCGGTAGAATGACTCACCGGTGCTTATGCTCGTGCCTCGGGCGACATGGCACCGAACGTGGATTGCAATTCACGATAGTTGATAGGCTTGTCGGGAATAAAATCGATGCTAGTTGCCAAACAAAGCGGCGAATATTGTCTGCTTTATAATGTGAGCGTGGGACGGTGGGACTATACAATTTTAATGAGCAGTCTTTAAATTTCATAGTAAATATCGACGGAGGTGCCATGAAAAATGGCATAACTGTTCTCTTAAATAGCAAAATAAAAAACATGATTTACGTAGCTGCAAATGAACTTTATAAAAGCAGAGTGTAAATTTACAATAATTGAAGGATAACAGGCGGTTAATTAATATGCAAAATACTGATCACGTATTTTAGTAATGATAATTTGTGGTGCGATAAATTTCAGCCACAAAAAACGATTACTTTTTACCTGAATTTACATTATTATTTATAAACCGTGGGATCGCTTGGGTTTGTTAGGATAATTACGAAAGGTAAACTCAATCGCACAGAAACAGGGGGCGATATATCTGGGGTAATGTAGGCGAATTCGCAAGTCCTGGTGTCGCGTGGGTGGCCAATGCGCCCGTGAGAACCACACGATAAAGCGAGAGCTATCTACTTTGTCGATTTGCGAAACCGTTTAGAAATAACAGCGTCAGTTGAACACTTCCTTAGAGCCGAGGATTATTATAGGAATCCTCAAGTTACCATTACAAACAAAAGCCACTCTAAAGTTAAAGAACAAAGGAATATCTAACCAGTAACTCAACTACCTGGCAACTGGGAGACTTTCACGAAGAGCATTCGAATAACAATAACACATAGTATGCCAAGGGTTCTAAAGTTTATAGAATCCGCAACGAACGCGGCACTAAATTCCAGCTGAGTGCAAAAGAATGTAAAACTGCCATAGTGCAGTTTTTTTCTAATAGATTACCGGAGGTTTTATGTGTTAAGAATACGGAATGCGTTGGCCGTAAACATATTTCCTAAGATAATTTATTAGCGGATTCTAAATAATTTATCACCGATACCACTGACTGATATAATTATATTTTTTCTGTTAATATCGTAATTATTCCGATTGTATTTATTTTTCTTGCTTTGAAAAACGTCCGTAAACTTCACAGACCATATTGCATGATTTAAAATTCATACTTGCACACTTTCTATAGCGGTATGCCGTCGACCATATCCTGCAAATTATTTCGAAAATAGCATTTGAACGAACGGTTTCATTTACAAGATGGCCTCGCATTCAAGCCTGCTTTTGACTAGAGTCCTAAAGCTTCAAAGAAATGCAAAGCAGTCGACTAAGTCTACAAGCCAGATGGGCAGGTGCAATCGTTTGCCAGCTGTCGTGTCGCGGGAATTCTGATCACCACCTGTGCCATCCGCCCTCGACTAGTTTTTACTCCAACACCATCTTTGATTGCATTGCAGGTAGCTTGCAAGCAATGAGCGAATGTAATTTTATTTGATGAAAAATTATAAATCACTTAAATGCGTTCTCATATGTTTTTTTAAATAAATCAATGCACAAAGGGAACCTCATTAGTATGTATGAAATTGAGAGTCTGTGAGATTAATATACTTAGAAAATGGGGAATACATTCAACGTTCTCGTGGTTTTTGTTATTTTATTTGTTCAGTCAAAGGGAAGCAAATATCTGAGAGAATGTTTATTATTTATATGTTAATTGTTTCTTCTCACGAAATACTTCAACCAGGTACAATCAGTACAGCGCTTACGATTTTTTTTTTTCATATGTTATGGGCCAGCTCTTGACCTCGAAGGCTTGCGTGGGCAAGGATGAGGTCGAAGATGTGTTGAGCTTTCTCAGGAGATGCCTATTTAAATTCACTTACGGGATGACTTTTGCTCATAACATCTCATAGAATCCTGCCCACTAATATTATAAATGCGAAAGTTTATGTGAGTATGTAAGTAATATTATAAATGCGAAAGTTTATGTGAGCATGTAAGTATGGTTGTTCCCACTCAATTCCGCAGCGGCTTAAAAATATTTGGACGATACTTGGAATATACATAGTTTGTGACCTGGATTAACACATCTAGCTACTCTTTCTCCAAGTACCAAGCAAGCGAAGCCCGCGAGCTGAAGTGTTAATATAAAATCAAAGACAAAATCGAAGTGAGTTACCATTTAAAGTAATTGTGTTCAAATTGATGAAAAGAAGATTAAATTTGTCCATTAAGAGGAGTCAATTAAGAACACAATGCCTTGTTATTCATACAGTAATGAATTGGCTTCGCAATTATAAGCACGAAAGGTCACTGGGCTAGTCTTTTAGTATTTAAATGCTTGGGAAATAAGTGTAAAAAGTTTGTTACTCAAATTAATCGTATTGTAGTCGATATTATAACATTTGAAGTGCTAAATTACTTAGCTTGCTTGAGAGATCTTCTAAGATAAACCTTCTTCGTAGCTTTCAGTAATATGGCCTTCGGAACTCCGATATCAAAGATGGTTACTTACTCCTATAAAGAACTACTCACTGGAATAAATTGTACGTGTTATAGTATCCTTTGCATAGCATAAGGGTGTAAGGGGTTCCACCAACCTCACGGGCCCTTGGTGCACCCTGCTAAGATTGCTAACAAACAAACTCTGGCGGCCAGCTGATTGCGACATAGCGCAGCATAACAGAGATAAATTCCTTGACCGCCGCCGACAATCCGCAACTGATGGTTCGAGACTGTGCCCTGCGATTCCCGACCCGTATTTCCAGCTTGCGGATACAGGATACGGGTAGCCAGCCCTTGTCCAGCAATGGACTGATATAGGTTGTAGTGTACGTCTGCATCATCCAGTTTCCACTTTAGTAGGTACCTAGCTATTGGCTCTAAGATTATGTAACGACGCAAGAAGTATTTCAATACTTGAAATAATTATATTTCATAGTCAAAGGTCAACTAAAGACAGACGTCACGTTATTAAATCTGATAAAGTGTTAGTTAGTCGGCAACTACTAAATTGTTGTTAGAAACTGTGAGCTTGTTTTAATTTGCGGGTCAAAAATAAAAGCTTGAAAGGTATTTTAAGAACAAAGTTATGATTGATATATATGAGCAGGAACATAAACTAGAGAGTCATAATTATAATTAGTGTTCAATTGGTCGGAATTACTAAAATGTTATTAGGAACTGTGTGTAAACTTGTATTGCTTTGCGGGTCAAAATAAAAGCTTAAAAGGTATTTGAAAGATATGTTAAAACAGAAACATTTACAGTAGAGTAATTAAAGTCGTACTCGTTTAAGAAACTTATAATAAAACTTTAATTCTCTCTATATATTCTCGACTAAAACTTATAATAAAACTTGAATTCTCTATATATTCTCGACTATGAATCGAGTATTAAAAAAAACATGCAACGAGTTCTTTTCATAGGTTTTTTTTTACCAACAGTCAGAGTTTCAGTCAGATACATTCATTCACGTTTTTATCAGGTACTAGAATCACGTGGAAAAAATGTCACCACCTAAAAACGGCGCACGCTATCTAATACGACTAAAGATCAAAACTAGTGTAAATGCAGAAATTTGATGTTTATATATACTAAAGACGACGCCCAGACGTTTTTGGACATTTTCACTTGGAGACTGTGACTCTATAGACTACTATCTCGATTTCTATTGTTACTTCAATTCCGTCCGTTTGTACCGCAGCGGGATACGAACACATACCTCGATCGCTTCAACCAGCTCGCCCACTGGCGACAAAAACCTGACAAAACAAAACCAACTAACGAATGAAACGAACAAAGATTGTTAGCCAATACCTAGCTGGCGAGATCTTTGCAACTTTGCGAAAGTTCTGAACTTCTTTACCGCAGGTCCCACTGGCAAATGTTTGAGATTGAACAAAATTGCATTTGCAATATTGTCTAGCTTCACAGAAGCAAAGTGTCTTGGGAATAAGTTTTACAAACGAACGCTAATGAAGTGATAAGACGGCAGGTGCAACTTTAAACACTTGGGCGGAAGTGCGTCCTCGGATCCGAAACGGTACATAATAATGCTTTTACGTTTAACACGACAATGTTACTGCGTTCGTAAGTTTCGTCTCGCTTCAACCAATTCAGAAAACTTATAGCATTTTTGCTTTGACAAGCATCAAAGAACCCCAACCCGCATGTCTAGCGTGGCGATTATGGACATATTCCTCTTCATAAAACAGGCCTATGTCCAACAATGGATATAGTAAAGTAACGAGCTTTAAGTTATGAAAATAAGTGCAAATGCGCCCAGGTAGATGTAATTGGTATAATTAAGTGCACTAATGGTGGACTAATAACCCAAAGACCTTTGTGCTCGCATCGCCGCGGTCTCTTGGCGACTGCGGTGTTGGCACTACTGCACTCCCACGACCCACTTCAGTGCTAATATGCAAATTATGCAGGGTAGAAATCTTAGCATAAGCCAGTAATGATTCAGGAATTTCAATACGGAGTTGGAACAATGCAAATAATTAAAAGGGTAGATCTGGTGTCGCGCAATACTTTGTACTCAGTTCACATAATTTTATTATAGTAGGTACAAAATACATTAATTCACGGTAAGGATTCTATCCATGACTTTCAAATCAAAATGTCCAGTCAGGTTCCATTACTCCCACGTCATGGAAAACTTCCTTCTATCACGGCTATAGATGGACAAAAACAAGATCCGATTTAATCATTCTAAATCTAGGTAGTGCTCTAAGATATTCCGCGGAGCTCCTCCTTTAAATTGACTCTTTCAAGTATAAAGTGGTTTAAGATTTGAATAAAATGGACCTTCTTAAGAATTCAGATGAGGCCTATATAATATCTTTGTTATGTTCTGGCAAAAGAGAAAGAAATACGGTATTCGGACCGCACTAATTCTAAATCTAACAAAGAAACCATTTCCACTTCGAGCAAATACCCACGCACAAAGCGAGTTATTTCGGTACAAAGAGTAAAGGTTTATTTCCAACTTGACCATGTGACACATCGGGAGTCAAGTAAGCACACGAAGCGACATTGCACCTAAGCTAAATCCGTAGTGTGCCGAGAGTCGCAGTTAACCCACATCGCGGTTGCCAACTCCTAGCGCGGAAGCGATCGGACACAATGAAGCATCTGATTCAATCTAGTTCCAGGGTTTATTTACGACTAGCTTATGCCCTGTGGAAGTTCTGAGTCGGAAGGAGATAAGTGCTCTAGAAAGAGTGCCTTTCCCTCCCGCTCCTCAGTTCCCCCGACCCAGAGCCCTTCGCTAAGTAAAGGACAAGGGCACTATCATAGCAGAACACATCTTTATTATAGACTTACAAAGTACATACACAACTAGCCCGTTCTGACTAACGATGGTAATACAGCCTCTTTGCAGTTTTATTACATGTGTATAATTATATGAATGTATTCATAAATGGACACTATACGTTTGGAGATGGGCCATAAAAAAACAATAAGCTCTCTTTACAGTCAACTAAAGCAAAAAATAATTCCGGTTGTCCATGCCTCGTTCGCTGAAGCCTCTAATTGGTTAGACAGGTGTACTGTGATCCCGCTTTATACAGGAGCCAGGAAGCTCATCGCAAAAACATTATGCTCCGACAGAATGTCGCATGCACAACAAGGAAATTGAATCACTGAATACAAACTAAAGTTAATTTGAGATATTGTAGCACGGAAGTGTACGAGGATTAGAAGCGTTTGGAACGCGTTTCAGACAGCTAAATACGACAACGGTGGCAATTAAGTCGTTGGTCATGCTGCAGAAAGTTTGCAGGGTTTTGGTTATTAACATTTAATTGAGTATGTGCTGTTAGTTTAGTTCAAATTGTTCAGAGAAGTCAATAGAGCCCGTGCCGAATCGGCTTTTCTTTTAATATTAGTGCGACTTCTACGTAATATAGACTATGATTCTGTCATTATAATAAACAGGGTCATGGTAATGGCATGTTTATGGTGATAATTAATTAATAAATGCGATTGACTAAAAATATCCACCGATCCCGCTTTGTATGAAGGAGTGTCGTCATACATTGCCTCGTTTGTGAAGGCTTCTTTGCATAAATTTACTCAACCAGATCGGTCAAATTGTATCTACTTCGTCGTGATTGATTAATACTTTGACTATTTTACATAAAGTAGCTCTAAAGCCACTTTTTTGGGCACTTTTTAACACTGCCATTACTGAGTAATGCATTCATCAATAAATGGTTGACGAAAGTTAGTGAATTAAAATCAATGTGTTAAGCTTGTGAAACCAGGATCCATGTTTAAGACTTTTCAGCTTATGTTTAACAAATCCATTACAATTGTGATTGTGTGTCATTGCGGTTTGATGCCTCGATATTTTGGAAATAGTATGTTATTGAAGGTGATCATGAATTGTAACTCATTAGTAAATTCCGAAGACCAGTTCTATAATATAACTGGAATGGTCGTTTTATTATCGATTCCGATTAGTCAAATTCCACGAGTTACGCGATCTTACCTAAATTTAGTTCAAATGAACTACTGGCACTATTGCCAACGCAACCCCGATGGCGGAGAAGCCTCCGGAAGGTTTTCAGACAGCTACCGTATACAGCCAAAGACAATGAAGTACACGTGAGCTAGGTGAACGCCAGTAAGTTTGCATTAACTATAATTTTGCATGGAGATATAAAAGTTATACAAACTTCCCGCTAGGGGCGCTGTTCCATTTCCATACAAAAATACAGTTCATACAAACTTTGTAGAAAGGTATGATATGATGCACTCATGCCTCGCATACGAAGCTTCTCCCATATCACTGCTTTTGTTATTTCGATCCGATTCACACCTCAAAATTCTAGTAAGTAATAAAATTATTGCGTGACAAATAGTTTTTATATCGAATCAAATCGAATTGGAATCGAGATGTATAACGACGGGCTAATTCAACGATGTGCGCTCTTATCGAACCGCGTAAGAAGAATCGATTATTTCCCCTCAATTAGGCAGATTCCACTTTTACTGCTCTCCAGACCGTTAAAAATTGAAAGGACTTGAAGTTCAGTGCAAAAGAATCTTACAGTTCTGAGTTATTTTACAAATATATATGGGCTCTAAAAGTTATAAAGTGTTTACCATAGTTATAAAATGCACTGCCGGTTATTTATGATGTACCTCGAAAATATAGCATCGTTAGGCGCAGTTAATAGAAGGGACGACTGCGTGTTTAATATCTTGCAATGCTTTGAAACATTATTTTGTAAACAACTCGCACTTTCTTGCTTGAGATGAAATCCCGTAAATTTAGCCTCGTTTTTGGAACAGATATCAATAGTTATAGCAAAATTACTATTTTCAATATTAGTTTAATTGCAATGCTCTGAAACTTGTCCGTGTTCCATCCCCTAAAGGTCGCGGCTTTGAAGGGCGAAAGCACAGGCCTACTGAATGAGGAGTGAGAAGTCCCGGGCCGGGGGGCGAGTTGCGAGCGCGGGAGGACCATAATACCGACACCCCACTCCGCAGATCAACAACCCCGAAACCTTAAATAAGATAACCAGAGCCGTACTGTACATTCATACTAATTAGTATAATGCGAATTTGAATAGCCATTCATAAAAGTTTTCATCAAAAACTTCCGAGGTGACAGTAAATCTTGTTTAAAGAAATAAAGCGCATACCGCACCGCCACATACTCGTATAATAAATTGCTGGAGACCATCGCCCTAATAAATACCAACCGGATGCGACTGGATTCGTCATCAGTTTTAGTTATGTTGATAGTAATGTACCTTTTCGCAGTAAAAGATGCATGGGCGGGACGAACGACCGAGGCGCACCGTGACGTGATCGCTCCTTGCTCAGTGGGGTTCATCGGATCGCTTTACCTGATGTGGTTTCCGGCGGGCATTCCAGCCGAAGCACTCGACTATCCTACCCATTTAGTCAGGCCACTTATGAAGCATTTATAAAATATTTTCTTACGACTCTCCTATCATGTTAAATGTGTTACAGGAACAATGAGGTTTGTACATTGCGAACGCCCCGAATAGAGTAATTTCTTCATAAAGCCATGCACACTTTAGCCATATAAAAGGCCGTTAAATCGACAGAGGCCGCCGAGAAGCAATTTACGACCGAGCATGAAAGAAAGTTATCGAACAAACCCTGTCTTTTGAAGACCATGGGATATATTTTTATGATTTTAGTTTAGTTGGAACGAAATTGTAACTCATGGATATTGATCGATGAAAGAGACACACATATGATTATGGTTAAACTCTGCGTGTTCAAAATAGATAAATTCAGAATTAAAATCCGGTGCAGAGCTGCTCTAAACGACTGTGGACGAGGCCTTTGAGCTACGACCCATTCTCAACGAAACTTCAATCTTCTTTGTCAGTGAGCGATACCTGATCGGAATGTGCCTTTGTCAAAGGCCCACTCCACGGTGCCGAAATTTGGGTCTGGCTTTGTCTACGTATAATTTTTAGCCGTGTACCTGTAGAAAACCTGTTTTACACGCGGCCCGTTCGTAGAAAAGCCCTCGGCAGTCGTCCCTTTAATCTCTGTGTTTTCATTCCCGAATCACGATTAAGAGCTTTAATGTGCTCAGACGGCAAAATAATAAACTCATACATAACCAGATTAGTTTACATTAAATGTACACGATAACGTTCACACCATGAAAAGATATCTACGCCACGCGGGAGTAAGCGTTTCATAAAGAATCACTTTTGTTTCAAGTTTAATAAAACATCAAAATGCATGTCGTTGCATGGTCCGTGGCGTGACGGAACGCAATTAGAAGTTAGACATTTGATCGAAACCACAAGTCGATCGGAAGTAATAGAAGCTGATTAACGTGCACGTGGGAAAATCTTAGGGCTAGCTAATTCTCACTGTTCAATTCAGGGATCTATCTCAAAACTTGTGATGTATAACTGAGTTCACTCAACCTCACAAGTGTAATCCTCTGAACATTAAATAAAAACGTTTATTTTATCGCCGTCGAAATTATACTGGATGTTATTCATAATGGTGTAGAACCCTCGTGTTTTTACCGAAACCAACCAGAGTCTGGTAGGTGGGTCTTTGTACTGTTGGGCCGGGGCCGGGCATCGATCGCGTGGTTGCGGTGAACGCACCCCAAACTCCTAGCCGAGCACCGCGCCCGTGTCCGTCCACGAACGGCGGGGCACGTTCTTCGCATAGCAAAAAAAATGTCTCAATACCGTAGATAATAAAGTTATCTACTGTACAAACAAAAGCTTATCGAGCGAGCAAACTTCAAAGCTACACAGTTCTGGTTCTACACAGTACAGGCACATAATAAGGACTCCAGCAGTTTTCAAGTGCCTAACTGTACGGTGTGAGAATACGGGATATACGGGTGTGCGTGTACGGTTAATGACCGTGCGACAAAGTCCCTGTGTCTGGAACTAATGATCAGTCGAAACGAGAAAATTACCAACTCCATGCCCGTCGACCGCATAGACCGGCCGAGTCACGAAATAGCAGTTTGACTCGAGTGCAGATGAAACAGGAAACGAGTATTTTGGCTTTTATGTTACACATGTTAGTGTCATGTTCAAAAGATCTTGAACGCTTTAGTCGGGAGGTGTAATAAAATATACGTTAAGCTTTTTCTTGAAAATCCAACGGCGGAATAGGTATGAGGTGTGTGCTGTGTAAATTTCATGGCGTTCCCCCGGTCCGGGACCGGGAACACAAAAAGCGAGAGCTCGGCATAATATCCAGCTGCGCGGCGGGAGCGGTGACCTCTGCCGCATCTGCCAGCCGCACTGCCTGGTTTCACTTCACACATCCACCACAAATCTAACGAGTATTTTTGTTTTAGCTATTATAATTTCATGTTTGCCAGCGGCTAGCATCGCTCGGGTGCTTTTATTGATAACTGCCGCGCGGTATAGCTGATGGAGATAAACAAACGAGGGAAATCGTCACGTTCCAGCAGATGGTAAACAAACATCGAGGTCGAAAACACGCTGATATTGGTTTAAATTATTAAAATGTCGATAGTCTATTAAATGAGTAATGTTTAGGTATTCTTGGAAAGGGGTTCCAGTTTAATTTGCGAGGGCGTTGATGTGGGCTAAATCACTTGTAAAGTAATAGATTTTGCACAGCTCCGAGAACTCGGATCTTTGATGAAACTAAGCTTAAACAGGTAATATGTAAAGGTCTGTCACCAACCGAGGTCTAATAAAAACCAGAGACTACGCCTCCAGTTACCACGAGCGAGCTAAAACGAGTCCTTTGTGAATGTTACCATCAAACGTTGATAGAAGACTAGAGACTACAACCACATTTCACGACGCATTTCAACATATAGTTTACATCCAGTATTACGAGCTCGTGAGAGCTGAACCGAGTTCCATTGTGCCAGTGGCGTCGCCGCGTCGCCGAAACCCTACACCCCTCGTAACAGGAGCTGGCAATGAGATACGGAATTGATCAGACGAGAGCCGGTTCTATTCCCTTGAATAGTGGGTTGAACAGACCTCGTTGGACCTGCTTATATGCCTGCTCAGTTGTTGAAGGTGGAAATAAATTAAGATAGCGAATAAATTACGAATAAGTGTTGAATTGTATTTAGTGAAACGTGGTGGAGATTCGAGCGTGGGTGCCGTGAAGAGTCTTAGCGCGTGTTCACACATGGACGACACTATCGCCTGTCGGGCCGATAGCAGGAGCAAAGCAGCAAAGCATGAATACCGTGTGTTGTGGAGATAGATCGTTGCTTCTAGACATAATAAAATGGAGTTGGGCAGGAAACCTGGCAAGGCGAGGTGATGACAGACGGAGTAAGGTGAGAACTGAATAGCGTCCAAGAACCTAGAACATAAGCATCGGTCGTCCAGCAGCAAGATGGGCTGTCGATATTGCATCCAACGTGGGCCGAAACTGTATGAGACGAGCTTTGAACCATGGAGATTGGCACACGCAAAGAGAGGCTTATACTCAGCAGTGAGTGAAATCGGGCGAGGATGATGGTAATGATGATGATGATGATGATGATGATGATGATGATTATATAGGTAGAATAGTGTATATTTAGTACATTTACTCCCCCGTGAGCTTTCGTTATGTGTGTCGTCTATCCTCACGACAACTATAGTCCATATGTGAACGCTCAAGTTATTTCGGCCGTTAGATGATTGAAGACTTTACAACCGATTGGGTATACACACTAATCATAACTGTTAATATATTGTGATAAGTACAGTAGTAGTTCTCGATCAATCCTAAAATAATACCAGCATAACTTCGTGTCTTACCAAATCTGCTACTAAACTTCATAATATAGCTCCTTACCTGAAACAATACAGTTAAGGTTATAACGATGTATTAACTCTGGTGGATCATTATTATCACTATTCACTATAGCTACATGTAAAACAAAACCCACCGCCGCGTGTGTTCGCGATGAACTCAAAAACTATAGAACGGATTTTCATTCACCATTCACCAATAGACTAGATTCATGAGGAAGGTAGTTAAGGTATCATCATCATCATCATTTATTTATGAGCTGTGATCTTGTCGGCGCAACAGTTAAGGTATAGTGTGTATAATTTGTTAAGGTTTCGTGTAAGTTTGTTGTGTAAATTTGTTGAAAATGAAGTAAGCCGCCTACGACAAAAAAAACATGTAGGCATCATATAATATGCTCTACTATCTGTGCGGTGTATTTTTCTTTCATCCCAGTTTCTCACCACAAATTTAAAATTTGTTTCTCACCGAAATATGTTGGCGATTCGACCCACTACAATATTTAATTATTTTTTTTCCGTTTCATACCAAAATCTATTTCTTTTTCATACCACAGCCAAAATAGGAAGTCTTGTACAGGTGGGTGGGCAAACATCTACAACATTTTTAACGAACCCGGAACGGGTCGCTAGTAATATAAAGTTCTGTAATTTTAGTGACGAGTAAGGTAATTTTTTGCAAAAGTGGACGAATGCAAAACAATATTGAAAGTATCCCTAGAATCTTAATGAATAAATATTTTTCCAGTTCCTTCAAGTTTGAAACAAACTATTAAATAATCCCAACAAACAGCATCATTTTTAGAAAAATAAAAGAAATTCGCACACCGTCAATTTGTTTACTGAATGTTTGTAAGTAGCAAACTTTTGCCAACTTTGTCGTGGTAGAGAAAATAATAAAATTGTTCACCTTTTTTTCGCTGCGTCGTCGATTTGTCCGTCAATATAATTATAACTTACTAGCTTCCGCCTGCAGCTTCACACACTACCGAGATAAAAAGTAACCTATATGTTAATCCAGGTCACAATCTATGTGTATTCCAAGTTTCATCCAAATCCGTTCACTAGTTTTTGCGAGGAAGAGTAACAAACATTCATCCATACATCCATCCATAATCACAAACTTTCGCATTTATAATATCCTACTATTAGTAGGATAGTAGGATAAAAAATCAGTAGCAATTAGCTTTCAACAAGTTTAAGATTATTTATTCTGCGAGCTACAAACAGAAGGGCGTTCACGACTATTCCTGAGGTATCGTAAGCGTAACGAAACATGTTGGCTAATGACAATGCGTTATTTTGAATGTACTCTTTCTCATTGGCCAACATTTTACGGCTACGATACGAATACTTCAACGCTAGTATTCGTGATCCAGCCCCAGGTGTCAAGTTTAACGTTACTAAACAGAATTATTTAAAAGCATTTCCAGTTTGGATTATGAACCAATTTTGATTTCAATGTTCTAACACATGTATCTAAGGTTACAAATCAACAGATCAGATTTTCTGCCGGTCATGTAATACTAGTAAGGTAGGTACTTCTTCAAAAAGCCAAGGTAGCATAAAATCACATCTATCAACTCGCACAGTACAGCGAAAGCTCCGTGCCTACCATTAATTTGGAGTCACGAAAGGAGACGGGCGCGAATGCAATCACAGAGGGGAAGCTCATTCCAGTTGCATCTCCGGCAGCATCCAGACTGGTTAAATTAAGGATTCCACACGTACTGGATCGACGACGCATAGGAACGCGAGCGAGCGCGAAATTACAAGACGCCCAACCTTTTTTCATTGAGCTGTCTCATTCTGATTAGATTTTGGATTCAATTCCAGCAGAATACTGGAATAAAAAGTTATACACTATCTAAAAAATTACCATATTAATGAAAAAGTCACTGATGGTATACGCTTTATATAATCTAATATAATTAAAATAAAATATCATAGTAAAAATAATATAAAATAGTTAAATAATACATTATGCATCGATTAAACTGTTATTTTGTCCAACAAAGCACTATTTATTCGCCAGTTGTGGTTGTTTTAGACAGCCAGTTGTTTAACGTGCCGACAAAAAGCTTAACCTAAGATAAATACTCGAGAAAAGCCCTTGAAAGATATAACAGAAAAAAAGCAGATATCCATATCACCACTTTGTTCGTCTCTCGGGGATAAGACAACTGACCACAAAGCAATTTCGTATTTGCAAAGCAAAGACCATACAGCACAGAGAATATTGAATTAATATACCTGCTATTATACGTTTCATTATAGTTAGAAGAAAGTTATTTCCAAGAACTTGTAATTACAAATTACCTTTTATAAAGTTACCAAATAAAAGTCCGAAATTATAGCTCTGAACGAACATAAGGGAATATTCTGAAAGTATAAACATAAATATACTTTGACATATTATGTATAATTTGACTTTGAGTGCTAGTGAAGTGAAAGAACACCAAATGGAATATTAGGCAACTAGGTAAATAGGCAAGTAGTTGGTCCTAAGCTAGGTACTGTCTGATGCAAGGTTTATTTTTGGGATAAACCTCGAATAACTTTTTTAATAACCCAAAATGATACAAAATAATGAAAGGAACCACAAGTTCAGATATATTGTGAAGCAACTGTAATGCCGCGCCAACGCCCCTCAGACAGGAAGGTCGTATTTTGCAACGGCAGGTAGGCAATTTGACATTGTGTAAACGTTTCACATGGGTCCAAAAACGGAACTCAGGTCACGCTCCTTGCATACAAAATAAAACGGATGAAGAACAGTCGCTCGACAAAAATATTTGAATTTTCAAGCCGCAAAATAAAATTAAAACTCGAAAATTAAAAACCTGACGTATTTATTAGTGTAATACCCATATAATTTTGAATGATTTGTTTGTCTAGCGCTGTCGTATCGAACCCAGCTTTTACCTAACAAGCTAGTATCGAGCAACACTGAGCACGCGAATATAAAACCCACAATTACTGCTCATCTGGCACTTTCTCTCGAGATAATGATCGGATCCCCACAAAAATATGCCAAATAACGTGTTTTTGTTCTGCTTTTATCATTAAAATGTAATTTCAAGTACGATCAGATGATACAATCGTTCTACACGTAGTCAGAGGTGAGAGAGCTGAGTACGTAGATAAGATACTTATGCGAAGAAAGTAACCTAGTTCGGACTGATAATATAAAATATTTTAAAAAGACTGTTTCTCAAACATATAAACTATAAAAATATTTTCAGGTAAGAAGAACCCTTTTTTCAGTCCATGTCGATCCTTCAGCAACTCTGCAACCGAGTACCAGGAGCACACGAGTTCTCAGGAGTTAGGCGAGTCGGTCTGTGTACCTCATAAACTCGATTAGTAAGTGATTGATGGATAGGGAGGGCATTGGGGACGCGCAGTGTGCGGTCCCGGGCTCCTGCGTCGTGACGCACAATACTACATACACAGTTTATTTTGTAGTAAGTGCGTAACGCCAGGGAGGCAACGTGCGGGTTGAGGGTACACGTGATCGATACGCAGCTGGAAAAAGGTTTTATTTGGACGATGTGCTCGTTTTACCAAGTCGCCTTGCTCTAGAGTCTAGATCGAAGTAACTGACTACAAGACTATTGGGTTTTGTTCATATAACACAATACGGAGCATATTGATCAAAGCCAATCAACAATTCAGAACAATATCGGGAGCGTGAATAGGAATTCATTCAATGTCTCCCTCTTCTCACTTATCAATATAGGATTTTGGCGCATGCCGACCATTATATTACCATTCACGAAATATGAATACTTGCTAATTAATAAACCAATTAAGTTGCCGCTCCGGTCCCCACGGACAGAACTGTAATCCAATTGCCACCTACGACTGAGCCGGGCAAAACGAGGAAAAGAACCGCAGTTTATGTGTCAACAACCTTTATCGAAATCCAAACATTATGGGAGATTGCGTTTTGATAGCCTGCGTATGAAACTTTGTTTCATTTGAAAGGCAATTATTCGTTGCCATAACATAATACTTAGAACTATTAAATTTCTCATAACCAGTTATTCTGAAAAAGTAGTACCTATTAGTAGTGGAGCTGTTTGTGAAGTTCTCGCCCGGGGAAGTATTACCACGACGCCTATTTCTGCCGTGAAGCAGTATTGCTGTATTTGGGCTTATCAAAGTTGATAGACGCAGAGCTTTGCACTGGGACGTTCCGAACATGCGTGACACGTGACCTACGGTGCAATTCTTCGTTATAGGTAATGGTTGCCAGTTCACATCAGGTGGTCAAGTATTACGAAAAAATGGTTTTGGAAAGCTGTTTAACATGCATGGAAAGGAAAGCCACGCACACAAATACACAAGGATTTGCTGATTTTGACAAAGCCTTAAATTATTTTACTTTTTGTTACATCTAGTAAGAATAGGTAACTTTGGACGTTTATTATTGAAAGGTTTTGAGAAAGAACCAGTAAGGTGACACGATGAGCTGCATCATGGAGGTATTAAACATGACAGTATAAATTAATCAATGATGGAATCAATTTCACTTTACCGTTCTGAACATCTTATCTCGGCTTACACTTGGATTCGAACCTACGACCTTTGCATCAGATTACGGGATGTTTGCCACCGGCGACGTTTCTGATAAGCCGTACAAAAGCAAGAACAATACAGCACTAGAATTACGCACTTAAGTTACTTTTTAAGTAGGTTAATCAGATTCTCGGCAAAATAAAGTGTTTCATAACGTGGTATTATTAGCGTGCTATTTCGATAGCAGGTTGCAAATCGGCAGTCGAATGTCAATGGCATGTAAACTTCAACAATCGAGGAGAAAATCGCAGAGTTTCGACTTTATGACGAGCTGCTAAGGTTCAGGTTGTTTCAGTTGTTGGATGTAAACAAGCGAAGTAGCCGATGCTCTAGTCTAGTAGTCAGCGGCTGAATGTCCGGTCGCTCATAAACAAATCGTAAGGTTGATTGAACCCGAGACGTGGGAGTATGGGACGCGGTGTCCAGCTAGGCCAATTAATCCCCTGTCGTGCCAGACCAGCATTAGACACATAACACGTCTGACACACGCAGTTCTTGCAGCATTTTGACGTGCAGCCAATACCACCATTGTTTTATCCACATTTTCTTACTGCTGAATATTTTCTCCGAGTTACTGAGTAATTTGTTCGTAACAAGTAGCTTTTAAACAAATTGGGTCGTTCTGGATTCACTTAATGTGACTGGTTGTAGGAATTTTAAGAAGAATCGTGTTGCTCGGTGGTAGAAGGACATCAAAAGAGATATCACACGTTAATTATGGAGAGAAACGTGAATAACCATACCATTAGGATCGAGTTTTATAGAAATAAAAGAAAAATTACATTGTGGAATACAAAAACAAAAATAATAGTTTAAAAAAACAAAAAAAAACACGCTTGCACGCATGCGTAGTTCGCGCACTAGCTCTGTCTCTCTTACTCGCATGCAAAGGATGCGGAAAGAAATTAATTAATCCTGGCGAATCTAATTAGGATAATCGGATATTTTTATCGGATTATTGCATTGTCATCGACCTTTGACAGGTGTGCAAAGTTTGAATCAAATCTGATCGTTCAAAGTAGGGCAAAATCGAGCTCAAAGGAGTCGGTTACATACATACATACATACAGGTGAAACTAATAAAAGCGTGTTAAAAAAGACAAATAATTTCTTGCGTTTGGTGTTACGGTTCACTTTTACTAGGTTCGCATATAAGGCCCGCGCGGGCCGACTAAACCAACGAACAATACATGGGTAAAATTAATGAATTATAAAGCTGGGAACGGATAGCGCGTTCCTGTATACGCGTAGTCAGGGTACGCTCTGCACGCGTACATTGGATACGCGTACAGTTAATGTGGACCGCTGCGAACCTGAACGCGAGGTAAACCGACTGACTACGGATCGCGTCGCGAGCCAGCTCGCGCAGCACGCGTTCCCCAAATTGTACGCATAGCTGCAAGTACAGACAGGGCGTTCCAAGACACGCGTAACGTAACCGACTACGCGTGCCAATGTACGCGCTATCATTTACGCCCTGCTTTACATTTTTTAATTAAGCAGTGATTGCACAATTGTTAACAATGTTATTTCCTTTGTAATGCCTCGCACCTTTCTTACAAATTTGTTAGAGCTTCAGACAAAAATAATATTCTAACAAAATACGATTCATTCATGAAAAGAAATGAGTGAAAGAAAATAATACTCTATTTTCATTCAGTCTGTTGGAATGTTTACCAAACAATCAGTTGGTATTAGTTGGTAAGAAATGTATTCATTATCTACTGTAGTAGGTACTAGCTTTTGCCCGCAGTTTCGGTCGCGTAAGTTTATTTTTCCATACAACTATATAACCTATGCGAACAGTACTTTGTTATGGATGAAAGATACCCCAATATGTCCTTTTCTGTAACCCTGACAAATATGGGAAATATCATACTGATAGTTGAGTAGTTCGGCGTACTTTATAACGCGTGAAAGCGTAAAGGATATTTCTATCTTTTCTTTACCTTGAGGCAAAATCTAATGTAACAACATATAATGTAATCTAACATATAATTTTGAAAGGATCTTTCGTTGTGTTGCTTCCAATTTTACAACATAACTGGGTCATTGTCACATTAACTAACATAAAACGTGACACCTAATTAGCCTATTGTGTCAATATCGAAAATAGAAATCCTTAGTTATTTCAGGCATTATATGTATACACTTTAAAAGGTGTAAAGTAACAATAACTTATACCTACTGCTACTCAACCTCACATGTAATTTTTTCAATGTCAATTCTGAGCTAAGCTAGCGATAATTTGGAAGATCCGTGCATGAGAACCGGCGTACTAGATCTCACAGGAATGATGAAAGCGACATAGTGGACATAAAAGCGGGCCTTCAGAGAGCATTATGAAGCGAGATAGCGAGAAGCGTGGAAGTGGGAATATACCAAGAAGGTGGTCTCAGTTTTTCACGTGGGTAAATCATAGATCACTATCACTAGGCTGTGTGAACTTGGAACCCGACTTTGGAAAATCGATTGTTTTTTATTTTATTCTTATAGATATTGGTTTGTAGTTGATTGTAGTAACAATTTTTTCGTTTGTAGTTACTCCAAAAAAAAATTGGAGTACTTTGAAAAATACTTAGCACCCGAGTTTGGAAAATCAAAAATTTTTTTTTCGATTCTTGTAGGCTTTCGTATGTAGTTGATTGTAGTAAAAATTATTTCGTTTGTAGTAGCTCTGAAAAAAAGTTAGGAGACTTTGAAAAAAAACTTGGCACCAAACTTTGTAAAATATTTTTTTTTTAATTTATACTTATAGATTTTGGTTTATAGTTGATTGTAGTAACCATTTTTTCGTTTGTAGCAGCTCTAAACATGAATCCGAAGATTAAAAAATCTCACAAAGGTTTAGTCGACACTCGGCAATGAATTGTTTGTATGAAATGAACGCTACAAAAAACGAAATAATGTTAATACAAACGAAATGAATGCTACTACAAACAAAATAAAGTTACTACAAACGAAATTAATGCTACTACAAACGAAATGAAGTTACTACAAACGAAATGAACGCTACTACAAACGAAATAAAGTTACTACAAACGAAATGAATGATACTACAAACGAAATAAAGTTACTACAAACGAAATGAACACTACTACAAACGAAATAATGTTACTACAAACAAAATAATGTTACTACAAACGAAATAAGGTTACTACAAACGAAATGAACACTACTACAAACGAAAAGAACGCTACTACAAACGAAATAAGATTACTACAAACGAAATGAACACTACTACAAACGAAATAATGTTACTACAAACGAAATGAACGCTACTACAAACGAAATGAACGCTACTACAAACGAAATAAGGTTACTACAAACGAAATGAACGCTACTACAAACGAAATAAAGTTACTACAAACGAAATGAACGCTACTGTAAACGAAATAATGTTACTGCAAACGAAATGAACGCTACTACAAACGAAATAAAGTTACTACAAACGAAATGAACGCTACTACAAACGAAATAAGGTTACTACAAACGAAATGAACGCTACTACAAACGAAATAAAGTTACTACAAACGAAATGAACGCTACTACATACGAAATGAAGTTACTACAAACGAAATGAACGCTACTACAAACGAAATAAAGTTACTACAAACGAAATGAAGTTACTACAAACGAAATGAACGCTACTACATACGAAATGAAGTTACTACAAACGAAATGAACGCTACTACAAACGAAATGAACGTTACTACAAACGAAATAATGTTACTACAAACAAAATGAACGCTACTACAAACGAAATAAGGTTGCTACAAACGAAATGAACGCTACTACAAACGAAATGAAGTTACTACAAACGAAATAAACGCTACTACAAACGAAATGAAGTTACTACAAACGAAATGAAGTTACTACAAACGAAATAAGGTTACTACAAACGAAATGAACGCTACTACAAACGAAATAAAGTTACCACAAACGAAATGTACGCTACTACAAACGAAATAAGGTTACTACAAACGAAATAAAGTTACTACAAACGAAATGAACGCTACTACATACGAAATGAAGTTACTACAAACGAAATGAACGCTACTACAAACGAAATGAAGTTACTACAAACGAAATGAACGCTACTACAAACGAAATGAAGTTACTACAAACGAAATGAACGCTACTACATACGAAATGAAGTTACTACAAACGAAATGAACGCTACTACATACGAAATGAAGTTACTACAAACGAAATGAACGCTACTACAAACGAAATGAAGTTACTACAAACGAAATGAACGCTACTACAAACGAAATGAAGTTACTACAAACGAAATGAACGCTACTACAAACGAAATGAAGTTACTACAAACGAAATGAACGCTACTACAAACGAAATGAAGTTACTACAAACGAAATGAACGCTACGACATACGAAATGAAGTTACTACAAACGAAATGAACGCTACTACAAACGAAATAAAGTTACTACAAACGAAATGAACGCTACTACAAACGAAATGAAGTTACTACAAACGAAATCAACGCTACTACAAACGAAATAAAGTTATTACAAACGAAATCAACGCTACTACAAACGAAATAATGTTACTACAAACAAAATGAACGCTACTACAAACGAAATGAAGTTACTACAAACGAAATGAACGCTACTACAAACGAAATAAAGTTACTACAAACGAAATGAGTAATTCATGCATTTCGTTTGTAGTAGCGTTCATTTCGTTTGTAGTAACTTCATTTCGTTTGTAGTAGCGTTCATTTTGTTTGTAGTAACATTATTTCGTTTGTAGTAACGTTCATTTCGTTTGTAGTAGCGTTCATTTCGTTTGTAGTAACTTCATTTCGTTTGTAGTAACTTTATTTCGTTTGTAGTAGCGTTGATTTCGTTTGTAGTAACTTCATTTCGTTTGTAGTAGCGTTCATTTCGTTTGTAGTAACTTTATTTCGTTTGTAGTAGCGTTCATTTCGTTTGTAGTAACTTCATTTCGTATGTCGTAGCGTTCATTTCGTTTGTAGTAACTTCATTTCGTTTGTAGTAGCGTTCATTTCGTTTGTAGTAACTTCATTTCGTTTGTAGTAGCGTTCATTTCGTTTGTAGTAACTTCATTTCGTTTGTAGTAGCGTTCATTTCGTTTGTAGTAACTTCATTTCGTTTGTAGTAGCGTTCATTTCGTTTGTAGTAACTTCATTTCGTATGTAGTAGCGTTCATTTCGTTTGTAGTAACTTCATTTCGTATGTAGTAGCGTTCATTTCGTTTGTAGTAACTTCATTTCGTTTGTAGTAGCGTTCATTTCGTTTGTAGTAACTTCATTTCGTTTGTAGTAGCGTTCATTTCGTTTGTAGTAACTTCATTTCGTATGTAGTAGCGTTCATTTCGTTTGTAGTAACTTTATTTCGTTTGTAGTAACCTTATTTCGTTTGTAGTAGCGTACATTTCGTTTGTGGTAACTTTATTTCGTTTGTAGTAGCGTTCATTTCGTTTGTAGTAACCTTATTTCGTTTGTAGTAACTTCATTTCGTTTGTAGTAACTTCATTTCGTTTGTAGTAGCGTTTATTTCGTTTGTAGTAACTTCATTTCGTTTGTAGTAGCGTTCATTTCGTTTGTAGCAACCTTATTTCGTTTGTAGTAGCGTTCATTTTGTTTGTAGTAACATTATTTCGTTTGGAGTAGCGTTCATTTCGTTTGTAGTAGCGTTCATTTCGTTTGTAGTAACATTATTTCGTTTGTAGTAGTGTTCATTTCGTTTGTAGTAATCTTATTTCGTTTGTAGTAACTTCATTTCGTTTGTAGTAGCGTTTATTTCGTTTGTAGTAACTTCATTTCGTTTGTAGTAGCGTTCATTTCGTTTGTAGCAACCTTATTTCGTTTGTAGTAGCGTTCATTTTGTTTGTAGTAACATTATTTCGTTTGTAGTAACGTTCATTTCGTTTGTAGTAGCGTTCATTTCGTTTGTAGTAACTTCATTTCGTATGTAGTAGCGTTCATTTCGTTTGTAGTAACTTCATTTCGTTTGTAGTAACTTTATTTCGTTTGTAGTAGCGTTCATTTCGTTTGTAGTAACTTCATTTCGTATGTAGTAGCGTTCATTTCGTTTGTAGTAACTTTATTTCGTTTGTAGTAGCGTTCATTTCGTTTGTAGTAACTTTATTTCGTTTGTAGTAGCGTTGATTTCGTTTGTAGTAACTTCATTTCGTTTGTAGTAGCGTTCATTTCGTTTGCAGTAACATTATTTCGTTTACAGTAGCGTTCATTTCGTTTGTAGTAACTTTATTTCGTTTGTAGTAGCGTTCATTTCGTTTGTAGTAACCTTATTTCGTTTGTAGTAGCGTTCATTTCGTTTGTAGTAGCGTTCATTTCGTTTGTAGTAACATTATTTCGTTTGTAGTAGTGTTCATTTCGTTTGTAGTAATCTTATTTCGTTTGTAGTAGCGTTCTTTTCGTTTGTAGTAGTGTTCATTTCGTTTGTAGTAACCTTATTTCGTTTGTAGTAACATTATTTCGTTTGTAGTAACATTATTTCGTTTGTAGTAGTGTTCATTTCGTTTGTAGTAACTTTATTTCGTTTGTAGTATCATTCATTTCGTTTGTAGTAACTTTATTTCGTTTGTAGTAGCGTTCATTTCGTTTGTAGTAACTTCATTTCGTTTGTAGTAGCATTAATTTCGTTTGTAGTAACTTTATTTTGTTTGTAGTAGCATTCATTTCGTTTGTATTAACATTATTTCGTTTTTTGTAGCGTTCATTTCATACAAACAATTCATTGCCGAGTGTCGACTAAACCTTTGTGAGATTTTTTAATCTTCGGATTCATGTTTAGAGCTGCTACAAACGAAAAAATTGTTACTACAATCAACTATAAACCAAAATCTATAAGTATAAATTAAAAAAAAAAATTTTTACAAAGTTTGGTGCCAAGTTTTTTTTCAAAGTCTCCTAACTTTTTTTCAGAGCTACTACAAACGAAATAATTTTTACTACAATCAACTACATACGAAAGCCTACAAGAATCGAAAAAAAAATTTTTGATTTTCCAAACTCGGGTGCTAAGTATTTTTCAAAGTACTCCAATTTTTTTTTGGAGTAACTACAAACGAAAAAATTGTTACTACAATCAACTACAAACCAATATCTATAAGAATAAAATAAAAAACAATCGATTTTCCAAAGTCGGGTTCCAAGTTCACACAGCCCTATCACTAGACAAGACAGTCATGCCCACATGCCCATAAGCTGTACAAACAGAGAATACCAACCAAGCTTAGTCAATATTAGGGCTTGCAATCCGGATATCCGGATATCCGAATTATCCGTATAATTCGTCAGTTTTACTATCCGGATAATGACGACCTTTATATCCGGATAATTCGGATAATACGGATAGTAAAATGCTTAAAAAATATCAATTTGTTTAAGGAGTTCTCTACATCAAAACTATAATATTTCATTACGTACAGTGTGTACACGTATCTAACAAATAATCAGAATTTATAACGGTTAATTTAAAATATTTATAGCATCTCATATAGATTCTGAAACTAACCCGTAGTCTACAAGAGACGATCTTCCATAGTTGTACGGTAGGTAGTGTTTATTTTTTGTTACAAGTTAGAAATCGTAATCTGGGTTTTATTCATTTTGAATTTACTGTTTAAATCTCATTATGTAGTGATTTTCATCGATAAGTCATCAGTTAGCCAGCCAGCATAGATTAATCCAACAGGTTTTACAGACAGTCATGTCGGGCCGGTAAAACTGCTTATGTTCCAGCTATTATTGGAAACATGCGCTTTCGAGGTTTTCATTATCAGGTTTTTGGTATCTGTTACGAGAAGATATGCCGCAATAATCCGAACGCTGTTCCTGCGTTGTGACCATCTGATTCATTGGTTGACCTCTTTGTCAAATTTGGACCTCATCATCATCATCAGGCTATAGCAGACCACTGCTGGACATAGGCCGCCCCTAATGAGCGCCATTGCGCCCTATCCTAAGCTAGACGCATCCAGCTTCTAGCAGCAGCCTTTCGCAGATCGGCACTCCATCTGGCTGGAGGGCATCCTACTTTACGTTTGCCGAGCCACGGTCTCCACTCAAGAACTCATTTAACCCAGCGGTTATCGGTTCTTCGGCAGATATGGCCAGCCCACTGCCACTTCAGCTTGCTTATTCTCTGAGCTATGTCAACCACATTAGTTCTATGTCGAATATACTCGTTACGGATTTTATCCTTCAGACATAGTCCAGGCATAGCTAGTTCCATAGCTGGCTGAGCGACTTTAAACTGGTGGACTAGCCGTACTGTGAGTGTTCACGTCTCGGCTCCAAATTAGTCGAATCGATCGAAAACTTTCGTTTGTCAACATTGTGGTTTGGGTGACTAGAAAACTCGACGTAGTTTTCCAAATGTTGTCCAATCAAGCTGCATCCTCCTCTTGGCTTCCTTCTCGAAGCTGTTTCTACGCAATTGCAATATCTGCCTGAGTTGTGTGTACTCCGAAACAACTTCAATAAGGTGTTCATTAACGACGACAGGTCTCGAATCAATTTGGTCACTGACCATGACTTTGGTCTTGTCCAAATTCATGCCGAGACCTATCTCTTGCGAGGCTGCTAGGCCGTCCAGTATTTGTTTCAGGTCCTCCAGTGACTCCGCCAGTAGCACTATGTCATCAGCGAATCGCAAGTGTGAGATATTCTCGACATTTATGTTTATGCCCATACCTTTCCAGTCCAGTGTCTTAAACATATCCTCCAACGCGCCTGTCAACAGTTTCGGAGATATGACATCTCCCTGTCTCACTCCTCGGCGCAGTTGGATGGGGTTAGACTGCTGGTCCTGTATTGGGACACTCATAGTGGCGTCTTCATACAGACATCTGAGCACTTTAATATAACGATAGTCCACTTGGCATCGCTGCAAGGATTCTAGGACAGCCCAGGTTTCGACAGAGTCAAAGGCCTTCTCATATTCCACAAAAGCCAGACACAGGAGCTGTTTATACTCTTCGGACTTCTGTATAATCGGATTCACTGTGTGAATGTGGTCTATGGTGCCATATCTTCTGCAAAACCCGGCCTACTCCGACTGGAACTTGTCAAGTCTTCTGGCAAGACGATTCGTAATGACCCTAGAAAACAGCTTGTAGACGTGGCTCAGGAGATAAATAGGTTTGTAGTTTTTAAGAAGAGTCATCACCCTTTTAAAAAACAGAACCACGAAGCTCTCGTTACACGCCTTTGAAGTTGGACCTACCCAGTAGATAATTCAATCTGACTAAGATTGACATAGTAGTTAACAACTTCGATAATTTTGCGTTTATTTTGAAACCCACCTGTAACAAGCATAGTGCCAAAGTCATCCAGCTATTCTGTCACGATAACTGGAAGTCGAAGGTGAGCAAATGGAAGGTGAGTGATGTACTCACTATCAATATTGATCATTGACCATGCTTTACCCGTCCCAGCGCAAAAACTGAAAGACATCCTCCAATGCACGGATGGTTATGATAGTTTCGGAGAGATTACGTCTCCCTGTCTTTTTTAATTGGACACGATAAATACTGGTCTCGGAGGCGAATTGACATAATGGCATTGCTATACAAACACTTCAACACTTGAATTGTATAAGATCCCATCATTACTCATTTACTATATAAGTGAAGATGTTTTAGAAGAAATAATAAAGTTTTATTGTTTATAGTGCTGCATTTTTGAAGTGAATGTTGTTTTAACTTCAACATTTTATAATAACTAGCTATTTTAAAACTTAAATTTCTTTGATTTATGTTTTTTTGAAGCTTTTCCTAAAATTATCCGAAATATCCGGATATCCGGATACCGGATAAGTTCATTACTATCCGAATTATCCGGATACCAAAAGTCAACGGATAATGCAAGCCCTAGTCAATATACAAACGTGAGTCGTCACGGGCTCGCCTACGCGCGCTTCGAGTTAGGGGAAATAGATAAGGACGGGAAATTTCGCCGGGGACTTGTATGGGGCGCCATATCAGACGACGACGAGAATTTCGACTTCGCAGATGGTAGAACTTAAGCGCAACTTATTATTTCTATGATACGTCCATGTAATATATTTGGAGTAGCAATGAGTATGTGACCTTTTCATGTAAATTAGAACAAGTGACAGTTTGACTTTGAAGACGAAGAGAGTCTGCTAAGTTTTGTAAAAAAGTTAAAATGTAGGGTATGATTATTGCCGCCAAATTGAACACGGTACATGATCAAAGTGGGGTCGAAAGCTTATCGTTCTGACTTAACACGGTAGCGCTCATTCGTATGTGAGAAATAAATAAAATTCTAAGTGGCTATTTCACGAAGTATATTTCAATTTTCATTGCTTCTCCAAACTTCCGATACAGTCAATCACCAGTTCCCACAGACACCAATTATCAGCCGACAGTGATGAAGCAAAAACTGCTAATGGCTGACTCGCTACCTCTCGTTCACATCTTTGGGTTATCAATCAGAATATAAATTGCCTGAGAAATTAATAAAATGCTATAAGAATGGTTTCAGCTACCTTGGCCATTCTAACGAAATAAGCTCTAAATAAAACCACAAAATAATCTTCATGAAATTAGGCGTTTTTCATTTTCAATTTTCTGTGATTTTTTTTTTTTTATTTGGTATGGGCCAGCTCTTGACCTCGAGGCTTGCGTGGGCAAGGATGAGGTCGACGATGGGACGAGCTTTCCCAGAAGATGCCTATTAACTCTCTTTTTGAAGCCGTTAGGGTCATAAGACAATGAAAAAACAGTTATGTGGACATGTATGGTCAGTCGACATAAATTGTGTTTAATAGAAAACGTTATAATTTAAAAATGCACTTTTATGAATCAAACGATAACAATTCAAGGCAAATCTTCAAAATGGCCGAGAAAGTTTTGTCACATGTTTAATAAAAAATACAGAATGTTGAAAAATTTTAATCTACTTTTGCCGCTGACTGTCTTAATTTCGACATAGAAATGAATGTCAAAGTAAGAAAATATTAAAATGTGGATAGGAATAAGACATTGAGGTAGATCATAAAACAAGCAACAAATGGGTGAGCTTTTCTGGTCTGGGGTTAACTATTAACTAACCTTGAGATAATTATTTTTGAAACAAGTAGTGTGCCTCAAGAATCCTATCAAATATTTTGCATCAGTTTGCAATATTTTGTAGAATTCTATAAAGTTTGTGTTTCGGAAGGCACGTTAAGATGTGGGTGTATCGGAGGCCTTCGGTCACATTCAACACCTTTGGTCACTAGCTCATACGAAACATTTTGTATTTTTTTACTGCAAGCCAAGTATAACTCCAGTCCTGTTGTTTTATCAAGAGCTTTAACATCGAAAATCGGAACTTATAGTTTTCAATGTCAATAAGTACGCAGCAATTAGTAACCTCCCTAGTTAACTAATTGCTGCATTCTCGTGACCCACAAGTCTTCAACTAGGAAGGTACGAGAAAGCCGTACCTTTGAAACCATATATATATAACTCAATATATGCAGTTAGATGCAACGTAGACAGACACCTTCGAGTTTCTACGACATAATAGTTAGAACAGGTTCTGAAGAGCCATTATCTAACCTAGAAATCTGACAGTTAAATTATGTCAAGTCACATAACGCACGCACGATAAGTAGGCGGCGAGCGATACGTTCCTCGTGACCTGGATATAACGGTAACCAGGCCGATCGGTTCACTGCTGGTGTTCTGCCGTTATCAAGCCAATGAACATTTCGCACTTCTCATTAGTACTCTGGGTAATTTAATAAAGCAAAACTAGTGACAACTTTTGCACAATTATGGATGTTTTCAGATATTGTTCACAGCTTTATTGAGAAGTTACAGATGAGAGTTAGCAGAGGCAGATCCAAGCATACATTCGGTAACTAATCACGCATTGTAAAGCTTGTAAGAATTTCATTGTTTAAACAAGCTAAAATGTTTTTTCAAACAAATTAACAGATTTTTATGAAGATTGTCTCTAAGTAATCTCTCACTAGGACTAGGACCAGGAGGGGTATGATTGAATATGACTAGGTTATCAAGGCGCCTGTGAGTAACAGCGCATAACTGCGGGTGAAACCCGAATGAAATCGACTGGCGACAAAAAGTTTCGTAACGCCAAACCGACTGCGCATTATCCATTGACTTCGGTCATGCTTTCTTGACCTAGGTAAGTATTGCGATACGTAAATGAATGACGTCAATGCGGGGTCCGTTGAGATTGATAACAGCATAACAGGGTTAAACTCGAAAAAACATACAAAACGCATGGAATAAAGTATTGCTTATTTCGGTGCGTAGTCTGAAGTACCTATATACCTAGTTGTAAGATAAGAAATCTTGTCGTTTCAAGTAAGTAACATGATATTTTCGAACTTCAGGTAGAGATTATCTGATTGTTGTACTGAGACAAAGAATAGAGACGTGAAACACGCAGGTAAATCAATTTTGTCTTTGTTGGATGCTTTCTAGTATCCTCAGTTGCAAATGCTGTGGACCAGCATTCGTTGCTCGGAAGGTAAACAACCGATCACAGACATAGGTAGGGAACAGCTACCTATACGAATATTTGATTTATGAACAAGCTAATGTGCTACTTAGGATCATTATAGATTGGCAATAAATATTTTTAAATGCAATTATTATCTTAAATTTGATTTACCTGGCAAATGATTGAATTTAAATAGATCATCAGGGACAGAACTTCGTCTTTTCTAAACTGTCTTCACTTCATAGAAGGGTAGTAATAGAGGGCTAGAGTTTTCGCCTAGTTCAAATGATTGAAAGTACTAGACGATGAACCCCTGCTCTAAACAACCAGGTGGATGGATCCAGTTTTTCAACATGGCGTAATTAACACGCTAGGGTGGAGACTAGGCGAGCCGGCCAAGCCGATCAATCGGCCCACACCCCGCTCGTAATTAATGTATTGCTGGTCTTGTACATAGCTGAACCAGTACTAGCCGGCGTAGGTAACTGCTAGATAGTTTCTTCATTCAGCCTATAAGGATAGAATCACGAGATAAATAGACTCGGATAATAAGCAAGCTGAAATAGCAGTTGTCTGTATCAGCCGAAGAACCGACCACCGTTGGGGTAAACGAGTTCCAGATTATAAACGAGTTCAAGACCGTGCTTCGGTAAATGAAGTCTAGTTCGCCGTCCGCCAGGTGAAGTGACGATCTGCAAAAGGCTGCTGGTAAATGATATCTTGGTGTTGAGTTGGTAGAGATATCTAATGGATGTTACTTCAATCCCTTTTCATCTATCACGGCACGACATCCACGCGAAAAATTTTCTCCGTAGGTATTTCTTTTATCTATGGCATCAAAACAGGCATGATTCGCGGTTGGTTAGTGCGTAGCCGGCCTTTGCTTTTGCCGATACGAGTTCGAGTCCCGTCATAAGCAAAATTAAATAGAGATCAACCTTGCTTGCCTTTCGACGAAATGTAACAGAATCCGAAGTTTGCACTGCACTTTCGCTGGGGCCAAGTGCAAACAAACTCATAACGGCATCTTTAGCGATTCGGAGAAATCTTGATTGTATCTACCTACCTTTTACAAAAACAATCGCGCAGTCTTTCACAGTTACAGCTGAAGACAGCGTCAACTTGCAAGAACTGTATTTTAGTTCTTGCTCGACTATTAGTACAAAATACCTATTCAGTAAAAAAAAGCGACATTTAAAAGCTCTTCAGATCGCACTCGTGTAAGTGGCAGGTAATGTATGTGAATGTTATTGCGTGTTTGAACCATACTTGTAAATTGTAGAAGAACAAGATTGATAGGCAGAATATTGCAGTTATGTTTACCTGTCTAATTGCAATGTTTTCTTGCTCTGTCTAGTCATTTACACGCAGTTACGCATTGTTAGCGTAACGGGTACTTATGGGTAACTTTCTACAAAACCTACTTAGGTTCTAACTCTAGGAGCACTTCGCAGGTAAGACTGTCATAATAGTTGTGTCTTGTCACCGTCAAGAAATGATGAAACGAACTCATTACATGCAGAGATGAGCATAACAGAGTGAAATCGCATTGTGTTAAACACAAATGGATTCCTATTCATTGTTAAATTATAAACAAGGATCGTATCTGTACAAAAGGGTCCAGAGAAGCTGAGCTCGGAATAAATTAAAACCTTGAAAGAACGGAATATAACTAAAATGTTAAAATGTCCTTATTTGCATTCAACGGACGCGTCTCGGTCGAGGGCCGAGAGCGCAGTCTACGGGCCGGGTTTTAGGGCTCTCGAGCGGCGATCGACGTGGTCTCGGAATAATCAGGCGCTCCCCTCGTCGCGGTCGTTCACACACAATCGACTCGGCGAGCGCCACGAGGGCCCTGCCTACGCACCACGACTACACAATGCATCCACCCATACCTAACCGCTACCCTCGCTCGATGCACGAGCTTGCACTAATTCCGAATTCGCTTTCAGAACAGCCATTTCCATTTCCTGCGCTATCACCAGCTAGTAGAGCGCAATATCCCTCGGCTGTTTGTGAAAAACATTCGCTGCATCCATTTCGATAGGAAGGCCGACAAGTCGTGTCGAAAAAGTTGAAACTCCAGCAATAAGGCATAGAATTGTGCGGAGGTATGGTACGGTCGGCGGACGCATGTGCACAGAATCGTGTAAGGTATGAATATTGAAAAGCGTTCTTATGTCGTCGACAATTGAATTGAATACACATCATCGGTATCGCAGGCTCCACGTGTTTACAGTAGCCAACTGGCGCGGATTACGGTTGGGCTAACTTCAACGCGCCGGTTTCAAAATTAGTTCGCGAAAAGTTTCAATGTTTTTGAGTTGAATTATCTTGTGTCTCTACCTAAACAACCCGTACAGGTAATGTCAAAGCGCTCTTAGCTTACTTCGGTGCTTTTAGCAGATCACCTTGATTGAGGGAAATCATGCCCTAACCCTAAAGCATAGATTTTATGTGAAACTAGTGACCCGTCCTTTTCCGAAATTTTCAACAATTATCGTCATATTTCAACCAACTTACTCAAAACCTTAATCATGAATCAATTTGTCTATTGGTGAAATCAGTAGTTTTTTAGTTTATCGAAACAGACAGACAGCCGCGCCGGTGGAATTAGTTTTATAATATGTAGTGAAGATCATTTCCAAGTAGGTATGTCCTGAAAACCTAAAATACAACTAAAGGTAAAACGCTTGACTTGCTTTGTAAAAAAAAAGCTCAGATTCTTTGACAATTCCTAATACAAATTCTACAAAACCCTTAACACTTTGAATGCGGGCCTCGCACACAGCATCGCCATGCACGAGGACGTACAACCTGCAGCTCCAAGAATTCAATAAATTTTAAAAAACCCTTACATGGAAGTCAGGGATAGATTGGCCTGAGTATGGTTCATGAAGAGGAAAGGCCCATACTTTAATTTTTAGCTATTAGATTTATATATAGGTACCTACTAGTCTACTGATAAAGTAGAGTTGACCCCTTTACAGTAGAGTTTTAAGAGTATTCCCCTTTACAGTAGAGATTTCAACTTTTTAGGTTAAATTTGTGAAATCTATTTGGTTGTTCGTTCAGGCTTTAAGAAACAACCTTAATCTTAAGGCTGCCACATTGACTGATAAAAAATGTATGACCTCGAATTGTTCATAACTTATCAAGGTCAATAACCCAAGAGTTGTTGCAGTAGGTATCTAATATAATGCTGGACAGTATTATTTATCACACATCATTATCTAGTCCCAAACTAAGCAGAGCTTGTATTATGGGAACCACATGACTAAAATACAAGTTTTTTTTTGTTATAAGGTACATACATAAGAAGCATAGAAAATACACAGATATGAAAGATCATACAAACATTTGTCTCATGGGGGAATAAAACCCGCAAACCTTCAAGTATACTGTCTATACTAATAATACTGTCATTCAGCTCAGTCACACGACATTAAAATTAACTTCATATTTAATTTTTCCTGTGAGTTACATTTCTATTATTATTTATTTATTATTTTAACAATTTTTGACAGTCATTTTAAATCTATTTTGTAATCTATTATTTTCGTTTTTTTCAACTTATAACTTAGTTTGCACAAGGCCCGAGCGGTCGGACTAATTGCAGTTGATTAGTAATAATTAACATGAGTCCTTAAATAGGTTTTTTCTAAATTGTATTTACTTTATTTATTTATTTATTTAATAGGAACTTAACTTTGATTCCTACATTAGTATGTACTATGAACGAATTAATAAAAAATGTTGAATTATAAATTAGAAGGCTCTACTGGTTTTGTAAACATAATCAACAACTTATAAATTAAATTCATAGTCAATTTTGATAGTTGGAATGGCCTTTGGCTTTAAGTTAAAAATTAATTAAAGTTTTGTATAGGAGCTTAATATTATTAAAACCAGACTAAATTCTACATAGTTTGGTGCATAGTAAAATCAAAGAAAATATTAATTAATAACTTACTTTTAAGCTTTAAATGTAATTTCTAACTGCTTTTGATCTGCACTGAGTACAGGTTTAAATATCTCTAGTTATAACATAATTTAAAAAGTTTCAGTTAGGTTGTATGTAACTTATAAACTTTATGAAACTTCTTAATTTAGGCTGCTACTGATAATACCTATTGCCAGCTAAAATCTAATGATTTAGATGGTAAAGGGTTACTATCAACCTTCAATAAATCTAATGCCCATAGATTTTCTGAATAAAATGAAGGTAGGAAGTACAGATTCTGAACCTTAAAGCTGAGCATTAATACACATTCCTAGCGACTGTGTGGCCAAAACAATAAACAGTGAAAACAAGACAACAGAATAGCACTTAAAGTGAATAAACAAAGTTGAGCATTATTTACAAAACAGTGACTCACCAGACAACTCCGAAAGCGCCGTATCCGATGGGACGGTCGGGCTGGACGTCGGTGGGAATGGCCGGCGCCTGGTAGTAGGGCGCCGCCGCCGCCAGGATGGCACCCTGCGGCGCGCTCTGCGCTCCGCCCTGCATCAGCGACATGGACACACTCATGGAGACGCGAGAGTGCCGCGCGGGGCCGCTTACAGCCGCCATCCAACCGCTCGGCAGTCGGCGGCGGGTCGTCACCGCACAATCCTCGGCATCACACGCAGACCTCAGCAGACCGATCACCACTCGCCTTCCGTGGGACACGCGACAATATCACCGGTTACTTCTTTATTATTCATGCTCGCTCGACTATGCGGGAATTCACTGAACACACGAAAAGCCGGGATAAACTATTGATCGCGCACCCAAACTTTGACAAAAGTTACGAAGTTTCAAATGTAAATGTTGCTTGTTATTGTCTTCGGTCGCGGCTTCCTCCTGGATGGACAAAGGATGAGACCGTGAAATTTACGATAATGGAGCGAAGCGCGGACAGCCGCTCACCACAAAAATCGAGCGAAACTGGCGGCTGCGATGAGGGGCAAGGGCGCGCGGGGCGAAGCACCGTTCAGGAACCAAGCAAGCAAGGGGGGCGCCTTTGAAAGAGCGAGAAAACAAATAACAATGGCGATGACGCTTGAACAGCTGCTGATAGCTGAGCTGAATTTTACTTCGTATTCAAAGAACTATGTAATACGAAAACTACAAAGAATCGAGATCATGATCACAACATTTTTTTTCTTTGGGTCACAGATAAAAAAATAGTAGTAGTCAGTCATTGTTGCAGCAAGCAGATAGGAGAGGAGTAAACTGAAGGAAGAGGGAAAGAGACGCCATCTAGTAAAATTTATAATAAACTAAAATAGCTATATGTATGAACATTTTAGATTTTTCACTAAACAAGAGATGGCGCTGATTAGATTTAAAAAAATATTTAATAGGGTTGACGACTGGGTAAAAAAACAATATTCTAATTAGTCCGTCAGATAGATCAACAAAAAATATTGAACACGTATTTTTTTTAATTTATCAAATAAATAAAAATTGACAGAGATAAAGAGCGTCAAAGTTCGGGAGTGGGGACAAGAGAAAAAATACGTTTCCAATATTTTTTGGTACTGTAAATGACAGACTAATTAGATTTTTTTCTCGGGGAGGGATTACGACTAAAAATGGCAGTTTTTTATTTTTTATTTTATTAAAAAATACAGCCAGACTGCCATTGGCAGCAAAAGGTTAATATAAAATGCTAGGACCAAGAAGGTATCATACTTGGATTAGACATAGATATTTGGTCCTAGTTAAAATGAATTTATTAATTTTAAACAAATGATAAAAATATATAGGTAGGTATCTAATCTACCACAAGTATAGAGCTAAAGCACTTATGCATCAGGTGCCATAAAGCAGCCAGGGATCTACGATTTTTTCGAACAGGGGCAGAAGGTTGATACGGCGCCCCTTCTATCTAGCGTCTCAGATAGGAAAGGATTTTTACTTCACAACAAATTTAACATTATTTTTCTGCTTGTGTAGCCCCTGCGTTATACAGCGCTTGCGCAGATGTTACATTAAACCAACTATTGCTCACACTTGGTATTTTTTTCTTGCTTTACAGCGAATAGGGGGGCGGCAATCTTTCATATGCCTAGGTTGACCGATGGATCAAATCCGCCCCTGGGGCTGTCCTGGAATCCTTGCAGCGATAAGTAGTGGACTATCGTTATATCGAAGTGTTGAGATGTCTGTACGAAGTAGCCACTCCACTATGAGTATCCGAGTACAGGACCAGCAGTCTAAGCCCATCCAACTGCACAGAGGAGTAAGACAGGGAGATGTCATATCTTCGAAACTGTTCTCAAGCGCGTTGGAGGATATGTTTAATACGCTGGACTGGAAAGGTATGGACATGTATATAGACGGCGAGCACATCTCACACTTATGATTCGCTGATGACATAGTCCTACTGGCGGAGTCGCTGGAGGAGCTGCAACAGATGCTGGACGGCCTAGCAACAGCCTCGCGAAAGATACGTCTCGGCCACTTTTTCTCGAAGTTCTCGAAGATGAGGATTCAGCTGGGTTGGGCAGCATTTGGAAAACTACGTCGGGTTTTCTCGTCACCCATACCGCAATGTTTGAAAACAAAAGTTTTCGATTAGTGCGTCCTACCCGTCATGACACATACGGACAGGCGCGGATCCAGGATTTCGTTTAGGGGGGGGGGCAGTTTTTGTGTTTGGCAATGCTCTTAATTATTTTTCATCGGCGAGCGGAGCGAGCCGGGATTTTTTTTTTCAGAAAATGTGTTATTTTGCCTAGGTATTAATAATTATTATTATGATCACAAACAAAACACTAAAAGAAAACTGCGATTTTTTTATATTTTCATAGGAAATCGTTAATGCAAAAAACAGTAATGAAGTCGGCGAGCGAAGCGAGCCGCGAAATTTTAACACTAAAACCTCTGCATCTTGGTAATTTTTATACTATTATAAAAACAAAAACATAATATATATTGATTTTTATAGCTACAAATAAGCATAATTAACAAATTAACAAAACACGTGGTTTTTTGTATGGACAGAGTCAGTGCCGTAAATAGCATTTTACGCGCCCGGTGCGAGCTTCTATAATTGTTAAGCCTGGATACCAGACATAATAGAAAATCGATCTCGCGTTCCAGCATATATGAAGTTAAAGTTGACTTCACAGTGCTTAGTTGCTTTATTTATTATAGAAATAAAATCGGCGAGCGCAGCGATCCCCAAAATTTTTGTTGCACAAAGGAAATAAGACAAAGAAAATGGTGGCATTTTTTGAAACACATAGGTGTCTAGGCCTAGGCCCAACAGACAAAGGTTCAAGATGCAGTAAATAAAATCCATGATTGGACGAGAAAATGGCGAATACAACTAAATGAATCAAAGTCGGTCCACATTAATTTTACAAATAAGAAAGATCAGTACTGTGCAGTATTCATTAATGATGGAATTATCCCCTATGAAAACACAGCTAAATACCTTAGTATGACGCTTGACGCTAAGCTGCGCTGGAAAGCACACGTCAAGAAGAAGAAGCAAGAATTAGAATTACGCTACAAGAAGATGCACTGGCTCCTCGGAAGACAATCTGCTCTGTCAGTGCACAACAAACTTTTGTTATACAAACAAGTCCTGATGCCAGTATGGACTTATGGTATACAGCTGTGGGGCTGTACCTGTAAGAGCAACATTAAAATAATACAGCGGTTCCAAAGTAAAGTGCTCAGGGGCATTGTAAACGCACCTTGGTATGCAAGAAACGATGATCTGCACCGGGACCTCCAGATCGAATTCGTCGATAGAATAGTTCAAAAATATGCAAAGCTCATGAACAAAGACTTCATTACCACGTGAACGTCGAGGCCATCCAGCTCCTCGACAACACAGACATTGTGAGAAGGCTCAAAATGACTAAACCTTTTGAGTTAGTGTAGTGCTATTTTCAATGAAAACAAGAACAAAGTGTCCTCCCCTTAATTAGAGACAGTAAGAAAAGGGCCAATGGACACATTCTTAGAAATAATATTTGTATAAAATTAAGTTAAACTTAAATTACTTATTAGCCTACTTGGCTAGATTGTAATACAATTAGGGTACCGTAAGTTATGTGGTAAACTAATATTAAAAAAAAAACAATCTAACTAGCGCTGTTGTGTTCTAATTCGTCATTGTTGCAAACTTTATAGATTGGATTTAAAAAAAATTGTGCATAGTTATGTACCATTCACAACCAAAACAAAATCGGCGAGCAGAGCGAGCCGCGAAATTTATCTATCAAAGGTACAATCATACAAAATATGAATAAGAAAACTACGATTTATATCTGAATTTCAACCAACCTATATGTATTAGGTTATAATTATCAACGAAGACTTGGTCCTGATCTGGTCATTTCTGTACCCCACCAGAAAAACAACACAACTCAATTTATATCTGGATATCAAACTTATAATAAATTAATACTACCATTCATGACCCAAAACTTGGTCCTGGTCCGGTAATATCTGTGCCCCCCAGAAAAGAAAAGAAAATTTTATTTCCGCATATTAACCTAATAATTAAAACTTGGTCCTGGTCTGGTCATTTTGCGCCCCCCAGAAAAGAAAACTACGATTTATAACTGAAATTAACGAAATCATTAATGAATACTGCGCCCTGTGCCTGGGCACCGGTGGCACCGCCTTATTTTCGGCACTGGACACAGTATAATTAATAGCTAATTAGTTAACACATGACAATGTATTGATCGTTCCAAATTTACCTAGGTACATAATAAGTACCTTGTGAATTACTAACAATTTAAAAATTTTAAAAAGTTCATAATATCTAGTGTATTTTGCCGGAGTTGAGGAGGGGGGGGCCATTGCCCCTATTGCCCCCCCCCCTGTATCCGCGCCTGCATACGGAGCCGAAACGTGGCCATTAACAGTACGGCTAGTCCACCAGTTTAAAGTCGCTCAGCGAGCTATGGAACGAGCCATGCTCGGAGTTGAATCACAGAATCCGCAACGAGACTATCCGACATAGAACTAAAGTTGTCGACATAGCTCAGAGAATTAGCAAGCTGAAGTAGCAAGTGAAGGCAGAACCGATAATATTGGGGTAAACGAGTTCTTGAGTGGAGACCGCGGCTTGGCAAACGTAGTGTAGGACGGCCTCCGGCCAGGTGCAGTGACAATTTGCGAAAGGCTGCTGGTAGAAGCTGAATGCGTCGAGCTCAGAACAAGGCGCAATGGCGCTCATTAGGGTAGGCCTATATCCAGCAGTGGACTGCTATAGGCTGATGATGATGTTTTCACTAATTCGTGAATCAAATCAACTAACCTAAGGTGTGTTCAAAGGCCAACTAGGAGTTTTAAAAAGAAATAATTGACGCTTTCAAAGCTCTTTTCGGGAACAATATTTTCGGTCGCCTAAGTTTAGATTTTAATAGTTATGTACCTATTTGATATTTATTTATTTTTATTGGATAGTTAAGTACCTATTTGATATTTGCGAAGTTGGCTGCTGGCCCGAGAAAAGTGTAGTAGAGACTAGAGCGCAGAAAGTAAGCCGAAAAACGAGTGAGGAACAAGTTAATGATTTAAAAAAATAACAAATTGAAGGCTTTAGGCGGCCGGCCGGTGGGAACAGAATCCCACCAAGTTTTGCCGCCCTAGGCCTGGGCCTGTTGGGAAATCCGCCCCTGCCACCACACCAGCCTATATCAGTCCACTGCTGGACATAGACACCTCCCTAAATAAAGGGGGATATACCCATAATTCCCACGCTGGGCATGCGTGTTGGGACGATATTCGCAAATTAAGTATATGCAAAGTTGTTACCACACAAAGTCGGTTGTTTGGACACATTTAGGATATACATCATAGCGCGTCCGTGCTTCGTTAGGAATGCTCAGATGTTGGTCCCGGATTTTTCAGTCGTTAATCCATGCTAGAGGCTTCGGGCGGCCTCAAAACTCCAACACCAGAGTCGGCCACGAACTGATACAAAGTGGTGAGGTGAGGTGTAAGGGGTTCTTATCTCTATCTTTGGAACCCAAACCAACTTCACCTGCCACGGGGCTGTGGCGACCGGCTGATCGCGGTACAGCGCAGCCTAACAATGCCACAACTAAATCCCCTGGCCACAGATAGGTAGCAGCGTCGGTGGTGCGAGAAGCAGTGCCCTGCGATCCCCAACTCGCATGCCCAACGCAGAGATTATGGGCATATCCCCCTTCTTACAGCTGAGATCTATTTCCAGCAATGGACTAAATAGTTTGGTGTTATTATTGTGATACGAAGATGAAAGGAAAGGTAAATACAAGCTTCTTTTTATCCGGGTACCATGTGAGAATACTAACAAATAAAAGAAAAAACTAATAAATATCAATTATATTTATCACAGAGAATCACATGGTGTTATAACATCATATTACGTGGCTAGTACAAATTATCATAGTGATGATTCATTTTAGTTTGGAAAATAAATTAGGAATTAGAATAACGGACACTTCAGATATTTTGTGATTATGTGCAGAAGCGAATAAAGAAAATTGCACTAAAGTAACATTAATTTAATGTAACAATTACTTAATTAATACACTGGCTGTTTCAGGACTTTATCAAGTGGAATCATGATTGTAATAACAAGGCCGACTGGACCATCGAACTAATTGCACCGGCCACTCAATAGACTTTTGTCCTTATAAAAAGTATCAACGTAAGTAGTCTTTTTTAGGAAATGGTAAAGATAATGTTTTTCCTTAAAACAATATCTCTAAGATTTTTAATGCCCATACAAGCCAATACTTAATTGGTAGACATTACAATTGTTTTGCTTTATAGCACTAGATAGAACACAGAGGTCGTAAAGTATACTTCAACACAAAGTAATAAGCTTGTTGCGCCCACGCGGACACCGCAGGCTCCATGGCTTGCCTGCGCGTCCAAGGCGACAACACACCTTTGTTTGCGATTAGCAAACTTGGTGCAGCAAGTGTAGATCGTGATGCAAGGGCAGCCGCAGCCACCGCAGCAACCTCCGCAAGGTCCGCAACAATCTCTCAGTCAAAGTCATATGAAGCGAAGTTTACAGCCAAAGTAGCTCGAGACACATAAACAACGCCCGAAGATACTCGATGCAAGTTCATATGTCCGAATACGAAGTCATTAGAGGCGAGAATACCGGCCGAAGTCAGTCGAGGCGATTTTATCACGGTTTTTATACCAGCGGGTTGATCGGCTAACTCTGTTGCAAACAAAAATGATTGACACCGATCCTGTTTTAACAAACTGTGACAGTTTGTCAATTGATGTTCATTGAATTTCGACGGATGAAATGTCAAAGTCTGTAAAAACAGGATCGGTGTCAATCAAGCCAACCCACGAGCTAGGGTGGCACTCAGAGCAAAACCAAAAGACTCGAGAGTAGTTGCTCTCGAAGTTGACGCCAGAGCAAAGAACTAACGTTCGATTATTACCCGCACTTTCTAACCAAGATGGTAGAGTCGAAGTGTTGACGACCTTGATGACATGATGGTGTCAATCATTTCTGTTTGCAACAGAGTTAGCCGTTCACCCCTCTGATGTACTCGGTTCCACTTGATACTCTGACACAACCAGCTGATAAACTAGATGAAATACAACACATTTAGTGACTACGACTATACTGGTGTTGATTCTGTGCAGAATATTACTTAGATAGGACATGCCCAAATGTATGAATCAACCTTTATTACACGTTAAAATATAAAAAACATATAATAATTAAGATAAGATATAAAGTACCTACATAACATCACAACATATTTTTCTTTGCCTATTAGTTCGTTACGAAAAATACAACACATTCAAATAATTTAACACTTTGACTGGTCCGCCAACAGTTTCAGACTTCGCTACACCATACCCGTCATATACGAGGCCCGCATTCAAGGTGTTAAGTGGTTCTATAGCGAAACTGCTGCTCAGAATCAACACCAATGACGAATAAAATTAATTTGCGATACAAACTTTAGTAACCTATGTATTACTACATTTATTACATGATACACTGAGTAAATAAAATGCCATTCGATTTGGTATACATATGCTAATTTTTACATAATTTACAAAAGGTTATGTATTTAATAGTAAAAAAAAATTATATGAGTGAGGAAAACAAAGCAGTATAAACATAAAAAGATCAAATAACAGTACTTATTCATTGATCTTTGTTCTTTCAATTGTTTCTTAGTCACCGAACTTTTTTGTACAAAAATGTGTAATTTCTAGATTAAAGATTAATTTATGGTTGCAAAAAAATATAAAAATGTGAACATGTGACAAACATTCAATAGGAAAACTTTGCCAAATCAATCGATAATATGATATACCAATACCTCCTTTTGAATAAGTACACTCAGAAAAACTATTACAAACACTAGATAAATTCTTCACTCCCAATATATTCCTACAATCCCGTTCACAGTAGAGGCCCTAGTAAGTATTATGTTATCTGGGTTCATACAAAACGGATAAAGACTGGGTAAAAAAAAAATCTAATTAGTCCGTCAGATAGATCAACAAAAAATATTGGACACGTATTTTTTTTATTTATCAAATAAATAATAATTGACTGAGGTATAGAGCGTCAAAGTTCGGGAGTGGGGGCTCGTGACGTCACGGCTAGGTAAAAAGTGTACTAAGCCGAGACGTCACGCGGAATTTCAACGCACTTTAACTTTGACATTTTTTGTTTGATCGACAAAAGAAAAAGTTGCAACTCGCGAATTTCGCAGATCTCCACAGTTGCGTTGCGAGAATTAAGGCTTTACAGCCAATTATTTTTAAATGTAGTTAAGTGTTTAGTCCCGTACGTATGCTCTTTACCAGTCATTCGCAATCTCTTGTTGTCAGACAGTGGCAAAGAAATCTATGCCTAAATATTAGGCCTTAGATTTATCCATTATGATAAAACAATTTACTCAAACTCTCTACTCAAAATCTATCTCCGATCCCTATAACACAAGTCTTTTCTTGTTCAGTCCTTAAAAGCTTCTGCTAAAATAAGATCCAAGCGCTTGGGCAAGTGAAATCCAGACTAGGGCCTCCGACGCAGAACCATGCAATATGAGCAATTTCATTGGTCAATAAACATGTCGATTGGACCAATGAAATGCGATTAGCCTGGCTATTGGCCAGTGAACAAGGATTACCACATTATTGTCTATTTACACGTACAACTGTATTATTGGACAGGATTTATATTAATCCGTTCCCTCATTCTAAGCCTAAACACATATCGTAGGAGATCTAGCCACCACATACTTTAGTAGACCGAGAGCAAGTGATATAATTCATAGGTCAAGCTGTAAAACCCTCAATTTGGTATTGCATTGAAAATTGACAAAAAAATCTGCAATTGTCACTATCACATTTGAATTAAGTTCTTGAATATGCTTCAGATTCATTAAAAAACTCCCGTTAAGTGCTTTAGCATTAAACATAAGTTAGACAAAAGAATACAGCATTAGGCACAGGTAAGCTGCTTTCTTTTTAGTTAGACTATTTTTGTTATAATTGAGATTTATGGAAATATATTACAAGGTAGCGGCATGAAAGTCTAGCGCTGACCGTTATTGCGCAGAAGTCAAAAGTAAGGTATCATCCATATGATCCATATCTCTATAACTAATAAGAGAAAAAAGTAACTTGCTCTCAGAATTTAAAATAAGTTTAACAATTCGTATCATCATTTTAAGCGTTTCGATAAAAAATATCGCAATAATCATGAAATGAGATATTGAAAAACAAGACATTTTCTGTCAACGCAGTTCAGTCAGCCTCATATCCTATCGTCTTTTACATTTACTTGTCTTATCATGGTGGGAACAAATTATCGGATGCGACAGTAAGATGGCTGATGGACGCGACAGATCGGACGCGATGAGGAATGTACGGTTTGTTCTGCATCCAGCCGGCCAGACTACTATCAGGCGTCCGAACGCCCAAGATGACGTCCGCGACCACAGAAAAGTAAACTTAGTTAGAATTTGTAACACCCAGAACCGCTGTCGCCAGTTGGTTCTTCCGCTATCTCACCCATATATATCCATAAATCAATGTTTAAGTTGTTTCTCACGCAAATTGCAGAGCTTTCATTGATTTTTTCGTATAAAAAATTCATCAGCAAAATTGAATGAAAGTATGGCATTCGCCATACATACACATACTTGGCAACGACGCTCCACGACTCTCAATGCCCTTTCTAGAAGGAATTTTACCCTTGTGTGATAGTTTGCACAATGACGCACATACATCCGACGCCTTTGCTCTCGCCGTAAATGCCGACAAGTGACGCGACAAAGGAAAGCAAGGGCTGTCACAAGCAAAGAATGTGCGAAATGATGTTTTACAATTACTCACAGGACACGTCGTATGCACCATTTTCAATACAATTTATTAGGTTTAATTACTTTATTATGTAGGTACTCGTAGTTTTACTATCACAATTAAAGTCTAATAAAAAGAACATTCCAGTAGGTGATGCCTGCGGCAGTTTTTTTTCGGTTAATATTTTCATGGTAATCGTACTCCCGCGACGTTCTGCTATGACAACTATGCCTAACATTAATATAAATATAGTAATTTCTTTTTTATCCTTTACTAACCCTCCTGATTTTTGTCAAACCGTGCGACGCCAAGAAGAAGAAAAACATAAAATGGCAAATGAACAAATAGTGCGTCGCCAAGAAGAAAAAAAACTAGCCGTAATAGCCCTGAAAGTTGCGTCTCGAGTTGCATACATTTTGAATGTATGCAATTCGGGACTAGCCCTCCCGCGTCTCGCCCCTGTCACCCCGCACGATTACCCTGTCGCCTTCGCTCTAGACACATTCGTCAAACGACTGTATGATTTATAGGCTGTGGTTATATGTACAATTGTAAGATAGAAATAAGTCACGACTGAAAGCCGGGGCTTACGGACGCGTCCGACGATTTTTTCCCAGCTTTAGCCATTATAATTTGATGACTTTTATTACTCACTAATTCAACATTCAGTACAAATTCAAACTCGTTGATTTAACACTACCAGACAATTCGAACTCGTTGATTTATGGCGACGATACATGTGAAAACTCCCTCTCGCTCGCACTATTCAACATTTTTGAAGATATAAAATCACTGAATGTAGTTATGCTAAATAGCAAACCTTCACGGCCTAGAAAATAACAATTCAAAGGTTCAGCAATAGTATGATTTTGATTCTATCACGTTTTATTACCAATAACCTGGTACCAATGTGATCAATTTTCGTGCAAATTTTTTGGTAAGAAAACGTGTTGGGTTCAACATGTTATTCTTGCGGAACCTTTGTATTTTTATTTTTTAGGCTGTGAAGGTTTGCTATTTTGCATAACTACATTCAGTAATTTTATATCTTCAAAAATGTTGAATAGTGCGAGCGAGAGGGAGGTTTGACATGTATAGTCGCCATAACACTACCAGACGATAACAATTTTGCAGATGCCTTTGGGCGGCAGCCTAAAAACTCTGACACCAGAGTACGCTCATACGAACGAAGGAACGAGATCATCTGTACTTACCCTGAATATGTACTTGACTACGTAACACTATTAGTGTCTTTATAAAAAAAAAACTAGTCTGCCCACGGCTTTGCTCGCTTCTTACCCGGAAAAAGTAGCCTAGGTTATTCCAGGGCACCTATAATTTGTATTCGTTTATAATTTCAACCAAATCCATTTAGGAAGAGTGTGAACAAACATACAAAATCATTTTCGCTTTTTAATATGTGTGAGTGTGATTAAGGATTTTTGATATTGAGATTTTTATTATATGCAAAAATTAGGCTTGTAATGATTCATTGTGTTTTGGCCTGCTTTTGAACATCCATATAGATGTACTCAAGAGGCTGTTCATATGTGAGCGATATCCGCCTTCACGTGCGGTATTATTCCATGCCGTTTCATTCACCTATTATGTAAACATACATATTTTAATGTTCTGTTAGTTCTGCCATTAAATAATAAATAAATAATGCTGGACACCAAACAGCATCATCTAACCTCAAACTTGTTTTATGGGAACGACATGACTAATATACAAGATAGTTTTTTTGTTGTAAATATATAAATAGAACACACCAAACCCAAACAAATATTTGCAGATCGCTTATCCTGCGGCGGGCATTGAACCTACAACCTTTTGCGTCTCAGGCGGGCCTTCGCCGACTGCGCCACAGAGGACGTCAATTATGACTTTTCCTAGTGAGTATCAAAATGGAATAATTTTAGAATTTGAATAAAAGCGGCACCCGCGATTCTTCCTTACTTGTCAAAACGTACCGCTACCAGCAACGGTAAGAGCGATTATCGCTCACATTTGAATATGCCTAAGGGTGATACAACACATCAAATATTTGCCTAATGTCTTTGTCCAAGTTTTGATAAAGTTCTTTGACTATTGCCTCAAAAAGTGCTGTTACATTTTATTGGAGGTTATGCCCATCATCCCGAAGCTGGGCATGCAAACATAATGATCCATAAGGGTCTTATTAAGGAAGGCCTTTGTCCAGCAGTGGACTGATATAGGCTGGGGTTTAGTAGATTCATATTTTTTTTTATCCAAGACACAATGGACAAAGATATTTAGGAAACTACCTTGCTTCTGATAATCATCTACCGTGGGACATAATTTCAGAAAGTATTTTTACGAACGTACCCATAAAAACAGACTATTGTCCGATTTTAACCCAGCTTTCTTAAGACAGTTCAAACCCAGTGTTGCTGTTAACAGCGTAGCGGAGTTTATCGCGCAAAGTGCTTCGCTTTTGGTAGTTAGGCAGTTTCAGCAGGTTGAAGCAAGTTGATGACGTAGGCAGACGATGGAGGGGGTCCTTCTTGCGAATTGTGAAGAAGCCACGGATAACGCTACCTGTGAACAAGGAACATATTTTCTTCATGAAACGAATGTAAATCATTATCATCAGCCTATAGTAGTCCACTGCTGGACATAGGCCTCCCCTAATGAGCGCCATTGCGCCCTGTCCTGAGCTCGACGCACCCAGCTTCTGCCAGCAGCCTTTCGCAGGTCGTCACTCCACCTGGCCGTAGGGCATCCTACACTAAGTTTGCCGAGCCGCGGTCTCCACTCAAGAACTCGTTTACCCCAACGGTTATCGGTTCTTCGGCAGATATGGCCAGCCTACTGCCACTTCACGAACGTAAATATACTCATTTATATTGAATCGACTCTTAACATCCTCGCCCGCACAAGGCTGTACCGTCGATTCAATACAAATGTTTGTTTACCACGATTCAAATTATTAAGGAGTCAAAACGCGGTCGGTTCCTACACCGATGTAAAGGTATGTGAAAATGCGTGTTTTTTCCATATGAAGGATCATATTATTTAACTAGCTAACCAACTAAGCTTCCGCGGCTCCGGTCGCGTAGTACCGGGATAAAGGCCTGCGTTTATCCAGGTCAAAAACGATGTATATTCCAAGTTTACAAACAACTTCGTATATGTTCCTCCAAGAGGGTAAAAATATCACCATTTTTAACTGTACTAAGATCAGATCGCATCTTTATTCATAACCAAATATGATTTTATCACGGCTCCATAAAGTAAGCTTCTCCCTGTCATTTAAATGAAAATAAAAAGAGGTGACATGATATTTTAACGCTATTTTAGCTATCTGAGGTTTTGTAGAACTGTTATGAATAGGACGGCATATGTTTTAGTGTAAACTTGTATCTTTTTCAATAAATCTATTATATTTAAATGAGAATGACTGAGAAGGACTGTGCACAGATGGTACACAAATAAAAGTTGAAGAAAAAGCTTGTACCGACCCCACCTAGAGTGGAAATAGGTGGGATAAGGGCAAGAAAATGATAATGACATCATACCTATAGTATCTCCCGTGTCTTCATCATCGCCGACCTCGACACATCGTATCGAGAAGGGAGGCTTCAGGTGAGCGAACCCTAAGACTGGCGGCTTGGAGCATGACGTCACGAACTGGAAATTACAAACACTTTACAGCATATGGGATTTTCAAAATCAAAATAAGCACATACACTTACACACACACTTTGAAACGTCAATTTTTTAAATTTGATTTTACATCAATCCGTAACGTGACCAAACAGAGAAGAATTGGCAAGAAACTCTGCTTGGCTTATATTTTTTTAAAGTCTTGTTTGTACAAATTTTATTATTAACTATTACATTGTTTTTGAGTGAGTTGGAGACGCTTTCATCCCAAGCTTTTTTGTCATCTAAATAATCAGAAATTTTATAATAAGCTTTATTACAGAGGTTACGTTTAACAACATTTTTGAATTTATTTACAGATAAATTAAGCATATCATTTAGGATTTTGTTAAAAAACCGTACGTTTTGCCCTTTAAATGATTGACTAACTTTATGGAGCCTTACAGTAGGAACAGCTAGTTTATCTTTATTTCTAGTGTTAACATTAAGATTGTCGCTATTTTTCTTTAACAATTTGATATTTTTTCGGACATACATTAAGTTTTCATATATATATTGGCTAGATTGTACTAGAATGGGTCATACAGCATATGGGATTGTACTAGAATGGGTCATTCAGCATACGGGATTAGACTAGAATGGGTCACACAGCATATGGGATTGAATGGGTCATAGCGCAGCCTGACTCCGGCACAGGATACCCTGACCAACGATGAGCAGCAGCGTTGGCGGTGCGAGAAGCTGTGCCTTGCTATTCGAAGAGGTAAGAATTTCAATTGACTCGTAAAATAGTCACCACAAATCTTGTCCCTCTGAAGTTGGCTGTAAGTAGCGAGGTAAAGTCCACGCCACGACTAAAGTACAACGGAAAAAGGGGTAAACCTCGATCCCGATAGTGAAATAATGGATATCTGCGAACGATTCTGACTGACAAAATGTCTGGAATAAGAACTCTTAGACCAGAAGACTCTTAGGTCAGAGCATACTTATACTTCATCATCATCACACTAATATTATAAATGCGAAAGTTTGTATGTATGGATGAATGGATGAATGTTTGTTACAAAAACTAGAATGAAAAAACATTTATTTGTGACAACTAGCAATAAAGGAGTAGCTTGCAGAAAGAAAAACACACTTACAACTAACATTACACAAACAACTAACAATAAAAATTAAAACTACTGAATGGATTTAGATGAAACTTGGAAAACACACAGTTTGCGACATGGATTAACACATAAGCTACTTTTTATCTCGGTACCACGCGAGCGAAGCCGCGGGCGGAAGCTAGTTGTAAATAAAAACAAAATATTTGTTTTAATTACTATAGTTCTGCGATAGCAGTGCCCCGTCTATAGGACTTGAGTGGTGGCGCGGACTCTAGTCCGTAGTGTTTGGGTCGGATTGTTATAGGATTGGCCGAAACGCGAAGGTTCGCTTTTTATCTAGAGTTAAAAACCAATAGAGCCGACGAGCGCTGATGTACACAGGGTGCCTAGTGCGAGTTTTTTACCAGCTCGATAGCATTTAGGTTGACGCAAATTTGAGAAACGTGTGCTACTGACTCCTTCCCTTACAAATTTTCGTAAACGCAAACGCGATCGAGCTCGTAAAAAACTCGCACTAGGCACCCTGGGGTCATCATGTCTACAACAATTCACCGAAGTACGAAATTTAGTCTTTGGTTTCTTGCTATTGCTATTGGAACTAAAATCAAACGAAAACCGAAATTTCGGCACGAATTTCGCAATGTGACAGTCCGAACGTTGCGCACCCTACTCTATTTCACATAACATACGTCCGCAATATTGAAATTAATATAAAAATCGGCCGATCGCACGAAATGAAACACGATCGTAACTTCCAAGTCAAAGTTCTTCGGTGAATTATAGTAATACCTGTTTTGCGCGATAGATTAATATTGCGATTGTCAAGACAAGGCCGTGTTCAAAAGACACCTAACCGCCTGTGCTATAGATACATCATGCTGGGACGAGCTTGCTACACAAAGGTCATCTAGGCGCTCAAAGATCTATAATTAAGTTAGAACGTTCGAGAATACGATATATACGGGTCTCGACACTCTTAACGCAAGTGAGTAAGCCGTTCTACAATTCTGCACGTCATCTCTATTATAACTTATGTGATACGAGTATTTAAAACCTAATTTGGTCTGGCCAATCTTATAAGAGCCCACGTTAGACACAAAAAATAGGGTCGCCGTCATCGAAGAGGACTATGTACCTTGAGGAACATGGCACGCTCCTGCTCCGTGAAGTCTCGCTGTAACACGTCCCAGAGCCAGCAGACGACGCGGTGCGAGTCGTGAAAGCCGCCGTAGTACTGCGTATGGCGACGCAGGTCACGCAGGTCTAAAGGCACGTTGTCACCGCTTATCAATCTCTGGAGCTATACCAAACAAACACAAAACAAATATCATGGGTTTGTGCGAGCTGTGGCCTGTGATCCCCAAACCGCATGTCCAGCGTAGGGATCATGTCATATCCCCCCTTTATAAAGGGATGCCTATGTCCAGTAGTTAACTGATATAGGCTGGTGTGGTGTGTGATAGGTTTGTATGAGCTGCAAATATGTGTCGGTTCTGAATGTATTCAATGTATCATATTTGTAAAAAGAAAAACAAACTGCTTAATATGGCTATAATGTGTGAATAATGTCCAGCATTACATTTATGATTTTTGCATTTTAAGTGTTAGCCTACACTTCAGGGAAAATCTAAGATTACTTATAGATTTTTTTTAGAATTTCCCTGAAGTGTAGGCTCACACTTTAAATATAAAAACATAGAATAAGCAAAGCGACACCTCTCGTCAATGAACTAAACTATTAGTCATAGAGCAGGCTTGGAAGCTGCAACGTTTCCCCTGTAGGTGAAGACAACGGCGCTTAGCCGTACCGGCTCGAAAATTTGACAAAGCGAGGAGTTGACTGGGTAGCGCAGCTGGTTAGCGCAATCCGGTATTGATGAGATGTATGATGAGTCGTTGGGATATATAAAAATCTTAGCATTATATTTTATAATCTTTTAGCTTCCACACCGTAGCTTCGCTCGCGTGATATATGACACGATAATACTACGTGGTACATACACTACTTAGATGTGTTACCGTTTAGTGACATTTAGATCTAACCGCTTCCGTGCTTCGGAAGACTCCAAAACTCCAACATCAGAATTGGCCACAAGCTTATACTAAGAAGAAACCTTACCTCTGGCGTAGAGAACAGAGACAGCCATTCTGGATTGATTATAGTTCTGAAACCTTTTATGAACGCGTTCGTTTGATCCTTTATTTGCGTGTGCATTCTAAAGTGCGCCATTAGATGGATGTAATTTATCCTGAAAATAAAACACTGCAGTTAGTAACTCCAATTTTTTAAACTAAGCTTCCGCCCGCAGCTTGGCTCGCGTGGTATCTGGATAAAAAGTAGCCTATGTTATTCCTGGTCTAGAACTACATAAGTGCAATTTTAGCTCATTCAGTTCAGCCGTGTCAACGTGAAGGTGTTACAAATATTATACACACGCTCACATAACGAAAAACTTTCATATTTATAATATTAGTGTGATGCTAATTTTTGTGTTAGTGTGTTTGTGTATGTTTATTCCCATACTCCGTAACGGCTGAACGAATTTGGATGATACATGAAACATTACCACCGGAACGCGTGCGAAGGCGCGATAGTCTGACGATATTAAAGCTGTAGCAGGCCATCAATGGAAGCGTGAAACTCAAAACAGAGCGAATTGGAAGCAGTTGGGGGAGGCATACGTTCAATATTGGACTAATATAGACTATATGATTGATGATGATGATGAAACATTATGATGAAGTGTAGGTGAAAGTGTAAAAAAAAGTAAGAAAAGGACGCCCTCCGGTTAGGAGTGACGATCTGCGAAAGGCTGCTGGTAGAAGCTAGATGCGTCGAGCTCAGGACAGGGTACAATGGCGTTCAGATGAAGCCTATGTCCAGCAGTAGACTGCTATAGACTGACGATGAAATATATGAGTTTGTGACCTAGACACAATACAATACAATACAAATAATTTATTGCTTTCACATAAATAATACATATTGGTTTAACATATACACAACTTATTATCCGATCACGCGAGCGTAGCCGCGGTAGAAAACTAATCTCAAATACAGGATGAATAAGACAAGGAACGAGTATCTCAGGGTAGTTTAACAAGGTTTGTTCAATGTTCATGATATTTCTTCAGTGTAAGTTTTGGTAAACCTAGAATCTTCTGAAAGTTGCAACCAAAAATCCAAATATGCGGTTGATTTTTTCTTTAAAATAAACTAAGTTTCCTAAGAACCAAACCTTCTTATTATAGAAGAAAAGATAGCTGCCCTCGATGCGGTACAATTTTGCTCCACCGTGTATAATGCTAACTTACTTGTTTTCGTTTGTGACTGGAATAGCTTTACCGCCCGGCACCAGTTCGTGGGTAACAATCTCACCGAGTCGCTCTTCGTCGATGGAAAATGTTAGTTCTAGCGATGATACGTCTCCCTGAAAAAATATGTTAGGGTCAGGCGGGGTATTTATGAGAAATCCAATATTTCGGGTAAAAATAAAGACGTTAGCAAAATACCTCAATTATTAACTCTCAATTAACATCTTTTATTAATAATAATTCAACCCAAACAATCAACCCTAGAGGTTGATTTTAAACTTAATTATGATTAATAAAATATTATGATCGTTTTCTCGGACCTTTTATATACAATAAAATCAGTAAACATGTTGAATTAAGACCAAAATCAATATTCTAGGGTTCGATTCCCGCCGCGGAACAAATGTTTGCATGTTCTGCAGATATTTGTCTCGGGTCTGGGTGTTTTCTATGTATGATATGTATGTATTTACAAAAAAAAATATATGTGTAATATATCAATCATGTGGTTCCCATAACACAAGCTCTGCTTAGCTTGGGGCTACATGATGCTGTGTGATAGTCCAGCATTATTTATTTATTTATTTTATTTTATTTATAATCATATATTTATTTGCCAGAATATAGGTACATTATTATAGTTCCATATTTATACCACCCCAGTTTAGGAAAAAAGAAAATTAGGAAGTACCCAAAGGAACAGCAGAAAAATCGAAAACATATAAACTGAATGGATTGTACTTTGGAGTACATGAGCTTATTCCGCCTTCAGCTTTCTTCCATAGGAACTTCAGACGCACTGCCAACTACCATCCGCATCAAGTTGATATTCCATTTACCAGAACTAAGCGCTCTCCAAACTTCATTTATAATGCGCACTGCTAAAATATGGAATCAGCTGCCAGCGTCTGTTTTTCCTTTGACTTACGACCCTAACGGAAACAGAGAGTTAAAAGTAGTCTTCTAGAAAAGCTTGTACCATTGTCGACCTCGTCTTTGGCAATTTAAATACACGTAAATGAAGTTTCATGCGGGAGTAATAGTTTTAAGTAATAGTTTTTAGTAATCACCTGGAAATGTTTGATGTACGTTAAGCTCCGGTAAAGGTCTCTGTCTAGGGAAGGCAACTCGTCAATCCAGCTGTAAAGCGCTTGCTGCGTCTGTCCCAGAACTTGACTGAGAAAGAACGACGCAAACGGAACATCCACCACGATACCCTAAAACAAATTTGATGATATTAATGTCTAGACAAAATGAACATTTATAACGGTGTTATTTAGAGAAACAAGCTTTGAAATCTACCATTGTTGACAGGTACCACCCAAATCCTCATAGAGTATCTGCGGGGTGATCGGCTAACTCTGTTGATAACAGAAATGATTAACACCGATCCACAAACTGTGACAGTTTGTCAAGCGACGTTCATTGAATTTCGAAGGATGAAATGTCAAAGTTTGTAAAAATAGGATCGGTGTCAATCATTTCTGTTTGCAACAGAGTTAGCCAATTACCCCCCTGATGTACCTACCTAGAAAAGATGATTCAACTTAAGTACAAAAAACAAAAGAATATGCTGAGTTGTGCTCAATCATACAACAAAAACAAAACCAGTTGCTAATAGTTCAAAAAAAAAAATATTATTTGTATTTTAAGTGTTTACCCACACTTCAGGGAAAATCAAAGATTTTTTATATATCCCAAAAATTTCGACTCAGGCGGGATTTGAACCCGCGACCTTACCATCAATACCGGGAAATTGATGGGAAGGTCGCGGGTTCAAATCCCGCCTGAGTCGAAATTTTTGGGATATATAAAAAATCTTAAAATTATATTTACTTAAGAACAGGCCTAACTTATAAAAACTTATAAAAATTACTATCTCTTTTACCGTTGGATAATGACAAACAGTGACGGGGCTAATTTTCAGCAATGGTAAACTTTGAGTAGCGTTTATAACTATGACGGTAAGTCACTTCAGTAACTCGAATATAAATTCATAGAATAGCTATACTTACTTCGTAAACAGCTTTCCCCAGCATCCTGCCTATAAACTCGAACAGCTGGAGATGGTTTTCCTGAAGACATGACGTCGGCGAGGGGTATAATCGCTCCTCACTCGTCGCGCGGAAAAGGTTCAGAGACGGATCGAATACTCGTTTTATCGTCTCCTCCAGGAATTCTGTAAACACAGTAAATAGGTGTTTGAAGAAATAACTGGTAAGCGAAGCGAGCTACTGAAAATGTTATTTATCATTTGTAAAGTTTGTCCATATTCAAAAGACAAAATATTTAGTACAAATTACACTAAACTTCTCTGACGAGTTCCGCAAAATATCGACAGAAATTCGACAATGTTTCGCCTTCTCCATAAGGCATCTTCAGGAAATTATGAGTTTGTCGATACTAAAACTACATTAGGGCAAAGAAATAAATGATGAAGGAAGCGACATATTTCGGATTTGAACCCTGACTGAAAATAGATATTATCTTGGCTATGTTCTGTTACCATTCAGAAAATTGCTGATTGCAAAAAGGTGGATGTTTTTCTTACATGATTTGCCAAACAACTATTTGGGCCTGTGATCGTGAACCGAGAGTAGGAATCAATATGTCCATGAGTAGAAAGTAATCTGAGCTAAGACTTTCAATTCATGAAAAGTGTCAAAAAATATGTGCTCAAGTCATAATCAGGTTTTAATTATTTTTTCACTTCTCTTGCTCAAAAAGTGTATCATAATAGTGTAGCTTAGCGGGCCTAAAACTCGAGTTTAATACCTAGGGCTAAAAAGTATTTTTTCTTTTTAATTTTTGTCTAAAATCATCAGCCCGTACAAAGCATTCGTTCTCTTATATAAAAACTCGACTTCATGGTGCTCCGTCAATCTTTTTTTTTGAAAATAGAACCGTCTTGGTGATGTTTTATGAAGGTTGATTCTTCCCTTCACGGTAGAATGCGAACTGTTTCGTTGAGGGTTATTGAAGGTATAGAGATTTAAAAAAAAAGATGGTATTGGCGCTAAATCTCTAGAATTTTCTTCATTCCAAATCACAAACTTTTACGTTTAACTTCCTGACTTTAACTTTCAAATTGTGAACGTGAAAAATGTCATCAAGTGATAGTGAAGATGCTAATATGCAAATGGAAGAAAAGGGCAAAGAAATAATTATGAATCTGTTGCCGACAAAATCACGTGAAATATATTTAAAGAGTTACGAAAATTTTATGAAATGGAGAGATGAGAAACGTGTGGATTCTTTTACAGAAGGGGTTTTTCTCACTTATTTTGATGAATTATCGAAAAAATTCAAATCGTCGACTCTTTGGAGCACATATTCAATGTTAAGAATGACCTTAAAAACGAGACACGACGTCGATATTAAAAAAATATGTAAATTTAACGGCTTTACTGAAGAAATTGTCCACTGGATACAAGGCAAAAAAATCTAAAGTCTTGACGACACAAGAAATCGAAACATTTTTAAATAACGCTCCAAATAAACAATACTTGGCAACAAAGGTAACCTACTTATGTACTCTACTCAAACTAAATAAATAGATACCTACCTACATACCTAAATTATGTACCTAGGTTATTACGATTATTAACACACTTATTTTTTTGTTCAACAGGTTGCTTTAATTTATGGAATCAGCGGTGCATGCAGAGGAATAGAGCTTGCCAATATAACGCTAGAAGACGTAGAAACGGATACAAACCTACAAGCTGTGAGTCTGCCGAACACGAAAACAAACAAAGAGCGTAAATTTGTCATCAGTGGAGAATACCTTAATATAGTTAAAGCCTATCAGGAGTTACGTCCCACTAATGTTTCAACGAGAAGATTTTTTCTAAATTATCAAAATGGTAAATGCACAAGGCAAGTCATAGGCAAAAATAAATTTGGTAACATGCCTAAAGATATTGCCACTTATCTAAATGTACCAAATCCGGAACTCTACACGGGCCATTGTTTCCGCAGAACATCCGCGACTCTGTTGGCGGACTCTGGTGCGAATATAACGACATTAAAACGCCACGGTGGATGGAGGTCCGATCAAGTGGCTGAAGGTTATATAGAGGACTCTATACAAAACAAGTATCACGTCACGCAGCGGATTATGGAAGGAATCAATATTCTACCAAACATTACAGAACCCCAAGCATCTACATCGCGGGATTGGATGAATATGTGAACTCAGCTGAAGCCGCGCAGGAAACTCAAGCATGATTCGAGTCTCTCCAACTTTTACTCCACAACAATCAACTCAAAATATTATCACATCCCAATCACAGAGAACCGAAATAAAATTGCCCGGGAAAAACATATCACTAAACATTCAAAATTGCTCTAACTGCACATTTAATTTTTAATAAAATTTCTGAAAATTGACTAATTTGGAATTGTTTTATTTTCTCGCAATCGAAGTGAAAAGTAGAGTGTTTTACTCGGGCCAAAACCACCCATTATAACTCGGTCTTGTCATCCTCCCTCGCTAAGCTCGGGAGTATAACAACCTCGTATATAATGGGATGGTTTAGTCCCTTGTAAAACAATCTACTATTAGTACAGACAAGTAGTGTTTTGACAACTGTTTGAGTGGACAACAATATAAGGCAAACTTAAGGCCCGCCTAGACACGGACACGAAATTGTCATGAATACAACTAGCTTAACCCTCACCTTTGAAGACTCCGTCCTGGTCGATGCCGGCGTGGTCCAGCCCCTATTCATACAACTAGCTTTTCTCAAAAATGCTTGGAAATTAGAGCATTATGTTGACAACCTTCTTCGAGATAAATCGAAATTGCTGTACCGGCCCACTACATGCGAGCAGCGGCCGGCAAAAGTTGTATGCAAACTCATATCTGTCGTTTAATTTAAAAATTGAATGATCTTTTACTCCTAAATATGGCAACGAATCAAAGAAATTATTTAAAATTCGAACTAAGCAAATAGAATGTTGTTTATTGATAAATATACTAGTACTGCCCAGGAACTATTTTGTTTTAATTTCCGTGCATGATTTGAAAAAGTACTATACAAGCCTTGGCCAAAACTAGGCATTAATGGACTCACGTATATGTGCCTCGGCCCACATTTATACGTTCGTCTATCAATGCCTCTTTTGCTGGCCGCTGCAGTAATGTACTATAACACTCAGGCTACGGACTCGAAGTCAGCGGGCGCGGGGCGGCGGCGGCGGCGCAAGGAACAGCGCGTTTCAATGCATAGATTTGCGTTGGCTCGCCGCTCCCCGCGCCGCCGCCGCTGTCTTGTCCGCGGCGTCACCTTTGAAGACTCCGTCCTGGTCGATGCCGGCCTCGTCCAGCCCCTGCTCGTTGACGAAGCGCACTCGCACGCAGCCCTTGAGCGCGCGCGGCGGCAGTGCGCCGAGCTGCCGGTACCCGTCCTCGACGAGACGCGCGCGCCGCACCTGCACGAGCGTGGCCCGCGCGCCCGCGCCGCCGCCGCCGCCGCATGCGCGCTCCGTCAGACCCAGCACCACCTGCCACCGACCAATATATTAACGCAACGATACATGTCAAACCTCCCTCTCGAATGTAGTTATGCAAAATAGCAAACCTTCACGGCCTAGATAATAACAATACAAACGTTCAGCAATAATATCACGTTGAACCCAACACGTTTTCCTACCAAAAATATTGCGCCGAAATTGATCACATTGTAGCAAATTTTTTGGTAAGAAAACGTGATAGAATCAAAATGATTGAACGAACGAGAGGGAGGTTTGACCTGTATAGTCGCCTGCTTACCTAAGAAATTAGCGTTTAGTATGGATAATTTCTATAATAATGTTACGTGCGCAACATAAATTAAGAAAAAGAAAAAGAAAAGAAGGAAAATTTATTTATTTGACCCATATTGCACACAAATAAACATAGAGAGACAAACAAAATAATGATGCTTAATAAGTAGTTTTGACTTGAGACGTGGACTCTGAAAGCAAGAGACCGCCAACGTGTGGATGCTTTCGAGATGTGGTGCTGGAGAAAAATGTTGCGCATCCCTTGGACTGCGCACAGAACCAACCTATCGGTGCTCAAGGAACTCGAGTTGGACAAAAAGCCACGCCTGTCATCTGTGTGCCTTCGCAGGATCCTTGAGTTCTTTGGCCATATAGCCCGTAAACCCGGAGACAATCTCCAGAAGCTCATCGTCACGGGTAAAGTCGAGGGAAAACGGCCAAGAGGCAGGAGCCCGATGCGTTGGTCAGACCAGGGTGCTTACCACCGAGCCAAATCGAGAACGGGATTAGAATTGGATTTATGACACTCGAAAGTCAAGATGGCGGAGCCACATCCTCACAAATATATATTTTTTATTAGTTTATTGTAAATTTTCGACCTGTAAATAACGTGAGCAATACTCGAAAAATATTACCATTAATTATATTTTCTCTGTTTAGATAAATTTCATAATATTTCATATTTTATTTAAAAATAGATAACTCAACGTTGTTATAATTATCCGACATTGAAAGGTGTCCCGCCAGATTTTACGTCAAGAGGGTAAGATTGCTGTTTTTCTTGCAAACGCACAGCAGCATATTTCAGTATTTAACTAAATTTGTGCCTCGGAAATAAGTTTTTGTAATAGGTAGCAATTCCAGTGAATATTAATAACAGATAATTTGTACGTACCTACCTACTTAGATGATTATTTATTAATTTAGCGCACAAGCACATAGTTATGTACCAAAATAATGTTTGGTTTTGCCTCAGACTACCTCCAAATTTTTTTAGTTAGTTTTTTCAAACTTCATCATGATTAAAATCCTCGAGCGCTAAAAAGTTACTTTCACAAAACTGTAAAAGCTCGATAGTAAACTCGACCAATTTCAAATATAAAGACGTCAACAGTGTCAATAATAGACAAGTGTATCCTTATCTCGATTCAAATTCCGCAAGTTGTCATTTTTTGTATGAGTACGAGGCAGGTTTTCAATACTACCAATGACAGAAGTCAAATCCTAATCCCGTTCTCGATTTGGCTCGGTGGTAGCCCAGCAGATCCGCAGCACATTCGACCTCAACATGCCGGAAGCTGTGCATGCTGCTCAAAACCGGAACAAATGGCGCAATATCGTACGGGAGAAGATACTTCCGTGATGGGTCACGACCCCCAGTACTGGGGAAACGACGCAAGGAGGAGGAATAAGTACTTTAAATATAAGAATAAAAATAGGTACACAAGTTTGCTAGCATGTAAGTACGCGGAAAAATTATGTTATCTAGGTAAGATTTAATTGTGTACCTAGAGAGGTAGGTAGGTATCACTGTATCTAGTTTAAGCACCCAATGATTTTTTAGGTAGGCCTATTTGGGTACCGTCTAGCCTGGTGAAAGAAAGAAAAGTTATTTATTTCACCCAAGATATACAAGTAGGTAAGTAACTAAAGTAGGTATCTAATACATATAAAAGGGTAAAAAAGGACCCTTTCTCAGCATTGGCAGCATCAAAGATCAAGCTTAGATAAAAAAATATATGTACAAAATAAAATAAGTGTTAAAACAGCAATTTCATAGGCAAGGACATAAGATTAACGGCCGGTTCCTATAATATACCGTTACCGCTGACGCTTCGTTTTTCCTTGATAAACTGTAAAATTTTCGACGCCTTGCTGGTAATTTTTGAGATTTTCAAGGGAAAACGAAACATACCCTACAATTTTTTTAAAACCTTTATCGTCCCACTGCTTGGCAAAGGTTTCCCCCATGGACTTCCAAAGAAGTCTGTCCCGAGCTACATCCCACCACTTTCTTGAAGGCATCGAGCTCGTCCCGCCAACGCATCCTCCGCCAACCCCGACGCCGATGTCCCTCAGGTGTCCTGGCTGTGGTGATGGTCGCCTACCTATTAGAATTTAGAAGCCATCCGACTGAAGTGTCCCGCCCAATCCCATTAGAGCCTGGCAGCCTTATCTCCAACCTCGGCAACACCAGTCAAGGAATGCAGTGTTGTGTTACGCACTCGATACCCTATAATATATTATTTTTTTAGGATTCCGTACCCAAAGGGTAAAAACTGGACCCTATTACTGAGACTCCACTGTCCGTCTGTCTGTCTGTCACCAGGTCGTATCTCATGAACCGTGATAGCTAGACAGTTGAAAATTTCACAGATGATGTGTTTCTGTTGCCGCTATAACAACGTGCGCGAGTTCGACTCGCACTTGGCTGTTTTTTTTTATTGCAAGTCATGATTCATTTTACCTTCTCATCGGCCACTGCTCGCCTAAACAATCTGACTCGTTCCCCGTGAGCGATCATGTGCGGAGTTTTCTGTACCAATACCTGCAATGAACACATTTTTCTTTCAATAATACATATTATTATTATTAATTAGGTGCCTGCTACTATCCAATACATACACCTAGCTATCAGGACATGCTAGAAGAGCCTGGAAGAGACCCACAACATAGGGAATCCTAGTGTGGGGATTAGATATTTTACTAACTTTACATAAAAATACATACACGGTTAATTCTTATTTTTACAGGCCATGGAAGTAACATAAAAATCGATCTCAAACTTAATGTCAAAGTTCATGAATTTCTTAGTAGCTTTTGATACATAAGTTTTATTAATAAATTGTAGATATATTCCAGATAATATTTGCACACATTTTTTACAAATTCACTTTGACAAATAATACTCAGGATTTTTTCTTTCTTTATGAAACCAGTGCGGAAACGTGTCATATCCACGGAAGTGACAATTTTGATGGTTAAAACTTAAATATAAAAAAAAACTATGAATTACTTATATCCTTTTTTGTCCTAAAATAATAGTATGTTTTCTATATTTTATTTACACAAAGCATGATATTATTTAGCTGCTATATGTTAGAAAATCCATAATCAAAGTGCTTTTTTTCAAAAATGAGAATGACCCACACATGTCATACCTGCCTAGCTATTTATAACCCTATTATTATTTTTTTGCCATCGAACCTCATATTAGCACAATTCATAGACATATTTAACTTAGCCCTTTTTATAAGTAGGTTTATTTTTAAGTTTGATTTGATTTGATTAAGTTTAGTTTTTTCTTTCTTTTGCAATTAATTATGATAAGGTTTTTTTGTATTTTAAGTGTTTGCCCACACTTCAGGTCGCGGGTTTAAATCCCGCCTGAGTCGAAATTTTTGGGATATATAAAAATCTTAATTATGTTAAGTTTTAAAAAATTTACACTATATTTTGGTTCCAATAAAAATATTTTTATCTTATCTTATATATATCGATACTGTCACCTATATTCAGCGCTAAGTAAACCAAACCTTGAAGAGATCTCTATGTTTTTGCGATCGACAACCTGCATACCCAGTGTGGGGATTATTATGGGCATATAAATATCCCCCTTCAGAGAGGTTTATGTTATGTTTATGTTCATCAGTGGACTGAATGGACTAATGTTGTTGAGTTTGTGCTCGTTTATCATTTAGAGAATGTAATGTAATATATTATGAGTAAGTGGAGAAATGTTGATGTTGTTTTTGACACCTTTGACAGCACATCAATCCATTGCAAAGTCGGGGTGGGTCGCTAGTTAAGATAGGTAGCAGTTGTTTAGTGTTCTACTAGACTAATAATAATTGCTCCAAGCTAAACCAGACCTAGATGCGTCGAGCTGAGGACGGGGCGCAATGGCGCTCATTAGGGGAAGCCTATGTCCAGCAGTGGACTGCTATAGGCTGATGATAATGATGATGAAAACGAAACCTTATATCCACAGATTTAAAGAGTTAATTACCAGATGCGGCTTCTTTCCTTTCTCGAACTCGTGTATGAACTGTGAATCTCGTATGTCCCGGGCAAGCCAGTGATTAGGCGGCGTGTAGGGACGGCGGCAATCACGCCGGTACAACACTAGCAGCAGCGTGTGTAGTGATGCGAAAAGCTCGTTGTTTTGAATCGTTTTGAGATCTAAAACAAATTAGAACGAGTTTATTAGAGGCTTTAGGATTGTGAGACGTCCGGCTGCAAGATGGGCAGACGACATTGTCCAAAGTCGGGGCCGTACGTGGGATAGACTAGCGCAGGATCGTGGTGGATGGCACAAGTTGAGGGAGACCTGTACCCAGCTGTGGGTGAAGACGGGCTGTGGATGATGATGATGACGATGATATTTATTTATTTAAAATGGTGACAAAGGAAAGTTTAGTGAAACTACTATTTGATATTTCTACTTACCCTGCCGTAAAATAGGTCAATCTAGCATGGAGGGTTCTGTTGTATCAGTTTATAATGTTAAAGTTAATGTTACATACCTATGTCTACCTCTACACTCTACACGGTAAACTTATAAAGATTTTTTGTACAAATTTTCAGATTAACATTATTCATATTGTGATGGGGCTATGATAAATCACACAGATTTTAATTTGAAAATTGCAAATATTGTCACGAGGCTTATTTGCTCGAAGACGATGCTAAGATTCATCACCGAGATTAAATTGTAAAAAAATGTGCTTGCTTCCAAGTCATGTTTGAGTTAGAGAGGCCCCTATCTAAGGCTAAAGCCCGCCAGGCAGATATTTTTTAGCTGACTGATTGCCTTCCATATATTTTATGTGGTTAATACAACAGATACTGTACGTAGTTTGCGGCATTTAGCTTGCACACTCATTTAGTCAGCGGCCGATTGGCAGCGTTCATCCAACGCCTATCAGCCAGCCAACAGTTAATTTGCCTATGGGTTTGCCTATCCCATTTATACCTTCAATAAGCCATTTGCCTAATTGGTATTAGGCAAATGGTTTACTTTAGCAATATAAAATAAAATATTTCAAATTATGAAGATTTACTACGTACCTAAAAGTTGTCCCATAACAGTCTTATAAACAAACATGTTGAGGAATAGTGACATGTTTATAAAGTCTTGTAGTTTGAATGGCTCCTGTTGCTCGTACATTTCCATATCGTCTAATATCCTAAAACATAAATAGATTTAAAGCGTAATAAGATATTTTTTAAATCTGCTAAAGAAGAAGTCAATAACAGTCTAAAATAAGTTAGTCTTTATGCCATGGCGTGCCTCAGGACCGCCTAAAAATTCTGGACAACAGATAGTAATTTGCATTTGATCTAAATGTCTTCTATGCAAAAGTAGTCGGGGGCGACCACTAGTATATAAGTATATTACAAACGTGAATATTTGATGGGGTATAAGGGGTTCCAAACTCCAACTTAGGCATCTAAATAAAATGGTAAATAAAAAACACGGCTCTGGCGGCCGGCTGACTTCGGCATAGTACAGCTAAATCCCCTGGCCGCCGATCGGCCGCAGCGATGGTGGTGTGTGCTCTACGATCCCCAACCCGCATGCCCAGCGTGGGGATTATTGGCATACCAAGGCCAAGTCTCAGTAGATTTATATAAGCTGAATGTGCGCGTGTGTGTGAATGTTTGGATGTGAAGTTCAAGTATAACTTACGTAACATAATGCGTCATGCAGTCAGCGAAGAGAATAAGCATTTGGAACTCCGGCGCAGACGTCTTTGAGTTAACAACTAAGAGATCGAGGAATGACTTCAGCCCGCAGTTTGGTCCCAGCGTGCAGAGGAACTGCCATAATGAGTATAGTATCTCGTCTTGGTTGCACAGTCCTGCAAAACGATAAAACTACTAGTAGCCTGCAAACTCAGCAAATAATTTTTTACCGGACTGTTTAAAGAATCCTACTTAATATTATAAATGCGAAAGTTTCTGAGTATGGATGTATGGATGAATGTTTGTTAGTCTTTCACGCCAAAACTAATAAACGAATTTGGATGAAACTTGGAACATACATAGTTTGTGACCTGGATTAACAAATAGGCCACTTTTCATCACGTTACCACGCGAGCGAAGCCGCAGGTAGAAGCTAGTGAAAAATAAAAAAGAGAAAAGTGGGGACTCTTCTAACACAGGTTTTTTGTACATAAATGAAGACATCCCAACCCAATCGATAGTACCACTTGCTTTTAAGGCGACTATAAGGGTCAAACCTCCCTCTCGCTCGCACTATTCAACATTTTAGAAGATATAAAATCACTGAATGTAGTTATGCAAAATAGCAAACCTTCACGGCCAATAAAATAACAATACAAAGAAAGGTTCAGCAATAATATCATTTTGATTCTTTCACGTTTTCTTACCAAAAAACTTGCACCAATGTGATCAATTTTGGTGCAAATTTTTTGGTAGGAAAACGTGTTGGGTTCAACATGATATTCTTGCTGAACCTTTGTATTTTTCTTTTCTAGGCCGTGAAGGTATTTTGCATAACTACATTCGGTGATTTTATATATTCAAAAATGTTGAATGGTGCGAGCGAGAAGGAGGTTTGACCCTTATAGTCGCCTTAATGAATAAAGTTGTATTTTTTGATTGCCTTTCATTTATTTAAGACAGACTGAGGGTAAGGGCTCCTCGTCTCTTTGGAACCCGTGCCAGCGTCACCTGCCCGTGGTGCACCTTGATGCATAAAGAACGGGGCTCTGGCGGCCGGCTGAATGATAGCACGGCCTCACACATGCAAAGCTAAATTCCCTGACCGCCGACGGGCAGCAGCTACGGTGATGCGAGAAGCGTGCCCTGCGATCCCCAACTCGCATGCCAGCGTGAGGATTATGGGCACCTTCTTCTTATAAGGAAGGTCTACGTCCAGAAGTGGTCTCAATAGGCTGGTGGATATTCCAGACCAAAACTCATGTACGGGTTTTGACGTACCAACTCTTTGATTATTTAAATTAAACGGAAAAAGATTGATTTGACTGATTATATTCATAAAATACTTAATAACGATGGTAATGAGAACGCGTAATGATAATTTGATGTATGATCGCGGACTGCTTGAATTTGGGCGTAGCACTCGGCGCGCGCTGGCAAGGGTGAACTGCAAGCGCAGCGCTTTAGAAAGGTCAATGTACAACTTAGTCGTACAAATCATGTTGCGAACTTCGTGACCATAAAATGATTTTTTTTTTCATATCTCGTGCCTTATCACTTAATCATAGATTGAAGATAAAAAATCAAAATATGAGATTTACATTATTAATATACAGATTAATGTTACCCGTTAAAATATCAAGTTTGACTTGAGTCATGGTCTGCAGAGCGGTGTGGTACATAGAACAAATCAGCGCCGCTTTAGTACTGTCCGGAGATCCCAATTTCCTGAAGTTTTTGCTGGAATTTGACCTAGAAACATACGAAGCGTATAGTTGACAAGGACATACATCGCCACTATGTCTACGTTAAAATGTTTACCCGCTGATTTAAAAAAAATACTAAGTGCTCTTTTTTCCTTCTTATGAGCTACTGACCAACTCTGTTGTCAGAGTGTTAATTTCGAATTACTTTGACAGGGTTCCATCCCATTTTGATAGCGCAATAATCATCCTCATCAGCCTAAAGCAGTCCACTGCTGGGCATAGGCCTCCCCTAATTACCACCCTGTCCTCAGCTCGACGCATCCAACATCTACCAGCTGGATCGTCACTCCACTTGGCCGGAGGGCGTCCTACACCCCGTTAACCGAGCCATGGTATCCACTCAAAAAGCGCGATTATAGAGAATAACTTAAGTAAACAGTTTAAGGTAGTTAGGTACACATAATTATACTACTTAGGTAATATCCTTCTATAATATTATAAATGCGAAAGTTTGAGTATGGATGTATGTTTGGTAATCTTTCACGCAAAAAGTAATGAACGGATTTGGATCAAACATGGAATATACACAGTGGGTGACCTGGATTAACACATAGGCTTATTATATCAGAGTCGTACGCGAGAGAAGCCGTGGGCGGAATCTATTTAAAAATAATTGACGATAATAATAAAACGTATAGTTATAGGCAACCCTCTGGCAAAATCTTTCGAATCTTCTCGAATCTTCCCATTCTGAAGTGGTCCAAGACTGTTCTAATTAATTAAATAAATAAATACTGTGGTTGATTACCTATTAGTTCTAGCCTCAATAGCTCGCCTGATAAAAGCGGCCGGATTGCTGCTCTGCACCGGAGTGGAAGGCTGCGACGGCCCAGCGCCTTCCTCGGTCACCCCGCCGTCGACCATCTCTTTGATCGGCTGTGCCAGCAACTTCTTCAGGAGAGGCGCCCCCCACAGTAATGATAGCTGGCTGCGTAAGTTACCTATAGAATTTATATAGGTGCTAGTAATCTTGATATTGTTGCTTATAAATATTTATTTACATTTACACCTATTAGCCGCGTACTGACTGAGCGAGCTCCCTCGCGAGACAGCCTCGGACGTTTGCCACGCAACATTTTCCGCGCGAGGCAGCCTCGGCCTGTATTTATTTCATGAGGCTGTCACGCGCACCAACGCTACGGGGAGGCTGAGCTAGAATCGAGCACTCAGTTTAACCTGAACTCGAAGAGAGACTGCACGTGCGTATCTAAACGCGGCTTATATCCAGTTTTGCTCGAGATCGTAACCACTGCTTTTATACTAATTCTTCGACTTCATTATTAATTAGGACATTGCGCGTCCCGATGTAGTCAAAATTCGTCATATAACGTATTAAAAAAAAAATAACCCGATACGTAGGATAGACATGAAATGAAACTCTGTGTATGAAAATACAATAAAGCCAAAATACATTAAAATACTTTTTACCCATAGCAGGAGGTAGGTAGGCGTCGAAGCTCTGCGAAAACCAGCCGAGTATCGGATGCCAATTGCTGAGGTTACCCTTCTTGCAGACCACGTATTGCTGGCACGAATCCAGGAATCGGGTTACAACAAGCTGAAAAACAATTAATACTGACAGACCGTTTCATACCTGTCCCTACACGATATTGACGACCTCTACGGCGTAGTGGGCGTAGGTCCGCGTGAATTGCAGTAGGTTGCGGGTTCGATTCCCGCAGCGAGACAAATGTTTGTACTTATTCTGAAAATATTTGTCTCGGGTCTAGGTGTTTTCTATATATAATATGTATTTAAGAAGTATATCAGTCACGTGGTTCCCATAATACAAGCTCTGCTTAGTTTGGGGCTACATGATGCTTTGTGATCATGATCTGAATAGTACTTATAGTACACACAAAACTCATTTTATTATATTTGAAACACATTCAGTAGCACGTCTCTTTTACTGTAAAACTTGTATGTCTCGTTTAGTGATAATGATTACCATTTTCCATTTTCGAACTTTTGTAAAATGCTAATGTAAGTTCGTTCCTTCTACACGCTAAGAGTGAACGGATCGAGCTGAATTTTTTAATTGTTTAAATGTTCTAACCAAGGAATACATCACCATTATCATTCATTATAAACCGTTTTCGACCCAGGCATAGGGCTTCTTTTGATTATGTCACTCGCTTCGATCCTGCGTTAGTCAGAGCCAGGTGCCGCCAATGTTTTAACCCATCTCGCTGGAAGACGTCCCCTATTCATGCAACCAACTCTTGGCCACCACTGGGTCAGCTCTCAGGGGCCCGATTCTGACGATTCGATATATTTGATTCTATTAGATATATATCGCGAGAACTGTCAAATTTCATACATTTTGACAGTTCCGCGATAAATATGATTATTATTATTATGTAAAATACACTAGCAGCTTAAAGCTGATGCGTTTATATCATATCTGTGCACTGTTTTATAAATGTTTATCTAGTCTATTTTCGAATGAGTTCACTGAGGAAGCACTTATCACTATTTCAGGTAGTTTTTTCCACATATTTGTAACACGGTTAGGCAAGAAGTGTTTCCTAGGATTGACGGCCTCTGTGGCGCAGTGGGCGAAGGTCCGCCTGAGACGCAGAAGGTTGCGGGTTCGATTCCCGCTGCGGGACAAATGTTTGCATGTTCTGTAGATATTTGTCTCGGGTCTGGGTGTTTCTATGTATGATATGTATGTATTTACAAAAAAAAAATTATATGTGTAATATATCAATCATGTGGTTCCCATAATACAAGCTCTGCTTAGTTTGGGGCTACATGATGCTATGTGATTACGTCCTGCATTATTTATTTATTGCTTGTTCCGGGTAGTTTCACCAATTTTAGCGAGTGTCCTTTCAATCTTTTATTGTTATTCATGGAGTAAAGGTTTCTCAGGTCTGGTAAATTATAATGGTTATTTAGTATCTTAAATGTTTCTATTAGATCTCCCCGTTGTCTCCGTTGCTCTAATGTTGTAAACCCTAGCTCTTTGGGACGATACTCATATCTAATAGAATAATATATATCGTCAGAATCAGGCTCCTGGCCTGGTCCACATGTCGTCACGTTAAGAAATATCATATAGGCTACTTTTTCTAAAGTTACCTACGACTCGAGCGATCCCACTGGCAGAAGGTTTACATAAAAAGTTTTGCTCTCACCACAAAAAGGGGATAATATGTTTCTGGCTGCGCGTGCTCCCTCTCCAAATGAGCTAGTTGTATCACATTGGCTAGTAAACACAGCGCGTAGTTCCCTTCCAATGTGTTGAATACAATTCGCATATTCTGATCCGTGCTTAGGAATTCCACGCATTTGTCGAACATTGAATGCGATCGGAAGACTGTTATTGACTGAAAATTAAGACATTTTAATATTAAAAAACTACTAACTATTAACTGTTTGGCTTTGGAACACCTTGCCGGTATATATAAGACTGGTTCCTTCATTGGAATCTTTTAAAAAACGCGTTAAAGATTATTAAATTCATCGATTAACATCGACTGCTTAGTTAAATAGTTTAGAGTAAGTAGTTTTAGTAGTGTTAGTAGAGTAGATAATTTTAGCTTTAAAACTATATTTATATTTGGTGATTTGTAATTTTTTGTATTGGTGTTGAGTGCAGTAAAGAGTTTATCCATCTATTTATTAATAACATGGTAATCATGATCTTCCCATTCATAACCTCTTTAGTTAATGCTCAGTACGCAAATATATTGAGGACACAATATAGGGGTAGGTACATTTTATACGGTGTATGCCCACTTTCTGCAAACAGAAGCTCGTTCACGAAGAATAGCGAAAAAGTATTCGTATCTTAGACGGAAAATTTTGGCCAATGAAAACGCGCAGATTCAAAATAACACTATCATTGGCCAAAATGTTTCGTTACGCTTACAATACGGTTGTAATATTCATGATAGATTAGTTATGATATTTCATGGGTCAATTGTACTCTAGAGTGGAAATCGTGGAAAAAAGTATCTGTACCAAAACTCTGCGCACGCTGTCAATTGCGCGGTCTTTTCAAGCGACGAAGGTCTAAATTAGTGCAAATTTGACATTTTGAAGTTTATTTATGTCAAACACGCTTGGACGATTTTTGTTAAATTTCACTTGAAGACTGTCACTCTATAGTGTTCCTTACAATTATCTATATGGTTATATGCGAATATGTTCAGAGTTCAAAGTGCACCTTTGAACCCTATATAATATCAACCTCTAATAATAGCAGTTATCCTTATACTAAACTTGCAAATACATTGAAAATATAAATTATAAGCTTATCACATCACATTAATATTAAAAATGCGAAAGTTTGCGTGCGTGTGAAAGAATGTTCTGAACTCCGTAATGATTGAACCGATTTGGATGAAACTTGCAATATACATAGTTTGTGATCTGAATAAACACATAGGCTACTTTTTATTCTATGGTAGGTATTTAAAAATGATTCATCATATTTTTTTTTATCTGTATTCATTTATAGAGGGTTTGTTTATAGTCATTTGTAAACATCCCCCCTCCCTCGAGTGGCAGACTTATTCAAATAATAATCTACGTTTAATGAATGATTACAAAACATAAATGACTCACAAAAAGAAGATTCCTTACTATCAATGGATAGTGATAAGAAAATGACAATTAGCACAAACAATTAACTTCCCTTGACTGTGTCATTGCACCATTTCCTGTACACCCTAATTACAATACAATAAGTTTATTACTCGCAGCCATAACTAATGAGGGATTAGGAATGATAAATGAGTACCTCATTATAAGAAAGATTGCGAGAATAGTTGACTCATTTACGAGATTAAAAGCCTCTATCACATTCCTAAAGTAACGTCAAAGAAAGAAGGTGAAATAAGTCCTTAGACATAAAGAATGCCCAACATCCTAATTACGGATTTGAATCGGGTTCAAATTGATAATTACACGTAACAGGTTCATTACTGCCCTGATAAAAATTGCGGAAGAATGCAACATAGGCAGCAGAATTACCTTCTTTGAATTCACACTCTACAGCAATCGATTTTAATTTAGTTTCAAGAAAGTGCGCAAATAATACTAAGTAACGTTATCAGTTACAAGTTATTGGGGAGGCCTATGTCCAGCAGTGGACTGCTATAGGCTGATGATGATGATGAAGTTATTGCATTATTTTTTCCTTGCTTTATGTTGTCAGATCTGTGTCAACTGCAGTTTTTTGTCTACTCTGCGCCTAAGGGTCTTCCACGACGAATAAACTTTAACAACCACCATAAGGATGATGAGATCTAGTACCAAGTATCTAGTGAAATAAGTGGTCCTAGGTTTCACGCTTTTCCAGTCGTTAAGCTATGTTGGAGGCCTTGAGACCTAACTCCGACAACAGAATTGAACACTAGATACACTAGATTATACGAAGAATGAAGAAGTGGTCTTAGAATGAATGTCATCGGCTTCGACACACGACGCTTCGCACGAACCGAGCGCAGGTGGGACTTTATTTACACCTTTATGCCCTAGAAAAGATTTTTAATCGGTTTGAACCGATTCCGTAGCGATAAATCTGGGCAAACCTAAAAGGCTTATTAAACCACGCGGTATTCAGTCTGTTTTAGTAAGACCGTCTTACTGACTAATTAGCCAAGCCTAAGACCGATTTAGTAGCTTACTCTTATTAGACTACGCTAAGTGTAAAACAGTCTTACCAAGACAGACTGAATATCGCGTGGACTAATAAGCCTTTTATGATAGAGAAAATCTTAGATACATACCTCCGGTGATATCTGCTGCATATGAAACACAAGCGTGGGAACCGACAGTATCTGAATAATGTACATAGTCAGCAGTTTCTCTGAAAATTGCGCGGAGACGAGAGGGCGGAGCGATAGCGTCACTATTGCAGTCAGGGAGATGGTTTTTAGGAAGACTTTCTCACGGCACAGACCTCGGAGGAGCAGGGACTGTGAACAAATAAATAAATAATTAAAATAAGTGTATTAAAATAACATTTCAATATTTTCAATAATGAATGAGTCGCTAAGCGCAAGCGCTCGTTTGTATGAGGATTTACCAACATCTCTGTCAGGTTCTGTATCAATGACAGCAGTTGCAGTATCCACGACTTTAATATCGTGTCGGGGTTTTGAAGTGTCGTGATGCGCTATTTAGTTGTTACGTTCTTGAGAACCTCTATCAAAAAATCTTGATATTCTTGAAATTATAAATAAAGTTGACGGATTCAACTCGGAAACTTTATGAACGTCTGAAAATATCCCCGCAGAACATACTGCAATCCATCAGCCAGCATGATATAGCCTGGTCACAGATAACATACATGGTATAGCAATATAAATAGGCAGAGACCTATATCCGAGGACTTCTTCATGGATTGTTATAACGCGCGGTAATTCCTATTCCTCGCACTCTCACTCCCTTCAATAAACTACTTATCGCTAACTCAGAATATGACATATTTACAGACGAATGGAAACCTAATGTGAATGTGTAAGGTATTGCGAAGATGTTAAATTAAGTTATTTATTTCATCATAATATTATAATATATGAATTTAAAAGCTATTTTGTTTTTTTTTACTACATAATATCCCTACTAGTTAAAAGGTTGTTGCGAAATTATTTTATTACATAATTGTTTTTAATTATTTTTAGATAATAAGTGTAAGTAGACCAAGATCATTCCAATTAGCTAAATTAAATTAACTTAACATTTGGCAGACATTACTTACCTTCAAAGTCAAATAATACCCTTTATGGAATAGCGAGCCCATAATATTAGCACATAATTGAGTCATGCCTCCGCGGAGCTTCTCAAAGTTCTTTGATCTAGTCAGTGCCCAGGTGTTGGTCGCTGTGAACTCTACCAGTGTGTGGAGGTGGATCAGGATGCTTTGCATGTCTACTGGAGACTCTGGCTTGAGCGTCTCGAGGTAAAGGCAGCATTTGTAGAGGACATCCTTGATGTGGGCTATCCATCGTAAACTGAAAATGTATTTAGAATAGGATAATCTATAATAGAAATGAGTTTCTCTGAAGGATAGAACAACGACCCTATACAACATAGAACTAAAGTTATCGACATAGCTCAGAGGATTGGCAAGCTGAAGTGGCATTTGGCTGGCCATAATCTACCGAAGAACTGATAACCGTTGGAGTACACGTGTTCTTGAGTGGAGACCGCTTGGCTTGGCAAACGTAGTATGGGACGCCCTCCGGCTAGGTGTAGTAACGAAGCTGGATGCATCGAGCTCAGGACAGGGAGAAATGTCGCTCATTAGGGGAGGCCTATGTTCGGAAGTGGACTGGTGTAGGCTGATGATGATCATAAGAAATTTTTTTTTTTGAAAGACACACACAACACATTGAAGAAACAAAAAAAAATAAGTGAAAAACTGCACAAGACAGTGCACTTAAATGCTTAGGTAAGTATGTAAAACACAAGTGCACATATTCAAGTACCAGTCATACATCCAACAAGAAAATAATAAAGATAGATTGATTCAAAGAAGGAGTGATGCTATTAACAAATCTGCTTAATAAGGAAATGGAAAGCGTCCAAAAAAGCGTAAATTGAGCAATCCAACCAAGGCAAGTATGCTTTTTTTATGGTATTGAAGATGGAACAAGCACATGGCCCACCCGATGTTTAGTGGTAACCTTTCACAATGCATTGGATCGCAGATCACGTTTTCTCGGAACATGCTCTACTATGCAACGCCTTGCGTCCATCAACTTAAGGCATGAAGATAATAAGTTTCTTGTCTCGTGCCTGTAATTTCACCGGCACCCACAACCTCCAACCGAAACTCAGTACAGCTGCTTGGCAGCAGAAATAGACATGGTGGCAGTGGTTCCCTGGAAGAGCCCTCCACAACAAACTCTACTACTAAGAGATAGTCAAGTTGCATGCAGAAGGTTGCCTGCATGACAAATCCTTGTGTGTTCTGTAAATATTTGTCTCAGGTCTGGGTGTAAGTAGTATATCAGTCATGTTATTCCCATTATACAAGCTCTGCTTAGTTTGGGGCTACATGATGCTGTCTACTGTCCAGCATTATTATTTAATTTGAGTAATCTTTTTTCGTGTACAATAAAGAATTGAAGAGATGGAACTAAGAAAAAATAAGATAAAATACTAGATAAGTACAATATACGCACATATTCCCATCAATGAATACATAGATCAAATAAACAATAGAAACCAAACCATATTCACATACTACATAATCTATTCATTAGATTAAGTATTCATTATTGTGTAAATGATTATGATTAGTTAATGACTGGAGCACATTGCATTATGTGGTGTTATGCACCAATTATTTCATTAATAAAACAAAACTCAATAATATAATCTATATGAATATATAAATTGTTTATATTGTAAGCATCCTAGTACCTAATTTGGGAAGAATCTGTCATCCTGTAACACAGCTAACTCTAGCTACCACAGGAGGCAGAGATCTAACTTTATTTTGTACCTGGTTTACTTTGAAAATAAACTTTTTTGTATTTTTGTATTTTGTATATGATGGGCTTCGCCCCCTCACCCCATTATGGGTATATCCCCCTTATTATGGCCTGATATGAAGTATAGTTATAAATAAATAGTAACTAGAATAGGGATGATGCCTGGGTAGAAAAATAATAATTCTAATTAGTCCTTCAATTAGATTATCAAAAAATATTGGACACTTATTTTTTTTATTTTTAAATTTAATGGAAATCGACAAAGTTATAGAGCGTCTAAGTTCGGGAGTGGGGGCTCGTGACGTCACTTGTATGTAAAAAGTGTGACGTCACGCGGAACTTCAAGACGCTATATCTTTGTCATTTATAGTTTAATTGAAAAAGAAAAAAATAAGTGTCCAATATTTTTTGATTATCTAATTGACGGACTAATTAGAATTTTTCAGGCATCTAGCCTGTTGATAGATAAGGTAAATAAATAACAAAACCACTAGTACTGTACTACTAATGGTAAATAAAAGTAATTATTTTGGAAAGTAGGAATTGATTCATAGAAATAAAAATAAGGAAACTTAAAGACAGAAACAATACTGAGAAAAAATAATTAAAGAACTAACCTGTAATCCTTGTTCAAGAACACTCCCACATAAGACAGCTTCACAGAGTCTGAGTGTAGACTATGTACAATATATTTGCAGAGCTTCTCAAACCTCTTCCTGTCTCGCTGCTGTTTGAATATTAGGAACAGGCGACATGTGACTTTGTAAACATCTAAAGCAGGGATTAGGTCTGCAGGCGGAGACGGTTCCTGTGTTTGGTTGGCTTCAGGTAGGGTCTGATCGAAGTCATCTCTGAAAAATTAAGAAAGTGGGAATAGTCTAATGAATATCATTGCTATGTTTTTTGAATAGCTTTTGGTAAAGCCTGCCATCTTAATAGCAATGTGAAAGTAGAGTGAGATGCTAGCATTGAGGGTTGCAATTCTGTATGTATTACAATCAGGTTGGGTTTAGAACAGGGATGTAACGGAGATAATTTTATCTGAGTTTTTAAATTTGATTTATCAGAGTTGGCCCCGGAGTCGAGGCGGAGGCAGGGTCAAAAGTGGTGGCAGGAGAGAGATTTTTTATTATAAAACAAAAAATTATCCTTTTCCGTAGTTTAACGTATGTTCAATTTGGATGCAAACGTAAACAAGTTTGCAATAAAATTCTTGTATCGAAAATCTTGTTTTTTTTTAAAAGATACGAAAATTGCCATTAATATAAGAATTTGTTACATGTTAAGTGAGGGGGTCAAAGATACATAAAAATGTAAGTAATTTAACCTGGCAGCGCTGGGATTCTCCCCGCGATATATATGAACCTGTGCGTAGAGGTCAGTCGACACAGGCCGCGGCGTTCTATATGTTATGCTTCGATCTCTGATTAAAACCTCCGATTTAAAAGTTTCTGAGCCGAAGTCGGAACCATTGGTATAATAATAATCTGAAGTTCCGACTTAACGGAGACGGAGTCGAAGCTCCGTAATATCCCTGGTTTAGAATATCATCGCACGAATCTAAGGGTTCTGTTAATGTTATGTGTGTTAATGGGTTAAGTGAGTTTACCTGAAGCCATAAATGTTGATTTTAGCTGCAGGAACACAGTCTAAATATTTTTTAACTTGCGAAACGAAACATAATTTGTGTTACTTGTGACAAATAAGGGTATTTTTTGTAATATAGCAATGACGACATTTCTCATTGTTTCTCGGCGTAGACAGTAGGTTAATAGGTTTTTTTTTATAACCACCTGGAAATTCTTCCTGCAGCAGTAGGGTCTAGGTAGATTAGGTTCTAAATGTATCACAGAACCGACACAGAACATCACCATTCCACCCAGTCTTGTGGTCCCTATGCCTAGAGTGTATATAATAAATGTGGAGCCAGAAACTCACATGGTAGATACTGAGCAGACAACTTTGAACCTTTATAACCAAAAAAAATATGTGTCTCCTGGGGCGGCGAGTGGTAGGGGGAGTATCCCTTCACTCCCCCTCCCCCCTCGCACCCCTCCGAATCGTGCGACGATATTCTAAACTTACACCTTAAAATCAATTGAAATGTATACCGCTCTTATGAGGCTGACCGACGGACTGAGAATGTTGATTGTTAGTCACACAGCCTAATCCATATTCTATAGACTTGGAATCTGAAGTTGAGTACTAGTGTACCCATACTCCATGCTAGGAACATCTTAGTAGAATGGTCTTTTTGGAATTCAATCTCTAAATTTTCTCTAATTCTAAATTGTATTTCTCTCCAGTGCAGTGTTGGTGTACAGTAAACTCTTTTATACTTACGCTGAGGAAGTCAGGGGCAGTAGACCAGTCTTCAGTCCATAAAAATAGGGGGGGTGAAGGTAGAGTACTTACAATATTCGTTTGTAGAATCTCTGGCGCGCAATCCAGCCCCTAGCAACAGCCTGTATCACAACAGCTGACTGTTCGCGTTTCTTCTCGTTGGCGCGTTCTTCCCGCGCAGCCTTCGTCTGCTCCAAGAAAGAGTCTTTGGTCGTCAATGACTTGGGGAACATTTTCACTGCCTACCGTCGAGTACAGAACGATTATTCGCTTTGTTTTCCTTTTGGATTATTATCTGACAGGTCTATGCTTGAAAAAGCGTCTGATTTTATCGCTTGAGAAGCTTCATTTTACATGAAAACATTGCACAGGTTGCAGGATTCCGTTTTACATCATGATTACAAGGAAACCGTAATCGATTTGTGGAAAAATATTTTTTTTGTTGAGATGAGAAAATCTTCGAAGGAAAAACACTTTATTTTGACTTTGACATTTTGGTTTTTGTAGTGGGGCTGCCCAAATGAATTTAAAATTCCTTCTAAAATAAGTCAGAAATGAAAATTCTAGTGCTACTAGATGTTGGATTATTTTCAATATGCACTCTCTTTTGTCAATAAAAGATCTATGTTTGTCACATATAAAATGTGAAAATCTAACCATGATTGGATCCACAGAACACTATAACTTCTGAATTGGATCTCAGTAAAAATTGCCTGAAGAAAAGTTTCTAATGTGTATGTTAATATTGAACATGGCAGCATTGGTACATTTTCTTTGAGAGCCATCTAGCGGTAGCACAACAAGGAAACACAACAATGTATAAAATGTTAATAAAATATTTCCACAGATGTCAGCACTATTTATTTAAAGCAAGAAGGTTGAAAAATGGAAGTTTGGATCATTAATTGTTATTTGATTGGAACATTTGGAACCATTGAGATCATCCATACGTCGGATCAAAATTAATATGAATATCATTAGGCCCCACCCCTAGCTTGTGATTAAAGGTTGGTGTTCATCGACTGGCTTATCCGAGTCAATTTTTATTATTAGGTAGCTGTTTCCTTGGTACGTCGCTTGGCGCCCGAGTCTTTCTTTTATTTGTTTTATTAGCGAGTGTGCCACTTAAGAGGAACAGCTAGGTTTGTTGTTCAATCCTAAAATGAACAGGAAACTTTAAATATTATAGAAATACACAATACACCTACTACTTCACTACAATTCTCTTACTCTCCCCCTATTTTTAATTAACTAATTCAATTTGTGGTTGGAAGATTGGGAACATTGTATGAAAAAAAAAATTGATAGAACTAACTTGACTTGTCCATTAATTACATGAGGTTATTTTCGACCTCCTTTAGAAAATGGCTCAATTGATTGGAATATTTTTCGTTGTGGTCGTCTTAATATTGGTATGGTTGCAACAGTCGAATATCTCAAAAAGTCTGAATTGGTAATTTTGTATGGGAATTGCTTCGACCGGCCTTAAAAATAACAGGTATTTTTGAAATCCGGTCGAAGCAATTAACACAATTACCTACCTATCTAGATACCTACCCACCTATCTAGATACCTACCTACCTATCTAGATACCTACATAAACGCATAAATCGTATGGGATAAATTGATAGAAGAAAGGTTGATTGTTAGTTGTATGAACAAAAAATTAAGAAACTATTTATTTATTTTTTAGATTTGCCGTTTTTGTTTTTCAAAAAATGTTTTTAAGTCGTTTATTTATTTTCAATTATTGTTTATTTCAGAATTTTTATTGAATCTTACTTTAAGACTATTACTAAAAAAATTCAAACCCATAAATCTTCATCCTTGTTTTTTCAACCTTAGGATTGGTATTTTTTCTTCAATTTTTTTATGGGATCAATCAAAATGTAAGTGTACCTTTCACAAACAACGAAGAATTTTCGAAATCGGTTCATAAATGACGACTTACGAGGTAACAAACATAAAAATGAATAAAATATGAGCCCATAAAATTTAAATTCCCTGTTTTTTCACAGTTCAGGTTGGTACCTATATTTAATTCTAATTTATACGGGACCAATTGGAAGGTTACACCTTACACAACGAGAAAAGAATTTTCCAAATCGGTTCATATATGACCGAGTTATGACGTAACAAACATAAAAATGAATAAAATTTGAGCCCATAAAATTTGAATACCCTGTTTTCGCACCCTTAGGGTTTGTATTTTTACTTGAAATTTATATGGGACCAATTGGAAAGTATACCCTACACAACGAAAAAAGACTTTTTGAAATCTATATATATAAAAGAGAACTATCCTCACTCACTCACTGACACACTCATCACGAAATCTCAGAAACTACAGGGCCTAGAGGTTTGACATTTGGTACAGGTAGTCTTTAAAGGGTGTGAGCGCTTATTAAGAAATGGTTTTTGGAAATTCAACCCCTAACAGGGTGAAAAGGGGTAAAAATGTTTGTATGAAAAATCGTATTCCTTAAACTTAGAAACTTGAAACCTGGGACATGTATTATTCCATACAATCAATGAAGATTGGTGTCATTAAAAATTTGAAATAATCCTCAAGGGGGTTGCAATGGGGTGGTAAAGTTTGTATAGGAAAATCTTAACGCGTGGTGTGATTTTCTTGAAACTTCGTCAGAACACTTTGAATATTAAATAATAAAAGACCGCATACCAGGTTTTTGAAAAAAATACCTTAGTGGAGGGTAGTCTATACTTATAAAATCCTTTGTCCTGAATGACTGACGGGTCAACGCACAGCCTAAGCCGCTGATCGTGGAGACCTGAAACTTGGAGGGCGTGTTCTTTGTATGACGTAGGCATCCGATAAGAAAGGATTTTCCGAGATTCTACCCCTAAAGGGGTGAAAAACGTGGGCAAAGTTTGTATGGAACAACTTGGTTCCTTGGTCCAATCTACTTCAAATTTTGCATAAACATTCTTTAACAAAATTGATGAAAGACGTGTTTCGTATATTATTGAAATTTATCACCTAACGGAGTTAAACAGGGGTAGAAAGTCATTTTAGGGGTGATTTGCATCGAAGTTGATATCAATACTCCTTAGTGACATATGTTATGCCATTTTATTTTGAAAGTGTCGTGTTTGAAAACTCATTCCAAAATTCAAAAAACGTTGTTCTCACTTAGAGGCCTACACACAGGTGTGTGGGCAATAATATCAGACAATTTAACAGAATATATCGTAATATCGCATGTGCAAATATTGAAATGTTTAACTTTTTCTGATCGAGTATAGTGCCCCGATTCATGAAATTCTGACATTTGGCTGTAGTTTCACAGATATGAGAGTGGTTGTTGTACATTTGCCACAAAGTAAATTCGTCACATTTTTTAAACTCCATACATTGAAAGTAAATTCGTCACATGCATTAAAAAATATGTGTAGGTAAATAAAGTGATCGGTCACAATTATGTCAATATTTGCGTCTGCCGGAGGGCTTCAAAGTGCAATTTGATTTTCCAAAATCAGGTGGTAACTTTTTGAGATTTTCCAAAATTTGTCAAAATTCAACAATTTTCTGGATCGCGAATTTCCCCATTACTGTTTTTGAGCTCGCTATTCAAGAAACGGAAAAAATGATATCTCGAGATTGAATTAAGCTACAGCTTGAGCCATCTTAGGAGGCAAACGGACAAAAACTGTAGGAAGCAGAAGGGCCTTTACGCGCAAAGCTCCGTTCACTTTTTCGTCAGTACATTATAGTCTAATTTTATCGTGTGCTGTTGTTATTTCTAAATAACATTTTCAATGCCTTTGATAGTTGCGCGTGTGAGATCTGTAGAATTTTAGTACATTATGTATTTGTAACGCATGCGATATTATCGCCGATAATAACACACCTGTGTGGGGGAGCCTTACAAGATTGGTGCATTGCGATACTCTTAATTGGAATGTCAAATAAAAAAATATATTTAAATCGGATTAGAATTCGAAATTTCAATTTCATTCATTTGTTCTTGGATATTCGAATACCACGGGGATAGCAAGTTTTTTTTTACATAAAGACTTGAGATTTTTCACATAGACTATAACGAAAATAAATAAAAACCTAAAGCGCTTAACTATGGGTGGGACCTTGGAGAAGGACTTGCTGCTTTTTGTAGCTAAAATGAAACTTAAAGAGGGATTTTATGTGATACAGTTTGCATGGGTAACCAATCTTAATCAAGAGTTAGGCATATAAAAATTCATCATACCTATACCGGCTGTTAACTTGGCGACGGGTTGCGGAACAGGAACGAAAAAAGGAGTGAGAGCGGGAACGGGAACAGGTACCTCCATATTACTACATTACGGGGTAGGTTGATTTTTTATTCCGTTCATATTTAGGGTTCCGTGTCAAATTACCGGGCTTGGGAAACATATCACATGAAAGGACATAGGTAAAAAAAGAGTATAAACGCAAACGAAGTTGCGAGCGGGTCAGCTAGTCGGTTCATAAATGACGGAGTTATGTTATGATGAGGCAACAAACATAAAAAAACAAGACCGGTTAAGTGCGAGTTGACTCGCCCACCGCGGGGGACGTCAATGGCGTGCGATACTAATTAGTAGGGTTTCTTCGTAATTAAAATGCATACATCCTATAGAAAAATAAAAACCGGCTTTAGAATGGGTAAATTAGGGCATTTCAGATACCACCATATTTGACCGTCTAACTTGCCTTATAGCTTTACCACAGTTATCATTACATTTATTGAGGTTTTTACAAAACCATATTAGTTGGAGATTTTGCTATAATTTTCCTGTAAAATATTAGATATACTTCTATAATGTAGGTATACATTTCAGGTTTTTCACTTCGCAAACATCGGAATTAAGGGGAGGCTTAGGCTCAGGCCTCACCTGTCTGACCTGGCGCGGACATGGCGCGGGCGCTTTCCTATTCCATTCAAGTTTAATACAAAATGCACGGAAATAAAGCACAATTTAGCTCGACGACTTCGCGTCATAACCACGTCCGATCAACGACATACCGTGTGTCCTAAATTATACTTTATTTCCATGCATTTTGTATGAAATTTGATTGGAATAAGAAACCGCCAGTGCCATGTCTGCGCCCGACGCTAGTCACATTCATCGGGCACGGACATGACACGGACATGGCACAGGTGGTTTCCTATTCCATTCAAATTTCATACAAAATGCATGGAAATAAAGCACAATTTAGGGCACATAGTATGTCGTTGCTCGGACGTATGACGCGCCTTTTCGGCGCCCGCGCCCGATCGCCGCCAGATGAGCGTCAGATGGCCGCCAGTTCGTAGTATGTACTTGCTTGCGACATACGTCTGTTAGTGATGTAAAAATGCGTGACGAATGACGATATCGAATTTAATATTGAATTTTGTGAATTGATTGTAAAATATGCAACGCTTTATGATCATTGTCGTTCCATTATTGTAACTGAAATGTTCAAGATAAATTGTGGCTGGAAATCGGAAAGAGATTAAACCGGTACTAAGATTTTTTTATGTAATACCCATGGTAATACTAGCTGATCCTTGTGCAAATTCGTTTGCGCGTATTTTCTTCATCTGTATCAGGGCCCGATTTGGTAACCCGATGAAGAGGTTTTCGGCAGGGTTTTTTCAAAAGCTTAGTAATTTAGTAATTTCAAAAGCTTAGTTAACCCTCTCCTCCCCTACTAATTGTTTATTTTACGCAATAATAATTATATTATAATAAAATTGGAATAAATTTTCAATAACAGCTGTCAAACCTAAATTGACCATATCTCGAGAACTACTTATCTTAGACTTGCCTTTACTAGCTCAAATGATAACTATTGACAAGACCTTAATTTTCGATGACAGCTGTCAAACTTAAATCGACCATATCTCGAGAACTACTTATCTTAGACTTGCCTTTACTAGCTCAAATGATAGCTATTGACGAGACCTTAATTTTCGATGACAGCTGTCAAACTTAAATCGACCATATCTCGGGAACTACTTATCTTAGACTTGCTTTTACTAGCTCAAATGATTGCTATTGACATGAACTTAATTTTCGATGACAGCTGTCAAACTTAAATCGACCATATCTCGAGAACTACTCATCTTAGACTTGCTTTTACTAGCTCAAATGATTGCTATTGACATGAACTTAATTTTCGATGACAGCTGTCAAACTTAAATCGACCATATCTCGGGAACTACTTATCTTAGACTTGCTTTTACTAGCTCAAATGATTGCTATTGACATGAACTTAATTTTCGATGACAGCTGTCAAACTTAAATCGACCATATCTCGGGAACTACTTATCTTAGACTTGCTTTTACTAGCTCAAATGATTGCTATTGACATGAACTTAATTTTCGATGACAGCTGTCAAACTTAAATCGACCATATCTCGAGAATTACTCATCTTAGACTTGCTTTTACTAGCTCAAATGATTGCTATTGACATGAACTTAATATTCTATGACAGCTGTCAAACTTAAATCGACCATATCTCGGGAACTACTTATCTTAGACTTGCTTTTACTAGCTCAAATGATTGCTATTGACATGAACTTAATTTTCGATGACAGCTGTCAAACTTAAATCGACCATATCTCGAGAACTACTCATCTTAGACTTGCTTTTACTAGCTCAAATGATTGCTATTGACATGAACTTAATTTTCGATGACAGCTGTCAAACCTAAATTGACCATATCTCGAGAACTACTTATCTTAGACTTGCCTTTACTAGCAAAAATGATAGCTATTGACAAGACCTTAATTTTCGATGACAGCTGTCAAACTTAAATCGACCATATCTCGAGAACTACTTATCTTAGACTTGCCTTTACTAGCTCAAATGATAGCTATTGACGAGACCTTAATTTTCGATGACAGCTGTCAAACTTAAATCGACCATATCTCGGGAACTACTTATCTTAGACTTGCTTTTACTAGCTCAAATGATTGCTATTGACATGAACTTAATTTTCGATGACAGCTGTCAAACTTAAATCGACCATATCTCGAGAACTACTCATCTTAGACTTGCTTTTACTAGCTCAAATGATTGCTATTGACATGAACTTAATATTCGATGACAGCTGTCAAACTTAAATCGACCATATCTCGGGAACTACTTATCTTAGACTTGCTTTTACTAGCTCAAATGATTGCTATTGACATGAACTTAATTTTCGATGACAGCTGTCAAACTTAAATCGACCATATCTCGGGAACTACTTATCTTAGACTTGCCTTTACTAGCTCAAATGATTGCTATTGACATGAACTTAATTTTCGATGACAGCTGTCAAATTTAAATCAACCATATCTCGAGAACTACTTATCTTAGACTTGCCTTTACTAGCTCACATGATAGCTATTGTTAAGATCTTAATTTTCGATGACAGTTATTAGTTTGACAGCTGTCATCGAAAATTAAGATTTTATTAGTAGCTATCATTTGAGCTAACGGCAAGTCTAGGATGAGTACTTCTCGAGATATGGCAAATTCAATTTTGACATATGTCATTGAAAATAAAGATCTTGTCGATAGCTATCTTTTGAGCAATTAACAGCTATTCTAGGATGAGTAGTTCCAGAGATATAACCATTTACAGATGAATTTGTAGAATGAGTTTCGAGTGGAGCTTTGAGTTGAGTTTTGAGTTTGAGTTTTAGAGTGACAATGACAGTGACAATCCGAAATTATTATTAATTAATAAATATTAGTAATGATAACCATTGTGTAACATTCAAAAAAACCTATCAAGAGGTAACTCCATTCATTCGTTTAACCTCATAAGAGGGTAACCCTATCGACTGAAAACCAAAACGGGTTACACTTTCGCTTGTGTTAGGAGGAAAATATCCAAACGAAAGGGTAATCCCGTCAACTGTATAACCCAATGAAGGGGTTTCACTTTCGAAGCAACTAACTCGCAATCGGGGTTGTACGGGCCCTGATCTGTATATTAATTAATTGTATGCACGAGAGCAAGAGCATCTTCGTTTTCTGAGGATGACATGCTGACACATCGATACCGGACAACAGACTGCACTACACTTGTGCCTCTGTCGCGTCATTTCTGCGTCATGTCCGAGCCATGTCCGCGCCATGCCCGCGCCATGTCCTCGCCACGTCCGTGCCACGTCCGCGCCATGTCCGCGCCATGTCCTTGCCCGATATGTGTGACCTGTGCCTTATGGTAATTTTTTGGACTTTTTTCATCCTAAATCAAAAACTATGCATGATATCAAAAAAATAAAAACTGTTCAAATCGAGCCTTTTCATTTGATACTCCACTCGACCTATCAACCCCTCTTTTTATTATTCAACGCCCCCAATTTGGAAGATTTCTCAAAAACTGTTTTAGGTGGACACTTCGCTATAATTTTTATGTAAAATATAGCTAGACTTCTATAATATTTATAAATTTCAGGTTTCTGGCTTTGCAAATGGGGGGTTATGGTAATTTTTTGGACAATTTTGGTCATAAAATGAAAACCAAGCATCGTATAGAAAAAAAAACTACTTTAAACAGGGCTAATTGACCCCTTTCATATGATATGCCACTCGACCTACTAATTAGACGATTATAAAATTTTGACGTTTCTAATTTTGGACCTTTTGGGGATGAAAATGAAAATATTTTTTATTTTTTTAATCTATCAATCGGCAATCTGATTCAGTCAGTGCATTTTAAATCTACACCAAATTTCAAGTCGGTAGCATAAGTCGTTCCTGAAATAATCAGCTGTGACAGACGGATGGACAAAGCGGCACCATAAGTCAGGAATTTACAAAATAAAAACAATTTTAGAAATAAACTTATAGCGTTTTTAATTGAAGCTCAGAGACAGCTTGGCAACATTAACAGCTCGATTATCTAGCAATCTTTCTTTTCTAACATGTCAGGGCTTCAATAGCGTAGCTAAGTTTAGGTGCCAATACATTTTTTTTAATATGTTATTTGTAGTTTGATTACTTACCTACGTTTTCGTAAGAAATATAGCATTTTTTATTATATCATTTTGATGCGCATCAAGCATGTTTTACTAGCTGAGTATGATCTTTGTCCAACATCAGCACACTTGCACTCGCGTAACAAGTTGGGTACGTTATCAGGAATTCTATAACGCTCGTCGGTGCCAGTCGTTACGTACTGACCGTCAGAAAACGGCGGCTTTCAATGTTATATTTTGATTTTAATTTTATGCTTTTATTAGGTACATTTGAATATTTAAATAAAATTATATTGATAACTACATACTTAGGAACTTTTGTATTTTTATTATGCACATATTGTGTTATTTTTATAACTTATATATAAAAACCTATTTTTTTCCACCTAACTTGTCCGTAGCGCCAACTAATACAACAATACACTAATATGGTTTTGGCTGAAAACCAGCGCTGAGCGTCCAACCCCTATTTCGGCACAGGGTGGCTATATGGGGCTTATATATTAGATACTTTTATAAATCTACCTTGGCCACCACCTCTGCTCATAGGTACTAAGCACTTTTTTTATATACCTTTGTGATTTGTGTTTTATAATGTAACCTATGTAGTACATTGTCCTTGCCTTCTTGTGTCGAAATAAATGTTTTTTCCTTCTTCTTCTTCTTCTTTTGAAAATTAAACAAATAAAGACAAAATTGTTGAAATTCTGTGTTTTTCAGTACCTAGCGTTCTATATTTACTTTATTTGTAACGCGTTGGTATGTAATGTATACTGATAAGTACTTATTACAATTTTATTGAATTATAAATTGTCAATTGTGTTAGTCTAATTTTTACATAGCCGTGACGTTACGAGCCCCCACTCCCGAACTTTGACGCTCTTTATCTCCGTCAATTTTTATCTATAAGATAAATAAAAAAATACGTGTGATCTATCTGACGGACTAATTCGTTTTTTTTACCCAGTCGTCATTCTTATCATCATGATCATTAAGTCAAGGGCAAATTTCAACAAAATCAGCTGTTCTAGGGCTGCTTCACAAGTTTTTGAGTTAAATTGTGGCGCAACTAGTTACAACAAGCTAGTTCTTCAATGAAACACTACCATACCAGGTAGGTACCACACCACACCAGCCTATATTATGGTGTTGTGTGTGTAGGTATTATGTATATACATACACAACATGCCCTCGAACTAAAAAGTTTGAAAGATATATTATGTGCTAGGTTAGTTTTCCAATAAAAAGCGGCGATGGGCTTGCAACCTGTCACGTGGAATGCTAGCTGCTTGCAAAAAGTGGGCATGTATCGAACGTAATGTTTGGACTTGCCTCTGACTACCCCCGTTAAGGTATCCTCAATAGATTTGCGTACTGAGCAATATCTGAAAATATCCATAATCGGGAAAAAGTCGTGAAGATGTTTTTTATTTTTTATTTTTACATACACAAGCCTTTTCAGTCCACTGCTGACATAGACTTCCCCTTCAAGAATCCCCAAGATATGCCCGCAATCCCTACGCTGGGCATGCATGCGGGTTTTGGATCGCAGGGCACAGTTTCTCGCAACACAGACGCTGCTGCCCATCAGCAGTCAGGGGATTGATTTAGCTGTGCCAGTGTTAAGATGCGCTATGTCGCAAACAGCCGGCCGCCAGAGCCCCGTTTGTTAGTTAGCAGGGTGCACCATGTACAGATGAGGTTAACTTGGGTTCCGGGGATTTGGGTTGGTACCCTTTACACCCCTGAATGAATGATGATGAAAATGAAATACTACAAAATTCGAAAAGTCTTTGAACAAATTTTGTTGACCTTCGGGAGTAGATTCAACCCTTTTTGGGATAACTGTAACATACTAATTCAAACTCACCGTGTATAAGCACTTAACTTCCCTAAGTAGGCACGTACTTAGGTAGGTACGTACTTAATACATTTTTCAATAATGACTAAGCGGATGCTTGAGTTTGCCTTGATTAAATACTGACATGATGTAAAGGAAGCAATTAGGTAGCTACCAAGTTAAGAATTAGACATGCTTTAAAATCAGGTTAGATAATGCAACAAAAGCTCTAATAAATAGAGTAGATTATGAATACTTAGGTGACATCATAGGTAGGTACGAATACGTAATGACTTCCCTATCTACATTTTTATCTGTAAACGTACCTAGCTAACAGAGTGTATCTACTTACTCATAGGTAATTTTCCTACTAGTAATGCAAATTTGTTTGGATATTGTTTTTAGGTCTTACCTATATAGAGGTTTTATGTAGTACTTAATTATACTAACAAATTATTTAAATAGTATAATACCTAATATGTATGTTATTTACTGATAAGTACCTAAGTATTGTAGTGCCCCAACATGGCTGATGTTGCGAACCCAACTTAAAATAAGAACACTTATATAATTTATTTCAAAAAACTAAAAAACCAAAAAACTAAAACGACTTGCACCAATTACTCTAATTAAATATTTGGTTGAACGTTACATAGGTAAAATGTCACACAGTAAATAATGTACCACATGGAGCAATTGAAGAGAATTATGTAGGGATATCGGTTGCTACGGATTTACTGATTGAACTGAAACTTGATGTAACATTATTAATTGAATAACGAATGTTATGTTGAAATAACGAACGAACCAAGTATTTAAATAAGCAGCAAGCTAGGTCCTACCCACCTATTTAATTAAATATTACACTATATCCAATTACCTACTTATCTACCTATTTTAATAGTTAAGTACCTACTGATTAATAATAAAATTGTTTATGCCTTACAAAATATAAAAATATGAAACCATATTAAAGCCGTAGATGTTCTTTAAAATAACAATAGACTCATCGATACATGCGCCTACGCACTCCAAAAGTCGTGTCAATCGTCTAATAACTGCATCAGATTACCTGTCAAACGTGTGGGCGGGCGGAAAGCTCGGGGAAAGCGCCGCGAGTGAATCCAAGCCTGTGAAGGCTTCGGTGCTCCCTGCTATTGGCCGCTAACCGGCCAATGGCAACAACGGGGCGTGGCAATGCGCACGCGCCGCCTGCAAAACTAAATCGATTCAGTGTAAACGCAGCTGTCGCGCGGTTGTCACGTTCATCCAACGATTTCCTTTCTTCGTTTGCTTTTAATTATGAACTTTTTCTGAATACGTTTAAGTGCTGGACGATTTTGAACTTTTGCAGCAGAGCTAAAAGTGCATTTTGAACTGTGATTGCGTAAAATGATTCTGTGAAGTGACTGAGAGTAGCTGGAATTTTGATTGTTTGTTGGTGTTCGGAGTTAACATTGCAGGATGATGATGGATCAGGCACACTTTGGAGAGTATTTGCTGAGGCAGCAAATGCTGCATGCTGCATCACTGAGTGGACTACGTAAGTGATTTTGATGCCTAGCAAAGATTTGTAGGAGATTATTCTATAACAGAAAAATTAGATAGTTAGGAAAAAATTACCGACTTATTGGAAAATCTTAGAAATGTATTTACCGATCCTTAATAATTCGATAGCAGCTGATAAATTAGTCTGCCTCATATTCGAATGCGGGTACCTGGGTGGGTGGGGTACCTAAGGGATTTAATCCCCAAGTTAGAAATTGATCTACAACTAACAATACCTAATATTACTATACCTAGTTACCTAATAGTACCTATTTACTCATATATTTTGTTCAATTAGGATTTGTTTCAATATAATGATAATGTAGATAGGTAATTTTAAAATTTATTTAAGGAAAAATTGGTATGTGTATCACTTTCTCGCCTTTTGCCTTTTCTTTTTGTGTTTTTTTGATATTTGTGTGTTTTTGTGTTCTTAATTTAATTTTTGCTTAATATGGATCTAGGTTGTCCGAATTTATTTTTAATATTTTTATTTTTATTTATTTATGTATGTAATTCATCGCAATATATTCACTAAATTATTGATTGAAACTAAAGTGATTTATTGTCTTCAGTCCGAGTCGAAATCCTTGTATATGTAGTAAATAATTAAACCTATTACCTTTTTTTACATAATAAGGGACAGCTCTTGACCTCGAGGCTTTGCGTAGGCAAGGAAGAGGTCGACGATTGGGCCAGCTTTCCTAGAAGATGCCTATTAACTCTCTTTTTGAAGCTGTTAGGGTCGTAAGTCATAAAAAAGTAAGAGTTAATATTTCTGGTGGTTGAAATAAAAAAGTACTTACACAAACGTCAATAAACAAAAAGAAGGTGCGCGTTGATGTCTTTTGTATGAGGAGCGCACGCGCAGTCCGTCGGCTAAAGCTTACAAGTGAATGAACATTATTTAAAAATACTTTAGCCTAAAATATTTTAAAAAATAAGGACTTCTGATTTATATAAACATAAGTATTATTATTTAGAAAAATATGATTAAAAATAATAAAAAAAATTGCGAAAAATCTTGTATTCTTCATAGCTGAAGGTCGGCCCTCGATCGGAAAATAATAAAAAATAAAATCAATAATAAATACTACAACAATCAAAACAACCATAGTATTTTTAACACAGAAAAAGTGAGTTTTTTCCGTCTTAAACTTAGTTATTTCGTCCCTTTCATCACCATCTATATGCTAAAGTCCCTTAAAGAATGTTATAATAATGTATAACGTTTTGAGTGCTGAAAACCCAGAGGGCGCGCCGCACCTGTTGCAGGACTAGGCCCAACGTGTTAAGATTAACTCCTAAGTTTATTGAAAATCTTTCAGAACAGCCTTCATTGTTTACTGAGTACCTATCTTATAGTAGGTAATTGTGTATTTGCTTAAAAAAAATTGTTTAGTTAATTTTTTTTTAAATTTAATAACGGATTAATTTAATTTTCGTTAGAAATCAGCTATTAATTTTGGACCTATTACTTTCTTATTTATGCACTAGCATCCTTATTAAATAAAATTTTAGTTAATTAACTACCGTTGTTTATCAAATTAATTTATTCATTTTAAAACGGGAATATATTAAGTTTACCAAGTTTACCAAAAGTATTTTTATAGCTCTTACAAATTATGAGAACATTATTCAAAGATCGTAAATTAATATTAACACAAATTTTTAGTCGGTAGGTATTTAAGTAACAGATATTTTTACCCACGCACCTACTGAAACTTTTTAGTATAAGTTTGTAGGTATTCACGATCTTGTTCAGAAATTAGATATGGAAATTGAATACTGACCTTATTTAATATGAAAATTAATAATAATAAAAATTAATGTACAGAATCATTTTCCACAACAAGAAGTAGGTATACGACAGGTGGATATTATATATTTAGAAAAGTTTTTTTATAATTAGGTATAAAAAATAAATGTTAACAAAACCAGTAATCATAAAAAAGAACTACAAAAATATTCAGATCCAGAATCAGATTCAGAATTCTTCCTTGCGAGAATGAGTAGGTACAAAAAAATAGTCCAGCATTTATTTATTTATTTAATAGAAATAGATAATAGAAATAGGTTAAGTACCCAGCAGAAAATAGGGTTTGAATTAGGTAGTACTTAAATATCTATAGAAAGTCAATAAAATACAATAATTAATAATTATATCGAATATCATGGAACTAAAATTATCATCTATTTTATATAAACTTAGTTTGTAATTTAAAAAAAACTAAATAACTTTTAGAACTATAGCGTGAATCAAAGACAGATACAGATTTTTAGTAGTTGTAGAGTTCTTTGTGGAGGGTTCGTCCGGGGAAGTACTGCCACCATGCCTATTTCTGCCGTAAAGCAGCTGCGCTGTGTTTCGGTTTCGAAGGCGTTGCATCGTTGAGTACGTTCCGAAAAAACTTAATCTACGATGCAATACTTTGTGATAGGTAATGGTTACTCAACATCAAGTAGGCCATGTGCTTGTTCCATCTCCAAGTACCATAAAAAAAGAAACCTAGGCGAACGATAGGTACCTACTTTCGTACAGTTATCGCATAGTCGATGAAAATAAAATTATCTTATGGTGCATCCACGCCGCTGTTTCTTTTTGTGCGGCCACGTTTGTAAGTGTTTGCGGGCAATGTCTAATATGTTGGCAAAAAATTACGAAAACATAACAAAATAAATTAAATGTTAGACTGATTTATGTTTAGACACATATCCAGGCGACCGGTACCTACTTATGTACAGCAGATAATAGTACATTACTGCAGAGGCGAGCAAAAGAGGCATTGATGGACGAACGTGTAAATGTGCCGAATAAGCCGAGGCACTCATACGTGAGTCCATCAATACCTAGTTGTGGCCAAGGCTTGTATAGTATTTTCTCAAATAATGCGCGGAAATTAAAACAAAATAGTCCCTAAACAGAACTTGTACATTTTTTAATAAACAGAATTCTATTTGCAAGCCAGTTCGAAATATAAATAAACCCTTTGGTTAGTTACATCCTTGGTTGTCATGTTTCGGAGTAAAAGATCGTTCCATTTTTTAATAACACGACAGTTAACAGTTTTCATAGTAACGGCCGCTGCTCGCATGTAATTGGGCCAGTACAGCAATTTCGATTTATCTTGAAGAAGGTTGTCAAAATGATGCTCTAATTTCCAAGCATGTTTGAGAAAAAATAATATAGGTACTTTCGGTGCATTCACAGTGCAGTTTTTTTGTGAGGCAACGTTTCCATGTGTGAGTGGGCAATGTCTGATATGTTGCCATATAAAGTTGTTGCCCAAATTTTCAAAATAGTCAACTCATGTTTGTGAATAGTCTTGCAAGTTGCAACTGCCTTGTTACTGAAAGTTACTCTTATTAATTTTAGGTTATAGGTATATAATATATATTCGAGGAGCAATATTCAATTATTCAACAAATATTGTCAACAAATGTTCGCAAACATTAAAGAATGTCTTACTGTTATTGTGTTGCATTACGATGTTTCTCCACAAAAAGTAACTACGGTGTAGATGCACCTAACCTCTAGGGTTTTCTGCCTTCCTACGAAACCCTCATAATAAGTACTAAATAAGTTGGTTTTTGTTTCAATTATCTCAATTAAACGGACACATTATGAATACTCAAGTACTCTACAAAAACAGATAAATATTAATCAACTATCTAGTTAATTTGTTTCCAGAAAATAGGTTCTAGGAATTAAATTATCTTTGGAAGATAATTATCTGGCTCAATAAATTCAATGTGTCCTTGCTCTTTCGGGTCTTCCTAGAAGCTTGGCCATCTGTTCATCTGTTGGATCAAGTTGTTCGGTAGTGCATTTATATGGATTGGAACTTGAGTACTTTACTATTTGTAGTTCTTTTTCTACTTCTAGAGAAGTACCTACGGCATCTTATTCCTGTTGCAAGGTAATATATGCATGAATACGAGTTCCGTGGGTAAAGTATTGTTACTGATACATACGGTACAGGTCTTTGAGTGCTTTCACATCTACAACCCAGCAGACTCGTGGCCAATAAAACACGACTATACGGAGGACGCGCTGCAACTGCATGATTTCGTCACGCAACCATGCTGTGTAATCGCAAAGCGAATAACCAGCGCTGCTATTACTGCGATAATGTGAAGGTATCTGCTGCTGTCGCGCCATCCAATCGCTCTTAGGCCTGCCATATAAAAATACTTAATATATAAATAAAGCTGGACACAATCACACAGCATCATGTAGCCGAAAACTAAGCAGAGCTTGTACTGTGGGAACTACATGAATAATATACTACAAACTCTTTTTTTTGTAAATAGAAAACACCCAGACAAATATTTGCAAGAACATACAAACATTTATCTTGCGGTGGGAATTGAACCCGTATCCGTCTACGTCTCGGGCGGGTATTTTCCCACTGCGCCACAGAGGTTGTCGAACCTTTATCAGTAGCCAATCTATCCTTAAAGCTATCTCTCATAGCTCTTTAATAAATAAAGATTTTAAAAAAACCCTGATTGGATACGCATGTCCTTCGCGAGCAAATCGCCCATCAAACCGAAATGATAAGCACCGGTTCTCTTTTTACAAACTTTGACAATATGTCAATTGACGTTCTCTGAATTTTGACAGATGAAATGTCAAAGTTTGCAAATAAAAGTCCGGTGCCGATCATTTCGGTGTGCAACTGAGTTAGTAAATGAGGCCACTGGTAAGGCTCTGTAGTGATCTAATCTGAGCTGAGGTTTATATTGAGAAATAATAAATTACGCTAGAGTCACGGTCACCTTTGAATTCAGTTCTTGAAGCCTCAGTGTGGGATCAGATCTGTACTGTCTGAAGCTATGAGATAAATTAGGTCTGAGATTTCTCTCCCAAGAAGCGCTACTGACTCGATCTTCGTCGCTCCACATCCACTTTCTGCCTGCCACCACAAGTGATCGCTTCATCTAAATAGGGTACATCTTTCGCTATGTTTGCCTTCCTTCTTCGTAGGACATGGTGGCCATTCTGGTTCAAAGCCACCCTAAGGCCTCCGATCTAACATTTTTTTTAAAGTTTTGCCAATTAATTCGTCTGTGTACTCCACTGAAGCTTTAGCAATGTTGATTATTTTGATTGCTTGTCGGATAATATTGATATTATTTTTGCCTTCAGGGACCTAATGGTTAAAGAGTGATTTTCGCTCTACCTATAGCTCGATGTGCAACTTTTAATAGTGGACTAGTTTTAAAATGTTCATCGAGTGAGTAGTAAGTAGAGTCTGTTATTGCTTCGATACCATAGGCAATTCTATGCCATAGGTCAGACTGGTGTTACGCTTTTGTTAAACTTTTGTTTTCAGGCACTAAGATAGGTGACCTTTGGCGTAGTTACTGCTTCGCTTCCCAAAGGCAGCCAATCCAACTGAAGACTTCTAGCAATTTAAATGTAAAAAAGCAACATATTCTTTCAAAAAAACTTTGAGTAACAATTTAGTACGAAAGAATTGCTTCATAGAATTCGGCAATTGTACTAAACGACTACAAAACGTCGAACTTATAAAAACTGATTGTTGGCATTTATATTCCGAGAGCTTTGCTAATTATAAGAAGAGCATGCGCATTACATAGCTGATACATGTTTAAAAAAATCATTCATTATACCGCCCAATGTGTGACAAAAACTTGAGGTCTTTCCAAAGGGCATTACAGTCCCTTATTTACTAGCATTTAATAAGTAGTATTGTAGTACAAAAACTACCAAAAAAATGTATAAGTATTTCAACGGTGCAGCCTCCTACGAGAATATCCGCCAATTATACTCGCCTATATAATAGGTACTCAGTTTTTGTTTATTTTAAACTTAATTATAATCCCTTAGCTAGTTTTTTTGCGTTGGTTTCTCCTAATTTCGTTCACCTGTTAGTTTTTTCATCCAACGCCACCCCGTGTTCTCTGTACTTGTACGGGATAATAAATTGTTTTTGTTTGGGACTCTATTCCTTGTAAAGGACTTGTATAAATATTTTAGCTAATATAGAATGAGTATTACTACTGAATTAATTGTTATTACATCTATGCAAAAAATAGCTTTCACTTCAGCTGCAAAGTACCTGGGCCGCTCTAACTTTCTTGTTTACAACAATAAAATTGGACGCTACTAATAAGATCACGTAAAAAAATTATTGTTCTTAGTAAAATTGAATAAATAGGTTCTATAATCGTACCCGAGTATTTTCAATTCCAAATAGGTTTGTTCATTTCAGAAAATCATATCCATATAAGTTACTTAGATACTATCCTGACGCATCGACCCCGAAACGGGCTTTGGCCACCGACACGATGGCACGCCAGTGGCCTCCTGCCTTTTTCCAGTCCTCATAATTCTGTGGTATACAGGCAGAAAGAGGCTTTATAGGTTCCAGATGGTACCCTGAGTTACGGAACACAAGCCAGCCAGTTTGTACGGACCCCTGAAAACATTATCAAATAATTTCAAAGTCCAATTAACTTTATCGCGAATATTAAATTTCTTCAAAGGGTATCATTACCAATTTACCACTGATTGACAATAAAGGGAAATCACGTCCATTATCATCTCATCTCTGGCTGGTCGTTTGCAGCGAGCGGCACTTTGGTACAAACCGCTAAAATGGACACGCTCATAAAATGCCAACCTAAAGGTGTTTTTGACGACAAACAGGAATATTAAAAATGCTCCAGCTAAACATGTACATTGACGACATCTGTGTGTCGCGAAACATTGTTTGTATTATTTGCAAATATTTGCCTTGGATCTGGGTGTTCTCTATTTATAATATAATAATAACAAATAATAAATAATTCTGGATGTTATTTATCACACAGCCTCATGTAAAAAAAATGTCAAACTAAGCAGAGCTTGTGCTATGGGGAACTACATGATTGATATATTACATAGATACGTTTTTTTTGTAAATTCATATACACATCATATAATATGTTAGGTATTTACAGTAAATATGTTTTTCACTTCTCTTGCTCAAACAGTATATCACAATAGTGTAGCTTAGCGGGCCTAAAACTCGAGTTTAATACCTCGGGCTAAAAAGTATTTTTTCTTTTTAATTAGACTTCGACTTCTTGGTGCTCCGTCAATCTTTTTTTTGAAAATAGAACCGTCTTGGTGATGTTTTATGAAGGTTGATTAATTTTTAGTAAAATTTCTGAAAATTGTCTAATTTTGAATTGTTTTATTTTCTCGCAATCGAAGTGAAAAGTAGAGTGTTTTACTCGGGCCAAAACCACCCATTATAACTCGGTCTTGTCATCTTCCCTCGCTACGCTCGGGAGTATAACAACCTCGTATATAATGGGATGGTTTAGTCCCTTGTAAAACAATCTACTATTTAAAAGTACTATGTCGGTCATATGGTAATCATAAAACACGCTCTGCTTACTTTGGGGCCATATGATTTGTGTGCAAAATGTCCGGAATTCCTAATTATTTACTAATGGGTGACTATTTAGCAACCAAGACGACTGTACTGAATGATTTTATTGCACAAAGTTTTATGAGACCACTTAACCGGTGTAGAATATTTCAGACCAATAGTTTATGACATGGCATTACATAACTATGATTAAATTATGTACCCATAATAATAACAGTACGTGATGATCAGGTTGATACAATCATTCCAATGCTTATGTAAGTACGGTGAAAGTCCAAAGCCTATATAGGCGTATAGGTATAAGGCGTCTAGCTAGTTCTATTTTCAACAGATAATCTAACTCAAATAAATAGTTTATACTTACCTACTATTGCATGAATAAATAATGGTGTAGGACGCTCCCGTTAGGAGGAGTGACGATTTGCAAAAGGCTGCTGGTGGAAGCTGGATGCGTCGACCTGAGGACGGGGCGCAATCGCGCTCATTAGGGGAGGCCTATGACCAGCATTCGAATGACTCTACTTGCGCAAGACGCGGGGTACTTTATACGAGGCCTCTAGTCAAAGTGTCAAACAATAACATATTACGCGTTAAGCCGGGCGATTCTAAAAGGCTTATTACACCACGCGGTATTCAGTCTGTCTTAGTAAGACTGTCTTACTGACTAATTCGATTTGACTTACTCTTATTACACTACGCTAAGTGTACGACAGTCTTACTAAGACAGACTGAATACCGCGTGGTGTAATAAGCCTTTTAAGTGTAAAATTAGGGGATGCAACGTAACTACCTACATGTATTATAACATGATTGTAACATAACATTTACTTTACATAACTATCTAGTTTAGTCTAGGGGTCTAGAGTCTAGACCCTAATAGCCCAGCTACATTAACACTCATCAGCGAGAATTCGTGTTGTGTGAAAGAGACGCATTATAGATACTTTTCACTAGGCTGACAGAGAAACAATAGGTACACAAATTTTCGCTGAAATAAAAGAAGAAGACTATATTTAAGTGTGATGGTCAGTTTCAGAGTTATAGACTTCGAGCAAAATAAGAGTTATAGATTGTACCTGTCATTGCGAACGTGTTCATACCATAGATATAGTATTATAAGAAAAAAAATCCAACCTCTTTGGTTTATACAAAGACGTTTCATCAGACAATTTGTTCATACGCGTAGTCGTGTTGACGAAGAATGCCTTGTGGATTTTATGTGTGAATATTTTGTATCTCATTTACATGCAAGCTCATAAGCAAGAAACTGCTAACGAACATACAAATTAAAGTTTTGAGTTATTGTAACCTACCTATTGTAACTGTTGATTTTAGCATAATTTGTATAAGCTTAACCCGGTCTTGATTTTTAATTTGGGTGCTTAAATATCTTGCATTTCAAATGAGTTTTACGTTTTTGGTTTGCTAATGCCTTAATTCAAGGTTTTTTTTTTGTAAATATTTATTCATTTAAAAATACCTACACATCAGTTGTGCTGTATTTTTGGAATGCGATCTTCTTACTTCAAAAACACATTTAAAAAAAAAGTTTCAATATAGATGTTGTATCGATTGACCTATACAATGAGGTTCATTGGTTTTCATGTTCTATAGTTGAAAAGCCAAACTTAGTTAAAGTTTTCAAGAGTTTGAACGAAGATACTTATCACCACCTTATCACAGATTTATAAGTTTAGATACTTATTTACCTACATGATCTCAGACAAAACCAATGAGATTTGGATCAGACTTTGTCAACACCAATCGCAGAAACCGAACCCTTATTTTTTTGTTTTAGAGCACCGTATGGGAGCTGATGCAGAACCGCCGGTGTGTGAAGCCCGACTGCTGAATGCTGATCTCTGGCAGAGGTTCCACGATATCGGCACTGAGATGATCATCACTAAAGGAGGCCGGTGAGTTCTACTCCCTTATCTTATTAAAGAGCTAGGCCAACTCTTGTGTTGGAGTTTTTAGGTAAATATCAATAAAAAACTCGATAAAATAAAATATCAATAAAAAACTCGATGGGACCAAACCACAAAGAAACTCAAGTTTAAATAAGTCAATAATTAATTGATTGAATTGTTCAATTCAATTAATTTCAGAACCATTATGGGAGTTTACAGAACACTTGTCAACGTTATTTGCATTTATTAATTTACACATCATTACTGTAGTAGGAACAAAACAAGTAAAGATAGAGGAAATTTTTCTTTAGTCCTAGTGATAATTTCGATAAGTTATGTACGAGCATAGACCTAGATCTATTTCTGTACGAGTTCTGCGCTCAACTCTGGATACGAAGCTTCACGATGCTCTCCACGCAGTCAAAAATCGAAATAGTTGTCGAGAATTGTCAGAAATAAAGACTACGGGGGAATCACGACCCTCAGTCATGAGAAGTGCGACGAGAGGAGGATTCAGCTAAACGGCAGTTGAGCAGAGAATTACTGTTAGCGATATTCAAAGTTTAAAGTTAATTCTATATTGTTCACTTTTTAATTTATATAATGGTTAGCTACATGTGCTGACCTATTACTGGCTTATGTGTTTTATACCAGTAAGTATCCATAAAACTTTATATGCTATTGGTTTTCATCAAAATTAAGTAAATAAATATATTTCAAAGTTAATCGAGGACCAACATAGGTACCAATTAAACTCAGATAAAAATCTTTCAAAATCAAAAATATAAGATATAACCCAGTGAATATTCTACATACTTTTAGAAGGTCCAATTCAACAGAACTTGCGATGACCATGTCCAGAAATTTAAATAATATTCGGCTTAGTTCCGTGGAAGTACCTACTACCGCCATGCTTATTTCTGCTCTGAAATAGCATTGCTGTTATTCGGGATAGGTTGTGGGTACACCCTTCAAATTGAATCGGCACCCGCCGATGAAATTACAGGCACATTCTGCATAACACCTTCATCCTTCATGCATGCTTCAAGTTGATGGACGCAGGGCGTTGTATCGTGGCACGTATCGTGTACGTGGTAGTAGTAGTAGAGTTCTTTGTGGAGGGCTCGTCCGGGGAAGTACTGCCACCATGCCTATTTCTGCCGTGAAGCAGCATTGCTGTGTTTCGGTTTGAAGGGTGTGGGTGCCGGTGAAATTACAGGCACAAGAGGCTTATCATCATCATGCCTCAAGTTGATGGACGCAGGGCGTTGCATCGTAGAGCACGTTTCAAAAAACGTGATCTATGTTGCAATGCTTTGTGATAGGTAATGGTTACCACTCAACATCAGGTGGACCATGTGCTTGTTCCATCTTCAAGTAACATAAAAAAAAACCTTCCAAATATCCGTGACCTACGAAGCAATTCTTTGTTATAAGTAATGGTTAAAACTTATCATTAGATAGGTCAGCTGCTAGATCCATCTTCAGGTACCATACAAAAATGGTCGAATCAGCGGTAAGTTAGCTTTAATAGTAGATTGTTTTACAAGGGACTAAACCATCCCATTATATACGAGGTTGTTATACTCCCGAGCGTAGCGAGGGAGGATGACAAGACCGAGTTATAATGGGTGGTTTTGGCCCGAGTAAAACACTCTACTTTTCTCTTCGATTGCGAGAAAATAATACAATTCAAAATTAGACAATTTTCAGAAATTTTATTAAAAATTAATCAACCTTCATAAAAGATCACCAAGACGGTTCTATTTTCAAAAAAAAAAGATTGACGGAGCACCAAGAAGTCGAGTTTTTATGTAAGAGAACGAATGCTTTGTACGGGCTGATGATTTTAGACAAAAATTAAAAAGAAAAAATACTTTTTAGCCCGAGGTATTAAACTCGAGTTTTAGGCCCGCTAAGCTACACTATTATGATACACTTTTTGAGCAAGAGAAGTGAAAAATAAATTATTTCTACAGTTACATGGTTTTAATAAATAAACGACACACTTCCCGTTATTTAGCTTAATGATGATCCAATGACATTACAATAATCTGTCGATATTAACATACCAACACTATGGTGTCGATGTGCTTTCTCAATAGATAATGTGTCATTTCTAAACAAACGAGCCTATTTATCGAATCGCTTAGCACTTGTGTAACAAGGAAATGACTTAAAAATCTGATAATTAGCTTAATTCGTAGAAAGTTTACGTGATTCATTAATACGTTTCGCAGATTAGGAATATTGTGTATTAAAATTCTTAGACCACTTGAAACAATAATATAAGTACCTATTGGATATAAGTACCTATAGATAGCTAAGGTATGCGACATCATCACAGGCTGTCGGTCGGGCCAAAATTCTTGAACTGCATGTGTGTAGAAACTACGTTGCATATTTTCCGTTTCCAAATAAACATCTCGCAAGCGACCAGCTCAATTAATCGATACAGCTGTCGAATCCTAGAATCGAATTTACAAAAAGGCATTACTCGTAATAAATTACAAAGTAATAACAAAAACTTAACGAAAACCCATTAGGGCTGCCGAATCTGACGCGGGGCTTGTTAACGGATAATTTGGGGCTCCGGGCCGGACCTCCGTCATAGACAAAACAAACAGCTGCCTCGACGGCAATTTGTGCATTTCTCTAAATGGCCGAGCACAAATTACAGCTTATTATAAGCTTGTTTGCTTTACGACGTACCCCTTCAATTATTTTTTTTCGTGATCGATAATGTGGGACGAGCAGTGAAGAAATTACACAGTCGTCGCGAGCTCGGCGCCTCCGCCCTTCCTCCGGCGACCACCGCGCGCGGCCGAGCCTTCCGCGACCTGCTCCGGCTCTATCATTATGTACTCCATCTCGTTATTAGTAGATGGCAGCCCGCGGGCCGTGGCCGACTTACCTCATTGCGCAGCACTCTACTCACTCTCCCTCAGATTCGTACTTACATCCGCGATACTCAGCACCGGTAATGTGATGTGCGTGCAATGCTCGCTTACGGAACTCTTTCCATGCGATAATAAATTAAATACCGATGGTGAATATCATACCGGATGTTTCTTTCGTAGTGAGGCTTTATCCCAAAAGTAGATCAATAATGTCACGTCCGACAGACTTGTGAGAGGAGTATAAATAAAAATATTCCGTAATTAATGGCGTGTAATTAGAGTTCGGACCGCATAGGGACAGCGTTCACTCTGGTTATTAAGATCCGAACAAAAAGCGCTCAGATGGTTTTCCGAAACAAATCGCAATCGTGCGCAGAGGCTGTATCGGCGCGCCTGCGCATCGCGCGCTTTTTGCGCGGGGGGATAATTAGCCGGGTTCATCCGAGCTCCTGTCATCTCCTACACGTTTTTTTCGGCGCGGCCTCCGGCGCAGACCACCACGCGGTCGCTAAAATACTGATCAATTTACCGCTTTATCCGAACGTTTGGTGAATCTCGTTAGCTTAGCCGGGGTCCGTCTAGAGGTCACTCTTGTTTGTTTTGTATTAACGAGGCCGCGTGAGAGCGGCCGGGGGCGCGCCGGCGCCGGCCCTGGCGCCATACGACTCGAAATGGGTCAAAAATATTTGATGCATTTCTCGCATTGAGCCCTATCCCGTGCGTGCGCCGGATAATTGAGTTATTCTATGAGCCACAAGTGAGTAAGTACAATGCTGTACCTACAATGGTTCAAATTGTTCATTGTAGCCGAATGCTTTTAGTCTGTTGAAACAGTGTTAAAAGCTGTTTTTAAAGTATTTCTTATCCGGAGTGGGCAGGATTTTGGTGGTAAATTGGTAATGCAAACAATAGATTTGGGCGGTTCGTTTGTGCGGGCAGGGTCGGAGACCAAGTTAACACCTGCTCGCGGCAGCCATCACTGGGGCTATGTATTAGGCCAGGCTTCGGATTGTATCATCCGACCCCACCTGCCTGTAGATGTTAATTTTTTATGAGGCATATAAAAGCTCTATTAAGGTTTCACTAAGACATTAGTAGGTACATTTTTATAGTGTGTTTTTGACTTATTCCATACGCTCGGATACTCTTCTCCAACTCTGCCAAATGGAAAATCAATATGGAGCCCCAAACGGTGACAAGCTCCATCTGTCCCATTCCATGTTCTGAGATAATACTTAACCCTCAATAATCACCGTAAAAACAAACACCGGTTGGGATAGAGAAGGTTATTTATTTTTTCTCAAAACTGAAATATGACAAATGGGCGAGGCGCGCCGGCCGCTCGCGTGTCGTCGCACAGACCTCCCGCCATTTTAAAAACAAACACACAACAGAAAAACTCGTTATTTATTCTTGTGTTATTCGACGGGAAGGGCGCGCCCGAATTTGCTCGAAATAATCATAAGTTATAATTAAAAAAGTCTGTGGTAAGCAGGTAGCAGTCGTCTTGCTAGAGCACAGGATCCTAGTCATCACGCACGGCACATTGGCAGCATGTGTATCTCATATCACAACATCGCTGTGTTTACAACCAGACATTTAATTATCTACCAATTTCATTCCCCATTTTAAAGGGCGATTAGCAGTTCCCGTCAACCGTAATCTCATCTTGGATCGGAGACGTCTACGAAATCATATCTAATAATCGAGAAGCTCATTCGGCGCTTGTTTTAACAGAAATACCGATTAATTGATTTGATCTGTGTCGTAATTAAAATGGGTGATTAGGGCGCGGGGACCGGCGCCGGCGCCTCAAAGCGTCGCCGGCAACATTCCTTTTGTTTTACCATGGGTCGTTTGTCGCCTGCTTGCTGGCCGGGCGTGTTGCTGGTCTGTTCTGTTGGAGGGTGATGCGTGGGAGTGCGAGCGAGAGGTGCGCGGGCGCCGACCGCCCGCCGCGCCGCCGGCCGCCCGCCGCGCGCCCCGCCCTAAGCACGCAGCAATAATCAGATTATGACAGCCGATCGTCTTCCTACTATGCATGTATCACTCCATATCGGCTCTCAATGATAAATAAACTTTACCGTGCTCTCTTTTGATTCATTATTTTATTATTCATTCCACCTACAACTGATCCTGAAGTTGTCGTTATCCGGTTCTCAACTGTAAGTCTTAAGGATCTGATTTTTCACTGCTTGTTATGATGTAACGATGGTGGACCAAACTAAAAAAGTCACAGCGTTACACTAGTATTATGTATAAACACAAGCAGTAGTGATATTTATTGAGATAAATAATAATGCATTATGGACATTAATCTTTTCCATGTGCCCACATCCTCTCGTCACTCTTCCTGAAAAATTGACAGCATTCCCCTGTCTTGCGCGACGTCAGATTGAAAGATATCTGCAGCACGATGTAGAGCTTATCAGCTGACATAAAGCTTTTTGTTTTAAGTGCCGACAACAGCGGGTGGTATGTATTCATGAAGCCTTGCGGTAAACGTGAGTAATAAAATGCTGATGTTGATGTATAATTGGCTTCTCGTGGCCTCCAATCATCATCACAAACTTATATAGTTAGTTCCTAGGCAGCTCCAGACTAATTTGAGCAATAATAAAAAGTGTGACAGCTTCCATTTATCCTGTTGACCAAGAAAATTACTATAAAGTACACAACTATTACTTTAAGAGCTATAATATCGGAGAGAAAACTTGTTTGTACAATTTAACTTGATAGAAAACGTTTACAGTAATGAAGAGTTGAAAAAAATTTGTTAGGAACGCTTTCTTTCGATTGAAAACGTAGTGTCATCGGTCGTAATGGGCGATTCCAGCGAGAACAGCCCGGCATCCGAAGCACGCGCCGAGGAGTCGCCACCATCAGTCGATCGTATCGCAATCTCTAGGGAGGGCATCCACGATACCTCAAACTGTCACAAGTTTGTATACAACGCGTCATACAATGCTGTCAACAAACACATTAAAACTTACAGCTACGTTCAAACTCGTCGATGTGTATCATGCTATGACGTAGACCCGTCTACGGCAATACCTTCGTTCGAGCGATCCAGAATCGCGGAGTCATCGCTGGCTCCCGCGGCTTTTTGTCTCGCCACAAGCTAAAACAATCGTCGAACGATGAAAAAACAAAAACCAAAACGATAATTTCGATTGTGGAATATAAAAAATGCGCCCGAGCATCATCGTTGGAGGAAGATTCGTTTTTTGCCGGACGACAGCGGTCCTGATGATAATTTCTCATTAGGTTATAACATTTTTGTAGGTTGAAACGTCGTAAATTCCACGAATAATTTAGTAAAGAAAGTGGTCGTGTTGAAGATGTTTTGTTTTTATGGCGCCAACGAGCAGTTCGGGTTAGATCGGTATCTTCTGATACAAGCGTTTAACCCATGTTACTCGGAACCCGGGAATTATTCTCACGAGTCCGACTGCGGGCTACCTAACAAATTGTAATGTGAGCGGATGAGACGTTCCACATTCTTTCAGACGTCAACATGCAAAAACTGACCGTACTAAGCGGTGTCTTTGAGTGTAAAATTATTGACGACGATCCAGTTTTAGCCAAGATGAGCGTATCATACATACCACACTTTTTAATGTAAGTAACTTGATATAAGTATCACCTACTGGCTACTACGCATTAATTTCTCTACCCAGATCTGATCTGGCACTTTAAAACGTGGAGACATGTCGCGTACGTGTTTATATTCTCGAATACGTGTCCATAATGTGGTCCTAGAAGCGCGGTCATTATCCGGAGTCTGTGCTGGGTGAACCGTCAATCATAATGCTCGTAAAAACATGGACACGTATAGAGACTAAAAGCAGAAGACGTAGTAACACCATTATAGAAGTTTCACTTCAATAACATTATTAGCGGGCGACACGTAAATAAATAAAACTTTATGTTGTTATTTTAGTGTCAATTTGGGAGTATGTACCAGAACCGAGCCTATGAGGCGAAGTTTTTCGGACATTGGCTCTTTTCAGGCCACCATAACCTACCTAAACCTTGTCATCAACATTATCAGCCTATATCAGTCTACTGCTGGACATAGGCCTTCCCTAATAAGCACCATTGCGCCCTGTGCCCTGCCTGGTCACTGACCACAAACAAATTCACAATGACCAAGAAAGAACCAGAATTCACAACAAGAAAAAGAATTCACAAAAGTTGCTAAACAAACTTTTGATTTAGTTTAGCCGAGTGTTTTAATACAATCACAGGTATTGAGCTGTGCAAAAATATTGGCAATGTTAGATCGTGACCCAGACTTTTGACCAATGACACTCAAGCCTTTGTATCGCTTTTTATCACTAAGTTAGCTTCTACCACTTCTACTTGAAAACTGATTTAAAGTGACAAAGTGACAAAGGCAGTACAACAACCGGTTGAAAACTTTAAACATCTAGTCGGATTTGTTACATTTCACGCAAGATTTGTCACTAACGAGCCGTACGTACGAGCTTTTTGTCCTCACCATTACGAGTAAACAGCATGTAGGTATGCGTGGAAAGAAACCTTTAATTACACTTTATCGCCTCGTTTCATTGGAAACTATTAATTGGTTCAAGACTTCTCATCTTATAGCTGTGATACTGCTATAGGATTTATATGCAGTCTATATTTTATCACTGGTCTTTGTCTTACCAAATATTCAACTACAAATTTTTTGCTTTAAATTGCAGTGTTTATATTATACATTTGGAAGCAATATTTGCGCATTACCTCGTACATAAAACGGTTAAGAAAAACCCGTGGCTTAGTCTCCACACGACCATTTCTTTCCTATGTAGAGCCGACGCGACTGGGCAAAGAAGATGTCCCAGTACAGCATTCCGTACGAAAAGAATGCCAATACGCGGCATAAATTATCAAGATCAGGTAGATGCCAAGGCCTGAGTTTTCGACAGCTTATAACTTTGTCCAAATGATGACAAGATAGGTACCTAAACTCCCGGGTACAAACGGGCGATACTACAATTGAAAAATATAATATTGTTTTTCAATGAAAACTATTGCAACTATTTCAGTTTATGCTGTTCATATCTGTATAATAAAAATGATGAAAGTTTACTTCTGACACAGTATCCCATGGCTGTCTCCCAGTCCCAGGCCCGCCACCCGTGCTCGTGCGCTGATAGCATCGCCCGCGGCTGCGCCTGCGCCGCTGCATCGCGACATCACGCTCCGATCCTATCGCCGCTCGCTACCGAAACCCATGATAACAACTAGGGATGTCACAAAGCCCTTCGAATAGTAACCAAAAAAAAAGGAATATATAAATAAAAATAAAACCTTTTGCACCCTAGATGATTGTTAGCGGCGAGTGGTACTTTTTGCTCACTGACCAGGACGCTGTAGTGCCTGCGACGTGGTTAGATGGAGTAGGATTATAGCACCTATACCACCCTCTCAGCCTAGTCGGTCTTATGCATAGGAAAGACATGGTCAATAAGTGTGGAGTAGACGAAGTGTGGAAACCATCGTGAGGAAACCCGCCACGGGTTTCCTCCACGATGGTTTCTTTTATCATTTTAAGCAAGTCCATTGCGCACATAAAGTATCGAAAAAATCCATAAGTGCACGGCCGAGATTTGAATCTATGACCTCCGGTTTGGAAGTCGGGGTACATCCCACTTGGCCATCATGGCTCATATTAATTTTCTACATTCACGTTGTAGGAAATCTTCCATGATACCACCAAAACAAAGCTGGCCTCATGTTTCAAAATACATAAAAAAATAAATTTCTTAAAATATAAAAATCCTATATACTTTTATGAATAAATATACTGTAATTTGGTACAAAAACCCATTCAATAGGCGCTCAAGAGTGGAGTTTTGGATAAGCTAAGCCTGGGATCAATTATGGCATCGTCGAAAACTTATCGTGCCTTTTAGATTCATATCAGTTATTTTACACCTCTAGACACAGAGAGCATGCATTTATTATCTATTTCCCATATTTTCCTCTATTTACACGATAAATTTAATGAAGCAATAGTAAATTTTTAAGCGTGTAACGAAGGTTTCTATTCAATCTGTAATATGTCTGCTACGTCACATCCCTATGCACCCTGGTGACCTGGGTGGGTTAGGCTGGGTGCAACATGACGCACGATTCTCTAATAAAAGTGTCGCAACGGCGTCATGGTCCACTCGTTACAGTTCTCTGAGAAACTCTATTTTGGTCATGAACAGTGATGGTTTGCATATAGAAGCTTTCTTTTTGTTATTTGTACCAACCTACTTATTCTATTATAGTCATTTGAATAATTTCTAAACAATAATCATAAGTTTAGAATAGAATATATTTTTATTCAACACACACAGAAACACAAGTTTATGGGTCTTTTTTACTTTAAGGCTTGATGACGTGTGAAAAAATGTTCAGCATTATTTAATTTATTGTTTTTCAACTTCAGTTTATATGATTGCGTGAATCTATATGGGTATTCTAATCTAACCTCAAAACCAAAACACGGGGAGCCCTATTATTGAATTAAAATAACTGTGCGCATGCGCATGTGTCTGTTGGGTTTTATTTATTTCTTCGATACTGCAACAAAGTTGAACCTTACCGTGTAAGCTCCTAAAATCACCGCCATTTATCATTATCAACAGTCAAAGTCAGCTCGGACATAAATGGACATCGAAGCATTTTCCGCATAATGCAAAAGGTATTACTAATAGAATGCAAATCCTGACCAATAGCAGAATGACTACTGCAACTAGTTGGCATAATAATCTGAATGCACTTTGCCACACATTGTAACAATAATCAACAATTATAGCTGACAGTTGCAAGATTAAAGCGCGCACAAATTAGCCGAGACGTTTCCATGCATGCGACATCAAAACAGAATTCTGTGAAGTATGTAACAACGGTTCAATGTCAATAGGATATGACTGGATGTAGTCAGGAGAGGGGCTAACTTTAAGGGGCAGAACAATTCTAGTAGGCCGGATTTGTTGTGTTACGGAGTTGTCATGAATATATTTTAGAAAACTTAGTATCAAAGCTTCCAAAAGCCTCCGAAATGGCTTAAATACTACAAAGCCAGGATTAACATCTTTAAGTGCCTTCTGAAGATCAGGAGTACTCTGATCTGAATGCCACTCAACGGCCACTCACTCAAGTAGTGACGGTATGGAGGAACTTAGTCAATTAGATCCGCTAAGAACGCCGAAGTAAGCGAGGTCACGGTTTATTTCTCATCAAGAAATCACTATTGTAAGGACTTTTGGGGAGGGGTTCCGATTTTCCCCCAAAATCCGGACCTGGTCAATGTCGCAACGCCCACTAATTGCGTTGATGACGCGTCCGCGGCGCGTTTGAACCCAACACATTACCACAGATTAATTGAAAGTCAGCACAGCCTTGGCGCGATTCCTGGTAGCTGGCATCAGCGGACGCGGGCATTGACAGGTGCAGACATGGGAACTTTCATGTTGACATTTGGCAATTGAGCCTCTGGTGCATTCTTTTAAGTTCTGAGCAAGTTCTGTCTTTGTCATGACTTGAGATTATTCGTATATAATGAGCCTACAGTGCTGAAAAACAAAACTGTCTATCTCGAGCAGGAAACCCTCCGGGCATGGCACGGAACGTCATTTCCGAAGCCCACAGTGCAGTCAAAGTTAACGTGCCAGTGTGTAACGTGTATAAAGAAAAACAACATTTATTTGTCTAACAACATTTATTTATTTATAGAAAAAACTTACAGAAAACTCCAAAGCGCCCAAATGCTTATTGATTACAAAAGTGACGAAACAACGAAATGAGAGAATTATTATAAAAATAAAGTTTATAAAATACGATGGCTAAACAGTAATTAAAAAATAGAATTCAATAATAAATTTACATAGCTATAAAATTTGCAGAACGTAGGGCCTACGTATTATACCAAGTACTACTTAGGGACAGCGCTTTGGCACACATTAGGGGAGGCCTATGTCCAACGGTGGACTTCTATAGGCTGATGATGATGTTGATGAGGTACTTCTAGTAAATATATTTCAAAGATCAGTAATATGTTGAATACTTTATGCTATTATTGTAAGCTCCGTTTTGATCCTGTGTTCCGATCGATTCTGTAAAATTTCAAAGTTGCAATAAATTTATTTGATGTTCAGAAGTATATTCTTTCAGTAACAAAGAAATGGCAGGAAAAAAGTTCATAATTAATGCAACCATTGCATGTTTCAGAACATAACATGATTCTTGTTCTTATTCGTATGGCTAACACAATAACATGATAAAAATAAAACTTACAGTCATCTGTGTTGCGTGCCAATTACCATTTTACGACTTTTATAATGATCTACATTTCAAAGAACGCCCTAACAGCCTCCGCAGACACAACGCTTTGTCGTCGCGCTTAGACGCTACGACAAGCTGCGGGGGACAATTTTCATACATTTTGTTCAAAGCTCCGCACACACGGCGACAGTCGCGACGACAATTTATGACAGTCGCTCGCGCTCGTTTCTAGGCGCGGCGACAAACGCCAGTGCAAGCGACAGTTTGGCGTCTTGTTGCGACGACTAAGCGCGACGACAAAGCGTCGTGTCTGCGGAGGTGGTTATAACAGCTACAAAACAACAAAACCATGGCGCAATACTGAACCAGTCGCAATCGTAATCAAAACAAGCTGAAACTAATCTACCTTGATGCGGAAATAATTTTATTTTCTATTCATATAAATAATGAAATGATTGATATGATATCATTCTCATCATGTAGGTCTTGTACAAAAAATATTGATTGGATATCGATAACAAGCGTAGTTTTCCGCCTTCGTAATTATCCAGTGAAACGCACGAGGGTGCGCCTGTGGAATATTATGTAGTCTCATCGTCGAGATAGTTTTTTTGTTTAAAGAAAAAGTACCTGGATGACCGAGCTTTGCTCGTTTTCTGAAAATAAAACCTAGCTAGATCAATTTATCGCCCCCGAAAACCCCTGCATACAATATTTCATGAAAATCGTTGGAGCCGTTTCTGAGATTCAGATTATTTATACATACATAGGTATATGATGATTTGGAAAAGTTTCAATCTACAAATTTGATGTTCTAAGACGCTTAGTAGATAATATAAGTTTGCACTTTTTGCAGCACCTAGATTATTTACAAGATAAATATCTTGAAAATAATTATATCAGCCAAACAAAATGCACAGGGCGACTAATCCCCTATTCTATAATACTTAGTCTTATTTAACATCCAGTAAGCTTCTTTGATTTTATAGCAGCAAAGCCTTGTTTTGCATGGAAAGTTAATTTAATGATTCCTCAATCGAGTGTCCCTTTTCGCGTCCTTTTCTATTAATTAGTGGACTGCGTTGCTAAAACGTTAGAGCCTGGTTAGAGCCCATAGAGCACACTAAACCGACGCTAGTATTCGCGAGCGGCTGTGCGCTTGCGCCACGCACATAGAATTAATATCAATTAACACACACTGGCTTAATTGTGAATCGGGCGCGGATCGCGTGCGGCGGCCCCTTTGTCGGCGCTAGTGAGCTCCCTGCGCCTGCGCAGCTTTAATTCGCAACAGTAACAGTGTATTGATACTGTAGCTAGACTGACCGCACGCTATCGGAACTTCGGGGAAGTGTGCTCCCGTGATTTGCGGGACATATCTGGAGAGTGCAAGCTCAAAACGTATTAGGCACTGTCCGTGCTAGAAGTTTTTTCGTTTAATCTGCTCTATCTTGAAGATTATTATGGAAATGTCTGGGGTATGTCGCTTTTCGCTGAAAATACATAATTTGCATTAAATATGCAGCTCGCCCTCAAGCTCGTAGCTGAACCCTATTTGCCAAGTTCCTGCCAAAATGCATCGAGTATCCTACCTAACGCTGTATTCATTTTTAAACCTTTTTGGTCCTTTTGCCTTCATGATTCTCTCCAGATCTTTACACAACAACACGAACAATACCTGTATTACTTATTTACGGTTACGGTTGGTGGTCTGTTATGGAGCAGACATCTGTATGCGCGTGCCTTAACTCCTTCCGCGAAAAGCTTCCTAAAATAAGCGCCATTTCCGCTGCGCAATAATGATCTGTAATACTGGGACATATGATTGCAATTAGCGATTTCTAGGTACGGCACCACGGTCGGCGAGCACAGATCCTGTGCTTGATTGATCGACGGACATCAGCTACTTCAGTTATCTGTTAGATAAATGGTCGTAACTCTACTGCGATAATTTTGTCGGCAAACGGCGAAACTTAATGACAAAAAAGTTGATAGGATGATAAAAAATAATGTTTACTTCTTTGGATAGTTTTTCACTAATGTTTTGCGCAAAGACAAATGTCATCTTAAAAACTATCTCCATGATTGCTTATCTGGGTTATCTACGATAAGAATCGCCGCTTTTCAGTGTATCATCAATTCATCCGTTATTCCAGCTTTGACAGGATTATAATTAGAAACTGTCTGTCCTTATCCTTACGGCTTGTTTTTAATGTCGCTAGACTGGTCCCATACTGCGCTCGCATTTCATTAACTTGAAAAAAATTGAGTTCTCATAAAACGGTGTGATTTATACGGGGTCGGGAGCCGGCGACCGATCGCCACCAGTTCTAAGGGCACAGTACAGTGTTATCCTTGATCACCTGTATTACTACCAGAGAAGGTATACAATTGCTTGATTATTTCCCAGCCGCTATTGACCGAACAATCAACTTCAACAAGCGATTATATTAATCTTCATTACCGTTTCATTCTCATGATTATTAGTCGAATATATATTTTTTTATTTCTTTTAGTATAACTATTTGTTGTTGTTACTTAGTAATATAAAATACCTAAAGAAAAAGACACAAGATAAAATTAAGCACAAATGCAAAAATAATAATTCACATGTCCTGATATAAACTTTAACTCCGGCCAGGTGGCGTGGCGATCTGCGAAACGAACGACCAGCAGGGTAAAAGCTGGATGCGTCGAGCTCAGGACAGGGCGCAATGTCGCTCATTAGGGGAGGCCTATGTCCAGCAGTGGACTGCTATAGGCTGATGATGATGATGATTATATAAACTTTTGTTAAAAAGTTGAGTAAAAATCAACTTTAACATGTTTTGTGGGTAAATTACAAAACTTTTTATTGAAAACACAATCTTAACGATCTGTTGTGTTCTGTGTTCGGCGTCAAGCTCATATGCCTTACAATAGTGTTCCGATGCAGCCGGTAGATAAGCTTTGTACCGGTGGGCCAAGCTCGCTCGGCCCGACTGTCAACTAAATTACCTCTCCGTTTGTCGGCCCTTCCATTCGCAATTTACGAGCACCGAGGATACAAGCAATCTAAAGGCGCCGGCGCCTAAAAAGGCTCCGAATTAATTCCACACTTTCACCGTACGACATCAATATTCATAAGAATTTGTAAGCTTTTTACCTAAAACATACCGCGAGGTGTTCTGAGCGCGACAATGCGGTTTTTACCTGTCACTGACTTGAGTGACAAGAACACAAATTTTAATGAGTGTAGTCAGATTTACAATTTAATTTAAAATAAGCTTTCTCATATCGTATATATCTCATCATTTCGCATATCAACGGCAATTTCTTCGTGGATTTTATACATATACAAAATCGGATTTTACCTTCGAATCCGCCAATCAGCGTGAGAGCGGTTATAAATTAATCGGTGCGGTAACATAAGGATGTGAATTCTGTAAATTTAAGTAGTATGGGTGCAATTGGCTGTTGCTTAATGATAAAAGCGCCGCCGTTTGGTTCTGGTAATTAAAAAATTTCAATTTCCTGTACTGTGGAGGGCCTAGGGCTATCTCTGGCCTACGCTGCAAGGGACGTAAGGTACATAAATTTGGCGAATGGCCCGATCAGTGCATAAACATGTCGTCGGCAGGTGTTGCCCCGCGGGCGTGCTTTGTCCAAGCGCCGCGCCCGCCCGCCTTTCGACCTATCAATAGGTACTATTGGTTTTTCTACTGTTACAAGATACTGCTACTTTTAGACACCGCATTTCACATATTTTGGTCATTAGATTTGATTTATTCGCTTCTTTCGTATGTAAATATTTATTTATTATTAAGTTTACTTTTTGCAATACTCTTTTGATTTAGTTTCTGTCAGTTCTAAGCATGTTCTGTGTATATTAGTTTCTTCAAAGAAGGTAAGTAGAAGAGTATTTAAATGCGAATTTTCTTGAGGTTCGATTTTTCAATCATCACAGATTTTTAAAAATAAAACTCGCATTATTAAAAAAAAACTAATTTATTTACTGGATTATCTGGCAATTGAAAAATTAACCCGAACAGCCTGCGCACATAGGACGACAAACGTCAGCGATTAGACACTACGACAAGCTGCGGGGGACAATTTTCACACATTTTGTTCAAAGCTCCGCACACACGGCGACAATCGCAACAGCAAGATATGACAGACGCTCGCTACTAAGTGCGTCGTGTTTGCGAGGGCTGTTAAGACTACAAATTCCTCCATGTCATCATCATCATCAACAACCTATAGAAATCCACTGCTGAATCCCCCAAGGAATTCCACGAAGAACGGTCTTGAGCCCTCTCCATTCACCGATTACCTGTAATAAACATAAAATACCAGATTGGCAAAAGTTTAAACACCGTGATAGATTTTTGATTTATTATGAATTAATCACTTTTATGCGATCGTTTGTTTTTGAGAGAGCATTGTACAACCGATCAACCGGTCCCTTGTTTTTTGCTCCCACCTGCAGTGGCACGCTGCAAAAACCATAGAAATAAACTTTTTTCATCACAATCTTTATGATTGAAGGTGGTATCGCTGATTTTAAACAAAGGACACAGATAGTCGGTCGATCAATATGGTAATACCAGTGTAGGTGCATCCCGAGACGATTCCAACCGTTTTTTTGTGACCAAACCCAAATTGGTTTATTTGTTTTGTTACAAGCGTATTTCTTTATAACTTTTATAAGTGTAGTTTGTTTGGTTTGCGGAGGCAAGTCTTGGGTATGGAAGGGTGCTTTTTATCCTTACATTCAATGTTTATTTGTACTGTTTGGTTGTGAGACTTGTAAAAGTTTTGTCATTGTTGTCAACGCTCTTTCCGGTGAGTATTGATTTATCGACATCCTGATCCGCCTTATATGTGTATCAATGTTAGTAGTGGGAAGGCCTGTTGGTTTTGTTAAACAGCCCACTTGCCGAAAAAACAATGATACCAACAACCATACAACATGAGTCTGTTTGTGTTTACACAATTGCGAACCAGACTGAACACGCAACAGGAAATTGTGTTTTTGGCATTATATCTACCTCTGATTGTGAAGGTGCACCTTTTTCGTCTTCCAAATTAAATTATCCTGCCTTTATTATCTTAATGACGATCACTTTAAAATTACCTGAGAATCAGTCCATAACCCCTTTACATTCGTATTTTAAGAACAGTTTATCTCTCCTAAATGAACTTAATCCTCAACCCTCCATTCTGAAGTACACACAAATATTAGCCCGGGTAATCAAACAATGTTCGCCGCGATTCTCACGGGCCGCTCTCACAGTCCGAGTGAACAATTTGACACTTCCAGGTGTATGATTTTTTATCCGCCTCCACAATAGCAGTTTGTTTACCCAGACCCACATCTGGGCGGAGGAAAAAACCGGCCGGACCTCTCATATGAACGCTAATGAGTAGAAGGATACACAGCGTTCTTGTAACCAACTTGTTTAAAAGCTGCAGGAACAGATGTTGCGTGACAACGGAGTCACTGTCTGAAGGAAGACTCTTAACATTGAACTTGGGCGATAAAAAGGCAGTGAAATTAGCAGTAAAGATAAAGATAGGCCTCCACTACCACGTTAGGAGCATTTACTACTGTTCACAGGATATCTCAGTTATGGTCTCATTGCACCCTTTTATTTTGAACTGTGAGGCAACATTTCGGCTTTTTTGATTTTGATGTTGACTTACCGTTACCACTCACCATTTAACTAACTGCCGATAATCTCACCCCGTGAGGGGTAGAAAGGAAATATGAAAAACAAATTGCGTTGTTCGGACCGTTTCAAGATTTCGAGTGCGGATGCCAGAGCGGATATGTCGGTTCGATCGTGTTTAGCGCCTCCGTGTGGCAATTGGCGAGTTGTTACCGATTTACGACCCACTCTAAAGTTCATTCGACGCGATTTTGGTGGTCCCATTGTGTTCGCTAAGTCCCTTCCCACCGGCAGAGCCTGTGGCTTAGCGCGCCCTCGAAGCCTTTTATGGCCCTGTTTTTATTGTATCTTTATTTCATTAACTATATCGTAAACAGAATTCCAACCGTTTGATTTAAAATTCCGAAAGTTGGATGTTTGACATGACTCTTCGCTTAATCGTTATCGCTTGGAACCGCTTTGTTTTGGACTGGTGGAAATTTATCCTAGCTGGATAACGCGGAGAGCGGACCTGTGTAATATATTTGCGCGTGGCTCGTCACCTCTTTGTCGGCGCAGGCGCAGCTCTCAAGCGGATCGATAAGTGGCCGGGCGGGTGATAAGAGCGTCTTGCCGGAACGGTAGCCAAGTGAAGGGATTTGTCAATGTATGGTCAGCAAGCAAACTAGTACATATTTGTTTTTGGATCGAACTGTAGTGGGTGGGTGGGTTCGGTGATTCCTTTGAGAGGAACATGAGCAAAGAGCGTAGGTAATATAGATCTTCTGTTTGTAATAATCATTTTACGATTTATCGAGTCCAGCTTGTATTTTATGGCAAGAACTTCCAATTGCCCACGGAAGCTGGAAATAGATTTGCATTATATTTTGTCTTGCTCTGTCAGGCACTTTCTAACGAAGTCAGATAAAATGTTTTATAGGCATAATATTCTTCAATCTAACTAATCTATCATTTTTGGCGGTTTATATTAGCTAGAATAGATTTAATTTAGCTCAGATTAATATAAATCTGAATATAAACAGTACTCTGTCTTATAATCTTCTGTCTGTACTATCCAGGCCACGTAAGGCGGTAGCGGTCATCGTAAACTTTAAATGGGTCTAATTTAGTTTGTTGTTAATTGAGCTTGTGTCGGCTTCTTATCGGGAGGCTGCATTAGCCGGCCGAGGCTGGACCCATTCTGATAACAACTGTTATGACTGATGGGCTTAGCCGACGTAATCCTTGATTGTGGAGGAATGTGGTTACTGAAGAGCTTTTAAAGAGGTTAAATAATACCAAGTATATTTTGACACTGAATCTGCAAACTAACTCGAGTTTTTTTTTTGTTTTATTTTATATTATTTTAATTTAAATAAGATTATTTTAAACGTCGGTATAGGTACTTACCTACGTGATCTTCATGGTATTACAACATGGTATTACAGAAATTATAGGTACTTATGATGAAAGAGCTGTCCTTTTTAAGTATATAGGTAGGTTATAGCAATTTAGCAACTTAACTTTTGTCTCGGGTCTGGGTGTTGTCTATGTATGATATGTATGTATTTACAAAAAAAAAGTATATATGTAATATATCAATCATGTGGTTCCCATAACACAAGCTGCTTACTTTGGGGCAATATGATGCTGTGTGATAGTCCCGCATTATTTTTTTATTTATATTATAACTAGTAGTTAGGTATAAGTATAAGTACCTCGTCGCGTGATAAAAACGAAATATAATTACACCAGAAAAGCTACTCCACCACGGCAAATAAGCAAGCCATTAGACCGTTGCTGATAAAAGTCCAATGATCAAAAACTTGTCACATTCTCCGATCACCTGACCAGCATAGTAACTGTAGCCTGTGGCCCGTGAAAGCCACCCTGAAGCAGGCGGCCAGATAAGCCGGCGCCACACTATCGTTCATTTACGATGCCGCCGCCGAACAAACGGGTGCCAAAAGGTCGTTGGTCGACACATTACCACTATCAGTGACTTTATAAACCCGATAATTTATACGCTTTTTGTGATGCAACGGAACGACTACGAGATGGAAACAATGCAACTTAATCTGGTTTTTTTGTACGTAGACCAAACATGTACCTAGATTTGCGTCAAAAGCCTTTTTTAATTCTTTGATTTGAATGTTTTGCAGAATAAAATAAAATCAGATTGCATATAGTGAGTTTTCTATGAAGGCAAAAAGGTAACCATGTACAGCCTGCGCACATTGGACGACAAACGTCAGCGATTAGACGCTTAGACAAGCAGCGGGGGACAATTTTCAGACATTGTGTTCAAAGCTCCGCACACACGGCGACAATCGCGACAGCAAGATATGACAGACGCTCGCGACTAAGCGCGACGAAAAAGCGTCGTGTTTACGAGGTCTGTTTGTCCTCCAGGAAATTTACGCGCACTAAACCGTTGCACCTCCTTCACTGGTCTTCACAAGATCTCCTTCACTGTCCCGTATCGTTCCCGTCCCTTTAAAATATAAATGAACCAAGCGTATTGTAGTTTGTGGCTTATCGTGTGGGAGCTATAATTTTATTATCACCTTCTTTGTTTCTATAAGTAAACTGATATGAGAAATTGCTTTCGAGGGTTGAATGGAATGATGGGAAATTCTTTGAGACAGTAGCTTTTTTATGTTGCTCTTGAAGATTTAAAACTTGTTACTCCTTTCAAAATAAAATTACCTACCAAATGGTTAAAGCTTACGTTGAATAATCTTATAAGTTCATAGAAATCCTAGAATTTTGACAGAGAAATTTGGCAAGGAGAGAGTAGGTTACTTAGTTAAGTTAAGAGTAGGTTATTTTTTAAATAAGTTTAACAGACAATAATAAATCAATTATTAATAATTACGTAATTACAAAATTTAATATCTATTTTGAAGACCTGTTCAAAATGGCTATAAAGTTTTTACGGCAAACATCTACATATTTTTCTGCATACGAGTAATATATAAAATTTATTTCTTTCAGACGAATGTTCCCATCCCTCCGCATCTCTCTTTCCGGCCTGGACCCTCGCGAGGAGTATTGCGTGCTCTTGGAGATGTCTCTAGTCGGCCGCCGTCGCTGGCGGTGGGCGGGCGGGGCGTGGGCGGCTGCGGGCGGCGCTGAGCCCCAATCCCCGAGACGACTGATGCTGCACCCCGACTCACCAGCGCCTGGACACCACTGGACAGCTAATCCAGTGTCCTTCAGCAAACTGAAGCTTACCAATAATACCATGGATGCGCAGGGTCATGTAAGTACCTACATTAAAATTTTGCTGCGTCAAATTCGGTTATCATCATCATTATAGCAGCCGGTACTTAGATCCACTGCTAAACATATTTCCACCATGAATGATATTGAGCCTTTTCCATTCACAGACTTTCCGCAATTCTTGCAATAACATAGGTAGGTCTATCTGGTGGGAAGTTTTCCTAACTCCTCTGCGTACATAAAAGCCTGCCAGACACTTCTGTCTCTATTCAATAATACCCAATATTAGCAAGAGAACAACACGACAAATTTGAGCGCAAAAGCATTACATGGGTATTGTCAAAAAACCTGAATTATAAAAACTGTTCCCTTGTATCTAACCTGATGTAGCCGAGTGCCTATGTACTCAAATTCATTCTGCTGCCATCTCCTTTTGCTATCCTTTACTTAGGTAACTCTTAACTCTTACCGCATCCGTCAAAGTAAATGGAAAGAAAAATCTATACTTTGATTTGTATTTGGATATAGTGGACTTTATTTGTAACACTTTGGTCTATTATGTATTAATTCCTTCCCGCTGCTTCGCTCGCGTTTAAACTGGATAAAATAGCCTATCTGTTAATCCAGGTCACAAACTATGTATATTCTGAGTTTCATCTAAATCCGTTCTGTCGCGCACACACACAAACTTTCGCATTTATAATATTAGTGTTATGTCATAAATTATAAATAAATAAATGCTGAATCTTTGAGTATAATTTTCTGTTAGAAGGAGTTTTAACAGAAAATTACTTACGGTTTCGTTCAATGAAACCTAGTCGCAAGGAAAACAAGAATACAATACATAGGCACAATTACAATCATTGTGAGGTCTAGGTATTTATCGGCAGTAATGATTTACTTGGAATTGCTCAATCAATTGTTTAATTGATAGTCTGAGATTGTGGGAAACAGAGACATCTATTGTTCAACATACGAACTGATGAACTAATTTGTCTCAATTACCGATGTACCGTAAATTGAGAAACGGTTTTGTTGAATGCCCTGTGATAGCGGCTTTTGTAATTTTTCGTAAACATTTGTATGTTTTATAGCTACTAATAGTCCAGATGGGGTAATTTAAGCGTGAGTTGAGGTGCACGTAGCCAATCAGGCTTGAGAAATGTCACGTGATTGTGACGTACAGCCATATTATTGGCTTCGCGCAACTCGAATGGCGCCTAATTCGCCCCATCTGGACCAGCTCTTAGCCCCAATTTTTCAATCGTAGTTACTAACATTACGCAGTTACCAAATTTTAAATTACCCCATTAGAACTACTCGTAGCTATAAAACATAGAAATATTTACGGCAAATTACAAAAGCCGAAAAATTACAATTGACTTACAGTATATGTAAGACAATTTTGAAAATAATTTTGTACATCATTGTTATAGTTGATGTATTCTATATATTGATAATCTACCTACTGGTTTATGTCACATTTGAAAAAATTGCCTAAAAACTTATTTGTACATAATACACATCATATTTCACATGAGGTACTTGAAAAATAAACCTTGATCCTTGGTAGGCACTATTTGTAGGCGTAGGTTTCTTTTTGAGTTCCAACCAAAATGTTGAAAGGAGAGTATTAAAAAAACAGTTTACAATAGTAAAGGCATGTGCACATTGTCAGTGACAGTGACACATAGCTTGTCAAATGGCTGTCATTGAGATAAAGAGATATGATTTGCGAGTTCGTCACGTCTCGGAATGCAAAACTAATTTGCGATAACATAGAGTTAGCGGAACTATTTTAAACAGTGAGTCATTTTGTAAATATTACCATAAGTGCAATAATTTGAGTCACATTTAATTTATTTAAAGAAGGTAATGTAAAAAAATCTCTTTATTCATTAATTTTTATTTGTATTTTTCCTTTAATTATTTTAATTTGACATTAATTTTTATTTGTATTTTCCTCTCATTATTTTATTATTTAACATAACATTTATTTACTTGATCATACTAATTTTATTTTATTTCATAACGTAATTACATCATTTTTAGTATCTTTTATTGTGTTGTTGACCAATGATAAATATAAATTGTTATTAGCATGATATTATGTAAGCAAATAAATGAATATGGATATTAAGAACTAAAATTACCTACACTTTGAATCGTAATTATATTTTATTTACGTCAATTCATAATGCGACCAAACAGAGAAGAATTGGCAAGAAACTCTGCTTGGCTTATAATTTTTAACGTCGTTATTCTTATTAACTATTACATTGTTTTTAAGGGAGTTGGAGGCAGTTTCATCTCAAACTTCTTTATCATCTAAATAAGCAGATATTTTATAATAAGCTTTATCACAAAGATTACGTTTAAAAACACGTCATTTGGAATTGTGTTAAAAAACGTACACATTGCCTTGGGACTTTATGGAGCTTTACAGTAGGAACAGCCAGTTTATCTTTATTTCTAGTGTTAAAACTACGATTGTCGATATTTTTCTTAAACAAATTAATGTTTTCGGACATACATTAAGTTTTCATATAAGTATTGTGTCATGTCATAATATTTATTTATTTAAACTTAGTTCGAAGTTATTCTCTGGGGCCCATATTGTAAATTGCAAGAACAGCCCTCTTCGTTTCTTATTAAAATGGTGTAAGGGATTCAAGTCTTTGGAAACCAATTCAACCTCACATGCTGTATAACAGACGGGGCTCTGGTGGCTGGTTGAAAGCGACATAGCACAGCCTATCACCCTGTCATAGCTAATTTTCTGACGGCAGTGCAAGAAGCTTGCTCGCTTTGCTCTGCAATCCTCAATCCGTATGCCCATCGCGGGGATTATGGGCATATGCCTTTAGACTGATATAGGCTGGTGTGGTGGGTGGTGAATTTTTTTTGGTAAGAAAGAGCCTTGATCACCTACATATGTACTTGGTTAGACTCGCTTGCGATATGTACCCAAGCAACATGTAGAGGATAACCAACTTAAAAAATAAATTCAGAAATATTTTATACCACGTCGGAGGCCGAATCAAATAAAAAAGCAATGTAAATAAACTTAAATTCTCTATCATAATAATAATAGGCAATAGAACCGAATATAGTAATCAATAAATCGTAATTTATCTACAGCTACGTTTTTATTGCATCGATGTTCAGTCTCGATCTTAGACTGTCGTGACTTTATCCATCTCATGTTTGCTAGAGACAGTCAGCGACAAAAGTGCTACGTACCAAATAACAAACTTCAAATTTCTCAATGTGCTTGTAAAATCTTAAGTATAACAGACCTCGCAAACACGACGCTTTGTCGTCGCGCTTAGTCGCAAGCGTATATCTTGCTGTCGCGATTGTCGCCTTGTGTGCGGAGCTTTGAACAAATTGTATGAAAATTGTCCCCCGCAGCTTGTCGTTGCGTCTAATCGCTGACGTTTGTCGTCCAATGTACGCAGGCCGTTTGTATTCAATCGGACACATCCAACTTCTTATCATGCTATTATTAATGACTGGCCGCGGTTTCACTTGCGAGGTACCGTGGTAAATGTAAATAATAATAATATAATGGTAAATACCGTTCATGTGTTAATCCAGGTCATAAACTATAAATATTTCAAGTTTTATCTAAATCTGCTGGCTTAACACAACAACTGTAGACAAGGCTTCGTCGACGGAAAAGTAGAGAAAACTTAATTTTGGATGTAGATGTAGCAACGTTTTGAATTTTTGAAGCATCTTTATTTAAAGTATTGATAAAAAAAAATCTTTTGGGGGAGAAATAGACATGTTTGAGGTGCAGGGAGGCCCACGATCAGGAAAAACACATTTTCTTCTCTATCGTAGAGTAGAAATAAAAACGGCATTACAGTGTAATTCAAACTTTTTTTTTAATTTAAACCTTTTTTTTTACAAAGGAGATAGTAGACACCTAGATATAGTTTTTCAAAACACATTTGGGTAGTGTATTTTTGTGGCAAACTGTACCGTAGTTTCAATGGAAACGCCTACCATGATTCTACTTTCTTATAACAAGTACAGGTAGACAAACAACAACTTTGAATTCTATTTCTATATAACTAAGAACGAAACAGAATAAAAACTAAACTTAATTACTTAAAAAAGTAGTTGTTCCCGCGCTCTCAAAGAATTATAGAGCTTACTCACTCGATAAAAAGCTGAGAATACACTGTAGACTTTGACGCTTGATAAACGCCGCGGGAGTCGCGTATAAAGAGGTCTTTATACATTTCGTCACTTGAACAAATACGCTGAAAAGCATTGTTTAGAAGGCTTTGTAGCGGTTACTAACTGTACTTTTTATTCGGGCGGCCTGTTTAGACAGGGCGGTTGACGCCTCGATTAATGTAATCTCGCCCTAGGTTTTACTGTGGTTTTATACAATGTTTACGTTATGAGTACGGTGTTTTATGACTGTTGAATTTTAATATTTAGGTTCTTAATTTATGGTTGAACAATGCATGATCTTTAAACAGCACAGTAGATTTGATACTTAAATAATTTAAGTAACTGTTTTGTTATAAGTAAGTAGAGAAAATTAAATAAAATATAGAGATTTAGGGTCACAATAATTTCAACTATAAAAAACATTAGCCTCTTTCTGGCGCAGTCGGGTAATGGAACTATTTTTTAAAATAATTTTATTTTATAATGTCTGAAGATAGAACACATAATGTACATAAGCATCTGATGTTAAGCGGTAACCATTACTCATCGTCATAACATATTGCTTTATAGGTCACGCGATTACCTACTTTTGCTTTCAGCATTTAAAATGCAAACAACCTGAATATCCAGCTAATTAAGTTTGCTGTATAAACATAGACACTACAATTACGTATACATCGTTTACCTATCAAAATAAACATCGTTCATGGCTATCACGCAGCACAAAACGTCATAACACGTATTATTATGACAGCCAGGTTGGAAACCGTACGCTCCGCTGCTTTTGGGATAGGCCTCGATCAAGTCAGCGGGCGGCGTCTTTTTCATCTATTGTACCCGGGGGTTAACAATACATTTCGGCTACCGGGACGTCAATTCGCACGGAAAATTTTCGCATCACTTGTGCACTTGAGTTTTATCAGTTTTACCACTTTATAAAAAAGGATAATATAAAATACTCTTTTGTGCCACCTTTTTGTTGCTGCCTAACGCAACTTCAAAGGATTGGAGAAGCTAACAAGGTGCTTAATTACGAAAAAGATTACTTTAAGTAAATGAAAGGCAATTTACGGAAAAGGATTAGAGTCTTTTTAAGGGTATTGTAAGTGAGAACCTAAGTATCTATTTCATTTAGAGAGGTTTAGTGAGAGCTGGTATTAGTTAAATTGTATAAGTCATTGTATTTTAAAAGTTCATTATCTAATAGTTATTTTGAAAGTATCTCATCGAATACCTATTATTACCCGTACTAATAAATAAAAAATATATGGTGATTTTAGAAATATATTTTTAATATTATTACAGATACGATACATAATTATCATACAAAATATTTATTCTTCTTCTTCTTTGTATGACCTCGTGGCCAACTCTGGTGTCGGAGTTTTTAGGCCCATCGGGTGGCCTTCAATATGGCTTGACGACTGACTAAGACCACTGAAGTAAGCCACGCCGCAAGCGCTTCGTAATTATTAATTTAATATTAATTATTTATCGTGATTATTATCCAATGAATAGTTAAACTATAAAATCTGTGTTAAATACATTTGGACACATGTAACAATGTAACAAATCAAAATATTTTCTTTGATCTTTAAAAACCCACAAAAAATAAGTTAAAAAATGACCCCCATAAAGAGTTACTAAACACATGTTAAGTCAGGATTTAACGACACATTAGGTATCGAACATTAATCAGAGTGTAGCCACGTGGAAAGTTCAGGGCTTCGCGTCCTGGGGAAAAAAACAGGGGTTTTAAGCCTCGCTTACATTAAACCGTTTAGTTATCTTGTCCATCTTATCACGGTTTAGAAATTGGGGACATGTGAATGACAACAATTTAGAATTTCTGATTTATCATTGGGTAATTTTATATAACTGCTTACTGGTAAGGAAATACATCCAACAAAAAATTATTAAAAGTTTACGTAAGTATAGAAGACTCAGCCTAGTGTTAGGATTGAAGCAAGTCGCATAATCAAAGGGAGGCCTATGCCCAGCAGTGGGCCCGTAAATGGCTGAAATGATGATAAAGTCCTAGAAACTAAAAGTGCATAATATAAAATGAGAGATGAAACATAGTATCAACCTTACAATAGGAACTCTAATAAATAAAACCTTTTTTATATTATTATAGCAAACTGCGCAATGGAATTTAAGTAATTAAAAAACTAACTAAAGATTTTTTTCTTAGGGGTGGTTTTTTTTTTTCTTCAAATTTAAATGGGACCAAAGTCCCTCTGAAACAAAAAATGAATTTCCAAATCGGTTCTAATGACCTCCTTCTTTTTTAAAGTAGGATATATATGATAAAATGATGTATATCTATTGCTAGGCATAATATACACACAATAGGCTAAATAGGCATTTAAAGGTTTCAATCTGGTCTATGAACTGCAATATTTTGGCTATTGAAATAAACTAAATTATTTTGTTATTATTATTATAACTATTGGCCTCATACACAAGGTCAAAGTCGCACAACGGGCTATAGAGAGAGTTATGCTCGGTGTCTCTCTACGTGATAGAATTGGAAAGAAGAAATTCGTAAGAGAACCACGGTCACCAACATATCTCTCAGAATCAGCAAGTTGAAGTGGCAATAGGCAGGCCACATAGCTCGTAGAACCGATAAACGTTTGGGAATAAAGGTTCTCGAATGGCGACCGCGATCTGAAAGAGGAAGTGAAGGGAAACTCCCCACCAGATGGACCGACGATGTGGTCAAGATTGCTGGTAATCGGATGGAGGGGGCTCAATACCGTTCTTCGTGAAATTCCTTGGAGGAGACCTATGTTCACCAGTGTATTCTATAGGTTGTTGTTGATGATGATGATAATGATAAAATAAAATGAGTTCCCAAGTATGTATGTTGATACCGTAAGCACTTCATTATGAAGTAAGTACAACAATTGTTTTTGCTTGTATTGTCCGTGAACGAAGAAGCGCGTTCAACTCTTTCGTACAGAAATCATAAATGCTAATAAACAAGAAATACGTTTGTTCCAAGAAGATCAGACTATATTCATTGCAATAAATTGTGTGGGCAGGTTTATTTTACGACTTATAAAACAAATACTTGGAATAAGGATATTAGATTTTTATAGGCAGATAGATATTAATAATCTGATTTAAATATAGTAAAATTATATCATATCTGGTTAATATTAAGTTACTAATATATTTTGTTCTAGATAGCTTAGTTGCATGACAGCTTTGGCTTTTACTACATATGTATCAGAACATAAGGTTGGATAAAAAATATTTTTATTGCTATTAGGTACTCTATACCTTTTCCCGCTGACTGTATTTTTACATTTTACAAGGAAACAAATGAACAAAACAATTGATTAAATGCGGTGGGCCAAATCGGGAATGAAAATATTACTTATTTTGAAGATCCCGATTCGGCCCATCTAAACATGAAATCTTCGGGACCAAACGGGAATAACCCCATTTTTGCAGGTTTATTAGACCACGCGATATTAAGTCTGTCTTAGTAAGACTGTCTTACTGACTAATTTGACTTACAATGACCGATTAAGTAGCTTACTCTTAAAACTACGAAAGTGTAAGACAGTCTTACTAAGAAAGGTCTTACTGAATAGGTACCGCGTGGTCTAAAAATCCCTTTAATGTTGAGTTTCTAGACATAAAAAGGTTTCAATAGAAGTTGATAAAAAACCGTGTGTAAGGCGATCACGAATATTTCACGTGACGTATCATAAGCTTAACGAAAATGACCAAGGACAAAGCTTTATTTTGAATCTATGCTTTATCATTGGTAAAAATTTTACGTCTACGATACAAATAGTTTTTCGCTAGTATTCGTGAGAGCTTCTGAATCTGAACCTACTTGAAATGCATAATTCCCAAAGAGTTTGGATTTTTTTTTTATAATTCCTCTTCAATATTTAATTGTACTAAGGTCCGATTTTACAATTATCGTTTTAAGTGATTTGAAAATAGAACTCTTAATTTTATACACTTTTCGAATTCATTCAATAATTAACGCTACTGAATTATCTAGCTACTGAAAAATTTGCCCGAATTGTTTTAATGATGATTATTTAAACTAAGGTTTTTTTAAAGCCAAAAAAATATTCCCAGCACCTTTTATCTCTTTTTCAATCGAATTTGATCGAAGACACATGTATGATGGACGAGCTTCCGAACTGTTCTTTCATATTGTCTATCTGTCAATTCAAATGTTTGAGATGGTATTTGAAAGTTCAAAAACAAAAAAATACATACTCTAACTTAGCGACGAGATTCAAACATTAAATAAATTAGGTACGAAGTAATAATAATTACTACTAAAGCTTTTAAAAAATATACAAATTCATTTAAAAATAATTACTAAGTATTAATAATCATATAATACGCGCATTAATTTAAAAAAAAATCTGTATTAAAAAAAACTAAGTGGATTTTTAAACTAATCGAATTAACTAATCGAATATTTTTTTAATACTTTCAAATAAAATAATGCCATTAAAAATTTACTTAAATAGATATAAGTATATATCTACACGTTTTATTGAAACTATTAACGCTGACTTTCTTTCGAGAAATGGCTTGAATTTTAATTTATAGTTACGTCAGTGATATTTCAACGTTTATTTTCCTTTTAAAGTTACAAATCATTTAAGCTGAACCCTTTAAACAAATAAACACCCCGCACATAAATCAGCCTCTTAAGAGGCGTGGTTGCTGCGGTATCTTAAATTGGCATGTACACTTGCTTTTTTTCTGACGTTATACAAATTAATAGAAGCGATAGTACTCAGTCACTTCACTTCTTTATTAAATGGATTCTGGGATAGTTTCCACAATTTCGCCAGTATCAAGTATAATAATTGTTCATAATAATATGAGGCAACGTAGTACGGTTTATAAGTCCAGTCCAGTCTTCAGTCAGGTCCTCTTTTCTGCTATAGCAATGGCGACTATAACAAAAAACAATCGGCGCACAATTTTCTTCATCAGAGAGTTTCCGTCCAAATCTTTATTCCATTTCACTAATACTTGTGTCATATTACTAACGTATAACGGATAAAATACCATTAATAAAAAATGATATACATTAGAAAAACACTAGAAAATAAAATTTAATAAAAATGACACAGCCGTCTTTCAAGATGAAAAAAATGGCGTCCCTAGTACTCAGTCACAGTCTCCAAGTGAAAATTGTCAATCGTCCGAGCGTCGTTGACATCACGTTGACATACATAAACAACAAAACTCCACATTTACACGAATTTAGACCATATTATATAAGTCGCTTCACAAAAGTGTTCAGCGTCGACACAATAGGCAGCATGCGCTGAGTTTTGGTGCTTACATTTTACCACCTTTGTGACTCTACTAGAGTAGGTATCTTGATGGAGTAATCTGGTTGCCCTGCTTAAACACTTGCTGATGAGCTAGGTAGATATTGTATTTTTCAAGCAAAGTTATTTATAAGCAAAATGCTTACTTACTCATAATTTAAACACGTAGAAAATGTGTTATTTTTCTCTACTAGCTTACGCACACGGTTATGCGCGCGCAGTATCTAGCTATCTAGATAAAACGTTATCTATAGGTATGATATTCCAGGTTTAGAACTACATTTTTACAGAATTTCAACTCAATCCGTTCGGTAGTTTTCACGTGGAGAAGGGATAAAAAAACATTTTACATTTCACATGTTCACAATTCACATTTCACAAACATTCTTCTTCTTTATAATATTAGTAGGATCGATTTTTAAACGTGATCTACAATGCAATGCTTTGTGATAGGTAATGGTTACCACTTAACATCAGGTAGGCCATGTACATCAAGTATCAAAACTGACTATAGATATCATGATGTCAAACGACATCACAGGCGCTGACTACATGTTTCCTCAACATAATTCTTTCAGCTGAAAGGTAGATAGTTTACCCACAACACCAATTAGTCTTCTACGACTTTATCGCGCCACACGCAACTGCGATTGAACAAGTACTTATTGAGTGATGTCAATCGATATCTGAGATTTTATGCTAATCCCATACCGACAAATAGACAAATGTTCGCAAATTAGCGGCTACTGGAACTTCAATTATATTTTGCGCAACTTCAAATTGATATAAAGTTACGTTGTACTTACTTAGTCGAGTAACCACATATTCGTACAAAGCTGTTTTCTTCTTCTTTTATTATGCGAACTGCTAAGGATTGGAACTCTCTACCAGCCTCTGTCTTTCCTGAAAACTATAATTCGGGACTCTTTAAGTCTAGAGTGAATAGGTAGGTGTCTTCTGGACCTTCGAGCTCCATCTTAGACCACAATGTTAATTAACATCCGGTGAGTTCGTGGTCAAACAAAGGTCCATCCAAGGTAAAAAAAAATATAGTAATTATATATCAAACATAAAAATAGCCCTGACTGAACTAAGTAACATCGGTATACGTAATATTTTTTTATCGCTAATTATAACTATTTTTACGAATAAATTACAACTAAAAAAAAAGTTTAAACGTAACAGTTGAATTATTTGAGTACTCAGTGAAGTAGTTTAAAAAGCTTTACTTAGTTTTTTTAACTCTCAAAAACAATAACAACCCCTTTAAAGTTGAAGTGGTTACATTTGCGGCTGCAGGTAGCGGTTTTCGCGTCAAGTACCTACTATAGGCTCTTGTGCACACAGGCGCAGACACCACCCTCGCTGACAACGCACGACGCGACAGCTATGTCGCCAGTGTGTACAGTCCTTTAGCAATATGGATGTGGGCTGTTCGTTGTTTGGTTATGATTATCATTAAAGATATTGATAACAACGGCTAAAACTTTACGTATTTTATGGTTTGATCTCCATTTGGCCATTTTAAAAGTCTGTTGTTATCAGCAAGTTTATCGCCCAACAGTTTTTGTAGGTAGGTAGGTAATCTACATACTTGAATTTTTTTAAACTTACGAAAAAAAGGGGGAGGTCCGTATTTTAAAGTAGAGATTGAATTAGAAAATTTATATAATTATGAAAGCCAATCATCGATCATAGCCATTTCTTCTCTCCATTGATTCTCCTTGTTCTTCTTCGTATGAGCTAGTGGCCAACTCAGAAGCTTCTTTTAGTAACTCAGTTGCACACCGAAAAGTTAAGCACCGGTCTTATTTCTAAAAGCTTTGACAGTTTGACAATTGATGTTCTTTGAATTTCGATAGATGAAATGTCAAAGTTTGAAAATAAATGTCCAAAAAGGTAATAAAGGTGTCGACCATTTCGGTGGGCAAATGAGTTAGTAGGTAAATGAGTGTGTGTGAACACAAATCAGAAAAACAATAGAAAATAAAATAAAACAAAAATAACACTGCTTCTAATGAAAAATTTCCCGCACAGCCTGATGTAAGGAGGTTTTATGCTCTAACATGCTTGTTGTTTGTTTCAGATGGTGCTAACTTCTATGCACAAGTACCGGCCCCGAGTGCTAGTGGTTCGGGCGAGAGACGCCGCCGCGCTGGCGTGGGGCGCCCCTCACGCCGCCTTCTCCTTCCCAGAGACTGAATTCATTGCTGTTACTGCCTACCAGGTAAATAGCTCTTGTTCGGCGAATATAGCTTATTGGGCCCAAAAGGCGCGCAGTAGTGTCTATTAAGTTATTGCTTTAGGCTAATGAATACCACGAGGGTTTCTTTATCAGCAGGTAGACGTTCATTCCATTCATCATCATCATCAGCTTATGTCAGTTTTCTGCTGGATGTAGGTTTCCCCAATGAGTGTCATTGTCACCCTGTCCTTTTGTGTTGATATTAAAATCACCTGCAAACATATTACAAAACCCCACATGGCCGCAGCAGTGATGATGATTTCTATAACAGCCGATAGACCTCCCCCTCCCTCTATCACTTATTGAGGTGGTACCAAAACCACTACACTTGTCACACGGATCGGCAATTGAAGTCTGATAACTCGAAAAAGGTACATTAAATACAACCTTCAGTAATTATTGAGCATGATTTGAACATTCTTGATTTAAGATGGCTAGTGAAATAAATGCTTAGTTAAAATATTGAGTGTACTTTCTAAAGTAAAAAGGGCTTCTACTGGAAGTCTGGATGAATTAAATTAATCTGTAATAGATTCTTGGGCAATCCCATACGATATGATCTTGATCACACTTCAGATTCTACGAAAACGTAGTACGTTTCCGAGAACATGCGGTGATTCGCACTTGTGGTGACCGCATTTTTTTCGCACCACCAGGCGCCAAAGCTTTTACGAACGTGTGCATAGCGGAGCCAACAACCGCAAAAAAAACGCGACAGAGATTGCGACCGGCGACACAAGTGTCTATTGTGTAAGCCCCTTAGCGAAACAATAGCAACTAATTTGGACTTTTGTTCCGGCGCGGCGCGTATCGTTTGTTCGATTACTGTTCTTCAGTCAGCTCTTGGAAACTCGGGAAAATATGTTCGGACCGTTACTGTGCGTCATCGGCACCGATCGCATTTACTGAACAAAGGCATCGGGCTATCGATACCTCAATACAGTTGCTAGCAATTAACATTAGACCGTGAATCTTAATCCTGTATTAAATCTACCCGGCGTCGCCAGTCCTGCTATTATGTTAGTCGCTCAGAGCCCTCCCGCTGTTTGTTTTCCGACATCCCTTTGAGCGGCAGCGCAGCGTGACGTTTCCTTGCATAATCCACCCTGGAGTAATGAGCCGGGGCGCGGCTCCTTTGCGCCTGCAGCTTTGCATGTCGCCTGCAACGAGGCGCGAAAGTTTTCTCGCGTCTATCTCATCGGCAGCTTTGAAGGATTAGCCGGATATTGTCTGCGTAACGGGATCCGGCCGGACAATGGCCGCTTGGCACGTATCATTGCGCATTATCCCGGCACGGCCACCGCTCGACGGCTCACCCATTGTTACGAATTACCGACGAATTAGAATCAGCTTTTAAAAACGCCGACGCGTTATTCGAGAGCGTAACTAGGTGGCACGACAGTTCAATTACAGGAGCACAAAAGCTCTCGACAAAGACGCTTCACTTAGGTAAATGTTCAATTATTTGCAGCGTCTCGCCATCGGTATTCACCGTCACCGCATACCTTTCGGCTCTGCCTGAATATTTTTAGTTACCGACTTATCTTTAAGATAAATAAAACAAACTTTCCTAGGCCCTAATTATACATTCTAAAAAACCGGCGACAGTCGCCAATATGTGAAATAGTCACGCAAAAAGTAAATTGACGGCAAGTTTGAGGGCTGACGTCACGGGCGACAGGGCGGGACCGGGGCGGGCGCCCAGTTTCTTAGCTAAAAAATGCACTCGGCACGACTCACACAGGCTTTTAGCACTCCTCGCTATCTGGAGAGGTGGTTATCTGCTGCCGTGAGCACACGGCACCCGCCGGCGCCGCCTTATCGCGTGTAAACACCCTTTTACAAGTCACTAGTATTTGCGTTCAGAATTTCGCTAGATAAGCGTGATAGGCAACCTTTCGATTGCAAACACTGTCTGCTACAAAAAACTATGCGACATTGCCCAAAACATGTCATCGTCACTTATTCAAACTGCAACGGTATCCAGTTTCAAGTTACGGTTATGGTGGAGTGGAGCTGGCAGGCGCCACCGGCGGGCCACACTACTTTGCCTCTGACTAGCTGCTAATTGCCCTGTCGCCATGTCTCCACATGTGCAACAATTATCCCTTACAAGCTATTAACGAAGGGGATGTATGCGGAAACGGATGTTTAAATTGCACTCACTAAACGAGATAAGAAAACCGTGAGGCGTCATGGATAAAATATCCACCCAATTATATTTGGCCTACACGTGTTTTACGATAATGTTGTCTGATTGGAATTAATAAAATAGTTCTTAGTTAAGTAGGTTATACTTCATAAGAGTGTTAAATATTACATAGAGTTTTTTTTAGCATTTTTAATAATCAATACACAAACTTATAGTCTATGTTTATCGTTGTAAATATTAACATAATAAAAATATTAATATTGTTTTTTCCTTGTCCACAGAATGACCGCATAACAAAGCTGAAAATCGACAACAATCCATTCGCGAAAGGCTTCCGCGCGTGTGGCCAGTCCAAATGCAAACGGAAGAGCATCGAAACCGACGGCACAGAGCCATCTACCGGAGAGTCGAGCGAAGCCAAGCGACCATGCTCCGACGCCGCGTCCTCTTGCTCCGAAGAAGGCAGCCTCAGATCCTCATCACCCAGATCTCCCCCACTGGTAGAATCACCAGCGCCATTGATAGTCGAAAACTCACAAGATCGAATGCCAATCTACCCGCAAGACCTACCTAATGTATACATGCCGCTACACATGCCAATGCCTCTGGGTTTATGGCCTAGCAACCCTATGCCCGGCTTCGCGTGGGGCCCAGCTTTACCCCCACCTCCCCCTGAGCTACCGACGCCCCCAGCCCCCCCTTGCCGTCGCGTCAAAAGTTTTACTATAAGCGCTCTTTTAGGTGAAGGTTGATGTACTTAATAGGGAATAGGGGCATATTTATGAGAAAAGGTATGCTGCGGGCATAATTCGCAATAATGTTCTACCATAGTTATGTAGTTTTAATTTTCGTATACGCTAGCCGTTGGCATAATGAATAATGATCTACCTCATAGGATTATCTAGATTATAATATTTTGTGAATAAATTGTGATAGAGGAGTGCCTTTATGTAGACTACTTAGAAACTCATACCTAGAGTTACTTTAGACTAGGAGTACCTACACTTTATGACAAAATTTTATCTTTTCTTATGTACAGTATTCATTTCTCTCTTATTTATAAGCTAAGTACACTACTTCCTCCAAGGTACATCTTTATGTATTTTGGTTTATATATAGGTATCTAAGCATAATTATCGATTTGTATTTATACATAGATTTAGTTAGCATAATAATACGCTGTTAAAATTGATATTTTCTGTACCCATATAAAAATATATGTATGTAAATCTTATGTACATTTTGTAAATAATAATCAAATAGGTACTTACATGTTATGAGTATTTCTCTATATTATAATAGTTAAAATGCTGTTTTTAAGAACTTTCATATTATTTTATTATTCATGGTAATAAATAATCATTATTCACCATTTATGTGTTTTTTATTAGACCAGTACCTATTAAACATATTGGTAGGTCCATAGGAATACATATAAAATTGTGCTGGTGGTAATAGATAAACTGTAGGATCTCATTACCAACTTACCAGCCTTTCGTCTGCGGCTTCACTCGCGTGGTACCCCGATAAAAAGTAGACTATAGGTTATTCCAGGTCATATTTAAAAGTATTCTTAGTTAATCCAAACCTAACGGAGTTGAGTGGGAACAAACATACAAACACACATTAATAAAGTAGGAAAAATTGTGGTCTCTACGTAGGTATGGCCTACGTACCACAGTCTAACAGTCTACAGCGTAACAGAAGTGATCCTGAATGATACTCCTAACGCCATCTGTGATTTTACCGTGACAACTTATAGAAGACGACCTCTGTGGTGCAGTGGGCGTAGGCCCGCCTATGACGCAGAAGGTTGCGGGCTCGATTCCTGCTGCAGGACATATGTTTGTCTGCTACATGATGCTGTGTGATAACGTTCAGGAGTATTTATTTGTTTTATTTATTACAATAAACACAAAAAGTTTCTATTCAAACACAAGATTCCAACTCAAGTTACAGTAATGCCCATTGGAATTTTAATCCTGCAGTCATCGAGATATTCCTGTAGTGGATGGCTTGGAGAAAATAGTTGGGATATGCTAATACATGTGTAAGTGATTCTACTCTATATATTCGGGAGCCAATACTCACCTGCACATGGTGCACCCTGCTAAAAACAGGTCCCTGGTGGCCGGCTGACAAAAGGCACAGCTATATAAATTCCCTGACTGCCTACACAAGCAGTAGTGTCGATTTTGTGATGAGCTGTGAACTGCGATCCCTGACTGATTTATGCTGGTGTTGCTGTTGATTTCTCATACATTTAGTTCGGTGATTTAGTCAGGCCGCTCAGGCTATAAGCAAACAAAGTTAGAAATATAATTGACATAGGTGTCAGTGAGCACGAAATGTACCTAACCTAGCTACCTAAAGCACTCACTGATAACGACGTCAATTATATTTTTACGAATACACCTGTTCTGTACCTACCTTGAAAAAAAAAGTAAAACTAGAGTTATACACTGTTACATTTAATTCTTATTAGATAGGTAGGGAAGTACACATATATTAAAGCATTTCACAACATCAAGAAAACAATAAAAAGTTTCATAATGTAAGTGCTGTCTAAAGTTGAATTTCAGATCCTAACCAGCCATAAGGTTTTGAAGTTCATTACTTAATTCATTGGTGTCAATAATTTTCGTGGAGCTGTTGCTAGTTGTTAATGGAACGCTTGCTTCACGGTTACAGGCCTTTTTGTGCACAAACCAGTGCAACCGCTGGCATTCACGGTCACAATACTGTACAGATCTGCATTTGGAGCATTTCTTAGCAGGTTTCTCTTCCCCACAAGTGCTGCAGTACGGAATAGCATCTACAAATCCCCTCTGCCCATTAATTGTGCAGTTGATGACAGACAGAGCAGGTGGAGGGTCTTTACTGGTCAAGGAAGACACCATCTGGTGGAATGTTGTACACTCCCTGTACGGGAATTCTCTCACGCAATCTTTCAGGAAGGAATCCATCAGGTCCAAGGACACACCATCTTTCCCCGGTTTCAAAAGCTTCTTAGAAAATATCTCTACAATATCATATTTCTTCTCATCTTTGTTACCACTGGGTCTTTGCTTGTCTCTGATATTATTTATTTCTCTTATGATGTAAGCTAGGTAGTGGTACTTGAATGACATTACTTCGTTTGTTTCTGTGCCTCGAGTCATCTCCTTTTTACTCAGCAGTTCTAGAACCTTGCTAGCTTTTTCTGCATTGTCCAGTAGGATCGGTGAACTTTGTAGGTTGAGGGCTAATCGGACCGGGTGGATGTTGACACCAAGAACAAATTTGTGGAGAGGGTCTACTAGTATAGGTGATAGGTACGGTTCGGTTTGTTGTCCTTGTGGAATGGTGTAGTAGGCTATCTCAGCGCGCGGGACAAAGTTGTTGATTGTGGCCACTGTGTGGTGGTTGCCGACGAATGCTGCCATTTGAGATGCAGTCCGACCAACCGAGTTAGTGGCTGTGGGCTTAGCTCCGGCGTCGAGAAGCAGTTTACACACCTCGGAGCTCCCAGCTAATGCACCAAAGTGCAGAGCAGTATAGTTATATTCATGCTTCCCAGAGTTCACGTCCGCTCCCTGAAATGGTCAACAAACACATTAGAGACGCTTCGACACGTACAAGGCCAAACATATAATTGATTATACATACCCTATCGAGTAGTAATTGCACCATATCCTTGTTCCCTTTATAGGCGGCGTGCTGAAGCACGGACATACCATTTTCGTCAAAGAAGTCAACGCTATCTTTATGCTGGCTCAGGATGTTCTTGAATTCATCCAAGTCGTTTGCGGCAATAGCATCAAAAATGGTCTTTTCAGACACAGATTTTTCCTCGGTCTTCGTTTCCATTTTCTTCGAACTCATAGACGTAGAAGTATTTTTATATCGCTCGCGAAACTTTTGTAGCAAACAACCTAAAAATGCAAAAACTCGTAAAGAAAAATCGATCGGTCAGTCTTAGCTGTCGTTGCACTGTTTATACAGACATGTCAATGTCAATTGTCAATTTCTTAAATATGCATTATGTCAAAGTCACTTGTATCATTCACACAGAAATACTGAAACACACTTGTGTGCTAGACATGGAACATTTCATGAGTAGCAGTGACAAATCATATGAAATAAAATATCATACGTCACACCTATTCCGAACCTTAGCACAAACTGCTATAAATCATAGGTTGCGATTTCATGTTCGGGTTCCGAATGTGAAATAATGAGTGCCCGAGCATTTCATCGTGAGATATCCTCGACTCAGTAAAGCGAGACGCGCTTAAGGTTTTTGTTGCGTGTAAGAGAGAAACATACTTTGCTGATGCGTCGTCAAACGATGTGATTTTTGAAGACCTTCGTAAAGTTCTTTCTTTATTATAATGATTTGTAGCAGTTCAGATATTTAATTTGGGATATTTGAAAACAATTGCACTTCTCGCGCCATTTGTAATTATAGATGTACTTATTATACGATTTGTTTATTAGTTAATTTTGATCGAATGAATCAACAATTTGAATCGAATTGTTGGAATGTTCGAAATTTTTATGCGTGCTGGTGCGATTTGCGTGAACGTTCATTTCGAAATGAAAATCATTGCCTATGATATTTCACCTGTGAAATAGCAGTTCAAGTTCAAAAATTATAATTTCATCGAATGAAAATGATTTAAAAGTAGCAATAATTTCCATCGTTAGTGTGCACAGACTACTAGGATGCTAACCACAGATACGCACCTATTTCTTTGATGCTAACGCATCTTGTGTGGTAGGAATTAAAGTATTTATATGTTCTGTGTTCCGGAAAATTCTACCATAACCATTGGCGGGAAATTTAAAACTAGTTCTTCACGTTACGTAGTAACACTATTTAAAAATCAATGTTCCTTGTTCTACCTATACAAGAATTACAAGATAATCCATTAAAATTGTAAATAATATTATTATATATTTGTAGAATTTCTTGTACCTAACGGATTTCCGCAAAGTCACACCTGAGTCAATTAAATATCTTTAAAATGAATAATATTTTACAATGAAGTCAGAACTTTATTATTCTATTCTGTTAAGAATGGTCTGTTGTGACGCTCCAATTCATAGAAACCTACAAGTACCTACTATAATCGTGAGACTACATAATTATGATTACCCAAACACACTGCACCAGAATAATGATAATCACAGGGAAAACTTGCTTGTTGATGTTTATCCATAGGTATAGCTACTAGGTACTAAATTGTTTAAAACCAATATATCTACTTACTCCTGGCGGTTCAAAACACATCTCCACATCACACAAAGTATTAAGTACCCACGTACGTGTCAATAAAATAACTATCGTTAGGGTAGATACCTATCTACAATTTTAGGGTCGATAGGTTAACAGTAGGACAGTAGGTATGTAAGTACATACAACCAGTCTTAGACTTTGACTGATGTCAATTTGGATAAGTTAGATTATTTTTATGTCCCTAACAAGCTTATGATTCCAGTTCTTAAAATACCTACGTGTAAGTGAAGACGTACAATCAAAGTCTGTTTATAGTAAGTATAAATTTATTGATCAAAAGTCACAATGGCTGGCATGACTTTTGATTTATCAACAACTACATTAATACTAAATATTTATTGATATATTTTTCTAAACACAGCTATAACACCAATAAACAGGACACAATACTGTGCAATGCAACTAGGTACATCTAGAAAAAGATTTGAATTAAATACGTAACTACAAACTTTCGGTTCAGTGCCTTCCGATTCTCGCTCGCTACATTCTTCACTTCAAACTGACTCACATAATATAATATGTAGAAAGATATATATAATTAAAAAAAACTTATTTACTAAGTAAACTTGAGTTAATGCATCCATAATCAAATCATCAGTCCGCATTGCCCAAGACGGAGAGATGAAATGATTGGCTTCAGACAAAGTAAGTGTGAAAATAGGAGCACCAAAAAACATTGAGTCACAACATTTAGAGATTGAAAAGCAGATAAAATTGTACCTAGGTACCTACTAGAGAATCGATCAATTGATGAAATAGATTAACAACACGAGAAGTCCTTAACATTTTAGATCTAAGCTAGATTATGTATATTAAAAGAGAAAAGATTAAATTGCTAATTTAGCTAAGTAGGAAAACCTACAACATTTTATGGGTAAGAGTTTAATATTTAAATGTTAAATTTGGCATAAGAGTATGGGTGTATGAACAACTAATAATAGTCAACTAACTTAAGCTAAGAGTAGAATATGAAGAAAAAAATTAATTTTATTCCTACATACTACGGTTTCTATTATCTACACAGCATCTTGTGTTTTTTCATTAAATTTAATTTACCTAATTTATTAATGCTACGATACACGCCTTTATTTTCTATCCTTATCCACTAATTCTAAACTAAGTAGGTATTAGTTATCATGTCAAAGATATATACTTATGTGAGGATGCTATCAAACTAACTCAATCTTTAAAATATGAGAGGTTCATAATCATATAACGGAAACATAATTATAAGTAGTGGTGTTGATTCTATTGTGAATTTTCTTAAATATTTATTTAGTCAGTTCTAAAATTATAGAGTTCTTTGTCATACCCATCTAAAAGAAAGAGTCAGCAACATATTTAGGTCTGTCAAATTAGGTTTACCTAGGATTAGAAAATGCAACAACATTATCAACACCATTATTTTAAAAAGTATGGAGGTTTTACAATACAAATAAATAGAAATTGTTCCAGCATCAACCTTCATGATTTAATACATTTCTTAGTGATCTACTACAATATTATTACCTACCTACCAATACATCGACGGTTTTCTGAATCTTAGATATACATTTTTTTAAAATTTTAATTTAACTAGATTCATAAATAGTAACATTTTATCTACTCTATTAAGTAATTCTAAGAGTTTTTATTTCACTACAGAGCTAAAAGCAAATTTTTATTTCATATTTTCTTTATATTTCCTACACACAGCCTGCCTACATTATATTTGATATAATACGAATACGCTTATATATAACAACTTGGGAGTGGTAACCACTTAGATGCTACATTAAACAGTCTAATCTAATACATAAGCACATTAAATTATTATAATATTTAAGAAGTCCATCAAAGCGTTTTTAACACTTTCACTAAGCATTCATCCCGCAACTCTATCATTTTCGACGTCTACCCAAAACCCGGCAAAAAATAACACAATGATTCAAGCTAAATATTTTTTTTGAAAGCTCCTTAAATGCGGTCCCAGAAGTAATTTCCATAGGGCCCTATTTTCCTAAAGCATCAAAGCTATAAAGCTTTTACAAAATGGGACCTAGTAAAGGCCCCTGAACGCTACGTTTTTCATCGACTTTACGCAAGCGTTAGACATAGTAGACGTCAAAAGAGAGCGATGCTCAGACGAGCGCAGGGCCGGTCACAGGTACCGGGGCTGAGGGGGCGGTGGGGGTGGTTGGTGTGTGTACAGTGGAGGTAAGTCGCACCCCACCACTTTCAGACACTACCATGCCGTTGTGGATAGTACCGTTGTGCACCGTATCTGCGTAGGGGGTCGTCAGGATTGTGAGTCGCTGCAAAAATTTACAAAACATTTTAACATATCAAATAATACATTTTAGAAAAGTCAAGTACTTAATATAAACTAAAACTCAACACTTGCTTTATAAAAAACTAAACCGAGGCCAAGCCATGTGATAAAATCAACAATCTAACATTAAAAAGTACCTATCTAACAAAAACGGACTAGGTAATGTTTTAATGACTAAAATCAGATACCTACCTACTTACATGATAGGTATTTTTTTTTATTCAGCACACAATCAGTAAAGCAGCAAAGACAACTTCGTACTCACCTCAAAGAATGTGCCCTTAGTTGTCAGCAGTTTGAAGATCGCCACCGTTGGGATACACATCACACTGGACCCCGCTATGCACCAGCCGATCGCGTTCGCCCACCACGGATACACGTAGTTCTCATACTGCAAGGGCTCGTAGTCCAAAAGGCCGTAAGCTGTAGGCGTCAAAATATCCAAATCTTAGTATCCACAGGTAATAAATTAAGAATCTTAGAAAGACAAAATAGTAAAGCAAAACATTGACCGTGAATAATATTTGAGAAGACTTATCTGGTGATAACAGTACTATTTTCAACTGACAATGTTTTCTTTGTGTTCATTCAACATTTTGTTTAAGACTGAATTTTCCGTGAAGAGTTAAAAAGGGTCAACGATGACTCATGTCATCTACGTACCTGTGATGAATAGTAGGAAGATAGGAGCGATGTAACGCCAGCATACGCGCCAGTACATCCCTGGTCGGAAGCCGATCATGTCACGGATATCTTCACAGAATCTCTCAGTGCCTGCACAAAAAGTACCAATCAAATACAATTAATTGTTATTAATATCTATTGCAGGACATACATTTTTTTTTATTAAAACCATGATTAGTTTACTTATTTACAAGATCTTTATCATTTTATTACCTACTAGCTTCCGCCTGCGGCTTCGCTCGCGTGGTACCGGAACAAATAGTAGCCTAATCCGTGTTAAACCAGGTCACAAACTATACATTATATATATTTCATCCAAATCCGTTCAGTAGTTTTTTGCGTGAAAGAGTAACAAACATTCAACCATTCATCCATACATACTCAAAAACATTAACATTAATAATATTAGTAAGATACGCAGTGACAGACAATATCTAAAATTATTCGATTCGATCAAAATATCAATTATTTATAATTCGAATTTTTAATTCCTCACCATAAATCCAAGAAACAGCAATAGCTTCAAAGAACACAGCAATTAGTATTGAATACCCCGCAGCATATCGGTCCAGGAGTTGAAAGAAGTAGAAGCCACCTTTAGTACAAGAGGCCAGGCCAACGAAGAAGTAAAGGGTGAAGAGACAGGCTACGAAGATCTCGCGGTGGCGGCCGATTGGAGGGAACTCGTCGCTAAGTGCTGTGATGATGGCTTCGGATCCGCCGAACTAGAAATTACAAAAAAATGGCTAAAATCCCTAGATCAACTTCTGAAAAAAATTACGATACAAAAAGTTAATTTATATAATCATCTTCGTCATCCACAGTCTATCCTCTCAAATCCCGATGCCCCTGAACTTTATACCAACCATCCAATACGCCTTTGTACACACACAATCATAAAAGTTGCTCTGCTATTGAATTTAAATAGGTAGTTACTCCCGGTATTGATAGGAAGGTCGCGGGTTCAAATGCCGCCTGAGTTGAAACTTTTGGGATAATATATATTATAAAATCTTAGTATTTAGATGATTAACTTCTTGATCAAGGTGTTAAAGAACCTGCAATTGCCAAAGACCAAGTTACAAGAAAAGCTTACCGAACTATCCAACCCTAATGTAAGCAGCATCATGAAGAATATCAGTGCCCAGAAGGTCGACCCTGGCATGGTTGCAATTGCCGCAGGATACACTACGAAAACTAGTCCTGGGCCTTCAGTAGCCACGTCCTGAACATCTCTGCCTGACGCATGTGCCATGTAGCCGAGCACACTGAAGATCACGAAGCCAGCAATGAAGGATGTAGCTGAGTTGATGAAGCTGGTCAAGATGGCGTCTCTGTTGAAAATAATGTGTTGATATCGATAAACCTACACTCGAAGAAAGGTAGGAAAATACTAGGTACATAGGTAACTTATAAGCTTGGTACTGCCTTGTTTGTGAGATGATGTGTGCAAGAGATGCAAGTTTGATTAACAAATATTTATTACGGGTCTAGTAATGTTGCAAACTAGGTCGGTATATATGACAGAAGTCTTATATAAGTTCTGGTTTAGTCCTTATTAAGCCATTTAGGTCAACAAATGCTTACTTGTAAACGTTGTTGTGATATTTATTGTACGAAGCATAAGCCAGGAGAACGCCAAATCCAGGACCCAAAGAAAAGAAGACTTGTGTTGCTGCATCCACCCAAACCTATCATCCAATACAAAGTAAAAATACATAAAACAGGATTTTGTATCAAACAATCAAATCGATGATAAAACTACGATGCTTACCTGTGGTTGAGTAATAGCCTCAAAATTAGGGCTCAGATAATATGCGATACCAGTTGCAGAACCCGGAAGCGTGATCCCACGAACCAAGAGAATCAGAAGTACGGCGTAAGGGAAGAGAGCCGTGAACCAAACTACCTAAAATTTCAAAAACGTTACAAAAACATTCGAAAAAGTTTAACTATATACGAGTAAGATAAAAAATAAGAATCAAATAAATACTTTTCCCGAGGTGCTTATGCCTTTCCACAAAGAGAAATAACAGATGATGTAGACAGCGAGTAAACACAAGGCCATGTCCCATTTGATAGAGCCCAGATCGTGAAGACCTTCGCTTCCTTGAAGCTCCAAAATAGCCCGGCTGAAAAATTTAAAAGGTTTAAATTAATTAGAAAGAACAATGAACTCATTAATATTAAAATTTAGTAGGCAAAAAAAGTAATGAAATAAAATACCTGCTACCCAATATTGAAAGATATTTATTCATACTTACTTGAAATATTCAGAAGCAGCAGACGTAAATGGAGTAGTTTGAGCAGGACCGAGAGCCGAAGAATTATTTCGCATACGGGTACGATTTGACGACTCCAGGAATGCTTCAAACTAAAACAGACAATAATATGAAAAAGTCCTTTGAGCATTGAGAACTTGAAATCTGCAATGTGTATTTAAATTCGTATGCTAGCCTGAAAGGGGGTGATTTGAAACATTTGTCCACAAGCTGTGAGAACCTACGTCATTAAATTCTTTTCTTAAGAATTGTAAGCTTATCTTTGTGTTGTGACACAGAAAGAAGACGGCTACAATTATCATCATCATTAAGTCAAGGACAAAGTAGCTGATCTAGGGCTACCTCACAATTTTTTGTGAAGTTGAAGTGAAGTTACGACCTACTTTACAAGCCAGTTTTTCAATGAAAAACTAATGAATTCGAAAAGTCTTTGAACAAATGGTACCTTCGGAAGTAAATTTAAAGAATACGAATTCAAACTCACCTTGTAGGTATGGGTTAAGGAAGAACTTACCGGCCGACAAGCAGGGGTGTTCCATTCATTGTCGCAGTTGGTCCAAGGAAGCATGGTAGTGAAAGAAGCGAAGAAGAAACGCAGAGCCCAAGCGATGATCACGTTGTAATAGAAGTCCACGTAGAATGCGATAAGAACAACTGCGTATCCAATACCTGGGATAAAACAACTTTATCAAATAAAACTACGTCACTCAAATTCATAAAAAAAACAGATTGTAACTATACTGTTTGTGTAAACGTGGTTAGGCAAGAGTTTAATGTTATTAAGTTGCCTACATGACGAACAGAAGGTACGCCTGTAAATATAATAGATTTTCTTTTTGAATATCCATCTCCTAACTTCAAAATGAAACTGAGGTGATCGTGAAAACGTACATAAAATTTTATCGGTCAAGCTAAGACCACTCCAAATCCATTTCAATAAAAATATGCCCTCCGCTCTCAGGATTTCCCGACCTTTCCACACAATTTATTTCTCCTCAAAAATCATATCGGGGTGCCACAATCGGGTGAAATGAAATCAGCCGACATAAGCCTCACAAGTCTATGGAGAGGCAGCACTTAAGGCTTGAAGGGGAGCGTGGAAATGGTGTCAATTATGGGTGTTAAGTGAGGAGGGCGACGCAACCTGTTTTGCATGGATCTTGTGTTCGTGAGGCTGACCGTAGGGGATTTTGTTTTCAAGAGTTTTCGGTGTTACGGTTTTTATGTTATTCCGAGGTAAAAACTTCGAACTTTAAATTTTTTTTTCATCAATTATTAAATCGTCAACTTTTTTAATTTACTTTTTTATTATACTCATCGAGAAAGTACCTAAATCTCGATGTTTACACGTTTACACCATAAAGATATCTTAGAATTGTTAGTCTATTCAACCTCTTTAAAAAAGGAAGAGGTTCTCAATTCGGTTGTATTTTTTTGGCCTTTTTTAAGGCATTTGAGTTTTTCACTCGTAATTTCGGATTCATGTTACCTTATTGGATTGGAGATTTTGTTAACCTATTTAGGAGCTTTATTCATACATAAAATATCACGGATAAACGTAAAAAAGCACTTATTCTGAAACCTTTGAATTTTCGTCCGTAATTTCTGATTCAAGTTAATGGGATTAGGGTATTTGTTTAGGTACCTAACCTACCTACTTAGGGGTTTTGATCTTAACAGAAAATAATCACGGATAAACGCAAAAGTATGTAAAAGGTGATCAGGTGCTTATTTTCCCAGACCAAGTATGATTCTCCTTTCATTTATTCAGAACACGCTTGAGAACGGAATGCTGCACTTACCCTACAATGTCCGAGCCAGTCTTAGCAGCTACTTTAGTAAAGTGCCGAATGCAATAATTCAAGCTCATACAACCGTCTGCTACGTGACTACTAGTAGTATGGAGACTGTGATGGAGACCAAATAACGAGAAACGTGGCTCAGTTTGCTGCGTAGAGAATAATATGGAATATTTTTGGACCCTGACTATCTCGTACCAGGAACTGAGGAATAGTTATGATAATACTGAAAATCGCTATGATGCTTCTTCGTATCTTCTTCTTCGTATGAGCTAGTGACCAACTCTGGTGTCGGAGTTTTTAGGCCGCCCGAAGGCCTCTGACATAGCTTAACGACTAAAAAGCCGCGACCAACATCTTAATGTGCCTTCCGATGCACGGAAGCGCTCAAATCTAAATTGCACTAAACGGTCACCCATCCAAGTAATGACCGGGCGGAGTGTTGCTTAACCGAGGTTATCTGCTAAGAACACAGAAGCTAACCACGCCACGAGTGCTCCATGATGATGCTTAAAAACCAAGATTCTTATATTGACTAATAACTAGCCTCTAATTTAAAAGCCACTAGGTACCTACTTTCCAGCAAAAAATGCTAGACATTATGATCTGAATAATATCTTAGTATAACTATACCGCAACAAATCAAGTGACTTCCACTGAATTAAGAAAAGCCAGAAACATAATAATATTCCAACTCCCAGCTGCAAGCCAATCATACCTTTAAATAAAGGTACCAGTCGTCCCCAGCAGGTGATGGCGCCCTTCCGATGGAACTGCCCAAGCGCCAGCTCCATGTAGAAAAGCGGGATTCCTCCCACCACCAGCATGATGCAGTACGGCACCAGAAACGCACCTGACAACAGAATAAATTATTATGGCAAGCTATTGCCCACTCAGATAGTACCCGTGTAGTAATAAGTCTAAGTACTTATATGAATCAACGACCAAGTTAGACCCAGTACGTATAAATACAAATTAAGTCAATCACACATCACACCTCCCAAATCGCTTTATATGTCGATAGGAGAGCAATGAATGAATGAATGAATGAACACTTTATTGAGTGAAACATATAAAAAACACAACGACATTTAAAAAGGGACAATGGGCAGCCTTATCACTGAAAGCGATTTCTTCCAGGCAACAACCAACCGACAACTATGAAAGGGATACAAGGAGATCAAGGGAGTCGCTAGCTAAATAACTTGCATTTATTTTGAACTTTTAAAAAATAAAATCGCACTTTACCCTAGTGAAATTAAAGGCAAATAAAAAGTCGTACCATCGCGAAAAGTTTTGTAATCGTTCTAATTTCAATCTAAACTCAAAAGAAAAGACGTCATTTTTACGAAGGAGTTTGCATATACCTAAACTCTGCATGACCATAAAAAACGATCAGACAATATAAAACCCACAGCTTATTCTACAATCAGCATAATTGCTTCACGCATTACAATTTTTCATTCAATTACTTGCTAAAAGTATAGCAATCTAAGTTATACCGGCAATAATTTCATACCGGTCCCGAGAGTCGAGAGGGCGATGCAAATTGTGCGGTAATTGCCCTTTTAGACACCACTTACAATACGCTTTTATCGAAACTTGAGATTTCGCCTTTCTCGAGACAAATGTAAGTTACTTTATGAATGAAGATTCGAAAAGCAAAAAGTTTTTGACAAAGATACATGTTTTTTTTTTAAAGAATTTTATCAAATAACCTAGCTTCCAGGTTAAAAGCTAGCATATATGTTACTAGCTTCCACCCGCAGCTTTGCTCGCGTGGTACTCGGATAAAAGGTAGTCTATGTGTATATATATCATCCAGGTCATATCCTATGAACCTATATTTCAAGTTTCATCCAAATCTGTTTAGTAGTTTTTGCGTGAAAGAGTAACAAACATCCATCCTCACAAACGTTCACATTTATAGGTTAAGTAGGATTTCAGAACTAGAAACTCAATTCAATCGCATGTTGTAGTTTTAGCGCGAAAGAGAGCCAAACATTTCATACAAATTTCTCAGAGGCGAAATTTTATAATATTTATAGGTTTTCGTTCGTAATAAATAAATGTAGATAATAACTTTTACTCGACCCACTACAATATACCTAATCAAGCGCGGTGGAAAACAATAAATTAAAAAGACAATATACCTAGTGAATTCTACAAGTAGGTAACCGACATTTCAAATGTAGGTATGTGTCAGTAGAAACAGCAAAGCGAAATTAATTCGTAGAGCCTGCGTAGCACACGTAGCACGTCTACGATAAACGTTATTTTGTTACAAACAACAACAAAAAAAAACAGATATTTATGTCGTAGGTACTACATGCGTACTGCTGAGTAATTGATGTGATAATGTAATTCCCCACGTACGGTTTCTAGATAAATAATCAGTGTGAAGTGAACGGAATTGGTAAATGAGCCGTTTCCGCTAATTGTGTAACCCACGTACTGTCGTCATATTAATGAGAGCAATTTCTCATTCATCTAAGATTTCGTAATATCGTTTGTACTGAACCACGAGTGATAAACTATGCTAAAGATTATCTTGGAATATCAACAGATTTTTTCTATGAAGTTTCTTGCTATATGTCTAATTGATATATCTTGCTAATTGTGAAATATATTTAGGATCTAAACATTTATAAGATAAAGAAAAATTTATTTGAGTCACAAGATATACCAAATAAACAATAGTTAAGTGCTTAAATTTAATAAAATTTTATTTATTTATTATTTATTAAAATAAATAGTGACACAAAAATTCAACCCCAAAAAAAGTTTATTCCCAATTTTCTCACCCTTAGGGTTGGTATTTTTTCTTCAAATGTATATGGGACCAATTGGGAAGTATACCCTCTCCAACGAAAAAAGAGTTTTCCAAATCGGTTCATAAATGACAGAGTTATGAGCTAACAAACATAAAAAAAAACAACCGAATTGAGAACCTCCGCCTTTACAGCCGAATTGAGAACCTCCTCCTTTTTTTGAAGTCTGTTAAAAAGGTCGCCACTCAACCTATGCTGCAGAAATATGGAAACAACTGCAGCGCTGGTTTTCAGTACCGCCACCGCATGGCAGCGTGGCAGCATATATGGGTTCATAACTATGGTACCTACCTAACTGATTTTTTATAGCCTAATATTCTAAATAGTTATGCAATTATGGTACATAGTTAGAACATATTGAGTTAATTATACAGAACTCTTTATCAACGGTTTGAGAGTTATGCTCGAACAAACATACATACGATACGAACTTACAACAAATACCACTGAACTACGATGTCAACGATACTCTAACAAATGGGACTCCTTAGTGCTTTTGATTTAAATTCTTTTATATTTGACACATCAAGTTACATAGAGTCACAGTCTTCAAGTGAAAACTGTCAAAAATCGTCCAAGCGTATATGACTTAAATAAACTTCAAAGTGACAAATGTGCACTAATGTAGACCCTAGGTTGCTTTATAAGTGTTCAATGATTGCACAATTGACAGTGTGCGCCGAGTTTTGGTGCACACTTTTTTCCACGTTTTCCACTCTAGAGTATAAATATCTCGATGTTAAAAGACTATTTGCTACTAATTATATTACCTACTTATCTAGTCATACAGTCATTTTCATTTTTTGCGATGGTAACAGTCAAGTTAAGGCCTTCTTCCACAACACTCTACAATGTATTGATATTTAAGCTGTTGGCGTTCCTATTAAATAAATAAATAAACACTATTGTAGATAGGTACCTACACTAAAAACGGAAATCCAGGGAATTCAATTGTTAATAAAAGCCTTGAAAGTAGTGAGAATGAAAAGAGTCGGGGAAGGACTCATTTCAAATAAAATATGGCTGGTATTATCTGTAGGGAGAAGGGATTTACTTTATTGCCGGATGCAACAGGTCGAGGGGTGGCGTCTTAAGGACCGTAAGTCGAAGTGGGACCTCACTTAGGGAGTTCAAGTCGCTTAAGTTGGGGATAAAAGCTTTAGGGACCTCAGAAATGTAATGCACCGGCCCGAAAGATGTTTGTAATAGGCATGATGACTGGGTCAAAAATTAACAATTCTAATTAGTCCGTCAGGTAGATCAACAAAAAATACTGGACACATATTTTTTTATTTATCGAATCAATAGAAATTGACGGAGATAAAGAACGTGAAAGTTCGGGAGTGGGGGCTCGTGACGTCACGCCTAGGTAAAAAATGTACTCTATCGTGACGTCGCGCGGAACTTTAACGGACTATAACTTTGTTATTTTTTGTTTAATTGACAGAAGAAAAAATACGTGTCCAATATTTTTTGGATATGTAAATAACGGACTAATTAGAATTTTTAAGTCGTCTAGGCCTAATTCTTCATCGCGTTCCTGAGAAAAGATTTGACCTTTAATCAACATACATACATATTCAACATTCATATGTATTTATTTAATAAATTTTGGGAAAACTAACAGTAAGATACCACTAAAAGTAACTAAATATGTAAATGTATGTATCTAAAGCTACACATACTTTTTTAGGATTCCGTACCCAAAGGCTAAAAACGGGACTCTATAACTAAGACTCCACTGTCCGTCTGTCTATCGGTATGTCTGTCTGTCTGTCACCAGGCCGTCTCCGGTCTCATGAACCGTGGTAGCTAGACAGTTTCAATTGTCACAGATGATGTATTTCTTTCTGTTGCTGCTATAGCATCAAATACTAAAAACAGAATGGCTTCCATACAACGGTACAGCATCGTTCATGCGCGATTCCGACTCGCACTTCGGCAGATTTTTCCTTTTGAGGTAAAGGAACACTAAAAAAGAAATACCGACTTATAATCGTTGAAAGTTTAGTACAAGCAAGTTACTATTAAAACCCTATAGGTATTTTCAGTAGGTACAATTGTAATTTAAAATCTAAAATCTATTTCAGTATCGATACGGTACATCTACCAATAATTGAATCGCCTCTATTTCATCCGCTCCCGACGGACGCAGCGGAAGATTGGGTATTATGAGATTACAGGGTAGGTATTAAATCTTTGAGGGTCGTATTGTTTCGAGGTAGGAAATTGCTGTACAGATTCTAGGGTGACAGCTGTTCATTTCGATAATAAACGTAAATAAAGGTACACTTCTGTAGCAGACTGGAGCAGCAAGCGACCGACGTGTCGCCGCAACGCTTTCTAAGGTTTAATGTAACAGTATGATATCAACGGTTCTAAGTATATTAAGTATACTAAGTATATTTTTATGGAATATCTGACAAAACATCAGTCACAGAAATCCATAGAAATCAGTAGAGTCGCAGCGTCGTCACCTGCTGCTGCTGTCTGGTGTCAGCTAAGGAATCATATCTTTAGGTTACGGTGATGTTTCAAACGAATATAAAGTTAAGAATTTTTTAAATCAGCTCTTTAGGCAAATCATACAGTTTAAAATTACTTCACTACTACAAAAAAACACTTTCACACATACACACACACATATACAGTAGTTACAATGGATCTGTGTCTACAGTGAATGGTTGTTACATTTAGCATTTAAAATATCTAAAGTGATACGAAAATATATAAATAAAAAAATTACAATTATTTTTAAACTTTGATGAGTCCCATCACCTGCGCTAACCAGCTGCACACGCCAAAGCCTCAAAACGATATAGTAACTGGCTAAAAAGTACAATTCCATAACTAGTTGAGTGATTTAGATAATTTATTTCGTCTGAAAATCATAATAAGATGAAAAATTCAAGTACAGATTCATATTCATAAAGAATTTTAAAAAAAATGATACCCTAAAAGGAAAAAGATATTTTTAATTTCAAATGCAGAGGCCTTTTGTATATTCAAAACAATAACAAGTCCATTGATTTTATCAATATTTTCATGAATTTCAGTGCCTAAGTACAAACATAAAAGGTTTGAAACGTCCGAGTGACCGCGGCATGATGAATGCGAAGGGTCGCATGATGAAGTACCGCCAATCAATTAGCAATGAGAAATCATGGTGCCACGCTCATGGAGTGACCGTGAAGGCATCTACGTGACTACGTGTCACACTGGCGACGCATTCAGAAATTATTTTTCACTTCTCTTGCTCAAAAAGTGTATCATAATAGTGTAGCTTAGCGGGCCTAAAACTCGAGTTTAATACCTAGGGCTAAAAAGTATTTTTTCTTTTTAATTTTTGTCTAAAATCATCAGTCCGTACAAAGCATTCGTTCTCTTACATAAAAACTCGACTTCTTGGTGCTCCGTCAATCTTTTTTTTGAAAATAGAACCATCTTGGTGATGTTTTATGAAGGTTGATTAATTTTTAATAACATTTCTGAAAATTGTCTAATTTTGAATTGTTTTATTTTCTCGCAATCGAAGTGAAAAGTAGAGTGTTTTACTCGGGCTAAAACCACCCATTATAACTCGGTCTTGTGATCCTCCCTCGCTACGCTCGGGAGTATAACAACCTCGTATATAATGGGATGGTTTAGTCCCTTGTAAAACAATCTACTATTTGATCATATTTAAGGTAATATTATACGAGTACATAAGTATTATTTCAGTCAGGTGGTTCCCATAATACAAGCTCTGCTCAGTTTGAGGCTAGATCATGTTGTGTGATCATGTCATTATTATTATTTTATTATTTATTTATTTATACCCACGCTGTTGCATTTAAGTAGTAGGTACTATGGCGTTATTTTTGTTAAATGTCTTTTAGCTAGTAGCCGTTAACTGTAGGTACCTATGGTTATAGTAAAGTCTAATCTAAGTAAAATAAACTGATAAAAAATATGTCATTATTTTATTTTCGTTCACCAACCCCGTGAGACTATAATATAAAATAAATATAATAAAAAACCTTGCTTACTGCATAGGCAATAGGGTTGATGACTGGGTAAAAAAAAAATATCTCGTCCGTCAGATAGATAAAAAAATTATCATACACGTATTCATAATTGATGTTAATGAAAAAAAAAATTAAAAACTACTTAAATATTTAAATTCATCGAACATAGACGTATAAAGCATACGAATAGATTATTCACTAGATACCTAATCCCTACTTTATGTTTGAACGATTTTCTTTATATTTATAAAGAACCTAAGCGAATCATTTTTCTAATGTAAGTGGAAGTGGTATTAGGTATGTCTGTGAAATACATTCTTTAAACCTAAAATTCTGCCAAAATAATTTAGGTACACACTAAATAAATTTCCGAGGCAATCTCGCAAGGCCGAAGACGAGATCGTATTTCAACGAGAATTGCCGTTTAATTAGATCAGTTGCCGATCGGATGACCTCCCCCTCCCTCCATTACCTAATTATTATTACCCTCTCCCATTATTTCGTTACTAATTTTCCTGCATCGAAGAGCTAACTTAGTTTCTGTGCCAAAGGGCGTCCTGATAGTCAATTATGCTACTTTCAAAGGGACGCTCAAAGCAAAGATCGGATGCAATTAACGTGTGGGAGAAACTTTGTGTAGGAAAAGTTAGTTGTGGACTGGCTTTCATAGACTTGGCACTTTTGTATGCTGACTATAGCAGACACCCGGCGGGTGCTAATCCGCTTTAAAAATGCCAAATGTTTTCTTAAGTAGCCTAAAACCAGCCTTTCGAATGTAATCAGTTTGGGGCACATCAGTCGGTTTGGTAAGACTAGGTTAATAGCTATAACCACAGTTATAGCCAAGGTTTTTGATAGTCTTCTTAATGCAGAGCTAGATAAATATGTAGTATTACAGGATGCACAGTTTGGCTTTAGAGCTGGTCTATCTACAGAAAGTGCTATTATCTGTCTAAAGGAAACTGTGAAATACTATACTCAAAGAAATACACCTGTCTATGCATGTTATTTAGATTTGTCAAAGGCATTTGATCTGGTGAACTATGAGATTTTATGGAATAAGCTATATGAATTAGAAGTGCCGAATGATGTGATATCCATACTTCGACAATGGTATGCTAGTCAGGTCAACTATGTAAGGTGGGGCGATACTCTATCAGATGAATATGGGCTAGAATGTGGCGTGAGGCAAGGGGGGTTGAGCTCGCCCAAGCTCTTCAACATTTATGTAAACGCACTCATTGCTGGACTCAGCAGCCAACATGTTGGATGTTGGATACATGATGTCTGCTTCAATAATATTAGCTATGCTGATGACATGGTGCTGCTGAGCCCATCAGTGAGTGGGCTGCGCAAGCTTGTTAGCATATGTGAACAATTTGCTATTGATCATGGCCTTAAGTACAATGTGACCAAAAGTGAACTTATGATCTTTAAGTCGGGTACCAAGTGTCCATTGTATGTTCCCTCAGTGTTACTTAATGGCACTCCGCTAATGAGGGTGTCTGTTTTCAAGTACTTAGGGCACTTTGTAACCGAAACCTTGTCTGATGATGAGGATATAGAACGTGAGCGAAGGGCGCTTGCAACTAGAGCAAACATGGTAGCACATAGATTCAGATGCTGCTCAGTTCCAGTTAAAATTACTTTATTTAGAGCATTTTGTACTTCACTTTACACATGCAGTCTGTGGACCAATTATAAGCAGAAGTCAATAAGTGCCCTTCGAGTACAGTTCAATAACGCGTTTAGGGTGTTGTTGCGGCTGCCACGATGGTGCAGTGCGTCTGGCATGTTCGCTGATGCACGGGTGGACAGTTTCCCTGCCATGATGCGAGCTCGTTGTGCTGCGTCACTGCGCCGACTTCGTGCCAGTCTCAACAATCTCCTATCCGTGGTGGCCGGCAGGCTGGATAGCCATTTTGTGCGTCACTGGGTGGGGGTGCACTCGGTGCTAGCCACCTACACCTATCACTGAGTGCATGCCTTCTCAGTGAGCAACCAATGTATCATTATGTTTTTATTCTTTTTCTTTTGTACTAACATTAGTTATAAGTCTTTTTATAAATTTAACCATAATATGGACAATAGTCTGAAATAAACAATTTTTATTTTATTTTTATTTTATTTATAATGCTACCTTCCTTCTATGTATGAGCTAGTGGCTAACTCTCTCGGTGTTTTAAGGCAGCCCGAAGGCCTCCGACATGGCTTACTTACTAAAAAAGCAAGTGGGTAGCGTGTTACATAACCAAGATGATCTTCTAAGAACACCGAAGTAAGCCACGCCACGAGAGTGCTAAAATTTTTATTTATGTATCGAAAGGAGTAAAATGTTTTATATAGTTTCCGTATGGTTTCCGTACCCTTGAGTTTTAAAGGGGTGATAGACGTACGGACTTTAAGATCGCGAATTTACTCGGCTCGACGTCAGTGACACACATGAAGCTTGCTCACACTGTAGTGCGATGTACTTACTCGGCGGTTTTAAAGTATGTGTACTTATGGTGACACAACAGCGATAAAGGTCGTCGAGGCACAAGTTCGCGAACTTACTCGCACGTCTATCAACCCTTTTAGACCTTTCGAAGAAGCAAAATGTGACAGTGTCTGTAGCATCGATAGTCTGTAGCATAGAGAAATTAAACCAATTAAACGCTACGCTAGAGTCTGTACTATGAAAGAAAAATGTCTGTTTGATTGACATTTTGACACTCTTTGATTTTTATGGATTTTTGTAATTATTTTTACTTTTCGAGACTACGTTTATAGAAAACTAAGTTTCTATTTTTTTATAAATTCTTTTGCCCGCATACCATACAAAATGTCAAGCGGCAGCAGTGTGGTTGAAGAAGAGATTGAGATCATCTTCCAAGTGGAAGAGCAGAGCTCTGGCGAGGAGCCGCCAATGAGCGAGTGGTCGTCTCTCGTATTTGAAGGTTCAGAAGAGAATATAAAGAGGGATCTTTACTCAAAAGGCCTCTATTCCCCTGGCAGCGGAGAAATATGTGCTAAGTATATTGCGCAATCAGATAGCGACGTCTTTCGGCATCTGTACTATAACTACCCGGCGGTACACGATCCTGGAATAGCTGAAGCTATTCTAAATCCTGAAATACCGCTTATACACAAAGACGATGGACGAACACTTTATCTAGCGTTGTGTGAAGAAATGAACAGCTGTCCAGTAAGATTATTTCATCGCAACTTGGTGAATGACGATATTAACCTGAGTTTTTACGGCGTGAATCCACAAGGTGTGCGTGCGATGGCCATGGCATTGCAATACAACAAGTTTGTCAAAAAATTCAGCCTCAAAGACAATCATCTGAACAACGACGCTTGTTACCACTTAGGCCAGATGCTGAACGCTAACGTGACCCTGAAAGAACTCAACCTTTCAGGGTGCCATATGGGTGCAGCAGGCCTTATTCAATTAGGTGATAACTTACACATCAACAAATCTCTAGAACTGCTTGACATCTCAAAAAACAATATCGGTGATGAAGGTGGCCATGTCTTCGCTAAGATGATAATCAATGGAATTTCAGTCAAACGTATAAGTTTAAGCTTCAACGAGCTAGGGAGACAGTCTGCCCTTGCGATTGGTGAAGCTTTTGAATATAAAGATAGAATCACTCATTTGGATCTCTCATGGAATAATTTCTATCATGCTGGATCGACTGTGAAGTTGCTCGAGCAAATGGCTCAAAGTGATGTGCTGAAAGAGGTAAACCTGGCTTGGAATGGACTAGAAGGTGAAAGAGTTGCAGAAGCTATAAAAAGCATGTTTAGCATTGCAACGTTAACAGTTCTAGACTTGAGTAATAACAGATTTACAGGTGAATGTATTACTATTATCGTAAGTAACCTCCTTAAAGCTAAGAAACTTATCACCTTGAACTTGTCTTTTAACCCATTGACGCCAATAGATGCTTACACAGCCCTTGAGAAAATGCTGCGCCCGCGCGTTAAGTTAGAGAACCTTCTGATGGAGAATGTTTGGGTGAACAAAGATTTTATAGTGCTTCTTGAAAAAGTGAAAAAGATGAAATCCCGTAAAAACTTTGTCACTACTTTCGCTGGAGTGTTGGAAAACTGGACCATAATTGGAGCGGACGCTAGGGATCTTCTACTAAAAAGGATGGACTATCTTTGCAACTTGAGTAAAAAGAATAAAGTAGACATAGCGCTCTTCTTTTTGGCATTGGCAAAGGAGCGAGCGCTGAAGCCGATAGCCACCAAAGATTTGGTTGACCGGTGCACTGATGATCCGATACCTTTAGATGAGGATATCGTCGGTGAACTAGCGGTGATCTTCCCCGGCCCAAAGTCTGCAAAAGCCAAAACCATAAACTTGGAGACGTTGTGTGAGTACATGACGCGTGTTTGGCCGGAGAGAAAGCTGCCGCCAACCCCACCACCGGAATCTGAACTAGAACCTATTCCAGAACCAGCACCAAAGAAGGGCAAAAAGGGAAAGAAATAAAACTTAGTTTTTGAATTTATTTATCTACTAAGAATTTTATATTTGTCGCATTTTTTTTATTTTCTATTGATGTTCTTTCAGATATTTTTTTTCTTATAGATTTATATTTATTGTTTATTTTATAAGTTATTCATATTTTTATAAAATTATACTGACCTACTAGATTATAAATAAAACTGGTTTTTATTATGAAATTTGATTAAACGAAAATATCTTTCGCACACCGAGAAACGGACTTCAAAAACTTGAGAGGTGTCAAGGGACACCCGGATGGAACGAAGTTCCTTTAACTTCACCCGCTCAGGCACCTCCAGCACCTCAGACACCTCAGGCACCTCAGGCACCTCAGGCACCTAAGGCACTTCAGGCACCTCAGGCCCCTCAGGCACCTCTGGCACCTCAGGCACCTCAGGCACCTCGGGCACTTCGGGCACCTCCGGCACCTCAGGCACCTCTGGCACCTCCGGCACCTCAGGCACCTCAGGCACCTCAGGCACCACCGGCACCTCCGGCACCTCAGGGCCCCACACTAAATAATTAAAACTTGAGAGGTGTCAAGGGACGCCGCACGGCTTACAACTATAGCAAAAAGTGTCGTTACAACTTTTAGTCTTAATTTTTTCCGTCTAGCCCCCTTTCGCAACGCGCGATATGGAACTTCGGTCCAATAAGACAAAAAAAATAAGTAATAAATTATGTGTTCAAAATAAGAACTTTATCAAAGATCGAGGAACAACGGAGTTGTCAAAGGAGTCCGATTTGCGTGGTTTCCGGAACGCCCTAAGCCGGCCACGCCGCCGCTGGCATTTCATTTCCGCTATCATAGTCTACAACCGCCCTTGTGTTGTCACTTGCATCATAGAAAATATTATAAACTGGAAAGTGATTGTCACCAAGAAAATAATTACGATAACCCTAGGTATGGACATCTCGGAGTGGAGAATTGAGTATTGAGAACTAGCCTGTTATGATAACGTAATGTCGAATAATCGATCACTGAATACTTGAATTTAAAATTTTACTTCTTCTGGTAATAAGTTTAAACCACGAGTAACGTACACATAAATATTTCTTTGGGTCATTAAGGTTCTCAAATGAGTAGTGTAATATTTAGTTTATTTATATTAACTTTCTAACTCTTATTTGGAAACTGATAGAACAAAATAAAATTATGTAAGCTTTAACTTTGTGTAAGCATAAATTTCGCTACTCGTAGAAATAACTACAAACATGACAAAAAAAAGTTAGATAATCTCCAACCGTCTCCATAGTTGTTTCGCTCCCCGATAGAGCCTTGCTGAAACTATAAGTACTTACTTATGATTTTTCGCTGGGACCTGAGATAGCGAATTGAGGAATCGTTATAAAAGTAGCTAAGTAGGCAATTCATAACTTAAGATCCTTCGGCAATGAAAATAAATAAGCAGGTAGAAGGAGTGGGCGAGTAATTGATAAATTGCAAATAGGTTGCCTTGCTGAATCGCACCCCGATTCTGTTAAATACTAATATCTTTTTTCGACCAGCTTCGAAATCTGAAACCAGAGCAGATACAGAGAAACTGACTCAGTAATCATTTGTTCATTTTTTTGGTACGATTAAATTTTTTATCAATCGTGATTGTTCCCTAAAAAATAGAAAAAAAAGTAACGCAAATTTTCTACGTCAATCGACTTTCGTCACTTTCATTTTTATATGATTTTATTTTTCAAAAATTCATTTAACTATATCTCAAACTACGCGCAACTATTAAAGACATTGAAAATGTATTAATTTATTGAAGCAATTTAAGTACTTTTCCATACATTTTGAACTATCTGATTATTAATGTAAGCGTTTAAATGTATGGAATATGCTATTTTTAAATTTGACCAGCAGAAGTCTGCTGTCCCGATTTTTATTCAATTTTCTGTCATCCAAATGGCGATTAGTTTTGACAACTGCCACTCGACCACGGCTTGTCGTGGCGCCCCAGACCATGGTCAACCCATGGAGTTTAACATTAAATTTTTCTAAGTTTACGATTAAATGCTGCCATAAAACGAAAGCACTAAGAATAGAAAATAACCATGCTTAGTGCTATAAATATTATTTCGAAACTTCATTTTCGAAATAATAGGTATTTAGATCGCATTGATGCCTTCGCAAACCCCAAACACAATCGTACAATGCATTCAATTACACATGCAGCAGGTACAGCTCAATTAGAACCTGGTAGAGCTCGTGTAAAGCTCTTGAGCACAAGACGATTGTTAACCTCCTATTATGACTCAAGTGAGGGTTGCGAGCCTGGGGTGCAATCAACGCTCTCAAATATTCAGTCCGGATTTTGAAATGAAGGTTTCTCTATGCTATATATATTTTAACACTCCCTGAAATTAGAGCAGCTTATGGTGTCAATTGTACATGTACCTACAATACAGTTTCAAAGGGCTTTTTAACGGCTTCAAAAAAGGGAAGTGGCGGTATTCGGTATTTTTTGTGTTTGTTACCTTATAACTCCGTCATTTATTAACCGATTCGGAAAACTCTTTTTCAGTAAGATTTTAGAGTTTTATTTTGGATTTAAAACATTCACATCGCCATTACAACTGGCAATTTGGACTGAATAAAGTATTTATTGCATGTTTATTTCCATTCGTAGCATTTCGTAGCACATTTCGTAGCAACCTACATTCACGATAAACCTAAATCACACTTCGAATCAAAAAATTCACTTTTTTAAATCTTATACATCTTAAAATCTGCATATTGCACTTATTCAAGGGTAAATGACGGAACTCGACGGCAGTGGAGACCCTGTAATTAGCGTGGCAAGTGGCACTTAGCACCACTATACTGTGGCTGTAAGAGTGAGCCTTCGAGGCTCTACCGCAACGCAACCTAGGTGCATGAAGCTGCACATGAGTGATGAGTATGCACTTATGTGTTAGATGGGTTTAATGAATTAAATCAAGCGTGACTTCTATTACAAGATATTTAAAAGATAAAATATTTAGCAAGAATTCCACCAATTCAACTCTCTCTGACGAGTTTCATAAAAACTCAACAGAAATTCGACAAGTTTCGCCTTCCCCATAAGGCATCATCAAGAAACGACACTCCGCAGAACTCTACAGACGTGTTGCTTCCTGTTTGGCTTTTATATATTAGATGGGTTTCATAATTATGGAATTCTGTAGGTATAGTAACATAATTATGTCACTATACGATTACGGAAAAGTTATGTTTTTTTATGATATCTGAAGATGGACTTAACGCATGGCCCACCTGATGTTAAGTGGTAACCATTGTAACATACAAAGTTGCTTTGTAGGTCACAGAGTTTCTTGCCAATTATTCTCTGTTTGGTCGCGTTACGAATTGGTGTTAAGGACAATGCCGTCTGATGTATGGCGCTCGGTACCAATGCTAAAGTGATTGCTTCAAAACAAAACCTAATTTTTTCGAAAGATATTAAACTGTTATTCATGGAATACTAAGTCTTTTTTAAGATAAACGTCAACAAATTGTTTTTATTTGATATTAGTTCTAGAGTTTATTTAAAAAAAATGCTTTGCCGATACCTTGTGTGTTCAGTTTTGTCTACATAATTATAAGTATTACACTATAAACATTTAAATATGATACTATATCTATAAGAAAAGGTTTATATACCTCACACAGATAGGTAAAAGGGTGTTTTAACTTCTACTTCGTAGGTAGGACATTACATACATTACTACTGCGTTCTACTTTATATTATTTTCAAATAATGATAGTGACGAGAAAGTAGATAGGCATATACATCATTATAATAGTTATTAGTACTTACTGGTGAAGGTGAAATCCAAGCTAAGATCCAAGATCTTAACACATTCATCACAACCATGAAAAAGCCATGGATGCTTCTTCCAAACTATGCTGGTTTCACGTCACCGGTTATTAGCAAACAGTTGATGCAACGATTGTTTAACGTACATTCTTGTGATGATGTCTAATAAAATATCTATTTACAGAATACACAATGCCACAGAACACTCTAGCGAGAGCATATTAAATAAATAAAGATAGGAGGTAGTTTAGTAGTACCACAAAAAAGTTTTTGATCCAACTTCTTTGATTATACAAAGTGAAAGAATTATATAGTTTTCAGTCAATTCTACCGTCTAAATAATGAAAAGGGCACCAAATCAACGAAATATTTTTTTATGTGATTATTAATTGAGTCGGTGTGTAAAACTAAAAAAAATGTTAATGTTATTTATAAAATAAAGGAAATTTTATGGTTAATGTTTGGTTTTGACGCAATTGGTACGGGTTATCGGCATTCTCCTAAAAAAAAAAGACGTATCAAAGTGTACTGTATGTGCTTATGGAATAAACTTATTTTGATTTTGATTGATTTTGACTCATGTTTTGAACGAGCTCTACGATGCAACGCTCTGCGTCCATCAACTTGAGGCATAAAGGTGTTAAGTCTCATGAGCCTGTAATTTCCCTGGCTCCCATACCCTTCAGACCGAAACACAGTAATGCTGCTTCACGGCAGATTTATACGCATGGTAGTACTTCCCCGCATGACTCCTTCAAAAAGAACTCTACTATTTTTATAATTTTAATATGATTTTAATACCCTTTGTTTTGGTGTTTTCTAATGTATGTATGTATAGATTTCAAAAAATTATATATGTAGTACATACTTACTACATATATAATTACATGTAGTAAATACACGTAGTAAATACTTACTACATAAATATATTTTTTAATACATACATACATTAGAAAACACCCACCTCAGCGAGATGAAAAAAATAACATATAATAATATACATAATAACAATATACAATCACAAAGGTTCAGAGTCTGAAAATAAAAACGGCTTTTGCATTCACATATCGAAAAGCAAATAAACTCTTTCTTGGGGGATGAAAAAATAGTTTTTCCTCTTATAACTAGAACACTTTATTTACTACCATCTACTCTGTTACGCAAAATATCTCGATATGTATTGGTATACACATTATACATAACAATTTAAGTAAATCTTTTTTCTAATTACTTTATTAGAGGTTTTTCGCTTAGCGAATATAAAAGAAATAGGACTAAAGCATAGAAGAAGTCTTAAAATTCATTTATGCTCTGAACATAAACTCATACGGCTGATCTCTACTTTCTTATGTCCTTAGATGTTAGCTAGAAAGAGATGCATACTTTATCTCAATGCTATTTCTGCGATTTCGTACCACTTCGTACCAGGGCATTTGTATGAACCTGCATAGAAATTTGTTCGAGCGCCCTGGTACGATTAACTTTTTGAAGTCGCATTGATATATGTATGCATCCCTTTCTAACTGATGATATTGGACATAAGAAAGTTGGTATCAGCCGTATTGAATTTTAAGACTTTATCTAGTTGTCTTCCTATATCTGAGGCGAATACGCCACTCCAAGTAAACCTTGTAAAACATAGTCATTATAATACTTTATACTTAGTCACCTACATAGCTTAGTTAAGATCACCTTAAAGAGAGGACTCCTATAACACTGGTTAATGCAACTTAAAAGAGGAGATTCCAACCAATGTAATATAATTATTTTGTAAGAAATTAATAGTTATTAGTTATACAAGAGTGCAAAGTTGCTTTTTAACCGCGTGCTCAATTTTGATGATCGAGCAAGCGAAGGATGCTAAAATTGAAACGCTCGTGATTCAAAATTTGAATCCTGAGGGAATCAAAAGAGCACAAGGGGAAAAATCTTTGCACTCGAGTGCAACACGTAACTTTTCATTCCACCTCAGCAAAGAAATGACTAAATACAAAAAAAAAAATCCAATCACAAAGGTTGAGAGTCTGAGTTTTTAACAAATTAAAAAGGTTGTATCATAAATTCGGCACCATATAGGCAGAAATAAATAGGTTTAATGATGTTTTGAATTCACAAATTTAGTGCACATGATGTTCTAAATTCAATTAACTTTATCCTCTTGCGGATAAAAACGGCTTTTACACTCAGATATCGAAGAGCAAAAATACTCTTTCCGAGATGGGGTATGCAAAAGAATTTTTGATATGATTTGATTAAGATAAGTGCTGCTTACTTACCTCCTCCATTCTTGTAGCAGAGATAAGGGAACCTCCACACGTTGGCGAGGTCGACCGCGAAGCCGATGACAGATAGCAGGAAGTCGACCTTCTTGCCCCATGTCTCGCGCTCGGCGACGGCCGGCGTCGGCGTCTTCACCGCCATTCTACACCACACGAAGCCGCCACGACCTGCTGATATAAACCTTGACTAAAAAACCCGCATAACTTATATATGAGAGATGAGAGATAGGTCAGATAGGTAACCTACTCCACATTCAATCGGTCTAGTCTCGCTGTAGTAGGTAATTAAGATCCGGCTCTCGCCCTTCTTAACAAGACAAGCGCTTAGCCGAGCACACGGTGTTCTCAGTTTAAAATCTCGTTATGATAATACTAATTTAGCTTGTTCACGACAGACAATAAGTCCGCAGCGACATAATTTATGTATAACTTTTCAATGTCTAATGTCAATCCCAAAGGTACATTTTTGGACGTATTTACTTGCGAGTTCGCTAAACCCTCTAGGTAATCTCAGTTCGAGTCTAAAAATTTAAATCATTTTAAAATTTAAATTTAAAATGTTGACGATCCAAAGTGTACTTTTATAATTAATTTTTAATAATAAATATGAAAAAAATATACTTTATTTGATTTGAATTAAAATCAGTCAATTGACCCTTTAAAAAGATGAAGAACCGCCGCGATATGGAATTACAATGTACGAATCGTAAGCTGAGGTAATATAAAAACCACAAAAAATATTTATATTGTGTGTGGTGTTAACCGGTGTTGGGTTTCCTTATATATAAATAGATAAAAGTAAATGATATAATAATCGTAAATTATGAATCAAAATATTAAAAACACAAAATATTTAGTACAAATTCCGCTAACTCTCTCTGACGAGTTTCATAAAAACCCAACAGACATTCGAAAATGTTTCACCTTCCCCATAAGGCATCATCAGGAAACGATAGACTCGCTGTTCGCTTTCGGCACTCCGCAGAACTCAGACGTGTTGCTTTGCCGAATCAAAATAATCAAAAGAAAAAATATGAATCAAAAGCCATTTGACCTCTACCCTGTAATTAACTCCCCATATTTGACACGTGACCTCGCCTCTACCCGCATGTAATGAAGTGACAAATGCTATCGAGTGATGTATGAGTAACTAGTAGGGCTGTCTCTAATAGATAGGCAAGTTATAAATTTATTTGTTAATACTACACTTGGCGACTTCTGTTTCGAATAAAAATGTTTTCATTTTATGGAAAGTGAATGAATATGACTAGCTCCTTCTTGCGGCTTCGCTCATACACATGGTACCCGGATCGGATAAAAAGTAGCCAGTGTTAATCCAGGTCACAATCTTTGTATATTCCAAGTTTTATCAAAATCCGTTAGTAGTTTTTGCATGAAAGAGTAACCAACATCCAGACATCCTCACAAACTGTCACGTTTATAATATTAATATGAAATAGGATTGGTTAAAAAACATAATTTAGGAGTAACAGCAACACCAACTGTAAGCCGACACTGACAAAGATTTTTCCAAATCTCAAAATCAAAAAGTTTTATATTTATAGTATAAAACTTATTACAGTATACAATATTTGAATATTGAATAGTATTTACCTAATTTTAAAATAGTAAATAAATAAAATAAATAAATAAATAATGTTAGACTATCACATAGCATCATGTATCCCCAAACTTAAGCAAAGCTTGTGTTATGGGAACCACATGATTGATATATTACTTTTTTTGTTATTACATAAATATCATACATAGAAAACACCCAGATCCGAAAAAAGTTAATAAGTATTCCATTGTCGTTTAAATTTTAAGTATGCCCATTCCATTGTCATATTAATTTATTATATCCTACTTTGCCTAGCAGTGAAACGACGTAGACTGACTTCCTCAATTCGGACGATTCAGACGGTGAAGATACTATAACATTTTATGTTAAGATAAAATATCAGTCGCCATACAATCACTATGAGGCATCACACACGGTTAATATAATATATATTACATAACATCTTAAGCGTCTTAACACACTATGCCGAAAATTACGCAACGTAAGTTCCGCAACAGATTTTGACAAGTTCGGCCATAACGCAACGTAATTCCAGCATAATGTGTCATCTGTTAATCAAATAGCATTGCAGGCGTAATCTTGCCGAACTTACGTCGTGTAATTTCGGCTATAGTGTGTTTAGAGTTATTAAATATATCTTCTCTCTCACTCTGTTTATTGTTCAACACAGTACACGTCGCGGTCGCGACGAAATAAGTTATCGTATCTTCGTCGTCTGTGGTGGCTTAATATAATTCATATAAAATCATAAGATAAAATTATATTATCTTCTCCATCTGTATCGCCTTTAATTGCGATAAAAACAAGATAGTAATTTAAAAAATGAATCCATTAATGTGCCAACCCTAACAAGGCTTCGAGTTCGGGCACTCGAATGTCCGGGCCGGTCATCGAGAGTGCCTGTCAGCTCCAGTGAAAAACCTCGACGTCACAGCTCTAGTAGTGGACAAATTGGATTTTGCCAACACAAGTGATGATGAAGTGTCGCCCGCGGAGATACCAAAACGTGTAGTTGTACAATCAACTTCATTATTTATGATACCTATTGAACTCTTTTAATTTTTTATGTTTAGTGTAACAGCACATAATAGTGTGCTGTATATACAGGGTGGGGTAAAATTTTACCGCATTGAGGGCAGCTACCTTTTATTTTGTAATCTTATCTTGTTCATAGGAAACTATAGGTTCATTTTGAAAATAAAACAATTGAATTTTTGGATTTTTGAAAAAATTTACACAGTCTAGAAAATTACATTTGCTAATAGAATCAAGTTGGTCTCAATTGACTCTATTTCCCAACAAGAACCCTTTTCCCAAAGTAACTTACCAAATCAAATCGTGAGATTTCGCGAAATTTCAAAAAAAGGTTTTCCATACAATTTCTATGAAACATCATTCGCCACAAAATTGAGTCTATGTATGCAACAAAAGATCATAATATGAACAATAAAAAAACAAAGCATTAAATTCAAATAAGAAGGTTACAGTATATTTAGCAACCTGCGATTTGTGAATCATATAGCACTTGTATCATGCAAAAGGCTTTCCTGCTTTTTCTGCCAGTTAATAAGATTTAGTTTAAGTTTAGATTTAAAACCATAAACAGTCTGCAGATTCCTAATTGGCAGTGGAATATTATTCCAGCATTTCGATACTGCGTTGCGAAAGCTATCTTTAAAGGCAGCTGTCCTATGAATCGTATAGAGATGCAGTATTGACTACGAGAACCGCTTACCATCAGGAGGGCCGTATGCCTGTTCGCTAACTTAGTAGTATAAAAAAAGTATAATAATTATTTTTGATGGCACATTTGGCAAACATTTGGAGCATAGTTTTGTACGGGTGCGATACGTGGGTAATGACTCAGAGAGAGAGAGATTTTGGAAGCATTTGAAATGTGGTGCTGGAGATATGGAAAAAATAAGCTGGACAGACAAAGTTACTAATAAAGAAGTATTGAGTAGAGTCGCCGAAGAGAGAGTTATGTATAAAAATATAGGAAACAAAAGAGGAAAGATGTTTGGACACCTTATACCTACAACATGACAGCTATAGGAAAGCTATAGGAAAGCTATAGGAAAGAGAGGCAGGGGAACACCAAGGATAAATTAAATGAGCCACATTAAAGAGAAAGTAGATGTCATGTCGTATATAGTAGTAAAGGAGGCTGCTTTGGAGAGAGGCAGATAGAAGGACTACATCAGTTACGCCAAATACAAATACAAATCATTTATTTGTTCGAAACATGGGTTAAATTATTACAAAGGTCATAAACATTATTCAGATCAGCCATGTTTCGCCGTACAGGCATACAAATGTCACAAATGTCATTTACCTAAAAAAATAAAAAGAAATTACTTAATAATAAAATTAATTTTGGGTAGGTAGTGATGCATTGTAATATTAGGTAGGTATGTGTCAAAATTGATCAGTCATAAACTCCTGTATACTGTAATAGGCTTTAGATGTCAGCATTTTCGTTAGCTTATTTATAACATATTAATATTGTCCTGTTCCTTTATGTCTTGAGATAGTTTGTTATATATCCTCGGTGCCATACAAAAAACACTTTTGTCAAAAAGGGCAGTCTTATGTGGTGGAATGCATAGTTTATTAAGTCGCTTATTTTTTATCATGTCGAATTTATTTTTATTCCGCATTACAAATATGGCTGATTATATGTATACACATGGAAATGTCAGTAGCTTCAATTGGAGAAACGCTGGTGGCCAAAAAGTACAGCTCTTAAATAAATGCTGATGATGATTCTGGCACGCCATACTGATTTGAATTTGATTTGTTTATTTGGGTAACGAGACATAATGTTGTATTTTTTTTTTATTTACTATGGGCCAGCTCTTGACCTCGAGGCTTGCGTGGGCAAGGATGAGGTCGACGATGGGACGAGCTTTCCCAGAAGATCACATAACTCTTTTTTTGAAGCCGTTAGGTTCATAAGACAATGGAAAAACAGACGCTGGCAGCTCATTCCATATTTTAGCAGTGCGCATTATAAATGATGTTTGGAAGCGCTTAGTCCTAGCGTTTCTTAGTTATAGCGTTTTATACAAATTGAATGGCTTTATTTTTAATTTTTGTAAAATCTTACGATTTGATTTGGTATAAAAATAAAGATTATTTTAAACAAACTTTTATTACTTTTTTATAAAAAGAACGTTAAAAAAGTTAAAAATAATTTAAGTCTGACACGAAATATACCATTTTATAGGCACATTTATAATTTATTTTTAACTTTTTCGTTCTCTTTAATAATTAGGGATAGAGGCTTGTTTTAAAAAAATATATATTTATTTTTAACTTTTGGCGGTACAACGTCAAATGAATGCATTATTACAGGTTTTTGTCAAACATGCTTGGAAGAAAGAAGATCGGTCAGTTACATACAACCTGTGACCTGAGACCTGACCATAAAATGTCGCGTCTAGAAATTACCTATGTCCTAATTGCTGGTTGTTATTGCAGGATATCATGTTCAATTAATAGCTTTTTTTATTAAAGCCGGATAATTTTTCTGGGTATTTATTTTATACTTTTAGGTTACGATCGATTACGACACTGGCACCATTATACAAAAACTAACCAAAAGCATGTTTTGTTATTGGCAGATGGTTGACATTGGGACGAAAGATGCACAATGCGGGTGAGAGTGCGTTCAATAACCATGATTCGTTATGATATGGCGTATTGCGATCAATATTTATGATTAATTTACTTTTTTGACGGCCTCTGTGGCGCAGTGGGCGAAGGTCCGCCTGAGACGCAGAAGGTTGCGGGTTCAATTCCCGCTGCGGGACAAATGTTTGTATGTTCTGTAGATATTTGTCTCGGGTCTGGGTGTTGTCTATGTATGATATGTATGTATTTACAAAAAAAAAGACGTGTGGCACTCGGGGACTGCCGCGGTAAAGCATAGCATTTTGTACAAAATGCTATGCAATGCATGCACGCACACAAACACCGTGTCGAAGACTGCCGAAAAGAAACGACGTTAGACAATGCACGGCCTTCAAGCCACACCTCCGTGCCCGTCGGAGTGGGGAGCGTGAGGTTTTTTTTCGTTACGGAATTTCTGGATTCGGTCCCCGCGCTCAAGGCCCTCGATAGAAGCTATGCAATAGCTTAAAAAATATATGTGTATTATATCAATCATGTGGTTCCCATAATACAAGCTTTGCTTAGTTTTGGCCTACATGATGCTTTGTGATTACGTCCTGCATTATTGATTTTATTTATTTATTTATTTAAGTATTCTGGCTTTAATAAATAAAGTTATTAGTTATAATTTCAATACTCCATTATCAAGAATATTTTTACATAATTCGCATTTTTAATCGCTTCCATTTATAGTCAGGTCTGAAATGACCGGCCTTCTTTGAGCATTATTTTGACAACCTTCTTCAAGATCTTCCTTTATTATATATTTTTTACTCGCTCTTCTTCTTTAAGTTCAAGTCGTAATACTTGTTACCACTAAAATTTTTGATGGGTGTTTATTTTGATGATTCTTACTAAATAAATTAATAAAACGTAAGATAAATCAAAATTGCTGTACCTACTAGCCAAATGCATGCGAACAGCGGCTGTTGCATGAAAATCCATGTCTGTAGTGTTTTATTTTAGCGGCCAAATAAATTACTATACGTAACAGTACATAATGAAAACTCATAATCTGTCGTGTATTTAAAAAATTGTTCCATTTATAAAAGATGTTCGATCTTTTACTTCGAAACGGCAACCAAGGAGGTAACTAATCAAGGGTTTTATTTAAATTTCAAACTGGCCTGCAAATAGAAAGCTGTTTATTGAAAAAAAATGAACAATGACGCGTGAAAAGTTATTGTTGTTCATTGTTCGATGGTTGTTCGTCATTGATTTTGAAAAGTAATTGTATTTAATTTCCACGCATTATTTAAGAAAAGTATTAAACAAGACTTGGCCACAACTAGGCATTAACTAGCCGAGGCAAGTCTAGGATGAGTAGTTTTCGAGATATGATCGATTTTAGTTTCACAGCTGTCATCAAAAATTAAGGTCTTGTCAATAGCAATCATTTGAGCTAGTAACGGCAAGTCTAGGATGAGTAGTTCTCGAGATATGGTCGATTTTAGTTTGACAGCTGTCATCGAAAATTACGGTCTTGTCATTATCTATCATATGAGCTAGTAACGATAAGTCTAGGATAAGTAGTTCTCGAGATACGGCAGTTTTAAGTTTGATAGCTGTCATCGAAAATGAAGATCTTGTCAATAGCTATTATTTGAGCAATGAACGGCAAGTCTAGGAGATTCCGAGATATAACTGTATAAAATTTGTAGAAGAGTGGACCTTTGAGTTGAGTTTTGAGTTTAAGTTTCAGTTTGAGATCAGTTAGTAGAGTGACGGTGAATATACAAAATAGTTTCAGAGGCTATTTTTTTTATATAATATATAGCAAAACTTCACTCCATATTGGCAGAATTAGGACTTTACTTTATTTATAGCAAAAATACCTAAAAAACAAAAGAAAAACAAAACATATATATAGTCAGGAATCGAACTCGGTACCACGACTTTATTGCCGAGGGTTAGATATTCATAGCAAAAAGATCTAAAAAAATAAAAGTAAAAAGTCCAGATGGACTCGTATTTGTATCTAACAAAATTCTTGACGTTTTGATAATGAAACTCTTCTCCTTATTTAAAAGTTGTCATAATTGCATTTTTTACAGTGACATTTATCAAAAATACTAGGATTGAAATAATAGAAATTGATTGAAAAACCATGGCAAGTTTATCCCTGCAACATAGGGCTGAAATATTAATTTTCCATGAAGATGGCTTGAATATTAGTGCTATATCACGAGAACCTCTTATATCTCGATTTACCGTGAGATTTTGGATTCGGCGTTATAGCGAAGAAGGGCAAATAACTGACCATAGAAATAATTCAGGACGACGGCCGATACTAACCGCCGCGCAAATAACTGATATTGTTCGACATTACGAAGAGCACGGCTTCACAACAACCAGTCATTTTGCTGGTTTGTATGATGTGAGTCCTCGGACGATTCGACGAGCTTTGCACGGAGCAGGACTACACTACAGACATCATGTCATTAAAGTGGAACTCAAACCTCACCACAAAATTTTCCGACTGAATTTTGCGAGAGAATATCTTGATTTTGATTGGTCGAATGTTATATTTACCGACGAAAAAACTTTTAAACCCAAATTGATTACGTTCAGTATAATGCACCGATACACACGGCCCGGGTTACTATGGCGTAGTTCAACTTGCACCGTGACATTTGTCTCATTCAATGGCCTGCTCGGTCAGCAGATATGAACCCGATTGAAAATCTATGATTATTATGGTTAAACGCTGGGAATGTCAGAACGAAAGAAACCCTGAAGCTCTTAGATCACATTGTGCACGGGTTTGGGATGACATCAGGGGGACTGATTTATGCGCGCGCCTTGTCGCATCTATGCGAGATAGACTACGTGCCGTCATAGCTGCTGATGGAGGCTATACTAGTTATTAAAACAATGTTATAGTTTCCTTAAAAAAATAAAGACAATTATTTAAATTATTAAAAATATGTATCTATGTAGTATATCAATCATGTGGTTCCCATAATACAAGCTCTGCTTAGTTTGGGGCTGAATGACGCTGTGTGATAACGTCCAGGATTATTTATTTATTTATTTACAATTTCTACTTGATTATTTCTTCCTTTTTTAATTTTTAGTAACAAGTTCGATCTTGCTTGGGTGAATCTCTATTGCTTCTTCTATGCTCTATGCCTAATCTATGCTCTATACTCTATGCCTAATCAAATCACTTATTATCATCGACCTAGTGGCATAGATTTGTGCATGTAATTACCAACCTTGGACCTTCCAACCTTGGTGGTAAACATTTTCAGACTGCGAGTGAACCTTTCGAACTTTTTTAGTTCGAGGGCAAGTCGGTTTCGTCGCGATGTTTTCCTTCACCGTTTCGAGCATGGTTGCAGCTTTGGGTTCTAATCTAAGCCGTGCACCATGGTGCACGGCTGAGATTCGAACCCACGACCTCCAGATCTTAAGTCGTAAGTTTTAATACTATATTTTGATAATTTTCATGGCATAGCAACATTAAAATGCACCTAGAACAATTGAAAATTTGAATTTGGGATGGGTTAGTTAAATTTATCCTGTTAATGGTGTACAAGATGATCCGTGATGTTAGTTTTTTTTATTATTTGAGAACATGATACATTTATCTAAACGATAGCTAATGTATTGTTTGAATATTTCATGAATAAATATTATTTTTTAGTTATTTTGAGAATAGTATTTAAAATACCGATTTATTTATTAAGGTGTTGCATAGTACCTACTGTAATAAAAAGGTGGGCTTATTGCTACTAGCATTTTTTGCCAACCAAACCTGTGGTATAGGCCTAACTTGTGCAAATTACAAGTCTAGTACTTAGTAGGTAGTGCCTACGTAGGTAGGTACTTATAATTTTATTTCAAAATCAGTGAAACTGGTATTTGTAACTTTATTCAATAATTACTCTTTAAGGTAGGTAAGTAGTTGTTTTAATTGAATTTTACGAAAACATATTCGCCTAGGTAATATTCCTTAGGGATCAATTTATACACCGCGGTGTTCAATACATTTTGAAAAATTAAATAAAATATTTACGTTAGTAAACATTTTATATAGTACGGAAAACGTTAGTTTTTTGCTTATCTGGAATAATTTTAATATTTTTATGGGAATCATCTCGTACCAACTTTTAGTATTATTTTTTTGAGGATTCCGTACCCAAAGTGTAAAAACGGGACCCTATTATAAAGACTCCACTGTCCGTCTGTCTGCCTGTCACCAGGCTGTATCTCATGAAACGTGAGGAAAAACAGAGTAATAGTACATTATGGTCTAGTGTGTAACATAGGTAATTACCGCCGAGGCGCTAATGACGGCTCGGGTCTTAAGAGAGCCGAGGACGGTAATCATCAATATACACATGTATCATACGACGTTTTTCAATACACTTGTGAATAAAATAACAATCAAAACTCATTTTCAACAGTGAAAACGAGTTGTGTAAAATGTTTTGCTATGGCGGGAAAAAATTATCAGATTTCCTATGCGCGCGCATTGCGATCGGCCACAGACTAAAGGGATGAGGTTTTTCTCTTTTTATTTTCCGTGCATAAGGTTTGCGCCTATTCTGCCACGTACAAAATGGGGAATTTAAAGTTTTCGCTTATTACAGAGAAAACAAAAGTTATAATTAGAGTTAAAATTATCTATTTAAATAAGAATTTACATGAAATGAGGAAGAAATAGGAACATTAATTTGTTTGTTCTATTGAACACGATCTTTTTTTGAATAAAATCTTTTTTAAGAACAAAGCAACTCAACCAATAAAATTAAAAAAAAATCTATAATTCACTAGTGAGATATAGCAATGAAAAAGTCACAGTTTGATTATGGGTGTCATTCTGTGCCAAATTGCGGTGACCATTTATGAGCAAATGTGTTGAAAAATATATATTTTAGTGGAGCTCCCATACAACGGGACGGAACCCTTCGTGCGCGTGTCCGACTCGTACTTGGCCAGTTTTATTTGCTTAGCGTCAGGCAGCACAGGCTTGACAATAGACTGACGGACATTGCAGTGTCAGTCAAGCGAATACTCTTTGGCTTTCGCTACAATTAAGTGCGATGTACTGTACGTGTATTAAATAACCATTGGAAAGTTTAACAGTGTTAAGTGTATTCATATATCAGTAGGTACCTACTCTCCAGCTTACACTTAGTAATCTGGAATAAATTGAATATTTTTAATGAAGAGTATGGGGATCATCTCATACCAATTTTAGTATCATTATTTTTAGGATTCCGTACCCAAGGGGTAAAAACGGGACCCGATTACTAAAACTCCACCCCCCCGTCTATGTGTGATCTTGTGATGAAGTCGTAATTCCATGGAAGTAACCAAACCCTGCCAAGAGCGCCTATGCGCCAAGCAAAGCTTTTTAAAGCAAATTGTTCTAAAAAAATATTGAAGCAACCTTTTTTCTAATTACTTTTCACGTATTCCTAATAAAATTAAAAATATTGAAACAACCTTTTTTCTAATTATGTATTCCAAGTTTAAATCTTGCACGAAACACAGTATTAGAAGGAATTTTTTTTTGTTTATTATTAGATAAACCACATTTAGTAACTCGCACACCGAAATGGTCGGTACAGGAAGAACCTTTATTTGCAAAGCTTGACATTTCATCAGTAGAAATTGAAAAATCAATTAGCGACAATTGACAAACGGTCAAAGTTAGTAAAAAGAGACCGTTGCATATCATTTCAGTGGGCATTTTTTGTTCTTTTTACGACGGATCGGAGACGGTTTAAGCGTTTGGGGTGAAACGTAGTACGATTTTGATGCAATTTTCAGTTATGGGTTTGGGTTTGATTGGTGCATTTTCTTATATAGATGTTACAGTGAAAACTCACAAGGAGGCGCTGCAGTAAACATTTTTGTGCAAAACCAAAACTACTAGTCCGGTTTTGATGCAGTTTCTGGTTGATTATTGAGGGGTTCTTAAATAGATGTTGCGGTAGTAACTCACTAGAGGGCGCTGCAGCAATATATTTTTAATATCAACGCTCTCTAAAAAGTTTGAAATAAAATAAAAAATTTAAAAAAACACGACGCTTAAAAATTAATTAAAAAATGATAAAATAATTTTTAAAAATACCCGACTTTAAAAAATTTACCTATAAACTTAATAAAAAAAACATGAATATCCATCATGGGCTGCCATCACTGTTTTAAATTTCACCGTAAATAAAATAAGTATCATCATCAACTTCTAAAGGTCCCCACCGGCCCCCAGGCACGGCCTACCCTTAAGGGTGTAAGTATAGCGCAACAAAATCACCAACTATTCACGTTACTATAAAACTGCAAAACTAGTTCATTTAATGGCAGCCCCTGACGGATATTCCTAGGCTTTTTATTAAGTTTATAGGTTGGTACATTTATTTTTTAAGTCGGGGGTTTCAAATTATTTTATCCTTTTCCAATTAAATTTTAAGCGTCGTGGATTTTTTCACTTTTTAACCGACTTCAAAAAAGGAGGAGGTTCTCAATTCATCGGAACTTGTTTTTTATGTATGTTCACCGATATCTCCTTCAATTGTAAACCCATTTTCAAAATGATTTTTTGTTTAAAAGAGTATACTTCACAGGTGGTCCCATATCAATTTTATTCCTGAGCATTTTATACTTTTCCCGGAAAACTCAAAAAACCTCATCCTCACTTGTAATTTTCGCCCTATGATCACCAATATCTCCGTCAATTGTGAACCGATTTTCAAAATTCTTTAGAGTAAGAAGTAAAAAGTGATTTATTTGAAGTCGGTTTGTTTTTATAAAAAGTTTATAATCATTTATTATAATTTAAATAGCTAAAGGTGTACTCACGTGCGGCTTGGCGGGCGCAGGATTCGCGCCATGTCCGCGCAGCGCGGCGCCCGTGCCAAAAGTGGCGCGATGTGTCGCGCTGGGCGTCGCGGGACAAAGAAGCCACGCCCACTCCATAGCACCATCAAGCGCTGAAGTAGCTGATGCAAGCACAGATATAAGCTTCAACTGTTCTAAAAGTGGTAGCTGAAAATTTCAATCGAAACAATTTTACCGGTTAAGAAAAAGTATGAAATGTAAGGCTACACTACGCGGTATTCAGTCTGTCTTTGTAAGACTGTCTAACTAAGTCGGTCTTAGAAAATCTAGTTAGTCAGTAAGACAGTCTCAATAAGACAGACTGAATACCTCAGGGTGTCTCAAAGTTGTGGCGGTTAAAGTGAAGCGGCGACGCAATAATATCTTGCTTCAGTTACAATGTGGAGGATTAAGAAAATTTAAGCTTGGTATACAGGGTGTACGGGGTTCCAACCTCCATCTTTGGAACCCAAGCCAACCTCACCTGCTCGTGGTGCACCCTGCTAAACAACGAACGGGGCTCTGGCGGCCGGCTGATTGCGGCATAGCACAACGAGCTAAATCCCCTGGCCACCGACGGGCAGCAGCGTCGGTGGTGCGAGAAGCTGTGCCCTGCGATCCCCAACCCGCACGCCCAGCGTGGGGATTATGGGTATATCCCCCTTTATAAGGGGAGGCCTATGTCCAGCAGTGGACTGATATAGGCTGGTGTGGTGTAGTGGAAGCTTGGTATTTGGGCGTAAATGGCGCTTCTTAGGGGAGGCATATGTATGATGATGATGATCATTAATGATGAGAAGTAGTAGAGTTCTTTGTGAAGGGCTCATCATTGGAAGTACTGCCACCATGCCTATTTCTGCCGTAAAGCAGCTGTGCTGTGTTTCGGTTTGAAGGGTGCCGGTGAAATTACAGGCGCAAGAGGCTTAACACCTTCATGCCTCAAGTTGATGGACGCAGGGCATTGCATCGTAGGGCACGTTCTAAACAAACGTGACCTGCAAAGCAATACTTTGTTATATGTAATGGTTACCACTTAACATCAGAGAGGACCGTGTGCTAGTTCAATTTTCGATCTTAAATAAAATACAAAATAATCATGGCACTGCCCTATGATGGAAATCTTCAGATTTCTTAGTGAATAGCTAAATAAATAATGCTGGACGATATCACACAGCATCATATAGCCCCAAATTAAGCAGAGATTATTATGGGACTGACTGATATATTACTTCCATTTTTTTTGTAAATACACACATACTTTAAAAGCACCCAGACCTGAGACAAAAATTTGGCAGACAAATACAAATATCTGTCTCGCGGTGGGAATCGAACCCGCAATCTTCTGAGTCTCAGGCGGGCTACTGCGCCACAGAGGCCGTCTTCTAGGGAATAGTCAGAGGTAAGTGTAAGCATATTTTGATACATAGGCCAATAAGAAGCATTAGTAGGCATGAGATCAGCATATCGAGGATGTTCAGCATGATTTTAAAAGTCAAGAGTGAATTTAATTTAGACTTCTGTAGAGGAAGTTTGTTCGTTTTTTTTATCGCCATTTTTTTTTTGGAATTTAAACAATTTTTTTTTTGTTTTCAAATAAAATATTAGGGAATTGTATGTATTTACAAAAAATAACGATATAACGTTTGGTAATGGTTCAGGAGGGTTAATAATGGATAAAAAGGAAATTATTATGATATGTACAATGTACATACACAATATTTACACAAAAAATAGCTATATATATTTGTTGGAAGATTAGATGTTATTTAAGAAGCTAAACATTGGTATATAAAGGAAATTTTTCATAAAAATTAAAAAAAATTATCGGTAGGTAGTAACCTATTTAGTATTACGTATGAAATAAGGTTGTAATCGAATTGAAGGTTACGGTCACATCTAATTCCACTTCAGGACAGGAAAGGTCAAGCCTCATTTCAGTATCGTCAATTAATCTCATCATTTGAAGATGTCTCCATGATAAGTTAATTAGCGAGAGGCGGGGCTTATTTGATACACGCCCACTGTCACATGAAAGCGTGCCCCGCCCATCGCTCTCAACGAGTCTTGATGCCATAATAAAATCGAGAAAGCCTGTCGGTAACTAGGTCAGGCTATAACTATGTTGGTAAAGAAATCCTATTATTTGGCGAGACCAAAAGGATTAGTCAGGATATTAATCAAAGAACCACTCAATCACCCTCAAAGAACCATCTACAAATCATATCTAACATCATCATCGTCGACCCATAGCAGTCCATTGCTGGACATAGGCATACATATATAAAGAGATTTCAAGGTACGCAATTGAGCCCGATCCTCGGCCCTTATCATCCACTGTCGGCCAGCTACATTACGCAAATTACATGCTACTAATAATCAGCCTATAGCAGTCCTCTGCTGGACATAGGCCTCCCCTAATGAGCGCCATTACGACCTGTCCTGAGCTCGACGCATCCAGCTTCTATTACCAGCAGCCATTCGCAGATAGACACTCCACCAGGCCGGAGGGCGTCCTATACTTCATTTGCCGAGCCGTGGTCTCCACTCGTTTACCCCAACGGTTATCGGTTCTTCGGCAGATATGGCCAGCCCACTGCCACTTCAGCTTGCTAATTCTCTGAGCTATGTCGACAACTTTAGTTCTATGTCGGATATACTCGTTACGGATTCTATTCTTCAGAGAAACTCCGAGCATACTACGAATAATAAAAACTACAAATAATGATGTTAAAGGTGCGAAACTTAATTATTGTATTAATGTATTAGTAAGGCATGCAATTATTATATCTTATTACATACATACATACAGTCACGCCTTTTCTCCAGAGGTGTAGGCAGATACCACGGATCTCCACTTGCTACGATTCTGGCATACCTCTTTTGCTTCATTCACTTTCATCACATTCTTCATACATGCTCGTCGGTTTAGGGTACTCCTGACCTGGCCTTTTTCCCGCACGTCTCCGATTTGATCACAGAACGTACGTCGAGGTCTTCCCCTTCCAACTGTCCTTTTCACACTCGCCTCATATACTTTTTTCGTCAATCTTCTTTCATCCGTTCTTTCTACCAGCCTGCGCACATTGGACGACAAACGTCAGCGATTAGACGCTACGACAAGCTGCGGGGGACAATTTTCATACATTGTGTTCAAAGCTCCGCACACACGGCGGCAATCGCGACAGCAAGATATGACAGACGCTCGCGACTAAGCGCGACGACAAAGCGTCGTGTTTGCGAGGTCTGTACACGCCCAAACCACCTCAGAACACCTTTTTCAATCCTTGTGACAATATCTTCATACACTCCATATTTTTCTCTTATCACACTATCCCGCACTCTATCTCTCAAAGATCATCATTACATTCAAATTAATATAAAATAACGATTAAATAATTAATCAATTAAAACAATACTTCCACCATATTAAAAAATAAAAAATAAACATACAAAAAAGAAAATATATACCTTTACTAAGCGCCCCATGCTACGTTTATAAAGGGATCTCCACTCCAATACTCGTTTGGTCAACACAATAATTACAATTTAATTTGATAATAAGGCATTCACGAGGATGTAAGGAGCCCTTTACTTACAGCTCTCTGGAATATTTTAATTTGATAACAAGGCTTACTCACGAGGGTGTAAGGAGCCCTTTACTCTCTGGCATATTCCGCTGTCATTAAGGGAAGGCCATTTCTAGAAGTTGTCAGATAATATGCTGGGGAAGGGGTTTTAACCTCCATCTTTAGAACCTAAGCCAACCCCACCATGTTTATTATTAGCTTTGTTTTACGCCTGAGACACAGGATTTATCCTAGTTCAGGCACAGTGTAAAATATTTACCTATAATAATATATTAAATTCCGTATTTGTCGATCTTAGCTTTAAGAAATTGACTAAAGTTTTTTTTTTTAACTGCCTGTGGTGCAGGGTTCACTGCTGGACATATTCGTAGGCCTCCCCTAATAAAGTGGGATATGCCCATAATCCCCACCCAGGGCATGCGGGCTGGGGATTACAGGGCACAACTACTCGCACCGCCGTCCGCCGACGCTGCTGCCCGTGAGTGGTCAGGGGATGTAGCTGTTCCGGTGTTAGGCTGCACTATGCTGCAATCGGCCGGCCGCTAGAGCCCCGCTTGTTAGTTAGAAGGCCATATTTTTCGGCCATCCGACACACCACGCCAGCCTATAATCAATCCACTGCTGGACATAGGCCTCCCCTAATAGAGGAGATATGCACATAATCCCCACGCTGGGCATGCGGATTGGGGATCGGGGCACAGCTTCTCGCACAACAGACGCTGCTGCCGGTCGGTGGTCAGAGAATTTATTTCTAGATATTATATTCCTAGATACAGCTGCTTAAAACATACTGTGCGCAAGTAAAACTAAATCAAAAACTTTATTATAAATTCTTATTATTACAAAAGTGAACGTTTATAAAAAAATATGTGAAATGTGAAGATGTAAAGTCCGCGCCACGATTCAAGTCCGACGGCAAAAAGGGTACAATTCGATCCCGATGGTGAATTAATGGATATCTATTAGCGATTTTAATTGCGAAATGTCTGGAATAGATCTCTTAGAACAGAAGAGCATAATTATTGGAAATAAAAAAAAAACAAGCAAATATTTGTTTAATTACTATAGTTCTGCAATGTCAGCGCCGCATCTATCAGACTAGAGTGGCGCGGACTCTATTAATTTTCCTTCTTCACGCCAAACTTACTGAACGATTGAGCTGAAATTTGGCACATACCTACGTGCTTGCGTAGATCTAGACCATTAATCCCTAGGTCCAGGCATACCATTATCCAATGGAATACACGCTTTCTCAGTGGCAAAAATATTCCTACGTTTACGACACGAATACTTTTTCTCTAGTCTTCGTGATCAAGGAGTTTTTATTAGAGAGTGCGGGCTTTGAAAAAAAATCTATAGATGTCACACTACGCGCAACTATCAAAGGCGTTAAAAATGTAATTTAGAAATAAAGCACACGCCAAACGTCATTATCGTACGGATGGTAAAGTGAACGGAGCGCAGACTGACATCGCCCGTAAGGATTTTAGGAACCCGCCTTGCCGCCTACTGATTTTGTCCGCCCGCCTCCTAAGATAGCTCAAACTGTAGCTTAATTCAATTTCAATCTCGATGATTTCAAATTATTTTTTTCTGTTTCTTCAAAAGCGACCTCAAAAAAAGTTTTCGGCAAATTCTCTTCTTCTTCTTCTTTTTATTTATGGCCTCTGTGGTATAGCGTCCACAACTTTGCCAATGTCGATGTCGACAAGATTTAACAATAAAAAGGCGATGGAGTTTGGGTGTGATAAAAAAAAAGGTTCGTGTTTCCAGAGGGAGACTCGACCAAATTTGGGCAACAACAAGATGACTTTATGTGGCTGACAAGAAAATTTTAGAACAGCACATCTACAATAAAATAAAAGACACACGCATAAAAGCACATACAATATATACAGACAATTTGGTGTATATACACCACACGTTGGGGTTATAGGTAGATAATATTTACAAACTTTACAGCTTTATTTTATTTACAGAAATAAATTTACATAATAAAGATATAAATGGGGTAAACACAAGGGATAGTAATGTTTTAGAGAAAAGAGGGCGAGGAATTTCAGGAGGGGTTATATCGTACAGGGAAACACGGAGCTTGGGGCAGGAGAAAAGGAGATGCTCGACATTGCCTTCGTCCAGTCCACATTCGCATAGAGAGTGATCCCTGACCCTTATTTTGTTGAGAAAAACTGGGGTACAGGTGTTACCTAACCGAAGACGGCAGATGGTAGAGTCGTTATATTGTTAGCTTTGCGATACTTGAAGAACCAGGGTCTTAGGGGGATTTCAGGTTGAATATCACCAAAATGTTTACCTTTAAGGGTTTTAGAATGAACCCACATTCGAGACCAGGATATAGCTAAATGAGAGTTGGGGGCCAAGCATAGGTCGTGGGAAAAGATTTTAAGGTGATCTTGTGTACCCGTCTGAATGGCCAGTTTCGCGCACGAATCAGCTGTTTCATTACCTGGAATACCGGAATGACCCGGTATCCATGCCAATACTACTATTATTCCATTCTTGTGGCAGCTGTAAAGGGATTCGCGGATTTTAAGAATGATGGGGAATCTGGATTTGGATCGGAAGGGGTTGGAAAGTATAGCCTGTAGTGAACTTTTGGAGGCAGTGAATATGATAGAGTTATTGAGTGAATGAGATTTAACAAAATTAATACTTTCTAATAAGGCTATAGATTCAGCAGTAAAAACAGAAGAAATAGAAGGACATTTAAAACTTAATATAATTTTGGTAGAAGGGATCCAGACAGCTGCACCCACAGGGTTTGAACAGTTAAGTTTTGATGCATCAGTGAATATTGTGGTCCAGAGATTAAAATTTTTGGCCATTTGTTCATTAAACAACAAACGAGCAAAGGCGGATCCTTTAGGTATCCCAAAATCCAAAATAATATTAGGTTGATACAACAGGGCTTCATATGATGTAGAAAATAGGGGATTAATGTTGCTTTGATATACAGGGTAAGGCAGACGGGAAAACTTTAAGAAACTTCGTATTAAACATGGTATTTTATCTTGGTTACTTTCATCATTGGGATTAATTAGTTGAAAAAGTAAATTTAACTTTTGCAAAAGAGGGTGTCGTGAGTTTTGAACCAGTTTAAAAAGGAAACGATCAGCGAGGAACTGTCTTCTTAAAGATAGTGGGGGTTCAACACATTCCACCTGCATCGCATTGATAGGAGAGGACTTCATCGCCCCGCATATAATCCTAAGACATTTTGATTGCACCTTATCTAATTTATCTAAGGCTATTTTGGTGCATGGGTCTAACAGGAGAGAGCCATAATCCATGTGGCTGCGAATGATGGCATTGTAAAGTAATTTTTGAGAATAGGGATGTGAGCCCCACCATACTCCTGATAATGAGCGCAAAACATTGATGTTTTTTTCACATTTTTCTGAGATATAGCTAAAATGGGGAATACCTGTCATTCTAGAGTCTAATTGAACGCCCAAAAATTTCGCATTATTCACTTGCTGTAACAACTCCTCGCCAACAAAAAGAGGAATAGATGGGGGTATTCGTTTCTTGGAAAATACTACAGATGTACTTTTAGAGGCGGAAAGAGATAAACCATGTTCAACTAGCCACATCTAGGATTTTGAGAGCTGTATTCAAATTGTCTCTTATGTCTTCTATAGAGTTTGATCGTATGTAGAGAGCCAGATCGTCAGCATATTGTAGAACTTCACAAGAAGGAGAGATTGATTGTTCCAAATCATATGTATAGATACTATACAGTAAGGGACTAAGCACGGAACCTTGGGGCAATCCTTTCCAAACATGTCTAACAGGGAACAGCGAGCCTAGTGATTTGATTAATATTTTCCTTTCCATTAGCAGGTTGCAAATAAAACGCACGAGTCTCTCAGGGATGCTCAGCTGGCGAAGTTTATTCCTAAGTACCGGGAGGATGACATTGTCGTAGGCAGCAGCAATATCGAGGAAACAGCAACCAAAGTCTCTTTTTTAGAAAAGGCGAAACGTATATCAGTAGTTAATATGCTTAAACTGTCTAAAGTGCTCATTCCCTTCCTGAAGCCAAACTGAAATTTTGATAGAACTCCTTTGCTCTCAACTATCCATTCTAATCGAAATTTTAACATATGCTCCATTATTTTAGCAAGGACTTATTTAATAAAGCGTTAGGTCTGTAGCTGCTTGGGTCTGAAGAGCATTTTCCGGGTTTGAGGATAGGAATGATAACATGGGTCTTCCAATCATCTGGTAGAACTCCATATTCGAAAAAATAATTGATTAGCTTTAAGAAGTACTTCTTTATGATGTCGGGAGATTTTACTATAAAGGAGTATGGAATACCATCAATACCTGGGGATGAATCTTTCAAACCATCTAAAGCCTGTTTAAGTTCATTTAATGTAAAATATGAATCAAAAGAAGAAAGAGAGGGGAGGGAAGATGGAGGAGAAGGAAGGGAGTCAGAGAATGGGACAAACGGCGGGCATAATCTGTCACTGAAGGCATCGACCCAAGAAGAAGGGTCATTAGAGAACGTATTTGGGGTATTAAAAGATCCCCGGAAGCGTTTAATCTGTTTCCAAACTAACGATGAGGGGGTTCGTGGAGATAGATTTTCACAAAAGTTTATCCAACCATGTTTCTTTTTGAGTGAAAGGACTCTTCTGGCTTTTGCAGCTAAGCGTTGGTATTCAATGAAATTAGCAAATGTCATAGATGAGTTATATGTGCGTTCTGCATTTTTTCTATCTTTAACAGCTGCAGTGCATTCTGAATCCCACCAAGGAGTGGAAATTTTAGTAGGAACATGTGATTGTTTTTTGAGAGGGATATTTTCATTGGCACTAGAAAGGGCCTCTATTAATTTTGAGTAAGCCATAAAATTATTGTCAGAACTGCCAGTCTGTAAAGGGGGAAGATCGTTTGCACATCTTTCTAAACGAGAAAAATATGATGACCAATCTGATTCTGAAAGTCGGTACTTTAGGCAGGGATTAAAACTATACTGCGGGGAGACGCAATTAGGAATTGTAATAATAATTGGATAGTGATCACTGCCGTAAGAAGTAGACAGAGTTTTCCAGGAGAGGAGAGACGAGAGAGAAGAGGAACTGATAGTGAGATCAACTGCACTCCTAGGATTCTGAGTAGGAAGGACCCTGCGGGTGTTAGAACCATCGTTCAGAACACAAAGATTCATATCATCAAATATTTCTAATAGTGATCGTGCAAACATGTCACAGTGGCTAGAACCCGACAATGTGTGATGAGCATTAAAATCTAACACAATTATAGGGGAAGGAACAGAAGAAATTACACATAGAATATCAGGGATTAAGGCAGAACTAGGGTGGGGGATATATATAGAAATAAATGATATATCAAAGACTCTAACAGCAACTACGTTAAAATTAGGGGAGTGGGATGGGAGGGAAATTTGGGAGAAGGGAAGGGAGCGCCTGACGAACAGGGCACTTCCGGCATACCCGTCAGACCTGTCGTCTCGGTGACAGGAGTAGCCTGGTACCCGAAACGGGGAACCTGGAGCAAGCCATGCCTCCGAGACGGCAATGACAGACGGGTGGAATTTAGAAATGATGTGGAGAAATTCAGGTTTCCGTGGATGGAGACTTTTGGTGTTCCACTGGACAATGGATACTGGATCCATTATTACCAGCTAATGAGATGACCTGGGAAAGTTTTTCGGCAACGTTGGAGGGTAATGGGGAACTGGATGTTGTGAATAACTCAATTATGAGTGTGAGAAGAGTTTCAATAAGGAAACTCTGACGGGACACAGACTCTGCAGGCAGAGATTGAGATGATACGGCATGGCCATTTGAGAAAGATGATGGTGGTTGAGAGATGATGGCTTGATGAGCCGATTTGTCGTAAGATTTTCCTAAGGGAGCCCTAGGGCGGGTTTTAGCATACACGTTTTTCACATATGAACGGGAAGCATAAGAATTATTTGGAGGGGGAATATTTTGAGAAACGGGGAAGGGGGAAGAGAACATGGTCTGAGCGATTTCAGAGTAGGATCTTCCGATCTTAGGGAATTGTAAAGATGCATCTTCATAAGACATTCCATTTTGGGTCATGACACTCTTGATAGATCGTTGCCTTTCCTGTTCAGGGCATTGTTTGTTGTTGGCGAAATGTGATCCAGAACAGTGTAGGCATGTAGCTTTAGACTCTTCTGTGTTACAACTTTCACCTGTGTGTTCCTTAGTGCACTTGAAACACCTTGGTTTTGATCGGCATTGGGCTTTAACATGCCCAAAACGGCAGCAGCTCAGGCATTGGATGGTAGGAAGTTGGTAATATTCAACAGGTAGGGAGGTATGGAATGAGTATACACGTTCCGGCAGTACTTGGCCTTTAAATGTGAGGACTACTGTTTGAGTGGGGACCCATGAAACTTTTCCATCGTTAATGGTTTTTCTGTTTAGTCTGCGTGCTTTAAGGACAAAACCACATCCATCTGGTAATTCAAGGCTCTCCGCAAACTCATCTAGGGATAAGTCAACTGGAAATGTTCGAACTAGACCCATACGTGTGATATAGTAAGTGGGGATGGTAGCAGTGTATTTACACAGTGATAAGACTGGGTTGTCCAAAACTTATTCGCATCCTCAGCTGTTTTAAATTCCACAGAGATTCGGTTACGTCCAACCTGTTTAACACCGTCGCAACAAATATTTTTTACCTTATGGGTGGTCAAAAATTGACCAAATTTAATGGGGCGAATAGATGTGCCTGCTGAAGGGTCAGGTTCCGCCCTAGCGACGTGAACTAAGAAAGGTCCTTTGTCTTTTGTCGAGTACTCCTTTATACCTATAACCAACATGGGATGATGGTATATTGTTTGAATAGAGGCCGAAGCCATATCCGGAGATATGATTGTTTTTTACCTTGTTGAGGTATGTCTACTTCAGATATACATAAACGGCGTTTAGATGTACGGCTTGACTCGGAGGGTGTCTCAGAAGAGCATGTATTCATGTGATCCGGAGGATCGGGAGGAGGGTCCGGCGGGACAACCTCCGTCTTAGAAACCAGTTAGTACTTTGTTTTTTTGTTGCCGGCTATATTAGCGAAAAAAACCTATGTTAACACATAAACTACGCTTCTCACCAATACAATCACCAACCCACAACCACAACACACAGAAAATCTCTTGTTGGCAGTGTAATAACAGCTAAAAAAAGGTTTAAATACTCAAAAACACTCTCTTACACGCTTGTTATTCCAAATCCCGCCAAAAAGTCCTCGGTAAATTCTCGATCCAAGTCAGCGAAAAATTTTTAAATTTTGACAAATGGAAAATGACAAAAAGTTTCTGTCCGATTTTGGCACTCAATTGCACTTTTAAGCCCTCCGGCAGACGCACATTTTCACATACAGCCCATCTGCGTCATATCTGCGAATATCAAGGAGGTTATGTACTATCATTAACCTAGTAATGTGTAGGAGCTCAAATTATAATTCCATGGCGAATATACAAGCAAATGTTACTATTTCATAACTCGGGGCACTATGATCAGGAAAACGTAAACTTTTTCAGTTAAAATCTTTGCTTAAAAACTCCTTGTTCATGATCGGGCTTCTGTAAAATAATTTGAAAATAGAACGCGTGTCAAATTTGTGAATACCTACATTAAAATTATCAATTTAAATGGATAGGTACATTATGATATTTTCTGGATTTGATTCTAAATAATTATTTGCTTAGTACCTAACTAGTGTAGCCATTATCTGATTTATAAAAATTGGTATGACTACCCAAATGAACTACTATTTAGGTACAGTTGTCTAAAATAAGTAGGTACCTACCTAGCATCTATAGCTAATCTATGCTTCGATCAACTATACAAAGGATTTTGCACTATCCGCCCGAAACCGGCTTGTCTAAAACTTCACCAAAACGCATCGGAGCAGCAGTTTTCATATAGTCTGCTTACCTAGATTTTCTGTCTTATACTGCTTACTTAATTTTTTCATACTTACTGTAGGTACTCTTGTTTCTATTTGGAACCTTCTCCACCTAAATAAAGAGGCGGGCGTTGGTAGCTGCGGCAGTTTGACAACTATTGCAGTTATCATCGTTTTTCTCAATTTTTAACCGACTTCAAAAAAAGCAGGAGGTTCTCAATTCGGTTGTATTTTTTTTTTGTTCATAAGTAATGTGTTTCGAAATAAACATTTTATTTATTTATTTTATTTTATTTATCTTATCATCTTTAATAAAGAGGCGATATTTATATGCCACTTTTTTCACAGGGCCTAGTACTTACGGCGCGCGATATCCTTTGTTGATCGAAGAATCTATGCATATGAAAGTTATACTTTAATCACTATAGTGTAAGTTTCAGCCTTAGTTTTTTCCTTCATGCATGAGGTGTCAAACTTATAGGTACCTATTAAACCTATAAAAGATTGTAAGTATACATAGCTGTAACTGTAAGACCGTTTAGTAATTCATTGAAGTTGTTTTGTGAATTTACGGTTGGTCGACCTAATAAATAAATAAAAATATAGTCTATATAGATTTACTTCACTCTAACTCACTTTCTCAATCTATCTCGTTCTTCAAAAACCTGTCATGACGTCATAGCCCTTTGTAGTTTGTATGGTTACCTACTTGCCTCGTGGATTTGTATACAGAGTATTTTTTGGGGACAAGCCCTAGTTCCGTCTCTTCTTATGTATGATATCCACGAGAATACAATACTGATTGTATGAATTCGACGTCACCCTTGGTCGGCGAGCTCGCACTTTACCGGTCTTGTTTTTTAAACTTACCTACCACCTAAGCGAAGCGGGCGTTAGCTAATTGGGAATAAGTCTATCGGAAATTATACCTAATTATGTTCGTTAGTTACCATAAAAATACCTAGTTACGCGTTATATTTATTTAATTATCAATAGGAACGCCGACAGCTTAAATATTAAATATTTACATTGTAGGGTTACACTGAAAAAGTTTTCATTTTGATATAGAAACCAATATAATGTTTATGGTATTTATATGTTTGCGTCTAATGAAAATAAGACATTTCAATAGTGTCTATTTAATTTATATATATAGTATTTATATACGTGTATCTATGTAGCGTCTATAACATACACGTAGTAGGATTTCTCAAGAAAGTCATTTCGAATAAAAATTAATGTTTTTCTTAAAAACTAGGTGAGTCGGTACATAACAGAAGTAGTATTATATTAATCGTCCTACTTAGTCCTATTAGTAATTACTTAATAATAACATACATAGAAAACACCCAGATTCGAGACAAATATTTGCAAAAAATACACACATTTGTCTTGCGGCGGGAATCGAATCTTCACCTGTTCCAGGTGTGATACTTGTCAAACGCTTGACTATTTTGTGTAAAAAAAAAGTCTCAGGCAGGCCTTTGCCCACTGCGCCACAGAAGTCGTTGTTTACTCGTAGGTATTTAGGTAAGTAAGCAGGTAGCGTATCAGTAACAAGACAAGTGTTTACCTTAATGACAATGGAGGTTTGGTTTGGATGGTGGTGTTCCATTTCGAATGGTGGTCTACACTACACCATTCCTTACTACTTCCACTTCCTTACTACTTCCAGTTGTTAAGCCATGTCGGAGGTCTTCAGGTGGCCTACAAACTCCAACACCAGAGTTGGTCACTAACTCATACGAACAAGAAGAAGTCCTACTTCTAGTTTCTATTAGTAATAAGTTTGTCAGAAATGCGTTCGAACTTTGTGATAGGTTATGGATACCACTCAGGTAGTTCATGTGCTTGTTCCATCTTCAACCATAAAAAAAAAACTATGCAGTACAAGGAGCGGCACGATAGTCTAGCGCTGACCGTTATTACGCAGAAGTCAAAAGCAAGGTATCTTATGGAGGCTTGAGGCGAGAGAGAGCGAGAGACTTATGCGCAGACGTTTCGTTTGAACGCTAGAATTACGTACCGCTAGCTGGTAGCACGTCTACGAAAACGTTCTGACGACCGCGTAGTCTTCTCGTTTACTACGTTCTCGTACTACTCGTAAATCCGGATAGACTTCGGCGTCGCGTCGGTACAAAAAAGTACGCACTTAATCTATAACTCAGAGCTCGCAGGCAGGTCACCTTCGCGCACTCAACGTGATTCCGTAGACGTGATACGTGTAGTTTAGTTTTCCTGTTTTTTTAGTCCTACGCGTAGCGTAAACGTGCTACGCCTAAGATTATTAAATCCGTAGACGTAATTAGGTAGACGAAAGATGGGTATATAAATTAAATTCTCCTTCCAATTTTCAAAGAAGAACAATGATTCATTATGTGAAACGCCACGCCACGGATAACATCATGGAAAGGCTTTACCAACATATAGCTTGTATTGAAGCCCGTAATTTCGTAAAATATTGCCTCTATAGTCAGATAAGATTTTTTTTTATCATACTAGAAGATGGAACAAGCACATGCCCCACCTGACGTTAAGTGGTAACCATTAGGTACCTATCACAAAGCATAGTTCGCAATTTTTCAAACGTGCTCTACGATGCAACGCCCTGCGTCCATTAACTTGAGGCATGAAGATGATAAGCCTCTTGTGCCTGAAATTTCACCGGCGCCCACACCCTTCAAACCGAAACACAGAACAGCTGCTTCACGGCACAGCAGAAATAGACATACTGGCAGTACATCCCCGGACGAGCCCTCCACAAAGTACTCTACTACTAGCTAGCGGCACGTAAGTCTAGCGCTGAACTAAACTTCTGCGCATGGGTCTCCCGCTCTCTCTCGTCTGTAGCTTCCAAATGAGACCTTACTTTTGACTTCTGCGCTATAACGGGCAGTGCTAGAGTTTTGTGCGTAGCCGCACGTACTACTAACACATTATACTACTAACGCAACTAAGTGCAACGCGGAATTTATAGAACTCCGATAGGAGTAACAGTTCTGTATAAAGAAACCCACAAACCAAGCTAAATTCTTTGTAAACTGCAGACAGCAGCTACAATTAAAATTTATGCTGTACATACTAACATCCAAAAAGGGTTGTACTCCACTTGCTTGACTTGGAAATAAGTTTATACCATTTATTGCAAGGAATATTTTTTATGGCAATAATTTATCGATTTTCCTGATAGCCCCATAGATTGGATAAAATGTCATCCATTATAATGTCAAGCATTTGACGTTTGTTAGTTAGCCAATAGAAAAGCTCCAAGCATCCAAATTCCATCCAGTGCTGCTGCTATAGCATTTTTAATGCTAAATCTAGCATATTTCGTGACCCATTAGCATGAAAATTTTGCATATAGCTATTTCATGATCAGCATTTTTTTAACGTTACCGTAAGTAAGGAATTCAAAAGGTTCTATAGAAACCAGAAACAATTTGTTTATTGACTCTGTAAAGGAATTAGAACTTCCTCGAAATTTATGTGAATCTTTTACTTAGTGATTATTAATTTGTTACGAATGATCAGTGCAGTTGTTCTTAATGTTAAAGTCTAATTTGAATTTGATGTGGTATTATAATATCATCTGAGAGACCTTAGCACTGTCAGTCTCGAGATTGAACTCAAAACGAACATGACCAAAACCAAAGTCATGTCCAACACTACCAAGCGCAAAATTTGCATCTACGGGGAGGATATACAATACGTCAATGAGTACCTTTATTTGGGCCAAATAGTATTTTTCCAGTGCAGACAAGAACAAGAAATTTCTAGACTTACTGAAAATGCCTGGAAAAGCTATTGGGCCATAAAAGACTACATTAAAGGTACTCTTCCTATATCACTTAAACGGAAACTGATGGACATGATTGTGTATCCTCCCCATGCTAACATGTGGCGCCCATACTTGGTCCCTTACTAACACCCAAAGGTCCAAAGTCGAGGTCTGTCAGCGAGCAATAGAGCGCAGTATACTGGGTGTGAAGCGCACAGACCGTTTACGTAACACGAATGTAACTTTAAAGGTTGCGAAACTTAAATGGAGCTGGGCTGGTCATGTCTGTCGCATGCGCGATGACTCATGGGCTAAGATAACAACGCAGTGGAGCCCTGTTAACGCAAGACGGCGCCGCGGCAGACCGAGAAAAAGATAGCGGCATGAACTAGACACCTTCGATAGAGCGTGGGTACAAATAGGTCAGGATCGAGATGACGGGAGGGATCGTGGGGAATCATTTGCCCAGAAGTGGGACATAACAGGCTCATCGTAATCGTAATATAATCTCACAGCTTCTCATATATATGAGGGTCAATGAAAACTAATCAACCTACGATGCAAATTAGTCCTAATACCCAAAGAGCAGGGTCTTCTCTAGCACTTTATATATGTGAATATGTATCTATTTTAAGAGTTGACCAATTCAGTTAGTTATTCGGGAATCAAATTTTGATTTTTAGCATTTTATTTAGCATTCTCAAAAGTAATTTAGCTTGTTTTTTTGACATTATATGCACCAAGTTTCGGCATTATCTCCAAATAAAAAACGGCAACACTGATTCCAAGCATTCGATGTAAAAATGTCGTCGCGAGCGTAGATTCACTATCTTTAATTTTTATTTGTAATCTGATTTATTCGTGCAAACGCGGGTGCTTAGCATTAAAAAATCAATAAAATAATACCTTTTTGGTATTTACATTGATCTGCTAGAAAAAACAGGTATAACATTCTTAACAATCGATAACTTTCCCTTCTGCTCAGGTGACTATTTGCTCAAATGTTTTTTGTATTGTAAATAAAAACAATGTAGTTATCTCAAACAAGTGATTACGTTTGCAGCTGAACTGTATAAGTATATTCTAAATAGATTTATCTTTGCTGTGTTTTGTTGTCGAAATCTATCATTCGTGTCGTGTCACAATAAAAACGACGATTATCATTGACCAAATTACATCTAAGTGCTAGCTAATTTTGTTTTTGCGCAGTATGGGAGACGAAATGGATCCTTGCGAATGCCTCTGGAGCCACGAGTTGGCGATGCGCCGTCTCATTTCACTGGTAAGTCTGTTATTATCGTTAATGTGACCTTGTATTGTATATGCAGTGGGTGGTACCACGTACGCAATTCATCTGTTATTAATACCTAAATAATATACCTGCCCCAATATGTTATTTAATTCTAAAATTATGAACCTATATTTTTGTCATAAATAAATCTAAACAATATTACACTGCATACAGTGTAATAGCTTATCTACTCACAATATAATATAATTGAATGACATTTAATTAGTAAATATAAAAAAAATACTATACAAATCACTATATACACCCTGCCATTGAATACCAGCAAACTTCAAATTGACTGCAATTTTTATGATGTTGCTGTCAAAATATTCTAATATCCTCATTCTCAATAACAAAACCCATTAGTACAAGGATTTCCCAATTGCTGACAAAGAAATAAAACTCGGAGAGGAAAATGATAAAACCGCTGGAATGAGTGAACGGGGTGTATTCGTCCATGGATAAATACTGATAAATCGCCTATTGCACAGCTTACCGCCAGCATTCTATTTTTACATGACACAACCTGTACTTGTATGGGCGTTTCTCTGTAAACTCGTAATGGCCCATACAAATTCTGTCCTGGCATATTTTTGTATCATTGTCATGAAAATATAATAGTATTGCTTAGGAAAGTAACTTTTAATTTTAGTACAAAAATAATAGACTGAAACAGCTGAGATCAATTTTACATTCCCTAGATACAAAGAATCAAATTAATAAACATATAAAACTTAATCATCAAATTAATAAACATTTTAAGATTATTTTATGCAGTCCTCCAGTAACAATCAGATCTTTTCGATCTCTTGAGAGCGAGAGAGAGGGATACTTGAGAGCGAGAGAGAGGGATAACCTCTCCCTCTCTCTCACACACAAACACACACCAGCCTATATCAGTCCATTGTTCGACATAGGCCTCCCCTAATAAAGGGGGATATACCCATAATCCCCACGCTGGGCATACGGGTTGGGGATCGCAGGGCACAGCTTCTCGCACCACAGATGCTGACGACTCTCACTCTTAAGCAATCCCAAACTAATAGTCCAATCTCAAAATTGGGAGGGTATGTATCCTCCCAATTTGCGAGAAGCCACTCCAAGTACTTCAATCCTTATAATATTAAAGAGGCCGGTTTGAAATGATTGTTCCTCATTGACACCAAAAGTACTAAACAGATTATGCTGATATTTTGCACTCATATAATTCTAGAAAAGGAATAACATATAGTCCACTTTTATCGAGGTACTACATGAGCAAATCCGCAGGCAGAAGGTAGCTTTTCATAAAACTGAACGGAAATATGTTATCTTTCAACTGTGTATGTTGTTACATACTTGCAGTTGTAGATTGGCAATCAGTCGCAATTTAAGCATACATGGAAAGCAATTACTTTTTGTTACATGACCGTCAAACATGGAAAACTGATTAATCACTGGCCTCCAATACATTTACATGATTTTGTAGTTTCACTGAAAATGTGTAGTTTTCCTGAAAAATGAGGTAAATAATCTATCACCTCATTTTTTTGGGAAGTCAAGAAATGTGATTTACATGAAGCCATGAAAACAATTAGGTAAACTCTATTATATTTATATTAATATAACTTTCGCCTTATGTGTTAATGCAGTTCAATCTATGTATATTCAAATTTTCATCCAAATCTGTTCAGCCATTCAGCCGAGTTTAGTGGGAACAAATATACTCGTATGCACTCAAACTTTCACATGTATAATATTAGTGTGATTTGATTTCTATCTTTGTACGTGGTTGTAGATCCATGTAGTATAGTAAATAAAACATTGAATAAAAAATTTGCTAGTTAATTAATACACAGATTAAATACATATGTAGCTTAAAATAGCCTTATCTAAACAAGAACCTTACCAAATATTTATTCTATTGAAAAAAATCCTTGAATTATTAGAACTGTAAACCTACATTAGCATTCAGACAAAGAATAGTTTATAAGTGAAAGTTAAAGTTCCACTTTCACGGTTTACACCTTTTTTTTTATAACAAAACATGCTAACAGTTGTTAGTTATAGAGCGAGCTGATCGATGCTCATTTTTTTAACAATATAAAATGAAAACAACCCCATAAATCATGGTCTATTAACAGGTTATTTGGAATAACAATTTAATAATTTAAGGATTATAGTTAATACAACACTGATTGATAAGAGGAAAGTTGTTGGTGATTCCGTTGAGCAGCTCACGGAGGCTTAGAAGTTATTCCTGCCTAGAACAGCTCAGTATATAAATAAAATAAATAATTAATATACAGGCCATCTCACATATGGATCAACTGATCAATCTCAAACTAGGCGGAGCCTGTACTTTGGTAACAGAACTGATAAACATACATAGATTCTTAAAACATCCTGACACAGAACAAACATCCATGTTCACCACACAAATGTTTGTCCTGGGCGGGAACCGAACCTGCGACCTGCAGCTCAGAAGGCAGAGCTACTACTAGCTATGAAGCAAGTCGGACTTTAACTTGAAAAGATTGAGGACAGAGATCAATTCTTTGTTCACGACCTCTGTGGCGCAGTGGCCTGCCTGGTACGCAGAAGGTTGCGGGTACGATTCCTGCCTCGGGACAAATATTTATAGATATTTATTTTTGTATAAAAATGGAGCAGCACCCCCTAGCGGGAAGTTTGTTAACCTTGACATCTCCATACAAAAATATAGTTAACGCAAACTTTGACGTTAGGTATTTTCTTCGCACTCAGGCCACAGAGCGACGATCAGTTGTATCGATTATAGGTGCCCAAACGGGAATACTTCCTTGATTCTTAGGATTAGAGATAAATGTCACATCAGACATAATGTCGCCAGAACTGACAAATTCCATACAGTTATGACAGTTTTTGTGAAACATGTCTAGTCTAATATATCTAGCCTAAAACTAGCCTAACAATCTTAGGAAGCAAAGGACCATCAACGACACCACCCCTGATGTTGACTTATGCTTCTACCAAATGTCCCAGAAATAGTCGCCCCTGCGTACTAAATCCAGGGTAGAGAGGGAATCCTCGAGGCCTTAGCTGAACGCTTTGAGATAAAGTAGCGTTTGAAGAAAACCTGCTGCTGTGAAATATGTCTAATGTAACATTAATCTCTATTCCTAAGAATTAGGGCCTAGGAAGGCCCAAACATTTGAAGGTATTATTTTGTGACAGCTCCGTCAAAGCCAGAACTACTGCACGGATGGGGAGTGTCTGGACGAGCCGAGCGCCCCTCGGGCCGACTCTGCCGGCAGCAACTACCTCGCCATGTTTATGATGTTGGCGCTGGCTCTGTTCCTCTATGCTATGCGCCCGCGGCCCACGCAGATCGAAGACGTGGCTAAGCCCAGCCCGGCCAACTCACAGGTACTTTTTTTATCATTATACTGCTAATCTAGCAAACAGGCATACGGTCATCCAGATGGTAAGCGGTTCCCGTAGCGTTTGAACGCTTGCTGAATCGGTACTCAGACATTTGAGATAGTCTCAACCATTTAAGATTGGCTGGTTCAGCCGGCAGCAACTTCCTCGCCATGTTTAAAATGTTGGCGCTGGCTTTGTTCCTCTATGCTATGCGCCCACGACCCACGCAGATCGAAGACGTGGCTTAGCTCAACCCGGCCAAGTTACAGATACTTTTTTATACTAAGTACTAATCTAGCAAACAGGCATACGGTCCTCCTGATGGTAAGCGGTTCCCGTAGCCTTTGAACGCCTACTACTTGGCACCCCACCGCCCGAATGCTTAATCGCTAATCAGACATTTGAGATCGTCTCAACCGTTTAGATCGACTCAACCATTTGAAATCGTCAGCCATTTCTTTGGGCTGATATTAATTGAACATAGCTTCTGCCCGCGGCTCCGCATGCGTAGTAGGTACCTATTGTCGTAAAAAGCATATGTGCTAACTACTCCAGGTCGCAGACTACTAACCCCACTTAATTCATAACCAAATGTAATTTTATAACGCCTGGATAAAGTAATATGATGAATAAAGTGTATTATAATGTATAGACGTTAATAAAAACAGGTGATATGATATTTAACGCTATTTTAGCTATCGGTTTATAGAACTGTTATGAATAGGACGGTTAATATTATTTAAATTTTCGTCGAAATCCGTTCAGCCGTTAGGGAATTAAGTGAGAACAAATATACCAAGACAAAGTTTTGGTCTCAGCTGTATGGTTACTTCTTGGTTATGGCTTTGATCTCAGCTCTGATCACAAAAACAAATTCTGTCGAAATTACATTTAAAAAAATATAAGCCAAGCAGAGTTTCTTGCCAATTATGGTCGAATTACGAATTGGTGTAAATAAAAAAAATTGACGATTCAAAGCTTACTGTAATGTGCGTACTGAATAAAGAAATTTTCACTTTCAATGGCGACGTTATCTCTAACTGTCATCGCGTATTTGCAAAAATGTCTACTTACCTATTACTAAGAGTACTTACTCAGTGGGTACTTTAATGATTGTCAAGTATAAATTACTGAAATAACTAGACAACATAGATTCCATATTCATGAGTCTACTGTTTGTTACGTATAAAAAGGCTTTTAGGTACGTAATCCATCATGTAATACGAAGGAAATCAACTGAAGATAGCAATCATGCTAAATAGAAATGCAATTTTACAAATTCTCACAAGATTTATCAATTTGTTTTAAAAATGTATGAAAAGGGGGTGGAGAGGGTCCAACGGCCACCTTTGGAACTTGGTTTGAAAAATGGATGTATTAGAAGTTATTACCTCATGGGTAAAAGTAAAGTGTCCTTTTTGTAAGAAAAGAACATCATATTTTTTTTTTATTACCTACAACATATTTCACGCTTACAGTTGTTGAAAAAAAGTTTACCTCAAGTTTTCCACAATGTAATTTTCTCTCCAACTCATCGGAAAATCATTGTTTTTCATCAATATCCGTTCATTAGTGAAGTCGCAAACAACATACTCCGAACATATGGATGTAGGTACTTTCGCGTTAAAATGTATAATACAATGAAATGAAATTAAATGTATTTATTGCAGAAACTGTGTACAAAAAGATCTTATAAGCCGGGTGGAACAACAGTTTGTCCAGTCCAGTGTCCAGTTGACAGTAGGGTACCTACCTACATAACAGTGTTGATAACACCTTGACTGCACAAATATAAGTACCTACTTCTACCCTATTTATTTATTATGAATTAACACGGGTAGTACACAATTACAATAATTCAAAATAGTTGACATAAATAGTACCTATAAGTCTGAAACATGTAATGTCATATAGGTAGGTCAAAAAACAATTTAATTAATAAACAGTATTGTAATGGCAATACAAATAATATATAGACTAAACAATAACGCTCACAAAAACACAGACATTTTGATAAGATTGTGGTCCTCTTATCAGCAAATTGGTCACACTCACAATCTGGATTATCATCCAGGAGAGCGTTTAGCGCTCGTGCCACCGTACGAGACAACGGCACGGCAAACAACCTATGCTTTCTACTCCGACGATATCGTTCGGGACGTACAGTCGACATAATTCACCACTCAGGTCCATGACATCAATTTTGCTGTGGAGGATTGCAGACTGTGATGATTTCGTCATAAAAACATCTTAACTCCAGAGAATGAACGCAAGCATCTCAACAGAAACTTAGTAGGGTAAAAAAAGGGGTTAGGTTAGGAAACGCAGGAATGTTTTCTGGACCGTCTCAAGCATGAGCGTGTAGGTAACCTCGTGTGGGCTCCATACACGAGCGCTGCAATCTCATCATCATCATCATCGGCCAGCAGTCCACTGCTGGACATAGGCCTCCCCTAATGAGCGCCATTGCGCGCTGTCGCATCCTTCTTCTAAGCTTCTACTAGCAGCCTTTCGCAAATCGTCACTCCACTTAGCCGGCGGGCGTCCCACACTACGTTTGCCGAGCCGCGGTCTCTACTCAAGAACTCGTTTATCGGTTATCAGTTCTTCGGCAGATACGGCCACTGCCACTTCAGCTTGCTAAATTTCTGCGCTATGTCGACAACTTTGGTTTTATGTCGGATAGTCTCATTGTCACTAAAATATGTGTGTTGTTCCATCTAATAAGTGCCGATAAGATTAGCCGAACGACATGATCAGGCCGACCCACGTCTCTGCAACTCGCGCCTAACCAAATGACCCACTTCAGTGTTATCTAATTCGTGATAAGTTAAACAGATCCTGTTTGTACTGAGCAATCATGGTTTGCTTGTACATATTAACTCCAACAATTCATAATCTTCAATTTTATAGTTCTGATCTGCGGAGGTGGAAGCTGTATGCGTCAAACTGAGGACAGGACGCAATGGCGCTCATTAGGGGAGGTTTATGTTTAGCAGTTGACTGCTGTATAGGCTGATGAAGATGATGTTGGACATAAAATCTATATATATAAAAGAAAGTCGTGTTAGTTACTCCACTTATAACTCAAGAACGGCTGAACCGATTTAGCTGAAAATTGGCAGGGAGGTAGCTTAGAGCCAGGAGAAGGACATAGGATACTTTTTATCCCGTTCGACATCATTCCCGTGTGACTTGACATGAAACGTCAGTCATTATAAAACGTGGTATAACAAAAAAGAATCAGACTTGGAATAACAAAACGCAAATGACAGCAATGTAATCTTATATATATAAAAGAAAGTCGTGTTAGTTACTCCACTTATAACTCAAGAACGGCTGAACCGATTTAGCTGAAAATTGGCAGGGAGGTAGCTTAGAGCCAGGAGAAGGACATAGGATACTTTTTATCCCGTTCGACATCATTCCCGTGTGACTTGACATGAAACGTCAGTCATTATAAAACGTGGTATAACAAAAAAGAATCAGACTTGGAATAACAAAACGCAAATGACAGCAATGTAATCTTATATATATAAAAGAAAGTCGTGTTAGTTACTCCACTTATAACTCAAGAACGGCTGAACCGATTTAGCTGAAAATTGGCAGGGAGGTAGTTTAGAGCCAGGAGAAGGACATAGGATACTTTTTATCCCGTTCGACATCATTCCCGTGTGACTTGACATGAAACGTCAGTCATTATAAAACGTGGTATAACAAAAAAGAATCAGACTTGGAATAACAAAACGCAAATGACAGCAATGTAATCTTATATATATAAAAGAAAGTCGTGTTAGTTACTCCACTTATAACTCAAGAACGGCTGAACCGATTTAGCTGAAAATTGGCAGGGAGGTAGCTTAGAGCCAGGAGAAGGACATAGGATACTTTTTATCCCGTTCGACAGCATTCCCGTGTGACTTGACATGAAACGTCAGTGGTATAACAAAAAGAATCAGACTTGGAATAACAAAACGCAAATGACAGCAATGTAATTGACGTATACTGACAGATGTGTAATGACGTATGGATGACAATTTGATATTTGTAAGAAACTTGGAATAACAAAACGCAAATGACAGCAATGTAATTGACGTATAATGACAGATGTGTAATGACGTATGGATGACAATTTGATATTTGTAAGAAATCAATAGTAAAACTATTTATATTAAATAAATAATTAACAATTATAATGTAAATCATCTATATCTCTATATATATAAAAGAAAGTCGTGTTAGTTACTCCACTTATAATTCAAGAACGGCTGAACCGATTTAGCTGAAAATTGGCAGGGAGGTAGTTTAGAGCCAGGAGAAGGACATAGGATACTTTTTATCCCGTTCGACATCATTCCCGTGTGACTTGACATGAAACGTCAGTCATTATAAAACGTGGTATAACAAAAAAGAATCAGACTTGGAATAACAAAACGCAAATGACAGCAATTAACAAAAAATGTCGTGTATCACAAGGTACTTAAATGAAGAGTACTAAAATACAGAAATAATTATGAATGATTAATGTAGGTATTTAATTTTTTTTATATTTTTTCCAATTAAAAAAAAAACTGCTTATTTATTGCCTTTAAGGCGGAACAAAGTTCGCCGGGTCAGCTAGTTACTTATATATCTTGTTCTCTAAAGCAGCTAAAGTTAAAGTATCAAGAAGAGCCCTCAACCCTTTCCATTGACTTACTCCCCGCAACCTTTAGACAATAGTTAGTTCTTCTGAAAGGGGATGAATAAGTTGAATGGTACCTAGATCTCGAGAGATTATCCAAGCATATTCCCTTGTCATAAAAATATTTAGAGTTCTCCTTGACATCGAAACATCATGGCAATAGATTTGTGCCATCGAGACAATTATATAGAACCCCATAGAGTGTCAGTCTTCAAGTGAAAACTGACAAATATCGTTCAAGCGTATTTGACATAAATCTACTTCAAAATGTCAAATTTATACCTTACACCAATTTATACCTTATGTAGTTATGTCGCTTGAAAAGTTTTCAAAGTCAGCTCAATTGACAGCGTGCACCGAGTTTTGGTTTCGTTTCTTATTATTTTCCTGGTTTGATGACAGCGGAAGACGTAGTGTAGGACGTTCTTCGGCCAGGTAGACTGACGATCTGTAAAAGGACTGAGGGTAGAAGCTGGATGCGTCTGAGGACGGCGAAATGGCGCTCATTTGGCGAGGCCTGTGTACAGTATTAGACTGCCACAGGCTGATGATTACAATGATGATAGACAAAACTTTGTTTTGCTTATTTTCTTACGTCAAATGACAGAGGTCGTTAAAAAATCATGTTTAAATTACCTCGAAGCATTTATCACAGGAAATAAGCATTTTTAACATAATTGCCGATGTTGTACTACGCTTCACTGTTTACAATTCATGTTTTCAGTTTACATTTGCTTAAGAATTCGAATGAGCGTATTATCAAACTTGAGAAATCCAAACTTGAACATCAGGAGGCCATGTTCTCATTGTAAAATTAATTTCAGTCAACATAATTCCACATGGATCTTGGCTGCCTGCCCTAGTTTTTGTTTAAATTATGAGCTGGTGTCGGAGTTTACAGGCCGCCCTAAGGCCTTCATGGCTTATGGACTGGAAAAGCAATGGACGGACCTAAGGAACCGCTCGGACTTAAACCACGCTAAGCAGTTACCCAGCCTAATATATACAGGAGCGGATGATCGCTTCACAAAACTATTAATAGAGGGGATTACCTGTTATTTGATCTTGGAAAATATTCCAAGGTTGGCCATAACAGGTAAAATGTCATCAGTATTATAAGTGTGCTCTTTCATGCCAGGGAAGGCACGTTAAAATGTTACTCCCGGCTGCTTCAGTCGTTAAGCCATGTCAGAGGCCTTCGGGCGGCCTAAAAAATGAAACACTAGAGTTAGCCACCAACTCGATACGAAGATGCGTATTGTATTCGAAAACAAAAAAAAAACTAATTTACTGTTTCCCCATTATAATATCTTCCGCTATTAGGCAGTGCCAGGGGGTAGGCAGAGGCAAGTCCAAACATACATTCTGTATGCCTACTTTTTGCTTTCAGTTAACATTCCTTTCCACGAAGAATGAAACAAACCCATCGCCGCTTTTAAAGAACATCAACCTAACAAAAACACAAGCCTATATCAATCCAGAAGGCCTATGTTTATATCGCTGGACATAGGCCTCCTCTAATAAGAACGGGGATATGCCAATAATACCCACGCTTGTCATGCGGGTTGGGGATCGCAGAGCGCAGTTTGTCGCACCGCCGACGCATCAGCTGTCAGAGAATTTATTTGTGCTGGTGTCGGGCTGCGCTATGTCGCAGTCCCCCGCAGCCAGAGCTTCGTTTGTTAATTTTGCCAGAGGAGCTAAGAGAATTCACACCCAAAAAGGTCCTACAGTTTATGTCAGCAGTAGGGCTTAGTTGTGAACTGTGAACGCCCCGCCTCAAGGGGCGACTTGAATAGAAGTGGCGATCACAATAGGTCTTCATGGCCGCAGTGATATGAAAGCCACGCAATACATAATAATAATAATAGTTATGCCAGCCACCCACGATCAAGTTCACCGTCAAGTTAGCAGCGGACTTGATGCGGCGTCCAGTAAACTTGACGGTTGTTTATTGTTTATTGTTTATTGACTTAATAACTAGAACGGCTTGCGCCAATTACTCTAATTATAAAAATTTGGTTGAGTTTACATCTATACATCTCTACATAGTCAAAATTCAATAAAAATAGTCAGTAATAACAAATTCAATAGGTAGTCAAATAATCAATCAATATCTTACTTACACACACACTATCAATAAACTTATACACACTTCTGTCAGAATTAAATTAGTAGATATTTAGTACATAGTCAATAATAATAATAATGTCAGTAATTATAAATTCCAATACTTAATAGTCAAATCACATGTCGAATCGACGGTGTATGGCTATGTGCATGACAAGTCTACTTGAAGCGAAAATAGGATTCCGTTCTGCCGATTTGATCAAGTTTGCAGCGCTGCAAACTTGACGGTGAACTTGATCGTGGGTGGCTGGCATTAGCAGGGAGCACCACGTGTCGTTCAGATTGACTTGGGTTAAAGATAGAGGTACAAGGAAGACCCCTTACACCCCTAGCAAATGACTTACAAATTTATTGTTATCGGTTGCTAATTTTCCGTTTTGTTTCTAGGACCGTGATGGTGCTCCGCCAACTCCGCCGAGAATTTAAGCTTCGTTCATCATCAGAACATGCCAACTATTCCAGTTATTGTATTATAAAAAATAACATAAACAAGCGTTGCTAGTTGAGACTACAACCGAGATTTGGAAGGTATTGTCAGATTTTGAAAATACTTGATGGGTCTTCGTATTGTAAAAGTTTTTGACTAAACTCTAAAACGTATTCATTGTAAGGGCGGCTATACATGGGCAGCTAGAAAAAAAACAAACATCTCCGCGCTTTTTTCCTGACAGATTTGAAATCTCCAGCTGCGTTATCCTTCGCCACATGATCCTTCCATCGAGAGCGCTTGACTAATAAAAACACTCCTTTACCAACTTATTCATAAAATATTAACGTTGAGCAGTCGCCACCGCTCCGAGCGGCCAGACGGACATGACTATTCCGTCATGCGGTTGAGTAGCGAGACAAATTTGACTGCTCTAGACTGCTCTTCTCATAGCCGGCTGAAATATAACTGTAATTCAAAACTATAACTCGGATCAGTTAATGTTAACTATACGAGCGGTTGGTGTTGTTGTTCAATGATTGACTGCTAAAGCTGTCTGTGTGTGGCCGCCCGAAGACACCACCTTCCTGAATACGTGGTGTACAAGGTAGTTTCCTTAAAAATATTTGTAAACCAGGCCTCAATCGAATCTGGCGCGGACGGTCAAGATCTTGTATAGGTATTATATACTAAGTAAAGTTAATCCGTTGTCTGAATGTATTGTATATGTATAGGGATAGTTGTAATATTACCGCCGCATTGCCGTAGAAAGACACTGTATGTCTTATGTATCTAATCATGAGTTGAGTAAGATAATTTTCTTGAATCTTAGATTCAAAAACTGTGATGTTATAAAGATCTTGTTTTGTCTTTTTGTAGCTTGTCCCAAATTGTAAGGTAGGTGTTTGGCGCTAATTTTCTAATTTAACTGATGAAATACATAAGTATTCTTGATTATACTAGGTGTTTATAATGTGCAATAGTGGAATTTTAAAGCTAAATTGAATGATCATGAAACGAATTTGTTTTAAAATATTTTTAAAATCTCGTTTATATACGGAAGTATGTACCTAACAAAACATTTAAATTTATTTAGCTTAATATTTACATAAATTTGTTTGCCTTCCGGCAGAAAATTAAGGCAAGGCATAATCAATGCAATGCAAAATAATAACAGTACGGTCTATTGTCGTACTGACGATTTAAATTTACGTTGCATGTATTGTTTTTTTTTTTTGTTTAGCACAATTTTGTTTGATTGCACATAGGCTTCGATCAAATATACAAAGGATATCGCGCGCCGTACTATGCAATGTGAAAAAAGTGGCATATATTGCTAGCTATCATTTGCCAAAAGCACGTCACAAACCTCCCTCTCGCTCGCACTATTCAACATTTCTGAAGATATAAAATCACTGAATGTAGTTATGCAAAATAGCAAACCGTCAGCAATAATATCATTTTGATTCTATCACGTTTTCTTACCAAAAAACTTGCACCAATGTGATCAATTTTGGTGCAATTTTTTTGGTAGGAAAACGTGTTGTGGTCAACACGATATTATTGCTGAACCTTTGTATTGTTATTTTCTAGGCCGTGAAGGTTTGCTATTTTGCTTATCTACATTCAGTGATTTTATATCTTCAAAAATGTTGAATAGTGCGAGCGAGAGAGAGGTTTGACCCTTATAGTCGCAGAAGATAAGACAGAAAATCTAAGAAAGCCGACTAAATGAAAACTGCTGCTCCGATAAGCACGTCATACAAATATCGCCTCTTTATTTAAGAGGATAGGACAACAAATCTAAGTAAGCAGACTATATGAAAACTGCTGCTCCGATGCGTTTTGGCGAAGTTTTAGACAAGCCGCTTTCGGGCGGATGGTGCAAAATCCTTTGTATAGTTGATCGAAGCACATAGGATATAAAAAGTGTTCAGATAAAGCACAACCTGATAAATAAGGCTCAGCAGCTCGCATAATATCAAGTTCACTAACACGCGAGCGGTTATCAGCATAATTTAAACTGTTGTTTTTTTTATCCATTGCATCTAAACACAGAATAATAAAGCTATGCTAAATGAACCATTCTCTCTAATCTGATTTGTTAGTGAACTTTGCGCTAAATGGTATGCTTGAGGTTTCCTTACCTGAGTTTTATGCTTTATTTTGATTATTTTGTTGCCAAGTGCCAGTTATACCTACTTGACTGCGTAAAGCTATCCAGAGCTTCATGTTTTCAACAGCGAATATTGTCAACTTAAAATATGTAAGCTGTAGATTTGTCAAGAACCATGTGCGTTGTTAAAAAAATACAAAAAATCTAGCAATAAACCCGGCTTACATCTAGTCCAGATTGAGCTATTTAGGCTGCTCGCCCACGTCATATTTTTTGTGGGATCGATTTTTTCTGCATTGTATTTCTGACCGAAGGACGTTTTGTAGGATGTATGCGTTGCACTATTGCGATCGTTTTATTGAGTACGTTTCATTTTTCTCCTAAAAAAATCTGTCACCGATTATCGATCGTGGGCGGGCAAGCCGCGAGATGAGTCGCGCTTATGATTATATTATGATTGGCTACACGCAACTCGACTCGCGCGTAGATCGCCCCATCTGGACTATCTCTTATTGGTATGAATGGAGAGAGCTCAGAGACGTTTCAACGTGTTTCAAACCTAGATGGCACTGCTTCAAATATATCCAAAATCAGCGTAAACGCTAACGTGATTGATTCTTATTGATAGGTGAAGCTCGCACTTGGCACCCTGAGCACAATTCCATTAGTTTTAGTTGTTTAAATTCGGCTTGGGATGGGATTCTCTAATTCTTAATATGAATACTTTATATTTATTTTAAAAGACAACCAATCGAGATTTTATTTATTTATCCTGCAATAAATTATTATTAAAATAATGGTGGTTTTATTTTTTATTTCTAGATTAAATGTGATGAATCAAACAAGATTCAAAACTCAAAATATTTAGTACAAATTCCGCTAACCTCTGACGAGTTCCACAAAATGCACGGTACACAACATACTACGTGCGTTTTTTTTGCACACACACGAAGTACACCGCCCACAGATTCACATTCAAATCAGAGAACGAACAAGCAAATACTTTGTTTGGCGCTTGGCGAAGCATCACGTCTGATCACGTCTACGGAGTTCTGCGGAGTGACGGCGGACAGCGAGTCGATAATTTCCTGAGGATGCCTTATGGGGAAGGCGAATCATTACCGAATTTCTGCTGGGTTTTTCTTGTGTAGTCTCTAAGCTATTAACAGGTTAACGTGCTCGATTTATTGCGTGAAAGAGTAGACGTGAATTTATTATTTGCTTGTTCTTTCTCTAATTTGCATGTTGAGAGAGAATCTGTGTGCGAGAGGATGCCACGTATGTATTTTGTGAAACTCGTCAAGGTTAACGGAATTTGTACAATTTTTTTTTGCCTTTTAGATTATCTTGTAGTGACTTTGCAGAAGTCACACTTGAGTGAGTTAAGAGTTAAGAGTTGAGAAAGAGTAGACGTGAATTTATTATTTGCTTGTTCTTTCTCTAATTTGCATGTTGAGAGAGAATCTGTGTGCGAGAGGATGCCACGTATGCATTTTGTGAAACTCGTCAGAGGTTAACGGAATTTGTACAATTTTTTTTTTGCCTTTTAGATTATCTTGTAGTGACTTTGCAGAAGTCACACTTGAGTGAGTTAAGAGTTAAGAGTTGAGAAAGAGTAGACGTGCATTTATTATTTGCTTGTTCTTTCTCTAATTTGCATGTTGAGAGAGAATCTGTGTGCGAGAGGATGCCACGTATGCATTTTGTGAAACTCGTCAGAGGTTAACGGAATTTGTACAATTTTTTTTTGCCTTTTAGATTATCTTGTAGTGACTTTGCAGAAGTCACACTTGAGTGAGTTAGTTAATTACTAACTAGAATGAAACAAAATATTTTATCTTCTGTTTTAATAAAAACTTAATTAAATATGTACAACTTGCTTTTAGGTATTAATCTATAACAACACAGTTAAAATGATCAAAAATTGAGAGGAATAAAAAAAATGGACCGATAAATCTAGTAGGATTCATAATCAGAAGTACATAATTACATTAGATAACAGTAGGTAAAATAAAATAAGAAAGTAAAACAAGTATTTGCACATCGTCATCACTAACTTAACTATTTGCTTCACATCCAAAAATGGACGGGTACCTAAACGTAATTACAAAAATACATTGACTTTGTAAAAGTACTTTAAAATTATTGTTCCAAAAGTTTCGCCCCTTCACGAAGGGCGGCTTGATATCATGAATCCTGGATCCTATCGACCTCATCCTTGACTTTCTTAAGTAATGTACTTATTTGTTTGTACTTGCCTGTCGAGTTTGGTAGGTTTTCGAAGTTAATAACGTCACATATGTCTTTTGCGAACTTATCATCGCTTGGTAGTTTAGTGTACGAGGTAATGGTGTCCACAATTGGTGTTCCGTATTCAGTGCGAACAGTTTTTAGTTTCGGTTCTGGAGTTTTTGTTGCTTTTGTTCTGTCTGTGTCAATGTCCGTGTCTGTTTGTGTGTCAGTGCTGGAACTTGGTGCTATTGTTGCTTGACTATCTTCTACATTTTCAGTTGAGCTTGGTAGATTCGAGACATCAGCGTCAGTTAGGTTAGCTTGTGTGTCTTTATTGACAATTTCAGTATTTTCAGTTGCAGTATCAGTACCGGCAACTTCATCATTTGTTTGTGTGTCATCTTGAGATGCAGCTACATCATTGGTTTCTTGAGACTTTTCATCACCTACAGACTCAATTTTTACAGTATTTTCTTTGCATTTACCGTCATCTGTTTCAACTATGATGTCAGAATCTCCCACCAAAGGCTCGCTCAGGAGTGCATCTAGAAGAAGTTTCTTCTTCACTTCTAGGTCGTCAAGACTTGGGCTTGCGCGTCCGCTGCTAGGCTCCGATGTTTCCTGCAAGAAAAAATAATAAAGCAAACATTTTTAATGTTCATTTCGACAATATAGTTTAGGCTATGAGCTATAAGTACGTTATTGAGACTGGGGTGGGATCGAGAAGGCAACAAGCAAAGAAAAGGATATGATCTATATAGGGTAAACATCTGCTTCGTTACTCGAATATCGCAAGTGGTTCTTCTCCCGTCAAGCTGCCTATACAGACAGAGAAGCGATACGCGAAACTATCAATCATCAATAAACACAGGCATATTACAAGGTAAGTTTGAACATGTTTATGTGCGTCCCACAAATCGCAAAAAAAGTTGTGGCTCGCTTCGCTCGTCCTTTTTTATGAGTCTTTGTTTTTTTTTTATTATGAACCAGCTCTTGATCGGCTCAGCTTGCACGGGCAAGGATGAAGTCGACGATGCGGCGAGCTCTCCTAGAAGATGCCTATTAACTCTCTTTTTTGAGCCGTTAAAGCCGCTGAAATTGTAGAATTTTTTAAGCCGTTAGGGTGGTAAGTTAATAGAAACTTAAGTACTTCCATAGCTCGCAGAATGACTAATCTGGTGTACAAGGTGGACAGTGAGTATCCACGTTTCGGCTGCATATATCATATATTATACAGTATAATTATGATACTATATTAAGCTACCTATTAACAAGATTTAACTTATTTATTTAACTTACGCCTTCCTCATCTAGAACGATCAAATCCTCCAATGGGATCGGAATATCCCCAATGAATTCCATCTCTTCATCAGTCTTGCTTGGTAGTTTGGGGGGTGAGCCGGGTGGTAACGGAGGGGGTGAGGCGGGGGGCGGTGGGGGTGGTGACTCGGGGGGTGGAGGGGGCGGGGGCGGAGCCTCGTCCGGCAGCGGCGGCGCCGATGGGAAATCTAACGTTTCTGGAATAAATAAAACAATATTTAAATATCTTTATCCTATTTGAAATCAGCAAAATAAACTGCGCATGGATTTTCCACTCGAATTACCATTACCAGCTTTTTGCACCACAGACGATGCGTGGTCATTAGCCTTATTTTTATTATGCCGGTGTAGACTGCGCTATGCCGCAATCAACCAGCCCCATTTGTTATACAGGGGTCACCCCGGGCAGGTAAGGTAAACATAGATTCCAAAGATGAAGGTTGGAAAACCTTACAGCCCAAAAAAAATATAAAAGTATAGCTCGCGTCACGTAAAATGAACGCTGGCGGTCAAGCTGATTACGCGCACTAGACGATTTAGTCGGTCTGTTTGGTTGGCATGAGGTGTGGCGCGTTATCAATAGCATTATTATCAGCTTCTCTCTTCATAAATTATCATTTAAAAACAACATTTTTTTTTTAAATTAGATTAACTCTATACTGAATCAGACATGTTTTTAATACTATTTAATATATCTTTCAATACTTCCAGCGTTATTTTTACGTGTCGCGACCTATACCTAACAAAACAATAGAACAGGTTAATCAAACATTTTAAAATCAGTATTTACCATCTCCGCTGTCGATTTCCATCTCAGCCTGGCCACCTTGCGAGGAGTCGGCGGCGGCTGATGGAAAGAACGTCAGCTTCTTGCGTTTATACGCCTTCATCGCATTTGGCGCGAGCACTTGAAGCATCGCCAGCTTACTGTCTTGTTCTGAGATTGGCGGCATGTTCAAGTATTCCGCCTCCTGGTAATATGGATATAATTAAAAATAAATATTTAAATTATTTATTATAGAATTATTATTATTTATTATTTATTTTTACAATTGTTTACTGCACTTACAGTGGTAACCAACACGTGCAGTGAACCCTTTTAATGCACGTAAAATATTTACACAATCCTATTATATTTAGAATCAACTAAAAAAACTTTTAAGCGAACTACGAATAACATAAGTGAAAGTGAAAGTGAAAATTTCTTTATTCAGTACGCACATTACAGTACACTTTGAATCGTATTTTTTTGTAATTTACACCAATTCGTAACGTGACCAAACAGAAAAGAATTGGCAAGAAACTCTGCTAGGCTTATATTTTTTTAAATGTCAGTTTTATAATATTTTTTCTTAACTATTACATTGGTTTTGAGGGAGTTGGAGACAGTTTCATCCCAAGCTTTTTTGTCATCTAAATAATCAGAAATTTTATAATAAGAATTTTTTCTTTATCACAGAGAATAAGTTTAACAACATTTTTGAATTTATTTACATATAAATTAATCACGTCATTTGGGATTTTGTTACAGAAACGTACACTTTGCCCTTTAAATGATTGACTAACTTTGGAAGTTAGTTTTAGAAAAAAGATTTCAATTTCTGGCGACTATTATATTTTAATACTTGATTTGAATAATTGTGCTGACTGACCTTACTATCATCACACAGTTTAAACTGTATGTCTTAGTTAGAGACTTGTTTGAAGGGTATGTCTCTTGCATAGAGCTACAGTTTATTAAATTAAGGTTGATACGTGGGATATTGACATTAGGGATGACGACGACCAATGATAAACTATGACAAAACTCAATTAGGTTCATTGAACCAATGAAAACCCAATTATTATTGTTTAACGGGTCTTCCTCGCGTTTTACCTTATACGCGAGGAAGACCCTTTAAACATTAATGATTATTTTTAATACTCGTGAAACTATAAAAATAAAGCCATTTTGGCATCATTCATAAAAAAAAGCCATTTTTTTCATCATCCTCACTAATTTCAATGTGCCATGTATGTATATAAATTTTATTATCAAACTAAATTTTAAAAACTGTATATGGGGTGATTTACGCACAACTAGAGTTTTGTGTGCACTTAACTCGCACATACATCGCCTCATCTGGACTAGCTCATAGTGTTGCACTAAAATAGTACAAAATGTACTGAAAGCTGAGGTCAAAACTAGTTTTTATTGTGGTTCTTGAAGATGGAACAGTACATGGGCCATCTGATGTTAAGTGTTAAGCATTACTTAACACAAAGCATTCCATCATAAAATACGTTATTTTGGAATACACTACGATGCAACGCCCTGTGTCCATAAACCTGATGCATAAAGATGATAAGCCTCCTGTGCCTGTAATTTCACAGGCACCTATACCCTTCAAACCGAAACACAGTACAGCTGCTTCACGGCAGAAATAGGCGTGATGGCAGTACTTCCCCGGACAAGCCCTACAAAAAGAACTCTTCGAGTACTATGACTGACGCAGATGATACAAAATGACTGTTGGGTCATAAGATGTTTTGATATTAATTTACTACTCACATCTCTATATCTCTTGCTAGCGGGAATATTGAATCCGGGGAAGTCCCATATCTTCTTGATGTCGAACTTGTCTTTGGAACCCGGTTCACAAACCTCACCTTCCTCCTCATCAGGCTCTAGAGTGGCTCTTCCCTGGAATAGGTTAGATTAATTTAATAAGTGAGGACGAATTGCCCATACAAACGTAATACCAACGTAATTCTAGCATATTTATTTATTTATGAGTTTATAGACGAGCAGCTTTCGCTGATGTGTCTACATCACATTGTCGAAATAACACTACTATATTGTATTATTTCTATTCCAATAGTATTTATCTAGGTTCCTGGATAGTTTTTGTACAAAATACTACCTAAAATGAAATAAAAGCCTCTAGCATTTTGCACATATTTATGCCCAAATTGACAACTTTTCATCCACTTTGTTTCGTATTAAAAACAACTTATCTTACGTGTTGTTTGTTAAGGAACATAGTTTATATATTACTTACATTATAAAAATAATATGTGAAGAATACATAAAGTTTTCCAAAAGTATTCATCATTTTTTATGTTACGGAGCATAAACAGATTCATATCAAATAGTGCTATCCCGCACGCACGGCTAAATTATCCATCAGTTAAACAGAGATAGAGATATACCGAGCGATCCATTGCCCTCGCCTCGAATTGAAGTTGGAGGGTCGCCGCCTTCTTAACAAGCAACATTACGATGTTGGTCAGCTTACCCCAACCAATTTTCATACAATAGTCACAACTTATGTACATATATCCCTCTGAAGTTCAATGCTACTAATGTAGCGACGAATATTCTATGTTTGGGTCGGAATGTACTAGAATAGGCTAGACGACTGAAAAATTCTAATTAGTCCGTTATTTACATAACAAAATATTGGACACGTATTTTTTCTTTTGTCAATTAAACAAAAAATAAAAAAGATATAGTGCGTTAAAGTTCCGCGCGACGTCACGATATAATACCATTTTTTACCTAGCCGTGACGTCACGAGCCCCCACTTCCGAACTTTCACGTTCTTTATCTCCGTCAATTTCTATTGATTCGATAAATAAAAAAATACGTGTCCAGTATTTTTTGTTGATCTAACTGACGGACTAATTAGAATTATTATTTTTTGACCCAGTCGTCATGCCTATTGGTCGAATCATTTGCTGAGCCTAATTTCAAAGGGACATATATGTTTATGTTTATTAGATTAGAACCTTTAGCGATAAGATTCAAGCAGTCAAGTGATATGTTGTCAAAACATAGGTGCTGATTATGGTATGTAGAAATAATAATAGTCTCCCAATAGAAACAATAATAGAACGCCCTCCAGCCAGGGGAAGTGACAATTTGCAAAAGGCTGTGGGTAGAAGCTGGGTGAGTCGAGCTGAGGACAGGCCGTAATGGCACTCAATAGAGGAGGCCTTAGTCCAGCAGTGGACTACTATAGGCCGAAGATGTTGAAATATAACTTACAGATGAATCAAACAGTGAGATCCCTGAATGAGATATCCTCGCTTCCTCCAACCAGGCAGGTGGGTACCCCAGCTGCCGCATTCTATAGATATGCATCGGCAGCTCATTCCTTTTCAGGCCGAGTGCATCGCGCAGTCTTCCCGATATCCTGCCAGGCACCATGTGGCCGAATCTCTGCTCATCTTCCATGTGGTACCGTCTGAAATATGGAAATGGATTATTGGTTTAAAATATCATTTTAAATATATTTTAAGCTGTAGTGGTTTCAGGAAAGAGCCTCTGGTGCATTTATTTATTTATGAAACTCGAAAACTTAGGCCGCGGACGAAGACAGCGGCGGCGGCGCGTGGAGCGGCGCGCCAACGCAAATCTATGCATTGAAACGCGCCATTCCGTGACCGCGGCCTTAGAGGTAAGTTAAACAAAACATACCATTATTTTTATTTTTATTTATTTATTAATTAGAACGGCCAATGACCACTTACACTAATTAAATCAAATTATTAAATTAAAAAACAAAAACAATGCATTAACTAAATTATATAAACCAATACCTAACTTACATAGAAAATCAACTAAGTTAATTAAATGTCAGCCTCGCATAACCTCAAACAAGCCGCTTTAAAATTTCCCCAATTGTCTGCAAAAATGTCGCAGTGCGGGTTCTGTTTTAACAGCTTGTTGAGGGCAGCGAGAGTGCGAGGGAGAGGGGAGTGCGCCCGGGCAACAGTGCGACTCGAAGGTACTGAAAGCAGCCTATGTCCTCTGGCTCTAAGATATTTGTCTGGAACAGAGAGTCGATACAACTCGTTGTGCAGATCGGGGGCATCAATGATACCACGAAGAATTTTACAAAAAGGTAACATCTGGTCAGCTGATCTTCTGGTTTGAAGTGAGTTGTAGCCGAGACTACCCTGGAGGAATGCAGTGGGATACATAAACGGATAGTATCCTGAGATTTATAAAGAGTATCGTTTATAAAGAGCTCTAAGAAAGGCCTTTTGTACTTTTTCAAGTAAGAGAATGTACGTACTCTCGAAGGGGCTCCAGACACAGCAACTGGACTCCAGCTTGCTGCGCACGAGAGCACCGAACAAGAGACGCACGGCTCTATCGCTCTGAAAGTCCCAGGTGTTTCTTAGGACAAATCCTAGTCTTTGAAATGACTTTTTAGCGACTTAATTGATTTGATCATGGAACGTGAGCTTCTGGTCGAAAGTGACCCCCAGATCCTTTATCACAGTAGTTCTAGTGATTTTACTACCATGAATTTCGTAGCCAAAGGATATTGGGTGAAACTTTCGACCGAAAGTCATCACGGAGCATTTGGAGGAATTGAATTCCATTTTGTTTTGAACGCTCCATTGATACACAGCATCAATGTCCCGCTGAAGAGCCAAGCAATCTACTGCGGAGTTCACAACAGTATAAAGTTTTAAATCATCTGCATAGAGAAGACACTCAGCATGCCCAAGAATGTCCGGAAGGTCGTTGATCATTAATATAAAAAGCAGAGCCCCTAATATAGAGCCTTGGCTGACTCCGGACCGCGTGTGATAGGGTGACGATTCATAAATTCTGAGCCTGACATATTGTTGGCGATCGCGTAAATAGTCTGCGAGAAGTCGTAAGAGATTTGGTGTGAATCCAATGGAACTAAGTTTGGCCAACAATATGTCATTATTCACCCTATGAAACGCTTTTTTGAAATCGAAGTATAGCACGTCCACTTGGCAGTTGCGGTCTAAATTTGAAGAAATGTACTCTACAATAGTCAGCAAGTTAGAATTGACCGATCGCCTACCTCTAAAACCATGCTGTGCGTTACATAAAAATGTATCAACCTGCCGATAAATGAGCTTGTGGAGCACATTCTCAAATATTTTTGCAGGTGTCGAAAGTATTGCAATAGGTCTAAATTCCTCGACTTCAGACTTACTTGTAGTTTTCGGAATGGGGGTAACCCTCGAAACTTTCCACTGGGGAGGATATAAACCCGACATCAACGCCAAATTAAAAATATGACAGAGAGGTCTGACAAACACTTTACACATAGATTTAACAAGAGCCGGCGGTATACTATCTGGCCCTATTGCACTACTTTGCTTTAATTTGCTGATTCCATAGTGAACATCTCTGGCAGTAAATAATAAATTATATAAATAATAAATTTAAATATTGTTGGGAAGAGCCGTGGTGGCCTAGTGGGATTGTACCCCGACTTAAGATCTGGAGGTCGTGGGTTCGAATCCCAGCCGTGCACCAATGGATTTTTCGTTTCGAAAAATTTATGAGCGCATTACCACGAGCTCGAAACGGTGAAGGAATACATCATGAGGAAACTGGCATGCCCTCGAACTAAAAAAGTTCGAAAGGTATGTTCTAGGTTAGTGTACCAATAAAAAGCGGCGATGGGCTTGCAACCTGTGAATGCTAGCTGCTTGCAGAAAGTGGGCATGTACCGAACGTTATGTTTGGACTTGCCTCTGAATAGACGGTTTGTTAGATGGGTGCCTCGAACGCATTTTTCATCGGAATCTATTTTTCCCTAATCGCATTTTGCCTCGATAGTGTTTTGTCATGTGTGCAGTTTTTATAAACGTAATTTGTCCTATGGGTAATTTGCCTAGTAGTATGGTGACTTATTATCTTTTTTCTGCATTGACAAAAAGCCTAATTAATTTTTGCATTGATTTTATTTTGTCATAATTATGTGCATTTTTTTTTTGTTAAAGTATTGCTCTATAGGCAATTTTCTGAATAGTATGGTGACTTATTAACTTTTTGTACATAGATAATAATAAATAAATAAATAATGCTGGACATTATATCACACAACTTCATGTAGCCACAAACTAAGCATAGCTTGTATTATGGGAACCACATGAATGATATACTACATATACTTTTTTTATGTAAATACATACTTATTATACATAGAAATCACCCAGACCCGAAACAAATATGTGTAGAATATACAAACATAAAGACATGTAGAAAAATGCGTTCGAGGCACCCATCTAACAAACCGAATAGACTACCCCCGTTAAGGTATCCTCAATAGATTTGCGTACTGAGCAATATCTGAAGATATCCATAATGGGGAAAAAGTCGTGAGGATGTTTGTTTTGGTGTGATACCATGCAGCATGACCATGGAAGCTTTTAGTAATTTATTTTTTTACAAATTCATGAAATTAAATATAATAGTACCCTGGAAGAAAAATTTGTACCCTTATAGTTTTGCAGATACAGCATAGTGGCTTTGGTTGTGCTGAGTAGTACATTTCTGGCACGACCACGAGAGATTTATAGTAATTGAGATCATGAATAGTCTCAGAAAAAATTGTACTATTTTGTACTCCAAAATTTGTATTTCGTCTTTAAAGGTTCAAAAGTTATAGCCAATTTAAAGCAAACTTGAGGGACCCATAAAATGCCTTGCCTGACTCCGGAACTTTTCTCACTTAAAAAAACGTGTAGCTGTATATGAAAACCTATCCACATCAATCTACCGACAACCTTATGTATCTATCCACGTATTCAGATAATCATCATTGATCATAAGGAAGTATTTACCTACTTTTTCAATTAAATCATTCGTCACCATCTTAGGCTAGGCCATATTTGCAGAACATACAAACATTTGTTTCGCGACGGGACCCGCAATCTATTGCGTCTCAGGCAGGCCTTCGCCCACTGCGCCACAGAGGTCATCAAGCTACCTAGTTGGTTGGTTAGTGGAAGACCCTTACAGAGATAGGATGATGAGATAGCTACTAACAGGGATAACATGGGTCTTCTTCTTCTTCATACGAGCTAGTGGGCAACTCTGGTGTCGGAATTTCAAAAATCTACCCACATCTATCTTAATTTAAAAAACTGAACAGAAACTGTAGTTAGTGCTCCATCAGTGAACTCATTTAAAAATAGACTGGACAAATGTTAAAACTGCACTGAGTAATAACCCCGATACAAACATATTAGCTTTAAAGCTGCCTGTGTTTTGAATAATAGTAATTGCAAAACTATTAATAATATAATTGATTTATAAACTACTAACTCGGTTTTAGTTTTTATCCTTTTAGCCCTCATTTCGTTGATGCGGGTGAAGTTTTTGGGTTTCTTGCAGTCTCTAAGTTGATGGTCACCATCACAGTTGAAGCAAACTGGACCCCTTCTGATGGGAGGTGACGCAGCTGGTAAGTCTGGAGCATTTGTTATAAGCAATTCATCCTGAAAATATATATATTATTTAAAAATGGACATCTCACACTGTGACATGTGATCACATATGATCTTGTATCTTGAAACACATTCCAATTAGAATCATCTTTTCTACCAACCAACTGAGCTATTAGGCCAGTCTAGTCTTACTATATTTAAAACTTTTTAAAGTTTGTGAAATGTCCCTCCTTCTCTAAAACTGATGAACTGATTGACCTAAAATTTTACACATGTGGTTTTAGACCTGGAATAACATATAGGCTACTTTTTATCTGGGTACCATGTGAGAGAAGTGGTGGGCAGATACTGTTGATGAGTAATGAGTTAGGGCCTTTTTGCAACAGTTATTTAAATTTAAATCTGAACTCTTATGTATCCAGGTACTTGGAAACTGTTGTTGCAAATAAACTTTTTTCTATTTTATTCTATTCTAATGAGTAAGAATCAACATTCCCAACCAGCTAATTCTGATATAGTAAATAGCTTCTGAACATAAGGAGTGTAACAATGAAGGCTGATGCTACTCATGTTTGTGAGCTTTTATCAAATAGCTCTTTTGAACCCAGGTTTTGCTCAACAAGGCCATTACATGATTCACTGCTTCTTCCAATGAAGACCAACACAACTATGCCACTGTCTGCACCCCAGTCTTTCTGAAAACTGCTATCATATCAGTGAATTTTACAATTAGATCTTAACCCCTCCGCACGCCACAGCGAAACCTATTTGGCTATAATGAGCAAAGCGAGTTTTGCGGGCAAGATAGGAGGAAGTCTACGGAAATGAGAAATGTGGCCCACGCGGACCTTAGTCGAGCTTAATGTTAACATTACAAAAGCTTTCTCACCTGGAGGGTATTATAAGCAGGAATGAATTCATGCTGTTCACAAGGATCTGTATCAACAAAGAAATAACTATTGTCTTCCTTTTCCGGCTCTATAAGACCATTCTCTTCTAAGTCTTCAGGCCAGATATCTAATTCCAAGTCAGTATCATTATCAGAGTCTAACTCCTCAGTCTCGTGTAGCTTTATCAGACTTAACATAAATGCTTTTAGTTTCTTCTTATAGCTCATAGCTAGTTTGTTATCTTTGAATCGCACTGTGACTAACGGAGTCCTGTTTTCACAGCCCACTACACCCAAGTCACTGTTACCCGGAGAATCAATGTCTATGTCCTCGTTAAATATTGTTGTTTTGCAATCAGCACCTTGCTTCTTATCAACTGTGACCTCTGTTGTTGAACATTCAGGACTTAGTTCGTTTGAATCATCTTCAACAATCACGGTATCTTCCGAACATTTCCCTCCATTCTCGTTTGTTGGTGATGGTACTTCACAGTTGACAACATCAACTAAACTATCGACTTCTATTACTTCTGTTGCACTATCCTGTGAGCTAGAGTCACTTTGAATAAGGTTTGGACAAGTATTTATTTCATTGCGGATGATTTTTGGCTCATTGGCCTCATCATCGCTACTCAATGTGATATCCTCATTGTCTAATTCATAAATTATATCGTTGACGGCAGCCTTTCTTTTTGCCATAGCGTTTCAAAAAACACATCAATGCTCCGTTTGTCGAATTATTAATGACCGCCACAATAATAGATTATCTTTTCCCTGAAATGAGAAAACAATACCTACCGACCAGAAAATTGACACCGATCACCAACAAAATAGTTTTGCAAAGAGAAGAGAACCCACCAATGGAGTGGCTACGCGAGATATTTTTATTTGACAGTTGGTTGAATTGACTCATAGAAATACGAAGTTGACTTTAAATTATGACACAATTTTTTTCATCTTGAACGACGGTTGTCAATTTTATTAAATTTTATTTTCTAGTGTTTTTCTAATGTATGTCGTTTAATATTCATGGTATTATAACCGATAAATGTTAGATAAAAGACACAAGTATTAGTGAAATGGAAGTGTAGTGAAGTGACAGTCACTTCACTTCAATTCTTTATTAAATGGCTTACACCATTGAGGTAAATAACAAGAGAAGCAAACCTCCTATGTGCCTCCTATAACAAGTGTCAAAATATAGTAACCACTTGTTTTCTCTGTCTAGGTTTAAGTACCTCACCTAGTCACCATGTTAGCGCGTCGCATGTTCGGCCGCGCCGACAACGGCCGCCACTGCCATTTGCATGGTATCGCCCTACTCCATGCAAGACCCCCGAACAGACGCCCGCTTCCGCGGGAACTACTCTCGCGATGTGAGTTACACTCACAAGGCGAAAGCGGTTCCCCAGTCTACAGTAACGTTTGATTTCTCTATGTTCTCCGGAGTTAGTGAGAGAGTAGTAATATGAGCCTAGAGAGACGGTGAAAGGCGAAAAAGGGACGGAGGCAGAAAAGAGGAAACTGTGTTGTGTGGTCCTTACTTTGTGTATACATTTATTTATTATTAATATGTATTATGTATACTTGAATATATATGTGTATACATGTATGACATTTATGTGTGTGTGCAAAGAGTGTATACTTAATTCACTTTAATCCTATTTTTGTACTGTCTGTAACTTCATTTTTCTCTTTTTACCCACTCTAAATAATTAAGCATCCTACTCTCTATGTTAAAGGTGTGGGCCCCTTAGCATAAGCCATTACTGAAAATTGAAGAAGGAAGAAAGAAGAATATAGGACACAGAAGGCTATCCTAAGCCTATCCCGCGCCTATCCCGCCTAACATACATAATGAAGCAAGGACCATCAACGTACAACACCTCTGATGTCGACCTATGCTTCTACCAAATGACCCAGAGGTAGTCGCCTCTGCGTGTTGAATCCAGCGTAGAGAGGGAATCCTTGAGGCCCTAACTAAACGCTCAGAAAAGTATCAGTCGTTTGAATTGAGCGTTTGAAGAAAACCTGCTGCTGCAGATACATAGATTCATTCGCTTTACTGCCAACAGCCAACTTTATCCCCCGGCTTACTCATGCCACAAGCGAAGCGAACGATGAGTTAAAAGCTCGTGTCATAATGTGAATGAGCGTTCGTTGATCGACTCCATTCAGTCAGGAAACGTGAGGTCACGTCTCGAGGGGGTTTTATATTTTCATGTACGGTACGAGTAATTTTTTACGCCATGTATATTATCTCTCTGTATAATAGTTGTCTACGTATAATTTTCTCAACTCAACCCCACCCTAATATCACACACAGAGTACAATATTGTACATGTCCTGCAACTCAATCAACGTCAGTCATTCGTTCATCATTCATGTCATTCATGACAGTTGTCTTTAAAAGACATAGATGAAGTCTCAAGTCTGTGTCTGTCTGTCTGTGGTTGTTTTGTTTTGATTTTGAGGTTAGAATAAATTTTGATTGGATATTAATAATAAAATACATAGAATGTCGTTGATAATTCGTAAATTAGGCTACAATAATGTAAGGAATTTAAGTCTAAGACATAGTGAAACACGAGTTTTTCTAGTAGCTTGCCGAAAACTAAGTGTCGTCCCATCTCTTTACGGTAAGAGCATCCACCAAATTCATCTATTTTCTTTTAACAAAACTAAGATAATTACCCATATCTTGCATTATAGATGGCGAACAAGATCCAGCGCCTAAGTTTTTTTCGTCAAACGTGCAAGTTCTATTGAAACGGCTAACCCGCCCTGACTACAATAAAGTGTTTCGTAAGAGGACGAACAGTGGCTTGCCCATTCTCAAAACCCCTGTGTACAAGTTCTTGACTAACGAGGAATTACAAAATGAAATGTCTAAAGCGAATGAAGCAGCAGAGAGACTACTACAAATGCCTCCAGTTGTCAAGGTAATGGTTTACTATTTTTAAGTTAACTATTTAGCTTGTTACTACTTGTTTAGTAGCTTGTTAGTCCAGGTCTAGAACAAAAATGTTTACTTGTACCATTGTACACAAGTACTATCATATCCAACATAGAACTAAAGTCATAGACAGATCATATAATTAGCAAGCTGCAGTGGCAGTGATTTGGCCATTGGGGTAAAAAAGTTCCTGAGTGGAGACTGGGGCTTGGCAAACATAGTGTAGGATGCCCTCTAGCCCGGTGGAGTGACGATCTAAAAAAGGCTGCTCATGGAAACTGGATGCTTCGAGCTGAGGACAGAGTGCAATAATGCTCATTAGCGGAGGCTTATGTCCAGCAGTGAATTTCTATAGGCTGATGACTATAAGATATGTGTATCCATTGTACTTTTATGACCATTAATGTCCTTTTGTTTTGTATGTTTATGTTGGTGTGAAACTCATTATTGTACAGCTAGCCGCACTTAAGTCTAGCGCTGACTGTTATTGCGCAGAAGTCAAACGTAAGGTATCACATGGGAGCTAGAGGCGAGAGAGAGCGAGAGACCCATGCGCAGACAATTAGTTCAGCGCTAGACTTACGTGCCGCTAGCTATATAGTTTTACACCTATAAATAGTCTGATTTTGTAATACAGTCGGAGCGTAATACCCCAAATGGCTGTTGTCTTCTTTCCTCTTTAATGTTAAGTTACGAGAGAAAACAAGACAATATAAACTAAATTTAAAATTAAAAAAACCCCGACTCAAAAAGTCAAAAATAATACCATCAATAATCCCATCAATTGAGTCATCAAATTCGATTGACTAATTTGCGTCGGGGTGCCGCTCTGCAAGTCAGACCCTTCATTTGATAGACTATTTATTAATATACTAGCATTTCCGACCTAAATCTGGGTACGCTATGAGTTTGTAATCTCCTTATTTTAGCTATTTAGTTATTATTTTAAACTTAGCGGTACCCCGACGCGAATTAGTCAAATCGAATTTGATGGCTCAACGATGGTATTACTTTTTGAATGTTTGCTTTTTGAGTTTGACGCTAATTTAATTTTTATTTTAAAAAAAATTAAAGTGTACCTACTAGCGTGCTGGATATCCAGCGACAGCTCTTTCATAGTATATAGTATTCTATTAGTCAAGCACTTTCATTTGATACCCGTATTGGAAGGATTTGTGAAAAAATATGTAATTCGCCATTTTGTGGTGGCGGCCATCTTGGATTTGAAATTTGTATATATAGTGTATAGTATTCTACTAATCAAGCCCCTTCATTTGATACCCATATTTATGGAATTGTGAACAAATATGTATCCGCCATCTTGTTTCGGCGGCCATCTTGGACCGATTTTCATCAAACATAGAACACGCCCGAATAATTAATCTTTCAAACAAAAAAAACTAAATCAAAATCGGTTCATCCGTTCGAGAGCTACGATGAGACACACACACACACACACACACACACACACACACACACACACACACACACACACACACAAACACACACACACACAGACACGTCAACCCGTCGTTTTTGCGTCAGGGGTTAAAAATGGAACACACCAAATAGGTACGTTCCATTTTAGTCTTAGGGTGCGTTTTGATTGACGCGGAGCGTGCTGCGAGTTGGCCAATCACAATGCTCGAAATCTCCACTGCGTCACGTGAGCAATCACGCAAGCAAAGATTTCGAGCATTGTAATTGGCCACTCGCAGCCCGCTCCGCGTCAATCGAAATGCACCCTTACCCATGTAATAAAGTGTTATTTATGTTTATTTGATATATATTTCAGACACACAAACCTATAAATGATGTGATTTCCAATGACCCAGCACTAGTTGGCTACGATTCTTCAAAATACTTGTTCACTGACATCACTTTTGGAGTTGATAATCAGCACAGAATCATAGTTGAAAGGTATTTTTATTGTTTTAAAGCAAACATGTTTGGCATACATCTGCGGTACTGCACTACACATTCGGCAAGACCTGAGGGCTTACCACAGGTTTTTATAGTTTACGAAAACTTTATAAGTTTCGGTATACAGGGGCCTGATTCTGAAGATTTAATATATTTGATTAGATATAAATCGTGGAAACTGTATGAAATTTGACAGTTCTCGCGATACATATCTAATAGAATCAAATATATCGAATCGTCAGAATCAGGCCCCTGGTCCTGGTTTTTGCCAGTTATCATCTGCTTCATAACCTCCGGGTTGGTAGGTTTTAACATTCAACTTGCCTTTTTCTTCGTTGTATGAGTTAGTGGCCAACTCTTGTGTTGAAGTTTTTAGGCCACCTGAAGGCCTCCAACATTGCTTAACATCTTAACGTGAATTCCGAAGCACGGAAGCGCTCAGGTCTAAGTGCCACTAAACGGTCACCCATCCAAGTAGTGACCGGGCGGTGTGCGTGTATATGTATACCACGTGACTGAAACTACATTGATATTTTTTTTTTGTATTACATATTCATTTTCCTTAGAAAACACCCAGACCCGTAACAAATACTTGCAGAACGTACAAAAATTTGTCTCGCGGTGGGAATCGAACCCGCAACCTTCTGTGTCTCAGGCGGGCCTTCGGCCACAGAGATCGTCGAAATATAATAAGTATTTACAAAAAAAATATATTTATGTAGTATTGGTCAGCAATAGTGGTTCCCATATTAACATTGCTGGACATGAAATGTAATGAAATTTAAGAGGTAAAAAAGTGAGAAAATATATGCATTGTGGTTCATTTCAGGGATCCAGATGGTACTCTCAGAAACTGTGATCACGACGTCAGAAAAAGATTGAATCAGGTTTGTTGTACCATATACAAAAGTATGCAATTTGCATTGAATGGTAGGACGCCCTCTGGCCAGGTGAGGTAACGATCTGCAAAAGACTGCTTGAAGAAGCTGTGTGCGTCGAGCTGAGAATAGGGCGCAATGCCGCTCGCTTAGGGAAGGTCTATGTCTATGTGCTATATGCTGATGATGATGAATGTGCTTGTGTTTGTTGTTGTTATTTATTTATTTATTGACTTAATAACTAGAACGGCTTGCGCCAAGTACTCTAATTACAAAAATTTGGTTGACAAAATTCAATAAAAATAGTCATTAATAACAAATTCAATAGGTAGTCAAATCAATCAATATCTTACTTACACACACTTCTGTCAGAATTAAATTAGTAGATATTTAGTACATATTCAATAATAATATTGTCAGTAATTATAAATTCCAATACTTAATAGTCAAATCACATGTCGAAAAAAAATAATCCTACACACATTTCTCACAGAAGTTGAAACCCCTTTGTCAACCTTAAGTTGAAAACAAGACGTTCGAAGGGTTCGCTGTTAAGAGTTGACAGCTGTGAAATATGTGGTTTGTTTGCTTTGCTGTGGTCGGGTAAAAAGAGTTTGACAGGTATGATAATAGCTAGTTATTGTAGTACCATGACTGTTGCAAGTAGCAAAAGGTCCTAACTCGACATGTTCACGAGAATGAGTCTAGTGGAACCAATTCTGATGAACCATCCCGAATATAATATATGTATAATAATCAACCTGACTTATTGTAAGCGTCACGAAAACTTTTGGCCAATGTCAAAGCGTTGTTTTTAAACAACGCTTTCTCATGGGTCTAAATTGTACGTCTACGGTACGAATACTTTATCGCTGGTTTTCGTGATCGGGGCCGCCGATTGTTTTTTGTAAATAAATACTTATTATACGTAGAAAACACCCAGACTGAGAGACCTGTGAGACCTGATAAAACATACAAACAAATGCCTTTTCCCAGGTTTATTTCCCGATAATCGGTCGCAAGATCCGCGAGCCGCTAATGTTCACTGATCAGGACAAGTTGATCAGCCTGCTCGACAGAGAGCAGTACGAGTTTGTGCTGGACCGCGCTTGTATCCAGTACGAGCCTGATGAACCGTCCTACCAGAGGGTCACTAGCATCACGTACCAGCATGTGGATGCGGTTATGAAACATGACCTGCTTAGGTGAGACCAAAGAATAGTAAAGAGTAAATAAAATAAATAAATAATGCTGGACGTACCACACAGCACCATGTAGCCCCAAACTAAGTAGAGCTTGTATTATGGGAATAACATGATTGATATACTACATATATATAATTTTTTTTGTAAATATAGACATATCATGCATAGAAAACACCCAGACCCGAGATAAATATCTGCAGAACATGCAAACATTTGTCCCGCAGCAGGAATCGAACCCGCAACCTTCTGCGTCTCAGGCGGGCTTTCGCCCACTGCGCCACAGAGGTCGACAGTAGTTACTTCAGTCGCACTGCTAACTACCATCCGCATCAAGTTGATATTTCATTTACCAGAACTCAGCGCTTCCAAACATCATTTATAACGCGCACTGCTAAAATATGGAATCAGCTGCTAGCGTCTGTTTTTCCATCGAATTACGACCCTAACGGCTTCGAAAAGAGTTAATGGGTATCTTCTGGGAAAGCTCGCCCCATCGTCGACCTCATCCTTTCCTATGTAAGCCTCGAGGTGAAGAGCTGGCCCATAATAAATAATCAAAAACCTATTACCTACCTAGATTACCTACTTACCTAGCTAAAGTTACGCATGAACCGGCTTTACTTTGATTTTGCCTGTTGTGATTTGAGCGCCTTTACCTTTTCATTTCTGCTTCCTACGATTTAAGACAGTTATTTCTCCAAAAAATACAATTCACTTAATAGAGAAATACAAGAATTGCTTAGAACATATGTAGTTAGGTACGTGTCGGAAGGACTCATCATCATCATCAGGCTATATTTATTGCTAGAAAAGATTAGGGATCCTTACTAAAACTTAACGTAACCCAAGGTTTAAAAAAAAAAGTGCCCTAAAACATCTTTCGTCGCATGCGCTGCGGAATCTATTGATGATAGAATAAAAGTATGTTCTACAATATTAAAGAACATATCAATATCAATCGTTTGTCCACCCGTGCGAAGCCGGGACGGGCCGTTAATGTTGCTATATATTAAACAAGCTTCGGATTGTTTTGTTCTGGAACGCGCATCCCTATAAGTTTACATATTTGGTCATCTGTGGATGACGCTGTTTGTCATACCTAAACTAATATTTGGTACGACCAGTTTCTAATCTAATTTAAAACCAGTTGCGTAATTTACTAAAACCATGCATTAAAATTGAGCTCGAAACGAAAACGACCAGGGGTACGAATACCCCAAGTACGAGTTGTTCAATATCTGAATTTCAGATAGTGAACAACATGTGATGGTTACATTTCCCTCATTCAGATCAACAAGACATTTCGGGCCGCTAGCGTTCTACCTCACTTGGCACCAGAGCATGGACAACCTCATGCTGGAGCTGCTTCAGACTGGGGCAGTGAGGGACGCTGTGATCCTCACGGCGTTGAGGCAAGCCATTCACGGTGACATTGCCAATGGGCAGTTGGCTGAGGATATCACACAGCAGGTAAACGATGCTATTCCATCACATCATATGTTTTCACGTTTTATGAAGCACTTGTCGTTAAATATTTTGTTTTTACGTTAAATGGTTTTGGTTTGGCTTACTTGAGTAAAATGAAACTTGAAACTTGTTAGTTTTGGTTTGGCTTACTTGAGTAAAATGAAACTTGAAACTTGTTAGTTTTGGCTTGGCTTACTTGAGTAAAATGAAACTTGAAACATGTTAGTTTTGGTTTGGCTTACTTGAGTAAAATGAAACTTGAAACTTGTTAGTTTTGGTTTGGCTTACTTGAGTGAAATGAAACTTGAAACTTGTTAGTTTTGGCTAGGCTTACTTGAGTATTCTTAGCAGATCACCTTGGATAAGCAACACTACATATTGGGTGACTGTTTAGTGAAATTTATAAAGCGCTGAGTGCTTTGGAAGGCACGTTAAGATGTTGGTCCCGGTTTTTTCAGTTGTTGAGGCCTGTCGGAGGCCTAAAAATGCCGAAACCAAAGTTGGTCAAGACAAAATGTGCTTTCTTGGGTTCCTTGTGCCTGGCCTGTTCAACAGCTTAAGCTTAAGTGAGTGCCCTCTCAGTTTTTTTATTAATTCATGTCATATAGTTCTGCGGGGTGATTGGCTAACTCTGTTGCAAACAGATATGATTGACAGCGATCCTTTTTTAGCAAACTGTGACAGTTTGTCATTTCACGTTCATTGAATGTCGACGGATGAAATGTCAAAAGTTGTGTCAATCATTTCAATATTTTGTGTGTTGGTCACTTACACGAAGAAGAATAGGCGCTGAAAATATTGAACGTGGAATGTTTCTAGGTCTTAAATATCCCATAATTATTTATTTGATTATATTCAGCTTTAATTTTTTTACCGTAGATTCTACCCACACCAGTGCAACGTACTAAGCTGGAACAGCTAACAGAAGAGGACATTGCCCTTGACAACAAATGTATAGAGTGCATCGAAAAGTACATTGTATCTAACTCTGCTATGAAGAGTCAACAGGAACTAGCTCTGCAGGGCTTCAGGGAGCATTATCAGCAACTGGTTGAACTTAGTAAGGGCCTGCAGAAGGCACATGGAAAACTGTAGAATACGAGATTAAATTATATATAGTATTAAATTGTTTTGTTTTATTTCATGATAAAGATAAAGATATTTTTATGAGGAGGATTCAGCTGGGTTGGGTAGCATTTGGAAAATTACGTCGAGTTTTCTCGTCACCCGTACCACAATGTCTGAAAACGAAAGTTTTCAATCAGTGCGTCCTACCCGTCATGACATAAGGAGCCGAAACGTGGACAGTCACAGTACGGCTAGTCCACCAGTTTAAAGTCACTCAGCGAGCTATGGAACGAGCTATGCTCGGGGTTTCTCTGAAGGATAAAATCCGTAACGAGTTTATCCGACAAAGAACTAAAGTTGTTGACATAGCTCAGAGAATTAGCAAGCTGAAGTGGCAGTGGGCTGGCCATATTTGCCGAAGAATCGATAACCATTGGGGTAAACGTGTTCTTAAGTGGAGCCCGCGGCTCAGCAAACGTAGTGTAGGGCGCCGTCCGGCCAGGTAGAGTGACGATCTGCGAAGGGCTCCTGGTAGAAGCTGGATGCGTCGTGCTCAGGACAGGGCGCAATGGCGCTCATTAGGGGAGGCCTATGTCCAGCAGTGGACTGCTATAGGGTGATGATGATATTTTTATTTCAATTTAAATAGTAAACGTTCTTTGTAACAACTAAGCATTATTTATTAAATACTAAGTCATCAAAAAAGTTTCTATGCAAACTCTTTGTACCAAGTACAACCTTAATAAAAAACCTCCTCCTTTTTGATGTCGGTTAAATTTTTAACCGATTTGAGCAACGGTCCTCTATTAACAGACCGTTGCTCAGAGTAGCTCTCTGTGGAATAGCTAAAAGCTAACTAAAAGCTAAAACGCTTCGAGCTGAAATGTATATAACATTTATGGTTAATTTACATAGTAGATAGTTAAACTGTACCATCCCTGATAGATTAATCAGTTTACAAATTAAGTAAAGTAACAATAATATATAACTTTATTGTGTACTGTTTTGTTTATAATATCTTAAACCATAAATAAAATCGATCCCAAAACTAAGTACTAAGGCAGTGTCTGTAGGTACCTACTATAGGTACCAGACTGACAAACAGACACCGAACAAACATCCATGTTCACCACACAAATGTTTATCCTGGGCGGGAATCGAACCCGCGACCTGCAGCTCAGAAGGCTGAACCAACTGAGCTATGAGCGTAGTATATTACACTATTGCGTCATCCCAGTAAATTATGAGTCTCGCATAGTAAAGTAAATTGGTGTATAAAGTAGTTACCCTTTCGAGAACATTGATATAACTAACCTTAGCTGCGCTCATCTGTACTTTTACTTTAGCTATATTTTCCATGAAAGATCCTTAATACTGTACCTGTTTCCACTTGTCTGAATAGTACCATGTGATAATAGTTTCCGTTAGTATAGGTAAAATGTATTATGGTGTCCAAGAACCGGGTACAGAAAATAGGCAATATTAGGTACATCCATCGTGGGCCGAAACTGGATGAGAGCATTGGACCGTAGAGTACACATAAACGGCAGCCTATACGCAGCAGTGGGTGAAGTCGGCGGGCTGCGGATGATGATGATATGTATTATAGTGAGGGAAAAATCTTGATTGAAATTGTAGCTAAACTGTTACAAAAATAACTTCACCAGCCTATTCAGTCCCCTATAAGAAGAGGAATATGCCCATAGCATGCCCAATGGGGATCGCAGGGCACAGCTTTTCGTACCACCGACGCTGCTGCCCGCCGATGACCAGGGGATTTAGCTGTGCCGGTATTAGGCTGCGCTATGCCGCAATCAGCCGGCCGCCAGAGTCTCGTTTGTGAACAGGGTGCACCACGGGCAGTTGAGGTTGGCTATGGTTGAGGTCTAGGCAAGCAAAGCGAACGGCCAAGTCTCTTTGGCAAAAGACAGAGACACAATGAGACTAGAGATAAATACTCCTTACATACTAAATAAATTTATGATCATGCGACCATCATGACGCTTTTGACGGCTTTTGTTAAATCACGTCATTGTCAATCACTTTACAATTTGCATTGTTTACTATTTAATTTTTTATCAAACTATGCCTCTTTATCACAAACCTAAAACCTTTGTACCTTTATTAATAGCTGCTGAGAAAAAAGCAGTTAAAAATGGTTTACACAACTCGATATTTACAACTCGATTCGACAGATATGTAGGGGAATGGAAACAAGATCTCAAAGAAGGTTTGTATCTAGGTACCTACTACGTGGTACATCTTTGAAACCGCAGCGCAGGCAGAGTACACACAGTTGACCGCAGGATCCAAATGCAAAGAATAGGTACCTAACTAGGTAGGTACCTAACTAGGTAGGTACCTAACTAGGTAGGTACCTAAAAATAGAGGTGAATAGGTATGATATGGGAATAAGAATTACCACTTGCCACGAGCTTCACACGTATTGACCATGTCTTTCCTATGGGTAAGATGTCTTTCCTATGAGTAAGGCCGACTAGGCCGAGAGGTTGGTAGATGTAGATGATGGCTGATAGACAAGCCATCTAACCATGTCCCAGGCAGAGCGTATAGTTCACCGCAGGTTGTTATCAGGTTTTTGTGGGCAAAGTGCAAAGAATAGGTACCTTGCTAACTAAGAATTAAGTTAATTAGCTTGATTGCAATCATGAAAGTGATTTATGTTCTTAAATTTTCAGGGAAGGGTATGTTTTTAACCATTACTGGAAAATTGTACGAAGGAGACTGGTACAAAGGATTCAGGTAGGTACATTAACAACAAATTCTAGACCTTGATAGTGTACTTTTGCAGAAGATTGCCATTCAGTTTCTTCAGCTAGTGACATAGATGATAAGAATAAGAACAATGGTCTGATTTACATAATCTGTGCCTAACAGCAGCAGTGAAATAAGTACCTACCTACTTCCTGACCTTCTATTGTAGTTATTTATTATGACCCTAACACGTAATTATTTGCTATACAAGATGTATCAGTTCCATTCAATCCTAGTACGTGCAATCTTAAGCAGTTTAGATTATGTTGAAGTCATATTAGGCACTGATTTTCAAGTTTTAGCAGTAGTAGAGGTTTTGTGAAGGACTCCTCCGGGGAAGTACCAACCACCACCATGCCTATTTTTGCCGTGAAGGAGCATTGCTGTGTTTCGTTCTGAAGGGTGTGGGTGCCGGTGCAATTACAGGCACATGAGGCTCGGCAAACGTAGTGTAGGACGCCCTCCGGCCAGGTGGGGTGACGATCTGCGAAAGGCTGCTGGTAGAAGCTGGATGCGTCGAGCTGAGGACAGGGCGCAATGGCGCTCATTAGGGGAGGCCTATGTCCAGCAGTGGACTTCTATAGGCTGATGATGATGATGAGGCTTAACACCGTTGACTCAAGTTGATGGACGCAATGTGACATCGTAGGGCACGTTCTAAGCATCCGTGGCCTCCGAAGCAACACTTTGTTATAGGTAATGGTTACCACTCATCATCATCAACATCAGGTGGGCCATGTGCTGCTAGTTCCACAATAGTTCTTCCACCACACCACACCAGCCTATATCAGTCCACTGCTGGACATAGGCCTCCCCTAATAAAGGGGGATATGCCCATAATCCCCACGCTGGGCATGCGGGTTGGGGATCGCAGGGCACAACTTCTCGCACCACCGACGCTGCTGCCCGTCGACGGCCAGGGGATTTCGCTGTGCCGGTGTTAGGCAGCGCTATGCCGCAATCAGCCGGCTGCCAGAGCCTCGTTTGTTAGTTAGCAGGTGCACCACGAGCAGGTGAGGTTGGCTTGGGTTCCAAAGATGGGGGTTGGAAACCTTTACACCCCATAATTCTTCATGTTTATGTAATCTCTGGTAGACACGGCTCCGGCACTCTAAGCCACCGCCTTCCAAACGGGACCTTCAGCCTCGACTACCGCGGCGACTGGGTCCGTGGCAAACCTGAAGGTGTTGGCTGGAGGTACTACGAGAATGGAGACGTCTACTTCGGCTTCTGGAGACGCGGCGAGAGGCATGGGTACGGCAAGATGTGGTATGCTAACGGGACGCTGTACGTCGGATATTGGAAAATGAGTAAAAAGGAGGGGTTGGGTATGTTTATACAAGGTTAGTTATGGGTATTATTTACTCACAAGATGCTTAAGTATTTTTAGTCACTTATTTGGGGATGTAGATGTAGGTAGTGTAGTATAAGTATTGCATATTTGACATTAGGTGTTTCAATTTAATCCTAAATGTAGATTAGCAAGGAAAATGGCGGCCGCTCGCAGTTTGCGCAGTGATAAGTTTGCTTCCTGTCATACCAACCGCCATCCATCTTTATCTATCTTCAATGGCCGAGTCTATACCTACCTACATACATTTAACAACACCACATCATATTATCATGTTGGAATTTAGGTAGGTAAAAATAAAAATATGAGTAAACCAGTTGTAAAATTATAATTTACTGTAAGGCTCCATAAAGTTAATCAATCTTTTGAAGGGCAAGTTGTATGATTTATTAACAAAATCCCAAATGATATGCTTAATTTATCTGTAAATAAATTCAAAAATGTTGTTATACGTAACCTCTGTAATAAAGCTTATTATGAAATTTCTGATTATTTAGATGACAAAAAAGCTTGGGATGAAACTGTCTTCAACTCCCTCAAAAACAATGTAATAGTTAATAATAAACTTTGTAAAAAACAAGACTTAAAAATATAAGCCTACTTGGCTTGGAGTTTCTTGCCAATTCTTCTCTGTTTGGACGCCTTACGAATTGGTGTAAATTTTAATTAAAAAAATTGATGTTTCAAAGTGTACTTATTGAATAAACTTATTTTGATCCAGAAAATGAGAACCGCTACGAAGGTCACTGGGAGAATGACCTCAAGCACGGCCTTGGTCGTTTCTATCACATGCACACGGGCCAGTTGCAAGAGGGATGCTGGGTTCACGACATATGCGTCAAATCCAAGATTTCCGACATTATTATACGACAGTATTGCGATCTACCTTCGCCGTATCCGTTGCCGCCGGTAAGTTGTGCTACAAGGAATACTACCTACTTTGATTGGCTTTTCCGTGGTAGTCCTGGAAAAAAACTCTCACACAAGGTGGGTTTGAATTCGTATGTTATCACGGAAGGGGGTGATTTGGTCCATGTTGTCACAAGTTGAGAGAACCTCAGTGAAATACGTGATTAAAAACTTTTCTCCAAAAAAATTAAGCTTATTTTTGTGTTACGTGTGGCAGCCCTAAAATTAAAGCAGAGCTACAATAATTACTGTCCATGGCAAAGTTAAAAAAAATCAGATATTCTAGGGCTGACTCGACTTGTAAATTTACTTGAGAGCAGGGTCTCAAGTCGCATTCTTCAGTGATAAACTACAAAATTCGAAGTCTGAACAAATTTTGACCTTGAGGATTTACCCCTTTTCGGGATAACATACGACAACTGTCATGATTGGCAGAAGCATGATAGACTTTGTGCTATCAATTTCAACCTGCACCGTGAATCGACCGAAACAGCACCTGTCAGCACAGCACTCGTCTGACTTGAAACAAGTTTTATTATCTAGACTTTACATAAAACACCTACTAGTCTAGTCTTTACTCCTTGTGATATCAGCCAGTATGCGAAGGCTGGATTACATTCAACTCACTGAGCAACTAAGCGAAGTGGATAGATTGACCGGACATCAAATATTCCCAGGCCTTTGTTAATCCTTTGAAGGCTAACAGCTTGCTAGAAAACCACTACAATAATCGTATCCACTCACACTTACCTACTAGCTATACCTAAGATTATTCAGCAGCCAGCAAAGAGCTACTTGCTACATTATGGGACAGATAAGTTTTATTAGCATGAAACGGTACAAAGAATGTTGCTTCTCGTGATCCATGTGAAAATCGTAATTTTATGTACATAGTTACCTTCCTAAGCCACATGCACTTACCTACCTGAAGGTCATGTACCTATCATAATTCATTTTGTGTCTCCAAAAAAAGTATACAAGGAGTTTATGAGACATTTGGTTCCCTTAACACAAGCTCTGCTACTTCTAGGGCTAGATGATTCTGTGTGGAAAATGTCCAGCATTATATTTTTTGTACTGTCATCTTACACGGTTGTAACCGTTCCGTCCGCGATGAATTGGGCCTTATTTTTTAGTGAATCTACATGTAAAATAGGTAGCTCGATCCTACCTAGATACCTACTAGCTGAAGATGATTCGTAAACTAGCTACCTAGGTGATTTCAATCGTCGTAATTTCATCGTCAAACTATAAAAGAACCAATAATTTTGATAGGTAAGTATAGGTACCTTTATTATGTATAGTTACCTACACCTAAAATATGGAATTGTTTACTTTTGCAGGATCGATTGCAAAACTCCAGAAAAATACTAGAAGACAGCGAAATCTGGCTCCTGCAGAAGATAGGAAATATCGACAAACAACTACAATACTGTCTTGACCAAATGGAATAGCCAAAAAAAGAAGGGGTGTGTAGTGGACTTTCCTCGTAGCCACTAAGACATAGTTAAACCAAGAGTTTAACGATAGGAACCTAAAGCAAACTTTGTGAGAGACGAAAGTTTCAGAGGAGAATCTGTCAAAGATGTCAGCTTTTGTTCGATTCTATTTTATTTTGAAGATTGGAAACTCCTGATGGTGATGCTGAAGAACGCGGAACGACACGACACACTCCGTCACTTGAATATAATAGTGGCTAAATTGTCTCTGACGAATTGTACTGAGCGGTTTGGAAAATACCCCTGCTAGCCAATTACAGGCCTACATAACCTACATCTGCAGTACACAATGTACGCGCAGCAGACTTAATTTTTAATGGAATTTAATGGTATATTACTCGTCCATGTAAAAATAACGGGTAAATACCGATAAATCACCTATTGCGCAGCTTCCCCTCCTTTTTACGTGACCCGACCTATAGTAGTCTTCTATCTACGTCACGATGCTTGATGATGTTGGAAGATATCCATACGTAAATGTTCAAGTTAGGTACAAGTCACCACGGATCTATTTCCTCTGGTTAGGCTCACTCAGAAAATTCGATTCGAACAATGCAATCCTAGTACAATACGACCCAAACAAGGTATCTATTTCCTCCAAAGTTAGGCTCAGCTAATTCGATTCGACCAATCCTAAGGTACCTGAGGTAATTAAAGCCCGCGGCATAATAAGGCCCACTTTCGGAATTCGCGCGGCTAATGACTAAAACCAACTTCCGTCTACACGCACACATGCTCCATGAGCATAAACCCCCATCGCGTAAACAAACCGCGGGCTGGCACCACCATCTTGTCAGTGACAAGCTCAAAGTTGTGAAAGTGAGACGTGCAACGTGATTTTAGAAGATTTGAATGCAGAAAACTGTAAGTTTCTTTGTGTTTTTATTACTTTGGTACAAAATTACTGGTTCAGATCGTATGTTAGGTCAAGCTCAGTGTGATTTCAATGCTTGTTAACGTAAATATCTGTTTGTTTCGATATGTTGGGGTTTCTTGCTGAACTTACGTCTAGGATAATAAGGCCCAGCAAAACAAGTGCTGGGCCTTATTTTCCTTAAGGAGAATGAAGTCAATTACCCTAATATTTTTGTGTTTGTTTTTGCAGATATAGCCAACATGCAGCCCAAAAAATCTTTATGGATGGAAGCAAATCTTCAATCTGCTATGTTAGCAGTTCAACGAGGGCAATTCACACAACGTACTGCAGCTGTTCGGTATAATATCCCGACGAACGTTAAGAAACCATTTAAAAAGTGGAATTACCTTAAAAAACTAGGAAGCTGTTCAATAAGTAATATTTAAGTGTTTGAATAGTTTTTAAAGCTCATATGTACATACGTATGTAAATGCTGGCAAAATATCTTTTAGACCATTATAACCCCCTATAGTTTAATAAGGCCCAATGACTGGTTTTTTGATTAAAATGGTTACTGATTATAAATGTTGTATTTTTATTGGTATTCCCATAACTACATTATCATATTTCTTTGACCACTTCGCAAATAAAACTGAGTTTTGTAGCGGGCCATATTTTACTGCTATGGTAAAATAAGGCCCAAAGGAAGGTTTTTTTTGAATGGGCATAACTTTAACTTTTTATTTTATAGCATTTTATTTTTTTATTTACATACTAGCATATTGAACCAAAGCTTAGGATTAACCCAGTTTTTATCTCATTAGTCCTGTTATACACGATTTTTATCACTTTCAAGTTAGGTGGGCCTTATATGCTGCGGCTACCTTAGTATTCATAGTACAATCCGACCCAAACAGAGGAACTACAATAGTATGCCTAGTACAATCCGACCCAAACAGACGAACTACATTAGTATTCCTAGTACAATCCGACCCAAACGGAGGAACTACAATAGTATTCCTAGTACAATCCGACCCAAACAGAGGAACTACATTAGTATTCCTAGTACAATCCGACCCAAACAGAGGAACTACAATAGTATGCCTAGTACAGTCCGACCCAAACAGAGGAACTACAATAGTATGCCTAGTACAGTCCGACCCAAACAGAGGAACTACAATAGTATTCCTAGTACAACCCGACCCAAACAGAGGAACTACATCGCGACGCTTGCAGCTAACTTCAGAGGGATAAAGACGCGTTGTAACTTTTGTAAATAAGTTATACCTACTGTAGTTTTTTTCGATAAATAAATATAATAAATTTAAGGTACTATTGTACTTACATAAATGAAAACACCATAGGTAGGGTATTGAACAAAATGTATTTAGTATCATGAGCAATATTCGAAGTACAACACGTATTGTCAAGTGTGGCGTAAACAGACCAAAATTCGGAAGACAAATATTTCTGGAACAGGATAATTAACAGAAAACATTTATTTATATAAATGACTGTATCTGAGTTCAACCATTGTGTCTGTAAGCGCCATAACATTTGGTAAATTTTATAAAACTCTACATGTTATAATGGATAATAAATTCCTTACGCTAAAATCTTCACAATGTCATTCTATTTATATCACAGTACATAATTTAAGTATTTACAGTCGAATATCTTATTATTGCCTTTTCTTTTCGTTACGAACTTTACTTCAAAACTTGTAAGTACAAAATTTCTAGTCATTTAGAGGAAGTGGCATTCTTACAGGCTATTAAATTGACACTTTAAATACCATTATGCAACCTTAAGGTAAATAAATAAACCAAAACATTCGAATAAGTTAAATTTAGAATAACCATAATATCTTTGGAATTACTGTAAGGGCTTAAAGAAGCATTATATTCAATTAAAAATAGGAAAAATGGTAATAAAACTCATAAAAACTAGGCATTGTCCTATGTGAACAGCCTGAACAGGCGAACACCGCTCAGTCCATCAAAAAAACATTGCGATGAGATTTTTTCAAGTACAATAGAATAAAATTCAATTTCTATTAGCATTCACGCCAGCACGCACTACACGGAAAGATATGTAAGTATGAAAATGACAAGCTTCAGAAAAGTATTCTCAACCAAGTATTTTCACATATTTTTTATCTTTTCTTTGGCGTGAACTCTGAAGGAAGATAGGTCTAGTCTGGACGCTTGCTAGATTTCAGTACTTGTTATGCCAGATCAATCGCGGGTTCGGCAAATTACAGTGATCTTGCGATATTGCTATAATGCTGGGCCCAAGAAAAATATTTGCAGAACATACAAACATGTGTCGGAGGTAATCGAACCTGCGACCTTCTGCGTTTCAGGCGGACTTTCGCCCACTGCACCACAGAGTCCGACACAGAAACACAGACCACAGAGGCAGTTATATTGAACAGGCAAAAATATATAAATATGATTATGTTCCATAATTGGATATTACCTAACCAGTATACGATCGTCAACTTGAGAATTAACCACGATACCCGACAAGTTAATAAACCGGTTGCTCAGAGATTCGTCTGTCATGATTTGCGATATGCGGTCATACATTTGCATTAAGTTTTTAACTCTGTAATAAGGCGTCTCAGTACTTCTGTTTACCTAAGTCCATCTGTGTTAAATTTGAACAAAAATGGCCGCATACATATTAAAACAAAGCTTGAGTCACAAACACTTTCAGTAGACTCAAGCAAGACTTTAGTCTCCTTAATACTTTTCTCAATTTAACGCTTTTAATGTAATATGTAAGTTGAATAAAGAAAATAGTCTTTCTCAGTCAGTCTTCAACAGCTGATGTGTATGACCATATCATCACTGACCAAATTAGAACCGTTGACGTGATGAAAGAAGATTTTTTCTAAAGCCAACATTGCTCTACAAATTGCCAGTATAAAAGCACCAGAACATTGCAGAACACAACTCTCATTGAGGCGATATATCATTCAGCTGCTCTCAATGAACGTAGCTGTGCAAAATCGGCACACAATAAGTACAATACTTATAAGTAAACTTAAATTAAAATAACAATTGATAATAACATTCCAAAATAGGATATAACACGTCACACAATACGGCTCTGATCAATGAGGGTTAGATTATTCATCCTAGCGTCGTGATCGCCCATCTCAATTTGCTCCTTCAGCAATTCCAACTCTTTTATACCCGTGACTGTGACCTCGTACTTATGCGTAGCTAGGGACATGTAGAAATGGATAGCGAAAGCGAGAAAGATTATCATTACAGGTATGAGGACAACGCAAGCCGACCACGCGGCAGGCGGACTTAGATCGTAAAACTTAACCCAGCATAGTATAGCTATTTCTATTAGGAACAGAATTAGACCTAGCAGAGTTGAAAACGCCCAAGCTACTTCTATGTACCAGTGTAACCTCTCGTGGGGCGATTCGTGGACCAGCGCTATGCTGTGGAGATTACCTACTGCCTCTATGTTTGGAAGGATACATGTGCTTATCATCAGAGCCAGCATGTGAACGGCGACAAGCAGAGTCGTGCATACTGTGAACGCTACCAGCATGTAGCTAGGCACCTTTGTGGTTTCTGGCGGGTTCAGCTGGACTTCCACCATGGCAACCTGCAAAAACAGAGGTCTGTAGTATCTACTGACCAGTGCCGGATTAAGCCAGCTTGGGGCTTGTAACAAATTCTATCAAGGGGCTCTTGGTTTGCTTTGGGTTATCAAGTTTATGGTATTGAATAAAACAAAAGTAACGAACTGCACTAATTCCTTGTCTAGACTGTCCTTCCAATCATCTGCCTAAGCACTAACGATAATTAAAACCTTTTTCATAATGTATTGTGTTTGAAGAGATTTTGCTGTCGAAATATTCCAAAAACGCCAGTATATTTTCAAGCTTCTATCTAAATAAATTGATATTTTTTTACGGTCAGAAAGCATTAGTGCGCAGGCTTCGTAGCATTTGTTACTGTAGCTATGTGGCTAATCGTACAAGCGTACACTTTATATTTATAAGGGCAAAGGATTGTGATATTAAAGTAAATCCACATGATAATATTCTTTGGGTGTGTGGTATTTGGTAATCTGCTGATGTTAAACTTTACTCAAAAGTACGTAAGTAGGTAGTACCTAAGCACCTACCTACTAGGAGATGACATCATTGTTTATCCATTCTAAAGAATTATTTGATCCAAAGACTAGTAATAATGAGGAACGGTAATGTAGTGATACCCATACCAGTAAATTCAGTTACAAAAAATCTTAACTGTTAATAAAAAACGAGCCCGTATTTTTTGCTGCCTCAACTGCTAATCGCCTTGAAAACTTTGTTGTGGTATTGGAACCGGATGTTTCACCTTTGGACGTATCCCTCTAATTGAGCACTTAAAACAAATTGGGCAGAAATACCATGGTCAATGTGAATTATCCTCGTAAATTCTGCACAGATGTAGAATTTCCACCATGGAGAAAAAGTATGTACTGGTATCGTCTTATTGTTATCAATATCATGATAATCCGAGTTTTCTTGCATGCAAGAATTATTAAGATTTATAAGGGTACTTTCAAAAAAAAAAATGTAATCGTATGTTTTGTCACACATATCTCATTCGCCTTCTCTTTAAACCCAAGGTTTGCTGTAAAATAAATCTTTGAGGGTTAAGCTCGCTTTTGTATATTATTTTTCAAGAAAACTTTATTCTGAATTTTTTTCAGTGTACAATAAAGAATTAAAGAAGGTTTGTGTTAGTTTTAGTTTAATTATTAAAAACATGTTTTTTTTTGTTTAGGTATTTTTTATTGAATTATCAAAAGCTATCACTATAATTTATTTTTATTGCGATGCGTGAAAAAGATTTTTTTTTTATGAATAAGGAGCATTAAGATTATTACCTACAAATTTATACAAATAAACATCTTGAATCATGAACTCATTATCCTACAAGTCCTAGTTTCTTGGATGATATTGTAATTTTAGTGCCTACTAACTTTTATCAATTATTTTTAATGAACAGTTCTTGTCCCACTGCTGGGAGAAGTTTTCAAATTAATCAAGATTATTTTGGAAGTCAATAACGGGAGGAGTATTATCTAAGCATAGGTAGGTCAAAGAAAAGATGGATGGTAGTGTGAAAGATATCGGTAATTGATAACGTAAATTATGTGATCTGACCCTACTTAACGTGGGTTAAGGGTTTTTCCAAATAAATGCTCTTACTCCCGTGCCGTGCGTATAATAAAACGCTGTTAGAAAATGTGGGACGTATCTATGTGTAATTCTAGGCCAGATGGCAACACAAAATATTGACACAGCTGGACCATATTTACCATGGCAGATAAGCCGCTAGTCGAGTGCAAATAGCAAACTTATGTTCAGCCTTCGCCACACACTGACTTTTTCAGTTCGAATAGTTTAGATATTTACAAAACTTGCAGGTTAATTTTATTTATACTTGGGTTCATTGGGGGACACAGCGCCTTTTCAAAGTACTTACTAATATTATAAATGCAAAAGTGAGATTTTTTCTTTGGTAATCTTTCATGCCTCAACTTACTCGAACGATCATCATGAAAGTTCGTATACACGTTTTCAGGGGTATAGAAAAAGACATAGGGTACCTTTCATCCAGAAAACAGTTCCCCGAGAGATAGCTTAAACGACATACCTACATATTTCAAACATAGGAAGTTAGTTTAAATACTTTTAATTTAAGGCAGGTAAGCGTCCGCATAGTGGACAAGTCAGGTGTCCTAAAGCGGTTCCTGTATCTAGGTTTTGGTGTATATTAAAAACACATGGCTCTAGCTAGCTCGACTAATCTTTGCCATTTTGTCGAGTCGACAATGTTGGCTATCGAAAGATGACTTCCTTATGACCTATTCTCTGTTTGGCCTGAAACTTTGGCTATCTTTAGTAGATTGATGGATTTCAATGAAAATCGGGTCATGGCACTCCCAGGCAAATTGAATCTCGCAAAACGATCCTTGACTGAATCTATCAAAACGTCAATGCGGGAAATGAGAGTTCGACTGCTTAGATCGCGGTCTAAGGTTATTTATTTATTTAAAGTTAAGTATATATACTAAGTATAAGTATATTGTAGTGTAAGTATATTGTAAAGTTTCTGCAAATTGTATTTTTTAATTTGGTGTACAATAAAGAATTTATCTATCTATCTTTCTATCTATACTAGTATTATTTATTTAAGTATAAATAAATAGTTAAAAGCCGAATTCCGACTTGTTTTTAGTACCCCAACCAGATAGAGGTAGCTTGGGACAGAGATGTTTGGAAGTCTATGGAGGAGAGGCCCAGCAGTGGGACAAGAACTGTTAGAAAAAAATATCAGATATTCTAGGGTTATTAACAGACTTCAAAAAAGAGGTACTCAATTCGTCGGAATCTATTTTTTAAATAAGTAAATCTAATGATTGAATAGGATTGAAATCATCATATTTGAATGAAAAGCCAAATCCCAGTCTGTACGTACCCAAAATAAACTAAAGGTTGAAACAGATCCTACTAATAAGGCAAAAGTTTGTAAAACAGATGTGAAATGTTGGTTTCTCACGCCGAAACATCTGAATGGGTTAAGCTGTTTGCACATTATGTAACCATATAGACATTATACTATTATAGACCAGGAATAACAAATAAACTACATTTATACGGAAACCGCGGGCAAAAGCTAGTTTAACAAAACAGAAGATAAATTCCCCGTAAAGTACGTTAAGATTTTGGTCCCCCACTTAGCCATGAGCCTAAAGACTCAAACAGAAAAGGCTGTTAGATCAAATGCAAGTAAAGAAGACAGCAAAGGGACCTGGGATAACATGAAGGCCTGCGCACACCGGGACGGCATGGTAAGGGATTTCAATTTTTACCAATGAACATTCAAACCTATGGATATAGAAATAAGATACAAATTCCTATGCTTTAAAATAATGCCCTTTCGATGCCGCGGGATTATTTTAAAGTATAAGAATTTGTATCCTATTTCTATTTTGATAGGTTTGAATGTCCATTGGTAAAAAATTGAAATCCCTTGCCATGCCGTTTGTGAAAGGTTCACACTATGTTAAGGAGACTGAATTTTATTTATGAGAAACAAGAGAACAAGATTTGTGCTTCGGAAGGCACGTTAAAATGTTGGTCCTGGGTTCGTCGTTAAACCATGTCGGACGCCTTCGGGCGGCCTTAAAGCTCCGACACCAGAGTTGGTCATTACTTCTGTGGCACTAGCTCATACGAAGAAGGAAGAAAGGAAGTAACTTAAAAATAAATTTTCAAAATCGGAGGTAGTCGGACGATGGAAAGGGCTCAAGACAGGTTACTGTGGAAATCTTTAGAGGAGGCCTATGTTTAGCAATACACGCTGTTGATGAGATAGAGAAGCGAAACGTTCAGTGTGATAAATCTTAAGGAAGGTTTTATAACAGTAGCGGACTGCACTGTAGATTACATAAAACGAAACGTATTCTGTTTACGTCTCGGAGTTCGACTTACCATAGCGAACCCGGACAGCAGAGCAGAGGTTTTGCTTGATGCCTTCAGCTTGGCGCGAGACAGCTGCATCTTCCTCCAGGAGAGGTATGCAGGGGTGTGCAGCCCATCGGCTGACTGAATAGGCGTCTCTCCAGACATCATACAGCTGTGCTGCTGACAACAATCCAACTGGTAATTAGTACAGCCACACTCGGGAGGTTTGGAGTATACGCTTTGAGTACAGGATAATAAATAGACTGGTGGAAGGTCTTTCTTCTACTGAGAATAAATAAATATTCAAGATCAGATCTACCATTTGGTACGTTTTTCAGAAATACTAAGGAATTTGATGTAGGTATCTTTTTTGTTTTGGATAATAGGTGTTATAGAAAGAATGGAATGGAATGAATTTAATTTATTTTAAGAAAATTTGTACTAATTGTGTATTTATCATCAAATTAAGATGAGGTGATAAGGATAATAGTTGCAGTTAAGTGAAATGGTCATTAAAATCATTAACCATTATCTTTTAATATTGGAACAGTAGAAAATTTTATGAAATCCAATTTGGTAATTTTGTATAACAGCTCAGCTCAGTATAAAATGAAAATGAATTATTGAAATAACAAGTGCAACATAATGATTTTTGATATTTGAAGAAATTATTGACACAAACAAAACTTTTCTATCAATTAATCACTAGACAAACTGAACAATTAAACCAGCCCAAGTGATAAATTTAACTAGTCACAGTAAAACTAAACAAATAAATTTAATAAATTTAAATTAAAAAATGGTTGCCTAAAAAGCACAGTAGTTCACAGAAATTGTTACAATAAGCAGAAGCACATTTAATAATAAGCTTGACATTTGAATGTATTAACCACATTAAAAATATAATTTATATTAGAAATACCTACGTAGGTTGGTGTTAGTTTCAATATCTAAGACTCCAGACAACATGTAAATTAAAATAAGATACCAGCCAATGGCATGCCTTCAAGGGTATGCTTAATCATTGTTCCACAATTTCGAGCATAGGAAATAGAAACGAATTGTATTTAACTTTAGGTCTATATTGCTCTAATCTTAGTTTTCTAACTACTACTAGCAAAATCTAAAAGCATGAATCAACACCTTTCTTCCAATGATCTATTTGACAAAGCCTTACCACCACTGATGACATTGACTTTGGTATAAAAAAAATTAATAATAACATATTAACTGGGGTTTTACACTCGGAAATGTTTGAAAATATCTCATGAATAGCCATGATGTCATATCTCAACAATTTCTTTTTATAGGTACTAGAAGATGGTACAAGCTTGGCCCACCTGATGTTAAGTGGTAACTAATACCTATAACAAAGTATTACAAATTTAACTGCTATTTATTTTCAAACTAAGGAGGAACTTTAACCTCAATTTCTGCCTAAAGCAAGCAGCAAAATCCAATTATTGTTATCATCAAAATAATAAAGGTAATATCTCGACTGAATCTACATCTACACTAATATTGAGAGGAAAATTTTGTATTTTTGTGTGTTTGTATGTTTGTAATGAATAAACTCAAAAACTACTGTGCCGATTTCTAAAATTCTTTCACCATTGGAAAGCTACATTCACCCTGAGAAATATAGGCTATATTTATTGCTAGAAAAGATTAAGGATCCTTACTAAAACTTAAGTAACGTAACCCAAGGTATAAACAAAAGTGCAAAGCCGGGACGGGTCGCTAGTATTTAATATAACCATAGCTTGTATTATAAGTAAATGGTTGTGACATCATGTTGACATAAGAATTCAAATATTTCCAAAGGCAAGGCCTCTGATCCAAAATCAGGCAGAGCTTATACCCACTATAAAAAGTACCAGAGACAGATAGAAACAATGAGTCAGTTTAACCAATTTTTTGTTTGTGTTTTTTATAAATAGTTCACTTTTCTATGAGAGACCAAATGCAAATTACTATAACAGGTGACCAACAACACATAGCATATTTGCTTTATAAATTATCAAACACATTTGAAAAATTTTCAAGATGAAACAAAGCAAAGTGGCTGCACATTTTAAGACAGTTTCTCATTTCTTACAAGACAATTTCTTTAAGATACTCTTGGCAATAAAATGTAATAATGTCATAGCATTATTTGGCACGATAAATTTTATCTTAATGCTTTGAGTGCTGAAAACACAACCATGCACTTGCTCTGCTGCAGGAGCAGGTAGCGCATAATGTTATGTCCAAGGCAAGTCAACATGTTAAATGTGGACAGCAGTATTTAGTTTCAAATATTGTCTTATTAGAGTATTATCCTTTATGATACCAGAACATGTATTTTAGTGTGCAGCCACCCAAAAACTATTATAGAAATGTGCTTACTATTGCTTACTGCTTATAAACCGGTAACAGGCCATCATTGATTGTCAAAAAAGATCATCAGTATGGAAATGCAATATGTCAAGAAATCAAAAGAACACCTTAGCAAGAATAATACAGCATGATAAGCCCTTAGTCCCGTTGACAAGTGACATAAAACTCACTGTAAATATACCGAAGAGAACAGAAACCTTCCAAATGTTTGTAGAACTAAAAATCTGCAGTCAACTGTGTTGTAAAAATAAAAAAAAACAAATGTAAAATATTTATAAATTCATGCATTACACATGATTATGTAATAATAACTAATATTTTCAAATAGTACTGTGTTTCACAACGCTGATTCAACTAGATTACAAAAATCACTTTACATTGATTTATCAAGATTTTATAATTTAATTTGTGTATTTTATGCTTATCTTATTATTATATTATTATTATTGGTTGAATCAGTACTTGCTTAACATAATAATTGGAACTAAAACTTTGTATTAAAACTGTAAATCACAACACAGAGCAATAAACCAGATTTAAGAATTCCATACAACTTGCTTGCTAAGACCATACATATTACTGCCGAGACATTGTACAACTGTCTACACAACTTATTGTGCAAAGTAACTCCAGTGAATGAACTAGAGTTACCAAACATAAACTGATAAATCTATGGAGGCAATTAATTAGTATGTCAGAGGATCAACAAAACAAGCATAGATAAACAGTGGGTAAGTTGATTTGTCATACCTTGCTCGGTTTCGGACACCAGCTATTAGAAGATTCGTAACGACTGCTTGGCAATGCGCAGTGGTAATTATTTCCAGCTGTACTGGCTGACCAAACCGACATACCTAAATAAAATGCACGACAGTCCTTCGATTTGAAGCGGGGCGGCGAGGTCACAACCAATATATATATTGTAACAGTTATGCCATGGAAAATGTACTTGAGGCTTGGATGAAAGTACTGCTACCGTAAAGCTGGTTTGGAATTCTACATGGAAGTTTGCACAGGATTTCTTTAGCACGAAAAGCTTTAGCCTTTAGCGCAGCGTCCAACGCAGCCACAGATAGAATGTAGCGGCCCAGCGTCGTCCATCGTCAAACAAACGTCACTCTCACTCACTCATCAATCAGTCATCCGTCCGTCATAGGAATGGAGGGAAGAAAAATAATTGTCAATTTCAATGTCAAAGAAATTATTATTGTCAATATCAAAATTTACAAATATTACGCCACAAAAGCCAAAATCAAGAAGTCAAGTCAATTAAAATCTAGTGTTTTCTTTTGTGTAAAATTATTGCCATTTTATTCAACCTACATGTTATTCATCAATAAAAAAGACACAAGTGTAGAGAAATGAAATAAAAGTGGATTTGGGTTGGAATGCGCTTGGTTAATACATATAAATTGGTATTATTAGAAGGCTGCGAAAAAATTTTCGTTGGACTGCTAAGCTATTAGAAGATACGCGAAATGATGGTGATTTACCATACTTTTATGCAATTAAATATAATTTGATATGAAAATTATATAGGTGGTGCATTCAATCAAATTTGCTAAACATCCTTCCTTCCCTTACATATTATCAAAAGTCATTATAACTTGTTAGTGAAGCAGATTATAAATGAAAAAAATTTTCATCATGCAGGTAAACGATTAATCTATCAGTATAAATTGATAGATTAATCGTTTACCTGCATGACAATAATTTCTTGTTATATTTGTTTGTCTTTGAATTCCTTGTGCAATATGCAAATATTTTACCCATTATCATCATCAGCCTATAGCAGTCCACTGCTGGACATAGGCCTCCCCTAATGAGCGCCTGAGTTCCTGTCCTGAGCTCGACGCATTCAGCTTCTACCAGCAGCATTTCGCAGATCGTTACCACCTGGCCGAAGGGCGTATTATCAGTATATTTTATCCAAATTTATGGAAATTTTAATTATCTGGCAACCCTGCAGTTGAAATGAGAAAGACAAGGGTGGCCACGCATACTATAAATCTATATATATATACTTAATCTATGGGTTGACTGGACCTGCACCGGAATGCACCGTACAACGACACAATATTAAAAAAGAGATTAAGAGCATCATCATAAACTGACACAATTTACTCATTTTACATATTTTGAAGCCTTGTCTGTCAAGATCTTACTAAATGTCAATGCCATCGTGATATAAACATGAAGAAGATCGGCCAATTTCATAAAACCTGTGACCTGAACATAAAATGTCGCGACTATAAATGACCTATGTCTTAATTAATAGTTCTTATTGCAGTGCAATCTTCTTATCTTATCTTATCTTATTAGCCTGTCTGATCCCACTGCAGGGCAAAGGCCTCCCTTCCCTCTTTCCACACAGTGCAGTGCAATCAATAGTTTTTTTTTTTTAAAAGCCGGATAATTTTGCTGAATATTTATTTTATACTTTTAGGTTAGGATCGATTAGGACAGTCTCAGTTGCTCAATTATTCTAAATTCTAAAGTCACAAGTCACTAAGTATTATATACTGGTGGTTACTATATGAAAACCATTTATTTAAAATATAGACGTCACCAATAACAGCTGAATTGTCTCTTTAAGTAAAACTGAAAATAGTTCTAGAATTGGCCTAAAAATGGAAACAACACCAATAAACGCGTGCTTCACTTCACTTCAATTCACTTCTTGTTTAAGGCTTTTGTATCTGTCTGTCACAATTCTGCCAATGTCTGTACATGCTAGTATCATAAACCTTTACGAAGAGAGCAAAATGTTATGTATATTATGTAATATGGGACACCATTTTTTTCATCTTGAACGACGGTTGTCAATTTTATTAAATTTTATTTTCTAGTGTTTTTCTAATATATGTCGTTTAATATTCATGGTATTATAACCGATAAATGTTAGATAAAAGACACAAGTATTAGTGAAATGGAATAAAAGAAGATTGAACGGGAATTCTCTGATGAAGAAAATTGTGCGCCGATCGTTTTTTGTTATAGTCGCCATGGCTATAGCAGAAAACAGGACCTAACCGAAGACTGGACGACTGGACTTATAAACCGTACTACGTTGCCTCATATTATTATGAATAATTATTATACTTGATACTGGCGAAATTGTGGATATCTATCCCAGAAGCCATTTAATAAAGAAGTGAAGTGAAGTGAAAATGTACTATTATAAATATGATCGGTGTTTTATATGGGAGAATCGTTCAAAAGTAGGAGGATCCAATATGATTATTCTAAAAGAAAAGGACAACACAATTATGAACGGGAAACCTGGGGGAATTGGGAGCAAGCCTCTTCATATGAGATGTTATTTTGCGCCATAACAGATTTGATTGATCTCTGCCTTTCTTGCTCCGGGCAGCTTTTGCTGGTAGCAAAATGGTAGCCAGAACAATACAAGCAGGAGGCTTCATTTTCAGGGACCTCACAGTTGTCTCCGGAATGCTCCCGAGAACAACGGAAGCACCTAGGTTTCGACCTATATTGGGCTTTGGTATGTCCATATCTGCAACATGTATAGCATTGAATGGACGGGAAATGGTACAGTTCCACAGGCAGGGAAGTGTAGTACAGGAACACTTTGGGGGGAGAGTTTGTCCTTGGAAAGTAAATACGACAGACTGAGTAGGTACCCATGTTACCTTGCCGTCATCAATAGTCTTTCTGTTTAGTCGTCTGGCTTTGATGATGATTCCGATCTGGTAGAATGGCTTCTTTCGCAAATTCATCCATAGAGAGGTCTGTAGGGACTTGACGAACCAATCCCATCCTGTTAACGTTGTATGTAGGGATGGTAGCAATATATTTACACATTGGTAAGATTGGAGGAATTATGAACTTGTTTGCATCATTTGCGGTTTTAAATTCAACAGAGATTCAGCACATATGTTTTCAAATTTGTGAGTTGAAAGAAATTGGCCAAACTTTATAGGCCTAATAGTGGTGCCAGCCGAAGTGTAATGTAGGAATGTTACTTTGGTGGTATGTTGGGAGGCACAGTGCAGTGATAGACCTTCAGTGTAGTACGTCTTTATTCGTTAGTGGTTGGGTGAGGAGTTTCATACAGACACATGCAATGCTTACTGACTATTACCTAAGCTGTATAAGTGTGGATAAGTGCGGAGTTCGCGACTTCCACCACAGAAGGTTCAGGTTCAGAACGGGCAACGTGAACCACATAAGGTCCATTATCTACAGACGTGTACGCCTGTATGGCTCCAACGACAATTGATGGGTGAGTATAAACCGATTGGATGGATGCTACAGCTAAAGCAGGAGAAGATATTAGTTTCTTAGCTACAGGGGAGTTTTCATCCTTATTCGACTCTAGTCGGCGTTTTGATCCCGATGAGGGATTTATTGTTATGCACTCATCTGGTGAACTAGTAGGATCGGGGGGATCTGGGGGTGCCGGTGGAACCGGCGGATCACAGTCCATGTTTGAGGTTAAACTAACCTCAAACACCGGTGAGGATGGGATTACTGTATATACAAATAATTAAAGCTTACCGACACCACAAACAACAACACAACACTTAGAATATCAAAATGAAGTCAAATAAAAAGAATAAATGGTATGATTAAATAGAAAACACGACAAAAATTATCCGGCCGGATTACTCGCTATCACTTCCAAACGCAGAATAAAAAATGCGTGCTTTGTTAGTAATAGTTTTGTTTTTGACAGTTGACATTGGCATAACGAGACATGCACAATGTTGGTAGGCCATAAATAAAGAAAGAAGAAGAAGGGAGTGCGTTCACTATCTAAGATACGATACGGTAGGGCGTATTGCGATCAATATTTAATAGTAATTTACTAAGTGTTCCGGAATAAATGTATTAGTTAGAATATTTTTACATAATTCGCATTTTTAGTCGCTTCTATTTATGGTCAGGTCTGAAATGACCGGCCTTCTTTCTTGAAATAAGGGTAAGAGACTAAGCGGGGACCAAAACGCCGTCACGGTGGCAAGACTAGAGCGCAAAAACGCCGTGACGGCGGGAAGACCGGCCAGAGGGAGCCTAAATAGTGTAAAGAAAAGTCTTCTTCTTCTTTGATAATTAAGGTACTGTTGTTCGTTTTCATCTCTTTTTTTTAAACCTCCTGTTATAGCCTGTGTGATTGGTTGGTCAAATCCTGAACGTATTCCAAATATTACGTTTGTCATTGTCAGTGTCAGCCATTGCCATTTACTTGGCCATGCCAATGCCAAACAAAATTCAAAATGTCTAAAATGCTCTTGCTTGCGATAAAAAAATCGAGTCGCTCGGTCGGTCGGTTCGTCCGTTCGTCGAGTTCATTTTTGTAACGGTACTGCGTCTACACGGGAGTGTCCGTGAGAATTTAGACCAAGTAACAACGAGATGATAAGCGAGTGACAAGTGGACGATTGTTCTGTGGATAATGTAGGTCGGGTGTCCGTTTGTTTTGGTTATTGTGCGATTTGCTGAGTACTGAAAGTTTTTAGAGTGTACCGCCGTGTATTTGGGGACTGCTCGCGGATCGTAACTGAACATTTTTGTGTCAAAAGTGTTGAAGTGGTTCGTAGCGATGGCTGAAGCAGCAGGTGTTGTGTCCACAAACCCCAACGCGGAGATCATACGCGGCCAGGTGTTCGAAGTAGGGCCCAGGTACACGAGTCTTCAATACATCGGCGAAGGAGCCTACGGAATGGTGGTGTAAGTAAATTCTCTAATTGTTTACTTTTCCAACAAAGTTTGTTTCAAGCTTGTTTTGACTTAACTTTCAAATGTTTATTGTAATTTGATAATCTGCTACATCTTTCAAAGGCTGGACAATTTAGTTAAAAGTTTTCTTATAAAATTATTGTAATTTTGCTACAAGGAAAACTGTCATCATGTTCTATTATCAATGACATCATCAATAACACCTATAGCATCTAATCATTTTTACTCCACGATGGTATCAAGTGTTTTTACACTGATGTACTAGCTTGTTTCAAATAAAAATAAAGCCAATTCATAGTTATGATATGGAGATTATCATCATCACTGTAGCTTTGTTAAGGAAAATCATGTTGATGCTTCCTCTATGGCTGGTTATTAGAGGAAAATAAATAGAACATATATTTATAGAATGCAGACGACTTATTTCAATCATGAAGTTGAGACAAATAACTACATATATTGTAGCGCGTTGGACAATGGAGTCCTAGGCGATATTTGTAAAGAGATTAGTACTTCACAAACGATGCTGTGTTTTTTTTACTGAGACAGTAGGTGAATATAGAAATCTGAAACCATAGCAGATACAGAAGAACTGTTTTAGGAACCATTTGCTTTTTCAAAAAGATTAAAGGGTTCCTAAGACAGTTTCTCTGTATTGTTGGACTTCCCCTATTACAACAACAATAATATTATCAACACCAGCCTATTCAACCACAGCTGGACCTTTGTCTAGTTAGTTAGGACACCATGTCCTATAATAAAAAGAGGGATATGACAATTATCCCCATGCTGAGTATGCAATGGGTTGGACTCAGTTGCTTGCACTAGTCAGGGAATTTAAATGTGCCCATGGTAGACTACACTAAGTATGCTGCAATCAGGTCGTCAGAGCCCAATTCGTTAGTTTCAGGGTGTACCACCACTGTAATCCCCCCAGTCTAAATACTGTGCGACTGGGCTTTTGAACCACTGCCCTTAAAGGCACATTAAAACATTTGAGTAATGTGTGTTTATTACTCAAAATAAACAATTGTTATCATTGTACCAACAACTTTGTACCACTTGATAATGATATTTTATTAATCTAATCAGAGTTATTAAGTATCAGTCATTATAAGTAATTTCAAAGTACTATTAATAGCCATGGAGCGAGCTATGCTCGGCATCAAACTTATAGATTGAGTCCCTAACATCGAGATCCGAAAACGGACAAAAGTCCAGGACATTGGAAATCGACTTATGGAGCTCAAGTGGGGATGGGCGGGACACATTGCGAGGCGTGGTGATGACAGGTGGAGCAAGACATTGACCAAATGGTGGCCAAGGGTAGGCAAAAGAAGCGTCGGAAGACCAGTAGCGAGATGGGTCGACGACATAGTACACGCCGGGCGATCGTGGATACGACTAGCACAAGACCATGGTGGATGGCAGAAACTCCGGGAGGCCTATATCCAGCAGTGGATAAAGTCGGGCTGTGGATGACGATGATGATGATTAATATTTTCAACCCAGATGGAGGGATAGAGGGTGGAATGTTCTTAACACCTAGATAATTAGGACTGGATTTCAAAAGCAGAAGACCGTATGGATTGGATGGTTATTAGGAAGTCCTTTGCTCTAAAGTGGGACAATCTGTGCTTATAATAACTTAATAGATTTAATTAATAATTCTATTGAAATGGATTCTAATCTAACAAGTCCAGCATTATTAAAGCCTCATATTGTTTAGGCTTTGTTTACCTTTTCAATCCGATTTTCACTGCTATTTAAAAAAAAAATGTCTTATTACCCTACCCCATGCATTCATGGGTTTTACAATTTGCAGTTTACAGTTACAGTTTTTATAAGAATGATGCACATTGATATTATTAGTACATATATATATCTTAGGAGTCAGATAATACCCAATAAGGATTGAATTAAGATTGAAGCATTTCATCTTAATTTTTTTTTGTCACTGCGCGAGCAAAATCTTTGTAGATTCAAGATTCAAATGTTTTTTTGCTAGAACATGTATTAGTACATGTATGCAGCCTATTAGAGTGTAACTAATTATTTAAATATTCATATAGGCTATAAAAACTATTAACTATTAATTAATAACCAATTATTTAACTTTCTTGAATATGGCTCCATCTAAAACTTTAAGCTCTTCTGGCAATTTATTATAAATTACCTACAAAGTAGACGGAGGTTGTTATAGTATGTATTTTGGCTCTTTGCTGTTGGGTTATGATTATATGTTGCCCTTCATCTGGTCTTACCGTTTCCCATACTACAAACTGAAAATTCTTTACTTAGCCGCCAGATTCTAACTTTAGGACCCAGCAATCTTGCTGTGCAGATGACAGGGTAATTGTCAAAATTGTCAAATTTCATACGAAAAAAATGCTACTTTGCTCCAGCATACGCACGGTTTTATTAATTTGTTTCTTTCCCCTGGTTTCTCTACAACTATATTCCAGTCTCCAATTTTATCCCAAAGGAAATCCCTTAAATCTCGATTAAATAAGCATAATTTTAGCTCTGGAAAACTGAATAAAAATAACCTTTTCATGCTCATGCTCCTTGAAAAGCCCGTCATACGCAAGGTCAAACAAGATAGGTTAATGGGTTTCCTTTCTCCCATGCGAGGAGTTTTTATATCCAGCGTAGGCTCAAGTTGTATCGCTATTACTTAATTTGGGACCCTTTTTTATGTCCCTTCGTCCCGTAATTCGGTTGCTAGGTGTCTTTTCCGGTATTACTACAGAGACACAAGTTTACATTGGTCGTAACATGTTGGGATGTAGAATTATACCAACGTAATAAAAATTACGTCAATAGGTACACCATGAGGGTTTCCTTACGCCACATTGCTGCCATTTTGCTGCTGCAGGCTGCAGCACATTTATGTTAACTTTTTCTCAATATTTTTGTTACATTTCTATTTTTTTGTGTTGAATGTTCTGTTGAAAATCATATGTTTATGTCTGTCTACATCACCTTTGTGTCTTGTACTTACATGGGGTACTTTTTCCCACTGCAACCAAACAATTTTAAACGCTACCTCTGTAGACTCGGATAATAAACATGTCATGGAAGATCTTGGCTGGAAGTCTAGTCACGACCCAAATAATTCGATTAACTTCCGAAGTCCAATGCTTTCACTTCAATTTCGAATTTATGACGACCCTTACTCCCTATGCCAGGCTAACATTTGACTGCTGCTCAAGACCATGGCACCGAAACACTGTTATTAGGTTATCTATGACAAGTCTCGGACTTCTACCAACTCTCGAGGCTGGTCACGTTCGTCCCAGCCTCACCCGTTCAATAATATTCGAATAACGAATGCCATGCTTTATCGTAGCTTAACAATTTGCCGTTTTTCATGGCAAATACTTACACGCATGTACATAATTTGTGAAGCGTTTTTGAAGTCAACAAATTGCTGTCTTGTTGCCTTTCTTCCTTTCTTCGTATGAGCTAGTGGCCAACTCTGATGTCGGAGTTTATTTACTTGATTGCCCAATTTTGACTATCCCACAATATGAAGAGTCAGTAAACCCCTGAGCCCTGAGCCAGACCCTTGCAATGAGACTGACAGATTCTTGTTATTGTGCGGATCTTAGTGGACTGTAGGTATGGCGCTGGTCAATTAAACACGGTGTTTTATCGGTAATCAAAACTTGTTTTATAAATTTACAAAGCAAACACGTTTGCTCTCTATTGCAGTCCAAAAAAGAAGAAGAAGTTGAGATTTACAATAATCATAGATACTAACCAGGGCATAACACAATTTATAGTTAAAAAAAACTTCTGTTGCTAGCAACGGTTATCATCGGTGATGTATATATTCTTCGAATTTATTTGATGTCGAGCCTTTGACCTAAGCAAGAGAATTCCTGTCTTAATGAATTCATCGAAACTAAGCAATTTCCGAATCCTAATCCTTTAGTTTAACTTGACGTAAAATTAATATTCGTTCTCAAATCTGCGAGTTAACAGACATGATTGATTTGCAAAACGTCACTCTTGATGAAATCATTCGATGTTTTAACGTAAACACATTAATCTGGAAAAGCCTTTCTATCTAATAAAGTGCCAACATCAAAGCCGAGTCAGCTATTTTGTAATTCCACAAAATAATTAGTGTGGCCTCCGCAATATTTGAATGTAACTAAATATTCACAGAAGAGCGACAGGAACTTTGAAAATGCTGACCTTAGAATCTCCTGACCCATGATGTTTTTATGGTCACTTCTTGGAATTGTAATAATAAACAACATAAAAAACTGATAAACGAGACGAAAAAATAAGGAAAACTTCGAACTGTATTTAGGTATTTAATTCATCTAATAACAGCCGACAACCGACAGTAACAAAATTCTGATAAAAATTGTGTAGATACAATTTTTTTTTTTTTTCAGAATATTACATATTGGTTGAACATATTGAGAATTCGCAAAGCCGTTTGATCCAAGCCTTCAACCCGGTTGCTCCCTAACTCTACAACGAACATTTTAGATTGACTGGTATTGTTTCGCCATTCAAAATCATTGAATAGAAATGAACTTGTGTGAATTGATGGTCGAAGGGGAACTGATTGCTGTGAGTGCCATTGAATTTGGCAGCCCAATTTATTGTAGATGCATTTCTGCTCAACAGTTCGCGTAATAGGCATGAAGCTTCGTTTGAAGAAGTCATTCGTAAAAAAAATTGTCGTAATGGACTTGGCATGCGCTGCTCTTACCTCCTAATGTTCATTGGGGATGTAGGGAAAAGTTTCTTCACTGAGATCCCGCATTATGATCTCTGTCTGTGCTTTGACCCTTTACTAACCTAGGTAACTCAAGCCAGCCAGCCTAACTTCTTAAAGAAGCACCTGGGCTGGTTTGAACACTTGTTCTTTCCTTATTTGCGAAAAGCCACTGAAAATACACGTAACTGTGGTTTTACTTGTCTGGATGATCAGTAATGAATAGTATAATAATAAGTACATTATTTAGGTACTATTTAAAACGAAGTCGCCTTTTGCGGGCATTGCAAATAAATAAATAATAAAAGTAAAGTAAAGTTAGGGAGTTTCAAGTTTTTATAAGTAGTCTATCATTAAATCGGTTCCCACCATAACCCTATCATAACGTAATTTCTCTTAAGCCCCAAGATGATCCTGAGTGATGTGGTGATGATAATGCTATGAAAAAATACGACTAGTGCCTACGAAATTAAAGCTATTACACAGTTAAGGAATATTTTAATGACAAGTTCTAAGTAACAAAACTTACTAATGATAAGCATCTACTTATAAAATAACAATATTAATAATATGACCAAAGTAATCTGTCGACAATACCTACCTATTTGACTAACGAATTGTAATATACATCTACTAAATATTGACTAATTAAATATTGACTTTAATTTATCTATTTAAATGTAATACTATCATGTGTCTATAACTATGACGTCCTCCTCTCTCCTATTTACTATTGTTGTGCCCAACAGGGTCTATAATGATCACAATGAAAATTTGTTAACACCTGTATATTTACATTATGGAACGCAATAAATGATTGAGTATTGAGTATTGAAAATTTCCGTTTCCAGTAGTGTTTTTCATGGATTTTGCTCTTCCCCGATCCAATCTCGTCGCCAAGTAGACGATCCTCTAAACAGCCCCAATACATAAAGTTTCATTACTATTTTCAAGCTCCTGTGCTTCGCATCGAAAGCGGGTACCTAATTAACTTGTCTGCACTTTTGAAAAGACAGGCTGATTTAAATTGTTTGGCAACTTTGTAGGACCTTTTTGGAATAAATAACAAACAAAGAACGTATAGCAGTCATGTCGCCTTGAATGGAAAAAAAATTTTCTATCAAGGCGACCCGAAGCAAAAATTCTTTTGGCAGACGTTTCCAGATACGTCGTAAAGTAAACCATTTTATGAGAAACGCAAAAAACTTTCATGAAATTGTTTTAGTGATAGCTTTGACAACGCATTCTAAGAACTTTATGTTGTAAATTGATCATATCCTAAATGTTATTCCAAGACAATGCCAATAGATCATAATCATAATCATAATGAACGCCATGAATAAAAGCTTTAAAGTTTCCCTTGTCGATAAACTTGCACGGGTGTGCAATTTGTACATTCATCATCATCATCATCATCATCATCATCAGCCTATCGCAGTCCACTGCTGGACATAGGCCTCCCCTAATGAGCGCCATTGCGCCCTGTCCTGAGCTCGACGCATCCAGCTTCTACCAGCAGCCTTTCGCAGATCGTCACCCCACCTGGCCGGAGGGCGTCCTACACTACGTAATACCTAGGTAATATTGCAACTAGTATGGCTAAGCGCTTCTGGATCTTCGGAAGGCACGTTAGTATGCTTATTCCAGCTTTTTCAGTCGATAACCCATGTCGGAGGCCTTCGGGTGTCTTAAAGAATCCGACACTGGAGTTGGTCACTAGCTCATATGAAAAAGAAGAAGCAGAAAGTCTTGTTCCTTACATGCCGTTGAGCATTACCTTCCGCTAGACTGTTGACCTTCGAGACTCCTGCACTAGGCGACTCAATCCGACCATGAACTTGCTAATTTACCACTTCGCTGCTTAGGGATATCTAACTGCTATCAAGCTATATATTGTAAACAAATCATTAGCATTCACTTTCCATTTCATTTGATGCAATAGAAGTATGTTGCGTGTTAAGTACGCCTACGCGGCCAGTAAATTGCCATTTGATTTCATCTGAATTGTTGGCATTTTTATCGATTTCTATATACATGGAAAGTGAATTATATCTAATCCGAATTGTTATGTAAACTGAAGATAACAAGCTTGATAATGTATGGTTAAGTTCGTAAATCTGAAATACCTATTAGTGATGAATCCCTTTTTATAAAATCATGCACGAGCATGATATTCAGACCGTGAGAGTGCAGTCTGGTGATATTCGTAAGTAAAACAAACAGCAATTCCCTTTTTTGGAAGCATATTTTCAAAAAATACATTTATTTAATACACGGAATATATGTTCAATTGTGTAAGTAAGTTGTATGTGTTGTATTTTCCCCGCTCAAAACATGCGCTGCTAGGCTGCCTTTCTGACAAACAGCGATTCCCTTTTTTGGAAGCATATTTTCAAAAAGTACATTTATTTAATACACGGAATAAATGTTCAATTGTGTAAGTAAGTTGTACGTGTTGCATTTACATGCGCAACATGCGCTGCTAGGCTGCCTATCTGACTTTAACACTTAGTGAGAGTTTTTTTGAACTTGGCGCCCGACTTCGGAATATCGTGTTTTATAACATAGATTTTGATATTAGTTGATTGTTTGTTGGTGTGTGTTTGTTTTCCTTAGTAGAGCGGCTATTAAAATAGAGGACGTTGAAGAAACTCACCCCAAGGCTTTGTTGGCAGTCGGCAACGAATCGTTTGTAGAAAAAAAGTTACTACAAACAAAATAAACTTACTACAAACGAAAATGTTACTATTAATGAACTAAATACCACATCCACAATGTATATGAAACAAAAAAATAATTAGATTTTCTGGTTTGCCTGGTCGGCCAGGTTCACAACGCTCCTAGTAAGTTTTGGAGCCTTGTTATTTAGTCTTACTAAACTAAAAATATAGAGGCTAGTGCCATAAATATAATCTTGCCTTGCCGTAATTGCAAACAATGTAATCGAATCACCGGATTCGTCGGTATTGGGTTAAGGAAATAAGAAACGTGGCAGCTTACAACGAGTCAGGCTTGCCACAGGCTTGTACCACATATTCTCATGAAATAGCTGAGAGTTACTGCGTATGGTGTCCCTTTTTGTCTAGTCAGGGATTTCTGCGGTTGGTTTAATAAATATATAAGTATTGCTGGACATTGTCACACAGCATCACGCAGCCGCAAACTAAGCAGAGCTTGTGTTATTTATGGGAACCACATATGTCTGATATACTACCTACTTATATAATTATTTTGTATATACAAATACAAATACATTTATTGCCAAACATAAAATAACAAAAAATAGAACACAATGAGTTATAGTGTGCTTTAGGCAAATATTTATAAAAAAAAAGACGTGTGGCACTCTGGGACTGCCGCGGTAAAGCTATTGCATAGCATTTTGTATCAACTTATGCAATTATAATTATTTATTTATTTTATTTATGCAGTATTTATTTTTCTTTGATATTAATTCAAGTTACACTTTTTGAGCGTGGTGACCGATAAGAAAACAATTTTTTTTCTTTTATTAAATAAAAATACGTCTAGTTGCACGTACACAAACACCGTGTCGAAGACTGCCGAAAAGAAACGACGTTAGACAATGCACGGCCTTCAAGCCACACCTCCGTGCCCGTCGGAGTGGGGAGCGTGAGGTTTTTTTTCGTTACGGAATTTCTGGATTCGGTCCCCGCGCTCAAGGCCCTCGATAGAAGCTATGCAATAGCTTAATATACATACACATTATACATAGAAAATACCCAAACCAGAGACTATTTGTCTCATATATTTGCAAATCATGCAAACATTTGTATCAGCGCGGGAATCGAACCAGCAACGTTCTGTTTTTGCTTCTCAGGCGGGCCTGCGCTCACTGCGCCACAGAGGTTTGGTGCTTTTTGGACGAAGACTCTATAAGCTGAAATAATCTTATGGAGCGTATGAGTTCGCTTTTAAAATGGGGCTTAACTTTATAATAATGTTCCCTTGATGTGTATATTATTTTGTTTTTATGGAGGTATACCTAATCTGAAGTGTGTAAATATTTTTAATCTCTGACGTGTACAGTATCACAGTTAGGTACGTACCTACCTAACTAGTACGTCGGTTAACTTTATATTATGTAATGTTGTTCCTTATCTCATCCAGTAACATGAATGCTTAATGATGCTTAATCCGACTTATTAATCGTTCCTCTGAAGATAAAGCAACTTTAATTATGAGGCATAGCTAATTCCTTAGCTGAGCTTATACTGCCTGATATCAAAGTCAATCAAAATTTTGTTTTGTGTGTACGATTTAGGCGCTTAAGATGTCGGCCGAAGGTATTTGGGCGGCCTCAAACTATAACGCTTAAAATTAGAGTTTGGAACACCGTAAACCCACTAAATTTGTACCTACTATTAAACTTCACACTGATATTATTTAAACACGAAAGTTTATGAATATGTTTGTCTCCACTCAACTTCGTAACGGGTGAACTGATTTGGTTGCATTTTGGAATATTTATTCAGGCACACTTTACAATTATACATATACACACACAATATATAGTTTGTCACCTGATGTCACCACTTAGGGTACTTCTTATCCCGGTAACACGCAAGCGAAGCCGCCGGCAGAAGTTAGTTTGTTCATAAATTACGATCAAAAGTATTCACAGTCATTGTTCCAAAGAAGTGATTAGGCAGCCCTGTTCTAAGCTATTAAAGTTTCCTCTCAATAGCTTATCGGCACTGAGTCAGCTTCGTGGCGCAAACTTTTGTGCCTTAACAGCGAAGTTAATTTTATCAATATTAAATTCTGAACGAATAAATCTTCTACTTTTCGTACCGTATACAAACTTTCATTGTGTTGTGAAACTTGCTATTGTAAAACAACATACTCTTAAAACTCCGTTTCTTCAAGTCCTGGCGATGTTGTCTCGAGGCTACTCTACATTGATTATTATCCTTCGTGAATAATGCCCAAGATGTTTAAGAAAATGTCTGGTCGTGTTCTCTAATTAATTAAATTAATCTGACTACAGGCTGGGAGAATAAGGTGCACTCCCGCGAGCTCTGTTTTCAGTAGTAAAAGCGTTAGTAATAGACCTTAGACTTAGAGCAAAAAAGAAGTGTCTATTTCACCATCAAGTAACGTCAAAGTAAACTATATGCCGGTTAAAGTGAGAATTACGCCCAGAGATTTGTCACTTCAACCGGCAAAAAGACTCTTATCAACAATCTTGTAATTCGTTCATACTCTTACATACTCCTCTTATGAAAATACCTGTCACTGCCTAACTGTTTTCTTATTGTGTGGTTGTGACACGCGCTGATAAATTTATTTGATCGAATTATTTATTTAGGTATTGTTTTGATAAACTTGTATTATAGATAAAGCTCTAGGAAAAAACTACAAAGAATTATTTTGAGGAATTCAGTTAGGGACCTAGAACCACCAATAGATTTTCTTTATTTCATGGTAAACGGTAACGATTCACATCAGAATGTACTTTGCGCGTGAGACGTGGCACGTGTTATTGGGCACGTACGGGACACGTTCATAAAATGATCGCATATTTTTGTATAACATTATTCTTATAACCTTATTCTTACTTTTTCAGGGCAATTATTTTCGTCTGTATTAGGTGGAATTCACGCTACTTTATCCAATTGTACAGCCATTCACCGGCTCAAATCAACCGGCTAATTCCGAACCGATATCAGATACCAAGAAATAATAAATATTTACGTTACTTAGAAAATAAATGTTGTACCTACTATATTTGATTTCGTTGTACGCATTATTTAGCTCCTTTATTTGCTTATAACTTTGCTCATGATCATCATCATCAGCGTATATAAGTCCACTGATATACGTTCGTGGCGTGTCTTACTTCGATTCTCAGCCGATCATCTGAATGCTCCGCCCGGTAACTAATCGGATGGGTGACCTTTTATAATTTAGATGCATTTAGATCTGAGGGCTTCTGTGCCTACCTTCCGAGGCAAAGATGTTGGTCCCGACTTTCTCAGTCGTAAAGCATATCGGAGGCCTTCAAGCGGCCTATAAAACTCCCGACACCAGTAGCTCATACGGAGGGATGGCAGTCCACTAATGGACATAGACCTCCCTTAGGAGGGCGCCATTGAGCCCTGTTCCGTGATAAGTTCATAACATTGCTCGCTATTACCGAGCTATTGCTATTGCCGAAGTATCGTTATTATTCGATATCACCGAAAGTTTTGATGAATTTGGACTGTATTCCTGTGTATCGACTGTCCGAAGCCTGTGTTTATAAAAAACAAAAATTTATCAAAATCATATAAAGTAGGTATCCTACCTAATATCGCTGAGTTTGCGATTATTGTCGTTACTTACTTATTTTTTGTCTGTATCTACCAGACAATTTTTAGTACATAATAAACTGAATTATTTTAACTGAGCGACATTAGTTTAATTTAAGACCTATGTTTAAGGCAGTAAATAGTAGCCTAAATTCTACAAATTGTACTAATCACGACACCGTCGGTCCCTCACCCGAGGGTTGACGTCAAATGGCAGCCATTTTGGTCGCTGATGGCTTGTTATTAAGTCCATGAAAGGCTGGCCTCGACGTCATTGAGCCCTACCTATTGTTCCGGTGGAATCGTGGAATAGTCGCATCTCATCCCTTCATTCCAGCTTGTGACATTTAATTATAATTTCAGCCTATATTGAAAGTACTTGACGAGCAAAAGTACAGCTATGAGCTGAATATAAGTGGCATAGCTATTCCCGCTTCCGTGGCTATATCGGATCTGATATAGCCTTAACTGAGGATCTGAAATTTTGAAGCATGAATAAAACCTATGTTACAAATTTGCTCATTATGGAAACCGATCGCGACAGTAATAATTATAGCAAGTAATTGATTAAAAACAGCGACCAAAACAGTGTACACTAAAAAAATATTGGTAAATTGGGTGTAACTATACGGTCGTTTGGAATGTAGATTTATCTTTGCGTACAAGTATGTATGCTAATAAAATGGTAGCGTGGTCATCACAAGTGTTTAATGAGGTCAAATTTTTGCAGAGTCTGTTAATATAACTGTGAGTCTACTTTGCAAAGCTATTTCGTTATATTCGGAACGATAGAGGCATTTGCATAAAATCTAGATTATTTATAAGTCAAGTGGTAACTTTTATCATTGGCACTATAGAGTCCCAGTCAGTGAGTTTCCATCTAACCTTGTCCCAAAGGAAATGCTTTGTTCGCTTGCCCAACAACTTTACCATTCTATCAGCCTGGTCGGCCTTACACGCAAGAAAGACGTGGTAAATTCGCGTATAGCTGACACCGTTTTGAGCACGTGGTAATAAGCATATAATTTTTTTGAAACTTTTCGAAGAGCCTTGAGTTGAGCCAGAGTTGGGCTACTATGCCCAATGCTATGTACCCACTGGATCCCACCTGACATCCGATCCGGAGATCGTTAGTTCGAATCTCGGCAACAATAGAACGATATAACAGTGCTCCGAAATATTAGGCCGTACCCTACCCTAAGAAAGGTACGCGATCTTTATTGTTATAGGAATATCGTTCATGCTAGGACTCATATTCCATTACCCATATCTATAGTATAAAAGTTCAAAATGTACGCGACCGTACGTGCTTAATAGATGTGATAAGATGAAATGATATGTTTAGTAACTTCAACAACAGATTTATTCCCGAACTCTCTCTCTTCCTGGCTTTAAATCCCACATGGTGATGGGGTTAGCCTTACTACAATTTTTCATCCACTTCGCTCTATCCCGATCGGAAAGATTTATTCCCGATCAAGTACGATAATTAATTACGACAAATTATGATGATGGAATCACTTTACATGAAGAATGTTAGATAGGTATGTGAAAGGATGTGCTGGCAGCTGGCAGAGGTTGCCCAAAAAAAAGATGGATGGATTGTGTTACAGATAGGAGTAAGTTTTGAGATGACTGTTGATACAAGAAAACGGAAGAGGAAAATATTCTGTGCCGACCCCACTTAGAGTGGGTTAGTGGCAGAAAGATAATGATGATTAGTGCGACTTGATCGCGAACCGAATATGCACTGACAAGGTAAATCAGGCTATGACTCGTGGTAGGCTCAAGCTCACGCGACCTACATTGTCAAAATTGCTAGTTTAAGCTAATAAGGTGTTCGATGTGTATTGAACACAAAAGTATGGGATTGACATACCACGTGACATTTCAATAGCTTAAAAAGTGAATCGCATACTTTTTGTAGTTTTCTTTCTATTAGCTATAATATTTAATGGAATGTGACTTTGTCTATAGGATCTTTTTCGTCTGCTCTACGATCTATGAGTCAACTCTTTGCGTCACGATGTTGCAGATACCCAATTGTTAGTCCGCGCGAGTTTTTATTCGCAGTGCGGATATGAGTAACGTGTTTAGAACGTCTAGATCTAGAATCGTGGTGGTGTTATCCATGGCGTATTAATGACAGTTCATAATTTACGCATCATATTAAATTTCACTGTTTTCACAATCAAACTGTGATAAATTGAAGTTTTTAATGAATTACTGCTCAATTTCATATTTTACGCATCATAATAAATTTTAACCGTTTTCACAATCAACTGTGGTGTATTGATGTTTTTACTGAATTACTGCTCAAATTCATAATTTACGCATCATAATAAATTTTAACCGTTTTCACAATCAACTGTGGTGAATTGATGTTTTTACTGAATTACAGCTCAAGTATCAAGGCCTATGTCCAGTAGTGGACTGCTATAGGCTGATGATGACGGCCTCTGTGGCGCAGTGGGCGAAGGTCCACCTGAGAAGCAGAAAGTTGCGAGTTCGATTCCCGCTGCGGGACAAATGTTTGCATGTTCTGTAGATATTTGCCTCGGGTTTGGGTGTTTGTATGTATTTAGGTTTGGGTTTTTATGTAGGCATATGTATGTATTTACAAAAAAAAATTATATGTGTAGTATATCAATCATGTGGTTCCCATAATACAAGCTCTGCTTAGTTTGGGGCTACATGATGCTGTGTGGTTATGTCCCGCATTATTTATTTTATTTATTTATTTATTTTATTCACAAAATTACTCACGACAGGAAAACATCGTGAGGAAACCGGCATGCGCTCGAACTAAAAAGTTCGAAAGGTATGTGCAAGGTTAGTGTTCCAATAAAAAGCGGCGATGGGCTTGCAACCTGTCACGTGGAATGCTAGCTGCTTGCATTTTTTCTTTGCTTAGCAAAAAGTGGGCATGTATCGAACGTAATGTTTGGACTTGCCTCTGACTACCCCCGTTAAGGTAACCTCAATAGATTTGCGTACTGAGCAATATCTGAAGATATCCATAATGGAGAGAAAGTCCTGAAGATGTTGTATTTTGTTGTTTTGTTTTGTTTTTATTCACAAAAATACATACGAGTCATAACAATAACATTAAGTTTTGCTAAAAAAAACATTTCAATATATCAAGAAGCAAATAATAAACCAACGCTCCTAATCTTCTCGCTTAATCCAAGGGTAAAAGGTACAAAAACTAACATATTATGTTACGCAAAAAATTCTCTCACCGTAACTAAACCTGATCCCTTTCCTCTATAATACAGTTTGTCCATTAGCCAGAGCAGGTAGATACTGGTTTTTCAATTAAGAATCCGAACATCCTGTGTAGCCCTGCGGGAATCTTTTACTGCTCGTCTCGTACCGAATGTTCCCTTTCACTGTACGGTATTGAGGGCCATTTGGACTAGTGAATTAATTAATTTCGCCTAAAACGGCAACATAACCCGACTAGCATAAGGGTTGACCAGCTGAATCCCGACAGGGGTATGATACGGGTTTCATGCTGCCCGGTGACTAACGGTGCTATGAATATTTAGCATCATTTGGTTAAAACTCCGATTTATCCGCTCAGACATAAATCACCGATCGCGAAACGAGGACTGTACGCTTCATTTAGTTCGCCGACTCGAAGTCTTATTTATAAAGGTTTACAGTACATTAGTTATTTATTCGATCGGATGCTCGCGTCGCGAGCTCGCCGCCATAGCAACCTAGTGAGATTCCATTAGGAACAGATTCCTTCATTTGTCTTCATCATGTTTGAGTGGACTGAAACGTTCGGATTCTCGTAACGTAACTTGAAGTAACAGCCTATTTTATGTGTTCTAATTCTTTTCTATATCGGCTTTGTTATCTAATGTGATTTTGTAAGTTGTCGTTTAGATCCTCTTCTTAAATAAATAAAGGCCAAATTGGATTGATTCACCTTTGGTGTCGTGAACTTATTGAAGTCAACGAATTCTTAACAAGTGATATTGTAGCCGGAATTTATTTAAACGCTTGCCGCATTTCTCTCATTTTATTTATTTATTTAATTAGGAAAACTAACAGCTAAACAATAAGATTATAGATAAAGGTATTACTAGAACAAGAAAGCCTTAAACAGTTTTCCTTAGAGGGCGCTTTTCACTGCTCAAATCTTCCTATAGCAGTCCACTGTCGGACATGGGCCTTCGCTTATGAGCGCCATTGCGTCCTGTTCTTAACATCATCATCATCATCATCATTCGCCTTTAGCAGTCCCCTGCTGGGCATAGGCAACCCCCTAATGCGCGCTATTGCGCCCCGTCCTCGGCTTATTTCGTTAAAATTATAGGTGACAATTTCTGAAATAATGTCAGATCTATAAATTATATCATAATTGTTCCTTACCTACATAATATTATTTCGAATATCTTTTATTTACTGCTTATGCCCAATATAATCGTCATAACACGAAAATATGTTCTCCCTTTATCACTTTCATTAGATGAGCGGCTCTGATGGAATATTGACATTATTAGATTTATTTTTATGAGGAAATTTCAGTATCGCGTAGTTGGCGAACAGGCAATCCGAGGTGTGGTTGACGTAAATAACAGACGGTAAACTCCGTACCTAGACAAAGTATTCATGATAAAGTGGGCGTGCGTACAATATAATTTGACGACTTCTGGGTCCATCTGTTGTGACGCAATGGGCGAAAGCTCACCTTAGCCGCAGAAGGTTGCCGGTTCGATTCCCGCCGCGAGACAAATGTTTGTATGAGTCGCAAATATTTGTCTCGGGTCTGGGGTGTTTTCTATGTATAAGTATTTACATATTTAGAATAAATATATAAGTAGTATATCAGTCATGTGGTTCCAATAATAAAGCTCTGCTTGGTTTGGGACTTGATGAGACTGTAATGTATGTGAAGAGCAAGCATTATTTAAAAAAAAAGTGTGCGGGTGACCTACTAACATAATTATGGCGCCCAGACTTGGTCAGTTACTAACACTCAAAGGTTCAAACTTGAGGTCTATCAGCGAGCAATGGAGCGCAGTATACTGGGTGTAAACCGCACAGACCATATACGTAATTAATAATTAAGTAGCACAACTCTGCGCTCCAGAACCTAATTGGCTGATGTAGCTCTAAAGGTTGCGAAACTTAAATGGAGCTGGGCTGGTCATGTCTGTTGCATGCGCGGTGACTCATGGGCTAAAAAAACAACCCAGCGGAGCCCTGAGAACGCAAGACGGCGCCGCGGCAGACCGAGAAAAGATGGTGGGATGAACTATACACCTCCGATAGAGCTTGGATACAAATAACTCGAGAACGAAATTACTGGAGGGATCGTGGCGTGGCCTTTGCCTAGCAGTGGGACATAACAGGCTCATCGTAACCGTTATCATAATGGTGGTGAACTGAGCGATCGACATTCTAGCTCCTACGTCTTTCCTAACGTACATTAAGCATTGGTTATGTGTACGCTTGTCTTTAGGTAGATTCGGGTATATTTTATGACGTCGTTAAGTGCCGCAAAATGAATATTTTATGGCCCAGAGCAAACAATCGCTTAGGCCCTTTCTTTCAATAGAGGCTTACGAAGGTTTTGATATTGTAAGTGTTCAGCATCTTAAGAGGTAAAAAGAGCCCTTCAAAATCACTCTTGCTTTTAGTCTTATTTTTAACCCTCGACGCAAAAAATGGGTTTTATTTTTTACAGTAATTTCAGGTTTAAGATATATTTATTTCTCAAAAATAATTTGTTAATTTGCGCCCGCTTCGAGGTACCCTAGGTGTATGTCTAGGTCACAAACGTTTTATTCCCAGTTTCATCCAAATCCGTTGGGAGCTGTGAGTAGGAAGAAACATACTAAAAGATCAGGTGTCATCACACACAAATTTTCGTATTTTTAACCGACTTAAACGACGAAAAGGAGGAGGTTCTCAATTCGGTTGTATTTTTTTTTTTTTTATGTTTGTTAGCTCATAACTCTGTCATTTATGAACCGATTTGGAAAATTCTTTTATCGTAGTGTAGGGTATACTTTGCAAATGGTCCAATATAAATTTGAAGTAAAAATACCAACCCTAAGGGTGAGAAAACTGGGAATGAAAATTTTATGGGCTCATATTTTATTCGTTTTTTTATGTTTGTTGCCTCATAACTCCGTCATTTATGAACCGATTTAAAAAACTCTTAGTTTTTTGTATATGATATACTTTTTGATTGGTCCCATAAAAATTTGAAGAAAAAATACCAACTCTAAAGGTTAAAAAACAGGGACTAAGATTTTATGGGCTCGAATTTTATTCATGTTTTATGTTTGTTATCTCATAACTCCGTCATATAAAAACCAATTTGGAAAATTCTTTTTCGTTGTGTTTTTCGGGGATAAGACAATAGGGAATTAAATTTCTATGGGCTTGAATTTTATTTATTGTTTTAGTAATCGTCTTAAAGTCAGATTCACTAAAACTTCGAAAATAAACAATAATTTAAAATAAAAAAAAACCGACTTCAAAAACATTTATTGAAAAAACTGTTAAACTAAAAAGTTAAAAATAATTGCTTATTTTTTGGTTCATCCACCTTTTTTCTATAAATTTATCCGTTACGATCTATGCGTTTACCACATAGGTAGATCTAGATACCTACCTGTTATTTTTGGAGTCGGTGTCAGCCAAGGCACGCCAAGGTAGGTAACTATTGCGTGGGCGGCGCAGGAGGGCATGTCCGAGGTGGGAGAAGTGTAGTTGCTATAATGTCGTACTCCAAAGCTGACTCCGACTCCAAAAATAACAGGTAGGTATCTAGATCTACCTATGTGGTAAACGCATAGATCGTAACGGATAAATTTATAGAAAAAAGGTGGATGAACCAAAAAATAAGCAATTATTTTAAAATTTTTAGTTTAACAGTTTTTTCAATAAATGTTTTTGAAGTCGGTTTTTTTTTATTTTAAATTATTGTTTATTTATACTAGGTTCCGTACGTGGCTTTGCTTGAGTGGTACTCGGAAAAAAGTAGCCTATGTTACTCTTAGTCTAGAACTACATATGTGCAAAATTACAGCTAAATCAGATGAAGTAGTTTTAGCGTAAACGAAACATTTTCATATGTTCACATTTCACTCATAATAATAATATTAATATGAGTGAGTGAGTGCAGTTGATAACAACCTTACCCCGCTCTCACTGGCTAAGAAGAATTGGCACAAACCTATGGTGCTGAGTGCCCTCGACCGCAAGATCGTTTGGGAGAGTAAGGAGCTGCACGGACGGTTCTACAAAGCCCTTACAGGGCCTGATGTAGACCTACTCGCATCCGTGAACTGGCTACGTTTCGGTGACCTCTTTGGGGAAACCGAAGGTTTTATCTGTGCGATTATGGATGAGGTAATAAAGACGAACAACTACCGAAAGTATATCATGAAGGATGGAACCGTTGACATTTGCAGAGCTTGTCCATCGTCCCGGTGAATCCTTCCGACATATACTTTCGGGTTGTTCGCACCTCGCTAACACTGAATACTTGCACAGACACAATCAAGTAGCCAAGATCATCCATCAGCAGCTTGCTCTCCAATACGACCTTGTCGGCCCAAAGGTTCCGTACTATGAGTACGCATCGGTGCCAGTTCTCGAAAATGGTCGTGCTACGCTCTACTGGGACCGCTCTATCATCACGGACAGGACTATTCTAGCGAATAAACCTGATATCGTCCTGGTAGACCGGTCGGAACGCCGGGCGATACTTGTTGACATCACCATCCCACACGACGCTAATCTCGTGAAGGCCGAGAAGGACAAGCTTAGCAAGTACCTTGACCTGGCCCACGAGATTCCCGCTATGTGGGATGTCGACTCAACAATTATCGTTCCGATAGTCGTTTCAGTAAACGGTCTGATAGCGAAGAGCCTTGACCAATATCTTAAGAGGCTCTCGCTAGGCAGCTGGATCAAGACGGAAGAACAGAAGGCGGCTCTCCTGGACTCGGCACGCATTGTGCGGAGGTTCCTCTCTCTGCAGCCCTAGCCACCGACCGTTTGAGCCCTGCCCCGCGGTCAATGGTCTCCCGTTTTGATACATTTTTTACTATAATGTTTTTGATAGTTATTTATGTACATAAGTAGTATTAAGTTTAATTATAGTAAAAAATGTATTTTAGATGAGTTTACAATTAAATAAAGTGTCATAATAATATAATAATAATCCTTATCACACAGCATCATGTAGCCCCAAACTAAGCAGAGCTTGTATTATGGGAACCACATGATTGATATACTTCATAGATACATTTTTTTTTTTTAAATACATACATATCATATCATGAAAACACCCAGACTCGAAAACTTTCACCTTTTTAATATTAGCAATAAACTTTCTTCAATAACTGAGTTTTAAACGATCAAAGTTTTTGCCACACCTTTGCATGATTTTCTATATATTATGTGAAAGGTCAAGTTTGTTATTGTTTTGTTATGGTTCGAAATTTATACTGCGTGTTTAACATAACTTTACTCAACCTTCGTAAACATTATCAGTTAGCTGTGTGTTCTCCTTGGAAGAGGTCCACGAGAAATTATATTGATTTGACCTACTTTAAAAACTTAACACCTCAAGAGTCAATATCACAACATAATCCGGCTTTCACCCAAGAACTTCCTGTGTTTGTCTATCCTTGGTCTCCAAAAAAAACGAATATATTTTGTTCATTATGTTTTAATAATATATTTTTTAAAAGAATTAATATAAAATTCATTTACATAGAAAACACGTTTCTTAATATAATATAAATTTATTATGAAAAAATATTTATTCCGCAGACTCTGATAAATTAAAAGTGGAGACTTGTTATTAGCTTTTAGTTGTTGGCTTACTATAATGTTTTATGTGCTGTTAGTTTCCCAAAAAAAAAAAAAAAAAAAGAATCAGATCAAGTTAGGCAATGAGTATAGTTTTTTACGGCTTTACTTGTAATGTGCCGGATGTCTAAGTTCCGTAGTAGAAATTGAACACCAACATTGTCATCTTTAAACGAACAGAAAGTTTCTGAAGGATTTATTTTGATACAACCTCTGATGAAACGTGCGCGCCGCCTGATCTGTAGTCTACATAATTTACCTACAATGTTTCTTTTTATTAAATTTTATTTCAATACACTTTTATATATATATATATATCTTCATGCATACCTTCGAAATAAATGGAAAAACTAAAAAGTAACCGTCTTGTCTCAACTTTTATTAGGTCCTTGGCAGCCAATTTTGTTTGAGTAACTTTTTGCTGTTTTTGGAGATTACTTGGCGTCGATACAGAAGTTTATTCTCTAAGTTGGGACGAAATATTATCTCCATTTCAAAATTGGTACTTTACTTAACTAGATACTGTTGGGGAATATTACTCGAATGGCAACCGACCACATACTGTAAGTACCGTTGCGATTTGCAGTAGGTGTGCTTGCTACGTTGCCTATAACAAGTTAAGAGTCGACTAAAATCCTCATCTTGTACTGTAATGATGATTATATCTACATACTCTAAACTTTTTATAAGATAGACCATTAGAACTAAGAACTACTTACTAATCACGACCGCGCGCTACCGTTTGCCACCAAGTGGAACCGACTGAAAAAAGTGATAGGAGAAGGGAGTTGGAAGCTAGATTAATATGGGTTGGACACCGTCACATAATCTCCTTAGTAATTCTCGACTGTAAAACCTTCATCTTTAAAATTTTTTCGAGCCTTGCAAAATCCAAGTCTGGATCAACAATTTCCTCAAGAAACCTCAGGGCGCTAATGCAAAATGCAAATGCTTACGCATTGTCGGGATCGCGCGCGAGATCTCAGTTAGTCTCGGGGCGAACTATTAGTTAAGACTAGAAATGAATAACTAAGTATTTTTAATGTTTAATATAAAGTACTGCGAAGTATTTAATAGTCGAAGATAAATATTCTGCCAGACGTTTCAGGGATAAAAGAGCGGAACCACCTCGGGGCAAACAATTTTTCTCCTTTGTTGTATGATACACTCAAACCTCCCGGCTCCCGAACGATGTAATAAGGTTATTCCTTCCTTTATTTGCTCTCTTTTGTAACCTTGATTTTTATATTGTTTACTAATTATAGCATTCTACCTGTATAAGAAAAAGATTGACGAGGAGACGAACTAGACACCTTCAATAGAGCGAAAGTACAAATGAATAGCTCAACAATAGACTGAAAAATAGCAGGCTAATCGTAATCATATTTTACGAACGACGTTCACAGTGTTAAAAATTCTTATATTAAAATTTGCTGAATGAGGTTAGAGAAATTAATTTACGAACCACGATCACTTTTACGAATTCTTTTAATACTGAAATATGTGAGAGAAATCGGCTTATTTTTCGTCGGTTTTTCGTTTAGTTAAAAAATACCTCTTCTGTTAAATGGCCTAGTACGTGTGTTAATTATATGTAGTTGAAATCGGTTCAGTTAATGCCCAAGTCAAGGTTCATTGGTCATTTTCACTGACTTTTCGGCGTGACTTATTCATTAACATTTGTTTAGGACTTTGTATTTGTGCTTGTAGTGACTATTCTTGCTGTTCTAGCTTTGATGATTAAGAGGTACAACCAGTCGCCACAGTCTTGCTCGCTTGATATATTTAAAAAGTGAAGTACGCTACGCCCCGCTAAGGCCTATTTCTATGTAAAACTTTGTCCGTTTACTCCGTTTTGCCATAATAAACAAACAAAAATGTATAAAAATTTGATTTTGATTTTGATTTTTGACAAGCTCTACTAGTTGTACATTATCCATATTATAAAAAAAAAATCTCACAAAAAACCCACTGGATTTGGCCACTTCGGATCGCAAAATCAATTTGGTATATGATAATCAATTTGGTTCACCGGGTTATCTAGTCTAGATTATTAAGAAGAAGCGTAAAAAATTACAGGGTTGGATTGAAGATACCTATGTCGGTCATTATCGGAGTTTCTTGTTTCCTTTATCTAAAAAAAAATCGCAATAATAGAATTTAATGAATGGAAAGTATAATGGAAAGCATGTTATAGTTTCAAACGTTTTTTAAAGCTGACAAAATATCCTTCACGTTTTTAGGACAAGGTCGCATATGTTAATTTTGGAAAACATGAGCTTATCGCTCCTACTCCGATACCCAATACCTCATCGAGATAAACCTTATCCTTGTGTTCACTCACACTGGCATACATAAACTGCTTCCGTTTTACCATACGTCAATAGTCTTATCTTGTAGAACTCAGAAATGGAACTAAATGTTAATCTATTAGTGGGCACACCTTCAAATTGTATTTTTTTGAAACTAAATAGGGCATAAATAGTTGCCATTAATCTTCTGCCTCGTTTCGTTTTTATTTATATATAGTTTTTTATATAGTTTTTTCATTTATACGTAGTTGCACCGAGGTGACGAAATAGAGAACCTGCAGGTCAGAAGGAAGAGCTGCTACCAACTGATTAATGAATCCAGTCAGGTCAAAGCTGTGATGTTCTGTTTAAAAATACAGGTAAAATCTATTCCACTTTTAGAATTACTTGTCTATTGTACAATTACCTGGCCTTTGAAGTCCATATCAAAATTTTGTTATTGTTGCAAATAGCTGCGATCGAACTTCTGTAATTGGGTTAGTATTGGCAGCGGAGAGTTACTGGAATAGTTAATGATTTGTTATCCCTTCAGCTTTGTTTGCAACGGAGACGAATGAAGAGAACATTGAAGTTTTCTTCCTTTACTTGTGTATGTATTTGTTAGACGTAGTAAATAGCTTTTTGAGCTTTACTGGTTGTAAGATTGAAGAATGTTCACTAATTTAGATTTTTAGCTCTCGGTATTCTCCGTTAAAATAAAAAAATACACGTGAATTTTATTTTCGATTCATCGATTAGTTTCCGAGATATTGAATTTTTAAACGAGAGTGCCGAAAAAGGTCCAATGCTAATACTAGAAAAGCAGAAATAATAAAGAAAAACATAAATATTTTGGATTCCTAATACGTAACGTCCTTCCTTATTACAGTAACTATACTAGTAATTCTGTCAGTAGGTACTGTGATCATTGACTTTAAATCGTACTAAGCTTAGTGCTATGTATACCTGAAGTATTTATGGGTACTTAATACATCATTTCGCCTGTTTACGCTCATTATTTAACATAAGCCTCCTCTTTATTGCGCCACTCCTAGGTTATTAATAACTTGTAGGTAGGTGCTAGGTAATTAGAATTTATATATTAATATTACGTCTTTAGTTAGAGTTCTTAACTCTGTTTTGTTTGTGCCGCAACAATTAAACTTGATTTACCTGATCTGTATAAAAAGATCGCTTTTTATATTTTAACACTCTCTTTTGCTTTTATAAATAAGAGTGGTACGATCCCAGGCATAGAGGAAGCGAAGAAGACTTGACTTCGCCCGTCTAATGTCGAAAACATGTTATATCGTGAAAACATATTCGATCTCACTTCAATTTTGGTGTTGAAGGTGTCACAAAATTCTCCATTCAAGGTCGGTATCCTACTTACAGACGAAGTATGACCTACATCCTTGCTTTGATCCTTATTTCCCGATCAATAGATACGAGAATTGCAGAGCTGTTTGTTTCCACTCGCAAAATCGTTGTAGGGGTCGAGTCGAGTGTGAAAACATGAAATTATATCCCGTAATAATGCCCCAAGCCATAAACGGTGCAGTAAAATAATATTTTATTGACGTTGTTTTAGCAAAATGACTTCAATGTTTATCGTCGAGGATAAAACCAGGCGTTAGATATAGGACAACGAAATTCGAAAAACTTTTTACTACGGTCTACGGCTTCTGACTTTCAGAGCAATTAAGCAAAGCAAATATGAACTGGTTTGTCACAAGGACAATAAACGAGTCTGCATCATTAAAAAAATTCGGATGGAAACGTTTGTACTATTTGAGTGTTTGCTCTAGCTTTGTAAATAGGACATTTCATATGGGATGGCTCGTTGCTTTTGGCGCAACGAATTTGTGTTAATTCTGTCGCATTGTATGACCCAAAAAAGAACTTATGTACTGTATTGTTGTTATCTATTGAATATAATCTAAAAGTCAGACCTACAAGACTCAGCGGAGACCTCGGTGGCGGGCAGAAAGCGGGCAGTCCGAATGCTCGGTAGTGCAATGATATTAGCTGCCAATAATCGAGACGTGAAACTCAAAAAAGGGCGAATAAAAGCAGTTGGGAGAGGCATATGTTCAACATTGGACAAATTGACTGATGATATGATTAGTTTATTTTGCCTTTTCTATGTGAAACATTTTATGCGGAGGGTCAGAGCTTTGAGCTTTCCCAGTTAGGCGTTTTGCTCGCGCAAGTTGGTCGCGCGATTGGCATGCGTATCCATCAGGCTTGCTGAATGTCACGTGGTATGTGCACGCACTTCACATTCTGGCTTCGCCCATCTGGGAAGGCTCTAGACAGGCGGTTGGCGTTGTTACATTTGTATTTTATATTTTATTTATAAACATGCTTATCTATCTTTACGGGCACACCCAATACAATAGAGTACCTTATTCTAATCATAGGTAATATTCAAACTAGAAAATAGAAAAACAAAAATCAAGATACCTTAACAATTAGTCCGCTAACAATGTCAAAGATAGATAAACAATAGTCTACACTAATATAATAAAGAGGAAACATTTGTATTTTTGTGTGTGTGTATGTTTGTAATAAATAAACTCAAAAACTACTGTGCCGCCGATTTCAAAAATTATTTCACCATTAGAAAGCTACGTTCACCCTGAGTAACATAGGCTATATTTATTGCTAAAAAAGATTAGGGATCCTTACTGAAACTTAAGTAACGTAACCCAAGGAATAAAAAAAGCGACCTAACCCGTGCGAAGCCGGGACTGGCCGCTAATTTGTCATAAACGAAGTAGTTATATATGTATGTCAACGTGTATCACATGTAAACCTACTATATAAAATAGTGTCGAAATGTCACATATGCCAGGCGTCCGGCGACTGTTCAATTTTTTTGCGTAAATCATTAAATACCATGAAAAACATTTACAAGAAACATATTTCATCACATCAAAATAACAATGGGCCCCGTAACTCTTAAAATAAGTATACTTAACTTCTCCGTAGGTAGCATTGCTTTCTGATGAACTGTACAAAGCAAACAAAAGTAATTTAAACAGTTGGTGAAACAAATTATTGCTACATTATTACAAAGCCTTAGTCTAGACTCGAGAAGTTCAGAAATATATTGTACGTTATTTTCAGACCATAATTCACCTTAGAGCAGTAGTAACAACACGGTTAGCAGTAATTGATTTTCTTGGAATATAATGTTAGACCCTTGGGAAACTCGTGTATAACTTTTCGCCTATAATTCGTTAATGATCGTAGATAAAACGATTGTGAATGTAATATGTATTCAACTCCAATTTCGTGTACGGGATTGATTATTATACAGAGCAGAACCTGTTAAGGCTTTTGAGATAGGTTTTGAACCTTAGTATGTAATGCAGCTAAAGTATTGTTTATTAAAAACTTTCTTCCCAATTTCACTTGCGAAACCGTTTTGTTATTCGATTATTCTCCTCATATAAATTGTGAGGAAGAATAATGGCGCAAAACAATAAATTACATATTTGACTTGAGCCTGAAAAAACATCTAACAGGCTGTAACACATTATTTATTGTCGTTATCTCTCGCGCCATAACGTGACAGTAAGCCTTTGAAAGTAGTAGCTGGTAGGCATAATGCACGTCATATCGAGTGATTTACGAGCCTCCTTGCCTTCGCAGGTCCGCCATAGACAACGTGAAGAAAGTTAAAGTTGCCATTAAGAAAATATCACCCTTCGAACACCAGACATACTGCCAGAGGACATTACGGGAAATCAAAATCCTAACGCGGTTTAAGCATGAAAACGTAAGCCCTTTTTTATACCTATTTTATGGTTGCTGAAGGAAGACAAAATTTGATGACCCTTTTTTGTTCGCAGATAATCGATATCCGAGACATTTTAAGAGCCGAAACAATTGATCAAATGAAGGACGTCTATATCGTACAGTGTCTAATGGAAACGGATCTATACAAATTGTTAAAAACACAGGTAATTTTGGCTACATTTCTTTACTCTCACGTTACGTGTAACACGTCTAAAAGCTTAATCGAATAGACGACAGTAAATATGGCAAAGAACCAATAAATACAGACAAACGTTAAGCACACACATACAACATTACTATATTTTAATTTAAAAGTTTATGGTTAACCTAAGTACATAATTACTATAAATAATAAGAGATAAGAAAAGTTAATAAAAAAGAAAAAGTAAATTATGTTGGTACAAAAATCTATTGTGTTGTTCTATATGCTACAGCAGTAAAATGTTCCCGAGTCCCAGCATTATGCTTTGCTATCCGGAGGCAGGTCAGTGCTGTTATTGTGCCAAGACCTATTTCGATTCTGTCATTCAACCCTATTCCCTCCTATAATCTATCCTCTGTCAAGGAATTCGTTTGAAAAATATACGTCTCGCACGGGTTTGAAAGCCTGCTCCTACGGACTTGCATTCCAAGGATTCCACTTATTACTTATCTAATAAAATATTGTTTTATGTCTAGACTCTTTATTTTTGTCGAAGTCTAGACTAGATAGATCTCAGAATCTCTTTGGTATACCCTCCCTAATGTGTATTAATGTTAGATGAAAAAGTTTAGTTTACCCAGCATATATTTTTTATCGTAGAATTCATCTTCTTTTTGGAATTCTATGTAATTTCTTTAGATCTGGCAATAAATAGAAAAACTGAGAAAGGCGGCAAAAAACGATTTATATCGATAGATCGAAGGTTAAGTTTTTAGTCCAAATTTAAGTGGGTAGAGAGTTCCGAAGCCCTTGCCGCAGTGGATTGTAAATTTTCCATTAGCAAAGCAAACACGCGTCTCAGCTGGCGTTCAAACTTTCGGACCAGGTATCCACTAAAGCGGTGACGGGCGGAGAGGAGAGAGGTATTGTTAAAAACCAATATTATGATTTCATTTAGTTATACCGATTCCATCTAACCATGTCCCAGGCACTGCAGTGTATTCAGTGAGTAAAATATACCACTTGCCGCTGTATATATCATCTAAACTACAAATTACGAAATTACAGGCACATGAGGTTAAATGCCTCAAGTTAATGGACGCACGGCCTTGCACCGTAGGGTACGTTTCAAACATGCGGGACCTACAAATTAATACATTGCTATAAGTAATGGTAACCCCTTAACATCTAGTGGGCCATGTGCTTGTTCCATCTTCAGGTATCATAAACAAATACTAGGCCTAAGTTACAAATCTCCCAGTCTAGTCCATGGACACGGATTCTTGCGAAGGGGAGATAATATGTCGCAGTATATTTGGCTGATTAAATCCGAGGAGTGGTGACTCAGCAGCTAGCGTAGACGAACGAGTGTGGTCTTTGGCGCAAACAGCTTGACTCTGCTCTAGCCAGCACACATCTCCGTTCAGTGGATTCCGTTCTATCCTTTCTAGCCATCTCCACTTTAGTAGATATCAGGCTTTAGGAACCACTCTTCTCGGCTCACTTCGCATCTATAATCAATACACGCCTGAAGTTTTAATGAATCCCATTCAAAGGATTGATGATGACCTTGATGGCGCAGCGGGTGAAAATCCAGCTGAGACGACAAGAGTTCTAATCCCACTGCGGGATTGCGGATGTAAGAGTACACAGCTAGTGTCGCTTTAACCACGATCGCGTACAGCTTTCGGCAAGCGATCACCAGTGTTATTTTAAAACAATCGAAATGTTTCCGAATCGAATAATCCGTCAGTTCCTTTTAAATAGAATACAAAAAAAACTGATATTGCCTATCTTACAGAATATTTACATTATCCTAGTTTATGTATAAGTTGTGTCAGTAATTTAGAACTTTGAAACTACCTTAGGTCACTTTAATTTAAGATCTGTTTTTTGTCATTTGAAAGATGCCGATGAGTATTTACTATTACTATTTACTAAATAGATTCGTTATCGCCCAACTGAACTGTAAGTTACAGTACATTTGGGCAGTCAGGTCACTTTAGACATTACAGGCTGTAACATCCAAACTTACCTTATTGCAATTGCAAGCGACTGATGCGACTCTTAGTTCCTATTACCCACTACAGAAGAGAAATTATATCGGTGTCAAGGCTATGTGTCTATTACGTTTATTGTTATGTTTATGTACCAGTATGATAGTGATGTTTGTTTCAGAAATTAAGTAACGACCACATTTGTTACTTCCTGTATCAAATCCTCCGAGGGCTGAAGTATATCCATTCGGCAAACGTGCTGCACAGGGATCTGAAGCCTTCCAACTTACTCCTCAACACAACATGTGATCTAAAGGTACGTGTTTTTCAGACAAATGAAAGACTAACCGTCCGATATAAGTTGTATACAGATAGATAAAATGGCATTAAAATATCATGTCACCTCTTTTACTTACATTTAAATGACAGGGACAAACTTACTATATCGAGCTGTTAAAAATAACGTTTGGTTATTATTTGGTTAGGGGATAAGACTGTTTTCTAAGACGGTTTACATCAAAGGGGTTGGATTTTTATATCCGTTATAAATAGATCAAACAAGAAAAAATACTATCCATTTCTTCCCTAATACGGTTGTTTTCATATATTGCTCAGTGCGCAAAAAATAAGATTATTAAAGACACCAAGTGAGGTGTAGTCAAGTCAGTATCGAAATGATAACACAAGAGACTAGTCGGAAGAAAAAGTGTGTCAGGATCCTGACGGTATTACTTGTTAACTACTTCTTCATAATTATGAATATCAACGGGATAATTACCATGATTTGTGAGTTCTGTTGTTTCCCGATATTTCGATGCAGTTGCATGCGCCATGATCACGGGAGGAAATCACAAATCATGATAAATATCCCGTTGATATTCATAATTATGTTCACAACCATGATAGTTTTAAAAATTACTTCTCCTTCTGCCAAAATTTGCGCTGAGTGAAAAAGACACACTATTTGCTATTCATTCGACAGACAGAGACTGAAGAACAGACAGACAGAAAACGGTCAATTTTCGATGTGTTGGGCTTGTCCGGGGAAGTACTGCCACCATGCCTATTTCTACCGTAAAGCACTGTTTTGGTTTGAAGGGTGGGTGCCGGTGAAATTACAGGCACAGGAGGCTTATCATCTTCATGCCTCAAGTTGATGAACGCAGGGCGATGTATCGTACGGCTCGTTCCAAACATACGTGACCTTCGATGCAATACTTTATTTGTGATAGGTAATGGTAACCCAAATTTTTATGTATTATGTAAGAACTTATACTATAATATTATATTTATAAGCCACCCAACTTGTCGTCCGTAGCGCCAATTGCTTTATAGTTTTTGACTGAAAAACAGCGTAGAACGTTCATCGTTCAGCGCATACTGAGCCAACCCCTTTTTCGACGCAGGGTTATGGGGCTCATCAATTTAAATCTATGATATAAATCCTGTTTTTGATCGCTCCTTTATTTTGTTCCTAAGCATTGATTTATTGTTGTGTACCTGTGTCGAAATAAATGTTTTTTCTATTCTATTCTATTCTATAATCACTTAACATCAGGTTGGTCATGTGTTTGTTCCATCATCAGGTGCCGGTAAAATTACTAGCACGTAAGGCAGGGTCAGGTCGACGCAGGGCGACGCAGGGCGATGTAGGGCACGAATCAAACATGCGCGACCAAAGATGCAATATATATCATATACTTGGTATCAGGTGGACCACGTGCTTGTTCCATCCTCAGGTTATCATGATATCATAAAAAACCGGCCAAGTGCGAGTCGGACTCGCGCATAAAGGGTTCCGTACCGATGAGCCCTAATGATCCCCATGGAACCCCACTTCAATATTTATTCTATTCTGTTTTTAGTATTTGTTGTTAGCGGCAACAGAAAGACATCATGTATGAAAATTTCAACTGTTTAGCTATCACGGTTCATGAGATACGGCCTGGTGACAGACAGACGGACAGTGGAGTTGGAACGGAACCCTAAAAATGAAGCCGCTAAATAGTATAAAACAAATTCGCTTCCCGCTGTCTGTATGTCCTTATGTATGCTTAGATCTTTAAAACTAGGCAACGGATTTTGATGCGGTTTTTTTTATTAGATAGAGTTATTCAAGAGGAAGGTTTATATGTATAACTTGCACCCGTGCAAAGCCGGGGCGAGTCGCTAGTTGCTTTATACAAGATTCTTTCATTTGAACCCTCTCTGTCCTTTCCTCTTTCAAAGTTCAAAGTTGGAAATACATTTTACGAGGGAGATGTACCGCGGAGGGAAATGGCGCTCCAAATGTAAATTGGTGAATTATATTTTATGAAATCGTCTGGTAGGTATTTTTTTTTATTTGATATTTATTTTGCATTTTGATCTGCGCACTGAATATTAGATTTGAGATTGTTCATTTTGGGGAAAGTCGTGAGGGTGTTTTATTTCATACTTGGCTTCCGTCCGCGGCTTCGCGCCGCTGAGGTACCTAGATAAATTGCCTATAAGTTATTCCAGGTGTAGAACTACATATTTGTTAAAACTTCACAAAACTACAGAACGGAATGGTTCTGTAGTTTTGGCGTGAAAGAGGGACAAACATTTCAAATTTTCAATGTATACATTTCAAAAATTTCCGTCTTTATAAAATTTTTGCAGGATTTTAATAAATTGCTTCTCTGAATTTATATGTGGATAATTTATTTTCGTTGTACTAATTACACAATAAAAAAACTTTTGGACATAAATCTGCTAAAATTTATTATAATTCGTTTTTACAAAAATCAGTAAAGGTTTTGGCTAATGTGTTGTTTGCAACACGGGTTATCATGTAAGTACTTGAAAAAAATCGATTTCTTAACAAAATTACTTCGAATTGACTTGAGAGAACAAATTGTGTATTAAAAAAAAATAATGTAAAGATTTTGTCATGTGGAAAGGACATCATGATAAATATGTCAAAAAAATAGACGAGCCTAGGAAATATTCAAAACTAGTAGAGCTCCCCCGATTTTGTTTGCGGAATTTTTTCAACTTTAACTGAGCGTCAGTTATGCGCTTAGGGTAAAATTTCAAAAAATATTTTATCAGTGAACCCTTTTTTCCATGCGAGAAACATTTATTATAGCAGTCATCTAACACTGTAGAGCAAAGGCCTCCCCCATTCTCTCCAGACTTCACGCTTCAGCTCAGGATGAGCTATTTCCACTCAATTTATTTGAAACTTATCCAGTACATCACGCCATCTTCGTTAGAAACATATCCTACAAAATTCAGGTTTTTCGTTATGATAGATACTCACTATTACGAGTCAGTCAGTCACTAATGGAACGATTTTGTATGTATATTTGGAGGATGGGTAGAACGTATGTGTGTATTTCAATTCATAAACCTTTTTCTTGAATATGATTAAAGAACCTTAAATCTATTTTTCCTTTTTCCTATACTTTCAATTGTATTAAAAATAGAATTTGGGACATAAATCCCTTTACTTCTTTATAATATTGTTTTATATTGCGAAATAACTTCAACTTTCACTCAAAATATATTTATCACAAAAAGTGTTTAAAGATAATAAAATTATATACCTACTTATAGTTTCTAATTTTAATCATCTTAATAATTGCTTTTCGTGACGTCATTTAGCTCATAACGAGATGGAATGAGAGGTTTCCCAAAAAATCTAAAATATGTTCTCTATAATGGATGGTAGTCCAGTCATTTGGTAGTTTTCCGGGAGTTTTGAAAATTGGCAATTTTGTAGATTTTTATATGCTCTTTCCGAATTTAAACTTTGCCTACTCGTGTTTTTTGCCGTTCGAGCCGCCATATGAAAAATGGCGGCCAAAAGTAGTTTTTTGAGACAGTTTTAAAACTCCCGCAAAACTTCCAATGTAACCCCTTTTTCCATAAGATTTTTTTTAATAAGAAATAAGTATGTACTCTACTATGGTCTTTGTCATTCAGTTATGACAGAACACCAAAAAGAAAAGCTTTACTAGAAATTACTAATTTGTTTATGTGTCAAAGAAAACAAAACTCAGTGCCCTGAGAATACAAGGCGGTGCCGTGACAGTAAATAATAAATAAATAATGCTGGACAGTAATAATAATGCACCAGCGAAGCCGAGGGCAAAAAAATTATACAATAAATAATTACAAGGATCTACCTGGCCTATTAGGTACAAGGATCTACCTAATAGGCCTACAACTACTTATCATCTCTAATTTTGTCTTTTTAGCCGGCGAGTACTTTACTTTGCTTGTAGATGATGAAATATGCCATATAAGGTGGATCTCGCATCTGCTGGAAACTTTCTTTTAATTCTGTATCCATACGAGTTGCACAACTAGAAAACTTTTATAGTTTACGTTTCGGAGCTCAATTTTAAAATACCTTTTTTCGTTAATTACCTGACTGTTTATAATGATAAACACAACCTGATAGAAGATAACATTACCTACTTCGTTAGATCAGTTTATATTTAAAAACAGTTGAGTGGTTGCCAATGAAGTTACATTAAAAATGAGCTCGAAAACGAAAATTATGAAAGTTTTCGTATTGTGCAACTCGTACTATGGGTTCCTTGGTGTGGTTACCGTCGACAGAACAAGAAATAGATTCCTTTCCTGTTTGAGATTAGTTTTGTGTTGTAAATAACTTCAGTGACTCCGGCAAAAAGTTTCTATTTCCTGTGACAAGTGCAACTTGACATTGATTATTTGTGCTTTTGTATCCTACCGTTTGTATTAAGGTTTTCTTAGATTTTCCTTTGCAGACTTAAATAATTCATTGAATGACTCGATTTTGCTTTTACTATTTATAGTATTTTACTATTAAAAACCAGTGAAATCAACTGTAAATTTTAAAACATACGAAAAGTTTCTGAATCGAATTCGTAAATTTTTATTCAATTTATTTGTATTCCGGCAGATTTTTAGGATCTTAAAAGCTGTTGATGTTGATCGCTACGACACGATCAAAAAGCTTTTTATTCAGATACAACGTGAACTATAAGTAGGGTTGGGATCTCTTCTTAACCTATGTTAGAAGAGTCCCCTCTTATCTGTGGTCGGGAGGAGTATTTGTATTCTTAAGTATGTAGGTGAAGTAAGCCTTAACGATGGCGTATTACAACACAGCATACCCCGTCATCATCATCATCATCTCAGCCCGAAGTCCCACTGCTGGGTATAGGACTTTTTTTTTGTCGGTGTGAAAATGAAACTCGGGGAGAGTTGGAGGGGTCTGTCGGGCTCTCCGCCTGCGACTAGTTCTCGCTAGCCCGGCGGCCTACCGACTAAAAACACACCGTGTTCCGTCGCTCACCGTAGTGCTAGTGCATCATCAAACCATTCATCGCCTGATGAAGGGCTCGACGCTGCACCAGCACTCCCTTAGCTTTTGGCAGCCTCCTCAGTCTTGTGTCTCTCTCATCCAAGTATTCCCAGCGAATTTGGCAATGTCGTTGACCTAACGCGCCGGTGGACGACCGGGAGCTCTTTGGCCCAACCTCGGCCACCTATCGGTCTAATACTTTGCTGTTCATTCGATCCTAAATTGGGTAATTTTACTTTTATTTTAAATTAGAAAGTACATGTATACTTTGTTTGTAAAGAAATAATTTCTAGCTTCCGCTCGTGGCGCGTTAAAGTAATTTTTATATCCCTTGGGACTTTTTTGTGGGTGAAAGTTACCATATGTCCACTACACTCGGATGTGAAATTTCATGACGTCACTTTCGTTATTAGTTGGGTTACGTAATTAGTTCGGTTTTACAAGTGATTTCATAAAACCTTGCTGTGCGCGGTCGGTAACTTCATGTCATGACTGAAGGACGTGATCACTCTCCGTTGTCTTCGTGAACTGCTTGTCGGCTTGCGGCTTCTGTTGGCAGCCATCAAGTGGCTTGATGGAGTTTAACTTTGCCCTCTTTTTAGCTGAACACTCCATCTCTTTAGGGATCTTCGGTATGATCTTTTTCCCCTCTACATGTCACGATGACCAACTTCTCGAGCCTGTCGTCGCTACGTCTCGATATATGCCCCTAAATAGGAGAGTATACGACGATGGCAAATCGTGGAAAGCCTGTGCTTAACTTTCAACTTCGTGAGGATCGATACATGGTGCGATTCGCAGTCCACGGTATCCGAAGCATTCGCCTCCAGCACTACATTTCGAATGCATAATTCCTTTTCCGCTCTCTAGCTAAGATGGTCCATGGAAAGGACAAGTCCAGGAGAACCTTTACCTATTTTATATGATTAACTATGACTTAGTTTAGCACTCTACCCGTCTCTCTTTAACTTATGTTTAGCCAGTAGCCAGACAGTGACAAGGACATTTCCAATTACTACGTGATAGTCATTTATACTATCCTGAGTGTGGGCGTTTCAACCTAATTTCCGGACGCACAGTTACTCAAACCTTATCCAACATTATTATGACACCTGCCTTCTGAGCTGCAGGTCATGGGTTCGATTCCCACCCAGGACACACATTTGTGGTGGACATGGATGTTTGTTCTGTATTTGGATGTTTTATAAGTGTCTATGTATGTTTATCAGTCTCAAGTTCCCAGTGTACAGGCTCTGCCTAGTTCGGGATCAATTGACCGTGTAAAAAAAAACAAAAAATTATACATAATGTAGAACGAACCTGAGCAGAAATAGTCGCTTCTACCCGTTACGATCACTAAAAGAATACAAATTACTGCATGAGGTGTTTCCACCAATAGATTATAATTTTGTCCACATTTCAATTCTGCAGACTACATCTCGAAGGACGAAATTAACCTCTGTCCAATTACTTTACTTCAAAGAGGAGGTTATTTTATCAACATTGATCTCCATTTGTTGGTCTTTGATCTTGAACAAGAAAGTGTTTATTATTAGACCATTAAATGTTGATAATGAAGGTGAATTCAATTAACTTACTAATATACTTGGAATTTTTTTTTTAAGGTTGTATAGTTTGATACACAGGACATTGTCATTGACATACGTGTGAAGTGATGAACGATGACGAAATCCTAAATGACTCTTCATTGGTTTTCGTCATTATTCATCATTACTCGTCGTCATCGTTATGATAAAAGCAGTATTTGCAGCTTTTAAGCTTTGGATGAGATGAGTGTCATCGCATCTTTTAGCCCTTATAAAATCACTAAAAATGCGGCTTCCCAAATAAATCCTACTATCCTACTATCCTACTGTCCTACTATACTATCCTATCCAATATCCTACTATCCGACTCCTACTAATGTTAAGTTTGTGAGTATGGATGGATGTATGGATGAATGGATGAATGTTTGTTACTCTTTCACGCAAAAACTGCTGAACGGATTTGGATGAAACTTAGAATACACATAGTTTGTGACCTGGATTAACATATAGGCTACTTTTTATTCCGGTACCACGCGTGCGAAGCCGCGGGCGGAAGCTAGTATAGAAATAATTTATTTGGAATGAAACACAAAAAAAGAGAAAGAGGACGTGCATAAGATAATATAATCAAATATGTTTAGGTAGTATATCAGTCATCTGGTGTCTGTGATAATGTCCAGCATTATTTATTATTTATAAGACTATTGTTAGGGTGTTCTTAACAAATCACCTTGGTTAAGCAACACTCCGCGCGGGCACTACTTGGATGGGTGACCATTTAGTGGCATTAAGATCCGAGCGCTTCCGTGCTTCGGAAGGCATGTTAAGATGTTGGTCCCGGCTTTTCAGTCGTTAAGCCATGTCGGAGGCCTTCGGGTGGCCTAAAAACTCCAACACCAGATTTGGCTACTAACTCATACGAAGAAGGAACGAAGAAAACTCATATAAATAAACATGTTGCTGTATAACTTAAGGCGACGATACATGTCAAACCTTCCTCTCGCTTGCACTATTCTTTATTTTTGAAGATATAAAATCACTGAATGTAGTTATGCAAAATAGCAAACGTTCACGTCCTAGAAAATAACAACACGGTTCAGTAAGAATATCATGTTGAACCTTACACGTTTTCCTACCAAAAAGTATCACCAAAATTGATCACATTGAATGTTTCCTATTTTGCATACATTCAGTGATTTTATATCTTCAAAAATGTTGAATAGTGCGAATGAGAGGGGAGGTTTGACCTGTATAGTCGCCTTAAATTAAAGCTTTAAAAAATAATTGCGCGTCAGCCCCTTTGCGTTCCATCTGGCTGACCTAATGCGTACGTTTCCGCAGGCTCTAGTTCACAAACCGCACCACTGTCACTTCCACTGCAGTGTTAATAACAGGCTTATTAAACCGCTCGTGGGAGCGTTTGTCATGCATTTTATATATATTCGTATAGGAAAATATAGCAGTCGTGCTGGGAAACATTTTGTTATAACGTAAAGCTTTAAAAAACTATAACTTTACTAACTAAAAAAACATTAAAAAACGTTTAACGGGTTCTAAAACTTTTTTAGGCAGGTTTTAGACACCTCACCTGATGGTAAGTGCCATAACTTGCAAAACCACCAATCGAAAGTGTTGTTCCCTTCATTTATATCTACATACTTTGCTTACATAAGTAATTATTGGGTATCAATTTAAAACCCACTTGGGCGGAGGGCATAGTATGCCATATCACAGGTCATTGGGTTGGTTGGTAGTCCAACAAGAAATGTATAATTAGTAATAATTATACGATCGGTTCTTATAAAACGAGCTCTGCTTACTTTGAGGCTAGATGATATTGTGTGTGTAAATGATATAGCAATTATTATTATGATTGTAATTGTTTGTATAATTATAGTTTCCATGCCTAAAAACCCCGACACCAGAGTTGGCCATCAGCTCATACGAAGAAGGAAGGTTGTTTTCAATTTCAATGTTGTGCAGTGTTTCGCAGCGGCATCTAACCCGCTCCCCTTTCGGCTACCCTTGTCCACTCATCCTTTATTAGAATCCAGGCATCAGAAGTTCCGTTGATTGTTCCTCGTATATCTAGTTCTTATTTGAGTATTAATATTCTTTTGTAAGTTTCTTATTTTTTTACATTGAATAGACCTTTGCTTGACCACGCACTCACCTGGTGTTAAGTAACGTTGTTGTCTAAGATGGAGCACAAAGGTCCAGAAGACACCTATTATTATTCTTCTTCTTCGTATGAGCTAGTGATCAACTCTGGTATCGGAGTTTTTAGGCCGCCCGAAGGCCTCCGACATGGCTTAACGACTGAAAAGCCATCATCTTAACGTGCCTTCCGAAGCACGGAAGCGCTCAAATCTAAATGTCACTAAACGGTCACCCATCCAAGTAATGACCAGGCGGTGTTGCTTAACCAAGGTGATCTGTTAAGAACGCCGAAGTAAACCTTGCCACGAGCCCTTCCTATTCCTAAAAATAAATAAATAAATAATGCAGGACGTAATCACACAGCATCATGTAGCCCCAAACTAAGCAGAGCTTGTATTATGAGAACCACATGATTGATATATTACACATATATATATTTTTTTTTGTAATTACATACATATTATACATAGAAACACCCAGACCCGAGACAAATATCTACAGAACATGCAAACATTTGTCCCGCAGCGAGAATCGAACCCGCAACCTTCTGCGTCTCAGGCGGACCTTCGCCCACTGCGCCACAGAGGCCGTCAATTAATACGACACTAGTTAATGAATCAATAAATTAGTTTAGTATACAGATAATTTTAATGCATGAATTTGCTATTATCATTATTTAAATGAAGCTGGATGGGTCGAGCTAAGGACAGGGCGCAATGGCGCTCATTAGGGGAGATGTCCAGCAGTGGACTGCTATATAGGCTAATGATAATCATGATTATGATATAAATGGTATCTTTTTGTAAATATTTTGTATAATATCATGTAGCTTGTATTATAATTAAAGTGTCTAGTATTACATTGTTAACAAACAAGATTTAGATAGTAAATTAAATGAGCTGAGGCCCCAAAATATTCATGAGTTAAATTTATTATCTGTCCCCTAAGGTTAATATATATTTATGAGGCCTTGTGTCTCTTAGGATTAGGTTTAAACAAGAAACCACTGGTCTATACACATTCTACCACAACATTTAGGAGCACGTATCCAATTAGAAAGCCTCTTCGCTATTCATGTTCTTTTCAAGTGTCGGCATTAATGCAGACAATTTAAGAAAACTTTTGATATTACTACTAATTGTATTGTATTATTTTCAGTTAAATATTGACGAATGTGTTAGCTAAATACATAATATACTGTATTATTTAAACTGCACAATGGTTACAATAATTCGCATTAGGCTGATCATTGGTACGATTGATAGGAATACTGTTATAAATAAAATGTCAAAAGTCCCTATCGATCCCAGATCTGAAAAAAACAATTCAGGATGTTCAAAAGCATTGTTCACCTAACGATAAGTTTTATCGTAAAAATAGGTAAGACAAATTGGTAGATCGTGTAAGTTTGAAAGTTGGTCAAATTCAAATTATCTGAATTCGTAAACGTTCAAATGGTTTCTATTCATTCGTTTTAATAAAGGAAAAATAATAAAGAAAAAACACAATAAAGAAAAAATCTTGTTACAAATTAAAATTTCTCTACCACAACTTAACTTCTTTATGTCTCGTACATAAGAAAATGTGTACAGGCTTGTTTGAAGCTCGCACCTTCAGTTTTACGTCTACTTTAATAAGGTGCTAAGTGGCAATTAGCTTCTTCCGTGCGACTTATTGCAGACAGAATACGTAATTAGATTCTCGTAGTGGCCATTCAGGTTGACTTGTTGATTTCAATTACGAGTATTTAATTAAACTTAATCAAAATTAAGTGCTTGCGATGGCTTGCGACGGTAATTTTGATCTACAATCTATTTTATCTATTTTCAAACGATAGGAACGTTTATTATTTTATTTTATTTTTGAATCAAATCCGTCAGTGGTAATTGAATTAATATATTCCATAATAACCTATAGCAGTCCATTGACAAGTATTAGAAGAACTAGAATACTTTTATTTGACCACAACACACTCACATCACTTGACATAACGAGCTCACAAATAGAAGATACAAAACAAAATAGACACTAAAAACATACAGACAAAAAAAAACTTATTTCTTTGTAAAGTAATTATATTACGTGGGTTGGGATCTCCTCTTTTAAGTTGTAATATAGTAACATTGGCATGAAAAGAATAAGTGCCCACCGAGTGGTACCGTGTCCGCTATGCACTGCTAGACATAGGCCTCCCCTAATGAGCGCCACCGCGGCCTGTCCTTAGCTTAAGGCCTCGAGCTTCTACCAGCAGCCTTTCGCAAATCGTTATCCCACCTGGCCTGAATTATATTATTGTGTCGTGTTGTGAAGCGCTGGTTCATTCTTCATCTCCATATGCTCTTCAGTTACTTGAAAGGATTCGGTTTCGAAATTAAATTGATCAAAAACAAAGTCGACTCGTAAACTTTTCAAACTTTTGTAAATACCTCGATGTCTCCCTTTTCTTTCAAGCTTTTCATAATTGGTTCGAAGTACGATTCCGCAATTTTTTTAATATTCTCAATTAGGAAGGTTTACTTTGATTAATTTAAAAAATCTACTATTTAATGTTGAAATTATACCTATTCTGTCAGATCAGCAAAATGAGCTTTCTTATTTCTATCTTATTGTATAATATTAGTTCATTATTACAAAAATATTTACATGCTACGAATATGACATAGTTAAAGTATAAGGACAGATTATTTACATTTTTTAACTAAATATTACTATTCTTTCAAAAACAAAGATATTTGATTTGTGTACTTGTTTTGCTTTTCACGAAAGGAAGCGTTATACAGAGTGTAATCCAAGCTTATAATAAAAGAACTCGTATTTTTATATAAACCTGCAAGCATAATATTCTTTCTCGTTAATATTACAAAGCTTTATTTACAAGGTTTAGCTTGCTGCTGGAGCGTATCTCAGCATGTTAAGTTTTCTCGTGGCTTTTATTATTTTTTGTAAGATCAATTTCAAAATAACGATGAGGTTATTGCATGTACGGTGTCTATTGTGTACGAAAATTTAGGGAAGGAGCAAGAAACAGGAAGATAATTTCTAATAGAGATAGTTTTAATAGTAATAGAGCTCTATGTATGTCAAAGGTTCGTCCGGGAAGTACTACCACCTCAAAGCTCTAAGAATGTGCAGCACTGCTGTATTTTGGTTTGAAGGGTGTGGGTGCCGATGAGATTACAGACACATGAGGATTATCGCCTTTATGCCTCAAGTCGATGGACGCATAGCTTTGTTATAAGGTAATGTTTACCACTTAACATTAGGTTATATTATTTGGCCATGTTCTTGTTCAATTTTTAAGTACTTAATATAAAAAAGACACATTTCAATAAGACGAGTACGCTCCAATTGCGAAGATAATTAATATTCAAGTCTTATAAATGTAATTTGTCTTGTGAAGATACCTGGATTAATTTACTTTTGACTAATAAGTCTACAAATGAAAATAGGGCTTGAATAATTAGTTGAGTCCTTGCGTATTATTTAATTAAATTCAAAGCTACAAATTACTTATACAAATACTAATTCAGTTAAAAATTTACTTAAATAATTTTAATTTATCTTTAATTTTGAAATCACTTTTCTTTTGAACGCTGACTCAGCTTTTAATAAAAAAAACTTGAAACCAACGACTTGATTATCTCATTCAACTAATAATATATCTTAAGGTTCAATGTGAATATGTATGTTTATTTGTATACTTATTGACGACAATCATCGGATTAAGCTGAAATTTTGCACATGAAGTTCTAGACCAATAATAATAGAATAACAGGCAAATTTTTATCCTTGTACCTCGAAAGATAAGGCGCGTTTGTCCATTTTAGGTTTTGATAAGAGATTTGGAGTCTTTTCGAGATTTAGTTAAGAATGCGGCGAACGTCGCTCGCAACTTCAATTCGAGACGCGGGCAAAGGTGTCTCCGTATATCGCATCTCTGTTTAGCTGAAGGATGATTCAGCCGTGCGGGCGGGATAGCAATATTGGCCGTTCACAATTTTCTAATAATTTAGTTGTGTTCCGTAATAGCAAAAATGATGACTGAAAACTTTATGTATTCTTTACAAAGTATTATTATTCTGTAACTAGATAATATATGCTGTGTTCCTAAACGACACGTAAGATATTGTTGTTTTTAATACGAAACAAAAACGAAGAATAGTTGTCAATTTAGGCATAAAAATGTGCAAAATGGTATTGGCTTTTAATTCATTTTAGGTAAGTTTTTTTTAAAATCCTATCCAGGAACCTAGATAAATACTATGAGAATATAAATAATACAATAATATAGTGGAAATATGCTTAAATTAGAAATCATTTTGGTATTACGTTTGTATGGGCAATTAGTCCTCAGAGGCCTCATTTACTAACTCAGTTGCACACCGAAATGATAAGCACCGGTCCCCTTTTTACACACTTTGACAATATGTCAATTGACGTTCTTTGAATTTCGACAGATGAAATGTCAAAGTTTGCAAATAAAGGTCCGATCATTTCGGTGTGCAACTGAGTTAGTAAATGAGGCCTCTGGAGGTCCCTTAAAAAAAACGTTCATAGTTTTTCAATTTATGTATGTATGTAGATTATGCCTTCATTATGTTCATTGAGTTATCCTAATTGAAGTTGACACGTTGACTCTCCGTACCGGGCATGAAATGCCTTTTTGATCTGACTGTGTTGTTCGTGACTTATGTACCTATTTATCATGTAATACAGGCTATAGGAAATTCTTATGTAATAGCTTCACACACAAATCTAATTACCACATACTGTATGATGTATACTGTTCGTTGAGTAAAGATATAGCATGATTGGGATAGAGAATAGAGTATTCTACAGAGGAATTTAGGATGATAGTGCCACAATCAACATCATCATCAGTCTATAGCAGTCCACTGCTGGACATAGGCCTCTTCTAATGAGCGCAATGAAGAAGAAAACCATTTTTTGTTACATATGTCAAAAAATTCTACAAAAAATTACGAGAACAACTATGTTTTTATTATTTTTTTATCTCTAAAACTGACCGAGATATAAAAGTGCAAAGTTAACATTTTTAGTCTAAGCCGCGGACGGAGCGCGATATCGTTGATGACGTCACATGTCCTATCTCCACGCGAGCGACTCGGGGATTCAAAGCGTTTACCCGAATGTGCCCGTCGCGTGCGGAACTACTTTCTTTCTTTTAAATAAGAAACAATAAAAACAACTTGAGTCCATCTAATAAATACTGTGTCGTGCCTCAGTGTAAAAATACGGCCACAAAAAAACCCGAAAAGTTGTTTTTTTACTTTCCTAAGGATCCAAAAATCAGAATAAAATTGATAAATGCGATGTGAAGAGCCCCCGTTAGGGCCAAAAACGATAGTATATTGTTTTGAGGATCATGTCGATTTAATTATTCAAATACCATGTGAAATACTAACTAAGTAGTAGGTACTTAACCTTGCAATGTGAAACACTAACTAAGGACCTAGTAGGTAGACTAGGTAGGTACTTTGTTAATGCTAGTAAAATGCTTTTTAGGGTTCCGTACCCAGGGTAATAAAGGAAACCCTATTAGGTACTAAGACTTCGCTGTCCGTCTGTATGTCCGTCTATCTGTCACCAGGCTGTATCTCAAGAACCGCGATAGTTAGACAGTTGAAATTTTCACCGATGATGTATTTCTGTTGCCACTTTTTTTGCTCTATGGTAATAACGGCAACAGGTAGACCCTTGAAATATTCACAGAATATTTTCTTTATATATTTAGGTACTTAAAAAATAAATAATTAAATTAAATTAAAATTAATTAAGGGGGGCTCCCCGCTACATGTAGTAGGTATGTCGTATGTAGGGTACGCGACTCGCAGTTTATTGAACCATTCAAAGGTTAATGATCTGTTTATTTTTTATAAAACATTCTGCCACCATCAGACCGTGAACTATGGGAAGGTTGTTACATTGGTCTTTTTGAAATCCTTCTTCCATTTTAGTATAATTTATAATAATAACCAATAATTTACACAATAAACTCAATCAATCAGCATTATTTTAAATTAATAAAAATAACCAGAGCGCACGAGAGCAAACAAATTAGCAGCGAAATGTACTACGGACGCCCGCCGCGCCGAGCGATGACGTCACGCGCTACTCGCGATCACTGACGAGATTTAAAAAACCCACGTAAACTTCCGACGCTTATAACTTCGGTAATATTGCACCGATCGATGTGAAATAAAAACTAGAATAATGTGTACGGTCTAGACTTTGATTATACGTACGTAAAAATGTGATATTGTAACCTTGTTATCTTCTCCATTGCGCCCAGCCCTGAGCTCGACGCATCCAGCGTGTACCAGCAGCCTTTCGCAGATCGTAACTCCATTTAATTCAAATGATAAAGTTTGTGTTTTGTTGGCAGATATGCGATTTCGGACTGGCTCGAGTGGCCGACCCCGATCACGACCACACCGGGTTTTTGACGGAATACGTCGCCACGCGCTGGTACCGCGCGCCGGAGATCATGCTCAACTCCAAGGTAAGTCTTATTCGTTTCATTATAATTACTGAATTCTGTTGGCCGTATCACCACATAATTCAGACCTTAACATAATATTTTTTTTATGAAATTTTCGTGCCTATTCTTTGTGATTGAATGGAAATTGCAATGTTCCACGTAATCCGTTACGGCATCATTGTCAAGGCTGTCTTTGTTTTCTTAACTCAAGTCATGCCGAATCTTCCAAAACGGTCGTGGTAAAAACTTTTTTGTTTTTTAATCCCTTTTATTAGTTTTTACTATTTATTTAACCGATTTACTGCGTCTTTTATCCAATTTATTAGTTTAGCATATTCATGAACCAGTCAGGATCCATTATCAGGAAGAAGTAATCTAGGCTGAGCTTTGTATTATTGAAAACTCAAAAAATCGAAGAGCTTGACAAACATCTTAGAAAAAGTCTTGAAATCATCATTCGCCTTCCATTATCACCAATCTAGATGGGACCGGCACCACATGTTTTTCCATTCACTCCTGTCAGCCGTCAAATCTGTATTCACTCCTTTCACGCTGATATCCTCTTTTACATAAGGCATCCATCTCATTTTTTATTCATCTCAATTTTTCAATGTTCCATCATCTTTAATTCATTTGTTGAAAATGTGCCTAAAACTTCAATGTATAGTGATCCTCAGCGTCAAAACTACCTACTGCAAATGCAAAAGCGAAACACATTTCAGGGTTCGCTTTCAGCAGCTCGTATTGAAAAGCTAGACGTCCTTTGACGAGCGTGTAGGCGTTTCCACAACGACTATTTTCGCGCGTTTTATTAAAGCCTTAGAAAGAAGCGAACATTATTGTGCAGCAAATTCTAAAATAGTCAGTACGAGTGTATAAATTGTATGGAGGGAAAAACAATTTACGTAATACCTATTTAAAGTGTCGACATCACTGCCACTGAAAGTTATGATGTTGATCTCAACATTTCCATCAGAACCCCTCAGATATGAAATAAGATTCTCTTTGTCACGAAAATATAATTTTATTTGTGAATGTTCGCAATATTGTTCACGATTTAGAATTACTGGAATTCGTTGAGGGTTGGCTGTTTGCGGCACTTACAATATTCGCGTCTTGCGACAAAGGCTCGGCTTACTGCGATATCTTTGCTGTCACCCCTGATTATATCGAGCTTTATGGTACTTGACAGCCAGCGAAACAGCATTAATTATTACTACGTTCACCTATTTATCCTGGGATTTATATTTCGAAGGTGCTATTCACGCTATAGTAATAGAGAACACTCTTGTTCTTTTGTTCGCAAATCCAAAGCGTGTTCACTTTTACATGTTTTAAATAATTCTCTATTAGTAGGTATAGTCTCATCTCTAGAGAGGGTTATCACGAGAGTGATTATAATTATTGGGTCATGTCCATTGGGGACGAACGAAGAGCTTTTTCCATTGTAAACTAGAAAAAATAACCGAGGGGCGCCTCCGCTGTGCTTCTATTAGAGTTTTTGTTCTGGAAGTGAAAAGAACCTAGACGACGTCATTTGTTCGGACAAAGAGCTAAGGGAATATGCAGCTGAGTTCAAAGCGACGTAATATTTTATCCGTCGGACTACCCAAAATCGATTTCCTCTCAACGGGAGTTCACCAGTATAAGAATTATTCAAGTCGAAAGACGAAGTTGTGTTATAATTAACAACAAAATTATTAAAAACTTGTTCCTTTAGATACATCACTGTAGGTACTTTGTACCATCCGTATGAAAACATCCGCTTCTTCTGCACTACTAAAGTAGCCGGCGCCGAACACGAGTAGCTCGTATGTCATGATGTTAACGAGCGGTTTACATACTCGAGAACAATTATTCACCTTCTTTCTCCTAGATAAATTCCCATAATAAAGTAAACTGACCCGTGCTCTGACATTTTCATCATCATTAATAACATGTTTCCATGCTACGCGTAACATAACCTCAATTTATTTCAGCATTCTGACCATATAGTCGCGATCGCTCAATGTCACCGGCCCACTTAGCAAATGGTCTGCAAAATCTTTGTTTACTCTCCTGATAGCTGTTCTGTGTATTTATGACTGCTGTACACTACTCTACGATAACTTAGTGTGTCATGCGTCTACGGGGACTGAACCCCATTTCGGCAGGATGCTTTTAAAGCACCTAAAAAGCCATTTTCGTTTGAAGGACGACCTCTGCGCGGGATATGTTTACGAAAAACATTAGGATCTGTGGTATCAAATTAAATATAATCTGCTATACCTTTAGACTATTGCCGCTGTTGTGGTTTGCTTAATGTACCGTTAAGACACAGGAGACGTTTTATTTTATTGTTTATTGTAACGACGCCATTATCCTGGGTTCGTCGTTCGCATAGTCGTGAAAGGTTACTTACAGAATTTAATGAGAAACGCTAGATTTGGAACGCAAATATTTTCCTGGATTTTCTCTAATTGGGGTACTACGATTGGCATATATTTTATTAATGGTCTTCATAAACATACATAATCATTCAAAATACGATACATAAAGATGGGGCTTGAGAGAAAAGGCATTTCCTGGGAATGCTCGCCTCATCGCCGACCTCATAGCCCAAGCAAGCCTCAAGGCCATAAGCTTCCCCATATCATATTCAAAAAAAAGTACTTAAAGTCATATTTTTGAATGGTAGAACAGAGACAGACATACTTCTTTCGCTTCATTCGCTCGAATAACCTAATATCTACAAACAATTCAAAATGTTTACTAAAAATGTTGTTTTCATACAGGGCTACACCAAATCGATAGACATCTGGTCAGTGGGCTGCATCCTTGCTGAGATGCTGTCGAACCGGCCGATATTCCCTGGCAAGCACTACCTCGACCAGCTGAACCATATCCTGGCGGTGCTGGGCTCGCCGAGTCAGGAGGATCTCGAGTGCATCATCAATGAAAAGGTAACCTGTTCAAACATGACATACTGTAACACTTTCATAGCTGAAAGCACACCACGCTCCGGGTTGGAACAAATAACAGATACAAATATGTATTTTCTTTCATCAACTCAATCAGTATATTATACTTATTATACTTCATGAGTGGAGACCACGGCTGTATACGTAGTGTAGAACGCCGTCCGGCCAGGTAGAGTGACGTGACGATCTGCGAAAGTCTGCTGTTAGAAGCTGGAGGCCTAGCTGAGGACAGCGGCGCGATTGCGCTCATTCAGGGAGATTCTATCCAGCAGTGGACTACTGTATCCTGATGAGGACGATGATGATGATGAATCAGTACAGGGTATGAATGTGTTTGAAGTCTTCTATTAAGTATGAAATACTTGTGTTAGGAGACCTCGCTCTTCCTTAAACAGAGTAACGTTAGTTCGATTGAGTTGTTTATAACTAAAGGTTTAAGAAGAAATATCTAATATTGGTAACATTAATAAAGTTCATCTTGACCAGTCTTTAAATAATATTTTTTTTTATTTCAGACTAAGCCCATAAAAGTAAAATTGAGAATAATTGATTAAGATTTAAAATAAAAAAATATTTAAATTACAAAATAAATAAATTAAAATTACTTAATAATTATATTAAATTTACTACTTAAATAAATTAAAATGACTTAATAAATTAGATTAAAATTATAAATTAAATTAAATTGACAATTAAGAACTGTGTCACAAATATATGGGTCGCAACTAGGGCTTGCAAATATTCGAAAATATTCATATTCGAATATTCGATTTTTTTTCGGGTACTATTCGAATTATTCGAATATTATTCGAATAATAGAAAAACACTATGTTTTTATTAAAATCACATCTTATTTTGTTATTTTGAGTGTTATTTTCATGAAGAAGTTTAAAATATCAACTTATTTTATTCTTAAACGCGTTTTTTCCATGAACTAATTTAAAAAAAAATACAAAAAGGTATGTCACCGTAACGAGACATTGGTGATTTACACGCACAATCAACCACAAATTAAAATTTTCTTCTTCGTATGAGCTAGTAGCCAACTCTAGTGTCGGAGATTTTAGGCCACCCGAAGGCCTCAGACATGGCTTAACGACTGAAAAGCCGGGACCAACATCTTAACGTGCCTCCCGAAGCACGGAATTGGTCAAATCTAAATGTCACTAAACAGTCATCCATCCAAGTAATGACCACGCGGAGAGTTGCTTAACCAAGGTGATCTCTTAAGTACACCGAAGTAAACCACGCCAAGGATGGACGGACGGACAAAGCAGCACCAAAGGGTTCGTTTGATGGCTCGGTAATGTCACTCTAAAACAGTCTTTTAAATCTAGGTTAGTTGTTATTTTAACAAAATCATGAAAATATACATTCACGTTAACGACAGAGATGAATGGACAGAACAGTCTCGTCAACTACGCGAATGCACTACGCGACACTTCGGAGTGTATCCGAACCGTGTTCCGAACCCGATAAAAGTTATTAGGTTTGGATCGGATCGTTCGACATGTTGTTTACCCGAACGACGACGTAAACTTGTATAGTCTTGTATGGATATATCGCGCGAACTCTTAAGTGGCATTTCATGCACTTCTGAGTTCCGATTTCGGTGTTATTAATTTAAATCGAATATTCGAATATTGAAATATCAGTATTCGAATATTCGAACAAAAATAATATTCGAATTATTCGAATATTCGAATATTCGAATGCAAGCCCTAGTCGCAACGCATCGAATTGGTTATTTAAAACTTCAGACTTTAAAGCATGGATACTCTCAGTATCGGTCACCCACCCATGTTGTTATTGATACCAGACGGAACGACCCAGCTGATCTATCTATTAGCTTTGCTATAAAAAGTAATAATATAAAAAACCATAATACTACCATAAAAAAGACCAAAAAGTATAAAGCTACCAATGTTTTATTCATATGAACCGCAATTTTATTTATGCTATTTCACTTATCATTTTCTTCGTAAAATATTTATACTGAGAACCGGAGTTATCTAGGATCAACTGTTTTATTTTACAATCGGAACGAACCCCGAAAAGCACTCAACCAAACAAATAATAAAATACGAAAAACTACGGTAAAAACAAAAACATATTTACTGATGCTTATGATAGAAAGTAAGTTGATTTATTCCATCTAGCGCTCGAGAAACGTAGACAAATATTCGAGTCAACATAAAATGTTACATCGAAAAGGCATCGCTGAAATTGAACTTCGAAAGATCAACATTCAATAAATAAGACGAGTAGCTTGCTCAGTCAACATCAATAACGAATGTCATATCAATAAAAACAATACACGTAAATTAAAACCTCTCCATTTTTAGTGGAATATATTTTTGCTGAATAATTTTCCGCTCGAAGAAAGATTTGATTCGCGGTGTTAGTTTCCACCAAAAAAACTTTCGAGATGATTTAAGCTAAAATTTTATAGGATTCTATTGAACCGGAATCGCCAAAAAACCAACTTATTATAATTGGCGCTTGATACACAGAAGGTTGTGGTTTCGATTACCGCCGCGAGACAAATGACTATGATTTGCAAATATCTGTTTCGGGTCTGGATGTTTTAAATTTATATCTCATCATCGTCACCCTATAGATGTCCAGGAGGCTCATTAGGGGAGGCCCTAATGAGCGCCATTGCACCCTGTCCTAAGCTCAACGCGTCCAGTTTCCACCAGCGTACCATACGTATATCTAATGTGTATGTTTTTTTAATGGTATTTGAAGATGGAACAAGCACATGGCCCCCTGATGTTAAGTGGTAACCCTTACCTATTACAAAACATTACATCGTCATCAAGTTGATGCACCGCCCTGCGTCGCATCAACTTGAGGCATGAAGATAATACGGCACCCACACCCTTTAAACAAAACATAGCACAGCTGCTTCACGGCAGAAATAGGCATGGTGGCAGTACTTCTCCGGACGAGCCCTCCACAAAGAACTCAACTACTACTGTAAAACATAAGTAGTACATCAGTCATGTGGTTCCCTTAATACAAGCTTTGTTTGCTGGGGCTAGATGATGCTGTGTTATAGTGTCTAGCATTATTTATTTAATTATACATTAATACATAAAAACGCTATAAATCGTTGCGAAGCAACCGGTGTACAATGAGAAGCTCCTTTTTTTGCAATCGGTTAAAAAAATGCGAAAAGTTTCCGGTATAATAACAAAAATACCTTAAGTCCACAAAGAGTAAGTTGGAAACTTTACGAATACCCTGATAACATAAATTGGTTTGCGTACAAAGTTTTAGGCGTTCTGTTTATTCAGGACTTTATATTTCATATCATAAAAGATTTATGAAACTTTTAATGTAGTACATTTATTATGTAAAATAATTTGGTATCAGGTTATCCTTGACTTAAGACTTACTTAATACCAAAGACTTGTAGAACTTTCTGATAACAATTTACTATAAAACTATACTACTCTTAATAAAAACATCTAGATTTTTCATTTCAATAAATACTAAGACAGGGTGTATTTATTGGAATATCGTATACCAAAGGCGCCGAAATAACTTCTTTATTTTATAACTTTCCTCGAAAAAGGAACTTAACACAAAATCGTGATCATTCACTTATTATTAACGCTTTGAGTGCTGAATAACACAACCGTGGAAGTGCTGCTGGCCGAGCTTCTAAGCATGGCGCGGAGGGTCATGTCCGTGGCCCGCAGTCAGCGGTCTAGTGTATAATAATTACAATATAAACCTCTATTCAGACACAAATTTACATTTTAAATCTTGAATTGACGACTCTGTGGAGTCGTTGACGCTGACAACTTGGTATGTTTGCCCATCTTTGGCAAAGGCCTCCTCTATTATTTTTACTCTATTCTGTCCAAGCGTTTTCTGGTCCAAGCATTCTCTGATGTGGCCTTGATTTCGTCTTCCTTTGTTCTACCTTCGAAATTATCTGCCTCGTTTCTTTTTCAATGTTTTTAGAATTTATTTGGAACAATGTTTTTATTCCACTTATTAATGCCTATTATTATATGGCCTGTCTAGTTTCGTAGGGTATAAAGAAAGCACATATCCACCTATTTTTGTAAAGTTATCGGTGGTTATCTCTAGCCTCTTGTACCTCTAATTTCACCGGCACCCACACCCTTCAAATTGAAACACAGCAATGCTGCTTCTCGGCAGAGATAGGCAATGGTGGTAGTACTTCCTCCCTTCATGGTTAAAATTTCTAAACATAAGCATATAAAATGATTGGTATACTTATTATAATATTCCCTGCAACTAAAAATAGTAGTACGTCATTTGGTTCTATGATATATGTTCTACGGATATGAAAGGCGCTTTTAAACGATTCGGTGCACCGAGTGCGATTATTTACTCAAACTAAAATTCTGCTGCTTTGAGCTTGGTTAATACGTCAGTTAGGATTAGGTTTTGGACGCGGTCACGAGAGAGCTATTAACTATTTGGCTAGTAGATGTTTCATAGCACACAAAGAATAAAATTGCCATTTTAATTTTGACGGCCTCTGTGGCCGTTTGTCTGGATGTTTTCTATGAAAAAAATTATAAAAGTAGTATACCAGTTATGTGGTTCCCATTATAGAAGCTCTGTTTAGTATGTCCAGCAATATTTGATTTGCTAGGTTAGAGCAAAGTGGCAATATTGTTTATTTATAAAAACATTACAGCTATTATTACAGGCTTAACCTAATGCAATAGAATAGTCATCATCTTAGGTCATCATTATTACAATAAATACCTACGTACAATAAATGTCAATTTTACAATGTTATAAAATTAAATAAAAATCATATATTACATTTCCAAAAAAATATGACTATATACTAATTATAATATAATATTTATCTACAATAGCACAAAACATACAGTTTCAATTTTGTGAGTTCGTTAAGAGAACAGTGAATATAATAGCACAATAGTTTTAGATTCATATTGCGAGCGAACTACTGAAGTAGTCTAGTCATTGAGATATCTATCTCAAAGACTCTAGTAGTCATACTCACTATCCTAATAGTATTCAAATTTCAAAGCTCACTAATCTGACCGCCATGAGACAACACACGCTAGAACTTTACAGCACATCATTAATAGTTTTATAGCTTTCAGTCTGACCGTGCCTTTGCATAATTACTCAGCTAGTACATCTCTTGATATGTAACCGGTTTGGATCCAGTATCCGGCGGATCCGGCAGATTTTCAGGAATTTCCTGGCGGGTACCGGATAATAATGTCGGGTATCCGGCGGTGCCTGGTAATTTAAATAGGCACAATAATTCACAATAACAAAAAGGATGTCAAATCCACAGTTTTAAAAGCAGAAATAGAAGTCTGAATGGTCACATTATAATAATTAAAATTAACACGGGGCAGATTATGTTAGAGAAACACATAATAAAGTCATCGGTCTGTTTGATTCGAGACGATTACGATTTACTTAGATAGTTGAACGAAAAAAAGACGAGCGTACGAGTGATGTTAATCTTTGGAAAAAAAAATTATACTACTAAGTTAGCAAACAGGGATACGGTCCTTCTGATGGTTCCCGTAGCCTATGAACGTCTGTACCACCAAAAGGTATCATATGCGAGTTGCTGACCCTTTAATGTATAACACTTTGAGTGCTAAAAAAATGTGATTCTGCAGGGCATCTTCGTGCATAGTGCGTAGAGTCATGTGCGAGGCCAACAGCCAACGTGTTAAACAGTTTAAAACGCCCTTTTTGAAAAGCTGCATATTATAGACCTTGGGGAAACACTCAGCAGGGAGACCATTCCGCAGCTTGATTGTTCGTTTGAGGCAAACCTCACAGTGCGAGAATATATAAACAGATATAAACATTTTATTCATAATTATTTCCAATTATAAGTCATCAATTCAATTTAATATAAAATAAAATTAAAATTCATATAATATAAATTATAATCAATTTAAATCAATTTCAATTATTAATAAGTTTGCCACTCGGGGCACAACTATTTTCAGCCTTATCATTAATAAATTCTTCATAGCTGTAGAACGTCTTTTCTACGAGCCAATTTTTTAATTTCAATTTAAAGTTATCGAAACTCGGTGCGTCTTCAATGTACCTAGGAAGTTTGTTGTATACCGCACTACCCATTATGTGCGACAGCTTGTCAGACTTCGCTAGTCAGAATTCGCTAGTATAGATGGCAATGTATGTTTCCACTCCAGCCTTTATCAGTCCACTGCTGGACATAGGCCTCCCCTAATAAAGGGGGATATGCCCACAATCCCCACGCTGGGCATGCGGGTTGGGGATCGCAGGGCACAGTTTCTCGCACCACCGACGCTGCTGCCCGGCAGTGGCCTGGGGATTTAGCTGTGCCGATGTAGGCTGTGCTATGCCGCAATCAGCCGGCCGCCAGAGCCCCGTTCGTTGTTTAGCAGGTTGCACCACGGGCAGGTGGGGTTGGCTTGGGTTCCGAAGATAGGGTTTGGAACCCCGTACACCCCTGGAACCCCGTACACCCCTATGTATGTTTAAAAACCACAATTTCTAAATAAAATTTTGACAATGTTATGTTTTCGTATTACAAGTTGTATGCGTTATTATATCAATCGTTGAGTCGTCGAATTCAAAAATATTGCAAATTACGTTATTGCAACTCCGGTCTGGGATCAAGCTCACGGAGCGGTTTGATACCGCAAAAGCGCACGCGCTCGGCTGAACTGTAATAAATATAAAAGCATTACATACAGACACCTGAACTCTGAAATTAATGTAAAACATAATAAAGACAAACTTTAGCACGTTACTTTTCTTGAAACACACCAGGCGCATTGAATCATCACGGAGAACGCTGCTTGATCTGGGCTTGCTCTTACCTACTGCGATCCGTCCCATTCTGGTTGAAATTCTTAGAAAGTGGCTTTTCACCTGCATGCCTCAGATTGATTGATTAGATGCACCGCAGGGCACATTCCAAACATGCGTGACCAATGTGATATACTGTGCACGTACGTACGAGCACTATTTGTAGTATCTTAAATTATTATATTTAATAAATTCTAATTATGTACCTAATTGACTACATAACTACTGATATTAATTTAATTACATTATTATTTTATTATCGATGCGAAAAGCACCTACACATTGTAAGTGCCTCTGACATGTAATTTTTTCTATTACCAATAAATTTCTTATATCTTATGTCTTACTGTTATTGGTAATGTTTACCACCTGCCATGTGCTTATTCGTTTGTTCCATTTTGAAGTATAAAAAAAGATGCTATATTTACACGGTATATAAACCCTGTTAAAATGTATAATTTTGCATGCCATGCATGAAACGATTTCTATTTAACAACTATATCTGTACCATATTTCTAGCTTATAAATGAATTGGGCATTGGATTTGGAAGAATTTTTGCTGTTTCATCATCTTATCTCAATTTCTTCAATACAGGCCCGCGGCTATCTGGAATCGCTGCCATACAAGCCTCGCGTGCCTTGGGCGGACCTCTTCCCCGGCGCAGACGCACGTGCCTTGGACCTGCTGCATCGCATGCTGACCTTCAACCCACACAAGCGCATCACGGTGGAGGAGGCGCTCGCGCATCCGTACCTCGAACAGTACTACGACCCCAACGATGAGGTAAAGTTACACATGAAACCCGTCTCTTAAAGCTTGTGTTTCTGTACTAGAAACACTTCACGGAAACACTGCACAGAAACACTGCACAAAAACACTATACAGAAACAGTTCGCCGAAGCATGAATACATATTTGTTTTGGGCTCAGTTAAATATGCAACATTGCTCATTTATTTATTTGCATAATAGAAAAACTAGGTATTTAAAAATGTATTATCAGCTTTTTTTAACCCCATGGTTTCTCCTGTTATCCATTTAATAAAAATACGAATAAGAATTGTTTAGGTCGGATAACTCGGATAATAAGTACAGCAAGTGTCCTTAAAGTAAACGTACCTATTGTTCTAAAACTTGGCAAATTCTATTGACGAAGTTCAAGAACAAGTTCCCAGTTAAACTGATAATGCAAAAGTTCATGAGTTTTGTTCTTGTGCCGTTTGAAATTCAAACTGCAGAGAATTGGCTTCTTTGAAACACCGCTTTTATAAAGGTATTATTTTAAACGCGGCGGATAATAAAGAAGCGACAAGTTCTTGTACGATTCCGGCTTCGGCAAAAGTTTAGTGTGAATTTCCCTGGAACTGGGAAATGTGGTAGTTAAGAATCAGAAAATTCTATGTTATCCTGGCAACTCGAATATAATGGAATGTAAATTAGAGCAATCTTGAGCGTATCTAATGAATAATTATTTCTAATTAATAAAAGCTTCTCTTGGTACGAATTGTAACAAATTTTAGTTGAGTATAGCATGCGCAAATAATCGAAAATGAATATAGAATCGTTATGTGCTCATTAAAATTAAATTATATTTAGATTGAGTAAGCTTTTGAATGTCATCATCCAAATGCGATTATCAATCTTCCAGTGTAATATCTAAAACAAAGCCAACGCGTGACTGCATGGCAGATATAAAACATCGAAATAGAACCGAAACTATTTCGTATTATAAATAACCACAACCTACAGTGCAGAAAGAAGGCTTAAGCAGCACCCCTACCGTCACCACTAAAACTAGAACCTCTTCTTCTTCCTCACCCTCTTCCTCTTTTCTTTCTTCTTCCTCTCCTCACCTCGAGACGCATCGCGATCCCGGCAGCGTCACCTTAGACAGCCAGTCTTCCCCCACGCGTATGATGCCACCATGCTCATTTCTGCCGTGAAGCAGCAATGCCGTGTCTCTGTCTGAGGGGTGTGGGTGCCGGTGAAATTACAGGCAGATGAGACTTAACACATTTATGCCTCAAGTTGATGGACGCAGGATGGTGCCTCGTAGGGCACGTTCGAAACATCCGTGACCTACGAAACAATACTTTGTTATAGGTATCAATGGTTACCACATAACATCAGGTGGGCCATGTGCTCGTTCCATCAAAGGTTATCATAAAAAAAAAGATGTTTCATATCAAAATAGTTTACGATTCAATCTCTTTAGTTTATCCCTTAGTCTCGTTAGCATAGGGCTATATAATTAGTCGAAACCCGCTTGCGTATAATAAAATTTGCTCCAGTTCAAACAATTGTTCCACGTCTCTGAAAATACGATATTTTCAAGACGAAATACGACAAACCAGTCACGCTCATGCAAAACATTCCGGTTGATTGATCGATAACGAACGTGACTGAACTGGAAGCTATCAAACGAATGCACGGAGTCTAAAAAGTGTGGCATTTTTCTATACTTGATGCTAGTTAGCTCTATACTAGAACCGATCAACGCGTTGTCCCATCCAAATTCTTGAGCATTTAAATCAAGAGAAAATCTAGAGAAAAATAACTTAATTTTTCCCCTTTTTTTCCAAGTTCGCCAGCCAGTTCGGCAGCCTTTCGAATTTTTCTTCCCTCAAAACCTTATTCGGACTATTAGGAACATTAAATAAAAATGCCAAATCGGTTCAGCCGTTCTCAATTAAATTTTAACTAATTTAGATTGTGTGTCTTTGTTATGTATTGATTATGTTTGAACTTGCATCTGGCTATTCCGAGAAATCCTCAATAGATTTGCAAACTGACCAATAAGTATCTGAGAATTCCAATCCATGTAAGGGAAGAGTCGTGTCCTTGGTCCTTACATTCTATTAGACTACTTCGCATCCTATGCAGTGAACACCAACTGCGATCACTATATTCTTCTTCTTTAGCCTAAAGGCTAAATCGGTAAATTAAAGCCAAAGCAAATTTACCATTGCAAATAGCATGCGAAATTAATTGAAAATGAGTGTGGGATCAGTTTGTGCTCATCAATTTATACTCATGATAGATCCTATATAATAGGATCTATAAATTTAAATTAATAAAAAAAGGCGCCCATTGTGCGCCACTGAGTCCGATCTTCGGCTCCCCGCATCCACTTTCCGCCAGCCACCTTCCGTAAGTCATGGTTCCGCCTGGTCAGGGGGCGCCCTATATTACGTTTGCCAAGACGTGAATCACAAATAAAAAAACAAACTTCTTTTTTTACCATAACCAGATCCAATGAACGTTCGTTTCAGACTTTGTGTGGCGTTATAGTTTTGAGTTACGATGCTAGCAGTTATATTATGATAGGGCGCAATAGCGCTCCTTTGGGGAGGCATATGTCCAGCAGGGACTGCAGACTATAAGCTGATGATGATGATGATGATTTATATTATTGCAATGCTGATATTAGGTATTGCTCAGTACGCAAATCTACGTGTAAATTCGGCTCATGCCCACCTATTGCAAGCAGTTAGCATTCCACAGTCAACTTGCAAGTCTATCGTCACATTTATGTCAATTATTAACCCCCATAATTATAAACGCTACTTATGATTATATACTAATTTATACTGGCTACATAACCTCAGGTCACCATTTGCACCATTATCCAACGGTAAGTGATAGCAATATTTTAAGCATCGTTTATCTTGTGTTATGACAGATTTTTATGAGTAAAGTCATTAATGGTTACTTGCTCTCATTTATATTATTTCACTAAATCGCTACCAAAACAAAGTTGAAATTATGAAACGACTTAACTGGCTCAAGTCCGGCGGCTCAAATGGACGCGGAACGATCCTCATTAAGACAAACTTTGCGCCATAAAAACTCGACACGACATTTCTCAAGTCCTAATTAATTTTCTGGACATTTCACTGTCGGGTTGCCTTAACATCCGACTATGTGGAATACATAGTCGGATGTTAAGGCAACGAATGAATTTAAGCGGAGAAACTTTTACGCGTACGGTTGATTATGCTTCTATAGATAAACGTATGGGGTATGTAGGTTTTACAGTGAAACTTCCATATCTACAGCATAATCAAAACACAACGACCGAGAACTTTTTATGTAGTTACGGCAAAATGTCCGTTTAGTTTGTTTCAGCGATCGTTTCGTTCGTTTTTACGATCGTTTTTATACATAACGATGCATTGCTTTAAAATGTTGATTCGAAACCACGGTCGACTACAAATCTTTCATAGCTTTAAATGTACTTTACTAGCCTTCGGTTTCGCTTGCGTTTTAAGTTATTTTTTTCCTCTGGAACAGTACTTTTTTCTAAATTGAAAATACCCTATGTTTTCTGTACCCCTGACAAAGTTTATGCGAAATTTCATGACGATCGGTTGAGTAGTTAATGCGTCAAAGCGTAACAAGCAAACAAACAAATAATAAATTTAGAATACAATGTTTTTTTCTTGTACTGGTTTCGCGATTGCAAATTCAGTTTTACGACTGGAAAAATCTATTGCTGAACCAACTAGTCAACGATTTGATTCGAACGTGACGTCAACTCGACTGGATAGATTTGATCGTAGGGGTACCTACGTACCTACTACCAATACAAACTTAATCGTGTCGTGCAGTGTGAGGTATCCACTCATTTAATTAAGCACTAGAACCTGACCCCGTTCCTTAAAAAGTTAGCGAGCGTATGCTCTTAGTTGGATTGTAAAGTTCTTGTTACTCACGTCAATTTACTCGTCAAGCTTATATGACACAGCTGATTCACTTTTAACATCGCAATATTCTTGTTTGTTTGCGCTAAACATATCTAGGATTCATAATATAAAAAGTAATTATGTATGTGTGTTTGCGACGTCATCGCGGTAAACATAAACTGAAGTATATGTGTATAGATATCTTAGATATCTTATAAAATAAACGTTAGCATACTTACTTTTATAATTCAACCTCCAATAGTTTCTTAATAGGGTTGAAATTGATGCGCATGAAATCGTAAATTTATTTTATTTTATTATGGAAACAAACAGTATTTAAAAAACAATATCAAAGAGCTATAAAATAAAGGTTGGCCGCGTCTTCGCTCGCGTTAAAGTTTTTTTTCTGTTCCTCGACATTTTTGTACTCAGATCTTGGACGCTATTTAGTTAGCCTTACTCCACATTTGACGGCCTCTTTGGCGCAGTGGGCGAAGATCCGCTTGAGAGGCATAAGCGCATTACATACGCATCGCGGGCTCGATTCCCGCCGCGGGACAAATATTTGCATTATTTGCAGGTGTTACTAAGTTAGGTTTATTATCTTATATTGACTGTTATTGGGCGAGCGTGGATACGACTAGCACAAGACCGTGGTGGATGGCACAAACTCCGGGAGGCCTATATCCAGCAGTGGATAAAGTCGGGCTGTGGATGATGATGATGATGATGATGATGATGATGATGATGATGATGATGATGATGATGATGATGACTGTTATTTTGTGTGACTTGAACTTTATATTTTATTATTGAGCTAATTGTGCCAGGCTAGGTCATAAAATACAAATAGTTGTTTATTTTGTAGTAGGTGAACGAGACGATCACGATAAAGTAATTAAACGCCTTGTTAAATTATCTAACCCAGATTAATTGATACCACTTTCTTCGAAAGCAATCTCTGTTTTATCGCGTTTATGTCTGAGCTTGGTTCGTAATTGATTGTTGCGATGACGCAAGTTCCAGTCATAAAGTCGCTGTCGGTAACAGAGCTAATGAAAAGATAACCCGCTTTCTGGGCAGTCGGGTAAAAACGTCGATAGCGCTTGCTTTAGGGCGATCACAAATATTTCACCTGACGTATCCTTAGCGTAACCAAAAATGCTGAATTGTCACCTTTTTGGCACGAGAACTGTACTCTAATTCTAATTTTGGTGTGTGGGCGGGTAGGTTCAGCTGTCTTATTAGACATTGCTTTAAGTCTAAGTTATTTGTTGACTATTCGCCATTTGATTTTAATTTATTTTAAGTTACTATAATGGTAGGTTGGGTACCTATCCATTTTCTAATATATATTTTTGTTTTGATTGTTGTGTCGTGTCAAATAAATGTTTCTATTTCTATTTCTAAATGTTGGCCTACCAATGACAGTATTGTATGGAATCTACGCTTTCGCATTTTCCGAAATTTTTCATCTTCGATACGATTACTTTTTCGTTAGTCTTCGTGATAGCCTTTGGTCAGCAATCTGCCAATGTTCAGTTCTATCTGTGTTGCAAGTTGTTGCAGTATACACATGTTTTAGTAATTGAATAAACGAACTAGCGAACACCCGATGCTAATGTTTCATTGATATGGCGGTAGGATGTCATTGACTATAAATCAAAATTAGTTTATTCAATAAGCACATACACTTTGAAACGTAATTTTTTTGAATTTGAATTTACACCAATTAGTAATGTGACCAAACAAAGAAGAATTGGCAAGAAACTCTGCTTGGCTTATATTTTTTTATAGTCTTGTTTTTTACTAAGTTTATTATTAACTATTACATTGTTTTTGAGGGAGTTGGAGACAGTTTCATCCCAAGCTTTTTTGTCATCTAAATAATCAAAAATTTTATAATAAGCTTCATTACAGAGGTTACGTTTAACAACATTTTTGAATTTATTTACAGATAAATTAAGCATATCATTTAGGATTTTGTTAAAAAACCGTACGTTTTGCCCTTTAAATGATTGACGAACTTTATGGAGCCTTACAGTAGGAACAGCTAGTTTATCTTTATTTCTAGTGTTAACATTATGATTGTCGCTATTCTTCTTAAAAAAATTGTAATTTTTTCGGACATACCTTAAGTTTTCATATATATATTGGCACGGCACAGTCATAACATTTATTTCTTTAAACTTAGTTCTAAGTGATTCTCTGGGGCCCATATTATAAATCGCCCGAACATACATGAAAATGCTATTCCTTTTTTTATTTACGGTACTTGAAGATGGAACAAGCGCATGGCCCACCTATGACTAAAGGCTTCGCGGCATGTTCCTAGCATGAGGACTAATAATAATGTGTCTATATTAGTCCGGTTTGACGTGGCTTCTTTTCCCAGCTTTTTTAGTCGTTTAACTTCTTCGGATAGGTAGATAGATAAAACTTTATGAATCACCGCATTCTTAAAGAAAAATAAATAAAAGTAACTTAGTAGGAGATTTTTGGTAGGCCTAAAATACTCCGACACCAGAAATTGCCACTAACTAGCCCATGCTGAATGTCTGTTGTAAATTGGGATATCAGATCAATATGGCGAAATTGTCTCGGCGAGTTGCTATTGCCTTTGTGAAAAGCGTATATGGTCTGTGAAAATGTTAAAATCTTTGGCTTCTAACATATGAAAAATAATGAAGGAAGTGTAAAAAAGTGACCTAGCTATTGCGGATCTGTGACGCTACGTTATCACGCTATAGGGAAATCAACCCGGCCGCCTAGGTACTCGTTCACTGTAAATAACGCATGGCCATTGCACCGAGAAATATGGCTGACATTTGCATTTAGGCTTATAAAGCTTACACGCCCGATCCATTGGCTCTGCGCTGGCTTTAGTTCAACCACCGATACCTTGACGTTTATGGCACTTGGGTCTGGAAATTAAACTTATACCACATACTGAATTAATGCCTGGTCTAGATATGATTCATTTTGTGTTATATGATAAATAAATGTAGGCTCTTTTAATGAGTTGATACGCCGTTGGTGCCTTCACCAATGTACGGAAAATACCAATTTTTCAATATATCATCAAATAATAAAATGACAATATAAAGTGTTCCTTATGGTTCCAATTGAATAAATGCATTTTGACTTTAACTTTCATGTGAGACGAGATGTGTTGAACTTCATCAGGTAACGAAGTGGAATTTGTTAACAAATATAATCTAAAATCCCTTTCACAACACCTAACAGTCACACACTAGGATTCTCCGTGGGTATCATTACCCATGGACTATGAGTACACTATGTAATCCTCACAACGGTACCATCTTCAAATCTTTGTCCCCTGAAGTCAAGCTCAGCAAACGAATCCTAGTACAATCCGACCCAAAAATAGGAAATATGTCTGTACTAGCAGCCAACTTCAAAAACAAAGATCCGTTGGGACGATTGCACAGTACACAGTTACTGATACCCATGGAGAATTCTAGTGTAGTTTCAAGATTTTTGTGTGTGAAAAGTGTGTATCTGACTGTTAGGTGTTGTGTTTGTTAACTAATTTCGCTTTGTTTTCGATACCGCGGCTCAGCGAACGTAGTGTAGCACGAATAAATTTGGTAACTCATTCCGGGTCTGTTGCCAACGAGTTTATATTAATATCTTATTTGAGTGACTATTTGTTTGGTAGATTATAAATGCATTAAACATTGGTATAGGTTAGCCATGCCCGGCAATTTACGAGCTTATGTTACGCTCGTGTACGTCGGTACATCTGTAATGACGTTGAGCTATTATTGCCGAGTCCACCCTATGTATTATTCAACAACCTGATCATACGGTTATTTTCAAATAAACATTATTTTGCCCGGCCAAATTAGATTCATGAATAAAGTTGTACCAATTTGCATTAATTTCCTTATTACTTGGATGGAGTTAGGAAAAACTGTAAAATAGAATATGCCATATAGCCTCTTTATCCTCCTTCGTATGCCAACTCTGGTGTTGGAGTTTTTAGGCCGCCCGAAAGCCTCGGACATGGTTTGACGACTGAAATAGTCAGGACCAACATCTTAACGTGGTCACCCATCCAAGTAGCAAACGGGTAAAGTTTTGCATAACCAAGATCTACTTAAAACACCAAAGTAAGCCACGCCACGAACGGTTCAACGCGCCATATAGCCAAGGGGAACTTATACATTTTAATGGGTATATTTACGTTTCATTCCGGTTTTCATGCATAATAATTACAAAGAAACTATTGTCACGGAGCGCTGGAAAATAACGAGAAAATAGCGCTTGGAATAGCGTTGTTGGAAATAAATTGTGGCAGCCGAACGTTCGACTGAGTCGTGCGGGAAATGATGTGACAGGAGTTGGCAGTGTTTTGGAACAACTAAACTTGAAAATAGAAAAGTTTCCAAGACACATATGAACTCTGCCTGAAATATTATAACTATTTTACCTTTACTTATAATAGTTTCTTTTGTTTACTGTGTAGTGTTTGACAGTCGTATATAACTTTAGCTCAGTTGTTTGATGGTAGGGGTTATTTTTTCAATTTACTTTGATCTTCGGTTTTTTACCGGTAAACTATTAGGAGGCTAACCGAGGCTTTCTATAACTTTAACAGGTGCCTGTGTGTTATTCCAGGTTTAAAATAATTTATACAAGTGCAATTTCAGCTAAATCCGTTTAGTTTTGTCGTGAAGGAAGGAAAAAAAAAATTCACATTATTTCAAACTTTTATCTTTATGATAAGATAAATAATAGTAGGCTAAGAGGAGTGACGATTTTCGAAAGGCTGCTGGTCGAAGCTGGATACGTCGAGCTGAGGACAGGGCGCAATGGCGCTCATTAGGGGAGGCATAAATCCAGCAGTGACTGCTATAGGCTGATGATGATGAATACTAGTAAATCCTACTATTGAGTCCTGCTAAATGATTGCTGCTTCGTTCTCTGAAAAGGGTTTTGTTTGCAGCCAGTGGCCGAGGAGCCGTTCCGGTTCGCTATGGAGCTGGATGACCTTCCTAAGGAAACACTCAAGAAGTACATCTTCGACGAAACCTATCTCTTCAAGCAGATGAACGAAGATGCGTAGATTACCCGGTAATGTATCTGCCTGTAGACCGTTCCAGTGGCAATCGACTTTATTTACAAAATATTAGGTTTCGTTTTTCTTTGGAATCAGTGACCACTACAGCTATCGTTAAATGAAAATCACTTTATTTCAAACTAATCACATGTGACAACTGAACCTACCTTTCATATTTTTGTGTTTATTTTTATCACTGAAAGCAACTCTTATGAAGAAACAAATTTCATTATCACTGTGTCACAGACAACAAATCACACTATTTCACTTTGATAAAATCTGTAACTAAAATTGATCGTAAATTGAAATTATTATTTGGCGAAAACTGAGCTGACACCCGTACTACCCATAGAAAATATAGGTGGGAAAAATGCGTTTTCCAAAAATATACATGGTATAAAAATATATATAAAAATAAATAAAACATCTCTATGAACTTTCCTTTATAGGACTTCAGATCTGTGGCCGCTTTTATAATATATGTACCTACTTTGTCACGGCACGACACGATTATTTTATATTAATTACTATATTGAAGAATAGTTTGTCGAAATCTACCTGTAATATTACATATTACGTCTTAATAAAGGCTAAGAGTAATAAGTCCGGTTGCAAGATGGGCAGACGACATTGTCAAAGTCGCGGGTCATGCATGGATTTGACTAGTCGTGAACCTCAAGTAACCACAAGTTGAGAGGTCTTACATGGGTGAAATCGGGCTGTGGATAATGATGATGATTGCAAAGGGTAAACACGTTGAGGTACAATTGGGGTAGCGTACTGAGAAAGCTTTGCCGCTATTATCATAAAACCCATCCAACGAAAAAAAAAAACAGCGCTTCAGTTAACCAATCAGAAAGATTGTGAATTGCTGTGCCAAAATGTACCTATATTATCGTGGAAAGGGTATTTTTTCTATACAAAATTAGGAACAAAGGTTCCTAGCTGTTTAAAGCTTATTGAATTTAGTCAAGATGGCTGGCTGATTTTGAATGTTTTTGAGAAATATTTTGTTTATTCTTATTTTATTCTATCTGCAAATATTTGTCTCGGGTCTGGGTGTTTTCTATCAATAATAATTAATAAAAAAATGTATCAGTAATATATCATTTGTGTCAATATGTCATATGGTTCCCATAATACAAGCTCTGCTTTGTTTGGGGCTACATGATGATGTGTGAGACTGTCCAGCAATATTTTTTTTATTAATTCACCATATAAAAGTTACCCAGTTTTAACAGAAGAATCCTACCTCATCCTTTTTTAAATATATTCTAGGACATCCTATATAAACAAGTAGAGAAAAATACGCGCCAACCGAACAGATCAAACATTTACTGGTTTCCACCACGTTTTATTAGAAATTCCTTCAAACGTTATATTGGAAATTTTCACTAACCGAATTTTTGCCGTGAACTGTAGTCACATGTGCGTAGTATGAAACCGTTCGCTAACTCCTTGTGTAAGGTGACGTAATCTTTACGACCCCATATCTCATGCTTCGTTATCTAATCGCCAAGATTACCCCAATTCACAAGATATAGAAAGATGCTTGATGAAATACCCGGGGTATCCGCAAAACCATTTCGATTTATTCAAAGCGATAGGACATTACTGGGAATTATACGGCCGTACCCTAAGCGTCTAAACTCACTAAGCCGAAAATTACGCGACGTGAGTTCCGCAGCTGACAAGTTCAGATGTATGCCAAAACGCACCGTAATTTCAGCTTAATGTGTCATCTGTAATTCAAATAGCATTGCAGGCGTAATCATGCCGAACTTACATCGCGTAATTTCGGCTATTTAGACACGGCTCGATTACACCAATCCGTTATCGGCCGAAGTATGCCGAAGTACGGCCGATTGAAACAAGCGTATGTAAAATAATGAGAGTGCGTACACTACTCTATCGATATCGTCTGATTCTCGAGTCCTCTGCCATAGGCCGATCATTCTTTGGCCAATGACGGATTTGGTGAACGCTGCTGTACCCCTAGAACGTGTTGCATAATACGAAAATGTTTATAGCTAATTTTAAAGTTACTTTCTCGACAGTTACCTGACTGTTTTGCGTGAAAAACATTAGATCCTGCAAGAACGTTACATTACCTATGTAGTTTGATCGGTTTATATTTGAATCCAATTCAGTAATTTCCATATAACATATTAAATTTAGCTCGAAAACTATTTAACGTATTCTTATTGTGCAACTCGTACTAAGGGTACTGTTGAGTCTGCAAGTTTTCAATAAACATCTCTCGAAAAATCTATTCGCATGTCAAAATCATGTATGCGATCTTCATTGTCAAAGTAATATCGTTCGTTTATTCGTTCAAACAATATAACAGTCGGGCGATGTAACATAGAGTAGGTTTCGACACGATTGATATTGCGATATATCATTTATTGATTTGCGGAGTAGACTGGGGTAAACAAGGAGCTCGCATGCTGGCGTCACGTTACTCAAAACTGGGTTGAAACTAGATCCATTGTCAGCATTCACGCATGTGAAAAAATAAAATTGCATAAAGTTATCATAAAAATTACATTTTAAGCTTTCTAAAGCCAATCTGAAGCTAATCCTCATACAATTTTATTTCAACACAAGTGTGAACTTAAGTAAAATGGATGTTGAGTACACCCCTTATAAAGCGGATACAAGTACTGTTCGGTTAGCCAAAGCTAAGTTAATCATGATGTTGTATTAATTAAGTATTCTACATTTTGGGCCCATTTTTTTATATCAGTGCTTGTTTTGTTAATGCCTTTCAATACTGGGGTAAGGGGGCTGTATTGAGGGTAGCCCGAGCGTGCCGCTTCTGAGCAGAATCGACTTTTAATTTCTCGAATGTCGAGCCAGGCACGACGGCTGTCGGCGTTAAGATCGCAATATATCGGACGCGACTTAAGAAGTGACTGAGATTTTACTCAAAAATAATTATAAGACAACCCAGGACTTGAACTCGCGATCTTTCTGTTGACGTGTCCGTGTCTACTGGTCACCAAGTCGAGTTAAATCGTGACTGGTTCTGTACTTGGGGCTCTGATTCTAGTGATTTTTTGTTAAATGCATACACTTATCGCCAGAACCAATTCGAACTAAATGAACTACTTAATGAAATACAAAAGAGGTTGACGGTTTTCGTGATATATGTCTAATGTGATAATAATTTATGTTCTAATCAGGCCCTTATTTTACAGCCACGACACCTTTCAGCAATAAATCTTTGACTCGGAGCCCTCTGATGTCCGACTACGATCTGGTTCATCGGATATTACGCGACTGTGCAAACTAGATAAGTCGCGAATGTCAGTCACGACATAAAGTCGCATCCGCTAGTATTGTTTGGGCTTTAGAATATTCCTTTGTATCGTCGAACAATGCATAATAATGGACTCATGAAGATACTGCCAAAACGAGTGCGGAATATTATTTTTATTCGATTTATTACATATTTGTTACAAAATTAGTTTTATTATTCGATAAATAACGGTATGACTGGAATGGAATATAATAAATGCAGTTTAACGAGTAGTTACTAGCATCATAGATAGGACTTTCTGAAATTTATAAATGTTAAAAAGATACCTAAGGCCGTTTGCATCAACAGTCCCCTAACAAACTGTCACCTATGTCCAAATGTCCAAACTGTCGAAAGGAATGAATTGTCATTGTATTAAACTTATTGTCAAAGTGTCATACTTTAACATGGCGGGCTGTTGGTTGAAACGGCCACTAGTCTTACAGTCTGTTAAGATGTTTAAAGTGTTCGTCGAATGATCTATCATAGTGAGTATTTTACAGTATTGCAAGAATTCAACGTAGTGTTGCGAATTCGATGTAGTTTTCGATGGGTTGCACGCGCTCGCGGGATTTACATCGGTGAGTTTAGAATCGAGAATGAACTGTAGTCGATGTTTATATGAATATTTTTCGATGTAAGATGTGGAGGCGCATTTCAATGCGTTAGGATTGTACGGTCGTTTAGTTGCGTTAGTATTGAATAGATACAGTTATTATTAGTATCAAGTAAAATATAAATATCTGAGCTCGACGCATCCAGCTTCTACCAGCAGCCTTTGGCAGATCGTCACACCACCTGGCCGGAGTGCGTCCTACATTATATTTGCCGAGCCGCAGTCTCCATTCAAGAACTCGTTTACCCCAACGGTTATCGGTTCTTTGGCAGATATGGCCAACTGGTCGAAGCTGGATGCGTCGAGCTCGGGACGGGGCGCAATGGCGCTCATTGGGAGAGGCCTATGTCCAGCAGTGGACTGCTATAGACTGATGATGATGATGATGATGAAAATATCTGAGGCTCTCAAAAGTAGTCTAACGGTGTATTTGATGGTGTCTTTTAACACTGCCCCGCGCTTGTCTCGAGGCGATATTACAATATGGGACGAAATATCCCTGTTTCCTCTTTGATGTCGATATAACACTTAATTTAAAATTAAAATCAGCTATGTTACTACAGCAACTAAACGAAACGCGCCAAAGTAGGTCATAAGAGAGAAAGATGTAAATATTTTTACATTTCGAATATGTATTTGAAGTGACACCGTGTAATAAAATCGAGCACTGCTAACTTTTATTCATTAATTCTGATGTGATCTAATTACGAATAAATGTATTTTATGTGCGGCGTGAGTTGTTCGTTGAAAAACTTCTTTTAAATTGTTTTTAAGAATTTCGTCTTCCGTATCTTCATGTTGGCGCACAAGAAAAACTTGTAGTATAGTTGTTCTTCATATCAGATGTTGTAACGAGTTGATGTGTATGGAAATTATGTTGTGCGTGCGGTCTGTTATCAAGTTTTTCAACGAACTAGATGTGGGTACCACCGTGATAGGATAAGGCGGGCAGAGTCGCTCTAAATATGTTGTTACACTTCATATGTCTATAAAGATGTTGTTAGAATTATCCATGCCCAAGTTTCCCATGCATTGTGATTCTCATAAGATACAGAGTGTTAAAACTACTGGAGAACTTTACCTCACATCACGGTTTCTTTTTCATCTTATAGTCTTTGTACTTCATTCCCTTTGATCTATTCCATAGCGATCTTTATTTGATCTTCTGTAGGCGTCTAGCCGAGCTTACGTTCATTCAATATTGCCTCCCACCATTGTACAGTTCTTTTATTATTTATTTTGTCCAAACGACTAACTTTGGACATAAAATCACTGAAATATGAATATTCGTTTATTTATGACTAAAGTTTTCAAAGGTTTTTTCGCACTCTGTATCCGGGCGGTCGTTGCTCTATTTCTATACTAAGACTTGAATAACGTTGTTTGTTGAAAGTATTTAGGGAGCATTTTAGATTATAAAATATTTGTCATTCTATTTTAACTCAGTACATATTTGTCGTAATATAAGTTGGCATCAGGAATCGTATAGGTTTCACAATAAAGAGATTATTTATAAAAACTGAATACATTTGAAAAACGGGAATACTTAACGCAATAAAATTAGTTTTGTTTCTGTTTTAAAATCGCTGGAAACAGCTGTACAGATAATCTAAACCTATCTTAAAAAGATCTGCAAGATAGTCGGTACATGAATTTTACCAGTTTTTCAACGTCACACCGAACGTCTTATGTATTAGTAGCGACATACGAGGCTACACACCAGAGTCGCCAATATAACCGAATGGCAAGGCAGAGACTCTGGGGTCTACTACAATTCACCGAAGTACGAAATTACGTGTTTCGTTTCTCGCGATTGGTACCCATGATCAAACGAAAACCGAAATTTTGGCACGAAGTTTGTAATGTAACAGTCCGAATGTTGCGCATCCTATTCTATTTCACAAAACATACGACTGCAATATTGAATTGAATGTATGAAATACGACAAATCGCACGAAACGAAACACGAAATTTCGTACTCCGGTGAATTGTAGTAGACCCCCTGAGACGGGCTGTGTTGTGTCAGCGGTTGTCGGCGGCTTTCGTGTGTAGTCACACACATTCTTCGTGCTTTAGGCAATATTTCTAAACAATTAAATATAAAAAAAATTATTCTAATCAAAATTATAAGTTGAAGTAACAACAAATGCATTATGATCCATAACCTGTATGTGTTAGCAAGAACAAATTCAGGTTTTCTCAAAAGCGTTCACATTAAATTATTCAGTTATTTTAAGTATAAGTATGTTTTAAATGTACACATAAAACGAGTTTTTAAATCTTATCAGAGGCTCTATCACGAAAAAGTATTCGTATCATAGACGTAAAAATTTTGACCAATGAGAAAGCGTGGATTCAAAATAACGGTTTATCATTGGGCAAATTTTTTTACGCTTATGATACGGCAGGTTGAAATATTGCCTTGCAAATTGCAGAAATATAACGTTATATACGAGTAGTATTCATGGCCGACGTTTCTGAAGCACTGACAGAGGATGAATTTGTAAAGAGGAAAATGGCGTCTCAGCATTAAATTGAAACCAATGCTGCGGAGTTATATGTCAGATTGGGAAGTTTATTCGCGTTTTCGGGAACACTATTCAACATAGGGGAATATAAGTTATATGTCAGATTGGAAAGTTTATTCGCGTTTTCGGGAACACTATTGAACATATGGTAATTTAAATTAAATTCGATATGAGACATTTAAAAGCATAAATAATAATTTATCGCCTTTTAAAAATAACTTCCAGTTAATTTTGTCGGAATTCTACAGACATCCTAACTCATATTTACTAATTATTATACCGAAAATAAATAAGGTTGAACGCGATAAAGATCCTTAAAACATTACTTTCGTTATAAAAGTGAATAATATTTCTGATACTATGATTAAAGACGAGTAACTCCGAACTACTTTTTAATCGACATAACCTACAAACCAATTATACGAAGCCTTTATATTATTAAAGTGGCGACGGGATTGCCCAAAGCATGCAGAATTTTACACTACGTTTCAATATACAAACTTTAAAATGAAACTCAATTTTCGACTAATTGCTGCCGACCGAGATTTCATTCCACGCGTAAAACGTGTTTGTATGTAGCCATTTTATTTTTAAAGGAGAAATTTTCGAGCGCGTTGTAAAAGTCCAAAACCACAGCAAGTTAACTATTAACAGAAATACATCTATTCAAAATAATTCAAAATATTTGGTAAACTTCCATGCTAATTGAATTTTAATAAACTCGCCTTAAACTTATTCTGGAATGCGTTAAATTTGACCTAATTTTAAGCTAAATTGTTCTACATATGAATAAGATATATTTTGTCAGTGTTAGGTTCATTTAAATTTTATCAAATATTAATCAGCTACAGTTATATTCAATGTTCTTTCAATAAATAAAATATAAAATCATCTTATATTTTTATAGAAACGTTGTTTAATTTTCCTCTGTTTTACCACGATCCGAGTAGCTTAAGAAAATATGTAATAAATTCTTCGTAAAAGTATTTATTAGTAGCTGAGTCAGAATCATTTAACGCATTTCTTTCATTTTAATGTGAAAAGCATAACTAAAAACTGGAAACATCAAATCCGACTGCCGCAAAAAGTATAAATAAAACGACAAACTTAACACCGCAAACTGGACTCAAAACTTAGCGAAATGAAATTGTATGAAACTCAATTTTCGCCGTCGAAAATGCCGTCGAAAATATGACACGGTGCGACACTAAAATAAAAATAATTTGCAAAAGCCAGTGAAATGAAATGAAAAATTAAACAAATCGTTGCATAAGTGGTAAAACAGAAGGATTTGAATCAAGAGTATTCAGTGTCTACTTATTAAAAAGACAAGCCTTTAATTTATGTATTGTGAATAGTATTTTAAGCAGAAATCAATCTTATTCTAGTTTGATGATTTTTTGTAAACGTATGCAAAAGAAGAGTTGTTTCTCTGGGCATGTTATGTGTGTTTGAAATAGCCATAATTTTCTAATAACTCATCTGTTTTATAATTTTTTCCAATAAGTAACCCCCAGTTCGATTTACAATATTCTCCTGAGCAACAATAATGAGCTGTATTCGTTAATTAAACTCGATGAGATTTCTGGAGTATAACTCAGATCTACGCTCGAGGGCTTTAAGGATGCTGTACACGATACGAGTAGCCTGATTCCAAGAGTCTCTTGACATATTCTCTCTTGACATGTCTCTTGACTCGAAATTGTTAACTGAAACCCGATGATGATGGAATTTCTGAACGCCAAGAGTCTTGTTCATCGCAGCTTACTCGTATCATGTAAGCATCTTAACTCATTGTTACACCACCATCATGTATTTATTGTTAATATATGAGTGTTGCCATATTCTCTTAAGTCATTATGTACAAATTGGATATTGTAAGAACATTTGTTATCTGTCAACAGTTGAATATTACGAAAATAAATCAAGTCGAAAGATCTTATTGTTTTATTCCAAATCTTTTATGAATGAGGATTGTTATGTTTCAATGGGTAAATGAAATGGAGTTTGATTAATCAAGCAAAATTAAATTATTATCTGTAAAGAGAAAGGTACTAAATTGGGAGATAAAATAAATCCCTCGTAAAATTTTAAATGGATTCCCGTTTATTAAAGCAGTCAGGTTTGTAGCTAGGAATGTGTTGGCTTTAAAGTAGAAAATGCTTTTAAATGAATTGATCACTGCCCTCGGGAGCCGGCGAGCCGACTGATGAGTTGATTGAATAACTGTCGGACCAATGGATTTTGCTTAGATAGTAGGTAAAGTCCCTACTTTGTTTTTTTGTTTTGATTGTTGTGTCGTTAACAACAAATAAATGGCTCTATTTCTATTTCTACTTTTTACTCTATCTAAACAAAATCTACGTTTCAGTAGCGTTTCTTTATCCCCAATATATAGTAGTAGGTACGTAGTACATACTCTAGGCATCTTGATTTTTATCTGATTATATTCTGTTTTGTGTGCCATTTATCAATAAATAAATAAAATCGGCATGGATATACTAAAAGTAAGCACATCTGCTCAGTGCATAAATTTATTAAGGGTTTTTTGACCTTTGTGGTCCAGTGGGCGAAAGCTCGTTTCAGACGCAATTGCTTTTGGGGTCGATTCCCGCCGGGAAGGGTCAGGTCTACTCGAGTACTCAACTCGAGTTGCCGTTATAGCTTACGGTCCCAGAATTTAGCTACATCTATGGCGTTTTCAGTGGCCACGAAGAGGTCGTTTAAACTGCAGCTGGTAGAGCACAGTGGGCAGACCAGTAATGTGATATAGTCTGAGGATCGGTGCCACATTCGCAGGGCTCAATATAGCCCCATAAAAAAAGTAGTATATCTGCCATGTGGTTCCGAAATAGTACTCTGCTTAGTTTGGGGCTAGATCATTCTGTGTGATAATGTCCAGCATTATGATGTAAAATATGGACGACCTGTCGCACAGTGGGCTAAGGCCCGCCTGAGACGCAGAAGGTTGCGGGTTCGATTCCAGCTGCGGGACAAATGTTTTCATGTTCTACAGATATATAAATCTTGTATATGCTGTGTGATAACGTCCAGTATTATTTATTTATGTAGGCCTCATAGATAGGTTCGAAATGCAACCCCTAGGTAGGCTGGGCAGAGGCTAAGGCCCCGAACCAAGCAGAGCAGAACATGGTTCATGCTGACTTTTTGCCATTTCAGCATTCCACATGATAGTTTGCAAGCCCATCGCTGTACTAAAAAAAACATGCTCTTTTTGGAACACTAACTAATTGAACACATACGGGTACTAACTGGAACATATAATTCTTTAAAAAAATAGCGACAATCATAATGTTAACACTAGAAATAAAGATAAACCAGCTGTTCCTACTGTAAGGCTCCATAAAGTTAGTCAATCATTTAAAGGGCAAAGTTTACGCTTTTTTAACAAAGTCCCAAATGACATGATTAATTTATCTGTAAATAAATTCAAAAATGTTGTTAAACGTAATCTCTGTAATAAAGCTTATTATAAAATATCTGATTATAAATATATCTCTTATATAGCTCTCTTATATAGCTATATCTCTTATATCTCTTATATAGCTCTTTTGTCATCTAAAGATGACAAAAGAGCTTGGGATGAAACTGTCTCCAACCCCCTCAGAAACAATGTAATAGTTAAGAATAAAGTTTGTAAAAAACAAGACTTTAAAATACAAAAGCCAAGCAGAGTTTCTCGCCAATTCTTCTCTGTTTGGTCGCGTTACGAACTGGTGTAAATTTATATAAAAAAAATACGTTTCAAAGTGTACTTTATGTGCTTATTGAATAAACGGATTTTGATTTTGATATAGGTATAGTTTGTGATCTGTAGAGCGATCACGAATAGTTCAACCTGAGGTATCATAAGCGTAACGAAACATTTTGGCCAATGACCAAGCGTTATTTTGAATCTACGTTTTCTCATTGGCCAAAATTTTACCTCTCTCTGAGGCTCTACTTTTATCCGGGCATCATGCGAGCGAAGTCGCGGGTGAAAGCTAGTTCTAGTAGCGACCGGGGCTCGATCCCACCTGCGGATCGGAAGTCGGGGAATATGCCAATACACCACCACGGCCTTCGTAATTTAATGGAGAGTAAAGAGCCGCGTAAATAATTCTACAGCATGTAGAATTATTTATCATGGATTGCCAAGGTAATCCCTTTTTTTTTAGGGTTCCGTACCCGAAGGGTGCCCATCATCATCAGCCTACTGCCACTGCTGGATATAGGCCTCGTCAAATGAGCGCCATTGCGCCCTGTTCTGAGCTCGACGCATCCAGCTTCTACCAGCAGCATTTCCCAGATTGTCACTCCACCTGGCCATTACTAGGCTTCCGCTGGCTGACCGTCTATCTGTTAGCAGGCTGAATGTCATGAACCGTAATACGGTTGGGCTCACCAACCCAGTTGGAATGAGCAAAGACAAGAAAATTGTAAGTAGGTTACACGCGCAGCGGAGCGAGCGGGCAGTCTCTTGCAGCCCGTGGTAACTTAACGTTGTATGTAAGTGGGAAAATCAATACAATGAACTATCTGAACTTTGTTCGTCTCATTTAAACTATCACCACCACGCTTAAGCAGGACAGAAATTCGACGATCATCTCAACAATGGTAATATGTTTAAGTTAATTTTTTTTACCGTGTAATTTCTATTTTATTTTTTGTTAAGTACATAGTATATTTTGTACGATGGTACGGAATCCTTTGTGCGAAAGTCCGACTAGCACTTGACTGGTTTCTTAACTTTCCTAACCTCCTGGGGGTAAATAGCAGCAGGTCCAAGCAGGAAATTCTTTTCGAAGACCTATGGGGAAATCGTTTATTTGAAAAACATTAACTGTTTGTCGGAAGTTCAAAACCAGGTGCCAAGTTATGGCTTTGTTTTAAGATGACCTCTGTGGCGCAGTGGGCGAAGGCCCTCAGAAGGTTGAGGGTTCGATTCCCAGCGCGAGACAAATCTTTGTTTGTTTCTGCGACTATTTGTTTCGGGTCTGCGAGTTTTTGATGCATAATATGTATTTACAACAAAAAGTATTTAAGTAATAACAGTCCGCATTTAAGTAATATGGGAACCGTAGCCCATAATACAAGCTCTGCTTAGATTGGGGCTCGATGATGCTGTGTGATAGTTTCCAGCAATAAATAGGGCGAGTTTGTATTTTGTATGTCATCCCGTTAATCTACTCCCAAAGTTCAAACATTTAATTTTTTTCAAGGGAATTTCGTATTTTTAATTTTTTAATTGAAGAAAAGAGTTTTCTCAAACATGCTTGGAAATTAGAGCATTAATTTGACACCTTTCTTCGAGATAAATCGAAATTGCTGTACCGGCCCAATATATGCGAGCAGCGGAAGGCAAAGGTTGCATGAAAATTCATATCTTTCATGTCTGTCTAGCGGCCAAATAAATTACTGTGAAAATTACTCATATCTGTCGTGTTATTTAAAAATGGAACGATCTTTTACTCCGAAACATGGCAACCAAGGAGGTAACTAATCAAAGGGTTTATTTAAATTTCGAACTGGCTTGCAAATAGAATGCTGTTTATTGAAAATTATTGAAAAATGTACAAGTTCTGTCTAGGAACTATTTTATTTTAATTTCTTCGCCTTATTTGAGAAAGGTACTAGCTATACTATACTACTAGGTACTTCGCCTCGGCCCACATTTACACGTTCGTCCATCAATGCCTCTTTTGCTGGCCTCTGCAGTAATGTACTATTCAAGTTCAACCGAATATAATTAATTGAATCAGGCGTGACTTTGCGGAAATCCAGCTTATACACTTTCAAAAAGAGAGTTATTAGGCATCTTCTGGGAAAGCTCGCCCAATCGTTGACCTCATCCTTGCCTATGCAAGCCTCGAGGTCAAGAACTGGCCCATTATTAATAAAAAAAATCCATTACTAGATATTCAAAAGACAAAATATTTTGTACAAATTCCGCTAACCTTCTCTGACGAGCTTTATAAAACCCAAACAGTAATTCGACAATATTTCGCCTTTCCATAAAGCATCATCAGGAATTGATAGACTCGCTGTCCTCCTTCGGCACTCCGCAGAACTCCGCAATGGTGTTGCTTCGCTGAGCGCCAAACAGAAAGCTTTCTGTTTGGCGTTCGGTTCGAGAGAGTTGCATTGTTGCAAAGCGGGATTTGCATTAGAATTTTGAGTTATTCCCGGTTCGGCCCGCGAAATCCATGGCTCGACGATCCCAAGCAGGATTTATTAGTCAAAAACTTGTAAATCAGCTTCAGAAAAAAACTTGTAAATCAGCTTCAGAACAGCTTATTTTAGAAATATATAAACTACCTACTAGCTTCCGCCCGCGGCTTCGCTCGCGTAGTACCGGGATAAAAAGTAGCTGTTAATCCAGATCACCATTATGTATATTTCAAGTTTCATCCAAATCCGTTCTGTACTTTTTGCGTGAAAGAGTAACAAACATTCATCCATACATTCGTACCTACGTCCATACTCACAAACTTTCGCATTTATAATATTAGTAGGATAGGATAGTAGGATGTCCTAAATTTATTGATGACTAGCTTCCTCCCGCGGCTTCGCTCACGTGGCACCCGGATAAAAAGTCTACCTGCCTAGCCTAGTCCCTACTAGCCTATATGTTAATCCAGGTCTATGTATATTCCAAGTTTCATCCAAATCCGTTCAGTAGTTTCCGCGTGAAAGAGTAACAAACATTCATCCATACATACTTACAAACTTTCGCATTTATAATATTAGTGTGAAGTGTGATAGTTTGATGTGATAATAATTATAGCTCTGCCTTACTTATTATTACACACAACACAATTATTACCTTAAAATTTTTGGAGAAAAGTTTGCATCACGTATTTTTAACTGAGGTTCTAAAAACTTGTTGACAACCCTGGTCCAAAGGACCCCTTTTCGAGATATCATACGAATTCAAACTCATCCTGTACATTTATTTTATCAAAAACTATCTAATAAGTACAATGTAAATGGCTACTTTTACCACACAAATAGCGCCCTGCACACGTAAATATCGAACCACGAATCGGGACTGCGTTCCAAACCGCAGTCCGATCTGTACGGTTTGGACTGCGGACGAAATCAAACTCATCCCGTACATTTATTTTATCAAAAACTATCTAATAAGTACAATGTAAGTGGCTTACCACACAAATAGCGCCCTGCACACGTAAAGATCGAACCGCGAATCGGGACTGCGTTCCAAACCGCAGTCCGATCTGTACGGTTTGGACTGCGGATCAAACTGTCGTGCTAATGGCGCGCGCGTAAAGATCGGACCGCGCATCTAGGAGTGATCAGTGACGTGATACGCGGTTAAAACTGTGAGATTTGCTTTTGCGTCGACATGCCAGATCGGACTGTCAGCCCCGCGCACCTTCACGTACGTTTCGGAGTGCCGGTTGGAATGGCGCGTTCCGAACTTTACGTGTGCAGTTCGCTTTTTACTTCGTCTTCTTTATCAGTCGCTGCTGTAGGTATTGCCTGGGATATATTTTTACAGGAATAGGTTTGCCCAGTACTTATTTAAAATACACATGGACTATAACTAACTACTACATGGACAAAGAAGTTTTCCGAAATATCCGCTGGAGTTATGCGTTCCTACCCTTTCCTTCCTATTTATTTTGATTAGTGTCTGTTACTTCATCATCATCATCATCATTTTCAGCCGTTTTCAACCCACTGCTAAGCATAGAACTTTTGTTTATGCCACTCGCCTCCACCCTGCCGGATCCTGATGTCTGAACCCATTACTTATTTGAAAAAAAAATAGCCTTTTTTCTTAATAATTATGCAAATCAGAAATCAGATAATGTCATGGAATTATCCCCTTTAAAACTTTAATGTAGATACTGCAGTCTTTAAAATCTGGGTAAATAATTTTAGAAAAGGTGAGTTGCCACTCGCGAGTCTGCGGTACCTTTTAGCTAGGTACCTATCTACAGTACCTTTACCGACCATATTCCGAGAGTACACATAAAAAAGAGAGGCAATTAGACTCATTAAATAGACGTTTTCATCCAAGGCCAGCCCGTTTTGTTTTTAGCGTAAAAACGCGGAGCGAAAAATCTCACTGTTTTTGTTCATAATTCAATTCTAAAAGCCGGTGTTTTTATTCATAATACCCGTACGAAATCAAACCCGCTGGAGCGTGTTATTTCAATTGATGCCAAAAATTGGCAGTTTTGACTTTTATTCATGTAGTAAGTACCTATTTGCATATAGTCTATTATAATACAAAATAAATATAAATAAATCTTGACGACTTTTAATATTATATTTTAAATATAATTTGAACTAGGCATACCACCGTTTCCGTTTACTATGAAATTTCCTCTCCACCCAAAGGTTGGCTGGAAGAGATCGATTTAAGCGATAAGGCAGCTCATCGTACCATTAATTTTAATTATTTTTTCATTAAGTTGTTGCTATATGATAAATAATAATTAAAAATATTTCATGGAAAACAAACAGCTTTTTTAACAAATCATAGAACATGGCTGAAAATAAACAAGCCTTCTAAGTTTTCACTTATAGAATTTTGAATAACTTCCAGAATTAATAATAAGGAAAAACCTACACAATGAACTATGCTAAATACTTAAATACCTTTAAAAAAGATTAAGTTATTATACCTAACAGATTAATATTCACAAACAGAACAGAGTAATCCAATCTTAGGCCATATCAACCATAGATTTAATTAGATATCTTGTCCTATCTATCTAACTCGATTTATAGTAATTTCAATTTCTACTCCTTCCTCTTCATGGACGAGAGTACTTATCTACTTACCTATTAAGTAGTTTTCTTTTACGTATCGTCTAATCGTTAATTCTAAGTATTGAAATACGAACAACAAAAACATACCTACAGCTGTAAAATATACGAACGCTTTTAATAATCTAATAAGTAGGGGTGCCTGGAACACGTAGATATTACACGTGTAGAAAATATTCTAGCAGAATTTTTCATTTAGAATATTCTTTCTATGTTAATATAAAATACCTCAGAATAAGCTTTGGAAAACGTTTGAAGTTTTTTGTATTTCTATCGCAATTTTCTTTGGATTAAACGATAAGTAACGAAGAAACATTGCTTCGCCAGTAGCTAACATATTGTACTCACAGTAGGTACCAAACTAGTTAACACGTTGACTGTGGGCCTCGGACATAATGCAAAGAGCTGCTGCAGTTCCACGACTGTGTATTTCAGCACAGATTTCAGCACTCAAAGCGTAATACACATCTGGGTTTTATCAATGTATAATATACAAGCTTTTCGCTCGACTTAATGTAGATTTCGTCATAAATGTAGTTTGATGAAAGGTACCCCTTCTGTGTACCCTTGACAATGTTTATGCAAAATTTCAAGCTGAAAAAACAATAAACTCTTTTATCTTTTTTTCGCATGATCCTAACTAGGAAGTTTAGAAAAGGATATCATCATTACAACCTATAGAAGTCCACTGCTGAACATAATTCTCCCCCAAGGAATTCCACGAAGAACGGTCTTGAGCCCTCTCCATCCACCGATTACCTGCAATCTTGACGATGTCTTCGGTCCATCAGGTGGGGATGAGTACACAAAGAAAAGGATATATTATAAAAAAAATACGGAGTGATGTGGTTCCCATAACACAATCTCTGCTTTGGGTCTTTATCATCATCATCATTTCAACCTTTATCGACCCACTGCTGGGCATAGGCTTTCCTTTGATTATGCCACTTGCCTCGATCCTGCGCTTTTCTGAACCGTGTGCCGCCCACGGTCTTTCTAATATCGTCAAATTCTAAATCGCAGGTCTATATGATGAGAGAAATATATCCAGAATAATTTCTTCATTTATTTAAAAACAAAAATATTTTATACTTCCGAGCACAAAGCAAAATCGTCTCAAATATTTCACTTTACTTTTCTATTCTCCTTAATGCGCTATTGTGAAACTTTACAATACAGTTTGCTGACCGGTGTTGCTGAGTACCTACCTAAGCTCAGTACAACAGAGGAACATAGATTCTGTATTTCAAATAATCCGAACAAGCGCTTAGAAATACTAGTTTTCTGCAATAGCATTGAAACTTCACAATGTTTTTATAGGTAGAATATTTCGAATACAGCTTTTGTATATTTTTATTGAATTTACTCTCACAGAAATTCATACACCATAACTCTCGGCTGGCAATTGTAATTCTGAGGTCGTCTCATGGTTTATGTATACGAGCCGATGCGATGGCTAGGTAGTTCGTATGATTACATGCTATGGTTTTACGACACCGGCATCGGTATTAAATTTCCAATATCCTTAGAATAATTTAATATAAAATAGGTAGGATTTCTGTCGTCGAGGTTACTCGTCACCCAATGTTTGAAAACGAAAGATTTCAATTACTGCGTCATGCCCGTCATGACATACTAAGCTGAAACGTGGACACTCACAGTAAAGCTAGTCCACCAGTTAAAATCGCCCAGCGAGCTATGGATCGAGCAATGCTTGGAGTTTCTGAAGGATATGTTCCGCAACGAGACTATCCGATTTAGAACTAAAGTTATCGACATAGCTCAGATAATTAGCAAGCTGAAGTGGCAGTAGGCTGGCCACATTTTTGTGCGTCACATCATATTTTCCTCATTATTTTTGCTTAATAATAAAATCTCTACCAAACCAAAACTTTGTATGGAATTAAAATTAAAATTAGCCAGGTAACTTACAGTGGTAACTTTTTCCTCCATTTAATTTATAAGCAAGATACAAACTTGAAAAGCCGCTGTACTTTAGATATCTTCAAAGAATTTTTGCGGCGAAACTTTCTTGTTTAAAAACAGGCTTTTTATAAATGAAGAAGCGGCTTTAAACTGCTCGAATGACTGGGCTCGGTGTTATTTGATTCAAGCCCTCGGGATTGAAATAAATTTAATTTACCCTTGATGAGCGGACCTGCTTTACGAGCAGCGCCGGGACGTTAATGACCATGATTACTTTGGTAAATACTAAGAACATCTTGGTCGCTCTAAATTGGGTTTTTTCTGGGAAAATGTGTCGGGGAATTTTCTGTTTACTTGATACTTAGGCGCCATTTCTAGAAAAGGCTAAGTAAATATGGACCTTTTGTACGTAAGTGCTTAGATCTGCGGATTTCGATATTACGATTGTATTCCGTGAAAGTACAAATCTTTTATTTCGAAAAATTTACGAATTTTCCTGATCCACAGAAATATTCCACATGTTTTACGAAAACACCCAAATTTTTCATTGTTATTTTGTTATTTCAGCAACCTACACTTACAACAAAACACAATGTTATTAGAAGAACATCAAACATAATGTTTTCGATGAACTGTGTAAATAAACGTTGTCAGAAGGCGATATCTCTTCGTGCACGCGTGAACCTAAAGTACAGTAACTGATGGCTGGTCTGAGAGACCTCGGAGTAATAACCAACCTTGTAAGCAACAACCAGTATTTAAGGTAGTATTTTTTTTGAACCAGTTTTTGTAGGTATATGTAAATCACATCACATCACCCTAATATTATAAATGGGAAAGTTTGTGTGTGTGTGTGTGTGTGTGTGAGTATGTTTGTTCAGACTCAACTCCGTAACGGCAGAACGGATTTGGATGAAACTTTGAATAAATGTACTTCGTTTATGATTTTGCAGGCTTTTTATGCCGGTACGGCGCGGCTGGAAGCTAGTATGGTATACCTTGAAAATAATGCTGGCCACACAGCGTCACATTGCTCCAAACTAAGCAGAGCTTGAGACACATGCAGGGGCGGATTTGATCCATTGGTCGCCCTATCCATGTTCAAGTTTGCCGCCCCCTTACTCGCTGTAAAGCACGAAAAATTCAAATAACCCTCAAGGCTGCTCTTTGCCCTTGGCTCTTCGAAAATCGTGATGCTATTTAAACCCACTCTGTAAGTGAAAAAAATGTCATTCATTACGGTCTGCTCATATTTTTTTTTGGTAAGTTTTATTCATTCATTATTTCACAAAGTTTTGCCGCCCCCTAAATTTTGCTGCCCTAGGCCCGGGCCTACTTGGCCTATTGGGAAATCCGCCCCTGGACACATGAATGCTATACTACTTAAACACATTTTTTTTGAAAATATATAATATACATAGAAAATACCCACACGATTATTTGCAGATTATAAAAACATTTGTCTCGTGGCGGGAATCGAACCCGCAATCTTCGGCGTCTCAGTTAGATCTTCATCCACAATGCCACACAGGTCGTAAAAAGAAATATTTATTTATATTTTAGAAGCAGTCGTATATCATAAAGGTTACGCTAAACCACCTTTTTGTATGTTCTACTCATTCTATAAGTGATATTTTGCAAAAATATTAAAAAGGCCTATTTTTCTATCGTCAGCTAAATTAAAAAAAAAACATTTAGAATAAGTAACAACACTAATGATTTTAAGTAAGTACTCGTATGTAGGTTCATACATACCACGGAAGTCCATGTACATACGTACAAATTTCTTGCTCAGAAAAATTAAAACATTTTCGATACTTAAAAGCAAGTAGGTACTAATATTAATATTTCATATTTATTTATTGCATACAAGTTCATAGTTTGATTGCTTAGGTCTAAGTAGCTTCAATTAGTCTGTACATGTACCCTGTCAGGGCGCAGCAAATAATAATATCAACGATATTTGATAATTAATTAAATAAATAGAATTATTGAATAGGCGGTCACTTTCAAGCAAGCTTTCCTTTTCTTCAAACATACCTATAGCGAAATGTAATATAAGGAACTGCTTTTATTATTCATGATAAAAGCTCTATAGTTCCCTCACTACGGGGTAAAGCCCCGGAGCGAGATTAATAGGGCGACACTTTGTCTAAAGCGGTTTCCCGAATATTTTCCGAATTCTTGTCGGCTTCTGGCCGTAAACTTGTGATAGAATTTCATTTTATTTGATAAAAACTCTGTTGTTCTTTAGAAAACGATTCTGACAACGGTTTTGAGAACTTTCAAGGGCTTACCTACCAGTGAAACCTAAATAAACCTACATTTGTTTTAGAGTAATAGGTACTCTTTGGGAACGTGGAAACTGGATTTTAAAAAGCTAACTAAATTATTGAATTTCTAAAATAAAACTACGTGATTACGTCCACACCGATTTGGGGGCGTTTTAATAATGACGCAATTACATCAGCAACGGATGCAGCCAGGCAACACACAGACGGCTGCATCAGCATTACTATATTCTAAGAAACTGCAAACCGATAACCGTTGGGGTAACCGAGTTCTTGAGTGGAGACCGCGGCTCGGCAAACATAGTGTAGGACGCCCTCCGGCCAGGTGCAGTGACGATTTGCAAAAAGGCTGCTGGTAGATGTTGGATGCGTCGAGCTCAGGACAGGGCGCAATGGCGCTCATTAGGGAAGGCCGATGTCCAGCAGTGGACTGCTGGACTGTGGATGATGATGATGATGAAGAAGAAACTGCATTCAACAAGAAGCATAATCAATATTATAGGGCACAGGCCTCACCTGTCTGACCTGGCGCGGGCATGGCGCGGACGCTTTCCTATTCCATTCAAATTTAATACAAAATACACGGAAATAAAGCACAATTTAGCTCGGACGACTTCGCGTCATAACCACGTCCAATCAACGATATACCGTGTGTCCTAAATTGTACTTTATTTCCATGCATTTTGTATGAAATTTGAATGGAATAAGAAACCGCCAGTGCCATGTCTGCGCCCGACGCTAGGTCACATTCATCGGGCACGGACACGGCACGGACATGGCACAGGCGGTTTCCTATTCCATTCAAATTTCATACAAAATGCATGGAAATAAAGCACAATTTAGGGCACACAGTATGTCGTTGCTCGGACGTATGACGCGCCATTTCGGCGCCCGCGCCCGATCGCCGCCAGATGGGCGTCAGATGGCCGCCAGTTCGTAGTATGTACTTGCTTGCGACATACGTCTGTTAGTGATGTAAAAATGCGTGACGAATGACGATATCGAATTTAATATTGAATTTTGTGAATTGATTGTAAAATATGCAACGCTTTATGATCATTGTCGTTCCATTATTGTAACTGAAATGTTCAAGATAAATTGTGGCCGGAAATCGGAAAGAGATTAAACTAAATCGGTATTAAGATTTTTTTATGTAATACCTATGGTAATACTAGCTGATCCTTGTGCAAATTCGTTTGCGCGTATTTTCTTCAACTGTATCAGGGCCCGATTTGGTAACCCGATGAAGAGGTTTTCGGCAGGGTTTTTCCAAAAGCTTAGTTAACCCTCTCCGTATGGGTTACACTATTATTTGATAGGTTAAACAATTCAAAACCCTTTTAATTAGGTTTCCTGATCATGAGGGTTATCAATAGTATTGGGTTTTGGTATTATTCCAAAACCCATTCCTCAGGGTTACCCTTTTTATAATTGTAACACGGGTTATACGTGGGTTATAGGAGATAAAGGAGAAAATAATTTATGTCAAAAGATGAAAATTAATTGCGGTAATTGTGTTCTAAGCATTAAGGGCGGAAATGCAGACTACTAATTGTTTATTTTACGCAATAATAATTTTATTATAATAAAATTGGAATAAATTTTCAATGACAGCTGTCAAACTTAAATCGACCATATCTCGAGAACTACTTATCTTAGACTTGCCTTTACTAGCTCAAATAATTGCTATTGACATGAACTTAATTTTCGATGACAGCTGTCAAACTTAAATCGACCATATCTCGAGAACTACTTATCTAAGACTTGCCTTTACTAGCTCAAATGATAGCTATTGACAAGACCTTAATTTTCGATGACAGCTGTCAAACTTAAATCGACCATATCTCCAGAACTACTCATCCTAGACTTGCTTTTACTAGCTCAAATGATTGCTATTGACATGAACTTAATTTTCGATGACAGCTGTCAAACTTAAATCGACCATATCTCCAGAACTACTCATCCTAGACTTGCTTTTACTAGCTCAAATGATTGCTATTGACATGAACTTAATTTTCGATGACAGCTGTCAAACTTAAATCGACCATATCTCGATAACTACTCATCCTAGACTTGCCGTTACTAGCTCACATGATAGCTATTGTTAAGATCTTAATTTTCGATGATAGTTTTTAGTTTGACAGCAGTCATCGAAAATTAAGATTTTATTAGTAGCTATCATTTGAGCTAGTAACGGCAAGTCTAGGATGAGTACTTCTCGAGATATGGCAAATTCAAGTTTGACATATGTCATTGAAAATAGAGATCTTGTCGATAGCTATCTTTTGAGCAATTAACGGCTAGTCTAGTAGTTCCAGAGATATAATTTACAGATGAATTTGTAGAATGAGTACATACATACATTTCGAGTGGAGCTTTGAGTTGAATTTCGAGTTTGAATTTTAAAGTGACAGTGACAGTGACAATCAAAAATTATTATTTAAAATAGTTGACTGCGGGTCTCGGACATAACGCTTTATAAAATGCTCATTATGTGTATGTACTATTGGCTTTGCCTAATAAATACAATAAAAATAAAAAATAACGCTACGCAGAGTACTCTGCGATGATGCCCTATGAAAACTGACTGAAACACATTTTTTTTCTTTTTAACATGTTGACTGCGGGCCTCAGTCATCATCTCAGTCGTCACATTAACTGATGACTTATGAAAACTGAAACACATGTTTTTTTTTCTTTTTAATATGTTGACTGCGGGTCTCGTATATGACAACGCATACTCTGCGATGATGACCAATGAAAACTGACTGAAACGCAGCACTTTCCTTATGTTTTCAAAACTTTTCTTGAATCCAGTGACGCTGTTCCTTCAACCAAATAAAGCGATCCGAACTAATACCTAATGATTGATGACATAAATCAAGAGTCAAAATCTAAATTCCCCCACCCAGTGTCAGGCGTAATGATAACTATTGTGTAACATTCAAAAAAACCTATCAAGAGGTAACTCCATTCATTCGTTTAACCTTATAAGAGGGTAACCCTATCGACTGAAAACCAAAAGGAACGGGTTACACTTTCGCTTGTGTTAGGAGGAGAATACCCAAACGAAAGGGTAATCCCGTCAACTGTATAACCCAATGAAGGGGTTTCACTTTCGAAGCAACTAACTCGAAATCGGGGTTGTACGGGCCCTGATCTGTATATTAATTAATTGTATGCACGAAAGCAAGAGCATCTTCGTTTTCTGAGGATGACATGCTGACACATCGATACCGGACAACAGACTGCACTACACTTGTGCCTCTGTCGCGTCATTTCTGCGTCATGTCCGAGCCATGTCCGCGCCATGCCCGCGCCATGTCCTCGCCACGTCCGTGCCACGTCCGCGCCATGTCCGCGCCATGTCCTTGCCCGATATGTGTGACCTGTGCCTAAACCGAGGCTGAAGGGCGAGGGGTCCTTATAACTAGGTAAGTAAATAAATATGTTTAATGTTTTTAAATACCTAACAAAAACATCATAGGATAAATAAAATTCTTCAAAGATTATTTCAATTTTGTCAATTATTGTCACTCTTAATAAAACCTACTAGCTTCCGCCCGTGGCTTCTTTAGCGTGGTATCCAGATAAAAATTAAGCATGCAAATAAGGAACTTAACTGGTTTGTGGATGTTTCAATTTGCTTTAGCATGTTATAAAGTAAGTGAGAATCGTACTTAATGTTATCCTAGGTGTAGAACAAATTTGTGAAAAATTTAAACTCAATTCGTTTAGTAGTTTTTCAGATTGTACAGATTACATATAACATTACAGAAAAATATCCAAGGCTTTATACATAACACAGCTTAAATAACAAAAACTCACACAATTCCACACACCAGCCTACATCAGTCCACTGCTGGACATAGGCCTCCCCTAATAAAGGGCCCATAATCCCCACGCTGGGCGTGCGGGTTGGGGATCGCAGAGCACAGCTTCTCGCACTAACGACGCTGCTGCCCGTCGGTGGGTACAAACATCTAAATAAAATCTTACAATTAAGAACACAAAATATAACGTAGGTATAAATGTACATACCATCTGGATGTCATGTAGGTAGTAGTATGTAAGGACGTAGAAATATATTATAGGACATAAAAAAACAAAGGACTATTAAAAAATGTATAATATTTACATAGAACTAGGTCCAATCTACTGAGTGGGTAGGTTTTGGAGAGAAGGAAGGATAAACAAACATTTTACATAAATTTCACAGTAGACAATAGACAAACATCATTTACCACTTGGTACAAAACACATACAACAACAGAATTAAGTAAGTAAATTAAATAATTATTTAATAAATAAATAATGCTGGACGTACCACACAGCATCATGTAGCCCCAAACTAAGCAGAGCTTGTGTTATGGGAACCACATGATTGATATACTACATAATATACTTTTTTTTGTAAATACATACATATCATACATAGAAAAGACCCAGACCCGAGACAAATATCTGCAGAACATACAAACATTTGTCCCGCAGCGGGAATCGAACCCGCAACCTTCTTCAGGCGGGCTTTCACGCACTGCGCCACAGAGGTCGATTAATAGTTAAATAGTAGCCACAAACATTTTCTTTGATTCAAAAAGTAGGTATAAGTACTCGTAAATAGTAATTTTATTAAAAGACTTTTAAAAGGCGTGTGTAGCCTGTGCTGTCACTCAACCAAATCATGTTGCAATGTGTTAGACCGTGTCTAACTTACATTTTGTTGTAAAGTGTATTGTTAAATAAAGACCTTTTAAAAACAAACAAATAATTACAAACTTTTAAGAACTAAACATTTAGCTTTAATAATATTAGTAGGATCTATTTATCATTATTTTTCTATTCGATAGCGAACATGTCTAAAATAAAATATTCTATTTCTATTTCCCCGGTTCATTTTACACTCGGCTTGCAATTCCGCAATACCAATATCCAATACCGTAGCGGTAATCCCTACATGCTACGGAGTGCTACGGAAGCTACGTTGTAGCCCACGCCGTAGCTCGTAGCCTATGCCGTAGCTCGTAGCATTGTAGCGTGTATTGCTGGCAGCATTTACACGGAATTAGAATGGAACAATTACTGTTTCCTATTAGAGTTAACTAATTATTATTAATGCGTATGTGTGTTTTTTTTGTTTCCTACTCAAACGATCATCATGAAATTTGTCAGTGTTTGTAAAGAAAAGGACATGGGCCCTTTTCATCCAGAAAAGAGTACTTATGCAGATGTCTCATATCAACTTGGAGAGAAAATAAATATATTATATTTATATTAATCATATTTGAAGGGTAACTTATAAATTATTCAATTACTAATTATATCAGTATTAATAAATATATAAAGGCGCAATGGCGCTCATTAGGGGATACCTATGTCCAGCAGTAGAGTGCTATAGGCTGATGATGATGATGATGAATAAGACTCTTTTCTCGATATCTCGATACGGGATAGAAAGATAACTTTCAACGCGAGCGAAGCCAAAGCTAGTATTGATAAATTTGCCTTATGCCGCAGTCAGGACGCTGCGGAACTTTACAAGTTTTACGTAAGTTTGCCGCACATTTGGTGCATATAGGATATATCCGGCTTAGTAACTGCATATAAAGAGGCTCCATGAACTAAAACTATAATAAATAGGGTCACAATATATACCGATGGATATACTGTACAAAATAATATAGATACCTACCTTAAAAATATAAAAAACATGCCATTAATACACATTTTTCTAAATATCTGCAAAATTCTGCCTTTTTCAAAGCCATGTTTTAAATTATTTAATTACTATCGTTGGCTCGTTCCATATTCAAGGAAATATGTATACTTACACGTTTTTCAATTTTATCGAAATTTTATCCCGAATATAAATGGGTAAAACAAATAAAGAGCATAATGCGACCATAAAATGTATGTGAGAAGAATATCTACATATCAGTGGTTTAATAAAATTAGCTTGCTCCATGTGACTTGGAATAATAGCATTTTTTTTCCTTTTGAATCTGTAGCTCTTTTCTGTTTTCATATCGACTAGCGCAACACGGACATAGTGAGAAGACTCAAAAGAACCAAGCCTTTTGAGCTAGTGTACTGTTAATATTAATAAAATTAGTGCAATAGTGCTTTATAAAGAACACAAGAACAACGCGTGTCGCCTTAAGTAAATAGAGACAGTAAGAAAGTGTTGATGGACACATTCTCAGAAATACTTCATTTTATAAAACTAGGTCAATGTTAAGTTACATATTAGTCTATCATAAGGCTAGATTGTAATATTTTTACTGTACATTTCAAATAACAATTTGCACTTGGTAAAAAAAATATATCGACTAGCTATCTGAGTTATACTTATTTCAACTTAATTATTTACTAGCGACCCGCCCCTGCCTCTCACGGGTGCAAACTACACATATAAAACTTCCTCTTGAATCACTCTATCAATAAAAAACCGAATTAAAAACCGCGTACTTTTAAAGATCTAAGCATACATACGGACAGACAGACAGCGGTAAGCGCTTTTTTTATACTATGTAGTGATTCCTAGATTAATTTAAACGTTGACTGCCCTGGAGTTGTTCCTGAGCCAGGTGTTTTCAGCACTCAAAGCGCCTGGATGTAGAATTTACTCACCTCAGTAATTTTTTTTATACATTTTAATCCACGCAGTTACTCCTCTGGCTACCCTTACGAATTACGAATGTATTCATTTTCATTATTTCACTTAAAATGTATGATCGACTTAGTGTACCAAACTCACCTTGCTTTTTTACTTTTAGTTTGAGAAAAATAAAGTAAATAAAGCGTTGTGCCCTTTGTTTAAAATCGAATGTGCAAATGGTATAATTGTATTATCATGTAGCATAAGACGCTTTATTATAAAAAAAATATTTTGTAAGTATTATTAAATAGTAATCCTAAATAAATAAATTAACTTAATATATTTCTATGTATATAGCGTAAATGCGGCCGAAATACCTACTTGTGGTCTCAGAAACCGCTCACGTTACAGACCTCGCTAAATTGTTTATCAAAGGACTTAAATCCACAAAGACTTGAGCAAAATCTTCTCTGCTTTCACACAAGGTGCCGCTTAATATTACTTTGAGAATGAAAAGCAAAGTGATTTTGCGCTTGTTTATTTTTCTACCACGCCGCGACGTTAATAAAATGTCGGGGCTTTTCAAGAGCAAATCTTATTCGAACTATGCTGCCTACTAAGATTTTATTCTATCAAATAAGTAAGTATTTCTTGAGTACCTAAGGTATAGGCCCCACTTGTCTGACCTGGCTCGGGCATGGCACGGGCGCTTTCCTATTCCATTCAAATTTAATACAAAATTCATGGAAATAAAGCACAATTTAGCTCGGACGACTTCGCGTCATAAGCACGTCCGATCAACGACATACCGTGTGTCCTAAATTGTGCTTTATTTCCATGCATTTTGTATGAAATTTGAATGGAATAAGAAACCGCCAGTGCCTTGTCTGCGCCCGACGCTAGTCACATTCATCGGGCACGGACGTGGCGCGGACATGGCACAGGCGGTTTCCTATTCCATTCAAATTTCATACAAAATGCATGGAAATAAAGCACAATTTAGGCCACACGGTATGTCGTTGCTCGGACGTATGACGCGCCATTTCGGCGCCCGCGCCCGATCGCCGCCAGATGGGCGTCCGATGGCCGCCAGATCGTAGTATGTACTTGCTTGCGACATACGTCTGTTAGTGATGTAAAAATGCGTGACGAATGACGATATCGAATTTAATATTGAATTTTGTGAATTGATTGTAAATGCAACGCTTTATGATCATTGTCGTTCCGATTATTGTAACTGAAATGTTCAAGATAAATTGTGGCTGGAAATCGGAAAGAGATTAAACTAAACCGGTATCAAGATTTTTTTATGTAATACCCATGGTAATACTAGCTGATCCTTGTGCAAATTCGTTTGCGCGTATTTTCTTCATCTGTATCAGGGCCCGATTTGGTAACCCGATGAAGAGGTTTTCGGCAGAGTTTTTCCAAAAGCTTAGTTAACCCTCTCCGTATGGGTTTACACTATTATTTGATGGGATAAACCATTCAAAACCCTTTTGATTAGGTTACCTGATCATGAGGGTTATCAATAGTATTGGATTTTGGTATTATTCCAAAACCCATTCCTTAGGGTTACCCTTTTTATCATTGTAAAACGGGTTATACGTGGGTTATAGGAGATAAAGGAGAAAAAACATTCGGTCAAAAGATGAAAATTAATTGCGGTAATTGTGTTCTAAGCATTAAGGGCGGAAATGCAGACTACTAATTGTTTTTATTACGCAATAATAATTATATTATAATAAAATTGGAATAAATTTTCAATGACAGCTGTCAAACTTAAATCGACCATATCTCGAGAACTACTCATTTTAGACTTGCCTTTACTAGCTCAAATGATAGCTATTGACATGAACTTAATTTTCGATGACAGCTGTCAAACTTAAATTGACCATATCTTGAGAACTACTCATCCTAGACTTGCTTTTACTAGCTCAAATGATTGCTATTGACATGAACTTAATTTTCGATGACAGCTGTCAAACTTAAATCGACCATATCTCAAGAACTACTCATCTTAGACTTGCCTTTACTAGCTCAAATGATAGCTATTGACAAGACCTTAATTTTCGATGACAGCTGTCAAACTTAAATCGACCATATCTCGAGAACTACTTAACTTAGACTTGCCTTTACTAGCTCAAATGATTGCTATTGACATGAACTTAATTTTCGATGACAGCTGTCAAATTTAAATCGACCATATCTCGAGAACTACTTATCATAGACTTGCCTTTACTAGCTCAAATGATAGCTATTGACAAGACCTTAATTTTCGATGACAGCTGTCAAACTTAAATTGACCATATCTTGAGAACTACTCATCCTAGACTTGCTTTTACTAGCTCAAATGATTGCTATTGACATGAATTCAATTTTCGATGACAGCTGTCAAACTTAAATCGACCATATCTCGAGAACTACTCATCCTAGACTTGCCGTTACTAGCTCACATGATAGCTATTGTTAAGATCTTAATTTTCGATGACAGTTTTTAGTTTGACAGCTGTCATCGAAAATTAAGATTCTATTAGTAGCTATCATTTGAGCTAGTAATGGCAAGTCTAGGATGAGTACTTCTCGAGATATGGCAAATTCAAGTTTGACATATGTCATTAAAAATAAAGATCTTGTCGATAGCTATCTTTTGAGCAATTAATGGCTAGTCTAGGATGAGTAGTTCCAGAGATATAACCATTTACAGATGAATTTGTAGAATGAATTTCGAGTGGAGCTTTGAGTTGAGTTGAGTGTGATAGTGACAGTGACAATCCAAAATTATTATTCAAAATAGTTTTGAAGGTCATATTTTTTCTTTTTAACACGTTGACTGCGGGTCTCGGACATAACGCTTTACAAAATGCTCATTATGTGTACTGTTGGCTTTGCCTAATAAATACAATAAAAATAAAAAATAACGCTACGCAGAGTACTCTGCGATGATGCTCTATGAAAACTGACTGAAACACATTTTTTTCTTTTTAACATGTTGGCTGCGGGCCTCAGTCATGACATAACTGATGACTTATGAAAACTGAAACACCATTTTTTTTTCTTTTTAATATGTTGACTGCGGGTCTCGTATATGACAACGCATACTCTGTGATGATGACCAATGAAAACTGACTGAAACACAGCACTTTCCTTATGTTTTCAAAACTTTTCTTTAATGCAGTGACGCTCTTCCTTCAACCAAATAAAGCGATCCGAACTAATACCTAATGATTGATGACATAAATCAAGAGTCAAAATCTAAATTCCCCCACCCAGTGTCAGGCGTAATGATAAACATTGTGTAACATTCAAAAAAACCTATCAAGAGGTAACTATATTCATTCGTTTAACCTCATAAGAGGGTAACCCTATCGACTGAAAACCAAAAGGAACGGGTTACACTTTCGCTTGTGTTATGAAGGAGGAATAAAGGAGAAGGGAAAGGAGAATACCCAAACGAAAGGGTAATCCCGTCAACTGTATAACCCAATGAAGGGGTTTCACTTTCGAAGCAACTAGCTCGAAATCGGGGTTGTACGGGCCCTGATCTATATATTAATTAATTGTATCCACGAGAGCAAGAGCATCTTCGTCTTCTGAGGATGACATGCTGACACATCGATAACGGACAACAGACTGCACTACACCTGTGCCTCTGTCACGTCATTTCTGCGTCATGTCCGAGCCATGTCCGCGCCATGCCCGTGCCATGTCCTCGCCACGTCCGTGCCACGTCCGCGCCATGTCCGCGCCATGTCCTTGCCCGATATGTGTGACCTGGGCCTAATTCGGGGCAGCAACCTTGTTCTTAATCCTAAAAAAATATCTAAATATCTTCTTATTATTATTATGAGCCTGAATTGTAACTGCAGTGGGACAAAAAAATCTTCTTCAATCATGATAATTGTTGCCTCTACTTGGAAGTGTTTGCTGGTTGTTTGTGTGAATATCTGACCTAGGAATACATATTCCAACTCAAAAAGTATAAATTAAACCTTCACACATAAGTACAAAAAATACCGAATTTATAACTATGTAGGTACAAGAGTTTTCTTGATAATTTAACATTAGATACAAATGTATCTACAGAATTTTGTTCAAAACGCGCACGACCCTAAAAAAACTATAGTAGTAATTCCATTTATACTACAAAGATAGGGCAGTAAAAGAACAAAAAATCTGATCCAACCTCTTTGGTCTTATGTATCATTCACGTACCTGTTGTGTAGGAAGAAAATGAGTTTTTTTATCGTTCAACAGTAATATAGGCGATATTGCGTTCGTGTTACCACGGGGTGCCGTAACCCAGGGAACTGTGTCAACACTCTCATGGTTTATTAGGCAATCGGGTGGCTGTTGACTCAGAAGGTCTTATAAAACGAAAGTAAAATTGGCAGCTTTTTATCAAACGTTTTTTCAGTCACTTCCTTTGAACACCTTATATTTATTTATCGTCGTTTTAAAAAACAACGTTCAATAGCAGTCTTTATTTCCTCGTTTTTCTAAATACATGAAACAACAGATAAGAAATTGCGGATTTTTCAAAAAGAAATACCATTTTTGTTATTAATTTAGTTTAAATATGTAATTTGCTTTTTTAATAATAAGTAGGTAACAAAATGTTCTGTGTTTGTGAATTAAGAATTATAGCATCTCTTAATCCGGTCACTACTTGGATGGGTGACAGTTAAGTGGAATTTAAATCAGAGCGCTTCCGTGCTTCGGAAGGTAAGTACGTTGTTAAGTACGTCACGGTTTTTTCAGACATTCCGACACTAGAGTTGGTCACTAGCTCATACGAAGAAGAAGATGTCTTCATCTTTATTCATGGAGATAATGGTTAATTCAAGTAGGTACCTAATTCATAATCTCATTGAGACCCTTTCTTTAGTATAAGCTGCAAAAACAAAAGAGTTATCACACCATCATAATTTAAACGCCAAAGTTTTAATTGCTTTATTTAGAAACTATTATTTTGTTTTAAATAGGTTAATTCCATCGAAATTGTGCTCTATAGAGTCATAGTCTCCAAATGAAAACGATCAAAAATCGTCCGAGCGTCGTTGACAAACGTACCTACATAATAATCAAAATACCACATTTACACTAATTTAGATCTTGTGTCGCATATAAAGTTTTCAATGTCGTTGAAATAGGCAGCGTGCGCAGAGTTTTGGTACGGATATTATTTTCCACGTCCGTGGCTCTAGAGTATAACCCGATGCTTGATTCAGATAAAAGTTATTCGTTGTCGCTTTGTTCTTTTGTTTACATTTCACATACACGCCACGTTTTAAATTAGCAACCGTGCTATAGCACTGCATTTTAATAAAGGTACAATAAAATGGTAGACGTGTCTCGACACAGTTATGCAAAAGATACAAAGATTCGAAAAGTTAATTTAATTTTGCTAGAACTATGAAAGGATATGTAAAATAATTGCTTTAGAAATATTTTTTTACAGTATTTAATAGTCGCAACTTTACTATATTATTAACTTATTACTATTAACTATTATTATTTACTTTATTATTAACTTTAAAATATAAACATTTGAAACCTTTTTAAAAGCTATTCTTAAATGTGTGGGTGTTTTCTATGTATGATATGTATGTATTTACAAAAAAATATATATCTATGTAGTATATCAATCATGTTGTTCCCATAACACAAGCTCTGCTTAGTTTGGGGCTGATGACATGATGCTGTGTGATGACGTCCAGGATTATTTACTTATTTATTTATTCAAATTTTGCTAGAAGAATGAAGGGATAATAATGTAAGTATTAATCTGTTATAGTTGCTTTATGAATTTACTTGTACAGTATTTAATAGTCGCAACAGTACCAAACAATGTATCAAAAATAAAACGCTATTATAGTAAATGTTCTAATGAAAAAAAGGTCGCAAATTCAGACCCATCAGAATCAAAATTTTTGAGATAGGTAAATAATACTAGCCTAGGTAACAAATACTACATACAACAAATACTACCAGGTACTCATCTACTGTAACTGTACCATAATGGAATTGAAATGCTGCCAACAATGCACTGACGTCTGGCACTCGTCTGGGTTCCTTAGTTTGGTCTAAATAAACAGTAGATTCGCATGTCATTTCCTCGTGAAAGTTACTGAATAGGTAGGAGGAATTGTTTGAAAAATAGGCATTGAGCCAAATGTGATTTAAGCTCTGCGCGCCTAGTCTAGTTTAGTTCTGCAAGATGGGAATTTCTTTCCGATAGATCCTTATCTGAAGAAACGCAAACAATTTTCAAAAGAACTGCAGGTGTTATATTGTCTACAAAAGTATCATTGGTCTTGCGATTAAGTAGAAACTGAGGGGGTCATGGCGTGGCTTACTTAGCAGACTGGTTAAGCAACACTGTCCGTCCAGTACTTTGATGGGTGACCGTTTAGTAGCATTTAAATCTGAGGTGCTTGGGAAGGCACGTTTAGATGTGGATCTCGGCTTTTTTGGCCTAAAAACTCCAACACCATTGTTGGCCACTAGCTCATACGAAGAAAGAAGGAAGTAGAACCTCCAATTAAATAAAATAATACATCTAAAGTAATTTTATGAAGCTATTGCATAGCTTCTATCGAGGGCCTTGAGCGCGGGGACCGAATCCAGAAATTCCGTAACGAAAAAAAACCTCACGCTCCCCACTCCGACGGGCACGGAGGTGTGGCTTGCATGCCGGGCATTGTCTAACGTCGTTTCTTTTCGGCAGTCTTCGACACGGTGTTTGTGTGCGTGCAACTAGACGTATTTTTATTTAATAAAAGAAAAAAAAATGTTTTCTTATCGGTCACCACGCTCAAAAAGTGTAACTTGAATTAATATCAAAGAAAAAGAAATACTGCATAAATAAAATAAATAAATAATTATAATTGCATAAGTTGATACAAAATGCTATGCAATAGCTTTACCGCGGCAGTCCCCGAGTGCCACACGTCTTTTTTTTTTTAATTTGTTTTTCATGAATACAATTTAAATGATAATGATTGAATGGCTCTTGTGACGAGCCTCGACATTCCAAACCACAGCATTTTTGTGGGTCAGAGAATCCGGAGCGTAACACCTGAAGGTATTCTTTGACCCTTTTCGGAGTAAAAGGTATTAAAAATATTTTACGTGACATTTTCTTTTATATCTTTATTTAATTTGGGACCTTTACCTACCAACAATGCTATGTCGGTCCTATTGTACCCTAAACAGTTCATATAAACTTATCACAAAACTATTATTATTCTTAATTCTAAATGGTACATTCATACACTTCTTTACTTGTTTTGATCCACTGATTATTGATGTTTAAATATGTTGAGCAAAGAGCTTTTTCCGAAGTAGGTTCCGCATGATAATGCCCAGTCACGTCAGTTTAAACATCAATCCCTTTCAGTTTGGTTTTTATTATAATCCATCAGTAACTTTGTTGCTCTTAATCAATATTGTAATAAATAATGCTGAAATATCACACAGCAGCCTATAGCAAACAAACAGAGTCTGTGTTAAGGGAGCCACATGACTAATATAATACATAAGTATAATCATGGGTATAATACGTAGGTATACATATTAAACATAGAAAACACCAAGATACAAGATACAAGATATTTATTTGCATATAAGTGTAAGTAACAGTAGGTCTTAAGACTAGTTGTAAGTACATGACTTATTCACCGATATTGCAAATTTCGTGGGTTAGGGCGCTTTACATTTGGTAAAATTAAAAAATGTACAAAGATTACCTATAAAAATAACTAAGTACAAACCGAAATTATACTTTGATTATATTTATATTATATTTGTACAAAGATGAATAAAAAAAATAAAACAAACATTTGCAAATCACATTTGTCTCGAAGGAAACAAACCCGCAATGTTGTAATGCATATTGTGTACGACACAATATGAATTTAAAACTATCCGCATTGAAAGCAATAACTTGTATTCTACCAAGAATATATTAGCATAATACCTACACAAACCTACATTACTAATATATTTTAAGCTATAAGTTTCTAAGTCTACTAACATCATTGTACTACCCATAGTCTACTGTTTCAAAACTCACTTCGTTAAAACCATATTTCATTAATTCTCTATTATTTCTCATGATAAGTGAATTGTATTCTATTTTTGAGAAATAAATATCTTAAACCATACTTGTAAGCTTGTTATTGTCTAGTGTATAAACTCTTTGATATGACCTAATAGTATAGCCTTGCTTACTCTCCCGATTGCGTATCCATCACGATCTATATGAATGTTTGTTTGTACGACAAACAGACCGTGATGCCCCATCCATTGCGCCATCGCCCGGGGACCCATTCCCCGAAATCACGTATCGACGGAATTCTGCGGAATCTTTACCCTGTTTCCACATTGGTCAAAACTTTATGTAAATATCCTATCTCCTTTGTAAATTATGAATTCGAAGTAACTCTTTCTCTATGTATTGTTTAAGGAATCTGCACAACCTTGAACTGATGAAGCTGTTTGTACAAAGGTATGAGAAATATATCATTGCTGGTCAGTCCATTGCTGGACATAGGCCTCCCCTAGTAAGAAGAGGGATATGTCCATAAACCCCACGCTGGGCATACGGGTTGAGGATCGCAGAGCACAGCTTTTCGTACAGTCGATGCTGCTGCCAGATGGCGGCAATGGAATTAAGCTGTTCTATACCGCAATCAGCCGGTTGCCAGAGCCCCGTTTCCTATTTAGCAGGGTGCACCACTAGCTGGTGAGACTGACTAGGGTTCCTAAAATGGAAATAGAACCCAAAATTATTAACATATTCAAATTCAAAAACAATAATGAAAATAAGCGGTCTTATCGCTTTACAGTTTACCTTTTTATACATAACTAATGATCTAATTAAAAATTTTCTCTCAGCACTCGTACAAACTCGTATAAATTCAGTATTCAGCATGAAACACCAAGTCCTAATTTCATTAAATGAACCCTAACGAAAAGACGAAAATTAGCTTTCAGAAAATTTGTTATCACATTTTTAGATTCCTTTTTCCGTCGTTTAGGTAATTAAATGTACGGGCATCTTCTTAGATACTGTCAGTGACAAAAGTATCTATAACTACCTACAACGTAACAAAATCTCAATCAGCGAACTATGGAACAAGCTATGCTCGGAGTGTCTCTGAAACATAGGATTCGTAATGAGACTATCCGAAAGAGAACTAAACTCATCACCATTACAGGACCTACAACACAAGTCTCAATGACTTAGTGTGGGTTCTGTCTGAAAACATTTTACTATCATTTTCTTTAAGTAGAATAAATTTACTGTATGTAATTGCTTGCTTCATATGAAATAATTATAATACGAAAATATTAAATGACATAGCTCAAAGAATTAGCAAGCTGAAGTGACAGCGGGCTATAACCTAAATTGGTTGTTAAATGGAGACTGCAGCAAACGAACTGTAGGACGCCCTCTGGCCTAGTTAAATGACGATCTATGAATAGCGTCGGATACGTCGAGCTGGAGAAGGGGTCCTCCATTTCTACCAGTGGTCTGCTATAGGTTGATGATGATATTGATTACAAAATATTTTTTAAAAGTTATAGTTAAAACCTTCAACATTCTCTTTTCAAAATTGATTTATGAATACAAACAAGAACATTTAATACAAGCTAAATTTTTTGCACACAATTCGTGGAACTCGTCAGCATTTATTGGAAGTTTAATTTTTGTATTATTAGGCTATAATTTATTGGCATGACCCTGTAGCCAGCGCTTTTGTCGCTGACTGTACCAAGGGAGGCAGAAGAGTCGTATTCTCGGAAACAACCCTCTTAATGAAGGTTTGTTAGGGACTTGCGAAATATACAGTCTTGTGAAGGAAAAAGTTGTCATTTTCTTTTATGGTCTTCGCATATTCGGTGCCGTGATTTGTAGGCTTTTTAGTAGTAGAGTTCAACGTGTTCTTCTGTTTGTAGTAAATCTGAACTATTTTATTATATATACCAAATTAATAACTAAAATTATAGTTCTATTCTGTACCTAATTCGTTTATAATTGCCCTAACACTCATTGCTAAAATGGCGTTTAACTTATTATGTATATTATCCATCTATTTCCAACAAACAATCTGTAAATTATATACAAAACTCTTATCTTTGTAGTTACAATAAGTAAAATAGCATATGTTATTTACCATATACACTTAGGTACGCCTACATTTGTTTATGCTAAGAGCCTTTAACATTTTATTACATAATCTGCCGCCAAACTAGCACATAAACTGGTAATTTCGCCTATGGTCGTATTTATTGTACCTATTGCTAGATGAAATTCATACTCTTTTAAAAGAAAGGGACCTTATCGCCATAAGATAAAGTAGTTATTAGCTCGCAGGAAAGCAGAGTCAACGCACTCTTTACGTAGAATTTACAGCGGCATGTATGTCGTGGTCCGTAAGTCAAGTGGCGCGATGAATAGCGATGAAAGGGGCAGTTTGAAAACATATTTTACAGGAAGGTGTTCCTTTTTGTGTGGAGAAAGGCTAGAGGAGACTTGGACTATTTGGTTGTACTTTCTGTTCATGAGGTTTCAAAGTTTGCCGTAACTGGAAACGTAGTACCTAGGTACTGAAGGGCGATCACAAATATTTCAACCTAACGTAAAGGTAAGTTTTGGCCAATGACAAAAAGTTGTTTCGAATGCTCGCTTTCTCATTGGTGTTTTCCTGATCGAGTATAGTGCCCTGGTTCATGAAATTGTGACATTCGCCTGTAGTTTCGCAGATTTAAGAGGTACGTAGATCGGCCATATTCTATAAGCAGGAGGGCTTCAAACTGCAATTTAAATTTTCAAAATTTCAAATTTTTTTCGCTGACTTGTATCGAGAATTTTCCAATAACTTGTTTTGAGTTCGCTATTCAAGAAACGGAAATAATAGTATCTTGGGTTTGAATTCAGTTACAATTTGAGCCATCTTAGGAGGGGACAAAAACTGTATTATTTATGCGGTAGAAGGGCCTTTACGCGCGAGGCCAGTCGGCGTTCCGTTCCGTTTATTGTCAGTACGATAAAGTCAAATTTTATCGCTTCTAAATTACAAGTATATTTAATGCACCTGGGTGAATTAGCTCAGGTGAATTAAGTTTACGTCACCACATTTTCAATGCTTTTGATTGTTGCGCGTAGTATTTGATCTGTAGATTTTTCGCTTGTCTTCGTTATCCAGCCTCTGTAGAGCGATCACAAATATTTCAACCTGTCGTATTATAAACGTATCGTGATATTTTGGCCAATGAGAAAGCGTAGATTCAAAATAACACTTTGTCATTGGCCAACATTTTTCTTTGCGCTTAAGGCGTAGGTCACACATATCGGGCGCGGACATGGCGCGGACATGGCGCGGACGTGGCACGGACGTGGCGAGGACATGGCACGGGCATGGCGCGGACATGGCTCGGACATGACGCAGAAATGACGTGACAGAGGCACATGTGTAGTGCAGTCTGTTGTCCGATATCGATGTGTCAGCATGTCATCCTCAGAAGACGAAGATGCTCTTGCTCTCGTGCATACAATAAATTAATATCAGATCAGGGCCCGTACAACCCCGATTTCGAGTTAGTTGCTTCGAAAGTGAAACCCCTTCATTGGGTTATACAGTTCGTTTGGGTATTCTCCTCCTAACACAAGCGAAAGTGTAACCCGTTCCTTTTGGTTTTCAGTCAGTTTGAGTTTCAGTGAGTCAACCTCATAACAGGGTAACCTGTTATGAGGTTAAACGAATGAATGGAGTTACCTCTTGATAGGTTTTTTTTGAATGTTACACAATGGTTATCATTACGCCTGACACTGGGTGGGGGAATTTAGATTTTGACTCTTGATTTATGTCGTCAATCATTAGGTATAAGTTCGGATCGCTTTATTTGGTTGAAGGAAGAGCGTCACTGCATTAAAGATCTTAAAATAAGAAACTAAAAACTGTCATGTAAGCTAGTAACGGATAACGGAACGCAAGTAAAGGATGAGTAGTTCTCGAGATATGGTCGATTTAAGTTTGACAGCTGTCATCGAAAATTAAGGTCTTGTCAATAGCTATCATTTGAGCTACTAAAGGCAAGTCTAAGATGAGTAGTTATCGAGATATGGTCGATTTAAGTTTGACAGCTGTCATTGAAACTTAAGGTCTTGTCAATAGCTATCATTTGAGCTACTAAAGGCAAGTCTAAGATGAGTAGTTATCGAGATATGGTTGATTTAAGTTTGACAGCTGTCATCGAAAATTAAGGTCTTGTCAATAGCTATCATTTGAGCTAGTAAAAGCAAGTCTAAGATAAGTAGTTCTCGAGATATGGTCGATTTAAGTTTGACAGCTGTCATCGAAAATTAAGTTCATGTCAATAGCAATCATTTGAGCTAGTAAAAGCAAGTCTAGGATGAGTAGTTCTCGAGATATGGTTGATTTAAGTTTGACAGCTGTCATTGAAAATTAAGGTCTTGTCAATAGCTATCATTTGAGCTAGTAAAAGCAAGTCTAGGATGAGTAGTTCTCGAGATATGGTCGATTTAAGTTTGACAGCTGTCATTGAAAATTAAGGTCTTGTCAATAGCTATCATTTGAGCTACTAAAGGCAAGTCTAAGATGAGTAGTTATCGAGATATGGTCGATTTAAGTTTGACAGCTGTCATCGAAAATTAAGGTCTTGTCAATAGCTATCATTTGAGCTAGTAAAGGCAAGTCTAAGATGAGTAGTTCTCGAGATATGGTCGATTTAAGTTTGACAGCTGTCATCGAAAATTAAGGTCTTGTCAATAGCTATCATTTGAGCTAGTAAAAGCAAGTCTAAGATAAGTAGTTCTCGAGATATGGTCGATTTAAGTTTGACAGCTGTCATCGAAAATTAAGTTCATGTCAATAGCAATCATTTGAGCTAGTAAAGGCAAGTCTATGATAAGTAGTTCTCGAGATATAGTCGATTTAAGTTTGACAGCTGTCATCGAAAATTAAGGTCTTGTCAATAGCTATCGATTTAAGTTTGACAGCTGTCATTGAAAATTTATTCCAATTTTATTATAATATAATTATTATTGCGTAAAATAAACAATTAGTAGTCTGCATTTCCACCCTTAATGCTTAGAACACAATTACCGCAATTATTTTTAATCTTTTGACCGAAATTCTTTTCTCCATTATCTCCTATAACCCACTTATAACCCGTGTTACAATGATAAAAAGGGTAACCCTAAGGAATGGGTTTTGGAATAATACTATTGATAACCCTCATAATCAGATAACCTAATCAAAAGGGTTTTGAATTGTTTAACCTATCAAATAATAGTGTAAACCATACGGAGAGGGTTAACTAAACTTTTGGAAAAACCCTGCCGAAAACCTCTTCATCGGGTTACCAAATCGGGCCCTGATACAGTTGAAGAAAATACGCGCAAACGAATTTGCACAAGGATCAGCTAGTATTACCATGGGTATTACATAAAAAAATCTTAGTACCGGTTTAATCTCTCTCCGATTTCCAGCCACAATTTATCTTGAACATTTCAGTTACAATAATTGGAACGACAATGATCATAAAGCGTTGCATATTTTACAATCAATTCAAAAAATTCAATATTAAATTCGATATCGTCATTCGTCATGCATTTTTACATCACTAACGGACATATGTCGCAAGCAAGTACATACTACGAACTGGCGGCCATCTGACGCCCATCTGGCGGCGATCGGGCGCGGGCGCCGAAATGACGCGTCATACGTCCGATCAACGACATACCGTGTGTCCTAAATTGTGCTTTATTTCCATGCATTTTGTATGAAATTTGAATGGAATAGGAAACCGCCTGTGCCATGTCTGCGCCATGTCCGTGCCCGATGAATGTGACCTCGTCGGACGCAGACAAGGCACTGGCGGTTTCTTATTCCATTCAAATTTCATACAAAATGCATGGAAATAAAGCACAATTTAGGACTCACGGTATGTCGTTGATCGGACGTGCTTATGACGCGAAGTCGTCGAGCTAAATTGTGCTTTATTTCCGTGCATTTTGTATTAAACTTCAATGGAATAGGAAAGCGCCCGCGCCATGTCCGCGCCAGGTCATACAGGTGAGGCCTACGCCTAAGACACATCAGTCTGAAGTGTTCGTGATCGCTAATGTTCTGTACCGTAACAATTGAAGCTTTAGAAATTCTAGTCTCTGGAGGATGCAGCCTGAATAAAATATACGACGAAGTGTTGAATTGTTTCGCAGCTGTACCGAATTCAATCTCTAACGCACTTATTTACTGAAATACATTGCCATAAAGAAAAGGAAAGATGAAGAAGTGCCTAATACAATGTTTTCTTCTAAGATCTTCTCGTATGTAATCATTGATTTTTTTATCAAACGATTTTATGCAGCTTGCCTTGTCGTATCTGTTACATATTTTGCTGTTACATATGAACACCTTGAGACTGTTAAACCTCAGGTTAAAACGTGAACTGTGTTGTTGATAAAAAAAAAGTTATGCTATGCCAGTTTATTAGCACATAACTAAAGATGCCATAAGGTAAATAAATAAAATAAATAATAAATATCATCATCATAATAGGTACAATACCTACAAGGAGATAACTCCATGGTTTTATTAAGCACCTCTTATTTTAGTCTTTTATGTGTCAAATAGTGCCATGGTCTAAAAAAAATCGGTTAACACATTGACTGTTGGCCTGGCACATGACGCTACGCTCCAAGCGAGAGGAGGCTGGCGATGTGCAGAACCTTTGTGTTTTCAGCACTCAAAGCGTTAAAACCAACTTCTTACTTTTATTAAAACACTGCGAAAGTACTTTAAAAACCTAAGTACTTAACGTAACTTGTAATTTGGCTATTTTTCTTTTATAAAGTGAAGTTTACAAGTCCCAGTAGGAATTATATTGTGTTGGTGGGTTAGAACACTGCTCTGGAGTGTACCTAACATAAATATTCCATTCTGTTCGTAGAACTAAGACTTGTAAGCTATCTACAGACGTTTAGGAATGAAAAATTCACTAGAATACGTTCTGACGCTACAGTGAGACCATAACTAAAGAGAACAGTGTGTATGACTTACTTTCTTCTATACTTCGATACTTTCTGAAACAACAATAATAAAAATTAAGTAAGTAGGTATACTAAGGTCCCGTATTTTCAATAGGCATAACATAAAATATGTTAGTAATTTGAAATAAACATAAATTTTGAATTAATAAAAAAACCGACCAAATGGGATTCGAACTCGCGCAGGAAGGGTTCCGTATCGTTGTATGGGTATCACTTAAATATTTATTTTATTCTGTTTATAGCAGCAACAGAAATACATCATCTGTGAAAATTTCAACTATATAGCTATCACGGTTTATGAGATACAGCCTGGCGACAGACAAACAGACGGACAGTGGAGTCTTAGTTATAGGGTCCCGTTTTTACCCTTTGGGTACGGAACCCTAAAAAAGTAATTATGAAAATATACAGTTAATTGATACCTAATATTCCATTTGGATATCCGATAAAAATGAAAGACGTGGCAAAAACATCCCATTTTGCATTGTCTTTGTCGTCAGACTCGCATCAAAAAATTATCCAGGGATATATCATAAACAATAATGTTTTTCTTGTTAGTTTTCCACGTAGTGCTAGGTTCAAAACTTAGGGAATGACGCAATAAGAAACTGAGACTAAGAAGTGCCGTATTTCAAGTAAATAGCATAATGAACCGTATATTTACGTATTACGGGATTCGTAGGCACACTGCCAACTCGAAGAGGCTCTGTAGCAAAACATTTGCTTACTGGATTTTACATTATTCCTAATTAATATCTTTGCATGATAAAATTAAGTTGCAGGTTCAATTCCAACGGCGGGACATATGAAGCATGCCTCATGTTGATGGATGCAAAGCTATGTATCGTAGGGCACATTACAAACGTGCCTAACCTACGATAAAATACTTTACATCTCTCATCATCTTATTACCTCCAAATGGGGCTTGTAGGTGACTAATTAGCGCTCTAGGGTAATAATGTAGCTAGAAAAGCCCTAGGGCAGTAAGTAATTTAAAAAAACACTTCTTTCTTTCAAAAAGTTCGCATACATTTAAACATCATACTGGCATACCTACATAGGAAAGCTTAATGAAGATCTCTCTAATATTTCATTGTGGTCTAAAAATAACAGTCTTATACTTAATCCTAACAAAACCAAGTATCTGATATTTGGTAGCAAATATAATTTAGCTAGTCTTAGTCCTTTGTTAGATGTCATGATCATGGACGAACCTGTGGAACGCGTGTACGAGGCGCGCAATCTTGGCCTGTACATGGATTGCAACCTTCGGTTTGAGAAGCATGTTGCTGACTCTGTCAGGAACTGCTTCTATAGACTGAAGGTGTTGTACAGAATGAGGCCACATATAGGAGTAGATCTTCGAATTCAGCTTGTAGAGTCACTCGTACTATCAAAATTGAACTACACCGACGTGGTATTTGGTCCTCGACTTTTGGCAAAAACACAGAGACTAGTCCAGCGTGTCCAAAACGCGTGCGCTCGCTTTTGCTTCGACATTCCGTTGAGAGGTCACGTTACACCGTTTTTGAATGAACATGTCATTCTCAAAATGAAGCATCGACGTAAACTTCATCTTGCGTGCCTTCTATTTGGTGTGTTGAAGTATGAGTTGCCTTCATATCTCCACGAGAAGCTTACATGGGTGACAAGCTCAAGATCTTGTACCTCCCGCCAGTGCTCGATGCAGCTTTCGATACAGCGGCACAGCTCGGCTTCTTTTAGGGGTAGTTTCCGCTATGCTGCATCTAAGTGCTGGAATAATATTCCCCCACCGATACGGAACCTGCAAAATTTACATAGTTTTAGAAGTAAACTCAAGAAATTCCTTTTAGATAGTCAGAAGAAGCAGGAAAGTCATAAACACGACACAAGCGTCATATAAGCCACGCGCCTATGATACCGGCCAATCTATGTAGGGACTTACTTATCAATATAAAAAACGTTTTCATTATCAATACAAAAATTATTATTACATACCTATTTCTATCCGGAGTGCACAAAAAGAAAAAAAAAACTGTTTGTTATTATTCTCGCTGTTCATTATTCCCATTATTACTGTAGGTAGGATAAATAATTAGTTTGATATCATGATTTGTAGCTTGATTTGTACATAGGTTCCCAAATGATTCGTAGTTGTTGTTGTCCGTACACTTCCACTCGTCATACACATTTCTAGTTTTAGTTGCTAAAAACGCCACTTCCAACAAAAACTTATGGCACTGTACTGTACTTCCTTTGTTTTCTTCGTATTGTGGTTAAGATAACCGTGACATCACCGAACGGCTCTGACGGAAGACCAGCGTTGGTTGCCAGTCAACCAACCTATGCTGAGTCAGAGACCGTTTTACGATACACGTACATTTTATATAATATTTTACTTCTTTTTGTTTGTAATACCTTTCTTTTCATGTACCTATGTATCGTAAATAAATATTTTTCTATTTCTATATTTTTCTATACCGGCAATAGACATCATGCGTTCAGCCCAATGACCAAAGAGGTCGCTTTGCTATTCAGCCTTGTCTTAGTGTGAGTATAATAGTCATCAATTTTAAATATCGAACGGCGAAGCTCAATTTCGTTCTTGAAAAAAAAAATTGTTTTTGTTCTTGTAATGCCGGTTTTTTTCTACTTACCTCACAATCGAGATGTAAAGCAAAATAGTTAGCTCGGGTGTAAGCACCAATTGCACCCTCGAACTATAGGCTGCAATTGATGCCTTACAGCCATTGGCTACTAATCTACTATTGTTGTCATTAGGTGGGCCCTGTGCTAGTTCCATCTTCAACTATTACAAAAATATTTTTCACAAACATGCTTGGAAATTAGAGCATTATTTTCACAACCTTCTTCGAGTTAAATCGAAATAGCTGTACCGGCCCAATACACGCGAGCAGCGGCCGGCAAAAGATGTATGAAAATTCATATCTGTCGTGTTTAGCGGCCCTAATAAATTAATAAGTAAACTCATAACTGTCGTGTAATAAAAATGGAATGATCTTTTATACTACACCTGCTCGGAAAGTACCTTGATACTTTATCAAATTTACGGTAGAAAGTACGTCATTGCATATCGAACAAATATGCGGGGAGAAAACGCATCTGAGCGGGAGAGAAAAGTGTATGAAAATCCATTTCTTACGTGGTTTTTTTTTTATAATTTTGGGTAAGACTATGCGCTGGTAACCTAAATATCAAAAGCCAAAAAGTTTTTACAGTGAGTTTTTATCTCCAAGTTCGCAAAATGACACTGGCCACTAGCTAAAAAAAAAGCACTGGCTAGTCAAAGTCAAAGTCAAAGTCAAGTTAGTTTTTTATTTTCCTCGTAGGTGTAGTATAAAGCACTATGTATCACTCGAGAGAAAGTGCGATTCCCGATCTCGGGTGTTTTAAAACGAACGTGTTTTAAACGGCACCCTCGACGGTAATCGGTCACTTTCTCCTCTCGGTGAACAATGTACTATTTTACTCCGAAACATGGCAACCAAGGAGGTAACTAATCAAAGGATTTATTTAAATTTCGAACTGGCTTGCAAATAAAATGCTGCTTGCCTATGAACAACTTTGTTTTAATTTGGACTTAGTATGCGTGCCTTGGCTTCGCCTCGGCCGACATTTACATTAAATTTTTTTTACGTACCGCAGAATAGGCCATTTCCGTGTGAGACCATCTGCGTATTAAAAAAAAAAACGATGACCTCTGTGGCGCAGTGGACGAAGGCCCGCCTAAGACGCTGAAGGTTGCGGGTTCGATTCCCACCGCGAGACAGATGTTTCATGATTCGCAAATATTTTTCAAACTAGAGTACCTAAGTGCGCCAATTACGGACTGGTTCTATAATATGGACTACCGTTTCTCAAGGAATGTCCTTTGTATCGAGCCATCGATCAGAGCACGTTAAGGGTCACGCCTCCTGCGGTTCGTCTGTCGTTTTCAGGCCGGCAGAGAGTGCGTATTTTTTCACGGCAGCCATTTTTCATTTATATCATGATGTGATTTCTTAGCTAACTTCGTAAGGTCATAATTTCAACAAATATTACTCTTTGTGTATGTGGATTAAATCAGGGGAAAGGTGAGTTATTTTACAATTATTCATATTAAGTTGTAATATCCAATCGTTTTTATAATTTTCTGAACAACAATATTAACCTAGAAATGTATGTGTATTATAATTTGGACCACCGGCATGTTCTCACACTTCACACTCACTTATATTTTAACAGTTACTTATATTTTTATCTATAATGTTTTAGGATGACATCTATAAACAAAGAAAAGACCAGAAAAAAGGGGGTAAAAATGCAATGGCAAAAGCAATTAGAGCAACACGAGAAAAAAAAGGGCTTTTTGAAAGCATCCAAAACATAATTATAAAGTACCCCAAAACTACCCTTATACGCTTACCAAAAATAGAAGACCACTTAGCGACATAACAAACCAGAAACTTGGAAGAAAAACGACTTTACCGAGTGAATTGGAAGATTAATTAGCTGATTATATTCTAGAAATAGTAAAAAAAACTGGATTTGGTCTTACACGCATGGACATAAGATCTTTGGCTCACCAGCTAGCAGAAAAAAATAACATAAAGCACAAATTTTCTCAAGATAATGAATCTGCAGAAAGATCCTAAGTAAGGTTATTCCTCAAGTGCCATCTCAACATATCCTTTTGCCTTCTAACAGACACATTAATCACAAGAATAAAAAACATTAAAAAAGAAAATGTAAACGCATTTTTTTATTTGTTAGAGAGTGCGTCGAAAATTTGGAACGATTTACCACCACCACTGAGGATGAAAAAATATAGCCCAGTTATTTTTAAGCAAAAAGTAAAAATAATACTGTTGACGCGTCATAAACAAAACATTGAAGCAACCTTTAAACCATGGGGAACTAATAACACAAATTAATTTCACTCTTTCAATTAACACTTCCTCACACACACTACAGGTACACTCACACACACCACACTGTGGGTTATCCCTGTGATAACCAGACTCTCAAGAGACTGGGGGGATCAGGGTAACCCACACGCACACATCCACAGACACTCACTTACACACACAGGATCAACTCGTACACGCTTACGGCAAAAGATTATAAGTATTTTTCTTTCTATTTCATTCTCCTGCAACTTAACATTAAGAATTATAACTGTCAATTCAAAATTTATATCCCGCTTGTTCCCTAATCCTCGGTGAAGATCTACCCGAGAGGGGTAAATTGAAAATCAGCGCTGTATGCAGCAAAAGCTGAATTTACGCCCATTGCCTTACTCGAAGGTTCTGTTGCGACCTACTTTTAGTTTATGTTAAGTTTATGTTTTTAGATGCAATAGTTGTTTTGAGGCAATAAACTTTTTTTTTTTTTTTATTATTATTATTATTATTTTTTTTTCTATGGATGAAATCCACAATCCTGCGACCAACGTGGACGAAACGGTATTTCAGTCTTTAGGCAACACAACTATTTTTACTATGGTCCATATTTGAAACCATGTGGTCCATATATTGTACACTTTGTTCAAACTCACAATAATGACATATTTTAGAAAAAGTTGATTATTTCTAAGATGATGACGTTTCTTAAGAATTTTATTAATTGTTTTTGATACCAAATAATCATCGAACTGTTCAAAATATATGAAGCTGATTAAACATTATAATTCGAGTTTTATTTGTCAAAATCCTTATGGTGGTCCTTAATTGGCGCACTTACTTTGAGTATGTACCTATGCAAAAAAAATTATATTAGTAGAATATCAGTCATGTAGTTACCGTAAGTCAAGCTCAGCTTAATTTGGGGCCAGACGATGGAATGTGATAGTATCCATCATTTTTATCCCTAGATTTTTTTTAAGATATCCGAAGGTGGAACTAGCTCATGGCCCCTGATGTTAAGTGGTAACCATTATAAAACAAAGTCCCCCGCCACGTCTGTCTGTCTGTCTGAAATCATCTGTGATTTTATTGATGTCCCCGCTGGCTGTCGACTGGCCTCATTACTTAGCGGGAGCTGTATGTCACAAGGCTGATATCCTAAAGCTGGGTACGGATAGCGCGTACATTGGTACGCGTAGTCGGCTATGCGTGTCTTGGAACGCCATGTCTGTACTTGCAGCTACGCGTACATTGTGGGAAACGCGTGCCGCGCGAGCCGTGTTCAGTCGGTTTCGGCTCGCGTAGCGCTACGCCGGCGGGCCTGCGTCCACTACGCCACAGAGGACGTCATATATATGTAATATTTAATAAAATTACTAAAATACATGCCCAAGGCTCGCAGTCAACGTGTTAAAAACAGGTGTAAAAGGGAGAAAATCCAAAACATTTTTTTCTGGTTTGCCCTCTAGCATATAGACTGCGGGGCGATCTTCTCAGCTCTGAATGTTTTGATCCTTCTCAGCCTTGAGTGAAAAAGAACCACTACCGAAAAACAGCATCAAAACCAATGTTTCTCATAAATATTTGATGTACTCTGCTATTTATTTGGATGATTGATCCCGAATTCCCTATTACCAGTCCGGAGTGAATGTTTTGATTCCCGCGAGTTTCATGAATGAAGGATTGTAGGTATTGATGAGGGTAAATTTTATTCCGTTTATAGAAGAATAAAATATTTATCAAAATAATCATCATCATCATCATCATCAACAACCTATAGGAACAAGCAACCAAAGAATTCCACGAAGAACGGTCTTGAGCCCTCTCCATCCACCCATTACCTGCAATCTTGACGATGTCATCGGTCCATCTGATGGGGGGTCTCCCCACACTTCGTCTTCCAGTTCGCGGTCGCCATTCGAGAACTTTTATTCCCCAACGGTTACCGGTTCTACGAGCCTGCCCACTGCCACTTCAACTTTTGAGAGCTATGTCGGTTACCCTGGTTCTCTTACGGATCTCCTCATTTCGAATTTTATCACGCAGAGAGACTCCGAGCATAGCTCTCTCCATAGCCCGTTGTGCGACTTTGAGCTTGTGTATGAGGCCATTAGTTAGCGACCAAGTTTCGGTACCATAAGTCATTATCAAAATAATAATAGAATCAAATTTTTGGTACTACATGGGCCACACGGTCAAATGGGCTAAAAAATCTCGCTTCTTTCTATTGTGATGTCGGTCTTTTTACGCCGAGCAAAGGCTTCGGCTAAAATATCAATTGAAGGACCCTTTTCAGTACGTTTTACCTCAATCAAGTGAATTCTGAATTATATAAAAGCGCCACTTTTTTTAATTTAATCTGCGGTGATGGATGGAGTTTGTTTGATGTAGATTTATTAAGCGCTAAGCCGGAGTGTAATTATCTACCACAGTTGGTAAGTAAACAGCTCACTCACTGTACCGATAAGCCGACTTTGATTTGTAGACTAGTTCAGAAACATATCAAATCAGTGCAATAAGTTTATTTATTTATTTCATTTTATTTGGAAAACCAACAGTACTTCCATAATACAATATTAAAAAAACTATAAAATATAACAAAAACCAGTGAAATTACCTAAGTTATGTATCACATTACCAGCAAATGATGAAAATAATCAAACAAATGTAGGTACAAAATAAATAAATGCTAATAAAAAAAAAAAACATTAATAACCCTAATTTTAAATTATAAATCTACCTATTTGCTTTTATTTTATTTGAGTGGCAATCTTAACATAATTTTTTTACGGTATTTTTGCAAGCTGATGTTAAATATATCGATGTTGTTAAAGGTTAAAGTTACCGTGCATCATCGCATTCGTTTTGTCAAGAGTTGTATTCTCACTTATTCTCAGTCGTTCACTCTTGGCAGAGTGGTCGTGGCTGTGCTGATGATGTCCACATGGGCGTCGTCATCTTCGGTTTTGTTTCCGAAGGCTGCAGCTCTGGCTATGCATTTCCATTTGTGTTGGTTAGATGCATTGCGAGAACACTGAACTAAGGTGGTCTGGGTACCTTTTTTAAGGCGACGATACATGTCAAACCTCCCTCTCACTCGCACTATTTAACATTTTTATGATATAAAATCACTGAATGTAGTTATGCAAAATAGCAAACTTTCACGGCTTAAAAAATAACAATACAAAGGTTCAGCCAGAATATAATGTTGAACCCAACACTTTTTCCTACCAAAAAAATTGCAAGTTTTTTGATAAGAAAACGTTATAGAATCAAAATTGTATGATTGCTGAACCTTTGTATTGTAATTTTCTTGGCCGTGAAGGTTTGCTATTTTGCATAACTACATACAGTGATTTTATATCTTCAAAAATGTTGAATAGTGCGAGCGAGATGGAGGTTTGACCTGTATAGTGAGGCCGTCCAGCGAGTTGGTAATCGGCCGCATGCCCGTTTTCCTTCTATCTAGCCTTGCACCACACGCCTCTCCACCGAGTCCTCATTGCGGGCGATGTGTCCAACGAAATATTCTCACCATATGTATAAAGGACCACATGATAGGTGGTAGTGGAAAGGCACGGTTACAATTGAAGAAGTTTAAAAACGAACATGCATAATTAATTTGTTGCTTCAGCCGCCAATGATAAATAACTGGTTACGATGGAAATATAATTCATCTCATAGACGTCATTTAAAGCCGGGGATACACATGCCAGTAAATCAGGAAGTAGCTGGCATAAAAGTTACGGGCATGTACGAGTAACTGGCACACTGCGGATACATTTTCAAGTAATACTGGCATGCAAGTTGTGCCCTTGCATGCCAGTATTCCCATCGCGTATATACAGGACAGTTCTTGAGAGTCACTCGTACCTATTCTTGCACGAAACAAAAAACGTGCACCTACGGCCACAACGAGTCAGCTACTGGTATGGTATGGTCTGTCGCGTCTGTTAATACGTACCAGTTTGGCAAACCCCCGCGACCCCTCCCTTAACGGGCATGCAAGTAAATCAAATGTTGTGTTAGCTACAGGTATGCCAGTTAACAGGCATGCCAATTAGCGTATTCATATGACAGTAGCTAGCACGTGGAGGAGCTGATAGAATAATAATAATAATGACACCGCTCATGTCACACGCTTTTTCTTCGCAAAAATTTTAAATATTTGATTTCATCACCATTTACCACCTAAAAATGTTCCAATAAAGTTAATAATCCATGGAATACGTGCCTAAAATTATATTTCAACAAACCTTTTCCAAAAAAGAAAAAATAAAACAATGGATTTGACAACTCAGCTAAACATGTTATAGAAGGAATAAAATAAACATTGATGATTACACGAAGAAAAGCAAGAACAGAAGCGGAGCAAATCGCACGCCCAACACCTCCGCCTGCTCCGTCAAGCTCCGCGTCGTCGTCTGGGGATGAGGTATTTGCCACCCCCCCGGACACCAGCGCGTCGAGCGACGAGAGCAGGCCGCCGTCGCCTCCGCCGCCGCGACCGCCTGTGTGGCGTGGGCGACCACCGCTGCTGGCCGGCTTGGGGTCTGCGGGACAATCTGCCCCGCGCCCGACCCCCGCCTCCGACAGCAATGTGCGACGCATGAAGTGGACGAAGAAAATAAACGAAAATGTCATGCGCGCATATTATAGGGCTACAGAGGGAGGAACCAACCGCACTGCGTAACTGGCCCGGATGCTGCCTCTGTTTTTGACGCTTGAACCAGCTGTTATCGTCACTGCACAACGGCTATCGGATCAGGTACGAGCCATCCAACGATTGAAATTGTTGGATGATTCGGTACTTGACCGGCTTCGCGCTGAAAGTGATCAAGTAGCTGACCACTCGCAGCGGGTCCTGGCTGCCGCTCTGCCGGTTACTACAACTCCGTTACCGGTAACGACGCAGCCGGACGCCGCTGCTGACGACGTCGACTACGAGATCACCAGCGTGACAAACCAGGTAAATGAGCAATTGAGGAGGACTTTGGAGGATGCGATTTTATCGTACCGGTCCGCACCTCTCGATGAAAGACCGCGTTTGCCTCGCTTGCCCACTCACAGACGAAACTTAGCTGTAATGGAGGCCTTGAATCCTTTGTTGGTCCCTTATCTAGAGACTAGCGAAGGACTAGCTGATACCCATTCGATCCTTTACTGCGGAGCCGTGGCGGCGTGTCGTGTTGCTCGTGTCAAGTTCCCAAACTCCACGCGAGCACCACGACCTGTCGATAAAATTCCAGCTTGGCAAGTACGAATCGAACGGCGGATCGGTAAATTCAGGACCCTCATTGCAAAGCTAAGTTGCTTCAGAGAGGGCAATACCCGCCCTCGAGTGATGCGTTTTGTGACACAGGCCTTCGCTGGGACTGATACTCGGCCCCAAGATTATATGGCATGTATCACAGAACGCATTGACTTTCTGAAGCAGAAAATCTCTGCTTGGGCGAGCCGCATTCGTAGGTATCGAGAACGTGTGGACCGATATTGGCAGAATCGAAACTTCCAAAGTGACCAAAGGAAGGTGTACCGAAACTGGGAGAAACCTGACCAATGTGTGATGGACGGGCGTGTACCGGATGCTGATACCATGAATAATTTCTGGCGCAGCATCTGGTCTGTGCCCATCCAGCACACGGAGGGAGATTGGATGGATGTGGTGAGTAGAGAGTGTGAACCAATCGAAACCATGGGGGCTGTAGAGATTAGCCCCATAGATGTCAGATTTGCAATCCGTTCGGCCCATAACTGGAAAAGTCCTGGACCGGACGAGTTGCATAACTTCTGGCTGAAGTGGTTTCGATGTTCACACTCTGTACTCGCCACACAATTTCAAGAAGCCCTCGAGCTTGGGTCTCTGCCAAGTTTCATGACGACTGGAGTCACCTTCCTGCTCCACAAATCTGGTAGTACCGCGGAAGCAAAGAACTACAGACCCATCACGTGCCTACCTACCATCTACAAGCTCCTTACGTCCATTCTGACCGTAAAAATTAATGCGCACATAGTTGCAAATAATATTTTGGCTCCTGCTCAGAATGGATGTAGGGTTGGGTCCCGCGGTACTAAGGAGCTCCTCCTCATTGACATGACCATTAGCCAGCAGATCAGGCGCAGCAAGGGGAACCTCTCCGCTGCATGGATAGACTACAAGAAAGCCTATGATTCGGTGCCTCATACATGGCTGGAGAGGATCTTAGAGTTGTATAAAATTGATGCAACTTTGAGATCCTTCTTAGGTACATGCATGAGACAGTGGATCACAGTTCTTCGTCATCCAGGTAGCGGACGGAATCCCTCTGCTCCGCAAGATCTGATTCGCATAGAGCGGGGTATATTCCAGGGCGACAGTCTGAGTCCCCTATGGTTCTGCCTGGCACTGAATCCTCTTAGTACTCTGCTAAAGGATTCAGGGCTAGGCTATCGACTTCGGAGAGAGGGTGTTATCGTTTCTCACCTGTTGTACATGGATGACCTCAAACTTTTCGCGCCGAGAAAACCAGAGCTGCTGACTCTGTTGAATATCACACAGATATTCAGCAGTGCCATCAGCATGGAGTTCGGTGTCGAGAAGTGTGCGGTCATGCAAGTACAGCGGGGGAAAGTTGTAAATACTACAAACTTACAGCTTTCCGATACGATATCCCTCAGATCTCTTTCCGATATCGAAACCTACAAATATCTCGGTATGTCAGAAGCGTTAGGTGTAGTAGACAGAGACATAAAACAGTCGGTGAAGGAGCGATTCTTTTGCCGCCTGACTAAAGTACTCAATAGTCTTTTGTCGGGTGGTAACAAGGTTCGTGCCTTCAACGGCTGGGTTATGCCTCTGCTTATATATACCTTTGGCATATTGACATGGACTCAAACTGAACTTGACGCCCTTGACTGTAAGGTTCGTCAACTTCTTACGACACACAGAATGCGACATCCACGCTCGTCGGTAATGAGGATGTACATCCCGCGGAAATGTGGGGGCCGCGGCTTTTTAAATGCCAAGACCCTCCATAACCGCGAGGTGTGCAAGCTCAGAGAATACTTCCTCCATGCCGACAGTGAGATGCATCGTGATGTCGTAGCAGTTGACAAGAACCTTACCCCGCTCTCACTGGCTAAGGAGAACTGGCACAAACCTACGGTGCTGAGTGCCCTCGACCGCAAGGTTGTATGGGAGAGTAAGGAGCTGCACGGACGGTTCTACAAAGCCCTTACAGGGCCTGATGTAGACCTACTCGCATCCGTGAACTGGCTACGTTTCGGTGACCTCTTTGGGGAAACCGAAGGTTTTGTCTGTGCGATTATGGATGAGGTAATAAAGACGAACAACTACCGAAAGTATATCATGAAGGATGGAACCGTTGACATTTGCAGAGCTTGTCATCGTCCCGGTGAATCCCTCAGACATATACTTTCGGGTTGTTCGCACCTCGCTAACACTGAATACTTGCACAGACATAACCAAGTAGCAAAGATCATCCATCAGCAGCTTGCTCTCCAATACGACCTTGTCGGTCCAGAGGTTCCGTACTATAAGTACGCACCGGTACCGGTTCTCGAAAATGGTCGTGCTACGCTCTACTGGGACCGCTCTATCATCACGGACAGGACTATTCTAGCGAATAAACCTGATATCGTCTTGGTAGACCGGTCGGAACGCCGGGCGATACTTGTTGATATCACCATCCCACATGACGCTAATCTCGTGAAGGCCGAGAAGGACAAGCTTAGCAAGTACCTTGACTTGGCACACGAGATTACCGCTATGTGGGATGTCGACTCAACAATTATCGTTCCGATAGTCGTTTCAGTGAACGGTCTGATAGCGAAGAGCCTTGACCAATACCTTAAGAGGCTCTCGCTAGGCAGCTGGATCAAGGGTCAGATACAGAAGGCGGCTCTCCTGGACTCGGCACGCATTGTGCGGAGGTTCCTCTCTCTGCAGGCCTAGCCACCGACCGTTTGAACCCTGCCCCGCGGTCGGTGGTCCACCATTTTGGATATATTTTTTACTATAATGTTTTTTTATATTATTTTTGTGTATAAATGTATTTTTTATGAGTTTATAATGAATAAAGTGTTATAATAATAATAAATTTTATTTCAGGCACAAAGAAAAAGTACAAGATCTTAATTTACTTAAACTAGGGCCCATATATATAAATACCTTAGAGACTAACATACATAATACTTAAACCTATAACTATTTGATATGCTAGTGTGCAAGCTATGGGCATGTGTATTCCTAGCTTTATATTAAATCACAGTTGCGATTATTATGTTTAATATAAGTATTCTGTGTTTCATGAAATAACACCTATTGATTTATTTATTTATTTTATTAAGGTTGAAAACGATCTGTATAAAGCAAAAGTAAGCCCAACAAAATTGCAGCAGCGATAACAGCACAATTAAAGAGAGCATAAATAATTTAAATATCCCTCCCAATATGCTATAAATCAGTAATACCTAAACTAATCAAGCTGATATTTTTATAACCTGTGTAATTATGGATCAGTAATTGAATCACACAGGGATTTCAAACACTTTATGATGATGAATTTAGTGCGCCTAAAGTTCGTTAGCTTTTAGCAAATAGGAAAGTAATAATGGGCTGAACAAAAAAGGTGCTAATGTACAGCCAAGATCACCTGCTGTGAAAGTGTAAGCTTTAAGCTAGATAGATAATAAAAGTAGATAAAAAATAACTAACTTAAGTATCATTTGTTTACTTATTTAATAAAGTAGGTACTTGCATGTTTATATTTATATTGTAGACTCATTAATTGGCAAAAAACAACATATTACGTAGGCAGTTTGTTCCAGTAAAGATAAAGTAACATTGGATTCTAGCCAAAATATGAAACCCACGATTTTAGGAAACTTAGCTCGCATGCGATTTATGTACCGTGGCGTACCTTCTTGCTTCAGCGCCCAAATTCTCGTCGGAATGTTTATATAAAGTCGCGTATCAACTTCGCGTTCCCAAACCGCAAAAATTAGCCATTGTGATCGTTGGTTACAATGACTAAAGAAACAAATTACATAGTGGTTGGTTACGACCCGTGGGTTGTCATCGTTTCACTAACAAAGAGCGCCAAGAGCGCGTCTCCACTTTAAAAATATGGAGCGCGTTCCATGTTTGCTCTGATGGCGCGCTCGATCATACCATACCCATTATCTAGATTTTTTGATGATGATGATGAGGTAAACTTACAATTCACCCATTGAGATATCAGCGCCCTGCACACGTACAGATCGGGCCGCGCATCGGGACTGCGTTCCAAACCGCAGTCCGATCTGTACGGTTTGGACTGCGGATCAAACTGCCGTGCTAATGACGCGTAAAGATTGCACCGCGCATCTGGGACTGATCACTGACGTGATGCGCGGTTATAACTGTGAGATTTGCCTTCGCGTCGACATACCAGAGTGGACTGTCAGCCCCGCGCATCTACACGTACGTTTCGGAGTGCAGGTTGGAATGGCGCGTGCTGTTTCTCGCGGTCCGAACTTTATGTGTGCAGGGCGCTTTATACTCTAGACTGGAAAATGTGGAAAAAAGTATCTACACCAAAACTCCGCGCACGCTGTCAATTGCGTGGACTTTAAACAATTTTCAAACGACATAAGGTCTAAATTAGCGCACATTTTGTCATTTTGAAGTTTATTTATGTCAAATACGCTTGGATAATTTTTGTCAGTTTTCACTTGAAGACTCGATCTACTCTATAGTAGTAGATATAATATCTCAATGGGTTTACCTACTAAAGTGTCCTGCCTACACAATATACGTAGTTTAGATTAGTACGTCTATCTAGCGTTTAAGCTAAGTAGTTTTGCATGCAAAAGCTACCGCCTCCATTAACTGGGCTATTAATGGTCCTTTCATTAGCTTTACAAATCGTTGATTCTGACCACGATGGTTTGGTTCGTCTAATTGACTTCTTTGCAAAGAGGTAAAAGTATTTAGATAAATAGTTTAACTACATTCCTCGCCGTAACACAATTATAAATAGCACGGGAGGTAAGAACTCTTAGCCACAAAATGCCTGCGCTATTTTTGCCTTATAGATAATGTTGCCTTTAGAAATAGCACAATAAGTAAGATAGGTACTATGTAACTGTATTAAGTTTTTGCGTGACATAATTTATCTTATCTTATCTTATGTTAAGTTGACTAGAGTAACACCTATCCCCAAAAGTGCTGACAAATCTTCTGTCGAAGAGTATAGACCTATCGCGATATTGTCTTCACCTGCTAAAGTCTTGGAGCATATACTCCACAAAGAAATCTACAGGCAAATAGAGCAATACCTATGTAATGAGCAGCACGGCTTCCGGAAAAACAGATCAGTGAACACTAACTTGCTAACAGTCGTCAACTACATATCGACGAGGATGGACCGTGGAGGGCAGGTCGACGTCCTTTACTTCGACTTTCGCAAAGCTTTGACCGAGTTAATTATAATTCTGCCTAATACTTAAGTTCGTCTTTTAAAAATACATATTTGATTTAATTGGAAAGTAATCTTAACGTTTAAGCTCGGCGTTGTGTGTAGATCCTAGTTCTTTAAATGTCCAACTCCAATCCTTCACGCCAAATCTATTCAACGCATTTGCCGAGTTGCTCTTAGGTAGGTATAGTTTACAATCATAATCATAGTCTTTATTGTTTCATGGGTGTGTAAAATACTTAGCATTAGGTAAAGTCTGCAATATGAGCCCCGTAGGCACTACAATTGTAAAAACTTTAGTAGTTAGTACCTGCTCAAATATTATAATAATACAATACATTTTTGTATTGTATGTTAACATGCAAGCTACTTTTTAACCAAATACCACGCGAGCGAAGCCGCTGGCGGAAGCTAGTTGGGTAATATTGTAGAGTAAAATAGTTTTTAGCCGCTTTGGCATTGTTGTATTGATAGGATATCAAACTTAGCTATAATATAATGACAAAATTGCGGATTCTTGCAATTTCTAAGCAATCATAATTCTGTGGAAACAAAAACTCATTTCAATTCCTCATCCATTTTATTGGCAATGGCAGTGGTTTGCCTCCGGGATCAAATAGACGGATGGGCGGTATGATGGATCGCTTCGGACAGCCTGGAGACCGAGCAAATTGATACGATTTCATTTATTCATTTTCAATAAAAACAACAGATTTGAAACATTTCACAGTCATCACATCACCCTCATTTACAGCTTGTACCTATCAAAGTTCACTGTGAGACTCCTCGGCAGCTGCTAAAGATTTTCATGACTGTCTTTAATCGACTAATGGTGGTACTAGTTCAGTAGGTAAATGTTGAGTAGCGCTTACTACCTATAGTTTACAATCATAATCATAGTCTTTATTGTTTCAGGGGTGTACAGGGATCCAACCCCTATCTTCAGAACCCAAGCCACCTGCACGTGGTGCACCCTGCTAATCAACGAACGGGGCTCTGGCGGCCAGCTGATTGCGGCATAGCACAGCCTACATCGGCACAGCTAAATTCCCTGGCCACTGACGGGCAGCAGCGTCGGTGGTGCGAGAAGCTTTGCCCTGCGATCCCCAACCCGCATGCCCAGCGTGGTATTTATGGGTATATCCCCTTCTATTAGGGGAGGCCTATGTCCAGCAGTGGACTGATATAGGCTGAAGTGGTGGTGGTGTGGTGTGGTGCTTACTACCACTGACGGATATGGAGCTGTATGGAAATCAGCTCTAACTCGAAAGTATAAGAGCAAATTTTTCATTCAATGAATTCAAAATGGGTATGAAACTACGCGTCTTGTTTTCAAATTATATAGTACTAACTGATTGTAAAATTAGTCAGTTACTAGGTACTTACCTATACCATGATTATGTCTACTCTCCTCTCCTTGCCTTCCTCTCCTCGCATCTTAATCTAGGTACAGTAAGTGCTTAGATGATGAACGTGGGCATAAAATGTGTCCTAAGTGAATTAAGTATAGGTAAAATGTAAAAAGACATATCTGCCTGAATTTTGTATTCTTTTTTGATACCTGAAGATGAAACAATCACATAGCCCACCTCATGTTAAGTGGTAACCATTACTATAACAAAGGGTCACTCATCTTAAACGTGTCTTACGATGCAATGCCCTTCGTCTATCAACTTATGGCGAAGGGGTATCTCATATCTATACCTGTAATTTCACCGACACCACAGAATAAGAAATGCAGACAACCCACGCCTTAATCAAATAATAATCAATAATCATTTATTTGGTATGAGTGTTACACGTCAAAACTGATATTTACCTACCGTAAAATGTATTGTAAAAATAAAAATGGTGTTACATATGAGCCAGTGCTTTAGTTTGTGTTTAAACACGCTCAAACTACATGAATCCGTAATAGTTTATTTTACTTTTACTTTACTTTTAAATACATTCAACTGAAGTGTGGTACCTCGTACTTCCCGAGCCCTTCACAAAGACCTCTGCTACTGCAAAGGTCTTTGTGAAGGCTGTTTGTGAAGGGGACAAAAAATAAAAATGCCGCAAGGCTTTTGATAAGGCTTTCCCGGCTGTACCAACCAACCTTCGGTGATGATATCTACTGGTAATTCTGTTGGTAAGATTGGCAACGTATACTGGCTTACTTGTCCCCGAGCCCATCTCAAAGAGCTCTAAAAAACAAATAAAATACAAATGCCGCAAGGCTTCGCTGCTGTACCAACCTTCGGTGATGATATCTGCTGGTACTCTGTTAGTGAATTGAGCACGTATACTGGCTTACTTAAGCAATGCTTGTGCCTACCTAAAACCCTTATTTCTAATTAAATGAGCCGATAAGAGAATTGAAACCGTTATTTAAATTCACATTACGCGGAGAGGTTCCATTTGTATAAAAGGTTGGAATCGAGTCTAAATGACGAGCGCCATCAAATCACAAGTTATCAGAAGGGATTTCCAGAGGCAAAATTATAACATTTTGCTGACTCAGCCGTGTTAAGGAGGGTTCCCGACATTGATACCTAGCAGTATCTACTACTGCTAAAATTATACACTTCATCATCATCAACCTAAAACAGTCCACTGCTGGACATAGGCTTCCCCTAATGAGCACCATTGCGCCCTGTTCTGAGCTCGATGCATCCAGCTTCTATCAGCAGCCTTTCGCAAATCGTCACTCCACATGGCGGGAGGGCGTCCTACACTACGTTTGCCGAGCCGCACTAACTTTCTTTATCGCAATGGGCGAAGGCTCGCCTGAAACACAGTAGGTAGCAGATTCGTTGCCCACCGCAGGACAAATTATTTGTTTACAAATAACAATAGATTTTAAAGTATTTGTTTCGGGTATGGGTTTTTTCTATGTGTAATGTATGTATTAACAAAAAAAAGTCTGCTTTGTTTGGGGCTAGATGGGTTGGTCTTGGGCTGTCTAGAACACAATATGACTCCATTTGATATGTGCCTAGAGCCTAAAGTAACTACTTTGATCTGATGTTGATTTGATTATGTTCAGCATTATTATTATTTATTCATCGAGTCGATTATTTAGGTGTAGGTAGGTAAATTTATAAGTAGGGACGGAAAATAGAGTTTTCTAATGAGGCATGTCTCGTCTAAAGGTTGTCTATCTACTTCTTATAATGTTACTACTTATATTGGAAACTGGTTATTCTTGATGTACCAACCTACTCGTACCTAATAGCGTGACTACTCTACCTCCCAAAAATAGAGGTTCACTCAGTTTAGCTACTGATGTAGCTAACCTACAAAGTGTAATTAGCTTAATAAAAGTAAACTTATTTTAATTTTTATTTCTACTAAGTTTATTTGGTTGATTTCAGGACACCTTTTTTCATCTTGAACGACGGTTGTCATTATTATTAAATTTTATTTTCTAGTGTTTTTCTAATGTATATCGTTTATTAGTCATGATATTATAACCGTTATACGTTAGTTATAAGACACAAGTATTAGTGAAATGGAATAAAAGAAGATTGAACAGGAATTCTCTGATGAAGAAAATTGTGCGCCGATCGTTTTTTGTTATATTCGCCATGGCTATAGCAGAAAACAGGACCTGATCGAAGACTGGACGACTGGACTTATAAACCGCACTCTTCCCAGAAGCCAATTAATAAATAAGTGAAGTGAAGTGGTTGATTTCATAATGTAGGTATCGATAAATCTAGACTCGAAACTTCCTCTTAAGAATTGGACACAAAGACAAATTTGTGCGGATAGCTAATTTTGAACAATCGTCGTGGGTTTTCCATTACCATTTGGGATACAATGTATTTTTGATTCATTGTTACAATAATCAATACCCTAGCAATATTCCACTAACTTGTAATAAAGCTGTCAATGTGAGTTTGGCGATGACAAATAATGCTGGACTTCTCTTCACTTCGAACTTCGATCAACTAAGGCTGGATACTATCACACAACATCATGTAGCCCCAAACTTCATTAGAGATACCAGTAAACAACATCATCATCATCATTATCATCATCAACCTATAGCAGTTCACTGCTGGACATAGCAATTGCGCCCTGTCCTGAGCTCGACGCATCCAGCTTCTACCAGCAGCCTTTCGCAGATCGTCACCCCACCTGGCCGGAGGGCGTCCTACACTACGTTTGCCGAGCCGCGGTCTCCACTCAAGAACTCGTTTACCCCAACGGTTATCGGTTCTTCGGCAGATATGGCTAGCCCACTGCCACTTCAGCTTGCTAATTCTCTGAGCTATGTCGACAACTTTAGTTCTATGTCGGATAAAGTCGTTACGGATTTTATTCTTCAGAGAAACCCCGAGCATAGCTCGTTCCATAGCTCGCTGAGCGACTTTAAACTGGTGGACTAGCCGTACTGTGAGTGTCCACGTTTCGGCTCCGTATGTCATGACGGGTAGGACGCACTGATTGAAAACTTTTGTTTTCAAACATTGCGGTATGGGTGACGAGAAAACTCGACGTAGTTTTCCAAATGCTGTCCAAACAACATACCTAGTGATAAACCTTGAGATTTATACTTATATACGAAGTACCTAAAACATCATTTTAAATACTTTTTTATACTCCTTGAAGATGGAACGAGTACATGGCCCACCTGATGTTTAGTGGTAACCATTACCTATCACAAAGCATTGCATCGTAGATAAAAAAATTCCGGAACGTGCTCTACGATGCAACGCCCTACGTCCATCAACTTGAGGCATGAAGATGATAAGCCTCTTGTGCCTGTAATTTCACCGGCATCCACACCCTTCAAACCGAAACACAGCACAGCTGCTTCACGGCAGAAATAGGCATGGTGGCAGTACTTCCCCGCACGAGCCCTCCACAAACTCTACTACCTTCATATCAATCATGCTCTCGTATAATATTAACTAAAGCTATACTTTTTTTTGATGGTGTGAAAATGCGTTACTCATGTCCTTCATCTCCGGAAGAGTTTGAGGGGTCTCTCGGGCTCTCCGCCAGCTACTAGCTCTCGTTAGCTCCGGAGAGCACAATCGACTAAACACACTGTGTTCCTTCACTCACCGTAGTGTTATCATCGAACCATTCATCAGCTGATGAAAGTCTCGACGATGCAGTAGCACTTGACGGGGTCATGGGGTCCCGGTAGGATTCTACCACGGCCCAGTAGTCATACCTACAACAAGGTATAAAGATATTCTGAAATTGTAACAACCAGCCGTATTTTCCAATAAATCTAGCATTAATCCCTGATAGATTAATCGAGGTACCAATCCAAAGAATTTAGTTTTCGAGATATTGTAGGAGATGAAGGATAGCGGACCGGTTGCATAGTAGAGCAAAAATATGGTGGTGTAAATTTATATATTTCTTCTAAAGCTGGGTACGGATAGCGCGTACATTGACGCGCGTAGTTGGTTACGCGTGTCTTGGAACGCCCTGTCTGTACATGGAACTACGCGTACACTTTGGGGAACGCGTGCCGCGCGAGCTGGCTCGCGGCGCGATCCGTGGTCAATCAGTTTCGGCTCGCGTAGCGCTATGGATCGATTGACTTCGCGGCAGTTAACATTAACTGTACGCGTGTACGCGTATCCAATGTACGCGTGGACAGCGTACCCCAAGTAGGCGTATATAGGAACGATCTTTTAATTATTATTAAGAATTATAATTAATTATTACATTTATTAAGAGGCAGGCTGAGAATTGAGAGTGCGAATCTAATTCCACTCAGCAATGACGAAATATTGTCTCGGGTCTGGGTGTTTTCTATGTATGATATGTATGTATTTACAAAAAAAAATGTATCTATGTAGTATATCAATCATGTGGTTCCCATAATACAAGCTCTGCTTAGTTTGGGGCTACATGATGCTGTGTGATAACGTCGAAGATTATTATTATTATTATTATTATTGTAATTTTAGAAGTGTACACGTAAATGTACTTAGTGTTTAAAAAAAGCTGTAGGTACAAGTCTCACACTTTAGATAGAAAAGAAAGGACTTCCATAGAATAAGTATACCACTACATATGTAGCTACATACTTTGAAACATTGCCTCGTAAAAAATAAACTCTGAAGATGATTTTCTGGAACTAAGCACGGTGTGAAAAGTGAGATTTCTAAGCCACATTACAGATAAGGGTCATTTATCCGTGTCCCACTGCGACTCGGGCTTAGGGTAGACCATTCCTTATCATTTGGGTCACATTTGACACCATAAAACTCGTTCTCACAATGATCCTCGTAGATATCTTGATATGCCAAAAATATATTTTGATATATCTTTAATCGACTCTGTTTAAACAAGGTGAAACTGAATTGAGACTATAAAATTATTGCAGAATTAGGTATCCGATAACATTCATTTTAGGTAATTACTTATTTTAAGAATTCAGGGCGGGGAACGGAGTTTCTGTTATGGGATTTGCACGCGCGGTATAGTTTATTTATTATAAAGTTTATTTCGACAAAAACAGTAGCAGCCTGGTAGAATAAATAAAATTGTGATGTGTAATAGTTATGCAAAACAAGACAAAAGCGCGCGGCAAAATATTGACGCTGCACCAAATTCAATAAAATAAGCTTTTATTATAACATCTCCAAAATTATCAAACTAAAGAAAATTATATGTTAAAGTTATGGATAAATAAAATTAGGTAGGTGTCTTTAATTAGTATGTCCATCTTATAAATGGATATTTGATAAATGTCAAAATTGAGATTGCAGAAACTGAGAATTACGATTTTTCAATCGATTATTGACACCACTACTAATAGTTAAGATTTTTCGGTGTCGAATAAAACAACAGATATATTTTACTATTATACTACGGTTAATATAGATATTTTAAATCGATGTATGGATTAATCTAAAACAGCAAACCAAAACCCCATAAGAAAAAACTATGTTTTTAATCGAGTTAGATGTATGTTTATAGCCGTTGGTGGTTTGCCGAAGCACAAAAACGCTCCTGATCTAAGTGCATACAAACAAACATTCACTCATTCAAGTAGTAACCAGGTTGAATGATACTTAGCCAAGATAAAAAAAAACTAAGCCTCTACATGAGCGGCGTGATGATGAATTATGATTTCAAACTACATAAACCGAGAAGTATAAACCGATTATTGATTTTATATTGCCAAATCGCTAAACCAAGTATTTAGATAGCTGCAATCACTACTTCCATCAGTGTTTCTGAATTAATACATATGGTCCGTTTTCGGACTTCATTTGATTTCAGCGGACTTTTTATCCTCTTAGCTTACTAGCTGCTAACGCATATGGAAACATTTTTATCTTAAGTATTAATGTATTCAGGACTATTATTAATTCTGTCGTACAGTTAAAAAGTGTTGTTTAATATGCAAACAATAAAATTATTTTATTTTTATCATCCATCTGTATGATATCTGTTTACCTATGAGGGCATCATAGCTAAATAAGTAAAGTCATGCATTTATTACTAAAATAAAACGGATTGCAAAACTAACCTTTTTAGCTTTGGATTCGGACTGTTTTTGTTACGGCCGTTGGCAGCATTGAGTTTCAAATGTCAAAAAACCAATAAAATGGAAATACTATAGTATAGTTGTCCAACTATTTATACACAAATTGACTGTCTTAGTATTGTTAAAGATAAAGGTAAATATATTTCACACAAAAACTAAATACTAGTTACATAGTATTTATTTCCTTACTTATTGTGCTATTTCTGAAAGATAATTAAGCAACGTTAACTGTAAAATGGCAAAAATAGCGCAGGTACTATGTCGTTTGGAGTCTTCCCGTGGTAGTTGAAAACTGTGTTACCGCTAGGGATTGCAATGCTGGATCCGCAATCCAGCAATCCAGCTAGATCCAGCACCATTTTTGGGCTTGCTGAATCCAACATCTGGCGCTGAATCCAGCGGTGCGGATCCGCAATCAGCTAAAACAAGTGATTTTGGAGGAAAACCTAATTTTCTGTCCGCGTCAACACTCCACAAAACTGTACAATGACAGCGAATAGGTAGAGAGCCTTTTCCGCAGCCAGATATGCAGTTAGTATATGCAGTTCTTTATGAAATAGGCTGGGAGAAACATATGTTTCTGAAGATATTACTTTTAGGAAAATATTAAAAATCGGTTAATTAATTGATTGGCTTCATTCTAATTAACACTAATCAAGTCTTGAATTATATTTTACCTAAGTTTTAATTGTAATAAGCGGCTTACGTTATTTTATTTCAAAAAACAGTGAGACACTATAGGTAAATACCTTTTTTTTTAATAGGTATTTTTCTGTGTTTTACGATTTCATTGTTATTCATTTGAATAACAATGATTTGCTCTTGCAAGATACTCTTGACCAATGAGCCTCTTAGCCCTGCATTCAACTGAGTAGTGCGGCAAGTTGATACTTGGCTGAACCATCCCAAAGGTGTGCTTTCCATGGAATCCAATATTATACAGTTTTTTTGAATACTACTAAGTTAGTAAACCGGCATACGGTTCTCCTGATGGTAAAGTGGTTCCCGTAGCTAACCTTAACCGAAGACGCATCTTTTTCTCTTGACAAAAAGTCAAAAATTAACAAAGAGTCCTCGAAAATTTGAAAATTTGTTTTTTTAGGGACAAAGAAGCGTCATTGGTAACAGTATATTTTATTAACCGGCCGTTAGTATGTTTGAACACCATCGAGAGAAAACGTCGGAAAAATCTGTATCTAAAAAGTAATTCATCCTCCTTTAACAAATAGGCTATTTTTCGTGCCAGTGAGGTTTCCGCGGGCACAGGGTCGGGGGATCGTTCTAGGTGGTGGGGTCATGTTGTTTGTTGTGTTCGTTCGTGCGAAAGTTAGGGAAATAAATGACCGCAAACAAGATGTGTTGCAAAATAACTGTTTAAAATGTAAGTATCACGCATACGTATCTATTACCACAAAAATATCGTCTCAATTTAATTATAACTGTATAACTACAGCTTTAAATGATAATCATATATTATTTTGTACTCTAAAGAATTGTAGGAATGGTTAAATCCCCTTTGAACTAAGGTTCGATCACGAAGACTAACGAAAAAGTACCTATTCGTATTCATCTTCATCATCATTATCATCATCATCAGTCCGCTGCTGGACGGCCTCCCCAAGGAGTATAAAAACGTAAAGTATTCGTATTGTAGGCGTAAAATTTTGGCCAATGAGAAGGCGTAGATTCAATATAACGTTTAATTGTCATTGGCCAATATTTGAATTTTTTTTACGATAGTCAGGTTGACATATTCGTTATCGTCCTACTGCCCTACCATAAAGAAGAAAACCTTATAGATAGTAACGGAAAAAAGTTGATATCCTATCTCTTTGGAGATAACTCTATAGTGATGTTAGTAAAAGAAAAAAAATCCAAACTCTTTGTACCTAATTTAAAAAGTTTATCATTAAATCCTTTGAACTATTAGTAATCTCTTTGTTTGAACCTAACTCATTTCACCCCACAATTTATAGCCCAAACCCGTCTAGACTTTGTGACGTCAAAATGCTTAAGCTGGGGCCGCACCTGCGTCTATCCTGAGAAAGCAATGCGTGTCAAAGCTTTGTGTGTTTTGCGCGAACTATCCACAGTGCAACCCGAACTATCGTGACGATAGCCGATAAGGGCGATTCTACGCTTGAGGCTATTTTTTATCAATTCGGTGGCATATTTTTTTTGTCATGTTTTTTAAGTTTTTTGTCAAAAATCTAAAATAATCATCAATTAATGCCATCTCAATTTAATTATATTAAAGGGGAACTAATTGACTTATTCGATTACATTTTATTTTTTGCCCGCCACCGAATTGAGAAATGTCTCTGTTTTGAGAAATTATTATAAAAATTAACATTTTTGTTGAGAACATTTTGTGAACTATGGGTAAGAGTATGGGTCTCTCAAATATACTTTTCATAAGAATGTTCTGCTAAGAATGTTCAGTAAATCAAACGACTTTTGTAACATAAGATAATATTGACATGCTGTTAGTTCTACCTAGTCACCTAGTCTTATGTAGCATGAGTAACATGAATAATGTGTAAAATTATCTTTGGACATGTTTAGCTTTAAGGAACTGTTACTTTATATCGCAAACCTCAATTCGGTGTGCAAAAAATCGCGGAATTGAGAACCACCGAATTGAGAAAACATTACATGTTTTGAAAAATTCTCATCTCTGTTGATAATTAAAATTATTTAGAGAATACAAGCGTGCAGAAATCAAGCTAAGCAACATTGTAGGAAGTAATCACATAAATATAATTTGCACAGATACCCAATTGAGAATTAAGTGTTTTAAACATGTTATCCAGTAAGACCAAAGTATACGAAACACTCTTAATTTTTTTAATTTATATTGGTGTACGAAACACTCTTAATTTTTTTAATTTATATTAGTGTTTGAAATGATTTATAAACCCTGACAAAAAAAATGCTAGTCGTGTAGAATTTCTCACAACGGGTAGTCACATTTGCGGGTATCGTATCATAATTCTTCGTCGCGATATACACAGGTGCGGCCCCAGCATTAATGAAATGAGAAGTTCCTTGTCCATCATAAAACTATTCGATTGCTTGTCACTCTTCCACAACATATAAATATAGAATGATCATGAAAAGCTCTGGAATTAATCTCAACTTAGCAGATTAAAAAAGTTTCATTGGACAATTTTCTTTGAAAGTTTAATGAGTCGGTGTCACTATAATGAAGAGCTCTATACTTGAGGCAATTTTCTCCTGTCAGTACTTTTGATCCTCGGTAATTGCACTTTGACATCACAAATTTTGTTTACATTTTACAAAAAAAAAGAACTAATAAATGCTGTTATTACCCGTTTTAGTTATATGTACTATAAGCCAGGTAAATACATAGGCCATGATTATAAGTACGTACATAAGATCTTAGTTGAATGTTGATTTTAAAAATGTTTTATTTTATGGTACTCGAAGATGGTTTGGATGGATGGTGGTCGGTTTGAACCGAAACAAAAGCAAAGCTATTTCACGGCAGAAATAGGTATGATGGTAGTACTTCCCCTGACAAGCCCTTCACAAAGAACTTTTACAGACCTCGCAAACACGACGCTTTGTCGTCGCACTTAGTCGCGAGCGTCTGTCATATCTTGCTGTCGCGATTGTCGCCGTGTGTGCGGAGCTTTGAACAAAATGTATGAAAATTGTTCCCCGCAGCTTGTCGTAGCGTCTAATCGCTGACGTTTGTCGTCCAATATGCATAAGCTGTTAGTTGTATGCTTATTCTAAAATTTGACATAACCGAGTATACTTTACAGTTCCTCTGGTAAAATAAATGAATATGAGTACGATTATGAGCGGATATAGCCTCCCATATTTTGCGCCCAATAACGTTCCGCATTCCAGCATGTAGGTCATGCGATGACAAGTCATTTAGCACGGATTACCAAGTCAAATGAGTCTCGTGTCGGCCAACAGCTCGCAATGAATCGTGGATGAGAATGCCTTACCATTATAATGCCAGGAATTGGAACTCTTGGCCGGCCTAATAGCTCTTCTAAGCTGTATGTTGTAGGTTCAGGTACTGAGATGGGTGAGTCAATAAATAAGTAAAAAAATAAAGCTAGACATTTACCCACATCACATAGCCTTAAAGTTAGCAGAGCTTGTGTTTTAGGTACTCCATGACTAATATACTACTTATATACACATATTTTTTTATAAAACACCCAAACCACAATAATAGTGGATCATACTAACATTTGCGTCTTGCCGGGAAACGAACCCACAACCTTCTGCATCTCAGGAGAGCTTTCGCCCACTGCACCACAAAGGCATTCAATAACGCTAGAAGGGTTATTTTAAACACTGAAATAAGAACTAGACCATTCTACACGTGTCGATTCAATGCGCCTGGGACAAGCATGCTTGTACCTAAACTAAAATCAAAGAGAATAAATAAATCTATTGGGTTCACATACATAAGCTAACGGAAGTGATTTGACTCAACACTACCAAAATATTTTATCTCAATAAATATATTACGATAAAATTCTTGCCTATCATTTCTGAAAAGTACTTATATATTTATTTAATTCAAACACGAATCTCATCTCTTATCTCTTCTCTCTTTTTATAATAAGTAGTAGATAGATATTAAATTTTACACTGTACAATGACAGTATCAAATGGTTGTCCGTGGATTCCAAAAAAACTAGGAAACTTTTACATAAGACATAGACATATATTTATTTGCAACTGAACACACAACACAACAAAATAAAAAAGTAACAAACAAAATAGAGAAAAAGTGAACATAAAACATGGTGAGATGTGTGCTACAGCAGCAAAATGGCTTCGACTCAGCATTATATCCGCTGTTTTAGCAGCGGAGCTGGTATTCTGTCGAATCCATCATGTGTAGAGCCATTAAACCCTGTGAGACTAAGTTAGACTAGGTAGGTATGTGCTTTCCTGAAATAGTAAATATTGTGAAATACTAATTTATCGAAGCAATTAATAATTGCAATATAAGCCATTATATAAAATAATAATAAGCTCTTTTAAGGTTCGAATATTTTCCCCAAGTTACAGCTTGACCATTCCGAAGTTCACCCAAGTCCATCCAAGAACTTTGACTTAGAGGAAATAAACTTCGCAAACGTTCGCACGTGGGTTAGCTAGTTTATCAACAAACAGCATGCCCATTATATGGGGCAATTTACGCGCGTGTTGGGTCGCGTGTGGCTACACGCGCGTAAATCGCCCCATTTGGGCATGCAGTAACTTAGTAAAAAAAACTAGACCACCTGGAGAATTTACTATCACCTAAAATTGATTTTTAATCTGAGGTGGTAACTCCCAAACAACATTACACTTTTACATTTTTTAGATTTTGTGGATGTACTTTTGGGTTTTTTTTTTTAAGTTTTTGCGAGGCTATCGCACGAAATAGAGTATAATTTAGACTTAAGAAGACTTATCATAACAAAAGTAGTTATAAATATTTAAACCTTTTTAGAACAAGGTCGTAGGTAAATAAACAAAATATTATAAAATTTTTAGCTAAGTCCCTAAGCTCGCTATTAATAAGATTTTATTGATAATATTTTTCAGTAAATGAAACAAAGAATTAGCATACTAGATAAAAATAAATAAAAAATTCGTCGAACTCCAAAATCACGTCTCATTCAAACCTTTTTAAAATTAAACAAGTTTTCAGAAGTGACTTCAAAAGAATTTCTCCTAACGACGTCCATATTTTAGCTGACAGAGCGTTTTCGACCTTCATAAATCTTATTTTAATTAATTTACATTGCGCAGTAAGCATTTTATAAAAGGTCAAGAAATATAATATAAAAACACACATTTCCTCTTAAAACTGAGGAGGGACGTGTGTTAGACCGCATAATTATCTTATTTTAAAATATAACCAGAAACCAGGAATAAGCATCTATATCAGTGGTTCGCACGCATTTTTATCCGAGTAGCACGCGAACTAAGCCGCGGGTGATTACTAGTAATAATCATATTACCTAATAAAGACGATCTCTGTGGCACAGTGGGCCAAGGTCCGCCTGGGACGCAGAAGGTTGCGGGTTCGATTCCCGCCGCGGGACAAATGTTTGCATGTTTTGCAGATATTTGTCTCGAGTCTGGGTGTTTTCTATGTATGATATGTAATATAACAATCATGGGGGTGTACAGGGTTCCAACCCCTACCAACCCCACCAGCACGTGGTGCACCCTGCTAAACAACGAACGGGGCTCTGGCGGCCGGCTGATTGCGGCATAGCACAGTCTACATCGGCACAGCTAAATCCCCTGGCCACTGACGGGCAGCAGCGTCGGGGGTGCGAGAAGCTGTGCCCTGCGATCCCCAACCCGCATGCCCAGCGTGGGGATTATGGGTATATCCCCTTTATTAAGTGCCTATGTCCAGCAGTGGACGGATATAGGCTAAGTGTGGATTTGGAACAATCATGCGGTTCCCATAACACAAGCTCTGCTTCTACTATGGGGCTACATGATGCTGTGTGATAGTCCAGCATTATTTATTTATTTAATTTATTTATAAAGGGCTCCTACCTCCATCTGTGGACCCTAAGCCAACCTCACCTGCCCGTGGTGGACCCTGCTGTTTAACAACCGAGTCTCTGGGTGCCGGCGGATTGAGACATATTGCAGCCTAACTTGCATTGCCACATCCCCTGACCGCCGACAGGCAGCAGCTTCGACGGTGCTATAGAAGCTATGCTGTGGGTACTTTTATAAATCTACCTTGGCCACCACCTCTGCTCATAGGTTATAAGCTTGTTTTACCTTTGTGATTTGTATTTTATAATGTAACCTATGTAGTACATTGCACAGTGTCCCTGCCTTCTTGGGTCGAAATAAATGTTTTTTTCTTCTTCTTCTTCTTCTTCTTCTTCTTCTGTGCGGTCCCAAACCTGCATGCCCAGCGTGGGGACTATGGGCATATCTCCCTTTTAATAGGGGAGGCCTATGTTCACCACTGGACTAAAGGGACTGGTGTTTTTTTAAATACCGGACATCTCACACACGGTCAACTAATCCCAAACTGTACTATGGGTAGGTACATGGTTGTTGTTGTTGTACATCAACAACGAATACTAAATTAGTTTTAAATTTACTACCTATAATATCGCAATTAAGTAATATTATTTGTAGGTACAAGTAAGTAAGTACAAAACGGAGTAATTCAATAAACAGCCGTTATTGCTAGCATTGTTGTCAGGAGTTAAGGGATTAAAGGGTTAATTTTCATTTCCATATTAAGGGAATTGAGTCGAATGCTTTGGGACTGGGAGTTTGGGAATTGACGCCCAGCCACAGAATGAATAGTAGTCATAATCGCAGTAATTTCACTGGTTGTTCATTTTTGGATGGTCATTGATTCTGGAGTTAGAGTTATTATAGTTCGTAAAATCTTAAATGACAGACTTAACATTCAAGGGAGCGGAGCGAAATTGACCAATAGAATTGCGCTTTTATGATGTGATACTATTTTGGTCATATCTGAGCACATTTTATCATTGAGCATATCTCAATGGTGCTTCGATGGAAACGCACTCTGAGGATCGGTGTACAACTAAGCGGAGCGGAGTGAAGACGAGTAGAATCCTTCAATTGAATCATGTGTAACGTTATTTTAATATGTTTCTATTGATGATTTACATAACATAGGACGCGTTTTGGTATATACTTCTTATTATCCAGGGAAGCTAGTTTTTTATAGGCAAGCTCTTGTCCTCTAGGCTTGCTTGGGCAAAGATGGTGGGGCGAGTTTTCCCAGGAGATGCCTATTAACTCTCTTTTGGATGCCATTAGGGTTATTCATAAATGCATTTTGCTGATGGTTTTATTACTCAATTACTGTGAAATGTTTATTAATAATTAATACACGATGGTCTTGAATTAACCTCAAATGGACCTAAAACTAAAGGTATAAAGTTTATTATGGGTTAGAAGCTAATTTGAAGAGCCTGATGTAAATTTCCCTAAGGAGGAAGGTATTTCAGAGTTGGCAGGTATTGGTAACAATTGTTCGAAGGCGTTGCCGTAGTGTGATGCAAAGGACTTGAGTTTAATAGCCGTTGTAAACTCGTGTAACACGTTAAGCTACCTTATCATTATTATCATCAACAACCTGTAGAAGGGATATTGCAACTACAATTTGCTTTAATCCAAACCAAACAAATGCGGCACGTTTTTTTTAATTCAATGATATCTGGTATAATATTTCTACAATTTCGATAATATCATGTGTATAATAAATAGCCGGTGAAATTACAGGCACAAGAGGTTTTTCATCATCATGCCTCAAGTTGATGGACGCAGGGCGTTGCATTGTAGTGCACGTTCCATAAACTTCAACTATCATAGTATATATTTCAACTATCATATTATATATTTAACTATCATATAAAAAAACATAGCTTTAATATATTACCGGTAGATGGAAGGATCTTAAAAAATTATACAACTTTTGGATTGACAGTTTATTGTTCGCACATGCGCATCTGAAATGAACTAGTGAAGTTTAGTTGATTTTCTAATTCAGAGGTAAGTACCTAGGTACTTGCTTGTATTTCGATGGTTCGTTTTAACGTAGGTAGGTACTTAACACAAAATATTTAGATAGGTAAGCGCTGGCCGGCCCCCGGAAAATTAAAATATTTTTAGGTGGCTATCTAAGCTTGATTTATATAATCGTTTCCTATTTTGAATCAGTTTAAACGAAGCAAGTAAGTACGCCACCAAATATTACATAAGTTGAAATCACGATTTTTTTGTTTTTGTAGATATTGTGTTGTTTTAAGTGTTATTTGATAGGTTTAGGTCTTAAATGGATAGGCTAAGAAATTTTATAAATAGGGTCAACCGTTTAGAAGTTATTGGAGATTTTCTATAGTGAAAATTGTCGAATGTAAATTTTATATGTTCTTTTTCTGCAAACTTTTTGTATTGTAATAGTATGTTTATTGTTTTTTTTTAATATTGTAGAATATTTTTGTTGCTATGCGGGCTATACCGCGGTTTTGGAGTAGCCTCCCTCAATCGCCCCAAAGTTGTCAAAACTAGCGCGACCGCCGAGCGTAGGTATGAAAAGTGAAGTATATACATGTGTTTGACTTCTGTTACTTGTAGTTACTTTGTTTGTTTCTTGTAGAATATCTTCTGTTACCTATTTCTTTTGTGGTATTGCGTCTCATTTTTTCACCCACGACAGAACGGAGATGGTTTATGCGTTTGGGGTGAGAGGTTGTTTGTTTGTGTAAATCCATGTTGCCATTTTTTTCCAAAACTATTTGTCCGATTTTGATGCAGTTTTCAGTTATTATTTAATAGCATCTGCGATAATATTTTTTTCCCAATTTTTTTCATAATAATATGAGGCAACGTTTTACAGTGTATAAGTCTAGTCATCTAGTCTTCAGTCGTGTCTGATTTTAGGCGTATTGACAACTGGAAATTAAAAACAAATCTGTTTATTTAGGCATTTACAAGTATATTTTTAGTTAGGTATGATTATTATCCAGTTACATTGTAAAAACATAAAATAAATAATGAACTATCACACAGCATCATGTAGCCCGAAACTAAACAAAGCTTGTAAAACACTCAGACCCGATACAAATATTGGCAGGTCATATAAACATTTGTCTCGAGGCGGGAATCAAACCTGTGTCTCAGTCGGGCCTTCGCCCACTGTGCCACAGAGGCCGTCTCTCTGGAAGGATTCTGTGGCCACAGACTACTAGGATACTAACACGGCGCAGTAGTAATAATAGATTTAAGATCTCTCTATTGAATGGATTAAAATGCAAACATTTACTTTAAGTTTAAATATGCTAGCTATTTAGAAGTTCAAGGAGATGTTTTGATTAAATAACCAGTCAAGCTTACAGAGTCTATGATCCGAGCCCGACGAGCCTGGAGGCAAATGATGTTTCTTATTTCATAATTAGTAATATGTTCATTTGGGCATGTTTAGCCCACAATTATTTTAATAGGTTAAATAAGTTGAATTAAATTACCTTAGGTTATAGTTTTAGTAGGTAAGACAACAAAAAAAACAGCCTATATCTGTCCACTGCTGGACATAGACGCTTGCCATGCGAGTTGGGAATCGCCCGCCCTCCGTCAGGGGATGTAGCTGTGCTGGTGTTAGGCTGCGCTATGCTGCAATCAGCCGGCCGCCAGAGCCCCGTTTGTTATTTAGCAGGGTGCATCACGCGCAGGTGAGGTCGGCTTGGGTTCCGAAGGTGGAGGTTGAAACTCCTTACATCCCTTTTAGTAGGTATGTTTATGAAGCTTTAATTAAATTGAAAAACTTTTAAGTTAGGTTATACCTATTTATGATATCATTAAATTTTTAATTCAAATCCTCTTATTAATTTTGATATCGTTTGCGTCAGGTATATTAATTTCGTGCGAAAATTACTTATTTCAATTTACATTTTGTTTTTTATAGGGCCATTACAATTTATTCCAATAAATAGATTTAAGTTAAATAATTTGGAGAATAAATTTAATACTTAGGTTTATGTTTACAAAGTGCGTTATATAATAGAATAGATAAATTAGAAATACTCTTTATACTTACACATTACGTCGCGGCCAATGCTATTACCGGAACGCATCGATATATTAAAGAATCCGTTATTGACGTTTCGTGAAAAAACACGATACGTCACGACTGATGGACGGGCGGTAAGCTAAATTAAGTGCCAGTCAAAGTGTTAATATGCATGAAAGAACAGCCAAAGATTAAATAACTTAGCAAACATAGGTACTTAGCATATAAGCTCATATACTTGTAAAAATCTGTCAAAATATAAAAAACAAGCGGGTTAGGGTCTTTTTTACACCTTGGGTTACGTTACTTAAGTATTAGTAAGGATCCCTAATCTTTTCTAGCAATAAATATAGCCTAGCTTACTAAGGGTGAATGTAGCTTTCGAATGGTGAAATAATTTTTGAAATCGGCACAGTACCTTTTTGAGTTTATTCATTACAAACATACACACACACAAAAATACTTTTTCCTCTTTATATTAATAATGTAGATGTTTAAAATCACACACTACAGGTACACTCACACACACCACACTGTGGGTTATCCCTGTGATAACCAGAATCTCAAGAGACTGGGGGGATCAGGGTAACCCACACGCACACATCCACAGACACTCACTTACACACACAGGATCAACTCGTACACTCTTACGGCAAAAGATTATAAGTACTTTTCTTTCTATTTCATTCTCCTGCAACTTAACATTAAGAATTATAACTGTCAATTCAAAATTTATATCCCGCTTGTTCCCTAGTCCTCGGTGAAGATCTACCCGAGAGGGGTAAATTGAAAATCAGCGCTGTATGCACAACATGCAGCAAAAGCTGAATTTACGCCCATTGCCTTACTCGAAGGTTCTGTTGCGACCTACTTTTAGTTTATGTTGTTATATGCAATAGTTGTTTTGAGGCAATAAACTGTATTTTATTATGTATTTTATTTAAAATGGTGGTTCACTAACCACCAGCAATATACATACAGTGATAGGTAATTTTAAGCAATAGTAATTTAAGTAGCGTATTAGTATGGGGATAATGTTTTATGCTTGTAATGCAGTTGGAAAGACTCACTTATTTATAGGATTAGTCTCCTAGTGAAAACTCAAAAATCGTCCGAACGTCGTTGACATACATAAACATCAAAATTCCACATTTAGGGTGCCTTTCCACGAAAGATGTGCTGCGAGAACGTAAAAGCTAAGCTACGAAATAATATAAAATTCTCTGACCGTTTCCACTGATGCTAAGCTATGTAGCGATGCGAGTAAGACGTGCTATGAAGATGCGCCACCGCAAAGTAGCTGCGCGAAGAAGATGCGCAGCTCGATCCATGCGACGTATCGATAGTAAGGAAGCGGTGAGGGCGCGGCATCCATAGCACACATCCATAGCACACATCCATAGCACACATCCATAGCACACATCCATAGCACACATCCATAGCACGCATCCTTCCATATAAAAAACATATCTTAGTTGAATCCGTTTCCACCAGTGCTAAGCTATGTGCACCAATGAATATGATTGGTGAATATCAAACACATACATAGCAACGTAGCGTAGCACTTTATGTTGGGAATTTATGGTTTTGATATATTATCTATGACAACATAGAAGTGACTGTCAAGAGTGTCTATAACAGATTGAAATTATTAATTCGGCTCTGCAATTGAAAAGTATAAAATGTGTGTAAATAGATAGGATTAATTATAACTGTAAAAGGATACTTACAAATAAATGTGTGTGTATTACATAATGGGATTTCATTTCTGATTTCCTAATAGGTTATGGGCCCAGAATCCCAGAATCCCAGAATCCCAGAGAACCTATGTAAGTCAGATTGACACGGAATTGAAAAAGATGTCCACCATTACGGAAAAATCGTAAGAGAAAAATAAATTAATTAAAAGAAAAAGAGTAAGACAAAATAAGGAATATGGCTGAAAATTTAGTAAAAATCCCACCATTAGAAATGGGAAATTTTGGGAACTGGTTATTCCGAATTGAGATGGCATTGGATGAAAAAGAATGCAAAGATATGATAAAAAACAAAATGGACATGACAGTAAAGGAAAATAAAAAAAGAGATGCAAAGGCCCGAAATTGCATAATACAGACATTAACAGATAAACATTTAGAGTATGTTAGAAATGCAGCTACCGCTTATGAAATGGTAAACTATCTACGGGAAGTTTTCGAAAGAAAAAGCACACTATCGTCTCTATATTTAAGGCGACAACTGATGAATTTGAAATGTAAAAAGCATGATAGCATTGAGGAACATTTTAACAAATTCGAAAAGATTGTGAGAGATATTGAATCGAATGGAACACAGATGGATGAAAAAGATAAAGTTTGTCATCTTTTGTTATCTGTTGAAGAGGCTTACAAAGCAACAGTGATTGCATTAGAAACATCCAACACTGAACTCACGGCAGATTTTGTAAAATGCAAATTATTGGACGCGGAACTAAAAGAAAAGAGTGGTAAACAGAATCCCTCAACTTCTAAAGAAGAATATGTATTTAATAGTAGCGAATTGAAATTCTATAATTGTGGTGAGCCCAACCATCTGGCACGTAACTGTCGTAACAGACCAAAATACAACAATACATTAGTTAGAGAAAATTACAGAGGAACTCAAATAAGAGGAAATTACAGAGGAACACAAGTAAGAGGAAATTGCAGAGGAAACCAAATAAGAGGAAATTATAGAGGAAGTCAAATGAGAGGAAATTATAGAGGAATCCAAAGTTATAGTGGCACTAGTAATAATAGTAGACCGGCCGCAAATGTGGGACAAGAAAACTCCACATTTTACGCTGCTCAAACCCACTCAGCAAATATAATTGCTATGAAAATAAAATTGAGTTCATAATCGATTCAGGAGCGTCACATCACATGATTAATAGTGAATACGAAAATTATATGACAGATATCAAAGAGATTTCTGAAATCGAAATTCAAATAGCAAGTGGAAGTTTTATGACAGCCAAGAAAAAAGGTAATATATCTGGAAAAACTAGCGAAGGAAGAAATATTGATATTACTGACTGTCTCATATTGGAAAACCTGTCACATAATCTAATATCTGTGATGAAATTAAATGAAAAAGGTTTTACAGTGGAATTCGAGAAAAAAATACCAATAATAAGATGTAACCAAAAAGTTCACGTGAGAGGACAAAATAATGGAAAGCTTTTTATCTTAACCTTGAGCTTAAAACAAGAAAATGCGTTAACTACAAACAAGACAGATGCAAATCTATGGCATAGAAGAATGGGACATTTAAACCATGCAGGTATGAGAATACTTGGCTTACCAACATCTAACGAGCGATGCACAATATGAATGGAAGCTAAAGCAACTCGCTGTCCATTTAAGTCTATCCCATTACCGAGAACAAAGCAAATTGGTCAGTTGATTTACTGTGACATTAACGGACCTATCTCACCAATAACTAAAGACGAAGAACGGTATTATCTTACCATAATAGATGATTATTCACATTTTATGGAAGTTTATTTATTGAAAAGAAAAGATGAAGCAAAGGAGTATATTATAAAATATGTAAGAAGGTTAAAAAATGATGATATAAATGTGAAAAGAATAAGAACTGATAGAGGGGGAGAATTTGTAAATCAAGAACTAAAGAGATTTTATGAAGAAAATGGCATAAGGCAAGAAACTACATGTGGATACACACCACAACAAAATTCTGTTTGCGAGAGAATGAATCGAACACTAGCTGATCGAGTGAGAGCTATGTTGTCAGAAACAAACTTACCAAAATATTTATGGGGAGAAGCCATAAGAACAGCTGCATATGTCATAAACAGATCCCCAACAAAAGCATTGCAAGGAGATACTGCTGCTAGAATTTGGTATGGAAAGAATCAACTGGATAAAATAAGAGTTTTTGGTTCAAAAACATGGTGTATGATCTTTCCCAGGCCGAGCAAATTGGAACCTAGAGCGAAACCTATGATTATGATTGGATACTCCGGATCTGGATATAAGTTTTTTTTTTTTTTTTTTTTTTTTTTTCTTTATTTAAAGAGCTTTATCACAAAAGCGATTATGTCGCTCTAGTTAATCAACATAATAAACATAACAAACGATTTTCTTAATTACAAATAGGTGTACATTAAAATAGTAGGAGCGGTTGATTACCGCTTATGCCGGAGTGGTCCGGTGTACAAACACTGTAATGGACGGACAGTGTTTGTACACCGAACAGCCAAGCGTTACCTACGTGGACTGGTCAGAGAGGTATTTCATATCGTACAACGTTGTCAGTAGTTTTATTTCATTTGAATGAGGGTTGGCTAGAATTATATTACAGTCAGATGATTCCTTTAATATATTTTTGCACTTGTCTGTTCGGAAGGCCTCGTTATGGACACACTCCATCAGGACGTGCAGAAGGTCCTCAGGGACACCGCATTGCTCGCAGTTCGGTGTCTGGACCTTTTTCATGAGGTAAGCGAATTTCTTTGATGGAATGTGTCCAGTGCGTAGCCTTAAGATCACGACTGCATCTTTCCTAGAAGATTTATGTTTGTCAATCCATGATAGTTTGAGGGGGGCAGGTTGGATTGTTTTGTACCATATACCTTTCTCTCTTGAACGTAGATCAAAGTATTCTTTCCATAAACTATAGCATTGTTTTTTAACCAAACAAATACGTTCTGAGTAGTAGGGTAATAAATTATAGTCTACACCTTCGGTGACTGCTTGCCTAGCTAGGCTATCCACGCGCTCGTTGTGAACAATACCACAGTGCGACGGAATCCATTGTAACACTAACGATCGTGATTTCGATAAAAAATCAACAATGCTACCCAGTATAGAATAGGCTATCGGTGTGCCTCGAACACTCGAGGTACACCGAGCCACATGTTGGAGCGCACTCTTCGAGTCCGTGAACACTACTGTGCTATCTAGTTGTAAGGAGGCAGCATAAGAAAGTGCCTCACTAATAGCTATAAGTTCTGCACCCATTATACAAATGTCAGTATTGACCTTCAATTGTAGACTAAGGTTGCATTGTGGGTCAAAAAACGCGGCGCCGACCCCATCCCGATCTTTGGATCCGTCCGTATAAATTTTATAGGTATTTTTATACGTTAAGTTAATGAAATCTGTGCATAAAGATTTTAGGTTAAAATTGTGGTATTGTCGTTTCGGTTTTGATAGGATTGGAATATCTACGTTGATAATATTAGTTAAATCTATGCTACTAAGCCAAGTGTTCATGTTAAACATTTCAAGCTGTTTGGTAGTATGCACGTGCACGTCGGCTAAGGATTCGTACATAGTCAGCAAATATGGGAGCCTTTTGTTACGCCAATATCTGTCATTCTTATGTTGGAGTAAACTGTCTATTAATTTAATAGATACGTTATCTTTAAGGGATTTTGCCTTCAGAAGGAATTTGCCACACAGATAAGTTCTTCTTATATGCAATGGAGGTAGACAAAGCTCACTTTCCATTGCATGAATGGGAGTAGTTTTTATGAATCCTCCGATGACTCTCATCGATTGGTTTTGGATTTTGTCTAACTTATATAGATATTTTTGGCAACTATTGGCGAACAAAAAACTCCCATAGTCTAGTCTACTCCTTATGGTTGCAATATATAGCCGCTTTAAATGTTTTGGATGTAATCCCCAACTAAAGCCAGCCAGAACTTTAAAAATATTTAAGTATCGAGAAACTTTATTCAAAATCTCCGCAATATGTTTACTCCATTTAAGTGAGCGATCCAACCACATACCAAGGTACTTGACGGAATGAACAACTTCTAACGGGTTGTTGTTAACGTATAGGGTAATTGGTTGTCTATTGATTCCTTTCTTAAAAATGCAAACTTTTGTTTTAATGGGTGATATCTCTAAACCTAGTTCGATTAACATTTTATGCATTTGATTTAACACTGATTGTAATTTGTAGGATGCATCGTCCAGGCTCTTGGCTGATATGTACAAAGCGTAGTCATCAGCGTACTGCGATATTTGAACTGTAGGAATTTGATTAGATATATGTAGTGTAGCGATGTTAAATAATAAAGGGGATAATGGGCAGCCTTGGGCTAATCCCCGTCCTGTATTTCTCGACTTAATAATATTATTAACTTGAACACTTAAGTATCGTTCTCTTAAAAAGGACCATAAGTACTTACAAGCCTTTGAACCTGCGCCTAAACGATCTAAACTAAAGAGTAAGCACGAAACATCTACGTTATTATATGCGTTTTCTATATCTAAGAAGCAGCCGAGTGTTATTTGATCTTTCGAAAAACCTAATTGTATATTCGTAACCAAGTTGCTGAGATTATCGAGGCACGATTTTGTTTTTCTGAACCCAGTCGTTCCTTCGTGGAAAAAATTCCCGTTTTCTACAAACCATTCCAACCGATTGGAGAGCATACTATGAAATATTTTGCAAACGCAAGACATTAGAGATATGGGACGTAATGCTGATAACGATGACAGTTCACGGCCTGGTTTCGGAATAGGTATAATGCGTATTTCGCGCCATTGTGTAGGTACGTAACTGAGATAATAGAAAAGATTATAAAGTTTAAGTAGTATGTGGAGTGCGTTTTCGGGTAAGTATTTAATCATTGTGTATGATATGTTATCAGCTCCAGGGGAGGTATTTTTTGATTTAATTGATCTTTTAAGCTCAGTAAGTGAAAACATAGAATCGATTTTAATATTCCTAGAAGTAAATATGGGGTGATTCGGACTAACATAATCTGGGGTTAAACTACGTAACAGTTTAGTAGCAGTTAATTCGTCAACATAATTATTCGGAGATTTATAGCCTTTTAGCCACTTCATTCTCCGCCACATTTCGTGGACAGTCGTCGATTGGTCAATTGAGGTACAAAAATTTAAAAATGAATTCCTTTTAGCTTTTCTTAACAGTCGTCTGGAGTTTTGTGATTTTTCTTTTAATATATCAAAATTTATAGGGGTAGGGTTCTTTCTAAAGTTAGTAAGGGCTAAGCGTCTTTCAGCGACCGCTTTCGACAGATCGGTATTCCAGTAGTTTTTAGGTTTAAAGTGTTGGGAAGGATTTAAGCTGAAACGGAACCAAGGAATGTGTGCCTCAGCGGCTTCGTTAATAGTGTCGAGGAACAGATCGTAACTTTTTTGAGGGTCGTCAAACGTTGCGTTAAAATTCGATAATTTGAGCTCGAGGTAGTTACTGTATCCTTCCCAGTCTGCTTTTTTGTAGTTCCTTTTTCTATTAAATTGGGAACTATTGTAAATAAGTGAATAGCTTAACTTAATTATCAAATGGTCGCTGCCCAGTGATTCATTCATTACCTTCCAATCAAAATGAAGAGCGATATCAGATGATATTGCCGAAATATCTGGGGATGTTGTTTGTAAGTTACCATTGACATATTGAAAACGAGTGGCCGTACCATCATTCAATGTAACAAAACCGTTTTCTAGTATAGAATCGAATATGTAGTTACCTCTTGTGTCAGTCTTACATGACCAGCTAGGGTGATGCCCGTTGAAGTCACCTAGAACTAGGGTTTTAATAGTTTTAAACGAGAAAACTTCGTCCCAATCAGACTGAGATGTTCGAACACTGGGTGCGCAATAAATTGACAGGATAAAATCGATATACTGGCAGTTGAACACTTTAATACAAATAGCTTCGATACCCGGGTTGGTAAATTGAATAGGAACGGTTTGTGATTTTACAGATTTGTGAACAATGAGCGCTACCCCGCCATACGAAACATCTCGGTCTTGACGGCAAACACTATATCCACTTATACGGAAGCTGATTTCACTAGTTAACCATGTTTCGCTTATCACAGCTATATGAACTTTTTCACTATTTAGCAACTGGTCAAACTCGGCAAGTTTAGGCTTAATACTGCGTGAATTCCATTGGAGAATATTTATTTTATGACTCAAATCCATCATAAACCGAATAGATTTTTAAAAGGCAGGTCCCATATGCACTGCCCTACCATGGATACTAGCCATTCAACGGAAATCGAAACGCATTTAGTAATTCTGCTCTTCAGGTCATCTTGTGAGTTCATAAAAACTGAGTATAACTTTTTGAGTAGTTGCCGGAAACTCATGGCGGATCTGTACTTTTCTTTTCTTTCTTTTCCTTCGTTAGGTTCAGTCTCACTCTCGGACTTGCCAGGGGAATCGTTCTGCACTACTTCGGTCTCAGACATGTCCCAGTCAAAAAAGGGATTTGGGCGGTTTTTCTTCTTAATATTTTTCTTCTTCTTTGTTTCTGGCTTGAAGGGATGAGAGATTATGGGGGAATGCTGTGTTAATATGGGCGTATTTTCCTGAGTTACTGTTCCTGCTGCTACACTCGCATAGGATGGTAATTTCGTTGCACGTACTTGTCCAGGTACAGGTATGGATTCAGGCTGTACGAAAGTGGGCTGTTCTGCGGATGAAGGGGGTACTGGGGGGACATACATTTGTAAAGCTTTCCTGTAGGAACAATTATATTCAGCCATAAGTTCTCGCAAGCGTTTCTCTTTTTTATAGGCAGGGCAAGATCTTTCCAGTGTTATGTGGTCACCAAGACAGTTAACGCACTTGAGTGATGTGGTCTCACAGTTAGCATGGTTCTTTCCACATTTAGGACATATTGTTTTCTTCGACGGACAAAGACGTAGCGAGTGGCCGAATCTCCAACATCTTGAACACTGGGTGACGGGAAACACATATGGGTCCACGTTAACCTTCATACCATAAATGTACACGAATTCGGGCAAAGTGGAGCCCTTGAAGCCCAAACGTATCGATTCGCTCTCTTCCCAACCCGTTCCCTCCTTATTCCTACGCTTAAGGCGTTTTACGGTAGATACCTCGTATGCGCTTGAGACCACGTCTTTAACATCTTGTTCACTCAAATCAAGTTCTACGTTCTTGATAACTCCATAGGAGATAATAACTTCTAATGGTTTGTGGCACCTCCAACCTAGTTCTTGTATCGCTTTGCAGTTCAACATCGCTTCTGCACTTTCTATAGTTTCAAACTGTAAGAAAACTCTGAATGGGTTTATATACTTGACTTGTATGATATTATCAATGTTGTGCGTTTTTAATAATTTTGCAAGCGCGAACTGTTTTGGTAGCATTTCGGAGCTACTTAGATATATATCTACTTTCTGTGTCCTTCTTTTTCCATTTCTGCCAACCAGAGTCCATCTTTCTTCCTCATCCTCCTCTCGTCTTCTCCTTCTGCTTTGGCTAGAAGTTATGGGGTAACTCTCGTCATCTTCCGACATTACCGCCTCAAGTTGCGCGTCAAGTTGCTTCATATTTTTTTCTTCCTCGGCCCGGTTATCAAGGTCGGAAACAATATTTTCCTCCTCCTCATCCGCTGGAATATTCACTTCATCCATTGTTAAAGTTGCACTACCGTGTCCGCCTAGCTAGGCCGAAACACAGCACGGTATGTGCAAATAGATGCGCGATAGCACTGGAATGTGCATCGGCAGTGAGCGCGCGCGACGTTCTGTGCAATACGTATATCTCGGTCCGAGGTTCGCGTAGAACTGAGGATATAAGTTATGGGATCCAAAGACAAATGATATAGTTATCTCAAGAGATGTTCGTTTTGACGAGGAAAACTATAAATATAAAGAAGAGAGAAATGATTATACACAAATCGATGAAGAAAGCGAGCCAACTGAGTCCAAAGAAAGGCCAATACAAGTTAGAACAGAATCAGAATCTTCAAATGATGATGACTATGAAAGCTCAGAAGAAAAAGAAGCAGAAATTCAAAGAAATAAGCGACAAATAAAGATGCCCAAAAGATTTGACGATTATGACATGACAAATGTAGCATATGCATTACTAACTCAAGATCCTACTACATTTAAACAAGCAATAAACCAAGGAGGATGGACAGAAGCTATAGAGAAAGAACTAGAAGCACTTAAACGACTTAAAACTTGGGAAGAATGTGATTTACCAAAGAATCATAAAGCTATTGATACAAGATGGGTATTTCGCACTAAATCTGATAACACAAAGAAAGCAAGATTAGTTGCTAAAGGTTACCAAGAAGAAACAACTCAAAATGTTTACGCACCAGTGGCAAGAATAACAACTGTTAGATTATTTATCAACAAAGCAGTCCAAGAAGACTTGCCCATCAAGCAAATGGATATACCAACAGCATTTTTGAATGGAGAGTTGAAGACAGATGTCTATATAAAATATCCAGAAGGATTAGAAAAGAAAGAAGGAAAAGTACTAAAATTGAGAAAATCTTTATATGGTTTAAAAGAATCTCCACGATGTTGGAATGAGAAGTTAAATGACTTTCTTATTAAAAATGGATTTACACAATCGAAAAGCGATTTCTGTTTATACACAGCAAGTAATGTGTACTTATTGATATTCGTTGATGATATTCTTATAATTGGAGATAGCAATGAAATAGTCAAGAATCTCAAACATGAATTTAATGCTAAAGATTTAGGAAATATTGCAAACTTTTTGGGAATGGAAATAACAAGATCAAAATATGATATTCAAATAAAACAAACAAAAACTATAGAGAAGATTTTATTAAGATTTAATATGCTAGAATGTAATGGAGTCGGTACACCGATGGAAGTTGGTATAAATATTGATGGAAATGAAGAAATGATCACCAACATTCCATACAGAGAACTTGTTGGATCACTCATGTATTTGGCCACAACAAGCAGGCCAGACATTGCATATTCAGCAGGATTCCTCAGCAGATACTTGCATTGTCCGACACCTATGTTATGGAAAGCTGGGAAGAGAATCCTAAGATACCTGAAACAAACAAAAGACAAAGGGTTAGTATATAAAGTACAACAAAATAACCACTTAAACAGTTTTTCAGATGCAGATTGGGGTGGAATGAGAGATGACCGCAAAAGCATTAGTGGATCATCAATATTTCACTATGGAAACTTTGTAAGCTGGAGTTCCAAAAAGCAACCAACCGTTGCACTATCAACAGCAGAATCAGAATATGTAGCAGCAGCACTAACTGTAAGTGAAATAGTGTTTATAAAAGGAGTGTTGAAAGATTTAAATTGTGATAAAGACCTAAACTGTTTGTTGCTAATTGATAATCAAAGCACTATAAAGATGATAGAAAGTTATGAAAATAGTAAGAGGTCTAAACATATAGATATAAAAGTACATTTCATAAAGGATATTGTTAACAAAGGATTATTGTCACTAAAATATATATCTTCAAATGAAAATAGAGCTGATATATTTACCAAACCATTGCCAAAACACAGACACGAATACTTGTGTAAATTACTTGGTTTCTATTGAAGCAGTAGATACCTATACCATATATCTACTTATGTTTGTAAACTTATAAGTATTATGTAAATGTTTTATGTACTTTAAAGTATTTAGTTGATGCTAGGTTTTTTGGAGGATAAAATAAGTTCGTTATATTTTGAATGTTAGCTACTTAGGTTATTTGTCACAAATGTCAAAGTAAATATGTAAGTGACTGAATGTCATTATTATTTAGGGATGCCCTACCTATTTTTTTTTCTTTTTGTAACAAGTACAAGTTTATTTTGTTATTAGATTAAAATTATAATAAAATAGAACTTGAACTTGAGTGGGGGGGTATTGGGAATTTATGGTTTTGATATATTATCTATGACAACATAGAAGTGACTGTCAAGAGTGTCTATAACAGATTGAAATTATTAATTCGGCTCTGCAATTGAAAAGTATAAAATGTGTGTAAATAGATAGGATTAAATATAACTGTAAAAGGATACTTACAAATAAATGTGTGTGTATTACATAATGGGATTTCATTTCTGATTTCCTAATAGAAAAGTGTTAAATGTCGGCCCAATAAGCAGCATGCGCCGAGTTTTGGTACAGACATTATTTTCCACGTTTGTGGCTCCAGAGTATACAACCTCGATGGTTAGCAAGTAAAATGGCTGCTTCTTTAATCTAATAGACAAACAACTAACTCTCGCACTAAATTGTTAATTTTGATACTGAGCATTTATACTAAACAACAATAAATAAAGTTATACAACGTCCTAATTAAGGTTCTATTATCTTTTGGAAACCGATCCGATTTTCGCCGGCTCAATCTGGTTTTATGGACCATCAAGAGAGCCTAAACTATCGGATAACTTTTAAAACACCGCTGTTTACTTAGTATATTGTTATTAAATATTCAATTATATATTCTTGCCAAAAATATACCTAAAAGTAGATATACGCTGAAATATTACTCAAATTTTATAATAAATAAATAAGCAATTAATTATATTTATACATTATGAATAAGCTGGAATAATTATTTTTTATTTATTAAAATCTGAGTAACATTTCAATCAATATTCAAATGTCTACTTTTTATCAAACAAACATTTGTCTCACGGTGGGAATCGAACCCGTAACCGTCTGCGTCTCAAGCGGGCCTTCACCCACTGCGCCTTAGAGGCTAGGCTATTGCCCATAATGACATCGACACACAATTTATAACTTTAATATCCTGAAACCTAAAACTTGGTCTAAATTACGTTGTTGTACAACTTCACGTAATTGAAATTAACTAGATCTAAATTTCTCAAACTTTTAAGTATCAGTTTCCTAAGAAGCCTGAAAATGTAGGCAATATTTCCACGTTCCCATAATTTCTGGTATTTTGAAGTTTATCAAATTATAACTTAGGGTAGGAACGTGAAAAAAATACTTAGAGATCGCCTTGTTGTGAATTCTATACTATTTAAACGTTTACTCTATTTAAGCCTCTACGAGTACCTATTAGCTAATTAATAGTATTATTAGGAGCGTGAAGTCAAAGCGTGGAATCCGTGGGTTCTCTACGAGTTTTTCAATTCCATCGCCAATATCACACTCATTTTGTGATTAGAAAGTTTTTTTTCTTATAACATAACTTGTTTATTTTTTACACTTTGAGTGCTGAAAACACACTTTCTCTAGGGCACGAACTGCGCCTTCTCGCGCATAGTGCGGAGAGGCCCACAGTAAAGGTAATAAGTAGCTCAAACTTAAAGGAGAAAGCCGGGAACCGTTACCAATAGGCTAGACGACTGAAAAATTCTAATTAGTCCGCTATTTACATATCCAAAAAATATTGGACACGTATTTTTTCTTTTGCCAACTAAACAAAAAATAACAAAGATATAGTGCTTTAAAGTTCCGCGCGACGTCACGATATAGTATTTTTTTTACCTGGGCGTGACGTCACGAGTCCCCACTCCCGAACTTTCACTTTCTTTATATCCGTCAATTTCTATTGATTCGATAAATAAAAAAAACGTGTCCAGTATTTTTTATTGATCTAACTGACGGACTAATTAGATTTTTTTTACCCAGTCGTCATGCCTATTGCGTCAAAACCAAACGTATCCCATAAAATTTATTATATTTTATAAATGACATTAACATTTTCTTTAGTTTTACACACCGAGGGGTTTAATAATCAAGTATAAAAATATTTTTGTGATTTGGTTTCCGCCGCACGCCACCATTAGACTGCAACAACCATTAATGTAACTGTTACTATGGCAACAACCCTCATTTTTATTTATTTAGACAGTAGAATCGACAAACTTATTGGTTTGGTTTTGACGCACTCACTTTAGTCTTGGTACCGAGCGCCATACATTGTACATATGACGAAACAGTAGCGAGGCAAAATGCGATTAGGGAAAAAAGTCAACCAAAGAAAAATGCGTTCGAGGCACCCATCTAACAAACCAAACACTCGCCGTTCTTCGTGTAAGCTTTTGAAGGCTAATGTAATATATATTATAATCTAATATAATTAAATCATGTAGACTACATGTTATTTTTTCAGATAAATAAAATAAAACAATTCAAAACTTACGTTTGAGATTATGACTATAAAATATAAGACAGTTTGAGAAACGATGGCTTCAACTAGATAAACATCTGATGGCTCCATAAATAAGATTGGAAATGGGCAGATATTTCATAGAACTTGTCTATTCAAAGCAATACGACTATTTTAAACACCATGCCTGCAAGTGAAAGTAAATTTAATTTACATAGAAAACATTTTTTTTGTTAATGGCTAAAAGGCAAAACAAGGCTAACACTTAATGTTTGCTTTGTATGTTATGTATATTCCTTTACAAGATACTATTGAATTGAGAACTGCCCTATTTTTTAAAGTCAGTTAAAAACTAGTTTTCGCCCAAGGCTTCGCTTGCGTGGTACTAATTTAAAATAAAAGTAGCATAAGTGTTAATTCAGAATATCATAGAAATCCATTAGGTATAGCTCTATATATATATATCAAGTTTCATCCAAATCTATTCAGAAATCTGGAGTTGAGTGGGAACAATCGTTCTCACAAACACATACACACAAACTTCGACAATTATAATATTAGTGTGATAAACCTTCAACTATCTTTAGAGAACTACATACTTGAAACAATTACCAATATTAATTTATTATTATTTTTATTACAATTATAGGAAGTAATGTATTTATAACAATATTTTTATAATACTAGGCAGGGCTTAAGCTTGCAGCTTTCGACTTGTTACCTTGGGCAATCTTATTGCTTAAAAACGATCTCTCCTAGGGAACCTTTGGATGGTGAGAAAATTACAGAGTAAACCGGAACGGTGGTGGTGTCCCTTATCCACTTTTATAACCAATTAAAGAAACAAGAAGAAACACAAAATAATGTCTGCGACACACGCTATGATTGCACGCCAAGATTATGCTCCAACGTTTCTACGACGAAGAGTTCTACGCATCATCGTATTGCTACGAGTTGAAGCCGGGCTCTACAAGTCGTAGCACATGATAACATTTAATTTTGCAGTTCATATTTCAGGTACCGCCCGCGACTTTTCTTTCATAATATCCGGATAAAAAGTAGCCTATATTTATTCCTGATCTAGAACTACAATTGTGCTAAATTTTAACTTAATCCGTTCAGTAGTTTTGTCGTGAAGGAGATACAAACAGACATCTTCACATTTCACACACTTTCGCCTTTATGATATTAGCAAAGACAACAAGAAATGTTGTCTGCTATATTAATAAGATAGAAAATAGGATTCGCAAATTACACAGCTACGATATTTTGCGTAGCGGGATTCTACGAATAATCGTAGCGCTACGAATTTTAGCTGGGCTACACTACTAGTACTACTCGTAGTAGTACTACTCGTAGCACTTCGGATGTAACGATTCGAAAATGCACTTTTGCATATCGTATACCTCTGATTTCATCCTAAATTTGCAGTCTTATGTAACAAGATATACAGGTTAGCTTAGTGTTCAAATGGCGAAGTCCTGCGCAACGATTTTATGGCATTGATAATAAGATTCAAAATCGAATTATTCAACGGTCTTCGTAAATTAATAACTCTACCGTGAGCGCTTTAAAGTTGGCTCGCGGTTTACGAACAAGTTAATAAACTACGTAAGTTATACAAATAAATAAATAATAAATAAATAATGCGGGACGTAATCACACAGCATCATGTAGCCCCAAACTAAGCAGAGCTTGTATTATGGGAACCACATGATTGATATACTACATAGATACGTTTTTTTTTGTAAATACATACATATTATGATATGTATGTATTTACAAAAAAAAATTTTTTTTAAAAAAAATTTTTTTTATAAATACATATTATTTATAAAAAAAATTTATATGTATTTACAAAAAAAAATTTTTTTTAAAAAAATTTTTTTTTATAAATACATACATATTATGATATGTATGTATTTACAAAAAAAAACGTATCTATGTAGTATATCAATCATGTGGTTCCCATAATACAAGCTCTGCTTAGTTTGGGGCTACATGATGCTGTGTGATTACGTCCCGCATTATTTATTTATTATTTATTTATTTGTATAACTTACGTAGTTTATAACCAATTACATAGAAACCACCCAGACCCGAGACAAATATCTGCAGAACATGCAAACATTTGTCCCGCAGCGGGAATCGAACCCGCAACCTTCTGCGTCACAGGCGGACCTTCGCCCACTGCGCCACAGAGGCCGTCGTTCATGAAATATTACAGAGTCGTTCATAAAATGAAGTTCATCATCGTCATCATCATCATCATCATCATCAGCCTATAGCAGTCTGCAGCTGGACATAGGCCTCCCCTAATGAGCGCCATTGCGCCCTGTTCTGAGCTCGACGCATCCAGCTTCTACCAGAATGAAGTTCATCTAAGTTAAATATGATTTGTAATCTTGAGAGAATTAATAATTATCTTACAACTAAACATCTTCACCGGTTTCAGTTGTGATACTAATCAAATGCTTGACTATGTTTTGTGAAGAAAAAAAAATTTTTGTTCTTATTATATAAATTGAGTTTTATGGACAATCTTCAAATATTTCACTTGTTAGTGAGTACATTCATATCTTAATACTGTAGACGATTGTAATCCTTAACATATGTACGCAATAGAAAGTTTCAAGCTAAAATTCTCGCCTAATTGATTTATCCATGATCGTATTTCGTTTTTTACCAACTATATAACACAACCCAAACTATATTGAGTATAACTTTCCTCTAGAAGGGTAGACACCAGCCAGCCGGTTTACAAAGGATAAATATTTAAATAATATACCTTTAGCAGCCCTTTGTCAGTAAGCAAGGATTAATGTAAAGTTAGGAATAGTTTTAGTCTCATGACTAACTTTTATTCATTACGAAACTTTAAACTATAAAAATTATGAAGCAGCCTCTAAGGTTTTAATTAGAAGTACCTAACAAGGCTTATTACGACTTTTAAATTTAATTTTAAAAGCTTAAAATTGTTTTTAGAGAACCAGGGTAACTGACATAGATCGTCGAATCAATTGAAGTGGTAGTGGGCAGACCATATAGCCCGTAGGTGGATGAAGAGGGCTTAGGACCGTTCTTCGTCAAAATCCTTTTCCAGTTCATCAGTTCTATAGATTTCGATTTCGATTTCTTCTTTTTCTTTGATATCATCGTTAATTACTTCTTCCTTGTCGATATTCTCTTTGATTGCTTCTCCCACATCGATATCTTATTTGACCGCTTCTTCCTCTTCGAAACCCTCTCTCATCGCTTTGCAATGAAACACTTAAACATCTAGTTATTTTTTATATAAGTGAATAGAGAATTTAATAAATTAAGAAGATTTTCGTCTGAGCTCCAATCTTTTGAGCTGTATTTTACAAAATTATTTTAGTGTTTACTTCAAAAAGGAGGGAAACAATAACGAGTAATACGTAGAATAAATTTTCAAATTATACCAAACCTACGCATTTTAAATAACCTAACATCGTTTCTCAGAAAGATTTGTGGAGCGATCTAAAATGAACGCTGTATCAATATTAATAAATAATTACCAAGAAGACAAACGGTTGATGAAGCCAGATAAAAAAAAGAATTTATTTAACAGGAGAATAAGGTCTAGATTTGCAAGAAATTCAGATGAAAATGAGCGGTACAATTTACCCCGCTAATTTACTGGATAAACATAATAACATCCGTTTACTTACCGCAGGTTTAACTTTAGGGATGGACGAAGTGCCTGCAAAATTGTACACTAAGTACAAAAAGAAATTACCTACTAACGTACAAAAAGGAGTTACGTCATGAATCGAAATCTGTAGAGGGTATTATATAAAACCGTTTACTTATGTATTAGCTGAGTGACTGGCAATCATCATATAATATCTATCATCATCATCATCATCATCATCATCAGCCTATAGCAGTCCACTGCTGGACATAGGCCTCCCCTAATGAGCGCCATTGCGCCCTGTCCTGAGCTCGACGCATCCAGCCTCTACCAGCAGCCTTTCGCAGATCATCACTCCACCTGGCCGCATGGCGTCCTACAATACGTTTGCCGAGCCGCGGTCTCCACTAAAGAACTCGTTTATCCCAACGGTTGTCGATTCGATAGCTCGCTAAGCGACTTTAAACTGGTGGACTAGCCGTACTGTGAGTGTCCACGTTTCGGCTCCGTATGTCATGACGGGTAAGACGCACTGATTAAAAACTTTCATTTCCAAACATTGCGGTATGGGTGACGAGAAGACTCAACGTAGTTTTCCAAATGCTGGTTCGGCCATCGTGTGTTGTTAACTTCATCAGGTGGCTCCTGCCAAGCTGCTGAGTGAATACTTTGGGTCCTCGGTTTCGCTCTATTGCCTCTTCAATGAGGCGTGTGTTGGAGCTCCGAAGGTCGCGCCGTATCATCTTCGCAATTTGCTTGATCAGGTGTGACCTCTCTGACGAAGTGGCCTGAGTGGTTTCCCGTCTTTTTGGCCTCAGCCGAAGAGTCTCATCCGAAAGTTTGGACTTCTTGCCTTTAGACTGCATTTGGCAGAATTTGATGCCCTCGTCCCTTAATGTCTTAATGCCTCATCAACGTCAACAGCAACGGATCTTTCAAGCTTCTGAAACTTCTCGGTGCCCGCCATGATCTGGAGTACGTAGATTAGGTCGGAGCGTGGACTTCATCAGACGGTTTCTTTCAAGCTTGAGATTGATATTTAGAGAGCCTCGGACAAGTCTGATCAGATCCGGTGTTAAACCTGTTGATCACGAAGACGTGTCTGAATATGTGCCTTTTATCCGTCATGATGAAGTCGATCTCATGTTTGGTCACTGCGTCGGGGCTTCGCCACGTCCACTTCCTGTGGGGCGGTATTTGATAGTACCACGCGAGCGGAGCCGCGGGCGAAAGCTATAAGCATAAGCTTAAGCAGCGTATTGTTTTGAGGAAGTAAATAAATCTACCTACCCACTATTGCATAAAATAATGTAGGTACAAAAATAAAATGCAATTACACAAATAAAATTAATATGGATAATGTAAGATATTTTATTTTATAAATGAAACGAAATAATTTGGTACTATTTTTTACTTATAATAATGTTTTTTCATCATTTTATCTACAAAAGGCACATCAGAAAATTCTTTCAAATGAATCCCATCCCTAACTTTACGAGGCGAAAGAACGCCCTCCTCCAGACTGGGTACACGCAATTCCATTCTGATTATGTTGACTTTTAGTTTTATTACTAAGTAGTTACCATATATTTCAGTATATAACAGTATTTACATCATGGGGTCCTAGGACTTACAGACTGATAAGCGGTTAATAACAATTAAAAGTTCTTCCCTTTTCAATCTACCTATAATAAACAGCTACTTACAACAACAACAACACCAGCCTGTTCCGTCCGTCCACTGCTGGACATAGACCACCCCTATAAGAAGGGGGATGAAATTACAGGCACATGAGGCTTAACACATGCATGCCTTACGTTAATGGACGCAGGGTGTTGCATCGTACGCACGTTTTAAACATCCGTAACATACGAAACAATACTTTGTTATAGGTAATGGTTATCACTTAACATCAGGTGGGCCATGGGCTAGTTCCTTCAATAGGTATAATAACAAAGCCATTGTCCATAACACTCCTGCCCATAATCCCCACATTGGAAATGCGGGTTGAAGACCGCATGGCACAGCTTCTTGCACCACCGACGCTGCTGCCCGTCGCCAGTCAGGGCATTTAGCGATGCTAGTGCTAGGCTGCGCTATGCCGCGATCAGTCAGCCGCCAGAGCCCCGTTTGTTAACTATAGCAGGGTGCAGCACATGCAGGTAAGGTTGGCTTGAGTTCCAAAGATGGAAGCTAGAACCCCTGACACCCTCATGATGTCCTAGGACTCATAGACTACTGATAGACAGTTATAACTAATTAATTGACTCAGGCGTGACTTTGCGGAAATCCATTACAAGATATTCTACAAGACAAAATATTTAGTACAAATTCCGCTAACTTTCTCTGACAAGTTCCACAAAATGCAAACGCATGCACCGCCCTCCCGCCCGCAGATTCACATGCAAATCAGAGAAAGAACAAGCAAACATGCAATCATTAATAAATGCAACCGTCTACTTACTCTTCCACCAAATAAAAATAACACGTTAACCTGTAATTAGCTTGGAGAAACGACACACACTTATATACACAAGAAACTCAACAGAAATTCGACAATGTTTCGCCTTCCCCATAAGGCATCCTCAGGAATGATCGACTCGCTGTCCACCAACGTCGACGTCGCTAAAAAACAACAACGACGCAGGACTCCGCAGACGTGTAATTAATTAAATGTTATAGATAGAAATAATTTATTATTTACTAAAAGATGACAGACAAATTACACAAATACACAATGCAGGTATGGATACAATATGAACAAAAAGAATTTACGGTGAAACCCAAACTAAGCGCGGGGCTTGTGTCTTGGGCATCGTGGATTAAACACTTCTACAAAAGGGTGAAACATTGCTTGTTGTGTTTCTTGTTAGTTCGTCCTTCAATCTACCTATTAAACAGCTAATTAACGCTTTGAATAACACGCAGCACTCGCTTGAGAAGCTCCAAGCACAGCACGCAGCATCATGTCTGAGGCCCGCAGTAAACGTGCATAAGTTTACCGATAGGTTAAGGGGTCACCAAGGTTCACCAGTTTAGTCAAGCTGGTCTAAATTGACTACCATTCAGATGTCGAATATAGTACTAATGTAAATTAAAGTAATTATACTGATAGTAATGTAAACACGATGTTAGTAAATATAACTAAATGGAAAAAATGTAATGTAAAAAAAAATTGTTTGTCCGGAGGAGGTCGTTCTTAGCGATAAGACCCCCCATTGTACTTATATTCATTGTTATGTCCGTTTTGATTTTAGTTGACTATCAGACACTTAATTTGGTAGCTATCTGTAGTGTAGGTACTGATTAATTACAAATCATGATGGGCTCCACTTAAATTATTATTATTATTATTATTTTTTTGTGTGTGTAATTTAGTCTTTGTAATTATATGAATGTTTAAATTTTATTTTATGGATTTGGCATCTGAAATAAATGAATAATAATAATTAATAATAAAGTATAGTCGACCCGCTCTACTCACTCTGCAAGCAGCATTCGAGGCGAGCGGACGTGCTACAGCGATATAATTTTGTGCATTGTCATAACAACCACCCTTAGTATATATCTCATTTTTACAGTATCGACGCAAGTACGCAAGTAAAAGCCGTAAACAAATAATCATAATCATAATCATCAATCATTTATTTGCAGGAATGTCGGTACAATAGGTCTTAATAATAAATGAATAGCTCCAATACATTCTGCCTCGTCAGGGCGTGCAAACATTTTCACAAATAAACTAACACACATAAGATTAAAACAGCCGGAAAACTGAACTTCTTTTTAATGCACAGCTCCAGTCAACTATTTACAACTTAATTTACATAGAAATGAACTCATAATCACATTAAACTATAATAAACGTCGACCTAAATAGTTGCACGACATACTGCTAACTATTTTACGGTCATTGTACCTAAGTACTTATATTTTCTATTGTATGGTATCATCATCATCATCGTCACTCGCCTGCCCATTTCTATATGGGGTCGGTACAACTTGTTATTTTTATGGTACGTACCATAGTACATGTAACAAGCACATGGCCCACCTGCTATTAAATAACCATTACCTATCGACGACCTCTGTGGCGCAGTGGGCGAAGGTCCGCCTGGGACGCAGAAGGTTGCGGGTTTGATTCCCGCCGCGGGAAAAATAATTGCATGTTCTGCAGATATTAGTCTCGGGTCTGGGTTTTGTATTTGATATATATATTTACAAAAAAATATATATGTATATATATGTAAAATATCAATCATGTGGTTCCTATAACACAAGCTCTACGCTTACAAGCAATACCCTACGATGCCATGCCCTGCGTCCATGAACTTAACACTTTGAATGCTGAAAACACCACTGCGGTGCGGTAGCTGACCAAGCTCCTCAGACATGCAGTGAACGTGTAAAGGCATGAAGATAATAAATAATATAAATAAAGTAGTTGTAGCTATTCATTGCTCTCACAAGTCCTCTTTGACACAATCCATACAACCATTCTTTTAAAAAGTATACTAGCTCCCGCCCGCAGCACCGCTCGCGTGGTACCGTTATAAAAATCAGCCTGTGGTAATCTACGTCACAAACTATGTAGGTATGCTAAGTTTCATCCAAATCCGTTCTACCGTTATCGAGCTGAGTGGGGACAAACATACGCACACTCACTGGTGGATTTTAAAAAGAAAGTAGGAAGGAATTTGAACGAAACTTACTTGGAAACTTGATGGCTGGTTCAGCGTCAAAATATCCACCATAAAGTGCACAGGTTAATTTGTCAGGTGTATTTATTAAGATAATTATTTGTAGAAGACAGCGAGCACAGTATTTTAGAATGAATGTGCCAGCCGGCGATCGAGAGCGATGAATGGCTCCTCTTGACGTTTCGTTTCGTTCGGAGGGAATGAAGGATGGAATGGGATTCATAGATTATATAAAATACAATCTTTATGTGTAGTCTGAATGTGTATTACAGTAGATGGCGTTGTGTGCGTTACCCCAGCAGATTTTTTTCTTCTAGAATGAAGTGAGTTCCAGGAATAATTAGTGCATTACTTGCTGTAAATGTGCGTCAAGAAAAAAAATTTGTGCGTGCTGCCGTTTTGGAATAAATCGCAAAAATAGGTTTTCTGCTGGAGTAACGTTCTTCCAGCAGGAAGATTCTAAACGGATGATCCTAGACAAAAATGAATGATATGGGCAGGTAGCTTATATTTGTGCATAAAAGTGCGCAAAAAATAAAATTTGTGCGTCTTAAGGTTTTTGAGTTATTAACTTTCCTGCTGCGGTAACGTTTTGCAAAATCTTGGATCTCGGAAACCATTGAATGTGCACCTATAAAATATACATGCACGAGTAGCTCTTAATTTGTGCGTATTTGTGACAAAGTAAAATTAACAAAAATCCATACAGTTTTTAAGTAATCTAGCTTTTTTGAAAAACCTTAAAAAAATTCTAGCTCTTTAATGGAAAGACGCCCAAATTCATTGTAAACGGTATTCGGTTCTTGTTGTTATCCTTTGTAACCACAAAAAGTTTCAAGAAGGTACATACACGCGTTTTTGAATAATATCGATTAAACCAAATCTGATAAGGCCATAACTTTGACGTCAAAATGTAAGAAACCTTTTCAACGCACAATTGTGGTATGAACAAAAAAATTAGTGCGTTTAATGATAATTAAACCCTGAAAATTTCAGCTCTCTACGTCCCATATTGAGCTAATTATAAACGATAGTCTGAAATAAGACCTAGACCCTGGTTTCTGACCTGTGATCCGACCAAATTCGAATGACCACTAAAAAGCGACCGTTTCATACATATTGATGACCTTCTTAATTTTCCTTACGAGACGCATTCGTCCTGGATACACTCAAGTACAAAAGTTATTGATACTTTTGCAAACTATTTTAGGATTTAAGAGAAATGAAGTCAGTAGGTACCTATCTACCCACATACCTATCTTTTTAACCGACTAACTCGGAAGGAGGGTTACGTTTTTCGAGAATTTTAAACCTAAATGATTTTTTAACGTTGATAGTTTGTTACCTAGCTAGGCAGAGACTTTCTCCAGTCAAATTTACCAACTCTGGATCGAAAAACACATAGGTAAATAGATATTAATGGACAGAAACTACGGAACAAATAGGTAGAGACACGTTTATCAATAATTTTCAGTCTGGTTTTCATATTTCTTTAACTTATACCTACCTATCTAATTATAAGTAATTAGCTGATTAGGCCGTAGGTAGGTAGTAAATAAGTCTTCTAGGTACTAGAGGTCTTCTAGTTTACTAGAGCATAGCTCATCACACCTACTGATTTAAACATTAAGAATAAAATGTACCTACTTTTCTGTTTGTTTTGTTTTTCATTATTTTCTGATTTCAATAAAAACAAAAACCTGCATCAAAGTATTCATTTACTATTTAATACTACAAGTAACTACCTACACAATCCATCGGTTTGAGCTCTGTACCTATAGCTACCGGTACCTACCTACCTACCTATAAAATATATACATAGCCTAGGTTTTTAAAGATGTGGTTACCTATATGACCTTCACTGTTATGAACTTATTAAATAAAATTGCATTTGTTCCTAGGTAAAATTTTGTTTATTCATTTTAGAATAATTATTTCGATCTCGTCTTGCTTGGCTCAGAAAATGCTTCCAAACGGAACTTCGTGCTTGGCATTGACACGACGTAACATGTTGTGGGTCATATCTCTCGCACTTATATATTAATTTAAATTCTACTGTCATTCTTAGCGAACTGGATTGTTGTAAAACATCACGTGAGGAATCCCAGCCTACCAAGCCGATGTTGCCGATGTTGATAATAACAGAAATTTCCGTTATACGGTTAGTATTAAAAAGTTAAAAGGCCTATCAGTAACACAGGTCCTCCGTCGACCTGAAAATAAAGGAGATCATTCGGGCTCCATACATTTTTGGGCTAAATCTCAAAGTAACGGCCAAACAAAAATAATGTGACATTCCGGTAGCACATGCTTTTCTCATAATTTTAACTATTGGAGCAATGTTGTAAAGTCAATATCTGCCGAGTTTCAGAACTTTGAAGATTATATATTTTCATACCATTTTTATAAAAACAAAACAAAAGTTATTCCGTTAATACACTCTTCTTTTTCACATTTTTCACATCTCATTTCACATTCACTTTATTTAATACTGTAAGGGCAAAGGGCTGCAGTCATTCTCCACCAAGTTACAAAAGTACGAATTTTGTTTGCATATAATTTTGATAAAGGCATAAATTCATTGATTATAGAATATTTACAATTATTTTTTTATGTAAGATCTTATATATCCCAAAAATTTCGACTCAGGCGGGATTTGAACCCACGACCTTCCCATCAATACGCGCTAACCAACTGCGCTACCGAGTCAACTCCTCGCCTTGTCGAAATTTTCGGGCAGTCACGACTAAGCGCCGTTTGCTTCACCTACAGGGGAAACGTTTCAGCTTCCAAGCCTGCTCAATGACTAATAGTTTAGTACATTGACGAGAGGTGTCGCTTTGCTTATTCTATGATTTTTTGTATTTTAAGTGTTTACCCACACTTCAGGGAAAATTTTTGGGACATATAAAAAATCTTAGATTTTCCCTGAAGTGTGGGTAAACACTTAAAATACAAAAAATCATATTTTTTATGTATAATCTACCAAAGCGTATGTATGCGGTCTACGGTAGGTACTTGCTGCCCAGATTTCGGAACCTAGTTTGTTTGGGAGGCTAAAAGTCGACACCTCATAAACGTGGCTCAGCAGCGTTATCACCATTCTTGAAAAAAAATATCACTATGTTTCTGATCCACGCATACGGTGTCTTATCAGAGTTTTAACATGTGTGATTCCATCTTCCCTCAGTGAATTGTAGTTTTTGAGCTAAGTATAAGCTGGCGTAGCTGTATAAGCTGACGTCTAGGTTATATTTAGCTACTACTTGCATTTGTATACATTTTATAGCTATAGGTACAGAGCTCAGTGTTCGCCGCCTATGGATTGTGACGGTAACTAGGTAGGTAGGTATAGGTATCGGTACTCGTAAATGAAAGAATATTTATATACAGGTTTTTGTTTTTACTGAAACTAGAAAATAATGAAATACAAAACATACAGGCAAGTAGGTATAGTCACAGGTAGGTAGGTGCATTTTATTTTTAATGTTTAAGGACCTACAATACCGAAATTCGATGCGGCACGGCGCCGCGGCGTGTCTTGTCTACTCGCCGCGCTATACTTCGCGCGCAAAATTATATTGGGTTCACGCGAGGTCAAAACAGGAAGTAGGTACAATATTTTGTCCTAAAGGTAGGTAATTAGGTCCCTACTTAAATATGAAAATAGATGATTTTATTAAGTTTGTAGGAATCTTAGTAGGTAATATACCTATCAATAGTTACCTAGTAGCTAGGTTATTACTATTAGTGATAGGTACCTACTTTAAATTACAATACAATATTTTATTATATTTTTGATGAGCTCTGCCCTAGTAAAGTACATAGTAAGGAATAGGTATATTATGTACATAATATACATAAGTACCTACTTCCTAACTACTGCCTAATTAGCTAATTACTTTAATAAACTAGATAGGTAGGTATACCTAAGTTAAATGACTAAAACCCGACCTTAAAATATTGATAAGCGTACCTAACTAGTAAACTACACAGTAGACATAAGTACTACCTAACTACTGCCTAACTAGCTAATTACTTATAATATACTATAACGTTTTATTTTATTTATTTGGTACAATAAACAGTTACAATATAAAGGTAGGTAGTAAAGATTTTATACAATAGAGACTTAATAATAATGTAACCCACGACATTGCACTCAGATTAGTAATACAAATTTAAAATTTATGAAAACTTACGCTAGAGGCTACTGACAGCTACTACAGTAATAATAATAGATCTAAAGACTAAAATAGTTATATAATGTTAATGGAAAGTTTAGCTGGCAACAATCATAGTAAATAAATTAAAAAAAGAGTTAATCAAAGAAATAACAGAGCTAAGACTAATGTAAATATTTAGATAAAAAATATAAAGTCAGGAAGACAGCTTGTCCAGGACAAGATACTTGAATCGACCAATGCTGTTAGCAAATATGTCTATATCGATAAAGTTATTGTTAAATGACTCTACCATCCGGCGCACGGGTGTGCGTAGACCAGCATTAGTTCGGCAGGTATTAAGGGCGAACAAGGTTCGCGAGCGCACCAAACGTCTGTGCACGGTTCGGGGTACTAGGTAACATATGTCAGAGGTTAACTCTATGCAGTCAAAGTTGTTGTTAACAATTTTGTACAACGTGGTTGCTTCAAGATATTTACGCCTGGATTCAAGCGAAAGCAATTTGTATTTTTGAAGCAAGCATTCATATGAGAGATATTGCTTATAACACCTATAATTGGTGGCTCGCAAGAATTTGCGTTGAACCCTTTCAATTGATTCATTATATTTATTATAAAAAGGGTTCCATATGGGAACCGCATACTCAAGCTGCGAGCGGACTAGTGTTTTATAGAGGTATAGATATGTAGAGCTGCGCTTGAAGTCGGTGGAAGACCTCATAACGAAACCGTACATTTTAAATGCCTTATTGACAATGTGATCAATGTGTGAACTTAAACAGAGTTTAGTGTCTAGCTGTATCCCTAAATCCCTAAGTGAGTTTACTTTGGTTAAGGGCTCATTGCAGAGATAGTATGTGCAACAAGTTGAGTTTATCTTAGTAGTGAATGTAATATGGGAACATTTAGGGATACTGAGCTGTAATTTATTGTCGTAACAGTAGGTTGTCAGTCGATCCAGGTCTTGTTGGAATGAGATGCAGTCATCAAAAGTTCGAATAATTTTGTAAACTTTGAGGTCATCGGCGTAGAGCAGGAAGTTTGAGTTATCAAAACACAATTTTATGTCGTTTATGAATAAAATGAATAGCAATGGTCCAAGTATCGAGCCTTGGGGGACTCCAGACGTTACTCGAACACTAGTAGAATGAAATCCATTCAACACCACCTTCTGTGATCGGTTTTGTATATAGGAAGCAAACCACTTAAGTAAACTACCGCGCACTCCATAATAGGCTATTTTATTTAAAAGAAGCTCATGGTCCACTCTGTCAAAGGCTTTTTTATAATCCGTGTATATAACGTCTATCTGAGCGCGCTCATCAACATTTTTAAATAAAAAATTAGTAAAATTGAGTAAATTTGATGTAGTTGATCTATGCTTAACGAATCCATGCTGTTCATCTATAAATATATTATGTAGTATCGGGTAGATTTCGTTATGCACGAGGCGCTCAAAGAGTTTAGACAGAGCGGACAGTATTGATATTGGACGGTAATTTTCTACATCGTACCTGGAGCCGCTTTTATGTACTGGAGTTATATTTGCACGTTTCCACACTTCAGGAAAAATCCCATCGGCTAAGCATTTGTTATACACAATATACAGGGGTCTACCTATACTTACAGCTGTCTGCTTGAGAAACAGCGGTGGTATCATGTCAGGTCCGGGACCTTTGCATGGATCAAGTTGCTTAAGCTCCTTGACTATATTCGATTCGTCAATATGAAGGTGGGAAATAATATCGCATTTATCGAATAAGTTAGACGGTTGCCGCCATTGATCTATGGTAGGAGAAGCTGTCTCGAACACTGACTGGAAGAAGTCGGAAAATAAGTTGCAAACAACTTCGGGATCATTCGATTTAGTATTTAGATATTTCATGGTAGACGGTACTTCAGGCTTGCCCTTTCGATTTGATAGGTAAGTCCAGAAGTGCTTTATGTTAGAGGGAATATTAGTTTCCACAGAATCCATATAACTACGAAAACATATACTGCATTTTTCTTTAAATAAGGCTCTATAACTGGAGAATAAATTGTAGTCGTGTTGGTTTCCAAATTTTTTCCACTTAATCCAGGCTTTTTGCTTTTTCTTATAAGACTCTACTAGTGATTTTGAAAACCATGTTGGAAACTCAGTATTTTTGGTACGAGCTAAAGGAGTATGTTGTTTAAAAGAGCATTATAGAAAATGTCAAGGGCATCAACAGCTGAGTGATTTTTGAGAAGACATATCCAATCAGTGTCATTCAACTTGGTATTTATAAGATTATAGTCAGCTTTATAAAAGTTGTACCTAGTCTTAGGTCGCCTTTTCATCGGCTGGGTGGTGTGATTACTGTCACAAATTGCAAGGAACGGTGGATGTGCGAGATCGATGAACACTAGTGGGTCTGATTGTAAAGCAAGAGAGGGTTCGGAGTTGGAAATAAAAAGGTCAAGTATGTTACCATCGACATTTGCGAAGCTGTTATACTGGTTAGCGTCTAATAGAGACAAAAGATTAAGTAGAGCTTTGCATACGACGGAAGTGCCTGTGCCAATTAGACCCAGAGTCTGTGCTCGACTTTTGTGGTTATTCAGAGGTAATTGCCAGTTCATTTCAGGAATATTATAATCACCAATAATACAAAACCGATCAACAGGGCTATTAATAATTGAGTCATGCAATATATTAAAGTGATCTTCATAAATAATAGGCTTTGTATTAGGTGGTATGTATGCTACACTGATGACAAACTTGTTTATATTATTTTTATCTTTAGTAGGAATTTCAATGAGAATATGTTCAATTGCGTTTGATTGCTGAATGTTAGTAAGTTTATTAACATTAAGTAGTGTAGACCCGAGACCCCGTAATACAGCTACGAGGACCCCTCCACCATCCTTCTTTCCAGTAGCAGCGCGATCACGGTCGCAGCGATATACTATGTAACGCTGATCTATGAACTCATTGTTGTGAATTTGGTCTGTAAGCCATGTTTCAGTAAGGACGATGATGTCATAAGCATGAGATAATATGTTCATGTAGAGCGTTTGTAATTTGGTTCTGAGGCCTCTACAGTTTTGATAATATATTGATAGTTTATTAGATTTAACAGATTTAACATTGCTACAGCTCTTGGTTGATTTCAGAGCCAGCTTTGAGGTTTTCGAGATCCTTTTCACTTCTAATGATAAATGTTTTACTGTCATCTGCTTGCCGCATACGGATGGTTGAGCTCCTGAGCCACACATGTTTGTAACGGAGCTCCTTGGCAGCCTCTCGACATTTGCGAAATAAATGCTTCTTATTTAGAGTAAGATGTTCGTTTACATATATTTTTGAAGGAGTCCCAGCAATGCCAAGTTCATCCGAATTCAGAGATTTGCTCTTACGGTAAGCGCTCAGCATATTATCTCTTTGGATGCGGGTGGTGAACTTAACTATAATATTTTTTGGTCTATTGCTCCCCTGCTGTGCCTGAGGGACTCTGTGTATCGAGACAATGTCACTTTGAGCGTAAGAGAAATGGATAGCTGATCCAATGGCTTCCATTATATGCATCAGATCTTCTGTGCGACGTTCAGGCACATTGCAGATTTCAACATTGCACTGCCTAGCTTGTTGCTCCAATGACTCTATCTTAGATTCCAGATCAGAGTAAGCTGGCAATGTTTGTTGATGCTTAGTGTTTTCAAGACTATCGATGCGGCTTTTTAGGGTTAAATGGTCATTTGCTTGGGCATGTATGGTATCATGTATCGATTTAATCTCTGTCGTAATTTGTGCAACATTCTGTTTGAGTGCTACTTGTTCAGAGCGCAGAGACTTCATTTCAGCCTGAATCCCGAGAAGTGTTCCCTTAATATCATCTCTGATGTTTGACATGTTTGTGTTCATATCGTCACGCCACATGCTGATTGTGTTCATCAACTCAGCAAATTTGTCTGTAGAGACTGAGGCAAATGCCGATGAGGATGGCTGCTGTTTACCGGCGGACAACTCGACTGTGTCCAAGTTGTCGCAAGACATATCCATGGAGTCATCCGCGAGTGTAGTCTGATGATGCAGGTGACGAACTGGTGTATTGTGATTAGACTTTACACGGCGCGTCATACTATTACATTCAGGACAGATCCATTTGGAGTGGTACTCATTGCTAAGTGACAGGTATTGGTCCAGCTTCATACCCACGCAGTCATGATGATATCTGCCTTCACATAAATGGCATTTAAGATATTTTTTTGTTTGCAGATCTTGTTTGCAGCCATGGCAGGACGGCATGATAATATTTTAGTAAATGTGGATCAGCGCCGGATGATTGTCGGTTGATTGTACCGAAATGTGTATTTTAAAATTTTCTTGAATAGCGCCACCAAGTTGCATAGAATTATACGAATAGCGTCACCTAGTGAAAATTCGTTGAACCAGGCAGCGTTCGATGTCGATCAAGAAATATGACAGCGCCACCTATCGAAAATTCGTTGAATCACTATGCGAACATGTACTGTTGAATGTCAGCAATAATCGCAATATTGGTAGGTAGTAGTACCCTGGAAAGTGGGCAGTGTCAGTGTCAAGTCGAACTTTGAGTGTAGCTTGGATGTAAACAAATGACTTGCAGGATTTTATGAAAAATAGCGGCACATTTAGCTGGTTCCAAGTGATACAGGATAAGTGTTTGATGCAAAGTATGTCCTCGTACAGTTATTATTGTGAAGTGCAGTTTTCTAAAGGTTATTTTGCTCACTGTCGATATCGGTCGGCGCATGCGCCGGTACGGTGCAAATCAGCTGCTTCCAGGTAAGGAAGTAATGTTCCGACACTTGCACTGTTAATGACACCAGTTTATTCACTTATGTGGTTATTTCCAGTTCACGTAACGTGATTCACTCACTATACTACTGAAGAAGTCTTCAATTAAATTATAATTTAAATTTTTAATACGAGATGTTTTCAAGAAGTAACTATGAGGTCAGCGCCCTCTAGCGAGACGTTTAAATTAAAAATAACTAAAAGGATATTGATAAACCTACCTAGTTGTTGTTTGTGTGTACTTAAGTGTTTTTCGATCCAGAGTTGGTAAATTTGACTGGAGAAAGTCTCTGCCTAGCTAGGTAACAAACTATCAACGTTAAAAAATCATTTAGGTTTAAAATTCTCGAAAAACGTAACCCTCCTTCCGAGTTAGTCGGTTAAAAAGATAGGTATGTGGGTAGATAGGTACCTACTGACTTCATTTCTCTTAAATCCTAAAATAGTTTGCAAAAGTATCAATAACTTTTGTACTTGAGTGTATCCAGGACCAATGCGTCTCGTAAGGAAAATTAAGAAGGTCATCAATATGTATGAAACGGTCGCTTTTTAGTGGTCATTCGAATTTGGTCGGATCACAGGTTAGAAACCAGGGTCTAGGTCTTATTTCAGACTATCGTTTATAACTAGCTCAATATGGGACGTAGAGAGCTGAAATTTTCAGGGTTTAATTATCATTAAACGCACTATTTTTTACTATTTTTTGTTCATACCACAATTGTGCGTTGAAAAGGTTTCTTACATTTTGACGTCAAAGTTATGGCCTTATCAGATTTGGTTTAATCGATATTACTCAAAAACGCGTGTATGTACCTTCTTGAAACTTTTTGTGGTTACAAAGGATAACAACAAGAACCGAACACCGTTTACAATTAATTTGTGCGTCTTTCCATTAAAGAGCTAGAATTTTTTTAAGGTTTTTCAAAAAAGCTAGATTACTTAAAAACTGTATGGATTTTTGTTAATTTTACTTTGTCACAAATACGCACAAATTAAGAGCTACTCGTGCATGTATATTTTATAGGTGCACATTCAATGGTTTCCGAGATCCAAGATTTTGCAAAAACCTTAAGACGCACAAATTTTATTTTTTGCGCACTTTTATGCACAAATATAAGCTACCTGCCCATATCATTCATTTTTGTCTAGGATCATCCGTTTAGAATCTTCCTGCTGGAAGAACGTTACTCCAGCAGAAAACCTATTTTTGCGATTTATTCCAAAACGGCAGCACGCACAAATTTTTTTTCTTGACGCACATTTACAGCAAGTAATGCACTAATTATTCCTGGAACTCACTTCATTCTAGAAGAAAAAATTCTGCTGGGGTAACGCACACGATGGCGTTAACACTCACTAATACATAAACCTTCGAATTAATAATCATCATCATCATGATCTCTCCACCCTTATCCCACTCTCACACAGGGTTGGCACATGTTTCCTCTTCCATTCTCTTCTACCAACCGTCATCTCAACACTTACTCCTGTCTTACTTGCTTCATATTTCACACAATACAGTATTCAGTTTATTTATTGCAGCTTATGTAACTTTTAGGTCCTTACCTATGAAATTGGCGTTTTTTCTCTCTATTTCATTTTGTACATATTTCGTTTAATTCAACAGTCATAAACAAAATTAATTTATTTTCTTAACCTAACATTACTGCAATGATTGAAAATTTAATAAAATACTATTTTTGAGGAAGTTCATCCGCAAAAAATAAAACTTAAAAACAGTTCATTTTGCGCGTTGTCATTATCAATGCTTAAATTTGAAGTATTTTATTATGTGTTTGTTTTCTTTTTTAATTAAGTCTACGCATACTTTTCACAATGTGGTCCAATCATACACACAAAATTTTAGCAGATAAGTATCAGTAGTTCCAGAAAAGAATACAAAAATGTATGTATGGAGAAATAAATTTTCTGGAAATTCTCCATACAAAACACCAATTTCATAGGTAAGCACCTAATATAACAGTATTCAGTTCTATGCACCCTGTTTAAAGGATTGTTTGTTGTTGCTGTATTAACATCTGTGTTTATTTACTTTTAATGTCAATCTTAAAAGTAAACATAAACAAATTGCTATAATTCAGCTTAAACTTTTTCTATGTGCCCTTTTCAATTTAGATGTTTATCGTTTTAAGCCTATGTGTAATCTTTGATTTCCTCTATTTTTAAACTATCAGTTAGTGGAGTTAAAAAAGGAGTATTTTGATATGGAGTAAATTGAATCATTTTTGTTTTTATGGAGTTTCTTAATGTAGATGTTTTTTTACCAAAACCCGCTGGCTGAAAAACTCGTGGAAATGGCACAGGTTGTTTTGGAAAATAAATGTAGAATGTAAGTAAAGTCTCCTTCACGAAAGAAGTCCCACGGCAATCAGCGGAACTATATATAGCCAAATCTCCAGTATACGTAAAAAACTGAACATAACAAGACATTCTAGACAGAACAGATAATTGGCGTCATATTTTAGTGGGAGATATTTATCTTTTGATTTTATTTATTATTCTGTTTTAATTTACACATGGCGGTGTCGCCGCATCTAAATAACTAACGGGACATCCCACACACGGTCAACTGTTCCCAAACTAGGCTGAGCCTGTTCTATAAATAAAAAAATAAATAATGCGGGACGTAATCACACAGCATCATGTAGCCCCAAACTAAGCAGAGCTTGTATTATGGGAACCACATGATTGATATACTACACATATATTTTTTTTTGTAAATACATACTTATCATACATAGAAAACACCCAGACCCGACACAAATATCTACAGAACATGCAAACATTTATCCCGCATCGGGAATCGAACCCGCAACCTTCTGCGTCTCAGGCGGACTTTCGCCCACTGCGCCGCAGAAGGTTGCGGGTTCGATTCCCGATGCGGGACAAATGTTTGCATGTTCTGTAGATATTTGTGTCGGGTCTGGGTGTTTTCTATGTATGATAAGTATGTATTTACAAAAAAAAATATATATGTGTCCGTCTATGTACCAGAGACTGATAATGATAAAACATATATAAAACAAAGACAAAAAAAATTGCAAATAGGTATTTATGTAGTTTATGTATTATAATTATGTAGTCTATAGTTTCATTTTTATCATATTAATATGTAGTAGGTATACTTTGTAATTAGTTAAGTAAGTGTATGATATTATTTATCCAGCTACTTTCGCATGTATGTATGTACACCACCGTCTTTTGTTTATCGTGCTATCCTGTCCATCCAAAAGTTGTCAGGAAGAGATCGCTATCAGCGATAAGACCGTCTATTGTACCTTTTTTTTTAATTGTAACGTTTCTGCAAATTGTATTTTTTAATTTGGTGTACAATAAAGAATTTATCTATCTATCTATCAGATACAGAACAAACATTCATCATGTTCATCACACAAATGTTTGTCCTGGGCAGGAATCGAATCCGCAGCTCAAAAGGCAGGATTACTCCCAACTGAGCTATGAGGTCAGTCTGCGGGACTTCTTTCGTCAAAAGGACGAGATACCTGTTTATATACCGTTAAATGTGCCTTTTCTAAAAGCGTATCTATCCATATTAAATGTAGGTATACATAAAACATCGCTTTGGTCATGCTGTAATGATGTTATAATTGCTTCGAAATAAATGAATAAATAATATTTTCTTCGGCCGACCTCTCTCATTCTCCTGCTCTTGTCCCACGCTAGGTGGGGACTGGGGTTGGCAGGAACAACATGCTTTATCCTCCATTCACTTCTATCAGCCGTCACATCTATGTCCACTCCTTTCATTCTCATATCCTCTTTCATACAATACATCAATTTTATAATATTATAATCATCATCATCATCATCATCAGCCTGTAGCAGTCCACTGCTGGACATAAGCCTGCCCTAATGAGCGCCATTACGCCCTGTCCTTAGCTCGACGCATCCAGCTTCTACCAGCAGCCTTTCGCAATATTATAATGATTAACAAAAATGTTTTCGATCCGTTAGAAATATTCACTAAATTAAAACGTGGGTGGAGTCGCAGGCAGAAGCTACCTACATAGTTACGAGTTCCAGAGGCAAACCTTTTACGAGGTATCATTTATTTCAATATCATCTGGGTAATAAAAGCCACACTTTCTCGTAAACATTTTAGATAGTTAATACGGCAATAAAGTAAAGGTAATCTAGTTTAAACAGACTTTAATAAAAGCAAGGATTAAAATGGGACTCCAGACTATCTATTCTCAAAACTTGACCAGTCTCGGAGTAAATACAGTAATAGACCAAATAGGAATTTATTGCACTATTCTAAATATAAAACAGTGTCGTTCCGGGGCAGTTTTAGATACCAAGCAACCAAATGCTGGAATAACATCCCCCCACCTCTTCGGCTTTTGAAATCTAAATTCACTTTTAGAAAACGTCTAAAATGTGTTATTTTGGATCTTCAAAAGTCTGGGTTGCTTGGTTGCAGTAGTGCCCCTTTCTCATGTTAGTTTACTGATTTTAATCTATATTCTATCAACTTTACTTATATTATTTATATTAAACTATTTATATAATTATTATTACTATTATTTGTACCTTTTTTATTTTATATTAATTTTGAACTTGCATTCATGAACTTAGCACACGGCACCTACATTATATCTCACCTATTTTATTCTCACAAGGTCTTGTCTTGTGGCAGTTGTGGTCTCGACAGAATAACAGCGCTTACTGCCTTAACAGTAGGCATTATGCTGAGTCGAGGCCCTTTTGCTGCTGTAGCACACACATACATCCATTATCACCTTCTTGTAATATTAGTACCATATTATGTATTCTGTATTGTGTGTGCTAAGTGGTAAATAAATGATATGTCTATGTCTATGTCTATGTCTATGTCTAAAATGGCCATCGCGCTGAGGACAGGGCGCAATGGCGCTCAATGTGGAAGGCCTAGGAAGGCCAGCTATGCAGTGGACTATAGGTAAAAATATACTAAGTACTTTACTAGTTTTTAGGTAATACCTTTAAATAGTACATAGCGCAATATAAATACACACACTGTGAAAATTTTAAGTCGCAACTTAATAATGTTCATGAGATACAGCGCGCTGACATACAAACGGATGGATATCGGAGGCTTAGTAATAGGGTCCAGTTGGCACCCTTTGAGTACTGAACCCTAAAAAACATTATCAAGATTTTTTCCCTATTAGGAACATCTTCAGACATTGCTCAGTACGCTAATCGATTGAGGAAATCATGCAGGGGGTAGTCAAAGTCAAATCCAAACAGTACATTCGGTAAAACCCACTTTTTGCAAGCAGTTAGCACAATATTCGTATATTATGTATGTACGTCACGAGCTCCACTAAAAAAAATACAAAATACTTTATTCATTAAATACCTACAAGTTTGGGTTGGGATCTCTTCATTTCAGCTTAAAAAAACCTATGTTTGAAGAGTCCCCTCTTTTCTGTGGTCGTAAGGAACACTTGAATTTGATAACAAGGTACTTATTAAGAATATGATTTTTCTGTGAGTACATTTTTAAACCAAATAGGTAAATATAGTAAGTAGAACAGGTATGTTTCTATGTAATAGGTAACTATACTTATAGGTAATTATTAACAAGACATTGTTATGCCGTTTAGATACTTATGTTATGTTACGTCTTTACCGTTATACCACTAAACCACGCTTTTGTGGTTATCTTAAACCTATGGGAATATAATGTAATGTGTCCCTATGGGAAGGACATAAAATCATAAATCAACCAACAAAAAGGGTGAAAACGGCTGAAATATTTCACGTGAAATCGTTCTTTGTAACCCCACAATAGTAGCATATTTTCACAGAAAGACACATTCACGAGAATAGCTGTTTGATACCGGATACTGTTATGTAACAGGAAGGGAACAAAATGCAGTGTCATGACGTCACTATCCGTGACCCAGACCCAAATATTTAGTGTCCTACTGAAAATAAAAATGTAAATGTGAGGTTTCTTTGAAGGTATTTCAAATAACTTATCATATTTAAGTGGAAGTGCCCAAAGAGACCACTCAATGAATGAAACATAAATCTGTGCTGTTTTTCATGCTAGCAGTCCTTTAATTTTCGGGGAAATACAAGAAAAGTTTTAAAACAAATAACAATGATAACTATCGAACTATAACCCATCTTCTCCTCACTTGCGTACGCAATAGAAATCTACCTCATCATCAGCCTATAGCAGTCAACTGCTGGACATAGGCCTCCCCTAATGAGTGCCTTTCCCCCATGTCCTTAGCGCGACATCTACCTACTCGGTAGTAAATGTTATATTTTGATTTGATTATTTTCGGTATGAAAATGTCCATTCCAGACAGTTTGGTTTTTTTAAATTCTAGGATATATATTTTTTTGAATATAGGAAAAGCGTTCGGCATACTTCAATGTTCTTAGCCAATCACCTTGGTTATGCAAAACTCCGCCCGGTCACAATGTGGATGGGTGACCGTTAAGTGGAATTGAGATTTGAGCTTCAGGAAGGCACGTTATGATGTTGGTAGGCTTTTTCAGTCGTCAAGCCATATCGGAGGCCTTCGGGCGCCTAAAAACTCCGCCATCAGAGTTGGTCGGAGGAGTCCTCCTTCGTATGACTTAATGACGTTCTATGATAATATAATAATAAGTAGGTAAATTGATATAAAAATATTCAAACTTATTTCTGCTATTTACATGGTGTGATGAAATAAAAAAGCGTGTGGCAGACACCTTAATATGTTAAAGCACATGGCACGACTTTTTTGGTAGTAAGATGAAAAATTTATATTATAATAAAATTTAAATAATGCTAGACACTATCACACAGCATCATGTAGCCCGAAACTAAGCGGAGCTTATCATGGGAACCACATGACTTTTATAATACTTATATCCATCTTTTTTTGTAAACACATACATAATAGGAAACCACCCAGACCTGAGACAAATATCTGCAGATAATGCAAACATTTGTCTCGCGGCGGGAATCGGTCTCAGAGTCGTCAATAATGTTAGAGTACCCAGATTCGCATTTACCTCTAAGATTTAATTTACAAACATTTCACTTAAACCACAAGGTCTCAATTCTCAAGCCAAGTGATTCCGAGAAACTGTCTACGTTTAAAAGCAATTTAAAAGTTCCACAGAATCGAGTAGGTACCATTTAGTTTCTAGTTCTAGGACCGCGTGAGATGATTCTACCTACTAGAAGAAAGTACAATGTACTCACATCATCATCATCATCAACCTATAGTAGTCCACTGCTGGACTTAGGCCTCCCCTAATGAGCGCCATTGCGCCCTGTCCTGAGCTCGACTCATCCAGCTTCTACCAGCAGCCTTTCGCAAATCGTCACTCCACCTGGCCGGAGGGCATCCTACACTACGTTTGCCGAGCCGCAGTCTCCACTCAAGAACTCGTTTACCCCAATGTACTCACAATGTAAGTTAATTATCTTGGTTTTAATAGTTCATAGCTACTTAACTTCCTGTATGCTTTAACAGATCTGAACGAGACATTAAATATTAATAGTAAATGGTGCCGTATCTTCAGTAAATGGGAAGGATAAATAATAAAGAACGAGTATATAAGGGGAAGCTTGAAAGTGGCACCTGTGGCGGATAAGGTGAGGAGTGGACTAGCATGGTATGGGCATGTGATGAGGAGAGTTAAAGCCATTTGACTAATAGAGTGATGGGTATAATAAATTGTGACGAGATGTACAGGGAGGCCGAAGAAAAGATGAATGGAATAAATGGATAAAAGAGGATATGAGTGTGAAAGGAGTGAATACAGAGTTTATGGCTGATATCGAATGGATAAAGATAACATGCCGACCCCACCCCCTTGAGTGGGACAAAGGCAAGAGAATGATTATGACCTAAGTAATTCATTTAGTTTAGTTAGTGAATGTACTCATAGGTACACCTACCCAGACATTAGTCTGCGTATAAATCCCAGAAAATAATGTAGGTGGGTGTTAAAGTTCAGATGTTTTTTGTTGTCTGGGCCTCTGGAAGATAGAGCTTTCGGCAAAAACAAGTCGATAAAAAACTAAAAACAAATGTGGGTAGTAAATAATCTACAGAAGTGTGGGTAGTCACCAATATTTTCCACAATTTTCCAGTTATCCAAGATCATCGACTATGACGACACTCTGACCGGGCGGCGTGGTGGTATATTTTTTTTATCATATATTCATTTATTTCATTTCAAGCATACAATTATTATCACAAGTTACATTATGATAAACTAATTAGGTGTAATTAATTGGCTAGTTCCGTTTGGTTCTAAAATTTAGTACAGTATTTTAAGGAATCCTATGTTTATTCGACGACAAACATTGTCAAACTCTACAAAATGCAAGTTGTTCATTGGTCTAGACTCTAGCTACACTGCTAGAGCAATGTGTATCGTTGGAAAAATACAAAAACTGATAGCGGCGAATTGTTGGAAGAACAAGATCATCAAATTCCTCTTATCTATTATTTTGATAAAAATAAATATGTGTAGATAGGTTATATAATCAATGACCTAAACCTAGTCAACGTATAACCTACGTATACCTAATTTTATTACTATTTATTACTTTATTTTCTATTCCTTTGGGTTTTCCCTAATTTTCTAAGATGACCCGGGTATCGAGGCGAACAAAACAAAAAAAAATCAAATCATCATTTCCGAGTTTTTATGAGTCTAACACACGACAATTGTTTTTTTTTATTAATAAGTATAGCTAAGTAAGTAGGTAGGTACTTGGCTACTTAAACTAGTATAAACGGCTAATCAGAAAATCTATTTCGCTCGTATTAACTGTCGTTCATATTACAAAGCCATCGATAAAATAATGATGAACCTCAAAAAAACGCTGCTATTCAACTTTTTTGCAATTTATATAACAAAACCGGTTTGCAACACGCATCAGGAAAACGTATACCTATATGCCCTCTACTTATGAATAAGCCCCGAAAATAGGTCAAGGATAGCGCAATGTCGGGCCTCTGTAATTATTGTAACCAAGTCTCAACGGAACCAACACTGTTTTAATTAGAAAATAGGTCTAAAAGGACTTTCTAATTGTAAGTACAGACGTGTTAAAGATTATTTCAATTATGGCAGGTATTCAGAAATGTTATTATGCCTTGCTCATGGCTACCGAAGTATAACTATGTACCCACGTACCTTAACATGGTTAGGCATTTTATAAAGTACTAGCGGCCCGTCCCGGTTTCGCACGGGTTTTAGTAAGGATCCCTAATCTTTTCTAGCAATAAATATAGCCTATGTTACTCAAGGTGAATGTAGCTTTCCAATGGTGAAAGAATTTTTGAAATCGGCACGTTATTTTTGAGTTTATTCATTACAAACATACACACTCACAAAAAAATACAACCGAATTGAGAACCTCCTCCTTTTTTTGAAGTCGGTTAAAAATACAAATTTTTCCTCTTTTTAATATTAATGAAAAAGGGATACATATAAAATTATGTTCATTATATTTTTCGTCGCTAAAGCTTTATTCAAAATAGAGTTCATTTCAAACTGGTACATTGTTGAGTAATCCGTCGTACAAATTCGGGATCTCTGTGTGGACTGAATGGATTATGCAAAAATTGTAGAGCAGCGGAAATCAAACCGGCAATCTCACGTCTCAGACTTTTAGTCCGTTGCATAAACGTTTCCTTCAACAAGAAGTAATTAATAAATACAGGAATACGGTATAAAGAAAACCAGAAACTGATAAGCATACATCGATACTCATAAAACACCCGAACACAAAACAAACATAATATTCACCACACAAATATTTGTCCTTGGCGGGGATCGATCCCACGACCTACAGCTACAGCGCAGCTTGCCAACTTCAAAACTAGGCTAGCCAACTAGTCAAAACTATTTTCAAACATAAATTGGTTGACCAATTCAATAGGCAAGTTAAATTGGTATCTACCACAAAAGGCGAATCCAATAGCTATCGCCCACGCGCATTGAATCCGCTGCAGTTTGTGGTTTAGGGTTTATCCACACTCCGATAAGTAAGTCGCGAACGTCAAGATGGCAGGACTTCCTGTCTTAACCAGAGTTACAGTTGCTAGGTTGCTAGGTTGCTAGGTTGTAGGCATGGGCCTCTGCAGACTGCAGTCGGTCATTGGGTGCCTCAAATTGGAAATTGGAAATTGTTTATTGACTTAATAACTAGAACGGCTTGCGCCAATTACTCTAATTATAAAAATTTGGTTGAGTTTACATCTATACATCTCTACATAGTCAAAATTCAATAAAAATAGTCAGTAATAACAAATTCAATAGGTAGTCAAATAATCAATCAATATCTTACTTACACACACACTATCAATAAACTTATACACACTTCTGTCAGAATTAAATTAGTAGATATTTAGTACATAGTCAATAATAATAATAATGTCAGTAATTATAAATTCCAATACTTAATAGTCAAATCACATGTCGAACAAAAAATAAAAAAAAAGATAAAAATCCAACACACACTTCTCACAAAAGTTCAGGCAGTCAGTCAAAATCACCTTCCATCCGTTCGCAAATACATCAGAGTCAGGGCTTGCGTCCAGGAGGGCATTGAGCGCGGAGAGAGTTCGCGGAATGGGAGATCGAGCGCGTGCAACAGTTCGGCAAGCTGGCACAGAGAACAACCTGTGTTTCCTACAGCGAAGGTAGTTTGGGGGGACATAAAGCCGACAAAGTCCGTCATGAAGAGTCAATTTTTCCATGAAGAATTTTTAACATGGTTGTTAGCTGGTCATTCGCTCTCCGGACTTCTAAGCTATTATACCCCAAGCAGCCCAGGAGAAATTTTGTTGTGTACTTGTATGGATAATATCCATAAAGGCGCTTATATATGAAGCGCAGAAAAGCCTTTTGCACCTTTTCCAACAGAAGAGCATACGTGCTTTCGTGCGGGTGCCATACACATGAGCTCGATCAAAGCTAGAAAAAAGCTCGATCGCGTTTGCGTTTACGGAAATTTGTATGGAAAGGAGTCGGTGCCATACGTTTTTCACTAGATGGCGCTACCTCGATTCTATATAAATTTGCGTAAACGCAAACGCGATCGAGCTGGTAAAAAACTCGCACTAGGCACCCTGTTTACCATACGTTTTGTGACCATATCGAGAGAAAACATCTCAACTAATATACTACTAATAACTACGACGTCGTAGAAATCGTCTGAAAGTTAATAAAATAAATATGCGGAACATCTCACACACAACTGATCCCAAACTAGGCAGAGCCTGATACCAGATACCAGGTACCAGAGGCTGATAAACATACCTAAAATCATCCTAACATAAATACTTATAAAATACCCAGACAAAAAACCTATGTTCATAACATAAAATGTTTGTCCTGGGCGGGGATTGAACCCGCGACCTGTAGCGCAGAAGGCAGAGCTACCAACCTAGCTGAGAGGAAAGTAAAAAATTCTCATCCATGAAATTAGGAAATTGTCAGCCGCGATAAGGGGATGCCGTATTTCCGATCCTCATTTCCCCTGCATGATACGGTCACAGTATAAAGAGCATACGGTCACGGCTCATTCACAAGCTGCAGTACCGTATCTACATACGGCGTAGTGTGGGTAGAACTTTATCGAGATGAAAAGTAAACAACGAGAGCGTTGATTGAAAATCAATCAGTGTGCCAAACGAGTTTGGTAAGTAGACTTTGGGGTTTTATACAGAGGGCCTAGTACTAGTTGCACAATTCAAAAACTTTTATAGTATACTATATCGAGCTCAAATTTGAAGTACCTTTTTGCCCTCACCGTTTTGAGTGATATGATTGCAATCTGCAAGAAGATTACATTACCTACGTAGTTCTATCAGTTTCTACTTAAAACCAGTTGCGTAATTTCCAAAAAACGTACATTAATTAATATTGAGCTCGATATGATAAATCAAGAAAGTTTTCGAATTGTGCAACGGCCACAGTACCCATAAAAACACTACGTAGGACTAGGTAGGTACCGAAAGCAGGAGGCTGTAGTCGGACCATTTTTTCTTATATACCAAACATTTTTTCTTATATACGTCATTTTAATTATTTTTCTAGTTACATACACAGTTCTCATTCTCGCACAATCATGTAGCCCCAAACCAAGCAGAGCTTGTGGTATGGGAACCACATGACTGATTCACATATTCAAAAATAAAAATAAATCTTGGATAAATTGGAAAAAATATCATATCTGACTATGAAGTATTTTCCCTCTATAGAGAACGTTTTAAAACTGAATCAAAAAAATGCTATAACTCTTACATAACATCAGTGGAGGATGGTATCTGTAACAATAATATTAAACACTTCTGGTCCTTTGTCAATAATATGAAAACCAAAGCTGAAATACCTAATAGGGTCTACTATAAACGATCATCATCAGACAGTCATGAGGGTGTCTGTCATCTCTTTTCCAAATTTTTTAGCTCAGTCTATGAACCGTCCTGTGTTCCTGATGACTATGATGTATCCAACATCCCTGATACTAATCTTTCCTCTGATGTCAACCTGAGTAAAATAACCATAACAGAAAATGATTTGTTAAGGGGGTTGAGCACCCTTGATATAACAAAGGGACCCGGTCTTGACAACATCCCACCTAAATTCCTTAGAATCACTGCCTCCGCTATTTACCGACCCATACATTACATATTTAACCTATGTCTAAAAGAAGGTGTCTTCCCTAAAATCTGGAAAGCAGCTCGTATTGTACCAGTTTATAAAAATGGGAATAAGTGTAATGTTGAAAACTATAGACCAATCTCAATACTCCCAGTTCTTGCGAAGCTTTTTGAAAGATTAGTACACAATATTATATATCCATCTCTACATGCTACTATTATACCTCAACAGCACGGATTCGTAAAACAACGATCTACGACTACTAATTTAATATTGTACACAACAATACTTTTTGAAGGGCTAGACTCAAATAGACAAACTGATAGCATTTATACTGACTTTGAAAAGGCTTTTGACAGAGTGGACCATAAAATACTCCTAGACAAGTTAGCTTATAACGGAATAAGAGGAAATCTATGGCGATGGTTTAAATCTTATATCTCTAATCGCACGCAAAAAGTGGCATCTAACGGCTTTGAATCAGATTTCATTCCAATTAGTTCTGGAGTCCCGCAGGGATCCATTCTAGGTCCTCTGCTTTTTATCTTGTTTATTAATGACATAGGTCAATGTTTTGATTTCTGTGATTTCTTGTTATATGCGGATGACCTGAAAATATTTCATACAATAGCCGATGCAATCGACCATGGGAAGTTTCAAGAGGATTTAGATCGTTTTACTATATACTGTACCCATAACAAACTTAATCTAAGCATTAGTAAATGTAAAGCAATTTCATTTACAAAGAAAAAAAAAATAAACGTTTTCGCCTACAAACTAGGTGGTGTAGAACTTGAACTGGCTAACACCATTAGGGATCTAGGAATTACACTGGATAGCAAACTACATCTGAATATACATATAGATAACATTGTAAGTAAAGCGCTTAAAATGTATGGGTTCGTTATGCGCTGTAGCAAACAATTCACCAGATCATCAACCTATCTCTATCTTTATAAAGCTCTCATCCGCTCACAATTGGAATATGCTGTGCCTATTTGGAATCCGTTTTACAATAAGTACAATGATGCACTTGAAACTGTTCAGAGAAAGTTCCTGCGTTGTATGCATTACAAATGTACTCGTAGTCGTTTGTCCTATGAAAGATTGCTTGAGAATTATAAACTACTTAGTCTTAATCTTAGACGCTCACAACTAGAAACAATGTTATTGTACGACCTGTGCCATAATAAATATGACTGTATCCCTATAGTTAACAGATTATGCTATAGAATCCCTACTAGGACGCACTGCCGTAATCCTTGCCGCCTATTCTACACTTCACGCTGTCGTACTAACGCTGGTAGACGCTCGCCACTATTCCGTCTAGTTGACTCATTTAACACAAATTTTAACAGTCTTGATATTGCGGCAATGCGACCTAGTAATTTTAAAAAATCATTACTCGAAAACTTAAAAAAATAAGATGGTTCATAACCTAGCTGTAACTACCTGCTCACTTCTCAATAATAGCCTAGTTAATAGTAAATCTTTTTAGTAATGTGTGGTAAACGGTGTTGGTACCACAATTAACACTTTATTAACCAACCCTGTTCTTGTTAACCAATATTGTATTGTGCTACTGTTTGTTTACCCAAATAAATAAAATAAAATAAAATAAAATGACTAATATACTACTTATATAGGTCCTTTTTTTGTAAATACTTTAACATTATTTACATTATAATAACATCATATCTATCTCATCGAGGAGTCATCTACTTAACTATATCTCATTTAAATACGCAAAAAACAAGTAATATAAAATAATCCTACATTCAATTTATATTGTACTCGAGAGATGTGGATTTTTTTTCGAAATAAAATAAAATTTCAAGTCACTTCACTTCATGAAATGTAAAAAAACACAAAAGCCATAATAGACCAAGGTCATAATGTCTTTTTAATATGGTCGGTGTTTGTAGGAGGGCTTAGGCTGTAGGTTGATTGTCATTCAGGCAGTCAGCTTAATTACAGTTTTACATATTTCATCATCATTATCGGCATATAGCAGTCCTCTGCTGGACATAGGCCTCCCATAAGAACGCCATTCACAGAAGTCTGGGAGCGCCAGGACAGGGCGCAATGGCGCTCATTAGGGGAGGCCTATGTCCAGCAGTGGACTGCTATAGGCTGATGATGATGATGATGATGAAGAGCGCCATTGCGCCCTGTCCGAGCTCGACGCATCCAGCATCTACCAGCAGCCTTTCGAAAATCGTCACTCCACCTGGCCGGAGGCCGCCCTGTACTACATATTTAGACTTAGGTACTTAAATAGCATAAACAGGCTATTCTTAAAAATTTTCACTAAACTTATCGTTAAACTTAAAGACCTTTCTTATAGATGGGAGATAATAGGGATTGGGTTACAGCCGACTAATGGCGCGCATAGAGAAGGGTTTTCTCTGCCAACAAAGTCTATAGAAAAAATACATTTGGATGTTGACATAGAATTATTATGCCTTCTGTCTGGATCAAAGCAATCGTGCAAAATAAACAGTGGAGTACGTCATCTTACACTGCACTGCCACAAACGAAGCCAGGACAAAATCTGGGTTACAAAAACTGCTTCATCAAAGCTTACATACACATACAGTATTCTAGTAGTAGTAATTCTAGAGCAATGTTGCCACTAACCCACCCAGTCTTTCTCCGTTATTTTAAGGAGTTCGGCTGGCGGGGGTTAGGTGGGCAATGGACAATACACCCTAATGCGGGACGTCAGGGCAGAACTTTTCCCCCCACTTCAAATAAGAAAGTAGAATTACAATCATAGAATGCATAGACGAGCTATGCTCGGGGTTTCTCTGAAGGATAAAATCCGCAACGAGTTTATCCGACATAGAACTAAAGTTGTCGACATAGCTCAGAGAATTAGCAAGCTGAAGTGGCAATGGGCTGGTCATATCTGACGAAGAACCGATAACCGTTGGGGTAAACGAGTTCTTGAGTGGAGACTGCGGCTCGGCAAACGTAGTGTAACGACCTCTGTGGCGCAGTGGGCGAAGGTCCGCCTTTGACGCAGAAGGTTGCAGGTTCGATTCCCGCTGGGGACAAATGTTTGCATGTTCTGCAGATATTTGTCTCGGGTCTGGGTGTTTTCTATGTATGATATGTATGTATTTATAAAAAAAAAAGTATCTAAGTAGTATATCAATCATGTGGTTCCTATAATACAAGCTCTGCTTAGTTTGGGGCTACATGATGCTGTGTAATAACGTCCAGGATTATTTTATTTTATTATTTAGTGTAGGACGCCCTCCTGCCAGGTGGGATGACGATCTACGAAAGGCTGCTGTTAGAAGCTGATGCGTTGAGCTCGGGGCGCAATGGCGCTTATTAGGGGAGGCCTATGTCCAGCAGTGGACTGCTATAGGCTGATGATGATGATGATGATGAACTTGCAAAATGCATGTGGTATAGGCGTTATTATGTAACAGTATAAACCTTATCGCCACACAAGTACAGAACCCTCTTGTGGTCTTTTCTCCCATATTGTGGGTGAGCACCTACCTACTAAGGGGGCCGTCCATTAATCACGTGATATTTTTTTAGCATTTTTATCCCTTCCCTTCTTGGTGATACCACAGAATACAGAGAGGACAGAAGCGTCACTCCACGCAATCATTTAAATAAATAGCGACTTTAGCTGCTACGCAATAAAGTGCTAATCAGCTCGCACCGAACTCAGCGCCTAACATTTATATTAACCTACACCTTGCATCCCTTTCTATCGTATAGCTCTATCTCTACTGACGTGGCACGTGTAACGTTAGGGTTGTCTTGAGAATTATTCTGTGACGAATAATAATAACCTGGCCGCTGACGGGCAGCAGCGTCGGCGGTGCGAGAAGCTGTATCCTGCGATCCCCAACCCGCATGCCCAGCGTGGGGATTATGGGCATATCCCCCTTCTTATAGGGGAGGCCTATGTCCAACAGTGGACTGAATAGGCTGTTGTTGTTGAACCTTTTACTATCCCGTTACCTAGCCACCTATTTATTTTAAGGAACAATGATAATTCAAATAATATCTACCTACCTAGTATTAAATCAGAAAACTATTTTACACTGGCTGGCTGCATTAAGAACTCAGAAAATAGGCATACCTACTAGGTAGGTACTTGGGTCCTTAACACTTACTTAAGTGTTTAGGTGTCTTGTGTACGAAAACTGAATAATCACTGTTTAAGGTAGGTAGGTACATCATGCTAAATCATAAGAGAAATTTTAGTAGGTAGGTATCTAACTAGATATTTGCAAGAGAAAAAAACAACATTTGGTTTGTAGGTAACCTAGGTATCTAGTTTTAGTTGCTACCTTTAGGTAACTTACCACATCGATTTTTCTACCTACACCTACCTACCCGACTGTTTTTAAGTAGTTAACCTACACTGCCTACTTAAAGTTAAATCAAATAAAAATGTACCTAGGTTGGGTTTCTAATATTGCTCTCAGTCTACATAATCAAAATCATAATACCTACTTAAGTGCTGCTTATGCCTAGGCATAGGCAGCACTATGTAGGTAGATACCTACCAATGGCACAAAAATTGTCTATGAAAAAATACCTACATTATTATAATATTACGTTTATTTATGTAGGTAGGTACCGCATTCAAATAGAACTTGTACCTAAGTACCTACTTACTTAAGTTAATACGGGAGACAAACTTTCGTAGAAAAACGTTCAGTTCTGTACCTACTATTGGTATTATTTACATTTTCTTACCTTTCGCTGTCATTAGGTAGTTTGAAAAACGTGAGATGCCGGTCCTTATTATTATTCAGGCAACCAAATGCTATGCAGTACTTTTTTTGCCTTCATTTGGCGAAAAATATAGGTACATTACCAAAAACAAACTAAAATGCCTCGGCTGCTCAAGGACACGTTCGTTCCGGGCAGAACTCGGCAACCGACGTAACGAACCACGCTAGCTCGGCCGGCGATGCGTAGGTATATTTTTATACCTATTCTGCGGAGTGAAAGAGGCCTGGTGATACGTGGTAAGGTTTAAGACTAGCCCCACCTCCCCCACCCAAAATCACGTGTATTTTTCAGTACCTACAAAGAATCTTAAAATTTATAGAAATACTGGTTTAAAGTACTTATATTTTTATTCTGAAATTAAGGAATTTAGAAATCACACTTTTGACGAAAAATAAATACACGTATATCTTACTACACCCTCCACCCTTGTGATATTTTGTGAATTTTGCCACCCCTCCCCTTTCGAGCCTCACGTGATGAATGTACGACCCCTTACCCTAAAAAGTCTTGATGTAGGAATATAGGTAACAACTACTCGCTCAATGGAACAGCGCTGAAGCGATAACCAACCGGCACCTCCTATTTACATAACTACAAAATGCGCGGTCTGAAAAGGTATCCCTTCCATCTATTCTCTCATGACGACTGTGGTGTGTGTGTGTGTGTGTGTGTGTCTGTGGAGGTTTCGATTCTCGCCGCGGGATAGTTATTTGTATGATCAGTAAATATTTACCTTGGGTCTTCTATGTATTGTATTTTACTATAATTACAAAAAAATATACGTAACTAATACGTGGTTCCCTTAAACACAAGCACGTTGACTGCCATGACGCTACGCGCCCGAGCAGCAGCAGCAGCAGCAGCTTCAGCAGCCCGGCTATGTTTTCTTGTTTGCTGTGTTTTCAGCACTCAAGGGTTAACATAACCTCTGCTTACATTGAGGCTTCAATGATTTAGTATGATCTACTCCTTGGGACATTAATACCTTGTTAAAGGGGGTCAGTCCACTAACTTAATGTAGATATAACAGTTTTTAAGTCTATTATCCTACTATCCTACTAATATTATAAATGCGAAAGTTTGTGAGTATGGATGTTTGTTACTTTTTTACGCAAAAACTACTGAACGGATTTGAATGAAACTTGGAATATACAGTTTGTGGCTTGGATTAACACATAGGTTACTTTTTATACAAGTATCAGAGAGAAGCCTTTTTTTTAGGCCATTAATAATTATTGAATCAAAGTATGTACCATTGTTATCTATGCACTTTTGCCATTTAATAGGTAGTTCATTGATTCCTTTGCTAAAAAAATTGTGGGGGCGAGAATCAATAAAATCTTTGAGGGGCGGCTTTGACTGCCTCGTCGGAATTGAATTTTTTTCCTTGCAAGAAATTATCCAAGTTCTGGAAAAAGTGGTAATCTGTTGGAGCAAGGTCCGGGGAGTATGGTGGGTGACGGAGACATTCCAATCGCAGGTCCTTTAATTTAGAGACCGTCTGTTGTGCAGTGTGTGGTCTAGCGTTGTCATGAAGCAGTAGCGGGCTAGAGCAATTGACCAGTCCGTTTATGCCTGGTAGTCCGATCGGTAGTCCGACTATCGGACTACTGGGAATGAAATGCCAAAAATTTTTCCTCGTAGTCCGATTGCGTAGTCGGACTACTAGGACACGCTGAATTTTTACTCAGGTATTCCTGCCAGTCCGACCGGTAGCACGGTTTTCCAAACCTTAGCCGGACGCTGAATTCGTTTACTGGTCAGGTTTTCAGTTACCGTTTTCTTCCTGAAGTACCAGGGTGGCATAAGTCACAAAGAGATCTTACATTTTGAGCCAGTAAGTAGGTATAATTATGGAATGATCTGAAGCCTGTTGTCCTCAGCTTGACGCATCTTGCTTCATACATTTTTTCACATTTTTAGATAAGTTTCTGACCATAAAGTACCAGGAGATTATAACTCGATAGGCTATGAGAATGATAATTTTACTAAGAAAACCATTTTATTCCAATCAATTAGTAGCCTCCCCTAGTCGCTATATTCTCCTGGTATTTGATGTGAACAATTGCGCAAAAAGGATCAGCGAAATTTATCACAACTACCAGGGCAATATAAGTAGCAAGGAGATAACGGTGACCCCACTGTTATAGAAGAGAAAATAGATGAAGTCTTAAAAAACTATGCTCTGAACGTCAACTCATACGGCTAATTTCTATTTTATTATGTCCATGGTAATATTTGCTAGAAAGGGATGCATACTTTATCTAAATGCGATTGCTGCGACTTCTTCGTACCAGGGCCGCAGGGCATTTCTATGAAACTGCATAGCTCTAGATTTGAGCGCCCTGGTACGATTTTCGTTAACTCATTTGAAGTCGCATTGAGAGAATTATGCATCCCTTTCTAGCTGATGATATTGGACATAAGATAGTAGAGATTAGCCGTATGAGTTGATGTTCAGAGCATAAATTAATTTTAAGATTTCTTCTATACTTTAGTCATAGTTCTTTGGGGGTGGGGGACTTGAATTTTGAAGTAAGGTGGAACATTTTTTAGATAAGTTTCTGACCATAAAGTACCAGGAGATTATAACTCGATAGGCTATGAAAATGAAAAAATTTACTAGGAAAACCATTTTATTTCAACCAGTAGCCTCCTGGTCAGCTATGTAAGCTACATAAGCTAGCATAAGACACAAAGAGATCATTTTGAGCCAGTAGGTAGGTATAATTATAGACTGGTCTGAATCCCATCATAATCATCATTCGCCCTTAGCAGTCTACTGCTAGACATAGGCCTCCTCTAATGAGCGCAATTGCGCCCTGTACTGACCTCGACGCATACAGCTTCTACCAGCAACCTTATGCAGATCGTCACTCCACCTGACCGGAGGGGCGGCTACACTACGTTCACCGAAATGCGGTCTGCGCTCGAGAACTCGTTTACCCCAACGGTCATCGGTTCTTCGGCAGATGGCAGCCTGTCACTTCAGCTTACAATTAATTACAAGTTTGGCTAAGCGTATTTGGCAAAAACAAACTTCAAAATGCCAAATTTGCACTAATTTAGACCATATGTCGCTTGAAAAGTGTTTAAAGTCGGCGCAATTGACAGCGTGCGCCACGTTTTGGTGCAGACACTTTTCCGCATTTGAGGCTCTAGTAATTTTCTCGATGGCTGTGGATTATTTTAATGAATATGTACGAGAAAGTAGTATTATTTAATTCAGAAGTACCAGGGTAGCATAGAAACAAGTTTTTTTTATTAAGAACTAGCTTCTGTCCGCTACTTTGATTGCTTAGTAAATGGATAAACAGCCTATGATTGTGTTAAACAAAATCACAATCTATGTATTTTCCAAGCTTCATCCAAATCCGTTTAGACGTTACAGAGTAGGAACAAACACGCTTCACACACACTAATTCGCATTTATAATATTATTTGTAATGAGGTGATGTGATTGGCTTGCGTTTGACCACATCTCGTCTGATGGTAAGCGAAGATGTTCCTAATAACAGAAAAAAGTTTATATGCAAACTCTGGTTCAATTAGCTATATGGACTATGTAATGCAATACCTCTTTAATCGTGGTCTTGTCCTCTTGACGTTATTTTTTGCTCTGACATTATAAAATCGGAAACAGTTACCATTTTTACCTCCTGCTGTATTCTGATTGCCTAGTACTTTTAGATTACATCTAGATGATCTATATATTGTTACTATGCATGTGTGTGTGGTTGAATAGTAGCATCTACAGAAGCTTCACTCCGCAAAAACATTTAAATAAATTGCGACTTTAGCTGCGACGCAATAAAGTATTATTCAGCTCACACCGCGCTCAGTATCAATATTTATTTATTACCTACACCTTGCATCCCTTTCTATCGTGTAACTCTATCGTTACTGACGCGATCTCTTTGTGACTTATGCTACCCTGGTACTTCAGGAAGAAAATGTTAACTAGCCTGACCGGAATTCAGCGTCCGGCTAAGGTTTGGAAAACCGTGCAACCGGTCGGACTGGTAGGAATACCCGAGTAAAAATTCAGCGTGTCCTAGTAGTCCGACTACGCAATCGGACTACGAGGAAAAATTTTTGGCATTTCTTTCCCAGTAGTCCGATAGTCGGACTACCGATCGGACTACCAGGCATAAACGGACCAGTCTCGGTTGTTTAACAGCTAGCTTTTCCATCATGGTTTGCAATTGTTGACAATACAGATCTGCCGTAATTGTCTGACCAGACCGTAAGAAGCTGGAGTGGATAACACCAGCACTGGTCCACCAGACACTTACAGACTTTCTTCTGAGTCAACTTTCGCTTGGGCCAGGATTTGGCCGGTTCTCCTAGGTTCAACCATTGTGATGAGCGTTTCCGATTATCGTACAGGATCCATTTTTCATCACAAGTTACGATGCGATTCAAAATTCCCTCGTTATTGTGACGGTTGAGTAGAGTAACGCAGCACTCGACGCGTGTTTGTTGGTGTGCTTCGCTCAATTCATGCGGTACCCATTTTTCCAACTTTTTTACTTTTCTAATCTGCTTCAAGTGATCTAAAATGGTTTTATCACTTACACCGAAGCCTGCCGCTAGCTCTGACGTAGTTTGCGCTGGATCCGCTTCCACCATCACTTTTAATTCTTCATTGTCAACGAGGGTCTCCGGCCGTCCACGGGGTTTGTTCTGTAGGTCAAAATTTCCAGAACGAAAACGGTCAAACCAAAATCGTACCGTGCTTTCTTTTACTGTATCTTCCTCATACACATCATTAATTCTTCGAGCTGTTTCTGCAGCGCTGGTTCCTCGGAGGAACTTGTATTCGAAAATAACGAGATATTTTAAGTTTTCCATAGTGTGGAAAAGAACGATGTCAAAGAAAAATCAAATGGCGCGAAAACAAATGTACCACTAAATCCCAAGCACAGATACACAAGCATACATTTGAAATAAATATAAATTAACCAAACGCCAGATATTTTAGATTAAAGTGGCCAGTTCGACAAAACGCCAATTTCATAGGTAAGGACCTAATATTAGTGAAACAGTGCAAGGAACCAACACAAACCAACCTGGGTTTGATGGTACAAAAGTATAATTAAAAATGTAAGAAACTTTTCACTTAATAAATTTATCTATTACTAGCTTCTGCCCGGGGCTTCGCTCGCGTGGTTCTGGGCTAAAAAGTAGCTTATGTGTTAATCCTGGTCACAAACTATGTATATTCCAAGTTTCATCCAAATCCGTACAGTAGTTTTTGCGTGAAAGAGTAACAAACATTCATCCATTCATCCATACATACTCACAAATTTTTCGCATTTATAATATTAGTAGGAAGTAGGATAGGAAGGATCTATGGTTGTTGGTAAATCTCAGTCTATCCTAATTTATAGCATAGGATTGTATAGCTGAGGACAGGGTGCAATGGCGCTCATTAATGAAGACATATTTCCAGCTTTGGACTACATACTAAAGGCTGATGATGATGATAAAATAGATAGTGATGATAAATAGATAGTCTCCAATGAGCGCCTGGGAGGCCAAAGGGGAAGTTCGAAGGCAAAAGAGCGCGCGGCAGATCACCCATGAGACGGACCGACCAAATAAAGGCTGCAATAGGCTAGACGACTGAAAAATTCTAATTAATTCGTTATTTACAAATCCAAAAAATATTGGACACGTAGTTTCTCTTTTATCAATTAAACAAAAAATAACAAAGATTCGCAAAGATGTGCGTTAAAGTTCCGCGCGACCGACGTCACGTTAGAGTAATTTTTTACCTAGGCATGACGTCACGAGCCCCCACTCCCAAACTTTCACGTTCTTTATCTCCGTCAATTTCTATTGATTCGATTAATAAAAAAATACGTGTCCAGTATTTTTTGTTGATCTGACTGACGGGACTAATTACAATTATTATTTTTTGACCCAGTCGTCATGCCTATTGATATTCCCCTGAACAAGTGCATAAGAAAAGCAGTGGTGCGAGAGGAATGGCGTAGAATTGTGAGACAGGCCAAAACTGCTATTTCAAGAGTTTTGCGACTGAGAAGTAGAAGTTTCTAATCTCTTTTTAGAAAAGACTAGCTTCCGCCTGCGGCTTCGCACGCGTGGTACCCGGATAAAAAGTGGCCTATGTGTTAATCCAGGCCACAATCTATGTAGGTATATTCCATTTTCATCATCATCAGCCATTGTGGCATGAAAGAGTAACAAAAATCCATACTCACAAGCTTTCGCATTTATAATATTAGCAGGATTAACTAGAACAGACAATGACATAAGTACTTTATTTCTAACTAATAGTCTACATTTAATTACAATATCCTATAAATACTTAACCCGCTAAGCTAAACCTTCTCTCTTCTTCCATTCACTTTTCAAATGAGCCATTTTCTTTTTTTTATATTCAGATTTTTTATATTTTGTCTCGTTGATTCTTTTTTTCTGGGCTGCCACACTGTCTGCACCATTTTCCATTTCGTCTAGTTTTGCTATTAGTAATTCTCTTGCCATTTTCCTATTCTCATCTTGACTTCTGCTCAAGTGGCATTTCACAACTATTCCTGAAATTAATTTAAAGATAAACAGTAAAGTGAATAATATTAAGTTATCTTTGGGGGGAGACCTAGCAGTGGGACAGAATAGGTTAAGAGAGTAACCCTCTTATTCATAACCAAATGTCATTTTATATCAGCTCGATAAAGTAAACCCTGTCCCTGTCATTTAAATTTAAATAAAAAGAGTTAACATGATATTTTAACGCCATTTTAGATAGGACTATTAAGTTATTTTGTATGGGGTTTTAGTTAAGAATGCGGCGAACGTCGCTCGCAACTTCAATTCAAGACGTGGGCAAAGGATCGCTCCGTATATCGCATCTCTGTTTAGCTGATGGATGATTCAGCCGTGCAGCAATATTGGCCGTTCAAAATTTTCTAAGAATTTGGTTGTGTTGTGTAATACCAAAAATGATGACTGAAAACTTTGTATTCTTTACAAAGTATTGTTATTCTGTAACTAGATAATATATGCTATGTTCCTAAATAAACAACAAATATGATGTTGTTTTTAATACGAAACAAATATGAAGAAAAGTGGTCAATTTTGGCATATAAATGTGCAAAATGCTATTGGCCTTTTAATTCATTTTAGCTAAGTATTTTGTAAAAAAACCTATTTACGAGATAAATACTATTGGAATACAAATAATACAATAATATAGTGGAAATATACATAAATTTTAAATCATTTTGATATTACGTTTGTATGGACAATTCGTCCTCCGGAGGCCCCATAAACATTTATTTGATTGTTTTTAGTCTTTGTTGTTATAACGGCAACAGAAATACATCCTTTGTGATAATTTGACTGTCAAGCTATCACGGTTCATGAGATACAGCCAGATGGAGAGGCAGACAGTAGTCTTAGTAATAGAATCCCGTTTTTACCCTTTAGGTCTTTTGGGTCTTTCTTTCTTTCATCACCAGCCTATATCAATCCACTATTGGAAATAGGCCTCTCCTAATGAATGAGAAGTCTCCACACTCAGGGAAGAGGGCTTCTAGGGGGGTTTTGGGATTGCAGGGCATAGCTTATGGCAGTGCCGAAGCTTTATTATTTATTTTAATTAATCAGCACGGTCACAGGCAACCACTTACACTAATCAATACAAAATTATTATGACAGTACCATCTTAATTTGAGAAATAAAGTTTTGTATTGAATCTATGTAGGCCCTGTTTGAGCAGAGGTGAGAAGCTTATTTCCCGCTTGCACTCACAATAACAAACTAATGGATCAAAACAAACAACAATAATCATGGAATACAATGGGCGGTGTTACATCTGACAACAATCTGATCTTAGACAACCTGAAGGCTGAAAAAGAAAAAAAAAGAATCAGACGAATTGAAAAACTCCTTTTTTAAAGCAGATAAAAAGGAACTTACCAGTAGGCACATGTGTTAGGACAACACAATTAGAATTTTTATTGACAGCCGAGCCGCCCGGTCCACTTCCTCTAATAAATTGTTCTGTCAACTCCAGCTCACTGATTTTTGGAACCTTTGAGTAGTCTATTGTGTGTTTGAACTTGACAGCTATGAATTGGGTGAGAGGATTCGGTCTTCTCAATAGATTTAGAAACATTGTGCTAGACAACGGATCCTCGACGCAGTAATGCTTCACCTTTCTGAAAGTCAAATAGACGTACCTGTTGAAATTTTGTTTTTGCGGTTACGTTTAAACAATGATACGCAAAGGAAGTAAAAAGTGTACCTGATATGCAAATGTGATCTCGTTTTCTTTGTCTAGGGTCTTGTTTTTTTTGAATTCAGTTACCACTCTTCGTCGAAAGTAAGCGGGATCGGTGAGGGTTATCCGCCGTGAATAGAGCATCAAATCTTTGTATAGACGAAGGATTTCAAGACGCGCAATCTGCATGGTAACGAATTAAATTTTCAGGGTGAAAAATCATGGAATTTGTAATTTAAAAATAGATAAGTTTACTAGGCAGTGTTCTCGAACGTCAAAGTGCGATATCGGTAGAACTGTCCACAAAAATCGGTATATTTGTACCCAAAATCGGTATATGACAAAAAATATACAATATTCAATCAAATTTGTTTAAAACCGAGTGTGCTTGTGAAGAACTAAGTTTCTTAAGAGCGTCTTTCCCTGATGTAATGTTATTTCAACTCTTACAATAAGCAAAGCTTACGCCTTTACGACTATCTTGCAGTCAGACTGAAAATTTTTCTTCCCATTCTTTTCAATATTGTAGAAATTTTATTCTTGTACACGGTTCCTCGTCAGACGACTTACTATTAACTTAATAATATTATATTTTTTCTATATTAAGATTAGGAATCTTTCTCTTCGAATTTAAGAAAATTTATGAAAAAATAAAAAAAGACGTGTGGCACTCGGGGACTGCCGCGGTAGAGCTATTGCATAGCATTTTGTATCAACTTATGCAATTATAATTATTTATTTATTTTATTTATGCAGTATTTCTTTTTCTTTGATATTAATTCAAGTTACACTTTTTGAGCGTGGTGACCGATAAGAAAACAATTTTTTTTCTTTTAATAAATAAAAATACGTCTAGTTGCATGCACACAAACACCGTGTCGAAGACTGCCGAAAAGAAACGACGTTAGACAATGCACGGCCTTCAAGCCACACCTCCGTGCCCGTCGGAGTGGGGAGCGTGAGCGCGCTCAAGGCCCTCGATAGAAGCTATGCAATAGCTTAAAATCTGAATTCCTGTTTCTATATTGAATGGCAATGAATTTTCGAGCGGGAAACCCTTAATAACATCCAGTTGTAGTATTCCTTGAATATGTACTGTGATCCTTAAATAACATACTATACTACTTTACATCTATAATACTATTTAGGGATTTCCCTAAATTCTCTAAGGGATTTCCCATAACATAAACCATAAATGAAGAGGGCTGCCAACTTAAAAATGTACAATCGGTAGAAAAATCGGTATAATTTCCACGTATTCTCTGAAATCGTGGAAAAATCGATCCATTTCGGTATTTCGGCAGGACAGAGCCCATATCGGTAGAAATACCGAAAAATCGGTAGGTTCGAGACCACTGTTACTAGGATTTCTTCTTTTCTTCGTTGAGGTTGTGAACCAGTGTTGCCATTGCCAGGGCCGTTGAGTCAAAGTTACGTTTCGTTTCCTGAAATGTAACTGTAATGTAACGAAAAGTTACATTATCAAAAGTGACCTTGAAAATGTTTGTTTTCCTGATCGAGGATAGTGTCCCGATTTCGGAAATTCTTATACTGGCCTGTAGTTTCGCAGATACAAGCAAAATTTGACAAAATTTGACAAAGTATAAAAAAAATATACAATTTCTGAACCACCAACAAAAAGGGCGAGTGAAGCGAGCCGCAACTTATTTTTAGTAAAGAAATAAAAAAAACAAGAGAAAGAAAACGCTTGCTATTTCTTAAACACCTAGGTAACTGTAACGCGAGATTAAGAATACAAAGTCGGCTAGAGGAGCGTATCTTATGGTTCCCATAACACATGCTCTGCTTAGTTTGAGGCATGTGTGATAGTCTAACATCATTTATTTATTTGTTATTATTTAGTATAGCTAACTACGCTATTGTGTTTTAATTTGACATTATTGCATAACTGTTTAGGGTAGGTTACGGTAGTTTTGAGCATTGCACCATTGTTGGTCAACGCTTTAGTGCATAGTTAGGTGTGATTAGAAACCAAAAGTTAGCAACCAAATTGGCGAGCGGAGCGAACCGCGAAATTTTTCTTATGCAAGATAAATACAAAATAAAAAAAAGAAAACTACGATTTATATCTGGATATTAACCTAATAATTAATAAATACTAACTATGCAAGACCCAAAAGTTGGTCTTGGTCTGTCATTTCTGCGTCTTGTGCCAAGACCCCGCCTTATTTACGGGCTACGGCAGTCAGTGAACTACCAGGCCAGGCGGCCGTCATTCGATTCATTCCCATTCTCATCGTAGCGTAGTTTATACTTGCTATCTTATATATCTTACGTATACTTACTATCTGTAGGTTTAATAGACAAGATACGATACACTCACCAGTTGCTTAGCGCTGTGGCGCGAAATTCTATTATTATGCTTATTTACGTTGTGTATTCAGAAGTAACTAAACATAATGAAGTGTATAATAAATAGTATGTATTTTTTGTGTGAAGTTTCTTAGGTGCCCAGTCAAGAATTTCAAATCAGTAACCCAACATCCTGGGATGGGCACGGCAGGCCCACCTGGCCTCCCCTCTATATACACATATGTCGGTAGGAGGCAAATTGATATCAGCAAAATGGCGGAAAATAAGGGAATCTATTATGTCTAATAGTGTATTTAAATCATATTAGAAAACAGACTCTAGTTTCACTTTGTTACTTATCAAACAATAACCTTACTCACGCACTTTTCTCATAGATGAACGACAAAACGATCACAAACAAATATCACAACGCAACAAAAGAAGTCACCATTAGCCATGTTTGTTTCTTTCGAAACCGTGAACGGCGCAAACTAGTGAAGTAGGAAACGTGTTATTTATTATTATTTAATGCGATGGTGCGTTCTATTCAGAGCCATAGCTCTGAGTGTGCTAAGGACTGAAATTATTTTTAGACGCGCCAGTTTTAGGTACATTCAACTTTGATTCGTTCGCAAATTCAGTTTGCAATAAAATCTCGTATTTCAAAAGATACGAAAACGGCAATAAATATAATAATTTATTACATGTTACGTGATGGGGTCAAAAGATACGAAAAATGTAAGTAATGTAATATTCTGGCAACGCTGTTGTGAACATCAGCGTTGCCAGTATGAATTTTGGATAAGGTACGGTTTTTTACTCAAAAAGGTAGGGTTTTTCGCAGGTTTTCCAAAATGTTATGCCTAAAAGCTTAGTTATGCCTAAAAGTTTGTTTAATTTTTTGTTAGATTTTATGATATTCATATTATTATGTTTTCTTTACAGCAATTTTATGTTCTTGATAGATTGATGTTCTTGATGAACATAAAATTGCTTGTTGTTTAAAATTTTGATTTAAAGTCTGAAATAAAAATAATAGTTAAATATTGTGTCTTTTATTATTCTGCCCAACAGGTGATGGGCGTTATGTATATTGCCCGGGCAATTTGATTAATTCAATAGTTCTTATCACATTGCCCTCACATATTGGTCATTATTCATAATGCCCGGTCATTATGTATAATGACCAATTAATCACATTGTCCATAACATATACATTATCTCAGCATGTATGCATAACTACTTTAGTTAAATTTAACGGTGTAACCGTTGAATGTAATGGGTCACAACAGCTTAACAAAAAGGTACAGTCAAAGCTAGAGTAAGAGCTAAGTTTAGAGTGCAGTGCTGAGTGCGCTCGTGATTAGACGCGTCATAAATTGCACCGCTACGAATTTTTAATTCGCGTTCCGGGCGGTCGCGGCCGCTGCCCGTTTATTGCCATGAGTACCGAAAAACTCATCGCAAATGAACTCCTCGCCTTCCTCCAAGACCGCTTGGATGTGATGGATGAGGTCTCGGCGATACAAATCTGTACATCGAGCTTCTCTGAAAATGAGATTCGAGAGGCAAGGGCGCTACTCTACGAGTCGCTGAACAAAACCGAGCAGATGAAGAGCTACCGAAGGGACGAACGAGGGGAGCGCAGTCTGCAGGACATCATCAACGTCCTGAAGGTGACCGATCCTGACGACGTGCCCGCGTTCGTCGCCCGCAACCTGCACCGCGTGCCGCCGCTGGACTTCGACCACATCGACTGTACTTGTTTACTCAAGGACATCAAAGCGTTGAAGTCAACCGTGGCTGCGATGCAGTTGAAATTGGAGGCTGCACAGAACACCATCTCCGACCTGCGTACCGAAGTAGCATCATTGCGTAACTCCGCTTCGGTAACTGGGTCACCTGAGGCAGCCCATGGAAGTAAACGTCGCGATGCGCAACTAAATGCTTCGGCGTGCAGTTTTGTGTCCACGTCGTCATTCCCCGCGCGGCCCGTGACGGCTGATCCACCGCATGTCAGCGTGTGCCCCCCCGCCCCCACCCCGCAGCCGCGGCCCCAGCCCGTGCTTGCTGACGTGTCCGCTCAACCCGCGCCGGCACCGGCGCTGGTCGAACCGTCACGTGTCACGTCCACCCCGCAACGTGACTACGCCGCTGTCGCTACAAGTCAAGCACAACCTGAGCGACCACTACCTAAGGGGAAGAAGCAGCAACGTCGCGAACCTGGTCGTGGCGCTATGCCGTCGTGCCCTTCAAAAGGCCAATATGATAAGGAGGGTTTCATACTTGTGGAACGGAAGAAGAAAAAGAAGAAGCCCCCTTGTCGTAATCAGTGCGGGACTGCAGCACCGACAGAACTAGGCCAGCTGTGCCTTCTTCGTGCCGAGATTCCCACCACACAGCTCTACGTGTCGCGGGTCCACTATGCCGTGAAATCTGAGGCGGTGGTGGAGTATCTAAAGCAGAAAACTGGCCTCACCATGAGAGTCGAAAAGTTGGAATCTCGCCGTAACGTGAATTTCAATTCATTTATGGTGAGAGTACCAACTAGTCGCCTCTCTACTTTGATGGACAGCGGGTTCTGGCCGAGAGGTGTCGTGTTCAGGAAGTTCATCGGAAGCCTGGCACGCGACACCAAGCATGCGTCATCGGCGACGTGTTTAAATTAAGTAATTTTATAAGTAGTATTTTGTATGTATGTTAGTTTGTAAGGTATTAATTTTATAATTTATTTATATATGTTAGACTGTAAGGTATATATTGTTATGGGCCTATGTAACTTTGTATACTTGTTGCCTGAAATAAACGTTATATATTATTATTATAAAGCCAAGGCACGGAAAAGGTACGGCCCTCGGCCGGCTGAAAAAAGGTACGGTAAATCGTACCTTTTAGTAGGTGAAAAGGGGGGTGATGGGCTAACTCTGTTGCAAACAGAAATGATTGACACCCCTAGACAGAGAAAGCTATTGACACCCTATTGACACCGATCCTGTTTTAGCAAACTATGACGGTTTGTCAATTGACGTTCATTGAATTTCGACGGATTTGACGTGAAGTTTGTAAAAACAGGATCGGTGTCATACAGTTTGCAACAGAGTTAGCCGATCACCCAGCAGATAGCTTACCACAGGTTTTGATAGTTTTCGAAAACTTTCTATGTTTCGGTATCTTTCCATACATTTTCGTAGTTCATGCACGTTTCCCTAGAGGCGCTGTACTGAAAATGTATGGAAAGATACCGAAACTTATAAAGTTTTCGTAAACTATAAAGCCCTCAGATGAACCTTTGGTTTTGGTTCTTGTTTTTTTTTTTTACTTTTTCGGTTATACTTCTTCTTTATTTATTCAATGGCAACTGAGATAACAATACAACAATTGTTCACGCCTTTAAGGCGGAAACATACTATTAACACGTGACGCGACCCAACGTGTCGACACCCGATGTACACCGATGTACTTCACCGATGTACACATTTCATTCGCGGGTAGTTGCGAAAATAACAACTCGAAATTTTCTCTTATATTCTTTTAATAAATTAAAATACTCACAAGCCTCAAACAGTGTCAAATCCAGTGTTTTTATACTCCAAACTTGTCTGTTGCTGAAGGAGTCTAATGTGCAACACTAACACTACACTGGTTATGGTATAGCACACAACTACTGTTCGTCACTGACACTGCCACATCACTACACTCACTACCACCATATTATTTATTATTTGCGCCTTTCCTGCTGCTACAACATGTCTTCGGATAAGAGGAAGCCTGCCATCTACTCCACGGACCCATTGGCTGCCATTATGGAACTCGATGCAAAATTGGAAAACTGTGCTGCTTCTTTCGAGGTACGTCTGAGCAATGCTTCAACATCATCCTCAAGTCCGTCACTGGAGCAACTTGCATCTGACTTCAAGCACTTTAAGGTCTGCATGAAACTTGCTATCGACCTAATCCGGGCTCAAGTTGCTCATACAACATCAGCCGTTGACGAAATGGAGAACCGGAGTCGTCGCAAATTTCTTCTATTCCGTGGAGTAAAGGAGGCAGAGGGTGAAAATCTAGTAAGCATTGTGTCTAGTGTTATAAGTTATAACGGATAAACTCAAGATTAAAGAGTTTAGCCCTGATAGTATCCGTTTCTGTTACCGTCTTGGTAAAGACATTTCCAAAGCAGGGAAGAGGCCTATTCTCATCAGATTTCAGAGTCTTGATGTTCGTGCGCGCATTTGGCAATGCAAGAAAGAACTAAAGGGTGCCGACATTTCAATCGCCGAGTATCTAACTGCACCAAGGAGAGCAATCTTTAACGATGCTCGTAAAATCTATGGCGTGCATAAATGTTGGTCTCAAGACGGTAGCGTGTATCTGGTAACGCCCGATGGAGGGAAACATCGCCTAATCTCGCAAACTCAACTCCAGGAAATCTCGAAGAAGTTTCCGCCTACAAAATCAGGACCCGCGACTGAGGCAGCCGAGACGGCAGCAGTACAGAAATCCTCTGGGTCGTCGCGGCCGGGTGTCCCGGCAACTAGAGCCAAGGTTGCTCGCTCCAAGTAAAGTGCGGGTGTTTTCTTTTCTCGCTTCATCGAATAATTGTGAACTTTGAACCCTGTTTTTGTGGACTTTGATAATAGGCTATACTTTTTCATAAAGCCGGTGGTACTAAATAATTACAACATAGATTAAGTATATATATAGATTTATAGTTTGCGTGGCCACCCTAGTCTTTCTCGTTTCAACTGCAGGGTTGCCACATAATTAAAATTTCCATAGATTTGGATAAAATATACTGATAATTCGCCCTCCGGCCAGGTGGTAACGATCTGCGAAATGCTGCTGGTAGAAGCTGAATGCGTCGAGCTCAGGACAGGAACTCAGGCGCTCATTAGGGGAGGCCTATGTCCAGCAGTGGACTGCTATAGGCTGATGATGATAATGGGTAAAATATTTGCATATTGCACAAGGAATTCAAAGACAAACAAATATAACAAGAAATTATTGTCATGCAGGTAAACGATTAATCTATCAATTTATACTGCAGGTAAAGTATTAATCAATAGATTAATACTTTACCTGCATGACGAAATTTTTTTTCATTTATAATCTGCTTCACTAACAAGTTATAATGACTTTTGATAATATGTAAGGGAAGGAAGGATGTTTAGCAAATTTGATTGAATGCACCACCTATATAATTTTCATATCAAATTATATTTAATTGCATAAAAGTATGGTAAATCACCATCATACAGACCTAGAAGGCTGCGAAAAAATTTTCGTTGGACTGCTAAGCTATTAGAAGATACGCGAAAAACTGCGAGCAGAATTACAAAGGAAAGGATCTTAAAGGCTATGTGGATCGCATACTTATACTTCATTACAGAAGCGTGCAAATATTAAATTGTAATATGTTTATATGTCATTAATTATCATTGATATCGGTTAATTTTAATTAACAATAATTAAGATGACAATCAAGATTACTTAATAAATATATGTCAAAATTAAAACTAACCATTCGAAAGAAGAAATAAAAATAGTAAATTATTATTTAGTTTTAATAAATTCGTTTGATCGTATAAAAGCATTTATCTACAAGCCATTTGTGAAGTCTTATTTTAAAAAGGCTAAGTGTCAAATCTTTCATGTCTTCGGGGAGACTATTGAGTATTTTAACGGACATGAATAAAGATATCTTTTGCATTGATTTTTTACAGAACGGCAAAAATATCCTATTATTTATTTGTGTCCTAAGTTGTCGTTCACGCATGTCTTTATGTTTCTTGTATAAGCTTTCAAAATTCCTACATGCAAAAAAGAATAGCATCATAGGAAATATATTTTGATTTCTCAAAAACTTCAACATTTAGAAAATTATGCTTTCGATTCTGCAATCATATTTTCTAAATTCGCTACTCTTTTATTAAACACCAACTTTTTTCCCCAAGAGCTCGCAGTTTTTCGCGTATCTTCTAATAGCTCAGCAGTCCAACGCAAATTTTTTCGCAGCCTTCTAGGTGTGTATGATGGTGATTTACCCTATAAACAGTAATCAAAAATTAATTTCAGTATTTAAACATAACAAATGTAATCTGTAGAAAATGCGTACATAAAAGGCTAGCAATTCTACTAATATAATAAAGGCGAAAGGTATTGAGTATTGTTTATTTCTCCCTCACGCAAAATTTAGATACAAAATACAATACAATACAATAAATTTATTTCTTTTACAAGTTACACACGTACATCGTTCTGGCTGGGAAAAATAACAAGCTATTAATGGCGCTGCTGATGATGATGATGAAACATATGAATTGAGGCATGGAATATATTGGTCTTCTTCTTCTTCGTATGAAATAGTGGCCAACTCTGATGTCGGAATTTTTAGGCCACCCGAAGGCCTCCGACATGGCTAACAACTGAAAAAGCCGGGAAGAACATCTTAACGTGCCTTCCGAAGGACGGAAGCGCTCAGATCGAAATGCCATCCAGATCACCCATATAAGTAGTGTCCGGGCGAAGTGTTCCTTAACCAAGATGATCTGCGAAGATCACCGGAGTAAATTATTTACATGGTGTCAAATTGCATTATGTTACAGGTAAGGTTATAGGTAAGGTATCTCACATAAACCCTGTCTAAGGGTAAATTTAGCAATATGGTTATATAGTAGGCAGACCGAGGCTTTGTAGGTAGTTAACTAGGTGTACCTATATAACAAATTGTCATTGCACATTATGTAGAGCTACACCAGCTGTGTGAGAAGCCGCGGGCAGAAGCTAGTATAAAATCTTAGTGAAAACTTTTTGAAAAATGGAGCTAACATTAAAGTATTTCTTTCCTGTCAGTCAAAGTCCATTGTAAATAAATAAATAAATAAATAATGCGGGACGTAATCACACAACATCATGTAGCCCCAAACAGAACATGCAACATTTGCCCCGCAGTGGGAATTGAACCCACAACTAGCTAATTTAATTTGCGGGTACTTCGGAGAAGGCAAGCAGTATCTTGGGTTTCACTTACCCAGTTTTGATAAAATATAGCTTAGGCTTTTTGATACTTACTTACTGTGGCAGATTTAAATAATTGGGGGCATATAGGTGTATTGTCAAAAAATGCTGTCAGTTGTGACTGACGAATCCCGAATCCGTTTTAAATCTGAATGATCCGTTGATTTAACGAAGCCTCTGGTTCTCTAGTCTGAAATAAAAAAAACAGTTCTAAACCAAAACAAAAATGAACGAATTCTATCATTGTAGGTATGATGATAATAATAATAATAACAATAACCTAACATTTAATAGCACAACATATATAAAAATAATGAATATCTTGGTTTTCGTGGTCTTTTTTCCTATACATTCATTAAAACTTCGGTTTGTCAAGGTTGACCAAATATAGCACATGGCTTTTAAACGATAAAATCAGTATCAAAATAGATTAAAGATTGAAGATTTTTATACATACTGTGGAAGATTCACATAACTGGAGACATAAAGGTGTATTTTCAGTTACCATCCATTAAATTACGAGGCCTTTGGTTTTTTATCCTGAAATTAAAACGTCATCTTTAAACTGGGCTATGCAAATAATAATGAACCAAAGAAATTATATTATTTAAAGTTCTAATAAAAAATGAAACGACTTTTCTTTATATGCTTATAGCTTATAGCTTATAGCTTATAGCTTATGGGGTGGGGAAGGGCAGGGAGGGAGTGAGGACCCTCCCTCTAAAAGGGGGAAACTCACAGTTTCCGAGAAAAAATGAATTACGTTTTGAGGTTAACGAGAGAAAAAAAATTAAACAATACACGCCAAAACACACTACCGGACTACTACGGACCTATGACCTATGATCAGTTTAAAAACAGTTTCAAATCATAAAAATGGATATTTGATTCGGGTATTTGACCTCGTCGGCCCTGAGTGTCGCTTCATCCACTCGTCCTCGCGGGCTAGCTCCACTCAGGATCTTCCACGGGAATTTCTGGTTCCACATTTTTTATATCCAATCTACGCATAGGGACCACAAGACTACGTGGCATCGGGGTGATCTGCGTCAGTTCTGTGATATTGCTACTCAAGTTGGGGTGTCCTAGAACCTACTGCTGCGAGAAGGATTTCCAGGTGGTTGTAAAAAATCTAATAACCGACTGTCTATTCAACGTATTACATTAACAACGAGAAATATCATTGTCAATGTCGAATCACCAAAAAATACCACAGAGGCTATAAATAAATAGAAGATGAATTTTCAAATAATCATATCTCAAAAACTATTTGGTTCCGCACTACGCCATTTTAGATTTAGGCTTCCTAGAAATAGACCTATCTGTGACAAAAGTTCCAGCCGCCTAGCTCACTACAAATAAATGAAAGTTGAGCCAAAAATTAATGTGCAGTGGGCAAAATTCATTTCAAATGCCGGCAACACCAAACAAAACAAAACAAAATTGAATTTCACTTTTTGGCTTATTTTCTTACAGATTTCTGCTCTAAATGTTGTTATTTATAGTGGAAGTCTAGTTAATAATCCATTTTTGAATAAATACCTCGTCAAAAGTACGATACTTACGCTTGAAAAGACAAATCCGGAATGTTTTGATCACTGCCACTTTTGCACCAAAATACACTACACCGATCCATTTTGATAGAGAAATCCATAACATTCATTTGTTATTATTGATTTACAATAGATGAAACATAATTTTTCCAGGTTATAATTTAGTTTCAAGCAAGTTTTTCACAAAATCTTCCGAAACTGCTGCTAGCTGCCAAAGTTTGTTTAGCGCAATGTTGCGCTAAACAACGAAAAAACCGGCACGCGATAAGGGACAGCAAATCTATAGTGCGGTCTCCCTTATTTGCATGAAGCACGCATAAGTAGTTCTCTTTCTTGAAAGAATGAGATGAATTATCTCGTCGTCTATAGCTTTCTCTGTCTAGGAATTACAATTTGGTTATTTCTTCGAAGTAAGTAGGTAGACTGTAGGTAGAATGATGCATGTTTATTTGTTTACGTTCTCGTTTCGAACAAAACATTTTCATTCAGTCACAACATTTTGAAGTTTGTACTTAGCCGGAAAGTTGAAGTTGACATTGACAACCCAATTCTTCTTCTTCTTCTAATATTTTGGCTTCAGTTATAGACAATACTATCGTTTGAGTGACACATGCATTAACTGACAGTCAAGTTGTTCCTCTTTTCTTTTACGGCCTCTGTTGAATTAAACTGTTTGTAAATTTTATTTTATTCAATTATGTACCCACTTAAAACTTTGTATTTCCTTTGTATGTATAATTATGTAGTTTTTTTCTTTCCCCAGTCTGATTGTTATTTCCTCAGGTTGTCTTTTTATTTTTTGTCGATGTAGACTGTTATTATTTTTTTTTTTTATATACATACTCATATTGACTTATTTACCTACTTTGTAATGAAATGACTAATTTTCGTAGTTTAGAGCATTGTATGAAAAGATATTTTTTCAGTTTAAACTGGCAGTGTACTGTGGCGAATAGTGTAACTATGTGTACTCTGTTTTCGGCAGTTGATTGGGCGTGCGTGTATTTACTGTTAAGTATATTTTATTAGTTATTATTTTATTTGTATTTAGTTAGATATATATATATATATATATATTTATTTATATATTTACTATGAGATATATATATATATATATATTTATTTATATATTTACTATGGATAGCTCAATCTCTTCGGACTTATTTGTTTCTCTGGATTCTGAAGATTTCTCGGATGCACTTGATGACAGCCTTAATGCTAAGCCCCTTAAAAACCTGCTCCTTGAGTCCTTTCCTAATCCATCTAAGAACCTCAATGTATGCCATATAAATGCTCAGAGTATACCTGCTCATATAACTGAACTCTTTGATATTCTAGATATCAACTCTCTTCATGCTTGCCTCGTCTCTGAATCTTTTCTAAAACCTAGTCTCCCCTCTACTTCCTTCTCACTGCCTGGCTTCTCCCTGATCAGAAATGACCGTACTGGCGTACGTTGTGGTGGTGTTGCAATATATCTCCGGTCTGAGTTGAAGTATAAGATTTTAAGCGTTTCCCCATCTGCATACACTGCCTCTATGGAGTACATCCTCATTGAAGTCACGGTCAAGCCTACCATTCGTATTCTCCTTGGGGTAGTTTATGCCCCCCCTAAGATTGATTACTTCAACTCCCTTGAACAACTTCTTGAAATTTATTTACCCCAGTACAGCCATTCCCTGATTGTAGGTGATATCAACACATGCCCACTGAGGCAAGATTCTAGGGCTAGGAAATTGCTAAACCTCACATCCTCGCTTAACATAACCCTGATGAACCTTGCTCCTACCTACCATGTAAATGGTTCGCACACCTGGTTGGATCACATCTTGACAAATAATGTGGATCATATAACTTGCCACGGGCAATTTCCAGCTCCGGGTTTCTCCCATCATGATCTCCTCTATGTTTCATATAAAGTTAAGGTGCCTAGACCTAAGCCTAAGGTGATGATCCAACGTAACTTGGCAGGTATGTGCTGTGAGAGTCTGTGTTCGGATGTGGCTAATTTCGACTGGTCCCAACTTCATAATTTACACTCCATTGATGAGAAGGTGGAGTTTATGAACACTTCAATCACTGATATATATGATAAACATGCACCTCTCCGCCCTGTCCGCATGAAGCGGCCGCCGGCTCCCTGGCTAACTGATGATATTAGGAAATATATGGCTAAGCGTGACTATCTTTATCGTAGGAACAGGAAAAACCCGTCTGTGGAGCATTTGACTCAATACAAAAAAGCTCGCAACAAATGTAACCAAATGATTAGAAATGCCAAAAGACGCTTTTTGTTTGGCAAAATTAGCTCTGGTACTCCCAACAACATGTGGAAACTTCTACATAGTCTCGGTTTTGGTCGATGCAAAAGTCATGTTGCTCCCCTAGTTGATGTTAATGCTCTAAATAACCACTTTTCATCAGTTACCCATCATGTCGATGATATAGTACGGGAGAGAACCATTGCAGAATTAGGTAGCCAAACTCAACTCAACATCCCTGCTTTCTCTTTCTCTTCTGTTAATGAGGATGAAATAAGGCGTATTATTACCAGTATAACCAGCAAAGCAGTGGGACAGGACGGTCTTGGCCGTGATCTTATCATGCCCATTCTTAATTGTATTCTGCCTAGCATTTCCCATATTATTAACTTCTCCCTCTCCTCTGGCTGTTTCCCTTCCATTTGGAAAAGGGCGCATATCATCCCCATTCCCAAAAAATCTGTCACCAATGAGTTAAAAGATTTCCGACCTATTTCCATTCTTCCTTTTCTCTCTAAAGTTCTGGAACGTGTTGTGTACCGCCAGCTCTCTCTCCATCTTCAAAACCATTCCCTCTTAAATCCTTTCCAGTCGGGCTTTCGTGGGGCACATAGCACTAGTACAGCTCTTATTAAAATTTCGGACGACATTCGATCGGCTATGGACCACAAGCAGCTCACACTCTTAACATTACTTGACTTCAGCAACGCGTTTAACTGTGTTGATCATTCGATTCTTCTCGCTATCCTTCGTTCTCATAATATCTCATTGTCGGCCTGTGACTGGTTCCGCTCATACCTTAGTGAACGCCAACAGCGAGTGCAACTTGATGATACCTGCTCCAATTGGTGTGACGTTGTTGCTGGCGTTCCACAAGGCAGCGTCCTTTCCCCTCTCCTCTTTTCTATCTTCATTAACACTCTTGTTTCCGGACTCCGCTATACCTCTTACCACCTATATGCTGACGATGTTCAGCTCTATCTCTCCTTTAACCCTGGCGACATTTATGATGCAATTACTCTTTTGACTGAAGACTTACGTGCTGTCTCTTTATGGTCTCAAAAATTCGGTCTTCAGATCAATACCACTAAGACCCAAGTGATGATTGTTGGCAGTCGCACTTTCATATCCAGATTGGACAAACACTCTCTCCCTTCTGTTAAATACAACGATGTTCCTCTGGTCTACTGCTCTGAAGTAAAAAATTTGGGTCTCATTATCTCAGAAACCTTATCCTGGGACCAGCAGATCACTGAGATCAGCAGAAAGATGTTTGGGTCCATGCATGCTTTGAAACGGATGCAGAACTTCCTACCCTTCTCTGCTAAAATCACTCTCGTAAACTCTATTTTGCTTCCTATCCTAGATTACGCAGATGTGTGTTACCCTGACGCCACTGAAGAACAACTGAACAAACTGGAGCGGTTACTGAACCTTTGTATCAGATACCTCTACGGATTACGCAAGTACGACCACATCTCATACTACCGCTCTCAGTTAAAATGGCTAAACATTCGTTACCGTCGTGACACACACATACTCTGTCTCCTGTACTGCATTCTCAACAATCCACTCTCTCCCAATTACCTTAAAGAACGTTTCTCCCCTCTATCTGCCCAAGATCGTCCTTCCCGTCCCTTACATTACCTAAGACTTAAGACCCCCGAACACAAAACCTCCTTCTACACTGACTCATTTACAGTTTCTGCTATACGTCTGTGGAACTCTCTACCAGCAGATATTCGTAGCTCTCTCTCCTTGGGAATCTTCAAATCCAAACTTTATAATCATTTTATCTCTCTACAAAATAGTCAATGAAAAAATTGAGCTTCTAGGTATTATGTACTTTAAGTAATTTATGTATGTTTATGATATTTTAGTTTTTGTATGTAAGTTTATTTTTATCTTTAGTACCTATGGTTTAGGTTTCTTTTTTTTTCGGTTTTTCTCTATCTCATTTATTATTATTAGTTATGTTATAATTTTCTACAATTTCATTAATAAAATTTGCAGCACTACCAATCTATCTCCACACTACACAAAGGTTATCTGGAAGAAAATGCTATTTAGCATTAAGTTCGCCTGTGTACTTGTATTTTATCTTGTGCAATAAAGAATTTTCTATCTATCTACACCGTGTACCTACATTAACAACACGCGACGCCATGACACGTTAGAAATTTCAGTTTCAGAATTCATTTAGCCGACAATAGTGAACGTGTATGGTCGTGTGCTAATCGTATTATGGATTTAATAAACAACGAATCAGATGAAGATTTCGAAGAAGATTTTATGCAAATTTTGGGTACATATCTGATACATAAACGACTCAAGAAAAGAAGAGTGACAAGGCGTTACTGGGTACATAAAATAAATCAAAAGAGAAGTACATGTGGTGAATATCATACTCTATAGCCAGACTTACTTCAAGATAATGAAAGATTTCATATGTACTTTCGAGTTACTAAAACACAATTTGAGGAAATACACGAATTTATTAAATAGGAGATATACAAGAAAGAAACTACATTTCGCGAAGACCTAAAGAAAGACTTGCTATTTGTCTGAGGTAAGTATCGTATAGTAGTTTTCATATTGTAATTTTCATTCTGCGACTGTTCAGCTTCAACTTCTGAAACTTCATTTTCAGTTGGATACGGCATTGTTTGATTTGCATTTGAATTATATAGTGCCGTAATCTTAGTAGTATTCATCTGTGTATTTTCTTCTTCTGATGTTTGTCTTTGATGTACTATTTGAATCATTTTGTTACCAGTTATATTTATCGGAGTGTTCCGAATTCGTTCACGGTTATTTAGCATATTCATTTCCGAGTCGTGTATAAGCTTGTGTAATTGAAATTTAATTTCAGCTTGGTCCGTTTTAGGTAACTTTTTTAGTTGCTTACTTATTGATAGGAAGAATAAGTCAGTGTCGTCCATATCTGGTACTGCTCTCTTCTGTCTCATTTCCTGTGTTGTTTTCATTACATTAACTATTTCTTTTAATACATGATTCTCATTATTATTTTTATTTGAACGTCTCGGAGTAAAACTTTCAGTAGAATTTGGCGTTGATGATCTTGCAAGAGATGGCCTGGAAGAAGAGGTCCCTGGAGTAGGCGAACGAGGAGGAGGTGAAAGTACAGATTCTTCAGAAATTACTGAATCTTGTATCGAATCGTCATCATTTGTGTCACCTACGTTTGTAACTGTAAATCTCCCTTCAACAATATGTGGTAGCAGAAACTCCATTTGCTTTTCAAACTTCCAACTATTTTAGTTGCTGCTTGTCCACTCTTCTTGCGGCGTCTTTTTATTGTATTGGTGAAGCAGTTTCTTTACTTCTTCAACTAAAAAAGATGATTATATGAATTTTATTGCTGCAGGTTTTTAGCTACAGGTAGTTCATTCAGAACATTGGGATTCAACTATCGCATGGGATTCAGTACCGTACGACAAATAGTTCAAGACGTTTGCGGTGCAATCTGGAAGAAACTGGGTCCAGTTTATATGCCAAAACCTACAACTGCAATGTGGGAAGAATCAGAAACTGGTTTTAGAAATTATTGGAATTTCCCTAATTGCTGTGGGGCACTGGATGGAAAACATGTGACCATTACATGCCCTATAAATAGTGGTTCAAATTATTGGAACTACAAGGGGACAAACTCAATCGTACTAATGGTATTAGCAGATCCAAGATATAGATTCTTAGTCATAGACGTCGGATCGTATGGTATAAACAGTGATGGTGGAATATTTGAAAAATCCGTCTTTGGCAAATTAATACACGATGGAAAGTTAGAATTACCCGTTCCTAAACCTTTAATTCCACATTCAGAACCATTGCCCAGTGTCATTGTTGCAGGTGAAGCTTTTCCCTTGAAGCCATTTTTAATGCGACCCTACAGCAAGAATGATGTTCGCAACAATGAATTAAATAAAATTTAAATTAACGGCTCAGTCGTGCCCGACGCATAGTCGAGAATGCCTTTGGAATTTTAAGATCAAGATGGCGTGTTTTTGCTGGTCCTATGGCAGTTCAACCCGACATGGTCGTCAAAATAATTCTGGCTACATGTTGCTTACATAATTATTTAGGCACGGATAGTTTGCCTTCGGATTGTGATTCACAACAGACAATTCTGACAGAATCTACAGCCTTTCAAGAATTAAACCACCAATTCGTAGAAAGTCCACACAGTATGCATTTTCAGTAAGAAACAAATTTAAGAAATATTTTAGTGGTGAAGGCGCCGTTCCATTTCAGCTTGATATTGTGAGGAGAGGGAGACAAAATTAAAAACTTGCCACTCTTCCAAAAATCACCACATAAGAATATTACCTACATAATAAGTATGTTTTGTAATAAATAATACTTATTTTAATAAAACTTACTGCTGGTATTCATTTGTTCGGCTACTTCTTCCCATGCATTATTTCTCACAGTATGATCCCTGTATTGAGCTAACCTCATATCATATAGAACAGAATATATATAAATAATATAAATCAATTAATTGTTCATCGTTCATTTTGCCAAATAAATCCAAAAATATATTAGTAAATTGGCATTCGTGTGAAAGTTCTCGAACGACTGACGCGTGGCGTCGCGTGTTCTCTAGAAGCACACTGCGCGCGACGCGTCGGGTGGCGTGTTTACCCCCACCATCGACAACACATCGATCTGGAATGTCTGGATCGGGTGGCGTGTGCGCGCATGGAGGCACGTCGGATGTTCATAGTATGATTCTAGTCATAGAAAATAGTACAATTTGATTCGAGTCGACACGCGTCGCGTTTCATCGGGTCGCGTAGCGTGTTAATAGTATGTTTCCGCCTTTTTAATGTGTGTCTTTGGCATCGTTGTTCGGTGTCAAGTCGCCAGTATAAAGTAACAATAATTCTGAGGAATATTAATTCTCTAATAGAACTACGTTTGCGTGAACGTTTCATCCCGGGTATTTTACACCATGTAAGAAAAAATTAAAAATACGTATTTATGTTAGGTTTTGTAAAAAATAAACGAGTAATGTTGATTTCTATTCATAATTATGCAATATGAATATATGATTTCATTTAAAAAAAAAACTTCTGGACTCTTATGCATTGGCCTTTATAGAGGGGAGCCGGGTGGGCCGTGCCCACCCCAGGATGGTCTGGTGCCCACCCCAGGATTTTGGATTACCGTTTCGAAATTCAAGGTTGGACACCTTAAGAAACTTCGCACAAAAACCATTAAAATCACACAGGGCGCAGAAATGACCAGCACAGCAGGACCAAGTTTTGGGTCTTGCATATTATGAAGTATTAATTATTTGGTTGATATCCAGAAAATTTAATCGTAGTTTTCTTTTCTGGGGGGCGCAAAAATGAACAGAATAGGTCCAAGTTTTTGGTCATGCGTGGTAGTATTAATCAGTACCATAAAAATGGCGGTCTCATCGGTGCTCAGGCACAGGGCACAGACTCTGGCGGGACGAGAATTGACCAGACCAGTACCAAGGTTGGGGTCATGCATCGTAGTATAAAAAAAAATTATTAGGTTGATATCCAGATATAAATTGTAGCTGTCTTTCCTAGGGCGCAGAAATTACCAAAACACAAGCAAAATTTAATTATTAGGTTGATATTCAAATATAAATTGCAGAAATAACCATACAAAGACCAAGTTTTGCGTTATACATGGATAGTAGGTCATTGATTTGTGAATTGATAATTATAACCTAATAATTGGTTAAAATGCAGATATAAATCGTGGTTTCCTTATTCAAATTTTGTATGCACACCTTTGCTAGAAAAATTTCGCGGCTCGCTCCTTTCGTCGTTTTCATTGCACACTTATGTTTCATAAACTAAAATATTGACAAATAAGGGTGTAATGGTCGAAACTACCGTAACCCATTCTAGAAAGTTTGCAACAATGTTGAATTTGACCACAACAGCTAATTAGATTATTTAAAAAAAAAAACTTCGTTTTTCAAGTTTTTTGTTTAGGTGTTACAAAAAAATTGCCTGTTTTCTTTGTCTTGTATCTTTTGTGCACCAAAAATAGCTAAAATTCACGGCTCGCTGCGCTCGCCGATTTTGTTCATCATTTAAGTCATCATTTACTTTACGCGAGATAGTTTTTCTATTGTGTCTGGTATTCAGGCTTAACAAAAGTAATGGTCGCATGAGTGGTAGGGTACCGAAAAAGTTGGCAACCCTAGTGAAGTTAAGCCTTCTTCCACCTTTATAATCCTGGATCCCCCACTGTTCAGAGCTATATATAGGTTATAGTTAACAAAAAAATTAAGGGTGCAGTTATGAGCGCTCGCACCGAAACTGAAGACTTACCACAGGTTTTGATAGTTTTCGAAAACTTTTTATGTTTCGGTATCTTTCCATACATTTTCGTACAGCGCCTCTAGGGAAACGTGCATGAACTAAAATCGCCACCACGAGTTCTATCGACTCGTGGTGCCGATTCTATCGTTCTATATACAATTTGATATTTTTCAGACATACATTAAGCTTTCATATATATATTGGCACGGCACAGACATAACATTTATTTCTTTAAACTTAGTTCTAAGTGATTCTCTGGGGCCCATATTATAAATTGCACGAACAGCCCTCTTCTGCAGCACAAATATGGTGGTGATATCTGCAGCATTCCCCCACAGTATAATGCCGTACGACATAATGCTGTGGAAGTAGCTGAAATAAACCAGTCTAGCCGTTTCTACGTCAGTAAGTTGACGGATTCTTGTGACTGCGTATGCTGTAGAACTGAGTCTGTTCGACAATCCATCTATGTGAGCGCCCCATTGAAGCTTATTATTTAAGGTTATGCCTAAAAATACAGTAGTATCCACAAGATTTAAATCTTCTTTATGAAATATTCATTTACTCACCTCTTATTCAAATCACCCGAAAAACTATATCGGTTGCGCGGGATCAACAAAAACCTACAGCCTTCCTCTCTGGTTGCTCGGTGGGAACTGATAGTGGTCGAGCGGGGTAAGAGGAGCTATGATTTTACTAACATTGCGGGCGCGAATTGTAGATAGTTTTAGAGAAACCTAGGGGCGCGAAATTATCAATTGCGTGGTAATATCCAACTCTCCCCTACTGGGTTGCTTCCCAAGAACTGGCGCTGGCGGCCTTACAAGCTACTGTTGGAGTTATCTAGGTTGGTGCACTATTTATATCAAACCTCCCTCTCGCTCGCACTATTCAACATTTTTGAAGATATAAAATCACTGAATGTATTTATGCAAAATAGAAAACCTTCACGGCCTCTTGCTGAACCTTTGTATTGTTATTTTCTAGGCCGTGAAGGTTTGCTATATTGCTTAACTACATTCAGTGATTTTATATCTTCAAAAATGTGGAATAGTACGAGCGAGAGGGAGGTTTAACCTATATAGTCGCCTTAAGTTAGGTATAGGTATTAAAAATATAACATTATGTAGGTAATTTATTTATTAAGTGAATACACAACGCCTAAATATTAAATACGGAGTGACTAACTTAAATTTTACTTTGTGCTTTTTAATACGCAAACAATATCCACAAAATTGCAGGTGCATTTAATGAACAACAGGTTTAAAAAAAAAAACTTTAAATGTGCGCCTCTTTGATCTCCATGTCAATGTGCCCAGAGCCGAAGACCTCATTCGAGGCAGTTTTAGTAAAATTGCAGTAGATGCGCCCCTTTTTGAAGGGGAAATTATGTGGAATGTTTTTCACGGGGAATGTTAAATTGTTTATATTGTACTCTCCCTGAAATACAAAACAAAAAATAATCGGAATAGGTATTAGGTAATCATGGTGTCGATTCTGTTGTGCATTTTCCTAAATTAAACTTAATTTGACATTCCTTAAAATGATACCTATACCTTTCTTTTAGGTGTAAAAGACAAGGATAACTATATCTTTAAAGCTGCCAAATTTGGTTAAGTTTAGAAAATGAACAACAGAATCGACACTAGTATAGGTTAATTTAAGAGCCTAGCTCTTGTCGGTGTAGTGATGCAATTCTCTCCATTTAGCTCTTTCCATTGCCGTCTCTTTCACTCCCTTATACGACATGACGGCAACCTTCTTTTTTATCTGGCATAGGTCATGCTTATGTACAGAAAGCGTCACGATCTGGTATACCCCTTTTAAGTATAAATTTTAACTGCTGCTGTGCAGGCTACCATATTCAAATGGCCAAAATACCCCAACTAAGTAAAAATAAGTATTACAAAAATATTTTTACTTATTTGGGGGTTTGGATCAGCCAATCATTCACACCAGTTTATACATCAGACGCTCTAACGAACTGAGATATCGTAGCATTCGTAGCAGTTGGTATTAGTGACGAATTTTTAAGTTACATTATAATTTTATTAATTTTATTGAGGGTAGTTTTGCACTAAAGTGGGTGTAAGTGGTTCCATCCTCCATCTAAGCGGAACCCAAGCCAACCTCACCTGCCCGTGGTGCACCCTGCTAACTAACAAACGGGGCTCTGGCGGCCGGCTGATTGCGGCATAGCGCAGCCTAAAATACCGGCACAGCTACATTACCTGGCTGCCAATGGGCAGCAGCTTCGGCAGTGCGAGAAACTGTGCCCTGCGATCCCCAACCCGCATGCCCAGCGTGGGGATTATGGGCATATCTCCCTTTTTATTAGGGGATGCCTATGTCCAATAGTGGACTGATATAGGCTGTTGTTGTTTTTGTTGTTTTTTGTATGCACTAAATGATAATTCAGAACAAAACATTACTTGTTTCGTCTTGGGTGTGTGTCAATATTTTTTTTTATGAGCATACTAGCTTTCGCCTGCGGCTTCGCACGCGTGGTAGCCGGATAAAAAGTAGCCAATTAAAGTGCAAAACTTCAGCTCAATCAGTTGCGTTCAGATCCTTAGATTTTTTTCCCTAAAATGTTGACGTTTATTTTAGTCTCTGTGCAAAGTTTTAATTAAAGTGAATATTGTTTTTGTCCCCCATATAAATTTCCCCCATTCAAACTTTGCTACCCCCTTTAGGGGATGAAGTTTGAAAAATCCTGAAATATGTGTTTATTTGTTTTTGTGAGAGAATCTCTGTGCAAAATTTTAAGTCAATTGGTGAAGACATTTTTCATCCCCCACACAAACTTTGACATCCCCGTTTACCCCTTGGGTGTTGAATTTCAAAAAATCCATAAATATGTGTTTTTTTCATTTTTATTAGAGAGTCTGTCCAAAATTTCAAGTCAATAGGTGAATATTGTTTCAGAATTAGAATCAGAATCAGAATCATTTATTGCGAAAATGGGTACAAAAATTTGATGTTACATCACAGAATACAGAGGGGACAGAAGCTTCACTCCGCGCAATCATTTAAATAAATAGCGACTTTAGCTACTACGCAATAAAGTGCTATTCAGCTCGCAACGAACTCAGTGCCTAACAGTTATATTAACCTACACCTTGCATCCCTTTCTATCGTATAGCTCTATCTCTACTGACGTGGCACGTGTAACGTTAGGGTTGTCTTGAGAATTATTCTGTGACGAATAATAATAACCTGGCCGCCGACGACGGGCCGCAGCGTCGGCGGTGCGAGAAGCTGTATCCTGCGATCCTCAACCCGCATGCCCAGCGTGGGGATTATGGGCATATCCCCCTTCTTATAGGGGAGGCCTATGTCCTATAGTGGACATAGGCCTCCCCTATAGGGTGTTGTTGTAGAACATTTTACTATCCAGTTACCTAGCCACCTATTTCTTTTTAGGAACAATCATAATTCTAATAATATCTACCTACCTAGTATTAGATCAGAAAACTGTTTTACACTGGCTGGCTGCATTAAGAACTCAGAAAATAGGCATACCTACTAGGTAGGTACTTGGGTCCTTAACACTTACTTAAGTGTTTAGGTGTCTTGTGTACGAAAACTGAATAATCACTGTTTAATGTAGGTACATCATGCTAAATCTTAAGAGAAATTTTAGTAGGTAGGTACCTACCTAGATATTTGCAAGATAAAAAACAACATTTGGTTTGTAGGTAACCTAGGTATCTAGTTTTAGTTGTTAGTACACCTACCTTTAGGTAACTTACCACATCGATTTGTCTTCCTACACCTACCTACCCGACTGTTTTTAAGTAGATAACCTACACTGCCTACTTAAAGTTAAACCAAATAAAAATTTACCTAGCTTGGGTTTCTAATCTTGCTCTCAGTCTACATAATTAAAATCATAATACCTACTTACTACAGCACTATGTAGGTAGATACCTACCAATGGCACAAAAATTGTCTATGAAAAAATACCTACATAATAATATTACGTTTATTTATGTAGGTAGGTACCGCATTCAAATAGAACTTGTACCTTAGTACCTACCTACTTAAGTAAATACGGGATACTTTGATATCTAAACAACGCATTATTTGGTATAAAAACTTTCAGTTCTGTACCTACTATTGGTATTATTTACATTTTCTTATTATTATTCAGGCAACCAAATGCTATGCAGTATTTTTTTGCCTTCATTTGGTGAAAAATATAGGTACATTAACAAAAACAAACTAAAATGCCGCGGCTGCTCAAGGACACTTTCGTTCCGGGCAGAACGCGGCAACCGATTAACGAACCACGCTCGCAAGGCCGGCGATGCGTAGGTATATTTTTATACCTATTCTGCGGAGTGAAAGAGGCCTGGTTACATACAAAAAAACTCCTCCATAATCCGCCTTACAGCATGCCATTTTTTTTTTTTTTTTTTACACAAAATAGTCAAGCGATGGACAACTATTACACCTGAAACAGATGAAGATGTTGTCTAAGATAGAGCACGCTTGCCTAGAAGGAACCGATTCACTCTAGATTTGAAGACTCCGAGATTGTACTGACCGGGAAAACAGACGCCATGCATGTTTTTGGCCTCCATATAAGCTTTGACACCCCCTTTGAACCCCTTAGGGGTTAATTTTCGAAAAGTACTGAAAAATGTTTCATCATCATCATCATCATCAGCCTATCGCAGTCCACTGCTGGACATAGGCCTCCCCTAATGAGCGCCATTGCCCCCTGTCCTGAGCTCGACGCATCCAGCTTCTAACAGCAGCCTTTCGCAGATCGTCACCCCACCTTGACGGACTAGTGTAGGGCGTCCTACACTACGTTTGCCGAGCCGTGGTCTCCACTCAAGAACAAAAGAAAATGTTTATTTATTTTCATTATACAGTCTCAGTGCAAAATTTCAAGTCGATAGGTAAATATTTGTTTGTCGCCCATACAAACTTTGCCACCCCCATTTACCCCCCTAGGATTTGATTTGCAAAAAATGCTAAAATATGGGTTGGGTTATTTCTATTAGAGAATCTCTGTGCAAAATTTCCAATTAATTGGTGAAGATTTTTTCATATATAAACTTTGCCACCCCCGTAAACCCCCTTAAGGGTTGAATTTCCAAAAATCCCTTCTTATTCGATGGTTTTTCTATAAAAGAAAATTTCAACTTTGTATCTTCAGTGGCTGTGCGTTGATTCCAGAAAAAGGCCTTCTCTTATCTTCTCTTATTTATATAGATTTTATAAGTATAGATTTACATTTTCTTTAGTTTTATACACCGACGGGATTAATAATCACGTTAAAAATTATTTCGTTGATTTGGTTTCCGGCGTACGGCGCCATGACACTGCAACAACCATCACTTTTTAATTATTTTGACAGTATAATCGACTTAAAACTTATTGGAGATTTTTTCACTATGTATAATCAAAGAGGTTGGACCAGAAACCTTTTTGTGGTACTACTAAACTATCTCCCTTGCGAGAATGTTCTGTGGCATTGTGTAGCAGTGTTGATTCTGTAAATATATATTTTATTAGACATCATTACACTAATGTACGATGACCAATCGTTGCATCAACTGTTTGCTAATAACCGGTGACACAAAACCAGCATAGTTTGGAAGAGGCATGCGTGGACTTTTCGTGGTTGTGATGTAGGTATATGTATGTGTTAAGATCTGGGATCTTAGCTTGTAATTTATGGTTATACCTATTATAACCATAAATGATGTAAATGCCTATCTACTTTCTTAATAATGTATCATCATCAACATCATCAGCCTATAGCAATCCACTGCTGGACATATGCCTCCCCTAATGAGCACCATTGCGCCCTGTTCTGAGCTCGATGCATCCAGCTTCTGCCAGCAGCCTTTCGCAGATCGTCACCCCACCAGGCCGGAGGGCGTCCTACACTACGTTTGCCGAGCCGCGGTCTCCACTCAAGAACTCGTTTACCCCAACGGTTATCGGTTCTTCGGCAGATATGGCCAGCCCACTGCCACTTCAGCTTGCTAATTAGACATAGACATAGACATAGACATAGACATACGTTTATTTACTACGTAAGCATACATACAGCATAATTATCACTAAAACAGTTTATGTTTAACCTAAGTACCTACATACATAATTACTATTAACAAGAGTATAGAAAAATTAAAAAATAAAAAGAGTACAGTACCTATATTATGATAATACAAATCTATATGTAGTGTTGATCTGTGTGCTACAGCAGTAAAACGGTCCCGACTCAGCATTATGCTTCGCTATCCGAAGACAGGTCAGCGCTGTTATTCTGCCGAGACCTACTTCGATTCCGTCATTTAACCACATGAGAGGCAGTGTCAATATAAGTATAAACAAAAATTGCAAGTAGTTTAATGATTAAGACACATATTTACTGTCTCATACCCACGCAAATTTAAATACCTAAATAAGTACCAAAATATATGAAATACTAGAATATTTTGAGAACTAAATATTTGAAATAATTTTATAGAAAATAAGGTAATTTATATATTTATATATAATTCAATGTAATATTTATATATAGATAGGTGTTAACTTAAGAAAGTGTCTTATACATAATAGTAATAAATATATAAATAAATTACATAAATAAGCAATCTTGAGGTAATGTACCAAACAACTATAAAGTTAAAGTAAATCACGTTGTCAACAAAAAGGCAGTTTTTATTATATTTTTATGTGCTATGTTGAGCCTCAGTCTTATTTTGCCCGTTCAACAAACGAAAGGTGCACTGTAGCTATTAACACCAGGCAACCCAGTTTTTTGTAATAAAATTAAATGGTTTTTATATTGGTTTTTGAAAGAATATTTAGAGTTTAATTGTCGAATAGGTGGTGGTATGTTGTTCCAACATTTGGTTGCCTGATATCGGAAGAATGAATCTCATAATTCTATGAGCTATGTCGACAACTTTAGTTCTATGTCGGATAAACTCGTTACGAACCCCGAGCATAGCTCGTTCCATAGCTCGCTGAGCGACTTTAAACTGGTGGACTAGCCGTACTGTGAGGTGGCCACGTTTCGGCTCCGTATGTCATGACGGGTAGGACGCACTGATTGAAAACTTTTGTTTTCAAACTTTGCGGTATGGGTGACAAGAAAACTCGACGTAGTTTTCCAAATGCTGCCCAACCCAGCGGGAATCCTCTTCTTGACCTCCTTCTCGAAGTTTTTTCTACCCAACTGCAATATCTGCCCGAGGTATGTATACTTTTTTTTTCTGTTTTTATTTAGTGACTTGGTCACAGTGCGACTATGTCAGTCCCATAGGGATCTCTAATAAGTAGGTATTCTAAATATCAATCGCCCTGGATGCCAACTTGTAGAGCACTGAGGTCTGTGCCGACAATATGCTCTGGAACAAGCCAACATCCAGGAGATTAATTTTAAAAACTGACATCAGCTCTTCTCTTATACCTCTAGTCCGGGAACATTCCACTAAAAAGTGATAGGTGTCTTCAATACGGCCGCATGAGTCACACATTGGGCTGTACACTTTTTTCAAAATATTTGAACTTATTTAGTGGAATGTTCCCGGAGCGTAGTCTATGCGCTACAACAATAAGTTTTCTGCTTATCTTATTCGGTATATTGACAAACCAAGGAATTGTAGGGGGCTCACTTTGCATGCTTCTGTACCAGATGCCCTTCTCCCGAGAAGCAATATCAAAGTATTCCTTCCATTTACCTTTTAAAGCTCTTTTATATTTATATAGCACCTCAGAATATTCTGGTTTCAGGTATACCTCAGTACCATTCGATATTGCTTCTCGGGCTAATGCATTTGCCTCCTCGTTACCTAAAACGCCCACATGTGAAGGAATCCATTGGATCATCAGAGACGTTCCCCCAGCCATCAATACTTGGACTTTATTTAAAATAGTGTAGGCAATCGATGCACCTCTGTGACCAGAGGCGCAACGAGCCACATGCTGCAAGGAGCTTCTGCTGTCAGACAGAATAACTACCTTTGTAAGTCCAGTATTAATGGCATGAGACAGGGCCTCCGATATAGCGAACAATTCTATACTCATTATACAATTGTGATCATTTACAATTTTATATCGTTTTTTATGCATAAGTTTGGGGTCAAAGTAGCATACTTTGACCTCTACCATCATTCTTATGGGACCCATCAGTAAAAATACAGTGCCAATCCTGATATTTAATATTCAACATATGTAAAGTATTGTATTTTAGGATTATATTGTCATATCTATTTTTGGGTTGAACAATATCGTCAACTTTGGTATTAATGAAGTTCATATTTATGTTGGACATCCATGTGTCTAATGTAAACATATTCAGAGGGTTACACGAATTAATAACTTCATTTTTAGTGTGGCTATAAACGGCAGTAAGAAGGGAATTTTTGTTTCTAGAAAAATATGCAGCATGGGATAAAGTCGATAGGTCTTTTAGAATGGTGATTGTTAGGTTAGACGACCAAGCCTAAGCTTTCAAACAATATTTGGTCGCCAAATATTTCCTTCTCAAACGTAACGGAGGCAAACATAACTCTGACTCCATCACATGGATAGGTGTGGTTCTAATGAACCCTCCTATCACACGTAAGGCTACATTTTGTACTCTGTCAAGCTTAAGGAGGTGAGTTTTGGCAGCACTACCTATCATTTATAAAACAGGAATAATCTATTCTGCTTCTAATGAGTGAAATATAAAGCCTTCTAAGATGTTTTGGGTGCACCCCCCGAGATGCTCCTGCTAAGAATTTTAGAATATTGTTTAACTTCATTGATTTTTCGTGGGTTTCTTTGATATGCCTACTCCATCTAAGAGACCTATCCATCCAGACACCCAAATAACGAATGCAATCTACTACCGGTATAGAGTGACCATCTATACATACATCCACCCGATATCTTCTCAATCCTCTGCTGAATAAGCACAACTGTGTTTTGGTTAAAGACATATTTAGTCCGATTTCCCCCAATCGAGTAGAGGCATTAGTAATACATCTGTGTATTTGAGCAACTGAAGTAGATATGTCTTTATTTTGTGTATAAAAAACAAAGTCGTCTGCGTATTGTAAGGACAAGACGCTGCTAGATACTGGCTGGTTGATATTATACGAGTATGTCACTATATTGAAGAGGAGAGGAGAGATCGGGTCTCCCTGAGCTAGACCTCTACCAGTACGTCTTATCAAGGTATAGTCTCTATTTCCTTCTACATTCATATTAAGAAATCTTCTATTTAAAAATTGGTATAAATAATTGCACATTTTTGCCCCCACGTTAAGCTTATCTAATACTTGAACCAACTGCTCTACCAATACCTACATTATTATAGGCACTATCTATATCTAAAAAACAGGCTAAAGTAGGTTTGTTTTGAGCGAGTCCTATCTGTATTTGTGAAGCCAATCTAACAATACAATCTATACTAGATTGACCTCTCCTAAAACCAGATGTAGATGGTCCAAGATTTTATTTTTCTCAAGATACCATTCCAGTCGTCTACATAACATTGTATGAAAAACTTTACACAAACATGAGATTAACGTTATAGGTCTTAGTTTAGTATCTGTATTATTAGCACACCCCGATTTAGGAATTAGTATTACTTTTATGTAGCGCCATTGTTCTGGTATTACTGACTGTGTAAATATATAATTAAACATTTGTTAAAGATACATTTTACCTACTAGAGGCAAGTTATATAACATAGAGTACGTGATGTTATCTTCACCTGGAGCGGTGTCCCTCTTTTTCAAACAGTTGTAGAGTTCCTGTGGTGTAAACTCACTTTCTAACTCAGTGTTCTTAGAGCTGAAAGTCGGCGATGGGGGCTGCACATAATCCGGGGCTAAAGATCGTAGAAGCCTCTCTTTCTTATCTTCAGGGGCATTCGATCTATTTCCCCGGACACCTTTCATCCATCTCATTCTTCGCCACATTTCTGAATAACTGGTTGTTGCGTCTATTTTTCCACAGAAGCTCTTCCAACTGTTTGATTTAGCCTGTCTTAAAGTTTTTTGAGCTTCAGAAATACTTCTATTTAAAAGTTCCAAATTATGTGGCGTAGGGTTTTTCCTAATTTTTTTTAAAGCTTATCTTCTTTTAGCAATGGCCTGGGACAGGGCCGGACACCAATAGTGTTTCGGTTTAAATATTTGAGATGGACTGGTACATAACTTACGGTAAGGAATACTTTTATCTGCTGAGTTATAGTTATAGTGTCTACAATAAAGTTATACATGGGTTGAACGTCATGATAAATTGTACTTTTGTTATCTAGCATGGCTTGGCATGAATCGTGGTCGAGCATCCAATCAGCTAATTTAAAATTTCTACGTTGTACAAAAGAGGGAGTGTCATTATACACTAAACAATAATTAATAAAGAGATGATCACTTCCTAGATTTTCCTTTGTAACCAGCCATGTTTTGAAATATATTGCTATGTCTGTGGTCACAAAGGTTACATCAGGTGCACTCTCTTGCAAAACACCATCAACCAACTTAACCCTAGTTAATTCACCATTGTTCAAACTAACGAAATTACTATCTAAGCTAGAGTCAAGTATATGTACACCTCTACTATTAATCTTATTCGACCAGTTTGGGTGGTGCCCGTTAAAGTCACCATCCACGATAGACTTTTCCGAAAAATGAGAATACCTCATCCCAATCATGTTGTACTGTTGCAATGGATCCCGGACAGTAGAGTGATGCAATGTATTTGATATATTGACAATTTAGAATTTTGACACACACTATCTGAATTCCTGTGTTTTTAAGGTGAATAGGATGCAAATGGGACTGGATTGAGTTATGTACTACAATAGCCACACCACCATACCCATCATCTCTATCATTTCTATATATAGTGTAACCATTGATTCTTAGATTCATTTCACAGTCAAGCCAATTTTCTCTAAGTAGACAGATACTTATTTTCTCCTGATTCAGCAATGACTCAAACTCTAATTTTTTAGGGGCTAGACTCTGGGAGTTCCACTGCCCAATACTGTATTGGGCAGTACCACTCCCAGAATCTAGACAGGCACGTTTTCTTGGAGGGTGACCGTTATCCATAACAAAGACCTATTAGTTTTCTAATAAGTTCTCCATTACCGACCGTCCTAACAAAGAAGTTGATGGCTTCTTCTAACAGTAAATTTAACACAAGTTTTAGTTTCTCTCCTAGACTACATTCAGCAAAAACTATTTTTTCTACACGCCTTATAATAGATTTTAACTTATCTGTCTCTACTTTTGGTTTTTCTCCCTGCTTTTCCTTCTTCTTCCGGTCCACTTCATTCTGGGTATGGACTTCTTTTTCAGACACCTCCGACGACATGATGCTATTTTCGGTCATTTTTTTTCTTTTTTGGTTTTCTTTTCTTTTTCTGAGTACTTTCTCTCCTAGATTCTTCTCCACTACTTTTGGCTTCTTCACTGTATGCTTGACATTCATTTTCACTTCTTCTGTCATGAAGATTTGGGTCTTCATAATGTATCTCAGCTGTTGTAACAATTTGCACAGGTGTTCTTTGTGCCGTAGATTCCCACCTTCTTGCAGATGTACCAGATGTACTAGATGTACCACATGATGCACCAGATTTACTTATGGCATTTAGCCTCTCATTTTCTTCATAAGACTTCTTTTGTTGCAAGTAACTTGCTAATGCCAATAATGCAGTTTTCTCTGCACATAATTTGTCTAACAGGTTTCTCTTTTATAAATATAGGGCATTTTTTATTAAATGCCATATGGTTTCCCTTGCAGTTTATGCATTTATATTTAGGTTCTGAGATTTCACATTTGGGTGTTCTCCGCTACACTTCGGACATTTTATTCTTCTCGATGGACATAAACGAGCCATATGTCCATATTTCCAACACACTGAACATTGTGTAACAGGAAAAGTGTAAGACTCAACTTGGAAACGGCAGCCATAACCAAACACAAACTGAGGCAAGATGGCACTGTTAAAACAGAACCGTACTGTCTCACTGTCACACCAGCCGCTTGAGTCATCCATACGTTTTAATCTCTTAATTGAGGCAATTTCTGCTTCACATGTAAAAGACTTTAACATCTCTTCTTCGTCCATCTCCAATTCAATATATTTCACAACTCCATAGCTGAGGCTTACTTCGATGGTAAGTCTACATCTAAATCCTAACTCCTTGCGTTTTTGATTGTTGACCAAGTGGATCGCCTCATCTCTACTTTCAAACTTTATATAAACTCTGTAAGGCCCAGGTCACACATATCGGGCAAGGACATGGCGCGGACATGGCGCGGACGTGGCACGGACGTGGCGAGGACATGGCACGGGCATGGCGCGGACATGGCTCGGACAAGACGCAGAAATGACGTGACAGAGGCACAAGTGTAGTGCAGTCTGTTGTCCGGTATCGATGTGTCAGCATGTCATCCTCAGAAGACGAAGATGATCTTGCTCTCGTGCATACAATTAATAAATATACAGATCAGGGCCCGTACAACCCCGATTTCGAGTTAGTTGCTTCGAAAGTGAAACCCCTTCATTGGGTTATACAGTTGACGGGATTACCCTTTCGTTTGGGTATTCTCCTCCTAACACAAGCGAAAGTGTAACCCGTTCCTTTTGGTTTTCAGTCGATAGGGTTAACCTCTTATGAGGTTAAACGAATAAATGGAGTTACCTCTTGATAGGTTTTTTTGAATGTTACATAATGGTTATCATTACGCCTGACACTGGGTGGGGGAATTTAGATTTTGACTCTTGATTCACGATGATGACAATCATTAGGTATAAGTTCGGATCGCTTTATTTGGTTGAAGGAAGAGCGTCACTGCATTAAAGAAAAGTTTTGAAAACATAAGGAAAGTGCTGTGTTTCAGTCAGTTTTCATTGGTCATCATCGCAGAGTATGCGTGGTCATATACGAGACCCGCAGTCAACAAATTAAAAAGAAAAAAAATGGTGTTTCAGTTTTCATAAGTCATCAGTTATGTCATGACTGAGGCCCGCAGCCAACATGTTAAAAAGAAAAAAATGTGTTTCAGTCAGTTTTCATAGGGCATCATCGCAGAGTACTCTGCGTAGCGTTATTTTTTATTTTTATTGTATTTATTAGGCAAAGCCGACAGTACACATAATGAGTATTTTGTAAAGCGTTATGTCCGAGACCCGCAGTCAACGTGTTAAAAAGAAAAATATGACCTCTAAACTATTTTGAATAATAATTTTTGATTGTCACTGTCACTGTCACTCTAAAACTCAAACTCAAAACTCAACTCAAAGCTCCACTCGAAACTCATTCTACAAATTCATCTATAAATGGTTATATCTCAGGAACTACTCATCCTAGACTAGCCGTTAATTGCTCAAAAGATAGCTATTGACAAGATCTTTATTTTCAATGACATATGTCAAACTTGAATTTGCCATATCTCGAGAAGTACTCATCCTAGACTTGCCGTTACTAGCTCAAATGAGAGCTACTAATAAAATCTTAATTTTCGATGACAGCTGTCAAACTAAAAACTGTCATCGAAAATTAAGATCTTAACAATAGCTATCATGTAAGCTAGTAACGGCAAGTAAAGGATGAGTAGTTCTCGAGATATGGTCGATTTAAGTTTGACAGCTGTCATCGAAAATTAAGGTCTTGTCAATAGCTATCATTTGAGCTACTAAAGGCAAGTCTAAGATGAGTAGTTATCGAGATATGGTCGATTTAAGTTTGACAGCTGTCATTGAAAATTAAGGTCTTGTCAATAGCTATCATCTGAGCTACTAAAGGCAAGTCTAAGATGAGTAGTTATCGAGATATGGTTGATTTAAGTTTGACAGCTGTCATCGAAAATTAAGGTCTTGTCAATAGCTATCATTTGAGCTAGTAAAAGCAAGTCTAAGATAAGTAGTTCTCGAGATATGGTCGATTTAAGTTTGACAGCTGTCATCGAAAATTAAGTTCATGTCAATAGCAATAATTTGAGCTAGTAAAAGCAAGTCTAGGATGAGTAGTTCTCGAGATATGGTCGATTTAAGTTTGACAGCTGTCATTGAAAATTAAGGTCTTGTCAATAGCTATCATTTGAGCTAGTAAAAGCAAGTCTAGGATGAGTAGTTCTCGAGATATGGTCGATTTAAGTTTGACAGCTGTCATCGAAAATTAAGGTCTTGTCAATAGCTATCATTTGAGCTACTAAAGGCAAGTCTAAGATGAGTAGTTATCGAGATATGGTCGATTTAAGTTTGACAGCTGTCATCGAAAATTAAGGTCTTGTCAATAGCTATCATTTGAGCTAGTAAAGGCAAGTCTAAGATGAGTAGTTCTCGTGATATGGTCGATTTAAGTTTGACAGCTGTCATCGAAAATTAAGGTCTTGTCAATAGCTATCATTTGAGCTAGTAAAAGCAAGTCTAAGATAAGTAGTTCTCGAGATATGGTCGATTTAAGTTTGACAGCTGTCATCGAAAATTAAGTTCATGTCAATAGCAATAATTTGAGCTAGTAAAAGCAAGTCTAGGATGAGTAGTTCTCGAGATATGGTCGATTTAAGTTTGACAGCTGTCATTGAAAATTAAGGTCTTGTCAATAGCTATCATTTGAGCTAGTAAAAGCAAGTCTAGGATGAGTAGTTCTCGAGATATGGTCGATTTAAGTTTGACAGCTGTCATCGAAAATTAAGGTCTTGTCAATAGCTATCATTTGAGCTACTAAAGGCAAGTCTAAGATGAGTAGTTATCGAGATATGGTCGATTTAAGTTTGACAGCTGTCATCGAAAATTAAGGTCTTGTCAATAGCTATCATTTGAGCTAGTAAAGGCAAGTCTAAGATGAGTAGTTCTCGAGATATGGTCGATTTAAGTTTGACAGCTGTCATCGAAAATTAAGGTCTTGTCAATAGCTATCATTTGAGCTAGTAAAAGCAAGTCTAAGATAAGTAGTTCTCGAGATATGGTCGATTTAAGTTTGACAGCTGTCATCGAAAATTAAGTTCATGTCAATAGCAATCATTTGAGCTAGTAAAGGCAAGTCTATGATAAGTAGTTCTCGAGATATGGTCGATTTAAGTTTGACAGCTGTCATTGAAAATTTATTCCAATTTTATTATAATATAATTATTATTTCGTAAAATAAACAATTAGTATTCTGCATTTCCACCCTTAATGCTTAGAACACAATTACCGCAATTATTTTTAATCTTTTGACCGAAATTCTTTTCTCCATTATCTGCTATAACCCACTTATAACCCGTGTTACAATGATAAAAAGGGTAACCCTAAGGAATGGGTTTTGGAATAATACCAAAACCCAATACTATTGATAACCCTCATGATCAGATAACCTAATCAAAAGGGTTTTGAATTGTTTAACCTATCAAATAATAGTGTAAACCATACGGAGAGGGTTAACTAAACTTTTGGAAAAACCCTGCCGAAAACCTCTTCATCGGGTTACCAAATCGGGCCCTGATACAGTTGAAGAAAATACGCGCAAACGAATTTGCACAAGGATCAGCTAGTATTACCATGGGTATTACATAAAAAAAATTTAATACCGGTTTAGTTTAATCTCTTTCCGATTTCCAGCCACAATTTATCTTGAACATTTCAGTTACAATAATGGAACGACAATGATCATAAAGCGTTGCATATTTTACAATCAATTAAAAAAAAAATCAATATTAAATTCGATATCGTCATTCGTCACGCATTTTTACATCACTAACGGACATATGTCGCAAGCAAGTACATACTACGAACTGGCGGCCATCTGACGCCCATCTGGCGGCGATCGGGCGCGGGCGCCGAAATGGCGCGTCATACGTCCGATCAACGACATACCGTGTGTCCTAAATTGTGCTTTATTTCCATGCATTTTGTATGAAATTTGAATGGAATAGGAAACCGCCTGTGCCATGTCTGCGCCATGTCCGTGCCCGATGAATGTGACCTCGTCGGACGCAGACAAGGCACTGGCGGTTTCTTATTCCATTCAAATTTCATACAAAATGCATGGAAATAAAGCACAATTTAGGACACATGGTATGTCGTTGATCGGACGTGCTTATGACGCGAAGTCGTCCGAGCTAAATTGTGCTTTATTTCCATGAATTTTGTATTAAATTTGAATGGAATAGGAAGGCGCCCGTGCCATGCCCGCGCCAGGTCAGACAAGTGGGGCCTATACCTAAGGCCCAGGTCACACATATCGGGCAAGGACATGGCGCGGACATGGCGCGGACGTGGCACGGACGTGGCGAGGACATGGCACGGGCATGGCGCGGACATGGCTCGGACAAGACGCAGAAATGACGTGACAGAGGCACAAGTGTAGTGCAGTCTGTTGTCCGGTATCGATGTGTCAGCATGTCATCCTCAGAAGACGAAGATGCTCTTGCTCTCGTGCATACAATTAATAAATATACAGATCAGGGCCCGTACAACCCCGATTTCGAGTTAGTTGCTTCGAAAGTGAAACCCCTTCATTGGGTTATACAGTTGACGGGATTACCCTTTCGTATGGGTATTCTCCTCCTAACACAAGCGAAAGTGTAACCCGTTCCTTTTGGTTTTCAGTCGATAGGGTTAACCTCTTATGAGGTTAAACGAATGAATGGAGTTACCTCTTGATAGGTTTTTTTGAATGTTACACAATGGTTATCATTACGCCTGACACTGGGTGGGGGAATTTAGATTTTGACTCTTGATTTATTTCGTCAATCATTAGGTATAAGTTCGGATCGCTTTATTTGGTTGAAGGAAGAGCGTCACTGCATTAAAGAAAAGTTTTGAAAACATAAGGAAAGTGCTGTGTTTCAGTCAGTTTTCATTGGTCATCATCGCAGAGTATGCGTTATCATATACGAGACCCGCAGTAAACATATTAAAAAGAAAAAAAATGGTGTTTCAGTTTTCATAAGTCATCAGTTATGTCATGACTCATGACATGACTGAGGCCCGCAGCCAACATGTTAAAAAGAAAAAAAATGTGTTTCAGTCAGTTTTCATAGGGCATCATCGCAGAGTACTCTGCGTAGCGTTATTTTTTATTTTTATTGTATTTATTAGGCAAAGCCGACAGTACACATAATGAGTATTTTGTAAAGCGTTATGTCCGAGACCCGCAGTCAACGTGTTAAAAAGAAAAATATGACCTCTAAACTATTTTGAATAATAATTTTTGATTGTCACTGTCACTGTCACTCTAAAACTCAAACTCAAAACTCAACTCAAAGCTCCACTCGAAACTCATTCTACAAATTCATCTATAAATGGTTATATCTCAGGAACTACTCATCCTAGACTAGCCGTTAATTGCTCAAAAGATAGCTATTGACAAGATCTTTATTTTCAATGACATATGTCAAACTTGAATTTGCCATATCTCGAGAAGTACTCATCCTAGACTTGCCGTTACTAGCTCAAATGATAGCTACTAATAAAATCTTAATTTTCGATGACAGCTATCAAACTAAAAACTGTCATCGAAAATTAAGATCTTAACAATAGCTATCATGTAAGCTAGTAACGGCAAGTAAAGGATGAGTAGTTCTCGAGATATGGTCGATTTAAGTTTGACAGCTGTCATCGAAAATTAAGTTCATGTCAATAGCAATCATTTGAGCTAGTAAAAGCAAGTCTAGGATGAGTAGTTCTCGAGATATGGTCGATTTAAGTTTGACAGCTGTCATTGAAAATTAAGGTCTTGTCAATAGCTATCATTTGAGCTACTAAAGGCAAGTCTAAGATGAGTAGTTATCGAGATATGTTTGATTTAAGTTTGACAGCTGTCATCGAAAATTAAGGTCTTGTCAATAGCTATCATTTGAGCTAGTAAAAGCAAGTCTAAGATAAGTAGTTCTCGAGATATGGTCGATTTAAGTTTGACAGCTGTCATCGAAAATTAAGTTCATGTCAATAGCAATCATTTGAGCTAGTAAAAGCAAGTCTAGGATGAGTAGTTCTCGAGATATGGTCGATTTAAGTTTGACAGCTGTCATTGAAAATTAAGGTCTTGTCAATAGCTATCATTTGAGCTACTAAAGGCAAGTCTAAGATGAGTAGTTATCGAGATATGGTTGATTTAAGTTTGACAGCTGTCATCGAAAATTAAGGTCTTGTCAATAGCTATCATTTGAGCTAGTAAAAGCAAGTCTAAGATAAGTAGTTCTCGAGATATGGTCGATTTAAGTTTGACAGCTGTCATCGAAAATTAAGTTCATGTCAATAGCAATCATTTGAGCTAGTAAAAGCAAGTCTAGGATGAGTAGTTCTCGAGATATGGTCGATTTAAGTTTGACAGCTGTCATTGAAAATTAAGGTCTTGTCAATAGCTATCATTTGAGCTACTAAAGGCAAGTCTAAGATGAGTAGTTATCGAGATATGGTTGATTTAAGTTTGACAGCTGTCATCGAAAATTAAGGTCTTGTCAATAGCTATCATTTGAGCTAGTAAAGGCAAGTCTAAGATGAGTAGTTCTCGAGATATGGTCGATTTAAGTTTGACAGCTGTCATCGAAAATTAAGGTCTTGTCAATAGCTATCATTTGAGCTAGTAAAAACAAGTCTAAGTTAAGTAGTTCTCGAGATATGGTCGATTTAAGTTTGACAGCTGTCATCGAAAATTAAGTTCATGTCAATAGCAATCAATTGAGCTAGTAAAAGCAAGTCTAGGATGAGTAGTTCTCGAGATATGGTCGATTTAAGTTTGACAGCTGTCATTGAAAATTAAGGTCTTGTCAATAGCTATCATTTGAGCTACTAAAGGCAAGTCTAAGATGAGTAGTTATCGAGATATGGTTGATTTAAGTTTGACAGCTGTCATCGAAAATTAAGGTCTTGTCAATAGCTATCATTTGAGCTAGTAAAAGCAAGTCTAAGATAAGTAGTTCTCGAGATATGGTCGATTTAAGTTTGACAGCTGTCATCGAAAATTAAGTTCATGTCAATAGCAATCATTTGAGCTAGTAAAAGCAAGTCTAGGATGAGTAGTTCTCGAGATATGGTCGATTTAAGTTTGACAGCTGTCATTGAAAATTAAGGTCTTGTCAATAGCTATCATTTGAGCTACTAAAGGCAAGTCTAAGATGAGTAGTTATCGAGATATGGTTGATTTAAGTTTGACAGCTGTCATCGAAAATTAAGGTCTTGTCAATAGCTATCATTTGAGCTAGTAAAGGCAAGTCTAAGATGAGTAGTTCTCGAGATATGGTCGATTTAAGTTTGACAGCTGTCATCGAAAATTAAGGTCTTGTCAATAGCTATCATTTGAGCTAGTAAAAACAAGTCTAAGTTAAGTAGTTCTCGAGATATGGTCGATTTAAGTTTGACAGCTGTCATCGAAAATTAAGTTCATGTCAATAGCAATCATTTGAGCTAGTAAAGGCAAGTCTATGATAAGTAGTTCTCGAGATATGGTCGATTTTAGTTTGACAGCTGTCATTGAAAATTTATTCCTATTTTATTATAATATAGTTATTATTGCGTAAAATAAACAATTAGTAGTCTGCATTTCCACCCTTAATGCTTAGAACACAATTACCGCAATTATTTTTAATCTTTTGACCGAAATTATTTTCTCCATTATCTCCAAATACATGATCAGATAACCTAATCAAAAGGGTTTTGAATTGTTTAACCTATCAAATAATAGTGTAAACCATACGGAGATGGTTAACTAAACTTTTGGAAAAACCCTGCCGAAAACCTCTTCATCGGGATACCAAATCGGGCCCTGATACAGTTGAAGAAAAAAATACGCGCAAACGAATTTGCACAAGGATCAGCTAGTATTACCATGGGTTTTACATAAAAAAATCTTAATACCGGTTTAGTTTAATCTCTTTCCGATTTCCAGCCACAATTTATCTTGAACATTTCAGTTACAATAATGGACTGACAATGATCATAAAGCGTTGCATATTTTACAATCAATTCAAAAAATTCAATATTAAATTCGATATCGTCATTCGTCACGCATTTTTACATCACTAACAGACGTATGTCGCAAGCAAGTACATACTACGAACTGGCGGCCATCTGACGCCCATCTGGCGGCGATCGGGCGCGGGCGCCGAAATGACGCGTCATACGTCCGATCAACGACATACCGTGTGTCCTAAATTGTGCTTTATTTCCATGCATTTTGTATGAAATTTGAATGGAATAGGAAACCGCCTGTGCCATGTCTGCGCCATGTCCGTGCCCGATGAATGTGACCTCGTCGGACGCAGACAAGGCACTGGCGGTTTCTTATTCCATTCAAATTTCATACAAAATGCATGGAAATAAAGCACAATTTAGGACACACGGTATGTCGTTGATCGGACGTGCTTATGACGCGAAGTCGTCCGAGCTAAATTGTGCTTTATTTCCATGAATTTTGTATTAAATTTGAATAGAATAGGAAAGCGCCCGTGCCATGCCCGCGCCAGGTCAGACAAGTGGGGCCTATACCTAAGGAGTTTTATATTTTACTTCGCGAACGTTAGGGATATTTTCAGATTTTAACAGTTTTGCCATACCAATTTGTTTTGGTAGCGGTTTATCAGAAGATATACAAACTTCAACCATTTTTGCATTCAATCCACTTCTATCATCATTATAGGTCACTCTTCGTTCTGTATTGCAGCCATTTACTTTTGCCTTCAACTTCTTGGATCGTTTCTGCACCACGGTGAAACCATCATCATCCTCAATTTTTTCATTGGCGTCACACTCATTACTTGTTTCTCTGCATCTTTTCTCCGCTCTCTTATTCATTGATCTCTCATGGGCATCAAACTCTTGTAAGTCACACACCAAGCTGTTTTCAATCACTTGATCCTCCTCCATACAACTTGCATTTGCCATGGATTGAGGTCCAGGGACCTCATCCATTATTTTTTCGTCCAGCCTACACTGAGGGTATTTAATAAAAAGTTGTAGCGAAATATACAAGCCTCTCGTAATACGTTCGCTCACTGTGAATTAGCGCGCGCCACTGGGGAATGTATACTTCGAAACAACTTCAAGAAAGTATCCATTAACGACGACAGGACTCGGATCAATTCGGTCATTGACCATAACTTTGGTCTTGTCCAAATTCATGCCGAGACCTATCTTTCGCGAGGCTGATGCTAGGCCGTCCAGCATCTGTTGCAGCTCCTCCAGCGACTCCGCCATTAGGACTATGTCATCAGCGAATCGCAAGTGTGAGATGTGCTCGCCGTTTATGTTTATGCCCATACCTTTCCAGTCCAGCGTCTTAAACATATCCTCCAAAGCGCTTGTGAACAGTTTCGGAGATATGACATCTCCCTGTCTCACTTCGCGGCGCAGTTGGATGGGTTTAGACTGCTTGTCCTGTACTCGGACACTCATAGTGGCGGTTTCTTACAGACATCTCAACACTTCGATATTACGATAGTCCACTTGGCATCGCTACAAGGATTCCAAGACAGCCCAGGCTTCTACAGCGTCAAAGGCTTTCTCATAGTCCACAAACGCCAGACACAGGGGCTGATTATACTCTTCGGACTTCTGTATAAACTGCCTCACTGTGTGAGTGAACTCATCGAGTCTTCTGGCGAGACGATTTGTAATAACCCTTGAGAACAGCTTATAGATGTGACTCAAGAGCGAGATGGCTCTGTAATTTTTAAGAAGCGTCTTTTCTCCCTTCTTAAAAAACAGAACCACCAAGCTCTTGTTCCACGCCTTTGGAGTTCTCCCACAGTAAAGGACGGAGTTGAAGAGGTTCTGCAGCTCCTGCTCAACAGGAGCTCCTCCTGCCTTCAGAAGTTCCGAAGTAACACCGTCTTCACCGGGGGCTTTTCCATTTTTATGCTGTCTCAGGGCCAATACGACGTCGTCTTGGCTAATCTCTGGCAGGTCGTCGGTATAGTGGCGGGTGAGGGTGGCTCGAGAATCATGGCTGTTACGTTAGGGGCAAGGAGCATATGCCGCATACAGTCGGCCATAACACGGCCATAAAAGTCTTCTATCTCAGATAATATCTCCGACTTTGACAATGCGATTCGGCCATCGTGTGTCGTTAACTTCGTCAGGTGGCTCCTGCCAATCTGCTGAGTGAATACCTTGGACCCTCGGTTTCGCTCTATTGCCTCTTCAATGAGGCGTGTATTGGAGCTTCTCTTTGACGTATTTTTGATACAAACGAAATTGCATATAGCATTATAGTTTGTAAGATTTAATAACCGTATTCTCCTATCAGAAAAGTGATTTTAAAGGTGCCATTCAGTTTAATAATAATTAAGAGTTTAAAAGTTTGATGTTAATAATATTTATTAGCAACTCATAATAATACTGATTGTGGCGGATTCAGTACACCACTACCTGCCTGCCTATCGGGCTTTGGTGACCTACGCCCAGCCTAACAGTTGTTCGCCTAAGGATATTGGTTACTACAAATGAAACTCGAGTTTAAGAATTCAAAAACACAACAACCGTGTGCACTGCGTGGCGGCGAATTGGAACTGAGCCCGTGAGGCGCGCTCGGCCAATATTTATAGGCGCGCATGCAGTGTGCGCGGCGGAGGGGCGGCGACAAGCGCTTTATTTTATAATCTTACTAACTATTAACAATAACCACTTAAATCTTAGCCTACTGAACACAATATCAAATTCTAAATAATATCACAATTAAAATACAAATAAAATCAAACTTAACACAACACAAATTAAATTGTCACACTATCACATCGTCAACAGTCCCCCCCTCGTGCGAGATGGTGGGCGAGCACGTCAGTTTGTATGACGATGGCCTATGCGGATGACTCTGGTCGCAGGACGCCTCATTGTTCCAGCAGTGGTTCTTACATCCACTATGCGTGTCCGCTTATCTCGGCCTGGGTATGTCTTTACCACTTCGCCTCTTGGCCATACTCCTCTGGGTAATGAACAATCGGCGACGATCACTATGTCACCTAGTGTCAGGTCATCGAACTCCTCTGTGCCTCCGAGCTTTTTAGGAGTTATCGTAGGTAGGTATTCATTCAACCATCGTTTCCAGAACATGTCGGTCAGCCGTTGAGCCGTTCTCCATGTCGCGGGTCCGATGAGGTCACGGTCGTTGAACTCTCCTGGGGTCATGGCACCGTTCGACCTCCCAATTAAGAAGTGGTTCGGGGTCAGACTTTCTGGGTCATCTGGGTTGAGGCTGACTTCGGTTAGTGGGCGCGAGTTTATTAGATGCTCTGCTTCTAGTAGTAAGGTATGCAGGATCTCTTCGCGTGGTTGTCGAGATCTGAGCGTGGCTTCCAAGGAGACTTTCACGGTTCGTACTAGTCGTTCCCACGCTCCTCCCATGTGTGGGGCGCCGGCAGGGATACGCTTCCATTGAATGCTCCTTTCCTCAGCTGCTTGTTTTAATTCTTTGTCAGCTCCAATAAAGTTCGTGCCGTTGTCGCTGTAAAGAACTTTCGGTGTGCCTCGCCGTGCTATCATCCGCCGCAATGTCAATATCATGCTATCAGCGCTTAGTGATGTGGCTATTTCCAAGTGGATAGCGCGTGTTGTCAGGCAGGTATAGAGGGCTACCCAGCGCTTCTCTTGTCGACGGCCGACGGTTATGTTGATTGGGCCGAAATAATCCACTCCAGTACATGTAAACGGAGGTTGTCGGTATTGTAGCCTCTCCGCAGGTAAATCGCCGGTGGGCGGGGTCAGGGGGGTGTCCTTGTGTAAGCGGCACCACTGACACGTTCTCGCCACATTCTTTACGGTGTTTCGTAGTGACACGATGTAATAGCGTTGTCGAAGTTCGTTCATAACAGTTTGATGGTTGCCATGGTTACAGTCTGTGTGGTACTTCATGACGAGTAGTTTGGTGGCGTGGTGGTTTCCATCAAGCACGATCGGGTTCTTGTAGGTATCAGACAGGTAGGTGGCAGCTGATACTCTGGTGTCAAGGTGAATGACCTCATTGATAAGGGTCATTTTGAGCTTTCGTAGTCGTGAGGTTTTCGGGATATTCTTACACTCACGTAAGCATGTTGTCTCTTCTTTAAAGCATTCTAACTGGACGTACTTTATCAATAGAGTTTCGGCGTCCGATAGGTTTCGGTCGGTTAGTGGTGGTAGGGTACGGTACATGATCGTAGGCGGTGGATCGTGGTCTGGCAGAGTTTTGCGTTTCTTTCTGTTGTACTTGCGCCATGTAACATCTCTGACTGTTTTCTTGATTGTCGCAACTTGAGTAGGTTTTTTCAGCTTGCTTTTGAATATTTCGACGCTTTGTAGAAATCGCGCCGTTGACCGGTGTAGGCGTGTCCATGACGAGAATCGTAGCGGGTCCGGAATAAGAGGTGCTACGCGTCGTTGCGGTTTCGAAGCGCTTGCTACGGTTTTCTTTTCTTCGCCCGTATCAGGTGGTTTCTTACGATCGCTAGTATCTAAGGGCCATTTTTCTTCGCTATGTAGTAGGAATTCCGGACCGTTGAACCATCGATGCGTGGTGTTGAACTCTCGTGGTACAGTCTTAGTGGCATCGTCCGCGACGTTCATAGAGCTGGGTACCCATCTCCATTCAGAGGTTTTAGTTAGATCCTCGATTTCTGCCAGTCTATGGGCTACGAAGGCTTTAAAGGTCCTGGGATCAGACTTGATCCAGGCTAAAGTCGTTCTTGAGTCGGACCAATAAACTTTCTTAGTTATGTTGGTCTGTATTTCTTGCGCTATGTTCGACGCTAGTCTGCAGCCTAGAAGCGCTGCCTGAAGCTCTAGTCTAGGTATCGACGTAGGCTTTAAGGGTGCCACTTTCGCTTTAGCCGCTAGAAGTTTCACGCTTGGCTGACAGTTTTCATACGTTTTCCAGTACACAGCCGCTGCGTAGGTACTTTCGCTGGCATCTACGAAAGTATGTAGCTCTCCTTCTGTGAGTGAATTAGTACATCTAGGTACGTTTAGTGCTTGTAAGGACCTGAGGCTATCTATCCATTCGTCCCATGTTTTGTAAAGTTCTTCAGGTATAGTTTGATCCCATTCTATGCCAGTCTTCCAGATCAGTTGGATGAGTTTCTTTCCTTGTATCGAGATGGGCGTGGCCAATCCGAGCGGGTCGAATACCGACATTATAGCACTTGTAACTTCTCGTTTTGTAGGCGGGCGGATTTTTCTTATGACGTCTTCAGGAGTGTTCCTTAGGTTTAGGGTGTAGTTTAGCGAGTCGTTTGTTACGTTCCATAGCATTCCGAGAGTTTTTTCTATTTGTTCGTCGCTACTTAGGTTGACGTGTTCTTCTTGTTTGTCCTGAAAGCTGTCAGTGACGTAAGGGTCGTTGCTTGCCCAACCTCGTAGCTCAAAGCCTCCCGCTCTGTGGATCATATCTACTTGCTGCGAAGTCGTTTTGGCTTCTTCTTTTGTTGCGAAGCTTTGCAAAAAGTCGTCTATATAATGGCATCTTTGTATGGCGAATACCGCTTCAGGGTATTTCTCAGCGAAGTCGCTCGCGTTCGCGTTCTTTGCGTAAATAGCGGAGCAAGGTGATGAAGCTGCGCCAAATATTAATGACTTCATGCGATATTCTTGTGGTTGCATGTCTTCAGTTTCTCTCCATAGAAAGCGTAGGCTATCTCTGTCTCTTTCTATTATTTGAATTCGCAGGAACATTTCTTTTATGTCTGCCGCTACGGCTATGGGGCCTTGTCGGAATCTTATCAGAACGCCGAATAGTGATTGTAGTAGGTCCGGCCCACTAAGTAGCGCATCGTTCAGGCTTTTTCCTTCCGTTCGTTCGGCTGCGTCGAAAACCAGCCTCATTTTTCCCTTCTGTGGGTGTACTACTGCGAAGTGTGGTAGGTACCATGTTCGCGTAGAAGTGGGCGGGGCTAGAGCTCGCTCTGCGTAGCCGTTTCGTAGCAAGTTGTGAACTTGTTCAGAGTATTTTGTTTTAAAGATTTCGTCTTTGCTCATTTTCTTTTCTATGCTAATTAGCCTTTTCATGGCACTTTCCCGGTTCACTGGCATTGTCTCATTATCAGTTTTCCATAGGAGCCCGCATTCAAAGCGGCCTTCTGGTAGGCGCTTCGTTGTGTTTTTCAGTATGGAGAGGGCTCGTTCTTCAGGATCGCTTGCGGGTTTTCGTTGTGTTATACCGATCGCGTCCAGGTCAAAGTGGTTTTTTATTAGAGCTTCGATGCTATCTATTGGCTTGCATGTGATGTGGCTGGAAAACATGACGTGTTTCACTGCGTCGGTTTTGTAACCGTGAAGTATCCACCCCAGTTTAGTTAAAGATGCGACTGGCTTGTTGGGGCTGCCCGATTTAAGCTCACGTGTGACGATTAAGTGCCAGTTATCTTGCCCGATTAAAAGTTGAGGTTGCAAGTGTTCGTATATCAGTCGGTCACTGACCTCGGTCAGGTGTGGGCAATCGGCGATATCCTCTCGTCTCACTCGTTGTGGGGAGAGGTTGAGCTCTTGTATCGTATGTGCTGCGATATTCTCAAAGTTTCTTTCGAGTGCTCCTCTTATGCGCAAATTCACTTTTTTTGATTTTTCTTCTTTCAATAGGTGGCCTGTAACGCCTTCTATGGTAATTTCTCTAGTCGGCCCATTCGCTCCGATTTTTCTGGCTACTTCGTCCAGCAGTAAGGTTACCGTGGAACCTTCGTCGAGTAGCGCTCCTACGGTTATCGAGCCATTTGGTCCAGACAGCTCTACTGGTAAGATTTTGAGGTAGGCTCGTGTGGCGCCGACATGGTTGACCGATACGATCTGGTTGTCAGTCTCTTTTTTGGCGGGTTCTCCTAGCGGTACAGGATCGCTGTGCAGCAGCGCATGATGCCGTCTAGTACAGCCTTCTTTGGCGCATGGCTTGGCTTTGCAGTTGATGCTGCGATGACTGCTCTTCAGGCACTTGAAGCACACTTTGATCGCCTTTACGGTTTCCCATCGTTCTTTTACAGTTTGTGATTCAAATTCTTTGCATTTTTGTAGCTCATGCTCTTTCTTACATAGCGGGCATCGTAAACACATCGCGGCGAAGACAATCTTTTTCTCTTCCTCGTACTCTGAGTCTGACTGGAAGTCGCTATCATTTCCGTCTTCTGTTTCCTCAGAATCTGATTGATAGCGTGTCGCATTGACTTTTCGCAGCGGCGGCGGCTGTCTGCCTTTGAGGAACTCTTTTTTGACGCGAGGTTTGGTATCGCCTTCATATATTTCGAATTGGTCGGCGATAGTGTTCAAAAATTTAGACAGAGATAGCAATATTGGTTCATGCTCGTGTTTCGATCTGTATTCGTGCCATCTGAATCGGACAATAATATTCATTTTTTCGATAATTTTCTCCGATATTTCGTAAGAGTATAAATATTCTATTTTATTCATCTGCTTAATGGTGTTTACGCTGTTCGACACCGCGCTAGCGAAACTCCCGATGCCTTTTATATCGCTGCCCATGGCAGGTATTCGTTCAAGGGCGGCGATTTCGCTTTTTATAAGAAAAGTCGGTCTTCCAAACCTTCTTTCCAAGGCCTTCATTATCTCGTCTGGGTAGCGACTCGTATACATCAGCGATTTTACGGAATCTCTTGCTTGGCCTTTTATCGCTCTTCTTAGTCTGGCCACATTCTCGATGTCGGAGAAATATGTAGCGGTGTCTGTATATGTGGCTTTGAAAGAAATCCATTCTCTTGGGTCGCCATCAAAGTAGTGAAGTTCGTTGATGTACTTCGGCGGTGCCTTCGGTGGCTTGGCGCTGTTGATAGCGTTCACTATGGCTGACGCGAGATCCGAGACGTCGGTATTTTTCTTTTTCGTCTTACGGTATTCTGGCTGTGTGGTCTTGTGGACCCACTCAGCGACGTCGTCTTCGTTATCTTCGACCTCGCTTGGGTCTGACGCGTCGTCCAGCTGGACCAGCTCCATCTTGGTCCGAGCTAGAGCTGCCTCGGCTTCCAAACGTTCCTTTTCTTTCTTCTGGAACTCCAATTTAGCTTCAAGCTCCGCACGTCTTCTTATTGATGCGGTGGAATGCCTCGATCTCACCGATTCCTCACGATTCACAACCGTACCCTCCGATTCCGACCCAGTCTGGGACTTTCCTTGATCCATGCTTGCTGTGCCGGTTTCCGTGCTGGTTGTGTATTCCGATGATGTGGCGGCGGACGAAGACGCTTGTTCGGATTCCTCTGATTGTGCGTTCCTAGTTTGGCTTCTTGTAGCTCTTGCGCTCATGATGTTCAGTGGGCTATACAACAATACAAAGCCTTGAGAAAGGCTCAGCCTTGAAAAAGGCAATTGTTGGCAACGTCACCCGGTTCGTTGCTCCCGTCTTGAAAAAGACGTTGAACCACACTCACTGCCGATCGGTAGGTAGTGTGGCCACGACAGAGTCGTGTTATGAAACAAGATATATGAAACAGAATACGTTTGACGTGGGTAATGAAACAACGTTTTGACGTTTTAAGTACGTTTTGACGTTTTGCCGCGCCTCTTCGGGAAGTGGACACTGGCTGCTCCTCTTCGGGAAGTGGACACTGGCTGCTCCTCTTCGTGAAGTAGACTTGGGCTGCTCCTCTTCGTGAAGTAGACTTGGGCTGCTCCTCTTCGTAATGTGGGCTTCGACTATCAGCCGGGCTTCTTCCTCGCGGCAGGTGTCCAGTGGCTCCGTGCCAATGGACCGAAACTGCTCCTCGCGGACGGCCTCCTGCTCGACAAGTCTTGGGTTCCGGCTTCGTCGACTGGGCTCCTTCCTGCGGCAATGTTCAGCTGACTCCCCGTGGCCAGCGAACGGTTGCTCCTCAGGACGGCTCAGTACGACAGCAACAAGCCGCTACGCTTCTCGGGTACACGATGTTACCCTTGTTATCCGGCGCTCGGAGGACCATTTACTGTGGCGGATTCAGTACACCACTACCTGCCTGCCTATCGGGCTTTGGTGACCTACGCCCAGCCTAACAGTTGTTCGCCTAAGGATATTGGTTACTACAAATGAAACTCGAGTTTAAGAATTCAAAAACACAACAACCGTGTGCACTGCGTGGCGGCGAATTGGAACTGAGCCCGTGAGGCGCGCTCGGCCAATATTTATAGGCGCGCATGCAGTGTGCGCGGCGGAGGGGCGGCGACAAGCGCTTTATTTTATAATCTTACTAACTATTAACAATAACCACTTAAATCTTAGCCTACTGAACACAATATCAAATTCTAAATAATATCACAATTAAAATACAAATAAAATCAAACTTAACACAACACAAATTAAATTGTCACACTATCACATCGTCAACACTGATGTTATTTGATTATTTTTAAATGTCTTAGAAGTCTGAATATGACTAAGCAATAATATTTGAGTTTAAAGATTGAATAACCTTATTCTCCTAGCAGAATATTGAGTTTAAAATTGTCATTTCATTTAAGAAATAATTAGGAATAAGAAACTACTTTGAAAAACTAAATTATTGTATGTAAGTGGTCACAAAAGAAAATCACAGACATTGTTTTGTGATTTAAAACGAGTTTTTTATTAATAACGTTATATTTGCTGATCTCATTTGTTGTTCTCTTATTGCAGTTTCCTATTTTTCTATTAGATAAAAAGTAAGTTAGTGGTTAAGTTACCTCACATTTGCTTAGTAAAGCTTGGGCAAAGTCTGTTTGTTAGCACCGTAATAAAATTATTAGCCATAAGCAACTGCATAACATACGGTGCTCTTACGTAGTTTAACCACGATACGTTACCATGGTTGTCCTAAACATAAATGTTATTTGCTAATTTAAATCAAAAGTAATAAAGTTATCACAACACCAAATACGCCATTTTAACGGGAACGATAATTACTAATTATATAAATCATCATAATTACTAACATTTTTAAAAACTGCGGATGTGGTCATTAATTTAGGATAAAAATACTTTAGGCGCGATTATCTCGAAACTATACTTCTTGAAGTTACGGTTGGTAGTCTCAATTAGGACGGTAGAATACTCATAATTATGTAAACAAAACTGAACACGCAAGGTCCCGGGAAGCATTTTTTAAAAAACAAACTCTAAAACGAATATCAAATAAAAACAATTTGTTGAACTAACATAAAAACTTTTTTTTAAGATTAACATCATAAAAAAAAGACTTACTTACTATTCCAAGAATAACAGTTTATTATCTTTCGAAAAAAATAGGTTTCGTTTTGACGCAATCACTTTAGTACCGAGCGCCATACATCTGACGGCATTCTCCTTTATTATAACTTATAAAAATAGTATTATTTTACCTAAATTAAAATAATTAGGTAACTTACTACACTTACAACGTAGTTTATTGTGTTAGTAACAAAAATAAAAGTATATAGAATACTCAGGTAGGATTTGAACGCGTTCCTTTTACTACGTTCAGATTTATGTAAGGCGTTAGAACCGCCCATCATGACGTATAGTTGTATGGGTGAAATAAGTAAATATCCGTAAGTACGGAGGAGAAGTTTTATGCTAAATGTTAAATTATTACACATGTTTGTCCAAAAAGTTCGAGATCCGCCACAGATCCGCGACCGACGCGACGCCGCGCGCCGTGCCGCAACGGTTTGAACCTACTAACCGATAACTAAGGGGGTTACCAAATGATGACGCTTTCTGTACCTACCTTATTCTTGGTGTCCTTTTACCTCGCTTTAGGATCGCCGAATATCTCTACCTACTCAACAAAAACAAAAAAAACATCACCACGACTTTTTCCCCTTTGGATATATTCAGGTACCTATTCCACATCAATCTATGAGAATAAAATGTATAAAATACTAGCTACCGCCCGTGACTTCGCTATCGTGGTACCCGAATAAACCCGGATAACATATTATGTGCAAAAGTTCAGCTCAAGCCACTCAGCAATTATTAGGTCCTTTGAAATTGGCGTTTTGTTTGGAGAATTACGAGAAAATAGATTTCTCAGTACATACATTTTTGTATTTTTTCTGGAACTACAAATCCTATTCCCCTAAATTTTTGTATTTATAGGTAATTGGACAACATTGTGAAAAGTTTAGCCTTATTTAAAAAAGAAAAGTAAGACAAATAAAAAAAATAAAACGAATTTTAATAAGTAATAATTTAAATAATAACAATATTTTTTTTAAATAATAATTTTAATTTTAGCATTGAAAGCGACAACAGATGAAATAAACTGTAACTTTATACTTTTATTTTTTGGGGATGAACTTCCTCAAAAGTAGTTTTTATTGAATTTTCAATCTTTGCTATTGCGTTTAGATTATGAATAAAGACTATTGAATTTAAAAAAATATCTACAAAATAAAATAGATTGATAAAACGCCAATTTCATATGTAAGGTAAGGACTAGGACCTAATACAGCGGGAAGAAGTAGGTAACAAATATACAGTTAAAATTTCGCATTTATAATATTAGAGTGATCAGAGGCAAATCATGAAAAATATGCTCAATTTATACGTTACATTACTTACCGCGGGAAAGGGACATCCATCCTTTAGTTTCCCCTGAGCGAATGGTAAACCGAATAACAAACTGTTTCCTATCAGGTCACACATTAAGAAGTGCATCTCTACAAACCCCCTCCTATATCGGTTCGAAAGAAACTCGTAGAAGTAGACATGTACCTGAAATGTAAATAAATCTGTTGACCTCAAAGGGTAGTAGCTGAAAATCAGTGTTTGCTCCTTGAGCAAAATTATGCGTTGAGCTATGGCCTTTTTTGTCATACTGCAACACACACATACACTGTGATGGAACACTTTCTCACAATGTTTTGTCGTACATATTGTTTTTACAATTTAATTTTTGTATTTTCTTCTAGATATAATGTCTTCACTCTTCATATTGTATGTATACCTACCTAATGTCAAATTACCTACTTGTTAAATCTTACTTTTTTTGTATATGTGTGTGATTGTAGTTGCTAATAAACGTTATATCTATCTATCTATAATAGAATCTGTTCTCGGTAAATTTAATCTGAAAATGGATTTGGATGAAACTCATAATAGTGACCTGCATTTAGAGTGCTTACACAAGTGACCTGGAATATAAAATAAGCTGCTTTATTCTAGGTATTTTCCAGATCACGGGTATTTCCTAGCTAGACTATTTCACGCAACTACTGATCTGAATTTTAGACAGTATTGAACAGTTATCCTATCTTATTAAAAAATGTATCTGTGTAGTATATCAATCATGTGGTTCCCATAATACAAGCTCTGCTTAGTTTGGGGCTACATGATGCTGTGTGATAACGTCCAGGATTATTTATTTTTTATTATTTTATTATTTATTAAAAATACGTTTTTATGGAAAAAAGGCGTTTGAATTTAATTTTTCTACCGGGCTTGGGTTGTAAATATATGTACAGCACTATGTGGGCATAAGTCCAGGAATTATTCCGGAAATCCCCACCAAGCCGCCCCACTGGTGGGGATTATTGGATTTTTTTTCCAATAATCCCCACCAGCTACGCCGTAGTCAGCTACGACGTAGTGGTGGGGATTTCCGGAAAAAAAAATCCAATAATCCCCACCAAGTCAAATGGCAAATTTTAATCACTCTTATTCCTTTACTTCGTGGTATTATGTTGTTCTCTGTAGTGCATCATATTATAATAACATAGGTAATTTAAGTAGGAAGAGTTATTTCCTTATGTTTATAGCAACATTGGATGTTAGAAAAAAATAAAATAAAAAATAATTGTTATGGTCTTTAATATAACTAAATTATTTATAAAATTATAATTCTTTAATTAGTTAAATTATAATTAGTTATTTATTACTAATTATAATAAAACTAAATTAAAAATATAAACATAGTAAATATCAACAAAGTACTTATTTCTACTAACAAACATTTATAATCACGTTCTTAGTATCACACATAATTTTTATTTTGTCTTAAATAGTTCTAATAAACTACAATAATTAACCTAATTTACAATAATTGACTAGAACTAAAGATTAATTTCAATAATTACGTTGCAATCGTTTTGGTTCTAGTTGCGCGGCAGCAGATAAATGATTTTATTGCACCCGAGCTTAAAAACAACAGACAATGTGAACATCAATATAGTAAACAATCAACATAGTCTTAAAAATACTTACTATCATCTAAAAATTAACTAATTTACAACAATTAAAAGGTACATTTTTATAATCACGCTATTTAGTATGACACATCATATATACATAATATAAACTACAATAATTAACCTAATTTACAATAATTGACTAGAACTAAAGATTAATTTCAATAATTACGTTGCAATCGTTTTGGTTCTAGTTGCGCGGCAGCAGATGAATGATTTTATTGCACCCGAGCTTAAAAAAAACAGACCACCAATTAGCTGTTTCCCTATTGGTTAAAACTTGTTACTAGGTAGGTATTTTGTGGCAAACCGATAAAAGGTTAGTCATTGGTGGTTTAATATATATATTATAATTATATTATATTATATTATATACATATATATATATATATATACATATATATATTTATATATATTAATTATTAATTATTATTAATTATATAAGTTTGTAGGAATTTTTGGTCACGGTACTATTAACAATTAAATAAGCATATACATAACAGATAGTATAAGGATAACAGATTTGGAACTATTGAGAACATGACACAACAACAACAAATGAAGTGTCATACTAAATAGCGTGATTATAAAAATTTACCTTTTAATTGTTGTAAATTAGTTAATTTTTAGATGATAGTAAGTATTTTTAAGACTATGTTGATTGTTTACTATATTGATGTTCACATTGTCTGTTGTTTTGAAGCCCGGGTGCAATAAAACTATTCATCTGTTGCCGCGCAACTAGAACCAAAACGATTGCAACGTAATTATTGAAATTAATCTTTAGTTCTAGTCAATTATTGTAAATTAGGTTAATTATTGTAGTTTATTAGAACTATTTAAGACAAAATAAAAATTATGTGTGATACTAAGAACGTGATTATAAATGTTTGTTAGTAGAAATAAGTACTTTGTTGATTTTTACTATGTTTATATGGTTAATTTCGTTTAATTATAATTAGTAATACATAACTAATTATAATTAAACTAATTAAAGAATTATAATTTTATAAATAATTTAGTTATATTAAAGACCATAACAATTATTTTTTATTTTATTTTTTCTAACATCCAATGTTGCTATAAACATAAGGAAATAACTCTTCCTACTTAAATTACCTATGTTATTATAATATGATGCACTACAGAGAACAACATAATACCACGAAGTAAAGGAATAAGAGTGATTAAAATTTGCCATTTGACTTGGTGGGGATTATTGGAATTTTTTTTCCGGAAATCCCCACCACTACGTCGTAGCTGACTACGGCGTAGCTGGTGGGGATTATTGGAAAAAAATTCCAATAATCCCCACCAGTGGGGCGGCTTGGTGGGGATTTCCGGAATAATTCATGTCCAGCAGTGGGCTGCTAAGGCTGATGATGACGTACAGCAATAGAATAAAGTCTCGCATCTCGTGCCTACCTGCATAAAAGTAAAGTATTGACTTTACTTTTATGCAGGTAGGCAGTATGAATGAATGTATTGACATTCAATACAATACAATACAGTAAAAAGAATACATTCAATGCGACTATTCTAATTCTAGCGTTTCGTATGGGTAGGTAGTAGGCCATATTATGCCAACCTACATGTTTGTTTCTGTTGGAGTTTTGTTTTGTTATAATCTCAAAGGGTAGCGTTTTTGATGAAAGCTCCCAGGCGGCTTGACTTTTTCCGATATTTCAACAATTATTGTCATATTTCAACCAATTTACACTAAACCTTAACAAATTATACTCATAAACATTCCGCTCTGACTATTGGATAAAACAGCATGAAAATCCGTTCAGTCATTTTCGAGTTTATCGCAACCGACAGACTGGCGCTGGCGGGGGACTTTGTTATATAATAATGTAGGTAGGTAGGTAGGGTCAGGCGAGGTATTTACGAGACATCTAATATTTCGGGTAAAAATAAGACGTTAACAAAATACCTCAATAGAACATACTTTATTAATCATAATTCCGTTTAAAATCAACCCTAGAAGGTAAAGGTTTTAAACTGAATTAAGATTAATAAAATATGTTCTATTGAGGTATTTCGTTAACGTCTTATTTTTACCCGAAATATTGAAAATCTCATAAATACCCCGCCTGACCCTAATATAGTGATGATGCATGGGTACCGCAAAGGTAAATGCAGAAGTAGGTACTTATGTAATAAAACATGTTATAACTATAACAAATGGTGTTCTGCAGCAAACGTGTTAAATAAAATACTTACCGAAACATTATTATGAAATTCATATACACTATAGATCTTATAATTCATGTAGTAAAAGGGATCGCTCCTGCTGTAACGCCTAGAGGTCACATTGAAGTAGGTAACGTAGTCTGTGTTGAAGTACGTTATTTGTGGGCGCTCCGTAGCAATATATCTTATCTGAAATAATTTAGAGTAAGGTTTAGGCCATGTAATAGAGCGATGATTATAACGCGTGAGCGCAACAAGGTTATTGTTAGAGTTATCTATTTTGTTGTTGAAGTATAATTATGGGCCACAACACGGCCCATAAGTATACATAGGTTTAAACGGTTCTAACTCCAATCTACGTGGTGAAATCATCATGGATACCATTCCATTACGGGGTAACAGAATGATTATGCCGGACTCCTACCGGCCAAAACCACCACGATGTTTCGTCCTAGTGCCTTATGCCGAAACCATGGGTGCTCTTGAGGACTCTTCTACAGAATCTTCGGAACCCAAGCCAACCTCACCTTCACCCTTCACCTTCACCTTCAAGCCCGTGCACCCTGCTAACTAACAAACGGGTCTATATCTTTTGGCCGTCGACAGGCAGTAATGTCGGCAGCTTGCCCCACGCAGAGATTATGGGCATATCCTCCTTTATTAGGCCTATGTTCAGCAGTCGACTGGTAAATGCTGGTGTGGTGGTGTTGTGGACATCGTCAGTAGGTTCAATAGACGACACAGCTAAGGGGGAGCAAATGTTCTATAAATACACTCTCCGTACACACGTCCAATAAGTGTGTACGGAGGGCGCGTTTATCAAACATTAGATCTAGATGCCTACCTGTTATTTTTGGTAGGTACCTACCTAGATCTAGAGATCTACCAATGGTAAACGCATAGATTGTACGGGATAAATTGAGTAGAAAACAGGTTGATCATTAGTTGTACAAACAAAAAGATAAGCCTTTTAATTACTTTTTAGTGCAATTTTTGTGTTTCTATAAAAAAAATTGAAGTCGTTTTCTTTTACATTTTAGATGGTATGTTTTTATGTAGGGGTTTTTTTTTAAATTATTTCTTAGTAGTGTACTAGTTTGCTAGACATCCTGGATGCAGCATATGAACAAACATTCCATATTATCTTGCATTATATTAACATAAGTATATGTGTGTTTGAAACTATATGTAAGCTGCGTATGTTTAGCTCAGATAACAAAACAGCTGATAACCTTGAAACGGTTGAACCGATTTTGATAAAACATTTCTAAGAACAACCGCTATAAAACCTGATTATAAATTTTTTTAAAATGGTTCACCCGTTGATGAGCTACGGGGTGCCAAAGTCAGACTCACAGACAGACAGACCAAACACACATATGGCGGTCACAAAGCGGGGTGTTATAACCCCTCTCTTTGCATCTGGGGTTAAAAAATAGCGACAATCATAATGTTTACACTAGAAATAAAGATAAACTAGCTGAATTCCTATGGCAATGTGTATTTTTTTTAACAAAATCATAGAAGACGTGATTAATTTATCTGTAAATAAATTCAAAAATGATGTTAAACATAATCTCAATTTCCATTCCCTATTTTCTTACCCATAGGATTGTTTTTTTTGTCCATAATTATATGAGGCCGAACGGAAGGCCTACCAATATCTTCCCCGACGAAAAACTAATATTCCGAATCGGTTCATAAAAAACAAAGTTAACATCATCATCATCATCATCATCATCATCAGCCTATAGCAGTCCACTGCTGGACATAGGCCTCCCCTAATGAGCGCCATTGCGCCCTGTCCTGAGGTAACAAAGTTATGAGGTAACAAATATAAAAAAGATACAACCAAATTGAGAAATTGCTCCTTTTTTGAATCAGTTAAAAAGTCCTTACAGACAGACTAGAGAATTATTGCACAAGAAAGAACCCAACAGAAAGACATTGTATCTCCTTCTTCATAAGGCATCCTCAGGACTTGATCGCCTCGCTTGTTCACCTTCGGCGCTGTTACAAAAAAACGACGCAGAACTCCGCAGACGTGTAATCGCTCTAGCAACGCGAGTATTGTCAGCGTTGCTACAAAATAACGACGCAGAACTCCGCAGACGTGTAATCGCTCTAGCAACGCGAGTATTGTCAGCGTTGCTACAAAATAACGACGCAGAACTCCGCAGACGTGTAATCGCTCTAGCAACGCTAGTATTGTCAGCGTTGCTACAAAATAACGACGCAGAACTCCGCAGACGTAATCGCTCTAGCAACGCGAGTATTGTCGGCGTTGCTACAAAATAACGACGCAGAGCTCCGCAGACGTGTAATCGCTCTAGCAACGCGAGTATTGTCAGCGTTGCTACAAAATAACGACGCAGAGCTCCGCAGACGTAATCGCTCTAGCAACGCGAGTATTGTCGGCGTTGCTACAAAATAACGACGCAGAGCTCCGCAGACGTAATCGCTCTAGCAACGCGAGTATTGTCGGCGTTGCTACAAAATAACGACGCAGAGCTCCGCAGACGTGTAATCGCTCTAGCAACGCGAGTATTGTCGGCGTTGCTACAAAATAACGACGCAGAGCTCCGCAGACGTGTAATCGCTCTAGCAACGCGAGTATTGTCGGCGTTGCTACAATGTAACGACGCAGAACTCCGCAGACGTGTAATCGCTCTAGCAACGCGAGTATTGTTGGTTTTTTTCTTGTGTATTTCTTATTTGGCTGTTGTTTCTTTAAACTAATTACAGGTTTACCTACATGTTTGTTTTATTTCGCGAAACAACACTGACACGTAAGAAGATTTCGTGAAAGAGTGCTTAGAAGTTTGTATTTATTAATTGTTTGTTTTGATTGTTATTTTTGTGATTTGCATGTGAATCTGTGGGCTTCCTGGAACGGTGTACACCGTCAGAGATGGTTTGCGGAATTTGTACCTACTAAAAAAAAATGTCTTCTTGAATATCTTGTAATATTCATATTGAAAAACGGGAATTTTCACGTACCGTTACATCGGTGAAGGCGCCGACGGCGTTTCGACTCGTTAAGAGAGTCTTCATCAGGGTGAGTGAACGCGACGCTCTCCCTCCGCGTCCCGTCTTGCACAAGACAAGTTGTTGTGCAAGACGGTTGTTGTGCAAGACGGGACGCGGAGGGAGAGCGTCGCGTTCACTCACCCTGATGAAGACTCTCTTAACGAGTCGAAACGCCGTCGGTGCCTACACCGATGTAACGGTACGTGAAAATTCCCGTTTTTCAATATGAATGAGTTAATTCACGTTAGTTTCATGAGTGAAATATCTTGTAATATATTTCCGCAAAGAAACGCCTGAGTCAATTAAAACCATAAAAGGTGGGCATAGGTGGGTAAATGCATGAATTTTCTACCAGCTAAAACTATTTGTAAAAGAAAGCGGGTTTCGCTCTTCATCTCTTCTGATAACATAATATAAATAACATTTAAAAAACTACAAACTATTTTTAAGTTTAATACAATTTCCTTGTGAGGATAGATGACAGGTAATTTTTTAATAGATTTTCACTTACTTTCTCTCCGCTGTACAGTCAACATCAAAAGTAGATGATGAGTTTCAGAATGTCAATACAGCTGATAGTAATTTGCGTCAGAATTAGATAGCAATAAAGTGTTCCATAAATAGGTGATTGAAAAATATACCAACAATAAGCTGATGACACTAACCACCACATGTACCTGATGACTTTAAGGTTCAAAAGTATCTGATGTAAAATAGTTTTATAAATATACTACGTGCACCCCGCGGCTTCGGTCGCGTGGAAATGTATGTGTCATAATGTGTTTCATTACTTACATAAAGGTTTATTTTTACCACGTTTTGCGCGGAATAAAATGTACTAACATATTATTAATGCATTACCTAGCATACCCGTACACGTTCCGTTCTCGTTCCCACTCCCACTCCCTTTTTCGTTCCAGAGGGCTTACCACAGGTTTTCATAGTTTTCGAAAACTTTATAAGTTTCGGTATCTTTCCATACATATTCGTAGTTCATGCACGTTTCCCTAGAGGCGCTGTACTGAAAATGTATGGAAAGATACCGAAACATAAAAAGTTTTCGTAAACATAAAAACCTGTGGTAAGCCCTCAGTTCTCGCTCCTGTTCACGTTGATCACCAATTCAACAGCCGGTTAAGTATGATAAATTTTAATAAACTTACCTTACTTGAGAAATGATTGGTTCCCCATACAAACTTTCATCCTCTATCATACCCTGTTCAAGTTTTATTTTCTTAAAGTACTTTTTAGGAATTAATTTTAATCAAAGTTTTTTAATAAAATTTGGTTACCTTTAACCGCCTTATGGGTTGAAGTGCGAAAAATCCTGAAACAGGTAATTTATTTCTAGAGGAGAGATTCTGTGCAATATTTCAAGTCGATTGGTATTTTTTTGTTCCCCATACAAAGTTTGCCACCCCGATTACAACTTTAGAGTTTTTTTTTTCAAAATTAGATAAGCCTTTTTATTATTCACTAAGCTAAACTAACAAACATTCACACAAACTTTTGTTCCCCGTACAAACTTTGCCACTCCCGTTAATCGTCTTAGGGATTGAATTTCGAAAAATCCTAAAACGCGTATTCATTTATTTTTAGTAGACAGTCTCTTTGCAAAATTTCAAGTCGATTGGTAAAGATTTTTTTTTGTTCCCCATACAAAGTTTGCCACCCCGATTACAACTTTAGAGTTTTTTTTTTTCAAAATTAGATAAGCCTTTTTATTATTCACTAAGCTAAACTAACAAACATTCACACAAACTTTTGTTCCCCGTACAAACTTTGCCACTCCCGTTAATCGTCTTAGGGATTGAATTTCGAAAAATCCTGAAACGCGTATTCATTTATTTTTAGTAGACAGTCTCTTTGCAAAATTTCAAGTCGATTGGTAAAGATTTTTTTTGTTCCCCATACAAACTTTGCCATCCCCGTTTACCACTTTTGAGGCTGTTTTTTTCAAAATTTGATTATCCTATATGTTATTCTGGCACCGAAACTATCTACGTACTAAATTTCATCTAAATGTGTTTAGTGGTTACGGAGATACGTGGTAACAAACATTCACACAGACTTTCGCATTTATAATATTCATCATCATCATCAACCTTTATTGACCCACTGATGGGCATAGGTCTTCTTTTGATTTTGCCACTTGTCTCGATCCTGCGCTATTCTGAACCAGGTGCCGCCGACGGTCTTTCTAATATCGTCCACCCATCTCGCTGGAGGGCGGCCCCTATTTCTGTAACCAACTCTCGGCCATAATATTAAATAATAATAATAATATAGTGTGTGATGTGATTTATAATATTAGTGTGATATGATGTGATGTCATGTGATGAGATGTGATGTGATAGTGTTATGTGATATTAGGATAGGATAGGATTAAGATTATTAAGATTATTAGGATTAGGAATTAGAATGAATTATATTACTTTGCAATATTTTGGAAATAAAAACAGGTTCAAAAATATCTGACTATCTATCAACGCAATAATATCTGATTATCTATTTTAACTGGGCTCTTAGTTCAGTTATTCTCAGTTATTCTTATTTATTTTTAAAAAATAAAAATAAAAATAAAAATAAAAATAAAAATAAAAATAAAAATAAAAATAAAAATAAAAATAAAAATAAAAATAAAAATAAAAATAAAAATAAAAATAAAAATAAAAATAAAAATAAAAATAAAAATAAAAATAAAAATAAAAATAAAAATAAAAATAAAAATAAAAATAAAAATAAAAATAAAAATAAAAATAAAAATAAAAATAAAAATAAAAATAAAAATAAAAATAAAAATAAAAATAAAAATAAAAATAAAAATAAAAATAAAAATAAAAATAAAAATAAAAATAAAAATAAAAATAAAAATAAAATAAAAATAAGAAAGAATTACTATCAACATTAAGAATTACTATCAACAGAGCTAAAAGGCCATTTAAAATATATAGTCAGTTATTTTTGCTATGATAGACAGTCAGTTATTTTTGAACCTATATCTTTATTGCCAAAATATTGCAAAGTAACATAATTCATATATTTATAAAACTATTTTACATCAGATACTTTTGAACCTTAAAGTCATCAGGTACATGTGGTGGTTAGTGTCATCAGCTTATTGTTGGCATATTTATCAATCACCTATAAAAGGAACACTTTAGTGCTATCTAATTCTGACGCAAATTTCTATCAGCTGTATTGAAATTCTGAAACTCATCATCTACTTTTGATGCTGACTGTACACATCGAATAATGTCGCAAGTGATAATATTGAAATAACCAAACAAAACATTGTGTTGGCAACAATTTAAAAGTTTGATAGATACTAGGTTTGCAGAGTCGTATCAGTTACCTTTATAATGTAATAGGTTCGAACGAAAAAAAATAATTAATGTTAGATTTTATCGTAACTAGCCATCATCCATTGCATCTATTTGAATCCCATCAGAAATTGGTCATAATTTCACGCTCAGATATAAATGAATAGAATTGTATGGTATATAATTCTATTGATCTATGTATATCTATCTATCTATACTATATTATATAAAGAGGTAAAATTGTAAGTTTGTATTTATGTTTGTTCGAGGATAATTTCTCGAACCGGTGATCCAATCTGCACGTGGCAGGTGGCACGTGAAGAACCATAGACAATCATGTACACTCGCGGTTTGAAAATGTTTACCACCTTAAGGTTGGTAATTGCATGCACAAATCTTTGCCACTAGGTCGATGATAATAAGTGATTTGATTAGGCATAGAACATAGAGCATAGATTAGGCATAAATCATAGAAGAAGCAATAGAGATTCACCCAAGCAAGATCGAACTTGTTACTAAAAATTAAAAAAGGAAGAAATAATCACGTAGAAATTGTAAATAATTGTCTTTATTTTTTTAAGGAAACTATAACATTGTTTTAATAACTAGTATAGCCTCCATCAGCAGCTATGACGGCACGTAGTCTATCTTGCATAGATGCGACAAGGCGCGCGCATAAATTAGTCCCCCTGATGTCATCCCAAACCCGTGTACAATGTGATCTACGAGCTTCAGGGTTTCTTTCGTTCTGACAGTCCCAGCGTGGAACCATAATGCCCCAGATTTTCAATCGGGTTCATATCTGCTGACCGAGCAGGCCATTGAATGAGACAAATGTCACGGTGCAAGTTGAACCACGCTATAGTAGCCCGGGCCGTGTGTATCGGTGCATTATCCTGAACGTAATCAATTTGTGGGAATTCTGCTGCAGGATACACAACGCGCACAGTAGGCAGCATCACTTCTTCCAAAAGCGACACATAATTATTCGCAGTAACTCTACTTTCTAACGACGTCAGTTCTCCGACGTCGTCGTGGCTCATCTACCCCCATAAGTTGACTGTTATGCGACCAGATTCATTTTGAGGCACGATACGAGCTTCATCATACAGCTACATCATGAAGCGCTCGTGGCGTGGTTAACCTCGGTGTTCATAGCAGATCACCTTGGTTAAGCAACACTCCGCCCGGTCATTACTTGGATGGGTGACCGTTTAGTGACATTTAGATTTGAGCGCTTCCGTGCTTCGGAAGGCACGTTAAGATGTTGGTCCCGGCTTTTCAGTCGTTAAGCCATGTCGGAGGCCTTCGGGCGGCCTAAAAATTCCGACACCAGAGTTGGTCACTAGCTCATACGAAGAAGAAGATCATACAGAGTTCGATTATAACGCCATAAACCCAATCTTCCGATTTAACTGGATTTAAAAGTTTTTTCGTCGGTAACTATAACATTCGACCAATCAAAATCAAGATATTCTCTCGCAAAATTCAGTCGGGCAATTTTGTGGTGAGGTTTGAGTTCCTCTTTAATGGCATGATGTCTGTAGTGTAGTCCTGCTCCGTGCAAAGCTCGTCGAATCGTCCGAGGACTCACATCATACAAAGCAGCAAAATGACTGGTTGGTGTGAAGCCGTGGTCTTCGTAATGTCGAACATTATCAGTTATTTTCGCGGCGGTTAGTATCGGCCGTCGTCCTGAATTATTTCTATGGTCAGTTATTTGCCCTTCTTCGCTATAACGCCGAATCCAAAATCTCACGGTGAATCGAGATATATTAAGGTCTCGTGATATAGATATATATAAAATTTATATTTCAGCCCTTTGTTGCAGGGATTAACTGGCCATAGTTTTTCAATCAATTTCTATTATTTCAATCTTAGTATTTTTGATAAATGTCACTGTAAAAAATGCAATGACAACGTTTCATCATCAAAACGTCATAAATACTCTTTTTGTTAGAATCGATGCTACACCTATTAAAAAGTAATATGTACCTAGATATAGCATTTTAGACTTAACTGCACACAGCGTGCTAAAGAATCTAATTTGAAAACTGATAAACATTTTCAGACCGCGAGTGTACATGGATGATCGGGTGTACAAAATTGGGATTTGTAATATTGGCTCCCAAACGGAACTTCATGTAAATAAAATATCAACACTTTTTTTACTTTAGATTAATATTCCCTATTCAAAAACCAAATCCCCGATGCGTAAAGTCGTAAAAAAATATGAAAATAATTACTATAATTATTTAAGTATTATTGATAGGGAGGTCTCAGGTTCAAATCCCGCCTAAGTCGATTTTTTTAGGATACATTCTTAATAATAAGTTTGTTTGGACGTGGAAATGTATGGTTTCCAAATTCCTAAGTAGTTATTTCCTTGTAATACAAAAGTCCCATTGACTAGCGTTTTATCCAAAAATTATATTCCATTATTTCTATAGCGGCAAAAAAAGCATTGTGTGATTTCAGAATCTGTTTCCACTTTAATATTTATGACGGCCTGATAAATTACTGATAAATAAAACTCTAAAGAGATATTGAGAATTTAATTAATAGAATAAAATATTAACGGACTTCTCGTTACTAAGAAAAAATGGAGAACAAATTAATAATCATCTTTCATTTTGGTGAATAGTTCTCCACCACATAACATACAGTACAAAATACACAAAGCATATTAGGTACACCTAGTTTGTATGTGCACGCCGTCATAACAGCCTGCGCACTTTGGACGACAAACTTCAGCGATTTAGATTACACTAGCTGACCCGGCGAACTTCGTACCGCCTTAGCGTAGCAATGATGCACTCTTTTATTTTGTCAATATTTTCTTAATATTTTTTTCCGTAAGAACCTTCTCCTAATAATAACAAATACAACAAAAAAAGAATTAGTGAAATCGGTCCAGCCATTCACGCGTGATGCCGTGACCAAGGAAAACGGGTTTCATTTTTATATATATAGAAGAAGATTAACGCTACAAGCAGCGGGGGACAATTTTCATACATTTTATTCAAAGCTCCGCCCGCACACACGGCGACAATCGCGACACCAAGATATGACAGACGCTCGCGGCTAAGCGCGACGACAAAGTTTCGCGTTTGCGAGAGAGGTGATGCAGTATTTTTTGCTACTGCCGCCAGCAATGGAAACAGTGGGAGAATCATTATCAATCATCATTAGGTTAAATATGAATAATCTAAAGCTATGCCTAACTGACTAACCCTTTTCAAGGAATACCTTGGCCGATGAACCTATACCTAACCTTGAAACACCCTGGGTGCGGGTGAAGTAGTGACGGAAGCTTGTTCAATGCCATCTCAGGAACCAAGGCCTGACGGCAAGGTGACGGATTCGTACCATTCGTTTCATGGTTTGACCGTAGATTATATTTCAAAATACGAAAAGAAAGCTTCCGCTCTGTCATAGTTAGATTTTTTTTGGGGGCCCAAGCCCCCCCTGGAAAATAACCCTAGCCAATATACGCCAATGCTCATATGTCCAAAACGTTAAAGGCTATTTATTACTAGGCCTTATTAGGCGTGGTGTAATAAGGCTTTCATTCGCATATTTGATCTCGTCGTGACGTCACTTCAATAGTAACATTCATTCTCACTTCGTAGTCAAAATCGTTTTGTTACTAGTGCAGTGACGTCACGAACTGGGCAGCATGATGGCGGCTAGCGTTTGCGCGAAAATTGAAAGTGATCAATTAAAAGTGATTGTTAAGGCACTATTCGGTTTAAAAATGTTAATAAATTATAGAAGTTCAGTGCAGTGGGCTGGCCATATCTGCCGAAGTTCTCGAGTGGAGACCGCGGCTAGGCAAACGTAGTGTAGGACGCCCTGCCAGGTGGAGTGACGATTTGCGAAGCTGCTGGTAGAAGCTGGATGCGTCGAGCTCAGAACAGGGCACAATGGCGCTCATTAGGGGAGGCCTATGTCCAGCAGTGGACTGCTATAGGTTGATGATGATGATGATGATGAAGATGTTCCGCTGCGCTACGCCAAAATCACTGGCGTGATTCCTTAAATTGGCATAACTTTTTTTATTTAGGAACCGATTGACATTAAACAAACACTAAATGTTAAGGGAGGTTACCACATCATATTAGTGAAAACCACATCTAAATTGGATAAGCCGTTTCTGAGATTAGCGTGCACAAACGCACAGACAAACAGATTAACAGACAAAAATTAAAAAAAAAAATGTTTTGGGTCCTATTAGCTTTGGTAAAGGTCCCAATAATATGTCTTCTCATAAATCTTACATGTACAGATCCGTTACATTTTTTTTTGAATGTTATCGGAATTTGTACTGAATATTTTGTCTTTGTTTTCGACGACCTCTGTGGCGCAGTGGGCGAAGCCGCCATAGACGAAGAAGGTTGCAGGTTCGATTCCCGCCGCGAGACAAATGTTTGTATGATCTACAAGTATTTGTCTCGGTCTGAGAATGCGGAAGCGAGTATATTATATGTATTACCTACTAACCAAAATAGTATAAAAGTAGTTTATCAGTAATGTGGATCTCATAATACTGAAATCCTGCATAATTATGATGCTGTGTGATAATGTCCAGCATTATTTATTGGGCCTCATTACGTAATTTGTTTTTGAACAAGCTTCCGTCACTACTTCACCCGCACCCAGGGTGTTTCAAGGTTAGGTATAGGTTCATCGGCCAAGGCCACCTGCAACAGGAGGTCCTAAGAACTGATGCGTCGTAGTGGTTTTGGGCGGACTTTGGCTACCCAAATGAAAAGAAGGCTTTGACAAATTATTTTAAGTGAAAGACATCCATCCCATTCGGTATTAATAAATATTCAGATATATAATGTTTTCAATAATAGATAAAATACCAGAGTAAGTATTTGCGAGTGATCTAAATTGTTTATTGGATTTTATACGGCAAGTATAACCTGTTCCAATGTTAACATGTTTGTTCACTCGTTAATCTTATATGGGTAAATTAAGTATTATTCTATCATTTAAAACATTATTGAAAATTCTAAAAAATAAGTGATAACTATCTATATTGCGATATGTTAGATGGTGTTTTAATAAATTTGTTATAACTTTTGAAAATTGTTTTATTATTTTACCTGAATTTAAATAACTAGGTAACTTACCTACTACACGTAAAACGTAGTCCATTGTGTTAGTAACGAAAATAAAAAAAAACAAAAATACATTTAGGTATTGAGGGATTTGAACTCAGTACTCTTAAAACGTATAGATTAATGTCGACTGTTGTAACCGCCACTCCACCGCCTCATATAGATATATGGACGAAATTAAATATCCCTAAGCAAGGAGGAGAAGGTTTATAAAACACACATTTGTGCAAAAAGTTCGAGATCCACGACCGACACAGCGACGGTTTGAACCTACTAACGTTAACTAGGGGGGTTACCAGACTCTGACGCTGTCTGTACCTAAGTACCTACCTACTTAAGTAAATACGGGATACTTTGATATCTAAACAACGCATTATTTGGTATAAAAACTTTCAGTTCTGTACCTACTATTGGTATTATTTACATTTTCTTATTATTATTCAGGCAACCAAATGCTATGCAGTATTTTTTTGCCTTCATTTGGTGAAAAATATAGGTACATTAACAAAAACAAACTAAAATGCCGCGGCTGCTCAAGGACACTTTCGTTCCGGGCAGAACGCGGCAACCGATTAACGAACCACGCTCGCAAGGCCGGCGATGCGTAGGTATATTTTTATACCTATTCTGCGGAGTGAAAGAGGCCTGGTTACATACAAAAAAACTCCTCCATAATCCGCCTTACAGCATGCCATTTTTTTTTTTTTTTTTTTACACAAAATAGTCAACCGATGGACAACTATTACACCTGAAACAGATGAAGATGTTGTCTAAGATAGAGCACGCTTGCCTAGAAGGAACCGATTCACTCTAGATTTGAAGACTCCGAGATTGTACTGACCGGGAAAACAGACGCCATGCATGTTTTTGGCCTCCATATAAGCTTTGACACCCCCTTTGAACCCCTTAGGGGTTAATTTTCGAAAAGTACTGAAAAATGTTTCATCATCATCATCATCATCAGCCTATCGCAGTCCACTGCTGGACATAGGCCTCCCCTAATGAGCGCCATTGCCCCCTGTCCTGAGCTCGACGCATCCAGCTTCTAACAGCAGCCTTTCGCAGATCGTCACCCCACCTTGACGGACTAGTGTAGGGCGTCCTACACTACGTTTGCCGAGCCGTGGTCTCCACTCAAGAACAAAAGAAAATGTTTATTTATTTTCATTATACAGTCTCAGTGCAAAATTTCAAGTCGATAGGTAAATATTTGTTTGTCGCCCATACAAACTTTGCCACCCCCATTTACCCCCCTAGGATTTGATTTGCAAAAAATGCTAAAATATGGGTTGGGTTATTTCTATTAGAGAATCTCTGTGCAAAATTTCCAATTAATTGGTGAAGATTTTTTCATATATAAACTTTGCCACCCCCGTAAACCCCCTTAAGGGTTGAATTTCCAAAAATCCCTTCTTATTCGATGGTTTTTCTATAAAAGAAAATTTCAACTTTGTATCTTCAGTGGCTGTGCGTTGATTCCAGAAAAAGGCCTTCTCTTATCTTTTCTTATTTATATAGATTTTATAAGTATAGATTTACATTTTCTTTAGTTTTATACACCGACGGGATTAATAATCACGTTAAAAATTATTTCGTTGATTTGGTTTCCGGCGTGCGGCGCCATGACACTGCAACAACCATCACTTTTTAATTATTTTGACAGTATAATCGACTTAAAACTTATTGGAGATTTTTTCACTATGTATAATCAAAGAGGTTGGACCAGAAACCTTTTTGTGGTACTACTAAACTATCTCCCTTGCCAGAATGTTCTGTGGCATTGTGTAGCAGTGTTGATTCTGTAAATATATATTTTATTAGACATCATTACACTAATGTACGATGACCAATCGTTGCATCAACTGTTTGCTAATAACCGGTGACACAAAACCAGCATAGTTTGGAAGAGGCATGCGTGGACTTTTCGTGGTTGTGATGTAGGTATATGTATGTGTTAAGATCTGGGATCTTAGCTTGTAATTTATGGTTATACCTATTATAACCATAAATGATGTAAATGCCTATCTACTTTCTTAATAATGTATCATCATCAACATCATCAGCCTATAGCAATCCACTGCTGGACATATGCCTCCCCTAATGAGCACCATTGCGCCCTGTTCTGAGCTCGATGCATCCAGCTTCTGCCAGCAGCCTTTCGCAGATCGTCACCCCACCAGGCCGGAGGGCGTCCTACACTACGTTTGCCGAGCCGCGGTCTCCACTCAAGAACTCGTTTACCCCAACGGTTATCGGTTCTTCGGCAGATATGGCCAGCCCACTGCCACTTCAGCTTGCTAATTAGACATAGACATAGACATAGACATAGACATACGTTTATTTACTACGTAAGCATACATACAGCATAATTATCACTAAAACAGTTTATGTTTAACCTAAGTACCTACATACATAATTACTATTAACAAGAGTATAGAAAAATTAAAAAATAAAAAGAGTACAGTACCTATATTATGATAATACAAATCTATATGTAGTGTTGATCTGTGTGCTACAGCAGTAAAACGGTCCCGACTCAGCATTATGCTTCGCTATCCGAAGACAGGTCAGCGCTGTTATTCTGCCGAGACCTACTTCGATTCCGTCATTTAACCACATGAGAGGCAGTGTCAATATAAGTATAAACAAAAATTGCAAGTAGTTTAATGATTAAGACACATATTTACTGTCTCATACCCACGCAAATTTAAATACCTAAATAAGTACCAAAATATATGAAATACTAGAATATTTTGAGAACTAAATATTTGAAATAATTTTATAGAAAATAAGGTAATTTATATATTTATATATAATTCAATGTAATATTTATATATAGATAGGTGTTAACTTAAGAAAGTGTCTTATACATAATAGTAATAAATATATAAATAAATTACATAAATAAGCAATCTTGAGGTAATGTACCAAACAACTATAAAGTTAAAGTAAATCACGTTGTCAACAAAAAGGCAGTTTTTATTATATTTTTATGTGCTATGTTGAGCCTCAGTCTTATTTTGCCCGTTCAACAAACGAAAGGTGCACTGTAGCTATTAACACCAGGCAACCCAGTTTTTTGTAATAAAATTAAATGGTTTTTATATTGGTTTTTGAAAGAATATTTAGAGTTTAATTGTCGAATAGGTGGTGGTATGTTGTTCCAACATTTGGTTGCCTGATATCGGAAGAATGAATCTCATAATTCTATGAGCTATGTCGACAACTTTAGTTCTATGTCGGATAAACTCGTTACGAACCCCGAGCATAGCTCGTTCCATAGCTCGCTGAGCGACTTTAAACTGGTGGACTAGCCGTACTGTGAGGTGGCCACGTTTCGGCTCCGTATGTCATGACGGGTAGGACGCACTGATTGAAAACTTTTGTTTTCAAACTTTGCGGTATGGGTGACAAGAAAACTCGACGTAGTTTTCCAAATGCTGCCCAACCCAGCGGGAATCCTCTTCTTGACCTCCTTCTCGAAGTTTTTTCTACCCAACTGCAATATCTGCCCGAGGTATGTATACTTTTTTTTTCTGTTTTTATTTAGTGACTTGGTCACAGTGCGACTATGTCAGTCCCATAGGGATCTCTAATAAGTAGGTATTCTAAATATCAATCGCCCTGGATGCCAACTTGTAGAGCACTGAGGTCTGTGCCGACAATATGCTCTGGAACAAGCCAACATCCAGGAGATTAATTTTAAAAACTGACATCAGCTCTTCTCTTATACCTCTAGTCCGGGAACATTCCACTAAAAAGTGATAGGTGTCTTCAATACGGCCGCATGAGTCACACATTGGGCTGTACACTTTTTTCAAAATATTTGAACTTATTTAGTGGAATGTTCCCGGAGCGTAGTCTATGCGCTACAACAATAAGTTTTCTGCTTATCTTATTCGGTATATTGACAAACCAAGGAATTGTAGGGGGCTCACTTTGCATGCTTCTGTACCAGATGCCCTTCTCCCGAGAAGCAATATCAAAGTATTCCTTCCATTTACCTTTTAAAGCTCTTTTATATTTATATAGCACCTCAGAATATTCTGGTTTCAGGTATACCTCAGTACCATTCGATATTGCTTCTCGGGCTAATGCATTTGCCTCCTCGTTACCTAAAACGCCCACATGTGAAGGAATCCATTGGATCATCAGAGACGTTCCCCCAGCCATCAATACTTGGACTTTATTTAAAATAGTGTAGGCAATCGATGCACCTCTGTGACCAGAGGCGCAACGAGCCACATGCTGCAAGGAGCTTCTGCTGTCAGACAGAATAACTACCTTTGTAAGTCCAGTATTAATGGCATGAGACAGGGCCTCCGATATAGCGAACAATTCTATACTCATTATACAATTGTGATCATTTACAATTTTATATCGTTTTTTATGCATAAGTTTGGGGTCAAAGTAGCATACTTTGACCTCTACCATCATTCTTATGGGACCCATCAGTAAAAATACAGTGCCAATCCTGATATTTAATATTCAACATATGTAAAGTATTGTATTTTAGGATTATATTGTCATATCTATTTTTGGGTTGAACAATATCGTCAACTTTGGTATTAATGAAGTTCATATTTATGTTGGACATCCATGTGTCTAATGTAAACATATTCAGAGGGTTACACGAATTAATAACTTCATTTTTAGTGTGGCTATAAACGGCAGTAAGAAGGGAATTTTTGTTTCTAGAAAAATATGCAGCATGGGATAAAGTCGATAGGTCTTTTAGAATGGTGATTGTTAGGTTAGACGACCAAGCCTAAGCTTTCAAACAATATTTGGTCGCCAAATATTTCCTTCTCAAACGTAACGGAGGCAAACATAACTCTGACTCCATCACATGGATAGGTGTGGTTCTAATAAACCCTCCTATCACACGTAAGGCTACATTTTGTACTCTGTCAAGCTTAAGGAGGTGAGTTTTGGCAGCACTACCTATCATTTATAAAACAGGAATAATCTATTCTGCTTCTAATGAGTGAAATATAAAGCCTTCTAAGATGTTTTGGGTGCACCCCCCAAGATGCTCCTGCTAAGAATTTTAGAATATTGTTTAACTTCATTGATTTTTCGTGGGTTTCTTTGATATGCCTACTCCATCTAAGAGACCTATCCATCCAGACACCCAAAATACGAATGCAATCTACTACCGGTATAGAGTGACCATCTATACATACATCCACCCGATATCTTCTCAATCCTCTGCTGAATAAGCACAACTGTGTTTTGGTTAAAGACATATTTAGTCCGATTTCCCCCAATCGAGTAGAGGCATTAGTAATACATCTGTGTATTTGAGCAACTGAAGTAGATATGTCTTTATTTTGTGTATAAAAAACAAAGTCGTCTGCGTATTGTAAGGACCAGACGCTGCTAGATACTGGCTGGTTGATATTATACGAGTATGTCACTATATTGAAGAGGAGAGGAGAGATCGGGTCTCCCTGAGCTAGACCTCTACCAGTACGTCTTATCAAGGTATTGTCTCTATTTCCTTCTACATTCATATTAAGAAATCTTCTATTTAAAAATTGGTATAAATAATTGCACATTTTTGCCCCCACGTTAAGCTTATCTAATACTTGAACCAACTGCTCTACCAATACCTACATTATTATAGGCACTATCTATATCTAAAAAACAGGCTAAAGTAGGTTTGTTTTGAGCGAGTCCTATCTGTATTTGTGAAGCCAATCTAACAATACAATCTATACTAGATTGACCTCTCCTAAAACCAGATGTAGATGGTCCAAGATTTTATTTTTCTCAAGATACCATTCCAGTCGTCTACATAACATTGTATGAAAAACTTTACACAAACATGAGATTAACGTTATAGGTCTTAGTTTAGTATCTGTATTATTAGCACACCCCGATTTAGGAATTAGTATTACTTTTATGTAGCGCCATTGTTCTGGTATTACTGACTGTGTAAATATATAATTAAACATTTGTTAAAGATACATTTTACCTACTAGAGGCAAGTTATATAACATAGAGTACGTGATGTTATCTTCACCTGGAGCGGTGTCCCTCTTTTTCAAACAGTTGTAGAGTTCCTGTGGTGTAAACTCACTTTCTAACTCAGTGTTCTTAGAGCTGAAAGTCGGCGATGGGGGCTGCACATAATCCGGGGCTAAAGATCGTAGAAGCCTCTCTTTCTTATCTTCAGAGGCATTCGATCTATTTCCCCGGACACCTTTCATCCATCTCATTCTTCGCCACATTTCTGAATAACTGGTTGTTGCGTCTATTTTTCCACAGAAGCTCTTCCAACTGTTTGATTTAGCCTGTCTTAAAGTTTTTTGAGCTTCAGAAATACTTCTATTTAAAAGTTCCAAATTATGTGGCGTAGGGTTTTTCCTAATTTTTTTTAAAGCTTATCTTCTTTTAGCAATGGCCTGGGACAGGGCCGGACACCAATAGTGTTTCGGTTTAAATATTTGAGATGGACTGGTACATAACTTACGGTAAGGAATACTTTTATCTGCTGAGTTATAGTTATAGTGTCTACAATAAAGTTATACATGGGTTGAACGTCATGATAAATTGTACTTTTGTTATCTAGCATGGCATGGCATGAATCGTGGTCGAGCATCCAATCAGCTAATTTAAAATTTCTACGTTGTACAAAAGAGGGAGTGTCATTATACACTAAACAATAATTAATAAAGAGATGATCACTTCCTAGATTTTCCTTTGTAACCAGCCATGTTTTGAAATATATTGCTATGTCTGTGGTCACAAAGGTTACATCAGGTGCACTCTCTTGCAAAACACCATCAACCAACTTAACCCTAGTTAATTCACCATTGTTCAAACTAACGACATTACTATCTAAGCTAGAGTCAAGTATATGTACACCTCTACTATTAATCTTATTCGACCAGTTTGGGTGGTGCCCGTTAAAGTCACCAGCCACGATAGACTTTTCCGAAAAATGAGAACACCTCATCCCAATCATGTTGTACTGTTGCAATGGATCCCGGACAGTAGAGTGATGCAATGTATTTGATATATTGACAATTTAGAATTTTGACACACACTATCTGAATTCCTGTGTTTTTAAGGTGAATAGGATGCAAATGGGACTGGATTGAGTTATGTACTACAATAGCCACACCACCATACCCATCATCTCTATCATTTCTATATATAGTGTAACCATTGATTCTTCTTCGATACATTTCACAGTCAAGCCAAGTTTCACTAAGTAGACAGATACTTATTTTCTCCTGATTCAGCAATGACTCAAACTCTAGTTTTTTAGGGGCTAGACTCTGGGAGTTCCACTGCCCAATACATCTGTATTGGGCAGTGGAACTCCCAGAATCTAGACAGGCACGTTTTCTTGGAGGGTGACCGTTATCCATAACAAAGACCTATTAGTTTTCTAATAAGTTCTCCATTACCGACCGTCCTAACAAAGAAGTTGATGGCTTCTTCTAACAGTAAATTTAACACAAGTTTTAGTTTCTCTCCTAGACTACATTCAGCAAAAACTATTTTTTCTACACGCCTTATAATAGATTTTAACTTATCTGTCTCTACTTTTGGTTTTTCTCCCTGCTTTTCCTTCTTCTTCCGGTCCACTTCATTCTGGGTATGGACTTCTTTTTCAGACACCTCCGACGACATGATGCTATTTTCGGTCATTTTTTTTCTTTTTTGGTTTTCTTTTCTTTTTCTGAGTACTTTCTCTCCTAGATTCTTCTCCACTACTTTTGGCTTCTTCACTGTATGCTTGACATTCATTTTCACTTCTTCTGTCATGAAGATTTGGGTCTTCATAATGTATCTCAGCTGTTGTAACAATTTGCACAGGTGTTCTTTGTGCCGTAGATTCCCACCTTCTTGCAGATGTACCAGATGTACTAGATGTACCACATGATGCACCAGATTTACTTATGGCATTTAGCCTCTCATTTTCTTCATAAGACTTCTTTTGTTGCAAGTAACTTGCTAATGCCAATAATGCAGTTTTCTCTGCACATAATTTGTCTAACAGGTTTCTCTTTTATAAATATAGGGCATTTTTTATTAAATGCCATATGGTTTCCCTTGCAGTTTATGCATTTATATTTAGGTTCTGAGATTTCACAATTTGGGTGTTCTCCGCTACACTTCGGACATTTTATTCTTCTCGATGGACATAAACGAGCCATATGTCCATATTTCCAACACACTGAACATTGTGTAACAGGAAAAGTGTAAGACTCAACTTGGAAACGGCAGCCATAACCAAACACAAACTGAGGCAAGATGGCACTGTTAAAACAGAACCGTACTGTCTCACTGTCACACCAGCCGCTTGAGTCATCCATACGTTTTAATCTCTTAATTGAGGCAATTTCTGCTTCACATGTAAAAGACTTTAACATCTCTTCTTCGTCCATCTCCAATTCAATATATTTCACAACTCCATAGCTGAGGCTTACTTCGATGGTAAGTCTACATCTAAATCCTAACTCCTTGCGTTTTTGATTGTTGACCAAGTGGATCGCCTCATCTCTACTTTCAAACTTTATATAAACTCTGTAAGGAGTTTTATATTTTACTTCGCGAACGTTAGGGATATTTTCAGATTTTAACAGTTTTGCCATACCAATCTGTTTTGGTAGCGGTTTATCAGAAGATATACAAACTACAACAATATTTGCATTCAATCCACTTCTATCATCATTATAGGTCATTATAGGGCTCTTCGTTCTGTATTGCAGCCATTTACTTTTGCTTTCAACTTCTTGGATCGTTTCTGCACCACGGTGAAACCATCATCATCCTCAATTTTTTCATTGGCGTCACACTCATTACTTGTTTCTCTGCATCTTTTCTCCGCTCTCTTATTCATTGATCTCTCATGGGCATCAAACTCTTGTAAGTCACACACCAAGCTGTTTTCAATCACTTGATCCTCCTCCATACAACTTGCATTTGCCATGGATTGAGGTCCAGGGACCTCATCCATTATTTTTTCGTCCAGCCTACACTGAGGGTACTTAATAAAAAGTTGTAGCGAAATATACAAGCCTCTCGTAATACGTTCGCTCACTGCGAATTAGCGCGCGCCACTGGGGAATGTATACTTCGAAACAACTTCAAGAAAGTATCCATTAACGACGACAGGACTCGGATCAATTCGGTCATTGACCATAACTTTGGTCTTGTCCAAATTCATGCCAAGACCTATCTTTCGCGAGGCTGATGCTAGGCCGTCCAGCATCTGTTGCAGCTCCTCCAGCGACTCCGCCATTAGGACTATGTCATCAGCGAATCGCAAGTGTGAGATGTGCTCGCCGTTTATGTTTATGCCCATACCTTTCCAGTCCAGCGTCTTAAACATATCCTCCAAAGCGCTTGTGAACAGTTTCGGAGATATGACATCTCCCTGTCTCACTTCGCGGCGCAGTTGGATGGGTTTAGACTGCTTGTCCTGTACTCGGACACTCATAGTGGCGGTTTCTTACAGACATCTCAACACTTCGATATTACGATAGTCCACTTGGCATCGCTACAAGGATTCCAAGACAGCCCAGGCTTCTACAGCGTCAAAGGCTTTCTCATAGTCCACAAACGCCAGACACAGGGGCTGATTATACTCTTCGGACTTCTGTATAAACTGCCTCACTGTGTGAGTGAACTCATCGAGTCTTCTGGCGAGACGATTTGTAATAACCCTTGAGAACAGCTTATAGATGTGACCCAAGAAAAGAGATGGCTCTGTAATTTTTAAGAAGCGTCTTTTCTCCCTTCTTAAAAAACAGAACCACCAAGCTCTCGTTCCACGCCTTTGGAGTTCTCCCACAGTAAAGGACGGAGTTGAAGAGGTTCTGCAGCTCCTGCTCAACAGGAGCTCCTCCTGCCTTCAGAAGTTCCGAAGTAACACCGTCTTCACCGGGGGCTTTTCCATTTTTATGCTGTCTCAGGGCCAATACGACGTCGTCTTGGCTAATCTCTGGCAGGTCGTCGGTATAGTGGCGGGTGAGGGTGGCTCGAGAATCATGGCTGTTACGTTAGGGGCAAGGAGCATATGCCGCATACAGTCGGCCATAAAAGTCTTCTATCTCAGATAATATCTCCGACTTTGACAATGCGATTCGGCCATCGTGTGTCGTTAACTTCGTCAGGTGGCTCCTGCCAAGCTGCTGAGTGAATACCTCGGACCCTCGGTTTCGCTCTATTGCCTCTTCAATGAGGCGTGTATTGGAGCTTCTCTTTGACGTATTTTTGATACAAACGAAATTGAATATAGCATTATAGTTTGTAAGATTTAATAACCGTATTCTCCTATCAGAAAAGTGATTTTAAAGGTGCCATTCAGTTTAATAATAATTAAGAGTTTAAAAGTTTGATGTTAATAATATTTATTAGCAACTCATAATAATACTGATGTTATTTGATTATTTTTAAATGTCTTAGAAGTCTGAATATGACTAAGCAATAATATTTGAGTTTAAAGATTGAATAACCTTATTCTCCTAGCAGAATAGTGAGTTTAAAATTGTCATTTCATTTAAGAAATAATTAGGAATAAGAAACTACTTTGAAAAACTAAATTATTGTATGTAAGTGGTCACAAAACAAAATCACAGACATTGTTTTGTGATTTAAAACGAGTTTTTTATTAATAACGTTATATTTGCTGATCTCATTTGTTGTTCTCTTATTGCAGTTTCCTATTTTTCTATTAGATAAAAAGTAAGTTAGTGGTTAAGTTACCTCACATTTGCTTAGTAAAGCTTGGGCAAAGTCTGTTTGTTTAGCACCGTAATAAAATTATTAGTCATAAGCAACGTAACTGCGTAACATACGGTGCTCTTACGTAGTTTAACCACGATACGTTACCATGGTTGTCCTAAACATAAATGTTATTTGCTAATTTAAATCAAAAGTAATAAAGTTATCACAACACCAAATACGCCATTTTAACGGGAACGATAATTACTAATTATATAAATCATCATAATTACTAACATTTTTAAAAACTGCGGATGTGGTCATTAATTTACGATAAAAATACTTTAGGCGCGATTATCTCGAAACTATACTTCTTGAAGTTACGGTTGGTAGTCTCAATTAGGACGGTAGAATACTCATAATTATGTAAACAAAACTGAACACGCAAGGTCCCGGGAAAGCATTTTTTAAAAAACAAACTCTAAAACGAATATCAAATAAAAACAATTTGTTGAACTAACATAAAAACTTTTTTTTAAGATCATAAAAAAAAGACTTACTTACTATTCCAAGAATAACAGTTTATTATCTTTCGAAAAAAATAGGTTTCGTTTTGACGCAATCACTTTAGTACCGAGCGCCATACATCTGACAGCATTCTCCTTTATTATAACTTATAAAAATATTATTATTTTACCTAAATTAAAATAATTAGGTAACTTACTACACTTACAACGTAGTTTATTGTGTTAGTAACAAAAATAAAAGTATATAGAATACTCAGGTAGGATTTGAACGCGTTCCTTTTACTACGTTCAGATTTATGTAAGGCGTTAGAACAGCCCATCGTGACGTATAGTTGTATGGGTGAAATAAGTAAATATCCGTAAGTACGGAGGAGAAGTTTTATGCTAAATGTTAAATTATTACACATGTTTGTCCAAAAAGTTCGAGATCCACCACAGATCCGCGACCGACGCGACGCGACGCGACGTGCCGCAACGGTTTGAACCTACTAACCGATAACTAGGGGGGTTACCAAATGATGACGCTTTCTGTACCTACCTTATTCTTGGTGTCCTTTTACCTCGCTTTAGGATCGTCGAATATCACTACCTACTCAACAAAAACAAAAAAAACATCACCACGACTTTTTCCCCTTTGGATATATTCAGGTACCTATTCCACATCAATCTATGAGAATAAAATGTATAAAATACTAGCTACCGCCCGCGCCTTCGCTATCGTGGTACCCGAATAAACCCGGAAAGTTCAGCTCAAGCCACTCAGCAATTATTAGGTCCTTTGAAATTGGCGTTTTGTTTTGAGAATTACGAGAAAATAGATTTCTCAGTACATACATTTTTGTATTTTTTCTGGAACTACAAATCCTATTCCCCTAAATTTTTGTGTTTATAGGTAATTGGACAACATTGTGAAAAGTTTAGCTTTATTTAAAAAAGAAAACTAAGACAAAAAAAAAACGAATTTAAATAAGTGATAATTTAAATAATAACAATATTTTTTTTTAATAATAATTTTAATTTTAGCATTGAAAGCGACAACTGATGAAATAAACTGTAACTTTATACTTTTATTTTTTGGGGATGAACTTCCTCAAAAGTAGTATTTATTGAATTTTCAATCTTTGCTATTGCGTTTAGATTATAAATAAAGACTATTGAATTTAAAAAAATATGTACAAAATAAAATAGATTGATAAAACGCCAATTTCATATGTAAGGTAAGGACTAGGACCTAATACAGCGGGAAGAAGTAGGTAACAAATATACACATACAGTTAAAATTTCGCATTTATAATATTAGAGTGATCAGAGGCAAATCATGAAAAATATGCTCAATTTATACGTTACATTACTTACCGCGGGAAAGGGACATCCATCCTTTAGTTTCCCCTGAGCGAATGGTAAACCGAATAACAAACTGTTTCCTATCAGGTCACATATTAAGAAGTGCATCTCTACAAACCCCCTCCTATATCGGTTCGAAAGAAACTCGTAGAAGTAGACATGTACCTGAAATGTAAATAAATCTGTTGACCTCAAAGGGTAGTAGCTGAAAATCAGTGTTTGCTCCTTGAGCAAAATTATGCGTTGAGCTATGGCCTTTTTTGTCATACTGCAACACACACATACACTGTGATGGAACACTTTCTCACAATGTTTTGTCGTACATATTGTTTTTACAATTTAATTTTAAGCTATTGCATAGCTTCTATCGAGGGCTTTGAGCGCGGGGACCGAATCCAGAAATTCCGTAACGAAAAAAAACCTCACGCTCCCCACTCCGACGGGCACGGAGGTGTTGCTTGAAGGCCGTGCATTGTCTAACGTCGTTTCTTTTCGGCAGTCTTCGGTGTTTGTGTGCGTGCATGCATTGCATAGCATTTTGTATAAGCAAAAAAGAAAAAAATTTGTACAAATTGCTGTGCAATAGCTTTACCGCGGCAGTCCCCGAGTGCCACACGTCTTTTTGTATTTTCTTCTAGATATAATGTCTTCACTCTTCATATTGTATGTAGGTATACCTATCTAATGTCAAATTACCTACTTGTTAAATCTTATTTTTTTTGTATATGTGTGTGATTGTAGTTGCTAATAAACGTTATATCTATCTATCTATAATAGAATCTGTTCTCGGTAAATTTAATCTGAAAATGGATTTGGATGTAACTCATATTAGTGACCTGCACTCAGAGTGCTTACACAAGTGACCTGGAATATAAAATAAGCTGCTTTATTCTAGGTATTTTCCAGATCACGGGTATTTCCTAGCTAGACTATTTCACGCAACTACTGATCTGAATTTTAGACAGTATTGAACAGTTATCCTATCTTAATAAAAATACGTTTTTATGGAAAAAAGGCGTTTGAATTTAATTTTTCTACCGGGCTTGGGTTGTAAAAATATGTACAGCACTATGTGGGCATATGTCCAGCAGTGGACTGCTAAGGCTGATGATGACGTACAGCACTAGAATAAAGTCCTGCGTCTCGTGCCTACCTGCATAAAAGTAAAGTATTGACTAAAAGTAAAGTATTGACTTTACTTTTATGTAGGTAGGCAGTATGAATGAATGTATTGACATTCAATACAATACAATACAATACAATACAGTAAAAAGAATACATTCAATGCGACTATTCTAATTCTAGCGTTTCGTATGGGTAGGTAGTAGGCCATATTATGCCAACCTACATGTTTGTTTCTGTAGGAGTTTTTTTTTGTTATAATCTCAAAGGGTAGCGTTTTCGATGAAAGCTCCCAGGCGGCTTGACTTTTTCCGATATTTCAACAATTATTGTCATATTTCAACTTATTTACACTAAACCTTAACAAATTATACTCATAAACATTCCGCTCTGACTATTGGTTAAAACAGCATGAAAATCCGTGCAGTCATTTTTGAGTTTATCGCAACCGACAGACTGGCGCTGGCGGGGGACTTTGTTTTATAATAATGTAGGTAGGTAGGTAGGGTCAGGCCAGGTATTTACGAGACATCTAATATTTCGGGTAAAAATAAGACGTTAACAAAATACCTCAATAGAACATACTTTATTAATCATAATTCTGTTTAAAATCAACCCTAGAAGGTAAAGGTTTTAAACTGAATTAAGATTAATAAAATATGTTCTATTGAAGTATTTCGTTAACGTCTTATTTTTACCCGAAATATTGAAAATCTCATAAATACCCCGCCTGACCCTAATATAGTGATGATGCATGGGTACCGCAAAGGTAAATGCAGAAGTAGGTACTTATGTAATAAAACATGTTATAACTATAACAAATGGTGTTCTGCAGCAAACGTGTTAAATAAAATACTTACCGAAATATTATTATGAAATTCATATACACTATAGAACTTATAATTCATGTAGTAAAAGGGATCGCCCCTGCTGTAACGCCTAGAGGTCAGATTGAAGTAGGTAATGTAGTCTGTGTTGAAGTACGTTATATGAGGGCGCTCCGTAGCAATATATCTTATCTGAAATAATTTAAAGTAAGGTTTAGGCCATGTAATAGAGCGATGATTATAACGCGTGAGCGCAACAAGGTTATTGTTAGAGTTATCTATATTGTTGTTGAAGTACAATTATGGGCCACAACACGGCCCATAAGTATACATAGGTTTAAACCTATGGTTCTAACTCCAATCTTCGGAACCCTTTTCTTTTTAAGCTATTGCATAGCTTCTATCGAGGGCCTTGAGCGCGGGGACCGAATCCAGAAATTCCGTAACGAAAAAAAAACCTCACGCTCCCCACTCCGACGGCCACGGAGGTGTGACTTGAAGGCCGTGCATTGTCTAACGTCGTTTCTTTTCGGCTGTCTTCGACACGGTGTTTGTGTGCGTGCAACTAGACGAATTTTTTTTTAATAAAAGAAAAAAAATTTTTTCTTATCGGTCACCACGCTCAAAAAGTGTAACTTGAATTAATATCAAAGAAAAAGAAATACTGCATAAATAAAATAAATAAATAATTATAATTGCATAAGTTGATACAAAATGCTATGCAATTTAAAATAACTCGGGGACTGCCGCGGTAAAAGCTTTACCGCGGCAGTCCCCGAGTGCCACACATCTTTTTTTTTTTTACGTGGTGAAATCATCATGGATACCATTCCATTACGGGGTAACAGAATGATTATGCCGGACTTCTACCGGCCAAAACCACCACGATGTTTCGTCCTAGTGCCTTATGCCAAAACCATGGGTGCTTCTTGAGGACCCTTCCACAGAATCTTCGGAACCCAAGCCAACCTCACCTACACGTGGTGCCCGTGCACCCTGCTAACTAACAAACGGGTCTATATCTCTTGGCCATCGACAGGCAGTAACGTCGGCAGCTTGCCCCACGCAGAGATTATGGGCATATCCTCTTTTATTAGGCCTTTGTTCAGCAGTCGACTGGTAAATGCTGGTGTGGTGGTGGTGTGGACATCGTCAGTAGGTTCGATAGACGACACAGCTAAGGGGGAGCAAATGTTTTATAAATACACTCTCCGTACACACGTCCAATAAGTGTGTACGGAGAGCGCGTTTATCAAACATTAGATCTAGATGCCTACCTGTTATTTTTGGTAGGTACCTACCTAGATCTAGAGATCTACCAATGGTAAACGCATAGATTGTACGGGATAAATTAAGTAGAAAACAGGTTGATCATTAGTTGTACAAACGAAAAGATAAGCCTTTTAATTACTTTTTAGTGCAATTTTTGTGTTTCTATAAAAAAAATTGAAGTCGTTTTCTTTTACATTTTAGATGGTATGTTTTTATGTTGGGGTTTTTTTTAAAATTATTTCTTAGTAGTGTACTAGTTTGCTAGACATCCTGGATGCAGCATATGAACAAACATTCCATATTATCTTGCATTATATTAGCATAAGTAATTAAGTATATGAGGGTTTGAAACTGTATGTAAGCTGCGTATGTTTAGCTCAGATAACAAAACAGCTGATAACGTTGAAACGGTTGAGCCGATTTTGATAAAACATTTCTAAGAACAACCGCTATAAAACCTGATTATAAATTTTTTTTAAATGGTTCACCCGTTGATGAGCTACGGGGTGCCAAAGTCAGACCCACAGACAGACAGACCAAACACACATATGGCGGTCACAAAGCGGGGTGTTATAACCCCTCTCATTGCATCTGGTGTTAAAAAATAGCGACAATCATAATGTTTACAATAGAAATAAAGATAAACTAGCTGAATTCCTATGGCAATGTGTATTTTTTTTAACAAAATCATAGATGACGTGATTAATTTATCTGTAAATAAATTCAAAAATGATGTTAAACATAATCTCAATTTCCATTCCCTATTTTCTTGCCCATAGGATTGTTTTTTTTGTCCATAATTATATGAGGCCGAACGGAAGGCCTACCAATATCTTCCCCGACGAAAAACTAATATTCCGAATCGGTTCATAAATAACAAAGTTAACATCATCATCATCAGCCTATAGCAGTCTACTGCTGGACATAGGCCTCCCCCAATGAGCGCCATTGCGCCTAATCTTTTTTATATTGCGCCTTCAAATATAAAAAAGATACAACCAAATTGAGAAATTACTCGTTTTTTGAATCAGTTAAAAAGTCCTTACAGACAGAAAGACTAAATATACTATACTATAAATATAAAAAAAACACCCTAATTTTCAATCGAAAATTCACCCGTCAAAATATCAGCTTTTTTCAAAAAGTTGGTATGGTTTCTGTTCGTTGAAATCTCTACTTTCCGATGGTGAAAAAAAAAATATATGTTACTACAGTAAATCTTCTCAGAAAATGCAAAAAATCAAAAAAAAACTTGAATTCGAAATTTTTTTTTAAATTTGCCATTCGACTTTTTTCGATACGACTTTTAGTTTTGCCGGAAATCGAGAAAAACCGTTTTTTACCCTTAAAAACTCACCCCCATCCCCTTCCCGACCTCAGATCGCCCGTAAATTATTTTTCTTTCATTTTTATAATATTCCCCTCCTTTTCTAATGGGTTTCATCCTACTATTATTTATTTTGGTTTTAAAAATTATCGACCCTGGTCTAAACCTAGAGAATTATTGCACAAGAAAGAACCAAACAGAAAGACATTGTATCTCCTTCCTTATAAGGCATCCTCAGGACTTGATCGCCTCGCTTGTTCACCTTCGGCGCTGTTACAAAATAACGACGCAGAACTCCGCAGACGTGTAATCGCTCTAGCAACGCGAGTATTGTCGGTGTTGCTACAAAATAACGACGCAGAACTCAGCAGACGTGTAATCGCTCTAGCAACGCGAGTATTGTCGGTGTTGCTACAAAATAACGACGCAGAACTCCGCAGACGTGTAATCGCTCTAGCAACGCGAGTATTTTCGGCGTTGCTACAAAATAACGACGCAGAACTCCGCAGACGTGTAATCGCTCTAGCAACGCGAGTATTTTCAGCGTTGCTACAAAATAACGACGCAGAACTCCGCAGACGTGTAATCGCTCTAGCAACGCGAGTATTGTCGGCGTTGCTACAAAATAACGACGCAGAACTCCGCAGACGTGTAATCGCTCTAGCAACGCGAGTATTGTCGGTGTTGCTACAAAATAACGACGCAGAACTCCACAGACGTGTAATCGCTCTAGCAACGCGAGTATTTTCGGCGTTGCTACAAAATAACGACGCAGAACTCCGCAGACGTGTAATCGCTCTAGCAACGCGAGTATTTTCAGCGTTGCTACAAAATAACGACGCAGAACTCCGCAGACGTGTAATCGCTCTAGCAACGCGAGTATTGTCGGCGTTGCTACAAAATAACGACGCAGAACTCCGCAGACGTGTAATCGCTCTAGCAACGCGAGTATTGTCGGCGTTGCTACAAAATAACGACTCAGAGCTCCGCAGACGTGTAATCGCTCTAGCAACGCGAGTATTTTCGGCGTTGCTACAAAATAACGACGCAGAACTCCGCAGACGTGTAATCGCTCTAGCAACGCGAGTATTGTCGGCGTTGCTACAAAATAACGACGCAGAACTCCGCAGACGTGTAATCGCTCTAGCAACGCGAGTATTGTCGGCGTTGCTACAAAATAACGACTCAGAGCTCCGCAGACGTGTAATCGCTCTAGCAACGCGAGTATTGTCGGCGTTGCTACAAAATAACGACTCAGAGCTCCGCAGACATGTAATCGCTCTAGCAACGCGAGTATTGTCGGCGTTGCTACAAAATAACGACTCAGAGCTCCGCAGACGTGTAATCGCTCTAGCAACTCGAGTATTGTCGGCGTTGCTACAAAATAACGACACAGAGCTCCGCAGACGTGTAATCGCTCTAGCAACGCGAGTATTGTCGGCGTTGCTACAAAATAACGACTCAGAACTCCGCAGACGTGTAATCGCTCTAGCAACGCGAGTATTTTCGGCGTTGCTACAAAATAACGACACAGAGCTCCGCAGACGTGTAATCGCTCTAGCAACGCGAGTATTGTCGGCGTTGCTACAAAATAACGACTCAGAGCTCCGCAGACGTGTAATCGCTCTAGCAACGCGAGTATTTTCGGCGTTGCTACAAAATAACGACGCAGAACTCCGTAGACGTGTAATCGCTCTAGCAACGCGAGTATTGTCGGCGTTGCTACAAAATAACGACGCAGAACTCCGCAGACGTGTAATCGCTCTAGCAACGCGAGTATTTTCGGCGTTGCTACAAAATAACGACGCAGAACTCCGCAGACGTGTAATCGCTCTAGCAACGCGAGTATTGTCAGCGTTGCTACAAAATAACGACGCAGAACTCCGCAGACGTGTAATCGCTCTAGCAACGCGAGTATTATCGGCGTAGCTACAAAATAACGACGCAGAACTCCACAGACGTGTAATCGCTCTAGCAACGCGAGTATTGTCGGCGTTGCTACAAAATAACGACGCAGAACTCCGCAGACGTGAAATCGCTCTAGCAACGTGAGTATTGTTGGTTTTTTAAGCTATTGCATAGCTTCTATCGAGGGCCTTGAGCGCGGGGACCGAATCCAGAAATTCCGTAACGAAAAAAAACCTCACGCTCCCCACTCCGACGGGCACGGAGGTGTGGCTTGAAGGCCGTGCATTCTCTAACGTGTCGTTTCTTTTCGGCAGTCTTCGACACGGTGTTTGTGTGCGTGCAACTAGACGTATTTTTATTTAATAAAAGAAAAAAAAATGTTTTCCTATCGGTCACCACGCTCAAAAAGTGTAACTTGAATTAATATCAAAGAAAAAGAAATACTGTATAAATAAAATAAATAAATAATTATAATTATTTATTTATTACTCGCTGCAAGAGTTCTTTGATTAGAAGATAATTTGTTAGTATTATATAAAAATGTTAATTATTATTTAAGTTAAATGGTAAATGTTGATTTACTTACCTACTTATTTGTTTTTTTTTTGTGCAATTTTAGTTATAGTGTGTTTTAGTTTGTAAGAAATTTTTATTATATTATGCTACCTAGCAAGAAGCCTAAATTTTGCCATGCCCTAACAGGGTTCATGTTGAAACTATACATAGAATTTAAGACCTCTGTAAACAACATGTACGCAATAAATGATTTGATTTGATTTGATTTGATTAATTGCATAAGTTGATACAAAATGCTATGCTAAAATAAAATAAAATAGCATTAAATAAAATATAAAATAAAATAGCTTTACCACGGCAGTCCCCGAGTGCCACACGTCTTTTTTTTCTTGTGTATTTCTTATTTGGCTGTTGTTTCTTTAAACTAATTACAGGTTTACCTACATGTTTGTTTTATTTCGCGAAACAACACTGACACGTAAGAAGATTTCGTGAAAGAGTGCTTTGAAGTTTGTATTTATTAATTGCTTGTTTTTATTGTTATTTTTGTGATTTGCATGTGAATCTGTGGGCTTCCTGGAACGGTGTACACCGTCAGAGATGGTTTGCGGAATTTGTAACTACTAAAAAAAAATGTCTTCTTAAATATCTTGTAATATTCATATTGAAAAACGGGAATTTTCACGTACCGTTACATCGGTGAAGGCACCGACGGCGTTTCGACTCGTTAAGAGAGTCTTCATCAGGGTGAGTGAACGCGACGCTCTCCCTCCGCGTCCCGTCTTGCACAAGACAAGTTGTTGTGCAAGACGGTTGTTGTGCAAGACGGGACGCGGAGGGAGAGCGTCGCGTTCACTCACCCTGATGAAGACTCTCTTAACGAGTCGAAACGCCGTCGGTGCCTTCACCGATGTAACGGTACGTGAAAATTCCCGTTTTTCAATATGAATGAGTTAATTCACGTTAGTTTCATGAGTAAAATATCTTGTAATATATTTCCGCAAAGAAACGCCTGAGTCAATTAAAACCATAAAAGGTGGGCATAGGTGGGTAAATGCATGAATTTTCTACCAGCTAAAACTATTATTTGTAAAAGAAAGCGGGTTTCGCTCTTCATCTCTTCTCATAACTTATTATAAATAACATTTAAAAAACTACAAACTATTTTTAAGTTTAATACAATTTCCTTGTGAGGATAGATGACCGGTAATTTTTTAATAGATTTTCACTTACTTTCTCTCCGCTGTACACATCGAATAATGTCGCAAGTGATAATATTGAAATAACCAAACAAAACATTGTGTTGGCAACAATTTAAAGGTTTGATAGATACTAGGTTTGCAGAGCCATATCAGTTACCTTTATAATGTAATAGGTTCGAACGAAAAAAAATAATTAATGTTAGATTTTATCGTAACTAGCCATCATCATTGCATCTATTTGAATCCCATCAGAAATTGGTCATAATTTCACGCTCAGATATAGATAAATAGAATTTTATGGTATATAATTCTATTGATCTATGTAAGTATATCTATCTATCTATACTATATTATATAAAGAGGTAAAATTGTAAGTTTGTATTTATGTTTGTTCGAGGATAATTTCTCGAACCGGTGATCCAATCTGCACGTGGCAGGTGGCACGTGAAAAACCATAGACAATCATGTACACTCGCGGTCTGAAAATGTTTACCACCTTAAGGTTAGTAATTGCATGCACAAATCTATGCCACTAGGTCGATGATAATAAGTGATTTGATTAGGCATAGAACATAGAGCATAGATTAGGCATAGATCATAAAAGAAGCAATAGAGATTCACCCAAGCAAGATCGAACTTGTTACTAAAAATTAAAAAAGGAAGAAATAATTACGTAGAAATTGTAAATAATTGTCTTTATTTTTTTAAGGAAACTATAACATTGTTTTAATAACTAGTATAGCCTCCATCAGAAAAATGGTCAAAAACAATAATACATTGGTACACAAGACACATGAAAAGGAAACGAGGCAGGCCATTCAGAAGATGGGTCGACGATATAAAGGCTGTAGCAGGTGGTGCATGGACATCTATAGCTATGGATAGAGTCAAATGGGGGCAGTTAGAAGAGGCCTTTGCCAATAAGGGCATACAGACTACTGTCGAGGCAAATAAACCAACTAGGATTTAGAAAACATAATGTCGAGGCAAATATAAATAGAAAAGTGTTAAGTTAGTTTATCAGTGATTCTATATTTGTATTATGATGTCTGAATAAAGGCTTTTATTATATTATTATTATAGCCTCCATCAGCAGCTATGACGGCACGTAGTCTATCTTGCATAGATGCGACAAGGCGCGCGCATAAATCAGTCCCCCTGATGTCATCCGAAACCCGTGTACAATGTGATCTATGTATAGCTTCAGGGTTTCTTTCGTTCTAACAGTCCCAGCGTGGAACCATAATGCCCCAGATTTTCAATCGGGTTCATATCTGCTGACCGTGCAGGCCATTGAATGAGACAAATGTCACGGTGCAAGTTGAACCACGCCATAGTAGCCCGGGCCGTGTGTATCGGTGCATTATCCTGAACGTTATCAATTTGTGGGAATTCTGCTGCAGGATACCTAACGCGCACAGTAGGCAGCATCACTTCTTCCAAAAGCGTCACATAATTATTCGCAGTAACTCTACTTTCTAACGACGTCAGTTCTCCGACGTCGTCGTGGCTCATCTACCCCCATAAGTTGACTGTTATGCGACCAGATTCATTTTGAGGCACGATACGAGCTTCATCATACAGAGTTCGATTATAACGCCATAAACACAATCTTCCGATTTGACTGGATTTAAAAGTTTTTTCGTCGGTAACTATAACATTCAACCAATCAAAATCAAGATATTCTCTCGCAAAATTCAGTCGGGCAATTTTGTGGTCAGGTTTGAGTTCCTCTTTAATGGCATGATGTCTGTAGTGTAGGCCTGCTCCGTCCAAAGCTCGTCGAATCGTCCGAGGACTCACATTATACAAAGCAGCAAAATGACTGGTTGGTGTGAAGCCGTGCTCTTCGTAATGTCGAACATTATCAGTTATTTTCGCGGCGGTTAGTATCGGCCGTCGTCCTGAATTATTTCTATGGTCAGTTATTTGCCCTTCTTCACTATAACGCCGAATCCAAAATCTGACGGTGAATCGAGATATATTAAGTTCTCGTGATATAGATATATATAAAATTTATATTTCAGCCCTTTTTTGCAGGGATAAACTGGCCATAGTTTTTCAATCAATTTCTATTATTTCAATCTTAGTATTTTTGATAAATGTCACTGTAAAAAATGCAATAACAACGTTTCATCATCAAAACGTTATAAATACTCTTTTTGTTAGAATCGATGCTACACCTATTAAAAAGTAATATGTACCTAAATAGGTATAGCATTTTAGACTTAACTGCACACAGCGTGCTAATGAATCTAATTTGAAAACTGATAAACATTTTCAGACCGCGAGTGTACATGGATGATCGGGTGTACAAAATCGGGATTTGTAATATTGGCTCCCAAACTGAACTTCATGTAAATAAAATATCAACACTTTTTTTACTTTAGATTAATATTCCCTATTCAAAAATCAAATCCCTGACGCGTAAAGACGTAAAAACATATGAAAATAATTACTATAATTATTGTAGTCGCGGTATTGATAGGGAGGTCTCAGGTTCAAATCCCGCCTAAGTCGATTTTTTTAGGATACATTCTTAATAATAAGTTTGTTTGGACGTGGAAATGTATGGTTTCCAAATTCCTAAGTAGTTATTTCCTTGTAATACAAAAGTCCCATTGACTAGCGTTTTATCCAAAAATTATATTCCATTATTTCTATAGCGGCAAAAAAAAGCATTGTGTGATTTCAGAATATGTTTCCACTTTAATATTTATGACGGCCTGATAAATTACTGATAAATAAAACTCTAAAGAGAGCATAAATATTAATATCAACGGGATATTTACCATGATTTGTGAGTTCTGTTATTTCCCGATATTTCGACGCAGTTGCATGCGCCATGATCACGGGAGAACAGAAAGTTATATCTCTAAAGAGAGATTGAGAATTCTTTCAAAAGTTATATCTCTAAAGAGAGATTGAGAATTTAATTAATAGAATAAAATATTAACGGACTTCTCGTTACTAAGAAAAAATGGAGAACAAATTAATAATCATCTTTCATTTTGGTGAATAGTTCTCCACCACATAACATACAGTACAAAATACACAAAGCATATACAGTACAAAATACACATAGTTTGTATGTGCACGCCGTCATAACAGCCTACGCACATTGGACGACAAACTTCAGCGATTTAGATTACACTAGCTGACCCGGCAAACTTCGTACCGCCTTAGCGTAGCAATGATGCACTACTTTATTTTTTTGTGATGTAATTTTCTTAATATTTTTTTCCGTAAGAACCTTCTCCTAATAATAACAAATACAACAAAAAAAGAATTAGTGAAATCGGTCCAGCAATTCACGCGTGATGCCGTGACCAAGGAAAACGGGTTTCATTTTTATATAATTATAGAAGAAGATTAACGCTACAAGCAGCGGGGGACAATTTTCATACATTTTATTCAAAGCTCCGCACACACGGCGACAATCGCGACAGCAAGATATGACAGACGCTCGCGACTAAGCGCGACGACAAAGTTTCGCGTTTGCGAGAGAGGTGATGCAGTATTTTTTGCTACTGCCGCCAGCAATAGAAACAGTGGGAGAATCAGTCCCATTAGGTATTTCTATAGATAGAAATAATAGTGGGACCCTAAGTAGTACTATCATATTAAAGCTACCTATAGCTATGGTGATCAGTAGTATTGCTTAAAATCGACAGGTTTTGGTCGAAAGACGGAATGTAGAAAAAGCAATGTTGCTTTAGCTCGACTTCCATATTTGACACTCAGTTCTTCTTCTTCGTATGAGCTAGTGACCAACTCTGGTGTCGGAGTTTTTAGGCCGCCCGAAGGCCTTCGACATGGCTTAACGACTGAAAAGCCGGGACCAACATCTTAACGTGCCTTCCGAAGCACGGAAGCGCTCAAATTTAAATGTCACTAAACGGTCACCCGTCCAAGTAATGACCGGGCGGAGTATTGCTTAACCAAGGGGATCTGTAAAGAACACGGAAGTAAACCACGCCACGAGCGCTTCACTCAGTCAAAGTATATTCAAAGTCAAAGTATATTTATTGCTTGAAATACATGTTGTTTATAGATGTCAAACTTAATTATTGTATCAATGTATTCTACCCTAATTAGGCATGCAATTATTATATCACATTACATTCAAATTAATATAAAATTACGATTAAATAACTAATAAATTAAGACAATACTTCTACTATATTAATATGCAATAATAAAAAATAATAAACGAACAAAAAAAATATATATTATTATTGATGTATTAAAAATGTCAGTTGATAGGTTAAATATGAATAATCTAAAGTTATGCCTAAATGACTAACCTTTTTCAAGGAATACCTTGGCCGATGAACCTATATCTAACCTTGAAACACCCTGGGTGCGGGTGAAGTAGTGACGGAAGCTTGTTCAAAAACAAATTACGTAATGAGGCCCAATAAATAATGCTGGACATTATCACACAGCATCATAATTATGCAGGATTTCAGTATTATGAGATCCACATTACTGATAAACTACTTTTATAATACACTCGAGAGCAATGAATCCGGGTCACTCAAAGAATCCAAAAAATCTCGGAAAGTAAGAATGCTAGGTTAATGCAATAAATTGTATTTAATAGACAATTTAATACTCCTTAAATGAAAGTTAAAAAAATATGAGTCACCATACATTTTATTTACACAAAATTACATAAAGAAAAAAAACTGCTGATCTCTCCTTAAAACAAAAATAGGAAACATGAAATTTTTGAACTTTATGACGATTTTCTTGAATTTCAATACTTCGTATTACCTCCTCGTGCTTCCATTACTGCGTTTACGCGGTTTGGCATGCTGTACACCAAGTTCCTTATACGATTTTGGGGAATATTCTCCCATTCCTCTGTGAGAGCAATTTTGAGCTCAGGAAGCGTGATTGGGGGAGGGTTTCGTTGTTTTACGCATCTCCCTAGCTCGTCCCAAGCATGCTCGATCGGGTTGATATCCGGGCTGCGCGCTGGCCACTCCATACAAGTAATGTTCATCTCTTGAAGGTAGTCATTCACAATCCTACCTGTATGAGGTCGGGCATTGTCATGCATAAATATAGCATCCTCACCCAAATTGACCATAAATGGACCAACGTGTTCGTTGAGGATTTCTTCCACATATCTTACGCTAGTTAAAGAGCCGTTTTCTATGATCACCAGCTCTGTGCGACTTTCAGAGGAAATTCCGGCCCACACAAGTACAGACCCACCACCGAAGGCTACTTTTTCTTCGATGCATGCTTGTTTGAATCTTTCCCCTGGTCTTCTATACACTCTGTGTCTTCCATCGTGCTTGTAGAGCATAAATTTTGATTCGTCGGAGAACATAACTTTCGACCAATCTTCAATACTCCAATTTACGTGGTTCTGGGCATATCTTAGTCTTGAAATACGATGGCCACGCTCCAGTTTAGGGCCGTTTGCAGGTCTAAGGGGTTTTAAGTTAGATTCAGCAAGCCGATGTCTTACTGTCCATGCACTTGGGTTACTTCCTCCGAGGCGTCGAAACTGATTTGTGAGTTCAGTTCCTGTGAGAAAGCGATTTCGAAGCATGGTGTTCACCAAGTATCGGTCTTCTCGTGCTGTGGTACACCTAGTTCTGCCCGTTCCTGGTCTGCGTAGGTTAGAACCAGTTTCTTCGTAACGTCGGAGAACTCTTTGTACTGTTGACAGCGACACACCGACAGTCCTGGCTGTATCGCGCTGACTCCGGCCGGTTTCCACCAATGTAAGTATTCTGGTGCATTCTTCAAGTGTAAGCGACATGATTTCAGCTTGAATAATGAATATTGAGCACTATCAACCTGGTTTATGTACCAACATAAATGACAGATTACAAACAAAAGCAAAAACAAATCCTGTAATTTCGTAGTTCCATCTTCGACAGTGTTCCCTTTTCAAATTTGATTTTTTTATGATATAACTTTACAATAACTAAGAAGTTTTAATACTTTCATTTAAGGAGTATTAAATTGTCTATTAAATACAATTTATTGCATTAACCTAGCATTCTTACTTTCCGAGATTTTTTGGATTCTTTGAGTGACCCGGATTCATTGCTCTCGAGTGTATTTTGGTTAGTAGGTAATACATATAATATACTCGCTTCCGCATTCTCAGACCGAGACAAATACTTGTAGATCATACAAACATTTGTCTCGCGGCGGGAATCGAACCTGCAACCTTCTTCGTCTATGGCGGCTTCGGCCACTGCGCCACAGAGCTCGTCGAAAACAAAGACAAAATATTCAGTACAAATTCCGATAACATTCAAAAAAAAATGTAACGGATCTGTACATGTAAGATTTATGAGAAGACATATTATTGGGACCTTTACCAAAGCTAATAGGACCCAAAACATTTTTTTTTTTAATTTTTGTCTGTTAATCTGTTTGTCTGTGCGTTTGTGCACGCTAATCTCAGAAACGGCTTATCCAATTTAGATGTGGTTTTCACTAATATGATTTGGTAACTTCCCTTAACATTTAGTGTTTGTTTTATGTAAATCGGTTCATAAATAAAAAAGTTATGCCAATTTAAGGAATCACGCCAGTGATTTTGGCGTAGCGCAGCGGAACATCTTCATCATCATCATCATCATCAACCTATAGCAGTCCACTGCTGGACAGAGGCCTCCCCTAATGAGCGCCATTGTGCCCTGTTCTGAGCTCGACGCATCCAGCTTCTACCAGCAGCTTCGCAAATCGTCACTCCACCTGGCAGGGCGTCCTACACTACGTTTGCCTAGCCGCGGTCTCCACTCGAGAACTTCGGCAGATATGGCCAGCCCACTGCACTGAACTTCTATAATTTATTAACATTTTTAAACCGAATAGTGCCTTAACAATCACTTTTAATTGATCACTTTCAATTTTCGCGCAAAAACGCTAGCCGCCATCATGCTGCCCAGTTCGTGACGTCACTGCACTAGTAAGAAAACGATTTTGACTACGAAGTGAGAATGAATGTTACTATTGAAGTGACGTCACGACGGGATCAAATATGCGAATGAAAGCCTTATTACACCACGCCTAATAAGGCCTAGTAATAAATAGCCTTTAACGTTTTGGACATATGAGCATTGGCGTATATTGGCTAGGGTTATTTTCCAGAGGGGGCTTGGGCCCCCAAAAAAAATCTAACTATAATAAATAATAAAAAAAAATAAAAAATAATCCTGGACGTTATCACACAGCATCATGTAGCCCCAACCTAAGCAGAGCTTGTATTATGGGAACCACATGATTGATATACTACATAGATACATTTTTTTTTTTTTTGTAAATACATACATATCATACATAGATAGAAAACACCCAGACCCGAGACAAATATCTGCAGAACATACAAACATTTGTCCCGCAGCGGGAATCGAACCCGCAACCTTCTGCGTCACAGGCGGACCTTCGCCCACTGCGCCACAGAGGTCGTCGAACTATGACAGATCGGAAGCTTTCTTTTCGTATTTTGAAATATAATCTACGGTCAAACCATGAAACGAATGGTACGAATCCGTCACCTTGCCGTCAGGCCCTGGTTCCTGAGATGGCATGGCCGATGATCACAAAGCAGATTCGACACCCAATATACAACGAGAGCGAGAGCGAGACGCGATTTCTGAATATAGCTAACTACGCTGTTGTGTATAATTTGTCATTGTTGTAAACTTTTTAAGGGTGGGGTACGGTAGTTTTGATCAATATACCCTCATTAGTCAACATTTTAGTGCATAGTTAGGTGCAATTAGGAAACAAAAGGAAGAAATCAAATCGGCCAGCGCAGCGAACCGCAAAATGTTTCTAACATTTTTTTTAAATACATTAAATCTACGATTTATATCGGGTTATCAACCTAATAATTAATAAATACCAGAGGGCTTACCACAGGTTTTGATAGTTTTCGAAAACTTTATAAGTTTCGGTATCTTTCCATACATTTTCGTACAGCGCCTCTAGGGAAACGTGCATGAACTAAAATCGGCACCACGAGTTCTATCGACTCGTAGTTTTCGACCTCGAAAAAAGTTTTCGATCAGGGTGCCTAGTGCGAGTTTTTTACCAGCTCGATCGGGTTTGCGTTTACGGAAATTTATATGGAATCGAGGTAGCGCCATCTAGTGAAAAACGCGTGGCACTGACTCTTTTCCATACAAATTTCCGTAAACGCAAACGCGGTCGAGCTAGTATAAAAACTCGCATTTGGCACCCAGTTTTGTGCTAATTTGGCAGTACGAGTTCGTATTTTGACAAGTCTGTGGAAGTAAACTATGTAGTATATCGTAAACTTTCAGTCGATAGATAAATCTTTGTGAAAGACGTTATCTTGAAAACTATTTGTTGGAAAGTTGTTGGATTTTCTGCGTTTAGATATGTTTTCGAGAAAAGAGCGCGTTTTGTTGACAAACAACTAAACACCATTTGCAAAACGTCAAAACATGTCGTTTACACGGTTTGTTTCGTCTCTTTTCTTTTGCCTGTGTGCAAGAGAGATAGAAGTATGCAGCATGAAGTTCGTTCAATCGAGCTAGTCGATCAAAGATATGGTGTAAGCTATGCTAAAAACATAGAACTCATGATACCAATCACCGGAAAACCATAATATGGTATATCGAGCTCACCGAAACCATCACACGGATGGTATGCAAAAAACTCATGATGAAGTTTATTTGACGCCAACAGAATTGACTGAAACTGATAATAATGCGCAAATGAGATTTCTCCCTCAACAATCACGCGAGAAGTATTTGAAACAGTACGATATTTTTAACACGTGGCGACTAGCTAAAGGAGCCAAAACTTACTCGGAAAACGTTTTGCTGGCTTATATTTTAATGAATTATCCGAGACCAAGAAATCCAGCACTCTAGAGTACGTATTCAATGCTGAAAGCAACAATATAAAGATGAAAAAAGACATACATAGCGACACCTATTCTAAATTAGTGGCATTTTTAAAAAGAGCCTCATCTGGTCATCAACCAAAAAAATCTAAGGTTTTCACAGCATCTGAAATTGAAAAGTTTCATAACCAAGCACCTGATTCCGTATATTTGGCTATTTTCAATATTTGCTACTTTCAATATTTCTTAATCATACCTACGTATTATTTGTTATAATTTAAAGATTATTCTGTAATACTTACCTATCATAATGTAGTATAGTTAATACCTAAACTGAAATAAAAGTATCTTGTGATTGTAAAGTTTTATTTTTTTGCATTTCGTCATTTCCTCGCTGAGGTGGGATGAAAAGTTACGTGTTGCACTCGAGTGCAAAGATTTTTCACCTCGTGCTCTTTTGATTCGCTAAAGCTCAGGATTCTAATTTTTGAATCACTCGAATCCTTCGCTTGCTCGGTCATCAAAATAGAGCACGCGGTTAAAAAGCAATTTTGCACTCTTGTATATCAAATAACTATTACCTTGGTTGATAATCATATCTATTTACTAATCGTATAACTATTTACTATTATAGAAGGACTAGACATGCGTTAATATGGATGAAAAGGATTTTTAGTGGAAATAAAGTCACCAGAGGCTCGAATACGAAGATTAACGAAAAAGTATTCGCATCCTAGACTAAATTTTTACGTAATGCTTACGGTACAGATGAAAGATTCGTGATCTCCCTACTGATAGTGAAGAACTGCTGATTAAATCAGCTGGCCCGCCTGATGCAAGTGCAAGTGACGAAGTGCAAACTACTTTTATTACACGCGGTGGTGGCGGTAGTGGTATTTCAGACAGGTTTTGTACTTACGGACAACTGTCTAGTGTCATATTTATTACGGAGCAACAAACAAATACGACTAAGGTTTATCCATAGATTTATTAAAAATGGGTTGAACGGGTTAAACGCTGAACGCCTTTAATTTTACATCATCAATAATTTTATTAATTAGTTTTTACTTTTATGTAATGTTATTTCCCCCCCCCCCCCCCCCCCCCCACCCCTCCATCCATACCTTCCCCCAGAATTAGTGCCTGCCCCCTTTCCCCACCCACGTAGCCAAAATCAGTGTTGTTATAAACCTAGCAGATTTCGTGACTCATTAGCTTCCCATTACCATGATCAGCATTTTTTTATAGTTACCGTAAGTACATAGTAAGGAATTCAAAAGATTTTATAGAAACCAGAGACAATTTGTTTATTGACTCAAAGTAGTTTTTTTAGTTAACATGGAAACTCTCTCTATAGGAATTAGGACTTCCCCGAAATTTATGTTTATCTTTTGCTCTATCGATTGTAAATTTGTTACGAATGATCAATGCAGTGTTCATAATTTTAACATTTTTAACGTCTAATTTGAATTTGATGTGATAATATAATATCACGGCTTCTCATAGTTATGAGCAAAATGAGCGCGGTCAATGGAAAAAGATGACAGTTTACTTATTAATTTTTTTTTTAAAGTTCAACATACTACATAAAATTTACTGATGAAAGCGACACATTTCCACCGCAAAACATGCAAAATGTGAAGGGCCAATGAAAAGTAATCAACCTATGATGCAAATTAGTCATAATACCCAGTCTTCTCTTGCTCTCTTTATAAGTGAATATGTATCTATTTTAACAGTTGACCAAATCAGTTAATTTTTCGGGAATCAAATTTGGATTTTAGTATTTTATTTAGCATTCTGAAAAGTTATTTAGCATGTTTTGGCATTATTTGCACCAAGTTTCAGCATTATCTCCAAATAAAAAACGGCAACACTGGCCAAAATGAAGGTTCATTTATTTCATGCATGATTAATTTATTTATTCATTTATATCGTTAGCATCCTAGTAGTCTGTGATTTAGATCTATCGAAGAGTTTCGCACAAAGCACGTACGTACCTGAACATGTTTCGCTCCGACGCTCGCGCTCACGAAAACAGAACTATTATAAGAGATAATCAAGGCAATACCGACGCCATAAATATTGATATTATTTGTGAAATTGAGAAGGAGCTACAGGACAGTCCTTACGACGTCATCTCTCTTGTTTTCCTCCTCTACGATGTTCCCGATACAGCTCTGCAGCGCCTCATAATCTACCAGCGAGTGTGTGGAGATGTTATGTCGACAAATCTAAATCTACTACACGATTGGGCCCAAGGCGCTAAGTCAAGGTCCACTTGGAAGCATGAATTTCTAGAAGCTCTCCTTATCTGCCAACTGTATGGCATCGTCAAGAAACTGGGCTTTCATATCCCCAGCGTGAAGAAACATTATCAACCAGATAACTTGTACGTGAACATGCATATCAATCCTATGAAGAAAGCTCTGTACAAAGTCTGTGAAAACATTGACTCTGATAACTTAGGAAGACTGAAACGGACACTTAAAAATTACAATGTCGATACAATGGAGTTTGATACATGCGAACTCATTTTCCTGAAAATCCTCTCTGAAAAGTTCATCACAATAAATCAAATACAGTATGACAGAAAAGTTGTAGGTTGCAAGTACAAAGTTGAGAAATTGACAAAGATACTTGAAAAATTGCCAGGACTGGATCATTTGGCTAAGGAACTGAGTATGCTTCAAAATAGCGACAGTGCGGAGACCGAAACTGAGGCACCTCATGCAGCTAGCACTCCTTTCTCTCCATCATCAGAAATCACAAAGATAAAACAATCAGAAAATCCAATGATACCCACTGATTTTGAAGATATCTTTAATATGTTTAATGATCTTAAAATTGATGAAGAAAACCATCTAAAATCTGACACCAAAATGATGAGCAAAGATAAATATGAAATCAAAAACTCAAAGAGAATGGGCATTTGTCTCATTATAAACCAGGAAGACTTTAGCCTCTCTGAAAAAAGTCTAGAAGACGATACACTTCCCACAATCTTAACTGAAAGGAAGGGATCTACTGCAGACAAAAGGATGTTAGAGAGAACTATGAAAGCACTAAACTTTGAAGTTGTTATCGGTGAAAATCTTGATTACAATGAAATGATTGATTTTATAAAAAACACAATAAGAGAAAAGGTTAATACTTCTCATAGCATCTTCATGCTATGTATTCTGTCTCACGGAGTAAGGGGACATGTATATGCTGCAGACTGTGTCAAAGTAGACGTGGAAGTTATACAAGGCATTCTAGATTCGGATGAAGCATCAACATTGTGTGGCATACCCAAGGTTCTAATAATACAGGCCTGTCAAATTGATGACACACCACAGACAAAACTTGTGGCTGATTCGCCTATTGCCAATGAAAGAAGAAATAATTATTATTTGAAGAAATCAGACTTTTTGATTTACTGGGCCACAGCACCACAGTTTGAAGCATACAGAGATGAGAAGATTGGATCGGTTTTTATACAGCTGTTGTGTTTAGCCATTCAGAAGCGGAGTAGAAGGGAGAGTTTGTTTGACATATTCACATTGGTGAATAACCGGGTGCAGTTACTTTGCAAAGAAAAGAAACTACGTCAAATGCCCTTATTTTTGTCTACATTGAGGAAAAAGCTGTATTTGCAAATACCTGAATAGTACAACAGTAGAAAGCCATAGGTTGCATTATGTAAAAAGAATGCTGGCGGTTGGCTGCACATTAGGTGATTTATCGGTATTCACCTGTGTACAAACACGGCGTGTTCCACTTTTACCTGCTTTTACATGACGCATACTGTACTACATATCAAGTTACCTACATAACCTCCCTATAAAGCATAATATCTATGATAAAATTATAATTAATTATCACATTATTATTTATTTATAAGATTATTTGGTGAATAATAAGATACCTAATATTAAAGTTAAGATCATGATATATTTTCTATATTTATTTTTACATCTGTTTTTGTGAAATCCATCACAGCTGCTTCCAAATTCTTCCTTTCTTCATCTGTTTTTAATTTTGACCACATAGTATCCAAGTATGCTCTTTGATGCTTCTGTATGAACTGAAAACTGTTCTGTAGTGTGGCTCCAACATGTAATGTGTTAAGTCGAACATCTAACTTTCCAATTTTTGTAACAAATGGTAAGGAACTTGTTACAAATTTATGTGGCCCGTGTCGCGATCTTATGATAGCTATCCTGGTGTTTTCGTTGCAATATTTTGTTAGAAATCCTGACTTTACAGCCGCTACGCCAAAGTCCCCATGCATATCTTGAATTTTGTTCAGCAATGTATCATGAAATATACTGGATTTCAAGGAGAGTGGCTTACTGTCCGGCACCATTGGTGATTCGATTTCAACAGTTATGTATCTGAAAAAAACACAATTGTAATGGTATGGGGAAGGAATTAAGCTTTGTAAGGTACTTGTAGCAGCATGGTAGGTAGTTTGTTTTTAGTCTTACCAACCTGTTCTTGAATCGAACCATTGTATTCTGGTAGAGTAGTAAAATAACCAGTAACAATAACAAGCTACAATGGATGTTATGTTGTAAAAGTAATCAGTATTAAGCTATTTTTATTGTCCCGTTTTTATCATCCGTATTCCGTACCCGGTAGAAAAACAGAACGTAATTTCTAATTTGTTTCTATCATTGAACCACAGAACCCTAGACAGAGAAAGCTATAGACGACGAGATAATTCATCTCATTCTTTCAAGAAAGAGAACTACTTATGCGTGCTTCATGCAAATAAGGGAGACCGCACTATAGATTTGCTGTCCCTTATCGCGTGCCGGTTTTTTCGTTGTTTAGCGCAACATTGCGCTAAACAAACTTTGGCAGCTAGCAGCAGTTTCGAAAGATTTTGTGAAAAACTTGCTTGAAACTAAATTATTACCTGGAAAAATTATGTTTCATCTATTGTAAATCAATAATAACAAATGAATGTTATGGATTTCTCTATCAAAATGGATCGGTGTAGTGTATTTTGGTGCAAAAGTGGCAGTGATCAAAACATTCCGGATTTGTCTTTTCATTCGTAAGTATCGTACTTTTGACGAGGTATTTATTCAAAAATGGATTGTTAACTAGACTTCCACAATAAATAACAACATTTAGAGCAGAAATCTGTAAGAAAATAAGCCAAAAAGTGAAATTCAATTTTGTTTTGTTTTGTTTGGTGTTGCCGGCATTTGAAATGAATTTTGCCCACTGCACATTAATTTTTGGCTCAACTTTCATTTATTGTTAGTGAGCTAGGCGGCTGGAACTTTTTTCACAGATAGGTCTATATCTAGGAAGCCTAAATCTAAAATGGCGTAGTGCGAAACCAAATAGTTTTTGAGATATGATTATTTGAAAATTCAAATTTTTTACTTAATTTCGTCAAACTTGATGACACTGCGGGCAATTTTTTTTTCATCACTGAATATCAAAAATATGATCTTCTTCTTTTTATTTATGGCCTCTGTGGTATTTTTTGGTAATTTGACATTGACAATGATATTTCTCGTTGTTAATGTAATACATTGAATAGACAGTCGGTTATTAGATTTTTTACAACCACTTGGAAATCCTTCCCGCAGCAGTAGGTTCTAGGACACCCCAACTTGAGTAGCAAAGGTTCTAGATATATCACAGAACTGACGCAGATGCCACGTAGTCTTGTGGTCCCTATGCGTAGATTGGATATAAAAAATGTGGAACCAGAAATTCGCGTGGAAGATCCTGAGTGGAGCTAGCCTGCGAGGACGAGTGGACGAAGCGACACTCAGGGCCGACGAGGTCAAATACCCGAATCAAATATCCATTTTTATGATTTGAAACTGTTTTTAAACTGATCGTAGGTCATAGGTCCCTCTCTCGGAAGTGTGTTTTGACGTATATTGTTTAATTTTTTTTGTCTCGTTACCCTCAAAACTTAATTATTTTTTTCTCAGAAACTGTGAGATTCCCCCTTTTAGAGGGAGAGTCCTCACTCCCTCCCTGCCCTTCCCCACCCCATAAGTTCATTACATATACAGGAAAGTCGTTTCATTTTTTATTAGAACTGTTGGATATGAGGACGGGAGCAAGTGAAACGATCGCTGGTTAGCTTAACACTGTTTATTGTAGGTACGATGCAAACGGTGGTGGGCGCAGCCACGCACACATACATAACATTCCTCCCCCTAGTACAATAATTACTTAATATTGTATCTATCATTTACGACATCCTAAGCTACTAAGTTAATCTAAAAATATTTTTTGAAACTAATTGGAGGACGCTTACGTAACAATCTCTTTGATGTGAAACCGCCAACTTGTGGTTCACCCTGCTGGGTATTAATTTCGTTTTCGGCTTCATGAAACTCTTCCTCTGAATGGGTAGACTCTTCTTCGCCTATATCGTTTAACCCAGTGGCTGTTTGCTCATTTCCATTAGAATGTTGGGAATCACTCTCATATTCTTCCTCTCTTGACGGTGAAGAACGTGGTTCGTACAGTTCTGCTCTCCTCGCTCTGGCCGAACTCTGAGAGCTGAGTTCCGGTTGAGATGCAGGAATCCCCGATACCGGTACTTCCGGAGAACGAATGATCGGTGAAATTGACGCGGGCGGCGACTGCGCAAGAAGCGGTGAAGGCGGGGATGAAGAGGACGGCGAAAGTGGAGGTGACGGCGGAGGCGAAGGTGTCTCCGGCGGCAAAACAGAATACCCAGGTACATTCGCATCTGAGTTTGGCTCAGTTTCTTCTGGATTGTTACTGGTCCCTTTATACAACATCAACTGATTAATGTGTCTTTTGTGACTTTCTGAACTATTAATATCTTGTACTTGGTATAAAACTTTTCCTATTCTTTTTAATACAATTCCTTTACACCACTTATAATTAGTTTTATTGACGAATTTTTTATACAATACAACGTCATTTTTTTTAAAACATTTCGTTTTATTTTTCCCTTCTTGTTTAGTTTGTGTACACTGTTGATTTTTCACATATTCGGATAAGGACGGTGACGAGGGTGATGATTGATTCGGATTAATCAAGTCTAAACGTGACCTTAGTTTGTGACCGAAAACCAATTGAGCCGGAGACAAACCCGTCGTAGTGTGAACAGAGTTACGATAATCCATGAGATATCTTAGTAACTTGGCTGCTGTATCTTTCGCATTATGACCCGCTAAAAGACAAGATTTGATGCCCTTTTTCACTACCTTTACTAAACTTTCGGCCTGACCGTTACTTGGCGCGTGATAAACCGGCGAAGTGAAATGCGAAATTCCATTGGCCACGCAAAACGACTCAAATTCTTGTGAACAAAAGGCTGTGCCATTATCGCTAACTATTGTTTTCGGCACTCCAAACCTTGCCATAAAATCACACAGCTTGCCTATCACCGCGGCTGAAGTAGTAGTAGTATTCATGTTGTACACTTCTACCCATTTAGTGTGTGCATCAACTACTACCAAATAGACGGAACCCTTGATAGGACCCAGAAAGTCAATGTGAACTCTGTAAAAGGGGCAAGGTGGAAACTCCCAATGGGCAAGCGGGGCGCGCGGGGGAGAGGGACGCAATTGAATACAAACGTCACATGAACCTATCATTAATTCTACCGCTTGGTCAATTCCTGGAAACCAAAACCTCGAACGAGCGTCCGCCTTCGTTTTGACTATACCTAGATGAGAAGAATGTAACTCTTTAAGTACGATTTGGTGTAAACTTGCCGGTATTACGACCTTGTGACCTCTCATGACGCATCCGTTCTCATAAGATAACTGAGATCTACACAAGTGGTACGGCTTTAACCGTATGTCGCCGACTTTCGGCGGCCACCCATTCGCGATACACTCGATTACACGCTTTAAAACGACGTCACTCCTCGTTTCGTCTCGTAATCTCTCTAGTGTCACAGGCATACTTCCGTCTACTACGAAACAAACATAAGTCGCTCTGTCGTAGGATACCTCACAATCCCCACAATGACACGGATCAACGCACGCGCATGGATGCACGGAGCGCGGTAGGCTCGCTCGAGACAAATAATCCGCACTATTATCAGCGCTGCGCACATATTCTATGTTAAAGTTATAACTACTTAGAAACAAGGCGTATCGTTGCAGCCTATTAGCCGACATTTCTGGTATTCCTTTATAAGGCCCAAAGATAGACAAAAGCGGCTTGTGATCAGTGCGCAATATGAATGGTACTGATCGCCCATACAAATATTGGTGGAAACGTCGCACGCCGAAAACGATAGCCGTTGCTTCCTTTTGTATTTGGGCATATCGTTTTTCAGCAGAGTTTAAAGTACGTGAGACAAACGAAATAGGCCTTTCAACACTATCTATGCCTACCTGTGAAAGAATCGCGCCTAGGCCGCTAGGCGAAGCATCTACAGTCAAAATTATCTTCGCATTGGGGTCAAAATGTGCGAGAACTTGTTGTGACGTCATCATCTCTTTGATGGTCCTAAAAGCTAAGTCATGACTCTCAGTCCATTTCCAAGTACAACCTTTTTTAAGTAACTCGTATAGCGGGCTAAGAATTGTAGATGCGTTAGGTATGAAATTCCGATAGTAATTAATTAATCCTAAGAATGACTGTAGCTGACTAACATTTGTGGGAGCCGGAGCTTCAACCATTGCCTTAACCTTGTCTGGACATTTTTTTAAACCATCCTTAGTGATAATATACCCCAAATAACTGATTTCGTCCTGAAAGAAACTACACTTTTCCTTCTGTAGCGTTAACCCTGCGTCTTGCAATCGCTTTAGAACCATATTTAGCCTTTCTAAATGCTCGTTCCTATCCCTGCCAGTCACCAAGATATCATCCAACAGGCACAAGACTCCATCTATACCTGACAGTACGCCCTCAATCGCGCGTTGGAAGATAGACGGCGCGCTCGCCAAACCAAATACGAGCCGAGTATACCTATATAGCCCACGATTTGTATTTATACATGTAAGGTTTTTTGACTCGTCATCTAATACAAATTGGTTATAGGCCATAGACAAATCAAGTTTACTAAATTGTTGGCCCCCATGGATCTTAGAAAACAGCTCATTGGTTGTGGGGAGGGGATACTGTTCCACAAGTAACTGTTTATTTATACTTATTGAATAGTCGGCACATAGTCTGATAGACCCGTTTCTTTTTAAAACTGGAACTATAGGGGACGCGTACTCCGAAAATTGTATAGGCTCAAGAATACCTAAATCGACCAACCTATCGATTTCTTTCTGCACCTTATCGCGTAGCGCAAAAGCTACAGGCCGCGCTTTGCAGAAAACCGGTTTGGCACTATCCTTTAATAACAGTTTTATTTTATAATTTTTGAATTTACCTAATTTTTCTGAAAATAAATCCGAGTATTGTTGTTGCAAATCCTTAATAGTCACGGTAGAATCTACACAATAATTTACCGGCGTTAGCTGGAGGTTAAACAAGGATATAAAATCCCTGCCCAACAGAGGAGGTCCGCCGTCGCGTACCACGTATAAGACAATGGAGTGTGTACGGCCCGCATAAGATACCGGTACACGAATTGTACCTACGCAGTTAATTTTCCTCCCATTATACGTCATTAGTTGTTTACTTGTGGTTGATAATGGCACACCTCTAAAATGCGTTTTATAAAAACACTGTGATACAACTGTTACCGCGGATCCACTATCTATTTCGAATTGAAACGGCAAATTATTAATAAAAACTCTTTCTACCATGGGTTCACCTCTGAATGAGCGGATATAATAAAGCTTACCATCATCATCATCATCCTCACCCTTGTCACCGCAATCCATTTCTACGTAATTCACTTTTGTGCACATTTTACGTAAATGGCCTTTTACGTGACACTTTTGACAAACATAATGAGCGAATCTACACTCGGAAGCCTTGTGATTCGTATAACCACATACGTTACACTTCACTTTTCCTACACTTCCACTTTTTGCTCCATTTGAGATCTTGAAAAGCTGGTTCTCCGGCGTAGACAGGTGTGAGCCCGCGCTCGCCACGGCGGCTGTGCGCGCGCGGCTCATGTTCTCCGCCATCTCGACGAGCTTGGCCAGCGTGAGCTCAGCCAAGTCCTTTGTATATAGCTTTTCCTTCTCTCGCCCCGGCTGCATTCCCATGATAAACTTGTCACGGAGCGCCTCTTCGACGTTGAGAAAACCACACTTTTCTGTCAGCCCTCGCAGTCTTGCCGCCCACTGGGAATAAGTTTCTCCAGTGAGTTGAGTGGCTGCGTAGAAGTTGTGACGCTCACCGAAACCGACGCTCTTCGGGGTGAAATGGTTATCCAGAAGTGATAGGAATTCTTCATAGGGCACATCATCTACGTCTTTAGGCAAAGCTAAATCCGTTGCCAATTTATATGTACCCTCGGTGAGTGCGCTGAGGAGGATCGCTTTTCTTTTCTTGCCTGCTGAATCCGTCGTTTTGTTGATGTCATTAGCAACAAAATATTGGGTTATTCGACCTTTATACGTTTTCCACGTTTGGATATTATGGTCGAAACTATTTAAAATTCCGAATTGTACGCTTTGAGACATTTTTAATACTGTTTTTTTTCTATGCGCGGGTAGATCGTCGCCACTGTTGGATATGAGGACGGGAGCAAGTGAAACGATCGCTGGTTAGCTTAACACTGTTTATTGTAGGTACGATGCAAACGGTGGTGGGCGCAGCCACGCACACATACATAACAAGAACTTTAAATTATATAATTTCTTTGGTTCATTATTATTTGCATAGCCCGGTTGAAAGATGACGTTTTAATTTCAGGATAAAAAACCAAAGGGCCACGTAATTCAATGGATGGTAACTGAAAATACACCTGTATGTCTCCAGTTATGTGAATCTTCGTAAGTATAAAAAACTTAAGTCTATTTTGATACTGATTTTATCGTTTAAAAGCCATGTGCTATATTTGGTCAACCTTGACCAACCGAGGTCTTAATGAATGTATAGGAAAATAGACCACGAAAACCAAAGAATTCATTATTTTTTTATATGTTATGCTATTAAATGTTAGGTTATTGTTATTATTATTATTATTATAACACTTTATTCATTTTAAAACTCGTAAAAAATACATTTTTTTACTATAAAATTTAAAACATTATTAATCTACTATGTACAAAAATAATATAAAAAAACATTATAGTAAAAAATATATCCAAAATGGTGGACCACCGACCGCGGGGCAGGGCTCAAACGGTCGGTGGCTAGGCCTGCAGAGAGAGGAACCTCCGCACAATGCGTGCCGAGTCCAGGAGAGCCGCCTTCTGTATCTGACCCTTGATCCAGCTGCCTAGCGAGAGCCTCTTAAGGCTAGGTACTCTTCGCTATCAGACCGTTCACTGAAACGACTATCGGAACGATAATTGTTGAGTCGACATCCCACATAGCGGTAATCTCGTGTGCCAAGTCAAGGTACTTGCTAAGCTTGTCCTTCTCGGCCTTCACGAGATTAGCGTCATGTGGGATGGTGATGTCAACAAGTATCACCCGGCGTTCCGACCGGTCTACCAAGACGATATCTGGTTTATTCGCAAGAATAGTCCTGTCCGTGATGATAGAGCGGTCCCAGTAGAGCGTAGCACGACCATTTTCGAGAACCGGTACCGGTGCGTACTTATAGTACGGAACCTCTGGACCGACAAGGTCGTATTGGAGAGCAAGCTGCTGATGGATGATCTTTGCTACTTGGTTATGTCTGTGCAAGTATTCAGTGTTAGCGAGGTGCGAACAACCCGAAAGTATATGTCTGAGGGATTATGTGAGATACCTTACCTAGAACCTGTAACACAATGCAATTTAACACCATGTAATTTACTCCGGTGATCTTCGCAGTTCATCTTGGTTAAGCAACACTCCGCCCGGACACTACTTATATGGGTGATCTGGATGGCATTTAGATCTGAGCGCTTCCGCCCTTCGGAAGGCACGTTAAGATGTTCTTCCCGGCTTTTTCAGTTGTTAGCCATGTCGGAGGCTTTCGGGTGGCCTAAAAATTCCGACATCAGAGTTGGCCACTACTTCATACGAAGAAGAAGAAGACCAATATGTTCCTTGCCTCAATTAATATGTTTCATCATTATCATCAGCAGCAGCATTAATAGCTTGTTATATTTCCCAGCCAGAACGATGAAGACCTTGTAAAAGCAATAAATTTATTGTATTGTATTGTATTTGTATCTAAATTTTGCGTGAGGGAGAAATAAACAATACTCAATACCTTTCGCCTTTATTATATTATTAAGATTGCTAGCCTTTTATGTACGTATTTTCTACAGATTACATTTGTTATGTTTAAATACCAAAATTAATTTTTGATTACTGTTTTTAGGGTAAATCACCATCATACACACCACGAAGGCTGCGGAAAAAATTTGCGTTGGACTGCTAAGCTATTAGAAGATACGCGCAAAACTGCGAGCTCTTGGGGAAAAAAGTTGGCGTTTTATAAAAAAGTAGGGAATTTAGAAAATATGATTGCAGAATCGAAAGCATATTTTCTAAATGTTGAAGTTTTGGAGAAATAAAAATATATTTCCTATAATTCTATTCTTTTTAGTATTAAAGGTAGGTAGTAGAAATTTTGAAAGCGTATACAAGAAACATAAAGACATTAAAGACATGCGTGAATGACAACTTAGGACACAAATAAATAATAGGATATTTTTGCCGTTCTGTAAAAAATCAATGCAAAATATATCTTTATTCATGTCCGTTAAAATATTCAATAGTCTCCCCGAAGACATGAAAGATTTGACACTTAGCCTTTTTAAAATAAGACTTTACAAATGGCTTGTAGATAAATGCTTTTATACGATTAAATTGAATGTATTAAAACTAAATAATAATTTACTATTTTTATTTCTTCATTTGAATGGTAAGTTTTCATTTTGACATATATTTATTAAGTAATCTCGATTGTCAACTTAATTATTGTTAATTAAAATTAACCGATATTAATGATAATTAATGACATATATACATATAACAATTTTATATTTGCACGCTTCTGTAATGAAGTATAAGTATGCGATCCACATAGCCTTTAAGATTTTCCTTTGTAATTACCATACTTTTATGCAAATAAATATAATTTGATTTGATTTGATTTAAAAATTATATAGGTAGGTGCATTCAATCAAATTTGCTAAACATCCTTCCTTCCCTAACATATTATCAAAAGTCATTAAAACTTGTTAGTGAAGGTAGATTATAAACGAAAAAAAATTTCGTGTAAATGAAAAAATTGATAGATTAATACTTTACCTGCAGTATTAATTGATAGATTAATACTTTACCTGCATGACATTAATTTCTTGTTAGATTTATATTTTACCCATTATCATCATCAGCCTATAGCAGTCCATTGCTGGACATAGGCCTCCCCTAATGAGCGCCTGAGTCCCTGTCCTGAGCTCGATGCATCCAGCTTCTACCAGCAGCATTTCGCAGATCGTTACCACCTGGCCGGAGGGCGTATTATCAGTATATTTTACCCAAATCTATGGAAATTTTAATTATGTGGCAACCCTGCAGTTGAAATGAGAAAGACTAGGGTGGCCACGCAAACTATAAATCTATATATATACTTAATCTATGCACAGAACACTATTACTCCACAGGGGAGCATTGAACGGAACAACCAAACAAGCAAGCACAGTGTTGCCGTTTTTTATTTGGAGAAAATGCTAAAACTTGTTGCAAAAAATGCTAAATAAAATGCTAAAATCTATATTTTTCTTTTGAATTCCTTAAGAATTTTGAATTTTTAGGTAACGTACAAAAAAATGTTAATCATGAAATATGCTAAATGCGAATTTTTCAAGCTAACAGACCCGAAAATATGCTAAATTTAGCATTAAAAATGCTAAAACGGCAACACTGAGCATGCAATCCAAAGGGGGGGGGGGTGAGGGGGGACCGATTGACGTCATCTTGTCGTTTTGTCAATGTTGCCATGTTACCGACCGATTAAATCGATGAACGAGCGATGGTTTTCGATCTATGTTAAAAATCTGAATAAATTCGCAAAATATAACTCCCTTGTAATACGAATTGCAATAATCAAGATAAGTTATGAACCCAATACATAGGTAGAAGGTACAAACAAAAAGTTGCAGATAAACTTTATTAAAACATTGCAATGATGGCAGCACTGAATTATAAAAGCAACAGAGCCAATCATTCATTCATGAGTTGAGAAAAATCTTTTTCTCTAAATAGTAATGTGTTGTGATACGATTTGATATTTTTGGATAATCACTGACACAAAATGAATTGGGTACTTAACAACCTACTACATATGTTTAATCGCATTTTTTGTAAAATTCATTAATTAAAAAAAAATAAACGCACCAAACCAACGTATAAAATAAAATTAGGCCAAAAAGTGCCATACTACATACGCAAGGTTAAGTTTTTGTTTTGATACAAACTCGTATCTCACTCTAGTTATCCCGAAGCCAAGGTCACCATTATTATCATATTGTTAGTTGCCTTAATGATAAGTCTTATGAAGTTACCTACTAAGATTATAGAAAATAGCAGTTTCTAGTGAACAGCAGTGTAATTTAGACGAAACTTTTATTATTTTCTTTTGCATTTAAGAACCGAAGTCCAAAGGTAGTGTTCCTTTTTTGTTTAGCTGCTTACTACTAGGTAGATACCTATTTTTGTTTTGTTTTTACAGGGTTGATCAGATTTTAGTTTTTACAGGGTTGAGCTATGGCTGAAAAGGTGTATTTTATTGGCGTTGATGTTGGTTCTGGTAGCGTTAGAGCTGCCCTTGTTGATGAAAAAGGTCATGTTGTCAATGTGGCAGTAAAGGAAACGCAAACATGGAATCCAAAGGTGGATTTTTATGAACAATCATCGAATAATATATGGGCATGCTGTGTGTCTGTAATAAAGGTAAACATTGCTTACTTGCTTAATCTACTTGTTCTAATTTGTTTTTATCTACTTACCATTTTTAATATAAGATTTTTTTTTCAAATGTATTTTACCTATAAATTTTGATACCTGCCTTTCTATGAACTGTTTTTTAGGATATTATCATAAACGTGAATGTTGCTTCCGTGAAGGGCATCGGGTTTGATGCAACTTGTTCTCTAGTAGCCTTAGATAAGAACTGTAACCCAATATCTATCAACGATACAAACAATCATGAGCAGAATATTATTATGTGGATGGATCATAGAGCACAAGCTGAGGCAGATTTAATAAATAAGACGGACCATGAAATACTGAAATATGTAGGTGGAAAAGTCAGTTTAGAAATGGAAATGCCAAAACTATTGTGGTTGAAAAAACACTTGTCACATAAATGGAAAAAATTCGGCAACTTTTTTGATCTACCGGATTTCCTCACATGGAAAGCAACAGGATCATTTAAAAGATCACTATGCTCTCTTGTTTGTAAATGGAACTACGAATGCTCCATAGATGGTAAACGAGGATGGAATGAAAATTTCTTGCGTGAAATTGGGCTTGCAGATTTAATAGAAGATGAGTTTAAAAAGATTGGAAATGAGGTATTGATGCCAGGTGAATTATGTGGAGGGCTAAGTGAAGAAGCGGCAACCATTTTGGGTCTAGTTCCTGGTTTGCCAGTGGCAACATCTATAATTGACGCTCATGCTGGTGGTCTAGGAATGATAGGAACATGTGCTAAAGGTATTGAAACTGATATGTCATCTCGTCTTGGGCTTATTTGTGGCACTTCTACTTGTCATATGGCTGTAAACGAGAAAGCTGTATTAGTTCAAGGCATATGGGGTCCATATTTCAGTGCCATGGTTCCTAACATGTGGTTGAATGAGGCTGGTCAAAGTGCTTCAGGCATGTTACTTGACTACATAATATCCAGCCACCCCGCTGGTATTGAATTACTGAAAACAAAAAGCACTGGAGAGTAAGCACCTACAAAGATTATCTACTCTTTGTGATATAAAAATGTCGGCATTTAATTATAATATTTTTTAATTGTTCCAGTGTTCGAAGCCATCTAAGAGGACTACTGACAAACATGGCAAAATGTCGTGGCCTGTCAGATGTTGGATTTCTTACAAAAGATATCCATATATGGCCAGATTTCCATGGTAATAGGTCACCATTAGCAGATCCTCATATGAGGGGTATGATCACGGGCCTGTCTTTAAATAGCAGTGAAGAAAACTTGGCCCTCTTGTATCTTGCTACTCTTCAAGCACTTTCGGTTAGTTCATTAGCTTTTTTTTTATATAGAAGTTAAATGTTTGTATTTCTTATATGTTTAGTTAATACTATTGAATAGTCGCAAACCTTGAAGAAAAATTTGAAAAAGGAACAGCTAAAAATAATGACTTTACCTCAGATTTTGGTTCATGGAAATCTATCACACATTTTATGTAAGCGTACCACCTACCAGGTTATACTAACCAATACCCAAATATTTGCCATTGTCCCTTGATTTGCAACAAGTTAGTACAATTACTTCGGTGGTGGTCCAGTCAGCCAGTCCAGGCTTACGCGAGCCAAGTTAATAAATCTTTCTGCTCCAGAAACTAATGTGTCGTTATTTGTTTCAGTACGGCACAAGACACATCATCGACGCATTGGTTCTAGCTGGCTACAAACAATTTAAATCTTTGTTAATATGTGGAGGAATCTCAAAAGACCCTCTATTTGTGCAAACTCAAGCAGATGCTGTGAATTTGCCTATCCTGAAACCACATGAAAAAGACTCCGTATTGGTTGGATCTGCCATACTTGGTGCGTGCGCATCTCAGTACTTCAATAATGTTCAAGATGCTATTCAAACGATGGGAGGTTCAGCTGATATAATACTACCGAATGCACATCCTAAGGCATTCCATGATAAAAAATACAGGGTATTCCAAAGATTGTTTCAGGATCAGTTAAAGTATAAATCAATTATGAATGAAAACATGTAGGTAATGTTGTTAATTCTAGAAAGTAAGTTAATGTATTTTTTTACTATGATGATGACAGGGTAAACAAATTGAACCAAGGTAAATATTATATATTATATTAAAAATCAAACCTCGATCCCTCTCGTTCTTTATTTTATATTTTATTAGTACCTACATAGTACCTAGTATTTTTAAAACTATGCATTCTCTAGAATACATACCTAGGTTCTCAGTGTAAAAAAATTGTAATGATCTTTGACTAATTTTTCTACCTGTCTCAGGTATGATAGTGGCCAAACGCATGACTATTTTATGTAAAATAAAAATTAATAAAAAGGGCAGAGAGAAAAAAAAAACTATAAGTACATAAATGTCCCAACCTAAGTGTGGATAAGCTTTGAAATAGCTAGGTTTAAAATTACATTACATACCATAAAAAAAATAAAAGACGTGTGGCACTCGGGGACTGCCGCGGTAAAGCTATTGCATAGCATTTTGTATCAACTTATGCAATTAAATTATTTATTTATTTTATTTATGCAGTATTTCTTTTTCTTTGATATTAATTCAAGTTACACTTTTTGAGCGTGGTGACCGATAAGAAAACAAATTTCAAAACAAAACTGAAATTAGATTCAGGTGAAAAACGTCAGACGTCAGTTCGTGTCAGAGGCCAATCATGGACGTGTAGCTATCTTTACTGTGTTGAACACTAGCGCTGCGACGTTGTGACGAAGAACTAATAGAATACAAAAGTTTGAATATGAACTCTATTTCCAAGCAACAGATTATAAAATTAAGTAAATCGGAGTGGGGAGCGTGAGGTTTTTTTTCGTTACGGAATTTCTGGATTCGGTCCCCGCGCTCAAGGCCCTCGATAGAAGCTATGCAATAGCTTAAAAAGAAAAAAAAAAGACGTGTGGCACTAGGGGACTACCGCGGTAAAGCTATTGCATAGCATTTTGTATCAACTTATGCAATTATAATTATTTATTTATTTTATTTATGCAGTATTTCTTTTTCATTGATATTAATTCAAGTTACAATTTTTGAGCGTGGTGACCGATAAGAAAACATTTTTTTTCTTTTATTAAATAAAAATACGTCTAGTTGCACGCACACAAACACCGTGTCGAAGACTGCCGAAAAGAAACGACGTTAGACATTGCACGGCCTTCAAGCCACACCTCCGTGCCCATCGGAGTGGGGAGCGTGAGGTTGTTTTTCGTTACGGAATATCTGGATTCGGTCCCCGCGCTCAAGGCCCTCTATAGAAGCTATGCAATAGCTTAAAAACAACAACATCGTGTGTTTCACGCGTGTTCAAAAATCGTATCGTATCGCTATAGCTCACTCGTAATCGTATCGTATCGATTGAGGCGCCTCCCTGTTCCTGTCAAAGTTCCTACTCAATTCGGTTTTGTATACTCTGTAGATCTACACACTGTTTGTGGCCTAGACAGAGAAAGCTATAGACGACGAGATAATTCATCTCATTCTTTCAAGAAAGAGAACTACTTATGCGTGCTTCATGCAAATAAGGGAGACCGCACTATAGATTTGCTGTCCCTTATCGCGTGCCGGTTTTTTCGTTGTTTAGCGCAACGTTGCGCTAAACAAACTTTGGCAGCTAGCAGCAGTTTCGGAAGATTTTGTGAAAAACTTGCTTGAAACTAAATTATTACCTGGAAAAATTATGTTTCATCTATTGTAAATCAATAATAACAAATTAATCTTATGGATTTCTCTATCAAAATGGATCGGTGTAGTGTATTTTGGTGCAAAAGTGGCAGTGATCAAAACATTCCGGATTTGTCTTTTCAAGCGTAAGTATCGTACTTTTGACGAGGTATTTATTCAAAAATGGATTATTAACTAGACTTCCACATTAAATAACAACATTTAGAGCAGAAATGTGTAAGAAAATAAGCCAAAAAGTAAAATTCAATTTTGTTTTGTTTTGTTTGGTGTTGCCGGCATTTAAAATGAATTTTGCCCACTGCACATTAATTTTTGGCTCAACTTTCATTTATTTGTAGTGAGCTAGGCGGCTGGAACTTTTGTCACAGATAGGTCTATATCTAGGAAGCCTAAATCTAAAATGGCGTAGTGCGGAACCAAATAGTTTTTGAGATATGATTATTTGAAAATTCTTCTTTTTTTTTATGGCCTCTGTGGTATTTTTTGGTGATTCGACATTGACAATGATATTTCTCGTTGTTAATGTAATACGTTGAATAGACAGTCGGTTATTTGATTTTTTACAACCACCTGGAAATCCTTCTCGCAGCAGTAGGTTCTAGGACACCCCAACTTGAGTAGCAATATCACAGAACTGACGCAGATCACCCCGATGCCACGTAGTCTTGTGGTCCCTATGCGTAGATTGGATATAAAAAATGTGGAACCAGAAATTCGCGTGGAAGATCCTGAGTGGAGCTAGCCCGCGAGGACGAGTGGACGAAGCGACACTCAGGGCCGACAAGGTCAAATACCCGAATCAAATATCCATTTTTATGATTTGAAACTGTTTTTAAACTGATCGTAGGTCATAGGTCCCTCTCCCGGAAGTGTGTTTTGACTTATATTGTTTAATTTTTTTTGTCACGTTAACCTCAAAACTTAATTATTTTTTTCTCAGAAACTGTGAGATTCCCCCTTTTAGAGGGAGAGTCCTCACTCCCTCCCTGCCCTTCCCCACCCCATAAGTTCATTACATATACAGGAAAGTCGTTTCATTTTTTATTAGAACTTTAAATTAAATAATTTCTTTGGTTCATTATTATTTGCATAGCCCGGTTTAAAGATGACGTTTTAATTTCAGGATAAAAAACCAAAGGGTCACGTAATTCAATGGATGGTAACTGAAAATACACCTGTATGTCTCCAGTTATGTGAATCTTCGTAAGTATAAAAAACTTAAGTCTTTTTTGATACTGATTTTATCGTTTAAAAGCCATGTGCTATATTTGGTCAACCTTGACTAACCGTGGTCTTAATGAATGTATAGGAAAATAGACCACGAAAACCAAAGAATTCATTATTTTTTTATATGTTGTGCTATTAAATGTTAGGTTATTGTTATTATTATTATTATTATTATTATCATACCTACAATGGTAGAATTCGTTCATTTTTGTCTTGGTTTAAAACTGTTTTTTTTTATTTCAGACTAGAGAACCAGAGGCTACGTTAAATCAACGGATCATTCAGATTTAAAACGGATTCGGGATTCGTCAGTCACAACTGACAGCATTTTTTGACAATTCACCTATATGCCCCCAATTATTTAAATCTGCCACAGTAAGTAAGTATCAAAAAGCCTAAGCTATATTTTATCAAAACCGGGTAAGTGAAACCCAAGATACTGTTTGCCTTCTCCGAAGTACCCGCAAATTTAATTAGCTAGTTGTGGCTTCTATTCCCACTGCGGGGCAAGAGTTTGCATGTTCTGTTTGGGGCTACATGATGTTGTGTGATTACGTCCCGCATTATTTATTTATTTACAATGGACTTTGGCTGACAGGAAAGAAACACTTTAATGTTAGCTCCAGTTTTTAAAAAGTTTTCACTAAGATTTTATACTAGCTTCTGCCCGCGGTACTCCGGTGATCTTCGCAGTTCATCTTGGTTAAGCAACACTCCGCCCGGACACTACTTATATGGGTGATCTGGATGGCATTTAGATCTGAGCGCTTTCGCCCTTCGGAAGGCACGTTAAGATGTTCTTCCCGGCATTTTCAGTTGTTAGCCATGTCGGAGGCTTTCGGGTGGCCTAAAAATTCCGACATCAGAGTTGGCCACTACTTCATACGAAGAAGAAGAAGACCAATATGTTCCATGCCTCAATTCATATGTTTCATCATTATCATCAGCAGCAGCATTAATAGCTTGTTATATTTCCCAGCCAGAACGATGAAGACCTTGTAAAAGCAATAAATTTATTGTATAGTATTGTATTTGTATCTAAATTTTGCGTGAGGGAGAATTAAACAATACTCAATACCTTTCGCCTTTATTATATTAGTAAGATTGCTAGCCTTTTATGTACGTATTTTCTACAGATTACATTTGTTATGTTTAAATACCAAAATTAATTTTTGATTACTGTTTTTAGGGTAAATCACCATCATACACACCACGAAGGCTGCGGAAAAAATTTGCGTTGGACTGCTAAGCTATTAGAAGATACGCGCAAAACTGCGAGCTCTTGGGGAAAAAAGTTGGCGTTTTATAAAAAAGTAGGGAATTTAGAAAATATGATTGCAGAATCGAAAGCATATTTTCTAAATGTTGAAGTTTTGGAGAAATAAAAATATATTTCCTATAATTCTATTCTTTTTAGTATGTAGGAATTTTGAAAGCGTATACAAGAAACATAAAGACATGCGTGAATGACAACTTAGGATACAAATAAATAATAGGATATTTTTGCCGTTCTGTAAAAAATCAATGTAAAATATATCTTTATTCATGTCCGTTAAAATATTCAATAGTCTCCCCGAAGACATGAAAGATTTGACACTTAGCCTTTTTAAAATAAGACTTTACAAATGGCTTGTAGATAAATGCTTTTATACGATTAAATTGAATATATTAAAACTAAATAATAATTTACTATTTTTATTTCTTAATTTGAATGGTTAGTTTTCATTTTGACATATATTTATTAAGTAATCTCGATTGTCAACTTAATTATTGTTAATTAAAATTAACTGATATTAATGATAATTAATGACATATATACATATAACAATTTAATATTTGCACGCTTCTGTAATGAAGTATAAGTATGCGATCCACATAGCCTTTAAGATTTTCCTTTGTAATTACCATACTTTTATGCAAATAAATATAATTTGATTTGATTTGATTTAAAAATTATAAAGGTAGGTGCATTCAATCAAATTTGCTAAACATCCTTCCTTCCCTGACATATTATCAAAAGTCATTAAAACTTGTTAGTGAAGGTAGATTATAAATGAAAAAAAATTTCGTGTAAATGAAAAAATTGATAGATTAATACTTTACCTGCAGTATTAAATGATAGATTAATACTTTACCTGCATGACATTAATTTCTTGTTAGATTTATATTTTACCCATTATCATCATCAGCCTATAGCAGTCCATTGCTGGACATAGGCCTCCCCTAATGAGCGCCTGAGTCCCTGTCCTGAGCTCGATGCATCCAGCTTCTACCAGCAGCATTTCGCAGATCGTTACCACCTGGCCGGAGGGCGTATTATCAGTATATTTTACCCAAATCTATGGAAATTTTAATTATGTGGCAACCCTGCAGTTGAAATGAGAAAGACTAGGGTGGCCACGCAAACTATAAATCTATATATATACTTAATCTATGGTTTGTGGCCTAGACAGAGAAAGCTATATATATACTTAATCTATGGTTTGTGGTTCGCATGTGGTTCGTTCATTCATTTCATTCGTTTGAAGTTTAATAGTTTTGCGCCGCCATCCGATCCACCATCAAAAAAATCAATCATTTCTTTCGTGAGAAGCTGGCTGGGGCGTAAGCGTAAAAATTTAGGGTCAATGAGAATCTGAATTAGAGGAAAATGATTAGTTTTCATGATAGAATTTGCTTTCAAACCGTAATTGAAACTTTGAATTAGGCTCCAGCGTCATTTATTGACAAGCAGGTGATCCAGGTATGTATAGGCCGACCTAACCGAAAAGCGCCGTTTCGGTGAACTCCTATCGTCAATTCTTCTTCCTTCATAATTTGTATGGGTAACCTAAATCAATAACGTCGATGCTTTTTGCTTTAGACATTTTGTTTGGAGCATTTTACTATGTATTTCGTCTAAGCATCGCTTTGTTTTAGGCCAGAATGTCGAAGCGTTCGACTGAGGATAGCGGCAATGGCACCAGCCAGCCGCCGATCAAGAAAGTTCACTTCGAACCCCACCTAATAGGCCCTGTGTCCACCCTAGAAGAAATGGACATAAAAGTCCTGCAATTTCAGAACAAGAAACTTGCGCAGGTTTGTTATAACTTTTTTAGCCCTAGGTTACATGTAAACACATTTCAGGCAGCAATTGCTTGTACCACATGTCATAATCAGCTGTTTAACTGCATTGCAACAATCCAATGTCAATTTGTAATTTGTGTTGTTGCAGTGTTGTTTATTGTCCTCATTTCCTGTGCTCTTGACCTCCTTGTAAAATGTTCTAGCCTTTAGCCTATATATATTCCAGCAGAAACAGTCATATTCTGACAATAGAGATTTACAACACAGAAAACAATAAATACATAACTTTTCAACTTCCTATAAACACTGAGAATCATTCATAGGACTTTTGGTCTTTATTCAATCAGTTCACTTATTCAATTAGATCACTAAGTTAGGAAATGCCGAAGGCCTTCAGGTGACCTACAAACTCCCGAGACTAGAGTTGACCACTAGCTGATATGAATAATTCTTTAAGTTTAATCACTCAAGGTTTTATATCTGTGAGTTTTTTCAATCATCACCGCACATACTGGTGTAGATTCTGTTGTGCATTTTCATAATTATAAAATTAATTTGATAGCACTACACACTTACAGCAAAGGATCCTGATTATGCCCTCTATAGTAAAGTTTTAAGAACTGTAAGTAAGTCTATGATAATTTATTTATTATATTTATTCACCTAATGCAGGTTAACACCACACACAAAATAACAGGCAAAAGGATAAAAGTCTCAGAGCACTTGTAATTACAGGGTATCACAACACGCGTAAATATGAAACAAGATAACAAAGCAGTTAGTTCTATATCTAGGTTAGATAAAAAACATAATAACAATTAATTAATAAATCTGAAAGGGTAGAATTCACAACAGAATCACTATGTCTATTTGTTTGTAGAGAATAGAGCCACGTAACATATGTGAAGCGGGGCTGTGGGTTTGCATTGAGCAGGTTATGTCTAAGAGAATTCACTACAGAATCACTGTATGTTTGTAGAAAATAGAGCAACATACAGCTAGTGGCACGTAAGTCTAGCGCTGAATGAAACGTCTGCGCATGAATCTCTTGCTCTCTCGCCCCTAAGCTTCCTTGAAACCTTTTTTTACTTCTGCGCAATTACGGTCAGCACGGTCAGCACTAGACTTTCGACCTATAACATATGTGAAGCGGAGCAGTGGGCTTGATTCATACAATTCATACAGAATCACTGTTTGTATGTTTGTAGAGAATAGAGCAACGTCACAGATGTGAAGCGGAGCTCCGGGCTCGCATTGAGCAGTTGGAGAAGAGACAGACACAGGATGATGCAGTGTTGTGCGTTGTCAATCGCTACTGGAACTTGCTGAATGAAGATATCAGAGTGCTCCTGCAGAGATTTGATGCGGAGACTGCTGATGAATCAGAGAACAAAAGTAAGTTTTTTAGCCCATGCCAATACTTTAATCACAATGGATTTTCTATTGAGTCTTTGTCCTATCTAACTCACTGTGGTACATAACCAACAACAAAATCCACGAGTACATGGAAGTCCCAACAGTTGACGAGGAAATAAAAATAAAAGGGAAAAATTACTTGGAACGCCTTGGAACATGCCAACCCGCTAGCAAATCACTGGTAGAAAATCCAAACAACACAAAGCGGTTAAAGAGAATAAATTTATTGGATAAACAGCTGCCAAAGGAAGGAGAAAGGACTGATTAGTCTAGACATTAAACGCCACCACTCATCCACTTATAGTCCATTAAAAAAAAACTTTGTGTATGTGCGTTACAGCATGTTAACTTAATATCCCTAAAAGCTTAAGATTTCTGTGTCAGGATGCCAGACATCCTGACGAATAAGAAAACTATTGCCTATGAATTGGTCAGCAACAGGAAATTAATGGACAAAATGTGTTTTAAAAATCATTTATAATTTCAAAATATCATAATTCAAGGCATTTATGAATTAGAAAACAGCAATTAAGGATAAATCTTCAAATGAGGCTTATAATTTGCCTTAACTACTCAACCAATAACTTAAAATGACACAGAAAAGGACATACCTATAAGGGTAATTTTCATCTAGAGAAACTTCCCGAGGGTTGGGAAAATAACTTTAATGTGAAATTTTGTAAAAACAGGACCCATTGCTATCATTTTGGTGTGCAAATGAGTTACCTGCGGGGTGATTGACTAACTTTGTGGCAAACAGAAATGATTGACACAAATCCTGTTTTTACAAACTTTGACATATCATCTGTCGAAATTCAATGAACGTCAACTGTCACAGTTTGTAAAAACGGGACCGGTTTCAATAATTTCTGTTTGCAACAGAGTTGGCCGATCACCCCGCTGGACAGGCAGCTAGCATGCGGTCAAGATATGTAACTGCTAGGTGTAATGTTTTGTTTAAATTTTTACAGACGAGAATGAAGCAACAACATCATTTCTCATGCAGCTGTCCACATGGGATAAAGAAGAGTTAGATGCCCAGCTCGCAAACCGAGTGCAAGTGAGCAAACGCGCTGTCGCAAAGGTTCTCCAAGCGTTTGACAGGCTTCAGCAGAGAAATGATAAGATATGGCGGGCTATCAAGGGAGAGGGAGAAGGTATGCTAAAGCTAGACATAGACACAAACTGGGTGATGATATCTGAACTCTTTATCGATCGACAATCTCTCTGGCGCTGTGGGCGTATGTTCGCCTGAGACACAGAAGGTTGCGGATTCGATTCCCGCCGCGGGACAAATGTTTGCATAATCTGCAGTTATTTGTCTCACTTCTGGGTGTTTTCTATGTTTATTTAATGTATATGTTTACAAATAACATGAGTAGTATCTCGAGTCATATGGTTTCCAATATACAAGTTCTGATTAGTTTGGGACTAGATGATGCTGTGTCATAATGTCCAGCATATTTATTTATTTTATTTTATATGAAAATCTATGCAATAGAAACGCACTTATCGTATGCAATGCAACGCAATCACACGCCTCCTTCGCCACGTCGACTGCAATGTCCTTATCGGCATCAGGGTATGGGAAGGTGGAGGGGATGTTCGTACGCTGTCCCACCGACCAGTGTGTTTCTAGACGTTCGACCGTTCGCAGCGCGTCAGACAAATATAACGTGTACCAGAAGTAGTGCACCTGAGAAATTACAACAGCGTCTGTGGGGTTATTGGCTAACTCACTTCACTTCACTTCTTTATTAAATGGCTTCTGGGATATTAATCCACAATTTCGCCAGTATCTAGTAATTATACTAGTAATTATAATTGTTCATAATAATTTGAGGCAACGTAGTACGGTTTATAAGTCCAGTCGTCCAGTCTTCGGTCAGGTCCTATTTTCTGCTATAGCCATGGCGACTCTAACAAAAAACGATCGGCGCACAATTTTCTTCATCTGAGAATTCCCGTTCAATCTTCTTTTATTCCATTTCACTAATACTTGTGTCTTATAACTAACATTTATCGGTTATAATACCATGAATATTAAACGACATACATTAGAAAAACACTAGAAAATAAAATTTAATAAAATTGACAACCGTCATTCAAGATGCAAAAAATGGTCTTTGCTAACTCTGTTGCGAACAGAAATGATTGACACAGATCCTGTTTTAACACACTGTGACAGTTTGTCAATTGATGTTCATTGAATTTCGACGGATGAAATGTGAAACTTTGTAAAAACAGGATCGGTGTCAATCATTTCTGTTTACAGCAGAGTTAGCCGAGCAGCCCGCTGATGTCAATTTGCATTGCATACATGGAACAAGTGTGTACACCAATTCCTCCACGTTGCATCGCATACGTTTCGTACGTGGAACCATTGCGTCTCTCGCTATATGCTCTTACTTCATGCACCAACAATTGAACCCCTCAATTGAAGAACTGTTCAGAGGTTAATGCCGGCAAGGTTACAGGCATATTTGATTTTACTGTGTGTTAGTCGGAAATGGTAATGAGAAAAATGAATTATTTGACGAAATGGTAATGTAATACTACTGGAGGCTATTCTGAAATATTTTCACTAAAGTCATCTTTAAACTTAGATAATAGATTTTGAGTAAGGCTTAGACCTATAGATGAAGTTATTCACGATTTTTTTTGTTAGTTTTCAAGTTTTTGCGCTACAGAGTGTTACTGAGTATCCCTGCTTCTAAGCCTGTGTTAATTCAGGTCACAAATTATGTAGGTATATTCCAAGTTTTATCCAAATCTGTAACACCCGTTACGGAGTTGAGATGGAACAAACAATCACACATACCCAGAGACAATCAGACAAACTTTCGCATTTTATTAAAATGGCTTCCGCCCGCGAATTTGAACAAGGGTACCACCGCCACCTAGATAAAAAGTAGCCTATATGTTAATCCAACAAAATTTCAGCTCTATCCATTCAGTAGTTTTACGTTAGCGAAGAAAGAACAAATATTTCACATGTACACATTTCACAAACTTTCGTCTTTATAATATTAGTAAGATTGATTGATTGATTTAAGTTTTCAATCAGTGCCTCCTACCCGTCATGACATACGGAGCCAAAACGTGGATACTCACAGTACGGCTAGTCCACCAGTTTAAAGTCGCTCAGCGAGCTATGGAACGAGCTATGCTCGGGGTTTCTCTGAAGGATAAAATCCGTAACGAGTTTATCCGACATAGAACTAAAGTTGTCGACATAGCTCAGAGAATTGCAAGCGGAAGTGGCAGTGGGCTGACCATATCTGCCGAAGAACCGATAACCGTTGGGGTAAACGAGTTCTTGAGTGGAGACCGCGGCTCGGCAAACGTAGTGTAGGACGCGGACGCCCTCCGGCCAGGTGGGGTGACTATCTGCGAAAGGCTGCTGGTAGAAGCTGGATGCGTCGAGCTCAGGACAGGGTGCAATGGCGCTCATTAGGGGAGGCCTATGTCCAGCAGCGGACTGCTATAGGCTGATGATGATGATGATGAAGATTGATTATTGTATCGGAGCTGTGATTAGTGTGATAGTAGGAAGTAGGAGCACTCGTGACGTGGCTGCAGATCATCTTGGCTGAGCACCACTGCTCCCGGTTGCTACTTGGATAGGTGTTTTGATGTTGCCATCTGCTTTTTAGTCGTTATGCCATGTCGGAGGCCTTCGGACAGCCTAAGTGTACAAGTTCGTAGGCGACTACAACAGCAGTAGCAGGCGACGTCGCTGCGACACTGGTTTATATGTATTTCTATGAAATACCTTCGACTTAGCGACACGTTGTCTGCCGCTACGGGCCGAACGTCTGTCGCCCCACCGCAGATCAGTAATAACCAACTGGTTTACGGTGCTGTCTGGTACTGACATCTGCGAGTCGGGTTCGGATATATGACTGCAGCGACACGTCGCTCTGCTGCTGCTGCTAGAGTCGGCTACGAACTTATACCTTAAAACTACAACACAAGATTTGGCAACTAACTCAAACGAAGAGGAAGGTAACAAGTTTTGTTCAAAGTAACATAATCTTTCCACAGAAGGCGCACCAGCCCCGTCGTTAGACGAAGTGATCCGTGCTACGAACGAGGAGGTAACAGTCGAAAACTGCAGGCTGCAAGGTCTGTGCACTCGGCTCCACGAGTCGCATCACGAGATGACGTTACGCGTGGCGCACCTGCAAGATGCTGTGAATAGCCGCGACACGGAGAATGCTGAGCTCAAGAACCAAATTGACGATCTGCAGTATGAGCTATTGAAGGTAAGAGCGCGATGGATCAACTCGAAGTGGGGACCTGTATTCCAAGGTCTTCCAAGAATGTGTGTAGCTGAATACATATATGTCTCTCACAAAACAGTAACCTACAAACGCTACTACCCAATAGAAAGGAAATGCGTGGGAATTCCCTCAGCCATACATTCCATAAATCTATGTTTTAGTAATTATGTATGTTGGTATTAACAAAAAAAATATGTAAGTAAGTATTATCAGACAACAGTCCAGGACATTGGAAATCGACTTATGGAGCTCAAGTGGGGATGGGCGGGACACATTGCGAGGCGTGGTGATGACAGGTGGAGCAAGACATTGACCAAATGGTGGCCGAGGGTAGGCAAAAGAAGCGTCGGAAGACCAGTAGCGAGATGGGTCGACGACATATTCGTGTCGCCGGGCGAGCGTGGATACGACTAGCACAAGACCGTGGTGGATGGCACAAACTCCGGGAGGCCTATATCCAGTATCCAGTGGATAAAGTCGGGCTGTGGATGATGATGATGAATATTATCAGTCATGTTGTTCGCATAATAAAAGCACTGCTTAATTATGGACTAGATGATGTCCAGCATTATTAATTATCTAACCTCAGAAATCTAAAATATGTACCTATTTGTATTCTCAGGTCCGCTCTCGAAATGACAAACTAGAGAACCATCTAGCGGAAGCCATCGAGAAGCTGAAAAGCCTGCACCAATCAGGCGCGACGGCCGTGGCCGCCGGGCCAACGGTGTCCACTCACGCGCACGCCGGCGGAGCCGTCGCGGCCGCTAAGCTCGAGGATATCGCGGCAGAACTGGAGGAGCAGAGAGAACTGGCCAATAACAGGCTGGCAGAGTTGGATAGGCTGCATCGACAGCATAGAGACACGCTGAAAGAAGTTGAGAAGCTGAAGATGGATGTAAGTGCATCTTTTGACCATACCACAAGTATTGTTTGTTGTTTTGTAGTGTTTCTATCTATAAACATTTTTTTATCTATATTTAGTCAAGTCGTCAGTCTTCAGCCGATTCATGACCTGATATAACAATGGCTATAATGAAACTATCAGCAAAAAATCCCTTCATCCGTTAAAGCTTAACACATTTCATTTGACTAAGTGTGTCTGTCTTCTTACACTTATTGTTGTTATTGGTTAGTGAAAACAAATTTTGCACAACCTACATCAGAAAAAAAAACTAGATAAAATAAAACAAAAATCACATTGTTCCAAAATGAAAAAGTTACCCTTGGACGTTATGCGCCTGCCTGTGTTTGTTGCTTTCCGTTCCATGAGCCATGTATGACGAAAATGTTGAACGGCGAAACACTGGAACCACCATCTCTGCCATTGTGGGACCGTTCAAGTATTACGTAAGCAAAATTTATTACAATTTTTGACCCCTAGTCCCCTCCCCTAGTCAGCAAAAGTAAGCAAAGCTCTTACCCCCACTCCCATTCTTTACGTAAACATTGGTTCCTATATGCATTTTTCTTTAAATGTATTCTGGTTTAGATAGCGAATAGCGCGCGGTAATTCCTCTACTCGGTTTTAAGAGAGTCCCTAATCGTATTCATTTTGTGGGTATCCCCGAAAATGCGTTTCGTTTTCAAACGTAGACAATGTGTGGGTTGGCAATGTGTAAAAAAATTAATAACTCCTACTGACGTAATTACCATATAGACGCCCCTACCCCCTGTCATCAAAAATAAGCAAAGCAAGGACTCCCCCGCCCCCCGAAGTAATCCAGACTACGGACTTTAAAAAAATTGTTCTGATTCTAAAACAATTTATTTATTTCAGATCCGACAACTGCCAGAATCTGTGATAGTGGAGACGACAGAGTATAAATGCCTGCAGAGTCAGTTCTCGGTGCTTTACAACGAGTCTATGCAGATGAAGACAGCTCTCGATGAGACGCGGCTTCAGCTGCAGAACGCTAAGAATCTACACATGAGGCAGATTGAGATGATGGAGGTAAGATACTCCACCACTAGCCTATATTTGTCCACTGCTGGATATAGGCCTCCATTCTAGAAAAGGGGATCATAACCCCCACACTGGGCATGCGGGTTGCAGATCGCTGTGAATAACTTCTCGCACCGCCGCGCATAAGCTGCTGCTTATCGGCGGCCAGGGAAAGCTAAAGTTATGTTTATGATTTGGATGATATTGTCCCTACTAATCTATGCATTAACAACACTATACAGTTATAATTGATGACTGGATAATTATTTCGTAAGTAGCTGACGGCCTCTGTGGCGCAGTGAGCGAAGGTCCGCCTGAGACGCAGTAAATTGCGGGTTCGATTCCCGTCATTATCATCATCAGCCAATAGCAGTCCACTGCTGGACATAGGCCTCCCCTAATGAGCGCAATTGCGCCCTGTTCTGAGCTCGACGCATCCAGCTTCTACCAGCAGCCTTTCGCAAATCGTCACTCCATCTGGCCGGAGGGCGTCCTACACTACGTTTGCCGCGGTCTCCACTCAAGAACTCGTTTACCCCAACGGTTGTCGGTTCTTCGGCAGATGAACATATGGCCAGCCCACGGCCACTTCAGCTTGCTAATTCTCTGAGCTATGTCGACTACTTTAGTTCTATGTCGGATAGTCTCGTTGCAAATTCTATCCTTCAGAGAAACTCCAAGCATGGCTCGTTCCATAGCTCGCTGAGCGACTTTAAACTGGTGGACTAGCCGTACTGCGAGTGTCCACGTTTCGGCTCCGTCTGTCATGACAGATAGGACGCACTGATTGAAAACTTTCGTTTTCAAACTTTGTGGTATAGGTGACGAGAAAAGTCGACGTAGTTTTCCAAATGCTGCCCAACCCAGCTGAATCCTCTTGGCCTCCTTCTCGAAGTTGTTTCTACCCAATTGGAATATCTGCCCGAGGTACGTGTACTCCGAAACAATTTCGAGAAGGTGTCCATTAACGACGACAGGTCTTGGATCAATTCGGTTGACCATGACTTTGATCTTGTCCAAATTCATGCCAAGACCTATCTTTCGCGAGGCTGATACTAGGCCGTCCAGCATCTGTTGCAGCTCCTCCAGCGACTCCGCCAGTAGGACTATGTCATCAGCGAATCGCAAGTGTGAGATGTGCTCGCCGTTTATGCCCATACTTTTCCAGTCTAGCGTTCGAATCCCGCTGTGGGACAAATGTTTGCATGTTCTGCAGATATTTGTCTCGGGTCTGAGTGTTTTCTATGTATGTATTTACAAAAAATATATATAATTATATATCAATCATGTGGTTCCCATAGTACAAGCTCTGCTTAGTTTGGGGCTACATGATGCTGTGTGATAGTGTCCAGCATTATTTATTTATTTGTTTATTTAGCTTTGATTGTTGTTATTTATTCTTTGTGTATGTTATGTATTTACTTTCCTGTTGTTACTAATAAATAAATATAAAAAATTACATTCCAGAGCGAAGAACTATCACGTCAAAAGGCTCTCCGCGCCGAAATGATCCAACTAGAAGACGTGCTCGGCCAACTTCGCAAAGAATACGAAATGCTACGTATAGAGTTTGAGCAGAACCTCGCGGCAAACGAACAAACTGGACCGATCAACAGAGAAATGAGGCATCTTATCACTTCGCTACAGAACCACAACCAACAGCTGAAGGGCGAGGTGCATAGGTATAAGCGAAAATACAAAGACACAAGCCAGGAACTCAATAAGGTATAATAATGCTTGACGAGAGAAGTGAATCTTAATGTTTTTTGGTTTCCATTTTTGTCGACAGTGGCGCACAGGTAAGGTGCTTGGTAAGTTGTAAATGTATGCGCAACACTAATGGGACATAATTGATACAGTGTTACACTGAAGAACATTACATAGTTTTTAACCTATACTACATCGCTGATAATATTGAATACTAGTGCTTTTGCAATGTTTGTAGTAAAATCTTAATATGAACGTGTTCTCAAAATTTTGATCTCTAGTCTACATATCTTCGAGCGTACTTATATTTCGACGGTAATAATGTGGGTAGCTTATCTGTAGGATCACCAATTGGCAATAAAAAGAATCGAGCTCCATTAGTATCCATTCTGTGCCCAAGGTGTTGCATTTAACTCATTTTCTTGAAGGTACCCATAACCAACAGGATGATCTCCAGCGATTCAGGTTTGCAGCAACGTACGCCTATCACACCTCCATAGCGAAAGGCCGTTGCTTGTGCATAAACAAAAGATGTATGGATTGGAGGGATGTTAAAAGCAACCTTATGTCTAGGCTCGTAAGGAACTAGAGGAGGCAACGGCACGCGGTGGCGCCCCCGCGGCCCCTGGCGCCGAAACCACAGACGAGAAACCCCTTGCGATCAAGAAAGAAGAACCAGATCCCGAGGTTTGTAATACTAGGGGTCAGAAATTGTTGCTTTCATAGATTGGAGTTTCATCGTAAATATAAACTAGAACCGAGTATTATTTAACATCAGCTTCCAACTAAAGTACCTTGCTGAAATTGATTTCCATTTGAATAGATACAATTTGGATATATTTCATCTTCCATCTTTTGTTCTGGCCACTGTGAGTTTCTAGAGTATATTTGTGGTCACCAAAAGGGTGTTATAGTTGTGACGGTGAATATACCCCATATACGCGTGACTTTATGTATGTATGCACATACATAAAGTCACGCCTATTTCCCAGAGAGGTAGGTAGAGACCATGTATCTCTACTTCCTACGTTCCTGGCAAATCTCTTTTGCTTCATATAATGAGGAATTTAGATCCGTATTGTAATGAGAGCAACTTAGAATCAAATGGGGAATTGATTGAATGGCTTTGATATCACTGCGGTCATGAAGACATTTTGTGATCGCGATCCAGTCACTAGTGTACAAGCTTGAGCTTTAACTATAGAGGAGTTGGCCTGGTGTTAATAGTGAGTGGTAATATTTCAGGGCGGTGAGGGGGAAGCGGGGGCGGGAGCGGCGGGGTGCACGGCGGCCGCGAAGGAACACGCGCGTGCCAAGATACAGGAGCAAGATCAGATCATCAAGGATCTCAAGCAACAGATCAAGTGAGTTTAACTCCTTCATGTATTACTTGTGCTATAGCATGAATTTTTATATTTTATTAACGCAGGTGTGACTTTGCGGAAATCCATTTCAAGATATTCAAAAGTCAAATTATTTTAGTACACATTTTGTTCTAAAATATTGTAAGATTGAATTATATTAAACAAACAAGAACTTTAACTATTTGCCTTATAGATCGAGAAGTTAATTTTTAAGATTTATGTTAAATAAAAACGTAAACTATTTGCCTTATAGCTCGAGAAGTTTATGATTTTTGAACGACAAATTCGAACCATCTAATCAATATAAGCTAAAAATTCTAGATTTTATGCATATCGAACATTACTACTCAGATGGGACTTCAAGCAACCTCCCCTTTAGTGAAATTCCCATAAGTGAGAGTTAAATCTTAAAAATCATCACTATTTCCTTTTTCAATGAATACTCGTCTCTTACAGAAAGGCTGTGAACGAACAGAAAGAATTGAAACTCTTACTGGACATGTACAAAGGAGTGAGTAAGGAGCAACGGGACAAGGTGCAGCTCATGGCTGCTGAGAGGAAAGCGAGACAAGAGCTTGACGACCATCGGCAGAAAGCAAAGATGGCGCAGGTAATTATTGTTACTTATCAATCAATGCTCAGGAGTAGTTCTGTGCTGACATGTATTGAAAAGTCATCGGTGCTTGATTGTCACATTCAATTTTGAATTCAGTTTTTGCATCTACATTTTAGATGATTTTAATCATCAAAGGGAATCCCTTTGCTTTAAGGAAAGAGATTCACTTTTTTTTTCCTTTAAGGAATAACTTTTACTCCTGACCGGGCGCTGTGACCGGGTGGTGGACATGGTTAGATAAAAAGGCTTGCTCAGCACCTATACCATCCTCTCAGCTTTGTCGGTCTTACCCATAGGAAATGAGATCAAACATCGAGAGGAACCTGACAGGTTTCCTCACAATGTTTTTCTTTAAGAGTTTTTGAATACAATTAATTGACTCAGGCGTGACTTTGCGGAAATCCATTACAAGATATTCTATAAGACAAGATATTTAGTACAAATTCCGTCTGCGGAGTTCTGCGTCGTTGTTGTTTTTTTTAGCGACGTCGACGTTGGTGGACAGCGAGTCGATCATTCCTGAGGATGCCTTATGGGGAAGGCGAAACATTGTCGAATTTCTGTTGAGTTTCTTGTGTATTTATGTGTGTGTCGTTTCTCCAAGCTAATTACAGGTTAACGTGTTGTTTTTATTGGTGGAAGAGTAAGTAGACGGTTGCATTTATTAATGATTGCATGTTTGCTTGTTCTTTCTCTGATTTGCATGTGAATCTGCGGGCGGGAGGGCGGTGCATGCGTATGCATTTTGTGGAACTTGTCAGAGAAAGTTAGCGGAATTTGTACTAAATATCTTGTCTTATAGAATATCTTTTTTTTTGAATACAGGCAAAAATTCAAAATGAAAAAAAAAAAATCATGTGAAGCTATAGTTAACATTCTATAAGTTACCCTATTGGCCAGTATACATAGATGCTTGGGTAACTGTGGAGGGGATAGCGGATTTTGAATAAACTTCATAAAAACTCATGCAAAATATTTGCACTATATCTCTGCCATAAAGTTTCAATGTACATTACACACTCTTAGAATGTTAGGTTTGATTGGAATACTGAATAGCTCATCGTCAATTTTACCTACGATGAATGGCCTAACATCACTTATGTTTGGAAAGTATATTAGTCTTATGAGTGCGAGTGAGATAGAATGTATTCCAATATCTACAAGTTCACAGATAAACCCCACGCGAAAGTAACATCGCCTTTTCTCTCTCTTTTTTAGAGTTTTTTCACTTGGGTGAATATACCACTCATTTATTACTGATAAAAAACAGTACACAGTAAACAGTATACATAGTACCAATCACAAAAAAAAACTAAAACCCTCAAGTTTAGTCCAAAGGAGAATGCCGAGAACCCGTACCAATTGCGTTAAAACCGAACGTATCCCATAAAATTTATTATATTTTATAAATGACATTAACATTTTCTTTAGTTTTACACACCGACGGGATTAATAATCAAGTAAAAAAATATTTTGTTGATTTGGTTTCCGTTGCACGCCGCCATTAGACTACAACAACCAATGCTAAATACGTTGCTATGGCAACAAACATTGATGTAAAGTGTTACTATGGCAATAACCCTCATTTTTAATTATTTTGGCAGTAGAATCGTCTAAAAACTTATTGGAATTTTTTTTGACGCACTCTGTTTTGTCTTGGTACCAAGCGCCATACATCAGACGGCATTCTCCTTTTACTAGGTATAGCTATTGCTTGCATACTAAAACAACTCTTATTAACAGGAGAGTAAAAGAGAACGTCGCTTAGCGGACGAGGACGCGCTCCGCAAGATCAAACAACTTGAAGAACAGAAGTATGAGCTTCAGAAGCAGTTGTCGTGTGTGCGTCCGAACGCGGCCGATCCATTGCACGGCTTCTCTAGACCCTTCGCTGGATCACAGGTACTAGATATACGGTTAGAACTATACCTTAATCATAACTACCTTCGATCAACTATACAAAGGATTTTGCACTATCCGACCGAAAACGGCTTGTCTAAAACTCCGCCAAAACGCATCGGAGCAGCAGTTTTCATAGAGTCGGCTTACCTAGATTTTCTGTCTTCTCTTCTTTATTATAGATGCGATAATCAATAACCATCAATAATCATTAATAATTTATTTGATAAAGAATATTTACACGTCAATCAAACATTAAGCACGACAATCAAACATTAAGTAGGTACCAATAATTAGGTAGGTATAAATAATTAATTATGTGACGATATTTGTATGATGTGCTTATCGGAGCAGTAGTTTTTTTAGCAGGCTTACTTAGATTTTCTGTCTTATCTTCTTTGATAAAGAGGCGATATTTGTATGACGTGCTTTTGACAAATGATAGCTAGCAATATATGCCACTTTTTTCAGAGTGCATAGTACGGCGCGCGATATCCTTTGTATATTTGATCGAAGATAACTACCTAACATAAGTTTCAATCTCTACTATTAACAATAACACCTGCCAATATCAGTCCAATGCTGGACATGACTTCTCGTCCTATAGTCCCCACTAGGGCTTGCAAATATTCGAAAATATTCATATTCGAATATTCGAATTTTTTTCGGACACTATTCGAATTATTCGAATATTATTCGAATAATTCGAATTATTCGAATATTATTCGAATAATAGAAAAACACTATGATTTTATTAAAATCACATCTTATTGTGTTATTTTGAGTGTTATTTTCATGAAGAAGTTTAAAATATAAACTTATTTTTTTCTTAAACGCGTTTTTTCCATGAACTAATTAAAAAAAAATACAAAAAGGTATGTCACCGTAACGAGACATTGGTGATTTACACGCACAATCAACCACAAATTAAAATTTTCTTCTTCGTATGAGCTAGTAGCCAACTCTAGTGTCGGAGATTTTAGAGATCTCAGACACTGAACACTTAACAACTGAAAAGCCGGGACTAACATCTTAACGTGCCTTCCGAAGCACGGAAGTGGTCAAATCTAAATGTCACTAAACAGTCATCCATCCAAGTAATGACCACGCGGAGAGTTGCTTAACCAAGGTGATCTCTTAAGTACACCGAAGTAAACCACGCCAAGGACAAAGCAGCACCAAAAGGGTTCGTTTGACTGGCTCGGTAATGTCACTCTAAAAACAGTCTTATAAATCTAGGTTAGTTGTTATTTTAACAAAATCATGAAAATAAACATTCACGTTAACGACAGAGACGAATGGACAGAACAGTCTCGTCAACTACGCGAATGCACTACGCGACACTTCCGAGTGTATCCGAACCGTGTTCCGAACCCGATAAAAGTTATTGGGTTTGGATCGGATCGTTCGACATGTTGTTTACCCGAACGACGACGTAAACTTGTATAGTCTTGTATGGATATATCGCGCGAACTCTTAAGTGGCATTTCATGCACATCTGAGTTCCGATTTCGGTGTTATTAATTTAAATTGAATATTCGAATATTGAAATATCAGTATTCGAATATTCGAACAAAAATAATATTCGAATTATTCGAATATTCGAATGCAAGCCCTAGTCCCCACATTGGGAATTCAAAATTCAAAATTGCATATCAAAATATGCGTCGGCGAAGTCCGCGCGGTGTGAAAAGGACGCCTATTGTGACACACTGCTGATAGAGAAAAATGCTAATCTACGCCAAAAGGCGTAAATGTAGATGCTACTTAAAAATATAGAATTTTTGCTTGTTCGGCCATCATCCAAAAACTATGATAGTTGTACGGTCTCCCCTAATAATAAAAGGGATATGCTTATAATCCCCACACTGAGCATGCGGGTTGGGGATCGCAGGGCATAGCTTCTCGCACCGCCGACGCTTACTGTCCGTCATGGAATTTAGCTGTGCCGGTGTTAGGCTGCGCTATGCCGCAATCAGCCGGCAACCAGAGCCCCGTTTGGTTATTAAACAGGGTGCATCACAGCAGGTGAGGTTGGCTTTGGTTCTGAAGATGGAGGTTGGAACTTCGTACCCCCTATTTCTAATCCATAAACGTTTTATTCTGCACACTGGCAACATTGTTCCAGCGGTGAACTAAAATATGCTCTATTGCTTCTATATAAGGAAGAAGAGGCCCTACTGAATGAAATGGAGGTGACGGGGCAGGCGTTCGAAGACATGCAGGAGCAGAACTCACGGCTAATTCAACAGCTGAGGGAAAAAGACGACGCAAATTTCAAGCTTATGTCCGAGAGAATAAAGGCGAACTCGTTGCACAAGTTGCTAAGAGAAGAGAAACAGCTGTTGCAGGAACAGGTAGGGCAAGAAGCTTAAAAAATAGTGGAAATTTCTTAGGCCTTTGTTAATAAACATAATTTGGGGTGTGGGGCTGTAGCTGACTGTTAGGATTTAATTTTTTTTAAATAGTTTTATGCTTCATAATAGTGTCAAATGTTATTGAAATTGACATAAAACCGGATAATTTAATAGTGTTAATCTATTCTACTACCCATAAAAAGTGAAAGGGAAATATTAAAAACAAACTATGAAAGGGCAGCACTGAAACCGTACACTGTGGGTCACTTTCATAGATATACATAGTAACCAGTACATATATTACACGTGACTGTACCGCCTATTTTTGAAACCATCATACCGAATGCGTTAGTTATTTGATTTAAGCGTGACTTTGCGGAAATCCATTACAAGATATTCAAAAGACAAAAATTTAGTATGTACGAATTCAGCTAATCTCTGACGAGTTACACAAAAACCCAATAGAAATTCGAAAATGTTTCGCATTCCCCATACGGCATTCTTAGGAAATGATCGACTCGCTGTCCGCCTTCGGCACTCCGCAGACGTGTTGCTTCGCCGAGTGTCAAACAGAAAATGTCTGTGAGTCTGTCTCCGAGTGCCGAAGACGGACAGCGAATCTATCATTTCCTGAGGATGCCTTATGGGTTAGGCGAAACACTGTCGAATTTATATTGGGTTTTTGAGAAACTCATCAGAGAATATTAGCGGAATTTGCACTAAATATTTTTGTCTCAATATTTAATTTCATGATATTCCTAGGTGTTAACCCGGGACCAGCAGATCGAATCAATGGGCGCTGTAGCGAGGAGGTTAGAAGAGAAAGAGCGGTTGCTCCAAGCAACTCTTTCCGCTGTTGAGAAGGAGCTGTTACTGCGGCAACAAGCCATGGAGATGCATAAACGGAAGGCTATTGAGTCAGCGCAGTCGGCCGCCGATCTCAAACTGCATCTTGGTAAATGAGAATGATAAATGTTTATTAGGACAAAAAGCAATGATCAGGTACAGAAGATGGATTATAGTAATAAGTTACATATTAGTAGTATGAGCAGGTGTACCTAGATGAGCTATGTTCCCCGCACTAGGTCTCTTTTGAGCCTGTACAGCGGGGTCACAGTGACTCGCCTGGGAATCTATCACAATGATTTAGTAGCTACATAACAAATTCGTTTAATGGCTGGTGCTAGAGTCTCATTTATATAAAAACTAAAATAGGTACGTATAGAAAATAAATATTTACAAATAAAAAATAAAAAAAGAAATATTGATATGACTAGTGAGACTTCACCCCGAGAAGCTGTGCCCTGCGGTCCCCAACCACGCCTATACTAGTGAAACCACCACTCCTGCCTATATCAATCCGCTGCTGGAAATAGGCCTCCCCTAATAAAGGGGGGCATGCCCATAATCCCCACGCAGGGCTTGCGTGTCGGGGATCGCAGGGAACAGCTTCTCGCACCGCCGACGCGAGCCCCGTTTGTTAGATAAAAGGGTCACGGGCAGGTGAGGTTGGTTTGGGTTCCGAATATGGGGGTTGGCCTTCACGCCCCAGACTAGTGAACCGATTGAACTGAAATTTACACATTATGTAGTTCTAGACCAGGAATTACATATTTATATACCCTACTACGTGACCGCGAAGCCGCGGGTAGAAGCTAGTATGAAATAAGAGCAGGGAAATAATGAGAGGCAGCTGCATCCGCTTCTGAAACTACTACTGCAAACACCAATATATTCTTTTGACAAAATATTGTTGAATTTTGCAGAGAAATACCACGCGCAAATGAAAGAAGCGCAGCAAGTTGTAGCGGAAAAGACAAGCGCGTTAGAGGCAGAAGCGTACAAGACCAAAAGATTACATGTGAGTACTTTTTCTCCTTTCCTCTCTGTATAAATAACAGTTAGTTATTTATTGTGCTGTGCTACTTAACTTATTTATTTAATTAAAAAAGTCATCAACTTAGTATAGCACAGTGAAAAGAAAAACCGTTCACAGATTCAAGTACATGCTTAGTGTTACGTGTTACTACAATTAATTATACAAGTAGATGAGAGACTACATGGTGTCCAGACCTACTAATGGCCGATTCCTATAATATACCGTTACGGATGACGTTTCGTTTTTCCTTGAAAAACTAGCAAATTTCCGACGCCTCGTTGTTAATTTTTGACAGTTTTTCAAGGGAAAACTGTCATTGGTCTCCTTGGTGTCTAATTCGCGTAATTGCAATAATTGCAACGCTTCGGGGCTGAAGTGAGTTATACTTACTTTACGCGTCGGAGGCGGATGCTTCGTTAGCGGGACAAATAGATGTGAAAGGTTTGTTCTTCCTTCAAAAAATAATACCCTACTACAAAGTTTGCGTTTTTGTATGGAGATGTCAAAGTTTTAACATTTCCCGCTAGTAGTCTATGTTCTATAGGTCCATTTACACACAAATATTATTATCATCATCGGCCTATATCAGTCCACTGCTGGACATAGGCCTCCCCTAATGAGCGCTATTGCGCCCTGTCCTCAGCTCGACGCATCCAGCTACCAGCAGCCTTTCGCAAATCGTCACTCCACCTGGCCAGAGGGCGTCCTACACTACGTTTGCCGAGCCGTAGTCTCCACTCAAGAACTCGTTTCACCCAACGGTTATCGTTTCTTTGGCAGATATTACCAGCGCACTGCCACTGTCACAGTTTGCTAATTCTCTGACCTATGTCTGAGCTAGGAATAATAAATAGTTTTTTTTTATCCGAGTACCACATGAGCGAAGTCTTAACTGTGTCTAGTTAGTAATAAAAGGCCTTTGTTCATAGGAAGAGCTTGCGATATTGCGGCGCAAGGCGGAGCGGATGAAGAAAATGGAACAAGCCGGAAGCAGCATGGACGAGGTGTTGCTTGAAGAGATCAGAGAATACAAGGAGACCCTCACATGCCCATCTTGCAAGGTAAACCAACTACTGAATCTTAAGCCTGTCTTAGTAATCAAAGGCTGATTGCGGCACAGCGTAGCCTAACACCGGCACAGCTAAATTCCCTAACTGACGGGCAGCAGCGTTGGCGGTGCGAGTAGCTGTGTCCTGCGATCCCCAAACTGCATGCCCAGTGTGAGGATTATGGGTATATTCTCTTCTTATAGAGGACGCCTATGTCTGGCAGTGAACGTTATTGCTGTTGTTTTAAGCCTATCTTCCTTCTGTCCTCAACCTATAAAAGTGCACTACTGTCCCATCTCCCTGCGATTACTAACTCTTCTGCTAAGCATGGTGATAATGGTAAACCCTCCCAAATTTCCCCCCTATTTCCGGGAGGGGTAGGCAGAGGCCATGGATCTCCACTTGCTACGATCCTGGCATATTTCTTGCTTCTTTCACTCATCACATTCTTCATACATCCTCGTCGGTTTAGGGTACCCTTGGTCCTTTTTACAGCGCGTCTGAGATTTGAAGTAATAAAAGTGTCTTGAGCAGAGTCCGCAGCTCGGCAAACGTAGTGTAGGACGCGCTCCGGCCAGAGGGCCTAGTACGAGTTGCACATTTCGAAAACTTGTATATTAGTAACTTGTTTATAGTATACTATCGAGATCAATTTTGAAGTACCTTTTTTCGATAATTACCTCACCGTTTTGAGTGATAATTATTGCAATCTGCAAGAAGATTACATTACCTACGTTGATCGATTAGTTTCAACTTAAAACCGGTTGCGTAATTTTCAAAAAACGTACATCAAAATTGAGCTCGATATGGTAAACCAAGAAAGTTTTCGAATTGTGCAACTCGTACTAGGGGTAGAGGTGCAGTGACGATCTGCGAAAGGCTGCTGGTAGAAGCTGGATGAGTTTAGCTGAGGACAGGGTGTAATGGCACATCATTAGTGAAGGACTATGTCCAGCAATAGACAGCTATGGTGTAGGCTGATGATGATTAAAATTAAGATATACTTCCATTCTGTTCTTCTAATGTCAGCATATCGGTCCATTTCACCATTTTTTTTTAATTTTTAACCTATGCTGCCTATGTCTAGCAGTGGACTGCTATAGGCTGATGATAATGATGATGATGACGATGAACCTATGCTGTCCCATTGCTGGGCAAAGAGCGACTTATGATCACTTGCTGTCTCCACCAGTTAGTACAGAAAGCATCAATATCGTCACCAACAAGGAGTTCAATTGCGGGAAAGGGAGTCAATTTTACATCGATATCGTCGCACTAACGTTTCTGAGGCCTCACCGGCGTCTTTGTCCATCTGCAGGTCCCCATTAGGTGACGATCGATCAACAAATATTAATATGCAATTGTTATTTCAGGTGAAACGCAAAGACGCCGTCCTAACGAAATGCTTCCACGTGTTCTGTTGGGACTGCCTCAGAACGCGCTACGAGACGCGACAGCGCAAGTGTCCCAAATGTAACGCGGCGTTCGGAGCCAACGATTACCACCGCCTCTACCTTTCCACCTAGACGTGAGCGTTTCAACCTTATTATGTACATAAGATCGGTATCAGCTTACCCATGACTCAAAATGAAAGGGGCCCCAGGGGACCTAAGTCCGGAGACAGAACTAATGTTGGAAATTATACACGTTTTCGATATGGCTAGTAAGCCGGGATCAACAGCTAACCGCGCGACCAAAGTCAACGCCGGCGGTCCGATTATTGATTTAATATGGACCGAGCTAGATGCTTTGAACAATCGGCATAGAGGTAAAATTTGTCTGTAAAAAACAGGCATACTAGATCATTGATGTAGGTATCGACCCTATGTGGAACCTGAATATCTTAAATCTGTGTTGATGTGCAATCTGCCTTCTGAGAAACAGAGGTGAATTATATCTATATTCTAGATTAGATTTGGCAATCTTCATCGGCTCGAGAATGATGGCCGAGCTAGGCAAATAATGCTTCTATCAATCATAATTCTAAATAGGAAGTAATTTAGAACTTAGTAAGTGGCGATTGGCAATCCGTTTCTTGATTAGAATCATACAAATAATGGCAACATAGCTCTCAATATTTTATCTGCTGTTAATGTTGCCTGTAAAATCGTTTTTAAATATAAGGTCGATGTAGAGTCATTTATTTATGGCCTTCTATTTATATCTAAGTAATGCCGTAATTGAAATAGCTTTTAATTGAGGCGAATTATTTCGATGTAGTTCTTCATGATCACAATAATTGTTTTCTGGCCATTCGGCTATTGCTGGAGCAGTAGCTTCGGCAACTTTAGGAAATTCATTCCTTATTTGTAAAGCTGTAGTTATTTAAAATAAATAAAGCGACGCTTTGCATACTAGTTACGTATGAATTTAAATGCATTTCGCATACATGTACATTGGATACTTGAATTTGTATAGTGATGATGTTATCATGAAATCGAACAAGTGCGTGCACTTAATCTGTATTTATTTGTAAGGGTAGAAAATATTTGAGATGGTATGATTGTTTTTGTGAAAGAATGAGGGATGTTTTCTACTATAGTTAGGGAAATCTAATTGACAGCCCGCTCTGACTGATAATATTTTAGGTTATACTGATCATTGGGCTTGAAAATCTTGTTAAACAACGAGATTAGTAAAAATTAAACGGGTTTTTGTTTTCGGGTCAGGATTGCAAAGTATGGCGCTATGTGCCGATCAAATAAGTACCTTACCTATCTGATATACCTGTGTTTATTATGTGTACTTATTTCAGAAACTGACGCTTGTAAAAATGAATTCATTAAAATTGTAGGGCTGTGCACTCTCAATTCAGTTTTCAGTAGAAATATTCACAAAAAAATAGACTAATCAGCTGACCAATAAAAAAATCTTTCATCAATGAGTAGAAATACTGTGGGTACCATGGATACTGAAAAAGTTATTAATAAAACAGTAACGGCAAAAAATTTCGACATTATATTTTCCTTTCCAAGTGTCACATAACGATTCGGTATCGGCCGATAAATAAATTTGATTGGCTTCCAAATTTTTTCAACTTACCGTAATACTTATAAACGTTAACCATTGCTTAGAATTATTCGTCTATGATGTCGATTCTGTTGTGCATTTTCCTAAATTAAACTTAATTTGACATTCATAAAAGTGATACTGGTGGCAATTCGGCTGTTTAGTCATGCTTAAATTTAGGTAAATTTTGATTTTTTAAATTTAAAAGCTATTCTGCTGTTACATCAAACATTTTGTTGTCGTTCATAAAGTGTCATCTTGCGCACCAAAGACTGCAAAAATAGTAAATATCTTGGCTAGGTGTTTTATTCAAGGTATTTACATGTTTTAGCCAAAAATACACATATTTTTCAAACTGATCGTACGTGGAAAACTGACTAAAAATTTACCACGTTTCTCACTTCCTAACACTAGATGGCGTAGTATAAAAGTGTACAATCCTAGATCGCGCTGACGAAATCGTGCGGCATTCCAATGGGTCAGGATGTTTCAGGTGTACGAAATGTGAATTGAATTCCACAAAATAACAGCACTTTGATCAAAAATCTCTAAATGTGATTGATCTGAATGTTCATTTTTTGAGTTCCAAGACTTGCAAGAGGTTGGGTACCTACCTAACTCTTGGAAGTCTTGGAATAGAGTGCATATTTTAGAAGTAAAATCATCATTTAGTGGGATTTTAATCAACACCTTTTTGGATGCTTACTAATAACTGGATAGAAATTATTGCTACTTTTAAATCATTTTCATTCCATGAAATTATAACTTTTGATCACTGCTATTTCACAGGTGAAGTATCACAGGCAATGATTTTCATTTCGAAAGCCTAAATGACACGTTTTGTGAAGTTTTGCTACTGATGAAATGGACGTTCACGCAAATCGCACCAGCACGCATAAAAAATTGCGAACATTCCAACAATTCGATTATCAAAAATAAATAATAAACGAATCGCATAGGTACGTCTATAATTACATATGGCGCGAGAAGTGCAATTGTTTTCAAATATTCCAAATTAAATATCTGAACTGCTACAAATCATTATAATAAATAAATAACTTTACGTACATACGATTAGAGTTTATGATTCTACTCTGAACACAAATCACGGACAAAGTTTATCAAAAATCACATCGTTTGACGACGCATCAGCAAAGTATGTTTCGCTCTTTCTTACACGCCATAAAAACCATAAGCGTGTCTCGCTTTACTGAGTCGAGGATATCTCACGATGAAATGCTCGGACACTCATTATTTCACATTCGGAACCCGAACATGAAATCGCAACCTGTGATTTAAAGCAGTCTGTGCTTATATATATATATATATATATATATATATATATATATATATATATATAGATAAGTGAAGATAAGTGAAATAATAAATAAGGTTCGGAACAGGTGTGACGTATGATATTTTATTTCATATGATTTTTCACTACTACTCATGAAATGTTCCATGTCTACTGACAAATCAAAGGATTAAATTTAAGGATAAAAGTTCTAAATTTTCATAAAAAACAAGTAAAATAAATTTTAATAGCCTTTCTAATTTAGTGATAGAATTTTAGAAATTTTTAAGAACATTTATCTTAAATTTACGCTAATTTGGCTACAACCGAATAGGAATTTGGGTTTTTGTTAGTTTTATACCGATTTTTAGTTAGTTTGCAAGCGAATTGCCACCAAGATCCCTTTCTTTTAGGTGTAAATGACAAGGATAGCTTTAACTTCAAAGCTGCCTTTAGTTAAGTTTAGAAAAGTGAACAACAGAATCGACACTACTGCCTACCATTATCCGACGATAAGAGGTGGCATAGTCTAAGCATCGTTTATCTTTTGACGTATTTTTAAGGCCCTATTATTTATGCGGGCTTTACACGGGTGACTCGCACGGCGAAAATCGGCTGTGTAAATGGCAATTCGGACAGGTGACTAAAATCGCAAGTTCCAGATTAAGACTGCCATCGACTTAGGCCGTGTGGCGGCGGCTGGCCACTAAAATCGACCGTGTAAATGCTGAGTCGCAAGCGATTTTTATCGATCCTTGTAATAGGGTTGGCGATTCGATTGGCGACGTGCCGCGCGGCTTTAGTCAAACGTGTGAAGCCCGCTTAAGACTGATTGGTTTATCTGCACGATACAAGGAATACAAGGTTACTTTTTTATATCGACCTTCTAGTACAGTCATTTGATAGTTTTACCTGGAAAGTTTTACGGGAGTTTTGAAAATGGGTAATTTTATAGATTTCCATGTGCTTTGCCACCTCGTATTTTTGCCGCTCGTGCCGCCATATTGGAAAAATGGCGGTGCGAGCGGAACGAAAGCGAAAACTTTCCAGGTAACCCCTTTTTCTCGGACCAAATGACTGTACTATTCGTAATAGTAATTTATTATAGAGAAGTTGTTCAATCCACCGCTCAAAGTAAAAATATTATTTCGTATTATGTGTTAAAGGATGTTGAAAGAATGGCTTTAGTCGCCTCTCCTTCTTAGGTGTTTTTGTGGGCGTGGCCTAGCTGTTGATTGGACTATGTTGCATTCAAATGTTTTGTTGATATTTTTGGAGCGCAGGACGCGGCTTATTATCTTACGATATTTGTAAATAAGGAGCAACTATCTCCTTATTTGCGAATTAAAAACCAAATAAAACGTGCGAGTCGTACAAAGATACACCCGATACACCCCGCTGATAGACAGACGGACGGACAGCGGAGGCTTGATAATAGGAAAGCCTTCGGGTACCAATAACTATCATTGCTTATTAGAGTTATTTATGCAAATAGTTGTCAAAATAGACCTAGAATCGAATCGAATTATTTTCCTGCTGCTAATGAATGACGAATGAAATATATTTTTACTTTGACTGGTTTCCTGTAGATATTTGGTTACTGAGACAGTATTTAACATTAAGTTTATTGTTTATGGGCCATTGTATATTTTATTAGGTTTATTATGAAATATGTTGTACAAAACATACCATTTTGTTAATTTACTGGGCATATTAAGGTAACGCAATATTTTTCTACTGTACTTGTTAATAAAATGATTATTTAAGTAAGTAGTAGTATGACTGGATAGTTTCTAACACGTGCAACCGTAAGTTTAAATGTATAGAATTATGTATTTAAATAACTAAAGAACTTGTAGCAATTTATACAAATACTGGCAAAAACAATTTTTCTAAAATGAATTCCTCCAAAGCCAGTTTAAAGGTCTTGTCTTGCCTTTATCAATCAAAAATTGTATAGGAAAATTGTATCTGGCTATAACATTACTTCAAGTATAATAAAATGTTCGTAAATTTAAATTTGTCTTTGATTTATTTACTAGAGGTCAGTAGGCGTGGCTTGGATTTCAAGAGGATAATGTCAGTGGTAATTTTGCATATCCTTAGAGCTTGTTTCTGACAAGGGTGTCGGGCCCGATAGAAAATCAACTGCTCTAGTGGAAGAACATTTTGTATGAAGATGTTCACACTTATAGAGTAAGTATAACGGTGTTCATATTCATCCCTCTCCTCGCATATATACCCCTTGTTCCGAAATATCGACACCTTACTGCAGTAAAAATGCAGTATAAAATCTTTAGTTTATGCTCACTGATATTCGAGCCAATAGGAAAAATGGCGCCTGAAAGCAGTTTTTTGATAATATCTCCGAAACCTTGATCGGCTTGGCCGACTAATCGGCCAATTAGTCTACCACTTTACAACCGATAAACCGACTAATCGGCACAACTCTAAACAGGATTCTAATTTCGAATTGATCAGAAAATTGAAAGTAGCTCACATCCCACACCAACAAGAGCTAACTGAACAAATTTTAAGTGTCAGTGAATCATAGCTAAGAACACTTGATCAAGTCATCTTTTTAACAAAAAAAACTGAATAAAAATTGGTTCATCGTTTAGGAGAGACGCCACCTCCGTCATGTCAAAACCTTTCTGATTGCGTCAGGTGTTATAAAAAATTACTTCTATGGGAGAGAGTGAAACAAAGTCAATGTTCTCAATAATTTTATTTACATACAATATTTACATCACATAATTTGACATTAATAAATTCCATAAAGGTATGTACGTATATCATTTTTCTGATTGGACAATTGGCAATTACTACTGCATTTACAGTGATCAAAAAGGTCTATGTCTAGCACCTGAAGCAAGCTGGATGGATGAAGCATATCAAACATTTTGTACTAATAGAATACTGATGTCAACAATTAATTCATTAAATCAGAAAACTACTTGATATCAACAATTTCTAATTATAACGGAAATGAAAAAAAAAACAGGAAATTCATACGTATTCAGTCTCATTTTCGTAACAATTTTTCATAACTTGCAACTATAAAATCATTGCATAAATTGTGTATCGGTAATAAATACATGATTTTTATAAGGATAAATTTCATTTCCAATTAATATATCTGTTTCGAATTTGTATCATCAAACGTTACTTGACTAGATCACGATTTTCTCTTATAATATTTACAGTTGATTTTTGTGATGTAAATTTTAAGTAAAGTATACCTATTTGCCAGCGGCTATTAATTCAAGTTAGCAATAATGGCACTAAAATATTTTAAATTAATGACATCATGTTCCGTTCCTTTTGCGTAGATTTGAATCTTATACACTACATAACCTACATACTCAATATTTACGCTTATGTGACCATAAAAGAAAAGTAAAATAAAAAACGTATCAAGTGAAGTGTTAAATGCACTGAGGAATGAAAAAAGTTAATCTAAGAAAATTGCTTATATTTTTCTAAAATCATGTAAAGTGAAACGCATTTTTTCCATAGAGAGCTTCGATCACAAAGCTAGCGAAAAAAAAATTCGTATCATATACGTAAAATTTTGGCCAATGAGAAAGCATAGATTCAAAATAACGCTTTGTCATTGGCAAAAAAAATCGTTTTGCTATGATACGTCGATTGAAACATTCTTGATCGCCCTTCACTCTACAGGGCACCATTTAATAAAGCATTCCAAACATTTTGAGATCCCTCACACAATTCAGTCGACGCTTATTGAACAGGATGTAATCTAAATATTGCTCATGTCATGGCTTGGAACACATCGGACGGATGATAAAACACATGAACAAGCTCAAAACAATTAATGCTAACTTTGTTATGACACATATTGGCGACGTGTCACCTTCAGTTATACAGTAGTTTTGCTTTAATCTGTTCAACTACATAGCTATTCAGATAAGTGCGACGTCCGTCGGCCATGATTAGCGGCGCCATTTCCGGTATTTCCATACTTGTCAACACTTTGATTCCGGCCGATAATATTACCGCTCATATCTGAAAAAGCTTATATTTTATAAACTACTCTAATTGTTGAACAGTGGTAGAATACTAACCACCTATAAACTGTTAGAACGTTTCAGTTGAACAGATTACATCAACATTCTACGCATACGCTGATTCTGATTATTCTTAAAACCCTAATGTGCAGTCCAAATGCGACTTATATTAGTTACAACAAGGTGTTCTTAATTGCAAGCAATTACAATACTTGCTTATCTAATTTATAACCGACAAACGACTATTCAAACAATCCCATTCATTTCTAGCCATCCCTAGTCCGAATACTTAAATCTATTTATTTTTAGTTTCGACCTGCGATCCGTTAATTTACTCTAAATATTTATAACTAGTCAAACATTAACAATAATTATTTCACACAAAAACTTAGTACGCAATCGATTCTACTTATTTTTCTTTGTGATGACCTTTCAGACTCTGCAATCACATTCTTTAAGTTAATATTATGACTTTAACCTAAATCTAAATGTTAATGAAACTCGTTAACTCTTAAGAGTAATAATGTGCATATGGAACCTTCGCTTTATTGCGACTCCCATGTATGTAAGAGTGGAATACAACTCGATTGGAATCACTTAAACTAATACGATTAATTGGCGTGTTTTTACGTCCATTTACCAATTTATATGGAAGCTCTTAGTCATAAGTAGTAATCGCGTATCTATAAACAGTCATATTTTATACTTTGAGTGGTCAGAAAATCTCTGAAAATTTAATTATTTATCAGTAGGTTTTCGTTTACATGGTGCATCTTAATCTTAGACCATTAGCTGTATTAGAGAGACACATTTCAACAAGTACAACCCGCGCGACTTAAGAGGGCACCTCACATTATAAACGTCATTCTGACGGTCAGGTCAGGTCAGTTCGTCGTCCCATTCGCAACGGTAACAAAGATGAGAGACATAAGCAAACGAGGCGAGCGGTGGAGGTCGCATTCCAGCGAAGTGCGCAGTAAAGTCGCACGAAACGAACATCGTCACTCAGAAAAATGGCTCGCGCGCGAACTCTGTTTAGTTTAAATAGCAAATGTATGGTGATAGTTTGCTGCACGCAGATGTTTTGCTTTGTCCAGTATCCATGCACAAAATCTGCCAATGAAACCGCGAAAACATGACGTGATAAGTTTGTCATGATTCTTTTGTTTACGCACCGTTCACGACTGGTTTGCAAAGTGTCTTTCTCGCCTTTCAAAGTCCATTGACATTTGTTCATCAACATTTTTTTTGTATTACTCAAACATAGTTATATTACAGTTTTATAATAATAGACATTTACTAATTTCTCCGCTCATGTTCGATGGATACCGGCGAAAAAGTATTCGTATCGTAGACAACATTTTGACGAATGAAAAAGGGCAAGAGTAGTCTAAAAATAACGTTTTGCCATCGGCCAATTTTTATTATTACGCTTACGTTACGCCAGGTTAAAATATTAGTGACCGCCTTACTGGTTACTTTTCATCAGTGGGTTGTATGGCCTAGCTTCGCCTCCAGGACGCAAGCAACGAGCAGTGAGTAAAGCATAATTTTTGTATAGCTAGTCACTCGACTCGTAGTGCTCGCCTACTCGCTTCACTTGTAAAGGGGGGTCAGGCTTTAGTGTGTTATGACGCTCACTACCCGCTAACTACTGAAGGATAGGTGACTTGTAACCCTTGTAGCGGGGGGGCAGTGATCTGTGTGTGTAGAGGGGAGTGCGGCGGCGGGGCGGCGAGTGCGAAGGCGAGCCGCTCGAGCCGCGCGTGGAGAGATGCCAGCCGCGGCCACTGCAGCGGCGCCGCGCCTCCCAGCGCCGCCAGCGCTGCGTCCAGCGCTTCGTAGCGCTGCCGCCGCTCGCTTTCACTACACGCCGCCAACTCCTGCGAGCAATAGGGATAATGTGGTGGATTCTGAGCAACAGTATTTATCGCTAAAACTACTAGCTAAAAGACATTTCGTCTCGTATTACCTCCGTCTACAAGAAAGTGTCAACTTTTCAGTTTAACGATAAGTATAATGAAAGTCTTTCAGAATCACTACCGATTCCTGGGTAAAAAAGTAATAATTCTAATTAGTCAGTCAGTTAGATTAACAAAAATATTGAACATTTATTTTTTTATTTATGAAATCAATAGAAATTGACATTGTTAAAGCTCGCGACGTCACCTTACGGCTAAATATTTTTTAATGGTATTTGAAGATGGAACAATGGATTTCAATAGTTTGTAGTGGTACGACGTTCAGCGGATCATAATCATCAGCCAATCTTAGGTGAATAACCAAATAGTTAACACGTTGACTGCGGGCCTCGCATGCGCCTCGTCATGCATGAGTAGGACCAGCAAGTGTGTTTTCAGCACTCAATGTGTTAAATAAATGAGTTTACAACCTAATGCCGTGTACTGCTGGATATAGGCGGCCTCCCCCAATGAGCGCCATTGCGGCCTGTCCGCAGCTCGATGCATCCAGCTTCTATCAGCTGGATCATCTAGTAATAAATAAATAGCCAGGATGCCTGAAAAATTCTATTTAGTCCGTCATTTCATTTACATTATCAAAAAATATTGCTGGATCCAGCTGATAGAAGCTGGATGCATCGAGCTGCGGACAGGGAGCAATGGCGCTCATTGGGGGAGGCCGCCTATATCCAGCAGTACACGGCATTAGGTTGTAAACTCATTTATTTGACAAAATTGAGTGCTGAAAACACTTGCTGGTCCTACTCATGCATGACGAGACGCATGCGAGGCCCGCAGTCAACGTGTTAACTATTTCGTTATTCTCCTAATTTTCACGCTGATGATTATGATCCGCTGAACGTTGTACCACTACAAACTATTGAAATCGATCGAATTATATGTGACGACCGTGGCGCTGTGGGTAAAGGCCCGCCTAAGACGCAGAAGGTTCCAGGATCGATTCCTGCCGCGACACAAATGTTTGTATGTTCTGCAAATATTTGTCTCGGCCCAGACCCGATTATTGTTTAAAAAATAAGTAGTTTAACATTCATGTCGTTTCCATAACAAAAGCTTTATTTAGTTTGGATGAGATATGGTTTGCAGTCTACAGTTTCTGTGTCTCATATTGTTTTGTCTCACCTCCTCTAAGAATTCTAGATCATCCTCTTCACCTTGTTCCAATTGCTTTTTGAGCGTCTAGAAAAGAACAAAAACATGTTTATAATACCAAAAAATATGCAGCTTCTATCATGAGTTTCAAAATATGTACCAACATAAAATCGATATAGGAATGGTGACCATAACCATGCTATACTGCGGTTATTTACATACGTTATGATTATTCAGCTATTTGCGTTATTTAGAAGGCGCGCAAAACTTTATGACCAGTCTGAATATATCCTTATAACTTCTTAAAAAACTAATTTTAAGTCATTGCAAAAGAGTGAAACTTCGAATATGGCTAAGAAACTATTTCTTCAAGAAACAGACAGATAAAACTTGTGGACATAATGAGACATTTGAGAAAGGTAAGATATTAAAGTGGCTGTTTCACAATTTTTTGATGTACAGCTATGTTAATAATGTATTCAGACTATTCATACAGTTTAGCGCGACGAAAACCTTGGTTTATCATCACTATTTATTTATTTTTTTATATGCCAATTATTAACAGGTTTATCAGTGGTTATTTACAAGTTGTGCTTGTAATTTTCCAATGCTGTATCGCATTGGGAAGCTAATGCTGAGTTTTGGAGTCATTGTGTTCTCGTCGCTAAAATACAACATAGAAATAAACATAAATATTTCATATAAGAAACCTTACTTTATGAATGAATCTACATAACGACCTGTGGCCAGTGTGTCAGTTCATAATTTACTACAATAGTCACCGTGGTTTTATGTCCCTCTAAAGTTATAGTAGCGTTAAATTCGCGGTGCAAACCAAAGAGGTTGGATTTTTTTTCTATCTATGGTGCAAACTCGGTCATAAGTAAGAACGAAAAAGAAGAAGTTAGAACGAGACACCATGATCTCTCTCCCACTTAGGAGAACGGAGGGATCGTTTTGTTTGAGCGCAGAGATGTGCATTACTGCAGTCGATACATTTATATTATTTTTTTTACTTTGTTATTATTGCTTTTTAATCTTTTCTATATGAGCTTACTGATTTATTAGAGCAGATGTGTAATTAAAAAAATCGAATTTTTGAGTAAAATAAACATTGTCAATAAACACAAACCGGGCGCTCTCGCTGACTCCATGTTTTATCGATAATGTGCATGCGAATCCGAATACTCCCAATACTAGTGTTAAGATTATTTATGATACCCATGTTGCAGCGAGAAAATAATCCTACTGTGTACTACAGTCAATCTGACCCAAATATAGGATCTACGTCGCTACTTGCCTGTACAAAGATAGCCTGAACTATATTTTTACATGGAAATGGAACAGCGAGCGCCCCTAGCGGGAAGTTTGTACCACTTTGAAATTTCCAACCAAGTATAATGTAGTGAGGTATGAACGTGTCACAGTGACCAAAATAAACAGAAAAAATAATTCACTAAATAAATTGATAAAATGCAGTACAGAGACCCTTCATAAAATGTACAAAAAAACCATATTTATAATAGAACATACCTAATTGTGAAAGTACAATTCTGTATTTATGTCGAAAATAATGTTTGTTATATTATATTTATCTTCCTGCACGGCTAAATAGTAAACCCGAATTTGATAATTTGCAAAAAATCTAAATGTGGCATAATATGGCATATGGGATGATACTCATTACACCGGGCCGTGTCCGGACGGGGCACGGATTTGACACGATACATAGATTTTGTATGAAAGAATAGGGGACGGGGCGGGTCCGTGCAACAACCGTGGTGTAGACGAGCGTCGTCCGGGCCCGGGTGGGGCACAGATCATGCACTGTTTGGTATAACATACAAAATGTATTTAACCTTTCAAATCCGTGCCCCGTCCGGGCCACGTACACTGCACGCCCCAGGCACGGCCCGTTCTAATGAATATCCCTTACTCGACAACCAGTAATATTCGACCCCTAGTCGATGAGGACTTTTTTGTTGCAAATAACCCAAAGTGTAGCTTTAAAGTTCCCTTTCGGTCGAATAACTAATCACCCTGTTTAAGCTACTTTTCTCATAAATCAACCTCCAAAGTCCAAAGGGTGAAAATAGGGTTGAAAACGCACTCGATATAATGCGGTTACAAAATAGTGTCCGAGAGCACAGTGACTCCAAGTGCAACTAAAAGCTGAAGTGATGATGTTGTCATATTAACCTTGGCGCTTTATTCTTGACTCGAGATCGCCAAGCAGGGCCTGAATGGTGTAAATACCTGTTTCATATCAAAACAGTTACGACACTAACAGAACTTGATAAGTTACGCTAAATACTGTAAAAACATTTATTAGTAACGTCACAGATAACAGAGGATCGATCTCGAAGTCTTGCGAAAAAGTATTCGTATCGTATATGTTACATTTTAGCCAATGAGAAAGCGTAGATTCAAAATAACGCTTTGTCATTGGCATTCAATTATTCGATTAATATTCGTGATCGACCTACTGATGCTGTCTGTGGTAATTCACAAATAGTTGTTGAACCATGATGAAATTAATCTGAGCTAAGCTCAGAAATACATAAATCTCACTTCTTTTAATTATTGACAACTATCAAACTCCAGCGAGATGGGTTGACGATATTAGAAAGACCGTGGGCGGCACCTGGTTCAGAATAGCGCAGGATCGAGGCAAGTGGCATAATCAAAGAAAAGCCTATGCCCAGCAGTGGGTCGATAAAGGTTGAAATGATGATGATAATATCAAACAATACTGCCTGATCTAACTCCTCTGTTTGTACGCTAAACGATCAAATGAATAAATTGGTGTTAATTAAAAAAAAACTGTTACTTAAGGTTCCTACTGAATAAAGAGATTTTTAACTTTACTTTATAAGTAGAGTTTTTTGCCAATTCTTGTCTGTTCGGTCGCGTTACGTAGTGTCTTCTTTGTAGTCTTCATTCCTGAAGATCGTGATTACTATGTAATGTCCTACATATTGGTGTAAATTCATAAAAAGTGACCCATATAGTAAAGTTATTTTCTATTTCTGATTTGATTTTTTTCTAGAATGTGCAGAAGTAACATAGAACATCAAATATTTTTCTCGGGTCTGGGTACTTCATATGTGGTATAAAATGTGTAATAAAAAAAAATTGCAATATTTTTTTTTTTATTACACATTTTATAACACTAACTGAATAACTTTATTTTCTATTTCTGATTTGATTTTTTTCTAGAATGTGCAGAAGTAACATAGAACATCAAATATTTTTCTCGGGTCTGGGTATTTCATATGTGGTATAAAATGTGTAATAAAAAAAAAATGCAATATATCAATCATTTAAGTTTTGGTTACTTTGGGGCTCGATGTGTGAAAATGTCCAGCATTAAGTATTTATTTATTAATAAACATACTTTTCAGAATTTCATAATGGTTCAACATAAACTTTACTAAACAAGATAGCCGACTCACATCTACGGACTGGCGGTAATGTTCCATCATGGTTTTGGTGGCGTCAAGCTCGGCCAACTTTTTGACCACCACATCAGCTACGTTCTTTTCCGTTACGTCTATCTTATCTCTGGAATTAGCAATACAATGTTGTTCATGAAATTATTCTTGAATGTTATAATAACTAAAGCATGAATCTGGCAGAAACGTATGTAACACTAAGCTATTAAAATTGTATGGGAATGAATAACATACGCATACATACATAGGACGACGCTGTTCGCTTCTAATTCTGGTTTGACAGGTAAAATAATTTTATTCGAGATTACTAAACAGGTTTTAAATAGAAACGTAGGTCATTACCTACGTTATCTTCTTGCAGATTTCAATGTTTATCACGCAAAACAGGTAATTAACGAAAAAAGGTACATTAAAATTGAGCTCGAAATAGTAAACTATGAAAGTTTTGGAATTGTGCAATACGTACTAGGGGTACTTAACTTATTGTACTAGTTATGAGTGCGAGTCACTAACACTCATTTTCTGCCTCTGAGCATGTAATATTTTCTGCATACCTGAGAGCTTGTGCAAGCTGTATCGACGCGGCGTCGTCGCTAGCGGCTGCGGCGGCCGCGGCTAGCCGCAACGCCGCCAGCAGCTCGGACAGCCGAGCGTCTAAAGCCGCAACACGAGCGATAAGCGAGCCGCGCTCGTCTTCGGCCTCTGAACGCTGGCGGTTGGCGATGGCCGCGGAGAGGTTGCGAAGCGATTCACGCTCCGATGCAGACGCTGATTCTGGCTCTGAAACGTTACCGATTCGCTTGTAAGATGTTTCAAAGTGTTCCTATAGTTATGGCCGATTCCTATATTATACCGTTATGTGGATTCACACTTACCGGCGCGCGTCAGAGAGCATTTTACATGCTAAAGGAAATTTAAACATCCACAAAGTAGATAAGTCCCTTATTTCCTTATATTCGGTTGAATTTTTTACCAGGTTTCTTACCTCTCATTTCTGGTCATTTCCCTATCCATTCTCGTTTCGCGTTGTGTTTACCTCTAGAAGATTGTACACCTGTACTTTATTTGTAATTGGGTTTTATTTTCTAAGAATTATCTGTGTTAGGTTCAGTTTCACAGTTTAAAAAAAAACAGTTGTTCCATGAATTATGTTTACCTTTATCGATATCGGGGCAGGAGTCTCTCTCGGGCGACAGTTCGTCTCCACTCCACGCCCCCGCACCTTCTGCGCCCGACCACCATTCCTCCGCGTATTCTGAAAATAATACAAATCATAATAACCATCATCATCATCATCAGCCAATAGCAGTCCACTGCTGGACATAGGCCTCCCCTAATAGTCCAGGAAAATTAAGGGTTTCACCTCGTAATGAGAGATAGTCCTCTATAAACTTGTATAAACCTTTATTTTATAATAATTTGATATTCATATTGCTTTACAATAATCTGACATTCATATTTAATTCATCTTTGACATACTTCATCATTTCATATTTCACACTTCGATAACTATTTACTTATTTTATTTTTTTATCCTATTAGACATCACATATCACTTACACAATTTAATCTTAATACTTTTATTATTTTCTATAATGACATAAACGATAATTATTATTTGCCTAAATAGTATTTACTATTACCTAACTAAACTAGTCTTAATTAGTCTCACAGGGTTTAATAGCTCTACACATGATGGATTCGGCAGAATACCAGCTTCCGCTGCTAAAACAGCGGATATAATGCTGAGTCGAAGCCATTTTGCTGCTGTAGCACACATCCGACCATGTTTTATTTTCACTGTTTCTCTATTTTGTTTGTTACGTTTTTATTTTTGTTGTGTTGTGTGTTCAGTTGCAAATAAATAAATGTCTATGTCTATGTCTATGTCTATTTGAGCACTCTAAAACCTTGTACTTGTACTTATCGTAGGGTGTTAGCTTCTACAGATATTCCCAGGTCAAAGGTAAAAAAAAACTATTATTGCAAATATCACGTCTCCTATGGGTTTTATGCTATTTACATCTTAATATTTTTTTTCAATAATTCCGTGTTTTTCATTGAATAACAGTTACCCGTGTAATTATAAAGTTATTAAGGGAAATACTTTTTTAATACAGTTGCTCAAAAAGTGGCGTATTGCAGGGACGTATAGCGTTCGGGATGTGCGCTATTACATACTCGTGCTTTTTTTTTACCTTTTCCGAACTCGTGCGTTCTCTTTCCCAACTGTCAAAATAATGTCTATGAAAAAGAAAAAAACAAATCACGAAGTTTTTACAAAAAAAAAATCATAGTCATATCAAGTTTTTATGATTCATGCAAATATTTCTAAAAAGAAGCTACTAATTTGTTTCAATTTCAGATTTAATGATTTGATTCAATGACTTATTTTATTTTATTTATTTATTTATTTATTTAATAGGAACGCCAACAGCTTAAATATCAATACATTGTAGAGTTACACTGACAAAGTTTTCATTCTGATACAGGTTAGACTTAGGTTAGGTTTCATTTCATTAAACTTCATTTTCATTTCATATCAATAAAAAAAATCTACTGAAGACTTGGCTGTATGGGCATAGTTCCCTTTGCATACCCAGAATGGGTGAAAACAAAAAAAAATCTCTGCATAAATTATTTTACGGTTGGCGCCATTTTCCAGAAATTTTCTTTATTAAATTGCTTCATTTTTTCGCAACTGTATTAAAAATAGTTGTTCAGTACACGCGCGGAACCGTCATTGCAACTTGTTCCGACTGTCAACCCTCACCTTCGGCTGCGCCTCGGCTCGGGCTTTGCAATGACAGGCTTTCCGCACTTGTAATGAAATATACTATAATTTCATTAATAAAAAAAATAATTATTTTCTTTTTAATTAGTTAGGAAGTAATTAGTATAAATAAGATAAGAATTAAAAATTAATGTAAGTAAATTCTCTACATCTTTTGTCGAAACATTTTTTAATATCTCGAAAATGGTTCAAGATATTAAAAAAAACGTTTAAACAAAAGTTGTAGAGACTTTACTTACATTAATTTTTAATTCTTATCCTAATTACTTCCTAACTAATTAAAAAGAAAAGAATCTAAAAAAAGAATCTAAGAAAATTTTAATTAACGTAATTAAAGTATTTCCCTTAATAACTTTATAATTACACGAGTAGGTAACTGTTATTCAATTAATAAACACGGAATTATTGAAGAAAATTCAATGTAATAGTTAATAAAAATGCAAATTATTTAGAATGATATATTGATCAATAATTTATAAACTTTAAACGACGTGTTTTAATACGGCGGTTTGACCTCGAATGATTCTCCAAATAGTTAAAAACTGCGCGCGCTCTGCCCTCTATCTCGAAAATGGTTCAAGATATAAAAAAAATGTTTGAACAAAAGATGTAGAAAATTTAATGTTGTACAGTATTTATTAAGAAATAAATAGCATAAAACCCATAGGAAACATTATTTGCAATAAATCGATTTTTTGACCTTTGACCTTGGAACATCTTTAGAAGCTAACACCCTGCGATATGTAGGTTTTGACACAAGTTTTAGGGTGCTAAAATAAAGGTTTATACAAGTTTATAGCCGACTTTCTCTCATTCCGAGATTTTTGCCCTAATTTGACTAATTTTATTGGACTATAATGAGCACCATTGCGCGCTGTCCTCAGCTCGACGCATCCAACTTCTACCAGCAGCCTTTAGCAGATAGTTTTGGTTTTTCGACAGGTATGAACAACCCACTGCCACTTCAGCTTGTTAATTCTCTAAGCTATGTCGACAACGTTTACTTCAATATCGGATAGTTTCGTTGCGGATTCTATCCTTCAGAGAAACTCCGAGCATAGCTCGTTCCATAACTCGCTGAGCGACTTTAAATTGGTACAAATCATTCAACAAAAATTAAATGGCTTGAAAGGAGAATGCCGAGAACCCGTACCAATTGCGTCAAAACCGAACGTATCCTATAAAATTTATTATATTTTATAAATGACATTAACATTTTCTTTAGTCTTACACACCGACGGGATTAATTATCAAGTAAAAAAATATTTCGTTGACTTGGTTTCCGCCGCACGCCACCATTAGACTGCAACAACCAATGATATAAACGTTACTATGGCAATAACCCTCATTTGTAATTATTTTGACGGTAGAATCGAGTAAAATCTTTTTGGAAATTGTTTTGACGCACTCACTTTAGTCTTGGTACGGAGCGCCATACATCAGACGGCGTTATCCTTTAACTTTTGTAAGGGTATGTCTTACCGGGATCATTGACAAAGCATGGTTCAGTCTCGGAATCCAGTAGATCGGCTGAGTTGTCGTTATCATCTGACACCCTAGACTGGTCGTCGTCCAGAGGTCCTGGGGTGGCTACGGGGGTTGCTGGGGTGGCTGTGGGGGTGGCTGGGGTGGCAGGGGTGGTACGCAGCGCGCGAACCACCGCGCCCAGCAAGCCGGCCCGCGGCTCCTCTTCGGGGGATAGGGCTTCGCCACTGTCGCTGCGGCTGAGAAAATAAAAATAAACTGTAGTTAATTCTAGTTAGGCGACGGTGAGGGACGGCCTCTGTGGCGCAGTGGGCGAAGGTCCGCCTGAGACGCAGAAGGTTGCGGGTTCGATTCCCGCTGCGGGACAAATGTTTGCATGATCTGTAGATATTTGTCTCGGGTCTGGGTGTTTTCTATGTATGATATGTATGTATTTACAAAAAAATAAATATATGTGTATTATATCAATCATGTGGTTCCCATAATACAAGCTCTGCTTAGTTTGGGGCTACGTGATGCTGTGTGATTACGTCCCGCATTATTTATTTAGTTAGGATTGCACAGGCTAACAGTTTCGGCCCTGGATTGTTATCAAGGATAGGGTCTGACCATGGTTGGTGGGATAATAATAAAAATAATAAATAAATAATGCGGGACGTAATCACACAGCATCATGTAGCCCCAAACTAAGTAGAGCTTGTATTATGGAAACCACATATGTTTAAATCAAATTGATATTTGTTTTAAGTTTCATTTTATTTAATTGTTATATTTCATAGAAAACAGACGCCTTCAATTTATCTATGATATAGGAAAATACACAAAAATTTAAAAAATTCAAACGAGTTATTCTCGGTTCGGCCCGCGAAGTCCAACAAATCGGCATCTTCAAAAAATATATTTTCATTCCCGTTTCAGCCCGCCGCATTTGATCAATTGTTTTATGAACTAAACAAATTAGCAAACATTTCGTGACGACAAAACAATCCTAACTTTAGCGTTCTTGTACAAATTAAATCCCGCTAATAAAGTTGCAGAACCCGATTTTCTTCACATTCTGGACCGGTCAGACAGTCGCGTCCCCAGTCGGCGAATCCCGCGTAAGCTGGGTACGGACAACGCGTACATTGTTACGCGCGTCCTGGAACGCTATGTCCATACTTGCAGCTACGCGTACACTTTGGGGAAAGCGGGCCGTCGGTCATCAGTCGGTTTCTTGGTCGGGGCTTATAATTGGACGACAAAATGAATAGACACGAACGAGTTCATCGAGTTTCGTTAGTGAAAATATTGTCAGATTGATTCAATGTTATGAATTTCATCGGGTTTTGTGGCAAAGCACCCTAATTAATTATTGAAATAACGATTCGCGTGGACAGTTTAACCCGACTACGCGTTACACAGGAACGCGCTATCGTACCCAGCTTTACAGACACTCACCTGAAAGCGTCGTTGTGGTAGACAGTCGGCTGCAGCGCCTCGCGCGGCAGGCGGTACGCGCGGGAGAGCGCGCGCGTGAGTCGCGCCAGGCGGCGCTGCAGTGCGTCGAGCGCACGCGCCGCGCCGGCCCCGCCCCGCGCACGCGCCGCCATCGCCAGCCCCTCCTGCCGCCGCTGCTCGCACATACGCACCAGCTGACGGCATTCCGCGCGTCTGGTAAACAACTATCCAATAAGAACTCGCCATGAGAAAAAGCGACATGGCGGGTCATACACGGACATATAGTATATTTCATTACGAGTGCGGAAAGCCTGTCATTGCAACGAGTTCCGACAAATGTCTACCCGAGCCGAGGCGCAGCCGAAGGTAAGGGTTGACAGTCGGAACAAGTTGCAATGACGGTTCCGCACCTGGGGGCCTAGTGCGAGTTTTTTACCAGCTCGATCGCGTTTGCGTTTACGCAAATTTATATGAAATTGAAGTAGCGCCATCTAGTGAGAAACGCGTGGTACTGACTCCTTTCCATACAAATTTGTGTAAACGCAAACGTGATCGACCTGGTAAAAAAACTCGCACTAGGCACCCTGTACTGAACAACTATTTTTAATAGTGTTGCGAAAAAATTTAGCAATTTAATAAAGAACATTCTGGAACATGGCGCCAACCGTAAAATAATATAAGCAGAGATTTTTTTTGTTTTCTTTACCCATTCTGGGTAGGCAAAAGTAACTATGCCCATACAGCCAAGTCTTCAGTAGAGTTTTTTTGATATTATATTGAAAATGAAATTTAATGAGATGAAATGAAATTAAACCTAACCTAACTCATTGAATCAAATCATTAAATCTGATAGTGAAACAAATTTGTAGCTTCGTTTTAGAAATATTTGCATGAATCATAAAAACTTCTATGATATTTTTTTAGTAAATTCTTCGTGGTTGGTTTTTTCTTTTTAATAGACATTATTTTGACAGTTGGGAAAGAGAACGCACGAGTTCGGAAAAGGAAAAAAAAGCTCGAGTATGTAATAGCCCACATCCCGAACGCTATACGTCCCTGCAATACGCCACTTTTTGAGAAACTGTATTAAAAAAGCTTTTGACAGAATCGATCACAGGCTTCTCCTGTACAAGTTCTAACTGTAGAAGGTAAGAGTCTAGGTGGTTCTGCTCTTATATCAACAATCGCTTGCAAGGTATAGACATCAATAATAATAATTCTATAAGGGTTTCTATTCGTACTGGTGTTTCACAAGGATCATTACTTGGTCCTCTTCTTTATATTTGTCAACGACATATCTAATTGTTTTCAATACAGCCAATTGCTGTTTTGCAGATGATATGGAGATCTTCAAAATCATTATTGATAGATGAGAGATGATGTAGCTCCACTTCAATCTGATCTTTCGATATTTTAATAATTTAGAACTCAACCCATCTAAATGTTTAATCTTACTTTCACCCGTTAAACAATTATAATACCCTCGTAATTCTTCCTATCTAAATCAAATAGAATTGATTAGACGCAAATGTCATTAGGGACCTTGCTCTAGATATTATTCGATGATCATGTTGACGCGATCATATCCAAGGCCTCCAGAGCTTTGGGCTTTGTCATGAGAAGTTCATCAAACGTTAGATCCATAACATTTAAATTACTTTCGTTCGAAGCATTCTTGAATACGCATCCCAAGTTTGGAACACTCTATATAATAAATACATTGAAAGAATCTATCGAATGCTTATTAATACAGTTAGCTTTAAGTTACCCAAGCATTTGCCTTTTAGGGTCTTAGCGGTCAGAAGTTCACTTCACTACTCATCTATTTAATATCATAATGCTCAATGCTCTATATTTTTTTGGATTTCATAATGTTATTATAGTTATAGGTACTTAGGTATACTTTACCTAGAAGTGATTATAGCTTGTATTAACTTGCCTCTTGTCGAGATCAGCGTGCAGCCTCGCGACTTCGGCCTCTGCGTCTCGCAATGAATGCGTGAGCGCGTTGGTCTCAGCGGCCAAAAAGTCCTGCATTTCGGCCGCCTCTCGTTCGGCTTCAGCCAGACGCGCCTCTGCTAATCGAGCCCGTTCGCGCTCCGTACATGACTCCTGGAAAATAATGGAAGAGCGTGTTAACTTATGGATAATAGATAATTATTGTCTATTTGACAGCTCACGAGGGAAAAAATAACAAAAGTCCAGTATCCGTTCATACTCCGTTGTCAACAAACTGATTCATGACAGCTTCCCGCTGTAGGTCCGGTCCGACAGACGCCAGCTACCGTCCATTTTATGTGAACACGCTCTAAGACATCAAAGCTTCGTCGTGAGTTTTGAATCTCTCCAAACATGACTGACGAATAAACAGTGGGGGATATCTGGAATAGATATTGCACTATACTTATTCAATACACATCGACACATGAGAGATGATGAAGAAAGTTCTCCAAGCGTAAGGCAATTGGAAAGAAGGCAGACCAAGATTTTGACACACATTTGAGATCACCTCATCAACACTGCTGTTGAAAGCAATTACCTATAAATTTTTAACAGTTTGTCATCGCCAGTGACGAAATGCTTGCCTAGCTACATAATTCACGTTTATGGTAGGTTTCTTAGCACAGAGATAATATTGGTCTTACCCCGTCACCAACTGGAATTATTTTAAGCATGTTTGTTATATATAATAAATCAAAGAACAGACCAAACAATAGGGCATAAACTCACAGAGTGTAGTTTGTTGCATTGGTCCCTTAGCGCGTCTATCTCTGTGCGTTGTCGGGTCGCCAGCTCTCTAGCCGCCTTTAGCTGATCTTCTAACGCACGGAGGCAGCCTTCCGCTCCTGCACCAGCTCCTAATAAATGGAAACAATACTTTGGATAACTGAAACAGTCACTATGGATGATAAATGATCTCACCAGGACAAAGAATATAGTAAAGCTACTATTTCAGTAATGCAATTTTGTATGAGCACTATTTTCACTTACCTGCTGCACCAGCTAATTCCAGCAGCCGTTGCGAGTTCCTCTCCAGTTCAGCAAGCACCGCGTGCCTTGCATTCCTCTCCTCAGCCAGTGCTGCTTCGGCGTGCAACCGCCTGGCCTTCTCCTGGGCCGCGGCTGCAACGGCCGCGCGAGCCGTCTCCGCATCGCGACCACTTGCTTGCACTCCACGATGGCATTTTGTAACCTCCACACAGCTGTGAAGGAGAAAATGAAGTGAACCATAGATATAAATAGGAAATATGTAAGCGGAAGAGGACTTGTTCTTGATTTTATTTAACCCCATAAATTTTGAATATCATCATATTTTATTGACCGAAACTAAACTACACACTGGGTCACTAGATATTGTTTTATCTTGTGATAAATAAGTTATGCCTACGATCATTGTATTAAAAATGTATTGGTACCGTAACTTACGTCTCAATGTTAGGAACGATTCCACCGAGAGCTGACTCCACATCAGTTCCCAACAGCACAGTTTGTGAGGTCTTCTCTGCATAAATCCGTACTCGGGTTTTGACAGTAGAACGCGATGAAACAGACCTTGTGACGGTCGGTCTTCTGGAACTCGGTGGTGTGCTGTCATGCTTTGGTGAACCATCAGGTTCATCGCGTCTCCTTCGGGGAAGGGTCCCGTATTTGTCAGCGGCCATTCGAGCGGCGTTCGTGTCTGGTGTTGCCGCTAACCTCTGCCCATTCGTTGGCCATCTTTTCTCCTCGCTCGGCGAGTTCGGCGTCCGACATCGGGCTGTTGAAGTTTTGGTGGGCTTGGCTCGTAGGGCGGGACTTTCGCGAATTAGGTTCGGTAGGTCGGTGGTGGGACGGATACGCGGCTTAGGTGTTAAAGGCCGAGGTTTTTCAGGCGGTGTTGGTTTCTCTCGGCTCCTAGCGCGTTCCCTGGTGGCTAGGTTGGGTCCACGCGGTGCTGTGACTGGTCTGGGTGTAGAGGTTCCGACCGGTGAGCTCCGTTTGGGTTCGGTAACGTTGACGTTTACTCTGCGTCTTGGTCGAGGGGGAGCTCCGGCTAGGGAGGAACTTTCGGACCCGCAACCCGAGCCACAAGATACTACACTGGAAGCACAAGATCTGGAACCACCGCCACTGCTCAGTGCGCGACCGCAACCTTCCACGCCACTGTCGCTGCCCGCAGCGCCTAATGCTAACTCATCACCCGCTGGAAGACTATCTAAATCACCAAGCGATCGCGCATCATCGTTCACTTCACATGGCTCCTGTTCGGTACACGTGTTCTTATCAACGGTAGCTGCTGGACTCACTTCAACCCCATCTAACACCACTCCACTTTCATCATTGGTACCTACACTAATATCTTTGTTCGTAACACAGCTGTCTTTGTTCGTTACACCATCGTCTTTATTGTCCGCACTTTCATCTTTATTTACACTTGCCTCTGTACAGTCACAGGGGCTGGGGTCACCTTCTAATTTTGATTCTACTTTAGGAACTTCTTCGTTGGTTTGGGTTTCGTTCGATGAGGGCGGAGCAGCCTCACCGACGGCGTTGCTTTCTTCCTCCATGACTGATGTGTATTACATGTTCTGTAACAAACAAAGGGTGTATTTAATACCTTCAATTTCCCCTTTGAATACTTTTAAGTTAATCAGTAGGTAGCAGCAGAATTGCGGGCAAAATGTCCATTGTTCGAGACGCCCTCGGACGCGGACGCATTGCCCCCTTGGGAGCTTATTATTATCGTTTCCCGGCGCGTCTACTTAAATGCTTCTCGTATCTATGTCGCTGGAATAGTAGCTACACGAACAGTAAATTGAGGAATTCAGTAAATACTATCAGGTGTCAAAGTTCACGGTTACAACACTTGCAAAGCAGGTTTATGGCTTCACCTTACAATCGCATCACTATGTTTTATACCTGTCTAACTAGAGGTAGATGCAACTCTATAAATAAATCAAGGTACTATAATAAGTTGTCCAATAAGATTGGATTCAAAAGAGGAGGCTATTAAAACGTCAAACGGTGAAACCAATAACAATGAGCTAGGCAAAACCTATCGACGTTTTGCAATGCATCGTTTCACTGTAGCTGAACAATGGTTCTCATGGCAGGGCAACTCACGTTCCCTATTCATGTCAGCAACAACTGTTTGTCTCGATGTTTTATTAAAGCGTGAAAAACATGGAGCTGTGTAGGCGTGCCAAAGTTACACAAGTTTTATAACATTCTACAAGCTCATTTCAAGGAAGGCATTCGAGAGAAAGGGGTTTCATGTTTTTAAGCCCCCTGGCCCCTGTTATACAGCTTTCACTAAATCCAGACACATTTTTTAAATCTCCTAAGGTAAGTAAACACTTGAGCGAGAATGATACGATGAAATATTGGTAAACGATGCATCGAAATGAAAGCAAACTTTCTAGAGCGATTTATTGAAAACGTCCTCCGATAACATTGTGAAATGATTGCTCAAACAGGGGAGCGTATCTTTGAAAGACTTGGTTTCCCGATAACATTATCGTATTTCTATTCAACGAGATTATTAGATACGACTGGAACATTGGTTCGAATGTAGAGCGGTTGTACACAAGGCCTATAAGAAGGTCAACGCACTGTTGTCAGCTGGAAGCACAAGTTATAGAGTTATTTCAAAACATAGATCCACGTGTAATACGGGGGGCTGTGTCAATTCGTCATGGGGCTTGGTGGATAGAGCCAAACGTCTACGCACCCTAGATTATAGTAGAGTACATTGAAAACGTAGTAATTTCTACCGGCAAGCCGCGTAATAGCGCTCATAAATTGAGATACAAAGGCCACGGTGAAGGCCTCCACTTGAGTCCATTTTTCTCATAACCGGATGTTTGCGATTGCCATTTGAACGTTTAAATTAATCATTTGTATGAGAACGTTACCAAGTGCTAATGTAATTCATCCAATGACGCGATAATCACAAGTGGGTGACGAAACTCTTGCAAAGCTTTCATCGAAAAGTTACCTACGCGCACTGCCTGCATTAAATTTCTACTCGAGTAAATTTCGCAAGTCGTAAACCCCGTCGTAAATACAAATAAGATTATTCTGAAGGTTTTTAAATTCTAGCTGGAGGTAAGATTACATTATTTGCCGCGTAAGAATCGAGTCACGTCTCGTCTTCGCATTTGCTGGGAAATAAATTTCCAATTCACCTGAGCCCAGTTCAATGATAAACTGAAGTAATTAATACACGTTGTAACTACCCTCTGATGATACGAAATACGTTAAGTAATCCTTACTGCCAAGTTGAGTAGTTTGTCTTTAAATGGGGCCAGCGCAGCGCTTTTAATATTATGAAACAATAATAAGTGTAATAAACACGCCGTATAAGGCCATAAACTTTATAACTTAGAAGGGCTATTTCAAATTGAAGCCATAAAACAAGAATAATCTTTATTACGGAGAGTTATGATCGAAACACTTCATATTGATGAACGACCGGCAACGTGGGCTACTTCTGGATTATGTGCTTCTATATAAGATAAAGTTCAACCAGATTGTAATTAGAATTAACTATAGATAATTTATCAAAGTAAGAACTGTATTTTACGAGCATTTTCAAAGCCATACAACTACATTTGGATATAGTTAGCTATAGCAATAGTGAGCTAATTCTTATGTTTTGAGCAATGGAATCTCAAGAAAATGGAAAGAAACTTTTTAGAAAACGAGACCTGCTTGCGAAGAAAAGAAACAAAATTTGCCATCCTCTCTCTCTCTTTCTGGCTATATATTCCTCATGATGATGGGATCAATGTCCGTAGAAAAGAAACATACCTAATGGCAACGGTCATGCTACAAACTCTGGCTGTCAGGCAGAGAATAAGTAGGCACAATACTTAAGTGTTTTATTATATTCTAAAATTGATGGACAGGGAAGAGTCAACATCAAAGTAAAATCAACAAGTTCATTTTCATCTTTTTCGCTTTGACTTATTTGGCTCATCGTGACTAAATTTACAATCTTCTAATTTCTTTTGACGTGTTTAATGAATATTTCTTTTCATTTGCCTTTGGACTGGTTCACCTTTAGGCTTAAATTGAGGATCTACTCGTAGTTTAGAAGGTTTGTTTGAAATTGTATTCGTTAATAATAGTTTCCAAAACATAGGTTCAAATCAGCTTGGCTTGGCTCCATCATTTCCAGTTCAGCGACGTAGTTGAATTATTGTACTTGTATCAGATCTGGGTTAATGCACACAATACGTAGGTACATCGAGTGATTTCTAACCAAACGGCATCTAGGTAAATTACTTTGAGCATACAATTCGTTGCCAACGCCAATTTTGTAATAGTGAATAAGGTACCAACTAAACAGTTCAGTCATTTTACTTAAATACGCTTTTAATAGAGCCTACGTTGCAGTAAGAGGTGGAGCAAGATTTCTGCTCAGAACACCTTTAAAAAATACCTACAAGTTTATGATCAATTTAAATGGATTTGCATGAACCATACACTAGATTTAAAAATAAATTGATGTACACAACTCATTTATGAAACAGAAACTGTTATAAAACTCATTGCTGTTATGAACTTAGTCGAATCGCTTTTATTTATCATTTTAAACATAGTAAAACTGAAAAATAAAGTAAATAAAAATATTATATTGAAATGAAATTCCAATTTCAAGCATAATAACTATGAGCTTTTATTAAAGTCTGCAAAATGCAAAGATAGAGCAATGAACCTGAGTACAAATTAAAATAAATATTATTTATCCCTGCCCTGAGCATCGCCGAAGGCTACAAGTTACGCAAAGTTCAAGAAACTCTACAAATAAACAACTTCAACAAATATTTAGCTAAGCTGGTAAATTACCTAGAGTTCGAGTGGTCTCATACGTATAAATATTTATCTAAACACCTCTGAAAATAAACTTCAAACGTAGTATAGAATGCCATTTAGCAGAACTTAACTTTAAAGTAACTATATCTTGTAACGTCAGCCGAAGTCACCGAAGACAGAAGCGAACAATTTGAAGGACTTCTCAACAATTTACGCTTGAGAAACTAACTGACGATAAATAATATAATTTAAGATTACAATTAGCACATACTTGACAACAATAGTCAATTGAAAAGTAGTAGAATAGGAATTTACAAGAATCAATGGTGGCTAAGTATATATATATGACTGTATGTGATTTACAGTCACTGAATAATGTACCTTATGTATTCACAAGCACAGCAGTACAGCATTTGATTATCTTGATATACCATACAATCGTTGGGAAAATTTCAGTACCAACATCATGCACGGTGAAGCCAGGAAGTCACTCAGCAGACATAAACAAACAGCGTCGACTTACAAATTGACAGGGTCTCCAGCTGATTGGCACGACAGTCAACATGTTGACATACAACATGCCTAACCTGTCCGCTTTTGCATAAAATGCCATGTGCCTACTGTATTTAATAGGAATTGGAAATCGTAGACTGTGAGTCGTCAGTGCATACTAAAGATTAGCATAACGGTCAAAAGGTATTTCAACATTAGTAGGCCTTTCTGAGATAAGACATTTCCCTTAAAAGTTAGTTTAATATAGTGCCTTGAGAAGTAACTATGTGTATTATTGCCAAGATAATCGTAGGGCAGGTAAACTACTATACATATGCATATATTATAAATGTGAAAGTTTGTGTGTGTTGGTATGTTTGTTCCTACCTACTCAACTCTGACGAAGCGATGAAGCTGACTATCTGTACCCATTATTGCCAAGATAATCGTAGGGCTGGTTACTATACTAATAAAAAATTTAATGCAGTTTGTGTTGGTATGTTTGCTCCTGCCTACTCAACTCCGTAACGGCTGAACAGATTTGGATGAAGCTTGGAATATACATATTTTGTGACTTGAATTTAACACAAAAGCTATAGTTATATCGTGGTACCACGCGAATGGCACCGCGGGAGAAAGCTAGTACTAATCTATAAGTGTTTTTTGCAATAATTACAAAACGGCCTCAAGCAAGATAATAACCCATAATAAATCACAGTCAGGTCTAGTTTCGGTCGCAAAAACAGAAAATACCCTGATATAATCGAGCCTCCGAAGCTCACAATGAAAAATAGGCGTAGTAAATGACGAGGCCGTGCGGTAGAATAAATCTAGTTGCCTACGCCATATTTTTAAGGACCAAGCAAAGAGATCAAGCAACAGATTATCCTAAATTGAACTAGAACAATTTAAAAAAAACATAATTGCTGACTACTGCAATTATGTTTTTGTTAAATTGTTCTAGTTTCCAGTAATGGCTTTAATTGTTTTAGAAGTATATAGTAGAGAACATATAAGTCTGCCATTTTAAATCTGTTTAGATAACAGTTTGTCCTTCAACAATGACATGGCAGAACAGGGTATTGCACCCAAGTTCACATCTAAATCAAATTGCCAAAATAATTTTCATTCGCAGCGACTAAGTAGTAAAGTAAATAAGTAGTATGATTTTTTTCTTGATTTTAATATCAATTTCTGGTTTTGAATTACGCAGTGTAATGTAAGCAAGAAATTGGATGTTAGTTTAAATATTGTTTTGTTTTAAAGTCGCCTATTTGTCTATCTGATACACTATCTAGCTAAATAATGATATTTCAGAATAGGTAATCAATTTCCTAAAATATAGGTATAACCATTTAATTTAATTTTCCTAAAATATAGGTAGGCCTTCGGCCCGGCCAAAAAACTCCAACACCAGAGTTGGTCACGAAGGAGAAGTATTTCTTTTAGCACATTCGATATTAACGATAATGTTTCTATAATAAATTCTGCATTAGCTGACCACAGCCCATAAAACTACTTCAGGTCAAATATCTAACAGGACTGTGGGCTTGGTGACATCCCAACGGGCTTGGCATGAATGCCTACTAGGTCGTATATTTCTTATTACGTTGCTATGAGCATAAAAGTTTAAGTAACCTTTCAGATCGAGTAGAGCTCTAGGAAATTGCAATGGCACATATGTATCGTTGGCATAAAATAATCCTTTCAGAACGTTTTGTTCTTCTTTAATATTTACTGACCTAAAACTCCGAGATGGTTGAATGCACTGTGTCATGCTGGTAAAAAAGGCATAGAGATCCATGCCGCTTTTGACAAGTTCAGGTGCCGCTACAAAAATCGAAGATTATCAGAAAACAACAACATGTCATAGAGCAACCTGTTATTGCACAAGAAATTAATGACATAAGGTTTATACAGCTCGTGCTAAAATATGTGCAAAATACGGCAGATGTTACAGCAAGAACTAGTATCCGTCCGCTATTTACTCTTTTAACTGCAAAAACAGTTTCAATATGAATAAAACCTGTTAGTGTCTTGAAGCAAGTATTTATAAAAGGGGGTTATAAATATGTAATTGTCGGGGTCAATAGCAGGTAGCAGCTGATTGTTGCCCTTTCATTAGACATTGCGGCTGCAGACAGGGCGCGACCGGATGTGTAGTGTAGTCACAGACGATAAAATAATAACCTACAGGAGTTTCACTGTTATAGAATATTTATGTTGCCCGTTTTATTCATGTCGTGGTGTGGATGATAGTGTATTAATTCTATTCAGAGTTATCATAAAGTTGAATCAATTGTAATAAATTATTAATTATAATAAATGTAATAATATAGAATATCGTTTTCCAGCGCGATAGGTCGACGTTATTACAAACACTGTGGGCCGCACCTGGTACAGACTAGCGCAGGATCGAGGCGAATGACATAATCAAAAGAAAGCCTAGAAGCCCAGAAGAGGGTCGAAAACGGCTGAAAATTATGATGAAGATAGGAAATGGAAAATAAAACAAAATAAAACCTACGAATCTATCAATACTTGAACCGTTCAAGCGAGCTTTGGATTACAAATTTAAAAATATTATAGAAAATCGTCGTCAAGCGAGATGAGTCGACGTTGTTAGAAAGACCTAGCGCAGGATCTGAGGCGAGTGACATAATCAAAAGAAAGCCCTTGTCCAGTAAGTGGTTTGAAAACGGCTGAAAATCATGATGATGATGATAGGAAATTGAAATACCAATTGATTAATAATCTATCAATACATGCACCGTGCACGCGATTACTATTTGTAGATCCAATACCCTTATCTACAGATTACCTACATTTTAATAACGACTATTGACGAAAACTACTTTTAAAACCAAAATAGGATCCGGCAATATTAATATATTCTGTGGCAAGCGCAATAAAGCTCATTTCACATTGGAAAACTGATTGTAGTGGCACTGGGTGTACATTACGTTACGGTCGACCAGAGAGTCCATAAAATTCTAAATAGAACGGGAAAGCATCGAGGAAATTGCGAAAGCATATGCAAATACGTTATTTGTTGATGAATTGAACAGGGTGTGATGTGAGTTAAGGATGGGCTTGCTTATGCATTAGTACTTATTGAATAACACGCATATGAATTGGAGCATTACATGTTTTACAAGCTGAGAATAGATTTATTGAGATACTTTGAGTACCTCTAGGCAATATGTAAAGCCACATCGCACCTGTGTCAACATTTTGTTATAATCGATTACTATTGATAGTTGATACCAAACCAATCGAAGAGAAAACGATACAGCGAATGATAAGAATTATATATTATTACAAATTGCCGTACCATGATAGAGTGGATCTGATCTACAGGTTTTATCAAGTTTGCTGATATAGGGATAAATTACAATATGTGTGTTACCCGCTGATTTTGCAAAATAGCTTGCCCTACATTATGTAGTCCCTCCCATCTCACCGCACCCCCAGGAACGGCCCGGGGCCATTACTACCCTCGTGACAGTCGTGACACTATTACATGAATCCAAACTCTCGTAAATATTCCATTCCACAAATGTTTCTCGCATGAAAGCAATCACGATAATCTAAATTTTGAGGCAAGGTGAAGGTTACCCGCAATTGGTATCTAACATCGTGAAAGAAAGTTTTGATTGAGCCAGAGTGTTGTCATAGACAACAGTTTTATTGTTCGAATAAACATTCTCTCCATTTCTCCTACCCTACCCCTATCCAATAAAACTCCCCTCGCTTTTGGTCGCGCCAGGATAGGAATGTTAAGATACTCATTGATTTTCCGGATGTGGCCGTTAAAATCTCCATCAGCCATACGGCTGAGTTCTATTTTACCATAAGGTAGTGCAAGATTGCACTAGCAAGATAGGTACTAATAGTAAATATAATTTCGATTTGAGCAATTGTTTTGAAACACGGATCATGGAACAATAAATCTCGAAGTTGATGACATTCAAGATAACAACAAGTTTAGGTCCATAAATCAAATGTCATGGAAAGCAAGGATATACACATATAACTCTTATACAAACTGAAATATATATCCTTCCTTCTTCGATGAGTTAGTGTCAAACTCTGGTGTCGGGAGATTTTAGGTCTCCAACATGGTATGACGAGAGAAAAAGCAGGATTCAACATTTTAACGTGCCTCCCGAAGCAAGGAAACGCTCAGGTCTAAATGCCACTAAACGGTCCCCCATTCAAGTGGTGACTGGGCGGAGTGTGGCTTCTTCTATCACCAAGGATAACCAAGGTGTCTGCTAAGAACATCAAAATAAGCCACGCCACAAGCGCTCGAATTATATATAGGTATGTAAATATATTTTATAGGTATGTGCATAAGCTTGAAATTGAATTTCATGCTCCCGATAGCTTCAATCATACCTATATTTTAGGAATTAGATTACCTACTCTGGAATATCATTATTTAGCGAGATAGTGTATCAGATAGACAAATTGGAAAACAAAACAATATTAAAAATTACCAACCATGCAATTTCTTTCATTACGTTATTCAAAACCATTAATTGATATTTCACTAAAAACAAGAAGTATTTGTACCACCATGATTAATAATGATGCAGCTATAAAAAGTTTTACAGACAGGAATTTACAAAAACTTTTGATCGCAACTAAAATATAGATTGTTAACTGAACAATACCTGAAATTTTATAGAACTGAAACAGGCATAACTGATTCCTGTAGCAAAACTGTTTAAATAGAATTCGATTTGAAATTATTCCGTTTTGAGTTTCCGTATACACGTCTTTATACGAGACGAACGCGGATGGAACTACCGAATAAAAGCGACGATAGCGACCGGAGGGGCGCGGCGGCACGTCACCTCGCCATGTGTGGAACAACCCGCCAATTCACATTTCACATTCCCCATTACCAATTTCATACATGCGTACAACATTCGCAACATAGCAAGTTTACAGCACGCCCTACGCGTATTTATGAACCCTGCAGTTGCAGCTGAGAAGGCCAACGACATAAAACCAGTCAAGATTGGCTCTACAACTTAAAGGAGCTGGACGTGCGGTATCCCCATTTGTAACAATAAACCAATGGAATTGAAACATCAATTTGTCAGAGCATAATGCTTGCTTTAAAAGCCGCTGCAATTCCAGTTGTTTACAAACAAGGATAAGATTGATTTCAGGGCAATTCAATGGACTCATAACCTTGCTATATTATTACGCAAATTGTAATTCTATTCCGACTATAATGATCTCAAATTGGCAATCCGTCTCGCTTGGACGATTCAATTGCGTGTAACGAGGTAAGATTGATCGGATGCTCAGAATCAGTCTGCATCAGTGATCCAGCAGATGCAATAAGAGATTTGCCGCTAGATAAGAATTGCATTTTACGATTTTAAGATTGACATATTTTCTAGCTCGTTAAGCACATTGTCAGTATAATATAGTATGCCATCAGCACACACACAGAACACCCTGATCTTAGTCATTAAGCATAAACATGAGATGAAAGTAAGATTACTTCGTTTGTATATAGAAACAGTGTACAGAGTACTTATCTCAGTAACCGTGGGAGTTGAACTTGGCGAAAATTCCCAAATTAAGGAGGATAACAAAGAGAAATGTCATATTATCATAATGCTCAAAGCTTATCACACATCTGGAAAGTACCCTACATATGGTTTTAGTTTAGAAAACTGTAAAAAAACTAGAGAGATACTTTGAAAAATAGCAAACCTCGATTATCGGAGTTTTAAGTTTTTTGTAACAACCAAAAACGATTCCAGCTGCAATATCCTGTCTAGTCAAAACAGCAGAGAAGGACCGATAGATAATTCAATTTTCCTTGCCCATCACGGTTATTAGAGGGCCAACGTCGACGTGATTGGATTTGAAACGCGGCCTTTCAGCGCACTCTGTGCACAGCCAGCCTTTATACTTGTTAAGCAAAACAGCGGGAAATCCAATCCCCAGCTATGGAAACGCTGCTGGTATCAATCAACTCAAAAGCATTGGCTTTTCTATCGAGCCTGCTCGTGCTTGTAATTTATTTTTTCTAACTGCAGACTCGAAGATCGACGATGATAGATTAAGAGTACCTACCTACTTTAAACTTTCACGTTCCTCAAATTGGCAAGAAATCTAAAAATAGTACTTCTAAGTCACTATGTATCAAAGCACGTCTGGCAGTTTCATTGGTAATCTGGGTCAGACGGTCAAGAAAGAGATAATTTTCCAATGAACTTCTCAAGTGGTTCGATATGAACGTGCGGCCTTGACCAGCGGCCATATGGTGCTGTATGCGCTTTGAATCTCGACTCGTGAAGTCGTGAGACCAGCTCCTTACATGGCAAAGAACTCACGATCATCAACATCCACCATGGTCGACGGGCTGCACAACGAGCCGTTGTGGTAAACAGGTTGGAATTAGGTCGGACATAGTAAAAATATACAGCAACAACGTAAGTCGCCACATGACGAATGACCATAAAGAGACTGATATAAATTTTAGATGCAATCGTACATTCGCTGTGTATGACAGAACTGAACAACTGGATAAATGAAAATGATAAAGTTTGAAGATATGCATACATGTAAGGGAAGGATTATAGTAATATGACAGTTAATTCTTTATTATTCCTATCAAAAGTAGGTACAAGTTGTTTACAACTAGGTTCTATTTATTTTGGTTTTAGACTAACGCTAGTTTTAAGATGGAAAAAACATACAGAAATGATTTGTGTGCAAACGCACATTTTGGTTTCCATTCTTGGCATTCTTACAAAAGATTCAGCCTTACATAAGGCTGAGCATCTGTGTTAATAGAACGTTTTGTATTATAAATACGGTGCATTCAAAACATGTGATTATAAAAACTAACATAATAGCCATATTATGTTACATTATGGTAATGATTCCTAATATGAAGGTGACTCGCCACACTTGTAAACATCGTGCACTTAATAGTCTAATTTATGTGCTCCCAAAAATAATACAACTGTGTTAATTTATATCTAAAGTTTACTTTGCATAAAGACTTGAAATGTGAGCTTGTCCATGAATAAGATATCTCGCATGGCTTTGTTTCGATCAGATGGGTCTAATCTTCGTTTGATCTGTATATTTTTCTAAAAACGAGTATAAAAACGACTTTACTTTGTCGTTCATAAATTGGACCATAAATTCCAGAAATAATACGTGTTTAAATAATATCTTATTACAGTTTAACAAACTCTAGTACATTATGAGTCACCTCCAGTACCCATGCAACCATGACCGCTGCTATACACTGACATGTTTCATATTTATTTGGTACACTAATGTAGTTCCACTATATGTAATGTTGTTTTAAGCTTCCGGTAAAACTAAGAGTCTAATCGAGTCTAGGTCTAGCTATGTACTTAATAGTGAGACCGCAAGTTTAAAATGATCATTTATATTTCTAAGGATGTTTATACCAGGCACAATACATACAATGATTTCACAGCAGAAAATATATATTTATTTTCTGCTGTGACCTGGAATTTCTTATTTACTGACTACTTTTACCAAACGAGTACTGCGTGAGAGCGAGCCTTCATTGTTTTGTAGATATTGCTCAAAATATACAGTCAGAAAAATTTTGCTATATCTGTAAATTCTCTAACCGGCAGTCTTAAGTGGATAATCTGTCCATGGCTTAAGTACTTGCTGGCTGCAGTTACAATTAATCAATACAGCAAATTTTTCGATGTAATTGGCTTCCTACTGCGAATTGTCGCGACACAGAATTCTTCAAAATGGTTTGAATGATATGGTACTGTAATACAGATAGGGTAACAGAGTATTTACCTATAGGTTCTCACAAAACAAAGCAAGATGTGTATTTTTACATGGACATTATTATAATGTAAGTATGTTGTTACATGAAATGAATAAGGTATCATGAAATTTATAAAGCAACGTCAATAAATATAAGGTTAAAAATACCGAACTTACCAAGCGTATTTTAATTCTTTTTGTCGCAGTCGTTAAATGTTAATTCTACTAGACGAAGCATAACGATGCGATTCATTATTTTTGGTTTATTCTCAAAATGCGAGGAATTCGGCTTAAAAATCGCCGATGTGTTATCAAGAAATACCGTTCAAACATTCAGCCACGCCTCATTGGGTAATGGTTATCAGCCAATCGGACCTTATCGATCTAGTTCCAGCAAGATAGCATCCGTGTCATTGAGCGTTGCGAACTGGCTGCTGCAATTAGATCCTCAGCGCAGCAGCGGAACCGTGCACCACGGGTATCAGTTACTATAAGCATGATAGCTTCTGGGAAACTTGGCATTGAACAAGAGCAATCTCATTGCACATTCTCAAGAGAATTTAGGAAAAGATAATTTTCCATTGATTTGATAACAGAACCAAGTAAGTGCTATAGCATAGAAATAAATAAGCTTCGATGAGAACTTTTCTTTGAATAATATTTCAGTTTTCCACTTACAGAATACAACAGACAGCAAATTGAACTATTACAATAATTAGTTTCTGTCAAGCGCTTAGCAAACACGAGTGATTCTATTGCTTTTGTGTTGAAGGTGACTTTCGCAAAGAAACCAGTTAATGCAATAATTACTGTGTAGTTTTAGAAACTGATTTGATTAGTCACCGAGGAAAATTGAGTGTTCAGTACAGTCATTGAGATAATGCCGCCAATCGCCACGTAAGCTTAGTCTGGACTTATTTTGAGTGGCATCGCTTAGCTATTTTGTAGAATACAAAGAAATGATGAGGCAGTACAAAAAAATGTTATTCGTGACACAAACGCTTTGAATCAACGGTTTTATACAGACAGGCGTCTCATCTAAAAGGAACAAGATTTACATGAAATGGTAGTCTAATTATATCTTTGGTCGCAGTCGCGTGCCTAGCGTTCCAGCAAAGGGGGCACATTCAAGAATGCTAAAGCTATAAGGCGTACATACTGTATACATTTTGTAATAGAATCGTGTGCAAATTAGTAGCATGGGCAAGGTAATTAAATCATGAAAGTAAAGAAGATCTTTTCGATGTTTTATTGAATAAAGGATAGTTTTGTCTATCCTTGCTCAGAATCATCTGTTACTGCTCTGTAAATTTTAAAAGCTTGAATTTTTATTTATGTTCCTCTCTTCATACGTTGAAAACGCTTGAATTGAATAATATCTAACGAGAAATAAAAGCTTTATTCAATATACGTTATGATTTTAATTATATTTATTCAACATTGTCCTATTACAGAAGTGATTCATTTGGATCAATTTTGGACTAAGTTTGGTATCGACAACTCCCAGAAAACTGATAGATCTATTTCTTTCTTTATTTACTTTTAAATCGATATGTTATTCCAGGCATAACAAACATACCTTTTTATCATAACAAATGTGCATAGGATATAATGTTATGCAAGAAAAGATGATTAAAAGCTTACAATTTAACTCCCAGCTCTCCGTTTTCTGCTAAATTGTTTTCCTTCCATAATATTTCTTGATTTATTCGAAACAATTATCAGTTAGGTAGGCCAGTAAGATTCTAAGCTGAACTAACGGCGACTGAGACGATATTCATTCTTACATTCTGCTTTCGGATAAGCTTTTAGTAAAGCAAATATCCGAACAAGAACTAATATAACATGAATATTAGGTGTCTGACGGTTCAGTCGGAAGCTATGATAATTTCGGCAGAGTCAATATTTCATTTCAGCATGTTCGGACTACTTTCGAGTTGGATTTTTAAAGCTGGTGTTCACACAGCTCGAGTTCGAATTGACTACATTTCCGCATAGCGTTCTACATCTAAGTTCTACTAATATCGTAGAGGCGTTGAAATGAAATGGAAAATGATTTACGATCGGGGTTAACGATTCGTTCAGGCGTTCGCCGTATAAATGTTGTGATGCGTACATATTTCACCCGTTACGATATTTATTACTTACTGAGCTTTTTATAAATTGTCTGTTAAAGGATATTATAAAAACACATTCTGTGAAGATTTGATTAATCAGTTTTCAAAATTGTTTCAGTCTCTACAACTGCTAGGTTTCTTTTTACTAGAATGGTTAATGATATTATAACTAAAATTGGTTGCAAACTGCGTAAATTCTCTTCATACTGGTTGAACGGTGTGCACTTCCTAGTGAATTGTAGGACGATTCAAGGTTAAATAAAAACTGTTTTTACGGAAATCAAAACATAAATTACACACACGTCTGCTCTCAATCGCAGTGGAAAAGAAGAAGTCTGCAAAAGAACTTACTAAAATCTATAAATAAAAACCCTGTATTGCTAGCAACAAACCTTAGAAAATACAGAAAATAATCATTCGGTTAGGTAATACTTAGTAAGTATAATTTAAAGTTTCAAGTATAATACGTAAACAGAACAAACTAAATGCCACCAACTACAATGAACGAGTACCTAGGCAATAGGTACCTACCTACCTAGTTACACAAACGATAACGGTCACTATAATAAACTCCTGTGGGAATTGACGTCCGGGTCGTGTGTCGTGATGTGAATGATGATTTTGACCTAGGCTTGAGGTCTCGCAATATAATAGACGACGTTTGAAACAACAGTCGTGTTAACGATATACTTCTATGAAATTGTGACTACAACCAGTTTTAGTAGATTTCTGGTTGTAATACCAGTTAGTTAAGGTTACTTCTTACTGGCCTAAACAGACAATTGTAGAATAGTGCGAAACGAACCCAGCATGTTAAAAAAAGTAAGCCAAAGTACTCCCACAATTAAGAATATTCATTAAAAAGATTACATATTAATACTAGAAAGAACAAGAATAGACCAGAACATTACTAAAACACTCAAAACAGATAAACCATACCCACTTACTAGTCCTTTGAACGAAAAAATAAAACTAAAATATAACATTGTAAAACATGTGCTCTGCCCATGGGTACACGAGGGCTCCTACGTCGAACGAGATGCGAAACAACCGACTTCCGTTGGCACTGCGCAAACGCAGATACCAACCACACGCGAACGTCTATTTATTACACTACTTACTCTAAATTACTCTAACCGGTTACAAAAAACTAGCACATACTCATTTAAAAGTGTAAATAGGCAAGTGCAAATAATATTAACATTATTGATTCTGCTTTTAGCAAACAACAAGTATGTCCGGCTTAAAGAATAAAATAGAACAATGCGAAAGTTTGAATTCGAACGAACAACCAGCCGTAACAGAGAAGGAAAATGTTGTTTAAATGTTTATAATTAATAAATATTTAAAGCAAACAGCACGGAAAACCCCAGTAGAATTTTATAACTATAATTAGTATTGTTATCAACTGACTAAGCTTATCGTTGTACATTAATGTGTATTCATTAAAATATAACTTTAAAAGGAAACTGATATTATACCAAGGCACAACAATGAGCTCTGAATATTAAAACAAAATCATTGTTTTTACCACAATATTTTTTAGTTTAATTTTTTAACACCTAAACACAACATTACGTTTATCTATTATACTTACGAGTATTAATAGATAAATTTAATGTTGTACTGGGTGTCTCAAAAGAAAGTTCACATTTGTTTTGGTTATTGCGTGAACGCAACTATTCTGAGGGGCGCGGGGGGAGTGTCAGTCGGTAGCCTGGCTCTTGGGAATTTAGTCGCTATGGAGCGTTTCTCGGGAGCGGACCGTGCGTTGTGCGTACGCGAGTTTTATAAAAACGGTAATTCGGCGACTGTAGCGCGTAGAAAATTCTGCAGCATTCGACATATTCGTCACTTGAATGATGCGCCAACCACTCGACTCATTGCAAAATGGGTCGAGAAGTTTGAAGAGACCGGTTCAACACTGGAAAAACCAAAATCCGGGCGTCCAAGATCTTCGAGAACGGTCGAAAACGTAGACAGTGTCGCCCAGTCTATTCGGGACGATCCGAACCTTTCAATTCGGAAGCGTGCTGTGGCCTTAAACGTGCACAGATCGTCATTATGCCGCATTTTGCATAAAGATTTAAAACTGCACCCGTACAAAATTCAGTTGGTGCAAGAATTAAAGCCTCAGGATGCTGGTCAGAGGCTTGACTACGTAAACCAGATGATTGAGCGCTTTCCAACGTTTACCAACATCTTCTTTTCGGATGAAGCCCATTTTCATCTTACTGGATATGTTAACAAGCAAAATTGCCGCTACTGGAGTGCAACCAATCCAAAACAAAAACATCAGACACCCCTACATTCGCCTAAAGTCACCGTATGGGCCGCAATGTCGGCGCGAGGAATTATCGGCCCTTACTTTTTTGAAGATGGAAGGGGACGCACAGTTACAGTGAATTCAGAGCGTTATGTGGAGATGTTAGTCGTTTTCTTCGTGCCTGAGCTGCAGCACTTTCCTTGTTATAACCAAAGAACATGGTTCCAGCAGGACGGAGCCACTTCACACACGTCCAACAGGTCTCTGCCAAGAGTTCGTGAAATTTTTCCTGGCAAATTGATCTCCAGGAGAGGTGACATAAGTTGGCCTCCACGCAGTCCCGATTTGACACCTATGGACTTTTTCCTGTGGGGTTATCTCAAATCCAAAGTTTACGCCAACAAACCGACTTCCCTGGCACAATTAAAAGAAAATATCCGTCACGAAATCGCAGCCATCTCGGAGAATACCTGCAGAGCCGTCATAGCAAATTTTAGTGCTCGAATAAACGAATGCCGTGAACGCAACCGTTTACATTTGGACGATGTCATTTTTAAAAAATAAATTCCCAAACAGTGTATTTTAATATGTAATAAACATTTTTTCAATAAACATCTTACTTTTTTTTTTATCGATTTTTTAAATGTGAACTTTCTTTTGAGACACCCTGTACTACGGTAACCGATTCTATTTACAACGGAAAAAAGGTCCGTTGATGATGTACCCTCTCGAAAACAGACACCATCTGTGTCAAGAGCACGTGTTTTTGTATACATAGAGCCACACGTGTAGCCCCTCCGAAGGGAGGTTCAACCGACCTCTGTTTTTAGAACATTAATACAAAAGTTTTTACCAATAATCACAAATTTTATAACAGCCTCAAAGCCACAACTTTTATTTAACATTTACAATCAGGTTACGTGGACTTACAACTCTCGAAATAGAATATCCTCACGTGAATCACTATAGTACCGAATTGCTTATGGTGTTGGAGCACCAGTTAAGGCAAGGACTCTTCCTCGAAGTTCATTGCTCCGATGTTTTGCATTAATCGCGACGCTGTCTGCATACTGAGCATGGACTATTCTTACATCATAGTTTATTAGACGCATCTTTGTTTTCTTAATGCATAAATAAACTAATTGAAAAGTTTAAAAGTGATTCGTAAAAAAATCTAACAAACCACAGTGAATGTGAACAATATAAGTTAAAACTCGTTAAATATTACATCATAGTGCAGTGATCAAGTGATTATGATGAGAGCATTCAATAATAGACTAATAAAATAGCCCCCGGCTATTTTATAGCTGAAGCCGCGAAATTGTCCACTACATCCGGGAAAGTAGAAACGTATCAATCGAATCACTTAGCCTCTCTCTACCCACATCATATCGCAATTGGCAAGCAACAATAAAAACAATGGTAGAGATTTAAAACTTGTCGATCGGAAACGAAATAACATAAAACTACCAACCTGTGTCTCAGACCTTTCCCAACATTAGTTTATATCAAGCTCATAAATCTAATCAGGGACTGATAAACCTTTGTACTTTTACCCTCATAATAGGCGTCTCCAAAATATAGTTCCCAGGAGCTTTACACAAAAGGTCGCGTAACAATAACCTATATTGAGGCAAGGCTTTTCGCAACTCGAGCCAGCAGTCGCGGCAGCCCGGCGCCTGTGGCAAGGTACTGTCACAATGGACAAATTGTTGGACGCAGATTAAGCTGTGATATTAAAGCAAGTTGAATTATTATTCAATTCCATATAAAGCTTATAAGCATTGAGTAGGTACAGAAAGTAAACACGCAGCCGACAGTAACCGCAGCGGTTTTACGACCGAACCGGATCGCCAGCCGATAAACATGTCCTTCCGAACGTCTGGAAAACACATCGCACAGAAATATCTATCGACATACAAACAAAAGCTCTGTGGGTCGACTTTGAAACCGTTCCGCTTTTATTTTACTAAAACCTCCGCTAGACTTGTTAAAAATGGCATTGCTTGCATAAAAATCTTTTGGCTAGAAGCCAGTGCAAGCAGTGGATACCAAACCGATCATTAAAGAGATTGAAGAGTTATGAAAATTGACATGCTAGGTTTATACCGACACTAAAAGGAGATTTTCAATTACTTAAAAGCTAGAAAAAAATCTTGGTACAGAGGTTTCAAAATATTTAGGCTGTTTAAAAACAATAAGTAATTTTAATAATTGGTAACTGGTTATGGATTATGTACGCCTCAATGCATTATCATAAAAATAACGGTATGTAAAACGAGAGTATCTACCGTGAAAAGCGTAGGGCATCAGGCCATGGCAGTTATAACGGAAGATTGAAGGGCATAATATATCACCGAAAGAAAAGCTATTTGGAAGAGTGGTATACCATTCAAACTTTTATGGAGCGAAGACAAAAGTTACGACCTGATATTAATTATAGTGGCATTGATAGAGTACGCAGGCAACGAGGCACAATATGGGAAAATTTAATATTTTAATATAGCAGTGTCTTATGTTATGAATGAAAGTTACGAGAATTGTGGGACAAGCTATTGACAATGTTTATGTGGTGCAGTCGGGCCCACTTCAATGGAAAATAGGGCACAGAGAAAAGATTTTTCCGCAGGAAATTGCGAGGAACAAGCTAATGTAAGCCGGGAATACTAATAGGCTTGTATTTTGGTTTGGATTGCAGGCGTGAACTGTGACGGGATCTCTTGATTACAGTGCTGGAACAATATTCCTCCCCCCATCCGCAATGCTAACACTAAATAATACATTTAAAGTAAAAAGTTTTTGTTGCAAAAGCAAATAGAGGGTATTCCCAAGCACTTCGTATGCCAGAAATAAAAAAAGACGTGTGGCACTCGGGGACTGCCGCGGTAAAGCTATTGCATAGCATTTTGTATCAACTTATGCAGTTATAATTATTTATTTATTTTATTTATGAAGTATTTCTTTTTCTTTGATATTAATTCAAGTTACACTTTTTGAGCGTGGTGACCGATAAGAAAACAAATTTCAAAACAAATCTGAAATTAGATTCAGGTGAAAAACGTCAGACGTCAGTTCGTGTCAGAGGCCAATCATGGACGTGTAGCTATCTTTACTGTGTTGAACACTAGCGCTGCGACGTTGTGACGAAGAACTAATAGAATACAAAAGTTTGAATATGAACTCTATTTCCAAGCAATAGATTATAAAATTAAGTAAATCGGAGTGGGGAGCGTGAGGTTTTTTCTCGTTACGGAATTTCTGGATTCCGTCCCCGCGCTCAAGGCCCTCGATAGAAGCTATGCAATAGCTTAATAAAACTACCATCAATTATTTTGTTAGACTATTGTCATATTATACATTAATAAAAACACATATTATACATTATTATTATACACTAACTTCAAAATTCAAAATTTAGGAATGTTATTTGCTACACAACCATCATACTTCATAGCTAGGTGCCGCTAGCATGCCGTTTTTATGTCTACTCTACGATAGAGAAGACAACGTATCTTTCCTGATTGTGGATCTCCCTGCATCCTAAACATGCGTATTTTTTTCCTAAACGCTTATTTGTATCTATTCTATAGACAACCGTATTTAGGACTTTCAAAATGTTGCCCCATCTACAACCAAAAATAAGTTTTCTCTATTCTATCGTTGACAAAACCTTGTCTACGGTTGCTGTGCTAAGCTTGACTGAAAATCAGTGTTTTTGCTATAAAGCAAAAAAATTTACTGAGGCAAGGCCTTTTTGTTTTTCTGCAGCACACCCAAACTTACATAAAGTTCATAATTCCTATGGACTTAGGTACTTTGCAATGTTTGTGTTTCTTTCTTTCTATTAATGTTATTTTTTTGTGCATATATCTTGTTATTAATGTAAATTGTGTGCCTGTAGTAACAAATAAATGATTTATCTATCTATCTATCTATCTGATTAAAAGAAGACAAAATTTGCCGCCGCTTCTTAATAGCATGGCTAGGTGGTAAGCTATGATTTATTGATGACTTAAGTTATAAAATTGATAAAAACCATAGACACAGTTCAACCAAGAGTGAAACGGATCTAAATCTAGACTTGCTTGGCACTGGCGTCATCACTCAAAGCGAATAGTTTTTGTAAGAATCTTTTGTAGAAACGTGACTATGACCTGGAATTTTCTGGTACACGACATGTTAAATACATTAAACCTAACAGCGTTTTAGGTTGTGATTGGTGAAGTGCATTGTCTAATCTCTATAGCAAGGTCGTTGTTCTAAATAAGATCTAACGGGTTCGATGGCCGATGGTCAGTGTTGTGTTTACCACGTGTTTATTATTTAAACTGCTGTATCCCCGCAGTTTGATTCCCGGAGAATTCCCGGAAGATGGTTACCTATACAATGTTTTGGGAACCTGTTTTAATTAGATTAAGCAAGAAAATAAACATATAAAGGAAGTCGAGCATGAAACGCAATCACGCAACGATTAAAAATATTCTCAATAGACTTTATTTACTTATAACTTTCATTAAAACGGTACATACATAAAACCAATTACATTAAGGAGTACTTGCTTGTAATTGTGACCAAATAAGAACTGAAAAGTTCTTGAAGTAGATAGTGAATTTAACACTTGAAAAATGCCTACTTGCATACCTAATAATTAAACGATCCGGTTTCAGCAACAAAACCCTCACTTTCAAACCGGTCCAGAAAGGCCGTCGCATGTTTGGCATAATAAATCATAATTACATATTTTTACTGGTTAGTAAAGTAATGCACCATGATTATAAAAATCTACCCGGGTTCAAACCTAACAACAGCCTAGTTCACATACATGTGTTGTGTACTCGTTTAAGCTTAGATCATTGACATTTAAAAGAAACAGACAACTTACACATAAACATCATGAAGCGAGCGGTCGTAGTCCAGAAATCCGATAAATCTTCAAGTAAGGCACAGTTTCATTGAACCGAAAGAGTTCACGATGGAGGATGTATCATCAAAGTTCACAAGTGAATTCAGAGAATTCAGCACAGCAAGAGCGCGGCACGCGTCCTACACTGAGGCGGGACTGAACGTGACTGTACCGACAGTTCGTGTTCGTGCTCGTGCAGCCGGGAGGATTAGACTGCAACTATGACATTCAAACTCGAACAAGGCAAGTACTAAATTATTTTCGTTGCTTTTGATGTTGTGGTCTTCGTAAACTTAACAGTGATGCGAGAACACGTCCTTACTTTAGATACAGAGCCAGATGTAATGGTTCTGAAGAAATTTAGCAAACTCTAATATTTTTGTCAAATACTAAGAAATGTCAGCTAATGAAATCAATTTGGGTTGTGAGTAACTTACTGCTCCGAAATCAGAAAGCGAATCTGACGCAAAAGTGCCAGTTTTGACCCAATAAACACTCAAGTAGTTTGAGTCAATGTTTATTCGAAGAAAACAGAGCTGACCTTTCAGGAGTGTAAGATAAAGCTGTCTGGAATTGATGCCAAACCATTTATCGATGGGTTAATCGACTCCAAAGCAAAGGAGTAAAGTTGTACATTTAAAATAACCAACCAATGTCTACGCAGACTGGGCCTACAATAATAAGAAGAAATTATTTATTCAACATCAAACTTGACATCAATGCAGATGGTTTATCGGAGTTTTCAGAGTTACTTCCTACATTTTCCTAATATTTACTTTAAAATGTACATCTTTCCAATATTAATTTAATTGTAGGGCCGATAAACTGCCAAGTATTTGTAATTAAATTCATTACCGGCATTAAATAATTCTAAAGAAATGCCCAATTTATCTAATTGCCGTGAATTGGTCACACAGCGGGAGTTGATTGTGTTATTTCGTAATACGATCTAGTTTAGACGATTACAAAAACAGTATTTTTCACTTATTGGTCGCTTTTATTTTGTTACATAAATTGTGTAACAAGGAAATTTATCCACAAATATTCTTGATATTGGTGTAAACGAGTTATTTTAAACCATTGGTGTTGGCAAATACTTATCAATTCTGCAAAGCTGCAATGTATAGGAAACGAAATCCTCATTAACGTTTCTAATTTGAATTACTATTAAAATGTATGAAACTCTGATGCAAAATGTAGTCAACCACGTTCTTAGAACTATATAGGAAGTATAAAACAGAAAAGAATCGATCGCACACGAAATGATGACACGAAATAGCTAAGGAGTAACTCTACCGGGGATATAGTGGAACAAAAGCATATATATAATTTATAGAATCACCCAGCGCGACATCTACACAACAAAAAGTATATATCATTTTGAGCTTCCAATTTATCTTATTCGTTGCAGGATGTGTACCTACCTACTTTACAGGACTCTCTCAGTCCTGTAGGTCCGCATCCAGTCCGCATGTAGGAGATGGATTAACATATCTCCCGACGACGCGTCACAATCGCCTTTCGAGTTGAAAATGTTGAAATTGTAAAGTGGGTGAAAGTTGCAATAAGGACCAATTCTGTACAACAGCGTTACGATAGTAACAAGTATATATATCGTGTATACAGTAGTGTACAACTTAATTTAAATAGCTAGCTTCGGCCTGCGGGTTCACTTGCGTGATATATTAAAATGTATATAAGTACATTAAAATGATAAACCATAATTTTTCCAACAAGGCATAGCAATTATTGTGTATGTGTATGGTAGAATGAAATCTCAATTTGAACTCTCCCTTTGCTCAGTTTAAAGCATTTATAAAGATTCTATCTGTCAGAAGACACATTGGAATTTAAGAGGAATCTTTATCAAGAGGCTAGGTAGATACGTCTAGGAGTTAAACTATATAGACAAGTTTGTACTATGTAAACTTTGAAGAAACAAAGGCTTAAACTTTACACCCTGTTAATCGGGATTTGACATTTTGGGGTGGTGCCTCGTGACCTAGTTCCGAGGTCTGCGGCTGAGGCTGCGGACTACGCATCGAGAGGTCATCGCGTCTGCTCGCCTGAAGTCCATGACACGAAAACAGTGTAATTATATCGAAATAACACTACACCTGTATGGAAGCAATATCTAGTACTCAGCGACACGCAACGCATTCTTAGCGTTTTTTAAGGCAATTAAACTTCTGTATCACTTATTTTGTTCATCTTATCTAGATATAGATCGAGTATAGGTTGGTAGTGGGTATGCTTGAATCTAGTAGAAAAGTCGCTAGTTCGTTTCTATGTTATCGAAGGAGCTTTTAAAGACAGAAATGACACACACATTGATGGTTTGCTTAGTACCTTCAGGCTCTACATTTCCGTTAATGCTGACTGTAAAAGTGACACATGACTTGACTCTCAGTATCATTTAAAGCTTATGCCCAGTCTATTTACGACTCCATATTGTTTTCCCGAGGTATACTCCATATTTTCCTCCCGAGGTATACTTAACTTAATCGGAAATTTTGTTTGCATTTTAAGACAACGATCATTGACAGGGATTACTCCCTATAATTGGAACCGGCTCAGTTTCCGAGACGCGACAAAAACTGATGAAGTAATAAATCGTGCTGTCGATCAGCGACAACAAAGACATTCCCAGCTCGTCAGATTCCGTAAAATTACGTGATTTCTGTTAGAGCTACAAAGAAATGCATAACAAATCCAATAAGAAAACTATGTTCAGAATAAAGAGGACTGATTAAATTAGGTTCAATCATCATCATCAGCCTGTAGCAGTCCACTGCTGGAAACAGACCTCCGCTAATGAGCGAATATAGGTTCTATATGATAATGTTTTTTAATTTGTTTCCCTACTTTGCAACAATAAATAGGTATTAGGCAAACCAAGTCGAATTTGTAGATGGGTGAGGGTAAAACGTATACTATGCCACCTAGAATCATTTGGAAAGGATTAAACTGGATGATGCTGCACAAATAAACACGTCCAGTGTACAATATAGCGCCGCCAAGTGTTCTACAAAAGTACAATTCATTGAATAATAGGTGTTTAGAGGATCATATTCCATGAAAGAACTACTGTAAGTATTAAGATAAATGAATAATCTATGCCTATGCCTGTTCTTATTTGGTTCCAGGTATTTCATACTTTAATTAAGTCCAAAGAAGTTTCATAATTCGTGTATTTTTCGAGACTCAATTTTCAAAATATTATATTACAGCGACAAAATAATTAGATTAAATGCTTAACTTTGGACAAGTAGTCAAACAGTGGAGTAACACCACCATTCATCCCACAACGTTTGTATGGAATTAGAACCTTAATTTAACGTTTTTTTTCCATCTACGGTATATTCTCTCTGCGTAGTTACACGTGGTAAAACTATAAGTAAACCTAATCGTATTGTTACGATTCCCATTGTATAAGGTGAAAGTTCAGCAAGTTCCGTACCTACAGATACGTATCCGTAACATGACATTCCATGGGAAATTGGGAAGGTATTTCTAAGTATTATAGGTGATATTTTATGCTATCCTATAATCTAAAAGATATAATCAGTATTGTTTCCTTCACTTGATATTTTGATATATGCAACATTTTAATAACTAGATAGTAAAATTCAATGTGGCAATGATTTTTCCCGAATGCGTCAACCTTGCCGACAATAACATTCCTGTAGCCTTACAGGCATGTTATTGTTATATTATTTATCATACTTAATTATTGTATCGATACGACATTCTCATTACAATGTGACTGCGAACAAAATACTTTCTCAAAAGGACCTACTTACTTGTAATGCGAAGTGCTCGTGGCGTGGCCCAGTGTATTATGGAGACCATTTTTCGGACATCGACTTTTTTTGGCAAAAACTGATAGGTCTTATGATTCCAAACGTTAGAGTAGAACTCCCGATTGCCAAGTGTGTGTGATTAAGTAGAAATATTTTTTGAAATTTGCATTAATTTTCCACATAATTATTTTAATAAAATCCTGCTACTCAGTATAAATACTTTAATAAAATAACAAAAACAGTTCAAAAGCCTATCTTATGTTTCACGTATTAGAGCTGGTATGGACCTTGTGGTTGATCTTTATTTCCATATAAATAACTTTTCCCAATATTGTAGAATAACGGAGAAAAAAAAAATTGAAAAACCGGAAGTAATCATATTTTGTGTTTTAAGATAGTCACAAGGTCCATAACAATATAATACACTGTGCGTGGCTTAGGCTGCTTTTCCACCAGAGATGTGCTATGCTACGTTGTTATGGATGCGTTTGATATCCACCAATCATAATCATTGGTGCACATAGCTTAGCACTGGTGGAAACGGATTCAACTAAGATATGTTTTTTATATGGAAGGATGCGTGCTTTGGATGTGTGCTATGGATGCGTGCTATGGATGCCTGCGCCCTCGCCGCATCCCTACTATCGATACATCGCATAGCTCGAACTGCGCATCTTCCTCGCGCAGCTACTTTGCGGCGGCGGCGCATCTTCATAGCACATCTTACTCGCACCGCTACATAGCTTAGCATCAGTGGAAACTGTCACAAAGTTTCATAGCTTAGTTTTTACATTCTCGCAGCATAGCTGCATAGCACATATCTGGTGGAAAGGCACCCTTCGGTGTTCTTAGCAGATCACCTTGGCATTAAGCTTTTGACCTTTAAGCAACACTCCACCACTAACTACTTGCATGAGTGACCGTTTAGTGGCATTTGCTGTGTGATAACGTCCAGAATTATTTATTTATTTTATTTATTATTTATTTATTTATTTAGATCTGATCTGAGCGCTTCTGTGCTTCGGAAGGCACGTTAAGATGTTGGTCCCGGCTTTTCAGTCGTTAAGCCATGTCGGAGGCCTTCAGGTGGCTTAAAAACTCCGACACCACAGTTAGCCACTAGTTCATACGGAGAAGAAGAATTGTATACAAAACAGAAATCTTAGTGATGATTGTGTTGCTGATGAAATAAAGTCTGAAGCAGGAGCGAGTTTAAAATCAAACAAAGATTCGACAAGTAACAGTAAAATTTACTAACCCGTTTATTTACAACAATCTGAATACGAGGACTGCACGAAATCGTTCACAAACTAGATTGAAAGAAGCAAGTCATTCTATGGACTTTTTATTTTGTACTATGATGTGTTGGAGAAAGTAACTATTTTAATTGAGTGTATCGATCGATACTATCGAGGGGAACGAAAAATAAATTCTTTGTGTTCAAAAATTTTGATCTTAGATCTAAATAGAGTTCCTGAATCCATTTCTGAGAAAGTAAGTGTATTTATAGGCCGTACTTTTTTACTTTCACCGACCAAAACTGTGCAATTTGATGCAATTACCACGGTGCGATTGTATGGCAATTAGGCGTGCGGATGTGGGTACGTAAGGAGCGCGTGCGCATCTTCCTGCTACCGTCTTACTCCAGGAAGTTATGACGATCATATCACAATTTTTATTGTTCCGACAACGCAACATGCCTGGGAATTTGTACGTTGAATATTGAAGAGAGTGAAGATACATTGAAATTATTTGACTTCTCGTTTTTTGTCTCTTGTAGCTGCTTTTACTAGGCTTTTATCATATTTTATTGCAAATATATGCCTTTATTTAACAAATAGTTGAAGGCATTTACAATCTTTACAAGTAGTATTTAATCATAAGGCCGCTTGAGAAACGAATGCAAAGATACGGTATCGTCTGAGTATGGTAAAAGGTTGGAGCGTCTATCAATTTTCTTTTAACAAAACTGCATTCCGAACTGACAGGCACCGTTTACAAAACATACCATCATAAATTGGATTTGAATAGTTGCACGCGTACAAGCATAATTCTGTGGTAATAAGTTACACAACCCTACATAACACATTGTGAGAATGTGCGATTTAACATTTAGCACAGTGTTTTACCTCCAGAGTAATAAAATTCAAATTACAAGTGGTTGGCAGTGTCTGTTCGGTACCGTCCGAGGTAGTCCAAGCAAATAATCTAGGAAGAAACTCTCAGAAAGAGTTGGAACGTCATCGATGCCTACACCGAAGCAACAGTACGCGAAGATTTTTAAATGTAAAACAGAATATAGGGTTTTACTATGGGGGTGTAGTAACAAGTCTTTTGGTTAGAATTCCCCCTAAATTAGGAGACGTCCTGCAGTGGAAATGTAAATTCTCCCACTGTCATTGAGTAGGCAGATATCTTACTTACCAGCTACTGGTACCAATTTGTTATCGATCACGTCACGTTTCTTATGGATATCTGAAAAGAAATACAAGATAAGATAATGTGACAATTTGTATGTAAGTTTCTTAAATATTGACTGAGCTTTAACGGAAAAGCTACATACAGTTTCTAGGACAACATATTGTCTAGACGTCTTTGCTTAAATGCGCGTAAGGTCTGGCTGAACTGGCCGACTGGACCACCGAACTTAAGGGGTATAGGAGACTTTTTGTAAAATATTCTCACAGTACTAAAAGCTTCATACGAAGGGTTCATATTAATTATGATAGAACTTCACTTACATTTACAGTTAAGTTTATTTAATTAGTTATTGTTGTTCACACAACAAACAAAAAGTATGAAAGATAATCATATTTAATATCTACACCACACGTTCATATTAAATATCTCTATGGCTTGCTATCACGACTCTGCTAGTGCATATTATATCTATACGTATAATGTATTTTCACTCAGCTCACGTAAATAAAATAATAATAATAATAAAATAATGCGGGACGTAATCACACAGCATCATGTAGCCCCAAACTAAGCAGAGCTTGTATTATGGGAACCACACGATTGATATACTACACATATATATTTTTTTGTAAATACATACTTATCATACATAGAAAACCAGAATAGATGTCTATAAAATAATGACTCTATTAGTTCTTGTCGGCCGCAGCTCTATTACCTATTATAAGTTTCAAATTGTTTAAATATAAGTACCTACCGACTCTATGATATTTACATTGGAACATAAAACGTAATTCGCACCCCGGCCAGGAGGAGTGACAATCTGTAATAAGCTGGTAGAAGCTGGATGCGATGAGCTGAGGACAGGGCGCAATGGCGCTCATTAAGGGAGGCCTATGTCCAGCAGTGGACTATTATAGGCCGATGAAGATGATGATGATGATGATAAAACGTAACTTATATTAATACCGGAACTCATGCACAATAGAAAATTGTGTGTTATTAAAATCTTGGCACTGGACGAGTTAATCTGAAGTTGCTATGACCAAAAAGTGACTTGTAAGGTCATTTTTGGTCAGTACCACATAAACATTTTAAATGTTTTCATCATAACTCCTCCCCACAGACAAATTCACCTAGTACGATAAAATCTTGGTAGTTTTTTTAAGATGCAATTAAAGACACATTTGTATTCATGGGAAGCAAATTGCTTACCATAATGAATAACCAATAGCAACGGGACAATACTTTTAATGTCCATGCGAACCCACTTATGGTAGAAAGTGCATTTTAATCGATTCCACTATGGATAGTACAGCTATCCCACTCACTATCGTATATTAGACGAAGATAGCGTAAACAATTTCCAATTTTCATACTAGATTTTCCCACGGGCAAATGGGACCAGCAGACTCTACATTCTCCACAACATCGATTAAAGTCGTTTGTTCTAAAAGCTTTTGAAATAGCGATATCAAAAATTATCTGTTAACGAGGAGTCATAACATAACTTTTTATTCTGTTTTAATTTTACCTTACATAAAGAATGCATTGAAATGAGACATTTTATAGAAATATCAGGTGCTAAAGATATTTCGACCATATATAAAATGACATTCCCCATTTTAAGAACTTTTGCTCAGAGAGGTGACCCTTCAAAGAAATATAGTGATAGCCAAGGGTAATTTCAAGCATTATATTAAAGGGCGTAATAGATACAGACCTATAAGAATGTCTAACCAAATCGATATCTTATTGATCTCTTCTCAGCGAAGAAAAAATCCGGCTCTTCTTCAACAAGGAGACATGGCATCTGTTTACTGTTTACAGAATCACGTAAGCGTTTAACCGAACGTGTCGATCCGAGTCAGTGAGCTCAACTTGTGTAATTTAGCCATTTAGCACAATCACTTTATCAATACTGTGACTGGTTTATCAATCAATTAATCAAAATATATTATTTGCATAAAAATATGTAAACGTTATTTCGGTTAAAGCAGTGTCGATCTTTTAATTGCTTGGCTTTGTGTAGAAAGTGATTTCGCTTTTATAACTTAATTCATACTAACGCAGTTAAAACATAAAATACCTACTTCGCTGTTAAAAGATTATTAAGTTTCCTGATTGACATTTGCACTTGCGCAAAGTATTCACGAGTAGATGTGCATGCAGCTAATGCACAAGTTATTTATTCGCGCGATGATGGATATAAATTTAATAATAATGGTAGATACTGACACTAAAAAGTAGTTTGATACATACTACTTTTTATTACACCTTAGGTAAACTTGCATTATTGAGAGCGCAGCACGTGTTTTTGTATCATGTCGTGTTTTGTCTATCAAACGATTACAAACCAAACATTATCAAAATTTTATCAAAATACGCGATAGAGATTTAATACACGATACAGAATTTAGCTGGCTGTGTTTTATCTTGTTTTATTTTATTTCTGACTGTTCAAATAATTCAAAGGTTACTGCACAAATGTGTAAAACATTGTAACTTATGCACACGCAAAAAACGTGGTTAAAAGAAATGAAAATAGGGAAAGCAACCCTTGGTGTGTTTTCGTCGGAAAGTGAATTTATAAAGATATTAGTCATGCAGCAGCCAACCCCTGAATTAGCATCCATAATTGTTACCGTCGCCGTATAAATCGAAACAAGGGACGAAAACGTCCTAGCAACGGAGGCAATTATCTAGAGCCCTTAGCAAAAAGTCCAAGGGGTTAACGGTATTTGAACTCGAAGAAGCTTTTAGTGAGCTGTTAGGTCTGGGGAAAACAAGCTCTGTAAAATGGAGCGTCAAGATATTAGACGAGATACCGTCATCTAGAGCTTATTCAAGACAGGAGCAACCATTTGTGTTTTAGAGAGATATTTCAGGAAAGTTTGTTGTTTGAAAAATCTTGATAGTTAAAGGTTCGAGATAAATATTATTATTTAATATGATAAACAGTTCACTTTGGCATGTCAGCGTCGGTAATTTTCACTTTTATCCCAGTTCGTGTTTATGGCGACGAGTACCCCAGTCTCCTTGTTTTTAGTTTTAACTATGGGGCGAAGTTAATTATTTTTCTTATTGTCATCTTTTATCTATATAAATATTTTTTTTCTGTTTCGTTCTTTCTTTAAAGTGAAGAAATATGCGTGTAATTACGTCGCCGAGCGATTGTGGATGCGACTAGCACAAGACCGTGGTGGATGGCACTAACTGCAGGAGGCCTATATCCAGCATTGGATAATGACAAGCTGTGGATGATGATGAATATGCGTGCTACCCTTGAGCTCATAATTAAACAATGGAAAAGATAGAAGCAGTAACAGCCTATTCAGTTCACTGCTGGATCTAGATCTCCTATAAGAAAGGGGATATGCCCAAAATCCGGGGACGGTAGTATCGTCGCTAATAATTGTTAGTTACTAAAGGTAGCTGTTTTTGAAAAAAAAAATACAAAATACACATTCTGTTCCAGTAATAGTTGACATTTAAATTACACTTGTCCGTATGCATCACAATATCTATATTCCTATTCCAGGAACGATGTAAGCTCCGCGACAAAGCTTGCTAATTATAACCACGTTCCCAGCATAGCTTTGCTATCGGCTGCAGTCGCATGAACTTTTAACTTTAGCTTTGGAGCAGTTTCAGGCCAGCGGAAACCAGGCGCAACATATCTGTGCAATTTACAGACATCATGCGACGCTCAAGCCGATTCAACGAGAACATCTAAAGGACCACAGATGAAACCCTAGTTACTACGGGTTATTCCTGGCATTAAGAGGCAGTTGCAAAAGATATCTTTTTAAGGTCTCCGTTTATAGTCTGAACTACAGAGAGCTATTGAGAGATTTGATTGATGGGACGGTAAGCTGTACTTTAAACTGGATTATATAAAATGGGTTTTGAGTGTTTGCTTTCGTGCTTTCTACTGCAAAGCATCACAAAGTGGAACGTTGTAGTCAAGCTCTCTCTAAACCAGTCGTTGCGTTGCAAATTTGCGCATCAAAAGAATTTTGGATTTTAAGTTAAACATTATGATAAGATTTCAAACATATCAAGTCAACAATTACTCTTCATCAATGACGACCTCTGTGGCACAGTGGGCGAAGGCTCGCCCGAGACGCAGAAGGTTGTCGGTTCGATTCCCGCCGGAGACAAAACATTCATATGATTTGCAAATATTTGTCTCGGATCTGGGTGTTTTCTATGTAGGTATGTATATAAATGTTCAATATTTACGAAAAAATCATATAAAATAATGATGAATAATAAATTGATCCCCTTTTACAGCTTTGCTTAGTTTGAGGCTAGATGATGCTGTGTGGTAGTCCAGCATTTTTTTTATACCACAGACAAAGAGGTTTTCTACTAAACTCGTCTGTACTTTATACCAAAACAAGACCTTGCTTCGACGTTTGTTATAAAAACCTATTATCAATCACGCGAGCCAACAAATGAACAATCAATCTCTATACCAAAACATGTCTTTACTTCAACATCCGATAATATCTAAACACCGTTGTCATGTTTACAGCTCTATGTTTTATGCTTTAGGTACGAGTATTACGATGAGGTACTACTACCATCGGGTAACCAGTAATTATGATTAACATTACCACACCACCAGGTGGGCGGCACCTGGTGCAGGTTCAGACGAGCGCAGGATATAGGTGAGTGGCATAATCAAAAGGCCTATGCCCGGCAGTGGCTCGAAAGCGGCTGATAATGATGATGATGATGAAACACAACGCATATACCTACATATTCGTAGGAAAATAAAGTTAGATTCGTCCATTTTGTCACAGATTGAGAAAATCACGAGTCTTTCTAGTATGGCCGATCCATCTCGCTGGAGGACGCGTTGTGTTTACAAAGTTAAAAAACTCTAGCACAGTTTCACACCAGGAAATGTTGAAGCTGGGCGACGACCCTATAAATTTTATGCTTTCTAACAATAAGCCATAAATCCAGGTCAAGTTATATCGAGCGCGCAGTGGAAACGACTAAACTAAAGGTTAATTAACTTTCAGGAAAACCGTGTGGTGCGTAAATAATACCGGCTAGGAGCGAGTCTGTACAAATACCGAAGGCTTCGTACAAGCAAGTACAAAGTCTTTGGACGACTTAAGATTTCCGCCTTTAAGTTGAAAACCTACGTAAAATTATATTATTGGCAAGGAAATTACTCCATTGACTTGAAATTGGACAATTTCGTATTCTTGGTAAGACCTAAGACAGACTTAGGAAATTTTCGTAGGAACCTTAGCCTTAACCAATGACTTTGCAGGTTGTTCTCGGGCAAGGCTCATCAGGTCTTTGGTTCCATTTTGATACGAAACCTCTAAGGCTATTTATAAAACAGTCAAGTCATAGTCGAAATTGCTAAACACCGAGCAATGAAGCAACGAATCCATTTTGTCATAATGTTACTGATGACGGGAAGACACGAATGTCTCCATTTGACTAATGTCTCCATGTCGCGTGACTTGACTGAGGTGAATTTATCCAAGGTCAAGAACAAAACTACAGAACAGAGTACTCGCTAAGTAAGTTTGTGAGCTCATGTCTAAGTTTATACATCGTCTTTAAGTTGCTAGCTAGCTCTCAAACGTAAAAGAGTATTTTTTTTTTAAATACATCCCTACTTGCATGTAAATCAAAGCTTTCAAAAAATAAATTTAAACCACATGACAGTATTTTATAATAAATACAAAACTAGACAGATTTCCGTTTAAAACTGCCAAAAAACTTACATGCGTTAGTCATTTTCAAGTCTTGGTCAATTGTGTACTTTTATGGAGTGCGATTCAGATGCTGCCTACATAATTTGAATGTGCGTCGTATAGAAAGTGTATGTCTCTACTTTCTGATGGAGATACTTTGTAAACAGTTACACGCCCACGCGTGGCACAATCAAATCCAATTACGGAACAATCCAAAGGATAGTCAAACCATTAAATGCAGTCTCTCCGTGGGTTAGAACTTAGACTCCACTTAAATATTGCAACTAATTGAAGGTATAACAATTACGGTGGATCCCAGAAGCAATAATAATCAAGAGGTGACAGTGGGAGGCGTTAGTTTGGTACTCTACCTACTAAGCGTTTCTCTAAACATTGCAACAAACATCTTTGCACGGAACAAGGAGAGCATCGTGGACGTATTGGCCAGGGCGAACGAATATTTGAACCTGAAGTTATCGTAAGCGTACCGATCAATTTTTACCAATGAATTTTGCGTTATTTAAACATCCCGTCAGGCTAAAAAGCTCTAGGTATAGGATAGGAAGGTATTTTCTCACACAATTCTCGAATTCCCCTGCTATGCCCGCAGGAGAACCAAAAACTGTTTGCTGTGCAGCCGACTACTTTAAAATTCGATGCAGTTAATTTAAATACCTTAGTAGACGTAGCGAATCATGCAAGGTTAAAAAGGCAAAGGAATGACATCAACGAATCATCGAACCGGATTATACGTACAAAGCAAGAGGGGCTTTAAAGTTAATGTTTGAAAAATTACGTTTCTTCCAAATTTCTCAAGTCGCTACTTATCAAATTTAAAGAAAACTAGCTCCCGCCCGCGGCTTCGATCGCGTGGCACCCGGATAAAAAGTAGCCTTTATGTTAATCCAGGACCCAGACCATGTTTCAACCAAATCTGTTCAAACATTATGGAGCTGAGTGGGAACAAACATACACAAACTTTCGCATTGTTATTATTAGTGTGACTCTATTCGCGATACATGACTTTAATTACCTACTGGGTAGGCTGTCACGATTTTTGTTTGTCACGATTCTATGTTATTAAGAGAATTGATCAGATTTTTTCGACCTAAAAACTTATATTCTACTGGAACTGAAGTAACAACGTGATTGTAATTCAAGCAATGATTTTTTAACAGTATTTAAATGGAAATATGTCAATAAATCTATACTCCAAGTCACGACACTCAATTTTAGAACTTCATTTTAGAATATCGTTAGAACCTTTAGGAACTTATTTAGATACATCAGTTCTAGCAGGTTAGTCTAATTATTTTTTTTATGTTTAGAAGCAGGTAGTAGAGTTCATTGTGTGGGGCTCATCCGGGGAATTTCTACCACCATGCCTATTTCTGCCGTGAAGCTGCATTGTTGTATTAGGTTTGAAGGGTGAGGGTGCCGTTTAAATTATAGGCACATGAGGCTTAACACCTTTATGCCTCAAGTTGATCGGGACCCCCCACATGCGTGACCTACGAAGCAATACTTTGTTATAAGTAATGGTTATCATGCCACTTAACAGGTGGGCAATATGCTTGTTCCGTCTTCAGGTATCATAAAAAAACTTCATTTAAGTATTTTCTTACAATTTACAATTTTAATTTCGAACAAGCGCAATGCGGCTGGATTCTTCATATCCAGCAAATGTTATTTCCTTTTCTTTTTTAAAACTAAAGACGCCCACAGTCCTTCACGTAACCTAAATCCAGAGTCTAATCCGGCATGTAATTACCCCATCAAGCGTCCACACGCTTTGCTTACAAAACAAAATTGCTGAAGGCAGAGGCAAGTCATTAGACTGGCTGTATGTCGCAATATGACTGAGATCCTACAACACACTAATATTATAAATGCGAAATTTTGGATGGATGGATGTTTGTTACTCAATCACGCCACAACGGCTGAGCGGATTTGGATGAAACTTGCAATATAATATACCACAGAACTAAATCTAGAATATACCTACTAGATTAACACATATGCTACCTTTTATCCGGGATCACGCTAGCGAAGCCGCGATCGGATATAAAAAGGCTAAAGTTTGAAAAAAGATGTGAAATGTTTGTTCCATCTTCACGCCAAAACTACAGTGGCCTGAGTGCGAAGAAAATACCTAACGTCAAAGTTTGCGTTAACTACATTTTTGTATGGAGATGTCAAGGTTTTACAAACATCCCGCTAGGGGTGCTGTTCCATTTTCATATAAAAATATAGTTAACACAAACTTTCACGCTAGGTATTTTCTTCGCACTCAAGCCACTGATCTAATTGAGCTGATATTCTGAACATAATGTAGTTTCAGACTAAGAATAACATATAGGCTAATTAGTATTAGGTAGGGTAGTAGTTAACACGCGTGCGAAAGCTAGGCTCGAATAGACACAGTACTTTTCTCAAGACATTTTCAGAAAATTTTCGTTCCGTAGGCGTGACTAACGCTACAAGACAGAAAGGAACACATCCAATAAGAGCTAAGGCATGAGTGAAAGACAGCCTCACTAAGACGGACCAAATGAAATGGAAATGGGCGGATCACAGGTTACGAAGCCCCCAGGATAAATGGTGTAAAAACATGACTGAACTGCACCCGTGAAATGGCAATAGAAATAGTAGTTGACAATGTAAAAGATGGGAAGACAAACTAAAACTCACAGCAGGTACAAAATGGAGAAGAGTAGCAAAAGATACACAGTAATGGAAAGCATTAGATGAGGCCTTTGCCAAGAGGTACACTGGACTCCGAGATTTAAAAAAAATTGCTAGCAAAGGAATTCCAGGATAAAAGGGCTATAAGAATTGAAGGCAGGGGTGGCATTTATTCGACTTTTCTGCAAATGTCAGGGCTTTTACGCCATGCACCATGCTCGAGGACTTGAATCTGCACTGCAACAGTGTGTTTTCAGCACTCAAAGCGCACGTTGACTGCGGGCCTCGGACATGACGTTATCTAGTTTCACCCCGTTTTGGGGTTGCACTTTATCCAGGGACACCCTGTATAACCCTTTCACTGCCGAAACCACCTCCCCATTCTATAGCTAAAAAAACAATGCATTCCTAACACCGGCAGAGCTAAATTCATGACTGCTGACGGGCAGCAGCATTAGCGGAGCAGAAGCCATGCCCTATGATCCCTAACCCGCATGACCAGCGTAGAGAATATTGGCACATCCCCTTTTATTAGGGGTGGCCTTTATTCAGCAGTGAACTGATACGGGCTGGTGTGGTGTAGTGGTGTGAATGTGTTCTTTAGCTAAAGAGAACAAATAGAGATTAAACAAATAAAGTAGAAATAGCTATTTTTGGGCCAGTGAAAACAGAATGATGAATGAAATAATGTGTATGACAGCCAGCCAAACATAGAAAATTAAAAAATTCTTACAATTTAAATCCTACTTCTTACTTCCTACTAATATTATAAACGAAAGTTTGTGAGTATAGATGTATGGATGGATGAATGTTTGTTACATTTTCACGCAAAAACTACTGAACGGATTTGGATGAAACTTGGAATATACACAGTTTATGACCTGGATTAACACTTAAGCTACTTTTTATCCCGGTACCACGCGAGCGAAGCCGCGGGCGGAAACTAGTACTTAATAAATATTGCCTGATTTGATTGTTTATATTCACGTGAGAAGTGAACATAGCAAGGATTTTGCTGATACTGTAAGTATACCTATATATGGATCTATCCAAGATTATTGATAAATTTAGATATAGTACCACAAAAATATGGATAAAATAAAGTTTTATTTAGATTAGGTACTATAAAACCATGTAATTTTGATTTTATGAGCCAATGCAATATTTACCTACCTTTAAATTAACATGATTCAGATTCATTTATTGACCATTTAGTTATGAACATACATAGGCATCTCAAATTGATACATTCAATCATTAAATTTAGATACATTTTTCATATTTTTTAAGAAGATTATAGTACATAACATAAAATAATGAGGTACCTAACAATTTTAATATTTATAACATTTCAAAGTATGTTACTCTGCATGCAGATCAGAATATGAACAACTTGGATAATCAGTGACATGGTAAAATGAATGATTTTCAAAAGAATGTTTTATTTATATTTTTAAATTTACTGAAGGGAAACTGGGTAACTTTTAAGGGTAATTTATTATACATTGCAAGTTCTAAGCAAAAACACTGATTGTAAGTTTTCACTAGTCTCTGTCTCGGATTAAATAAAGAATAAATAGATAGTAAGCTGTGAAACCATGCGACAAAACTGGACAAAACATTATCTAAAGGTAGCATAAAAAGGTAACAGAAGTGTTTTCTTAAATAGTAACTAATACTTACGTGCTTATAAATTAGGTTTATCACCAATTTATGGAACACTTTTAGAACTGAAGACCGAAATTGATCAATTGTTAGCTAATTTCGTGAAGATGAAAAATAAAAAATATAACACGGAACAAACGCGGCGCGCGCGAGATGCCGTCTTGATAGCGAGCGATCAGTGTAGCCACCTTGGTTTTTGATAAAGGGCATTTTGACAAGCTAGAAAGGACTAGATAGTTAAATTTTTCATGAGAAGTTCTAAAAATCTGAGTCTTAATCGGAATCTTCCAAAATGGTGTAAGCTTTATTTAATTTCTCTTTTTTCTGATTCTATGTAATAATTTGACAAATGTTTTGGTTGCTTTACTTCTCTCCCTGATCTTGTTATATATTTTGTTCTTGTTACTGGATCTTGCGTTATGGATTACTTTATTTATTTTATTTACATTTTCTGTCTCTTCCTGGGATATAGCTAATTATGTAATTATGAGAGATAATGAGTGTGAGTGATGAAATCTAAACTACGGGGCGCGCATTGTATAATAGCTTGTATAGATGGGCAGTTCCGGATTGAAATAGTTCCAGGAACAATGTCCTCTCCTGGAACTATGTCGGTCCAATCCGAGGTGTGGACCTAACCATGTTCAACATGTCCACAATTTAGTTGAATGGAATGTGATTTGTAGGTGTAGTTTTAGTGCGGTACCTACATATTTGCTACCTACCGATTATATAAAAATCCGGCATCGATAATAATTTTAAATCAGACAATAAGAGTAAGAAACTAGCTAATAAGGACCATAATTTCAAAAAATTATGAAAAATAATTCCTCTATTTCGTGGTGTGATAAAACATCATGTCCGATTAATTAAATAAAATAAATGTGAAAGAAGAACTAGAAGAAGCTGTTTAAACTGCATGCATTTATCGTAGCCATGTTCGGGAAACATGTCCGCAGAACTATCAGTTCAATCATATTCGATTGAACTGAGAGAAATATGACATAATAGCGGAACGACATCGTTCCGCTGACAAGTTTCCCGGACATGGTTCCGCAATGAAAAGGAATCGTTCCATGTTCAATCCTCTCAATGACATGTTTTGCGCAAGTCTAATAACTTGGCAGGCACGGTGCGAGTTTTCGAAGTTTTGTTTCGGAATACGAAAAGGGCTAGATTGCTCTTCCCGGGCCAAATCATCAAAAAACGATTACATCTACAGTAAAACTTGCTAGATCTAGCCCGAAAAAGACTACGGTGGCAACGCCGGGTGGGTGGCAGGGCTGCCAGTTGTTGCTTAATAAAAACGCCAAATTTTCTGTTGAAAAGTAGCCTAAAATTTAAAAAAATATGGCCTAAAGTAGCTAAAATATGAATCCCAAGAGCTAGTAAAGTATCAGGCTTTATAATCGACTTTGAAAAAGAAGGAGTTTCTTAATTCGTTGGAATGTTTTTTTTATGTACTTTCACCTATTTCTCCGAAAATCGTGGACCGATTTTCAAAATTATTTTCTTGCTTGGAAGAGTATACTTCACTAATGGTCCGGTAGAAAAGAAACGACCCATTCTGGCACCAGATTAATAACGTGTTTGAATTTTGAGTGTTGCCATGGCCCTTGACTTGAGTCGTAAGATAAGTTACGTTTCGTTTCCTGAAATGTTACATTTTTGTCGCAAAAATTACACTTTTTTTTAATTTCTACGTTTTAAGTAGGAGAAAAATGGATGTCAGCAAAATAGACGTCGTGAAGGTGCGAACGGCGAACTCGTGAAATAGGAAACGTGCGCACAGTCTCAACCACATTGGCGTATCTAGGGTTATTTTCCAGGGGGGCCTGGGCCCCCAAAAATAATCTAACTGTGACAAATCGGAAGCTTTCTTTTCGTATTTTGAAATATAATCTACGGTCAAAACATGAAACAAATGGTACAAATCAGTCACCTTGCTCAGGAACCAGGGCCTGACCCTGGTTCCTGAGAGAATGTTTCTAGTAAAGGTACAAGAGAAAGAAAACGCTTGCAACAGCTTTTTAACAGCTAGGTAACTTGAACACTAGATGAAGAATATGAAGTCGGCGAGAGAAGCGAGTCGCGATTTTTGTCATTATATCTATCTACGCTGTTGTGTTTAAATTTGTCATTGTTGCAAACTTTTAATAAGGGTGGGGTATGGTAGTTTTCAGTTTTGAGCATGGGTAACTTTAACACTAGATGAAGCATACGAAGACGGCGAGAGAATATAGCTAACTAAGCTGTTGTGTATAATTTGTCATTGTTATAAACTTTTTAGGGTGGGGTACGGTAGTTTTGTGCAATATACCCTCATTAGTCAACATTTTAGTGCATAGTTAGGTGAAATTAAGAAACAAAAAGAAGGAATCAAATCAAAGCAAAATCTTTCTAATTTGGATACAAGAAATCTACGATTTATATCGGGTTATCAACATAATAATTAATAAATACCAGTGCCGTAAATAGCCCGGTGCGAGCGCTCATAACTGCACCCTTAATATTTTTGTTAACTATAACCTATAGCTCTGGACAGTGGGGGATCCAGGATTTTAATTAAGTTGGAAGGCTTAACTTCACTAGGGTTGCCAACTTTTCCGGTACCCTACCACTCATGCGACCATTACCTTTGTTAAGCCTGAATACCAGACACAATAGAAATCTATCTCCCGTAAAGTAAAAGATGACTTCTTAATGCACAAAAAAAAGAACAAAAACGGCGAGCGCAGCGAGCCGTGAATTTTCGCGATTTTTGGTCCACAAAAGATATAAGACAAAGAAAACAGAGGCAATTTTTTAGTAACACCTAGGTAACTAAAACAAAAAACTTGAAAAACTAAGAATAATTTTTGGATTAATGTAATTAGTTGTTGAGGTCTAATTCGTCATTGTTGCAAACCTTTTAGAATGGGTTACGGCAGTTCCAACCATTACACCCTTATTGGTCAATATTTTAGTGCGTAGTACGATTAAGAAACATAAGCGTGCAATGAAAACGCCGAGTGGAGCGAGCCGCGAAATTTTTCTAGCAAAGGTGTTCATACAACATATGAAAAAGAAAACCACGATTTAAACCTGCATTTTAACCAGTTATTAGGTTATAATTATCAATTCACAAATCAATGAATACTATCATGCAAGACCCAAAACTTGGTCCTGCAGTGCTGATCATTTCTGCGCCCTGTGTGATTTTAATGGTTTTTGTGTGAAGTTTCTTAGGGTGTCAGCCTAGAATTTCGAATCGGTAATCCGAAATCCTGGGGCGGGCACTAGACCATCCTGGGGTGGGCACGGCCCACCCCGCCCCCCCCTCTATATACGCCAATGCTCAAGCAAAATCAAGTCTTAATCCACACTGGATACGTTTCATTTTGTCATGGCGCGTTCCATTCAGAGCTATCTCTGCATGTGCTAAGAAGTGAAATACTTTTTTAGAAACACCAGTTTTAGGCATGTTCAATTTCGATAAACAGTTTGCAATAAAAAAAATTGTATTGCAAAACTAGTTTTTCTCAAATTTTACGAAAATTGCTATAAATATAAAATAACACATATTGAGGAGGTTAAAAGTTACTAAAAATATAAGAAATGTAACGCTGGCGAGTAGCGAGACGAGACGAGACGCCACAGATAATAGGGATGGATGGATGATGTATATATTAAAAATAATAATTAAAATATTGATATGTATAACAAAATAATGATATTTAAAAATATCTACATTATCTACATATATCGACGATATATTAATTTTTATCCTGTATTTGGGCTTAAAGTTTTTTTGGTAATTTATTATAATTTTTTACAGCCATCTCATTTGTACTCGAGCGATATATGTGAGAGAGACAACTGGCTGATAAACTGAGTGAAGGATTACATGTAAATATTTTAGGGACTTAGTTTACCTACCATATAATTATTATTTCATCATAAATTAATGGTAAAATACTTATGTAAGAATGTATGTTCCTGAATTCTGACCCCTTTTTACCTATTTTATAAAACAAATATCACTATGTGTAAATGAGTTCGACGATACATTTTGTAACTTGGTAACCGTAGCCTTGGGAAAAAATATTGATGTATCGAAATAACAAACTAAAAATTAATCGACAAATTTTAAATTTTTTGACCAGATACGGGGCTTGAACCTTTTGACGATATTTTTTCCCTTTGCCCATCACTTACAGCAGACAGACTACTACCAACCTCGTGTCGCTAGGCCCAATATAAGGAGTAGCTTTAAAGTCGCTAAAACTGATTCTACGGGGCGGATTTACGAGTACGTATGATGTATTCTAAAGGATTTACGTGAAAATAATACGCTAAAAATGCACAAAACATTGATTAAAATAGTATGTAATGTAAGCTAAGCTTAGCATATAATATGGCTGAATGAAGTGGCTAGATGAGCCTCAAAAAATGCTATATCTAATAAGAAGCTAACTAGTTTGGCAGCACTGCATTTTAATGACTTTGACACATATTTTTTTCTGACAATGACAACAGTGACAATAATTAGCCATTGACAGAAATACCTTAGTTTATTTTCCAAAATGGTGTTTGTTTGTTTTGTTTTGATCGTGCATGCATAAGTCGACCAGTGGTCTCGAACCTACCGATTTTTCGGTATTTCTACCGATATGGGCTCTGTCCTACCGAAATACCGAAATGGATCGATTTTTCCACTATTTCAGAGAATACGTGGAAATTATACCGATTTTTCTACCGATTGTACATTTTTAAGTTGGCAGCCCTCTTCATTTATGGTTTATGTTATGAGAAATCCCTTAGAGAATTTAGGGAAATCCCTAAATAGTATTATAGATGTAAAGTAGTATAGTATGTTATTTAAGGATCACAGTACATATTCAAGGAAAACTACAACTGGATGTTATTAAGGGTTTCCCGCTCGAAAATTCATTGCCATTCAATATAGAAACAGGAATTCAGATTTTATTTTTTCATAAATTTTCTTAAATTCGAAGAGAAAGATTCCTAATCTTAATATAGAAAAAATATAATATTATTAAGTTAATAGTAAGTCGTCTGACGAGGAACCGTGTACAAGAATAAAATTTCTACAATATTGAAAAGAATGGGAAGAAAAATTTTCAGTCTGACTGCAAGATAGTCGTAAAGGCGTAAGCTTTGCCTATTGTAAGAGTTGAAATAACATTACATCAGGAAAAGACGCTCTTAAGAAACTTAGTTCTTCACAAGCACACTCGGTTTTAAACAAATTTGATTGAATATTGTATATTTTTTGTCATATACCGATTTTGGGTACAAATATACCGATTTTTGTGGACAGTTCTACCGATATCGCACTTTGACGTTCGAGAACACTGAAGTCGACCGAGTATCAATTTTGCCTTTGAGACGTAAAGTAACAAACACTGAAAATAATGGAAGCCGATTCGACTACCTACGATACTAATAAAGCAACAATAGATGGGCCATGTATGCCTTTCAATACATGCCCAGGGTAATACCCGCACATCGTTATTTTCTTCCTTCATTCTCTTTGCGAATCTTTTAACAATAATTCCTCAGCGATGCCCCAAAGTAATAAGCTATGCCCATCTTCGGTTTCAAAGCACTAAGCCCACCTTTTGCTGTGCAAAAACGTAAAATCATTAAATAAAGTGTATTTTCTTCCACAGAAACTTCAAGCTGTTTAAAGAATTTGTGCAAAACAACTGTGAAAAGAGCATTGAAAGTCAAATAGTTGAAAGACTACAAGATAACGATCTTATACCAAAGTCAATCAAATGCATTAGTAATACTCCAGACTGTAAAATGGTTTGCAGAACGGCTAGAGTCGTTGATAAGTAAGTTAAAATTACAAAATCTAAAAGTCATATTACTTGCACAAACAATGATAGTTTTATCTATACATTAGTATTTTCTTCTTCATGGGTAGGTATAACTGAGTACAACATACCATGGTGTCATTGTACCCACATACATATACTAGGGGTACAGTACGAGTTGCAAAATATGGAAACATTCATTGTTTTCTTCTTCAAGCTCAATTTTAATGTATGTTTTCCTTGTAATTACGCAAGTAGTTTCAAATCTAAACTGATCGAGCATCGTAGGTAATGTATCTTAATGCAGATTGCAATGTATACCACTCAAACCAGTTTGATATTTAACTAAAAAGGTAGTTTAAAATTGAGCTTGAAATGAAATCTAAGAAAATTTTCGGATTGTGCAACTCATACTACTTTAGAGGAACAGTACAATTATTAATAAATTGTTAAATATAGGTTGATATGCGAGACATTGACATAAGTGATGATAATGATGAATGATGATTGATGATGAAAACCAATTTGGTTTGTCTAACCAAAGTAAAAGCCATATTAGTTTTCATCATCATTCATCGACCAACAACCAACTCACTGACTCACTAATGTCAATGTCCTCACATTTCAAAGTATATTTAACAAATTGTAACATTTATCTGTACACAAGGGTAAGTTAATGGATGCGTTTAGCAGGGTGCACCATATGCCCGTCAGGTTGGCTTGGGTTCCCAAGATGGAGATTGAAACATCTCACACCCCTATTCTATTCTATTCTATAACCTGGGACATTGACCGATACAAAAGTTTGTTTATGATGATTCAACTTATTAAATTACTAATTATGTTTTTATTTCTTCGATATTTCAGATTACAGTGGATCTGTGCAGCCTGCAAAAAGAGACAACCCATCAGGGAAGGGTCCTTCTTCATGAGACTCCAATGTTCTCTACCACAAGCATTGCAGATGATGCTAGCGTGGTGTGAAGATGCCGATTTATATCTGGCTGCTGAACATTTTGGTAAATGTATTGAAAATATATGAGTCTGCTTAAAATTCATTTTAACTGAAAAGAAATCAACTATTAATTGCTTAGTTCTTTTTTATTATAACGAGTTCTAAAATAATGTATACTGAAAATATATCAACTATTTAATTATTTTGACATAATATATAATGTTGTTATATTTTTCATGCTGTCACTAAGATATGAAAGTAAGTATTTGTTTAACCCTGTGTTTTCTGTAACATTAACATCTGTAACAATATTGCATATTGTATGAAATATCTTTACTCAAAGCTTTTTCCTGGGACAACCTGTTTATTACAAAAATACATATAAATAAATAATTCATGCTATTTGTTTTCTGTTTTTTCAATTTTCCAGGCAGCCTTTCGCCTGGAAAATTGGAAAATATGTGAAAAATTCTGTTGTTCTATTGTTTTTCTATTCTATGGGATTTTTGTATGAACTACAGAATTATTATTAAATGCTAGAGATGAAAGGAGAATGCCGAGAACCCGTGCCAATGGCGTCAAAACCGAACGTATTCCATAAAATTTATTATATTTTATAAATGACAACCTTTCGTGCTAACTGGTGGGAGGCAGCAAGCGATCATAAGTCTTGGAAGGAGATGGGGGAGACCTTTGCCCAGCAGTGGGACAGTATAGGTTAATTAAAAATAAAAAAAAAGACAAACATTTTCTTTAGTTTTACACACCTACGGGATTAAATCAAGTAAAACATATTTTGTTGTAAAATCGACTTAAAACTTATTGGAGATTACCGATATTAGTCTTGGTACCGAACGCCATACATCAGGAGGCATTGTCCTTTTGCCATATATTTCTATTAGACCAGAAATAACAACTACGCTACTTTTCATCTGGGTATCGTGTGAGCGAAGCCGCGGTTAAAGCTAGTATAAAAACCTATTTAAAACCATCTCCTCATATTGAAGTTTCCCTACAGGTGTCAAAACAAAAGTAGCAGCTCAAATATACGACAGGCTGGATGACCTAGCTATAAAGGAGTACAATAAAGTCCTATTAGGGGGCGCCAACAGTGTGGTGCTAGCAGAAATGTTCCCAGACTGCCTAAATAGATTGTCACCGGACACCACCGACTATCCCCATGTTCACAGGATTCTGATGCTTGCTGACACTAAGGTGAGGCTCATTTTCTTTTGACTCATGAGTTTTGTGGCAGTAGAAAGAAATATAGCCATAAATATACATGGTACATTCTCATTTTTGAAAAGCACTGATTTTCTAGCATATAGCAGCTAAATAATGTAGTCAAGCCTATAGTTAACATACTATTAGTCTAGAACTAAAATGGATTTATGTAATTCATAGTTTTTTTTATATTTAGGTTTTAACCATCAAAATTGTCACTTGATATAAAGTTTGTGATAAAAAAAAAAATCACTTCCATGGCCTGTGAAAATAAAAAATACCGATACACAGTGAGTTTGAATGTTATCCTGAAAACTGTAAATCAATTTCTGAAGAACAACGACATTTGTATTACAGCTTTTCGAATTTTGTAGTTTTTCATTGAAGAAATGGCTTGTAAAGTTACACATTATTTTCCTGGAATACTTGTGAGACAGCCTTAGAACAGCTGATGTTGTAAAACTTTGTTCTTGACATGTTAGGGTTGCCACGCTCAACACAAAGTTAAGCAAAAAGTTTTTTGAGGATAGTTTTGAATTACCTATTTTATGTGAGATTCTTCCAAGTTGTGCACAACCATGGTCCAAATCAACCCCTAACGGGACAATATACGAATTAACCTCAACCTGTATATATAATGTAATCTGTACGGATATTTAAAAATCAATAGAATATAACAAGGGAGTATTCACGTTTGAGCACCAAAGGTATTCCCGTTTGAGCACCAAAGGTATTATTCCCATTTGAGCACCAGTCAATATTTTAACGTGGTGCTCAAATGGGAACAAAAAAAATTTTATTCCCCATTGAGCCCAAGCAGTCCTGCATTGATTCCTGCAATGATTATTGATTATCCTGCAATGATTATTGATTTATTTAGTAACTTTTAGACTTCAATAAAAAAGTATTTATTTACAAGTACCTAAAAACATGGGCTGGAACCTCTTCTTTTAAGTTATAAGACCTGTAATAGAGGAGTCCCCTCTTCTCTGTGGTGACTGATTGAGAACATATAATTCCAAACAAAGAACAAAAAATTTAAAGTATATTTATATTTTCAGCATATCCCAACATACTACCGTTTACATGTACTAAAAGATGACACGAGGAAGATACATGCTTCTAGCCCTAATCAAGTAAGTTCTACATCAGTTTAACTCAATTAGCCTCCACTCCTAGGGTACGTTTCTATTGAGGCGGAGCGGAGCGGAGATGTGCAAAATTGACCAATAGAATTTCGTTTACATATCGTGACCTTTTTGAAGCGAATCCATCTGTTGATTTTGTATTTTAGCACATCTGCTCCTCTCCGCCTCAATGGAAACGCACCCATACACGTTTAGTCCAACAGCTCAACGGTTGTCGATTCTGCGGCATAAATGGCCGACAACATGAGCTTGCTAAAACTCTATAATCATAATATTTACTTCCGCCCGCCGCTCGCGTGGTACCTACGCGGATAGAAAGTCCTATGTGTTAAAATCCAAGTCACAATCTATGTATATTCCAAATTTCATCCAAATCCGTTCAGCCGTCACGGAGTTGAGTAGGAACAACTTTCGCATTTCTAATATTAGTGTGATTACTGCATGCTTGGCAGATAAGGTGATGAACTTATTAGTTCATCAACTTACCTGCCAAGCATGCCTCCCAACTAGAGAGGCATAGCATATCTCTAAAGATCTACATAAATAGAGGTACATAATGATCAAAGTCTACTTAAATAGAGGTACATACTGAACCAAGTCGGCCGCTGTAGGGAAAATATGTGTAAATGGGGCTATCGTGACCCTACTCGCAATCAATGCGACTGTGGGGCCCCCATCCAAACGATGCCTCACCTTCTTATTTGCCCCTTGTGCCCTAGCACCTGCACAAGGGATGACATTATAAACGCCACAGTCGATGGAGTGAAGGTGGCAAAATTCTACTCAAATATAATATAGGTCATAAGTTGTTGTGACCATTGACACGCCAGAAGAAGAAGATCAATGTTGTCGACATAGTTTAGAGGATTCGCAAGCTAAAGTGGCAGTGGGTCGGCCATATCTGCTGATCTACTGAAGAAACTATAGCCTTTGGGGTAAACGAGTTCTTGAGTGGACCGAGACCGCGGCTCGGCAAACGTGTAGGACGCCCTCCGGCCAGGTGGTGTGACGATTTGCGAAAGGCTGCTGGTAGAATCTGGATGCGTCGAGCTGAAGACAGGGCGCAATGGCGCTCATTAGAGGATGCCTAAGTCCAGCAATGGACTTCTATATGCTGATGATGATGTTGAATGACCTAAAATGTAACAATTCTAATTTATTTCAGATGTTAAAAGTACAAATAGAAACCTTAATAGCTAAATCAGTTACTCCCGACTCTACATTGGTGGCTGGAAACACCATACCGAGTATAGATGGTGCTGTCTCTTTACAGCAGCTAACACAACAGTGCGATGCTAATATGCAACATTTCTGTAAGCATTTTATTTATTTGTAGCTTATATCCCTGAAAATTGAGTTAATCCTAATAAAGAAAATTGAGTGAGTCCCCATGTAAATCATATAATTTACATTAATAACAAACATCCACACTCCTTGTTGTTGGGGGTGTAAGGGGTACCAAAGATGGGGTGTGGTACCCCTTACACCCCCATCAACCTAAGCCAACCTCACCTGCCCGTGGTGCATCCTGCTAACTAACAAATGGGGCTCTGGCGGCCGGCTGATTGCGGCATAGCGCAGCTTAACACCGGCACAACTAAATGCCGGGCCACCGATGGGCAGCAGCGTCGGCGGTGCGAGAAATTGTGCCCTGTGATCCCCAACCCGCATGCCCAGCGTGGGGATTATACGCTTATGGGGGATAAGCGTATAGATTTATTAGATGGAGGCCTATGTCCAGCAGTGGACTGATATAGTCTGGTGTGGTGGTGTAGATCCCCACTCGTTCAGAGATGAGTATTTTTCTTTTTGATTAATAATAGTAGGATGTATTTTAACAGCAGACGGTAACTAAATACCTAAAAGCCAAGCACAGTTTCTCGCCAACACTTCTGTTTGGTGGCATAACGAATTTAAAAAAAACACGCATGGCTCCTATTGAATAATAGTGTTGTGGTGTTTTTTGGCTATGTAGTAATAAGTTTATGTCGTTATAATTCAGCCTGTCCGAATTATGTTGTATGTTAACTATTATTGTCCGTTTGTATGTATACTTATTAATATTTCTCTGTAGGTATATTATGTGGGTAGATTGTTCTTAACATTAACGCCTGGCTCTGACGGAAGACCAGCGTTGGTTGCTAGCCTGCTAGTCAGCCAGTTTATGCTGAGTCAGAGTCCCTTTTGTGACGTCCGGGCTTACGGTCATTTTAATACCATTGTTTTACTCTGTAATGTATGTCTATGTAAGTCTAGTTGTTGCAAATAAATTAATTTTCTTTCTTTCTTTCTTTATTTTTAACTCTAGGGGTCTAAGGGGTTTCCACCTTCATCTTCGGAACCCAAGCCAACCTCACCTGCCCGTGGTTCACACTTCTAAGTAACAAACGGTGCTTTGACGGCCGGCTGATTGAGGCATAGCACAGCCTAATACCGGCACAGCTATATCCCCTAACTGCCGTAGGGCAGCAGCGTCGGTGGTGCGAGAGCCTGTGCCTTGCGATCCGCATGCCCAGCATGGGGATTATTGGCATATTCCCCTTTATTAGGGGAGGCCTATGTCCAGCAGTGGAGGATAGGCTGTTGTGGTTGTGGTGGTGGTGGTTTACTCTAGAATATGACACCCGTGACGTAAGACACTGATTTAAGGCTCCCCCACATAGGCCCGTTATTATCTTCGATAATACCGGATGCGTTATTGCGATAATTCGTCCTAATTCCCTGCACACAACTGCGTTTTTATCGTCCGATAATTCTAAGGCAGGTATTTCTCTAACGTGTTACTATAGGCCTATAATACCCGATGCGTTATTGCGGATATTGTGATAATGCGGGATCGCATGCGTCCCAATACAAATGTTCTAAGAACTCATATCGGAATAGCGCAGGACGGAGGAACACAAGCGCCCTACATCTATTACGCCATTATTTTCACAGCAGTGTGTAACATTGTAGCCGTCCTAATACATAATGTACTAAAAACAGATATCGCAATATCGCATCCGGTATTATCGACCGAAAATAACGCGTCTATACCGGGAGCCTTTATTACCTTGGTAATAAATAATCTACTATTCCTTTCTTATTTGAAAATATAATATTTGATTACAGTAACCTCCAGCATATGGAAACAGGCCATAAACCTCTGCACTGCGTCCCGCGATCTGTGCGCGAACGCAACTCAGCCGTCAGTTTGCGCAAGCGCAACTTTGACGACGATTTGCGCAGCCGCCGTCCAACGTTACCTGAACGCGTCATTGTACAGGCTGAGGTATGGAGACGGCTTTTTTCAACACATGCTGAAACTCGTAGCAGATGAGTATACCAACAAGTGAACCATGTGTCGTTACTTTGAAACAAATAAGATATTCGTTGTTTTAGACTCTAAACAACTCTAAAAATTTAGAGTTTAATTTTTTACAATACACCGCGCGGGCCGCAAGTGTTTACAATTAAAAAAAATATGTAAAAGCCCCAATGTTGGGGATTCAAAATGTAAAAACGCCAATCTCTTGTTGATATAATGATTTTATTCTTCAATTTACAATTAAACGATGAAATTAGGAATATTTTTTATGAAACGGTGTAACGAACGTTGATTGTATTCGAAAGATATGCGTCATCAAAATTGCGAGTTATGACGGCTGTCACCTGTCAGATTGACGCCGACATGACAGTGACAGACAGTGTAGTGTTGTGGCTTCATAGTGCTGTTGCTCCAACATGCTCCCCGCCCTGGAAGCTCTCGGTTCCAGTAGCTTCACCTTCAGACCCTGATCTCGTCATTTCAACAGGTAAAGGATAAATCTTGGAGAAAGAACGCTGCACGTCTCCAGCTGTGCGTATGCTCGCCATGCGTGAGACTCCATCCCTTCCAGCATAGACTCGTTGAATACGTCCAAGGCGCCTTTATGAGGACGAGTCGGTTGAGAGAGACATCACCTTTATTCGCTATCCATTTGGTTCTGGTCTGCAGCTCGCTGACGTATTCTTGACCAACGTTCTATGTCCCGCTATCTTAACGTTGCCAAAAATGTTGTCGTATCTGCTCGATTTGGTCGTAACGTGGTAGGCGATTTTTAGAAAAAAAATACAACCCTGGGGTAGGAAAACAGGGGATGATTGATTGTTCACACGCTGATTGTAATGTATGACCACTCATAACTTTTTACAGAGTAGTCCGATTGTGATCGTTCTTTTTTTTATTGGATAGGGTATACCTTGGGTATACCTAGTTGGTTATATAAAAATTTGAAAAAAAAACTACTCAAAGGGTGGGAAAATTAGGGTGGGTGGGGGTTCACTAACAGATTTTAATTGAGTTATCATACATATCATACATCTTTTGCATCAAGGAGGAACTCACCTCTCTCAAAACTATTAAACCGGAGCTGCAAGATATCAAAACATCTATTGACTTTATTGATCACAAGATAGGCGCCTTATCAGATAAAATCGTTGATATGGAAAAAGAAATCCAGTCTTTGCAAAAAACCAAAAGTGAAGTTGAGTATCTACAACTCCGGGTGCAAAATCTTGAGGGACAAATTAGAGAGAATGACCAAAGGTCACGCCTCAATAACATTGAGGTCAAAGGAGTCCCGGTCTCCAATTCCGAAAATCTCTTTGAGATAATCTCCAAGATCGGAACTCATATTAATTACTCCATCCCTAAGGAACAAATTAACTATATTGCAAGAGTTCCCATGCGCAATGATAAGAACAACAAAACAATTGTGATTGCAGTGCATAGTAGATACAGAAAGGACAACTTTGTTGCAGCAGCCAAAAAGTGTACAATCACTGCTTCAGACCTGGGGATTCAGAGTGCCAATAGGATCTTTGTTAATGATCATTTAACACTTGAAAACAAGGTGCTCCTAAACAAGACCAAGGCGTTAGCGAAGGACCGGGGGTTTGCTTTTACTTGGGTGAAGGCGTGCAAAATATTCGTCCGAAAAAACCCGACTTCCCCAGTAATAGCTATAAAAACGGAGTCGGATTTAAAAAAGCTTTAAAAGATCGCTATTTGTGCTTGCTAAATTGTGTTTTACTCATAATATATTTTAAAAATGCTAAATACAAAACCATCTGCGTCCTAAGGTTGGTGAGCCCTGTCTGGTTTACTGTCTGGTTTACTTCAAGGTCAAGTTCAGTTCTATGCTTACTGGCTACTGTGCGCTTCGCATGTGTTTATTCCGCGCTACCCGCACCGGTCGGCCACCCGGCTTTTTGCAATGATCATTTCTTTTGTTTAGCTAATCGTTTATTACTACATTCGCTTTCTGTTTGCTACATCTACTTTTTTGTAATTTTTAAGAGTCAACATTATTATAACATGAAGTTTTTTATAGCTATTCGGAAACTAATAATTTTATCTGTTAATAATGATTAGTTTTTATTACCAGAACGTGCGCGGTCTTCGTACGAAGACAGTTTCATTCTATAGAAATGTATGCTTATGCTCGTATGATGTAGTTTGCCTTACTGAGACGTGGCTAAATGAGAGCATTCATAATAATGAGCTATTTGATGATCGATATATTGTTTGGCGGCGCGACCGTAATTACGATGAATTAGATCAGCTAAAAGGGGGTGGGATTTTAATAGCTATTCGCCGTGAGCTCGCGGCTGAGAGCCGGACTGAGTGGTCGTCTTCGGCTGAGGATCTGTGGGTTACCCTATCAATTAATAACCGCTGTCCTAGATCTACCTACAAAATGCATATCTGCACGGTATATATTTGTGATCAGAACTTAGGTAACTCAATGGCAATGCAATTGACTAACTTTGCCGACAAACTAACTGAAATTGTATTAGAAAATCCTCTGGATAAAGTAATTGTACTAGGTGACTTTAATATGCCTTTGGTCTCGTGGACTCTAAGTGATGACGGCATCTCTCTCTCTCCCAGTAACCTACAGGGATCGCACCAATTAGATTTACTGGATAGCCTTAACACCTGCAACCTGCTTCAATACAACTCTCATTTGAATTACAGTAACGGCCGTTTATTGGATTTAATTTTCTCAAATAATGATGTGACTGTCAGCTCTTGTGACAATCCTTTGGTACCTGAAGATCCCCACCACCGTTCTGTAATAATTCTTGCTAACTTCGTTCAATTACACACTATTAAGCCATTATCTTACACGAAATTTATGTATAACAATGGAGATTATCAGTCTATCTGTTCGGAACTTGATGCTGTTGATTGGCACTCTGCATTTGGCTGCAGGTCTCTGGAGGACGCAGTTTCTTTTATGTATACTACTATTTACAACCTGCGTAATACCTACATTACCTCTAAGACATTCACCCCATCCCGTAAGTATCCGTTGTGGTACAAGCGACCCTTAATTAAAATTTTAAAAGAAAAGTTTAAATATCATAAAAAATTTAAAATGTATGGTAACTTGTATGATCGTCACTCCTTCGTTATTTTAAGAGATCGGGCGCGTATATTAGAAAGTGAAATGTACAACACCTACATACATAACATAGAAACCTGTATAAAAAATAATCCCCGTGCTTTTTGGACATTCGTGAAGAGTAAGAATCAGTCAAATGCTTATCCGTCGGTGATGCAGTATGGCGACCGATCCTCTGACCTTGGCCAGGAGATAAGTAACATGTTCGGGGAATACTTTCATTCTACTTTTTTAAATGACACAACAAACTTACCGACCGACATACTATTTCAGAATGAAGGCCCGAGCTGCCAAACGTCTTCTTCTTCTTCTGATGTATGTACGATCGAGGTACTACCTGGACAGGTTCTTAAACTTTTCAAGTCCCTCGATCTAAGTAAATCTGCAGGGCCTGACAATATACCCGCAATTTTAATAGTAAAATGTGCTAAAAGCTTAGTTCTACCCATGTCTCTTCTCTACCGTCGTTCACTTGCTGAAGGCATAGTACCACATATCTGGAAGTCCGCTTTTATTACTCCTGTCCACAAAAAAGGTCCTAAAAATAGGGTTGAAAATTACAGACCGATTTCGAAATTATGTTTGTTTGCCAAAGTCCTAGAAAAAATTGTATACACTCAAATGTACTCTGCACTTAAACAAGATGTTTCCCCACATCAGCACGGGTTCTTAAGGGGTAGATCCACAACTTCAAATCTTTTGCTGTGCTCAGAATTCATAACACATTATATGTCAGAGCCCTCTCAAGTAGACGTCATATATACTGACTATAGCAAATGCTTTGATCGGATCGACCACCTTATTCTTTTACAGAAACTTCAGCGGATAGGTATCAGGGGCAATTTATTTAGATGGTTCTCTTCGTACGTACGTAATCGTTGTCAGACAGTGGTGTTAAGCGGGTACTCTTCCACGCCTATGAGTATCCCTTCAGGAGTACCCCAGGGATCGCTATTGGGTCCACTGCTTTTTAATTTATTTGTTAATGACATTTCATCATGCTTTATTCACTCAAAAATTCTTTTGTATGCTGATGATATGAAAATTCTTTATCCAATTAAAAAGATCAGTGATGCGCTTTGCCTACAAGATGATCTGAATAGATTTAATGATTATTGTATTTTAAATAGATTAGATTTAAATGTGTCAAAATGTTATGTTTGCTCCTTTACTAGAAAACCAATACCATTAAGATACGATTACACGTTACAAAACTCGCATTTGTTACGAGTAAACTCGATTAAAGATTTAGGCGTGATTTTCGACAGTAAAGTTTTATTTGACGAGCATATTAATACCATAACTAATAAGGCATCCCGTGCGCTTGGTTTTATTTTAAGAATGTCATCGGAATTCGCGAGTATTAAAACCTTTAAGATCTTGTATTGCGCATACGTGCGCAGTCTCCTTGAATATGCGTCGCAGGTGTGGAACCCGCTTTATGAAATTCACTCCACACGCCTTGAAGGCATTCAAAAAAGATTTCTGCGTTATATACAATACCGAGCGAAAGTCTTTCTACCTGACTATATAGCAAGATGTCGAAAGTTTCATTTGCTTCCGCTGTATAAGCGTAGAGAAATAGCAGATTTGGCGTATCTCCTAAACATTGCAAATGGCTCGGTGGACTGTCCGGAGCTGCTAGGATCACTTGGGCTGCGCACAAATGTAGGTTCCATAAGAAAACCTAATACCCTTCATGTTCCTTTTGTCAAGACCAATTATAGGCAAAACGCTTTTATGATTAGGACGTGTGGCTCATTCAATACTTTGGTGAAGGCAGATGTTGACATTGATGTATTTAATACCTCAACTACTACACTTAAGCGAATTTTAAATAACGAATTCTTTTCTAATTAACTTGTTGTGTGCTCTATACTTTCTTGTTTCTTTTATAATAATTATGTGTTATTGCTATTTGTGGAAACTTTTAATTGGCCTTAAGTATGCATATGTGCTCCTCAGTGGGTGCTATGTAATATTCTGTGTTCTATTTTTTATACCTAGCTGTAAGTTTTCTTAAAATTCTAAAAATAAAATAAAAATAAAATAAAAATAATTGAGTTACATAACAGTTAATAACTAAAGTAAGGAAGGCAGATATTTTAAAAGTAATCAAAACTTTAGCTGTTATTACCTGGTAGGTTAAAGTCACAAAAATGTATAAAATAAAAACTTTTTAACCAAAAATTTAACCACCGAAAAACTGGAAAGCAAAAAATAATAAACATTTCTTATTAAACTTTAATAACTTAGTTCTTAAACTAATGTAAGTATAGTTATATAACTAAGTTCTTAAACTATTAATTTCGAGTATACGTTGAGTTACGAGCCACTTTGCGCAGCGATATAACTACTGAACTTCCTCCAAATATTGTTCCGCCTATGTCTTGTTTCTTTTTTGAGTTCCTGTCCTCTTTACTCTATAGTCTTTCCAGCCTTTCTGGCTGTGGGTGTTCATCGCCTTGATGAAGTGATGTCTAACCGTTTTTCTAAGTTTGGTGAGGTCCTTGTTCTACCACCTATCCTTGCGGTGAGCAATTTTATTGTTTTCGGTGTTGAGAAGAAACGAGCTTTCGTAATTTCCCTATAAGTTGTCAGTGAGAGACATAAGAGTCTTCTCTATCTCGCAGGGCGTAAACATAGTTGAGGATTCAATTTTTGATTGCTTATCTAGCGCCTTATTTAGTAATTCTGTAAAGAGGTCGGTGTCTGTTCTCTTTGGCTGTCGCTATGTGCGGGGTTTAGATTCCCTCCTTATGTGGCTATATATGATCCACCTATGATTCGTGCATGGCGTTTCAGTGGTAGAGACGTGCCATTTACTTACGTGTTCTGCTATTTCGTAGCTAACGTAATGTTTATTATGGTTTGGGCCCAGGACATCACAAATGTTGGTTCTGCGCCTCGGTTTAAAATGTTGAGGTTATGCCTTAATACGAAGTCCAGAAGCTCGCTGCCTCTTTCATTCGTATTTCAGCTTCCCCATACTGTGCTGTGGGCATTGGCGTCGCTGTCCACAATGCATTCGATGTTGTGTTTGTTGCAATGGAGAAGTAGTTCGTCGAGTTCTTGTGGAGGTGCCTCCCTGTTGCTGTCCATGTGTGAAGATGCTATGATGATAGTTTTTAACTTCTAGCCCTGTTTCGATTTTTACCACCTTACATTTTAAGGTCATCTGTTCACAGATGTGTTACCAGCGATGATTTAAGTGTCTTCGGCACGTAGATGAGGGTACGTGTTTTGTTCTGCACTGGTGGGGAATATACATTATCTTTAAGAGTGAAACCTACCTTTCCTCGGACGATGTAAGGCTCCTGGATCAGTGCTTCGTGTTTGGTTGCTCTTCAAGGGTTCTTCTTAGGGCGGCGAACCCAGTGACGCTATGTTGAATGTTGGCTTGAATGATATTTATACAAAAATCTATGTTAGACCTTTGGGTTTCTCCAGCTAGTCCAGAGGAACCGGAAGTGTTACGAGTTTTTTTTAAATTTTTTTATTTTACGAGGACGGAGAGGCCCGCCGCGTCTGCGCTGCAGCTGGTGCTGGGTGCATCCGGGGCGGGGGCCACGATAGGTCTCCTGACATCGCCGGCATTGGGTTTCCTAACATGGATGAATACCGTCGCTAACTTTTAGTAGAGACGGTATTTCCTGCTTTCTAGAGCGGCCATCTCCTCCACCGGCACCCCGAAGACCAGGACGTGGTTGTTTACGGTCTCGGTGGGCTTGTGGGCAAAGATTGGCCAGCTCCCGATATTGAGGTGGCGGCGATTAATGGTCGCCAGTTACTTCCGTATTTTTTCCCCGCTACTCACGTAATCAGGCACGAAGACTACACCCTTGTAATATCTTGGCAGCTCGTGCTCTGGTCGTGTTCTGGTTCCGAGCCCGACCAGAAGCCCACCGGGATCTCGACGATTGAGTGAGCCACGACAGAGAGTAGTCGTCGCTTGGCTCCAACCTCAGTCCCCCGTAGGCTAGTCTAGGCATCGTCTCAAAGTTGAGAATAGCATCCTCCGGATTATGGTTCTTCTCGGTGTGTTCTATGGAGTGCTGTTCTATCACATGTCTAAGAATGGTGGCACGTTCGATGTTTATTTGCTCTCCGGACTTATCCAAAATCACCACCCGTAGATGGGATCTGGCCGTCCTGGCGTATGACAGAGCATCACCCGCGTCTCCTCCTTGATCGTTTTTGGTGTCGGCGCTCTTACCTGCGTCGGTGGCTTGGGTGGTGTTAGATAGGCACGCCTTCTTCTGCATGGCGGCAGATGAGGGAGAGACCAAGTCCGAGCTCCTTTGCCGCTTCGCTGGTCGAGTGTCTTCACCCTTTGTCGAAAGCGGTAGTCCAACGTTCGGGGGGTGATCCCGCTCCGCGTCCGTGCTGCCTTCACCCTTGCCCTTGTGAGGCCTAGATTTGGGCTCTGTACTCGAAACTAATTACTCCTCCAAGTGCGCCTTCTCTACTGCCTTCGACTTTGAGGTTTCTGACAAAGTGCCAGTATGTTGTGTGGCTGAGTAAGTCCGCCGGGGCCCATCTGGCTGTGGGGTCCTTTCCTCCTCCGCGTCGACTCCCAGCGAGTCGGTTCGACGCTCCGGGTCAGGTCGGTCGCCTGCCGTCGTGGCTGGGGGTCTCAAATCGGTTGCCCTACGAGCCATAACTGTTCCGACGGCCGGAGCTGCGTCCGACACGCCGGCGAAAGTGAGAGTCTGATTTTATTCATAATTTGGAGGTTCAGCTTACGCCTCTCACTCCTTTTACGTTTGCGGCTCTCAGGGCCGCTCAAAGACTTACCTGTGGCCGGCTTACCGACAGGCGCTGAGGCCACCGCGGCATGCCGACCGCTTCGAGGTCCGTCTGCTCTGCCATCCTCCTTGCCGCCTTCTTCTTCTTCTTCGGCTTCCTCTTCGGCACTGGTCCAGACTGGTCCAACGCCGAGGAAGATGAGGTGAGGGGGGCCGCGTCCCTAGGTTGCCCAGTAGCAGCCGCGGATGGCGGGGCCTGGGGCACTCCGCCGCCGCCTTCGGTCACCAACTTCACACGCATCGGCCCGGATACCGAAGGGCGCCGGGTGCTAGCCGGTTCGCTTGGCAAGACTATCTCTTGTTCGCTGTTATTTTTTTTTGTGCTTTTGGGATTCTGCAAGCATAAGCAGGGTTAGCTGGGCGCAGCAAGCTGTAGAGGATGTCGTTGCCCATGCGACATCCCCCTTTCTTTTAGTTGGTAGTTGGAGGGGAGAGGGCCGTAGTCTAGCTGGTAGTCTACCCTCTTTCTCTTCAGCCACCATCTAAGCGTGGGTCGCCCTGCAAGGATTGGGTAGGGATGGGTATTGGTTCAGATTGGTCAGGAGTGTCTCGGATATTGGTGAAGGAATGGGTGAAAGGGGAGCAGGAGAAGGATGGGAATAACGGTGACGTCTGGTGATTTTAGTTACGTCTATTTCTGAGAGAATTAGACCTATAACAGGGGGCACCACGTGAAAGAGAACCACCAGGCTTGCTTTAGAGGTGCTCAAGTACATTACCTGGTAGGATCCATGCTTAAACAAGCCGCTTAAGTAAGCAAGCTTAAAATTTTGCAAAAAATCATAAAAAAATATGAATTATTCCGGAAATTCCCACCAAGCCACCCCACTGGTGGGGAATATTGGAATTTATTTCCAATAATACCACCACCTACGCCGTAGTCAGCTATTCTGATTTCAGATTTTTTAGGGATTTCTGGAAAAAAAAATCCAATAATCCCCACCAAGTCAAATGGCAAATTTTAATCACTCTTATTCCTTTACTTCGTGGTATTATGTAGTTCTCTGTAGTTCATCATATTATAATAACATAGGTAATTTAAGTAGGAAGAGTTATTTACTAATGGTTATAGCAACATTGGATTTTAGAAAAAAATAAAAGAAAAAATGATTGTTATAGTCTTTAATACAACTAAATTATATATAAAACTATAATTCTTTAATTAGTTAAATTATAATCAGTTATGTATTACTAATTATAATTAAACTAAATTAACAATATAAACATAGTAAAAATCAACAAATTCTTAACAATACTTATTTCCACTAACATCTAAAAATCAACCAATTTACAAAAATTAAAAGGGCAACTTTTATAATCACGTTTTTAGTATCACACATAATTTTTATTTTGTCTTTAATAGTTCTAAATCTGTTGTTACTATCTGTTATCTATACGCTATTTAATTGTTAATAGTACCGTAATCAAAAACTACTACATAAAACCACTACATAATTAAAATATTTTATTTTAATTTTAACTAGGTTTTACGTAGTAGTTTTTGGTACTGTAAACAATTAAATAAGTGTTTCAAGTCAAAAACATTACAATATAATTGACTTTCCTAGCATACACTTACTTTTATAAGTATCTTATAAAATTATGAAAACCTTTGACATTAACAATATAAATATAGTAAAAATCAACATAGTCTTAAAAATACTTACTAACATCTAAAAATCAACTAATTTACAACAATTAAAAGGTAAATTTTTAAAATCACGCTATTTAGTATCACACATCATTATTACCACTACGTCGTAGCTGACTACGGCGTAGCTGGTGGGGATTGTTGAAAAAAAATCCAATAATCCCCACCAGTGCGGCGACTTGGTGGGGATTTCCGGTATCATTCAAAAATATTCCATACAATTTATGTGAAGCGCATATCGAATTTGAGTATTATATTCTAAAATTATTCAGTTTACTTCATAGAGATAGTTATAAGATATTGTAAAAGTTGATAATTAATGTGTTAAGTGTGACTAGATGTTGCCTTATAGACTCTTCCTGATGATTTGTGGCCTTAGTAATTTATAAGCCTACGTTAGTGTAGATTTATAAGATACCTGCTTGATTCAAGTGGCCTTAAGTACAATTCACACTTGCTGGCGCGCGTCGGAGAGCATCGGAGAACATTTTATAACATGCTAGACGAAATTGAAACATCCACAAAGTATTTAAGTTCCTTATTTGCATGCAATTTACGCAGCTTTGAGCTTTGTCAAACACTGACATAAATAGATCCGTAAGTAGATATTGCATGCAAACAGGAACTTAACTGATTTTTGGATGTTTCAATTTTCTCTACCATGTTTTAAAATGCGCTTCGATGCTCTCCGACGCGCGCCAGTCAGTAGCTGTGAATCGTGCATTACTTATAAAAATATGTCAAAAGATAAACAATGTTTAAACTATTGCCATCTCTCACTGTTGGCTAATCCTTCCTTCTTGTTATGTACTGACTCAACTCTATGAATAATTTAAGCAATGGTTAAATTTAAGAAGCGTTTATAAGTATGGGGGCCTAAAGTGATTATGTGGTGGTAGGTGTTAAAATGGTTTAACACTTAGGTAGTTTTGTAAACCACTATTTGCGTCCTGTCCTCAGCTCGACGCATCCAGTTTATACCAGCATTTCGCAGATTATATTAAACAGATAAAATTAACAAAAATAGATAATTTTATTTTTGGTCACCGAACAGTAAATAGTACATACGTACTTTGGTTAAGATCTTCGTATTTTTTATGTCTATTAGTAAATATTGTTACAAACCAGATTTACCCATGAAGAATGACACAACAAAAGAATGTGACTAAGCTCTCGTCGAAACAGTAAGACGTTATAATTCAGGCTGTTTGTAAATGATTTGTTTATTTTTTAACAGACTTCAAAAAGGAGGAGGTTCTCAATTCGTCGGAATCTTTTTTTTATGTATGTTCACCGATAACTCAGTCAATTGTGGACCGATTTTAAAAATATTTTTTTAGTTTAATAGTTTAGTTTAATATAACGTTTAGTTTAATATACTTCACAGGTTGTCCCATATAAATTTTATTTCTGAGGGATTGGTACTTTTCCCGGAAAACTCAAAAACCTCATCCTCACTTGTAATTTTCGCTCTATGATCACCAATATCTCCGTCAATCGTGAACCGATTTTTCAAAATTCTTTAGGGCAAGAAGTAAGAAGTGATTTATTTGAAGTCGGTTTATTTTTTTTAAAAGTCCTACTTGTTATACTCTTATCTATACGTATATTAGCTAGATATTATAGATTGTGATATTATTATTTTTCTGTTGTATTGCTTTTACTTGGGTCTTAGTATTTGGTATAATAATATCTAATTAGAATTGCGATAGTATTGTTGGCAACAAATTATTTCTGCCCCTTATCACTAGCAGAAATTTGTTGCAGTACCTACCTAACCTATAGGTAAGTAACAAAAAAAATACTATTATCTAATACCTATTGTTAAATACCTACTTTATATTATTGTTGTATTAAGTATTATCTTGATCGTTGATTAAAAATGTTCGCTTAATATGTGTTGCAGACGAACGAATCAACAAATATTAACATTGATATTACTCTTTGAAGATGACTCAAAAACTGTTCAATAAAATAAAAACATGATAAAATTCTGTGCAGTTTTACTGTTGAAATGTAAACGACCTATTGGAGTAGACGATCCGTTACGCCCCAATTATTCGCAAGATTGACGACCTCTGTGGCGCAGTGGGCGAATGCCCCCCTGAGACGCAGAAGGTTGCGGGTTCGATTCCTGCCGCGAGACAAATTATTGTATGGTTTGCAAATATTGTAGTACGTGTTTTTTTTCTATTCTTCTTCTTCTTCGTAAAAGCTAGTGACCAACTCTGGTTGTCGGAGTTTTTAGGCCGCCTGAAGGCCTCGGACATGGCTTAACGATTGAAAAGCCATTTTATTCTATTATATTTTCAAAAGAATGAATATTACCGTCATTTACAGTTCCCATAATACAAGCTCTAAATTTGGGGCTAGATGACGCTGTGTGATAATGTCTAGCAATATTTATTTATTCTTAGAGAATCATGGACCTAGCATTCATCATCATCAGCCTATAGCAGTCCACTGCTGGACAAAGGCCTCCCCTAATGAGCGCCATTGCGCCCTGTCTTGAGCTCGATGCATCCAGCCTCTACAAGCAGCCTTTCGCAGATCGTCACTCCACCTGGCCGGAGGGCGTCCTACACTGCGTTTGCCGAGCCGCGTATTAGTAAAATAATATATGTATGTGGAGATTCTATAAAAGAAAATGTTAGAGTAGTCTAGTTTACAAAAGGAATTTTCGGTTATAGTACATAGGTATACAGATATAGCTTTATTGCAAATCATACAAAGAAGTGAAAAGGGCACAAAAATAATGATAAAGGCGCGACCAGCGATCTCTTTCAGGCATACCTAGATGTTAATTGCGATGTTTTATTGATTGACACCAGAACCCTGTGGCCAGTACTTTTGCTTTTGCGATAATTTCTTCGAGTTTTTTTTATTAATTCCAGATTCTTACTGTTGCTGTTATTTTTCAACATCATTTATTTCTTTTACTATTTGTTTTACATACTATTCAATAGGAAAATAAATTGACATTCTCTACTGACATTTCTACGAGATAACTAATGATATCTTGTGTTCTTAGCAGACCATCTTGGTTAAGCCACACTCCGTCCGGTCAGTACTTGGTTGAGTGACTGTGACTGAATAGTGGCATTTAAATGCAAACGCTTTCGTGTTTCAGAAGGCACGTTAAGATGTTGGTCGCGGCCTTTTCAGACGTTAAGCCCTGTCGGAGGCTTTGGGTGGCTTAAAAACTCCGTCACCAGAGTTCTCACATACGATAGAAGAATGCTGGTCTAATTAGGTACCTAACCATCTATTTTTTCTTCATCAAGCTTTTATCAAGCGTAGCGTAGCGTAGACTCTTCATAGCTAGATGGAGTGACAATCTGCGTAATGTAACTGGCAGTCAGGGGATGAGAAGATCCCGGTAGTACATGTGGGACATGTTCTATAGAACATGACGTCATCGGACAGAATAATATATTTTTTTCTTATTTTGTACTACCTATGGAGGATACAAAAGAAATATTTATTTTGCGATGGAGTTTCAATGCGTTCTTTGGGAGAGACCAACGTCCAGCAGTGGAATAAATTGATGATGAAGCAAAATTTTTCAATACCAACTTAGAAATTTTCTTGTTATATGTAAGATTCACACTTACAGGTGCGCGTCGGAGAGCATTGAAGCGCATTTTAAAGCATGCTAGACGAAATTTAAACATCCACAAAACAGTAAAGTTCCTTATTTGCATGCAATTTACGCAGCTTTGAGCTTTGTCAAACACTGACATAAATAGATCCGTAAGTAGATATTTTACTCTAGCATGTTTTAAAAAGCGCTTCGATGCTCTCCGACGCGCGCTGTAGGTGTGGATCGTACATATTAGGTTCCTAAGAAAATAACATTTTTGCAGAAATATGAACAACAATTTTGTTTCTAGTCTAGTTTCTTTTTGCAGGAAATTAATAATAAATAATTAATTAATAACACAAAATCACACAGATCAATTTTGAGTTCAAATAGAAATTATTATTAAACCTATATTGAACACTAAAGAAAGCTGACACGCCATGTCCAGTGAGAGCTAGACACTAGAAAGCTGTTCTGATATTGTGCTTTGAGCTAATTTCATTAGAAATCGATAACATGATACAAAACATAGGGTTTTGTAGCTTTACCTTTTTATTTAGTATTGCGTTATGTACGTATCTTATATTCACGCATTTAAAGTGTTTATGAGGTAAAAATTAAACTTTCTTAAGTTCACGAAAATCTATCTACCTTATTACGAAATATGTGGACAGATCGTTGGCAATTTTAGGGAAATTCGTAGGATTAAAAGAAAATTAGTCAATCAGAAATTTTAGACTAACAAAACCCCAGAAAAAAAGATGAAGTAAGGTCAACATAGGCTTTTCGTGAAAGGCTCATAAGCTTAAAATTTTATAAATTGTAGGCCATCTCGATACCTCACGTTTATGTATTCTGTGACCTAATCCAGATTGCTACTAGAATGACCTTACATCCTTTCATGCATTATGCAAAATCGGCAAGAATAGACTAGGCCAAGTACAGACAGAAAAACAAGTTTTCAGGCATGACTGCATGAAGCTTTTAATAATTCCGTATTTATACTTTCCAGGTGTTTAATAACATATAGCCGGGTCTTAAGAGCTAGTGGTAAAACCCTACATAATTTTGTTACCAACATCACACTCTCCAAAGTATAAAATAATAAGAAAAAAGAAAGAAAAGGAAATATATACCTATATTTTAACATCTCTTACATGTACTGAAATATCAACTAGATCTAGGCTTAAAAAGAAGCTGAAATTGCTTGTCACTCAGCATGTGCTTCGGCAGAAGGCCTATTGGAGCGCTGGTCTTCCTTAGTGGGTTAAGAACATGAAAATGTTATTCAGGTAGTAGTATAGTCGTTTAGACAAGGTTTAATTACCCATCAACATAAGTGCAACACGGATGCGTTAATCCAATCTGGGTCAATTAAGTACATCGTACGGTTAAGGGCAAATAAAATGAAGCTGCTTTACCGTTTGAGACAAGTGCTTAACCAGTAAGTACAGTTAGTCGAAAGCGCCTGCGCATCTTGGCAGGTTGTATTCTGAGTGGTTTAAACTGTGTCGCGGTCCAATGCCATTCATTTGTCAGAGCACTAATAGGGACGTGTATTCTGCTATTGAATATTTTATTCTAGAAGTTAACATGCACCCTACTTTTAGTTTTTTGTAGATATTTGAACGAATGTAGGTCTCGACATTATTGTAGAGACCATTTACCTGCTACTCGTGTTGTAAACCGCAAGAGCTTTTGTGTTCATATGAAAGCACTCATTAGGTCATTAGGCTGTGCAAAATCAAGTTCAGGCAATCGTAAGCATACAACTCGTTTTTATTTACCTACGATTCCTGACCGACATAATTTGTTACTTTTAAGACAACTTTCACAATTTCCTGACGCGGAAATCTAAACATAATCTATCCACTCATTAAACATAATATTACATAGGTACATAATCTACCTTTTTTGACATGTAGCGGCGCAGGCGCAGACAATGTTGTGGTGCCTCTGTTTACTTGCATGTCTCATGTTTTGGCCGATACTGTTGTCAATAAAATATTGTATCGATATATCGTAGTAGCAAGGGTCAACTCTGGTCTTGAATTTCTTAATCTTGAGCAACTAAAATGGTTATGATTGATTAGATTTCTAACCAGCAAACCTGCATAATGCATAGATCTCTGTGCGCCCGTTATGATGTACCTATATAGGTACTTTATTCCCTATCTATGTATCTTGGTCTCAGTCAGCTGCCCTGTCATAAACGTTAGCTCGATGCCGTTTCTTGTCAGTTACAATATAGCCCAATAGGTATTTATTGAAACTGATCCGTAACGGGTGTTCTCTATCGGAAGTGTCTTGCATCGATTCCAGTTTAGCTAGTGTGGTCGCGCTCGCGGGACCCGAGTATACCGCTATCTGGGCGAATAAATACAAGATGCAACGGAGAGTGGGTACAACGGGACCTTGGTAGCGAGGTTCAGTCGGTTTGCAGGCACCTTCCGCGATGGTCAACTACAGGCGAGTCGTGTGTGAGGTGGCCCTCCTCTTCGCCGCTCTCTCGGCTTCCACCGCCGCGCCCGTTTGCGACGACAAAGACCATAAACTTGTATACGATCAGCGGCAAAATGGAACGGAAAACTACCGGCTGAATATCGACGGTGTCGTCATTGCTGTGGCGCCGGCGGAATCCTTCCTCTCCGCATTGTCAGATATCGACTTCACCGATTTGATTGACTTGGAATCGTTGGAGCAAGAGCTGAGACCCAAACCGCCTACTACGACGGTTTCAGAAATACCTGCTGAGAAGCCGACACAGGACGCCAAGCCCGAGAAACCAGTTGAAATCAAACCTGATGAGAAACCCTTAGAGTCGAAGCCTGAAGACAAGCCACCGTCCGAAGCCCCGTCAAAGATCGATGATGTCTCCCTCGAGCCCGCTGCTAACCTGAAAGGTCACAAAAAGTCTGCGCAGTTGCGAAAACAAGAAACGACTCAAAGGTAAATTGTCGAATTTCTAAGTACCTAATTTTCTGGCATTCCATACAATGTCTTGTTCATTTTAGATAGGTCTGTACTTATTTACAAGTAGCCTACCTACTCGGTACTTATACTTAAAAGCTCCTACCACGCTACGGTCATTAAGAAGTACCTACCTGGTTATTTCTACATAATGGAACATGAACTTGCCTCGAAGCTCGTAGCGGCTGAACCTACATTTCTTTGCCGCCTTACCTATTGCCCCACAATAACATTTCCATCTCTTAACATTAACTAATCGGTAAATTATTTTTGTTACAGACTCAAACACCGGATCGCGAGCATTTTCCTTCCCTTCCTGCGAAAAAGGCGTCATCAGTAAGATTAAATTAGATCAAATCTAGACTACGTAAAATTCTTGAGGACATCGTAAACTGATTTTGTGAAGTTCTGGGTGAATGTTATTCAGACAATAATTCCTGAAAAATATTGCCCATACGTCGAATTGATGAGAGATTAATGAGAATAATGTGGTATAGTTCAATAAATATGCCTAAATTTACTTAATAAAACGTTAGTGATATTAAAATTGCATTTATATTAGTATGCTAAGTTTAGATTAGACAATTGTATGATTGTATATTGTTTTTGTTGAAAATAAATAATAATTCTTATTGAAAAATCCATAACTGTTTTGTACTTTATTTAATAAACAGAATTGCTATCACCACACCACACAACACCAGCCTTTATCTGTCCACTGCTGGGCATAGGCCTCCCCTAATAAAGGGGGATATGCCCATAATCCCCACGCTGGGTATGCGGGTGGGGATCGCAGGGCACAGCTTCTCGTACCGTCGACGCTGCTGCCCGTTGGTGGCCAGGAAATTTAACTGTGCCGAAGTAGGCTGCGCTATGCCGCAATCAGCCGGCTGCCAGAGCCTCGTTTGTTAATTAGCAAGGTGCACCACGTGCAGGTGAGGTTGGCTTGGGTTCCGAAGATGGGGGTCGGAACCCCAGGCGCCCCCTGCTGTTGCTGTCACAGTACCCTCTTACCTTAGGTATTGGAAGAATCCTTTCCCTTATCCATTTTTTGATTCCTTAGAGTTCTATGTTCCCTAAGGAGCCTAAGAGGAAGAGGTGGCCTAGCTAAAAACTAGATAATTCACACATGTAAACATGTGAATATTCTATTATAGGGTCAGGCGGGGTATTTATCAGAGGGCTTACCACAGGTTTTGATAGTTTTCGAAAACTTTATAAGTTTCGGTATCTTTCCATACATTTTCGTAGTTCATGCACTTTCCCTAGAGGCGCTGTATTGAAAATGTATGGAAAGATACCGAAACTTATAAAGTTTTCGTAAACTATAAAAACCTGTGGTAAGCCCTCAGACATCCAATATTTCGGGTAAAAATGAGACGTTAACAAAATACCTCAATTAACATATTTTATTAATCATAATTCAGTTAACCTTCAACCTTCTAGGGCTGATTTTAAACTGAATTATGATTAATAAAAGATGTTCTATTGAGGTATTTTGATAACGTCTTATTTTTACCCGAAATATTGAATGTCTCATAAATACCCCGCCTGACCCTACTCACCTTAGAAACCATGTTCTTTTATGACAAAACAAAACATTAAAATGCTCTAATCGAATGTATCACCCTCTCACAAACCGAACATTGAGTTCGAAATGTTACGGACCTCATTAATTTTAACATCAAAATGTTACACGTGAAACAATAAAGATTATGATTACGATTATGAGCACAACACTCGATGCTTCGTTACAACTTACAACTGAGCGTTGAATTACATAGAAAGAAACACAGAAATAATTTTAGTAGATATATTTTAGCATAACGTTCGAGGAAATGGTCCAGTTTTTGTAATCTTCCTTAGGGTTACTTAGTACTTAGCCTGACACAAAGGTCCAGACTTAGGTCTGCACACAGCACTATCTATAGTTGAATAACTATTATTAAGCTTTAGTTGTTGGAATAAGAACTGTCGCCCATTAAAGATGGGTATTTATTATTTAAGTACAGACAAAATATATATAGGTAGGTACGTATTACGTACCATATACATAATGCAATAATTGTAATCCCCAAAACACAAAGAACAAATTTTAACCGAGTTTACAAACGAAATGAAAAATTTTATATTAATTAGACTGACTACCTAATTTACCTTGATAAAATATGTGTTCTGAATTAAAATAAAAAGGTACCTATAATATAATAAAAGTTTTTTTGCGGTCCGTGTAACCTTTTTAACTACATAAAATAAACAAGTATTCAATGTTTTTTTATACCTTAAGCCAGGGGTCGGCAACACTTTGAGGCAAAAGAGCCAAAACCCACAATTTACACCACCCAGGGTCGCTATATGACGACTGATGGGGGGATCAAGGATTTAAAGTGGGGGGGCTCGGCTTGACTTCAGTAGGGTTACCAACTTTTTCAGGACCCTACCACCCATGCGACCATTACACAATGCGGCACTGACATCTCAGTGCTCACACAAGCGACGAACAAAATCGGCGAGCGAAATTCTTGATGCACAAAAAAGACAAGACAAAAAAACGGTGGCAATTCTGTTTAAAATACAGGTTACTGCAACAACAGATGTCGGCGAACAGAAAACGAGGTCGGCGAGCAGAGCGAGCTGCGATTTTTTTTTTATTATATCTAACTAACGCTGTTTATTGTGTTCTAACTCGTCATTGTTTCAAACGTTTTGACCATTACACCCTAATTTGTCAATATTTTTGTGCGTAGCATAGTTATATGCTGGAAACAAAAGTTGGCAATGGAAGCCAATTATAAGGTTCTATGGCCCATACATGGCCCAAAACTTGGTCCTAAAATAAAACTAAAATTTATATCTGGATACCAACCTCCTAATTAAAACAAGTTCCTGATCTGTTAAGATTGCGACTCAGAAAAGAAAAACACGATTTATATCTGGATATCAGTCTAATAATTAAAACTTGGTATGGTTTGGTCATTTTTGCGCCCCCAGCAAGAAAAGATTTTCGAGTATGTCGTGAACAGTCAGATGATAAATAATCGGGATAAAATTAACCTATGTGTTAATACAGTTAATAAGCTAAAAATTTCATTCAAATCCGCCCAGCCAGATGTTGAAGAGGTAACAAACCTAAACTTTAGATTTTCATAATGAGATAATTTTCCGTCGCGGTGGGGGCGGTGCTCATTCTGTGGTACATGTAAGACACGAGTGAAAATAGCTGAAAGATAGAGATATATTCAAAGTTGTACTGGTCGCGCAATTGATCCATCAGAGAATACTTACTTGACATAGATTGAACAATTTAAGGGTTTTGATAATAAAATTCTTATTTTTGCGTACTGAACTGGAGAGCCGCAACTTTACATCGAAAGAGCCGCATGTGACTCGCGAGCCGCAGGTTGCCGATCCCTGCCTTAAGCGGTAGGTAGGTAAGGAGTTAAGGACACGGACGATACATTAATATAAACACCCCGGGTTCTCAGCATTTTGCGATATAATTTTTAATTGAAGCGCTTGCCCTATAGAATAGAATAGAATAGAATAATTTTTATTTAGCACAACACAACAATAATTAGGGATTGCAATACTGGATCCGCAATCCAGCTGGATCCAGCACCATTTTCGGGGGATCCAGCATCTGACGCTGGATCCAGCGGTGCGGATCCGCAATCAGCTAAAAAAGGTTATTTAGGAGGTTAACCTAATTTTTTTTCCGTGCCAACTCTCCACAAAACTGTATGTAGACAGCGAATAGGCAGAGAGTCTTTTCCGCAGCCGGGTATACAGTTCTTGATGAAGTAGGCTGGGAGTAACATTTATTTATGAAGATATTACTTTAGGATTGCAGTCCATTGGGATTGCAATCCAGTGGCATTTTCCTATTTCATTATTTCAGTCATCGATCCAACATAAATCCAGCAGGATTGAAAATGCCAGTGGATTGCAATCCCTAACAACAATACACAGAAGAAACTTTAGATGATAGGTAAGAAGGTGGCCTTCGGTTTTCTTATACCAAGGAAGGTTATATGGAATATATCCTATCCTACTAATATTACAAATGCGAAAGTTTGTGAGTATGGATCTATGGATGAATGGATATTTGTTACTCTTTCACGCAAAAACTACTGAACGGATTTCGATGAAACTTAGAATATATATAGTTTGTGACCTGGATCGTTAAATGGCGTTCAGATTCAAGGGCGGAAGGCACGTTAAGATGTTGGTCCCTGCATTTTCAGGTAGGATCATGCCTTCTGGCAGCCTAAAGTTCCATTGTTGGCCACTAGCCAATACATAGATATAACTTTATTGCACACCATAAAAATAATGAAAAAGCACTAAAAATAATGGTATAAATGGGTGGCCTTATCAATTAGAGCGATCTCCTCTAAGTAATCTTTGGATTGAGAGAAACTTTCAAAACAAATGGAAACGACGGTGTGCCAGGTCCAAATTATATGTATTTATAATGTAATAATAGGAATAAGATTATCGATTACCTACCTATTTTACATCGGTTTGCTTATGCCTACCTTATTAACCCCAGTATTCGGTAAAAAAAAACAAATAAGACCATGATAATTGATAATGATGATTCAATATGCAACAATCTTTCTATAAACATATTTTACCTAGGCAGGTACTTAAATAGTTATTTTAATTCGAAGCTAAGTAAGAATGAAAGAAAGAAAATTCAATTTTTAGTAGAGACATAGAGTACCTATCTCTTGATAGGATCCCGGTTATTATTACATTCAATCAGATGGTGATGTGATGACGCTCGCGTTACCCGGATAAGTTAAGTTAATGCGCCTTATACAAATAATTTTGCATTTCAGGCTATTTATAGACGTTTTTATCGAAATGCTATCGAGTCCACTTAGCAAACAAAAAAACAAAACTCGGTTATCGGGAGAGCGTGACCCTCGCCTCGACCTGCTGTCATTGTCAGCTCGGAACAGTCATTCCAAATCGGACGACCATTGTTATAAGGCAACTCGAGAAGGTTGAGGAGGTTTTAGTGTTTGAATTTAAAGCTAAATTTTTTATTGCAATAATTTCCTCCAAATCCGAAAGTAACGCGTGTGATTGTAAGTTTTCAAAAGTGTGCCATCGCGTGAATGCAACTTGTTAATCTCTAAATTGATTAATAAAAGCTTAGGTTTAGTACACAAGTCTGCGCCACATTCGTGCACCGTTACACTGTACTCGATTCGAGAGCCGGACTGGTTCAGCCGTGGTAAAAGCGGCGCGGGAGTAAACAGCTCGCAGTCAGCTTTGTGGAGATCGCAAAAACGCACGCGCAACATGCTTGTGACGATCCTTTGTCTCGTATCAGCCGCGACGGCTTTCCCGATGTCCGTGCTCTACGATCGTCGGCAGGATGGAGAGCTGAACGTCAGCGCTGATGTTCAGAACATCCTATTCCTAGTAGCGATCCCCGATAAGTCAGTTCCGGTCGATCTGTTCGATCTGCTGAAGAGTAAAGGTCAGACCAGACATTCGGAGGCGCAGGAGAGGGCTGATCATGTGATGGATGCGTTTGTTGAACCTAACACGCCGTATCAGGTAGATATCGGCAGCGACAGGAGTGCAGAGGGCGGTGGTAGAGCGGTCGAAGTTGTGATTGCTGGGAGACGACGGCTGGAGACGGAGCCTCAGGAAGAAGATTCCACGAGCGATGAGTTCAAGCTGATTGGCGCCACGGAACAGTGCGGACCGGAGCGTGAGCGGGATCCAGTCACCCTCACGTGCCGGTTTAAGAAACTCGATATAGTGGAAGATAAGCCAGCTGAACAAAGCCAGAACTCAATTCAGAAAGAGACAGTCAAAGAAATCCAACAGCTGCAGAAAGAAAAACCCCAAGCGACGCCTGAAGTGATTCCCTCGTAAAATGATCTCTTTTGTTTAAGTTAAGTATTTATTCGCAGTTATCTCGCCATTTTAGGTTATTTTATTATAATTATTCTGTAATCTTATATTGTGTTTGTAATACCTTTATAATTCATGTTTCCCTATTTAAATAATTGTTTTTAAGATCGTTTCATCAGATCAAAAAATTTTTTGCGTACTTTCAACATAAAATTTCCATGCAAATGTTGCAAGTCCAGTTAGGTCCATCCTAGGCTCTAGGTCATGATGGCAGAGACCTTTGGATTGCTTATAATTTAAAGTCAAACGAGATTGGGCCGAAAGAGTCACTAAGTAGCTTGATACAAACTAGCTTTTTATAGTATGACCATTTGTGCTACATTTTATAATAGATATGGCAACCTTTTTCATCACCACCTACTTTAATAACAAAACTTGAAGGAGGTGATCTTGTAAGTAAAATACCCTCGTTTGTTGATATTTATTTACACAAGTAGATACTATGTACCTAAGCTCTACATATTAAGTCCTAAAATACTTCATCATCATTATCAGTCTATAGCGGTCTACTGCTGGGCATAGACCTCCCCTGGACGTAGGCCTCTCCTGGACATAGGCCTCCCCAAATGAGCGTCATTACGCCCTGTCCTCAGCTCGACGCATCCAGCTTCTACCAGCAGCCTTTCGCAAATCGTCACTCCACCTGGCCGGAGGGCGTCCTACACCGCTTAATACTTAACCTAGATCTAATATACAGGGTGGGGTAAAAGTTTACCATATTAAGGGCAGCTACCTTTTATTTTGTAGTTAGAAGGTTTTGTTCTGTGAAAATAATAGGTTTATTTTGAAGGAAAAAATTATGGCATTTTTGGATTTTTGTACAGTCAGCCCAGTAAATGTCAAATGTCATCATGACATTTGTCAAAAAAAACAAGTTGGTCCCAATCGACTCTATTTCCCAACAGGAATACTTTTCCCAAAGTAACTTACCAAAACAAATCGTAAGTTTTCGCGAAAATTCAAAAAAAAGTGTTCCATACAATTTCTATGAAGCGTCATTCGCTACTAAATTGAGTCCATGTATGTTATTCGAACACTTGCCAGGAAATACTCTGTTCTTATTTTTAAATTCACCTTTCATAATGTTTGGTTAACCATCGATTACCACTATGCGTCGAATTGCATTTATGAACTCAATGTAATGGAGAATGATGTTTCATAGAAATTGTAAGGAAAACTTTTTTTTAATTTTCGCGAAAACTTATGATTGGATTTGGTAAGTTACTTTGGGAAAACCGTTCCTGTTGGAAAATAGAGTTGATTGAGACCAACATGTTTTTTTTCGACAAATATCATTTCCTGGGCTGACTGTACCTTTTTAAAAAAATCCGAAAATGCCATTATTTTTTTCTTCAAAATAAACTTATAAGTTTCCTCAGAACAAAACCTTCTAACTACAAAAGAAAAGGTAGCTGCCCTCAATATGGTAAAATTTTGCTCCACCCTGTATGTAGAGTAGTGCATATAATATGCAGCTAAGTTATTAAGACAGAAAACAAAATACTACATAAAACAAAAGCAATTTTATTCTAGATTTCAAGGTTTGATTTCTTTATGTTTTGTACCTGCGTACATTAAAGATTACCCCCTAAACTGATAAGATAAGATACAAATAAAAATAGACAATCAGCATTATTAGGTAGGTGATATTGTTTTCCTTATTCACCAACATTTTGCATCAAGTTATTGACAGAAGAGGATTTGATCAAAATTCAATAAAATCAAATTAAATCAGTAGCTATGGCTGGAAAACGTAATTATGTTTTAGAGTTCCGAGAAATGGAACCTAGTGAGCTAGAAGAGGTTTCGAAATTATATGGTAAGTTACTCATGCACGGGCCCCTTACGATTATTCTACCTTTATCACAGAATAACTTCACCTATACCTAATGGGAAGTTATCCTGAGAGTATCTACCCCTTACTTTACCTAGGGTAACTAGTATACCTGCAGGGTGATCGGCTAACTCTGTTGCAAACAGAAATGATTGAAATCGATCCTGTTTTTACACACTGTGACAGTTTGTCAATTAACGTTCAGTGAATTTCGACGGATGAAATGTCAAAGTTTGTAAAAACAGGATCAGTGACAATCATTTCTGTTTGCAACCAAGTTAGACAATCAGCCCGCTGATAACATGATAGTAAATACAATTAAAATAAGATCAGAGGACAGGGCGCAATGGCGCTTATTAGGAGAGGCATATGTCCAATCAGTGGACTGCCATAGGCTGATGGTGATGGAGTTATTGTTAAGTACATAGTAAACAAGTATTTATTTAAAAAAACAAAAAATCCGACTGCTTAGACAGGATGTTTTTAGTACTTGTCGGTTTAGTACTTTTTAGTTGCTCGCTACTTGAAAATCCCTTCTTACAGACGCCATATTGGTTTTTTTTTGACATTTCATATAGCCTATGTCACCCTCGTGATCTAGATGAATCCAACGACACCTCGTTAGTCAAAATCCGTCCAGTCGTTTGGGATACAGCGACCGACAAATAGTATTACAAACCTACACCCTAAAAACATAACCTGACTGAAGAGGACTTCAGTCGGGTAAAAACAAAGTCGCATCCCGCTGTCTGTCTGTCACTGTATGCTTAGATCTTTAAAACTACGCAATAGATTTTGATGCGGCTTTTTTAATAGATAGAGTGATTCGAGGGGAAGGTTTATATGTATGATTTGCACCCATGCAAACCCGGGGCGGGTCACTAGTATAATATATTTCTTAGTGCTTGGCCAGACTGCAAACGCGCGGGGCTGGCGCGGCGCGGTTTGTATTCTGGCTAAGAGCTGTACAGATGGAAATAGTGATTGAGATGATTTATTCACAAGACAAGAACGCATGCCATATTCCGCGTGACATTTTGAAAAGATTTTCGCTATCTCGATGGGGTGTCAACGGGCGAGATAGGTCGACGATATCATAAGAACCGTGGGCGGACCTGGCTCAGACTAGCGCAGGATCGACATGAGTGGCATAATCCAAGAGAGGCCAGGCCTATGCCCAGCAGTGGACCGAAAATGGCTGAAATGATGATGACTATCTCGATGACTAAAGCACGCAAACCACAGGTTTGGCTGGTAGAAAATAAATAAATAAATAAATAATAAATAAAATGGTCCTAGCATTAAGCCTACTTTCTGTATTTAAGCCTACCTTATGTGTGCAATAAAGTATATTTAAATAAATAAAAGTTCTTATGGTAGACGTAAAATTTTGTCATTGGCTACAATTCGTATGCTATTCCGAAAGGCGATTTATTAATAAATATAAATCAATATATTTATTTAATTTATAATGATCATGAAGTCAAAGATAAAGTTAAACAAAATCAGCTGTTCTAAGGCTTCCTTAAAAAGTTTTTGAGTTAAATTATAGCGTAACTTTACAAGCCATTTCTTTCTTCAATGAAAAACTACAAAATTTCAGAAGTCTGAACATATGTCATTTGAAGTTCTCAGGCTTCATTTACTAACTCAGTTGCACACCGAAATGATCGGCACCGGACCTTTATTTGCCAACTTTGACATTTCATCTATCGAAATTCGAAGAACGTCAGTTGACAAACTGTCAAAGTTTGTAAAAACAGGACCGGTGCTTAACATTTCGGTGCGCAACTGAGTTTTACTAACTCATGAGGCCTCTGGAGTAGGTTTACCTTGGGGATAACCGTGTAAAATATATTTGAAAACACGAAGCTTGCCTATTTTTCTCTGCTTGCGATATGAATCGGTGTTAATTTAAAAGTAGGTGTCAAACTGATCCTATTGATTATAATTTTCGTTTAATTTCAAATGACATCTGATTTTGGAACAGAATCGCCGATAAAATGCATCAGGGCTGGTCCCAAAGGGTACTATATCACCGAAAGCTTCAAAGAGCTAGCTTCGGATATCGTGAATATGGAAGTGAAGGAAGGCGATATATATGTGATCACCTACCAGAGGTCCGGTACGACTTTGACTCAGGAGCTGGTTTGGTTGGTAGCTAACGATTTCGACTATGAAAAAGCTGCGGCTGTTCCCCTTCTGGAAAGATATCCATTTTTAGAGTAAGTAACACCTATTAACAATTCTGATAAAAAAATATAAAAGAGATCATTTATCATAAATTGAAAATGATTTATTTTGATTTATGATTAATTGTTCCATAAATTTCAATTATTATCTGTTGTAAGTTGTAATTGCTAGAGATGTGGATTAGAATAGACCTGGCTTGCATGATCTGAAAATGTTATTTTCTGGCTGGGTTACTATGAAAATCGTCCCTGATACTAGCGCAACACACCGTGACTTCAAAGTATCAAAAAATTCAAATTACTTAATATAGTTCAAACATGTATAACCCTGAAATATCGAAGCTCAATATAGATTATTTCAAACAATTTAAGTATATTTTATTGCTTGATTGAAACATTTGGTAGGTAGGCCTTATGGTCATTATGGCGAGGCGAGCGAGCATAGCGAGCGTGCCGTGGCGCCGAAGCGCTACAAATGTAAAATAAAATGTTGTAGCTATTTGGACCAAATTAATATTTTGAATTTCGATATTTCAAGGTTATGTAGGTATATATTTTTATTTTACAATATTTTGATATTTTTATCTTATAAAACATCTATTAGATATCGAAGAATAATTTCTCGATGATAGTAGATAATACGTAATACGTACCTATATCTTTCTAATCTAATCAACCTTCTTGTTGCTAAGGTGCCTACCTACTTATAAATAAATAAATAATGCAGGACATAATCACACAGCATCATGTAGCCCCAAACTAAGCAGAGCTTGTATTATGGGAACCACATGATTGATATACTACATATATATTTTTTTTTGTGAATACATACATATCATAAATAGAAAACACCCAGACTCGAGACAAATATCTGCAGAACATACAAACATTTGTCCCACAGCGGGAATCGAACCCGCGACCTTCTGCGTCTCAGGCGGACCTTCGCCCACTGCGCCACAGAGGCCGTTATGTACTTATAACTTTTTACCTATTCCAGTTTTACATTATTTTTCGACGAAATGTTCAAAAATAACATGCTACAAGAGCTTGGAGTTAATGAAAAGTCGCAACAGATGGTTGACCTGCTGTCCACGTCTGTTGTGAAAGTTCTTGAGGATATGCCGTCCCCTCGCTTCGTGAAGGCTCATCTCCCTTTGTCCTTGCTGCCTCCGAAACTGGTGGATACTGCTAAAGTGGTGTACGTCGCCAGGGATCCTAGGGATGTGATGGTGTCCTGTTTCCATCTGTCAAAGCTGTTCAAACAGATCAAATTTATAGGGAATTTCAAGCAGCTTTGGAGCGCATTCTTACTTATGTGAGTTACTGAAATAATTTCCATCAGCGATAGAAAATTGAGTACATTTCTTACCTGTTTGGTATTAAGTTATAATGACCTACATATAGAAATCTGTCAAAAGATATACAACGCTAAAGTATTGCCATTTCTTTACCTTTAGATAATGCCAAACAGTGACAGAGCTAACTTTAAGCAATAGCTAGCAATAATGTATTAATCGACATAACTTAAAAAAACCTCTGTTAAAGTTTTTCTATGATACCTATTGATGGAACTGGCACATTGCCCACCTGATGTTAAGTGGTAACCATTACCTATAACTAAGTAGGTATTGCTTCGTAGGTCACGGATGTTTCGAACGTGCCCTACGATGCAACTCCCTGAGGAACTTGAAGCATGAAGATGTAAAGCCTCATGTGCCTGTAATTTCTAATTAAAATAGTTATTTGATGCAAAGTTGCTTTATAACCGCGTGCTCAATCTTGATGACCGAGCAAGCGAAGGATGCTAACATTGACATTAACAACAGATATCGAAGAGAAAAAATACTCTTCCCAAGATGGGGGGATGAAAAAGTTATTTATGAAATAAAAAATATACCACCAATAGACCTTACCTAATGCCCGAAAGTAAAACCTATGTAGCCATGACCCACACTAAGATTTTATTCTGTGTTGTGGGCTTCAGGAACATAGTATTATTCTGCAGATATAGCTACAAGCGGGAATCAAACCCACAACCTCTAGCGTCTCAGCCAGCTAGCAGGCTCAATGTGGACCTTCAAGAAGCTAAAGTCGCCTACATTTCTGAGTGAGCATGGCAACGAAACGGATTTGCTTTTAATTTCAGATAATATAACACCATATTTTGAGCACGTGAAGGAAGCGTGGGCATTGAAGGATCATCCGAATATGCTGTTCTTATTCTACGAAGACATGTTAAAGGTATTGTAATGCCTAGGTACTTATTTATCTCAGTATTAGGTGATAGCTGTATTTTTTTGTTTATTTACCAAAAAAAAATGTCTTAATATCATGTGTAAATCTTAGGACGAATAATTATTATAACACCATATTTTGAGCACGTGAAGGAAGCGTGGGCATTGAAGGATCATCCGAATATGCTGTTCTTATTCTACGAAGACATGTTAAAGGTATTTTAATGCCTAGGTACTTATTTATCTCAGTATTAGGTGATAGCTGTATTTTTTTTGTTTATTTACCGAAAAAAAATGTCTTAATATCATGTGTAAATCTTAGGACGAATAATTATTATAACACCATATTTTGAGCACGTGAAGGAAGCGTGGGCATTGAAGGATCATCCGAATATGCTGTTCTTATTCTACGAAGACATGTTAAAGGTATTTTAATGCCTAGGTACTTATTTATCTCAGTATTAGGTGATAGCTGTATTTTTTTGTTTATTTACCGAAAAAAATGTCTAAAATCATGTGTAAATCTTAGGACGAATAATTGTTAAAGGTATTATGTAACTAGGTACTCACAATGTCTAAGTAATTCCACCGTGTGCTTTGTCTACTCTAGCAATTAGCATGGTTCCTTCTTGAAGATGCCAACACACAGAAAATCCTAGTTCCTACTAGGTTCCTTGTTTGTTTCTTCCTAAGTAGGGTCAATGTTCCAATAGTGGACCATTTAAGAGATTTCTAAGCTACTAAACCATATAGTCTGCTTATTTAAATATTAACCCATTTTTTTATGAAGCATAAGTTTGTGTGACATTTACTTTACTAAATGACATACATATTATTACTAAATGAAATTATCTTTTTAGGTATGCAATAATATTAATTTCAAAAAAAAATCCTATACCAATAGATGATCAGCCAGGTCCAAAGCCTGACCGTGCAATGTATCATTAATTACTGTACCATTTAGCAGTGTTGCCGTGATGCTTGGTAAAATATTGCTACTAAATGTGCTAAGAATTTCTTACAATAGGATGTTATTCGTGTTTTGGTCAGCTTTTGGTACATGGTCAGCTAGTAGAACATTGACCCTATTTACATTCACAGTGAACAAAATACTAATAAATAAAATAATAATATTTCCATCCAGGACATGCCAGCGACTATAAAGCGCGTAGCAGACTTCCTTGGCAAAGACGTATCGCCTGCCCAGATACAGGGCCTTTGTGAACATCTTAGCGTCGACAACTTCAAGAACAACAAGTCTGTAAACTATGAAAGTATGCGGGAGTCTGGCATGCTGGACTCTGGGGAACAGTTTATTCGAAAAGGTAGAATATTTGATAATACACGTCAATGGTTCTTAAGGAAAGTTGACTATAATGGAGTTATTAGTTTTCATGTTTATCTTTTTGACGCAGTCCTTTTATTTCCGCAGTCAGAGTACCTAAATATTTTTACTAGTATACTAAATAAGTAAATGGTTATTATAAACTGATTTATGAAGAAATAAATATAACGACTACGAAAATAATATCGGCTATTAGCAGGGTTAGAATTTCCGTAGAGGAACTTATTCTGGACCAGTGCCTGTGGTTAGATTTCTGATTCCACAGGTACTACTTACTTGCTAAAATGTAACTTGCTAATCTTAGAGTGGCAGGCATTGAGATACTATAAGTATATATTAATATCTCAATGGTGACACGGCATTTTTTGAATGCTGAAAACTATGCGTCTCAGGATCGGCACCTTTCCTTTCCGATCTCAAAGAGTAAAGTATTTTTTTTTTTAGAAGTACATATCTCCAGAGTACTAAACGACTTTACATAATACTTATTTAATATAGCCGTGGTGGCCTAGTGGGATGTACCCTGACTTAAGATCTGGAGGTCGTGGGCTCGAATCCCAGCCGTGCAACAATGGATTTTTCATTTCGAAAACAATTATGTGCGCATTACCACGAGCTTGAAACGGTGAAGGAAAACATCATGAGGATACCGGCATGCCCTCGAACTAAAAAGTTCGAAAGGTATGTGCTAGGTTAGTGTTCCAATAAAAAGCGGCGATGGGCTTGCGACGTTGCGACCTGTCACGTGGAATGCTAGCTGCTTGCAAAAAGTGGGCATGTATCGAACGTAATGTTTGGACTTTCCTCTGACTACTCCCGTTAAGGTATCCTCAATATATTTGCGTACTGAGCAATATCTGAAGATATCCATGATGGGGAGAAAGTCGTGAAGATGTTTGTTTTTTTGTTGTTGTTTTTATTTAATGCTTTTTCTGCTAACGACTTTGAAATGCAGTTACAATACCGCAGAAGAATGCATCGTAGACCGGTTATCTAGTCTACACTTGCTAATCATAATGTGTCAGGCAGGGGTTAAGAGTACAAAGACAATATAATTTGATAGGTACGTAACATAACTATGTTAACAGGCAAAGCCGGCGGCTGGCGTGCATACTTCGACGACGAGATGATTCAAGAGACAGATTGCTGGATTAAGAAGAACTTGGAAGATACAGACCTTCGGTTTCCTAGCATTGAATTTTAAATACCCCCTGGTTCACTGAAATATGTGCTCGCCGCCAGCGCAATTAGATTTTTTCTTCTGCGTTTGAGCGTTTGGCTGACTCTGGTGTAGGCCACATGACATCTTAACGTGCCTTCCGAAATAAGGAAGCAATCAGATCGAAATGCCACTAAACGGTAAAGTCCGTCAATTAGATTATCAAAAAATATTGGACACGTATTTTTTAATTTTTAAAATCAATGGAAATCGACAAAGTTATGGAGCGTCAAAGTTCGGGAGTGGGGGCTCGTGACGTCACTTGTATGTAATAAGTGTACTTACCCGTGACGTCACGCTGAACTTCACGCTATATCTTTGTAATTTTTAGTTTAATTGTCAAAATAAAAAATATACGTGTCCAATATTTTTTGAATGTAAATGACGGACTAATTAGAATTTTTCAGGCATCTAGCCTATTGGAATAAGAAAAATAAAAAGTAATTAAAGAATCTACTTTTTATTTTTAAATACCTAGGTTTAACATAAAATTAAGTATTTATATTTTTTCTGCTTACAGATTAACAGTCTAGTCTTAAGCATATGTAAGCATTTATATATGAACATGTGTGTCAGTACCTACCTTTAGCTTGAGTAAAACCCTCTATTCTGCTCTGATGTTGGGCTTTTTGTTTTAACCAAAAAATAATTTCAGTGATTTCTTTAAATTGTAGGTATCTTATTGTAAATATTTTGTTCTTCGGTATTCTGTTTTCTGTGAATTTACCAATAGGTACATAGATGACTATTTGAAATTGATTGTACCAATAGGTAAATAAATTACTATTTCAAATGTACCTACCTAAGAAAGTAGAAGAAGAAAAAGGGTAACTGGGTGCCTAGTGCGAGTTTTTTTACCAGCTCGATCGCGTTTGCGTTTACGCAAATTTGTATGGAAAGGAGTCAGTGCCACGCGTTTTTCACTAGATGGCGCTACCTCGATTCCATATAAATTTGCGTAAACGCAAACGCGATCGAGCTGGTAAAACACTAAGCACCCAGATGTATTTTTTTAAAATTAAATGAAATTGACGCAGGTTTTTGGCGCGAAAAAAAGTACCTAGCGCGTTTATGTCATTTGTATAGAAAAAATAATTTGCTCTTTTGGCTCAATTTTGGGTGTAGAACTATTTCACTCAATCCAGTTTGGATAAAACGTATTAAATTAAGTGATTTATTTTTGTGATTTACTTAGTAGTTAGCCTTATTAACTGCGTTATTATTCATAAATAAATCAAATTTGAAAAAAATAAGCGCATTCATTTCTTTTGTACCTACCTAAACGCAGTGTTTAGCAACGAGGACGACCACCAATTCAATATCTAGAATTGTGAACACTCAAAGTGATAATTCTCCGAGTGCTGAAAACACAAATGTGCGCTGTGCAGGAGACGCAGAAATTCGAAAAGATGCCGCGAGCATGGCTCGTAGCGACAACTTATATCTAGAATAAAATTGTGTCGATTAGGTACTACAGATAGCCCCTTACATTGTTGTGATAAGATAAAAGAAAATCAAATCAGCAGATATAATAAAATTGTTTTCATAACAATTTCTAACCAGTTATAGTCAATTACTGTAAGAGGTGAGGAGGAAAAGGTTACCTAAACAATCAAATAAGACCATTTTATCAGTATGGCTGGAAAAAATAATAATATTTTGGAGTACCGGGAAATGCAACCTAGTGAGCTCGAAGAAGTTTCAAAATTATATGGTAAGCACTCATCCAGGTAGAAATATCGTGAACAGCCCACAATATTATAACTATCCATCCCTACTATCCACCTAGAATACCTAACTGTCATAGAAAAATATAATTAAATATTATAAGTGCGTTAGTCCATTATATGTAGCAAAAAAAGCAAACTATGCAAATTGAAACTCACCTAAAAATGTAGCCGTGGCACTCAAATTCAATCGGATTGCAGGTCTTTCTCAGCCTCCTAAAATAGCCAGTAAAAAGGAAATTCGTCAAAGATGCCAGGATCATTTCTTTGCCATGGTACCATATCAGGCTAAAGATACAAAATAGAAATGACACATCATAAGAGAAACGGACGTTAAAATATTATAAAACTAGTACAGTTATTTCTTCTCTGTTTGGGTGCGAGTTACGAAATAGGAATCGCTGTTCATGCCCTTCTTTCATGACAAGTTTTGTGGAAAAAAACTAGTTAGGTATATGTACTTATATGAATACTATAGACGACTAGACAGACATCTTATGCGAGTCTCGAAGATGAAATTCTAACAAATATCTCACCTACCATCCACATCTACGTCAGCCTATATCAGTCCACCTACATTTGTATGGTATTTTGCACACTTCGCTATCTGTATCCTACATCAAATTCACAAGTGAGATTCCACGGCGCCGCCGGCGACACTCGAATAGGATACAAAATGTAATGCTAAGTATTCTGAAGGGCTTTAGTATAAAAATATTGACGTGTCAAACTGATTCATAGACCTTATTGAATTAAGTGATTTATGTTCCATTTCAAATCACTGTCTGATTTCTGAACAGAAACGCCGGTGAATTGCATCCGGGTTGGTCCGAAAGGCTACTATGTCCTCGAAACCTACAAAGAGATAGCTTCAGATATCTTGGACATGAAGTTGAGGGAAGGCGATATATTTGTGACCACCTACCAGAGGTCCGGCACAACTTTTACTCAGGAGCTGGTTTGGTTGTTAGCTAATGATTTCGACTATGAAAGGGCTGCGGCTGTTCCGCTAACGGATAGATTTCCATTTTTGGAGTAAGTATCTACCTAAATATTTTGAATGAGCTTCACTGAGATGCTAGAGGTGTGGATCTGATATTGCTCTGCGAGACTAGGGCTCTGGGTGCAAGGTGTTCCAACCACCATCTTTGGTGCCCAAGCCGCTACCTCACCTGCCCAAGGGGCATTAGTAAATGGGCTATGGTGGCCGGATTACTTCCTTCTTCATATGAGCTAGTGGCCAACTCTGTTGTCGATGGCCGGCTGAATTTTGATTCAGCGCGGTACAGCGCAGCCTAATACCGGTAAAGCGTACAGCTGAATTCCCTTGCCACGCCGACGCGTGGCAGGCTTGAACGACGATGCAAAAAGCTGACAATAGTGCCATGTATGTACTGAGGTATTACCAATTATTCCAGGCTTTCAATGTTCTTTGACGAAACGGCAAAAAATAACATAATAAAAGAGTTTGGGGACAGCGAGAAGACGCGAGAAATGGTTGACCTGATGTCCACGCCTGTTATAAAAATTGTTGACGGTATGCCGTCTCCTCGCTTCGTGAAGTCTCATCTCCCTTTATCCCTGCTGCCTCCGAAACTGTTGGATACTGCTAAAGTGGTGTACGTCGCCAGGGATCCTAGGGATGTAGCTGTGTCCTGTTTCCATCATGCGAGGCTGTTCAAAATAGCCAAATTTATAGGGAATTTCAAGCAAACTTGGAGCGCATTTATAAAGGACTTGTGTGAGTTATGAAATAATTTTAGTGCATTATATACCTACCTAAACAATGTTTTTAATCGACAAATTATGTCGATATTTTATTAGGTACCTAATATAAAACTCAACAGTCACAATGTATGGGTGTCGCGGGTACTCATCAGGAACTAAGTGGGAGAATCAATGGTAGGAAATAAATTAGGTGTAAAAAGATGTATACCGAAAACGAAAGGTGGTACACACACCAAAACCCAGCCAAATAAAATTGACAGCCAAATAAAGTTGTCTGAAAAAAAATTATAACCCGAGAAAACTATGTTTAAAGATTTCAAAATTGTACAGGGCGTGCTACGGCGCGGCGACGGCGGCGCGGCGCAGCGGCGGGCAGACTGCTTGCTGTAGGCATACATTGCTGGTTTTTTATTTTATTTGTTTTTGCGTACCTATTTAAATAAGATAGTTAGCTAGTATGTTCAAAGTTTATTAATAGTACGTCTAATACGTACGTCTAGTACTTAAAAAATATTGAAAATGACGTAACAAGTCAAAACCATTATTGCTTTTTTTCGCTAAATATGTTCAGAATCATGGTCTGATTGCAACCTCCCAGTTTTCGGTAGTAGTCTTTTTACACCTGTATTTGTACATAATAATAATTATTCATATTCCGCTGCGTTGCCCCTGCTACCTACCACTGATATCTCAGCTAATTCGACATTGTGGTTGATTCTGAGTAACATTATTTATCGCTAAAACTAGGCTGAAGGGCTGACTGAGCTAAAGGTCATTTCGTCTCGTATTATCTCCATCTAAAAGAAAGAGAGAGCTCCTTTAAGTGTAACGATAAGTTTAGTGTAAATGTGCCTAATGTTGGCTACATTATTAAGTGGCAATGATACATTTATTTACTTTTGATTTAAGTTATGTTGACACCATATTTTGAGCACGTGAAGGAAGCGTGGGCATTGAAGGATCATCCGAATATGCTGTTCCTATTCTATGAAGACATGTCAAAGGTATGTTGTTGTACTCATTTATTTCAGAGTTATTAGTACCTAGTATCTAGGTTAATAATTCGTAGGTAAGAAAATAAACATGTCTAAAATTAAACGTGAATCTTAAAATGAATAATACCTGGTTATTATTTGTCCATAGCATAAGCTGTATCTGCCTAGATCTCCAGAATTTCAATTTAATATGACACCACTTTTTATTCAGAAACATCGCTACAACAAACGTCTCTTTTCAATAATTCACTGTTTACGTAAATGGGTCCACATTGCCACAAATACTTAGGACAGTCCAGGGTTGCAGTGTTGCCCCGCAGTTCGACCCATCCAAACGACGCGGCTTCACTCTCCACAGAAATTTTATCTAATTCAACGAAGTTTTTCTATTTTTTCCGATTGTCGGAATCGTGTACCTAATTACTTGGAGAGTTTTGCGATTTTTTCAGCTGCCGATTGGTCCGCGTCTTCGATCGCGTTGCATGACTCTGGGATGTTATGGTTGATCCCACTGGTGTTTTTACCCATTACCATTTAACAAAATCTTATAAGTTATAACCTACCTATGCAGCAATTTAAGGATCAATGAAATCGTTCATTTATGTTGTGATATTTATACCTTTGGTGCCATAAAAAATTATAAAAAAACGTTTCACCAGTAAAAAATAGATATTTTATACTAAATGCCTGGAGTCAGGACGGACACCCCATGGCCCATAGCGATCAAACAATTGAGTTTCGTTATTTTTCAAGTAGGTAGGTACCTACTTGATATTATTTTTTTGTACAAAATTTTAAACAATAAAGATAATCGTCCGCAATTATTGAAAAATAATGGAGCGGCGGTGTGGGGCGGGCGGCGCAAGGAATGGCGCGTTTCAATGCATAGATTTGCATTGGCGCACCGCTCCCCGCGCCGCTGCCGCTGTCTTCGTGACCGCGGCCTTAGAGTCCTTCGTAGAATCCCTCGTCAGCCTATCCCACTCTTTGACCCACAATCCTGCACTACATTCCTTGGCAGCAACTCTTAGCCCAAGGATCAGTAAAGCCCTCAATAAACTTTGTGATACAATTGATATTTTAACTTTTAACGATTAAACTTATTAAGTTCCACAAGTTCTTCACTGATTGAGAGCTTGCCAAACACAACATAATATGCTAGTTGATTTGAAAATTTTTAATATTGCTGTATAAGATTTAAACTAGATTTCTCTCTACCCACTTTAGTTTTTTCTACCTACTTATAGCCTGATTATCTTTTTATTTTAATATTAAAATTGATTGCATGCAGTATTTACCTTTAGTGTTTGTGCAATTAGCATTATGTATATAATACTGGACGTTATCACACAGTACCATGTAGCCCCAAACTAAGAAGAGCCTGTATTCTGGGTACCACACGATTGATAAACTACATAAATACATTATTTTTGTAAATATATACATATCATATACATAGAAAACACCCAGACCTGAGACAAATATCTGCAGAACATGCAAAAATTTGTCCCGCAGCGGGAAACGAACCCGCAACCTTCTGCGTCTCAGGCGGGCCTTCGCCCACTGTACCACAGAGGCCGTCGTTGTATAAAATTGTGGTTTAAGAAATCATTGTTGTAACAACCGTTGGTGAACCGAATAAAAAAAACGATTCTAGCATGGTTCCTCTTTGAAGTTTGCTTAGAAAATAATTAATAAATAAGACACAAAAGTTCCATAGTTCCTATTTATCTTGACAGCGTATACAAGTTTAAATTATAATACCGTTGATATTTAATCCAGGACATGCCAACGACTATAAAGCGTGTAGCAGACTTCCTTGGCAAGGATGTATCGCCTGCCCAGGTACAGCGCCTCTGTGAACATCTTAGCATCGACAACTTCAAGAACAACATGTCTGTCAACTATGAAAATATGCGGGATATGGGGATGCTGGACTCTAGGGAACAGTTTATTCGAAAAGGTAAAAAGTAATTTGTTCGCAGATACCCATACCTACACATAATAAAAACTGGTTCTTTATCAAATGTGACTTTAATAGAGCGATTTTTTTTTGACACGACGAGTCAATTTCGAGCACTTAATGCTAGCATTTGTCTAAACGTAGTATTTTGCTCATGCAAATATGTCAGGCAGGGGTTAATGGTGAATACAAAATAATTTGATGGGTACATTTCATACCAATGTTTACAGGTAAAGCTGGCGGCTGGCGTTCATACTTCGACGAAGAGATGATGCAAGAGGCAGAACGCTGGATTAAGAAAAACTTACAAGACACAGACCTTCGGTTTCCTAGCATGGATATTTAATTATTTTACCTACATAACCTAAATACCTTCACACAAACTATTCACAATTCACCTTTAAAATATAACTTATTTTCATCTCCTACACTTGATACAAAATAAAATCTATAAAAGAAAACGTTTCATTTTTATTGAATTTCTTTATCTACCTACTTGATGAAATATATTGTAAGTTGAGAACATATAAATGAATAAATAATACTGAGATAACATCTTATCAACTGCTCGACTGGAAAAGTTTTAGCATACCTAAACATAATCGATGAGCATATTTCACACAGTTACGTTTCGCTGATGACATATTCTTGCTGGCGGAGGCACTGGAGGAGTTACAACAGATGTTGGACGTCAGCATCAGCTTCGCGACGGATAGTGGCATGAATTGGATAAGACCAAAGGCATGGTCCTCTCTCTGTATTCTGTGGTCATGGTAAATGAGAGACCGAGACCAGTCATCGTTAATTGGCGTTGTTTCGAAGTAGGTACACATACATATGGGCAGATTATGCATTTATGCAAAGACAACATTCAGAAGGAAGCCAAGAGGAAGATTCGTCTGGGTTGGGCAGCTTTTGGAAAACTACGTCAAGTTTTCTCGTCACCACCACCACCACCACCACCACCACCACACCAGCCTATATCAGTCCACTGCTGGACATAGGCCTCCCCTAATAATTTCTCGTCACCCATACCACAATATTCAGAAAACGAAAGTTTTCAAATAGTTCTTCCTACCCGTCATGACAAACGGAACAGAAACGTGGACACTAATAGTACGACTAGTCCATCAGTTAAATGTGGTTCAGCGAGCTATGCTCGGAATTTCTCTGTAGGATAGAATCCGCAACCCGACTGTCCGACAGCAAACCAAAGTTGTCCACATAGCTCAAAGAATTAACAACTTGAAATGACAGTGGGGGTGAAATGGCCATATGTGCCGAAGATTCTACAACCGTTGGGGGCCTGGAGACCCCATCTATGTAAACGTAGTGTGGGACGTCCTCCAACCAGGTGGAGTATGGTCTGCAAGGGCTGCTGTTCGAAATTGGATGCGTCGAACTAAGGACAGGACGCAATGACGCTCTTTGGGGGATGCCTAGCAATAGACTGCTATAGGCCGATGATGATGATGATGATGATGTGAGTACCTAATATTGTGTCCTAAAAACCTATTGCTAAAATTAATATCGATGTGTTTATATTTTGTAGCCATATTAACAAGAAAAAAAAATAAACCGACTTCAAATAATCACTTCTTACTTCATGCCCTAAAGAATTTAGAAAATCGGTTTACAATTATTGACGTAGTTATCAGTGAACATACATAAAAAAAAGTCGAGGAAAAAAAGGTTCCGACGAATTGAGAACCTCCTTCTTTTTGCAGTCGGTTATTAAAACAAAATACACTAGCAGAAATAAACCAAAGCATTTATTTTCTAAATTCAAGTTTAAACTTTTATAAGTTTGGAAGAAGCATTGCACTTGTTGTATCGATCATTTTTCTACAGATTACCTCCTTTCATTGATTAGATAAGATAGAACTAAAATTAGCCAGTCAGCTGACGATAAATTGTTTTCATAACATTTTGTAACGAGATATTGATTGAAAAGGTTTAGCAATCAATTGAATAACATTCATTATTCAGTATGGCTGGAAAAAATAATGATATTTTGGAGTACCGTGAAATGGAACCAAGTGAACTTGAAGAAGTTTCAAAAATAAATGGTAAGTGCACGCCCAGGCTCGTCACGATTTTTTCTACCTACATTTATTGTATACATAGATGAGCATTTATTATTGATACACACACGTAGCATACTATACCTACCTACATTATGAATGAGAAAGGAACAACAAAATGAGTTAAACAAAACAACAATAGTAGATTAGTAGCCAAGGGCTGTAAGGCATCAATTGCAGCCCGAGATATTTACCTAGCGAGGGCGTCTATAGTTCAAGGGTGCAATTGGTGCTTACACCCGAGCTAACTTTTCTGCTTTACATCTCGAATGTGAGGTAAGTAGAAAAAAACCTGTATTACAAGAATAAAACATTTTTTTTTCAAGAACGAAATTGAGCTTCGCCGTTTGATATTTAAAATTGATGACTATTAAACTGACACGAAGACAAGGCTGAATAGCAAAGCGACCTCATTGGTCATTGGGCTGAATGCATGATGTCTATTGCCAGTATGATGGTTTGATGTATGCGAACTTTTTGAAAGAAAGAAGTGTTTTTTTTAAATTATTTACCGCCCTAGGGCTTTTCTAGCTACATTATGCCCTAGAGCGCTAATTAGTCACCTACAAGCCCCATTTGGAGGTAATAAGAACCTACTTACCGAACATGAGAGATGTAAAATCTTTTTCTACCGTGATTTGGCCAAAAAAGTGTACATAAAGAGGCCACGAGACGAGACTTCGTTGGCCTTAAAAACTAATTAACTGAAGAGGGTTATTTTTGTAAATAAAACCGATTTAACAACAAAACTTTTGTTTAAATTTGGTTGTTCATTCGTTTTTATTTACAATTATTATGCTCTTCTGGACTAAGAAGTCTTGTTCCGGCCATTTCGCAGTCAAAATCGCTCGTTGATATCCACTAGTTCACTATCGGAATCGAGGTTTACGCCTTTTGCCGTCGCGTTGGTCATAAGTTGTGAGGATTGTAGATAAATTATAGTTAAGTTAGGTGTTAACTTATGTAGGATTCACACCTACCGGCGCGCGTCGGAGAGCATCGAAGCGCTTTTTAAAACATGTTAGAGAAAATTGAAACATCCACAAAGCAGTTAAGGCGACTATACAGGTCAAACCTCCCTCTCGCTCGCACTATTCAACATTTTGGAAAATATAAAATCACTGAATGTAGTTATGCAAAATAACAAACCTTCACGGCCTAGAAAATAACAATACAAAGGTTCAGCAATAATATCATTTTGATTCTATCACGTTTTCTTACCAAAAAACTTGCACCAATGTGATTAATTTTGGTGCAATTTTTTGGGTAGGAAAACGTATTAAGTTCAACAGGTTATTCTTACTGAACCTTTGTATTGTTATTTTCTAAGTAATAAATGCGTAAATTGCATGCAAATAAGGAACTTAACTGCATTTTGGATGTTTCAATTTTCTCTAGCATGTTTTAAAATGTGCTTCGATGCTCTCCGACGTAAGTGTGAATCGTACATTATCCAACAACTCAACAGAATCGCCGATGAAATGGATCAGGGTTGGTCCAAAAGGGTACTATGTCATGGAAAGCTACAAAGAGATCGCTTCAGACATCTTTGACATGAAGTTGAGGGAAGGCGATATATTTGTGACCACCTACCAGAGGTCCGGTACGACTTTGACTCAGGAGCTGGTTTGGTTGTTAGCTAATGATTTCGACTATGAAAGGGCAGCGGCGATTCCACTTTTGAATAGATTTCCATTTTTGGATTAAGTATTACCTAATAGCTTGACGACCTCTGGCGCAGTGGGCAAAGGCCCATCTGAGACCCAGAAGGTTGCGGGTTCGATTCCCCGCCGCGAGATAAAGGTTTGTTTGTTCTGCTTGCTAAGCTTTTGCCTGACGAAGTGCTTTTTAACTGTTCTCTGCCGTAAATCTGAAAAATGTTGGTTTCTGAAACACATTGTGATATAATTTGTTATGGTAGTGCCATGTTAAGGTAGAAAACGTCTATAGTATCTATTAATATCTACCTAATTTGATCTACTGTCTTGTTGCTGATGTAGGTGCCTATATGAGTACCAAGATAAGGCAGCAACTTGAAGGTAAATCAGATTAATATTAATATTCCAGATTTACATTGTTTTTCGACGAAACGGCAAAAACTAGTATGATAGAAGAGCTTGGAGACAATGAGAAAACACGCAAATTGATTGAACTGGTGTCCATGCCTGTTCTAAAAATTTTTGAGAGTACGCCGTCTCCTCGCTTCGTGAAGTCTCATCTACCTTTATCCCTGCTGCCTCCGAAACTGTTGGATACTGCTAAAGTGGTGTACGTCGCCAGGGATCCTAGGTATGTAGCTGTGTCCTGTTACCATCATGCGAAGCTGTTCAAAATATTCAATTATAAAGGAAATTTCAAGCAAACTTGGAGCGCATTTATAAAGGACTTGTGTGAGTGGGGTGTATGGGGTTTTTTAAAGTACATTATACAGGTTGTTTGGTTTAGTGTTAGACAAACTGAGTGGGCGTGTAGGTGGACCTAATTGTAAAATACAATTTGACGTTAAACATCCTAACAGTTAACATTTTTTTTCCTGTTTTTGTTGGTTGTATTTTTTATTTGTTTTCCGAATTTTTACCTCTTTTTACCCTACAATTTTTTGGGAACATGTTTTAGATTGAACTTTTTATTTGGTTTTAGGCCCTTCGTCTATTGAAGGCATTATTCATAAGAACAAGTAGGTATTTAAATATAAGCTCTCAAAGTAAAAAAAAACAGGGTTAAAAAACATTGAAAACAGTTAGATTCTTCTACTTCGATTAGTATTTTACAAATAGGTAATCTACATACACACCAACCGAATTTGTCTAACCCTCCACCAAACACCCTGTATACGTGTATACTCTGTTGAGCACAACAATAATAATTAGGTTAGAGGAGGACGTCATAGTTATAGGTACATAAGTAAAATGATATAGTGAGATTGAAGGTAAATAAAATGTCAATCTTTGGAAACCAAGTCTACCTAACTTGCCCATGGTGCACGCTGCTTTGTATATCAAATGGGGCTGGACGGCTGATTGAAGCATAACTCAGTCAAACACTGGCACAAATAATTCCCCTAGCTACTAAATCTACTGACACATTAACATTGTTTTTTAATCAACCTAATTAAAAAGTGAGTAGGTACTAAACCTTCTCTTCACGTTATTTATGTGTTAACTAAAGCTTCAGTAACAATCCTACATAGCCATGAACCATGTGGGGTCCCCACACTAGGATTTTCTCCTGTATCGTGGTTATGAGGAGCTTGTAATAGGTAGGGGTAGGTACTTAATAAACCTGAGGTTCGAGCGGTTGGAGTCCCGCCACAGAGTCAGCTTCAACTCCTTTGTGGTGCGGGTTCCGACCAAACATCTGTCGGCCTACATGAAGGAGGAGATTTGGCTGAAGGGTGTTGTGTTGCGACGATACCGTGGATGAATATTGGACACCACGCGACCCACGTCGTGTATGTTACGGGGCAAATAATAATAATTTGTGTTTTAATTATAGTTTTATTAAAAAGTATGTATGTTAGTCTCTAAGGTACATATTTATATGGGCCGTAGGATAAGTAGAACACCATCTGTATTTAATCTATTGTAGCCTGAAATAAAGTTTATATTATTATTATTATAAAGATCTGTTACAGATGCTACAGATCAAACAATATCCCGCAACCTCTGCGCAACCAAGCCGCACAGCACATTGATACTATTTGTGTATATTTTGATAAAATTTTCGTTTGTAATTGGCTGAATATACATACATATTTATAAAAATGTCGCCTGAGCATAGCAATGATACGGTTGTTTTGTTTTAATTTCAGTTATTTTGACACCGTATTTTGAGCACGTGAAGGAAGCGTGGGCATTGAAGGATCATCCGAATATGCTGTTCTTATTCTACGAAGACATTACAAAGGTATGCTGTTGTACTTATTTATCTCAGTTATGAATAGGACGCTAAAAATATTAGTATCATAATTTAATTCAATCATTTGCCATTACCTATTCTAAGCATCTACGCATAGTTCTTTCATGAAATTTGCAAAGCCGCAACAGTTTCTTAGTTTCCACTTAGTTTCGTGCCTAATATTTAACTTTACAGCGTACCTACAGACTAAGTAGGTACCTACCATGCTTATTTATCCATTATTCTGTGCTTATAGCACAAAATATTTTTTGAAATTTCTATCCAGGACATGCCAGCGGCTATAAAGCGCGTAGCAGACTTCCTTGGCAAGGACGTATCGCCTGCTCAGGTACAGCGCCTCTGTGAACATCTTAGCATAAAAAACTTCAAGAACAACAAGTCTGTCAACCTTTACGATATGCGGGAGCTTGGCATGCTGGAGTCTGGAGAACAGTTTATTCGAAAAGGTAGAAGATTTGATCGTACAAATACACAAACTACAATGATAGTTTACTTTCCTTGAGCGATGAGCTTGAGCCCTCGCAAACACGACGCTTTGTCGTCGCGCTTAGTCGCGAGCATCTGTCATATCTTGCTGTCGCAATTGTCGCCGTGTGTGTGGAGCTTTGAATAAAATGTATGAAAATTGTCCCCCGCAGCTTGTCGTAGCGTCTAATCGCTGACGTTTGTCGTCCTATGTGCTAGAAGTATTTTTTGAGTAGTGCTTAAGAGCACTAAATAGGTACCCATGAACTGACTTATGAAGATATAAATAATATTAGGTAGGTACCTAGATACTTTATTTTAGTTTAAAATAATAAAGACTACGAGACGCGGTTACGTACAATTTCAGTAGAGGAACGCATTGTGGATCAGTGCATCGATTTATGATTCCAACATGTAGTACACTTGCAAATCAGATTGTGACAGGGCTTCTATGGGTAACAAGTAGGAATTAAAAAAAAAAACTGACTTCATATAAATAACTTCTTACTTCTTGCCCTAAAAAATTTTGAAAATCGGTTCACGGTTGACGGTGATATTGGTGACCATAGGGCGAAAATTACAAGTGAGGATGAGGTTTTTTGAGTTTTCCGGGAAAAGTACCGATCCCTCAGGAATAAAATTTATATGGGACCACCTGTGAAGTCTCACTCTTATATATGATAGCACTCTTTTAAACAAAAAAATAATTTTGAATAATTTTGAAAATCGGTCGACAATTGACGGAGTTATCGGTGAACATACATAAAAGGGGAGGCCTATGTCCAGCAGTGGACTGCTATAGGCTGATGATGATGATGATGATACATAAAAAATGAAAGTCGAAAAAAATGGTTCCGACGAATTGAGAACCTCCTCCTTTTTGCAGTCGGTTAAAAATACAAAATAGCTTTATGGTTTATGTTAACAGGAAAAGCCGGGGGTTGGCGAGCATACTTCGACGACGAGATGATACAAGAGGCAGAACGCTGGATTAAGAAGAACTTGCAAGACACAGACCTTCGGTTTCCCGGCATGGACTTTTAAATACATTAAATTACTTATTCCTCTTTCACTCAATTTCAGAGCACAATGAGAAAAAAAAGTAAATAACAAGACAAGGTACTTATGACATAAAATTAAGAAAAATGAGTGCTATTTATATAATAAAAACGTATTTATTATTATAACTGTACAAATACAAAGTTTTAAAGCTTAGAAGATATGAATTAAGTAGGCTTAGGTATAAGTAATATTGTAATGTACGTACATATGTATTAGCTAGTTAATAGAGTTAGTTATAGAGCCTATGGGTATGGTGGATGTAATATGAATTGTGTCATAGCTTTATGTCAATAAATGATTTTGTATTTTTGTTTTTGTATAGTTATTACAAACTAGGCTGGTACCTACTTTATGAACTATATCTATATTATAAATTAAAAACTGTTACCTACTACACTCTTTATGATCATTTTTATTCTATACATAACCTGTACTACTAATTGAGAATAAAATAATCGTTTTAAGCTATACTAATTAGTTTTACAAATGAGCCACTTTCTCTCTTAAGCTCTGTGGCTTGAGTGCGAAAAACATAGACGTTAAAATATTTTTGTATGGAGATGTCAAAATAATAAAGATTTAGAAATTTCCCGCCTGGTGCTGGCGCATCGCGCTGCTCCATTTCCATACAAAAATATAGGTTTTATTCTGTATCAGTACCAATGATGTATCTTGAAATATTAGGTAGGTACCAATCTCTCTCACACTGAAACCGCACCAAGAAATCACATTCCATCCAATGAAATTGTGGACATGTTGAACATGGTTAGGTTCACACTTCGGATTGGACCGACATCATTCCAGGAGAGGACATAGTTCCTGGAACTACTTCAATCCGGACCTGCCCATCTCTAAAATACATGACAATGGCAAAAAAAAACAATTCCTAGGTACCTACTTTGTTCTTTGAGCAAAAATAGGGAGTTTGTAATTATAATAGCGCCTTTATAGAGAAATTATTGATTTTTGGCAAGTACAGCCATAACCTACGATATTTTCATTTTATTAAACGATTTACAGAGAAAAATATTTCTCTACGGAATAATTTGCTTGATTTCGCTAACCTGAATTGCCTTCTTAATAATCGGTAGGTAAGCTCCCTTTCATCAATCAAGGACAGTAAGTTTGACGATTTGCATTCCCTTTGAGTGCATATTCAACGCACCTACTATTTATTGCTTCATTGATCTTAAGTATGTATCTTAGGCCGCCGATCCGATAAACCTACTCAAAGAAATTAGAATTTATTTATTTATTAAAATATTAGATATATTGATAGATAAATTAATATAAAGTACTCGAAAAAAAAATTCAACAAATTGCAGGAGTAGTATTACAGGGTTAACCTAATGCAATAGTTTTAATTGTAGGTATGGGGGCGTAATTTAAACCCTTGGTGTCATGTGAGTTAGTGGTCCAGTCGGCCAGACGCCAGTTTCATTGTTTAATTAAAAAAAGATACAGCTTATCTTTTTTTGTGCTGATTTACACGACTAATTATTGAATGGTAATACATAATATATACAGTCACGCCTTTTTCCCAGAGGGGTAGGCAGATACCACAAATCTCCACTTTTTATGATCCTGGCTCATTCACTCTCATCACATTATTCATACATGCTCGTCGATTTAGGGTACTCCTGACCTGGGGGTCTACTACAATTCATCAAAGTACGAAATTTTGTGTTTCGTTTCGTGCGATTGGTCGTATTTCCTACTGTTAATTCCAATATTGCGGTCGTGTATTTTGCGAAATAGAGTAGGATGCACAACGTTCGGACCGTTACATTACAAACTCCGAAATTTCGGTTTTCGTTTGATTATGGGTAACCAATCGCAAGAAAATTCTAACTCTGACATCAATCTACATATTAGAAATGTGTTCCTTCCTAGACGATATGCTCTTAGACCGGGAAGAAACAAATTTTATAAACCACCATCAAAACTTACAATTCATAGTACAGGCCCTTATAAAATGTCTATAAAAATCTTTAATAAAATTCCTGACAAAATTAAACACGCAAAGACAGATTCGTTATTTATTAAAAAATTAAAATTATTCCTCATTGACAAATGTTATTATGACCTAAATGAATTTTTGACAGATAAATTGAAATAATTTAATGGAATACATACTTTTGACATGAAATTTGTTATTAATTTTAATTTTGTTTCACTAAATCTTATTGTTTTAAATTTTCAATATAAATTTTCTACTTAAATTTTATTATTAAACTTAAAACCTAAGATAAAATAATATAATACCTACTCATAAAAATCTACCCACCTAAAATCTAATGCATGAAAGCCTCGGTCTGCCTTCTACATATTGCCATGGCCTAAGGGGTCCACATGTGATACTACCACACAATACTGTGTTAACTCTGTTACCTTATAACCATGTGATGACAATAAATATATTGAGTATTGAGTATTGAGAAACGAAACACGTAATTTTGTACTTCGGTGACTTGTAGTAGACCCTAGACCCCTTGGCCTTCTCCAGCACGTCTCCGTTATGATCACAGGACGTACATCGAGGTCTTCCCCTTCCAACTGTCCCATTCTCACTCGCCTCATATAGTTTTTTCGTCAATCTTCTTTCATCGGCCATCCTTTCTACATGCCCAAACCACCTCAGCATACCTTACCTTGAATGGTAATAGTGGTATTTTATACAGTACCTATGTATACGGCCAATAATATAACAATTATGCGTTTGCGTGGTATTAAATTACAAGAGTTCTAGATTTATAGTACACTTGTTAGTAATACTTACCTATTATGCGCATAACAAGATGACTTGCGCATAATGAGATAAAGTAAATATCGGTAATCCTTACATCATTCGTTTTACAAACAATCAATGGAAATATTCTGTACTGCAAACTATTACACTAGTGTACCTACACGTACTAGTATTATGTTATCTGTGCTACACGTACAGTCACCTGCTTTTTTTCTGCAACACCGGTCACCAGGCGTGGTGATTAGTGAAAACCCTCTTAAATGGGGACAGCCTTAATATTCGCGGTCTGTTTTTAATTGGAAGGAAGAAATTACGAATATGATACTTAAATGTAGATAAGTAAAAATCAAAACCTTTGTTAAACTTGCCCATGCTCAACGAATAATCATTTATGTAAAAAAATGCTGCATTATCGCACAACACCAACTCCGGCAACAACTCCTCCAACAACTCCGACAAAATACACTAGACATCATGAACTTTTTAATTTTTTTTAATTATTATTAATTCACAAGGTACTTATTATGTACCTAGGTTAATTTGGAACGATCAATTCATTGTCATGTGTTAACTAATAAGCTATTAATTATACTGTGTCCAGTGCCGAAAATAAGGCGGTGCCACCGGTGCCCAGGCACAGGGCGCAGACCATACATGGTAGTATTCATTAATTATTTCGTTAATATCCAGTTATAAATCGTAGTTTTCTTTTCTGGGGGGCGCAAAAATGACCAGACCAGGACCAAGTTTTAATTATTAGGTTAATATCCGGAAATAAATGTTTCTTTTCTTTTCTGGGGGGCACAGAAATTACCATACCAGGACCAAGTTTTGGGTCATGAATGGTAGTATTAATTTATTATTAGTTTGATATCCATGTATAAATTGAGTTGTCTTTTCTGGTGGGGTGCAAAAATGACCAGATCAGGACCAAGTCTTCGTTGATAATTATAACCTAATACATATAAGTTGGTTGAAACTCAGGTATAAATCGTAGTTTTCTTTTTCATATTTTGTATGCTCACCTTTGATAGAAAAATTTCGCGGCTCGCTCTGCTCGCCGATTTGTTGCCATCTTTTGGTTGTGAATGGTATACATAACTACGCACAATTTTTTTTGAATCCAATATAAAGTTTGTAACAATAACGAATTAGAACACAACAGCGCTAGTTAGAATGATTAAAAATAATTGCGGCTCGCCCCGCTCGCCGACTTCCTTTTTTACGTATGTTGGGCCTAGGCCTTGTATCAAAAAATGCCACCGTTTTCTTGGCTTTTTTCCTTTATACACCAAAAATTTTGGGGACCGCTGCGCTCGCCGATTTCATTTCTATAATAAATAAAGCAACTAAGCACTGAGAAGTCAACTTTAACTTCATATATACTGGAATGCGAGATAGATTTTCTATTATGTCTGGTATTCAGGCTTAACAATTATAGAAGCTCGCACCGGGCGCGTAAAATGCTATTTACGGCACTGACTATGTCCATACAAAAAACCAGTAATGGAACGTTATCCGGTTTCCGTCATGAGGATCATTCACTTTTTTTGTTAATTTGTTAATTATGCAGATTTGTAGCTATAAAAATCAGTATATCGCACCCCTAGAACAACACGGAATTATGTCGAAAAATCTCAAAATCGACTTTATTGCATATCCGAATCCAATACATAAGCAGATAACGGTTTTTCAACGATTCTGAAAAAAGTAGTTTTTCGACAGAATTATGTCGAAAAATCTCAAAATCGACTTTATTGCATATTCGAATCCGATACATAAGCAAATAACGGTTTTTTCAACGATTCTGAAAAAAGTAGTCTTTCGACATAATTCCGTGTTGTTCTAGGGGTGCGATATATTATGTTTTTATTTTTATAATAGTATAAAAAACGACCAAGATGCAGAGGTTTTAGTGTAAAAATTTCGCGGTTCGCTTCGCTAGCCGACTTCATTACTGTCTTTTGCATTAACGATTTCCTATGATTAGATAAAAATTCGCAGTTTTCTTTTCGTGTTTTGTTTGTGATCATAATAATAATTATTAGATACCTAGGCAAAATATCACATTATCTAAAAAAAATTCGCGGCTCGCTCCGCTCGCCGATGAAAAATAATTAAGGGGCATTGCCAAACACAAAAATTGCCCCCCTTAAACGAAATCCTGTATCCGCGCCTGTATAAGGGACCTACATGACTTGCAATAATGCAATAAAGGTGCCAACTTATTATTTTTAAGTTAGGTATAAGAATATTTTTTTGGTAAATCACATTTATTTTATGTAGGTACTTATTTATTTTCAGAATACCTAACAGCTAATAAAGAAGATTTTAAGTAGGTACCTACCATAAGGATATAGTTGGAACAAAAAATCTTGTACAGTTTTCACTTACGTTTTAGACTTTAAAAAACCAACCGACCATACAAATTAAACATTCAATAAATATTAATTATCTTAGCAGCAAATATTTATAGAGTTCTAAGCAAAGTGCCTACATAAATACTATTTCTACAATCCTACACATCTAGGCTCAATCATTTCAGTATGACTACTCTTGAACATAGAAGATCCATTGCTGATATTACGTATCTGCATACAATTATTAATGGCAAAATCGACAATCCTCAATTATTAGAGAAAATTCAATTAGTAGTTCCTCGTTCTTCCAGCCGTCTTTGTAACCGGAAAACATTCAACCTTCCTCTTTGCCATTCTAATTGTGGCCAACATTCGCCTATTTATCGCATGTGTTCATCCTACAACCAAATTAGTCAAGATATTGACATCTTCAATGTCCCAGTCTCTACTCTCAAGAGACTGCCAAATCTTAAATAGTATCGTATCTTACTTTAACTTAATTTTAATTTGTTTTTCCATTAGACGAGAGTTTGATAATAACGCATGCTGTGTTCACTACGAGTAGGTTTTACACGTATCTAGCTTTACATTCAGAATATAATTATGTGTGTTATTCTGTGTAACAACCAGTTTAGTGAACCTAATAAAAATAAAAAAAAACATAAACGTAGACATATTTACCTAAGAACCTTAATATACAATTTCAAATAAAAAAAAAGGTTTAGATAAACGAAGCCATATCAATTTAGATTTTAGATGAAAACATAGGTATTTAATTTTAGAACAACTAACAATAATCGTCAGCCACACTTGCATTTACCAACTGAATATGAGCTGATATGCACTGATATGCTGCTATTAGGGCTTGCAAATATTCGAAAATATTCATATTCGAATATTCGATTTTTTTTCGGGTACTATTCGAATTATTCGAATATTATTCGAATAATAGAAAAACACTATGATTTTATTAAAATCACATCTTATTTTGTTATTTTGAGTGTTATTTTCATGAAGAAGTTTAAAATATCAACTTATTTTATTCTTAAAAGCGTTTTTTCCATGAACTAATTTTAAAAAAATTACAAAAAGGTATGTCACCGTAACGAGACATTGGTGATTTACACGCATCAACCACAAATTAAAATTTTCTTCTTCGTATGAGCTAGTAGCCAACTCTAGTGTCTGAGATTTTAGGCCACCCGAAGGCCTCAGACATGGCTTAACGACTGAAAAGCCGGGACCAACATCTTAACGTGCCTTCGGAAGCATGGAAGTGGTCAAATCTAAATGTCACTAAACAGTCATCCATCCAAGTAATGACCACGCGGAGAGTTGCTCAACCAAGGTGATCTCTTAAGTACACCGAAGTAAACCACGCCACCACGCCAAGGACGGACGGACCGACAAAGCAGCACCAAAGGGTTTGACTGGCTCGGTAATGTCACTCTAAAAAAAGTCTTATAAATCTAGGTTAGTTGGTATTTTAACAAAATCATGAAAATAAACATTCACGTTAACGACAGAGACGAATGGACAGAACAGTCTCGTCAACTACGCGAATGCATTATGCGACACTTCCGAGTGTATCCGAACCGTGTTCCGAACCCGATAAAAGTTTATGGGTTTGGATCGGATCGTTCGACATGTTGTTTACCCGAACGATGACGTAAACTTGTATAGTCTTGTATGGATATATCGCGCAAACTCTTAAGTGGCATTTCGTGCACATCTGAGTTCCGATTTCAGTGTTATTAATTTAAATCGGATATTCGAATATTGAAGTATCAGTATTCGAATATTCGAACAAAAATAATATTCGAATTATTCGAATATTCGAATATTCGAATATTCGAATGCAAGCCCTAGCTGCTATGAACTGACTATGAGGAAAGCCAAAATAATTAAAGAGAGACTTTTAGTCACTCTATTTACTTTATTTGAATGAATGAATGAATGAAAATTCTATAGTACACCTTAGTTTCTATACAACAGACAGACTTAAAATTAATAAAAGGACAATGGGCGGTCTTATCGCTTGAAAGCGATCTCTTCGACAACCTTTGGATGGTTATGTAAAAGTAAGAATGGCCGGGCGTGTACCGTACCTACATTATATGAAAAAGAAAATAATTATAGTGATGCTGTTAAAATACAAAAAATGTTGTAATATCATTATACATGTTACCTTCATGGTAACATGTATATTATAAATATATACCTAACGTAATTACATAATATTAAATAAAATAATAACATAAATTTATTTTAACACACTTTAATAATAGTGTGGTGACTTTGATCTCTATTTTAGAGTCGTATGTAAAGAATAGGAAAAGCTGATTTCATAAAATTAATGTTTCTTTGTTGACGCGGAAACTGTTACGATTTCTTTTGTTTTATTTTGTTCCGAATAAAAAGGCGAATTGTATGGAACCAAATAACTTATACCGCTGGCCCTACCACCGCGGCAGAACGCAAGCTCTGACTCTGAGATTTCTTGCCTCACACCAGTTTGGTTCCTTGCTTTGATAGGACACTTTCACTTTTGTTTGTAAATTTATTTTATACGCGCTCGTGTCTTACACTTTCCGGTATATTTTCGCTTATTTATTGAAGTGGTCAAGTGATGGAAGACGTAGAGAATAACAACTTTCCGTTGGAGATCAGGGATGTGGAACCGAAGCTCGCTGAGGAGCTGATGAAGCAGTTCACAGGTTCGTGTCCTAAATTCTATCTAAGTAGTCCTAACTAATATTTATGAATGCGAAAGTGAGTATTACTTATTTGTTTATTTGTTACGCTTTCACGCCATAGCTACTCAACCGATCAAGATGAAATTTCGCATTCACGTTGTCAAAAGAACTTAAGGTAAATTGCACCCAGCAAAAACTTCCCGGGTGATAGAAAAATAACTTCAACGCGAGCTAACCCTAGAGCGGAAGTTAGTTATTTAAATCATTAAGAAATTGTAGTTTAAAGTAGTTACAACAATGTAGTAGTAGAATCCTATCGGGACCCAATGACCCCGCCAAGTGCTACTGCACCGTCGAGCCTTTCATCAGCTGATAAATGGTTCGATGAAGCACTAGCACTGCGGTGAGTGAAGGAACACGGTGTGTTTTTAATCGGTAGGCTGCCAAACTAGCGAATGCTAGTAGCTGGCGCGATGGCGGAGAGCCCGACAGACCCCTCTTACTCTCCCCCGAGTTGAAGGACATGCGTAACGCATTTTCACAACGACAAAAAAAAAAGACACAACTTTATAGTTAATTTTGCACCTCAGCGGAATGATGTGCCAGAACTTACTATACATTTTAAAGATAAAAGTCTAAAAGTATTTGTTAGGAAGAAAATACACGTCAGGAGCAGAAATGTTGTACCTACATTATCTACCAAGATAACCAATAAACCTAGTGGAATAGTGGTCCCGTTAATGTATGTTTGTTTACTTTTTAATCTTCGAAGCGCTCGTAGCGGGTATTTCGGTGTTCTTGGTTCTTAGCAGATCATGTAGGTTAAGCCACATTCCACCCGGTCACTACTTGTATGGGTGACCATGTAGTGGCATTCAGATTTTGTGCGCTTCCATGCTTCGGAAGACAAGTTGAAGATATCCCAGATACCATGTCGGAGTCTTTCGGGCGTCCTAATAAATCCGACACCAGAGTTGGGCACTCACTACGAAGAAGAAGAAAAAGAATCCCTCCATACCACGATTGCATAGGAGTATGGTCTTATTAGTTTCTTACGATATACCTACTAAAAGCGAATGGACATAAAAACTTTTTTTTAAATTCAATATGGGCCAGCTCTTGACCTCGAGGCTTGTATAGGTGGTATAGGCAAGGATGAGGTCGACGATGGAGCGAGCTTTCCCAGAAGATGCCCATTAACTCTCTTTTTGAAGCCGTTAGGGTCGTAGGTCAATGGAAAAACAGACGCTGCCGGCTGATTCCATATTTTAGCAGTGCGCATTATAAATGATGCTTGGAAGCGCTTAGTCCTCTTAAATGGAATATAAATTTCTCAAAGAAAGCTGCCTATTTAGGTCCTGTATTCATAATGGACTGTGGACGTTTTTTAAAGGCTGGACAAGGTTTCCTATAAAACCAATATTGATTAAATAGCCAGCACATGGGTATCGGTCACCGACGTAAAATAGGAGCAGTGACCTGCATGTAGTTTACCAAAAGAACGACGACATGTTCTACTCGTACTTTATCTAAATGGGTTTACATAAGTAGGTTCATATTGCGGCAATAATAAATAACGAGTAGATAGGTTAACTAGATAAATATGTAACTCTAGTAACTTATTAGGTATCATTGGAAGTTGGTGATTCAGCCGGTAGAAAGAGACGACGGGAGACAATAATTCTTCGATTCGTTGTTTTTGTACCTATATAAGTAGGTATAATGTAAAGGTTCTATTGTGAAAAAAATCCAGAAAATATTGTTTTTTAAACATAACTTTAATTATTTTCATTGGCACTAACTTACAAATATTAGTAGTTATTCAAAATGGACCTTCTTCTTCGTATAAAGTGTGGCTATCTATATGGTTGCGGAGTTTTTAGACCCAAAAGTTCAACTACCAACCTAGTAGGTACCTATGTTGTGTTTATTGAAAGGAGAGACGGATCATGGCACTAAATCATCGTCATCATCATCAACCTATAGCAGTCCACTGCTGGACATAGGCCTCCCCTAATAAGCGCCGTTGCGCCCTGTCCATAGCCCGACTCATCCAGCTTCTACCAGCAGCCTTTCGCAGATCGTTACTCCACCTGGCCGGATTGCGTCCTACACTATGTTTGCCGAGCCGCGGTCTCCACTCATGAACTCGTTTACCCCAATGGTTATCGGTTCTTCGGCAAATATGGCCAGCCCACTGCCACTTCTACATGCTAATTCTATGTCGAATGATCTCATTGCGGATTCTATCCTTCAGAGAAACTCCTAGCATAGCTCGTTCCATGGCTCGCTGAGCGACTATGGCAGTAAATGATCCGACATTTTTCATACGGGATGTGCATCTGCAAATGCGGAAAGGGTTTTTGGTGGCTATTTGAGGGGATTTTGGAGGTACAGCCTCGATGTGCATAGAGGGATAATGTATAGGTTTAGTGAGTCAGAGGAGTCTCCTCAACCCCACATAATTGGCTTATGTGGGGCACCTATACACTATGTGGGGTTGAGCGGGGTTATGTTAACCCCGTCGCACCCTGCATGTGGAGGGATATCTCGTAGCAAACTCCTGCCCGCGTTGCCAAAAAAGGTATTGGTTACATTATGTAAAAATAACGCTGGCGGTAAGCCGCTAATACCGATAAATCGCATGCGCATTAGGCGATTTATCGGCATTTACCCGTGCGCTAACACACCCCCTCCACTACTACCAGGTTCTTTTTACATGACGCGTACTATACCTACCTATGTTGTTAATGAATATTATAACAAAACACTGCTTTTCGAAATCGAACTGGCCAAGGCTGCACGTCCAGGAAACAGATCTCGTGCCTTCGAATTTATTATTGCATATTGCACCAAGGTTCTTTATAATGGAGTCAATCATTCAATCCGATACGCTCGAATACTTTATATTATAGATTTGTTTAAACAATCAATAAAGTAAGTACCTAACTCAAAGTTAGATATAAACAACTCAACCTTGTTGGCTCAGAAGCAAGAAGTTGCGGGTTCGATTCCCGCTCCCGTTGATTACATACAGTCCCGTTTCTAATCATATTTACCTAAATAAATTTAAAAAAAATAATGCGGGATAATCACATAGCATCATGAAGCCCCAAACTAAGCAGAGCTTGTATTCTTCTTCTTCTTCTACCTAATTCTATAACAAGAACTTAATATTTATTAAATAGGTACCTGTTTTTGTCTTAGTGGCGATTATTCTCTTTATTTTTGATCTAATCACATTTTTCAATAATTTTAGGGGAACACACTGGGTTCGTTCAAGTTGGCCCCAAGGGCTACTTCCTTCCGAACAAGTTCAAGCAAGAGGCCAGCCATATCTACAACATGCCGCTGCGTCGTGATGATGTCTTCGTAGCCAGTTATCCTCGATCTGGTGAGAGAGGCCTTATTTTATACTGCACTCTTTATGAGAGGGCTTTTCATAATCACAATGCTTGGCAGATTGGTTGATGATCGCAGTTGCCGTGTCGAGATAGTCCGTTATATCGTTTGCCCGATCCGATCATCGTATCCGTATAGGCTGGGTTTTGTTTCAACAGACAGATTTGATATGTATTGCAAGCTTATCTTGAATGAATGAAAAAACGTAAGTAGATTCGAAATATCACGTCATTAGGCAAAATTTTACAATAGGTAGGTACGCTTATGATACGACATTTCAATATTTTAGCTTAGTTAGGCCATCCCTATGAATAGAGTGGTACTCTAACCAGAACCGGGGCTGATAAATGGTTGGTTTAAGGCCTAATATTGTGGACCTTTATAGGTATTAAAGGTACTTATAGAATGTTTATAACGACCTACAGACGACCTTAAATGCTTTGGAAGATACGTTTAACGACGGCTTTTTCAATGTTAAGACATGGCCTTCTAGAGGCCCTAAACTTCTGACGACACAACATAGCCACCAAGTACTTACTTACATTAAGATGTTATGAATGACATTGTTGCTGCATGTTTTATTCAAGGGGTTCGCATAGTGGCTGCGTCACTTAGCTAGTAGGTATAGATAGGTACATAGCTATCTAACTACTTGTGCAATGATTTCCAGGAACAACATGGACCCAAGAGTTGGTCTGGATGGTAGCAAAAGACTTGGATTACGAGGCTTCAGATGCAACTCCATTGGTTGAAAGATTTCCATTTTTAGAGTAAGTAGTTTGAGATAGCGTGGATGGTCACTAGGCCAACTTTATTGTTGGAGGCTTTAGGCCATCCGAAGGTCTCCAACACGGCTTATAGACTGGCACGTTGGGGGCCAGCTGCTGCACTACCAGTCGATTTCAGCACACAAAGCATTAAGCAATACTCCGCTCGGTCACTGCTTGGGTGGGTTTAGTGACATTTAGATCTCTGCTTGTCCGGGTTTCAAGTTAACGGTTCAGTCTATGTGCTTGCTAAGTTATGAACACAGAAGCTACCGCCAAGCCAAGAACACTTCGATTATGTACTAGATTTATACTAAACACTACTTTAAAAAAAACTCAACAGATAGGTTCATTTATTGTGGGGTGAACTAGGATTTTCATCTGTATCGTGGTAACACCATGGTACCACAACGCCCAGATCAGACCCGGGACCTATGTTCTGCAGATATTTGTGCCGGTTACAGCCAGAATCGAACTTGCGTTTCTTGCGCGACGAGAAATCCGACAAGAATCCTGATCAAATTACACCAGTGTGCAGTTTATTTATATTTTTATTATACACAGATTTTCCGTCTACGTTCACCCCATAATGAAAGAGCGCTTCAGAGTCGAAAACATGGACTCCGAACGTAAACTGGAGCTCCTAGAGATGGTGACGCAGCCAGCCACGGAACAGCTAGCGGAAGCCCCATCTCCACGCTTCATCAAAACACATCTGCCGATGTCTCTGCTACCCCCAAAAGTGTTGGAAACGGCCAAGGTGGTGTATGTGGCCAGGGATCCCAGAGACGTCGTGGTGTCCTTCTATCATCTAAACAGGCTGATTAGGACGCAAGGCTATATTGGAGATTTCAAGACTTACTGGAATTATTTCATCAGGGATTTACGTAAGTGTTTCTGAAACCGAGGATTAGTTTTTCTTTATTTTAACAACAAAAATGATTAGTACAGCAAATATGATGAAAATGATGATACCCGTAGGAGTAAAAATACTGCGTCGAGATATCAACGTCCATAATTCAAATACAAGGTTCCAGAGAAAGAAACAAACGCCTTATAAAAATCTGTATTGATAAACTATTGCCATATCTCACTCACCGTTGGTTCAGTCACCAAACAGTGGTGTCGATTCTGTTGTGCATTTTCTTAAACCTACGAAAATTAATTTGACAGACCTAAAAGTGATGCTGTTCCTTTCTTATAAGTGAAAATGACAAGGATAGCTATAACTTTAAAGCTGCCAAATTAAGTTAAGTTTAGAAAAGTGAACAACAGAATGACACTAGTGACCTCAGTGACAAGACAAGAGCAGCGATTAAAGTATAACGGTTACAAGTTAATAAATACGCTTTTGATTAATAACAGATCATTGGACGCCATTCTTCGATCATCTCAAAGAAGCATGGGAAAAGAGAGATAACCCAAACATGCTGTTTTTGTTCTACGAGGAGCTTTCTAAGGTCAGTTAAACAAAATGTAAGAAATCTTTATTGACGTTCACTCGAAGGATTTTCATCTCAAAATCTCACTCGAGCCGGAGTGAAGGAAATATTATAGTACCATGGTCACAGGTTCAATTCTAGGTCATACCATAGAACTAAATGCATGTGCTAAGTTTATGTTCCAATCGACTAAAGTTCTTGAACGTGGAGTTTGGAATTGCTTCTGACTATCCCCTACGTTATCCTCGAAATATATATTGCCTACCTGTTTGCGAAGATAGCCTAATGGAGAAAGTCCTGACGATATTATTTTGTTTCGTTTATAAATAAAGTTTTTTTTGCTTTTTTAGGATTTGCCAGCAGCTGTTCGGAAAGTAGCCAAATTCTTCGACAAGCAGTTTACAGAACGGGAAGTCCTCAAGCTATGCAGTCACCTAAACATTGATAACTTCAAGAAGAACAAGTCCGTCAATTATGATGTCATGAAGGAGCTCGGGATCCTTATACCTGGGGAGCAAGCTTTTATCAGAAAGGGTACAACATGATAATTTTATTATGCCCATGTAATGAGTTTTTTCACCTTTCGGTTTAAGGACCTCAGTGGCGCAGTGGGCGAAAGCCCGCCTGAGACGCTGGTTGTGGGTTTGATTCTCGCTGCGAGACAAATGTTTGCATAATCTGCAAATATGTCTCAGGTGCTTTCTATTTACTGTATTTAAGAAAAATATGTAGTATAAAATGTAAAAAGCTCTGCTTAGTTTAGGGCTAGATGATAGTGTGACAATGTTTAAAGACAGTGTGTCTGTAATTTTTAGGGTTTAGGGACGGTGCGCGGTGGTACTTTTTTAAATTCCCGAACATAACAGTTTGTTGATTTTGATATTCTGTAGTTAGATCAGGGTTAAGGAAAAACCGGTCCGTAAAGGCCTTTCGTCAAGGTAAAAAGAAGCAGCGTTAAAAGTTCCTTGTTGCGTTGAATGGAAAATTTTATGAAAAGATTTTTTTCACTTCTCTTGCTCAAAAAGTGTATCATAATAGTGTAGCTTAGCGGGCCTAAAACTCGAGTTTAATACCTAGGGCTAAAAAGTATTTTTTCTTTTTAATTTTTGTCTAAAATCATCAGCCCGTACAAAGCATTCGTTCTCTTATATAAAAACTCGACTTCTTGGTGCTCCGTCAATCTTTTTTTTTGAAAATAGAACCGTCTTGGTGATGTTTTATGAAGGTTGATTCTTCCCTTCACGGTAGAATGCGAACTGTTTCGTTGAGGGTTATTGAAGGTATAGAGATTTAAAAAAAAAGATGGTATTGGCGCTAAATCTCTAGAATTTTCTTCATTCCAAATCACAAACTTTTACGTTTAACTTCCTGACTTTAACTTTCAAGTTGTGAACGTGAAAAATGTCATCAAGTGATAGTGAAGATGCTAATATGCAAATGGAAGAAAAGGGCAAAGAAATAATTATGAATCTGTTGCCGACAAAATCACGTGAAATATATTTAAAGAGTTACGAAAATTTTATGAAATGGAGAGATGAGAAACGTGTGGATTCTTTTACAGAAGGGGTTTTTCTCACTTATTTTGATGAATTATCGAAAAAATTCAAATCGTCGACTCTTTGGAGCACATATTCAATGTTAAGAATGACCTTAAAAACGAGACACGACGTCGATATTAAAAAATATGTAAATTTAACGGCTTTACTGAAGAAATTGTCCACTGGATACAAGGCAAAAAAATCTAAAGTCTTGACGACACAAGAAATCGAAACATTTTTAAATAACGCTCCAAATAAACAATACTTGGCAACAAAGGTAACCTACTTATGTACTCTACTCAAACTAAATAAATAGATACCTACCTACATACCTAAATTATGTACCTAAGTTATTACGATTATTAACACACTTATTTTTTTGTTCAACAGGTTGCTTTAATTTATGGAATCAGCGGTGCATGCAGAGGAATAGAGCTTGCCAATATAACGCTAGAAGACGTAGAAACGGATACAAACCTACAAGCTGTGAGTCTGCCGAACACGAAAACAAACAAAGAGCGTAAATTTGTCATCAGTGGAGAATACCTTAATATAGTTAAAGCCTATCAGGAGTTACGTCCCACTAATGTTTCAACAAGAAGATTTTTTCTAAATTATCAAAATGGTAAATGCACAAGGCAAGTCATAGGCAAAAATAAATTTGGTAACATGCCTAAAGATATTGCCACTTATCTAAATTTACCAAATCCGGAACTCTACACGGGCCATTGTTTCCGCAGAACATCCGCGACTCTGTTGGCGGACTCTGGTGCGAATATAACGACATTAAAACGCCACGGTGGATGGAGGTCCGATCAAGTGGCTGAAGGTTATATAGAGGACTCTATACAAAACAAGTATCACGTCACGCAGCGGATTATGGAAGGAATCAATATTCTACCAAACATTACAGAACCCCAAGCATCTACATCGCGGGATTGGATGAATATGTCAACTCAGCTGAAGCCGCACTCAGATCTTAATAATGCAGGAAACTCAAGCATGATTCGAGTCTCTCCAACTTTTACTCCACAACAATCAACTCAAAATATTATCACATCCCAATCATAGAGAACCGAAATAAAATTGCCCGGGAAAAACATATCACTAAACATTCAAAATTGCTCTAACTGCACATTTAATTTTTAATAAAATTTCTGAAAATTGACTAATTTGGAATTGTTTTATTTTCTCGCAATCGAAGTGAAAAGTAGAGTGTTTTACTCGGGCCAAAACCACCCATTATAACTCGGTCTTGTCATCCTCCCTCGCTAAGCTCGGGAGTATAACAACCTCGTATATAATGGGATGGTTTAGTCCCTTGTAAAACAATCTACTATTGTTACAAAACAATAATTATGTACAAAGGTACTTAAATTTTTTTTTTGCTTTACAGGTAAGGCCGGCGGGTGGCGAGACTATTTCGACGCAGACATGACTAGGCAAGCAGAACGCTGGATGGCAGACAACCTCAAAGACACAGATTTCAGATTCCCTCACATGGAAAACTTATTTTAAAGTCACCTATACAAGTAGCGGCACGAAACTCTAGCGCTGAACGGTATTGTGCAGAAGTCAAAAGTAAGGTTATCTTAAGGGAGCTAGAGGCGAGAGAGAGCGAGAGACCCATGCGCAGAAGTTTCGTTCACCGCTAGACTTACGTGCCGCTAGTTTTACGAATGAATATTATACATTATAAGGCTGCCCGCCCACGTTATAGGACCGATAATCGGGCAGACTTTTTCTGCATAGTATTTCTGACAGAAGCTTTGTAGGACATGCGCGTTGCACTAATGCAATCAGTAAGTTAAATTTTTCTCCTCCAAAAAATCGGCTGCCGATTATGGATCGTGGGCGGGCAGCTAATTTATTTCTAAGAAAGGCAATTAGACAATAATTTATTTCTAAAAAAGAAAAGAACAGATTGTGGGGTGATAATCATTTATTCGATTAATATGCTCTATTTTAAGTATTTCTTTGTAACACCATATTTAAGTTTACATAAATATAATGAGAACTTTATAAGTAAGATTCTAGCAAATAAGTAAACAATATTACTTCTAACCGCATTTCAATTATAACATCACTAGCTCATAATTTCAATTCCACATAAATAAAACAATGTCTCAGTCCTTCCTCACATTTTATTAAAATAATAATACGGTTATACAAAGAAAATAAATTAAAAGCCAGATTTATATCAATCATTCGTTGGTAATATAAAATTCTAAAACAGACTTATAATCATAAAAATGGATAATAACCGTCTCGACGGCCGGTTCGGGCGGCGACGACACTCGCCGCCGCCCGAACCGGCAGTCACTCTCAACGAACCGGCAACGTACACTATAAAAAGCGAATCTATAATATAAAACTGGGAGTAGTCTCCCGCACCTAACGACTCGCCGCTACGAGCGACGTTTTAACTATCGTACACTTATAGAAAATCACAAAATTCAAGCGGAAATAATAGGAATCTTATAACTCGTGCGTGTCTACGCTATGACGTCTGGCAGCGTCGCGTTGTCCTGGGCGGGCGGCGACGGCGGCGGCTTGGCGAGCTCTGCTTCGTTCGATAGCCCGTTCACCGCCGCCTCTTTCTTCACGCTATCCACGGATTTCTTGCCTGTTATCTTGCTCACGGCTGTCTTTGTGCTGGGAACCTGGAAAATCAAACAATGTTTAATACAATTTACGTTTATGAATAAAGGTAGTTACTAAAATCTGAGCGTCTATACATCAGGCATTGTTGGCGATTGTTCTGCTGGAGCTCAAAATATAACGAAGGATTTATAGAAGACTGCTTGTGTTACATTATTACAGAAATTATCACAACATCCACTTTATCAACATCATCATCATCGGCCTAAAGCAGTCCATTGCTAGACTGTCCTGAGCTCGACGCATCCAGCGTCTACCTTCTGCAGCCTTTCGCAGATTGTAACTACACCTGGCCGGAGGGCGCCCTACACTACTTTTGCCAAGCCGCAATATCAACTTGTTGCTCTGTTATGTATATAGCTAGCCAATACAACACATCAATACCAGCCTATAACAATCAATTGCTGGACATAGGCCTCCCCTTATAAGAAACGGATTATGTCCATAATCGCTGAGCATGCAGGGGATCGCGGGGCACAGCTTTTCTCATCACCGTGACACCGACCACAGCTAGACTGCTGCAGGCATGGAATTCAGCTGTTCTTGTTTTAAGCTACGCAATGCCGCCATCAGCTGGCCGTCAGAGCCCGTTTGTTAAGTTTGGGTTCCGAAGATGGAAATGAAACTAAACCAAGCTATAAAGTGAGTTTGCAATTTTTAAAGGTTGTAGTATAATATAAAAGTGATATCTACCTTAGTGGCGGCTGTCCTAGGAGGAGCGGCCTTGGCTGTGATGCGTTTGTTGGCAAGGTCCTTGCTTTGCTTGTCGAGGGGTGTCGCGCGGGTCGCCGGCTTCGGGGCTGCGGTTCTGGAAATAACGAGATGCTAGTGTTATTTCTTACTTCTTGGTCAAATGAAGTGTTGTTTTTGTTAGCTAATCTTGTACACTGGCCGGATATTGAATGTGTTCAGCAAGCTTCTGCTAGGGTTAGGTTGACATGCAATCATTACAGTGTGTCCAATGTACGATTGTATTGTTTAAATAATTAGTATATAGATACCTAGTGGTGGCAGGCGGGGCCGGCGCGGCGGCGCGAGGCGCGGGGCGCGGGGCGGGGCGCGTCGCGGACGGACGCGTGATGGGCGCCGGCTTCACTTCCTTCACGTCGCCGTTAGCCAGCGGCTTCTTCTCGGCCGCCTTGCGGATCGGCGGCGGGGCGGGGCGCGCTGGAGCAGTGGCAGGGCGGGGCGCCGGCCGGGCCGCGGGGGCTTTCGTCACCGGGGGCTTAGGGGCTGCGGGTCGCGCCGCGGCTGGTCTGGGCGCGGGCGCGACGCGGGGCGCGGACGCCGGGCGGGGCGCGGCGGGCGCCGCCGGCTTCGACGCCGGTTTGGTCGGGGGAGCGGAGGCCGGTTTAGCGGCCGGGGGAGCGGCGGCCGGCTTGGCGGCAGCGGTCGCCGCGACTTTGGATGGAGCGCGGATCGGCGGAGGCGTTTTGGTGACGGGCGCGGCGGGTTTCGGAGCCGCCGACTTGGAGGCAGACGTTCTCGCGGGTGCGGCGCGCGGCGCGGAGGCGGGCGAGCGCGCGGGCGGGGCACTCGTGGGTTTCTTGCTGGCCGAGAGGGGCGTTCGCGGCGCGGCCGGCTTCAGTGCAGACTTGGGCGTGCGAGCGTCCGGCTTCGAGAGGGGAGTTGAAGGTTTCTTCGCGGCCGGGGTCTTCTTGGCGGGCGAGGCGGCGGCGGCGGCGGCGGCAGCGGCAGCGGTGGCGGCGACAGCGGCACCCGCCGCGAGAGCAGCAGCAGCGGCGAGGGGCTCAACTGCGAGGGGTTCGACTGCAGGCGTGGGCGGCGGCGTGGCGACGGGCGCGGGCCGCTCGCCGTCCTCGGGTCGTATCTCCGAGGTGACGGGCACGCAGATCTCCTGAGCGCGGGACTCGGACACGCCCACGTCGATGTCGGTGACGAGCTCGGCCTGCGAGAGCAGGTCGGGCGCGGGCGCGGGCGTGGGCGTGCGCTCGACGGCCGCGACCGCCGCCTCGGTGGCCACCTCGGCCGGCGCCTCGAGGGGCGCGGCGCGGGGCTCGGCCTCCGCAGGCGCGGGCGACTCGCTCGGGATGTATACCTCAGTGGACGGGATCTCGACGGGGACCGGCGAGGGCTCGATCTCTACTGGCTCCGGTTCCGCGACGGCTTCGAGCACTGGCGCGGTCTCGGCCTCCTCGACGGTCACCGGGGACGCGATCGGCGGCTCAACTTCTTCAGGTAGCGGCGTTCGACTCGGTTGAGATTCCGCAGGTTGGTCGGGGAGGGGCGAGGCAGCCGGCAGAGGAGCCTCGGCGTGGAGCGCTTCTTGCGGCAAAGGAGACTCGCTCGCCAGCGGGGAGTCGCGGACTAGTTCTGTATCGGGCACCGTGGGGAGCGGCGATCGAGCCGGCAGCGGTGACTCTGCGGGCTCCTGCGGCACGGGCGACTCGGTCGGGAGCGGCGAGTCGCGCGACAAAACATCCACTGGCAACGGCGAATCTCGCGGCAGAGACGCATCCGTTGGTATGGGAGACGCAATAGTCTCAGTAAGGAGAGGTGATTCTCTGGGAAGAGGTGATTCTGTTGGAATAAGTTCTTCTTTCGGAAGAGGCGACTCTCTGGGTAGAGGCGATTCTCTCGTTAGAGGTGATTCTCTGGGTAGTGGTGATTCTCTGAGTAATGGTGATTCTCTGGGTAGTGGTGATTCTCTGGGTAGTGGTGATTCTCTAAGTACAGATGATTCGCTTTGCAGTGGTGAATCTCTAGGTAGAGATGATTCTCTGGGAAGTGGGGAGGGGATGGGAGACTCGCTGGGGAGTTCGATTTCGTGCGGCGCGGGCGAGGCGCTTTCAAACGGTGAGCGCGGGGGCTGGGGTGACTCGGAGGGCAGCTGCGCTTCGGGCGAGAGACGTTCGTTCTCTAGTTGAATCTGAGGCGCTTCCACTGCTATCTCTATCTTCTGTTCAATCGTATCTTCGACATCGTTGGTCTGTGACTCGGCATTTTCGTGTACGAGGATATCAGCTTGTTCTGTTTCATGCGTGGGTTCTGGCGTGATCGCTTCGCTCTTGTCTTGTGGTACGGGGGAGATTGGCAGATGTTCGAACGAGGCTTGCTTAGCTTCTAAAGTGCTTTCAATTTCAATTTGTTTTTCATCTTCAAAGTTGCCAATTTCATCTTTATCCAGTTGTGTTATTCCTTCATCTAATTCTAATAAGTTGTTCTCATCAGGTTTATTTGCTGGGGATTCATTGTGTTTGGTCTCCTCAGTGTCTTGTAAGAGCTGTGATGTTTCCTCTTGGGGAGTGATGACTCGTTCATCTCTTTCGCTCTCTGGATCGAGCAAATCATCATATGTAAATCCTAGCTCTGAACTCTTCCCATCTGGAATTTCAGGTATCTGCTCGAACAGGAGTTTGTGAGATTCAGGTGTGTCCGTCTGCAGAACTGTTTCTTGAGGAATGTTGTTGGATTCAAAATCGATGTTTGTAAACGGTTGCACATTGTTAGTTGCGCTGTAGTCATTGCAGTTATCAGTCTGGCCGAAGCTCGCAATATTGTTTAGAAGGTTGTCTGTTCTGTCATCAAACCTCATGATATCATTATTAGGTTCTTGGCTGTCCTGCGATCCGAATAAGTCTGTGTGTTGTGGAGGTGAGACATTTTCTTTATCATTATCACTATCGCCAAGTCCGTTAGATTGAAAGTCTTCATCGTCGCTGTCCGGTAAAGGCTGGACAGCGTTGAGGTCGACATGTAACTCGTTCTTGGTGAGTCGCTCGCAGGTGTCATCATCCTTTTCCTGGTAAAAGCTCATGCTCATTGGATCTCTCTCCTTGTTTTTGAGCCTTTCGAAGAGTTCATCATTGCCTTCGAATGGCTCAGCAAATGGATTTGTTTCTGTGTTTGTCTGGAATACCTGTGGAATAACGTTTAATAGTAAAAATACGTCCAACAATGTACCAACTAACACAGTACATTATATTTTCCTGTTAGTTAGCTAGTTAAATGATTAAATGTTACCTCTGTGAGTAATTAAATTTTATACAACTATGTTTCTGTGACACAATCTACTTTCATACCATTTAAATTCAGGCCTTGCAGAGATTGTATTATGGGAGCCACATGAGTGATATACTACATAAATGCATACTTTTTATAAAAATAGAAAACACTCTGAACTGTGACTAATATTTGCAGATCATAAAGACATTTGTCTCGTAGTAGGAATCAAACCCACTACCTTGTGCATCTCAGACAGACCTTCGCCCACTGGACCACAGTGGTTACCGTGAAAGAGGATACGAGTTTGAAATAAATGGGCACTGATTTGCAGCTGATAGGAGTGAGTGAAAAAACCCCCCTTAGTTGGCAGGAGAATCCATACCTGAATATTACAGAAGTCAGTGGTATCCTTCTGTATCCGTTCAAAGTCTTGTATGAGGCTACTATCCTTGACTTTATCAGGTTCAATGCCCACATTGAATCCGAAGCCCAAACTGTCCAGGCACTTATCATTGCCATTGAGTTGCTCTTTAATTTCTATTGAAGCATTCTGGAAATTAAATAGAGTTGTATTAATTTCTACACTAAATTATTCACTTTTTACTTATTATAAATAATGAACTCTGCCTGCTTGCTTACGATAAATAATTATGAATAAATAATGTTGGACACTATCACACAGCATTATAATGGCCCCAAACTACGAACTACATGACAGATTTACTAAAATTTTTGGGATGTATAAAAATCTTAGATTATTCCTGAAGTGTGGGCAAACACTTATAAAACAAAAAATCATAGATTTACTAAACTTTTTTTGATATACATACATAGAAAACACCCAGACCCAAGACAAATGTTTGTATTCTGCAAATATTTATCTCAGGTCTGGGTGTTTTCTATGTATAATATGTATGTTTATTAAATCGGCGGGAATCGAACCAGCAACCATCTGCGTCTAAGGCGGATTTGCCGCCAGAGGTCGTCAATTCAATTATTTACTCTGCTTACATATTCCCATAATACTGAGATATGTTCTCAGTCAATGTTTGATTTCAAATATAATTCACAACAATAGAATAACAACAAGGAAAAACTTACTCTGAACTTGAATGCATTGTTATTATTAACTAGTTTACTAATCACGTCACTAAAATAAATAAACAGACAGACAGACAATGAAGTCCTTTAGGGGTTCATTTTTTATTTTGAGGTACGGAACCCAATACTATTACTCTTGAAACTTCCTTTTTAGGGTTCCCGTACCTAAAGGTTAAAACCGGGACCCTATTACTTAAACTCCACTGTCCGACTGTCAGTATATCTGTCCATCTGTCTGTCACCAGGCTGTATCTCATGAAGCATGATGGCTAAACAGTTGAAATATTCACAGATGATGTATGTCTGTTGCCGCTATAACAACAAAAAAACTTCGACTCAGTTCACAACATGATCAGTTCTATCAGCCAACTCTAGAATTTCCTCGGGTCAGACGACCGCTTCAGAAGATACAGAAGCTAGGTTATTGTTAGAAAACTTGTAACATTCCACTCACATGATGCCCGTTGAGTTGATCACAGTTATCCAAGTCTAGCAGTTCCGCGGGTCTGACGACCGCTTCAGTCTCAAATTGCGCCACGTCCGGCAGCTCGATGTCGTCCATCGGTAGCGGTTTGCGAGGTGACTCGGCCAGCAACACATCAGAGCCGGTCACACTGCCGGGGATGAAAACAGGCGCGTCGGGGTTCAGCGGTGAACTGTTCATGTCGACCGAGCTTGTTTCCCAGGCCGACTGAAATTATAAAGAAAATTGTAAGCTGATATAGGAAAGAGTGGTCCGGAAGTATGCAGGTGCTGTTAGGGACTTCTTTCCTGACTTCTGAAAGTCCTAACCTAAGATCTTGGCCTGTAGTAGCGGCGAATCGCAATTGGAAGGAGGGAGGCCATTGTTCTGAAGTGGGATCAAAACAGCTGACTAAAAATAATAATAATAAGTTGATATCAGACCAGAAAAGACTAGAGGACTATCTCACTACTAGGGTCTAAGGCTCGGAAATAGGGCTTGCAAATATTCGAAAATATTAATATTCGAATATTCGATTTTTTTTCGGGTACTATTCGAATTATTCGAATATTATTCGAATAATAGAAAACACTATGATTTTATTAAAATCACATCTTATTTTGTTATTTTGAGTGTTATTTTCATGAAAAAGTTTAAAATATCAACTTATTTTATTCTTAAACGCGTTTTTTCCATGAACTAAATTTAAAAAAAAATACAAAAAGGTATGTCATCGTAACGAGACATTGGTGATTTACACGCTCAATCAACCACAAATTAAAATTTTCTTCTTCGTATGAGCTAGTAGCCAACTCTAGTGTCGGAGATTTTAGGCCACCCGAAGGCCTCCGACATGGCTTAACGACTGAAAAGCCGGGACCAACATCTTAACGTGCCTTCTGAAGCACGAAAGTGGTCAAATCATAATGTCCCTAAACAGTCATCCATCCAAGTAATGACCACGCGGAGAGTTGCTTAACCAAGGTGATCTCTTAAGTACACCGAAGTAAACCACGCCAAGGACGGACGGACGGACAAAGCAGCACCAAAGGATTCGTTTGACTGGCTCAGTAATGTCACTCTAAAAACAGTCTTATAAATCTAGGTTAGTTGTTATTTTAACAAAATCATGAAAATATACATTCGTTAACGTTAACGACAGCGACGAATGGACAGAATAGTCTCGTCAACTACGCGAATGCACTACGCGACACTTCCGAGTGTATCCGAACCGTGTTCCGAACCCGATAAAAGTTATTGGGTTTGGATCGGATCGATCGACCTGTTGTTTACCCGAACGACGACGTAAACTTGTATAGTCTTGTATGGATATATCGCGCGAACTCTTAAGTGGCATTTTATGCACATCTGAGTTCCGATTTCGGTGTTATTAATTTAAATCGAATATTCGAATATTGAAATATCAGTATTCGAATATTCGAACAAAAATAATATTCGAATTATTCGAATATTCGAATATTCGAATGCAAGCCCTACTCGGAAACAAACAACAATAATTTTTTTTCATGGAGATCAAACACTAGTATTTAAGGGTTATACTTCACCGGGACACCATGGCGGCGCAACCAGTCGCCGCTACCAGCAAAATGTATACAGCTCTATAGAGAGTTACTTAACTGTATTTACACCATATATTTTATTGGTAGCGGCAACGGGTGCAAGAACACTTACTACTTAATAATATAAAACCACTCAAGTGGCAACTATTCACTCCTGTCCTGACCAGGATGGGAGTAAATAAACACTGTATAATGCCTGTGACATGGTCAGATGGAGTGGCTTGCCCAGCACCTATACTAGCAGTTAGTCACTAGTCAGCCTTACCTACAGGAAAGACATAGTCATGACTCATGCATGACTGAATGACAAAATTTTGAATAACATGATATACATAAACAGACTCACAGATTATAATTATTTTTATTTTATTTTATTTTATTTATTCAACAAAATCCCTTAAATATAACAAACAATCTTATATGGTTTATCTTACAGCCAATAAAGGATTTAAATTTTTAATAGATATTAAAAGAATTTAATTATCAGCTGGATTGTTAATGCTATCTTACCAATACAATCTTATGTGAAAGTTTGTGAGGATGTATAGACGTTTGTTGCTCTTTCATTTAACAACAGAAAGGATTTGGATGAAACTTGGTACATACAGTTTATGACTTGGATTAAGTCATAGGCTGCTTTTAATCTGGCTACCAACGGAGCGAAGCCGTCGATGGATGCTAGTTTGTGGTAAAATCAAAACCAATTTTTCTCTATTAAAAACCGAAAGCTTTAGAACCTAATTTTATTGCAGCAGTGAAATAGCTGATCTAAAGATAACCTTTAGCTTCAGGCCAATAAAATGGCCAAATAGGCTGACTCATAGCAAATGTCGAGGTGTGTCAAACAGGTTTCAGACAGCCTAATATTGATTTACAATAGTAGAGTAAACTAGTCTTAAGAATTTAAAGGTAGCGTTACACCCAGAAAAGATGTTGCCTACACTCATAGTCAAAGTTAAAGGCAAACCTTGTTTAAATTGTTTCCTACATTGAAGTTTTATCGAGGTAATGGTTGATATCTTTGCCCCTATGAATACATAAGAATTTTCAGAAAAAAGTCAGCTCAATGAGACTTACAAAGTAATGTTAAACGGCTAATTGAGGAAGTTACCATGAATCAACAAATTCATGTCTCTTGCTAAGAGCTACTTATGTTTTGATAATTCATTGTATTCATTGAAATAAAATAAAACAAATGAAGTTTGTTAATTTCTACAGAGTTGTTAGATTGTTGTTTTCCAAAAGCTTGAAACAAATGTACTGTGGAATGTTTCAACCACAGTGCGATACATTCAGTGTGCAATCTAAAATGTAACACTAATTGTAATGTAATGTTAGCAAGTGCAATACATTCAGTAACATCAAACAATAAAGAAACAGCGTGTTTATCTTCAAATGCTTGAACGTCCTTGAAACGCCGCGTGTGGTAAGGAAATTGAAATAGGAACATGAAAATTGAATGAACTCCTTTGTTGGGTAATAAAAAGAGTTTGTTGAAGTATGAAGGTCTTACGTTATCCTGTGCCGGTGTGTCGGAGCGCGGTGCCTCGTCTGGCCCCTCGCTAGGGTTCTCCTCACGTTCACCTTCTCCCTTGAAGTAGTTCCACTCGTCTTCGGACTCGTCGCCGCTCTCAGCTACATTATCCACCAGCGCTCCTTCGACGCTCACCTCCTCAACTGCACAGAACACCAAAACACTTTACAAACTCAAATGAGGTAAACACCTGGCGATCACGCACATTCACCCCGTCAAACTATCAACAGGTGACACACCCTTGAAATAATAAGCTCATTCCGAAAGTATTCTTTCATAGCTTAAGTTCGAGACGGTTATAAAAACATCTATCGTAGCCGGTCGGCGATTCCGTGAGGCGCCTATCGCTATCGACGTAATTTTACCGGTCGCGAAATTCAAACTTGCGAGGACGAACGACGTCTCGGGCGCCATTTCGAGCATGATATCCTGCGAAGACACGCCCGACGGCCTCGCAAGGATATCGACTTGATGTTTGGTACCTTCGGGAATCCTGCACTCTCTCCGGCAACGGAGGGATGCGCTTTCGAGCGAACCGATCTATTTCCAGAACACAACTCCGCATTAGAATCAACACAAAAATAACCTTTCACAAACCATTCGGAATGTGAAAATAAATCAACAACATTCGCTAAAAATCACATACCGTGAACGGTAATTTCACTGCACAGATTACTATCTTCGTTGGAGGCGTAATATTCGAGCCGTAAAAATGTAGACAAAGCCCCGATTACAATAGGCGAGCGGCCGTAGAGAGTAGCACAGATCCGACGGGCGTTCAATGAGCGACTGCGAGGGGGACGGGGCGCGCCGCGCGAGCGGGACGGGAGGGCGCGGGGCGCCCGCCCGCCACCCAAATAGGGATGCCAGTTTCGGTTTTAATTTTGGTGTTTTTTGGTGGTATGTATTTTACTTATTTGTTTATTCATAAGGTTCATATCATGCAATAATTTTACACATTTAATTAACACACCTAGTTAATTAATACATAGTTAATTATTAAACTAATAAAAGATAGTACCTTCACCTAGGTAGGCATTAAGTTGGTAACTGTAGGTACTATGTTTATTAAATTTATTAGGATAACAGGACAGGGCGCAATGGCGCTCGCTCGTTATGGGAGGCCTATGTCCAGCAGTGGACTGTTAAAGGCTGGTGATGATAATGCTGATGATGAGGTTTATTCAGATATTCCTTGTTATATACGCTAGGTTTTTCAGCATAAAATCGAAGATCAAAGCATAATTGGCATGACCTAGTTTCGATTTTGGCAACACATGCCTGGTTGATTTTGTCGTTAAAAAGTTGAAAAAATCTTTCTGTTTGTACCTAACGCGTTCGGGCACTGCCAACAACGTTTGCAATGTTGTTTTCAGAATTTAGTCTCGTTGGCATGGTTTTTTGAATAAACAAGTCCGGACAAGTCCGTCTGCCAGGTTCATAAAATAAAGACCGAGGAAATCACCATACTGTCTGACTAGCTTGCCACTATCTCTCCACAATCAGCCCATCATAAACACCTTATTATTGAGTCATCTGCATACAATCGGGTCCGCACGGCCCGAGATTATCAGTCTAAAGACGGACGTGTTGGATGTGGGTGAACGAAACAATCGATAAACCGTGACACACCGGTTGCTTTTTCTTTTGCTCTCGTTAAAGAAGTTTCACATCATTGTTGACTGTTGGATTTTAATCATTGTTCAACCGTACATGGATTGCTATGGCTACTATTAAATTTAATTTTATTGCATCTATTATTATTAGCTTAATACATCGGTGCAATAATAGTTAAGATTTCGAATTTTAGAGAAATCTTAATTTTATAGATAGCCCCTGGCGCACCCGACGAGACTGTCCAGCAGGCCTGCTAATGAAAGCTAGACTTACATAACAATGAAGAAGTTAAAACCTACACCAACTAAGTGTCGACTATCGAAAAGTTATTTAAATTTTTTCGGTATTTTTTAACATGTTTGCCACATACCTTTCGTATTTTTAATCAGGTGCATTGTTCTTGGTTTGCAATAAACGAACTAAGTATATCTACCTATCTTGCCGCTATTTAAGCTATTGAATAACACGACCTAGGAGTACATCGACGAACTAGACCGAAGAGTCCTTGGAAAATGTATAGAAAGAACGAAGGAAATTTTCCCAGCTATGGTATTAAGCGAGCTCATGTATATTAGAAGTGTAAGGATCCAAGGAGGTATTTTAATTAGATAAGGAGTATGAAAAAAGAGAACATACCAGCATGTGCGGGCGGCGTTGGCGGCGCTGGTTCGTGATTCCTGGCATCAGCGTCGATATCGTCTGCGTCGACTGCTGTCTCAGGGCCGAGGTCTTCGCTGTCACTGTCGGAGTTATCGACGCCGTTGTCGCCGTTGGCTTCGGCATCCGCATCGGCGCCAGCATCGGCCGCGACAGGGTCTACCGGCCGCTTGCATGCCTCCGTCTCGCTGGCGAACGGTGGTGCGTTCGCCAGCGCGTTGTCCAGCCTATGTGGTAAATAACAAACTGTAATTACTAATTTGTAAATTGATTATGTTAACAAATTTTTTTTTTTGTTTTTTAACTAGGAAACTGGTACGTACATGTACTGCTTGGTTTGAATGGCAAATTATTTCACTTATGTATTGAGATTTATTATTTTAATGCTTGGAATTATCTATGGACTATTTCCTTGATAATTATGAATATCAACGGGATATTTACCATGATTTGTGAGTTCTGGTGTTTCCCGATATTTCGACGCAGTTGCATGCGTCATGATCACGGGAGCAACCCCCCCACGTGTTAAAAGTTATATCTCCTTGATATCGAAGCATACTTTTACTTTTTTAGTAGGCACTTATACAAGAATATATATAGTTACAATACTTACGATAATTCAATCATAAGATTGGCATGAAATTACCTTGAATTCGAAAGTAATTTAAGCCTTGAAAGTAATTTTCTTTTATTCATTCCTTACGATTAAGACTTTTTTAGCTAAATACCGTTACCCATTTAAGTATTATCATAAGTAGGTACTAAAGCTCTTTGTAACGTAGTTTGTCCAACTTAGATATTTAACATAAGTCTTATTTATATTTTTTACTTAACGAGTTTGGCAATGTCCCAGACAATGTTAAAGGGGCGAATCGATGAAAGAGTCTATAAAAAACTTTCGTTTTCAGAGAACATGAGTAAGGAGATAGCCAATCCAGCATTGAAGGTCGTCTGGTTTAGCATAATGTCACGCTTTACAACATTTTTATCATTTTTATCCACACTTTTGCTAAACCGGTTGTACAACGCTTGACTATTTCGTGGGCAAAGTGTACTATTATGGCAATACCAGTATTATTTTGCATGCGATTCGTTATACTATATGTTAGTAAAACTGGAAATATTGGAATATCCAGGTATATTTTTCCTGATTCTATATTTATGACAAATAGCAAACGGCAAAAACACTTTAACCGACTTCAAAAAGGAAGATGTTCTCAATTTGTTTTTTTATGATTGTAACATAAACTCCATCATTTATTAACCAATTTGTCAAGTCAGTTTTTTTAAATAAATTATTAGTGTTAAATTATGTAGTACCATAAAATTTTACACATAAGCAAGTAGGTAGGTACATAAAAAAACTCTAGTTAATTGGTAACTTCGGGCGTAACTCCCTATTTTCTTAATGTTTCATCGAATATTCATTTAGGTATATACATATTACCTAGGCCGTCTATAAATTCAAATGAAAAAAGAACAATAGCTAACTATGCTACGAGTTTACAATTGCATGTATACGTATAGGTAACTTTCACAATGACATCATCAGCTCAAAAATAGATTGATAACAGTTTCAACGTACAACTCGTACGTGGTTTTCTCACAAACAAGATTGCGTTACTGTGAATTGTATAAAAGTAATATTTTGCTTTGATCTACCAATCCGCTATGAGGATTATGCACCCTCGTGATACCATAATTTTATTCCGAGCCGAATTTAATATAATTTTATTTATTAACAGGCACCGCTAAAGTTTAAGCAAAGTCCCTATATTTGATTGAGTATGCCTTTTCCAGATGTTATCCATGGGTTCTCCTTAAATGCAAGAAAATATGCATTACCTTGTTGAATAACTAAAACACCATCAAATGAAATCCCAAGAGCATTGTGATAGCCAATTTTTAATTCTCTATCATTCTTTAAACAACAAAAGGAAGAAGGTAGGTTTTTTGTATATTGTATGTTGTTACTTTTTGTTTCAGTTGTTTTTTTCGCGATAGTTATGCAACGCTGTACGCAACTAAAAATACTGTGCAATTTTAAATAGTGTTTCTAAATCATTTCTACACAATACGTACGGTAGGTACGGCTGTGACATTTCGCAGTGACGTTTTCCTTTCCTGGCAACACGGCTGCGTTCAGAAAAAAATAAAAAATATATCTTGAAATGTTGTTATATTTGGCCTTTCTGGATTTTTCCTTTCCTGGCACCACGGTGACCACGGCTACGTTTAGAAAAAAATATATATCTTGGAATTTTGTCCTTTGCCATAGGACGATTTATTTTCTGGATATCATCAAGATCGTGATCCAAGATCGTACAAATGACTAAGTTCATAGAATTCGTAGGTCATTTGTACGTTTTAAATGTCGAGCAGCTTCACCTCGTGTCGCAGTGTGTTGTCGCAGTAAAAGCAACACTAGCCGAAATACAATTAAAAGGGAGGGTCCAAGATCGTATTTGTTGGTTTGCCGCTTCCGGATATCTAGGTTATTTAGTTGGATGTCGAGGCAAGATCAATCTGCAGAGTCACTTACCCAAGGTCCATGGGCGGGCGGTTGTCTGCGGCAATGTCACGCGGGTCCTTGAGGAACACCACGATAATGGAGATATTGTCAGCGGAGCCCTGATGCTTGGCCTGTACGATCAAACGTTTCGTCACCGCTTTTAAGTCATCTGCAACAAACAAAAGATACTCGTTAAAAATATCTCATAGATTAATACAGCGAGGCCATAACTGACGGATAGGAAAGATGAGTCATCAGTTTAGCACACTACTGGGGTTTCCCCCTAAATCAAACAAAGCTTGTAGAACTAAAAGCACTTTGTCTTCACTCTATTTTCCTTCTTCAACCGCAATGATGATATTATGCACAAAATAATTTTGGGGAACAACTTATCGAAACATTAGACACATCTTACAAGAAAAAATAAGGTATCAGCACAATCTATGTAATTACTACTACATAGACCATAGGTAAAGACCGACAAATTTCTCAACTCAGTTATTATCCTTAAAATATGAGTGTGTCATCCAGGTGTGTTGGTGTTGCGAAGTCTATTATGTCTGTAATTTGTTGCGGCACAATGCTGAATAGCGTCGACGGATATGGAGTAACTATGTTTATATTCCAATTTGCCTCAGCGCCGGCCGGCTAGTGAGGATGTCCTTCTACTGTCTCAAGTAAGACTGAGTCACTGGCCGACGTACCGCTATTGTGCCACAATATGTACGTGATATGCTTGCTACATAAAAGCCGCTATCCTTAATTTAACATTGAAATGTCACGCCACTAAACAATGAGTGCGACCTTGACTGACCGAATTGCGTTATCAACCCTTATTTAAGTACTGTGAAAAATTAAATAATAATTACAGCGCGTTTGACGGAGTGAAATTAAGTTTGATATAATAGAGGTTATTTAGGTGTGGGCTACGTGTAACAAGGGTGTAATGTATTGAGCCGAATGACGTTACTTGAGTGTACATTAAAAACGCGATGGTCTAATTAATTTAGGCTAAATATGGCAGTTGTAGCTTTCACCGGGGCCAACGGGCGCACCCTCCTCCCTGAAGGGCGTGCCTGAATCGTGCTGCGCGCTATTCCAACGGAACAAATGGCATAAACTTTAAAGCAAGTGTTGCCAGGATCGTTAGAATACACGCCTTGACTTTGCTCGCTATTTTAGGGAGCGTCGCCGCCGCCCTTGTTTTTTACCCTGTTTGGACTGGCTCAGAGCCAACCGCGCCCTGTACTCTTATTCTAATCTTACGCTTCAGAATGTTATTAATTTAATTTATGTAAAGTCTGAAATGGGCGAATATTCGAAAAGTTGTTCTATTTGCACTTAGCTTATTTTACAATACTTAGGTACTATATCTACGACGATACATGTCAAACCTCCCTCTCGCTCGCACTATTCAACATTTTTGAAGATATAAAATCACTGAATATAGTAATACAAAAAAGCAAACCAAAAAATAACAATACAAAGGTTCAGCAAGAATATAACCCAAGTCGTTTTCCTACCAAAAAATTTGCAACAAAATTGATCACATTGGTGCAAGTTTTTTGGTAAGAAAATGAGATAATTATATTATTTGCTATTTTCTAGGCCTTGAAGGTTTGCTATTTTGCATATCTACATTCAGTGATTTTATATCTTCAAAAACGTTGAATAGTGTGAGCGAGAGGGAGGTTTGACCTGTATAGTCGCTTTAAAACATAAATTCAATAGCGAAATCTCGAACGAATGCGCTTGACATTTGATTTCCATCAGAGATTCAAGAGGTTGCTGTTGCAAATGGTTTACTTTGTATTGGCAATACCTCGATTTAAATGAACCTGTTACCAAGTTTAAGATTACTAGTGTTTCCGATCGGCTTAGTTTAGTTCGCATGATATTAAAGCCTTCAACGGGTTGGAAATGAGCCTAACGCGATTACAGCTTTGATCGATGATAATACCGATAGACCGCTCATAGTTAGTTAGGCTAGGAAAAAGCTACTTTCCTGTTGAAGCATCTAAATGCTTCAACAGGAAAGTAGCTTTTTTGGAGGAACGAAGTTAAAAGTATATCTATCATTTATAATAAGATTTAAGTTTCTGATTGAGCACTTTCATTGTAGGGCCTAGGACTGGAAAAGCTGAAGTTGTAACTATTAATAACAAAGCATATTTTTTGCTCTGTCGAGGGAATCTGCGAAAATTCGTCAGGTAGAAGACATAAATATTGAAGAATTATAATTTCTTTAGAGGTAAGCTAATGGTGTTGCGGAAGCAGTAAGTACATTAGCTATCATAGCAGCAGAGGCCGCGGTGGGCGATGATCGGCGATTACCGGCGGGTAACGGTGACGGATGGAATGCTCGCCCGGTCATTGTTACTGCTGAATGCAGGCAATACGGGGCAAAAACGGATCACGGCCTGTCAACGCATACTAAGCTGACCGCGAAACACCTGCCGTTTATTGATAAGTACTTGGAATAACTCTAAGCGCTTCTTTTTTTTCTTCTGCGTTACACAATACTGGTATTTTCATGGTCGCAATGTAAGGTCTTGACGCAGATTGAGACCAAGAAGGCAGTTCTGCATTAAATTTACTAAACTGTACAGTACTAGTGTAAAAGACAAGTCTACAACGAACACGCCGGTGAACCGACCATATAACTACAGCATGGGTGACGCAGATTGAGACCAAGAAGGCAGTTCTGCATTAAATTTACTAAACTGTACAGTACTAGTGTAAAAGACAAGTCTACAACGAACACGCCGGTGAACCGACCATATAACTACAGCATGGGTACACGCTAAGATTAAATTCACTAGATTTAATTTGGACTAATTAAATTCCAGCACAAACGCAGATGTATGAGGTAGCCAAGCTGTTGATAACATAGAAGCTAAGTACTAGGAACCGTAAGAGGTACTAAGCAGCGCAACCGTGTTGCTAATGTTACTATCGCAGATATATAGTTGTGGTAGGTCGGAAATCGAATATAGTGAGGAGAGGGTAGAAAGGGTGGGGGAGGGGGAAGGCAGGCGGATCAAGTGCAATTTTCCAACGAGCCGTCCGCAGAGCCAGACAGTAAAGGATTATTTCCCATGTCCCCTGCATAAGTATTCAATCAACTCTATTTATAGGCTAGTTGGTAGTCAACAGTAAGTAGTTTGTGAATGAATAAAAAATGCTGTCTTTTCAATACAATTGTTATTCACTAAGCATTAGAATCATATTTGTAAACGACGAACTTCAGTAATCATCACACTAATATTATAAATGCGAAAGTTTGAGTGTGTGTGAGTATGTTTGTTCCCACTCAACTCCGTAACGGCTAAGCGGATTTGGATGAAACTTGAATATATACATAGTTTGTGATCCGGATTAACATAGGCATACTTGTTATCCGGGTGCCACGCGAGCAAAGCCGCAGGCGGAAGCTAGTAACATAATATATTACACACACTATACTAAGTACTATTGTAGTTTTTTACATAACTTTTATGCATGCAACACTGAAACTATGATAAAATTGCATATTTGATAACAAATCTAGGTAGGTACAAAATGTTTTCTAAAATTTTCAAAATTTATTCTAAAATTTTGTTAAAGCTAAGTGGATCTGTTTTGCAAGGTTGATAAATAAAGTAAAATAAAATAAAAATTGATTATCTCAACAACCTTCTTCCTCATAATGGGCTTGACACTAAAACATTTCATAGACTTACAAACAAAGCTCATAAATGCACAAAATGCACTTCGACAAGATATGATAGGCATTTAGAGCATTGCATTCTCGAGTAGAGTATATAATTTGCTATATCGTTAAGCTATGGAATGGGACGGATGGAGGCAGTCTCCCTGACGCCATTGCTGTCTTCGGATTCCATTAGATACGTTTTATTATAGTACGTACCTACACCGGTTGATACAAGACAGTAAGCCTATTTCATCGCACCGGATGGGATAAACCATAGATTGCGAGTTGCATCTTGTAAGAATATCCCGATCATAAATAAAGATAAGGGTGGTTTATTATGACAACAAAAACTTAGCAGGATGGAATTATGATGTTGAAAATGATAGCCCTGCAGCTTATGAATGGGGAGCTTGTGCTACCTGATGTTGGCGAGTTGGCAAACTTAATACGTAATGCCTGAAGATTACGTACGGAACATTGTTGGGAAACATCGTTTCATAATTCAGCAATGTAATAATTTGCAGTAAATATCGCTAGTGGGCCGTGAGGAATGTCAGACAATACACGCAGCGTTGTGCAATCGGGAATCGAACCCCACCCGACGACACAGACTGAGTCTAACTGTATACCGAGAATATTGAGGCATTGCATCACAATTATTTATAATCCGCTTACTGCAGACCACTCTAGATAATGCCTGGAAAAGATATCAACAGCTGCTAAATCTATCGGATATTATTATATGCGCTCAGCCCACTCAAACGTTGACGTGTTAATTAAACGTATACGTAAATAAGCTCGCTGCGAGAAGGGTGCCTGATATTTACAGACACCATAATGGTAGGAAAACAAACCCGACAGGTCTCAAGCATAGACGGCTGAACAGGCTCCCGTGCTGCTTATATGTTTCGACGCGACAGATGACAAACATTGGACGGAGACGGCGAAAGGCGATAAAAGCTTTTTCCTCGCGTAGGCATTTCGATTTGCTATTAAATTTCTCGAAGCACTTAAAACGCGAGTTTAATCTAAAATGTGCTGACACATCATCTTGAACTGAGTAAACTATAAAAGCCAGCATCCAATCTTTCAATCGATAAAATTAATAGCGTTCTATAGAAACTTCTCTAATTGTTAGTGCGCACAGCGAAGCGTAATGAAATTGAGTGGGAACTTTCGTGCACGCTCGACGTTCATCAGTTGGCCGGTAATTGGTTTACGAGCAGACGAGCATGGTACAGAGCAGTGGCTGTAGTGTAGTGCCGTGTCGTGTGCCACCGGGAATCCTACTAATTAACGTAGAGCCGACTGGCCCGCGCGCCTCTCATAGCCTTTTTAATTGGAAAGACTGGTGGATGTTCTGTTTTATCGCGCCACAACAACTGTAGCTTTGACCTCTTGAATTTACATTTAATTCTATAAATACTCTGCTTCTGTTTTTCACGCGATAATGACTTCCTTATTTATAAGGTGCCTAAATAAAAGTCACTTTAGGCCCTTAGCTTTTGCAGAAGTTGACTGAGCACTGATATTTATGTTTATTGTACCGTCATAACTTCCAATTACTTAAAACAACACATTTGCATATAATTGCGTATAAAAGCAATAACAATGTTACTAAATAACTTGAAAAGGAATATGAATACTGGTACAGTTTTTGGTGCAACGATGTGGATTGTGCAATTCCATTTGGCCGCTAACGCCAGCGGAAATGTGAATAAACGGGCTGTTATGCAGGCTGCATCCTTGTGTTCACAAAGCGACCTAAATTTTCGGCTGGGCGATGCAAACGTATGATATACAGTGTGAAAGATGAGAATCGCGCCAATTGCTGAATACAAACAGTTCCGGGATGTGGCACACAATGTTGCAAGAGTAATCATAGCTAGCACGAGCCAAAGATTTGCTATGAACTTGTGCAGCATAATTTTTAGATCCAACTTGGTTCGACACCATTTTCGCACGGTCAAAACTAATGCTGGTCATCATCACACAACATCATGGCAACCACATGACTGATATACTACAAACATATGTTTTATTTGTAAATACATGACATACATAGAAAACAGCCAGACAAATATTTGCAGATTACACAAACATTTATCTTGCAGCCTGAATTGAACCCGCAACCTTCTGCGGCTCTTAACTCATGTCGGAGGTCCGACAGTCGGTGGTCGGCTAAAATAACGGAAGCCGGACGGTGCGGACACATACAGCCAAAAGCGGGATTTGGACTGAATATAATGCAATAGGACCAACATAGCTGAAAGGGTATATTCAATAACCATTACGAACAGGCCGTTTTGCGACTAATCACGCCTTCTGCTCTCATTTAAATGCAGATTCCATCCCACGCAACAAGTGCCACTTGTCAGACTCGATAGTCCTACACTTAGACGGCTCTACGCTGGTGCAATTCTATTCATAAGTTGATTGATCGATCAATTTACCATGATACTGATATGGTTTTCGGTGAAACAATAGCCCCAAAACATAATAAACGAGATAAGAAATACAGCTGCGATAAATTGCAAGGGAAAGCAGTATTGCGTTTCATTGTAACAATATCAGCTGTTATCTCTGATGAGTTAAGAATTACGAACAAGGTGAACATATTGCTGCAAAATTTTCCCCTAGTTAAATTATTAATCACAATCACGACATTAATAAGATATTTAAAGGAAATAAGCAAATTTGATCGAATTTCAACATGTAAATTGATACAGCAACACCAAGCAGACTAAAGAAGCTGGATCAGAAAATATATTTATCAAGTCACACAAATTCAAGTAACTTCCTACTTAGGTATCCATTGAAGATTTTGTGATGGTTTCAAAAAGCCGAGAAAATTATGAACAACTTTAATTACATGTTATTTACTTATTAAATACATTTGAAATAGTTTAAGCACCAAGACTATAAACTAGACCGGCGCGTAGCACTCATGCATGGCTTATACTATAAGTCATTGCACCTAACAGCGGATGTCGTGTTCGACAATTCGCAAGCGACATCAGCTTGTCCAAAATTTACCTGGCACGGGCATAATGTCATCGCACTTGTAGATAAGTAGATAATAGCTCGTGAATAATTCAGTGACATCACGCACTGTCCAATGTCCATTCGGTGTTAATTGCACGACCCCCACGAGAGAGACAGCCTGCTTTCGGTCGCAGACCTCATCCGACTCTAGAGATAAGAAGTATTTTCGCCAAATTACTGTTTGAACATAATTAACTATTTGATAACCTCGATCTTTCTAATCCTTTGTCATACATTACGTGAGCGGTTACAGCGATAAGTAAAAGAGCACAAAATTATAGGAATGGTTCAGGTCTCAATAACAGATATAACCATAATTATGACAGAAGTTGGCTCAATGTAAGATGATTTGCGGTCAATTGTGTTAGAGGCCGTCTCTATCATGTGAATCATGACATGAATTAGCTTCTGAGAATTCCGGTAAGGAATACGTACAAAATTCTTAGTAGATAACAGTTTACATATTTGCGCATTTGCAACTACACTGTAGGTATATCAAAACATAAATGTAAGTACTATTTTATGCCTCTTAAGGCGACTATAAGGGTCAAACCTCCCTCTCGCTCGCACTATTCAACATTTTTGAAGATATAAATTCACTGAATGTAGTTATGCAAAATAGCAAACCTTCACGGCCTAGAAAATAACAACATAAAGGTTCAGCAATAATATCATTTTGATTCTATCACGTTTTCTTACCAAAAAACTTGCACCAATGTGATCAATTTTGGTGCAATTTTTTTGGTAGGAAAACCTGTTAGGTTCAACACGTTTATATTCTTGCTGAACCGTTGTCTTGTTATTTTCTAGGCTGTGAAGGTTTGCTATTTTGCTTAACTACATTCAGTGATTTTATATCTTCAAAAATGTTGAATAGTGCGAGCGAGAAGGAGGTTTGACCCTTATAGTCGCCTTAAGGAACCCTGCCTTTTAAAAAAATCTTCCGGATCACATTTCAGTTACAAATTATTTGGAAGAGAGAATGTTAAGTTCGCGTTTGTACGACTTTTGAACTGCTTAAAGAATTTTACAAAACCGCTCAGCGAAATCCTCACTGATTGGCTGCGTGGGCGAATCGAGTCCAGATATTACTTGAAAATAAGTACTGCGTAGGGAGATACAGTTCAATGAACGTAAGAAGTGGTCAGGCCGGTGGTAGGTGCTAATGCAAAACTCTTGTATCGCAGCAAATATTTGTGAGGGCGGATTGGGTAGGAATAATTCGCAGTCTGGTGTGGGGGAATTATCATCGATGACAATTTCACTGTTTGTAATCCCTCTTAACCATTATGGGAATAGCGAATATTATTTCTGAAAAGGTAGGTGTCGTCTCTGTAGGGAGCGAGCTGCGCTGCTTATATTAGTTGTAGGCAATTAGATTTGATGATAACACTGAGAGTTCACACACTTATTAATTTTTATTTTTGGCTTCACACATTACAATTCCACCATCTTGAACGAAGTCTTATTTGTCCCATAGACAATTAGTATAATATTATAATGATAGATTATAGATTTACGTTGGGCTGCCAACAGTCTCAACTTAACATCACATTACGTTTAGCTTCGAGTGGAAGATTATACAAGCGTTATTATTATTCAATGCTATTCAAAGTGTACTGAATGACGATTCAAAGTGTACTTTAAAGTTCCAATTGAATAAAAAAAAAAACATTTCATTCAAGTCCTGGAAATTATAGGCTTTACAAAATTTTATGTAAATTTTGACCGCGGGTGACCAAAAAAGGAATCCAACTTTCGCAGAATCGAAACTGAGAAGATTGTAATCTTCGCTAAAGACTACACGGTAATGAGTGCGACTATGTGACATTGCTTGCTTTCGATTTTATTATTTTCATACGTAATTACTTGTCTTTCTGTGAAAAATTAAGTTGAGCTAGCTTAAGTTGAATGATTCAGATCATCAGAAAAATACAAATTCCATATTAGTCAGGAGATTAGGAAATGTGGAACTGCCGCAAGGGTTTCAAACAAATATAAGAAGCAAAAATTGTTCTATTATATTTGTTCTCAAACTGCCAGCCCTGCTTGAGAAGTGTGCGGTAATTGTATATCCGATACTTGCCGTATGCGCCGGGTTCTGCGCAGAGCACCTCTTCCTTCCATGATTCAGCTTCGGGAGCAGGACATACATAAATTGTGTCATAATTCTTACTAGCATACAAATAAGGGTTAATATTGTTTAGTCAAATAGTTTCTGGTGGTATTACATACAGGTAGTACGACAAATGTAATATGATTTAACTTACAGAGCCATTAAAAGGATGGTGTAAAATTAACCAATACCTTCGTATGTAAAACTTGTGTAAATTACAATAAAACTATGAAATCTGGTATATTTAAATGGCTGACGTCTTCTAGGAAAATATGTTTCGGTAAACATCTTATCAAAGTTCCATTTCAAGGCCCCGAGGATTATTCTCGTGAATATATCTCTCCTCGTGTCACTGCCCAGCCTGACCTCGTCAATTTTAAGCCCTGAGGAATATTTCCCTCGACTGCCTGCCCCCGTCTGACCCAGAACGCAATCATTCGTAATTTCCGAATGGCACTGCGATACGGTTATTAGGTTATCCCATTAGAGCTGCATTCGCCAATCAACTTATCGGTGATCTCTGGAGGACGGAAAAGGGTAGTCATTTTCATTTGAGGTTCTGATTGGATGCGTTCGATTGAAAATTTGCATGCATGAGCTACGTAAATAGTTTACATACTAGTTTAGGTCATCTCCGAAATTGTGGCGAATCATTCTATGGTCCTTCTCAATTTGTATTTTAACACATGCTGCGAGCTATAACTTTTATAAACTGGAACTTGGTAATGTATAATAAACTAACAAAAGGTAAACATCTCGCTCAAAATAAACGGATGTACGCCGAAAAACGATCTTATGGACAGTAAGGGTATTTTTATCTTGGATATGAAGGAAGAAAACAAGATGTGGACGTAAATCTTGGGAGTTAATTAGATACATTGACACTACGTTCACTACTTGTTCAAAACTTAATCGGTTCCCCTCCATTCTTATCATTGCTATGCTCAAATTGGGTAAGAATTTAATAACTCTACTCTTTTAACATCTCACCTTGTACCTAACATAATTATTGCAATAAGCAATATGGATATGATTATGACATGTAAATGATTTTTTTGTGTATATTATTAGTAACTGCATACCTTTTCGATAGTCCAGAGTACGCGTCTTTAGATGACTAAGAGAAAAATTCAAATGCAGAAAAGGAATTTCATGTACTACATTTACATATTTTTTGCGACTTTACACGTTCGTTACACATAACATTGGTTGTACACTAGTTCTCGTTAATTATAATAAACAACTCTCTCTGCTCTCGATATCTACTCTATGATTTATTATTTTAAGAAATAAACGCGTTTATTTGCTAGGATATAATAAACAATATTTCCGTTCTTTATGGGTCAATTCATACTAGCCCAGAGTCGAAGCGCATCGAAGCGTCAATCCGAAACTTATCATAGCAAATTCACCCTAATCCCCACAACATAATGCACATATTTTTTCTTGGGTAAAAAAAGACGGAAATTTAATTTATCGAGGAATTCAACTAATCAGAGTCTGCACCGGCCCACAGCCACTGCCGCATTTGCAAACAAATTGGACCGGCCACGGTTCGACAGCTGCGCAAATATAATGCAAATTACAAATGTTTACCTACGGAAACAAAGAACTTTAGAGGGATACAAACAATGTATTAGTTTAAACAAAATTTCTTTAGGAGGAACTATTTCTAGAAAACTTTCAGGTTTTTTCATTGCTTTTATGAAACTGATTCCTGTAATCGTAATTATTATATTATACAACATTAGTTATGATGTTTTATATGTGCAGTAACAAAAAATGCTGTAAAATGTATGTTTTTAGGTATAAGTGAGGATAATATTCAGGTAAATTTAGTGAATAAACATGTTATTTAGTAATAAAGCAAGTGTACTACATGCAATCTTGTGAGAATAATTGCGCTGCTGCCGGTTAATGACCTGACAGTTTTAAAATAATCTTGCGTCTCCCTCCCACGCCAGGTTAAGGTATAAAACTATTTGTCGGTGCATGGTTCTTTGCAAATTCAGACACACTTCGTTTTGATACGCTCCATGAGCAGTGAGACTAGTCACATTTCTAGGCATTCCGATATTTCAATGTGGCTGGCAAATTATTATGTGGTTCAGATTTACATTATATGATTTCATGCTTCAATAAATAATCCACATTATAAACGTAGAACGTAACGTAGAATGCGTTATTCACTTGATCATAATTATTATCACAATAGTCAGCCAAAACAGAACAGATGGAAATCAATAAAACAAACTTCCTGTCAGAATCAGCAGCTAAAATCAACTCACGAATGAAAGTTATCATTTCGTGAATCTGCAATAATCCTCATCACGACATAAATCGTGAGGGAAACACGAGGTATTAGATAAACAGAACTGGGCTTTCAGTGATTAAAATACACGACAAGGATGCTGGGCAGAACTAAATACGAGAAAGCGGAAAGAAGTTGGCACCAAGTGGACACAGCAGACACGAAACGTTGGTTTACATTACATGTAAAGCTAAAAGAGTTAGCATCTAATTCCCTGTATAATATGTGTAAGGGTACAGTATAGCTGTGGTATAGGAATAGGTAAAAGTAAGGCTCACTCCAGAAAAATAAGCAGAAAGTAACAGATTGGAACGGTTCATGATGTAGCCTGAACAATCATGGAGGCGCTTTCTCAAAGGCACGCAAGGCGTCGGCGGGCGCCCGCCCTCGCCTCCTTTACATACAATCATACAATACGGCGCTCAAAGCCTAGCTGCACAATACCCTCGGCCCACATCGCAATTGTCTGAATCACCGGCGCCGGCGACGCATACGGGTTTGTTTACACTCAATGCGATAAATTACAGCCAACCCGTAAGTGATTCGATACCATTACCGCTACCGCAGATTACGAAAATCTCATTTGTGATACAATGACCTATAATACAAACTCGTATGAAATGAGCTGTTACTTTTACTGATATTTATCGGAAATCAAGTTGCTTAAACACTAACTAGCACTTTGCCTGCTAAGAGGGCGAGGTGCATTCATACAAGCACACAGCTCGCTTCAGCAGTCAAGTGGTATGGAACACCCGTTTGGACGGGTCTAGGAGAGTAATATAAGCCCTAGATTAGATCCTGGAAATGATCGTAAGAGTGATATGCGTCAAGAGATGGACAGCAAGCAGCAACATCTACTTGTTAACTCGACGCCGATACTGCGTTCACCAACCGGCCTCCCAAGCCAGAAGATAATAACAAACCCTCCAAAGAGGCAGAGGCTTGCAATGCATGGCTTAATTCTTGTTCTTGGCCGATCATCTGAGTTAACACTCCACCCGGTCACTACTTGGATGGACGACAGTTTAGTCGCATTTAAATCTGATTGCTTCCGTGTTTCTGAAGGCACGGGTTTGGTCCCGGGTTTTTAAGTCGTTAAGCCATCTCGGAGGCCTAAAAACTGACACGAGAGTTGGCCACTAGCTCATGCGAAGAAGAAGGTTGAAAAAGAAAAACAAATCATCATCTTTTCCCTGCCCTTATCCCACTCTAGTTGGGGTCGGCACAACATTTTTTCTTTCTCCATTCACTCCTATCGGCTGTCAACTCTGTATTCACTTTTTTGAATCTCATATCCTCTTTCACACAATCCATCCATCTCTATAACGAACTCGCTCTACTCCAAAAAGAAAAACAAATGTTACTCGTTAAAATGACCTTATTCTTTCAACAGTTGTCGCGCCATTGTCTGAAGTAAGCCGTTTATAAATCAATGTCTCAATTTTAACCACTAGCACTTCTTTCACGGACCAGTGAAGCACGCACTATTAAATGAGCCGCGACATACCAAGGAACAATTATGGCATATTTGGTGTGTTGTGTTGCCGAGTTGCTCAACTATAAGTGAATAATTTAACCAATATTAACCCAAATCAAGTTTACGCAGGCTTTGTGTGAATCACATAATTTCAATACATTAGTCTGAAAATGGGCATTAAATACATAGAACTCGAATTAATAAATTAAAAGTGATTGTAGTTTTAGCGTTTCAACAGATGAAATTTACATTATAGTAGCTACAAAATACAACTCTAAAAAATTAGAATTTTATTTTACGGCTGATTTAATTTCAAGCAATTATTATAAATGAGAGATTGAATGGTGTATCGCAGCATTGAGGCGTTGTCAAACTACCGTAATAAAATGGTATACGGCTCTTTGAAGAGCACTATCCCTTCTTATTGTTTCCTGGACGCTCCATTAACGCCCACTATCCGATGGCTAATATAATTTATAGATTTCTTCTGGTTGAATGACTCTATGTTCCGCGTTTCATAGAACACGTTCTGTATACTGTAATTACATAATGAGTATTCGATCCAATGGTGTTCAGTCGTGAGAATCTCTCGAATCTCTTGTCTTGCATGTTTTGATAACATTCACATATTCTTCAATTCAAGAGAGAAATGTAAATTGCGGAAACAACATTCGAAATCTTGGGAAAAGCTTTGGAAGATTAAGATTTTGATTGGAGAAAAGTAATTTGCTTTGTTTAGTGCTTTTCAAAATGGGTTTCATAACTAGCCTCAGCTGGCTGAAGCGACCAAGCGGGTCTAGTGTATTTATTTTCAAAGAATAAACAAAATATGAGGATTTCGTAGGCGATGTAAGATAGGTAGAATAACTAAACCGCGTGTTACACGAAGTGCGTGCTGCATGTTAAAGGCCGAAGCTGAGAGAAATCGAAACAAACAACATATAATGTTGAACATTACTGGGGCAGCCGTAAAATGTACCTCTACGTGGATTTAGAACAGACTAATGGTTTGCAAATGGTGAAGCTCTAAATTTAATTACTCGCGACGAAATCTTCTTTGGTTTTGCGATGTTTCATTTATCTTTCATCGAGGATGTATGCGACTCATCAGAAACTGTTACCAGCATAGTTCTTGACCTCTACGTAACCTAAGTTAGAAAACTTTATTATGATTCAACTATTGGAACTTTTTTATACGCAGTGCAATTTAATACTATTAAAACTTGGTTTGGTAGTTTCAGGATTTTAAAAGAACTTTATAACCTTATCCTCTTAAGCCTCTGTTCCCCTCGCCTTAAGGTTGCAGCGAAAGGTTAAGTTGAAAATACCTATACAGTATATATATTTTACGCGGACGAAGATGGGGGAGGATCTACTTGTTACCTATACTAATTGCAAAAACCAAGCAAACCTTCTAAAATTAAGAGTTTCACCTCGGAATGAACGAAAGGAAAAAGGAACGAAAAGTAGGTTTTGAAACAAGTTTTAGGGTGCTCAAATAAAGGTTTATACAAGTTTATAGCCGACTGTCTCTCATTCCGAGATTCTTGCCCTCATTTGACTAATTTTCTTAGACTATACCTATACCACAGCCTCTACAAAAGTTATTTGTAGTTGTTCTTGAAAAACTTGAAATAAATAAAACAGTCAACTTTTTCTCTGAAATTAGTTATTGCCAAACAACAGCGTATCGATTAGTAATTAATTTACCGTCAAGCAGATAACATTCACCGTTGTGTCTGCTTTATGGTAGAAGATAATGAAAGTAATAATGGCTTGATAATATCACTAAGTATTACTGTAATACAATGAATTTTATTCATTTTATTCAGCTGGCTTTTTTGCAGCTTGGTGGATGCTAATACTTTCTACAGGTACGTTGACTGCTGGCCTCAGGCATGGCGCGGAGCGTCATGTCTAAAATATTAGTTGTACAAAGTATAAATAAAATATTAGTATTCAGGTAGTATCGATTTCTAGCTGATAGAAGTGAGTGAAAGAAAAAAATATGTTGTGCCGACCCTTCCTAGCGTGGGACAAGGGCAGGAGAATGGTGATGAATGATGAGTATCGATTTCTAGTAGATTAAGCCGATATTAGATATTTTGACTGACTTACGGACCAGCATACTGTTCTTCTATTGAACGTACAAATATTTGACAACAAACACTTTCTGCATTTAAACAAAAATAAATTAAAAAATCCAGTGACAAAACTAAATAACGATGAAAGTTAAGAAGCCAGTAAGGAGATACAATTCACAACGATTGTATTACAAAAGAAAGTAACCCGCACCCCATACGGACTACGGACAGACAGAAATGATGTCGTAAAATTTTATATTGAACGGCAAAATAGCATCGGCTCCAGCAGAGAGGTAAATGCAGATCAGTGAAGTGCATTGGTAATGACAGAATTATCGGCGCATGCGCTCAGTGGGCATGGGGTTATTTCTGTGTTTCGCGAGAAATGTCGTTTAGCCTTCGAGATATTGCCGGAACATCGCCCGTGCACCGACAAAGGGCATCACTCTAAGCACATAGAGCAGACTCCAGTGCTGACTAATGTTGCTGTGTCACACCTATAATTACCTACTCAAACGGTTTTAGAATGGCAATATAATAACTCATCAAGAATATGATAACCAAATGTACTCTACTCTTTGAATAATATAAAACATTCAGATGCGATCCTTTACAACTGAAGCGCTTGTGGTGTGGCTTACTTTAGGTGTTCTTAGACGATCATCTTGGTTAAGCAAAATTTCCCCCGGTCACTACTTGGATGGGTGACCGTTTAGTGGCATTGAGATATTAGCGTTTCCGTGCTTTGGAAGGCACGTTAAGATGTTGGTCCGGCTTTTCAGTCGTTAAGCCATGTCGGAGGCCTCCGGGCGGAATAAAAATCCCGACATCAGACTTATCACTAGCCCATACAAAAACTATGCGAACTAAACATGAGCCATAGACAACTATTTAACATAATTAGAGTAGAAACTAAGAACTAAATAAGTCACACCTAAAACAAAGAACATGAAAAAAAAGTTAAAGTGTAGGTTTTGCTGTCAAAACTAGAATGATGCATCGCTCCACCCCCTAAATCCATGAAATCAATTTGACATGGCTATAATTCCACCCTTCACAAAGTTTACTACAAAGCAATACGGAATACATAACTTGAAATGACAAGCATCAGATCCGCTCACATCAAAGAAATGGTTTAATGCTCACTTCGCCCGTTTAGGATACGTCATAAACATTTGACGACTTCTACTTTTTGTTCTTGCGAGTGCCTTCAGCACACAAACACATCCTGTTTCAAGAAAGCTATCGAGGAAAATGAAGATTTTAATTTAGCTTACACTAATAATAAGCACTGTTTCAATCCATCGTGAGATAAGCATTACACTTACACATATCAGAATATTACGTCTATGAAAATTAACATTACTTTTTTTTACTTTAGCATTAATACTTTACCAAGTTTCGTCAAATGCCCTGAGTAGAGCTCAAAATAAATTTACGAATAACTACCTGCCTAAGTAAATATTTCCACTAAATACAGATGTTATTTCGTTTTATGTCCCAAGATTATATCATGAATTCATGAAGCATTATGCATTCCACCAGGCTTAATTCAACCGGTTTCGGAGTCCTCTTGCCAGCCATAACAGCCTACACATTTGCATCGATATTTTCGCTAAATCAAGCACAATTTATTGCAATCACGTGTACAAACAGATGGTCGCACATTTCGAAACCTTAACAAGCGACAACGCAAAAACATCGCAGCTTCGAGCTTTCTGCCGAAAGCTGCCGGACTGGTAATGCTTAATCTGAGAAATCAGCGCCTTCTTGGGAATCGACACGAAACATACGATCGAGAAAGTATCTGAAATATCGAAGTTTACATTTATGTAAGTACTATGTCTAGAAGAGGGGAACAGCAAATAGAGCGTGCATCGAAGCGCGCTTCCACAGCGTATAAATAAATACGCGGAATGCAAAAAGACCGCAAGAATCACGGAAGAATGCATCCATGGAGCGACAGACGCGCGTCCCTTCATAATACCACTGCAATTTGCACCCTCCTTCATAAAACGTAGTCGTGCTCTGCGCATCTACGTGTGAATAAATGCCTCGACATTACATTACTCATTTCTTTCTAACTTTTACTCAATTGATGTAGAATTTCAAGCGGCTTAAAATTAGCACTGGTATTTAAACGAGGACAACGAAGTATCAACGATGATGTCATTGATTAATTAAAGGAATTCAAAATAGGACTCATTGTGCTGGCGACACAGGGCTTCGCAGGGCCAAATACTTGCACAAGTAGATACTTGCAGCCAAATCGTCACACGAGTCCAGTCCAACAGGCTCCGGCGAGAGCGTGAGAACGTATCACAATGGTTACATACAGTTAATTAGCACAAAAACGCTTCAAATATATATAAACACGAGAGATTCATGTGAATTCGTATAAAATAAATAAAGCCTGTTCCACTGTTAAAATTGGTGACCCCTACGGATGAATCAGTCGGCCACGCGACACTATTTGTTGATTCAGCGCCTCTGAATGATGCATTGTTCTCGTTGAATTATGGTAGAGAAAAACCCCACTTGTTGTTTTTAGTGAACAATGACGACTTACTTGTACCTATACATTTATATAGTTTTAACACTCATTTTTCGATTTGGAAAATATTAAGCTTTCATCACTGTATACTCAAGTTTCTACGAGTACCTTGTTTTTTTTCGAGTTTTACGAGTATTGTACTCGTCTCTAAATTAAATCACACTAATATTATAAATGCAAAAGTGTGTGTGTGTGTGTGTGTGTGTGTGTGTGTGTGTGTGTGTGTGTGTGTGTGTGTGTGTGTTAGTATGTTTGTTCCCATTCAACTGCTCAACGGATTTGGATGTATCTTGAAACATACATAGTTTTTGACCTGGATATATACATACATTGTGCTTCGTGAAAAGACATTAGTTTATTCAGTAGAGACTTGAATTTTGGAGGGTATGTTTCTTTCATATTGTAGAGGTGCACTAAGAAAGGATTTCTTTAAATTCAGCCCTTGAAAACGGTGCAGCGGGGAAAACTCTACGCGGACGAAGACCCCGCGTCTTCCGTCCGCGCGTTCGTCCGCGTAGAGTTCCCCGAACGTAGAACGTAGAGTCCGAGTAGAGTAGTTTTCCCCGCCATTACAAATTACTTAGGATATCACTTCACTTGCAACTGAAAATATAGAAAAAGTAGTCATACTTTTTTCGAAAGGACGAAAAACTAGTAACTCCTTTTTCGTTTCTATCTTTTTGTTCGATCGGAATGTGCCTTTCTTTTCTGTTTAATTTCTTTCCTTTGACAAAAGTCACGTACCACTATGTACATAATGCGTGGTACTCACGAATAACAGTGCTGAAAATGAGTCAGTGAGGATTAGCAACGAGGTCAGGAGGATGGCGACAGCGTGGGCGTGGAGCCTGACTCTCAACAGGAACCTGTTTAGGTCATGAAACCCATGCAGTCTATTTAAATCCCCCTTGCAGTCCAAACGAAGGCATAAGCGCCTAGTCGAGGAGCGTCCTTCGGCTATTTATAGCGAAGCACCTTTTAGTGCTAAGCTTTCTCCATTTACTGCTTTTGTCTGATGGCATTTGATAAAGAAAATCTTGGTTTTAAAATTAATTGAATGCTGCTACATTGTTGCTTATGGACAAGTTAAAGACGATTAAAAGCGACCGACTTATAACAGTAAAATGGTACAGGATAGTGTGCTAAATCGCATTGCAAGCAGGCTTGGCGAAGAGCAATACGTGGGCGGACACCGTGAGTTATCCTGTAAGACAGCGACCAGACACCATCACAAATTATAATACGTGCTATACATTACAATTAAACGACTATTTAAATCATTTAGCTATTAATGAGAGGCACCGTAAGCTGCCAATGCCTGAAGCAGAATTAATGACGCTGTTCTATGTGGGTGCATATGTAGGAGTACCCGAATCGGTACGAGTTGCATAAAACAAAGAGCTTTAATAAGTCCATTGTTTTGTAAGCGGTTTGAAGCGAGATTGAAAGGCAATCATTATTGTTTCATTTTGCCAAGAAACTAACTGCTGTATTTTAGACACGAACCGAACCATATTGTGTTTACACCTACTTCCTCATCCTCAGATGACAGAATACATTGCATACATCAATGTCATCATGGTAGCTTACCAATGAATTCAAAAAAATGTATTCAATAGGTTTAGAGGTATCTAAAGAGATAAGTTTATCGGTCTTTTCTAAGCTCAAAAAAGTAAGCTTAAAAGATAAAGATCAAAGGAAAAATACCAGTTTGGTTAACTTTATGTACTTTTTATAGAGCTTTATACCTTTCGTCATAAAGTAGGTACTTGAGAAATCGCAGATAGTTCAAGGTGAACAAAGTAATTAAGACAAATTGATCAATAGCTAACTTTCGGATGAAAGTTAGCTAAGCTTGGATAAGCATAATCTATAATAATAATAATAATTTAAGAAGAATAATCTAACACAATATGCGAGCAACAATAAAAGCTCGAACGCAAATACCAAGTGCTGTGCCCGCTGTATCCACATTCCAGCCTATTCGCCATCTATTCACACCATTTCTAGGAGCCGTATTTAGAACGCTTGGTATCTTCTAGCGCGCAGACTATTCTAAAACTGCTGTAGGTATTCATGCCGCATTCCGTGTCGTTGCGAAGCGATCATCATAATATTTGCAACGATGAGTAAACTACCGACTTACACCAAATTTTTTACTTCTTTTTTCATGTCTTACAGGCTCCGGATTAGGCTATTGGCAGCTTTAAAAAGTGCGATCGAAGATAAACTAGCACAAGCTAAGTGAAAATAACAGCTATAAGAACGTACCCGAGATAACCGATCGTGAACCAAAGTTCCAATCATTATTAGCATGTTGATAAAGAAGCTTGCAGCTTAGACCAAGGTCTCAAGACATGCAGTCCACGCAGTAGAAAGTGTGAGTGGGAAAGAGGGCAAGAGGGCAGAGTCATCAACGTAATAAGCTGACTCATACTACGCGCGAGCACGTAACCTGCAGGCTTGTAGGTCTAGAGAAATCTAGACGGTACATGGTGCATCCTTAATGTAACTGTCCAATAGAATACTCAGTCCCTTCTTGTATGAATTTACAGTATTCTATCCCAATACTATTTAAACTAATCGCACAGTGTAGCTTGTCTGGTACTTATAGGCATAAACCATGGTAAGCTAAACGGGCAGTTAATGTTTGAATGGGTTATAACATTTAGTAGTATTTACAGCACCCTTTGAGCGCTTCCGTGTTTCAAAGAGCATATTATTAAGTTGCTGGCTATAAAAATAGCAAAGACTTGTCAATGTCTACTGGTCTAGGCAACGGACTGCCATAACCATAACACATTCACTGCAGGTTGATTTATAATACATATAATATCTATATTAATACCACCCAGACATAATTACCCTCTAACTAAGGGTCACAGCATGCCCGGTTAAGAAGTGAAACTAGCTAACGGCGTTTTTTCTGTTTATATTTCTGTCATTTCTACAATTATTATGATATCATACCCTAAGTTTGTTTTATTTTTGCTATATGGGATCCTGCTTTAGTGCTTTAAACTGTAATTACAGTAATAGTGGTGTACGGTGAAAGTCCTGTAACTGATTTTGTATAGTGAAATGTAATATGGATGAGTTCAAATTGAAATGTAATGTGTGGGTGAGCAATGATAACGAAAGTCAGGTGACGAAGAAAATACCAGATACAAGATCATTTTGAGTTGTAGCTTTTATGGAGTACGAAATTACAGCATTTTGTGAAGTGTCCGGATTACACAAGTGTAATAAGAGTCAGCTAGGAGAGCTAAGTGGGTGCTCGGCAACAGACAGTTTTTACATCAATTCAAAACGAGATCGTGATGGCATTTGCTGCACGAAGCGTAATCTTTGCCTTTCACAGCGAAGCGTGTGACATTAAAAACTTAGGGCTGATCACGAATAATTATTTGTTTTGTTTATAAGCTTAAAGTAAACATCTTCAAAACTATATTCGTTTCAATTTATGGATGAACATAGAAATGATTCATATGAATGAACTGAAAAACCAGATGATTCAAATCTCTAAGAATAAAGGCATAAATACAGATTGGTTGAAAACCAAAGACACAAATGACCGTTTTGCTGTGTTTTAAGGGTTTATATCCAAAAGGCGATAATGAATCCCTTTGCTTGTAGGACATGTCAAATTCCTAACATTATTTTATGAACATTTTGAGATTTGAAAACGCGGATGTGATTCTGTAGGGCGACGACGTCCTCTTCCTGCGGCGCGGCGCGTAAGGTCATATGCGGGGCTCGCAGTCAACGTGTTAAGGTAGGCAAATCGTAATTGGTATTTTTTTGTAATTTTAATTTCAAGATAGTTTTAAATCTAGATAGGTAGAATTGGATAATACGAGTGTGTGATCTCTAACCTTTGGTAGATTCTAAACCAATGTTCTTCTGCAACTGTAATCATTTATTATCAAGGAATCATTGTTTTCTGCTGCAACAAACCTAGATTAGCAGTGTTTTCACGCAATTAGCGCTTAGTCAGTCGTACCAATAATGGTTTTTGCCGTATTTCTTACAACGACCTCATTATGTTTCGATATTGGTAAACTGTTTTCTTCAATTCAGTCTAGACGTAAGTAAATAAGAATGAGGTGACCTTCAGCTATTGTAAAAGAAAGAGCTGTATCGCCGGCCGGTGTGGCATGACGACTATGACCACAGCAGCGGCCATTTGGCGGAGTTACTTCCGCTTTGAACCTTCTAGACTTGCTGAGATACATTCAATTCACCGAGAATAATTCAATAGCAGAACTATTGAATTATTCTCGGTGACATTATTAGCTAAAAAGTTTATATTTGAAATTACGTTGCAACATACGTCGTCCTTCTGTTCCCATATCAATTAATTTCATGCTATTCCATTCTATACTGAAAATGGCGCGTGTCTCGTGACAAGTTCCTTCCGAGATATGGCTGGTCGCATCCCCTCTGCCATAATTGCAGCCATTAAGATGAGTCACGCTTAGTGACGCGACACTACTCCGCCTGTCTTATCAATCGCGATCGTCAGATCTGACGCCTCCTACTTGCTCTCACAGACTTCGTGTAGAGCGAACGCGCGGAGCTTGAGTTAGTGCAGCTGAATAAATTGATGGGTTGGGTAGTACACAGATACATATCATATTTGCCGCCCTTCTGTCGTTGAACATTGCATTAAACTTCAGTGATTCTGGGCATATTTAAAGTTTGCCTTCTGAACTAGGCCTCATAATAATACTGCTCCAGTCTAAAGTTATAGGCGATTCACAGCTGTAACTTATGATTCATATTTATTGCGGAGCGTGGTTGGAATTCTCATTCCTACAACGCTGTTGCTATGGATCATTCTTAGCTGAATTACAGATTCATTATTGCTTTTCATGTTGAGTTGCCATCGCCACCGTCTCAGAGTTGAAAACATTCCGTTACTTGCACGGCCACGCAGCGTTCTCATGGACTTATCAAATATTATGGTGTTTCAGATTTATCATCACCTACTTAATTTTGTAGGAAAGTATCAAATAAAGGTATTTTTGATAAGTTTAGACTAAAATGGTCCAAGTAACCACATCCTCAACATCCCTCAATATTCTCCGCAATTTCAATTTCGACGGATTCGGAACGGCCTTGAAGGGCTTTTGCTAGCCACATTACGGATTGCTAAGCTGTTGCCACAAGGCAGAGAAAGCGTCGGTCGTTGTCGTTTCCGCGCGAGGGCCCCCGGTAATGGCGGAGTAGCCGCGGTGGCACAGGCGAGCTCCCGCAGTGACGTCAGCGCGGCTAATTAGCACGCAGCGCTTACCGCGCTTTGCACCCGCAGGAAACCGCTTACATCATCGGATCCTACGTGAAGCGTTATTGTTTATCGCTGGCTGGCGGCCGGCCGGCCTACCGCGGAGTCCTGATATGTTCGCTTGAGCCTGCGAGTAACGCAATGGGTGGCTGGCCATGCCAGCTGTCAACATTATCTTATTTTCCCTGCGCTGGTCTCTGTATGATAGGAATATCAGTTTACTCCGTAATTCACCCTTGTAACAGATAGGTTTTATTAGTCTATTGAGCCTCCACTTTCATCATTGTATAAACAAAAATGATTGATCTTTCGTTTTTGCCTCATTCGGAATATCCTTCACATGTCGCATGACATGCGTACATAATCAAATGCAATCAACAGCACATTTGTTGCCCAGGAATAAATCAACATGTTTGATGACAATTTACAAAAAGAAGATCCCCCTCATGTCATGACACATTTATCCAAATACATTTTAATTCCAGCAAGAACATGTGTCCGATATTTAAATTTCTCAAAAAGGATTGAGGAAGTTACATCGGCATGTAAAATTATATTTTTTTAGATAATGGCTAAGCTGGATCAAATTTCAATTAAGTGCAAACCCTTCTGAAAGTATTTGGGAATATTGGCGCCCATCCAATGTACCTATTGTTTATGCAAAACTACCAAACCTTTATGCGCAAAAGGTATGTGATTTATAGTGGTGGTACAATAACAAAAATTTTGATAGATGCTTTACATACTTTCCTTATGTTGAGAAAAAAGACAGCGTTTTATAAAGCGCAATGAACCTCTAGCCTATTAAAGCGCTGTTCGTCCAAATTATAACGAACGCCATAAGTTATCTTTGCGGGCGCGCCTATATCAATTACTTCAATTAGTCAACGGTAATGTCCCTCTTTTCCTGCTGAATAAATTAGTTTCATCAGCTTCAACGAGATCGGCCAAGCTCTGCGTTCCATCAAGGGGATAACCCCTCATCCATCACCCTCGAATCTTTTGATGTACCCCACGCCCGTGCAACTTATTGACCAATATACCCAACTACTATTAATCTTGTCACTTCTCCTCGATCTGAGACATATCCAGTGTCAGCCGAAATGAAATCAGGGCTCCTTTGACACTAGCCAAAGATCTTTTTATAATCAGAAGCTGGCCGAGGCACGAAGCACGATAAATGTTTCATATCCATTTACGGTATAAAACATTATAAGCTCGAAAGATGCGAAGCAGCGAGCCTCAGAAACCGTTCTAAATAAGGAACGTTTATAAATATCCCGTGACGGAGTAAGAATGGAGATTTCGAAGGGTATAAGTCCGCGGGCGCTCAGGACGAGAGAAATAAAATAAAATATCGTGTGACATATGACAGAGCACTAATTTAAGTCCCCCGCGCCTAAAGTCACAGAGGCAGTAAATCAAGCCGCTCCCGTGCTCGAAATGTAAATACTGATATGAGTGAGCACGGCAACATGCAACGACACCTCCAGATCGCGTTAATAAACCCGAGACATGAATATTAATATTCATAATAATTCACGTTAACAAAGTCTAGTAAAAACATCAAAAAATTAAACGCTTCGTTGTATCGCTTGTAGGTTTAGTTTGAGTTCGGATAAGATCATAAAAAGGTCTTGTCATTCATAAACGCAAATAAAGAAGAAAACATCTTCTTAGAATCTTCTTCATTAAAAATTGAAAGCATTCGATCATTAAATGAATTAAAATCATGTTTACAAAATACTGTTAAAAAGGAATGTATACAATTCAATCTACGCCTGCAGCCATTACTCTGGGTAAACGTTGAGGCGCGCCGTGAAAGGGCCTTCATCATAACAGATTACGTGCTTGTGGCACGTGTGGACTATTTTTACGAGATACCAATCACGTCCATCTGTTACTCTCAGTAACTATATCTTTCTTTCTACCATATTATAAGCTTTCTAAGGTGTTTATCATAGCAGTTACAAACCAAGCGATGGAAGTGAAATGTGCATCTTGTTACAATTTTTTTGTTGGGCTATACATAACATGTGTGTGAGCAACCAAAACGAATTCGAAATTATGCGGTATGTTTGGTATAGTTATTATAAATAAGGTAAATACCATGATAAACTTGTTTTTATAAAAACAACAATAATTCAGAAATTCATACTAGAAATCTTGAATCGTTCGTTCAAGCGCTCGGTATTAAGAAAGACGTATTTTGCACGCTGCCAGCTACCGGAGCAAAAACATAAAACAAGAATAAAGTTCAAACACAGTAAATCAAAGTTATTGTCTGTTATTCTGGACTCGCACCGGTCACGATCCGGTTCCAGAGATCATTACTCATACCACTGTCTTCTTACATAGTGTGTAAAAAAAGCTCAGAGATTTCAAATTGTGTAGCACTTCATTCAACAAAGGTAGGATACTAGATGCCGGTCTAATCTAACTTAACAACTTCTAAGAGTCCGTCATCTTCCCATCTCGACATGTCTGGCTAACCAGCGGAAACGTTTGCTTTATTAATGGACTAGACTAATGGATTAATGTTTATTTAATAAAGACTATTAAAGTATCCTACTAAGGGAGTATACTAAACTAAACGATGGTTGGTACACCCGAGTTTATGTAAAAGGCATATTCCTATAGCAATTACGCGGCCGACTTCATAGCACTAATGAGTCGCCGGCCAGACTCAGCTTCGGCAAAGTTAAGCGTTTATTAAAACTTGAAACCAATTACACGAGAAACGGTAACATTTTTAGAGTTACCACTCTGTGAAAATACTAGACATTGCTCGTTTATAGTTTTAATAACGAAAGAAACACAGAATGTGGAGCGACCCGTTACTGTATCACACAAAATGCTGTACTTTAACAAGTCTACAACTAAGCTAAACTATATGTGAATCATAACATGCTCAAGTGACATCATCAAACAAAAGAAAAGTTTTAACCAACAACAGAGTGTTGTAAAATAAGATTGTGCCCTTAATCGATCGATAGTACCTCAACAGAGGGACATTTCCTCACGCACCGAGTCAGGCCAGCCCTCATTGAAGGAACTGCTACGTGCATGAAATACAAAAAGCGCAATCGTAGACAAGCAAGGATTCTAATGATATAAAATCAATACGTGGAACCCAAAATAGACAGGGATTAGATCACAAGTGCAAAATATGAGACATCGATTACTCAACATTTTGGAATAATTGCATTGAAGTAGGATGAAACTAATGCAGAGTTTGAATGTCATCTAAGGTCAATGCACTATTACATACAGAAGTATCATTGAATTTCATATTCCAAAATATGACGTAACAAACACTGGGTAATGTAACAAAAGTTATATAAATTTTTGAAAACTTTTTGTTATAATGGGTTGTTATGAAAATTTTGCTACAACGATGTAAAAATTCTCATTTCGCATAAATGATTGAGAAAAAAGTTATATCTAGTGGTTGTTATATTAATTAATATAACAATGTACATAGTGGTGTTTGTCCGTCTTTTACGGCAAAAGGGTAGAATAGAGTCTGAGACAAAAAAAAGCCACGCGAGGAAATTCGATTATGACGTTTATATGAAAGGTTAGTTAATTTATTACGTGAAATTAACTCTGATGTACCTACTCCATGACTGGTCTTGAGAGACTAAGTTAATAAGCTAATTTAAATAAGTCTTGCGTTTATAGAGGTGTAATGAAACTCTTTTAAACAGAAGCAAATTATAAACCGTATGACAAGTAAATTATAATGTGTTACTTTCGAGATTATGAGTGAACAAAGAGCATTGATTAACTTTTATTATCTAACTGGCAACAAGAGAAATTCAAATGATCTTAATCTACGAATATGTAATCTGAAGTAAAGTAGCTAAGTATAGCAAACACGGGTTAAGAGATAATACTGGTATACATGTTAGTAAGCTTCTATAAAACAATCTCTTGTGTTCATAAATCAAAATTATTTAAAACAAAGAAAAGGCAATATAAACACAAATAATTCCGAAATGGCGACCTTTCTAGACTCACGCAAGTTTAATACAAGAAATGACATTTTCACACTTATTAACAGTAGGTAGTGTAAAACTCCCACGAGAAATTTCGAAATCAGGTAGGGTGGAGTAACGCAGGGGTGATATTACACCACCAAGACAAAAACGCACTCGATTCCGGGTTATTTCATAAATCCTAATAAAAATAGGGGAAAGCAGACAGGCAGGTAGGCTCATGCAGTTACATTGAAACGTGTTTAAAGCTAACAAGATATTGCACCTGTTTCATACCCGCACAAATATGGCATTCAAGTTTCTGCTAGCTAAGCTGATTGTTCCAAGTTGAGAAAGCTATTATCTGCTTTACGTTTTCCCAATACTTGGCAAAGACTCTATGCACCAACATTGGCATATTTTAGCGTCGTTAATATCGAAGTCAGTTCATATTTTTAGCGTTATATATTTCAGTTGCAGGTTGGCCCAGGTCGGGCGGCATTCAGGCCGTATAATACAATAAGTTATTCATGATTGCAGTTCTGTAGGTAGACACTAGACACTATGTAGGCATGGTGAGCGGCGAGCTGCGAGGGTTGGAGGGGGTCAATGACCGCTTCGAGACGTGACGTCATCCGCCCTACAGCTGTCTATAACCATGACGTCACTAACACTGCCCTTAATAAACATAACTCTAATCAACGAAAACATAAAATCCAATCTGAACAAAACATCAGAATATGGTCACCACATGTCCGAATATTTATATTCATAATATATGTAAGGATATTTATTTGAATCATACTTGTAGAGTTGACGTAGTACAAGTTCAGGTGACGGCTGATAAATAGTTTATTCCACTTTGTGCATCCTAAGTAGCCTAGAGAGTGAGAACTATAGTAGGAACTTAGACCTACCTAACTACTTTTAAGAGAGCCTAAATTGTATATAAAAATAAATAGTTATTAGTTAAATAACACAAGACAGTGTTCTTCTTGTTTACCTATTTATTATTTTGTATTACGTTAGTAGTTTTTGGCAGTAAACTTATTATTATTTAAAGAAAAAATTACAATCATATAAGTCTCCACTTTCAAGATTGTTTGATTGATTTTGCTTTTATTTCAAGCCACAGTGTCAAATAAGAGCAAGTGTACAGTATTAGAAACGACCTTAGCTAGATGACACCAAGTATATTATTGAAAAGTGACCCAATGACAAAACAATGGAGTCACAGACGACTTTGTCACAATTTATAGCCAGCCTGTCAGAGCTGAGTAAAGCGCGGCGTCACAAATGGCTACAAGAGTGATTAATTGACCGCATTGGTAAGACAAAACGCATCAAGAGAAGCTGAAGAGCCATAGAAAGTACCGTAGCTGTGAGTAGCGGGATCGCCGTGATTTCTCATCATAACAGCTAAGTCTGAGCGGCCACCGAGCCGCGGCTAACACGCCAAATTGTGCTCTCGAATAGAGCAAGAATATTTCACGTGCAACTGTATTTAATGACGGCACGGAGGTAATAGTCTGGGAATCCAGCCCGCAATAGAATCTTATGCAGGTGAGATCAGAGGTGATAGCCCAAACAATGGATGCAGCGGTACTTATGCAAATAGAACAGCGATGTTGCAAAAACCTTGCGCTCCGTGAACGGTTCGCATGTTTTATGTTCTCGGTATTCGCTCTTCCCCTCTCATAAATAAAATTGGACTCAGAGGGAATCGCTATGACTAACACTTTTTGCAATACTACTGCTTGCTTCGAACGATGAGTAATCTTCGCCATGAGCTATGTTACAAGATTACGATAGGCTGAGAGCAAAAAATGGTAATAAAGTAGATACAAGATAATAACTAAGTACCATACATACCCATTAACGACCAAACTTCTCTCATTTATTACATTACGGATTATAAATTCTTTAATATTTTTTATAACATGGTTGAAAATTGTATAATTGTAATATGTACTAATACTATATCGATGGTATTCATGTTATTTGTTATTTTATTTATTAATTTTGAAAATACATGCAATTTCAACATTGCATTTTCTGTTTATGTTTGGTGCTTCAACTGTTACATACTATAACTACAACTTAACACAAAATCTAAAACATAACAAACTCCACGTAGGTAATTGAATCTTGTTAGATTTCCATTAGATAAGATGCTCTTAGAAGATTCGTGCCTTTCTAAGGTACGGCCCCTAAAGATGAAATCAACGGGCCGATCGCTCAGGTGGCCCTTTGTATTGAGACAGTTCAATAGTACACACATCTGTCTTGTCTGGACGTCTGTTGTGCCAACGGACGGATGCTATTGCGTCAACCGACAGGTATCATACTGTAACAAGTACTATCTCTCAAAGTGTTTTAACATTGGAATGTTCTACTGTTGCGGTAATATTTAAGTTCTAAGTGTAAAGGTGTGTATCGACATTGCGAGGCTACATATAAATTGCACATAAAGTGTACGGTGCTTTGCAAGTAGTCTCTCAAAATCGAACACACGTAGATAATACACGGAGACAATAAGATATGCTGGAATCACTTAGACAGAGCAGTAGAGTCGCCATTTCAAGCATCCTCGTAATGTCGTAGTTATGCTGGAATCGTCAGGTGTAGAATCGCCAGCAGCTTAGTAGAAACACCCCATAACATACTAAAAGAGAGTTTGTATACAGACCTCAAGATAAAACTTAATGGTAATGTGATAAAATGCGCAGTTCATGTATTTTAAATGTTCAGTTCTAGATTGATTGTAGCGACTTATATGAGCTGGCGCTGATTAAAAAAAGACGTTCACAACTTTGACAAAATTAATTGCTGTACGTACATGCCATTTAATATAGGTACATGTAAGTGGTACATAAGTAGAGTTAATCCTATGGTAGACTGGTATGTCGGTATAGGAACTGGTCGTATGAAGTTATAAATCATTGATTTAAGAGCTGCTGCTTCTCCATAAAAGATGGATGCAATAAATCTGTTTCAAAACGACGCAACAGGATTTCGTGTCGCCATCAACTTTGCTTTTATTACCTAGACATAAACAAGCGCGAAATAGCATCAAGATCATCGTGCAATAATCCCATTTTCACGGTGGGTTCGTAGACCCCGACAGAAAGTCCGGCTCGGAAGTTTGCGTGACCATACCGACTGTGGGGAACACTTATTTAATTAAAAACTATGAATAAAGGTGTGTCAGCACTTTCGGTTTATCGATTGACAGCAGTACCCGCCACCATGTTTGATACGCCAGACTATTAAAATACTTGCTATAATCGAGTCCACGCCACAATCTCACCGGATCTCCCGCATCCAATCAAGCATTCAATCTCATAATCACAACACTCAACTTTCAATCCAATTGCATTGCAATCATTCAAAGACAGGTTAGGTGAAACACCGGCCGGCCGGCATCGCGCGCCGGTTCTCTATCAACACTTGTGTTATAAAATTGGTGGTAGAGCCGGTGCTGCAGGCCGGTAGGCAGGGACTGTATGAGCAGGTGGTAGGACTCACATAAGTGCAGGCGCGCAGGGGTGCAAGCCGCCGGTCCTGGGATCACTCACTGCACGGATCGCGTGTGGCCGTTCGCGCGGCCGGTGTCTCGGGGACTGGCGGAGCGCGGCCCGGTGCAGCCGGAGCGCACCCCGCGGCCCCTCCGTTCCGATGCCGCCCGCACCATGCCCTCCAGATGTTACCCCGAACCGCAATCCGCCAAACTACCTATTTTACGACTATATTGACCCTTTGAGGATCCATTAACTTGGACTAAATGCCCCTAATTTCATTACAGTTTCAGGTCTCAACTCAACTAACTATCTGAAGCATACCGGTCGTACCAATAATATAATTTTCATGAATTACGAAAAATGAATATTATTGCGAAACGTGGTGTTTGGCGGATGGTAGAAGTGGACGCGAGGCGACGACCCCGGCGGCCACGCTCCGCCGCGCCAGCCTGCACCGCCTCGCCGAAACTTCGCACTTCACTTTTCCACTAGGAACAGTTCAGAAGCGCGCAAGCCGTGAAATTACCGCAAAACTGACGTAACATTTGTCTCAAACTACTTATTCGTGTTAAAATCAGCCGAAAATAACTAAAAAGCTTTGCTGGTGTTTATAATGGTAAGGACAGCCCTTATTAAACTAATTTGTTCATCTTGTGTGTAGAATAGGATTTTTTATATCAGCATCACTTTCCTCGGCTTGGAAAATTACATTCAACTCAGGTCCATCTTAAACGGAAACTGTTACAAATGACAGTGTCGTGTGTAGTCTACATTACCATGCAGACAACTCTCGTTGAGCAATTAACCATTCAAGCGCAGCCTTGCTTTCGCCAAATGTAGAAACTTAAATGGTAAAATGTCTCAGTTACACAAGCATATAATCGCATTTTGATACGGATAAAAGACAATTTGCGTATCCAAAAACAGGAAGAACTGTAAATGTATCGATTATTAATTCAGGTTTAAGATGCGCATTGCAAAATGTTTGAGCTTACAAAGTGAACAATGGAGACATTACATAGTGGCCGGATAAGGTGAAGTTTGGTCCATGTGGCGTCGTGCTGAATCCCAATGAGGCAGAATTGCCCGCGGCATAAATGTCTAGTTGAACTATTGTTCGACATGACTCACACCCGCCATAATCAATGCTTATCGTCACACCTTGATGCTCTTTCGGCAAAGTACCCAGCGGTATGATAAAACCATTTGCAAAACTCATTACGCAGAATTCTTGTGAATGGATTGAAGGAAAGGTTTTGAACCTTTCGAAGCATATTCAAATGGAATAATGTTTATATCGACGAAAAACTTGTGCAGATCACAAGGGTACGGCTTGATATTTACAGTTAGCTAGCGGATGTCACGATGTCTTTATTTAATAGCGATAGCCTCTGTTGCCAATTACGGGCCATTACTCACGCGTGTGATATTTATTAATAAGTATAAATATTTTATCCATCTAGTCCACGTCTTCTGTCATCGGTCATCGCTGAGCGTGCTCATTATCTATCTTTCTCAATAACAATTAACAATAACCAAGAATAACCTTTAAACTAATACCTTGTAATAATTTAAACTCTGTAATTCGATATTTTAATTGACCTGATGATTTTCGAAGAAAATAATCCAAATCAACAGTTTTTATTCAATTTCAGTATTTTGATATCTCTATCAAAATAAATGGTAATCTTTGACAATAATGAGTTTGACGTTATATTAATTTGGAGGCCGGGTGTACAAAAATTGCGCGGCCATTCAACTGGCCGCAGTCGCAAAAAATACAAATGTCTATTATGGTGAGACGCAAGAATAGGGACGGAATCCGCGCTACGCACACACTTGAACTCTCACGTGCCTGCGAAATACCAAACTTAGCGAAAAGGAAAACAAATAACAGAGCTTTGTCTTTACGGCCAACCCTTTCAAACTGATCGATCGTTCCTGGTTCACTTCGTTTGAAAAACTACTATTGTGACATGCAATGACTAAGCACAAAGCCTGAAAACGATCTTTCATCATCTTTGCAACAGCTGTCTTGTCTTACTGGCTATCGTCAGAGTGGGATGGCAGGACAATGGCGGCACTGAGCATACATGGATCAAACCAAACATCGCTTGACAAACATTAACTACCACGCCAACTCCAATACAGCTCGATGCAAATTTAATCAACAAAAAATATTGCAAGGCTGATTTGAAAAGCAAAAATTCAAAGACCTATATGGAAACATTTCTTTTGGTGAACTTACTCGTGGTCAATTGACATGGCATGGCCAATCAGTAACAGATGCATAGCAAACTATATGCTTATGTTTATAAAAGTTAATTCTACTGGTCAGATGATTTATATTTATGCCGAATGAAATTATTTTAAGATAATATTCAATTTACTCTGACCTTTGCAGGGAAGTCAATTAATGAAACCGATAAAGGCTACAACAATCACCGTTCTTAAAGAGAAGAATGATGGCTTGACCATAATGTGACTAATTGTAATGTGAATGAAATCAGTCTGTTAATTTTGCTGTACGTGACACAGACTGAAATTAGAAAAATGATTTTAATAAAAAAAAATATTCGTTGTAAAAATAATGCATGACAAACTTTAGGCTTTTTGATACGGATATAAATGAAGACGGATTTGCTACAATAGGAATTTGAAATGAGGCAAGACAATGTACCTATACTTGTTCGCATACACACGCGATTCAAGTGGATAAAAGGTATATCGTTTAAAGGTATCCAATATTGTAGGAATGCACTCTTACAATGTATACTAAGTACATATGCACTAATTTACAAAAGCAATATATTTCTGTCGTTAATTATTGTCAAACAAACATTAATTGCGTTTGAATTCTTTCGACAGCACGCTCACAAATCTCAATTCATGAAATGAGCTACTAAACAAAGACATAATTGCCATGAGAACAGAACAGAGGATACCAACTAACCGAAGATTGAATAATAGCAAGGTAACTAGGTACTATTATTACAGCCATCTGGTTGCAGGCTCTGTGCCTATGTTCAAATTGTTGAATCATTGAGGTGTCCATCCACGATATAAGAAATGTGATAATAAACTAATAGACACTTTAGCTGATATGCTGCAAAAGATTGGTTGACTCAGAGAGATATAGCATCTTTAAACTAGCATGGGTCACACACATATTACCTAACATTGCATACTGCTTCATGAACACAATTTAAATATTGCAAGCATCGAGATGGAAAATTCTAGAGAGAGAGAGAGAGAGAGAGAGAGAGAGAGAACGTTATACTCTAGAGTGGAAAACGTGGAAAAATAATGTCTGCATCACAGATATAGAAGAGTACTAGATGAAGACTAAAAATTCACTATTTTTTGAACATCAACTCATACGGCTGATCTCTACTTTCCTTATGTCCAATATCATCAGTTAGAAAGGAACGTATACATATATCAATGCGACTTCAAATGAGATCAAAAAGTTAATCGTAACAAATTTCTATGCAGTTTCATTGAAATGCCCTGGTACGAAGTCGCAGCATTCGCATTGAGATAAAGTATGCATCCCTTTCTAGCAAATGATACTTATATGGACATATGAAAGTAGAGATCAGACGTATGAGTTGTCGTTCAGAACTGTGGTCTGCATCAAAACTCGGCGCACGCTGTCAATTGCACCGACTTTGAACACTTTTCAAGCAACATAAGGTTTAAATTAGTGTAAATTTGGTATTTTGAAGTTTATTTTTGTCAAATACGCTTGGACGATTTTTGACAGTTTTCACTTGAAGACTGTCACTTTATAGAGTTCTATATAATTATTGCATGATATTATGAGTTCCCCCCACCAACGGGAGACGTGGGATAAGTTGGCACATCGTGTCGCGTTGCATTCTGCAGCACTGTTCATGTGTGAACTCAATTAGATAGTTTCGTTGTCGTGACTGACGCCGGCATGTCCGCAATTTGTTCCCGATGCTGCCGATAGGATTAATTGGCAAAGAAGAGGTGACGTGTTGCGATAACGTCTGCTAGGTTGAGTCCGGTAACGAAAGCCCGCTTTCTCTCATGTAAAACAGGGATAGTATAATAATGGATTCTGGGACAATCCCCAATCAAACCTTTTATTTCTACCCAAAGTAGTAGTTTCAGGTAGGCAATGAAAGCGGTGGATCGACAGCAGCAAGTACTCAAACACAACAACAATAATTACCAATCTGTCGGCCAAGTATAAGGACAATGGATAATATTGTAGGAGATTTATGTCCAACTATGGACAAATTAGGAGGATGACGACGAATAGCTGCTGATAGAGCTGACTAAGACGAACTTACATCATAGTTGGACGTTCTCACTAAACTAAATTCACCGAAGCTGAGTTACGATTCCTATGAAACTTTTTGTATTTCTTCCGATGATTACAAACAATTTGATAAATATTACATTATCTGGATTATTCTGGATTATATCGTTTCGTCCGTTAAAAAGAACCGATAACGAACGCTGCACAATGCCACACGCGAGATACATGCACATAATAAATAACACTTTCACTAGAGATTTTTCGTGACAATATCTAAACTCGAGCAATGACTAAATCAAATTTTTACTTAAGAAAGTATTAAGGTATTAACCAAAATAATTTATCAAAAAATATTAAACATTTTAGTATAAATGATACCCATAATTTGCTAATTAACTTCAAGTCTGTCCCCCACAGGGAGACAATGAAATAAATTCATTCACCCAACTAACTGAAGTATGAAATTGCTAATCCAATGATAAGCAATCATTTTATCATGCAGACAAAACCATGACTCTTGTATGAGCCTTTGACACACGACTGGCTCTGAACAAAGTTATAATTGGTTTTGAATATCTCATCGTGTGAGCTAAATAGAACATTGAGGTCACACTGGTCACCCTACCTGACATCGGGAAAGCCGGATAAAGCACTCGTATTACCGGATCAACCCCTCCGGCTGAACTATGCCACAATCTATGCATCCGAACGTCCCATATCAGATACATTATTTATGCTATAAGGATTCACCACGCCATCATGCCACTATAAATACAACGTCCATGAAATTTTATGCGATACAAATTTTGTACTCGAAAATTCAAGTCGCGCGCATTCGGAATATTTGCACATGATTCATGGTCATGAGTGAAGGAGAACGAATGAGTTTGATAAATAAAATCAAGATTGGGAGGACGTCATTGCTCAGTCGAGTCGTTAAACTGGAAGAATTTTACGAGATGCGGAGTGATAGACAGCTTAAATTGAAACTTGACAATATAATAACTGACAAGAACACAAATTACCTTACGTACCCGTTATAATAAGGCAAATACTCGCTTTTACCTCTGACTGTCCCCAGGCGATAGCAAACGACAATGTAATCGCGGACTTGGTACAAGTAAACAGTAGCAGTTTAAGCCTATCATAATATGCAATCTTGTCATGCGCCCACCCACAGCCCGGAACTACCGCGGAACATCTGGACGCTCTCCAATAGTCAATTTACGATGAGATAAAATTAAAATGTTCAAGCAAATCCGTTATCCGTCATCAATGACCTTATAATGGTGACGGTTGTTCCACAAATATCTAACAATCAAGTTATTGGGTATGGTTGCCTTTACTAAAACAATTTCTAAAATTTATGTTATTTGTTTTCGACCGACTAGGTATTTATGAACGCTGTCCGTCGACTCTGCTCGCTCTGCGCCGGAGGTGCAGAACATGGAAGATTGTTATTATTCAGAGTGTGCACTCAAAGCGTTAAAAAATACACAAAAGTCATGTTAAGCCTGCAGGTACAAGACGTAAACGACAGGGAATAAAGTCGCAGAATACTCGTAACAAGTATGATACTAACAAAAAGATCTAAAATTGGTGGGGTGGGCAGCAGTTTTAAATTTGAAATCGAAAACTGGGTCCTGCGTGAAAAAAACATGGAACTATATAATATACCTTTCTTATTTGCCCATTATCTTTGTCCTAAGAAGCTCGGCATATATTTTAATTTAAATATTGGCATCGAAATCAAATCCGCGGTAGTACAAATGCTCGCATAAATTATACCACTGTAATCCCCGTTATTCGATTGAAAGGATTACTGCGTCCTTTATCAGCCCTTCGGAAGAGGGGACTGTAAGATACAAATTGAGGAAATCTTTGCGGTCTCCAAACGAACTATGTGTAGCGAATCGCTCTTAAATTATCCAATCGAAAAACCAATTTCAACACCCGTAGAGAATAAATGAACTTTGAAACTCAAGTTATGTTGAAGTAATAGACCATTTACATTACTGACGTGAATGAATTTACTGTGAACATAAATAAAGTGAACTGTATACTATTACAATAATTTACCCATAATCGCAATAACTTTTCAGACAACATTATGGATATTAAAATTAGATACGCCCCTGAAAGTGAACTGGAAAAAAATACCCAACCCGAACAGGACAATAAGAGGCAAACGAACTAAAGCGTTGCTGGAGTTTCTTTTTGAAATAGCTTCGGAAAGTTTCGTTAAAAAGCACAGAATTTTCCAAGACCAGGGGGTTGGCGGGTTTCACGGTATGCGGAGACAGGGGCGGCGCAATAAATGTAATGATGTCAAAGAGACTACGACGGCGGGCGCAGTAACGAGCGAGGCCCTCCTCTGCGAACCCTACATTTTTATTGCAACGCGCCCCCTTGCTTGCAGCGCAGCGCAGCGGTCGAGACCACTCGACTGCAAAATGCATAATCACTGCACGGCTATCTACACGCTAGATCTTTGTGTAAACAGTACAGGAAGAATATATTTAGATATATTCAGAAACGTAAAATGAAGAGCACTTTATTCACACGTGGAGGCGGCATATGTAAATAAAGGGGGAATGGCGGTGAAAAGTTTAAGTTTCATTCGGTAATGGACTATGAAGTTTCGTGGAAACTTATGTTCCGATGTACGAAACACTAAATAAAACAAACCCATTTAGGTGTCTATTTATAAAAATAAACGACGTGGTTATTGGAAATGGAAAGAGTGCCTACTCACTGGCAATGCACGATGAATAGAATATGGTGTTAGTGTAGCGATGAATGCTTGATGGCGTCGCTGGTCACCGCATGTTTACAATGCAAATTCTTTTAGCCCGCGTTAGCAGGCCCCTGTCATTGTAAATTGACATTCAATGTAAAATGAGATTTATTGCCCAGGCTTTAGATGAAAAGTGGCTGTTACGCTGTTAATCGTTTGCTTACCAATCCAATTAGGGTGGTTACCGAAGTTTTCGTTTTTGTCGAATAGAATACAGTCTCGCTTGATTATCCCTGGTATTATTTTTTTTTGTATCGCAGTGAAACTTGACGTATCACAATTCACTATTACTGGCTCTGTGGCTGGCGCGAGTAGAATCGACCGATATGTCATGTGGAGCGAGACTGCCGTATACTTTCGTAGGGAACGAATAGACCACTTTCAACAATCTCATTTGTTTTTATTTGGTTTTTAATCTTTTTAGAAAATTAACTTTCATGTTTCTCGCTGGTTCTACGTAACTCCGCGTATATTCATTATGCCTATAATACTTATAATAAGAGATACTAAAACTAAGATATGAGGAGGGTTACACGCAAATTTACTCTTAAAGTATTTTCAAATAACTACCCACTAAAGCCTACGAAACCAATTGAAGCTTCCATCCATCCATCCGCATCAGCCTATATCAGTCCACTGCTGGACATAGGCCTCCCCTAATAAAGGGGCATACCCATAATCCCCACGCTGGGCATGCGGGTTGGGGATCGCAGGGCACAGCTTCTCGCACCACCGACGCTGCTGCCCGTCAGTGGCCAGGGGATTTAGCTGTGCCGATGTGGGCTGTGCTATGCCGCAATCAGCCGGCCGCCAGAGCCCCGTTCGTTGTGTAGCAGGGTGCACCACGTGCAGGTGGGGTTGGCTTGGGTTCCGAAGATAGGGGTTGGAACCCTGTAATTGAAGCTTACTGTGCAGCATCTGAGCTTGATCTCTGATGCTGCCAATGCTGAGTAAGGGTCTTTTTTTACCCTTTGGTAGTACATTTATATATTAATTTTATCTAGGTATTTTTTTTTATATCGGCCAGCTCTTGACCTCGAGGCTTGCATAGGCAAGGATGAGGTCGACGATAGGGCGAGCTTTCCCAGAAGATACCTATTAACTCTTTTTGAAGCCGTTAGGGTCGTAATTCGATGGAAAAACTGACGCTGGCAGCTGATTCCATATTTTAGCAGTGTGCATTATAAATGATGTTTGGAAGCGCTTGTCTAATTTTAAGATAATTATAAATATATATTAAGATACTCTAGTTGTATACCTACCTACTTTTTATATCTTGGGTAAAATAAAAACCTTTTCTTTCTTTCTTTCTTACTGTCAAGAAAGAGGAAAAAAAAACACAATCATTAGCTTCTCCGAGATGGGTATCGTTTACTAAGCTTAAACATAACTCGGTTTGGTCTCCAGCGCACACTAAAATCTGTAGTAACATATCAGATAAAAGTCCGTTACGATGACTTCAACTCTTATGCGGCTATTAAAGTAAAGAACTTGTAGAGCAAAAACTTCCTTCCGAAGAAAATTGCGAAGCCGTAAATATGCAGTTAAGGCCCTTGCAAGCAATGACCGTGCTATCGTTGATTACCTAAATCACCTCTTAAAAGCGAAATGGCACATCAATTTCAAAAGCCAATCCTAACTAATATTATAAATGCGAACGTTAGTTTGTTTGTTTGTTAGTCTTTCACGCCTTATCTACTCAACCGATCCTCATAAAAATTTGGCATATAACATCAGGGGTACAGAAACTAATTTTGAAATCCGTCCACAATTGGCGGACAAATCGGTGATCTTATATAAAAAATATAAACAATCGATCATAGAACCTCCTCCTGTTTTAAAGTCAGTTAAAAACAAAAACTCCGACACCAGAGTAGGCCATTGTTAAGAGCTCATACGAAGAAGGAAGGAAGGAATGAATGGAGGGAGGGAGAGAAGAAGGAACGAGGGCAGGAAGGAAATCGGTTAGAAAGGACATGGGTAACTCTTCATCCAGAAAAAAGTACTGTTCCTGAGGGAGAGTAAAATAACTATAGAAACAAATTTTAACGCGAGCAAAGCCGCGGGCATAGGCAAGCTAGATCCCTATAAAACCCAAGTCTGCTTTCTAAAGTAATGACTTTACAAGTGATATGTCCTGATACTATTTCATGGGCAATATCTTATCCATTTAACCTGGATAGTTAAAAGATACCGTTATTTGAATACAAAGTGGCAGTAAATAAATCTAGAACTGCTACGGTTAATAACTTTATCTAATGGCTATCTGGAGGCTGCACATTCTGTACAGCATGTATTGAATATAGAGAACATTACTTGAAGCCAATCAAAACATATTTGTAAAATCTTTATACACTAATTCGTTGACTGTGCGACTGTAGGAGCTCGGCCAGCTGCATTTCCACGGTTCTATTATTCAGCACTCAAAGTGTTAAATATTGTAGTTTGCATCAAAATTTTGATCATTTACCAACACTATATAAACGCTTGAGTACCTACACACTTGAATATGTATCTTTTCTTTTATTAAAATGTGCACGCCTGAACAAGGTAGAGAGGATATAATTGGGATAGAACTTTTGTACTTATATTAATTGAAATGATTAATGAAATAATAAATAATATCGAGCTCAGGACAGGGCGCAATGGAGGCCTATGTCCAGCAGTGGACTGCTATAGGCTGATGATGATGAATGAAATAAATAAATATGATATATGAAATTTTTCTCATTCCTTTCACTCTGATTCTATCTCTCTTCGGCCGCTCTCTATGCTTCATTATTACTCGTACATTCATACTCATCACACTTCTAGTCACATGACTTGAAAAGCAGGGACAGATTACAAGACTTAACTACAGTTTACTGTAAAGCAAGGGCAGATTACAGTCCATCGGCAACCGTCGACGGAGAATTCTTCTACTTCTTCGTATAAACTAGTGAAGAACTCTGGTGTCGAAGTTTTTAGACCGCCGCGCCGGGGCCTTCGATATGGCTTAGCGACCATCCAATGAGTGACCGGGCGGAATTTGCTTCTCTGAAGTAAGCCATGCCACGAGAGCTTTAGTTGCAAAGGAAGGAGCATTGACACTACACAACTTGCCTATGCAAGAGCGTAACATAAACAAACGTACTAACACTTCTCGCAATTATCGCGAACGATCACTCACTGAATACTGACTAGACATTAGAGTACTCGACCAAGATAGTCGTATAAACAACTAGATCGTCCGCGGTTCCGTTCGCGTTCAACTGGATATAAAGTAGCCTATCCCCCTGGCAAAGTTTCAGCTCAAAACGGTTTAGGCTTAAAGGAGTACCAAACATTTATACTTACATCCAAACAGACTTTCGCATTGATTTATTTTTATTTTAGAAGTTTAGGAAAACGTACAGCTAATAAAAATACACCTATGTTAATAACTTTAAATGCATCCTAAGTAGTCTATTAGTAAAACTGCAGGTAATGAAGCAAATCTAAAAAATCAAACAAAGTCGGTTTAGTTACACCATTTTTTACAATAACGGCTGGATCTATTTTCACGATTTGATTTGAAGAACATTGGGTTTCCAATACTTTATGTTTACTTTATGTTAGAAATGGTTACTTTATGTTAGAACGAGAAGGAGATCGGGATCGGGATCGCGATCGGGCGCGGGAGCGGGAACAGGAAAGTGAGTGGCCGTTTTTGTTACTTGTAGCTATTAGAAAATTGTACCCTAATTATGTTAACAAACTGTATATGTGTAACAAAATAAACGTTTTATTATTATTATAAGAAGTCAAACCACATTTATTGATTCTGAAATGGTAAGAAGTGCGCCGGGGGGTTAGCCAGTTTAGTAATAAAACAAACATTAGTAATAAGGTAGAAATCTCACACATGATAATAACCTCTGAATAGTCCACGGCTAGTTGCTAAGCCAAATAGGGCCGCTTGTTAATCAATACATTCTCTTCGTACACTTTTAAACGACGCATTTATGTTCTTATCTCGTATTAGAGTTCATCCTTTAGAACGGAGGTTGGTAATGGGCTTGCTTGTTTAAATTTAAACCGGTGAAATAAAAATAACAACATTCATTAAAGCAGAATTCAAAAACATTTTGAATTTTACATCAGGCAGTTAAATACCTACTTACTATAATAAGGATTGGAGCAATTTTTATACGTTGACTGTGTCAATTTAGTTTTTTTCTGATGTATATTCTACTTCATCTTAATCTACCTTAGTAATAAGACACAAGTTTAGTGAAATGGAATAAAAGCAGATTTGGACTGGAATTCTTCGATGAAGAAAATTGTTCGCAGATCGTTAGAAGCCATTAAATAAAGAAGTATCATAATCCTATCTTATATTATAAATACAAAAGTGGATTTGTTTGTTTGTTACGCTGTCACGTCTTCACTACCCAACAGATCGTCATGAAAAAGACATGGGGTACCTTTCATCCAGAAAAAAGCACTGGACTGGACTCCCAAAGGATAGCAAAATAACTATTAACGCGAGCAAAGCTGCGGGCAAAAGCTGGTTTCATCTATAAATTTTATAAAATTCAAGATGTAAGTCATCTAGTTTAGCCAAAGAGTTTAACATTCATTAGCTAGGCAGTATTTAAGACAACTATTATTTAAGACAAAATCACTGACCTAAACTTGAACCACTCGTATACGAATACAAGGGGATTACCTAACCTAGGAATTTCCCCAAAATTTCCCATCAGAAATAAAATGTTTTTGGAGTGAAATTTCTGTACGCCGTACTATTATTTCTTCTGTGGAAATGTTGAAAACTACCAACGCCTTGCTTTATTTTTAACAATTGTCTAGTTTGACTTAATTCTCCCAACACGGTACAAAGGTTTAATAACTTGACTTTCATTCAGTTCTTCAAACGGTACGTAGTTTTAGAAATTTTAATCCGACTTTTTTTACGCTCTTGATGTTTTATGCAAAGGTTATTTTTTATTTTTTACATTAAACATTTACATAAAGTTATGTCTGTTCACGGAAGTAGACAGACATCCGGATATCTAGACACTACAGAACAGACAGTAAATGTTTACGTACTTACATCTTTACATAGTTCATTCAGATTATTTCAAATCACATTCTTTATGAATATTTTATTCTAGTCATCGTGTTTAATTGACATTGTTACTATAAACGTGAGCGCGCTTTAATTAATTACCTTAACCAGGTTTAGTCACAAAAAACTTTGGCAAAAAAAAAACAATAATAATTAGGTACTTATCCAACTTTCAAACAATTAACATGCTCGATAGAATAATTATTCATATTAACCGCAGATATGTGAAAATGGCTCTAGCAATATGAATAAAAGCAATACAAGCGACATTTCTACATTGCATAATGCAGTTTACGTTCTTATCGTTCAAATCATTCGTGAACTCGCGCATAAATTAATAGTAAACAAACAAGACAAGATGTTCACCTTCCCGATGATATCTTGATAAGTGGTGAATGAAAGTTGGCAATACCGCAGGCAGTGTCAAGGCCAGCGCGTGTTGATGTCGGCTTTGCCAAGACGCGTCATATATCAGAAAAAGATACTACTAGCAAAACGATAAAAGAAAATATTGAACAGTTGAAAAGGAATAAAAGACCAAACCGATAATAAAAAACAGTAGCAAAAGGAAAGCGCAACTTTGGAACTAAGTTGATAATGTGTTGTCTGAACACGTTTGGAATAGTTTGCAAACATAGAACATTACAGGAAACAGTTGGGAATAGTTGACTCTATCCAATAAGACAATAACTAGAAACAGAAAAGTCGTACCTATTGTCTTCATTTGCCTGCTGTTTTTCAATAATAAATTAATAAACGCCACCATAACTATATATTTTAATTGCAATGCAAGTCATGTTCAGCGCAGGTTTTTGCTGTATACGAATTATCGTATGTATTAATTCAAGCGTATCCACAACAGCATTACAAAAGTTTATCGCTTTATCAGCTTAACCAACAATGCTATCGACGGCCGTCAAGCGACACCACACGGGCTAGTGGATAGGAATATCAATGTAAACAGTAATCATACCTGTGCTTGGAATTTGCCGAAGTCTATATTTAAAGACCACAAACAAATGTGAAGCACTACTAACAGAGAAAGTCAACACGAATCAAACAAATATTACATGAGCGACAGCTACCGCCTGAGAAAGTGTAATATGAGAGGAGGGTTTACCTGAGCTATGACTGTATTTATTTACCTGAATAAACGAGCCAGTTGAATAAAATATGACCCTTCACGTTTTGCAATAAGGATTAGTTTACTAGTAAATAGGGGGCATGATCACAGATCGGCTCCCGGGCGTATTAGTGCCGTCCGGCCAACCCTCTTTGAGCTCGAAACTCACGGCTGTTTAAACTCTCAAATCGCTTAATCCAATGAAAGGGGTCTAGTGTCCATCGGAGCTAAAAGTTGGTACGGAAAATGGATTAACAACAAAATGAATATTAAATTATGAGCATTCAAAAGATCCAACCCTGTGTGATTAAATTGTCAAGGCCGTAAAGTACTCCGCTCGACGTGAATAGGAACTTTTATGTCCCCATTTGGCGCAAATGGAAATGGATTAGTATTCAGTGATTCCGTTAGGGTTTTCATTCCTTTTACTTTACCTCCCTTGGTAAACAATAAAAATGTTACGTTTACGTGGAGTTTACAATGGTGATAAATTAGAAAGGCTTCGTGGAGGGGCTGCGACAGGGGGCAAAACAAAGTATCCAATTTCTCCACCTCCCCACTTCCGATGCAATTACGACACAGTACTGTGGCCTGTGGACTGACCGCAGCTGAAATCTAGGCACCGCAACAATCTCGTTACGGAACATAAAATAATACATTGTTAGCACGATTTTTTCGCAAGACCTATTCGAACAAAGAGACCTGTTCTGGTCCGCAAGCACCGGCATAAGCGTAAATCTGCAGGTGTTTTGTTGTTCACTGGAACCGAAGCTGAATCACGACGGCTACAAGGCTATGCTAACCTTTATCACTAAAGATTACAATGCTTTACGTATTACCAAGAATTACCAAAAAGGTGAACGACCACTAGAATAAAATTACATCGCTTTAACATCTTAGTTGTACGAGCACATTGCTTACGAGTTACATACTAATTTACTCAATTTACTGCGCTCGTTTCTACTTTCTCCATTATCGAAGAACATATTAACAATTAACTACAGAGCCCACAGTAATTACTGTACCCATTTTCTACTTACAATCTGACAGGAAAATTGGTTGATCACAGATTATCAGTAACATTGGAATATGATACACTCATCTCAGTGTTGTAAAATGGCAACAATAGATCGTGATGGATCTGCAAAGGTCCACAAGTAGAGATTAGGGGTGCGTCCCTTTATGCGATGTGTCAACATTCGAGATTACAACATCTACGACTTAATTACAGTTCACCCCAGTTTAAAATCTAATACAAATGAAATTCCACCCTAGATGGCACCATCAAAGGTCGCGGAATTATCTTCTTCTGGAAACTCGTACGACTCTTAACCTGAGATCATTAGAGTACAATAAAGCGCTAATATTTAGGAAAACAGGAAAAAAATCTTTTGAACAGCGCGAAAGCTCTTATCGCCCCGGGCTGGAGTTCCATTAGAGACACTTTACACAGATTTGAGGGCGCCAGAGTTACTGTTCTAACCAAAACACAAAGGGGCGCAACTTTAGTGCTCCATTTGAGGGCTGGAAATAACTTAGATGTGGGGACGGAAATGTGTCAAACGTGTCACGAAACAACGGAAAGGGCGCTTTTGTTTTACAAGTTCTGTTTATTCCAACTAATGAAAATGATTTTAGTATAAACCAATCACATCACTTAATAATATAAAAAAAGCAAGTTAAGATATTGGCCCGTGCTTTTTCTGTCATCAAGCCATAACGGAAGATTTCGGACGGCCAAAAATACCAGAGCTCATGGTATTAGAAAAGAAGAAGAATAAGTCAAATAAACTAAAGGTACAGTTACATATGCTTATTTATAGCACGAAAGCATGCTACTATTGAGCCATTGCTACTTAGCTTTTAGCATGTGAGTCGAAACATTGCTAATAATGAGCATGCTCATTTCGAGTTTGCTCAAATTTCAACGGCCGTGCTATTTTTGGGCATGCTACCTGCAGCGCGGGTGGAAGGGAGCCTGCTTTTAGCACGTCTGAACAGGTTTGCTTATTGAGCATGCTAGTATCGATCAGTCGTTGGCTTCAGGTGCACGAATAAAATGTCTAGCCGACGAAAAAATTGCATTGCAACCAAAAGGATGATTTTATTCAATTCTGTGGAAAAGGCCACTTGGTTTTCCATTTTTCAATTGGAACACTGGAAGAAAACTTGCTAGAATGTCGAATACCAAAGCTTCCAGCCCTTGCTAAAATTGCATGTATGTTCAATTGTTTGCTATAAGCGCTCATTTAGAAGCACGCTTATTAATAGCATGCTAAATAAAAACAAATGTGTCAGTTTGAAGAGCAGGCTTGATTTAAGCATGCTAATAAATAAGCATGACATTTTATGAGCATGTGTAACTGTACCTTAAACCTAATGCAATAAATAAAAATCCATAATCATTGCAATGAACCGCAGACACGAGACAGCAATTAAGGCGACTATACAGGTCAAACCTCCTTCTCGCTCGCTCTATTCAACAATTTTGAAGATATAAAATCACTGAATGTAGTTATGCAAAATAGCAAACCTTCACGGCCTAGAAAATAACAATACAAAGGTTCATCAATAATATCAATTTGATTCTATCACGTTTTCTTGCCAAAAAACTTGCACCAATGTGATCAATTTTGGTGCAAATTTTTTGGTAGGAAAACGTGTTGGGTTCAACATGATATTCTTGCTGAACTGTATTGTTATTTTCTAGGCCTTAGGTTTGCTATTTTGCTTATCTTAATTCAGTGATTTTATAACTTCAAAAATGTTGAATAGTGCGAGCGAGAGGGAGGTTTGACATGTATCGTCGCCTTAATTGCAGTTACTGAATTTCAATTATTTTTGTAAAAACTTGTAACTTAATGCTTTTAGCAGTGAAGGTAAAACACACGTGTCACCGCGCCGTCTGAGTTCGCCTTGTTATGACGGCGGACAGTTTTGCAACTATCAAACAGTGACTCATGTAGATCGTAGATGTTGAGTGTAGATTGCCGGTGATACATCAAGGTCAATAGATCGATTATTCGAAAATTATTGACAGCAAACAAAGGACTTGATTTGAACCATGATATGATTTTGATAAGAATTAAGTCGATTAAATGAAAATTTGGACACATAAAGTTTCTTAAAAAGATTCAGAAGTGCGCCAGTTAAGGGAAGCTGGAAAAGTGAAAGTATTCGTTTACTGACGATATGATTAGCTCAAATTGGTGGTTTATTAGACCAAGATACCCCGTAATCTGACTTAACTACTCAAGTAGTTAATTTTTTTTCTTAAAATAAAATTTGCAGCGTCTGTTTTTTCATTGACTTACGACCCTAGTGGTGAAGCCGAAGAAGAGTTAGTAGGCATCTCCTGGGAAAACTCGCTCCATCGCCGACCTCATCCTTGCCCAAGCGAGCCTCGAGGTCTAGAGCTTGCCCGTAACATAAAAAAGTAGAATTCTATGAAAACATTGAAATAGGTATCAAATGTTACTTAGACAATGCTATTGTACTAAAGTACAGTCTTCTTCATCCAAAGGTTGTCTGAAACAGATCGCTTCCAAGCGATAAGACCGCCCAATGTATACCTTTCATTTATTTTAAGTTTCTGTCTGTTATTTTTAAAATTAAGGTGTACAATAAATAATTTTCATACATTCATTCATTCATTATAGTCTACACAATAAGTGACACAAACTGTTACATCAGCATTTTATGAAGATGTAGGTGTAAATAACAGTTCGAAATGCGATAGAATCGCACGCCTATTAGCACTAGTATAGCAATTCTTATAAATCAAGTTATTTTTAGAAACTTTCCGTGCTCAAGATCTTTTCGCATTATTTACGGACAATGAAACACTGCGATTCGAGTTTATGTTGATATGCTGATTCGGGAAAATTTTACACGTTATTTTCCTATTGTTTCGGTAATTTTACAACTTCTAGTAGATTACCTCTACCTCTTATAAAGGATTCGTTTGTTAAAGGGTTCTAACTATTTGGGCATAGAAATAAATCGGAATTCAGTTGTAACTATCTGTTGGTCATTTCATATAAACCTTCAAGTCACCTTGAATTCGATCTTAAATGATGTAAAAAGCTGGACTTCAAAAAAGTCAGCCACTGAAAAGTATCAATAGTTTAGAAAAAATGCAACACTAACCTGGATCCGCAGCAATCTGTCTGTACACAGAAAGTGCGACGTCATCCTCACTGACGAAGTCCCAGAGTCCATCGCAGGCTACCACCACGAAGTCTTCATCACCGTCGAGATCCACCGTCGCGTATTCAGGCTTCGCTGTCACGTACGGCTTGTATTGTGCGTCACCTACACAAGAAGTTTTTTTAATGAGGCGCAGTGGCGTCGTGGTCGGCCGTGGATGCGTTGGCGGGACGAGCTCGATGCCTTCAAAACACCTCAGGTTAGACAAGTTTGCAAGTCTATGTGATAGAACTTTGCCAAGCAGTGGGACGAATAGATTTAGAAAAAAAGTGTCTCATAAGTTCCTTGCGATCTGCCTGTTGTTGCTGTTAGCTTGAGTAGAGTTATTGCTGCACATTCGACATAAAGGTAGTGTCAAAGTTTTTGAAGAAACATGTAAAAAGAAGTTTACTCCGCAATGCAATAACAAATTAATAGGAAAAATACGACTATGCGACAGTCCTCCGAATGATACAATTTTATACAATATACAAGTAATATCGTACGTTCCTTCTTTCCAAAAATAGTTAAACCAATATAATTTAAAAGCTAAGGTCGTGTCGGAAGTGATAATTTTTACCCTACACTACGAGAATGTATGAAGGTTGTGATGGGAGTGAAAGAAACGGAAGAGGTATGTTTAACTTTTGAAACTATCATGGTTGAGAACATAATTATTAATATCAACGGGATATTTACCATGATTTGTATATATATTTGAAATAACAGAACTCACAAATCATGGTAAATATCCCGTTGATATTAATAATTAAGAGGTATGTTTGTCTGGATTGTAGCAATAGTTTATGAGCTAGCAACGTTTTCGAGAAAGAATTTCATGTCAGCTGATTTTGTGATATGTCGCCATTCTTGCACTTTCGGTTAGAGTCTGTGCAATCTGGCTGGCGGTAGCGGTTGCGTTCATTAGTGCGCATCCTACCTGTCCAAGTAATAATCCTGGATTTAAAAACATTTTATATTATTTATTAGACTGTAACCGAAAGTGCAAGAAGGACAACATATCACAAAATCAGCTGACCTAAAATTCTTACTTTTCAAACGTTGCTAGCTCCCGTACCACAAGTGGACATACGTGGTCTCTCTCCCCTTCTGGGAAATAGACGTATTTTATGTATGTATGTAATTTATACCTACACCTGTTCGTTCAATGGTCTTCAATCCCTGTGTATTTTCTTTGCTGAATTTCCTAGAGATACTATGATCCTTTCTAGTAATCTACTAATATTATAAAGGCTGAGAGAGATGAAATTTATCACATAAAAAGGTCTGTCAAACTATTCCATGCTGCTGATTACTCAATAATTTGTGAGGAACTTGATAAATTGGATTGGGACTCAATTCTTGATCATGCTAACATTGAAAGATCCGTTGATTGTTTTTATAGGACACTTAATAAGCTAATAGATGAGCATGTCCCTAGTAAAGTTCTACATGATGACGGTAGATATCCTTTCTGGTTTAGTAAAAGCTTAATTAAAATAATAAAAGAAAAATTAAAATACCATAGAAAATGGAAAACTTACAAGAACTTTGATGATTATGATAATTTCTCAAAGGCGCGCGTCAGACAAAAACTAGTTCAATCTCAATGCTATAAGTCTTAAATTTTAATTTAAGTTTTGCTGAATCTAAAATACAGGAAAATAGTAAGTACTTTTGGCGGTTCGTAAAATCAAAGCGTAGCCATAGCGATCTTCCAGATACTATGTTTCTTGGAAGTTTCTCGTCATCGAGTGGAAGTACAATTTGTGATCTCTTTAATAACCATTTTCAATCTGTCTTTGAACCAACGGTATCATCTTTTGGATCTGTGCCCGTTGAGTAAGTCACCTTTGGTAATAGCTCTATTAATTTAAATGTTATTAGTATATCTATGGAGAAAGTTTTGAAATATTTGCAGTCTCTGGATATACATAAGACCGCGGGACCAGATGGGCTACCGCCTCTATTTCTAAGTAAGTGCAGTGACTCTCTGGCTAAGCCACTGTCGACGCTCTTTAACTTGTCTCTTAGATCTGGTATTATGCCACTTGTTTGGAAAAAGTCATTTGTGGTTCCTATTTTTAAACCTGGTGATAAACATGATATTACAAATTATCGTCCTATCTCCAAACTTAGTACTATCCCCAAACTGTTTGAAAAAATCATTTATGACCAATTGTACCCCTGCATTAGACCTCATATTATTCAGGAACAGCACGGTTTTGTGGATGGAAAGTCTACAGAGTCCAATTTGTGCGAATACCTGGATATATTGTTTAGGGCTATGGATGATGGTTATCAGGTGGACGCTGTGTACACTGATTACTCAAAAGCGTTTGACAAGATTTCGCATGATATATTGATACAGAAGCTCGGGCTTATAGGTGTGCATGGTGAATTGCTCCGCTGGGTTGAATCCTACTTACGCCAACGTAGTCAGGCCGTTGCTATTAAGGGTTTTTGTTCAACGTTTGTTCCAGTTACGTCAGGAGTCCCCCAAGGGTCCCATCTTGGGCCACTTTTATTTAATATTTTTATTAATGATGTCATTCGTTGTTTCAATTACTCAAACTGCTTACTGTATGCGGACGATAAAAAGATATTTAAAATTGTTAAGACCCTTCAGGATTGTAAAGAACTTCAAAGCGATTTAATCAAATTAAATAATTATTGCAAGGATAATTCTTTAAAATTAAATGTGGCCAAATGTAATTGTATTACTTTTTCACGTAAGAAATCAATTATATTGTTTGACTATCACATTAATAATGTAATACTTGTAAGGAATACGGTGGTTCGTGATTTGGGTGTACTATTGGACAATCAGCTCATATTTAAAACACACATAGACAGCATTACAGATCGTTCATATCGTTTGTTAGGTTTTGTTCTGCCAATAGGTAAAGAGTTCAGTGATGCCAAAACTTTAATGGTACTTTTTAATTCTTTAGTCCGCCCTGTCTTAGAATATGCTTCTAGTACCTGGAATCCACAATACCAAAACCATATTAACAGTTTGGAGCGCATACAGAATAAATTTTTAAAACATCTTAACTTTAAAATTAATAACTCTAACCAACCTCTCGTTTACAATATAGATACCCTTCAAAGCCGACGCACCATCAAAGATCAAATGTTATTATATAAGATTATGAGAAGTATAGTTGACTCTCCATACCTTTTAGCTCAAATTAGTCTTAAGTGCCCTCGCATAAACACCCGTCGTATTAATAATTTATTTAATTTACGTTGTAATAGGACAAACTATGCTAGCAATTCATTTGTTTCTCGAGCTTGTAAGTTATACAATGAGCGGTTCTCTGAATTAGACATATTTTTGCTTTCCACAAATACTTATAAGAAACAGTTAACCCTCATTTAGATATTATTCATTCATTCATTCAGTGTTTATAACAATTATTTTTATTTATAAGTCTTTCTTTATCATTGATATAGGTACCGTTTTGTTAATTAGGTATATAAAGTTTCTATCAGTGGCAGCTTGATTGGTGTAAGAACGTATTTTGTAATACTTATATGTAATTATTTTGTAAACCGTTTGTGCCTTAATAAAATAAAATAAAATAAAATAAAATAAATAGCTCTAGCTAGAATAGCATAATTATATGCTACTTTTAATCTGGTTACAACGCAAGCAAAACTGCGGGCAGAAGTCCGAGTTTTCTAAATTGTGCCATTAATGAAGCAATTTTCGAACATAATGTTGTACTTGAAAATAACTATAGATATTTGTGGTGGTGATGCAAAAGTCTGCAGAGTCGATAGCGATACCCGCATGACATCATTTTGCGCAAGGCCCAATTTATTTTCCCACACTGGGTCATATGTTATGATCTCAAGTGAAGATAATATCACCATTTTATCTAAGAGAACAAGTCTTCGTAAACAATGAACTGGCAAGACCCTAAATGTGTTCCGAAGTAGTTTACGTAAACAACTTAACAGTTCGATGGGATTGGCAGACTTCCAGGCCCAACCTCACAACACTTTGACACAAGAGGCGGGTTAAGGAGTGCTACACAGGTAATTTATTTCGACACATTTGTTTTCTCCGACTTATAGTGGTAATCGGTGGTATCATCATTCTGCACAGACATCAAGAAAGATCAATTTGAAATATATTTCCCTGCAAGTGTTCGTGCACTCAATATTGTGGCGAATGTTGTAAGAAAAACCTTCTTTTTAATTTTTGAAAAATCATACTTTTTTATTTATTTAGTTACTCTGTAGGTTAGGCTAACTGTACAATTTCTCGAAAATTTGAAAATGCGGTTGTTTTTTTCTTAAAAATGAACTTATTTTCTTGAGAACAAAACCTTCTAACTACAAAATAAAAGGTTGTGGTAAAATTTGGCCCCACACAGATAGAAAGAGATCGCTTTGTTTCTTTAGTCAAAAGTAAGAGGCAAACTGGACTGCTCCTTGCAAGCTGGCAGATTTAAGAAAATTTCAGGCACATTTGATTCTATTAGTGAACCGTATGCCTAAATAGTTAATCTCTTTGCATTTTATAACTAAACTGTAAAATAAGAGTCTTGACACACATGATTTGAAGGATAACATGTCAGTATATTTTACAATGCGAAACGTTTTCTTATTCTACATGTAGGTTAATCACTGCAATAAATGATATAAAGTACATAAATGTCAACAACTGCACTAAACCAAGAATGAGGTACATTATCTTTTAAGTAACCGAATACTAAGAAATCGTAACCGATAACAATCTACGTTTTTTATGACAGTAAAATATATGCAGAGTTTAATATTAATGGTAATTTCTACGTAGTAAAATGAGATATTTAATGTAAAATTAATGATTTAACCTTACCCAAAGCTCTATCTTAACTCAGCTAGTGTAAAAAATCCCAAGAAATAACATCTCCAATGTCGTATTTCAACTCAAGATATTTCAATCAATATACAATTTACGTGCCCTAACTACCAAAGTACGTTACCATAACGTTCTCAACAACCTACAGGTAAACTCTGAAATAACCATACCAAGCAAATCTCGCATGAAAATCTGAACTTTCGTCGAAGGGGAGCAAGCCTTCGGAACTTAATCTCGCATGGAATGTGATATCGATGAGTTTCGGACTCTCTCGACGGGAGGGGGTGGCTGTGGAGAACATGTCAACATTGGATCGTAATTGTTGATACACCGGACGCGCGTAATATAGAACTATTTTATATAGATTTGTGCGGCGAATAAATTATTCCTAGGGTTGGGAGATTAGCCAAAATTGGTGAGGAAATAAAATCTTTTGTAATATTTTCATTCACTGTGAGGAAAAATAGGCGCGAAATCACTTTGCTGATTAAAGAGGTATCAAATATATTGGATACTAATTGGATATCTCGTTTTAGCTTAATTAACTTAAGCTAAAACGAGATATCCAATTAGTAAGCTTATTTTGCTTTTTCATGCATTTCATTAAATAATTTTGACGAATTAATAATATCTTAATATAAGGAACGGGCTCAAAAGAATGTATTATTTTGGTTTTTTAAATGTGCCACTTTTAAAAATGCAATACCTAAGGACAATAAAGCCACAATATTTATAAAACCCAACGAGATAATTATATAGAACTCTATAGTGTGAAAGTCTTGAAGTGAAAACTGACAAAAATCGTCCAAGCGTATTTGACATAAATGAACATCAAAATGCCAAATTTGAACTAATTTAGCGCAATTGACAGCGTTCGCAGAGTTTTGGTGCAAACACTTTTTTTCCACGTTTTCCACTCTAGTGTATAAATATCTCGATGATAAAACCTCATGATTTTTAAACAACTTGTCAAAATATTGATACTTTTCAATGTCACCCCCATCACTAGAATGCACCGTCAAAATCGATACATAGTGCGTGCAGCGGGGGTCACAACACAAGGGCTGTTTCAGAAGGGTGACCGCGACATAACGACGACCGGCGCGCGCATTATAATTGAGTTGTGAATGCAGGTCCATTGTTTCAATGTTGTGCGCTACAATATTGAAAAATATTAACGTGTTTTATGCAGAGTACACAGTAGATTTGTCAATCATTGCGTTGGATTTTTTAATACCTACTTCAATAATAATGGACGACAAAAATAAAGAGCCTGTGGACTTAACGAGGCTGAAGAGAAACTAGAGAATAAACAAGAGCTAAAGTATTGCACCTAGTTTTAATTAAAGTTAAAGTAAAGTTCTTAAGTAAGATACCTATCTATAAAAGTAGAATACGCATAAAAGTATACAGGTAACTGTTTTATGTACCTACGTAAGTGTAATATAACTCGAGTGAGTGTTTCGAAGCACAAATCTGACAAATCTGTACCAGGTTATATAGTGTTTTTATATAGAAACGGTACTGTAACTTTTTGGTTACTAAATAAATACAAAATACAATTTAACCAATCCTCTTTTATCGAGTGTAAATAGGTGCCTAATATGCCTAGGACGTATGGACGACAAATGGACAATATCCATTATAATAATTGAAATAAAGTCCTAAACACGCCATGAATCCATCAATTAGTTGCATCCACATCCCGGCCAGTCTAAAAGCCATTAGTCAGCGTGTTTCCCGGGTGGCGGGAAGAGTCGGGAAACTAACTGTTAAATTGTTGGCACACGCCGCGCCGGTAGCGATAGTAGGCTATTATGTAACTCTAGGGATGTTACCCACTCCGACTGTCAAAGTTCATTTTATTCCATCTAAAAGCCAAAATTTTTACAGGAACATGAGGCTTTATGTCTCAAGTTGATGGACGCAGGCGTTAAATTGTAGGGCACGTTACAAACATGCATGACCTACGATGCAATGTTTTGTTACATAAGTAACCCAAATGGCTGATGCTCATGGCTCATGGGCTAAGATAAAAACCCAGCGGAGCCCTGAGAAATCAAGACGGCGCCGCGGCAGACCGAGAAAAAGATGGCGGCATGAACTAGACACCTTCGATAGAGCGTGGGTACAAATAGCTCACGATCGAGATGACTGGAGGCCTTTGCCCAGCAGTGGGACATAACAGGCTCGTCATAATCGTAATTATAAGTAATGTTTACCACTTTATAATGGGCAATGTAAATATCACGGACGGCGGGAAGAGTCAGTAACTCACTGGTAATAATTTTTTGTGCTCTAGAGATATAGGTACAACACCCAAAACGGATCTTTGACCCTCTGAAGTAAGGCTCAGCAAACGATTCGACCAATCCTTATACAATGCGACCCGAAAATAGGAACTACGTCGCTACTTGCAGCCAACTTCAGAAGGATAACGTTGTAAGTAGTGTAAATGTTAAGGCTTTTGGCGTCAGCTACTTTCTTTCTGTTTCGATTTTTCGGAGTGAGTACGCTACACATCCCTAACAGTGGGCACACGGGGTTAACAACGCTGGCTCATTGTGAACGACTAATCCTAATACAACCCAACCTAAAAATGGGACCTAGGTACGTCGCTACTTGCAGCCAACTTCAAAAGGATGACGTTGTAAGTAGTGTAATGTTGCTAAGAGGCTTTCGGTGTATTGGCTACGTTATTTCTATTTCTATTTTTCAGTGTGAGTACGCTATACATTCCTATAAGTCGGCACACGCGGGTAACGAAGCTGGCTCATCGTAAAAGACCAATCCTAATACAATCCGACCTAAAAATGGGAACAACGTCGCTACTTGCAGCCAACTTCAGAAGGATATACGTTGTAAGTAGTGTAAATGTTAAGGCTTTTAGCATCAGCTACTTACTTTCTGTTTCGATTTTTCGGAGTGAGTACGTTACTCATCCCTATTAGTCAGAATACGCGGGTAACGAAGCTGGCTCATTGTGAACAACCAATACTAATAAAATCCGACCTAAAAATAGGAACTACGTCGCTATTTGCAGCCATCTTCAGAAGGATAGCGTTGTAAGTAGTGTAAATGTTGCTAAGGCTTTCGGCGTCGGCTACATTCTTTCTGTTTCGATTTTTCGGAGTGAGTACGCTACACATCCCTATAAGTCGGCACACGCGGGTAACGACGCTGGATCATCGTGAACGACCAATACTAATACAATCCGACCTAAAAATAGGAACTAACGTTGCTACTTGCAGCCATCTTTAGAAGGATAGCGTTGTAAGTAGTGTACATGTTAAGACTTTCAGCGTCAGCTACTTTCTTTCTGTTTCGATTTTTCGGAGTGAGTACGCTACACATCCCTATCAGTCGGCACACGCGGGTAACGATGCTGGCTCATTGTGAACAACCAATACTAATAAAATCCGACCGAAAAATAGGAACTACGTCGCTATTTGCAGCCATCTTCAGAAGGATAGCGTTGTAAGTAGTGTAAATGTTGCTAAGGCTTTCGGCGTCGGCTACATTCTTTCTGTTTCGATTTTTCGGGGTGAGTACGCTACACATCCCTATCAGTCGGCACACGCGGGTAACGACGCTGGCTCATTGTGAACGATGACCGAGCAACGATCGAGCAATAATAATAAAACAAGCGATTTAGCATCAACTTCACGCCCTATAGGGTTCATGAGGCTACCCTTTGTATAAACCTGCGGGAGACTTTACAAGATGATTATAAATTCATTGCATAAGAAGGAAATAATTTAATGCATTAACTAACTTCCGCCCACGGCTTCGCTCGCGTGGTGCCGGATATAAAGTTATTCCAGGTAAAAACTACATATATGTTTTTTTTTTCTGGATAAGGACAGCCTATTCACCTACCGGTATGAAATATAGTTTAATACGCTAGAAAACGCTATCAGCGATAAGGCCGCTTATTCTTAAATGTCTTTGTATTTTATTATATGGATCAACACTTTATTGCGTAAAACACGCAATAAAGAGTTAATTCATTCATTCCCAAATAGCGATGGGGTAAGCCTTTCAACAACTTGTAACTGTTGGGTATCATTTATTTTATTTTGTTAAAATATGCCAAGCCGTGGTGAGGAAAGGGCGCAATGACGGTCATTAGCGGCCTATGTCCAGCAGTGATAATGATGTTGCAACCTACAACGCAAGGCAGAATCAAATAATTAAGTCTAGTATACTACCCGCAACACAGGTTCTCCTAGGGTGGGAGCTAGCGAACTTTAAATGACATGTGTATTTGTAATTTCTGGTGAACAATAAAGTAAGTTTATTAATTTATTATTTATAATAAAAGTATTCTGATAAGACCAGTCAAATAATTTCTCCGATTTCCTAAGAATTTCTAGTAAAATTTCAATTCTGTGAATCAGAATACAATGTAATTGTGTGGCGCATAAATCTTTGGCCAGCTGTGAAAAAGAACGTCTGTAAACATGCAAACAACAGTAAAATTTTACGATTGTCCATAAAAAGTTAAATCCCGGCAGAGTCCTCGTGAAAATGTCGTTACTGTGCGTAAACAAACGGTACTAACTATATGTATTTTTCATACATTATTGTTGACTAAAACCTTATGCGTTTAATGCATCGATATTACTGTTAATATTAACTCAATGGTTTACTGTATTTCGTTTTGTAAATCGTTCAAAAACATATTAACATGTTCAAGAAAAATAGCGACTATCTTAATGTTAACACTAGAAATAAAGATAAACTAGCTGTTCCTACTGTAAGGCTCCATAAAGTTAGTCAATCTTTTAAAGGGTGTGTACGATTTTTTAACAAAATCCCAAATGACGTGATTAATCTATCTGTAAATAAATTCAAAAATGTTGTTAAACGTAATCTATGTAATAAAGCTTATTATAAAATATCTGATTATTTAGATGACAAAAAAGCTTGGGATGAAACTGCCTCCAACTCCATCAAAAACAATGTAATAGTTATTAAGAATAATGACGTTAAAAAAATATAAGCCAAGCAGAGTTTCTTGCCAATTCTTCTATGTTTGGTTGCGTTACGAATTGGTGGTAAATTAAAAAAATGACGTTTCAAAGTGTACTATACAGTTCCTACTGAATAAATGAATTTTGAATTTTTTTGAATTTTTTCAAGCCTGAGCTATAGCCTAAATTTAGAGTTTGTAAACTAGTAACTACTTGCATTTTTTTTTGTAAGTACTTAGATAGATAGAAATCTCTTTATTGTACTTACACCACCAACATAAACATATAGAACAAAACGGACAATAACAATAATGAAATACAATGGGCGGTTTTATCGCTTATAGCGATCTCTTCCACAACAACCTTAGATGATTTACACATTATACATAGAAAACAGCCAGACCCGAGACAAATATTTACTCAATACTCAATCATTTATTGCGTTCCATAACGTAAATATACAGGTGTTAACAAATTTTCATTGTGATCATTATAGACCCTGTTGGGCACAACAATAATAAATAGGAGAGAGGAGGACGTCATTCATAGTTATAGTCACATTATAGTATTAATTTAAATAGATAAATTGAAGTCAATATTATTTAGTCAATATTTAGGTAGGTATATTACAATTCGTTAGTCAAATAGGTAGGTATTGTCGGCAGATTACTTTGGTCATATTATTAATATTGTAATTTTATAAGATGCTTATCATTAGTAATTTTTGTTACTTAAAACTTGTCATCAAAATATTCGTTAACTGTGTTATAGCTTTTAGTAATATGTAAATGTTTCAAATTTTTTACAAATAATTTGTCATTACTCTCACATTTTAGCACGTCGGGTAGTTTATTATATAATTTGATAGACATTACGTAAGGGCTAGATGAATGGAGCTTGAGTCTAGATGAAGGTAACATAAGTAATTTTCAGAGTATACAATACTCTATTATTTATGTAATGGGTAAAAAAAAACGTATTTTCTTACCTACTTTCTTTCTTTAGGCAATTGTATTGATACTCTTTTCAATTACGATTTCGAACAAGGAATTGGCCAATACGTTTCCTATCCTGGATTTCTAGGGAGTACAATAGGGTCTAAGCAGCAAGTAATGAACACCACAGCGCGATTTCAAAAATATAGAATTGTCAAGCCGCCTTGATGAAGTTCGCTGATTAGGATGCGTATCCATTCAAACGATGCAAAGCCATTTTGAACGCCTTAAGCTAACTCCGACACCACTAGCTTATAAAGACAAGGAGAAAAATTTTTATTATGTGGAAAAAAAAAACTATAGTTTATTTTATTTTATTTTAGAATAAATAACTTGACATGCATAATGCCTACCTACTACAGGACTAATTACCCGACTTACTTTCTTGTTTGACATTTAATATAAGTTTAATAAATTGCATGTGTGACAAATGATCCGTCTGCCTACCTATCTTAGTTGCAATGCCCTTAGACAGGGTCCATGTGTGATACCTACCTTCTATTTAATAACTGTGTACTACCATGTGACAGCAATAAAACAGAATCAAGTCATGTAAGCTAAATTGTATTGGTAAATTTTGCACGTCAGTGCTCCGCTTCAATAACAACGCACCCTTCAGCATCATCAGCCTATAGCAGTCCACTGCTGGACTTAAGCCTCCCTTATTCCAACCTATCGGGGGTTTAAAATCTACACTATCCATTCTTATAATTCGAATGTGAATGTAATTATTTGAGCCGCATTCGCCAAATACCTCTATGTACATGTATGTTTGATGAGCTAATTAAAAAAGTTCATAGTTAGAAATAAGATATAAGTATACTATTACAGAATAATGGGCACTCTGCGACTATACCCGCGTAGAGATTTTTCGAGCTGCACCCTTTCAGAGAAGAAGTTTCATGAAATCCTTTCATAATACATCCCTACATTATGCAAGGGAGATACCCTCAAAATATCAAGTCGACTAAACCGTGAGTCCTAGGACCCAAGGTTTAGGCTATGCGCTGTCAGTCAGTCAGGTTCACTACAGTTCTATGTAGGTCGCCCCCCAGCCAGGTGGAGCGTTGACTTGCAGAAAGTGCAAGACATCTTTTATAGATTGTACTACGGAGAGTGTGCTCAGGAGTTACATGACCTTATTCCGCCTTCACCTTTCTTCCATAGGAACTGCAGACGCACTGCTAACTACCATCCGCATCAAGTTGATATTCCATTTAACAGGACTAAGCGCTTCCAAACATCATTTATAATGCGCACTGCTAAAATATGGAATCAACTGCCAGCGTCTATTTTTCCATTGACTTACGACCTTAGCGGCTTCAAAAAGAGAGTTAATAGGCATCTTCTGGGAAAGCTCGCTCCATAGTCGACCTCATCCTTGCCTATGCAAGCCTCGAGGGCAAGAACTGGCCCAATAAAAAAAAAAGTGCATGCGGAGAGACGAAAATCGGGTTTAGTGACGCTTACTAGGAGAGGCATATGTTCTGCAGTGGAGTGACACAGGCTGAAGATGAAAATGATAGAGGATTCGGGCACCACGCGTGGGAAGCTGGTGCAGTGTAAACTCACCAATAGCTCGAGACACCGCCAGTTGTCCGTTGACTCGCCAAGTGCCCCAGTACATAACAGTGCCGCCTGATTTCTCTATTCGATCTCTTTCGTCCTGAAATATAAGCTCAGTTTAGTACAAAATGCTACTGATATTTATTTATATGAAAGTTGTTCGTATATTGCTAGTCCTTCACGCAGAGAGATGCTCATAGCGGCCACCGTGTTACTTGATCAGCAAAATTTTAACACATTTTCTGTCTGCTCAGCACTGCTATATTGTTTTTAAAGTGCGCACTTAAGTTATGTTTCCAGCCATATTAAAACCGTTAAATTTATTAAGATAATTACTTTTATTGCTTGTAATGTGTGCTTAAATAAATAAAAGAAAACAGTTTAACAGATTTGGATGTTGTATGAACGTAAATTACACTGGATTAACACTTATTATAAAAATAAAGCCTTAGAAAAATATGTTAAAAGATAAACGATGTTTTGTTTAGGGCCTCTTTTACCATCCTTTAGTAAAAGTAAGATAATGGCCGGATAAAGTGACATAACTGTATATTCAAGCGGTTAGCGCCTACTATTAGTTTAATAGCAAAATGCAATTATCGAGGACTTGTGTCTTTGTGACTTTTTACTGAATTGTGTCCTTGAGACTTTTGACTAGTGGCATTTAGATCTGAGCACTTCCTTCGGAAGATGTTGGTCCCGGTTTTTTTAGTCTTTAAGCAATGTCGAAAGCCTTCGGGCGGCTTAAAAACTCCTTCAACAATGTTTCCACTAACTCATACAAATGAGGAAGGAACTCTGTTCCATTCCTGTCTAGGTTTGGTGCAGCACATACTGACACGGAACCATTTCGACCCAACCCAATACAAAATAATATTTAATACTTATTGTTATAAAAAAAACGTTTTTTCTTTGTATTCCTGCCTAGATTATAGCCAACCAACTCTGTACCCATGTACTTATTTTTTGTGCATTGTGGGTCGAATTGGTGGAGGTAGAGTGATGATCTGCGATAGGCTGGTAGAAGCGGGATGCGTCGAGCTGAGGACAGGACGCAATGGCGCTCATTAGAGGAGGCCTATGTCTAGCAGTAGACTGCTATAGGCTGATGATAATGATGATGTTGGTCGATTTAATGTTTTTTTTTGTTGACTTACTTGTCTGCTAGGTTTGTGCGGTCGTACTAGCTGCATTAGCCGCATGCGTTTAGCGAGTAACGCCAGCGAGTCGCCCGCCCACGCGGCTAGTAACCGCCGACCGCGAACCGTTACCGCAACCGCGGTGCTGCCCCCGCATGCTCTCTGTAACAGATACACGATTTAAATAATGACGATCACACACACTTAAATTATAAATTCGAAAGTTTGTGTGTGAATTTGTATGTTTGTTCGCATGCAATCCCGTAACATATTAATGATTTGAAAGAAACTTTGAATATATGCATTATTTATGACCTGTAGAACGATCACAAATGTTGTCAACCTGACGTAATAGAAAGATTTATTTTTAATGTACGCCTACTTATTGGCTAAAATGTTACGTCCACGATACGAATACTTTTTCGCTAGTCTTCCAGTGGCATGAGTGCGAAATACATACAAAATTTGTGTCAACTACAATTTTGTATTGAGATTTCAAAGTTTTACAATATTTCCGCTAGGGGCGCTGGTCCATTTTCATACAAAAATATAGCGAACGCTAACTTTGTAGTACCTACCTAATGTATGTTTTTCGTACTCAAGACACTGATCGAGCCTCTGGATTAACACATAGTCGCGGGCCGAAGCCAGTAAAAAATAATGCTTCAGGACAACGTTCTTTTAAGCCTGGGATTATTCCAATTCACTCGTTAAGAATAAAATCTTACTAATATTATAAATGCAAATGCGTAAGAAAAATATTATTTATAAATTTTATGAGATTGGAGACGGATTATATGTTTCACACGTTTGTCAATAGATGGCTATGCTTCTATTCCATACTTTACGTATACTTTACATCAGCTTTAACTGCGAGTCTCATAGAGGCAAAAGCCGTGCCGCAGTGGGTTTTGCAGTAAAAACGTTAACGCGACCGAATATAAGTAACTGGCATTTCGCACCCTAAAGTACCACTTCAAGATCGAGCTCTGGGGTATGCTGAAAACCAGCCCTGCGTAGGGCGTGGTCTGCGCATATAAGTGCTAAATAAACTTCCATTCCGACGACCTTGTGCTTGTTCCATCTTCAAGTAACATAAAAAAAAGACCACTGTGGCGCAGTGGGCAAAGGCCCGCCTGAAGCTTGCAGGTTCGATTCCCACCCCTGGATACATCAGTTATATATTATGTCACTTTTGCGAAAACCATTTCATCGATAAAAATCCTCCATTTTTCTTTCTATCGATTAGTTTTGTTGTGTTTTCCTAAGTCACCTCTAAATTCATTATTCTCAATTCCTAAAATCCCTTAAGTCATCCAATCAAGTTCTGTAGTAACAAAGTTAAAATTAACGAAGAACTTGTATTTGTTTTATAGCCGTAAACTAAGCAACGCTACTTATATACATTTTTATTTGTAAATATTTACATATCATACATAGAAAAACCCCAGACCCGAAACAAATATTTGCAGATCTTACAAACATCCGTCTCGTGGCGGGAATCATACCCGCAACTTTGTGTCGCACCTTATCGGAAGTTAGGCCGTATTTGCAACCGGTTTTTATATGAAAGCTTACCTCCTGATTACTCTTCCTTATAAACTCGGCATCTGTCCTCAGGAAGGCGTCACGCATGGCCCTCGTGAGGTCGGTGGTGAAGTGAGGACTCTCCACCAGGTATTGGTGAAGATGCGCCGCACAGTAGGTGGCGGCGGCCGAGCCTGCGTGACCGTCGTACACAGCGTAAAAACTTGTAGGTTCCGTCGTCTGGAAAGACATACATTTATTACATATATACATATACATTTATTTATTACGAAGTGCCCTTGCAAAACGTATTGAAATTTCGCTTCGGCAAGCAAAATAAGCCTTTTTTAAACAATTAAATAATAGAAACCTACATCTTGTGGGTGGTAGTTATTACAGTCCACAAAGTCATACATTCTCTACCATCGTTCTCTACCTACATTTGCTTATAATAGAGTAGAGAAATATTATGTTTGGATGTAGATGTAGCAACATTTTGGGGTAAAAATAGACATGTTATGGATGCAAGGAGGCCCACAATCAGGAAAAACACGTTGCCTTATCTATCGTAGAGTAGACATAAAAATGGCATGCTAAGGGGGCAGTCGTTTAGCCAAAGTGATCTGCTAAGAGCAGCGGAGCACAGAATATAAAAATAAGGCACGCAACGAGCGCTTCGAACTCAAAAATGTAAATTATTATTACCTCAACGCCAAAAAGCGCTTCCAAATTTCCAATTTCAACATGTCTATCTTCCATAACTCGGCGGGAATTCTTTGTGGCACAGGACACAGTCTTGAGGTCTCTCTGGGCGAGCGGGGGCGGGGGCGGGAGCGAGTCCAGGCGGGAATTGTCAAGGTACCGAAGACAGACGTCGTTGACGCGCGCAGTCACCGCTTGCATCAGTCGGAGGGCTATGTACACTGGAATTGAGATTAAGGAATATTAGTTCGATGAACTTGTTAGTTGTAGGGGTGTACCCCCTTCCATACCCAGGCTTCGGAACCCAAGCCAAGCTCACCTACACGCGGTGCACCCTGCTAACTATCAAACGGGGCTCTGGTGGCCGGCTGATTGAGGCATAGCGCAGCCTAACACCGGCACAGCTAACCGACGAATCCTATATTATACCGTAACCGATAACGCTTCGTTTTCCTTTGAAAAACTGTCAAAAATTAACAACGATGCGTCGAAAATTTGACAGTTTTTTAAGGGAAAACGAAGCGTCATCGGTAACGGTATAATATAGGAACCGGCCGTAAATCCCCTCGCCGCAGACGGACGACGACGCGCTGACGGTGCGAGAAGTTGTGCCTTGCGATCCCAGCGTGAGGATTATGAGCTTTATTAGGGGAGGCCTATTTCCAGCAGTGGACCGCTATTAGGTTGGTGTGGTGTGGTGGAAGATGTTAGTTCTTGGCGAACTTCAAATTGACGGTTTTTTTATTTTTCCCTTAGTTGTGCCGACGGGCTTAGTTGTGCCCTATAGGTTTTGATTTCCTTGCGCGTGTCAATATATGTATGCGGCATTAATAGCCGTATCTTTTCATTTCGTTGACTTATAAGTTTTATTTTACATCTCCAAGAAACTGCAGACATTAGTGTTTGATAATAAATACAAACCTGTACGCGTTCCTGAGAAAAAAAAATACATACAGGAAATCAGACGGACAACGAAGTGAGGACTATAAAGTATTCCTTTATTTCCTTTTGAGAGCCCTAAAAATTATTTCATAACTATAAGTTTCTACGGAACCCTCGACTCGGTGCGCGTGTCCAACTCGCATTTGGCCGGTTTTTTATGGTAATAAGAGAATACTTTAAGCTATAAAAAACAAATGGACGCCTGAAGTGGTAATCTAACAAGCAAAAAGACACCTGAAGTGGTAATCACCTATAACTATAATCGCTGTCTTTTTTGTATTTTTTTATTTATCAAAATTAATATTCTAAAATGTAAACTGAAAACTTTTAAGAGTTTGTCTCAGTGCCTACAGTAACAACGACTAAACTTATTAGCTAGGTACTTAAGTAAAAGCTAAAATCCATAACTACTACTAAGGTCCATTCCATGTGCACTACGACACAAGCGGGACGGTAACCATTACATAAGATGACAAAAGTTTGCAAAACTTAACAGTGTCTATAACAAAGTATTGCATCGTACATAGGCCAAGCATGTCAGAAACGGAACGTTTAACGCTCTTTATCCATAAATGGCGTGTGCTAAGAGTTATTTCTGAGAAAAAAAAAAGTTTATCCACCAATTTTAGTGAGCCTGAAAAGCAAAAGTAGCGTAAAGGTCGCAGAAATCGTAGGTGGCAGGTTTAAAAAATGCATAAGAAACAGGTAATGCTGTAACCAAACGTTACGGTCAGCGGTCGGTGATGTAACAAAATAAACAGGCCGAGATTGTATGATATCATGTGTCTTTATTTACGCCCTAGATGGTGCACAGATACAGAGATTCAGAAAGATAGCGTTAATGACGCAGTTTGCGCCATTGCAATTGTTATGTGCGAAGTTAACAAGTAATCTGTGATGGGTGAAGTTAAGAAATAATCTGTTTCTCTTAGGATTATAGGGTTGTAAGGGTTTCCAATCTCTATCTTTGGAACCCAAGATAACCTCATCTGTCTGCAGTACACCACGGTGTCGTGGACTTGCGTTGTTAGGTTTTAAGTGCTATACGCCAGAGTCCCGTTTGTTATACATCAGGGTGCTGTTAACAAACGGGGCTCTGGCGGTTTGCAAATGCTGCATAGAGCAGTCTAATACTGGCACAACTAAATCCCTTGGCCGCTGACGGGCAGCAACTTCGGTGGTGCAAGAAGCTATGCCCTGCGATCAACCTCCCGCATGCCCAGCGTGGGAATTATTGGCATATCCCCCTTCTTATAGGGGATGCCTATGTCCACTAATGGACTGAATATGCTGGTGTTGTTGTTGATAGTACCCATTTCTGTATGCGATTCTGTTCTGATCCTTGAATATCTTACCGAGGTTTAGACTAGCTGAACTTGCAGAATATATCTTACTGCTAACAAGTGCACAATTGAAATCGCTGGTTTGTGGACGTCAGCTACTACAAGTTTTCTTGGTAGTCTAAACCTTGCTTTAGTTACCGTATTATACCTTTAACCTTTTAGACCTATAGTATTTCATTTGGCTTCAACATGGTCAGTCAGTACTTCTTGGGCCAAAGTTGAATGGAACACCCTTTAAAAAAAAACTAGTTGAATATCGCTTTTTAGAATGGGGCTAGATTGTAGGCTGTATCAGCCTGTTGTTCATGGTCCTATTGAATTTAAAGGCAACTGTGCGCAATAGTATTACTAGAAATAGTATAATTTACGCCATAAGTGCGAGTTACAATCTCAATTCTAAACAAGAATGTAATAACTCATAAATAGCATACAGATCTTACTTAAATAAATATTAGAAAAAATATTTTGTAAACGCCTATAATGGCAATGTCACACTGTGCAATAATATTTGCTATAGATTTTACTGTTCTGTAATGTGAATTGGTCGTTGGTGTTTCTAACAATAAATAAATAAGATCTGAAACATTCGTTCCAGGTAACAAAACAAGGCGTTTAGTTGAATGTGAAAAGCGTAAGTAACACTCACCTGATTCATCAGATTTGAATCCAAATTCGTTGGGAAATTTCTTCGATGCTACTCGCACCTCGTCAAGTATTGTACGTCTAAGGGGGGTCATCAATGTGAGCGGGCATTGTCTGAAAAACAAACAAAATATTTACATTCTTGAAGTGTTAAACGGCTATATTTTTTATATACAATAGACAACACTCATACTCTTTGAGCCAATATCACCAATACTAGGATTCCCAGTGCCAGGGGTATTACAACCTCTAGAACAATCGTCCACCACCCAAACCAAAATCCGTTACAATTTATATCACAGTGGGAATCGAATCCGAACTCTGACGTGGTCAAAATTAGTATACAGGAAACATTGACAATATCGTGCCAACAGGCAATAAAGATAATTACGCGGAGCGACAGATTGACAGAAAGTGGTGGGTTCATAGCCACGCTCGCTATGGACTTTGGGAGTTAAAACGGGAAAACCCTATAGGATAGCTATTCTGGGCTGCCGTAAAAGGAAAGCGAGGAAATGTTGATAGCTTTATCACAAAATAATGAAGTTGTAAACTAGCTTTACATAATAATGTTTCGGAGAAAACGAGTTCTTTGACTCAAGTTCCTCGAAACCCCCGGGGGTAACAATGTTGAACCCACTTTCATTAGCCTTTAGACGGGTATTGATCGTGTCCACCGTCCATTCCGTGGTAGTGATTCAAACAAGGTAGTAACAGACGAATAATAGAGATCCATAATGGCTTTTTAACTGACTTCAAAACCAGGAGGTTCGTAATTCCGTTGTATTTTTTTTATGTTTGTTACCCCATAACTCAGTCATTTATGAACCGATTTGAATAATCTTTTTGCGTTTGCGATGGTATATACAATACTTAACATAAGAATCAATTTCATGGAAATCGTTTTTACACCTGTTTGAAATTGAAGCTTCAGTCCGTTGCATAGTTTTTAAGAGTCTACGATTGACAAATGCCAATATTATGCCAAAATTGTTCCCAGGGTTCAAGCGTTAAGTCAAGTTACAATATTTTTTTCTCATTGTTGTTTTTCAGTGCATAATCTCGAGCCCTATGTAGGCTAATGGATCTTTCTATTTCATTATGCAACTAAAATAAGCGTGACCGAGTGAAACAAATCACGCAGCAAGTTCGACGTACATACTGATATCGTTATCAACCAGATTTCTCATGATAAATGCTACCCTAATGAAATGTAGTGCATAACACTCCATAGATATCACAGTAAATTAACACAAATTCATAGTCATTAATTACAGTTACGGAGCAACAGGCTTCTAACTCCAACGTTCGTACCAGTGTGGTTCTAGTAAGCTACTTCAGCCTGTCATCACCATAACAACTGTCATACACTTTAGCAACAACTATCGTTTGATCGTTTACAGTATCTGGGCATATTTAATTTAACTTTTAGCAGTATACCTATAATGCACGAGGGAACAGGAAGTCAATAAATAAATAAACAATGCTGGACACTGGACATTATCACACAGCAAAATATTATTATGGCCCCAAACTAAGCAGACCTTGTAATATATAGGAACTATATGACTGATACTTTGACTTATTGTCATAGAAAACATCTAGACCCGAGACAAATATTTGCGGAAACCAAACAGTTGTCTCGCGGCAGGAATCAAAACCTTTTGCGTCTCAGGCGGACTTTCGACCTCTTCGCCACAGAGGTCGTCGTCAATGCATGTATTAAAATAAATCCCTGATTCAAATGTGGTTTTAGGAATGTGCATAATTTTATACGAGCCATAGCGCCATAGAGCCATAATACGACATGATAAAAATAAGATTGTTTATCATTAAGTGTAATGGTTAAAAAATCACTAGCATTTTAAAACGAAATCAATGGCATCAATAAATAAACGGAGCGGACATTCACTGCTCCCGGTGCTGTCTACACTACATGTTAGTTCCCTTGGATATCGTCGACATTTGGACCGCGGACGTGTCTGTCTGTATGTACATTACAACGAGTTCAGTGCCCCTCTGAAAGTATTTCATTGCTCCACTATTGACACAGGAGGTAGGCTATAGAAATGAGAACGCTATACACTCGCCCAATGTCGGAGTTTACCAAGAACATTAATCAAATAAAATTAAACAAACTGATCTAGAAAACAAGAGCAGGGCGTGATTACTAATTGACGATATTACGATTTTTTTTTCGTTATTTATGTAGTTTTGTATGTTTACAAGGATTGTGGATAAAACTATATCAGCACACATAAAAACACTTGAAATTCAAATCAGTTAATGGATAAACATTATCGTAACGGGCCATTATCGATGTAACCTGTTTGACTATGCTATGATTGATTTATCGAGAGGCAAAAATTATAGACTAGAACTAAAGTGGAAAAAGGTGCATGCATTCTGAAAAAAAAAACTTAACACTTAGTTAAACGACGAGAGTTTCATAGCAGTTACATTAGTAGCCAGTGGGTATTTCTTAAGTAAACACTTCTAATATTGAGAGCATGAATTTCCGGGAGTTTTAAGTTTCGGTATTTTTCGAGGGATTAAAGAATAAAGGCAATAAGTGGCCTGGTTTGTACAAAAATAACTTTGCAGAAAAAAGTATTTTGTCTTACCTACGCAATCAAACGTAATAGATCTAGGTTCAGTGTGGAGTAAGCCACAGCAGTGCATTGACACCGGTCCGCGTTCCTATCAAGAGCATCCGCATGATCCCACGCGTCTCTCGTGCTAATTTACGCCTTGGAACACTAGCCTATGACCTCCTACGTGCTAATAAGACGACAGTCCTTAGGATTTTCTAAGAAACTGAAATAAAGAATTATGTTCTGCGCTATTCTTCCTTCAGATTCTTTCAGGAGCTTCGACGTTCAGTTAGACCACAAGTAGGACTTTTAAAAAAAAATAAACCGACTTCAAATAAATCACTTCTTACTTCTTGCGCTAAAAAATTTTGAAAATCGGTTCACAATTGACGGAGATATTGGTGATCATAGGGCGAAAATTACAAGTGAAGATGAGGTTTTTTGAGTTTTCCGGGAAAAGTACCAATCTCTCAGGAATAAAAATTTATATGGGACCACCTGTGAAGTATACTCTTTTAAACAAAAAAGGAATTTTGAAAATCGGTCCACAATTAACGGAGTTATCGGTGTAAAAAAAAGTTGAAAAAAAAGGTTCCGACGAATTGAGAACCTCCTCCTGAAGTCGGTTAAAAATGATAAATTAATCATAGATGTAGATTAATGATCAATAATAATTTAATACTTTTTTTATTTGTCTGAAAATTCTATTCTCAATTTTAGGGTATTCTCATTTTAGTACTTCATGTGGCGCATATATAACCTGGTCATGTAGAGCTCAATCTTCCCAACGATGATTAAATGTTCGATGACATAGAGTAACAAGCGTCGCTGTGTTCAATGAATATTCCGATGCGTCAATCAACATCAATTAGGCAGTACCGCAGAGCCGTGCTTTACGTTTGGATCAGGGCCCATAAATGGATTTAACATTTTGACCGTCATACAATGCTGCGAAGGTTTCTAATACTTTGTAGTCCAAATAACAGAGTTATTAAAATGCTACTTGTTTGTTGTTGTTAAATTTACAGATTGTTACAGTGAACACACTGTTTTGAAAAACAAACAGCCATCAAAAATTATAGTTAAAAGTAGTTTAATCTCAGTTCTGGGCAAACCACTAGTTTAAGTTATTACCTTCACATACCAAGGGATAGATAGCGAGCAAACGATTAATGTGCAACAATGCCTCAGTGTGACCAACGAAGAATGTAAGATGCCACTGGTTCAGAATTCGGTCACCTGCTTCGATCCGTGACTCCGATTTCAGTGAAATACCGAATTGGCTTCAGCTTTTCTTGACCTTTACTCATACAGATTTCTCTTTAACACCTACAGCTTTCGTAGCGTGAATGCTATAATGCAATTTTGTATGATGACCTCAACAGATTGGCAAGTGGCTCATTCTATTTCGAGGTTCAGATAGTAAACACAATACTCGTCACCTGTGTCCTATTGGTCATATCATTGAATGATCGAATTGGTCTGAATGCTCGAATTTTATAAATGATACAAAGTCAACATTGAATGAGAAAAAAATTCTGAAAGCTTCTTCATCACATTTTTTTAAACATAGCACATAACAATGTTCTAGTTCAAATTTCAAGTTGTTGTGTTTCTTTGGGTCAAATTATAATAGCCAAGGGAATGATTATTTTGAATTTCAAGCCCCTATAAAACTCAATGCCCCTGAGAAGCCGTAAGTGGATTTAAAATCACTTCCCGATATTCGTGAGAGGCTTTCGGCCTTGGAATGATGCAGATGCAACTAAGAGGGTTACTCTACGATATTCAATCTGAACGTTGCTGTAAATATACATATTTATAATCTAGAAATTCTGCTTCGCCTTGCATTTCTAGCATTTTAAAATGTAAGTAGGTAAACAAGGATTTCGTCAATGAGAGAGTTTCTTTAACAAAAGCCCGCTCTCACGACTTTGTTAGCCATAATTAAATTATCGCACTGTCTGGCTTTCACAATGACCCATTAGTCCTGCGAATGATCATAAAAATAGCAGATTCAGTTCTCTACTGACATGATATCGCGTCTGGAATCTAGAAGGCTTATACCCTACAGTAGGAATGTTCATTTTTCGTTTTGGAATAAACTTTATAATGCATATTGCTCAAATTCCAATAAGCTAGGAAGCTAGAGCCTAAGAAGCAGAGCCTAAATCACGTCTTCTTAAATTTTGAGGTCATGTCTGTCGGATGCTTCCGTTACCAGTGTTGACCACTTGCCCATAACGAAATAAAACTCGTAGAGTTTATGCGTATATGGGGCAAATTTAAAAACTACACCGTATTTTAAACCCCCGACGCAAAAAGAAATTGTCATAAATTTGACGTATGCATCTGTGTGTGTCTGTAGCATCGTAGCTCCTAAACGGATGAACCAATTTTGACTAGTTTTTGTGTTAAAGGTCACTTGATTTATACTTGATTTATGCTATGATTCAAGAATATCTGTTCAGCCGTTTGAAGATCTTTTCTTTTTGATGAAGGGATGTGAACACCTTCCACAATGTCTGATCGATTCGAAATTTGGTATCCTATTACTTCAATAAATTAGCTAAAACATGGTAAACCTGCTGCATCATCATCTGGAATTTGCAGGTTATCCTACTCCTAACAAACTTACAGCAGAGATATCGTGTTGGGGCTCTTTGGAATGGGCTCGATGAATAGGGTTTAGATTGGCGGTGATGGTGATCAGGATTTGATGGATAGGAAAGAGAAATGAGGCTTTTATACCGGGGATTTTATATTTTATAATTTATAGTTGTTTCATTGTTTGTCCATTGGTGCACTTTCATTTTCACCCGAATTAGAATCTCTCTGCTGCTTTCTGTTTAAGGAGCCGTGGGATTCTAATGATTCTTAGAGGACTGATACAATCTTTAACACTTAACGCATCCCTTTGTAGCAGGTTAATCGGCACTAAATTATTAAATGGTAGTTTTCAGTTAGCAGTAGGTTAATAGTCATTTTTCGTGTGTCTATTACACAAGACATAATCAAGTAGTACGAAGTGTTATGGTCATTGAGCATCGACACTATGCAACATTTACGATGTATGTAATTATAACAGCAGAGTTAAATGGATCGTACAGAGTCTATGAGAAACAAAGTATAAAAACATTCAACTAAAACTTGAACCCACTGATGCTGTACAGCAAAATAAAAACCTTCATCTAAAAGTAAGCAAATTTCAGATTAGTAAGTATTTGCAATTTTCGAATAAAAGTTTTCTGAACAAATGATTGATTTCAAAATTTAAAGTTTTGGATAACACTTATCTGATAATTATGCTTTCTTATGTGGTTTTGTAATGAGTTTTTAAAGATACAACCAGTTTTAACATCTTGACTGTGAGAAATGACCCTTCTCGAATAATAGAGGCCTTAGTTGCTTCGGGCTTCCTAAGAATGCCGGCGATCCAATTACGGAAAAGGGATGGGATGGAGTGTGTATGGAATTCAAATTATGCATGCAAATTCAAGGATTGATCACGATCGAGCGCTCTGGAAACTGAATGAACACCTAGCACTTAGATGTAGGCTGCCAGAGCTTTACACTGCAAAGTAAATTGAATTCTACTAGCTTCCGCCCGCTGATTCACTAACGTGGTTTACTGATAAAAGCTTATATTATGTAACTACTGTTTTAGAACTTCATATATCCAAAATTTCAGCTCTATCTGGTCAGTAGTTTTAACGTAAAGAAGGAACAATTTAGCCATTTCACAAACTTTCGCCTTCAAAAAAGGCATCAGAAGGATAAATCAGGATATTTAATTATGAAATTTTTGTACGTTCTGCAAATATTTGTTTCGGGTCTAGGTGTTTTCTATGATAATAAGTATGCATTTTCAAATAAAATAAAAATATGTCGTTTATCAGTCATGTGGTTCCCATAATACAAGCTCTGCTACAAGATGCTGTGTGATAGGTCCATCAGTACTTATTTATTTATTTTATTTCGTAGCTCATTTTATTATTGTATTAGGTTTTTTTGTAACGAATGTTTCCAAAAATAAGTTCTATCGTGCACCAGATTACATTGAATGCGATTTGATGAGGTTTATCTCGATGACGCAAAATTCTTAGAACCTAGTGTGAACTGTAAAACACGTAAGTTTTGTCTCGCTTGATTGTAATCGCTTAACAGGCTAGTTTTCTTAGTTTAACTAAAATTATGATAATTATGGTGCATCTTTCGTAAAACCGTTTGCAATGGCGTTTGAAGGAGAAGGCCCAGCAGTGGGTTTTGAAAAGCTGAGAATTATGATGATGGTGCGAAGATGGTAGGCTTGAATACTGCAAAAGCACAATTTAGATCTATAAGAGAGCAAGAGGATATCCGTTATCCTCATCATCATCAGCCTATAGCAGTCTACTGCTGGGCTATGATAGGCCTCCCCTAATGAGCGCCATTGTGCCCTGTCCTCATCTCGACGCATCCAGCTTCTACTAGCAGCCTTCCGAAAATCGTCACTCCAGCTGAGCGGAGGGCGTCCTACACTACGTTTGCCAAGCCTCCACTCAAGAACTCGTTTACTCCAACGGTTATCGGTTCTTCTGCAGATATGGCCAGCCCACTGCCACTTCAGCTTGCTAATGCTCTGAGCTATGTCGACAACTTTAGTTCTATGTCAGATAGTCTCGTTGCGGATTCTATCCTTGGTTCAGAGAAACACCGAGCATAGCCGTTCCATAGCTCGCTGAGCGACTTTAAACTGGTGGACGAGCCGTACTGTGAGTTTCAGTTCCGTAAGTTATGACGGGTAGGACGCACTTATAGAAAACGTTCGTTTTTAACATTGCGGTATGGGTAACGAGAAGACCCAACATAGTTTTCTATGTGTGTGATGTGGTGGTCTGACCGCGCCCTAAGAGTTAGTGAGTTAACCAGGTACCTTACTATGTACTTTATGGTACAAAATAGTATGCGTCATTCGTTAAGTTCGTAGTTTTCCTTGTTACGACACATGGCTGTCTCATGTACTTTGCGGTTAGGATCGCGAGATGAGTACTGAATATGTTTGGTGAGTAGATACTAAGTAGGTATGCTCCGATTGTCCAGCCAGCCATAAAACGTTTGTTACGCAAATCGTAACCAATATTCACCCACCCGAGTACAGTCAGGTGCATTTTGATTAGCACTACATGCTAGAAACCAATAATGTAAAATAGGCCAAATAAGGACATCATTAAGATACTCGTTGAGATTCGAAAAAACAATTGGATGCGAAGTTAAGCCTGAACAAATAGCAGGCTGAGGCGTAAGAGGTAGCGAGTTCGATTCCCGCTACGGTACATGCTACGGGCAAGTGTTTGTATATTCTGCAGAGTTCCGCGGTTGGGTGGTACCAACCAACTAGATATCTATCTTAATATCATGGTAGCTAGGTACCAACTACCTAGCTAGGTAGCTACCATAACTATCACTACATAGTATAACAAAGTCGCTCCCCGCTGTCTCTCTGTTTCTATGTATGCTTAGATCTTTGAAACTACGCAACGGATTTTAATGCAGTTTAACAGATAGAGTCATTCAAGAGGAAGGTTCACTTGCACCTGTGCAAAGCCAGAGCGGGTCGCTCATACATTTACATAACCTAACTAAACTATAAAACGAACCCACGATTGTGCAATGGGCGGCATCGCTAAAAGCGATCTCTTTCAGACAACCTTTGGATGGACAGTAATGTATGGAACGAGAGGAGTGTTACAATATGAAAATAAATAATAAATTGGCTTAATAAAATTAGGTAGGTACAGACATTTTAAAGGCCTTTACTGCTGCACCAGACATTTAAATCGCTCTTTAGTACAGATACGCTAATAGTAAGGAGAATTTAAGTGGTTAGTGTGGACATTATAAAAACATATTTTGCAAGCTTTAAAAATCTTATGGTATTTGTCACTGACTGTACCATGACTCTACAAACATTTCCATAATAATATACAATTAACCTGGTAACTAGGAAGCTACAGGTGGCAATCTACTGTTCATCTCATTCATTTCAATTTCAACAATAGCTGAGCTGCACAAATTATAACAGCTGTGTACCTACATATAGGTACAAATTGTTTTATTTTACGTCCTGAACAAAGGCCTTGCCTTAGCCCTTGGAAACCTATAAAAGGTCAATGATCTTTTAAGCGGGGAATTCACTAGATGAAAATCCCGAGGGCAGTTTGTATGGGCATATCTGTCGCCACAATACACTACACAGACTCATTAGTTTTTTTGTCTGTGTCTCAATCGCCAGACTGACTGCGACGGTCCTACACTAGAAAACATTGCACAGACCTATAGTAGCAAGGTCTGGAGGGCATGTCTGCAGACTTGCCTGCGGGCATGTCCGTCTAGTTAATTCTTCGCTTTAGGATTTCATTGAAACTAGATGTAGTACAATGCACATTTTAATAAAATTTATATTGAATGTAATACCTACTTCATTTAATTTTTAAAAGTAATTACGTAGGTTGACTGAAAAAAGGTATTTCAATAGCAATACTAGTACTACCCTAACTTTAATTTAATTAAAATTACTATAGTACCTAATTCCTATCAGAATTATAACTCTATTTTAAACATATCATTCAATTAGCTATTTATCATTATTTATTTACTATTAAATCAACTGCCTATCCTTCTGAAATGCAAAGCAGCTGACATAATCCTACTAAGAAACTAAATATTATTTAATGGAAAAGTTTGTAAAGATGTATGTTTGTTACTTATTACTCATTCACACCAAAACTTACTGTGATGAAATTTTGGACATTATGTAGTTTTAACCTGGAATAACTTACAAGCTATCTTTATCTAGGTACAGGTCCATATATGGGCTGGTCACCGAAAACTAGCTGACTAGCTACTATACAGGGGACAATGGAACTGTGATAGATGATAATTTATATAATTAATATGGTACACAAAACAGAATATAGTCAAAAATACTATTTAGCATATTTTGAACTTGACCCAACAAAACAATGAATGAATAACCAAAAAAAGTTCCTAAAAAATGGAGAGAAAAAAATGACCAGGTAGCAAGTAAGCCAAGCTGCATGCAGATGCTAGTTCTTACTTAAGGTTTAAAACTTAGAGGCATTAAAATTTTAAAATACAGGTTTTACAAACTGTCTCTGAACAAACCTGTGTGGCTGACCTTGACCTCAGAAGTTAGGTCACATTGCTCTGTGCCAAGCTTGCAGGCATTCTATTACATTACTTCATATAATGTGAAGATATTATATGGGCTTGTTGTAAAATAAAATAATAAATTTAGATAGATTAGATAGATTTTATCACATTTTAATGGATTGATAGACTTCATTTTGTTGGTACCACAAAAAAAAGTTGTGTATTTATAGGTATGAATATATAATATATGTTTTCTGTTTCTTTTGTTGTTATTGTGCTTTGTCCATGAGTCAAACAAGGCTCATGCTGACATTCAGCACTGCAGCATTATGCTGAGGGCCTTTTTATACTACACTGCAGAAAGCAGACAATATGCCGGAATATTGGAAATAATGCCGGACACTATCACTCAGTATGATGTAGCCCCAAACTAAGCAAAACTTGTATTATGGGAACCACATGGCTGCTATAGTAATAGACATTTTTTTGTAAATAGATATGTATTATACTTATACAATACCCAGACACAGACCAGAATATAATAAGACCACATTCAGAATAATATACATTAACACTTTGACTGTAGGCCTGAGCAAGCTCAGAGTTGGCTAACACTTTGTGTTAAAGTAAAGTTTTCCTGCCAAATAAATACTAGACATTGAATCAAACATAACAAAATCAACTTATATTAACTTATGCGCTTGTTACTATCATTAAATAGGTCTATTCATACTGGGTTTTTCTTATCTGCATTGCTATTTATTTTATCAAACAAGGTGTGTGAATGAGTTGTTCTACATAAAGTAAACTGACTTCATTATCTGGCTGTGTCAGTGTATCATGCTAAAATCTTAATGTTCTAGCTATTTCATGTGAGTTTGTTGAGGACAGGGTACAATGGCTCTCATTGGGAGAGGCTAAAGTCTAGCAGTGGACTGCAATAGTCTGATGATGATGCGTTTGTTTTAAATGGGAGTAATAAGTGAAATTACTAACGATTTTGCAAACTCTTTCACTTAACTCTACTTTTTCCTGGTCACAATTCATTTTGATATACTTAACTGACAAGGGCAAAAAACTAAAACTAAATTGTTGAATGGGTTGGTTAGACTTACTTTTCGGTTAGGTACTGGGTGATCCAGTAGAGCACTTCTCCAGTCAACTCGGATTCGGTGATGGTATAACCAGCTATGTTCACAGGTAGCTGATCTTCGGGATTCACGGTCGCAGCAAAATTCTCGAAGAACACTCGGTACGGTGTCAAATAATCCTCTTTATCACCCATTTTTCGCTTCGTCCACTAAATAATTCGGTGTAATCGATCAAAAACTCACTTTTACAAGTAAAACTAGCACAAAGATTATACTTAGATTAAAAATTCAGTAAAAACGTTGCACAGAAAATAATCACTGGTCCATACTGGTATATAAACAAATAACATCACAGAATTTATATTTTACTGCATTTGTACCATGAAAGGTAGAGTTTTATAAAATCAAAACAAAAATCACATCAATCCTCACAAACATCCATCGCACGGGCGTCTGGTGTAGCCAGCTTCAATCTTCCTTTACCACAGACCTAGGATGCTTCAACTTTTATTCAACAATGAAAAACCAAAACAGCCTAAATTTTGTGAACGCGGAACGCCCTGGCTACACCACTGACTGACATGTGACAGTGACATCAGCCGGCAGTCCGTATCTTAACGCGTCACTCGTCAGATCGTCACGAAAGGTGTTGGTTTGTTTGTTATTGTTGTTGTTTTTTTATTTCATGCTGATCTGTTGTGCTTCATAAATTTCATAAAGCTGGTACTTACTTTGTAATTAATAACCCTATATTTGGGAGAGAATTTGGAATAATAAGACTGTGAGTTCTTTTCAAAAATAGGTATACCTATCAATTTACGTTTGAATAGTGAACTAGATCAAAACTTTACGCCAAAGTACTCAAAACACATTTGTAGATAGGTACCTATCTATTTATTTCAATATACCTATACATAGTTTTTTTATAATTATCATTAATTAGTAGTAGGTAGGTATTAACATCCTAATCTTACTTGCAGTGTTAAATTACATGGTCACCTATCGGTATTATGTGCTGTTATACGTGATTGATAATATTATTGATAAGAATAAGAAAGATTACCTACTCTACCAACCAATAATTATTATACCTGTTAGTCCAGCTGTGGTCAGACAAGATACACTTTCTCTTCAACTGAAGTTGTTGGAATTGAATCAGAAACCAGCAGGACCTAGCAAATATCAGGAAATATGCCTTCTATAGCTGGAAAATATCAACATTATAAAAATGAGGATATAGATGAATACTTCACAGCTGTCGGTAAGTACTCAAATTATAAAATCGTTTATTTATTTAACACTAACCTGTAATATTTGATGTACCGAATATTTTTTAAGCTATTGTTTTTATTGCTAATAAGTTATGATAAATTTAAGCTTTATTAAGTACATAATTAACGCAGAAATAATGTACTAATATAAAGAAACAATGTTTAATAATGTAATATTAATAACCTACATTTTAGGTGTGCCATTCATGGGACGTAAAATGATGGGTCTATCATCTCCTTTGATGGAAATAAATGTGGAAAATGACACCATGATCATAAAAAACTCATCGCTCCTAAGAGCAGTTGAATACAAATTCAAATTTGGAGAGGAGTACGAAGAGAAGATGCCAAATACAATAATCAAGGTATTTACCTACTTACACAGTTTAATTAAAAACCTACGTTATTGGTTCGTCCAAGGATTTTTTTTATTGACATATTAAAGTATTTATTATTTTATTGACATAATAAAGTTTTACAAGAACATACAAGAAAGATCCATGTGTTTGCTGAACTACTACCATGTCATGTCTACCAACTGTCGTATGAGGTGACTAAAGGATTACCTACCTACACAAAGGGACGGCCAGCAGCATTTATGTAGTTACCAGACCAGTACTCCACACTACAAATAGATACCGGTGATTTTGAAATCATGTTTTATCCCGAAAGAGGGTAGGTATTACCCTATTCCCTAAGAACAGGAACGACTTTTCGTATTTGGTAGTTTTTCATTGAAGAAATGGCTAGGAAAGTAACATCATTTAAGGCGACTATAAGGGTCAAACCTCCCTCTCGCTCGCACTATTCAACATTTTAGAAGATATATAATCACTGAATGTTGTTATGCAAAGTAGCAAACCTTTTTAGGCCTCGAAAATAACAATACAAAGGTTCAGCAAGAATATCAATTCGATTCTATCACGTTTTCTTACCAAAAAATTTGCATTAAAATTGATCACATTGGTGCAAGTTTTTTGGTAAGAAAACGTGATAGAATCAAAATGATATCATTGCTGAACCTTTATATTGTTATTTTCTAGGCCGTGAAGGTTTGCTATTTTGCTTAACTACATTCAGTGATTTTATATCTTCTATAATGTTGAATAGTGCGAGCAAGAGGGAGGTTTGACCCTTATAGTCGCCTTTACTCAAAAAGTCACCGTGGATTCTAAATACATTTAACAAATACCATTATATTCCTTGTTTCAGAGCGTCACCACACAAATTAATGAAAATGAATTGGAAACAAAATCTGTGATACCCGAAAATGGAGCCAAATGTGCCCGTCATTATCATTTCACTGATGATGGAGTTGTTGTAGTAAGTGAAAATCCTAATACTAACTTAATAATAAATGCGAAAGTGAGTTTGACTAAAACTAAATGTCCTCTACACTACTCGCGAAGTTGATCGAAGTTAAGCGGAGCGAGTTGTGTGGACGGGTACTTCACGCCTCGTGTTACTTCGCTTCGCCTCGGGCGACTTCCGATCGTCGTTTTTTGCGCCCGAGTCAATGGAACTCGAAGCTGGGTTACTGAGCTCCTCGCGAAGTTGCACGAGTCTGGTCTCGAACTTCGACTGACTTCGACTTCGATCAACTTCGCGAGTAGTGTAGTGGCAGCTTTATAATAAATGCAAAAGTAAAACGAACATAAAAAAACATTAACTGCTCAACTGATAATCATGAAATTTCGCATAGGTGCACATTATCAGGGGTAGGTAAACAAAAGAACAGGGTAAAAATACTGTTCCTGAGGGATAAAAAATACTTTTAAAGCAAGCGAAGCCGTTGGAAAAGCTAATAATAAATATATAAATGAATATTATCATCTATACAATATTCGAATTTAAACTATTACTCACCCTAACACCTTCCTTTTTTAAAACATACTTTTATTTCTTTTATTTTCAGACTCTAACCCATGAACATGCAAAAACACCCGGCAAGCGCTACTTCCGCCGAGTACAAGCTTAGGGCATTTTTATAATTTTTTTATCAGTGGCTTAGCGATGCACGACTACGAACGATAACTCATTAATTCTCATTTGACTAGTTGGTATTTATAAGATCGAATAATTCCAACATACCAACAAAATAATACGAAACGTCTTAGGAACGACCAACTTCATATTAAAAAAAATATTCTCAATAAAACCATACGTCGTACCTATCCGCAGGTAGTCTGATACAACTTATACTTAACGATGCGCGACTACCAACAATAACTACTAATTCTCACCATTAGAATTCGACTAGTTCGTCTATACTAGTTGGAATAATTACAACATACAAACAATTGATACAAAAGCATCTCAAAATCAAAAGGCGACGTGGAAGATCCAACAAAATATGGTGAGATGTGTTCCACGCGCATTTCAGATCTTGTAGTAGTGATGAATCGAGTGGAGAGGCCTTTGCCCTGCTGTGGGATCAAAACTAATGAATAGTAAATAATAATCTAAGGATCAACTAAATTGAAATTGTTTTTATTTATATCCAGTAACCTATTACCCATCATCATCATCATTTATTTAAGAGCTGTGCTCTTGTCGGCGCAACTGATGCAGCTCCTTTCCATCTGCCTCTCTCCAAAGCAGCCTCCTTTACTTCCCTATACGACATGACATATACTTTCTCTTTAATGTGGCTCATACATTTATCGTTGGTCTTCCCCTTCATCTCTTTCCTTCTACTTTTCCCTCTATGATGTTGCTATTAACGTTGTCGTGTCGTATAAGGTGTCCCAACATCTATCTTCTTCTGTTTTCTATATTTTTTGACTTCTACTTCTTCAAACTTCTTTGTTAGTTATTTTGTCTACCCATGGACCACTTTACTAAAATTAACATCGATTCTTGTTTTTATTTCTCACCTAACGAATATTATCAGTTCAAAATCTGTTTTCCTTTCGTCCGCAGTCGTGTATATATGGCAAAAAATTTATATCTTCAAAATATATAATAAATAATAAGAGTTCTATGTTTTTCCTTTATTATTTTAAAACTTATATTTTATAATCGACTTGGTGCTTTTATACTTTTGATTAGAATAAGAATTTTATTTTTTTAAAGAAATATACACCTCCGAAGTTAAAGAATACTTTGTTTTCACGATACTATGTTACCTTTACTACGGTTAAAAAACTGACCCTAACTCAATAAAATGTTTGTTCGAGGATCACTACCTACAAAATAAATTTTGATGACATCATAATTATATATTAAGTATTATGTTATACATGGTTTAAATATAATATGACAATAACATAAAATAAAAGGGTACGTTTTAGCAAAATCGGGCAAGTAGGTAAATAGCAGGTAGTAGGTACCCAAATTAAAGAAATACCCGTAATCTTACGGTGGTCTAATTTGACAGACGTGGTACAAAATTTGTGTTAGTTACGGGACTATAAGAAAGCCCGTAGACAAACAATTGTAAGTCTGACGACCCCTGTGGCGCAGTGGGCGAAGGTCCACCTGGGACGCAGAAGGTTACGGGTTCGATTCCCGCCGTGGGACGAATGTTTACATGTTCTGCAGATCATTCATCAGATTGTCTTGGGTCTGGGTGTTTTCTATGTATGATATGTATGTATTTACAAAAAAAAACTATATATGTAATATAACAATCATGTGGTTCCCATAACACAAGCTCTGCTTAGTTTGGGGCTACATGATGCTGTGGGATAGTCCAGCATTATTTATTTATTTATTTATAAGTTGGCCGAGTAAATCGCAAAGTATAACTAATAGTTGTAATTACTTGTGCTAGCCGCACATCTTCTCCAACTTACTCGTCCAACTAATTAATTAGACACTGATCTTAATCAGAATCGAGATTCACTTCCGATTACACAATTAAAAAGCAGTGTTCTCGAACGTCAAAGTGCGATAGCGAGAGCTGTCCACTAAAATAGGTATATTTGTACCCAAAATCGGTATATGACAAAAAATATACAATATTCAATCAAATTCGTTTAAAACCGAGTGTGCTTGTGAAGAACTAAGTTTCTTTAGAGCGTCTTTCCCTGATGTAATGTTATTTCAACTCTTACAATTGGCAAAGCTTACGCCTTTACGACTATCTTGCAGTTTGACTGGAAATTTTTCTTCTCATTCTTTCCATTTTGTAGAAATTTTATTCTTTTAGCACTCGCGCTTGTACATGATTCCTCGTCAGACGACACATTTTTAACGTTTTAATTAAAATAATATTATTTCGATATTAAGATTAAGAAACTTTCTCTTCGAATTTATGAAAATTAATGAAAAAATAAAATCCGAATTCCTGTTTCTATAGTGATAACATCCAGTTGTAGTATTCCTTGTGCTGTGATTCCTACTTATCATACTACATAACATCTATAATACTATTTAGGGATTTCCCGTATTAACTTATATGAAAAGGTCTGCCAACTTAAATGTGTAGAATCGGTAGAAAAATCGGTATAATTTCCACTCTGAAATTGTGGAAAAATCGATGCATTTCGGTATTTCGGTAGGACAGGGCCCAAATCGGAAGAAATACCGTAAAATCGGTTGGTTCGAGACCACTGTTAAAAAGGCTTGTAACCAATAAAATAATGTTGGTCAACTAAATTATAAAAGTACGCAATTTAGTCGTTCGATAGTCAGCCAACTTACAATTGTATGTCTGCGGGCTCTCTAAAGGTACATACGTACATAATTTTCTCTAGCTCAATTATCTTTTAAGCGAACTGTAATATCTACATCTCGATCCTTGCCGATTGGAACTCCATAAAGTTCTTGGCGAATGGTTAGTTGGTAACATTCATTTTAACATTTTCTCAGAATTTGTGTTGTCAATATCAGTGTCACATTACATTGTGGTATGTCAAACAAAACATGTCAGCAGTGCTGCCAATTTATTGACTTTGTCGCTAGAAATGGCGACTTTTGCTCAGTTCCAGTTTCATTTCAATTTCAATTTCAATTTCTTTATTCAACTTACGCATAACTTAACAGATTTTCATCTAAAGCGTTACGCATAAACATAATGATATAAAAATCTTAATAATACTTTAGTATACTAGGTATGTATACAATTTTAATCTTACATCTAACAGCAGGTACTTACAACAAACAAAGGGAAACATTAACAATAAATTATAGAATAAATAATAATATAGGTAACTAATAATTAGGTAGGTAAAGGAAATTTCTACAACTATGCTCTAAATATGACATGAAGAAATCAGGCTTATGCAACAATAACCTTTCCACCTACCTACCTACCATGGCACCAATGTGCTGCGTTGCTCACAATATTCTAAGCGACGTGTTTCCAGAGAATGAAATCCAAGTGTACCCTGTAGGTATTTAGTGGGGTACATGAAAGGATAGGGTACAAAAAGGTGTACGGCTACCGTACACCTTTTTGTACATGAAACGCAAAAATATTTTCTGTACTTTTTGAATCATTAAGGCATACGTAATTTCATAGGGATTCCACACACACGAACATGTCTCTAGCCTTGACCGAACCAATGATGTGTACAGGAGTTTGATTGCGTTTATGTTTGTAAATTCCCTACAATTTCATGTTACAGATCCTAATTTTTGAAGTTATCAACTGTTAATTTAATCATATGGCTGTGGAATGTCAGCTCAGGATCATATATACTACATCTAGATCCTTAACTGTTAAAATAAAAAAAAAATAATGCAGGACGTAATCACACAGCATCATATAGCCCCAAACTAAGCAGAGCTTGTATTATGGGAACCACATGATTGTTATATTACACTAAGAATTTTTTTTTTTTGTAAATACATACTTATCATACATAGAAACACCCAGACCCGAGACAAATATCTACAGAATATGCAAACATTTGTCCCGCAGCGGGAATCGAACCCGCAACCTTCTGCGTCTCAGGTGGACCTTCGCCCACTGCGCCACAGAGGGCGTCGACGAGGACTGTTGGAGGTCGAGTTAGAAATTCCCCTTTAAGTTTATATGGCATAATAATGGGGTTTGCAGATCTAGTGAAAGTCATAACTTGACATTTGGAAATATTAAAGTTAAGCCCATTTTTCTGACACCACAATTGTACCACTTCAAGATCACGTTGGAGAGCAAGGTAGTCGTCAACAGATTTAATTTTACAGTATAGTTTAAGGTCGTCGGCATAAAGTAAACATTTTGCGTAAGTAAAGGACTTAGTCAGATCGTCCACCATCAACGTAAATAGCAACGGGCCCAATGATGATCCTTGGCTGATACCTGATCTTGTGTGGTACGGGGGGGAATCGAGGCAGCCCAGCCTTACAAACTGCTTTCTATCGCGTAGGTAGTCTGCGAAAAATCGAAGTAGGTTGGGAGTAAATCCATTCCATTTATTTATAGTAAAAAATAACATAACAGATACTTAAAATCGAATGCGTTTCTTATACGACAACAGATATACAAATAACATTTATACGTAATAAGGAAGCATAACTATGTAATCTTACATCTATTAAAAAACTATAAATATTATGAACTAGGTGCCTAGTGCCTACTGCCTACATTTCGTCCAACTTAGCTGCCTATATAAGAAAAAATACACAAATAAATGAATTGACGACTGCTACCGTAGTGATACTTACAATATAATACTACTTCAATTTACTGGTAATGTATACATATGTATAATGTGTACACAATAAATCAGACATAAATGCTCTATCACGATTACCGATCTATCACGATATGATGACTTCAGGGGTACAAATAAAAACAATTTTAGGGCAGTCAATTGCTCCTGCAAAAATCCCGGTTTTATAAAAATAACCTGGTTTGAAAAATTGGGTTTTACTTACTTTAACTACAGAGTAAGTACTACACTGGCTCCATAAGATAAATTAAATTAAATTTTTAAATCTCTTTTGAATTCTTGTTACAAATCCTTTTTAACCGATTTTATTCCTGAGGGATTGGTACTTTTCCCGGAAACCTCAAAATACTTCATCCTTACTTGTAATTTTCGCCTTATGATCACTAATATCCCCGTCAATTGTGAACCGATTTTCAAAATTCTTTAGGGCAAGAAGTAAGAAGTGTGTTATTTGAAGACGGTTTTTTTTTAAGTCCTATTTGTTGTACAAATGCATGCAGTTGAATTTTAACGTAACCCCTTCAGATCGTCAAAAATCTTCCACCCATAGAATCAGTTTACATACCTAATGCCGCGATTTGTGGTTTTCAATCAAGCTACTGGATTTATAGAAGTTGGCAACACTGCATGGGAGTCAATCAAAGTGAAGAATCTGAAAAGGCCGTTGAACCCGCTCGCAGTGTAAAACATTTTTACTGATCGATCGCTGAATTCGCAGATCGCTTAGTTTTTTTGAAAAATCTTCCGGATTGGATTCGATTGGCCATCTATAAAAAATACACTTCAAGAAAAACCTTCAACTTTCAGCGAAATGGCTAATTACGTCGCGCCACAAAATCAGGTAATTTAATTTGAAACCCTCGCATCTTCTATTCCTTTGTTCTACTTTATTGTAAATTAAAATCAGGATATAGATCCTGATTTAACCCATGATGAACAGAACCCTTCTGGGTTCTGTTTTTAAAGCTAAACTCCGTCTATAAGTTGTCGTTAAAAGTAAAATTCGACATTATTTTATTGTTTCAGGATGAACAAGTAAAGAAACTCCGAAGACTGCTGGAAGGATGGCGAATGGCTCTATTGACCCTTAAGTCAGTCTTACTGTGGGAACAGCAATGGCACCCCGCTGCCATATTCTGTTCAGTGTCCATTCTGTACTTCCTCATTTGGATCATGGATCTTAATTCTCTTGCTACGTTTGCTGTAGTTGGCCTCTTCGTGAACTTTATTGATCTAATCGTGCCAGTTGTGAGCAACCTGATCTACGGCCCCAGTGCCTGGACCGGACATCATGAGAAGATGTTTAATGATATTTGCAACAACATTGTTTTGACCTACAACAAAATGCTCCAGAATATCCGTACATTCTATTCCTTGAGAGAAACAAGCCCTGTTATGGTGAGTTGAACTTCCAAGGTAAAGTTATAAGTTCTTAGCCGACCACAGCCAGCAAAAGCAGGCGACATGTTGTGACAACACGTCGCGTCGTATACCATTTGGCTACTACTGATCTGCGGTCGGACGCTAGATGTTCAGTCCGTAGCGGCATATGACGTTCACTAGCCATGGGAGGTATTGCATAAAAATACATATAAACCAGCATCATGTCGCCTGCTACTGCTGTCTGCAGTCTGCTACGAGCTTATACCTTTACAGGAAATAAATTAACTACATATTGTTACAGTTTTCATACCTATCCATAACCTAAATACATATATACTTTCATAAAATACTTCTCACGGAGTCTGTCATTCTCATTAAGTTTGTTACTCTGTTATGTTTATACTAAATGTTGCAATACCATGTGACTAAAACTGTATCAGCGGCTTGCATCTTTTTTCCATCGACATACAAATACAACCCTACCAAAAATAGTAAATAAGTATCATGAATGTAATCTGGCCCCATTGCAAATCTCTAAAGAGCATAGCATTGAAAAAAACCAACGAGAACATTTGTTTCAGTAGCATTGAAAAAAACTAATGAAAATGTTTGTTTCAGTACTACGTCATATCCATCAGCATGCTATGCACTGTGACCTGGATCGCCTCATCAATCAACAACATATTCCTGCTTTACATCCTAACCACCGTGATGCTGCTGTGGCCCGGCCTCGCTCATACCGGATTATTCAACTCACTATTCTCTCTATTCAACATGGCACCTAAAATGCCCTTCCTCAAGTCTGATTAAATATGATCTCATGCTTGCTTTTATTCTGTGATGGTCTGGTCATAAGTTTTAAGTTTAATTAGAGTTATGCTGTTAAATTATCGTTTGCGTGATATTAAATAAAGAGCCAAAGCTACTTTTGATTTATAAATGGTGTTTGTTTTATATTTACCCGACTGCGCCAGAAGGTAATGTTTTTCGAGCGTATGTATGTATGTGACTTTGTATGTCCATTTCTTTGGCATGCCCTACAGCCCAAACGGTACGGCTTTTGACATGTCAGGTGTCGTATTCATCAGAATTCTGGTACTGAGATAGGCTAGTTTTCAGTGGCCTGAGTGCGAAGAAAATACCTAACGTCAAAGTTTGCGATAACTGTAATTTTGTATGGAGATGTCCAGGTTTTACGAACTTCCCGGCTTCCCGCTATGGGCGCTGCTTCATTTTCATAAAATCATCAAAAATATAGTTAACGCAAACTTTGACGTAAAGCTGGGTACGGATAGCGCGTTCCTGTATACGCGTCGTCGGGGTTCGCTGTGCACGCGTATATTGGATACGCGTACAGTTAATGTGGACCGCCGCGAGCCTGAACGCGAGGGCAATCGATCCATAGCGCTTACGTGAGCCGAAACCGACTGACCACGGATCGCGCCGCGAGCCAGCTCGCGCGGCACGCGTTCCCCAAAGTGTTGACAGATATGGCGTTCCAAGATACGCGTACCAATATACGTGCTATCCGTACCTAGCTTTAGGTATTTTCTTCGCATTCAAGCCACTGTTCATTTATTTTTAGCAGGTTTTTCTTTTTTAAATTTTTTTTTTATCGAGCGAGATCTCAGGAGATACTTGGGCGATTTTGCTTTGTATGTTCAGTATGTTTGTTAAGCCATAATTTTCGAACCTTTCAACCAATCCACATGAAACCACTTTGTAGGTCAATAGGTAGTGCCATGAAGATTTTTGATGGGACCATCCCTGTGGGAACCATATGAGTGGGTAAAGGGGCGATAAAAAATTATTGGGTTCCCAAGGGGTAAAAAAAAGTTGCACAAATGTGTTAAAATTATAGGATGTCATAGAAAAGGATCCAAAAGAGAGTCGACCATTGTAACAGTAATGGGATTCGACTGTCTTGATTTTTGTACTGTAATCATGTGGGGTTCTAGATTCAAAGACATTTTCGTACCTAAGCTGTGGTCTTGTAGAGGTCGCGTGTAATATCTCAGTTCGTGGCGAACTAATAGTTTTTTTTTCCTACTCATGTAAAATACCTATCTTTCTCAACTCTTGACAGTCCCTCAATAAACGTAGTTGTAAATAAAACATTCACTTCATTTTGTATGAAATATAATAATTATAACAAATTCTTATTTTACATGATTTATCATTGCATGAAAAACAAATTGGTTTATAACATACAATAAATAGGCAAGCAATCACATTGGGTGCATAACATCGCACTCTTCAATACTCATCAAAAAGCTTTACTAACAACTAGAACGACATTTTATTTCTACATACATTTCTGTCCGCGGCTTCGCTCGCGTTGTACCCGCATAAAAAGTCCAGATCTAGAACTACATTATGAACAACATTGCAGTTTTTCAATCCGTTCAGTAGTTTTGACGCAGAAGAGGAACATACTTAATATTTAGGTACATAAATTTGACTCGCAAACTTTCACTTCTATAATATTACAGTAGGATTCATCAATAAAAATTCAGTAAATAAATTAACAATTTCTACCAAAACAGTAAAGACACTAGAAAAATTGATTATGGTTCAATACATATTATTTCAATAATATAATTCTTAAAACACTTCTCATTTATTATATCTACCCAGTTGACATTGACTTTCGCTCACTACATTTAATATCTTCATTTACTAGTATATTTCGTGAAATCTACACTACTCTAAATCACAATGATAATCTACTCAGTGAAGGAGATTCTCAGCTCGTAATTGCAAATACCATCTACATCTGCTCCGTTTCAGAAATAGTGAAACCTGGCTTGATATTAGAGTTCTTAGCTTTAGTAACTGAAGGTCCTTCACTTTTACTCGCAACACTGTCAGACGTGCTCGGTCTGAATATATCCTCAGCTACGGGCGTGGTTTTGAACCTACTGCCCGCAACACTACTGCTAGTACTCGCGGAATTATTATTCTTTTGTGGACAACTATCACTGTATCTTCTACTACCATTATTTAGGAGCTCGTTCCTCTTTTTACTCTTGCTAAGGTTCAGGGAGTCGAAATCGGCAATTTGCTGGTCTTTACTGCATTTGATGACGTCATTATCTAGGTTGAAGTTTTTGCTGCTGGATGGTACTTCTTTGTAGAAGGTTTCTTTAGTTAGTTGCAAGTTTAGTCCGTAGAAGTCGGGGGCGGCGCTAGTGGACGGCTGGGCGTCGCTAAGCCTGAGAGGCGGGCAGACGGAGTGTGTTTGAGGACTGAGGTCGTTTCTTATTATTTTCATGGGCGACCCACATATATCTGCTGCTAGAGTATCTTCGTCATCTTCACCTTCTCCGCTCTGTAAATAAATGCATTATCTTTAAAGATTTGGTCATTAAGCTTTATAATAGCAGTCCACTATTGGACTCCTCCTCAATCGTTCCCATATATTTGAGGATCGTGATTCCGTGCAAGGACACTGTTAATGGTTTTCCTCCATCTGCCACGGTTTTCAGCTACGAGAAGCGACGTAAACTGGAGTTTCCAGCTGTTGCTACACCCAGTCAGACCAGCGCTTCGTGCTCCTCCCTCCCGGTCTTTTTGCCTGTTACGATTCTTTCTACTACTGGACTAGGGTTCCCTTTATCAGCGCCATTACGCCCTGTCCTGAGTTTGACGCATTCAGCTTCCCCCAGTAAACCTTTGTTCCCCCTTTACGCAGAAAGTACTGAACGCATTCAGCTGAAATTATTCACGATGTAATTCTTACTCCATATCAAGAATAACATATGGGCTACTTTTTATCCAGACACCACGCCAGATAAGCTGCGGAAGAAGCTAGTTATTTTATAAGCGCAAGAATACATACGTACCAACAAGTCATGATCAGTAATAGACCCGGCTGTGGCCTCGTTGCTGCCGAATTCTAGCTCCGAGGCGATCGACACCGGTGTCACATCGCCGCTAATAGACGAACCTGTAAAATACATAAAACACAATGTTACTAATCAATTCTCAAATTCAAATAGTTTATGGCGTACATGTTGTTTACAGAGGTCTTGAATTCTCTATTGAAGTTTCAACATGAATGAACCCTGTTAGGGTATTATAAATTAAGGTTTTTGGTAAGTCTGCTAAATTATTTATATTCTAGATATTTGCTTGTCTTATCAACAATGTACATAGCGCAACTTTATTTATCCTAGTCCGTGCTTTATGTTAAAATTATTTAGCAAATAGATGAACCGCATTGATTTAAAACTTATTTATCTTGATCCTAATTTGTAGATACGATTCAGTTTTTTTCAGATTTTTAGATATAAATTTCAGTGATCTTAAAGTTAAGTACACACTTAAGTTGATGAAAAGGTACAAAACTCAATACAAACTCGAAAAGAACAAGTAGCAAAAGTTTTGAGAATGCCATGCCATTAGGTATAAAATAACCTTATAGAAAAGACTGCCTCCATAATCTTCAATTATACAGCTGCCTAGCGACTGTGGCGCACGACCCAATCTGAGTTCTGTTTTTCCTTTTATTTTGACTTTTAGGAGCTATTCAATTCACAGGCTATAAAACAGTTGTGGTATGTTATAATTGTATGCAGTTGGACATATGCTATTTAGCTACGCTATTGGTGGTGTAAATAGTTCCACTCTCCATCTTCAGAATACAAGCCAAATCTCACCGGCCCGTGGTGCACCCTGCTAGCTGACTGATAGGGCTCTGGCGGCCGGCTGATTGCGGCATAGCGCAACCTTCATCGACACAGCTAAATATTCGAATCGTCAAGGGCAGCAGCGTGAGAAGCTGTGCCCTGCTATCCCCAAACCGCAGTGTGGAGATTATGGGGATAATATCCCCCTTCTTATATTAGGGGAGGTCTAATGTCTAGCAGTGGACTGATATAGGCTTGTGTTGTTTTACAGTTTGTGAAATACAGGTTGATACGCGGGACATTAAGACATTAATGATGGCGACGACCAATGATGAACGATGATGAAAACCAAAATGGCTTTTCATTGGTGTGACAAATGGCCTTTTGGGTTTTCGTCATCATATCACTAATGTCAATGACCTGCATATCAAACTTTATATAACAAACTGTATTTAGACATGCTTTCAGCCTCAGGCAGTTTGCCGGTCGTCCGTGCGCCGCAGTAAATATGTACTGGTTTAAACATTTAGCAATAGAATGTGCACGTGCATTCGATGTTCATGCAAAATGACAAACGAACGAAAATGTTGAGTGTTATTGACAAGGCAAGCGACGATATTGGACAGGGGTGCACAGATTTCTTAAATTAAATATAATATTTTATTCCTTTCATATTTTTTTAAGTATTTCGTATCAAAGTATATTCCTTATATAAACTTTTTTGTTAAGGTGGTACCTTATGTGAACTCTTTTAAATTAACAAAGAATACCAACTGAATGCTACGCACAACTCTAGGTGAGGTGTCTGCTTTATGTTTGACATGACAGAAATCTAAAGAATACATTTGAATACAAGATACAAGCACATTGGTAACCACACTAGTTGTCTCTAGCTAATCATGGGGTTCGTTCCATGGAACTTGAAATGTAAGAAAGGGGAGATTCCGAAAATATCTTGATTAAGGTACCTGCGACACTGTAGTGCGGCATAAGCGGGTGCAGGCTCGACTCGCAAAGCGTTGCCGCCTCGCCGTCCCATCGGATGCCGCCCTTCCAATTACTGGAAATAATGGGACACACTCCAATACTTGCTGGCTACCCGAACTGAGTGCGGGTGGGTTATATCGAAAGAAACTGAATTATTAAAAGGAGTAAAATGAATAGGATTCATTAGGAACTGGATTCATGTCCAGTAAGTATACTTATAAATGGGATATTCACAATCCTCCAGTTAGTGAGTGGTATGTAATGTACCACTTTGCTGAGGGTCCCCGGTCAGATTCAGGAATGCCCAAATTAAATGAATTTAATTTACTCATAATTTTTTCATAAATTCAATTTTTCTCGATATCCCTTACCAATTTTTTATATACTCCGCCTTTTCGTTACGAGTTTCCCGATAGGCACCTTAAGAAACTTTGTGATACCAAATTAGATCAATTTAAATTACTTATAATTTTTTCTAAAAAAAAAACACATATTGGTGTAATTCAATTTCTTTCTCGACATCTCCCACCACTTTTTGTATTCTCCGCCTTTCCTTTATGAGATTCTCAATAGACACCTTAACAAAATTCGTGAGATGTTTAACATGGATAAATTACAAGCGTTAGCGTTAATGACGTGTCTGTACAAGTGAGAGGACATGACTCAAATGAGTGTTCCGATGGCAATGACAGAAAGAGCAAAAGTTAGCCAACGGACTGTACTGTGATCGAATTAGACAATTACTTTGACTGAGATATATAAAAGAGTAGGAATACATAACACCCAATAGTTTTACATATATGTAAAGCATCGATCCAATACTGGGAAACTCTTTCTGTGAAGTGGCCCGTGGGTGTTAGAAACCATGGTACTATAGTACCCACACCCGGAACAAATATCAGCAGGACATGCAAACATTTGTCTCAGCAGACTTTATCAATCCTAAAAATATTTAGCAATTTTATAATAAATGGCCTTTTCTATCTCGTATTTTCATTTTAAAATGATGCCCTTGCCAACGAGCAGAATTTCATTTTTACTTTACTTCTAAAGACATCATAATTTCTAAGTAATTATCCATTTCATTCGCAGCACAGTCCAGATGGTTCGGAAGACACATTCAAAATCAACTAAAACTAATACATCCCAACTAAATCCTAAAATAAATTACTAATCACAAAGAGATGTTAAGAGCATTCAAACAATGAAGTATACAATGCCACAAATAACAAGTCGCACTCGAAATTAGCTATTTGGCTGCGCAATACAAAGGAAGAATGCCGAGAACCCGTACCAATTGCGTCAAAACCAAACGTATCCCATAAAATTTATTATATTTTATAAATGAAATTAACATTTTCTATAGTTTGACACACCGACGCGACGGGATTAATGATCAAGTAAAAAAATATTTTGTCGATTTGATTTACGCCGCACGCCACCATGACTTCAACAATTATCCATTGTTACCATGGCATCCACCCTCTTTTTTTATTTAGACAGTAGAATCGACTAAAAACTTATTCGTTTGGTTTTGACGCACTCACTTTAGTCTTGGTACCGAGCGCCAAACATCAGACGACATTGTCCTTTTAAGAACTAAATCCACTTCTGCGCTGACTGAAGCCTAACTTCAGATGCGCCAAGTTAATTGTGACACTGTACTGTGAAACATACCTGTCAGATATGTTCTTATGATCAGAATTGGACGCGTAGTTAGAGTTGGGGGAGGAAGGTCCAGCGGAGGAAAGTCCGCTGGGGAGCTCGCCGGATGAAGACATCAGAGACGACGGTCCGCTCCAGCCTACACCTGAGAAAATTGCATCATAACTTTGAAACAAGTACCGTTTCTACTTAGATAACCTAGTAACTATCTCTGGTGTCGGAGTTTTCAGGCTGACTGAAGGCCTTTGACTGAAAAAGCTGGGACAAACTTCCTTTCCAAAGTACGGTAGTGTAGAAGAAATTGTGATGTGAACATAATTTTATCTTTGAAATGGGCCACGTTGCAACATTCGCAGGAACTGTTTTTCCTATTCTTCGGACTTAATTCGTATGCGACAAGTCAAAGATTTATAAAAAGGTTATTATTTATTTATTTCATCTAATTTAGATGTGCTAACTAAATAGTATGTTTGTTCGGTTTCTCAACTCCTCAATTTGTGATGTCTATTGTCGGCGTTTACAGTTATAGGCGCCACATCCACTAGCGAGTGCATCGCGACGTGTCCTCATTTCTATCGTTAGGTAATCTTCACGAGATGACGATTTTTCCGTCAGCGGATCGATGCGACTCCTCAAGCAATCACCTCGTACAGATGTTTAGTTGAAAAAAGTTCAGTTCGATGACAGACTACGTTTCGCGGCGAGGACGCCATGCGTGGCGACAGACGCGCAACGATACGTTTGACATTTTGCTCGTATCATCATTAACATCGCCGTATGGAGACACTTACTATAATAAATAATAAATAATGCGGGACGTAATCACACAGCATTATGTAGCCCCAAAGTAAGCAGAGCTTGTATTATGGGAACCACATGATTGATATACTACACATATCATACATAGAAAACAACCAGACCCGAGACAAATATCTACAGAACATGGAAACATTGGTCCCGCAGCGGAATCGAACCAGCAACCTTCTGCGTCTCAGGCTCATTATTATTATGATGAGTGTATAGTGGCAATATACGTGGCAAGATGACAATATCGTCGCAATGCACTCGCTCGTAGAGATGGCGCCATAAACATAAATACAGGTTACCTGCTGTGTGTACCTGTAACAGGTACAGCTATAGTCGCATTGATATATGTATGCGTCCCTTTCTAACTGATTGTATTGGACATAAGAAAGTAGAGATCATCAGTTATGTTATAATTTTCTACAATTTCATTAATAAAATTTGCAGCACTACCAATCTATCTCCACACTACACAAAGGTTATCTGGAAGAAAATGCTATTTAGCATTAAGTTCGCCTGTGTACTTGTATTTTATCTTGTGCAATAAATAATTTTCTATCTATCTATTTATCTAGATCAGCCGTATGAGTTGATGTTCAGAAAACATTGTGAATTTTAAGGCTTTATCTAGTTATCTTCTATATCTGTGCTCCATACTTACTATTAGTAGGCGAAGGCTGCTTGTGCTTATGCGCAGGCGCATTGTTAGCGGGCGGCGTGCCCAATAGTACGGGCGCAGCCGCCACTCGCTCCAAGAACGCGTCCAGTTGACGTAACGACAATGCGTTGTGCAATGTCTCTAAAGGACGGATGGCCGGAACACCGCCGAAACCTTCTAACGCCGCTGCAACCGACATAACGTGTCAAAGACAAAAACAATACTTGTAAAATGTCATTTAACAATAACTTTATCGATATAGACTTATTTGCTAACAGCATTGGTGGATTCAAGTAACTTGTCCTGGACAAGCTGTTTTCCTATCTGTATATTGTCTATCTAAATATTTATATTAGTCTTAGCTCTGTTATTTCTGTGATTATCTCTCTTTTTAATTTATTTACTATGATTGTTGCTAGCTAAACTTTCCTACATCTTCCTCAACTTTAAAACATCGTTTCCTATGTAGATAATGCCGAAATACCCTAAAACCCATGCGAAGGCAGTATTTTTTTCTCGAGCTTACAGTAGCATCCACCATTTACTTTTGAGAAGGGTTGCCATATCACGCTAGGCAGACAGGTCGGTGGTCATAATAATTTCATAATACTGCCCATTCCTTGATAACCAAGTTGGTATTTTACGACAAAAACCCACGTCTGGTAATACGAGGGTAAGTCTTTTTCTCCAGCATGCTAAAATCCACAGCGGATAGACCATTTTCGAATTTAGGAGGAATTAACATGATTACTTACCTTGCCACGCTTGACAGAACTGGCAGGCAAGACGTTTATCGTAGTTGTTGACTAAATAGACTGATAATGCTTTACGCTGCTGGTGATATTGCTTAGTCGTCTCATAAGACATCCACGGAAGAAAATGAAATGGCCTATTAATTGTTTGCGACAACAGCAAAATAACACAAAAAGTTTCTTACGTCCTCACTAAGAGACATTAAGGGTTACCTAAATAGCTCCTTAGGGTTACAGTCTTACGTTCACTCTTAGATACATTTACGGGTCAGTGCACCGACAAAATAACCAGGCGATTTCGTTACAGATGTACAGTACAGATATAGTAAGCGAAACTGTACTAAAGAGAAATTTAAGTGCCGAATAAAAATCTCAGGCCTTTATATCAAAGGCATTAATTTAGATTCAAAGGCTCCGGCAAACAGAAAGCGCACTTGACGGCTACGCGACAACGCCGCGTTGTATTGTACTGAGAAGGTTAAACCGTCAACTGAGCGATTAACGCTGACAGAGCGTCATGTGACAGCCATCACATCCTCACAGTACAACACAACGTGGCGCTTTGACATAGCGTCAGTACGCGGCGTTATTGCGCTTTCTGTCTAACCGAACCTTAAAAGTAGTTAAGTCCTAATGTCATGTTGTGTCATGTTGTTTAGTATTATAATAATATTGTCTTTTCTGACAAAGCCCTTTTTCGGCTACAACTAAATCTAATCTAACATATTACTATAACATTAGAAATAAGTGTACTGTACATGTATGTAATCAAAACGTTGTCAAGTGTTCTTAATCTTATTAAAATAAGCTTACCGTTAGATGAGGAGGACGTGGGTATCATGACGCGCAGATTGGGCGCGGAGCTGGAGCCCGAGATGACGGCCGTGGAGAAGAGCCCCGCCGCGGAGAGCTTGCCGCGCGCCCCCAGACCCAACATCTTGAGGTAGCTCATCTGGCCGGCGATGCTGTGCCGCTGACGCCGCCCTGCGCCCGACACGCTACAGGCGCCGGCGCCCCCCAGCCGCGGCCACGAGGCTACCCTCCCCCCCTCGCCTATCCCCGCTACCCCCCCGAACGTGATAGCGGACAGCGGCAGCTCGTTAGTCGAAGACTCCACGCCGTCCACGTTAATGAGGGGCGACAGGGCCAGGGTCGGAGGGTCTAGGCTCGCGCGCCGGCCGGACGGCGCCGTCAATGTTAGTAAGGGGACTGGCGCGTTAGTGCGATTACGTGTTACGTGATGTGAGGGTTAAAGGGGTGATGGACAAAAATAAAATTAGTATCAGATAAATAAATAATAATAAATAAATAGACAGTAAAATAAAGTGTCGAAGCGTGACGGTGGCAGCGATACGTATCGCGGTTTATGCTTGGACAATATACGAACGGATATGGACAAGATTTCATTATACTTATGCCCGCCTGAATCACAAATGTAAAATATCCTTCCACTAAGATGCAAATGCACAAAAATGCAATACAAAAGGGTGTAAAAAAACCCTTTCATTAAAAAAAAATAGTCTATCCCAAGCCTCTTAACTTTGATAGTCAGTCGAAAAAGTTTCACAGAAATGTAGTCGATTCCGTTAAGCACTAGAGCTATTTACATTAAGTCAGGGGACATAAACATATTCCACCATCAGTATACTTTCCAAGGTTTAACATCACAAGTGCACGTAACCGTAGCCCGAATGACATGACGGTTTGACAGTTGTTCCGTCGTGACAGAACCCTCGACGTCAACAGCCCACCCCTCGAATCATACTCCTATGATCCGAGGAGAAAGTAGCGACTGAAAGTAAGGTCACGACCGCACTTTGTTATACTAACTGCAGTTTTCAAGTTTACTTGGCTATTGCTATCGATAAATAAGTACTGGTTCGCTTTATTTCAAAAGATTTTTAAATCGAATCAACAAAAGAGATTCCGTCATGATGGAAAGAGTTTTGCGAGGAAGCTGATAATTTTTCTAGTCTCCTCTAATCCTATTAGTAGATTCAGCTTTAGAAAGCTGAGGCTAGATCCTGGCAAAGTGAAGAAAACGTATTGGAGGATTTTACCCTCATTCACCCTTCAAATTCCTCTCAGAACTCTTGCCATGCTTGAAAAACCATCTAAAACCATTGACAGTTTGTTACTAAACTGACGCTCGGAATTGAAATACCTCAAGAGTCTCTCAAAAGCTCATGTCGAAGGCATTTTTGAGACGATTTATTAAAAGCATTTCAATGTTTTATCACCTGAACTTACATCTTGAATCGCGGCAACAGTAATCGGGAGTAATAGGCAAGTAAACAAGAATATATATAAAGTAAGTTACTTAGTAAGACATGCTTTAGAACAGTAGTCAAACACACAGTGAGGAGCAGGTAGCAACAACAGACACAAGATCGCCGGCCAGAATGAGCTAAATCACGCAGTTTCGTCGGTACGCTACGGACTCAGTAATCATGTCAAATAAACAACGCACACAAAAAAACACAACAACAAAACACAATTTGAATAGATCTATTTGAATAGATCCATTTGAATAGAGCCATTTGAAAGTTCTATTCAAATACATCCATTCGAATAGATCCATTTGAATAGAATGATTGAAATAAGACGGGTAGCGATGATGTTCCTGACGCCTAGTTATAGCGATGATTTATGGATCGGAACTACAACTTAACTTGATAGAATTTAACGAAAGTAAATAAACATGATTCTTGTATACATACATATACTTTCACGAATGCGAAATACGAAGGCTTCCACCGAGAGCAAAATAGAACGGATAATATTAAAATAAAAACCCAAACCTCTAGTTGGTAATGTTGGTACTTATAAACATTTCTGATAAAATACTCCTAAAGCTGATTCAAAACTAAGAGGTATAAAATTAGGGGTTTTGCTAGCTAAAATCTACACTAACTTGTAGTACTAATAACAACAATTTAAAAATAATAATTGTAAACCTGTTTTAATGTGCAAATCTCCCACAAAAAGAAATAATCACATTATGTATGTTTTGTGTATATTATGTAATGTTGAAGTTTGTTTTATGTAAATTGTCTCATCAGTATAGACACGCTGCTTATTCTGCGACACTGATATCACGTAATTATGTATCACTTTCACTATAAGGCGTTTCAGTGTACGTCAAAATGTAATACATAATTATATTCATTTCTTGTGACATTGAATAAATGTTGAGTCAGGCTTGAATGAGAAGTATCAATGTACGTCAAAATGTACTACATAAAAATTTATTTATTTGCCATTGAATAAATGTTGTATCATACCTTCAATAAAGTGTATCAATGTACGTCAAAATGTAACAAATAATTTTATTCATTTCTTGTGTCATTGAATAAATGTTGTAGGGTATCATAGCTTGAATAACGCGTATCACTGTACGTCAAAATGTAACACATCGATATTTTTGATGTCTTATGTCATTGAATACATGTTGTTCATATAATAAACGTATTTATTCGCATGTATTTGGTACTAAGGCACTAAACTTTTGTTTTAAAAGTCGGCCAGTTTCAGAACAGCGAGAAAGACGTTAGTCCTACGACACTGACGCATTATTAAGTTCTCAATGTACAGCGTACGTCACACAGTACTCACAGTGTAATGTTTGTTTTTGTAAACAGTAAGACACTGACCTTGTCTATCCACAGCTTGCAAACTTGTATAGCGGAGAGCGGAGTCCGTTAGCTGCCCTGTCTGGGACACTGACGCCGCGTCACAATGTATTATGTCAGCACATTCCATTATTATACAAATCATTAGTATTGTGTTGCAGTAAAACACAATGTACTGTGTCAGAAATATAGGTGAACATAAGGGGGTCCAAAAATAAACAAACTTATTCAGAAGTAAATACAGGGGTTTGAATCATATATAATTGGAAAGCTCATAATGAAATACTACTATATAAAGGGTTTCTAATTATGTGCCGAGCTAAGTATTTGAAATGGTAAGTATTGTATGTTACTGCAACCAATTTTATAAACAAGCTAACGCAAATAGAACTTGTTATTAACAAAAAACAATACAAATTGAACAGATTGAAACAAAACTATAAACTCGAAAAAAAATTAAGATGAAACGGAGAGACACTAATCAAAAATATTACTACAATTTCAAATCTTGCTGAATGTCAAGCAATTTTGAACTTTATTATTTTGTATTAAGATATACAGCATCATTCTACAAAATGGAGCTTGACGCGGTATTTCGCTTTGATGGTTTTGTTTTAATCATCAATTCATAATCTGTTTTAAAAGGGCTGAAATTAAAAACAAACTATTGACTCTTTTTGTGGATTCGAGCTAAAGAAGTGTCACATAAAAGATATGAATTAGTAAGTAAACTTTTACTGCATAATTCTATTAAACTGTAATTTATTTTATTTTTGTATTTTTAGTAAATGAAAATTATTAATGATAATAATCATGTAAGAAAAGATCACTCAAACTCAACACTACAATTTGAAATAAACACTTCAAATACTTTCGTGAATCACAGTTTTATGATAATATGTTTAATTTTAAATTAATTTAATGATTAATATTCTTCAGTGAAAGACCTCACATTCTCACAGACAGAATAATCTAAATACAAAATTTACACGGAACCTTTAGAATAGTCATTTGGGTAAGTTTTCCGGGAGTATTAGGTATTACCCAGTTCGTCAGTTTACCATTTCAAAGTAGACTTTGCAGCCGTCGTACGCCGAAACTATTGGTTTTACAAAAAAATGTCCCTACATAAAATGTTGGATTTTTTTTCTAGTTTCATTTTGTAACATAAGATTTTATTGTGAAATGAATGAAAACGGAGATGTTTTCAAAAAACTGCTTTTAGGAGTCATTTTTCCAAAATGGCGGGGCGAGCGCCTACACTACGAGGTGGCAAAGTTTAAATTCGGAAAGAGCACATGTAAATCTATATAAATACTAATTGTCAAAACTGCCGGAAAACTTTCCAGGTAACCCCTTGTTTTCGTCCAAATGATTGTACTATTTAAGGAAATATCTAGGCGTGTCTTTTTTTTTAATTTAAACAGGGCCTACACTGAGTTTTGACCTTCTTGGGAGAAAGAGATAGACATATTAGCTCGAATCCTGTCAGAGCAGTTAGTCAAGTTCAACCAGCCATGCCAGGCCGCTGCTCGTGCAAATACTTACCGTTGTCGTGGCTCTGCTTATGCTGGTCATAGCTTCTCGCCCGTGGCGGAGCTTCTTCTTGCTCTTTCGGCTCTTTCTCGTCGCTCTGAAAATTATGTTTCACAAATTTAACAAAAACAACAATCATGATAATGACTTGTGGAGTTCTCACACACGGTCAATTGATCCCAAACTAGGCAGAGCCTGTACTATGGGTACCAGAGACTGATAAAACATACATAGATATTTATAATACCCAGACACAGATCAAACATCCAGGTTCATCACACGAATGTTTGTCATGGGCGGGAATCGAACCCGCGACCTGCAGCTTTGAAGGCAGGGTTACTACCAACTGAGCTATGAGGCCAGTCAGTCTTAGGTTGGCAGACTTTTTACCCGACCGCGCCAGAAGAAGGGTAATATTTTTACAAACTTTGTTTTAACTTGTGCAATGTTTGTGTAACTGTAAAATGTAGCAAATAATACAGGGTGGTGCTGGAATGGCGACATTAAATGAACACATGATTCCAATTTTCTTACCTTATTTGTGATATAGTTTCTTTGAAAAAATACAATTTTGAAAAATTGTCTTGTTTTAGAATTTAATTTTTTATGATTACTGATACTGACAAGTAGCACTACCCGTGTGTTCAATTAATGTCGCCATTACAGCACCACCCTGTATAGGTTTCCGTGTGTTAGGCCTTCTTTTTTAGGTTGGAAGATTGTAAATTATTTAGTTACAGAAAATTGAATCAGAATCCCAAAGACTTCTTTGTCAAAGATATTCATACATATCACTTCGTAAGGGGTTCTATTCCGTTGTGTTGTTACACATATTTCTTCCTAATCCTGATGTTGTGTTGTGGTACCATAGTGTACCAACCTTCATTTGCGAAACGCAACCTTCACCTGCCCGTGGTTATTTTCACGAAAGTAGGACGGTCGGTCGGACCGGTGGTTGGTATCCGTAACTCGGATATCCCCAGGGAACAAAGGGACGGGTGATATCCGAAACTTACCGGGTTAAAAAAATCTTCTTCTTCGTTGTATGAGTTAGTAGCCCACTCTATTTTCGGAGTTTTTAGACCGCTCGAGGGCCGCTCACATGGCTTAACGGCTGAAAAAGCCGGGACCAGCATCTTAACATGCCTTCCGAAGTTCCGAAGAACGGAAGCGCTCAGATCTAAATGCTTAAAAACTGGTATAGGTACTTACTTGTGCCCTCTCCCGAATTTCTCCGACGACATGACTTCTAGCTCGCAGTTCTTCGTTGAGTCGCGCAGCCAACGTCGACGCCTCATGCCCGCTCACAGTGTAGTGAAGATTACTGTAATGTAATTATTACTCAATGTAAATACAAATAAGTATTATTCTTTTCCAAGAAGTTAATACATAGTTTCTTTCTATATTCTATGTGCGTTGCTTTTTTTTAATATAGGTATGTAATGTGCAGGTGAATTATATTCTAGTGACACTTACCATATAGGTATTGGATCGGACGGCCTTAGCTTACTTAGTTTGGACGACTTTTTCGGTGAGAATGTATCCATCTCATCGGACTCCTGTAAGGTATCAAACATCACCTAACGGAACAACAAAAACGATTTTGAGTAATTAATTTTTCAAAAAATATGTAAGTCAGCATACTATCATATGAATTCGAAAATGATTTTGTTACGCCTTCACAATCTAATCGCTGAACCGATTTCGATGAAATTTGGTGAAGAACACAGGCTGCTTTTTATCAGATTATTGTCTAAGTTTAATAATTCAATAAAAATTCATTGCTTAGACTATGGCGTAAAACAAAATCCCAATAATATTAAAAACTCGCACAACATCAACAACAACTACAACACCAGCCTATTCAGTCCACTGCTGGACATAGGCCTCCCCCATAAGGAGGACATGCGCATAAACCCCACCCTGGGCATGCGGGTTGGGGATCACAGGACACAGGTTCTCGCACGACCGACGCTGCTGCCCGTCAGTGACCAGGAAATGTAGCTTTTCGGTCTTAGGCTGCGCTATGCCGCAATCAGCTGGGCGCCAGAGCCCTGTTTGCTAGTTAGCTGGATGCCCCACGGGTGAGATTGGCTCGAGTTCCGAAGGTGGCCCTTACACCCCATATACGCATATCGAAGGTATATTCTTGCCTGTAATTTCTCAGCGCCCTGTTCAGCCTGTCAGCGCGCAGCTGTGCCAAAATGTGTTTTGGCACAGAATACAGAGAGGACAGAAACTTCACTCCGCGCAATCATTTAAATAAATAGCGACTTTAGCAGCTACGCAATAAAGTGCTATTCAGCTCGCACCGAGCTCAGTGCCCAACAGTTATATTAACCTACACCTTGCATCCCTTTCTATCGTATAGCTCTATCTGTACTGACGTGGCACGTGTAACGTTAGGGTTGTCTTGAGAATTATTCTGTGACGAATAATAATAAATCTGAACATTTTACTATCCAGTTACCTAGCCACCTATTTATTTTTAGGAACAATGATAATTAAAATAATATCTACCTACCTAGTATTAGATCAGAAAACTATTTTACACTGGCTGGCTGCATTAAGAACTCAGAAAATAGGCATACCTACTAGGTAGGTACTTGGGTCCATAACACCTTAAGTGTTTAGGTGTCTTGTGTACGAAAACTGAATAATCACTGTTTAAGGTAGGTAGGTACATCATGCTAAATCTTAAGAGAAATTTTAGTAGGTAGGTTACCTAGATATTTGCAAAAGAAAAAAACAACATTTGGTTTGTAGGTAACCTAGGTATCTAGTTTTAGTTGTTAGTACGCCTACCTTTAGGTAACTTACCACATCGATTTGTCTCCCTATACCTGCCTACCCAACTGTTTTTAAGTAGAAAACCTACACTGCCTACTTAAAATTAAATAAAAATGTACCTAGGTTGGGATTCTATTCTTGCTCTCAGTCTATATAATCAAAATCATAATACCTACTTAAGTAGCCTAAGCCTATGCTTAGGCATAGGCAGCACTTTTGTAGGTAGATAGGTACCTACCAATGGCACAAAAATTGACTATGAAAAAATACCTACATTATAATATTACGTTTATTTATGTAGGTAGGTACCGCATTCAAATATAACTTGTACCTAAGTACCTAACTACTTAAGTAAATACGGGAGACTGATATCTAAACAACGCATTATTTGGTAGAAAAACTTTCAGTTCTGTACCTACTATTGGTATTATTAAAAATTTCTTATTATTATTCAAGCAACCAAATGCAGCACCAAATGCAATGCAGTATTTTTTTGCCTTCATTTGGCGAAAAATATAGGTACATTAACAAAAACAAACTAAAATGCCGCGGCTGCTCAAGGACACGTTCGTTCCGGGCAGAACTCGGCAACCGACTAACGAACCACGAGGCCGGCGATGCGTAGGTATATTTTTATACCTATTCTGCGGAGTGAAAGAGGCCTGGTTTCGGTTTGAATGGTGTTCAAACCGAAACCGAACACAGCAATGCTGCTTCACGATAGAAGTAGACAGTGGTAGTTCTACTACTTACAGCCTGCAACGTCTCCTGACTAGCCATTTGATCGTCTTCTGCTTCTTCCTCGATGCATTTCACTTCTTCAGGTGAACTCTGCTAACAAACGAGATAAATTCTATATTCGAGTATTGTCATAAACAGTGTGCGGCTAAATTTTACTTCATTGAGGGCAACCACAGGAGAGGTTTCTTTTGTAGTTTTGTGGGTTTCGTTCTTAGGGAACGATAGGTTTATTTTGAAGAAAAAAAAACAATTGCATTTCCGGTTTTTTTTTATATACAGTCAGCATAAAAAAAATAAGTTGGTCTCAATCGACTCTATTTCCCAACAGGAACACTTTTCCCACAGTAACTTTCCAAAAAATTACAAAATTTTATGATAATGAGAAAAAAAAGTTTTCCATACAATTTCTATGAAACTTCATTAAGTTTAGACATGCAATTCGACGCAGTGGTAATCGATGGTATCATCATTATGCCTACACATTATGAGAGTTCAATTTGAAATATGAAAAGTATTTCCCGGCAAGTGTCGGAATAGCATACTCAATACTCAATGTTCTTGCAAATGGTGCTTTTAAAAAATTGTATGATAAACTTTATTTTAATTTTCACGAATTTTTACAATTTAATTTAGTAAGTTACTTTGGGAAAAGTATTTCTATTCGGAAATAGAGTCGATTGAGACGAACTTGACTTACAGAGTTATTTGTGGTAGAATGATTTCGACTGTGCGGACGGAAACCCGGTCCTGGCGGTAAATTCTTTTGAACGCAGCAATTCACACCTGGACTGAAGTGAAGCTCCACATGGAATCTACAAAATGAAAGTACAATAAATAATAATCACGCTAATATTAGAATTAGAATTTATTTATTGCCCAAAAGTTTTTTGAAGGTAGTTCTTTGTGGAGGGCTCATCCGGGGAGGTACTGCCACCATGCCTATATCTGCCGTGAAGCAGTTGAGCTGTGTTTCTTTTTGAAGGGTCCATACCCTTATGCCCTATGCCGGTGAAATTAGAGGCACAAGAGGCTTATCACCTTCATGCCTCAAGTTGATGGACGCAGGGCATTGCATCGTAGAGCACGTTCCGGAAAAACGTGATCTACGGTGCAATGCTTTGTGATAGGTAATAGTTACCACTTAACATCAGGGGGGGCCATGTGCTTGTTCCATCTTCAAGTAGTATATAAAAAAAAGAAAAAAAAAGTTGTGTAGATACAATGACATAGTATAAAGTATACAAGCACTGAGATAATATCTATAATTCCTTATGAGTACTAATTTATCAGCAAGCAATATTATATCATCATACTTCATCCAGTCTTATCCTACTAATATTATAAATACGAAATGTGAGATAGATACATATATATGAACTCTTTATTGCACACAACACAAATTAAAAACCAAAAATGGACAAAAACATGTCATTATGTATGAATGAATGTTTCATGCTGTTTCACGCAAAAACTACTGAACGGATTTGGATGAAACTTGGAATATAGGTAGATAGTTTGTGACCTGGATTAACACATAGGCTACTTTTTATCCCGGTACCACGCGAGCGAAGCTGCGGGCGGAAGCTAAATTTTCTTTACAAAACCGGCCAAGTGCGAGTCGGAATCGCGCACGAAGGGTTCAGTACTGTTGTATGGGAGCCCCACTTCAATATTTATTCAATTCTGTTTTAGTATTTGTTGTTAGGTATAGCGGCAACAGAAATACAAAATCTGTGAAAATTCCAACTGTCTAGTTCATGAGATACAGCCTGGTGACAGACAGACAGACAGACAGCGTAGTCTTAGTAATAGGATCCCGTTTTTACCTTTTGGGTAAGGAACCCTAAAAAAGGGTAGTTTGGGTGGGTCGTAATGTAATCACCTTTCTTCAGAGCACGGGTCTTTTGTAGGATCTTCGTAGAGCATAACCACAATCTGTGACATGTAGTTCAGCTCAGAAACCATAGACACGTATTCCATAGCTCGCCTCCATTGCTCGTCTTTTAAAACCTAAAAATATTAAGAAATGTATACTGGTAACAATTTTCATTCATTACGTATGGTTTTGGTAATATTTTCTTTATGGAAAACATAACGAGACGACCTCTGTGGCGCAGTGGGCGAAGGCCCGCCTGTGACGCAGAAGGTTGCGGGTTCGATTCCCGCTGCGGGACAAATGTTTGCATGTTCTGCAGATATTTGTCTCAGGTCTGGTTCTCTATGTATGTTATGTATGTATTTACAAAAAATATGTATATATGTAGTATATATAGTATATGTTGTTCCCATAATACAAGCTCTGCTTAGTTTGGGGCTACATGATGCTGTGTGATGACGTCCTGGATTTATTATGATTATATTATTATTATTATAACAAATAGGTGAAAAAATCAGTAGAACGATCACGTACATTTCAACCGACGTATGTAAGAATAACGAATTATGTTAGCCAATGACAAAGCGTTATTTTGAATTTATACTTTCTCATTGGCCAAAATTTTACGTCTACGATAAGAATACTTTTTCGTTAGTCTTCGTGATCGAGCCTCTGGAGTTCTTCTCGAGTAAACTAGAAAAAGTGAGCGTAAGATAATTGTAATTTCAGGGAAAAAGTCCCCGCATTAGGGTGTATTGTGCATTGCCCCCTGCCAACCTGAACCTAAATAACGGAGAAGGACTCCGAGTTAGTGGCAACATTGATCTAGAATACTCGAACCTGCCTGTGTCCGTGAGCTTTGATCAAGCAGCTTTTGTATCACGGATTTTGCTCTGGCTTCGTTTGTTGCAGAGATACTTCACACTTCATAAGATGACATGCTTCACTGTTTCTTCATATTGTAAGTTAAATCTTAAAGGCCCATTAGACCACGCAGTATTCAGTCTGTCTTTAGCAAGACTGTCTTACTGACTAATAACTACTTTTTACTAGTAGTAGAGTTCTTTGTGAAGGGCTCGTCCGGGGAAGTACTGCCTATTTCTGCCGTGAAGCAGCTGTGCTGTGTTTCGGTTTGAAGGGTGTGGGTGCCGGTGAAATTACAGGCACAAGAGGCTTATCATCTTCATGCCTGAAGTTGATGGACGCGGGGCGTTTCATCGTAGAGCACGTTCCAAAAAACGTGATCTACGATGAAATGCTTTGTAATAGTTAATGGTTACCACTTAACATAAGGTGGGTCATGTGCTTGTTCCATCTTCAAATACCATAAAAAAAAATAGTCAAGCCTAAGACCGACTTGGACGTTTTTTTTTTTTGGGTAAACAAACAGTTTCACAATATTAAGTTACTTAAAAATATAATATTGTGCGTATTACTAAATGTTAACCAGCACCGTTTACCACGGATTAGTCTGTAATGTTAGGTTAAAAACATGAGAGGTGGGTAGCACTATACTAAAGTCTCAAGAATCTTATTTTTATATGAACTAGGACGCATTACCGTAATATCTATGGAGTTAAAATGAGTATTATAAGTGTGGATTACCCTGTATAAAGGAGATCGTTTACCAGCTTTGGTGCGGCATCGTGCTAGTGAAAATAATTGACATGTATTACAGCAGTGTGTTCTGGTGGGAATTCTGTAACATAATTTACTAACAAGTGGAATACAATCATAACGGTTATGACAAAGGTCATAAAGTAACATTGCTTCTAGTTGCTTACGTCTAGATTCAAGAGTAAGAAGCTTATATTCATCGAGGAGTTGATCATAAGACGAACGACTATAAAAACATACATACTGCATACAGCGTAAGAATTTTTTTAAAGCTAAGATGAATTTCTTATAAAAAGGATTCCAAATAGGCACAGTGAGTTGAGAACGAATCAAGGGTTTACTCTTATTATACTACGCTAAGTGTAAGACGGTCTTACTCAGACAGACTGAATACCGTGTGGTCTTATAAGCCTTGTGAGAAGATATTAAGAGAATATAGTTCGACTCACATCGAGCAGCCCTCCGAACCTCAGCACGGTGAGCAGCGAGTGCACGTGGCTCTCGCTGGTGAAGTACAGGCGCGTACGCACGTGCCGGCCCGGGCTCGACACGCCGTGACTGTACCTGTACAGGTGAACACTACAAGTGGAATAAAAAAGCTTGCAAAATTCATATTTGATTGTATAAGTAACTCTAGTCTACGGAAAGTTAGTGGAAGTAGCAGAGGGGGCGCCAGCGAAGCGAAGAAAATACAGCAAAACTGAGAACCAGCTCTTTTTTTTAAAGTCGCTTAAAATGTCTGTGTTGGATATCCTAAAAATTATGATATGATTATATATTTATGATATGACATTTTAGTAATATGCATGTGATAAATGATACACATTTATCTTGGGATAAGACTTTATTTTTGCTTTTGGATCCATTTTAGATATTTTCTAGATATTATTGCACAGAGGTTGCTTGGAGCTCATTTTGTTCAAAAATTAACGAGGCTTGTGGCTCAATCTCAATTCTCAAGACGACTTGTCACAACCGCTTCATTTTTCGGAAAACCCAAGCCTCGTCATTTTTCGTTAGGTACTCTCAGACAATACCTCCCTCCAAAATCCAACTATCGAGAAAACCAGAGACTTGCTCTCTGGTTTTCGTCAGTCAGGTTCTGAGTTGCCATAATATACATGATTAATACTTTTTACATCCGGTAATTATTATTTGCTTATAAAATAGATAATTGAATAATAATGATTGTTAAAATAAACTTAAAATATTAAAGAAATCATGACATGCATAAAATAATTTAATTATATTCGCAATGACAAGATTTTTAGAATAAAAAAATATGTCGACATTTATAATTCAAACTCAACTTTGTACAAGAAGTCACATTTTCGAAGTTATTTTTAACTTTCATGAAAAAAAACGAAACTAATTCAAACGTGACCGTGACTCAAGCCAGGCTTTTTGACAGTTTTCAATACAAATCTCGGCTCAGTACCACCCCTAGTATGGGTTGCACAATACGAAAACGTTCATAAAATACATTACTAATGCGGGTTTTACACGGGTGACTAATGGCCGGTTCCTATAATATATTTACCAATGACGGTTTTCCCCTTAAACTGTCATATTTTCGACGCCTCGTTGTTAATTTTTGACAGTTTTTCCAAGGGAAAACGAAACGTCATTGGTTACAGTATAATATGAGATTCCATGGTATAGTCGCACGATTTCAGCCGCACAGTGAAACCCGACTGTGTAAATGGCAATTCGGCTGTCACAGATGCCTAAAACCGCAAGTTCCAAAATAGACTGCCATCTGACTTTGGCCATGCGGCGGCAGCTGATGACTAAATCGACTGTGTAAGTGCTTAGTTGCAGGAGATCGCTAGTCGATCAATCGTTTTTTTCTTTGTCAAAATACTACAAAAATGAGCTTTGTTGCCTTATGTACGATTCTCACATACCGGCGCGCGTCGAAGCGCATTTTATAACACGCTAAAGGAAATCGAAACATCCAAAAAGCAGTTAAGTTCCTTATTTGCATGCAATTTAAGCAGCGGATCTATTTATGTCCAGTGTTTGACAAATCTGCGTAAATTGCAAGTTTTAAAATGCGCTCCGACGCTCTCGGAAGCTCGCCGGTAAGTGTGAGTCGTACATAATATTAAAAAAAAAGTTTACTTAAATAAAAAGGAAAATAATATGATGTGAACTAGATATATATTCAAACTTAGTTCTGTCTGTGTAAGGACCGGACCGCCTGTGACGATGAAAGTCTCCTCCAAAATACTATAACTGTGATTTTTATGGATGTGATGGGTTGCGATACGATTTTCCAAGCAATTCAACCAGTGACTTGCCGCACAGCTAAAATCGACCCGTGTAAACCGGCATTAGAGCATAGAGTTAAGTTTGAATTAAAAATTCGTCAATGATATATCGTTAAATGGCACAAACCTTGGATTCAGTCGATTGACAGTCTCCTCTCCGGATTCCTCTATATTCCGCTGGAGGTCAGCTCGTATTTTCTTGAGTAGCGGCGTACATATGCCTTGGCTAATTGTCATCTTCTCTTGCATCGTCAAACCGTATTCCTATGACAAAGAAACAGATACAAGAATAACAAGGTCGGATTTTAGGAAAGAATATTAGCTGAAACTCTAAAGTGTGAATCATAAGAAATTCTTATTAGAAGTACAAACGCGGTCGCGATTTTGTTTAAAAAACAATAATAAATACACAGAGCATCACATAGCCCCAAACTAAGCAGAGCTTGTATTATGGGAAACACATGATTGATATACTACACATATAATTTGTTTTTTGTTAATACATACATATCATACATAGAAAACACCCAGTGGCCTGATTCTGACGATTCAATATATTTGATTCTAATAAATATATATGACCCGAGACAAATATCTACAGAACACGCAAACATTTGTCCCGCAGCGGGAATCGAACCTGCAACCTTCTGCGTCTCAGGCGGACCTTCGCCCACTGCGCCACAGAGGCCGTAAATGTTAAATATTATTAAAGACCATTAATTAGGTTTTCTCGCCGATTTTTCTCTATGGTTGCGATAGTAATGTGTTAAAAATGTTGACGTTTCAAAATGTTCATGATTCTACTGATTTATGATTTGTTTGGAATATTTTCATGCTACGCTCGTTAGGCATGCGATCGTGAACTAAAATGGCTTTTCATTGGTTTGACAAAACAAATTGTTTTTGAACCATTTTGGTTTTCGTCATCTTTCATCAGCAATAGTTTATTATAGATAATCGGTCACCATTTATCATCAGTATTCCTTATTCGAGTAAAAAATATAATAATAATTTATACCTGTAGTGACTAGGATGTAATACTTTACTATAGATAAAATCGGTCACCATTTATCATCAGTATTCCTTATTCGAGTAAAAAATATAATAATAAGTTATACCTGTAGTGACTAGGATGTAATACTTTACTATAAATAAAATCGGTCGCCATTTATCATCAGTGTTCCTTATTCAAGTAAAAAATATAAATGAAATAACTTGGTTTTTAACAAACAACACAGAATATTACTACAAAGTTCTAAATTAGCAATGCATAGTTCCGGCCCAACGACCATGACGGCAAAAATATATAACGAAATACTATAAAAACTAAAAGAGGAACAAATTATTATTTTCGAGAGTAAATTAAAGAATTATTAATAGATAAGTGTTATTACAGTTTGGATGATTTTTCAAAGACAAGCTATCGATATCAGACTCTAATTGAGTTTTATTTTGCTGCTTACTTAAGACTTTCTAAATATAAACAATACCTATATATTTTCAAAACGTAATCGGTCTACCTCCACTCTGATCGTTGCTACGCCCAAATTGGATAATTATGTACTAACTTAACTTTAATAACACCTTACAATGTAAACTAACATAATTATTGCAATAAAGAATATTAAATTAAATGAAATGGAATTTATACCTGTAGTGACTAGGGTGCAATACTTTGTTATAGATAATTGGTCACCATTTATCATCAGTGTTCCTTATTCGAGTAAAAAAATTATGAAATAACTGGGTATTTATACCTGTAGTGACTAGGGTGCAATACTTAGTTATAGATAATCGGTCACCATTTATCATCAGTGTTCCTTATTCGAGTAAAAAAAAATGAAATAACTTGGTATTTATACCTGTAGTGGCTAGGATGCAATACTTTATTATAGATAATCAGTTACTATCTATCATCAGTGTTGTTTATTCAAGTAAAAAAAAAAATGATACGGCTAGTATTTTACCTAAGGTCACAAAAAAGTGACTGCCAGAAGTAATCAACTAACCTGCGGTATCACAATATCGGCCAAGTACTTCGCATAGATATAGAGCTCCTCAGCTAAATCAAACTGCAGCGTGTGCTGATTGTGCTGCAGATCGTACTTTATGCAGTCGTAAATGTCAGGTATTTTAGATATATCGTACGTCTTGTTCTTCGTACAAAAATCCTTTTCTATCTTTCCCCAACGCCGACCCATTAGTTCCCACGTCTCGCCGTGGTAGAGGATTGTATCTGTTGAATGAATAACATTTAATTATAGTACTTTCCGCACCATGGGCAGGTGAGGTAGGCTTAGATACCGAAGCAGGAGGTTGGAACCCCTTACACCCCGGTCTGTCAGTCTGTAAGTCAATTTTATTAGAGCTTAAAGGTCACATCCCACTTTCGACTCTGCTACTACCCGACTAGTAACATATCACTCAAATATGGGCTTTAAGTTATAGTTTATATAGTGGCCTTGCGATATAGTTTATATTGACAACATAAATTAGCAGACAGCTCGGTGTCAGCAAACTTCCCGCCATCAGACTGCTCGGTAGTTGACGCCTTGCTGGCCACATGTTGTAGACGAGCGACTGTCGACTGGTAGCAGTCGCCGCGCGGGTCGCGCGGGTCGGAGCGTGGACAGCTGGGTGCCAGCTAACCGTCGCCACGTGGACAGCTGGGTGCCTACTAGCTGTCGCCGCGTGGAAAGCGAGCAGTCGCCTTAGTTTAGGGCGGTGTCGGGTGGGAGCGGTGTTGGAGTAGAGTCGTGTGGTTATGACCTTTATAAATTTAGTTTTAATACAGCTTTACAACCAATGGTTTTGTGTTAAGTGTTGTATTTTTTTGTTTAAATGTCTTATTTTGCATGCTGTTTGAGGTAACATTTAGCGTGTTTATTGTATTTAGTTCCTAATGAATAACGTTGATGTTTAAATTGTTGGTGTAACTAAAATAAATTAATACAATATTGTAAATTACCTTTAGTCTTAGGATCGTCCTTCTTAGCAACTACAATATTCACGAGCTGTTGTATAAGCGTGTGGACATGCGCGCAGCATCGAACCGGGTTCTTGACGTAGTCCATAGCGGCCGCTATACTGAGAGAAGCGCACGGGTTGATCCTAGCCCGATCCTCCTCTGTGAAGTCTCGATCCACTTGCATTGCGTCGTGGAGACGAGCTTTTGCCCTAGACACAACAAATAAGTAATGGGTAAGAGGATATTATTTATGTGGGTAGGTTGCATTTATATATGTTACTCACATATTCTGAACTTTAGACGAATCACAGTCGTTATCCAACAATCCATTGGTGTTGGCAGATTTGACCATTTGCACCAGTATCGGTGTCAGTTCGCCTTCCAACGCCAGCAGTCCCTTCGCGAAGGCAGCCGCGGTCATCTGCACGCGACCCTCGTCAGACGCGTATATCTTCAAGTCATGCCGGAAGGTGGAGTGTAGGCGGAGCAGACCGAGCCCTTGGGTACCACCTTCTCCTGAAGAAAAACAGTGGTATAACAATGAATGTCCGTTATTAGATGGGAAACATGCTGAAGGAGTTTCCCATATCGCTCAAGCGAAAACTCATGGACATGCATCCTCTCCCCTTTTTCAAATTATGAAGCACAAACGGGGGTATATTCAAATGTTCGATAAGTTTATGAGTTGATAAATAATAAACTTCCGGAAAAACTAAAAGACGAGGAATATGACAAAACTTTTGAACGACATCTAAAAGAAATGTTAATAAATAAATAAATGTTATTATAGATTTTTTTCAGTGACTCGCTTATGCTTCCAGAAATAGGGATGACGAATGAAAAATTCTAATTAATCCGTCATTTTCATTATCAAAAAATATTGGACACATATTTTTTCTTTTGTCAATTAAACGAAAAAATACAAAGATATGTACGATTCACACCTACAGGCGCACATCGGAGAGCATCGAAGCGCATTTTAAAACAACCGACGCGCACCGGTAATTGTGAATCGTACAATAGTTCGTCACGGCTTAGTACACTTTTTACCTAACAGTGACGTCACGAGCCCCCCAGTCCCGAACTTTGACGCTCTTTATCTCCGTAAATTTTTATTTTTATGATAAATAAAAAATACGTGTCCAATATTTTTTGTTGATCTTGTATCTGACGGATTAATTAGATTTTTCACCCAGTTGTTATCTCTATTAACAATCAAGTTGATTTAGATCTATAATTTCACTCACGTACCTAACTAAAAAATTTACTTTTGAATGGGCTGACTCCTCACACCATTGCTGTGCCCAAAATCGGGCTCATAGTGTTATACTTATCATCAATATTTTGTTCCTAACATTATGACTGCAATAAATAAATGAATTTGAATAATAATAATAATTAATGTAGTTTAGACGCGAAATAGGTCGATTTTCTTACATAGCATAAATGCTTACCAGGTATATGCCGGCCCTGTCCACCCGGATACATGCAACGAAACATCCTCCCCAACTCCTCGGCTTGTATCCGACCAGCTGGGGTTAGCTCTCCCCCCCATTTCAGTATCAGCACCAGTGAGGGGTCCCCCTCTGCACCTACTGTAACGATACCTACTGTGAAGACAAGTTAAAATGTTAAGAAATGTTATTGATGAATGTTGTTTGAAACTAAACTATAGAGTTATCATGTTTGTCGCAAGGCATACCGGGAAATCGTGACAGTTTTAATGATTAACTTTCAAATCAAAGTTAACTATGTCATAATGGAGTAAAAAATGAGATGATTGTATTGAAAACATGCACACAGATTAAATAAAACTATCTCGTTTTTGCTTTACTAGCAAGTAAGTTTTATATTTACCATCATCAGAACTAGAGCCCCGCGGTCTCCCTCGCGGCTGATACTTCATTTGGACTTTACGATTAATGCCAGAGAAGTGACCGTACCTGCAGAAAACAATGTTACGTTAAGTCAAACAAACCATTACTTTTGATCTCCCTGAACAGTAGCCTACTTGCACTAGGTTTACTTTTCAGTGATAGCACTTGTCCAAATGCTCTGATTGGATATTCCGCAAGAACCTGATTGGACTTTTCTGCATGCCATGATTGAGCCCTTACTGAACGTACTTACTTACTATACATTATTTTTCACTTCTCTTGCTGAAAAAGTGTATCATAATACTGTAGCTTAGCGGGCCTAAAACTCGAGTTCAATACCTCGGGCTAAAAAGTATTTTTTTTTTTTAATTTTTGTCTAAAATCAGCCCGTTCAAAGCATTCGTTCTCTTACATAAAAACTCGACTTCTTGGTGCTCCGTCAATCTTTTTTATTGAAAATAGAACCGTCTTGGTGATGTTTTATGAAGGTTGATTAATTTTTAATAAAATTTCTGAAAATTGCTTAATTTTGAATTGTTTTATTTTCTCGCAATCGAAGTGAAAAGTAGAGTGTTTTACTCGGGCCAAAACCACCCATTATAACTCGGTCTTGTCATCCTCCCTCGCTACGCTCGGGAGTATAACAACCTCGTATATAATGGGATGGTTTAGTCCCTTGTAAAACAATCTACTAATGTGCCCTTACCCAAATGATTGGTTCTTTAATGTATAATGATTGGGTCTTTCCCTATAGCATGATATGGCTTTTACTCCTGATACTAGAAGAGGTTTGGACCCATGGACTATTCAGAATGAAATGACTTCTACCAGTGCTATGATTGGGCCTTTACCAATGCCACAATTGGACTTTTCCCTTCAGCTTGATTGGAGATTTTCTGCGCTGATATGACCTGTGATTCGTCAATTAACATAGCAAGACAGAATTTACACATATAACTTTCAAATAAACCGGACAAACAGCATATGGTTTTACTAAATATCACTGTAATTCAGTTCTATCCCACTCCGGTCTTCACTAACCTTAATGAACCTAATTGTCCTAGACCCGTCTAGTCTAAGATATAGAGCTTAAAAACACAGGTACGTACATCTCCAAAACACTCTTCAGCTGCTCAAGTTTCCCCTGCTTCTCTTCAATCTCGGGGTCCGCGTGTCGTGTGTGGATATCTGACAGCAGCGCTCGCGCTATGTCCAATATCTCTTGAAGCTGTTTCGGCTTTTTTAACTTGACGTGCCCGCGTTTGTATCCGTCATACTTCTCGAATATTTCGAAGAATCTGGAATGTAAATTCGTTTATTGGTCTACAAAGAAACACTTTGCAAGAGTTCCATTGAACAAAATTCAAAACATTCGAGGGAAAATGATTGCTCATCTTCAAAAACCTCATAGAATAAAGGTAGAAGAAAAATACGGAATGGGAGTCAAAGTTAACGACCTCTGTGGCGCAGTGGGCGAAGGTCCGCCTGGGACGCAGAAGGTTGCGGATTCGATTCCCGCCACGGGACAAATGTTTGCATGTTCTGCAGATGTTCGAATCTGGGTGTTTTTCTATGTATGATATGTATGTATTTACAAAAAAAAATGTAATATATCAATCATGTGGTTCTCACAAGCTCTGCTTAGTTTAGGGCTACATGATGCTGTGTGATAGTTCTCCATTATTTATTTATTTATTTATGAGCCAAAAAGCAGCAAATTGCTATATTTTCGTATAGGAATTATGGGGAACTACATAAGGCTGGGTATTCATATAAAGGAATGGAATATTCAGTGTCAGTAACAGATGACGCTTCGTACCATTTTTCATACTGAATCTGTCAAATTTTTGATAAATGTTTGACATCTCCCGACCGAATTACTACCGACTACTGACTCTAGAAATGCAAGAGGAATGCACCAATTGTCAATAATTCTCACTTACCTAGGATGTCTAACTTCGACCTTCATCTTCTGCTTAGGGGTCCGATCCCCGTGTCTTATCACAGCCACAACGCACCTCAGCTCCATCATTTTACCGAACGTAGTTGGCACTATCGGCGGGTCGTCTAATTGGAACGGTACAGACCACGGTATGTGCAACGTAGGAGCTAATTCACGTAGGATCATGTTACCAAGGATCTTGGCACAGTCATCGTAGTACTTGTTTGAGTTCTTCACGAATGAGAAACCGTTCACGTCGCAAACGAAGGATTTGCCGTTTGCTCTGAAAGGAAGTGACTATACTCAACAAAGGAACAAGTTTGTATTTAAAAAAAACCACACTGCATAGACAGGAGCTATAGTACTTGGTCAGTTTAGTACTTTTTTGTTCATCGTAAATTAAAAAAAAAGCTTCCTAATAAAGGATTTTTTGAAATTTGATTTAGCCTGTCACCCTTGTGATCTAGACGAATCCAACCATACTACCAACTCGTTTGTCAAAATCCGTTCAGCCGTTTGGGATACAGCGACCGACAAATAATATTACAAACATACATACACCCTAAAAACATAACCTGACTGAAGAGGACTTCAGTCGGGTAAAAAGTAGTTAATGATCTGATGGCGTACACTTTCTGCCTGTAAGAGATCGCTTTAAGCTGTAAGGCCGCCAATTGTGTTACCTTTAAGTTCATAATGCTTAGATTAAGTTACTTTTATTTTTTCTTGTGATGATCTATAAATTGTTATCTATCTATCTAACTAACTTTGCTCAATACAAAATAGATCTTTTAAATACATCTACGAAGCCGAAGATCCTCATAAATATTTTAAAGAAAAGATACTTTCGATACTGCTTTATGTACCCCTTCCGTGAAGACTGATAAAGCCAGCAAGACCAACATGTTACTTTCGAAGCACGAATACGCTCTGTAGGGTGATTACAATATTTTAACATGACGTATCAAAAAGCGTAATAAGGGTAACGAGAAAATTTGGTCAATGACAAAGCGTTATTTTGAATCAACGCTTTCTAATTGGCCGAAATTTTACGTATACGATACGAATACTTTTTCGCTGTCTCACCTCAACAAATCGAATCCGCACACCGTCTGCTTAAAAGCAAGGCAGACCTTCCTCGATATCAGCTTCTCCTGGTTCGACAATATCACGGGATACCGTATCTCCTTGCCTTCGGAGTCCCGCTCCACTTTCCCGTCTAATGCGGGACTTTTCCGCGCTTCCGCGTGTGCGTAGTCCGGACCAACTGTATACACTTTCACATCTGTGCCTGGGGAGTAAGACGAATTATGTTGGAACACCCAAAATCAAGCAAAAGCAAGTTTCCTTTTAGTAGTCTGAAATAAACGCTATTAGTTTAAAAGGTTAAGCGGTAGGACGATAACGAACATTTCAACCTGACATATCGTAAGCGGTACGAAAAGTTTTGGCCAATGACGAAGCCTTATTTTGATTATACGCTTTCTTATTGGCCAAAACGTTTGTCCTAGAAAAATAATGACCCTTTCATGGCGTATAAAATTGCGACATAAAGAAATATTAAACGCAAATGCAAAATGTATAGTGAAAGAATCGAACATCACTATCCCCTGACAATCATGCACTATATTATCACAATTACATACAATTTTAATATTATATACAATAAGTAGCAAATTGACTTGGAAATCCCGATTATTTACCTTTTATTGAAATTCAATTAGCGATTTCGAAAAGCCTTATTTTTAGTGCTTAAAAAAACCAAGAAATATATTTACAAATAGATTCAGTAAACTTACCATCAGTTGGCATAAAATCTTCGTAAATAAATGATCCTGTTTTCCTTACTCTCGATTCTGGTGAATAAATACTACTTCGGCTTCCTATCTGAAATATATAGATTTTTTTATTAAGTTAAGCGAGTTATGAAGTACTAGCTTCCCCACGTATCTGCGCGCGCGTGATACCCGGTATAAAGTTAGCCTATAATGACCTGTGGTATGTGAAACAAGAACTCTAAACCTACTTAATATGTACAAAATTTCAACTCATTCCGTTCAGTAGTTTTGACGTGAACGAGATACAAACATTTCACATGTTTTTTACAAACTTTCGCGTTTATGATATTAATTGGATGTTGGAGGAATGAAGTGTTCCTAGGACAACGAACAACCATAGGTCAACTACGTGCGGATGACAACCTAACCACTTGTTCCCCGCGACCCTGCAATTACGATAGAAGACCCGAGGCCACCTAACTCAGTTAGACCACTGCGTGTTCATACTCTGGTTCACTCCCAGAGTCATACTCGGAGTCAAACACGGAGTGGCCTAACTAAGTTAGGTGGCCTCGAGTCCATCTATCATAGATTCAAAGTTAAATGACTTTTTACGACCTGCAAATATATGTCTCAAGCCTGGGTGTTTTCATTGGATAATGTGTATGTATTTACAAAGAAAAAGTTGTTTAAACAGTGATGTTGTTTCCATAATAATCTGTGCTTAGATTGGAGCTAGATGATGTGTGATTATGAAGTTATTTATTTACTTTTTCACTCGATAACAACCTAGGAGAAATCAGAATCGTAAACAAAATTTAATTTTCTTCCTGCTGAATTAACACCGTTTCAGCGTAATTCTATTGTACCCTTTTAACAAAGTATTCATTCATCCTCACCTTTCTAAAAAGTCTTTGACTCCCTCCGCCCGCGGAGGTGGGGTAGTAAATATAAATATTATGATCCTCAGCCGACACAGGTTTTTCTACAAACGGCTTGTTGAATACAACTCCGTTTACTTCCACGTGATCTTCTGATTCTACTAGCTCATGATCTGAAAAAATCATCCATCTTTATTGGGGAAAGAACCGTGACCTAGTGTACCTGACCTATCCGGAAGTCATGGGTGAGGATCCCACCGGTGCCTTTGGTTTTGTTTGCGGGGGAAATTCTTACTATACACTTTCTGTTTTCAATCATATTTTCCTAACGGATGTCTGTTCTTTCCAAAAATATTTATTTTTTTAACACAAGCTCTGCTTAGTTTGGGGCTACATGATGCTGTGTGATAGTCCAGCATTATTTATTAACTAGCTTCCGCTTGCGGCTTCGCTCGCGTGGTACCCGGATAAAAAGTATACTATGTGTTAATCCAGGTCACAAACTGTATATATTCCAAGTTAAAAGTAACAAACATTCATCCATACATCCTCACAAACTTTCGCATTTATAATATTAGTGTGATTTAATCGTCAAGGTAAAAAATCATAAATAATCATCATGTGTGACCACATTTAAAATACTACAAAACATTGAAATAAATTCCAAACAATTTTTGTCATTAATTTATGTCAATTAGACGGTGGAGTTAGAGTTATATTTTGGTTAAATTCCAAATTAATATATTAATTGAAGTCTATATATACATAGGTACTCACGTTTTGGATCAGGTGAATCTCTATCTAAAACTGCATACCTAGGAATTTCTATACCTTCACTTTCTAATATTGCGTATACTCTTCTTCTATCCTGAAATCAAAAAAGTTTATCATCATAAAATCAATATTTTTTATCTACCTGTATTTTCCACGGATTTTCTCTTGTATATGATAAAAAGTAACATACCTGTATATCATATTGCATATGAAGATTATTTATCACATAAGGCTTCCGTAATTTCTCGTACTGAATTGCTTTGTCTAAAGGGAAGCCTTTTGAATGGAATGAGATCAAACAATCACAGATTGGCCACTCTTCAACTGGATCCTGCAATCCAAAACACACTTTATTTTCACCGTTCACAGCTCTAAAACTAAAAAAAAATATAACAATGATACAAAAAAGTTTTTAGATTCAACCTTGGTAAAAAGTGCAACTAGTGTCAACCAAGGTACTGTTCTAGACCGTCTACTGAATATGGATTACATGAGCGATGCACCACATGTACTGTATTAAGCTGAAAGCATTAACGATACTAACGAACTTGAAACTCAAAACCAACAACAAAGCGTGAATGTAGTTACTGAAGCCATTCAAAGGAAACATTAGTCGTCCACAACGGTGGGTGAAGTAGGTACGTATAACAGAATAGTCTAGATGTTACCCATATAAGTAGTAAGTATGCGGTTGGGTATAGGTGGTAGAAGAGGTTCAACAACGGTTAGTTCTTGAAAAGGAAAAATATTTACAGTGAAAACATGTGAAACAAAATATTCAGATTACCTATTTTCATATATTTTTTTCAGTCAAAAACTCTACATGCAAATACTGTGCAATTTACATTTCAAATACAGTGTGGCAAATTGAAATACTAAACAGGACAAATACAGTTAATTAGCAGTTAAAAGCATAAATATGTAATAGACAATCACCGTAGACGTCACAATCACAAGATCAACATAAAATTAATCTTATAAAGTACATACTGATAAAATCGCTTAGGGCATTTTCTGTGAACTAGTTTTGCCATAATTTAAGTCCTACTCCTTTCTTTTAAGGAATAAGATGCAATATGGGCTGTCAATACATATCATTTTGTTGATTCTAAAAAGTTTTCCAGTGCAAGTAAGATCTGGTGTAAACTTTTAAGAACTGCTTTTTTTTCAGTTGACTATAAATATTGTTTCATAAATTTGCATAATACTTCTAAGTATTCTGTGAGTTTACTGAATTACAATGCAAAAGAATGAATCAGTAAAGCTTGCCCCGAAAACTTCAGCTCCAAGAAGTTTAGTTAAAAATACTATCACAATCCAGACTAATCACGCGTAAAAATGCCAGAATTAGTCCCATTTAAAACTTCAGGCATAGGGACTTGAACGTCCCGGAAAGCTGCCCAAAATAGATCCTATAAAAGTTCAATATTTTGTTCCACAATAATGTTAGACGGAGACGAGAACCTTGAGGATAACCTCCTCAGGGAAGACCAGCATCTTGATGTACTCGAACTCGTCCAGCCTCGTGAGGATCTCCTTCATGGGCTTGGACTGCGACTTCTTGGCCATGGCGCAAACGCCCACGACCACTTTCTTGCCGCCACCATCGCAGTGAGGGTCCAATGACTCGCAAAGGTCCAACTCGCCCTACACAAAACGGTAAAATAACAGTGAGTATTTTTAAGATTATTTTTATATAAATATAATATATTTAAACGTTTGTTTATTACATGCATTGACGACTCCTGTCGCGTTGCAGAAGGTTGCGGGTTCGATTCCCGTCGCGAAATAAATGTTTGTATGATCTACAAATATTTGTCTCAGATGTGTTTCCTATTTTACAATGTGTACGTAGTTACATCAAAAAATTATAGAAGTTTATATGATATTACTCTCGTAATACAAGCTCTGCTTAGTTTAGGTATAGATGAATGTAATGTGATTTTCCTTCTTCGTATGAGCTAGTGTTCAACTCAGGTGTCAGAGTTTTTAGGCCACCCGAAGACATGTACTTATTGAGTGAAAAGCTGGGACCAACAGCCTTTACGTGCCTTCCGAAGCACAGAAGCGCTCAGATCTAAATACCACTAAACGGTCACCCATCCAAGCAGCGACCGGGAGGAGTGTTGCTTAATCAATATTATCTGAGAACGCCAAAATAGCCAACGTCATAAACACTATTGTGTGATAATGTTCAGCATTATTTATTACGAGCTTACCCGCACGCAACTACGTTTTCGTGCACTTGCTTACTTGAATATAGTTATTTTAACATTAGGTAGCCTAAATAGGTACTACATAAAAGTAGGCAGGCATCTCCCAATAAATTCATGTAAGATTACCTATTCTTTTTTTAAATAATCTGACAGATAGTATTAACATGTTGACTGCCATGCCCCGTGCCAGAGGAGCACATCCTGCGGAAAGTATGATTGTTAGGGGAGGCCTATGTCCAGCAGTTCGCTGCCAAAACCTTGTTAGAATGTTTTAAAAAATGTAATGAGAGTAAATAAAAAAGCAAGCTTCAATAAGATGCTCAAACACTAACTTGGACATAAATAGATCCGGAAGTAGATATTGCATGCAAATAAGGAACTTAACTGCTTTGTGGATGTTTTAATTTCATCTAGCATGTTTTAAAATGCGCTTCGATGCTCTCCGACACACGCCAGTAGGTGTTTAATGTACATGGAGGATGGTATTGGCACTAGGCAAGCCTACAGCGTAGTCAAAAAATAATTTTGCTTTCAAGCACTTATTAATTCTAAGTAGCAAGTACCTAGTGTTTTTGCCAAAATGAAATACTTATGTTTCATCAACTCCCATGGCATCCACTAAATGAACTGGCTAACCCTTCCATACAAACATGAATGGCACTATTTTCTACAATAACACAATGAGTGACATATTATTTTATTGTATGCTTTTTGTTCTATTTGGCAGACAGCCAAGTGAGCGTGTAATGTTTGTTTTGCCCATCTTCTATGTGGGTGGAGCTTTATTTACCACAAGAACAACATAATTTATTTTATGTTACACAAACAAGGTTGCAGCATATAACATTGAATACTAGCACTTCGCTGGCGGGCCATGCTCAGGTCCTTCAGACACTGGACATTTGTGTTTAAGACACTGGTATGCTTCGATTCTAAAGGTAAAATAAAAAAGCTTTGAAAAATAAAAGGGACCAGGTTCCTAAAGTAAACCCGTTCCAATATTTAGTGTGAAAGATAAAGAGACAAAAATAAAAATTATCTTTATGATGCTTTAGAAAAAAGCATGCAAATAAAATATACAAAATTAAATGTTTCTAAAACAGATATTTTTAGAATACCTGTATTTATCTGCATTCAAAAACATTATAACTAACAATTTCCCACCGTAAAACCAACATAATAATCTTACATCAGGCAAACAGTCATCACAGTAACAAATCTCATCAAAATTCTGTTCCTTCTTCCCTTTCCTCCATCTTTTGAGCCGCCACCAATCTTTTAACCACTGCCACTCCATCACTATACACTATCACTTTAAAATGATAAATATCTACTATGATAGCACCTAACAGGTAACCTTGTCACTGATTGGCCAGCAACTTATATGATAAGTGAGATATACTTGACATAAATTAACATACAACATTACCTCACTAAACATAGTAAACAACGCTTGTGTTGCTATAAATAATATTCAAGCCTCTAATACAATTAAGGTATAAAATTCAGCTCAACGCAGTAGGCAATTTGCTGACCAACTTGCAACTGTTTCATCGAGTTATCAGCTAATCCATAGGAAGTACTTGTGCAAATATTTGTTAGGAGAATGTTTGCTAAAGATTAAATGCGAGAATGTGAAATAAAACTATGATCACACAGGATCACAGTATGAACTGTTGATAAAAGGGTCATCACAATCGCAAGCTGTGATCGTTGACCTCTGTTTATTGTCCTACTTCTTGTGTCCATTATTCATTTGTTGGTAGTTCATGGAACAACTAAACTTACGGAAGATCTTATCGGTACAAGATTTCCATCGTCGCCGACGTAAAACTGTGGTTGAGCTGCTTGCCGCAGCCCCTGATAGCCATGTTCGAGCTCAGTGTATGACATCACCTACATATGATTTACTACTACTGTTTAGGAGAAAGAGCTAAGAGGAAGCATAAATTATAGTGACAAATGTACTTTTACACAGTGAAAATGAAACTTCACGAAAATCAAGAATGAAATTTAAATCCTAAAATCACCTCCACCCAAAATCAATCAAAATCAGTGTTGCCACATTTTATTTGAAGATATTGCTGAAACTTGGTGCAGGCAGCTATTGGCATAAAAATGCTAAATAACTTTTGAGTACGCTAAATAATATGCTAAAATCCAAATTTTATTCCTGAATACCAAACTATAATGTTTGATTTATATATTTGACGGCAATAACGGTAGATTTAATCGGTGTGTCTGCAAGGCCTTGCTATTATATTTTGGTAAACATAATATTTATTAAGATTTGCTGTTTCTGGTTTTAGAGTAATATAAATAATTTTTATACATGCAACACTAAAACTTTGATATACTTGCAAATTTAGGTTAAAAATGTTTTCTCAAATTTTGTTAAAGCTAAGTGGATTGTAATCTGTTTCGCGAGGTTAATAAATAAAATAAAAATAAACTGAAGTGGTCAACTATTAATATTAATGCATATTCGCATATAAAGAGCGCAAAAGAAGACTCTGCGCTTTGGGTTTTAAGACTAATTAGCATCGTAGGCTAATTACTTTTCACTGGCCTTTCACATTTTGCATGTTTTGCGGTGGAAATGTGTTGCTTTAATCATCAGTAAATTTTAGCTATTAAGCATATTACATTTATAATACTTACAAAAGGAGAAAGCCGAGAACCCGTACCAATTGCCTCAAAACCGAACGTATCCCATAAAATGTATTATATTTTATAAATTACATTAACATTTTCATTAGTTTCACACACCACTAATAATCAAGTAAAAAAATATTTTGTTGATTTGGTTTCCGCCGCAAGCCATTATTTGACTGCAACGACCGTTACTATGGCAACAAACATTGATGTAAAGTGTTACTATGGCAATAACCCTCATTTTTAATTATTTTGACAGTAGAATCGACTAAAAACTTATTGGAGATTTTTTTAACGCATTCCCTTTAGTCTTGGTACCGAGCGCCATACATCAGACGGCATTCTCCTTTGCAATAAGTTAAATTCTGTCATCTTTTTCCATTCTTTGCGCTAATTTTGCTCATAAACATGAGAAGTCATGATCACTACTTCACTATATACATACTATTATCAAATTGCACATAAAATTTAAAGTAGATATTAAAAATAAGAACACTGCACTGATCTTTCTTAACAAAACAATCAATAAGTAATAGATAAACCAACGGGGAAGTTCATTTAGAGAGAGTTGCCATGTTACCTAAATAAACTGCTTTGAGTGGATAAACAATTTTTTTCTGGTTTCTATAAAATCTTTTGAACTCCGTTATACTGATCATGAAATAAGTTAAATGCAAATTTTTCACGAAATTTGCTAGATTTAGCATTAAAAAAGCTAAAACAGCAACACTAATCAAAATGGGATTTGTTTGCTTTGCGAAATTGACATAACTCATGCGTGTCAGTCAACGCAACAACTCCACTGTCATTTCAAGTTTCAAGCTTAGCCTTTAGTTCGTGACTTCACTCACGCCCTCGTACAACAGCTAAGAATGACAGAGAAATTGTGAAAGTTCAATTACTGTCAAAAAACAGCTGTATTGTAAGTTCCTTGAGGACTAAGCGCTTCCAAACATCATTTTAAAATAAGCGCACTGCTAAAATATGAAATCTGCCAGCGTCTGTTTTTCCATTGACTTACGACCTTAACGGCTTCAAAAAGAGAGTTAATAGGCATCTTCTGGGAAAGCTCGCCCCATCGTTGACTTCATCCTTGCCTATAAGCCTCGAGGTCAAGAACTGGCCCATATTAAATATAAAAAAAATACCTGGCAAGATCTCTCCTAATGAAAAAAACATATTCCACCGGCAAGTATAAATTTCGGGGAATTCCCCAATTTCTTTTGCTTGAATGAAGACCCTTTGTGCAATCATATAAAACTGTATTTGTTTGCATTTTTACGAAAGTTATTATTTTTCTCTTTCTACTTCTAGGTTGTACGATTTTTTCATTTCTATATTTCCATAGAATACAATTTTTTTGTAGTTGGCGTACGATCACACCTTTTTTTCATTTGGCAGCCCTGCTCGTCATCATCAGTCACGTCAGAGGGCTTACCACAGAGAGCTTACCACAGGTTTTGATAGTTTTCGAAAACTTTATAAGTTTCGGTATCTTTCCATACATTTTCAGTACAGCGCCTATAAGGAAACGTGCATGAACTAAGAAAATGTATGGAAAGATACCGAAACTTATAAAGTTTTCGAAAACTATCAAAACCTGTGGTAAGCTCTCTGTGGTAAGCCCTCTGACGTGACTGATGATGACGATACAGCGCCTATAAGGAAACGTGCATGAACTAAGAAAATGTATGGAAAGATACCGAAACTTATAAAAATTTCGTAGACTATAAAAACCTGTGGTAAGCCCTCAGGTTTCGATAGTTTTCGAAAACTTTATAAGTTTCGGTAACTTTCCATACATTTTCGTGCACCTCTAGGGAAACGTGCATGAACTACGAAAATGTATGGAAAGATCAGTGTTGCCGTTTTTTATTTGGAGAAAATGCTAAAACTTGTTGCAGAAAATGCCAATAAAATGCTAAATAACTTTTAAAAATGCTTCCCAAATAGCAAACTAAAGTAGTCTACTGTTAGAATATATGCATATTCGCATATAAAGAACGCAAGAGAAGACTGCTCTTTGGGTATTAAGATTAATTTGCATCGTAGGTTAATTATTTTTCATTGACATATACATTTTGCATGTAATGTGTTGCTTCAGTAAAGGAGAATGCCGGTTGATGTATGGCGCTCAGTACCATATTTATCTTAATACCCAAAGAGTAAATTTTGTAAGTACAAAATTTGCAATAAGTTAAACTCTGTCATCTTTTCCCGTTGTTCGCGCTAAATTTTCTCATAAATATGAGAAGCCGTGAAAACAGATTGTCTCTGGTTTCTATAAAATCTTTTGAATTCCTCAGGAATTTTGAATTTTTAGGTAACGTACAAAAAAATGTTAATCATGAAATATGCTAAATGCGAATTTTTTAAGCTAACAGACCCGAAAATATGCTAAATTTAGCATTAAAAATGCTAAAACGGCAACACTGGGAAAGATATCGAAACTTTTCGAAAACTATCAACACCTGTGGTAAGCCCTCAGCACAGTGAGTCATCTGTAGTGATGGGCGACACCGAACGAAAACAGTTTTCGTAAAATCATTTACTACTAATCTCACCATTCGAATAAGAGATTAGTAGTGTATTGATTTTCATTTTCGAATGGTGAATGAATGATTATTCGACTACTAGGATTTTCGAGTAATCTATGGATTATTAGCTCTTGACTAGGGCATAACAAGGCCATAGCTGATATTACCAATCGTCCAATAATCAAGGAATAATCGATTATAAAGCGAGTATTTATCGATTATCAATCGATTAAAAATCTAATAATAATCGATAATTGATCGAGTAATAATCGATTAATAATAATTAATAATATAATATATTATGGAACTATAGTTAATTAATTATTGGTCGAATGATAGTCGACTATTGGTCTTTGGATCTTGGATTTGGAATAATCGATTTCAAACCTTAATAATAATATTATACTCTGTTCATATGTATGTTCATAGCATCAAGCGGAATGCTTGGTTCAAGCAACGTAGCTTTTGTATGTTTCGGTTCGTATACTAGGATTTTCGAATAATCTATCTATTAGTTCTAGTATCTCTCGACCCTCGTCATTCGTCATTCATCATTCGACGCTCATCTCTCGACTTTCGTCATTTTGACCAAATCATTCGAATGATCTGAGCGTCAGTCGAATGATTCGAGAGATATCAATTTTCGAATGATTAGTATTAGTATCTCTCGGAGTCACCCATCGCTAAGTCATTTTTTTTGTTTTGTTTGTCAAAGATAATTTCAGTTCTACGCAGTGTGGCCGTTTTAGCATTTTTAATGCTAAATTTACCATATTTCCGGGTCTGTTAGCTTGAAAAATTCGCATTTAGCATATTTCATGATTTACATTTTTTTGAACGTTACCTACTTAGTAAGGAATTCAAAAGATTTAATAGAAACCAGAGACAATTCGTTTTTTAACTCAAAGTAGTTTTTTAAAACATGGGAACTCTCTTTAAAGGAATTATGACTTTCCTGAAATTTATGTTTATCTTTTGCTTAGCGATTGTTAATTTGTTACGAAAGATCAGTGCAGTGTTCTTAATTTTTACGTCTAATTTGAATTTGATGTGTTAGTATAATATCCCGGCTTCTCATATTTATGTGAAAATTTAGCACGAACTACGGGAAAAGTAAATGTAAGTGTAACATAAAAGCTAAAATTTACTGAAGCAACACATTTCCACCGCAAAACATGTAAAATGTGAAGGGTCAATGAAAAGTAATCAACCTACGATGCAAATTATCTTAATACCCAAAGAGCTGAGTCTTCTCTTGCGGTCTTTATATGCGAACATGCATCTATTTTAACAGTTTAGCACTTCAGTTTGTTATTCGGGAATAATATTTAGATTTTAGCATTCTATTTAGCATGTTTAAAAGTTATTTAGCATTTTTTTGGCAGTGTCAGCAACAAGTTTTAGCATTTTCTCTCAAAAAACGGCAACACTGGTTCTACGTTTGTTTACGTCCGAATTGTTTACGTCGTCGTGGATGTCGGATGAATGGAATTTAAAATTTCTAAAATGATACAATCTACTTCCAAAAGTCCAAAAAACAAACTAACTTCATCTTTGTTCTGGCATTCAATTAATATTCTAATTACAAAGCCACATGTTGTGAACAAAAGGCTATGGGGCTGCAAAATATGGTTGAGGTTAGACTGCAAATCTGTAAACCCATCAAAAGTGAAATTATCGTCCCAATTGAGCAGATTGAGAAGCTCCGTTACATCTGAAAATGTAGCAGAGTTCTTGAGAAACATACTTGTTGAAGCAGAAGTTGAAGAATGTTCATCAGAAGATGTTCATTTGGAGGTTATCCTAGCAGAGCTATACCCAAAAAGTTACAGCCAAAGTCAAATATTCCAACTTATTGTGATAGATAAAGAAAATTCTAATGTAACATTCTTTGATATTTCCCAAAAAATATATGATCAAAAATTGTGTCCGAACTACCCATATAAATTAGAATTAGAAGAGGCTGCTCTGAAACTTAGCGCTTGGTGTGGTTAGTATCCTATACCTAAACATATACACATATACAATTATACATGGTGTTTGGTTTCGTAATATTTATGTACCTATTGAAAATTAATTTTACATATTTAAATATAGGTACCAACTAAGTACCTATAAGTTAATGGAACTTTGTCATTTTCTCGGAGGAGGTTGATGTCTGCAACATTTTTATTCTTCTGCAGACATCATCAACCTTTAAATTATATCTGCCACACTGTTTTTCCGTTCCTAATAAAGATTTTATTTATTTATATTTATATTACCTATGTTTCATAAATTCTAGACGAAGATGACAAATCATACTCATGGCTATGCAATACTCTCCTTCCTCAACTTGTTAAATGGTGCGAAGAAACATCAAGCAGTTCTTACCGTCAGAGCATATGTAAAGAATCCCTTGCTTTAGTACCACAAAACGAATACTACATAAAGTACAATGAACTGAAAGAAAAGTATGGGAAGGAAATGGTTAAGGTGAGCTTTTGTTTATTCTTATTAAAGTGGGGGGGAAAGTTCTGATGTCCCGCATCAGGGTGTATTGTGCATTGCCGACTCTGGGTTGGTTCCCTAACACTATGAAAAAAATATATAGTTTCTTTTTTAACTCAATTACCTTGGTTTAAAAAACTGTCCTAAAAGTTTGTCTCTATTTATTTATTTATTAATACTGAATCACTGCTCAAGAAGTAATCAAAGAGGTACATTTTAGGCAAGCATGCTACCGCATTATTATGTTACTTAAAAAGAGGTGAGATGGTGGTCTAACATAAGCCTTTAAGTTGAGTCTATAAGAAAAATATTTAGATGTTTTTTTAATTGTACCTGAAGATGCATCTGAATTAATTAGATGCTTGACCTACCCAATGTTAAGTGTAAAATTACATTCTTACTTATATGTTTTTCCAGATTTGGCCTGAATGCACAGACCCATCAAAGTTTGTCTATGAAGACATCGCAATAGCTACATACCTTCTATTACTATGGGAAGAAAGATCTCAGGGCAAGGTGCAAAGATTTGTTGACCTAGGATGTGGGAATGGTCTCCTAGTTTATATTCTTACTAAGGAAGGTCATGACGGAGTTGGCATTGATGTGAGAAAAAGGAACATTTGGGACATGTATCCCAAGGATGTTAAATTAGTAGTAAGTGTTCATCAGGTGGATCTATGACAGAATTAACTTAAAGTACATGGGCCATTGGACCATGATTAGATTTATCACTATTCTCTGCCACAGACTGGACTGGCTGTTGGGCCCATGTTATATACTATATCTAACCAAATACAACAACAACAGCTTATATCATTTCACTGCTGGACATAGGCCTCCTCTTATAAGGGGGAGATACAGCTTCTCACACCACCAGTGCTGCTGCCCAGGGAATGTAGCTGTGCTGGTGTTTGGCTGCGCTATGCTGCAATCAGACAGCCGCAAGGGCCCAGTTTGTAAGTTAGCAGGGTGCACCAGGGGCTGATGAAATTGGCTTGAGTTCCAAAGATGGCTTTGGATACCCTTTCTTCCCACTACCCAAATATATTAGTAATACTAGAATAAAAACTACTCAACTATAATGTAGTTGAGTTGTACTTTCTCTATATTGTAGTGCCAACAGGGTCAATAAGATTTCTTATGTTCTCTTTGTGTTTTCAGGAGAAAACTATTGTACCTTCAGATTCATCATTATTCCCTGACACTGACTGGATAATAGGGAACCACTCGGATGAGCTAACACCATGGATACCAGTAATAGCAGCCAAAAGTTCATATGAATGCAACTTCTTCCTACTCCCATGCTGTGCCTTCAACTTTGATGGCACTAAGTACCAGAGAAAGAACTCATTTAAAAGTCAGTACACTGACTTCTTGGAACACATAAAAGAGCTGACAGAAGAATGTGGTTTTAATGTTGAAATCGATAGACTCAAGATCCCCAGCACTAAAAGGATATGTTTAGTCAGCAAAGGAAGGCTATATACAAATGAAAACTATGAAGAATACTGTAGAAAGATACAGGATATAATATCATGTGACGTACGATCAAATTCTGAGAGCTGGGTACAAGATTTTAAAGCCAGGGATCCTATAGAAAGAGTACGCAACTGTACACAAATAGATAAAAATCTTATAGGGTCAATAGTAAAATGTATAACAAACTTTTTGCTTGAAGGGTGTAATGGGCAATCAACTTGGTATAGTGGCAAAACTGTTGACTTATGTCAGCTCATAGAACTTATACCACCGGACCAGTTAAAGCAGTTGAAGTCAGAGTGTGGTGGTATACAAACACTGCTGAAAAACAATCATAATATTTTCAAAGTGCAAAGTGGAAAAGTGCAGTTGAGGTATCCACAAACAGTAGATGAAGTGCAAAGTAAAAGTAAAACTGGAAATCTAAAGATTCAACAGAAACCCTGTTGGTTTTATTCTTATCATCCTCAAGGTTGTCCATTAATAGATTCAAAGTGCAGTTTTTTACATGTTAAAAGTTAATAAACACTATAAAATTAAATACATAACTTTATAAAAGATAAAAGTATTTATTTACTCATAAATCAGTCCCCATAAAACAAATGCTAAATAAATTATGAACCTTATTACTTCTAAATAGGTAGCAAACTACAATTAATTACAAATTTCATTATCAGTATACCACTATTTACAACACTGCCATATCAATTTGATACAGTAGGTACCACCTACCTATTAGGTAATATACTACTTGCCCAGTCCATTAACAATTTAAAATTAATGATCCCATGGTGAAAAAGCTTTTACATTGCAATATTCTTAATTTAATTCCTTATTTATTAACCCCTAGATTTCTCCATTTGCACATCAGCCCATACCATTTCTGTCAGCATTATATTACATACTTTATTCTGAAAATAAGAAAAATTTTGAGTCTAGTTAATGCAGTAGCACAACTCTAGGATTCAGCCCCTCTTGCTCATACATGGTGTGGGTGGAACACCAGCAGTCAAAAGTTTAAGCATCAATTTCAAAGAACTTATTCAGCTCAGTCAGATTCCTTTGATCCACCAATTCAGCTGCTTTATACTCGCCCATGTATGAACAAACCATTCGGAGTGTCATCCAGATAGCTGGTGATGTGGAGTTCATTGAGTCAGGGCCAATACTCTCAGCTTTGTTCTGCTGGTTTAGAGCCACCAAGAAATGTTCAGCTGCCTGCTTATGTGCTCCCAAGTTCATGCATGTGATGCCTACATTGTACCGGGCTCTCACAAACCCTGGTTCTAGATTCAAAGCTTCATGGTAGGCATCTACTGCTTCCTCACTTCTGTTGCTGTTGGCTAATGTGGCGCCGAGCCTGTTCCACAGCTGAGGGTTGTCACTCTGGACCATTAGGGCTGTTTTGAAGCAATCCACTGCCTTTTCATACTCCTGGCTTATATTAAACAACACACCCAGAGCATTTTGGATATCTGCATCAATTTGTTCAGGGTTTCGTCTGGCTGCTTCTAGATACAAATCCTTTACAAGACCCTGTAATTTACTCAGTTCTATGCCTTTCGTTTCAGTATTAAGAGAAGCAAGGTTGTTGTATTTAGGGCTGTTTTTTAACCAGTCCAGCAATGAGATGTAGGCATGTTTAGGCATGTTTTCATTAGCATAAGCAGCAGCCAGAATCAGGTATGCTTCTTGCATACTGGGTTGAAGTTCAACACATTTTTTGAGTGCAGTTATTGCCAGTGGATCCTGTTCATTTTCAGCCTGGGTTGAACCCAGGAGGAACCAGGCTTCGGCCAAGTTTGGCTGTTGCTGAGCAGCAGCTTCAAAGCATATAACAGCTCCTGGAACATCACCCATTTTTAATTTCTCCTTGCCAAGTTCGAGCGCGCTCTTATTTTCTAACATAACATTTCCTTCTGCAAACTCATATTGTTTAGGAATCCCATTTGCATTGGATGAATCCCAGAGGTCTGTAACATCGCTTAACTTTTGCCATTCCTCTCTATACTTTTGAGACATCTCGTCCAGTTGTTGCTCTCTGTTTTTCTCAGACTCTGTAGGTTGTGCAGCTTCAAAATTCATTTCCCCAGCGCTGATCTTCTTCATGAAAGACATGAACTGGTTGTATGCCAGATTGTCATCATCTGTTGTTTTGTCTACATATTCTTGAGCTTTGGCCTGTACACTATCATTTTGCATTTCAGCTTCATTCATGTATTGCACTTCAACATTATGAATAAATACTTGGGGTCCTCCGAATTGCCCCATTGGCTGTGGTGGCATGAAGTTGCCCATCATTGGTCGATGAGGTAAGAAGGTAGCGGATGGTCCAGGCATCCACGCTCTGTTCATTTGACTTCCACTAGAGCTTGGTCCGGGTCTAATCTGTGCATGATTGAGTGACTGAACTTCAGGTATGCTGTTCAGTAAGGTGTTCATATTAAACGTTTGGGGTCCCTTTGCCTTATTTTGTGCAATGAATTCACCAACATACTGTTCGGCCAGTGTGAGAGGTTGCGACAGAGCTGCATCACGACCAACAATATTAGACAATTGGACGAGTGAATTGTTTCCGCCGCAGTCCCCGCCCACGAGCTTGTTCAGAGACATCTTCACGCGTCCTTAAACACTGCACTGTGATAGTTCCAAGTGTTTCTATTTGTTCAAAGGTCAATGGGTAAACACTCTCGCTGGAAACAGGAAAATGTGTGCGAGATGTTATCAGTTTGTTTTAACGGCTAGGCAAGGAATGACTTAACTGGGAAAATCTGCCCTTTTTATTATTGTTCACAGGAAGTAGACAAAAGTCGAATTTCCGAAGAAATTAATAAAGGTATCGTAATTTTAATGTTGAGGACTACGAATCACAGAACACTATTACTCCACAGGGGAGAAGAATATCGACACAGTACAAAAAAAAAGGGACTGCTTTATTCTAGCTTTGACTTGAATTGGGGCCAGATGATAGATGGCGCTAATGTCAAAGACGGGAATATTCAAACTATAGTAGTATCGTTCACTTAGCTTTTTATTTGGACCTAGAAAACTATAGTAGTATCGTTAACTTGGCTTTTTATTTGGACCTACATTATTTAAGTGAAATACTCCTAATTCAATAGGCCCTAATAAAAATAAAAGTATTTTTGCAAGGTAGTCTAATTGCTATGAATAAAAGGAAAGGTTGAAAGTAAAATGACATCATTCATGTGAATATTTTGCTTTTAGTTAATAAAAAAAAACTGACCACCATCACCTCAATTAAACGTATCGTTACAATAGTAAATATAGATAGTGAATATGTGACCATATACATACTTATAAATGAATGAATTATCAAATTGTAACCAAAATGTAAATGGGACCACTACTGGGTGAAGTGGTCTTGACAATTGCAAAGGAATAAATAGTTTTAAGTAGTTGAATAAACCTCGTAAAGAGAGTTTGAAAACTACTTTAACGTTAATTGATTGATAATAATATGATAACTAACATAATAACTACTGTTCATTTGGTTTTTGTTGGTTTATTTTGTGTACGATATAAAAATATTATTTCTTAGTATTGAGTTAAATTTCTTTTAGAATTGATAAAATTTTTAATTAGGTACTTTTTTAGTAGTCATAACACTTTGACTGAAGAAAACACAGCGTGACTTGGTATGGACCCACGCACCATGTACGAGTCAAAGATAAACTTTTCTAAAAGTACCTACTACGTAGTTAAGTTAGGCAGATAAGGATACCTACAAGCTCTCACACTAAGTTGCGAGTCACCTAGCTAACTTACTAACTTTAAATTTGGATCATAACAAAATAGTCAATTATTTATTGTAGCTATGCGTATTTATGGATTGTTCAATAAAGTCATCGATTAAACATACTAATTGAATAGAGATCAGCAAAAATGCAATGATTTATGTAGAATCAACAGAAAACGTGTATTAAATTATAACCTTTAAAGTAATGAGTCCACTTGAATAAGTCTACAATTTAATTTAAAGCAAATTTAATAATAAGTTTACAATTTAATTGTAGACTCTCTCGTAGCTCGTGAGGCTCGTGGCATGTTTTCGGTATCTTTAGGGAGAGGTAGTTACTCTGTTTACTAGTTAAGCTGCGTATCACGCTATGCCAAGTCAATGAAAAATAAATGAGAATGCAAGTAAAAAACAATAAACTACTTACAAAATCTCGATTATTATCAGTCAAAGTTTTACTCGCTACTCAGACATAAACGCTGAGTCCTGGACTTGGCATGTTGACTGCGGTTATTGTGCATGATGCTATGCGCCATGTTCGTGGCAAAGCAGCTGCATATCATACTCGAATGCATACATTACGAGGGGTGATCCAAAAGTAATGATAATCAGGTATTTCTAGACCGTATTAAAATCAAAAAAATTTTTTTTTGGTTGCTCAAACATCCACTAGGTGCGCGTGAAAAAATCGTATAAATAAACCATGATTCCAGGGAGATACATTCATTTGAATACTAAGAACTGGAGTGATAACATCAAAATGGAGAAAAACGAAATCAGAGCTGTCATCAAATCTCTGTCTGAAAAAATGTCTACCAAAGGCATACACGACTTGGTGCAAACATTGGGGGACTCTGCCACTCCATATTCCACGGTTGCACGCTGGGCCAAAGAGTTTAAGCTGGGTAGAACATCCACGGAAGATGAACATCGCGAAGGCCGCCCATCCACGTCCACCACTGAGGACAATGACAAAAAGATAGAGGATATCGTGATGGCAGATCGAAGAGTGACCATCAAGCACGTAGCTGAGATGACAGGGATCTCTTATAGCAGCGTTCAAAGAATTTTGACCAATGAATTGCACATGAAGAAGGTCTCTGCGCGTTGGGTACCGAGAATGTTGACAGACGAGCAAAAGAAAAAACGACTTGACATTTCAAGGGTTAATCTCGAGAAGTTCCAAGCCGATAAAGAAAATTTTTGTCACGTTTCGTGACCATGGACGAGACTTGGGTCCACCATTTTGTGAAACGGAATCTAAAAAGCAGTCGATGTCTTGGAAACGAGCCTCCTGACCGACGCCGAAAAAATTCAGTCTAAAGTTCGGCGGGAAAGGTTATGGCGTCCGTTTTTTTTGGACGCTGAAGGAATTATTATGGTCGAATACTTGGAAAAGGGAGCTACTATTACGGGCTCTTACTACGCAGACCAAATAAGAAGATTACGGTAGGCCATTAAAGAAAAAGGCGCGGCAAACTGCGAGCTGGGGTGCTGTTTCACCAAGACAACGCACCGGCTCACAAAGCCGCAGTTGCGATGGCTGCGATTCAAGAAACAAGGTTTGAACTGTTCGAACACCCACCCTATTCGCCAGATCTAGCCCCCAGTGACTTCTACCTCTTTCCCCGGCTCAAAGAACATCTCCGAGGCCAGAAATTTGAAGATGTTAGCGAAGTAATGGCAGCCGTCGAGGCATTTTGGGAGTCAAGATTTTTTTTTTCTAAGGGAATCCTAGGTTTAGAAAAACATTTAACTAAATGTTTTGACTTGAGACTATGTAGAAAAAAAAATTGTAACTTTAACCACCAAGTATTATTTTGATTATCATTACTTTTGGATCACCCCTATTTACACACTCAAATATATCTAAGCATTTAAAATTGTATAACTATTTAGAGATACAACAATGACTTCAAAAGGGTTATATTTAAATCATATACCTAACCTCTTTTATGTTATGTTTAGTATTATTGTAGGTATTAAAGTTAGGCCAGTTTAAACAAAAATAGTGGAAACTATAATTAGATGCAAAAACATAGCTAGTGTGCCAAAGCATTTGTAAGTAGCTGAAGCCAAAATCCCTCGCGTTTAAATACAAGTGAAACTTAAAGTGAGGAGTCAAAGTTTTGATTCCACAAGGTTTATAAGGTTGCAAGTTGATTATTAAGATTTTTTCTTTAAAAGTATTAGTAGTACTACCTACTACTAAAATATTTATTTGTAGGAAAGAAAAAAATCTTAATAATCAACTTGCACCTTGCTTATAAACCTTGTGGAGTCAAAACTTTGACTCCTCACTCTAAGTTTTCACTTGTATTTAGACGCTTAAACGCGAAGGATCTAGAGGCTCTTAGGCTCGTGGTAATTTAATTTTAATAATATAAATAATAATAATATAAGTATTTACTTTAAAAAAAAAAACAGGTTTACATGGTGGACTACTACTATGTAGTCTACCTTGTTATCGTATTTTTTTTAAATAACTACTACTATTTATAGATTAATTCGATAAAACCTTTCGAAACTTATGCTCGTACATATTAACATACAATAGTCGATTCTTTGTCATAATTTCCTGAGATGATATATTTATTCTGCCTAATTCTGTATTCATTGATGTAGCTGGATCACCTTGTATGATATTTAGCGTTTTGAATGGTTTATTACTGATAATCTCCAATGTTTAACAGGCATCTAAAAGAAAAAAAATGATGTTATAACACTTTATAATGATAATATTTGTTGGATTAAAGTAAAATAAATAAATAAATGATTAATGCGGGACTAATCACACTGCATCATGTAGCCTCAAACTAAGCAAAGCTTGTTTTATAGGAACCACATGATTGATATATTACATTTTTTTTTTGTAAATTTATACATATCATACATAGAAAACACCCAGACCCGAGAGTCCGAGACAAATATCTACAGAACATGCAAACATTTGTCCCGCAGCGGACAAATTAGTCTTATTAAAAACTAGCATTCCTTTGCTCGTGTGGTGCCTGGATAAGAAGTAGCCCACTATGAATATTTATTTTATAGGTTACATATACATGATGCAGTGTGATTACGTTCCGCATTATTATTATTATTATTATATTATTAGATATTCTAAAAATCACTATGCATTATATTAGTTATAATTTCATCTGAATCCATTCAGCCCCTATGGAATTTAGTAAGTGTTCACATTGAACCAAAATTTTCAATTAATTATTTAGTATTTAGTTTTGCTTTTCCATTTTTGTATAAAAATTGGTATACTTATATTCTTTAATACTTTATTCATCATCATCAACCTATAGCTGTCCACTGCTGGACATATACCTTCTACACTTTATTGTATGCGCTAAAATAAATATAATTTAGGTTTATAAAAGTAACAACATAACTTTGAACTGATGGCCATATTTTATCCGTTATGCGTTTTCTGGAATTAACAAAATCTTGACACAAGTAAGGTAAACTATTTTATTTATGTCCTTCTAACATGACTTCTTTAAGCTAAGCAATCAATACATCTTCTTGCGTCGGAAAACTAAAACAAACAAAATAATATTATTAATTGTAAATTATTAAATAAAGATGTCATTATAAAAATTGCCTAACCATAAAATTAATACAAATCTGAATTAAAGCCATTTACTTTATTTTCTGTCAATTAGGTGGTATTTATGTCCAATGTTTATAATATATATACCTAATTTATTTATTATCCTTAGACTTTGGTAGTTTTGGTCACCCTACAATATTTACAACAATTATTTTGTTTTGTTTGTAAAATATGAAAATATGTATCAGAGAATGCCGGCAGAAACATAAAATGTAAATATAATCAAAACAGAGGGGCAGAGGTTGTAATAACGGCATTTAGACTTGAAAAATATACAAAAATAACAAAAATATGAAAAAGTGATGAAATTATGAAATTATCTGAAATTTGGCTTACCTATGGACAGAAACACCACTTCCAGGGTAATTTTTACGTCTGCTATCTTGTTCACCATACAATATCACCATTTTTACAAGAAATATCCAAAATTTGTGCAATAAAAAATATTTCAAAACCTATTTTGACATTTTGTCAAAAGTCAAGTTTAAAAAAGGTTTCATACGAATTATAAAATGCACTCCAGATTCATAGGGACCCCTCCCTATTCATAGGTAGAAATATTGGTGTTTTTCTTTTAAGTAGGTACATAGTAGTACCTGCCTCCACCTACACATGGAGATGACGAATTCAATTCAATTCAATTCAAAATTCATTTATTCAGTAGGAACTGTATAGTACACTTTGAAACGTCATTTTTTTAATTTACCACCAATTCGTAACGTGACCAAACAGAGAAGAATTGGCAAAAAACTCTGCTTGGCTTATATTTTTTTAACGTCATTGTTCTTAATAACTACTACATTGTTTTTGATAGAGTTGGAGGCAGTTTCATCCCAAGCTTTTTTGTCATCTAAATAATCAGATATTTTATAATAAGCTTTATTACATAGATGACGTTTAACAACATTTTTGAATTTATTTACAGATAGATTATTCACGTCATTTGGGATTTTGTTAAAAAATCGTACACACATCCCTTTAAAAGATTGACTAACTTTATGGAGCCTTACAATAGGAACAGCTAGTTTATCTTTATTTGTAGTGTTAACAATATGATAGTCGCTATTTTTCTTGAACATGTTAAAATGTTTTCGGACATATACATTAAGTTTTCATATATATATTGGCACGGCACTGTCATAACATTTATTTCTTTAAACTTAGTTCTAAGTGATTCTCTGGGGCCCATATTATAACTTGCACGAACAGCCCTCTTCTGCAACACAAATATGGTGTTGATATCTGCAGCATTCCCCCACAACAAAATGCCGTACGACATAATGCTATGGAATGGAAGTAGCTGAAATAAACTAGTCTAGCCGTTTCTACGTCAGTAAGTTGACGGATTCTTTTGACTGCGTATGCTGCAGAACTGAGTCTGTTCGACAACCCATCTATGTGAGCGCCCCAATCGTTTACAAATAGTATTGAATTATCTTTGCTTACAAATTAAAAATGGTCCCAGTAGGTACTAAGTACCCATTGATATCGATATCACTGACCCAGCGAAATACTTTCCACTTTGTAAAATTTTTGTACTTTGTATTATAATTACTACCCATACGTAAAAAAAACAAAACGGGCTAAAGCCATACCTAGGTACTCCTAATTACAATCATAATGATTAATAATGTACCTCCCTAGCTTTATGATCAATTTTTCATGGTGTAATAATTAGGTAATTAGTAGGCTTTGTATGGTAGGTACCTAGGTATTTTAAACACTATTTCACAGTTACGATGTTTAATGTGTTGACAGTCTATATGTACAATATTGTTACACTAATTCAACGCAAATTACTCGATTTTTATAATAATTACATAATGTTGGACGGCCTAGCATTAGCCTCGCGAACGATAGGTAGGTCTCGGCATGAATTTGGATAAGCAAAAGTCATGGTCAATGACCGAATTGATCCGAGACCTGTCGTCGTTAATGGTCACCTTCTTGAGCTATGGAACGAGCTATGCTCGGAGTTCATCTGAAGGATAGAATCCGCAATGAGTCTGTCCAACTTAGAACTAAAGTTGACATAGCTCAGAGAATCTGCAAGCTGAAGTGGCAGTGGGCTGGCCATATCTGCCAAAGGACCGACAACCATTGGGGTAAACGAGTTCTTGAGTGGAGACTGCGGCTCGGTAAACGTTGTTTAGGACGCCTTGCCCGGCGAGGTGGAATGACGATCTGCAAAAGGCTGCTAGAAGATAGATGTGTCGAGCTGAGGACAGGGTGCAAGGTGCTCTTTAGGGGAGCCTTATTTTCAGCAGTGGACTACTATAGGCTGATGATGATGACGACAATAATATCGTCTTACAATTACGCAATGTTACTATGCGGGACATTGTATGGACCCGAACCTCGCTCTACAATAGTATAAGTAAATAATGTAACGTATTCAATATCTTACATCATACAAACATTTTTCCCACGGCGAGAATCGAACCCGCACGAGGGAAATGATTTCAAAATATTGGTATTGGTCTTATAATATGTAAACACTGAAGAGTGCAGAACACTAAGTAGCGTGTCTCTCGCTCGGGAGCTAAGGGAGTGCTCGCTTTTAACAAAAAAAGGCACACTTTTTTGTTTAAAGCGAGCACTCCCGTAAAAAGTGTGCCTTTTTTTTTTTAAAGCGAGCACTCCCGTCTTAAGCCTCCTTGATATATGTTCAATCAGTCCAAAAATCAAAGGAAACATGATAAGAAGAGGAAACACTCTTTTCTTATCTCGTTCTGTTGTTGTAACCCCCAGTAGGTATTCCCTGCGCTCCGACCAATGTTGGCCAGGCCTGCTACGAATACGACGCGCACACAAGTCACAGACTTTCCCACAGATTGTCTAGTACTAGTACTAAAGTCATAGATTAAGTACCTATAGATATATAGTTTGCATGGCCACCCGAGTCTTTCTCATTTCAACTGCAGGGTTGCCAGATAATTAAAATTTCCATAGATTTGGGTAAAATATACTGATAATACGCCCTCCGGCCAGGTGGTAACGATCTGCGAAATGCTGCTGGTAGAAGCTGGATGTGTCGAGCTCAGGACAGGGACTCAGGCGCTCATTATGGGAGGCCTATGTCCAGCAGTGGACTGCTATAGGCTGATGATGATAATGGGTAAAATATAAATCTAACAAGAAATTAATGTCATTCAGGTAAAGTATTAATCTATTAATTAGTACTTTACTTTTACTTTTAGATTTTTTTTTCATTTATAATCTACCTTCACTAACAAGTTTTAATGACTTTTAATAATATGTTAGGGAAAGAAGGATGTTTAGCAAATTTGATTGAATGCACCTACCTATATAATTTTCAAATCAAATCAAATCAAATTATATTTATTTGCATAAAAGTAAGGTAATTACAAAGGAAAGGATCTTAAAGGCTATGTGGATCGCATACTTATACTTCATTACAGAAGCGTGCAAATGTTAAATTGTTATATGTATATATGTCATTAATATCGGTTAATTTTAATTAACAATAATTAAGTTGACAATCAAGATTACTTAATAAATATATGTCAAAATGAATACTAACCATTCAAAAGAAGAAATAAAAATAGTAAATTATTATTTAGTTTTAATAAATTCGTTTGATCGTATAAAAGCATTTATCTACAAGCCATTTGTGAAGTCTTATTTTAAAAAGGCTAAGTGTCAAATCTTTCATGTCTTCGGGGATACTATTGAATATTTTAACGGACATGAATAAAGATATCTTTTGCATTGATTTTTTACAGAACGGCAAAAATATCCTATTATTGATTTGTGTCCTAAGTTGTAATTCATGCATGTCTTAATGTTTCTTGTATAAGCTTTCAAAATTCCTACATGCAAAAAAGAATAGAATTATGGGAAATAAATTTTTATTTCTCCAAAACTTCAACATTTAGAAAATTATGCTTTCGATTCTGCAATCATATTTTCTAAATTCGCTACTTTTTTATTAAACGCCAACTTTTTTCCCCAAGAGCTCGCAGTTTTTCGCGTATCTTCTAATAGCTTAGCAGTCCAACGCAATTTTTTCCCGCAGTGGTGTGTATGATGGTGATTTACCCTAAAAACAGTAATCAAAAATTAATTTCGGTATTTAAACATAACTAAATGTAATCTGTAGAAAATACGTACATAAAAGGCTAGCAATCCTACTAATATAATAAAGGCGAAAGGTATTGAGTATTGTTTATTTGTCCCTCACGCAAAATTTAGATACAAATACAATTCAATACAATACATTTATTGCTTTTACAAGGTGTTCATCGTTCTGGCTGGGAAATATAACAAGCTATTAATGCTGCTGCTGCTGATGATGATGATGATGATGATGAAACATATGAATTGAGGCATGGAACATATTGGTCTTTTTCTTCTTCGTATGAAGTAGTGGCCAACTCTGATATCGGAATTTTTAGGCCACCTGAAGGCCTCCGACATGGCTAACAACTGAAAAAGCCGGGAAGAACATCTAAACGTGCCTTCCGAAGGGCGGAAGCGCTCAGATCTAAATGCCATCCAGATCACCCATATAAGTAGTGTCCGGGCGGAGTGTTGCACCGGAGTAAATTACATGGTGTTAAATTGCATTATGTTACAGGTTATAGGTAAGGTATCTCACATAAACCCTGTCTAAGGGTAAATTTAGCAATATGGCAGACCGAGGCTTTGTAGGTAGTTAACTATGTGTACCTATATAACAAATTGTCATTGCACATTATGTAGAGCTACACCAAGAATAACATTATAGGCTATTTTTTATCCAGGTACCATGCGTGCGAAGCCGCGGGCAGAAGCTAGTATAAAATCTTAGTGAAAACTTTTTGAAAACTGGAGCTAACATTAAAGTGTTTCTTTCCTGTCAGCCAAAGTCCATTGGAAATAAATAAATAATGCGGGACGTAATCACACAACATCATGTAGCCCCAAACAGAACATGCAAACACTTGCCCCGCAGTGGGAATTGAACCCACGACTAGCTAATTAAATTTGTGGGTACTTCGGAGAAGGCAAGCAGTATATTGGGTTTCACTTACCCGGTTTTGATAAAATATAGCTTAGGCTTTTTGATACTTACTCACTGTGGCAGATTTAAATAATTGGGGGCATATAGGTGTATTGTCAAAAAATGCTGTCAGTTGTGACTGACGAATCCCGAATTCGTTTTAAATCTGAATGATCCGTTGATTTAACGTAGCCTCCGGTTCTCTAGTCTAAAATAAAAAAAAAACAGTTTTAAACCAAAACAAAAATAAACGAATTCTATCATTGTAGGTATGATAATAATAATAATAACAATAACCTAACATATAATAGCACAGCATATAAAAAAATAATGAATTCTTTGGTTATCGTGGTCTTTTTTCCTATACATTCATTAAAACCTCGGTTTGTCAAGGTTGACCAAATATAGCACATGGCTTTTAAACGATAAAATCAGTATCAAAATAGATTAAAGATTGAAGGCTTTTTTTTATACATACTGTGGAAGATTCACATAACTGGAGACATACAGAGGGCTTACCACAGGTTTTGATAGTTTTCGAAAACTTTATAAGTTTCGGTATCTTTCCATACATTTTCGTAGTTCATGCACGTTTCCCTAGAGGCGCTGTACTGAAAATGTATGGAAAGATACCGAAACTTATAAAGTTTTTGTAAACTATAAAAACCTGTGGTAAGCCCTCAGGTGTATTTTCAGTTACCATCCATTGAATTACGTGGCCTTTGGTTTTTTATCCTGAAATTAAAACGTCGTCTTTAAACCGGGCTATGCTAATAATAATGAACCAAAGAAATTATATTATTTAAAGTTCTAATAAAAAATGAAACGACTTTCCTTTATATGTAATGAGCTTATGGGGTGGAGAAGGGCAGGGAGGGAGTGAGGACCCTCCCTCTAAAAGGGGGAAACTCACAGTTTCCGAGAAAAAAAAAATAAGTTTTGAGGTTAACAAGAGAAAAAAAATTAAACAATATACGCCAAAACACACTACCGGGAGAGGGACCTATGACCTATGATCAGTTTAAAAACAGTTTCAAATCATAAAAATGGATATTTGATTCAGGTATTTGACCTCGTCGGCCCTGAGTGTCGCTTCGTCCACTCGTCCTCGCGGGCTAGCTCCACTCAGGATCTTCCACGCGAACTTCTGGTTCCACATTTTTTATATCCAATCTACGCATAGGGACCACAAGACTACGTGGCATCGGGGTGATCTGCGTCAGTTCTGTGATATATCTAGAACCTTTGCTACTCAAGTTGGGGTGTCCTAGAACCTACTGCTGCGGGAAGGATTTCCAGGTGGTTGTAAAAAATCTATTAACCGACTGTCTATTCCGGGAAAACAACGAGAAATATCATTGTCAATATCCAATTACCAAAAAATACCACAGAGGCCATAAATAAAAAGAAGAAGAACATGTTTTCGCTATTCAGTGATGAATAATCTGAAGGCACTTCTAATTGATAAATGTTACTACTCAATATCAGAGTTTTTTAGTGACAAATTTGACTAAATATTAATTTATTATGTTAGCTGGAATGACATTGTACGATATAATATAACTAAATTATAAATGTTATATTCTTAAATTTGCATGCTCTAGTAGTAAGAATGTACAGGATCAAATAATTTACATAATAGAACTATAATAATGTACCTACATTCTGGCAAATAAATATATGATTATGATTATGATTATGAAAAAAAAATTTGCCCTCAGTGTCATCAAGTTTGACGAAATTAAGTAAAAAATTTGAATTTTCACATAATCTTAGCTCAAAAACTATTTGTTTCCGCACTACGCCATTTCAGATTTAGGCTTCCTAGATATAGACCTATCTGTGATAAAAGTTCCAGCCAACTAGCTCACTACAAATAAATGAAAGTTGAGCCAAAAAATAATTTGCAGTGGGGAAAATTCATTTCAAATGCCGGCAACACCAAACAAAACAAAACAAAATTGAATTTCACTTTTTGGCTTATGTTCTTACAGATTTCTGCTCTAAATGTTGTTATTTATTGTGGAAGTCTAGTTAATAATCCATTTTTGAATAAATACCTCGTCAAAAGTACGATACCTACGCTTGAAAAGACAAATCCAGAATGTTTTGATCACTGCCACTTTTGCATCAAAATACACTACACCGATCCATTTTGATAGAGAAATCCATAAGATTAATTTGTTATTATTGATTTACAATAGATGAAACATAATTTTTCCAGGTAATAATTTAGTTTCAAGCAAGTTTTTCACAAAATCTTCGAAAACTGCTGCTAGCTGCCAAAGTTTGTTTAGCGCAATGTTGCGCTAAACAAACGAAAAAACCGGCACGCGATAAGGGACAGCAAATCATATAGTGCGGTCTCCCATAATTGCATGAAGCACGCATAAGTAGTTCTCTTTCTTGAAAGAATGCGATGACGTTATCTCGTCGTCTATTGCTTTCTCTGTCTAGGGTATTAAAGGATGAAAGTTGACAGTGACTATTGAAAACATTTATCTGTAGCATGACAAATTGACATTGACAGACAATAATTGGTAACTCGCTGATTGATGCTTCAAGAGAAGGAAAACAGCTGAGCGCTTTGTTTTATTTCTGTTAACCTCAAATATTTACACAAAATTAACAATTTCTTCTTTAGTCCGTGACTCTGGACATTTTCTGTTTTAAACGTCCATCACTTCTATTTCATTCATTTGCTAAAGCTAAATACAATTATCAATAACAGTTCTAAAGCTACATAAAAATTACGTAAGGTTGCAAGTTGAAGTTGATAAGTACTCTGTTCGTGAAATACCTGTAAATAATGACTGAAGTAAAGCAAGAAACTGTACCAGAACAAGCTCCGAATACCCAGGAACCAACTGAAATTCCTGCAGATGAAAAGTGGCTGGTAGGTAAGCTCATAGAGTATTATGTGGTGGCGCCCCGGGTCATCGTTCACGTACAAGTAGTTATAAGGCGGCGTTCTAATTGGCAATGATCGCACGATGATAGTACGTACGATGCGTTTTAGTCGTGCGATGAAAATTTTGGCCTGTGCTCGCGCGATGACCTGTAAGCTTCAATTAGGATACTAAAGAAATGTGTGTGTTTAATCTCGTTCTGCGACGGAAACGCATGGCGCCATCGTACGATCGCTGCCAATTACGACGCCACTTTAGAACATTATAGGACTTGCGGTTTTAGATGTGCATCGATTGATTGTCAACCTGTCAGTCAGTCAGCTTCTAACGAGTATTATTTTAGAAAGTTTACTCCTATTGGCCCTATGTTACCTACATGTTGGAGGCATTTTCCAAGCCAAATATTGAATAATAATATTGAAAGCAAAAGTCCTTGCCAAAACTGAACAGATTGAGCTAGGCTACACCAGGAATAACAAGGCTACCGTACCTACCTTACCATAGGAACATAGATCTGGTTTGTTTTTGAAGGAGGGTGCTGGCGTTGCTACGCAGCTTTTCAACTTATGTAGTGTTAGAGTTCACTGTTTTTCTGTATACTTAGTTTCTGTTCCTAATTAATATTTCCATACTTTTATTCTTTTAACTAAGACTAAGACTTACCTGCCAGCAATGCTATGCTATAATTTACTTATTAAATGTGTATGTTTTCCAGATCAGAGAATGCGACACATATTATGATGAATATAAAGAATGCACAAGCTTCAAAGGGAGGTTCCATCAGTATTTCATATTCGGTGAATCATTGGACTGCAATCAGTGGAAAAAGGATTATGACAATTGTAGCAAATGGGAATCCAGTCAAGATTGCAAAGCTGGTGTAAGCTACACTTAATTTACACTGACGGCCTCTGTGGCGCAGTGGGCGAAAGTCAGCCTGAGACGCAGACGGTTGCGGGTTCGATTCCCGCTGAGGGACAAATGTTTGCATGTTCTGTAGATATTTGTCTCGGGTCTGGGTGTTTTCTATGTATGATAAGTATGTATTTACAAAAATATATATATATGTGTAGTATATCAATCACGTGGTTCCCATAATACAAGCTCTGCTTAGTTTGGGGCTACATGATGCTGTGTGATTACGTCCCGCATGATTTATTTAATTAATATAACTGTTTGCGGAAGGCTGATGGTAGAAGCTGGCTGCGTCGAGCTCAGGACAGGGCGTAATGGCGCTCATTAGGGGAGGCCTATGTCGAGCTGTGGACTGCTATAGGCCGATGATGATGATGATGATGATATAATTATTAATTAATAAAACATTCATTGAGTGCCACTTAAATGAGAAACTTCAGTTGGATATTGTAATGTATGATACCTAGGTTTTACTAACTTGCGGATGATGTTGATGACTGAATAGTTTATCAGAAATTATTGAAGTTTTTACTAGAAATCTCCTAAACCAATGAACTAGGTGTTAGACGTAGAAACGGCTAGACTAGTTTATTTCAGCTACTTCCATAGCATTATGTCGTACAGAATTTTGTTGTGGGGGAATGCTGCAGATATCAACACCATATTTGTGTTGCAGAAGAGGGCTGTTCGTGCAATTTATTATATGGGCCCCAGAGAATCACTTAGAACTAAGTTTAAAGAAATAAATGTTATGACAGTGCCGTGCCAATATATATATATGAAAACTTAATGTATGTCCGAAAACATATTAACATGTTCAAGAAAAATAGCGACTATCATAATGTTAACACTAGAAATAAAGATAAACTAGCTGTTCCCACTGTAAGGCTCCATAAAGTTAGTCAATCTTTTAAAGGGATGTCTGTACGATTTTTTAACAAAATCCCAAATGATGTGATTAATCTATCTGTAAATAAATTCAAAAATGTTGTTAAACGTAATCTATGTAATAAAGCTTATTATAAAATATCTGATTATTTAGATGACAAAAAAGCTTGGGATGAAACTGCCTCTAACTCCATAAAAAACAATGTAATAGATATTAAGTACAATGACGTTAAAAAAAAATAAACGCCAAGCAGAGTTTCTTGCCAATTCTTCTCTGTTTGGTCACGTTACGAATTGGTGGTAAATTAAAAAAAAATGACGTTTCAAAGTGTACTATACAGTTCCTACTGAATAAATGAATTTTGACTTTTGACTTTTGTTACTTGAGACTTTACCCTGGGGCCTATACTATTAAATTTATTGTTTATTGTGCAGTTCAACACCAATTTATTGGTGGAACTTCTTACATTGCAGTAATATCATAATCATCATCTTGTTCAGCCTAAAACTTGTTATTTCTAGACCAACGTCTACTGGTTACTTAAACCGTTCCTTAGTACAGATTCACTATAAATAAATAAAAAGTATAATTATACCTGACATTTTTACACAATATCATAATAGTCCCAAAGTACCTATGCAGAGCTAGTATTAATGGATACCTACATGACTGATATACTGCACGTATACATTTTTTTGTAAATAAATACATATTTACTTATCTAGAGAACACCCAGACCTGAGACAAATATTTGTAGATCTTACAACCGTGTCTTACGACAGGACTCGCCAGAACCGCAATTTTCTGCGTCTCAGGCCATCTTTTAGCGATTTCAGTAACCCTTAATAAAAGTCTCTTTAGATTAGATTAGCTATGTTCCACCCGCGGCTTCGCTCGCGTAGTACCCGGATAAAAAGCCCGTTCAGCCGTTCTGGGGTCTGATTCTGACGATTCGATATATTTGATTCTATTAGATATATATCGCGGAAACTGTCAAAACTGTATAAAATCTGACAATTCTCGCGATATATATCTAATAGAATCAAATTCTTCTTCGTATGAGTTAGTGGCCAACTCTGGTGTCGGAGTTTTTAGGCCGCCCGAAGGCCTCCGACATGGCTTAACGACTGGAAAAGCCGGGACCAACTTCTTAACGTGCCTTCCGAAGCACGGAAGCGCTCAGATCTAAATGCCACTAAACGGTCACCCATCCAAGTAGTGACCGGGCGGAGCGTTGCTTAACCAAGATGATCTGTTAAGAACACAGAAGTAAGCCTCGCCACGAGCGCAAATATATCGAATCGTCAGAATCAGGGTCCTGGCGTGAAAGAGTATGTACGATTCACGCTTACCGGCGCGTGTCAGAGAGCGTCGGAGCGTATTTTAAAACATGATAGAGGAAATTGCAACATCCACAAAGCAGTTAAGTTCCTTATTTGAATGCAATTTACGCAGCTTTGTCAAACACTGAATAAATAGATCCGCTGCGTAAATTGCATGTAAATAAGGAACTTAACTGTTTTGTGGATGTTGCAATTTCCTCTATCATGTTATAAAATGCGCTCCGATGCGCGCCGGTAAGAATCTTACATAAAAAACATCCATACATCCTCACTGTTTGAGCCAGACTTTAGATTTAATTCAGTAATATTTGTTTTCCATTGCTGCATCGTGAACTCTGGGAGTTTGAAAGGGCGCGCCACTGTTATTGCGCGCGTATTTTAATTCAGCCCACTGATTCGCACACTCCCTCGAATGCGTGACAGCGATTGGTCCGCTCGATGGAATCGCTCGGCGCTGAGATGCAGGCTGGCCAATGGGCTAGCTTGAACAGAGTAGAGTGCAGTTGACAGCGAGAACTCAAGTGTCATGCAGTTGCGCTCTAATGAAGGCTGGTGAACGTTCTTACGTGGTCCCGTTCATGCGAATATTAATTTAGTGCTGCTGGCGCCAGTTTTTTCGCGTACCTAATAAGTAATAACCTTGACTGTGATCAACATTGAGAACTAGAATTGCTGTGTGGTGATGTGGTGTGTGTTGGAAGCTTGGAAGACCTTTCATAGCAACAGTGGCAGCCATTAATGTATCCTGGCGAAACATCCGGAGGTAAGCGGTGTAGTTTGGAACATATTGTTGAAATTGAATTTAAAGTCTGGTGTAAGCCCTTGGCCAAAACATTGGTTACTTCGAGCAGGATTATCTGTTTCCAGTTTCCTAGAAACCTATAATACCTATAATTACATACAGTCCACATTTTAATAATAATTAGGTAGTTATTTAATCTTCTTACTTGCATTACCCTTTAACTTTTGCCTATATTCTAGGCGAAGTTGCCGGTTTTGCAGTATGTTTAGGTAACCTACGTAGGTAATTATTTTATTCTTTCATACTTGCATTACCTTTAACCTTTACCTATATTCTAGGTGAGGTTGCCGGTTTGCGGTCTGTTTAGATAAATACCTACATACATATCCAAGTTTAGTTTTAGCAGTTTTAGCTAAAGTTCCGCTTTCTTGTTTCTGCAAGTTTAGCGTTTGCATTTATTCATACCTAGTTTATATACCTTCATCTAACGGGGCGATTGGTTGCAAGTAACTAAGTGCCTACTTACTGTTTTTCTTGCATTTAATTTACAAAAAACTAGGTAGGTATTATACGAATATTCTCTGACGGAGCTAGATAATTACCTACCTACGGCATCGTGTCTTACTTACTTAACGTCTATTGGAGTACCGCTTGGATAGGTAGGTAAAATATTATTATTTTGTTTATGATTGGGGTACCGCTTGGATAGGTAGTTATAATATTATTATTTTGTTTATGATTAGGGTACCGCTTGGATAGGTAGTTATAATATTATTATTTTGTTTATGATTTAGTTATTGTGGTTGACTGAACATACCTGCATAAGGTCATTTAGTAATATTGTTGTTATTTGTATTGAAAGTACCTACCACGTTTGGTGTTCCGTGCCTATTTAAGGAAGCGTGTTGCTATTGCTGAGTGTTCCGCAATTTAAGTCTTCTGAATTTGGTTTCGGATGGGTTACCTATGAGGTAGGGGTTTGGATCGATACGCTAACTTCCTAACTAGGTAGGTACTCACGATACTGCTGCAGCGGTGTCCTGCTTGAATACCTACGCACGTACTGCGTTGATACGTTCGCTCGCTCGTAATAGGTAGGACTTACACGAAATTACGAAGTGGTTAGGTGCTACTTATCTAGGTAGGTTACGAAAAGGTAGATGGATAGGTAGATTGAGAGGTGGGTTGAGTGGCTAGGTAGCTTACCTTCCTACCCAGTAGGTATTGGTTTTTCCGTTGTTTGTTTGATTTCTCGTTATTTTGGAATTTTGTTTGGTTGGTAAGTGAGTTATTTAGGTAAGTCAAGATGTCAAAGGCAGAAGAGAATAGGAAATCCTTAAAAATAAAATTATTAGAAGCAAGATTAAAGTCGTACTATAATCGGGTGAAAAGTATGCATGATTATGCTTTAAAAATAAGTTTAGATAACTTGACGGAGGTTCAACAATTTTTAGAGTTGACTTCAAACTTATCTGTGTTAAGGACTGAATTTAACAACGAATTCGATGAGTTGACTCTTATTAAAATGGATCTATCGCCAGAGTCTGAACCTGATATGACAGGATTGGAGACATTCGAAAATTTATTCGTGGCGGTCCACAGCAAGGTCAATGCTCTTTCAAGTCCGAGTATCGGCAATTCGAAGGCGAATGGTCCCTCTGTTAGAACAGCACCCAGAATGAATTTGCCACCAGTTGAGTTGCCTAAATTTGACGGTAGTACAAAGTCGTGGCCTATGTTCATAGAATGTTTCAACAATATGATTCATCGCAACGCACAACTATCCAACGGTGATAAAGTGTATTATCTCTGCGGCCAACTAAAAGACAGGGCGTTAGAGACTATCGCAGGCATCGCCCCTACTAGCGAGAACTATGAGCTTATGTACTCCACTCTCGTTAACAAGTATCAAGATGTGCGTTCACTAGGTACGGCATATTTGGAAGAAATGTTCAATTTAAAAAAGATGACCGCTCCGTCGGTGGATGGCCTTAATTCATTTATGGCAAAATTTTCGGTGTCAGTTTCTGCATTTGAGAAGTTAGAAATTCCTAACAGACTGGATTTTGTATATCTATACCTAGCTCTTAAAAAGGTCGATTGTGAAACCGCACGTTTATTCGAGAATTCGGTTCGGGATGAAAAAATACCGTCATATGAAAGTTTTGCGAAATTCGTTCGCGAGCAAGCAAAAATTATAGAAAGAACAGGGGTTTATACCTCTACTGGTAGTGGAAAAAATCAGTCTCCGTCGTTCGTCAGGGTTCCAGTTCCGGTTAACGGTAAGCCATCGGCGGGAAGGACTACTCGGGCATTAGTCACTTCCAGTCCTGACTGTCCAGTGTGCAAACGATCAGATCACGACCACTTTTCTCGTTGTGTAGATTTTTTGAATCTAGCTACAAGAGAGCGTTATAACATCGTAAAGCGGAATAATGGTTGCGTTCTTTGTTTGAGTTTTGGTCACAAAGCGAATGCATGTAACGTCAAGGGCAGTTGTGATAATTGTCATTCACGAACGCATCATTCCCTTCTACACTTTGATGGTCAGAGTAGCACTTCCTTACCGGTATCTGGTGATGTACAAGATATTGAAGGGAACTTTAACGGGATGATGGGAAGTGATGATAGAGAAATAGATGTGAAAGATGCGGGAGTTTCGTTATGCTCTTCACAGGATGTGGCTGCGCACGGTTCTGTGATAAATTCGACTACAACTACTGTTTTACTAGCTACAGCGCGGGTTAGGGTTGTAGATTCGTCAGGCAATGTTCACCTTGTCCGATGTCTTATAGATAATGGATCTCAGAACCACTTTATCACTAACAAGTGCTGTAAGCGTTTGTCCTTGGGCACTCGGACCTTAGCTTCTCCTATGTCAGTTCACGGATTTGGAGGAAGTTCTAATCACGTGACTGGTGAGACCGAGCTCGAGTTCTGCTCTCGTTTTGATAGAAGTAGACCATATAAAATTTGTCCATTAGTGGTGGGTAGCATTACTCAAAGCCTTCCTACTTCCGTCATTGACAGGTCGATGCTTAACTATCTGAAGGGAGTTCCACTGGCCGATGATACTTTCGACCGTCCTGGAGAAATAGAGATGCTGATAGGTGCACAGTTATTTTCGCGCTTAATTCTTTCAGGGCGCATATACGGACCACCGGGTCGACCTGATGCTCTACAAACCACTCTCGGGTTTATAGTAATGGGTGAAGTTCCTGTCTCAAGTCGAGGACTGCAAAAGCATACTTCGACATTTTGTGCATTCACGGGCCCGTGTTTAGAAGAAGTTGTACGTAACTTCTGGGAGCTAGAGGAAGTTCCGTCTTGTTCTGCGTCTAAGATGAGCCTCGAAGAACAAGAGTGTGAACAGTATTATCAGTCGACTACTACCAGGGATTCTGACGGTAGATATATGGTAGGACTGCCGTTTAAGTCGGACCCAGCAGAGTTAGGCAGCTCGTTGAATGTAGCGGAGAAACGTTTCTTGTCTCTCGAAAGAAAATTTAGAGTTTCTACGCAGTTGAGAGAAGCATATGACAAAGCAGTCAGGGAATATTTGGAATTAGGATATCTATCACCAGTAGGTCCTGCCTCTGGAGATGTTGGATACGTCATTCCACATCATGCGGTTATTAGGGACGAAAAAGTTACTACCAAGTTGAGAATGGTGTTAGACGCCAGTGCTCGTACGGATAAAGGTTTATCCTTGAACCAGATTCTTCATGGTGGTCCAAATCTTCAAGGCGATATTTTTTTGATATTGCTAAATTTTAGGTTATTTCCTATAGCATACTGCGCAGATGTAAAGCAAATGTATTTACAAATACGAATACATCCGCAGTTTCGTAAATATTTAAGGATACTGTATCGTTTCGATACGTCTGATATGTTGCAAACATTTGAGTTTGAAAGAGTATGTTTCGGTGTTTCGGCAAGTCCGTATTTGGCCTTACGTACAATAAGGCAACTTTGTGAGGATGAACGCAATAATTTCCCGTTGGCAGCAGAAGTAGCCCAGCATCGTTTGTACATGGACGATATTGTGTCCTCTGAGGAGACGTTAGTCACCGCTACCAAGACTGCGTTGGAGCTCATTGGATTGTTCAAAGCTGGGGGTTTTGACCTTATGAAATGGTCGAGTAATGCTTCAGACTTGCTGTCGCAACTTCCAGAAACTCATTTGCATCCACAGGTGGTCAAATTTGACGATAATTCAGGACAGAAAATATTAGGTGTCAGGTGGGAACCACGTTTAGATGTCTTTTCATTCGACATCATTGCGTGTGACAAGGTTTGTACAAAGAGAAATATCCTCTCCGCAGTGGCAAGGTTATGGGATATTTTGGGATTCGCAGCACCTGTCATTCTGTATGCGAAACTGCTCATTCAAGAGTTATGGAAATCTGGAATTGATTGGGATGAAGTGCCTCCGGCTTCAGTTGTAGATAAATGGACTAGGTTCCAATCGGAACTGCATTTGTTAGCTAAGCTAAACATTCCGCGTCACATAGGAGTAGTTACCGATAGTATTGTTACCTTACTGGGTTTCTCTGACGCTAGTGAAAGAGCTTACGGAGCGGCAGTTTATTTACACATACAGTCTGCGAGTGGAATAGAAGTTAATTTGTTGTGTGCAAAATCGCGGGTAGCCCCCTTGAAATCGGTCACGTTAGCGCGTTTGGAGCTCTGCGGGGCACTGCTTTTGGCGAAGTTGGTAAGGTCAGTTTTGCTAACATACAATCCTCGATGGAGAATTGACAGCATCTACGCCTTTACAGATTCGACGGTGACACTACATTGGATCCACGCTAGTCCACACAGGTGGAAAGCTTTTGTTGCGAATCGTGTGGCGCGAATCCAAGAATGTCTGCAACCTAAGTGTTTTTATCATATTGCGGGTAAAGAGAATCCCAGCGATTGTCTGTCGAGAGGGCTTACTCCTGCCCAATTGATAGAGCACCCCCTGTGGCTAAAAGGACCTCCCTGGATGTCTCATGTACCAACATTATGGCCGGTTCAGCCGTTTAATCCTGTCAGTAAGGATATTCCAGAAGCCAAACCAGAAGTAGTATTAGTAACTTTGGACCCAATCAAGCCAGTTCTATAAGAGTTATCTCAGAAGGTATCTACGTGGTCCAAGTTGCTCCGTATAGTTGTCTATATTTTGAGGTTTGTTCGGAAACTAAAAACTAGAGGTTTACCTCAGGTGGAAGATTTGATACAGGCGGAATTAGCCGTTTTGCAATCTTTGCAAACTGTATATTTTGCGGACGCTATAGAAGTCGTTAAAACTGGAAAATCATGTACAGGTTCGCTCCAGCGGTTAAGGCCTATCATTGTTGATGGCATTTTACGGGTCGGCGGTCGATTGGAAAATTCGAACTTGACTTTTGATCACAAACATCCAATTTTACTGCCACGAAAAGATCATATTGTCAATATTATCATAGATGACGCGCATCGTAGAAATTGTCATACTGGACCGCATTTGCTTCTGTCAATTTTAAGACAACGTTTTTGGATATTATCTGCGCGGAACCTTGTGCGTTCGCGCGTGCATTTATGCAATATTTGCTTCCGAGCTCGGCCTAAGGCTTCTACTCCGCCTGTTATGGCTGATTTACCAGAGTGTAGATTGCAAGTTTCGAAACCTTTCGCACATACTGGTCTTGATTATTGTGGGCCATTCAATATTACTCTCACTCGAAAACGAGGCGTTAAATCGCAAAAGGCTTATATTTGTGTATTTATATGCCTTACTACTAGGGCCGTTCATGTAGAATTGGTTCCGGATTTGAGCACAGATGCATTTCTTAATGCTCTCAAACGATTCATATCCCGTCGAGGCCCTATAGAAAAATTGATGTCAGATAACGGAACTAATTTCGTAGGAGCTCGCTCTTATTTAGAAGAGCTGTATGCATTTATGAGAACCGAAAACCATAGGAAAAAGTGGAATGAGGAGTTAGTTCATCAGCGTATTCGTTGGCAAATGATTCCACCAAACGCGCCCCACTTTGGTGGTGGATGGGAGTCAACCGTAAAGGCTTTTAAAACACATTTATTTAGAGTTATCGGTGCCCAGATATTGACGTATGAGGAATTATTAACAGTGCTTTGCCAAATCGAGGCAGTGCTTAATTCCAGGCCGCTTGGACGAGCTCTTAGCCCAGATCCAGCGGAGCCCATAGCCCTAACTCCGGCTCATTTTCTTCACATGACGCCTTTAGCTTCGTTGCCTTCAGCACCAATTTCGGAAGACCGTAACCACTTGTTGACCAGATATTTACTGCTAGATAAAATTGTCCAGTCGTATTGGCGCAGGTGGAGCTTAGAATATTTAAATACCCTGCAAGTTAGGGAAAAGTGGTTATCCGACACTGAACCTATCAAAAAGGGTACTATAGTGATTATAATGCAGAATAACACGCCTGTATTGCACTGGCCATTAGGAGTAGTGCAAGAAACGTATCCTGGTTCTGATCGGCGAACTAGAGTAGTGTTAGTAAAAACGAAGTCTGGTACGTTTACGCGTCCTGTGGCACGTCTTTGCCCATTACCTTCTCAATAAACAAAGGGCACTTACTTGCTTGCAGCTAATTTCTTCTACTCAATTAAGGTAACTAATTATGTTCTTATTCAATTTATTTTGCTGCAAGTATGTAGGTATTATTTGTAAATATTATTTTGTACTTTTGCGATTCTTAGAATTTATACTGCTCTTTGAAAGGGAACCTTTCAAGCTGGGGGCTTGTGTTTGAGCCAGACTTTAGATTTAATTCAGTAATATTTGTTTTCCATTGCTGCATCGTGAACTCTGGGAGTTTGAAAGGGCGCGCCACTGTTATTGCGCGCGTATTTTAATTCAGCCCACTGATTCGCACACTCCCTCGAATGCGTGACAGCGATTGGTCCGCTCGATGGAATCGCTCGGCGCTGAGATGCAGGCTGGCCAATGGGCTAGCTTGAACAGAGTAGAGTGCAGTTGACAGCGAGAACTCAAGTGTCATGCAGTTGCGCTCTAATGAAGGCTGGTGAACGTTCTTACGTGGTCCCGTTCATGCGAATATTAATTTAGTGCTGCTGGCGCCAGTTTTTTCGCGTACCTAATAAGTAATAACCTTGACTGTGATCAACATTGAGAACTAGAATTGCTGTGTGGTGATGTGGTGTGTGTTGGAAGCTTGGAAGACCTTTCATAGCAACAGTGGCAGCCATTAATGTATCCTGGCGAAACATCCGGAGGTAAGCGGTGTAGTTTGGAACATATTGTTGAAATTGAATTTAAAGTCTGGTGTAAGCCCTTGGCCAAAACACTCACAAACCTTCACGGTTATATTAGTAGGAAGTGAACAAGATTCAATAATAGTGTTACTATTTCAGCTAGCTGTAATAAACAGTGAAAAAGCTCGTCGGTTGGAAAGGCTACGGGCGCACTACAGAAACAATGTTTGGAAGAAAAGAGACTCACCCCCTGACGACTGGAACAAACCTCTCCCAGAATGGCTGGTCAAGCGAGATGAGAACACGTTTCTAGCACAAAAAGCGCAGGAAATAAGAGAGGGAAAAGAGATAGAGCAAAAGAGTTCCTGTGCAATTATGTGACGTTAGTTGAAGTGGTCTGTACAAATAGATAAGTAGAAAGTTGTTATTAAATTGTTAATTTATTGTACATTGTATTTTAGATTGCAATTTCATCATAGGTTCGATGATGATGACTAGCGGTCGCGAAAAAGTATCCGTATCGTAGACTTAAAATTTTGGCCAATGAGAAAGCGTAGATTCAAAATAACGCTTTGTCATTGGCCAACATTTTTCGTTACGCTTTGATCCGTCAGGATGAAGTATTCGTCATCGCCCTACATGATATACCTAAAAAGCATTATAAGTGTATATTTTTTGTTATATTTGGAAGAAAAACACCTGTAGTTCTAAAGTTCTAAGTAGTTATTTAAGTACCTATTCAAATTAATGAATAAAAAGATAAATACATAATGCTGGACATTACCATACAGGGTCATCTAGCCCCAACGAAGCAAAGCTTGTATTATGGGAACCACATGACTTATATACTACTCTTTTATACTATGCAAATACATACACATTATACAGAAACACACATTAAATCATAAAAACATTTATCTCGCGGCGGGAATCGAATCCGCAACCTGCTTCTCAAGCGAGCTTAAGTCCACAGAGGTCGTTATAGTACATAATTATCCGTGATTTTATTAATTTCGCTAAACACAAGTTACAGACTCACTAGATAACAGTTCCATCGTATGCTGTCGATACAATATCGCCGGCCAGCCCATCCAGCCAATCGCGTACATACCAAGCCTGACCCAGCAACTCGCTATCGCACTGATAACGAGCCATAATTGTTCACAAATAAGATAAATTATAAAGCACATTTAACTGTTGTTTTTGTGATCGTGCTCACTACTGTCACTCATGAGTAGGCTATTGTGTAGTACTGTTCTTTCTCTGCGAGTTTTAAGAGTGCCGATGGCTCGAAACGTGTCTGGTTTCCTAATTGAGGACCCGAAATACTCCTTCTTGAAGGAGCTGGGTTTGAAGGAAAAGAATGTTGGAGTGTTCAACGGGAAATGGCAGGCGAATGGAGAGGTAAGTTATTTCACTTTACACTTAAAATAGGCATAAGTAAGTATATACAAGTACAGTACAATCGTTATTAAGTAGAATTCATAATATATGAACTCATTCATATATGCTCGCTAAAGTTGGGCGTTCGTTTCATATAAATAGATTATATCCAAGGTTAAACTTTTGTTTAGTATAGGTACCGTACGTAAAATTTCGTGTATTACCTACATTGCCCATGACAATATGTCGAGTGACGATTTGCGAAAGGCTGCTGGTAGAAGCTGGATGCGTCAAGCTGAGGACAGGGCGCAATGCCGCTCGTTAGGGAAGGCATATGTCCAGGAGTGGACATGGTAGGCTGATGATGATGATGAAATATGTCTCTGACTCAACAAATAAATCATGCGAAACACTACTTTATAGCTACATAGTTTTAGCACCTATGTATGTAGTACATGCAATGTATAATATTTGCTATCAAATATTTATCTTCACTATTGGTATTTTATATACAAGTGGCCTTAGGTAAAGAGTAAAGTTTGCAGATTCCATAATATGGAATAGTATGTATTTTTTTTTTCTGAGCTGTCCTCTATTTTGTCTCAGGTTTGTCTACTTAGTATGTAATAATGCTTAGTTGTTACAAAGAATTTGTTAAATTTAAATTGAAATAGAAATATCTTTATTTTTATCTTTATTTATGTATAGCTTAGTTTAAATTTTCCTCCTAGGTAGGTAATCATATTTATTTCGTACATAAACCATCGAATAGCTTGTTAGTAATATTTTTTTCTCCATCCACTTCACACTATTTAGTTAACCCTCTAGCAGGTAGATATTATAGCACATTTAATAAGTCTACAAAATGTTCGTCAGACTATAAAGTCGTACAGTCCAGCCAACGGCAAGGTGATAGCCGAGGTGCAAGCAGCCAGCCCGGCTGACTACGAGGCGTGTGCCTCGGCCGCGCAGAAGGCGTGGCACGAATGGGCTGAGATGCCGGCCCCGGCCAGGGGAGAGATCGTCAGACAGATTGGAGACGCCTTGAGGGAGAAGCTGCAGCCTTTGGGACAGCTTGTATCGTTGGAGATGGGTAAGTGTTTTGCGCCATTATTTCATCAGATAGCGCTTATTTGGGGAGGTTTTCCAGTAGTTGACTGCTTCTTTCTGAGTTTTCAGAGTCAAATCTACACATAGAAGAAAATGGTTGTTTCTACCTAGGTGTGATGTCAGATTTGTGATTTAATGCATCAAGATAGACTGTACATTTATGTTTGTTTCCTTACTCTATTAAAACATGGAGTGCCAGCGTATTAATTGAGTAGCGTACCTTCCTAAAAGATATTTTGACTATCAACCAATATCACGTTTACCTCTGCAACTGAGGGTCATTTGGACAAACAGTTCTCCTCACGTTGGTTCGGCAGGAACAGTATCAAATGCCGAGCTAAAAAAATTAGATCAGGACCCTGTGGCCACTCTTGAGATGCCAGTTTCTTTACCCAGATTTATTGATGCAGACTGGTATAAATCTCGCACAATTTGTGTCATTCAAGTTGGCACTTAAAAGACCTTGCAGATACAAGGTGATAATTCCATGCTATGATATGATATGCGTTAGCATCCTAGTAGTCTGTGGATATGATGAAACCATACTATCCATAGGTGACAGTTTTAGAGAACCGTTAGCTCAAATGGCTATTAATCCTTAAACTCTAGTTTAATCCTTGATGCCCCCAGGTAAAATCCTACCCGAAGCGATCGGCGAAGTGGTAGAATACATACACGTGTGCGATCTCGCTCTTGGCCTCTCCCGTACGTTGCCGGGAACCATCTTCCCATCAGAGCGGCCCGGACACGTGCTCATTGAGAAATGGAATCCGTTGGGACTGGTCGGCATTATCACGGCGTTCAACTTCCCCGTCGCTGTGTTTGGATGGAACAGCGCCATCGCTATGGTGAGCATTAGACTTGAAAGTTTTAAGGATACATGGCCATAAAAATATGCTTATAAAAAAATGACAAAAGATATACAATGCTTAAAGTATTGATATGTCACCATTGGTTATCATTGAGAAATGATAACCAATTTATGTAGCGTTTATAAAATTATGGAGCTGACTAAACAAAATGAAACACCTTTATGTCCAATACCCACAACGTGATGTGATGATAATATCACTTAAAATTATTTTCCTTCTCGTCCCACTGTTGGGCAAAGGTGTCCCCGTAGACTTCAAAACATCTCTTTCCCGAGCTACCTTCCACCCTCTTTTGAAGGCATCGAGCTCGTCCCGCCAACGCACTCTCCCACTAACAAATATTAAAATTGTTTTTTCTATCACAAGGTCTGTGGTGACGTCAGCGTATGGAAGCCATCAGACACCACGCCGCTTGTAGCTGTTGCCGTGACCAAGATCGTAGAGAGCGTGCTTCAAAAGAACAATATTCCCGGAGCTGTAGCCGCGTTGTGCGTCGGAGGAAAGGACGTTGGGCAACAGCTGGTCAAAGACGGGAGGGCGAAACTGGTTTCCTTCACTGGAAGTACTGCGGTTGGACAACAGGTAGATATAACTATTACATTATATTACAGGTAGATATAATTATTGTATGGATAGACAGCGACAAATTAACAAAATGTGTTTTAAATCTTTATAACTTGAATACGCTCATAAGACGCCACATACCCTAGTTGGTTTATGAGGTACAATATTAAAAGATAAATAAGGAAGATGTAATGATAGTAAATAAATTAAAAAATGGCTCGCATAAGGCCCGCGCGGGATGACTAAACAACCGAACTAATTTCACGCGCAACTCAAAACCAAGGCTTTTCGGTTTAATATTTACAGAATCAAAGTAATTTAAAATAACAGGACTGGTCTTGCTGCCGAAATGCAAAATGCAACACGAAACTCAGCCTGAGTCACTCAAGTAAAAGTGAACGCGGTGTGGCGGGAACAATTCCTTTTTATTTCTAGTAAAGAGTTTCACTGATAATAAATAATAGTTTAAAAAAACTAAAAAAACACGCTTGCACGCATGCGTAGTTCGCGCACTAGCTCTGTCTCTCTTACTCGCATGCAAAGGATGCGGAAAGAAATTAATTAATCCTGGCAAATCTAATTAGGATAATCGGATATTTTTATCGGATTATTGCATTGTCATCGACCTTTGACAGGTGTGCAAAGTTTGAATCAAATCTGATCGTTCAAAGTAGGGCAAAATCGAGCTCAAAGGAGTCGGTTACATACATACATACATACATACAGGTGAAACTAATAAAAGCGTGTTAATAAAAAATAAGTGCCTACGTATATCAATGGCATTCTATTTCGGCCTTATTGTTTCCCGATATTTCAACGCGTTGCCTCTGAATGAAAGTTAGTACGGCGGGTACTTTGAGAAACTGAAAATAGTGCTGAACTAGTTAAATTTTCACTGACACAGTCCATACTCTCTAAGATAACAGTAATAAAGTGATGCATCATAATATGCCTAGCCTAGACTCTTCCCTACTCATGAACTCTACTTGCTAAGTACCTAATGTGTTGTTCGTCAGATGTAATAAATGTTGCTAAGTAAATAACAGTGTTACAGGCTGTAACTTACAGCATTACCTTACCCCCCCTGTAACAGTAAACACATTATCTACTGTGATTATGATAACATTATCACGTTAAACGAGATAGCTAGTATATCGTGATATCACTCATTAAATAACTACAAGACCATTATGTTAGTTCTATTAATTAAATATATCAGAGGTAGATAATTTGTGTTAGTTTCTATTCTAGACTAGTTCATAGGTAAAATAAAGCATCTCTTAGTACCTACATAAATCTTGTCCTCATATCTTATGTGCCATATATGTTATTGGGATCAGCTTACTACTTTCTTGTGGATGCCACAAGACTGATATGCGACGAGGTTATGAGGCTAGTTCTTGACATAAGACATAAGACATAAGAAATTTATTGGTAATAGAAAAAATTACATGTCAGAGGCACTTACAATGTGTAGGTGCTTTTCGCATCGATAATAAAATAATAATGTAGTTAAATTAATATCTGTAGTTATGTAGTCAATTAGGTACTTAATTAGAACTTGTTGGTGTTATAGATAGTGAAACAATTATCTCCTTTTAGATCTTTCCATTATGGTCTCTCCTTATACACCATGACTCATCATGACGGATGGCGACCATCTCTTTTATCTGGCTCATGTAGCTTTGTTCGCACTCTTCCACGCTTTGGTTCTAACTTTCCCGCGATGATGTTTATAATGAAGCTATCCTATCGTATAATACGATTTTTCCTCTTCTGTTTTGTATGGTTTCCATGAAGACCGTTTTCTCATCCATTTGTTTTAGAATTTCCTCGTTTGTAATCTTCTTAGTCCGACTGATCCTCTCCATCGTCCTCCAACACCACATTTCAAACGCTTCCAATCTTGCTCAATCTCATTGTGTCATCGTGACATGAAATTATGTCTGTAATATCCTAAACCGAAGAAAGAACTAATGTACTATGCTTAGCGAGCTATGGAACCGCGGGCCAAGCGATCAGTTTCTGCAACTGATGTGACCAAATCGTAGTAGGTAGATAGGTGTAAGATGTTTTTGTGCCTTTTTTTCTTTGTATCTGCTGTTTGTGAGATTGTTTTGTCACTGTGTGCTGTCAGATAAAAATATTCTATTCTTTTTTATATTCTATGGCTATCCAGACCACCTTACCATCTGGGAGCTGCTTTATAGATATTAGATGCTATTTATACATCTCAGATAAATTAAAGCCTATTTCCAGGTGGGAGTGGAAGTTCAAAGGCGTTTCGGGCGCCACCTACTGGAGCTAGGCGGCAACAACGCCATCATCGTGAACTCCGACGCGAATCTCGACTTGCTGCTGTCCGCGGCTCTGTTCGCCTGCGCTGGCACCGCTGGACAAAGGTGTACTACCACCAGAAGACTGCTTATTCATAAGAAGGTACAACTCCTTTTCCCTTCGTATGAGCTCTGAGGCTTGAGTACGAAAATCATACCCTCAAGGATTATTAGACCACGCGATATTCAGTCTGTCTATTCGTCATCACCATCATTATCAGCCTACAGCAGTCCACTGCTGGACTTAGGCCTTCCCCAATGAGCGCCATTGCGTCCTGTTCTCAGCTCGAGACGGCCAGCTTCTACCAGCTGCCTTTCGCAGATCGTCTCTCTGGATATGAATTGAATTGAAATGAATTATGAAAACGCAATTCACAGGTTTACAACGAAGTAGTAACTCGGCTGACTAAGGCATACGCGGGTGTGATCAGCAAGATTGGTGACCCGCTGCTCGCTGAGACATTGATCGGGCCCCTTCACACGCCCGCCGCTGTTGAGGCTTACAAGAAGACTGTGGCTGAAGCCGTCAAGGCGGGAGGGAAGATCGAGTTTGGAGGAAAGGTAAGCCGTACAATGCATTTAGAACAACATAGATAGTCGCACCGCACGTCACAGTTTGGTAGTTCTCTTCTATAACTGTCACCACAGGTATAGAAGAGAACTTAGATGAAGTTTTAAAGTTCACTATGCTCTGAACGTCAACTCTCTGATCTCTACTTTCTTATGTCCATATATAATTTGCTTGGCTTATAAAGGGATGCATACTTTATCTCAATGCGATTGCTGCGACTTCGAACCAGGGCATTTCTATGAAACTGCAAGCATTTTATTCGAGCGCCCTGGTACGATTTTCTTTTTGAACTCATTTGAAGTCGCATTGAGAAAAGTATGCATCCCTTTCTAGCTGATGATTTTAGACATAAGAAAGTAGAGATCAGCCGCATGAGTTGATGTTCAGAGCATGAATGAATTATAAGATTTCTTAGATGCTTTAGTCATAGTTCTTTGGTTCAAACGCAGGACATTGACATTGACATACACGTATTGTGGACGAAGACCAATGATGAACGATGACAAAAACAACCAAATTGGTTTTCGTTTCGCTGACTTGGATCGAGAATTTCCCAATAACTTTTTTGACGCTTTTTTCGCTATTCAAGAAACGGAAAAAATGGTGTCTCGGTATTGAATTAAGCTACAGTTTGAGCCATCTTAGGAGGCGGGCGGACAAAACTATGAACGGTAGAAGGGCCTTTACTCGCGGGGCCAGTCTGCGCTCCGTTCACTTTATCGTCAGTACAATAAAGTGGAATTTCATCATGTTTTTAAATTAAATTTTCAATGTCTTTGATACTTGCGCCTGCGCGTAGTGTAAGATCTATAAATAAAAAAACAGAACCGAGATCTGCATAACATACAAACAATATGTCCCGCGGCGCGGGAATCGAACCCGCAATCTTCTGGGTGTACACAGACCAGAGCCCAAAGCACGAATATTTTTAAATTATGCCTAATAACAATGAGTTATTTCGAATCTTACTAAAAACTTTTTTTTTTCTCAAATGACATTTTCTAATCTGACTACGTTTTTTCAAAATTCCGAAAATGTAATTGTTTTTTTCTTCAAAACAAACAAAAGTTTCAGAGGCTCAAAACAAAACCTTCTAACTACAAAATAGAAGGTAGCTGCACTCAATGAGGTAAAATTTTGCCCCACCATATGCTTCTCCATTGGTCAAAATTTCAGTATACGCTTAGGGTACCCATAATATTCGTGTTTCGGTCTCTATTCCTACTTAATTTCTAGGTGATGGAACGCGAGGGTTACTTCGTAGAGCCGACCATCATCACCGGCCTACCTCACGACTCGCCGCTCGTCAAGTCGGAGTGCTTTGCGCCGATCGTCTACTGCATCGAGATACCAGACCTCGAGGCCGGCATACAGTACAACAATGAGGTGGAACAGGGACTATCTTCCAGTTTGTTTACCGAGAACTTGGGTGATATCTTCAAGGTAGGTGAACAGCGGAAATAGATTTAAAGTTTTTATGCCATATTTCATATAGGTAAAGTTTTTGGTTCATTTTATTTCTAAAACGGAATTCTAAACTCAAATCGTTGACGTCACTCAAAAAGCAGCCAGACTGAAGTGGAATTGGGACATGTCTGCCGCATGACCGACGAAGTTTGGGCTAAAATAACAACACAGTCCCCCATCGATGGAAGACGGCATCGTGGCAGACCAATATGGAGATGGTGCTGGATGCATTTAGTAGAGATTGGAGCACCACAAACCATGGATCTTGAAAAATGGAGACGATGTAGGCTGAAAATAAATAAATGAATAATAATACGGAATTAATAATCAGAGGGAGGCCTATGCAGTGGGCTGAAAATGGCTGAAATGATGATTATGATGACACTTAATAAGTGCTTGAGGGATAAAGAATTGCTCACGAATTATTCAATTCGTTAAAACTGTAATCATGGTTTGTTTTGCCACATGAAGGTTGTATAGATTACACCAATCACACCAAACCGACTGGACAGAATTTGATTCAATTTGATCTATGGAAAGGTCTTGGTTAGAAAAAGACATAGAGTACTTTTCATTCAAACGCAAGAAGCGCAAACTAGTTAATATTTAAAATAAAAGGGTTCATTTTCACCCTTGTTGCAAAATAACTTCATTCAAAACCCTAAACAAAATATCTACCTTATTTCGAATGATAACGACTACCTAAGCATCTACAAGACATTATTGCTATTCTATCCACGGCCTGTTTTTAAGTTTTTAGTACATTATTAGTGTTAAATAACGACTACCTAAGCACCTACAAGATATTATTGCTCTCGTATCCACAACCTGTTTTTGTTTTCAGTACATCGTCGACTTCAAAACTAGTTGGTAGTTAAAGGTCGCGTCACGTAAAAAGCACTCTAGAAGTGGACGGGGTGTGTTTGCGCACTGGTAAATACCGATAAATCGCCTATTGCGCAGCTCCCCCTCAGCGTTCTTTTTACATGACGCAACCTATAGTAGTCTAGCTAGACTTCTAGAGCGATGTTTTACGTTATTATTTGTTCCCAGTGGATGGGCCCCCACGGCTCAGACTGCGGTATCGTCAACATAAACATCCCGACAAACGGCGCGGAGGTCGGCGGCGCGTTCGGCGGAGAGAAGGCCACGGGCAGCGGCCGCGAGTGTGGCTCCGACTCATGGAAGAATTACATGAGGAGATCCACGGTCACCATCAACTACTCCGGAGCTATCAAACTGGCGCAAAACATCAAGTTTGGCGATGAATAATTCGTTAAATAACCGTCATCGCGACTTTTTTTACCATTGGATATCTTCATAACTCATCTACGCCATAAAATCCAACCTCTTTGATCTACACTAGGCTCGCGAATGCGCAGACTTCTCGGTAGAACTGCATACATCGATTCTAATCGCTATCCTGTATGGACAATTTTGACAATGCATTGTTGCTTGCAATTAACAATGTGGATGCGTGTTCGCTTTCTCGGCCGAAAATTTCTAGACCATTTAAATTCTCTGTGAGAAGACTCACAAGAAGTTCTTCAAGACTTCTCGCGAACAATCAAAGCCGAGAACAGGCGCGAACGAGAATGCGAGAACTATCCACGCTTCTCAGGTGCTCTCGCCAAGTGTGGATGGGCTTTCAGATTGCTCAGCATGTAAATCTGTCGAAGAAAGGATTGGTATGGGGAGGCTAAATATACGGTGCAGCTAAGGTTTACGTTTCGAATCGGTTTGCAGAGAAAAGTCAATAGTAAGACTTTTTCACACCAGTGCAAAAGGCCGAAGGGCGCATCGTTTGGTACCCTCGCTTTTCTTCTTCTTCATATAAGCTAGTGGCCAACTCTGGTGTCGGAGATTTTAGGCCGTTTTTTTAGAAACAAAATCCACAGCTCTTGAGTACAATATAAATTAAACTTGAAAACCAAAGTCGGATTTACATTTCACGAGTATTACATATTGACATCAATTTGTTTATTATAAGTTCTATATCCAGCTAGAAGAATAAGTTCTATATCCAATGTGTGAATTAATTGAAAATTTGTCGATATAAGGCAAAGGTTTAGAGATTAAAGTGTAAAATAAAATGTAAAGACTGAATGTATGTTACAAATAAAAATATTCTTCATGTATGTACATTTTTTATTCCCTTATAAAACATTAACATGTTTGATTATTTTTACAAGGAGAAATACATTACATTTACAAAACATTTACAAGCAACAACATTAAGGATTTTTTTTTTTCTACAATTTCATTTACTTACCAAAAAATGATTGTTGAACATTTTGATTGCGAGATTGGTTTAAATTGATTCTAATAATTTGCCTAGCTATTTAATTAGATGGATCAGTCGTTTATTACAATAATAAAAGCAATTACACACACTAAAAAGGCTACCAACTGCTTGCCAAATCAAGACATCGGTACTTTGGAAGATAAGTCGGAAATAAGTTTTTAAAACTTCTATTACATTGATTTGAAAATTTGAACAGATTTCAATTAATTTATCTATCTATTAAATTAGTAGATCAGTCGTTTTATTACAACAATAAAAGCATTAGCTACAAGTATAAATTCAAAATTTATAAAACCACCGACGTAATACTCAAATTTCCTTTTCCTACTCCATCATTAGATCCTGATCACAATCTATCTAAAACGATACCTCTGCTGTAAGTTAGTGAGGAGTTGGGGATCCTGCAGATTCCAGTTCATTCAAGTCAAGGTTACAATATTCTTGCAATATCATTAATGTGGCATAATATCAAATTTCGGATCGATCAGATCATTATCCTTTCATAAATAAGAAAAGAACTATAATGATCTTCAAACGGCTAAACAGATTTATATCAATCATAGCTCGATCAAGTCACCTTTCAAACAAAAACAAACTAAATCAAAATCGGTTAATCCGTTTCGTAGCTATGATGCCACAGACAGACACGAACCGCCGATGCTGCTGCCCGTCGGCTGTCAGGGAATTTAGCTGTGCCGGGGTTAGGCTGCGCTATGTTGCAATTAGTAGGCTACCAGAGCCCCGTTTGTTAGCACGGTGAGGTTAGCTTGAGTTCTAAACGGTTGAAACCCCTGACAACCCAATTACCAGAATCTGTACTGACGTCAATTCTAAAGTTCCAGCATTTGAGTCAGGCTAATAGTCCACTGCTGGACATAGGCCTCCCCTAACGAGCGCCATTGCGCCCTGTCCTGAGCTTGATGCGTCCAGCTTCTACCAGCAGGCTTTCGCAGATCGTCCTCAAAGTATTCTAGTCAGTACTTGACTAGCGTTCCAGTATTCAATAGCTAGTCTGCTATCATGAGTGTGGATGCTGCAACCTCCATAGATCCACAGCAATGTCCAAAGACTGTTTCTTGTGGAACCTGTACGTAGCCGGGAGATCGTATCGTAGTTCCGCGATCACACTAGCTTTCATACCCCAATCTTGAACCTTCTTCATAATATGTGACCTGCAAGATAGTTGTAATAAGTAATGCTGGACAGTCCCTCAGCATCATGTAGCCCCAAGCTAAGTAGAGCTTATATTATTGGACCACATGCATGACTGATATACTACTTATATATTTTTTTTGTTGTAAATACATACATATTATACATAGAATATAACAAGAAAACACCCAGACCCGAGATAAAGATCTGTAAATAATGCAAACATTTGTCCCTAAGCGAGAATTGACCCGGAACTTTCTGCGACTCAGGCGGACCTTCAACCACTGCGCCACAGAGGCCGTCTTCATTATACTCTTCAATTCTTCTTCTATTTAACAGGGTGTCAATTTATTTTTCTGCCAGCCTTTGTGGCGCAGTGGGCAAAGACCAGTCTGAGACGCTGCGACGTCGTCTATAGGTCTGATTTCCGTCGTTAGACAAATGTTTGAATGATCTGTCTGATTCCAATAATATTTTGATGAAAATATATATCATCAAAATATAAATAATTAGAGGCTTTAGTATGATGCTGTGTGATACTCATAGCATCTATCAGCCCTGCTATGATAGAAGCTAAAAATAAATAAATAATACCATCCAGCATTATTCAATGGATGGTTTGTGTGAACGAGGATATGAGAATGAAAGGTGTAGACACAGATCTGACGGCTGATAGAAGTGAGTGGAAGAAAAAAACATGTTGTACCGACCCCCACCTAGCGTGGGACAAGGGTAGGAGAATGATGACTGCCTAGGATATTTTTTTTTTATTTTTGGCTTCTATCAGTCCTGTCATGGAACTTAACAAACCTGGTAGCTGTCTTGTGCAGTGAATAAACAGTATGGGAGCTGAGTAAAGTGCCCATCCTAAGAAACTTCATGTCTATTCCAGCATTGTTTTTGGTACCAAATGGTGGATTCATTATCACTGTATCAAAGTAGCTATTCCATCTGAAACCAAATAGAAGTTTACTCAACAAATAGCACCACAAAACGTTACAGATATTTACAGTTGTTTAACAATAAAAGGGCGCCCGAAGGCTTCTGACATGGGTTATCAACTGAAAAAGCCAGGGCCAACATCTTAACGTGCCTTCCGAAGCACGGCAGAGCTTAGATCAAAATGCCACAAAACGGTCACCTATCCAAGTAGTGACCTGGCGGAGTGTTGCATAACCAAGATGATCTGCTAAGTATACTGAAGTAAGCTACGACACGTGCGCTTTTTTAAGTTCTAAAAAATATAAATAAATAAATACATCAATAAATAATGCTGGATTATCAGTTTATGACACAGCATCATATAGCCCCAAACTAAGCAGAGCTTTGTTGTTATGGGAACCACATGATTGATATACTACATACATATAGATATACATTATTATTATTTTTTAAATACATACATAACATACATAGAAAATACCTAGACCCGAGACAAATATCTGCAGAACTTACAAACATTTGTCCCGCAGCGGGAATCGAACCCGCAACCTTCTGCGTCTCAGTCGGGTCTTCGTCCATTACGCCACAGAGGTCGTCAAATTATTTATTCCAATCCAAATCTCCAGAACCCAAGCCAACTTCACCTGCACGTGTGCACCTGCTAACTAACAAACGGGGCTCTAGCGACCGGCTGATTTCGGCATAACGCAGCCTCACACTGGCACAACTAAATCCCCTGGCCGCCGACGGGCAGCAGCGTCTGCGGTGCGAGAAGCTGTGCTCTGTGATCCCTAACCTACATGCCCAGGGTGGGGATTACGGACATATCCCCCTTCTTATATGAGAGGTTTATAAGATATTCTACAAGACAAAATATTTAGTACAAATTCCGCTAACTTTCTCTGACAAGTTCCACAAAATGCATACGCATGCACCGCCCTCCCGCCCGCAGATTCACATGCAAATCAGAGAAAGAACAAGCAAACATGCAATCATTAATAAATGAGAAAGTTAGCGGAATTTGTACTAAATATTTTGTCTTGTAGAATATCTTGTAATGGATTTCCGCAAAGTCACGCCTGATTCAATTAATTGGGAGGTTTATGTCCAGCAGTGGACTGTAGGCTGGTGTTGTGTGAATGTTTGTGAGGATGTATGGATATTTGTTATTCTTTCACGCCAGAACGGCTCAACGGATTTAGATGAATCTTGGTATTAGTATTTAGATGAAACTAGGAATATACATCGTTTGTGACCTGGATTTACAAATACGCTACTTTTTATGCACGCGAACGAAACCGAAGGTGGGAGCTAGCGGTAAATATTATGACAAAGGTACCTGCAAATACTTGAATCAAGGAAGTCACATTGCAGCGCGTCAACGTTTGTAACCTCCATCTCCTCGATATTATCTTTAAGCACCTCGAGTGCTGTTCCGTCTATCTCAACAGACATGACAGAAGCAGCTCCTAGAAGTGCTGCACCAATGCTTAGCGCACCGGGACCGCAACCCGCGTCTAGGACGAAGTTACCTTCGATATCTTCGTGCTGAGTCTGAAACAATTAATTGAGAGAAAATGAATGAATTTTTTAGGTGTCCTTTGTTGGTGACTTTAGTTGTAGCAGAAGAGGCACATTTTCTGCAATTTAGATAATCTGTGATGAAGACCTCTCTGGCGCAGTGGGCGAAGGTCCGCCTGAGATGCAAAAGGATGCGGGATCGATTTCCGCCGCGGGTTTGCATTATTTGCGGCATTTTTGTCTCAGATCTGCGTGTTTTCTATTTATGCATTGTATGTATTTACAAAAACTAAATTATTTAAGCAGTATATGGTTCTCATAATATCACTCTGCTTAGTTTGGGGCTCGATTATGCCGTGTGTTAGATTCGTGCATTTTTTATTTATTATTTAATTAATTGCCATTTTCATCTATCTACAGATGATTTTAGGTGGTGTCCCTCATGATAAAGAACAACGAAAAGCTGAACACTTTTGTTTGTGGCTAAGGAGACACATATTCTAAAATTCTTTATTGCACAAGATAAGATAAAACAAGTACATAGGGAATAGCATTTTCTTCCAGAATGTTCGAATATAACTCAGAATAACCTTTGTGTAGTGTGGAGATAGAATGGTAGTGCTACTTTGATGATAGCTGCCAGCTGTCAGCCACAGTTTTAGCTGTTTCAGTGAAGTAAAGCCCAGTCAAGTTACGACAAAAAGGATACTGAATTTCTTCTGATTCAAATAGTTAAAATTTTATGTTTTTTTTGCAGTTGTAGGATCAATGGGGACTTCACATTTCATTTAAAATGGTGTTTAACATTTGTACCAATTTTTCAGCTTAATGCGAATTATTGGTATAGTAAGCGTCATGTAAAAAGAACGCTGGAAGAAGTGGAGGGAGGGTGTGTGTTTGCGCACGGGTAAATACTGATAAATCGTCTAATGAGCTGATTACAGCCAGCGTTCTTTTTACGTGACGCGACCTGTAACCTTGATTGTCTATTCTGACTGGACTACAGTGGCTATTGAAATGAAATTAATCATTTTGATTATCAAAATAAGTACAATATTTTTACCTGAATAGTATACAGGGCGATTGCAGCAATATGAGGCGGTGTCTCATACTGTTCCAACTCAATCTTCGGGTTACTAAACCCATTTAACTGTTGCAAGTGACCTTGCAGCGTCTTCATCTTCATACACGCCCCCATGATTAACTATTTGTTATCAAAGCGAGGTAACACCGGCAGGATCTGATTGCCGAAGGAAGAGTCTTGAGATACAAAATAGCCACAGGATGTCGCGTTGGCGTGTTGTAAAGCCGCTCTGTGACTTGTATTGACTATGTTTGCTTCAGGTAGTTGAGGGAAACCCTGAAATTTATATATTTGTAAAGTGACCCAGAATATTTTCCAAGGCATTCTTAATTTATGAAATGAGTCAAATCAATTTTTATTTAACCATGAACGAAATTAAATATCTTTGCTTGCATAAGGCCAGAGCAATTGTACCTCATTGGGCAGCTACATTTTCTTTTGTAGTTAGAAGGTTTTGTTTTCAAGAAACTATAGATTTATTTTGAAGAAAATAATAATGGTATTTTCGGATTTTTTAAAAATGTACAGTCAGCCCAGAAAATGACATTTATCAAAAAACCAGGTTGGTATTTTCCAACAGGAACGCTTTTCCTAAAGTAACTTACAAAATCAAAACTTAAGATTTCGCGAAAATACAAAAATGTTTTCCATACAATTTCTATGAAGCGCCATTCGCTACTACATTGAGTCCATGTATGCCATTCGAACACTTGCCAGAAAATCCTCAGTTCTTATTTTAAATTGACCTTTCTTTTTCTTATTGTTTGGCAGAACTATGATACCCCCTGATTACTACTATGCTTCAAACTGCATACTTGTGGCAAATGATGTTTCAAAGAAATTGTATGGAAAACGTTTTTTTGAATTTTCACGATATGTATCGTGTTCCTGTTTGGAAATAGAGTTGATTGCGATCCACTTGTTTTTTTTTAGAAATGTCATTTTCTGGGCTGACTGTACATTTAAAAAAAAAACCGGATATGCAGTTGTATTTTTCTTCAAAATAAATCTATAGTTTCCAAAGAACAAATCCTTCTACCTACAAAAAAAAAGGTAGCTGCCCTAAATGATGTAAATTTTTGCCCCAACCTGTATATATGAGTGAATATAAATATATGCATGGAATTCAGGATCCAAACTCATCAGATAGATAGGAATGAAAACTTACAGCAGTAGCAGATACAGGTGGTATAGAGCACATAGGCAGTTGGCTGACCGGGTTGGGCTGTGTTAGGGTCAGCGAGGTGGCGGTGAGAGGGGCAACGGCACCTTGTTTCAGAAGCATCTGTTTCTTCAACTGGAGCTCTTCTAGGATCTTTCTATTCGTCAATTCTGTAATAACAAAGGACAATGCCATCTGATGTATGGAGCTTGGTAAACTACAATAAGTATTTAGTTGATTCTACAGTCTAAATCATTTAAAATGAGGGTTGTTGCCATAGTAACAGTATAAATCAATATTTGTTTTCATAGTGACAGTATAAAGCAGTCTAATGGTGATGTGCGGCGGAAACCAAATCAATAATCAATTTTTTTAATTGATTATTAATCCCATCGGTGTGTAAAACTATCTATAAAATATGATAAATTTTATGGGATACGTTTAGTTTTGACGCAATTGGTACGGGTTCTTGGCATTGTCCTTTGTGTAGGCAATGTTGGAGTCTTCAATACCTTTGGTTAGCGGAAATTGGGAGAGACTTTTGCCCAGCAGTGGGACGATGCAGGTTCATTAATAATATGTAAAATTATGGATGTAGAGGTAGTCCGAAATAAACTAATTATTTTATTTATTTATTATCTCTTCCGATTTCAAGCCAACAGGAATCGTATACCGACGCTTTAGGGGAGCACTACCGAAGATAGAAAACTCCTAATCATTATTATAAATTATTTTAATTATGTATGTTAAACCTTATTAACAAATTATACTTAAATTAATATTTTAAAAATATGGACTCATAAAGACTGTAAGATATATAGGCTGTAAGATCTTTAGGTTCTCTCCGAAACAAAAAAAAGCTTATGATAGAATAATTATTACTTTGAAAAATAAAATTGACTTTCTTGATGCAGGATTTAGGTTAAGGGAATGTTAGCTATAAACTTGAGAACTTAGATTTTGTTTTGAAAGTAGCATTCTAACCTCTTTGTGCGTTGGGCTGCGGAAACGCCATCTAATGAAATCCTTGTAGCAACGACAGAGTATTGTGTAATTCATAAAACCCGAAGGAAAAATACATTAAATCACCCTAAAGTTAGATAATTCGATTTATTCTAAATTCACATTGATGATGTTGCCGAGCGCAAAGCAAATGTTGCCGGCAGTAAAAAAAAGATCCGATCCCAAGGTCTAAATAGTCCCAAATGCGAAAAAAAAAAACCCTAAGAAAATATGTAGGTTTTTTTTTTATATTGGATAGGCTTGCGTTTGACTACAACTGGCCTGATGTTAAGCGAAGATGCAGTCTACGATGGAGCACGTTTATTTATATACAAACCCCAAATATTCTAATTTATCTTTCCTGCTTCATCATCAGACCCTGATCTCCTTATTACTATAAATGACATACAAGTTTTTGCCCGTAGGTTTGCTCGCAATACTTTTTTCTAGATAAAAGGTAAGGCCTATGTCCTTTTCTTACCCATGACAACAACACCAACAACAACATCAGCCTATTCAGTCCAATGCTGGACATAAGCGTCCCCTATAAGAAGGGAGATATGCATATCTAGGGTCAGGTCAGGTCAGATTGGAAGCTTTCTTGTCGTATTTTGACTTATAATCTATGGTCAAAACATTAAGGAATGGTACGGATCCTGCACCTTGACGTCAGACATTTCGTGAGATGCCATGGCCAATGATCGGAAAACAGAGTCGACACCCAATGTAGTTAGTGAGGAGTACGAGCGATATAATAACTTTACTTTAAAATCTAAATTACATAGGTACCTACTACCACAGGAACTACTATAAAAACAAACAGTCATTTTAGTCATTAATAACTTTACTTTAAAGCGTGTAGCTAGATACCTTTAGGAAACAAAAGCAGCTGTAAGTGAACCGTAAGCGAAATTGGCGAGCGCACCGAGCCGTGACATTTTTCCCGCATTATTTACAGGCACTCAGTGAACCACAGGGCTTACCACGAGTTTGGATAGTTTTCGAAAAGTTTCGGTATCTTTCCCAGTGTTGCTATTTTAGCATTTTTAATGCTAAATTTAGCATATTTTCGGGTCTGTTAGCTTGAAAAATTCGCATTTAGCATATTTTTATGATTAACATTTTTTTGTACCTTACCTTAAAATTCAAAATTCCTAAGGAATTCAAAAGAAAAATATAGATTTTAGCATTTTATTTAGAATTTTTAAAAGTTATTTAGCATTTTTTGCAACATGTTTTAGCATTTTCTCCAAATAAAAAACGGCAACACTGATCTTTCCATACATTTTCGTAGGTCATGCACGTTTCCCTAGAGGCGCTGTACGAAAATGTATGGAAAGATACCAAAACCTAAAAAGTTTTCGAAAACTATCAAAACCCGTGGTAAGCCCTCAGGTCAGGCGGCGTCAATCGTTTCATTTCCATTCTCATCGTAGCCCAGTATACTTACTAACACGCTGGGCATGCGGGTTGGGGATCGCAGGCCACAGCTGCCAGCGGTCAGGGAATTTCGCGGTGCCGATGCTGCGATTGCGCCATGCCGCAATCAGTCGGCTGCAAGAGCCCTGTTTGTTAATTAGCAGGGTGCAGCACGGGCAGGAGAGGTTGGCTTGAGTTCCAACCCGAAGGTGGCGGTTGGAACCCCTTACATCCTAGTTACTTCTAGTTAGAATAGGATTCAATGATATAATTCCAATTAACCCAAATACGATATCTTTACTGTAAGTTCGTAAGGAGTTAGATATCTTGCCGATTTCAGGTGATGCTGCAGCATCAGGTCACCTGGTTCTTGAAATCATTGAAGTAACAAAAAATATAATTTCGAATGGCTTGAGTAAACCTACATAAGATAAAACTACGATATCCTCTCTTAGATACTCAACCTATCTAGGTTATGTGAGGGATAGCAATCAAAAGTAGGTTTTAAAAATCAGCGAGTGGAGCGAGCTTTATTCATCATCATTTCCCTGCCCTTATCCCACTCTAGGTGGGGTCGGCACAACATGTTTTCTTTCTCCATTCAATCCTATCGGCTGTCAACTCTGTACTCACTTCTTTCACTCTCATATCCTCTTTCACGCAATCCATCCATCTTTTCTTCGGCCTCCCTCTTCTCGTACATCCCGTTACATTCATACTCATCACTCTTTTAGTCACATGGTTTCCATCCCTCCTCATAACATGTCCATACCATGCTAGTCTTCCACTCCTCACCTTATCTGCCACAGGTGCTACTTTCAAGCTTCCCCTGATGTACTCGTTCCTTATTTTATCCATCCTTGTCACACCACACATCCATCTTAACATTCGCATCTCAGTAGCATGAACTCTTCTTTCGTCAGTCTTTTTCATTGCCCAACACTCTGATCCATACAATGCTACAGGTCTGATCACTGTCTTGTAGATTTTCCCCTTAAGTTTAAGGGGCATTCGAGGGTCGCAAGTTGTTCCTGAGACCTGTCGCCATTTCATCCATCCCGCATTCATTCTATTTTTCACGTCCCGGTCAATATTGCCGTCATTTTGGAAGAGCGAACCAAGGTACTTAAAATCGGAGCAGACTGGTAGGGTTACACCATCCAAGGCAATCGGGGAGAAATTGGAGGAAACACCAAAATCACAGAAAAGGTGTTCAGTCTTGGTCCGGCTGATTTTTAGACCGACACTCTCTAATTTCTCCTGCCATTTTACCAGTTTATTCAGTAGTTTAATAGAAATTTCTTAAAATACAAATATGTAACTAAAGAAAAAAATCCGTAAAATTCCGGTTGACTTCATGGTCCGAAAAAAATCCGCTGAGGCCTGAAAAACTCCGAAACTGGACCAAAAAGTCCGTACCGGTACACACATGACAAGACGAACATCAATCATACTTTGACATTGACATTCATAGTGTCGGGACACGACCGACATTCGACATCATGACATGGCACGAAAATGATGTTTTTTTTAGGAACAGACACCATGTGGGAGAAACGGAACGTTTTGGGGTCAATGATCACTAGTGTTGTACCATTCTCCTCCGAATAGTATGAAATAGTTTACCGATTTTTTGCCATAATGATGGCGACATTGATTTTAGAAAGTAGTAATTTCTCTTAGACAAAGTACTTTTATTAAACGTACACACAAAACCCAGATTAAACAATTTATCATCATACACTAAAAATTCGGAAATACGCAAGAGCTATATAACCTTAATCTGTTACGCCTTCAGTTTTATTTATAGGAACTTCAGATGCACTGCTAACTGATAACTACCATCAGCATCAGGCTGATACGCCACGTAACAAGACTTCCAAATATTTTATAACCTGGGCGGTAATCGAACTGGCGACCTACCACGGAAAGTTATAATTTAAATTACATAGGTACCTACTACCACAGGAACTACTATAAAAACAAACAGTCATTTTATATAAAAGCATTTATTTTAAAACAATGTAGGTAATATACTTTCTGATTCTTGGCAAAACAGTCTCACATAAGCAAGTCAACATTTGGCCTCTCTTAGAATAAAAATAAGACTAACATGCGCTGCCATTACTCACAAAATGAATATAACTGAATATATCAGATAGATAAATCATATAAAAGGACAAAATATAAAAATTATCTTCATTATGTCTACATTGCAGTTAGCATTGCATCTCAGTTGAGCAATCTTAGATTAATTTGTTTAATTTAAAGTAAATTATTCTAAATAAAGGGAACATTAACATTACTAGAATTGACTCACAATATTAGCAATATATAAAAAAAAACATCTACTGTACCTAATTAATTAGTAGTTCACAGACAACACACCTTGCTTGTCACAATGAGTTTGTGGTACTAAACTGAAGTATTCATAAATTTTATAATAAATGCACAACAAAAATATAATTTAAGTTGCCTTTGTCTTTTAAGTTTATAAAAATATTTATTTAACAATTTAGAAATAAATATAACAGTTTTTAATTCATATAATTAATACAATTTGGAATAATATTGCACAAGCTAAATTATAATGTGCATTTGTATAAAAAAATCTATCATTACAAAAACAAACCAACACAAAATTATTATAAAGCAAAGCAAATAGCTATTATGACTCATTTATTGGGACAGAATTAATTAATTAAATTACAAGTACATTAATAATAAATCGACAACTATAAGCACTCCGACAATAACCTTCTTCAAAAATGAGTGTAACTTTTAATTTAAAGTAATAATTATAATATAGTCTCGTGTTGATTAATTTACATTATTAGTAGCATTGAGATCTGGGACAGCTTTTAGTTGTCAATCTACAGTTCAACACAATGTGGCTGACTCATGGCTAACCTGACTACTCACCATGACTGAATATACTTACAATAACATGGGTTTACAAAAATTAAAATGTATTTCAATATAAATAAAATGTAAAATTGATTTCAAAACAGCGAAATAAACCAGAGCTGCAACATGCAGTAAATTTTTTTGATATGTTATCTTCTATAAACCACTATACAAATTTTAAACTCTCATAAACAATAATAAAAACTCAACAACCACATTGTGCCCCTCTTCCGAGCTCATACAGTGTTGGTTTGTCAGAATATGTCACAGCACGAGAACAAACAAACTGTGGACTAAATAAAATCTGAAAAATGATAACATTTTTTTTTGTAAAGACTAGTACGTAATTTTGGCACTACGCTGTGTCCTCAGAGCACAGTGGCATAATGTTGTTCATTTTATACATATTTTGATCAACTCTGTGACTGCAAGGGGGAGGGAAGCGGTCCTAGGACTAGGAGTGTGGTAGTGGAAGACGGTTCGCGGGTTTGGTAACGGTGCGTTTGGCATCAAGTCGCAACCGCCCCACTCCCCCACATCACATTAGGGTTTCAGCCTCCCCTACCATTCAATCAGGAACATTCAATAGATAATAAATAGCAAGCAAAGAAAACGAAAGCATAATTTTTTTAATACCAATTATGTAATACATATTTGTGCCCAATATGTCATGTTCGATGTATCTTTTTTAATTTATTGAAACCCTAAAAACTAGTGACCGATTCGATCGTTCACAGTTACATATGGACAGCTGCCATTACAATAATAAAATGCAAAATAATGTATAGTATTAAATTTTAGTGTAAAAATTATAGTAAGTAAATAATAAAAAAAAAACTTATTTGAGTAAATAAATTCTCTTGTTCCATTGCTCATTCAGTGCTTTACATAACAGAGTGTAAAAATAACTGCACGTCACATCCGTAAGCATTACTGCGTAAATAGACTTGTTCCTGCCGCGTCGAGTATTTTGGCATTTAGGAAGAATTGATATGGTAATTTGGAAGAGTTTGGAACTATTCTAGTGTAGAAAGGTGCTTATAGCCGGCTAGGATCCGCAGCGCCTTCATAAGGGGTGCGGACTACGTTTATTTTTACACCCTGTGCCGCAATGAGTATTTTACCTCACCAACACTCCTAATTCCATCAACAATACACACCTAACACTTTCCCTGTATATAAATATATTACGAGTCTTGTAAAAGAAACATTTCGAAACCTCATAGGTCATTAACACTACGTGAGAAATTACACAAGAGCATTAGGATACGATATATTGCTACGAGTTAACTTATCATTTGGCACTAAATTAACATATTGCATCTCGAGCATTCGTCACAAAGTATTTATACTTGCAAATTCTTTTAACTCTCAATTTAATTTTCCTAATTTTATAATTAATTTTCGTAATTTTAATTTTTCTAATGATATAATTTAATTTGTTTGGCCGAAACTTTTGTTATTCACTATATGTTTCTGTGTTATCTAAAATGAAATACACATTATTTCTTACATTGAGCAACGTGTACACTCCCCCATTCATCTTAAAAGGCGAGCAAACGGGAATGTCCACAATCGAATTAAATTAAGACAAGACGCGCTTTCGGCAAGGTTAAAATTTGGCAAAATTGAGCATTAAGACTTTCAATTGGCATCGTAAAATATTACAATTAGTAAGATTTTACTACGTAGCACTGCGTGACTACTTCATACATCCTATATCTGGTAACTGTAACTTATAGGTACACGATCTCTTAGGGTTATATTTCACCGGGACACCATTGCGGGGCAACCAGTCGCCAAAATCAATCCATCCAAAATCCAATATACCAGTCCATTTGGTTGCGCCACCAAACGGACACCAGGTGAGTAAGTCTCTATATAGCTGTATACATTTTCTTGGTAGCGGCGACTGGTTGCGCCGCCACGGTGTCCCGGTGAAATATAGCCCTTACAGTTCTGTTAAGTGTAGGCCACAATAAAATATAGTCAGTATGTCAACTTTACATCAACCTAACACACAAAAAAAAGAAGAATGCTGGACGTTATCACACAGCATCATGTAGCCCCAAACTAGTCAGAGCTTGTATTATGGGAACCACGTGATTGATATACTACATATAATAGTATTTTTTTGTAAATACATACATATCATACATAGAAAACACCCAGACCTGAGACAAATATCTGGAGAACTTGCAAACATTTGTCCCGCGGCGGGAATCGAACCCGCAACCTTCTGCGTCTCAGGCGGATCTTCGCCCACTGCGCCACAGAGACTGTCAAGTGTTTGATTTCAAGTTACTATAGAACCTTTCGCAAGAGGTGTCTTTAATTCTTATATAAATTTAAATAGTGCATGATTTTACCCCGCCAGGAATTAATATAGGCTATAGTGGATTGATTTCGGGTACCTTCCTTTTTTTTTATCTAGCTAAACTGAGAAAGGTACCAAAATAATGATTAAACGAACATTCAAGGACTTTGATTCAGTACGGTTTTCAGCTAAAAGCTAGCTACTGCGTCATACTGATCAATCCATATTTACATTGTGACCGTACACAGCTCAGATCATAAACAGGGAGGCATGTTCACTAAAACGTAACGGAAAATAGTGCATTTTTTATAACATTATTTATGTATTAGTTTTACGCGTAGCTTCTAGCCTCTTAGTAATACCTACTGTTGATGCGATCTGATGATGTCTACTACTTTATGTACAAAATTGTAGACAGTGAAAAATCTAGAACTGTATATTGATATGACGTACAACATGAGTTTACGATTAGAGGATTTCGTTACCGTTCAAAAGAACTCTAAAACGTGGACTTCTCAAGACCTTTTCCGATTTACTAACTACGTTTTTACAACAACATGGTTTAAAATAGTTATTTTAAAAATGAAATATCGTTATTTTTATCAAATAATAGTTATTGCTTTGTTTTGATATGATATAACATCCGCGCGCAGACGTTCGTAGGACCGCTTGTCTTCAATTGACGTTATTGAGAGCGCGTGCGCAACTGACGACTGAGTGCTCACATCCACGCTACGTACTTAGTCTGCACTATTCACATAATTACGTAATAACTCTTAAATATATACTTTAAAAATATGACTGCTTTATATCCATCATGATCACAGCTCTCCGAAGACTTTACAATATCCAAACCTGACGCTCCAAAATAAATTCTTTATCATTACACCTATAAAACGAAATGACTACGATACGTCTAACTTTAGCTCTAAAATTATGCCATTTTGATAATATTACTTTGCAATTGCAACGGTCCCTCGTACAGCACTTAAATGCCTCATATACAAATTTTAAACGTAACGATGAAAATGACTCGATTCACTAACACATAAAAATAAAGGAAGCGATAACGTCGTCCGTGAAATTAAATTTAGAAAACAAAGCGGCAGTGTTCGCGAAATATTCGTGCAAATAGATATCTAACTACAAAACATGTCTTAGGAACCTGATAAATTATTGCTAGAGCTCCGGCCGACCTCCCTTACAAACGACAATGTGTGCGGCGCGGCCGCGGACACATAACGAGATAAAATCTTATCAGTAGCCAATAGAAAAATATCACCTAAATAAATATTAATATTTTACAGGCGAGCCGCGTTTATATATCGTAGGGCGCATTCGCCGCGCGCTGCGAGCTCGGTACGTAAGGGCTCAAATACAGAATACTTTTGCGACAGCAAAGAACGAAACACCAATATTTTAACCTTTCATATCGTAAATCGTGAAATTCTGGCCAATGAGAAAGGGAAGATAAGAAATAACGCTTTGTCATTGGCCAAAAGTTTACGCTACGCTGACGATAAGAATGGTTGAAATATTTGTGATTCCCCTATAAAGAGAAACATATAGTTCTCTTAAACAGAGTGTTGAAGTGAAATGGGGCATCGAGGGCCGCTAAATCATAGTTCAACTTACCGAACACCCAGCCCGGCATGAACTCTTACTAAAATATATATATTTTGACTTTTAGCAAAGAGATTTTGTCAAAAATTCACTGCTCAAACGACTCAGTTTAAAAATGTAATAGCAAAGACGCCATTTTGTATCGTCCCCTCTTTCCAACATAACACAAAGGTTAGAGAAAGCGATAATAATGGCGGCTTTAAACCGTTACTATAGTTTGAAACTAATCAGTTATTATTATTTGAAATAAAATTAAAATAGCGCGGTTTAATTGCCAAAGTCTTTTGTAACAGAATATGTATGATGCAGTTTTGGTTTGAAATTGAATCAAGGTGGATTATAATTTCAATATAATTAAAGTTACGCGGTTTTTGTCGAATATTAAAGTCTCCAGTCGCAAAAGTAGGCTGTAAATTGAGTCGTTCGATATGTTTTTGGTAAAATAACAAGGTTATGTTGATATGTGGGCGCGCGGCGGGAAGTGCCTTCACGGGGCTTCGCCCTCGTCGTCGCGCGGAGTCTCGCCGCCGCCGCCCTTCGATGTGTCACTGTGGACAAACAATCTGTATTAGGAATCAGATAATCACACAATTTTTCACTAATTCTACTTCCTATTAATATTATAAATGAGAAAGTTTGTGAGGATGGATGGATGGATGGATACTCTTTCACGCAAAAACTACAGGACGGATTTTGATGAAACTTGGAATATACATAGTTTGTGACCTGAATTAACTAAGTTACTAGTCCTTTATTACTGCAGCCCTAAATTATGCAAGAACATACTCTCAAGTCTCTAGGACTTTACGGTGCAGGTTGATGCAATGCGTTGATTGTCAGTCAGTCAGTTAGCCAGTTTTATATATTACTAGCTTCCGCCCGCATCGCTCACATTTAAGATATTTTTCTATCCCTCAGGAAGTTTTTTCTGGAAAAGTAACAAGCATCCATTCATCCTCACAAACTTTCATATTAATAGCTTGAGTGTAAAAATCATACATTCCTACAAAGTTTGCCCACACCACCACACCATACCAGCCTATATCAGTCCACTGCTGGACATAGGCCTCCCCTAGTAAAGGGGAAAGCGGGCCCCCCTTTACTAGGATTTACCTGTGCCGGTGTTAGGCTGCGCTATGCCGCTATCAGCCGGCCACCAGAGCCCCGTTTGTTAGTTACAGCAGCGTTGACGGTGCGAGAAGCTGTGCCCTGCGATCCCCAACCCGCATGCCCAGCGTGGGGATTATGGGCATATCCCCCCGCATAGAGGGGCATAGAGCCCCGTTTGTTAGTTAGCAGGGTGCACCACGTGCAGGTGAGGTTGGCTTGGGTTCTGAAGATGGGGGATGAACCCTTACACCCCACAAAGTTTGCGTTAACTATATATTTGTATGATGATTGATTTGAGATGTCTAAGTTTTACAAACTTCCCGCTAGAGGCGCGGTTCAACTTCCATACAAAATTTTCTAGTAAGGTATGATTTTAACATTATGATTTCATGATTTTGGGTGTAAGGGATTCCAAACTCCTCGGAATTCAAGTCAACCTCACATACCCGTGGAGCATTCTACTAACTAACAAACGGGGCTCTGGAGGCCGGCTAAATACAGCTTAACACAGCCTAACACCAGCACAGCTAAATTCCCTGACCGCCGACGGGCAGCAGCGTCAGTGGTGCGAGAAGCTGTGCCCTGCGATCCTCAACCTGCATGCCCAGCTTAGGGATTATATGCAACCCCTTTATTAAAAAACCAGCGCTGCATCAGCACGTAGGTACTACCTACTTGCGTGTCGATGCGGCATAAAGCTGAGTCTGGGCTTACTGGACTTACCCAAGTTAGCATAGTTATTCTTTGTTAGTATTTCTCTTTTCCTATTTTGCTTTGATTTTTTGCATACGCACTTATGTATTGGGTGAAAATAAATGTTTTTTTTTATTTTTTTCCTTATTAGTGGCGGCAGTTGATATGATATGACTGAAATAGGCTGGTGTAATGTGTGAATGATTTTCACACTCAACTTGAGTGTACGGAATTTGTACTAAACATTTTGCCTTTTAGAATATGTTGAAATGGTTTTCCGCAAAATCACGCGTGAGTCAATAATTATACAAGGATTGTACCCCAATTTGACTTACTAGTTGGAGTAAGGTGGGCGCGCACTGCCGCCTGGGCCGGGCAAGTCCTCGCATGGCGGCGGCCGCGCGGCCGCGCTCAGCAGGTAATTGGTGGAGTCGCTGAAACAGTTCGACAGCCTGCTTCAAATTGTATTACTGTCTCAGGTCAAACGGTACATGACAATAATAATATTAATTTATAAAATAATGCTGACGGTATCACACAGAATCATATAGCCCCATACTAAGCATAGAAAACACCCAGTACGAGGCAGCCCAGTTCCAGTATCGCAGCGGGAATCGAACCCGAAATCTTAATATTTAATTATATTTCATGTATTCCGCGATCTGGAAGACGAAGTGTAGGGAGACCCCCCCACCAGACAGACCGACGACATCGTCAAGATTGCAGATAATCGGTGGATGGAGAGGGCTCAAGACCGTTCTTCGTGGAATTTCTTGGGGGAGACCTATGTTCAGCAATGGACTTCTATAGGTTGTTGTTGATGATGATGATGAATGTGTTTATTGATATTACACCATCGTCTGCTACAGTCTTTTAAATCAAGTCCATCCAAAGGTTGTCTGGAAGTAATCGGTCTAACTATAGCATAGCTGGACATTGGCCTTTCTCATGATCGCGATTGCCTTGTCCTCAGCTCGACGCATCCAGCTTCTACCGTAATTTAAAATAAGTTTTTTATAAGTACATACAATGTTCAGAATGGATCGTCCCTCTGAAGTTAGAGTTCAGCAAAGAATTCGTTCAATCTTAGTAAATTCCGACCCAAAAATAGGAACTACAAGGCCTATTAGATCACGCATGCGGTATTCTGTCTGTCGTGTTTCACACTTAGCGTAGTGTAATAAGATTCATATAGTGAAAAAAAAAACGCCAAAACGCCGTACATCTTCTGACAATATAAAAACAGTTTTGCAATTTTGTAAAACTGTTAAGTATATTGAACTTGCGGCTATATTGAGTTTTGCTTATTTATTTGGGACAGGGAACGTGTTATGTATGACTGTACCCCAGATTAAGAAGGAAAGAGAGGTGGGGGAAGACCAAGTATACATTATAAAGCCACATTTAAGAGAAGGTAGCTGTCATGTCGTATAGGGAAGTAACGGAGGCTGCTTTGGAGAGAGGCAGATGGACGGAGCTGCGTCAGTTGCGCCGACAAGAGCACAGCTCCTAAATAAATGAATATAAAGACTGTATTGATTACAAAGATAAAAATTATGATTACAAAGAACCGTGGTGGCCTAGTGGGATGTACCCCGACTTAAGCTCTGGAGGTCGTGGGTTCGAATCCCAGCCGTGCACCAATAATAATAATAATAATAATAAATAAATAAATAATAAATAATGTGGGACGTAATCACACAGCATCATGTAGCCCCAAACTAAGCAGAGCTTGTATTATGGGAACCACATGATTGATATAATACACATATAATTTTTGTTTTGATAAATGGATTTTTCGTTTCGATAAATTTATGTACGCATTACCACGAGCTCGAACCGAATGAAGGAAAACGTCGGGAGTAAACCGGCATGCCCTCGAACTAAACAGTTCGAAAGATATGTCCTAGGTTAGTGTTCCAATAAAAAGCGGCGATGGGCTTGCAACCTGTCACGTCAACTGCTTGCAAAAAGTGGGCATCCTACCCCCGTTAAGGTATCTCAATAGATTTTTGCGTACTGAGCAATATCTGAAGATATCCATAATGGGGAAAAAGTCGTGAAAATGTTTGTTTGTTTTTTTTTTTAGATAAAGTTTGGTGTATTTCTTGGTATATAACATACCCCGTTATTCATAACCGAATTTCATTTTACATAAAGTCTTTCTGTCATTTAAATGTAAATAAAAAGAGGTGACATGATATATTTTAACGCCATATCTCAAGTATATACAACTGTTATTATGAATAGGACGGTTAGGTTTTAAGGCCGGTCGATTTTGGGACAAGTGTCACAAATTCATCATCATCATCATCATCAGCCTATAGCAGTCCACTGATGGACATAGGCCTCCCCTGTCACAAATTAATTTAATTATTGTGTGACTGCAGTTTTCGTTGGGTAAAATTACAAAAATACTTTCGTCTAGGAGTCTATGGGGTGTTGGTTTGAAATACGCTGTTTGTACTTAAAGGGTCATTCTCTCATTTTTACGCCATGGAAGTAACATACAAATCGATCTCAAACTTTATGTCAAAGTTTATGAATTTCTTAGTAGCTTTTGATACATACGCCGCCGCGGGACATGTGTTTGCATGTTCTGCAGGTATTAGTCTCGGGTCTGGGTGTTTTCTATGTATGATATGTATGTATATATGTAATATATCAATCATGTGGTTCCCATAACACAAGTTCTGCTTAGTTTAGGGCTACATGGCCAGCATTATTTATTTATATCCCAGATAATATTTGCACACTTTTTTACAAATTCCACCACACACCAACCAGCCTATATCAGTCCACTGCTGGACATAAGCCTCCCCTAATAAAGGGGGATATGCCCATAATCCCCACGCTGGGCATGCGGGTTGGGGATCGCAGGGCACAACTTCTCGCACCACCGACGCTGCTACTGCTGTTTACAAATTCACTTTGACAAATAAAACTCAGGATTTTTTTCTGGTTTCTATGAAACCAGTGCAGAAACGTATCATATCCACGGAAGTGACAATTTCGATGGTTAAAACTTAAATATAAAAAACCAACCAACCAACCAACCAACCACCACCACTTTTATCCGTTTTTGTTCTAGTATAATAGTAGGTTTTAACAAAGCATTATAACATTATTTAGCTGCTATATGTTAGAAAATCCATAGTCAAAGTGCTTTTTCTCAAAAATGAGAATGAAAATAAGTTACTTGGCCCTAAAATTTGTAGTTATAAGGTTATGGGTAGGTCTGTTACTGTACTAATTATGGGTACGGTGCAATGAGTACTTTTGTCAAGATATATCCATTATTCAAGTTAGTTACCATAAACAAAATGTTATCTAAATGATGCAAGAGGGAGCGATCAGCTACACACTTTGTATACCTATTTAAATGTAAGCATCAATGTTTTGTTTACGTCTGATGAATTAGGCAGAAGAGAAAATTGATTATTACAATCTTCAAAATAGCTAATGTAAAGTGTTCTAGAATATATTACCAGATTGATCCCACAAGGGGTTGTTCTCCTAACTGAAGTTTTACCCACTTCTCCTAACTGAAGATTCAGCCGGCTTCGTACAACGTACAACTACCGTTGACAAGGGTTTTGTCGACAGAAGACAAGAGAAAACTTTTTTTTTTTTATGAGGATGCATCAACATTTTGAATGTTTTGAACATGGTTATCTAAATTCAAATTATTCTAGGACTCCTTCATTACCTATGTAGTTTGATCAGTTCATTTTTGAATACAATTCTGTAATTTCTATATAACATATATTAAAATTTAGCTCGGAAAAGAAAACTATTGAATATTTCCGTATTGTGCAACTCGAACTACAACAACAACAACAATAACACCAGCCTATTCAGTCCACTGCTGGACATAGGCCTCACCTATAAGAATGGGGATATGACCATAATCCCCACGCTGGACATGCGGGTTGGGGATCGCAGGGCAGGGAATTTAGTTGTGCCAGTGTTAGGCTGCGCTATGCCACAATCAGCCGGCCGCCAGAGCCCCGTTTGTTAGTTAGTAGGGACTGTAGGGTCACTGTAATATTAGTGTACATATTCTGGGACTCCTTGTATGTGTACAGACATTATGACCATACAGCATGGTCCGAGTACAATGGTAAACACAGATAGTCCGGTCAATAACGTGAATCAGCCGATATCAGTATTTGTTATGGCCACGGGCCATGCCATTGACTCGCTATCAATGTCGCAATGAAGGTACCTACGCTATGGTGATAAGCATGGCATAATAGTTGGGGTTGCCAGTTATAAGAAAATGTTTACCCTGAAATTTTATATATTTTTATTGAAAATGAGTTTGATAAACGTAATTGTTTTGTTATTTTGCATAGCCTTAAAACTGGCTGTTTGAAAATGTTTATTCTAAAATTAATATTTTATACTTGAGAATGCAGAAGATAACGGGATAATGGGATTAATAATAAATAAATAATGCTGGACACTATGACACCGCATCATGTAGCCCTAAATAAACTAAGAGAGCTGGTATTATGGGAACTAAATGACTGAAAAAATGTATTTATGTAGTATATAAATAAATATATTTTAAATTCATACATATCATACATAGAAAACACACAGACTCGATTGTAGAACATACAAACATTTGACCCGCGGAGGTAATCGAACCTTCTGCGTCTCAGGCGGACGTTCGCCCACTGCGCCACAGAGGTCGTCAATAATTAATGAAAAGTGATATTTTTAGTTTTTTTTTTTAGTTTTTATTTTAGTCTATATTATTACTACTAAAAAATTACTAAAAACACTTCTTTTGGCTTTTTTACTGCATTATAAAATAACGTCACAAATTAATAACAATTTTGCGGATTGTTTTTAATATTAGGTCTTTACCTACGAAATTGACATTTTTTATCTGTATTTCATTTTGCACATATTTTATTTTATTCAAGAGTCATATACAAAATTAAATTATTTTCTGAACGTAACATCAATGCAAAGATTGAAAATTCAATAAAAAACTATTTTTGAGGAAGTTCATCCACAAAAAATAAAACTTAAAAACAGTTCATTTCACGTGTTGTCATTTTCAATGCTTAAATGAGTAGTATTTTATTATGTGTTAGTTTTGTTTTAAATAAGACTACGCATACTTTTCACCATGTTGTCGAATCATAAACACAAAATTTTAGGAGAATAGGATTAGTAGTTCCAGAAAAAAAATACAAAAATGTATGTATGGAGAAATCGATTTTCTCAAAATTCTCCATACAAAACGCAAATTTCATAACTACCTAATATATTAATAACAATGTCATCACATCACTTATTTAAAAAAATCTTGAAATTCAATTTTAGCAAATTATGATTAAACAAATTTTTAAAATATTTTTTTGAATTATACAAATTCGTTTCAATTAAACTAATAATCGTTGGTTCTTGTTATGCGGCAAATCCATTTTTTAATGGTACCTGAAGATGGAAGTACATGGCCCACCTGATGTGAAGTGGTAACCATCACCTATCACAAAGCATTGCAACGTAGGTCACATAAGCCTTTTGTGCATGTAATTTCACCAGCACTCACAACCTCCAAACCGAAACACAGCAATGCTTCACGAAAGAAATAGGCATGGTGACTTCTACGGACGAGTCCTTCACAAAAAACTCTTCTACTACTAAAACGTAAACGTACTTATTTAACGTAAAGCATAGCATTTATCAAATATAGTAACGTTACTGGGAAGTTTCCCAACGATGGCAACCCCGCTGCATGGTATTATTTCGCTGATAACCCCTGATTCATGTTTTGAGTCTGATAAATTCACAAGCATATAAATACCTTATTGATGTTGCCACAGTTTTGTTCCACAAATCATTATTTTGTACTGTTATTTTGCTCATAAAGCATTGTTATCTATTTCTTAGAACACACATGGATGTTAATGGGATTGATGCTTTTAGGGTTCAATAGGTAATTAAAGAAACCTTCAGCATAGTCAGTTTAGGAATACTACCCTGTAATTGTACCCTATTAAGTTTCACCAATTATACAATTATTACCATATATACAATTACACCAATTCGTAACACGACCAACCAGAAGAATTGGCAACAAACTCTGCTAGGGAATAAACATACACACAGAGTTACTTAAAAAGGTGAACCGCGTTGTGGTGTAAGATAATACCAGTAAGTTCGAGACCCATTTATTTTCTTATCATAATATTTTGTCTGTGATATTTTGCCTAACCAGCTAATGAAATTATTTATTGACGACCTCTGCGGGCAAAGGTCCGCCTGAGATGCAGTAGGTTGCGGGTTCGATTCCCAGCGCGGGAAAAATGTTTACATGATCTGCTGATATTTGATCCGGATCTGTGTGTTTTCTATGTAGAATAATATATGTATTTACAAAGAATAAAGTTATATTAGTCATGTTACGGCTCTGCTACGGGGCTACTATAATTACTGTTAAAAAAAAGTCCAAAATTATTTATTTATTTATTATTATACTTTTAATCATTTTTTTCCCCCAAAGACTACAATACGCAGCGTTTCAAAAAGTCTACCGAAGATTTTTTTAATGGGTCAGCAACGCGCATATGATAAATACGTCTTGACGTCACAGGCGATCATAGACCACGGGAACCGCTTACGATCAGGAGGACCGTATGCCTGTTTGCTAACTTAACAGTTTAAAAAAATATCAGTTAAATACTGCGATTATAAATGTGAAAAATGCTACGGGACCTATAAAGAATACCTGTTATCAATTTTATGTTGATACTTGCGCATAAGTCTGGTTCGAACTTTGAACTGAGAAGCCATTGCTTCCCATATCTACCTAATTGTGTTCAGCAATCGCATTTTTTTGACCTTATATTTCACCTCAAGGCACATCTCCATAATTGGCATCAATAAACATTCTGAATGGAAATTAAATTAAAGTATGAGTACTTTATTAATTTGGTCCGATTCATCAAACGTTGGTTACACTAGTGATGATTCTGAGGTAATCATCATCATCATCATTATCATAATTTCAGCCATTATCGGCCCACTGCTGGGCATAAAGGGAGACCCCTTTGATAATTTCAGTAAGTAATGAAAGTGTTGACAGGACACTTTCATTACTCCACTTGAGCCCCGCTCACTGACTGAGGACTAACTGAAATAGTATAAAAGTAGTAGGTTCCTATTTTTTTCTTTGAATTAAATACTTATTTAAGTTTATTTTTCGCTTTTTAGGGCAAGTATGAAGTGATTTTAATGAAGGTGGTTTAATTTTTTTTATAAGTTTTTTTTTTCATTTTTAGTGTAACTAGGTAATACTGTTATTTTTAAGTAAACTGGCACCATGGGTAGACCAACTAAAGGTACCGTCCGCATGAGGGACGACTCTGGGTGAAAATTACAAGTGGAGGGGGAAGTTTTTCCTAGTTTTGCGGGAAAAGTACCAATCTCTCAGGGATAAAATGTATATGGGGCTACCTGTAAAGTATATTCTTTCAAACAACAAAATAACTTTGAAATTCGGTTCACAATTAACCGAGATATTGGGTGAACATAGGGCAAAAATTACAAATGAGGATGATGTTATTTGAGTTTTGCGGGAAAAGTACAAATCCCTCAGGTATAAAATTTATATGGGACCACCTGTGAAGCCTCTTTCAAACAAAAACAGTATATTGGAAATCGGTTTAAAATTGACGGAGATACGTATCTGTGAACATACATAAAAAACATAAAATAAAAAAAGATTCCGACGAATTGAGAACCTCCTCCTGTTTGAAGTCGGTTAAAAATGCACAAAACCGCTACCGGTTGCCAATTCCCGCCCACGGCTTCAGTCGCATGGTACCCGGAATAGTACCCTATGCTATTCCAGGAGCTCCAGCTGCTCGACATAGTTAGCTATCGCTACCTACCGAAATTCGGTAGCAGCTCGGAAACAGATTTTCATACAAAAAAATACTGCGCGCGTCGAGGTGGGCTGCGCTGATTGGTGCCGATCATTGACGTTTACGATTTTTGTCGTTAACATACCGACATACAATGTCAACTCTACAATTTTTGTGAATTTCATTGCGGCCAAATATGACAGCCCGATAAAGTTAACGATAACTATCGGTAACTTCTAACCTAGTACCTAATTTTATGATAATGTAACTTACACTTTACACTTTAATTTTACATAAAATATTGCTACTTTATAACTTGGGTGAAATAAATACCTAATTATCTTATCTTATCTAAATAGTAGAAACATTGAATAAAATAATTTAATAACTCGTCTTAATTATTTAATAAGTCGTCTTTACAGGTAAATATTTTTCCCCAATTTCCGGGAAGATGTTTTTTGTGAGCTTACATTTAGCGATATATCGGTAGTTAACGAAAAAGTCGAGCTTAATCCAGAAAGGACAAACGTTTCAAATGAAATATGGCCTTTATTATATTTAACAGGATTTGTTGATCGTACAAACGTTTCATAATTTTTTCGACTTTATTCAATGGCTTTATTTACTGACTTAACTAATATGATTATTGAAAAAGCCCGTAGTTGACCTTTCGTCTCTGTCAAGCGTAGTGAATTGGTGACTCCGAAACTAAAAGCCTAAAATGAAAAATTGCTACTCCTTAACCGTCTAAATATAATAGTTAACTAATTGGGATTTAAGGCGACTATACATGTCAAACCTCCCTCTCGCTCGCACTATTCAACATTTTTGAAGATATAAAATCACTGACTATAATTATGCAAAATAGCAAATCTTCACATTCTAGAGAATAACAATTCAAAGGTTCAGCAATAATATCATTTTGATTCTAGCACGTTTTCTTACCAAAAAATTTGTACCAATGTGATCAATTTTGGTACAATTTTTTTGCTATTTTGCATAACTATAGTCAGTGATTTTATATCTTCAAAAATGTTGAATAGTGCGAGCGAGAGGGAGGTTTGACCCTTATAGTCGCCTTAATGTATGACGAATAAAATAATTGAGTGGAGACCGCGTCTCAAACGTAATGCGTCTCGAAATTTATTTAGGACGCCCTCCGACTAGATGTAGTGACGATCTGCGAAATGCTGCAGGTAGAAGTTGGATGCGTCGAGCTGAGGACAGGGCGCAACGACCCTCATTGGTGGATTATGAATAAAAAATGTTTACCAAAAGTTACTTTTGGGAAGTTATATTTTAAGGTTTACCAAATGAGATGTCGACCAAACGGGATGTAGCCGATAGTAGCAAATTCTCTCAAATTGTAAAATAAAGAACATGGGTCTTTCTATCCTATAGTAGAATTCTACAAGAAAAAGAAGCACGCAACGATATCGAAAGTGTCTTCGCAGTTGCAGCAATGAAGCTATTGTTTATATTATCACATCACATTGGTGTTGATTTCATGGTTCGAGCTGTAGGTGGTATGTCCACTTTGATAAGATAAAGTTATCCATGCCATATTGCTACAAGTACCTAGCCATTATCAGACACCGTTACTATGAGCAAAACACAAAGAAAACCTTAATAACTTTGAAGGAAGTCTTAGTTTGAGATGCGACACCAGACCGACCTACATTAGGAATGTGGGATCAGAAATATGTAAAGGTATGTTTGTGAATAAAACTCTAATGCGAGGTTCCAAAGCCTATACGCGGCTAGACGAAATCCTACTTATTAAATTTCTAAAAAGCCGTCTATTCTTAAGCGCGAAATATCTTAAGGTACTCATTTCCCTTATAGTTCCGAGATTTTCCTATGTGACTGTTAGATCAGATTGTTATTTATGTGTTATCTGTCCAAAGTCCATGGCATTTTGAGTATATTGCACGTCAGCTGACGCTGATAACGTGTTGATGGGTGCTGATAATTGGCGCACAATTGTTTTAGACATGGTCAATAGTAACGAAATCATCAAAATTACAAAGATCGATCCAAATTTTCGCAAGAACTTCCCTGGACTCTTCTAAGATATTTATTTTATAATTATTTGCATAAATACTCTTAAGTTTTGGTATCATTAGAAATTAGGACTAGTTATTAGAGGTTAGGGTTTGTTTACCCTTTTAGTCATCAAAAGGGGTAGCGTCTTCTACCAAAACACTACCAAATAAAATATTTGTATTTGTATTTGCAGATCACTCAAACATTAGTCCTCAAAATCGATAAGAAAATACTAAAAACAAAATCAAAGGGTCACCTGGCCGTCCTCATGCGAAGCGCCGCACAGTTCTCTTTGCACTTGTACGCGAGCACCTGCTTAATCCTGCTGACTTCTACATCAGGGAAGTGTCTACTGACGTATGATATAAGGGCGTGCACTCTGCGTCGGTCGAGAGGCGGCTTAGTGGGCCGCGACTCCTGCCCCGCCCGGGACCATCGCTGGCCGGTCACTGAGCAAGTCGCCAGCTCTATCGGAGTGAATAGGGCTGCTGCCAAGCCACGGGTGACCTTCCGATAGTCACCCCATTTGACCCCGCGGAGCAACTCCTCGCGGATTTCGACGCCCTCGCCGAGTTTTATCTAGAAAATAAGAAAATATGCTTTGTTTATGAAGGCTTTTTTGCCTGGCGCACATTTTTATAAGAAATTTACGTATAAATATATTGAATCTAGCCTGATAGACAGATTTAATATACAGGATATGACAGGTTCATGAGTGACCTAGTTTTATATAGAATGAAGTATTACTGAGAATGTGTCCATCAACACTTTTTTACTGTCTATATTTAGTTAAGGGGACACTTTGTTCTGTCTTTGTTTATGGCGGCTGATGAAGTCATCTGCAATTTCATCTGGTTAAGCTTTCCGTTATCATCGATCAACTGCCTTGAGAAATGCAAGAAATGGTACAGTAATGACGTACCAACGTCATCCACATATTTACTATAATAATTTGTAAGGTCTGTGACCTAACACTCGTTTCATTCGTGGTCATCAACTGAAAAGCCGCACTACCAATATTTTGTCTGTGCGGCTACCAATATGTGTCTTTAGGGTACATTGAAACTGAAACACCAACTTAGGACTAAACTTACAAGCCTAATTTGAAGATTTGCTTCGTATTTTTTGCGACTTGAAACTCTTAAAACTCTTAAATCTTGTTAATCTACTTTTCGCTGTCTGTACCTACTTACCTACTAAAATTGTATCTCACAATACATGGCTGAATTAGAATATTGTCTTTGTTTGTAATAAAATAATTTCCAATTTCAAACTGTTATCGAATCTTCTTTGTCGAAATTCATTTGTCTATTCGACGCACTTTGCCCTTGCCGTGAACAAGGGCGCCGAAATCGTTTGAGGCACCCCGCCCGCCAAGGTCATTTCACGACGTAATGATAAATATACATGTTTTACTTAGTCATGTTTTACTGGGATTTTCAGCTCTAGTTAACTTATTGGCTAAGGTGAGGCTAGTTTTTGGCTAAGGTAAAATATGTTATCGCACGCTTATTATGCTGTTATAAAAGCCGGAACGCAGTCAAAAATGTATAACAAAATACCGCACTAGGGTGTCACCAGGTTATTCATTTACAATATGACATGAAACAATTTCAAAAGCGAAATATCCCATTTTGGCAGTTTTAAACTCGCGAATGCAAAGTATTGATTGGGGTCTGTATAAAATTCCAGGAACTTCTTGTAGGTTTTGATGGTTTCCAGTTCTTTTCGCCGCCTTGCGGTTGATCAGTCGAGGAAAATTCATGTTAATTCCGCGAATACCTGCTCATTCGTTACCGAACGTCTCAATTAATAATCGGGGGAAAAACAATGTATCCGATTTGTCAGTCGCGTAAAAACGAACAAAGCACTCAGCTGAGCGCATACATTTACATAGATTTGGTGGTGAAACACAGATGCTATGATTTAGAAAGGATTGCCGGTGAGTTGAATGACATATAGACGATTTATATTGGTCGGTGAAGGAAAACATCGTGAGGAAATTAGAGCAAGGGGTTAGTAGATTCTTTGACAATGAAAACAAACCATTGAATATATTTACGGTGATATAAAACTCTAGTATGTTCTTTGCATATTTTAGAGTTGCACTAAGAAAAGATCTCCCGATGTTCAAGAAATTCAGCGGAAATACGTCTTCTACGCGGACTAAGTCGCGGGTTTTTTTTGACAAAGAGTTTAATTATAGACAATTGAAAATTGGACTAACTTACCTATATTACCTATATTTCAGATCAACATTCATAAAATTACAATTGGACTTCACTTAGGTAAGTTAGTCCAATTTTCAATTTTATTTCATGTTGATCTGAAATATAAATTGATTTACAGTGTAGTTGTTCAGAGTCAAGACTGCATAATGGGCTTTTCCATCAGAGTTGGGTACTAACAAGTTATTATATTTATTAATAACAAGGCGAAACATTCGTTTATTAATAAGTAATAAGGTTCTGAGCGATTTTAGCTAATTTCATCTTAATAAGGTAACCCAAACATAATACTTACAATGGTTGTAACATACTATGTTCAAGTTTAGAAAGTAAGTTAATAGTTGCATAAATATTAAATCCACCAAAATATTCAATTATTGAATAGTAACTATAATTTAATTAGTATTTATTATTATACCGGTGAGATCTACCTATTCATATAAATGAATAAGTACATGAATAAGTACCTTACTACTTAGGTATTTACCTAAGTAGTAAGGTACTTATTCATTTTATAAGTATGTAATAATATACAATGTCTTAGAGAAAGTAGGAATGTATCCTAATCACAGTTTGACCATAGTGAAGGTAGTTAATGTATACTTATTTATTACTAATTAATTGATCTTATGGTTATTCACCCAAATTAAAAAATAACAAAGCTGAACAAAGTAATGTACAATGATTGTTGACCTGGTTAGGTAAGTTATAAAACTTTGCCAAGGTCAAAGAACTCTCAGACCAGCCAGCTGTTTTCCATACATAGACACTCTGTTTTAATATTAACTGGTGAGGTGATGAGGTAATTCATAATAATTCATAATTCATTTATATTATAGGTAGCTGAGTGTCAAGTATTATGTTCTGTAAACTTGTATAATATAAATTCAACTCTTAATAAGTGTGTTTTTTAACCACCTCTATGATTGATGATTCCACATCTCTTATGGGAGATGTGTTATGGATTTAGTCTTTAAGTATGCTGGCTGAGTATTTTAAGAATCTTAAAGAATTGGATACTGTTATCTTATCAAGCTTAATAAGGTAAGGGTTTGTACCCGCTGGGCAGTCGCCAAGGCTAGTCAGGTTGGAAAATTTGGCTAGATAATTCAATACAAGACATGGGTTCCTATCCTAAGCTCAGTGTTATAGGGCTTAACAGGTTTAAGTCTAAACACTCCTCTTATGAATTGTTTAATTCTGTTGTGTCTTCTTTCTCATCTATGAGAAGGCAGGGTATGATAATACCTTCTCCGCTGTGAGAAATTGAATGATGTATGTATTCAGTGAACTTTCTAGCAAACCTCAGCATCTGAATGCTTGCCGCAGGAGATGCTCTCAGGATAAGGTGACTGAACAGAGGGTAAGATGTTTTTAGCTTTGTTGGTTTTTATTTTCATAATACATTCTGAAATAAGAGAACATGGTGAAAAGGCATACCAAATGAGCTTTTTGATTACTCCAGTTGAGTGTCAGAACATTCTATGTAATATACATTAGTTATACTCTTTTCCATGAGACATAGTTGTCACTCTTGATGATTCTAGATGCAAATAGATTAATACTTGGAGGTCTAAGTCAATCCTGAACTAAAAGGTAAACCTCATTGTTAGTTCCCACTGTGTCAATAATTGTATTGCAAGATTCCAAATCTGCATACAAATTATCTTTTAATTTTATGGGTATATAAAGCATCTTTCAGTTTTCACACCAAGAATGGCTATTATTATTTAAGTCTGGGAATTGAATCCTTTTAATATTACTTGCAATGACAGTAGTTTTGTCAGTTCTAAGTAAGATGTTGCAGTGACTATGGATTTTGTAATGTATTTTAATCCGAATAGAGCAGCTAAATTATTATTTATTATGCAGTTCTTATTCCGAATGTGACCATAGGCCGACAACACTCTGACCATTGCAGTGTACCCCCAGCCAACCAATATCACATCTGAAAATATTTTTAGGTTTAATTATCTACCTATGATATTTATATGTCATCAATTATATGAGACCACCATATAAAATAAAATAAAAAAGATCCCGCAATTCCATTGTGGCTCCATAGTTTTATTGGTGATGTAATAAAGTCAAATATTTTTTACTTTCCATTTATTAGTGTGTATCATAGAATAAGGTACAGCTGTATTCCAAGGAACTTCCAATGAGTACTTTGTATTTAAATACTTTTTTCATAATTTACAATCAAGCCCAGGCATTGAAATATATGGAGAGTTGCATCCCAGTTGGCTATGCATAATCATAATATATGAGGTCTATGCCTACATAAGTAATCAATAATTACTTATCATCAATATAGATTGTTGATAGAAAATCTTGTTTCCGGAGTATGCTGACCACAGGTTTTAGTAACTTTGTGAAAGCACTCTAGGTGCCATAAGTGCCAAGTGCCATAGCTCATGGATCAGGTCGGTGAACTGATACAGATTATCAAAATCAAAGCTTATGTTTTTGGGCAATGGAAACTAAAAAATAAAATCCTTTGAGAAGAATGGAGCAAATAAAATCTTATTATAAAATTTTACAGCTGTTCTAATATCTTTCATCTAAAAATGCCACTAATTTATGGAGTTTAAGATTAAGTATAAATCTAACCTTCCCATTAGGCTTTGATCTAAGAAATATCTTGGAGAAATCTAATGATCAATACAATGACAGCACAAACAGTGCAGCGCTAAGTTCTAATAAGTTAGATATAGCCTGACACATATTACCAAGCTCTGTGTCAGGTATGTGGCTAAACTTTTTGGGCAGGTACTTTAAGGTATCGGATATGATTACCCAGTTTTGTGGCACAGGGTCAACAGGCCTAGAGCAATATTGACTGTTTGTACCTGGCTATTCATGCTGTGATCCACATTGTGCAACTCTCTCGGAGCGCTTGTGGCTGTAGCGTGCGTCGCTGGTGCGGCGGCGGCTGTGTGATACAAGTTCTGAATCCACCTTGTGATTCCACCTCGCTGGTGTACTGCCTGGTTTGTGTTTGAGGTAAACCGTATTGGTCTTCTATTGCTTTATTTTTGTGCTTAAGTCAATGCCATAAAGATGTTTATTTAGTTTGTCTTTTCCAATTGAGGAGATGAAGTTTTAGTCTAAAGTGGGGGTCAGAAGCCTTTCGGAAGCTCATGTCATTCAGAAAACATCTGTTAGTTTTGTTACGAGTTGCACTTTGTCAACATCATTGCACTTAATTTAAGTAGGTCATTATTTGCCTTCAGCCATCCCTAGCTAGAGTTGTACTGCTTCAAGAGATTTTTCTTATGTATCAATAAATATATTTTGATATCACCTTAATACAATATCTGTCTTCTACTTATTCCATACATTTAGATTTATGGTTGCAAAACTTTGTTATTTGCTTAATGCGGTTTACATATTCCACCTAAAGCATTTTGGAAGGCAGCCACCATGTCTTGATTGTCTGCCTGAGATATGTTTTCTCCCCTGTTTAGAGCCTTGTATTTCAAGTTGTTACCATTACCACGGCGTCCAGCTTAGTTACTTCTTCCTCATCCACATGTGAAAGTATCAACCGCATTCTAAGACGGGTTGAATTTTAGTTTATTTTATACATCACATCGGTTAGAACAGGTTCGGATCGGTTAGAACATCTCGTATTCTATTTTGTAGGTTTATAATGAATACCGTATCTTGTATGCGTATTGTTGGATATCTCATACTAAATCAAAGCTGTGGTATCTCGTACTATGTCTGATTTTCATGCAAAAAGGTGTTTGTATTTTTGGGTATCTCGTTCCGAAACAGAGCTCGTACCTAGTCTGATCTTCGTGCTAAAAAGGTATCTCGTACCGGCACAGGCAGTGGATTTATTTGTGGAAGTATTTCTGGGTATCTCGTGTCGAATTGGAGCTGTGGTATCGTACCAGGTCTACTCTTCATGCCAAAATGTATCTCGTTCCAAATCAGAGCTGTGGTATCTCGTACCAAGTCTGATCTTCGTACTAAAAGGTACCTCGTACCGGCACGGGCAGTGGATTTATTTGTAGAAGTATTTCTGGGTATCTGGTACCGAATTGGAGCTGTGGTATCTCGTACCAGGTCTAATCTTCATGCCAAAATGTATCTCGTTCCGAATCAGAGCTGTGGTATCTCGTACCAAGTCTGATCTTCGTGCTAAAAGGTATCTCGTACCGGCACGGGCAGTGGATTTATTTGTAGAAGTATTTCTGGGTATCTCGTACCGCATTGGAGCTGTGGTATCTCGTACCAGGTCTAATCTTCATGCCAAAATGTATCTCGTTCCAAATCAGAGCTGTGGTATCTCGTACCAAGTCTGATCTTCGTGCTAAAAGGTATCTCGTACCGGCACGGGCAGTGGATTTATTTGTAGAAGTATTTCTGGGTATCCCGTACCGAATTGGAGCTGTGGTATCTCGTACCAGGTCTAATCTTCATGCCAAAATGTATCTCGTTCCGAATCAGATCTGTGGTGATATCTCACACCAAGTCTGATCTTCATGCTAAAAGGTATCTCGTACCGGCACGGGCAGTGGATTTATTTATGGAAGTATTTCTGGGTATCTCTTGCCTAATCCGAGCTGTGGTATCTCGTATCAAGTCTGATTTTCATGCTAAAAGGTGTGTGTATTTTAGGTATCTAGTACCTGTTTTGGGTATCTAGTTCCGAATCAGAGCTATGGTATCTCTTTACCAAGTCTGATCTTCGTGCTAAAAGGTCTCGTACCGGCACGGGTAAGTGGATTTGATGGGTACTGTATCTAATATGCCAGGAAGTTCGGAAAAACACACGTGATAAGTACCTGATGTTATAATTGGAAATTTACCTGGAGCATCCGAAGGTGGGTCCGAAAAGGGGGAAGCATCGAGCCGTAGACGTGATCTAAAGCGGCTTATGCTTCAGCTTCGACTACGAGGGTTCCTTTGAGCCGGTAAAGACCAGCTCCAATTCCAACGAAAACAATGTTATGAATTTCATATTTCCCATCACTTTTACACAATTTTAATCACTGGCCATTTCTTCCGACAACCTATTATCACTTTTAATGTATAATATTAAAGGTTTTTAGAGTATTTGCAACAATTTTGCAAAAATTCACACGATGCCGTACAGAGCGCGAAAGAAAAGTGACATTTAGGGTGTTGCCATATGCGGAACACAATATTATCCGAGTAATCTTTTTTGTTTTAAAGATACTCTGAATAAAACCGCGATGCCATTGAGTATCGATAGGAATACTACACTGTAAATCAATTTATATTTCAGATCAACATGAAATAAAATTACCTTCCGACCGCGGCTACGCTCGCGTTAAAAGTTATTTTTGTTAGTTGTTTATAATGTGTACACGAAATTTCATGATGATCGAGTAATTAATTGCGAACCTCCTCCTTTTTGAAGTCGGTAAAACAAACAATAAAAACACTCACTTTCGAATTTATAATATTAGTTAAGATTACAATTACAAAAACATTCTGTGTAACCTGTTGTTGAAGTAAATGAGAATCTACTACATTACCGCGAATGTTAAAAACATTACGGCACAATCAGTCTTTAAAATGTTTTACCCAGTTTATTATACCTAATTTTAAGATTTATGTAATTAAAGTTTCAGCATACCTAACCTGTTATAGTTACCTAGGTACTCACATACTTCTATAATTCGGTTGAAATAAATATATATTTAGCTTTTTATCTTTAAAATGATGATGAAAATAACATCGTTATAAAACTTTACAAAATAGGATCTTAGACCAACGCACAATGGACCAACTGGAGTCCAATTGCGGGAAGTCCTGTAAATTTAAATGGACTCCCTCCATTTAAATTTACAGGACTTAGACCAATAGCTCTAACCTTAGGCTCATAGTTCATTAATTTCCACACATTGTTACACTTGATTTTGTAACAGCAGGTTACTTATTGTATTTTAAAATAAAATAAGTAAAACTGACAAGAAAATGTCTGTCTCTATCTGCTCATGAAACTATCAAAACAAGTATAATAAATAAAACAAAGCTTAAACATTGATGCTGCTGTACAGCATTGTCGAAAGGTAAACAATAATAATAATTTGATTGATTGACGGTAAAAGGGTAAAATTGTACAAAAGAGGTGATTTAACACCCCCCTCCACTTTTCCAGCGTTCTTTTTACATGACGCGTACTATACAATACAATAAGAACTAAAATAATATCCTAAAATGAAAATGAAATGAATATCAGGATGAAACGGTCACTTAAACTAGGCACTACTTAAAATATTGTAAAGATTTTATTTTTATTTTTTTTTAATGCGGGGACGTAACATGCAGAGCTTGTGTTATGGGAACCACATGATTGATATACTACACATATTTTTTTTTTGTAAATACATACATGTCATGTCATACATAGAAAACACCCAGACCCGAGACAAATATCTACAGAACATGCAAACATTTGTCCCGCAGTGGGAATCGAACCCGCAACCTTCTGCGTCTCAGGCGGACCTTCGCCCACTGCGCCACAGAGGCCGTCGGCCGTCGAGATGGATAGTGAAAAGGGCAAGTTAAGTAAACCATCAAATCTATGGACACGGAAATGTGATGTTTTACAATTCGCTGGTGATAAGTGATAACCCATGCTAGCGATAATAGATAACAAAGAATCTAAACAAAATATTATTTACCTACTTTGTTTATCTCGGAAACGAAGAAGTTCTTTTTGCCTTGACTGTGAAGCCTATATTTTATACAAAATGTATCTGTATTTAATATGGGTGGTAATTGAGATGTTTTTTTTATGATACCAGAAGATGAACCTAGGACATGGTCCTGAGTTAAGTGGTAACAATAACTTATAACAAAGTATTGCTTCGTAGGTCACGCAACGCCCTGCGTCCATTAACGTGAGGCATGAAAGTGTTAAGTCTCATGTGCCTGTAACTTGACTACATTTTTTTTACTACATATTTGATTCGAATAAAATTGTAATTTTTGATTTGACATAACCAAATGACTTTTAAATTTAATATTATGTAAACGAATTTTTGCACGCTATAAAGCAGAACATGAATGTACTTTTGACATTTTGTATTTCACCCTCTACGTAACCTATATTTCTGAAATAATTTATTTGTATTGTATTCACCGGCACTCGCACCCTCCAAACCGAAACACAGAATAAGCATGGTGGCATTACTTCCCCGGATGAGCCCTTCACAAAGAACTCAAAAATGTGTAATAGTATGTTTTGGAAAATAGTATGTGTAATAGTATGTTTTGGAGTTTATTACAAACTTACATCGCTTTTAGATAAGTACCTACTTTAAATGAATATGCGTTAGTTATTTTTATAGTTCTCGTGTAACTCGCTTGACTTTTTGAGAAGCATAAATAATCTCTATCTTATATTTTATTTAAATGAAGGCATTTGCCCGGTATACAGTTGGGCAATCACGAATATTTCAATACCTAATGTCGTATCGTAAACGACTGAAAAAGCATAGATTCAAAAAACGCTTTGTCATTGGGCAAAATTATCTTTGACCGTAGTCAGCAACGTGATGCGTCAAGCGTCAGTCCCATACTCAATAAATCGAAAACTTGAGTAATCATTAACGTATTCACATAAATTGCATGGTTATTGGTTAACCACTTCTAACAATGCAATGACGATCAGCAGCAGTTACTGCGTCATAACTCATTCATAACCCATGACCATAGAAAATCTTTGTTTATTGAGAACAGTGTCTTGAATAGTGTAAAAATAATACCTTACTACCAAATTTGCGTTAACCATATTTTTGTTTGAAAAATGTACAGCACCTCCAGCTTGTGAAACTTTGCAATCTTCTTACAAAAATATAGTAAAAGTAAATATAAATGCATATTAGCAAGGTATGTGTTTCACACTGAAGTCACTCAATTGGAAAAACATTTTGGCAAAAAAAGGCCCGTATCTTGTATTAAAGCTGTCAAAATATCGATGCTCACAATCATCTTTGAATTTTTAATTTTATCTTTGATAATCATCAAACAACGACCAAATTCCAAATCTGCAATCAAAATATTTAATTGTACGGCAACCGGTTCGTTTTCTTCTGTATGGCGATCACGAATATTTCAACTCGACGTATCGTAGGGGTAACGAAAAATGTTGTCCAATGACAAAGCGTTATTAAGCTATTGCATAGCTTTTATCGAGGGCCTTGAGCGCGGGGACCGAATCCAGAAATTCCGTAACGAAAAAACCTCACGCTCCCCACTCCGACGGGCACGGAGGTGTGGCTTGAAGGCCGTGCATTGTCTAACGTCGTTTCTTTTCGGCAGTCTTCGACACGGTGTTTGTGTGCGTGCATGCATTTCATAGCATTTTGTACAAAATGCTATGCAATAGCTTTACCGCGGCAGTACCCGAGTGCCACACGTCTTTTTTTTTTGAATCAACGCTTTCTCATTGGCCAATATTTTACGTCTACGATACGAATATTTATAAGCTAGTCTTCATCATCGAGCCTCTGTTTCTAACTACCGTGTGTGCGCGTGTGTCAACCCTTCCATTCTACTAAGAGGCCAGTATTTGACTTTTACAGATTGAAGAAAAACAAATTGGGGAGGGGTCCATATTTTTCGATGGACCTATGCCCTTTTACAGACTGCAAAAAAGATGTCCTACATAAAAGGATACCTTTCAGTATACTGTATCTAGCGCTGGCGTTGCGCCAGTATAGTGTCCAATTCATAATGGATATTGATAAATGAGCACTGAAATTTATCGTAAATTCGAAAGGGTGGCCATGAGGCAGACCTGACCCTTAAGGTCGAAGGGCATTTTTTAATTACCTGAAGATGGAACTAGCACATAGCCCATATGATGTTAAGTTGTAACCATTACTTAAAAAGTATGACTTCGTAGGTCACGCACGCATTTTTGGAACGTACCCTACAATGCAACGCGGTGCGTCATCAACTTGAGGCATAAAGGTATTAAGCCTTATGTACCAGTAATATCTAGATATTGGGAGTGTAGTAGGAGAGTAGGAGAGTGGATCCGACTGGCACAAGTCCGCCAGAAGTGGCTAAATTGTGGCTGAACACAACGTTACCGGCAGAAAAACAGCGTCTACTCACGCAGTGGGCATAATGCTGAGTCGGGGACTATTTGCTGCTGTAGCACACAATAGCTACCTACCTGCCTGTGTTCAGTGTTTGTAGTACGTAAAAAAAAATTCGTGCGTATTTTGTGGTAAATAAATTATGTCCAAACCTATGGTGTCTATTTTCTGCTGTAGCAAACAATACATACCTGTGTATTCAATGTATTTTGTATACGTAAAATAATTGTAAATATAATGTAATTGTATGCTATTTTGTGGTAAATTATGTCTATAGTGTTACCAGAAAGAAAGGGTGTGGGTTATGAAATGTACTCACAAGTCTAGGAGCAGCAGCGCCTCCCCGCTCGTTCTCCCTCTTCAGTACGAATGGCAGCGCGCGCCGATGCTGTTCCAGCCAGACCGCATCAGGCACCGGCCGGTTGCGACGCCCGTCCCACCTTCCCACGGCTGCACAAAACTCACGTCTTTAAAATTTACGGGACATCCCACACACGTTTAATTTAACGGGACATCCCACACACGTTTAATTTAACGGGACATCCCACACACGTTTAATTTAACGGGACATCCCACACACGTTTAATTTAACGGGACATCCCACACACGTTTAATTTAACGGGACATCCCACACACGTTTAATTTAACGGGACATCCCACACACGTTTAATTTAACGGGATATCCCACACATGTTTATTTTATTTTTATTTTCTCTTACTAAATTCGATTGGGTACAAGTAGGTATAGGTTTCTATACCAATTTTGCAAGAGACTGGTGCCTGAGATAGGCTTTTTTAGAAAGCCTGTTATACAGGTCACCAGGTGCTCTCGTTCCTCGGAATTGAACGAGTGACTGGGTGACAGACACGGTCAGCATATACCAAACGGAGCCTGTACTATGGGTACCAGAGACTGATAAAGGTATAGAATTTAGATTTTAGGTGTAGATATTTAGAATATCCTATCCTACTAATATAATAAATGCGAAAGTTTGTTGAATGTTTGTTACTCTTTCATGCAAAAACTACAGGACGGATTTGGATGGAACTTAGAATATACACAGTTTGTGACCTGGATTAACACTGGCTACTTTTTATCCCGGTACCTCGCAAGCGAAGCCGCGGGCGGAAGCTAGTCTAGAATAATTCATTAGAATACTAGATGGGCCAGAACAAACAAACAACCCAGACAAAAGAAAACAAATATCCATGTTCACCACACAAATGTTAGTCCTGGGCGAGGATCGAACCCGCGACCTGCAGCTCAGAAGCAGTGCTACCAACTCTACTATAAGGCCAGTCATGTAATTAAACCTTATCCTACGTAAAAACCATAAATATTTACCGGAAACTCTTATACAGGATTAGCAAACTAGGCGTTATTTATGCCGTACTCATAAGTGTCGATTTAAGCTAAACATGCAAGACAAGCTATTGATGAATAAAAAAGCTTCAATTTAGTTGAAAGCCTAATCATAATCAGTAATATAATGAGACAGTCGAATCGCTTTCGAATGTAGTTGATCAAATAAAATTGAGCCGAATGAACGCGATATTACACTAGATTTTAATGTTTGACGGCTTTACATTCAAAGCAAATATGATTATTTTTTAAATTGTGTATATGTTAGGCACTACCTCTACGTGCAAGTGTATCGCAGAGATATTCGTGCCAATTCTTCTTCTTCTTCGTATGAGCTAGTGACAACTGTGGTGTCGGAATTTTTAGGCCGCGGCAATATATTTATAGTTGTTAAATGAAGGTTGTGTGTCATGACGATAATCTTCCTTCTTTCGGCCTAAAAACTCCGACAACAAAGTTGGCCGCTAGCTTATACGAAGAAGTAAGGAAGGACGGTAATATCACAATACAATTAGCTTGTGGAGGTAGCGCCATATCCTGTGGTCATATCCGATACCATTGATTAAAGAATGTAAGAAATTTTTAAGTAATTCGTTGCTGTTAATTTTTCGGAGTTTTCACGTAGCCGGCCTGCGTCGACAAAGGCGAGGAGCGGGGCACTAAGCGGTAGCGTAGCGATAAGCTTTTTCAATACTATGCCTGTCACAGCTAAATAAGATAGTTATGAGTATCAACTAGTGGTAGATACATGCTGCTATATTAGCGTTAGTCATTAATACTATAGTAGAGATAGTAGCTAGGGTTCAAGTATTTCAAGCTATTCATCGATCTCGATGAATATCCTGAAAACTTGTTCTTTCTTAGTTTTTCTGAAGAACGTACCTGTTTTTAATTTGATTTCTATTTGGTTGCATGACAAAGTTACCTATGTAGATTTGTTTGTATCAGAGCCTATCAAAACTTGCAAAATTGTAATGTTATGTATGTTAAAACTTATTATATTTTAATATAATGAATTGAAATGTGTACCAAATGAATGCTGTGGTGTCTGAGTCGAGGAGACAAATTATAATATTGTTGTGAAGGACGATCGACAAGAAGATAATTAAGTCAAACTCTAAAGTTCCGTTTAGTCATTAATATGTCTTACAAACACTGTAAAATATTAAACATACTTTCGACAAGTATCTTTGCAGCCGATGCTTCAATTTAAAAGTTAAGAATCCACAATTAAAATCACATCTTGTTCGCAATATTTTATTTTCATTAATTAGTAAAAAAAATACATTGATGTATACTTCGACCAATCAATTAGGATTGGATCCTACGTTTATTTATTTACTTAAAAATAAGGTTACGTAAGATCTTTGCATCTAAGATTAACGATAGCGTATCGATGGATCCTTTCACTTCTTCGACTGGGTCATAAAGTAAAATGGACCAATCACAAAGCGGACATCAAATTTAATTTTGAAATCTGTAATAAATCTGTATAATAACATTTAAACTGATATGCAAAAACTTGTAAACTTTGAGCCATACATAATGCATTCCGCATATTGTTTTTATATTGGGCTGTGTTTAAGAACATGACTAGTGCGATGAGTTACACCACTTTTGACAGTTTTTACGAAACTGACAGTTGTAATGAAGTCATGGAACGGATAAATTTTTACTCAATGCCGTTGCAATTTTTAATGAGCAATTTTATGGACAACTCGCATTTTAAGACATATTCTGCCCAGTCCTAATAAGTTTTGGTCGAAGAATCCATCTACAAAAAGTTAAAATAAACTGTACAAGCATTGCACAGTTAACGTGGTTATAACCAATGTATTTGTAACGGATAATAAACAAAAACAGTAATAGGAAACCTGTTAACATCTGTGGAGTAGCCTTCGAAACTCACTTGGTTGTTTTCATAATATTATTGTGATATTATATGCAGCGAATGCATATAATTATTTTGGACTAACATATTATTATAATAAGCTATTTGAACAAAAGATGAAATGCCTCTAAAAATCATAGATTTACAACGATTTGTTTATGTCAGAAAGGATATACCATTTTCTTTCTTCTACTAATTTCCAACCAAGTAATTTTCGAAGTTCTTGGATATGTTAAAATGTACTATTGTAACAGTAATATAATTAAGTATATTTTGTAATCATTAACATAGAATATCTGGCAGTTTAAATTCAACAATGAAATATTTATTATTTATTTTATTGCATGTGTATTTTGTAGTATTTTTTTAACAGATTCGACGAGTAGATATTAAAGAAATGATATTTTTTGAATAAAATAAATTCAAATTCCTATAAATTTTGAGATTAGATTACATCATTAATATTTTTTCTTGCTCTATTAGATTTCTATTAAATTTAGCCGTGTAAGAGATTCTTTTTACAATAATTTTTATTGCAATAATAAAAGCGGCGCCTAACATATTAATTGGGATTAAAATGATTGAAAAGTCCTTTAAATTACAATTCCTAATGTACGTATAAGCGATTATTTTAAAGATTTATAGTTAATTTATTATTGCAATTAATTTTAGTTTTCATTTTAAGATTAAATACCGTTTTAAAATAAATGCAAAGTATAAATTTAGAGATCATGGAAAGGAAATCCTTTGAGATCATACTTCACTCCGATACGTTTTACAACAGGTTGTGTGTCATGACGATAATCTTCCTTCTTTCGGCCTAAAAACTCCGACAACAAAGTTGGCCGCTAGCTTATACGAAGAAGTAAGGAAGGACGGTAATATCACAATACAATTAGCTTGTGGAGGTAGCGCCATATCCTGTGGTCATATCCGATACCATTGATTAAAGAATGTAAGAAATTTTTAAGTAATTCGTTGCTGTTAATTTTTCGGAGTTTTCACGTAGCCGGCCTGCGTCGACAAAGGCGAGGAGCGGGGCACTAAGCGGTAGCGTAGCGATAAGCTTTTTCAATACTATGCCTGTCACAGCTAAATAAGATAGTTATGAGTATCAACTAGTGGTAGATACATGCTGCTATATTAGCGTTAGTCATTAATACTATAGTAGAGATAGTAGCTAGGGTTCAAGTATTTCAAGCTATTCATCGATCTCGATGAATATCCTGAAAACTTGTTCTTTCTTAGTTTTTCTGAAGAACGTACCTGTTTTTAATTTGATTTCTATTTGGTTGCATGACAAAGTTACCTATGTAGATTTGTTTGTATCAGAGCCTATCAAAACTTGCAAAATTGTAATGTTATGTATGTTAAAACTTATTATATTTTAATATAATGAATTGAAATGTGTACCAAATGAATGCTGTGGTGTCTGAGTCGAGGAGACAAATTATAATATTGTTGTGAAGGACGATCGACAAGAAGATAATTAAGTCAAACTCTAAAGTTCCGTTTAGTCATTAATATGTCTTACAAACACTGTAAAATATTAAACATACTTTCGACAAGTATCTTTGCAGCCGATGCTTCAATTTAAAAGTTAAGAATCCACAATTAAAATCACATCTTGTTCGCAATATTTTATTTTCATTAATTAGTAAAAAAAATACATTGATGTATACTTCGACCAATCAATTAGGATTGGATCCTACGTTTATTTATTTACTTAAAAATAAGGTTACGTAAGATCTTTGCATCTAAGATTAACGATAGCGTATCGATGGATCCTTTCACTTCTTCGACTGGGTCATAAAGTAAAATGGACCAATCACAAAGCGGACATCAAATTTAATTTTGAAATCTGTAATAAATCTGTATAATAACATTTAAACTGATATGCAAAAACTTGTAAACTTTGAGCCATACATAATGCATTCCGCATATTGTTTTTATATTGGGCTGTGTTTAAGAACATGACTAGTGCGATGAGTTACACCACTTTTGACAGTTTTTACGAAACTGACAGTTGTAATGAAGTCATGGAACGGATAAATTTTTACTCAATGCCGTTGCAATTTTTAATGAGCAATTTTATGGACAACTCGCATTTTAAGACATATTCTGCCCAGTCCTAATAAGTTTTGGTCGAAGAATCCATCTACAAAAAGTTAAAATAAACTGTACAAGCATTGCACAGTTAACGTGGTTATAACCAATGTATTTGTAACGGATAATAAACAAAAACAGTAATAGGAAACCTGTTAACATCTGTGGAGTAGCCTTCGAAACTCACTTGGTTGTTTTCATAATATTATTGTGATATTATATGCAGCGAATGCATATAATTATTTTGGACTAACATATTATTATAATAAGCTATTTGAACAAAAGATGAAATGCCTCTAAAAATCATAGATTTACAACGATTTGTTTATGTCAGAAAGGATATACCATTTTCTTTCTTCTACTAATTTCCAACCAAGTAATTTTCGAAGTTCTTGGATATGTTAAAATGTACTATTGTAACAGTAATATAATTAAGTATATTTTGTAATCATTAACATAGAATATCTGGCAGTTTAAATTCAACAATGAAATATTTATTATTTATTTTATTGCATGTGTATTTTGTAGTATTTTTTTAACAGATTCGACGAGTAGATATTAAAGAAATGATATTTTTTGAATAAAATAAATTCAAATTCCTATAAATTTTGAGATTAGATTACATCATTAATATTTTTTCTTGCTCTATTAGATTTCTATTAAATTTAGCCGTGTAAGAGATTCTTTTTACAATAATTTTTATTGCAATAATAAAAGCGGCGCCTAACATATTAATTGGGATTAAAATGATTGAAAAGTCCTTTAAATTACAATTCCTAATGTACGTATAAGCGATTATTTTAAAGATTTATAGTTAATTTATTATTGCAATTAATTTTAGTTTTCATTTTAAGATTAAATACCGTTTTAAAATAAATGCAAAGTATAAATTTAGAGATCATGGAAAGGAAATCCTTTGAGATCATACTTCACTCCGATACGTTTTACAACAATTTTCGAAATATTGTAATTCACAACCCTAATCGTACCTTCATAAAGAGTCCTTTCTAAATGCTTTTTTTACAAAATGACTAGATATTTCATATTTTCATGGCAAACTTTTTATATAAAACTACACAAATAAAATAATCCGATCAAAATATCAATTCGAAAACATACGCGTTAAGATAAACCTTCTCTTATAATAAATAATGAAGAAATAAGAATTTACGAGTGATTTAGTCATCACTGGGTTCGCAAGACTAAAAATGGCAAATAGCAAATTAATATCAACATTACAGTCGAAACCCTTCGTTATATCATTCATAAAAAATTCCTTGTCATCGCATAATTTTTAATAAATAATTCCCATCAATTTCTCTTACAGAAATATCACCGTAGAAGCAACATTTTCAAATAATATTAGCAAATCAGCAGTCGATGACAAAGACCAACGCAACATCCCTCGTACAAAGAAAACGAGCATAAGCCATAATTAATGTGTTATCCGTAATTAATATTCAATACAGAGACTTATTACTTTCGATACATCTGAGTTTTTGTACAAACTATTGACCGGGAGCCTCAATCACTCAACAATAAACGTGTAAAGATAAAAACTACTGTGTATAAAAATATTACTATTGCAGTTCACAACGAACTTATGCATTCTCCTCTAAAACTGCATAAACTCGAGTGTCGGATAAATAAAACGGACGTGCGCGACGCTTTCTCCCGCATTTCAAGTACAAAACATTATAACTCTATTAAGAAAATACACATTATATTATATTTCTATAACAGCGGTGGAAAGCGTCGTTCGCACTTGTACGGCCAACGTGTATATTGTATTGTGTATAATAAAATATGTAACCAGTAAATAACCTATGTTATGCTTATGTAAAATCAGCACCGGTTGCAACAAATGCTTTAACAATCAGTCTATTGTCAGAAAGGAAGGTACTGTGTCGGCTTAACGAACTCCCATTGGTTATTGAGCGCGCTTATCCTAAGTGATTCAACCGTTTATTGGACTCCAGTCATGGGTATTGCATCTTTGTATACCCATACATTTGTTAACTACTGAATGAATTGATTAGGGTGTAAGAAATTCCAACCAGCATCTCTAGAACCCAAGCCAACCTCACCTGAAACGTGTGCACCTGCTAACTAACAAACGGGGCTCTGGCGGCTGGCTGATCACGGCATAGCCCAGCCTAACACAGCTAAATCCCCTGGGGATGCGAGCTGTACCCTGCGATCCCCAACCCGCATGCCCAGCGTGGGGATTATGGGCATATCCCACTTCTTATAAGGGAGGACTACGTCCATTAGTGGACTGAATAGGCTGATGTTATTGTTGTTGAATACGATTGTACCTATGCATGAATTGATAAGTCTATACACTATCAGTCTAGGTCAGGATAAAACAATTATAATAAAAGAGCCAATGGGAGTTCGTTGTCGACATGCAGATGGCACTCGGTCAATCGTAGAAAGGCACGCAATAAGCGGAGAGGTGACTGCTAAGGCCCCCGGCGACACTCCGATCACAGACTAGATACACAACTATTGACAGTCTTCTGTGCAACTTTATAAGCCGCATCACTCTTCACAGATTACCCACCTCCCCAATGACGCAACGCGATTGGTTATCGCCTCGTTAACGTAATGCTATTTTGTTTTCCGAACTCCCAATTCTATTTAGAGACAGGCAGGGCAATTCAAAGGTTACCTAACAGGCATTAAGTCTGTTTCGAGATCAGGATCAATACCGAAAGCAGGGCAATTTTATCAGAGGTATTTTTCAGTTATAGACTAATATTAGATTGTCGCATGGCATCATTTAGGCGTCTTTCAACAAAGGTAAGCAAGCAAGAGGTGTTCCTTACAATCAATTTAAAATCCAAAGAATAGTATAGAGATCAGTTATTTAAGGTTTTTAATAGTGGCTAAAGCAAGTAGCTTGTACAATGTGCCCACTTTTCCAAGCTGTTGCTAAAAACTTCATTTGTTTTTAGTGTTTAGTTATAAAATGTATGCTTTTGTTTACTTTATAAGAGTAAAACTGATGCTGTTTTTGAGCAATCAACGCATCTCGTTAATTGTATAATTCGTACTCCAAGTCCTAAAACACAACATCTTTATACTTGGGACTCTCTGGTAATTTTTGAAATTATTTTTATCAAAGACCACGAATAAGATGGAGGGACAAGCTCGCTAAATTCCTTGCCAACTGAACCATTTTAGTACAGGAGAGGGATGAATGGAGTGAGTGGGGGAGACCTATGCCCAGCAGTGGGATATTGAGGGCTAATAATAATAATATATTTTGAACTCATAGTAAAAAAAATTTGTAAAAACCCCGCAGAACCGGACGATCCACCGCTGCTGTAAAGTAAGTTATCGAGGCGACACCGTTCGCGAGTATAGGGGAGATGGGTAAAAGTTGTATAGGGCGCGTAGTCGCGCGCGGGCTACTGGAAGTGGTGCGCGAGCGGCGGCGGCGGGCTCGGCTCCGGCTTGACGCAGAGCCTGGGGGCGGCGGCGGATGGCCTGTGCGCGTGTTGCGCGAGCGTATGCCTCCGCAGGTAGAGCGGAGTCTTGAAGCTGCGGCCGCAAGTGGCACAGGCCACCGGCTGCGCCTCGTGGATCAGCCGCACATGCTGCCGCAGGTTGGAGGCGTTGGAGTACCGCCGCCCGCACACGGCGCACTGCACGCCCGGCGGACCCGCGCCACAGCCCAGCGCTGCCAACAACACCACGATCGCACGCAAACCCACCGACACCGCACGCCTGCCGCAACGCTCCACTCGCAATACTCGTTCACGCGAACATTCAAAACACAACATAAACATTCCAAACAAACGATAAGGTATCGAAAAGAGACTTCATCGTTTGATGGTAATTAGAACCTAATCCCGATAACAGTCAGTTTCGTAAACGAAACAGTTTTCCTATGTAAAATTGACACAAGTGTTGTGAGTTTTACATAGATAAACGTCAAAATTTACAATGCCGACTGAATTTAGAACCAATTCGACCTAACTGGTGCCGCTTATCTTTTATTATGCTGTGATAGATAGGTAGACAGTATTATATCATTGTTTTGCTATAGTTTTGTTTTATAAATAAATAAATTGCTGATTGGCGGTTCCTAACCCGCTCCACCATTCAAAGATAAATCATGAACGACTGCGATAGCAGGCCAATAAGATGCTTTCCATAGGCCTTGTACAGAAGTGCCTAGCGTGGTCACAACTGCCATAGAAACGGACACAGACAATCAATACAGACTAGATATTAGTTTATACCACGTCAAACTCTGTAAATTTTAGTCAAGACCTAATTATTCAAATTACAATTCAAGGCATATAAAATGTGCACTACTTATAACAACTCATGTATATTTTAGGCACATTCAAAAGATAAGCGGAATCAGTTATTGAATATTTTGTGTTTTGAATATCTTTGGACGTCCATAAAATAACGCCCATCGAATAACGTCGAACCACTGGTTTTGTCAACCGATGGAAGAAGTGAAGGATTCGTTGCGCCAAAATAACGCTTCTCATGCACTTCCTCTTGCGATACACGCATTCAAATGCTAATACCTCCAACGGTTATGAAGATAATTTCAGTTTACTTAAAAATGCAAACGTGCTGAAAATATTAAATTATTGAAAACCTATTAAAAATTAACTGTCTATATTTCTCAAGGCCTAATTTACCCCTATCGACTGTAAAAGCATTTGTTTAAGAACTAGCGCAGTTTTATATATTTATGTTGAGAATAAATGTAGAAATCTATCTTCCAATTGCAATAAACTAAAATAATGAATTAATGGAACTTAATATTTTTATTTGATTAAGTAAAACATTATAGAATGTTATCGACAATTTCACCAGAAGTAAATAAATCCAATATCATAGAAATGGGTGGGCTGTCGACATCAAAATGCCCAACGGGTTAAGAAGATAACAAACAGAGCTTCACAACATAAAATTAAAGTACTTTCAAAGAAGTAATTTTTAGGACATACACAAGGTTACAAGATATCCCGTAGGCAATTGTTAGTAGATGAAAATGATAGGTTAGTAGGTCGTTTAAGTATTTACACAGACAATTCTCTCGAAGGCTTTAACGAGCACATGAATAAAGTACTAAGTTTATGTAAATCTAATGCCAATAGTTCTTTTCATAAATTGTTTATTGGTTAGTTCTATGATTATTATAATAGTCTCAAGACTATTTACTTTAAACACAGATCAGGTATACTGATATTATTCAACCTTAATTTGAAAATAGAGTAGAACACACTCTTAATTTAAAAAAAATGTTAAATAATTGTTCGAAATAGAATTTACCATAAAAATTCATGCTCGTGATTAGTAAATTTTGTTCGTCATTAGTATTTTCTTGATCGTCAATAACACCAACAGCAGCTGTGTCGGCATTAGCATTTGAACAGTGAACATTTCCCGAATGCGTCCATAACCAGGCGAGTGCGAGGGAGCGGGGGCAGTGTGGGCGAGGCGCGTCGCCCGACACCCGCGCGCCTAGCCACCTTAGTCCTTAACCAATAGACCGCGCGCTCTACGACCGAGTGTGGAAATATCCGGAGGTTCGCCGGGGGCGCGGCTGTCCGAGTCGACGTGTGCGTGTGAAATGACGTGAAAGTGAAACAAGAACTCACCATCGACGTTCTCGTCGCGTAGATCCGCCGCCATTCCCGCCATGAGATCCACGTTACCTGCATAAAGGGTATCATTAAGCACTGGCCGTTGATAAGACAGAGGACGCGTGTAGGAGTGTATTACCTTGCAGTGCGGCGAACGGATTAGCCAATGTATTGTTGTCGCCGTAGTACATATGAGGGAAATTGGAGCGCTCCTCGTCGCTCGCTTCTTGTTCCATAACTTCCATTTTTGGTTCTAAGAGATCAGACGCGTTAAAATCTTGACTTTTGTCCCTTTCCACGTCACCGGGATCCATTAGAATGTCGCTCTCCTCGTTTTTCACCTCCGGCGCTTCGAGATCAGTTTTCACCCTCAGAGACGGGTAGTTGGATATTTCACTATAGTCGTCGTTATTAGGCCTCGTTTGACTAGAAGTTTGGAAGGGAGCTTCATCGTTGAGATTGTTTCTGGCAACATCGGGAGAATTTCTTGTGGAACGACGACTCCCGCTTGGTTCGGGCTCGTCCGCTGCTGTCGTCTCGACGGTTTGGCTTGCGGCTTTGGAGGAGGAGGTAGACTGAGACTGAGACTGTGACTGTGACTGTGACGGCTTAGCACTGAGCAAATTACGTAGTTGGGAAGGGGGCGATTTTCGATTTGTTTTCTGTGAAGAAAAGCGATATTACAATAGCAGCAAAAAAAGTCCATTAACCCTATTTTTTTCTTTTTGGGGTAATGAATTTATACTAAGAAGTCATCAACATCTAAGAAACTGTAGCTGTGACTGGGCAAGTAAGTTTCTCCATTATCGGGTATCATTATATAATGGGCTTTTTCTCTCCAGCACGCCTTACGAAGGACCCCCAATACTTCAAGTACTCCAAGAAAATGTCTGTCGTACCTTGTCGTTGTGTTGCGAGCAGTCTGTGAGGCCACGTATTTGCAGAGCGTCCGCGGTCCGCAGGAACGCACTGAGCTGCGCCTGAGCAATATTCACCTGCCCCACGTACATGAACTGTAGCAGCGCGCGCACGTGAGACACCTCGCAGTCGCGCATGAATATTATTGGATGGGGGCATGGGTTATTCTGAAAACATACGTCCCTGTTAGTTCTTTCAGAACAAGATGAAACTGTTCTGAAAGAATACTTAAGCAAGACCGTAGTGAGTGGAGATCTGCCTCCCCCTTCGGGAAATAAGCATACCTATGAATTGCAAGATTGCTGGTAATAGGTAGCTGGAAAGGCTCAAGACCGTTCTTCAAGGAAATCGTTGGATCCTCCAACCTATGTTCAGCAGTGGTTGTTGATTATGATGATGGTATGGATGTAAATTCACCATATTGGACTGACGTCATACTGTAGATGGTGGACAATAGAAGATGGGATGATAAATATCCTCAAAAGTCCGCCATATTGGAATGACGTCATATATTAGAAGATTGGAGGGGATGAAAATTTTTTGTTTTTAATTGATACGTGCAATATCGGAGATCTTTTGCCTTCAGTAACAAAGTTGAGAGTTATTATGTGATATATGGTAATAAAGGAATGATGTTATGTTGGATGCAGATTGACAGGATGTCTCACGATAGGTTAAGGCGACGATACATCCCTCTCGCTCGCACTATTCAACATTTTTTAAGATAAAAAATCACTGAAAAAAACAAAAAACTTTTTGGTAGGAAAACGTGTTGGGTACAACATGATATTCTTGCTGAACCTTTGTATTGTTATTTTCTAGGCCGTGAAGGTTTGCTATTTTCCATTACTACATTTAGTGATTTTATATCTTCAAAAATGTTGAATAGTGCGAGCGAGCGAGAGGTTTGACATGTATCTTCGCTTTAAGATACCCTACATCATGTCATGTAGGTCTTATCATTGAGCATAATTCACTGTTTAACAGACAAGTACGGTTCACAGACAAAGAAAATATTTCTTGATGTTTCAATTCTCAAGCATAATAGCGTAGGGTCAGTCCCACTGGGTATTTTAAGGTTTCCGAATGCCAACCATAAATGTACTGTCGAAGTGTAAGAAAGAAGATTCCAAAAGATGGACCAACGACCTCATCAAGATTGCGAGAAGACGGTGCATAGAAAAGTCTCAAGACTATCTGTCATAGAAATTTCTGGGGGAGGCCTATGTCCAGCATATGCATATGCATACCACGACCTTATGGTAGTGCACCAAAAATATAAAGCCAGTGCAACAGATTCTTGTACTGGTAAATTCTTACTACGTTTGTTAAAGATGAGAGAACCAAAAAGTCTTCATTGGTTTGACAAACCAATTTGGTTTTCGTCATCGTCATCACTACGTGATGTCAATGTCAATGTCCCGCGTATCAACACATACCTAACAAACTGTAGTGAGTGATCATGCCGCCCGCGTGCACAAATAGATTACATGCGTTTTACTATGTTGGTAGGTATACTGGGCACTTCAATGGTAAATGGATAATATAAAACAGACACAAAATCTTGAATTCAAAAAATGACAAGTTGACTAAATGGGGTTCTTTAAGAGTGACCAAAACGAATAAGCAATAAATGCTAAATAAATATATAATGGGAACATGGAGACATGAACTAAGTCGTATGCAACAAACGAACGAATTACCCCGAATGACTAGTGACCTTATAAAATTATTTTACGCAGTATATGTATTCGTCATACTATCAGAGTAAGACGCAGTTATGGTATAGCTGTTATTAAGGGTAAACCCTAGACCTGTCGTATTAAGATGACTTCCCTATTCCAAGACAAAGTAGGTATCTAACATTCATTATACCTACGTCTTAAGGAACTTGCTTACATGGTAATGCTAAGTTTAAGTCGATCTCTCGATGCGAGCTTTTACGAGACGTATTAGCAAAAGTAATTATGACGGGAACTGAGTCTTAAACTAATATTTTGAACGCACCATAAGATTCAGAATCGAATCGAATTTGCTTAAATATAAATTTAGGCAGTTATTTTGTAATTGTAGGTTAGGTACGTGATGTGACCCAAATAAGAACGCATCTGAAAATCAGTGCTGCCCGCATTAGTGTGGTGTAGCAAATGCTGAGATGGACCTTTTTTGACCTACACAAATGTTAGAATAAGTTATCTTTTTTTTCGATTGTTATTGAATGAACCGATATTCTACATGTGTGTGTGTCAAAAATAAATGTATATCTATCTATCTATCTAACATTTTTGTTCGATATTCTGACGGATTTTTTATTACTCAAAAGCTTCTGATGGAGATTCTGAAGAACGCTGTCTCACGATGGCGCATTGTGACGCGATACAACAATATCGTCCTATTCATATCATAACAGTTCTATAAACCTCAGATAGAAAGGCGTTAAAATATCATGTCACCTCTTTTTAATTTCATTAAAATTACAGGGACACGCTTACTTTATCGAGCGTTTTAAACTGACGTTGGTTATGAATAAAGGGGATAATGTTTGGTACCGGTGGCTCAATCGTCACTGTCAGATTCTTGGTACTTGGTAACATTTCGAACCATTGAAATTACTCCTGGCTTCGATGTCTGTCTACGAGGACACGGGCACTGAACAGAAACTTAAGCAGATTCTAGTTTCCCGCTTTTATCAGGAAATCAACAAAATATTTGTAAGTAGGTAACTTTCGATACCCCCGCAGTTTTGTCTTCGATTCCTGTTTACGAGGACACTGAACAGAAACTAGGTTTTCAACTTTTATCAGGAAATCAACATAATATTTGTAAGTAGATTCTTTAAACTTTCGATTAGAAATGCCTACCTATCTCTCTCTCTTACCACTTACTAGAATATTACTACTAATAATTATTATATAGCGGCACTGATAATTGCACTTTTGCAATATTAAACAATCGTGATTTCCAAGAAGCCATAAAGTCGGCCTTGTACATAATAATTGCGAAGTGGCAACCACCATTCGCCAACTTGTTCTTTATTTTTATTTTTACTTGAAAGACATGACTCAAATGATTGCCTAATCTCAAGGTGAAATACGATTAAATCGATGGATTAATACAAAAGCATGCAATTCTGATGGTTTCAATTTTATTGGACTAGATACTGTACCTAAAACCATGCAAATTTTCTTAATTATCATCATCAGCCTATAGCAGTCCACTGCTGGACATAGGCCTCTCCTAATGAGCGCCATTGCGCCTTTCTCAAGCTCGACGCATCCAGCTTCTTCCAGCAGCCTATCACAGATCGTGACTCCACCTGGCAAGAGAGCGTCCTCCACTACGTTTGCCTAGCCGCGGTCTCCACTCAAGAATTCGTTTACCCCAACGCAGATATAGCCAGCACACTGCCATTTCAGCTTGCTAATTTTCTGAGTTATGCCGAAAACTTTAGTTCTATGTCGGATATTCTCGTTGCTAATACTGTGCTTATACTCTGTAACAATACGTACTTACCCAATATGCATGCGGATAATTTTTTTTAACAACTAAGTAGTCCGGATAATAATTTTCAGGTAATAAGAACGCAAGAAAATACAAAATAGAAAAACGTATGGCATGATTTTTGTAGTTATTACTGTACCTACCTACTCGGTCGTAGATAGGTAACTATTTATCCAGCACTCGATAACTTCTCATTAAGTGAATAATCCAATCCAGTGTACGGCCTGGACATCTAGGGGTCTTTCTAAACACTGTTTTAGAGTCGAATCCGACAGTTTTTATACGATTCTATTCCTATTCCGATAGATTTCTTGGATCTCAAAAAGTACTGATCGAGATTCTGAAGAAAGCTACGAGACGAACGATAGCGCGTCACAAAACTACATAATGAACTTTTGAAAACCCATCGATATTATATAATATTACCTATTACTATCCTTCAGCGCACGAGAAACTCAGCATGAGTATCATGGTGTATTTTGCATCTCGGCAGCAAGACCTACTGCATTCTGGTCCGGGTATTTGCCAGTTTAATCGTCTGCTACCGGTTGGTAAGCGGACGTTAAACAATTTGTAGATTAGATTGAGTCTGTTACTATCGAAAATACCCTTGGGGCAAGTCAGGGCAATGTTTGCCCTGATCTTAGAACCACAGGGCAAAAGGGATTTCTCTGAACTAAACAAAAACCTTCCACAGGTCCGAAAGTCGATACGACATTACAAGATGGCCACTTCAGCTTTAATATATTATAATGTAAATTGTTCGCAAATACTCAAAAAACCAAGTTTATATGTTTAAGCAAAATCTTAATTGAACATGCATGTCGAACGCAATATTTACAAATCTACTTATAATTGTATAATTGAACATTTTTCCTTATCAAACTGGATTACCGTATGGGTTTTAAAGAACCAAAGTCCAGTCATTTACATGCACAATACATTATGGAAATATAAGTCTGGCAAATAAGCTAATTATAATTCACAGTTTTAAATTCATTGCTATAGAGTTTATTTTGGATTAATAAGTCTGTGGCCATGATGTCTGCACCAATTAATATAAAACTCCATGGTCAGCTTGCGAAAAATATGAATTAATTAGTATAAAACTCTACCTACTCCATATAGATTCAAATTTGCGAAATTTAAAACTATAACAACAAGCATCTGTGCTATTATGATCAGACTATAAAGTATTCAATGGTAGAAAATCAAGAATAACAAATATGATAAAGTAGGATGAATAATACTTAAGATGTTTAGATATGTTATCTGTTTGTATGTATGTTTAATTCACAGCGAAACTGTTGAAATTTTGTATGAAGATCTACCTAAGGCTTTGGGGATGAAGGGCGAGTCGAGCCGCGGGCAAGAGCTAGTGTGAATATAAGCTTTTTTTAAATAATGCTGGACATTATCACACCCCATCATCTAGCCCCAAACTTTGTAAGCTGCGCTTGTATTATGGGAACCATAACCATATGATTGATTACTACATATTATACATTTGTATTTGTAAATATGTACTTTTTAATAAAAAACACTCAGACAAGAGTCAAATATTTGCAACCATACAAACATTTAACTCGCGGCGGAAATCGAACCCACAACCTTCTGCGTCTCAGGCGAGCCTTCGCCCATGGTGCCATAGACTTTAACACGTTTACTGCGGGCCTCGCACATGACGCTACCTACTATGCGCTAGAAGAGACACGTGTACAAGGCTTCCAAGATACAGAGTGCCTTCTGCATCTTATCACAGAGGTTGGATTCAAATAGCCCTGTTATCATGATAGCCAGGTCATCGGCGTATCCTACTATTTGAATGAAGTCCGCGTTTAGGGAGTCAAGAAGTTCGTTAGCTACAAGAACCCACAGAAGGGGGGATAGTACTCCTCCCTGGAGGCAGCCTCTAGTGACTAGACATCTTGATGTTTCCGTGCCCTCTATACTAGCTGCTCTGTTAGCAAGCATTTTCGTAATCCAATCGTTTAGATTATCAGCAAGTGTGTCTTCAGCACTCAGTGTCATACAAAAATAATTAGTGATGTCAGTATAACCAGAATTATTGAAAGCCACAATTTCATCTTCATTGAAGTAGCGCCGACCATTGATCAAATGCCCAAAAACAAAAATGGACTAAAATCTATCAATTTAATTAATTGATATAGTAACTACCTTTTTTATAAAGGAAATGTGGAAAAACGTGTCATTTAAGTTTTCAGGGTAGTCTTGTCACACCCTGTACTTAAAAAAACTAAATCAATATGGTTAAATTAAAGCCCATTTATCCATTTATTGATAAACTTTTCACAAAAAACAACTGAATTAAATGCCATGCGTTATGTAGGTTATCACTTTGATAACTTTAGCATAAGATAGATCATTTTTAAGTGGTGTTAATGACTTTGAAGGCATGTTCGGTGAATGGTTATAAGATTAGATGAGATGTTGCATACTATTGTCCTTTAACGCTTTGAGTGAACGCATATCTACGCACACAACAGTGCTCATGCTGAAAGAACAGCTCCTCGCGCATGGCACATAGTATCATGTATAAGGCCCGCAGTCAAGGTGTTAATTTAGCAACTATTAGAATGAAAATATTGATCGGATAATATCTCAATGAGCATAGCTTTTGTATGATCTGCAAATATCTGTCTCAGGTCTGGGTGTTTTGTTTTTTATTTATTTTATTATCATTACTTCTTAAAATGGGCTCATAGCCTGAAATAAACATTTTATATTTATTTATTTCTTTTAATTAACAATACTTTTATATTGTACCATAGAAACCATCTAGGGTTTGTGTATTTATAGGGTTTATGTATGTGTTATTTAGAAAAAAATATACATATCTTATTTAAATTATAGTAATCAGTCATTTGATTCCCTTAACACAAGTTCTCCTTAGTAGCTAGTTAATTCTTCTCCGTCTGGTAGCATTATGAAATTAAGCTTATTAAAAAAATATGATTTAAAGTTTTCCCTAATAAGTTGAATTTTGGTAAAAAAAACTTTTGTATAGAATCAACAACTCTTGTACACGCAAAGTGGTTCTAAATACATTTAGATTTTTCTTGTTTGAGGCTACATGGTCCTGTGTGATAAATGATAATGATACTGGGCATATTTATTATTTATTGTGTATGGAATCTTAGCATATGATATGACAGTTAAAATTGGGCAGCGGGGTTGGGTATAAATTATAAACTTCTTGATATAAACTTATAAAATCTTGTACCGAGCATAACATTTTTTATCTTTTTAGTCATCAATTAATAGATAGATAACTCTTTACTGTAAACAACAAAAATATGCAAAAATTTAAAGTAACTAACAAAAGTATAAAACTAATTCACGGTTGTACATGGGTGCCCATATAGCTGAAAGCGATCTCTTCTAGGCAACCTACATTGATAAACTAGGGCTGGTTTTATTAGACTGACCAACTCAGTGTGTAAGCTTGAGGTTGTTAAAATAATTTATCTTCCTTAGAAAAGTGTTATTTCATCAACAAATTATTTTGATAATTTAACTCGCTTATGGAGCTCTAGGCCACCAAACTAATTGAACTATTTACATGCGCAACTCAAGATTGGTTGAAATTATTTGAAACAATCTACTGTCATTTGGATTCCAAACAAATGAGTATTGATTTATCACATCAATTAAGTTAATTACCATTCAACCATTATAGTTGACTTTTTGATGGGATGCCAGATTTATGTTCTATATTCAAATTCTATTTTTAATTTAGAACATGAATCTAATATTTGTGCTTATTCTTTTGTTATCACAATATTAGCGGGAAAGATAACAAATGCTTGGGAGTACATCGAATCTAAGATTTCAATAGTCCAAGAATAAACAAGAAGTATGCAATTGAATTTCATTATTTGCCTGTCAGACTATAGGTGAAATGTAACAAAAAGAAAGTTCACGTAATTCTAATTTATTGTAATTTGGGGCTATAAAATAGGCTGATTTATTCAATAAGACATAAAACTGATCTCACATAGGTTAGACTGTCTGTATTTGGAAACATTTAAAACAGCTCTTGCAAAATATTTTTATGAAATTGAGAAATCAAGAAGACATATCTGTATCAGCATGCATTGTAATGATTACATTATAGTGTAAAAGGAATCAAATGCTTTCAAGCCATAACATGTAATCCATAGCCACAATGGTAATGAGTTAATTAGAAATTGTGAAACAGAATTTTAAAGTAGGTACAAATAAATGAAATCACGAGTACTTAACCGGAACGCGAGACATGGCATTTGTAAGTAGATCAAGTGTTATACATAACAACTTTCACTACAGTCATTGTAATGGTGACACATCAGTGTGGGGAGTGAAAGATGGACTTACTTTGAATAATTCCTTGAAATATGGACTACAAGCGGAGAGAACCACTTTGTGGGCCTCCAGCCTGTGTCCCTCGCATGCCAGGGTGACATCCACGAAGTCCTCATCATCGCGTAGTGCCTCGAATTGAGAAGTGATATTCGCTTGAAAATTGTTCCATCTCAAACAAAATTGCTGGTCGCCACCCAGTTCTGTACCTTCCATTACTTATAGACATAACTCGATATCCCTGCTCATTTAATTGGTTGATAAGAATAGTTAATTAACGAAAATAAATATATCACAGTAACTTGCAATTTCAGTCGCCGTCTGGCCGAAAATCTATGAAAGAAAACAATCAATAAAATCTCGTACCACAATGAGAAAAATAAAAACTTTTTAATTTGTCATTTCGATTCGATGAGTACATTCACTTTGACGTTTCGTTCCACGTTACGATTTCTACCGGTTTTTTGCATACAACTATACCGTTTTTTTTATATTGAAAATGGTTAAAATTTAGAAATATTTTTCTTAGCTGAAAAATTATAAAAACAGAGTTTACTTTTTCTGTAACAACAAAGAAGTGTGTGTGTGTGTGTGTTTATGTGATGGCGGGGGCTGAACCGAGCGAGACATTGAGTTCCATAGTCGTTTTTTACAGAAAATTATTGCCTTGCCGCCACGCGCCGCGCGTTCCCTCCCTATCTAAGGTCATTGACCCCGTATACGTTTCAATTCACGCAGTGTTTGTTTGTTTTGTTTTCCAATAGTCAGTGCTCATGGCATGCATTAAAATAAAAATGTACTTCATCATCAATAATATTGCCTCTAAAAATAATTACAAATGACAGCAAATAGGAACAGGAATAGAAGTAGGAGGTATAAATACATAACTGTTTTTTTACAGACTTTTAGAGATACTACATAAGTACCGATTAAGAACTTTTTTTGACTTAAATACCTACTGATAATAAACAATAACAGGACAAAGCAAAAAAGTTTTTACCAAATCAATAACAAAGTTTATTATAACTAAAGCCTACAATGCCTGCTCGCCCTCCACCATTTCCTTAAGATTCAACAATTCAAACTGTCCGGAGCCTTTGGTCTCTGTCCTGACAAGCTCGTCCAGTATTCTGAAGTTGCCAGGGTCAATCAGGCATATCAGATTAGCTGTACCGGAGTCCCAGTTCTCTTCTTCAACACTCATAGCCAGTTTTACAACTTTATCTTTAGTTTTCCTTGCCTCCTTGCCAGTTAACAAGATTCTGACTCTCATTTGAGCCCTTTCAAGTGGTATTTCATTTTTCAAGAGCTGAATCACATCTAGTGCCTGCTGTTTAGCACTTTTGTTCACATTAACTGAGAAATGTATGTCTTTCATAGCTTTCTCGATGATGGAGACTGGGTATGGCCTTTTTGTCTCAGGGTTTACACATTTATCTGATACGGTTGTAGCAATGTCTTTGAATAAAGAGTCAATTTGTGAATGCCGCTCTTTATCTGAAACTTGTAATTCACCTTTTTCGAGAATCTCTTTGCAAATTTCAGTTTGATCTTCTTTACCAAAGATCTTTACAAGATCTTCTTTTTTGGCAACTTGTCCTTTAGAAACGTTGGTGAAGACAGAGTGAGTTTGTAAAACTTCATCGATGTCTTTCTCTCTGAAAATATATTAAGAAGTTCATTGTACTCATGTATCGCACAACAACATGAATTGTAATATAAATCAAAATCAAAATAAGTTTATTCATTAATAAATTATTGACCTTGTGAATTTAAATGGAATAGGCAAGTCGGATACTGTGGCGCTTACTTAGAGAGGCCTTACATCTATGGTAAGAATAATATGATTTGACTATGACTGGGTCACAACTTTTCTTGGGGTTTTGCCTGCAGCATAGTCACGAAGGCAAACCCTTCCAGATTGTAAGATGAGTATACTATGTCTCACAATGGATAATCTTTTATTCAATAAAGTCGATATTATTCTTCTAATCGTAAGAGAGGCCTAGGTATGGCCAGTGGACTGAAGGGCTAAGGAACAATGAAGGAATTGTACTAACACTTTGTTTCTCCATGAAATAACTTTGTTTCTGTAACAAGCTATTTCGAACCTCTTTCCACCTTTTTTCAACCTCACAATAGCCACATTTGTGAGGCGAATTTGGTTGGTGGGTGTAAATATTTTCGACATGTTTACGGTACTGATAGTATTCAATTTTTCTTTTCAACAAGTCCGTCAAATCAAGTCACAACGAAACGAAGAAAAGAAATGACCGACCCATAGAGAAATTGAACGCTACGGACCAACCAATGAATTGTAAACAAAGAAGAGAAAAGAAAACTAGCAACTACTTCACTTCACTTCTTTTTCTTTATTTAAAGTGTTGCCACCTTGATTTTTGAAGAGGGGCATTTTATGATGCTAAAATGGGCTAGATAAAGATAATTTTGTCAAGAAACGGGCTAAAATCGGAGTCTTAGTCGGAATCTTCCAAAATCATGTATACTTTATAATTTTTCGTTTTTCTGGTCAAACTCAAACTCAAAATTCATTTATTCAGTAGGAACGGTATAGTACACTTTGAAACGTATTTTTTTTAAGCTATTGCATAGCTTCTAAACCTCACGCTCCCCACTCCGACGGGCACGGAGGTGTGGCTTGAAGGCCGTGCATTTTCTAACGTCGTTTCTTTTCGGCAGTCTTCGACACGGTGTTTGTGTGCGTGCAACTAGACGTATTGTACGACTCTACGAAGCTCGTTTATTTAATAAAAGAAAAAAAATGGTTTTCTTATCGGTCACCACGCTCAAAAAGTGTAACTTGAATTAATATCAAAGAAAAAGAAATACTGCATAAATAAAATAAATAAATAATTATAATTGCATAAGTTGATACAAAATGCTATGCAATAGCTTTACCGCGGCAGTCCCCGAGTGCCACACGTTTTTTAATTTACCACCAATTCGTAACACGACCAAACAGAGAAGAATTGGCAAGAAACTCTGCTTGGCTTATATTTTTTAACGTCATTGTTCTTAATAACTATTACATTGTTTTGATAGAGTTGGAGGCAGTTTCATCCCAAGCTTTTTTGTCATCTAAATAATCAGATATTTTATAATAAGCTATATTACAGAGATTACGTTTAACAACATTTTGAATTTATTTACAGATAGATTAATCACGTCATTTGGGATTTTGTTAAAAAATCGTACACACATTCCTTTAAAAGATTGACTAATTTTATGGAGCCATACAGTAGGAACAGCTAGTTTATCTATATTTCTAGTGTTAACATTATGATAGTCGCTATTTTTCTTGAACATGTTAATATGTTTTCGGACATACATTAAGTTTTCATATATATATTGGCACGGCACTGTCATAACATTTATTTCTTTAAACTTCGTTATAAGTGATTCTCTGGGGCCCATATTATAAATTGCACGAACAGCCCTCTTCTGCAACACAAATATGGTGTTGATATCTGCAGCATTCCCCCACAACAAAATGCCGTACGACATAATGCTATGGAAGTAGCTGAAATAAACTAGTCTAGCCGTTTCTACGTCAGTAAGTCGACGGTTCTATTGACTGCGTTTGCTGCAGAACTGAGTCTGTTCGACAACCCATTCATGTGAGCGCCCCATTGAAGCTCATTATCTAAAGTTATGCCTAAAAATACAGTAGTGTCCACAAGATTTAGATCTTCATCTTTTATTTTAATCTTAGGTTTAATGATAGGTTTAACTTGTTTAATTTTGTTTTAGTCTCGTTCAGTAATAAATTATTTATATCGAACCAGTTAACAACTTTCGCTATTGCATTGTTCACGTCGTCAAAATTGGTCTGCCGTCGCTTTAATTTAAATAAAAGCGACGTCCTGTATATAATTATGATTTGAAAAATGTTTTGGTTGTTTTACTTCACCCCCTGATCTTGTTTTATATTTTGTTCTTGTTACTGGATCTTGTGTTTTGGTTTCTTCTTGATGTGCTTTTTATTTCATTGATATTTTATGTATTTTCCTGGGAAATAGCTAACTTTGTCATTTAAGAGAAATTATGAGTGTCACTGACGAAATCGCTACGTTGCGCGCATTGTTTAATAACTTGGTAGGCACGGTGCACATTTTCGGGCTAGATTGCTCTTTCCGGGCTAAATCATCAAAAAACAGGTTAACTTACTGTAAAAAGTGCTAGATCTAATCCTAAAAGGGCTAAGGTGGCAACGCTGATTATCTGGCCTATTGACAGTTTGTCACAATTTCGCCAGTAATCAAGTAAATTGTTGTTTGTATAAGAGGCAACTTAGTACGTTGACGTCATAGATTAAGTAGTGGTATACTTTCTCTGTCTAGGGTTCACGTAGTACGGTATTTATGTTCAGTTGTCCAGTCTTCAGCCAGGTCCTGTTTTCTGTTATAGCAATGGCAACTGAAAAAACGATCGGCGCACAATTTTCTTCATCAGAGAATTCCCGTTCAATCTTCTTTTCTTCCATTTCACTAATAAAATATTATAAAAATGACAACAGTAGTGCGTGATGACAAATTAAATTATTTTATTTTGGCGACTTTGTCAAATGACGTTATATTTTCATTTTCATATTAATAAATTGTTATTTTGAATCAAACTGTAGTTTATTTTATGCGTTATTAAATTTTGTTTCAGATACTTTTTAATTTAAACATATTATTAAGTACTTGTGTGGTTTCAGAGTTATTTGTACCTAGGTGACCTTTTATTTTTGCGGGCGAGTGTATTTGAGTGAGTAACCAACCAAACATGAATCAAACTGTTATAAAAAAATAATTATTTTATTTTGACGATCTATGTCAATTGACGTTATCTTTTCATTTTAAAATTTAAAAAATGCTATTTTGAATCGAACTGTAGTTTATATTATGCCTAATTTAATTATATTTCAGATATTTTTTAAATTAAACATTTTATTTAGTACTTGTGTGGTTTCAAAGTTATTTGTAGGTGATCCTTTATTTTTACGGGTGAGTGTATTTGAGTGAGTAACAAAATATGAATTCAAGAAAGAGAACAACTTATGCGTGCATCTTGTAAATATGTGAGATAGCACTATATGATTTTCTGCCCCTTAGCGCGTGCTGGTTTTTTAGGGCAAGCGCAACATTGCGTTAGATAAACTGACGGCTAGCAGCAGCTTTCTACAATTTTACCAAAAACTTGCTCAAAACTAAATTAAAAGCAGAAAAATTTAATAACAAATTAATCTTATGGATTTCTCTATCAAAATGGATCGGCGTAGTTTATTTTAGTGCAAAAGTCACGGTGAGCAGATACTTTTGACTAGTTATTTATTTCAAAATGGATTGTTATATAAACTTCCAGAATAGATAACATCATTTAGAACAGATTTTTTAAAGAAAATATTCAAAAAAGTTAAACTCGAATTACTTAGATGTTACCTGCATATGACATGAATTTTCGGAAGACTTTCCTTTATGTGTAGTGAGCATTTAGGGTGGGAGGAGATGGGAATGGGAAGTCGGGGGTGAGGACTCTTCTTCTAAAAGGGAGAAGTGTGAAAACCCATAGTTTCCGAGATTTTTTTATTAAGTTTTGAGGTTAAGTATGGAAAATTGTAAACAATATACGCCAAAACACACTATCGGGAGAGGGGGATGTAAGAGTATTAGGATAGGGGAACCTATGACCTATGGCCACTATAAAAAACTGTTTCTTATCATAAAAATGGATATTTGACTCCGGTATGGGCTCTCGCCAGAAATCTGGCGAGGTCGCTTCGTCCACTCGTCCTTCACTCCGAGCTTCTGACTCCACATTTTTAAATACACTCTAGAGGTAGGGACCACAAGACTAGGTGGCATTGGGGTGCTCTGTGTCGGTTCTGTGATATATTTAGAACCGAATCTACTCCAGTCGGGGTGTCCTAGAAACTACTGCTGCAGGAAGGGTTTCCGGGTGGTTTATAAAAATACCTAATAACCTACTGTCTATTCCGGGAAAAGAACGAGAAATGTATTTTCTTTTTCACATTACCAAAAATTTACCATATTTTCCTCCACACAGGCCATAAATAAAAAGAAGAATAAGAACATATTTTAACTGTCTGGCATTAAAAAAACATTTTTGCCCTCAATTACGAAATTACACGAAAAAACTCAAAATCAATTTGTTTTCACACTACGCCATTTAAGATTTAGACTTTCTACGTATAGACCTATCTGTGACAAAATTGTCCTCACTACACTATCATTTTTTATAACTCAATACTCAATACTCAATATATTTATTGTCATCACATGGTTATAAGGCAACAGAGTTAACACAGTATAGTGTGGTAGTATCACGCGTGGACCCCTTAAGCCAGGGCAATATGTAGAAGGCAGACCGAGGCTTTTATGCATTCGATTTTAGGTGGCTAGATTTTTAAGAGTAGGTATTATATAATTTTATCTTAGGTTTTAAGTTTAATAATAAAATTAATGAAGAAAATTTATATTGAAAATTAAAAAAATATATATTTAGTGAAACAATTAATAACAAATTTCATGTCAAAAGTATGTAAGTATTTAATTAAATTATTTCAATTTATCTGTCAAAAGTTCATTTAGGTAATTTTGTCAATAAGGAATGATTTTTTTTTTTTTATATATAACGAATCTGTGTCTGCGTGTTTTATTTTTTCAGGAATTTTATTAAAGATTTTTATAGACATTTTATAAGGGCCTGTACTATGAATTGTAAGTTTTGATGGTGGTTGACAAAGTTTGTTTCTTCCCTGTCTAAGAGCATATCATCTAGGAAGTTCGATGGGTTCGGTCGGGAGTCATCGTTTAGGTTTTTATATAGATTTGGATATTTCTTAACAAATTTACCCATTTCCAATATGTAGATTGACGTCAGAGTTAGAATTTTAAACTTTTTAAAGTACGGCAGGACAGTTGTAAACTGTCCTGCCCGTTGTTATTTGCCAAGATCACACACACACACTTCTTTTATCAATACCTAAAGCAGAAAACTATACAAGCCCACTCATACATTCTCTCAAAGACGAACTTGACCTATTTCAGCGGCTGCAAGAACATAAGCATAGTATTATACGGAGTCCTCGAAACCCAAATTAGAACACTCCTTTGCTGACATGGTCAGAAAAGGAACAAACAACTTTATTAAGCCGACTAATGTAAGTTCAGTCGCCATCTATCCTAATGACAAATTGAAGTCAAGCGAGGACACGAAATCACTTGTCCTGAAAATTTTCTGAGCAACTGAAGTTACACGTTAGAGGTCTGCGTAAAACAAGGGCGGGAGTTGTTGTTGATAAAAGGTTTATTAATTCCATAGACTATGAAGGTGCTTAAAAGCACCAATATATAGAATTAATTTTTGTCCTTTTTAAATAAAAATATAAAGGCATGTATTATGTAATGTTAGCAACTATTGACATAAGTTATAGGTACTAATATTTTTAATAATTACGCCATGATTTTAATTTTTATTTTATTTTGTCTATTGCTTTAGCTTTTTTTTTTTCTATATAAATTACATTTAGGTACATTTTATTTACACATTACATTTGATACATACTTACCTGTCTTAATATGAATAAACTAGTTGTACATCAAATTGAGTAGGTGATTATTTTTAATTCTATTTTAGCTGTTCTAGCCTGAAACACAGGATTACCTAGTTCAGGCACATGTGTCACTTACCCGATGTTTAAACATGATCTTGTGTTTATTTAATGTACCATGTGAATTTTTGAATATTTTTTTTTTCATTACTTAGGCACGCCCTAACTACCTACATTGTCTCGGTTCGTTAGTTTCTTATTTGAATTGGTTGTCTGTGAGTTCGTGGAGTAAATATGTTACCCAAACCTATGGAAATTTTAATTTTCTGGCAACCCTGCAGTCAAATATCTACTATCTCATGTGGCCAAACTCGATTGAGAAAAATCTTGTTCTTCTTCTTTGGCACAGAACTTTTCAGGGCTGCCAGACAAAGGGTCAATGAAATCGCCAAACCATGGTTGAAAGACTTTCGAAAAAAAAACAAATCTTTCATGTCTGTCATGTTAGACAAAACTTCAAAAGTGTGTCAACCAACTTGTCAAGTCCAAGTCAAGTCAAACGCATCGCACGACGTGTATTACTCGTGAAATTGGTCGTCATTTTGATATTTTGTGTATTTTGTCTGCATTTTATGTGATTAGCTATCAAAATGGCGAAATTGGTTGATATCTATAACAGCGAAAAGGAACCTGTGATAAAACGGCGACAATTACCGCTAACTATTTACGAAAATCTCACAGTAAGTTGTTCCCTGCACTTTGACATTACCACAAGCGTAGAATAATAAAAACTGATTGATTTTTATACAAAATACAATCCTTTACTATATATAAACACTTCAATATATGCCTAAGAACTTCCAAGGTCCTTGGTTTTGACCCTGTAAACAATTACGAGATAAATGAGTCTGGCTATTTTGTCACGAGTTCAATGATTTCTTTTTGCAAAGACATCCTATTATTGACCTTATTTTCCTATTTTTTCCTTTGTTATTATTATGCGTTCGCTTTTTTTGTAGATGATTATGGACTTGAACACAATTGGCTTGATCTGCGATAATGCACAAGTAAAAGGTCGCGAATACGAAGAATTCATGCGCAAATACAGAATCCTAACGACGACCGAACTAAGAGAAGCTCTCGATGTGGACGCAAACGATATTTTTGAAGTACTGAATCAAAGCATTCCTTGTGTTGGCTGTCGAAGAAGGTTAGTTTGGTGAAAGTAACAAAATATATTTTTTCTTTTATTTCCTAACAGAAAGAGTATTAAACAAGCTTACTACATTGCCATACATTGATTATATGACTGATGAGGAGTAGTTTAGGATGAATGTTGGTAGGTAAGTGGTATAATTCACTTTATTGTAGGTATGACTCATCATAATTATCACTCAAAGGTAAACATTACAAAAGATCTTATATCATCAATAAAATGGAAGGAAGGACTTTCCTTTATGTGTAGTGAGCTTTTGGGGGGTAAGGGGGTGGGAGGGGTGGGGGAGGGGGGGAGGACCCTCCCCCTAAAAGGGTGAAGTGCGGAAACTCATAGTTTCCGAGAAAAATAATAATTTAGTTTTGAGGTTAAGTATGAAAAAAACGTAAACAATATACACCAAAACACACTATCGGGAGAGGGGGGGATGCGGTAGTGTTAGGGAAGGGGAACCTAGGATCTATGAGCACTCTAAAAACCCGTTTCGAATCATAAAAATGGATATTTGACTCCGGTATGGGCCCTCGCCAGAACTCTCACTCACGCATTTTTTATACACACTCTAGGGGTAGGGACCACAACACTAGGTAGCATCGGGGTGCTCTGTGTCGGTTCTGTGTTAGATTTCGAACCTAATCTACTCAAGTCGGGGTGTCCTAGAACCTACTTTTGTGAGAAGGATTTCCGGGTGGTTATAAAAAAAAAACCTAATAACCTACTGTTTATCTGAGTCATTTTTTACAATTCACTTCACTTCACTTCACTTCTTTATTAAATGGCTTCTGGGATAGTTATCCACAATTTTGCCAGTATCAAGTATAATAATTGTTCATAATAATATGAGGCAACGTAGTACGGTTTATAAGTCCAGTCGTCCAGTCTTCGGTTAGGTCCTGTTTTCTGCTATAGCCATGGCGACTATAACAAAAAACGATCGGCGCACAATTTTCTTCATCAGAGAATTCCCGTTCAATCTTCTTTTATTCCATTTCACTAATACTTGTGTCTTTTATCTAACATTTATCGGTTATAATACCATGAATATTAAACGACATATATTACAAAAACACAAGAAAATAAAATTTAATAAAATTGACAACCGTCGTTCAAGATGAAAAAAATGGTGTCCTTTTTACAATTCAATTCAATCAATCAAACAATCAACAAAAACCGGCGGGAAAACAAAAAAGATGTCATTGTCAGATTACCAAAAAATTGCCGCAAAAACCACGAGAAATGTCATTGTCATTGTCAGATTACCAAATAATTTGCAATCAATAGCAAACAACAACATCAAATTTGACGAAATTACGTGAAAAATTGAAATTTTCAAAAATTCATATCTCAAAAACTATTCGTTTCCGCACTACGCCATTTCAGATTTAGGCTTCCTAGGTGTAACCCTACCTGTGACAAAAGTTTCAGCCGCCTAGCTCACTACACATAAAGGAAAGCTGAGCCAAATGGAAATCATGTTATAAATAGGGTAAAATTTGCAATGTCAATATTGTTTATAAAAATAACCTAAAGATCTACAAAGCTAGTTAGGGTAAAATATACTCTAATTGAGTCTTGAGTGTAACCATTTTTGTTAGTTTTGCTTCTACAAACTAATAACAATAAAATATAATTACAAGATTTTAATAGTACACTTGATTTTATAGCTGTAATAACACTGTGGCCATGATGGCCCATTGTAATCGAAAATGCCTACTAGTTTCTTCAAAGACTTCCGCATCTGTATACCAAGCTACCTTCTACTGCCCTCCTTGGAAGTTATCAAGCTCATTCTCTCATCCACAAATCCTCAGCCGACCCTCACGCTGCTGTTCCTCATTCTGTACTGAGCCTTGATCACAAAGAATTGAAAAAACTATATTATTCTTTTAGACTAATAGATGGGAATATTAACTGTTCAAACATCAGACGCAGCTTATATTCTCTACAGGTCTGTATATGAGTTGGTTACTGAAAACCCTAGATGATTAGGTACTATACAATAGGAATGATTACTGGGTAAACAAATAATAAAACTAATTACTCTATCAGTTTGATTAACAAAAAATATTGGACACATATTTTTTTATTTATTTAATCAATAGAAATTAACAAAGTTATAGAGCGTCAAAGTTTGGGAATGGGAGCTCGTGACGTCACTTGTATGTAAAAAGTGTACTTACCCGTGACGTCACGCGGAACTTCAACACGCTATATCTTATGGAACTGACATTGTAGTTATTCGAAAAAAGTTCCCAAACAAACAAAAGAAATATAATAATAATAATGATAGACGTAAATATTTTTGCCAATGTGAAAGTGTTGATTTTATTATTGGCCTAAATATATTGTTACGCTTATGATATGTCAAATTAAAATATTCATGATCGCCCATCATACAAAATTATTTTATAAGTAAGAATATAATCTTTCTTTCAGTAAAATATATACTGAGCTTTTAGCTGCCTGTGCCTACTAAAAAAATACTATATGCTACAGTTATAAGGTTATCAATTTATAAGTGTTTTCCTTTTACAAACACTTCCTATTATTGTTGCAAAGTGGTAACACTGCATTTGGTTTTAATTGGCAAGGCCAAGAAGATATTGCATGATAATCATGCTATCAGCAATGTTTATCATAAAGCTAGCTAACCCACCTACAACTTTGTTTGCGTGTTTGCTTGTGCCACGTAAAATAATTCCTGATTATGGTTATTTTTCGCGAAACCCTAAATTTGTATGGACCGAAAAGGACCTACCTATACCTACCTACCAGCGAATGTACCCGATAACTCCAGTACCAAACAGATGAGAAACATCGAAATATTTAATTGAAATTACTTTGATCAAATCCAACTCAAGACCTACATAAATTGTATGATTTAACGAAGTTATCCACTCCCATTCCCATTTCCACTCTCACTGCCACTCCCACCCAGGGGCGGATTTGATCCGTTGGTCGCCCTAAGCATATTAAAGTTTGCCGCCCCCTTACTCGCTGTAAAGCAAAAAATTAAAAAAACTCTCAAGACTGCTCTTTGTATTTAGCTCTTCGAAAATAGTGATTCGATTTAAACCCACTCTGTAAGTGAAAAAAAACTGGTATTCAGTGCGAATAAAAGTAGATGAAGATGATTCGCTAAAATAGTTATATTAATTTTATGATATGTAGTCTTAAAGTTTTTTTCATTCATTATTTCACCAAGTTTTTCTGCCCCCTAAATTTTGCCGCGCTAGGCCTGGGCCTATTGGGAAATCCGCTCCTGCTCCCACCCCCACTCCTACTTCCACTCCTATTCCCGTTGGCGTCGCGTTTCACGTCAACAGTCGGTCTGACCGCCCCGCAGTAGATATGTTTGTTTAAAAAAATTCAAGCACAATTCGTTTACATTGCAAAAATAGGACACCGCTGCTAAGGGTGTGACGATCTGCGTAATGGAGTTGGCAGATAGCGGATGAGAAGAGTCAAGGATCGGGCTCAGTGGCGTACCGTGGGAGAGACCTACGTCCAGCATTGAACTGCTATAGATTAATTAATGATGATGGTCAAAAACGCAGAAATATTATGTATTTCTTATGCTAGTCCGGCGTGTTCACTCGAACCGGTGTCATTTTCTTGTGACTCGCGCTTACATGAACTCATAAACCTGTCAATACACTTGCAAGTACAATATACCTACGCCCCTACACGCTCTTCCAAAACTATCCTGTAAAACGCACCGAAAAAACGCATTAACTGAAACCGCTCTACCTACCCCTTGACGCTAACGTTCTAGAGGCTCGATCCCGAAGACTTTCTGAAGTCGGTTAAAGTGTATTCGTATCGTAAAATCTTGGCCCATGAGAAAGCGTAGATCCATAATAACGCTTTGTCATTCGCCAAAACTTTACATTACGCTTAAGATACGTCTGCTGATTAAACGATCCTACATATATTATAAATGCGCAAGTTTGTGAGTATAGATGTTTGTTACTCTGAACGGATTTTGATGAGACTTGGAAAATAATAGTTTGACCTGGATTAACATAAGGCTACTTTTATTTATCTTTATCCGGATAACACGTGAGCGAAGCCGCGGGCGGGAACCATTGTAAACTAAAATTACACTTTCTCTTTTCAGTGTGGAACGCCTCTTTTATCAGTTATGTAAATCAGGACACCCCACATTAGATCCACTAATTCTAACGCCAGATGAAACCATGACTATCAGAGAAGACAAAATAGTACATCCACAATCGCTCGCAACATTGCTCAATGGACACAGGTAATGATTATTTTGTTTTTAAAGTGAAGAACCTAAAAGGCTCTGTCTTAGTAGACTGTCTTACACTTAGCGTAGTGTAATAAGAGTAAGCCACTAAGTCGGTCTTAGGCTTGACTTATTAGTCAGTAAGACAGTCTTACTAAGACAGACTGAATACCGCGTGGTTCTAATAAGCCTTTATGATTTTAAAATATCCCAAAAATTTCGACTCAGGCGGGATTTAAATCTGCGTCTGCCCATACCGGGACGCGCTACCGAGTCAACTCCTTGTCAAAATTCACGCTAAGGACCGTTAGGTAAACCTTCTGTCTGTGTGAAAATGCACGTCCTTCAACTCGGAGAGAGTTGGAGAGCGGAACCTAAGCCGATTCCAGCTTGAGTCTAAATTAATCTTTGACACAGGTAGATATAATTATTGACTCAATATAGATAGATTATTGGTTTGACCACTGATTGTCTGTCTGTCATTTTAGGGCCCATTGCAGTAGATACAAAGTTGCTACATTTTATGTATCAAAAAATTTGAATTCATACAAAAACATTTCATCATTTCCCTGCCCTTATCCCACTCTACGTGGGGTCGGCACAACATGTTTTCTTTCTCCATTCACTCCTATCGGCTGTTAGCTCATACAAAAACATTTGCGGGCTCTATATCTAACAAAGGGGGCTACGGCGCGGCCCGATAATTGCGGCATAGCGTAGGCTATATTGGACCAGCTAAAAAAACATTAAAAAAAAATTATATGTATTTTTTCAATAAGCACTGTAAAGTCATTTTGAATCATCATTTTTTTTTAATTTACACCAATTCAAACACCACCGAAATGCAGCAGTTAGAGGTACTTAAAGCTGTGCCCAACCTGCATGCTAAGCGTGGCGTTTACGGGCATATCCGCCTTCTTAATAGGGAAGACTATTTATGTCCAACAGTGGACTGCCTTGACCATGCCAGACATACAGCAGTCGGCTGTGCTTGAAGCTAAGCCCTGCTATGCCCAACCCGCAAGCCCAGCGTAAGGATTATGGTCATATTGGATATATCTCCTTTTTTATTAGGGCAGGCCTTCAAAAGTAAACTGATAATGTTTTTGTTCTATACAAACATGTTATTTATATTTCAGTAGCGGCATCGATTGTCTAATATTAAGTCAACCGCGATGGAAGAAGTCCCAAAGATGCACACTTCACTCGCTCGAGGCGGGAACCGCCCGCGGCTGGAGCCAGGCTAGTGGGACCTCCGTCCAGGGCGCGGCGCCTCCCGCCTGGTGGGGCACCTGGGGCTGGGCGGGTCGAGCCGCCTGGCGGACAGCCTGGGACGCGATGCGCGCCTGCGCGAGAGAACACGTCACACTAGTGCACTTCAACACGCTGCATGATACGCTGCATAACTATCTTAAGAAGCATCGGTTCTGTGCGGACTGCAAAACTAAGGTATGTGATGGGTCGCGTCTGTTTTTGATGTGCGGGTAAGCCTGGCTGTTAAGGTGGCGACGCGTCGCGAACCACGTCTAACTGGTTACGTCTATTTTTGATCATTGCGGCCATGCAGGACAATTGTGATCGCAAGTTGTCATAACCCGACCGAGTGTGAGTGAAAGTGAAAGTTAGATTTTTAATAGTGACTGCGGCAGTAGTGTAGGATGAACTTTCCATACAAAATAGTTTCGATGTTTCACTTTTGCCATGCTCTACGCGACGGCGCGACGGCTTTGTTTTTTAAAATTAGAAACGCCTACTTACACTTAAAAATCAATTTGTATCTACCAATGGTTTCTATGTCGATCTGAGTATTATAATTATGTGAAATGACACATCTCCGCACCGGCTCGTGGTGCACCGGGGTGGTTTCGACACGACAAGCTGTGCCCAGCGTTCGATCCCCAACTCGCATGCATATACCCCATTCTTACTAGCGGAGAAAGGGGAGCCTATGTCCAGCAGTGGACAGATATAGGCTGTTGTATGAGAAATGAGATCATCAAGTTATCCGATAACACTTATGGGACTAACTTGAGCATATTTCGGATTTTTGGATTCTAGTGAAAGGCAAACTAGTTTAACTTATCTTATCGAGTTTGGTGTTTAACCTTGAGAATTTTTATTTATCGTTGTTTCTATGAAAGAGCTGGATTAAAAAGTCACTAAACAGATCATGTAAAGTATCTCTGCGAGAACAAAGGTTTCTGTGCTCCCTTGTGCTTCTCGTTCTAGCTATTAATGAGACACTAAAAAACGCCATGTTGCAGACCGCCATTCAGCCTAATATTAATACTACATATTCTAACCTGACTAATATTATATATTCAGGTCAGATAGTCAATATCTGACCTGAATATATAATATTAGTCGTTAAAAAAAACTATATAATACTCACGAACTTACGTATTCATAGGTTCAGACTATAAGCATCCGAAATACGCACAGAATCCTATCACATAACATCACATAAAATAATTAAAATGCGGAAATTTGTGTGTGTTTGTTCTCACTCAACTCCGTCACGGCTGAACTGATTTAAATGAAACTTGGAATATACATTATTTGTGAACTGGAATAACACATAGGCTACTTTTTATCCGAGTACCACGCGAGCCAAGCCGCGGGCGGAAGTTAATAAATAAGAAATGCAAAAGTGAGTTTGTTTATTGTTACGCTACTCAACCGATTATCATGAAATTCCGCATAAACGTTGTCAAGTACCTGTCATAAAAAAAAGTAGTTTTCAAGGGATAGAAAGGACACCATTATTTCATCTTGAACGACGATTGTCATTTTTATTAAATTTTATTTCCTAGTGTTATTCTTATGTATGTCGTTTATTAGTCATGGTATTATAACCGTTATACGTTAGTTATAAGACACCAGTATTAGTGAAATGAAATAAAAGAAGATTGAACGGAAATTCTCTGATGAAGAAAATTGTGCGCCGGTCGTTTTTTGTTATATTCGCCATGGCTATAGCAGAAAACAGGACCTGACTGAAGACTGGACGACTGGACTTATAAACCGTACTACGTTGCCTCATATTATTATGAAAATTATACTTGATACTGGCGAAATTGTGGAAACTATCCCAGAAGCAAATTAATAAAGAAGTGAAGTGAGGGATAGAAAAATGACTTTTTGTTAGATTGACAAGATCTACATTAAGCCTTTTGGAGCCATGTGCAAAAGTTATTAGGTCCCTAAAATTATATAGGTTAGTTTCCAGTACATAAAAAGTACCTAATAGTTACTTAGATTTCGATAATCTCTGTGGCGCAGTGGGCGAAAGCGCGCCTGAGATATTTGTCTCAAATCTGGGTGTATGTATAATATGAAAGTATTTACAAAAAAAATTGTATTGAATTATACCTAGTAAATACTAGTCATGTGGTTCCTATTATACAAGCTTTGCTTAGTTTAGGGCTATGTGGTGCTGTGTGATAGTGTCCAGCATTATTATCATTATTTTATCATTATTTTTACCTGTCATTCTGGATTCCGAATTAATTAAGGTGACAATACATGTCAAACCTCCCTCTTGCTCGCACTATTCAACCTTTATGAAGATATAAAATCACTGACTATAGTTATGCAAAATAGCAAACCTTCACATTCTAGAGAATAAAAAGGTTCAGCAAGAATATCATGTGGAACCCAACACGTTTTCATACCAAAAAATTTGTACCAAAATTGATCACATTGGTACAAGTTTCTTGGTAAGAAGAATCAAAATGATATTATTGCTGAAGCTTTGAATTGTTATTCTCTAGAATGTGTAGATTTGCTATTTTGCATAACTATAGTCAGTGATTTTATACCTTCAAAAATGTTGAATAGTGCGAGCGAGAGGGAGGTCGCCTTAATCGCCTTAAGTCCAAGCCATAACATTTATTTTACTTTATCTTCAGGTGTTAAAAGCATACCAGCTGTTAGTTGAAGAGAAAGAACCGCAAAAGGAGAAAGGCTACGTTGGTTCACTGTACGGTGGCATCAAGCGTTGCCTCCTAGACAAACATTTACACCTGCAAGCTAAGACTGAATACATAGCGCACCTTATAGCTAGGGCAGAGCCCGAGTTACTGGGAAATCATAGGGAAAGGCACGCTAAGACACTTGAAATTGCACAGGAAGAGGTGAGTTGAAAATAATTTAGAAATAACTTTTTTATAGGAACTGAATTTTCTTTTAGGGGTGTAAGGAGTACCATTTCTATATTCGGAACCCAAGCCAACCTCACCGGCCCGTGGTACACCCTGCTAAATAACAAACTAGGCTCTGGCAGCCCGCTAATTGCGGCATAGCGCAGCCTATTATCGGCACAGCACAGGCATTATCCCCTGGCCGCCAACGGGCAGCAGCGTCGGCGTTACGGGAAGATTATATCCCAAACCCGCATGCCCAGCGTGGGCGTGATTATGGGCATATCGCCCTTCTTATTAGGGGAAGCCTAAGTCCAACAGTGGACTTATATATTATTATGCTGTTGTTGTTGTGGTTGTAGTTATTTACAAGTAACCCTAAAAATCTATTTCCCACTAAATTTTTAGAGCTACTTGTTGTAGTTGCTATGTTAACACTAAACCAAATTCGAAAACCAGGGTTCGCTGCTGACTCATATTATGAAGTTTTAACCATAAAGCCATGGTTGAACAATTTCATTTAATGTTACCACAAAACCTAAATATCGCAACCTTTGAATGTTCATGTACCATGAAACTGAAAAGATTGACCTTTGCATTTTTATGTTACCGTGAAACCAGAAATAGTATCTACAGAATTCCTTCTACAATATCGGAATGAATATCCTACATTAAATGTGAAAGTTTGTTTGTTGCAAAGCTAATAAACGGATTGAGCTGGAACTTTGCACTTTGTTGTTCTAGGACTAACATAAAGCTACTTATTAGTCGGATGTATTATTTTATCTGTAGTCGGGTACTACTCGAGCAAGATTATTGTATTTTCTGTTGCCTAGTGTTTATATTAATGTTACTACAAAACCAGGTGCTAATATGCCTCGGTATATGCATATACGAGAGGCTGCAGCGTATATCTCTGCGCCTACGGGAAGAAGAAGCCACCTGCCAAACGCTGACCGCGGTAGCAATAGAAGCGCTTTACCGCAAGTTTGAAACAGCGGTCGAGAAGAAAAGCGGCGTCTCTAAACTACAGCTACTGTACGATGAGATCACGCAGGAGGAACAAACGAGGCAGCAGAGGAAGGAACAGAAAAAACTCAAAAAACGCAAGAAGAAGGAGAGACAAGCTGTTGAAGAGAAATGCAAGGTATTTAGGATTATTCTGGTTAGTCCTGTCTTACGATGATTGTTTAGATTTCTTGTGTTTTGAATTCAGCTTTTGGATTTTGTGAAGGTTATTCATCTTAAACTTAATTGTTTAGTACTTTTATTTTCCAAGTATTAAGTTAAGACTAGATTTTAATAACCTTTCTTGAAGATCCCATTCTTTTTTACCTATTACCTCCACCTTGGAGTTTGATTATAATTCTGTATCATCAACCATTTCTTATTGCGCATCTAGCCCAACCGCAAAGAGACTTTCCGATCCGATATAAAAACTAAAGTTCGATAACATAGCTCCGAGAATTAGCCTGCATAAGTGGCCGTGGGCCATATCTGCCGAAGAATCGATAACCGTTGCGTTGGGGTCAACGAGTTCCTGAGTGGAGATCGTGGCTCGGTAAACGTAGGACACCCTCCGGCCAGGTGGAGTGACGCTCTGCGAAGGCTGCTGTAGAAGCTGGATGCGTCGAGCTGAGGACAGGGCGCAATGGCGCGCATTAGGGGAGGCCTATGTCCAGCAGTTGACTGCTATAGGCTGATGATGATAATGATGATCTAGTCAGACCTATCTCTCTCTTGCTTGAGCACTCTTTGTAAGATGTTCTGACGTCTGCGCAATATATGAAGTCTAAAGTCGGAGTTGATATCTGCTCATTTTTATATCTCGTGTGGACCATCAATGTGTTATACACCGATTGTGCTCAAAAGTCGTTGTTTTATGGACCCGCTTCAAATGTCCTTATTACAGGAGGTAGATCCAGACTCAGAGGAACCTGATGAAAAGTGCCAATGTGAGGAATGCATACAGGAAGAGCGCGACACGCCGACAGACCTCTCCCCGCGCGGCTACCCCTCCTGCTCCCCCCGAGACTACCCTCCCTCCTGCTACCAGGCCAGCGACGACGCGTGCACAACCTGCCTCGACCCCCCACACTCCCCTAAAACCAATAAACGAAACAAAACCGGCAAGCAATCCCCCGTATACTCTCAAGACTGCGGCTACTCGTCCGGGAATGGTGGCGGATGCTGCGAAACCATATCCGGCAGTTCCAGTCTTATGTCCTCACCAGAAGGGTCCGAAGTCGCATGTTCAGAAGGATTCTGCAACCACGAAAGAGGCGATTGTTTGGACGTTAAAAGCGAAAAGGCATTATGTACGGACTTCACGCTTTCTCTACAGGAAATGTTAATGGTGAGTGCATGATTGAATTTCCAATTTAAGATTTAATTTATTCAGTGCGGATATGTGGATGATACTACTTTTTTTTTGTAAATACATGCATAGATAATACCTAGACCCAAGGAAAAATAATACAAAACTTAAACCCGCAACCTTCTGCATCTCAGATCGTCAAAAAGCGTTCATTTACCCAATAAATTGCAAGTCTTCACTTGCTTTTACTTAGCTTAGCAGTTGTAGACAAGCTAATTGTTAACTTAACACATTACAGGAGACGTGTTCATCTGACGAAGAACAGGATACCAGTTATATTCCAATGGAGGAAGTATTGGAGTTCAAAGCCAGAAGGAATATAACGGAGAAACGAGAAGAACTGCGACAGAATCTTAGGCAGAAGTTCGCTCAGCTATGTGTAAACACGCCGTCGACTAACACTAAGGCGAGGAAAGGAGCATAGGCGCTTCGTGGTACATTCAACTGCACTAAGCTAGCCCGTTGGTTTTATAGATGAAGTGATGTAGCTGTCTTCTAGAAATGCTGTTATAATGAACTCATTATGGTACTGACATGGTCAGTGACTGACAAAAGTTCCAAATATAAAAATGAATAAAAAAAGAAATGCTGTTATGGCGACGACACTGAGGTGCGACTGCGCATCGCAAAAACTTAGTTGCAATGAGACATTCGCGTATTCATTTCCGCGTTGCGGTTGTGCGACCTCGTAGATTTTAAGATGTATCGTCGCAACGCAGTGCCATCTTAAATTACCTGGCATAAAACTTATTTTGCAACAGAAAAGTTAAAAACATGCAAAATCTTCTTTGAAAGAGTTGTGATATCTGCCCATGCCCTACAGGAATGATCAAATTTAGACATGTTGAATTAATGAAGAGCTGGCATAGAGATAGTATATACTCTAGTCTAGAGCCCCAACGTGGGAATAAAATGTCCGCACCAAAACTCCGCGCACGATGCCAACATTGAACAAGCTTCAAGTGACAAGTCTAAATTGTGAAAATGTGGCATTTTGATGGTTATATATGTTAACGAGACGCTCGTACGACGCTCAATTTTCAGTAGGAGACTAAATATCTCAATGAGAGCTGGTTACAAGTTGCAACACTGTTCTGAATTCCTTGTTTTACGAAAGTTCCGTGTCTCGTCTTATAATGGTGTTATGGAAGGTCCGCGCTACATCGCTCCAAGTTAATCCTTGCACAAATCAGCTTCAATAATAATCCCCTATAATCAGTAGTACAGTGTAATACCAATCGGTACAAAGATTGTTCATTTGCAGTAACATCGTTGCAAACTATAGATTTGCTGTAAGTGTTAAGTAGTAACCAGGTTAAGTTTTTAGACAATACTCAATCATATACATGAATATCCTAGATTTTGGTTTATTTATCAAATAGTTATTATGGATTTTGAAATGTTAAAGTTGGATCCAATTTGGTTTTGAAATAATTTGTATTGACATAATTTAAGAGGTTGATTGGCAAGTGTGCTATTTATTTAGACTTTGGGAAAACTTTGCAAAAATACCTATGCATTTTGAAAAAGTTACATATTGTTATTATATTACTGGTTTTATCAATAATCTCTAGTCAAAAACAAGCACACCTGTCAGTATGTCAACTTTGTTTTTAAAACATTTTTTTCAGTTATATATCTAATCAGTAAATTATATTTAATTTAAGACACTGTTGTTTTGTGATCTACAATTCCTAAATAATCTAAAGAAGTGCAGGTTTGAATTACTTATTATTCCAACGTTAATATTACGTATGTTGCATTGACTGGATAAAACCCAGCATTTAAAAATATTAAAAAGTGTTAGAAAGCTTAGTATCAAATATTTAAAGTAGCAATTTTTTGATCAAATTATTTTATTGCTTTATGTGACTCAATATTATGTGGTACATGATGAAATTATTGCTCGTTTTCAAAAAGCTTACAAAGGTCTGGAGTTACCTTGGCTGTATTGCCGTTGTTGAATTCGAAACATTTGTAACTCATTTTAAAATATATTATGTAATACAGTGAGCTATATTTTCATTTATTTCTTCCTTGTTTTAAAGTATTTGAATGTTTGCTTTTCGCCGCTTTTCTATGGCTGGCTATCAATATATTTCGCATCTGTGAGTCCACTACCTATGCCTGCCAAACACGACAACGATATATCACAGCCATTTGAGGTTGCACAGTTATATTGTACAGTCCTATGTTTGGATGTCTTTGTAGATCAGGTTAGACTGGATGTGATAGCGACAGCGAGATATCTTTGAGATTTGCAGTAGGTGATATATATTCGCTACTTCTATACCACGCTAGTCTTGGTTTTGTTCTGTAATAAAGAAATTATATCTACCCTAAAAGAAACACCTTAGGGTGTGAAGATCTTAGATCGGGGCGGGTTAAACAAACTGCACAGATATATCACTACTTAATATTGTTGCTGTGTGTGGCGGGCATATGCCAGAATTGGCCACTAGCATAAGGTGAAGGATGGTTCTAAGAAAAGACTATGTTCATTCACTATTTACTTGCGCTATACATAGAGTTGCATTAGTGCCACCAAAACCAAAAGAATTTTTTAATGCCACCCTTCTATCTGATTTCCAATCCTTTGGTGCTTTTGTTACATAATTCAAATCATCCACAGGATCTTCTAAATTTATAATTGGTGGATTAACACCATGATAGCAGGATAGGATAGCAAATATAGTTTCTAAGTTCCCTGCGGCCCCTAATAGATGTCCATGTGCACCTTTTGTTGAGGATATGGATATGTTCTTTGCATGGTCACCAAACAGACTCCTTATAGCTGTAGACTCAATACCGTCTCCTACAGGTGTGGAGGTAGCGTGAGCATTTATATGAGTAATTTGTTCTTTGATAATACCACTGTCCCTCAAAGCTCTGTCCATTGAAAGAATGGCTCCGCTGCCATCCTCTCTAGGTGCAGTTATGTGAGAAGCATCTCCAGATAACCCATATCCTAGGATCTCTGCATAGATTTTGGCATTCCTTTTCAGTGCATGCTCATATTCTTCTAAAACTAATATAGCTGCACCTTCACCCATGACAAAACCATCCCTCTTCTTGTCAAATGGCCGTGAAGCTTTGGTTGGTTCATCATTGAAAGCAGTACTGAGAGCTCTTAATCTGCAAAAGCCCGCAATGGCAAGAGGACTGATGCAGGACTCTGCACCACCGCATACCATTACATCTGCATCACCATTCCTGATAAACCTTGAAGCATCCCCGATAGAGTGTGCACCAGTAGCACAGGCTGTGGAAACAGCATGATTTGGACCTCTAAAGCCATACTTTATACTAATTTGACCAGCTGCCATGTTCGGTAGAATTCTTGGTACAAAAAAGGGGCTGACTTTGTTGTAGCCAAGTTTGAGTGCATCATTTGTATCACAAACATCCTTCAGATCTATCATGCCCATACCAATTGCTACACCTGTTGATTCTTTATCAAGTCCTGCCTCTGGCAACCAGTTTGCATCTGACAAAGCTTCTTCTGTAGCGACTAGGGCAAGGCATGTCGCTGGGGCCATCGACTTTAAATTTGCTTTTGACATTGCCTTCGCAACTTTTGCATCTTTTTCTTGAGGTATAACGCCAGCTATTCGGCACGGCAACTTGGAGTATTCTTCGCCTGTGAGTGGGACTATACCACATTGACCTTTCAAGAGATTCTTCCAGACGACCTGTGTGCCAGTTCCTAGAGGAGAAACTACCCCCAGCCCCGTAACTACCACTCTTCGGCGAGTGGGGTATTGCGAGAAGGACCTGAGATGCCGAACAACGTTGGTTGTAGACATTTTTCTGACACAGTAACAATAACAAATAAGATTGTAAAAAGGCGATTGCTATTTTCGTGTGCACTGTGCAGTGTTGCCGTTTTTTATTTGGAAAAAATGCTAAAACTTATTGCAGAAAAATTTAACTTTTAAAAATGCTAAAATCTAAATTGTATTCTGAATAGCAAACTGAAGTGGTCAACTGTTAAAATAGATGCATATTCGCATATAAAGAACGCAAGAGAAGACTCTGCTCTTTGGGTATTAAGATTAATTTGCATCGTAGGTTAATTACTTTTCATTGACCCTACACATTTTGCATGTTTTGCGATGTAAAGTGCTTTAGTAAATTTTAGCTATTATGTTACACTTACAAAATTTGCAATATGTTAAACTCTTCTTTTCCCGTTGTTCGCGCAAAAGTTTTTCAATATGAGAAGCCGTGATATTATAATAACACATCAGATTCAAATTAGGCGTTAAAATTAAGAACACTGCACTAATCGTTTGTAACAAATTAAAAATCGCTAAGCAAAAGATAAACATAAATTTCGGGGAAGTCCTAATTCCTATAAAGAGAGTTCCCATGTTTTAAAAAACTACTATGAGTAAAAAATAAATCGTCTCTGGTTTCTATAAAATTCTTGAATTCCTTGTAGGTAACGTGCAAAAAAATGTAAATAATGAAATATGCTAAATGTGATTTATTTCAAGCTTAGACCTGGAAATATACTAAATTTAGCATTAAAAATGCTAAAACCGCAACACTGTTGTATGTGCTATGAGCACAGCACAGACGAGAAAAAACACAAAAAAAAAGTACATGGTAGATTTTTTTTTGTTTCTTAGCCCAATTTGGGCAGGCTAAAGTCTTTTGACCATCAGTTCTTCCGTATTTTTATTTCTTCCAAGTATTCCGTTTTATTTTGTGAGTGTTTTTCTTCATCTATTCCATTTCTACCGTCTTTTAGTCCAGTCGTCAGTCTTCGGTCAAGTCATGTTCTGATAAAACTATGGCGGCTATAACAAAACAATCAGCAAAAAATTTCTTCATCTGAGAAGTCCAGTTTATAACTTTTATTTCATTTCACCTAAACGTATGTCTTCTTACTAACGTAGGTTAGTTAAAGCGCCATAAACAACATAAATCAGAAAAACAATAGAACATAAAATAAAACACAATGAAGAAGAAAACCATTTTTTGTTATATATGCCAAAAAAATCTACAAAAAATTACGAGAACAACTGTGTTTTTATTATTTTTTTATCTCTAAAACTGACCGAGATATAAAAGTGCAAAGTTAACATTTTCGATCTGAGCCGTGGACCGAGCGCGATATCGTTGATGACGTCACGGATCCTGTCCCCGCGCGAGCGACTCGGGGATTCAAAGCGGTTACCCAAATGGGCCCGTCGCGCGCGGAACTACTTTGTTTATTTTAAATAAGAAACAATAAATACAACTTGAGTCCATCTAATAAATAATGTGTCGTGCCTCAGTGTAAAAATACGGCCACAAAAACACCCGAAAAGTTGATTTTTACGTTCCTAAGGAACCAAAGATCAGTAAAAGAATTGACAAATGCTAGGAAGAGAGCCCCCCCCTAGGGCCAAAAACGACAGTATATTGTTGTGAGGATCAAGTCGATGTAATTATTCAAATACCATGTGAAATACTAACTAAGTAGTAGGTACTTAACCTTGCCATGTGAAACACTAAGTACCTAGTAGGTACTTGGTTAATGCCAAAATAAATATGCTTTTTAGGGTTCCGTACCCAAAGAGTAAAAATGGAAACCCTATTAGGTACTAAGACTTCGCTGTCCGTCTGTATGTATGTATGTCCGTCTATCTGTCACCGTGCTGTATCTCAAGAACCGCGATAGTTACACAGTTGAAATTTTCACCGATGATGTATTTCTGTTGCTACTTTTTTGCCGTTTTTTTGCTCGATGTTAATAACAACAACAGGCGTCATTACACCCTTGAAATATTCACAGAATATTTTGTTTATATATTTAGGTACTTAAAAAAATAATAAAATTAAATTAAAATGATTTAAGGGAGGCTCCCCGATACATGTATATTAGTAGGTATGTCGTATGTATGTCGTACGCGACTCGCAGTTTATTGAACCATTCCAAGGTTAATGATCTCTTTATTTTTTATAAAACATTCATCATTTTTTTGACGTTCTTCTTTCCGACGGAGATGTGAAGATGGCTTCCTTTTGGAAATGATTGCGAGGCGGAGCGGCCGGAATCCTCGTCCATATACAATGGCAGGATATTTTAAAGCCCGTAAAAAGCGGGCTTTTTTGGTTACGGATGGTTAAATAGAAGCGATGAAAATTTAGCGGCGTACAACCCGACCCCAACCTGACCTTGACGCGCGGAGCGTGTGTAACGCAACACCAGCCGAGCACACCTGGACCAGCTTCCATTTGGGTATCCTCGCTCGGGACTCCACGGTATCGTGATCACAATCTCATTTACTTCTAATGTGACCCGAATGCTTGTCCTCATAAGACGGTAAACTGAATGTGCTTCGGTCACACACAAGAAACTTTATTTTGTCTATTGTCACGACGGTAAATTGAACCTAGTATTTCCACTACGTTTGGAGAAGTTTGTCCTGAGGACAGTAAACGCAAAGTACATGATTCGGTGCAAGTGATAACCTCCGCCAGTTTACACAAGGAATTTGTATACTATTTAAATTGATAAATAAATGTTTGAATTGATAGATAGTTAGAGTAAGGGAGTCGTTGCCTAGCTAACAACGTACTACCCCGGACGATTTAGTCAAACAATCGTCCCGTCTTTTCGCTATATTATAGTACTGCAAAATTAACATAAGTTTTAAGTTTAAGTGTACGACTTAAATGTCAGTGTTACTCCAAATAGCTTTTAAGAAGTGTTTTCTACAGGGTCGGAGGGTTCTTTTGTTTCCAATATAAGTCTAATTTTCATATAACTAACTTTGTTTAATTTTACCACCGCACATTCCTTCACGGACAGCTAGGCTGCTGGAACGGTCCTTGATCTAAAGGTTCACTGTTCTGAAGACTTTGCTTATCCAGGTAATTTAATAATTTTGTGTGAAGCATGAAATGAGTCTGCTGGGTTACCAGTTCAGTTTCTTGTGTAGGCTTGCTTCATCGCTTCATCTAACCTAGACAAATACAGTGTAACGTACAATTACATCCACTCTGGAGAGTAACCCAACTTATTATAATTTTGTCTTTGGGGTTACCTCCAACCTTTTATTGAGAAAAACATTTTTTTTTTAAATTTTTTATTACGTTACATTTCCCAATAATTTTTTTGAGCTCATTATTCAAAAAACGGAAAAAATAATATCTTGGATTGAGCTACAATTTGGGTCATCTTAGAAGGCGGGTGGACGAAAACTGATGGCGATAGAAGGACCTTTTCGCGCGAGGACAGTCTGCGCTTCGTTAGCTTTATCGTCAGTCCGATAAAATCAAAATGTATCGTGTGCATTATTTCTAAATAACATTTTATTAACTGTGCGTAGTTAGATACACTTAGAAAATAAAAGTAGGCGCTTCTGAACCGAAAACGAAATGTGCGAGCGTAGCAAGCCGCTAAATTTTTTTAGTAACGGTAAAGAAACAAGAGGAAAAAACGCTTGCAATTTCTTAAATACCTATGGTAACTGTAACACTACATGAAGAATACGAAGTACGTGAGATGAGCGTGCCGCGATTTTTTAGTATAGCTATTTACGCCATTGTGTTTTAATTCGTCATTGTTGCAAACTTTTTAGAGTAGGGTACAGGAGCATTGCACTCTTATTGGTCAAAATTTCAGTGCATAGTTAGGTGTGGTTAAGAACCAAATGTAAGCAACCAAATTGGCGAGCGGAGTGAGCCGCAAATTTTTTCTCGCATAAATGAATACAAAATATATGCAAAATAAAACTAGGATTTATTTGGATATTAACCTAATAATTAATAAATACTAACCATGCAAGACCACACTAAACTTTGTCCTTGTCTGGTCATTTCTGCGCAACGACCCCTATTCGATTACGATAAGAATGGAAAATAATGTTAGTACGTAATACGTATAGTCGTATACTTACTTACCTCCGAAGTTATAATATAAACTATAAAATACCTGTTTTAAGGGTTTGTCCTGAATATACATGACACACTCGCCAGTAGCGTTGTGGTGGGAAATCCAATTAATATATTTATTAACGTTGTACTGTTTAATAAATAGTATGTAATTTTTGTATGAAATTTCTTACGTGTCCAGAATAGAATTTCTAATTTCTTCTATATACTTCTATGTCGGTATGAGGCATATTGATGTAAGCAAAAGGGTTGAAAATAAGGAAATCTATTATGTCTAATAGTGTATTTAATTATATGATAAAACTGTCTCTTTTTCACTTTGTTACTTACCAAACAATAACTTTACTCACACACTTTTCTCACAGATGTAAAACATTAACAAACAAACATCTTAACGAAACAAAAGAAATCAGCCATGGAAACGTGCGTATAAACGCTCAACGCCCAAGCAAAATCAATCAATCAGTTAGACGTTACGTGTTAACGTACGTAACACGTTCAATTTGGATGCGTTCGTAAACGGTTTGCAATAAATAAATAAATAATGCGGGACGTAATCAAAAAGCATCATGTAGCCCCATACTAAGCAGAGCTTGTATTGTATTTTTATATATAAAATTCTTGGTGTAATTCTCGTTTTTCTTTAAAGATACGAAAATTGCCATAAATATAAGAATTTGTTACGTTACGTCAGGGGTTAAAAAGATACGAAAAATGTAAGAAAAGTAAGATTTTGGTAACTCTGAGAAGTGGAAGCAAGCAGCGTTGCCGGCGTGGACTTTTTGGTCAGTTTTTGGACTTTTTCGGGTCTAAGTGGACTTTTTTCGGATCATGAGGTCTTTCGGACTTTTTCACCATAGTTACATTTTTGTACCTACTGTATGAACATTTAATTTTAACTACTTATTAAAAACTTGCAACTCGCTCCACTCGTCAGTTTGGCATACATCCTTGTTGTTACATGTCCTACTTAATTCCACCTTTATGATCCAGGGTCATCTTTCATGATAAATGCGACTCGCTCCGCCTTTCATCTACATTTCAAGCTTATTTTTACATTGCTGATTTGGGGTTGTACATTCGAGGCTCCTGTTTTTTGCAGTCTTAAAAAGTTGCGCAGGTTGCTCCGCTTGCCAGCTACATTTCCACCTTGTTTTGAAGTTGCAAAACTCTGTGCTTCTAATGAAGCACTTCGGTATGACTTAGTTTAAAATAAATGCGCTCGCTGACTACTTTGATGTGGAAATTTAGCACTTCAATTTGAAGACTTCTTTGTTTAGTATTTATACAAAAAATTGCTGATCGCTCCGCTCGCCTTCTACATTTCTGACTTGTTTTAACATTGCTAATTCCTTGTTTTACATTCAGCTCTCCTGTTTGTTGCAGTCAGAAAAAATTGCGTGGCTCGCTCCACTTACCAGCTGCATTTCTGCCTAATTTTAAAGTCGCAAACTCTATGCTTCTAATCGAGCTCTTCTATATATTGTAGTTAAAAAAAATTGCAGCATTCTGCACTCGCTGACTACATTATTAAATCGTTTTGATGTCGGAACGGAAACTCAATTAGAAAACTCTTGTTTGTAGAATATATAAAAAAAATCGCAGCTTGCTCCACTTGCCGTATATATTTCTGATTAGCTTTAATATTGATAATTCAGTGCTTTAAATTCAGCATTTCAATTTCGGTATCGTGTGTGGGTTTATCGGAATAACCTCAGTTAAACCTATCCTAACAAATTTTATTGTGAAAGCGAGTTTGTTTGTATCGCTTTCACGCCTAGAGTACCTACCCAATATATAATCATTCAAAGTTTACACGATATCAGAGGTACAATGAAGGATATAGGCCTTCCTTGAAAATAACTTTCAATGCGAGCGAGGCCGCGGGCAAAAGCTAGAAGCTTATATAGAAATGTGATGATCAGGGTCTGATGATGAGGCGAGAAAGAGAAATTAGGATTATCTGGATGTTTTAAGCTATTGCATAGCTTCTATCGAGGGCCTTGAGCGCGGGGACCGAATCCAGAAATTCCGTAACGAAAAAAAACCTCACGCTCCCCACTCCGACGGGCACGGAGGTGTGGCTTGAAGGCCGTGCATTGTCTAACGTCGTTTCTTTTCGGCAGTCTTCGACACGGTGTTTGTGTGCGCGCAACTAGACGTATTGTACGAAGCTCGTTTATTTAATAAAAGAAAAAAAAATGTTTTCTTATCGGTCACCACGCTCAAAAAATGTAACTTGAATTAATATCAAAGAAAAAGAAATACTGCATGAATAAAATAAATAAATAATTATAATTGCATAAGTTGATACAAAATGCTATGCAATAGCTTTACCGCGGCAGTCCCCGAGTGCCACACGTCGTTTTTTTTGGAAATACCTATTGCAATTAAACAAAACTGGACCATTTTGCCATATGTCGGACTATTTTGACTTTGATTTCGGATCTTTTTCTGTTTGACTGCCGTGGACTGCCGAGTGCCGGCAACACTGGAAGCAAGCCATTAGCAAGCCACATAAATTTTGTTTTGATTTGATTTGAAGATTTAGGTCGTGTAAAGTTTAATTAAATCTATTACTCATTGGTTTAATTGACCTGCAGAAGAAATAAAATCGGATGTGGCGGTACGGGAAGAACGGTAGATTCATTATTCGAACATCGTCTATGAAAGAAGCGATTGAAAATGAGTTTTTACAATAGGTGCTTCAATTATTTTGCTGTAGGACAAGGAAAGGACCTATTGTTTTTGTTAACAGTGCCACTTGTATTATTAATGTTTCAAGAAAAAATTGCATCGTTTTTCTCTCCTAAGTTGCCTGAAGGTAAACAGTTTGGTGACCCGTACGGTGTGTTCTCAGAAGAACTGTTGGCAAATTATAACGGAATAATCGAAGATAAGCTATATTTGGCCGTGTTAGGATCTGTATTTGATGTTTCAAAGGGTGCTAAATATTATGCAAAGGGTGCATCATACCATTACTTTGTTGGTAAGTTATTTATATACTTAGCACCTACTATAAATAAAGTTTATTATAAATCATCTATTAAAGATGGTAGAGATCACTGATGATGATGATGATATAATATAAAGGGTTCCAATTCGAACTGCCACCTTTGGAACTCAAGCCAACCTCACCTGCCCGTGGAACACCCTGCTAAATAAGATAAGGGCTCTGGCGCCTGGCTGATTGTGGCATAACCCTGCCTAACATCAGCCAGCTAAATTCCCTAACCCCTGATGGGCAGTAGCGTTTGCGACAAACAATGTCCTGCACTCCCCACCTGTCCAGCATGAGGATTATGGGCATGTCCCCCATATTAGGGGAGGCCTATGTCGAGTGGTGTACTGATATAGCTAGTGTTGATAATGTAACACTTAAAAGATACTCCTATTTGCTGCCATTTATGTCTATTGTCAAAGTCAAAGTTCTATAATGCATTCATATGGAACAAAAAGTTTTTAAATCTAATGTTCAAATAACACCATGAACCCTTGATATAACATATAACAACATCAACTTGCTTCAATGGGTTTTATGAATAAGCTTTAAATTATAATAATATTTAAACAGGATATCTCATACACAGTCAAACTGATCCAAAACTAGGCTGAGGCTGTGACATTTGATATACTTATAACTAATAAAACACCCAGACATAAAACAAACACCCATGTTCACCACACAAATATACTTGTCATGAATGGGAATCGAACCTGTGACCTGCACCTCAGCCAAAAAAAGCCAAAGTTTTGCAAAGGGTTTTTTTATTTATTATTGTCCTCGAGGCTTGCTTGCGCAAGGATGAGGTCGTGGATGGGGCAACTTTTCCCAGATGATGCCTATTCACTCTCTTTTTGAAGCCTGTAAGTCAATGGAAAATCAGGGTTAGCCAGAAGGGAAGAAGAGCAAACTCTTTGAACCTTCAAACTACACTAAACCTCTTCAAACTTTCTCTTTTTTGTCTTTCAGGCAAAGATGGCTCTAGAGCACTTGTAACTGGAGATTTCACAGATGAGAGCGAGAACAAAGATAATGTAATAGATCTAACCTGCTCTGATATTTATAACTTGCTCAATTGGAAGGCCACTTTTCAGGAGAAATATGTACCTGTTGGTGAGTATGTGGTTTTCGGTGTGTGGAAACTTTTTCATCAGATTGAAAATATATAATTTAATTTGCAATAGTGAGGCCATCGTCGTAGATGCTCTCGTTTCGCAGAAGGTTCCCGCGTTCTGGTTGGTTAGGCTTGCTTGGCCAATCATACAAATCACACTATGATCTGTCTGTCACATTTTTATTATAGATGCGAAAGTTTATGTGCATGAGTATGTTTGTACCCACTCAACTTCTTAATGACCGAAAGTATTTGCAACTTGGAATAAAGGTACATATTTTGTGACCTGGATTAACAAATAGGCCACTTTTCATCTGGGTACCATGCGAGCGAAGCTGCGGGCGGAAACTGGTCCCTAATAATGCTTTGCTAGAAGCAATATACAGCCATTAAGGCAACTATACATGTCAAAGCTCCCTCTCGCTCGCACTATTCAATATTTTTGAAGATATAAAATCACTATATTTATCCAAAATAGCAAATCTTCTCATACAGAGAATAACAATTCAAAGGTTCAGCAATAATATCATTTGATTCTATCACGTTTTATTTCAAAAACTGTTACAAATGTGATCAATTTTGGTAAAAAATTTTTGGTAGGAAAATGTGTTGGGTCGAACATGATATTCTTGCTGAACCTTTGTATTGTTATTTTCTAGGCCGTGAAGGTTTGCTATTTTGTAACTAACTAACTAACATTCAGTGATTTTATACCTTCAAAAATATTGAATTGTGTGAGCGTTGACATGTATCGTCACCTTAAAAGTGCTACATACCTACAAATAAAGTCACACCTGTTTCTCAGAAACTATGGATGGATGTTTTGCTAGGATCCTGCCCTGACATATCTATTTTGCTTCTCTAACTTATTGACTGCGGGCTTCAGAGATAGGACTCCGCGCTATGCCCAAGGAGGCTTCTTGTTTGATATTGACGGTTGTAATATATAAGCGTAACTCTCTTCATCATCATCATTGCGCCCTGTCCTCACTTTCTCCATAAATTTTTTTTTTTCCTTTTCAATTCTGCTTCTTGGCGATCTGTTTGTTTTAACAATAATCCAATATGATGTCTGTTGCTTCTGGGTTGTTATGTCATGGGTAGGTAGAGAGATTGGTCCAGTGAGTAGTCTCTCAGTCTTTGTGTGCGAATCTTTCCACTAGGCCTTGGATGCCATGTCTTTTCAGTCGACAGTATTTGAGACTGCCTTCATAAATTAAATAAAAAGTCATAAGTTCATGTTTATTTCTGCTTGAAGCAGCATTGCTGTGATTCAGTTTGAAGGCTGCGGGTGTCGGTGAAATTACAGGCACATGAAGCTTAACACCTTCATGCCTCAAGTTGATATTTCTAAGTTCACTGATTTAATTATTTTTACTTACAGGAGTTCTAAAAGGTAGATACTATGATAAGAACGGAAAGGAAACTGTTTACCACAAAGAGCTTTTTCATAGAATTAACCAGTGTGAAGAAGACAAAAAAGCTAGTAAAGAGCATCAGCTCAGATACCCTCCTTGTAACATAGCCTGGAATCCAGACGAGGGGTCCAAAGTGTGGTGCACGAAAACTAGGTAAATTCAGAGATTTTTTTATACTTTTTTTTTCAGGCAGCTTCATCTACTAAGCAGACGCACTTGTATTATGGGAACACCATGATCACGACTGAAATACTACATTTATATATATTTTTTTAAATACTTACTTATTAGGTAGGTACTTATACATAGAAAACACCCAGACCCGACACTGGCTACTAGCTCATACAAAGAAGAAGAACCAGACCTGAGACAAATATTTGTCAATTTGTCAAAATTATACAAACATTGGCCCCGCGGCGGGAATCGAACCCCCTTCTGCGTCTCAGGCGAGCATTCGCTCACTGCGCCCGAAAGGTAATGACATTTGTGGAGTTTATTGAAGGAGGGTAGGGCAACCTGCTGAGCTCCAAGTTCTGTTTTTCAGCACTCAAAATACTTCTTCCATGCTTCAGAGAACATGAAGATGATGGTCCAACTTGTGCCAAGATGGCTGATTCCGACAACAAAATAAATCACTATCTCCTATGGAGAAAAAGAAACACTCAAAAATTGATGGAATGAATAGATTGAGCGATAAAGAAGGCTATTCTGAAAGATTTTCGCTCAACTTAAAGGAGCTGTCCCTCTCTTATAGATTTTATAAATAGATAGATAGAAATTATTTTACTTATTTATAACTAGTTTTAGCAATAAAGACTCGAAATCGTTGCCACTGTAGGCTTCTTTTTATCGAGGTGTTGAAGTTGCAAAATCTTTATTGTTATTTTTCTTTCAGTGGTGGTATATCAAGAGATTGGGTGGGCGTTCCCCGACAGCTATACACACCAGGCCAAGAACAGCCACACTGTGTCTGTGTCAACCTCAATAAGGAAACGTCCATGACAATGAAACAATTCAAGGAGTATTATGACTGCCCTGAGACTTCCAGTAGCTGTACTGTTGATATCAGTTAATTCTTATTAAAACTTAAAAGTGTACAATTACCTATTATAAGTTGTAATTACAGAAAAGTAAGCCAGCCTACTTATTATTAAAAAAGAGAATCAAGCGCCATGGAGCATTACCCTATTATGATTATTGTTTGCATGATTTTCATATCAGTGCGGCCATGAAGACCTATTGTGATTGCCACTACTTGACGTCGCCCCTTGAGGCAGGGCGTTCATAGTTCACTACTAAGCATCACTGCTGATAGAATTTGGGTGTGAATTCTTGTAGCTCCTCAGTGCAAAATTTTGAAAACTTAGGGTATAGACCATATGCATTCTCTGATACTTACATTCAATTTTGCAGATGATTTTTAAGGCATGCATGCAATGTTCACGCACATTGTTTAGTCTTTGTATTTGTGTGCATACTATGGATGGAAGCACCGCGTTTTACATGTAAAAAACTATAAAATAGGTTTGTGGAATGGAGAGGCGAACAAGCAACAACGTTTCTTATAAAAACATTCATGCATTGCCCTTCTCCAGGGGCCTCATTCTGACGATTCAATATATTTGATTCTATTAGATATATATCGCGAGAACTGTCAATTTTCATACAGTTTTGACAGTTTCCGCGATATATATCTAATAGAATCAAATATATTGAATCGTCAGAATCAGGCCCCTGGGTAGAGTTGATTAATTTTTCTGTGGTTGTAATGTCTACCCATCTAGTATATACGTATTTCCTTTGAAATCTTAGCTAATCAAGATTAAATTATTATATATAAGACTTAAAAAAAGTAGGTAAGGCCAACGAAAACAAGTTTGTAATATAGAGCTACTATTGTGATAAAAATCATTCCATTCCAGTACATATTTGAATTCCATATTGTTAACATAACTATGAATCTCTGTTCTATTTCTCAATAGTTTAAACTGTTACTATCTATGATATTTCCACTAATTTATTTGTTTAGTTTGTAGGTGTAGTAATATACTTAGAATATCATCTATTATTTTTAAGAAATTATTGTGAGACTTTTTTCACAGTAACCTCTTATTTTAAAATAAAAAATTAAGTATTAAATTTCAATGTTTTATTATCTATAAGAGATTGCCTGAACACAGCACACAAGCAAATTACCATCGGGGTAACACTATCACATGATTATTATGCAGACCTATCACTATTTTGAAGGTCTTTATCAATTATAGCTGGCTCATCTAGTTCCAAGCATTCAATTGTCTTTAGGAATACTTGCATGGGTATTTTTTTTCTATTCAAAAATGACTTATTGCCCAATAGTTTCTTGATCTTGGCCCTGCGCTTCTTTATTTTCTCCTTAGTGTACTGGCTACCTAGTGGGAATGTTAGCAGTCTTTTTATTTTGCGTCCACCAATAAGTGTCTCCGTGGTATTAGTCTTGGGCTCTTCAAAGATGGTCTCAAGCGTTTGGGATGTAGAGTTCACCTTTTTGTTCAGGTACAGCGCTTCTATCTGTTTAGGACTGGCGTTCTCAGTCATGATATGTTTACGGGGTTTCATACTAACTCTACGGTTTGTATGTTTAGTAATTTCGGGTGCTATTGATTTTCTCTTTCTCAGTATCCTTGTTTTCGAGTCCGGGACAACGTTATCATCTTCTGAAGCTTGGTCATTCGTCTCATCTACCTCCATTATATCTAGATGTGCCATTTGATTTGGTAATTCAGCATCTACTCTGAAAAAACGACCACCTGTTTACTTATGAAATTCAATTTTTGTGTTCAATTATGTATTCCGTTTTCTCTAGGCTTACCTTGAAACATCCATTGCTTTTAAAAATAACTATTTCTAAAAATTCATTTTACTTCATTAATACTAATTATTCATTCAGAAAATTATATTTCTAAGATAGAAACCGTTGAACAGACTGGATTTGCAATTTTTTATTTCTCTCGTCTGTCATTTGCTTATGTTTGCTTGCATTCACTCGCCCGCCGCGCGCCGCTCCGCTCTTCCCCCCCACCCCTGTATTAACGTAACGATTTAGTGACATGACAGCTGACAATGACATATATCTTTAGTCAATGGCTTCTGGGATAGTTTTCCACAATTTTATTAACACTTGCGAGAGCGACCAACGGTTGTGTTATTTATTTGGCGCTGCAGCTTAGCTTAGCAGGCCCTAGCTAGATAAAATATACGACTAAATATATTGATACAATCAACAATTTGACGACCTCTTTGGCGCAGTGGGCGTAGGCCCGCCTGAGACGCAGAATTTGTCGGGAGTTTGGCGGGAATCGAACCCGCGACCTTCTGGTCGCGGGTTCGATTCCCGCCGTGGGACAAATGTTTGCATGTTCTGCAGATATTTGTCTCGGGTCTGAGTGTGATATGTATGTATTTATAAAAAAATGTATATATGTAATATATAAATCATGTGGTTCCCATAATACAAGCTCTGCTTAGTTTGTGGCGACATGATGCTGTGTGATAATGTCCAGCGTTATTTATTTATGAATTAATCTTGCTAGTAGATAAAATTCTAGTAGATTCTGCGCTAGTACACTTTGATATCAATCGGTAAATGCCGTAGATTTATTATCTACTATCGTGTAAATGCCAAGTTAACGGTAAGGATGCATTTGGTGTGGACTCTTGTCTCTCATACTTTCCTTGAACTTATTAGGCGGTTACAAGAGCTTATAACAAACTGTACTTATTCAGCTACACTATCGGTCCACACTGTGGACCACCATCAGCAAGTAGACTGTGGAGTCCACAGTCTACTTGCTGATGGTATGATGTGATGGTCTCACAGATCTCGATCGGTAATTATCAACTTACGAACGAGTATGCAATGCATTAATTGGCTTCTCTACTAAACTACCACTCATGCAAATCTTACCTACCTATCTATTTATTACACATGTGAGTTCTGAGTTACATATGTCAAACGGGACTCAAACCCGCATTTTCCCAAGAATCGATGCAATGCTTATCAGTGTCACCTCATAAGATCAATGGTGTCACCACCGGTGTGTCGCGACGCATTTGAAATTCCAACGAAAGGACCTAATTTATCTATAGCCCATTAATGCATTTACAAGATTGTCTATGGTTTGTACCAATTGAAAACGGTGATATCAAAAATTTGAACAGAAATGAAACGGCCAACGTATTTTGCGATATTTTCTTAGTAAAGGTATAGGTACAAAAAAAAAACTACTAGACCTATCTACAAAATATGAAACAACTATAAGGCTACTGTTAGGTTCTATTCAATTTATTATTTCTTATTAGCCTTGGATGTCAGTTTAAGATTGAATGGGATTTATAAAGGTGTGTCCAAACATTGCGCGGCAATTGGGCGCGGAATGCCGCGCGCGACTTGTCGCGCTGTGATTGGACGACTGCTGCGCGCGAACGCTTATGTATGTCTACCTGCCGCGCGCGAATATTATAACACTCATTCGTCATTGCTTCTGTTTGGACGTGTTTCTGCCACACACCGTTTTCATTTTAGTTCTGAGGGCCTACCATGAGTTTTTTGCATACCATCCGTGTGATGGTTTCGGTGAGCTCGATATACCATATGGTTTTCTGGTGATTGTTACCATGAGTTATATGTTTATAGCATAGTTTACACCATATCTTTGATCGACTAGGTAGCTCGATTGAACGAACTTCATGCTGCATACTTCTATCTCTCTTGCACACAGGCAAAAGAAAAGAGACGAAACAAACCGTGTAAACGACACGTTTTGACGTTTTGCAAATGGTGTTTAGTAGTTTGTCAACAAAACGCGCTCTTTTCTCGAAAACATACCTAAACGCAGAAAATCCAACAACTTTCCAACAAATATTTCAATAGTTTTCAAGATAACGTGTCTCACAAAGATTTATGTATCTCTTATGGGCCCTCTGAAAGTTTACGATATACTACATAGTTTACTTCCACAGACTTGTCAAATTACGAACTCTTACTGCCAAATTAGTACAAAACTTATCGAAAACTACGAGTCGATAGAACTCGTGGTGCCGATTTGCGATCATGCACGTTTCCCTAGAGGCGCTGTACGAAAATGTATGGAAAGATACCGAAACTTATAAAGTTTTCGAAAACTATCAAAACCTGTGGTAAGCCCTCTGATACCAACTGAAGTGCGCGGCATATCTTGGATGTGCCGCGCAAACATTCGTCGGTTTAATCCTAACTAGAGCGCGGCAGAAATGTGTCCTGCGAACGCCGCGTGTAGCTGCCGCGCACTCGCCGCGCAATCTTTGGACACACCTTAAGAGGAAGCTTTTATATTTTTCTAAATTATCCCCATCCCCGGGGTCAGCTATCGTGTGCTATCGTCTCTACGCAGTACCCCTAGTACGAGTTGCGCAATACGGAAACGTTTATAGTTTTAGTTTTCGTCGTTTTTTGGAAATTACGCAACCGGTTTTTTAGAGAAACTGAGCGAACCACGTTTTTATTGTATTCTTTTTGCAGACTATGCTTGCAAGTTGCAATGTTTATCACTCATACCAACTGGGTAATTAACGAACATTGAAATTGAGATTGTACATTAAAATTGAGCTCGAAAATGATAACTATTAAACGTTTCCGTATTACATAACTCGTAGGTACTATGGATCCTGGTAGGTAATGAGCTGTGATCGGAGTAGGTACAGTAATGTTTGGTATTTGCATCAAGATATCTTAACATAGTATGTATCTGTGTGTCTCTTGACGGCGACCCAATAAATAAATAAATAAATAGACATGCCATTGTCCCGGGAAGTTACGATATATGTACGGGATTTAGTTAAATATTATTGTTAAACTAGTGATTTAGAAACTACTAGTCTTGAAATTTAAAGGGAACGATTGAAGAGACGTTTAAAATAAATTCTTATTTATCAAAAAAATAAGGTTAGTTAGTAATCGTTTTAGCGCATGTATTTCCATAAAACTAATTAGATTGATTTGAAGCTTCGTCGAACTGCTGAACGAGAATAACAATTCAAAGGTTCAGCAATAATATCATTTTGATTCTATCACGTTTTCTTACCAAGAAACTTTTATCAATGTGATCAATTTTGGTAGGGAAACGTGTTGGGCTCAACATGATATTCTTGCTGAACCTTTGTATTGTTATTTTCTCCGCGTAGGTTTGCCATGTTGCACAACTACATTCAGTGATTTTTATAATCTTCATGTTGAATTGTGCGAGCGAGAGGGAGATTTGACATGTATCAAATTGAAATAATGAGCGCGCGCATTGTTTCGAGTCATCCAGGATTCTGTTAGAATTAGTCGCAACCATAGATCTTTGCAACTCTTGTGTGTACATAGTTTAGGATTGTGATGTCAAAAGACCCTATTTGTCGAGTTGTAGGTACCTATTAATATAAAGTGCATCTTTTACCAATCTAATTAAATACTTTTGTCTTGAAAAACCACAGCTAATTACTTAAGAATGCCGGCTACCTATGCCGCCTCTAGCGCGTTGAAAGAATTCAAAGAAAAAAAAATTGCTTGTATGTTTCTCACTTTACGCTTCCATGTAATAGTTTTGAAGTCCGGGGAAAATGTCTTACTAATTTTAAAATATCGGAATCCTGGAGTCATATCCATGTTAGCATGCATGTTTGAGAATATTGACCCTAAATCACTCTACCTACTCCTATGCACAACCGTATACCTAATAGGTAGTAGGGATGGTAACTAGGGATGGATTAGGGTAGGTACCTAAATAGACGACGATGAATCAATACCTACTTGCACTTGTCGTTCGGAGCGTAAAATCAAACACCTGTCGTTTTATAACGATTTATTGTACAAAACAATAATACATTAAAATGTACAGGTATGTTTAAATTTTTGGACTCAGGTCCCAAACACTGGACAATCATGTAATTATCCTTCCCTTACAGACACCATATTGCTCGTCGAGGCGTCAGCACTAATAGAAACAGACTCGGCTCTAGATAAGCAAACTAGATTATACGAGAATAAAAATAACAATAAATTAATGTGCTCACAACTTAAGTACTCATCGTCTATCGCACTGTTGTCGACGGGCACCATGTAGTCTTTAATTAGAACAACGTAATATTATAACAAATCGATTAAACCTCCTAAGCATACTGTATTATATACACATTATGAACAACATTAGTCCTCTCTGGTGGTGGCTCAGGCGAGCAGATGGTCAGGCGACCCGCTCCCGTCGCGTCGCCGCCCCGCCTAGCTCGAATCATCACTTGTACACATCTAAAGCCAATCGATCACAACATCGGCAGACGAGAGCGGCGGAAGTAGCACAGAGAAGCGGGTGAGGAACTATGTATCGATGGCGTTTACCACTTGTCAATGACTTGCTCGTTCACTGCAAAACAACCAGAGCGTTATGTGTCGTGTGCGTTCGAACGGAGGTTGCCGTCCGAACTTACTGGGTCTTATGCAGATATCACAACCGTGTCGTAGTTACTAAATGTGTAGTTTCACTGCGGGATCACAACAAACAATGAGTGTTCATGGAATACGTGCGTGCAGCGGCGGCGGAGTCACGGCGGCGCGCTTACAGGTGCCACGACGGCTGGGCTGGGGACAGAACTGGCGGTTAGTGCATGCGGAGCGGCGGGCCGGCGGCCTCCCGCGCCGCGGCCCGCCGGGGAGCCAGGGAAAGGTCTGCAAGTACCACCACAACCGAACCAGACACTTCATCCGTGACCTGGCTACAGCTGTCTCATTCATAACATTCCAAATCGTTACATTCATTGCTGTTTACGCTTATAGCGCTTTTGTAGCTTGCAAAACTTTTAGTAGGAAGTGGGATACACAAACATCTAAACAGACAACATTGCATTGTGTGCTGATAGAATAGATCGAGTGTGGCACATAACCAAAACGGGAACATGAGTGCAAAATGTGAGGAAAGTGCAGTTTTAAAGTAAAAAATATAGGAAATAAATATGTAATCAAATGCAATAATTATTTTTGACTATTTTAATTAACTGTAAAATAGTAATGTATAAACACTGTACATTCAATTCAAATAAGTTATTTGAAACCAAACAAGTTATATGGGGATAGGGACATCCAAAAAAGGTTTTGAGCATGCCCTGAAGTTGTGCAGTGTATGTATCTGAAGATATAGGCTGACGACCTCCTACCATAGTAAATATACTATAGGGCAACTTATTACAATACATTGTATAGACATGTCACTCAATAACTCTGATACCATTCGTATAGTTAGCACCTTGCAGTTACATTCTCTACGTCAAATAGTGCTCTCAAGAACAGAGTGATCAAGTGTCATGTTAGATTATAAATCTATGTTATAAATCACATCAAACTGCACTCATTATCATCAATAGAATCATGCAATGCACTCATGCAAGACACTCTTATATAAATTCAAAACTTATGTACGTACGGACCTGTTGTACCTTTACATTTTAATAAAAATGGACCAATTTAGATTCAGTTATTAAACTTAAAATAATATTATGTCTCATTCATAAAATATTTGATGTCTTATCGTCGATCCACAAACAAGAGACGAAAACTTAAAATTACATCCACAGTAAATACATAATAAATAAAGTTTTACACCAAATACCGATAACTGTAGTCATTACTTCATATACCTTGTGTTCGTACATATATTTTGTTATTGCCTGTTCCAATATTAACTGGTAAGTAGTAAGTTCAATGTCGGTCTCGACATGGGACTGCAGTTAATATGCACAACAAGGCACTGGCGGCAGTTTCCGTAGCGCATTCATGACGAAAACTACCGCGCTCGATGGTTATTAGCAAGGAATCATTCATTCTTTATTTGTTAGAATTAGGTCACAAGTGCTCACAAATAAAATACATTATGAGAAAACTGAAACGCATTACGGAATGTTAGGAAGCAACCACAGGTGACAGGACAAAGAGATAGATATCCTTTTAGAGCTACGCTGAGAAAGTTCACTATTACCACGTCCCTAACCATACTCTTACGATAAATTACGCTAATATAACAATGCACGTTACTAATATAACAATGTAAGTTATACACGTCTGAAGTCCACACGGACAGGTACTGAGCTATGTGCGAGTCGCTAATCATTTGCAATACGGAGCTTTATTAATAATATACAATGAGTTACCGAATGCAATAAATCTAACTTATAAATTACTTTTTAATAACCCAATTTTTGGCGTTTCATGTTAGAAATATGAAGGTCTTCACAGCCACTTCACATGAAATAATCATTACTCTGTATAAAGATAAAATCGGTAAAGGAAGAAAATTCGCTCGCAGTCTGTAAAAAATGAGCTCCCAAATATTTATTGTCTCGCACACGTTACGTTAAAATGTATATAAAATGCATAATAATAAATTGCGGAAACGACTCCGCTAGATCTACGCCTAAGCAATACAGAGACACTAGACTTATCGTTTAGGTTCCATCACTGTTCAGTCATTGGTCCTTCACCGGGCGCGGGAGTGCACTAGGCCTCACTTCACACGGAGTGCGTCAGATTAGCATTCCAAACGGTTAGATACTGTGGTGAGCTCAGCTCATAGTCCATATGTTTCCACAGTGGAATTCGTCGCGCCACCAGCGAGCGAGGGCACGCGAGCGGGTGGCGCGGAATTCGGCGGGAGGGTTAGGTGTGAATGGAACGGGGCGTTGGCAGAGCACACGGGGGCGGGCCGGCTTATAGGGGTCCGTAGATGATGATGCCAAAGAAGACGGCCCACATGAGCACAATCCACTGCATGCCGTGGAGCCAGTCCGTCACGGATCGGGTCTCACCGTCGGAGATCTTGCGCGCGACGAACTTGAGCACCTCGTCGAGCAGTACCACGGGCACTGAGAACTTCATCACGGTCATCCACTCGTCCACCGACAGCGGCGTCACTTGGAACACGGCCTGCGAACATACACGCAACGAACACGTTTCAACAATGTACACAGTACGAGGCAAGCTTCAGAATATACAGACTTAGCATTGTAGCTGTCACTCTTACATACGTTCGTGAATGTTAGCCGATGTAATATTTATAGGTAAAAAAAAAAATAATTCTAATTAGTCCGTCAGATAGATCAACAAAAAATATTGAACACATATTTTTTATATATGTAATAAATCAAAAATTACGGTGATAAAGAACGTCAAAAGTTCGGGAGTGGGGGCTCGTGACGTCACGGCTAGGTAAAAGTATACTAAGCCGTGACGTCACGCGGAACTTCAACGCACTATATCTTTGTCATATTTTGTTTAATTGACAAAAGAAACAATACGTGCCCAATATTTTTTGATAATTTAAATGACGGACTAATTAGAATTTTTCATTCGTCATCCCTAATTGTACAGTAAGCACGTTTTCCTGTAACAGCTAATAGCGGTCAAGGGTTAGATATGAAACTTGATGATAATCTAATTGGTTTCGCATGTAGACGTTGTAGTTTTAAATGCAGCGGAAAGTCATGGTCTGAACAGGGTTTTTACGAATACTATGCTAGTATAAAGTAAAATTTAATAAATGATTGAATCAAGTGAAGATAGACAGATACACAGAAAGATCAGAAAATATTTATGAAGCTAATTTTAATGAAAATGTAGCTGTCCACTGATAGAAAATAGATCCTGTTTAGATCCCCTACTGGACTCTGTTCCTGAAAGAGACCGATTTTATTCGGAAACAAAGTTTTGTTATCACATCAGGCCTGCAACTTGCATATTAACGCACTTATAACTTTATATCAGTCCATCTGAAAATTTTACTCACCGAAAGGACCTCAATGTGCAAGATGACAAAGTGAAGCGTGAACGACAGAGCCATGGATCCGATCAGCCACAAGTTGGACCATGGAGGCATGGCGATGAGAGACTGGTTCTCTGAGAGAGAGTTCATTGCGTTCAACATCTCGATGGTGACAAGCACAGACAGAGCCATCGTCATGGGGTGGGGGTCGGTGAAGATCTTGCAGTCAATACCCTGAAAAAGTCGATACAGTGTGATGAAAATTAGGCCAAAACACAAAAAAATTGCAGCAACGCTTGCGTAGCGTGCTGATATAAATTTGCCTCTGTTAAACTAGCTAGACCTTAGGTTAACAAAGACGCTACTCGGTATAGTTATGATTCAAATCCGTTCAGCCATTCCAGCGTGAAGGAGCAACAATCATACATATAAATGGACATAGTTTCGCATTTATAATTAAGTGTAAAGTATCTACGAATCTGAAACAGAATCAAGGCTAGAGCTTTAAATTTGTGTTTCTTTAAGCGCAGAATACACTAGGGAACATTTTATCCCGCAACATTGTACGTGACGCGGGGCATGTTGCTTGCTCAATTTCTATGAGCACTGACTTTGTGGCCGGCAAAATGTTCCGCGACAATTGTATCGGAACACTTCACGTCGTTGTTGAGGGTTATGTTCCGCAACATGTTTCTTCATTTATCCCCTAGTGTATTCTGCGCTTTATTGACGAAAGTTGAAACACAACAGTTTACAGTAAGTCAAATGCTAGTTTCAATTTCTATTGAGATTATCTATTGTGACTCCAGTAACAAACGAACCTTAGGTAAGGAACTAATGTACACGAACAGACTCGTGTATTAGATGAGAAGATGAAATGATATATTTGCTATCTTTAAGATTTGTATTTATTTACGAACAACGAGATAATAAGATAATGAGGCGGCTTGACCGTTACCCGAATATGTAGAGAAGGCTAATTACGCGATGTCTTACGTAAGGCTCACGCGACCTACATTGTCGAAACTGATACTTAGGTGTTCGATGTGCCTCGAACATTATAACTGATTGTGGAGTTGGAATAGGTAGTTTAAAGTAGATTTGTGTTCTTTTGTATGTTACATACCTTGAAGTCATCGCCACCTCCAATGCACTGCAAATGGTGGGTCAGTTGCCAGTAGCTCATCTGAGGTCCGTATGGGGAGTACATGAACCACCAGGAAGCGGCTCCTACAGTGGCAGCACCGACGTAACCACCGATAGCCATGTACCTTTACAACAACATATCTATTAGTGGTGTTGATCGCAAGAAGGTATTACGGTAGTGACCACGTATCTATGTCCCTCTGAAGTTAGCTGCAAGTAGCCTCTGTCCCGTCAGAGCCAGCGCATAGTAAGCCTCAAGTGTCAAGGTAAGTGACAAGGCTGAAAGCACAGAACCGATCGATCCCCTAGGGCACAGATATAGGAAGACAACTAGATAAAGTCTTAAAATTCAATACGGCTGATATCTACTTTCTTATGTCCAATATCATCAGTTAGAAAGGGCTGTATACATATATCAATGCGACTTCAGAAAGTTAATCGTACCAGGGCGCTTGAACAAATTTCTATGCAGGTTCATACAAATGCCCTGGTACGAAGTCGCAGAAATAGCATTGAGATAAAGTATGCACCTCTTTCTAGCTAACATATATGGACATAAGAAAGTAGAGATCAGCCGTATGAGTTAATGTTCAGAGCATAAATGAATTTCAAGACTTCAGCTAACATATATGGACATAAGAAAGTAGAGATCAGCCGTATGAGTTAATGTTCAGAGCATAAATGAATTTCAAGACTTCTTCTATGCTTTAGTCCTATTTCTTTGACCAAGGGGATCCTTGACTGATGCGCATTTTTTGACATTAAGCTGGGTACGGATAGCGCGTTTCTGTATACGCGTAGTGGAGGTTCGCTGTGCACGCGTACATTGGATACGCGTACAGTTAGTGGATCGCCGCGAACCTGAACGCGAGGTCAATCGATCCATAGCGCTACGCGAGCCAAAACCGGCGCCGCGTGCCAGCTCGAATTCCCCAAAGTGTACGCTTAGCTGCAAGTACGGACATGGCGTTCCAAGATACGCGTAACCGACTACGCGTACCAATGTACGCGTTATCCGTACCCAGCTATAGAGGTCGCTCTAGGAGGTTGGTCGACCGACAGTTAAGAGGAAGGAGAAGGTCCTATATTTGGCTCGGGTTGTACTAGGATCGGTCGAATCGTTTACTGAGCCTAAATCCAGAGGGACATAAATCCGTTGTGATGACTGTACCGCGTAGGTACACCAAATCCGTCATTGAAGTATGATGGAACGTCAACGGCCGATGGCAGATGACTCGAGAATCAGACGATGTCGGTAGAGGAGTATACGCGGTCACATACTTTTACATGCGTTTGTTTCGATCGGCGAATTCTCCCGTAGATGCCCAAGCATACTTCGGCCGATACGGATTTGGTATAATCGAGCCTTTGGCTGAGGCAATATTAGCTGATGAATTGAAGGGATTAGATAAAAAAGTGATGAGGACATGAGCTAAGTAGCTTAGGTACGGACAATAAAAGTTGAAACTCAAAACCTATATCAGTTCATAGGCCTCCATAAGAAGATGAATAATTTGCCCTTACACGCTGGGCAAGCGGGTTGAGGATCGTAGGGCTTCTCGCACCGTCGACGGTGCTGCCCGTTGGCGGTAAGGAAATATAGCTGTGCCGGGATAAAGCTGCGCTGTGCCGCAATCAGCCGAACTTAGTTTATTATGGAGCAGGGTGCACCACGGTCCCATTAGGGTAGCTTAGGTTTAAGCCGGTTTCAGACTACGCTATAATATAATAGCATAATAGTAGCTTATAACACAACAATATCGCGCACCATACATTGCTATGGACACGTTCACACTGTACTGTACTATATATTATTGCTTACTATCGCTATAAAATTGGTGCGATGCGCTGAGTTCATACTGATCTATATTACGCGCCGCTTTCTTCCTCCTCCCTCAACCCCGGCCGTCCCGCATCGCGGTCAATCGTCGGGGTCAACTGAGCTTGCTATATACTATAAATGCTTGCGATAATATCGCGTAATGTGAACGTCATGCTATATAATATAGCATTAGGTCCTTCTTTGCAATACTATATAGCACAAGATTATAGCCTAGTCTGAAGCAGGCTTAAGTTTTCCGTGGCGACTGGAGTATTGGCGTCCCGTTTGGCGTTATGTTAGCAAAATCAGTATTGTCGGAATATAATGGCCGGAAGAACAACAAATTATTCGTTTACGACACCTCACATTGTGTATCAAAATTAAATTCTATATTTGTTGCCCTGAAAACTATTTTGTATATAAATTTATTACCTGACGTCAATGAAGTCATTACACTTATGTCCCTGATACAGAACCCATAAAAACGATGACGGTATTTAAAAATAAATTAGTGAAACGGAAATAAAAGTGAACGGAAAGTTGTATTGTTTTGTTTTTATTTGCATAAGAATATGTCATTGTTAGTTTTAGTAGGATGTAGTGAGTCAGAATGCAAAGTAGAACGACTGATTAAAATGAAAAAATAAAACTAATTGTATACATATAGGTAACGTCTCAGCCATCAGACTATTTTCTGTGTCAGGGGTAAACTGTTTCGAAAAATCTGAAAATATTTATGTCTGACCTAATTAGCCCAAAACATACTACCTTGGATTGTTGGCAGAAAGTACCGGTATGAGACATATGGTACATGTCGTGATTTCAAATCAAATACCAGAGAACTTTATTACAACTTCACTTATTTCAAATTTATTTTATAATTTGTTTAAAATTTAATTTTGCGTGCTTTTATGCCGATCATGGTTGTTCATAATTTAGTACCGACCACCTATTGTTATATACCCATGTTTCGCAAATAAAGAGAATCTGAATCTTCAAATTGATTTAAAAACCTTCATAACCTATTATAGAAATTACCTAGCAAATTCAATCAGATTAAAATTTGAATTGATGTCATTTCGGGTAGGAGATTCTAACACCTTTGGAACGTAAGCCAACTTCAACTGCCCATGGTGCACCTAACTAACATACGGGATTCTGGCGACCGGCTGATTGCAGTTGTAACGCAGCCTAACTCCAGCCAGCTTGGCTATATTTCCTATAATTCTATGACGACCGACGGGCAGCAGCGTCGGGCGGTGCGAGAAACTGTACCCATGAGGAGACCTATTTCCAGCAGAGGACTGATATAGGCTGGTGTTGTTATTGGTTGAGTACCGAATAAAGCTGCTATTTTCTAGTACAAATCACGTACATAAACTCTCGAATGTGCTCTCACCTGAAGAACAGCCATCCGGAGATGAGACCCTCATCAGCCTTGCGGGGGGGCTTGTCCATGATGTCGAGATCGGGCGAGTTGAATCCAAGAGCGGTGGCAGGCAGACCGTCAGTGACCAAGTTGACCCACAGAAGCTGGACGGGGATCAGAGCCTCGGGCAGACCCAGAGCGGCAGTCAGGAAAATGCACACAACTTCACCAATGTTTGAGGAGATCAGGTAACGGATGAACTGCTTCATGTTGTTGTAGATGGCGCGACCTGATAGTAATGATCAATTTAATTCAAACATTCTTACATAAAAGCGTAATGCCGCGAGGATAGTCGCCATTAAAATTCTACCCTCTTTCTTTACACATAACTTTATTTTTTACGTAGTTGCATCCAGGCGACGAAATGACAGACACTTATAATAGAAAACAAACTGCATGAGGTCTATCAATCGTTTTTCGTTTTGTCCACAATTTGTACATTCCGCAGAGATAGCATTGCCAGACTATTTGAGCATTCGCTGATACTATAATGCCCATTAGATTTTGACTTACGCGAGTGAACGTTGTTTATTAGTCTTTATAATTATGTGAAAACCAATGTCAGCACCCCATTTTGCACGTAAAAAACTAAATAATAGATTTGTTGAATGTATGGGGGAGCCAGCAGTTTGCCAACTAACCTTCCTCAACAGCGGCGACGATGGATGAGAAGTTGTCGTCAGCGAGCACCATCTCGGCGGCGGACTTGGCGACAGCGGTTCCGGATCCCATGGCGATACCGATCTCAGCCTTCTTCAGGGCAGGGGCGTCGTTCACACCGTCACCAGTCTGTGAAAGAGGTGCGAAACCTCAATTAAGTAAGACTTTACTAAACAGAACTAAACACTTTTAACCATACATATTAATATGCATTGCTAAAATGAGGAGTTCAGCTACCAGCGTTTGTTTTTCCGTTGACTAACGACCATAACAGCTGCAAAGAGAGACTTATTAGGCTTCGTGACATAGTAGACAAAGGCTGGCCCGTAACATATAAAAATAATATTGCTGAAAATGCTAATGGTTCAGTAACTCAAAATATGTTCATAGTAAGTCAGTGAATCAATCTGTGGCCTGCCTGTGTATGTCATTTTATACCTTAGTACAAAGTTTGCATTGGAAGTATGTATGGAAATGGAACAGCGCCCTAAGACCCGATCAGCCTAATTGATTAATTATTTACAATCACTTTCCGATAGTATGTTACTATCAGACTATCAAACTGCTGATATATTCATTATCATTACAATCAATTGTTACAATTAATTTATCCGTACAAGTTTTGTCAGTAAACAGTAAACGATTACCCGAAATTTCGTTTATAATGTTCACTAAGATCTTGTGCGAGGTTAATGTATTGTTGCAACTATGTATAACAATCTCAATATGAACTTTACAACACCTACAGACAGATGTTGCGATGATAACTTTCGAGCATTCTAGTTTATAAACAACGCCTTAACGTAAACAAGGCGCTTCCAGCGATGTTTTGAATGTAAACATTAAATACACTGTATTCGCCTAAAATTATGAAGACATTGTTAGGAGACCATTAAACTGCGTTTGTTATTTCCGACTGTCTGGCGGCCTTCCTTTGCAATGTTTCATCTATTTGCTTGACCAGGCGTGAGCTCAAGTTGAATGGAAATAAATGACATGTTATTTGTGACGTTCAGAAACCACGTTAAGAATTGAACGCATAATGGGATGAATGGGTTAAAGTTTCTTGGATGGGAAAATCTCACGACTTTTACCCATAATTTTGATTATGCGGAAAAGGCGTAAAAATGTATCTTCTATTTAGAAAGATAATCAGTACATTTTTATACAAGAAAATATAAAAAAGCGCCCGAATGTTTCCAAAACTTTGACTCAATCCTTCCCTTTTTGTATGAGCTGGCCACCTCTATTGTCGTAGTTTTATCATGTATATTATCCATGGCTTATCGACTGAAAAAGAATAACATCGGACATCTCTATACAAAAGTATAGTTAACGGAAACGTTGCAGTTGTAGTAAAGTATGTTTTTCACACTCAGATTGAAATAGCCTAAAACTGTTTTTGTGTAAAGTGTTGTACTCACCATAGCGGAGATTTCGTTCATGCTTTGCAGGTACTCAACGATCTTGGATTTGTGCTGGGGCTCGACGCGGGAGAAGAGACGGGCGCGGGCGCAGGCGGCGCGCTGTTCAGAAACGGGCAGGTCGTCGAATTCGCGGCCAGAGTAGGATTTGCCAGTTGTGTCCTCCTCCTCAGTGAACACTCCGATACGCCTGAAAATATATACAGTAGTTCAAAAGAGCACAAATTATTTAAACGTGTCTTAAATTAACTAAGGGCCGCATATTATGAATGGGTAGAATTAATTTTCTATACCATCACACTAAGTGGTTGTTTATCAACCTTTTTTATCCGGGTACTACGCGACGAAAGCCGCGGGTGGAAGGCTAGTTTAAAGTACACTTAAGTGGTAACTATCTAGACGTATTTTAAAATGTTAGTTACCTGCAGATAGCTTCAGCGGTGGCCTTGTTGTCTCCAGTGATGACAATGACGCGGATACCGGCGGCGCGGCAGCGGACGATGGAGTCGAACACCTCTTTACGGGGAGGGTCCAACATGCCGACCACTCCGACGAAGGTCAGGTTCACTTCATACGTGAAGAATTTGGTAGAGTCTCCGAGGTCCATCTCTTCAGGCTTCAGTGGGTTGTCGGCGGTGGCGAGGGCGAGGCAACGCAGAGTGTCGCGGCCGGTACCGTACTGGCGGGTCAGTTCGAGGATGCGGTTCTTCAGGGTGGAGCTCAGAGGCACCTTGCTTGTTCCGACGCGGGCGTGGCTACAGCGCTCCAGGACACCCTCGGGCGCTCCCTTCACGAACAGTTTCGGGCCGTTTCCAAGGCGGGAAGGCTTGAGCGGTGTGCAGTAAGAGGACATAGACTTCCTGTCACGGGAGAACTCGAGAGTGAACTCCTTCTTCCATTTGGTTTCGATCTCCTGGCGGACGACGATGGCGGACGAGCGGCGGTCGAGGCCGGTCTTGGGCACGTTGAAGGGGTTCATCTTCTCGGCGAGCACGATCAGGGCGGTCTCAGTGGCCTCTCCGACCTTCTCGAAGGCCTGCTTGAACTCGTTGAAGTCGATGGCGGAGTCGTTGCACATGATGCAGATGGTTCCCAGCTCGTGGAGGGCGTCGAACTCGGCGGCCTTCACCTTCTGTCCCTTCAGGTAGACGTCGCCGATGGGCTCGTAGGTGGAGCCAGTGATCTCGAACTCGAGGAAGCTGCTGTCGCCGCCCTCGACCTTCTCGAAGATGAACATGCGGGAGACGGACATCTGGTTGGTGGTGAGCGTGCCGGTCTTGTCGGAGCAGATGACGGACGTGCATCCAAGAGTCTCCACGGAGGGCAGAGACCTGACGATGGCGTTCTTCTTGGCCATACGGCGGGTGCCGAGAGCGAGACAGGTGGTGATGACGGCGGGAAGACCCTCAGGAATGGCGGCGACGGCAAGAGCGACGGCGATCTTGAAGTAGTAGACGGCGCCCTTGATCCAGCTGCCTCCGTGCGCGGGGTCGTTGAAGTGTCCGATGTTGATGGCCCATACGGCGACGCAGATCACGGAGATGACCTTCGACAGTTGCTCGCCGAACTCGTCGAGCTTCTGCTGCAGGGGAGTCTTGATCTCTTCAGTCTCTGACATCTCGACACGGATCTTACCGATGGCGGTGTTCAAGCCGGTGCCGATGACGATACCGCGGGCCTTGCCGGCGGCGACGTTGGTTCCGGAGAAGAGGATGTTCTTTTTGTCCTGGTTGACGGCGCGGGGGTCTGGAATGGCGTCGGTGTGCTTGATCACGGAGACGGACTCACCGGTCAGGATGGACTGGTCGATACGGATCGTGGTCGAGAAGATCTTGATAAGGCGGATGTCGGCGGGGATCTTGTCACCGACCGAGACCTCGACGATGTCGCCGGGTACGATTTCTTTCGCTCTTATTTTTTGAACACCGGATTTGTCGCCTCTGATTACTTTACCCATCTCGGGCTCGTATTCTTTTAAGGCTTCGATGGCGGATTCGGCATTTCTTTCCTGGAAAGATGTGAAATGAGATATTTATTGGTGAAACATGAGAAGATTATACATAATTTGAACTTATTGAGAGTTATCTTACCTGCCATACTCCTACAATGGCGTTAGCGATAAGAATTAATAAAATAACGAAGGGTTCTACGAAGGCTGAGAAAGCATCTTCGTGTTCTTCAAATAAAGCTAAAACCTGGAAAGAAAACAAGTCACATTAACAGTCTTATCTCAAAAGTATACGGATTAGAGTGATTAAACATTTTTTTGTATACTTACGAATGAGATAATAGCGGCTAATAGCAAAATCTTGACTAAAAGGTCGTCGAACTGTTCCAGTACTAACTGCCATATACTTTTACCTAAAATGAAAAGAGAAACATGACAATACTTTGAAGAATCTCAAAAGGGTTGTTTCTAAAGAACAAAAGAGTGATTCGAGTGGACTTCAGATTCACGTATAGAGCGAACCATCTACGTAAAGCGGGCGGAACAAAACTTTTTTATCTTTTTTCCCAACAATAAACATGTTCTTCATTATTTCTTCATAATACTACAGGCTATATTTGTATCATCTTTTAACATCTTTAACTTCAGTTATTCAAAATCTAAATTATAGGCCCTTTCTGAATTTGCAATTTCTGGGACCTTAATGGGTTACCTTACACTACTTGGCGTGGCTCGTGGATTCTTACCTTCCTCAGTAGGCAGTTCTGAAAAGAGAAAAAAGCAGCGATAAGAATTTTTGAATCAAACATCAAAGGAGTTAATTTAGCCGGCGATAAACTAGTCAGAACAGACGTGCGATCTATCTCAGCAGTTACGATCGTACATAAATACACGGCCCGGCATAGCCGCGGCTAAATCTAAGAGATCCACAGCGTTGGATGCTAGCTTGTAGGTGTTCGTTCAACTATACAACGAATAGGTAAGTACACGGTATGCAAAAAACTGGCAAACAATGACGTCATTATACAAATGTCGACGGCGTGTTTCGACGGTTCAGACAGAATTCATGATCCACGTATCAGCATACGTTATCAACAAACAGCAAAACTGGTTTCTTTAGGGCTACTACGCAGGTTTAAATAGTTCTATAAGTAGTTAAAAGCACGTGTTTATCGTACAAAAAATATACCTATGCTTATTAAACGCCATTTGATATATCTTCCTATAGTGGATTTCTTTGTTACTGATATCGTTGTCTAGATTGCAGGTGTATGTACAGCCAGCTAACGGTAATCAGTAGACCTACGAAAAAAATTAATGTTGATTTTTAAGCCAGTGTTAGGGAGTTTACCCACCCACATATCGTAGAACAATATCGTCTGTCGTATGCTCGAAGGAAATATTGTGAACACATGCTTAGGTACTTATATCTCGAGACTTATTAACTTATCAGGCAACAACATTGTAAAAATAGTCTCGCGACATCGAAAGGTCCGTGATAAGGAACAGGATAAGAGTGTGCAAAATGTTTAAGATAAGCAATTTAAATTAGTCTCGCACTAGACTAGTGTGTGTGAATGGCCGACGCTGCGTTTGCATTGGGCCACGACTTAAGCCTACGGTGGCGCGACCCGCACACTGACCTCATCACAGACGCATTGCTTACGTCACAACCTTGCTGACGTACCGGATACAATGGTCTTTCATCCGCGCATCGATTAATATCAATCAATAACAAGGTACAATTTAATTGTTGTATTGCGCACAACCTGTATCTAACTAAGGGATCGTGGAGTCAATGAGAATGTACGATAAGTTTTATCGTTCCGTTTGTCCCAATGGTGCAGTGTAATCGGGCAACGTGCTGTAAGTCAATCGTTGTATCGACTCTATTTGCGTATTCAGTCCGACTGCCAGCCGCAGCGAGACTAATGTAAGCAATTAGTCAACGCGTCGATAACGCGGTGTCAGCATCTGTGCACACTGGCCACTGATCATGTCTAAGCATAAAAAATAGCACGAGCAGTCAATCATGCACGGAGCGGTACCATTTCCTCCTCCAAGACCCACGTCTTAACAATGAATGCGTGGTGCGAATGTCAATAAGTTAACACAATATACAATATTTGATTATTATATTTCAGAACGAGCATCGAGGTCTCGATTTACGACTTCGATCGAGGAGTAAAATTAGATTTTATGATAGCAATCGGTGAAGATAAATATAATTTTAGAGCTAAGCTGTAAAACTAACAATCGTAGGAAGCTGGCATCTACTTATCGGAATACCACAGGTGAATTGGGCGACCTTGGATTACCATTTGTTTTTTTTTTCAACATGCAACAGACAAATCACTCTTGCCTCTGAGTGATTATGTGATTAATCAATGAACTTGTGCTATTGTGAATTCAGTTATTTTATTTTCTGTCAATACTGATGTACTGATGTTTTAAATTAGTTTTATTGTTTAGTTAGTTTATTTTAAGTATTTTGTAATTTAATTGGTGTACCTACAATAAAGAGTTATCAATCTATCTACATCAGGCAGAATAATAATATCTTTGTAGCTCTTCAAAATTAAACAAATAAATAAATCTATTCTATCATTCAGTGATATTGAGATAAAGGTGAAAGTACGATAAGGATTGAACGAGGTTTTGCAAGTTTTCTTTTTGTTCTCAAAGAGAAAGTTGGGAGAAAACAAAATGCGAAAGTAAAGCATCAAACATTAAGTTCTGAGAGCTAGATTCATCTTTGACGTGCTAGTTTTTTTTTTACATCGGACGGACCTTTGTTACTATGAATTATACTAAGGTATACGTAGGTAGCGTATGGTATTAAAGAAAATTGAAGTAAGCGGGGAGAGCGAGGCCAATTCAATTTCTTGTTTCATTTTATGTTAGAGTTTAGATTTGACGCAACGTTCGTGATGTCGCCGTTAAGAGGAAAGTTAAGACGTATTAGGTTTCGGTTAAATGAGTATGATACGTAGATTATTAGTCAGTTGCTACAGGTAGAAGATTTTCAGTACAGATAAAGTCTGTGTGTACTTAGAGCGTCAGTCAGCCGCTTTCATAGACGCAACCCGCCAACGTAGATCCAAAATAACCCCGGGTGAAATACCTACCTATAATATATCAGTAGGCACTCGAGCTAGCAGTGTGCCAGCCGAAAGCGCTTTCAATTCAATATTCTGAATTCTCTAATTGACTGAAGCAAAGTAATATACCGACCAGCTAAAGTACGGAGTTACAAATTCTGACAAAATTAAGACACTTCCGCCGATAAAGTACCAACCGCTACCTCGCTAATAAGAGTTAGGGCTAATTTAGTTTTGGCTAAGCAACGTTTGCCTTGTTAAAATTGAACAAATATTGTCGCATTATCAGGAATGTATGTTCGAGTAGCATGAGCATACATGGTTTATGGGTTTCGAGGACATAGCGTAACTAAATGAAGCCTAGGGTAAAGTAGCAAGTAGTTTCTGATATTGCTGGCATCTTGTATTTATAACTATCGAAGCAGTGCCCTTTATAAATACGAAATATATAAACAGAAGATTGATTTATAAAGATGGCTGTGGGAAAACTGTATAGATGGTTCTACTACATTTAAACTAACGAAGAGTACTGCAAAAAATCTATAATATTTGGTATTAGTTGTAGCCGATCGTTGATTCAGATTTTGCAACATTGCCTAAACATGATTTTGTACAGTCTTGAACTTCTAATAAATACAAAATATTCTAGATTCTAGTAACATGGTTCACTTCTTTATGATGTTTTGAGGGACAACGAACACAGGCATGAAGCATGACATGAAGTAGGTTCCTCACTAAGTTAGTTCGACCTTAATTCAACTCGACGTGAAAATTAGATGTAAACATTATCAATACGTTTCATAAGTAGCAATAATAATTAGATCCTACAAGAGGCAGATGGATTTTCGAGTGATATATTCCGTGCCTATCAAGACCAAGGTTTTGAAGAATGACGCGAAGTTTATACGATGTTCCCGAAAAACAAGCAACAGTTGCACGAAGCCGAAAAAATAAACAAAGCATAGCTAGATTCTGTGTTCGCCGCATGTTTTTGTTCAACATTGTTTCTGTTGCGGTGTACATTGTCGGTAATAAAGACACAAAATGTGAGCATAACGGCTACAGTTGTAAAACGTGCGAAGTAAATCAACTAAAATATTACAGCTGTAATATCAATCACGTTGCTTACTTGATGAAATCGGAGATTCGCAGATAATTTAAAATGACAACGGATTATTCAAACTACGTGTTCGGTTTCGATGCAATTCAGTATCAAAACCGTTTACATAGCATTACCTAATTAAATGGTGTTCGATTGCAAGATTTTTTAATGTAAGGTATTTCACGAATTGCACATTTTTCAGTATAATTTTTGTATATTTTGTACTGTGTGCAATCTAAAAGTTTTTAGAGTAAATTGAGCTATGAATATTTTGCTAATATCTTTTAGATATTTATAAGCGGTGAGGGAGGTCCGTACGCAACGTCGCGTTGTCACGCCTGAGAGGCCTTTCCAGCGGCCTGTGGTCAAGCATACGCACCATTGGCCAATCGCCTCGAGGATGACCCACTACTCTTGTACTTATAAATACATCACATCAAGCCACAGAATAGCTGTCAGGTTCGTGTGTGGTTCATCGTCCATCATCCATCGCTCTCCGACTGCAAAGCTTCGACCGGCCACCATCAATCTCGCTGTACATTTACATCAAACACATCTCGGTACTATTTATGTGCACCTACACCGATACACCGATTACAACTTGAAAGGAATGCGTAATTTTATTGATACGCGCACGTGGTCTACTTTACAGATTTAATCTTTCAACTGTATGGATTAATATGTTAGAAATAGAAATAGCGATTTATGTATAATGAAGTACCACATTAGTACCAATTAGCATATTATAGACTTTTCCAATTCCGTACATGTATTTGTTTAATATCAACATTAAAAAACTCATGCTAACGATGGCTATCTTCTAAAACTATTAATATAAAAGTAGAGTACTTTTTGAAAAATTTTGAATTAGCTAAAACTATTAAAAACATGCTTACATTACAGAAGACTTTAAATTATTTCGTAGTTGTTTGTTACAACGACCTACAAGCAACCAGGTCAAACTCGTACATAGACCTAATCTTAGGTACTATGTACATGAGTCCTACACAATCTCTTATGAAACATTTTATTACTTTTAGAGTGATAAAAATGCTTAGATACAAAATCGTGTCAATAGAAATAATGTCACTGAAAGGTGTTTTTTTCACCTTTGGAAATTTATGCACTCACACTTTTTATTTAATAATGCTCTCGTTGGTTATTAATCAGTGAGAACTTGAATTAATACTCTTATTAGCGGGAAGGCTTTTTTAAACTTCTGTTTAGTTGGTCTAAAGCTTTACAGAGATATTAATTTTCACTTACAAGCCCTTGAATTGAGTGGTCGGCTCTTATAAGATAAGTTATTTACAACAACTAGCTTTCCACCGTGGCTTCACTTGCGTGGTACTGGGATAAAAAGTAGCCTCAGTGTTAATCCAGGTCCTAAACGGCATATTCCAAGGTTCATCCAAATATCACACACATAAACTATCGCATTGTTAATAATAGGTGTGATAAGTGTGCAAGAAACTTAATTTGTAATTTGACACAAAGTAAATTACTTTAATTTTTGTTTCTATTCCATCAACCTAAACCACACCATAAGTTAATACCAGCAAAAACACATTCTAAATCACATAAAAAATTAATTAATGAACTGATTTCATTTGAATGAGTTTTATTTATCCTGGCAAGGTAATTTATTTTTAATTCCCTTGTCAACAAAGAATGATTCACGGTCAAGTGTGATCATCTGGCAACATTTCAAGTAACTGAGTATTATAGAACATTGTATGATATTATGCATGGTTACATAACTTTGTCAAGTTCATACAATGTAATTAATTATATCTAGACTTCTGACAAATCCTTTTAACTGACTTCAAATAAGGAGAAGGTTCTTAATTAATTTGGTTGTATTTTTCTTGTTTTAAGTTTGTTACCCATACCCCATGACTAAATAATATATGAACTAATTTGGAAAATTCTTTTATGGTTTGGGATGGCATTTAAATTTGAAGAAAAAATAGCAACCTGATGAATACATTTCTTTAAATTTTTCATTGATTTCATACTTGTATTGTAGAATGTAGTGTGTTGTAAAAAAGTTCTACTGTCAAATTAAGGTTTAGTGAGGAAATAATCAGCATTGCATTCATTCATATCGACATTTTTAACACTAATTTAAGTTGGTCTGTCATGTCTACAAAAAGAGCTGGCATTGTAAAAGAGTCTGACAAATGTAAAAAGAAATTACTAGCTATTTATACAAAAAAACATTTTACACCAGCCTTATTAACAGCTGGTATGCCATCGCTTTAGATATAAGACCACTAATTGTACCCACATTTCTATAATAGTTCCCTATTTTTAAGATTTTTATGTGCAATATAGGTTTATTTTGACAATTTGCTGCGCCCTGACAGGGAACATGTACAGACTATTTAAAGCTACTAAGACCTAAGCAACCAAACTATGTACTTGTATGCAATTAATAAATATGAAATATGAAATATTTATCTATGTCAGGTTTAAAGACACAAAAGACAATATTGTCTGTCGAGATCCAAATAGAATACCAGTGGTTTTTAATGTTGTTTCAGTTACTCTTATGTAAAATGTTCACCAACATAACACCATTGGTAGCAATTAGAAAAATGATATTCTATGCTAATTGATACTATATCTATTTATAGTTAAATATGGAAACCAATATTATAACATTTGATCTAATATTATAGGCTAATCTATTGATAACACTAGTGATAATACTGATTGGCTGTATGATAAAATACTGGATACTAAACTATCAGTAAGTACAGTCAGCGCCAAAAGTTGATTGACAAAATGTGTTTTCAAAACCAAAATGTCTTTTAAACTATTAGTGCTCGTGGGGTGTCTTACTTCGGTGTTCTTAAACAATCATCGAGTTATACAACACCACACGGTCACTACATATATGGGTGATTGTTTAGAGGCATTTAGATCTGAGAGCTTCCATTCTTTGGAAGGCACATTATGATGTTGGTCCTGGCTTAATCAGTCGTTAAGCTAAGTCAGAGGCCACTGGGTGGCCTATTATGAAGTAACAAGTAAAATTCTAATTCAAGGCAAATCGGCTAATATAGCTTTTAAGTTTAGCCAGAAGTTTAAGATAAGTGGCAATCTACTTTTGCCGCTGACTGTACCTATGTAGTATCGGCTCATGGCTATTAGTAGGATAAAGTAATAACAAAGATTTATATTTTTACTGGGAGGCCTATGTCCAGCAGTGGACTGCTATTGGTTGTTGATGATGATATCTTTCAATGAAGGTTTCTCGTTCAAAGTAAAATCTATCTTGTATAGAAATTAAGGACAGCTCTCGATATATGCAAAATCATATAAAAAGATGCTTTTCATAATGACTCTTTGAATGAATTACAAATAGTCAACAAACAATTCACATTTGCATCTTAAAGTTAACAAGGTCAAATATTTCCTTAAGGTAGACTTGGGTTAACTCGACAAACACCGTTATCAACAACTGTGAATTAACTACACACACTTACTAATGTGCCTATAAAACAAACTGTAAGGACATATTTACATATTTATTAATTTTACTTAATTATGGACATGGAGCTTTATGCTGATGTGTCCATTTCAAGCAGTGTTCAAAAATTAAGTCATTGTTTCTGTCACTTTTTTTACCACTGATAGAACAAATTTAGTTAAATGAAAATCTTATTGGATAACTGTCCATATCAAGTACTTCTGTATCAGCTGACCTTGCCATCTGTGTACAACCGTTCAGTTTCTGACTAGTTTGTAGCCTTTGTACAGATAATTTACATTAAATGTAAATGAGCATATTCAATAAAGGATAAACAACAGACTTACCATTTGGCCCATATTTGTCCTGGTTTCTTTTGATTTGGTCTGGGCTGAGACCTTTGTCTGGGTCTGTGCCAAAATATCCTAGGACTTCGTCCACGGATTTGGTGAATGCGTCCTCCATGGTGGAATATCTACGGTGCCGTCAGTTCTAAAAAGTAAAAACAGAATAGGTTAGAAATGACGAGTCATCATTCACAACTTGAAGTTTTGAGGTTATAATAATGAGCTTCGTACTATTCGAAGGGAACAGCGAAATTCTACATATTCGATGTAAAATAATAATATTTAGGGGACAGCTGATGATCGGGATACCCTTGGTCAACTTTCATTGACAGTAGGTACCGTAACCTAATTTTTCGTTGAATTGGGGCACCGTAATTACCTATGTATTGCAGATTTACAACGACTTTTCTATCACGTTATAGCTTTAGACAAACAGAGACGCAGATTTACAGGTAATACGCAAGTCTGTAGCGAAATCAACGTATTCTCATCATCACTGGCTGAACCACTCACCAAAAGTTTTGTATTGCATGAGATAAAACTAAAACAGTCCTTCACTAAACTTGATGATTCTGAATCCTTAAAGTAATTTTGCTAACTATATTTTGTACAAACTAATACTTTTGCTCGTAAGTAATAATTATCGTAGACGGCGAGAACACGAACACGTATCTAGCCCAGCCGTCATTTTTTCTAAACTGACGTAAAAAAAATTGACGGTTTGGTAGAGGAGAGCTCGATGGCAGCGCCACCTTTTATTTAGATTATGAATTGTTTCAATCAAAACAAAATCTTTTATTTTTTACTGCCTGCTATAAATTATAAATAATACCGTATTTTCTTAATTTGGTTTTTTAACTATGAGATTACGATAAAATATGGAAGTCTATTATCATTACAACGACATTATAATTTACATCAATGCATAAAATGTGGAGCCACGCTATAGGTCGAAAGTGTACCACGTGACGCGAAGCTATTTTTGTGCCAAAGGCGCTTACAAAATGCGGTATTTTTAAAAATAAGATGCTTTGCGTTATGTAACACAAATCACTTAAAATTATACGCACTAATTTCCATAAGAACCAGTTTAAGACACTATAACGCACTTTATGATGCCACACTCACAGTCGTTTAATTTTATGGTAATTTGGAACTTACTGAATTATTATTTTTTCAACAGCGTCGGGAAGGAAGGAAGAAATAAAAGTGGCGCGGGAGATGTTTTCCCACCGCGCCCCGAGTCTCGACTCCCGGGCGAAGAGCGACGATTTTAGAGCGGCGCGGGCGCGGTGGAGGGACACCGTCGGAGATTTCTTTAATTATTTTGGCAACAGTACTCGATGGCACAGCCGAGTCGCTTTCCAGGGTTGCATGTCGCATGGCGGCGGCAGTCGCCGGTCGTCCTATGATGATCTTTTTATAGCGGCCGCTGCCCGGCTCGAGCTCCCGGTGCTGATTTGCGGTCACTTCTGTTTACGACTGTTAAAAAGGTAGTTTTTTTGCCTATAATATGTGATCTTACAAACACCATATACGTATTAGGCGCTCCTTTATTGAAACCTACATTATGCCTAGATACCTGCATAATCAATTTCGATCATTCGACTCTTTTTGCTAAATTTTCCAGAAATTGGCAAGAAGTCGGTGTACCGTGAGTTTTCTTCAACGAACTAGTGTTTCCTACTTAAGACCCTTGACAGGTGGGGGCAATGATCAGATCTCGTACATGACCTTGGTTAAACTTTCCCCTGTTCCATATTCCTCGTTCATTTCCTTTTGCTACATAGGTCAAGGACAACCTACAATCCAAAAATATGTATGTATAATAATTTAAGAGTACTTTTGCGAAGCTTTTACTGAAAACCGAGCTGAGAGTAGGTTGGTAGCAAAAAGCTCTTTCAAAAACAAAACTGAACTGAAAGAAATAGGACCTAGAACCCATACCACATACTATATAAATAGTATTAATCAATCGTTTATTAGCATTTATCCTACATACCTAGGATCCCTATGTAATCTATGGTTTAGGCATATACCTACCTAGGATACATTGTAATTCAAAAGGTAATTTTTTGTTTGATTTTAGTTTATTTTAGCGCAGTTCACTCGTATATATAAGGAAAGTATAAACATTTAGTTTTACCTCTTTACAATAATCCTAACTCCAATGTTTAATTTTACATGTTTTTCATGTTTGTCACGTTTCCTTTGCCAGTATAATCAAATATTATTATATTTCTATAAATTCCGACAAAATCATATTATTGTGTTTGTGTTTCTTTTTCAGACGTATTCGAAAATTGTTATCTTAGAAAACTTTATTAGTATCTACTTATTACTAGAAGTCTGCCATCATCATCATCATCATCATCATCATCATCATCATCATCCTATAGCAGTCCACTGCTGGACATAGGCCTCCCCTAATGAGCGCCATTGCGCCCTGTCCTGAGCTCGACGTTGGGGTAAACGAGTTCTTGAGTGGAGACCGCGGCTCGGCAAACATAGTGTAGAAGTATGTTTTTAACCTAATTATTTAATCAATTCTAAGTGTATCTCCAGATGAAGCGATTTACGTGCGAGTCTATCGCGTATTAATAAAACTAAAGAATACATAAACTTTTAAGCCAGTGTTTTCTGAACGATTATGTGCTTTTCAATGTTCATAAAGGTGATGTAAATAGCATTTGTTTGGATGTAATTAAACCCTTTTAACTCCTTTTTTTAAATAAAATAAATAATTATAGAGTTATAAAGTTAGGTACGTAATCTAAGGTTTAATTCTAGGAACTGACATTCTAGCTTCTAGGTTATTATCGTCATAAAAGTAGCCGTGTTATTTCACTTTATTAAAGCGTCCTAGTATCACACTAATATTATAAATGTGTTAATCCGGGTTTTACTGAGAACAAACATACTAACTTACACACAAACTTTTGAAATTATGATATTATTATTTTAAAGTGTGTTTTAATTATTTTAGTTTTATTACGGTTTCGTTAACTAATCTTCCTACTTCCAATCCTATCCTATCCTACGAAATTATACTTGAACGTAAAATTTTGTGAGGATTTTTGGATGTTTGTTACTGTTTCACGCAGTTACTACTGAACGGATTTGGATGGAACTTGGAATATACATAGTTACATTCATAGTTTATGACTTGGATTAACACATAGGCTACTATTTATCCCGGTACTACGCGAGCGAAGCCGCGAGTGGAAGCTAGTAGAAAATAATTGCAATCTAAAACATGACATAAAATGAATAACTATAGATACTCATATTTAGGAACACGAAAGTGGCTTTCGTAGAGGGTCTACGCCGTAGACCTCAAAAGTTTAAATTGAATTCTATGTAAAAAAACATGTTCCTATTATTGTTAATATTGAATTTTAGTTATAAAAATTAACTGATATTTTCTGATAATACTTGCTAGCTTCCGCCCGCGGCTTCGCTCGCGTGGTATCCGGATAAAAAATCCGTTCTGTTATTGGCGGAACAAACATTGCATATTTTAAAACTTTTTTTTACAAACATCCACCTGTTTAATAAATAAATAATGCTGGACACTATCACACAGCATCATGTAGCCCCAAACTAAGCAGAGCTTGTATTATGGGAACCACATGACTGATAAACTACTTATATTTTTTTTTTTGTAAATACATACATATCATACTTCGTATGACCAACTCTGGTGTTGGAGTTTTTAGGCCGCCCAAAGGCCTCCAAAACGAAAAACGAAAAAAAAAAACAAATTAAATTTTACCTACTTTACACATTTTACGTTTCTATTTTTATCCTCTAAATAATGAGATATTTTATAATAAGCCTTATTACAGAGGTTACGTTTAACAACATTTTTGAATTTATTTACAGATGAATTAATCATGTATTCTTTACCTTACTTTACATTTACCCTTTTTTATGTCATAAGAAGTATTTCCTGTTTAATATCTCTGCAACAGGACCTTCAACTTGTTTTTGTGAGTGTCATTGGTAACGTTATTACCTACTTATACAATCCTGATGTGCTGTATAATTCAACCATCAGGGTTCTTGGTTTCATGAATGAAATATGCAACAGAATTTTCCGCTACGTGCTACTTTGTAAACAGAATATAACTTTAATCTGTGTTCTGTTTCCATGGTCGACTTCATAATGATGGGGAAGCTGATTGGGCATCTAATACGACATGACAGCCTCATACGCAACATCATAGAGGGATAAGTAGCGAGAGAGAGGTAGGGGAAGACCAAGAATAAAAACATGAGCCATATAAAGAGAGAAAGTCGTTGTGATGTCATATAGAGATGTAAAGGAAACTGCTTTGGAGAGAAGTCGGTGGAAGTAACTGCATCAGTCTAGCCGACGAGCTCTCAAATAAATGCAATTGATGGTAGGGTTATGTTTTATTGTATCTAAAAGACGGCTGGTTAAATTCGTATTATCGGTTATTATTGAAAAAGGGAATAAAACAATGTTTTACGTTAAGGGCGCCATTTTTCACATCACATCAAAGGATTCTAGAGTTGAATCCCGAGTGCAGCTAGGGATTCACGCTTGCCCAAGACGGAGACAGTTTTATAACACTTACATACTCTTTTCACTTTTTCTGATGTCGATAAAAATATGTCATATAGTATAGGTAATTAATAGAAGCAGATTTTTTGTAATTTTTTCTGCTAAACTGGTTAAAATTGCCGAAACAAAGTATCGACTATGTTATGTGACAATGGCAACTATCCCAGCTACCACGACGAAAAATGACAACCTTGCGTTGAACGAAAATATATTCAGAATTGTGAAAATAGAAAGTTGGAAGGAAACACGTGAATGCCAATGTTAACATCTATTTCGGCTGCTGGAATCGCACTAAAGAATATCTAGAGCAATTCTGCGTACGTTAAAGATGTCTTTAATCTGTTCTTGTAATAGGATCGTTAGGGAGATATATTGCAGGGGATCATTTTCCTCAATGCTGATTCGAGTCTTGCTTTGTGTTCACGTAAGTGAAAACTATATAGTTAGAGCGAGGAGTTGATGTACTAGACTAAACTAGACTCTTCAAGGTTTACATTTTAATAAGACGGACAAAAATGATTTAGCTATCTAACTTTGTTTTCCTATATTAAGTATCAAAACTAACCTTTCGGAACGAAAGTAAACCTTTAAGAAATTGAATACATTTTTTAAATTATCTATGGAACTATTAATTCCTAGACAATGAAGCGTGTTTTTACTGAAATTTTGTTTATTCTATCCACATCTAATGATGTACCTAGTCAACTTTTTTTTGTAGGCGTAACATTAGTTTCTGCTTATTAAGTAAAAAATACCCATAATAGATATAGCATTACTACATTTTACATTATATCATCTTCCATTTCGTGTCCTTTGACGGCGAACATAATTAGTTCCGGACATGAGAGCGAGGATGGCTTGCAAAGCCTAATTTTGTTTTGAAGGTTCTTTACAAGACGCACAATGCAACTGACCTGCTGTACTAAGTAAATAAATTGCAATTATTTAACTGAAATGAAGCCGACTGTCTGACTGCAGCCCACACTGTAAAACCTATAGATATGAAATTTGGAAGGTATGTTCCATGCATAGTTTGTAGGAGTGTATTGAGGATTTTCCAGAAGTCTGTGGGGTTTCCTGATATTCAGGCCAAAGACACTGTCTTTTTGTTGATGTTGTTAGCCTGCACTGTCCCACTGCTGGGCAAAGGTCTCCTCTCGAGTTTTCCATTCTTTGCGGTCCAACGCCAATGCCTGCCACTGATAGTCGCTGAAGATATCAAGCTCATCGCGCCATCGCTTGCGTGGTCTACCACGACTTTTTAATTAGACAAAATATATATACTAGCAAATCTCTAGGAACTAACATTATAACATTGGATAACAGTATACTTATCAGGACTATGAGCTTCCAAACACCATATTATAAGGCGATATGCTAAAATTGGGTAGCAAGGAAGCCATTAACTTACGACCCTAACCGCTTCAAAGAGAGAGTTAATTGGCATCTCCTGGGACAGCTTGCCCCATCGCCGACCTCATCCTTGCTTTCCCATAATATATAAAAAATAGGTAAGTAATGGAAGTTACTTGTACGTACGTATAGTTTTAGATATCCAAAACTTACGTACTATATTCCTTACAATATCTAGACACGCGGCAGCGTGTCAAAGCCAAGTTCAAGCTTGTTATGTGTTTACTAACCTTGTATAGTAAATTTAAAGTTACACAAATGGAATGCATTCTGTTCCATAACTGTAGACCTTATTAGTTTTACATGTCCGTACGATCAAAATTGCGATCATTTGCCCATATATGTAGGGTACTTAGTTATATGGGGTCGACATAACTTGTTTTTTTCTTTCATTTCTCACTCTCAGTAGTCATCACAACAATAACTCCTTTCTTACATAAGTCATCTTTCGCACAATTCATCCATCTTTTCTTTGGCCAACCTCTGCTAGCTACCTACTACGTAAAGCTCGATATGTAGACACAATTATTTATAGTAACGCGGTCAATATTTATATACTCTGCTAGATACTTTGGAAAATAGTGTCAAGTGAATTCAAGAAGGGTCTACCTTCTTGAGTCCTTCATTGTCGCTGAATAAACATGGGGTGAGTCGGTTTCGAGATCCTTAGGGTAGCTTTTTGGGTCATTGTGCTTACAACCAACCTAAAGTTTTACTTTACAAATGTAACTACGTACTATCTTTTTTCTAGGGGGTAGGTACTTATGCGTAAGTAGTTCTGCTTCGAGGTATAATCTTGTGGTATTTAAAGTTACGTTTATATAATTAGGTAAACTTTACGTGTAGTAAGTCCTTCTAAACGTAGCTAAGTTCTAAGCAATTCTTGTATTTCTCTAGTGAATTGTATTCTTTGGAGAAATTAATTTCTTAAACTGAATTACATGGGTCCCATAACACAAGCTCGGCTCACTTTGGGGCGGAATGATGCATAAATGATATGTGTGATAATGTGTGAAAATAACAGTGTTCTGTTTTATAAAATTGTTACCTTTCTTTCATAATTATTGTAACGACAAAGCCCCGTTAAATCTTTTGAAGGTTGATGGTAAACATCGATTCTGTCTTGAAAATTTACAATATCCAACTCTAGCTTCAATTGGCAGCATTCAAAATTACCCATAAAGCTCGGAACGTTTTAATGAGCGATTAAAAATCACTCCCAACTCTACTAGCTTACTATTTACGATATTTTATGGGCTATCAATTAATACTTTATCCAATACTAGTGGAAAACCCCGTGACTTTGTCTGCCTGCAGGGTTTTTAACTCCGATCATAAGTGCATAGGCATCAAGGCTGAAGGACTGAATTTTACGAAATCATTTATGAACATCTCTATACTAAGCTAGAAACATTCCTTCAAAATTTCAAGTCTCTAGTACCTACAGTGTTAGCTATGCGTTTATTGTAAGACAGTCACAGAGTCAGTCAGTAGCGTAAAAGAGTTTTATTATATTTAGATTTGGGCGTCGTACGTCATAATGTTTATGCAATTATTATCGAACGGCCATCATTAATGGATAATAACAATAATCTAACCAGTGATTATAGTAAACCCAAACATGCTTAGTCAGTTAATGTTTCCGTTATTTCGAGAGGGAATTTATTGATATTTTATTTATTAATGGGAAGAGCAAATTAATATTATGTATCTAATCAGTAAATTACTTCTTACATATCAGACTTGTATACTAAATGATTTTCTAATAAAATCGCTATGCTACACAAATGCAAGAGCGCTGATAGTGCTCTCATAATTTTCATAATCATAGTAGGTTTTTTATATCTATTGTTTTATGGGCTCACTTATTTAGTTTTGTAATTAAAATAAATAAATAATTATAGTCTGAAATAAAATATATTATTATTATAAACACAAATAAGAAGCTACGGTTGTTGCAATATTATAGCGAGTATTTCACGGTACCACATTATTTCCCAACTACTGCAAGGAGGATCACAGATGCCGTAAATATCCGTACTACATTGAATCTAGAAGGTGCGTAGAAATAGCTTTTAAAATTCCTAGATAATGTAACGAGAGCATTTGAATGTACTCAACGTACCTCTGATGTTTGTAAGGCTATTCGTCATCTGCAAATAAACGGGCGAAGGTAAGTAATAATCGAAATAGAATTATCGTGCTAGCTTGTGGCGTAACCATTGAAGCTGCCAGATATAGTCGTTGGCAGCTAAGGATTTGAGCAGAGAGCTCCAAATCCCTTCAAAACACTAGGCTGTGAAGGTCAGCTTTATTTCTGGATACGGGAACTGCCTTGTCTTGCAAATATGAACAAGCTCTTTTCAAGTATACCTATGCACGATAGGTAACCCGTGGCTTATTCAGCTCTACACGTATTGACTATGTCCAAGTTGGGTAAGGCCGACTAGGCTGAGAGGTCAGTACCTATAGGTGCTGGGTTGGAATATTCCATCTAACTATGTCCCAGGCAGTACACCGGCGTTGAGTTTTTATGCACGATATGCATTATTGACCACATATACCCAACACTTTGGTGTGTTAGACCGCACAATGTGCACATTATCCACATATGCACGACACTATTCTCTATCGGACTGACTGCATGAAAATGTCATATGGCCGATTCCTATATTATACCGTTACCGAATACGCCTCGTTTTCCTCTGAAAAACTGTCAAATTTTCGGCGCCTTGTTGTTAATTTCTGACAGTTTTTCAAGGGAAAACGAGGCGTAATCGGTAACGGTATAATATAGGAATCGGCCAATAGTGACTATTGGTCGATATAGTGTGAACAGAGAGCGTATTTTTCATACTTTTACTTCTTGAGATTGTTATGCCGTCTATTGTCACGACAAATATCGCCTCTACTAGCTATAAACTTTTTTATACTACTAATCAAACTGATATACATGATGGTACGTTAACCCCGTAGTCTACCTTTAGGTTGGTATAATTTGGTCTTTGAAGAGCGGGAAGAGAATCTGGAGTGCAAGAAAAGCATCTAATGAGTTTTTAAATGCTGCACATAACAATCCAGTAAAAGTGTTTAACAGCTTTGGATCAAAATTGAACAATTTGAAATGAACCGTGGATTGAAATGCTTCTGTTTTCTAACGTGTTTGCAGAATATGCTTTGACGTCAACGAATAATAGGTACCTATTTAGTTTGCTCGCATATTCGCAGTTTTATATACTGTGCAGAAAAATGTTTTTTAACAGTCGGCAGTTAATTTCACGGTAATATAGCAGATCCTATTAGCATCATGATTATTATAATTACAGTTCTTTAATTGTTTGCATGGTTGGGACAGGAAAGTAAAAATTTAATATGTCGCCTGTTTTTTATTAATTAATTATTTTATTTTATTTTATGGGTACAAGTTAAAATGATGTTCATTTAATTAGGTGTTTTATAGCCTGTCCACTCTACGCATGTTGAAGAAGGATCTGACTTAAGAAGTGATTTTAGAAGTAAAAATTTTGTGGCCGGTTATCTACATCTACACTAGTATTATAAAGAGGAAAAATCTTCATCTACACTAATATTAGAAAGAGGAAAAATTTGTACTTTTGTGTGTGTGTACGTTTGTAATGAATAAACTCAAAAACTACTGTGCCGATTTCAAAAATTATTTCACCATTGGAAAGCTACATTCACCCTGAGTAACATAGGTATATTTATTGCTAGAAAAGATTAGGGATCCTTAACACGTGCGAAGCCGTGACGGCCCGCTAGTCAATGATATTTGTTTTAAATCACCTCCCATATAAACCCCCTCACAATGTTTAAGCCACCACTGTTAAGTCATGCCTAACTTAATACGAATAATTAGTCTCGGTCGTGCTTACACTTTAGAAATTATTAAAAAATCATCGTTTATCGTTAGTGTTTTTTATTACTTTTATTAGGTACTTAAATAAGACTGTAACAAATAAATTGTAAACGTTTGTTCGAAAATCATGTTAAATATACTGATTTTTATGAGACTATTATAATTCTAAAACTTTGACTTAAAATCAAAGAGTTTTGATTTTTTTTTACTTATTTATTTTAGGTTACATTTATTTGATTGAAATCTAGCCAGTAGGATCAGTGAATTAATTAATTAATCAATCATGACATTTTCGAAGCTCGCACACTTGTTGTCTGGGTTGTCTGGAAGAAATCACTTTTAGATATAACACCGACAGTCGTACCTTTTTTAAAGCATAAACCTGCATACTGTTTCATTTTTTTGGTGTACAATAAATAGTTTATCTATCTTAGCGGGAATCTAGAGACCTATTGGTTAGGTGTCTTTTGATGAGCAAGAAAGAAAGAAAAGTGCTTAAAACATTAGAACGCAAAGGGAGTTGCGCGCGGGCTACCAGTTCTGTACCAGTGCTAGTAGGTACGACAGCCGCCCTGACGTCGGATGGTTGTTATTTAAAACGACCGTGACAGTTACATAGTTGGCGACTAGGTATGTCTAATTTTAAAAGTCAGATACCTACAGCGGATTTAAATGCTCAAAGTCAAATGATGCTGTATGCCAATTCCACCCACGGCGAGATCCATCGACATGCGACTTCTACTAATAATTATCATAACAAGCATATACTTGAGGTTTATTTGAAATTTCTAGTTTTATTTTGAGATCTTTAGCTATGATCGTTAAGATTTTTAGCTGGACTATTAATATAAATTTAGCACGTTAGTAATTTATTATGAAATTGTTTGTTGTTTAACGTTAGTAATTTATTATTGAGATGTTGTTTAAACTTAATTATTTCAAAGTATTTCTAAAATTGTTAGGTGTCTGTAGAAAGCACGAAGAAAGTAAATGTAATTTGATACAGCCAAGATGGCGCTAGGTAAAGCTATCTATCATTCTCATAGACGAAGATTCTAGTGTTATTTTATCTACTTCTCTGTTTATCTAAATAGTTTGGGTGAGTAACCTTACAACAGAAGCCAGTATTAGACTAAATAAGAATTCATAAACATTCTTTTCATAGATAGCTTGTTAAAATTTATATCCAAGTCTTCGTGGTAACAATTGCACATATTTTTTGCACTTTGCAACACTGACCACTGTTGTAAAGTTACCTTCAAGGCCGGTTTTGACTCCGCAAAACTATCACACAACTACAGCACACAGAGGGTCCATTTTCAAAATCCGTGTCTTCCGAAACTGGCAACACTTTAGTCACTTGCACAACACAGTCCAGCTGGTAACACCGTCACTAAAAACAAACTTACCGTATCACTATATCACTTGGTCCCTGACTTAAACAATATACATAAAAAGTATTTTTTGTTTATTAAATACTATCGGGTGAGGTTTGCGCGCCCCATGAGGAGTGCGTCGGAAGAATGGCGCGCCGGGCGTAGGAATAAATCGACGCCCTCTTTTATAAGCTTCGTTGTGGGCAGCGGGCCGGCTGCCAGGTACATCTATTCTTTACACACACACTCTCTCTGAACACACGCGGCTATTTTCTACAGAGACTTTCGGTGTAGCACTTAAGGTTGGAATTGCAACGGCAGTAGTTGCAGCTGAAAGTGTTGCCAGTTATCGTTGATAATGTTGCTGTTACTCTGTAAGTTTGTCAGTTTTAAAAATATACTGACAAAAAAATTATTGTTCCAAAAACTGTGCGTGCCTACAAAGACAGATTTTTTAAAGTTTTTTTTATTTTTAAGGACACCCAACAGGTTAACACCACACACACAAAATAACACACTCAAAAAAATGCACATTTCTACATACACACCCTCTCATCAACTACCTACTCAAGTATGATTAATTGCAAACTTGCGCTCTTTTGTATTTAAGTACTTATTTGTATATGATAGCTGATATCGCATGATTTCGTGATTTCTGGAGGAGCTTATATTAATATAAAAAACACTTCATATTTTATGATTATCCTAATTTCGTGTAGGAAATATCAATGTTTATGCATTTACTGTATTATCTAGAAAGACCTGTAATTGGCTGTATTATTAATAACTAGCTTATCTTTAGTATTAAGTATCTTTGTAGCTGTTGGTCTTTTGAATAAAGGAAAATAAAATAAATAACATATAAGAGGACGAAAGTCTTAGTGTACCCGTAATTATAGGGTATTAAAGCATGCGCATTATAATCAACAAGACAACAAAGTAAGTTCTATACCTAGGTTGGTTAAAAAACACACAATATAAATTTATTAATAGGCAATCTAGTAACTTAAAACTAAATTTAAAAGTGTACATATTGCTTTCTATGATGGTATCAATAACCCCGAGTAAATACTTACCCTACTACCAGAATTCTGTTCCAGTAGGTAAAACATGTGTTTGTAAATACATTTTTTTCCGGAGCGGGAATTCCATAGACTTTAGAATTTCTTTATATACTTTCTCATTATTTTTTTGAAAATAAGACAAACATTATTATGGGCATAACTAATTTATTATAAAATGCTTATAATATACCACATACTTCTTTGCTTCCATTATAATAATTTGGCCAAAGTCAGCAACCGTAGCGGTCCTGCTACGTCGTAGCCCGATAGCTACGTTGTAGCACGTCGTAGCTACTGGGGCACGTCTTCGTAGAACAGCTACTGAGGCATGTGAGTTGTACATGTTTTTAGGGTTCTGTACCCTAAGGAAGCTCAATATGGGACCCTATTACTAAGCGTCTGCTGTCGGTCCGTCTATCTGTCAGCGAGCTGTATCTCATGACCCGTGATAGAGTTGAAATTTTCAGTGTGTTTCTTTAAATATCATAAACTTTTATATTTTATTCTATTTATACTACCAAATGTATAATGTATAATGTATATTTGTAATGTATAACAAAAAATAATTATAAATATAAAAAAATATATAAAGTACGATAAATATCTTGTACGATGGTACTGAACCGTAATGTATAACAACAAATAATTAAAAATTGTTTTTTTTTGTTTTTTTTTACATTGAGTGGACCTTTGTTTGTCCACGAACTCAGCTATTAAGTAACGTTGCGGTCTAAGATGGAGCACAAAGGTCTAGAAGACACCTATAAAGTATTATATCTTGTATGATGGTACACTGAATTCTTTGTGTGTTTTTTTTATGGAATATGATGATGAATTTATACTACTTGAAGATGGAAAAAGCACATGGCCCACATCGCATCATATTGCATCGTAGATCACGTTTTTTTTGGAACGTGCTTTACGATGCAACATGCAACGCCCTGCGTCCATCAACTTGAGGCATGAAGATGATAAGCCTCTTGTGCCCCTTTTACCGGCACCCACACCCTTCAAACTGAAACACAGCACAGCTGCTTCACGGCAGAAATGGGCATGGTGGCAGTGCTTCCCTGGACGAGCCCTTCACAAAGAGCTCTACTAATACGTGTAACCTTAATTTGAGTTTGAAAAACTAAATCTTGAAACTAATTGATTAAACAACATTATTTTCCGCTAATGTTTCAAATATTGTAATATTTGAAATCATTATCAATCCAGCTCAATTTAGAAAAAGCTAGTATTGTTATATACTTCGTAAGTAGTAGGTAATCACTTCGGCATCAATAAATTGTGTAATAATATAAACCAAAGTCATTATGATAATATTATTCATGTGATTCATAAATATGAACTGTCTGGAATTATTTCTATAATGTAGCCGCACTACGGCATAGCACGTAGTTGTAACGTAGTTTACGTTTCCGTTGACCAGAAATCACCCCAAATGATAGGACCACCAATTGTAACTATTTAACTCAAAAGGAAAAAAAGGATTCAATCAATAATCTTGAAGTTAGAACTCAGAAGAAAAGAGGGTTCGAAATTCAAAACTCATATTTTTTTCCGTGGAGGTTGCATGACTAATGCGACCTATTTTAGCAGGAGGTATGAAAAAATATTTAAGCGCGTTATGCAATATCTAAGCAAAGAGGTTAACTGTAAGTACTAATTAATTCTGTGTATTTAAATACGTCATAATCATCAACGTGTGTGTGTGAAGTGCCCTGAATATGCCTGCCTGAAGATTCCTCGCTGAACAGTGTCAGTTTTGAGTTTTGACGATGACGTCCGTCCATCTGTTGGCAGTACCGATTCTCGTACCCTACCAACCTACTTTTTTTTTTTTACCCAGGCACGAGCGTCTGTCATATCTTGGTGTTGCGATTGTCGCCGTGTGTGCGGAGCTTTGAACAAAATGTATGAAAATTGTCCCCCGCAGCTTGTCGTAGCGTCTAATCGCTGGTCTAATCTAAGGTGCGCAGGCTGTACAATGTCCCAGTCAGTGGGAAAAGGTTGTACTTTATTCCTACTTATTCAGTCGGCCAATTTAGTCCACTGAACTATGTATTGTCACCTAACATTGTATAAATAAATATAGATATAGTAGATTATACACCACATTGGGAGTTGTAGATATTAGTAGGTAATAACGTTACGAATTACACTCCCAAAAACAAGTTGAAGGTCCCAAATACCACATGACTAATACACTTCTTAAAAAAATTTTTTGGTAAATATATACCATTTATACATCGGAAACACGCAGAATCGAGATAAATGTTTGCAGAACTTACAATACAATCATTTTTCTCACGGTAGGAATCGTATTTGCAATCTTCTGCGTCTCAGGCGGGGCGGGGTCCACTAAGCCACAGAGTCAATAAAACCAAATTACATTATCATCATCATCATCATCAATAGCCTATAGCAGTGCACTGCAAAACACAGTCAGGACAGGGCGCAATGGCTTGCATTGCGCCCTGTCTTGACGGTGTTTGTGTCTCGAGGATCAAGCATATACCAGCAGCCTTTTGCAGATCGTCACTCTACCTGGCCGGAGGGCTTTTTACAATATTTACAATTTGACGGCCTCTGTGGCGCAGTGGGCGAAGGTCCGCCTGAGACGCAGTAGGTTGCGGGTTCGATTCCCGCTGCGGGACTAATGTTTGCATGTTCTATAGATATTTGTCTCAGGTCTGGGTGTTTTCTATGTATGATATGTGCGTATTTACAAAAAAAAAATGTGTAGTATATCAATCATGTGGTTCCCATAATACAAGCTTTGCTTAGTTTGGGGCTACATGATGCTGCGTGATTACGTCCCGTATTATTTATTTATTATTTATTTGATACGTTTACCGAACCACAGTCTCCACTCAAGAACTCGTTTACCCCAACAGTTATCGGTTCTTCAGCAGATATGGCCAGCTCACGCCACTTCAGCTTGCTAATTCTCTGAGCTATGCCGACAACATAATAACTGTCTATTAACTATCTACATATTTAGTATTATACTTTAATAATATACATACTCCAAAAATATTTTTTGACCGATTTACAAAAGAAAGTTTGCTTTTTTTGTTTGTCTGCATGTAATTAGACAAGATATCCATCAACGTGTTACAAGACAATGTGCTAGGTAGCCTACCAAGAACTGTAGAGAATCTAGATTCTATTTAGCTTGACATCATCATCATCATCATCATCAGCAGCTTATAGCAGTCCACTGCTGGACATAGACCTGAAAGCTTTTGCAATAAACTTCTTTGACGACATCTGTGGCGCAGTGGGCGCAGACCTGCCTGAGACACAAAAGGTTGCTGGTTCGAGTCCCGCCGCGAGAAAAATATTTGTATATATTGCAAATGTTTGCCTCGGGCCTGGATGTTTTATTATGTATATTAATGTGATAATCCGTGTGTAATTGTTTACAATAAATGTATTTAAGCAGTATATTAGTCGTTTTACTTCGTTACAAGCTCTGCTTAGTTTAGGACGCAGAGTTTTTGGTTTAAAAAAATATTAATATATTATTTATCAGCTATTGCCCGTGGTTTCACTCACGTTAAAAGTCATTTTTTAATCCCTTGAGAACTGAACTGTGTATGTTAGAGTAAAAAAAACAAACACACTTACATTCATAAATAAATAAATAATTCTGGACATTGTCACACAGCCTCAAACTGAGCAGAGCTTTTATTATGGGAACCATATGACTGATAAACTACTTATATATCCATTTTTTTGGTTAATACATACATACATTATACATAGAAAACACCCAGACCAGAGACAAATATCTGCAATTAACGCAAATATTTGTCCCGCGGCGGGAATCGAACCCGCAACTTTCTGCGTCTCAGGCGGACCTGCGCCCACTGCGCCACAGAAGTCGTCATCGGCTTTTATCATCATCATTATTACAGCCATCTTCGTCCCACTGCTGGGCATCCACACCACACCAGCCTATGTCAGTCCACTGCTGGACATAGGCCTCCCCTAATAAAGGGGGATATACCCATAATCCCCACGCTGGGCATGCGGGTTGGGGATCGCAGGGCACAGCTTCACGCACCACCGACGCTGCTGCCCGTCGGTGGCCAGGGAATTTAGATGTGTCGATGTAGGCTGTGCTATGCCGCAATCAGCCGGCCGCCAGAGCCCCGTTCGTTGTTTAGCAGGGTGCACCACGTGCAGGTGAGGTTGGCTTGGGTTCCGAAGATGGGGGTTGGAACCCCGTTTACACCCCTGCTGGGCATAGGCCCTATGATTATGCCACTCGTCTAGATCCTGCGCTAGGTGACCTTTAAGGTGATTATACATGTCAAACCTCCCTCCCGCTCGCAATATTCAACATATAGAAAAATATAGCAAACCTTCGCATTCTAGAAAATAACAATTCAAAGGTTCAGCAATAATATATCATTTTATCATTATTTTCTAGGCCGTGGAGGTTTGCTATTTTGCATAACTACATTCAGTGATTTTATATCTTCAAAAATGTTGAATAGTGTGAGCGAGAGGGAGAGGTTTGACACGTATCATCGCCTTAATCGAAACGTGTGTGTGATGAAAACTCAGTTTTCAAATCACTTTTCATGAAAACTCAGTTTTCATCACACACACGTTTTGATTAATCGGTACAGTGCGATCGTAGTGATTTCTCGTAACGTGTATGCACCCTTACTTACTTTCACGTTTATAATATTAAAGTTTATTCCAGTGGTACCAGTTTCCAGCTTCACGTTTCCAGTAGAACGGGACCGAGACAGAATTATGACATTTAGAAACAAGCCAATTGCAACCAACAGTTTATTTATAAGTTCAACGCTATTTCTGTTTACAAAACACAATCATCTGTTTATCCCATTTTGCGTCTGCTAATTGTTTCCGTGTATTACTAGCCAATTCCAACTGCTATGGTATATTTGGCAACATTATCGACCCTAGATTTAAGGGCTTAGGTACTCTTGATGCTTGGTTAAAATCAACCAGTCTCGATTAGAAAAAAATGTCAAGTTTAGACTGGATTAGCTATTTTAATTTTCAAGTTTAGCTAATGTGAGTGCTTTGCGCGTGAGTAATATGCTTTTGAGTGAATTTTGAATTAGTTATAGCGTGAGTTAGATATTCATTCGAGATTGGAAATGAATTCAGATTGAGCTCCACCACACACCACATCCACATCAGCCTATATCAGTCCACTGCTGGACATAGGCCTCCCCTAATAAAGGGATACCCATAATCCCCACGCTGGGCATGCGGGTTGGGGATCGCAGGGCACAGCTTCTCGCACCACCGACGCTGCTGCCCGTCAGTGGCCAGGGGATTTAGCTGTGCCGATGTAGGCTGTGCTATGCCACAATCAGCCGGCCGCCAGAGCCCCGTTCGTTGTTTAGCAGGGTGCACAACGTGCAGGTGGGGTTGGCTTGGGTTCCGAAGATAGGGGTTGGAACCCTGTACACCCCAATTGATTGAGCCCAAACCTTGTAAAATGCTTGAGCTATTCAGGGGTCAGTAAGGGCTGGTCCGTAAGCTGAGGACAGGGTGCAATGGCGCTCATTAGAGAGGCCTATGTAAGCAGACTGCTATAGACCGATGTTGATGAAGTCTTGGTGGTCGGTAAGCTGATATTTCTAGGCCCTAGGCGCACCATGAACTATTTGTGGTTCAATTCGATTTCTATCAATTATCTGCACCGCTTTTTTTGACATAAGTCTGGGTGTTTTCTATGTATCATAAGTATTTACAAAATAAAATGTATCTATGTAGTTTATCAGTCATGTGGTTCCCATAATACAAGCTCTGCTTAGTTTGGGGTTACGTGATGCTATGTAATAGTGTCTATCATTATTTATTTATTTATTTATTATTGATACAACACAGAATAACTGAAACTGACCCTAATTAAGCTATGTTATGGAAAGGAAAATAAAAAATAATCAACATTTGCGTTACAATAAGAATTCCAAGGCAGGTCTATGCCCAGTAGTGGGTTTGATTTCACCCATGTTGGGGATGATGATGATGATGAAGAGTTCACGGTACGTACTGAGCTACGATTGGCACAGCAGTCTGCATAGCTGGCAGCATTGCCTTACACCAGACGTGTGCGCACATGTCTGTCACGAAAACTATTAATCTTCACAACTCAGGATGAAAAGCACATTCTGAAAGAGCAGATATGACAGGGTGAAAACTATATTACAGTGGTATTAAAAAAAACACTTCTGTCACATACTCAAAATTTTCACAAGCCTACTTATTTTCTGTTATATTTATTTGATTTGACAAAAGCAAAATATAAGGAGGAAATATTGTTTTTTTATTTCTTTTTTGTAAAGTAAAAAGTATTTCAACTATTTCAATTGTATTTTTTGATTGTTGTTTTCTTATTTTCACTGATTTTAAAAATATTGGCTCAAGTGGGAATATATTTAAACTGATTTAAAAAAGGAGATTCTCATTTCGGTCGTATTTTTTTACATTTATCTCTTCATAATACAGTCATTTATTATCAGACTCAGGAAGAAAACCCTTCCAAACTCTTTTTTTGGGAGGGTTTTCTTCCTACTTTATACAAAATCGAGGGAACTCTTCAAATAATATTACAAGCACACCTACAGCGATTAGGATATTAAAAAAAAAACTCGATCATTTGTTCTCAAAAGGCACCATTACTGAAGTGGAACCGATGATGAAGATCACAGATGGCCACCGGTACAACTCTATAATAAAGTTAATACAGTGTTCAGTCACTCTTTCAATCAATTGGTATCCATCCATCTTCGTGACTCCAGTAGATACTCGACTACCAATGCTTACACATGAATTAAAAACGCCTAATAAATTACAAAACTTCTTTACTCTCATAATATAAAGAGCATAATAGTTTTTCATGAGCTTTGTTTGTTAGTATAGTAGTGGTTGTATAAAAAACTATTCTAATGTTTATTTAAATAGGAAGAACATATTTCCAAAGTCAATAGTTGTACTATTACGGCATCAAGAAGTACGTTAGATACTTCTGTGAATAATGTTTGTCTTTATCGGTATACAAGGGTCGTCAGGTGATTCCTGGATCATAGCCAAAAACCCACGCACATCGCCTACAAACACACGCATTTGATTTTCAAACGTATATAATCAATTTGAAAGTTTAATTTGCCGTGTGCAGAAATCAAATCTTGAAATTGATGTCCAAATCTCTAGTGGCATATGCCTTGAGCTATGTATTTTTATTTTATCGCGTTTATCGCAGGGCCATCGTGTTGAGCACAGAAAAGTAAATCAACTACCCAATAGAAGGGCAATGTGTGAGAATTTGTTGATACAAAAACATAAACTTAACCCGTGACAGCAGCACATCAGTTCTTTATTACGCGCAAAACGAGGTGCTGTTATTAGTTTGCACACAAATACAGAGACTTGATACTGACGAAATTATAGAGGACTGTCCCAGAACCCATTTAATAAAGAAGTGAAGTGACGTGAGGCTCTAAGCAACGTTCTCACACGCACGTCAAACCACTCATTGGCATAATTCTATGAAAGTATGAGCGAATGCTCATAGTTGGGGCGACGCTCCACGACGCTCAATACCCTTTCTAGTAGTAGGTTACTATTCTGTGGATTGTGCTACGTCCGTCGATAGATCACGCAGACTGAAGTGTTGACATTGCTTTGAAAGGAGTGTTATGACTTATGAGGGATGGATGGATCATAATACCTGTCTTCTACAGCGAGCGTTAATCTTGATAAAAGTTTAATTGTAAACGAGTGAGCGAAGCGAACTTAAACCTTTTAAGGTTGATTGTCTGATTTGATTTGGCAGTGTTCCTTCCAAATTATGTTGATAGTTCTTAATTATTATTGTTATTCAAGCTATTCACAATATTTGTTTCTAAGCCACTTCTACTCGTGAAAACCTGTAATTGGCTTTCTGTTTTTTATAAGTCTATACCATTGTGTTACTTCAGCTGCTGGTTTTCCTTTATAAATAAATAAATAAATAAGTCTCCCCGCCCACAACCGAATTTACGACCAACTTTTTGTAGGATAGTCAGGGAGGAGCACGTCATGGACAGAGCGTATACCAACCAGGTTAGATTTACGGAGGAAAGTTTGTGTTTGGTTTAAGGTTAAAGGAGACACTTCAACAATTCAACATTTCAACACTTTCACACTTCAAAACTTTAACATTATATATTTCATACATATTTCAAACTGTACGTTGGATTCTACGTATTGATATAGGTATTTTAATATTTAAGTATCTGGTTATCAAAGATCAGTTACAAACATGGATTAAAGGAAATTTTATACTACTGTGACTATAACATAACTATGACGTCGTCCTCTCTCCTATTTACTATTGTTGTGCCCAACAGGGTCTATAAAGATCAGAGATCGGAGTAGGTAGAGTGATTTGGGGTCAATGGTCTCAAAGTGCATGCTGACATGGACATACCTCCGGAATTTCCTTGATTGCAAAATGATTACATGGAAGCGTAAGATGGAAAACGTATAAGCATTTTAACTCTTTCAATGCCCTAGAAGCGGCATAAATAGCCGGCATTTTTAAAAACTGTGGTGTTAAAGGACTAGAAGTAAAAGCCTCACAAAGTAATAACCAGATTGGTAAAAGGATGCAGTATATAATAATAATAATATAATATAAACTTTATTTCAGGCTACAATAAAATAAATACAGATGGTGTTTTACTTATCCTACGGCCCATATAAATATATACCTTATAGACTAACATACATAATAATAAAACTATAATTAAAACACAAATCATTATTATTTGCCACGTAATATACACGACGTGGGTCGCGTGGTGTCCATTATTCGTCCACGGAATCGTCGCAACACGACACCCTTCGGCCAGAGCTCCTCCTTCATGTAGGTCGACAGATGTTCGGTCGGAACCCGCACCACAAAGGAGTTAAAGCTGACTCTGTGGCGGGACTCCAACCGCTCCGTAACCGTATATAATGAACATAAGTCTCAGGTCCCATTCCTTATATTGCTATTCATACGATGAGTCTTTAGTTTGGAGCTCCTAAATGGAGTAAATCACAATGAGTTTCGTGTAAATGAAACTAATATTTCGTAATGAGAACTTAATAATTTAAAATTTAAAATAATTTCTTACAATACATTTTTCACTTCTCTTGCTCAAAAAGTGTATCATAATAGTGTAGCTTAGCGGGCCTAAAACTCGAGTTTAATACCTAGGGCTAAAAAGTATTTTTTCTTTTTAATTTTTGTCTAAAATCATCAGCCCGTACAAAGCATTCGTTCTCTTATATAAAAACTCGACTTCATGGTGCTCCGTCAATCTTTTTTTTTGAAAATAGAACCGTCTTGGTGATGTTTTATGAAGGTTGATTCTTCCCTTCACGGTAGAATGCGAACTGTTTCGTTGAGGGTTATTGAAGGTATAGAGATTTAAAAAAAAAGATGGTATTGGCGCTAAATCTCTAGAATTTTCTTCATTCCAAATCACAAACTTTTACGTTTAACTTCCTGACTTTAACTTTCAAATTGTGAACGTGAAAAATGTCATCAAGTGATAGTGAAGATGCTAATATGCAAATGGAAGAAAAGGGCAAAGAAATAATTATGAATCTGTTGCCGACAAAATCACGTGAAATATATTTAAAGAGTTACGAAAATTTTATGAAATGGAGAGATGAGAAACGTGTGGATTCTTTTACAGAAGGGGTTTTTCTCACTTATTTTGATGAATTATCGAAAAAATTCAAATCGTCGACTCTTTGGAGCACATATTCAATGTTAAGAATGACCTTAAAAACGAGACAAGACGTCGATATTAAAAAAATATGTAAATTTAACGGCTTTACTGAAGAAATTGTCCACTGGATACAAGGCAAAAAAATCTAAAGTCTTGACGACACAAGAAATTGAAACATTTTTAAATAACGCTCCAAATAAACAATACTTGGCAACAAAGGTAACCTACTTATGTACTCTACTCAAACTAAATAAATAGATACCTACCTACATACCTAAATTATGTACCTAGGTTATTACGATTATTAACACACTTATTTTTTTGTTCAACAGGTTGCTTTAATTTATGGAATCAGCGGTGCATGCAGAGGAATAGAGCTTGCCAATATAACGCTAGAAGACGTAGAAACGGATACAAACCTACAAGCTGTGAGTCTGCCGAACACGAAAACAAACAAAGAGCGTAAATTTGTCATCAGTGGAGAATACCTTAATATAGTTAAAGCCTATCAGGAGTTACGTCCCACTAATGTTTCAACGAGAAGATTTTTTCTAAATTATCAAAATGGTAAATGCACAAGGCAAGTCATAGGCAAAAATAAATTTGGTAACATGCCTAAAGATATTGCCACTTATCTAAATTTACCAAATCCGGAACTCTACACGGGCCATTGTTTCCGCAGAACATCCGCGACTCTGTTGGCGGACTCTGGTGCGAATATAACGACATTAAAACGCCACGGTGGATGGAGGTCCGATCAAGTGGCTGAAGGTTATATAGAGGACTCTATACAAAACAAGTATCACGTCACGCAGCGGATTATGGAAGGAATCAATATTCTACCAAACATTACAGAACCCCAAGCATCTACATCGCGGGATTGGATGAATATGTGAACTCAGCTGAAGCCGTGCAGGAAACTCAAGCATGATTCGAGTCTCTCCAACTTTTACTCCACAACAATCAACTCAAAATATTATCACATCCCAATCACAGAGAACCGAAATAAAATTGCCCGGGAAAAACATATCACTAAACATTCAAAATTGCTCTAACTGCACATTTAATTTTTAATAAAATTTCTGAAAATTGACTAATTTGTAATTGTTTTATTTTCTCGCAATCGAAGTGAAAAGTAGAGTGTTTTACTCGGGCCAAAACCACCCATTATAACTCGGTCTTGTCATCCTCCCTCGCTAAGCTCGGGAGTATAACAACCTCGTATATAATGGGATGGTTTAGTCCCTTGTAAAACAATCTACTATTAGTATATCAGTCATGGTCATATCGGCCACATAAACAGTCCGGTCGCGCTAGATTGCAGTCGGACAGGCAGGTGTCAATTCGACACTTATTTGTTACATCGGGGACTGCTCGCAGTTTCTATAATTATTGCGAGCAATAAAAATACATTTAATTAGCACTAAATGTGACAGGTCGTAAAGTAATCGAGGTCAAAGTATGACACTACAATAAACGAATGGTTACCTTATTTTCAGTTTGGAATTTAATTAATTGCTATACTACCCATTTATTTCAATATCATTAGACACTATTAGCTGTAGTGAATCGACATTGATGAGATTCATCCATCAATGTGGATTAGCAGATCACCTTGGTTATGTAACACTCCGTTCGGTCACTACTTGAATGGGTGATCGTTTAGTGGCATTTACATCTGAGCGCTCCCGTGCTTCGGAAGGCACGTAAAGATGTTGGTCCCGGCATTTAGGTCGTTGAGCCATGTCTGAGGCCTTCGGGCGGCCTAAAAACTCCGACACTAGAGACTCATACGATGAAGAAGAAGAACCTCTTACACAACTTGATGAATTAGCTACTTCTCGATTCAGCAAGTTATAAATTGATTTCAAATGGCTCATAACATCCTTGGGTGACGAGTGATATTATAATTATTAGGTTTTTGAACTTAGCACTTTTCTTGTCATCACTGTTTTACGAAATTTTAAATGTTTCGCTGGAAAATGAAAGATTAATGTACATGTACATTTTGCAAGATGGACGATCAATCTTAATTATAAGAAAGATTCCCTTTCATTTAATTTGAAAATACGGGTGCATTGATCAGAAAAATAAATAGACAGAATGTAGACATGGACAGTTTTATTTGTTGCTTTATTTATCACACGCAAATATATTTGCATGACTGAAGGTAAGCAATACACTACATTTGATTAATAAATGGATCATTACCAGAATCCAAACTATTGATAATTCTTTTTTTTCTTGCAACAAATATTTGTAATTTTTATATTTGATCATCATGTAAACTTACCTGCTATTTATTCAATGCTCGGGTTCAAGGTTTTATAATGTATAATATAATGTTTAAATTAAACGTCTAAAACGGACATCTCCTAACTTATCGCTGAACTCGAAGGAATTAAATATCTTTTAGAAAACCACTGGCTAGTCGCTTGATTTGCAAACAAATAAAATAAAGCACTATATATACACTCGAGAGCAATGAATCCGGGTCACTCAAAGAATCCAAAAAATCTCGGAAAGTAAGAATGCTAGGTTAATGCAATAAATTGTATTTAATAGACAATTTAATACTCCTTAAATGAAAGTATTAAAACTTCTTAGTTATTGTAAAGTAATATCATAAAAAAATCAAATTTGAAAAGAGAACACTGTCGAAGATGGAACTACGAAATTACAGGATTTGTTTTTGCTTTTGTTTGTAATCTGTCATTTATGTTGGTACATAAACCAGGTTGATAGTGCTCAATATTCATTATTCAAGCTGAAATCATGTCGCTTACACTTGAAGAATGCACCAGAATACTTACATTGGTGGAAACCGGCCGGAGTCAGCGCGATACAGCCAGGACTGTCGGTGTGTCGCTGTCAACAGTACAAAGAGTTCTCCGACGTTACGAAGAAACTGGTTCTAACCTACGCAGACCAGGAACGGGCAGAACTAGGTGTACCACAGCACGAGAAGACCGATACTTGGTGAACACCATGCTTCGAAATCGCTTTCTCACAGGAACTGAACTCACAAATCAGTTTCGACGCCTCGGAGGAAGTAACCCAAGTGCATGGACAGTAAGACGTCGGCTTGCTGAATCTAACTTAAAACCCCTTAGACCTGCAAACGGCCCTAAACTGGAGCGTGGCCATCGTATTTCAAGACTAAAATATGCCCAGAACCACGTAAATTGGAGTATTGAAGATTGGTCGAAAGTTATGTTCTCCGACGAATCAAAATTTATGCTCTACAAGCACGATGGAAGACACAGAGTGTATAGAAGACCAGGGGAAAGATTCAAGCAAGCATGCATCGAAGAAAAAGTAGCCTACGGTGGTGGGTCTGTACTTGTGTGGGCCGGAATTTCCTCTGAAAGTCGCACAGAGCTGGTGATCATAGAAAACGGCTCTTTAACTAGCGTAAGATATGTGGAAGAAATCCTCAACAAACACGTTGGTCCATTTATGGTCAATTTGGGTGAGAATGCTATATTTATGCATGACAATGCCCGACCTCATACAGGTAGGATTGTGAATGACTACCTTCAAGAGATGAACATTACTTGTATGGAGTGGCCAGCGCGCAGCCCGGATATCAACCCGATCGAGCATGCTTGGGACGAGCTAGGGAGATGCGTAAAACAACGAAACCCTCCCCCAATCACGCTTTCTGAGCTCAAAATTGCTCTCACAGAGGAATGGGTGAATATTCCCAAAAATCGTATAAGGAACTTGGTGTACAGCATGCCAAACCGCGTAAACGCAGTAATGGAAGCACGAGGAGGTAATACGAAGTATTGAAATTCAAGAAAATCGTCATAAAGTTCAAAAATTTCAAGTTTCCTATTTTTGTTTTAAGGAGAGATCAGCAGTTTTTTTTCTTTATGTAATTTTGTGTAAATAAAATGTATGGTGACTCATATTTTTTTAACTTTCATTTAAGGAGTATTAAATTGTCTATTAAATACAATTTATTGCATTAACCTAGCATTCTTACTTTCCGAGATTTTTTGGATTCTTTGAGTGACCCGGATTCATTGCTTTCGAGTGTATATATAGTGCTTTATTTTATTTGTTTGCAAATCAAGCGACTAGCCAGTGGTTTTCTAAAAGATATTTAATTCCTTCGAGTTCAGCGATAAGTTAGGAGATGTCCGTTTTAGACGTTTAATTTAAACATTATATTATACATTATAAAACCTTGAACCCGAGCATTGAATAAATAGCAGGTAAGTTTACATGATGATCAAATATAAAAATTACAAATATTTGTTGCAAGAAAGTATATATATATATGTGTACTCAGTAGACCATGAGCATTTTATTTCACACAAGATACTAATATGGGTTGCCTACAATTTTTAGAATTTTGTAGGTTTTTATTGAAGAAATGGGTTGTTCTTATTGAAGAACCTCTTAATTTTATTCGAAGGCTTATGAGGCAGCCCTAGAGCAGCTGATTCGTAATACTTGGTCCAAATCACATCCTTTCGCTTAACGGTTCGGTATACGAAATCAAACTCTGTATAAATATGCCATAATATTTGATTTGTGTGTTTTGTGTTGTGTGTATATAGTTCTCATATAATTATATATTTGCGTATACTTCTGCGTCGCCTATAATATATAGAGTTTAAATCAATCTACAGCTCAGCTGATGTCTAATAAAATAAAATTGTTTATTTATTCAGTTGTGTTAAATGCGAGTAATTATAAAAACCGCGAAAAAGCGTAATGTCCAGATGTTGGTATGCATATAGCGATTGACGGATCTAAAAATGATTTATCATTCTTATGACCTATAAATCAATTTTTAATCTTGCAATGCATAGTACCTTGGAAAAAATAACTCAAATGATTTTTCGATGTTCGAAAACTACGAAAAGTTGCAAGTAGTAGTTCTTTGTGAAGGACTCACCTGGGGAAGTACTACTACCATGCCTATTTTTGCCGTGAAGCAGCATTGCTGTGTTTCAGTTTGAAGGGTGTGGGTGCCGGTGAAATTATAGGCACATAAGCTTCATGTCTCAAGTTTTTGGACGCAGGGCAATGTATCCTAGAGTACATCTACAACTAATATTATAAAGAGGAAAATTTTTTTTCACCGTTGGGTAGCTACACTATCCCCGGGTGTTATAGGCTATATTATATTTCCAAAAAAATAGGGTTCCTTACTAAAATTTCAATAATGTAACCCGAGGTGTAAAAATATGACTAAAGAATTCCTTACATCGCGTGCGCTGCGAAAACTATTGATGATAGAACAAAGTAATGTATCTACAAAAAGTGTCTAGCTATTATAGTTACGTCACAATAAGTGTTATTGTTTTTTTTTTTTTAATTTAATTGAACTGCCGGCACTGGAAAAGGCTTTTTATTTGTCACTTGGTATTAATCCTTATAAAAAAAAAACTTTATATTCAAGACTGTTTCAATAACTTTATATAACTTTTTAAATCATTTAATTCGGACATTCCATTCAAAAGATATCACGAGTTTAAAAATGTAAGTATTTGAAAAAAGTTGCGTGGTCATGTCACCGCTTACTCCGCTCGGCTAGCTAGGCAGCAAAGCGATGAAATAAGCGTTATGGGGGTACGGAAGGGAAGTCAATACTTATCATCAAAAAATAAAAGGTGTATGTGTGTGTGTAAAAAGTTATAATTTTTGATTTTTTATTAACTACCCGTGCGAAGCCGGGGTGGACCGCGGATCTTCTAAACAATCCTTTGCTAAATTATATGTAATAGTTATCCCTTAAGATTAGGTGTTCCATGTGCTAGTTCCATCTTCCTCCAAAAAACCTCTGAAAATGTACGATGTTAATAACATAAGTGAAAAGATTGACATGTAATCTTGACTCAACTTGTTTGAGATTAAGAAGCCATATCAAATGATCATAAATTTCCGCAAGAGCTCTCTACTCCCACTCTCGGCATGAGTGTTGTTATATTAGAATGCTTTAGAGTCTGGTATAACAATAATTAATTTAAAAAGAGCAGTGTTGGCAACTGTCCATCTTAAAAATTCCTGGTCGGTGTCGCCGCGGCCGCTCGCTCCGATATTTGATAACTTTTAACCGGGATCGGTAGCGATCTACAGTATTTTTGTACTGTCTCTTTGATGGTTAATTTAGTTTTCATCGTTTTAGATGAAGAAAGAAGATAAAACAATTGATTTTAAAGTTGACTACCGACGCGCGCTCGACTGGTTTACGCGTAGGAACTTTGGAGAGACTATTTAGTAAAAATAAAACATAAAATACGTTATATTCAAGAACAAATAATTAATTAATACCCACGATTTTGAAAAATACCTAAGTATCTTCAAATAATACTAAATAATTAAGTAGGTAGCACTTCTACTTTTTTTATGTGACCGCTAAAGTGTGTGAAGTCAACGTATTGAAAAAGCAGTATATTTATGTAACCATTATACTTAAATTTATAAGTAGGTATTTAAAATTATACACAAACATTTTAGAAGATTTATTTTTTCAGCAAAGTATAAATCTAGGTGAGACAGTGCAAGTGAATGTTTCACGTGCGTCAACGTTCTATTAAATCCGAATGAAAAATAAAGTAATCTAGATTTCTAGATACTATATATTTGAAACTGAGGCTTTGAAAAGTCCTAACTTGTCCTAATTTGCATAAAGTTGTAGTAGAGCTCTTTGTGAATGGCTCGTTTGGGGAAGTTTCAGCACCATGCCTTGCCTAACTAATTATTTCTGTCATGAAGCAACATTACTCTGTTCCTGTTTGAAGGGTGTGGGTGCCGGCGAAATTACAGGCATATGAGGCTTATCATCTCCATATCCTAAGTAGATTGATGCAGGATATTGCATTGTAGGGCACGTTTCAAATATGAGTGACCTACAATGCTGATACAGGTATTTGTACCACTTAACGTCAGGAAAAAATGGCATAACATGGACTCAATGTTGTGTCGAATGGCGCTTCATAGAAATTGTATGGAAAACTTTTTTATTAATTTTCGCGCGGTAAGTTCCTTTGGAATAAGTGTTTCTGTGGTGAAATAGTTTTAAACTTGTTCAATTTTTTTTTACAAATATCGTTTTCAAGGCTGACTGTAAATTAAAATTTTTTGTTCCTTCAAAATACCTAAACCTATTGTTTGCTCATAACAAAACCTTCTAACTACAAAAGAAAAGGTACCTACCCTCAATGAGGTAAAACTTTGCCCCACCCAGTACTTTTGCTTAATGATTTACCCCCGGATGAATTAGTGATTGATGGGTGTGATTTTTTCATCATCATTTGCCATTCCATCTACTTGGGACGAGCCTTTTATGTGACCTTATTTGTACTTATTTGATGACTTTTTATTATATGTAGGTACATATCTTGTAAGGAGTTACAACTTCCGTCTTTGGAACCCAAACCAACATTACCTGCCCGTGGTGCACCCCTCTGTAAATATAACAAACCGGACTCTGGTGGGCGGCTGATTGTGGTATAGCGCAGCCCAACACCGGCACAGATACATCCCCTGGTCGTCGACGGGCAGCAGCGTCAGCGGTGCGAGGAGTTGTTCCCCGCGATCCCCAACCCCAGCGTGGGGATTATAGGCATATCCCCTTTCTATGGATACATATACGATGTGTAACATACCACTTAGCGACTTTGCTGAAAATGACTGTAATGCACGGGCGAATAGCACTCAATCACATGCAAAACTAATTTTACACCCAAGGTGCTTATGCATACCTAATATTCTGGGAGTTTGCTAATAAAAAGCATTCTATGGTTTTATTGCGTACGAATAATAAAAACCTATTAGCGTAGAAGGTACACGTAATTTTTAGTATTTTTTCTATTTATTTATATGAAATGAATTAGAATTCTAATTATTACGATTATCAGCATATTGTATTAATATATCGAAAAATCAAAAAAGCACAACTTTATTAACCTTTTGATTAAAACATAACTTAATTGAACATTATTTATTTATAATAGTGAGGCCAACATCCGTTTTTTTTATAAAATATTTATAGATAATAATTTAATATCTGGGCTGGTCATATCTGCCGCAGAACCGACAACCGTTGGGGTAAACGAGTTTTTGAGTGGAGATCGCGTCTCGCGCAAACGTAGTGGATGGATAGGATGTCCTTCAGCCAGATGGAGTGACGTCTGCGAAAGGCTGTTGGTAGAAGCTGGATGCGTCGAGCTGAGGACAGGGTGCAATGGCATTCATTGGGGGAGGCAGTCCACTGTCTATCATCACCATCAGCCTATAGCAGTCTATATTTTTTTCATTTTCATTCATTTATATATCAGCCTATGTCAGTCTATAGGTTGAGGATAGTGATGTCTTTTTATAAGCAGTAAATCAATTACATAATCGAAATATACAAGTATCTACGTAATCAATAAAATTATAGATAGATGCTTTGATCTGCGTCATCATCATTACAGTTTCTGGCACCACTGGATCAAAACTTTGAAATAAAATTGATTCTCTACGGTTTATTTTTACTGAAAAAACTTTAAAATTGTAATGAGTAGGCTTCCGAGTGTTCCTAGCTGTAAAATTAAAATAGGTGATTAAGTAAAATTTAGGCATTCTAGAAGATTTAAACAACGTCAAATGGTACGTTTACTCACTGATCGAGACGCATTAAATGTTAGATGGAGTAAGAGGTCCCATCTTCGGAACCCAAGCCAACTTCACCTGCACGTGGTGCATCCTGCTAACTTATAAACGAGGCTCTGGCGGCTGGTTGATTGCGGACATAAAGCATTATTTACTAGTAATGCTTTTTATTTATATTTACAGAGCATTTTGTATGAAGGGAACACCTTCTGGCCAGTATCTGACGTTAGTCTAACATACATATTTTGATGTTATGCGAGACAGTTATGCGACTGTTTCATTGCCTAGTTTCATTAGATTAGACTAGTGGAAACGCACGTAAGCTTGATACAAAGCACACACCAGTAATATTGCATAGTATGGTATCATCATCATCATCATCATCCACAGCCTGATTTCACCCACTGCTGGGGATAGACCTCCCTCAACTTGTGCCATCCACCACAATCCTGCGCTAGTCTAACCCACTACCACTATAGTAGTATAGTATGGTATATATAACTAATATAAATAGCTGGGTATGTAAAATGTATTTTCCTAACTTACCCATAAATATTATAGAAGGAGAGGTCACGCCTTGGCTAGTATGTAGTTAATTTATAAAAAGATAGATAATTAGATACTTTAATTTTAATTGTACAATACAATAACAAATTTTAAATTAACTAACTGAACCTTAATAATAATCAGCGGTTGTAAAATAGGAGAGAGTAAGTTTTACTTTTTGTAGTAAGTTTTACTTTCTGCCTGGAACCATCTAAGTGCCTGGGATATGGTTGGTAGTTAAAGTACGTTTGCTGAGCACCTAAACCATCTCAGCCGGATTTATATAAAGAAAAGATATGGTAGTAGATGTGGAGTTGACCAAGCTACGGCTTTCTTGACGATTCTCTTTAGTTATTCAAAAGATGAAAGATCATTTATTAACAAAAGAAATGGTAGAGTTTACATTTATGAAAATTTATAAGAATAGTGCTGCACATCTCGCCAGCGCATAGGCATGTGAATGTTTAATAATGTAATACACAAAGAAACAATTTATCTATGTCCAAATTATAAAAGAAATAGTAAATGTCAATAAACAAAACAAAAAGTTAGAGGTTTTGAAACATAAAAATGTATATATTACAGTAATTTTATAGATAGTACGTATAAGCAGGGCTATTTAATGACGATGCATTTCACCCATGTCGTCCTAGAATTTATCCTCATTAATTCTAGATTCCTTTACAACGTACGACAAAGTAAATATACCTACTATGATTCTCTATCAAACAATTTTACATTTTACAGTTTCCTCAATTCTAAAAGTTCTTTATTTCATAAATAAACTTATCTATGCCTAGAATAGGTTTGATATTCCAGTGTTGATTTATCCTAGAAATGTTGGTGTCAATGTCATTAGTACTATTATGTATTCTGCAATCGCACCTAGATCCTAGAATTTATCAAAACTAGCATAAACGTATATTTGACAAATGAAAGCCAGTTACAGTTTTTTGCGAGTGTAAGTCAACGAATAAAACTAGAATAAATCACACTAAAACTAAAAAAGTTACTTTGATGGGGGTGAAGTAAAAGTTTAAAAGTATTTAGTTTTATCTATTTTGCTATAAATTTGTCTGACGTATCTAAGCACATGTAATATGTCTAAAGAGAAATGAAGATTATGATTATGATTACTACCTAACTTAAAATCACTAGAAGCCTAGTAGGAGTTAGTTGAGATAAGAAGAAGATATTTAAAAGATAAAATATTTAGTACAAATTCCGCCAACTCTCTCTGACGAGTTTCATAAAAACTCAACAGAAATTCGCCTTCCCCATAAGGCATCATCAGAAAACGATAGACTCGCTATCCGCCTTCGGCACTCCGCAAAAATTAGCAGACGTGTTGCTTCGCCGAGCACCAAGCAGAAAGCTTTCAACAATGTCGAATTTCTGTTGAGTTTTTATGAAACTCGTCAGAGAGAGAATTAGCGGAATTTGTACTAAATATTTTATCTTTTAAATATCTTGTAATGGATTTCCGCAAAGTCACGCCTGATTTAATTCATTATCTTCGGTCAGGAGATATGTAGAACCAGAGATAAAGCTTATAGAGATATGATAGATAAGATGATAAGATTATCCTCTTATCTCTATAGATAACATATCAGCCTATTTCAGCTTGACATAGGCCTCCCCTACTAAGAAGGGATATACACTTGGGCATGCGGGTTGAGGATCGCAGAGTTTTTCGTACAGCCGACGCTGCTGCCCGTCGACGGCCTACACGGCATTCAGCTGTGCCGTTAATAGACTGTGCTATGCCACACTCAGCCGACCACCAGTCTCTTCTGTTATAAATAAAAACATTTTATTTCAAGCAATATGCTCATAAAATCAAAGAAAACTAATTAATCAAAATTACAATGAAAATAAACAAAACCATAAGATAACTAAAATTAAAATTACAAAATAAGATTATTATAATTACAAATTAATATTAAACCTACAGTTACATAGTTATTACAAAATAACAATAACAACACAACAACACAACAATACACTGTCTGCTAAGCGGCTTTTGTTGTTATAAACAGGATGCGCCAAGGACCAGTGTGGTTGCCTTGCGTTCCGAAGATGTGGTCTGGAACCCTTTACACTTCTCATACTTAGCATAAACCTCTGTCAGTGGTCTTTGACGCACGAAGGACTGCACTAACAGGGTTGGGCTTGGGTTGGCGACGGGTCGGTTCGTCGTACTTATTATTATTACTGCTTATTTAGAAATCGTAGGGTGTAAACCTATCTGGCACCCACCGCAAGGTCCCAGGTGTCCGCCACGTTTATTAATAAGCATCTATTTATAGGTCACGCGCGTTCAATGGGCGGGTTTATGGCATCATTACGGTATTACCCTCTGTAAGCATACTCCACAGGTTAACGAGAAAAGTAGAGTTTCTTAAGAAGACATGTAGAGCGATCACGAATAAATATTTCAACCTGATATATCGTAACGAAAAGTTTTAGCCAATAACAAAGCTTTATTTTGCATCAACGCCATCTCATTGGCCAAAAGTTTATGTTAATACTTTTTCTCTTGTCTTCGCGACCGAGCCTCAGAAGACACATCCGTCTATTCTGTTATATACATCTGGGGTCTGAGATCTAGTGTACTGCCAAGTCAGACATTCTCAATGAACCTTCCTTATCTAATCATCTTGAAACAAATAATTAAACCATTATGATACCGGGATAAAAAGCTTATGTGTTAATCCAGGTCTTAAACTATGTATATTCCAAGTTTCATCCAAATCAGTTCAGCCGTTACGGAGTGAAGTGACCACAACATCCTCACACACACAAAGATCGCATTAATAATATTAGTGCGATTTTACTTGGCTAATTTGAGCAGTATGCATTTTGTATTAAAAATTCAGAAGCGCTTGTGGCGTGGTTAACATCGGTGTTCATAACAGCTCACCTTGGTTAAGCAACACTCCGCCCGGTCATTACTTGGATGGGTTACCGTTTAGTGACATTTAGGTTTGAGCGCTTCCGTGCTTCGGAAGGCACGTTAAGATGTTGGTCCCGGCTTTTCAGTCATTAAGCCTTGTCGGAGGCCTAAAAACTCCGACACCAGAGTTGGTCACTAGCTCATAAGAAGAAGATTAAAAATTCAATTTATTAGCCTCTTATAAATGATTTGCTGCAAAATAGCCAAGTAATAAAACATCATAATGGTTTAATTAATTGTTTCAGGATGATTAGAGAAGGAAAGTTCATTGAGACTATCTGAAAACTAACTAACTCTAACTTTTTTGTGAGGTAGCAGAAGTACTCCGCGAAGACTTGGCATATAATTTTTGCATTTGTTAAAATGGTTTTGAATGGATTGATACATACTGTTACTAGATATATAGGTTATTTTTATAATATCTCTTGCTCTCTCTCTCTCTCTTGGGCTCTTTGTGAAGAACTCGTCAGGAAGTACAACCATCATCAGTAATCAGATGTATACTGATCTCTTTTTTTGTATGTCTATCAAACAGTCTATATTCAGTCCTGTGATAGCCCAACGCAGTTTTAGATGTACATTTAATTTTAAAAGAAATGCTGTACTTTGTCAAACAGCATCAGGTATCCCCAAAATAAGCAGAGCTTGTATTATGGAAAGCACATGACTGATATACCTCATCATAGGCCTTTAACATCTATAAAAGATGATTTAAGCAGCGTCTAACAAGGTTCAGCACTTACGAATGTGAATTGTAAAACCGACAGCTTCGACCGCATAAGTTACTTATAAATTATGTTCCTGGAGAGTGTGGAGGAAGAGCAGCGCGTTTATGACGCAGTTCGCGCTTGTGGGAGAGTAGTGCAAACCAAGCACTATCATGATCCACAGCTCCGTCGTATATAAACTTTCTCCAACCATCACGATCGTCTGAGGTATTTTCCCAGTTCTTCGGGTCGATGTTAAAAGATATACCTACAATTTAGGTATATATATTTTGTTGTGAATACTTAGCCCCTATACGCACTGGCGGTTTAGTTTGCATTTTGTGGCAGTTACGTGCATACAAACATAGGCGGTTGCATATTAATATGTAAAAGCGGCTGGCCGCACGGCTAGCCGCCGCCGCGGTTAATCGCTAGTGGGTGAGAGCACTAAAACATTATAGCTACATAGAAAATACCTGGGAGTTTTCTATGTAGCTGTAGCTCGGGTCTGGACCCGAGACATATTTACAGAATATACAAACATTTGTCTCAGCGCGGAACTCGAACCCGCAACCTTCTGCGTCTCAAACGGACCTTCGCCCACTGCGCCACAAAGACCGTCAAAGTAAAAAGAAGTATACCAGTTATTCTTCCAATCTGTAACCTTTAGTTAAATTGTGAACAGAAGCAGTTCCAACAACAACAGTGTGTTGTTGATTTTCCGATGCGACTAATTGCAATAGGCATTCCTAATCGGTACTTAATGTTCAGATGTTTTCAAACATTCTTGAGTTCAGCAACTTGTGGTTTGTGCGCCCAATTGGGAACAAATTGTACAAACAAATATGACGCAGGTATGCAGGTAAATACTCAGAATTTGACTGGCCATAAAGCTCAGTTGGAAGTAGCTCTGCTTTCTGAGATGCTGGTCGTGGGTTCGATTCAAAGGACAAACATTTGTTTGGTCAGCTTGGATGTTTGTTCTGTGATATAAGAGAATTTAAGTATGTTTATCAGTCTCTGTTACCTGGTAACCATGGTACAGGCTCTGCATAGTTTGGGATCATCGGTCAATCACCGTTTTCAGTACGTGATAGGTAATTCGCACACTTACGTAAGTCCATCAATCCTTAGTTGTGTCCCAGGCTTGTATAGTAGGTACTTTTCTCAAATGATGCGTGGAAATTATACTTTTCAAAATCAATGACGAACAACGGACAACAATAATTTTTCACGCGCTACACATAATGTTCAATTCATGTTTTTTTTTCACTTATCAGCTTTCTATTTGCAAGCCAGTTCGAAATTTAAATAAAACCTTTGATTTGTTACCTCCTTGGATGCCATATTTCGGACTCGGAATAAAATCCATTTTTAAATTACCAGGCAGGCAGAAATGAGTTTACATAACATTTACCGCTAAAACACGGCAAATATGGATTTTCATACAACTTTTGCCGGTCGCTGCTCGCATGTATTTCCCCAGTACAGCAATTTCGATTGATCTCGAAGAAGGTTGTCATAATAATGCTCAAATTTCCAAGCATTTTTGAGAAAAATACATTGGTGAACGCATGTGGGAAAAGAAGATTGTCGTGGGTTTGATACTCACCCATACCATCACAACACTCTGATAAACTAGATGTATATTATAGTATGTGGATAATTCAGAATTGTGACTTTATTCCCTTCTTCTTTTTCGTATGAGCTAGTAGTGGCCAACCTTGGTGTCGGAGTTTTTAGGCCGCCCAAAATCCTCGGAAAGCCTAACATCTTAATTAATTGTTTCAAGATGATTAAATTTTATAGATTCATTGAGAATAGCTGAATTGGTAGTACATCAGATCTCAGAACTTTTTTGTGCGGTAGAAGAAGTACTCCGCGAAGAGATGGCATATAATTTTTACATTAGTTAAAATGCTTCCGAAGCACGGAAGCGTACAGATCTAAATGCCGCTAAACGGTCTCGCATCCAACTAACCGGGTTGCTCCGCAGCTACTTCACGAACACTTCACCAAGAGCCGTGGACACCATTTATGTAAATATTCTTAATGTAGAAGTGTTATATGAACTCTATAGTAGTTACCATGGAGTCCATATACTTCTTTATTGATATAATGATAATAAGATTACCGCATAAACCACGTACTGCGTACGAGAGACGTTGATACTATAGCATAGTGATGTCATTGCCCACGTCAGAAGCCAACGGCAAGACGTTAGCGAAATGAATACTATAGCTAAGTGTGAACTGATCAAAGAGATTGTATTTATTATGTAAACTTCTGCGAAAACTGTTATTTTGCCAAGCTTTTTCATCGGGTAAGTTAATGCAAAGTGATATTAGATTTTCTACTCTATTCTTCAATAGTGAGCTATATATTCCCAAAACAATCTGGGAATAAAGAGTAATCACTCATTGAGTCGAGTTATGTTGCTTGGTACGAACATAAATAATTTATTTCGTTTTAATTCATATAGGTACCTAAAATGTATACATGGGCTTCTCCTAAAAGAGTACACATTAGTATTCACAAACGTCGAATTGGCTGATGACGGTCAGCTTTGATAATGATATATAGGTAAAATATATTTTAAAAATATTATAGGCGAGACGATTAACTGGATGTTAATATACGAGAGTCAGTTTGATTCCCGTTGTTACAAAACGTTGTATTGAAAGTTGTTGTACTTATTAGGTCATACGTGTTGGCTCTTTACCTTCATCATCATCATCATCATCATCATCAGCAGTCCACAGCTGGACGTAGGCCTCAAGCAATGAGCGCCATTGCGTACTCAGCTCGACGCTCTTATACCTGACTTTTACTTGCACAGTCAGTGCTTGTACTTGACGTAATATAAAAAGAACAGCGTTGATACCATTTATTTTTCAGAGATACGTACAGTACCTCCTACACGCAATCATAAATGTTTACTATGTTTTGGCAGCACGATCAAAGTTACGACTGTTCCATCCCGCAGATTGATCGGCCTTACAAACGCAGCAAAGAATCGGAGGTTATTTCTGAACGATATTGAACTTAATCAAGGTTTCTCATCTTCTTTTGGTTGTTAAAACGTGGCTAGGCAGTGGACAGTGAACGCGACAAAAATAAAACAATGTTAGCTTTCAGGAATATCTGGTGTTGGAAATAGAGCGAGTGATGTGTCCTTGGCGGCAATGGCGTAAGCCCAAAATATGTCATTAGCGTGCGCTGAGCGATGTCGCTGGGGAAATCTTGGAAAGCACATTCGTCAGAGAGAATAGTGCTCGCTACATTTTGCCTACTAGTTGGAGAAATCTTTATTTTCATTGTTTAATTTTTTACCGCTACTGTGCCGCGTACCCCTTTAGCAGATAACGCATGTGTATTACTTAGGTATGTCTCCTCTGTCAAAACTAACTACGTAATAATTAAGTACTTATATCCTTTACTTCGTATTGTGCCTATGTATTAGAAACTTATCTACAGACCTAATTTTTGGCTTAAAGTATCACGAGGAAACAATGTACCTAGATATTTCTTGGGCGATTTGAAATGAATACAGCAGAATAAGACTTTGAAACTTCCCTAAATATTCCTCTACATTTTGGCTAATTAAATAGAAATATTGAAACCCTTACGAATATTAAAATACCTAGGTATGGCAGGCTAGGGAACTGTTTCTTAGTTGTAAAAAATAAGAATTTTGAATAAGTGTTTTACTTTGTAATTGAAGTAAATAAATATATTCTTGTTTAATGGAGTGAGAGTCCAGCTGTCCAAAGAGCGATAGTTATCTTCAGACTAGTGACAAATTTTCAGAAAACTTGCGCCAGACTATCTGTTCTGAAGAGCAAGAGCTCCCACAGTAAATATAGCCAGTTAAAGTTTACGTGTCATAGAAACCTTCATCAGACCATCATAATCTAGCCCAGAGAACTATTTTTCAATCCACTCGTCAAACCCTGAATCCAATGTAAAGTGTCTCAACATTATTAGATGCCAAACATTTAATTTTAAATTTACGTATCGCGACGCAGACGCCTGTGACAAGCTCACGTAGAAGCCACCTGCTCCTCGTATATATCAACGACGTCGGACACATTCACGTAGAAAACAGATTGACAGCCGCAGATTGTCTTCTGCTCATCAAGGTAAGGTGGTTATCAATCTTTCAATCTTAACATTCCAAGTAAAGATTGAGAGAAAAAAAAATGTAATTAGTAGGGTACTAAATTCAACTAATTTCCTGAGGCATGGCTGAAATACTAGGTATTTATATAACCCTCTGAGAAGGTTTTAAATCACGTTGGATTCACGAAGAATTTGTATTCTAAAAAGTGTGATTAGGTTCGTAGTTTGTACCGGTAAGAGCCGGTAAAAATAGTACATGATTTCAAACAGATTTAACCTTATCAATTTCCTCGGATTTTTGTGTACAGCAGGTGCCGGTCTTAAAGTTCTGCTTTACACGTGTAAGAGCCCTTGTAGTTTCGTATAATCTGTGGTATCTCCATCGAGCGTGTTCCTATCCGATGCTCACGAAATGTACGCCATTGTTTGGCAGCGGCTCGACGCGGAAAACACGCCAACATGTTTGAATTGATGGGATTTGTGATTGCTGGCTTTAGGTGCCAGAATTAGAGAATCTGGTTATGGAAGATTTTGGGATTTGAAACACGGAACACCTATTTATTTGATTTGCATAGCTTGGCACCAAGAGAACAAAGCGAGTTCTTGTTGGTACAGAAATGAACCCCGGCACCGCGCCAGTTAGATAATTTATCGGTTATCGATTAATAGGAAGTTAAAAGAGTTGATGAAAGTATATACACTTACATAATATGTACAACTCTCACATCAATACAATATAAACATACAAACTATTAACAAAAACCAAACGACGAGACACGCATTGAAAAATAATCTGTTATTTATCTCAAAATGGAATCATGGAAATAGGTATAACTAACAAAACGCCTCGACATGTTTTGAATGATGAGTTCTAAGAATTCACTGTCAAGTAGGCTGTTTCAAAACCACTTGTTACTGCCTTGAACCAGTTGCAAAAAAAACTCTGGCAAGATTATTACGATCAGTAGGTAGATGTATAATTTCACCATAGCACTTCAGCTAGAGAGTAGGAAGTGCGTAGACGTAGCCAGCCGAGCAGTGCGTGATCAAAACAAAAATATAAACGTGTGCGTTCCAGCCTTGTCGTGACCGTCGTCTGAGAAAATATCACTGACCATAGACATTGGAATAACCTACCATAGAGCAGGAATTCGTTTGACCCAATAGAGGAATTACTATTAGTAATACTTACGTACTGACCCAATTGTAGTCAGGGTATTTTTGTGACAGCAGTCTAAGGGAAACTATATTTTTACGGATCTGTGTATTTAGGTATGGACTAACTTGTGAGCTGTACTAGCTTAGATAGCAGAGGGCTTATGTCTTTCGTGTCATATTTCAATATTAGCGTAGCATTAAAAATAAAATGGATCCGAAATCTTCTGAACGAATTTTATAACCCCAACATATGGCATTATTTGATTTCAACTTTACCTATTTGAAAATTGGCGTTGAACTTGTGCGCTCCGTAAATTTATCGTGTCGTTTACGAGTATAACGACTTTCAGAGCGACCCTCTTAAAGCGAATTTATACGGCCTCATGCAATTGCAGTTCATCATATAAATAGTACCCCGCTTCTTGTCCAGTTAGTGTCCGGACGTACAACAGACATCAACCTCAGCACAGCAGTTTTAGATTTTGTCACCTGCCTATGCCTACGCATCACATTTTATAGACGATCAACTGCAAATTCAAAGATCATACAATCTAATGGACTTTAATATTCATTAAGTAAAGAGTTTAGTTGCAGGCAATTTTTTTTTACATTGTATGGACCTTTGTTTGACCACGAACTCACTTGATGTTAAGTAACGTTGTGGTCTAAGATGAAGCACAAAGGTCCAGAAGACACCTATTCATTCGAGACTTAAAGATACCCTTTTGACTTTATTTGGAACCCTGCATTTGGATTATAAGGGTTAGGAAGACATGAGCAAAAATTGGTTTAAAGCTGCCAGAACTAAAAAAGACTTTTTCTCAATTGCATTTCGCTAAATCCTATAGATCAAGGCAGATGTTTCGGAAAAACAGAACCTGACATATTGATACATATTGTAATCATTCTATTGCAAAGCAAACCGAATATATTATGATAAAAATATAGGAAGGATTATTGCTACGGCTCAATATTGTCAGATACAAACAAAAATAGGCTCTAACATACGTCAGCAAAGCCTAAATTTTAGTACGTCAATAAAACAATACTGCATCACAAACGTAATAAAAATGATCGCCAGTCACCTGCTATATCCGAGCATAGCAGCCCACGCGGCGGCCAAATGAAAATATACTCTGCGATGCTAGCTGCCAAAGAAATTAAATAGAGGAGATTTTTCAACGGGACAGACATGAAGTGAACAATGGTCCGGGCACAAGGGAAGGCCGGGCGTGACGACGCGTCGCGCCTGCGCCCGCGCAGCCGCCAATACCGTCACCCTTGATAAAAACAATCAGCGGCCGACCACTTAGCGATATTTTAGAATGTTTATTCTCTACAACCTATCAACAACTCAACTAAAGTTTTTTCCTCTAATTAACGGGAATTTATTTGGTTTCAAATGTGATTTTTTTACATAGAAATGTCTTAATCCCACACCATTAAGGTTCAAAGTGGTTCGTTGTTTCGCCCGATGAATAATCAGGTTTTTTTTCGAAGTGGCTGTTTACTGTTTTTTTATGATCCCTGGAAATAACACTGAATAGCTCAATCAATTGATCGAATTTGAACAATGTTTGTAGCTTACTACTTATGCTGCACGAAATAAAGTCGTCGACTACCTAGGTACCTACCGTAACAGAAAAGTATTTTCTAACAACAAATATACTACTTACTACTTATGTAAGGTCTCCTACGAGTAGTCTCTAGCGTCTCTAGCTATCTCTAGCTAACAATTCTATAGTGGTAATGTCCAAAGTCAAAGAATTCCTGTCACTTCCTAATAATTTTAATTTTTGGTATGAAGGTATATATAATACGTATATGTTACTTAAATTCAACCAGTTATGAATACTGGTAGGTATTTTCAGTAAATAGGTCACATTACGTTCGCTGACTTCCACGTACTGCTTCCGCAAATACGAATAGACTTAGTATATTCACTCTTTCTTTTCTTTTATCGTCTCCAAACTGTGTTTAAGATTAGTAGATACCCATATTAAACTTAAAGGTTACTTATCTACTTACCGAATCCTTATTCTAAAAAAAAGTTGTGAAATCTAAATCAGTTAGAGCCTATTTTATTCATGATGAATTTAATTCCCATTTCATCAAATTCTTCAAGAGTATTTAATTGATTGTTTAAACAGTAATTTACACTTTTCCTCGACTTTCTATAAAAATTGATGTAATACTGGTTGCAGTTGTTTGTTTTGATGACGTCGGAGTTTATCCACGACTTCTGATCCTAATGACGTAGAAACTGGGTCATTCTTAATTAGTGAAGAAAGAAAAACATCCTCAGGAAACCCACGGGTAACTAGACGTTACAGAACACATCAGAATAAAAGACTGGCCAGTTTTATAGAAAGAACAGGTTCGATCAAAACAAACTTTAAAAAATCGCACATAACACTACATTCTCCTAAAGTTTTTCGATTTTCTTTTGAGTACCTAGTTAGGTAGGTACACTATTCATATGGTATGTTTTGACATTATGTAATCAGCATTCGTCCTCTAAAGCTCCAATCAATCATGTGCATGCGCTACTGATATTTCACTGATTCCCATTCGAAGGTTAAAATGAAAATTACAAAATTGGCACAACATACAACGGATTTTTTTTATTTGGTGAATTTTTTTACAAGCCAAAAGAGTCTAAATGTACCTATCCTCTAACATTTAAGTAGCTGACACTAGTATTTAGACAATTATAAAAGTGTCATGCGCTGGAATGACTACAAATGATTGCTGTGGAGAGTGAAAAGCTGTGCCCTGCGATCCCCAACACGCATGCCCAGCGTGGGGATTATGGGCATATCCCCCTATATTAGGGGAGGCCTATGTCCAGCAGTGGACTTATATAGGCTGGTGTGGTGTGTGCGTGGTGTATTCCTGTGGAAAAATGTCCTGAGTAAATATTTTCAGAATATTTTTAGTAAATATTTTCAGAGATGAAAATCTCAATGCGGAAGAAGTCACGTGGCGTAAACTAAAGTACCAAAAACTTACATAGTTTTTGCTAATATAATAAGGTTACTAACATTAGAAACAATAAATTAGAACGTTCCCTGTCCGAAATTATTTTCACGTAAGTAGTTAAATGACCTAGAAATGATACAAAAGATTTTCCGAAGATTCCGAACTGTGCTTACTGTGTTACTATAGGTATTGATGTTGAAAGATCTAGTTCCAAATAGACGGTAATAAACTTATCGGTGCACCTAATTATTTGTTTATCTATTTCATGGTCACGTGATTTGGCCGAAAGGAAATATGTCGTAAAACGCATGAGTAGCTCGTTACATACTAGAAAAGCAGTAAAATATTGTTGTAAAGTTTTGGTTGTATTTGCAGTTAATCGTCTGTGAAATTTGGGGTTGCTTACCTAAATAATATGGACGAAAACTCAGCTGGAAGTACATACGTACGATGTAGCGCTAGATAAAACAAGCCGGTAAAGTGGGAATTAACTCGCCCACCGCGGGTGACGTCAATTACGTCCAATTCAGTATTGTATTCTCGTGGATATCATGAGTAGTGAGTTCTAGCACAGTTGTAGTGAGGGAAATATATAGTTTCTCTCACTCACACTCGATGTAAACAATTTTGTTTTCTACCCAAAAGGGTCCAAAATAAAAAAAATAAAAATTTCAAACTGAGACCAACAGGTCGAGTGGGGTATCATATCAAAATATTATAGAAGGATATCTATATTTTACAGGAAAATTATAGCGATGAAAAAAAAATATAGGGGGGATGAAAAAAAAGGGGGGTTGCTAGGTCGAGTGGGGTATCATATCAAAGGGCCTAATTTGTACTGCACGAAACAGTTTTTTTATAATGCACCGTTTTGGATTTATGATGTAAAACATCCAAAAAATGACCGTACATTATGACTGACGGACGGACAAAGCGGCACCATAAGGGTTCGTTTCGTACTGTCTCGGTAACGTTACCCTAAAAAGTTTTCCTTTTGTACAGTAAATCGGGTCGAAAGCTTTCAATTTCCCTGAAAGCTCGATTTAATAGATACTCTATTTTTTTATGTAAATGTATCAGTTGCTTAAAATTCCCCAGGGAACATATTTTTTATTACTTTTAGGAAAACTTTAAGCTAGGTATAAATAAATCTAAACGCATAATAACATGGAAAAATTATGTATGATAACTGCCAATTACAAGTTTCCAACCAAAATCTCACGTACTAGAGATGAAAACACTGCTTCCTTTGAAAAAATATCCACGTCCCTTATGCTAGTCAGGTGAGAATGGCGTTATAAATGCACTATTTGTGTTGTCAGTCTCGTGTAACTTCATTATTCGGTCATCGCCGAATCGCCAAGATTCCATGCCTATCACTCACCACCGAACTCTTAAGAAGCTCCCATCCCCAGCCTGGTTTATTGTTTCAATACAGATCGAACCAGTTCTCGAAACAATAAACTGATTTGAGATTGGCGTGGACGAGCGCAATGAATACAATGCATTAGTTATCTAGATTAGGTACAAACAGATTTTCAGGAGATAATGAAAATCTGGGTATGTCAGTCAGATTTTCAGGCAAATTCGAGAATGCATTACATAGACAATATCAGCCTACATCTGTCCATTGCCAGACTTAGGCCTCAACTTATAAGGGGAATATGCCCATAATCCCTACGCTGGGTTGGTAATTGCAAGGCATAGCTCCACGCACCACAGACGCTGATGCCCGTTTACTATTAAGCAGGCTGCGCCGCAGGCAGGTGAGGTTAGCTTGGGTGCCAATAATGGTCATTTTGGTTATTATAACATCATAGAGACAAACCTCCTGCTGGTGAGCGTCAAGATGGCGGGACCACCTCTTGTATTTAATTATTTTTACCATAGGGATTTAGTACCTAATTGGTACTATTTAGTACCTTTAGTGAAATAATTTGTACCTCAAGGAATCTTAAGTTATTCAGTATCGAAAGGGGTCCCGCCAGATGCAACCGTCAAGATGGCGGGACCACCTGTGTTTCTTTTAATTGCAACCGCGCATGATTATACTTATCACACTAGGATTTAGTACCTCACTGGATACCTCCGAAACACAACTCTTTATCATAAAAACTTCAATAATTCCAGAGAAAACTCGATTTCAAAACTAATGACCTAGCACCATAGTGTGTTACCCTGCGTAACCCCAGCAAATGCAAAGCAAATACACGTGATCCTGATAAGCCAGCGATTAACTTTAACTGTCAGGATTTAGTACCTTGTGGGTAGTATTTAGTACCTTTAGTCAAATAATTTGTACCTCGAAGAGTCTTTAGATATTCAGGAACGAAAGAGGGGTCCCGCCAGACGCAACCGTCAAGATGGCGGGACCACCAGTGTATCTTTTAATTGCAACCGCGCATGAATATACTTATCACACTAGGATTTAGTACCTCACTAGATACCTCCGAAACACAACTCTTTATCATAAAAACTTCAATAATTCCAGAGAAAACTCGATTTCAAAACTAATGACCTAGCACCATAGTGTGCTACCCTGCGTAACCCTAGCAAACGCGAAGCAAATACATGTGATCCTGATAAGCCAGCGATTAACTTTATCTGTCAGGATTTAGTACCTTGTGGGTAGTATTTAGTACCTTTAGTCAAATAATTTGTACCTCGAAGAGTCTTTAGATATTCAGGAACGAAAGACGGGTCCCGCCACACGCAACCGTCAAGATGGCGGGACCACCAGTGTATCTTTTAATTACAACCGCGCATGAATATACTTATCACACTAGGATTTAGTACCTCACTAGATACCTCCGAAACACAACTCTTTATCATAAAAACTTCAATAGTTTCAGAGAAAAATCGATTTCAAAACTAATGACCTAGCACCATAGTGTGTTACCCTGCGTAACCCCAGCGAACGCGAAGCAAATACATGTAATCCTGTTATGCTAGCCATTAACTTGAACTGTCAGGATTTAGTACTTTATCCAATTAATTATATACCAAATTTCAGTTCTTTACAGAGTAGAATCACTGAAATATTTTGAGTAAACAACCATCAGGTGATTCGAGTGATTAACCTCTTTTGATTGGCATCATTGAGCCTAGGTAGCTGTGTTGCCGTTTTTTATTTGGAGAAAATGCTAAAACTTGGTGCAGAAAATTTCAAAAATATGTTAAATAACTTTTAGATATGATAAATAAAATGTTATAATCAAAATTTAATTTCTGAATAGCAAACTGAAGTAGTCACCTGTTAAAATAGATGCATATTCGCATATAAAGAATGCAAGAGAAGTCTCTGCTCTTAGGGTATTAAGATTAATTTGCATCGTAGGTTAATTACTTTTCATTGACCCTACACATTTTGCATGTTTTGCGGTGGAAATGTGATGCTTCAGTAAATTTTAGCTATTATGTTACACTTGCAAAATCTGCAATAAGTTAAACTCTGTCATCTTTTCCCGTTGTTCGCGCTAAATTTTCTCATAAATATGAGAAGCTGTGATATTATATTAACACATCAGATTCAAATTAGACGTAAAAATTAAGAACACTGCACTGATCGTTCGTAACAAATTAACAATCGCTACGCAAAAGAACATAATATTCGAAACATAAATTTCGGGGAAGTCCTAATTCCTTACGAGAGAGTTCAAATGTTTTAAAAAACTACTTTGAGTTAATAAGCAAATCGTCTCTGGTTTCTATAAAATCTTCTGAATTCCTTACTAAGTAGGTAACGTTCAAAAAAATGTAAATCATAAAATATGCTAAATGCAATTTTTTCAAGCTTACAGACCCGGAAATTGCAAAATTTAGCTTTCAAAATGCTAATACGGCAACACTGCTAGGTACGTACCTCTTTTGATTGGCATCATTCAAAGTGTTGCCAGTACGAATTTCAGGAAAAGTACGACGTGTCACCCGAACAGTACGGTTTTTTGCTTCAAGGTACGATTTTACAAAATGTAAAGCAACAAAGTTTAATTTTATTTTTTATTAATTTTAAATTTAATTTTTTATACTCCTATGTGTTTTCTATACCGCAAGCATGTAGATATACCTAGACATAGATGCATTATAATTCATTTAAATTATTTTTGATGGATTTTTTAGACATGTTTCGGTCGATCACGTCCACCAGTTTGAATGATTACATCCACCCATAATTCTACTAGTATCTAGGAAACGATACTATATTTTCAACATAACATTTATAATGTCGCAGGCACGCGTTAGGTTGTTGGGGAATTTACCTAAATTCATACTAGCCGGTGGAGCACGTTCTTTTCTTTATGAAATGATCCCAGGTATAAAAAATCGTACAGTTTCGGTACGATCTTGGTCTAGCAATCGTACATGAGTAAAAATGCAAAATTCGTACGGTGTGCACAATTCTTAAACTGTTTTTTTATAAACTGGTTACTAACTTCCACCGGCCGACCGCTTGACTCGCGTGGTTCCAGAACAAAAAAAATCGGTTGGTACCTATCGAACTCTTTTTACCTCTTTTATATATTGTAGAACCCCGTAGAAGAAGTACATAAACAAATATTTGTTTGAGCTGCAGATAAATAATTATGACTTAGACGTAGGTATGAGGTTGCGGGTTCGATTCCCGCCGCGGGACTCTAATCCAATGTATTAATCTGATCGCCATTATATAATACCTATTTATTAAACTTGTCTGGTCAAAGTCTCAGATCAGCATGTGTCGTGTCTAAAAATTTCATAAAAAATAATTTAAATGAATTATAATGCATCTATGTCTAGGTATGTCTACATGCTTGCGGTACAGAAAACACATAGGAGTATAAAAAATTTAAAGTTTCAGGCTTGTCCATAAATGGAAGCTATTATAAATGAGAATTACGTAAAAATATTCTTGATAATGGAGTATTGAAATTATAACTAATAACTTTATTTATTAAAGCCGGAATAATTGAGAATAATAATACTTTAGAATAATTGAGTACCTAAGACGATAAGGTTGGTTGTTATTTAATGGCGCCATTGTCCTAATAGATCCTAACCTAAACGTATAAAATAAATACCTAAACAAAATTATCCAGCTTTAATAAAAGAAACGATTAATTGCACATGATATCCTTCAATAAGAACTATCAATTAGGACATAAGTCATTTTTAGACGCGACATTTTATGGTCAGGTCACAGGTTGTATGAAACTGGCCTATCTTCTTTGTACTGGCAACACTTTGAATGATGCCAATCAAAAGAGGTTAATCACTCGAATCACCTGATGGTTGTTTTCTCAAAATATTTCAGTGATTCTACTCTGTAAAGAACTGAAATTTGGTATATAATTAATTGGATAAAGGTACTAAATCCTGACAGTTCAAGTTAATGGCTAGCATAACAGGATTACATGTATTTGCTTCGCGTTCGCTGGGGTTACGCAGGGTAACACACTATGGTGCTAGGTTATTAGTTTTAAAATCGATTTTTCTCTGAAACTATTGAAGTTTTTATGATAAAGAGTTGTGTTTCGGAGGTATCTAGTAAGGTACTAAATCCTAGTGTGATAAGTATAATCATGCGCGGTTGCAATTAAAAGATACACTGGTGGTCCCGCCATCTTGACGGTTGCATCTGGCGGGACCCCTTTCGATCCTGAATATCTTAAGATTCCTTGAGGTACAAATTATTTCATTATAGGTATTAAATACTACCAACAAGGTACTAAATCCTGACAGATAAAGTTAATCGCTGGCTTATCAGGATCACATGTATTTGCTTCGCGTTTGCTGGGGTTACGCAGGCTAGCACACTATGGTGCTAGGTCATTAGTTTTGAAATCGAGTTTTCTCTGGAATTATTGAAGTTTTTATGATAAAGAGTTGTGTTTCGGAGGTATCTAGTGAGGTACTAAATCCTAGTGTGATAAGTATATTCATGCGCGGTTGTAATTAAAAGATACACTGGTGGTCCCGCCATCTTGACGGTTGCGTGTGGCGGGACCCGTCTTTCGTTCCTGAATATCTAAAGACTCTTCGAGGTACAAATTATTTGACTAAAGGTACTAAATACTACCCACAAGGTACTAAATCCTGACAGTTAAAGTTAATCGCTGGCTTATCAGGATCACGTGTATTTGCTTTGCATTTGCTGGGGTTACGCAGGGTAACACACTATGGTGCTAGGTCATTAGTTTTGAAATCGAGTTTTCTCTGGAATTATTGAAGTTTTTATGATAAAGAGTTGTGTTTCGGAGGTATCCAGTGAGGTACTAAATCCTAGTGTGATAAGTATAATCATGCGCGGTTGCAATTAAAAGAAACACAGGTGGTCCCGCCATCTTGACGGTTGCATCTGGCGGGACCCCTTTCGATACTGAATAACTTAAGATTCCTTGAGGTACAAATTATTTCACTAAAGGTACTAAATAGTACCAATTAGGTACTAAATCCCTATGGTAAAAATAATTAAATACAAGAGGTGGTCCCGCCATCTTGACGCTCACTCCTGCTGTTTTCTATACCCCTAGTACGAGTTGCACGATACGAGAATTTTCAGGATTTTCATTTTCGAGCTCATTTTTATTGTAACTCAGTTGGCAATACTTAACTGGTTTTAAATTGAAACTGATTTAATAACGTAGGTACCTGATGTAATCTTCTTGCAGAATAGGTACGTTTATTGCTCAAAACAGTTGTGTAATTAATGAAAAAAGGTACTTTAAAATTGAGTTCGAAAACGTAAACTATGAAAGTTTCGAACTTTGCAACCAGAGGGCTTACCACGAGTTTTGATAGTTTTCAAAAACTTTAAAAGTTTCGGTATCTTTCCCAGTGTTGCCGTTTTAGCATTTTAATGCTAAATTTGACATATTTTCGGGTCTGTAAGCTTGAAAAATTAGCATTTAGCATATTTCATGATTAACATTTTTTTGTACGTTACCTAAAAATTCAAATCTCCTAAGGAATTCAAAAGAAAAATATCGATTTTAGCATTTTATTTAGCATTTTTAAAAGTTATTTAGCATTTTTTGCAACTAATTTTAGCATTTTCTCCAAATAAAAAACGGCAACACTGATCTTTCCATACATGTTCGTAGTTTCGTATGTTAGTAGTTCGCCTCTAGGGAAACGTGCATGACGTTTCCCTACAGGCGCTGTACGAAAATGTATGGAAAGATACCGAACCTTATAAAGTTTTCGAAAACTATCAAAACCTGTGCTAAGCCCTCTGTAGGTACTAGGGGGTCCTGATTGCGTTTAGTACTTCGTAACCTAACTTATAGGATAATACAAAAGGTACCTACCTCTAGTACCTTTCGTATTACGGTTTGTCATCAGTTTTGCTATTATTCACGATTCGACTTCATTAACTGGGGTTAATTTATGTATACCCATACATGAGCCACATAAATTTGATTCACCAACCTACATAAGATAATAGCGAAACACCTTGGTCCATAGCAGTTCCACAAGGCTATGTTTCACATCTACACATCTATTATTTCATATTTTTATTTGATAAGGCCCAGAAAAAGACGAGGTCGTTGCTGAAATAAAACTATTCTACGTATTACGTAGGTATGCGGATGGCCAATGGGAAAGAATATTATTTCCGGATCAATAAAAACTGAGCATTTTAGAGTCGAAAATGATTTAATAGTCAAGAGTGCTCGAGGAAAGTATTAGGTATAACAACAGCGATGGAAATCTCCTCACTAGTCAAAGAAGATTGAACCAAAAAGCTAAGACTTGTTTCCTGGGTCCATGATTTTTCTGGCGGCGGGTGTGTACTGTGTACCCCTTTATTAGGGGAGGCCTATGTCCAGCAGTGGACTGATATAGGCTGGAGTGGAGTGGAGTGGGTGTGTACTGTGTATCGGATGCGGACATCCACGTATTCTAACCAATCATTTACAATGTCTGTTTTGGGACCAATAGTAAAATAGAGCTTTAGAGCAGTGGTTCCCTAACTCTTTTTTTTCGCAGACCACTTTCAAAATTTTACTGGTTTTGGTGGTTCATTTCTACCATATTCTCAAAACTGGTCAAAAATCAACAAAATAGAATCTTAGTTTCTTTTTTTTTGTAGTACTTTATAGACAAAACCAAGCCATCATTTGTGTTCTTTACAATCGAAACCAAATACATTATCGTCGACCCCCACTTACAACTTGTGAACTCCCATTTTGTTTTCACGCCAACGACGTAGACCCCCCCGTCAAATCTCCCGTGGACCCCTGGGGGTCTACCTGGACCACTTTGGGAATCACTGCTTTAGAGCATTAATAAATAAATAAATAATACTGGACGTTATCACACAGCATCATGTATATATGTATGTACATGTTATTAAATAAATAAAAATAAATAAATAAAATAAAATGTATGTAATATTCTAAGAGTTATGATTTGACTGTCCTAATAGCACAAGTGCAGGTCGCAGGTTCGATTCCCATCCAAGACAAACATTTGCGTGATGAACATCTTTGTTCTGGTTCTGGGTATCAAAGAATATGTGTAGGTATGTTTATCAGTCTCTTGTACGAATGCTTGGTTAAGTTTGGGATTAATTTATGAATTAGCTTTAGCCCGCGGCTTCACTTGCATGTTACCCAGATAAAAGTAGCCTATATTTTAATCCAGGTCACAAACAATGTATATTCAAAGTATTATCAAAATCTGTTCAGTAGTTTTTGCGTGAAAGAGTACCTAACAAATATCCACGCATCCTCTCAAACTTGTATATCCTACTTCCTGCTTATATACTTATACTTTATTATAAATGCGAAAGTTTGTGAGTATGGATGTATGTTTGAATATTTGTTGTCTTTCACGCAAAAACTACTGAACGGATTTGGATGAAACTTAGAATATACATAGTTTGTGACCTGGATTAACACATAGGCTACTTTTTATCCCGGTACAACGCGAGCGAAGCCGCGGGCGGAAGCTAGTTTATAATATTAGTGGCTTAGGACTAGATTCCGTCCGCTGTTTATATACAGTCTGTAACTAAGTATGTGCAAAACTTCAGGTCAGTTCGTTCAGGTCAGACCAACAGTAGTTTTGGCATGGAGGGACAAACATTTCACATCTCTTATTTTTATTACAAATCGCCTTTATAATATTTGTAGGATAATCTATAGAAACAGGATTCTTTTTAACATTTTTTATCAAAACTAAACTAATGAAAGAGAAACATATTTTGTACCAGCGCAAAATAAAACAGAACATTTTCCAAAGTAACAATTTATTGCTTTGCAAAATTTACAAAACGAGGTAGATTTCGGAATCTCTTACTGACTAACGCAATTTCTAGATACACTTAAGTATAAGAACATGATTTATTTTGTTTAAACAAAACTATACTTACTTTCTTAATTGTTTAATAGTCAACATATTGCTTAGTTTAATTTAATATGATAAAGACGACATAAAGCTATGAAACGGGTTACATAGATTTACATCATGCAAACAAAACTATATTTATAATTTCTTTGATTAGGTACTAATTCACAACATATTTCTTAGTTTACTATGTTAAAAACAACATGAAGCAACTGATTACAAGATTACCGTCGTGCAAACAAAACTCTACTCAAAACTTCTTTGATACCCTACTAATAGGCTAGATGACTGAAAAATTCTAATTAGTCCGTCATTTAAATTATCAAAAAATATTGGACACGTATTTTTTATTTTGTCAATTAAACTAAAAATGACAAAGATGACGTGTTGAAGTTCCGCGTGACGTCACGGGTAAGCACACTTTTTACATACAAGTGACGTCACGAGCCCCCACTCCCGAACTTGACGCTCTATAACTTTGTTAATTTCTATTGATTAAATAAATAAAAAAATACGTGTCCAATATTTTTTGTTAATCAAACTGACGGACTAATTAGTTTTTTTATTTGTGTACCCAGTCATCATCCCTATTCACAACATATTGCTTAGTTTACTATGTTAAAGCCAAAATGAGACTGATTATGTACATTTTTTAAAAATACTTTATAGGCTTACGTTTGACCGCCATTTCACTTGTTGGTAAGTGAAGATGCGGTCGACGTTGTAGCACGCTTGCCTAGAATGTACCTATTTACTCTTTACTCTACTTACTCTACTTTTTACTCTAAGACCGAAAAGTCATAGCGATCGGGAAAAACTGACGCCGGAAGAGCATTCCATTCCTCACAAGATTTACATTGTACAAACAAAACTATATTTATAACTTCTTTGATTATGATTACGTACTAATTCACAACATATTGCGAAAGGCTATGAAACTGATTAGATAGATAGATACAGATATATAGATACATAGATAGGAACAGAACTAAAAAATTACATGCCAAATATAAAGCTGCAGTGTATTGTTCAGTTTACTATGTTAAAGACGACATATAGCTATGAAACTGATTGCTTGATTTACATGCATATTACACTTTATTATTAAGGCTCCCCCCGCCCACGATCGATTTTTCCACCGATATTTTGTAGGACAGTTATGGAGGAGGCACATAATGTCAACCTCATGCACGGAGCGTATACCAACCAGGTTGGATTTACGGAGGAAGTAAGGCCTTAAGAGCTAAAATGGATTGTACGTATTGATATAAGTATTTTATGACATATTACTTTTTTTCGTAAAGTTTATAGTTTTGGAGTTAGGGACTTTGAAATATGTTCTGGATTCAGAAAGTGAGACCTTAAGGGCTAAAATTGTTGGAATTGGATTCTACGTATTTATATAAGTATTTTATGTTGTAATACTTTTTTTTTCGTAAAGTTCATAGTTTTGGAGTTAAGGCACGTTCAAATATGTATGAAAATTTCTTTATCTGGATTCAATAAATGAGGCCTTTAGGGCTAAAATGGTTAGAATTGGCTTGTACGTATTTATATAAGTATTTTATGTTCTATTAAAACTATGAACTTTACAATAAAAGTATTAGCACTCAATCCAAGTGCTCCTCCCTAACTGTCCTACAAAAAATCTTTCACAAACAATCACAAAAAATCATTTACAAAAAATCGACCGATTTTAGCCTTATACTTTATTACTAATTCACAACACATTGCTTGGTTCACTATGTTAAGGTAAACTTGATACTATGAAATTGATTTCATCTTCTTATTAACGAGAAATAACACTAAGCCACCGGTGATCAGGGCTCCGCCCCTGAAAAGAACAGAAATTATGTAAGTTGAATGTACAACAACAAGCATCATCATAACTTTTCTCTCTATTTAAACCCTAGTCATCGATATAATTATATAGAACTCTATTCGAGTGACAGTGTTCAAGTGGAAACTGTAAAAAAACATCCAAGCGTATTGGTGCAGACACTTTTTTTACAACATTTTCCATTGGAGTTTGAATATCTCGATGATTCTAGTACGAGTTGCACAAATCGTGAACTTTCATTGTTCACGTTTTTGAGCTCAATTTTAAAGTAGTTTTTTCGTTAATTAAATAACTGTTTTGAGTTATAAGTATTGCTATCTGCAAGAAGATTACATTACCCACGTTGTTCGATTAGTTTCTATTTAAAACCAGTTTAGTAAATGCCAATAAAATTGCATCAACACGTTGACTGCGGGCCACCTACTACTGTAGCTCAGTTGCGTTTTCAGCATTCAAAGCGTTATACACTAGAAGATTGACTGCGGGCAACACCTACAAATGCAGCTCAGTTGTGTTTTCATCATTCAAAGCGTTAAAAATGAGCTCGAAAACTATGAAAGTTTTCATATAGCTCAGTACGCAAATCTGTTGAGGATTCGAAAGGTTTTATAAAAAATATAGTCTCTGATTTATTATTAGCTAGCAATACACGAAATACTAGAAACAACATGGAGGGGAAGGTAGAAGGAAAGCGTGGAAGGGGAACACCAAGAATAAGCACCATGAGCCAGATCAAAGAGAATGTCGCCTTCATGTCGTATAAGAAAGTGAAAGAAACTGCAAAAGAAAGAGCTAAGTGGAGAGAATTGCATCACTACACCGACAAGAGCTAGGCTCATAAATTATAATAAATACCTACATGGATGACCGAACTTTGCTCGGTATAACGAAGTTTTATAGCTAGATCGATTTATCGGCCCCTCAACCCATCATTTCATGAAAATCGTTGGAGGAGTTTCAAAGATTCATACAAGATTTACTCGTTTAAAGGTATTACAAGATAGATAAATAGACTGAGTTTGAATTCGTATGGTTTCCGTAAGGGGATAAATCTACTCCAAACGGTCAACAGCATTTGATAAACTACTTTTAAAATTTTGTAGTTTTTTATTTATTCCAATTTAAATATTACAGAAAATTCTTTATAACAACTAAGCAATTTTACATACTAAGTACCTTAACAAAATGGAGGACAGCACAGAAAAAAAGTACCTATCTTATAAAAAAGGTTAGTTTACATAATAGAATGTAACAAAACCGTACCCTCCGTGGTAGATTTAACTGCGTTTAACCTCCTATGTAGTAATTATTTACACTGGACCGAGCAGCAGTTATACACAAAAACAAGGACAATTAAATAATTAAAATAAAAAAACACACAAACTCAATTATAAATAACACTGATGTTTAAGGTTTCAACTAAGTATAAACAATTTAATTAGAATTACAAGCCAAACGAAAATTACTAATTAAGCAACACAAAAAATTACAGATGGTTAAGAATCACAGGAATACGAATTAAACTCGCCCTGTATATGGACAGTCTTTTTATGGCACCTGATGATGGAGCAAGCTCATGGCCCTGATGTAAAGTTGTAACCATAACCTATCACAATAAATATTGCATCGTAGTCACGCATGTTTGAAACTAGCCCTACGATGCATTGCCCTGCCTCCATCAACTTGATGCATAAAGGTGATAAGCCTCTTGTGCCTGTTAATTTCACCCAAACCTCCACCACCCTTTAAACCGAAACAGAGCAATTCTGCTTCACGGCAGAAACAGGCCTTGGTAGTACCTCCCCGGACGCGTTCTTCACAAAGAGCTCTACTCATCATCATCATCATCAGCATATAGGAGTCCACTGCTGTACATAGGCCTCCCGTAATCAGCGCCATTGCGCCCTGTTCTCTACTCAGCTTCTACCAGCAGCCTTTCGCAGATCGTCACTCCACCTGGTCGTAGGGCGTCCCACACTACGTTTGCAGAGCCGTGGTCTCCACTCAAGAACTCCTCAAGAGCTATACTACTACTGAAAATAAATAATAGTTCCAAAAGCCTCTTGTGCCTGTAACTTCACCGGCATCCACACCCTTCAGCTGAAACAGAGCAATGCTGCTTCACGGCAGAAACAGGCAGTCCTCCCCGGATGTGCTCTTCACTAAGAGCCCTACTACTATTAAAAATAGCCAATGCTGCCCCACCTCTCTTAAAGATGGAGATATTTTGCAACTAAACTGTTATTTAAAAATGAACGAGCCAATAGTCAGACTATAAATCAGAATGCGACCTAGCAAACAATAATAACTTGCGATTCATTAATTCAAGGTTCCATCGTATCGTGCCAACTATTTTTCACCACTCTACCTGAATTAATTACACCTATCTACAAGGTGTCTTCGAACGTACTAGCCTAAAACGGAAAATAGATAACCGTACACTTATGTATATTTTCTCAAACATACTTGGAAATTTGAGCATATATATATTTTGACAACCTTTTTCGAGCTAAATAGAATTTGCTGTACTGGAAAAATACATGCGAGCAGCGGCCGGCGAAAGTTGTATGAAAATCCATATCTGTCTTATCGGCCAAATAAATTACTATGTGAACTCATATCTGCCGTGTTATTTAAAAATGAAAGATCTTTTACTCCGAAACATGGCAACTAAGGAGGTACCTAAACAAAGGTTTTATTTAAATTTCGTATTGGCTTGCAAATAGAATGCTGTTTATTGAAAAATGTACAATTTCTAGGTACTACTTAGGTAGTTTTAATTTCCGCGCATGATTTGAGAAAAGCATTATACATGCCTTGGTCACAACTAGGCATCGATGGACTCAGTATGTGTACCGCCTCAAACGGCCAACATCTACACGTTCGTCCATCAATGCCTCTTTTGCTGGCCGCTGTAGTAATGTACTATTTTAGTATACCTTTTCGTATTCAGGCTTTCTCAATGAACATGTTTTTTTATGGTACTTGAAGATGGAACAAGCACATGGTCCACCAGATGTTAAGTGGTAACCATTACCTATCACAAAGCATTGCAACATAGATCACGTTTTTTGGAACGTGCTCTACGATGCAATGCCCTGCGTCCATCAACTTGAGGCATGAAGATGATAAGCCTCTTGTGCCAGTAATTTCACTGGCACCCACACCCTTCAAACTGAAACACAGCACAGCTGCTTCACGGCAGAAATAGGCATGGTAGCAGTCCTTCCCTGGACGAGCCCTTCACAAAGAACTTTGCTAAAAAAACTATATATTTTATTTAAATGAATTTAAATAAATAATGCTGGACACTATCACACAGCATCATGTAGCCCCAAACTAAGCAGAGCCTTTATGCAGGAGCAGGAACCACATGACTGACACCTACATAAATACATTTTTTAATGTAAGTACATACTTATTATACATAAGAAACACACACAGAGCCGAAACAAATATATGGAGAACGTACAAACATTTGTCACGCGGCGAGAATCGAACCCCTAACCTTCTGCGTCTCAGGCAAGCCTTTTCTCACTGCGTCACAAAGGTCGTCGTCGTTTAGCATACACACTGTTATGCTCAGAACTTATATCGAGACGGAATTATTGTCGGTTTCCTCATCAGGCCCATTAGACTAATAATTCCGTCTAGATTTAAGTTCTCAGTGTAACAAGAACATAATATAAAACTTCTATGTTCATTCTTATGCTTTGTTTTGCTGTAAAAAATACTTTTCTATCTCTTTTTTTTGTTTTCTGTCCGTGTGTAAAATCGTTGGCGCCACTGAAAACCTGCTGCGTTTGCAATGCTTCTGCAGCATACTTATAATAGGGTACTTAATTGTGTCACATTTTTCTCCCTTTATTAAAATTAAGTCATCATCATGTTATTATCATCATGTCATCATATTAGTCATGTTATTGATGTGCCTGTAGCAGTCCACCGCTGGACATAGGCCTCCCCCTAGGAGCGCTATTGCGCATTGAGCTCAGCTCGATATTAATTTTGTAAAACAATGTTTGTGACTCAAAGAAGTTTGCTTTCTTTCTTCGTTTTAAATCTCAATTTCTTAATTTTCTTTTTGTAAAAATCATACACCTATACAGCTTTAAACAGCAGATCTTACGACTCTATTCAGTGGCGCCATAGTAACTCATTGCATGATACCAAGCCATGTTAAGTTTATGTAACTATTTTTGTAAATATAATTGAGTGAGTGCTTGCAATGACATGAAATAAAATAGATGTATTATTATTATCATCTTATGTGACGATCGTGGATGCGACTAGCACAAGACCGTGGTGGATGGCACAAACTTCGGGAGGCCTATATTCAGCAGTAGATACAGTAGGGCTGTGGATGATGATGATGATGATGATGTGGACGATTCTGCCTCGTTGTTCGTCAATTATTTAATAGTCTTATTACTATGGTTTAGTAAGAAATAATGCCTAATTATTGAGAAGACGATGCATGCCAATTTTATGTGAACAAGATAAATAAATAAATAAATAAATAATGCGGGACGTAATCACACAGCATCATTCAGCCCCACGCTAAGCAGAACTTGTACCTATTATGGGAACCACATGATTGATATATTACACATATAATTTTTTTGTTGTAAATACATACATATCATACATAGAAAACACCCAGACCCGAGACAAATATCTACAGAACATGCAAACATTTGTCCCGCAGCGGGAATCGAACTCGCAACCTTCTGCGTATATCGATATTGATATCTGCAGATATCGTCAATTATGTATTTATAACAGACTTTAAGAGAAGGGAGGCTCAATTCAGCTGTATATTACGAATTGCTAAAACTACAGAAAAATAATCAAAAATTTACAAATTACATTTACCAAATTGGTAAGTGGTTAAGCAACACTTCACCCGGTCACTTGGAGTGACCTTTAGCGGCATTGAGATCTGCTTCTGTGGTTGGAAGGCACGTTAAGATGTTGATCCCGGCTTTTTCAGTCGTTAAGTCATGTCGGAGGCCTTCGAGTGGCCTAAAAACTCCGAAACCAGAGTTGGCCATTAGCTCATACGAAGAATAAGGAATGACTTACCATATAGCTACCCGGCTCGCCATAGAATATCTGTACGGCTTGTAGTATGTTATCCTGTACTCGTTGTCGGCATTGAAACTCCTCATTATTCTATCCACACTGAAACAAATTACCGCATCTTCATAATTTTCTTACGACATGTCCGTTTCGTCAAGTTCGGTTCAGACGTAAATGTCCAATTAACGTTTTGACTCGACCTTTCGTTCTGTCTAGTTCCCAGAAAAGTCAGGTCCCGAGGCTTGACTTAACGTGTTATAGACTTTTTTGACTTTGGATTCGACATTTCATTCTGTCTAGTTTCTAGAAAGGTCAAGCCCCGATGTTTGACTAAACGTGTTTTAGACTTTTTTATACTTTGAAATCCAAAGTCAAAAAAAGTCTATAACAGAAAGAAAAGAAGACTCCTAGAAAAGTCAGGTCCCGAGGATTGACTTAAAGTGAATTAGGCTTTTTTAGAGTTTGGATTTGACCTTTAATTCTGTCTAGTTTCTAGAAAAGTCAGGCTCCGAGGTTTGACTAAACGTGTTTTAGTCATTTTTAGACTTTGGATTCGACCTTTCATTTTGTCTAGTTCCTAGAAAAGTCAGGTCCAGAGGTTTGACTTAACGTGTTATAGACTTTTTTTTAGACTAATTGCTATGTAGGATAAGCAAGTCTTCGTTCCATACATAACCTAATCATTTATTGTGCCAGAAGTATGGTCACAACATAGCTAATACTTATTTGTTACATAGTTATTAGGTCTACACACTTCATCATTTATAAGGCACTAGTGTACACGGGTAGATGCCCTATCCCATTTTTGTTCTATCTCAAAGGGTAAAGGCAGCGTTTTCGATGAAAGCTCCCAGGGGCGGTTTGACTTTATAGGACATTTTCATCAATTATCGTCATAATTCAACCAATTGACACAAAACCTTTTGTCAAGGGTCGTGTCCTCACTTGTATGGAGGAAGTAGACGAATATGACAATTGTCGACAGCTCGTTTGACTAGATTAATTGACTCTGTTATAATAAATTCTAGCGACCCGGCATCGCACGGGTAGTAGAGCATATATGACCTATCTCACCATCCCTACATTGTTTTATGCTGAGTTGGGACCTTTTGCAACTATGCTAATTATAATTTGTTACCTATCTTGTGTGTTAAATGTTTTTATTGGTTGCAAATAAACAATTTGATTTGATTTGATTTGATTTTGTTAAAGCGTTTTCGATGAAAGCTCCCAGGTGACTTTTTTCGACATTTTTCAAAAATAAATTCCACACTAACACACTTAAACCGTCCTCATGAATTACTCTTTTTATTAATGAAAATACGTTCAGTAGTTTTTGAGTTCATCGCGAACAGAAAGACAGACAGATAGACACGGGCGGGGTACTTTGTTTTATCATGTAGTGATGTAGTGACTGTTTATTGACTAGTTGAAACGCACGGTAATAAACGTTTTAGTCCAATACCCGTTATTAGGTCTTCGGGCGGCCTAATAACTCCGACATCAGAGTTGGTCAGTAGCTCATACGAAGAAGAAGAAAAATACCCGTTTAAGACAATCCCCTTTAGTCTAACATTCAGTAAGTAGAGTACCCCGGGAGTTTATGAAAATTGTGGCTTGATTCCCAGATTTTTTCCACACATAAAAACAGAGGAGGATGAAATCTGCTTACGCACCAAACGTTCTATAATAAACCCTACTTCATTAAGGATTGACGTAGATATATGTCTTTTTAACAACCGACCACTAATGTTAATAGCGTTCATGCTCTAAGAGCTATAAAAATTAGCGGCTAATGACACATCTCGTTGAATTTTACGTATGTTAAGCCAAGAACCTTAGGTATTTAGTGTTTCGTCAGTCCCAGGTATAGCTTCTAGATGTTGCTTTGGCACATCTGTAGGTAGGTAGTTTAAATTGGACGCTGCTATCTTATGAATTAGATCTTTTTCATGATGAAAAAGCATCAAGTCAACATAAAATTTTATGAATTAGACGTTTTCATGACGAAGATAGCATAACACCTAATCTTATGAATTATATCTATAAATTTATAATAAGTATTGATTTACAAACCTACCTGCGTTAATTTTAATAATTAGAGCCAAGCCTCTAACAATAATAATTAGGTACAAGCCTCTCTAGTTAATAAGTAAGTAAATAGATCTTTTTCAAGACGAAAAAAGGATCAAATCAAACGATGATGTTGTAGATTTTTGGTGTAACTACGTCTACTTCAGTTTGACGGACACACATACACAAGTCAATTAACCCCCATACTTATAAACGCTAACCATTTCCACCATTGCTTTAAGTTAGCCCTGTCCCCGTTTGTCATTTACCAACGGTGGGGGACGGTTAATACTCGCGTCCGCAGGAGTTAACTTTCACAGCCCTACACGTGTCCCCTGACGTGTGCTAAATGGGTGATGCTAAACGAGTTCTAAAAACCAGACGAAATAGGCGGGTCAATAACCAACATGAACACTACTGGCTCTACTCAAGAGTCCTTCTTTAAACGGTTCTTCTGAGAGCCCACTCAAAAACGGCTCTTCTCGGAGCCCACTGACTAAAAATATCGGAGCTTCTGTTCGCAGGTTATTGTTTTTTTTAATTCTTACATTTAATTTAGTTTGTAACTTGACATTTAGATAATTATCTGTTATTTTAAACGCCTACGTCATACGATTAAATAAATTTACCAACAGTGAGAGATGGCAATACTTTAAGCATTTTGACAGATTTTATTTGGCGTCAGTTTTATTGACGTTGACGATATGCCATAGTAACAGCCGCAGCTAATAATTAATTTTTAATCTGTATGGATTTAGTTAGATGCAGGTAACTATTAGGGCAGATTGCCAGTGACAGTTAAAACAATAAAAATACTTACGTTATTTTTGAACTGGCTGCTATGAGGGCCGTTCGGGCTCCGAGCGGCTTCACGTCGATGCTTCCGAAGCTAGAGAGCATTGTTGCTATCTACAAAAAAGACATTGCTTCGGTTATAAATACACAAAACGTTTATTTTGTTACCATATTGATATATCGTTTTAAATTATGATAAAATCTCCCTTTAAGTTAAAAGAGTTTCATAGGAGATTTCGAGAATTGTTAGAATTGTAAATTACAAAGCTTTACGTACGCGTTTTTAAATATGCGCAACCACATTTCACTACAAACAATTAAATTCACGAACATTAAGATCAGGGGTACATCACACAAAAATTTTGTTTACTTTTATAGAAAACATAATTTTATATCCGAAACCACATCAAATCACACATTAATATAAAAAATGAGAAAGTTTGTGTGTTTTTCAAAATTATAAGAAGATATCCCAAACCAAATTATTGTACCACTTGATTTTAATAAGTATTTTGTACTTGTATTTTTGTGTGTGAGTATATTCCCACTCATCTCGGTAACGGCTGAACAGATTTTGATAAAAATTTGAATATATTGTGCCACAATTATATTTTGCGTACCTGAAATTATAGCTGATATTTTGGTAACTAAATTCAGTTTTGCGCTGACAGAAGCCTAATTTCAGATGCGCCAAGTTATAAATTGTGGCACTGTACATAGTTTATTTTATGATATGAATAAACGCATACTTTTTATCCCGCAAAGTCGCGGGCGGAAGCTAGTCTAAAGTATATTATGAATGTTATCGGTAATATCTCTTAACATTATTATCATACAGCTATCTGTACTTATGGCATGAAATTGGCGGCATATACCGCCAATAACTATAAATAACTCTAGCGCTGAGATATAGCGACGAACGACATCGGCTCCGGGTTGTTTTATTTATAACCCAACCTTGACAGTGGCATGAAAAATGGATTTTGTGGTTTGTACATTAGAGTAATCGAACACCGACTGCCGAGGTCACAGATGCGTGCAATATAATTAAAGTCTCACTCATAGAAAGTCCTTCATCAGTGGCTAACCGTCTGCTAAATTTTCTTTATCTTGTAATAAAGTTTATTATAAAATTTCAGATTTATAATATTTAGATGACAAAAAAGCTTGAGATAAAACTGTTTCCAACTCCTACAACAACAATGTAATAGTTAAGAATAACCATTGTAACAAGGACGTAAGTAATAAAGCCAAGTAGAGATTCTTGCCAATTCTTCTGTGTTTGGGCGCGTCACGAATTGGTGTAAATTGATTTATGATTTAAAGTGATCCTTAAAGTTCTAACTAAATAGAGATTTTAAACATTTTGTTCTAAATTTTCATCACTATCGTCTGTCGGACCGATAGCGGAAGTAAATGTATACAAAAGGTCGTGTGTCGTGATGATACATTGATAGTACATACATTTGCTCCTCTGAATGCTATTTTTTTGTCACGACAGATGACAGCTATCGTCCATTACCTATGTGGCTACGCTCTTAGGGTGGAATTGCTAAACATATACTTGGAAATAAATAATCAATAATCATGTATTTGGTAAAGAATATTTACACATCAATCCAACATTATATATAAGAGCTTAGCTCTACATACCTAAAGCTCATTTCACGTTGCAAACTGGCCTAGTGCGCTTAGAGGAAATGCTTACCCAGTCTAAAATAAAGTTCTTGTGACACTTGGGCATTATCAATCTGTTTTAACTAGCACCGGGAAGTGGCTATGCGTGTGTGGGTGTGGTATGTTAGTGTGCGTTGGCTACCAGCCAACTGTCAGCCGCGACTCATCCTGACAGTACTACCAAGTTATCTGTTCAGGTGGACAAAATTGGAACTCCTAGACTATTTTTGGATCTGTATTCTTGGGTACCGGTTGGGCACTGGTCGGTTGTACGTAATTTTAATTTAGGTGTAATGTAGTTTGTAGAAGCTGGATGCGGTGAGCTCAGGGCAGGCCGCAATGACACTCATTAGGGGAGGCCTATGTCCAGCAGCGGACTGCTATAGGCTGATTATGATGCTGAGCGTAGCTACTTCAACAATTACTGTTAAAAATAATGAAAGAAATAACGGGACATCTCACACACGGTCAACTGATCCCAAACTAGGCAGAGCATGTATTTTGGGTACCAGAGATTGATAAACATACCTAAAAAGCATCCAGACACAGAACAGACCTAAAAAATCCTAACCGTCCTATCCCTAACACTTTTATAATCTCAGATAGCTAAAATGGCGTTAAAATATCATGTAACCTGTTTTTATTTAGATTTAGATGAACGGGACAAGCTTAATTTATCGAGTACAACGCTCGATAAATTAAGCATGCCCCGTTCATTTAAGTATGAATAATAGGGTTATAATATTTTAATGCGATAATGAGTATGTTTGTTTGTTACGCTCTAACCGGTCATAATTTGCTGGCGCCATTTTTATAATATTTATATAGTCTATGTCACTACCACAATTCAATTCTGATGAATACAACGATACCTCATATGTTCAAATCCGTCCATCGGTTTTGGCTGCTTGTTCGTGCAAAAAAACATACAAAGTCACATACATACGCTCGAAAAACATTACCCTCCTTCTGGTGCAGTCGGATAAAAAGTAGGTACTGTTCCCATCGGCAACCAATAAAATATTTTACATCTCTCATGTTCGGTAAGTAGGTTCTTATTACCTCCAAATGGGGCTTGTAGGTGACTAATTAGCGCTCTAGGGTAATAATGTAGCTAGAAAAGCCCTAGGGCGGTAAGTAATTAAAAATAATAGTTTAAAAAAACTAAAAAACACGCTTGCACGCATGCGTAGTTCGCGCACTAGCTCTGTCTCTCTTACTCGCATGCAAAGGATGCGGAAAGAAATTAATTAATCCTGGCGAATCTAATTAGGATAATCGGATATTTTTATCGGATTATTGCATTGTCATCGACCTTTGACAGGTGTGCAAAGTTTGAATCAAATCTGATCGTTCAAAGTAGGGCACAATCGAGCTCAAAGGAGTCGGTTACATACATACATACATACAGGTGAAACTAATAAAAGCGTGTTAAAAAAAACACTTCTTTCTTTCAAAAAGTTCGCATACATCAAACCATCATACCGACAATAGACATCATGCATTCAGCCCAATGACTAAAGAGGTCGCTTTGCTATGCAGCCTTGTCTTCATGTGAGTATGATAGTCATCAATTTTTAATATCGAACGGCGAAGCTCAATTTCGTTATTGAAAAAAAAATCTTTTATTCTTGTAATGCCGGTTTTTTTCTACTTACCTCACAATCGAGATGTAAAGCTTCTGCTTACACCCGAGCTAACTATTCTTAGTTAGCTCGGGTGTAAGCACCAATTGCACCCTTGAACTATAGGCGCCCTCGCTGCGCTCATGCGCCTAAATATCTCGGGTTGCAATTGATGCCTTACAGCCCTTGGCTACTAATCTACTATAACAAAATCTACATTAACGCATGCGAAGACACAGGCAAAAGCCTTGTATAACATCCAGAATCAGCCCGTATAAGCCCATATTTATTTGTAATTTAATTAGTTAGCCCAGCCAACCGCTCACATCGAATAATAGTTTGCAGCTGGGTTAAGCGCTCTTGGCATTGTCAAGTTTGGGCGGAATCGGGCAGTAAATCCTTGAGTTATGTGATCACTACATTGTTTACGTTTATGACAAACATACGTTACTACAAAACAGATTTGTGATTACAGAATCAGAATAAGAGCATAATTAAGAGAGATTTCGTCGGCGTGATAAGCGAATAAAATTGAATCGGCTGGAAAAACAAATCTCTTTATTCAATAAATTTATGTAGATAGAAATCAAATGCTGTGTGCTATGTGAGGCAAAATTTTACCTCATTGAAGGCAGCTTTTTATGCAAAATCTTATGATTTGATTTGGTATGTTAGTTTGGGAAAAGTGTTCTTTTTGGGAAATAAGAGTCGATTGAGTGTGACCAAAAGACATTTCACCAAAACCCATAATATAAATACAGGTGAGGCAAAATTTTACCTCATTGAAGGCAGCTTTTTATGCAAAATCTTATGATTTGATTTGGTACGTTAGTTTGGGAAAAGCGTTCCTTTTGGGAAAAAAGAGTCGATTGAGTGAGACAAAAATAAGAGTCGATTGAGTGTGACCAAATGACATTTCACCAAAACCCATGATATAAATACAGGGTGAGGCAAAATTTTACCTCATTGAAGGCAGCTTTTTATGCAAAATCTTATGATTTGATTTGGTATGTTAGTTTGGGAAAAGCGTTCCTTTTGGGAAATAAGAGTCGATTGAGTGAGACAAAAATAAGAGTCGATTGAGTGTGACCAAAAGACATTTCTCAAAAAAATAAGTTTTGGACAAATGTCATTTTCTAGACTGACTGTATTTTTTTTAAATCCAAAAATGCAATTGTTTTTTCTTCAAACCAACCTATGGTTTTTTAATAAAAAAACCTAACTACAAAAGAAAAGGTGGCTGCCCTCAATGAGGTAAAATTTTGCGTCGGCCTTTATTTAAATCGGTCGAGCCGTTTCCGAGCTTTGCGACACATAGCACACAGCATTTGATTTCTATCTACATAAATTTATTGAATAAAGAGATTTGTTTTTCCAGCCGATTCAATTTTATTCGCTTATCACGCCGACGAAATCTCTCTTAATTATGCTCTTATTCTGATTCTGTAATCACAAATCTGTTTTGTAGTAACGTATGTTTGTCATAAACGTAAACAATGTAGTGATCACATAACTCAAGGATTTACTGCCCGATTCCGCCCAAACTTGACAATGCCAAGAGCGCTTAACCCAGCTGCAAACTATTATTCGATGTGAGCGGTTGGCTGGGCTAACTAATTAAATTACAAATAAATATGGGCTTATACGGGCTGATTCTGGATGTTATACAAGGCTTTTGCCTGTGTCTTCGCATGCGTTAATGTAGATTTTGTTATAGTAGATTAGTAGCCAAGGGCTGTAAGGCATCAATTGCAACCCGAGATATTTAGGCGCATGAGCGCAGCGAGGGCGCCTATAGTTCAAGGGTGCAATTGGTGCTTACACCCGAGCTAACTAAGAATAGTTAGCTCGGGTGTAAGCAGAAGCTTTACATCTCGATTGTGAGGTAAGTAGAAAAAAACCGGCATTACAAGAATAAAAGATTTTTTTTTCAATAACGAAATTGAGCTTCGCCGTTCGATATTAAAAATTGATGACTATCATACTCACATGAAGACAAGGCTGCATAGCAAAGCGACCTCTTTAGTCATTGGGCTGAATGCATGATGTCTATTGTCGGTATGATGGTTTGATGTATGCGAACTTTTTGAAAGAAAGAAGTGTTTTTTTTAACACGCTTTTATTAGTTTCACCTGTATGTATGTATGTATGTAACCGACTCCTTTGAGCTCGATTGTGCCCTACTTTGAACGATCAGATTTGATTCAAACTTTGCACACCTGTCAAAGGTCGATGACAATGCAATAATCCGATAAAAATATCCGATTATCCTAATTAGATTCGCCAGGATTAATTAATTTCTTTCCGCATCCTTTGCATGCGAGTAAGAGAGACAGAGCTAGTGCGCGAACTACGCATGCGTGCAAGCGTGTTTTTTAGTTTTTTTAAACTATTATTTTTAATTACTTACCGCCCTAGGGCTTTTCTAGCTACATTATTACCCTAGAGCGCTAATTAGTCACCTACAAGCCCCATTTGGAGGTAATAAGAACCTACTTACCGAACATGAGAGATGTAAAATATTTTATTGGTTGCCGATGGGAACAGTACCTACTTTTTATCCGACTGCACCAGAAGGAGGGTAATGTTTTTCGAGCGTATGTATGTGACTTTGTATGTTTTTTTGCACGAACAAGCAGCCAAAACCGATGGACGGATTTGAACATATGAGGTATCGTTGTATTCATCAGAATTGAATTGTGGTAGTGACATAGACTATATAAATATTATAAAAATGGCGCCAGCAAATTATGACCGGTTAGAGCGTAACAAACAAACATACTCATTATCGCATTAAAATATTATAACCCTATTATTCATACTTAAATGAACGGGACAAGCTTAATTTATCGAGTACAACGCTCGATAAATTAAGCATGCCCCGTTCATTTAAGTATGAATAATAGGGTTATAATATTTTAATGCGATAATGAGTATGTTTGTTTGTTACGCTCTAACCGGTCATAATTTGCTGGCGCCATTTTTATAATATTTATATAGTCTATGTCACTACCACAATTCAATTCTGATGAATACAACGATACCTCATATGTTCAAATCCGTCCATCGGTTTTGGCTGCTTGTTCGTGCAAAAAAACATACAAAGTCACATACATACGCTCGAAAAACATTACCCTCCTTCTGGTGCAGTCGGATAAAAAGTAGGTACTGTTCCCATCGGCAACCAATAAAATATTTTACATCTCTCATGTTCGGTAAGTAGGTTCTTATTACCTCCAAATGGGGCTTGTAGGTGACTAATTAGCGCTCTAGGGTAATAATGTAGCTAGAAAAGCCCTAGGGCGGTAAGTAATTAAAAATAATAGTTTAAAAAAACTAAAAAACACGCTTGCACGCATGCGTAGTTCGCGCACTAGCTCTGTCTCTCTTACTCGCATGCAAAGGATGCGGAAAGAAATTAATTAATCCTGGCGAATCTAATTAGGATAATCGGATATTTTTATCGGATTATTGCATTGTCATCGACCTTTGACAGGTGTGCAAAGTTTGAATCAAATCTGATCGTTCAAAGTAGGGCACAATCGAGCTCAAAGGAGTCGGTTACATACATACATACATACAGGTGAAACTAATAAAAGCGTGTTAAAAAAAACACTTCTTTCTTTCAAAAAGTTCGCATACATCAAACCATCATACCGACAATAGACATCATGCATTCAGCCCAATGACTAAAGAGGTCGCTTTGCTATGCAGCCTTGTCTTCATGTGAGTATGATAGTCATCAATTTTTAATATCGAACGGCGAAGCTCAATTTCGTTATTGAAAAAAAAATCTTTTATTCTTGTAATGCCGGTTTTTTTCTACTTACCTCACAATCGAGATGTAAAGCTTCTGCTTACACCCGAGCTAACTATTCTTAGTTAGCTCGGGTGTAAGCACCAATTGCACCCTTGAACTATAGGCGCCCTCGCTGCGCTCATGCGCCTAAATATCTCGGGTTGCAATTGATGCCTTACAGCCCTTGGCTACTAATCTACTATAACAAAATCTACATTAACGCATGCGAAGACACAGGCAAAAGCCTTGTATAACATCCAGAATCAGCCCGTATAAGCCCATATTTATTTGTAATTTAATTAGTTAGCCCAGCCAACCGCTCACATCGAATAATAGTTTGCAGCTGGGTTAAGCGCTCTTGGCATTGTCAAGTTTGGGCGGAATCGGGCAGTAAATCCTTGAGTTATGTGATCACTACATTGTTTACGTTTATGACAAACATACGTTACTACAAAACAGATTTGTGATTACAGAATCAGAATAAGAGCATAATTAAGAGAGATTTCGTCGGCGTGATAAGCGAATAAAATTGAATCGGCTGGAAAAACAAATCTCTTTATTCAATAAATTTATGTAGATAGAAATCAAATGCTGTGTGCTATGTGTCGCAAAGCTCGGAAACGGCTCGACCGATTTAAATAAAGGCCGACGCAAAATTTTACCTCATTGAGGGCAGCCACCTTTTCTTTTGTAGTTAGGTTTTTTTATTAAAAAACCATAGGTTGGTTTGAAGAAAAAACAATTGCATTTTTGGATTTAAAAAAAATACAGTCAGTCTAGAAAATGACATTTGTCCAAAACTTATTTTTTTGAGAAATGTCTTTTGGTCACACTCAATCGACTCTTATTTTTGTCTCACTCAATCGACTCTTATTTCCCAAAAGGAACGCTTTTCCCAAACTAACATACCAAATCAAATCATAAGATTTTGCATAAAAAGCTGCCTTCAATGAGGTAAAATTTTGCCTCACCCTGTATTTATATCATGGGTTTTGGTGAAATGTCATTTGGTCACACTCAATCGACTCTTATTTTTGTCTCACTCAATCGACTCTTTTTTCCCAAAAGGAACGCTTTTCCCAAACTAACGTACCAAATCAAATCATAAGATTTTGCATAAAAAGCTGCCTTCAATGAGGTAAAATTTTGCCTCACCTGTATTTATATTATGGGTTTTGGTGAAATGTCTTTTGGTCACACTCAATCGACTCTTATTTCCCAAAAAGAACACTTTTCCCAAACTAACATACCAAATCAAATCATAAGATTTTGCATAAAAAGCTGCCTTCAATGAGGTAAAATTTTGCCTCACCCTGTATTTATATTATGGTTTTCTTCAACGAGTTAACTAGTAAATAAATAAAAACGGGTCATCTCAAACACGGTCGACTGATTCCAAACTAGGTAGAGCCTGGGGTGTAAGGGTTTTAATTTATATCTTCGGAACTCAAGCCAACCTCACCTGCTCGTGGTGCACTTTACTAACTAACAAATGGGGCTCTCCTGGGTGATGCGACAAGCTGTGTCCTGCGATCTCCAACCCGCATGCCCATCGTGGGGATAATCATGGGCATAATCCCCACGATGGGCATGCGGAACGCACTTTCTTATTCCCCTAGTAAAAAAAGTGTATTATGCCTATGTCCAGCAGTGGACTGATGTAGGATGGTATAGGTGGTGGCTGTTGGTGTAAGTAGGTAGAGCCACTACTATGGGTACCAGAGATTGATAAATATAGTATAATAGGTACTTAAAAAACACCTAGACATAACAAAAATCATTAGGTTTGCCACATAATGTTTTTCCTAGGCGGGGATCGAACCCGCGACCTACAGCGCAGGCACTACTAACTTAGCTGCAAAGCCAGGCGATTTAACTTAATGTTCCATTCACACCTACCGGCGCGCGTCGGAGAGCATCGAAGCGCATTTTAAAACATGCTACAGGAAATTGAAACATCCACAAAACAGTTTAGTTCCTTATTTGCATGCAATATCTACTCACGGATCTATTTGTCTTTGACAAAGCTCAAAGCTGCGTAAATTGAATGCAAATAAGGAACTTAACTGCTTTGTGGATGTTTTAATTTCCCTCTAGCATGTTATAAAATGCTCTCCGACGCGCGCTGGTAAGTGTGAATAAGGCTGTTATTTTTAAAAATAATTAATACCTTTCCAACATTTATGACAGGCTCTCGAAGCGCCAGGATATGCAGCCAATCAGGTCTCTGCCTCGGCGGGTCTTCTTCCGCCAAGTTCTGAATAAAATAACATACATAACATACCTACTAATATCGTAAAGCTGAAAATTGTAAAAAAATATGTGAGATGTAAAATGTGTTCCACCTTCACGCCAAAAAGACTGAAAGGATAAAGCTATTTTTTTTGAATTTTTGCAGTTCATCCACTACCTTCTTTGGAAGGCATCGAGTTCGTCCCGCCAACGCATCCTTGGTAGGAAACACGGAGCAGAGATGTTTGGAAGTCTATGGGGGATACCTGTGCCCAGTAGGGAGACGAGAAAAGAAGTTCTAATCCAGGAATAACATACCAATTTAAATGCAGGTACAATGGGAGGTAAGCCCCAAAGGCGGAAGCTAATACAAACTTATCCGTAATATCAATTAACAAGTAGGACTTCAAAAAAAAAATCGACTTCAAATAAATCACTACTTACTTCTTGCCCTAAAGAATTTTGAAAATCGGTTCACAATTGACGGAGATATTGGTGATCATAGGGCGAAAATTACAAGTGAGGATGAGATTTTTTGATTTTTCCGGGAAAATAACCAATCCCTCAGGAATAAAATTTATATGGGATCACCTGTGAAGTATACTCTTTTAAACAAAAAAGAATTTTGAAAATCGATTTACAATTGAACGCGATATCGGTGAACTTACGTAAAAAAAGTAAAAAAAAAAGCTTCCGACGAATTGAGTACCTCCTCCTTTTTGAAGTCGGCTAAAAATGTTTACCGAAATCGTCGCCGCCGCTTGGACACTACTTCGATCGATATTAAATAAATAAATAAATAATGCGGGACGTAATCACACAGCATCATATAGCCCCAAACGAAGCAGGCTTGTATTTTTTTTTTGTAAATACATACAATTTCATACATAGGAAACACCCAGACCCGAGACAAAAAAATCCGTGAAAGCGGGTTGGCAATTGAAGGCCTCTGTGGCGCAGTGGGCGAAGGTCCGCCAGAGATGCAGAAGGTTGCGGGTTCGATTCCCGCTGCGGGACAATTGTTTGCATGTTCTGTAGATATTTGTCTCGGGTCTGGGTGTTTTCTATATATGGATATGTATGTATTTACAATAAATTAAAAATTATATGTGTAGAATATCAATCATGTGGTTCCCATAATAAAAGCTCTGCTTAGTTTGGGGCTACATGATGCTGTGTGATTACATCCCACATTATTTATTTTATATAGCGCAGCCTTACACCAACACAGCAAAATTTCCTGACCACCGACAGGCAGCAGCGTCGGCTGCGTTGTGCCCTGCAATCCCCAACTCGTCCAGCAGTGGACTGATTTATGCTAGTGTTGTAGTTTTTGGTCACGCCAGTAAACCATCCAAATAATGGCCTTGACATTTTGGATTGAAATTGTTTTTTTATGTCATCATCATCATCATCTGGCAAACAAGAAATAAAGGGGTGGCCTTGCGATATAACAGCCGTAATGTCATAGTGCGATGTACCCCGACTTTTAATCCAGAGGTCGTAACGAATGACGGCCCTGATCAACGCGGTTTTAGAAAAAAAATGTCCTTTTACCACTACCTCAAAACGGTGAGGGAAAATATCGCGCGGAATCCCGCGGCTTAGTAGGAGTTAGTGAAACTGACTAGCTCCAAATAATGACCATGTCTTTCCTGTGGAGTCCCACTAGTCTGAGAGGATGGTATAGGTGATGGGCAAGCCTACTCTATTTAACCATATCCAGGTACTACAGGGTCCCTGTCGGTGAGTAAAAGTTGCCAACTGACGCTTTAATACTTTGTTTAAATAATATAGTTTGTATGCAAGGGCCATCGAGATAATTATATAGAACACTACAGAGTGACAGTGTTCAAGTGAAAAACAAAAATCATCCAAGAGTGTTTGACATAAATAAACTTCAAAACGCCAAAGGAGAATGCCGAGAACCCGTACAAATTGCGTCAAAACCGAACTTTATTATATAAATTTATTATATTTTATAAATGACAATAACATTTTCTTTAGTTTTACACACCGATGGGATTAAATCAAATAAATATTTTGTTGATTTGGTTTCCGCCGCACGCCACCATTAGACTGCAACAACCAATGATATATTTTATACGTTACTATGGCAACAAACATCGATGTAAAATGTTACTATGCCAATAATCCTCATTTTTAATTATTTTTACAGTAGAATCGACTAAAAACTTATTGGAGATTTTTTTGACGCAATCACTTTAGTCTAGGTACCGAGCGCCATACATCAGACGGCATTTTCCTTTGCACTAATTTAGACCGCGAAATTGACAGCGTGCGCGGAGTTTTGGTGCAGACACTTTTTTTCCACGTTTTAGTATGAATATCTCGATGGCAAGGGCCTAAGTTTTTTACCATGTAAAGTGTTGCCGCTCGTATGACATTAACTTGGTTGCAGTAGGACGCCAATCCCGCTAGAAGCTCGGACGGTCCGACATTTCGCTGGATACCACTATTCTCGCACGCTGCCCAATGGCCCAATCGAATGAAACAGTAACCTGGAAATTAAATATAACCTTTATAGCACTTGAAATAAGATTCCAGTTAGTATAATTTGTCTTTGTCGATCCTGAGAGTTGTGACATGAGTTATGACATATATATAGGGTTAGCTAAGCCTGCTGCTAAGCAAAGCTGTAATGTAACACACAAAATTTATGTAAAAAAGAGTAAAAACTCTCATACAAGATTGCCAATTTATTTATTTTGGATTATTTGGCTGTTTCTTTGGCTTTTTTCTAAATCACCCCATGGAAATTAGCATTTTCAGTTTATCTCGTATTTTCACAATATTCCAGGCCAGAATATACATAGATCCCCGTACCACGCGAGCGAAGTCGCGGGCGAAACTAATAATGCGATTATGATTACATACCTGAGCAATATGAATCCCACCCGGCCTCATGGTAAGACTGCTTCACGTTGAATGGTTTGCTCAATCTGATCAGGTTAACACCTGCCTCCAACTTCTTGCATTTACCCTCCTTGAAAAACTCGTACAAACTGAAAGGAGGAAAATCATCTGGCTCAAGTTTCAAGTAGTATGGCAAACAATCTGAACGTCGAGTATCTCGTTAGCAAACATCTTAGAGTTTGAGCCATCGTCGCGAGGTTGCGTGTCCGAATGACAAGGTCTTTATAGATTGTACTTCGGAGAGTGACTGCGCTGTGAGACGCACTGCGCTAACTACCATCCGCATCAAGTTTATATTCCATCTACCAGAACAAAGCGCTTCCAAACATAATTTATAATGCGCACTGCTCAAATATGGAATCAGCTGCCAGCGTCTGTGTTTCCATTGACTTACGACCCTAACAGCTTCAAAAAGAGAGTTAATAGGCATCTTCTGGATAAGCGCGCCCCATCGTCGACCTCACCCTTGCCTATGCAAGCCTCGAGGTCAAGAGCCCCTCTTCTTCTTCTTATTCTTCTTAGAAGAAGAAGAGTCGTAGTTTTTGCCTTCCAATAAGAAAGAGTTTTCCAGAAAGGTGTTGGCCTTGAAAGGTGTTGGCAGCGAGCAATCGCAAGCGGGAACTAGTCAGAAACTACAGTTAGTTAAATGAAGGTTGATATGCGAAAGATTGACATTCACATACACATAATGATCACGACCAATGATGAACGATGACGAAAACCAATTCGGTCGTCAAAACCAATGAAAATCCTTGTTCATTGGCAGTCGTCATCACGTGTAGCTAAGTCAATGTCCCGCGTATCAACCTATAAATAAATAATAAATAAATAAATAAATAAGTCCTTTACTCTTTTTCTATGTAAGTTCTTGGTATGATATATAGGTTGCTAGTCAAGCAGATTTCGTGCGGAGTCTACTAGGAACTCTCTGAACTCTGCAACCTGGTTTGTAACTCTTTCAACTCGCTTACTCCGATTAGAGCGCTCGTTTTCAATGGAAGCACTTGCATGAACTTTATCGTAACGAAGTCCGTAATGGATCCGCTCCGTTCGCAGTGGAAGGTAGGCATAAATGTATGACTGAAGGTTAGTTTGAATTTGACTAACGGCACAGATAAGCTTGTCACACTATACGAGGGTTGAGTCAGTCAGAGGTAAGTCGGATTGGTAGGATAGGGTGAGTGTATTTTATGTGCGTAGTAATATTATGTGTTATGTGCTTATGTCCTGCAGTGGACTATAGGCTAATTTCTCATATTATATACCCCGGCATCATATCATAATATATATTATCATATTATATATTATGTTCCCGGCTTTTCCAGTCGTTAAGCAATGTCGAAGGTCTTTGAGAGTTAGTTAGAAGTAAGTCAGATTGCTGGGATAGGGTGAGTGTTCTTTATACGTAGTTCTATTATCTGTTGTGCTCATGGCCTGCAGTGGACATTTATAAGCAAAATTTTCATATTATGATATTGGTCCCGGCTACCACCAAAGTTAAGTAATGTTTATTTATTTAAAAACATGTACATCTATTATTACGGGCATACCCAATTCAATAGAGTACCTTAGTCGTACAGTAATATCTTAAGTCTATAGTTAGTTATTATTAATATTATGAAAAAGCAAAACAAAAAAAAAAATCAAGATAACTGACTTAAATAATAATTAGTCACATAATTTGTCATGAATGAGGTAGATTTTATGTCAAAGTAAATTAATTATGGAAAATAACATCAAATAATTAATAATAATATTATAATAGTAGTCCAAAAAATGTTGTAGGTCTTGAACGGCCTAAAAAACAATACTAGTTGGTCACATAGCTCTTGAATGAAAATTAATATATTAATCAGCTGTTGTGTTTTTCGATAAGTTATCTTGAGTATGTTTGTAAAAACTTTTGAAAACTTACTCCTGCAATGCATTTGACTTCCACAATTCATTAAACGCCAACTTCTTGCCCATATGATGCGATATATGTTTAGTATCATATATACGGGGAAACATTCCATTGATATTCCTTTTAAACTTCCTATAATCGTCAGGCAGGGGTCCAATGAACTGGTTGTGCAGTAATATTGTATCTAGGAATATATTGTGTCCGATTATAGGTTTGCCTGTTTTTACTAGCAAGTTGATTATTCTGGAGAAGCCTAGGACATGGTTCATGAGGTTTTCTTCGAGTTCTTCCGCTGAAGCACTGGTTGCGTCTTCAACATCCTTATTTTTATATACCAGGATCTGAAAAGAGTACGTTTTGGAAAATAAACGTTTTCTATCCATAGATATAATTCAAAGACTCCTTTTTGAATATGAGTTGTGATAGGATGTTGATTGGTCTAATGACGTCGAGCATCTGAGCGTTGATTGATTGAGCGACCATAAAGCCATCTTTCGGCCAATCAGCGCTCCTATCGCTGACGATACTTTTAGCAACTACTCTACTCTAAAAAGGGCTCATTTTTAACATCCTAATATGAAACTATAAGTATTTCAAATCTACACGAAGTATATAATCCGCAACGAGACTATGCAACATAGAACTAGTTGTTGACATAGCTCAGAGAATTAGCAAGCTCATGTGTAGTGGGCTGACCATATCTGCCGAAGAACTGACAACCGTTTGGTTAAACGAGTTCTTGAGTGGAAACCGCGGCTCGGCAAACGTAGTGTAGGAGTGACGATCTGCGAAAGGCTTCGGGTAGAAGCTGGATGCCTTGAGCTAAGGATAGGACGCAATGGCGCTTATCACGAGAGGCCTATGTCCAGCACTTGGCTGCTATAGGCTGATTTTGATTAAAAAATACAAATTTGCAAGCCAATAAAATTACCTTATTGCTATTACCTAAGCTATTGGTGGTGAGGACAGCCGGAAAGCGACCCCGGAGTTCATTATGAACGATATATCTCATCACTGGATCTTTTACATCCAGGTACATCCTGTCTTCATAAGGCTCTGTCTTTGTTTTTGATGTTAGCCAACTGAAATTAAGATAACAATAGCGTTAGGTATGCTTTTAGCTAAATTAAACTATTGACAGCTTCTGTGGCGCAGTGGGCAAAGGCCTGAATGAGAAGGTAGATATGGGAGCAGGTTCGATCCTCGAATAATTGGTGGTATTCTATGAATTTATAAATCCAAAGTTCTTTCCGGGCGTGCTCCATCTTAGACCATATCTTCACCTGTTTCAGTGTGATAAATAAATAAATAAATAATTCTGGACGTTACCACACAGCTTCATGTAGCCCCAAATTAAGCAGAGCTTGTGCTATGGGTACCACATGATTGATAAACTACATAGATACATTTTTTTTGTAAATACATATCATACATGGAAAACACCCAGATCCGAGACAAATATCTGCAGAACATGCAAACATTTGTCCCGCAGCGGGAATCGAACCCGCAACCTTCTGCGTCTCAGGCGGGCCTTCGCCCACTGCGCCACAGAGGTCAGTGATAGTGGACACTTGTAACTTTTTTGTAAAATAAACAAGAAACCAACACAGCTAGCTTATTTATGGTAAGGGTCTACATGATGCTGTGTGATAAATGTATTATCCAGCATTATTTATTCCATATTTAATAGCTAGCTTTCGATCGCGGCTTCTCCTCTATCTGGATAATTGGCATTCCAGGTCAAGAACTACATTTTGCAAAATTTAAACTCAATCCCTTTCAGTAGTTTTGGCGTGAGGGAAGGAAAAATATTTCACATCACAAACTTTGGTCTTATAAGGATTGTGGCTATATAGCATAGAATGTCAGTGAAGGCTAGGTCTAGGGCTGTAAGGGGTTCCTGGCTGTGGTGCATCCTGCTTCTTTTTCTTCTTCTTCGTATGAACTAGTGATCAACTCTGGTGTTCTAGCTTTTAGGCCGCTCGAAGGCCTCCGACTTGGCTTAACGACTGAAAAGCCGGGACCAAAATCTTGACGTGCCTTCCGAAGCACGGAAGCGCTCAAATCTAAATGTCACTAAATGGTCACCCATCCATGTAATGACCAGGCGGAGTGTTGCTTAACCAAGGTGAACACCGAAGTTAACCACGCCACGAGCGCTTCTGCAACCTGCTAACTAACATACGGAAATCTAGCAGCCAGCTGAATGCGGCACGACGAAACCTAGCAACTGCAGAGCTAAATATGGGCAGCAGCATAAACAGGGCCTGAAGCTATGCCCTGAGATCCCTAACCTGCATGCCCGGCATGGAGATTATGGGCATTAAGGGGAGGCCAGCTGTTATCCGGATGGGCCAGAGCCCCATTTCTTATACAGCAGGGTGTACCACAGAAAGGCGAGGTTGGCTTGGGTTCTAACCACACCTGCCTATGCCTCACATTCCCAGTTTGTAATATTACTGTGATAATGTGATTGATCACCTTACTTAGAAACTGTGGAGCAATAACCCTGTAACTCCCGCTCTTCTTCCATAGTGAAGCCATGAGTTATTGATTGAATCAAGGTTCCATTTTTGAGATGTTCTCGGATACCAGCTTCTTCCACCTTACTCAGGTATGGTAGACCCTCATAGGTGAACTGGAATTGAAATTAATAATTATTATTAACTGAACTAGAAGCATTGTCTCGCTTGTGGGCTTGACTTTGTCTTTATAGATTTTTTCCCCTGCAACCCTTTAAGGGTTGAACTTCAGGGGATCCTTTGCTATGCAAGGATGTTCCTTGCTAATGTCATCATTAGCTTACATATTTACAGTCTTATTCATAACAGTTCTATAAACTAAGCTAAAATGGCGTTGAAATATCATGTCAACTCTTTTAATTTACATTTAAATGACAGCGACAAGCTTACTTTATCAAGCATTATAAAATGGCGTTTGGTTATGAATAAGGGGGTTTGTCTATCTACATTCTACAGTACTTAGTTTTAATAATAGTAGAGTTTTTTGTGAAGTGCTTGTCTGGGGAAGTACTGCCATCATGCCTATTTCTGTCATGCAGCAGTTTTGATGTGTTTCAGTTTGAAGGGTGTGGGTGCCTGTAACATCACTGGTGATGTTATAGGCGCAAGAAGCTTATCACTTTCATGCCTCAAGTTGACACAGGGCTTTATATTGTAGGCTACGTTCCTAAATATCTGGATCTACAATGCAATGTTTTGTGATAGGTAATGGTTATCACTTATTATCAGGTAGGCTATGTGCTTGTTCCAACTTCAGGTACCATAAACAAGTCAACAGATCCTTGATCATTCTCTCTTAAGTTAGGCTCAGCAAATGATTAGTATGATCCGACCCAAAAATAGGAGCTATGTACCTACTGGCGGTCAACCTCAGAGGCACAAAGAAAGTAGTGAGTTTTGTACTTATTTACTAAATAAGATTAGTCAATGAGTCATAGAGAGTATACCGGGGGTAACAACATCCATCCTCATTGCCCAAGCCAACCTCACCTGAACGTGGTGCACTAGATCAGCACAGCTAAATCTCTGGCCACCAACGAGTAGAAGCATCTGTGGTGCGAGAAGCTGTGCCCCGCCATCCTCAACCTACATGCCTAGCATAGGGATTACGGGCACATCCATCTTTATTAGGGGAGGCCTATGTCCAGCAATGGACTGATATAGCCGTGATATAGACTGGTGTGGGGGATTCGTGAATTGGTTACCTTATTAAAGTTAAACTTATGTTTACAAAGGAACTTGAGTGTAGAAGCTTGGAATATAAAGGACTGGTCTACATCAGAAAAGTCCTGAGGGCACAAGTGAAAGGTGTAGCCTGTTGCGATATATTTGTCGGTGTCCCTCTCATATCGGAACATTGTCAGACCAACTTGGGTCATGATCATTTTGCTCACTTCATTCTTGATTTTGTTGTATCGATCCTCATTCGTATCGAATAACCTGTAAATGATTACGATTTTGTGATAGTTATACATTTATTGCTATTTTCACTGAATTGAGGAAATCAAAAACCAAAATGTACATATGCTGTCTTAGGAACCATGTCTTCTTTTTTATGGATGTTTGATAAATACAGTAAAATGTATCCCAAGACTACTATGGTTTGGAATTCAGCTTATTGCAGTCCCATTAAGAAAAAAAAATTGGTTTGATATAGATATGACACATAGAGGGAATATTATATATAGACTAGGTTAAATAATAAGATACACAGTTTTTACAGAGAAAAAAATAGGTTTTTCAAGGGATTTGTTCTGTGAGTTCATACGGTTCATAAAAAGGTTACGATTGTTGTAGGTTATTCTAATGCAAAGGTATGTTGCACATTGATTCAACAACAAAATCTAAAGTATTACTGCATAATTATACTGCAAGTTGGTTTATACAAAGTGCATTTTTACCTGTGTTTAAAACTTTCTCCAGATAAAATAGCGGTGAATTCGGCATCAAAACCTAAAAAACTTCCATTCTGTAAATCCTTGGTAATGTTGGGCATTTCATTTATCAAGTTATGTATTGTTATCTCCATTGTTTTAGCTATTATTTGCTGGTAATATAGTATAGTTATTTCGAAGATAAACTTAACTTTAACGATATTTACCAAAAAGAAAACAAAGCAAAAAAAACATACTGTGATACCAGTGTTGCCGTGTTATAATTTGAGATAATGCTGAAACTTTGTGCATATTATGCCAAATAACTTTTAAGAATCCTAAAATCCTAATTTGATTCCCGAATAACTACCTGAAGTGGTCGACTGTTCAAATAGATGCATATTCGCATATGAAGAGCACAAGCCTTGGCACTACCTTGGCGTGCATTGGCTGACACCGACTCCAAAAGTAACAGGTAGGTATAAATTGATATAAATAGGAATAAATTGATAGACAAAAAGGTTGAATGATATGTATGAATAAAAATATATGTATGAACAAAAAATAAGCAATTTTTTTTTACATTTTAATTTTGCAGTTATTAACTATTAGGTTCTCAATTAGGTTGTATGTTTATTTTTATTTTAATGATGCGCGTTTTTGTAATGACATGCCAATGCACGCCAAGTTAGTGCCCAGCCAAGGTACTATTGTGTAGGTAGCGCGGCGCACGAAGGGCATGTCCGAGGTGGGAGGGATATAGTTGCTATATTAGCATATTTCCTTAGCTGACTTCGACTCCAAAAACAACAAGTAGGTATCTAGATCGACCTAGGTGGTAAATGCATAGATCTTACGGGATAAATTGATGGCGAAAAAAGGTTGATTGCTAGTTGTTTGAACAAAAAATAAGTATTTTGTACTTCTTCGTTTCGCAATTTTTATTCTTGAAGTCGGTATTTTAAAATATTGTTTATTTCCGATTTTATTGAGAATCCAACTTTAAGCCGATTATTAAAATATAAATAAAGTTCGCATTCCCTATTTTATCACCCTTAAGATTGGTACTTTTTTATATTTATGTGGGACCAAACTGAAAAAGTACCCTCGACAACCGAAAAATAATTTTCCAAATCCGTTCATAAATGACGGAGTTATGAGGTCCGATTGGTCCCATAATAAAAAAGTATCTATTCTAAGGGTGAGAAAACAGGAATGAATTATTTATGGGCTCGAATTTTATTCATGTTTTATAATTTTGTTTATAAAACATGAATAAAATTCGAGCCCATAAAATATTCATTCCTGTTTTCTATATACCCTACACAAAAAAATTAAGAATTTTCCAAATCGGTTCATAAATGACGGAGTTATGAGATAACAAACAAAATTTGAGCCCATAAAATTTTCATTCCCTTTTTTCTCACCCTTAGAATTAGTATTTTTACTTGAAATTTATATGGCAAAAAGCTTTAATTGGATCATCTTAGTACAAAACTTAAAAATCTGTGATCATCTTTATCTGATGATGATGGAGGACAGCCAATAATTAAACTCTGTAATTTTTTCCCATTCTTCGCGCTAATGCTGTTCAAAATTACAAATATGAGAAGCCATATCAAATCAAATTCAAATTAGACGTTAAAATTTTGCAACAATCGCTAAGTAAAAGATAAAAATATAAAATTTTGGGGAAGTCTTAATTCCTTTACAGAGAGTTGCCATGCTACATAAAAAAAACTACTTTGGGTCAACAAACTCTCTCTAGTTTCAATAAAATCTTAGGAATTCCATACGATGTAACGTTAAAAAAATGTTTTTTTTTTTAATTAACCTATACTGTCCCACTGCTGGGCAAAGGTCTCCCCCATCTCCTTCCAAGACTTATGATCGCTTGCTGCCTCCCACCAGTTAGCACGAAAGGCATCGATGTCGTCACGCCAACGCTTCCGAGGCCTGCCCCGGCGCCTAAAAAAATGTTAATCGTGTAATATGCTAAATGCATTTTTATGCTAATGGATCAGGAAATATACTAGATTTAGCATTAAAAATGTTAAACAGCAACAATGTATGATGATACTACATGCAGCTCAGCTGATGCTAGAACTTCCCAAGTTTATGTTGTCTTGTCAATGCCAAAAAAAAATTTGCTTTCATTGTCACAATATTGGTTGGACAGTGGACTAGGTAAAAGCGTAACGCCTCTGGGAACTCAACCTCAGACTCACTCTAAAAGACTCGAGATTAAATAGGTATCTGAAACTATTCGCTGATTATTATTATTTGCTGACACGTATGACCTAATGAATAATAATAATAATCAACCTAGCCGTTTTCGGCTTCGGTGACTGGCTTTTACGTTTTGTCCTACGTGCTTGGATGCTTTGACCAATTTCCGGTTGCATTAAGTTGAAGTAACATTTTACTTGATACTGTCGAAATTATGGAGGACTGTCCCAGACGCCATTTAATAAAGAAGTGAAGTGAAGTGAACATTTTGACGACCTCTGTGGCGCAGCAGTGGGCGAAAGCCCACAAGCAAGTTCGATTCCCGAGAAAAATATTTGCATGGTGTAAACATTTGTTTGGGGGTTTTCTATGTAGGTATACCTAATAAGTAGGTATGTATGTGTTTACAAAAAAAAAGAAATACCTATTCTGATAGGTGGTTCCCCTAATACAAGTTCTTCTTTGTTTGGGGCGAAATGATGCTGTGTAATAATGATAATGTCCAGCATAATGTATTTTCTTCCACCGGTTTGTTCCAAGTAGGTAGGTAAAGCTCCATAATGGTAAAAAGATTAGAGCATCTCAAATCAAATCAAATCAAAATTTGGAACTATAAAGTAAACGTTATTTTCTTTAATTTACACCAATTCGTAACGCGACCAAACAGAAAATAATTGTTGGTTGTCGCCGTGGTTTACCCACCTAATTAAGTAGGTAGCTATTCACCACTTTATTAGACACAGGAGCCGGGGTGACCGACTGAGGCGTTAGTTTATGAATTTTGTAGCGAAACAAAATAGCTCTAACCCGTCACATGAAAGCGCTGGCCTCATTCAGACAAATTATTGAGTAAGTACCCTACTTATGGTAGGTCTAGTAGGAAGACAGTCTATCTATTTCGACTGCGTAACGTAATAAGACTTGTAATATTAATACAAGTGACGGTTGCACAATATAAATGTTACATAACCAGAGAGAGTGCGCGCGGCTTCGCCAATTTGCTTCCGAATCTGGACCGCGGGTCCGAAACCCTGTAACGTGAGGTAATACATAGCCTGAAGGTGCACCACAGGCCTCATGCTGCAACTGCAAGAACCGTAAACAGCCGCAGTCGCCTCTTGGTCGTCGATTAGAGTGCTCGTGCACCGGCCGCTGCGTATAACATCCACATTTTTATCTTTAATCATGTAAAAAGTGTGACGTTAAAACACCGCTACGTTTAAATCGGTTAGTGGAAAATGGAGCCCGAAAAAAGTATGGAAAATCCAAGTGTGCCGGTACCGCCGGTGATGAAACCAAATTACATGCTGATGTCCTTGCAGAGGATATTAGTGTTGTTGGTAATCGTTGCAAGTGTTTCAGTGGTTGTTTACTACACGCCTATGCCAGGTACGGAATTGCTTCGCATTTTGCAACTATTACTGCAATATCTTGATTTATAACTGAGGTTGCACTGTGGTAGGGAACCTAATACGAAACCAACAAAGGGTTATATCGATTAGGGTTAAGTTAAATATTTTATTTTTAAAGTTTTGGAAAAACTTATAGTTAAGTGGGGGCACAATAGTAGAATAATTATTGAAATACAATGTTGTGCAATTTCTTAAACTAAACTTAATTTGACATTCCTAAAAGTGATACTATCCCTTTCTTTTAGGCGTAAATGACTAGGATAGCTATAACTTTAAAGGTGCCAAATTTAGATAAGTTTAGAAAAGTGTACAACAGAATCGACACTTATGTCTTAGTACTTTTCTTAGCTTAGTAGAGATCATAAAAATACGTTGGTAATTCTTGAAAGTTAAGTTATTTTGCATGCTCACAGCACAAAATATTTTATAGGTCGGCTTATATTGTCTTATTTGGTAAAGTAGGTATTTCTTATTTCATAAGACAATAAATATTATCCAAGCCGATGCAGCTAGACATACCTACGTTGCTACATAAACGCTGATGGCCAATTACAAGTACATAGGTATGTTTGTACTACTCTGATAAAATGCTACTTAATAATAAACAATGCTAAGTCGGATGCTAGTTAATTAAAGGTTTGGTTATTATTTATGAAATATAAAACATGAATTCTAAGAAAGAAGAAAATTTACCGTGCCCCGAAATTCCCAGTATTGGCAGTATTGGCTCTCATTTCACAATAAGTATATATTTTGTAAATGCGTGTAAAGACAATAATGTTACACTGTACAATAACATTGATTACAGATTTTACCTATTGTTTCTAACAATAAATAAATCAAAGCAAATTTCACTCCTACTCTCGTGCTCCTACTTACCTCCCTACTTACATGTGAACTGACTAACTTAATAATAAGGTACCTACCGATGGTTAAGTACTAAGTAGTTAGGTAAAAACTTCTATTTATTTTAAAGTGCGAGGCTAGGATGTGTGTTAGGTACTTCATGCACATGGGTATATGATGGCTCATATTTTTTAAATTAAAGTTTTTGCTATCAATAAATGAACAAGTAGAATATTAGCTATTAGGTAGTTAACAACTCTTTTAGTGTAGGAACTTTTTTAGTGTAGAAAATGTTCCACATAGCTATATAAATATTCTAATAGATGGTAAAAGACATGGACTCTACGAAAATAAGTAGTAATGTATGGATGTATGTATGAATAATATATGTACACAAATCAAATTCCACAAAATTTTGCAATCAATGCCGAGGTTACTAAAGCTGACACCTATTAATATTCGCAAGGTCGTTTCTTTTGCGTATTTACTCAAGTAATTCACTTTATTGTTTACAGAGGAGTACTTTGAAAACTGTGATCGCGAATGTCATGAACTGGATTGGCCAATGATATGCCGAGTGAAGCTAGTCATCGAAGTTTACAAAACACTCAGCAAGTAAGTATTAAATTCACTAATATAAAAATCAAGCCCACCGAAACTGAACTCTCTCCAATTAAATATTCTTTTTTCAGGTCTTGTGGGAGCTGTACAGAGAAGGAAGGGTCCGACTGTCCAGCGACTTGCATATCCGCTGACGGTCGGGAGCGAGGGGTCCTTTCAGCCAACAGGGGCCTGCCCGCCCCAGTTCTTCACGTCTGCCACAATGACATCCTGGTCGTAGATGTCGTTCACAGAGCTCCAGCTCATGCCCTGTCCATCCATTGGAGGGGACAGCCTCAGAGAGAAACACCCTTCATGGATGGAGCTCCAATGCTGACACAATGTCCGCAGCCCGCCTACACAACATTCCAATACAAGTTCCGAGCGTCAGCTGTCGGCACACATATGTACCACGCTCACTCAGCAGCAGACGCAGCTGACGGACTCGCTGGTGCATTTATAGTCCGACAATCTCCAAGAATCGAGGCTTTAAAGAAGCTTTATGATGTAGATGCCACGGAACATACGATCTTCGTATCCGAATGGGGACATTCAATGGGACCATTGGCTGGAATAATGGCTACAGTTCCTAACGTAGAGTCACTTCTTATAAATGGGAAAGGTCATTCGACGGAAAACCCTGATGCTCCGTTGTCCAAATTCGAGGTGGAGAATGGAAAGCGACACAGATTCCGTCTAGCTTACGGAGGAGGTTCAAAAAGCTGTGCTGTTAAGTTCACTATAGATCAGCATATTCTAAGACTAGTTGCTTTGGATGGTCATGATATCGAGCCAGTGGAAGTGCACTCTATAGAGTTAGGTAGAGGTGAGCGTGCTGATTTTATTTTAGACGCTGAAAGAGTGTCTGGTGCTTATAAAATCAGTGTTGTCGCGGACAAATCTTGCCAGGATAACTTGGAAGGTGTTGCAGAGTTAGTGTATAAGAGTGATAAAACCGATATTCATAAAGTGGAAGACCCTTCAGTGGATACGGAGTTTACGACTTTGTTCAGTGACAGGTGCAAGTTAGATGAAGTGCTGTGTTTGGGTGAAGTTCATGCTGCTGTTGGATTACCAGCTGAGTTAGCAGCGACAGTGGATGAGATAATTTATGTGCCTTTTAATTACTCCACCAAACAAATTTCGGCGAAGCGAGTAGGTAAGTTTACAATTGTATTGTTTAAAACTTTCTTGTTAAGTAAGTACTTATTTAGTTTGTTGTTTATGTTAATAATTTAGCAGATAACGGCTGCCTTATGAATAAAGATTGTTTCTACGTCGTGAAGCAATTGTAAAGTGAAATCATGCCCTATTACCAAATTTGTAGCGTAACAAACAATGGTTTTCAATTTTTGTGTTAATTGTTGATAAACTGTTCAAATTGATCTGAAAAAGTACAGGTTTTGCATAGTTGTAGAAAGGTTGTAGACAGTAAATACTAACCAGGAGTGAGCGTAGTTAGACCCTCTAATGCACTTAGGTACTATTGATCAGTATAGCCAAATAAAATAATAATAAAAAAAAAACATTTTAACATAAAACCTATCGAGGCAATACTCCCAAAAACACTTTTTCATAGACCTTCAATTAACCAATCTAAGTAGGTGTTGTGTACAGAGGCGGATTTGATCCGTTGGACGCCCTAGGCACATGAAAGATTGCCACCCATCTACTCACTGTAAAGCACGAAAAATAAAAAGAAACCCTCTATCCTGCTTTTTACGGTATAATTTAAACTATATTGTGACGTATTTGATATTGCGAAGATGACCGTTAGCCCAGAGTGGAGTACAGAGTACAGAAAGGAAGCCGAAACAAGTTGATATGATTTTAAAAATGAACATATTGAAGACGTTTTTAGTAGGTTTGTGTGTGGCGGACAGTATATGACGAATACTGGTAACGACGATTCCTCTTCTCCACCGTGTACGAAAACTGATACTCATTTCCAGAATTTCATTTATACCTATACATTAGGGCCACTTGTATTATTCTATTTTTTCGGAATATCGCAAAAGAAAAGTGAAGTCTCGGGTCTGGGTGTTTTCTATGTATTATATGAAAGTATTTACAAAAAAATTTAGTTTATCAATCATGTGGTTCCCATAATACAAGCTCTGCTTAGTTTGGCGCTACATGATGCTGTGTGATAACGTCCAGCATTATTTATTTATTTATATAAACCCACATACCTGTAATCTAACCCGACTTTCATCTAATATTACCTATATTGAAACTAAGTTAGGTGCTTGCTTACCAACTGGTAATTACTTTAAACTTTTTGCCTCCACATCACTCGTCAAACCAGATTCTCGTACTAACATACCTATGTGTAAGCCCCGGCATGATTATGTTCATCGTTATGCAACGACCCAAGAATATGTTAGTAGGTCAAATCATTTCTTAACGTCTCGCTTTAATAGCGATATTCATCAATGGGAAGTCATAGCTCTTAAATCTTTATTATTTTGCAAATTGTTCATTCCTTTATTGTTCAACGTCTGAACGTTAGCATGTGCGGACATACATTATAGTACTTAGAAGTATCAGTAAAAGTAGCTAGCTGATATTGATTTTATTCAAGATTCATTTGTTTTTTGCCCAAATATTTTGAACCACAAATCTACAAGACAGTCATCAGACCTGTAGCATTGTATGGATCAGAGTGTTGGCAATGAAAAAGACGGACGAAAGAAGAGTTCACGCTACTGAGATGCGAATGTTAAGATGGATGTGGGGTGTGACAAGGATGGATAAAATAAGGAACGAGTATATCAGGGGAAGCTTGAAAGTAGCACCTGTGGCAGATAAGGTGAGGAGTGGAAGACTAGCATGGTTTGGGCATGTGATGAGGAGGGATGGAAACCATGTGCTAAAAGAGTGATGAGTATGAATAAATAAATAAATAAATAAATAAATAAATAAATAAATAAATAAATAAATAAATAAATAAATAAATAAATAAATAAATAAATAAATAAATAAATAAATAAATAAATAAATAAATAAATAAATAAATAAATAAATAAATAAATAAATAAATAAATAAATAAATAAATAAATAAATAAATAAATAAATAAATAAATAAATAAATAAATAAATAAATAAATAAATAAATAAATAAATAAATAAATAAATAAATAAATAAATAAATAAATAAATAAATAAATAAATAAATAAATAAATAAATAAATAAATAAATAAATAAATAAATAAATAAATAAATAAATAAATAAATAAATAAATAAATAAATAAATAAATAAATAAATAAATAAATAAATAAATAAATAAATAAATAAATAAATAAATAAATAAATAAATAAATAAATAAATAAATAAATAAATAAATAAATAAATAAATAAATAAATAAATAAATAAATAAATAAATAAATAAATAAATAAATAAATAAATAAATAAATAAATAAATAAATAAATAATCCTGGACGTTATCACACAGCATCATGTGGCCCCAAACTAAGCAGAACTTGTATTATGGGAACCACATTATTGATATACTACAGAGATACATATTTTTTTGTAAATACATACATAATCATACATAGAAAACACCCAGACCCGAGACAAATATCTGCAGAACATGCAAACATTTGTCCCGCAGCGGGAATCGAACCCGCAACCTTCTGCGTCACAGACGGACCTTCGCCCACTGCGCCACAGAGGTCGTCAAAGAGAAAGAATGTAACTGAATGTACGAGTAGAGGGAGGCCAAAGAAGAGATGGATGGATTGTGTGAAAGAGGATATGAGAGTGAAAGAAGTGAGTACAGAGTTGACAGCCGATAGGAGTGAATGGAGAAAGAAAACATGTTGTGCCGACCCCATCTAGTGTGAAGGGCAGGAAAATGAAATGAATGATGCTTTTGAACCAAATATACTATAAGATGTGTTCTACCACAGGCTTTATAGTAGGTAATTCTTTAAACCTGATTCTATAAACTGTGCCAATGCCAACCTTATGGAAAAATTATTTCGGATGAAGTTATAGAATTATGAAATAAAATAATATTTGATTATTTGAAACCAGTTGCTAAAGTTCTAAGCAAAGAGGTTGGATTTTTATCTTTTTCAATCTACGGTTATATAAGTAAAGCAGTTGATTTACTTATAATATAATTGCTACTTTCTGGTAAGAAAAGCGGTTGGTTTATAATAATAAAAAACAAATAAGATAATAAAATAATAATAATAATAAGTAGTTATAATAGGTCTCTATCACTTATAGTTATTGCCGTAAGGTTTAATTATACCTACTTACGTTTTCCTTTGTTGAAGAATACCATATGGTAGAGTTCACAACAATTAAATCAGCCTGTTTGTACTTACTACTTATGGCTATGATATGTTTTGATTTCGCTTAAATACATACTTGAAAAATAGGAACGTTAATTGAGTTTTCTTTCAAAAGCAGATTTCAATTATGAGCTGATTACTTTTATACAATAGTTTTTAACTTATTAGACTATCTCCTTGGTTTGAATAAGAACTTCTTGCAGATATCCGAAACATACATGGATCGTCTAAATACAACACGTAGCCTCTAAAGCAAAATATAAGAATTAGTAAGACCGGTTTATGGATTAGGTATCACTGAACTCATTTTGTCACTACATCAAATTTTATTTTACAGGAATGTAAGTAGAGGTTGAATTTAAGATTCTATCAAAACTATACCTTGGTACCTTGATAATAAGATCAAGGAGGAAGTTGTGTTGCTTATTAAGTTAGGTAAGATCATAATTACCTACTCATTAGCACACGCTTACACTCTCATTGTAGTCATGATGATGGTTGCGTGACTGCCCATCATGTCTTGGAGAAGCATTAATGAAATAGGTATATGAACTGATGGTGCCAGACTTATTTTTCTTGGAGGAAAATCAATAAATTCTACATAAAGAGTTGAACATAGTAGTTCTATGATAGTGTCCTATAAAATTTCATTCAAAACTTAGTGATTACGATCTTTGCATTGGATATAAACACAGAAAAGAGAAATAATTGTGTTGTATCAATATACATTTTGATTTATCACACTAATATTATAAATGCGAAAGTTTGTGAGTATGTATGGATGTATGGATGAATGGTTGTTACTCTTTCACGCGAAAACTACTCAACGGATTTGGGTGAAACTTTAAATATACATAGTTTGTGATCTGGATTAACACATAGGCTACTTTTTATCCCGATACCATACGAGCGAAGCCGCGGTCGGAAGCTAGTTTATAAACCAAAGAGATAAATACACAAAACACAAAAATTTAATAAATCTTAGTATTACCTACAAATACTCATAGAGATCTTTATTTTTTTATTGTACCTACACAGAAGTGTGTTTCTTCGTCTCCTCTTTATCTCTAGGCTTCAAAAGTCCGCAGAAGAGCTTAAAAACTCTTCCTGTTTGGGAAAGTTTTGGTCATAGATCGGTGAGATGATCGCGGTGAATTTTGTCCCTCTCTTGGCATTGCCCTCAAAATACGTAAATACTGTCTGTTTTTCTTTTTCTGCTATCGTCTCTCCTATAGGTACTGAAAGGTTTGCCAGAAAACTAAAAGGGTTTTCTCGATTATGTAAATATTTTTGTACAATAAAGAATTACAGAAAATATCACCATATCCAATAGGAACCTCCTTTTCGAAGTCAATACAAAACTAAAGTACCCTATCAAACCGTCGAGAAGAAAGTGAAGCAATCAAGTGGTTGAGATAATCACACTGAGACCGCAAATAATATGGCGTGATTGCAGGCAGTGCGTAACCTTTACGATACTAATAACTACATACCACACCTATATTAACAGATAGGTACAGGTACCTACTTACCGGGCCGTTTTAGTTATGGTAGGTTGGTTTAGCAGACCACTGCATGACTGTAAAGAAGGCTTTTGTGATATGAAGATTAGAGAAAAGGCGATGGATACGAGACCGTGAAAATCTTTAAATAAGAAGTCGGTTTTTATTAACTTTCTAATTTTTCTAACGTTTTGATCGTGTTGCAACAACCGTGATGGACACGGTACCTACACTAATGCTAAAAAGCGATAAAAATCCGTAAAATCACTGCATAATGTAAGATTCACACCTGCCGGCGCGCGCCTGAGATCATTTTAAAACATGCTACTGGAAATTGAAACATCCACAAAACTGTTAAGTTCCTTATTTGCATGCAATATCCACTTATAGATCTATTTATGTCAGTGTTTGTCAAAACTCAAAGCTGCGTAAATTGCATGCAAATAAGGGACTTAACTGCTTTATGGATGTTTCAATTTCTTTTAGCATGTTATAAAACGCTCTCCGATGCTCTCCGACGCGCGCCGGTAAGTGTGAATCGTACATTTATGTAACTACCTATTTAGCCGCAGTAAATCTAGTTTTCTGTTCGATGAAATAACTTGTACCTGCTTAGTGTTTGCACCTACCTACTCTCTTTTTTCCCCAAAACTATTTTCTGAATACTTAGCTACAAAATAGTTTAATAGGTCTTTTTTCCCCAATAAGTAATACCTACTACTAAATCATTGTTATATTAATTATATTTGCATATTAAATCTCTTCTTAGTCTGGCACTCGAGTGGTCGTGGTTATGAAGGTAGAGTTTGGATGGCGGCTCTTGCAAAATGGCTCCATTGAGATACATGTATCAGTAGCTTGACGAGAATATTCGGTCACAGATGTTTGTGTGATTGATTTCATAAGTTCTGACCATCTCGAGGAAGAGCGGCCTCTCATGGCTTAAGGCACAGTAAACACCTATTACTAAAAACATACTTTCAAACGGTGAAGACGGAAATTAATGAAATAAAAAAAAATAACGCTGAAAACACACTTGCTCGTGGTGCTCCTCCTCACGCTTGACGCGTGGGACGTCATGTTCGAGGCCCCGCAGTCAACGTGTTAACATGAGAATTTCATATTTGCCTGTTACCTATTTTCCGATTATCATTGAGTAAAAGTAAATTGTTTTTTTTTAACATCCCATTTATTAACTAAAGTGAACAGAGACTCTACCAATAACACAAATCTTTACAAATAAAATATTCATTACAAATATATTCGCGAAATATTGATGGTTGCTAAAATGCAGATACATTTTTTTATTTTATATTTACTATGGGCCAGCTCTTGACCTCGAGGCTTGTGTGGGCAAAGATGAGGTCGACGATGGGACGAGCTTTCCCAGAAGATGCCTATTAACTCTCTTTTTGAAGCCGTTAGGGTCAAAAGACAATGGAAAAACAGACGCTGACAGCTGATTCCATATTTTAGCAGTGCGCATTATAAATGATGTTTGGAAGCGCTTAGTTCTGTTAAATGGAATAACTTAATATCAATTAAGTACTAGTAGTAGATATATAGATAGATTAGGTAGTAGTAGAGTTCTTTGTGAAGGTCTCGGACGGGGATGTACTGCCATGCCACCATGTCTATTTCTGCCGTGAAGCAGCCGTGATGTGTTTCGGTTTGAAGGGGATGGGTTCGGTTGAAATTACAGGCACCAGAGGCTTATCATCTTCATGCCTCAAGTTGATAGACGCAAGGCGTAACATCGTAGAGCGTAATAAAAAAAAACGTGATGTACGATGCAATGCTTTGTGATAGGTAATGGTTACTACTTAACATCAGGTGGGTCATGTGCTTGCTGTATCATCAAGTATATATAAATACAATAAAACGTAAAGTGTAGTAAATTACATAATAGTAGAAAAGGTACAAGCTAAAGGTAGAAATTTAAGTTTTTCTTTTTCATTTTGCGACATAGCAGCAGGTTGGTAGCAACCTGCTTAACTTTATTAACTTTATTGGTACCTATTTAGTAGGTACCAAAGTTATGAAACCAAATAATGACGAAGCAATGTTCGTAACGCAAAGTAACGTTGCTATTTGAAAGCTTTTATTACACGCAACAAAGCTCTTCAATGTTCTGTCATACTAGTCATACAAACTTTGATCTCAGATCCCAACAGATAAATAGTTAATGTTATGCTTTTGTGCTAGGAAATAATTGTTGAAAATGAATGGTAGATATTTCACTGTCATTGTAAATGTTCATCGATATGCTTGCCTTAAACACCTTAACATAACCACCTACCTAAAAAAACCGTTCGTAATATATCTAAGTACTTACTTAATATTATAGCCTTAACAAAACAACAAACATCATCACATTTAACTTGATAGATATCTCCACAATTATTGTATGTGTCCTATGGACATAAGGTTGACTAGATATTTTAAACTTACTTCATCTAAATGGGCATTCTAAGGCATCAGAGATTCGCAAAAAGTATTCGTAACGTAGACGTAATATTTTGGCCAATGAGAAAGCGTAGATTCAAAAGAAAAACATTATCCTCATTCTGGCGCAGTCGGGTAATAACGCTTTGTCATGGCCAAAATTGTTCGTTACGCTTACGATACGTCAGGTAGAAATATTCGTGATCATCCTAAAGACATCGTCTCACTTGTACGTAGTAAAAGTAACGGGTTACAAAAATTGCTTGATCAAGGCTCACAAACGCAGGCAGTATCGGGAATCCTAGAGCAATGTTGCCACCAACCCAGAGTCATTCTCCGTTATTTTAAATAGTTGGGTTAGCAGAGCTTTTTCCCCCCACTTCAAATTAGAATTAGAATTATTAGTAAAAGTAACCATTAGAAAAAGGCCTTACTCCGGTTATCATGAAATATTGTTTTGCCGGTACGCTTATTGTTTTAAGGATAGGTAGCATGTATAGTTTTATTCATTTACATATAACTTTACAGAGAGTTGGGGTCAAACCGATGGACATCGTTTCACTTACCCGGCGTCACCGCTGCTAACACAAGGCGTTGACGTGGGTCCCAACACCTTCTGTCCACATGGACCTGGACATGGTGAAGAGTGCGTCCACGTTAAGAAGGTACCTCTGGGCTCTACCGTGGAAATCGTCATGTTTGATCAAGGTAACTTTGAAAAAGAAATATTGTTCTTAAGTTATGTAGGTATTACGTAAAAAATATTATATAAGTTTTTAATATAAGCTAGTGACCAACCCTGGTGACGGGATTTTTAGGCCACCCAAAGGCCTCCCCTCCCAATGGACGGCGATCTGAAGGTCTCATGACTTAACAACTGAAAAAGCCGGAAACAACATGTTAGCGTGCCTTCTGAAGCACGGAAGCGCTCAGATCTAAATTTTACTAAACGGTCACTGATCCAAGTAGTGACCGGCCGGAGTTTTGCTTAAACAAGATGATAATGCTAAGAACTCTTAAGTAAGCGACGCCACGAGAGCCTCCAAACTTTATATGAATTGATCTTGTAGATCCTATTGCAGACACCTGTCATAGGATTTATTTATAGGTAGGTCTAGCACACAAAAACGCTTGCTGACAGAATATGGTAGACCCATACTACAGACGTCATCATAATGCAGACGACCATGCCTACAATATATAGTTGTAACGTAGCGACGAATCTATCTTCGGTTCGAAATACATGCAAATGGCAAAAGATAACTAAGGATGGTATTATAGTTCATTAGACAAAAATACTACAGACTACAGTTTTTCAAACAAAAACGAAGCATCAACGGTTACTAACTGTTATAAGAATCCACCATTAGTCATGCATAACTGGCGGTGGCAACGCGCTGCCTAGGATTTCGTGAGATGAGGTTGTTCGCCTCGTTGCGTCGTGACAAAGCGCCGTGACACTGTCACAATTTTGGTGCGGAGCAACTATTCCACATTCTGGTTGTAACACAAACTGCTAGGTTTCAAGGGAGCCTCTACCAGTCTCATTGCAGCCAAGGTTGAGTCCTTAGATAAAAATAAATGATTTAGCGCAGGACACGTTAGATTGTATGAGTTACACAATACGGAAAAATTCAATAGTTTTCGTTTGCGAGCTCAATTTTAATGTACATACATATAATAAATGGAAATAACTAAATTGGATTCAAATATAAATTGGTCAAACGAAATGTAATGTTCTTGCAGGTTATAATGTTTTTCACTCAAAACAGGTGATTGTAGAAAAAAGTGTAACTTTTACTACGAGCGAAGCCGCGGGCAGAAGCTAGTAATTTTAATTTAATTAAGAATGGCTTCTGGTAGGAGCTTGATGCGTTGAACTGAGGACGTCATTGGAAGAGGCATAACCAGCAGTGGACAGCTATAGGCTGATGATGATGATGATGAATACTGTGAAGTAATACTTAAGCATTCATCTCAGAAGCTTTACTACTCTACTAGATTAAAAGTTAGAATGGGTCAATATTCATGGTCTTTGACCAATGACTTAGGAATACGCTTTTCAATATTTCTTGAAAATTGCCAGCCCGTTAAGCTGGATAAGCCTTAACCTGGTTGACACACTTTTCTTACCTACAGTACCTATTTAGCCTGAGGTAGCTAACTCTTTATTGGGATCAATATTAATGGTAGATGGTAGTTACTGCCACTTTTGACCAATGATTTTAGGAATACTCCTATAACTATTTCTTGAAAATTGCCAGCCTGGTTAAGCTGGAGAAGCCTTGACCTGTTTGACACACTTTTCTTACCTACAGTACCTAGGTACTAGCTAACTGATGTAGTTAAAGACGTGAAGAGAAAAATAATAATAAAGCTAACTCTTAATTGTACCCAAAAAAAATCACATAAATTCAAATTAACTATATAAACTATAAAACTAATACGCGGTTGTATAATGGGCGGCCTTATTGCTTAAAGCGATTGCTTAAATCGACCGCTTTAAGCCAGGTAACCTTTGGATGGACTGGATTGTATAGAACGACAAGGTAAGCGGTGTTATAAACTATTTCAGCAGCTATCAAATTTATCCAATTGAATATTTTATAGTACCTACAGATTCGTGTTGTTAATGGTAGAGTTTCCTTTTACTTTGGGTTCATAAGTAACCATGATAAAATACTATTTAGGTGTATTTACTCAATGATAATCCGTCAAAAAACAGATAAATTATGACATTATATTTAACTATGTTCTTCATCGTTTGAAAGTATATTTTAGTAATAGGTATTTACTATGCAAATATATCATGTAACAATGTTTCTAAGTAGTTATAAATTGGGAAGTAAAGACACAGAATACATTATAGTAGGTGCTACGTAAAAGGCCGTTCGCAAGACCATAAAGCCATATAATTTTAAACGAAGATGGAATAGGCATTAATAATTTAGCATACAATTGTGAAGACTGACAGTTCGTTTAATCAGCAAAGACAGCTTACAATTAATCAGCTTGATCAACAACAACAGAAAGGTAAAGCGTTTTCAGTAGAAAGGTAAAGGCATTGCCTAAATAAAATAATATATACCAATAGATATTTAGCATTTTATTTAAAAAAAAACGATATAATTGTATAGTCTATATAGTCCTTACGTATGAAATTGGCGTTTTTTTTTCTCTATTTCAATTTGCACATATTTTATTTAATTCAACAGTCATATACAACATTAATTTATTTAATTATTCACACCACTACCACTGGGTTCAATGTCACTTTTAATGATCATGTGCGCATGCAACTGCATCGAAATATCGGGAAACAACAGAACTCACAAATCATGGTAAATATCCCGTTGATATTCATAATTATTTAAGGATATGTTATGTTTAGGAAGTTGATATTCATAATTATTTAAGGATATGTTATGTTAAGTATAGGAATTTACTATTTTCCTAACTTGTAATATAAACAATAGAGTCATTACCCCAGCAAACCTCCTAATCTGCAAACGCCTAAAGCGATACCGCTTTCCATCTCCGAAAGTTACTTGTAGAAACGACACTTGTTTCAACACTTAGAGAAATATTTGGCTAGACACGACTTAGTCGCGAGACTGAGGTAAGATATGACGCAATATTGCACATCCAATCTATTCAGTCCACTACCTGACATAGGTCTCCCCTATAAAAAGGGGGATATTCCCACATAATCTTCATCTATCCCAGATGTGATCCCAGAGCACATCAGCTTCTCGCACTACCGACGCTTCTGCTCGTCGACGGCCATTTTGCTATTCCAGTTTTAGGCAGCGCTGTGCTGCGATTAGCTGGCAGCCAGAGACCCGTTTGTTAAACAGCAGGGTGCACCACGGACTAGTGAGGTTGTCTTGAGTTTCAAGGATGGAGTTTGGAACCCCTTACACCCCACAAAGTTGCAAATCTGTGACAGCTTGAAATAACCGGTCATTCCTATATTTTAACTAGGTGACTGACTGAGGGTAATCAATGGTCATGAAAGAGCCTAAATGAAACGAGTGGAATGAACCCTTTTTGAAGTCTCAGATTTGTGGTCCTCACCACAAAGAATATCGAGATTACGTCCGCTAGATTCGCGTGTCGCGCGCGTCGCATCGTGAGTCGCGTCCGATTGTAAAGCTTTAGGCTCAAGTTTGTGTGTCAATATTAGCTCACCCACACAACGGTAATGATGCTTGAGCAACTCAAGTGTCGGCTGGGTTTAGGTAATTTGGAAACAGTTTCTAAAAGTTATTGCAAAGTTTTACGACGGTATAGGCACATTAGGAATGTAAGTGCCCATAAACACCACGACATAATAAGCAATAAAGTTTTACTTTCAATGATAGGGTAAATTGGTTACCGTATTGTTTTTTTTTGTAAATATAATAATCTATTAGAAGATGAAACAAGCATATGCCTCACTTTATGTGAAATTCCTTTACATAAAACAAAGTATTGCATTTTAGATCACGCATGTATGGAACGTCCTCTACAATGCCAAGCACATGAACTTGATGAAGTTGATGTCCATCAACTTGAGAAATGACAAAGACTTGAGAAAAAGGCTTTGGCTTGTTGGCTGCGCAATGCTACAATCAAGCGGCTGCCAGAGCCCCGTTTCTTAGTTACAGCTAGCGGCACGTAAGTCTAGCGCTGAACGAAACGTCTGCGCATGGTTCTCTTCTCTCACTCTCTCTCCATTAGCTCCCATACTAAATCTTACTTTTAACTTCTGCGCAATAACGGTCGGCGCCCGAGTTTCGTGCCTCTACTTGTAGCAGGGTGCAACTCGTGCGGGAGAGGTTAGCTTAGGTTCCAAAGATGAAGAAATATAAACCAACCAATGTTGCGTCACCCCATGTCGCTGCGATGTAACCTGGTCCCTTTTCTGTTGTTATGAGAGGAGCTTGGGGGGAAACTATGGCTACTAGGTCATGGGTAGGTTGGGATTGGGACCCCTTACACCCCTAAGCTTAGATAGTTCTGATGTAAATACAACGCTGCGCTGTAAGCTTGCAAGTTCAAAAAAAATAAAGTTCATACGACCTTGATTGTTCTATAGATCTGAAATAAGATAGGAAGAATTCGAAATCAGCGTAGGAGAGTGTTTATCTGATTGACTAAGCAGTTGAAGTCCTTACCCAAAAAAACGGGAAACGGGACCGTGAACGGGAACGGGGACGGGTTAAAAACGGGACCCCGTTACTAAGACTCCACTGTCCAACTGTCTGTCTGTCTGTCTGTGACCAGGCTGTATCTCATGAACCATGATAGCTAGATAGTAAAAAAAAATCCTAGATAATGTGTTTCTGTTGCCACATTATAGTGTTGTTATCAACAAATATTAAAAACAGAATAGAAACAAACGTGATTTTTTTGCCGTTTTTGTTTTTTCCGTCTGTCTCCAGGCTGCATCTTATGAACCGTGATTGCAAGACAGTTAACATTTTCACAAATGATGTATTTGTTGCCGTTATAACAAACAATTCTAAAAACCGAATAAAATGAATATTCAAGGCTCCCATACAACAAACGTGTTATTTTTGCCGTTTTTTGCTCGATATTAATAACGGGAACAGGCAGACGTTTGAAATTCAATATACCTTTATTGAACCCTTTGTGCGCGAGTCCGAATCACACTTGACCGGTTTTCTTTCATATTTCAGCCTTGCATTTCATCGGCACGCACAAGATTTATAAATCATTCATTCACAGGCACAAGAGGCTTAACTATCTTTTGATAAACGCAGGGCAATGCAACGTAGGGTATGTTCCAAATGTGTGACCTATGCTTTGTGATAGGTAATGGATACCACTTAACATCAGGTGGGCTAGTTCTAAAGTTGCTGGTTCTATCTTCAGGTACCCACAAAAAAAAAATCTTATAATAACGTTTGTAGTTTTAAATAAACTCAATTCGTATTTACTAATACCTTCCACCCGCGGCTTCGTTCGCGTGGTACCCGGATATAAAGTACTAGCCTATGTGTATTCCATGTTTCATTCGAAATCCGATCATGTTAAATCCATTCAGTACTTTTTCGTGATAGAGTAACAAACATCCATACTAAATAACTTTGGTTTCATTTATAATATTAGTAGGAGGAAGTAGGATAGGTAATGGATTAGGATTTTGTAATAATGCAATTGAATCAAACGCAAATCAATAATAATGTCCCACATAAAAGTTGATTACGCAAATAACGAGCACGTAGCGAATGGCTAATGATAATTGTGGTACCACGGGGCTTTCTCACCACCATTTATTGTGGCTTTGGATCTTTCTCCTTTTAGGTACTTAGTTTTGCTATAGTTTAATCTTGTTTTTCACTGTGAAATAAATATTGAATACATAATAGAATAAAAAGTAGCCTATCTATTAATCCAGGTCACAATTCTATGTAGGTATATTTCAAGTTTCATGCAAATCTGTCGTGATCGAGTAACAAACATCCATATCCATCCATACTCGCAAACTTTCACATTTAAAATGTTAGTAGGAGTCGGATATGATACGTCACGTAGTTTGAAGAAATTTTCTGATGCAGTTTAACTGCCAGTATGTACCTAGGTATTTTTCTTTATTCCACTTCAGCTTCCTTCCTCGCTTCCCTCGCGTTAAAGTTAGTTTTCTTTCCCTCGGGTATTTTTTTCTGGTTGAAAGATGCCCTAAATGTCCATTTGTACCCCAGATAATAATGTATATGGGAAGTTTCATGATGATCGTTTGAGTAGATAAGGCGGTAAAGAGTAACAAACAAACAAATAAACTGACTTTCGCACTGTTATATTAGTTAGTAAGGTACCTACTGGCTTAATTTAGACTGGACTGTGCTGTTGTTCTTTAAAGTATGTGGATGTAAGACGCCTATGTCCAGGCCATACTAAAAACTATTATTTATTATTACGCAAACTAATAATTAATATGGGCCAGCTCCTAACCTCGAGGTGTGCATAGGCAACGATGAGGTCGACGAATGGTCGACGATAGGGCGAGCTTTCCCAGAAGATGCCCATTATCTCTCGTTTTGAAGCCGTCAGGGTCGTAATTCGATGGAAAAACAGACGCTGGCAGCTGTTTCCATATTTTAGCGGGGCGCATTACAAATGATGTTTGGAAGCGCTTAGTTCTATGTTATATATTAATACAACACGAGCAAAGCCGCGGATGGAAGCTACCTCAGGCTTAAAAGAAAAACGTTGTATTGACATCGAGAATGTCGTATCGGAAATACGTCGGAACCTATCACGTTTCCGAAGAGTTGTACTTGTAATTAAATACTGCCAATAGCTAGTATATTCAGCGTCAAAAGTATCAATTTTTTTTTATATTACGTGAAGATGGAACTAGCACATCTGATGTGAAGTGATAGGTAACCATTACTTCGTAGGTCATTTTATTAAGCCTATGTCCACTGCTGGACATAGGCCACCCTTAATATAGGCTGGTGTGGTATGGTTTCGACCAGGTCTAGATCTAGTAGCAATTTGAACTTGAGTGGTAATAAAATAAATGTTAGTAGGTACTTAGACGGTAATTATATTTTTGATGCTCCTGTATGATAATTGATAGGTATCTAATGAAATAAGTTATGTGTCTGTGATTGAATTTCATTACTGTTGCACTACAAAGTGACTATCTAAAGGCATATATTTTAAGGAAATTCCTAATGAACTTTTAAATTAAATCAATAATATTGAAGACATTTACAAAAACTATTTGGTTATGTAGGTACTAATAGTTTAAAAAAATCATAATGATAGGTTAAACTAATGTTTACTAAACATAGTTTACCGTCACAAAGCTTGTCTTCTTCTTCTTCTTCTATACATATAGGTTGTGATCCAATCTGAATGATCGGATTTAGGTTGAGGTGGTGTATGCGAATAATGTGTCTAACTTTGTCACAAAATTTAAATAAGCCAAAATCCACAATAAGCTTATCTTCTTCTTCTATACAAAGCTATAAATAAATAAATAATGCTGGAAATTATCACAGAGCACTATCTAGTCCCAAACTAAGCAGAGCTTGTATTAAAGGAACCAAATGACTGATATACTACTTCTGTATATTTTTTTTAAATAAATACATATTATACATAGAAAACACTCAGACCCGAGACAAATATATCTGCAGATAATGCAAAAATGTGTCCTGAGGCGGTAGTTGAACCTGAAATCTTCTGCGTCTAAGTCGGACCTTCGCCCACTGCACAGAAGTCTTTGAAGAAGGTATAAGCTTGTGATAAACGATTTACAGATACAATTCTGATTGATAGGGTTTTCAGCAGATACTTAGATTTAGGCATTGAATAACATGAGTAACAGATGCATAGTAACAGTACCTCAATGAACAGATGTTTTTTATAAAAAGGTAACACCATGGCACAGTCTACTAATCTCATTTTGAAATAATAACTAGAAAGTTAACACTACTTAAAACTAGAGCGGGGTGATTATCGAAGTTAAATGACTAGGCTCAATTTTTATGCGAAGGAAAGTGACAGCCTAACTACAGAGAAAAGATACAAAGGCTAACTGTTAGTGCTTCTACACGTGCGTGTTCATCATCATCATCATCAGCCTATAGCAGTCCACTGCTGGGCAAAGGCTTCCCCTAATGAGCGCCATTGCGCCCTGTCCTGAGCGTGACGCATCCAGCTTCTAACAAACCTTACGCAAATCGTCACTCCACCTGGCCGGAGGGCATCCTACACTACGTTTGCCGAGCCGCGGTTTCCACTCAAGAACTCGTTTGCATGTATCAACGAGCTGAGCTCGGTTCATACTTCTTAACTAAGTTCCCAGGTGGGTACATCTTCGACGTACAACCTCGATGCACGTGAACGGACCAAAGAGTTTGGATTTGTTGGACGGACATTGCATATGGTTATAAGTCTATTACTTGTTTTATATCATACTATATTCTAAAATAATAAGTATGGATTAATATAATGAGTATGGATGTATGGATGGATTTTTGTTACTCACTGAACGGATTTGGATGAAACTTGGAATAAGTACACATAGTTTGTGATATCTTCTTTTTATCCCCGTATCACACGAGCAAAGTCAGTAATTTATAAACGTGAAAGTTTGTATGGATGTTTGTTACTATTTTACGCAAATAGTGGTTGGTTAGGCTACTTCTTATCCGGGTACCAAGAATCTAGTTATACTAATACAAGGCACCACATTAGAGTACCCATTAGAGCATTAGGTACTTGGAATAAATGAAATGAAATGATAGTATTTATTTGCATAAATATAGGTAGCAAGGATGGTATTACAATAAGAGTATATATTTGACTTGATAGTCGTGCAAATGTTCAGGAGTAGGTACCTATACAATTAAACATTCTCGTAAAGTGGAAAACATCAAACATCGAGCCTGTCTTTTTGATAACCTATGTGGCGCAGTGAGACTGCTGCCCCACCTTGGGCGCAGTAGATTACGGGCTCGATTCCCGCGAGACCAATATTTGTTCAATCTGCAAATATTTGCCTTGGGTCTGGGTATTTTTAATATAACAATGTATGTATTTACAAAAAATATAATAGATATATCAGTTATGTGGATCCCTTAACTCACTGCTTTCTTCGGGCACAGCTTTCGGCACAGATGCTATTTGGCAACGTCCAATCTGATCATAAATATCTATTTGTTTTAAACATTTATGTCACACCATGTGTAGGAACTAAAAGTATAAATTGAGTATAGCCGACGTTTCGTTGCAAGCTTTAAATTTTCTACTTTGTGAATTGACCCTCAGACAAATCTCTAGTAATAAATTGAAACGATTTTTCTAAGCCGTCAACTTTCTTATTTGTTTATTTAACAACTCTATCGATTGGTGTGATTGATCGCTACGAAAGTTACTACTAAAGTTGTTATCGGCTGTTTTCTATGGTAATGTAGGATTTACACGGGTGATTTAAACAGCACGGCGAAAAGAGACTGTGTATATGGCAATTCGGCTAGGTGACTTAAATTGCAAGTTAAATAGTAGATAGATAGATAAATATTTATTTGGTTCTATAGACACACGCACAATTTACATCAAGTAATATATTATGTTAAAATAAGCGTAATAGTTTAAAATGATAGGTAAATAAGTACTAAAGTAATTACAGTAATGTTATATTTAAGTAACTTTATGTGTGCTGACTGCTGCGACATTTTTTTGTAGACTGCCAGTATCCGACTTTGGCTATGCGACTGCGGCTGGCGACTAAAATCGACTGTGTAAATCTTTAGTCGTAGACGATCGCCATTCATTATTCATTTAAAGCAGCATCAATCAAATATTTTTTATTTGTTTTTTAATCACCGATTATTATATATTAATAAGGTGGCAAGCCCATTTTTACAAGCGATCCGACTAGCTACTTGGCTAAAATAGACTCATGTAAATTCGCCTTATTTGAGGTAGCGATTCGGATTAGCGGTTTGCCACATTTATAAAAAAAAACATTTTCACGTATTTACAAAAAATATCTATAACTGTAATCATCTATTAGGTCTATAGATAGCTAGGTAAATTTTGAAATAAGCTGTATAAGTTATTTTTGTACCTTCAATTTATATTTGAATAGTACCTACCTTTTTGATGAAATCTGCTTACACAAGCATAGGTAGGTACTTCCTGATCATTGGGTCACCGCTGGTCGTCGGTTTAATATTACCTACTGATCATAAATGCGACCCACATCGATGCAATTTTCAGAGAAAGTTTCAATCAATGTGAGGTCTCATAAAAACTGCAAAAAGTCGTAAAAACGTGCTACAACCAAAAATGGTTTTTACTTACTTGCTTGTGACAAAATGTCATGCTTCGAACACGTAATAGTCCCAGTTATTAGAATTGTTTTCTGTGTATACTTAAAACAAAAATACAATAAATAATCGAAGTCGAAAAGTAATTTGTAGGTACGTAGCTCTTACAGTTAGGGGGGCCCTAACAAAATTAGGTCTCCCTGGATCGAATTAAGAACACTTCACACTAATATTATAAATATAAAGAAAGCGCGCGCGCGCGCGCGCGTGTGTGTGTGTGTGTGTGTGTGTGTGTGTGTGTGTGTGTGTGTGTGTGTGTGTGTGTGTGTGTGTGTGTGTGTGTGTGTGTGTGTGTGTGTGTGTGTGTGTGTGTGTGTGTGTGTGTGTGTGTGTGTGTGTGTGTGTGTGTGTGTGTGTGTGTGTGTGTGTGTGTGTGTGTGTGTGTGTGTGTGTGTGTGTGTGTGTGTGTGTGTGTGTGTGGTGTGAGTGTGTGTGTGTGTGTGTGTGTGTGTGTGTGAGTAGATTTGTTCCTTAACTCTGTAACGGTTATGGGGATTTGGATGAAGTGAAGAAACCTGCATAGCATAGGTTTATTTTTGCACCGGTCACATGTAATCGGACCCGTGGGCGGAAGCTAGTACCTATAAATAAATAAATAAATAATGCTGGACAATATCACACAGCATCATGTAGCCCCAAACTAAGCGGAGCTTGTATTATGGGAACCACATGATTGATATACTACAAAACTATTTTTTTTTATTCATACATATCATACATAGAATATATCCTTATATGTCCATATGGAAGCTTTTACTTATTTTTCAAAACACTATAATCAGCTACGATTTTTATCGACATTCTCCGCACGACTATAACCAATCCTTGTAAATGCACGATAAGAACCAAGCCAAACTAAGTGCTGATTAACACTTTTTCTAATTATATATTTTTTCTAATTAAATAATTAGAAAAAGTGTTAATCAGCACTTAGTTTGGCTTAGTTCTTATCGTTCTTCGTTCTTATGTCGATAAAAATCGTAGCTGACTATAGTGTTTTGAGAAATAAGTAAAAGCTTTTAAAAAAGAAGCAATCGCCTGCGATTGAGCCTAGTCCGTGTAAAGCTCGCATTAGCCTCAGGCTTAGCACTCTACCTCACACATTCTCATTTTAGATTTCTAGTTGTCAGCAACTAGATACTATACCATGTCAGACAGTATGTCAGTATAGCCTGGACATTTACCAATCGTTTTAAATTGATCTACCTTGTGCTAAGTGACTATGTCTCCCACATTAAATCACTTAACAGATATTAACTCACATTTCTTATAGGTACTGAATGTACTGAATTGAAAAAAGTTTGCGTTCACTTAAGCAATAATACAAATGATAATATTTACTTGAATGTTTTCTTTCTCACGTAATTTTCATAACAAAAAATCAGAACATTGAAAATAGATCTTGTCTGCGTCTGAAAATAGAACTTATTCGTTAATTAGTATTTCAAATCTAGCTCCAAACTTACATAACTTACCTGCAACTCAAGCATGGTCAAATACATACAATTCACTTACATAATTGCCTAGCATTGAAAATTGATGACCTCTGTGGCGCAGTGGGCAAAGGCCCGCCTGAGAAGCAAAGGTTCGATTTCCGCCGCGGGACAAATGTTTTTATGATGTGCAAATATTTGTCTCGGGTGTATTTTATGTAGGTATACCTATAGATATTTACAAAAAAAGTAAATATATCAGTAATGTGGTTCCCATAATACAAGCTCTGCGTAGTTTATGGCTACATGATGCTGTGTGCCATGATGTCCAAGCAGCATATTAAAAAAAAATGGTTTATAAATGTCAATTTGTCGACCCATAACGATCCTATATCTTTTATGTACTGCCATGTATTGAAAAAAATAATAATACATGTATTGAGTTGGGTATCCCTTTTACAAAATATGCCTAAATATTTTTTTCCTTATTTACAGGTCGTGAATCCGACCACATCTTCCATCTTCACGGCTACAGTTTCTACGTCACCGGCATCAGGGAATTGAGCAATAGTTCAACCACAGAAACCATCAAAAAGATGAACGAAGATGGCACCTTATTCCCAGACAAAAATCTCATCAATCCTGTCCTAAAAGATACAATAGTAATACCTAAGTTTGGAGCTGTATCTCTCAGGTTTAAAGCCGATAATCCAGGTTACTGGCTGATGAGGGACGAGAGGTCCACTCATTGGACAAGGGGACTTGACTTTATCCTCAAAGTGGGGGAGCAAAGTGATTTTGTCCAAGCCCCGACGGACTTTCCAAAATGCGGGTCGTACGTCGGCCCCGAATATTTCCTAATATGAGATGTTAGGGTTGGTTGGTTATTTATTGATTTGTGATATGATTGTTTTAGGTTGTTTGATTTAGTTTGTATTGTATATAATGTTATAGGTAAATAAATGAGTATTGTTCTTTACTTTTATCTCCTGATTTTCGTTATGATAGTTTAGGCTAGGTTTTATGGCAAAGGTAGGTACGAGTATCTATCAGTAGTTCTGTAGTAGTAGAGTTCTTTGTGGAGGGCTCGTCCGGGGAAGTACTGCAACCATATCTATTTCTGCCGTGAAGCATTCTGTTTCTACGTAAGTATATATTTACTTCACTTTATTAATTGGCTTCTGGGATAGTTTCCACAATTTCGCCAGTATCAAGTTTAATGTTCGTAATGATATGAGGCAACGCAGTACGGTTTATAAGTCCAGAATTCCATGGTTTCTACAAACTTTGACATTTCATCCGTCGCAATTCAATAAACGTCAAGTGACAAACTGTCACAGTTTGTAAGAAGAGGATCAGTGTCAATCATTTCTGTTAGCAACAGAGTTAGCAGATGGATAATGATACAGTATGCTGGACACCATTTTTTTCATCTTGAACGACGGTTGTCAATTTTATTAAATTTTATTTTCTAGTGTTTTTCTCTGATGAAGAAAATTGTGCGCCGATCGTTTTTTGTTATATTCGCCATGGCTATAGCAGAAAACAGGACCTGACCGAAGACTGGACGACTGGACTTATAAACCGTACTACGTTGCCTCATATTATTATGATCAATTATTATACTTGATACTGGCGAAATTGTGGATAACTATCCCAGAAGCCATTTAATAAAGAAGTGAAGTGAAGTGAGTTAGCCGATCACCCCCCCCCCCCCCCCCCCCCCCCCCCCCCCCCCCCCGATGTTAAGTAGTAACCATTACCTATCATAGATCACATTTTTTCTGAATATGCTATACAATGCAACGCCCTACGTAATCTGGTGCCTGTATTTCACCAGCACCCACACACTAAAACCGAAACACAGCCATGTGCTTGGTCCATCTACAAGTACCTACCTAAGAAATAGTTAATGTGTGGATTCAGCCATTGTATATTTTATTTTTATTTTATATAAACACAAATATTATATTAGAATTGGTTTACATTTACACGAAGAGAGGCAGTTGAGGCAGATCTAAAAAATGCTTTGAATATTGACTAAGAACAAGTAAGAAGGAGTGTAAGGGGTTCCATAGAGAAACTCCTCGAAGGAGTTCTAACCATGTTTGGAACCCAAGCCAACCTCACCTGCACGTGGTGCACCCTGCTAACTAACAAACGGGGCTCTCTCTAGCGGCTGGCTAATTGCGGGATAGCGCAGCCTAACACAAGCACAGCTAAATCCCCGGACCGCCGACGGGCAATAGCGTCGGCGGTGCGAGAAGTTGTGCCCTGCGATCCCCAATCCGCAAGTCCAGCGTGGGGATTATGGGCATTGCTCCTTTATTAGAGGAGGCCTATGTCCATCAGTGGACTGATATAGGTGTGGTGTGGTAGAAGTAAGAAGGTCTTCTTTAGAATCACTTGCAGTTCTGCAATGTGGGTTCCTGTAAGGAAGTTTGTATGAACAAACGAACTCACACATAGTGCTGTAATGCACAACCATTTATGCTAGCAATACGCACGTGCATTGTGATGTGTTACTGATGACACAGAGGCACAAAATAAAGATAGGTAACATAGGTCAGGACCTATGCAGGACCTTTTGCAGGCAAAACCTTTATTCCAGAATCTAGTTTGGGCTAATTAGCTCGAGCCAATAGTCTTTCACTTGATTGTATTAGCTAGTCTATGAATTTTGATAAGGACCTGAGCATCCACTCAGCAGTAAAGCAATTAAATTGAAAGCTAAATTGGATAGCTACGATGCAACTACTAGTTAACACACACAACTGAATGAAGAATTTAGCTCATACAATCTAGATCATGTTTATCCGCAAATGTTTACCCAAATCAATTAATATTTCTTTGCTTTTATATTATTTTGCATCAGTAACAGGTAAGTAGTTTATTTTTCACAGATTTTTGCTATCAAGAAACTACTTTATCATTGGTGAATCATCAGAATCATGTCATCAGATGGAAAAGAGTAAATTGTACTAAAAGCTGACTACTAGCAAAAAATAATCACCGAATGAATAAATTTTCGCATTTTCAACGCCACGTATTTTTTGAAACAGTTAAACCACTTGTAAATGATGAATGGTTTTCTCGCCTCATGGTCGGTAAGTGACTGTCCAAATAGTGAAAGTGTAGTAAAACGCTACCGGATAAACGTATAGCAGTTACCATTATGTAGGTTGTGGATGCTGACCAAAAGACCGGTTTGGGAAAATAATTACAATCTTCGTAAATTCCGCCTCAACTTCTATGATTCTAAGTTGATTTATACCTAGCTGATTTAAGTACCCACTGCTACTTTAATTAATAACATGCGTACTAGAATTTCTATCATAGATTTATTTGCAAGTAAAACCAAAATGGTGTTACCTGCGGGTGATCGGCTAATTCTGTTGCAAACAATAATAGTTTAAAAAAACTAAAAAAACACGCTTGCACGCATGCGTAGTTCGCGCACTAGCTCTGTCTCTCTTACTCGCATGCAAAGGATGCGGAAAGAAATTAATTAATCCTGGCGAATCTAATTAGGATAATCGGATATTTTTATCGGATTATTGCATTGTCATCGACCTTTGACAGGTGTGCAAAGTTTGAATCAAATCTGATCGTTCAAAGTAGGGAAAAATCGAGCTCAAAGGAGTCGGTTACATACATACATACAGGTGAAACTAATAAAAGCGTGTTAAAAATGATTGACACCGATCCTGTTTTTACAAACTTTGACATTTGAACCGTCGAAATTTAATGAACGTCTTTTGACAAACCACCACAATTTGTAAAAACAGGACCGGTTTCAATAATTTCTGTTTGCAACAGAGTTAGCTGATCACCTCGCTGTACGGTTGTTTCAAGTAACTTGCACAAACATCAGTTTTTGTAATCTTTGCTATGTTAGTTCTTCTTTTTCGTCAAAATATGTTTTGATCAAGGTCTGAGGATGAACATCGTAAGCGTGGCGGAGAATTTCGTGCTGAGCGGGATGATTCTCATTAGATCGGGCCGTGCCTGGGGCGTGCCCGGACGGGGCACGGATATGAAACGTTACATACATTTTGTATGAAACAATTTATACTAGGTACACAACACAGTGCATGATTCGTCTCGTCCGGGCCCGGACGACGATCGTCTACACCTCGGCACAGAATACAGAGACCTCGCTTGTTGCACGGACCCGCTGCACTCCATCCCTTACTGTTTCATACAAAATGTGTGTAAGGTGTCAAATCCGTGCCCCGTCCGGGCCACGAATACGGCACGCTCCGGGCACGGCCCGGTGTAATGCGAATCATCCCATCGTTCTATTTGACTTGCGGTTTATACGTGTTTTTTTTGGTATCTGATAGATGGTATGGTTTTAAAGGTGCTTTTTGTTTCAAATTCGTAACCAAATGTCATTTTTTAACGACTCGCTAAGGTAAGCGTGTCCCTGTCATTTAAATAAAAGAGATGACATGATATTTTAGCTATCTGAGGTTTATAGAACTGTTACGAATAGGACGGTTAGACAATAGGAATTTCAACTCTCTTCTGGAAATAGGTAAAAGGTAATTAGGTATTGTGAGTGATGGCGGCTATTACGCCATTCACCATTCCGTATTCTTATGTAGTAGGTACAAGGTATTCAACTTGCAGATCCTTTTGTCCCTTTCTCTCGTTCACTCTCCATCTCAGTTGCACTTTTGATGGCAATAACTATAGGTACTAGTAATCTATGAGAAAAAGCTCAGTGTGACGTCAGCAATATTATACACGTTATGTAAGTAGTTTGTGACTCCAAAACAGGAGAATTTATAAAGTAGAGCAAAGTATCAAGTAAACTCAACTAAAGTCTCTATCCTAAAACCGTTCACCCGCAAACCGTCACTGACTCACTGGATGCAGCCAGCCTGAGACGCAAAAGGTTGCGGGTTCGATATCCGCCTCGAGACAAACGTTTGTATGATCTGCAAATATTTGTCTCGGGTCTGTTTCCTTTGTGGGTATGATGATGATGATGATGATGATCCTCCTAGCCGATTTCGTCTACGGCGACTGTGTATCTGAACAGGCATTTTAACTCTGTTCCTGTATTTCTATGTGAGATGAGGGCTTCGTTGTTCTGCGCTCTGGTGCGCTCTAATGTTGCTTGTGCACCCGATCTTGTTGATTAAGGTACGATCGCATTTGGGGCACGTCAGTACTCCACTGACGAAGTTATAGGAGATGGCCGCTGGTGGTCTGACCTTTAATTCATCTCGCTTCTTAATTATCAAGATCGAGCCGATGCTGTTCTTCAAACTCGGTGGATTCGCCGTCTTCACTCTGTACCCTGTGCTGCATTCATCTCCCACTCCGAGGGCTCAACTTTGCACCGCTTCATGTGTCTTTTGAGAACATCTTTGTATCTCAGGTACTGGCCACCATGAACACGCTTACCGCACCGAAGCTCTGAATATTTTTTTTTGTGTGGGTATATGTAAGTTCTTACAAAAAATTTATATAAATACTAGCTTCACTAGGTGATTATTAAGTATTCAGTGTCAAAACCAATTTCGAGATCAACAATTATAAGATGATGTGGAGGTAGGTACAGTAATAATCCGGTTAAGTCAGGTGTGTGTGGTTTGGACTAAGCCTAAAGGTTACCTACTAATTGGATCCTGTGAAGGTACCTAGGTGGTACTCAATGGAAATTAGTAGTGTGAATATTATTCGATGATACTGCTCGTGACTGATATCTATGACTGTGGGAAATACAAAACAATAGAATCAAGCCAGTAATACTTGAGTAAGTTACTATGATTTTTTAACAACAAAGTAAACTCTGTTTTGTGTGGGGTGGGTTCTATTTCCGCCTTCGAATACCAAGCCGAACTCACCGCCCCTGGGGTGCACCCTGATAACTAGCAAACGGGGCTGTGGCTGGCGGCTGGCTGCGGCACAGCGTATCCAAACGCTGACACAGATAAATCTCCTAGCGGCTGTCGGGCAGCAACGTCGGCGGTGCGAGAAGCTGTGCCCTGCGATCCCCAATCCGCATACCCAGCGTGGCATTTCCCCCTTCTTATTCTGGGAGGCCTATGTCCAGCAGTGGGCTGTTATAGGCTGGTGTAGTTATTATAATACAAACATTTGGCATTCAGATGGCCCTTTCATGGGTGTCGAGGTAAAAAGTAGTGACAAAAATGGATCCTACGAATGAGGTAGTAGGTACGGTACCTTTTTATAAATTTGTATTACCACCATCTTTTGAAGTTCATTATTATTCATTCATTTATGTAGTTAAATAATGTTTGATTTTTTTTATATGATCGATGGATTATTTAGTAAAGAAATTATTATGATATTATTAATTTCGACGAACCTTGTGGTGCAATGGGCGAAAGTCCGCCTGGGACGCAGAAGGTTGCGGGTTCGATTCCCGCCGCGGGACAAATGTATGCATGCTCTGCAGATATTTGTCTCGGGTCTGGGTGTTTTCTATGTATGTTATGTATGTATTTACCAAAAAAAAAAAATGTGGCACTCGGGGACTGCCGCGGTAAAGCTATTGCATAGATAGCATTTTGTATCAACTTATGCAATTATAATTATTTATTTATTTTATTTATGCAGTATTTTTCTTTGATATTAATTCAAGTTACACTTTTTGAGCGTGGTGATCGTCTCGATTCGTGCGAGCTTCGTAGAGTCGTACAATACGTCTAGTTGCACGCACACAAACACCGTGTCGAAGACTGCCGAAAAGAAACGACGTTAGACAATGCACGGCCTTCAAGCCACACCTCCGTGCCCGTCGGAGTGGGGAGCGTGAGGTTTTTTTCGTTACGGAATGTCTGGATTCGGTCCCCGCGCTCAAGGCCCTCGATAGAAGCTATGCAATAGCTTAAAAAATTATATATGTAATATATCAATTATGTGGTTCCCTTAACACAAGATCTGCTTAGTTAGGGGCTATACGATGATGTGTGATGGTCCAGCATTATTATTATTTTTACAAAGCAGGTAGTCAAAGTCGACACATAATGTCAAAATGATCAAATAATCAAACTCTTATAAATTTTAATGAATAAGAAGTGAATTGGGTTTTGCTAAAATAGAAAATTGTCCAGCGTGATTCGGTTAATATTGATCGACGTTATTGCACAAACGTCATTGTTTGATGCAATAAGCCCATTGGTTAATCCGATTCTGTGGCTAGGGTTCCAATTGAAAGGTAATACGTGATCTATGATGCAATTCTTTGTGATAGGTAATGGTTACCAGTTACCACTTAACATCAGGTGGACCATGTGCTCGTTCCATCTTCATGTACCTTAAAAAGAAACTCCTTCTTTAGTATGAGTTAGTGGCCAACTCTGGTGTCGGAGCTTTTAGGCCGCCCGAAGGCCTCCGACATGGCTTGACGACTGAAAAAGCCGGGATCAACATCTTACGTTACGTACCTTCCCAAGCAGGGAAACGCTCAGATCTAAATACCACCAAACGTTCATCTATCCATGACCGGGTGGAGTGCTGCTTACCGACGAATCCTATATTATACCGTAAACGATACCGCTTCATTTTCCTTTGAAAAACTCAACGAGGCGTCGAAACTTTGACAGAATTTCAAGGGAAAACGATGCGTCATCGGTTCCGGTATAAAATATGAACCGGCCGTTAACCAACGTGATTTGCTAAGAACAACTAACGGCCGGTTCCTATAATAAACTGAACTCTTGAAAAACTGTCAAATTTTCGACGCCATTCCACGAATTCCCTTGAACGAATCATGGGAAAACGAAGCGTCGGTTACGGTATGATATAGGATTCCACGGTAAGTAAGCAACGCCCAGGAGCGCTTAAAAAAAGCACGAAAAATAAATATGAATAAAAAATTAAATGGTGTTATGTAAGTTATAATGAAACCTACATTTTGATAATATACATCATCATCATACTCATCCCCCTGGCCTTAAAATGAGTTTTTAGGAGTTTAAGTGCTTTGTGATATTTGCATTTTTAGGTGGATTAAATATTAGGTACCTATACCAAGATAAGTATAATACTGTCCACCAACTGAAAATAATATAGAAATAAGAACTTAAAAAAAAGATTCCGACGAATTGAGAACCTCCTCCTTTTGAAGTCGTTTAAAAATGTTTGGTATTTGCGAACTCATATTATAATGCTTTGTTTGTTCAATTTACAATGGTATTGTGCGAAGGTACCTATGGATTGAATTTACTTCTCGCACATTGACTCTCGGGCCTCACCAAAACGGAACTTGTACCTTTCACTTTGAAGGCATATTGGCATATTTTATTTTCATTAAATTTCAATTGCAACTGTGTGATGTAAGGTTCAGAATACCTTAACAACTGACGAGATGACCCATAGCTCGAGGGAAAAATATCCACCGGCGATGAATAGAAAGCTAACAGTAGATAGGCACTTGTTTAGTTTTTTTTTTGTTAAACCTATTGTTTATTTTGAGACATCGTTAGTAAGTAGGTACCTAAAGTAAGCACGGTATGAAATGCAGCATGTTTCTGTAACAATAAATTCGACATTTATAAAACCCTCGTTATAAAAACCTTTTTCCCTTTACTTCATCACCAGATCCTGTGCACCATACCTAAAACCCAGTCATCAAGACCATTAATGAGCCCCAACACGGTACATCTGCTATTGGTGAGAATTTGGGTATCCTGCAGATTTCAGGTGTTTTTTTATTGTCTTGAATCATCATCATCATCAGCCTATAGCAGTCCACTGCTGGACATGGGCCTCCCCTAATGAGCGCCATTGCGCCCTGTCCTGAGCTCGAAGCATCCAGCTTCTACCAGCAGCCTTTCGCAGATCGTCACTCTACCTGGCCGGAGCACATCTCACACTTGCGATTCGCCGATGACATAGTTCTAATGGTGGAGTCGCTGGAGGAGCTGCAATGGATGCTGGATGGCCTAGCATCAGCCTCGCGAAAGATAGATCTCGGCATGAATTTGGACAAGACCAAAGTCATGGTCAATGACCGAATTGATCCGAGTCCTGTCGTCGTTAATGGATACCTTCTTGAAGTTGTTTCGGAGTACACATACCTCGGGCAGATATTGCAGTTGCAACTTCGAGAAGGAGGCCAAGAGGAGGATTCAACTGGGTTGGGCAGCATTTGGAAAACTTGAATCATACCTAAGAATAATAATCAATCTAGTCACCTCTCAAACAAAAAAGGTTGGGAGCTACGATGACCATCATCATCAGCCTATTGCAGTCCACTGCTGGACATAGGCCTCCCCTAATGAGCACCATTGCGCCCTGTTCTGAGCTCGACGCATGGAATACGATATTGTCATCGTATGTATATAGGTATATATATAATAATATATATACATACGAAGACCATGGAATTAATAATAGTACTTCGTACTTGGAGAATGCGCGCTTTAAATAAAAATATGTGCCTGATTTTTCTTAATAAAAATGCCCAAATTAGGGTTGTGTTTCTTTTCCTCTTATGAGGAATTGAGACACTTTCGAATTTGATTTAGTTTTTTTACCATCCTCAAAGCGCAAACGCAAGGCAATCAAAGTAGCGCTGGTCGCGCAATCGATCCATCAGCGAGTACCATCAGAGAATACTTACTTATGGATTGATTGTACGATTTTTAAGGCTTTTGATAATAAAATTCTTATTTTGCCTACTGAACTGAAGAGCCGCAACTTTACATCGATAAAACCGCATGCGGCTCGAGAGTCGCAGGAGCCGTCCCCTGTCCTTGATGACGACTCAGACAGATGACACAGATTTACCTACACGTCAAACTTATGGGTACGTCTTTCCTAACACATCCAAAAAAGTTTCCCTCTCACAAATTGTAATGTATGACAAAAAAGATGCTGACAAACCATTACTTTTTTATTTGCGTTCTTAAATATTTTTAGTAGTATTTGTACCTTACCTAACTATCTAGTTAGAACTTTTAACTATCAGAAGATTTATGTGCTGACTCTACTTTAACATAAGTATGGATGTGGTTGGGAACTAATATAAGAAAGTTTTCCCTTCCAAGAACAATGGGTTTTGATTTTGTGGGAATTAGCCAAAATAAATGCAGACAAATCTCTACTTTTTTATGTTCTTAAATATTTTTAGTAGTATTCGTACCTTACATAAACTATCTATTTAGGCCTTTAAAATAGTAACAATGTATATCGATGCTTTAAACTATCAGAAGTTTCTCGTGCTGACTCTACTTAAGCATGGATGTGAGTGGGAAGTATGAACGAAAATATTTTGAAAATTGTTATTTAAAATGCTCGTGGATGTGGTTGGGAACTAATGTATGAAAGTTTTCTTTTCTAAGAACAATGGGTTTGGATGTAGTGGGAAGTGTCCTTTGCGTTAGGAGTATAAACAACACCACTACCAGTATAATTATTATACCCTTCGATCAAGAATATCGCGCGCCGTACTATGTATGCTCTGTGAAAAAGTGGCATATATTGCTAGCTATCTTTTGTCAAAAGCACGTCATAAATATCGCCTCTATATAAAAGAATATAAGACAAAAAATCTAAGTAAGCCAACTAAACGAAAACTGCTGCTCCGATAAGAACGTCATATAAATGTCGCCTGTATAATAAAGAACATAAGACAGAAAATCTAAGTAAGCCGACTATATGAAAACTGCTGCTCCGATGCGTTTTGGCGGAGTTTAACAGCCTGCGCACATTGGACGACAAACGTCAGCGATAAGACGCTACGACAAGCTGCGGAGGACAATTTTCATACATTTTGTTCAATGCTCGGCACACACGACAATCGCGACAGCAAGTTAAGAAAGATGCTCGCGACTAAACGTGACGACAAAGCGTCGTGTTTGCGAGGTCTGTTAGACAAGCCGCTTTCGGGCAGATAGTGCAAAATCCTTTGTACAGTTGATTGAAGATTATACCTATCGATGACCACCTCTGTCAACCTAGAGGTTGGTGTCTGAGAGGAAGTCTGTCAAAACAGAACAGACAACGTCCGCATCGAACCGGCAACTTCATACTAGGCCACCACTACACTTTTGTAGTTGGGAAAGATTAACATAGAGCCAAGTAAGCTTCGTTGAAAGCCACTTTTCAAGATAAAACAAATAACAAGTTTGTTATTTTGTGCAGTAGCATTTCATTTTCCCCTGCGTTTACATTTTGTATTGAAGTTGGAATATTTCTGCACTGAAGTTTAGAAAATATTGTATTCCAACATGAAGCAGCATTTTAAAGTTGGTAGAGAGTATAAAAATGTTATGTTTTATATCCGAAATAGAACTAAAGTTGTCGACATAGCTCAGAGAATTAGCAAGCTGAAGTGGCAGTAGGCTGGCCATATCTGCCGACAACCGATGGGGTAAACGAGTTCTTGAGTGAAGACCGCGGCTCGGCAAACGTAGTGTAGGAGGCCTTCCGGCCAGGTGGAGTGACAATTTGCGAAAAGCCGCTGGTAGAAGCTGGATGCGTCGAACTCAGAACAGGGCGCAATGGCGCTCATTAAGGGAGGCCTATGTCCAGCAGTGGACTACTATAGGATGATGATGATAATAATGATGATATGACTAAAACACATAATCTACTCAAGACATATTACATAATACACTTAAACAATCATCATCATCATCGTCATCCGTAAGCCGTAGCCTAATTTTACCCACTGCTGGTTCCTAGCTTCCCTTTGTTTGTGGAAATCTCCACCGCGGTCCAATGCTTATTTACCAACAAGTAGGACTTTTAAAAAAAATAAACCGACTTCAAATAAATCACTTCTTACTTCTTGCCCTAAAGAATTTTGAAAATCGGTTCACGATTGACGGAGATATTAGTGATCATAGGGCGAAAATTACAAGTGAAGATGAGGTTTTTTGAGTTTTCCGAGAAAAGTACCAATCCCTCAGAAATAAAATTTATATGGGACCACCTGTGAAATATACTCTATTAAACAAAAAAAGAATTTTTAAAATCGGTCCACAATTGACGGAGTTATCGGTGAACATACATAAAAAAAAGGTTCCGACGAATTGAGAACCTCCTCCTTAGTGAAGTCGGTTAAGACGACTAGTAGGGTCAAACCTCCCTCTCGCTCGCACTATTCAACATTTTTGAAGATATAAAATCACTGAATGTAGTTATGCAAAATAGCAAACCTTCACGGCCTAGAAAATAACAATACAAAGGTTCAGCAATAATCTCATTTTGATTCTTTCACGTTTTCTTAACAAAAAACTGGTACCAATGTGATCAATTTTGGTGCCAATTTTTTTGTAGGAAAACGTGTTGGGTTCAAAATGATATTCTTACTGAACCTTTGTATTGTTATTTTCTAGGCCGTGAAGGTTTGCTATTTTGCATATCTACATTCAGTGATTTTATATCTTCAAAAATGTTGAATAGTGCGAGCGAGAGGGAGGTTTGACCCTACTAGTCGCCTTAAAAAGCAAAATAAAAATTGAATTTCTTTGTTTTACAGAGTTAGGTGGACATCCTGAAAATGATCAAGACATGTTTTTGAGAGGGCTAACTAGCAACAGAATTCTTCCCTAATGATAATTATTTCATCCATACTCCTGACTCCACATGAAGATCAATGTAGCGGTGACGTGCCAGATTTTCACAAGTAGGTCATTTATATTCTAGAACCTTCGTTCGCCGTTACGCTGCAGTGTAGATCGTGGCTGGATTGTTATCATAGAAAACCCTGAGATAATCGAAACAAAACTATCTGACTTACCTACCCTCAGGGGTTATAATACCTATTATCTTAGAGTAGTGGGCGCTTGTGGCGAAGTTATCTTCTGTGTTCTTAGCAGATCACCTGGGTTAAGCAACACTCCGCCCGATCATTACTTGGATGGGTGACCGTTTAGTGGCATTTATATTTGAGCGCTTCCGTGCTTCAGAAGGCACGTTAAGATGTTGGTCCCGGCTTTTTCAGTCGATAAGCCATTGCGGAGGCCTTCGGGTTGCCTAAAAACTCCGACACCAGAGTTGGCTGCTAACTCATACGAAGAAGGAAGGAAGCAACGACATCTAGTGGTAAATTTTAGAACTAAATAACTAATGTGCTGAAAAGGCATGGTGCGTTGCGTTCAAACTGTTTAGCGCGACATTCAACGGGCCTAAGCATGATAACAAGCGGGTTGGGCTGCTTGTGTCTGCTTGTCTGTTACAGCTTGTCCTAGCTCTGACGTGAATAGTTTGATCTGGACACGGCCTTAGGTTGGGAATAACTTGCTAGAGGGCGCCGCAACCAACCGACGATGCGTCTCGGTGCACGTCTGACCGTAGCATGCCTTTTGAAGATGTATATTATGACATTGTTCCTCTCTCACGCCAATCTACTGAACGAATTGAACACACCATCAGTCCACTGCTGGACAGGTGGATATGCCCATCGTCCACACGCTGGGCATGTGGGTTGGGGATCGCAGGGCACAGCTTCTCGCACTGCGACACTGCTGCCCGTCGGCGGTCAGGGAATTCACTTGTGCCGGTTGTAGGTTGCGCTGTGCTGCATTCAGCTGGCCGCCAGAGCCCCGTTTATTATACAGCAGCGTGGACCACTGGCAGTTGAAGTGGCTTGGATTCCGAAGATGGAATCGGAATGAGCTGCAATCTCTGCCTTCTGAATAAGTTACGATAAGTCTATTTAGTTTTTCAAGCTTTTTACTTACTTGATTCTTATTTTGGTAATGTTTATTTTTTTGTTTATTGTTAAGGTAGCTTTCAAAGAGTCATTGTCAAATAGTTATTCTTTTTATGTTAAATGGTTTTAACTTTTTTTGTCTGTCCACCATTTTATTTTGGCGTGTATGCTAGATTTTATAAGTGGAAACTTTATTGGGTTAGGAATTAATTTAATTTATTTTATATGATATATTGTTCTGTCTGTTTCCCAAATAAAATAAAATAATAATAAAATAAAATGGAGGTTGGTACCCCTTATCACCTTATCACGTTTGCTTAAACTTAATTTTCACTTCACTTATCGTAACTCAACAAAGTTCACCTTTGAAAATACACCAATTTGTTACCCTTAGCTTTCGGTGCGGCACAGTAAAAGGATCATTGAAGGCCTTGACAAGGGTGATTCGAGTGGGGTAGTCACGTTTATCTGTCGCTATTCAATATCCTATCATAACGGTTCGCAAATGGACTTTGATCTTCGGCTAGTTTTAATGCTGTTTTATTTATTTCTTTTATATCCCTTTGATGTAGCATAAAGACAGATTTACCTTTTTATTTCAAACGCTGGAGGGGCTTAGTCGCTCGGATGTGGATCGGTAAATACCCGACCAAAATTTAAATTTAAATTATGTTATTACTAACTATCCTATCAAATTAATGTTATTATAAAAAATGCGAAAGTTTATGGTTACTCTTTCACGCAAAAACTACTGAACGGATTTTGATGAAACTTGATCTAAACATAGTTTGTAACCTGAATAGGCTATTTTTTACCCGGGTAAATTTCACGATTTGATTTGATAAGTTACTTTGGGAAAAGTGTTCCTGTTAGGAAATAGAGTCGATTGAGTACTCCGTGCTTAAGTAATCCGTACTTGTTTTTAGACAAATGTAATTTTTTCAAAAATCCGAAATGCTATTGTTTTTTTCTTCAAAATAAACTTATAGTTTCCTGAGAACAATACCTAAATAAAGGTGCCTGCCTGCGTGCCTTCAATCGGTAAAAATTTTGCCCCACCCAGTATATTGTATACTAAATCATTGTTACATTATACGTTAAGTGTCACTACAACAAAAAAAAATATTACAATTTTTAAATAACATGAATGAATAACGTTAAAAAGTTGAGTTAACTACAACTGTTGATATCGAGCAGGTAGCCCACCTCGGCATGTCTGGTCCACAGTCAACGTGTTAAAGAAGTCAGATTATATCCAAAAAATATTACATTATTCATGGTGAAGGGTCACGATCTAGTCTAACGGCAACCTAGGCTTATTGATTATGTATCATAAAAGATAGATATCCGGCCCTTTTGACTAAATATTGATTACACATACTCGTAGAAGACTTTAGATTCGAAACAGACTCTAGAATATACGAAGGATTGTTCTAGAAATATTTAGGTTATAAATACAACAAACAGTAGAGCGATCACGAATATTTCACTGGTGTATCACATAAGCGTAGTTTTTTTTGTTTCACTACGCTTACTATACGACGATATATTTTATATTGTGTTATGTAATAAATTGATGGGTTTGATTTATTTTAAAGTTTTTTTTTCGAGTTTTAAATAAAAGCTTGTTTTAAAACTGTTTATTACTTATTTTTTTTTATTTATCATTGTGTATGAAGCGGTCGTGGTGTGACTTACTTCTGTGTTCTAAGCAGATCACCTCGGTTAAGCAACGATCTGCCTAGTCACTACTTGGATGGGTGACCGTTTAGTGGCAATTACATCTGAGCGCTTCTGTGCTTCGGAAGGTACGTTAAGATGTTGGTCCCGGCTTTTACAGTCGTTAAGCCATGTCGGAGGCCTTCGGGCGGCATAAAAACTCTGACACCAGAGTTGGCCACTAGCTCATACAAAGAAGAAGAAAAATTGTGTTATTATATCGAATGTATCTTAACCTTTTCATTTTATTTAAAGCGTCATTGGTAACGGTCGTTTGTCTGTTAATTTAGTACAGTCTATAAGTTCTTCAAAAGATGAGTTCACCTCTGCGTGGAACTAACATACATAGTAATGTTGAATAAAAGCTCTTAACATGTTGGACTTAGCGATATTTTGAATCTACGTTTTCTCATTGGTCAAAATGTTACATATCGTATACGTTATAAATACTTTTTCACTAATCTCCGTGATCATGAATTCGCATTGTTGTAGAACCAATTCGTATAAAGCTGTGTACGCGTCGTCGGGGTACGCTGTTCACGCGTAGATTGGATACGCGTACAGTTAATATGGGCCGTGAATCTGAAAGCAAGGTCTATTGCTACGCGAGCCGAAACCTGTCGGACCACAGCTCTCGCTGCGAGCCAGCTCGCGCGTTCCCCAAAGTGTACGCGTAGCTGCAAGTACAGACATGGCGTTCAAGGACACGCGTAACCGACTACGCGTACTAATGTACGCGCTATCCGTACCCAGCTTCACATTCTACAATCAAAATATTTCTTGAACTATCCTTCTCTCTATGTTAATCATTATTATCATCATCATGCAGCCTATAGCAGTCCACAGCTGGATAATGGACATTGGCCTCCCCCAATGAGCGCCATTGCGCCCTGTCCAGAGCTTGACGATTCCAGCGTCTACAAACGGCCTTTCGCAGATCGTCACTCCACCAGGCGTTCTACACTACGTTTGACGAGCCGCAGTCTCTACTCAAGAACCGCCTAGGTACCACACGGTAGGCAGCGTCCTAATTGTCAGCGATCATACGATGCGTTTTCGTCGCACGACGAGATTAAACACTCACATGTCTTTAGAGTGTCCTAATTGAAGTGCAAGCTTCGGTTAGGACACTCTAAGGTAATCATCGCGCGAGCACAGCAGGCCAAAATTTTCATCGGACGACCAAAACACATCGTGTCATCGTACGACCATTGCCAATTAGGACACAGCCTTATCTCTATGTCTGTCAAACCCATTTTGACAGCTTAGCAACAACCACATTCACTTACCCTTAGTAGAATGTTAGCAATTGATCTCACCCGTCTCTCTCTTTTCATTTCAAAATTAGACGGGGAGAGATAACACTGATCAAGCAATTAACCCGATCGTGCTGAAACGGGGTTAAACAAGCTAAATTGAACCGTAAAGGCACGTCCTCGGAATAACCGTGCGAGTTACTCATTAAATCATAACAAGTTGACCTTTTCTGAAACTACTCAACTTTTGACCCTCACTGTAATGTATCCCTCGACGACTCTTATGCGTCTAAACTTCGTCACAGCTTTGAATATAAATGAAATATTCAACCTGAAGAGTTATGCCGGTTATGTATTCATTTCGTACACAAAAGAAGTGCTATTCCTAAAAATCCGAATTCGAATACTAGCTCAATACTGACCAGTTCCAGTTTCTATCAGTACCTTGTACAATTTAGTCAAAGTTTTTTTTATCATATATTAAGTTATTTTTTATAGTACCTAAGTAAATATTAGTATGTATTTGGATGTAGTCTATTGTATTGTTTTTTTTTATTTAATTTGGACTAGGTACACCGCCGTACCTGTTTGTTATGAAAGTTTTTATCTCTCCATCCAAAGGTTGCCTGGAAGAGATCGCTTTAAGCGATAAGGTCGCCCATTGTACCATAATTTTTAATGCCTTTTTCATTATTTTGTAATTATTTGTATGGTGTGCAATAAAGATATATCTATCTACAATTTAGTTTAATTCCATTTTTTCAGATTAGTGGAGAACTATCTTGGTAAGGTTTCTTTGAAGAAGAGCTCAAGTTTTTCGTTAACTATATCCCGTACTTTATGCGAATCCCGTATGCATTAGTGATGTGGACGCCTGCTGAAAATCCCGGTACCGTAAAAGTGTGGTCTTTTGGTGAAATATTCAGTGCCGCCGCGGGCGATAAGTCTGACGTAGGTACTGGTACCTACTCGTAGGCGCTGGATTATCTGCACGCTTACTTCTGAAGTAGGCATGTTCAATATAAGCAGAGCTTTTAATGAACGATATTATTATTATTTCTGCGCCCAGATACTTCTGGTACGAGTACGTCTGACTTATCATCGGCTACTTACCACAACATCCAAACCCATTGTTCTTGGAAAAGAAAACATTCCCAACCACATCCACGAGCATTTTAATAACAATTTTTAAAAATATTTTCGTTCTTATAATGTATGAACAAAAATACGAGAATGTTCCCATCCACATCCCACACATAAGTTGAGGTAGAGTCAGCACGAGACTCTTCTGAAAGCAGTTTAAAAGCCTTAGTAGGTAGTTAGGTAAGGTAGGAATAAAAGCAAAATAAACAATAAATTTAAATAAGAAAATAAATAAATATTACCGTGGAACTTCTTTCGTGAAAAAACGACGTTTCTTGACAACGCGGTCGGATTGCTACCGCAAAAGCTTACGTCTAGTCGAGTTTTTAAAGCTCTGCACTATCGAAATTAACTCTTAGAGACTCATCCTATTTCAGAGACCCGGTATAGGTTTGCAAATACTACGAGTAAAATGTCTTGCCGCAAGCACTGATCCCACCACCCTCTCTCTCTGAGCACCCACGACCCATCGAGACCCCCGAGTTCGTATCTCGCAGGTAAACATTTTGTTTCCGCGAAAGGTTACAGAGACCCAATGTTTTATCTACAGGAATGTGTATTTAGCCTTTGCAAATATTGAATGTGTCGGTTTACCAGGTTATCGGAATTTGAGCGCGTTATTGAACAGAATGTTCTCACGCTTTTTGGTTCCACAATAACAAATAAATACCTAGTATTTTATTAGTATTAGGTCGTGGAAGGAGATGAGGAGACCTCTGCCCAGCCAGAGAAAGTTGAGACAACATAGCGAAATTAAAAAAAAAATCGGTAGGATGTAAGTAGCTATGTAGTATATAATGTTTTTTGATGTGTGGTGATCTCTAAGAATAAGAATAATCTTAGATTAACTCCGTAATTAATCTAAGAGAATAATTTATTTCAAGAAACTCTTGCCCTTGCATTTTCTCACTAACAGTTCATACACATTTATTGTATGTAGGTAAGGTAGGTAATACTTAGGTAAAGGATAAAAATATAAGCATTTATAACAAGAAATTTAGAAGGTATTTTTACATGCGTCTGATTTTTTGTAGCACTAATGACCTTTTTGTAACCAGACATTTTGAATGAAATCGGCTTCCCGCGTGCTAGGCGTGGTACGTTAATCCATGTCACAAACTATGTATATTCCAAGTTTGATCCAAATCCGTTGAGCCATTACGGAGTAGATTGGGAACAAACATACACGCAAACAAACTTTCGCATATAAAATATTACCAACTCTCGCCCGCGGTTTCGTGGTAGCGTGTTAAAAAATATAGGTAGCTTTTATGTTAATTCCACGTCACAATCTACTAAGGTATAATCCAAGTTTCACCCAAATACGTTCAGCCGTTATGGAGTAGACGTAGAGTGTACCTAAATAAATATTATTAAAGCTAAATAATATGGGATAGCTCGTTCCATCGTCGACTTCATCCTTGCCCACGTAAGCCTCGAATACAAGAGCTGACCCATACTAAAAAAAATATATACTCACACAGACTCAGATACCAACTGTAAATAGTTGGATGTGATGAGATGTGATGTAATTTTTGTGTTCTAGCTGGAAGACCTATCGGGAAATTTCCTGTCTATGATATGGAAACCTTTGTATGCTATATTACCAACTCAATAAAGACATTTAGCATAAATCAAAGCTGATGTAGCATACTCACTCAACATGCGAGTATGGTCCGGAACACTGGGCTTTCGCACGCAATTCAACCATACGGCCTTGTGACCAACTAGGTTAATAGACGATCCAGGTGTACTCCTGCTATTTTAAACCGTATTTCCAGCCAATAAGGATGATGTTGTCAGATATTCGACTAGACAAGAAATGCTGTAGTTGTTTTGGGCTTCGCCTTTTATCGGGTTACATTGCTTTTGGGTAAAATACAGAGGTCCAGGTGGCTAGGTATTACGACGAGTTCGTACTAAGATAATGGTCGCGCGGGCCTAGTTTAGGTATTCGATAAGTACCTGTGCCTATCTTAAAGTGGTGGCTAAAGTAAAGCGTTGCTTTACTTTAGCCACCACTTTAAGATAGGCACAGGTTAGCACGCCAACCTCATATCTAAACCTGTTACTGGTTGGCAGGTAGATAATGCCTATGGCATTAAGCCCACCTTTTGTAACATATTTAAGTATGTGCAATAAAGTTTTCAAACAAACAAACAGAGTGAAAAAAAATGTAGTACTCTTTTTTTTATGGTACCTGAAGATGGAGCAAGCACTTGGCCCACCTGATGTTAAATGGTTACCATTAACTATCGCAAAGCGTTGCATCGTAGATCACGTTTTTTTGGAACGTGCCCTACGATGCAACGCACTACGTCCCTCAACTTGAGGCTTGAAGATGATAAGCCTCTTGTGCATGTAATTTCACCAGGAACCACACCCTTCAAACCGAAACACAGCACAGCTGCTTCACGGTCTATAGTCGTCACTCATAAATGTCACTGTACTACTATAACATGGTCTGTGCGTAAAAAATAGTTATGATCGTGCGCAAATAAAGTAGTTTCTTTTATAAATTATATATCAGAAGAAACTAGGTATCGAGACAGTATACTCTATTTGTAGCCACAAAAGTTGCAAAAAAAATATTCGAACCAAATCTCGACAATATTGAACACCATTCATGCGAAATGGGGTCAAAATTATTGTAATTTTGGCATTTCTGTTCGTGAATGAATAATCGAGGATCGATTGATTGACTGCCTGACTGCATTTCGGCACCGCTCGGCCGCAGCCTAAATTGACTTACTTTGTATTAGTACTTAGCTTGTATTACTTTGATGATCCTTGCAGATCACAATGATTAAGCAACACTTCGCCCAGTCACTACATAGATGGGTGACCGACTAGTGGTAGTAGTAGATCAGAGCGCTTCCGTGTTTTGGAAGGATGTTGATCCCGGCTTTTTCAGTAGTTAAATCATGTCGGAGGCTTTCGGGTCACCTAAAAACTCCGACAACAAAGTTGGCCATTATTCATACGAAGAAGGAAGGAAGTGGTAGCTTTAATTTTTAAGGTTTTCGACCTTTTTTCAGTAAGGTTTTGCAGATAAAGTCTAGGTATGTATTTTTTTTCTTTATATTATTTCAAACTTTCACCTCTATAATATTAGTAGGATTCAATAAATAATGTTTGAGACTACTTCCCACTCACTAGATTACTTAGCCCCAAACTAAGCAGAGCTTGAATTATGGGAACCACATGACTCATTACTCTGAAATAATTTTATTTATATACATATTGTATAGAGAGAACCCCCAGACCCGAGACAAATATTTGCAGAGCTAAACAAACATCCAAACCCCCGGAATCGAATCCGCAAAATTCTACGTCACAGGCGTGCTTTCGTCCCTACGCCTCGGAGGTCGTCAATATACCAGAAAAGCCATAACATGGGCACCTTACCCAAAAAATATAAATAATATTATAATGAGGTGCTTCCTCTTTTTACGGAGATTAATGGGGCCATTTTACGGACTCTGAAAAATCACGCTAATTTAGACCTAAGTTTAATTTGCAGTGCCCCAATATAAAATGTTAATTTTTGTAATTTATTAACTACTTTAGATTAAAGTCAAGGGGCAAGCGTGGATAATATACAAAATACAAAGATGTTCTGCCGACAGAACTACTCAACAGAACTGGTGGGAATAGAGGAGAACGCTAGGACACTTGACAATGGTAATTGGTCAAATTTGTAAAAAAAAATCTTGGAACAAGGATTTTATATTTTAAATAATATTTTTTTCGTAAACTTTAGTTTTGAAGGCGTCATTGGCGTACTGGCGCAGTTTAGCAACTGAAAAATCCGTGACAAATGGCCTGCCTAAGCATGGTCATTGGTCACCCATTGAAATGGTTACCTTACCCATTGGAAAGCTGCTATAACTTATTATCTGTTAAAAACTACCAAGTAAGCCCCACTTCCTACTTCCTACTAATATTATAAATGTGAATGTTTGTGAGGATGGATGGATCGATGCATGGATGTTTGTTACTCTTCCACACAAAAACTACTGACGGATTTGGATGAAACACAGAATCCGATTAACCACATTTAAAGGAAAACTAACCAACAAGGGGCTTATTGCATCAAACAATTACTGTTTAAACAATAACATCGGCCGAATTATGCTAGCCATTTTTTCATAAATCCAGAAAAACCAAATAAATAAAAGTAAAATATTATTAACCTTAAACTGGTTGTTTATGGTTAATAATATTTTGGTTGGTATGGTTTTTCTGGATTTATGAAAAATTGGCTAGCATAATTCGGCCGATGTTATTGTTTAAACCGTAATTGTTTGACGTTTGATGCATCATAAGTATTAAAATTAAAAATTAAAATAACCTACTAACATTAAATTTAATCCTACTAACATTATAAATGTGAAAGTTTGTGAAGATGGGTGGATATTTGGTACACATAGAATGTGGATTAACATTGACTGCTTTTTATCCGGGTAATATGCGAGTAAAGCCGTGGACGGAAGCAAGTTCCTCTATAATTATATCTGCAAATTCCAAACAGGTACAAAACTTATTTGTAAGACCCGTCCTTAGAGGGTTTCTAATAATAGAAGCTACCTTGTTATTACACCAGCTGTTGGCTGGTCGCCAGGCGCGTTTGTCTCCGCTGGTTCAGACTTATCATTTAGCGCATCAGCACTATCAGATCAAGTCTAGTTTCATTGCTGATGGTGCCTTATTTAAATAAAAAGAAAGGCGCGGCAATAAGTTCAATATTCTGAGATTTTATTTCATATATAATACTAGACTAGAAGAAAATAGATACACCTGGGGCCTGATTCTTAGTATATAATGTTATATATCAAATAAACTGTCAAAACTGTTGAAAAATTGTCAGTTCTTGCGATTTATATCTAATGTGATAATTATGATCTATTCTCTAGATGCATTTCCCCATTCTCAACGTCAAGTATAAACATGGTGTTTAACAAAATTATAATGTGACACTTTTTTTCTTAAATCTATTTGCTAAAATTATTTTACAACATAGCTAAATAATACCTAGTTATTAAGATTGAATATTTGCATGTTTAAAAAGTGGTAGGACATGATAGGCTAATACTTATTTATTTTAGCCATAGTTGCACTCACATTATGTTCTTGCGAATAAGTTATTGATTGATTGATTGAAGGTTTGTAAAGCTACCAGATACGTAGAAACACCAAACATTTTACATGCTAGACGCTTTGATAGTGCTTTTCGTTCGATTTTCTTTTCATCAAAAAGAAAAGTTATCTTGTTAGTAGGTAATGTAATAATGTATGTAGGTAGGTCACTTAAATAATATAGATAGACAGATGTCTAGCTTAAACGTACAAGGGAATGCTCACATTGAACAAAAATATGTGCCACTTTCGTGGTTCAATAGGTTTTGTGTCTCGTTTCCATTCTAGTTTAAGGTACACAAAAGAAGAAACGAGACGCAACCTCTTTTTGGCCATTTTTATTGAGAAAAATCAAGCACAGATTTTTGTTCAAAGCAAGGACTCCCATGACAAGCGCCTCTTTAAAACTTTAAGATAAACAAGGGGTAAACTCGGTTGACTCGTTTGAGGTGTGGGGTTCATTGTCGCCATGACAAAAATTAATAATAAAAAAATTGTCACGAATAAGTACCTAAGTATAAGTACGTTATCCTCGTAGTTCAGAATTCACAGAGAATCATAGTGTGGGTTCAAACTATGTATCAGTCATTGTTTTATTAAATAAATTATTTAACAAAAGAATTAAAGAAAATTGAAAAGAAACTGCACAGAGCTAAAGTAGAAACTCCTTTGTGAAGTTTATGAGCAATCGTGAGGTCGCGCTGATTACATTTTTATTGAGGTGCACTCGTGGGGGTATAAACATCGCAGCATTTAATGCATGAGCTATGAAACCACTCTGGCATAATACAGTCTGCGAATAACTCATTTATTATGCATTAAAACCTACTTTTAATGACCTCGTTGGTGCTGTGAGCGAAAAGGCGGAGGAGACGCATGAGGTGTTGATTCCCACTGCGAGATAAATGTGTTCAGAATCTGCATTTAACTTTATTTTCGGGTCTAACTCCCGAATTAAACCTCAACACAAAGTGCAAACAAGAGTATTTAAATCGATATTTTATCATATATTTAGTATATTACCAGAAAATAGATCTAGTATATTATCTGAAAACAAAAAAAAGCCAACCTCTTTGTATTTAATATGGAAAATTGTCACTTTGACAGCAGTTGAGATTAGATGGGCTTATAAATACATATACATGGTTCACTCATGACACAGTAAAAATAGTAAGTTTTATGTAACTTTTGGGTGTATAACTTAGAAATCAAGTCATTATTATCAATTGAGCCTATGTAGATAGATAACGTTTATTGGCAAAAGAGATGACATGTTTTTAGTTAATAGTGCCTTAAATCCTACGTTAGGTTTATCTAGACACTATGGTTCTCTGAAGATAGCATAAAATTATATAAATAATATACCAGTACAATACTTATAAGCATAGTAAGCAGTTACGCTCACAGACACAGCGGTGTCACACTCTTGTTGTCGTGTGGCCGTAAGGCGCGCAAGGTATGAAGTTGAATAGAAGTGATCCACCAATCACGCGTCTCCAGCCAGCGACCAGTGAGTGACAACGCTGCGCCTGAGTTGAGTCTACGAGTTGAGTGAGACGTAGAATTCTGTGCGTGTCTAATTCATATCATCACATCAGCCTATAGCATTCCTTGGTGGACATCCTCCCCCATTAAGTGCCATTGCACCCTGTCCTGAGCTCGACGCATCCAGCTTCTACCTGCAGCCTTTCGCAGATCGTCACTTCATCTAGCCGGAAGCCGTCAATCTACGTTCATCATAATTCGTATATTTTCTAGAAACTACCATTAGTTCATCGCTAAAAAAGAACATGACCAATCTTTTATAAAATTTCTAAAAAAACTATTGTATAAGGTTCAAAATTCAAGATAATGTAATTGCATAAAGGTTTGTAGGTAACATTAGGTCTTATGACTAGTTAGTAGTATAGGACTTATTTACCCTTTTCAGGCATCTCAAATTTTGTAGGTTAGAGGGCGTTGGTGTAGGAGTTGCCTTTCAGAACTTTAGAAGTAGCTTACAATTTCATTTGAAAATAGAATCTAATCATGTTACCTGACCTTACAAAGGACATAACAATAATTCACAATTTATTTTCGTGAATATGATGTTCTTTGACTTCACCATATTGTGCTCTACACTTTTATACTTCATCATCATCATTAAAATCAGCCATTTTCGACCATAGGGCTTTCGCTTTCTTTGATTATGCCATTCGCTACAATGCAAACCGACTCTTTGCGATTCTAATTTTAAATAAAGTATTCTAGAAGCTTTAGATAATTGCTTCAATAACGAATTGTTCTTATATTTTGAATTCAAAAATAGCTCGTTCTTTTTTCAAATTAACTTATAATAAAAGGAAACGTAAACGAAGCGTCGAGAGATGTAACGAGATGGGTCGACGATAGACGCGTCGCCGGGTGTTCGTGGATGCGATTATCACAATGCCATGGTGAACAGCACAACATTCAGTTGGCCTATGTATCCAGCAGTGGATAAAGCCGTGCTGTGGATGATGATGAGGGCAATCTTCTACTTCTCCGTATGAGCTTGTGGACAACGCTGGCTTAACGACTGAAATGCCGGGACCAAAATCTTAACATGTCTTCCGAAGCATTCTACTAAAAAGGTCACTGATCCAAGTCGTGACCGGGCGGATTGTTGCATAACCAATATCGTCTGCGAAGTACACCAAATTAAGCCACGCCGAGGGCGATGTTTACCACATCATCATTTCAACTGTTATCGGCCCACTGCTGGCCTTCTTTTAATTACACCACTTGTCTCGATCCTGCGCTAGTCTGATCCAGTTGCCACCCACGGTCTTTCACGGCAGTGACCGACCGTGAAAGAGCTTTGTGACAGATGTTTTTATACACTTGATGACTTCCTAAATTGCAAATTTTAAATACTTGTTTCTTTATTAATTAACATTTAGTACATACTTATCTGAATTTTTTTGTTTTTATTTCTGATTCTTAACTATGTATTAGAAACTGATTCTTTATTTTGTTTTTATGTTTTCTTTATTCTTAAGAGACTATTATTTTATTAATTGCATGAAATCATAATAATTATTGTATATTGTATTAGTTGTATAATTTGATATTTTGTAATATAATTTTAATAATTCGATTATATCCGTCTTATCTCTAAGAAATATTTGCACGACTAACAAGTCGAATATAGAGCTCATAATATTAAAACATAAAACCAATGTACAAACCTATATTCTGGCAAATAAATATAATAATAATAATAATATAACGTTTATTTCAGGCAACAAGTATACAAAGTTACATAGGCCCATAACAATATATACCTTACAGTCTAACATATATAAATAAATTATAAAATTAATACCTTACAAACTAACATACATACAAAATACTACTTATAAAATTACTTAATTTAAACACGTCGCCGATGACGCATGCTTGGTGTCGCGTGCCAGGCTTCCGATGAACTTCCTGAACACGACACCTCTCGGCCAGAACCCGCTGTCCATCAAAGTAGAGAGGCGACTAGTTGGTACTCTCACCATAAATGAATTGAAATTCACGTTACGGCGAGATTCCAACTTTTCGACTCTCATGGTGAGGCCAGTTTTCTGCTTTAGATACTCCACCACCGCCTCAGATTTCACGGCATAGTGGACCCGCGACACGTAGAGCTGTGTGGTGGGAATCTCGGCACGAAGAAGGCACAGCTGGCCTAGTTCTGTCGGTGCTGCAGTCCCGCACTGATTACGACAAGGGGGCTTCTTCTTTTTCTTCTTCCGTTCCACAAGTATGAAACCCTCCTTATCATATTGGCCTTTTGAAGGGCACGACGGCATAGCGCCACGACCAGGTTCGCGACGTTGCTGCTTCTTCCCTTTAGGTAGTGGTCGCTCAGGTTTTGCTTGACTTGTAGCGACAGCGGCGTAGTCACGTTGCGGGGTGGACGTGACACGTGACGGTTCGACCAGCGCCGGTGCCGGCGCGGGTTGAGCGGACACGTCAGCAAGCACGGGCTGGGGCCGCGGCTGCGGGGCGGGGGCGGGGGGGCACACGCTGACATGCGGTGGATCAGCCGTCACGGGCCGCGCGGGGAATGACGACGTGGACACAACACTGCACGCCGAAGCATTTAGTTGCGCATCGCGACGTTTACTTCCATGGGCTGCCTCAGGTGACCCAGTTACCGAAGCGGAGTTACGCAATGATGCTACTTCGGTACGCAGGTCGGAGATGGTGTTCTGTGCAGCCTCCAATTTCAACTGCATCGCAGCCACGGTTGACTTCAACGCTTTGATGTCCTTGAGTAAACAAGTACAGTCGATGTGGTCGAAGTCCAGCGGCGGCACGCGGTGCAGGTTGCGGGCGACGAACGCGGGCACGTCGTCAGGATCGGTCACCTTCAGGACGTTGATGATGTCCTGCAGACTGCGCTCCCCTCGTTCGTCCCTTCGGTAGCTCTTCATCTGCTCGGTTTTGTTCAGCGACTCGTAGAGTAGCGCCCTTGCCTCTCGAATCTCATTTTCAGAGAAGCTCGATGTACAGATTTGTATCGCCGAGACCTCATCCATCACATCCAAGCGGTCTTGGAGGAAGGCGAGGAGTTCATTTGCGATGAGTTTTTCGGTACTCATGGCAATAAACGGGCAGCGGCCGCGACCGCCCGGAACGCGAATTAAAAATTCGTAGCGGTGCAATTTATGACGCGTCTAATCACGAGCGCACTCAGCACTGCACTTAAATGATCATTCATTCATTCATTTCTAATATCGTCCACCTATCTCGCTGGAAGATGGCCCCTATTTCTGTAACTTTAATATACTGTATGTTAACCACATATAACTAATTATATAGCAAAGTTAATAGACAATAGAAAAATCGGGCATACTATGTACTCCTTTTCAACATTTTGTTAACACTTGAGTGCTAAAACACAGATGTGATTCTGCAGGGAGTCGTCCTCAGCCACCAGCCAACGTATTAAATTCATTTTTTATCGTGATTCATATAGAATATGAGCTTGGTAGCTAAGCTAGATAATCGTCTGCCATTTTCAATGGTGTAATAAGGAGGGTACGAACCACAGGTCGTGTTTCTTTTGTCTTCCATTTTCCTCGTAGACATCGTTAGTTTTTACGCTCGCCGGCACATTGTGATACAATTAGATTAATTGAGGAAAGAGCATGTTTACAATGGTGTTACCCTACTTTTTCACAAGCTCAAAAAACAGTCTGCCAACAAATGTACTGACATTAAACCAAAACATGGAAGACCGGTTTTTTACGTTTTCTAAAAATGAAACACTAGATCGATTTATTGCCAGCGAAACCCCCTCCTGCATACAAAATTTCATGAACATCGTTGGAGCCGTTTCCGAGGTTTAGATTATATATATACATATATGAATATGGAGGCCTATGTCCAGCAGTGGACTGTTATAGGCTAATGATGATGATGATAATATAAGAATTGCTCGTTTAAAGGTATTAGATGTTAAATGATAAGTTTTGCGACTTTATATTATGATTGATTATGATATGAATATATTGATTGACTATTTTGACTAACTATATTTACTTTCGCCCGCGGATTTGCTCGCGTGGTACCCAACTAAAGAACTACATAATTATGTACTAAACAGTTCTCCCGTGATCATGGCGCATGCAACTGCGTCGAAATATCGGGAAATAACAGAACTCACAAATCATGGTAAATATCCCGTTGATATTAATAATTATGTACTAAACAGCTTATTCCGTTGAGTTCGATTGGGTTTTAGAGGGACAAGCATTTCATTTCTCAATATTCGCTTTTATGTTTAAGTAGGATAGATTGGATTTGTTTACTCACAACGTCTAGTTTACTTTTTAACAATGTTAAAATCATTGTCTCGTGAAAATGCACGGTAAGAATGATGTTCTGGAGACAATTGCAAGTGAAGATAAAAAGTAAAAAGCAGTAAAAGCGTGGATTAACAAACGCTGTCTTTTTTACTAAAGTAGTTTTGTCTCTATTATCTCCATCTATAAGAAAGGGGCTGTTCCTGATTAAGGATAAGTTTTGTGAAAACCATTTTTTACGTAAAGTGACGTTAATTAACTCATTCTTAGTGAAAAACAGGAATTTTCATGAAGAGCATCGCGTTCACTCATCCTAATGAAGGCTCTCTGAAAGAGGCGAAACGACGTCGGTGCTTTCACCGATGTAACGTTACGTGAAAATTCCAGTTTTTCACTAAGTATAAAGTTATACTGTTGTTTTAGTAAACCGCTACTAGTATTATTAAACTGTGTTTGTTCGCCACAATAGGTTACAACGGACATATTACGAAGGACCGTCAGTTCACCAGCCCATAGCGGATATACCGTAAAAGTCCACAAATCAAAAACCACAATAACCTGATCATTTAATATTGTTACTATGTGTGTATATGTGCTTTGATATGCATTTTCAGAGTAATATTTCCGCTACGATGTACGAAATAATTGCCTTGTATTGATTCGCAAACGGTGCAGCCGACGCGTCACAATATTTTTACGTATATAATAAATTATTCTGGAAACTTTCTGTTTGTAGTAAAGAGCTGTATTATGGGAATCACAAGACTGATATACTTCTATATATTTTTTTGTAAACACATACATTTGAACATCGAAAACACTCAGATCCGAGACAAATATTTGCAGTTTATACAAACATTTCTCTCGCGGCGTTCCTGCCGCGCTCCCGTATGAACCCACAACCTTCTCTGGCCGTCCTTCGCCCATTCGCCACAGGGTTCATCGTAAAGGATATATTTGATATGTATATTCGGTCCGAATTAGAGCGATACGGTACAACTTATTGTTGACGATTGTACCTAATTAGAATCGCTACGGCGTAGCACTAAACAAATTCCTTAGTAAATCCCTTCAGTATCAGAATACAATCGATTTATTTCCTTCCACTCACGCTTCTCAACTTTATTCTAGAATTAACTTTCTTTACTAAAACGTACTTCAACGTTTCTCAGTCAAAGGCTCGATTTAATCAACAACCTCTTACCGTATTATGTCAGTATCGTACACAAAAGCCTACGCTGTAGCGGGTCCACGCTCGTGATTGGCTGATGGAGCTTTGTAAATAGATCGTAGACTTAAATTAGAAGTAGGTGTACGTATCTGGGATCAAAAGTTAAATGACGACAGGGTAGTTTGCGAGATAAAGGCAATAATGTCCGCTAAGTGCTTGCTCGACTTGGAGGCACTGCCAAAATAGAACAGGTGTTGTGATCAAAATGTGTTCCCCATCATTTGAGTTTCCTTAATACAAGCTCTACTGATAGTGTTCACCATTATTATTATCATTGATATAATCAGATATTTGCTTATTCATATAGTTTATTTCCACAAAACGGCACATAAGTATACTTCAACACAAAGTAATAAGCTTGTTGCGCCCACGCGGACACCGCAGGCTCCATGGCTTGCCCGCGCGTCCAAGGCGACAACACGCCTTTGTTTGCGATTAGCAAATCTTGGTGCAGCAAGTGTAGATTATTATGCCAATCACGAATATCATGTAGAGGTTTGAGGAGATTCCGCAAAGTAGGTACATACATTTGGTAGAAGCCCAGTTTTACAAATTCTAAATCAAATTAGTATTTAGCATCTGTGACTCCACGTGACAGGTTGCAAGACTATAATGGTTAAACTTCTACTTTGACACGTTGACTGCGGGCTTCAGGGCTGATGCGCGCATCTACCTCAGTTGTGTTTTTCGTTCAAAACGTTATACGTTAGTAAATAATGTCGCAGTTCTTTAATAAACGCCTTCAATTTTAATATTTTTTCCTCTTGACAGGCTTGGCAAATCAAATAAAGCTGAACCAGAAGATGTTAATCAAATCCGTCTATTATTCATCTCAATTTATGTTAAAATAATAATACATTTTCGCTTAAACCACCTTGTTACAGTCAGTTATTCCAAAATTCATATTGAAAGCTTTTTAATTTCCCCAGTGGGTTGAGGGTTATGGAAAAGAAATTGGCTAGTATTGAAATTTTCGTTTTCGTTTAGCAAACTTGTTAGCCGCAAATTTGAGACAAGAAGCTAGGAGTGTTCTTCATACCACTCCTGGAATATTTTCTGATCATAACCTAGGACTGCGAAGAGAAGTGTCGGCCGTCCTGTAGCACGATAGCTTGATGGCAAAGTCAGCGTTGCTGGCCGTCAGTGGATCAAGCTAGCTCAGGACCGTGGCAAGTGGCAAGAGCAAAGGGAGGCTTAGCAGTGAGAAAAGTACGGCTGCGATGATGATTATGAATTATAGCCATGATATAAATGCACAGTGATCTTATTTACTTACTCCTCTCTGATCATCAACATAAAACAATAATAACAATAATCATTTCTATGTTCATAAATATATAGCCCCCATTCCGAAAAGGGTGTTGCGTTTTCGACATGGCTCTTCAATTCAGCTTTTTTTATCAGACCGTACTGAAACATCATGTTACAATATACAATACAAACAATAAAAAAGTCCCTTAAATATTGATGGGGTTCCAATAAAAAAGCTTTTGAGTATGAGATAAAACCAGCCAGTCGTCACCAGCTTTTTACGATCACACCCACATCCAAAACGATTCGTTAAACGTTAACCAGCACAAAAGCGAAGAGATAATAATGTTATCAGTAATATTGCCATCCAAAACCTAATTTAAACTTGTACCAGTCATATCATATTCATGTAACGACTGTATTCTCACAGTTTAAGTTCGGAAGGTTTTGTGAACAATGGTTTAAAGTGTCACAAAGGGCGCGAATACTAAACGAATGGAGGCTTCACGGCGGCGCGTAGGGCGGGCGGGGAGCGGGGGCGGGCGCGCGCTTTCCACCGGTGGGTTGCCAGGTTATTAGGTTCGGTGGATTGAGGGTAAATTATCGGGAATCAAAAATGAATTGTTGAATTTGTAGAAGTGTTAATAATAAATTATGCCTACAAAAATTTGCATTATGAATGAAATCACACCAATTTAATTCTAGTTTCAGTCAAGTTTGAATCACTTAGATCGTATATGTTTTGATGAGTTTTAATATTTATAACTACCCCTATCCCCTATTTTTGTATTATTAGTATTACCTTCCTAAATCCATTGATTTATTAACTTCCTAATACATGTTTTCTTGATTGACTTGACTTCACTAAACAGTGACTTCGATAGATTTTTGAGTAAGGTCATCGATAGATTCTGCAGGTTTCATTTGGTAAATCTCTAATCGAATGGTTTTATTTTATAATTTTTTGACACAGAGACAAGGGTAGGAAGATGATGCGGTACTTGAACCCTTCCTTAACCTTCCGGTCAATACCGGTCCGCGCTGCCAACTGCGCTACCGAGTCAACATCTTCTCCACTCCACTCCACTCCAGCCTATATCAGTCCACTGCTGGACATTGGCCTCCCCTAATAAAGGGGGATATGCACATAATCCCCACGCTGGGCATGCGGGTTGGGGATCGCAGGGCACAGTTTCTCGCACCACCGACGCTGCTGCCCGTCGGTGGCCAGGGGATTTAGCTATGCCGATGTAGGCTGTGCTATGCCGCAATCAGCCGGCCGCCAGAGCCCCGTTCGTTGTTTAGCAAGGTGCACCACGGGCAGGTGGGGTTGGCTTGTCAACATCTTGCCTGGTCGAAATTTTTGGGCAGTCACAGCTTATACCTACATCACACATTTATCTAATTTTAGTATATATATTATGTTAACACGCTTTTTTTAATTAAAATTTATATTGTTTTAGAGTGATCAACCAGATATTATTTTACAAAATTGTATATCGTAGATTGGTCTTCTCGATACCGGCTAGCCTAGTGTGAAGACCATAAAAAATCGTAAAACTATTACTACAGCCTAACAGATACAATTAGTTATGTTTTAGGTGATAAGTTTAAGTCTAGATCTTTTTGTGGTTCTTAGAGCTGAATTTTTTTAACATTTTTCATTTGTGTTTTCTAGTACATATGATAATAGTAGATTGTTTTACAAGGGACTAAAACATCCCATTATATACGAGGTTGTTATACTCCCGAGCGTAGCGTGGGAGGATGACAAGACCGAGTTATAATGGGTAGTTTTGGCCCGAGTAAAACACTCTACTTTTCACTTCGATTGCGAGAAAATAAAACAATTCAAAATTAGACAATTTTCAGAAATTTTATTAAAAATTAATCAACCTTCATAAAACATCACCGACGGTTCTATTTAAAAAAAAAAAGATTGACGGAGCACCAAGAAGTTGAGTTTTTATGTAAGAGAACGAATGCTTTGATGATTTTAGACAAAAATTAAAAAGAAAAAATACTTTTTAGCCCGAGGTATTAAACTCGAGTTTTAGGCCCGCTAAGCTACACTATTATGATACACTTTTTGAGCAAGAGAAGTGAAAAATATATTATTATACAGTATTGCAAAAACAGGAACCCTGTTCTGGCAACACCGGAGAGGCTGGCAGACTCAAGCGCGCGAGACCGGCGTGCGAACGCCGCGCGAAAGCCTCCGCCGATACCGCCTCACAAAACTAACCGTGCTCCGTACTAAATGTGTGAGACCGACTCGGGCATGCTTCACTAATTGTGTGTGCCGCGAACCGAACCCGCCACAACGCCTGTTGCGTGCCACTCACCCTGAAAACTCCCGAAAACCAAGGCCGCGCCTTTTTGGACCCTAGTCGATAAACTCGTAAGTACCTGAACATTTCTTTTGTTAGCGAGTAACGTTTTTAAGACCCTGTGCCAACGAATTGATTATGGTTGCCGTTTATTTTAAATATTAACTTCAAATTCGAAAATTAAAAAAATAATTTGCTAAGATTTTTGTAAAATTTCAATAGATAGTTTACCTTTTTTCTGTGAGTAAAGAAAATGTTTCTCTATAAAATAAATTATGAACGTAAAGTCGAAACATTTCATTATTTTCGGATCCTGAAATTACGTAATGAGAATTTCGTGTACCTACTTACAGGTGAAATATTATCCAGTTTTCCACTTCTGTAATGAAACTTTTGTTACTCACGCACGGAGTTTATCTTTATTGCAATTAAGGGACTTTTCGAACCCCTAGCTATTCATAAACTTTTTAATTTGAAAGAACAAATCAAATCGGATTATTAGAAAGCTCGTTTCAGTCTTAAGTTTTTGCAAATGGTCACACAGAAGCTATCTTTTGCTTCAATATTTTATTTTATACCATCGGAATCCATTGTGATTGCGTGATAGACGATATGGATTAAGGAAAAAACTATTTATCATCTAGTGAAATGATAAAAAATCGAATAGCTTTGAATAATAGTTGGTGAATTCTAAGAATAATGCACCTGCAAAAAAATTAATGCCCCATTTACAAACCACAAGCATACTGAAGAACGCCAATTGAAAAGCAAAAATGAACTATTCAGTCCTTTTAGAGATTCCGGCTCCAGCTCTTCAGTCTGTCATTCATTACATTACCCCCAAGGGTTTTACGACACAAACCGAATAAAGGAAACGACACGGACCACGTATATCAACGTTAATAGTTAATTTGCCGTACGTCCGGGGATGTTTGAAACATGGCTTCCTTCCGAGCGGGCTGCGTGGTGACACATCAGCTTCCTGCGACATGCTTTGTGCGGTTCTGTAGCATTCAGCAGGAAGTTTCTGAAGTTTGACAGGTAGCGAAAGAGTATAGGTAGGGTACGGTTCTGCGTAGGGTTTGATAGATTGATCTGTATACAATTAATGAATAAATTTATCTGAATACTTACTAGTAAGCTAGTTATTTTGTTGATTGTTGGATGAAAATAGTTAATTTGTGTACGTTTACGTGTAGGAGACGTTTGAAGCATGGCTTCCTTCTAGCACAGTGCACGGTGACACAGTTTGATTTGTGCGGTTCTGTAGCTTTCTACATGACATTTTTGGGGTTTAATAGGTATGGTACGGTTCTGGGTAGGGTTTGAAGATCCTACCCAGATGGTCTGCTTAGTGTACTAACATTCTTATTGGTTGTTGGGGACTAGAATATTACATCTCAAAATCTTGTCTAGTTATCCTGATTCTCTTGAAGTACGTCCGGGAATGTTTGAAACATGGTTTCCTTCCGTATGGTCTAATTGGTGACTTATCGGTTTCCCGCAACCGACATGCTTATATACGGGTCTGCGGCATTGAAAAGGAAGTTTCTGGTGTTTGGTAGGTAGGGTACGGGTCTGGGTAGGATTTCATAGATTGATCTGTCTAGTGTACCTACCTACATTCTTATTGGTAAGTTAGTAACTTTATTGTGGACTTGATACATATTATATATGATAATCATATTTGCCACTTTGATTCATCCGTTGATGTGAACGTACCGAAGTCGTTTACTTGCCATACGTCAGGCAAGGTTTGAGACATGGTTTCCTTCCGAGTGGCTTGATTGGTGATATTGGGTTTTCTACGATATACTTTATCTGGTTCTATAGCATTCAATAAGAAGTTTCAGGGCTCTGATTCTCGTAAGTAGAGATGATTGTCACGTGAGACATATTGCGAGAACTGTCATAACTCTATGAAATTTTACAGTTCTCGCAACACATGTCTAATCTAAAAACAATCATGATGAGAATGAGATGAGAATCAAGACAATGGAGTTAGTCAGATAAGGGTACCTAGGTCTGGCACCTGGATAGGGTTTTAAAGATTTAGCAATCTAGTGCATCTACGTAAAATTGCATGATCAGTTTTTATAATTTTTTTAGGTCGTGGAAAACATATAACGGCAAATTATAGCCGAAGTGGCTAAAGCCTGGTTTGGTAGCATATTAATCTACATCTTTTAACATAAATTAAAACGTAGAATGTATCATCAGTGAGTAGCGAAAACTTTAGGTATAATTTTTTGGTTAGATTTATTTATTCTGTTATGGGACAAAAACATAATATAATCAGAATAACAATTAATTATAATTTAATATTGAAATTATGAGGACCGGATTAAATTCCTAAATACTTACCTATGTGTACAGCATCATTACAATATTATTATTATAACAAAGCAGGGTGATAATGAAACAGTTTAACGTATTAAACTGCAATTTATTGACAAAATACATTGCTTTCCAACTGCTTTTCAACTGCCCCTGAAACGGTATTTCTATACAATTTAAAAGACGTATTTGTTTGATTTAGAAAACTTGCAGCCGGAATTACTGGGAGGCTGATTTCGTTTTTCCTCTGTTGGTTCTTTTGTCCCAGGGACATCGCGTTCGCTTCCTTTACCGCATACAGTCTGACATCTGTTTTAAAACGAGATTCATATGTAAAGTTAATCTCATGAATCAAATGTAAAGTTAATTTTACTAGGCTTGATCCGCGGTTTCACTCGCGTGAAGTACCAAAAACAAAGTAACTTATAAGTTATATCTCTTTTAGAAAGAACTAGGTAGGTACATTTTTTTATAAGTGCCAAATTTCAGCTCAGAATGTTCAATAGGTAGTTTTGGTATGAAAAAAAAAACAAACATTTCATTTTCTACACACTTACTTTCACCTCAATACTGACTCTACCATTATTTATACTTCATAACAAGATATTTTGTAAAACATAAGTATTTTTTGCAAATAAATCACAAATCTCTGTGTTTTCCAAATTGTTTCAGTAAAACAAAACAGAAATAGAAACGTTTTCCTCTCGTTATAACTTTGCAACTCAACGTATAGAATAGAATTGTCGGGAACAAAGAAACGGTATAATTTATTCCCTCGGGTTGCCAGAGCTCACTCTGGATGGACAACACGAACGGCCGCGGTTTACGCAAGAGCTAGTAAAATTTTTCTTACGACGTAACGCTGAAGACTCGTATGGGTTATAGAGCTGGTATCATAGTACTGCTGTTACCGAAACTCAACTCTGTCTTGATTGTGTTATGACTGTATTTCGGTTGGCTGTTTCAGGTTGGTAGTCTTATTAGTCATTTCTAGTCTAAGCAGGTTGCTAGGTTAGATAATATTGAAGCAACTATTTACGAGCTGAGCAATGGGTTACCATGGGCATACCTAATCTACAATTTTTGAAATCTTTTACTACTAACCTACTAAATAGATAACACCCACTGCTGAGTAAAGGCCTCTTCTCTATGAAGTCACTCCTAGCGGTCTTGACAGCCGGATCCACTCTCTTAGTCATACAGGACACGGACTCACGACGTTCTCCTTTCTTCGAATTCGATCCATAACCAAACCTAACTATAACGAACCATACCGAACTCATATGAACCTTCTCCTTGATATGCTGCTAACCAACTGAACCTGCACCAATGGATTAATGTATTCCGTCTCGACAGAAGCTTTCAGTATTTGTTAAATTATTTACGGATTGTAACGAAATGATGAAGATGAATGATAGAATCAAAATAGTATGAATTTCACCATTCGCTCTTAGTGATACCAACAAAAAGGCGAAAGGGTTTCGTATTCCGGCAGGGAGTATACTAATGACCTATACAACCTCCCTACTCGGCAATTACGTCATTTGGTATTCAAAGCGGTTTGCTTCAATTGATAACAGGCGGAATCTCGCCGGATGGTAAACGGATTTCAAACGGGTTTCGCGATTTGCACGGGTAAATCACACGTTTTTCCAATTTAATTTGAATAACAAACTGACGATTGACAATGCATTTTGTGTTAAAAAAGAGTAGAGAGTTAAAGTTGATTTATTATAAAAAAATTGTTAGTTGAGTAAGTAAATTGGTCTCAAAACGTACGAAATATATTTACAATTGCAATTATTCGACCTATTTTGTGGTGCAGCGGGTGAAGGTCCACCTGGGAAGCAGAATTCCCACAGCGGGACAAATATTTACATAATCTGCCAATATTGGTCTTGTGGTCTGGGTTATTCTGTGTATGTATAAATATTTATTTATACAAGTAGTTGGTTTATCATGCAGTTTCCGGAACTAAGCTCCTCAATTTTTTTTAATTATGGAGTGTGAAAATGTCAATGTTATTTTTTATTTTTATTTAATTAATTCTTTATTGTACATAGAATAATGATGCAGAAATAAATTTACTTTAATGCTATGTACAAAGGCGAGCTTAACCCTGAAAGAGTTTCTTGTATTAGGTAGATAGTCTAAAATCTTTATGAGAATGAAACATGATCGATTGACAACATAAGTATCAAAAACCAACCAACAATAACAGCCTGCGCACATTGGACGACAACCGTCAGCGATTAGACGCTACGAAAAGCTGCGGGGGACAATTTTCATACATTTTGTTCAAAACTCCGCACACACGGCGACAATCGCGTCAGCAAGATATGACAGACGCTCGCGACTAAGCGCGACGACAAAGCGTCGTGTTTGCGAGGTCTGTAATGGAAAGCAAATGAGCACATTAAGATGTTGGTCCTGGCTTTTTCAGTCGTTAAGCCATGTCGAAGTCTAAAAAAATCCAATGCCAGGAAATATAAAAAAAAGCATTGATTAAATTCATGCTTTGACGTTATTGTTACAAGAAGGATATATTTCCTTGTAGTGACAAAACAAATGAAAGCAATCAACATTACGAAACGCAATATATAACGATTATTCAAATGAAGTAATCCGTGTTACGTTTCTTTTAGAGTTCGCCCAGGCCCGGCCATAAAGAGGCCCATCTAATGGGGTGAACAAAAAATTGAGAATTTACATAAAGCCACCGCCACAATCTAGGCTCCGCGAATGAAACATTCTGGAATCATAAATATAAAACGGCCTTCTAACAACGCGATTTGTTCCTTCTCACTGATCCGACAGGCCTTATCAAAAGTTATTTTAGCTTCGACTTTACTCCGAAATTATTTTACGGCTACGGATATTTCACAAGTGTAATGCAAGCTTTAGAGAAGCATGGTTAGCAGTCAAATAAAGTTCTGGAAAAACATTATAAGAACATATTCTTGGGACTTCATATTATCTTTTCTGACTGAGCGTCTTTTTTTGAAGAAAACGTTTGAAAGCAAGAGCAAACTATCAAATTTTAGTGAGAATTATAGTTTTACTTACAACACAACTACAATAACACCAGCTTCTTCAGTCCACTGCTGGATATTGACATGCTACATTCAGCTGGTCGCCAGAGCCCCACACCAGGGTGCACCACGGGCAGGTGACGCTGGCTTCGGTTCTTAAGATAGAGGTTGGAACCCCTTACATCCCAGTTTACAAAATTTACAATATTCTGTTTTCATTGTGTTTGTTGCCTATCTCCCTTTACTAAGTGGCCTAGGTATAAGTAGGATGTTTCCCAACTTGTCAACCGGAGATTGTGGAGTCGCCAAAGGAATTAGGAAAAAAGTTTCTGGTAATATTACTTTAGGTATTACCAGGTAGGCCTTTTTTATCTCTTGATTTTTTAATACAGTGTCAAGAGGTATCGTTTACTCGGTTACCGGGACCTGTTTCATGGTAAGATGGAGTAGGCTTTGCCACCTATAACATCCTCTCAGCCTAGTCAGCCTAACGCACAGGGAAGACTTGGTCAATACGCGTGGGTTTCCTTTACATGTATTATTCCTTCACTGTTTTGAGCACGTGTTACTGCTCACATTATTCTGAGTATAAAGTTTTTTTGATTACATTTCATAGATTTACGTTTGACCACCATCACCTGTTGGAAAGTTATGATGCGGTCGACGAAAGCACTCTTGCCCAGAATTAACCTATTTACTCTTAGCTTGAAGACCCCTTACGTAGTGATCAGGAAATACTGGTGCCGTAAGAGCATTCCATTCCTTAGTGTGCGGGCAGAAGAAATGTTTATCGTGTACGGATGACGAAATTCCGTGCGTCTGGTTGGTTAATGGTGACAGGAGAATCAAATTGTGTTATTCTCCCGCACACTCTCCGCGCAAAATGTTTTTTTTATAGGCTTACGTTTGACCGCCATCTCACCAGTTGGTAAGTGAAGATGCGGTCGACGATGTAGCACGCTTGCCTAAAATGCACCTATTAACTCTACGCTTGAAGACCCCTAAGTCATAGCGATCGGGAAACACTGTCGCCGGAAGAGCATTCCATTCCTTAGCTGTCCTAAGGAGAAAAGTTGCAGCAAAGCATTTCGTGCGTGTCCAAATGTATATACGTACATAGGTGTTTGTAAGACAGCTGACCGACAACCGACAACCGTTGGGGTAAACGAATTCATGACTGGAGACCGTGGCTCGGCAAACGTAGTGTAGGACGCCCTCCGGCCAGGTGGAGTGACGATTTGCGAAAGGCTGCCGGTCTACCAGCTGGATGCGTCAAGCTCAGGACAAGGCGCAATGGCGCTCATTAGGGGAGGCATATGTCCAGCGCAGTGGACTGCTATAGGCTGATGATGAAGTTAGCGTAAAATAGAATTATAATGTATCCAATAGGGACCTGAAGTCCTTGAACAAAAATTACAGACACATACATTCAGTAACCGAAACTCGCTCTTACAATAACAACGTTTGAAAACCTTACTCTACCGTAATATTAAATTAAAATTGAATGGGGAATTTTACGTTCCCACTTAGCTAATGAACTTAACCTTTTCCTTTATGAAAGTGAAATGACAAAGGCATTGTCATCCTCCCTCAGTGAGCCTCTTTCAGCTCACAAAACTACTTTTGTGATGTTTTGCGACAATATTACCGTTTCCGTCGACGGAAAAGATGTGAGCATTTTGTATGAGTCTGGAGGTTCATTTTCTCAAATTAAGAATGTAAGTAGTACCTTTTAAAGCTATTATGCTATTAAAAGGTTTCTTTTTCTATTCTTAATTTAAAGAGCAGTTCTACGTTAATTGTGCAAGTCTTTGAGGGTTATATAAGAGTTGCCAGACTTATATATTACAGAAACAAGTATAAACTAAAACAAAACCGACTTCAAATAAATCACTTCTTACTGTTTGCCCTAAAGAATTTTGAAAATCGGTTCACAATTGACGGAGATATTGGTGATCATAGGGCGAAAATTACAAGTGAGCATGAGGTTTTTTGAGTTTTCCGGGAAAAGTACCAATCTCTCAGGAATAAAATTTATATGGGACTACCTATGATGTATATACTTTTAAAAAACAAAAGAATTTTGAAAATCGGTTTACAATTGACGGAGTTATCGGTGAACATACTTAAAAAGGTTAAAAAAAAAAGGTTCCGACGAATTGAGAACCTCCTCCTTTTTGAAGTCGGTTAAAAATGAAAATGTATTGATGGAAACACTTCATGCAGTTTGTATTCTCTTTATAAGGATGGATTTTAGTTACCTTAGATGGTAATTGCCAAGTTTCCTGATGTCTGGTTTGTAGAATCACCATGTATCTGAACCATATAGAAGAACAGGTATGATAAGCACCCTATAGACTATACTCTCCGTCTCTAGCTTCAGATCATGGGATTTTCAATCATGGTCATCAAAATATATTTATTCTCTTTTTAGTTACAGTCTTTTTCTGCAACGTTTAGTTCTTCATTGTTTTTTATACGTAGTTTCAGGGGTTATTACTAGAAGTAATTCAAATTTAACTCAGGTGAGAAAATTACTGGCACTAAAAATAAAACAAACTGCATGAGGTGCTTCCATTAATAGATTTTTATTTTGTAATATTTTCGTGTTCTGCAGAAATAGGTTGTCATACTTATTTGTAGATACTTATCTCTTCTCAAGGCATAAGTACCTTACTTTTGTAGGTGTGAGTTGTTATAAAAATTCAATTGCTTACACGCAAAAGCTCCAATTTCGTTAAAACACAAGTGCTCATTACGAAGTGTCAATTTGAAAGCATGAATTGCAGAAAATTTGTTTTCAGAAAGCTGATAAAATTGGTTCGTTAGATCGCAATACAGAAATTTTGCATAGATTATTGACGTGATAGGTTATTACAAAATATTCCCCTTTCATCAATTTCCTTTCCTGTGTGTGTGTGAGTGAGTGTATGTGTGTGTGTGTGTGTGTGTGTGAGAGAGAGAGAGAATGAGAGATCATGTTTATTGCTACTCATTTCCGTAACGGCTGAACGGATTTGGATGAACTAGGAATATACATATTTTATGACCTGAATTAACACAAAGGCTACTTTTTTCTTTCATCCCAATACCACACGAGCCATGCCGCGGGCAGAAGCTAGTATAATAAGTATATATAAGTATAATCCTATGTGTGTGAGTATATTTGTTCCCACTCAACTACGTTATGGCTGAATGGATATGGATGAAACTTAGAAGATATGTACAATAGTGTTTGCGACCTGGAATAATACATAAGCTACCCTGCGAGCGAAACCGCGAAACCGCGGGTGACAGCTAGTATTTTAGGTATAAATTAAAAACTCTGTATTTATACTTTAAGAAGCTAATAAAGGCTTTGCAATTTGAAAACTTGTAGCTATTGTAAAAACTTTGTACTATAATATGAATGTATTCTCAGTCCAACACACTCGGTATAAAGATAGAACCTAATACACGACTATCCAACCGCGAAATAGGTAATTTCCCCCGACCATTAACTGAAGGAATAGCGATGGAGCAGGTTACAGCAGGGTGTAGCACGTCCCAACATAAACCCCTTTTAAATCAACTTTTTGCGCTTTGTTGCATAATACACATTCGCTAGGTGTTCGATTGGATCACGTACGGAAGGGTACCACCTGCTTTTGAAGTTAACTAGATTCGATTCAAGTTTCATGTCCAATGAAAAACAGGGACAAAAACAGACTAATTGTCTTTAGTGCTAGTTAGCAACCCACGACTTCGTAGAAGTTTTTTTCATGCTGGGGGAATTTCAGGAAATCCTGTCTCATACAATTAGAATAATTAAAAACTGGAGTATTTATGAATATTGGCTTTTAGCTCCCAACCCTCTCAACTTCCTACTAATACTATAGACTCGTTGGTATGTATGTTTGTAACTCAATCACGGTAGAATAACAGAGCGTGGGCGGAACTGATTTTAATGAAATTTGGTACGTAGAGCGCACGTGATCTGAAGAGTTATTGGAAACTTTTTAACTAGTACAACGTGGGTGAAAGATTGTTGGCAATTATATGGACTGATTTTTATTTTTGAAAGTCTAGACAAAAAATCAGGCTAAGCAAAAGAAGAAAATCTAAAACTTGAAAAAGATCAAAACGAGTTAAAAAATATTTTTTTAAACAATTATACAAGATACGCGCATGAAACATAACCCTTCTTTGGCAATCGCGAAAAAACATGCATTTTATTAACCTACTCATACACACAGCCTAATTATGTGTCTATTTACCTACCTAATGCATTACGAATTCTTACGAATTTCTCACGAATTTTTGTTATTATTATTACCCTACACTAAATATAACAGGGCAAAAAGTCTAATAAATAAGGACCACAAGAAACAATCCATAACCCCAATTTTACCCTTTCAGTACTTAATACAAGTTTCGATGCTATGTACTTGGTTCAACTATTGAATTTAAAAAAAAACACAACACTCTTGGCAGAGTGGTCGTGGCTGTGTTGATGGTGTCCACATTGGGGTCAACGTCTTCGGTTTCCCTTCCAAGTGTTGCACCATTAAATTAAATTAATAGATAGATAGATATATAGATAACACTTTATTGATCACCACATTAATACAAGGAAACATAAGATTAACTTAAGTCTAAGCATCATAAAGGTAAGTAAGGGCAAAGCTTTAGAGGATGGCGGTGCACTTATGCCTTATGCAAGATAAAATACATAATTATTACATTTAAATACAATGTTGAGAAGACTGACTATATACAAAATATTGATAAATTATGCTATTAAATCTAATCCTAATACATACAATAATAATAAGAATATACTAATACATAGTTTATAAAAGAAAAAGAAAAAAAAAGAGAGTGACAGGAAATAAAATACTAACTTAAGAAAGTGATAAGTAATGTTGGTAAACTTTGAGTTTAAAAATGTGATGTGATGTTGCTTAATCATACCGTAATATGTAGGTAGGTGTACTATAGGTGAGTTTATTGGTACAGCTTGTCCTACTAGACCCTTTGAAACATAACACACATTATTCAGAAGAATGTGGGTTCCTAAGGTTAAGTTCCGGTGGAATTACGTCCAAATAACCGATGAAATAGCTGGTACAGTCAGGAATATAACTTTTACAAATTAATCTGTAAAGTAAATATAAATAAAGTGCCAGAAGAGATGAAAATATTATATATAATAGTTTTTTTAATGTTTTGTACAAAATAATAGTTAATCACTGGTGAAGCGCTCGACGTGGCTTACTTTGGTTTTCTTAGCCGATCATCTGAGTAAAGACTTCGTTCGGTCAGTACTTGCATGGGTGACCTTTAGTCACTATTGACATTTAGATCTAAGCGCTTTCATGTTTCAAAAGGAACGTTAAGATAATGGTCCTGGCTATTTCAGTCGTTAAGCCATGTCGCCTTCGGGCGGCCTATAAACTCCGACACCAGTGTTTGCCACTAGCTCATATGAAGAAGAAGAAGCTCATAAGAAAAAGATTGAAGACTAGACGTTATGTTAGTAGGTACAGAAACACAGATATATGCTAATCAATCCATCGCCTTTACCTATGTAAAAATTTCAAGAAAACTGTTATCAGGAGTTGACTGAAGACTGACGACTGAACTCATATACCGTACAACGATGGCTTATAATTAAAACATGATACCGACGAAATTTGTGGAAATGTTATTCTAGATGCCATTGATTAAAAAACATTAATTGAATTGTTTTAAGTATTGTGGATGGTGGTGACTGTACTGGGTGGAATCACGAATAAATACGTGGGGTAATCGGAATTTCCGGACCTCCATTACCGTTTGCGAATGAACGAAATACAAGCGTTGATTTCTAATTAACTGAGTATGTTTTACGGGATTGTACCTACATACATATTCTTGTTATTAGCTACGAAACTTGTGAAATTTCCAAACATATTAACGGTAAATTGTCTTTTATTGTGATATCTGAAGATAGAGCTAATACATCTCCAACCTTCACCTCCTATTTTTCTAGCCAATTCTTCTCTATTTGGTCGCGTTACGAAATAATGTAAATTTAGTACTGAATAAGGAAATTTTGAATTTGAGTTTGCATTCGACTGATGATCAGACGAGATCGTGATAATCATTACTTATAACTAAGTGTTACTTCGTAGTTCCTTAATGCCAGTCCTGAAAGTGATTTGTTAGCGAATGGATGAAAAAAATTATGTCGGAGTGTTTGTGATTCTGTTTGCGTGATACATCACGTGACAGTTATTAATTATGACTTAATAATGTGTAATTTTAACTCTTATTTTTGACTTGAATTAAATTTTTAATTGAAAATTAAGACATTTGATAAATTATCTAATTTTGATTTGTTTCGTTAATGAAATTGGTTTTGTTACCGTTTTAGTGAAGGTAAATAAATAAATAAATAAATATATAATCACAGGTCAGGCATGATTCGAACGAGCCCTACGATACTTACATCAATTTGAGGAATGAAGGTGTTAAGCCTCATGTGCCAGTTATTTCACCGGCAAAGGGGTGGGCCCTTTCAAACTGAAACACAGCACAATGCTGCTTCACGGCAGAAGTAGGCATGGTGATAGTACTTCTCCGGATGAGTCCTTCACAAAGAACTCTACTACTTCTATCTACGTCTTTCTGTCTGTGGATTAAAAACCATCTCAGGATTTATGGCATGCTTCTATACTTATAATAGACTAGCGGCCCGTCCCGGCTTCGCACGGGTTAGGCCACTTTTTTACACCTTGGGTTACGTTACTTAAGTTTTAGTATGTTACTCAGGTTGAATGTAGCTTTCTAATGGTGAAAGAATTTTTGAAATCGTCACAGTAGTTTTTGAGTTTATTCATTACAAACATAGACACACATCAAAATACAAATTTTTCCTCTTTGTAATATTATTGAAGATGGAGGGGAGGTAAGCTGGTTATTTTTCATTTATCAGTGAAGGTTATATCACTTTTTGGGCACGTCAGTTTCGCACAGATTATTTAGTAGATTACTTAGTAATTAGATTTTGCCCGCCGCTTCATTCACGCTTGTGCAGGTGTTGTTAAATATTTTACCCTTTGCCCTCGGGAACAGTATTTTTTTTTGGATTTCCTTTTCTGTACCTTGACAATGTATGTCAATGTGACTCACTAATGGCCGATTCCTATAATATACCGTAACCGATAACGCTTCGTTTTCCCTTGAAAAACTGTCAAAAATTAACAACGAGGCGTCGAAAATGTGACAGTTTTTCAAGGGAAAACGAGGCGTCATTACCGGCCATAAGCGAACTTGATGATAGGATTCGTAGGTAAGGCGTAAGAGCGTAACAAACCAACAAAGAACTCACTTTCGCGTTTAATGTATTAATTAAAATAGACATAGACATATATTTATTTGCAACTGAACACACAACACAACAAAAATAAAAACGTAACAAACAAAATAGAGAAACAGTGAAGATAAAACATGGTGGGATGTGTACGCTACAGCAGCAAAATGGCTTCGACTCAGCATTATATCCGCTGTTTTAGCAGCGGAAGCTGGAAATCAAGAAGTTATTATAAAATAGTATCTTAGTAGAGCTCTTTATGAAGCTCGTCCGGGGAAGCACTACCATCATACTATTTCTGCCTGAAGTAGCATTGCTGTTTCGGTTTGTTGGTATATACTTAGTGTAATTTTGTCGCTAAATCTACTTTCGTAGATACTTTTATTTATAGCAGACAATAATGAAAATAATTTATTCATATACCAAAAATCTGTTATACGTAAAAGAAGATGGGTAACTACTTACACAACTTAACTTAATAAATAGAAAAAGATACAATAATTACTGAATCAAAGTAGGAAAGACAAAATACAAAAAAAAAGTATATTAACACCGGCACGATAATCAATCTTAGTAATAGAAAGGACAAGGCGTTGTCCGTGGTAATAGTAACAATAAAGGCAGAGAAAAATAAATTAAACCTCTAGAGAGCTCTCATGCTTCAGGTGGTTTACGAATTGTTTCAGAATAGTTCTAATTTCGAGCTTATCGACTGTATAAGAATTTTTATTTATGCATGTTTAGGCTTAAGGGGACTATTAATCCAATTTTATCATATATTTTAACCCTTTTTATCTACAGTAATAATTATAAAGAGGATTTTTTTTTATTTTTGTGTGTGTGTCTGTTTTTAATGAATAAACTCAATAACTATTGTGCCGATTTCAAAAATTATTTCATCATTGGAAAGTTACCTTGAGTAACATAGGCTATTTAGGTAAAAATATAAAACAATCTTATGTCTACCCGAGCGAAGCCGGGACGGGCCGCTAGTTTGGAATAAATCAGCGATATAAATGGAAAAATAAAAAACAGACGTATGGCACTCGGGGACTGCCGCGGTAAAGCTATTGCATAGCATTTTGTATCAACTTATGCAATTATAATTATTTATTTATTTTATTTATGCAGTATTTCTTTTTCTTTGATATTAATTCAAGTTACACTTTTTGAGCGTGGTGACCGATAAGAAAACATTTTTTTTTCTTTTATTAAATAAAAATACGTCTAGTTGCACGCACACAAACACCGTGTCGAAGACTTCCGAAAAGAAACGACATTAGACAATGCACGGCCTTCAAGCCACACCTCCGTGCCCGTCGGAGTGGGGAGCGTGAGGTTTTTTTTCGTTACGGAATTTCTGGATTCGGTCCCCACGCTCAAGGCCCTCGATAGAAGCTATGCAATAGCTTAATATTTCCTAATAAATGTGCCAGTAGTAAATTTATGTGGCTACTTATCGAAGTCCGACTGAGAATTATCTACAAAGAAGGTTTTATACGTATTACGCAAAAAGTTTGTTTTATATCTACGCATAAATGTGGCACAATTTGCCATGGAACTCTCTGAAAAGATAAGGAGAGATGCGTAAACATCAACTGTCCCTTGCGTTTTTCCAAGGGAACATCGCTAGTAATAACATTTTTAAAATATCATATACTTTCATCATCATATGTATATCTATAACATATCAGAAAGATGCTGAAATAAATACTATTGAAAAAACAGATATCAATCTAGTGGCGGACACCTGACGCCGAAATTATGGTACCTACAAACATTTTTACCCGACTGAAGTCCTCTTCGGTAGGGTTATGTTTTAGGGTGTATGTATGTGTACGGACAAATAATATTACAAACATATTATTTGTCCGTCGCTGTAGCCCAAACGGCTGGACAGATTTTAATAAATGAGGAGTCGTTGGATTTATCTAGATCACGAGGGTGACATAGGTAATGTAAAAAAAAATCTAAAATAGCGACTGTAAGAAGCCATTTTCAATTAACGATGAAAATGGCTTCTTACAGTGGCTATTTTAGATTAAAAAGGTATTAAAAACTCCTTGATTTCCACAAATTAGGTGTCATTGGATTTGACTGAATCCACAGACTGAATCATATAATTGACATGCGACTAAAAGAAGTTATTTTACGCTGAACTGAAATGGTATAAAAATACTGATTGATTTTTATCTCAGAGCTTCAAATTTTATATGTAATTTGGTTTCTTTAGTCATTGTTTCGAAATAAAGTTATCATACCAAAAAGTATTTACTAATTTGAAATTCGAACAACCTCCTCCTTAATTCTTCAGAAATACTTCATAATTCTGCTGTATGTTCCACAATGGATCAACAATTTTTATTTACATAAACGATATGTAGTTGTTGTTTCAATCATATAGGTAATGTACACCTGCTACCTACCTACTTACTTAATTGTAGCTTAATAAATGCTACTGCCTAGCCTTTGTCATTGACGACCTCTTTGGCACAATGGACCAAAACCTAGCTGACAATGAAGAACTGCTGATACGATTCCCCGTGCGGGACAAATGCTTGCTCTTTCTCCGAATTCATACAAATTACTCGGTGGTATAAGTACTCGTAGTTCCTAATATCTACAATACAAGCCAAATTCATGCTTGAATGCCTCGTACTGTCCTGCCTTATTTCTGCCCTGCTGTTAGTTGTAGCTTGCCTACGTTTCATTAGTGGCTAAATCATTCATAAATACCTACTATATACGGAATTTATTATCTATAGTAATAAAACCAAGATAATTCCAAGGTTGAATCATCTAGATTCTGAGAGAAGCGGTTTTCAATTTTCCTCAAAATTGTTAAGAAGATTTGAGTAGAGTTCCAACGACCTTCGGTACCATAAAAAACACACTACCATAAATAATTACTAATTTGAAATTCGAACTAACCTCCTTGGAGGCTGCAGATTTAAGCCTCCTCCACACAGCTGAGTTATTATCGGCTATCTTACCGCATGCGTTAATGCAATATCTGTTTTTAGTACATTATGTATAGGGACGGCTACAAAGTTACTCACTGCTGCGATAACGTATTTGTGTGCAAGGAGATTGGATGCATTATCACAATAACGCATGCGGTACGATCGCTTATAGTAACGCAGCAGTGTGGGGGAGGCTTTAATTTTGCAAGCAAGTAAAAAAACTCTGTTTCATAGATATTAGGTAGGTATGACAATCCTTTACTTTAATTTACAACTTAATCTGTGGACCGACACTAGAAATTTGCATAAAAATGTACCTAAGTAAAAGTACCTATTACTAATAAGTAAAAAAAAAATGTGTGATGACAGCGGAATTATGTATTTTCTGAAGATTCTGAAGATACATAAGAATGTCTCTTCATGATTCATTCATTTCATTCTTCATGTCATCACACATTTTTTGTTACTTATTAGTATAGGTACTTTTTGTCACAATTATGTAGATAAATAATAAGATTTTATTTATAAAACACACTATTTATCTAACACGCGATTTAATTTTAAAATATTACATTAGATATTATTATGAGGTAAATAAGGCATTGAATCGAAAGGAAATATTGTTTACTGGGAACGATCATAAATGATACGATGAAGTATTTTCAATCATAGAAATAATTGTTTTGACAACTCTCAAGCTTGCACTCTGAGTTGAGATCGATTTATAAAATACGACGTTAGTACTAAAAACTTCTAGGCAGTCGGGTTTTTTATAAATACTTGTTAAATTTGTTTGTTTACTATAGTATTGATTTATAACAGCCCTTTTCATTCATACTATAGAGCGAGGAAGGTACTTACTAATACAACCTAATAAATAACGTAGAGTATATTCTGACTGATTGAGGGTAAGGTCATATTGTTGATAAACAAATGTCTAGACGGTGTAAAAACACTGCTGAAACTCAAATAATGGTGCTCTAAAACAAACAAAAATATTTCTACTAATGCTACCACACATATAGATATATAGAGGTTTCTCTACCCTATTGCTTTCCCGAAATTCATAGGGGTAGTTATATTCTTCGAACTTCAGATCGTACCGTAAAAACTCAAGCGAAGAATATTGTTATCTTTCAATCAAGAATTATTTTTTTTGTAGAAAGATTTGAGCTAAAAAATAACCTTGATGCAGCACGTGATAAGATTTTGCTCAAGTTAACCTAATCGTTCTTCATAATCTTTAAATTGTTCTCATAGCTTTTGTTTCAAGAAAACTAGTCACCAACAAGGGAAAAGGAAATATGAAAAGTTACTTTTAAAACACGGAGGCAACTGGCAAGACAGCATGTCACAAGCAGATAAGAACTTCGCGGAACACCCAGACAATCTTGCTGAGATCTGTGCACCTTAAGCCGTTGAGTGGAAGAGTTATTTTGGAATGAAAATGCGAGTCCCAGAGGCCTCAAAGAAGCTTAAAAAGTCTGACGTGTTTATTATTTAGCTGGATTTGCAATTCATGAGTTGTGAGCAGGACCGAGTATGGATTGAGATGGAGTTGTACCCCCTTACGCCGTGTTCAGGTTCCGTTGCAAAATTGATGAGGTAAAGCGTGTTTTTATTAGGTTTTACCACAGGGTTTTACCTATCTTGACTAGTTTGGATTTATTTTATACTTACTTTATGCTTTCATTATACTCGTAGCTATTGTCCGTTGTTGGTGTGAGTACAATAAAGAGATTTCTATTTTATTCTATTCTGTTCTATTGAATCTATCTGAATAATCATCAAAATATTAATTTGAATATCTGTCTGAATTCTTATAAAATAAAAATAACAAACCAACAACAGTAACAAATAACTCAAGTATCATAAATGTGGAAGACAAACAATCCCTCCTATATGTAATTTCAAAGGGTTTATTGTCAACGAGAATGAAAGGGAACAATATAAATAGGTTTTCCATGGCTGCCGCAATAAAATGACGATATAAAAATCTACGATAATACGAGATCAACATACAAGATGTCAGAACTTTTATTTTTTCTGAATGTTGATTATTTAATTTAAGGTTCGGCTTGCGAGGGGCTATGTTGAAAGGCGCGACGTCACGAGGACGTGATGTTATAGTATTTCTAATAAATACTAGATTTAAGGTAGGAAAATTGTATAAAAGTTAAAGTAAGACACATATTTTAGTTAGAACTAAAATAACATGAAACATCTAGACTCCAATTTGTTCTCTCTAGTCGATTATAAAATTATTGGCTAATCATAATCAATAATTTTAAGCTTGGAAAAATTAAGTTTATCAAAAGTAACCTAATTAAAAAAAAAAAACAATGATTTATTTTTTTATGAGTAAGAAAGGAGTGAGTGTTGAGATGACGAGTGACAGAGGGAAATGGAGGGAGAAAATATTGTGCCGACCCCCCCATAACGTGGTATGAGGGCAGGAAGATGATTTTTTGATATTAACTTGGAAGTCTGAGCCGCATAATCTGGGGTACTTTGTGTATATACCGCGCAGAAGTCGCGAATAAACATAATCTAAGCCTAGATGACGCAGGGGAGGCTCTGTTTATAGAACATTTTCTTGGTATATGGAACAAGTTGTTTATAGAACTTAACCTAATAACCTCTTTGGCGCAGTCACAGAATATCCGCCTGAGACGTAACAGGTTTCAGGTAACATCTTCTTCGTATTTGCTTCGCCACAAACCAAAAAAAAATCGTGGCTTGCTTCGCTCACGGGTATAGTTTGATTCTTCATCATTATCATCAGCCCATAGCAGTCCACTGCTGGACATAGGCCTCCCCTACTGAGCACCATTGTGGCCTGTCATGAGCTCAACGCATCCAGCTTCTACCAGCAGATTTTCGCAAATCGTCGGCTGGAGCGCGTCCTACACTACAATTGCCGAGCGACGGTCTCCACTCAAGAACTAGTTTACCCCATCTAACGCGCCTATCTGCGGATATTGTGCAAAGTTTGGGTGTCGTGGTACCGGGTATACGTGGGTACCTACTATACTATGGAGTATAGTAGGAACCCATTGTTCCTGATACCCACAACAAAGGAACCCTAGTGAGAATTTGGAATCAGAGTTTTTGTAAATGTCTTTATTAATCTATTGCATAGCTTCTATCGAGGGCCTTGAGCGCGGGGACCGAATCCAGAAATTCCGTAACGAAAAAAAACCTCACGCTCCCCACTCCGACGGGCACGGAGGTGTGGCTTGAAGGCCGTGCATTGTCTAACGTCGTTTCTTTTCGGCAGTCTTCGACACGGTGTTTGTGTGCGTGCAACTAGACGTATTGTACGACTCTACGAAGCTCGCACGAATCGAGACGATCACCACGCTCAAAAAGTGTAACTTGAATTAATATCAAAGAAAAAGAAATACTGCATAAATAAAATAAATAAATAATTATAATTGCATAAGTTGATACAAAATGCTATGCAATAGCTTTACCGCGACAGTCCCCGAGTGCCACACGTCTTTTTTTTTGGATACACATATTTGCCTAAACCAAACAAAGAAATTAAAATAAAGAAACATATTCTCACAGTGATAAGTATTATAGTGAAGTTTAAATTATTAATTATAAGCTGGAATCAGAATTTATGGGGCTCTTTGTAAGTTTTAATTTCCTGACCATTCAAAAAGATTTGGCTGTGATGGATCGAATTTTCAAGTAAAATACTCGTGGGAAATCCGCTCATTGCTCATTCCCGTTCCTTTGCATGTCAAATGGAATCACAGTGATGGAACGGTCAATTTCAGTTGAATTTACTGATTCAAAATTAAAAACGAGTGCCATGTGCTAAGTGCCCTAATAAAATGGACGATTTTATTACAAGTGACGTGGAATCTTAACTGCATTTACCGATACGGTTTTAATAGATTTGCAAACTGAGTAATATCTCAACGTATCCGTAATGAGGAAAAATTCTATCAGATGTTTGTATGTTTTTTAACATTTTTAGTCTTTAGGCATTTACCGATATAATATTTGGACTTGCCTCTCACTACCCCCCCATACGGTTTTTATAGATTTGCAAACTGAGTAATATCTCAACATATCCGTAATGGGGAAAAAGTGTATCAGATGTTTGTATGTTTTTTAACATTTTTAGTCTTTTAGATGTTTGTATGTTTTTTAACATTTGATGCCTTAAGGGGAAGGCGAAACATTGTCGAATTTCTGTTGAGTTTTCATGAAACTCGTCAGAAAGAGCTGGCGGAATTTGTACTAAATATTTTATCTTTTTAATATTTTTAGTCTATTAAAATCTCCCTATCATTGTTTTGAAAGTCCACAACAAGAAAACTATAAAAGATGTACATCTTACCGCCTGCTGTCTCTAGAATATACCACAGAAAGATAAATTATTATGTATCCCAGGTTTACTTAAACAGCAGTTCTGATGGTGATGGGGTTTCCCCACCATTTGAGATTTTGTTCCGCGTTTGTCTCATGATCATCATCAGTCGTTTACGATCACTGCTGGGCATAGGCCTTCTTTTGATTTAGCCTCATACTTTAAGATGTTGTGTGATAGTTCTAAGCAGAGCTTTTACTACTAAATGCTGATGTTCCATCTGTAGTGTTATCCCCTTGTCGCCTATTATTGCACCCAGAAATGAAGAGGCATCTTTTTCTCCATTTAATTGCGAAAGATTTTCGTTTCATGCGGAGAAAATTGGTGGAAGAGCTAATACTACGAGCTAAGCCTTATAATCAAGGAAAAGCCAAGCTCAGACTGGTAGGGGTAAACGGATTAGGAAAATTGCTTTAATATGGGATAAAACTAGTTTTTCCTTGTAATACTTTCCGTGGTTCCTTCAATTATATGAAATGCCTGAGTTGGAATATCGTGCCGTTTACGTAACGTTGATTGTACGAGATCAAACTGAGCTTAATAATATGTATAATATCTACCGGTTTTATATGAAAAATTGGCGTAAAGAACATTGGGGTTCACTATTGGACTATTTCTGGTAGTGAACTGCTTTGGGGTGTAAGGGGTTCCAACCCCCATCTGCGGAACCCAAGCCAACCTCGCCTGCACTTATACTTAGGCTATTTACAAAATATTTACCACATTTAATTAGGCTCTTGGAAAAGAAAGTAATCGCATGAATGGTGGGATCTTTTATACAAGTAGGTATTTCTTTTTCACATAAGCTTCCAAAAGACATATCGAAACACAATTCACACACATTCGACAGCGAAAATACTTAATCCCTCTCTACTGAGGCTTTACCTCGAATCGGACAAAGTTGACTTGTTTTATTTTGTTCGATCCGGCGTGGAAAAATTGTTGAACACATGGGGTTTGACAGAAGGCGTAAACAAACACACTAAAAATAACGGCACCTATTTTATTTTACTTTATCAAATTGGTATAGCACATAGACAGATGCTTTAGCATTAAGGACATAATATAAATGAGGACAGTTTGTTTTTGTGTTTTGTATGATTCTTTTGTATTTTGCTTAAAACGTCAAATGAATAGTCTTCTTCTTCTTTCTCGTGTCGATGATACATTAACGTTTTTAACGAAAGGAATGTTTACGCTCCCAGAATTGAGCTACATCTTGAATTTAGCTCATACATTTAGCATCAACGTAGAGCCAAAAAAATTTAACGCATTACAATTAAACTTGACAGTATATCATGAGACAAATTATGATACAAACCTATCTAATAATACGATCAGACATTTTCCTGGAAGGGATTTGAAGGATTCTTTAATATCTAAGAACAATAGCTAAATTCAGAATTATAGAAAGATAAATAGAAAATTGGGCTGATGACATCATCCAAATTGCTGGAGAAGATTGGATGGAAGCAGGGGCCAACAGCGAGCTGGGGAAAAATTTGGAGGAGACCTTCACCCAAGAAGGGATTCATTTCTCCCAAAAAAATTATAGTAGGCGCTAACACTAGAAATAAAACTAGCTCATAATTAAACATTCTACTAACTTACTAAATTAGGTCATAGGTTAAGAGATTTGAAGAATAAAAGGCTTTATTATTATTTATTATTATAAATAGAAATTGTTTATGGTACAAGAAAACAATAGGTACACAGGCGAACTTAATGTTATATAGCATTTTCTTCCAGATAATCTTTACACAAAGGTCCGTCAATCACTCTACTACAGATTGATGCAGAACTGGGATTGTGAAGAACAAGGACTGTGAATAACAGGGCTACTACTAATTCCTACTGCCACTAAATTGACGCCAGTCGAAGTCATTGGCACTATATATCGTGAAGGTGAATAATTCCGGGTGAGGCAATTGGACTGGTTGCGGTGCGATTCAGTTCACGCCTGGCTACGTCGGCACATCTAAAACCCAATCTTAGATGTAGTTTACTTGATCTGATGCAGCTACATTTCTGATATTATGTGTTGCAATAAACATGCATCATTTCCACAGGGTTTGATGCAATTAATGAAAAAGTTTGTAATAATATGAAGAAAGAAGAGCAGAAATAGTAGTAATATCAAATTTTTCATAGTTCTAACTGCCTAATATTTTTTAATGATATCTGAAGATGGAATAAGGTCATGGCTCACCTGAAGTTAAGTAGTAACCATTAATATTGCTTCGTATGTCACGCATGATCGGAACGAGCCCTACGATGTATCTTGAAGCATGAAGGTGCTAAGCCTCATGTGTCTATAATTTCACCGGCACCCATACCTTTCAAACAAAACAGCAATACTGCTCCACGGCAAAAATAGGCATGGTGGTAGAACTTCCCCGTATGAGCCCTTCACCAAGAACTCTGCTACTATCAAAACTATCAAGTAGGGAAACGTAAAGATCTCGGAGAAGAGAAATCTCGATATCAACAAATATAAAAATATAATTATCATTCTCCTGTACTTGTACCACGCTTTCTTTTCCTTACATAGATATTTTTTGTAAATACATATATATTATACATAGAAACACCCAAACGAGAAACAAATATTTGCAACTTATACAAACATTTGTCTCCCGGCGGAAATCGAACCCGCAACCTTCTGGGTCTCGACCGGGCCTTCACCCACTGTGCCACAAAGGTCGTCAAAATGCATTCCTTATCAAATATGTCTAAATATTATCATCATCATCATCATCAGCCTATATCAGTCAACTGCTGGACCATTGCGCCCTGTCCTCAGCTCGACGCATCCAACTTCTACCAGCAGTCTTTCGCAGATCATCACTTCACCTGCCCAGAGGGCGTCCTTCACTACGTTTGCCGAAAAATTGATGTCTCGAAAAATAAAATAAATGCAAATGACAGTTTCATGTATATACAGGGCTGATGATGATGTATATAAATTTAGTTACGGTCTTTTTCTACCAGGAAAATAACGATGCAATCTTCAAGTGTCTTTCCAAAGTAAAGCTCTCTGACATTATCTTCAAGACGGGATATAAATATTTCAAATGCATTTTCCTAAGTGTATGCATTCACCATGGAGTTATAAAAGTAAGCTTTATTTTACTACTAGTTTCTGTCTGTGGCTTCACTTGGGTTAAGGGGTTATTATCCCTCGAGAACTGTTTTTCTGGATGAAAAGTTCAAAGTAAATTAGTATAATTATTATTGTTCATATTAATGTTGGGCAACGTAGTAGGTATGGTTTATAAGTCCAGTCCTTCAGTCTTCAGTTAGTTCATGTTCTACTAAAGTTCTGTATACCTGACAACGTGTATAATAAATAATAATGCGGGACGTAGTCACACAGCATCGAAATTTCATGATGATTGGTTGAGTATACTGAGTCTGATACCAACATCTTATAGACTTAATTTCACGAAAAACAGTTTTGCATTGGTTTTTAGGCATATCCAAATTAGACAATAAGCTCCAACTTAGTAGTTAAGGCATGAAAGCGTACTAAATAAATATACTTAGGTACTTTCACATTCAAAATATTAATTCGGATTCTTAGAGCAAATTAACTAACAGATAGTCGTAACACTGGTAACTGCCTGATTAAAAAATCGATGAGTCTTCTTCTTTAAAGTTTTTTGCCTGATTATAAAATGATCTTTGAGGCTGAATGGCCATTTAAGTTTACTATGAGACAATTAACGTACACCTACGTTGTATGTCAGACTTATCCACGGACAATGTCTGCGAACTTAATGTCATTAATCCTTCGTAGGACATACAACGTAGGTGTACGTTAATTGTCTCATAATGAACTTAAATGGTGGTGGGTCTGATTTGGTCTGATCACGAAGTCCATGATCACATGATTGAAATAACACCATTCTTCAACGTACCTTTTAACTTCTGGAACGTTGTTCTTGAGCCTCTGGAAGAGGGGGCTAGCTGCTACTGAGTAAATCACAAAAGTTAAAAAGGTAACATAAAGTTAGGTCAAGTCAATTGTATATTGAGCCACTAGTCGCAGCTAGTAGATCGAGTGCGGACACGTTCGGTTTGCGCATATACTATACAAAATGTATGTATAAAAAAACTCGTCCGCAGCTTGTGGTCGCGACTAGTGGCTCAATGTGCGATTGACCTTATGGTTTAAGCGCCCGCCTCCTTGACTCAATGTAGTTCTCTTCAGTTTAAAGATACTTAAGACAATTTTTAAGTATATAACGTATAGAAACCAATCAACAATGTTATAGAGAAGGGAAGACAAAACGTAAGTATACATAAAAAAATGATTAAAAGTTCTATTTGAATACTGTGCACACTACTGTACTGTAGGTACTGTTTAATAAAACATGTCTTTGTGATTTTTTTTGTATTAAATGTGTTACCCCACACTTCAGGGAAAATGCAAAACATGTTTTTGTTTCATATAAACATTTTTTGATTTTATTTTGAAATGGGAAGTGCTTCTTATTACTGCTCTGATACATTCTGTAAACAGCAGTGTCTTGTAAGTATTCTGAAAGCAATATTTATCATGTGTGCATACTTCCTTCACATGAATTTATTACAGTTTGTTCGTGTTAAAGTATGAGGGAGTATTTGTATGTTATGGTGTCTTTCAATCTCTCCATAAATGGAAGAAACGTGTTTTTGTAGATGTTATTGTTTTAGTAGATGTCTCAGTGAAAATAACCTAGTTTAAAACAATCAAGTAGTTAGATATGAGAATAGACGTTTTAAAACTGTGGAGCTATCACGAATATATCAACATGATACTAATAAAGCGCTAATTGGATCTACGTTTTCCCATTGGCCAATATTTAACGTCTACGATACGAATACATTTTCGCTAGTCTTCGTTGATCAAGCCTCTGTAGTTGATTCATTCATTATTTTGTGTAACCACAGATTATAGAATATAGTCCCTTTCATTTCAATCGTCAGTTATCATTACTGTAGATAATTTGAAATCGACGCGTAATTAAACGTCAAAAAATATTTATTCAATTAGAACCGTAACTTAGGAACGCTTTGAAGTCTCAACTTTTTTAAATTACACCAGTTCGTAAAGCGACTAAACATAGAAGAATTAGCTTATTTTTTTTACAAGTACATCACAAAAAGCTTCGTATTTCATGGATCTACTGGATCATCTGTTAATTGAAAAAACAGAACTCAGGCCATTATTATTATTTACCTATTAATATATATTTGACTTCAGACGCACTGCTAACTACCATCCGCATCAAGTAGATATTCCATTTAACAGGACTAAGCGCTTCCACACCTCATTTATAATGCACAATGCTAAAATATGGAATCAGCTGCCAGCGTCTGTTTTTCCATTGAGTTACGACCCTAACGGCTTCAAAAAGAGAGCTCGTCCCGTCGTCGACCTCATCCTTGCCTATGCAAGCCTCAAGGTCAAGGCCTCAAGGCCTCAAGGTCAGAGCTGGCCCATATTAAATTTAAAAAAAACCTATAGGTAAAAACTTTGGTAATATAATAGTAGATTGTTTTACAAGGGACTAAACCATCCCATTATATACGAGATTGTTGTACTCCTGAGCGTAGCGAGGAAGGATGACAAGACCGAGTTATAATGGGTGGTTTTGGCCCGAGTGAAACACTCTACTTTTCACTTCGATTGCGAGAAAATAAAACAATTCAAAATTAGACAATTTTCAGAAATTTTATTAAAAATTAATCAACCTTCATTAAAACATCACCAAGACGGTTCTATTTAAAAAAAAAAAGATTGACGGAGCACCAAGAAGTCGAGTTTTTATGTAAGAGAACGAATGCTTTGTACGGGCTGATGATTTTAGACAAAAATTAAAAAGAAAAAATAGTTTTTAGCCCGAGGTATTAAACTCGAGTTTTAGGCCCGCTAAGCTACACTTTTATGATACACTTTTTGAGCAAGAGAAGTGATTTTTTATTTTATTTGCGTTTAATTTTATTGGAAACTAAACACGCCGCCGCCGCCACGCCGCCCGCAGCCCTTTGTATTTTAAAAATGTTAAAAAGAATAAAATTTAAAAAAAATCTCTAAAATGGTTTTAATTGCTTTCATATTTCACGTGCGAGGTCGGCCGCTCCTTTTACGATCTTCGAAACTCGAATCTTCACTGAATCGTTTGATGGTTCAATGAACAAACCCTAATGTTATTTTCAAATGTTGTATAATGTTGAAAATCTTTGTTGACACGTAACCACAGCGGTGCAACACGATAACCGGGACTTGATCTTCCTTTTGCGTCCATTCCATTTTTATTTTTTTTTTATTTTTAGAATGCTCAAATGTTCTTCTTCTTAAAACAATAAAAGGTTTCGGGCCAGTATTCGAAATTTAAAAATAATAGGGTTGTGTCAGAACTTATGAACCGACTAGGTATATAAACTTTGGTAAAATAACATAAAAATAAATTTTGCGTTTAATTTTATTGAAAACCAAACACGCCGCCGCGCCGCCCGCAGCCCTTTGTATTTTATAAATGTTCAAAATAATAAAATTTAACAAATTTCTCTATAATGGTTTTCATTACTTTCACAATTTCTAATAGCTTTTTTATTCTTACGTAAAATGGTTTTCTTTTGTGTGAAATAAACCTGTCTGACGTTGAAGGTGACATAGAGGACTGTCTACTCGCGTACTTCAATTTAAAATAATGAAAAATGAGGATTGAAGAAAAATCTGACCTTATAAAAGCGTAGGCTTTTCGTAGCTTGGGTCATTTAAATGCCGTGTTTACTTTTAAATCAAGTTTATGTTCATATATTTTTTGAAAAAAGAAAAAGATGGCGGGATGAACCTTCGATAGAGCGCAAATAGCTCAACATCGAAATTACTGAAGGGATCATGAGGAGGCCTTTGCCCAGCAATTGGATATAACGGGCTCTTCGTAATCGTAACGTTTACTGTAAAAAATATAATATGGATAAAAAGTATATGTTAAAAAATATTTTCCGCGTCGGCTGAAACTAAGAGGTAGGTTTATATAGGTAGGTACAAATCAATCAAGGTATCAATTTATTCATCTAAATATGGTGTGGGTGTTTTTAGAGTGCCCGAAGGCCATCAACATAGCTTTTCTAAAAGTGAATTCATACTCATTTATGAAAAGAATCCTTTATGTTCTTAATGACAAACATTTTTGTTTGAACGATATTATTATTATTCCATCGTTCCATAATTTTAGATTTCAAACATTATCTCCTATAAACGTGTTTATATAAACACGTTATCATATGATAATCACGTTTATAGGTCCACGGTAGCCACCGCACTTTGAAACTGACTCAATGCCATCCGAACCAAATTACCGTAGCCTGTACTCTACAATGCAGTGTACAGTTATCGACGTTTCGAGTGACACCCCTACCGCAAATGTACACCACACGGCTACCAATTTACGCTGGAAATGGGGATAGCATACATACCCATACTTTATTGGTTTCCAAGCCCCTAGCACAAATTATTTTAGATTTAACCTACTCAACGCAATGCAGACAATACTTGCAAATTGTTATTTCTTCAGTTACTTATTTCTTCAGTTACTTATTGCTTCATAAAATGTAAACTTATTAGTTCTCTATTAATAGAATAGATAAAGTAATAAAGAGATTCTTATTATAATGGTATTACAATATTGTTTTAATAGTGAGCACAATGGCTTTATTCTAAGCGAGATTAAAACAGTTGTTTAGTAGTGTGCTCAAATAAATAAATAAGGAACGTTTTTATTAGTTTCTGCTAGAACGTTAACGAGAGAAAAATTGCAGCTGTGTCATTAATTTTCACAATATAGTCTTACTAATGAAGTGGAAGCTTTGAAAGCACTTACGTTTATTTGAGAAGATTTCCACTAGATGGTTATTAAAAATTGCGGAAGTCGGTAGGGATAGCTTAGGTTCAGTAGTGGATTTCTACAATCTATCTTGACGGAACTTTAACTACTAACTATAAATCATCACTGAAATAAACGAAACGAAATGTCAGAACACGGCTACACGAACAATAGAAGTCATAAATAATTGTGCTGCAGTGGTCCAGGATACTAATTAGCATTGTACCGACAATTAACCTCCGTGACAGCCCTAGCCCCGGACACTGGTGATGCCATTTCAAGCTATGATTTTTGTTTGTACCTACTATTTTGAATTGATAATCTTTAATGTTTTGATTTTTTATTATTGGTTTGATATTGGTTCTACGTAATTATTTTCTAGGTTTTACCTACAAAATAATAAAACATCGATAGGTTCTTTCCTATGGCCTTTCGTATGAGCTTAATTGCCAACGCTGTAGTCAGTATTTTTAGGCTGCCAAAAGGCCTCCAACATGGTTTACAAGCTTGACAAGTATACCTCACATGAAAAAAGTCAAGTAAAAACAAAACAAAAGTGTATGTACCACAAAATTAATTTCGTATATTGTAGCGACATCTTTTTACCGCACACAATGGAATTAATTGTGTGGCGAACCGCTTTGAGCTTCCCATGTTTAAGTAACAGAACTGGCCCGATCCCAGTTTTTCACAATTAGGCTCTACCTGGTAAGACAATAGGACGAGTTAATTTATGTTGACTGTCAAATTGCAGACCTTTTTGTATCTTACTTGATGGAATTATCATCTTATGATATTTTTTTACAGTTTCGTAAATAACTACTTGTAAAATAGCTTATCTCTCTTGTTCCGAGGCTAATTCTTTCCCCTTCGAGATCAAAATGTCGCAAATGAGGAAGATATTGTTATACAGTTTTTTGGCAATCCAACCACGTATTTTTAAAGAACAATAAAATTATATAAGAACCAAAAAATTACACCTTAGATTACTTAGTTGATTTTGTATGATGGTAAAATGATTTCCGGATAGGCGACATAGTTTAAAAATGTATTCAAAATTATAAATATCATAATTTGATTTTTAGAGTTAGTTTCCTTAAACTTTATACGCGCTATTAATAAAGAGAGAAAGTAAATCTATTAAAAAATATTTAATTAAGAAATACCACCGATAAAACAACAAACTTGTATTGAATAAGTTCGTGGTCGGTGACTATCGCGTAACTGTATATCTCGGGAACAATGTGGCAAAAGTTTGCGGCGAACAACTACCGAACGATTCAACGGAGGATATTTCCTAGAAAATATTGCGGAGCGAGTGCTGTAAAGTTCAACATATTCTGAGACCATTCAAGTAAAAAATTGTCTGGTAGTGTAGCTACTTTATATTGACATGGTCCCCTGAAAGTATTTTCAGGGACTCTACATAAAAATACTTTCTGGAAAATATTATTGAGGTAGAATGAAAAATTTTCTGCGTCCTTCAAATAAAGATTGTTTCGATGTAGATCAAAATACCTTATATTTTTCATGAATTCGACAACTCTCTATATTTTAAGGCGTGAAGAGAATTTTTAAAAGGAAAATATTTTATATTTTATATTTTTCGTGTATTCCACTTCTGTCGATAAAATATGTTAATTTTATTTAATAATTTTTGAGTATGTATTTGTAACAGCTTCATACTTTTTATCAACTTAGAATTTGGAAAACTTATTTAGTTTAGTCATCCACGGACCTTTATATGAATGGAAATTCGTACGATGGTCGGTAAATCCGATGTCGATTGATAAAGCATCCTTTCAGGGAAGGGTCGGCTAATTGTCGGGTCATTTGATTTTGTAGGGTCGGATGCTGAAGGGCAAGACTACCTTTGAGTGAATTTAGCTTAAATTACATAATGTTCTATATCGCGCTGAACAATGCGTGAGATTTTCTGAGGTTTAAAATTATACAAACGAAAACGTGACTCAATAAAAAAATAAACAATATTGAAACAAGGCTTACATAAATACTGGTGATCGAAACTTTGTTGGATTGTGATCTACCTAATAATTATTATGAAGAGTTTTGTGCATAATTTCTATTTCAGTTCCAATGACAAGCATTGCTCTACCTAATTAGCTACTTATTATTATTTCCTACTTTGTTTTGTTTTAATTATCTGTAATTTGGTAGTAAGTATTATTATTGTTATTGTATCTTTAATGTTGTTAATGTGTTTTAATGGTTATATACCTACCGTTTTTTTATATTGTTGTCTCATTCTATTAACTACATGTATATACTAGCTGTGCCCGCGATTTCGTCCGCGTAGAATTGTGACTTTGGGCAGCATTTTTGGACGTCTTTCGTTTATTTTGGATTATAAACACAGTCGTTTAAGCATTTAAAAAAAATCTACAGTACTAATGCGTAATGCGTAACAACTTTTAGCGTTTGACCTTGGGCTTTAAAAAAACCTAACTTGAAAACAAACTAACCTATAAACTGAATATACAATATGTGTTTAAAACCCTATAAACGTTTTACTATGTACTTCTAACAAACACTTAATTGGAAGTACTTTCCGATTTTTACACATAAAAAAGAGAAGAGCAAAATATATGACATAAATGTTTTTTTAGCAAAAGTGTATTCAGTAAAGCCATGCTAAAACCGAAAAATTTTTTTGGATCGGAAGACTTTGTCTGGGTTTGGCGCGAAAAATGCTAAACGGATTTTGATGAACTTGATAAAATTAGAAAGCTCACTATCCAACTTAGTAAATAGTCTACATTTTATTTCTCTATAATGTCTAAAAGCGGGATTATAAACGAAAAACTAATCGTTCGCCTACTCTTCATACCATAACAGTCTATACAATGCTTCATACATTCATATGGCGGACCTCCTTACCATACTTTCAAAACAGGTTGCGCAGTTGGATTTTTAGATGTCACTTTTGTCAATTTTGATTCTGCCAGATTCTGTTATCTACATATCTCGATGGTCTACATTACTTTTATATGGGAAATTTATGTTTTTCTTCTATTGTAGGTACAAAAACAACAACACCAGTCTATATTAGTTCACTGCTGGACATAGGCCTCCCCTAATAAAAAGGGGGATATGTCCATAATTCCCACGCTGGGCATGCGGGTGGGGGATCGCAGGGCACAACTCGCACCACCGATGCTGCTGCCCGTCCGCAGCCAGGGTATTTCGCTATGCCGGTGTTAGGCTGCGCTATGCCGCAACCAGCCGGCCGCCAGAGCCCCGTTTGCTATCTAGCAGGGTGCACCACGGGCAGGTGAGGTTGGCTTGGGTTCCAAAGATGAAAGATGGAACCCCTTATTAAAAAAACGTGGCATGGGCGGCCGGCTGATTTTAATTTTAATCAAAGGAATTCAGGTGCCGATGTTCCGCTGCGCTACGCCAAAATCAGATGGCCGCCAAAGCCTCTTTTTTGATAGGAGGGTGCACCACGGGCCGGTGCGGCCGGTTAACTTATCCATACAATATGTATTTAGTTTATGTTAGAGTTCAACTTACATTGATTTCTAAAAACTTCTGAAACTGGCGAGATTTTTTAAATTGGCGTAACTTTTTTATTTATAAACCGATTGACACAAAACTAACCCTAAATGTTAAGTGAAGCTTACCACATTATATAAGTGCCGTTTCTGAGATTAGCGTGCACAAACGCACGACAAAACGACAAACAGACAAACGGACAAACGGACAAACGGACAAACGGACAAACGGACAAACAGACAAATAGAAAAACAGACAGACAAGTCATTGTTTATTCTATATAATATTTGCGTTGGTGAAGGTCCCAATAATATTTTTTCTCATATAACTTCCATGTACAGACAGCGATTGGTTACATTTTTATTTTAAGTATAGATATTCTTTTTTTTCTTTTTAAGGAGATTTGTTTGGTATGTTAGTTGTTGTTTGTGTTTGTAATTTTCTCTTTTGTTGTTCATTTTGATAAGTTCATGCACGCCATCTACAATTTTTTACCTATCATGGTTGACTGGCAGAAAATGCTTCCTAGCATTATTCCTAGTCCACCAATTGTACTATTATCTTTGTAAAAGTGCAAAAAAGAATTAAATAATAAAAAAAATATATGCGTTCAATACATGGTGACCAATTCTATCTTAAGCACTTAGTATTTCTAACCATCATTCTAGGGTTCAAAAAAAGTTCACGGTTCAAGGTAATTATTAGTAATTACCTTAGTTATTAATTTAACTAAACAACCAGATTTCATCTTCTCTGTTGCATTTTTCCTATAGTAGGATAGAGAAACAAAACCATATCTCTAAAGTACTATCTCTTAACGACCTTAGAGAAGAGGGTTTTGTCCCGCGGCGGGAATCAAAGCACATTTCACATTCAGGTCGCCCACTGCGCCATAAGCCTCTAAACATTTACAGTTGCCACAATTGCCTATTTCGTTCTGATTAATTGTCTGCAATTATGTAGTTAGGTACTCAAATGGTGGTTTCTGAGGGTGTGGGTGATTACGTCATTTAATGCTTTGTGACGTCATCGTCTCGGTACGCGGAAATTTGCATAAAGTAGATTTAGTTAGAGGCTTTCAGCTGAATGGATTTGTATAAGTTTATTTTTGTATTACTGGGTTTATTGTCTCAGGTTTGATACCTAGATATTGTAAATTGATGGCTTTTTTAGGAATTACAAGCCAATTTATAGGAATTACAATTCCCGTTTTTCAATATGAATGAGTTAATTCACGTTAGTTTCATGAGTAGAATTACAAGCAAATTCGGTCTGTAGGTTCGTAGATACGCAGTAATGTTAGGTGCGGGACAAATACCTAACATATTCAAAATTAAATTAAAACAGCTTTTGCTGGAAGGGTGCTTTTACTCTATAGATAACTTTGTGATGCAATACTAAATAATTATAACATTGGACATTGATATTCTGTTACTTATACGATTTTAATTTTTATTATTTTATTTGGTTATTATTTATTTATTTCTGACATTTTTGATTGATCTTAGATTTTTAATTTAATATTTTTATTTATCAATGATTTTTGTTTTATGTGTTGTAGATTGTGTTCAAATACGATGTGATTGATTGTTACTGAATAAATAAATGAAATACAAGAGGAGAGCGTGGGAGTGGTGCGGACGTGGTGCGGGCGTGGCGCGGGCGTGGCGCGGTCGCGTCGCCCGTGCAGCGCAGAACAGGCGCGCTAATGGGGTCAGAAAGGAGAGCCGCGGGCGAACGCAGTGGATGCATTTGAGGCATTCTGTGTTGTCCGGCCATTGGACCCAATTCATGAAATCAAGGACTTAGAGGTCGAACTCCGAATTTTGTTCAGATTTTTTTGTAATTCAGGTCTTTGGGTTATTCTATACCTATTTTATAGAAAACGTTTTTTGATATACCTGACCGTGTTCAAGAAAAAAAATGAATGAATGAATGAACACTTTATTGCATGAAACATACAAATAACAACATTACATTTAAAAAATGGTACAATGGGCGGCCTTATCTGACTGAAAGCGATTTCTTCCAGGCAACCTTTGGATGGAGAAAGCGATAAAAACTAAAGCAAACATAAGGGATGGCAGCACAGTTCGAAAACAACTTAATGTTAGGTTTTTTGTTGTATGGAGTTTTTTTTAAATATATTTTTTGTAAACGGTAAACAAGCCGTGATGTTAAAATAGGTTTAGAATCACCTAAAGACCTTAATTACAAAAAATATAATCAAAATTCGGACTTCGACTTCTGATCCTGATTTCATGAATTGGGACCAGACCCAATCAAATCTACGAAATGTTTAACGTCCCCTTACCAACCAATAGGTTATGAAGCAGACGATTAAACTGGTAAATACCAGGACCTGCGAACAGTAGGTCTTGCTGCCGAGACGCAAAGTGCACCATGGTACTCGGTGAGTTACTCGTGAGCTGAAGGCACACTACCGTTTCTCCATGAATGGTATCGGAGCTGTTATGTCGCTCACTACCCGCTAACCACTGAAGGATAGCTAACTTGTAACCCAGCTTAGACCGTCAGTGAAGCCGACTACTATTTTTCTATGAATAGTACCGGAGCTGTAAAGCACTCTCACTTCTCGGTACACATATGCGCACCTCCCCAAACTGCTCAGCTGGGTAGGCTGGTTCATATGTCTAGCAGCATGAACTACTTGCTATCCAGGCAAGTACCGGAGTATCGTACCAGTTACAAGTAACGAGGTACGTAAGGATCTCTCACAGACCCCGCTGTTAGCCATGTCTGACCCTTTCACCCTGGGTTCATGAAACTAACAGCTAGTTGCGCGCGAAGAGCGACTCCCGGCATCCACTGTACCGGGCAGGCGAACATGCCGCTCCTCTGCAACTAACCACATACCACCACGAGTCCAACCTAAGCCAAGACTAAAGGCCGAAGCCAATGGCGGGCTTCCCTGACACCCGTGGTACCCTGGTCAAGTAACGCACGGGTCTGTCGGATGAATTGGGACCAGTTTGCGGTATGCCACTGCTAGCTGCGGGTGTAGCAATGGCGAGGAAGCGGCACCCGCGCTCCGCCCGCGCCACGCCCGCGCCACGCCGTCTCAGTATGCCTCACATCCCACCTCTTCTATACCACACCACACCAGCCTATATCAGTCCACTGCTGGACATAGGCCTCCCCTAATAAAGGGGGATATGCCCCTATTCCCCACGCTGGGCATGCGGGTTGGGGAGCGCAGGGCACAGCTTCTCGCACCACCGACGCTGCTGCCCGTCAGTGGCCAGGGGATTTAGCTGTGCCGGTGTAGACTGTGCTATTCCGCAATCAGCCGGCCGCCAGAGCCCCGTTCGTTGTTTAGCAGGGTGCACCACGTGCAGGTGAGGTTGGCTTGGGTTCCGAAGATGGGGGTGGGAACCCCGTACACCTCTTCTATACATTTTGTATGAAATATCAAAGAAGTGGCACCGCGCCCGCGCCACGCCCGCGCCATGCCACCGCCCCACGTCTGTTGTATTTGACCCACGCCTCAATGATTATCTCATACATCTTATTGATTTTCTGATACCTGGATAGTAGCCAGTAGCCTATAGTTATTCCTGGTCTAGATTTATGTATTTCACCTCAACTCTTCAGCAGTTTTAGAGATGCTTTCTAGCCGACGTCACTATATTTAAAAAAAAGTAGTGTCCGTGAGTACGTCTGTAAAATGACGGACTAACAGAAGTGACCTGACTAAAAATCGATCAAAATGTTATCCGGTTTCCAATCACACCCCACCCCTAAGCACCAATAACTTATATTATTCTATACCTTTCTAGAAAGCTAGAATAGAACAGCCTACGCTTAAGTTCGAAAGCAAAACAATTTCACTATTATACCGATGACGTAGAGCGGCTTCTTTCAGCGTGATTATGCTGATTCTTAGAAGGGCGTACATGCGCACCACACGCACAATTTGTCGAGCATTTATGCGCTCATAGGCTTAAAAAAGACCTGTAATGTTTATATACCATTACAAATATGGCCTTTTTACGATCTTTCGTTTGATATCCATATGCCCTTTTTTTAATTGGCGGCCGCCATTTTGAATAATTATATAGCCTTTGTCACTACCACAATTCTGATGAATTCAACAGACATACATAATCTCGAATAATATTACCCTCGTTACACATATCTTGTCACGTTTATATTACTGTTTTAACACAAATTGTCAATAATAAAACTAAAAAGTCAGATTTTATTAAATTATAAAAACAAAAAACTCGCCTGCTAAAAATTTCAGAACTGAAAAGAGAAAAACAAGTATCACAATATCAATGTTTATTTAAATTAGTCAAACTTACTTACTTTATGATAGTAGGCGAGGACAAACAATACTTTGTTGCCTACGGGCGAGAAAGATAATAAATAAATAAAATAAATAAATAATGCTGAACTATCACACAGCATCAAGATCTACCAAAACTACGTTTGTCCCCGCCTACAGTATCATAGAGTATTAAGTTTGACTAATTTGAATACATAGATATGATGATACTTGTTTTTCTCTTTTCAGAATTTTCGTAAAAGAATTCTAGTCTGCAATATTATGTATACGAGTAGGTATACTTTATATATAAATCTAGTATTAACATTTGTTAACTAAAGGCTATTGAAATTGAAATTCTTTACTTTCTAATAATTTGAACATTTTTTTTATTTCTGTATATTTTTATAATTGTATCAAGGATAACTTGTTGATTTTCTGATCAGCCAATCAAAAATGCAAAGGCATTCAAGTTAAGTTAACTGTTAACCTAACCCTAGCAAATATAAAGAGCTAACCATCGACTCAAGAATACACTATTTTCTGTTTTAATACCATGGAATAAGGGAGAAAGTGGATTCTTCTGTCTAGATTGTTGTCTTTGAGATGGCAAAGTGATTCAGATCCCCTCAGGCGTTGGAATAGGAATTAAAAAGCGCTTGGAGAGAAATAAAAGCGCAATGTCTAAAGAAAATGGGTTGGTTCAAACTGTCTTAAAGTTGAAATTAATCAGCCATGCGTATAATCCAGCTTTAGTCTAGAAAGCTCAAAGTTAAGTTTTTTTTTACCCAACAGAGAATAGTAATAATTGTCTATTCTGATATGTGTGGTATTTGCACATGCCGTTTAATTTAGAAGGGGTGTAAGGGGTTCCAACCCCCATTTTCGGAACCCAAGCCAACCTCACCTGCACGTGGTGCACCCTGCTAACTAATAAACGGGTCTCTGGCGGTCAGTTGATTGAGGCATAGTGCAGCTAAATCCCCTGGCCGCCAATGGACAGCATCGTCGGCGATGCCAGAAGTTGTGCCCTGCGATCCCCAACCCTTATGCCCAGCGCAGCGTGGGGATTATGGGCATATCCCCCTTTATTAGTGGAACCCTATGTCCAGCAGTGGACTAAGATAGGCTGGTGTAGTGTGTGGTGTGGTTTCATTTAGAAAAGCGGCAAGCATAACACCTAGCTTTAGTATAAAACAAGCTTTAAGTTGAATTTTTAATTTACCTGGGAGAGAAGAAAATATCTATTCTGATGTGCGATATCCACCGGGGTATTGGCATAATTAATTTCATTTAGATAAGCGATGCCCAAGACACTTTTTATCCTTGTAACACTTTTAGCTATCGTTACACTACCATTATTACTGCTCATATGTGAAAAGGCCTTTCTTAAATTCTTCTTCTGAAAAAATATAACCTTGGTTTGGTCGGATAAAAAGTTTACTCAAAAGCGTATGGCGCGTATCAAAAGCGTATCACAAAGGCGTGCTATTAACCCTGAAAGAGTTTTCTTACTGCAAACCTCTGAGTAAAAAGAGAAATAACTGTGAGAAGGATAGATAAATATGTACATGCAGAGATAGTATACATGCAAAAAAGTTGTGGGTAGGTCAGATGGTAAACTATAAATAAGTACTAATATGTTTAGGCTAAACGGTCTTTACCTATTTCGGCTTACAGTTTCACTCGCGTGGTAGATACTGCTCTATTATATATATTAAATTCCGAAGGTTTGGAAGTAGCAAATGGTTTAAAACTTGATTAATGTCTACTAGAGTGGAATAAACGCATTTTCTCATTCACTGATTCTCTAAGTTTCATATCGGTAGACCAAATAAGCATTGATCTGTATTTCTGTACCTATCTAAACAATATCTAAAATATGTGAGGGCTTAGATAGAAGAATAACTTACTACAAATGACATTTCTTTATTTTTTTGTTTTTCGGATCTTCGATTTTATGAGACAAAACTCTCCCCCAAATAACCTCTACGTGGATGAAGTCCCGGGGTGCACTCGTTTCTTATAATTTTCTAATATTATTCTTTCATAAAATTCTGAATAACTCAAAGTACCTTGATTCATAAAAAGCTGATAAAACACCCATTCAGAGTCCGCCGCTGTCTTGGAAGTTCATTATTCACGAATTTGGGGCAATACGTCTCTGGGGCAGGAAGTAATTTTACAGTTCAATCTATAGGAACCAGCCGGCCCATTATGGGTTCATTTTATAATGTTATAAATGCAAAAGTGAGTTTGCCTGTTGCCCATTCATGAACAAATTGTAAAACTTTGAAAAAAAATTGTACCTAGGTATCTGTTTTGCCTGACTACAGCAGAGCCAAAATTAGGATTAATTTTACATACAGGATATGCAGAGCCTGTACTGTTGTACCAAAGACTGATAAACATACGTCAGTATGACGACCTCTTTAGCGTAGCGCGCGAAGGTACGCCTGAGACGCAGAAGGTTGTGGGTTCGATCCCCGCTGCGAGACAAATGCAAATATTTTGCTCGGGTGTTTTCTATGTATAAAATGCAGGTCTTTATAAAAAAAACTATTTAATTAGTATATCAGTCATGTGGTTCCCTAATACAAGCTCTGCTTACATTGCTGTGTGATCGTGACAGCATTATTTATTTATTATTATTTATTTATTATACTCCTATCACACCAGACACAGAACAAATTTTCATGTTCATCAAACAAAATCGACCTGCGACCTACAGCTCAAAAGGCAGTATTAGCTACAAACCTACCTACTAACCTGGATATGGTTACATTGGTGTTGAAACATTGGTGCTCATCTGGTCTCTGACTGATAGAACAGTAACGAAAAAAACCTCGAAACATGACATGATCACTCAAGACGTGTTCTTGTATTATTCATAGAAAAGCTACGTGAGAATGTGCATGTTGAGGAAAAGATGACAAATTATGCATATTTTTGTTGTTTTTCAAACCTTTCCTCCTTGATGATGTATCATATTATTATAATGGATTTATAAGGCACAAAATTTTATTCAGTATATGGCATTGAGACCTTTGTAAAATAATTTTCCCGATTACGATCAGGATACTTATTGCCAAATCTTTCGTCAGACACTTGATCACCAGCTGCAAATTGTTAAAAAATATAATGACAGATAATTTGTGTTACACGTTTTCTAATAATGTGCTTGCAGTTGGGGTAAACGAGTTTTTTAACGACCACGGCGCAGCGAACATAGAAACGTAGTGTAGGACGCCCTCCGGACAGCCTCCCTCATAATGATGTTGATAATAAAGGACTTGCAATGCTATTACTTTAGAAGCTGGTAATGCTGTTTACTAATGAATGACGCTTTTTTTTCTTCGAAATACGTATAAATATTTTGACAAACTGAAATTTTTTAATGATTGTTTACCATGTTTGTCTGCTTTTTAAAGAAACAACGAAAAATACTAATTGCATTGAATGTACAAGAAATAGTACTAGATTTTAAGCTATTGCATAGCTTCTATCGAGGGCCTTGAGCGCGGGGACCGAATCCAGAAATTCCGTATCGAAAAAAAACCTCACGCTCCCCACTCCGACGGGCACGGAGGTGTGGCTTGAAGGCCGTGCATTGTCTAACGTCGTTTCTTTTCGGCAGTCTTCGACACGGTGTTTAGTGTGCGTGCAACTAGACGTATTGTACGACTCTACGAAGCTCGTTTATTTAATAAAAGAAAAAATTATGTTTTCTTATCGGTCACCACGCTCAAAAAGTGTAACTTGAATTAAGATCAAAGAAAAAGAAATACTGCATAAATAAAATAAATAAATAATTATAATTGCATAAGTTGATACAAAATGCTATGCAATAGCTTTACCGCGGCAGTCCCCGAGTGCCACACGTCTTTTTTTTCTTAAACTTAGTAACATTACATTCATAATTTCCTTTACGAAAATACTTAACTCAATATTACCTTATTTTTGCATAAAATACCAACGTTCTACCTACTCATTAGGGTCTAATTTAAGCTGTAAAGTGTAAGCAAATAATGTAGGCCGGAAGTAATGCCATAATCCTATTGGATTTTATAGGTATGCAGAAGATTAGTCGCGGGCCGAGGGTGTCTCCCGCATAATTCCCGTTTTATTACGAACAAACTGAGGTTAAAGAGGATCTTTGCCATAAATTTTAATATGAAGGATAAAAATTAATTAAACATGGCAAAGATGTGTGAATAAGATGTGTAAAATTTATTTATTTAACACTTTATTACACAAAAACAAAATGCTAAAGCATTTTCTTCAAGATTTTATTTATTTACTATCTGACTCGACAGACATTATCCTGTCAAAATTATAGAGTTCTTACATTGCGATATTATATACCTCGATGAGTTCATACTAAAATCCTATATACTAAAAGCCGTTCTTCCATATATTTTTTTAAAAATTATTATAACATTACGAATACGAATATTGTCAAAGTCAAATATTGTAGAAAAGTTACGATAGGCATGGTAAAATTGGTTTTTAGGGCCCGACCGTTATTTGAAGGACGAGGGACCGGATCTCGAGGGGTCAGACAGTTGTAACCGAAAATAATGGGAAAAATGCTATTTTTAGCGGACTGATTTCACCACCTGGGTTTAGCATACATCTTCTTTATGAACTTTTATAAAAAAAGGTCACTAAATAGGTAGGATTATGATCATATATTATAGAACTGATAAAAGCCTGCGGCTTCGCTAGCGTCAAAGTTATTTTTCTATCCCTCTGGATTTTTTTTATGTCCTGTGTCCTAAACACAAAATATACCTACTTATAATATTAGTTAGATTTATTTACTCCTAAGATTCCATTCATAATTAAAGATCTATTAAAGTGTCTGTCATAAAGCATATTTTTATAAAGATTGTTGACAGATTTTGGTAGGTAGCTACCAAAGGCGTAAAAGCGGGTAAAGGCGGTTATCCCATTTCCTCAATGGCAGCGCATCAGTATCGCTTCTGGTGATGGAGGTGTCCATGGGTGGCGGTGACTACTTCCCAACAAGTGGCCCGTCTGTTCGTCTGCCAGTTTTGGCATAAATATCAACCATGGAAGAGAATATATAACTTATTTCTCACGTATATTACTAGACCCAGATAATGTTACTTAATTTCACTGACATTTAGGTTTCCTTCTTCTATTACACTGAAAAATGTGTCTCAGTTCCTTGCCTATGGCCTTATTAGAGCTGCTATATAGCTGTTATACTGTCTTTTCACGTGGCGACATAACAGTAATGATACTCATAACCTCGGTAATGTATTAGCCTTTTTACTTTATTACATCCCGCCGAGAGGATGCTATTTGTTGTATGAAACTTTTGAGGGCTTTTAAGGTACTGTTGCTTTAGCAACATTATTATACATCTGGGATTTATAGGCCCAAGGTTGAATGTTGGCAAAACCCACGTTGGTGCACATAGTACCATTTTTGTACTTTTGAAGAGACGTGGTGGGAAAAGGCCAGGTTCAGAACACCCGAATATGTATGAAACATGTGACAAGAGTGATAAGAAGCAAAAGAGGTATGCCAGGACCATAGCAAGTTGAGATCTCTGCGTCCTCTGAACTTCTGAATACATAACTTTATCAGTACTACTTCTGATCGCTAGTACCAACGTATGCCGTTTGGTACGCAGTATAGTGAGTACGCATTAGAATTTGAGCGTTTACTTGTAACAGTTGTAACTGCGTGGTTCGATGTGTCGCCATTTTTACGAACATGTACGACGCTCAACTTTTGTAACAAGTTTTCTCTGACAAGAGTTTACTACCTAAATACTGCAGTGTGTTCTCACCTCTATCATTATCTGAAACCCCCACCATATGACAATGATGACACCATTGTTAATGGTGATTTAAATACGCTGCCGCTTCCGGGCGGATAATGAGCGGATTCGCAGTCAAAGTATTAAAAAAGTATTGTTCCGACAATTGTTCAAATTGTTGTTTTTGGCCAAAAATAAACTCTTATCATGCTCACCCTATATAATTAGTGCTTTTTACTGTATAATGAGCAGACTCGCAGACATTAATGGTCGGAGTTTTTGGCCAAAAATAAAATGACGCTATCATCATCATCCACAGCCTCGCTAATTTCACTCACTGTTTGGTATATGGCCTCCCTCAACTTGTGTCATGCATCACAATGCTGCGCTAGTCTAACCTATGTGCAGCCGGGACTTTAACAAGTCTGTCCATCTTGCAGCCAGACGCCATACGCTCCTAAAGCCTTCCCTAGGCCACGATTTCACAACTTGTACTGTGTCCTGCCCAGCTCCAGGTTTCCATAATGCTATCATTATCATGCTACTATCAGTAAAGTTATAAACTATGGGGGTGGGGAAGCGAACCTCATATTCATTCCCATACTAACAACCTACAATATCGATATTCAAAATTGATTATCATTTTTAAAAACAATCAAAAGTAAATTAGTGAGACGAACGTGGGCAGTTTTTTTAATATCCGTTTTATTGTTGATTGACGATTCCCTGAACAATTTTTGTCACACAATTGTATCGTTTTGTGTAGGTAGATGTATGTTAATTTGAAACCTGTTCAAAATATAACATTTTGTAACGCCATTTCAGCATTCAACTGACCTTTCGGTAGGAAGTACCGAAACCATACAAACAACATTGTCATTGTTTCTTGGATTTTTTACGCGTGGGATACGTTCTTCGGTCAAATTATTTCATAAATATTAACTTTTGTATTTACACAATACCTAATTAGAACCAATAAAAATTGTGTCTTTAAAGTACCTACTAGATCATCATCATCATCATCATCAGCCTATAGCAGTCCACTGCTGGACATAGGCCTCCCCTAATGAGCGCCATTGCGCCCTGTCCTGAGCTCGACGCATCCAGCTTCTACCAGCAGCCTTTCGCAGATCGTCACCCCACCTGGCCGGAGGGCGTCCTACACTACGTTTGCCGAGCCGCGGTCTCCACTTAAGAACTCGTTTACCCCAACGGTTATCGGTTCTTCGGCAGATATGGCCAGCCCACTGCCACTTCAGCTTGCTAATTCTCTGAGCTATGTCGACAACTTTAGTTCTATGTCGGATAAACTCGTTACGGATTTTATCCTTCAGAGAAACCCCGAGCATAGCTCGTTCCATAGCTCGCTGAGCGACTTTAAACTGGTGGACCAGCCGTACTGTGAGTGTCCACGTTTCGGCTCCGTATGTCATGACGGGTAGGACGCACTGATTGAAAACTTTCGTTTTCAAACATTGCGGTATGGGTGACCTACTAGATGATACCGGGCTATTTCGTACCATATAAAACTGATTTGTAATCCGAAGTGGCATTTCCCATACAAAATTACAAATTTCGATTTTTCGTTATTTTGGGTGTTTATTTGGATTTATCCTAATTTTATTTTATTCTAAACCACCCCAGGATTAAGGCGAACAAAAAAACAATTCGGTGAGCCATATTAAATTTTTTGTGAATGTGCGCCAATTGATTTAGAGAAAATAGATTAATACCATTAGAGCTTAAGCTTATTTAATACGTAAACACGAGATAGACAATAAAGTGCAGTTAGGTCGAAGCACGTCCAAAAATTATACGTATGGTGTACATGCCCACTACTTTTCCAATAAAATTGTAGTTACCACCCAGAATAAATTCAAGATAAAAATTCTATTTCCTTCTTGATTTACGTGTAGATCAAAGTTGTATCGGTAAACGAGGTATCTTACGAGGAGTTTTCATCAAGATAGTCTTTGAGACGAGATCGATATTATAGTACTTACTCTGTACGAGATGAGCCACCTTTTTAGAAAGGTTTCGGTCATTTTTCATTATGTACAGCATATAATTTATAAAAAAATGAAAAAAGGTGAAGCAATTTTATCAAGTATATTGTATCTTTTCTATAGAAGGGAACTTCGATGCTTCGCACTTCGTCAAATACGTTGATAGAAAATGCCAAAACCAATGATGAATGGTCTTGATTTCGGTATCAGTTTGGTAACATTTTACCAGGGAGGTAAAAGTCCAAGCGCTCTATTTTATAGGAATACCAAAATCAGTTTTAATATGTTTATTATATTTAAAACAACATAACAACATTAAAACAACATTCCAAGCTGACCCGATTGTCCTGTACAAATTCTGTTTCGACCAAAAATCTTCTTTTCATTACAAAAATACCAAATTGTAATTTAATTTTTTTCGGCTGTTTCTTAGGGCTTTTCTTAATTTTTTGTTTTCCTAAACCACCTCTGATTTAAGGAGATCAAAACTAAATTAATTCAAAAAATATTCAAATCAAGCCGTTTTCAAGCTTTTGCGAGACACACATGGCGATTGATTTTTATAACATTTAATTCAATACTTATTTACTCTCAAAGATTATAAATTGTATTATACTTAAATTATTCCTAGTGTCAAAATTGTACAGAAATTTAATAACTAACAGCCCACGCACAGAGGACGACAAACGTCAGCGATTAGACCCTACGACAACTTTCATACATTTTGTTCAAAGCTCCGCACACACGGCGACAATCGCGACAGACGCTCGCGACTAAGCGCGACGACAAAGCGTCGTGTTTGCGAGGACTTGTTAAATTATCCTCTTATAAAGTAAAGACAGAAGGGGAATAATGTCTTCCTCCAGAACTTAAATTTGGTTTGTATGATTTATCACAACTGAGTTGAAGTTCTACATCAGATTGTAGTTAAAACTTTGGCAATATAAATTTTAATGTTTCTATGGCCGCAACTTTCGCATCGCAGAGAAGAAAATAGTGTTATAAGTTTTCCTGCTCACTGATTGCATTTCTTTATCATTTATAGGTAGTTTTATAATATGCTTATGCATCTTTATCAGTTACGCTTTCCACCCGCGGCTTTGCTCGCGTGGTACCCGGATAAAAGGTTCTTCTTCTTCTTCATCGTATGTGCTAGTGACCAACTCTGGTTGCGGAGTTTTTGGGCCGCCCGAAGGCCTCCTACATGGCTTAACGACTAAAAAGCCAACATCTTAACGTGCCTTCCGAAGCACGGAAGTGCTCAAATCGATATGTCACTAATGGCCGGTTTCTATAATATACCGTTACCGATAACGCTTCGTTTTATCTTGAAAAACTGTCAAAAATTAACAACGAGGCGTCGAAAATTTGACAGTTTTTCAAAGGAAAACGAAGCGTCATCGGTAACGGTATGTTATAGGAACCGGCAGTAAACGGTCACCCATCCAAGTAATGACCAGTTGGAGTGTTGCTTAACCAAGGTGATCTGATAAGAAGTTAACCACGCCACGAGCGGATAAAAGGTAAAAAAAAATATTACTTCTCTCATACAGCATCATGTAATCCTAAACTAAGCAGAACTTGTATGAGGGGAACCAAATGACTGATTATTCTACTTTTTTAAGCTATTGCATAGCTTCTATCGAGGGCCTTAAGCGCGGTGACCGAATCCAGAAATTCCGTAACGAAAAAAAACCTCACGCTCCCCACTTTTACTTAATTTTATAATCTGTTGCTTGGAAATAGAGTTCATATTCAAACTTTTGTATTCTATTAGTTCTTCGTCGCAACGTCGCAGCGCTAGTGTTCAACACAGTAAAGATAGCTACACATCCATGATTGGCCTCTGACATGAACTGACGTCTGACGTTTTTCACCTGAATCTAATTTCAGATTTGTTTTGAAATTTCTGTAATCACAATCTTTTCTTTGGAATTTTAAGCTATTGCATAGCTTCTATCGAGGGCCTTGAGCGCGGGGACCGAATCCAGAAATTCCGTAACGGAAAAAAACCTCACGCTCCCCACTTTTACTTAATTTTATAATCTGTTGCTTGGAAATAGAGTTCATATTCAAACTTTTGTATTCTATTAGTTCTTCGTCGCAACGTCGCAGCGCTAGTGTTCAACACAGTAAAGATAGCTACACATCCATGATTGGCCTCTGACACGAACTGACGTCTGACGTTTTTCACCTGAATCTAATTTCAGATTTGTTTTGAAATTTCTGTCATCACAATCTTTTCTTTGGAATTTTTATTGCTTTTAGATGTTTATGTGTTTCAATTATAAGTGAAATCGTATAAAAATAAATAAATAATTATAATTGCAAAAGTTGATACAAAATGCTATGCAATAGCTTTACCGCGGCAGTCCCTGAGTGCCACACGTCTTTTATTTTTTATTGCTTTTAGATGTTTATGTGTTTCAATTATAAGTGAAATCGTATAAAATGGGTGCTACTAAGTGGAGTGTCCCTACGTGTGAATCAAAAAATGATAGTGGTATCATAATACACTGTTTTCTGCAAACGCCCTTTAAGCAAAGTTTGTGGCTTAGTCAAATAAACTCTACATTTTTGAATTCACATAAAATTTATAAACTAATGGAAAAAAAAGTTTGTTCCAAACATTTCGTGCGTAAATTTTACGAAAAAGGTCGTCTTTTAGGCATAATTATTGCGCGACCAACTCTGTTTACGGCGGCAGAAATTTGCAGTGGGATTCCAAAAGATAGACAAAGTGAGTAGATTCCCATGTACTTTTAATATATTATTTCAAACATAGTAAAATAAGCATCGTACGAAACGAATTCATCAATTTCATTCGTTTTTGAATATTCAAAAATTATGTAGGTAAGAATAGGGCTGTGTAAAACACCTATCAACTACATTTTATCGACTATCGATGTTTTGACAAACATCTATGGACGAAAGGTGTGTATGCGTATAAGTTAGATACCTACTACATACTCGGATTATTAGGCTATTGCATAGCTTCTATCGAGGGCCTTGAGCGCGGGGACCGAATCCAGAAATTCCGTAACGAAAAAAAACCTCACGCTCCCCACTCCGACGGGCACGGAGGTGTGGCTTGAAGGCCGTGCATTGTCTAACGTCGTTTCTTTTCGGCAGTCTTCGACACGGTGTTTGTGTGCGTGCAACTAGACGTATTGTACGACTCTACGAAGCTCGCACGAATCGAGACGATCACCATGCTCAAAAAGTGTAACTTGAATTAATATCAAAGAAAAATAAATACTGCATAAATAAAATAAATAAATAATTATAATTGCATAAGTTGATACAAAATGCTATGCAATAGCTTTACCGCGGCAGTCCCCGAGTGCCACACGTCTTTTTTTTGGTCCAAATTCTTATTATGATGCTGTCTTCTTGCGACTAGACGATGAAGATCTACTAAGGTAGTTTTAGTGCTCTCACAACTTACACAAAAATGCTCATTTTACTAAAAGCAAGTTTTAAATCAAGAAATTTAGGGCATAAACTAAGGTAAGTAGCAAAATTCTTTGTGAAGGGCTCATCCAGCGTAGGAGTACTAACTACCACGAATTTTTACCGCGAATCAGCATTGCTGAGTTTCGGTTTGAAGGGTGTGGTTGCCTGTAAAATTACAGGCGCATGAGGCTTAAGCCCGGCCATACGCGGGCAGCTTAAAGCAGCCAGTATCGACTGCTTAAAGCTGCGACTGTATAGTGAACTTCAGACTTCTACGCACGTACATACACGAACCGCTCGAGTAATTGCAACTGCTACGGGCGGTTGGCAGATCATCGTGCGGTCAAGCAGTCGCCAGGCATACACTGACTGTTCGAGCAGTCAACTGCTCTCGCGCAGTTGATGTCAATCACATCCATGATGATACTGATTTCATTTAAAATTGAAGTTGCTAACTGCTCGAGCAGTTAAGGTAACTGCTCAAGCAGTTATCAATGGCAGCTTCAAGCTGATGATTCTGACTGCAAGAGCGGTCCGTGTATGTTGATAACAGGGTAACTGCTCGAGCAGTCCGTGTACGGCGGCACTTACAATTTCGTGCCTCAATCTCGCGTATCTGTGTACAATTAAAGGATTAAATTGGTAAAAGTATATATTTTAGGTTTGAAGTGATACCAGCTCAGCGTCTGAGATGTGAATTTATTTTAGAACGAAAAAGTTTAGTGCGGTAGCCCGGTTGCGGCAATCTTGAAAGTTTGGAGTTCTTGCCACAGGCTGTAATGAGGCGGGCTAACGTGCCCTATTTGTATTCCACATTATTGTACTCAGGGAATTGGTTTCGAACTAAGGGGGACTTTGAGAAGAACTTCTCAAAGTTAATCTGTGCTTATCCTATTCATTAAGGACTGCAAATTAGGTTCATACTTTTTCTAGCCATTTAATGAAATTAATAAAAAGAATCTAACATAAAAAATAAAGTACAGCAAACTGACTTAATAAACTCCAATTTAGTTATCTGACTTTGTACAATTTTATGCTCGAGGGTAATTAGTAAGTGGGTAAAAGTAAAGTATTTATGTTAAAAAAACATAAATACTTTACTTTTTGTAATTGCTTTTTTTTGTAATTGACTGCTTAGTTGCCAAAGACGGAATGTCAGCGCCTCCAACTTTTCCTACCAAGTTACTTAATTCCAAAGAATGAATGACGCGATTGGGTAAACGCAGTTTGCTCAAGTTTGCTCGTGATTGGCTGTCTACATTTTCTGAGATCGTGCAGAGTTACCAGCTTACAAAATATTAACTTTCGAGTGTTGTGCTACCATTACCTATTTATATTATAATATATATTATTTATATAATCATCTTTTTAGGTTTTAGGTTTGAAATTGTTTCTTGTTTTTTATGTTAGGTTTGTTATTGTTTTTTTATGATTGCTATCAAAAATATTCTAAGTCACTACCCATAATAATATTACCTACCTATAATAGTTGTAGGTACTTGCTTCTGAACACAATGGTTTGTTTTAATTTATGTACAAAAAGTATCCACCATTGATTTTACCTTAGTAATGTGTAAATATCCATAGGAAAGTAGTGATGATGTTCATCTGTCTTATGAATGAACGAGTTGACCCACGCGCAACTTCGATTGCGTGTACTTGCTTAATACAAGTATCTGACAGATAGTGTTACCTGACCATTTCATGCACAATGATTTTTAAAGTTAAATTTTTGATATAAGATCTGGGTTCCATTATTGCAATTACTGTAGGGATCTCTAATTTGTTTAAAAATAAAATGTTCAACGCTGATAATGTAGCTTTTAAGTAGTCTAAGTTTATCCATTACAAACGAACAGACAAAAAAACCTATAATTTTAAATTTTTCTCATCTTTATAAGTAGTGTAGAAAAATATTGCCTTCACTAGTATTGTCTAGGGTAGTTTAAAAACATATGAGAGATACGGTTTTACAGTCAACAACTTTGCGGCTCTGAAGCGTTTTTAAAAGCGCTCATTATTTCCTTGTTCTGTTGTTTTTCCCGGCCCCAGACTTTTAATTTCAAATCTTAGAAACACTACAAAAACTAGAAAACAGTCTGAGAATAGGATAAAATTAGATAAAATAGTTTTTTTGCAATAAACACGTGTAGAATAAGATGGAATGTACAATTAAATATGACATTAATAAAAATCTAAGTATTACAATAAACGGTAGCTAATAATAAAATAAAAAATTAAATTAAATTATGTAAGTATTGTAATTAAGCACGTATTGTATGTACTTATAGGTAGGTGACATATTGGACTCGGAACGCTAAAAAGCCATGCAGTAATATGTCATACATCTTACGACTGGATGACGTATATTTTCACTTCACTTCTTTATTAATTGGCTTCTGGGATAGTTTCCACAATTTCGCCAGTATCAAGTATAATAATTGTTCATAATAATATGAGGCAACGTAGTACGGTTTATAAGTAGCTTCCATAGCATTATGTCGTACGGCATTTTGTTGTGGAGGAATGCTGCAGATATCAACACCATATTTGCGTTCCAGAAGAGGGCTGTTCGTGCAATTTATAATATGGGCCCCAGAGACTACTAAGAACTAAGTTTAAAGAAATAAATGTTATGACAGTGCCGTGCCAATATATATATGAAAACTTAATGTATGTCCGAAAACATATTAACATGTTCAAGAAAAATAGCGACTATCATAATGTTAACACTAGAAATAAAGATAAACTAGCTGTTCCTACTGTAAGGCTCCATAGAGTTAGTCTATCTTTTAAAGGGATGTCTGTACGATTTTTTAACAAAATCCCAAATGATGTGATAGTAAATAAATTCAAAAATGTTGTTAAACGTAATTATTATATTATATATAGCTCGATTACCACTCACTCACTCACTCACTCACTGACTGATTGACATGATTGTTCTCCCAGATGCCACCTCGTAGGGTTGAAATTTTTGGTGGATTCGTATAGAGGGAGTGGGGGCGACCTCAGGAAAAATCTGACATTTCCCCTTTTCACCCCCTTTCACCCCCACCCCCCATGTATCTCGGAAACTATAGGTCGTAGAGGGTTCGCGCTCAAACTAATGTTGTTAAGGGTGCATTTTAATAAAAGGATCCGACAAAAAAAAGTGGGGTCCCACACAAAAAAAAAATTATCCCATACAAAATTTTCACCCCTTCATACAATTTTTTTTTTCTTTTCGTCGATCACACGGTTGTTCTCCCAGATGGAATCGTATAGATATTTAGTGAAGTGTTTAGGGGTAGGGGTGTGGTGTCTTTTGTCTTTTAAGTCTTTTTAGTCTTTTTTGTCCTTTTTGTCCCTTTTATCCTTTTGTCCTTTTTGTCTATTTTGTCTATTTTGTCTATTTTGTCTATTTTGTCTATTTTGTCTATTTTGTCTATTTTGTCTATTTTGTCTATTTTGTCTATTTTGTCTATTTTGTCTATTTTGTCTATTTTGTCTATTTTGTCTATTTTGTCTTTTTTGTCTATTTTGTCTATTTTGAATATTTTGACTATTTTGTCTATTTTGTCTATTTTGTCTATTTTGTCTATTTTGTCTATTTTGTCTATTTTGTCTATTTTGTCTATTTTGTCTATTTTGTCTATTTTGTCTATTTTGTCTATTTTGTCTATTTTGTCTATTTTGTCTATTTTGTCTGTTTTGTCTATTTTGTCTATTTTGTCTATTTTGTCTGTTTTGTCTATTTTGTCTATTTTGTCTATTTTGTCTATTTTGTCTATTTTGTCTATTTTGTCTATTTTGTCTATTTTGTCTATTTTGTCTATTTTGTCTATTTTGTCTATTTTGTCTATTTTGTCTATTTTGTCTTTTTTGTCTATTTTGTCTATTTTGAATATTTTGTCTATTTTGTCTATTTTGTCTATTTTGTCTATTTTGTCTATTTTGTCTATTTTGTCTATTTTGTCTATTTTGTCTATTTTGTCTATTTTGTCTATTTTGTCTATTTTGTCTATTTTGTCTATTTTGTCTATTTTGTCTATTTTGTCTATTTTGTCTATTTTGTCTATTTTGTCTATTTTGTCTATTTTGTCTATTTTGTCTATTTTGTCTATTTTGTCTATTTTGTCTATTTTGTCTATTTTGTCTATTTTGTCTATTTTGTCTATTTTGTCTATTTTGTCTATTTTGTCTATTTTGTCTATTTTGTCTTTTTTGTATTTTTTGTCTTTTTTGTCTTTTTTGTCTATTTTGTCTATTTTGTCTATTTTGTCTTTTTTGTATTTTTTGTCTTTTTTGTCTTTTTTGTCTTTTTTGTCTTTTTTGTCTTTTTTGTCTTTTTTGTCTTTTTTGTCTTTTTTGTCTTTTTTGTCATTTTTGTCTTTTTTGTCTTTTTTGTCTTTTTTGTCTTTTTTGTCATTTTTGTCATTTTTGTCTTTTTTGTCTTTTTTATCTTTTTTCGATATCCACTTTGGTTTTCTATATTCGATCAAAAATTTGTAATTCGTACAAAATTTTAAATCACTTGTATCTTCTTAACGGTTAGAGATAGACATGCAAAACTTTTATGAAATGTTATGTTATTTTTTTTTGTAAGCTTGCTTATTTCACTACAATATCCTGTTTGATTGTTTCTTCTACTCTGATGTAGTCTTTTATGGCTTCGTTCACTTCGATATACTCATTGACTGCTAAATCCACTTCACTATTATCTTCGATTGATTATTTAACTTCGATATTCTCTTTGATCTCTTCTCTCACACGATATCTTCTTTAATTGTTTCTTCCACTTTGACATCCTTCTGGATTGCTTGTTTTACATCAATATCCTCTTTTATAGCATCTTCGATTTTGATATCCACATTGATTGCTTCTCCCACAACGATATCTTCTTTGATTGCTTCTTTTACATCGATATCGTCTTTGATAACATCTTTCACTTCGCTATCCGCTTTGATTGCATCTTTCTCTTCGATATCATTGTTGACTTCTTCTTCCTTTTCGATAATATCTTTGATTGCTTCTCCCACATCGATATCTTCTTTGATTGCTTCTTTCACTTCAATATTCTCTTTTATTGCTTCTTTCACATTGATATCCTCTTTAATTTGTTCTTCCACTTCGATATACTTTTTGATTGCTTCTCCTATATCAGATATCTTCTTTGATTGATTCTTTAACATAGATATCCTCTTTGATAGCGTCTTTTACTTTGATGTTCTCCTTGTTTGCTTCTTTCTATTTGAAATCCTTTCTGATAGCGATAAGATGCAAAACATAAACCGCGAGCTGCGTGCAGCTCGCGCACCACCCAACCTCTAGTTATACTATATATAATTAAACTACCACTGACTCACTCACTCACTCACTGACATGATTGTTCTCCCAGATGCCACCTCGTAGGGTTAAAATTTTTGGTGGATTCGTATAGAGGGAGTGGGGGTGACCTCAGGAAAAATCCGACTTTTCCCCTTTTCACCCCCTTTCACCCCCACCCCATATGTATCTCGGAAACTATAGGTCGTAGAGGGTTTGCGCTCAAACTAATATTGCTCAGGGTGCTTTTTTATATAAGAATCCGAAAAAAAAAATTAGGGGTTCCATACAAAAAAAAAATTATCCCATACAAAATTTTCACCCCTTCATACAATTTTTTTTTTCTTTAAATTAATGACATGTGTCGATGTTTGGTGGAATCGTATAGATATTTATTTAGTCTAGGTTAGGTGAAGGTGTAGGTGTAGGGTAGTTGTAGGGTAGTTGTAGGGTAGTTGTAGGGTAGTTGTAGGGTAGGTGTAGGGTAGGTGTAGGGTAGTTGTAGGGTAGTTGTAGGGTAGTTGTAGGGTAGTTGTAGGGTAGGTGTAGGGTAGTTGTAGGGTAGGTGTAGGGTAGTTGTAGGGTAGATGTAGGGTAGTTGTTGGTCCGATTTCGATTTCGATTTCGATTTCGATATTTCTTGCTTTTTTTTGGATTTTGCTTCTTTTACATCGATATCTTCATCGATTCTTTGATTACATCTTACACTTCGCTATCCGCTTTGATTGCTTCTTATTCTTCGATATCATCGTTGATTGCTTCTTTCTCTTCGATATTCTCTTTAATTTCTTCTCCCACATCGATATCTTTTTTGATTGCTTCTTCCTCTTCGATATTCTCTTTGATTGCGTCTCCTACATTGATATCTTCTTTAATTGCTTCTTCTTCTTCGATATTCTCTTTGATTGCTTCTCCCGCATCGATATCTTCTTTGATTGCTTCTTCCTCTTCGAAACCCTCTCTGAAAGCTTAACGAATTAAAACATAAACCGCGAGCTGCGTGCAGCTCGCGCACCACCCAACCTCTAGTTATTATACTATATATAGCTCGATTACCATTGACTGACTCACTGATTGACATGATTGTTCTCCCAGATGCCACCTCTTAGGGTTAAAATTTTTGGTGGATTCGTATAGAGGGAGTGGGGGCGACCTCAGGAAAAATCTGACATTTCCCCTTTTCACCCCCTTTCACCCCCACCCCCCATGTATCTCGGAAACTATAGGTCGTAGAGGGTTTGCGCTCAAACTAATGTTGCTCAGGATTTATTTTAATATAAGGATCCGTAAAAAAAAATTAGGGTTCCATACAAAAAAAATATTATCCCATACAAAATTTTCACCCCCTCATACAAATTTATTTTTTCTTTACGTCTATGGCAATGTTTGTTTTCCCAGATTGAATTGTATAGATTTAGTGTAGTTTAGGTGTAGGGTTGGTGTAGGGTAGGTGTAGGGTAGGTGTAGGGTAGTAGTAGGGTAGTTGTAGGGTATTTGTAGGGTAGTAGTAGGGTAGTTGTAGGGTAGGTTTAGGGTTGGTGTAGGGTAGTTGTAGGGTAGTTGTAGGGTAGTTGAAGGGTAGTTGTAGGGTAGGTGTAGGTTAGTTGTAGGGTAGTTGTAGGGTAGTTGTAGGGTAGTTGTAGGGTAGGTGTAGGGTTGGTGTAGGGTAGTTGTAGGGTAGTTGTAGGGTAGTTGTAGGGTAGGTGTAGGGTAGTTGTAGAGTAGTTGTAGGGTAGGTGTAGGGTAGGTGTAGGGTAGGTGTAGGGTAGTTGTAGGGTAGTTGTAGGGTAGGTGTAGGGTAGTTGTAGGGTAGGTGTTGGTTTTCGTTTTCGTTTTCGTTTTCGTTTTAGATTTCGATTTCGGTTTCGGTTTCGGTTTCGATTTCGATTTCGATTTCGATTTCGATTTCGATTTCGATTTCGATTTCGATTTCGATTTCGATTTCGATTTCGATTTCGATTTCGATTTCGATTTCGATTTCGATTTCGATTTCGATTTCGATTTCGATTTCGATTTCGATTTCGATTTCGATTTCGATTTCGATTTCGATTTCGATTTCGATTTCGATTTCGATTTCGATTTCGATTTCGATTTCGATTTCGATTTCGATTTCGATTTCGATTTCGATTTCGATTTCGATTTCGATTTCGATTTCGATTTCGATTTCGATTTCGATTTCGATTTCGATTTCGATTTCGATTTCGATTTCGATTTCGATTTCGATTTCGATTTCGATTTCGATTTCGATTTCGATTTCGATTTCGATTTCGATTTCGATTTCGATTTCGATTTCGATTTCGATTTCGATTTCGATTTCGATTTCGATTTCGATTTCGATTTCGATTTCGATTTCGATTTCGATTTCGCTTTGATTTCGATTTCTTCTCTTTGATTGCTTCTTCCACTTCTAAATCATCATCGATTTCTACTTATACTTCGATATCCTTTTCTTAATTTCTTCACAATTTCGATTTCGATTTTCCTCTTCGATTGCTTCTTCCACTTCTAAATCATCATCGATTTCTACTTATACTTCGATATCCTTTTCTTAATTTCTTCGCAATTTCGATTTCGATTTTCCTCTTCGATTGCTTCTTCCTCTAAGATATCATCTTTGATTGCTTCTTTCACATCAAAATCCTGTTTGATTGATTCGTCCACATTCATTTCCTCATTGGTTGCTTTTTCCACTTCGATAACTTCCTTGATTGCTTCTCATTCATCAATATCTTCTGTTATAGCATCATCCTCTTGGATATCCTCTTTGATTGTTTCTTTACCATCGATATTCTTTTTGATTGCTTCCCTTACTTCAATATCCTCAATTTTAGCATCTTCTATTTTAATGTCCTCTTAGATTGCTTCTTTCACTTCTAAATCCTCATCGATTGCTTCTTCTACTTGGATATCTTTTTTAATTGCTTCTTACACTTCAAAATCCTCTTTGATAGCTCTACAATGCAACAATGAAACCGCGAGCTGCGTGCAGCTCGCGCACCACCCAACCTCTAGTTATATTATATATAGCTCGATTACCACTGACTGACTCACTGACTGACTGATTGACATGATTGTTCTCCCAGATGCAACCTCGTAGGGTTAAAATTTTTGGTAGATTCGTATAGAGGGAGTGGGGGCGACCTCAGGAAAAATCCGACTTTTACCCTTTTCACCCCCTTTCACCCCCACCCCCCATGTATCTCGGAAACTATAGGTCGTAGAGGGTTGGCGCTCAAACTAATGTTGCTCAAGATTTATTTTTATATAAGGATCCGTAAAAAAAAATTAGGGTTCCATACAAAAAAATTATTATCCCATACAAAATTTTCACCCCTTCATACAAAACTTTTTTTTTCTTTTGTTTTGTGGAATCGTATAGATATTTACTGTAGGTTAGGTGAAGCTGTAGGTGTAGGGTAGTTGTAGGGTAGTTGTAGGGTAGTTGTAGGGAAGTTGTAGGGTAGGTGTAGGGTAGTTGTAGGGTAGGTGTAGGGTAGGTGTAGGGTAGGTGTAGGGTAGTTGTAGGGTAGTTGTAGGGTAGGTGTAGGGTATGTGTAGGGTAGTTGTAGGGTAGTTGTAGGGTAGGTGTAGGGTAGGTGTAGGGTAGTTGTAGGGTAGGTGTAGGGTAGTTGTAGAATAGGTGTAGGGTAGTTGTAGGGTAGTTGTAGGTGTTGGGTAGGTGTAGGGTAGTTGTAGGGTAGTTGTAGGGTAGGTGTAGGGTAGTTGTAGGGTAGGTGTAGGGTAGGTGTATGGTAGGTGTAGGGTAGGTTTAGGGTAGGTGTAGGGTAGGTGTAGGGTGGTTGTAGGGTAGTTGTAGGTTAGTTGTAGGGTAGGTGTAGGGTAGTTGTAGCGTAGTTGTAGGGTAGGTGTAGGGTAGGTGTAGGGTAGTTGTAGGGTAGTTGAAGGGTAGATGTAGGGTAGTTGTAGGGTAGGTATAGGGTAGGTGTAGGGTAGTTGTAGGGTAATTGTAGGGTAGGTGTAGGGTAGTTGTAGGGTAGGTGTAGGGTAGTTGTAGGGTAGTTGTTGGTCGATTTCGATTTCGTTTTTATTGCTTCTTTTACATCGATATCCTCTTTTATAGCATTTACCACTTCGATATCTTCTTTGATTGCTTCTTGAACATCAATATCATCTCTCAAAGCATTATCCTCTTGGTTATTTTTTTTTTGATTGTTTCTTTCACATCAGTAAACATTTTTGATAGCTTCTTCAACTTCGGTATCCTCTTTGATTGCTTCTTCCACTTCGATATCCTTATTAATTGCTTCTTTCACTTCAAAATCCTGTCTTATAGCTTTACAATGCAAGCCAAAACCGCGAGCTGCGTGCAGCTCGCGCACCACCCAACCTCTAGTCTATGTAATAAAGCTTATTATAAAATATCTGATTATTTAGATGACAAAAAAGTTTGGGATGAAACTGCGTTTGCGTCACGTTACGAATTGGTGGTAAATTAAAAAAATGACGTTTCAAAGTGTACTTTACAGTTCCTACTGAATAAATGAATTTTGAATTTTGAATTTTGAATTTTGAATTTTGAATTTTGAATTTTGAATTTTGAATTTTGAATTTTGAAGTCCAGTCCAGTCCAGTCTTCGCTCAGGTCCTGTTTTCTACTATAGCCATGGCGACTATAACAAAAAACAATCGGCGCACATTTTTCTTCATCAGAGAATTCCCGTTCAATCTTCTTTTATTCAATTTCACTAATACTTGTGTCTTATAACTAACGTATAACGGTTATAATACCATGAATATTACGACGACATACATTATAAAAACACTAGAAAATCAAATTTAATAAAATTGACAACCGTCGTTCAAGGTGAAAAAAATGGTGTCCGGATATTTTCAGACTAATGAATTAGATTTAGAGATCTAGAGGCACCATGATTCAAATCAAAATATGATATATGGACAATAACTTCACCAAAACGATCTGACCCGGCTCTTTACTACAACAATTTAAGGTTTTCTAATTATTGTTGGGTTTTGTCAGAAAGGGTTAGCGGAATTTTTACTAAATGTTTTGTCTTCTTCATATCTAATAATCAACACCGCAAACTCACGCATTCCGCATGATTCAATAACTATCGTTCTTTAAGCCAAATCTATATCATAATAATGTTTCCGAGTACAGTTAACTGACATGCAATTTAAAACACAATACAGTGTAAGTTATTTGTACGGAACACAATCAAACTACAAAGGTGTTTAGCGTCCAACTTACCAACCGGTAGGTTATGAAGCAGAGTTTTGTTGCCAGAATGCAAAGTGCACGGTACTCAGGCTGAGTTACTCGTGAAAGTTATGTACAGTTAATATTCGTATGGGGCGAGTGTAAAGTGTAAACACACTTGTCAAACATACGGGAGAGTTTGTGAGGGGATGTTTGAGTATCTTGTTCCATCCAGACTTTTAAGAGACTGGTTATCACAGGCATAACCAGACTACCTACAGTAGGGGCAAGTCAGATACAATTCCTAGCCCCGCCTGGGTCGCAGAAGGTTGCGGGTTCGATTCCCGCCGTGGGACAAATGTTTGCATGTTCTGCAGGTATTTGTTTCGGGTCTTGGTGTTTTCTATGTATGATATGTATGTATTTAAAAAAAAATATATATGTAATATATCAATCATTGAGGTTCCTATAACACAAGCTCTGCTTAGTTTATGGCTAAATGATTCTGTGTGATAGTCGAGCATTATTTATTTATTTTAAAGCCAGGTAATCAGAGCAAGGCAATAATTAACTAATTTGGGGTAGTTTATAAATAAAATCTCCGTTTAACTTAACACAACTAATTATAACTAAAATAAGCCAGTTTAACTTTAGTAGTTTGCGCTTAATGCCGTAATCTAAATCCAGAAGCAACATGCAAACTTCTATTTAACATATATTTGACCTTTTAAGTGGTAACTGATTACTGTATCAAGTAGGACCTAGGACTTATAAAGAGGGTACAGACTGTTACTTCTGGTTGTAGGATTACTTATTGACACGGGTTTTGAAAAATGTACAAGTTTACTAGTTATAATCATGTTTATTCTTTCATTCTACTAACCCCACTTATAAGTAGAGTACGAATATACAACCCATATAAATGAAGACTTCTGTGGCGTAGTGGGCGTAGGCCCGCTTGAGACACAGAAGGTTCGACGGCGGGTTCAATTCCCGCTGCGGGACAAATGTTTGCTTGTTCTGCAAATATTTGTCTCGGGTCTGGGTGTTTAGTGTTTTTAGTATATCAATCATGTGGTTCCCATAATACAAGCTCTGCTTATTTTGGGCCTACATGATGTTGTGTGATAACGTCCAGCATTATACTGTACGATATTTTGTACGAGGGTCTGTGTCTTTGTTGACTCTCATCTTTGTACCGGCTGAACAGATTTGGATGTTTTGAGGTTTAGATAGATAGATAACTCTTTCATCATCATCATCATCAGCCTATAGCAGTCCACTGCTGGACATAGGCCTAACTCTTTATTGCACACCAAACAATTACAAATATTAAAATTAACTTTCTAAAGTATAAAACTAATTCGCGGTTACAAATTTACTAAATAAATACTCTTTATAAACACATAGGCTCTTTATCTAGATCTGAGTTGTCAGATAATAGGGTTAGAAAATTAGGCTTTAATGCTAGATAGGTACATTTAAACGTGGCCAGTTAATCCTATTAAAAAGAGAAAAAAGACATTTCTCAGAGCTATTAGTCGAGATAAATCGAAAAAGTGCGACCGAAGGAATTCTTCCTCACAGACTAAGCTCTCTGTTGTCCATTTGCTACAGCTTAATTTGTCGTTGGTTGAATTATAAAAGCTGGTAGCGTTTATTGGCTGACATCGCCATCATGACCAACGAATTCAAATACTATTTTGTATTTACATTAACATAATATTCTCTATCTCATTGTGTAACTATACAAAAATATTGTAAAAATAATTATTTATTGTCGTTTGTTTTATACACAGAATTTATGTCAGACCTGAAACCTTGGACTAGCTTATCATAAATATATTTTTATCGCTGTACCACGCAAGCTGAAGGCGCAGGCTTTCAGTGATTTTAGACTAAGGGTGAATCCCTCGACGGCTGTTAACCATCCATCATGTTGCAACCAGGGGATCAGGTGATGTTCCAAAGATTAAACCTTATGCGAACTTGACACGTAGATAATGCTTTATGTTACGAACCCTCCAGATATTCATTAGCGGAGTCTCTCCAAGGAATATCCACAAGTTTGAAGATATAATATCCTTCATAATATTCAATTATATTCATAGGGTATTATAGTTATCATGAAAAGAACAGCTATTGGATTTACAAAACAAAAATGAGATGTCAATAATTTTATACCTACCATTGTTCTCGAATCTTTTATTAACGATGAATGTAATAAAGAGGCTTTATTCGACGTTCAATTCGATGAATGGTGTGTTCCAGAGGCTTATTGGCTGCGGATAAAATGTACGGACTTTAAAAGCCTTGAATACTTGCATGACCGTTCCGATTCGCGATGCTATGCATCCACGTATAACTTGTGAATAATTTGTAAAATGCGGGTAGTCGTAACTCTCTTTGGTGTCGGATCTAGTCAGTCGGGTGCCAGCTATCGTGAGCCGTGCACGTGTATGGCGCTCCGTATTGTGCAGAGTATGAAAGGTTAGTTTTATTATTCTGCTTTGAGCGACAGTTCGAGCACGTTCACCGTTGTTAAATTTGGTTAGTATTTCGTGTTTTTATGTTTACTCTTGATTGTATTTTTTGTATTAGTATGTAAATTGTTACAACAGTTTTACGAAATAGCTAAAAAAATACTATCAAAAAACGTCTACAGGTGCGTAGTTCAACATTTAATACTGGCTTTCACCTGCGAATTCGCGGTCGTAAAAAAGTAGCTTTTATGTTAATCCAGGTAACGATCTATGTGTATTCTAAGTTTCACCCGAATTCGTTCAGCCGCTACGGAGTTGAGTGGGAACAAACATGCTATCTCTCTCTCTCTCTCTCTCTCTCTCTCTCGCACACAAATACACATTTAATATAAACACACTCACAAACACAATCTTTTGCATTTATAATGAATGACGACCTCTGTGGTGCAGTGAGCCCGCCTGAGACGCAGAAGGTTGCGGGTTCGATTCCCGCTGCGGGAGAAATGTTTGCATGTTCTGCAGATATTTGTCTCGGGTCTGGGTATTTTCTATGTATGATATGTATGTATTTACAAAAAATAAGTATAATAAGTAGTTTAACAAACATGTGGTTCCTCTGGATGCTGTGTGGTAACGTCCAGCATTATTTATTATGATTATTATAATCATGATGTGATATTTTACTCATTAAATAAACAAATTTTTTTTAGTACAAAAGCATTATTGCAGTAAACCTTCAGACAAAGATAAAAATAAAAGGTTTACCAGAAAATGTTTATCTCAAAAGTTTTATAATTACATTGCCAGTTGCAACGTTGAAAGAATACCTAACAAAGTCGGAAACAGATTTATTAAATCTCAGCAAATCTTTAAGGAAGACACTTTGTATAATTGGAGAGTCCTAGAGAGAAGAATATCTTGGCACAGAATAACTCTGATCGAGACGTTTCTAAATAAGGAAAATAATTTCACCAAAAAGATGTGACCAGGCTCTTCACTACAATAATTTGATATGATCAATGATTTGAGGAAAACTCTCATCGTGTCTGTATCTATCCGATATTTTTTTCGTAGAAAACGTGATGCTGCTAATAGTAGATTGTTTTACAAAGGGACTAAACCATCCCATTATATAGGAGGATGACAAGACAGAGTTATAATGGGTGTGTTTGGCCCGAGTAAAACACTCTACTTTCCACTTCGATTGCGAGAAAATAAAACAATTCAAAATTAGACAATTTTCAGAAATGTTATTAAAAATTAATCAACCTTCATAAAACATCACCAAGAGGGTTCTATTTAAAAAAAAAAAGATTGACGGAGCACCAAGAAGTCGAGTTTTTATGTAAGAGAACGAATGCTTTGTACGGGCTGATGATTTTAGACAAAAATTAAAAAGAAAACATACTTTTTAGCCCGAGGTATTAAACTCGAGTTTTAGGCCCGCTAAGCTACACTATTATGATATACTTTTTGAGCAAGAGAAGTGAAAAAATATATGTTTGTCTCTATCTATATTAAACTGTGATATCGATGAATTATCTTTCTTTTTCTGATAATTTAAAAGATGCTCGATTTTATGAGTAGTTTTGAAAATATATCAGACTAGCTTATGCCGCGAGTTTTTCTTTACAGATAGGCTTTCGTTTGACTGCCATTTCACCTATTGGTAAGTGATGATAGCACGCATGCCTAGAATGTACCTATTTCTTACTTCCTATACTACTCTTCGCTTGAATATCCCGTAGTCGAAGTAAGTAAGAGCCTTATAGTATATATTTAGTTATTTTTCTTTGAAAATGAAGGACTTTCCATACACAACTTCATCACTCTTTTCACCTCTTCGGGGGTGGAATTATCAAAAACATGTATAAATTAATTTTCAATCGTCAGGTTAAATACAAAATTGGATGATACTAACTTCGAAACTGACAGACTTTCAAGCAAACTTTCATCCGCTATTTTACCCCCTTAGCGGTGGTTATTTCTAAAAAGCCTTCCGTAATGGATCCTTAGTATACTATAAAAGATAGCGGTTTACGCTGTGCGTTGATATATCGCCCTGTCAGTCAATTTACCATTTCATTTACATATTACATATATGTAAATATATTTTTGTAGCTGCGGCCCGCGGTCCTGTTTAGGTGATACCGGGATAAAAAGTAGCATAGGTATTGTTAATCCAGTTCACAAACTATGTACATTTCAAGTTTCATTAAAATCCATTCAACTGTTACGGAGTAGAATGGAAACAAACCTACTAACACACAAACTTTGCAATTATAATATTACCATCCTATTCATAATGGTCCTGTAAACCTCAGATAGCTAAAATGGCGTTAAAATATGAAGTCACTTCTTTTTATTTACATTTAAATGACAGTGACAAGGTAGCTTTAAATACATTTGATTTTGAATATCCCCCTTAAATTGTGTAATAAATGTATCACTACGATTTCTGTTTAACAGCTAAATTGTATCGTATCATATTCAAAATTAGCTTGAAAGTTCCAAACCAAAGCGAAAAAGATCTCCACTTTAGAACGGCGGCACAAAGAAGTTTCCAGCTCGTTGGGCAAAAGTAGGTTAAATATGTAATTGGGGTTTCAGCCCCTGCTTTACAAACAAAGAACAAGACTTGCTTTGAGTTTCTTGGACCATCTTGGTCGTGAATATACTTTTTTAAGCTACTTCTTTACAATGTTGATAATAGGTTGAATTATCTACGACCTTACAATATTAAACCAAAGTTAGCTTGTTACTTAAAATTGATATTTGCTTAAACTTAAATTTAAGATGGGATGTATTTGTTTGTGTTTGTATTTCTAAGCTAACAAACAATAGAATACGATAATATTTCAGTCTAAAGATAATTTATATTTATTGTAGGTACGGAGAATTCACGTCTGTAAACGAGAAAATTAAAAAAGTTAAACTTCTACTACATACTCCGTAAACTGATTTCCATAATATTATGTTCAAAAAAATGTAGGTGTATCAAATCACGCATTCTTTTTTCAAATAATAAATAAGGATAAATCCTTATTTTTATCTACTTTATTTGAAAAAAGAATGCGAATGGTATGGTTGAAACCATAGAACAAAACTAGTAATAAATCTAAAGATAAACTCTAATCCAACCTCTTTGAATTAAACATTAATTTCAAACACATTTTTTGATGTTGTTATTCAATTAAAGTTGAAATGAATTGCTAAAATATATCCATGTCGTAAGTAGGTAATACATAATTAATGATACAAGTAAATTGTAATATATGACCGATTAATTTGGTTCTAGGGCCTTGGCTTTTACGGGCGGCCAGCCGGCATGGGCGGCGATCAAATTGGATTATTGTATAAATTTACGGTGGTATTTGCTTATAATTATGGAGTACAGTTTGGTCATTAGTTGATTTCTTACTCTTTCGAGGATATTATCATTAATAACCTGAACTGACAGCTTTGTTATTAGGAACCATGAATTTGACGGTGTGACCTTGTGACCTCGTGAAGTGTGACCTCAAAATAGAGTTAGAAGTACTGTTTAGTGTAAATACTTAAAATACGATTACGGTTATATCTAAAATTCAACTGTAAACCATATGTAATTTATTTTTCATTATTTTTTATTATTAATTTATGTATCAATTTTTTGTAGCAATGTGATAATGTGTTTGTGAGTATGGATGAATATATGAATTTTTATTACTCTTTCAAAAACTACTGAACGAATTTGGATGAAACTTGGAAGTTTGTGCTTTGGTTTAACACATAGGCTAGTTTTTATCCCAGTACCACGCGATGTTTCTCGACTTCCAATCCGGAGGTAATGGGTACGAATCTCAGCCGTACCAATGGATTTTTCCGTTACAAAATTTTATAAGCGCATTACCACGTGCTCGAAACAGTGAAGGAAAACATCATGAAGAATCCGGCATGCCCGAAAACATAAATTCGAAAAGCATGTGCTAGGTTAGTATTCCCATAAAAGCGGTGATGGGCTTGCAATGATCCGAATGTAATTTTTCGACTTGCCTCTGATTACCCCCTGTATATACATCTGTACAGGTATTATCAATAGATTTGCGCATGCTAATATCTGTTGATACTTATTCATATTTATATTCATACTCATTAATTGCGTACACATAGGTACATTGGTTTGCTTAGGTGTAAGATTAAACATCAAGTGCGCAAGCGTCGAGCCCTTCATCACACAGTGAATGGTTCGATAATGTACTAGCTGTATGGTGAGTGAAGGAACACCGTGTGTTTTAGTCGCTAGGCCACCGAGCTAGCGAGAGCTAGTTGCTGGCGGAGAGTCCGAGAGATCCCCCCAACTCTCCCCGAGTTCAAGGATATTCGTAGCGCATTTTCACACCGACAAAAAATGTGTAAGATTATGTATATACAAATAAATACATGAGCATTGTAAGGATGCAATACTCGCCGTGAAGTTCTTTCAAACTCCTTAAACTTTTAACGAATTTTTAGAATTAAATTAAATCGTAATGTCATCTGTCAAATAATTCCAGAATATAACCCGAGATAAATTGATTTAGCCGGAGCGGCGGTGTCACAGGGCATAATAAATCTACGTAAACTCAATCTTAAGGCCATAACAATACGAATCTATTGCGAGCAAAGGTATTTGGATATATTCAATATTTTGTTTTTTGCTGGGAATCTTATAAATCGATGCTCTTTATTCCAAAAGCTTTTGATTATTGGATTCTAAGGCTTTTTGTTCGAGCAATCTATTTTGTGCTTCTTGTACTTGTCGTCAACTGGTAAGCTTCTGGGTATTTGAACACAGACACTTAATTTTTTTAAGAAATAAAATGTATACCTATTGTATTTATTTATTAATAAAAAGTTATACATAATAACGTTTATTTATAATAACAAAAATAACGTTTATTTAAAAAAACAAAAACCTGTGACAGGTTTGTCAATTTTGTCAAGTGCTTGTAAAGTTGTCTAAGCGGTCACTCGAGTTCTTCTTCTTCTTCTTCGTATGAGCTAGTGACCAACTCTGGTGTCGGAGTTTTTAGGCCGCCCGAAGGCTTCCGACATGGCTTAACGACAGAAAAGCCGGGACCAACATCTTAACGTGCCTTCCGAAGCACGGAAGCGCTCAAATCGTAATGTCACTAAACGGTCACCCATCCAAGTAATGACCGGGCGGAGTGTTGCTTAACCAAGGTGATCTGCTCGAGTTAAATTATAGTTTATGCAAGTAACTAAAACAATAAAAACATTCCTGAGAAAATAAGCTGTGTCAGTCTGAGATTGACTTGTTACAAAAAAGGTTATGATGTACGGTACGATATAATAATGTCAATGCATTATCTTGTTGTGATGACAATAGTTATTCATCAAAACCAAAATCGTGAAGTTGTGATGTCACTGAAACCTGAGATGTATAAAAATGAACGTATGTGAGAAAAACAGAAAGCAAATAACGAGAGAGGTTCAGGTGGCACGAACCGTAAAACGACCTACTTAACTGCTTTGGAACTAAACTATGGGGACTTGGAGAAAATGGAATGTGTTTTCGGAACTACTTATACGGGTTGACTGAGCTTATTTCTCTAAGAAATTATAGGACACCTACCTTACGCTGTAGCATGAAGTGAAATCTCGACAAATATCCATAATGTAAGCAAAAAATTGAACTAAAATAACAAAACCTACCATGAAAGTGACCTAAAATTTAAAATAGTGTACAAATCTAAAGATGATCTGCATAGAAGAACATTATCTGATGATTTCTAAAACAGATTTCGTAATCTATCAAAATATGGAGTCTACACAAACCGCCGTCCAAGTCGGGTGTACACGAGTAGAGTATAAGGTAGAGTCACCTAGCGTAACTACTCTGCCATTTCAATACCGGTTTCAGTATAGTAACTGTCTTCACGTAAATTTATATTTTGTTAGTAGACTAACTAGTGTTTTTTAGAACTCCATGTACGTCGCTCGAATATTTCTCGTCCCCTCAATGGAAAAAAACCTCTAGCAAAAAAGTCTAAAATAGTTTTACTCTACATATACTTCAATGTGTGTATGTGTATGGGTCAATTCATCGGAAAAGTGTGCGATACGGTACCGAAAGTAAAAAAGCATTGATTGGTGACGATAAACCGGAATGAGTAAAAAGAATAGCAAGTAAAATAACAAAGTTTAATAAGCTCATAGTAAGAAGGTAGAATAGAGTGAGCACCTAGCTAGCTGAAAACCGCGAAGCTAGTCACTCTTTTCTTTCAAGTTTTAGTACTTTACAATGCTATTTATTCTACATTAGTTTAATTGGTAGCACAGTAAGTACTCTACCGTAATAGGTACTATTCCGTTTACTCTACCCGTGTACAACATTATACTAGGCTACACGACCACATAGCGCCGTAGACACGGAGATGGGCGATGCCGGCGGCTTTGGTGAATATCAATCTCTAACTATGTCAGTTTATTCAAAGAACGACGACATTACGATATCGCGGGAACAACTAACTTGAATCGGAGCTCGGTCAGTTCAGTATAGCTATCTGAAAATCCAATCACGACAGCAAACATTGTTCTCATTGCTGATCTGTTAGCGTTTAGTTTGAGTAACGGATTTCTGTTCGTGGCCTTGTTCTATTATTAGTTATGCAGTTTTGACGTGGAAAATGCCTTTCACATCAGATAATAAAAGAGCGACTTTTTATGACATCTTATCAGGTAGATGCTTATTTATATTGGATGAAAGAAAATCAAGTTGTTCCTACCTAATGAATTTTTTAAATACGTTCCTATTCATTTTTGCTATCCTGCCTCATCGAAATAGGCATTCATAATTAAATAATAAAAATGTTTACTGACATACTTAAGTTTTACAAAATTTTCGTAGTGAATCCATAGCCTAGACTAGTTGAAAACTGTTTCAGGAGCCAGTGGCTTCTCCCAGTTTTTGAACTTATGTAACATAATTATGCCTTAATGTTCAAAAATTATAAAGTCTATATGAATAGTTTTACACAATTAGAAAAAAAACAATTTCAATTTTTTTGCATTCGAACGACACTTCAAATCACTTAAAGGCTTATTAGACCACGCAGTATTCAGTCTGCCTTAGTAAGACTGTCTTACTGACTTAATTAGTCAAGCCTAAGACCGACTTAGAGGCTTACTCTTATCAAGCTACTCTAAGTCTTACTAAGACAGAAATACCGCGTGGATTAATAGGGCTTTTATGCTAATTTGTAATACTTACTTTAATAATTAGAATAGTTGTCCAGGCTCTAACATTATTTAGAACTAGCAGAGGCCTACTCTGAATGTAGGTTGAGCACTTTTACTACCTACACGAATTTTCGTCTCCCTAAGCGTCTCATGCTGAATGCTGATCCAATCTGCGTTCTATTCACTAGGTTTTATGTCTGAAATCAGTTGTCGTACTGAAGATACTCAGTTATCTTTAGATTGATGTTATGTCTAGTCTACAAAGTCTGTTGTTACATAGTTATAAGGTTTAAACGCTGGTGCCTAAAAATAAACGATTCAAGGTTAACAGATCAATATTTGCCAACAAGGCTATTGACGAGCCCAGTGGTTCAGTGGGGTTAACATGCTGAGAAGGTTCGATTGTCTATACTAAAGATTGGGAAGATCTATAACTTAAAGACTGAATACTTAATTACTACAGACCCAACACCACACCATACTAGTTTATAACAGGCCACTGCTGGACATAGACCTCCCCTAATAAAGGGGGAAGCCCATAATCCCCACGCTGAGCATGCGGGTTGGGGATCGCAGGGCACAGCTTCTCGTACTGCTGACGCTGCTGCCCGTTGGCGGTCAGGGAATTTAGCTGTGCCACTGTTAGGCTGCGCTTAGCCGCTAGCCACCAGAGCATCGTTTTAATACAGCAGGGTGAACCATGGGCAGGTGAAGTGAGGTTGGCTTAGACTCCGAAGATCGAGGTTGGAACTCCTTACACCCCCAGAATGAATGCTTATTGTATTAATTCTGGGTCTAAGTATTGTTTATCTAACACTTTTTGTCTCTTACCTTACTAAAATAGTAATAAATTTAATTTTAGTACCATTTATGACACCTGAAATAGATATTTACAGTAAGATGAAATTACATCTAATGGAAGAAAATTATGGTAATATCCTTAATTAAATTTAATAACGGCTATTTCGCAAAGTGATAATGAAAAAGTTGAAGTTACGGGACGGTCGATGTCTCCTTTACCAAGTTTTCCTTAATTAGGTAATTAGGATCCTACGGGCGTACAATGACCGTACCAGCAAGGTAATGACTTTAATAGAATTACCTATCAAAAGGTCCACACACATACACCAGCCTATATCAGTGCACTGCTGGTCATATGCCTACCCTAATAAAGGGGGATAGATATGCCCATAATAACCACATTAGGCTACCAGGTTGGGGATCTCAGTGTCGAAGGGCAAAACTTCTCGCACTGCCGATGCTGCTGCCCATCGGCAGCCGGGGGATTTAGCTATGCCCGTGTTAGGCTGGGCTATGCCGCAATCAGCTGGCAGCCAAACCCTCGTTTGTTAGTTAGCAGAGTACACCACGTGGAGGTGAGGTTGGCTTGGGTTCCGAAAATGGGGGTTGGAACCCCTTACACTCAAAAAAAAGGTTCAAATATGCGAAAATATGTCGGATGTACTCATTAAAGTGTACCTCTACGGAAAGGACAGAGGGTATAATTGAATGATGGAAGAGACCGTTTTGTATTCAAAATGTGAGCGCTTTTCAATTTTGATGAACCCAAATATCGGGTATCGGGACCGGATCGAATGTACTATCACAATGAAAGTTCAACAGAAACCTTTTCGATAAATTGTGGAACGAATCAATGTTGCGAAATGAAGTTACTCAATATATCGAGTATTGGCTCAGTACATTTATATCTTACTAGCTTTTGCAAGTGGCTTCGCTTGCATCTCTCGGGATCAGTACTTTTTTGAATGAAAGGTATTTTTTTTTTACATTGGATGGCCTTTCTTTTGTCCACGAACTCACCTGTGTGAAGTAAAGTTGTAGTCTAAGATGGAGCAAGAAGATCCAGAAGACACCTAGACACAAACTCTACCTCTACCTTTCTCTAGACTTAAAGATTCCCGGATTATAGTTATCATGAAAGACAGATGCCGGTAGAGTGTTCCAATCCATTGCGGTTGGCATAATTAATGTAGAAAAAAACCGCTTAGTGCGAATAGGTATCTACTATAGGGTGCCTTTCATCCAGTCTTTTTCTGTACCCCTGAGTGTACGCAAAATGTCATGATTATCAGTTGTAGTACTCGTAACAGTTGAGGATTGAATGCGTAACAAACAAAACTCGCATTTGTATTTATAATTATTATATTCAGGATTATAATAATGGTAGAATCATGTTCCTAGCCATGTTGTAGATGAAGCATGGTGAAGTAGTTTTAACTTTTGTCACTTTCAGTACCGTTGCCGATTTGGTGCATAATCTATATTATTTGGTAATCTACCTCAGATTGGGTGAATAACGGGTCGTTTAGAAACTAAATTTAGGTAAAGGTATAAACGACCGATTGGAAAATGGGGTGGTACGAAAGATTGTGTCTGTGTTAGTATTTTTGGTAACTCTTAAATCCAGCTAAATGGATTTGGATCAAATTTTAACCAGCTTCCGCCCACGGCTTCGCTCGCGTCGTATCTGGATAAAAAGTAGCCTACTTTTTTCTTAATTCAGGTCATAAACTATGCATATGTATACCAAATTCCATCCAAATCAGTTTAGCGGTTACGGAGTTGAGTGGGAACAAACATACAGACACACACTTTTTATCCCGGTACCACTAGAGGAACAGCTGGCGAAATATATAAATTCACGCAAAAACATGTATCACTACGTAGGTAGGATAAAACATCGTAGATCAATTTTGTGTTTGACCCTTCAGGCACGCAAACTTCCTCATAATAATGTTACTGTAACAAAGGGTCAATTTAATATTTTGGCTTCATACAAACCTTATTTAATCTGTGGATCGCATTTATAATGTTCAATGAAGGGTAGAAAGGCCTTTCTACGGCCTTGAGCGCTGTTGTTCGGTTTAATAACGACTTTATAAACATACATAGTACATTTGTACATTTTTTCATACAAGTGGACCGCAATTTTTTTTGAGAAATAAATATTCTTTAACCTGATATAGACGGCCTCTGTGGTGCAGTGGGCGAAGGCCCGTCTGAGACGCAGAAGATTGCAGTTTTTATTCCCGAGCGAGACAAAATTAAATGATCTGCAAATATTTGTCTCGGGTGTTGGTGTTTTCTTTATAAAAATGTGTATGTGTAAACAAACATTTATGTATATATAAGTAGTATATCAATCATGGTTCCCACAATACAAGCTCTGCTTAGTTTGGGAATAGATGATGTTATAATTCTTCAGCATTATTTATTTATTCAAACATAATAGGTACCTATAATACCTACTTTTTAACAAATGTATGTATGCTCTGGAGAGTAGTAAGGTAATAGTAGATTGTTTTACAAGGGACTAAACCTTCATAAAACATCACCAAGACGGTTCTATTTAAAAAAAAAAAGATTGACGGACATTTGACGGAGCACCAAGAAGTCGAGTTTTTATGTAAGAGAACGAATGCTTTGTACAGGCTGATGATTTTAGACAAAAATTAAAAAGAAGAAATACTTTTTAGCCCGAGGTATTAAACTCGAGGTTTAGGTAGCGGGCCTAAACCTAAATAGCTACACTATTATGATACACTTTTTGAGCAAGAGAAGTGAAAAAGTGTTTTTCATAGTTAAACATCACAACAACCTAATCAAACAATAACCAAGATATACCAACTTCTTTGATCATAAAAGAGCGAGAGGTCTGAATTTTGTGTTGCTCTAAAATTAGTTTTTGTAGAAGATTGTAAATTATGGTTCGGAAAGGATTTATTTTTATATTTCATTTTATTCATTCTTTATTCAATGGCTTCTGGGATAATTTTCCATAATTTCGACAGTATCATGTATATCACACCAAGATTTAAAATGCGAACGCTTGTGTGTGTGAGTATGTTTGACGTCGCTTCACGCTGTAACTGCTGAACGGTTTTGGATGAAACTTGGAATATACATAGTTTAACATAGTTTAGGACCTGGCTACTTTTTACCCCAGTATCACGAGCACGAGCAAAGCTGCGGGCGGAAGCTAGTTGTTCATAATAATATGAGACGTTCAGTCGTCCAGTCTTCAGTCAGGTCCTGTTCTGCTATAGAAATGGCGACTATAATTAAAATCACCGAATAATTTTCTTTATCAGAGAATATCAGTATAAAAATTATTAAGCTATTGCATACCTTCTATCGAGGGCCTTGAGCGCGGGGACCGAATCCAGAAATTCCGTAACAAAAAAAAACCTCACGCTCCCCACTCCGACGGGCACGGAGGTGTGGCTTGAAGGCCGTGCATTATCTAACGTCGTTTCTTTTCGGCAGTCTTCGACACGGTGTTTGTGTGCGTGCAACTAGACGTATTGTACGACTCTACGAAGCTCGTTTATTTAATATAAGAAAAAAAAATGTTTTCTTATCGGTCACCACGCTCAAAAAGTGTAACTTGAATTAATATCAAAGAAAAAGAAATACTGCATAAATAAAATAAATAAATAATTATAATTGCATAAGTTGATACAAAATGCTATGCAATAGCTTTACCGCGGCAGTCCCCGAGTGCCACACGTCTTTTTTTTTATACAATTACACTTGTGACATAATACTAACGTAATTGGTTTAAATGCCATTAAACATAAACAACATAAATCAGAAAAACACTTGAAAATAAAATAAAACAAACATGACACAACCATTCAAGTTGAAAAAACTTGACCCCATTGCTGGATTTGGGCGTGTGAAACTCTGTGATTAAAATAAAATGTCGGACAGACGTTTTACGGACCATCATACGAACATCACCCACAAAGATTCTTACTAATTTTAGAGCGAGAAGACATGATTCAGACCTCTCACTCCTATTTTGGTCTAAGATCAGAGGAGCAAAGCAGCTCTACTTCTATATTAGTTAATATTTGCATAAGTTGTGTCGCAAACAAACATAACAAATACAAAGCTGGTGATAGGTAGGTAAATAAGTAAATATAGTCGGACAGTATCGTTATTTGTAACCGAGTAAGGTAGATAACGCCATTTTCAAACCTTCGAAAGGTTTCCGAGCCGAATCTGTCAGTTTAAGTTTGATTCTATTTCGATTACTAATACGTGGGAATTTAAATAGAATCTAAGACCTCAAAACCTTACATGCAAATATTGATGAACGCGAGGACACGATGCGATCATATGACACAACGTAACACACCCCACAATTACACAATATTGAATCTGGCAAAATTCATCAGTAACGGACTCGACTCGAAAATGCTTCGAGCTAATTTTATATTTTTATGTGATTAGGCAGGTATCTGTTGGTTTCGAAATTAATATATTTGTCATTTGATTAAAAATGCCTCTACTGATATTGTTTGTCTATTTTTGCCAGGCACGTAAATGGAATTAAAGGGTAGGTTTCAGGGGTAATGTGGAAAGGCATGAAATGTAAGCAGATAAATTTGAAAACGGGACTATTTTATTTGCTGTATCAATAAAGCTTTAGATGGTGACCTTATTATACAATGAATTATTATGTAGGTATAAATTCTAAAATAATTAGATAACGAACATGTATAGGGGTTTAAAGTTCTCTAGCTCGATTCCATCAATTGAATGAAGACTCATGCTCGGAGACCCGCTCTTCCTTTAGAAATTATTTTAGAAATTCGTTTGACGTTGCATATTTTTTTTTCATTGAGTGCATGTGCTCGCTGCATTCTCGTTCCATTGCTCGGTAGGTCGTCAAAGGTTTTACTTTCAATAGAAAATAGCTTTGTCAGTGTACGTCGAAATCGTAGGTATAGAATGGTAATTAAAATTAAGTGGGTAATGCTTTTGATGGAGCAAGAAGCTATATAGGTATTTCCCTCTTTATTAAGGGCCCAGCAGTGGACCGTGGGGTGTACGGGGTTCCAACCCCCATCTTCGGAACCCAAGCCAACCTCACCTGCACGTGGTGCATCCTGCTAAACAACGAACGGGGCTCTGGCGGCCGGTTGATTGCGGCATAGCACAGCCTACATCGGCAAAGCTAAATCCCCTGGCCACCGACGGGCAGCAGCGTCGGTGGTGCTAGAAGCTGTGCCCTGCGATCCCCAACCCGTATGCCCAGCGTGGGGATTATGGGTATATCCCCTTTAATAGGGGAGGCCTATGTCCAGCAGTGGACTGATATAGGCTTGTGTGGTGTGGTGGTGGCAGTGGACTGATATAGCCTGTCTTGGTGTACTTAGTGGTGTCGATGATGCAATTTCCTTATAAAGTCGTAGACACTTTGAAACCATGTTTCTTTGTGTTGTTTTAGAGAAATCCAGGTAATTTATCATTGAAATCATAATCGTTATCGGTTTAGTAGCTAGTGGTATATAATGAAATAATGCTGGACGTTATAAAAGCATCAATAAATGCATCCCTTTTTTAACTACTCATGTTCGCGTTGGTCACCAATTCAACAGCAGGTTATGTATGATGATTTTTTATGAACTTACCTAACTTGAGAAATGACTGATTCCCCAACTTTTATCCCCTATCATACCCTCTTCAAGTTTTATTTTCGCTACAAAAAGTAGCAAATGTACTAAGGGTCGTCTGAAAAATTCATTAAAATTGATTCACCGCTTTAAATAAAACATCTATTTATTTATTTCAATTAGTCTCTGTGAAAAATTTAAAGTAAAAAATCGTAGTAGGTGAAGATTTTTTTGTTCCCCATACAAACATGCAACCTCAGAGGCTATTTTTTAAGGAGGATAAAATTAGATTAGCCTAGGTATATTATTCTGAAAACTAAACTATCTACATACCAAATTTCATCTTAAGTTGTTCAGTGGTTACGGAGATACGTGGTAACAAACATTCACATAGACTTCTGTTCCCCATACAAACTTTGCCACCCCCGTTAACAGCCTTAAGGGTTGAATTGGGAAAAATCCTGAAACAGGTGTTCATTTATTTTCAGTAGAGTCTCAGTGCAAAAATTCAAGTCGATTGATAAAGTTTTTTTTGTTTCCCATTCAACTTTACAAAAATTAGATTGGACTGTTATTCAAAAACCTAAACTATCTATATACCAAATTTCATCTAAATTTATTCAGTGGTTACGGAGATACGTGGTAACAAACATTCACACAGACTTTCACATTTACAATATTAAAGATTACTATAAGATACCAACATAGGATAGTAGACTATTACTTCAACCTTAAAAATTCACACTCTTTGATTTAAAAAATATGACCAATCCATTACAAGAGCTGCAGTATAGAGATATTTCTTTCGGATTTTATTTAAATCCGAATATTTCCTTCCGCTGTTCAATTCTTTTCGCTTATACTTCAATTTCGCGCCAATCATATTCCAGCATCTGCTCTCTGAGAGCTCAATATTTCAAATAATATCAAAAGAGAATGGAGATGCATTTCTATAGATTGGCATATAAGCAAAAAATAAATCTACTTTTAGAAAAGGTTTTTTGCTTAGATTAATAGTTTTAGAAAAGGTTTTTTTTTGCCTATATTTGCCCTTATAAATTATATCTTGCCCTTAATGCCTACACCCACGTGTTGCCAAGTCAAGGTTTCAAATTAAATCTAAATTAAAAATAGGAAAAGTGGAACACCAAGACCTACATTTTATATAGGTAGGTACTTACATTGTCAAACTAAAATGCCACCTCTTTAGATGGTTATTTTGTGACCGTCAAAAAAGCTCCGTTGTAGAACCATTAAAAAATCATTAAACAATTTAGTTACTACGGGCACTATGAGGTTCAATTATAGCTTTCCAAAATTGAGCACCGTTATTGTACACCCCCGTTTCCATATTTAAATTGGATAAGCTACTCTGATTGGTTTCAAACTCAGTTTGTTTGCTGTTGGTAAAAAAAACAAAATAGTTTGGTACTCTAGTTCTTCGACCTATTTTTGCAAAAATCTACTCAAATAATTTAATTAGCATAAAATACGATATCATGAGGATAAAAAAATCAAGTATTTATTATAACTCGTCAGTTTGGGCGTGTGTATCCCGACCTCCTTAAAAAATATGCAACCTCTTTTTAAACAATGTTCAAACACTTGATTCAAAAATAGAACAGTAGAAATCCTAGATACAATATTATTCTATTTGTTAAAAGATATTTTAGTATGTATTTTTAGAGCATGTTTTTCCAACAGATTCTTATTATTTTCCTAAATTCAGTCACGAAGAAATGGTAAAGAAAATTACTGAGCTTCCTACTTTCTTTTTTTACAGAACACGGCACAAGACGGATAATTGGGCTATAACTACGGCCATTTTAAGGTAAGGCTTAATGCTAAGAACAGTTAGTGCATTTTACTCAGTGAAATTCGAACATAATGGGATGATGGGAGACTTTTATTATTTTGGTGAGAAACAAAGCAGGCCTTTTACACTTAACCTTCTTAAAATTTTAGTCTTAAAGATAAAATATAATATTCAGAGCACACTATTTCTCATTAGGAAGGTATTTTTTTGTAATGTAGGTGGTACATTATTCTGGTTCTAGCTAACCCATAAGCTATAGGAACTATTTGCTAACTTAGTAGTAGGTATGAAAAAATTTGTAGAGTCTGGTGCCCAACATAAGGCCAACTAAGGTCTCCGATATAGAACTAAAATTGTCGACGTAGCTCAGGGAATTAGTAAGCTGAAGTGGCAGTGGGTTAGCCATATCTGCCGAAGAACCGACAACCGTTGGGGTAAACGAGTTCTTGAGTGGAGACCGCGGCTAGGCAAACGTAGTGTAGAACGCCCCCCGGCCAGGTGGAGTGACGATTTGCGAAAGGCTGCTGGTAGAAGCTGAATGCGTCGAGCTCAGAACAGGGTGCAATGGCGCTCATTAGGGGAGTCCTATGTCCAGCAGTGGACTGCTATAGGTATCCTATGATTAATTTTCTTATTGTATTTCAAGTTTGATTTTTCTATGTTGAATTGAAGACCACGTTTCGCAGAAAACGATGTTTGTTTGATTTGTTCATTAATCAAAATTGGGAATGCTATGTTTGACGTAGTCTTGGGATAACATGCTCATTACCATGCTTTGTGTATGTTGAGTGGATAAATACATGAGATAGTTAATTAACTTAGTATTATTGTGATAGGCTTGTTCGGATTAATTATGTTATAGTCCAGCTTCTATTTGTGGTCATGAAGCTAGCTCTTGACCTTGGCATACGTGGGGTCGACAATGGGGCGAGTTTTCCCAGAAAGTTCTTATTAACTCTCTTTTTGAAGCCTACTCTAAGGTCGTTAGTCAATATAAATACAGACGCTGCGAGCTGATTCAAAATTTTAGCAGTGCGCAGTATAAATTTTGTTTGAAAGCGCTTATTCCTGTTAAATGGAATATCAACTTGATGCGGATGATAGTTAGCAGTGCCACTTAAGTTCTTAAGTCTTATTAAATAGAATATCAACTTGAAGCGGATGTTTTAGCAGTGTGTTTGAGGTTCCTATGGAAGAAAGGTGAAGCGGAATAAGGATAGCTGTATATTAATTCTTGTCTATATTTTGCTATACTGAAGCCTAAAGTCGTAATCGTCATTTGATGGATAGTTAATTTAAAAATCAAAACGTATGTATTTTTGCCAGTGCTTATTATATTTATTGAGTTATCTAAAGATTCAAAAATTAGGCTTTTCTTGCCGGTATAGGATATTCAATTCAAAGGATATAATAGGATATTCAATTTCTTTTAAGAACAACAGTTTATTAAAAAAATATGGGTTTACTGGCTCCTGCCTGCGGCTTCTTTCGCATGGTACCCGAATATAAAGTAGCCTATATAATATTCCAGGCCTAATACATATTGTAAAATGTTTGATGTAAAAGTTCAGCTCAATCCGTTCAGTTGTTTTGACGTAAAGAAAGGACAAAGATTTCATATTTGTTGTTCCTATGTTCATATATCACAAACTTTGCCAAAGGTAAGACCCGGCTTTATAGTCGTTAAGTTATTTCGGAGGCCTTCGGATGGCCTAAAACATCGACGATCTTGAAGAAGAAGTAGAAAAACTTTTGCCTATAAATATTAGTAGGATTGATGAAAGACGAGTAATTTTTATAAAATTAGGTATGACTGCCGATTGTACCTACATTACTATTTTATTTTTTTGTTCTTGAATTTTTTTGTATTGGTATTGTGTGCAAAAAAGAGTTTATCTATCTATAGTTTATGTATTTTATTTAATTACTGGCTGACGCGATAGACGTTGCCCTGTCTCAAAGAGGTTATCGAAGTTATAGAAACATTCAAAAAGACGTGTGGCACTCGGGGACTGCCGCGATAAAGCTATTGCATAGCATTTTGTACAAAATGCTATGCAATGCATGCACGCACACAAACACCGTGTCGAAGACTGCCGAAAAGAAACGACGTTAGACAATGCACGGCCTTCAAGCCACACCTCCGTGCCCGTCGGAGTGGGGAGCGTGAGGTTTTTTTCGTTACGGAATTTCTGGATTCGGTCCCCGCGCTCAAGGCCCTCGATAGAAGCTATGCAATAGCTTAAAAAGATATCGAAATGCAATCAAAAAGGATATTGAAGAGAATATAAGGATATCAAAGTGGAAAATACTATCAAAGAGGATATCGATGTTAAAGAAGCAATTCCAGAAGAAATCGATGCAGGAGAAGCTCTTATTTTAATTATTTATTGCACTTTAAAAACAAATGTACAATTGGTGCACTTATATGCTAGAAAGTATTTTCTGTCAGCCAACCATGACAGGTAAAAATAATTTAAAAACAATCAAAGAAAAATATATTTTTCTAAAAGTAGCTCGTAGGTAACAGTCTATCTACAAAATGGGAAAAACCATTACTTTACTTGCAATATCTAATACTCGCTACTTTTCCAAATAGCAAACCTATCACTGACTTTCACAAAATGAGTGTCAATTTACCCGGTTTTAGTGGAATTTTTATCGGCAAGCTGCCAAGACTGAACCAACGAATCACAGCTAGTTTCTTTTATAAGAGTTCCGTTCACTGAAATTTGATTTTAAAAACACTGATTCAGTTAGTTATTAATTGCCTCAGGCGTGCATTTTGGAAAATTCATTACAAGATATTCAACAAGAAAAAATAATGATAACAAATTCCACTAAACTTCTCTGACGAGTTCAATAAAATGAGACAATAGACTCACATGCAAAGAAAGAAAAATAGCAACATGCAATTAATATTCTTTCACGAAAAAACAACAAGCTTATTTTAGTGGTTCAAACAATCATCTTAACCTATTATGAGTTAGGTCGCTTACAAAAACAACACACACAAATACACAAGAAAAACCCAATTGAAATTCGACAATGTTTCACCTTTTCCATAAGGCATCATCTGGATATGACATTCTCCCTGTCTACCTTCGGCGTTGCTACAAAAACAATGGCCTATAAAATACCCTTTAAGTCCATTTGTCTATTTCAATATTTATTGAGCTTCTTGTCAAGTAAGGTTTTCATTCAAGCAATAGTCACTGTGGATGACCATTTTATTTTACAAACTATACAACCTCTCACGAAAATTAAGAGATTATTAATGGTGATCAGCGGGTATCGAATTCTTTAACTCTTTCATCTTTTCCATTTCCTTACCAAGCCACCTTGGTCAAATTATCATGTGCCACAAAAATACATTTACTTTTCATTCATCGCAAACTTTTCAACATTACGTTGTTAGGGCATGACAAAACGTTAACGATGCGAACTACCATAGCACTGTGCTAACTTTTGTAGGAACAGGGCACAGCCTTTTGTAGCTCGCTCTGCCGTGTCAAATTGTGAGGTAAAGCGTACAACGGCCTTTGTTTGAGATTCCAGATTAAACGGCGTGTCAACCATGCGTCCACATTTGCATACTTTGATTAATTTGATTAGAAATAAACAATGCCGACGAGCAGCAGTAGTCCAGCTAGTGCAAGTGTGTTTTTAGCACGCGTCAAATGTCAAAACAAACTACGACAAGCTTTGAAAAGCAATTAATTTTGTCAATGTAATCTGAACAAAGCTGGGCTATTTTAATAAGAAAATTAATTATGAGAGTAAACTTTTTCTTTTGTCATAAAAATGATTTTTCACGCAAAAGACAACCTCGGCGGCAGGGCGCAAGTTGGCTGATATACAAGGGGTGCGGGTTCAATTCCCGCTACAAGTCGAGTCCTCTTCAGTCCTCCTCAACGGGTCAAAGCTGTGAGTTTTGGGTGCTAAGTAAAGATAGTGAAATACTGGCAGTTGTCACGTTTTCAGTAGTAATCATAAGTTATAATTTAAGCACGCCAGGTCTGCAGTCTTTGTTCTTTTTATTAGCGTCATAGAATGACCTACTAGCCCTTCACATAAAATCTGCACACGCAAACACGCAAACTCATTATTTGCCGGCTTTTCCAAGTTTTACAGAAGCGATATTTAATGGCAGCCCACCGGATGATATTCAACGATGTCAGGATGTTTTATTCAACGTTACTGGGGCGTATTTCAATATTCGTCTTAATCTCGGCGATTCTGCAAAAAAGTCTTTGTAAGATCTATTCGTGTTTGCTCTTCCGTTCCATGACTACTCGCTACTCGTTCGGGCTTAGGGCGCGCACACAAAGTGGTAAAACGGGATAAAGTCGCTTAATATAGCCGTTTAAATGTATTTGTTACCTGAGATGTGCTTTGTGATACCTCTGAATTTTGTTCTTTAAATGATACAGATCAGACGTAAATATTATGTTTTGTTTTGTGAGCGTAAATACGCTAAAGGGCTATACTAAATTTTGAAAATTAAAAATGAAACACCTCATCGAATATAATTAGTAAAAAAAACCTTTAAATTATGAATCTAACATAGAAAATTTAAGCTTATGTTCTTCTAACAAGTGTGCTCTTAGAATCGCTTTTCGAGCTCGTTTAGCACAATGCGATCATGATAGCTGAAAAATGAGGATTGTCACCTGTTGCTCACGACATAACTGAGAGTGTCGTTACAGAAATGAGTCGTTTGAAGGGTAAATGAATATTGATGAGTCGCTGAGAATCCAAGTTCTTGAGCACGAATGGAAAATCGCTTTAGATTGGTCTAAATCGGTTTAGTTTCTACCCGATTATGATAAGACGATGTGCCTCGAGCTCGAGGCCTTGACACGACTTGACTTTGTATTAAAAAGTTGCTTTGAAGAGCTCTGCCAAATCTAAACTTCCATTTGTAGGTATAGCTCCAAGAAAACAACATACTTTTCGGTTCATGAATCATCATGAGTATTAGATACTGTCAAGCGAGCTTATAAGAAACGTAGTTTGTTTTAATTTAGTATGTTAAAAAATCTACCAAGAAATTAAAATTGAGCTGTTTCAATTGTATGATATTTCTGAATTAACTTATTTATTCAAGAAATTCGAACAATGTATGAACTCGTAGTATTTCCAAATTATATAACTTAAAGACAATTTTTAACCTTTTAAACAATCTTTGGATAACACTTTCCGAAAATTGTTAAATAGGGCCAATGGTAAGGCAAAGTGAAAAAAATCTTTTGCAGTCGTTAAGGCATGTTGTAGGCCCTCTGGTGGCCTAAAAACTAGCTCATTTAAAGTAGGAAGGAAGGATCATAAAACTAGTAGACTATATTCTAGAGTTCTTACAAAAATCACTACAAAAAGACTCTAAATTTTTCTCGTATCTATTCTCATAAATTTTCTTTCATACAAATCTTGTCCTGATAATTAACTCAAAAAGATCAGCCAAATCGGTCGAGCCGCTTCCAAGGTGATCTTTCATAGTTTTTGATTTATAACGATGAATAACTAGCAGCAAGTGGAAAGTTACTATTCATAGCTAAAATATAATAAGCGCAATACATATAAATCCTTAAGCTACAAAATACAAGCTGTCGACTTTCCTAGAGCTTTTACAAAGTTAAGAACAGTTTTTGTTGGACAGTAATGAAGACAAGAAAGACGCCTTAAGGCCAGGTGGGAAATAATTAATAGACCACGTCTAAGCTGCCACGTCTAAGCTGCAACCCCAACCGACACAAGTGGATTGAGTCCCAGCTTCATAAGCTATGATTTCATTGGATAAGTTATGTCAATAATTACAGGTTTGGTTGATAATCAAGCAGATTTAAGCTTTATCTCTGCAATCATTACAATTCTTGCCAAAATGGCGTCACAAATTATAATTAAAATTTCACTACACTTTTTAATCACTAAGCAATTTTACAATCATATTTAAATAAAAGAAAAAAAACCACATGAACTAATAAAACTTAGTTAATCAAAAATAAAATTCGTACTCAAAATATTGCACGTTATTAAAAATTACATGCTTACCGCCAAGGAGTGGAACGCCCAAGCCGAGTATGTGTTCCCCGATGATTACAATATAGGCGTCTTCACGGCACAAGTGAACAGGTTTCTGGTTCAGGTATATAGACAAGGCTACTCCATCGTAGACAGCCTCTTCGCTCTTGATCAGGCGGAAAGTGATCAAACGCGAGCCTATTCAATATTAAAAAAAAAACAAGAAGCGTCTTAAAAAAAATCAGTAAATAAAATATGACTGCAGTAGTAATCAATTTCACGCTTTGAAGGCTAAGAACACTAATCTGCAGGAGGCGCAAGACCAGCTCTAGCTACTAGACTTATGTCCGAGGCCCGCAGTGAAACGTATTAAAGTATTCGTCTTGGTGCCTAAAAGATTTTTTTGCAAATCCTTTGTTCTTAGAATCACACGTGTGTTCTGAATGTTCCTCAATAAGACATCTCAGGGAACAGAAACACAACTGCAACAGTAGTTTTTTTAAATTAGTGTTCACTGTACGTGTTGTACGGAGATGGTGGCGTAATTTCATTTCGCTGGACATGAAATGAAAATGTTGCTCCACGTAGATAGTACCTACATGTTTATCCAATTTAGACGTAGTTAAAACGAATAAAGACTTGATTGCAAGAGTTTTTTGCCAATTAAGAATGTTGGTTTTAGAAACTGGATTTATTAAAAGGGGTCCGACGCTGTAAGCAATGTATGAAAAGGGAGATTAGTTTTTGATGTTTTGAATGTTTGAACACAAAGCAATAAAACTAATATCTAAAATGTAAATAAATAAGCTAAACAAGAACATAAAAATATTTTTTAATTCTTATATGTTTCATGTTATCTAAAAAAGATTTTGAGCGTACTTAAAGGTAATATTTTAATCTTTAATCAAAAACAAATGAGGTATTTTTTAGAAATTGTAAACTAAACATCATAATCAAAACAAAAGATAATAATTATCTCAACAGAGAGTAGCAATATCCTCCCAAGTCGATTTACCAAGATAAAAGAAGTAAATGATGTAGTTTTTCATCGTTTACGTCTAGCGGGCAATGGAGGCAACTCAATAAAGATTAGCTAACTGTCGACGTATTTTCTAGGGAGCTTATTCTGAGCGTTTAAGTAGTAGGGCGATCGGTCTATTGAAAAGAAGACCCTTATAATACCTGCGTAGTAGTTTTCGTACTTTATCTAGTGTCTGGTTATGGGTAAAACAGTTTACTACATAATAAATTAAAGGTACTACATAACTACACGAAAATCGTCATGTGAGAAGAGAGATGAAACAGAGACCCAGGGCTAAGATATCGCAGGCTAAGAAAGAAGGTCACCACTTGCAAACCAATGTGGAAAAGAATAAAAAGATCAAGAAGAAAGCTGCTGAGAGTTCCGCTTAGTTATTATAAGATTGAAAACCTGAGATTGATTTATTTTCATAACCTTACAATGTGTACCTACTGTTTAATGTAACCTATGAATTAAAACATTAAAACTAACACTTTGATTTCTCGTACATGTCGTGTTGTGTCAAATACCTACGAAAAGGATAGCGGTGCGGTGTAGGTACAAATAATCAAATAAGGCAAGGAATCTTATGAAAAAAGTAAGTAATACAGTGATTTTGCGTTACATTATGTTGGTTTCCAATATTATTGTCTTGTCAAAACTATATTAGTTGGATTTATATTGGACTAGATTAGTCAGTTCATATATTCCTACTTTTTCTCATCATGAGTATAGGTAGAGCTTATTATAGTATAGCTTATATAGGTATGATTCCATAAAATTTCAAGATAAATTACGTCAAGTCAAAAATATTTATAGAACTATATATTTTATCAGATAATTGTGTTCCTTATTATTACCTGAATAGATAGCTCATAAAAGCTCCATTATTTTGTTTTAAACTCCAAGACTATTACAGAGAAAAGTGCTAGAAGTCATAACTTAAAAAGTTTGAAAGTGTCACATTCCCACAATTTTCTCATTTATTTTAAAAGGAGCATTTTCTGTGCAGTGACTTTAGCGAAATGCTACGTTCAAGGCGTCCAAGCTAATAAAGCTCAACCATTTATCTGCATTCTGTAGTGCAGGTGTTGTGCTACCGTGTACAGTCCGCAGAAAAAGTAAAATGACAGACACGATAGAGTAAGTGGTGAAGCGGCTGTTAAATAAAAGCAGACATTTATATTATGCATGGGTTTACGTTGCGGTTTTCGCAAAATTATACATTTCAGCTATTTTAATTATTACTTTTTCTAAATGTGGAGATAAGATAAGATACGATACTCATTTATTTTTGACATGCACACACGTAGAACAGATAAACTTCATTAGTGAGATAATGAGGAAGAAAAAACAAAATAAAAAATAAAATGTGTTAAACAAAAAATAAAAAACTTAATATCTACCGTGATGTGCAGGCCAAAAAAAGGACCCATCTCAGCTTTGTAGCTACACGACACTAATGCGGGTAGCTGCTCTTTGAAAATGAAGTAAGTTTTTTCATATTAGATTCGCAAACTGTTTGTTATTTTTACTACTTATTTTGTTTTGGTTTGGTATGTAAGTTATTAGGCGGTTGTATAGATTAGTTTAAGTACCAAATCATATTTTGTCCTCTTGATAGAAGTTTGGATCATAGGTTAGGATCTATTTCTGTTTTTTTTTTAATATGTATTATGGGCCAGCTCTTAGGTATTTTAATTGTTACCCAAATTTATGTACCTTCTTGTATAATTATAATATATGTTTTGGTCCTGCTTTTAGTACTTTACTAAACTTTTTTTACGAGATATAGAAGAGCAAAAGCTGGGTACTAAACTTATAATTCAAAGTAGCAAAGTAGAATTTAGCTCTTTGATTACATTTTTAAACAGGTTTATTTTTGTGAGTTACCTTTGTCGCTGAGTATACCCATTTCCACCTTTTCCACTTTTACTAGAAAATGTCGTATAAATTGTTTTGTAGAAGTGGAATATTCATTTCCCTAGGGGTCCGTGTGATAAATTATTTGCTGTAATATTTTGCGCATCAACTCAAAATATTTTTATACTATAGCAATGCGAATGAGAAATTGATATTCCAGAATGTTTAAGCCTAAGTTGTTCCACTGAAGGGCAGGAGCAAGGCCTGCCTTTCATTTTTTCATTCGTCTCTATTGAGCGCTATATTTTGACAGTCTTTCATATAGAAGTCCAGTTTGTCTCTCCATCTCGTCTTTAACTATAAAATCTTTTAATATATAAAAATAAATTGCAATTCAGGTGTCTCGCAACAGCTTAAAAACGACTCGATCAATTTGTTTGTTTTTTATTTATTCTCCTTGATTCAAGGCTAGTTTAGAATGAATAAACTTAGGAAAACCCAAAAGGAAATCTAAAAATACAGGAAAAATTTAGATTGCCCTTTTTCCTATAAGATTTTTGTATGAACTCTAGAATTTTGCAGATAATCTGGCGGATTAGTTAGCTTGTAAATAATAAAGACTTCTAGACTTCCGAGTACCATGTAAATGGTAAGAAGTCAGAACGGTGTTACTTTTGGTTTATATTTGCTATTCCATAAATATTATTTGCAGTCATAACTTGCATTTCCTCGTATTCCGTATATCTTAGCAAACCGGAGATAGCATTAGCAGTGCTAAATATTCAAACACTCAAGACTGATGGAATTTATAATAGAGGAAATGCGATAGAGCATTGAGGTATTTCCAGGAAAGCAAACCACAGAACGTGGAAGCTTGATGCGTCGAGCTCAAGACAGAGCGTAATGGCGCTCACTAGAGGAGGCCTATATCCAGCAGTGGACTGCTATAGGCTGATGATGATGATGATAATGACAAAGCTATAGAAGCTAAGTATAGTAGAGTCTAGCCGGTCCGCGCGCGAACACCGTTTACAAGGTTTTTTTCTAAAGTCCATTGACACCAAATTAGACCATTGCTGAGTCCATACTCAGTTCATACAACCATTTGTAGGAGCTTATTTATTTATTTATAATTCATTCAATTACTAGCTTCTGCCCGCGGCTTTGCTCACGTGGTACTAACTATTTGTTAATTCAGGTCATAAACTGTATAATTCTTTTAGCTGTTACGGAGATAAGTGGGAACAAACATACTCACACATAAGCAGATATACTTTTGATACATGGTTTGCGGCCTGGATTAACACATAATCAAGTAATTTCTAAACATACATGAGCAAAGCCACGGGTGGGTAGCTAGTGTACTTATGCTCATTTGCATGAACTTGTTTTCTTTCTCTCTTTATATATTAGGAAAGGTGTCACTTAAACAATTTGATAATGTTCATTATCAAGTGTCAAATTCAATCCAATTCATAATGCTTTTTGACACTTGGCTATGTGTCAAGTTTAATACAATTAATATTGCCCTAGGTATAAAATAGGAGATTTTATTATTGGAGTGTTAAAAATCTGTGCCTAATGCATTCCCCATTTCATGCCATTTGAGAAAAATTAGTCAAAGATTTTCGTTCAAAGTGCGCACTCCTTTAAATAAACTCCTTTGGTATATAGTAAAGTGTCAAGTTTCAAGTTCACTTAATGCTTTTTGACGTGTCAAAAGGCATCATGAATTGGATTGAATTGAGTAAATTGTGGTTAACTATCCCAGTTGTTCCACTGAAGGGCAGGAGCAAGGCCTCCCTTTCTTTTTTTTAATTCGTCTCTATTGAGCGCTATATTTTGACAGTCTTTCATATAGAAGTCCAGTTTGTCTCTCCATCTCGTCTGTAACTATAAAATCTTTTAATATATAAAAATAATTTGCCATTTGTGTGTCTCGCAACAGCTTAAAAACGACTCAATCAATTTGTTTGTTTTTTATTTGTTCTCATTGATTCAAGGCTAGTTTAGAATGAAAAAACTTAGGAAAACCCAAAAGGAAATCTAAAAATACAGGAAAAATTTAGATTGCCCTTTTTCCCCATAAGATTTTTGTATGAACTCTAGAATTTTGCAGATAATCTGGCGGATTAGTTAGCTTGTAAATAATAAAGACTTCTAGACTTCCGAGTACCATGTAAATGGTAAGAAGTCAGAACGGTGTTACTTTTGGTTTAAATTTGCTATTCCATAAATATTATTTGCAGTCATAACTTGCATTTCCTCGTGTTCCGTATATCTTAGCAAACCGGAGATAGCATCAGCAGTGCTAAATATTCAAACACTCAAGACTGATGGAATTTATAATAGAGGAAATGCGATAGAGCATTGAGGTATTTCCAGGAAAGCAAACCACAGAACGTGGAAGCTTGATGCGTCGAGCTCAGGACAGAGCGTAATGACGCTCACTAGAGGAGGCCTATATCCAGCAGTGGACTGCTATAGGCTGATGATGATGATGATAATGACGAAGCCACAGAAGCTAAGTTTAGTAGAGTCTAGCCGGTCCGCGCGCGAACACCGTTTACAAGGTTTTTTTCTAAAGTCCATTGACATAGACCATTGCTGAGTATGGTTGTAGGAGCTTATTTATTTATTTATAATTCATTCAATTACTAGCTTCTGCCCGCGGCTTTGCTCACGTGGTACTATCTATTTGTTAATTCAGGTCATAAACTGTATAATTCTTTTAGCTGTTACGGAGATAACTGGGAACAAAAATACTCACACATAAGCAGATATACTTTTGATAAATGGTTTGTGGCCTGGATTAACACATATTCAAGTAATTTCTACACATACATGAGCAAAGCCACGGGTGGGTAGCTAGTGTACTTATGCTCATTTGCATGGACTTGTTTTCTTTCTCTCTTTATATATTAGGAAAGGTGTCACTTATACAATTTGATAATGTTCATTATCAAGTGTCAAATTCAATCCAATTCATAATGCTTTTTGACACTTGGCTATGTGCCAAGTTTAATACAATTCATATTGCCCTAGGTATAGAATAGGAGATTTTATTATTGGAGTGTTAAAAATCTGTGCCTAATGCATTCCCCATTTCATTCCATTTGAGAAAAATTTGACAAAGATTTTCGTTCAAAGTGCGCACTTCCTTAAATAAACTCCTTTGATATATAGTAAAGTGTCAAGTGTCAAGTTCACTTAATGCTTTTTGACGTGTTAAAAGGCATCATGAATTGGATTGAATTGAATAAATTGTGGTTAACTATCCAGAAGCCATTTAATAAAGAAGTGAAGTGAAGTGAATTAAGGTTTGTAAATCTAAGCCCTAGCTGATACTTAGTGGTAATTGCAATCGACAAATTACTTATTAAAGAACAAAACTCCATCAATCCGTTAGTTTTTGTTGAAAATTCACAAGTCCATTTAGTTCGTTTTTATAACTTTAGAGAATACTGTTTGTCTTTGTTTGTATTTGTGACTAAAGAGCTGGAAAACAATCCGAATGCTTTGATGAAGTTACTGAATTGTGTTAGTTTTGCTAAAGCGTTACCTAGTTTTTATTCAAACGAGAAATACCTACTTGCGCATAGATTTACTCTACAGAATATAAATATTTAAACCAACGCGAACAAGTTTAAAAAGCGTACGTAGAACGAAGCGTAGGTACTGAAAGAGTTGGAGAAAATCACAGATGGTGGAGAAAATGCTAATACTTAGTTCTTAATTTTTTTTTAATACTTATAGATGGTACATACGCTTGGCCCAACTGATGCTAAGTGGTAACCATTACTTATAACAAAGCCCATGTTTGCAACGTGTCCAACGACGAGCAAAGCTCTGCATCCATTGCATTGTATGAGCTTTATGACGAAGGTGATAAGCTGTTCACCAGCATAAAAAATAGAAACATAGCAATGTTGCCTAGAAAAAATGTAAAACCACACTCTAGAACAGTTTTCTAATTATGTTGTCACTGATTATCACTGAGTTTTGCGATAGTACAATGGGTAAAGTTACAGACATTACATAATAGCTTAATAAATAAATAATAATAAAATAAGTAAATAATGCAGGACGTAATCACACAGCATCATGTAGCCCCAAACTAAGCAGAGCTTGTATTATGGGAACCACATGATTGATATACTACACATATAATTTTTTTTTTTGTAAATACATACATATCATACATAGAAACACCCAGACCCGAGACAAATATCTGCAGAATATGCAAACATTTGTCCCGCGGCGGGAATCGAACCCGCAACCTTCTGCGTCTCAGGCAGACCTTCGCCCACTGCGCCACAGAGGCCGTCAATAGGATGTAATTGGTTTAGGAGGGTATCTCATCATTGTCTTGTCTAAATTAAGCTCGGTTTTCGATTTGGTACAATGATTGCAATTAATGCTTGCATATATTAAAATTTGTTTTGGTTAAATAGTTTTTTCTAGCCAAAATTTTTGAATTTGGTACTAGATCTCGGTACCCACTTTGTAAAAGTACTTTTACCTACCTAACTGATAAACATTATAGATAGTTCTCGGCTTTTATTTCTCTAGGACTAGCTCTCTCAACTTTGTCTTTACCGTGGGAAAACAACTAACTTCCACATGTGAACTGAGAGCACAGAACAATCCAAGAGTAGGTATACCAACAACGTAGGTACCTTTATAGTACAACCTCTATTAAACTAAAGAGCTTTTTACACGGGAGTTTAAAGCAAAATTTGATGTAATGTAAACCAGTCAAATAAAGTCTCTTTAGTCGTGCCTAAAAACTCTGATACCAGATTTACGCAATAACTCATAGGAATAAGAAGAGATTGTGAATTTTGTAAGAGGGATTATGAGATTTAGGCTGATCAGCTGCATCCACCTGTTTCTATTCACGTTCCCGCACCCGCTGCTGCTCTCGCTTCCGCACCAGCTCCAGATCCCACTTCCGCTTCCACTCCTATTTCTTCTTCTTAGTCGGTACACTCTTCACCGAACGATCGTGGTCGTTATGTCGGGATGGTGGCCTGCCTCACAATTCTACGCCATTCCTCTCGCACCACAGCTTTTCTGGCGCACTATGTCAGGGAAATATCAATTGCAGCCCACTCCTAATACCACTCACCTTAATTAATCACACTAATTCTGCTTTCACCAACCCTAGTAGACGTGACGAAACATAAAGGCCTTTGTAGTGCATTGGACTTTTATAGACCTTTTACGCAATTGCTTTAAGAAGAAGAATATGTTGTGACATGCGCTGTTTTGAATTTATTTAATTGGTGATCGTGGCAAGTTATGTAGACTTTTCCCCAGGATTATATTTTCTTATAAGAACAGATTTATTTGAAAGAGTAATTAAAGAAACGGAAAAAGTTACTAATTGTCCAAAATAACATCAACTTTAGTTGTTAAAATATCTAATTGTTCATTAGTTAGCTAACAGGTTCACAACGTAACCTTGTTTCCTTCTGCATGAGGGAGTTCAAACTGCAAGGGTGGTCGCCCAGGTTAAGTGAAGCGAACTTTTGTACCGTTTTGATACTTAATAGATGTGATATTAATAGGTGTTGAAAATGTCGTCTTTATTCGTTTAAGATAGATACTGCTTAAACTATTATATCGATCAAATGTATTGTTAATACAAAATGCACATTGTCCTAGGCGTTTTGTCTCAATAATTCAATACAACTTACATTATGTTTTTAAGAATAGTTCTTAACATACGCCTAGGCACTTTACTTTAGTACAAAAAGAGTAACAGTATATCAGATCCGACCGGACTGTTTTTATCCTGAATTGGTTTTCTAACAATTTATTCTAGGTAGTATTGCTATATTTCTAGTATTGCTATATACATTAATACCAGTATTAGGTCGTTGTAGATGCGATAATTAATCATCATCATCATCATCATCAACATCAACCGATAGCAGTCCACTGCTGGACGTATGTCTCTCTCATCATAATCCATTAAGCCCGAACCTCGGCTCTTCTCAAGTCATCCATTGTCTACCAGCTATTTTGCATCCCCAGACAGAATTGTTCCTAGATGCTATTAAGTCTAAGTTCAGACTATGTGAGCCCATTGTTCATGCACAAAGAGGCAACTGCTCGGCAAAGTTGTTTGTGCTTCGGTAGCGAGCGTAAATAATAGCCGGATAAATACCTGTACCTATGTAATCAAGTCACGAAGCTCTGCACTGATACAATAACTCTAGTTATAGACAAAAGTTTCATGGAACTTGTTACTTGGAGCAACTACAAACTAACGTTCCACGTTGCAGAAACGCTTTCAATATTCATGACAATAATAGAACATATGGTTTAAGATATGTTTATCCTCATAAATAAATAAATTTCACTTACATGATAACTATAACTAAGAACAGGTAATAAAATTTATCTGGGCGTAGGTAGGTACCTACATAGCATAACAGACGGAGTGCTATGAACTGACGATTTCATGATCATGATCTCAAGATGTGATCACTAAATGCTGTAATTATTGCAACACCTATACCAATAAATAAACAAAAGAATAAATAAACTATATAAAAAAATCAATGTTTGTATGTTTGCCTCCGTGCATTCCAAAACCATTGATCAGATTATGATATGCAAGTAACGCTACACGCTAACTAAGTTGCTGGCGGGTAAGCTAGTAATAAAATTTTATTGGTACTACGGGACATTTCACTCAAGGTCAACTGATCTCAAACTAGGCAGAGCCTTTACTATGGGTACCAGACACACACATAAATTCTTATTGTTTGAATACTTAATAAACACCCAGACACAGAAAAAACATCCCTATTTATCTCACAAATGTTTGTCCGGGCGGGAATCGAACCCGGCTCAGAAGGAAGAGTTACTACTAACTGAGCTGTAAGGGTTAGATATTATGATGTGTTGTGAAAATGACTTGATTTATTTATCTAAAGCATAGCATGCCCATCGACTTTTGGGCGAAGACCACCACAGATTGGATCCCACACAACACCAGAGGGCGACGAGGAAGACCCAGAAAAAGATTGCGAGATGAGCTTGATCCGCATTTAAGATCTGGACGTATAATAGCGACGAATCGCGAGGAGGGGAGGGAGGCCTTTTCCTTACAGTTGGATCAAAAGTCCCTAATATAAATAGTTGCTAGATTTCTGTGGAACTCTTAGATATCTCTGAATAAATCCTTGTATACTGGATGGAAAATAAATTAATTATTTCAATTTCGTGCAATACCTAGATGTTGGATAATATTGTTTCAGCGCCCAAAAAGGGTTTGAATAACATTAGTTATATTCTAATTTGAGGACCTCTGTGGCGCAGTGGGCGAAGGTCCACCCCGGAGACGCAGAAGGTTGCGGGCTCGATCTCCGTTGCGAGAAAAATGTTTGTCTGATTTGTAAATATTTCTCTCATATGTTATAAATTATGTTTGTATTTATGTGGTTATAAATTGTTAGAGGAGGAAACTCACGAATAATATATAGTGTATAGTAGTTTTATGGTAACCACAATATAGTAAAAATTAATATAGAAAGCTGAAATATGTCAGAAGACGTTTTTATTTATTTATTTAATATGGGCCAGCTCTTGACCTCGAGGCTTGCATAGGCAAGGATGAGGTCGACGATGAGGTGAGCTTCCCCTGAAGCCTATTAACTCTCTTTTTGAAGCCGTTATGGTCGTAAGTCAATGGAAAAACTGACGCTGGCAGTTGAATCCATATTTTAGCAGTGCACATTACAAATGATGTTTGGAAGCGCTTAGTCCTGTTAAATGGAATATCAACTTGATGCGGATGGTAGTTAGCGCCTGCAGTTCCTATGGAAGAAAGGTGAAGGCGGAATAAGGTCATGTAACTCCAGAGCACACTCTCCGTAGTATTATCTATAAAAGACCGACAAACACGCAACCTCGCGACGATGGCTCAAGCTCTCGCCTTGCTTTTTTTTATAAACTTCAACAAAAAGTAAAAAAATATTTACAGATGGGATAAAAGAACTATGAATAAAAATCAGCAGCAGTACGATGGATGATAGCCGTATAGTAGCATTTAGATCCGATCGCTTCCGCGTTTCGGAAAGCACTATAAGATGTTGTTTTTAAGTCAGTTAGCGATGTCGATATCCTCTATTGTGGCTTAAAAACTGAGAACCAGAGTTAGCCATTCACTCACACGAAGAAGGAAGAAATAGACTAAAACGGCAACGAAAAACCCGACTTTAAAGAAATTGATTCTTAGGTATTTTTTCTGAAAATTGAAATTGGGGTACACAAGAAGTATTGAAACGAAAAAATGAAATAGGTTCATAAATTACGGATTTATGTTAAGATACACAGTTATGTTAAGTTACACATAAAAAACATACAACCGAATAAGAACCTCCGTCTTTTTTCAAGTCAGTTAAAAATATCTCGAAGGTTACTTTCATGGCTGGAGTTGAAACCTACTCCACTTCATTAATTATTCGGATTTTTCCCTGAGCCTATAACGTTTGAATTCTTAATTATCACAGGAAATAAAGCTTGGCAGAGTACTCATTAGGTAAACATGAGATTCCTGGTAATTCTTAAGCTTTCGTGTATTTCGAACGAAGTAATCTCGGGGGATGATTTTGCGGTAGGAATAAATTGATCAGATTTATTGCTACGTGTTGTTTCTACTGGTATCTAATGAAAAAATATTATTACTGAGATATTAATTTATTGAATACGTCCCACCCGCAACTTCGTTTGCGTCTATATATGTAAAATGTTTCACGAACATGGTAAATTTACACGTAACCTATTAATTACTATTCTCCGGTTATCTTGTTCCTGAGCTAATCAACAAATTACCTACTGATTTGTGCAGAAATTCTTTATGTTCTTTGAAGTCATCAAAGAACATAAAGATTCAAAGAACATAAGAAATATTTTTTGAGTAGTTTGTTTAGTTACACTGTTGATTCTATTTTGAAAATATTGTAAAAATATATCAATCCTTTAATTTATTTTAAATCTGTGTACCTACACTAGAAATCATATATCCTAATTGTAACTAAAATATGTAAACTCGCGATAGCACCAGCTCAAACCTTAGTGGTTTTTAGATGCATTTCGATATAAATAATCTTGTAAAAAAATGTTTTACGATAATACAATAAAAATTTAAAAAAATACCTACCTATACCCGTTCCCGTTCCCGTTTCCGTTCCTCCCATGTTTTGTCAAATGTAAAAGATCTATTATCACAGTCATTTGTCTCTTTCACTCAGTAACTTTTCATACTCATTTTCATATTATGAGATTTTAAAACTTTCTTTTACAAAGTCTTGTCCTGACCATTATAACGCTTACATAAAAAAATATAGAATTATCTAATTTAGTGCAGTCGCTCAGAAGTTTTTAAAATAGATTCATATATTTAGATTTGGAAAATAAATTAATCAATTTACTTAATTTATATGTTTAAGAAATTTTATGTAAAAAAGTATATAGTATCAACTCAATTGTCTGTATAACTAGAGTAGTTACGTAGGTTTTCTACATTTTCGTAATATGTAAAAATCTTAAGCTATTTAGAGCAAGAGTTCTTGTGCTATAGTGAGGAACTCGAATGTTATCTAAAGAGCTTTACATGTACAAACTATTGCTAACTTAAATACAGCAAACTTTGTCATATTGTATTGCATTTATGACTAATGTAATAAACATTATCATCCTTAACTTTTATAAATACCAACCTACTAAACTAAAGGTAGTAGGTACTACGAAATTTAAGACCATCACCACAAGGTAGCGTGCTTAGAATTCTGAATGCATTGCTACATTAGATGGCAAGGCTAATTGAAATATACTTACCCCGTTATTCTTAACCAAATTTCATTTTATAACGGCCCAATAATGAAAACTGTCCTTGTCCCTATTAAATGTACCTAAATAAAAAGAAGTGACATGATATTCTAACGCCATTTTAGTTATCTGAGGTTTATAGAACTGTATGAATAGAATGGTTAATGTATAATTCAAATGCAAACTGTTCACACAATATTGTACACAATACCTACTGACGTCAGATCATCAAAGATGCGATTAAAATCGTTAGGTAGATACTTCCACAAACCCTCAACCCTGCTCCTCGTTCCAAACTCATAATGCAATAATTTACTCACCGCAGTTGCAAAACTTCAAAGGCAAGACAAATTAAAGCAATCTCAAATTCATAATCTTGAGAGGGTACTTCAGAATTGCCAAACTGTGCGGAAGCGTGAAATCACTTAAGCGATGGAGTAGATGAAACTTGGTTGTACTTGAAAACAAATAGGGGTCAAAAAGCTCTTCAGCCGTGCCGAAGTGTCCGTCGGAGATTCTTCCCTGTTCAAGATTTACTAAATTAATTAAAATATTACCCGTCTGCATCACGATCGTTTTAATTTGTTTGATGTTAGTAAAATTGGATTCACGTTGCAAAAGTTCAGTTCTTATTTGCAAAAAAAAATTAAAGTTGTTTTGGTACTTTGGAGTTCTACAAAAATTGCGTTCAACAAAATTCAGTTGTTACTTATAAAACCGTTTCAGTACTATAGCGGTCTACAAAAGTTCAGTTCTTACTTAAAAAGCGGTTTTAGTACTTTGGAGTTCTACAATAGTTAATTTCTTACTGGGCCATGGAAGGCCCTGTTAATAAAGCGGTTATGGAAAAGTTTTCTATAGGATATAATCCGCAACGAGACCATTTGACAGAGAGCAAAAACGACATAGCTCAGAAAATTAGCAATCTGAAGTGGCAGGCTATATATGCCGAAAAGAACGGATAATCAAGTGGAGACCACGTCTCGGCAAACTTAATGTAGGGCGCCCTCCTGCTAGGTGACAATTCGTGAACGGCTGCTGCTATAAGCTGGATGCATCGAGCTGAGGCATACGTCTAGCAGTGGACTATTATAGGCATATGATTATGATGATAGTTAGTCATTTATTTCACAAATCCTTTCGATAACTTTAACGGGATTGCTATTAAGGTTTAAAATTATTTCACCAAACTTCTTGAAGTGAATTACTCTACCATAATTTTAGTTCCTAAAACTACAAAACATGATAAACCTAGTACGAGGATCAAAGCAAGGTTAATTTTTTATTTAAAAAAATCATTCATCAATCAAAGATTGCTGTGAAAATCGTCATACCAATCATTCACAAAGTTTGTGACAACAAAATCCAGGGTGTTATTGATGTACAAAGTTACAGTGGAATTTAAATTGCCCTTCCAATTTTTATTTGATGTATGTTTCAACCGTTTTTAGGTTATATCCAGTTAATTAATACCCGTCCATTTTCCAACTTTTAACTACTTGTGCGTTTAATTATACGGCATTACTTAGTGGGGTAGGTAATTTGGTGGAAGTTGATAAAGCGTATTACAAATTAGATTTCTGACAAAATTGTCCCCGAAGAATAAAAGTTCAATAATTATTATGTCTGGTCCTGAAAAATATGGGTTAGATGTTCTACATAATAAAAAATGATGTTGTATCAAAAATTGCTAGTTATGTAAATTAGAAAAGAACAAGCGTACTTACTTGGCTTCACGAATGTGAAACAAAACAGGTTATAGAAGTTCGGACTTGTCTTAATCAAATTGAAGTGCTCGCTCGAAGTAAGCACACTTCGGTGTTTTTGGCAGATCATCTTTGTGAAGAAACACTCCGCCCGGTTAGGTACTTGGTTACTTGGATGGGTGACCGTTAGAGGCATTTAGTTCTGAGCGCCTCCATGCTTCGAAACGTTAAGATATTGGTTCTGGCGTTCCAGTGACTTATGGCGGAGGCCTTCGGGTGGCCTATAAACTCCAACAGTAGAGTTGGCCTCTAGCTCATACAATGAAGGAAGGAAGGGTAGAAGGAAGATAATTTGAACAAAGGTCCAGGATGGTGACATTGATACTTATTTAAGTAAACATGATTCCAGTTCATCTTCAAAGCTTGTCTTTTCACTGACACTGCAATACTACGTCTCAAACACACCGTCCATTGTGAAAATTTGTAAACTGGAATTCAAAACGTCTCTTAAAATTTGTAGTCTTTTGGAAGGTTCACACGGGAATGTCATCAGTCTGGCTCTAGGTAGGTCTGATTACAACTTAATTACTTGCACGAGCGTGTAGACTGGGCTTACAATAGCGCTCGTTAGGCAATGAAGGCTTTGGAGATAAAAGCCACGTTTTAAAACTGGTCTGAAAATGTTGAAGTTGTTATTTTTTAGTAGTTGGTGAATCTATGAAATATATTCATTGTTGAAAACATTTAAAGAGTAGGTTTATATACATATTAAATTAAATTTAAATATGTTTTGAAAGTTTCATCCAAAGGTTGCCTGGAAGAGATCGCTGTAAGCGATAAGACCACCCATTGTACCATTATTTGTAACGCCTTTTTAATTACGTTGTAATTCTTTGTTATGGTATGCAATAAAGTTATATCTATCTATATTTATTGAAAACTGCGAGCTTTGCTCGCGTTCAAGTTATTTTTCTATCCCTCTCTTTTTTTTGTGTGAAATTACTTTATGTTTTTTTCTGTAACCCTGACAATATGTATGCGAAATTTCATGATGCTCGGTTGAGTAGTTAAGGCGTGAAGCGTAACCAACAAACAAACGGGTTTGATTCCCGTCGCGAGACAATTGTTTGTACGTTCTGCAAATATTTGCTTCGGGTCTTGGTGTATCTGCCGAAGAACCGATAACCGTTGGGGTAAACGAGTTCTTGAGTGGAGACCACGGCTCGGCAAACGTAGTGTAGGACGCCCTCCGGCCAGGTGGGGTGACGATCTGCGAAAGGCTGCTGGTAGAAGCTGGATGCGTCGAGCTCAGGACAGGGCGCAATGGCGCTCATTAGAGGAGGCCTATGTCCAGCAGTGGACTGCTATAGGCTGATGATGATGATGATGGGTGTTTTCTATGTATAATATAATAAGTACCTATGTATTTACAAAAAAAAAGTATCTATGTAGTTTAACAGTCATATGGTTCTTATAATACAAGCTCTGCTTAGTTTGGGGCTGCATGATGCAGTGTGAGAGTGACCAGCATGCTTATTTATTTATTTAAACTCAACTATAACTGTCTCATTTTAATATTGGTTAAGAAATTAGAAAATAATGATTAGGTAGCTTCCACTCACCACGACCCTTCCCGTTGTACATAGTAATTCTAAATAAAGAAATAATTACTACGTATTCAAACATCTTATTTATCAAAGATGCTTGCTGTATTATTAGTGGGATGACGAAATGTAAAAAGGCAACTTATGTAAAAAATATTACAGTTTTTGTAGTTGAACTATTAAGTACCCTATATCATTATCATCATCACCATCATCAGCAGCAGCATATAGTAGACTGCTGCTGGACATAGGCCTACCCTAATGAGTGCCATTGCGCCCTGTCCTTGACTCGACGCATCCTGCTTCTATTTGCAGCCTTTCTCAGATCGTCACTCTACCTAGCAGAAGTCCTATGCTACACTACGTTTGCCCATTCGCGATTTCAACTCAAGAACTAGTTTACCCCAATTCCTCGGCAGATATGGCTAGCCCACTGCCACTTCAGCTTACTAATTCTCTGAGCTATGTCGACAACTTTAGTTCAAACTTAAAACTTCAAAAATTCATTCATCATCATCATCATCATCGACAGCCCGATTTCACCCACTGCTGGGTATAGGCCTCCCTCAACTTGTGCCATCCACCACGATCCTGCGCTAGTCTAACCCACGTACTGCCCGCGACTTTGAAAATGTCGTCTACCCATCTTGCAGCCAGACGTCCCACACTCCGAAAGCCATCCCTAGTCCACCACTAAATTCATTAGTCAATTAGAATCTTATCTTAGGTACCCTTTGACTCGAACTTTACAACAGTTCGTAACGTGACCAAACAGAGAAGAATTGGCAAGAAACTCTGCTTGGCTTATATATTTTTTAAAGACTTTGTTACAATTACTGTTCCTAATTAATACATTGGTTCTAAGGGAGACAGGAAAGGAGACGGGGAGACTTTCATCCCAAGTATTTTTGCTTTCTAATCTCTGTTCTTTGTCGGATAGTCTACCCACATGGTTAATATGGTTCCAAGCCATTCGGTTATTTTTCCCTTTTTATTTTTGGGTGTTCTTCAAAATAAAATAATACATGGAACGTTGTTTTCGTATGATGGATAGTGGACGTGGGTGTCAGATGATAGGGGTTTGTCATTTTTTCCCATAAAATAGCAAACTATAAATAGGAAGGCTTCTCATAAAAATACTGTATATCAATCTCAATGTTATTTCTCTCACGTGATGACGTTGCCGTTAACTAATCACATCACACTAATAAATATATAAGCGAAAGTCTGTGTGTGTGTGTGTGTGTGTGTGTGTGTGTGTGTGTGTGTAAGCAAAGCCGCGGGGGAAGCTAGTATTTTATATAAACATAGCTCAATACGTTTCAAAAGGTATCCTGTTAAATGTTTTGGGACCATACTTTGACAATTCACCTTCGTTCCCTAAGTTCCCTGCACGTTGACTGCGGGCCTAGAAGTGTATAAACATTACACCAGCACGTTGACTACGGGCCTCGGCTACCGCTGCCAACAGCACCTCTAGACCAAGTGTGTTTTCAACGCTGAAAGCGCTAGATCACTAGAGATCAATTTTTTTTTTAATACCTGACCCCGCGCTGTCCCGTCTCAGAGTAAGATAATTGTACAAATTATAAGCTGAATTGAATTCAGTTTTTTTATTAAGATACTTCAATCATAAGATTTATGCAACTTAACCACTCTCACTCCCACTCTCCCACCCGCTCCCGCACCTGCTCCCGCTTCACCTCCCCTTTCTGTTCCCGTACAAAAATAAATTCATCGAAATCAGTCAATCCGTTCTCGAGATAATAAGTGGGTATCAGTGACGCTAAATAACTTGTTGGCTTTTCAAGAGCCATGTTTCAAGTTCTTTAAACAAAAATTATTTGCTACATTCCCAACTTAATTTCGTAAAGAATAAACTAAAGTTGACCGGAAAATAATTCAATCAGGCATCTTTACTCGGGGGAGACTTATTTAGATACAGGGGACACAATAATTGCTTTTGGCTGGAACAAATCGAGTTATTTCGACAACGTGCTCTGAATTTTTGTCCAAGCGGAAATGGGTTTGTTTATTTTATAGGCGAGGAAACATACTCATACGCAATAGCGGGCCGTAAATGATGATTGAATTTTGAAATAAATAAATAAATTTAACATTGTGGCTAAATAATGCAAAAGATGATTATAAAACAGACGAATCGCACGTAGAAAACACCCAGACCCAAGAAAAATGTTAGCAGATCATACAAACTGTTGTTTCACGGCGGGATTCGAACCAACCACCTTCTGTGACCCAGACGGGCCTTCGCCCGCTGCGCCACAGAGGTTGTCAATATAGTAAGCTAAGTGCCCTGGGGGTTTATCAAGTGATCCTATTATACGTGAACTTAATGTCATGGGAGTATCAGGAACAGCAATATCAACATTAAGGAATAAATCCTCATTTTAATTCGAATGTATGCGAACTTTGGTGTGTGCGTGTGTGAGAGTATATTTGTCTCCACCCCCACACAACTGGTAACGGGTGAACGGATTCGGATTAAACTTAGAATATACATAGTTTGTGGCTTGGATCAATACATAGATAGGCATATCCGAGTATCACACGCGCGAAGCAACGGGCAGAAGGTAGTAGAAAAATATTCGAATTTGTCGTAGAGCCTAAGCTTAGGTACCCTAAGTTTATGCATTGTCCTCGATATTTGATTTTATTAGAACAAGCAAGAACTGACAAATTTCATACAGTTTTGACAGTTTCCGCGGTATATATATCTAATAGAATTAAATATATAAAAGTATAAGTATAAAAAGTATTTATTAGGAACCCAATACAAGACATAAAAACAAACAGTGGAAACGCTAACACTACAAAAGTTGAAAACTGCGTAGTAATGCTAGCACCCTCCTCCAAGAATAAAGCGGATCTACGTTCCTGTGCCAGGAAAGGCTAAAAACTTAAAACTAATGGAACACAAAAACACATTTAAATACAATAATTATAATAAAAGGAAGATTGATACAAGTTAGGTTACTGTGAAAGTGTGTGTGTGTGTGTGTGTGTGTTGTTGAAATGTGGTGATGTTAAAGCGAATGTGGGTGTGAGTTATGTACCTATTACTAAGAGCGCGTATTAAGTAGATCTTCCGTTTCTTCGTATGTGAGAGTAAGGAGCCATTCAGAACATTTTAATTTACATTTGTACGCAGTAAGGGGATATATATTAGTATTTTATTTATTTTATTGTACAACGAGGACGCTAAGGTAGTGGTAGTGGCGGCTAGCTAAAACGGTTCGACGTTGTTCAGTCCTGCAGACTCTATCGAAGCGGCGCCTCTGGTTTCGTATATTTGGGTTATAAGATATTTGCTTGTGTTTGCGCAGCACTGTTGCCAACACGAACAATTGTCTAACCGTGAGGACACCGCAAATAGAGTAGAGATATCGAATCATCAGAATCAGGCCCCTGGGCCCTGATTCTGACGATTCGATATATTTTATTAGAAGATCAAGCAAGAACTGTCAAATTTCATACAGTTTTGACAGTTTCCGCGGTATATATATCTAATAGAATCAAATATATCGAATCATCAGAATCAGGCCCCTGGGCCCTGATTCTCGGGAATAGACATGTATCATTTTTGATAAATATTGCAACAACTGAAAAATTCTATGTAGGTATTTTTTTAAATATATACGAGTAACTAGCGGCCTGTCCCGGCTTCGCACGGGTTACGGCACTTTTTAACACCTTGGGTTACGTTACTTAAGTTTTAGTAAGGATCCCTAAAATCTTTTCTAGCAATAAATATAGCGATCTGTTACTCAAGAAGAATGTTGCTTTCCAATGGTGAAAGAATTTTTGAAATCGGCACAGTAGTTTTTGAGTTTATTCCTTACAAACGTACACACACACACACACACACACTCAATAAAATTACAAATATTATAATAATATAATATAATAGTGTAGATGTTTTACGTGATAACAGAGTCCCTAAGGTGCAAATTACCGAATAGATCAATACAAAACGACATATTATTATTATACTTTTTGTATTATTATGTACTTGACTCGACATTAACTTTAATTTTTTTCCCCAGATATTTTTTTCAAGAAACAGATGTTAAAATATTTTATATTAAAAATAATACACTTGAAAAAAAACAATTTTTCAGTATTTTACTTGTTTTCATAAGATTTATTATCTGTAAAAAAGTTGTACCTACTTAGCTATTTTTATATACACCATTAATGCATATTCCCAAGATTCAGGCCACCTGATATAGTAATTTACAATTCCTGTAAGTATCTATCTATTATACACTTAACAAAACAGGCAGGTACTCCCCGGGAAACTTCTAAATGAACCGGGAAGGCTTCATACATAGTATACATATAGTATTACGTATAGGTTAAGTTGCTCGTAATGGATACTACTAAGTGCGGTATTATCATTTTGCATAATGTACGCAGTTTCTAACTTATTTGATTATATTAAGGTAGGTAGTTTGTAGCGTTGTTTTCAAAGGGAGTTCAGGAAAAACACTATTAAAGTAGAGTAAACTTCCCATCTTCGGATCCCAAACCAACCTCACCTGCCCGTGGTGCAAGGTGCTAACTAACAAACGGGGCTCTAGCTGCTGGCATATTGCGGAAAAGCGCAGCCTAACACCGGCGCAGCTACATCCCTTAATAGCTGACGGGCAGCAGCGTCGGCGGTACGAGAAGCTGTGCCCTGAAGTCCCAAACCCAGCGTGGGATTTATATGGGTATGTTCCCTTCACAATTGAGCATGCCTATGACCAACAGGACTATAACCTCGAGGAATATAACCTCACTAGGTTATGAATATAACAACACTTTGTTCTAGTATAAAAACTTTAATTTGCTGCTTGTGGTTGTATAATTAAACACTGTCACGCAAAATCTCAATTTGTGTTCTACGTATTGGCCACATTCACAAAAAATTAACACTTAATAATAATAATGATATAGCATTTTTATTTCCCTAATAACAAATTTACAATAATATAATTTAAAAAATATAAACTTAACTTTTACTCAAAGTACGCCTCGGCTAGTCCACCAGTATAAAGTAGAGCTATGAAACGAGCTATGCTCGAAGTTTCTCTGATAAAATCCGTAACGAGAATATCTGACATAAAATTAAAGTTTTTGACATAGCTCAGAGAATAAGCAAGCTGAAGTGGCAATGTGCTGGCCCTAACTGCCAAACAACCGATAACCGTTGGGTAAACGAGTTCTTGAGTGGAGACCGCGGCTCGGCAAACGTAGTGTAGGACGTCCTTCGGCCAGGTGGAATGACGACCTCCGAAAGGCTGCTGGCAGAAGCTGGATGCATCTAGCTGAGGACAGGACGCAATGGCGCTCATAAGGGGAGGTCTATATCCAGCAGTGGACTGCTATAGACTAATGATGATGCTATTTGAAAAAAATACTTATAAATCTCATGCATGTATAATTCAATTTAAATAATAATTTTATTTATCTATTTATAATTTTTATGTGCTTATAAATTAAGGACCTCTCAACGCGTAAAGATCTCCTCCATTTCGCATAAAGCATTTCTATTATTTTCCAGTTTTCGCCAGCTGTTGTAAAAATTAACAATATTAGCGTCTAAACACACTATAGCCGAAATTACGCGTGTAAGTTCGACATGATTACAATGCTGCAATGCTGTATAAATACACACATATTTGCTACATGTGGTTGGTTGTGTAGAACACTGTCGCGCGATTGGACATTACTCTCAATTTGTATCCTACGGGCATATCTCTCAATACTGGGAAACGTGCCTTCATTCCGATTTATCAGTTTGACAAAAAGTAGGTCATTGATAATGAGCTTTTTACAAAGAAATCGTTTACGTTTCGAAGCATCGATTTAATTAAATAAGCATGATCACATCAAAGTTTCTATCTCGATGTGTGATCATTATAATATTTAATAATTTTGTTATTCAGTGCACTGAAAAATGAACATAAAAAAATTATAGCGAGATGATGACAACTAACTACCTGTATTGCGAAAAACCAATTCTGATCTGGACTTTTTATTTGATACTAGCTTCCGTCCGCGGCTTTGTTCGCGTTAAAGTAACCTTTTTCTAGAAAGGAAGGTACTCTGAGGTACCCTACCTCTGAAAGGTACCCTATCCTTTTTTGTATTCTTGACATATATTATAAATGCGAAAATAGTAGGTATATTTGTTTTTTTTTTGTTTGTTTATTTGTTACACTTTTAAGCTTTTCGCATACCTGTAATGTGAAAAGATTAAAAGTGTAACAAATAAACAAACAAAAAAAAAACAAATATACCTACTAATTTTCGCATTTATAATATAAGTCAGGATTTGGATGAAGGTGTTTGACTTACAATCAACCTGCTAAGCTTACTTAAAATTTAATTAGCATTGAATTAAAATTTATGTGAACTTTTTCCCAACATAAATGTAATGTAGATTAAAACAAATATTGCATGGAAAACCTTTTATTATGTTGGTGTGTCCTGTTAGTTTAATTTCATAATTTTAACCTCTAAATTGAATAATGCGTAATCGTTTTCCGAAATAAAACTGAACAATCGATATAAATCAAATCTCAAATGGTTTGTATAATTGAGTGCTGTTCATGTATGGGGTATGTTTTTCAATCTGTCAATATATTGTTTTTTAACCAACTTCAAACGAAGGATCAGTTCGGTTTTTTGTGTTCACTCTCATTCGTCTTGGTTTTTCTGTTTTTTAATTGACTAACGACCCTAACATCTTCAAAAAGAGAGTTAATAGGCATCTCCTGAGAAAGCTCGCCCCATCGATCGTCAACCTCATCCTTGCCCAAACAAGCCTCGAAGTCAAGAGCTTGCTCATAACATAATTATATACAGGGGTTGTTTTGCTACTCGATTTATTCTAAAAGTTATTGATTTTACCATGGAACTAGGGAAGAACACTCATTATAATTACACCAAAATCATTTTTTAACCTGATTATATTTTTCTCAGCTCGTAAGATTTTTTAAATAAAGTAATTAAAATTAAATAAATAAATGTATCGGAGCAGCCATTACATTTTTAACTTTGCCCTGACTTACAACGTACAGCGGTCTTGATACTGTAGGCTAAGATATAAATATTTTTCATTAAAAACATTTGTCAAGTATTTTAAAACGTATGGCTCTGCCAAGACTTGTCTTCATGGGCCTACTCATATAAAAATATGTCAAAAGTAAAACGATGCTTTGATAGTCAAACCATTTTTTACGATTGGATAATGACAAACAGTGGCAAAGTTGGCCCAACTATGCAGTGGTTAATTTTGAGTAACGTTTAGAAGTACAACCAATAGATTGTATTTTTTTATTGATGATTTTGAACTACACAGAGATGTCTAACATTGAAGAAAACAGATTAATACTAATTATCATTTAAAGTACTTCCTCAGTTAACAAACAGAAGTTTGTAGACGTTTTACTATCGTAGTTCATTTCATCAACATTTTTAAGGATATATTTTGTATTTCAAAACAAATATTGTATTTTTTTATTCGTACTTGAATTACATAAAAATATCTCACCTTATTGAATCTTCACTGTTACTGTATTTTTTCTTTTGTATAAGTAATAAGCGGTTATAGTAAACTGGCCTTTCGCGATACAGGCATGCCTCGGTCGGTAACCATTTGTATTGTAATTTATTGTTGAAGAAAGAAGATTAAACTGGGCAGTTATCTTTTAATTTTACTTCCTCGGTTAACAAACTGAAGTCTGCAGACGTTTCACTATTCACCGAGGTCTGGCAGTCGTTAATTATTCAGCGCAGGTCTGTCTCGGAGTTCGCAGCTATATTCGGATGAACATTTTTGTACCCGATAGAAGTTGAACTGAACTTTGTTTAAGGGTCAGGGATGATGGATTTCTGAAAGTAGGATTACAAAGCCGAAACTTTCAATTCGGATAAGCCTTTTTTGACTGAACTATTTTCAAAGGTCATGGATTTTATCACTAATAATCAAGATTCAAGATTTAAGATGTTTATTTGCGCTTAACTAAGTATATCAAGATGATCATTTGCTTAACTATGTATAGGGTGATTTTAATGCTAAACATATGTACGTACCTACTTCAAAACTCAGTGGTTTTTTTCAAGCATCAAATAAATATATAGTTTTTGTTAATTTGAATATAATAATTTATTTATGTTTTAATTAATACTAACATAGCACTGAATAACGAAACCCTCCATGTTCACCAGCACCGCGCACCAAGAGGCTAGCAGTCAACTTGTTTTAACACCAACATAATAAACTTGTGATAGAAGAACTTGAATCCGACAATAAATCAACAAACAGTATAAAGAAAGCGGTTTCTAGTTAGCCCAGTAAGTATTCCCAGCGTTGGGATTATTGTCATGTCCCTTTGTTATATCCAACATTGGACTATTGGCTTTGTTTTTGTTGGTCTTGTTGTTTTTGTTTATGAAGTTTTCAGAGCTTCACTTCATTACCGTAGTTTTATACGAATTTAGGATGCACTATAATAACAACACGCGCAGTTAAAAATGACATGTTAAAATTTTAATTTAAACATTATAAAAGTGACTCTGTAAACTAAGGAACGCCGACTGAATATTTAACGGGGGCGAAATAACGAAGCTCTAATTAAAAGTTGAGCGTTGAATTAAATAAACCGACCCTTGGAGTGATAAAATAAAAGCAACGATAAACTGCGACCGCGTTTGCTACACATATTTTGACAGATGTCAATTCCCAGACATTTCGCTATAGTCTCGATTCTAATTGAGTTTTGATAGGCACCTCTACGTGCCTCTAACACGAGTGTCTCTACTCTCTACAACACAGGGGAGGGGTCTACTCTTATTCAAGAAGTACGAAATTGCGTTTTTCGTTTCTTGCGATTGGTACTCGATAATCGAACAAATAAACCAAGATTTCCACACAAGGTTCGTAATGTGTGACAGTCCAAAAATAGCGCACCCTATTTTACAAAACAAACGACTGAACTATTGGAATTGACAGTAAAAAATTCGATTAATCGCATGAAACGAAACAAGAAATTTCGTACTTCGGTGAATTGTAGTAGGCCCTCTGTGTAAGAGACACACAGATAATAAATATAAAATTATAAATAAATATAAGGGTCACAATCACACACGGTCAACTGATTCCAAACTAGGCAGTGCCTGTACCCAGAAACTGATAATTATCATACGTAGATATTAATAAAACAGAGCAAACACCCATATTGTTCACCACACAAATGCTTTTTCTGAGTGTGACTCGAACCCACGCCCTGTAGCTCAGAAGGCAGTGTTACTACCAACTGAGCTATGTGGCCAATTACTTGAATAATCTACTTACAGTAAGCCATGTACTTTAAAACCATGCGTCTTATATGAAGTTACATGATTTTCATTGTTATGTCTCTAAGATCAATGATACTGGCAGGATTGTGGAAACAGTAATATCCCAGATGTCATTATATAAATAAATACAATATAACGGAAAAAAAATTGTCCTGTTAACCGATAAAATTTTCGTACATTGAATAAATTCGTGCTGAAGCTAGTATTATAATAACTATAAAAATGGCTTAAAATTAAAAGAAAACTACAGTCGCACTCGAATGTACATTCGTAAGGTCGTGGTAGGCCTGGAATGTGAGCCACAAAGTATAACTCCTTTGTTCCTTTTGTTTATTCCATCAGCGGGTGTCAGGGGTCGGATAACATAATGCCCCAGGCGCAGAAGGGTGTTATAACCCGTGCGCCTGACAACTTTAGGCAGATTGCCGTCACACCTTTGAACATACAATGATGTTATCTGAAATTATGGACACCTTTGGTTTCCACCACAGTTTCAACATTATTCTTCAGAGTTACGGTATGACGCAATAGATGTTAATATACTCAATTGGATGAAATTAAACAAACATATGTGTATGTCAGTCAGGGAGGGGGAGTAGAGAGTTTCTCTGAAGGATAGAATCCGTAACGAGTATATCCGACATAGAACTAAAGTTATCGACATAGCTCAGAGAATTAGCAAGCTGAAGTGGCATTGGGCTGGCCATATCGCCGAAGAACCGATAACCGTTGGGGTAAACGAGTTCTTGAGTGGAGACCGCGGCTCGGCAAAATTAGTGTAGGACGCCCTCCGGCCAGGTGGAGTGACGATCTGCGAAAGGCTGCTGGTAGAAGCTGGATGCGTCGAGCTGAGGACAGGGCGCAATGGCGCTCATTAGGGGAGGCCTAATATGGGAGTGGATTGATATATGCTGAAGATGAAGATGACGATGATGTGTATGTTAATACTTTTCGAACTTGAGAAAATAAAGCTGTTTTCTGCTGTTTCCTGACAAAATGATATAAAAAAAAGCTGAATAAAGTAGTTCTGTTCTTGTCATTCAAGTTTTAAGATTATGAACGATTTTGTCGAATTATATCCTAGATGCTATTTAATACAAGTAGGACTTTAAAAAAATATATAAACCGACTTGAAATAAATCACTTCTTACTTCTTGCGCTAAAAAATTTGAAAATCGGTTCAGAATTGACGGAGATATTGGTGATCATAGGGTGAAAATTACAAGTGAGGATGAGGTTTTTTGAGTTTTCCGGGAAAAGTACCAATCCCTCAGGAATAAAATTTATATGGGACCACCTATGTATGTGTATGTGTATACTCTTTGAAACAAAAATCAGTGTGGAGTTATCAGTGAACATACATTTAAAAATAAAAATGGTTCCGACGAATTGAGAACCTCCTCCTTTTTGAAGTCGGTTAAAAATATAAATGAATGAACATTATACGTGATATATGCGTAATTGTGAAAAAAAACCAAGATGTCATTTAATAAAAATAAATGAATGAACGAATAAATAGCTGAAACACAGATATTATCAGTGGTAATAGGAAAATAATCTGCATTTAGCGATAATGTCGCCCATTGTTTATGCCACAATTACTAAAAATAGTTTTAATATTTCACTCATTAAAGTTTTCATTAATTAATATATAACAATATTAATATATAATTAATATAAACATATTCATTATTTTTTATATCATGTGACGAAGATGATAAAGGTTGAATTTTCTCTACTTATGATTTTTGGTCGAAACATTCTCAACAAACCGTTACATGAATACTTGTCAAAAGACAGTTTTGTTCCTAATGAAACCCATTTCACTTTATATAATTGTTTGAAGGCACTCGGTCTGTGTTGGCATCATTTAATTAATCCACGTTGTTTGCACGCTTGGCAACGGCGGCGCTGTTCATGGTTTTAGACGGTGTGGCGAAGCGAACATTGAGCGCGCAATGTGGCTTTTGTAGCAGAAACAAAACAAATTTTCCTTTTATTAAGAGAATCTGGAGATAATAATTTTTTATTTGTTTTTTCTTTTATTTTTACTTGTTGAACAGTTCAGTTGGATTGGATTTCTCTGTTTTAAGCGTTTGGTGGAAATTTATAGATAACGCAAATCTCCGCGCTTTCGTAACTGCTCAGGGAGGAAATTCTCAAGCCAGATACATTGACTTCTACTAGACTTAGGTAGAGTGATCCGCCATTTTGTCTCTGGAAGCAGAAAAACATTATTCTCGTGAAATGGCCAACATACAAAAGTCGACTCAAATTAAGAGACATGCAACGAGTGGTCCTGAGCACACGACATGGCTTGTCGTAGGATTTGTCGATGATAAAGTTGATGACAGCCACCATATTTACGTTCATAAACATCGATGTTTCCAACATTGATATTTCATTTCTATCTAACATGAAAATGTATAACATAGCATGAGGCATGAGCCTGAGCGTGTGTTTGTGTTTTTTTCACTGATACTTAGATTTAAATGTGGGCCGCCCTAAATACATATCTATCTATTTTTCTATTCCTTCAAGTTATCATCAATCAAGTTAGTCAAGTTAGTTCGAATATTCATTCAAACAGCATTACAATCGATACCTAATTATTATTCATGTTAAATTGATTAAATCTAAAGAATCGGCTTCAACGCTGAAATAGTTTATTTTTTGAGCAATTTAAGGTTTTTACTACATATAAAAAAGATAAAGTTTTTACCGACCACCGGCAACCCCCACATTTTCACGACTTTTTCCCCACTATGGATATCTTCAGATATTGCTCATTACGCAAATCTATTGAGGATACTATAAAGGGGGAGTCAGAGGCAAGTCTATATTATATTCGCTACCTACATGCCCACTTTTTGCAAGCAGTTAACATTCCAGGTGTCAGGTTGCAAACCCATCACCGCTTTTATTGGAACACTAACGTAGCACAATGACTTTGAATTTTACTTCTCTTTATTAACCTGGTTCATAGTGGTTTAAGTCAAAATGATCCTGTTTGTACACGAAGTTTATTGTTAGGCAAATATTTGGCTTTAATAATACTGAAGGCCAAGGTTTTTTGATCTTCTTCTTCGTATGAGCTAGCAACCAACTCTGGTGTCGGAGTTTTAAGGTGCTGCCGAAGGGCCTTCAACATAGCTTAATGACCAGGGTCAATATAGGTTTTATGATAAATAATAAGTACGTTGCATAGCTCGCATAAAGCCCGCTCGGGCCAACATCTAACTAATTACAACCGTAGTTAATTGACTCAGTCGTGACTTTGCGGAACTCCAAGGACGAATGTTTCGCCTTCCCTAAGTACAACTTAAGGCATCCTCATGAAATAACCTTCTCTGTCCGCCTTCGGCACTCCGCAGAACTCTACAGACGAATTTCTATTGAGTTTATGTGGAGCTATTCGCAGAAGGTAAGTGCAATTTGTACAAAATATTTTGTCTTCTCCTTATTACAATCAATGGAATTATTTGCAGATAATGTGGTTACTGGTTCTTGATAATTACCTATAATTTGATCAGCACATTACTATTTGTAGCATGCAAATATTTAATTAATTAAGATTCAGACAAAATACCTCGTTTTTATTACAAAATTAATCCTACTCATATACTAAATGCGAAAGTTTGTAAGGATGTATGGATGCTTGCTACTCTTTCACGTAAAAACTTTTGGATGAAATTTGGAATATACGTTGTTTATGACCTAGATTAACACATAGGCTACTTTTTCCGGTATATATCCGGGTACCACGCGAACGAAACCGCGGGTGGAAGCTAGTCATCTCATAAAACACAACCCATCCAGTCATAATTAAAAAAACTTAAATTAAGAAATGACAATAAACAGAATTATAGAACTTAATATTTATTATCATTCACGGTTAGAAATTACACGCGCAATTCAAAACTTTTCTAAGCGCAGTCCATTCGTTTCCGCGATGATGACCTTGTTCCTTTTAAGCTAAATCTTTACATCATATTTGTTTCTTAATTCCACAACTAATAACGCATACCAATGCTATGCAAAAGTTTATTTTATGAAACAGTAGAAAGTTAAAAAAAGAATCAAAGTTAATAGTAGTTACCGCAATTTAGCAAAAAGCAATGAAGTACTGCCTGTGGTACTGCTACATTCTGGATGGGAACTGAACTAATACCACAGAATATAATATGCACCTGCAACAATATCCCAAGCCTTACAAAGACCAAATGAAAGCTATGCGATGACTGAAACATAAAAATGATATGGCCATGGTCCATGTTACACTGTGCCGGGCCGGACGGCCAGGGGAAGTAGCTGTTCCAGTGTTAGACTGAGCTATGCCACAGTCAGCCGGCCCCCAGAACCGCGTTTATTAGTTATTAGTGTGCACCACGAACTGGCTTGGGTTCTGAAGATGGATGTTGGAGGCCCTTTGCCCCATGCAAAAAACAGAACACGTCCTCCGCTCACAACTCAACGAATATTTTTACAACCGAAAGCTCGCCATCTACAAATTGTATGAAAAGAACGACGAAAAATATAAATGTCGTATTAAATTACCATTATCGAACATTCATGACTATGTAGGTACATAGACTGTTTCCGCCTGAATTCTTGATCTAAGATGGGTGATTGTACAGTAAAAAGCACTTACGTTATCACTTTTTGAAGTTTCATTATTCATCATCAAAATATTGCTATTTCCGATACATACAATTAAACTGGTTTGAAAACAGGTTGACCATTTTTTTTTCCAAATTAATAAATCTAATTTAGTTATTTCAACTTCATTACTGACTTAACACATTTACAAATGTGGTACTGACAATACTTTAAATTATCGCATTGCATTTATTAGAGCTTTTAATCACCTAGGACTAGGTACACCTTGCTTCAGTTAGCAAAGCAGAAGTGGCCGCAAGCTAGCATACAGAGCGTAGAGTTTCAGCTCGAAAATCCACTGTTAACTTGCAAACAATGTTGTACCTAAATAAGCTTTCAACGTTTGTTTATAAGATATAAGTTTATCTAGAGATTAATGTGGAATTGCAAGTTTTAAAGAACGTAGATGGTTTTTGGTGTCCTAAAAAAATAATATCCACATGAAACTGTAAAGAATGATTATTCGTTTTTAAATCGCATAGCAAAGAGAAGCGCTTTCGCTCACATTACAAACATTAGTAACAGGGGAAATAAAGTAGATGAAATAAATGAAATAAAATTTCTTGGCATTGAAATTGATGCAAATTTAAATTGGAAATCTCAAATCAGTAAAGTTAACCAAAAAGTTTCAAAATATGTGTATGTGCTCTCAATGCTCAGTCACGTCTCATCTAAAGCAGTTGCAAAAAATGCATACTATGGTCACGTTTTTCCTCACTTATGTTACGGGGTTATATTCTGGGGGAATTCCGTAAATGTAGATACAACCTTTTTAATGCAAAAAAAATGTATCCGAGGCATATACAATTTGGAACGTACTGAATCACTACGACAAGTATTTAAAGAAAATGATATTCTTACACTGACTGATATATTTATTTTAGAAATATGTCTCTTTGTCAAAAATAATAGTGTCCATTTTAACGAAAAATCAAACCGTAATCTAAGAAGTAAATACAAATTTAACATAAGCGTACCACAGGTAAATAACACAATGTTCTACAAAAGTACTTATTACACAGCCATTAAGGTATTTAATCACTTGCCTACAGACTTGAAAGAGCTTAATGGAAACATTTTTAAAAATAAATTAAGAAGCTGGCTTATAAGCAAAGTTCATTACAACCTTAAAGAATATTATGGCTAGTCATATAATTAAGTTTAAGATACCAATAAAGTATTATAAGTTTAGTTCAAACATAGTACTCTAAGTTACTGTATTGTGGTATAAGTTCCTAAGTCAATGTTGTGCCTTAACTTAAGCTTATATTTAGAAAATATTGTATGTCCGAAATGGACAAACTGTTGTGTCAGAAATTTACCTACCTAAAAGATCTATGTTTACACAGTTTTTACAATAAATTATTCTTATTCTTATTCTTATTCTTATTCTTATTCTTATTCTTATTCTTATTCACCTAGGACTACAGAAGCTTCAGTAAGCAAAGTGGAAGTGGCCGCAAGCCTGCACACAGCTCGAAAATCTCACTGTCAACTTGCAAACAATGTTGTACCCTATAAGCTTTCAACTTTTTATAACATAAAAGTTGATATATAGATTAATGTGAAGTAGCAAGTTTTAAAGAACGTAGATGTTTTTTTGTTTCCAGAGCAGTATGTGAAAAATAATGTGCAGCGTCCAGCACTATTTTTAAAATCGCATAGCAACGAGTAGCGCTTTCGTTCACCTAGGACTACAGAAGCTTCAGTAAGTAAAGCGGAAGTGGCCGCAAGCCTGAACGCAGCTTGAAAATCACACTGTGAACTCCAACCAAGGCTTAAATTAGCTTCCAGCTTTTGTTTATAGGATAAACGTTTGTGTAGAGATGTAACCCAGATACAGCAACTGGATTTGAAGAAGTACCTACATAAAGAAACTTACTTGAAATATTTATGGAATTTAAGTTCATACAAAATTTCTGTACATATGAATTTAGAAAAATAAATCGAGATATCGCCAAAAAACTGCGAGGTTCAACTGAACCATCAATAAAAATAAAAATAAATAACCAAGTTTTAATAATATACATTTATTTATAGTTAGATGTAATGGAAACTACTAAACGTGTGTATCACAATTTATGTGGTTATTTTGCCATCATCATCATCATCATCATCATATCTGCAGCCCAACTGTATCTACTGCGGCCCCCCTAAGCCATCTACTACGAGTATTTCGACAATTTATTTTTGCAAAATTTAATAATATAAAAAAATCAAAGCTTGATTGGTCATTTCCAAAAAAAAAACTTGCGAAACAATTCGTATCCATATCGAGTATTATTTTCATAAAAAGTATCTAAAATACTTATGACTAACGGCCCGTCCCAGCTTCGCACGGATTAGGACACTTTTTTTAAGTTACTTAAGTTTTAGTAAGGATTATTCTTTTGTAGTAATAAATATAGCCTATGTTACTCAAGGTGAATGTAGCTTTCCAATGGTGAAAGAATGTTTGAAATCGGCACAGTAGTTTTTGAGTTTATTCATTACAAACACACACACACACACACACACACACACACACACACACACACACACACACACACACACACACACACACACACACACACACACACACACACACACACACAAATACAAATATTTCCTCTTTATAATTTTAAGTGTAGATGGGTAGACGTTATCAAACTGAAAGCGTAAATGTAACTGCATTAAAATTATAAGAGCCACTTCGTGTTTGACTCAATTTAAATCATGAATATATAATTGATTGTACAGAATATACAATGAAAATGAATGCAGCAAGCTAGAAAATTGGTAGGTAATTGAATTACAAAGTTGCAAAGGCGACGCAACGATTGTAATAAGTAGGGTACAGTTATTTTCCGTTCTCGCCACTGAACTGGCGCTGTTTATGGGGTAAATATAACCTGAATTAATCTTTAACAGATATCAGAGAATACAGTTATTCATCACATCAAAAATAAAAAGGTTGAGTGATATTCTGTATTTTTATTATTTTTGGTACTTTTACTCGAATGGTGCTCTACATACCATGTCACTTGGGGGACTTTGGTTTGTACCACTCTGAATAATAAGTATTTCTGCCTAATATCTGTTAAGAACATCTATATATTTAACAAATAATTAAATAAAGAACCGTCAACCCTTAGGGTAGCTGAGTTTTTGAGTGGAGACCGCGTCTCAGTAAACGAAGTGTAGGGGGCCATCCGGCCAGGTGGAGTGACGATCTGCGAAAGGCTGCTGGTAGAAGCTGGATGCGCCGAGCTGAGAAATGTGTGCGAGAATTCAAAGGGGAGGCTTATATCCAACAGTGCACTGGTACAAGCTGATGATGATGATGATGTTTATTAAATACTATGGTAGATAAGGTGCCTAGACCTAAGTCTAAGGTGATGATACACAGCCTTTTTTGCTGCCAGAATCCTTGGTTATTTTTTGCTCAACTTGTCAGCTTATTATCGTTTTGCTCCAAGATCAGGATTATTGGGAAGATAAATGAGGTGCTTTTATCCACATGCACAACTAATTAACTGTCATGGTGTAGGTACTTTATTTTTTTAAATCACTGAAAAAGAATTTGCGAAAAATTACTACGTATGTAGGTAGGTTACACTTCAGATACATTATGTGTCTACTTATATAAAGAAACGTGTGGCTGAATAATAACTTCCTTTTGTAGAAATCGTTTAAAAAAGCAGTAGCCGGAAATACGGATTTTTGCCGCACCTACAAACACCCACCTGGAAAATTGCAACTAAAACGTGCCAGCTACCTGCAATGAGTATCGCAGAGTTTTCTCCATAAATTATGTTTATTCATTTCTCCATTCCAACACAAAGTTGCGGGAGTGAAAAACTTCGTTGGAGTTCGCTTGCATTGTTGCGGAAAAATTACGCGTGGGGTTCAACAGTTTATTATTTTTCTTTAAGGCTTGCGCGTAAAATCGCTTTTTACGACAGCGCTGGCAAAAATCTATTATTTTTTATTTACATGACTTGAGTGTCCCTGCGAAGAAACTCGAGAAATAAGTTATTTCAGAATCGGGCTTGATTGTCACAAGGTTGGTTTGTTAAAAGTTTCAATTGTCAGATATGCTATTATATAGCTTATTCGTTGTGTATGAAATTACGCGTTCTTTTTTTAAATTATCAAACAGATAGTTTAACGTCCGGTTCCTATAACATACGGTATGTTATGATGTTACCGATGACGTCTCGTTTTCCCATGAAAAACTGTCAAATTTTCGACGCCTCGTTGTTAATTTTTGACAGTTTTTCAAGGGAAAACGAAACGTTATTGGTAACGGTATATTATAAGAATCGACCATAAGTGACGATTAGAAAATGGGCATACAATAAGCAAATCATTAAAGTTTCTGTCTGCGGTTTCACTCATCTCGCCGTAGCGGATTGGCATAATTTACAGAGATCATTCAGAATGTAATGTGTTTTGTGTGCGATTGTACCATAACGAGCATTTCTTATTTTCAGTCAATTTATACAAATCAGTCTTTTGGGGTTTCAGACAGTACGAGAAAAGTAAGTTTTATGAAGTTCTTGGAATATGTACGTTTCAACATTCAGTCATACTAGACCGGACCCTTATAAATAACATAAAAATTCAGCCCTCATAACCCAAAGCGCCTTTCAAACTAAAAGCTATAAACTAGGTTTTCATCAAAACCGTAACACAGACATCAAGCACTGAAAGTACTGAAACAGACATTACCTTACAACACTTAAAAGCCCAGCTGGTTGTTTCCTTATTAAATATGTAGGCAGCAGGTACCAGTTCAAGGATAAGACGAAATTCCCTAGCATGGGCCATGTCACGTACGTCGATCGATACGGGGCGCCCTCTACCGCGGAAATTATCCGATACATTTGAGCTTACGGGTCGGGGGTGTAAGCGTTATATTTGTGCTTTTCTGTCCAACGGGTGCTCAGGCTAGCATTTATAACTTGAATAAATTCTGGGTGGATCGGTTGTAGAATTTTTAAGTTAACATAGTCAGAGCTGGTTTTAAAATACTCTTTCCTCGCTACTGTTTTGTTGAAAAAAATTGGATGGATCAGAATATTTCTTTTTTCACTAGTCCTAAAAAAATTGGGGTTATTAAATTTATTTTTGAGGGTGTTAAATTTATTTCCTCGCTACTGTTTCATAAACAGGTTGGGAGGATCAGAAAATCTCATTTTACATTATTATTATAGTTTAAAAAAAATTGAGGGTTTGAGGTTCTAATTTTTATTATTTTATAACCTTTGAGCAGCAGAACACGTATATTAACGACATAGGGATTTCTCTTCTATGGCATAAACTATAAACTAACCCATTTATTCTTTGTATATAATATTTTCTTTACTTCAAAACCAAGCTTTATCTTAAGTATACCTAAGTAACTGTGTATTACTATGCTAGTGCTGTAGCATAGTAATACCTACTGACGTATAACGTCACTGTATAAAAATAGAAACGACAAGGGTTACCCCGCATGCGAACGCCAAATTTGCAGCAAGGTCGCCCTTGTAAACGTGATGACTTGAGTACCTACTCACATTAGGTCACTTACATTATTATCTTTGTCTAAACTTTAGCAAAGTTGATTTTCATTTACATAATGTTCGCGGCAGTAAAGGAAAATGAAATCGTGTGGAAGCTGGCTTTCCTCGTAACGAAAAATCCGAAGGCATACGCATGTACTGAATAATAATGTTTTGGCACTTAGCATCTTCCTTGTTCTGCTTACCTTCTGAGTATTGTTTACTTATGAATTAATATTACCTGGATTAATAAATAAAACAGTAGATTTCGATACGTACCTAATATAGGTACTTACTTTTTAGGGCCCTAAAAAGTTATTTTGAAAGATAAATTATGAACATAATTTCAACTACCATATGGTTGGTATTCCACTTATCTGAGGTCTCATTTATTAACTCAGTTGCCCACCAAAAAGGTTGGCACCACATAGAAGACAACTAGATAAAGCCTGAAAATTCTCTATGCTCTGAACTTCAACTCATACGGCTGATCTCTACTTTCTTAAGTCCATTATATAATTTGCTAGAAAGAGATGTATACTTTATCTCAATGCCATGGCTGCGACTTCGTATCAGGGCATTTCTATGAAACTGCATAGAATTTTGTTCGAGCGCCCTGGTACGATTTATTAACTCGACCCTAACGGCTTCAAAAAGAGAGTTAATTGGCATCTCCTGGAAAAACCCCATCATCGACCTCGCCCTTGCCCAAGCAAGCCTCGAGGTCAAAAGCTTGTCCATAAAATAAATAAAAAAAACATAATTTATGAATACACTATAACAATTATTTAGTAAGTAATCAATTTTCAATTTATTTAACTGAATAGGTACAAACACTACTGTGATTGATAACCAACGTTGTAAAACAATATGCCCACTAGTAGAATATTCAAGGACAGGATGGGGTTCACCGACCAATACGTCAGTGATATGTCACGGAACGACACCACTCGCACAATGACTCGCAGCCAAACGGAGATGGCCCATCAAACTATAATAGACGACACGAAGGGGCCTGGACAGAGACACTATCTGCGCACCAACATCAACTGAACCAATAAAAAAAACTGCTCAAAGTATAACAATGTTCAACGCTGAGTGCATTCTCCCATAAAATATAATGGTTGATTTTTCCGGGGTTCCAGTTAAAAGTGCTTTTACGGTGTTACGCAGTCTGCTATTTATTTGACAGTGTTTATTTCAAGGTGTGAAACTCCGAGAATTTGAATCAAACAAGGACGAGGATATCTCAGGGATTGTGAGTTATTTTATTTTGCTCAAAGGCTAATTATTCAAATGTCTGATAATTTATAGCTTATCTATTCAATAAATTAGACTAAGGCCTTGCTTAAAAAATCTCGCAAAGTAAAACGATGCTTATAATATTGCCATCTTTTCCGTTACATAATGACAAACAGTGACACACTTTGAGTTCAAAATTCAGCATAGCAATTCAATCCAATATACTTATTTAGTGAATTCCGTTTTTTTTTAAATCAGATAATGGTAATTAATACTCATTATCATCATCATCATCATCATAGGCCTTTAACATCTATAATAGATGATTTAAGCAGCGTCCTAAAAGGTTCGGCACTTACGAATGTGATTTGTAAGGCCGATACGGGAGGGACAGCTTCGACCGCGTAATTAATACTATCATGTGACTATAACTATGACGTCCTCCTCTCTCCTATTTACTATTGTTTTGCCCAACAGGGTCTATAATGATCACAATGAAAATTTGTTAACACCTGTATATTTACGTTATGGAACGCAATAAATGATTGAGTATTGATTATCGATAAAAATATTTCTAAATATCACAAATTTCGTCTTTCATTCCTGCGGCATAAAAATAAATCTGTTGTGGCATTTGTAGTTAGCAAACCCATTCGGATTAGCAAGTTTTCGGGAAAACCGTAATAACCTTAGCTTTTTTGTTGTACTTTTATCCTGATTTTCTGGTTGTATCCAAATAACGTTCGGTAAGCGTTTGCATTTTCCTTCAGGAGTTCCAACATGTGGATATATTCAACGATTATATTATTTCTGTGTATTAGTTACTTAGTTAGTTACTTTTTTTCTAATGTAATATATTAAAATAATTTGCGTATTGGTGTTAGCTGTAAGAGCTTTCAGTGCTACATAACAACGGGTTAATGTAACACGCTTATTTACATTATTATTAGAAGAACCACGGGTATTTTTCAATGTAATCAACATTGACAAACACCCGTGGTTTTTCTACTATTTCTGCTACTTTATAATGAATGAAATCATAGCTAAATGATTGCTAGCTTCCACCAGCGGTTTCAATCACGTGGTACCAGAATAAAAATATAAGTTTAAATAAATAATACATAGTCTAGTAATACATAGCCCTATATAGTCGAAAAACTACATATTACTATGTGCAAAATTTCAGCTCAATCAGTTTAAGCGTAAAGGAGAAACAAACTTTGCACTTTTATAAAGAAAGTTTCGTTTGTTGTTTACGGCAGCTGTTCATGCATATTATTCTCTCTTTCTTACTTCTTTCAGTTTTTAGTATGTTATCTTTTATATAGTATGATACGGTATAATTATTTAAAATCTTGTTTGAAGCAAATAAATAAATTGGTTGATTGATTTGTTCAGTTTTGATGTAAGTCAGTATCCAGAAGGTTAAATTAGTTATTTTACTAGTTTTTATTCTTTACTCTTTCTTACTTCTTTCAGCTTTTTAGTATGTTATCTTTTATATAGTACTAGCTGACCCGCTCGCAACTTCGTTTGCGTTTATACTCTTTTTTTTACGTATGTCCTTTCATGTGAAATGTTTCCCAAACCCGGTAGTTTGACACGGAACCCTAAATATAAATGGAATAAAAAGTACCTACATATTACTACATTATCTACCCCGTAATGTAGTAATCTGTAGGTACCTGTTTCCGTTGGCAACCCGTCGCCAAGTTAACAGCCGGTATAGGTATGATGAATTTTTATATGCCTAACTCTTGATTATGATTGGTTACCCATGCAAACTTTCGTCACATAAATCACCCTCTTTAAGTTTCAGTTTCGCTACAAAAAGCAGAAAGTCCTCCAAGGTCCCACCCATGGTTCAGCGCTTTAGGTGTTTATTTATTTTCGTTATAGTCTGTGGAGTAATAGTGTTCTGTGCGTTATAGTCTCTGTAAAAAATCTCAAGTTTTTAAGTAAAAAAAAAATGCTATCCCCGTGGTCTTCAAATATCCAAGAACAAATGAATGAAATTGAAATTTCGAATTCGAATTCATTCCAATTTTAAAGAGTATCGCATTGCACCAAGCTTTTAAAGCTCCCCCACACAGGTGTGTTATTATCGGCGATAATATTGCATGCGTTATTGCGATAATGCGTCCCAATTCCTTGCACATAATTGCGTTATCGCAGCAATATGTAACTTTTTTGCCGTTCTAATACATAATGTACTAAAATTCTACAGATCTCACAGTACGCGCAACTATCAAAAGCAATGAAAATGTAATTTAGAAATAAAGCACACGATAAAATTTTACTATAATGTACTGACGAAAAAGTGAACGGAGCGCAGAGTGGCTTTGCGCGTACAGACCCTTCTCCTGCCTACAGTTTTTGTCCGTCTGCCTCCTAAGATGGCTCAAGCTGTAGCTTAATTCAATTTCGAGATATCATTTTTTCCGTTTCTTGAATAGCGAACCCAAAAAAAGTAATTGGGAAATTCTCAATCCAGAATATTGTTGAATTTTGTCAAATTTTTAAAATCTCAAAAAGATACCACCCGATTTTAGAAATTCAAGCCTTGCACTTTGAAGCCCTCCGGCAGACGCAAATATTGCCATAATTGTGACCGATCACATTCACCTACACATCTTTTTTTAATGCATGTGACGAATTTTCTTTCAATGTATGGAGTTTCAAAAATGTGACGAATTTACTTTGTGGCAAATGTACAACAACCCCTCGCATATCTGTGAAATTACAGGCAAATGTCAGAATTTCATGAATCGGGGCACTAAACTCGATCAGAAAAACTTAAACATTTTCAATATTTTTCAACGTACCTATGCCCACGCACCTGTGTGTGCCTTTATATGAAAACAACGTTTTTTGAATAAATTTGGAATGAGTTTTCAAACACAACAGTGTCAAAATAAAATGGCATAACATGTGTCACTAAGGAGTATTGATATCAACTTCGATGCAAATCACCCCTAAAATAAATTTCTACCCCTTTTTAACCCCGTTAGGCGATAATTTTCAATAATGAAAAACACGTGTTTCATCAATTTTGTTAAAGAATGTTTATGCAAAATTTGAAGTAGATTGGACCAAGGTATCACGTTGTTCCATACAAACTTTGCCCACGTTTTTCACCCCTTTAGGTTTAGGATCTCGGAAAATTCTTTCTTATCGGATGCCTATGTCATACAAAGAACACGCCCTCCAAGTTTCATGTCTCTACGATCAGCGGTTTAGGCTGTGCGTTGATCCGTCAGTCATTCAGGACAAAGGATTTTATAAGTATAGATACCCTCCATTAATGTATTTTTTTCAAAAACCTGGTATGCGGCCTTTTATTATTTAATATTCAAAGTGTTCTGACGAAGTTTCAAGAAAATCACACCACGCGTTAAGATTTTCCCATACAAACTTTACCACCCCATTGCAACCCCCTCGAGGACTATTACAAACTTTCAATGACACCAATCTTCATTGATTGTATGGAATAATACATGTCCCAGATTTCAAGTTTCTAAGTTCAAGGAATATGATTTTTCATACAAACATTTTTACCCCTTTTCACCCTCTTAAGGGTTGAATTTCCAAAAAAAATTCTTAGTGAGCGCCTACACCCTACAATGAATACTTGTGCGAAATTTCAGACCTGTAGGCCCTGTAGTTTCTGAGATTTCGTGATGAGTGTGTCAGTGAGTGAGTGAGGATAGTTCTCTTTTATATATATAGATGATACGGTATAATTATTTAAAATCTTGTTTGAAGCAAATAAATAAATTGGTTGATTGATTTGTTCAGTTTTGATATAAGTCAGTATCCAGAAGGTTATATTAGTTATTTTACCCATTTAGTGCGTATGCCTACAATATACTTGTTGTAAATGCTTACATTTCTACATACAATAAATATACTAACAATCAATGTGTACAAACTATGAGTGCGTTAAAGTACGGCAAACATTTATTGAAATAAATTATTCTATAGCATTCTATTCTTTTATTTTCTATTTAAAAAAATATTATTTTCTAGTATTTTCTAAAATTGTCGTGTTTTTGTCTCAATACAATTATTTTCTTTCTTTCATTATTATTTGTGGGAAGTAGAATGGTGGTATGTTTTCCATTGAATCGTTATGATTGGCGAGAATTATCAATTTAAAAAACACTGAAACAATGAATATCCAGTCTCTGATAATATACAAAACAAACGTAATTATTCGAACCTTTCATCCAATTATTTTTGGGTTACGGCAGGTGTAATTTAACGGAGCAATATATTATTTTGAGGCAGTACGGTACTCATAGTAATATGTTACTGGTTAATGAATATAGTGTAAAAATATAGCTTATAATAATATGTATGTCTACCTGTAATGTATTATGATTAATAGGGTGTTTTGAATGTGTGTGTGTGTGTGTGTGTAGAAAAAAATACTACTTGACAATACTCTAAGTAGTGTGAATTGCTCGTCTGGGGGAGTATATAATAGTACTTCCCCAGCATGAAATAGGCAAATAGGTAAGTCTACCTGTAATTTATGTGAAGAATAGGGTGTTTTAAATTTATAGTGTAGAAAAAAATACTACATGACCCTGTCAAATAAATCATCTAATAGTGCGAATTTCTCGTCCGGGGGAGTTGTACTTTCCCATGGTGTTTTTATGCCTATTTCTGATGTGAAGCAACATTGTTGTGTTTCAGTTTGAAAGGTGTGGGTGCCGGTGAAATAACAGGCACATGAGGCTTATCACCTTTATGCCTCTATTTGATGAACATAGTTGCATCGTAGTGCGCGTTCCAAACATGCGTGACCTTCTATGCAATTCTTTGTTATAGGTAATGGTTACCACATAATCTATCTTCAATTGTTTGTCAGTAATCAGGAGGACGCTTGTGATACAAACACTTGAAGATAGAATAAGCACATGGTGATGTGCTTGTTTTATCTTCAAATATTTTATAAAAAAATACGCCATGACCTATTAATATCAGCATTGATAATTACACGTTGATAACAAATGTTCAATGTCAGCGCAAAGTTCAAATGTATAACAGACAATAATATAAAAAATGCGAGTACTGGTGCATCTGCATGTTCTTTGAATATAAATTTTTACTGCCCTAAAATCATAAGTAGGTATGGGCTACTCTTATCGGGCGAAGCCGCAGTTGGAAAGTAGTATTTAATACGGTAACTTATATAACATTCTTTTTTAAATAATTGGACCAAAAATCATAAATCATGTCGTTATATTTTCTATTTTTTTCGAAGCTTGAAAAAGTTAACTAAGCTTTCTTAATTACTTAACTTAGTTAATTAAGCTTTACCTTCATAATAAATGTTCATAAGAAATGATGGTGATTTTAGAGGTATTCTCGAAGGATAGAGATGGTTGGCGGAAATTAGGGGAGACCTTTGCCCAGCAGTGGGACGATGCAGGTTGACTACAAAAAAACATATGTCACAAATAAAAGATAATTCCTTACACTTAGTTAAGCAAACACACATCTTGAATCTTTAAATAGTTTTATATGCCCGCAACACACAAGAAAATCAAATAGAGAGAAATATGCAGGTTGCGCGTAAAATATTTAGTTTTACTACGGTCAGAAATAGAAAAGAAAACGAAGTAACACCCTCTCAAAATCAATCTATCAATCAGAGAGAAAGCCAACTGCCAGAACATTCTGAGGCGGAAAATGGCCGCAAATAAAGTGTCTTTATGGAAACAGCCGGCCTAACTATCACTTGGCTTCGACCCCAAAGCTGGGGGTTTACCCTGCGTATCCTACGTACCCTGCGTAGGGCTATCCAATCACAGTATTTTAAATTTCCCCAAGGAAAATGTAGTCTGAATACATAAGGGTTTGTTTTGAATTTAAACGAAGCTTATTCGGTTGATAGTTACTCAGTTTAGTCCAAATTGAAATGAATTGTTTTGACCGAGACTTCGAAAGGTTATGTTATTGAACTAAATCTTGTTAGATATAAATTATATTTAACGAATATTTAGTCTGACTAGGCGCCCTTTCTTCTTCTTCTTAGGCCTTAAAGATTATTCCCCACTGCACCCCACCAAATTTCTGGGACTGAATTTAAAGGGATCGTAAACTGTGAACTGAAATTCAACCCATGCATACGAGGAACATATCCTCGAAACTAAATTCTAGGACTTACGGCTTAGGCTGTATGTTGATGTGCAGTCAGACCGTCAGTTAAAAACAGTCCTAATAATATAAGGGTGAAATTTTGTGAAATGTTTGTACCTTCTTCACGCAAAAACTACTGAACGTGGGTAGAAATTTTGCATAGACGTAGATTTAAGCCTTGAATCACTACAAAGTCGCTTACCGCTGGTTGTCTCTCCCTATGTATGCTTCGATCTTTAAAACTACGCAACAGATTTTGATGCGATTTTTTCAGTAGGTAGAGTGGTTCAAGAGGATGTTTTATTGTGTGCGTGCGAAGCCGGGGCGGGTCGCTAGTAACATATAAGATAAGATTTTATCCATGTACCACGCGAGCAAAGCCGCGAGCGGATGCCAGTTTCATATGCATAATATTGATTGTAATGATTTAATCATTCTGTCAAATTGAAAAAAAATAATTTAGTTTCTTTTTCTTAATCAATATTATTTCCGTGTTGTGTGTTATATTAGTGGCTTGAGTGTGAAAACGTGAACATATACAAAATTTTCACCACAGGTTTACACTAGCAAAAATGTATACTCAATATATTTATTGTCATCACATGATTAAAAGGTAACAGAGTTGACACAGTATAGTGTGGTAGTATCACATGTGGACCCCTTAGGCCATGGCAATATGTAGAAGGCAGACCGAGGCTTTCATGCATTTGATTTTAGGAGGGTAGATTTTTATGAGTAGGTATTATTGTCTCCGAGTTTCGAAAGAAGCTCAAGTGGTTGCCCATTCGTGAGCGCAGAAATACTCACATTCTTTCTCTTTTGTACGGTATCCTCTTCAACCCTTCTTCTCCTTCTTATCTCAAAGAGCGCTTTGAATATCTTTGGCAATCCAATTCTCGCACATTACGCTCCTCTGAGACTTTACAGCTTCAAACACCTGTGCACACTTCCACTTTCTATTCCCACTCTTTTACTGTTCAAGCTGTTCGTCTTTGGAACTCTCTCCCTGTCAGCATCAGAACTGCTCAATCTCTGCCTATCTTCAAAAAACTTCTCTTCAACTTTTATTCATCCGCTTCACATGACGTTTGAAATGAAACTTTCATCTGTTTTTAGATTACCTTTATTTTATTATGTATATGATTACCTATACATATTTTATTACCTTTATTATATCTATTAGTATATTTCATTTCTGAGTTATCTATAGTAAAGTATTAGTATTGTATTTATTATTTGGTATCTACTATTTTACATGTAGATATTTATGTTTATGTAGATATTTATGTTTAATTATCGTATTTTTTTTTCCTCGTCCGCAATGTAATATGATGATATTTAGTGTGTTTATTGATATTATACACCATCGTCTGCTACAGTATTTTAAATCCTGTCCATCCAAAGGTTGTCTGGAAGAGATCGCTCTAAGCGATAACACCGCCCATTGTACTTTCATTATTGTTATTGTATATTGTTCTATTTTTTTTGTTGGTGTGAGTACAACAAAGAGTTTTCTATCTATCTATCTATTATATAATTTTTTCTTAGGTTTTAAGTTTAACTATTTATTTTAATTTTTTATTTACACGGAGATGTCAAAGTTTTACCAACTTAGCGCTAGGGCCGCTTCTCCATTTTCATACAAAAATATATACTTTGTATAAAGGTCTGCTGTGGTGGCCTAGTGGGATGTATCCCAACTTCCGATCCAAAGGTCGTGCTTCTGAATCCTGGCCGTGCACTTTTTTTTCATTAAAATTATGTGCGCATTACCACGTGCTTCGTGGTCAAAGGAAAATATCTGAAAAGATATCCCACAATGACAAAAAATCGTGATTATGTTTAATTTTATTTAATTTTTCACACCAAAGTCACAGTTTATTGAATTTCTTTGTTTTATTTACCAGGGTGGCAATCAGAGTTCCTGTGATAATGACCTAGTGCCCCATGACATCGGCGCACCCCTCGCCCTGTATCACACCGGCCTGACACGCACAACACGTAAGTTACCCGAAATATAAGTATACATATTAAATTACACGACACTACGTTATAAATAAATACATAACTTTATTCCACTTTATTAATCGTTTAAAAATACATTTAATTTTATTTTTATTTAAGTGTTTTGCTGGCAGTTTTGCCCGCGTTAGATAATAGTTAAATTTCTAGCCCATGAGAAAAGTATTTTTAACTGAATTACAGTTACCTATATCCTTTTCTTTACTCCTGACGTCGGTATTCTTTGTAAAAATTTAAATGAGCCTATAAATAAACTAGTACTGAATTTGTCTTCAAGCTACCATTAGCTGTGATATTCGTAAAAACGTGACCTAACATGAAGCTAAATCGGCATAACATGCCGGTCGAGCTCAGGACAGGGCGCAATGGCGCTCATTATTTATATGTCCATTATAATACTATGTCCAGCAGTGGACTGCTATAGGCTGATGATGATGATGATGATGATGATGATGCCGGTTTAACCTTTGGTATAACAGAACGTACAAAGAACAACGCGCTCATAATTATTAATAGGTAGATTCATTTATAACCTAATAACTGAGTTGGTGGCTTTGCCTTTTGAGCTGCAGGTTGTGGGTTTGATTCCCAAGACAATCATTTGAGTGGTAAACATGGATTTTTCTTCTGTGTCCGGGTATTATATGAGTATCTATGAGTTTCTTGCAATTTTTTCTCTGTATGGAAGCGTTACAAATTACAGTATAAAAAATTAAAAATATATACCTACTAGCTGACCCGCTCGCAACTTCGTTTGCGTTTATACTCTTTATTTACGTATATCCTTTCATGTGAAATGTTTCCCTAGCCCGGTAATTTGACAAGGAACCCTAAATATGAATGGAATAAAAAGTACCTACATATTACTACATTACCTACCCCGTAATGTAGTAATATGTATGTTCCTGTTCCCGTTCCTGCTCTCACTCCTTTTTTCGTTCCTGTTTCCGTTAGCAACCCGTCAACAAGTTAACAGCCGGTATAGGTATGATGAATTTTTATATGCCTAACTCTTGATTATGATTGGTTACCCATGCAAACTTTCATCACATACATCACACTCTTTAAGTTTCATTTTCGCTACAAAAAGCAGCAAGTCCATCTCCAAGGTCCCACTCATGGTTCAGCGCTGTAGGTGTTTATTTATTTTCGTTATAGGCTCTGTGAAAAAGTTCTTTATGTAAAAAAAAAACTTGCTATCCCCGTGGTATTCAAATATCCAAGAACAAATGAATGACATTGAAATTTCGAATTCTAATCCGATTTATTCGCTGTTTATGTATTATTTTTTATTTGACATTCCAATTTTAAAGAGTATCGCATTGCACCAAGCCTTTAAGGCTCCCCCACACAGGTGTGTTATTATCGGCGATTATATCGCATGCGTTATTGCGATAATGCGTCCCAATTCCTTGCACATAATTGCATTATCGCAGCAGTATGTAACTTTTTAACCGTCGTAATACATAATGTACTAAAATTCTACAGATCTTACACTACACACAACTATCAAAGGCATTGAAAATGTAATTTAGAAATAAAGCACACGATAAAATTTGACTATAATGTACTGAAAAAGTGAAAGGAGCGCAGAGTGGATTTGCGCGTAAAGGCCCTTCATACAGCATACAGTTTTTGTCCGTCTGCCTCCTAAGATGGCTAAAGCTGTAATTTAATTCAATCTCGAGATATCATTTTTTCCGTTTCTTGAATAGCAAGCTCAAAAAAAGTAATTGGGAAATTCTCGATCCAGAAAATTGTTGAATTTTGTCAAATTTTGGAAAATCTCAAAAAGTTACCACCCGATTTTGGAAATTCAAATTGCACTTTGAAGCCCTCCAGCAGACGCAAATATTGACATAATTGTGACCGATCACTTTATTTACCTAAACATCTTTTTTTAATGCATGTGACGAATTTACTTTCAATGTATGGAGTTTCAAAAATGTGACGAATTTACTTTGTGGCAAATGTACAACAACCCCTCTAATATCTGTGAAACTACAGGCAAATGTCAGAATTTCATGAATCGTGGCACTATACTCGATCAGAAAAACTTAAACATTTTCAATATTTGTGCATGCGATATTGCGAAATATTCTGTTATGTTGTCTGATATTATCGCCGACAATAACGTACCTATGCACCTGTGTGTAGGAGCCTTTATATGAGAACAACGTTTTTTGAATAAATTTGGAATGAGTTTTCAAACACGACAGTGTCAAAATAAAATGGCATAACATGTGTCACTAAGGAGTATTGATATCAACTTCGATGCAAATCACCCCTAAAATAACTTTCTACCCCTTTTTAACCCCGTTATGCGATAAATTTCAATAATATACGAAACACGTCTTTCATAAATTTTGTTAAAGAATGTTTATGCAAAATTTGAAGTAGATTGGACCAAAGAATCACGTTGATCCATACAAACTTTGCCCACGTTTTTCACCCCTTTAGCGGTAGAATCTCGGAAAATCCTTTCTTATTGGATGCCTACGTCATACAAAGAACACGCCGTCTAAGTTTCAGGTCACTACAGTCAGCGGTTTAGGCTGTGCGTTGATCCGTCAGTCATTCAGGCCAAAGGATTTTATATGTATAGATTACCCTCCATTAATGTATTTTTTTCAAAAACCTGGTATGCGGTCTTTTATTATTTAATATTTAAAGTGTTCTGACGAAGTTTCAAGAAAATCACACCACGCGTTAAGATTTTCCTATACAAACTTTACCACCCCATTGCAACCCCCTCGAGGCCTATTTTAAATTTTCAATGACACCAATCTTCATTGATTGTATGGCACAATACATGTCCCAGGTTTCAAGTTTCTAAGTTCAAGGAATACGATTTTTCATACAAACATTTTTACCCCTTTTCACCCTCTTAATGGTTGAATTTCCAAAAACCGTTTCTTAGTGAGCGCCTACAACCTACAATGAATACTTGTGCGAAATTTCAGACCTCTAAGCCCTGTAGTTTCTGAGATTTCGTGATGAGTGTGTCAGTGAGTGAGTGAGGATAGTTCTCTTTTATATATATAGATTTAAATTATCCTATTTTATAAATTAAGTTATTATTTGTTTACTTATCAGTATCTGGTAACATTAATAAAGGCTCGGCATATTATGGAATCAGTTGATTGTGTGTCTAATGACCTATTAATTATGATATTTATTAATTATTTTATTATTGCATATGGAATCCCGGCATATATGGTTAAACTGACTTGTTATTAAAAGCCCTGTCGGAGTTTTGAAAAAGGTTGGATTTATTAATAGTACTTACTCCATTTTTCTCTAAAATGTTGGTGGATAAGCGATAAATAAACGTTCTCGTAAGCAACAGGATATTTACGAACGGTTTGAGAGCGAGGCAGGAGAGATTGCTTCAATTTAAATTTGAATATCTACTTTACTGAACGACTTCGTACCTATATCATAAATTCACGTAAGATAGATATAGAGATAAGATAGATCTTTATTTAGCACAGAGAACATGCAATCAGTACGTTGGTAGTTAATGATAAAAAATATACGTCTCATTATGTAAAAAAATAAAACAATTGAAATAGTTAGACAGAATACATACATACAATAAGTAGACAGTAGAAATAATGAGACAGAGACTAAAGAACCAAGTACAGTTAAGTAACTAAAGCTTGGTAGTAACTACTACAAACTAAGAAAGGAACTTCAAAGTTAGGTTAGGTTAGGTGGGTGTCGTTCGTGCTACACAGGCTTGGGCTAAAAAGCTTTTCTACGGGGGCTGCAGCGCTGATTTTCAGATGGAACCTGAAATCCCTCGACCAAAGTGCTTATATTAAGTTTAGCTTTTTTAAAGGAGTAAGTAATCGTCATCGTTAGCCTTTAGCAGTCCACTGCTGGACATAGACCCCCCCTATTGAGCGCCATTGCGACCTGTCCTCAGTGCGCCGCTTTTACCAGTCGCCTTTGGCAGATCGTCACTCCACCTGGCCATAGGGCGTCTTACACTACGTTTACCGAAACGTGGTCTCTCTCTACTCAAGAAAACTATTAACCAAACGGTTATCGGTTCTTCGGCAAATATAGCCACTATGGCCAGCCCATTGCCACTTCAGCTTGCTAATTCTCTTAAATAATGTTGTCGACTTTAGTTCTACGTCGCAACAAAGTTATAGGTGCAATCAATTTATGTTTTAATGTCCTATTTAAATTAGATCACTCAATTTCATGTTCACAAACACCAAATATTAGTAACCAATTTCAACCCAATCGAATACCGTCGCATCAAAACCAATTTGAGCTTCATTAGTGAGCAACTAATTAATTGTTAGCAAACCTATTAACGCTGTAATAATAATTACTTTTAATAGCATACGTCACGCGATATCAGCTGCAACATGAATATTATGAATGATTTACAGCTTGGCTTTCACCATTATTTATCTTTGCAAAATGAGGGCTTTGAAACTTTTTGAACTAGCATTTTTTTGGTGCGTTTAATCTTGATAATATTGTTTTAGATACAACAATATTATCAAGATTAAACGCACCAACGTGCCTTTTGCCAAACGCACAACATGTACTAGCGTTGACGCGCTTACAAGCTCTTATAAGCGCGAGCCGCAAGAGAATGACTCGCCTGCCTGTTCGAGCGAACACGTTGGCAACAGCGCGTGTACGCGCATTCAGTTTTTCGCAAAATGTGGCACGCGTGTTGCGCGTAAGCTGATACAAAACGTTATAGTATGAAAGTGCCCTTAGTATTTAAAACATACATATTTAATATCTATTATTTTCAAATATTAACAATCTTTGAATGACATCTGAAAAAATCTAAAACCATAATAATTACTTAGTATGCAACGAGTTTATTTGTTTGATAATGATGCAGATTACTCGCACAGTATATTTACAAGTAAATAATCTCGATTTGCATTTGCAATTTTACACAATGCAAGCTGTAAAGTGAGCTCGTCCGAAAAGATTGCCAGCCCCCGAACCCTCTCCTAACCCAGTACTTACGTAAACTAACAGAAACCATCGTACCCCACTTTTCGAAGTCTGAGTTAGTATTCTCCAAGCGTTTGTTAGAATATTCAAGTCAATACCGTCTGTAGGTTCCTCACCCTAAGTGTCAGCTTGTCGGGACTCGGGACATAATTTCTCGAGCGTGTTTTACGAACTGTTAGCATTTCGGTACAGTCTGCGACATAGTTTCAGCACTGGCAAACTGCTGTATGAAACCTAATGTCATGAATTTTGAAACGAAATACACTCGAGAGCAATGAATCCGGGTCACTCAAAGAATCCAAAAAATCTCGGAAAGTAAGAATGCTAGGTTAATGCAATAAATTCTATTTAATAGACAATTTAATACTCCTTAAATGAAAGTTAAAAAAATATGAGTCACCATACATTTTATTTACACAAAATTACATAAAGAAAAAAAACTGCTGATCTCTCCTTAAAACAAAAATAGGAAACATGAAATTTTTGAACTTTATGACGATTTTCTTGAATTTCAATACTTCGTATTACCTCCTCGTGCTTCCATTACTGCGTTTACGCGGTTTGGCATGCTGTACACCAAGTTCCTTATACGATTTTGGGGAATATTCTCCCATTCCTCTGTGAGAGCAATTTTGAGCTCAGGAAGCGTGATTGGGGGAGGGTTTCGTTGTTTTACGCATCTCCCTAGCTCGTCCCAAGCATGCTCGATCGGGTTGATATCCGGGCTGCGCGCTGGCCACTCCATACAAGTAAATGTTCATCTCTTGAAGGTAGTCATTCACAATCCTACCTGTATGAGGTCGGGCATTGTCATGCATAAATATAACATCCTCACCCAAATTGACCATAAATGGACCAACGTGTTCGTTGAGGATTTCTTCCACATATCTTACGCTAGTTAAAGAGCCGTTTTCTATGATCACCAGCTCTGTGCGACTTTCAGAGGAAATTCCGGCCCACACAAGTACAGACCCACCACCGTAGGCTACTTTTTCTTCGATGCATGCTTGCTTGAATCTTTCCCCTGGTCTTCTATACACTCTGTGTCTTCCATCGTGCTTGTAGAGCATAAATTTTGATTCGTCGGAGAACATAACTTTCGACCAATCTTCAATACTCCAATTTACGTGGTTCTGGGCATATCTTAGTCTTGAAATACGATGGCCACGCTCCAGTTTAGGGCCGTTTGCAGGTCTAAGGGGTTTTAAGTTAGATTCAGCAAGCCGACGTCTTACTGTCCATGCACTTGGGTTACTTCCTCCGAGGCGTCGAAACTGATTTGTGAGTTCAGTTCCTGTGAAAAAGCGATTTCGAAGCATGGTGTTCACCAAGTATCGGTCTTCTCGTGCTGTGGTACACCTAGTTCTGCCCGTTCCTGGTCTGCGTAGGTTAGAACCAGTTTCTTCGTAACGTCGGAGAACTCTTTGTACTGTTGACAGCGACACACCGACAGTCCTGGCTGTATCGCGCTGACTCCGGCCGGTTTCCACCAATGTAAGTATTCTGGTGCATTCTTCAAGTGTAAGCGACATGATTTCAGCTTGAATAATGAATATTGAGCACTATCAACCTGGTTTATGTACCAACATAAATGACAGATTACAAACAAAAGCAAAAACAAATCCTGTAATTTCGTAGTTCCATCTTCGACAGTGTTCCCTTTTCAAATTTGATTTTTTTATGATATAACTTTACAATAACTAAGAAGTTTTAATACTTTCATTTAAGGAGTATTAAATTGTCTATTAAATACAATTTATTGCATTAACCTAGCATTCTTACTTTCCGAGATTTTTTGGATTCTTTGAGTGACCCGGATTCATTGCTCTCGAGGGTAGTTTGCGATTTATCTGTACAATATTTTTTCTCTTTAGATAAAAGAGGCTAGTTTATTCAGAATGAATTAACCGTGATGTTTTAAAAACCGTAACAATCGAAATCGTTACAATAAAAGCGGTGATGGACTTGCAACCTCCCACGTTGAATAGGGATGACGACTGGGTAAAAAAATTATGATTCTAATTAATCCGTCAAATTAGACGGCCTCTGTGGCGCAGTGGGCGAAAGTCCGCCTGAGACGCAGACGGTTGCGGGTTCGATTCCCGCTTCGGGACAAATGTTTGCATGTTCTGTAGATATTTGTCTCGGGTCTGGGTGTTTTCTATGTATGATAAGTATGTATTTACAAAAAAAAAATATATGTGTAGTATATCAATCATGTGGTTCCCATAATACAAGCTCTGCTTAGTTTGGGGCTACATGATGCTGTGTGATTACGTCCCGCATTATTTATTTATTATTATTATTTATTAAGATCAACAAAATTTAAAACGTATTATTTATTTATCAAATAGAGAAATACAAATTGGCGGAGTTATAAGTTCGGGAGTGGGGGCTCGTGACGATAAGGCTATGTAAAAAGTGTACTAAGCCGTGACGTCACGCGGAACTTCCACGCACCATTGTCATTTTTTCTTTAATTGACAAAAAAAAGTGTCCTATATTTTTTGATTATGAATATATCGTCATCCATAATACCGAATGTAGCGTTTGGCCTTGCCTTTGACTACCTCATTTAGCGTATCCTCTAGAGATTTACGTACCTACTAAGCAATATCTAAACGCCTTACAATGTGTATGGGGAAAAGTGATATTTGTTTGTTTTGTTTTTTAAAAACTTGTTATTTCGTTTATCAAGACATGTAGGTAAACTAATGGTATGTCTTGCTAATAAAGTCGTAGGTTTGTTTCTAATGAAGGGCACCGTTTCGGTTTTTCATTTTCTCTGTCTTTATATCAGTGTCAGTTTGCTATTAGCTTTGCTATTAGCTTCAAACCTTCTATTATTTTGTTCGATTAGAACCCTAAAATACTTTTAATCGTAACGCGACGAAAAAGAGAAGAATTGGCAAGAACCTCTGCTTAAGTGTATTGTTATAGCTAGCGGCACGTAAGTCTGGCGGTGAACGAAACTTCTGCACATGGGTCTCCCGCTCTCTTTCGCCTCTAGCTCCCTTAAGATACCCTATTTTTGACTTCTGCACTAGATACTCTGATAGCGGTTAGCGCTAGAGTTTCTTGCCGCTACTTGTAGGTAAAATGCTAACGCAAGCCTGCAAAATTATGAACATGTTTTCGATGTTACAAGTAGTACAAGTTTATGCATAAACCATTTTCCTTTGACTTGCGAAATTATACTAGAAATGATATAACAAGATCTAAGTAATACCTAAGCATAATTTTATCAAAGAGAAAACTTTATAACGGAAGGTTAAGAAAAGGAAAAAAAAGGAGTTTAATACAAAATAAACTTTTGCAATTCAATTTGTGATGGTTTTAGTTGTAATGCTAACAATTCTTTGGTAGTATAATTCTAAGAACGACATTAGGTAAATATTATGTTATGCAAGATAAGAATAAGCACTTATTTACAGAAATTGCAGGAGTATTAGTATTTTCGTAATGGAGAGCACACACGCTATAATAAATTGCTACGGTAGCACTGTTGGGTACCTGTTTTATGCAGAGCAGGTTCTTTAGAATTTGGTGAATTTTTCATGAATAATTGATTCCTTCAAAATTCATCATCCACGCCATTCATCATTTTCAGTCTTTTTCAAACCAGTCCTGGGAAAGCCTTTCTTCTTTTGACGACCTCTGTGGCGCAGTGGGCGAAGGTTCGCTTGTGACGAAGAAGGATGCGGGTTCGATTCCCGCTGCGGGACAAATGTTTGCATGTTCTGCAGATATTTGTCTCGGGTCTGGGTGTTTTCTAAGTATGATATGTATGTATTTACAAAAAAAAACTATGTAGTATATCAATCATGTGGTTCCCATAATACAAGCTCTGCTTAGTTTGGGGCTACATGATGCTGTGTGACGTTATCACACTATATCCAGGATTATTTATTTATTTATTTATTATTTGTTTTTCTATTTATTTTGCCACTCGCCACGATCCTGCGCTTGTCTGAAGAAATATATCGTATTGAATAATAAATTAAAAAGAATAATTTTAGTTTGATATGCAATTTAAATAATGACTGGAAACTTTACTCCATTATCAAAATTAAGCAAGTACTTACTTTTTTATCGATTCGACTTCGAATATTTTGTCTTAAGATAGTTCTAAAACTAGATATATAATTATAGATACTTGACATTAAGTCAAATAATCCAGATTAGAACCAAGCTCAACGATAGTTCTATTTATTATTATAGCAAAAAAACTCAATTTATGTTGCCTGACTATACATAACTCATCATCATCATAATTATGAGCTATAGTTACTGTCCAATGCTGAGCTTCATTACATTTTTCTTGTCCAGTTTGATACAATGCTGACACGCTGGCTACTCGTGAGCTGCGTGCTCTTGCTAGCGCGGCCAGCGCATCCGCAAGGAGCCCAGCAGTGCCCAGCGTCCAACACCATCACTCCATGCAGCTGTACCGTCAAGAAAAATGGACTGGACATACTCTGCGAGTTTACGGAGCAGCAGCATATTCAGAAGGTAAGTCTATGTCATAAACAGTTTCTTACTGCTGACACGCTAGCTGTTCGTGAGCTTCGTAGCACTGCTAGCACAGCCAGCGCAGGGTGCTGAGCAGTGCCAAACATCCAACAACATGCGGCTGTACCGTCAAGAAAAATGGACTCCACATATTCTGAGAGCTTATACAAGATATACTTTACAAGTATATGGAGCAACAGCATTGTTCAAAAGGTCATTATGTCTGGGACATAATATTGTGAAATGTTGTGGTGTTGTCACACTAAATTGCCAAGCATCTAACACCGTCACTCCATACAGCTGTACCTACAGTTGAAAAGAATGGCCTGGACACAGTGGACATTCTTTACGAGTTTACGGAGCATCAACATATTTAGAAGATCAGTATGTCTGAGATATTATGAATATGCCGTCAAATAAATTTCATAAATATGTACCTATCCAAAATATTAAGTTTGTATGACTCACTCGAAACCGCTAAAGAGGCCCTGATTTCATGGAAACATTTAAATACAAATGAACTGGTTCAGGATATAAACATAATACATGATAGAAATATTAAATTAAAAGTAAAATAAAATAAAGATTAAATGAAATAACGAATGAATGATGAAGATAGATTGAGACAGATTACCCTTCACGCTATCTAAATACAATTGTTCCCAGACAATGGCTGATAAAGGTCAGAAATAGGTATAATTTTAACCTTCCAAAGGGACGGTCGTTAGAACAGCCTCCCTTTTTCTTACGTATCTGGCGGGCGAATAGAATATATGATATCTATACTAAGTAACATTATAAATATGAAAATTTGTTTGTCATGGCTAAATAGCTAACCGTTACCAAAATTTGGTGGATTAACTTGATTTGGGGCATTTTTTGTCCGGGAACCTCGCGAACAAAGCGTGTACCGATGGGTTAAAATAGGTAGCCTGTAATAAGAATAACTTAATTGAACAAACCTTATTTTAAGTAGGTATGTCCACGTCATTATGCTAGTTAGGTTACCTTAATATAGGTAGGTTATACGTTTAAAACTTGGTGTACTACAATCTTATATGTAGAAATTACGATGTACGGTCGTAATGTGTTAATCCAGGCTTTAATCTAAATTCTTACCAAATTTTATACAAATTCGTTCAGCCGTTCCGAAGTGACTGATAGCAAACATACAAAGATGGAATATAAGAAAGGATAATAAGTTACCCACCTTAAGATCTTTGTATGTTTATATATATCATGTGAGCCCAGACAAAAATCGATGCAGCTCTCCACTCAGCGTCATAGGACAGCTGCTTTTAAAGGTAGCTTTCGATACGCGGCATCGAAATGCTGGAATAATATTCCACCGCCAATTAGTAACCTGCAGACTGTTTATGGTTTTAAATCTAAACTTAAACTATATCTTATTAACTGGCAGAAAAAGCAGGAGAGTCTTTTGCATGACACAAGTGCTATATGATTCACAGATCGCAGGTTGCTAAATATACTGTAACCTACATAATTGAATTAAATGCTTTGTATTTTTTATTGTTCATTTAAGATCTTTTGTTTCTTTTGTTACCTTTTCAATTTTGTCTTTGTTATGTAAGTAGTTTAAAATTGTACTTACTTACGTTTTTATAGGCGATTTGCTTGAGTTTTTGTTATTTCTCTTTACTTTTTCTTTGTTTTTCTTGTGAAGTTACAAAAAGTAGATAAGTAAACGTCCGCTCCGCATGTTAATTAAACAGAAAGGCCATAACGGAAGATCAGCGCTGGTTGTCTCAACCAGCATTACGCCAACCAATATATAATAGTTAGTAGTTATAGTCAATAGTTATAATATATAATAGTTAGTTTTAAGACCATCTTCTGTGGTTGCAAATTATTTACCTATTCTCATTCTCATTCTCATTCTCATTCTCATTCTCATTCTCATTCTCATTCTCACTCTCACTCTCACTCTCACTCTCACTCTCACTCTCACTCTCACTCTCACTCTCACTCTCACTCTCACTCTCACTCTCACTCTCACTCTCACTCTCACTCTCACTCTCACTCTCACTCTCACTCTCACTCTCACTCTCACTCTCACTCTCACTCTCACTCTCACTCTCACTCTCACTCTCACTCTCACTCTCACTCTCACTCTCACTCTCACTCTCACTCTCACTCTCACTCTCACTCTCACTCTCACTCTCACTCTCACTCTCACTCTCACTCTCACTCTCACTCTCACTCTCACTCTCACTCTCACTCTCACTCTCACTCTCACTCTCACTCTCACTCTCACTCTCACTCTCACTCTCACTCTCACTCTCACTCTCACTCTCACTCTCACTCTCACTCTCACTCTCACTCTCACTCTCACTCTCACTCACTCTCACTCTCACTCTCACTCTCACTCTCACTCTCACTCTCACTGTCACTGTCATTCTCATTCTCATTCTCATTCTCATTCTCATTCTCATTCTCATTCTCATTCTCATTCTCATTCTCATTCTCATTCTCATTCTCATTCTCATTCTCATTCTCATTCTCATTCTCATTCTCATTCTCATTCTCATTCTCATTCTCATTCTCATTCTCATTCTCATTCTCATTCTCATTCTCATTCTCATTCTCATTCTCATTCTCATTCTCATTCTCATTCTCATTCTCATTCTCATTCTCATTCTCATTCTCATTCTCATTCTCATTCTCATTCTCATTCTCATTCTCATTCTCATTCTCATTCTCATTCTCATTCTCATTCTCATTCTCATTCTCATTCACATTCTCATTCTCATTCTTATTTTTATTCTTATTCTTATAAGTTTTAATAAACACGCATTTTAACTCCTTGAATGTTTTTAATTATTTTGATCAAAAGAAAGCAAATTACAGGCACAACAGGCTTATCATCATCATGCCTCAAGTTGATGGACGCAGGGCGTTGCAACGTAGAGCACGGTCCAAAAAACGAGATTCTATGTTGCAATGCTTAATAAATTAATTGGTAATGGTTACCACTCAACATTAGGTGGGCCATATGCTTGTTCCATCTTCAAGTATCGTAAAAAAACACTCAATGTTCTACAGATAACATAAGTTTCCGAAGCGCTCATTTAAACGTACACAGGTTCTTATGAGCAGGAAATCAGTGATAGCAATTTGATGCTGCTCAATTGTTGAGATAGGCTTATTTCCGTTATTTTTACGAAAATAATGCCCGTCTAAGAAAATGTCTCATTATTGTGTTTTGATAAGATTTACTTATTGAAGGGCTTATCCATTGTGACGATTATGGCTCAAGAAGCTAAGAAAGTATACCGTGGCCTTATTGTAATGAAGGAATTAGCTATTTATAGAAAGCGTTTTGGACAAAAAATACAGTATTTTTTAGAATAAGAATAACTATTGTCGTATTTAGAAAAAGAAGGTAAAACAGATAGATACTCCGAATCAACACGTTGAATGCGTATAGTTAGGTACTACTTCGTACGCGATGTGAATTAAAACTGTGATTGAAACTACTCATATTAAAAGCTTATTCTTACCGTGGCTGGAAATAGCTAATTATAGAAAATGTTTTAGACAAAAAATACAGTGAATTTTAGAATAAGAATAACTGTTGTCGTATTTCGAGAAAGAAGATAAAACAGATACAGCACTGATAAAGACACTCCGAATCAACACGTAGTAGTTGAATGCGTATAATTACTACTTCGTACGCAATATGAATTAAAACTATGATTGAAAATACTCACATTGAAAAGCTTATTCCACCTACAACCTACATAGACAACTTAAACCTACATACAAATAAATTTTTAGGCTATACAATTACTTTCCAAGTTTACTAATATGATTGTGACCCATGATGGTCCACTGCCAAAACTAGCTTCGTTGTAGTCTAACTTGAATTGTCTAGTGTTTCTCAATATAAGTGAATTGTATTGTATTTTTGAGAATTTAATGTCATAAACTTAACTTTAATATTGTTTTTCTCGATAATAATACTTCGTTATGAAAATCAAAATCGGAATTACCTAACGCGGGAAAAGCTACAATAAAATAACAAGAAATGTCGACAGTTTTCCCGGGACAAAGAAAACTAGCAATTATTATTCCAGCTCTATCTTCAACTAGTTCTTTGAAAGTTAAAATCGATGCACTTAAGCTGTATCTAGGTATAAAGGTGAGCACACACTGAGTATTTTACTTGTAACAGAATATCGACGAATTTTAACAAAAGGTCGAGTACCGAGCTCAAATATTCATTCGTGAAAAGGACACATTGTAACAGAAAAGATCTATTTTGTGTACAGTCCGAGACTAAAGTCGAAATCATAATAAAAAGCAAGGTACGAATATCATGATAAGTCATGAAAGTTTAGTCAGAAGTTTGATTGTTACAGAATTAATTACCCTTGCAGCTGACTGTGCTTTTATAATGAGAAACTATCTAAAGAAAGGTATAGGTAGTCCAGATTCACCTCACGTTCGAAACGGAATTGCTAACTCGAAGCTATGTTTATTTGCTTAAGTGAATTATCATTATTAGTACTTAGTTAGTCTTAGCTTATTCTATAGAGTTGAAGAGAGAAGCTGTAGATGTAAATACAGGCCCGGTTTTGAGTGATGTAGATGACGAAAGGAAAGATGCTTTTTTATACAAACAAAAAAAGTTCTGATGAATATCACATACTAAACTTATGATAAGACTTACAGTAAAAAAAGGATTTACATTTTTTAAATGTATTCCATGAAGTAAGAGCAACAGCCGCTAAGTTTATTAGCTTCCGCTCGCGGCTTTGCCGGTATCCATATAAAAAGTAGCCATATTTATCTGTATTTGATAGTATCTGTGGCGCAGTGGGCGAAAGCTTACAGCGTGTTTTGCTAAAGTCGCAGGTTCAATTCCCGCTGTGGGACAAATTTTTGCATGGTTTATAGATATTTATATTATTATATGCTATTCCTAGTCTAGAACTACGTATGGACCATGCCAATTATCCCCATTAAGGTCACCTCATTTATGGGGATTTGTTTTGGCGTGAAGTAGAAACAAACTTGCATTTTCATATTTTACTCAAGCTTAAAACTTTTATTAATACTTATTTTTAGAAGAAGGTTGACATGACTTTTTCACAATGACTTTTTCTTAGTCACAAGAATAACAAAAAGTAAATACAAATAGAGAAGGAATGGGTTACATTTAGTAAATCCACAGAATAATTATTAGCGCTTACCCAAGCAACCCTAATAAAGATCAACAATTTAATTTGTTTGACCAATTCCTTAAGTGGGAAATTTAATACAGTAGGCATCTATATAGTTACTACTTAGATAATTTTAAGTAAAGGGGAAAAGGCACTTCGGTATGTAAATTTTTCGTCAAAATGTTCAGTTATTAAAAGTAAAAATTAATTATTAATTTTTACTTATACCCTGCCGAATTTCCGGTGTGTAAGGGGTTTCAACCTCCGTCTTTGGAAACCAAGCCAATTTCACCTACCCAAGTTGCACCCTGCTATAGGTATAACTAACGGGCGCTTGGCTGATTGCGGCATAGCGCAGCCAAACACCGACACAGCTCAATCCCCTGGCCGCCAATAGGCAGCAGCGACGATAGTGCGCGAAACTGTGCTCTTCTATCCTAAACGCATATGCCAAGTGTGGGGAAAATGGGCATATCCCCCTTTTTCTAGAAGCGGCCTATGTCCAGCGCTGGACTAAATAGTCGAATAGGTGATGGTACCTACTGAATGTATTATTGAAAGTGCATTATCATTATAATCATGATATGATTTGTGTCTCTGTTATGAATTGGCGTCGGTGAACCACATTTCAGATAGATTCAACCACATTCATTCCTGGCTAATGGAATAACCTACTAAGTACATAGTTAAGCAAATAAATACTAATTAAATAAAACAGCGAGAAGTTTTGCTTATAAATATGTAGTTTTTGTACAAATCACGGACGCTATTGAGTAGAATAGAAAATGTTATAGGTGAAATTATTACACATAAAATAACTATACAAGAGCTTCAGTTATGTGCACAGACCATGACTCGTCAGATAAATTACAATTAATATAAAGATCATACGCCATCTGGACGCCCTCCGCCAGGTGGAGAGACGATCTGCGAAAGGTTGCTGGTAGAAGCTGGATGCGTCGAGCTCAGGACAGGGCGCAATGGCGCTCATTAGGGGAGGCCTATATCCAGCAGTGGACTCTTTTAGGCCAATAATGATGATGATGATAAAGATCATTAAGATGTCTAAATTAAAACTTATGTAAATTAAATAAATAATAGCATTTTCGTTTATTAGGTAAGATAAGAATCTCGCTGGATGCGTCGAGCTCAGGACAGGGCGCAATGGCGCTCATTAGGGGAGGCCTATGTCCAGCAGTGGACTGCCATAGGCTGATGATGATGATGATGATGATGATGAATCTCATCTTTTAATATTTGTATATTCGCCGTACATATAGAGGCGATTCAAAATATAATACACGGAATGCGTAAAAAATGTAATGTACAAATAAAATGTAATGTTTCCAGTCTTTTTCTTTCATTTAGCGCAAGTATTTTGAATTTAACTCCATTCGTATGCCAAAAAGTACTCAACTCACCCTTTCAAATTCAGGTGTCCTCCGAAATGTAGATACTGGAAGCTACTGGAAGTATGCCAATATTGGTGGAACATAAAAATTCCGATGAAAAGAGCAAAAACAGATAAAAAAACTACCTCCTACTGACTCCACTTTTTGTAGCGGGATTCAGACTGGATGTGTATTCGTCAAAGGTCATCCGTTTTTTGCGGGAAAATTTTACTTTTATTAGTAGGTAGAGTGACTGTTGGTATTCGTCAAGGGTTTTTGCGAAATATCTAAACTACTAGACTGCTGTTGGGGCCATCTTTGTGATGGGATTATCCGAAGTATTACTACCATGCCTATTTCTGCATTGCTGTTTCGGTTTGAAGGGTCGGTTAGCTTAACCTACGATGCAATGGTATGTGATAGGTAATGGTTACCACTTAACATCAGGTGAGCCATGAGCTTGTTCTATCTTTAGGTACCATAAAAAAAACTTACAGTACTTACTAACTGGCAACAGTTGCACATGTAATTTACGCTTCTCTTATTTGTGCTTTGGTAATATAAGTTTTTGGCCAAAAAGAGCTCTGCCCTACTTTTGGGGCAGCATCATTTTTAGGGTTCCGTTCCCAAAAGGTAAAAACGGGACCCTATTACTAAGACTCCGCTGTCCGTCTGTATGTATATCTATCTGTCTATCTGTCACCAAGCTGTATCTCATGAACCGTAACTGTTTTACAGTTGCTGTACATTTTACTACCCTCGAGAGCAATGAATCCGGGTCACTCAAAGAATCCAAAAAATCTCGGAAAGTAAGAATGCTAGGTTAATGCAATAAATTGTATTTAATAGACAATTTAATACTCCTTAAATGAAAGTATTAAAACTTCTTAGTTATTGTAAAGTTATATCATAAAAAAATCAAATTTGAAAAGGGAACACTGTCGAAGATGGAACTACGAAATTACAGGATTTGTTTTTGCTTTTGTTTGTAATCTGTCATTTATGTTGGTACATAAACCAGGTTGATAGTGCTCAATATTCATTATTCAAGCTGAAATCATGTCGCTTACACTTGAAGAATGCACCAGAATACTTACATTGGTGGAAACCGGCCGGAGTCAGCGCGATACAGCCAGGACTGTCGGTGTGTCGCTGTCAACAGTACAAAGAGTTCTCCGACGTTACGAAGAAACTGGTTCTAACCTACGCAGACCAGGAACGGGCAGAACTAGGTGTACCACAGCACGAGAAGACCGATACTTGGTGAACACCATGCTTCGAAATCGCTTTCTCACAGGAACTGAACTCACAAATCAGTTTCGACGCCTCGGAGGAAGTAACCCAAGTGCATGGACAGTAAGACGTCGGCTTGCTGAATCTAACTTAAAACCCCTTAGACCTGCAAACGGCCCTAAACTGGAGCGTGGCCATCGTATTTCAAGACTAAGATATGCCCAGAACCACGTAAATTGGAGTATTGAAGATTGGTCGAAAGTTATGTTCTCCGACGAATCAAAATTTATGCTCTACAAGCACGATGGAAGACACAGAGTGTATAGAAGACCAGGGGAAAGATTCAAGCAAGCATGCATCGAAGAAAAAGTAGCCTACGGTGGTGGGTCTGTACTTGGGTGGGCCGGAATTTCCTCTGAAAGTCGCACAGAGCTGGTGATCATAGAAAACGGCTCTTTAACTAGCGTAAGATATGTGGAAGAAATCCTCAACGAACACGTTGGTCCATTTATGGTCAATTTGGGTGAGGATGCTATATTTATGCATGACAATGCCCGACCTCATACAGGTAGGATTGTGAATGACTACCTTCAAGAGATGAACATTACTTGTATGGAGTGGCCAGCGCGCAGCCCGGATATCAACCCGATCGAGCATGCTTGGGACGAGCTAGGGAGATGCGTAAAACAACGAAACCCTCCCCCAATCACGCTTCCTGAGCTCAAAATTGCTCTCACAGAGGAATGGGAGAATATTCCCCAAAATCGTATAAGGAACTTGGTGTACAGCATGCCAAACCGCGTAAACGCAGTAATGAAAGCACGAGGAGGTAATACGAAGTATTGAAATTCAAGAAAATCGTCATAAAGTTCAAAATTTTCATGTTTCCTATTTTTGTTTTAAGGAGAGATCAGCAGTTTTTTTTCTTTATGTAATTTTGTGTAAATAAAATGTATGGTGACTCATATTTTTTTAACTTTCATTTAAGGAGTATTAAATTGTCTATTAAATACAATTTATTGCATTAACCTAGCATTCTTACTTTCCGAGATTTTTTGGATTCTTTGAGTGACCCGGATTCATTGCTCTCGAGTGTAGATGATGTATTTCTGCTGCCGCTGTTACAACAAACATGATTTTTTTTGCCTGTTTTTGCTCGATATTCTCAATGACAACAGATAGACGCTTGAAATATTTACAGAATATTTAGTTGGTTATTTCACTTCAAAAATAAATAATAAAATTAAAATTAATTAACCCATACATGTATAGGTAATGGTACGGAAACCTACGTGCGCGCGACTGACTCGCACTTGGCCGGTTTAACATTATACTTAATTGAAATTTATAACGAAATAATTGTGTCTGTTTACTGAAAGATAAATTTTAATATACTTATTTACGTTTGTCCAGGCAATGAACACGCTGCGATCGAAGCCCATGATAATCTTCTACCTGAAACTACGTCACAATAACTTGGCCAAGCTGCCGTCATACATCTTCTTAGGGCTGGATATCCGTCACTTGACCGTACATAACAGCAGCCTGGCTGTTATCGAAGATTCCTCACTCAGCTCTATAGGTAAGATATATTGTAAGCCATTGGTTTAGCTTTTGGATGAGTCTAAAGTTGCCATGCCGGAGGTCTTCGGGCGGCCTAGAAACTCCGACACTATGGTTTGCAACTAGCTCCTACCAAGAAGATGTCTAGAGTTGTTATTTATAGGATGTTCTCAACTTTTATCACCTATATAAGTGTTTCCAAAATGACACTATAGAAAACTAACTTTTGCCCGCGGCTTCACTCGCAAAGTTATTTTTTGTATCACTCACGTTCTTTTTTTTATATGAAAGGTACCCTATGTCTTTTTCTGAACTTCTCGTGTATGCATAATTTCATGATGAGTGGTCGAGTACCTATTTAAGGGAGCGAACGCGTAACAAACAAATAAAGTTAACCCAAATTCGCACTCGGAGCTAAGATCGGTCTATAAAAACCAGCCTCCATTTTTTAGGGGAGGCCTATGTCCAGCAGTGGACTGCTTAGGCTGATGATGATGATAATATTTTAAAAGTCGATAAAATATTTTTTATCGCTCGTATTTCGTGAGAAGCTATGGATACTAACTAATGATCATTACCAAGATATATAAATAATAAAACCTACTGTTCTATTTTCGCGAAATAAAATCATAAGTATGTTGGTATTCATAATTATGTTCACAACCATGATAGTTTCAAAAATTATAAAATCATAAAACCTTTATACACGTAGAGTTTGAATTCGTATATTATCCTGAAAGGGATAAATCTTCTTCCAAAAGTCAACTACATTTTCGTTCTATGAATTCGTATTTTTATAGATTTTCATTTAAAAAATGACTTGGGAAGACACCATAATTTTACTCAAAAGCTTAAGAAGCAACCTTAGAACAGCTGATTATGTTATTTTTTTTTTTAACTGCAAAACTCACTGTTAGAGATCTCATACACAGACAAAGTTAAGCTAAAAGTTTTCGCAGAAAAGTTTTCGAACTTTCGAGATCACATATGAATACTAATACGAATGCAATATACAATACTCAATGAGTATACAATACTCAACCTGTATACGATCAGAACTATCCAATATTTCATAAAGACATTTAAACAGTTTTTTTACCTTTATTTATTTTTCAATAAATGGCCTTATAAAAAATCTGTCAAACGATAAGCGATGCTTAAGCTATTGCGATCTCTTGATCCGTTGGATAATGACAAACAGTGACAAGGCTAACTTTAAGCAATGGATAAAATTAAGTAGCATTTATAAGTAAGGGACATAAATATTTAAATAGGTATACTTATTAGATAGCAAAATAAACATACATATCTACAGTTATTATAATTTCACAGGGAACAAGTTAACTCAACTCGACGTGTCTCAGAACAGCTTGGCGACCATACCGACATCGTCGTTCGCGCATCTTAATCACCTTCTCATCCTAAACATGAACCATAACAAGGTAATTTTGACACTTTTATGAACATTGTGAGCAATTATATTGTCCGCATTTTTGTGATACGGAACATTTTAGCGTTCCTTTCCTTTTAACGCTCTCTGTGGCACAGTGTGCCCTCGCAGAAGATTGCGGGCTTGATTCCCGCCACGGGACATAAAGTTTGTGTAGTCTGTAAATATTGGTCTCGGGTCTGGGTGGTTTTATGTATATATTATTATTTACTATATCTTATGGTTCCCTTAATACAAGAAGCCCCAAATCAAACAGAGCATCATCAGCATCACAATGCTGTGTGATAGTGGCTAGTTTTTCATTTTAACTGCAATTTAAAGCATTTTTCCTTTACACAACGCAAACCTTCGCTTCGAATGTGGCCACAGTATTCTGAGAAAGTGTTTTGCTTTTTAACATCGATGTATATTATTATAAGCCATCATAATTTGTACCTGTCACTGTCTACCTAATGAGTTTTGGCATTTGTGTGATAGTGACAGATGCAGAATTTAAGTTGTTGCTGGCCGCATACGCATAACTCAGCCTGATTGTCTAAACACACTATAGCCGAAATTGCGTGACGTAAGTTCGGCATGATTACGCCTGCAATGCTATTTGAATTACAGATGACACATTATGCTGAAATTAGGGACTACTCACACTTATTCAGCTCGATTCAGCTTTTGTCCATAGAAAACAACGATTTTGTATGGATACGTGTACGCATCCATTCAACTTCCGCGTCTATTCTCCTTTCGCGGCAAACCAGTGTAAAATGAGGATAAATGTGTTTTTAGATTATAGAGAGCTGAACGCTCTCTATAGCATTCGCATGATAAAAATTCTATGAGACATATATCGCGGAAACTGTCAAAACTGTATGAAAATTTACAGTTCTTGCGATATATATCTAATAGAATCAAATATATCGAATCGTCAGAATCAGGCCCCTGGGATGTTTCGCGACTCCTTGTCTACAAGTTGCGACCTGTAGGCTCCCCGCAGACGACCGACTTTCTGTAGGACAGAAAATCGGACAATTAGGGATGGGACGTCATACCAACCAGGAAGAAAGAGCCACCATACGAGATAAAGAGCGATAAAGAGATACCAAAAAGGTTGGATTTACGAAGGAAGTAAGGCTTTAAGAGCTAAAATGGTTGGAATTAGATTCGTAAAGTTCATAGTTGTCGAGTTATGGCACTTTGCCATTTATCAATGCGTCTCTTTAAGGCCTTACTTTCTGAATCCAGAAAACGAAATACTCATACTGCTATAACTCCACAACTATGAACTTTACGAATAAAAGTAATAGAACATAAAATACTTACATTAATACATACAATCGATTTTAGCTCTTAAGGCCTTACTTCCTCCGTAAATCCAACCTGGTTGAAATACGCTCTGTCCATGATGTCTAACTGTCCTACGAAAAATCGGTTGTAAAGTCGGTCGTCTGCGGAGAACCTAACCGTCTTCGCAGCATATTCAGCGTCGTACGTAGTAGAAAGAAGCGTTTCAGCGAAGATAGCACACTATGACGGCTTTTCTCATTCTTACGACTCCGTACGCGGCTGATAGAAGCAGAGCTGTATAAGTGTGACCAAAATCGTTCAGCGAAACGCGAATGGAGCTGAATAAGTGTGAGTAGTCCCTTACGTTGCTTTTTAGCATACATCCGAACTTGTCAATATCAGCTGCGGAACTTACGTCGAGAATTTTCAGCATAGTGTGTTTAGACGCATAGTCAAGAATTCCGTTTTGGAAACCAGAATGTTCGAATCTCAAACATATTTTCTTTTGGCGGCCATATTCTTTTATTACCCAATCATTATGCTTGATCACAAAGACAGCTGATGTAAAATTTTGGCCAATGCAAAAGCGTAGACTCAAAATAACGCTTTGTCATTGGTGAAAATGTATCGTTAAGATACGTCAGGAAATAATGCCAACCAACAATAATTCATTTTATTCTTTGAAGGTTCCTTGCAGACAATACTATTAATTAGTAGAACAAAAAGAAGCAAATATCGTAAAGCATTTGTTTCTTCCATTGGCATATAACCACCATCTTTCGATTCTTATTCCTTTTTGCTGTACTTTTGTAGTGCAAAATTGCTTACATTGTTTCAAACCGTAGAACAAAGACAGTAAAGATACCTCTTTTCAGGTAACTGCAGTACATAACCGCGCATTTGTGGGACTCGACACTCTGGAGATACTAACTCTTTACGAGAATAGGATATCTGTGGTTGACGGCGAGGCTTTCAAGGGACTTGAAAAGTAAGTATTCTTAGTAGTACTCTCAACTATTCCTGACTAAACCCGAATACTAGTTGCCCTTCCTCTTCTTCTAAGCAACCTTTTAACTGTTATGTATACGTTAAGAATAATTATTGTAACGAAGATGTTAAAAAAACTACAATCTAGGTAGAGTTTGGCCAATCTGTTTCGTCGCATTACGAATTGGTTTAAATAAAATAAGTATTCCTCATTGCCCTAACTAAATAAATAAATTATGAATTTAGAGGACAATGCCGTACATACATCAAAGTATGGCGCTCGGTACCAAGACTAAAAAGAGTGCGTCAAAAAAATGTCCAAAAAGTTTTTAGTCGATTCTACTGCCTAAATAATTAAAAAATGAGGGTGGTTGCCATAGTAACAGTATAATATCAATGATTGTTGCAGTTTAATGGTGGCGTGCGGCGGAAACCAAATCAACAAAATATTGTTTTAATTGATTATTAATTCCGTCGGTGTGTAAAACTAAAGAAAAGTTAATGTCTTTTATAAAATATATTTAATAATAATATGGGATTAATAATAATTTTATGGGATAGGATTTGACGCAATTGGTACGGGTTCTCGGCATTCTCCTTTAGATTTGTTGTAAATAAACTTTTAAACTATAATCAGAAATAGCAGACGAAGTTGGAGTGAAAGTCTGGTTCTAAAATCTATAAAAATAGTTTGTTCTATTCTATCAGCAATACATTGTGTTTGTACTAGGTCTTGTGACCTTCCTTGGCAAGTAAGCAAAAAATTATGGATTCAATAATGAACCGGCTTCGACCGGTAACTTTATTTGCATATGACCCACAACAAACACCATCGCATCGATCATAGTAAAGACTAGGTAAATAATGATAATAACACAACCATTTCCTTAGTTCTGAAACCCAAGAACACTTAATAGCCTTGCTAGCCCAAAACGTTTCCCATTACAAGCTATCGCACACCGCCGGTATAGGAAATTTCATATAAATTACATGCCTACTACCATACCATGCCATCTAGTTGATTGCTGGTTGGTATGCTATTTTGTGTTGTCACAGAATACGTATCAGTATTTACCTACTATATCTACGGTTCTGCGCACACATGGCTAAACAAGTTTATGTTAATTTCATTTCTTTAATTTGTTGAGCCTTGTACAAACAACCTAAAGTTCATTTCAAAATGAAAGCTATTATCTTCCAAGCCTGGCCAAAATTGACTAAAAAATTGTTAGTTACAATAAGTTTGATAATGTTAAGTCAAATTCTGCGTCTCAGGCGATGAGTCACTCTCCTGAGATACATAATGTTACGGGTTCGATTCCCGTCGCGAGACAAATGTTTGTTTGTATGATCCGCAAATATATGCCTCGGGTCTGGATGTTTTCTATATCACATTAAGTATGTATTTACAATATATATACACACAAACACATATATTATATATTTATAGTAAATACATACTTAATATGATATAGAAAGCACCAATATAATATAATTTTTTGATATATATATATATATATATATATATATATATATATATATATATATATATATATATATATATATAATAAATCAGTCGAGTGATTCCCATAACACAAGCTCTGCTTAGTATGGGGCTAAATAGAAAGAAAAAAGAAAGAAAGAAGAAAGAAAACATTTATTTCAACATCAACTTACCTATTATGACATAAAAAAATTAAGTAAAAATAGATATTCCAGTATTTATTTATTTATATTAGGACTTAACTTGTTTAAGGTTTAATGTAGCTTGGATTTACCATCAAGGCTGTATGTAGTTCACTTAACAGTTGCATTTTGCATTTGAGATGAGTGCTATTGTGGAAATGGCCTGAATATTACAGTGGGTTGTGCTTTTAAAAGTGCCAGGTAGTTCGTATTCTTGATCTGAATCGTTTTATTGCTCATAAATGTAGGGAGGAATTCAATAATGGACTCTTATTTAGATATACGATCGGGAGTGAGTGAAACTTATAATCGAATGATGAGTTTTTATAGCTAGCAACCCGATTCTAGGATTTCGATTGATTCAATTACCTAAAAATAAAAGCAATGCGGTAGAAAAAGAAGAATTGAATCCTACTTACAATTTTAAAGGCGAATGTTTGCAAAATGTGTACATGTGTAATTTGAAATGTTTGTCCCTTCTTCACGCCAAAACAACTGAACGGTATAAGCTGAAATTTTGCACGTACAAAGGCCAGGAATAATATAGGGTAATTTTTACCCGGGTAGCACGCAAGTGAAGCCGTGGGCAGAAGCTTGTGTTGAACATCCGGATAACGATCAGCCGTCATTTTATACTGAACTTTACCAAATAGGTAAATAAATAAAATTGTCAGAACTTGGCAGGTGCCTTAGTTTCTCTTACTTTAATTTAAATATTAATTTATACAGAAAGCTCAAGAGGCTAAACCTTGGCGGAAATGATTTGACGGCGGTTCCTCAAAAGGCGCTCGCTCTGTTGGAGAACTTGAAAAAACTCGAGATGCAAGAGAACCGAATCGCAACTATTTCTGAAGGAGATTTTGCAGGTAAAATATTAATAAAATATTTGATTATACAGGATGGGGCAACATTTTACCTCATGGCAGCTTCCTTTTCTTTTGTAGTTAGAAGGTTTTGTTCTGACGCAACTATAGGTTCACTTCACTTCACTTTTTTATTGGCTTCTAGGATAGTTTCCACAATTTCGCCAGTATCAAGTTTAATGTTCATAATATATGAGGCAACGTAGTACGGTTTATAAGTCCAGTCGACCAGTCTTCAGTCAGGTCCTGTTTTCTGCTATAGCCATGGCTAATATAACAAAAAACGATCGGCGCACAATTTTCTTCATCAGAGAATTTCCGTTCAATCTTCTTTTATTCCATTTCACTAATACTTGTGTCTTATAACTAACGTATAACGGTTATAATACCATGACTAATAAACTACATACATTAGAAAAACATGAGAAAATAAAATTTAATAAAAATGATAACCGTCGTTCAAGATGAAAAAAAATGGTGTCCAACTAAAGGTTTATTTTGAAGAAAAAAATAATTATAATTTTTAATAATTTTTTTGACATGATATTTGTCAAAAAATAAACAAGTTTGCCTCAATCGACTCTATTTCCCAACAGGAACACTTTTTCCAAAGTACCTTACCAAATCAAATCGTAAGTTTTCGCGAAAATTTAAAAAAGTTTTCCATACAATTTCTATGAAACATCACTCGCCTTAACATTGAGTTCATGTATGCCATTCGAAAACTTGCCAGGAAATACTTTGTTTTTATTTTAAATTGACCTCTCTTATTGTTTGGCAGAATGATGATATAAATTTTGCCCTACCCTGTAATATACCTTCTTCAGTTATATTTATTTTTATAGTACCTAATCGCTGAGGTTCAATCCTAATAACGTACGTAATTTTATCATAACAACAGCCTACAAAAGTTCTCGGTTAAATAACCTAATTAACCACCACCATAGTCAAATGCTGTGCATAGGCCTCCCGTAATAAGGAGGGGATATGTCAATAATCCCCACGCTGGGCCACAGACCACAACCTGTGGTTGGGGACCACAGAGCTCAGCTTCATGCACCGCTGACGCTATCAGCCGCCCGTTAGTTAACTAGCAGCCCCGTTAGTTAACCCTACCGACACGTGGTGCCGTGTCGGTGAGGTTGGCTTGGGTTCCGAAGATGGAGCTTCGAACCCCTTACACCCAAATGACCTTATTTATATGCCTTAAAATTGAGTAATATCTACTACCTTAAGTCAAGAACTTTCAACTGAAATACCCGAATTGAAACTACGTAGTCGACCTATTTCAACTACCCCTGTCAACTCGACCTTCGTCACAATTATTACTACCCTACCAAGTCGTGCATATAAGGTAAGCCAAGACGTTACTCCCCAGATTTTATTGTATCAAAAATTGACCAATTCTGGACCGTTATAAGGGTCTAAGCGGGACGGTATTAACTAAAAAAAAAGTTAAATCAAGGGAAATCTTCCAAAAAGTAATAACTAAGCCAACGCTCTGTGCTTCGGGAGGCACGTAGTTCCGACTTATTCAGTCGTTAAACCATGTTGGAGTCCTTCAGGCGGCCTAAAAACTTTGACACGAGAGTTAGCCACTTACTCATACGAAGAAGGAATTAATCATAACATATAAAGCAAAGTTCCCCGCCGCGTCTGTCTGTCTGTATGTTTGCGATAACCTCCAAAAGTACTGTACGAATTTTATACGGTTCTAACCAATAGACAGAATAATTAATGAGGAAGGTTATAATTGTATAATTGAGTGAATAATTTGTTAAGGTTTCGTATAAAGTAGCGCAATTAAAGTCGTATACAGTAACTAGTAACCCCGAGACAGAAAAAAATATGCAGACATAATGCTCTGCTACTCGTGATGGGTTGCTAGTTTATAATAGAGTAGGTATTTAACGCATTCGTTTTTATTTTATACCCATCGTGACTTGACCGAATAAACTTTGAGCAATATTATAGACGGGTAAAACTGCAGTAAACTTATGTACAATTCACACCTACTGGACGACCGTCGGAAAGCATCGATGAACATTAAAGAAATTGAAATATTCACAAAGCAGTTAAGTTCCATATTTGCATGCAATGTCTACTTACGGATCTATTTATGTCAGTGTTTGACAAAGCCTAGAGCTGCGTAAATTGCATGCAAATAAGAAACTTAACTGCTTTGTGGATGTTTCAATTTCCTTTAGCATGTTATAAAATGCTCTCCGATGCACTCCGACGCGCGCCGGTAAGTGTGAATCGTACATTAGTTAATTTTACTATTCAACAGTATAGATTTTTACATTAATGCATTCCTCTTCCTCAATCGCTTTCTTATAGTTGAGGATCATGCGCAAGGACAGTATTCAGTTTTCCTCCATCACGGTCTTTGGCTTGTATGGTTTTACTGTTACAATTATTCCTTACTTAGTACTAGGATATAACTTAGCTAACCACGACTCAGCTAGTTCTCCGTAAACGCGCTAAAAGTAATTTTTATTTTATTCCTCGGGAACAATTATTTATTTTAGATGAAAGGTACCCTATTTCCATTTCAGTACCTCTGACAACGTTTCATGACGATCGGTTGAGTACCTAGTATAAGCGTGAAAGCGTAACAAACAAACAAATAAATAAAAAAAACAAACCTACTTTTGCAAAATAGGAGTATATTACAAAATAATTTCATTAATGTTTTTGTTCTCAGGTCTACGTAACCTAGACTCTTTAGGATTAGCACACAACCAGTTGCGCGAGGTTCCAGCCCAGGTGTTCTCACACTTGACGTTCCTGAACTCACTCGAGCTGGAAGGGAATCAGATCCAACGGATCGATGAGAAGGCTTTTTCTGGACTTGAAGGTATGGATGACGACTTTGAGGTCATAGAGGTATTGTTTTAATAGAATTTAACTGAACCTTATTGGAGGCTGAATGTCAAAAATATTTTCTTTGTGTACCCATAAATATTTATTTCAAGTCTGGGCATGGGCTTTTTACTGATATATAGCTGTTAAATAGGTGGTCAATTTTAACACTAGAGGGGGCACTAGCTCATACTAAAAATAAGAAGAAAAAGTACCTATAATAGGGATGGAATCGAATAGTAGATAGTTGTAGAACAAATTATTTGTATTTGTAGTGGTGTTGATTTAAATATTGATATTCAAATCACTTTTCATCGTTATCCAAATCACCTAGCGTCCCTAGGTGAAAAATAGCCATTAGGAGTAGTCCAAGTATCACATTAATATTATAAGTATTATGAAAGTTTGTGTGTGTGCGTGTGTGTATGAGTATGTTTTGTGTTCTCAACTCCGTAATGGCTGAATGGATTTGTATGAGATTTGGAATAAACCTAGTTACTGACCTGGATTAACACAGGCTCTTTATCCGTGTGCATCATTTCTGATCAGAAGGTTTTGGAAGCAAAATGTTCTTGGGTGCATCTCGGCTGTAATTTAAAATGCTGAGAACAAAACGTCCACAATTTAAAATGGTCTTGGAAGCTTAATGGCCTTACCAATATTTAGTCCTCTAGTCATAATGTCTTTGAATCAGTTTGACTATTACGGAAAAATTACCACGGAGCAAGTCGTCCTACTGAATTTCAGAAATAATTTATATTATTTTTTTATTTAATGGTTGAAAACATTTATTGAATCTTTTTCATACCTTCAGTATCACGTATTCTCAAAAGAGGATTTAGGCAGACAGGATTTAAAATGTCTGGTATAGTTACATTGCAAATTGCAGAAATTTAGCTCTCATCACGTTTTACATTGTGAATATTCAGTAATAAGGACTTAGTGCTCTGAAAATTAGCAGTAATTTTTAAATTGAGGACGTTTTGCTCTCAGAGCATTTTAAATTACAGTCGAGTTGCACTCAAGAACATTTTGCTTCCAAAACCTTCTGATTCGGAATGAAATGTACGTCAATTTTCAAGCATTGCCTAGATCAAGATCAACCCAGAGTCCTTCTCAGTCAGTTTAAGGATTTGGGTTGGCCGGGTTCGGATTAGCAGGTGGGCAATGCACAATACACTCCATACATATGGGACGTCAGTGCAGAATTTTATCCCCTCACCTTAAATTAGAATTAGAATTAGATAGATCCAGAAACCTATGTAGTGATTATTACGATTAATATAGTATTTTTGCTCCAGAAAACCTGCAGTACCTACGACTTGGTGACAACCGTCTTCACGAGATACCTTCAGAAGCTCTGCGTCCGTTACACCGCCTCCGTCACTTGGACCTGCGATCAAACAACATCACTTACATCAGCGAAGATGCCTTCACCGGATATGGTGACTCCATCACATTCCTCAATATGCAGAAGAACATGTAAGTCGAAATAATTATTTTTCTATACCCCCAGGCACGCTTGTGGCGTAGTTTACTTCGGTGTTTCTAGCAGATCATAATCTGCCCGGTCACTTCTTGAATGGGTGACCGTTTAGTGGTATTTAGATCTGAGCGCTTCCGTAATTCGGAAGACATGTTAAAATATTGATCCCGACTTTTACAGTCGTTAAGCCATGGTGGAGGCCTCGGGTGGCCTAAAAACTTCGAGCCCATAATAGGCCACTAACTAGTTCATATGAATAAGGAAAAAGGAATATATAGTTTTCGTTTTTTTTTCAGCAATTACGTCATTTGGTCAGTTTTTAGTTGAATCGGATTTAAAATAAAGCAAAAATTAAGTTAGAAAACGAAATCTACACACTTTTTCGATCGTGTAACTCGTATATAAGATAATTTTAAACTGATTCTCTTTGAACAAAAATAAAATATATTTAAGCACTTGTGTTTGGTGTATATTTTACTACACCACTTCTAAAGTGTAGTAGCATTTTAATTTTCTGAGGTGAAAGAACTCTAAACGTAAAAAAAGCTACACAAGATTTGACGTGAAGTATTCTCAAAAAGTTAAATGAAAACGTCGTCTAGCATTTCCTAAAGCTATAATTTCTGAAATATTAAGAGGTCTTCTTGAGTTGATGGTGCTGGTACAACTGTCCAGTCAAAAAAAAAGTCAAAAGTCAAAATTCATTTATTCAGTAGGAACTGTATAGTACACTTTGAAACGTCATTTTTTTTTAATTTACCACCAATTCGTAACGTGACCAAACAGAGAAGAATTGGCAAGAAACTCTGCTTGGCTTATATTTTTTTAACGTCATTGTACTTAATATCTATTACATTGTTTTGGATGGAGTTGGAGGCAGTTTCATCCCAAGCTTTTTTGTCATCTAAATAATCAGATATTTTATAATAAGCTTTATTACATAGATTACGTTTAACAAAATTTTTGAATTTATTTACAGATAGATTAATCACATCATTTGGGATTTTGTTAAAAATCGTACAGACATCCCTTTAAAAGATTGACTAACTTTATGGAGCCTTACAGTGGGAACAGCTAGTTTATCTTTATTTCTAGTGTTAACATTATGATAGTCGCTATTTTTCTTGAACATGTTAATATGTTTTCGGACATACATTAAGTTTGCATATATATATTGGCACGGCACTGTCATAACATTTATTTCTTTAAACTTAGTTCTAAGTGATTCTCTGGGGCCCATATTATAAATTGCACGAACAGCCCTCTTCTGCAACACAAATATGGTGTTGATATCTGCAGCATTCCCCCACAACAAAATGCCGTACGACATAATGCTATGGAAATAGCTGAAATAAACTAGTCTAGCCGTTTCTACGTCAGTAAGTTGACGGATTCTTTTGACTGCGTATGCTGCAGAACTGAGTCTGTTCGACAACCCATCTATGTGAGCGCCCCATTGAAGCTTATTATCTAAAGTTATGCCTAAAAATACAGTACTGTCCACAAGATTTAGATCTTCATCTTTTATTTTAATGTTAGGTTTAACTTGTTTAACATTTGGTAATATAAATCTCATACATTTTGTTTTAGTCTCGTTCAGTAATAAATTATTTGCATCGAACCAGTTAACAACTTTCGCTATTGCATTGTTCACGTCGTCAGTCAGTCCAGGACAAACCAAAGTTTAAAAGGTAGCATATAAAAATATTCGAATGCATGTTATCTCAATAAAAGTGGCAACAGAATGCTTAGCTTTTGTGTTAGTTTAAAGTGTAATTTTAACAAATATTCAAATATGTTTAGCCGTTGCGAAGTTGATTGGTAAAAAATATACCTTATTCTCTCTCTGTACGTCGAATCCTCGCTGCAAAACCCTCTGCAGTGACGCACAGTGCATTATCTCTCGTGATTCTTTCGACAGATATAGAAGAGAACTAGATAAAGTATTAAAGTTCAATACTGCTGATCTCTACTTTCTTATGTCCAATATCATCATTTAGAAACGGATGTACGAACACATATATCAATGCGACTTTAAAAAGTTTATAAAAAAAAAAAGTCTTTTATTTCAGATTACAAAAAATCCATAGGTACAAAACACTAAAATCAATACAAAGAACATAGAACACAAATTATAAAATACAGCAAATGATAAATAAATTTAAATCAAACAAATAAAATCAAATTAAATCAAAAACAAATTCAAATAAATTAAAACAAACAAAATCAAATCAAATTAAATTAAACTAAATCAAATTATAAATTTATAGATATTTATGAGAGCGACCAGCCAAGTATTTACTTAGGTGATCACCCTCACAATGAAGCACCTCCACAGTGGGGAGTCATACCTATCTGATACTGTTTTTAGGATGCTGTTGTGACTGTCTCGCACTCTGCGCATCAGGGAAGCAGTTTTTTTGCGGACGACAGCTTTGAAGCCATCGGTTTGGTATTCCGCAAACATCCCTGTTGCACTGCAGAAGCGAGGCAGTCCCAACATCATCCTAAAAATATTATTATATTGGACGCGTAAGGCATCCAGCGACCTTTCGGCATAGTTGACCCATAGATTCCCTGTGTAAAAGCTCTGGCAGTACGCTTTGAAGAGTGTGATTTTAACTTCTTCAGAGCACCGGGCAAATCTACGGATCAACATGTTGCCTCTAATCGCTAGAGCCCTTCGCTCCCTTTCTATATCTGCATTGTCTTTAAGGTCATCGGTAATAATATGGCCAAGATATTTAAAGGTGGATACTCTTTTTATGTTCACGCCATTAAGGGTCAATTCGGGAATACTTTCAAGGCGCTTACCGGTGGCCTTAAAGACAATGTACTCACATTTCTTTGTGTTGTATAGGAGGCCATGCGAAGCAGCGTAGGCAGCACAAGTCTTCAGCATTTCCCCGATAGATCCCGCAGTTGGGCCCAGCAGCACCATGTCATCCGCGTAGCTGATGTTGTTGACACTAACACCATCTACTCGGCATCCTACACGCATGCTGCTGAGCTCAACTATGAGGTCATTAACATAAAGGTTGAAGAGCGAGGGAGAACTTACCCCCCCTTGTCTTACCCCGCACTCCAACCCATATGCCTCGGAGAGTGAATTAGACCATCTCACAATATTTCTTTGGTTCCCATACCAGTGTTGAAATATTTTTATAACTTCCGTCGGTACACCCCTGTCCCCTAACTTTCCCCAAAGCACCTCATAGGATACAAGATCAAATGCTTTTGAGAGGTCAAGAAAACAGGCGTATACCGGCGTTTTGCGCTTTGTGTAGTATTGGACAGTGTGCTTGAATCCCAAAATTGCGCTTTCAGTAGATAGTCCGGGCCGAAACCCGAACTGCGCGTCATGTAATTTTAAATATTTTTGTAAAATAGAATCAAGCACACAGTCCAACACCTTGGCTATTGTCGTGGCCAAGGAGATCGGGCGGTAGTTCCCCTTGTCCGATATATCGCCTGTCCTGTTTTTCACTATAGGTACAACGATAGTTTTCATGAGGTCGGGAGGTAAGTAAGCATGACTTAGACACATCGTGAAAAACACGGAGAGTATTCGCGGCAAGTGGATCCCGGCATACTTAAGATGTTCGATACTCAGCCCATCGTGTCCGGGCGACTTGCCTCTAGTCATGCTCTTAATAACTGCTCTAACTTGTTTTGACGAAATGTGTATGAGAGGCTCGTCACCCTGACAGCAGGACCCCGCATCAATCACCCTAGCTGATGGTAGGAGTGGAGAGTGAACTTTAAAATGTTCCATAAAAAGATGCGCGATCTCCGTTGCATCACTTTTGCCATCCACGCTAACGGGGAGGCCAGGCCTAGTATTCAACTTACTAGTGGATTTCCAAAATTTTACGAAATCTTTCGTCTCTCGTTCCTTTGCTATCTTGTCCATGATTATCTGGTCCTGGTTGTTTTGACACCACTTTAGGCGGCTTTTAAAGATTTTACGAGCCACACACATGTCCTCATAAATATTGCCAGAATGGGGTCTGTTAAACAACAACCAAGTTTTGAATGTACGCCTGGCCTCTCCGTGAGCAGCCTGTACAAATTTGTTCCAACCACACAACACTTTACCTTTCTTGGGTTTGCCACCTCCACACTGCTTCGTCTGCACTGCCGCATTAGCCAAAACACTAACTATGTTGCTATAAAACATATCTAAAACAGTTTTGTGTTCAGCCACGCCACATAACCCATGACTGCACTCCATAAACTCTATGGGAAAGTCTATCTCGCGTAATAATGTATTGCAAGCATCATGATACTTATTTATTTGTTCAACCCCTCTCTCTCCCCATAGAACGGCGTTAAAAGGCGAGTCATGCGTAAATAGCTTTGGCCTCACTGCATTGATGTTACACTCTATGTAGATAGGTAGATGGTCTGACATATAAACATCCTCAACAACATCAACATTGATAATAGTATGCCAGGCCGAGAGGGATACAACACAGTGATCCAACCATCTTTTACTACCTGTGGATTGGCATATAAAAGTGTATTTATTCGAGGTACACCCCAATTTTTCAACATCAGCACAAAGCCATGTCTGTTCCGTGCAAAAACTAGATAGTTCTTTATAGAAAAGTTCTCCAGGGTGAGCATTAAAATCCCCCAAAATAAAAACACTTTCCACATTACTACTTTCTTCTATAGCCCGGATTTCACTCAAAACCTCAGTAAAAATTGTTAAGTTTTCTTTCTTACAGGTTGGCATGTAGACCGCAAATATAATAACTGAGCGGCCTTTGGTAGTTGTCTTTATAGCGGCTGGACGGGGACTGCTACAGTCCAGAATCGTAACTGATTCAAACATACCCTTTCTCCAAAGTATGGCTACTCCCCCATGGGGTCTCCCCACTAGTAGGCCTGCGGAGGTGTCCACTGCGGATTTTCCAGTGTACTCAAAATCATTGCTAATAGTACCGAGTAACGGGATATCATGAGGCAGCAGCCATGTCTCCTGAAGGGCAACAACACCCGACCAGCTGCATATCTTTCGCACACAATCTATTGATGATTTTAGATTTTTACAGTTAAAACTAGTTAATTTACAACGCGTAAGGTGATTATCCATAAGAGAAACGGTTTTGATTGACTTTAACAGTTTCTTCTGTTTTCGTTCTATACATAAAATGCACAAATCTTCTAAATGAAATACCAGTTGGCCAGAACTGGTCACTTAAAAATAAATCTACTTTATTTTTAGATACATATAATTTATATGCATTATAATTTCTCGCAGATTTCATATTTATCTTTTTTAAAGACACCGTTTCGTTTGTTTTTTCCTTTATGTAGCTTATAATATCACTTTCAGTGGTTTCAACGCTAACGTTAGAAATAAAAAGAGGCACTTTATTGTCCGCGGCCCTAAATTTCCCGCTAGACATTGTAGACGCGCTCCCCTTCTGAGTGATTAGTCTGTATTGCCTTAATGGTTTACGCTGCACCACTTGCCAGTCCGAGTCCACATTCCCATCATTTCCGACACACCGGTTTTCCACACTGGACACTGGAACCGAAACACAGGAAATACGCGTAGTATTAGTTAGATTATTATCTAATTGACTTGTGTTCGAAATACGCGAATACGTTAAATCCTCAGTAAGCGCGCGCGCGCAGCACTCGGAGTTTATTGCCTGGACAGGTTTGTACGAAACCGTGGTGCCTGCAGCGGCCTCAACGCGCTGCACTGTTGTCTCGCTCGCACTATTGTCGCCTGAACGTCCTTGAGTCACTGTGCAATTGCTCGCGCTCGCACACTGCGAAACCGTGGTGCGGGCCTCCACGTGCCCGTGTAATTCTTCCTCATAGTTTTGCTCACGGAAAAGAGGGTAGTCATCTTTGCAGTCAGCTGTGCACGACAACGGCTTATCGGACATGGGTCGGTCGTTCACCTCATCAGCTGATATAAGTGAAGGATTTATAGGCACATATTGCATACCTATGGGACCACTTTCCATTGCAAAACTTTCTTGTAGACATGCACCTCGTTTTTTATTAACTCTAAAACTGTTTGAGTTATTATTGTGCAATAGAGATGCATACTTCATATTATCTACTTCGAGTTTTAGTAGATCAAACTTTTCTGTAGTCACAAATTTTTCTTCTATTGCATTTATTTGACTCTGCACCTTCAAAATATCTTTCAACAGCCGGGTAGCATCTACATGGTCAAAAGTTACGGGGGGGAGTTTATGTAGATCTTTTGCCACAAAAACTGGGAACACTTCGGCGTCAGTGCCTTTCAGGAGGCAGATTATGTCTTGTAAATCTCGTGACAGCTTTTTCTTTCCCCCTTTACGACGAAGTGGCATTTTCTTTGCGTTAGGTAGCGATTCAAAAAGTAACGTTTTGGCCGTCACTATATCTTCAACAGTAAATGATGTAGTACACAATTGATGAATGCTTTCCTCATCCATAAAATCCAACACATTATGCAAAAACGCCAAAAGTTCGTTTATAACAACATTACAGTTTGCACATTTCACAGTACTTGAGGCCATCGTCCTCAGCGATGAGTCACCGAACAGAGACAGAAACGCGCGTCCGAGCTAAGTCACGGTCGGCTAAGAACTGATTTATCGTACCAGGGCGCTCGAACAAATTTCTATGCAGGTTCGTACAAACGCCCTGGTACGAAGTCGCAGAAATTGCGTTGAGATAAAGTATGCATCCCTTTCTAGCACATGATAATATATGGACATAAGAAAGTAGAGATCAGTCGTATGAGTTGACGTTCAGAGCATAGTGAATTTTAAGGCTTTATCTAGTTGTCTTCTATATATGTGATTCTTTCTTTTATTTCATTTCATTGATTCAGGCACATCATATTTGAACATTAACTTATAAAATAACATGAGCAAGTAGGACTTTAAAAAAAAACCGACTTTAAATAAATCACTTCTTACTTCTAGCCCTAAAGAATTTTGAAAATCGGTTCACAATTGACGGAGATATTGGTGATCATAGGGCGAAAATTACAAGTGAGGATGAGGTTTTTTGAGTTTTCTGGAAAAATACCAATCCCTCAAGAATAAAATTTATATGGGACCACCTGTGAAGTATATATATTCTTTTAAACAAAATAAGAATTTTGAAAATCGGTTTACAATTGAAGGAGATATCGGTGAACATACATAGAAAAAAAGTCGATAAAAAAAGGTTCCCACGAATTGAGAACCTCCTCCTTTTTGAAATCGGTTAAAAATAGATATTAAAAATTTATTTTTACTAATAAATAAATAATAACATAACATTGCTAGTGAGTATGTATTTAAAATTTAATTATTATAATGTCACAAACTAGAAATTAATAAAATTATTTAAAAAGTAATGTCAAATTAAGCAATATTTTGACTTTTAAATTCATTCACAGAGTGAAAGCACTTCTGCAATAAAAAGTCTTTTAATTTACGTTTAAAAATATGTGGATTGGCAATTTCTTTAATGTAGAGCAGTAAAAAGTTTAACCGCTTGACAGCCATGCCTATCGACATTTAACTAATTGAGGCTTCAAGGGCCTTTCTCCATTAATGATCTCTTGTTTTCTACGTCTTCCGGTCCATTGACGACTCCGATGTTTGTTCAGTGTCAAGCGCGCTTCCTATTTGGTCTGACCAGAGCTTTGGTCAGACCAATCCTCTTGGTCTTCGTATTTTTTTCCCAATAATAGTGAGCCTTTCAAAACTATCTGCATGGGTTTCATTTGTTGATGTGACCAAGGTATTTGAAGGTGTGGCTAAGACAATAAGGTTGAAAGCTCTTTTAGAATCGACGTATTTGTTTTTCGTGCAGTTCATGTTATAGACATGGAGCAACTTGCACCAGCATTATAAAGACAAAAATAAAAATATACTTGTACACAAATTTTTGTCTCTAAGTATAATTTTAATTGTGATTCGTTGGTAGGTCTCTATGTTTTATCCAATAAATGAGCTTCATGAAACATTGCTTTTATGATTAAGTACTAAAAATGTAATGCCCTCGCGGCTATAAAAGCTTGTCGAGTAAGCAGAATCGTGCTATAAAATAAACGAAAACACACTTTTTATTTCACCTGTCAACTACTTTCAGTAAATATATTTTGAGGTAGCTTAAAAAATACTGTTTTATATCGCGTTTTATTGCAGAGATAAATTATGGTGGTATACAGTTTTGATAAGAGTTCCGACGTCACTCGTATCGATTGTGTAGAGCGCTTTCACGCTAGGTGATTCAGTCTTGCGGCAGCAGCGCTGTAACAGATTCAACAACAGCCTTCACATAATCGCGGTTTAAGCGCTGCTTGTCGCTTTGCAATCACGCGGCAACGACGCGCTGCATGATTGCGTTTTGGTTTGAATGCGGTACCAAAGGCTGTCATTTTAAAAATGGATTTAAAATGGAGTAACACTTTGGTATCTGTAAGGCGATCACGAATATTTCAACCTGATGATGTATCGTAATCGTAACGAAAACTATTCGCTAATGACAAAGTGCTCTTTTGAGTCTACGCTTTCTCATTGGCCAGAGTGTTACGTTCATGATACGAATACTTTTTTTACTAGTCTTTGAGCCTCTGTTGCAATTGATACATCTCCTGCGATGGCATCGTCGCATGATTTTTCTGTATCGAATATGATTTGTGCGTGCACTTGCAACAATGACTAATCACCGACTGGCCGCACGCGGTTACGCCACATACGCAGTCACCACGTATGGTCACCAGATGCACGACTGAGTAGCGCGACATCCGCGTGACTTAACCGCGCTGCTGAATACCAGATATAAAAGCACCTTAAAACTTAAATTTATATATTTAATATTGAACTATATGCGACTTCATCCCTTACCATACCTCTTCAAGGGCCGAATTTCCTTTCTTATTGTACCTCAGCACTATACAAGAATACTTACATACATACGCTCCAAATTACAACCACTTATTACTTTATGAAAGTGAAATCCATAATGGAACATCTTATCGAGTACCTAGATAGGTATTTATTGATATTACTCAAATCCGTAACGTGACCAAACAGAAGAATTGACCACAAAGAATTTCACTTCACTTCACTTCTTTATTCAATGACTTCTAGGATAGTTTCCGCAACACAACATGAGGTAACGTAGTACGGTTTATTAGTCCAGTCTTCCAGTCTTCAGGATTGAAATCATTCACATTATTGCCTTTCGAATGAAACTGATTTGGGGCACGGTTGGTGTCATAGTCTATAACGGACATAATGTGGGCAGAATATTTTTTGTATTCTAATGAAATAGATGTTGAGTATCTTCACCTCAAAAATTTAAATAAGCTAGGTTGTAAAACTTTCACCGAACATTCAAGTCACGGCAACGTTTTAAATATTTATTTCATAACGACTTGCGATAAGCAGAAAGGATTGCGTGTTCTATTCAGTATTATCGTACAAATTCATCACATTGTACCAAGAAATTTATTGATCAAAGTCCAGCAAGCTTAGAATGGATTCTCTGGAAACACCTACGTACCTATATAGCTCAATAGCTATATTCTGGCACTTCGACCCGCGTAAAATAATTTTTTTTTGAATTGTCGTATTTAGGTACTACAAAATGATATGAGTAAAGCATTTAATTTCGTCCACGTACCCTAATAATATTGGTAATACGGCTCCGACTATCCGTGATACGGCAAACGTGGTACAGTAAATTATAAAATCGGCTCGCTAGTTACATAAAATAATCGATTGCAGTAAACCCAGATAACTAGAGAAACAAGAAATCTTCAAAATTAGGCTTATAAGTTTAGCCAGAAGATCAGTAATTTAAGTTTGAAAAATTTTATGTGTCAATTTAGTTTTGTCGGTGACTATACACAGAATTCACATTCGTATCTTACATCCAAATGTATGCAGCCGTTCCGGAGGTATGGAGGTAAAAACATTATATCCAAACATACTATCACATCCCATTTTATAATATTAGTAATATTTCTAAAAGGATCCGTCCTGAACATTCTCTTAGAACAACCCAAAACGTAACTTGAAACTTTGTTATGAACAGGATCCACCAACTGCCGACAATGGGCTTCGACAACTTGAACTCCTTGGAGACCTTGAATCTTCAGAACAATAAGCTGCAGCATATTCCTGAGGAGATCATGGAACCCATTCTGGATACGCTACGTGTCGTCGATATTATGGGTAGGTCTTAACACTTTGAATGCTGAAATCGCAACTGTGCTTCTGCATACAGGGTGGGGCAAAATTTTACCTCATTGATGGCAGCTACCTTTTCTTTTGTAGTTAGAAGGTTTTGTTCTGAGGAAATTATAGGTTTATTTTGACGAAAAAAACAATTGCATTTTTAAAATTTAAAAAAAGTGTACAGTCTAGGAAATGACCTTAAAAAAAACAAGTTGGTCTCAATTGACTCTATTTTCCAACAGGAAAACTTTTCCTAAAGTAACTTACCAAATCAAATCGTAAGATTTCGCGAAAATTTAAAAATAAGTTTTCCATACAATTCCATGCGACACCACATTGAGTCTATGTACGCAATTCGACGCAAAATGGTAATCGGTGGTGTCATCAAGAAAGATCAATTTGTAATAAGAACAGAGTATTTCACGGTAAGTGTTCGAATTGCATTCATAGACTAATTTTTGTAGGGAATGGAGTATCATAGAAATTGTATGGAAAACTTATTTTTTAATTTTCGCGAAAACTTACGATTTGATTTGGTAAGTTACTTTGGGAAAAGTGTTCCTGTTCGGAAATAGAGTCGACTGAGATCAACTTTTTTTTTGACAAATTTCATTTTCTACGTTGACTGTACATTTGTCAAAATTCTGAAAATGCGATTGTTTTTTTCTTATAAATAGACCTTTAGTTTTCTTAGAACAAAACCTTCTAGATACAAAAAAAATAGTGGCTGACCTCAATGAGGTACAATATGGCCCCATCCTATATATTCTGCGTATATCAAATTCATCTGAAAATAAATACATATTTGTCCATTTATAATAAATACCTTTATTTGATAACTGTTATGCGTACGTTATGTATACCTAATCCAATCACACTTTGAATTGGTTTGCTATCAAACTGTAATTGCCAAACCAATAATTGCACAGCTGTCGAAATTAGATGCATCTGAATTAAAGCTATTGTTATTGTAGCATGCAAAATTTGAACAAACATAAACGTTTTCAAACATCAACATTCAACAAAATAAACGCTGTGTTATTACAAAAAAGCCTACAGTTTATGGATGAATGTGAAGTGGCATTCCAAACATTTATGAAATAAAAACTAAAACTGCAGTTAGCGGTGATGGACTTCTGGCTCGCCACGGAATGCTAGTTCCAATTGAAACGTTGGCATATGAAAAATACAATACATACTGCATGAGTGACTAGATTTTTATGTTGGATTTTAAGGTTGTATTATTTGTTGTTTAGGAAATCCTAACTATTATTACAAATGTGGTCTTTGACAAGTTGTCCACAAAAATGTAAACTTTGCTATTAAACAGTTTTGTTTTAATAAAAAAAAGATTCCGACGAATTGAGAACCTCCTCCTTTTTGAAGTCCGTTAATAATCATAATAATTAATTATAAATTACCATAATAATTGTTGTGTACAAACAAAAAACAATAATAACAAAAAGAAAAACAATATAAACATGTGTTTTGGCATAAGTAGGACGTAGCTGCTATGTACAGCTTAGTATAAAAAGCCTTGAGCTTAGCATGTGCTGCGAACAAATTTCAGGGCTTGTATATAGGGCAGTAGGCAGTAGTATATAGGGCTTATATGTTTCTTCTTGATAATTCGAAGTCAAATACTTAGTTACCAGAAAATTTTTATTGACTATGTTATGTAAAAAAACTGCTTGATCAATTCTCACAAACGGAGGCAGGCACGGGGATCCTAGAGCAATGTTGTCACCAACCCAGAGTCCTTCTCCGTTATTTTAAGGAGTTGGGCTGGCTGGGGCCAGGTTAGCAGGGAGGCAATGCACAATACACCCCAATTCGGTACGTTGGTGCAGAATTTTTTCCCCCACTTCAAATTAGAATTAGAATTATGTTATGTAAGCTTCAAAGACATTTATAACCACTATTATTTGCAGACAACCCTCTGATTTGCGACTGCGAGCTGGCTTGGTACGAGGCGTGGCTGTCCGGTCTCAGAGACCGCGACGACGAGATGATGCAGAAGAAACGCACCGTCTGCACAATGGTCAACGAGCACCGTGAGTACAGCGTCGCGAAAATGCCTCTAGAGAAAATGAACTGCAAGAGAAAACCTGCCTACGGACGCACTGGGGCCGGGCACACTAACTCCTGCAACCTGGTCACTAACACTTTGATATACATCGCTATGAAGTGGCTCTAGATTATACCTACTTTTAAATTTAGTATTACTTTGTCCCCCTTTTGTTGTGAAGGGTCAACCTCGAGTCAGCTGTGGCCGGATGACTCGACGAACACTCTTCGCCTTTTGTATTTTCAGTTCGACGTAAATTTTGCAATAAACTTCGATACATATCAATTTGGGGCTAAACAAATTAGTTATAAAGGAGCGGTAGCTTTTTAAATAAGGTGGTAATAAGGAGTGTAAGTTTGTGTGATACAGTATTTTTAGAACTCTCGGTATGCCTTATAATGTACCAGTAGATGCAATTAGATCAGCCGTTATAGGTATCACAGAGGATGTGGCTAAAACAAGAGATTAGGAGAAAATGAATGTGATTCTTCACTTCATAGAATTTAAAGCAATCTTTGAGCAACATTTTAATTTTGTAGTTAAATTTGAATTTTCAAACCTTATATTTTATATCGTTTACCCCTGCCTTATGATATTAAACATATTAATAAGCTTATACGTGTTTACGATGTTGACTATTACTATAATAATATTCTTTATGATATTATACTCTGAGTGTAAGGACTTACTCGATAAACTTGAGATTGAATACCTTATGCGCAGTTTTCTTCAGATAAAATGTAAAATATTAGGTACATGCAATAGCTTTTTCTTGAACAAGAATTTTGAGAGTATGTAGATTCGCTGTTACGCCCGTAAACTATTCAATTTGGTGTAGATTTGAATAAGTAGTTAAATGTTAGTTGATATTTTAACTTTGATAGTTTTTAAATTAAAGTTTATATTATGTTTGCATTTCATAGATAGAATGTAGTTTGTATGTTAATTTTGAAGTAATCAATTTTTTTAGATTAGATTATAATTTATTTAGTTATAATAGTTTTTGTAGTTTTAATTTATTTTAATTAAGTATGCTAGAATTAAAAATATTAGTAGGCAAGTAATAAATGTGACTGTGAAATTAAGCTTCATCTTTTAAGTTGCAACAGCAATGATTAATCTTAAAATTATATGAATGTTTACTAGAAATAAATTGTTTTCATAAACGTATATAAAATGAATATATCTTTACAAAATATCATTCAATCAAGTGCTACATAACGTAACCAAAAACATATCCTTTAGTCTGAGTAAGTAAGTTTAAGAATGTATTTACCTTTACCTTGTATGTTGAAAATGATGCAAGCATAAGATGTGATAATAAGAAGATTCACTGATAACATTAGGGCATGGGCTAAAATTGAATTATACCATATTGGTCCCACATTTTGAATATACAAAGTTTATAGTAACCAAGATAATGTTAGATCATCGTACTAATTTTGAATATACAAAGTTTTTAAACAAAATAATATTTATTCACGTATTAAAAGTATATAGAAATATTAGTAAACGTACGATTGTGTAAGACGCGAGGTGGAAAAATCATATTCCACTACATACTAGGATGACATCAAATGTACGAGTGGATAAGACGCAATGAGAAATATAAGTACCTATTCCACTTTATCCTACGGTGACAGGAAATGTACGAAAGTGTAAGACGTGAGATGGGATATATATTATTCTACTACATACTACAATGACATGAATGACATCAAATATAAGAGTAAATGTAAGACGCAAAGTGGAATACAACGTATTCCACTACATACTAAAATAACATGAATGACATCAAATCTGCGAGTGTGTAAGACGCGAGGTGGAATATATCGTATACCAAAGCATAAAATGACATTATTTCAAAAATGTATCAATTAAAATTCACATATTTTTATAGTTTGAGCACTAAATGTACGTGATGCACCAAGTAATTAAGAATGCACTATCTTTTACCTATGTAGTCAGAGTCAGAGGAACCTGAGTATTTAAGGATTTAATATTATATGTGTAGTGTGTTTACTGTTTATCACTTTATTGTCTTTTAAATATTATCTTTAATATTCTATGTCGTGTTTACTATTTATCGTACGCATTGTATTCTGTAAAAGTGTATTTCTGTACTTCTAGTTATGATCTGACGCAAGTTAAAAATCTAGTTAAGTATATTAAACATTATATATTATTATTTATTCCTTGAACGAGTAAAATTCTTTCAATTTCTCTTCTTTATTTTTTTCTCTTTATTGAAGTATTTTTATTTTGTTAGATATTTTTATTTTATTTTGTTGTTACCTTCGACCGTATTTTTGTATTTTTCTTATTTATTATATCATTAAGAATAAAATATTTGATAAAATAATATATTCAATTTAATGTAATATTTTCGAAAATAATAATGACATAATTATATAATTAAAATTTGGATCCAGTTAAACATATCTTTGGAATATATTCATTGTAGTTATTATAATATGCCATGTACAATCACCAGACCATGATGTTGCATATCAATATTAGCTATAAGTGGATATATTAAAATATACCTTATCGTTGTTGTCGTAAAGATAATTGTTGTTGATCACTGTTGTGTATTTATGGATGGGTAAGAAGTATTGCTTGTACCTAAATTAAGATAACGGTAATTTGTAAGGCTTCAAAGTAAAAGCTTATTGTCACTTTTATGTAGGTAATTTGCAGTCAGTAGTTATTAACTACTTTAGGGAACATTCCCAAAGTATTCAAGCAATAATTTGAAGTTTTTAGTAAACTTCAATCTTTATGTTAAGGTGAAAGTGAAAATTAAGAACCAAGACCCTGGACTATTTAAGTCAAGTAGTGTTTGGAAAAATAAAAATATCTCTAAGACCCAATATGTACGTAATTGCAGATTACGTTAGTGTATGGAAAAAAAATCTTTAAGACCCAATATGTACGTAATCTGAAATTACGTATATAATGGGTAATGGTCTTATTCGCTCCAACACTATATTGAAGTAGTTCTCAGGTGATATACAGTCCATAGGGGGGTACTAACTTAGCTTCATTATAAAAATTGGTATCTCCGCGTCATCCAGATCATCAGAAATAAAGACCATTACCAGATTTAAAAAAGCTTAATAAATTTAAATTGCTATCTCTGGAATAAATTAGATAATATTGAAGGTCGAGAAGTATTTTGGAGATTTTATAGTCACATTTATTATTGTAAAATTTTAAATTTAGTTTATTATTGTTCTATATTAATATTGAAAATTGCTGTAAAATGTGTATTTATTTAATTTAGTTTAAATAAAAAATAATAACGGTAAGATTATTGTCTTTTTATAACACCATAATAGAGTATACCTCCTTACATACCCAATATGAATACTATTATGAAAATTGCTAAAACTTACTTTCGTTAAATTAAACTAAGGTTCTCAATTTTAACATAATCATACTGTCGTGAAGAGTATAAGGCTCACCTGGATCTCCTTCCACGGCCTCGCGTTCCGTCCGAGGTTGTTCGGCGATGGATCAGGGTTTTGGTTGAAAATCCTTATTTTTGGGCACGACAGAAATGAAATATGACACAGGACGCTTGGTGCTGATCCCCGGTTTATGTTGGTCACAAACACTCGCAGTTATCACACAATTAGCTAGGGGTTTTGAATTTTTTTGTAAGGAGCCGGGACGAAGCTCGCGCTTTCGAATAAAACGACAACACAGAGTGCGCCTGCGTCGCGTCATGCACATAGAAATTGCCTGAGTTTGAGGATTGCTCAGCGCGCGAAATTTGAAATCAGGATATGCCTCAAACTCTCACGACCCTTATGATATCTGGTTGTCTCCAGGGTAAGTTGTCACAAATTTAGGCAGATACCTATTTAATATATAATGAGGAAGCTATTCCGGTACGGAACACATACTTATACTGTATCGCTGTTGGTTTCTAAAATAAATTAATAACAATTTAGGAAATATCTTTTATCCAAACTTACAAAACTAATTTGAAGACTTGCTTTGAATGTTCTTGTTCAATTTTCAAATATTACGATTTAAAAGGTTTTTTTAATTTATCAAATTGTAAATAAAATTTTGTTAATCGACTTTTGTAGTTGACTGTACATACGTATAAAAAATATACTTAGGGCCTTAAGCTGAAGGGTTTCGTTGGCGGTAACATATCATTAAATTTGAAATATTAACCGCGTCAAGCAACAGACTGATCAATACTCCATTAGCATATAGCAGCGTGGTAATGTTGTAGGCATGGATTTTATTAACCACAGCTAAGTACGAAATATTGTTTGGTTACTGTACTTACAATAAGCGAGTTGAAATTTGTATGTTATCTCGAAAGGAAGTGATTTGGACCATCCACACCACACCAGCCTATATCAGTCGAGTGCTGGACATAGGCCTCCTCTAATAAAGGGGGCTATGCCCATAATCCGTACGCTGGGCATGCGGGTTGGGGATCGCAGGGCACAGCTTCTCAAACCACCGACGCTGCTGCCCATCGGTGGCTAGGGAATTTAGCTAGTGTCGATGTAGGCTGCGCTACATCGTAATCAGCGGCCTCCAGAGCCCTTTTCGTTATTTAGCAGGGTGCACCACGTGCAGGTGAGGATGGCTCAGGCACCGAAGATGGATGTTGGACCCGTTTAATCAGATTTGGTACATTGTAATCCACAAGTTGTGAGAACCTCAAATAAAAATACGTGATTCAAAACTTTTCTCCAAAAAATTTAAGTTTAGCTTTTGTTGCGTGTAGCAGCCCTAAATTAAGGTAGAGCTTATTATCAACATAAAGTCAACGACAAAGTTAAACAACATCACCTGCTTAAGGGCTGCCTTGCGAGTCTTTAAGTTAAATTTATGGAGTAAATTTACAAACGAGTTCTTCAATGAAAAACTATAAAATCCGAAAAGCCTTTGAACAAATGTTTTTGACCTTTGGGGATAGTTTTACTTATTTTCTGGAAAACATACGAATTCAAATTCACCTTGTATTAAGGTAGTGAGAGGTTTTTGTTGAAGGACTCGTTCGGGGAAGTATGCCACCATGCCTATTTCTGCCAAAAAAGCAGCATTTCTGTATTTGAAAGGTGCCGGTGAAACTACAGGAACATGAGGCTTAACGTCATGACTCAAGTAGGGGTGCAAGGGGTGCCAACATCCATCTTCGGTACAGGGCCGGTCCTTAGGCGGTGCGAGCGGTGCGACCGCACCGGGCGCCTTCAAGGGGGGGGCGCCAAAATGAACCAAAACGTGAAACAAAAGACGCTCGACCGAGCGCGCGAGCAAACAACACTTTTTAATAATATGACAGGATGAATAAGAAAATAATCCTATAGACATTAATATTTTGTATAAAAATGTTACCAAATGCGTTGCCAGTTGCTAATATAGGGATAAAAAGTCCGCCGAAATCAAATGAAGTCCGAAAACGGACCAAATTCAGAAACACTGATGGAAGTAGTGATTGCAGCTATCTAAATACTTGGTTTGGCGATTTGACAACGTAAAATCGATAATCGATTATACTTCTCGGTTTTAGTTTTTGACATAAAATAGGTAAATTAAATTGTATGTTACTAATATATTTAAAAATAGGTATTTACAATATATTGGTATTTACATAGCAGGTATGTCGCGTGGCTTAGTAACTGCTTGCAAAAAGTGATCGTCTGTCAAATATTATCTTTTGCCCTCTGACTACTCCATTTTACGGATTCCTCAATCTATTATAATTGATTCCCATATAGATTGGCGTACTAAGCAATATCTGAGGATATTCATGATGATGTTTGATCTTTGTTTTCTTCTGTTATACGTAAATAGTACCAGCTATATTAATACCCTACCTATATTAATAAAATTTATTAATCGTCGATCAACAGCAAACTGGCGAGTCATCAACTGGTGAGTCTTCGCCTAAATTTATTAGAATTGGTTCTTGCTCTCTTATGTCATCCAAAGTCATCCCTTTCCCAATCCGATAATATTAATCGTTTGGTTTTTTCCACCACATTTGCCCAATTTCAGGTGTCACTTAATTGCAGGTATTCTTTAGCAATTCGAACATCTTTTTGGCTGTAAATGGTGGGCTCGTGTTATATCTGGCAGCATATCCTTTCACTTGTGCCCAAATAAGTTCTATGGCGTTATATTGGCAGTGGTATTGCGGAAGTCTGAGAACTGTGTGACCGTGTTCAGCTGCGATTTCATCCACAACGTACAGAGGTTTCTGTTTTTTAGTTTTTTAAATGTTTACCAGTTAACACTTCAACATAGATTCATAAGCCAGTTTATGATATCTGACTTTTTGTTGGCTTGCGTTGGCATTTTATTCAACTGGTGAGAGTGATATGGTGCGTTATCCATGATGATAACATTTTTTACAGGTTCTTCTAGTGCCAGCAGTAAGTCCTTAAACCAACCTTCAAGACTTCAGAATTCATTTCTTCATGGTATTCCACGGTATTTTTTTATTTAAATGCTAGCAAAGCTCCATCTACAAAACCTTTTTTACTTCCTGCATGACAAACGATTAATCTTTCTCCTTTTCCTATAGGTACTTTCGAGGTAGACGCAGCATTATCATCAGTCCAGTACCTCGACAAAGTGTGGTTAGCATTAAACCACGTTTCGTCGATAAAAATTACGTTTTCCCAGTCCTCTATTTGTTTTGCATCCTTCAAAAAGTTACACCGGTCTAGAGCAATATATGTGTGCTCCATAAAAAGTTTTCTTTTATTCGCTTTTTTAAATAAAAATGCAATTTCTTTTAATTCTTTTGCTAACGAAGAATTCAGCCCACGAAACAAACCACAGTCCCGGAGCGATATTGTCAACTTCTTTTACGTTGGAATACTCACGCAAGCGTATCACTAACTCCTTCGATTGTCCTCTCAATACATTTCCCATTTCCCTTATAGTCCAGTCATTTAAGCTTAAATTAGGTAAGAATCTCGGAATTCGAGATACGCAGCTGTAAGTCTGTAAATACTTGTATATTGACATTTTATTGTACATTGATATTAGGCATTTTAGAATGACCTACCAGACAACATACACTGGTTGCTCTAGTTTGCTCATACGCCCAACACTTTTCACTGAACATCATTTTGACGTACCTATGTTCAAACCTAAGTTATTTGACAAAAGAGTTTTCATGTCTTTTTCATTCAAAACTTTTTACGCCATTTAATTTTATCATTTTCTTCTACAATATTTTTTTTTTTTTTTTTTTTATACTACTAAGTTAGCAAACAAGCATACGGTCCTCCTGATGGTAAGCGGTTCCCGTAGCCTATGGACGCCTGTAACATCAAGAGGTATTACATGCGCGTTGCTGAACCTTTTAAGAATTTTAAAACGCCCTTTTTGAAACGCTGCATATTGTAGTCTCTGGGGAAAACCTCGGCAGGGAGACCATTCCACAGCTTGATTGTTCGCGGGAGGAAATTCCTCTGGAACCTCGCAGTGCGGGAAGATAAAGGTGGCAATGTATGTGGATGATACCTCAGCCGATGTCGAGCGGTGCGATGATAAAAAGAAGCAGCAGGCACCGTCTCAAACAATTCTCCGGAACACTCTCCATTATACAAGCGGTAGAACACACACAGGGAGGAGAAGTCTCTCCTAAAACTTAAAGGTTCAATACCGCTTGTGAGTATGGGATCGTCGACAAGCCTCGTAGCTCTTTTTTGAATCGAGTCAAACGGCTTAAGCTGGTACTCGGGTGCTCCTGCCCAAAGGTGACAGCAATACTCCATGTGGGGCCGGACTTGCGACTTATAAAGAAGCAGCCTTTGCACCGGACTGAAATAAAGCTTTGCCCTGTTCAGCACACCGAGCTTTTTTGATGCCAACTTTGCCTTGTTCTCTAGGTGACTACAGAACTGGACGTCGCTAGAGATGTCCATACCTAAGATCCCAATACTCTTGCTAATGGACAGAGGTGTATTGTTGAATTGCGGAGCTACAGAAAAACGGGTTTTCTTGGCAGTGAACGCGCAAACCTGTGTCTTTGTGGGGTTGAACTGAACCAGGTTAAGATCTCCCCAGTCCGAAACTCGGCTTAATATTCCCTCTATTTCAGACACAAGTTGACTACGGCTTTCCTCTATGGCTGTACGAGGGATATTAGAACGGCCCGTGTAGAATGAGTTACCTGTGCTATCGTCTGCATAACAATGAATACCATCAATAGATAGCATATCATTAATATGCAGCAAAAATAGCGTCGGAGACAACACGGAACCTTGTGGGACACCGGCATTGATGTCCAAGCAATCAGAGCAACTGCCGTCAACAACAGCTCGTATGCTTCTGTCGGACAAAAAACTAGCAACCCATTTACACAATCCCTCAGGCAGTCCGTAAGAAGGTAATTTCGATAGAAGACCGCGGTGCCAGACCCGATCAAAGGCCTTTGCTATATCTAGGCTAACTGCCAAGGCCTCACCTTGACTCTCAATAGCCTGAGCCCACCGATGTGTGAGATATACTAGGAGGTCACCAGTCGAGCGTCCGTGGCGGAAGCCATATTGGCGGTCGCTGAGCAAATCGTTTCCTTCTAGATATCGCAAAAGTTGTGTGTTAATAACACGTTCCAAGACCTTAGAGAGAAGAGAGGTTATAGCAATAGGCCTATAGTTAGAAGGGTCCGATCTATCACCCTTTTTAGGTACCGGGTGAACGATAGCAGTCTTCCATGAAAGCGGAACCTGCCTAGTGGAGTAGGATAGCTCGTAGAGGCGCGTCAAAACAGGACACAGTTCAGGAGCACACCTCTTCAGTACTACAGCCGGAATGCCATCTGGTCCACTCGACTTATTAACATCCAGAGAGAGAAGCTCCCGCCGAACCTCCCGCTGAGAGATTGTAATTTCCGGCATCGAGATTCCGCACCTCGGGATGGAAGGAGGCACGGCTCCTCCGTCGTTCATAGTCGAGTTAGAGGCAAAGAGATGTCCCAGAAGATCAGCTTTCTCTTTTGCGCTATGGGCCAAGTTACCGTCTGGTTTTTGAAGGGGTGGCAAGGACGACTGACAAAAATTTCCTTCAGCAGCTTTGGCGAGTGACCAGAAAGCTCGACTCCCAGAGGGATGGCTAGCAAGTTTCTCGCCAATTCTGCCGATGAAATCGAACTTTGCCCTGGCTGCTGCTTTCTTACTGGACCTTGAGGCAGCGTAGTATTTACGTTTCTTATCAGATACATCAAGATCCTTATTAATTCTGGCCGTGGTCCAAACCTTGTAAGCAGTCTGCTTGATGGTTTTAGCTTCCCTGCAAGGCCGATTAAACCACGGACGCCTTTTTACTCCTGCAGCCACTGATCGGTTAGGAATAAAACATTCCATACCTGTCAGGATGGTCTCTGTAATGGCAGTAGTACAGAAGTCTGGATCATCGGATGTGAAACAAAGCTGCTTCCATGGGTATGACGCGAAAAACTCACGCAACCCATCCCAGTCTGCTGACTTATAGTGCCACATTCGACGCCATTGTGTAGGCCGCGGAGGATCGGGAATCGAACATAGCACTTGCGTCCGGACACACAGTGATCGGATGAGCCACACGGCGCATCTACTGTGACGTTATATCCGTCCGGGTGCGTGGTCAACAGAAGGTCCAATAGGGAGCATGCATGACCCTCAATGTCCGGTATTCTAGTTATGGTGGATACTAGCTGAGAGAAACCGTAGGCCAGAGAGAACTCGTATGCAGATCGTCCTGCGTGGTCGGTAGACCGAGATCCCAGCCACTCAGTGTGATGGGCGTTAAAGTCACCAAGCAGCACTAGCTCTGCGGAGGGGTACTGCTCAAGAAGTCGGTCAGTCGTCAATTGCAGGTGCTCAAAAAAACTGTCGGTTTTTTCTTTTTTGTCCTGATGGTCACCACCGGGAGATCTGTAAAGGCACGCATAGATACGGGTGTGGCCTCCATAATCTACTCGTACCCACATAACGGACAGATCCCGATTCTCAAGGTATTTCAGTCTGCGACAGCAAATATCCTCCCGGACGTACAGACATACACCGGCATTAAATGCAAACTTGTGTTCAAGATTGTAGCCTGGGTAATGTAAGTATGAAGTATCGGCTGGGCTTGATATTTTTGTTTCCGTAAGGAAAAACAAGGTTGGCTGCGCAGTCTCGAGATGATGATGGACTTTATTAAGGTTGCTGTGTAAACCTCTGATGTTACAGAAGTCCACATTTAATGTGGAAGTAGTAGCCGTTGAGTAACGATTTGTTTTATTTTTTGGTTTTGCCATTTAGTTTTTTAGGGGTTTTAAAATAAAAGGAGTTACTGCATTGACAGTCAGAAGACAAACAGACGAGTGACGGGACTACGCAAGAGGCAAGTGTGGTGATGTGGATTGCTAGCGCGGCGAGCGGAAGGGCCCCCAGTCCCCCCCTGAAGAAATGGTCGGGTCCACCCCGGTCTCCTTCTCCGGCACGACCACCACTTCAGGGACTTTGCACATACTGGCAGTTCAGCCTCCCAGAGCGGAGATTAAAGTAATCCCTGGGTTCGGGAACCCGTTCAGTCTGCGGGCGGCCAACGGTTAGCCGTTTCACTGGGTCTCCCTGACCACCGCGCCAACATGCCACGTCCACTACAAGCCAATGGCGGTAATGTGCCGTCTCAGGTCCCCCAACTGTCACCATAGTGCCTCCTCATCGAGCACTGGCAACTTTACTCACCGCAGGAACACAACATTATTCAGGGTGAATAGTGTTATTATGGCTGCGATCTTCTGTAAAGCAGAGGTACCTACCCAGTCGGGCTGCTCAGTTTGAGTGAGATGAACCCACTGTGCCCTACCTCATGAATATTATATCAATATATCATATTAGCAATACAAAAATAATAAAAATAATTATAGTTCTTGATGTAATAATTAATTTGTTGAGATATTAAGACCCAACAATGATAATGACAAAATAATGATAACAGTTTTTTTATTCGACGATGGTGTCATTAATCGATTCAAAAATCGTTCAATGTTATGTGGCTGCAATCACTAGTTCTGGACTTTGACATCTATCAAAAATACATTTAAAAGATGGAAATACCATAATGGTTGAACCAGAACATAATAAATAACAGTTAACAATCATTAAAATTATTTTTTTATTTGTCCACCACTTCACTTAGAGGTATTCGCGCAAACTGGTAATTCGCAAGAACTTTTGACAGCAGAATAATCTGAAGCCACTGCTTTTTCTGGTGGAAAATAAAGCAACTGCTTAAATTTTTTTTATTTAGTGGGGCGCCATTTTTAGTCTTCGCACCAGTTAAAAATGTTAATAGGACCGGCACTGCTTCGGTACCCAAGCCAACCTCACCAACACGTAGTGCATCCTGCTAAATAACGAACGGGACTCTGGCGGCCGGTTGATTGCGGCATAGCGCGGTCTAAATCGGCACAGATAATTTCCCTGGCCACCAACGGGTAGCAGCGTTGGTGATACGGGAAGCTGTGCCCTGTGATCCCCTGACTCACATGCCCAGCGTGGGGATTATTATGGGCATATCCCCCTTTATTAGGGAAGGCCTATGTCCAGCAGTAGACTAATATAGGCTGGAGCATGTGTGTAATTCAAGTTGATAAGCGCATCGGTGGACACTTTCCAAACATGCGAGACCTACGATGCGATACGATTTTTGTTATAAGCAATGGTTACCACTTGAAATCAGGTGAGGATCTTAAGTGGAGACCGCGACTTGGGAAACATAGTGAAGCACGCGCTCCGGCCAGGTAAAGTGACTATCTGCGAAAGTCTGCTTGTAGAAGCTGGATGCGTCGAGCTTGAGACAGATAATGTAACTCAATGGGAGGTCTATATCCAGCAGTGGCCGCTCTAGGCTGATGATGATGATGATGTACAAAGTAAATATTACATTAGATCGCAATTTAGTTGATGGCAGACGTTATAAGCTTTGTAAATCCTGGACCAAGCTTAATCCATACCTAGTTAACATGTGTATGAGTCATTATGCAAAGCTACCTATAATTACACTGATTAATTGAGTCAAATAGGAGTAGCTTCGTTGGTTTATTTTAATTGCGTTGTCATATCAAATGATAAAATATAATGTTAAAATCTTTCTGTATTATCCTGATCAACCTGTCTAAAAGAAGAAAATGCACACAATTTGGTAACAATTTACTTGCAAAAGTAATGGCTTTTGAAATTGTCATCCTTATGAATACTTCATACCTAACCATTGAGCTATTACTAACATTATAAATCCGAAGGTTTGTGTGTGTGTGTGTGTGTGTGTGTGTGTGTGTGTGTGTGTGAGTGCTTATATTTGTTTCAACTCAACTAAGTACGTAACGGCCGCTTAGCACAGTATTGTTTATTTAACTCCATTTTTGTTCAAAGACACGTGTACATGACACGCAACGCTACGACGTTGTAGGTACGACGGCATTGCAGTGCAAGAACATAACGCCACGCAGTTACAGTGTGGCACTTAGTGCGTCGAAATAATCGCACCGGCAACGCCCGTGTGGTATCACTTTAATACAGTTGCGGTAAAAGTCAAAGAAGTACTTACTATTCCAAGTAAAAGTAAAGCAAGTATAGCGTGGGAAACAAAATTTTCATTTGAAACTGTAAAGTTTCAAGTCTAAAATAGAATAAAATAATGTAAAAGCCTAAGCAGAGCCTCATCCTAACTTTTCAAACTCAAACGATTCTAACTTAGTTATTCTGAGCTTTTACCGTCAGACTGTATTCGACGATAGTTGGGAATGGAACATATGGAAGTAAGTATGAAAAGGAGAATGCCGATAACCCGTACCAATTGCGTCAAAACCAAACGTATCCCATAAAATTGCCTATATTTTATAAATAACATTAATATTATTTTTAGTCTTACAGACCGACTCGATTAATAGTCACGTAAAAAATTCTTTCGTTTATTTGGTTTCCGGCGCACGGCGCCATGACATTGCAACCACCCTCACTTTTAATTTTAGACAGTAGAATTTACTGAAAACATTGATTGGAGGTTTTTTCACTTTGTATAATCAAAGAGGTTGGATCAGAAACCTTTTTGTGGTACTACTAAACTATCTCCTATCTTTATGTATTAGTAGAGTGTTCTGTGGCATTGTGAAGCAGTGTTTATTCTGTAAATAGATATTTTATTAGGCATCATCACAATAATGAACGATAAACAATCGTGGCATCAACTGTTTGCTAATAACCGGTGACGCGAAACCAGCATAGTTTGGAAGAGGCATCCATGGCCTTTTCGTGGTTGTGATGAATGTGTTAAGATCTTGGATCTTAGCTTGGATTTCACCTTCACCAGTAAGTAGTAATACCTATTATAATGATGTAAATGCCTATCTTCTTTCTTGTCACTATCATTATTTAAAAATAATATAAAGTAGAACACAGTAGTAATGTATGTAATGTCCTACCTACGAAGTAGAAGTTAAAACACCCTTTTACCTATCTGTGTGAGGTATATAAACCTTTTCTTATAGATATAGTATCATATTTAAATGTTTATAGTGTAATACTTATAATTATGTAGATAAAACTGAACATACAAGGTCTCGGGAAAGCATTTTTTCAAAAACAAACTCTAAAACTAATATCAAATAAAAACAATTTGTTTACGTTTATTTTTAAAAATACTCAGTATTCCACGAATAACAGTATAATATCTTTCAAAAAAATTAGGTTTCGTTTTGACGCAATCACTTTAGCATTGGTACCGAGCGCCATACATCGGACGGCATTGTCCTTTTATATGAAACTGATCGCATTCAGTTAAAGGAAAAAACAACAAATAATTTGATCTAGGATTTTTTCGCAACATAGCTTCCCTCCTTATTATGATGTGAAATATATTTACCATCGAGCGTGGCACACCATAGAGTCTGCATGGTGTGCTCCAAAAGCACTGTTTTGGTACCCGCACCATGATACACACACGTACACACACACACACACACACACACACCTGCAAATCATGCACATACATAATTTCAAATGAAGCGCTTACCCGTAATTCTAGAGACAAAGTTCCATGTAAGTATACCTTCGGAATAGGTAAGTAGCCATACCAATTCATCACGCTATACCTGGTGGCAGACTGAATTAAATAGCTGCAAAATAAAAGGCGGTTGACATTAAGATTAGCATAGTAAAGAGAAATTTTAAATTCTGCAGTACAAATGGTAAAATGTTCATTTTTGTGGAGGTGTGTGGCAATTTCAAAAATATATCTTTGTACGAATTACCACATATTAAGTAGGTGCATTCAAAGCTTTGTAGCAGAGCTTTGTAGACTGGACACGTAACTCTATTTAGGTGCTGACATTACAGTGGCAGACACTACAGCAAAAATATATTTTTAGTTCATAACTTGATTTTCAAAGACTTCGTTGTTGGCATTCATGGTCGAATCGAAAATTGTATAATCTACTTGCATCCACCCGCGGCTTCGTTCGCGTAGTACTTGGGTAAAAAGTTACACCCACACACTCACTGACACACACTTTCGCATTTATAATATTAAGTGTGATTACCGCCTGAGTCAACAAGCAGCATTTCGCTGTCGTGCAGCAATGAAGAAGATAACAAGGTTAAAATATTACACTTTTATGTACGTAGAATCAAAGTCTAGACCGTTCAAATTATTCTAGTTTTTATTTCGCATCGATCGGTGCAATATTACCGAAGTTATAAGCATGGGAAGTTTACGTAGGTTTTTTAAATCTTGCTAGTGATCGCGAGTAGCGCGTGACGTCATCGCTCGTATACGGCGGCGGGCGTCCGTAGTTACATTTCGCTGCTAAGTTGTTTGCTCTCGTGCGCTCTGGTTATTTTTATTAATTTAAGAGAATGCTGATTGAGTGAGTGTATCGTGTAAATTATTGTTTTAGAACTAAAATGGAAGAAGGATTTAAAAAAAGGCCAATCTAACAACCTTCCCATAGTTCACGATATGATGGTGGCAGACTATTTTATAAAAATAAAGAAATCATTAACCTTGGAATGGTTCAATAAACTGCGAGTCGAGTACCCTACATACCTACTAATATCATCGGGGAGCCCCCCTTAATTCATTTTAATTTAATTTAATTATTTATTTTTGAAGTAAATATATAAACAAAATATTCTGTGCATATTTCAAGCGTCTACCTGTTGCTTTTATTAATATCGAGCAAAAAAACGGTAAAAAAGTGGCAACAGAAATACATAATCGGTTAGTTAGACAGTTGAAATGTTCACCGATTACCGTGATAACCGTGATTACCGTGATTACCGTGATAACGGTTCATCAGCTTGGTGACAGATAGACGGACAGACAGACATACAGATGGACAGCGAAGTCTTAGTAATAGGGTTTCCATTTTTGCCCTTTGGGTATGGAACCCTAAAAAGCATATTACTAGCAAAAACCAAGTACCTACCTAGTCTACCTACTAGGTACTTAGTTAGTATTTCACATGGCAAGGTTAAGTACCTACTACTTAGTATTTCACATGGTATTTGAACAATTGACATCGAAATGATCCTCACAACAATATAAATGCTGTTGTTTTGTGTGCGTTACTCCAGCGGCATGTTGACTCGGATCGGGATGAAACTTACAGAAAAATTAGAGCACTATGTCCTGTAAATGTGCCCCAAATATTAAATTTGTGCCTATTAAGGTTCCAGAGTTATTCGAGAAAATAAGATGCCGCTGTAGTAACGCCTGAAAACGTTACTGCAGCGGCATGGTTTTTACCCATTAGCCTTAGCTAAATTTAAAGTAGCTTATAAGATAGCTTATATTTGTGCATGTCACTGGCCAAACAGCGGCATTTGTGCGACCTGTGGTTTATGAGTTATTGCAGATGCCGCTGGAGTAACGTTTTGCAGATTTCCAGATCTTCGAAACGGCTGAACGCACAAATATGATTTTTTGTGAGCGAATGTGTTGTAATTTGTGCCTATTTGTGCGCTAGTTGCTTTTCCGGAAAAATGCACGACGTATGAATTAGACGAGTTTTTGTGAAAATAGAAAATTGCCTCTAGCTCTTGAACTACTAGTCGAAAACACTTTATGATTGCTTTGGCTGATGCCTATAAGGAATATACATCTTCTGACAACCATCTTGAAACCCTACATCTAATTTTCGACGAAATAAATCAATTTTACAACTGAAAATGGTTTACTAATTTCTAACCTCAATTAAGGGAGTTTTAACAAGTTATCGACTTTCATGATTTGCCAATAATTAGAGCGCATATCCAGATAGAAGTACGCTGAATTTCAGCTTTCTAGACCTTCAAATTAATGATTTACAACTGAAAATAACAAAACGAGGTCTCTTAGACTGTTATCCGACCAAATACGAAAGGTCATAAAAAAGCGGCCGTTCAGTACTTCGAGACTACATTTTTAAATAGGCAGCTTTGTCATGTTTAACGTTAGGTACACTTACGTAGACAAGTTTTAGTGTGGGATAAAGGCACCTGTAACATTGATGCTGGACAGAGGCAATTTTTTTGTAACACCTAGGTAACTAAAACAAAAACTTGAAAAATAACATAGGGAAGATCGTTTCGTTTTACCTTTCTCAATAAACAAACTACTATAATTGAGATTCAACAAGAGCTGTATCAAGATAGATCAAGATAGAAGAAGGATTTCACCGAAGTCTTTCATGTGGATTACTTCAAGAGCCACTACTTCCACTCGTCGTTTTCATTTATTGCACGCTTATGTTTCTTAATGGTACTAGGCACTAAAATATTAACCAATAAGGATGTGAAGGTCGAAACTACCCTAACCCACTCTAAAAAGTTTGCAACAATGACGAATTAGACCACAACAGCTAATAAGATTAAAAAAAAAATTGTTAAAACAATTTTTTTAATAAGATTAAAAAAAAAAAAAATTGTTAAAACAATTTTTTATTTAATCTTATTAGCTGTTGTGGTCTAATTCGTCATTGTTGCAAACTTTTTAGAGTGGGTTAGGGTAGTTTCGACCTTCACATCCTTATTGGTTAATATTTTAGTGCCTAGTACCATTAAGAAACATAAGCGTGCAATAAATGAAAACGACGAGTGGAAGTAGTGGCTCTTGAAGTAATCCACATGAAAGACTTCGGTGAAATCCTTCTTCTATCTTGATCTATCTTGATACAGCTCTTGTTGAATCTCAATTATAGTAGTTTGTTTATTGAGAAAGGTAAAACGAAACGATCTTCCCTATGTTACTCCGTCATTCACATTGCAATCTTCATATTTTTGCGCTAATTTAATTATGTCACCATAACACTTGTTAGCTCTACTCAGTACTTATGTTTAGTGATAGAACTTGACAGTCACTGGTTTAGCACACACGGTTGAGTTTAAAGATATTTACGACGTGTATTGCCTCTAATCGAAGGATCAAATAGATATACGGTATCTGGTTGAACAATACAACTAGATTGTGAAATGGGTTAACTTGTTAATTATCGAAACTATTAATGAGTGAACGGAACTCTACACTTGATGATAATGATAGCAAGAACGCGCGCCCTAAGTGGCTGAATGCATCCCTGGTGGCTGATTGATTTACTAATAGTTTGAATAAAATGAAATGATGTAATAAATTAGACTAGTTCGCAAGCACTGCGCCTTTCTACTGAACTGACCCAGGAAGATGCACGGTTGCTTATACCGTATCTACATAAACTTTATTTTGACTATGTAATTTATGAAGTTGTCACTGCATTAATGCAAATGAGAAAGGAGCATTTTTATTTATCACTTAAAGTATTTCCGCTGACAATTGCAATCACGAATAATAAAATAAATTAATTGACCACTAAGGCAATACTTAAATCTAAAGATACCATTCGTTTTACCTTTTATCATTCATTACCAAAAGCTAGAAATATTACAAAACTTATATCCGTGTTCAGCTACAAAAAACAGACAAAAATAATTAAAAAAACTTTAAGAAAAGTAGTACTAAAAGTTCAAAAAAAATCATTTTCACATACCTTTTTTATTTATAAAAAAAAAACCTTTTGATTTTTGAATAATTTAATTATTGAATGTATTAGACATGCCTATGATTGTTATATTAAATGTGTATCTAAATCTAGTCATATTATGTATTGGTTGTACCTACATGGGTTTAAAGGCTGTGGTTTTATTGGTTGTGTATCAACCGGATGCGTTCGGTTCAAGCGAACTCGACTCGGCTCGACTACACTCGGCTATCCTTGGAACACAATACACACAATAGTAGGGTACGATAACGCTAATATTTTTTAACTTTATGTTTATAACATAATGAAAAATTAGTAGATAACAAGTAAATGTGGCTTATTTTGGGAACTGAAAAGAAAAATACCGTGGAGCTGCTTTATGATATTATATATTTAGATATTATATTTTATGGTAAAAGGTACCTACTAAGGTATACTGTAGGTACGTAGGTATGCTATTTATGTACTTACATACATAGATTAGGCTATGCCTTATGCTCCTGTCTACATATAGCATATATACTCCTTTCAGAAGAAAAGTACTTTTGACGTACCTATCTTCTTTCCAGCTTAAATCTCCGAAGGCTTATAAGGTAGGTACCAAAATGAGTAAATAGGTTCCTACGATATAGTACTAACTAGACTTCTTTAGAGGGAGCAGATACGTTTCTCGTAAGAATGTAGCTACGTAAGTATGAGTGTAGGTACAACATCATAATCATCAGTCATCAATGGACTTTGATAATATTAAAGCATGCATAATAAATTGAATTAATTTATATTCAATAAAACAGGAACAAAAAACTTCAATTACCTATGTAACGCTTGCACCGCTGTCGATTCACTTCATGGTTAGGCTCCACGCCCACGACCGATTTTTCCACGGATTTTTGGTAGGGCAGTTAGGGAGGGGATCCACATGCCAACCTCGTGCAGAGTGAATACCAACGAGGTTGGATCGACGAATGAAGTAACGCCATAAAAGCTAAAATGTTTGTATGAAAGATATTAAGATACATTGTCAACAAACATTCGTTCATTTCGTTGACGACAGACCACACATAGACATAGGTATATAAAATGCTGACGATGATAGAATGACTTTGGATAGATGCCCTCAGATCTTGCTTCACACTCGCGTAATCGATTGACGAGTTCTTGTAAATGCAGACCGTATTAAGAATGCGTGATAGGCACAGGCAAGAACGAGGGAGGACAATAAATAAATGAAACTTATAACTGGTTTCGTGTTTTAAAAGAGGTTTCAAACCTCTCCCCTATCACATTTTAGGATTTGCCATACGCCTGAATAAAAAGATTTTTATGAAACCGCTGCGGCGCCTTCCGCACTGAATTGGTCCAGTTTTCCCATATTAGACATCAGCTCTCTTTCATATTGTCTGATCAAATAATCGAATCTAAAACTCGTCCGATGAGACGAGAGTGAAGTAGTCAAAATCGATGACAAAACTATACAGTATTATTTAAACGAAAGTACCTTTTCAGTAGTAAAAAAACCTAGTGTACCTAGGTACTTGAAAAAACCCTAACTAATTGTTGTTGTACGGGCGTAGGGCTATTAGTACGTACATGTTACATGTTATTGGTTGAAATAAATGCTGTCCAGCATCAATGTTACAGGTGCCTTTATCCCACACTAAAACTTGTCTACGTAAGTGTACCTAACGTTAAACATGACAAAGCTGCCTATTTAAAAATGTAGTCTCGAAGTACTGAACGGCCGCTTTTTTATGACTTTTCGTATTTGGTCGGATAACAGTCTAAGAGACCTCGTTTTGTTATTTTCAGTTGTAAATCATTAATTTGAAGGTCTAGAAAGCTGAAATTCAGCGTACTTCTATTTGGATATGCGCTCTAATTATTGGCAAATCATGAAAGTCGATAACTTGTTAAAACTCCCTTAATTGAGGTTAGAAATTAGTAAACCATTTTCAGTTGTAAAATTGATTTATTTCGTCGAAAATTAGATGTAGGGTTTCAAGATGGTTGTCAGAAGATGTATATTCCTTATAGGCATCAGCCAAAGCAATCATAAAGTGTTTTCGACTAGTAGTTCAAGAGCTAGAGGCAATTTTCGATTTTCACAAAAACTCGTCTAATTCATACGTCGTGCATTTTTTCGGAAAAGCAACTAGCGCACAAATAGGCACAAATTACAACACATTCGCTCACAAAAAATCATATTTGTGCGTTCAGCCGTTTCGAAGATCCGGAAATCTGCAAAACGTTACTCCAGCGGCATCTGCAATAACTCATAAACCACAGGTCGCACAAATGCCGCTGTTTGGCCAGTGACATGCACAAATATAAGCTATCTTTTAAGCTACTTTAAATTTAGCTAAGGCTAATGGGTAAAAACCATGCCGCTGCAGTAACGTTTTCAGGCGTTACTACAGCGGCATATTATTTTCTTGAATAACTCTGGAACCTTAATAGGCACAAATTTAATATTTGGGGCACATTTACAGGACATAGTGCTCTAATTTTTCTGTAAATTTCATCCCGATCCGAGTCAACATGCCGCTGGAGTAACGCACACGTTGTTTTTGGCCCTAATGGATGTGCTCTTCTCATAGCATTTGTCCATTTTTTCTGATTTTCGCATCCTTAGGAACGTAAAAAAACAACTTTTCGGGTGTTTTTGTGGCCCTATTTTTACACTGTGACACAATACAACATTTATTTTATGAACTCATGTAGTTTTTATTGTTTCTTATTTAAAATAAACAAAGTAGTTCCGCGCGCGACTGGCACATTGGGGTAAATGCTTCGAATCCCCGAGTCACTCGCGCGGAGGCAGGATCCGTGACGACATCAACGATATCGCGCTCGGTCCGCGGCTTAGACCGAAAATGTTAACTTTGCTCTTTGATATCTTGGTCAGTTTTAGAGATAAAAAAATAATAAAAACACAGTTGTTCTCGTAATTTTTTGTACAATTTTTTGGCATATATAACAAAAAATGGTTTTCTTCTTCATTGATTGTTAGCCACATAGTAATATGTGTGATATATTTAGAAATTATGTTTTTCCCGGCCTAGAACTTGTTTATTTCAGCTCAATTCTTTTAGTTCTTTTGGCAGGATAAGGAAACAAACTTCTTCACAATTCTGATCTTTTTAAAAACGTTTGCCTTTACAATATTGGTTGACTAGAAACGCACGGTAACACGTACAAAATGATTTACACACAAAAAAAAGAAATTAATCCGAAACAATTTGATAAAGCAAAGTTCGTGGCTAACACCGACCGGCCATAAACTAATGTTGCCAGTAAAGCCATATCTCTTGGCGACAGCTGATTTATGTGATTTCCGCTCGAGCCCTGAAGGGGACGTAACGGTCTCCGAACCGAGATCTAGGTACGGGATAGACGGTACCTACTTATAGGTATTTATGTTTAACAAAATCCACAGCTGTTAGGGATAAACTGTTGATAATACTTGTGCCAATTTGTGATTAAGATATCTTTCTGTATGATACTTTTAAGAACTACAGTCAATATGTTACCTATAAATAAATAAATAAATAATTATAACCTATACTTAATAAGTACTAGTAGTTCTGAGAACAGTAAACCTTGCGTGAAATCTTTTTAACAGCAGTTAATATACCATTCAAGTTATTTAAAACAGGATATTTAGAAGGTTGGATGGTTTCGCTCGCTTTGCTCGCTCGGTCTATTTTACTAGCTAGTTGAGTTACCTAGGCCTTACATCTTGTAATAGTCAGCTGTTAGGTCTCTAATGTAAAATTTAAATGTACATTGTGCTTAACCTAGTGATTCTAGGAAATAAATGTTACATCTAGTAACGTAAGCTTATCTTGAAGTTTTGGCCAGTGAAAAAGCGTGAATTCGAAATAACGCGTTGTCATTGGCCAAAATTTTACAATACGCTTAATGTCGAAAAATATGTTTTTCGGCCACTGGTGTCACTTTATGTTACTTTATAAATCTATCTAGAACACTGTATTGTTTGAAATTAGACTTCAGTTTGAATCAAAATTAAGGCATTTTTTTAGTTTCCTGTCAGTCAATTTTCAACTAGTTTTGTATTTGCAATGGAAATAAATAACATAGAATATCGTAAAGCAAGTTAACCCAACGTGATAAAGGTAGATAGTATTTTAAAAAATACCTACCTAATTATTTATTCGCTAGAGAATTATGGGATTTAGTGAAGAAGAAGAAAAGTTAAAATAATATATGGACACCCTTTCCTAGCAGTGGGACAGCAAAGGATCAGAAAAAAGAAACTCTTAGGTTTTGATGACAATGGGTAAACTAGCGATCTAGTTATAAGATAAATGAAAATGGCTGGTTCCTACCTCAGAAAGAAAGAACCAGAGGTAGGAACAAGCCATTTTCATTTATCTTATGACTAGATCGCTTTAAGCGATAAGTTTACCCATTGTGCCATAATTTTTAATGCCTTTTTCACTATGTTGTAATTATTTGTATGGTGTGCAATAAAGTTATGTTTATCTATCTATCTAGCATCCGGTCATAACTTCGCTCGTGTTTTAGAAGGATTTACTTAAACAAAAAAAAACATAGTTTAATGCCTAAGTATTCTTTAAGTGCCAACATATTGTACATAGTAATTTCAAATTGACCGTATAATGACTTTTAGATCTGTTGCTCGATCACAAAGATTTGCGACTAGTCATCGTATCGTAGACGTTAGCATTTTGTATGGCATTCGATACCGTAACACAAAATTACCAAGGTATCGTGTAGTAAGCACGGTACGTTTTCGCAGCAGATGTCTGAAATATTCGTGATCACCTCTCTTGAGTTCGTTCGTGTTTGGGAAGGCACGTTAGGATGTTGGTCCCAGCTTTTACATTCCATGCATTTCATCCATTCCCCCATGTTGGAGGCCTTCATGTGGCTTAAAACTCCGTCACCAGAGTTGGCCATTAGCTCATACAAAGTACCTTTCAATTTATTACCGATGAGCTAAAATACCCACAGTACTTCAGAGGCCTTGTAGAAATGTGTAATGCTTTGCCGATACACTCAGAATCATCTCAGAACCCGAAAACCCGGAATGTGCAGTTTGTACTTTTGTGTTTTAAACAAAAATGAGTAAAATTAAATGATTGAGTTTATATTAAGCCATTAATTTAAAATATTTTTAAATTGCATAATTTCTGAAAAAAAAAAGTCTTCAGAGTACAAACAAACATAAAAAAGACTTTATTAAGACCCAAAATACAATACACAATACACCCCAATGCGGGACATCAGTGTAGAACTTTCTCCCCCCACCTCAAATTAGAATTAGAATTAGAAGACCCAAAAAAAATCTCTTCCGCTTTAAAAATTGTAGTTAAAAAATATTTTTCTGAATAAAAAATAAGCACAACAAGCTCCATTCCGACTTTCCATTCATCCACGGCAATTTAAGCGTGGGAAACACTAACGCATAACCAGACGTTGAGCCCGGCCCGTGATTGCAACCCGCTGACACCCCTTTTCACCCCCGCTTGATGAAAAATATGTTTCCCATTTTTTCCCGATTGCACCACCCGAGGCGGCGAGGCCAAAATAACTGTTAGCCATAGTTATTTTGCTGCAAATTTTTCCTGTAGGTTTGATAAATAGTGTTATCGTAACTGTGTTATTCTATTTTAAGATAAACATGGGTGAATTATATGATGCAAATAACAAAACAAAGTGCTAATAAATAATTATAATAGGGAAAACGACAAAAATATTCTAATTAGTCTTTCACGTACAGTATTAAAAATGTTGGACACGTAATTTATCTTTTGTCAATTAAACAAAAAATGTCAAAGATATACTGCGTTGAAGTTCCACGTGACGTCACGGCTTAGTACATTTTTTACCTAGCCGTGACGTCACGAGCCCCAACTCATGAATAGTGTCTAATATTTTTTGTTGATTTATCTGACGGACCAATTAGAATTATTATTTTTTTACCCAGTCGTCATCCCTTTTATTATATAATTTATCCAACTTCCATTTCTGCAATCCAGGGCTGTGGTGGTCAAATATCTATCAAAGGAGTCTAAGTTATTACGCTAACTCAATCTGGGTCGGCCACGATTCCGTCAATAGAAAAAATGATTTTGTTTTCAATTCACAGGAAGTACAATCAAATTTTTCCCAGTTCTTCGGGAGAAGCAAGCTCCAGAATAGTAATGTAGCTATGTAGTAAGTTGTAGCGAAATATTGGTCCAGTTATATTTAATTTAATAAGCTTTTAGGTGACGCAACTGAAACCTAAGATTAGATGATAAGCTCAATATATGACCTCGGGTCCTCGGCTTTCAAGTACTAGATTTGATCTTTCTGAATCTCAATCAATTATGATCAAGGTGGATGCTGCGTCTGGGCAGCACAAAGGCAGGTGGCGTTCTATTGTATCAGGGGCTTAGACCCCTAAGACGCTTCGGGGTCTTTGCCCCAGGATTGTATGTACTAACGGCCGGTTTCTATATTATACCGTTACCGATGACGCCTCGTTTTCTCTTGAAAAACTGTCAAATATTAACAACGAGGCGTAATCGGTAACGGTATATTATAGGAACCGGCCAAAAGTAAATACATATAATAAACACAAAACTTCTTTTATAAGTTATATATAATATAATATTAGTAAGTAATATTCTATACATATACTAAACACAGAACTAGTTATTCAGTAGATAAGATATATTAAGTTTTATAAGACAGTATCTCTATTATAACATTAGTTACAATATGGGAAATATATCGCTCAGGAAATGCTAAATTAAATTTACCGAAGGAGCATCTTCCAAAATTAGATCTCCGTACTCCAGCTTCGTTAGCATTCGATCAAAATCCGATGAAGCAAAGTTTTCCGAGTTCCTCGCGTATTCGAAGGACTTCCATAATTTTGTCGTAGTAATTTGTATAATAGGGGTATGTTGTATCTACCTTAAGAGGTATCGAAACTTTGAGAATACAGGTTGTAGATAAAATATTGTTTCATCATCATCATTTCAGTCTTCATCGACCCACTGCTGGGCATAGGCCTTCCTTTGATTATGCTACTTGCCTCGATCCTGCGCTATTCTGAACCAGGTGCCGCCGACGGTCTTTATAATATCGTCAACCCATCTCGCTGGAGGACGGCCCCTATTTCTGTAACCAACTCTCGGCCACCACTAGGTCAGCGCCCACCTGTCGTCACTCCGTCTGGCCAAGTGTCCTACCCAACTCCACTTGAGCCCCAATATCCGACAATCGAACAATATAAAATATTGTTTAATTGTCGGTAATTGTGATAAAATTTAAGGGTATTTTATTGCAAAGTTATCAAGAGTTATGATTATAATTCAAAACTTTTGAAGACACCATGTGACTGTAATAGTGATAGACGAAAATTACAATATTGAATAATTCATATTATTTAAATACTATATATGGTTGTGTTCCTCGTGCAACCTCCTGTTGAGATAATCAACTCGGACTTACGTCGCATAACTGAATGGGGCAAGTGGCATGGGCTAAAAATAAATCCTACTAAAACTCAAACTATAATAATTGGTAGCTCTAGAACACTTTGCTATATCGATTGGCCAGCATTGCCTCATGTCTTTTTTGATGGGATAGCAATTCCTTATAGCGAGACCGTCAAAAATTTAGGTATTATGTTTGACCGCACTCTGTCTTGGAATGCTCAGATGGACACTACCAGTCGTAAGTTGTTTGCATCTGCTGGCTCACTTAGAAGGCTACGGAATTTCCTTCCTACTGCTACCAAAATCACACTTGCACAATCTCTTTTACTTTCCGTGCTGGATTACGCTGATGCTTGTTATTTGGACCTCACTGAGGAGCAATTTAATAGGCTTGAGCGTCTTCAAAATGTCTGTATCAGATTTATCTTTGGCCTTCGAAAATATGACCACGTTACTCCCTTTCGTGCCAAACTAAAATGGCTTCCTATTCGCCAGCGCCGGCATTTGCACATTCTATCCCTTCTTTACTCAATTCTTTTCAATCCCTTTTTTCCTTCCTATCTTAAAGATAGATTTGAGTATCTCTGCTCCTCTCACAACTTTTCACTTAGGTCATCAGATAACCTCTTACTGAAAACTCCTCTGCAAAAAACATCTTTTTATTGTAGCTCGTTTACAGCCCAAGCTGTTCGGTTGTGGAATGCTTTGCCACTCAATATCAGGAAATCAACATCGCATAACACTTTTAAATTGAAAGTTTACCAACACTATTTATCACTTTCTTATAGTTAGTTAGCATTTGAATTACCGTCACCTCTTTTTTCTTTTATAAACTATGTATTAGTATATTATTTTTATTATTGTATGTATTAGGGTAATAATTTATATTATTTTGTATTAGAATTTTATGTATAGTTACTAAGTTCCTTCTTAGCATTGTATTTAATTGAAATATGCATAATCTTGTATTAGTGCACCGCCATCCTCTAAAGCTTTGCTCTTCCTATCCATACTATGGTTGCCTGGAAGAGATCGCTTTAAGCGATAAGGCCGCCAATTGTGTTACCTTCTAGTTCATAATGCTTAGATTAAGTTACTTTTACTTGTATGATTGTGGTGATCAATAAAGTGTTATCTATCTATCTATCTATCTATCCTAACTAACAAACGGGGCTAAGGCGGCCGGCTGATTGCGGAATACCGCAGCCTAACACAGGTACTGCTGTAGAACAGCTTCCCTGACAGCAGGGTCGCGGTGCGGAAGCTGTGCCCTGCAATATCCAACCCTGGTATACCCAACGTGGGGATTATGGGCATATATAATTTCATTATAACAATAAATTATATAGTAGCTTTAAAAAATGTGGTCATTTGGCCAAATTACACGTTTACTAACTAGTTAGCAATTTCGCACACGTATCAAAAACTAATTTGGTCCAATAAAACCTTTCAAAAGTTCCATTAGCTTTTGTATTTTATTTTGCTGCATTTGGGCGGTCTTTGTTGTAAAAGCAGATGGTACAGGAAATCCATTTTAGGGAAAAATGGCTGCGCTTTTATCTGCGTAATTTGAAAATTCTTGCGGTATTTTCATTTTGTAAATATATTCCAGCTTTTTATAAACTTTTGGTCAGCGTTTGGCAAGTGGTGAGAAATGTATTTCCATTTTTGTACAATTTGATTTCGGTCAAATACAACCTTAGAGATTTGCCATGTTATTTCTTATTTATAAGCTGAGAAAATTATTTAGGTACTTACTTTTATTTAAGTTCTTTATATTTTTGATTGTCAACTAAAATCCTACTATTTCTAATCTTTACGTACCGTTACATCAGTGAACGGCCCCGGCGCCGTTTCGACTTTTCCAAAGAGTTTTCTGGTCAGGGAAGAGACGCTTTTTCTCAGTGTGAATCACGTCTAGAATTATTTATTCGAATCATTCCAGTTTTACATTATATTTATCAGTTAATTCACGCTGTTTCTCTTGTGCTTGGATGTAGTTTATCATATTTTAATGATAATTTGATCTAGGCACACCGCCGTTCCTGTTCATTTTGAAAGTCTTTCTCCATCCAAAGGTTGCCTGGTAGAGATCGCTTTAAGCGATAAGGCCACCCATTATGCAATTATTTTTAATGCCTTTTTAAGGTGTGCAATAAAGTTTTATCAATCTAAATTTTAATAAAGTCATGCCTATTTTCTTGTGTTACCACGGTGAATCTCAACTTGCTACAATCTTGGCTCTGCTTCACTCTCATCACATTCATACATGCTCGTCAGTTTCGAGCACTGGCTTTTTTACAGCATGTTTTAAATTTGATCGGAGAAAATATATGAGATACATTGACACCTTCCCAATTTGATTAGTTTAATAAGTAAAATATTTAATCTGTTTTTATCGCTGATTGTACCAAAACGATAGTTGCTCACAAGTCACGTTTCCCCAAAGCCTATCTAAGTTCCTTAAACATAGGTCTCTAGAGAGTACTAAACACGGCGTGTGCGGTCCACGTTTACGAACAAAGGGTAAGTTGGATCTGGCTTGTATCACTGTTGAATCTGCCAATATATAAGATGGCGACCAACGAGAGTAGTGGCAAGATTGGAATACACTGTCGTACTTGCTGCATTTATTTAAATATTAATAATACTGGATCGTAGGTTATAAAACATAATAATTAGATATTTTTAACCGACTTCAAAAAAAGGGAGGAGGTTCTCAATTCGGTTGTATTTTTTTTTTAATGTTCATTAGTTCATAACTCTGTCATTTATGAACCGATTTGGAAAATTCTTTTTTCGTTGGATACTTCCCAATTGGTCCCATATAAATTTTAAGAAAAAATACGAACTCTAAAGTTGAAAAAACAGGGACTAATATGGGCTCTAATTTTATTCATGTTTTATATGTTTGTTATCTCATAACTCCCTCATTTATGAACCAATTTGGAAAATTATTTTTCGTTGTGTTTTTCGGGGTGAAGACAATAGGGAATAAAATTTCTATGGCTCGAATTTTATTTATAGTTTTAGTAATCGTCTTAAAGTCAGATTCACTAAAACTTCAGAAATAAACAATAAATTAAAATTAAAAAAAAAACGACTTCAAAAACATTTATTGAAAAAACTGTTAAAAATAACTGCTTATTTTTTGGTTCATCCACCTGTTTTCCATAAATTTATCCATTACGATCTATGCGTTTACCACATAGGTAGATCTAAATACCTACCTGTTATTTTTGGAGTCGGATTTTGGAGTCTTTATATCAATATGAAATGTATTTCCCAATGACAGAATTTAAATTCATCACACAAACTAAAAGCATTGTGTTTTATTTAAAATTCTTGTCATAGGCCCATTTTTTTTAAGGAATTATATATGAGGTCATTTGATGGTACGGTACCAGAACCCTAAAAGTGGGTCTCGAACCCGCGGCAATCGCTTACTAGTATGCCAAAAGTGGGATCGCACCCGCGGTAATTCGTTACTGGTATCCCAAAAGTTAAGATTCATCCGTGGCTTACATTTCACTATCACCATAGCCTTCAGCCATCGCCATCAGTCCAATACTGGAAATAGACCTCCCCTAATAAAAAAGAGGTTGTTGTTTTTAATCGCAAGGCATAGTTTCACATACAACAGACGCAGGTTTCCTTTATCTTATCGCATTTGTAAATACTGCAAAAGTTTAAGAGTTCCACAAAGGCAGTTGCCTGTTAGGTGCAAGGAGTTTGTACAGGGGAGTGCGCACTTTGAACACAAATCTGTGCCTGATTTTCCTCAATAAAAATGCCCAACAAGGTTCTGTGTCTCGTTTCATCTTTAGTGTTACACAAAAGAGAAAACGAGACACAACACCAATTTGGGAGAGTTAGGCACAGACTTTTGTTCAACGCGCGTATTACCTTGTACGTTGGTAGGTACTAGTTGTAATTCCATGGTTAGTGTGAAGATGGCGTATGTACGAGTAAGTGCTATTTCTTCTGTGGCCAGCTTCGGACGCAAGTTGTGATCTGCGATACGAACTTTGCGCAAACTATCCAATTAGATAAGGCGTGTAACTAACGTGCCGAGATATATTACGTTTCAGTAAGCTTAGGGCGATAATAGGATGGAAGTTTTTATACAACATAAACTTGGCTTTGAAAAAAAGTACTTTTTATAGCATGGTGGTTACCGCCATAGACATTTTATGCGATTCATCAACTTGAAGCATACATGACTAGGTGTTAGACCCCATGCACCAACCGCACCCTTATACGTACATTTTCCGCGTGATTCTCTTCATCCAAAGTTATCTGGAAGAGATCGTTTCTAAGCGATAAGATCGCCCATTTGGATTTTATTTTTTTGAGATTCTATTTATTGTTTTTTTATCAAGGTGTACAATAAAGTATTTTCATTCATTCAATGCTAATAATTTCACCTTCAAACACATGACTAAACGACACAAGACTTCGATCAACTATATAAAGTTGATCGAAGTCTTTAAACGGAAACAGAGCAATGCTAATAAACGGTGCATGTCAAAAGACCTATAATAAATGTTTTATTCAAAATATACAGTATAAATACATATAGAAAAACACAAAGTAGGTATTTCACCGGGTGAGAGCTTCACAAAAAGCTCTACTTCTGATCTCCAAATGTTAAAACTACAGTAAAATTCATTGTCTAGTTCAGAAAAACTTAGTGCACAAACAATACAAAAACACTGTGTTTAAAAAAACAAGCCCATTATTTTTCCGTGTGTAAATTTTTACTTAAACGACTTTAACGATGAATGGAACATTACACTCTTTTTCAAAGGATTCGTGTTCAATACTACAAGTTGTATAAAACTTAGTGAAAAACAAAACAGCCTGTAGAAGCTCTACGCAAAAGCTACGCAAAGCACGTAGCGTATCGTAGGCTGCTCGTCAAAGGCTAATTGCTTAGAAAATAGAACGCGTAAATTTTTTCATTTTTTTAAATACTATTTGAAGATGGAACAAGCACATGGCCCACATGATGTTAAGTAGTAACCATTACCTATCACAAAGCATTGCATCGTAGATCATGTTTTTCCGGAACGTGCTCTACGATGCAACGCCCTACGTCCATCAACTTGAGACATGAAGATGATAAGCCTCTTGCCCCTGTAATTTTGCCGGCACCCATACCCTTCAAACTGAAACACAGCTCAGCTGCTTCACGGCAGAAATAGGCATGGTGGCAGTACCTCCCCGGACGAGCCCTCCACAAAGAACTCTACTACCTTCAACAACTACCTTTAACATTTATCAGATTAAGCTAAGTTGTTTATGCTGGATTATCAGACAACATAAAAAATGGTCCTTAAATCACTTTAGATGCTGTCAGAGAATTTTCTCAGAAAAACAACGTAATTTTAACCATAACAAAATAGCTTATTTTGACACCCTCGAGCATATTGTGAACAGATTGTGTCTCACCAAAGAAATAATAATAAACAAACCCGACTTTTTCCTCATGTATATCGTTAGATCTTTAGATGAAGCGTTTGTGGAGTAGTATTTTTGGATGATCATAGCAACGAAACTCGTTATGAATCTACCCCAGCTTTCACCATTTTGGATATGTAATATTATCATTTTGATATGGAGAAAAATGAATAAATAATGCTAAACTTGAGTCCAGCAATACAGTGTGATAGATCACAGGATGGAAAGTTACCATTGTTAGTACAAGTCAGGAGTGTAAAGGATTACAATCTTCATCTTTGGAACCCAAGCCAACCTAACCTGCCTGTGATGCACCATGCTAACAAACAAACGGGGCTTTGGCGGCCAGCTGATTGCGGTAAAGCACACCCTAACAACGGCACAGCTACTTTCGCTGGCCACAGACGGGCACCACCGGTGGTGTGAGAAGCCCCTGCGATCGCCAACACGCATGCCCAGCGTGGGGATTATGGGTATGCATGTTGGGAATCCAACCCCCTTCCTATTAGGGGAGGCCTATGTCCAATAGTGAGGATAGACCCAAATGGAAAAAATGCTTGCGCGACGGTCAAAAACATCACGGCCGGACCTGGTTTGCCTCGTTAGCGCACAAAAAGATACAACGAGACGGCATGCCAGAGAAACGAACCTCCCGCCGTCCGTCGCAGCATATACCTGCATTAAATGTGCCCGTCCTGAACACTCTCGTCCACACGTCGTCTCGAAACCACGGAGACTGCTTAGATCGTCTGCAATAGAAGCATAGGCCGAAGATGTCCAGCAGTGAACTGATACAGCGTAGTGTTGTTGTTGTTGTTTGTATCAAAGAAGATGGTATTTTTATCTATTTATATTTATATGTAAAAAATATGTATTGATGGTGACAAAATGTTCGGACAGGATTGCTCTTACTGCCGAATTAGATATGAACTGTATCTCGATGGGTAGGTGTTGATTTATATAAAAAATTTAAGTAGTGTAAGTATTATTGTCAAATATAAAGTACCCATAGAATAAGCTATGTATGTTTTGGGGCTAGATGGTGTATGATAACGTCCAACGTTATTTACTTAATTTAGAAAAATAATTGAGATGCGCCCGTTCTGTTTATGACGGCAGAATAATAGGCTGCCTATTACAAATGTGCCGTTCAGCTACATTTGTGCACGTTCGGCTCGTTCTTTATGAAAAAGACTCACAACTGTTCAATTGACGGTCTCTGTAGCGCAGTTTGCGAAGGTCCGCCCGCGGTCTCTGTGGTGCGGTGGGCGAAAGTCCGCCTGGGACGCAGAAGGTTGCGGGTTCGATTCCCGCCGCGGGACCAATGTTTGCACTATTTGCAGATATTTGTCTAAGGTCTGGGTGTTTTTAATGTATCATTTAAATATATTTACAAAAAATATATATTTTTTTTTATTTTGTATGGGCCTGCTCTTGACCTCAAGGCTTGCGTGGGCAAGGATGAGGTCGACGATGGGACGAGCTTTCCCAGATGATGCCTATTAACTCTTTATTTAAAGCCGTTAGGGTCATAAGACAATGGAAAAACAGACGCTGACAGCTCATTCCATATTTTAGCAGTGCGCATCATAAATGATGTTTGGAAGCGCTAGTCCTGTTAAATGGAATATCAACTTGATGGGGATGGTAGCTATCTAAGTAGTTTATCAGTCATGTGGTTTCCATAACACAAGCTCTGCTTAGTTTGATAGTGTCCAGCATTATTATATTATAATTATGCCGTTTCTGCAGATAAAGAGGCGACGCACGAATTTTCACTGATGTGCGCATAATATGTACCTACCTCAAGAAAAACCTAGAAGAAAACAGTATGCTCAGATAGTGCAATAGGAATATATAATTTAAATAATTATAATTAATGCGGGACGTAATCACACAGCATCATGTAGCCCCAAACTTAGCAGAGCTTGTATTATACTACACAAATAATATTTTTTTTGTAAATACATACTTATCATACATAGAAAACACCCAGACCCGAGACATTTAACTACAGAACATGCAAACATTTGTAGATAGATACGTAACTAAGTAGTATTATTTTTTGAAATAGATACAAAATAATCTCCTGTTAAACGTAGAATAATAATTGTAATTCCGGCGATCGTAAAATCAATATGCCAAAGCTCTGAATAGATGTTTCAATAAATCAGAGGTATTACGCGTAGGCGATGTGTCTGCGATCGGCTTATTGTAAGCTGTGGCTAAGCCGATTCCAGTAATACCTATCGTAAAATTGTAGCCTTGAATAGATCATAAGTACCTGCACACTGCACAACAATAGTAGGTATACTATTTACATGCTATTTACAACGTATCTTTGTCCTTCTGAAGTTGACAGCAAGTACTTAGCTCCTATTATTGAGTCGGAATGTATTAGAATCGGTCTAATCGTTTTCTAAACCAAAACAATGACGGGGCAAAATCCGTTGTAATGATTGTAAGCATATAGTCACTATGTACGAAATTGTACTTATTCAAATTTTTTTATATCTATTATTGATGGAACTACTACATAAATAAATAAATAAATAAATAATGCGGGACGTAATCACACAGTATCATGTAGCCCCAAAATAAGCTGAGCTTGTATTATGGGAACCACATGATTGTTATACTACACATATAATTTATTTTGTAAACACATACATATCATACATAGAAAACGCCCAGACCCGAGACAAATATCTACAGAACATGCAAACATGGCTCACCTGGTGTTAAGTGGTAACCATTACCTTTAACATAGTATTGGTTCGTAGGTCACGAATGTTTGAAACGTGGCCTACAATGGGCACCCCTTGCGTCCATTAACTTGACGCAGTTGAGATTATCATTTGTGGGGTAAAAAGAGGAAAGTCTTATCATTACGTTCGGTAAAAAAGCTTGATGCGTTCAAAAGCCCGGTCACAATCGCTTTTTTTCAAAATTCTAATTTAAAAACAAAAATAGATGGTCAAATTGTGGCCCCGCAACTGGGACGTGAATGCCCCAGAAATTTTATTAGAATACTAGTGACTCATTTGTTTATTTTTTAAGAATCATCAACATTATAGGAACACCCATAAAAAAATTAAGAAGTAACAAGTATAACGTGAATTTAGTGCTTCTTTAATTAAAGATGACCCATCCCGGCTGTGCAGGGGTAACCTACTTCAGCATCTTATATCTCCTTTTTTTTCTGTCCTAGTTTTGTTTTGTTATATTTTTCTCGAAGGGATTACGGCACCGTTTTTGATGAAGACTCCCAGGCGGATTGACTTTTTTTGTAATTATCAACAAATATCGTCACATTTCAACCAGAATATACACTTAAACTGCTCATGAATCATTCTATGTATTTTATAGTAAACCCCATAAATTCCGTTCAGTAAATTGTGAGGTTATCGCGAACAAACAGACAGACGGTCCGGGGGACTTTGTTTTATAATGAAAGTGAAGTTATGTGATTAGTATTAGTAGCATTTTAGCCCTAGACACATTCTATTGTATCCACTGGCAGAAGATAGGGTCCCTAGACTTTAAGGCTTCAAACAAGGAGAAGATAGGGTGCCTAGACTTTAAAGGCTTCAAACAATTTTGAGTTTAAAATGTGCGAATTCGCAAAATCGATTTTGACGTATTGTTTTTTAATCTGACACATTAAGCGCCCTTGCCCGTGAAATTAACCGCTCGATCACAGTATTTGTATGCTTAGTTTATCAACTAATGGGTCCTAACATTATTGTCAACGTTATCGGAGCCATAAAATAGATTGCTGTAGAAGTGACACTCTATTACAGAAATAATTACTAGCTGCAGACCTGTTATTGGTTTGAGTGGCCTTTTTATATAATTACCTTTTAGTAGACCCATTTTTTGTATACGTGGAGTTTCTCAGCGACGTCTATTTAAAATGAAACATAACATAAGGCACACGTTAACAACAGGCTCTGACGGAAGACCAGCGTTGGTTGCTAGCTTGCTAGTCAGCCAGCCCATGCTGAGCCGGAGTCCCTTTTGTGACGTCCGGACTTATTATACTTATAATATTATTCTTTATGTTACTTGTTCTAGGTATTTGTAAGACTTGTGTTACAAATAAATTTATTTTCTTTCTTTCTTCTGTTTGTCTTTCTGTTTGATTGATAGACCACTCTTTATAGAACACAAAAAAAAATTTTAATGAGCTAACTAATCTATAAAATGTAATTCGTGGTTCAATGGGCGGTAATAAACAATTTGCAATAGTATTTGAATATAAGCTTAAAAAAACACACACACCCACACAAATAAGTCAAAAATTACACATACACACACATAGGTAATTATGAGGTACGCTAAAAATTACACACACATAAAATAATAATTATTAAAGATGTCAAACTGTGTATAATTAAGTCACAAGATAATTAAAAAATAATACAAAGGGTCCACAGGAAGAGAGTTAAATAATTACCACGTAGATATGTTTCCGGCAGCACCGCTTCAGGCGCTGAATACTTTTTAGTTCACTGCTACACTGCCAAAGACATTTTGCAAAGACCCCTTGAAGTCTCTAGGACAATGTTCCGCAAAGTGTGTGCCGTAGCACACTGGTGTACCATGGTCATTAGTTGGTATGCCTCAGAAAAGTAAGGTTATCTTCAAGTTAAATAAGCATACGGGAAGAATACCTACTGAAACGGCCGCAAAATACGTGAATTGTTGATTAGTAAAAGTTATTATTCTTATTATTATTCTAAAAACAAAAATCTAAGAACAAGCGTCATTCGAAAGGAGAATGCCGTCTGATGTATGGCGCTCGGTACCAAGACTAAAGTAAGTGCGTCAATAAAATATCCAATAAGTTTTTAGTAGATTCTACTGTCAAAATAATTAAAAATGAGGGTTATTGCCATAGTAACACTTTACATCAATGTTTATTGCCATAGCAACGTATATAACATTCTATTCTAATGGCGGCGTGCAACGGAAACCAAATCAACAAAATATTTTTTTACTTGATTATTAATCGAGTCGGTGTGTAAAACTAAAGAAAATGTTAATGTCATTTATAAAATATAATAAATTTTATGGGATACGTTCGGTTTTGACGCAATTGGTACGGGTTCTCGGCATTCTCCTTTCACCGTTGTTTTTGCGATTCGATGTTTTGGCGATGTAGCCTCGCCATAAGGTACCTAACTCAGCATTGATAAATCTGCTAAGAGATTCCACGAAAGCCACTCATCGAACGTTTCATTAATAAAAAACTATATAAGTAGTCAGCTGACTTAGCATAAAGTTCGGACTCCCCACAAGAACTCCTAGTTTTATCAGGAGTTCGGTATCTATAAGCTTTTATTTTACACTTTCCCTATCTATGATACATACAGTTGAATTACTTTGTCTGCTATCAGTCAGAGGAATTTAGTCATCGTTCATTGGAGCTTTCGTAGTGACTATGAACATTGGAAGAGCATGCAAGTGGCCAGGACGAATTTTGTAAACAAAAGTACCGCAGTGTCTTCTGCAGCTCAGTAAGTTTACTTTTGATGTGTAGTTTAGACAAGTAGTAAACAAAGCTATCATGAAGCTGGACTGGAATAACAATCAACACACAACCTGACCGTACCGGTTACAAGTCTCTAGGATTCCTGTTTTTTTTCTTCAAAAATCCGAATATGCTGTTGTTTTTTTCTTCAAAATAAACAAAGTTTCCTAAATTTTGCTCCACTTGTATATCAATGCATATCACGCATATCAATGCGTAGGTAAAGTAACGGCAGTGTCAAAGTCACGGTATGTAAAAAAAAAATATTTCTCCTGATTTACTTACTTTAGCAAGGTACTGGCACTTTGACTGCGGGTGTCATAGTTGTCTTATGGCTTGTACTACTTACAAAGCATCTGGAACTCGGAATTATAAGTAGGTAAAAATAATTCAATAGTTTATTAGTGTGAGAATAGATGGACAAAAAAAAATATTTTGGTAGAAAATCATTGAAGTATTTTTGTTTTCTATAACCAAAAATTGAATTCAAAATCACAACCTTCTGTGTTGAAAATTTATTTCGCCAGTTGTCATGGCGTCGGTAGCTTTGTAGAAAATATGAAGAAAATATTTTACATCGTTCCAACCGTGCCCTGTTGTTTTTCTTTTCCATTACGGTATTTTTATATAGTTACCGCGTGCTCTTCAAACAGAGAAAACAGTGAAGTGATGTTATTAATTTCGTCATGTTGGAACACGTTTCGTTAAATATAATCATAGGAATACCTAATATACATAGAATCTGTATTTTTTTCTATATCTACACTATTGTTATAATGACGACCTTGACGACCTCTGTGGTGCAGTGGGCGAAGGTCCGCCTGGGACGCAGAAGGTTGCGGGTTCGATTCCCGCCGCGGGACAAATGTTTGTATGTTCTGTAGATATTTGTCTCGGACCTGGGTGTTTTCTATGTGTAATATGTATGTATTTACAAAAAAAAATATAATATATCTTCATGTGGTTCCCATAACACAAGTTTTGCTTAGTTTGGGGCTGCATGACGCGTGACGTGTGATAGTCCAGCATTATTAAAAAAAAATGGATAAACTCAAAAATCGACCGATTTTATATTTCTTTCACTGAATTAACTCTGATCATATCCCATAACAAATTTACTTCAAACCACTCTCGAAGCTTCCGCCGTCGCGTTGTTATGAAGACAAAGTACCTATGCGTATACCGTATGCTCATAAGTTTACAAAAAGTCATCCTTTGTAATTCCCTCAAATGTAAAAATATATCAAATGTATCTGCTTGTACATAAAATATGTGAAGAGATTTATATCAAATAAGAATAATATACGGTATCGATTGTCTATTTTTACATTTATTTACATTCATCCTTTTCATGCATCAATAATTTTCAATAAAATTTTTGGTCCTCATGTGTATTTATGTTTCATTTTTATTTTTTTGTTTATGTTACCTTTGACAATACTGTACAGCAACATCAATGTTTGAAGCCTTGTTTTATTCATTTTACATGTTACGAGAGGTCTATGATTCAAAATGTTTTTATCTGTTTTTTTATTCATCATCATCATCGACAGCCTGACACTAGATCACTATGGCGTCAGGGGTATGGCTTTAGCCCTTCTCACTTCTTACCTATCTGACAGAATACAGAAAGTAAACGTAAATGGAAAATGTTCTCCGGGATCTGTAGTAAAGATGGGTGTTCCGCAAGGGTCAATACTTGGACCATTTTTATTTTTAATTTACATCAACGACCTACCTCAACTTGTGAGAGACAACCACGAAATTGTATTGTTTGCGGATGACACGTCACTTTTATTTAAATTAAAGCGACGGCAGACTAATTTTGACGACGTGAACAATGCAATAGCGAAAGTTGTTAACTGGTTCGATGTAAATAATTTATTACTGAACGAGACTAAAACAAAATGTATGAGATTTATATTACCAAATGTTAAACAAGTTAAACCTAACATTAAAATAAAAGATGAAGATCTAAATCTTGTGGACAGTACTGTATTTTTAGGCATAACTTTAGATAATAAGCTTCAATGGGGCGCTCACATAGATGGGTTGTCGAACAGACTCAGTTCTGCAGCATACGCAGTCAAAAGAATCCGTCAACTTACTGACGTAGAAACGGCTAGACTAGTTTATTTCAGCTATTTCCATAGCATTATGTCGTACGGCATTTTGTTGTGGGGGAATGCTGCAGATATCAACACCATATTTGTGTTGCAGAAGAGGGCTGTTCGTGCAATTTATAATATGGGCCCAGAGAATCACTTAGAACTAAGTTTAAAGAAATAAATGTTATGACAGTGCCGTGCCAATATATATATGCAAACTTAATGTATGTCCGAAAACATATTAACATGTTCAAGAAAAATAGCGACTATCATAATGTTAACACTAGAAATAAAGATAAACTAGCTGTTCCCACTGTAAGGCTCCATAAAGTTAGTCAATCTTTTAAAGGGATGTCTGTACGATTTTTTAAAAAAATCCCAAATGATGTGATTAATCTATCTGTAAATAAATTCAAAAATTTTGTTAAACGTAATCTATGTAATAAAGCTTATTATAAAATATCTGATTATTTAGATGACAAAAAAGCTTGGGATGAAACTGCCTCCAACTCCATCAAAAACAATGTAATAGATATTAAGTACAATGACGTTAAAAAAATATAAGCCAAGCAGAGTTTCTTGCCAATTCTTCTCTGTTTGGTCACGTTACGAATTGGTGGTAAATTAAAAAAAATGACGTTTCAAAGTGTACTATACAGTTCCTACTGAATAAATGATTTTTGACTTTGACTTTTTTTGACTTCATCCACTGCTGGATATAGGCCTCCTAAAGTTAGTGCAATCCAGCACGGTCTTGTGCTTGTCGTATCCACGCTCGCCCGGCGACGCGTACTATGTCGTCGACCCATCTCGCTACTGGTCTTCCGACGCTTCTTTTGCCTACCCTCGGTGACCATTCGGTAAATGTCTTGCTCCACCTGTCATCACCACGCCTCGTAATTTGTCCCGCCAATCACTCAAGTGGGGAGACCGCTTGAGTTCCCTAAGTCAGACCCTTCATTTGGTTGACTATCTATTAATTTACTAGCATTTCGCACCTAAGTGAGGGAGCTCTATGAGTTTGTACTTCTACACCAGAGTTGGCCACTTCATACGAAGAAGTTAGTTTGTAATCACCTTTATTTAAAAAAAAATATTCCTCTTTGGAAATAGACTCGAATAGTAGACCAACTTGTTTTTTTTTTGACTAATGTCATTCATTCATTTTTAAATCCAAGCTAAAACCTGGCTTAGCAAGCAAACCCTCTACTCAGTGGAAGAGTTACTGAGCCTTAAAATATAACGTTTAAGTATCTCTACCTACTAAGTTAGGTTTACTATTACCTTATATTGACTCTCGTTTTGTGTGACTTAAATTTATTTTTATTGAATAATTTTATTATTTATCTAATTGACGTGTATGATAATTATTATGATCATGACAAATGGCTGACTGTATATTTTTTATAAATGTGAAAATTAGTAATGCATCATGCAAATACGGTGTTTTTTCTTCTTCAAAGTAAGCCTATAGATTCCTAAGAATAAATAAAACCTTATAACTACACAATAAAACGAAGCTGCTCTCAAAGAGGTAAAATGTTGTCCCATCCTGTATAGTTTTCAATGAGGGATTTTCATACACGATTTAAAAAGAAAACAAATTGTTATTTGTTATACAATAGTGCAAAGTTGCTTTTTATCCACGTGCTCAATTTTGATGAACGAGCAAGCAAAGGATCCTAAAAATTTGAATCCGGAGCGTTAGCGAGGGAATCAAAAGAGCACGAGGTGAAAAATCTTTGCACTCGAGTGCAACACGTAACTTTTCATCCCACCTCAATGAGGAAATGACTAAATGCAAAAAAAAAGAATATCATTATTTTAACATTTAAAGATTCAAAAAAATAAAGTACAAGAAGGTTCTGAGTCAGATATTTTATCAAATTAAAGAAGGTTTTAAGACAAATTCGGCCCCATGGAGGTAGAAGTAAATAGGTTTGATGATGTTTTAAATTCTCAAAGTTAGTGCACACGATGTTCTAAATTCAATTTTACTTTATCCTCTAGCGGATAAAAACTGCTTTTGCACTCAGATCATCATCATCATCATCATCAGCCTATAGCAGTCCACTGCTGGACATAGGCCTCCCCTAATGAGCGCCACTGCGCCCTGTCCTGAGCTCGACGCATGCAGCTTTTACCAGCAGCCTTTCGCAGATCGTCACCCCACCAGGCCGGAGGGCGTCCTACACTACGTTTGCCGAGCCGCGGTCTCCACTCAAGAACTCGTTTACCCCAACGGTTATCGGTTCTTCGGCAGATATGGCCAGCCCACTGCCACTTCAGCTTGCTAATTCTCTGAGCTATGTCGACAACTTTAGTTCTATGTCGGATAAACTCGTTACGGATTTTATCCTTCAGAGAAACCCCGAGCATAGCTCGGTCCATAGCTCGCTGAGCGACTTTAAACTGGTAGACTAGCCGTACTGTGAGTGTCCACGTTTCGGCTCCGTATGTCATAACGAGTAGGACGCACTGATTGAAAACTTTTGTTTTCAAACATGGCGACGAGAAAACTCGACGTAGTTTTCCAAATGCTGCCCAACCCAGCTTAATCCTCCTCTTGGCCTCCTTCTCGAAGTTGTTTCTACCCAACTGCAATATCTGCGCGAGGTATGTATACTCCGAAACAACTTCAAGAAGGTGTCTATTAACGACGACAGGACTCGGATCAATTCGGTCATTGACCATAACTTTGGTCTTGTCCAAATTCATTCCGAGACCTATCTTTCGCGAAGCTGATGCTAGGCCGTCCAGTATCTGTTGCAACTCCTCCAGCGACTCCGCCATTAGGACTATGTCATCAGCGAATCGCAAGTGTGAGATGTGCTCGGCGTTTATGTTTATGCCCATACCTTTCCAGTCCAGCGTCTTAAATATATCCTCCAACGCGCTTGTGAACAGTTTCGGAGATATGACATCTCCCTGTCTCACTCCGCGGCGCAGTTGGATGGGTTAAGACTGCTGGTCCTGTACTCGGACACTCATAGTGGCGGCTTTCTACAGACATCTCAACACTTCAATATAACGATAGTCCACTTGGCATCGCTGCAAGGATTCCAGGACAGCCCAGGTTTCTACAGAGTCAAAAGCTTTATCATAGTCCACAAACGCCAGACACAGGGGCTGATTATACTCTTCGGACTTCTGTATAATCTGCCTCACTGTGTGAATGTGGTCTATGGTGCCATATCCTCCGTGAAACCCGGCCTGCTCCGGTGGCTGGAACTCATCGAGTCTTCTGGCGAGACGATTCGTAAAAACCCGAGAGAACAGCTTATAGATGTGACTCAAGAGCGAGATGGGTCTGTACTTTAGAAGCGTCCTATCTCCCTTCTTAAAAAACAGAACCACCAAGCTCTCATTCCACGCCTTTGGAGTTCTCCCACAGTGAAGGACGGAGTTGAAGAGGTTCTGCAGCTCCTGCACAACAGGAGCTCCTCCTGCCTTCAGAAGTTCCGAAGTAACACCGTCTTCACCGGGGGCTTTTCCATTTTTAAGCTGTCTCAGGGCCAGTACGACCTCGTCTTGGCTGATCTCTGGCAGGTCGTCGGTATAGTGGCGGGTGAGGGTGGCTCGAGAATCGTGGCTGCTACGTTGGGGGCAAGGAGCATGTGCCGCATACAGTCGGCCATAAAAGTCCTCTATCTCAGATAATACCTCCGGCTTTGACAAGACGGTTCGGCCATCGTGTGCCGTTAACTTCGTCAGGTGGCTCCTGCCAAGCTGCTGAGTGAATACTGTGGACCCTCGGTTTCGCTCTATCGCCTCTTCAATGAGGCGTGTATTGGAGCTCCGAAGGTCGCGCCGTATCATCTTCGCCATTCGCTTGTTCAGGTCTGACCTCTCTGACGAAGTGGCCTGAGTGGTTTCCCGTCTTTTTGTCATCAGCCGAAGAGTCTCATCCGTGAGTTTGGACTTCTTGCCTTTAGGCTGCATTTGGCATAATTTGATGCCCTCGTCCCTTAACGTTCCAACCACGTTTTGTAGGGCCTCATCAACGTCATCGGTAGGTTCCACAGCAACGAATCTGTCACCGAGAAGCTTCTGAAACTTCTCGGTGCCCGCCATGATCTGGAATAGATTGGGTCGGAGCGTGGACTTCATCAGACGGTTTCTTTCCAGCTTTAGATTGATATTCAGAGAGCCTCGAACAAGTCTGTGATCAGATCCGGTGTTGAACCTGTTGATCACGGAGACGTCTCTGAATATGTGCCTTTTATCCGTCATGATGAAGTCGATCTCGTTTTTGGTCACAGTGTCGGGGCTACGCCATGTCCACTTCCTGTGGGGCAAACCAGCATTTGCCCCCTGTGATTTCTAGACCCAAAATCATGCGGGCCCATTCTGGATTCGTCGCCAATTCGGACTCCCGCTTTGCCGTTAAAGTCCCCCATAACAACGTTGAAGTGAGCCTTCGTGGTGTTGTGCAAGGCTTTGGATGTCCTCGTACATATCCTCCACTTCATCATCCAAGTGTGCCGAGGTCGGTGCGTAAACCTGAATTATCTTCATGCTACCTCTTGGATAGCCGAAGGATCAGGTACGCTACCCTGGTCGACACACTGGAGATTTCTTCAACGTTGTTAGAGAGGGCCTTATTGACGAGAAACCCTACGCCACCCTGGGATGTTTGGTCACCCTCGCGGAAGTACAGAAGGTGGCCCGAGTCTAGGGTTATGGTGTCCTCTGCCTCTCTACGGACTTCACACAACCCCAGAACATGCCACCTAATGTTCTCCAGCTCCACTTCCAACTGCACTAGATGTTCATCGAGCCTCAGAGTCCGTCCGTTAAACGTAGACGGTCGGATTTTGCAGGTAGCCAGAGGTAGCCCGGGGATTCCTAGCACCCCCTGTCCCGCCGTTACCGTGGCCGCTACCTGGATGGCCAGGAATAGCGGGACGGCCGGGAACTGGGGGCCATCTCTTTCTTGTGTCGTTCATAATAGGGGGGGTATGCCCATAATCCCTACGCTGGGCATGCGGGTTGGGGATCGCAGGACACAGCTTTTCGCACCGCCGACGCTGCTGCCCGTCGGCGGTCAGGGAATTTAGCTGTGCCGGTGTAGGCTGCGCTATGCCGCAATCAGCCGGCCGCCAGAGCCTCGTTCGTTAGTCAGCAGGGTGCACCGCGTGCAGGTGAGGTTGGCTTGTGTCCGGAAGTTGGAGGTTGGAACACCTTACCCCCCCTTTGCACTCAGATATCGAAGAGCAAAAATACTCTTTCCGAGATGGGGGATGAAATTTATTTTTTTCTTTTCACACAATTTTTTTAACTATTCAATTTTTTTTGCATCGTATGGTAAAAACCAATTTTGCCAGGACTTCCAAGATTTTTTTTCATTAAATATTTTTGCAACATTGATCAATCAATATTTACTTTTGATTGACTTATAAAAAAACAATAAAATAATAATAAATTAATTTCGTTAATTGCAGTCTCACAAGTAAAAATTAAATATAATAAAATTAAAAGCATAGCACAGAGCAGCTCGATCGTCCTTTCTTGTTCCGTCCAAAGGGACGGAAATCCAATGGCAGAAGATTGGATTCCTCTAAACCTGTTTAGAGACAGTTCTCTTGTTGGAGCGACTCAACCTACTCCAGAAGGACGCTACGCGAATTCGGATTATGGCAAGGTCAGGGATCACCACTTCGGAGAACATGCTCGACGTACTGCAGTATCTCGGCAACTTCGTGATCTAGAATAAGGCTAAAACATTGTTAAAGTATATTGTTATGGGATAATAATACGGGACAAGATATTTTTTATCCAACATCACAAGATTTATAATCGCAAGTTTCATAAAAAAAATAAAAGACTATTTCTCTGACCCAACCTCTTTGAAGAACCAACCTTTTTTTATGAGTAAAAAAAATATAAAAATAGGTTCTAATCTAGAATAAGTCAAACTGTAATTTTTATCCAGGTATCATCCAGTGTCGAAGCCTAAGTACGTTGGAAAAACCGACTCCTAGGCGAGTAGGTAGGTATAGGACGTGTCACGTAAAAATAACGCTCGCGGTAAGCTGCACAATAGGCAATTTATCGGTATGTACCCGTACGCAAACATACCCCCTCCACTTCTTCCAGCGCTCTTTTTACATGACGCGTACTATACTATTTCGTGTTTTTCAGGAACACATCATGCAGTCGTGGCTGGCTTCGTTTGATGGTCCAGACTATCTTCGCAGTGATCAGCACCTTCAGCTTTATCGCGATAGTGCTGATGGCCGTGAGGAGTCCGACCCCCACTCCATCCAAGACAGAACCAGTGCCTTCAAGATGCATCCCGTATCGATGTAGAGTTATTTGCAATGATGCTCCGTACTATGGAGAATACGAGAAGGATATTTTGGTTGCAGTTGCGGTAAGACCAAATTCTTTTTCTTGTTGTCGGTTTTCATTTGCTATTTTTCATTTGTTTTTATTTATTTATATAACTAGGCTCTCAAAAACAATTAGTTTGGTGGTCCGATTGCACAGGCAATTCAATAACAGCAACAACCACAACGACAACTCAACAATATTAATAATAACTATTACAATTTTATTTAACTTTGTTGTCATGTAAAAATTACGCTTAGTTTTTACCTTTATTAATATAATCATTTTCCCTTGTTATAAAATTATTTATACTGATTACAATAGTACAATAGTATTAGCTCTATGATAATGCTAAGTAAATCTACCTGAAGCCAGCCTGAAGCACGTTGAATATAAACAGGTACGCCCAACCATTTAGGTCGAATGGATAACTATTTATTCACCTCGCGGGAATAACTGCACTTTACTCTTTAATGATAGTTTACAGGTCGGATATGAAAATATAAGGCTATTACCATTAGTTTGATTAGGTTTTATAGCATTTGTGTAACACGAAAGTATAGTATCGTCATTATTCAGATTTGTTAAACAATATTTCTACTTTGATATATGGAAGTATTTACCATAACATGGACTTAATAGTTTACATACAAAGATTACGTATGTGTGAAAATAAATTAGCTAGTCCTGCATATTAATTAAATTTTATTGATTTCATTGTTTCAGGATGCCTATGCGCAATGCGATAGAGTCATTTTAGAAATAAACAACCCATCTTTCGAGAACAACACGTTACCGAATAACTGGCTATCAGAGATGCGTTCAAATATCTACGAGCTCTATATAATTGGAGGAAACCTCAACCACGTGCCGAAAGGGGCATTCATGAGCCAGTTCACTGGAACCACGAAGATCTTGTCACTAGAGCAACTCAACATAAAGACTTGGCATACTAGCAGCCTAGTCGGGTTATCGAGCCTCGAAACTTTAAACATTGTTAATTGCGATATCGACGGCTTTCAAGCAAACTCTCTGCAAGCGGTTGACGACACTCTTATAAAACTGGCCATCACAAAAAGTGGAAGCTGGAACCCGGCAATAGTTACTGGTACAAAAGGTTTCGATAAACTAGCTATTGTTGATTTCTCTTACAATCAATTCGATAAAATTTTGAGCAAAGAAAGTTTCGTAGGACTTGAACATTGCAAAATCTTGTATCTTAATTCTTGCGGTATCGTTTCGATTGGAGCAGGAACATTTGATCATTTGTCGAGTATCGAAGTTATTTACTTGGATTATAATTATCTTGTGACTTTACCTCCGGGACTATTTGACAAGATAGTGCTACTTGACAGCCCTCGTCCAAGGATAAGTTTGCAAGAAAACTTTTGGCATTGTGACTGTGCCGTGGATGATCTGAGACAACTAGTTAGAAAAGAAGTACTACTTGTCGAGGCTATCTGCACTTACCCAAATTTTATGAATGGCAAAACTTTTACTGAGCTCGAAAATATCTGTGCAAATGAAAGCTTAGCTTCATTGACATCCAATGTTCGCTATCCTACTAATTATGATTATAAAAATATAGTATTCGTAAAGGGCACCTGTGGAAAGAACTACAATTGGAAATCTGAAAACAATGAAAAAAAAGCATTCAAAATAGTTTCACCTTCAAAAAGTAACAGATGCTCATTAGATAGATCAAAAAACATCGATATCTCTTCGCTTGCCTCAACAGCAACACGTATTGGTAGTTTTAACTATAGCAGTTGGCTAAAATTTTCCTTCTTCCTAAAGACTGCTCACTATAATACCATACACATAGGAGCGGATGGAATGAAAGGTTACGGACTTCTGTGGTTTCAATCAGATTGCCCTTCAGAGTTGTACTGCATCGATTCCATGCCGATGTCCCTTAGAATTTATGACGTTGATGAAGACAGTCAGTACACGTTCTGTCCAATGAGATTAAACACTGGGGCTATCGATAACTACGCCTGTGTCGGCTATACAATCGATGCTATCGAAAAACTAACTGACACTTATATTATAAATTGGTTAGTTTACAGTACAACAGTATTACTATGCATTTTATTTGGCGCTATTATCGTATACGGACTGATTCGAATGAAACCTACTTTGCTAAAAGGAAGCAAAAGAATACTGTTTGTGAAACACAAAACGGTCGATGCCCTAGTTTTGCCGCCTAAAGTCCCAATACGAAACGACATGATCAAAGATAAAACCAATTTTTCGCATAAAGAAATTTTCACTTTGTCTGCTGATGATAAGCTTATGCTGCCTAATTTAAACAGAATGAAATCAGTAAGAAGTAACAAAAGTAGCTCGGCAAGCTATATTTCCGCGCTGCAACCCTCCGAGGATCAGTTAGCTGAATGGCGAATCAGTCGCCATTTCAATAACGACCTAACCATTAACTCCAAATCTGAATCGTCTACATTATCTTGGATCCGCAGCGACAATTCGTACTATTCATTCGATGAAAACGATAGAACTTATGAGAGCTTAAAGTAGTTTGATCGATTGCTCGCGTGACCTCTTGCTTTCGGGAAATGTTGGCAATTCATCACGACGGATCGTTTTTCACTTGTAGAGTCGGTTAGTCCATTAGCGTTGAGGTAATTTATTCCGGTGTCGTGTTGCCGGTGCGGCGTTGATTCGCACGTCCGTCCACCTTCGTCAGACGCGCTCGTGAATCAATCCCTTACAGCTGTTTGAGTAGTATGCCAGCCAGCTTACTACACGACATGCATTGTTTCATCCATTGGACAGTTCTATTTTCGCGTGTATTTAAAATCCACTGTAGGCCTAGAGTACACCAATTAGTCTCCGAGATCGGTATTTATAATCTCTAATCTTACATTGTAAATTTAACTAATGTATGTAGTTGGAATAGCCAGAAGAATGTAGTAGAGAATGTGGATCAGTATCTGTAGTATTTTTGTAAAACATTGAAATAATAGTAATCATTAGGAGATTAAACTCGTACAAACAAACAAATGATGATGTAACTAACACTTATTCCAAAAAATAATATACCTTTCCTGTAAACATCTTGTTTTATTTGTTGCAAGTTGCAATTGCGCATCGAGGAAGTGATCCAATCACCTATTAATAAATATTGGTTTATAATAAATCAATTGAAGTCCACATCCGCTGCCAAATATAAATTCGGAAACGCTGAACTGCCAAAAACAGAAAGCGCAAGGCAACACCCTATATTTAGTGAATATTGCCTTTTCCACTGTTATCAATAGTTTGTAATGGGCTACAATTGTTTTGGCAGTCCTAACTTTTCCGCTAGTGAACTAGAACAATGTTCTTGGCAGTGACATTAAAACCCTTATATACAACAAGCGGACTTACCGGAAGAGCTGGTTTGCTTGATTTCAACGGAAGATGGCATCAGAAGTTATTTCAATTAAATAATATTCCATAATCTAAGATATTGATGATGTAAAAACTATTTAAAATGAGTTATACGTTAAATAAAATACGGTCTTGACAGACAGACAAATGGACAACAAAGTTAGCATTCGATGGTTACTTTTGACTTAGTCTGGAACCCTTAAAAACGGGCTTATTCATTTCTCATTATCTTGTTTCATGTTGCTCTTGTTTGAATGCCCGATTTTACGTCCATGCCGCTCTCAGTAAGTATTGCCCCATAAGCTGGACCCCATACTTAGCACGAAGTTGCTAATTAGCTGTACTTATTATGTATTGTACATCAGGTGCTGTCTTGGAGATGGATTTGAAACAGTTGAAGTCTTGAGCCCTGTCTCTTAAAACTCACCAACGTCAGCGCTGATAGTACAAAAAATTTAAAGAAATATTTTTCAGACTATTAATTTTGTTCTTAAAATTATATTTTATAAGTTATCTCTGCGACTTTACTTTTTTTTTGTTATGTTACTTCTGCCCTAGAACTACATTGTGAAACATTTCAGATCAATCCATTTAGTAGTTTCATCGCCACCATAAGCTTTTTAGCAGTCCACAGTTAAACATAGGTGGAGGCCTTAGGTGAGCCTACTGAGTACCATTACGTCCTGTACTCAGCTCGACGCATCCAGCCCCCATCAGCAGTCTTTTGCAGATTGTCACTTTACCTGACCGGAGTTTTAGGTGGAGGAGGAAAAAACATACCTACACAATCACTCACAAACCTTTTTATTTCGTTGGACTATCGTAGAGGCGAATAAGCGGACTATCCGCTGTATTATTTTTGTCGGTCGTCCGCATAATGTATATACTTTATCAGGGTTGATAGTTAGTAATAATATTGTTACTGATGAATCAGTTGCAGTAGCTAATTAATCGTTACAATAGTGTAGGTATTGTGTCCGATGACAAAATATTGTACATCGATATTAACACGATGTTCGTGTTCACATTCACACATTCACACACACACACACACACACACACACACACACCACAGCCTATATCAGTCCACTGCTGGACATAGGCCTCCCCTAATAAAGGGGGATATGCTCGTAATCCCCACGCTGGGCATGCGGGTTGGGGATCGCAGGGCACAACTTCTCGCACCACCGACGCTGCTGCCCGTCACTGGCCAGGGGATTTAGCTGTGCCGATGTAGGCTGTGCTATGCCGCAATCAGCCGCCGCAAGAGCCTCGTTCGTTGTATAGCAGGGTGCACCATGTGCAGGTGAGGTTGGTTTGGGTTCCGAAGATGAGGGTTGGAACCCCGTACACCCCTCGATGTTTATTCATGAAATTAATAATAACTGGCGAAATTCAAATTTATCTTAAAATGTAACTGTGTCCGGATGGGATTTCCTATGATAATATAATGATAAATTATACCCTATTTAACCCCTTCAGGGCACCATTTTTCAAAATATATTTCAATGTTCACCTACGTTATGAATTATATGTACCCCCTGGTAAGCTGTCCATTTCGTCCGTTAGTCAGACTTTTATAAATTTTCAAAAACAACAAAACAAAACTTTGGTATCTTTTCACGCTGATCTAAATTCAAGTAACGTTCCCGTCTTTGATCTACCTTCTCTTGATAGTTCAGCTCAAAAACAGCGTTCAAATTTCAGCCAACGCGATGAAAAGCGATCGCACCTTTGAACCAAGAGCGGTCACAGAACAATTAAAACAGAACATTCACTCTATTCCCGGGACAAATGCTTACATGATCTACATATTTGTCTCGGGTCTGAATGCTTTGAATACATAAAAGCGCCCTGCATACCTTAAGTTCGGACCGTGGGAAACAGCACGCGCCATTCCAACTCGCACTCCGAAACGTACGTGTAGATGCGCGGGGCTGACAGTCCGATCTGGCATGTCGACGCGAAGGCAAATCTCACAGTTTTAACTGCGCATCACGTCAGTGATCAGTCCCAGATGCGCGGTCCGATCTTTACGCGCCATTAGCACGGCAGTTTGATCCGCAGTCCAGACCGTACAGATCGGACTGCGGTTTGGAACGCAGTCCCGATGCGCGGTTTACGAGTGAAGGGCGCTATTATGTATTTATTTACAAAAAAAATATAATAATATAAGTACGAGTAGTATAACAGTCTTGTGGTTTCCATAATACAAGCTCTGTTTATTGGGGATGTTGGTTTGGGATGTGTGATGATATCCAGCATTATTTATTTTATCTAATTAACACCAATTTTAACGCGTCTTTTCGTTTACTACGAGCCAGTAAAGTCTGGGACCGAAGTTCTGAAAAACAGATCAATACAGTATGGGTGTTTTGTATCCTTTGATTAGATACTTTTACAATTATAATGAATAGATTATATTCATTAAAATAAAATACAAAAAATAAATTATAAGATAATGGTTTAGAAAAAATATAGTATCTAAGATAAAATATATTCAAAGAAAATATGAGCGCCATTTTTAGTAGAACCATAATGGCATAAAAATATGCGGGTCGTTTCAAGTAGACAAAACCTATAAAGTGACCTTTAAATAGGTTATACACAGGATACGACTTGACCCGCTTGCCCTGCTTGTCCAGGTTTTTTTCACCATTTATATATTGATATATATATGAAATTTAACATGGCATAATGTGTATTCACGTATGTGAGCTCAGGACAGGGCGCAATGGCGCTAATTAGGGGAGGCCTATGTCCAGCAGTGGACTGCTATAGGCTGATGATGATGATAATGATAATGTGTATTATAATATATGCATAATATATGGTTCTGTGGCTCTAACTTTATTAATCATTTTGTACCTATCTCGAAAAATTGGCAAAAAAACGTTTCCAAGTAACCCCATTTTACGGTATTAAAAATATATCAAACATATTTCTGGCTTACTTCGCAGAGCTGTGGCACTGACGAGCTTCTCACTATAGCTCTGGATGTCAACAGCACAGGCTAGGCACCTGCAAGTGACATGGCTAACTACCTCGAGATTTTCAGTCCAACCTACATAAAATAATCTATGTAAATCTGGAGTTAAGTTTGACAGGGCAGGCAAGAACAAGGGTGAAATTGTGAGATACTTTCCCAAAAGTTTATCTATTAAATAAATTAGAAAAATGTATGAAATAACGCGTTGTAATTTCATTAAATATAACAGTAGCTTTTGCCCGGGGCATCGCTGGTGTTAATGTAGATTTTGACAAATGTTTTGTTTGTTGCCCTCGGGAACAGTAGTTTTTTCTGGTTCAAACGTGTATGTAAAAAATACATTTAAATGATACCTAGCGAGTAAGATATGAACATAATTGTTAATGAACTTGGATTTTTGAATTTATCGATTGTAAAGTAGATACCTAGGTAAACTATAACATTTGTTTTAAGATAGTAGAAAATGTATACTTTCTATACCTTAGGCTCATGTTGTGGACCTCATTAATTTTAATATGTAAATGTACCATTGAAACAATAAAGATAATTATGATAACATTGGTGAGAAATTAGTAAATAGTAAACTAGGTACAATTTACTACTTATTATTATTTTTCATCTATTTAAAATAAACCAAAACCTAATAGCACCTAAGAATATAAGTATTCAAGACTAAGACATATAGGTAGGGTCTCTATATCGCTACCTAAACTTAAGTCATTTCGCCCCTTATCTCCACATGACCTAGGACAGTTAAGTACCTACTTTAAGTTAAATGATACTAAGTTTTGAAATTATATCTTTCAGAATCGAGACTATTGTTGACGATCTCTGTGGTGCAAAGGACGAAAGTCCACCTGAATGCAGATGGTTGCGGGTTCGATTCCCGCAACAGAACAGATGACTGTGTGATCTGCACATATTTGTCTTAGGTCTTGGTGTTTTCTATGAATAAATAATAACTTCATTGAGAACCATACAGATGAATAATATGTATGTATTTACCTTTTTAGGTATTTTTTAATCACACTATCACACGCAGTTTGTGTGCGTGTGAGTTGTGTTTATGTGGATTTGTTCCCACTCAACTTCGCAACGACTGAACGGATTTGGATGAAACTTAGAATGTACATAGTTGGTGACCTGGATTAACACATAGATTTACGGGTACTACGCGAGTGGAACCGCTGGCGGAAGCTAGTATATAAGCAATATAAGTCATGTCGAAATATAGTTAATAGTAATAATAAATAATGCTGGACTCTACCTATCACACAGCATCATGTAGCCCTAAACAAAGCAGAGCTTGTATTATGGGAAGTACATGACTGATATACTACTTATATATATTTTTGAATATACATACAGAAAACACCTGAGACAAATATCCGCTAATAATGCAAACATTTATCCCGCGGTGAAAATCGAACCCGAACTTTCTGCACCACAGAGGCCGTCGATACAAGCTCTTCTTAGATTGGGACCATAATATTATGATGGTATTTAAAATTGACCAGCATTATTTAGGTATATTATTTACCACTAGCTTAGAGCTTACTTCCTATTTAACTTTTAACCTAATTTCCAAATAAAACTGTCTTTACGCCTACCTACTTCTTTCTTTTGACGTCAGCGACATTATCGTGAGTTACTGAAGCACGTGGTAGGCACTTACTATTGCTCATTCTGTGGTAACGGCTACAAAAAGCATTTCTTCGCGTGATTCCGTCGTGAGAATCGAATCTATGCCACATAAATCTGAAAAGTTCTAATAGACACAGCGGTTGTGACCTAAAATACTCCGAAAATAAAACAAATCGATGAAAACAATAGTAAGCGCGTCAGCTGCCAGAAATGTATCAGGTTCGATTCCCGTATGGTAATGCGAGAGGCTAATTTCTCATGTGGACGTGGACGTTCATTTGTTTCATGTCACGGGAGGACATACTGCCAGAACAATTAACTGCGCTTAGGTATTGCATAATGAAAAAAACTTCTATGTGACGGTTACGCCACTGGATTTGCAGGCTACTTACTGATTTATCAGCAATAGGCTAATTATAGTTTATTAGCTATTACCCGAGGCATTAAAAAGTTATTTTTCTATGATTTAGGAAGTATTTTGTAATCTTTTTGTGAGAAAGACTCTATATTTTTTTTGCGCCTCTGCCAACGTGCTTGCGAAATTTCAGGCGTTTTTACGCCAGCAATAGCAGCTTATTAGCTTTTGCCCGCGGCTCCGCTCGCGTTAAAAACTTATATTTCTATGAATTTGAAAATATATATGTTTTTATCTTTTTGTGTGAAAGATACCCTATGTCTTTAGTTTTACTTCTGATATCGTGCTTGTTATGCTTTCAGGCGTAAAAGCATGAATTGATGAATTGGTACCAATTAGTCATTTTTAAAATGCAACGAAATCTTAAAAGCATGTTTTTTTGGTAAATCAGAGAACACACACACACAATAAGAAGGGGAGATACGACTATAATCGGATGGGGGTTGCTGCCCATCGGTGGCCAGAGAATGCCGGCGTTAGGCTGCACTATCCCGTAATCAGCTGGCTGCCAAAGCCCCATAAGTAAGTTAGCTGGGTGCACGTACCGATGATGGAGCTTGGGACCTCTTACACCCCTTTACCCATAACCCTGTATAGGTACGAAGTAATCTTTTCCATCTTCCGGAAAAATAACAAGTGAAGTACGCACCCACTTACACACACACACACACACTGCTGTAGCATGTCGTTGCCGCCATATGTAATTAAAACTCCAACGTATAATTTCCACCAGGTGTGAACTACCACTATGAAATAGCACTGTTATGATTGGTTGTTAATGTTGACTTGATGGCAAACCTAGGGTCGATTCCCACACCAGACTAATATCTGCAAAGTTCCTAAATTTTTTATCATCGACAGAATTAAAGCAATTATAACTTTATAACCATAAAAATAATACATAAATGAGTACTTAGGACTAATATTATAATAATGTCAGAATGTTGTTGCTTTAGGGCCTTACTTATAAAAATCTGCCAAAAGATAAACTATGCTTAAACTATTGTCATCTCTTACTGTTGGATATTGACAAACAGTGACAAGTATAGGTATACTTGTCACTGTTTGTCGGGAATTTAACCATTGCATAAAGGTTTATGCAATGGTTAAATTTAAGTAGCGTTTATAAGTAAGAGGGTTAATTGTTAAATATTAACATTTCAACTTCGGTTTCATAAAAAAACCTCGCCGAAAAAACAAGTTAAAGTCAACGTATAAAAAACGAATAAAAAATGCATGCCATTTTATTTTGACACTGCAGTTACTTTGGACGTTATGAGCTTCGATAGCCAATAGGACTTCTCCTCTTAGCCATTGGGCTCTTACAGTCATTTTGTGTCAAGACACAAGAGAAACGTATTAAAACCTACCATGGTGGCAAGTAAATACAAAAATAAAAAATGTTACCATCAAGTGACCATTTTTTTCTATGTATATTATGTATGTATTTACAACAAAAAAATGTATCTATGTAGTATATTAATCATGTGGTTCCCATAATACAAGCTCTGCTTAGTTTGGGGCTTCATGATGCTGTGTGATAACGTCCAGGATTATTTATTTATTTTTAACGGCACCCACACATCTCTCAAACCAGATCGAATCAAGCTACGTGACGGCAGAGTCCCTTCAGAACAGAAGTAGTCGCACCTTCCACAAAGAGCCCTGCTTACTTAACTAACTTACAGCATCAAAGTCAAAATATATTTATTGTTATTGTATCTTTTTCTTTTTCGTATACCACAGCTAGTGGCCAACTCTGATGCCGGAGTTTTAAGGTGGCCCGAAGACCTCTGAAATGGCATAAAGACTGAAAAAGCTGTACTAACATTTAACTTGAACAATTCAAAAAATTGGTGCTGAAAAGGGAAAACTCCACTATTTGTGCCACAATACCTTTAGGATGACATCACATATTTTGGATGCAATGGTAGATATATTTGTTTCAAAACCTTTACAAAAAGTTAAATACAGTTGTTTAGGCTAGTGCTACAGCTCATTGGCTCTGGTTACCACCGTGAAAGCAACAACGACAGTATGTCACTATGTCAGGGCACACCTGGCGCTTCTGTTACCTTGGCCATCAGCTTTGGCATAGAATAGATAGGGCATATTATCATAGATGTGGCGATTGTAAGCAAAAGCTTATTAGTGGCACATATATCTACATAATAATAACGATTTGGATCGCTTTAATCATTCGATAGAATATTGATTATTTTAGAATTAGTGAGTAAGCAAAATTCAACAAAATACGATATTTGTAAGTAAGTAATTGGTTCAGATATTGATCCCGGCTTTTGTAGTCGTTAAGCCTTGTCGCTTGAACTGTAGGCCGCGGGTTCGATTCCCGCCCAGAACGAATATTTGTGTCTTGAACATTAATGTTTGTTCTGCGTTTGGGTGTTAAGTTTTAAGTATCTATTTATGTTTATCAGTCACTGGTAGTACAGGCTCTACCTTGTATGGGATTAGATGACCGTGTGTTAGATGTATTTATTTTTAAATAAAAGGTAAAAGTTTGTGAAATGTGAACACGTGAAATGTTGTTCCTCTTTCAAGCCAAAACTAAAGAATGGATCAAGCTGAAATGTTGCATAACTAGAATATTGCTCTGATCAGGAATAACATATAGGCTACTTTTTATCTGGGTATCATATGTAATCGAAGCGACGGGCCAAAGCTAGAGATCAAATAAGTCGATCTCGCGATCTTTGGAAAAAACACTTGTGGCTCTACTTAGGGTACATTTCCATTGTGACCATCCACGCTTCAATACCAATAATTTAATGCGAAAAATTGACATATGCAATGGCAAACATCCAGCCCATTTAGTTGTCTGGGTAATTAATATTGCTAATTATTGCTATGATGCAGTTGGCCTGCAGTTTTGGGCATCCGGTACCTGGTCCCTTCTAGAGTTAAAACGGCTTTGCCGAGCCGCGGCTGGGTTTGTGGTGCTGACGTCTTCGACCGGTGCCAACCTGGGTGACGCGATCGCGCGTTTACGATTAGTCGCTCATTCCATCCAGTTAAAAGGACTTGTGTTCCTACTGCTTTGGTTTTCGATAGCGTACTCACTTATACAATTTCTTGAGCCGTAGTTATTAGTTGTGAACTAGTAAAATGGTGAGATTTTTTTATTCATGGATTTTTCGTGGTATTTTTTTGTGTAGATTAATTTTAAAATTTGTGACGGTTTCAGGAGGACCTACCCAAAGAACAAGTTGACAGTGAGTATTTTGTTTGAATAATTCTTTATGTTTTATTTTTGTTATAGAGATTTGGTTTTATAATAATTAAAATTGTTTGATTTCATTCCTAATAGAAAAATATTCATGTATTTAAAATAACCGATCAAATACTATGAATTGTTTAGTCAAAACAAAGCCTCCATACATTCATTAAGCATTGACTGTACAAATCAATGATATTTGATATTCTAAAGCTTCAGCCCCACATTTCCTATTTCAAAATTGAACTATTCAAATGAACTTTACTTAGTAATTAATTTCGGAAATACTGTTGTGTGTGGGCGCATCTCATTAGTTAGCTTTCAACTAGTATTTTAGCTCATCTGTTTATTTTCATCGTTGTTTTCATTATTTTCCCTATTTTAAGAACCATTTTCGAAATTTTAAGATTCCCATAAATTCACTCCGGAAAATAATAAGCAGTGGGGCAAAGCAAAATATTTAATTTAATTTCTTTAAGTAGATTATGAAGTTCAGTAAAACTTTTGCTTTCCTCATTCTATTATACGTTTTACCAGTTGGACTTTTTCCTGGGAATTTCTTGGATCACATTTTTAAAAGAAATAATTACCTGAGTAACAAAAAGTTCTATGGGTATTTTTTACTTAGGTTTGAGGATAAAAGATACTTGTTTTTCACTAAAAACTAAATTATAAGACCCAAAGCCTGTAAGCCATTGCAGACTAGAGATGCAAATTATAATGATATGAGACCAATGTAATGTTACCACCTATTTGAACAACAATTATCATTTATCAAAAATATTTTTTCAGTCCTGAAGAAAGCCTTTGAAGCCTTCGACCAGGAGAAGAAAGGATGCATTGGCACCGTCATGGTCGGAACCATCCTGGGTATGCTGGGGCACCAAGTCTCAGATGCCACCCTCAAGGAAATCATCGATGAAGTGGATGCTGATGGTAAGAGAGCGCGTGTAGACATAGTCGGAAATACCAGTTTGCGTTGTTGAAGATCTCTGTTGTGCATTGGGCTAGAAATGCAAAAGATTTGATTCCTGCAACGGGACAAATATTGCATGTTCTTGTTTTGTCTCTGGTTTGGGTGTTTTCTTATTAGTAAGTAAAAAATATATAGAAGAAGTAAAAATATCAAAAGAAAGTAGAAATATCAGTTGTGTGGATCCCTTATTAAAATATCTGCTTAGTTTCTGACTACATGATGCTGTGTGATAGTGATCTGAATATATATTAATTTAAGTATATGTAAAAAAAAGTTAGTATGTACCTATGTATATCAGTTATGTAGCACAAGCTCTTTCTTTACTCTGATGCTAATGATGTTGTGTGAATAGCATTATTTCAAAAATCTTAATACATAAAGAAATTTGCTTATAAATTAATCATGGGAATTTCGTGGTCTTTACCAGGACGGTACAACTTTTTCGCTAAAACGAGAATACTACGATAACAAAAATAATTTTAAATTATTAACTGATTTCAAAAAAAGGTAGTCTTTGTATTCTGTTCGACCTCCTTAGAAAGTTTTTAATGTTTTAAATAATTCCATATTATTATTAACTATAAACTAGCATTCGCCAGCGGCTTTGCTCACGTGTAACTCCAAAAAGAGCAAGGTATATAATTATATATACCAGGTCTACAACTACATTACTATGTACACAATAGTGTACAACTACAATAGCTTCAGCTTTAAAAATTCAACCAACATTTTACATTTCACAAACCTTCGCTTTTATAATATCCGTAGGATAGGAGAGAATGTAAAAGTATATTTATGTTCAAAATAAGATACATATATATGTACTTTGATTTTCGTAAAAGCTGATGCAATATTTTCAGACCTTAGCTGTATTTTCTCTTTTCTTTGCTTTGGGTTATTTTCTTTACACGTTGTTACTCCTTCACAACAAAACTTGCAAACAGATTGAAGTGAAAATTTAGCATACCTATTTATTTATTTCATCGTCGTTTCATCGTACATCGACGTAGGCGTTAAACTTAAAATAACACTTTGTTCATGATTGGTTATTGTTGATATTGATATTTTAATAGTTTTTAGAACTCGTTTGGCATCACCCAGGGGACATGTGCAGGGCTAACTCCTGCGGACACTCTTGGCTAGATAACTCCTACGGACGCGCGTATTAACTGTCCCCCAGCATACTTGTTCTATAAACCGGGCATAGTAATAAAAACCAATTATCACTAAAGCCTTTAGCTATTTTAGCTTTTAAGCTTTGAGGTGAAAATAAAAAATATATAATATTCATCTCTATTTTAATACTCTTTCCATTTGTAATTGGCCTTATTATCAGAACATAAGCTAGCAATGAAAATAAATCAATAATAATGGACAATATCACACAGCATCATCTAGCCCCAAACTAAGCAGAGCTTGTCTACGATTAGGAACTACTGTTTGCTACTACGATGACTAATACGGTACCAATACTTATACCTACATTTTTTGTATATACCCTGCAATGTTAAGATATTCAAGCTGTTTCTATTACATAAATAGATAAACTAAAAGAACACAAAATTGCAATTTTAAACGCTACTACGTTTAGTCAATTTTGTACCAGTAATTATTTATTCATAACAGTAAATTATTGCCAACGTTAAATAAAACAGTTTCTCTGCAAATTATTCTTCAGATATCTTTTATCTGCTTAATGTTGTGACAGCTCGACTGAATTTCGCTGTGATAAAAATGATTTATAGGTACCGTTTTCATAATTACATATAATTTATTTACTTGTGTTTTCGCGGTAAAATAGATCGTATGGTCAAACCGATTATTTAGGCCTATTATTTGGGGATAACCTAACTTGTTTGAAACGATATAAAGTTTCAAACATAGCTTTTATAGCGATGCCAAGCCGTGTCCGTTCCATGGAACTATAACCTTTACTTCTGTTAGAAGCTCCTCTGTACGTGCATAATGCAGAAAGAGCACCTACCCTCGATCATGAAGACTAGCAAAAAAGAAGACTTAATTGGCCCTGAAGGAGTGTAGAATCAAAATAACGCTTAAAAATTAAGAACAAATCCCAAAAAAGTGTTGTGTATCTCGTTTTATCATACATATCTGAAAATTCTCCTCACATTTTTAATTTTTAGGTACAGATGTTTGTAAAAAGCGCGCATGATACTTTTTAGAGGCTTTTATTGTAATCTATGATTTTTTGTATTTTAAGTGTTAGCCCTCAGCATCCCTTCGCATCCCGCCTGAGTCGGCGTTTTGGCATATATATATATATAAAAAATATTTTATTTTAATCTGTCTTATAATTTTGCAGGATCTGGTGAATTAGAGTTCGAAGAGTTCGTGACCCTGGCCTCAAGGTTTATGGTTGAAGAAGATGCGGAAGCCATGCAACAAGAACTTAAAGAAGCATTCCGGTTATACGACAAAGAAGGTACCTAAATAATGATTAGGAATTATGAATACAACATTTGTTCTCTTTAAGATTTCTTCAGGGTGATCTGCTGAGCTCTATTGAGCATAATGTTCCAAATCCTATTGAAGATACCATGTAGTGAGTAGTCCGAGGCAAGTACCTATATTCAGTACACATAGATGCCCAATATTTTTAAATCGCATTCAGAATTCCAATTCGTCGGCTTAGTCAGATCATAAAGTTATGTATTAGTCGTGGCCATTAGTATAAACTAAAACTGTAGTTTGATAATAATCACAAAGGTAATTGAATTTCGGATTTCCCTCTCCGAATTAATTCAGACTTAGGTACAATTCGTAGAAATAACATCAATTTCGGAAGTTGTTTTAGTCGCAGCCGTAAACTTTACGGTTGAACTTGGCCTATCAATTCTGAAGTACTAGACATTGTTATATCCATATATTTCAACGATACCTTCCTTTGAGTTATTAAAGGTTACAATTTTCTTAGAGATCTTCTTTCATAATCTCCCATCAGACTTCGTATTATCATTAGATTCAACATCCAGAGCAACCAACTAATACTCTTTTCCTATATAAAGTCTACTGCTGTACACTGTCTGTCCTTGTTAGGGAGGTTTCGTGGGCGATAACGATCAAGTCGGTAATCATAGTATATGCTCTATCGATCTCCTGGTGCATTCCGATTTTCGTGTCTTACAACATTCACTTCCCTGAAAAGAAAGGGACTTACATACAAAGTTAAGTCTACTGAGAGAGATTCATCGTCGAAACTTTAGAAACCTGCTAACAGAATCGTTTCTCAGCATCACACCTCTGAATTAGTAATCAATGGCCGGGGATTTGGCAGAACAATACAGTCAGACAACTTTATTAATCTTCTCGTTGACAGCCTAATCGCGTCAGCTGTTCGTTGATGAATCATTAGTAATTGTTTGTTGGGCGTTTATGTCTATCACCAGCCTTGGACGGGTTTCAATGTAATAATGCTTAAATTAGGCGGATAATTGGAATAATTTGGATGCGAGGTTCGGTTAAAATTTAGTGAACGATGTGCGAATTTGATATAATGGCTTATGGTTGATAAAGAGATTTGAATCCAAAATATGTACCTACTTTGGCTAAAGCCCGATGATACTGATAGTAACAATGCTTGTTCTATAGACAGGTTTTCTTTTTATATGAGCGCCAGCTCATAATAACTAGCACCACCCCTAGGAACCTCTAAGGTGGATTTGAAATATATTTATAAACAGGTGTTATCTCAGAGAAAATTAATAAGTTCTGAATGTGTCTGAAGGTTTAAGGAAAAAATTCAGAGGGACAAGAGATACTATCATTTACTAGACTATATACAAAGATCGATTTTTTTATACATTACTCAATAATTGACTTATCCTATCGACCATTTTTATGTTATTCTGTATATGCAATACTTATTATGTTATTTTTGCAGTCACCAGTTGAATGGTATAAACAGACAAAAGCGGAAATAATTTATCCTGATTCCCAGGGTTCATCAATAACATTGTATAAAGAAGAATTGAAATGTTCCCGGGCAAAAACACGCCATTTTAGCTCAGTCCCGCGGGATACTAGTAAAATAACAGTTTCCGTTCGTACCTCCATTTTATATGAATTATTGTAGCCTTGGGCTTTCAAAATGGTTGAATAGTTTATTTCTAGATTAAATAACTCTCAAGGTATTAGACTTTTTGCGGTTTGACCAACGATTCTTTTTTAGCAGTACTTTATTAATATATAGCTCTAGTTTATTACGTTATGATGTTGGTCCCAGATTTTTCAGTGTTCGAGCTATATCGGAGGCCTTCGGGTGGCCTAAAAACTCAGACAACAGAGTTGGACACCAGCTCATATGAAGAATAGTTAAAAATAAGGAAGTTCAAAAGAAGGAAGCGCTTGTTTAAAAAAAATGTAATACTATTATGTTCTCAAGAAAAACATTATAATATTGATGATATAGTTTCCTAGTCACACAATATTTAAATTAAAGTCTTGTAGAGTAAATAATATAAAACGCTCTATAAATTTACTTGTACTATATTGAAGGTCGGTTTATAAAATCATTCATTTATAACTCTATTTGTATTATAATAAAATTAACTTAATTATTTTGGTTATTTTATCAATTGACATACCATAGTTAAAGGTTATTTAGTATTTATTTTAATTAAATATGCACACCTGAACTAGGTAAAATATAATTGAGACATTCTAGACTTATAGAACTTTTGCACATAAATTCATAAAAATAAATGATTTGATGGTTGAACTTATTTAGTAAAAACAATAGATTCAACACTGAACATTTGTGACAAAATATTTTACTGTGCCTGCTGTACCCTTGCACTGCGTTTAATCTAGTATGTATTTTTTTAGGATAAACCACGTTTTATAAAAACAAATCCACGTGCTCCGTCTAATAACCACGATCATCCACCGAGGGCATGCTCATCTAAAAATAATGGTAGCTCTCACCGATCACTCTGTAATTAATGAGACAATGGAATGGTGTTGGGAAACAGAACAAAAATTAACATTTTTGTCTATTAAAATAACTATTTATTTGCATTTTATATAAAACAAAGAAACAAAAATATCGTTACCGGTGCCTCGTTTTTAGAGTTCGGTAAATCTGTACCTCAGTGGAACCTTTCGGTAAATTTGAACCTCAAGGGAGCAATGGAACCTTTTATTGTTTGAACTCTCAATGTTTGTTTAGGGTTTTATGAATATTTTTTGTCGACTATATCATTTTATTGCTCTGAAAACTATAAAACACGTCATAAACTTCAGCTGCATACAATGTTTATAATAATATACAAACACGAGCACTCTACTACAATGTATCTTCCGCGATGCGGTTTGCAAATTTATTATGAGAATTTTAGTTTACTTATATGGACTTTATATAGGTTGTTATCAAAATGGCTTGTAGGTATTCTCTTAATTCATTTGAGGGCTAATTTAAGAACTGTCCAATAAAATGTAAATTAATGGAAAATGATTAAAATGTATCAATAGATGCATTTTTAAATGAAATAATATCCACTTAAAAATAAGACCTAAGAATTATCTCGTACAGTCAGTGACAAAAGTACCTTGACAATGTTTTTTAAATTAATATATTTCTTTAAATTCACAGAATATTTAACTGCCATAGTTTAAGCAGTAATTTTACGGCTACGATACGAATTATTTTTTGCTATAGTCTTCGTATTCGAGCCTCAGTATTTGCATTATTGACACCTCGCCTTGCCCCATTATGTTTATGTGATAACATTAGGCAATTCTTTTCAGGTAACGGCTACATCACAACAGATGTCTTACGAGAGATCCTCAGAGAACTGGACGACAGGATCAGTGCAGAAGAACTCGACATGATGATTGAGGAAATTGACTCCGATGGCTCAGGAACCGTTGATTTTGATGGTGACCAAATTTTGTATTTAAAACATTCGTTCTCTAGGCCCTTATTTTCTATGACACAAAAGATTCCTTGCCGATAACATGTGACGTCATAACATGCTTCAACCACAAACCCGTTTCCAAAATATGCCATGGCGTCACGTTAAGAAATTTGACATGGGTATAGAGAATATGATTACACGCAGATTGCACGCAGATATCGTAACGAAGCGCGTTACGTTTGCGTTTGATCATATGAATAAGGGCCCAGGTAGGACTTGATTAGAGGGGATCTAGCAGCGCGTCTTGGTATTGATGAAAAAGTCACTATAGTTTAAGTCCCGTTTGTGTCAAATTGATTGGGATATTATAAAATGTTTAATTTTATGGTCAATGTGGATAGTCCACACCAGTTAATAAAAAACATTACCGACCAATATTATTTTGATATAGTATACATAGGTAATAGACAAAATATATGATCATCATTATGATGATGATATATTTAATAAAATAGGTACTTTGATAAATAAATAAGTTTAAATAACTCCTAAAACAGGTAATTTGAATTTAATCAACTGACCAGTTTATAAATGTTTAGGTTTTTTGTTCTGTCTACAAGTTGACTTGACTAGAAATATATAAACACAAAAAATGTCTGTTCAATTCACCACTTATATGTTTTTAAATGGTTTTTAACAAACCCGCAACCCTCAGAACCGATGGCATTATACCCATTGCTACGCCTTAGCATGTATCTGGCAATTGGAATGATCCTACAATACTTCCTAGTGGACTTTTTTCTAAATTCTATTGTTTTTTATTTTCCAGAATTCATGGAAGTAATGACTGGTGGAGATGACTAAGCGACGGAACAGCTAAAACCATCTGGCTTCAAGAACATCCCAAGATAGGATCATGATTTGGAAACAAAACCCACTTATCCCTAAATCCAGAGTTCCAAAGGCAGTAACGTTATTGGACTATCTTAAAAACGTTTAAAAAATAAGTATATAGCCTATATCCATTAATTACATAAAAAACTCTAAAAAACTGAACAAAATTACTATTTTTGATGTACTAAATTTTTCAACTAAGTACGTTATTTATACCTACTTTATTCATTTTTCTAAAATAAGTAGAATATTATTGTATCAAACAACCTGACAGCTGATATTGTTTTTTAATTAATTACGTTATTTATACCTACTTTATTATTACAAATAGCCAGACAACATCAATATTAAATAAAATGGACATGTAGGTTGTATGATTATTTTGTCTCTGGAACTATTACATCATCATGATCTAACCTATCACCAATATATGTACGTGTTTATATTTAATTTATATTTATTCCTAAGTAATTCATTTTAAATATATTTATTATTAAACGATTTATCGATCCAAAGCAATAAGCCGATCACTTCTTTATTTTAATTGGTTTGAATTTTATTTTATAAATTCCCTGGACGGCCAGTAGCGTTAGTGGTGCGAAAAGCTGTGCCCTGCGATTCCCAATCAGCATGCCCCTCACATAATGGGAGGCTTATTTTCAGCAGTGGACTGAATAGGCTGGAGTTGTTGCTGTTTGTTCAATTCCGTATACTACGACACAATGGTAAATTGTGATAATTCTAGCTACCGCCCTTGGCTTCTCTTGCATTGCACCCGGATTACCTATTGGTTTGTATGTTGAAGTGTGTTATCTAAATGGCTATCTAGATATCTAGAACTACATATAGTGCAAAATTTTAGCTCGATCCGTTATGTAATTTTTGCGTGAAGGAGGAATTAACATTTTCATATTGCACTTATATTTACACGACTGAAATCCTCTTCGGTCGGGTTATGTTTTTAGGGTGTATGTATGTTTGTAATGTTTTTTGTCCGTCGCTATAGCCCAAACGGCTGCACGGATTTCAACAAATGAGGTGTCGTTGGATTTGTCTAGGTCACGAGGGTGACAAAGGCTATATTAAATGTAAAAATCTAAAATAGCGACTGTAAGAAGCCATTTTCAATTTCCGAAGAACTAAAAAGGTATTAAAAACTCCTTGATTTCTACAAATTAGGTTTCATTGGATTTGACTGAATCATTTAATTGACATGTCATTATGAAGTGTCAAAAATCCAATATGGCGACTGAAAGAAGTAATTTTACGCTGAACTGAAATGGTATAAAAATACTGATTGATTTTTATTTTTATCTCATAGCTTCACAATTTATATTGTAATTTGTTTCTTTAGGCATTGTTCCGAATGCAGAATATGTTTTACAATAAAATTATCATACCAAAAAGTATTTACTAATTTGAAATTCGAACAACCTCCTAAATTTTTCAGAAAAAATTCGTTGTTCCACAATGGATCAACAATTTTTATTTACATAAACGATATGTAGTTGTTGTTTCTGTTTCAATCATATAGATAATGTACACCTGCTACCTATCTTCTTACCTAATTGTAGGTTAAAAATGCTACTGCCAAGCCTTTGTTATTGACGACCTCTTTGGAACAATGGACCAAAACCTAGCTGGCAATGAAGAAGTGCTGATATGATTCCCCCTGCGCGACAAACGTTTGCACTTTCTCCGAGTTCAAACAAATTATACGATGGTCTATGTACTCGTAGTCCCTGATATCTACGATACAGGCGAAATTCATGCTTGAATGCCTCGTACTGTCCTGCCTTATTTTTGCCCTGCTGTTACTTATTGCTTGCCAATGCTTCATTAGTGGGTAGGTAAATCATTCATACATACCTACATACTACATACGGATTATAGTAACTATAGTAACAAAACTAAGATAATTCGAGGTTGAATCATCTAGATTCTGTGAGAAGCCATTTTCAATTTCCCTCAAAATTTTTACGAAGATTTGAGTAGAGTTCCAACGACCTGGGCACCATAAAAAACACGCGTACCTACTCTACCTCTACTACCAATAATTTACTAATTCGAAATTCGAACTAACCTCCTTGGAAGCTGCGGATTGAAGCCTCCCCCACACAGCTGCGTTATTATCGGCTATCTGATCTATAGCCGATAATAACGCAGCTGTGTGGGGTATTATCGGCGCTCCGCATGCGTTATTGCAATATCTGTTTTTAGTACATTAAGTATAGGGACGGCTACGCTAATGCGTTATCGCAGCAGTGTGTAACTTACTGCTGCGATAACGCATTTGTGTGCAAGGAGATGGGATGCATCATCACAATAGATAGTAGGTAGGTAGGTAGTCAAAATACCAATTACCTTTAGAAAAATCTTCACAAAATACATAATTCCGCTATCATCTCACAATGGATTTATGTATCAACAATTATTTTTATTTTTTAGTAATACCTATTACTTACAAAAAGTACCTACTTTTTGTCACAATTTTGTTTATAAAATACACTATTTAACTAACACGCGATTTAATTATAAAATAATCCCGTGTTTGTTATAATAACTTAATAATTTATTTACTGTTGGTAATGTAAAATATAAAATTGATGTTATAATTATCATTTCATTTACATTAGATATTATCATGAGGTAAATAATGCATTGAATCGAAAGGAAATATTGTTTACTGGCGTCGATCTTATATGATACGATGAAGTATTTTCAAAATGAGACAATCATAGAAATAATTGTTTTGACAACTCTCAAGCTTACACTCTGAGTTGAAATCGGTTTATAAAATAAGGCGTTAGTACTAAAAACTTCCAGTCTATGCAGTCGGGTTTTTTGTTTATTTTAAATAAATACTTGTTTACAAATTTTATCATTTAAAATAATTTAATTGTAACGAATGTGCACTTAATATTATAAATCCGAAACTTAGTGTGTGTTTTAAAACCGGGATTAACACATAGGCTATTTTTTATCCCGATATCACGCGAGCAAAGCCGCGGACGGTAGCTAGTAGTAAATAAATTGATATAGCTAACGATTCCAATACAGTTTCTACTACATATGGTAGGGGTATTACCGGTGAAGGAAGTAAAGTTGGGTTTAACTTCTCTAATGTCAAGATATTTAGCCCTAAAAATAAGCTGAAATTTGATTTATTCTAAATACCAATTTTTATGAAAATTAACATAAAAATTGGTATTTAGAATAAATAATGCTGATAAATAACTTGGAAGTAATAAAAAATCTTATATGTATCCTACCAAAATATTTTCATATTATGTATCGCCAAGACGAAGTATGTACATATTGCTTGCACTGAAAAATAAATTATCAAATCTTATGGAGAGCCAAGCTTCTAGCTATACACGTCCTAACATAACACTCTCTAACTGTCATTATAGCGTATGTTCTCTGTGAATCCCAGTCTTAATTGCTCAATACAAACTCTACACCTTAGTCAAAATGTCCAGATTGGCCGGCGTGGCCCCTTGCTATATTTACATACATCAATCACTCATTTCAATAGGGTGAAGCATTACCTTGCCGTAACACAGTTTGTAACTAACACGGAAGGTAAAGTTCTTTATCTGGTTTGATGCCTGAATAAAAAGTACCAAAAATATTGAAAATAATAAAGAATTTACTTCAAAGAAACCTTAATTTTAGACACAAAAAACTACATTTATTTTATATTGAAAATTCAGGTAGGCACCACACGGTTGAAACTACACCACTTAGTACTAAATTTCAAAGGATTCTCAATTCTCATCCGAGCATGAGCGGTGCGCGGCAGATGCTTCATTTCACGAGCACGCGACCAAGCAATTATAACGTTTGCAAATGGACTATAAATATTGCGAATGTCATACTGCACTCCACGCTTGTACAATGTTATTAATGGGACACGACGTATTTAGATCTTTACTGTTGTTGGAAGCTGGATTTTGGAGTAGCTACGACCTGTGAGCAACTGACTAATACTATGTTTAGTATTAAGGTAATGTAAGGTATTAGTTTAATATGGCCTATATTTCAAGATCTATTTTATAAAATAATGCTGAACTATTTCACGTACCATCATAATAAAACCTCAAACTATTTAGAGTATGTAAAATGGGAATCACATGATTGATCTAATACTTTATACTTTCTTTTGTAAATACGTACCTACATAACATAAAAAGAAAGCACCCAGTCCGAGACAAATATATGCAGAATATGATGCCAATAGGTCCTTCTGGTTGCGGGTTTGATTATGCAGGCCTTAGTCCACTGTGCTACAATGGTCGTCACGTAGCTATTGTAGAGATAACTAAAAAGGTAGGCTCTAATCAAACTTTCTATTATAAAGGTTGTTATGATTGAATCCGTATAAGTACCAACCTACATATCTATCGTCTCCTCCAATCATAAAGAAACTATAGGTAGGTACAAGACTTCACAAGCCTCCAAGTTAAAAGCCAACTAAATATTACATAAGTTCAAAAACTGGGAGAAGCCACTGGCTCCTGAAACACAGTTTTCAACTAGTTCGCGAGCCTATGGATTCACTAAGAAAATTTTGTAAAACTTTATTATGTCAATAAAACATTTTTATTATTATTATTTTTATTATTAACTCGGATGCAACGTGCTCGAGGCTACGTCAAGTAATCCGATTAAACCACATCCCGGATTTTCTAAAAGTGCTAATAACAGACTGACTGAAAAAAACAATCAGGACGAAACTATATAGACTTCACGAGACCTCACGTTATAAGTCAGCTCGGATGCAGCATGCTCGAAGTCAAGTACAATCCGATTGAACGGACAGATAAATAAAATGCTGAATGTAGATATATTTTCCTGTTCTTTATCAATGCAATAGGAGTACTTCATATTCAATAACCTGCCGAGTATTTCGGGTTTAGCCTTGGGGTAGATTTAAAACCAATTTCTTATCACATTTTTTGTCTCTTATATTTGTCTTTTTGTATACATTAATGTAGTTAGGTACAGTTGGAACAACAAAATATTTGACTTCGATGCAGAGAATTAGCAAGCTGAAGTGGCAGTGGGACCGATAACCGTTGGTTCACCGTTTCCGGCCAGGTGAAGGGATGCGAAAGGTTGCAGGTATAAGCTGGATTCGTCAAGTTCAGGCTTAATGGTGCTTATTAAAAGAAGCCTTTGTTCAGCAGTGAACTGTTAAAAGCTGATGATGTTGATGATGACGATTTCGGGTGTAGGATGTTAAAATGTTATCAAAATAATATTATTTGGTATCTATCTTTAGCCTCTAGAACTAAAGGATAGAATTACTTGGCTATTCCCATATTCCATTGAGTTTCATTAAGAGCGGAAATTTCATTGGTTACAAGAGCTTCCGGGAAACGGGGAGATTGCTCCATGTGGAACCTAAATGGCACTTGGTATATGTAAACTAATTGCTTACCTGAGTTAAATTACTTAACACGATTCTTGAAAAGAATATGCAAGGTATAATAATTTCACGTGAAGCAGATGGCATAATAACTGGTTATAAGTATTAAATACTTACGCATATATGTTTTTTAAAGAATAAGTAGGTTTTGTGGGTATCATAACAAAAAATACTGGACCCGTATTTTTTACTTATCGAATCAATAAAAATTGACGAAGATGTAGAACGTGAAAGTTCGGGAGTGGGGGCTCGTGACGTCACGGCTAGGTAAAAAAAAAACTATATCGTGACGTCACACGGAACTTTAACGCACTATATCTTTGTTATTTGTAAAGAAAAAATACGTGTCCAATATTTTTTGGATATGTAAATAACGGACTAATTCGATTTTTTCAGTCGTCTAGCCTATTATCATTGACAATATTGGAGGCTAATGCCGACTTATATACCCAGAAAGATTTGATCATCATCATCAGCTGACCATTGGCCTCCCCTAATGGGCGCCATTGCGCCCTAAAAACATATATTAGATTCTATATTTTATTTCAAAGCTATAAATTAAAATTAAATTAGAACAAGTCCAGCTGTGGACTGCTGCTGGACATATGCTGGTGATAATGATGTTTTTTTTAGCCTAATTCTCAAGGAAGGGAACAAAATCTTATTAAAACAGCCTAAATACGTTTTAAGGTAAGTTAAGCCAAGTATTTACTTACTAAGTAAGGTTGTTTTTTCAACATTAATAAATTGTTGAAATTGACCACCACTACCACAGTTGAAATATTGGGAAACCAATAAACATCTCATCACAAATAATTCTAACATTTTAAGAACACAGCCATGTTAAATAATGTTTAATTTAAATTTACCAATTAGGTAAGTACCTATACTACAATAAGCAAGGACTTTGATAATATTTTGTGGAAATAGCTATAAAGCTTGTAATAGTGAGACAGGAAATGTCTAAGTCATCAAACCATCAACAAAAACACTATTGATTGCCGAAACGAAACCAATTACATTAATATTACAACTGTAGCAACTACGTATGATTTATTAATAGCAGTATATTTGACCGTGTCAATATCATTGGACGTCGCAGTCTTAGAATTCCAAGTAGCATGTGGTATGATGATCAGGTGTGAAGAACATTTTAAATTTATTTTAAAGAAACATTTGTAAAACTCTAGAGAAGGAAGAGTAAGAGGAGAAGGTCCTTCCTTTATTAAAGATCAGTCCTTAATTTATTAAAAGAGAAATCTTTTCCTTTTTTATTAAATTAAGGACTGATTAGGCTCTTGCCTAGAACTTTTTCTATAGAACGCCTATAGCTTTAAATAGGCATACAAAATACTAGAAGTTCTCTTTATGTTTATTCTCCTTATAAAATATATGCTGTAAAAAAACTCTTTTAAGATTGCCTTTGTACATAGGTTTTAAGCAAACATGTTTTTCTGTAATTTGTCTTGGTACAATAAAGAATTAGAGAAGTTTTTAATCCTAATGACCATTAAAACTCATTTCATTCGAGTTTTTCTTGAAAATAATATACATATTGGGTAAAAATTATCATTTTCATCAAGTCTGAATCTTAAAACGGTTTCTTCGATAATTATTGCTTTCGTTGCTAATTTTATAGAAACTATTTGTTTTATACATAATTACCCCTGTAGGTACTTACATAAGTATTCATCACTCTAAAAACAAAATTTCTCCTTTTTCCGAGACATCTTCCTGGTTTTCCAAGAAATTGTTGAGCACCACTCAAATATTCCATCTAGGCGGAACCCAGACGCACCCCGGTATAAAACGGTCTACATCCAGAAAACCTGGATCCATTCCCAAAAGTGCATTGACGAACTGATTTTAGTGTGATTGAGTGATCGATATACTGCGGTACATTGAAAATGGTGCGTTTATGATCCAATTATAACTTAGTAGAAAAATTTTGCTGTGAGCTAAAATGTGTAAAAATATTTTGGTGTTCCAAGTTATTTCAAAAGTTGTCCTCATTTTATTTTTTTGTTACATGTGCGGTGCTCAGGATGAACTGGACAAGGAACAGCTTACACGTGAGTTTCATTTTTAATATTTGTGACTTTTCAAACTCTAGGGTTCAAAAATTCAGATTATTAAACAGAACAAGTAATTTTGGTTGCAAACTAAAATTTTCTACCTTCTTATAATCATTTTTAGGCTTATCTTTAAGTACGTAGGTAAACATATTTTTCAAAGGTCGGTTATTGACTAGGTATACAAATGGAAATTTTATTGTTAGTAGGTACATTACCAACAGACAAGAAATTATTTTTTCATATTTCCTCATAATAGCCCCTATTCAGTAAACAGACGCGGCAAAAGATTAATAGTCGTTTTATGAAAGATATTTGATGAATTGGCAGTAAGCCCGTCTAATCTAATGGTAAATTATCTGCTCGATTTAGCTGCACTTCTGATTTAAATGTTTACTTTTACGTTGATCTAAATACTAATTATGACTATATTCGCTAATTAAGGCCAACATTTAAAAAAATCTTCATGAACGGATAATTATAAAATGAAGTAGGTAAAAAATACAACAATATAACCTAAATATTACATTTTCAGTTCTCAAGAACGCGTTCGACGCTTTCGATCATGAAAAGAAAGGAGTAATCGCGACAGAAATGATTGGCACAATTCTAGAAATGTTGGGGCAAGACATAGATGAAGATACCCTCAAAGAAATCATTGCTGAGGTAGATCAATCAGGTAAGACATCAAATCTCACAGTATTCTTGTGGTAGACGCGAGACGCGAGTATAGTATGAGTGGTGCCATCTCTGTTCCGCGTTAGAAAGCGAATGGTAACTTTATGTTTCAGTGTTCTATCTAGTTCTGAAACCATTAACTAGAAAGCTCTTTCATAAAATATCAAATAAAGTTCAATAGAATCTTTATTTTGTTTTATATTGTAATGAGGTAATACGCAAATTTTAGAAAAAAAATGTTTGGTGAAAAAATGCAAAAATGCCTCACCGTGACAATGTTTGCACATTGCCGTGACCAGGATTCGAACCTGGGTTACTACGGCCACAACGTAGGGTCCTAACCACTAGACGATCACGGCTATCGAGGCTTACTTTCCCTAGATGAATTTAGTGAACCATTACACCAATAATGTTGTTAAAACCGTTGATGATGTTATTTTTGAGCAGGAACGGGACAGTTAGAGTTCAAAGATTTCTGCAACCTAGCTGGTAGATTCCTGACAGAAGAGGAGGAAGACAATGATGCGTTAGTGGCAGAACTTAGGGAAGCCTTCAGAATGTACGACAGAGAAGGTTAGTTTCCATATAAATCGAAGAGGTTGGATCATAAATGTTTGTTCTGTTCCAAGTACTTACAATAAATATCTATGTCGCTCCGAAATCAGCTGCAAGTAGAAACGTAACCAGAAAATAAAAATGCACTTAGATTACGGTTTCTCCTATACCATTTTTAATTACTTTCGGCATTTTATAACCTAAATGATTCGCAAATTTATCTTAACGCGCGTTAAACACGCAGTTCCAGTTTTCATCATCATCATCATCATCCACAGCCCGATTTCGCCCACTGCAGGGTATAGGCCTCCCTCAACTCAGTTCCAGTTTTAGTTCCTAAAAACGCCACCATCAACTTATTGGTCCCAAATGGGCGTTTTGCTCGCGCGATTGACATGCATTTCCAATCAGACTTGCTAGTATAAAAACGCCCATTTGGAAAGGCGCTATAAGACAGGCCGCATACATTCGGAATCCGTATGCGATTTCCGAATTCGTTTTCCGCGTTCGGAGACCCGAATGCATCAAATCGATAGAAAATACATTGACTGCCGCACACATACGTTTTTTTCGTACGGAATGTATTTCGTACGTCTCGAGTGCCAGCCATGACACATGACACCATTCGGAAAAAACCTAATGACTTTATGTGGAACGCAACACTTCCATACATTTGCTTATTCCGAATGATAAAAAGGTAACGTCTGCGCACACGGAATTCCGAACGCGGAAAACTAATTTGGAAATCGAACAACTTAAAGTTTGTCCTAGGATTGGTCGAATTGTTGGCTGAGCCTAACTTGAGAGGAACATAGATTCATTGTGATTGTGACTTTTGATCTACCTATATTTATTATCAATAATAAGATTGAAGAAATTAGTAGATAAATAGATTTTTAATCCAGGAAACGGCTACATAACGACAGATGTTCTGAAAGAGATCTTCAGAGAGCTGGACAACACAATCACAGCTGATGACTTGGACAGCATGATCCAGGAAATTGACACTGATGGCTCCGGGACTGTGGACTTTGATGGTGAGAGTTACCCACAATGTGCATTCTATCTAATAGTATTAAGAACATACATGAATAGGTACAGTTAAGGCGGTACCTACGTTTAATCACAACTGGGTCACGAAATATTTTATCTACGTATAATTATTATTTTTATCTTTTCAGAGTTCATTGAAGTCATGGCTGGAGAATAAACATAGATATTTTTTTACTAAATTAGAAAATAAGTAAAGAAGCGTGATAATAATAATTTTCAAGGAACTTACTAAAATAATAGTGAATTATAAGTCCTATAAGAACAAGGGCTTAATATAATAATGATGTTATAAGTTCTAAAAAGTGATAATATAAGTTAATTTTAAGCTTAATAATACTCATCATAAATAGAAAAACAGCGCGCGCTGTTTACTACTGTAATATTAAATTAAGTTTACATTACCTATGATAATAATAAAATATTTTTAATAAAACATTATTTGATTTACTTAGACCCTGCCATCTATTTATTTTGAACTGAACTAAATGTAAGTTTGAATGAAAAACAACAAAATTGAAATAATTTTGGTGTTGGTAGAGTCTATTGCTGATGTAGAGATAGATTTAGTTTTATTTCGCACCGCAAGATGGCGCTGTGCGTTATATTGATAAGTTATTAAGAATTTGGGCCTACCTTGCGCATAATAGCACAATGTCTTTTCTTGTGTATCTCAAAACCAAAGTCAAACTGACACTTTGATAACAACCTCAGCTGAAAAAACGTTATTTACTAAACGGATTTAAAATACCTTACTACAGACTATTTAGGTAGTTCCCTAGATCTGGAGGTAATGGATTCGATGCAGTTCAGGATCAAACTTAAAGGTATAAAAAATGAAACCAACTTCTGTTTTGAGAAATTTATATGACATAACAGCTCATTTAAAGTAGATGATATATTAGTAATGGACTCTCTACCAAACCTCATAGACATAATGCAACCACTGATTTTAATGCCAGTTCATTAGCGTAGGCGATTTTGTGGTCAGTTATTTAGACTGTGCAGATTTCTTCCTAGGCTAAGACCGGAGGCGTGCGTGATTGAATCTAAGTAGCAGGATATTGTGTAGCCCAGATAGGTGAAACTGCAGGGACGGAATCAGGACGGCAGTTAAAATGAGGGTGAATTTTTAAAGGACTGTGGCTATCACCCTAATATTATTAATGCGAAAGTGTGTCTATGTTTGTGATCACTTCTCGCCGTAACAGTTGAACGGATTTGGGTGAAACTTGGAATATACCTACATAGTTAAAGGCCTGGATCAACACATAGGCTACTTTTTATCCTGGTATCAAGCGAGCGAAGCCGCGGGTGGAAGCTAGTTATGAATACTTAATAAATATTAAAATGAAATGTCAATTGTTTGTCCAAAAATCAAATAAATTCCTTTGGAGTTTTTAACCGTTCAATAGAATATCTATTTTTCCTAATGCTTTAAAAAGGCTATAACCGATTTGGAACTCTCCGAAGCCCTTAGAACCATACTTAGCAGAAGTCTATGTGAATGGATTTGACAGACTGGAAAGTAACTGAACATAAAAACCAGTTCTTTTTTAATTTTATATAAGTTAATTCACGAGAGTTTCATGATTAAAACAGTTAGTAGCTCTTAATTCAAACCCACACGAAACTCATTTTAAAGATAAAACGTGCTAGGTACCATTTTATGATCAATTTTTTTTTCTAAATAGTTGTAATTTTACTGAGAGAGGTGTTAACACCCCTTGCTAAGCAATCCTTAAACATTCCCTGTTTTCGGTAGGCAATGTGTTCATGGACATAAACGTTTAAGTTTGCAGATAGAATATAGAATTCCTATAGGAAATAAGTGCATGTTTCGGATATTTGTTAATTAAGTTAAGGAGGTTAAGAAATTAGTTTACTGTGACTAGTTATTTCAAATATTCACGTTGCGATTGAAATTTCGGATATTTTTTGCGCGGCAAACTTGGAATTGCCGCCGTAGGGTGGCAAAGGCAATGCAACCAACATTCCTACAAGCTATTTAATCAAATCTGTTTTATCCGTTTCATTACAAAATTACATTCGTAAAATGTATCATTTTTACTTTTTGAGCACAGCCCGATCTTATCCACTGCTCTATAGAGGCCTCCCGAAGTTTGTGCTCTATAGAGGCCTCCCGAAGTCGGTTAAAGACCGTGGTGGATGACCACGGTCTTTAACCGACTTAAAAAAGGAGGAGGTTCTCAATTCATCGGAACCTTTTTTTTCGACTTTTTTATGTATGTTCACCGATATCTCCTTCGATTATTATTGTAAACTGATTTCAATTTTTTTTTAAAAGAGTATACTTCACAAGTGGTCCTATATAAATTTTATTCCTGAGGGATTGGTACCCCGGGAAACTCAAAAAACCTCACCCTCATCATTTTCCTTACATAAATTGTACATATAATATAGGAACCTACTTTTTTTCAGGTAATTTAGTATCTAAAACTTCCTAAGTTAACCAATAATTGGGCACTTTGAGAGTAGGTTTTCTCCTTCAAAGTGTACCTAACTCTTTTTGTCAAGTTACATTTACTTAATAAACAAGGCTTAAGTGCTAGTTGGTTCTTTGAGTGAAAATGTATATTAGATATTAGGTTCCATAATATACTGAGTACTTTCTTTTAAGTAGGTACTTCTTGTTAAGGGTTGTTCAGTGAGTAAAGATCTCATAACAGATGGTATGACTGACGCTATGAATGCAGTAGGGCTTCTTCTTCTTCTTTTTTATTTATGACTTCTGTGGTATAGCGTCCACAACTTTGCCAATGTCGACGTCGACAAATCACGAATAATTCATTCTGACGTATCGTATGTGTAACTAAATTTTTTGGACAATGACAAAGCGTCGTTTTGAATCAACGCTTTCTTATTGGCTATTTATTATACGTGTTCCTACATTAAGAATACTTTTTCGCTGGTCTTCGTATGGTCTCATAAATAAAGTTCAACGCGGGACAGTACGCATATATCCGACATAGAACTAAAGTTGTCTACTTAGCTCAGAGAATTAGCAAGCTGAAGTAGCAGTGGGCTGGCCATATCTGCAGAAGAACCGATAACCGTTGGGGTAAACGAGCTCTTGAGTGGAGACCGTGCCTCGGCAAACGTTGTGTAGGACGCCCTCCGGCTAGGTGGAGTGACGATCTGCGAAAGGCTGCTGGTAGAAGCTGGATGCGTCGAGCTCAGGATAGGGCGCAATGGCGCTCATTTGGGGAGGCATATGTCCAGCAGTGGACTGCTATAGGCTGATGATGACGCGGGACAGTGACATTGACATACACGTAGCGATGACGACGACCAATGATTAACGATGACGATACCAAAATGGCTTTTCACTTGTTTTGACAACCTTTTTCAGGTTTTCATCATAATTCATAATTGGTCGTTCTAGAGTACTTGAGATATTTACTAAGGGTGGTTGAATGACAACGCCCAAATTTATATCGCTGTAGCACGTCCGCTCGCCTCGACTGCCGGGTGCAGAGTGAGTCAAGCGGGTGGACTACACTTTATTACTTATCAGTACACTACAGTCGTTATCATCACTACGTCTACCTACTTATCTCAATGTCGAGGTCCCACGTATCCCTTTATTTATTAACAAACAGTAGCAGTTTATCACATCACATCACACAATTGTGTCGCGGGAATTGTCAAATTTCCATACAGTTTTGACAGTTCTCGCGAAATATGTCTACTAGTGTGACATCTATTTATGAAAATCGGGGCCCTAGAAATCGGTGGTTGAAAAAGGTTTGAGACCGTTTTTCGTGAAACTCCTTGATAAAGACCTATGTCACCGGTTGACTTCAATAGGTTGTGATGATGACGATGATGATGAGGTTCCTATGTTTACGTAAATATGGCTCTATGTGCAACGCAGTCAGTTGGCAGAGTTAAGGTTATTAAACTTTTAGCACATAATACTCATGTCATAAAATATGTAGAAAGTAGGTTTATTTAAGGCTTATTAAACGCTTGTAAATTATTCTTTTTTAATATTAATATTTCTTAAGTTATGTTATCTAGTATTCATTAAAAATTGAAAGTTGTAATAACCCAGAAGCCTATCTTTTATAATAAAAACCAACATTAAATTAAGTATACATTCCGTTCATATTTTTATATATCTTAGGTAATAATGCAGCCTACCGCATATTTACCGCAATTTTAAATGGCTATGTATTTAAAGACTTTATATTACCAACTGCTGTTTTTATCTATAGGCTACCTAACCTACTTAGACCTTTTTATTGATTTCGAAATTAATACAAAGTAAGTAGGTACTTGCATTTACTTGCCATAAGTTACTTAGTTTGACGGCCTCTGCGTCGCAGTGGGCGAAGGTCCGCCAGAGACGCAGAAGGTTGCGGGTTCGATTCCCGCCGCGAGACAAATGATTGCATTATTTGCAAATATTTGTCTAAGGTCTGGGTGTTTTCTATGTATGATATCTATTGTATTAAAAAAAAGTAATTTATAAGTAGTTTATCAGTCATGTGGTTCCCATAATAAAAAGCTCTGCTGAGTTTGGGGCTGTAGGTTGATGATGATGATGATGCTGTGTGAGGGTGTCCAGCATTACTTAGTTTTTTTCGGCTTTCTCTGCTTTCATAATTCATTTATTTGCTTTAGGTATTGGTACAATAGTTCTTAATCATATATAAGGTTCCTTAATACTTAGTCAATTAGATACATGCAAATAATAAAAAAAGAAATGAATTTAAATAGAATGTTATATAATACTAATTACAGTCTTTATCAAACCTTGCAAACACGGCGCTTTGTTGTCGCGTTTAGTCGTGAACGACGAGCCATGAACGAGGTTAGTAGTTTAGATATACATGAAACGTTTGAAAAAAATCTCATAGAGAAAGACAAATATCTCGACCGAAAACTGAAAAACAAAGAATGTGAGCTTTTTGCAAAATTATGAGAATTCTACCAAAAAGGTCTCGAAGAGAGGACTCTTCTCATACAGGTTGTTAAACTTTACCGAAAAGATACCAACCCATGAAACCACCAACTTGTAATTTATGAGTAAATAATTTAGTGATTGTTGTATTTTGTCTCGTTTTCTCAGTGTTACACCTGGGTAAATGAGACATGACACCTTTTAGGGCATTTTTATGGAGAAAAATCAAGCGCAGGTTATTGTTCATCGCGCGCATTCCTTTGTACGTTAAATAAGAAGAAATTGCATGGTTGTACTAGAACTGGCTTAATTCACGATATGTTGTCGTCATCTCTATTAAAAGATTTTTTGAACTAGGACGCGAGTAACGCGTTTATGCGAGTACCACGCCACGTACCGTAGGCGTTGCACGTCTAGGCCCAGCTATCCGCGTTCACCACTTTAGACCTGAACAATTTCAAAAGGTGCGTTCCAGTTCGGTGGGTCAAGTGACCTCCTTAATTAAGACATTACAGCGTGATGACAGAGCGTGCTTTGTCCAGTCACGACGGCACGACACCAAGTTAGGTATTAATTTAACCGAATTCTTCACGCAAATTGGATTGAAATTGTGGAATACAAGTAGGACTTTTAAAAAAAATAAACCGACTTCAAATAAATCACTTCTTACTTCTTGTCCTAAAGAATTTCGAAAATCACGATTGACGGAGATATTGGTGATGATAGGGCGAAAATTACAAGTGAGGATGAGGTTTTTTGAGTTTTCCGGGAAAAGTACCAATGCCTCAGGAATAAAATTTATATGGGACCACCTGTGAAGTATAATCTATTAAACAATAAATAATTCTTAAAATTAGTCCACAATTGACGGAGTTATCGGTGAACATACATTAAAAAAAAGGTTCAGACGAATTGAGAACCTCCTCCTTTTTGAAGTCGGTTAAAAACGAACTATCCCAGAATGTGTGGCTGCATGGTTTACTAATAGTTCCTAACTTAAGGCACAGGAGATCATAGTGAAGGGTCAAGAATCAAGCCTATTCATAAATACCATAATTAAAAAAATTTAAACTGTTAATAAGTTGCTGACCTTTCTTCATAAAGACGTATTCCCAATGTCCCCATTTAATTGATAAGAAATAGGTTATTTTGCATTTTATGATTATTATGGACAGCGGAAATTGATTCAATTAATAAAATTAGATGTCCCGGAACGGGAAGGGAAATGATAACTCATTACCTTACCCTTCAAGGAAACAAAAATGTGATGTGGATTTCGGGAATTCACGTATTTTATTCTCAATGTCTCTGTCATTTACGTCAAAATATGGCCCTTTAGAAAGCCAGTGTTCATAATATCAATGGACACGGACAAGAGTTCCATTTTTTTGTCTATTTTATTTTATTTTCTAGAGTTTTTCTGATTTGTATTGTTGTTGATTTGTATTTGTATTGATTTCTATTATTGACTTTTTACCTTAGTAATAAGACACAGGTGTAGTGAAATGGAATAAAAATGAATTCGGACTGGAATTCTCTGATGATGAAGAACTTTTTTCGCTGATCGTTTTTGTTATAGTCGTCATTGCTATAGCAAAACCTGACCAAAGACTGAACGACTGGACTTAAAAAAAATACAAGCTCTGCTTAGTTTGGGGCTGCATGATGCTGTGTGATTACGTCCCGCATTATTTATTTATTTATTTATTTATAAACCCAGCAGTATTTATTTTCTTACTGTATTTATGTAAATACTCCCTAAGCTCATATTACCCTATACTACTACCCTAATAATTGTATTGTACCTACTTATGAGCAAATACTTACAGGGAATAGTTTCCTATTTCCTTGATAATAGGTTTTAAGAACTTAGGGGGAATAGATGTTCCTTTGAAGTCTTTCTTGATAAACTATTACCTCTGAAAGGTTCCATATTTATGATTGCAATGTATTTAAATCGGTATCCTATCTGCACTCTCTGTTAGAAAACACGATTATTATTTGTACTTACATCTAAAATCCTGGAAGAATGAGCATTTATGTACCAAAACTTACGTGGGATCGAAGATATTGTTCTTTATGTTGTTCTTCTCATGCTCCTAACCTCTGTCATTTCTTTTGTGCCTCAGTGAGGAGCTATTTTGGTTGAAAATCACAAATTACAACAACAATACATACATACAAAACATCAATGGACAGAAAAGATAAAAGAATTTGAGCATAAAGGTACTATTCGTCGTTAAGTTGTAATCTAGTTGAACAAGTACCACAGGTCATGTTTCTATTTGTCGGCCCAAGGCCACACGGAGGTCACCAGATAAGTCGTCAGCATGACATGAACAGTGAACACTCTCCAACAAGGCTATAGCAAAGCATTCTAGTTCTTAATACCCTGAGTTAAGGTTGAGTGAAATTGGGTGCCAGACAAAAACAATTTAAACTGACACGTTTCTTTAGGAATAATCCATTAATAAACAATGTGACAGCTTTGACAAGGCACTGTGCAACTTACGTTGTGCTTATGTGTACACTGTACAATCACGTGCAGATGTTACATTTTAGGACCGTGCGTGTCACTGTAAGGCGCGAATTATACAGAAAAGACCTGGCAAGGACGTGTTTCAGTGGCGGAAAGTCAAAGTAACAAAATATAAATCTTATAGTACGTAGCATAGCGTCGTTTTTGTCGTATAGGAGAATTGCGCCTGCGCCTCCAATAAACGTACAAGAAGCAATGTAGCGTTAGCGCTAAAACAATGAGTGACGATGTTGAATTTAATATACAGTCTTAATAAATTGAATCAGGCGTGACTTTGCGGGAATCCATTACAAGATATTTAAAGGATAAAATATTTAGTACAAATTCCGCCAACCCTCTCTGACGAGTTTCATACATAAAAACTCGACAGAAATTCGACAATGTTTCGCCTTCCCCATAAAGCATCATCAGGAAACGATAAACTCGCTGTCCGCCTTCGGCACTCCGCGAAAATTCGCAGACGTGTTACTTCGCCATGTGCCTACTGCCTACACGTCTTCTCAACTAGTGGAGCGATATCATCGCATCACGCTGCGAGTCTCTGCCACTTCAGTACAATTTATGAAGCGACGTGACAAATGTCCGCGCCTCGTCTCTTCTGTATAAACCGCGCCTAAAGATGAATCATTTGATGAGCAAATTAATTGTCATCTGTTATCAAGCTCTTTCTAGTTTGAAATACTATCATAGTATTGTACTAATTGTATAACTACATTCTTATTGCACGTGATTGTACAAGTTATTAATTCTATGGCGCAACTGAAGTGCACCACGGTCATTGTCCTGCATTAATGTTTCTTCTTCGTTTTGTTTAACGAGACGATACATGTTAAACCTCCTTCTCGCTCGCACTATTCAACATTTTTGAAGATGTACAATCACTGAATGTAGTTATACAAAATAGAAAACCTTCACGGCCTAGAAAATATCAATACAAAGGTTCAGCAAGAACATATCATACACGTTTTCCTATCAAAAAATTTGCACGAAAATTGATCACATGTTGCAATTGTTTGGTGATGGTTGTTTTTTGGTAAGAAAACGTGATAGAATCAAAATGTTATTATTGCTGAACCTTTGTATTGATATTTTCTAGGCCGTGAAGGTTTGCTATTTTGCATATCTACATTCAGTGATTTTTTTACTTCAAAAATGTTGAATAGTGCGAGCGAGAGGGAGGTTTGACCTATATATAGTCACCTTAAGTAAGTGGTTAACTGGGATTAAGGATTTCCAACCGTCACCTTCGGAACTCAAGCCAACCTCACCTACCCGTGGTGCACCTTGCTAACTAACAAACGGGGCTCAGGCAGCCGGCTGATAGCGGCATCTCACAGCCTAATGCCGGCACAGCTATATTCCCTGACTGCCCACGGAGAGAAGCGTCAGCCTCGTGACGCGAGAAGCTGTGTCCTGCGATTTGCATGCCCAGTAGGCACGTGGTGAACACGGTGCGATAAAATAATAAATAAAAACCTTATGACCTGTTTTAAAGTTGTCTCTCTCAAAGATTACTGAATCATAAAGTAGTAGATAGATAGGTACTACTCGATACATACCTAGGTACAGGTTCTGTCGGTAAAGTTCAAGTCAATGTTACAGCACGTTTCACCTCTGCCCCGCAGAGATATGAACTTAAAGTACCTACCTACTTTGTTTCTAGATGGCTTAGACAGAAAGTCTTTGACCGATCTAATTTCATACTTAGTTGTTTACATTATAATATCATTGATTTGTTAGGTGAAAAATAAAAGATTACTTCATCATCATCATCATCATCATCCAACGCTCGACTTCATCCACTGCTGGATATAGGCCTCCCGGAGTTTGTGCCATCCACCACGGTCTTGTGCTAGTCGTATCCACGCTCGCCCGGCGACGCGTACTATGTCGTCGACCCATCTCGTTATTGGACTTCCGACGCTTCTTTGCCTACCCTCGGCCACCATTCAGTCAATGTCTTGCTCCACCTGTCATCACCACGCCGCGCAATGTGTCCCGCCCATCCCCACTTGAGCTCCGCTCCATAAGTCGATTTCCAATGTCCTGGACTTTTGTCCATTTTCGGATCTCGATTATTTAAAAAGATTACTTACCTAAATTTATTTTGTATTTTTTTTTTCAGTTCTTTATTTCATACTTATAAAATCGAAGTCAAAGTCAAACTTAATTAATTCAGTAGAAACTTTATTTCTACTAATTAATTAATTAATTAGCTTGTCAGTCAATCAGTCAATTTAGCTTTATTAGTTTCAGTTTTACTGATCCCACGAAAGCAAAATGGAATCATAGACCACGATATTCGTCTGTTTGTAAAGCTTCAAACCCATTCATGCCATTTCCAGCTATAAGTAGTTGTGACACAAGAATTTATGCAATGAGTTATATAAACGTTATTTTACACTGGATTTATCCATCGTAAAATAACACCCATCTGACCCGACTTTTAAGTCGGAGTACAGTTCGGTGTTCAAGAAACGCTAATCAAGCTATGACTGATTGAATGACTGAAACATATAGTTTAACCTAAATATATTCTTCAGAGGAATGAATAAAAGTTACCTATTAATAAAGATCACTAACCTGCAGATAAAGTTAATTGAATTACTGAAGTAAAGGACCTAGGAGGAGTCGATATAAAGACAGGCTAAGTCTTTACAAGTCTATAGAGTTTGCATTCGTACCTTATCCCGAAAAGGTGAATTTCTACTTCCGAAGGTCTATATGATTTGTTCAAAAACATTTCTAATTTTGTAGTTCTTCATTGAAAAACTGACTTGTAAAGTTACGCCATAATTTCCCCTAAAAATTTATGAGGCTTAGAACAGCTAAACTTTGTCTGTGACTCTATAATGATGATAATAATTATAGCTCTGCTTTAATTTTAGGGTTACCTCCAACAACACAGCTTAGATTAGATAAGCTTAGTTTTTTGGAGGAAAGTTTTGAATTACATATTTTTAGCTGGAGTTCTCACATTTTGTGGACAACCATGGTCAAAATCACCCATTTTCGGACAACATACTAATTCAAACTCACCTTGTTTATCCGTTAAAATATGAGTCATATAGTTACTTGCTGCATTTTCGTCACCGTTAGATTTTTGATCGTGGACATTACTTGCTCAGATAGCGAGATTGACACGTCCTTGACTATGACAGTTGTACAAATACTGAATTGAAGTCGTGAGAAAGACTAGTTTTGCCGGGGAGCGAGGAAAAGTAGTCTGTTCTGATACCCATGTTTAATAAATAAGTAATGCAACTTACTCATCCGGATAGGTTCTTTATGATAATATTTACATATTATGATTAATATTGTGGGCGAAGGTCCGCCTGAGATGCAGAAGGTTGCGGTTCGATTCCCGCCGCGGGACAAATGTTTGCATGTTCTGCAGATATTTGTCTCGGGTCTGGGTGTTTTCTATGTATGATATGTATGTATTTACAAATAAAAAAAATATGTAATATATCAATCATGTGGTTCCCATAACTCTCCCCCTGGCCGGAGGGCGTCTTTACACTACGTTTGCCGAGCCGCGATCTCCCCACTCAAGACCTCGTTTACCCCAACGGTTATCGGTTCCCCCACTGCCACTTCAGCTTGCTTATTCTCTGAGCTACGTCGACAACTTTATCCTGTGTTGGATAGTCTCATCGCGGATTCTCTCGTTACAGAATCTCCGAGCATAGCCCGTTCTATAACACGTTGAGCTACTTTAAGCTAGTGGATTACCCGTAAAGTGACTGTCATTATTACTAGTCCCTTACATATTATGAATATTATAAGCCGTACATTTTGGCTGCGTATGTCAACATGACGGGTAAGACACCGTGGTATGGGTGACGAGAAAACCCGACGTCCCAAATACTGTTTAACTCAGTCGCATCCTTAGGTCCTCCTCTTGTCTCTGATTGAATCCAATACTTTATATAATTTGATTTTAATAAAAGTTCTGCCTCTAGTCAGCAATGACAATGTATTCTATGCTCTATGATGCTTAGAACGTTGTATTTAATAGCAATACGATACCGATCATATCAACGTGTAGACAAGACAACTTGCATGGATGCCTGACTCCAATCGACATGTATGATCGACTCATTAGGCGTGTCATGATTTCTGACCGACTTCGAAAATATAACATAGTAATTTATGGGCTATAACTACAAAGAAATTAATTTATTTGGTTTCAAAATGGCTTCATACCTGCAGAATTTTTTACCAGCCAAACCTGCGGTCTGTGTTAAGATGGTGGTAAAACTTAAAACTACAACTTTTTAGTTACGTTACTATTGTATGATTATTTTTGCATAAAGAAGCATCAAGCATCATCAAATAGGTACTCAGATGATTTATTTACCTTCTTCTTCTTTTTTTTCCGCATATAGGTAAATGATATCATTAATACCTTGGAAGATACATTTATATTCCTAAGTACTAATCTTGTATTCACTATCAGAGTTACAAGTCCCTAGTTAAAGTTTTCCCTTTGAACTTGACACTGTAATGAACGGTCATGAACGGTTATGAAATCCCTCGACACCCTAGCATATCTAATTAATTCTATCCACCCATTCAATGGCAGAGTTTCACAACAAATCACCTTGTTTTTAGACAATAGAGGGCGCTAGTAACATTCATTGTTAGAACAGCATTGTTTCACGGGTCATTACATTAAATCGTGCATTCGTATTGTAAATAAACTCTCAATTCTTTTGAGCTGTGAATAATTATTGATCACAATCAGCTAAGAAATAAGGAACGGAGTTGAAATTGACTAGACTAATAAATGTGTTTCTAGAAATAGGTACATAAAAGTGAGTGTTTTTTTTTTTTAAAAGTGAAACCGCATTTAGGTCGAAGTAGGTATACAGATTGCGAGACTGAAGTGGAGATGGACCGGACCTGGCCCGATAGCGTCCTAACGATGGACAAAAGCAGTGACTGAATTGTGGCCGAAAGATGTGCGGCAACTTCCTGATCCGGAAAGTTCTTTAGAAGTTCTGTGTTCTGAGTGTCATATTGACATACATATAATATTGACGACTTCTGTGGCGCAGTGGGCGAAGGCCCGCCCGATACGCAGAAGGTCGCGGGTTCGATTCCCGCTGCGGGACAAATGTTTGCATATTCTGCAGATATTTGTCTCAAGTCTAGATGTTTTTTTATGTATGATATGTATGTATTAAAAAAAATATATAATGTAATATATCAATCATGTGGTTCCCATAATACAAGATCTGCTTAGTTCGGGGCTACATAATGCTGTGTAATAGCGTCCAACACTATCTATTATATTTATTATTTATTATGTCCTCCGTTATGGAATTTTGTTGTGGGGAAAATCTGCAGAAATTGAAAGGGCATTTATAGCACAAAAAAATTATTAGGGCTATTTTCGTGCAGGCCGATTTTCAAAGAAAATAACATTATGTCAATTCCATCCATATATATTAGAATCAGCTTTATTGGTTAGGAAGCATTATCATCTTTTCAATAAGCAAGATAATTCAAATAGGTGGACAGTCACGCAAAAACCTTAAGTTATATATAAACCGAAGTTAGAGTTGTATAGACATAACTGCGTTTACATGTCATACAGAATTTATAATCACCTTCCAAAAACAATTCAGCAAGAAAACGGACTATCATTTAATAAGACTTTAAAAAAGTGGCTTGTTGTCAATAATTTTTATTCAGTAAATGAGTTTTTGACATCAAAATTTGTATTAGTAGATAGCTTAATTATTAATTAATTATTAATATTATTGTAATAATGTTTTGACATTATTTTTATTATTAAGTTTGATATATATTATAATTTGCATGACTTATTATCATGGCTGAATATGAGACACTGTTTATTTTACCATTTTCAGAGCAAGTAAAATCTTGAATCTTGAATCTTAAAATACAAATGATTATGACATACTTACCTATAACCAAACAAAATTGATTATGTATGACAAACGTTACACAAGTGACACAGCAGCAATAAATAAAATCAAGATTACTTCAACCACAACAAAGAAAGAGGAAGTAATATACAGGAAATAATTTTTAATTTCACATCTAATCAGTGCTTTTGTAGAGTGCTGCTGGATATGAGTTTTCACTTTCTACGATCAGTAGATTATGGCAAAGTGCACACTGATTGAATAAACTTTACTATTCAAAATTGTCCATGATCTTAAGAAGCCAAACAAACTGACCTCGTGCTGCATTCTGCTAATAAACAAACGGGTCTGGCGATGAAGCATTTTTTATTAGTTGAAATTAAGAAGTTCAGCTATGTAAATAAATTCTTTAAAACCCTTGCACATAAATCCGAGAAGTACAACCCTATCCGATATCCGAGTTCTAAACACAAAGAATCAATTACTATCAATACTGTCAATAATAATGTAAATAATTTTAAGCCGTCATATCGTCGCTGTTTTGACAAAGTCACGTAACTAACAATTTAAGAATTTTACAGGAGAAGCATTTTTCTGCCAGAAGTTTCTAAAAATTTATTGTAGGACATCTAAACATAAATCAATTTAAATGAAAATGCACACCAATATAGTTTATGTCAACGCCCTCCTGACAACATGCTCTTGTTGTTATTTTAACAATTATTTATTAAAATAAATAAATTTTAAGCAGATACGTCTCTATTTTAGGACTTTGTTGATACATCACTATTTTAGGACTTGGTTTTATATTATCGGTGTTTAAAATTTGACATTTGAAAAATGATATACGCCAAGATTTTTTTAAAAATAAAAGTAATAATTTTACTCAAATAGTTTTTATTACTAAAAACACTACTTCATTTAGTCAAACTAAGGTGATATTTAGGAATTATCGTAGGAATATCTTAATTTATAAATAATAATGTCACTTACGCCTCTGTTTGAGAATTGTATTTAGTGTGAAAATCTTACTAAACGTCCTAAGTGACCATTTACGACACTTAGAGGATTTATATTTTAAATAACTGTAGAAACGTCAACAGACATCTTGCGACTGGTAGAAGATACAGATATGTCGATTAAATAGATCGTTTCGTATTAAAAAGTAGATTATAGTTACATTATAATATCAGTTACGCCAAAATGTCAGTTACGTCACTTAGTCAAAACCACGACGATATGTATATTAGAATACTTAGGTATAATGTATGTTATTCTAACTTCATAACTTCGTAACTTTTATAGGGGTATTTTAAATGCGAAAGTGAGTTTGTTTGTTTGTTACGCTTTCACGCCTTAATTAATCAACCGATCGTGATGAAATTTCGCTTACATGTTGTTAGGGGCACCAGAAAAACACATAGGGTATATTTCACCACTCATCCTGAGCTTATCCACTCATTCAGAAAAAAATAGGTACTATTCCCGAGGGTTAGAAAAATAACTTTAAACGCGACCGATAACACGGGCAAAAGCTATAGCGCGGACCAAAATTATAACGTCCCTTCCGAAGCACGGAAAACTTCACATCTAATATATTTTTTTATGTATTTTTATATATATTTTATTATTCTATGTATAAATGTACGTATTTACATAAAAATGTATCTATGTAGTTTATGAGTTATGTGGTTCCCATAATACAAGCTCTGCTTATTTGGGGCTACATGATGCGGTGTGATAGTGTCCAGCATTATTTATTTATTATTTTATTTATCTAAGTGTTAATAAACGGTCCAAGTAGTGACCGGGCGGAGTGTTGCTTAACCAACATAATCTGCTAGGAACACCGAAGCTAAAACAAAATAATGTTATCAAATAATGTACTTAAACATATAATGTTGTCTCCTTCAGTTGGGTTGAGACTGGGGGGGGGAAACATGGAAACTCACAATCACACACAACACAGCATCTCACTCTCACACTCACCCTCACTCACCCAAACACACCCACACCCACACACACACACACACACAAACACACACACACACACACACACACACACACACACACACACACACATACACATATAAACACACAAACACACACACACACACACACACTTATCTTTATTGTTTTCTCTTCAATTTTTTTTTTATCTGTCTATTTATTGTAAACCGTTTTTATAGACCGAAGAAGTATTTTTTTTATTATTTATATTTGTTTAAACCCAAGCATCAATTTGGTAACGCAATAAACATTTGTATTGTATTTGTATTTGTATTGGGTAAAAGTGGCCAATAAACTGTACAAATCTTTGTTAGAGTAACCAAATCAAAATAGCATTGTGCTGTCCCCACGTAGCTCGATAACATCTAAGAACACGTTTTGTACACTAATGGCTATTTATAAGGTAAACTATGGCTAAAAGTACCTACCGCGACTTTGCTTGAGAGAAAATTACTTATTTTACAAAAAAAAAATTGATACTATTGAAAATATTATAATGAAAATACTATTGAATATGGAACTAGCAAATGACCCACCTGATGTTAAGGCAACGATACATGTCAAACCTCCCACTCGCTTGCACTATTCAACATTGTTGAAACTATAAAATCACTGACTAATAGTTATGCATAATAGCAAACCTACACATTCTAGAGAGTAACAATTCAAAGGATCAGCAATAATTTTTTAATTATTATTTAATTTTAATATCATTTTGATTCTATCACGTTTCTTACGAAAAAACCAATGTGATCAATTTTGGTACAATTTTTTTGGTAGGAAAACGTGTTGGGTTCAACATGATACTCTTGCTGAACCTTTGTATTGATATTTTCTAGGCCGTGAAGGTTTCCTATTTTGCATACCAACATTCAGTGATTTTATATCTTCTAAAATGGCGAGCGAGAGGGAGGTATGACATGTATCGTCACCTTAAGTGGTAACCATTACGTATAACCAAGTATTTCTTCGTAAGTCATACATGTTTGGAACGTATCGTACATACCTTAGGCCGATTCTGTAAGAAAAGGGTTATACTCATAATCCCCACACTGGGTACGAGTCTGGGAAAACACAGTAGCTGTTCAAAATATTACATTGATTAAAGAACTCTAATTTGAACTCGGACAAACCTAACCTCTTCATATAATAGTAGTTTACAAAGGAGATAGCTTGGACATGTAACTATACTGTCTCAGGTTTTGCCAATTAGTAGCATTAGGCACTAACATTACAAAGACTTGCTGTAACCATACTTAGGAATTCACAACGTTACAAGTCTATTTTATAACCAGCCAAAACGGTGTCGTTATGACCTGAATCTATTTACGGAAAACAGAAAAATAAATTGGCTAAATGCAAAAAAGTTAAAAGACTTTGGTTGGTTCCGTACAAAGGACCTATAGCTTTAGATACTCGTACGGACATCACAAATTCTCCATATTATTTCTTCCTCTTCTTCTTCTCCTCAATCAAACAGTCTTCTCAGAGTGGTCGTGACTAGGGAGATAGAGTTTGAATGGCGGCTCGTGCAGTATGCCTCCGTTGTGATGAGCAGCTTGGCCGGAATATTCAGGCATTTTGTGATAGATCTCGTAATCTCTTGCCCGTCGTCTTGACTTACTCTATCAGACGGTACCAAGAGGGACATCATAACTGGCTATTTTGTTTACTTTGATTTATTTTGGTTTCCTATTCCTAACACAATGTAGCGGAACCGTTAAAACGAGATTTAAAAAAGCCTTTGCCTAAAAAAAACATCATTATTATTATAATCAATAGTCTAAAGCAGTTAACTGCTAGACATAGTCCTCAAATAATAAGCACCATTGCACCCTGTCGTCAGCTCGACGCATCCAGCTTCTACCAGCAGCCTTCAGTAGATCATCACTCCACCTGGTAGGAGGGCGTGTTACGACTATGTATGCCAATCCGCGGTCTCCAAAAAACTCAAATAAATACGTAAAATATAAGTATTATACTTTTTATAAAATTAATAATCCGTCATTGGGAATTTCACTCCAAGGACAATTATGTATAATTTAAACTAACCTTAGTATCTAGGTACTAAAATCACAATACAGGTTACCTTTTATAAAAAAAATCATAGTTTTTCAAAGTAACTTTTCCGTTTTAGCAGTGAAATAAGGAACCCTGATCTATTTCATTTTTTCTGTCTTGAGTCTAGAATGAACAAAAAGATTGTCCAGCGCAAGCGACCAAGCGTGTAATGTTACATCTTATTAGATTTACCTAATCAAACTAGATTTTATCACCATTTCTAAAATGATTATCAACATGGTTGTGATTTGATTATCAATGTTTTAAAATACCTACCTGAAATTTCTGAAAGCTTAAATGAAATACTTCATCATCATAAAATGTCATGAGTAGAGTCGCCGAAGAGAGAAATAAATAAAAATATATACAGAAGAGGAAAAATGTTTGAACCCTTATACGACATGACAGCTTTATACTCAACATCATAGAGGGAAAAGTAGAAGAAAGGGAGGTAGGGAAAGACCAAGGATAAATTATATGAGCCACATTAAAGAGAAGGTAGATGTCATGTCGTATAAGAAAGTGAAGGAGACTGCTTTGGAGAGAGCTGGATGGAAGGAAATGCATCAGTTGCGCTGGCAAGAGCTCAGCTCCTAAATAAATGATGATGATAAAATGTAAAAGTGAGTTTGATATGCACTCACGCCTTATCTACCTTGAACAGAACCGCGGTCGGTGGCTTTACAAAATAAATGGGTTTCATTGAATCGACACTTCGTATGAGAAACATTAATGTTTACCAACACGATCCATGATAGGCCACTTTTATCAAATTGCTGGTTTAAAAACCGTTCATTATCAAATCACGATCATACCGTCATTAGCATTCAAATATTTATACAAATGGGTGCCAACAATACCATTCCCAACATAAAACTATTGTGAACCTCAACTTGAAGAACAAAACCGTGTAATGATGTCAAGAACTTCTAAATTAAGTTAATCGTACCATGCGCACAATAGCTACAATGGTGTAAAAACAATTCTATTTCTCAATGTAGATGACAATTATTTTTAGCCTTTACGAAATTTTATTATCTATAAATAAAACTACTGAGGACAGGGCGCAATGACGCTCAATGGGAAGGCCTATTTCCAAGGGTGGACTGCACTGCCCTTCATCATTATGAAAACCTATTACCTATCTGTCGCGTCGCACAAGGTGATAGAGACTGAGATAGATCCATGTCGTATACAAGGTAGTATCCTTAGGTAGGATCATCGACATAAACTGTTACTATTAGGTAGAATTTCGGGTCAGGGGTGCAAGGGTTTTTTTAAAAGGATTTACCTATTTGTAAGAATGACAAGTTCCAATCATAAAGAAATTCCCATGCCCAAAAGTGAGGGAAAATCCAAAATTAATCCTCATTTTATTTTACCTCACACCAGTAACAGATTACTAATCGATGCCTCACACTCGTTTTTACTGTCGTGTACGTCATTTCATTAGCGATATCCATCACTAGTAGAGAAGTATACTTACTTACAAATTAGCGCCCGACAAAACTCGACATTTGATACTTTTGTTGCGATAACTACTCGTATATTATGTATTAGGGTTCCGTACCCAAAAAGTAAAATCGGGACCCTATAACTAAGACTCCACCGTCCGTCTGACTAGCTGTCTGTCCGTCACCAGGCTGTATCTCATGAACCGTGACAATTGAAATTTTCACAGATAATATATTTATGTTGCCGCTATAATAAATATTTAAATGGAGCTCCCATACAATAGTTCGGAACCCTTTGTGCGCGAATCCGACTTGCACTTGGCCGGTTTTATTAGGTACCTATTAAGATATCTCTAGAATGCGACATATTTACTTTAGGCCTTGAGTTCACACGTTAGGATCACTTTAATCATAAAAGCTTATGCAAACCGCATTCCACTGCATTGAAAGTTGTGCTCCAATTTGAAAGCGATGACATAAGGGCCAGGACTCGGGCAGTGTCGCAAGCGCACGATTCGTGACCAAACGAATGCCCGGAAGCTAAGTACCGCTCGCAACTCATTTTTCGTGGCCACAATCACCTTAAAAACAAAATTTATTTCTTCTGTCGTTTACTTTGACTGTCCAATTCATAACCCAAAACAAATCAAATTTACATAGAATTTTGACAGTCCTCTGTCAAAATTCTATGTAAATTTGACAGTGCTTGGGATGATATCTAACGTGACAATCATCTCTACGAGCAATCCTGAGCACCAGGCCCCAGTTTGCTGTAGTGCCTAAGATATGGTTAGGTTGATGGAGTAGGCTTGCCCGGCGTCTATACCAAGGGTTCTTATATGCCTAGTCAGTTTACTCATTGGAAACAGCAACGATAATAAAATCAACACTAGACTATATCATCCCCTGCTGTACGTTTGTACATAGGCCTCCACAAATAAAAAGAGTGATACGCTCTTAATTTAAACGCTGGGCATGCGGGTTGAAGATCGCAGGGCACAGCTTCTCGCGCCACCGACGCTGCTGCCCGTTGGCGGCTAGGGTCAGGGGATGTGGCTGTGCGGTATTCCGCAATCAGCCGGATACAAAGCTCCGTTTGTTAGTTAGCAGAGTCACAAACTAAATATGTAGCAGAGTGCAGCACGGACATTCGATCATAAGGGAGTCTAATTAAGGGATAATGTAAATACTTAGTACGCAGAAAAAACAAAATAAAATAATTAAAAAGCCTTTATTTATATCGCTTCCTTAAACATAAATTATTTATAAATAACTCTTATTATGATATCTTTACTCTTCTTATTTACTTACCTATATTCATTATGTAGTTAAACATTATATCTAAGTACTTATTTGGTACAGGAGGGATAAATTTCGATCCAATTTTGAGTGAATTACATAGGAACTGATTTGCAAGCATTTATGTCATGATACGCCTACGTTTAGTGAGTATTTTCATATTGATATTGCAAATAAACCACTTTTGCAACTGTCTCCAAGTTCTTGCAAAACTACACTTATACTAAACTTCGCTTGTATGTAATTTATACTGAAAGGCATAATTAGCAGATCAGACTATCGATCTAGTTGAGGTGCCTACCAACTTCCTAGGTACTTTGATGATGCAATTGCCCTAATGCAGAATAGTAGATTGTTTTACAAGGGACTAAACCATCCCATTATATACGAGGTTGTTATACTCCCGAGCGTAGCGAGGGAGGATGACAAGACCGAGTTATAATGGGTGGTTTTGGCCCGAGTAAAACACTCTACTTTTCACTTCGATTGCGAGAAAATAAAACAATTCAAAATTAGACAATTTTCAGAAATTTTATTAAAAATTAATCAACATTCATAAAACATCACCAAGACGGTTCTATTTTCAAAAAAAAAGATTGACGGAGCACCAAGCAGTCGAGTTTTTATGTAAGAGAACGGATGCTTTGTACGGGCTGATGATTTTAGACAAAAATTAAAAAGAAAAAATACTTTTTAGCCCGAGGTATTAAACTCGAGTTTTAGGCCCGCTAAGCTAGACTATTAAGATACACTTTTTGAGCAAGAGAAGTGAAAAATTCTTTATTTTGTTCTAAGGTTTGAATTTGGTAAAATTCTTTATTTTGTTCTAAATTTTGTAAGATTTAATTTTACAGCACAATGCAATATTATGAAATGATACTGAAAATAGAAAATATTAGGTAGGTATAAATAAATAATGCAGAACACCATCACCAAAATCATTGGCCCCAAACTAAGCACGGCTAGTATTATGGGAACCACATGACTGATATACTCCTTAAATATTTTTGATAATATATGTAGGTATTATAAACAATATTTAAAGATATTGAAAATACAAAATATTTAATAAACATTCCGCTAAACTTCTCTGACGAGTTTCACAAAAATCCAACAGTTTCTAAACAAATACGCGCCTGTAGGTATGTAACTATGTGTGTATATGTGAAAAATAATATTAATTTATTTATTTTATTATTTAGAATGGCCAACTTACACTAATTTAAAAAAAAACTACATTTTAAAAACCGAATACCTCTACATACAAAATCCACCATAATTTATTATACGTACCTAATAGATAAGTTTCCAGAACAGGCTCTGCTTAGTTTGGCTATTGATGTATGCTTAGCTATTGATGTCTTGAAAATGACCAGGGCCCTTACTTGACCAAACGCAAACGTAATGCGCCTCGTTACGATATTTGCATAGAATCTGCGTGTAATCGGTTCCTCTATCCCCATGTCAAATTTCTTAACGTGACCCCATGACGTGTTTTATAAACGGTTTTTTTTATACCACTAAGTTAGCAAACAGGCACACGGTCCTCCTGATGGTAAGCGGTACCCGTAGCCTATTGACGCCTGTAACATCAAGAGGTATTATTAGATGCGCGTTACTGACCCTTTTAAAAATTTTAAAACGCCCTTTTTGAATCGCTGCATATTGTAGATAGATAGATAGATAGATATTGCTTTATTACAAAGAATTACAAATTATTGAAACAGGCACTAAAAATTATGGTACAAAAATTGTAGTCTCTGGGAAAAACCTCAGGAAAACCTGGTTTGAGTTTGAACCGTGTTATGACGTCACACGTTATCGGCAAGTAATCCTTTGTGTCATAGAGGATAAGGGCCTAGCATACCTAGCTTCCACGCGCTTCCTGCTCACGTGGTACCAGGCTAAAACGTAGCCTAAATTCAGATCACAAACTACGTCAAGTAAATTAGTACCTAAAGCTATTCATCATCATCATCAGCCTATAGCAGTCCACTGCTGGACATAGCCTCCCCTAATGAGCGCCATTGCGCGCTGTCCTGTACGCATTCCTGCTGCTACCAGCAGCCTTTCGCAAATCGTCACTCCACTAATGAAATTGGCTAATTAAAAATTATAATATTTCATCTAGCCCTCGAATTAGAGAGTTTATAGGCACCTGATTTTTATTCATTCAATAAGTATTTATTCTTTTGCAACTGAAATTATCTCAGGTACATGTTACCTAACTTCTCTCTAAGATTATCTTTACTGCCTGTGTTTTGTTGACAAGTTTAATAGAAATTTAAATAAGCGGTTTTAGCTGTAAATTAATCACGTTCTACATAAATTAATTGAAAATAGTAGCAACTGATTTATAGCTTAGCGTTCTCAGTACCTAGACGAAACACGAAATTGACTCAGTTTACATATTAAAATACACAGTAGAAAAACGATTTATGCAATGTAAAGGAGAATGCCGAGAACGCATCAAAACCATAGCCCTCAAAACCCTCATTTTTAACTATTTAGACAGTAGAATCGACAAAAAATTTATTGGAGATTACCGAAATTAGTGTTGCTACCGAGCGCCATACAACATCAGATGGCATTGTCCTTTGTGGTTATAAAACATAATAATAGATACGATATACTTATGTTATACTGTGCTTGCACCTCTTAGGAAAGTATCAAGCCAAAATATTATTAAAAGTAGTATATTGCTAGCTTTTGAAAAAAACTTTAGAATATTGCAAAAAGAAACTGTTTCCGCCCGGGATCGAACCGGGGGCCTTGTGCGTGTGAAGCACACGTGATAACCGCTACACTACGGAAACTTGATAGATTCAGTTGAAATTATGAAGCATACTCATAATACATAACCATATGTACTTATTTGAAGAATAAAATAAATCCTAGTTCTTCTAGGATTTTAGGCCCTACCTACAACTAATACTATGAGAAAGTTAATATTCTCGTCAGTTATATTAGAGATTTAATCTAAAAACGAAAAAAAAAAAAAACTCTGGATATTTATTTCAAAAACCCTTCAACATACTTATTCAAAATACGTACCTAACCTACTCGGACCTATCTGAGATATTTATTTGCTTACCATGTACCTAGATAAGATACTTGATATTTAGCTATATACGTACCTAAAGTTTTGGACATGGGTCATATTCTGATTTATGTGTGCCTATAAAATCAAAATTTATTGGCATCAGTAAACCGATATTTTCATTCACCAATATTGACATTTACACTAAGTAACTTGAAACCCGCCTTCGGGCTAAATAGTATTAAGCTGGCTTATTGAGACGAATTTGCGTATAATAAACCAACAATTTTGATAATAGGCCTCAATTTTAATATTTACCTACACTGACACTAAACTAAAGTCTACTTAGTTTATCTAGTATACATAAGTAACGTAAATTGGCTCAAATACTACCAGGTAGGTATTATTTTACCATGTTCAAAGCAGAGGTTGGGGTGTACAGAGTTCCAACCCCTATCTTCGGAACTCAAGCCAACCCCACCTGTACGTGGTGCACCCTGCTAAACAACGAACGGGGCTCTGGCGGCCGGCTGATTGCGGCATAGCACAGCCGACATCGGCACAGCTAAATGCCCTGGCCACTGACGGGCAGCAGCGTCGGTGGTGCGAGAAGCTGTGCCCTGCGATCCCCAACCCGCATGCCCAGCGTGGGGATTATGGGTATATCCCCCTTTATTACGGGAGGCCTATGTCCAGCAGTGGACTGATATAGGCTGATGTGGTGTGGTGATGTGGTGAAAGCAGAGGTTGGAGCAGAAATAATATTTAAATAATTCGTTATTATTACTGTAACTGTAACGCTACTCATTCACTTACTCAAACACTGTACTGTATATAACACTCGCTTGCATGCGGGCTGAATATATGTACTAACATAGCCATAGGAGGACCTATTTGGACGACTAGGACGAAAGTTTGTGTGTGTGTGTATGTTTGTGGACGCCTCACTCCGTAACGGCTGAACGGATTTGGATGAAATTTGGATTGTATATAGTTTAAGACTTGGATAAACACATGATAGGCTTTTCATTCCATTACCACGCGAGCGAAGCCACGGACGGAAGCTAGTCATGAGGAGTTGAAAAAGGGAATTTGTATCGCTTTTAAAATTTTAATGGTCAGCCAAAACTCGAACAAAATTTCGTTCGCTATAATAATGTCGCTATTTTCTGAAGGTATTAGAGTTCTTTGTGGCGGGCTCGTCGGAGGAGGTACTGCCACCATGCCTATTTCTGCCGTGAAGCAGCTGAGCTATGTTTCGGTTTGAAGGGTATAGGTGCCGGTGAAATTACAGGCACAAGAGGCTTATCATCTTCATGTCTCAAGTTGATGGACGTAGGGCGTTGCATCGTAGAGCACATTCCGGAAAAACGTGATCTACGATGCAATGCTTTGTGATAGGTCATGGTTACCACTTAACATCAGGCGGGCCATGTGCTTGTTCCATTTTAAAGTGGTATAAAAAAAATTATTAATGTCGCTACATTGAATCAGTTTTATTCTGTAGATTCCCTTGGTGTTTTACTGGTGTATCCTTTTTTAAGGGTTCAAACTTTAAGCAATTCATTCGCTATGTTTATGACATACTTGCTCATTTCTTGCAATCACATTTAACATTCCACGCTAAAAAACAATCATTAACTGTTACCTAATGCCATAAAACCAAAGTAGATCTATGTCAAAGCGACCTTAGACCATTTCGAGACTCAAGACTGGATTTAATGCTTTATGGCTTCATAGGCGTGGCTAAACTCATAAAATGATTGATTTACTATAAACGGAAATAACTAATTTTCTGCTTTTCTAATTGATTTTAGATGAACGTAAATGTGTTTTTAAGTATCAATAAGGATAACACTAAGGATACTGTATTGTTTGGTTTTAATAAGTAGTTCTTTAACTACCAATAAATATTAATATATATGTAGATACAATCAGTTTAGTACCTACTTAATGTGTGATCCTAATAACTTGGTCAGACTAGCATTGTACCTAAAAGTTTATAATAAAATTTACTATTCATGAGTGACGATCTGCGAAAGGCTGCTGGTAGAAGCTGGATGCGTCGAGCTCAGGACAGGGCGCAATGGCGCTCATTAGGGGAGGCCTATGTCCAGCAGTGGACTGCTATAGGCTGATGATGATGATGATGATGAGTTTTAAAATTAATATCCATTTGAAAATCGTTTTAATGTACATTTAAAATTTAAAAACCATAAAGTCTTGCTTAATTTGACAATAAGTACTAAAACTTTTCGTGGATGTGTAATGGTTTTCATTTAATAAAAGAATCCGGATGTGAGATGTGAGTGGGAATCTTTTTAGATGTGTTGGGAAGGACCCATCTATTCTAACCCTTTTTTTACCCGTGACAACGTGTACCTTTGCGATTTTTTTTATTATGGGTTGTGTAGTAAAGGCGTCAAACCGTAATAAACAAACAAACTAACATTCTCATTAATATTAAAAGATAAGATTGATTTTCAAAGTATACAAAAAACATCAGAATCATACATCGAATTTGTGTAAATGTACAATTTATTATTTTAATATTGTATGGCAACCCTGCGTGGTTTGCTGGCTTCTGTTTCCAACTTCCGTCTAGTATAGGCACATGCACGTCTAAAATAAATAAGGTTCTGGGGGTCTACTCTAATTCAACGAAGTACGAAATTGCGTGTTTGGTTTCTTGCGATTGGTACACGATAATCGAACAAATAAACCAAGATTTCCACACAAAGTTCGTAATGTGTGACAGCATGTATTCTGTGGTGACAGTCCGAAAATTGCGCACCCTATTTCACAAAACATACGACTCTACTATTGGAATTGACAGTAAAAAAATCGATCAATCGCATGGAACGAAACACGGAATTGCGTACTTCGGTGAATTGTAGTAGGCCATAGGAGTGTTACATATGAAGAACTCACCATCTTCCATCTTCTCTCCATCGTGTCCCACACAATGTATTTTTTTCATCATAATCATCATCCTATAGCAGTCCACGGCACAAGACATAGGTAGGTAGGCGTTTCCCAATGATCGCAATTGCACCTTGTCCTCAGCTCGACGCATCCAGCTTCTAGTAGCAGCCTTATTATTAAACTTAAGAGTAACTCGCAAAGTTTGTACCAACAACAGTACGCTCACACATTCCAATAGCAGTGTCGGTCAAAATTATAGTGTTTTGTTTCAATAAATTCAAATGCTATTCACTCAATGACGAATCAAAATAAAACCAAAACTAATTCTTGAAGGTAAAGCTAGTTAATAGTTAGATGAATATCGTTTCCTGTACGATTCGCTATGAGATATCAAAGTGCACTTTAAGTTGAGCTGTAATAGCTATGATAATAGTAATCGCTAGGTAGGTAGGTACACACGATACTTGTATCTAAGTAGGAAGTGAGGGTCAATGATCTGTTTCATTGTTGTTGGTAAATAATAACGTGCCTACTCTTAACTTGATATCGCCCTTACAGTCAGACAATCTTGACCGACTGGTTGTAGAAGGAAAGACAGAAGGTAAAAGACATCGCGGACGATCACCTAGCCGTTAGTCTGACCAAATCAAAGCGCTTTCGGGGCTCCCTTTGACTGCCGCCTTGAGCCAAGCCGAAGACAGAACAACATGGAAGCAGCTCATCAATACCCCAATAAAAGTCTTTTAGGATGAGCATGACCTTTAGCAATGAAGAATGAGACCTACTCTTTGATGGTAAGTACGTACAACGTTCTGTAATACTAAGTTCTTTTAATTTCTTTGGTATCCATTTATCCTCAAGTGTTTTAAAAACAAATTCTGGGCTCAAGTGAAGCGCACTTAGCAGATGGACTGAGTACAGGAGGACTAGAGCGTTGACCGAGTGGTGGCAGATATGGTTACAGGAATAGGGGACGTCTTCCAGCATGCCATAAATTCCAAACCCACATATCCCCACGCTGGATATGTGGGTTTAGAATAGTAGGGCAGCTTCTCGCAACGCCGACGCCGCTACCCGCGGTCGGGGCCATGGAATTTGGTGTTAGGCAGCGATTTGCCGGAGTCGGGCGACGCGACCGACGACGTCGAGGCGTCGTCCCCTTTTTTTGCAGAATGCCCCACGGTCCGCTGCCAGAGCCCCGTCTGTTAGTAAGCAGGATGTGCCCGGTAAGGTTGGCTTGAGTTTCGAAGAGGCAAATAAAACCCCTTACATCACAGTCGTACACGAATGCGATCATTGCGGCCTCGTAGTCCTTTCTTCTTCGTAAGAGTAAGTGGCCAATTCTGGGTGTCGGATTTTTATTCCAAGGACCTCCGACTTAACTTTGACCTCTGACTGAAAAAGCCGGGACCAACATTATAACGTGCCTTCCGAAGCACGATAGCGCTCAGATCTAAATGCCATAAACGGTGCCATAAACCTATCCAAGTAGTGACCGGGTGGAATGTACATAACCAAGTTGATCTGCCAAAATAAATAAACGGAACATTTCACTGATCCTAAATTAGGCAGAGCAAGTAGGTACTATTACCAATCAGACTGATAAAGATACGTTGATCAGATACTTATTAAACACCCAGAAACAGAACAAGCATCTATGCTCATCACACAAATATTTGTCCTGGGCGGGAATCGAACCTGCGACCTGCAGCTCAGAAGGCAGAGTTACTACAACTGAGCTATGGGGTCAGTCAAAACTGTAAACACTGATGTAAGCCACGCAACGAGTGCTTCGTAGTTGAAACGGTGTTATCATCTAGCTAGCTACGTCTAATAGACATAGATACGTAGATGCATTGCATATTTATGTCATTCAAATCCAAAATTCAACCATGACCAATATGTCAAAACTAAATGTAAGTTTCGAAATTAAATTTTGAAAGTCAAAATAAGTAAGGCCACACGTGCTACCGTATAAGGAAGTGTGTTAGGAGTTAAAAACTATCATTTTGAATCAATTATTTTTATTATGTTGCAATAGGTACACTGTTCACCAAAGCGTAACATAGATAGACCAGCAGCATTAACTCATAACTTTTATAACTTAACTTATCTAATAATTAGACTTGTGAAAGTATTATCGCTAAATAATTTTGACGCGTCTTTTTTTGGTGTGCCTATCTTCTTTTAGCCATATTGCATGTCGAATTCTCGCTAAATTATAAAAGAAAACGGGCTGTTATTACATATAATGCAAATTATCAAAACATCAACGAAATTAATAAATGTTTTTATCTGTATAAAGCCCTATATTTCCTAATAACTGAGTTACAACCAAACACAACATCTTGCCGCCAAACTTTGTCGTTCTCGCTGGTGCATAAAGCAACGCTAGGTGCCGAGACTACCGAAAAAAAAAATATTTGTGAGATTTATACATGGTGGCGATCATCAAACGAAGTATTTTATAGCAAAATTATAAGGTTTAATTAGGTAAAGGCATTTTATTCAAAAATGTAATCAAAATTTGTTGATGCGATTCAGTGAACAATGGGTTTTAGTTTTGAATCATTATCATTATGTTGAAATAAGCACAAAACATTTAATAAAGAACTTATTCTCGAGTGAAATTGTTACTTAACCGTTTTCCAAGTGTAACGTGACACCCACAACGTAGTCATGACACTTAAATAAATTCTTACAATTACTTATACAGTGTGACAATTAAGTAACGTGTGTTACATATTCTAGATACTTATAAACTAGATACATAATAATAATAAATGTACTATTGACATAATAATGTTTACAAAATTTTAGGAGCCAGTATAGTCAACTAGCTAACGCTCGCGGCTTCGCTCGCGTGGTACCCGGATAAAAAGTAGCCTAATGTGTTAAGCCAGGTCACAAACTATGCATAATCAAGTTTCAACCAAATCCGATCAGTAGTTTTGACGTGAAAGAATGAAAGAATAACATGATACTCACAAAAAATCACATTTAATATTTTAGAGTAGGATAGTAGGACTAGTTGAACGACCCGTGACTTCGTCCACGAAGAGGTTCATCATCATTGGCCTATAATACTTAGCAGTCCACTGCTGGTCATTGGTCTCCCCGAATGAGCACCATTGCGCCTTCTCCTCAGCTCGACGCATCCTGCTTCTACTAGCAGCCTTTCGCAAATCGTCAGTCCACCTGGCCGTAGAGTTTATTCAACTTCAAATCTGCTGCATCCTTTCAGGAGAATTCCTGTCATAATGCACCCCTGCTCTTAAAACTGTGAGATTTGCCTTCGCGTCGACATGCCAGATCGGACTGTCAGCCCCACGTACGTTTCGGACTGCGGCGGGTTGGAATGGAGCGTGCTGTTTCCCGCGGTCCAAACTTTACGTATGCGCTTATTGCTCGCGGCCTATGTGACAGTCTGCGACGAAATGTTACTTTATATGACGTCGCGTCGTATTGGTATCGCGTTCATCGCTCAACTCACACAAGACACCGCCTTAGAGTTAGTACAATTGATAAATTTTGTAGTACCTACTTATTATAGTGTTGTATTTCTAAGACCGGTACGGTATTAGCAGCCTGAAAGGTTAGCCTAGATTATTTAATATTTTAAAGGTAGTTATTTTATTAAAATTAGTTGCTAAATAGAGGATAAGGCATATTTTATTTAATTTTAATGACCTGGACATTAATGGCGGACTTCCGTTGAGTAATAAAAATCTACATAGATAAGTGTTTCTACTTATTATGAGGTTTCGCAACAAAACATGATCATTTACAATGTAATTGAAATAAACTTTTAAACCATCGCCTAACTGTAAGAGTGGGCGTTTGAAAACAATTTTAAATGATTAACTGCTTAGAGAGATTAATTTCAATGCAAAGAAGATGACAAAATCAAGGTTTTATGTGACTGTTAGAATAATAGAAGAGTAAACCAGTCTACTTACTACCCGAAAGGGCATTGAGCGTCGCTTTGCCCCAACCTATGAAGTAACATAGCACTTCCATACGACCTAACCATTAAATAAGATTTTTTCAACAAATTGATTTCTTCAGAATCTCAATATTGATGTAAATTTCCTATTAATGTTAGGTTGTCTAATTCATAACTTCATGTTCGACAAAATAAATATAATTTAATGCAAAATCTTCATCATCATCATCATCCACAGTCCGACTTTATCCACTGCTGGATATAGCTCTCCCAAAATATGTGCCATCTACCACGGTCTTGTGCTAGTCGTATCCACGAACGTCCGGCGACGCGTATCTTGAAGGATTCATTACAAAGTGCTCCCCTAATATAACAAATTCACGATAATTAGTTAAAAGCTTATCTAATGAAAATAAAATAGCCTTTATATATTTAACTCCAACTACATATTGTAAGATATTTAATTCAACATTTATATATTATTTACATAATATTAAAAGGGCACCCAAAAGCGAATCAATTCAATTCAATATGTTTATTACAAGTAAGAGATTTACTAGAGATTTTTACAATTTCAAGTAAATTAACATTTTTACAATGACATTAAATTAATTTGGTACATAACCCCGTATATCCCTACACACTCATGTGCCGTGCTCCCAGGCTCTTTTGTCATCAAGATAATTATTGACATCATAATACGCCTTGTTTACTATGATAGTTTGAACAATTTTCTTAAATTTATTCTCCGAGAGGTTAATAATTATATCTAGTAATAAGCTGAAGTACTTAAGACATTGTCCTAAGAATGACTTATTTACTCTAGCTAATCTAGCAATTTTATTTCTATTTCATGTATTTTACATATGCCCATCTCCTAACCTCCAATCAAGGCCTCCTCCATGCAATTTCATTATTGCCGATCTTGAACGATTCTGTATTAAGTATATGTAGTATAGTATAGTAATTCTAGTGTTTTCTTGCAATTTCTACTTGATGTACCTACTAGATGTAGTAGAGTTCTTTGTGGAGGGCTTGTCCGGGGAAGTACTGTAATCATGCCTATTTCTGCCGTGCAGCAGCATTGCTGGGTTTCGGTTTTAAGGGTGTGGGGGCCGTTGAAATAATAAATTATGCTGGACACTATCACACAGGATCATATAGTCCCAAACTAAGCAGAGCTTGTATCATAGGAACCACACAAATTACAGGCACAAGAGGCTTTTCATCTACATGCCTCAAGCTGATGGACGCACGGTGTGGCATCGTAGAGCGCGTTCCAAAAAAACGTGATCTACGATGCAATGCTTTGTGATGGGTAGGTAATGGTTACAACTTAACATCCATATGCTTTTCCTATCTTCAAGTACCATAATAAATATACCAATATCGTCGCACCACCTTTTTTTAGGTCTTCCTCGAGTGCGTGCTGCGACGCAAATAAAAAAAACATATATTTTATTAAATAATCTAACGAAATCTAATTGAATGCTAACTTGCATTGTCGTTTTATGTGGTTAGGCAAGCAGTTAGTACTGACATGGTATACTTAAGATAATTAACACTTTAGAATGATACCATCTAATACTGTCTAGCGTATTATTTTAAGCACATAATTGTCACAGCTTTTAAAAATAACAGCTTGTTCACTATACCTGTATTGTATGTACTCCATCAAAAACAATGTAATAGTTATTAAGAACAATGACGTTAAAAAATATAAGCCAAGCAGAGTTTCTTGCCAATTCTTCTCTGTTTGATCGCGTTACGAATTGGTGGTAAATTAAAAAAAATGACGTTTCAAAGTGTACTATACAGTTCCTACTGAATAAATAAATTTTGGGTTTGAGTTTGAGTTTGACTGAATGGCTTTCTTTAATTTTTCTTTAAAATTCTGTACAGATAACCATAGGACAAAATTGAAGTAGTTATCTAATTCACCTAATCTAAATGTATGGGAAATCATAAATAAGTCTATCGATTGGATGTAAAAATAAACAATTATAATACTTTGATGATGTACCAATCAAAATGTACTTTTTTTAGAGGGTATAGTTCTTCAGACGTTAAGCCATGTAGGACGGATGCCTTAAAAGCGACCGAAACACAACCTAAAAACTCCTACACCAGAGTTTTCCACTAACTCATACGAAGAAGAAGAAGAAGAATATTGCAGCAGCTTTACCTACCTACTACTTTTATACCTGTACAAACCACTATCCCAACAAAAGTATGTGTATAATCTAATTATTCTTTGACAAAATTGTATTTTTAGGGTGACGTTACCGAACCAGTCAAACGAACCCTTATGGTTCCGCTTTGTCCGTCCGTCTGTCTGTCACACCTGATTATTTTAGGAACTACTAAATCTACCGATTTGTTTGTATTTAAAGTGCACTAATTAAATAAGATTGCAAGTAAAACAAATCGTTTTCATCCCCTAAGGGTCCAAAATAAGAAATGACAAAATTTCAAACGGCTTTGCTTGCAGGGTACCTGAATAAATAGCCATATGTTAATCCAGGTCAAAGTATGCATAGTCCAAGTTTCATCCAAATGCGTCAGTCGTTACGGAGTTGAGACAACTGTTACAAGAATGTCAACGCAGATACACGCAGACACACACACACACACACACACACACACACACACACAGGTACAGACAAACTTTCGCATTTAAGCTATCAGTGTGATTAAATAAAATAATTAGCAGCTCTGAGTATGGGCGTTTCGTTTTTGTTGACTTCTATTATTTAATTTGGTAACGTTTTCGCGAATACAATTTGTGTTTGATTATATTTTTATTATACAGGTGCCATTTATTTTATTTTATTTTTAAAACTGTCATTATTGCTGATACTTTACAGCGCACGGTGACTGTGCCGTCACTGTACACATGTGAAAAGGCTCTTAGGCTGCCCTATGCTGCAATCAACCAGCCGCCAAAGCCCCGTTTGTTAGCAGGGTGCACCACGTGCAGGTGAGGTTGGCTTGAGTTCCGAAGATGTGGGTTGGAACTCCTTACGTACCAATCTAATCTTGATCATTTTTACAAAACCAATGTACCTAATCTAATCTAGATAGATGATTTAAAGAGTGTCAAGTTGTAACTTCTACTCACTAACCGGGATGCTGTAGTGCCTGGGACATTGTTAGATTCAGTAGGCTTCCCAGCACCTATACCATCCTCACAGCTTAGTTGACCTTACCCATAGGAAAGATTTTTTTAGTTGGGGTAAACGAGTTCTTGAGTGGAGACCGCGGCTCGGCAAACGTAGTGTAGGACGCCCTCCGGCCAGGTGCGATCTACGAAAGGCTGCTGGTAGAAGCTGGATGCGTCGAGCTCAGGACAGGGCGCAATGGCGCTCATTAGGGGAGGCCTATGTCCAGCAGTGGACTGCTATAGGCTGATGATGATGATGATGATGATAGGAAAGATTGGTCTATACGTGTGGAGCTGACTAAGCAGCGGATTTCCTTACATTTACAACTGTTATCATCATTGAGATAGTAACAATATATATCATACTAAAAAGATAAACGTATGAATAGATGGAACCATACCCTTCTGCTCTCGTTTTGGACACCCGAAAGCCTCTGTTCCGATACAACATAACTCAAAGACTAAAATTTCGTAATCTAAAGGCGCACAGCTCAAAAAGTGCCCATAAGCAGCCCTCATCCAAAAGAAGGGATGCTTAACCTTCCTTATTCTGTTGCTGCCTAGAACAGTTAGTGGTACAGGCTCCTGCCTAGTTTGGAATAACTTGACCGTATGTGATATGACCTCCGTCCAGGTGGGGTGACGATCTGCGAAAGGCTGCTGGTAGAAACTGGATGCGACGAGCTCAGAACATGGCGCAAAGGCGCTCATTAGGGGAGGCCTATGTCCAGCAGTGGACTGCTATTGGCTGAAGTTGATTATGATGATGATGTGAGATGTCCTATGTTTTTATTTTAATTTTAGTGTAAAGTAATAGATTAATAAAAAATACAGAAATCCCGAATACTCGCTGGTCAAATACTGTTGATAACTGTCCATATTTGACGTAATTGGCAGTTGTTCAATTGGTATGGCATGTAGAGGTATGTAGTGATTATATTAATAGATCGTATTAAGACCATAATGGGTTTTGAAACCAATAATAAGTCAAACAAAAAATAAGATCTATTGATCTTGATCTGATATCGGCGACAATGTGACTGTTTTGTTACGAAATTGAAATTTCGTACGCTTAACCTTAGAAACTGAAGATAGGACAATTCTGAGACGGACTAATATACGATTCACACTTTATGGCGCGCGTTGGAGACCATCGGAGAGCATTTTATAACATACTAAAGGAAATTCCACAATTTACGCAGCTTTGAGTTTTGTCAAACACTGTCATAAATAGATAAATAGACCCGTAAGTAGATATTACATGCAAATAAGGAACTTAAATGCTTTGTGGATGTTTCAATTTCCTCTAGCATGTTTTAAAATGCGCTTCGATGCTCTCCTACGCGCGCCGATAGGTGTGAATCGTACATTAGTACACTTTTTGAAATTGTGTTTCAAATGCATTGCATTTACAAACGTGTCGAGGTGACGATACATATCAAACCTCCCTCTCTCTCGCACAATTCAACATTTCAGAAGATATAAAATCACTGAATTTAGCTATGCAAAATAGCAAAAAAACCTTTACGGCCTAGAAAATAACAATACAAAGGTTCAGCAAGAATATCATGTTGAACCCAACACGTTTTCCTACCAAAAAATTTGTACCAAAATTTATCACATTGGTACAAGTTTTTTGGTAAGAAAACGTGATAGAATCAAAATGATATTACTGTTGAACCTTTGAATTGTTATTCTCTAGAATATGAAGGTTTACTATTTTGCATAACTATGGTCAGTGATTTTATATCTTCAAAAATGTTGAATAGTCCGAGCGAGAGGGAGGTTTGACATGTATATAGTCGCCATATAGCACATGAATGACATGTGTTCAACTTCCGACTGTGTTCAACTTTAGAACTGCCTTTCTTATTTTTTATTCCTCTTCAGACAGAAATAGAATTAAACTAGCACACAAAGGGTTCTGTACTGTTGTATGGGAGCCTCATTTCAATATATATTTTATTTTGTTTTGTATTGTTATAGTGGCAAGAAAAATGCACTACCTGTAAAATTTTAACTGTCTGGCTATCACGGTTCATGAGATACAGCCTGGTAACAGACAGACAGACAGACGGACAGTGGAGTCTTAGTTATAGGATCCCGTTTTAACCCTTTGGGTACGGAACCCTAAAACTTGAGTATAGTCTTGCGAAATTTTGTAGGATATAGGTTAGTTTGTAGGATTTAGTGATTGCTTGGATCAAGAGAAGTTTAATATTATGATAATTTTTTGAGCTTGTTTGTGTTGAATTGAAACATGTTTATGAACATTTGAACATGTCTATACGTAGAGATCAATCATTGGAGCCGGCTTCTTGGATCTTGTCTCCATGTCAAGCTGAGACAACCACGAATGTATTCGAATGTATTAGGCAAATTACGAACTCGTAATAAATAATGCTACTCGCGCACGCCTAGTACAAGATGAATTTAAATAGGCATTTTAATAAGTTAATGTGCGGATAGACATCGTAACATCAACATAAAAGTTTCATAGATTTCTCTCGCTAATGATACTCATTTACATAACATGACGTCTTCTTTTATTTTTATAGTTACTACATCTCTACTATATCATAAAACAGTAATATGTCGAATCACGCATTCGACATATTTAAAAATTTTGAAAAAACTTCTTATTATTTTTATAAATTTGGGTTAAGTTTTTATGCTTCCTATAGATTGACTGAAAAATTCTAATTAGTCCGTCATATTACACTATCAAAAAAATATTGGACATGTTTTTACTTTTGGCAATTAAACAAAAAAATACCCGTGCAAGTGCTTGAAGTTCGCGTGACGTCACGCTTAGTAACTTTTTACATAACCGTAACGTCACGAGCCCCCACTCCCTACCTTTCCTCCGTCAATTTTTATTTATTTGATAAATTAAAAAATACGCATCCAATATTTTTTGTTTATTTCTGTGACGGAATAATAAGAATGATTATTGTTTTTACCCAGTCGTCATTCCTATTATTACTAATAGACGCCTTGCGACTTCGTCCGCTTAGAAATTCTTCAGGGGTTTGGTTTCAAGGAAATCCTCTGCTTAATATTATTTCGGGGCGATATAGCTATAATTTGTTCTGTATACTTAAATATTTTCTAACTTATATCTATGTTATATTTTAACAAATTAGGGCAAGTAGAACAATGACAATATAAAAAAATGAACCGTTGTTTGGTGCAGCCATTTTGTGCCCGAACTCCACAAAAATTTTTCAAGCCTGATAAACAAGAAGCTAACTGTAAAAATTAAGCACACCACAAGCGGCTTTGACGCAAACGTAGCCGCGCGCGGGTGTACTATTAACCTAACCTACCTAATCATTATGTATAAAGTGCGATTTTTTGTTGACAAGTGCACATAGTAAACACTTCATTATAAAAAGTCCAATTTAATAGGTATCAGATTAGAATTCAATTAAGCGTTATAATTTAAAACACTTTGTAATTCCTAATCATTACTGACGGTTTGTTATTTATATTTGAGCAGAGCAGAGATGCAATTAGGGTAACACCCTCGCCAGTCTACAAAGTGTTCAACGTGTAACTTTCAGTCATCACACACACACACACACACACGCACACGCACACACACACACACACATGGCGCGCTTGTGCAATTTCAGTTGTTTTATTTACTGTTTAATTTACACCGCTTCACAGAAGACACCAAAAACTCTATCAGTTTAGATGAAGGAAAAATAATTATTGTTCTGAATGTCACCCGTAAATGTTTATAAATACAATATAAAAAAATCGAAATATTTGTGTGGAAGATATTATGAAATATGAATGATTATAATAAAGAACGAGCTTACGTTGATTATGAAATAAAAATAAGTACATACTTTATACATGCTCGTTAAAAATTAAATATGTACTTATTACAACATAAAAGTAACAACAATTTACATGCAGCCTTCGCAAGAGTTTAATCTAATAAGAACACACCATTAACATGTTTTAGATCATTTGGCCCTACCTTAATAATTCCAATACGCCCCTGGGGAGCAAATTACCAGTTTGATTATTCTAAATTCGTGTTATTTGTTATACCTGCTTTATTCTGTTTACTTATCATAGATAATTGGAACTGCTGACTTAGGGGATGGCCGTGCAAGACGTGCCCTTAAATAAAGATTGAAGTGCTATAAATGAAAAAAAAAACTGTTATAGTTTTTCAATCATTTTTAACGGCACTAAAATCCAGTAAGAACTCGATTAACTAACTATTTTGAGTACTCAAAAGGGACAATTGCTTCACCTACCTACTAACTTCCACTCGCGGCTATCTTCCGGATAAAATGTTATTCATGGTTTAGAACTACATAGTCCGAACCTTGAGCTTAATCCTACATTCGTTTTGGCGTCTTCTGCTTCTTCATATGAGCTAGAGGCAACTCTGGTGTTGGAGCTTTTAGGCCATCTGAAGTTTTGGCGTGATGGAGGAACAAACATCTTCACATTTTATTTTACAAACTGATCTTCTTGTACTAATATCAGGATAGGATAGTAGGCTAAGTAGAATGGTGCTGCGATTCATATCGTTGCCCTACGGCCTTTAAGGACCAAACCGCGGCACTTGATAAAATTAAAAACAGTTTTCCGTGATCCATTCTTTTTGGGATGATTATTCCTTGTACCTACTAATAGCAGGATAGGATAGTAGGATACGAATAATGGTGCCGTGATTAATATCTTTGCTCTACGGCCTTTTCGGACCAAACCGCGGAAATTAATAAATTTAAAAAAAAATTACAAGGTCCATGGTCCCTGGTACTTTTAATAGTTTAAGTACGATCACTTTCTATTGAGAATAATATAATGTACCTGTGTTTTGAAATAATTTCAATTCAAAGGATCAAATTCTATGAAATAGTTTTTTTTATTAAATTCATCATCCACAGCCCGACTTTATCCACTGCTGGATATAGGCCTCCATAAGCTTGTGCCATCCACCACGCTCTTGAGCTAGTCGCATCTACGATCGCCCGGCGATGACAGGTGATGACAGGTGGAGCAGAACATTGACCGAACGTGTAAGCCGAAGGTAGGCAAAAGAAGCGGTAGAAGACCAGCGGAAGCGAGATGGGTCGACGACATAGTAAATTAAATTGTACTTGTTTCTATTAATTATTATTTTGTATCAAAACTAAAAGGGGAACAAGCCTCATTTTTGAAACCCAAGCCCTGGTGAACCACAAACGGGGCTTTGGTGGTTGGCTAATTGCAACATAGCGTAGCCTACAGCTAAATCCCTTGCAGGCCATCCACGGACAGCAGCATCGGCAGTGCAAAACGCTGGACCCTGCCAAACCACTACAATCCAAACGACTTGCTCAGTATGGGTTTTAAATAGGCATTTACTGTTATTGTTAGGGTGGTATAGGTATATTCTATTCCTATGTCTAGAAGTAGACTTATATAGGCCAGTGATGTTATTGGTGTATGCCTGAAGGGGTATTTTCAAACTTTGAAAACCTCTCAGAGCCGAATCCAATAGTGACTATTGAACAGATTAACAATAATGTTTTGGGGTGTGTTGTATAGTGATGCGCCATTGTGTCGTGATCACCATCAGCAGCTTTTACGATCCTAGAAATCCGAACAAAAGTTGTCAGATTCCATTCGGAAAATCTCCTAAACTAGGTACTTATTTCATAATATTTTCGTGTGATTAGAAATCAAAAAATAATGCGTTGCTTAAAATATATGTGCATGTATTTACTATTACAACAAAAACGAGTCGGCACTGGAAATTTCTTTTATATTTAAATCGTTTGAATAATTTTATTAAATCAAAACATCGTGGGAATATAATAATGCAAATGGTTCATTATTACAACATGTTTTATGACTCTTGCAGCTTATTGACACTGTAGTGACCATTCTAGATCTGGCTGTAGCCACATCCAAGGTCTATGACAACGCCCAGGTGCTTTCGGCTAATAAGCAAGAAATTTTATGTTTATTACCATTGATTTATTCTGCTGCCTTTGAATAGGGATTTGGACAAAATACGTTTACAAGCGAATTACAACATGTTCGGTGTTTAAGATCAAGTGCGCTTATATAATGTTAAACTACATAGGCAGAATTTTTTAAGGATATTCTTAATTGATTGGCCCCGTTTCTTTTTGAAAGACTAATAAAAAAATGTTTCATAATATTGAATTAGGTACTAAATAATTGGCTTGATTTCTACTAAAGACAACCATTATAGTAAATAAAAAATATCAACCACAGTACTTTATAGAGTCTTTGGGGTTCTTTGAGAGTCAATAAATTCTCTGGAACTACTGAATTGATTCTGATATTGTGTTTTTATTGGGAAGCTAAATTATCCCTCAGGTTTCTTTTATGTCATTATTTAACGGTAATAAAAACCTACCAAACGAATTTTTTGAAACGGTTATCTAGTCTATTACATACATAAACAATAAAAATCTATTGCCGTGAACGCCGCAAACGGCTCAACCAATTTAAATATTAATTTATTTAAAAAAAAAAGTTATTTTGTATGGGAATTGCCACTTCTGATTAGGTACATAAAAATTGCAGATGGTGATACGAGCTTTTCCAAGTTATCTGTCTATGAAAAAAGCTATGAGCATTGAATAATGAACACTTTATTGCGAGGAACATACAAAAAATCAATAACATTTTAAAAATGTTACAATGGGCGGATTTATCGCTAAAAGCGATTCGAGCATTCCTCTTGGCGTCGCCTTGTGGTACAGTCTTACCATTATTATATTGATTTACTACATAGCATTACCAAACACACTCGTTAGCAGACATAATAACCATTAATGCATAATTGATATTAATCTAACCGAGGCCAAAGAATGCTTATTTTTATGTGGGCGGTTACCATTAAGCTTTCGAAATTTTTGTTTACTCCGTACGTAGTAAATGATATCAGTTTGAATTTATTTAAGGTCCATGCACACGCGTCCGTCACGTCGCCATGAAAGCAGTCACGTCATCGTGAAAGCAGTCACGTCAGAAAATATAGTTTAGTAAATAAAAGCCTATCAGACTTTCTGAGAAGTTTGAGCAGTTTTCTTTACAGGAGACACTGCATGCATGTTTCGCCTATGGACGCTATTCGATAAAGATGACTTTGGAATATGGCAATATGGATGAATTTTATCACTATCTCGCCCAAAATTCAGAGCAAAACTGCCAATAAGCAGAGAACATGCCCACCACCAATCTTAATGCTTCTCGCAGATTCTCGTCAAAAGTGTGAATAGGGCTGAGATATCATACCCCACGGCGTTTGCTAGCCTGGAGACCCGAGACTCAATCACAAAGACCAGCGAAAACTAGTTTCAAAATAACGCTTTGTCATTGGCCGACATTTTTCGTTACGTTTGCAGCGTCAGCGTCAGGATGAAATATTCGTGATCGCCCTACCGGTTTTTATTCCGCTAATTGCCGTGTGACTTTAGAAAAAAACTATACCTTACGCACTCCATGCGTCTTGGTCAACATCGGTGACTGATCGTGATCGGTGACTCGACTGTGATGTGAATGGTGTGCATGTACCTTTAGCCTTTCGAAATTTTTATTGACTTCATAGTAAATGATATGAGTATGAATCGACTCAGACTAGTTATGGCACGGTCAATGTTACTCATTAACAAATAATGTTCGTAAAACAAATATTGTGAAACGGTTTGATTGCTTTGATTGAAAGAGGTATTACAGTTTTGAATGGCATAAAATGTTACCATTTCAATTAATAAACAAACGACTAGATTAGAGTAGTTACTGAATATACATATTTAGCATTCTTCGGCATCAAGAGTAGAAAGAGATTGACAGTTAGCGACAGATAAATTCAAGACTGCAAAGTCGCCACCACCGTGTTACCACTGAATTACCATATTGACCAACTCGTTGATCATTTCATTTACCTTTGGTCAAGAGTCGTGTTTTCATTATTTATGAAGGAAGTACATTTTTTTCATCTTGAACGACAGTGTCATTTTTGTTTTAATTTATTTTCTAGTATTTTTCTGGTTTATGTTATATAAATTTTTACCAATATACCTTAGTAATAAAACAGAAGTGAAGTAAAATGGAATAAAAGTGAACTTGAGCTGGAATTATCTGACGGAAAAAATTGTACGCCTTTTTTGGATCTTTTATGGTATAGTTGCCATTGCTATAGCAGAAAACAGGACCTGACTGAAGACTGGACGACTGGACTTATAAACCGTACCACGTTTCCTCATAATGTTATGAAAAATTATACTTGATACTGGCGAAATTATGGAGAACTATCCCAGAAGCCATTACATAAAGAAGTGAAGTGAAACGGATATGACAGTTGTGCGACTGCTTGATTGACTAGTTTAATAAACGTTGTTTATTTGACTATTGGAAAAACACGCTTACGTGGATGGCGTGAAGTTAGCATCTTCCGTTGAATTTTCAGCCAAGAAGAATTTGTCCTGCAGTGTACCTACTTTTACAGAGCAAAGAAGATTAAATGAGATCATCTATTTTTGGCAATAAGATCCTTATCTAGAATTTTACAAAATTCATCATCATAATCATCAGCCTATAGCAGTCCACTGATATGTCCACTTGATATAGGTCTCCCCTGATGAGAGCCATTGCGCCTTGTCCTCAGTTCAGCGCATCCAGCTTCTATCAGCAGCTTTTCGCAGATGTCACTTCGCTTGGCGTGATGAGTTTTTTCGTCACCCATACTGTTATTTATAAATAATTAAGTTTTGAGTCGGTGTGTCCTGTGCGTGATTGATAACATAAGAAGCGAACTATGGAGCGAACTAAGTTTGGAATTTCAATAAAGGATAGAATCCGCAAACTGACTATCCATTGAACTAAAGTTGTCGATGAATTTTGGGCACACCTAAATCTAATCATAATTTTGTTCTTATCTAGGTGTACTATACCTACATAAATAGTTACACGATCTGGGTATATTCGTGCACTTGTAACTATAACTCGAATTACTAGCGATTGGGTGTGTCCTAACCAATGTCATTTGCTTTGAATGTCCGACTGGGCACACGCCTATGCTTTGAGCGTGGGAGGACTAAATGGAGCTTAGAATTTGTTCAATGGCTCGATCAATACGATTTTTTTTTTTCGTTTTACTTGCCTCAATAAAAGAAAAAAAACTGTATGGGAATTGCCACTTCGGATTACTTTCAATAGTATTACGTGGTGTAAAGTTCACCGGGTCATCTAGTTGTTAATAAGGATTCAAAATACCTACATGTTCAAATGTTAGTCATGTATTTATTAAACCTGCTTTAATTAGTAACTGTAATAAAGTACATTTTAAGTGTGACTATAATTAATAAAAGCCATAAAACCAGTGTTTTTATATAAGTCCTGACCATAATTTTGAATTATTAACGACATATAAATGTCTGGCTTTATTTTAAAAAAAATTGACGACAGATTAGATTGAATAGTTTAATAGAGTCTGGGCGGATTAAGAACAGTTGAATAGCATTTAGGGACGCTGCTACAGTGCCTTCCTACTTCCCTAGTACATTTTGCACAATACGGAAATGTTTAATAGCTCAATTTTAATGTTGTTATAATGGAAATTACTGAATTTAATTAAAATATAAATTGATATAATGGCATTGGTAATGTAATGTTTTTGGAGGTTGCAATGTTTTTCAATTTAATAGGGTTTCAAGATAGGAGAAGAGTTCGTTAGTACGAAGAACATTTTTTTTTCATACTGGACGACTTTTGTTTTATTTTACTTTTTTTCTCAAGTATTTTTAGATTTACGCTGTGTAAAACCAATGGTGTTATCAATTTTAAATGAAAGAAAAGTGTGTTCCAGGCTGAATGAAGAAATTTGTCCGCAGAATGTTTTTGTTACGATAATTGATATCAATATACTAATGAACAATAAAACATGCAATAAAACGTGATATTGTTGAAATTGTGGAAGTTTTATTTCAGATTCCATTTAATAAATAAAGAAGAAGAAGACGAAGAAGATTATTAGTTCATTTTTGGCCACACAGATTATTTTTCCATACGCGCATCCACTCCACTGGCGCCATAAAAATAGATCAGAATAAAAAAAAAGGTTCTCATCCAACCTTTTTTTAATGGCCCATGAATTTCAAATAAGGAACTTCATAAAAGTTCATACTGTTAAATCACAAGTCGTCCCGTATTTGCTTATTTGCTTACGACTTTTTTTGCGGCCTAATCAAAAGTTCTTTAAAGTGATATTTGAAGTAAATTGACAATGTAATGTAGGTTTATCACAAAGAGTGAGAGTTACCTTAGATTGCTTATTTTTCCAGTTTTCGTAAATTAACCGAATAATTTAATTGCATATCACCTTGAATTATTTCAACAATCGTTTGTCGCGGGAACCGAACCCCTACCTCCACGATTGTAATTCGAAAAACAATACAATTACAGATAATAACAATTCTTCAATCGTGCCCTTAAACGGATTTACAAAGCGAATTCTCAAGCGTACTCCAAAATTAATCATCGGGTATAAGTTTGACAAGTTGCTATAAGCTTGATCTTTAACGCTTTGAGTGGTGAATAAAATACCGCTAAATAATGCAGGACGTGTCCCTCGAGCATTAGCGTTAAATTTGAGGCCAGCACTCAACGTATTGTAATAGCCGTTGTGCCTAGCTAGTCACTTTTATCTACTGACTAAACATTTGAATGGGACGCTGTGGTGCCTGGAATATGATTAGAAGCATTTTTTTAAATAGGTTAACGTGGAAAATGGAAAGAAAGAAGAATTTAAGTAGTAATAAATAAATAAAAATATCAATGATGTTGGACATTATCACACAAGATAGTATAGCCCCAAACTAAGCAGAGCGTATATTATGTAACCATATGGATATGATACACATTTTTCACACATATATTTTTATATATGCATAGGTACATAACCCAATATAGAAAAGAGTACATGGTTAGCTTCCTTAGCACCTATGCCATCCTCATCCTAGTCTGTTTAACCCACAGGAAGGTTCATATCGAATAACTTCTATGAATAAAAATCTAAATTATAATTAAAACTGTGATGAAGTTGATTGATTGCCAGACAATCAACGCACAACTCAAACCAGTCTTGGATATCTGAAGGTTGTGTACGTTCCATGATTAGATATTGTGGGATGCTCTAATAAAATAATACTGAAACTCTGTACACACCTGAAGACGAGTGCAAAAGAGAGAAAGTCACAGGCGCCACAAGCATGTAGGTACAGGTGTTGTAGAAAAAAAAAATCTTAAGAATATAAAGCAGTCCATTGCTGAACATAAGTTTTCCGAAATGAGCGCCTTGCCAACCTTCTGGTTTAAAAAGAAGAACACAGCCAAATTAAAAACCTCACCCTTTTTGAAGTCGGTTAAATAGAGCTTTAAAGAATAACCCTTTGTAAACTACCAGAGGCGATAGTTTCACAATTGTAGATAAAACGTGTTCGGACATTAGATATCGGTTTCAGCTCTTACTACGTGACTAAATACCTAAATCGTTATGAAACAGAAGTCGGCAATCTTAGATCAATAAGCGAGTTTGATCATTAGTACATTGTACCACGTTTAAGTCTCACGTTCAATATATTTCAGTTTCTTTCAGTTGTTGCATGAAATAATAATGCAATCATGTCTATACATTACAACACAAAAAAACTTTTAAGCATAGTAGACGTACTTTTAGATATGTCTCCTCGATATGAGCGCCTTAGCGCCCAGTTCTCAGCTCGACGCATCCAGCTTCTACCAGCAGCCTTTCGCAGATCGTCACTACACTTGGCTGGAGTGCATCATACACTACGTTTACCACGTTTAAACGTTGTTATATATTTTTTACGTTGTAGGACTCCGCCTATGTCCAGCAGTCGACTGCTATAATCTAGTGATGATGATGATGTCTATACTTTTTATCTAGTCTAGGTAATTTATACATTTAAGCAGCGTCAAGTAATTACTCATAATCTCTGAACAGGACGCTTCAGTACCTGGGATATGGTTGGATGGAGTAGGCTTGCCAGCACCCAAGAATATACCCTCAGCCATTCGGCTTACCCACTGGAAACACATGGTCAATACATGTGGAGATATCTAAAGCGTGGTTTTCCTGACAATGTTTGCCTTTACTGTTTTGATCCCAACTCTCAAGCTGTCTACTATGTACATATATAATATAAAAACCTTTAAGTTTCAGGACAGACTTTTCCTCCCTGTGTGTGTTCTACCGCTTGTATAATGGAGAGTGTTCCGGAGAATTGTTTGAAACGGTGCCTGCTGCTTCTTTCTATCTTCCCACCGCTCGACATCGGCTGAGGTATCATCCACATACATCTTCTCACACTGTGAGGTTCCAGAGGAATTTCCTCCCGCGAACAATCAAACTGTGGAATGGTCTCCCTGCCGAGGTTTTCCCGAGAGACTACAATATGCAGCGTTTCAAAAAGGGCGTTTTAAAATTTTTAAAAGGGTCGGCAAGGCGCATCTACGGTGATTCTACGGGAACCGCTTACCATCAGGTGGACCGTATGCCTGTTTGCTAACTTAGTAGTTAAAAAAAAACATTATTTTATTTATTTTTAAGCAGACTAAAAGTTACATAAGTCTCACGGTAATTAAACATGAGAAAATAAATGATTTAGATAAACAAAAAAGCAGTTATTTAAATGCACAATATATTATGCAAAATTTTTGTTGCGCAAGAGTCACTGCTCGACTTTTAAGGTACTTACCTGTGACTTATCCGTATTTTCAAACAGGTGCCAATGCAAGCTTAAATTGTAAACTTGTCATTGTTTACGAGTTAACGCATAGTTCAAATTTTTTTAATGATTCCATTTTTTTACCCCAGTCATAACTAAAGCATTTTTTATGATCGGTGAGCAATCACACTAATGATATAGAGGCTAAAAAAAGTTTGTGAAAAGTGAGTGAAATGTAAAATATTTGCCTATTGATTAAACCAAAATTTTACACAATTTTTTCTATGTCGATTGAAATGGAACATGCACATGGCAGACTTGATGTTAACTGGTTACCATTATCTATCACAAAGCGAAGCATTTTGAGCATTTTGAACCGAACGTGCTCTACGATGCATTGAATCATGAAGGTGTTATGCCTCTTGTGCCTGCAATTTCACCAGCACCGTTTAAATCGAAAACATAGCAATGCTGCTTCATAGCAGAAATAGGGATGGTGGTAGTACTTCCATGGATGAGCCCTTTCCAAATAGCTCTACTACACTAAATATTTTTAAAGCCGCGGGTAGTAGCTACTATGACGATACTGAGAAAAAGCTACATGGCAAATGCTTTCTACGATTTTTACATCATAGATAATCTTTAGGGTTCAAAACCGTTTTTACCCAAGTGGTAAAAACGGGATCCTATTGCTAAGACTCCACTGTCCGTCTGTCTATCACCAGGTTGTATCTCTTGAGCCGTAATAGCTAGACAGTTAAATTTCAACTGTCTAGCAATCACGGATGATGTTATTTCCAATGCGCACAAAAATCAGAATAATAATAAAATTAATATTCAAGTGGGGCTCCCATACAACGGTACGGAATTCAACTCACACTTGGCCGGTTTTTAAAATGGTTGAACGACTAGTTTTGGGCACACGTTTTGGTAAAAAAAAACTATGTAAGTAGATATACTAGATTGCGTACTTACTATGCTAACACGGTCCTTCGTTTTATAGTTATTTTATTTCGAAAATGAAAATTGGCTCTCTAATCTAAACTCAAAATTTTACCTTGATTACTTCAATAAATTTTGAAAACTGGTTTCCAAAAAACCTTGCCCCGAAATTTTTGGAAACTAGGCAAGCAAGTTAATTCATAATTTCATTGCGTAACTCGAAATTTATTATATTTTGTAATTCGAATAAATTTTAATTCTGAGGTAAGATGGAAAGACGTTAATATTTAAAATGAACGGCTATGAAGTAAAATAATTCATTTTATTTTGTACTAAGAATGTTAATCAAGAAAATAAGTGCACCAATATCCAACCAGCTGACCCGCGCGTTACTACGGAGTTGCAAAGAGACGCTTACGTATTGTATTGATATAATTATCATCATCATCATCATTACTCTATAGAAGTCAACTGCTGGACATAGGGGCACTTTTGATCGCGGGTTCGATTCCCGCCGCGCGACAAATGTTTGTATGATCTGCAAATATTTGTCTAGGGTCTGGATGTTTTCTATGTATAATCTGTATGTAGGTATTTACAAAATACTAAATAATTACAAAATCGACTGCAAGATCTCGATTCCAAACGCCTTCTAAAATAGAACCGTCCTAAGCCTTCCTACGCATACACCTACAATTCTTTAGGTCAGTTACATTGTGCACCCTGTAATAGGACCTTCAAGACAAAATTCGGGTTTGCAAGCCATCTTCGCTCTCACGTCCGAAACTAACAAGGTTCGCCGTTGACGGATACGTCAAGGAGGACATCATCATCATCATTATTTACAAAAACAACATGTATAAGTAGTATTCCGGTCATGTGGTCCTCATACTAGCCCTGCTGGTTCAAGCTGTGCTTAGTTTCGGGCTAAATGATGTTGTTTATTGTTTATTGACTTAATAACTAGAACGGCTTGCGCCAATTACTCTAATTATAAAAATTTGGTTGAGTTTACATCTATACATCTCTACATAGTCAAAATTCAATAAATTACAAATTCAATAGGTAGTCAAATAATCAATCAATATCTTACTTTTACACACACTATCAATAAACATACACACTTTTGTCAGAATTAAATTAGTAGATATTTAGTACACAGTCAATAATAATAATAATGTCAGTAACTATAAATTCCAATACTTAATAAAAAGTCAAATCACTTCTCACAAAAGTTCAGGCAGTCTGTCAAAATCACCTTCCATCTGTGTTGTGTGCTAGTGACCAGTATTATTTGTATACTAGTACCTATAGGAACGCACCCTGCGTCTTCATCCCCCTACAAGGTTTACCCCACTCCTTCAGGGGCTGAATTTAAGGACTCTTTCTTTTGTTTTATTTTTTCTTTTGCTCACCTAACTGCTACTATGTAATTTACCTGGTTACATAATGTAAGGACCATACTCTGAGTTTGAGGGTGCCTTTCCACCAGAGATGTGCTATGCAGCTATGCTGCGAGAATGTAAAAGCTAATCTACGAAACTTTGTGATCGTTTCCACTGATGCTAAGCTATGTAGGGGTGCGAGTAAGATGTGCTATGAAGATGCACCGCCGCAAAGTAGCTGCGCGAGGAAGATGCGCAGCTCGAGCTATGCGATGTATCGATAGTAGGGAAGCGGCGAGGGCGCAATCATCCATAGCACGCATCCTACCATATAAAAAACATATCTTGGTTGAATTCGTTTTCGCCAGTGCTAAGCTATGTGAACCAATGAATAAGATTGGTGGATATCAAACGCATCCATAGCAAAATAGCATAGCACATCTCTGGTGGAAAAGTAGCCTTAAGTTTAAAAACTTACGGTTTAGACTTTACGCTGTGCGTTGATTATAAGTTAGTCAGTTCATCAGTCAGTCAGCTTTATAGTTTTATATTTAGTCAGTCCTTTTTCGTCCGTGACCAGACCCGGCAATCAGCACGACCCGAGAATCATCGCTTGTTCTCAAGTTCTTCTGTTTGCCTAAGTGTTTACTAAAATAAGTTTTATATTTAATACAATAATAACTTTGGATAACGATAACTAATAAGTTATAGCACGATTACGTGAAACAGGATTACGAAAGAGCTGGAAATGTCACGCTTGTAACACTGTTACAATGCACCGGCTGCCATTTTGCAAAACCTAAACAAACCACTCGTTTATAGCAGATGATGAAACATTAATATTTTGATATGTCTTATCGTAACGTATCCTAAGAATTTGGTCAATGAGAACGCGTTCAAAAATTTCAACAAATCAGAAGATTTTGAGTGTTTTGTTTTTTTAAATATCCATTTTCCTAATGAATTATACTCAGCAATTATCTCTGCAGACCACGGTCTAAGCAGAGTTGGTTTTCAGTATACCCCATAAGCTCGATCTAGGCTTTCAGCCTAATTGATTAGTCAGCCGGTGGGTATCACAATAATCACAATTTTCACACTAATCACTATATTTTAACACACTAATATTATAAATAGGAAAATAAGTATGCAACGTGAGTATTTATCTATTTTTATACTAAGTATATAGGTACCCATCTGAATGATATGTTATGTTTATTTTTACTCTTTTTGTATTATTTTATTTATGCCTATATTCCTATTTGTTACACCGTTTAATATTAAGTAGGTGTTTTATTTTATCTAAGTATTCACTCACTGATCTAACCCGAGAGTCGTGCAACCTTTCTGACGTCTGGAACGTTACCTCCAAGGGGTCCACAGAATACCAGCGCTGAGTAGGTGGTAGGTTGTTTTACGTGCTTAGCATTATGCTGAGTTGACGCCTATTTGGCGAGACACTCAACTGCCAGTTTGTGAGGTTGTGTGCGCAGGATATTTACTTTATTAACTGATTCGTAAGTGGGATTAACGTACTCACATAAGCACCTATATTATCATGTGCACTTTTACAGCCTCTTTTATCTTGATTTTTTATGTATATTTATTATGTCGTGTCTTTCCAAATAAATTATTTCTATTTTCTATGTGTGTGTAGTTTATGACTTGGATCTATAGCCCGGTGTCACGAGGGCGAAACCGCAGGCGGAAGCTGGTAAAACATAGTTCTGTAAATACGCAACATGAATAGGAACAATACCGACAACAGCAATAATAATTTATTATCATTCTGTAATAATAGTCAATCGATAACAGTCTAGCTTTCAGTTTCTGAGCAATTAGTTCAAGGATCACAGATAGCTATCGGAATCCATTGGTTTGTATTAATTACCTCATTTTCTCAGTGATAATGTGTTATAATCAATGTTTTCTGATGGGTGTACCACACTATTCCCATTAGGTATTCTATTGATAGAAATACTGGGACTGATTCTCCCACTGTTTCCATTGCTGGCGGCGGCGCCGGCAAAAAAAAACAGTGCAACACTGATCTTATGAATGCGGGCACATAGAAACTATTTATTTATTTCTCTTAAATTAAATTATTTATTAATATTTATTTATTTATTAAAGTGGAAACAGATTCTCAAATAACACAACTGCGTTTTTTGCCGCAATAGAAATAATAGGATATAATTTTGAAAAAACTAAGTTGAGATGGCGTCGGCGGTGAAACGTAAGACTATATAATTGTAAAAAAGTTAAGAGCTCCCGAGATTTTCATTTTCTATTGAAAAATATATTTTCTATTGTATATAATTTTAAAAAAAAACATTTATTTCTGCAAAATGGTAAATAAAGAAATTAAAGGGATTAAAATCATAATCGCTATACCTATATAGCGATACCTCAAAAATACTAGTAGTAAATAGGCTAGATTCTGTTAGATGCTAAAAAAATCTAATTAGTCCGTCATTTAAATTATCAAAAAAAATTGGACACATATTTTTTATTTTGTCAATTAAACTAAAAATGACAAAGCTAAAGCGTGTTGAAGTTCCGCATGACGTCACGGGTAAGTACACTTTTTACATACAAGTGACGTCACGAGCCCCCACTCCCGAACTTTGACGCTCTATAAGTTTGTTAATTTTTATTGATTAAATAAATAAAAAAATACGTATCCAATGTTTTTTGTTAATCAAACTGACGGACTAATTAGTTTCATTATTTGTTAACCCAGTCATCATCCCTATTCCATGATTATTAACGATGTAACGTCTTTAAACAGAAGAGTTTGTTATTTTACACATATTGTGGATGACACGTTCGTGGACGTTTTTTCCACTGCACGGCTTACTGAAGAAGAAAGATGTTTGGATGCCTTATACGACATCACACTTAATACACAACATCATAGAGGGAAAAGTAGAAGGAAAGAGATGAAGGGGAAGACCAAGGATAAATTATATGAGCCACATTAAAGATAAATTAGATGTCATGTCGTATAGGGAAGTAAAGGAGGCTGCTTTCGAAAGAGATAGATGGAAGGAGCCTGATCAGTTTCGTCGACAATAACACAGCGAGTACTGTTACTATTTTCTTTACTGAAAGTAAATTATTTTTTTCTATAAATATACCGACTGTTTGTATCCCAACAAGTTCTATACTTATCTCATTACCTCCCAATGACATCAAATAAGAGTAATCAAAAGAAATAATCATTTCTCAAAGATCTTTGTAAGAAATTACTGTAATTTCATCTTTCTCAATGCATCGTGACTTAGTTGACCAATGTTTTATAATGCCTGAAGCTAGATTGTTGAGTGGTTTTATTGAGTTTTGGCAATTTTAGGCCAAGATCAATGAGCTACATAACGGTTTTTATAAACCTTGAAACAGATAGATTGACGTTGGTATTCTGTCATATGTACCTATGGCATTCGGGCATTCGGCATACCAAGGAAATATTATTGTTTAAAACCAAATATACCCAAGGATATATTTGGTATCTAATTTTAGCCTATTAAACTACTAAGTTTTTTATTTTTTTAGGTTCAAATCCCGCCTGAGTCAAAATTTTTGGGATATATAAAAATCATAGATTTTCCCTGAAGTGTGGGCAAACACTTAAAATACAAAAAATCATATTAAACTACTATTCAAGAAAAATATAAATTTCAGATTTTATAGAAATATTATTGTTTAAAACCTCCTTGGGTATATTTGGTATCTAATTTTAGCCTATTAACCTACTATCCAAAAAAAACAGAATTTTTTGCATAATCTTGAAAGGAAATCAAATTCACTCTAATTCATACTCCGTAATCAGATTAGGTGACGTTTTATATAGTGTTATCAAAAGAATTACCTCTAAAAATTAACCGGATGATGACATTGACATAGTATACAGTGTCAAATAATTATTATAATTAATCACTATAAAATGAGTGTCTACAAGAATGCATATCCGTTTAACTAATAAAATTTGCATTAATGTGACAGCTATTGATCAACCGTGATCACGAAATTCGATCACAGATACCTCCCACACTCATCGCTTATTGATTAAAAAATTACATACCTTGTGGTGGCGTTTCTGATAAGAATTACTCGTAGGTACTCGTAGGTAAGTATATTCAATAGATTTACTTAATTAAAAATAAGTAGGCACTGTCTGTGTCTGTCTACTTCATCATCATCATCATCACCATCAGCCTATAGCAGTCCAGTGCTGGAGCCACCTCTAATGAGCACCATTGCGCCTGTCCTGAGCTCAACGCATCCAGCTGCTACCAGCAGCCTTTCGCAGATCACCAGAAGGCCATCCTACACTACTTCTTATCTACCTACATATATCTTCCCATATTTTTTTAGTTAATGTATTATGAAAATGTACCTACGTTAAAAATGTATCTAAGTAGTATATCAATCATGTGGTTTCCATAACACAAGCTCTGCTTAGTTTGGGGCTACATGGTAATGTGTGATAGTGTCTGTTATTTATTTGATAAGAAACTTATTATTATAATATTACCGTGATATTAAGGCCAAAAACAATGACATCAAAAATATATAATAAAATACCAGAAAAATTTAAAGAACAAAATACTATTTTAGACAATATTTTAGACAGTAGTAAATTAAAAGAATTATTAACTAGTAAGTGTTACTACAGTTTGGATGAATTTATCAAAGATAAGCTATCGATTACGGATGTTAATTGAGTTATATTTTACTACTTAAATATTTTTTTTGTTTTTGAATATAAACATAATACCTACTACTTTTCAAAGCGTAATCGGCCCACCTCCACTCTAATCTTTGCTACGCCCAAATTGGGTAATTATGTATTAACCTAAATTCTATAACTCCTGACATTATAACTAACATAATTAATGCAATAAAGATTCTATGAAATATTACTAAAAACTATTATATTTTAATTCGCAAAGTAAAGTTTTTTACTCCTACTACTGAAATAACGTTGTACCTTTATGGCTGCTTTAAACCTTATCACTTAAATATAACTGTTACAAACTCAATAAATAACTTTGACTTAAACTATTTGATACAAATTCTAAAATGGTATCCCAAATTTTCGAACTAGACAGGACTTAAACCCGCGTCTCTGCAGCTGCAGCAACGTACTATCCAATTGATTGACGCCATGGCTCAGTTGGTAATAGATCTTCCTTCTAAACTGCAGGTCGCGGGTTCGATTCCCGCCCAGGGTAAACATTTGTGTATAAGTATCTATGTATCAGTCTCTGGTAGCCATAGTAGAGGCTCTGCGTAGTTTGCGATCAATATCGCAAGTGATATATCCCGTGTATATTAATTGTGCCACCGGAATAAGTGACGTCATGGTCGAAAATAACTATTTCATCATCATCATTAGCAGCATCAGCCTATTGCATTGCAGTCCACTGCTCCCCCAACCTCCCCCCCATGAGCAGACTAACTATTTAAATGTTCTTAAAAAATACTGAAACGCATAAATAGGTAACTTATAATGAAATCGGCCGTATCGATTGGCATGTAGGTATACAGGTATTTTATTACCTACTTGATAATTTTATCTCAGTAATTTCGCCCACTTACCATAGCATTTGTATTAAACTCATGATATCTAGATCCGTTAGAACTTTCGTTTGAAAACGAAGAAAGTATCTTCGCTATTTTGAACCTTATCATAACGTGCAAAGGTTTATATGAGTTTTACATTTTTGTTGGTAATCTAAATGTCGAGCACGATGGTTGATTAGAAATTGCCACTTCTGATGTCACTGGCATATCGTGTGCGTAGATTTATGAGTCTGGTCAATCATTGTTTTGCATTTTGGTGTACGATCCACGGGCTAGCTTCACAGCACATCAACAGAATATACTAGTTTGTTTCTAAAGTGTGTGGGCATCTAACTTCCATCTTCGGAACCCAAGCCAACCTCACCGGTATGTGGTGCAACCAGCTAACTGGCAGTGCTCTGGCAGCCGACTGATTGCGTCATAATTTACAGGCATAGCTAAATCCCCTGGCTGCTGGTAAGCAGCAAGATCGGCGGTGCGAGAAGCTGTGCTCTGCGATTCCCCATAGCGTTAGGCTTATTTGCATATACCCCTTCTCATTATCATTCTTACTGCTGGGCATAGATGTCCAGCAGAAGACTGTTATAGACTGGTGTTGTTTCCTAAAAAGTTCTACCCCCAACCTCTTTGGTTTGATCCATAACGACCGTTAGATTGTTTAACGTACCTAGCCTACGCTATTTTATTTACCAAATGAAAAAAAAATTGATACTTACATCGAAATAGTAGGTTTGCATGGCTGGAGACACCGCTGTCTTTTTTTCGGCCGATTGATACAACAGTTAAAGTCAACATGGTAAATTGCTTCCAATTTACAATGTAAACAGCATTGTCAATGTCGGCATAAGTGTAACAGAGGCTTAGAAAATAAATTGAGCTGTCACCCTATTGAAATTGTTTCTCAATCTGTCAATGTCTTACAACATTTGGGCATGAATGGGCCTTGCGTTTGGTTAACAGTGAAATATGCCTTGCAGGCTGATCTGCGGGCTCTATTAAAAATAAGTAAGTTTATATGAAAACTAGCGAGTATAATAATCGCTCGGTGTAATTTTTAGCGCCCGGTACGGGTAATGAACGTAGCTATATGAACTTGATTGAAGGTTTTGAATTGTCTATTTACGGTCTTTTTACGTTATTGGTTAAGTTTTAATAAATAGAAGTTAATGTTGATTATAAAAAGGAACGCCGAATTTCATTTTGATAGTCAATGAGTAAGTTAATATTCGATATTAAACAGAGTATTTTTCTAATGCGTGGTTCATAAAACAGTTTGTCTGTATATCTGCTACGATTTGGGATTTGTACTGTTCGGCCAAGTTAAAAGAAACATTAATAAGTGGGTATTATTTTAATAAAACTAAGCATTTTTTTTTCTTAAGTTTTGTAATGTTTTGATCTGTCAATTCGTCCGATCTACATAAATAAAGTGAAATTATGTAGTTCATTCATCTCGATGCACTCCTTCACGTTAAATAATGTAAAACAGGCATTAGAAATTCCTTTTTAAGATCCATCATCATAATAATTATCATAAAATTTGGATAATTTATAAATTTAAAAGCACAAAAAAGACTACATGGAAATTCACTTAAATTTGTTTCGTAATACATTTGGCTATCAAGCCCCGATGGTGGCCAAGTGGAATGTTCTACTTCCGGTGTTTATGGGTTGGAATCTCGGCCAAATTATTATTAAATGATTATTTTACTACTAGAAGAAAGAAGAAAAGAAGAAAGAAAAGAAAATTCGTTTATTCGACCGGCAATGCATAGGTACAAAATAAGTAGGTAGGTACAGAGTTGGTTGGATATACAAAGAATAAAAAAAAGCAAAAACACATTAAAGTAAAAACACTATAAAAAAAAAGAAATGAACACTTAATATTATTATGTTTTGTCTGAATAAAAGACATTCGCTAAAAGCCGTTCTTATGGAAACGTTGTTTATTTGTTATTATTGACTAATTATATACGCTAATGTTCGTTGATTACAAAGGCCAACTAGGCTTAAAAAGATGTCAAAGTAACTACCTAATGATCAAAAATAAAGTTAAAAAGGTGCCACTTGATGAATTATCTTTACTATCATATCTTAATAAAACTTAAAAATACCTATAAAGCAAGTGAGCTTCCATCTTCTGGTCTTCTGGTATAAAAAAGAACAAAAAAACGATTATTACCGTGCGACTAAAATGTGCACGATTTACCACAAAAGAACATTGTCGTAAAAATTACTAATAGGGGCGTAGAACTTTCTTATGCAAGCCATAAATGACAAGCTACAAATTTTTGGACCCTCGTTGGCTTTAACGTGTCATGTGGAAGAGTTCACCTTACCAGCACGCAATTTTATAAATATAAATGATATCATACTACATATTACGATAATTAGGTTAAATAAATTAGGTAGGTATTTTAATAAAATCGAATGGCAGTCAATGGCTGTACATAATACAAAAAAAATAAAAAAATATAATGTCATTTAATAATTGATTCAAAATTGACTTTTAAATATTTTATAGTAAACATTTTCATGTAGAAGCTTCTTTCGTTCCAAACTTTTGAATGTCTGTTGTATCGTGTGTTTTCGTGAAACTCTTCACAGAAGCTTAACGAAATATTTAGATATAAAATATTTTGTCTTTTGAATATCTTGTAGGTCTCCTCCTCATTCGTTCCCTCATCGTGACTCTATTGGTACGTCTCTTCACTGTCTGCCTCCATCGGTTTCTATCGGCCGCCTGATGGTGAGCCACGCTGACTGGTATCTTTAGGTGTTCGGATATTTGGTCCATCCATCGTTTGTTACTGCTTCCTCGTAACCTTTTACCCTCCACCGATCTGGTCAGCATCAGGCGCTCCAGTCGGAGCTTCTGCGAGTAATGCATAATTTGTAATGAATTTCCGCAAAGTCACACAATTAACTGTGTAAAGGAGAATGCCTAGAACCCGTACCAATTGCGACAAAACCGAACGTATCCAATTTTTAATTATTTTGACAGTAGAATCGACTAAAAACTTATTGGAGATTTTTTTGACGCACTTATTTTAGTCTTGGTACCGAGCCCCATAAATAGATATAAACATTTATGTCCCATTGCCAAAACTACTGAACCCAATGAGCTGAGATTTTGCACTGTAAGACCTGGGTGCTTTTTGTCCGGGTACTACGCGAGCAAAGCCACGGGCGGAAGCTCGTCTAAAATACTACAATCGGTGTGTAGTTTTTATACACACTTCACGCTAATGTAAAAGCTGAAGGATTTTTCTATGACAGGTCTTGCTCACAAATAGGCCTTAATAATTTATTGGTTGGTTCAAAAACTAGATCATCATCATCGTCCAAATAGTAACTTACTCACATTTGCGCCAGAAAAGCAGCGGTGCGGGAAGAATGGCATACGATTGTGAGGCAGGTCACTGTCGCGACATGAAGACCACGACCGATCTGTCAAGAGTGTAACGACTGAGAGGGACATAGGTCTAATGAGTGTCATTGCGCCCTGTCTTCAGCTCGACGCAGCCAGCTTCTACCAGCTTTACTAATCATCCACGGAACATTGTTTTGATTTTTAGCAAAACCACACTTGTGTACGTTCTTTGTGAACTTTATTAAGATAAATTTTCTCCACCTCACAATAATGACCCTTATTAACTAGAAGCTTATAAATAAACTCGTATCAACGCTTCCGATTATGAGATAAAGATCGACTTAACTAGGAAAATTTATGACAAGGCCATGGATATTTTGTACACGCTCTGATTGAATTATGATATGGCAGTTCTGTTTCATTGTAAGGTCAGTAGGTTTAGATGATTTGAGAGCTTCGAGTTGTGTAACTCAACTTAACTCAAGTGTTCAAATTGAAGCCTTGAGCCTCTTCAAGAGCTATTAAGGGTGTGCTGTGCCATATTATTAAGCCGGCCGATAGAGCCCCGATTGTTATACAGTAGAGTACCTCGGGCAGGTGAGGTTGGCTCGAGTTCCAAAAAATGAAATTGGAACCGCTTATCCGCTTAGTTGCCAAAATTTAGATTTGGGATAGTTGTAAAAATTAAAAAACTCATTGAAATGAGACAAAACTCAATACAAAAATTAATACTGATGCCAACGCACCGCACTCGCAGTCAAATTTCAAGAGAAAGTATAACAAAAATCAGTTCAGGTAGGTACATTTAGATATTATTTATTAAATAGACCACAAAAGTACAACTAAATTCGATCGTGATCGCAAGCGGTAGACTATTCGAGTACAATAAAACATTCATTTATAATTTCCCAAATGTCAGATTTAAATGAAACGATACGATAACAAAGGCCTTCGTAGAAACCAAAAATAAATGCCCTGATACATTTTTTACGAACAAAATCACCTTGCACTTACGTAATTGCGCCAATCACTCACAAATTATGGCTGAATGTGACGTAATTGGGTATTTTATTATAAGTACTTTCATTAAATATGCTCATATTGCCACTTGTCTGGTTATAATAAATTTTGTTTTGGATTTGATCGATATTTAACTTCATATGTTATTTTCGTTTCGAAGCTTATTTTCGTGGTTTTCGAAAAAACTTGCAAAAGTCGAACGTGATTTTTATCTATTATCTTTACAAGTATATTATCAAATTTGAAACCGTAAAGCGCATCGATATAATACTGTTACTACTAAATGGCGAAGAAAGTTTCTGAATTAATACCTTTTGTGTAAAATAATAAGATTTAATATAGGTCCATACTTACTTGTTTTTGTGTAGCACATTCTTACTATTTAACTTTCTAGCTATGGTGTGGTGTATGGTAAATCAATTTTTTTTTACAAAGGCTTACATACTCCACTGATAAATCGACGTGCAAAAAAATATTAATTAGGTATTACATAACAAGCAGTTAAAAATTAAAAATATAACAATCATAAGTAAATCAAATCATCAAATAAATATGCCATGTAAACAAAAAACTATATGTCAAAATAATTACAAATATACTCATTGATAAAACAAAGGTTTAATAAAATATGAGCCTTAACTAAGTAATCCTGTCTTTCAAACGAAGTCCTATGTGTTCCCAGCTTATCTCGATTACATTTATAATAATTGACATATTGAGGTTGATAACTCAACGGCAGTCGTCAGAATTCAGTCTAAGTAGGACGACTCGCTCCTTGGTCGTTTTTCCACAATGGTCAAATTGATTCAAAGACTAGAGGACTAACAATCAGAAAGGTTTTGGAAGCATCCAAAACCATTTTAAATTGAGGACATTTTGCCCTCAGAGCATTTTACGTTACAGTCGATGTGCACTCAAGGACATATTTCTTCCAAAACCTACTGATCCTAAATGCTCACTTCAATCAACTGTTTTATTTCTAAAACAGCGAAAACTGGTCTTCTGTTATCATTTTTGGATAACTGCTTACATACTAGTACAGTGTGAACATACATTTGCATACAATGATGTACGTCCGGGCATACCTGCTCGTTTCGACGCAGATATCATCAACATTTCTATTAACAAACAATACACGGGGATAATGTGCAAATAAAGAGAGTAATGCGTTTTGTCAGTCCGTGGGAAGTTTATGAGCAACAGTGTAGGTACGATGGTGTTTCTGTAGGGCTGACACACTCTTGCGAAATATTTTTTGTAAATAATCAAAAGCACAACAAAAATTAACAAATTATCTCACAGATCATCATCATCAGCCTATAGCATTCTACTGCTGGACATGGGCCTCCCCTAATGAGCGCCATAGCGAGCTGTTCTCAGCTCGACGCATCCAGTAACCTTTTGCAGGTAGTCACTTTAACTAACCATTTATCAGATAGTGGTACCTAGCTGACTAGTGAATCACTCTCGGTTTCGACTCTGAAACGTTTCTGACGTCTTAAAATACTACCACTGATAGAACCAACAATGGCCAGTGAAATCCATTCATCATTTTCAATGGACTCGTGTGTACACAACATCTTAAAGCTGGGTTATCACTTAATATATCACTGGTTATTACTGGCTCTATGAGCAAAACAGAGCTGAAAAACTTAATATTTTCTCTCTATGTAAATTGTTCACAATGTTTAAACCATTTTAGTCTAGTCCATTTTAATTTAGTCCTCCCATAATTTAGTTGGGCCACGACTACTGACAATGACAACCCTAGTTACGGTCCATATCGCACAAGCGCAGGGTAATGTCGCGCGCACGAGTTTACCTACATTCTTATGTTGTAACTTGTAACCGACATTAGGTTGCTTGGGGTCACTACTAGGTTGACACTGATCTTAGATGGTACAACTGCTCTAATTTAGGAAATTATAATTTAAAAAGTCTTTAAAATCTTTTCCCTAACAAGAATGCCTCGAATACACTTTTGGGCAAGCTTTTTAAATTATGTGTTTAACTGACTGACTGACTGAAAATTCAGAGGTCATGTTTCTTGCTGGCCATGCTCGCAAATATTGTTTTATTTTAGTAATATATTTACGCTTAGTCTGGTCGAGGTCGAGTCACTTGTTCTCATTACTGCGAACACCCCGAGAGGGTTAACAAGTTCCCCCCACTTCCACTACTTACCACTGAAGAAGGCTGGACGACTCTGAAGAAGACGGCTTGCTTACCTATCAATATAAATAAATAAATAAATAAATAAATAATCCTGGACGTTATCACACAGCATCATGTAGCCCCAAACTAAGGAGAGCTTGTATTATGGGAACCACATGATTGATATACTACATAGATACATTTTTTTTTGTAAATACATACATATCATACATAGAAAACACCCAGACCCGAGACAAATATCTGCAGAACATGCAAACATTTGTCCCGCAGCGGGAATCGAACCCGCAATATAAGTACACCTATCTGAATTACATAACACAACGGGAGGACGATGGAAGACCAGGCATCTCGATGGAGGTCGGTGAACGAGATTGCTAAGGAGAGTGTATCACCTTTATTTTTACTTACCTAATACATACATATATTCTGTTAAAACTTTCTCCTTGTTTTATTTCTCTCTCCCCTGTTTTGCTTACTAAGTGACAACGATTTTCGAACAAATCTACTAGAAAAAGGCCAGTTCAAGAGTACCCTAAACAAACTAGTATGTATAAAGAATGTGATCAGAGTAAAAGAAGCAAAAGAGTATGCCAAGATCGTGGCAAGTAGTAATCCATGATGGTCTTTGCCTACCCCCTAGAAAATAAGTGCGACTTTAGGATGTGTGTTTGTTAATATAATTTTTCTAACCTTTTTTATTATCATTTGTTAATTTTCTTCGAGTAAATTCCTTGGAATTATCGTCAACATGCTCTAATTCTAGAAGGCCGGTATGCATTGATACTGTTATTATTTTTATTGGTTGTAATTAAACCGTGTTACATTATCTGGTACAAAATGAACAATTTACCAGTTTTCGTAATTTCTTGGCTTGAGTTTATTTATTTGCGTAAGTGAGTACTTAGTACTTACCTACCGCCTTAGCGTAAACGGCGTAGAATTAAAATATATATAATTACTAGCTGACAGACGTACCCGACAGACGTTGTCCTGTCTCAAATATGGTATCGAAGTTAAATAAAGATTCAAAAAAGATATTAAAGAGGATTAAGCAATCAATGAGGATATCAAAGTGGAAAATGCTATAAAAGAGGATATCGATGTTAAAGACGCAACTAAAGAGGAAATCGATGTGGGAGAAGCTATTAAAGGGAATAGTGAAGTTGAAAAAGCAATCAAAGAGTATATCGAAGTGGATAAAGCAATCAATGAGGATAAAAAAACATCAACAACTACCCTACCGTACCCTGCCCCTACCTCTACCCCTATGCGAGGAACCATGATTGTATCTGTTTGCTCGCCAAATACTAACATAGAATAATAACTTGGAATAAATTATTATGTATAACGTATTATAAATCTAGCACGTAGATAATACCCGTGTATACACATGCAAACACTAATTTATCAAACAATGTAAAGACAAATTATCTACCAAAATGGTAACAAGTGACAAGTTAAATGACTCAATCCATTTCACGTCAAAATACAGCATGCTCGAAATTTTTCTCAAACGGAACAGGACATGACGTTGGCATGTCTAGGCCGTACCGCAAAAGCAATTACTATGAATGGAACATAGAATATAGAATAAATATTGTAATTAATGCATGTGTACACACGCTGTCACACACCTCCGGTTATGTGATTCAATATAGGATTAATATTATTATGAAATTATTGACAGACATTATGCGTTTCCTTTATGATTGTGGGAAATACTTCAGTTTCCACTTTTAGCTGTTTACGCTGTTGGGTAAGGTTTCACTTTCTTAATGTTCAGGGCCTTGATAGCAATGAGAACAATTGCAGGACACTTTACCATAGTAACAATATATATCAATGCTATTCCTACAAGGTCAGTTTGAATTTGTATGTTATCCAAAAGGGGGCGATTTGGACTATGGCTGTCCACAGGTTGTTAGAGCTTCATTTCAAAATACGTGATTCTAAACTTTTCTCCAAAAATTTTAAACATAACTTTGTGGTGTGTATCTACAACCTTAAGGTGACGATACATGTCAAACCTCCCTCTCGCTCGCACAATTCAACATTTTAAAAGATATAAAACCACAGCAATAATATCATTTTGATTCTATCACGTTTTCTTACCAAAAAACTTGTACCAATGTATGGGTTTAACATGATATTCTTGCTGAACCTTTATATTGTAATTTTCTAGGCTGTGAAGGTTTGCTATTTTGAATAACTACATTCAGTGGTTTTATATATTTTAAAATGTTGAATTGTACGAGCGCGAGAGAGGTTTGAATGTTTCGTCGCCTTAAAATCTAACAAGCCAGTTCTTCAATGAAAAACAACAAAATTTTAATAATAATAAAATAAACTTTATTTCAGGCTACAATAGAATAAATACAGATGGTGTTCTTCTTATCCTACGGCCCATATAAATATATACCTGAGAAACTAGCATACATAATAATAAAACTAAAATTAAAACACAAATTATTATTATTTGCCACGTAACATACACGACGTGCGTCGCGTGGTGTCTATTATTCGTCCACGGAATCGTCGGAACACGACACCCTTCGGCCAAAGCTCCTCCTTCATATAGGTCGACAGATGTTCGGTCGGAACCCGCACCACAATACTGTGACTGACTCTGTGACTGTGTACTGACTCTGTGGCGAGACTCCAACGGCTCGACCCTCAGCCTTTGATTTCAAAAAAATCAAGGTTTAAATGTATATTTGCTAGAATACATAAAATTATTTTCACAAATATATATTACCTATCTTAAAGCTTTGATAGTACATCTATTCAGCCTGCATGCAGGCATGCAAATATAAATTGAGTGTCGTTACAAATCTAATTATTTAAATATTCATTTAGGCTATAAAAACAATTAATAAGTAACCAATTACTTAACTTTTTCTTGAATATGGTTCCATCTAACATTTTAAGTTCTTCAGGCAATTTATTATAAATGACGATAAACATGTTATAATCGTTTTTCCTAGATATTTCCTTATGACATAGTAATGATATTGTAAGTTTTTAAACTTGGCTCTTTGCTGTCGGGTTAAAAGCAGGTTGATGACTCCATTAATTATCATTTTATGTCAAATGGATTGCATGAACTCAATATTGTGACCTGAGCCGCTGTGGCGGCAGAGGCCTGCAGTACTATTTCAAGACAAAACCATCTTCATAAACTTTCATAAATGCTTATGACCATTCTGCTAAAAATGGATACTTTTTGGCAGAATGGCGATAAAAGGTGGAGTATGAATTGCAGACCGCATCACGGCCGTGCCTGTGTGAATTCCTGAAGTCTTCAACGTGTACAAGCAATCAGAACTGTACGCTACGCACACGCGTTTCTGTGGGACGTTCTAAAGTACATACAAACACTATTATAAATGCGAAGATTATGTGTGTTTGTGTGTGTGAGAGAGAGTATGTTTGTTCCCACTCAACTCCGAAACGGCTGAACGGATTTGGATGAAACTTGGGAGTTATATAGTGTGTGGCCTGAATTAACACATAGGTGTCTGTACGTCCCGGTACCCTGCAAGCCGCAGGTGGCAGCTGTATAAATAACTATGGTGTTCCTGGTATTCTCGACACCGCCAATAATAAAGTGGTACGTAATGTAATTACCATAATTCTTTGGAACTATGGAAGTACAATACTTAGTGGGAACTATGCAGAAGTACCAAAATTGCAGTAAGAACAAAGCTTTTCTTGTAACGACTTAGAGAGGAACACAAACACAAACACAATACGTGACTAAACTTACTAAGACGAAGTGCTTAACTTTCAAAAAATCCTTACTAATGCTCCTGTATTATCAACTAGTATGCCCGCGGAGTTGCTCGTGTCAAAGTTATTTTTTTTTTCACTCGTTAACTTTTTTCTGGACGAAAAGTACTCTGTCCTTTTCTGTATCCCTGAAAACGTGTATGTGAAATTAAAGAATAGATGATCAGTTGAGTATATGTAGGTAGCTTACTACCTACCTACTCAACTGATAGGTGCTCCTAAGACCACCTGGATAGAGGTGTTGCTCAGATAAATGTAATGTTTTTGATGAGTCGAGGAAAGAGCGAAGTTGAAGAATAATTTCAAGAAGGCTGACCCCATCAACATGCGGGATATACAGCCAGGAAGAGAGAGATAGAGAGAGAGAGTTAGGATTAGGTTAGGTAGTTAGTTCGTTTGTTTATTTTAGTTTGTTTGTTACACTTCAGTTACTCAACCAATCATCATCAAATTTCGCATAAACCTAGCCAGGGGTACAGAAAAGGACATTATGGCACCTTTTATCCGAAAATCAGTACTGTTTCCGAGGGTAACAAACAAAATATTTGACAAATTATATTTACCGCATGTGAGGCCGCGGGCAAAAGCTATTATGAAACTCATTTCATACTAGCTTTTGCCCGCGGCCTTGCTCGAAAAACTTATTTTAGGATTTGATAAATGGTATTATGTAATACTTATTTTGACTCTCATACTCAATTTAATTGTTTTTTTTTTATTTGATTTGTAATCCCAATCTGTTTATGTTTGGCGAGGTTGGGTGATGGATATCGGTATTTAGAGGAGACCTTTGCCCAGCAGTTGGACGATGCTGGTTAACCAAAAAAATCCCAATCTAGGCAGATAAGGGTACCTGAGCCTGATTTACCTACATACTTACTTTTATTAAACGATGATGCTGTGTGATAACGTCCAGGATTATTTATTTATTTATCTATAAAAGTTATCTATAAAAAGGTATTAAACGTTTATTCATACTTATAAAACAACTAGATACAGAAAAAAATCTATGTTCACCACACAAATTCATATTCAGGGCAGGGATCGAGTCCAAAACCTACTGCGCCAAAGGCATAGCCAACCAACGCCAACGTAGCAATGAGGTCAGTCAAAATAGTAGCTACCTATCAAAATAACTACACTTTAAAATACCTTAGCGTTCTACTTTTACGGTTATCAACTAAAACCATGATACTCCATGATAATGTTCGCAATAATAAATGCTAGTCAACAACTTAACGCATGTCTGTACACGCCCTTCTCGTCAACTAATTACAACGTCACGCCCTAAGAGCTATGATAGATCGTGGCCCTCATGTTAATATGGTGCATGTAGTACACGCTTTATCAATATGCATGAGGCATAGCGACACTGGTTGACAGTAAGTTAACATTCAATACTGTTCTTGTATGGAATATGGTCTTTCTAGATTCTGTCTGCGCCTTCTCTCACAGGGAACCCGGGTTTCAACCCGTACTAGTAGCCTTTATTGATATTCCTCGTTTAGAACTACATAAAAATGTGCATAATTCTGACTTAATCGTTCAGTAATTTTGGAGTAAACGACAAACAAACATTCATCATCACACTTTTATTATAAATGCGAAAGTTTGTGTGCGTGTATGTTTATTCCGACTCAACCCCATAACGGCAGTAGGGATTAAGATGAAACTTGGAATATACGTAGCATTATGACCTGGATTAGCACAAAGGCTACTATTTATCTGGATACCACGCGACCGAAGCCGCAGGCGCAAGTTATTTCATAAATTTTCTTAATTTAGTTTGATGATACAATGTGTTAAACACATGTGTCTGAAGCTTATGTAGTCAATGAGAGTTTCTTCGCTGACCGACTCGACTCCGACATCGATATATTTACGCATAAATCTATGAAATTGAATCACTGACATATATGTGCTGGGCCGGGGCAGTGAGACAGCGTACAGTAAGTACACGATCTGAGAACTATGCATCCCCTGATGTCAGGCCGGATGATGATCCATGTCGGCCAGTGAAATATGCCCAATCATTGATGGGATCCTGTGATGGGATCATTCCAATTACCTACCTTCTATTGAGTTCGCAGGCAACGTGCATGCTTCCATAAGTGGCAGTCCAGTAAAATAAAGGCAATAAAGGCTCATTTAAAAATATTTTATTTATTTATGTACCTACCAGCTACAAGTTCGAAAATTTCGTATTTTAAACAAGGTTTTGCTAAAACTTCTTCTGTATCTAGTTATGCACTGCGTGTATCAAGTTTCTTCACGTGGCTAATATATTATTATACGCTGAGCCGGATATTTTGCAATTGAGCTTTAGTTAAAACCAAAGGAAATAATTAGAATTATGGACGACTTATCATTATTTATTCTCACGGTTTTTATAATAATTAGACTGAGAAAATTTGCCTTTGTATCCTGTCGCAGCAATTTTTAATACCAATAATCTCACAAAAAACTATTTTTATCAACAAGCATACGAATTTTAAACTAAACTGTAACTTGTAATTTTTCATTTAAAAAATACCTTTTTGGAGACTAATTAATATTTATATTGATTTGAAAAACGGGAATTGTCACGTACCTTTACATCGGTGAAGGCACCGACGGCGTTTCGACTCATTAAGAAAGCCTTTATCAGGGTGAGTGAAGTGCCGTCTAGCACATAACATAGCCTAGCACGTGTCGTGTTCACTCACAAGAGTGATAACTGATAAGGCACTCGTAATGGGTTGAAACGCCGTCGTTGCCGTTACAATGGGTAGGTACGTGAAAATTTCTATTTTTCACCATAAATGAGTCAATTCACGTTAGTTCCATAAATAACCAATGTACCTAGTCATTTAACAATATTCCCCCTTACTTATGAACGCTTATCGCTATTATCTTTTGAAAGATGTTCATAAGTAAGGCCATATATTTAGACTACGGCAGATATGCCGCTGGGTTTTCAGCAATTAGAGTTATTGATTATAATTTTAGTTAAACACATATCTTGATAATAATACCCACATTTTTTATTGTAAGGTAAAAAATCCAAATCTATTAAACATTAGCATATGCGTGCTCTATTTAATTGTACACAGGTAGTGTTAATTATAAAAAAAACGCCCATTAAAATATTTAAACATCCGGTTAACCTCCAGTTAGCCTTGCACTGCGGTTACTTTCTACTAGTCGCCAATGTCCGCTTGAAAATCATGTGATTTTTTTGGGCTTCTTATTAACTACTTCTTTGAGTTCAATATTATTTTTAGGCCTTACTTATGCAAATCTGTCAAAATATAAACGATACTTAAACTATTGCCATCTCATGACGTTGGATAATAACAAACAGAGACAGGGCTAACATTTATGCAATGGTTAAAATTAAATATTGTTTTAACGCGTTGACTGCGAGCCTCACAGCAGCGAGTCGAGTAGCAGCTCGCGCCCTAGAGCAAGTGTGTTTTCAGCACTCAAAGTAAGGGGATTTGTTTTTAAAGTGTTTACGCACTCATATGGGAATGCACGCACATCTGAGATTTTATCATTTCTCTACCCTAAAAATAAAATATTTTTAGTTTTCGGTAAAAGGTTAGAAACAAAATGAAATCGCTTCTTTTCTGAAAACTAAACAAGGTATGTTGTGTGGGTTCCACAGCATACCTTGTTTAGTTTTAAGTCCTCAGTAAAACGTTGTCTAGTAGAACTTGTATCTTACCTTAACCTTAACTTAAAATAATTTGCCTTTTTTTACTGCTAAATAAATATTTTTAATTTTTTCATTTTTTCATTTTTTTCTATAAGAGAATTCCTTACAGCCTGTTAGAAACGCAATTGGCAACGTGTCCTGGTAGTTTTTTTTTAAATTCTTTGTGCACCTGACTGGCTACCATAGTAATAATAACTCCTTACATGAGTATTAATTACATCCTCTTTGATAGGCAACGTCATGCGGTAGCGAGTTAGCTTTTAACTTACTCTACCAGATATCGATGTACATTTTTTAAATATGTACTTTGTCTATCTTGGTAATATGTTGAGTACGGATAATAAATTCCCTGTCAATTTTAAAATGTTATCTCGCTTCTCAAAGTGTCAAAATCTCATAATCAAGTGTGCCAAAGGATAAAAAAGTGGCAAAATAAAGTATATTTTCCGTTACGGAAACCAACCCTCAACCGCATACGCCGGAACCAAGAAGTTTTTATAATGGGAATGTGCACTTTGAACAAAAATCTGTGTCAGATTTTTCTTAATAAAAATGTCCAAAAAGGGGTTGAATCTCGTTTTCTCTTTTGTATAACACTAACAGCCTGCGCACATTGGACGACAAACGTCAGCAATTAGACGCTACGACAAGCTGCGGGGGACAATTTTCATACATTTTGTTCAAAGCTCTGCACACACGGCGACAATCGCAACAGCAAGATATGACAGACATGACAATCCGCGACGACAAAGCGTCGTGTTTGCGAGGTCTGTAATGAGGAAACGAAGTGCACCCTCTTTGTGAATACATAATGCACAGATTTTTGTTCAAAGTACGCTTTCCTTTGTACGTTGGTATACTAGTAGTAATTAACTATTGAATGTAGATCTCGATTCCAAATTTGAATTTGATTCAATTTTAGAACTATGTATGTACTACGTATAGTGTGTAGTAAAATGGAGTATTGCCACTTTATAAATCGAGTTTGCAATATTGCCCATATCAATCTTTACCAGCTTAATAAACTATTTACAATTTGGTTTAGGTTCTACTCTGCAACACTTTAGAGTAATAAAATCTACCTATAGATTGGCATGTTTCATCAAAAAAGGTGTTAAGTTAATTCTTAGGAGTCTAACCGCGGGAACCTGTTACAATCGCAGGGTACCTACTTGGACAAAAATTAGGTTATGTTATTCCTGGTCTAAAACTACACTACAAACAAAATAAAGCTTGATCGGATCAGTAGTTTTGGCGCAAGGAAGGAACATCAATACATTGCACATGTTCACATATGTTTCACAAACTTTCACTTTTATATATTAGATTACCTGGATGACCGAGCTTTGATCGGTTTTTTTTAAAACCTATTTAAATCGCTTGCATGCTCGCTGATCAGTGGTTGCACAAAATCCCATCAGCTAGATATTATACTAAGACTAGTGCCATATGCCACTGCACTTGCATATACAGCAGGAAGCCATGGCGGCTGCACTCAGAATAAAGTCAACAAACCAGTGGAAAGGCAGTGGCATAACGACAAACCACTGCTACTGAACAAAGCGATAGATATCTTCCCTGAAGCAACGAAGGGTACAGACAGAGTAGCTACGACGTAACTTATATGCAAAGAGTGCCAGATTATCAACAAAGAGAACATACACGGTCCAATATCAACCACCACCTATCACATATTCAATGATGGCTCCAAAACAAAAACTTGTGTGAGCTGCGGCTTTCACGGCCCCGAAACAGGGCTATCCAGAGCATACAACAACTTTTCAAGCTGAAACTCTAGGACTTCTTTTGGGAGCCTTAGAGATAGACCACTCAATAAAGAACACTGATGTCTCTGTATCAGAAAGGCAAAAACCACATCTCCTGTTTATAACAGATAGTGCGGCATTGATTAATGCACTCTGCAGTCCAGACACCAGGTCCAAATCAATTGTGGACTGTCTCAGTGCTCTCCAAAAACTAACAACTGACTTCACGGTTAAAATAACATGGACGCAGAGTCGTAGCTCAAATCCCGGAAATAACAAGGCGGACTCGTTGGCAAGGGAAGGAACCAGTCTCACTCTAACCACCACAGAAATTTGCCTTCAGTGGAAGTTAAAAAAAGGCTAAAACAACATTCGTTAAGTGAACACCAGAGATTGTGGGAACGTAGACAGGACTGCAAAACACAAAAAAAATGCTTCCAGGAAGAAACAACAAAATAACTAACACTCTGTCAAAAATGAAGCGTGAAGACCTACGCATACTGGTTGGTGTTATCACAGGCCACTGTGACCTGAACCACCACCTAGTAAAGACAGGAGCTACGGACAGCAGCACATGTCGTGGTTGCTTTCAAGATGAAGAAACAGTGGAGCATGTCATCTTACACTGCACTGCCACAAACGGGTTACAAAAGCTGCTTGATCAAAACTCACAGACTCAGGCAGCATCAAGAATTCTAGAGCAATATTGCCATCAACCCAGAGTCCTTCTCCGTTACTTTAAAGGAGTTGGGCTGGCTGCTAAGAGAAACATTGCAGTTGTAGGTAGGTATATTCGTTTTGTGGTTTTGCTCGTCAAACATCAAAACGATACATACAGAACAAAGAATAAAGAATAATTAGAGGACATAAGACGCATATGACTTGACTTGTATAAAAACATAAAAATAGTTTTAATTTCCTTCTAAATCTAATACTTTTGAACTATACTTTAAAATATATATAAATAGATCTTGCTCTTTTCTTTATTTTCTTAGTGACTGTGCGTGACGGTGGTAGTTTCTGAAGCCGGGAATCCTTCACGACGCATTATTATTGCGTTTTTTGCGTAAACTTTGCGCACTCTCGGTGTCAGGGCTGCGCGGGCAAAAAACGGCGCAACTTGCTAACTGTTTCATAAAAGTATTGAAATTAAATACAGAATTTGTTACAATTATATTGGTTTGACTTTTGTAGTAGATAGTAAGAATCTTTGGTAAATGATTCGTTAGGGAAAGAAAAAAATCATTTATTTTACAACTTAAAACTGAGTAGTAAATTAGAATAATATAAGTATCAGAATAATAATTGAATATTTTTTATTGATTTGCAATAAAACACCATTAAAGTCGTTGGATTGTCAGATTGCAGGTAATCGGTGGATGGAGAGGGCTCAAGACCGTTCTTCGTGGAATTCCTTGGGGGAGACCTATGTTCAGCAGTGGACTTCTATAGGTTGTTGATGATGATGATGATGATGAAAGTCATTGGACCATTTTTTTAAATTAATTTAATTGAGTATTAAATTCTGAGATAACGTTATCTATTGTCTGCTGTCCGCATACAGCTCTTAGTAGCTAAAGTAGGCAATTTGGCGAATTCAGAATTACGTCCGAGAAGAAATTTATCACTACCGCCATATTTATTTAAATCACACCAATTACCTCCTTCGCCACACTCGATTGTGAAATTATATGCTACAATTTCTTTCAAATTACCGAGTTACGTATACCAATTACCATGACATGTAAATTTCCACTTTTATTCAATAACTACAACTTTTCGAACCTTTAATTCTTGTAATTATCTGTATACAACAGCAGCTCCAGCCTATAGCAGTCCATTGCTAGACATATACCTCCCCGATAAATAGTTGAATAAAGTTATATTCAAATATATTATATTACCCTAAAAAGAAGGGGGATATCCCGATAATCCCCACGCTGGGCATGCGGGTCGGGGATTGCAGGGCACAGCTTCTCACACCACCGACGCTACTGCCCGTCGGCGGTCAGGGAATGTAGCGGTATGCTAGTGTTAGGTTGCGTTATGCCGCAAACAGCCGGCCGCCAGAATCCCGTTTGTTAGTTAACAGGATGCACCACGGGCAGGTGAAGTTGGGTTCCCCACGTTGAAACCCCTTACATCCCATTACTTCTAGTGGTGTGCAATAAAATGTGAATAATCCATAAATCTGTATGGATTATTCATATAGCGTCAAGTGGTTTTTTACTCAATGACCGGACGCTCTCTGATACTAATGTGATATTGATGAATTAGGCGTGCCTAGAACAAATTTTATAAATATTTTTTTTATCCACATCCCACACCCGATCATCTGATCTCAAGCTAGGCATCGCCTGTACTATGGGTACCAGAGACTAAATAACAGCATAGATACTCTTAAAACATCCAGACACAGAACAAACAAAATACCATAACAAAAGTTTTTGTCGGGAACAGTTGCATGATAATGTAATATTGTGTAAGTACCATAAGAAAAGAACTAGATGGCGTTACTACATAAACCTTTGAAATTACTATTTCATTGTTTCCTTGCCATTCCTCGTTGATAACGTGCCGTACAGTTTTCCTATGTAAAAACTGGGCATATTTAATTTGTGAACTATCTTTTGATCATATTGGAAATAATTTTGAAGCTGAAAATTTTTTTCTTTGAATGATTTATCTTTTTACTAGGTGCTACCCTCGTCTTTGTTGTGACCTGTGTTAATCTAGGTCATAAATGACGTGTATTCCAAGTTTCATCTAAATCCAGCCGGTACGGGGTTAACTGGGAATAAACATAATGTGATGAACTCTGTGGTGATGTCCACCTGAGACGCGGAAGGTAGCAGGTTCGATCGATTCCCGCCGCGATTCAAATGTTTGTATGGTCTGCAATTATTTGTCTCGGGTCTGGGTGTTTTCTATGTATAATAAGTATGTATTTTAAAAAAAGAAGTTATATCAATCATGTTGTTCTCATAATACAAACTACTTACTTTGAGGCTAGATGATGCTACGTGATAATATTCAGCAATATTTATTTATTTATTTATACACATTGTTATACATACACAAACTATTGCATTTATAATATTGGTGTTAATAATTAATTACCTACCTACATAATCATAGCTCGATAAGGTGCTCGCTTTCAGTACGAGCTAGAATTGGCAGCTATGTAATCAAATGAAATAGGTACCGAGTTTATTTATTACGCCTTCAGCCGTCTAAACTAAGTCAAACAAATAAAAGCAAACATTAATCTCACCTAAATTGCAACAACTCTTTTCATCTGACAATGAATCGCCGTAACCGCGATCGAGGTCGCGATTGCGATGCATCTGTTGCACCGGCGGCGCAGGCGCACCCGAAAACTCAACATTACCAAACCGAAACTAAATGGGAAATAATGTTAATATCGCCGTGTTTCGTCAAATATGATTTCTTGTTTTTGTGTCGCTCAAAGCGTATCAAGGCCGGTGTAAGCGGAATCAAAAAATGTAGCAACTGTTACGTAAGGGCGCGAGAAAGTCGCGTGTGAGTTTGGGAAGCGATTCCGAGCCATTGGCGGAGTGGAATGGCTTCGCAGAGCCGTATCTAGACTTTCTTACTGAGAAGAATAATCACATACGCTACAAAGTTTAAATGAATGTTCAATCTTTAGATACAATGGTTATAGCAAAATGATTAAATTAGTTATGGCTAGCTGTGGCTACTTTAAAAAAGTAAGCACAGGAAAGGCATCTTAAATATTAGCTTAAATATTAGCTCCCACCCGCGGCTTCGCTCACGTAGTACCCCGATAAAAAACTTAGATTTCGACCTGAATTAACATATAGCCTATATCAACCTGAATTAACATAAAGCCTACTAAGCTAATCCAGTTCGAAAACTAAGTTTCATCCGAATCCGTTCAGACATACAAACACACGTTATTTTTATATAGGCCAAAAAAAGGTCTCATCTTAACGTTAGCTTTGCTACACTACACAGTGTAGTGTAGTGTAGTGCAGTGCTGATTTTGAATGAGAGCCTTTCGTTACCCTTGTGACCAGCCCCTAACTCCGACCCAGCTTTGAAACAATACACCGGACGGCCGTTAAAGCATAATGCTCGTTCATGCTTATACGGAAGTCTTTTAATCGTGCGCATTTACTGAGCGTTGTCACTGGTGAGAAGATACTTCCGATATGTTGGAAATAAGACTAGGCTACAGAAAATCTGCCAGTTTTTATTTTCTTTGGCTTGGATTAATTTTGCATCAGGAATCCAGAATCGCGCGGGTAAAAAAAACATAGTAAAAATTCTGTGCTGGAACTGGCTCTCGCTCTCTCTGGCCACTAGCCTCCCTATGATACCTTACTTTTGACTTCTACGTAATAATGGTCAGCGCTAGACTTTCGTGCCGCTACATATACCCCTATTCGAGATTCTATTATTTCAGTACCGCGTTACTTACTTTGGTGTTCTTTGCAAAGAACGATATCTGCAGATCATCTTCACCTGGTTATTATTTGGATGGGTGACCGTGAGGTAAATTATATTTATTGGTGTCAAGCTATATCTTGGTTTTATTATTATTATGATAAAGTATCATCGATATGCTTTATCGTTAATGTTTTATATGAGAAACAATTTTCAATCTGCTATGATTAGCAATATTTTTAAACTGTAAAAGCCCCCCAGCCTATATTAGTCCATTGCTGGATATAGGCCTTCCTTAGTAAGAAGGGAGGCATATAAATAAATATTTTTTATATTACTAAGTTAGCAAACAGGCATACGGTCCCTCTGATGGTAAGCGGTACCCGTAGCCTATAGACGGCTGTAACATCAAGAAGTACTACATGCGCGTTGCTGACCCTTTGCCATATACCCATGATCCCCACGCTTCTGAGTTGGGGATCGCAGGGCACAACTTCTCGCACTGTTGACGCTGATGCTCGTCAGCGGCTATAAAATATGGCTGTGCCAGTGTTAGGGTGCGCTGTGTCACAATCAGCTGGCCGCCAGAGCCCCGTTTGCTAGTTAATTAACAGGGTGCAACAGGGGCAGGTGAGGTTGGATTGGGTTCCGTAGATGGAGGTTCCAACTCCTTACACCCCTGGACCTCGAACATTTGAACAATTGTGACATAATAAACCTAAAATTCTTGGAAAAAGAAGTGAAGTGAAGAAGAAAGATTTTATAAGTTACAAAATATTAGAAGACACTTCGTAATAATAATTTTCTGTTAATTTTATTCAATTTCACGCAACTAACCGACATATTTTTCATAAAACATCCATAATTGGACTATTGCAATGTGCATTTTGAATGAGGTGTTGAGTAATTTTTAGGAAATACTTGAAAACTTCTTAAAAAATGAATTATGTATTATTTCTGCTTATGTCGCATATTGCATTTTTATAGATGCAGGTAGAAGTTTTTATTATTTCATTATTTCATCATTCATTTTACTATGTGATAACACTTACATAGATTATTTTTAAAAGGTGTGAAGCACCCTCTTCACCACCACATTTGCAATGCCTGAAAAGGGTAAATGAGTCCTGTATCTTTAAAAACTAGTGCACCTGATCTTCAATGTAGAGAGATATAATGATTATGAAGTTTGTGTAGGTAGTGCAATACATTTTTTTTTTCAAAATAAATCATTTAATTTCACGCTTCAGCGGGGAAAAACTTTTATGCGGACAAAGTAACGGGGCAATAATATTAGTTAGCCCTTTATCAGCAGTCGGCTTAGTTTCTTTACAATTATCTAATATAATCAGTTGTTTAACTAAAGTTATTCAAACAGGATCTACATAGATAGCGCCACCGTTCCCCCGCTCGAGGCATAGCTGAAATATCTCAAAGTGACTGTAACAGGTAACAGGTGCAAAGCTGAGGATAATGCTGCTGGTTCAATCCATTATCTTTTTATGAATATAAATTAATTAGTTGATAAGCACATCGCATGAACAGCTGGGCTGATTCTGCATTTTAATAAATGCCAAGAACGTTCGTATGTTTTTAGGAAAATTGTTAATGGCTTTGAAATATTATGCGGTGTTAATACACCGACATGCACATATACATTGTATATTAATTTGCAACTAAACACACAGCACGATAAAAGTTTAACCGAAAAAAGAGAAAAAGATTACCTTCATAAAACGTGGTGGGATGTGCTGCAGCAGCAAAATGTCAACGACCTAACATTACATCTACTGTTTTAGCAGCAGAAGCGTGTATACCTTGTATACCTACCGAAGCTATTATGTGGCTACCCCATTGATTTGAGAACATTGAAACGATTTAATGAATCGCCACAAAATCCAACATTATCTAAATATGGTGATAGACAATATTCAATGACGTTTATTTACATAGTTATGGCAACACTTTTAGCGATATATTGAACAAGAGGGCTATTTTGTCTAATCTAGAGTAATAGTACAGGTACTACTACATGGTGCATCGACCCCTCGGGTCTTGCGGCCTCCGACACGATAGAACGCCACCAGCCTCTGTCTTGTGCTGCCTGTCTCCAGTCTGCCACTTGAAGAAAGCCGAGGTCCTGCTCGACTTCGTCTTTCTACAGGTATCTAAGCCGCCAGAATAGTTGTTGGCCGATTGGCACCCCCAGAAAAGCCCAGAAAAGTTTCGCTGCTTGATCGTCCTCCACTCACAGCACGTGGCCCAGCCAGCACAGTAATATGTGATTTTACTTCGCCAATGATATTCGGCTCAGCCGCAACCTTCCGATTCTTCCTCACCCTCCAGGATCCATCTTCTCGTTGAACTGGACTAAAGATTTATCGTGGTACTTTTTTTTTGTCACCTAATGTTTTTCTATGCTCTAGAATTCTAAAACTGAACAGATAGAGTCTAAAATGGCGTGTTCCAATCTTGTAGAACGTGTCTGTATGAATGTAACTGAGAGAGCTGTTTGCATTTGCTTGTGACAGTATCAATAAGTTTAATTGACCTTCGCGTAATAATTAACTCAAACATACAATATTCTGTTATATAACCGTGCTTGGTCATTATGCCTTTCGCGCATTTTTTATCAAGCTTATGCCTTATATTTGGAATTTAATATTTTTAATTACAAATCGCTTGGCGGTAACTATTTAAATTTAATTCGAGTACTGAAGGGCGATCACAAATATTTCGACCCGACCAACGTATCGTAAGCGTATCGTATTTTTTTTACGAATGGCTAAATCTATAATAAATCTACGTTTCTCATTGGCAAAATTTTACGTTTATGATACGAATATTTTTATAAAAAACGCTTGATCGAGCCTTAAAGCTCCCGTTGCATAGTTTTTTATTGTTCATAGCAAATTATAAGTCATAATATTACTTTTTGATTTTTGTTTTATTTGATCAAGTTTAGCAATAAGATCATTCACTATACTTAGTTATCTTTAATCTTTTTTTTATAGTTTTTTCCCGCTGCACAGATTCAGGGGCTCAATTTTAAGAAATATTTTCTTATATACACCCTTACAGTACGTAATTTCCTCCTTTCTCTAGTCTCTAGGATTTACAATTACCGTACGCACAGCCTAGCGTCAGTCAGTCGGTCAGTCAGTCAGTCAATCAGTCAGTGAGGCAGTTAGTCAGTCCGTCAGTCAGTCGGTAATTCAGTTAGTCAGTAAGTTAATCAGTCAGTCAGAAATTATTTACCATGGAATCCTTTAATATACCGTTACGGATGACGTTCGTCTTCCCTTGAAAAACTGTAAAAAATTAAAAACATGGCGTTGAAAAGACAGTATTTTAGTTGAAAACGAAGCGTCATTTATAACGGTAGGTATATTATAGGAACCGGACGAGAGATTATAAGTAGTAGTACCTATGGATTATGTGCATTTATGTCAACCTTCTTACCATTTTAAATGGAAAGTATACTAACAAGCAATTATAGTTAATTATGTTTATTCTGGGCTTACCTGCCAATTTAAAGTAACCTTGTAAGGTCACTTCAAACCAGTGGGTTGTTGGCCTCCTCGTGAAATACCAAAATGTTACAAAGCGGATTTTCCGATTCCTGATTTATTATAATTGCTATAGACACATTTCATATTCAATGACGACCTCCGTGGGTTGATGAAAGGAGCTGATTTGATTCTAGCAATGAGTTATTTGCTGCTGTTATTTGTTAGGGCTTTTACATTTATTTTCTGTGTTGCTTTACGTAAAAATTAAATTTGCTTAAACTCTTATAAACATTTTAATTGATCGAGCGAGCAAAGTAAGTGATGGTCTCGTAGTAAGAGCTTGGTGGTTTTTTAAATAAGTTGAAAATAAAGAATTGAGAATAAAGATCTATTTTCGGGGCGAATCACTAGTTATTTTTTATGTATATTTTTTTTATATGATATAATCTATCTATCTTATTTTCTATATATAATAACCTATCAATATTATTGCAGAGGGGGTAACGATCGTTGTCAGAACTCAAAGCTTTTTGGTTAAAACGATGAAGGAGGGTCAGGTGCCGGACAACAGTTGTATTTTCAGCACACTCAAAGCGTTAAGATAGAGGTATACGTTTCTACCACCATTATTAAAAAAGATCTCAGTACAAGACGAACTACTATAATCATTACTCGGGTTTTTGGCTGACGATTCTTTTGTATTTTCACTATCTCATAATTTTGGTACTTATCTCCCATCTTTCATTAGCAACACGTGGTACAATGATAAGCTCATTTTGAATATAAAATATTATGACAGTGTGAGAGAGGTCTCACAAACATAATGCAGCTTTGTTGTATTAATGTTTAAAATAGATTGTTACGATAAATTTCTAAATGAAACTTTTTCAAGAGAAATGCTTTCGAATGCAAATCGGTACCAGCGTGAGAGTTTTGGTAATTTCACGTTGTTACTAAGAATTTTCTGTTTTGTGTAGAAATATAAACTAGTATTTTTTTTTATCGTGCTTTACCGCCTTCTCAAAACGTTGAAGGAAACCGTACTGAGGAACCAACCAAGTCAACCAAGTCTTAGCGCTTAACAGAAACAACCTACGCATTATAGTCAGAGCCTTGACTGGGCACTATCTTATTAACAGCCTACCATCCGCATCAAGTTGATATTCCATTTAACAGGACTAAGCGCTTCCAAACATCATTTATAATGCGCACTGCTAAAGTATGGAATCAACTGCCATTGTCTGTTTTTCCATTGACTTACGACCCTAACGGCTTCAAAAAGAGAGTTAATAGGCATCTTCTGGGAAAGCTCGCCCCATCTTCGACCTCATCCTTGCCTATTCAAGCCTCGAGGTCAAGAACTGGCCCATATTAAATAAAAAAAGCACATGTTTGAGATACGGTTTTACAACCTACAAGTTCTGCAAAGAGACGGATGAATAGCCCCTTCATCTGCTAAGAGAGTGTGGGCCACTAATCTATAAACATAGCGCTATTCTCTCTTTAAGACCAGATAAGCTACGAGAATTCACACCCAGAAAGGTTTTTACTGCAAGATGTCAGCAGTAGAGCTTAGTTGTGAACTAATAACGACCCGCCTCCATGGCCGCAATGATATGAAAGCCATGTAATCAATATCAATTATAAAAACTGTGATGAATCCCGCGGCTTAATCAGCGCGTGACACGTATTAAATGGTATTGAGCAAATCTTACCTATGAGCCAGCTGGAGATAGTACAGGTGCTTGGCAACCCTAACCTAATAAAAAAATCTTAAAAGTAGAGTTCATTCATAACATAGAGTTCTAGGCAAGGAATAACGTTTAGGCTACTTTTTTGGGTACCACGCGAGCAAAGTCGCAGGCGAAAGCTAGTATTGAAAAAGAAAAGTAAAAATAAACCACTAAAACACTTTTAAATTGAACCAACATTCAAAGCATAGCGAGATACCTTTAGTAAATTAAGTTACCAACTACTGGTATACCGACTTTTCTATTAATTATTCTACATAATGGAAAAGAAATCAAATAAAACTACTTACATTCATAGGTTTATGTAAGAATTCGATCCATTAGTTTTATTTTTATTTGTGGACCACATTGCACACGTATTTTATAGTGACTGATACGTTTACATTTGTTTTATTTTCCATGGGAAAGTTTTAGAGTATAGGTACTACAAGTAAGTTAGTTCGTTTGATTTAATTTTAGGGGCAGGGTAGAATAGAATCCTACCGGGAACCGATGACCCGATCAATACGATCACGATCACGATCACGTACGTGCAATTAGTGGAACGAACTCCCTCCTGCGGTTTTCCCTCAGAGCTACGACATGGGGACCTTCAAAAGGCGGGTATTTCATCACCTCAAGGGCCGGCAGCGCATCAGTATCGCCTCTGGTGATGCAGGTGTCCATGGGCGACGGTGACCACTTTCCATCAGGTGGCCCGTCTGTTCGTCTGTCAGCTTTGGCATAGAAAAAAAAAAGTGTTACTGCATCGTCGAGTCCTTCATCATGTGATAAATGGTTCCATGATCCACTAGTACTATTGTGAGTGACGGAACACGGTGCATTTTTAGTCGATAGGCCGCCAAGCTAAAAATAAGTTTTACAAAACAAGATGTAGGAAATGCATAGACAAATATTTGCAAATCACACACACACACACACAAACCCACACACACAATTTCTCATGTATAATATTAAGTGTGATGTTGCATTATCATTTATCACTTATCTCATAGCATCATTAAACTAGGCAGAGCTTGTGTTCCGTAGACACAAATCATTAATTTTCATATTATATTATTACATACTATTTTATATTATTAAAATTGACAAGTTTAACTTCTTGCTGACAAACTTCTGGAATTATCAATTGGTGCCATTAATTGACTAAAGAATAGGAATGATTATTTTGTTTTAAAAGTGTAATTAAATGTCTATTACATAGATATTCAAATACTTCCGGCATTATACCTTTGTGCAGGTAACAATATATCTTTGTTATGCTGTAATTACATTGATTTTCATCTTAATATAGAGCCTGAGTTGCGCTTAGATCCGGCTCAACAATGAATCATTTTTGAAGCAAGCGCAAATTGAGCAGGTCACTTATATTTAAATTAGATTATGTCGCAGTAAAAGATTATGTTACGCTTATCGACGGCCTCTGTGGCGTAGTGGGCGAAGGTCTGCCTAAAACGCAGAAGGTTGCGGGTTAGATTTCCGCCGCGGGATATTTGCATTATTTGCATATATTTGTCTCAGGTCCGGGTGATTTCTATTTATATGAGGTATGTATTTACAAAAAAATGTATAAGTAGTTTATCAGTCATGTGGTTCCCATAAAACAAGCTCTGCTTAGTTTGGGGCTACATGATGCTGTGTGATAGTGTCCGGTATTAATAGTTATAAGCACGAAGCTATTAAGTAAGTGTATACTCGGTGAGTTTGAATACGTTTGTTATCCCAGAAATAGATAAATCTGCTCACAAAGGTTTTTTTTTCGAAAAATATGCCAGTCCCGCTTGTGGCTTGGCTATCTCACACCGTGTGGCAGATAAAACGTTTTGTATAACTAGTTTCCTTAAGTTTAGGGTAATTCGGGTGTAAATTTCAGATCTCATTTACTGCACCAAAAAAAAATACTATCAAGCACCTATTCATCAAGGTTATCTCTTGTGTCTTGGAAATTCAATGACCACAACGATACATAATTTAAATAAGTTGAGCTTCGACGCGTCACAGATGTGACACATATAAGCTATTTTGTTTAGACATGCTCTGTCTGACCCGCCGCTCAGTCCCAAACACAGATTTAGAAGAGAACTAGTTAAAGTCTTAAAATTAAATACGGCTGATCTCTACTTTCATAAGTCCAATATCATCAGTTAGAAAGGGATGCATACATATAACAATGCGACTTCAAAAAGTTTATCGTACCAGGGTGCTCGAACAAATTTCTATGCAGGAGCAAATGCCCTGGTAGGCAGTCGCAGAAATAGCATTAAGACAAAGTATGCATCCCTTTCTAGCAAATGATATATGGACATAAGAAAGTACAGATCAGCCGTATGAGTTAATGTTCAGAGCATAAATGAATTTTAAGACTTCTTCTAGGTTCCAAAAATCAAAGAACGATAAGACTGACAACTGAGTATCAAAAAAGATGCCTCTTGGCGTTAAAGTTTGCGGTATCTGAGCTTTGGAATATATCTTATTACCATTAGATAAGTATGTTTTTACATTGGTAAATTTAAAATGCACAGCCCTGCCGTCCGCTGATAGAAAAGAAAAAGCAAATTCGCCCAACCGGCAGGATTGTGTATCTCTGTGGGAATGTACCGTTGTCACCACACGAAAAATCCTTTCTCAACCACCGCATTAGATGTGATTTACACTAAAAACTTTCACTACACTATGTAAAAGAATACCGACCAACTTATTATCAGGCACATAAATAGGTACATCATAAAACTAGATATAAGTTGCATTACAAGTTTTTGTAAAATACTAGTCAAGAAATGAGCTGGCATTATTTCCTTTCTTGCTCCAACATGTTGTGTTATCTAATGCTGATCAATGTTACTGATAATGTCTAAGCAAGGCGAGTCTACGTCACAGTTAGACTTGAACTTGGATTTAGGCTCACATTCTCATGCCATGCTCTTGCAGCATCAAACTACTAACTTATCTATACAGGGTGAGGAAAAATACTTCATTGAGGATACCTTTTCTTTTGTAGTAAAAAGGTTTTGTTCTGGGGAATTTATAGGTTGATTTTGAAGGAAAAAACAAGAATTTTTGTTTATTTGAAAAATAAGAAATTATGACTCACAATCAACACCTATGGCTGTCAATCTTGGGCCCTAAGAAAAGCCAATACTCAAAGGCTAAAAGTATGCCAACAAGGAAAGGAAAGAAGCATTTTCAATTTCAGATTAAAAGACAAGAGGAAACTTTCCGATATAAGAGAGGTAACCAAAGTGATAGATGTAACTGTCGAAATACGCAAACCGAAATGGAGATGGACAGGTCATTTGATGAGATCAAGTAAGAATAAATGGACCTACGACACAACAGTCTGGTACCCAAGAGATGGGAAGCGCAACAGAGGCAGACCAATAAAGCACTGGGAAGATGATTTACCCAGGACATGGCGCAGACTCTGCTTATACTACGGTCTAAGAGCGCTAAGGAGGAGGCCTATGTCAGACGACCACCTGACTTATAAAAATAAAGAAATAAATAATGCTGGACTATCACACAGCATCATGTAGCCCCAAAGTAAGCAGAGCTTGTGTTATGGGAACCACATGATTGATATATTACATTTATACTTTTTTTTGTAAATACATACATATCATACATAGAAAACAACCAGACCCGAGACAAATATCTGCAGAACATGCAAACATTTGTTCCGCGGCGGGAATCGAACCCGCAACCTTCTGCGTCCCAGGCGGACCTTCGCCCACTGCGCCACAGAGGTCGTCAAATATCAATATTATAATCGCCGATGTCAAATCAAAAGTAAAAATATTATTATAAGTACTTAGTTTAGTTTTAATCAGATTTTATTTAGTTAGCGAATAAAAACTTAATATTATAATGTTGATATGTGACTGTCAGGTGTTAATTTTACATTACATAATATGCTGTTCCATCATAGTAAAATGCTACGGTGATTTGTTATAGTAACACCTACCATATCGCAGCATATCCGCCACATCAATAATATCTTAGTTGTAACACAATCAACCAAGTAATCTATCAAATGGGAAGTTTTTAGAGGTAAGCAATATTATTTTACCATTCGGTACAATTACAACCCAAGGTTAAAAATACGTACCAATATGGTTACATGTTTTGTATGTCATTAGGGCTTTTGATTAGACTTAGATATTTATAAGACGTTCTTCAGATTGTAAGGGGTTCCAACTCCGGAATCCATGCGAACCTCATCCGTGAACCACTCTGCTGTATAAAAAGGGGGCTCTGGTGGTCGGCTGAATTTGGCACAGCACAGGCTAAAACTGGCTTATCTAAATTTTATGACCACTTACGAGCCAAAGAATTAGCAACTCGCATGCCTAACGTTTGGTTTATGGTCATATTGCCCTTTATTATGGTTTGTGTGGTGTGAAAACCGATCTCAACTCTTTTTTTTTTCATAATTCATAATAATTTTATTCAAAAGATATTTGGTTACAAAAGGTCTTAAATGCTAACTTAGTTCTACAAAAATCTGCCTTTTCAGACGTACGAATATTAATAATTAAAATAAAACTCTAATCGCGTACTCAAGTGGTGTCAAAAAGACACGTTGCTATGGAAGTCTACGATGTTGAAGCTTTCAAGCTGGCTATTTTTCTCATACTCAGAGCCAAGTCAATGAGTATCCTTAAATACCCCAGACGTTGATCCTCATCGTATTTTCTCTAAATTTGAGATATCTAGCTGATCCAGAAGAAAAGTGTTATGTGTCGTTCAAATTTAAGAGCTATCCACATGGAGCGATACATACGCAAGTCAAAAGAAGCCAAATGTGCGATTGCCAAAGACCCAAAGAGTAGCCAAATAGCTTCGTAAATTGCGTCCATTGCCGTTTTAATGTAGCGCGCGAGTGTCAAAACGCGCGACTGCATGTGGACAATGTACGAGCTTGTCCAGATGAAGCTATTTTATATTAGCTATTTATTTTTGCACGAGACTCAATTCGCGCGTGGTTAGCTCAAAACTTTTTTTGTTATGATATATTATGAAGAATAACTGGGACTAGCTACTACTCTGGGACTTGACCCACCTATTGTTAAGTAGTTATCATTATTTACATATTTAACAAAGCATTGTTTCGAACGTGCCCTACGATGCAATGCCCTGCGTCCTTGAGGCATGAAGATGTTAAGCCTTGTGTACCTGTAATTTCACCGGTGCTGACAACCTTCAAACCAAAACACAGCAATGCTGCTTCAGGATAGAAATAGGCATTTTGGTAGTACTTCCCGGATGAGCCCTTCACAACGAATTACTTCTAAACTGCTCAATAAGACTCAAAAACAATGCTTCCTATTTTTTATTTTTTTTATTTATTGGTTATTTATTTATTACCTATTCACCAAAGAATCACAGGCACAATCAGTTTACAAAATAAGGATATTTATCTAACAAACTTATGCTATTCCAATCAGACCGTAGGTGGGTATGTAGGTGTGCTGTACCACGTACAACTCACTACTAGAACGCAAGCTCTCACACTAGGATTCCCTGTGTTGTGAGAAGCTTACGTCTTCACTGTGCACCGAGGTACCTGCAAGTTCATGACAAATTCATAACAACGTTTAAAAACCATAGGAATTATTTTCTGTATCGGATAAGTAGTTACAGAGATCCTATAACAAACTCACAAACAACAGTAAGACAGTCATATAACACCATTGTATCAGCTAACAATAGGAATACATAAAGAACAACTTAAAGGTACTTGTAACACGCTATACAAATGTCAAAGCTTGACCCTTCGATTGACCTATGTTTGATTGTAGAGCTCGACTCTAAGGGCTGTGATTGGCAAATAGGCTCTTGTTAAATTAGGATCATTCATGTAAAGTGGTTTATTACTAGTCAATTCTTCTTCATCATACGAGCTAAGTTAATGGCCACCCGAAGGTCTACAACGTGGCTTTACGGCTGAAAAAGCTGAGACAAACATCTTAACGTGCCTTCCGAAGCATGGTAGAGCTCAGATCTAAACACCACTAAACGGTCGCCCGTCCAAGTAGTCATCGAGGGGAGTGATGATCCAGATAATCTGCTAAAACATCTAAGGAAGCTACGCCACAATCGCTTTCAAGACAGTAAAAACCTTACATTGAGAGTGTTTTAACTAATAGATATTTTTATACCCCTTTAAAGAAAGGTTTTCTCATTTATAAATGAACTGTAAGGTTTTTTGAGAGCAATAAAGTTCTATAAACCGAAAAAACAAAAAGCACCCGACACTTTTCAGCGCCGGGTACCAATTTTTGAGTTTTTGAGTTTGAGTTTTTGTTTTTTTCCTTATTTCCTAGGAGAGGACTTATTTTTTACGCTGTTTTGTTCAGCGGGTTGCCTCCCCTGGGTTTCCTCGTCTTCTAAGCACAGCAGCGTGAATGGCCAACGACCCACTCGGTCGTCAGCAAGCATGCTGCCACGGCCCAAACGGGCCATTGATGGTCTTGACGCCGACTTAGTCGGTGAATGTCGAGCCCGAACGCCAAACTTTTACCCAGGAGTTGTGTGGTCGTTTCTCTTGAGAATGGTGGTTTAAAGGCGTCCGAGGCCGACATCACCAACCAAGTCATTGGTCTGTGACTATCAAGTCAGTCAACGAAGAAACCCAGAGGAGGACCGACAGTATAACAAAAGATCTTGTATATGTGTCAAACCACTGAAAAATATCGTTTGCGCGATCCAGAACTTGTACTTTGAAGGCTTGTAGCTCCATAATTAAAATAGTTATAGGTCAAATTTTTGTACTGAGTATCAAATTTTGGTATGATATTTGCTATTTTGTTAATATACAATGCTTTTTCTTTCAGAAACGCAGAGATTTTAATGAATTTTGTGGGGAATAGCTAAGAGCGCCGATTGGCTGTCCGTTGTGACGTATGGTCTAATGAGTATGACAAAAGGAAGTCCCCATCGTCACCGATAACAAAGTGGTTACCTACAAACAATGAGTGCTTTCTGTGTTTGTAGACATAACGAGTATGTGTAATACACATCGATATAAATGACTGTTATAAATCGTAACAATTTCATTTTGAAATTTAGTAGGTACTGTTTTTATTTCAATAACTAGCGACCCTTCCCGACATCGCATGGGTAGTACTTATAAAAAAAACATGAAGCTTTTTTGCAATGTAAGCGAGTAAAACTGCACGGACACGTATAAAACCCTGCCATGTATAGATACTTAAGCTGTTGGCGTTCCTATTAAATAAATTAAAATTAATTCCTATTAATTAAATGTTGTGCGGACCACTCTTAGCGAGGGACAAGGGCAGGAGATGAAGAAGATACAATCTAAAATAATGAATTTTAATGCCCCAAAAAATATAAAAAGAAAATAAAATATAGGTCCTATTTTTGCTTGTAAGGAAATAAAACCATAGAGCTTACGCACGATAGGTTAAAAGGTCAGGATAATCTTATTATTGTTAATCAAATGTTCACAAAATGTTCGGTTGAACTCATCTTGTTGTGGTCCGTATGAGTTCAGAGGCGGACATAAGGCCAGTTTTTTTATGAGTATCCGTTAGTCTCAAAAAATGGCGTTCATGGCGTGGCTTCTTAGCAGATCATCTTGGTTAAGCAACACTCCCACCGTTCACAACTTGGATGGGTGATCGTTCAGTGGGATTTAGATCTGAGGCCTCATTTACTAACTCAGTTGCACACCGAAATGATCGGCACTGGACTTTTATTTGCAAACTTTGACATTTCATCTGTCGAAATTCAAAGAACGTCAATTGACATATTGTCAGAGCGTTTCCGTGCTTCGGAATATACGTTAAGATGTTTATCCCGTTTATTCAGTCGCTAAGTCATGTTAGAGGCCTTCGGGTGGCATATTCGAAGATCAAAAAATATAGTTTATGTTTGAAACTCTCATAGAATATTGTTGGAAATATATAAACAATAACCCCATCGCGTGTAGTTTAACCTGGATTACTAAGAAATGTCAATGTCATTGTTAGACTGACTGACAGCTGTCCTGCTGTGGCGGATGTTCCGGCTCTCTTCACTTGCTGCCACCATTGCGATAACAAGTGCTGTGTTTGTGCCGATACTTTTATCTGTTTTAATTACTGTGAATATATACCTAACTTGTTATCCGGGCTTTCATTCAACAAATCTGATCACATAACATTATTTTGTAATCAATTCACCCTGAATACTTATATAAATAACCAAATTGCCCCGTTTGCGCATTTTCCCCTGCACTAGGTACGTCCACCCTTTTGGTGTTTGTCGTCATCACACAATACGCTACTCTGTCAAATTGCTTTGAGTACACCGAAAACTTATGACCACGGCACGACAACCGGTGTTGCATGCGGGTATCATGCTTGTATGTAAATACAAGCCAAGGTACAATAGTTTAAACGTATTTACGCTATCTTCTATATGTTTTTGGCAAATAAAATAAAAACGCTTATGTATGAGTGTTTTTTTTTATCATCTGCATCGTCCCACGGCTGGATAGAAATCTCTCCCAGGTTCCGCCAACCATCTCTATCATTTGAGATATCCCTCCATCCTCGAAGGCATGTCATCCCACCATATTTAAATTATAAATATATAAAAACAATAGATTCGGTTCCTTGTGTATAAGGCTGGCAAGCTCAAATGGAATTAGGCGGGACACGTCAGCCAGATGGATCCAACAGATGGTGGACCATCACCACAGCCTAGACACCTGAGGGACAGCGGCCTCGGGGTCAGCTGAGGAAGGATGCGTTGGCGGGACGAGCTGATGCCTTCAAAAGAGGCAGCTGATAGGTAGCTCAGGACAGAGATATTTGAAAGTTTATGGGGGAGACCTTTTCCCAGCAGAGGGAAAGGAAAAGTAAATAAATAATTTAAAAAAAAAATTGGTACTTAATACAACACCGGCCTATTCAGTCCACTGCTTGATATAGGCCTCCCCTATAAGAAGGGGTATATAATAATAAATAAATATAAATAAATAATGCTAGACTATCACACAGCATCATGTAGCCCCAAACTAAGCAGAGCTTGTATTATGGGAACCACAGGATTGATATATTACATATATACATTTTTTTGTTAATACATACATATCATATATAGAAAACACCCAGACCCGAGAGAAATATCTGTAGAACATGCAAACATTTGTCCCACGGCGAGAATCAAACCCGCAACCTTCTGCGTCCCAGGTGGACCTTTTTTTTATACTATTTGAAGATGCAACAAGCACATGGCCTACCTGATGTTAAGCCTTACCCACAGCGCCACAGGAGTCGTCTATATGTCCATAATCCCCACGCTGGGCATGCCGGTTGGTATTTAAAAACCTGGTTACAAACTATTTGTGTAAAATCTCACGATACATTGTAAAAAAATATTTTTCCTTTAAACTTAAGTAGCTTTTCTTAAACTTGATTATAGTAAACTTTCAAATACCAATACAATTATTGCCCATAAAAGTGCAATTGCTAATTACAAACCTACATTCTCAACATTCATAATATGACTTTGACAGAGACAATGTGAACGCAAGATCATATCCGCGGCTACGCTATTTGTGTCATTTTCGACCTATAGTCCGCAAGCTGCAAACCTTCGGCATTACTAAACCTGCCTAGTGTAAACTGTGCCTAGTGCGAGTCTTTTACCAGGTCGATCGCATTTACGTTTACGCAAATTTATATGGAATCGAGGTAGCGCCATCAAGTGAAAAACGCGTGGCACTGACTCTTTTCCATACAAATTTTCGTTAACGCAAACGCGATCGAGCTGGTAAAATAACTCGCACTAGCCACCCTGAACTCGAATTATTTACGATTTACAGGTTTGCTAGTTTGAGCTTACGTAGATTAAACGCAACTCTGTTAAATTATATTTATGACAATTAATAAGACATGCTCGACCGGGTTAGACATTAGCGCCCTGCACACGTAAAGATCGGACCGCCCATCGGGACTGCGTTCCAAACCGCGTATCTGTACGGTTTGGACTGCGTTTCAAACTGTCGTGCTAATGGCGCGTAAACCGCGTGGACCGCGCATCTGGGACTGATCACTGACGTGATGCGCGGTTAAAACTGTGAGATTTGCCTTCGCGTTGACATGCCAGATCGAACTGTCAGCCCCGCGCATCTACGCGTACGTATCGGAGTACGTTTCGGTTGGAATGGCGCGTGCTGTTTTCCGCGGTCCGAACTTTACGTGTGCAGGGCGCTATTAAAAACAGAATTCCACCTGCCCGCTTTACTAAAATACTTAGGTAAAATCACATGCTTACCAAAGATTGAGTATACCTGTGGAGAATTTTCTGAATTTATAACCTTTGAATAACACAACCTCTATGACGACTTCTATGGCGAAGTGGGTGAAGGTCCGCCTAAGACGCAAGAGGTTGCGTGTTCAATTCCCGCCGCGCTGATTGCATGATATGTTTTTATAATATATCAGTCATAATTTGAGGGTAGTGATACCCCCGTAGCATCTTTTTTCTGACAATATTGAGGATATTGTCAGAAAAAAGATGCTACTTACTTACTTAAGTACTTGGTGAGCCAAGTTAGTCCTGTTCAGCTGCATAGAGTGCATCGAGAAGTTTAGAATCCAGAGTAAAGTGGATTTAGTCTGTCCATTGAATTTGAAGTGGACTATTTTCTCGTGGTCTTTTGCCATAATTTCGCTGTGTGATAGTATCTTACATAAAAATAACCCTTTTTTGAGGGTATATAGCTCGTCCTGTCAGAATTTGTTGGCTAACCTCGGCGCCGCTTCCTTGGCTACCAGGTTGTAGTAATGGTCCATTTTCCAACTATCAGAAACCACCTGTCTGACGAAATGAATGATTATCCAACAAAGTAATATAAAGATATAACGTAGCAGACGATAACTTATCTATAACATACGAGGCGTTACCGTTGTGCAAGCAAATATTAATTAACTGTTTTGTAAGCCGGCAATTATATGGAAAACTGTTGAGTGAGTTATATCAATTTTGCAGAGTAAGTTAACGAAAGGAGGAACTGATGCATACTGATTGATTCCTAATAAGTGAGCTTCGGTAATTTATTGTATATTGCCTGTAAGTATATTATACTGTTATACCTAACTTACACGTTTTGGCGTTAATAAAAACAGATTGCTCAGAAAATATTTCAAATCGTAAAACAAAGATTTTTCCTTTTTACAAGTACACACAATTACCAAGCTGAATGTTTTTCAACTTTCTAGGCCATCTGGAAGTGGGTTAGCTTTTTGATCTATATCTCAATAACAGTAGGCGCTGTATTTATGAATTTGGGGTTTTAGTTAATCTAATAAGGACTTGTTTTTTTAATGGCTCTGTTTTGTTTAGGTCAGCAACCTCAGGTGATATTGTTTTTGTAAATTTTTTGAAAGTAATCTGTGAATAACGCCGTGGGCTACATTATTACAAAATATTGTCTTGTTATACCTACTTATTGTATATTTATAATGTAGCTGTTTGTTGTTCCAATAAATAATAAAATAAAAAAGGTTTTAAAAAAGGTTAGGTCTCTCTCTAACTATTCTAACTATTGTAGTGCCCATCAGGGTCCATAAGAACTTACCTACAAACCTTACCACCTGTATACCTACTTATGGAAACAATAAAAATATTGAGTATTGAGTATTGAGTATTTATAACAAATAAAGAAAATTTCATGAGTTTATTTTGAATAGATTTTGAGTTATTAAGGGTTCAAAAGTGGCGCCCAATCGTTTCGGCTGCTACGTCGCTAGTTCCTTTTCCATGGCTTGACACGCTACTTTGTCTAATTGGACGTTCTTGAGTGTAATGTACATTTACGAGCCTTTTAGAGGAAAGAAATGAATTTGATGCACGAAAACGCTGACCAACGGTGACCAAGATAATCTTCTATGGACTACCAAGCTACTTAATGCCATGATCGTTTCAGTTTAACTAAATAATGGTGGACATGATAATGTCAATAAAGCATCGAAATATTTATACTCGAGTGGAAAACGTCGAACGAAAGTGTCTGCACCAAAATTCTGCGCACGCTGTCAACAATTGCGCGGACTTTGGACACTTTTCAAGCGATATAAGATTTAAATTAGTGCAAATTTGTCATTTTGAAGTTTATTTAAGTCAAACACGCTTGGACGATTTTTGTTAAATTTCACTTGAAGACTGTCGCTCTCTCTATTATAACTATCTCGATGCAATAAAGCCACAAACTAAGTAGAGAATAGCGCCCTGCACACGTAAAGTTCGGACCGCGGGAAACAGCACGCTCCATTCCAACCCGCACTCCGAAACGTACGTGTAGATGCGCGGGGCTGACAGTCCGATCTGGCATGTCGATGCGAAGGCAAATCTTACAGTTTTAACTGCGCATCACGTGAGTGATCAGTCCCAGATGCGCGGTCCAATCTTTACGCGCCATTAGCACGACAATTTGATCCGCAGTCCAAACCGTACAGATCGATCTACGGTTTGGAACGCAGTCCCGATGCGCGGTCCGATCTTTACGTGTGCAGGGTACTCTTGTATTATGGAAACCACATAACTGATATACTTCTTAAATATATTTTTGTGTAAATACGTGCTATATTGAACATGGAAAAAACTTTTGTCACATTTGTCTCGCGGCGAGAATCAGTCTCAGGCGGGCCGCCGCCCTAAGCCACATAGGTCTTCAAAGAAATCGGTAGGTATTTGCCAAAACACAATTTTACAACATATGTTTATTTACAGGATGATATAATACAGTAGAAAACAAGAAGAAATAATGAACCCACTCAGGTCCAACTTTAACAATGATTGACCGTTAACCGATAACTGCTTATCACGGTCGCTGAATTTGACATTCCGAATGATTAAAATGACTTTTGTCCCCACTTTAGGATATGCTACCATCGTTATGAATGAAGAGGTGTCTAATGAATATGTTTGTCCAATTGTATTGTAGTAGAGCTCCATGTGAAGTGCTCGTCCGGGAAAATACTAACACCATGCCTAATTTGTCGTGAAGAAGCATTGATGTGTTTTAATGGTATTGTAATCGTTTCCTCTTATCATCAGGTGGGTCACGAGATTCTTCCATCTTCAAGTATCATAAAAAAAATCATACAAACAAATATTATTTTTTAAGGCCTGGTTACACATTGCAAGCAGCTGAGCTGATAGTAGACAGCTACTGCCACTTTAAAACTGTAGTTTGACTCGCCTCGCCCGGTCTCACGATGAAAGTAAAAAAAGCTGCCATGACACTGTACCTACTGCCCGAAATACGCAGTCAAGTGTGAATCTGCTGCTTGAAGTGGTGGGGGAAGGCGAATGGCGAGTATGAACAAAAATGATATAGTATCTTGGATGTGAGCTACTCACACATGACAGTAGCTCGTATGATGCAATCACATGATGCGAGTAACTGCACTCCAGGAAGTGACTTGGCCAGCCGAGCACGCTAGCTCGCACCGTGTAACCCCGTCCTAACGCCATTTAAATGACACATAATCTTTAGTGATTAAGTAGCTCTCCGGATCTGCTGATTGTGGCATAGTGCAGCCAGCAACACAGGCACTCTCACCGACCGACGAGTAGCAGCATCGGTCGCACAACAAGCTGTGAGCTGCAACCCTCAACCCAGACATGCTGGCGTGGGGATTATGGGTATTCCCATCTGCTAGTAAGAGGAATCTTATATCTAACCGAGGACTGATATAGGACTCTTCCTGTTGTTGTTGTTGTAGTGAGTAGTCGAAGCCTTTGTCTTCAGTACGTTGCCAAAATTCGAATCCTACCACGGAATATGACATGTATTTCCTTGTTTATTTACTTTAAAGAAAGATTTATTTATTTTGAACACTCACCTTATTTATTATTTTAAATGATTACACCCATGTAAAAGTTTTCTTATAAGAATAGAGCCTTAATTATGTAGGTAGCGACCTCGGCTGCATACCAAAGCTATTAATTACAAGCTAATACTTTCCGTAGGTTGTTTAGTCAATGTACCGATTTATTGTTATCTGAAGGTTGAAATACGATTTATGACGGTAGGTAGGTAGGTATTTGTACTTGCTGGTGATTAGGGGCCGCTAGTTCTAGTTAACATAGCTTTAAAAAACATCGTGTCATGCATTGCCTAAGTTCAGATAGGTCATGAAGCTTATCGCCTTCATATATCGAGTTGGTGAAAGCAGAGCTTTCCATCGTAAGGCAAGATGCGATGGAAACATACAATCACCACCTACCATCAGGACCGTGTAGCTTGTATCGTCTCTTTCTTTTTGTTTCTTTTATTTTAAAAAAGGTACTAAGATCATCAGATAAATCTTTAAGAATAATGTTTTAATATGCCGTTGCAAAAGTATTTTTAGTTAATTCTAAAGTAACGTTAATTAGCACGTTAAAGTTACGAGTGTCATAAATCAATTTCATCAACGAAATTGAAGCTCTGTATAGCTAACAAAGATTATGCTAACGAATTAGTAAATCTATCCGTTTATTAATACGTCAAATGTCAATCAAGCTATAAGTCATTTGACTCGTCAATTCACACACTAATGTCCAGATTATGCTCCAAGTAGTAACAGGTCAGTTTAACCTATGTGTTGTGCTACTCAAGCATCGTGAAATGCAATCGAGAAGTTACATGTGACTTTAATTGGTGATAATTGAATACTCGGAACTTTACTTGAGGTGAGCGAAAGACGCCCGAATTATCATAAAGTAAAATATTTGAGTTATTTTTCAATGACCATTAACTAGGTTTTTTTAAAGTCAGGAACTAAAATAACATAAGTACCAAAGGAACAAAATAACATTAATACATAATAAAATTGGGAAACGACGATATCCGCAATACTTAAAAATAACTGTGAAAATTGTCAAAAGTAAAATTTTATGTTTTTGTTCTGCAAACTTTTTGTATTGTAATACTATGTTTTTTACTTTTGAAACTATCATGGTTATGAACATAATATTAATATCAACGGGATAATTACCATGATTTGTGAGTTCTGTTGTTTCCGGATATTTCGACGCAGTTGCATGCGCATTATGGCGCATTATTCATAATTACTATGTTTAATGTTTTGTTTTAATAGTATAGAATAAGTTTTATGCTATGCGGGTTTCGAGTAGCCTCCCTTAGTCGCCCCAAAGTTGACAACCCTTGCGTGATTGCCGAGCGTAGGTATGAAAAGTGAATTACCTACATACATGAGTTTTATTTCTGGACTATTTCTTTTGTGGTCAGGGTTAGTGTATGGGTTATGATGAGAGTCTGGTGAAACCCACACGTGTGTGTTTGTGTGTTGTTTCTATCCTTTGGATTAGACAACGCCCGTCGAAATGCATATTCATTATTAATTTACTAGTGTTATAATCATTATGATTGGTATCCTGTTAAAATTCCTTTCCTCATATGCAAACATAGGTATGTTACAGATTATTGCGTGTTGCAAAAAGTGGGCGCACCTTCCTTTGTTATATGTAACAATTATGTTGCGATTTTCTCCAAGTAATGTCGGTAAATATTACGTAGGAGTTATATCCTATAGTAAAGATAATTTTAACTTAACACATACTAAACAGTAGATACCTAATACATGATCGACGTTATCAGAATAACCGTTGTCTGGCTGGCTACAGGCAAGCGCAAGATAGAGGCGAATGGCATCGCCAAGAGGAGGATTCAGCTGGGTTGGGCAGCATTTGGAAAACTATGTCGAGTTTTCTCGTCACCCATACCTCAATGTTTAAAAACGAAAGTTTTTAATCAGTGCATCCTACCCGTCATGACATACGGAGGCGACCCTCACAGTACGGCTAGTCCACCAGTTTAAAATCGCTCGGCGAGCTATGGAACGAGCTATGCTCGGAGTTTCTCTGAAGGATAGAACCCGCACCGAGGCTATCCGACAGAACTAAAGTTGTCGACATAGCTCAGAAAATTTGTAAGCTGAAGTGGCAGTGGGCTGGCCATATCTGCCGAAGAACTGACGACCGTTGGGGTAAACGAGTTCTTGAGTGGAGACCGCAGCTAAGCAAACGTAGTGTAGGGGGCCATCCGGCCAGGTGGAGTGACGATCTGCGAAAGGCTGCTGGTAGAAGCTGGATACGCTGAGCTAAGAAATGTGTGCGAGAATGTAAAATGGAGGTTTATATCCAACAGTGGACTGCTATAGGTTGATGATGATAATGATTGCATGATCAAAAGAAGTCCTATGCACAGCAGTAAATAACCCATGAAAGCATCTACTAAGATACACATGTATGTAAGCAGTAAGTTTAAAACAATGTATTTTAAAGACGTCCTACAGAACGAGTAGGGGTAGCTTAAAAGTGGCACCTGTGGCAGATAAGGTGAGGAGTGGAATTAGCATGGTATCGGCATGTGATGAGGAGGGATGAAAACAATGTGACTAAAATAGTGATGAGTATGAATGTAACTGGATGTACGAGTAGAGGGTGGCTTAAGAAGAGATGGATGGATTTTGTGTAAGAGGATATGAGTGTGAAAAAACTGAGTACGGAGTTGACAGCCGATAGAAGTGAATGGAAAAACAAAACATGTTGTAACGACCCCAGCTAGTGGGATAATGTCAGGGAAATGATGATAATTCTACCTACATTATTATATTTCATCATTAGAATTGAATTTCGTTTTACTCATAAAACGTTATGGCGGTGAAGGCACCGGCCAACGCCGTTTCGACTTTTTCCGAGAGGCTGAACTTTTTTTATATAATTGTGCACTAAAATACCTACTACTATAATTATTTACGAATCTTATAGCTAATGCTTCAGTAATTTATTTTCACGATTACGATTTTATAGGTCTATTAATAAAATGGTGGGTAGTAAATAATAGGCTCGTGAAAAAAACCTTGATTAATTAACAAAATATTTAAGAAGTAAGGTGGTAGGTAGATTAATTGCCCTTGAAATAGGTGGTACCCGCTTGTAACAATTTGTTTTCTGGCCTCATTGACGGAACTCTGCAATCGATCACGAGAGAAGTGTGGCTATAAATGTAGAGTTACCATGATTCTGTCAGAATGAACTCAACTTAAAAACTATCCCCCTTATTCATAACCAAATGTCCCTTAAACGTTCGATAAAGTGGCTTGTCCCTGTCATTTAAATTTGAATTTAAAATATAATAAAGAATATAATATCATTTATTTTATTTAAAGAGGTAACATGGAGGTTACATGATATTTTATAGCCATTTTAGCTATCTGAGATTTATAGAACTACTATTACTACTATTTATGAATATTATAATATAGGTCGGGGTTTTAAGTTTAAATAGATATATTTACATATAGATCTTTATTTAGCTCATACCAAGAAGTTTTCATTAGGGAGTGCGCGATATGAACTGATCTATCTATAAAACTATCTCTGCCTGATTTTTCTCATAAAAATGCCCAAAATGAGGCTATCGAGGAAACGAAACACAACAACTTTTTGGGTAAAAGTATTAGGCACAGTAAAAACGCGATTCCCTTGTACTTACGTTAGTACTAGTATACATTCCATGGATACATACAATTACAGCACAGAAAATGAAATAGAAAACACAACATTTCTTTTTACTAATATTAAGTAACAACTTATTCAACTTCATTGAAGAACCTGTAATTCATTCTTCTTTAACGCAACGTAGAGCAGACGTGTCTTGAAATTCAACTGTATTTTATCCGTTTTGATTGCTGCATCTTCTTCTTGAAGACTCCACTGCGCCAAAAGAAGAACAACACTTTTAGTGTAAACCTACAGAATTATTAAAAAAGGCTGCATCAAGCGCCGATAGTACAGAAATATAGGTTAGATAGATAAATAGGTAAACGATAGACAACAAAAAATAAAAAAGGTACAATAGGCAGTCTTATCGCTAAAAGCGATCTGTTCAAGACCTCTTTTAGATAGACAACTTTTAAATAATAACACTGTAAACAGCAATAAAGGCTTATTATCATCCTGTTATTTGTTCACTTTACCACTCAAAATAATACGGAGTAATATTTCTTATCTCATAAAATCCAAATTATTGGTCACAAGAACCACTTATTGCATCGCTTCCTCAGTTGCTCAACGCCGGAACCCGCGGCATGCGATCGCGTGCTCGCGATGCACAGATTGAAGATACACGAACAATATTGGAGACAATATAACCTGACAGACATGATAAATAGCTGCTATTTAACATGTAGTAAACAAGATAATTTCCGTTTGGCCTGTATAATTCTTAACTAGTAGGTCTTTTGAAAAAAAAAATAACCGGATTTCAAATCACATGTTACTTCTTGCCCTAAAGAATTTTTAAAATCGGTTCACAATTGACGGATATATTGTAGCCCAGGAAAATTAGGAGTTTCACCTCGGAATGAGAGATAGTCGGATATAAACTTCGGAACTCGCTCTGCCCTCTACCTCGAAAATGGTTCAAGATATTAAAAAAAATTTGAACAAAAGATGTAGAGAATTTAATGTTCTACAATATATATTAAGATAATTAGCATAAAACTCATAGGAAACATGATATTTGCAATAAATCGATTTTTTGACCCTTGACTTTGGAATATCTAAAGAAGCGTAGAACACCCTACGATAAGTAGGTTTTGAGACCACGCGACCAAAGCTGCAGGCAGATGCCCGGAGGTGTTAAACAAGGTCACTCTCTATGTAGTATATTCCTCCAAGTATTATCTAAATCGGTTCAGCCTTTACGGAGTTAATTTTGATCCCATCTCAGGCACCAGACCAGCTAGCTTGAATAATTTCAGTTTACAAGATAATATTTTGGCGAAGCTTGCCATCTTGATACGTATTTCTCATTTTCATTTTTTTTTACATAACTCTGTTGCATTAATAAAGACACTTCACTTTCATTCCGAAGCATAAATTCGCACTGATCAAATCTATGCATTTACAAAAATGTGATTACGCAATTCTTTATCTTAAATTAAATATAGCAAGCAACCATATTGATAAAAATCATACAATTAAGTAAGCAATCAAAAATATCGGTAAATGTTACGAAACAGACTACTTAGCCCTTGCTCTTAAAACACGGTGTCACAGACTTAACAGTGCCTACACTTATTTCGCAACAAATTCCTGTTTTTACAACTGCTCCAGTTAACTCTTTGAAAGTCTGGCTTTTACAATTCGAAAAACACACTGGACAACATTCACTTAGGTTACAATAACGTAATACTACTAATTATTGTAAAATCGGTAACCTACGCAAGTGAAATGTTCAGGGGCACAATTAAGGCAGTTTCAAAAAGCACGACTTCGAATTTTTGTGGTAATACTGTTGTATAATCGAAGGTATTCGAGCTGAGTAGTCTATAACTGTATTCGTCTTTACGATATTCAATTCGAGTAAGCATAGGGGCCGGCCGATTCGCTTCGAAGAATTTGATAACCAATGAAGATAGGTTCCCCTACCCTACAGGCTAGCAACAACACCAGCTTCTTTAAGCGTGCGATAATCTATACTCTGCGATATTATTCGTATTAAAAAGCTCAATAACTATTCATAGACCTCCCATAATAAGATATTAATTTATTAATTATATTATTCATTGCGCCCTGTCCTGAGCTCGACGCATCCAGCTTCTACCAGCAGCCTTTCGCAGATCGTCACCTCAGCTCAGGACAGGGCGCAATGGCGCTCATTAGGGGAGGTCCAGCAGTGTACTGCTATAGGCTGATGAAAATGATGATGATGAGGATGATTATTAATTATGGGAGCTCTATGAATAGTCATAGATGAGAGAGAAGAAGATATTAATTATTAATTATAGTAATTATTATGGGAGCTCTATGATTATTCTCCCCTCCCATAATAAGAATAAGATCGAAGGGCACAGCTAATCGCACGGTGCCAACGCTGCTGCCCGTCGCATCGACCAAGAAATTCATCTGTACCTACCGGTATTTGAATGCGCTATGACGCTTGTTAAGCGAGGCCTACATTATGTCCAGCAGTGGACTACTATAGGTTGATGATGATGCCGTAATCAGCCGACCCTCGTAGAGCCCAATTTGTTAGTTAGCTGGATGCACCACAGTTAAATGAGTAGTATATATCAGTGACATGCTTCCCATAGTACAAGCTCTATCTAGATTGGGGCCAGAAATTATGTTGAGTGATAATTTCCAACATTATTTATATAACCGGGAGCTAAATTGTACCAAATGACTTCAACCATCTTCTGGAAAGTTCACTATTTTATAGAAAGTACTTAAACACTTGCTTTTTCCATTTGCATATTTAATTTTATCAATTACTTTCAAATGATGCCAGATTCATAGAATCAAGTTTTAAGCTTTACTGAAATATTCGTCAATGTAAAGTAAAGTATTGAAAAATTTATTGGAGTCGCAAATAAACAAAAGTAATTATTTAAATTTAACAAGAGAAACAGTCAGCGTATGCTGCAGAAGCATGGTAGCAACTGCAGCTCTTGTTTTCAGTGCTGCCACCGGTAGCTACCTGCTCATTATAAAATGGGTCCAATAAAATCATCGAAGCGCATCGCGGGATCATTAGGAAAATGGAAAAAATGTATATTGATTGCAGCGGTAAATTCAGAACTCAGAAGTAACACCAATAAATTACTTTGCAATTTATCGCCTGATTACCTTAATGCGAGCTATTCATCAATCACATCATGGGCGTTGTGAAATATTGCTGCTTCCTAGAGCCGCATACAGATATCGCGAGGTATGCGCTGCAAACGGTTCGCTACACACATGCCTCGACATTCAAACAATGGCATCTGTCAGCACGACATGCTCAGGGTGAGCAGGCACAATAAAATAAGCGGCTATACATGTTTGGGAGTCCCCCTTTATTTTATTTTATTTTAATTTTTTGAAGTGAATAATAACTAGATATTCTGTGAATATTTTAAACAATCTACCTGTTGCAATTATTAATAATAATATAGAACAAAAAACGGCAAAAAACGTTTGTTGAATGGGAAAAAATATTTATAAAATTTTATTCTCATTTTAGTATTTTTTGTTGGCAGCAGAAATACATAATCTGTGAAAATTTCGACTGTTTAGTTGTCATGGTTCATGACATACAGCCTGGTAACAGACAGACAGACAGATGGACAGTGGAGTCTTAGTAATAGGGTCCCGTTTTTAGCCTTTGGGTGTGGAACCCTCAAACATGAAAACAATGGCATCCGTTGCACGGAACGCACAGCTCGCAAGTCGCAACGCAACGCACGTACAAAAACCACAGTGTATTAACGTCCCGCTGATGTTGCCCCCCAGTAGCTATATCTACGTAGTTCCTATCTTTGGATACGATTGGAAAATCGTTTGTTAAGCTTAATTTCAGTGGAACATAGATCTGTCGCGACTATTGCAGTACCTACGCAATGTATGCTCATAGTGAGCGCCCCAGGTCACATGTGTGGTACAGCTACAGCATTTGTAGCTCATGTCCCGAGATTTCTATTTTTTTTCTTTTATTTATTTAGGAAACAAACAAACAAATCATAAAACTTACATACTAAATAAATAATTATTAGGTCGATTAGAATCCAACAATGTTTCCACTTATAAGTAAAACATACACGTGAAGAAAAGGTATATAACTGTAAGAAGGTAACAAAATGAATAACAAAAATTATTTAATACAACATTTTTTTTTTTTTTTTTTTTGTTATCAATTATAGAAACGAATACTTAAAAGATCTACATAAAGTTATTTTTAGAAAATACTGAAATAAATAAAAACGTACTACGGACGGACACTTTCCGTATTTTCTCTGATGGCGAGCTTAAATTTAAAATTATTCTTATTGTAGCTAACATATAGCAACAAAGTTACACAGGTACATAATAATTATATACCATACAGTATTTTATATAATTCATATAATGATTTAGAGATACGCGATAATTTGCATGACTGTGTAAAGCCATATGACCTGACGAATTATAGAAGATTTATGGTGATATGGAAATGATGAATTGTATAAATATTCACGCTACGACGTCACGCACTTCATCATCATGATGATACTTGCTCGTAATTCCAACCAATTATTCACGATTGAAGACTCATTTTAGAAATCAATGATTTCATTTTATTACCCACGACGGAATGGAGACGGTATAAGCGTTTGGGGTGAGAGGTTGTTTGTTTGTGCAAATCCATGTTGCCATTTTTCTCCAAAACTACTGATCCGATTTTGATGCAATTTTCAGTTATGGGTTTGGGTTTGATTGGTGCATGTTCTTAGATAGGTTTTTAAGTGACAACTCACCAGAGTGCGCTGTGGTTAACATTTGTTTGTGCGAAACCTAAACTACTAAAAACTACTAAGTGAGGGTTCTTAAATAGATGTTACGGTAGTAACTCACTAGAGGGCGCTGCAGTAATATATTTTAATATCTATGCTCTCTAAAAAGTTAAAAAAAATGCAAAATTAAAAGCTTTGGAAAAACCAACAACGGATAAAAACTAATTGAAAAAGGATGAAGTAATTTAAAAACCCTCGAATTAAAATAATAAATGTCCCTATAAACTTAATAAAAAAACCCAAAAATATTTGTCGGGGGCTGCCATCACTAGTTTAAATTTCATCGTAAATATAAATAAGTATCATCATCCACTTCTAAAAGTCCCCGTAGTATATTGTAAGGGCACGGCCTAGGGGTGTAAGAATAACGTTAAAAAATCCCCAATTATTCACGTTACTATAAAACTGCAACACTACACAGTTCATTTAATGGCAGCCTCTGACGGATATTTTTGGGTTTTTATTAAGTTTATAGGGAAATTTATTTTTTAAGTAGAGGGTTTTAAATTATTTCATCCTTTTTCAATTATTTTTTATCCGTCGTGGGGTTTTCCAAAATTTTAAATTATGCTTTTTTGTGATAATAAGTTCAGGAAGTAAATATTATTGAACTCACTTAAGGAGTACTAAATATTATTGAACTCACTTAAATTTATTTATTCTATAAATAAATATAGTACGCTAAAACTAAATCAAATAAAAAATAGGTACAAATGCCGACAAAAGCAATTTTTTATTTGTTCCGTGTCTTGTCACTGCGACTTTGACCAAGATATTGTGGGTCCCGTTGCCTCAAGCCTAGTTTTATTTATTACTTGCTCTTATTTATTACTTTGCATTACGGATACTGATAAGGAAACAGCGCGTGGCCAATGAACATTACTTTTCAATTTTATTTAAGGCTACATAATAACTATTTGGAAATTAATTTATAGCTTAAGCTATTGTCGTGAGGTATTAGATTTATTGTTCAAGGTTATATAATAACTGGTTAATTTTTAGAGCTGTTTTGAAAAGAAACATCCATGAACTGCACCAGCCAATATCAATCCAGTTCTGGATATTGGCCTCTCCGAATAAGAAGGAGGATATGTACATAATCCACTTGCTGGGCACAGTTTCTCGCACTCCTGAACCCGTTAGAGGTCCGGGAATGGCTGTGCTATTCCGCGATAAGCCAGCCACCAGAATCCAATTTGTTTGTTAGCAGGGTGAACTACGGGCAAGTGAGCTTGAGATCCAAAGGTGGCAGTTATAGCCATCCCAAATTACATTTATATAATTAGCTTTCAGAAATTATATTATTCAAGCAGCTAAGCTGGAGCTTCACTAGCATCTCAATATATTACTATACATTAGTATTTCGATTTATTGCCTTAGTCTTACGTCAACATACTTATTACAATACAACGTAAACTCTATTGATTGTATACAATTTGATAATACATTCTTACCTAACCAAATAAGTTACCTAGGCGTACTTTTGATGATATTACAAAATGAACTCTAACTAGCCGTAATAATTGTAGAGCAAAGTAAGGTTATATAGTATAGGTAGAGGGTTATTTTTGGTGGGACAGTATGGGGAAATCTGTAACCATAACAGATACAGAAAAACAATCAATCATTTTCCCTTTTTAGGGTTTCGTACCTCAAAAAGAAGGAACCTTTTTAGGATAACTTCGTTGTTGCCTGTCGGTCTGTCTATATAACAAGACCATTCTCTTTCAACGCGTAGAGGTATCAAAATGGACGCTAACTCTGCAGCAGAACTTTTAATGACAAAACTCATAAACATTGTAAAATTAAGTACACAGATTTTCAAAGTACCACATAATAAGCGAATTATTAAACCCTGGATTACGACAGGTCTCCTCAGGTGTATTCGTACACGTGACAGAATGCATTTGCAGTTAAAACAAGCCCAAAATAATGAAATCCTTAGAGTAACATATGTGAGATATAGAAATTACTGTAACAAGCTATTAAAAAAAGTGAAGATAGAATATGAGAAATGCGAATTGGAAAAAAACAAACATAATATTAAAAAGACATGGCAAACGATACGACAAATTACTTATACAACTAAACCTAAATCGAGTAGTGACCTTTTGCTAAAAACCAAACATAATGCTCAGTTATCAGTAGACTTTGTCAACGATTATTTTGCAACAGTGGGCAGTAACTTAGCAGTTACAATACCATCTAACGACAGTGTTATTATTACAAATATATTGTCTGACATCCCTTCTCAAGTAAACTCAATTGGAATCATAGAGGCAAATCAATCTGAAATACTTACTATTATAGATGGACTTAAAAACGATTGTGCCGTTGGGTATGATGGCATTTCTACCACAGTTATTAAAAATTGTAGCCTAATTTTAATACCCCTTATAACTCATATTTGTAACATCAGCATGACTACTGGAGTATTCCCCAAGGTGTTTAAAACTTCTATTATTACACCTGTTTTTAAGTGTGGGAATGGAGATAGTGTCTGTAACTATAGGCCAATATCAGTCCTAACTACCCTTTCTAAGATCCTTGAAAAAGTGATTAACAAGAGGTTGATATCCTATCTAGAAACATTTAACATCTTATCCCCGAGTCAGTTTGGATTTAGAAAATCACGATCAGCTGAAGGTGCAGTTTCAGGGCTTGTAAATTACATAACTGAACAAATTGATAAAAAGAAAAAAATTATTGGTGTATTTCTAGATTTGACGAAAGCTTTTGATACTGTCTCTATCCCCATACTTATAAAAAAACTGGAAGTCATTGGAATTCGTGGCATTTTTCTTAGTTTGCTATCTGACTATTTGATGAGTAGAACACAAAGAACAAAAATAGGAGAAACGATCAGTAAAGAGCAATGTGTAACTTATGGAGTCCCACAAGGCAGTGTTTTAGGCCCCAGCCTCTTCCTCGTTTACGTTAATGATCTCTGTAATTTAAAACTAGAAAATGGCAAAATCTTCTCTTATGCAGATGATACTGCACTTATATTTGAGGGACGTACCTGGACAGAGGCTAATGTAAATGCAGAAAGAGGCTTGATTAAGATTATCCAATGGCTAAATAATAACTTGCTATCGCTCAACATCAATAAATCTAAATTTATGTCATTTGCCGGCCCCCGCTGTTCAAGTCCTATGCTAACTTTGAGGGCACATATTAATTGTTCACACGGCTCTTGTAACTGCCATGAACTGGAACAAGTCAAAAATATTAAATATTTGGGGATCAATATTGATGAAAAACTTAATTGGAAACAACATATTAATCTACTGGCAGGTCGTGTGCGCAAATTGATATACGTCTTTAAAAACCTCAGGGAAGTTGCTGATCGCAAGCTTCTTTTAGACGTTTATAATTCACTATGTCGATCAATACTGTCTTACTGTAACACTACTTGGGGAGGTGCTTGTGCTACATACTTATTACAATTAGAACGTGCCCAACGAGCACTACTGAAAGTGTCCATGTTTAAACCATACAGATTTCCAACCGCTAACCTTTACAGTGAATGTGAAGTGCTAACTGTTCGTAAACTGTTTATCTATAATATAATCTTATCGCAGCATAAAGAAGTAAATATAAATGATAATCAATCCACTGGTAAAAGAAGGAAAGATAGAATTTTGGCAAAACCAAATGTTAGCACTGTATTTGCTCAGCGCCAGCAAGCTTTTCTAGGACCGCTACTATACAACAAAGCCAACAAAGCTATAAAAGACTTGGTCTACACTAATCAGGCTGAATGTAAAAAGTCTCTAAAACTATGGCTTCTCAAGCTCAGCTACGAGGAAACGGAGCAATTATTGAAAATTGCTAGATAAGTAGGTACCGGCTCAAATTGTTTATAGATAGAATAGGTACCTAAAACTAATTCTCTAACCTACACGCACTCATTTAAACATTTACCCTAACACTCAACATACCCGAACCTTGCTCTTTCATTCAGTTGTGTGATCATTGTACATTGTGTGATATTTTACATGTATGTATACGTCATACATAGGTTACCTATTCTAGAGCAAACTCTTCCAAATTAGTAATAAATGAATGATTATAATTATATAGAAAGTAAATAATAGATAATGTCAATTATATATTAATGTATGCTTTTTATTGAATTAAAAAGTTATTTAACTTTAATTAGATTAAATTGAAATAGATTATTATATGATTAATTAGTATGTATACTTACCTCTTAAATACACGGCTGTACACAATGTTCTTCATCAATGGAAGGAAAACGGTATCTACAACACAAGTCTCGACTTAGTGTAGGTACCGTAGACCAACGACCAATAAGAACCCAAGCCCTAAAACTTTTGTTAATTCGGATTGGTATACTTACCTAATAAGTATGTATGATTGTACAATATGCTTGATTTGGAATAAATGATTTATTTATTATTATTATTAAATTAAAAAATAATACCAACTACTCAGCACTCCAATTCCTTGGAGCTATGAAAAAATGAAACTTATAAGTAAAAAGATGCGGCCGTTGATGCTACATATTTTGTCACTCGCAAGGGAATCAAAACCTATAGAGTATTCTCCGTTGACCTAGATTCATGTAATTTGGCAAGAAACAATGTCGAAATCTGAAAATCCTAAATGTTTAATTACGGAAACCTTGAGGCACGAGTCCGTACGCTCTTGCCCTGTTTTTTTTAAAGGGGATTATTTTGGTATTAGTATGTCATGCTTGAATGAGAGAGTAAACGAGTTCTTGAGTTGAAACCGCGGCTCGGCTAAAGTTGGAACCTCCCGCTAGGGGGACTGACGACGTGCGAAAGGCTGCTGTTAGAAGCGTTGAGCTGAATGCAGAGCGCAATGGTGCTCCTTAATAGATTTTAGTTCAAAGCGCACCACACCACATCAGCCTATATCAGTCCACTGATGGACATAGACTTCCCCTAATAAAGAGAGATATGCCCATACTCCCCACGCTGGGCATGCGAGCAAAACTGATATTCTTGCCTAAACTAAACAGCCGTTTATGCACCCGTGTGTCAATGCAAATGGGCCTAAAAAGTGAAGTCTTAATTACAGAAAAGCAACAAAGTAATTCATCTTACTTTCTTGCGTAAGTAGGTGATGAATAAGAATTAATTCACACCTACTTAACTATAATTGCATGGCTTTATGCGTCGTTTGTGATGTAGAAGGTACTATACTAATTTCCTTATTCAGTTATCTATTTGTTGATTTTAATTAAATTATGTGAATAATGAGTTAGATAACTGAAATATGTGGGTTCCGTAATAGATGTTAGGAACGCTACTGCAAAAATTGGGTTTATGCGGAAGACATTGTAGGTTTTTCCTGATTTGACAATTCATGGCAATTCAAGGAATAATTGAAACATTTTTGTGTCAAAAGTTCGGGAAAGATCAGTCACAAGTTATCACGCTGAAAGTTATGCCTCAAGAAGGAAGTCTAAAATTTGAAATCCTTTCTTGTTCGTAAGTTAATAGACTCTTTCAGCGCAGCGCTACGTGCTACGGATCTGATGACGTAACAACCGGAGCGCAACACAGCTTACGGCACGATAGCTATCGCACGCCGTCGATAGCAAAAGTGTCTCGACCCTGGCGCTCCCCCCCATTCGGAGGGGGGTTACCACTACCAGCTCCCTTCACCTTCGCGCCACAAGCAGCACAACCACGACCAATGACCGCCCGCCTCGGACCGGCGAAAGGTTTTATATACAAGTGGAATTCGCACTGCCAAAGTCGAGATAAGTTAAAATATAGGGTAGTCGGGCGGACCACTCGCTCAGCGCTACCCGAAGCGCGATACGATCCGTGAAACGAACGTGGGTTCTCCGATACACAGTGCCATAGAGCTGATGCGAATTTGGACACCTTTGTAATCGAAGAATCAGTGCAAGATGGGGTTCAGTGGAAGATACTGTTTGTTGACTTTGTTATTGTGCCTTGTTACTGAACTTGCGTTCGGTGTCAGAGTGGTGCCCAAGAGGAAGAAAGGTAATTGGAAATTTTATATTAACTGACGTGAAATTATATTGTTAATGTTTTTAGATTATTTAAGTGTAGATATAATTTTATTCTGGCTTGATGTGCGATCACGATCTTTTGCAATTTATGTAATTCTTCTTGTACAGCAAAAGTTCACATGACTATAATCACTACAAGAAAAAGCCTGACCTACCTCATACTTATATTGTTGAATTGAACATTTCGATCGATCCAATAATAACTGTAGTTTTTATTGTAATTTAGGTCAAAAATGTAAATGTATGTATGTATCTATTTGTAGATTCCAAAACATATCTAGTTAAATTATATCAATTTAAATTAATAAAATTGGCTCTACGAAATTGCATCGTTTAATATAAGCACTCGTGACTAATGGCTTTAACAGATTAAAAGTTTATTAGCCGCAATAAAATCCGTTAGTCGGCCGAATTCTATAAATGAATGATTTTATTTAATATTGTCTAAGCACTTATTCACCTCGATATTTTTACTTCTAAAACACAGTTTTGAGTAAAAATCTGTTTACCGTTGTGTTCACTGTACCACGAATGAACATTCAACCAGCGTTTTTAAACCAGGTTAACAAGTAACAAATTTAATTAATTTATATCATTAGTATGTAGCCTATGTATATTAATTTTTAATTAATTGAAATAAAAGCCTCTGACGACGGCCTCTGTGGCGCAGTGGGCAAAGGTCCACCTGAGACGCAGAAGGTTGCCGGTTCGATTCCCGCCGCAGGACTAATGTTAGCATGTTCTGCAGTATTTGTCTCGGTTCTGGGTGTTTTCTATGTTTGATATGTATGTATTTACAAAAAAAATGTATTTGTGTAATATATGAATCATGTAATATATCCCATAACACAAGCTCTGCTTAGTTTGGGGCTACATGATGATATGTAATAGTCCAGAATTATTTACCACTACCACTCCAGCCTATATCAGTCCACTGCTGGACATAGGCCTCCCCTAATAAAGGGGGATATGCCCATAATCCCCACGCTGGGCATGCGGGTTGGGAATCGCATGGCACAGGTTCTCGCACCACCGACGCTGCTGCCCGTCGGTGTCCAGGGGATTTAGCTGTGCCGATGTAGGCTGTGCTATGCCGCAATCAGCCGGTTGCCAGAGCCCCGTTCGTTGTTTAGCAGGGTGCACCACAGGCAGGTGGGGTTGGCTTGGGTTCCGAAGATAGGGGTTGGAACGCCGTACACCCCGAATTATTATTATTATTATTATTTATTGAAGAAAATATTCTTGGAAGGTAATTAAATCTATCATTATATATAATCAGATTAAATAAAAAACGCAATAAGTAATGCTCTTTATATCTTTTCGTGTGTGTAAAATAAGGCCAACGAAACTAAAAATCTAGTCCGGTAGAGTGTAAAAAAAACAACAATATCATTGATCGAAAATAATTGTTTGATATGTTTTTATGAGCTAACAGGATCAAGAATACGTCCCAAGGATTATGATAAAATAAAAAACTAGAGTAGTAAGTTGATAAACTTGTAAAAACCAGTCTTGATCATTAAGAAAGTTGCAAATCAAATGAATGCTGTGCCGTACATGGCACATTTTTTAACCAATTTCGATCAGTTCATTCATTAATACTGGCTGTAAAATGTGGGTGTTGAAATGATTTGAAATGTTGGCGATGTTATTCTGAAGCAACCAGTATTACTCAAATTAAGTTTTCATAAATAAAACATTTTTTGTTACAAATACAGACCAATAATTAAAATTTCAAAAAGTGGTGAAATAATAAATTATATTTTGAAAGAAAGGACCTTGTGAACCAAACGGTTCGCTTCCACATTTATTGTTAGTACTACTAAGGAGTAAAATTTGCTTCTGGCGTCTATTTTCCCGGATCAGTACTATCTTGGAGTCTTGAAATCCAGAGTAAACTGATTCCTTCTAGGCAAACGTGATCCATCTTAGACCATAGCTTCACATGTTTTAGGTGTGAGCTAAACGCTTGACTATTTTTTTTGTAAAAAAGTCGGTATCTCTAAAGTCCTTGAATAAAATCGTTACATCATCAGAGCAAAGGCCTCCCCCATTTCCACCAGAAATCACGGTTACAGAGCTATTTCCACCCAATTTATTAGATAGGTATATAATTATACATTTCATCCCGCCAGTATCATATTCATTTTGGTCGACCACGTCGCCTTTAAATAATGCTGGACACCATCACAGAGCATTATTTAGCCCCAAACCAAACAGAGCTTGTCTCTCATTGGATCATAAAACTGTTGAATTAAAAATAAAATCTTGTGTTAACCCCTTGTTGGCCATTGTATTATTGCGTGTTCTCAACTGACGTTGATTATGCTTATTACATTAATAATTATATAAAAACAGGTACAAACATTGAAGTATCGTGCAGTAACTGTGCCTAATGAAGTGATTTTCGTCCAAACAATATGCATCCGCTTTTAATATAAGGACATACCAATTAAGGATGGATTCTAGAAACATGCGAGACGTATCCGATTAAAAGCTATTCCTTAAATGTTGATAATAATTGCCTTTATAGATCAGAAAAAAAATTTACAAGTTCAATCATTATTATCAATGACCCCCAAGCTATATTACCTTAGGGCCCTCTTTCCATTGTGACCAAATCGAAAAACTAAGCATTCAACGATAGAAGTAATATAAAAGCACATAAATAAAACATAATTATTCAATTATGGCAGAATGCGGTGGTGATAGATTTGAGATATGTTGTTTTGTGAACCTATGAAAGGGTGTGTGGGGTAGGTTATCCTGATCGCTCCAGTCTTTAGAAAGTCGGTTACAAGATCGAACAAAATATTTCTTATCTATGCTGTCTCATTGTCCCCAATTTCACAATACGCTTACGATACAAAAGGTTGAAAGGTTGAAATACGGGCCTAAGTGACCTTTTCCTAACAACAAAAACTAACTTAGTGCGTTTCAGAATGCCTAGACTTGACAATCGGAACGATATCAGCGCGTCATAGGAAATTTTTGTTCGAGATACGTACAAGAAATCTTTGACGTCGAAGTAAGATCATTAGATAGAAATTATACTTGATTTTGCACGTCACAAGGAAAAAAGTACAAAATATTTAACCTTGAATCAAACCGGGATATTCCAACTTGCGTCACTTTCTTCATGTGACCATGGTAGAGTGAGATAGAATACAAGGATCATTTACACTTTTTGGTTCAGGTACTTTCCTGTTACCAAATGTCCCTATGTAATTGAGTACTTGCTGACAATAGTCTTTGATATCCCTGCGGAGGTATTCCCTAGAGACTACTTTATGCAGCTTTTCAAAAGCTTCTCTTCTGCGCGCGCATGAATCCCTCCTTGTGTTACAGGTGTTTATATGTTACGGGAAACACTAACCATCAAAATCATCATCATCATTATCATCAGCCTATAGCAGTCCACTGCTGGACCTATGTCCAGCAGCATTGCGCCCTGTTCTGAGCTCGACGCATCCAGCTTCTACCAGCAGCCTTACGCAAATCGTCACTCCACCTGGCTGGAGGCCCAGACTAACCATCGGAAGACCGTATTTCCTTAGCTTACTGGATACGAAGCTACCAAAAGGTAGTAGAGTCTACAATAGATTAAAAGTTGTCCTTTTTATAGTATCTATTTATTAGTTGACCCGCACACAAATACCGTTTGTGAGGTTGCTTTCCCTTAGAAAAGGTTGCTTCGTTGAGGTTTTTTTTTACTTTTTCTGTTTGGCGCTCGGCGAAGCAACACCTCTACGAATTTTTGCGGAGTGCCGAAGGCGGACAGCGAGTCTATCGTTTCCTGATGACGCCTTAAGGGGAAGGCGAAACATTGTCAAATTTCTGTTGAGTATTTATGAAACTCGTCAGAGAGAGTTGGCGGAATTTTTACTAAATATTTTATCTTTTAAATATCTTAGGTTGCTTTCCTTCAAAGTCAAATGACATAATTATGAGCAGACCTCAGCTTAGTATGGTTGTGGAAACTAAAGAAAATTAAGCTTTTTTCAATTTGCTTGATTTAAATAAAACATAAACTATGTTTTAGTTTAATTTAAGTTAGAAAATATTATAGTAAACTATAAAAGATAAATTAAAACTAATTGTGTAGTTTGCGTCACCAACAAACATACATCTTATCTTAAGAGCGTGTCTGATCCCATGGCCGGACAAAAGCCACTCTCCTTGTGGCAAGAGCTACACTTCCCGATTTTAGAAATCCGTTTGCCAGGATACCGGAAAAACTTCCAGTTCGTCACGACACCTCCGCCAAGGAAGACCACGAACAAACAATGACGTCTGTAATTTTGTAATAGTTGAAGACATTGATATATACTGTTACGAAGAGATGTGCTGTCAAAAAAGATTTGTATCCAATCAAGCTTGTAGTCTACAAGATCCTTTAGCATCAGTTATCCGGTACTTGCAATTGAGACTAATTATTGGGAAAACGTGGAAAATCGGACGCAGCACGCAACGACTCTCGCTGACTTCACTTTTTACAAGATTGATGGGAACAATATTTCAAGCAGCTTCAATATTTTATGAGCTTGTATGAAAGTAACAGTGGTTGTAAGAAATTAAGCTTTAATTAATGAGAATAGAAAATGCTTTGGCTTTCTTCGGTATGAGTAACTTCTCAATCACCGACTTGAGTTTAGTTTTCAAACAGCTGCACAGGTAGGTAGGATTATTACATCCTTTAAATAGGAAAAGCTTGATGTTAATACACTACGTTAAAAAATAACTTAACAAGCTTATTTTCAATCGTCAGTTACATTTTATTTGGAGTTAGAACGCATTATTTCATTCAATTAATAAACTATTGAATTATCTAACAATTGAAAAAGCCCTAAATCAGTCTACAAGCTTGAATTATCATCATTCTAAAAGAGAAAAGAGGTTCAATCACGGTTTTAGCCATTCATAAATGAGCAATCTACGTCCACTACATAAGGTTAAATTTCCAACTAAGGATTATCTGAATGGAAGGAAGTTGCAAGAGAGATTCGTCGAGTGCTAAGGACAGTGCCTATTTAACGCCGGACGTTGTTCACGTGCCTCCATTCCTGATTTAGAAAATAGGCAAAATAAACATACATGCATCGGATATTTTGCATTAACTTTTTCATACTAATTAAAGATTTATTTATTTTTATATATTCCTTGGCCAGACGGAGTGACGACAGGTGGAACAGAGCGCTGACGAGGTGGTGGCCGAGAGTTGGTTACAGAAATATGGGCCGTCCTCCAGCGAGATAGGTTGACGATATTAGAAAGACCGTGGGCGGCACCTGGTTCAGAATAGCGCAGGATCGAGGCAAGTGGCATAATCAAAGGAAGGCCTATGCCCAGCAGTGGGTCGATAAAGGTTGAAATGATGATGATGATGATAATATTTTATTTATTTACAAACATGTACATCTATCGTAGAGTATGTTAGTCGTAGAGTAGTATCTTAGGGCTATCATAGTTATTATTAATAATAGAAAATAGCAAAAACAAATCAAAAATCAAGATAACTTACTTAATTAATAACTAACTTGATGGAACAACCGTTGGTACACCTGAAGCTATCACCAATAACGAAGTACTCTATCGTGTTACGCATATTAGGAACGACCACTACCCACTACTACATACCTAGCATATATCTACTTAGCATCCTTAACGTGATCATTTTAGACTCATGGACCTCACTGTATATAATGAGTGGTAAAGAATTTAGCTTTGGACCTCGTATACCTGGACAAAATTTCTTGTCAAGTAAAACTTCTATACATTGACACATGCATATTGTGGTACTTTAGCAGACCCTGTTAGGACTCTTGCCATCTCCGCTACTTACAAACATATTTTATTAAAAGCCTATTTCAACTGACTTAAATAATCTAATAAATCAAAATCACTCTTTTCTTCAACTGAAATTATTTTACGATTACAAATTTATTTTATTTTCCAGGGAGTTGGGAATAATAAGCATAATATGATAGTGAGTTTTTTTCCACCACAATTACTTTACTATACTTTAATCTAAAGAAAACCACAGGAAGAAAAGTATGTGGATTGTCATTAAAAATGAGGAAATCATCAGAAATTCTTAAAAATACAATGTATAGTGTTATAGTAAAATATGGTTAAAAATTCTTACTTATGTATAGAAGTATAAAATGACGTCATAGTTTTGCGTAACATGACAATAACTACGATAAAAATATCACTTCAAAAGTTGTCTTTGCGGGTTGATATGATTACTTTAGAAAGCTCAAGTGGCAATGATGTGGTTTTAAAGTGTGAAATTGAATGCTGAGAGTATTTTGCGGTTTGAGACGACTTTTTGTGAGTTTATGTAAATGAGTTGATTTGCGAAATGGCTGGTAAAAAGGTACTGTTATTTAAAGAGCACTGTTATTTAGTTTAAAAAAGCTTTTGTAGGTACCAAAAAGTACTAGTTTAGGGCTTGACACTCTGCTCTGGGTCTTGACAAAAGTTTGAGGGTTTGTAACAATAATAAACTAAACTGTTTACCTATCGGTAGCCCTTGCTTCTCTGTATACGGCCGTCTCTATTTAATTTCAATTTAACATGACAAATCAGGCCACTCACATCAAACTGAAATTACTTCAAATTTCAAAATTAAATAGCAGTGACTTCTACAGAGGGTTACAAAAACTTCTTGATCGAAGCTCATAGACACAGTAGAGCAATGATACCACCAACCAAAATACTTCTTCGATATTTAAGGAGTTGGGCTGGCTGGGGCCAGGTTAGCAGATGGCAATGCAGTCAGTGCAGAATTTTTTACGCCCACGTCAAATTAGAATTAGAATCAGTGACTTAGCATTATGTTATGAGTATGAAACCTACCGTTTACTGTCTGAGAACTGTACAAACACTAGTTCTTGTGAGTGACTGCTATAGTGCTAAATCATTTATTTGGACACTATTCTACAACCTCTCATTTCTAAACGATGACTGTTTACATTACGATGGTACAATTTATGACAGATAATTACCTGTTAGTCTTTCTACGATCAAAATTTGCATACCAATTCATTTAAATAGTCTCGTTTGATAATCATTACGCATTATCTCAGCTGTTATTCAACGGTATAGGTACATAATAACAGTAAATATTGATTTAGTACCCAATAAAATCAAGCCCGTAGGAGAATGATTAAAACCAGTTAAGAATTTCAAGTAGATTGATTGGATTTTTATGAGCTTGCATAGATGAACGCTTAAATAATTGACATTCAAGTTTTTTTCCTTTTCAAATAGATCATTTGCATTTGAAAGTATCGGAGAGAATTCGCAACTTATGCAATGATGTCGACCTAATAGGATGTTTAAATTAATTGGGTAATATATTACTGATCATCCTTTAAGCGTTTTGAAATAAATCTTGCATTTAGCTTTTCAGAACTAATTTCTGACAGAGAGACGTAACCAAGCGGACGAAACGTTTCCTTATTAGTCTGAAAATTGCTCATAATGTATATGATGGTAATTAGTTTAGCATATCTTGCATTTTCAATAATCAGTAATTTATCCGATTGAAAATAATCGTAATAAATATTGACTTGCTTAACAAATTAGAGCATTTCCTTATTTCTACATAGATAATAAACAATTATCTGAGTTTTAACGGGCTGTAAATATCGTTGCATTTGTTTTTATCTCTTGTTCGCCGTTTCTGGTATCTGGGCTCTACTTGGTTTGGGATCAGTCAACCATCAGTTAATTATGACCAATATTAATTCCAATGTCGTATTTAAAGTATATATAAATATTGCAATATTCCTTCGAAAATTCGAGATAATGTTCTTACAAAAAATCATTGTTATAAAGACTACTATACGAAGACGTAGTACGTAACTATAAGACGTAATAATTAGTAAAATAAATCTCAAACTCCGACCACACAAATAAAATCAGCCTTAGTGACATCAAATGCAAAGAAGCTTTTTAAATAATTTAAATAAATATACGATTGCCACGTTAGATAACCGTTGTAAATAATCAAATCACATTGTGCAATCAACAAAAGTGAAATTGCTCAAAGAAAACAGCTACTCTAGCTTGGAAAGCTTTTCTTGACATAAAACCAATCGTTAAAACGTCTTGCCTATTCAATTTACATTTAATGTTTTAAGTACTAAGCGCAATAATACTAACCCCCATATCTAAGTGGTCACCTCGAAATTTCCTCACTGCGACCCCTGACAAACTTGAAATACGATGACGATGTAAATACATAATTAACATACATAGAAAACACCCAGACCCGAGACAAATATCTGCAGAACATGCAAACATTTATCCTTATTTGTTCTTTAATTACCTCGAGTTTGCTTCCAATAAAGGATTCCTCAAAATATTTAATTTGTCAAGGATCTGTAATTAAATCACGACTGCCACTGGGCATTAAATCAGTGATACACAAAAAAGGCACAGAAAAAAAATTAAAGAAAGTATAAATTATGGAAAATATAAATAATACCAGACACCATTGAAGAATTGTATTCCTAATGCCTCCTGAAATTCCCGAAAAACTTCTCTCACTAATCAGGTAATATAACGGTAGTTTAAGCTATTTGGAAAGCAATGAACACAATTTTGGGCACATGACTTCTGTAATTACATTCAACGCATTTGAATGTACTCGTACGTGATCGTTTTACTTAAACCCGTCATAGCTATAAAAATCCTAAACAAAAGCAGTAAATTTTTATCGAATTTTAAAATGTTAACTTTCGTTGTTTCTAAATTCTAAGCACAATTTTTAGTTTCGTTTTCTCCGGAACCCAGTTTAATCAACTCTCTAGTTATTTTTAGTAGATAGAGTTTTTACTGTATTCTTTCTTTTTCTTTCGTTGTTATTACCAAGGTGCTAATACCTAATTATCTAATCTCTAGTCAATCTTTAAGTAACCATTGAGCATACTTAATGCCATGGGATGTAAGGGGGCCTGGCCGTGGGGCACCCTGCTTGCTGTACATCTTATTGCTTGCGATCGACCAGTAGAAGGATGGGAAGAGCTGGCGCAGCAGGAACGAGAATGGCGCAACTCTGTTAACAAGGCTGTGCCAAATTTTGAAGAAAATCGACTGCAAGATCTCGATTCCAAACGTCTTTTAAAAGAGAACCGTCCAGCCTTCCTACGCATACCCTACCATTCCTTAGGTCAGTTACATTGTGCATCCTGTAATAGGAACCGTCAAGACAAAATTCGGCTTTGCAAGCCATCTTCGCTCTAATATCCGAAACTAACATGGTTCGCCGTTGACGGATACGTCAAGGAGGACATCATCATCATCATGACCATGTTAATTGACTTAATGTTTGGGATAATATTGGTATATATTAGTACATTTATTATATTTACATATTTTTATTTTATTTTAATTTTCGAAATATACAGCTAGTATAAAAAAAAAACTATAGGCACTTAAAGTTAAGTTCATTGTGTATCGTCCCTTTAAAATTTTTTTGTTGCATTTTTTTCGCCCTGATTGTAATGCAACATGAAAAGTAATCACATAAGTGTTGATTATCAGTAATGATAATAAGTTATTGAACAATAATGCTTCACGATTGAACAAGTTGGCTATTGAGCCGTGAAATTCAGCGAAATATGCGAAATTATTTATTAGTAAGACAAGGAAAACTTACACCACCATCCACATCCACATCAGCCTATATCAGTCCACTGCTGGACATAGGCCTCCCCTAATAAAGGGGGATATACTCTTAATCCCCACGCTGGGCATGCGGGTTGGGGATCGCAGGGCACAGCTTCTCGCACCTTACACATATGTATGAAAATAACGTGTCAACAAAACATTGCAAGTTCTTATAATCATATAGTACAAAGCAAAATTACATCCAAATGAACTTCAATTTTGCATTAAAAACAGAAGTAGTATGTTGTATACTTCTGTTTTTAATGCAAAAAACATAATGTATAGTTAAGTATCTACAATGCCAGATGTAAGTATTGCATAACTAAAAACGCGTGTAAAAAACCTTTATTATCCAATCAAACTTCAATTATTTTGATCAGGGCGTAATAAGATCCCTACCTACCGAAGCGTACAACTTTCTAATCCCATTCATCATTTCAAAACAAACAGTGTCCAAAACTTGTGTCGGCAGTAATTATCAGTGTGAATGAATGAATAGACAATGGGGCTGCGGTCGGCGAGTGTAACTGGGGTATTGTGACCTGCGCCCGCGCAGCGTGCCCCGATAACCGCCGTTGCGCAATGAAAACTGAGTGTTGAAGTTTGTGGATATTAATACGACTATCAAAGAAATATTTTGATTGATTTGTGCCAATAAATCCAAAGCGACGTAATGTCGCTGCCTACGGAAGGTATTCCATACAAGTAGAAATACATAGCTTAAATCAGTAGTGTTGACGACACGTTGGCTGCTGCTACGTCTGCAGTAAGCTAAAGAATTGTACCTTGTAATATGACTTTTTCTATGGACTAATATTACTTAGACAATCTTGGTTCCAACTAATCTAGGAATTGCCATTTTGTCCCCTGAATAGATCGGAAGAAGTCTTTTTAATAATCATCTTAAAACTCATAAGATTGTAAGAGCCTATCAAGGAATTACATGATGAGTTAAGCTGCAGCCAACTGATTACCTACTTGACACCAATATAAGATCATTATCACCAACCTTCCTATAAAGCATGATGATTATGTTGAGACCTCCTATACCTATGTCAGCTTTCATTTTATATGGACTTTCATGGGCTGGAGAAGAGATGACCTTTAAATTTTATGTTTTATTAGCTTTCGCCCGCGGCTAACTTCGGCTGCCCGTACCTTACCCCATCTACGTTTTTTCTAACCGTTCCTGTCCCACTGCGCGGCAAAGCTATCTGCTATTCGCTTCAAAACATCTCTCTCTCTCGAGCTACCTCCCACCACCCTGTTTTGAAGGCATCGAGCTCGTCCCGCCAACGCATCCTCGGTCGACCCCGGCGCTTTGCCGCCGTTGCTCAAATATCCAGGTTGTGGTGATGGTCACTTTTTAGATGGCTCCTGTCTACGTTACTCAATATTTTGTTTGCAATTAAACATTGGTACCTATTCAAGCGTTTTTTCATGTGACTAAGCTCTGCTACCAATAAAATAACGGTCTAGTTGCAACAAAGGTCAGAGGTTTGAGAAGTAAACCTAAATAGAACCTTGCATGATTATGTTGATTTATGAACGTGAATTGCCACACTTGTAACCTTTTTTGTCCTCGTGTGTACTCGACTGATGTGAATCGACCTTATGCTCTAATGAACTAGGTAGCTTTTGAACTATAGCGCAAGGATCAGTGAAAGATTAATTTACCCAGAACATAGATCATGTTTTTGTTGATCGGTCCTGATCAAAGCTATTAAATCGACGTGATGCAATATTTGCAAAGTAGTGCCAGGTTTTAATGATAGATGGCAACCCAAATTCTTTTAAAATTAATGGTTATTTAATGTATCACATGATTTGTATATGTAAGTAGCTAATGAATTGATTATAATGATTTATTTTATTTCATTTCGATCAAACTCTTTATTTTTCTGCGATGTAGGAGTGGCTAACATATTAAAAAATTATAAATGTTTAAGAGCATTTATGGATTTGGGAATATTCGGTTCAATTTATAAATATGGCGGCTACAAAAAGACAAACCTTTATGATCGCACTTTAATAATCGAATGCTCTTACTAATATTATATAGGCGAAAGTATGAGCTGAAATTATGCACACACTTATGTAGTTCTAGACCACATTAGGCTATTTTTTATCAGAGTATCACGCGAACAAAGCCGCGGGTGGAAGCTAGTATTGAATAAAAGCTATCACCAAATCAATGTAATTTATCTAAAACAACCCAAAATAAAAGCAAACCGGCTATCATACTTCGGTTTTCAATTACGTCTAAGGTTAGGATTAATTTAGTAAACCATCATAGTTGCTCTGGTGTAACATGGGTGTATCTCATATAAAATAATTAAAAAAAAAAAACGTGTGGCACTCGGGGACTGCCGCGGTAAAGCTATTGCATAGCATTTTGTATCAACTTATGCAATTATAATTATTTATTTATTTTATTTATGCAGTATTTCTTTTTCTTTGATATTAATTAAAGTTACACTTTTTGAGCGTGGTGATCGTCTCGATTCGTGCGAGCTTCGTAGAGTCGTACAATACGTCTAGTTGCACGCACACAAACACCGTGTCGAAGACTGCCGAAAAGAAACGACGTTAGACAATGCACGGCCTTCAAGCCACACCTCCGTGCCCGTCGGAGTGGGGAGCGTGAGGTTTTTTTTCGTTACGGAATTTCTGGATTCGGTCCCCGCACTCAAGGCCCTCGATAGAAGCTATGCAATAGCTTAAAACTGACTAACGAAAAAAAGGCTTTTGTAGCGTCTATTTAAAATAAACGAATCGCAACCCGTCAAATACTTGTTATTGAGTAGTTCCGGTAGTCATCTGTGGTATGTTTGCTTCAAATTGATGGATGGATTTGCATTGTAGCGAACTGTAGGTACCAGACATGCACGATCTACGATAAAATACCTTTTTTATATTGTAATGGCTACCATTTAACGTTTTGAATGTTGAATTACACTCCACCATGTCCGAGGCTCGCAGTTATCGTGCTAACAACAGGTAGCACAATTATATTTGTTTCATCTTCAATTAATGAAAGAAAATGAAGTGCATCTAAGTATCCATTTTTAGGGATCCTACAATATATAAAACAACAAAGTGTTCTGTAATTCAAAATGTGTGAGGCATTTAGATAGAAAACTCCCGAATGCCACACAATACTGGATCCAAGACCTTGTTACACTGTCACTAAAAGGGCACTCGTAACAATTGAGAAGACGTTATCTCAAAGAACTTACTTTTTTATGATACCTGAAAATAAAAAAACCTTCCACACCAGCTTATCAGTCCACTGCTGGACATAGGCCTCCCCTAATAAAGGGGGATATGCCCATAATCCCCACGCTGGGCATGCGGGTTGGGGATCGCAGGGCTCAGCTTCTCGCACCACCGACGCTGCTGCCCGTCGGTGGCCAGGGGATTTAGCTGTGCCGATTAAGGCTGTGCTATGCCGCAATCAGCCGGCCGCCAGAGCCCCGTTCGTTGTTTAGCAGGGTGCACCACGAGCAGGTGAGGTTGGCTTGGGTTCCAAAGATGGAGGTTAGAACCCCGTACACCCCAGAACCCCGTACACCCCTTGCAAAAAAACCTTGCCCAACTGAAAGTTTTGAAACATGCCCTGAGATACAACGCTCAGCAGCCATCAACTTGAGGCATCAAGATTCGCCTGCCTGTAATTTCAACGGCACCCATACCCCTTCAAACCATAATACAATAATACTGCTTGAATAGTAAAGATTGGCATAGCCATATTTACTGTTCTATGGTAAAGATGAACCATGTTAGACAGAACGAGGACAAAGTAAAGATACATTTCAAATGCATGGTGCTATGATAAGACACGATTACACATCATCACGTTGTCCCAAAGTCAGTAGAGCTTGTATTATGGGAACCACATGACTGATACACTAGATAAATATAGTTTTATTAAAAAACGTATAGTCATTGGTTACCAGCTGTTACCAATGCATTATCGTCATGATCACCTATATTTAATAACTAAAGTGTGTGATCATCTGTCGCCTCAGTTACCAGTTTACCTGCAATGTATAATTTAAAACTTTCTCTAAAGTCCACCGTCTACTATCCAAGTCTCAGATTTCCCCTACAGACTTGACGCTTCATTGAGCTGATTATTTATATTAACCGGTCAATGTTGTATTTACTCAATGATTAACGCCTGGTGTGGCATGACACTTCTTTAGTTTCATACAATAGACAATTGAAGGACAAGTTAAAAAAGGTAAAATTATTAGTACCAAAGCCTATTATAGTTTAAGTAAGTAAGTAGTAATAGAGTATAAAGTACTGAACGTACGAAGCGCTCATGGCGTGGCATACTAAGGTGTTCACGTCACTACTTGGAAGAGTGAGTGACGGCCTCTGTGGCGCAGTGGGCGAAGGTCCGCCTGAGACGCAGAAGGTTGCGGGTTCGATTCCCGCTGCGGGACAAATGTTTGCATGTTCTGTAGATATTTGTCTCGGGTCTGGGTGTTTTCTATGTATGATATGTATGTATTTACAAAAAAAAAAAACTATATATGTAGTATATCAATCATGTGGTTCCCATAATACAAGCTCTGCTTAGTTTGGGGCTGCATGATGCTGTGTGATTAAAAAAAAAAAAAAAAAAAAAAAAAAAAAAAAGTGACCGTATAGTGGCATTTAGACCAGAGGGTCAATCGCGAACACTACGGAAAAAGTATTCTTATCGTAGACGTACAATTTTGGCCAATGAGAAAGCACAGATTCAAAATACCGCTTTGTCTTTGGGCCAAAATTTTTATTACGTTTACATACGTCAGGTTGAAATAATCGTGATCAAACTCTCAGAGCTTCCGTGTTTCGGAAGGTACGGTAGATATTAGTCTCGGCTTTTTCAGTCGTTGGGTCATGTCAGAGGCCCTCGGGTGGCTGAAGCACTCCAACAACAGAGTTGGCCACTAACTCTTACGAAGAAAGAAGAAAGGAGAAAAAATATGTAGCATTCTTTTGTAAGTTGAGTGGAGACCGCGGCTCGGCGTAGTGTAGGACGACCTCCGGCCAGTTGGAGTGACGATCTAAGAAATATTGCTGGTAGAATCCGGATGAGTTGAGCTGAAGTCAGGCACAATAGTGCTCGGACTGCTATATGCTGATGATGATGATGATTTTTTATTAAACTTCAGCGCTGATGTAACTTTGAACAACCTTCTTCCTTCTAAATGCAATTAAAAAAGGAAAAGAATTGAAAGCAATCACAGGTTCTTAAAAATAAAATAAAAGTCTAAACGGAGACGGAGACTAGGAGAATGGTTTTTTGTGCCAAGTAAATAACCTATTCCGTGACAGACAGAACAACTTTAAACATTTTTTATTTTCTGTTTGTCGATGACAAATCAATTTGTGGTAGAGAAAGGTTAAAATTCACCATTACTTCCATTGCGTATGTGTCCAAGGACAGAACAAACTTTCTAACATATTAGTTTACTTACTACCTTACAAAGGACTTCCAGGCGCCTGTTTCTTTTGACAACTTTATCATAGTCGTTTCACGCTTGACAAAGCGGTCCAGGGTGCCTAGTGCGAGTTTTTTTACCAGCTCGATCGCGTTTGCGTTTACGGAAATTTGTATGGAAAGGAGTCAGTGTCACGTGTTTTTCACTAGATGGCGCTACCTCGATTCCATATAAATTTGCGTAAACGCAAACGCAATCGAGCTGGTAAGAAACTCGCATTACGTAGTTGGGGGCCGATGTGGCTCGCCTCACGGGATCTCGCCACTTTTGTCTATTGATTGATAACCGAGTACCCGTATGGAGATTATCGCATTGACAACAGTCTTACGTAAACAAATAGATAGAAAGCATTGTTCATATGCAGAAGTTGAGCGTGGAAAAAATAATATTATTTTATACAATGTAATACAGTTGTATTGGCGTCTAGCTTTTGCGAGCGGAGCGCAGACACGACCAGCATTCTCAGCAAGAATGTTTTGTCCGTGTCTGCCACGTTACGTACTGGTATCTACCAGCACGTAACGGGCAGTATTAACGAAGCTTTATCTCAACTTTATAGCGAGGCTGAGATAGATTTGAGGTATTTCTGCTAAGGCCCTTAAATTTAAAATCCTATCAACGTGACTGTAGGTTGTGATGCTTTATTATCCTCAGGGCTAACCTATAAGTACCAAATAAACCAGTGAACAACATAATGAATTCCCAAAAAATATGAAACTACGCGTAATTCTATTATCAAGTTAACGAACTGATATACTGTCAATTGAAAAATCTAGCCTCATAAAAAACACAATTATTTAGTATCATAAAAAATCTAAGTACTTCAAATATTTTTGACTAGGTGAGATTTCGTTTTCGCGAAACGACTTTCTGTCATACGATATAGGATTAGATAAAAAAAACTACGACCTTCTCTACATCCTTCAAATCTCTTCTAGATTTAATAAAGCCTTGTGCAATATATTTTATATCCTGTGAACAGAATCCCTTGGACCTACAGAACATGTTATTTAAAAAATGGCATGATTAAAATAGAAAGTGATTCGGTCATGTTTTGCTAACGGATTCACTGACTGTGTAATCGATTGTTTGGAATTGATGGCGCGTCTTTGAAACTCCTCGGCCTAGGTCAAGAGCAACGACCGCCCATTTAAATGTCAAAGTATCGGATTAAGTAACGGAAGTTATGAGTAAAATAACAGGTATCGCGATATTGGAAGTGGTGGCTGTATTTCCCCGGACGAGCTTTTCACAAAGGTCTCTAATACTACAAAATATTTGTTTCAAGTATTTGGCGTACACAAGCTCTTCGTGTAAAACCAAGACTTTTATTAAGTCCACGTTATTCTCTTTTTAATCGTAAAAATATAATCATTGGATAGATTAATTAATAAATAAATACAATTGTGTAAAAATCAATGACCATATACACTAATTTCCTTTTTATATACAAATGTGTTTATCAGAATCTATTTTTCGGAAAATCTAAATTGTTTCGTAACGTTTTTCAAAGCCTTTCAACTAGTTCTGAGACAGAAATTTATAAGGTCTAATGTATCAACATTGTACGCATTTTATCGTTTGTTCCAATTACGAACAATAAAAACCAAATACTTTTTCTATAGCTCCCAATTTGGCAGAACAGCATCGAAGCAAGAAACAAAAAACTTGTATCTGGTGAATACTGTTTCGTAAGTACTAGCTAGGTACTTGACTGAAGCGTAAATGGTATTAAATTTAATTCAGAAATGTGATTTGGTATTTATTGGTCCGATCTAGTTGTTTTACAATATCGAGAGCAGCTGGCAAAGCGTGTAGTTCCCATGACTACAAATCTGGAAGATATTGCAACACTGCTGTCCAATGCGCGTTTTGCCTACGCTTTATCTTGAAGCTGTCTCTTATTGGAATAACGAAATACGCGATTCTGTCATCAACGCTCTCATTAAAATTATTACTTAATCTTGGAACCCGATAGGATATTAACATACAACATTTATGGTATTAGCACTTTCACTGTTTTGTGAAACTGTCTTGTTTGTCGCAAATATTATGTATCCATTTAACGGAACTGGTTTGGTTTACCGATATCGAAAAGTGTAAGTGGACCACTTTGACTGGGTACTTATTATGAAAATTATCAAGTACAACATTATGAGTTTAAAGTTTAGTACCTTTGTTTTTTCTTACACCTTGTACAACCCGAAGGTTTTCTAACCAACTTTAAATCAACCCAAGCCAACCTCACCTGCCCGTGGTATACATACACAACAAATGGCTGATTGTGGCATAGAGCTGCCAGCACAATTAAATCCAGCGAGGGGATTATGGGCATATTCCCTTTCCTATTAAGGAAGGCCTACGTCCAGCAGTGTATTCATATATATCTATAGGCTGATCTTTTTGTGTTGTGTGACTAATAGACTGACAATCAACGCATAGTCTTAAGTCCTAAAGGCTCGTTGGATCATCCTATAGATATCCAGTTGGCTGGACACCTATAGGCTTATGTAGACCTATAATATATAGGCCTCGGCCACTGAGCGCCAAGAAAACGCCAAGTGCCCACCTGCAATATGACATGAGTGAATTATATTTTTACCCTAAATCATATTCTTATTGTTAAATGATATTTTCACTGCTTCATCCTGTATTATGTAAAGATGATGCATGTTACGTTTTATGGTCACATTTCACACCAGACCGATGAGTCGATTTTGAAACCGAAACCAGTCCGATTACTCGATACAATTACTTGAAAGTTAACTTTTAGTGAAAGTGATTTTATTCAGTGCAGTCTTTACAATCTGTTTCACAATTTCACGCATGTTTCACACTGTTACAGAGTCCTTTCAACATCTCCCAATTAGGCACAAAACTTTTAACGGACTGATTTTATTTTAATGCCTTACAACTGAAACGCTGATTGAAATTCAAGGGTATTTTTTATTGCAAAATAAAGGTTTATGTACCTGATGTACAATTATATTAAGGCAAACAAAGAAACATTGCAAAAAGTCAAAGTGCAAAAGACAGAAGATCTCGGAATCACTTGCGTGACGATTATTTTAAAGTCGGCTTAACGGCGCCACTACACTCCTAGAATGCAAATTAACCCTTCAATAATCAATGATCACCTCATACGATGATTAGAGGACGCAAGTGTCTAATTGACTGGTCTGGTTGCTTTTTATTTTCCACAAAAGGAGAAGCCTGTCTTACCGAATGAAAGTAGTTTGTACTCGCATTTTTATAAGTCTCAATGTCGCGTGCCGTAAATCAATCATCTATCAACTTTCATGCTTTGAATTCGATGACGAACACCCTTCCTGTGGAGATCTCTAGTTTGCGTGAAAAGCGTCGCAGACAGTTTGAGTACCCCGGTGACTTTTACTTTCGCCAAACTAGTGCAGTGGAGTGCATTGACTGGTGGGGCAACGGGTTTCTCACTGGAACACTGGTGACAAGGTTGAGAAACACTGCGGACTGGTCTGGTCTTACGCACTTGTTATGGTCATACTGGTGACTCAGTAGAATTGTTCACGAATGAAAGTAAGCGCTAAACGGCTAACTTTTATTTGCTCTACTTTTCGTTAGATAATTATATACTTACCTCAAACTAAGCAGTTTTATGTAATAGTTTTAAATGGTTTGTGGTTAAAAATTAACTTAAGATCTTTGTAATTAGTAATAAAAGAATAAAAATAAGAACACTAAAAACATTAGCTTGAAATGCGCGCAGACCGCATTAGTATATCTAATTTGCCTAGTTACGACACACTATCCAATTCCGGCGAGTCGAAGGCGACTAAGAAACCGCAAAAACTAAATTTATAATACAAAATGTACTTCGCGACAAAGGCTTAATTTCCGGACCATTAATGGTGCACCTCTGTTCACAAGGCCAGGTGGCGTGAATGTGCCCGAGTCTAAGTTCATGACAATTGCATTCTATATAAACCAGCACAAGCAAATTTAGCAACTCGGCCTTTCAATATAAAGTTTCAATTGCTGTCACGCTGTTAGCAGCTGTATGACAATTTTAAAAGCGGATCTAATCGATTTCAAATCTCAAACAAACGTAGTAGGATATCGGCAACGCCCTTGTGATAGTAATGTTGATCAACGCCTTAATTCTTACAAGATCTATTGAATAGATGAACTTTGTAACACTTATCTGTCACGAATCGTTACAATCGATAGCTTATTGAAATGATTTAGCAAGAGTTTGACCTCATATTTTGTAGCGCACGGGCTTTAACACGATCAGTCGAGGCATTCCTCGTAGCGCACCCAGATGAAGCGCACCAAAGTACTTCCACATAGCGCACCCGTTTTGTTACGCTTCATTCAGTAGGTATAAATGTTAAGTTTTTATTCCTTGTTGCGCACCAATGATAATGTAGGGTTTAGTGATGGGATAATAATGTGTAGATGTTATTAATGCTATAACATTTGAGCAATGTGAATATGAAAGTACTATGTACATTACCTAACTACCTAATTAAGCGTCCATCCGAGTACAGCCAAATACTCGCGTACCTTGTTTACGTCGCAGGACACTCGTAGTTTTTTTTTTCAAAACCAAAACTATTTATTTATAAGAACAATTGAAACCACACTTCGATCTGAATTGTGTCTGAAGCCCCAAGGTTGCTATTGACGAAATAAGGATAAATAAAACAAAGGTAATAGGAAAACCGGAGGTTTGTCGTAATTATAATGATTCATTATGGAAACGGAAAGGGCCGGAACGTGATACTGCCCACGAGACAAATAATATAAATCTGGTATACAAATACAAAAACGACATTTTGATTTAGATACGGCTTTTGTTTTAAATAAATCGCTCCATTGGCTGCAATCGGTCTTTTTGTATTGCATTGATTTACATAAATTGCTTTACTGTTGTGTTGGGCAACCTTCTGTGTATTAATGTAATAAGATTTATGAGTGTCTTTTCTGCTTAGCAACTGTTTTAATTAACCACTTAAATTGCCGGTTGAATTAGTTCGATGGTCTAGTCAAGCCAAATTCGGGAGCCAATTTTTAATATTCATTATGCTGCAAGCAAATAAAAAAGAATATTTCGGTTGTTACCAACTGAGATTATTGTATTACTTATAATATTTTCAAGAGAACCCAGTTTAAACAATATTGAAGTAGGTACTTACGTATAACAAATCTCAACGTATTATTTACAAAGGCCGGTTGTTTCATACAATCCATTATACTGTCATTGTCCTTCACTAAATAGCCACGCATTCCAACTAAATCTACGGCAATTCCTACGTTGCCTTCCATTCCATTGTGAACTAATGTAATCCCATTATTACAACAGACATGCGACTCACACCAAAATAATTCACGAGATGATGCGATGTCAAATAAACAATGTGACATGACAGGTCGTAAAACTTTCTGCTCAGTAATAGCACCGGTTATGCAACAAGGAAAACTGCTTAATTTTTCACAGGCAACTGTCAAAACGTGGTAATAAATTAGCTTGTTATGCCTGAGTACTTTTTCGTGGGGCCTCACTAAAACCACGGATAACTACAAAAACCAGGAACAGTAGGTACTTACACCTTTAGATATTAGATTGGCGTAATTTTATACTTTTTCATGTCCAAGTTTTTTTTTGAAAGAAATGTCATCGTATATGCATTTACATTACGCGACGGTTCAATATGAGATGAGAATTACCGCATTTTTAATATTGAAACTCTACGCGACAGTGAAATGCACAAGTACTTCATTAGAAATTAGGGTACGTTTATTTTATTATGTTCTATTAGTAGTTTAATGTAATTTTACTTTTTTTTGTACTACTTGAAGATGGAACAAGCACATGGCCCACCTGATGTTAAGTGATAACCATTACCTATCACAAAGCATTGCATCGTAGATCACGGTTTTTCCAGAACGTGCTCTACCATGCAACGCCCTACGTCCATCAACTTGAGGCATGAAGATGATAAGCCTCTTGTGCCTGTAATTTCACCGGCACCCATACCATTCAAACCGAAACACAGCTCAGCTGCTTCACGGCAGAAATAGGCATGGTGGCAGTACCTCCCCGGACGAGCCCTCCACAAAGAACTCTACTACCTTCTAAAACTTACTTGCGATATACATAAAATATTCGTAATTTATTGCCTCAAAAAGGCTAATTATTATAAGTGAATTTTACTACTTTAAATTCTCGTTCAAACAACAGCTAAATCTCAACCCTCAATACTCAATCATTTATTGCGTTCCATAATGTAAATAAACAGGTGTTATCAGCTTAGCAATAGGTTGATAGTATCTTGATGACTCATCGTTGAGAATCTGCTGCATTGAAATGAGGTGAGAGATGCTAGGAATGGCTCAATTGCTGCATTGTTATAACACTTCAGCAATCAGTATACGTCTCATCACACTCAAATATTGCTTAAACTGCGTAGGTAGAGGTTGAAACATAACTAACATGTAAGACCTAAACGAATACAACAATAAGAATTTAATTAATAACCTATTTAGTTGCAGTACTTTGAAAATTGCTAGTTTCTTATATGATCGGATGCATTAATTTCCTAACAGAAAATATATATTTAATATATTTGATATTATACATTACATATATTTGAAAAATAAGTACTAAGTGCTTAAAATCAATGATAAATAAAGAGCTTTCCATACAAATTTAATTTATAGAAGAAAAAATGCGCAGCCTTTATTATAGATGATTACTGTCAACAATATTAAATGCAATGGCTTAATTAAATTATTGTTTCTAGTATATGCATAAAGTCTGTTTATAAAATGATTACTGTTAACTAATAAATAGAATCATGGAACCTATTAACAAGTAGGTGTAAAGCCGCGTTGACACGATCAGAGCCAGCTCGGACCGAGTGAACTCGGATACCTACTCGGACGCAACTCGGATTGTAGCAACCTCTAATCCGAGCCCACTCGGACGACGGCGTCCGATCTAAGTAGACTCGGACCGTGTTCTACTCATCCGAGCTAGCTCGTATACGAGCTGGAAAACAAAATGGCGGCTAATGACAACAACCAAATCAAAACAGTCCAAATTAATTTCCTTTTGCAAGATGCCTTATCTCTTTCCCGTCTTAGCTGCTCTATCAGCAAGTCTGCGACAATTCCGATACAATTTCGCACAAAATCCGTCATTTTTCCATGTTGACTGATAAAAATAATTCGAAGAATGACGAAAATAATCCGAGTTAACTATGTTAGTATCAACAGCTATCCTAGTACACTCGTATGAAGCTACTCCTACGAGTCCACTCGGTCCGAGCCTTGTCCGAGCCCGCTCTGATCGTGTCAACGCGGCTTAAGTCCACTTCTCGATATCAGTACCACATCTCAAAAATGTGACAGATGTCACAAATCAACTTTCAAAAATAACAGGTCGCAGAAATACTTGTTACAAATAACTGTTATAGTACTAATATTGATTATAATGTGTATAATATACAAGCAGAACTAAGAGCAGAATAATTTGTATCAAGTTAATTTTAATACCAGTTTGATAAAAAGCGCGCCAAATATGTAAAGCCAAAGGCGAAATCAAACGGGGTAAGTAATTGGCGCCAGTAATAACGGGTTAATCCAGCGAAACTTGAAATAAACTAGCTTGCAAAAATGTTTATATATTTACGTACGTGGTTTATCTTTAGAAAAGTTTAACTAAAAGTGTTTTCATAAACTTAGGAACTCCATAATACACACGACGATTTTGGTTCCTTACATGCCAACCAAAATAATAAGCTGCACTGAGTTTATTAGACCGTGGTGGATGGCACAAACTTCGGGAAGCCCATATCCAGTAGTGACAAGTTAAGCTGTGGATGATGATGATGACGACGTTTATTAACTTACTTAACTCTGGCAGTTTCACTATCAACGTTGTTTGACGTAGGACGGGCCGGGCGTTAAAAGTTCATCATTTTCGTTCGCAACCTGTGTTCGCAACTGAGATAGAGTCATTATTGAGAGAATTTCTCGCGGGAAGAAGAACTAAACATTCCATTATAACTTTTTACGCGACTAGCGCCGTTTATAAAGGACCTATTTCGTCAAAAGGGATGTAGCTAGCGAATAACAACAGCTGTCGAATAGGTGTCCATTTTATAAGTAAATGTTAGTACTTACACCTATCCTTTACTTCCTACTAAACTTCTTACGTCAGGCACGATAGGAAAGAGGGAGGAAAACTACTCACTTATACCTACATACTATACATATATAATTCGTATACAATGACATGAAATCCTTCTTAGTAAACACTGTTATTTGTACTTAATTTTTATTTGTAAAACCTGAGCGAAAAATTGTTTTAGTTTTATAGTTATATAACGAACATAATTTATTTAATACCTACTTCTAAATTGCCATTTTTGTTAGGGTATTTTTTTGTGAATGCTTTTTACTCCGGTCAAGTATATAGTGAGTAATTTACTGTGAATTTCAGTAGTTTCTTGGAAATACTTAATGAACAGGATACATGATGAATTTCTGCATTTTATACTTGTGCCTTAATTATTTAATTGGGGTAACATTAAAAAAAAATTAGCTACACTTTATTCCGATTACGTAGAACCCAAAATACACGTTGATCTCACTCGCAAAAAAACTTAGCATATTTTTATGTCAGTGGTCTTTGATTTGACGTACACGATAGGACTGCGCAAACGGAGTTGTGTGCGGGTCGATTTCAAATATTGATAGGTGCGCAATTTCTAAAGATAAGCTTGCAGTCACGTGAGCACCGATACCAACCATAGTATTACAAAAACCATCACTTCCGTCAATATTCACAACATTATTACGTGAAACTGTTCAATCGAACGCGTTATGGCTATATCGCATTATGACACAATAACCCCTTGACGGTCTGTGGGAAGTAACACATAACTATGCGTACTCTGTAGTTGCATACCGACCTTTCATTCAATCGTATATCCAAACATTTACTTAGGTATCTATCGACTATGGCGCGGGCCTGCCTGAGAGACACGGGTTGCGAGATCCATAAGGTCGGGAGTTTGATTGAATGAAAGTATTCTAATACATTCTGGTCTACCTATTTAAAATTATGAAAGTACCACGGGTTTGACAAAGACAAATAATTGTATGAGTGGGGTGAACATAGAGCTGTGTTCTGAGACTGTATTTTATAAGTAGCTATCTATGTGATACACATTTTGTTCTATAAGTTTAAGTAAGTGTGAGTACAGTAAAGGATATTCTATTCTATTTTATATTTACCAGTCTCTGATATATTTGTTGCAGCCTTTGCTTGGACTAAGTAGACGGTAACATTTATTTATTGGCTTCCACCTGCGGCTTCACTCTCGTTTTACCCGGATTAAAATTAGCCTTTATTAGGAATAGGTTATTCCTGGTGTAGAACTACACATGTGCAAGATTTCATTTCGATCCGTACAGTAATTTTGACGAACTTTTCACAGTTCAGATCTCATATATTTCATAATTTATTATATAGTAGGACATATAATATACAAACAATATTATAAATTGTCGTAAATTAGATGTTAAGTACACATCCATTATTCTTACTACCATTTTGTGTTACAAGTTTTTTAATTCTCATTTTATGATAGTCTAAACTAAAGCTTTAGGAGTTGTTTGTTTTTGCTATTTACATTAGTATTTGCAAGCTTTGGTCTATGATTATGTTTTGCAATATTTCTAAGAGTAGTTTTTTTTTTCGTATCTTATATTAGATAATGAGGATAAGCTTTGGACTTTTTGTCAGTGTTTGAATCTCTTGAAATGTATTACAACACTGCTTCCATTTAAGCTAAGTATTCAACTTATTAAACGAAGTGGGGAATGAAAGGATTTTTTCCTTATTAGAGCTTTTTATTATTTTTATATGTTCAATTTTTACTAGAATACGAAACTTTATTCCAGTAATTTCCTATCGGTAGGATATAGATCTGTCGATTTTGGGGCTAAATGATGCTATGTGATAATTCTAGTATTATAAATTTATTTCATTTATAATACAACACAAATAAACTTAATAATCCTTTTAAGATTCTATCGAAACCACAATTGATAATATCCTATCCTATCCTACTTCCTACTAATCCTACTAATATTATGAATGCGAAAGTTTGTGAGTTTAAGTATGGATTGATTGATGGATGAATGTTTGATACTCTTTCACGCAAAAACTACTGAACGGATTTGGATAAAACTTGGAATATACACAGTTTGTGACCTGGATTAACATAAGCTACTTTTAATCTCGGTACCACGCGAGCGAAACCGCGGGTGGAATCAATTAATATTTATATAGATAAAATTTATTATTTACTCAGTAAGACAATAAAATGTAGATAAATAATAGCGATGATGCAAATGTTGCGCTACACTTTTCAAAATGGCTAGATTCCAACATGTACTTACTATTACATAAGTTAATTAAAGAGAAATTAAAAGCACCCGCATTTTAGTAATAAACATCTAATTATATTGTAAACATTTTTATTACAACACAATTATGAAAGCGGAATGAAAACAACGTAATAATATATTGACGGGTGTCAGTCACGACACCGTACTATTAACGACCTCTGTGGCGCAGTGGGAAAACGGCCGCCTGAGACGCTAAAGGTGGCGGGCTCAATCTCCGTCGCGAGATGCCGCTCATTTTCAAACCTAACAAATAAATAAATAAATAATGTTGGACACTATTACACAGCATCATGTAGCCCCAAACTAAGCAGAGCTTGTACTATGGGAACCACATGACTGATAAACTACAAAGATATTTTTTTTGTAAATACATACTTATTATACATAGAAAAGTACATACGTTAGTATGAACTGCAAATATTTGTCTTGGGGACTTTCTATGTAGGTATGTACCTATGTATTACAATAATAGTATATCAGTCTTATTGTTATCACAAGCCCTGCTTAGTTTGAGGCTAGTTGATGCCATCTGATAACGTTTGATAAGGCTGCTGGTAGAAGCTTGATGAGTCGAGCTCAGGACAGGGCGCAATGACGCTCATCGTTCACTGCCTCCAAATAAGAAGAGAGATATGGCCATCATCCCCACGTTGGGCATGCGGGTTGCGGATCACATGGAACAGCTTCTGGCACCGACACTACTCACTCGGCGCCCACGGGATGTAGCTGTGCCGGTGTAAGGCTGCGTTATGCTGCAATCAGCCAGCCGCCAGAGCCCCGCTTGTTAGTTAGCAGGATGCACTACAGGTAGGAAAGGTTGACTTGGGTTCCAAATATGTAGGTTGGAATCATTTAAACCCCTGGAACCCCTCACACCTCGCTGTATCACCTCTTTACTAAAAATATGCACTAAATTACATAACAGATCATGAATATAATGTTTTATTGGCCAATATATCCGGCAGACCCTCATATCCTGTTGTCAAGTGATTTACTTGACTTTTCTTATCCATTTCCATTCAAATGCCTTCTTATATAACTTCGGTTCTATTAGTTTTATTACTTTTTCGTATCTAGGAACTGTAAGTATAGTTTTATGAAAAAATAGTTATCCTAATATCCTATATTAATTACGAATGCGAAAGTGAGTTTGTTTGTATAATACATTTTCACGCCACAACTAAACCGATCATCATTTTTGCATATACTTTGTCATGGTATTTAAAAGGTCATGACTGATGATGGACTGAGACGATCAACCAGAAAACAGTACTGTTTCCGACGGCAACAAACAGCCTGTTTCTGCCATGGAGCAGCTCTGCTTCATGGCAAAAACAGGCATGGTTTCATTATTTCAAAGCATCAGCATCGCTTGGGATTCGTGCTAGCTTTTGCCCACGTCTTCGCTTGTTTGTTGCATTCGGAAACAGTTACTTTTTTCTGAATGATTAACGCCTATGTCCCATTATATACCCTGGCGAAGTATATGCTAAATTGATGATTGCTTAAGTAGTAGCATGAAAATGTAATAAACAAAGAAGCTCACTTTCGCATTCGTAATTAATATAGAAAGTTAGGATAACTATTTTTTCATAAAACTATACTTACAGTACCTCCATAAGTTTCGGTTGTTCATATTTCATGTTATATTTATTTTGATGAAGAACTAAACTTCAAAAGTCACTTTGACTATGTAATTGGCAAGAGCTACCGCCTCCTAGGATTTATCACCCGAATCACTAAAGAGTTCAAAAAACCTAACAGTGTTCTCTATCTGTTTAATAGCTTGATCAGATCTGTACTTGAGTATGGTAGCCCAATCTGGTCGCCATATTATGAAATCCATACGAGCAGGATAGAAAGCGTCCAGAACAAATGCCTTAAAATCCTTTCGTATCGACAAAATATGGGCCGATCACTTAAAGGTTACGAAAATAGGCTTAATCACTTTAAAGTAGCCACTCTGTCTACTCGTAGGGAATACATCAACCTCATACACCTCCACAAAATTCTTCACTCTGTCATAGATTGTCCCATTTTAACTTCATCTATCAACATTAATACTTACCACAGATCCCGGAACCCATCAACTTTTGCTTTAAGCGTATATAAAAACAATGCCTCTTTTAATAATCCTCTTCCTCGAATGTGTCGTCTACATAACGAGTTGGCTCCATCTAGAGATTTGGATATCTTTGACCCTAGGGTAAATAAGTTTAAACGATGTGTCCGTAGAACTTTGCTATTACCTTGTTTATATAACGATATATAATTTCCTCGTATTTTTTATGTTTTTTTGTTAATTTAATTTGTAAGTTTGCAACACTCTAAAGATGTCATGTTCACATAATTGATTAATAATCTAGATCTAAACATTTAAGGTAAACATTGTTATAAACTAACTCGATTGTAATCTGATTTGTGAAATAAATAAATAAATAAAATAAAAATAAATTTCGGTTTGAAAAGTGAAAGCTAGTGAAATCACATAAGGGCCTTTTTATTGCCATGCGTGTTTACGCCCGCGTACGAGCCAGGCACACATCTGAGCGAGCCATCCGTGACCTGCCCGAGCTCCGCATGCGCTTAGCGCGCATGATAATAAAAACATGTATGATACAAAGGACTATGACTAAAGCATAGAAGAACCCATAAAACTCATTCATGCTCTGAACATCAACTCATACAGCTGATCTCTACTTTCTTATGTCCAATAATCATCAGTTAGAAAGGGATGCATACTTCTCTCAATGCGACTTCAAATGTGTTCAAAAAGTGTGTTTCACAGAAATGCCCTGGTACAAAGTCGCAGCAATCACATTGATATAAAGTATGCATCCCTTTCTAGCAAACTATATATGGACATAGGAAAGTAGAGATTACCCGTCTGAGTTGATGTTCAGAGCATAGTAAATTTTAAGACTTCGTTTAGTTGTCTTCTATGTCTGTGGTATGTGATACAACAGGTTGCGAGTAACAAGCATGCGTGCCTAGCCCGCACGCGGGCGCTAACATGCATGACAATAAAAAGGCCCTAAGGCTTAAACTTAACACCTTCATGATTCAATGATGGCCACAGAGCAATGCATTGAAGGGCAAGATCAATACATGCGTGATCTACGATGCAATGCTTTGTGATAGATAAGGTTACCAAATAATAAGATAAGTTTATTTGTTTCAAATAGGTGTAGCGGTACAAACATTACTTAATATATATGCATATGACTTGAACAATTTAGAGATATGTACCTAGGTTCATCTCTGTTCCCCACAGTAGGACTTAGTAGCCTGTATAGCAGGGTCACAGTGATTTGCCGTGTACTCTCTTCAAATAATTGTAGTCTAGGTGAAATAATGTTTTATGAGAAACCTTAAGTAAAAAAAAATACAAAGTAGAGTGTTATTAAGACTGTTGTTATAGAAGGTATAACTTATTTAGTTTATTTAGAACTATTTATAAAAACATAAATTCAAAACGTGTATGTGTGTAGTAAGTAGTGTTTTGTGAGGTAGAAGTGTGTGTATATTGTGCGTTTGCGGATAGGTGATGTGTTAATATATATGGTGTACAAAGGTATAGTAATGTAGTATGTAGTATTTAATATGTGTATAGGAGGGTATATTATTAACATTCGATAGTGCTTAAAAGATTTTCCGTATCCGTATAGTTAAGATTTTTTTAGGTAAGACGATAACGTAATTTTAAGCTTGTTGTAGTTTGCTGAGGCATGAGATATTTTTTTACATAATCGATTGTTTAAGCGAGGACCTACAATAGTAAATGATTTAGATGAGAATTTTGTACGTGAGTTAGGAACTTGAAATATTTTATCGTGTTTCCGTTTGGTTTTTACTCTTTCTAAAATAAGCCTTTATTAGACAATGTTGTTTAGTAACAGCTGCTTTTATAAAAACTTGTCGCATATGATGTCTGGGTTTGAAAGTGAGTAACTTTTAAGAGAGCTTCCTGAGCTTTTTCTAAAGCAATAAAGAAACTTTTGGAAGCTGATCCCCAAGCTATATTACAATATGTAAGTAAAGATTGGGGAAGGCTCTTATAGTATACCTGATTTGAAGTTGAGAACGTGTCGAAAATAACATCAGGTCATTTACTTGATTCGACTTCATGTGCCTTTAAAAAAACAAAAATAATTACGAAGTAGTATATTTTGCAGTAGAAAAGAAGAATGCCGTCTGATGTATGGCGCTCGGTACCAAGAAGTGAGTGCGTCAAAAAAATCTCCAACAAGTTTTTAGTCGATTCTACTGTCAAAATATTTAAAAATGAGGGTTATTGCTATGGCCCTCATTTTTAATAATTTTGACAGTTGACGTTTTTTGGGATATGTAACACTTTACATCAATGTTTGTTGCCATAGTAATGTATATATCATTGTTTGTTGCAGTCTAATGACGGCGTGCGGCGGAAACCAAATCAACAAAATAATTTTTTACTTGATTATTAATCCCGTCGGTGTGTAGAACTAAAGAAAATGTTAATGTCATTTATAAGATATAATAAATTTTATGGGATACGCTCAGTTTTGACGCAATTGGTACTCGGCATTCTCCTTTGCTACATTTCATCAAGGTACGAACAAATTCGCGAAAGCTATTCAAACTAAGAGTACAGTGAAATCTCTATGAACGCGATGGGAAATCAAAGTGAATCAAATATTTCTGATCACGTAGCATGCCTACGATCACTTCGACGTGTGAATGTGTGAACGTTTTATGGAACTAAATCAGAGTATGTGAGTAATTCTAATTGGATCATTACAAGCGAATGGGGAATTCGTGACTGTTGTACTTTATTATACTTTTTGTATTTTTTGCTTTTTATATCATACTTTTTTTCTGCTGCGTTCATCAAAGGTGTAGTAAAAATTGTTGTAGCAACTAAAATCTTCTCTACAGACTAAAACCGTATACTTTTTCTTTTTAATAATTTTTATAATCTGCTGCGTTCACCAAAGTACATAAAAAAAGTGTAGAAACTAAAATCTTGTGCACAGACTAAAACCTGTATTCAGAGTCAAGGCAACATACATAAAAACTTAAAACTTATTTATAACCTGATACGATTAATAAACTCGTAGTTCTCTAGATAATTAACGACTATTTTATTTTTATTTTGATATTGTTAAGACCTCATACGCCCGAATTCAAAAACGTTTAACCAAACACTAAGCTTATCTCTGTGTTGCGTGTGGCAGCCCTAAAATTAAGGCAGAGCTACAATTTATCATCATCACTTAGTCAAGTTTTAACAAAATTAGCTATTCTAGGGTAGCCTCACAAGTTTTTGAGAAAAATTATGGCTAATAAATACAAATTAAATAAACTAATTTAATAAGCCATTTCTTCAATAAAAACTAAACAAAAAAACGTCCTTGAACAAATGTTGTTGATCTTTGGAAGTATATTTACCTTTTCGGAATAAAATAAGAATTCAAACTCACATTGTATAGATGTAGGTGAAAAATTGGATCATTAGTATCTTTAAAATATAAGTAACATTGTAGAGATTAGCTACAACCTAAATACTTGTACGATGTGATGACGGCGGGTTTATTTCGAGAGCAATTTGCAACGATTCTGAGCCTCATTCATAAGATGAGGTAGGTAGACACATCAATCAACTTAACCGTTCAATTTGAAGTGTATTTTTTTCGCCAATTATTGTTTTGCAACTGTTGCATCAAACGAGCAGACTAATCAGTTGCAACTAGCAACATACTGTTCTACGTATAAAGGAGTAATTAATATTACTTAACGGAATAATAGTTGCGTAAGATTGCTACACAAAGCTTTGTTTTGATGTATTTGAACTTTCAACTCAATAGCCGAACACTTTGCCTAGTTTTTCTTTTTAATTGGGCAAAACATAACTTTAAGCCATATTTACTCTAGTTTTTATTTTTTTTTGTATTATATAATATTTTTTTCATTTCCTGTTTAGTTTAATAAGAAATTAACAAGAAATCAACAGGAAGTTTCAAAGGAGAGTGCTAATCAGTGCCTAGTTTTTCCCAAAAAATGCCCAAAAAGGCTCGTTTCCTCTTTTCTGTAAGAATAAAGAGTATATAGAGGAAACGAGACGCAAACACTTTTTGGGAGAATACAATACAGATTTTTATTAAAAAGTATAAAAAATAAAATGTATTCGCGCTTTGGCGCGCACATTAAAACTCCTTGGAAATTTTCTGTGTAATTGATTAATCAAATAGCGCAAGAAAATGTATGATAACACTATCTATTGCGATAGCTTTTGATCGAATAAACGGCGTTGATAAACTAAGCTTCAGTAAAAATAGGTAAGTAACTCTAACAATTTCATCATCAAATTGGCCTTAGTTCTTGACCTTCATCACCGAAATTGTGGTCGCTTTGTTTTTATATCATAGAACGTAATGTGTGAGAGTTTTATTATTTTATTGTGTGTACAAGCTTACTTTTCAATGTGCATGAACTTTTATTACTGTTGAGACAATAAGTTCATTATTTTTGTGCACAATATATTATACTTTTAATATGTATATTCTAATTAATAATTTTAATGGCATAGGTACAATACAACTATTAAGTAAACATATCACCAAGTAACAATTAGTGCGCAATTTATTTAGGGTTCCGCCTCTTAAAAGGAATATAATTGACGCTTAATGGATCATTTGTTGTGCGTCTATCTGTTTATTTAACTTTGCATTTGTTTATTAATTAACCGGTGTCTTTGTTTTCGGCCTTTTACAAAAGCAGCAAAAAAGAAGACAAATATACAACTGATATAGTTATTTACTTACACAGCTCTTTCATTGTAGTTCTCTTACAATTACCCCTTAACTATATAAAATGTCGTTTACCCATTCACTTACTGCCATTGTCTTTAATCGCCACCATCATATTTCCGCTGACTTGGAACCTACTCGTAAAGGAGTCCACGGTCTTCACGCTTCGTAAATATCCTGACAGTTGACAGAATTATGACAGTTTCCGATGTTGCCAGATAATCCAGCCACGCGTGATGCCTCTGATCTATTTTTAATGAGACTTGCCTAACTGGGGCTAATTTTGTTCTGTGGCAACTGGTTCAGGTCTTATGTAGTTATAATGATCTGTGTCGCGTATATTCTTGACCATATTTTCATATTGATGATGATAATGGACAAGAAAGTAGAGAACAGCCGTATGAGTTGATGTTCAGAGCATGAATTAATTTTAGGGGTTATTCTATGCTTTAGTCATAGTTCTTTGGTTTTAACTAAGGGCCTTCACCATCCTGAAGTAACGTCAAAGTAACATTATTGCCAGTTAAATGACAAATTCGCTAAGAAATTTGTCACTTTAACCAATAAATACCTTACTTGGTGAAGCAGGCTCCAGGTATTCCTATAAGTTTGTTTAAAAACCTTGACAACCTCTATGGTGCAGTGGGTGAAGGTTCACCTGGGACACAAAGGGGTGCGCTTGCGAGTTCCGCCGCGAGACTAATGTTTGTGTGTTATTTGCACAACAAAGCATTGCATCGTAGATCAAGTCATTTGGGACATGCTCTACGATGCAATGTCCTGCGTCCATCAGATGCATAAGATCGCCTCTTGTGCCTGTAATTTCACACCCTTCAAACCGCAACACAGCTGCTTCACGGCAGAAATAGCCATGGTAGCAGTGGTAGCAGCCTTGGACGAGCCCTCCACAAAGTAACTACTTAAATATAGGTGTAAGCCAAAATCAAGAAGTCAAGTCAAATATAGGTTGTAAATGTATTAGGTACATAGGACTGTTTTATACAATTTTTTTTGTGAATACGAACTATTTTACATAGAAATACCCAGACCCAAAATAAATATTGGAAGAACACATAATGTACCACGAACACACACGGTAATGGTTACCACTTAACATCAGGTGGGCCATGTGCTTGTTCCATCTTCAAGTCCCATAAAAAAATTACCCAATTTGTGTGAAAATTGATTGATTGCGCATAGCGCAGCCTACATCGGCACAGCTAAATCCCCAGGCCACCGACGGGCAGCAGTGTCGGTGGTGCGAGAAGCTTTGCCCTGCGATCCCCAACCCGCATGCCCAGCGTGGGGATTATGGGCATATCCCCCTTTATTAGGGGAGGCCTATGTCCAGCAGTGGACTAATATAGGCTGGTGAGGTGTGGTGTGGTGGTGTGAAAATGTTCGGTATTTTAAATATATTGACTCAAGCGTCATTTTGCAAAAATCCATTTTAAGTATCGGAATTAGTAAATATTGTTCATTATTTAAATAAAAGTGTTTCTGATTTAAGCTATTCGGCTATGAGTGTATTAGTGAAATTAGGTCAAAGCGTGCTTACAATAAATTTAAGGATAAAACGTCAAGTTTGGTGGCAAAAATCTCAGCCCGAACCATCCGTATTTATAACAGAAATTGCATAACTTTTTCGCAGGTAATTTAGAAATTGAAATAGTTAGGCAATTTGTTATTTAAACTGCACACATCAAAGCTCATTTTTGAGATTCTGTTTTATCACGCACGTGATCGGAATGCAAATTGCAGTCGCCGTAGAAACATTCATTATTTCATTGCCTTCAGCTAAATATTGAATACGATCGATTAGTCGATAACGAATTAGTGTCACAACGTTACTTTATTCGAGTATCGATAAATCATAGTGCCTGATAATAAAATAATGAGCGGGTTTATCTAACTGCATAATTATATAGCTCGCCTCGCATACACATACTGTAAGCGTGGCGAGTTATACAGTGTTTTCTAGGAAACAGTGTCTGTGATCAGAACCCTGTTTGTTATCAGGTTTCACCATGGACTGGTGAAGTTGGCTTGGGTTCCAAAGATCTGTGGAAGAGTCCTCAAGAGCACCCATGGTTTTGGCATAAAGGCACTAGGACGGAACATCGTGGTGGCTTTGGCCGGTAGGAGTCCGGCATAAATATTCTGCTACCCCGTAATGGAAGGGTGTCCATGAGGATTTCCCTACGTTAAAAAAAAAGATCGAAATGGATCCCCTAAATCAAAAAACTAATAGTAGATTGTTTTACAAGGGACTAAACCATCCCATTATATACGAGGTTGTTATACTCCCGAGCGTAGCGAGGGAGGATGACAAGACCGAGTTATAATGGGTGGGTTTGGCCCGAGTAAAACACTCTACTTTTCACTTCGATTGCGAGAAAATAAAACAACTCAAAATTAGACAATTTTCAGAAATTTTATTAAAAATTAATCAACCTTCATAAAACATAACCAAGACGGTTCTATTTTCAAAAAAAAAGATTGACGGAGCACCAAGAAGTCGAGTTTTTAATATGTAAGAGAACGAATGCTTTGTACGGGCTGATGATTTTAGACAAAAATTAAAAAGAAAAAATACTTTTTAGCCCGAGGTATTAAACTCGAGTTTTAGGCCCGCTAAGCTACACTATTATGATACACTTTTTGAGCAAGAGAAGTGAAATAAATATGATTTCATTGAGTAGAAACGTTCTAGGAAAGAAAAATAATGATATTGAACTTGTTTCATTTATTTTGGTTTCTTCGGAAAACAAACAGTACCAAATAATCTAAATAAGTATCTTTGATAATTACAAAAGACAATTTACATGTTTTCTGTATGTAGAGCCGATAGCCACTAGGGTAAACGAGTTATTGAGTGGAGACCACGGTTCGGCAAACGTAGTGTAAGATGCCCTCAGGCCAGGTGGAGTGACAATATGCGTCGAGCTCCGAACAGGGCGTAATGGCTCTTTAGGGGAGGCCTATGTCTAGCAGTGGACTGATAAAGGCTAATGATTATGAGAATTATGATGATGATGATGATAATTGTAGAGCCGGCTTAGATCCTGCCTGAGTCGAATTTTTTAGAATACTATAAAAATGGTAGATAGATAGAAAACTCTTTATTGTAGGTACTCACACAAATTTAAACATATAGAACAAAACCGGCAATAACAATATTGGAAATACAATGTGCGGTCTTATCGCTCCGAGTGATCTCTTAAAGAAAACTTTTGAGATTCCCAACAAGTGTCTACTACTTACGTTATTTTTTAAATCTGTAAAACTGAAACGTGCTGACTGACTGACAATCAACGTACAGCCTTAACCGTAATTCCTAAAGACTGGCAAGGAAGGTATATTTCTTGCATTCTCGCAGTGCAGGGTTACAGTAAGAAAATACCCCTCCAGGGGCTGAATTTCATGGAACCCTTGACTAAAAGCCTCTACGCTGGTGTGAGGCGCCCTCAAGTTTATTATTATAACAATAACGATTCAAAGCAATCCTATATGTGATACTTATAAATTATCAGATAAAATATAACAAAAAGTATTTACTTCAAGGGATATTGATAGTGAAAAGCCGGCTTTTAACTATGAGATGTAATGTACATTGTGTAATGTACATGTAATCCAGGGGTGTATGGGGTTACAAATCCCATCTCCGGAACCCAACCTCACCTGCACGTATTGCACCCTGCCAACTAATAAACTTGGCTCTGGCGGCCGGCTCATTGCGGCATAGCGCAGGCTAACACTGGCGCAGCTAAATCCCCTGGCCCCCGTCGAGCAGCAACGTCTGCGGAGCGAAAAGATGCGACCTGCGATCCCCATCCCGCATGCCTAGCGATTATGGGCATATCTCCCTTCTCATAGGGGAGGCCTATGTCAAGCAGTGGACTGATTAGGCCTGTGGTATTGTTATATTAATCCAAGTTACTAACAATGTATATTCCAAGTTTCATCCAAATCCGTTGAACCGTTACGGAGTTGAGTGGGAACAAATATTTAATATGATCGTATTCATAAGAATAATTAAAATATTCTATTTTTGTCGCAGACTGTACTTGTACTTATTGTGCTTGGATTTGATTGTAGGCTTCATAGGATTACGCCCCGCAGGCATAGGTCTGTAACTTGTTGTTAGGTCTACACGATAAGTCACGGGCTAAACTAACTATTATGCCCCTAGCTAACATCCCAGCCCCGGCATACGATGGCAGGAAAACATAAAAACGGCAGACTAAGAACTTTCTAAATCGGTTCATAAATGACGGAATTATGAGGTAACATACCTAATATAAAAATTACACTAAATTGAGAACGTCCAAAAGAAGTACCTAAAATATTCATATAATTTGTTTACCAACGGTACCTACCGATTTCATTTTAATACATCCTTTTTAGGATTCCGTACCCAAAGAGTCAAACCGGGACCCTATAACTAAGTCTCCACTGTCCGTCTGTCTGTTTGTCTTACCAGGCTGTATCTCATGAACCTTGATAGCTAGATAGTTGAAATTTTCACAAATGTTGTAAGTATTTTTGGTACCGCTATAACAACAAATACTAAAGACAGAATAAAATAAATATTTAAGTGGAATCCGGAACCCTTCGCACGCGAGTTCGACTCGCACTAGCCGGTTTTCTAATTAAATTGACTTAGTTATTATGATTACAACAGCATCTTGTTAAAATTTTAACGGCTAACCACCAAACGTTTCCGGTTGTCCGATACGGAAACCGCGGTTTAACTAAATAGGTTCAAATAATTAGCCAGATATGAATAAGTAATTCTTCTTCTTCTTCTTCTTCTTCGTATGAGCTAGTGACCAATTCTGGTGTCGGAGTTTTTAGGCCGCCCGAAGTCCTCCGACTTGAATAAATAATAACCGATTATTTGCGCTGTATTTTATCCTATAGAAAAGTTATATATACTAGCCCGCGGCTTCGCTCGCGTGGTACTTAAACATACAGTACCTATCCTATAAGTTATTTCATTATTATTTCTAGAACTACATAAGTTCAAAACCTGACTAAAATATTCTCAATCCATTCAGTGGTTTAGTTTGAAGGAGGGTGTAAAATTTCACATTTTCATCATCATTATGATCATTCACAGCCTGATTTCACCCACAGCAGTGGGTACCCAGCAGGTATAGGCCTCCTACAACTTGTGCCATCCACCACGATTCTATGCTAGTCTGACCTACGTACGGCCAACGACTTTGACTATGTCGTCTGCCCATCTTGCAGCCCGACGTCCCACACTCCTACAGCACAAGGACAGACTGCTCCTACAGTTTTTTGATTCAGCTCTCAAAGTGTTAGCTATTGACTTGTTTGGTTTTTGTATTAATAATTTAAATTTTAATCCAGTTTTTATTAATCATGTAGGTAATTTAAAAAAAAAACTAACCAATTAACATAAAAAATTACGGTTATGAAACGACCGCGATTGAAAATTCTAAGTAATTTTACGGTTTAGTCGTGTTCCGGTATATTTTACGAGTAAAGATAAAAGCTAAGCCTAGGCGATGCCAAACATCGATAGCCATAGAGTTTATCACGCTATTTCCAGTAATTACCCAATGGAACCGATATTCGTGATAAAATAAATTAACATTTTTATCAGTCATCGCTCTAGTGGGTTCAGCTTGTAATTTAAATAGCCAATTGGCCCAGAAAGTTACAAATGAAAGTAGAGGCCTTGAAGTTAAGGTAAATGGAAAATAGAACTTAGACAGTTTTTCATTTGGAATGAAACACTAACACCGAAAAAATGAATAAAGTTTGTTCTTATTATGAATGGGTTGTACAGGGATCCAATCTCCATCTTCGCAATCCATCACACTAATACCAAAATGCGAAAGTTTGTGCGTACGTGCGTGCGTGCGCGTGTGTGTATGTGTGTGTGTGTGTGTGTGTGTGTGTGTGTGTGTGTGTGTGTGTGTGTGTGTGTGTGTGTGTGTGTGTGTGTGTGTGAGTGAGTGTGTGTGTGTGTATGTGTGTGTGAGAGTATGTTTTCCACTCAACCCATATAACACAGACAGAGGCTACTTTATATCGCGATAACGCGAGCGAAAGCGTGTTAAATAAAAATTCACAACACAACATATAATCTTTAAAAAATAGATAAAATAAAAATACAAAGCACATTTTAACATAATTTGCAATTTCGATATATTTTATAGAATAATTACATAAATGCACAATGCAGTTTAAATTAATTGTTTCCGTATCAGATTTTAGTCAATCGTTTGGTATTTATTAATTACAAATAACTAGTGCAAAGACAAGGCAGGCCGTGAGTTGCGAAAGCCTGGCCGCGGTGTCAAGGTTTCGTTCTCAAACTGGACAGCACAGATAATGTAGGCGACAGATAGGTAACTCAACAACTTAGGTACTCACAAAAAAACAGACCTCAAAGATTCATAAGATATTTTTCAATTCAAAGGACAATGCCGTCTGATGTATGGCGCTCGGTACCAATGCTAAAGTGATTGCGTCAAAACGAAACCTAATTTTTTTGAAAGATATTATACTGTTATTCATGGAATACTAAGTCTTTTTTAAGATAAACGTAAACAAATTGTTTTTATTTGATATTAGTTTTAGAGGTTATTTTTGAAAAAATGCTTTCCCGAGACCTTGTGTGTTCAGTTTTGTCTACATAATTATAAGTATTACACTATAAACATTTAAATATGATACTATATCTATAAGAAAAGGTTTATATACCTCACACAGATAGGTAAAAGGGTGTTTTAACTTCTACTTCGTAGGTAGGACATTACATACATTACGACTGTGTTCTACTTTATATTATTTTCAAATAATGATAGTGACGAGAAAGTAGATAGGCATTTACATCATTATAATAGGTATTAGTACTTACTGGTGAAGGTGAAATCCAAGCTAAGATCCAAGATCTTAACACATTCATCACAACCATGAAAAGGCCATGGATGCCTCTTTCAAACTATACTGGTTTCCCGTCACCGGTTATTAGCAAACAGTTGATGCCACGATTGTTTATCGTTCATTATTGTGATGATGTCTAATAAAATATCTATTTACAGAATAAACACTGCTACACAATGCCACAGAACACTCTAGTAATACATAAAGATAGGAGATTATTAGTATAGTTTATTAGTACCACAAAAAAGTTTCTGATCATACAACGTGACTTTGATTATACAAAGTGAAAAAACCTCCAATGATTTCATAAATTCTACTGTCTAAAATTAAATGTGAGGGTAGTTGCAATGTCATGGCGCAGTGCGCCGGAAACCAAATAAACGAAAGAATTTTTTAAGTGATTATTAATCGAGTCGGTCTGTAAGACTAAAAAAAATGTTAATGTTATTTATAAAATATAGGCAATTTTATGGGATACGTTTGGTTTTGACGCAATTGGTACGGGTTATCGGCATTCTCCTTTAAAAAGATATTGATTCGTAGGGATGGTATTTTGTCTTCAAATTTAAATGGGTCTAAACGGAAAGTATACCCTCCTAAACGAAAAACTAATTTTCCAAATCGGTTTATAAATGACGGAGTTATGAAGTAACAAAACCTCCTTTTTAACAGATTTCATAAAAGGAGGTTCTCAATGCGGTTGTACCTATTTTATTTTAAGTCATTATGTTTATGGGCTTGTTATTTTGCCATAGCCGAACTATTCACTCTAAAAAGTTTCCCTAGTTCGGTAATAAACACGAAAAACGTTTCGAATTACTGTCACTAGACCAAAAAAGTTCTTGAGTCTTAGAGAATTTTTTTTTTTTAAATAGAATTATAATTATTATAAAACCACCGCCTAGCGTGGTGATTATTGGCGGTGCAAACCAAAGAGAGACGCTATGTTTTACTATTGAGCGCTTTTTGGAACGTCTTAAGTGATACCTAGTAATTTTTTCTGAAAGACCTTAGTCGCCAAAAGGGTACATGGCACGAAGTTGGATAAATTGAACGAGCTATACAAATTGAACTGTGACATGACAAACGACTAAGATATTATTTTGATTAGATATTAATCGCATATTTTGCGTCTGTTATGTTAGCATTAGTTATGAAAGATTCATGATATACTTGCCGGTTAATTTAATTGAATTATAGAGTTAAACAAGCCTAGTTTCAACAGCTTTTAAATTGTAGATTTCTGTTTTCGTAACAATAAATATGGAACAACTTATATATATATATATATATATATATGTATAAATACGGTTATATGTAGAGATCATAAGTCTAGACAAGTTATAGGTGTGAACATTCGAGGCTTTCATTAACCGACTGAGGACGTTATTTTAATTTTTGAAGCAATTGATTTGATTCAAGAAAGTATTAAATAACGCGTTCTTATTTTAAATTACCAAACTGACGGATCATAACCGACCATTCAAAAAATTTAACCGAAAGGACTTGTCTTGCAAATCTCGCTTAGTTGCAATAAATAACATCTAGGAACTTTGAATACTACTTTAATTTATAACTCATTAGATATTTTTTGTATACTTACCTACTTCATTAGATGACTCATTATTTTTCCGGACCACATTTGGAATATGATACCTATTCTAAATTGGTTTTTACAGCATTCTCTCGCTACATTCGTCATACGACGTCGACGACTTTTTGTCCTACATTATAATGGGTTGTTAGGGTTTTGGAATTTTTATAGTGAAATACTGGTTTGTATATTTCCTACAGTATAATTGGTTTTAGGGGTTTGGGATTTTTAAAGTAAATAACTGTAATAATAATTTTTATACTATTTTTTTCGCGCAGTTTATTGATAACTAGCCTTTGACCCGCAGCTCCTTCAGGTCAAAAAAGGTTAAATTATGTATATTCCAATTTTCATAAAAAAGTTGTGCAGTCATACGGCATTATGTTTGACATATAAAAACACAACACCCAAACTTTTGTATCAATAATAATAATATTAGTGTGATGTAAAGTGTGATTTTATGATGAAGATATCTACCTACTAGGCACTTTCAAAACCAGTGTAGCGTAGTGTTAATAAATAAATAGTTTGTATTGATGATTACTATGATATTTATTATTTTATTAATCATCATCATCATCATCATCATTTTCATCACCAGCCTATAACTGCTGGACATAGGCCTCCCCTAATGAGCGTCATTGCACCCTGCCCTCAGCACAACGCATCCATTTTTTAAATAAAAATCGTACATTATACGCAGGGTTAAAGTATCTCTAAATATATTTCTACCAAACATTCAATCATCATTTCATCATTTTCATCACCAGCCTATAACTGCTGGACATAGGCCTCCCCTAATGAGCGTCATTGCACCCTGCCCTCAGCACAACGCATCCATTTTTTAAATAAAAATCGTACATTATACGCAGGGTTAAAGTATCTCTAAATATATTTCTAAACACACGATCTAATTTGGCACGAATTTGCACGTACATTATAGTTTTGAAATGTGGCTTATTTTGCATAACACCGCCAATTTACCTTTCGAGACAAAATGTCGACAGACTGGACAATACAAAAGGCGTATGTAAGTTTTATGTCAAAAGTAAATTACACACATCAAGCGTAAAGGTATTTAACACGTATACCAGACTATCTTTAGCTATAATTAGAGATCAGAAACATTTTGAGTCTTTCATTTTGCTCTGCGATCCCCAGCCAGCTAGCATGGTTGAAATGTCATCCGCATGCTGGGGGCATGCGGATGACATTTCAACCTTATTATTGGGGAGGGCTATGTCCAGCAATGCACTGTTATAGACTATTGATAATTTTGATAGAGACATAATCAAAAGAATGCGCCCAGCAGTGAATTGAAAATGGCTGATAATGATGATAATAATTTTCAATCAAAATCATTAATAATAATCACTTATAATTTGCTTCAACTTTCGTGGCTTGTGTGTTAATAAATAAATAATACTGGACGTAATCACACAGCATCATCAAGCGCCAAACTAAGTACAGCCTGTATTATGGGAACCACATGATTTATATACTACATTATATTTACTTTTTTTTGTAAATACATACATCTCATACATAGAAAACACCCAGACCCGAGATAAATATCTGCTGAACATGTGTCCCGTAGCGGGAATTGAACCCGCAACCTTCTACGTCAAAATTATAAATAAAATAAATAAAAAGAAATCAAAAATTAAAGTTTTATTTTATTGCACAGAATTTGAATAGTTTATTTACTTTAGACATCAAACTTTTACAAAACTTTAAAACTTTAGACAAACAAACACTAGCCTATATCAGTCCACTGCTTCTCTGATACTAAGGGGATATGCCTCACACTGAACACGCAGATTGGGGATAGCGGGCCCAGCTTTTCGCATCACCGACGCTGGTGCTCTCGTATTAACGGCTAGGTGATGAAACGGCAGTACTATGCCGCAGTCAGCCAGAGCCCCGTTTGTTATTTAGCAGGTTATGCACCATGGGCTTGGGTACCAAAAATGGAGGTTGGAAACTTTGATCTAAATCTCATTTTTGACATCTACATGTATAACCACCTAAATTATACCTCCTAACTGTGTTCTTTACGCGTTAATTTTAGTAGTACATTTAACACTTGATATTAACTAGAGCATCAACATTGCTACGCATCTTTATAATTATACAAATTTCTACACAATAGACATTTTCACTGACATAGGCTGTAGTCTAGAACTTTAAGTCATGGATGCAAAAATACCTACCTACGGCAGCTTGAAGTTAAGGCCAAGAATTACGGCATTCGCCTGCCCATATACCTACCACTCTTGGGCACTCAGCACAAGAGGTTTTCGTTCTCCATTAACGTCTATCAGCTGTCATCTTCTATAACTTTTTTACCTACGGCAGTTATCCTAGCTTATACTTCTTATTATTTTTTGAAATAGTTCTAATATTTTCCTTTTTTTTTACAGGTAATTCACGATAATCCAAAGCGGTTGCTAATTTTCACCAAAAATAGTGATTTCCACTGGAAGAGACATCGGTATCAGATAAGTACCTAATCTTTGCAAAAATCTGCCAGGATGGGCGAAATTAAATCAAAAATCTTTTTTAAAGAAGGTAAAGGGTGTACTATCGCCACAATGGATCTTTGACCAATCCTAGTACAATCCGTCCCAAAAGTTTGCTGCAAGTAGTGGCGTAGTTCCTAAAGCTAGGGTTAAACATGCCCGTAGCTTGCGCAGTAGCATACCAGTTCCTTGCACTTGTCAGCTACTGTTATGTGTATAGGCTAACTGGCATGCATGTAACTGACAAATATATAGCTAGCACCACATTTGAGGTTCTTCCATGCCCGTTGAGGGAGGGGTCGCGGGGGTTGCCAAACTGGTACGTGTGAACAGATGCGACAGCTACAGGCATACCAGTAGCTGACTCGTTGTGGCCGTAGGTGCACGTTTTTTATTTCGCACAAGAATAAGTACGAGTGACTCTCAAGAACTGTCCTGTGTATACGCGATGGGAATACTGGCATGCAAGAGCACAACTTGGATGCCAGTATTACTTGCAAATGTATCCGCAGTGTGCGTACATGCCCGTAACTTTTATGCCAGCTACTTTCCCGATTTACTGACATGTGTATCGCCGGCTTAACGCCCCGCTACTTGTAGCAAACTTCAGAGGGACAAAGATACTCGTACGTTATGAGTAATGTACTGATGATGATGATGATTGGTGTGCTAATGACTGGAGCGGAAATCAATGCAATAATAATCAGGCATTAGTAAAATTCCAAACGCAGCTTCCGACGTGAGCAATAACTTCTCACGAGCGGACGTTGCGCCCGCGCATTTTAGTTACAATTTCAGTAATTTGCATAATTAGTTTGCTCCTTATACAGTGGGTTCTCACAGACACTTGTAATTAACACTATGAGGCAAGGATAAGCAGAATTTTAATGTCTTTGTTTTCAACATAAAGGATTTTGTTACATAAATCAACAGTTTATTGCAATATATATTTTAAGTTTAGTGATGAAATGAACAGGTTCATAAGTTTTTTTAACCCTTCGTCTGGCAATAAAACACGACTTATACGGACACCTCGTGAACTCTAGAGCAAGTGCATAGTTTATGAGATGGTTGTTTTAGCCTCCATCCATACTTGCGCCGTTTGTGGAATTTGCGTTTAGCGATAATTATTTACTTTTTATCTGGACAGCCAAATAAAAAGTTAATAAGTAGGGGAGCGAAGGGTGCAAGAGTAGTTGGGTGGTAATAAGCATTTATTCTGCATTCCAAGTTTCCAACTGCGAATGCAAACTACGACTCAACCAAAAACGTATTTTTTTATCTATCATCTCCATTATGAAAATATTAACGTACATAAACATAATTACAGGTATCTTAACTATTATATCACCGGTTTCAAGTATTTTCACGCGTTTTAGTCTAATAATACATAGTTACGAACCGTGGAATGATTTTGACATTGCTTTGTCTAAGATTTCTTTATTTTGATTTAATTGGTGGTTTCGGCCAATTATCTATTCATATACATTATTATGGCCAGGTTACGTGAACAATCATGAAAGTTAGTAGTATTATTAAGATATAATTTTAATTTAGTATTCTAATTCTTTCTTTATATAAGTCAGTGTTGGTAATGTAGCTAAGCGTCGCCGGCTTCATCATCATCATTTGGGTATTCGATTCTACACAGTAAGCCAGCTACCGAGGGGCTGGTCTGAACCCTTGGCTTATAAGTTCCTTCAACACTATCTATGTCTTCATGGGTTCGAAACAGCTCAAAATTTAAAAAAAATTGTCAATCATCAGCCTATAGTAAACCACTGCTGGACATAGACCTCCCCTAATGAGCGCCGCTGTACCCTGTCCTCAGCTCCGTAGTGACGATCTACGAACTGAAGGAAATGGATGCGATGGATGCGATCTATAAAGCCGGATGGACTGACATTAGCTTGCTAAAATAAAATGACCTTTATATCATCAATATTAAAACTAAGATTCATAAACCAGCGTCTAATATCTACCTAGTAAAAGTAATTACCTAAAGTGAAAAATTTAAGTTAGCCTACTTTTAAAATGAAAATGTGTCAAATTGCGCAATTATTCAAAAATCCATACATTTCTTGAATTTCTAGTCAAAATTTTATCTTCTTAACAACATGTATCTGGTTTTCAATTTACGCTATTTCGCAAAACTACCTACATAAAACACGTTACGATAGTTACACTTTAGTATCGATGTAAATAACTGTCATATATTATATAAGTTAACCTTGTAAAAATATTGACGTGACTTAAGATTCATTCGAATTTGTTATCGGAAAACTTCCGGTCATCTGCATCCGCTTACTACGAATATGAATTGTATTTACCACTCATATTATTATGCACATAAGATATGCGTTTACGCAATTTATAGGAACAGTTCGCTAACAAGAAGTGGCTCACAGAACGCATTTACAATAATAGTGTTATAGGCGCCTGCTACCAGCTACTGGCGCATACGCGTACTATTTAATTGCCTTTATTGCACTATATGCAAATTATATTTGTCTTATACTTTAATTATTCTTTAAACAGTACAAGTCTTCAGCTTCTCCTGTGATACATAGTCAACTTCCAGCATTTTCCAGTCTTCGCTATTGAGCGCAATTTAGGGCCACGTAGCACCTTTAACTTGTTTTAGATCATATTATATTTTCCTCTTTCTGCCCTTTTTCTTATTCTGTCTCTCGGTTTCCACTCTGTAAATATCTTTGTCCATTTCCCCTTAGTCTCCCTTGTCATGTGGCATGTCCACCTCCACTTTAGTTTATAGACAGGCTACGCCTACTGTGGAGGCCGCTGGGTAAATTGATATCAATTACCTCTCGGTACATAAATATTTTTTTTATTTTTAGTAATAATTACCAGCATTCTTAGTAAATGCGTCCTTATCAGTGAAAGTTATAATACCACAATCGGGAGAACTGTGCATGCGCATTGTGGAGTACTACCTTACTAATTTTATACATGAGTATGTTAACTAGAGTAACGTCTATTGTATTTTTTCTTAGTTCTAGCGCTTTTATTATTTAACATTTAGTATAGCAATCCATAAACATCTACTTAGTTCATTTCAGTCCCATGTTATACATAAAGCGTAGTTTTAGGAAACTATTCAACAACAGCCTATATCAGTTTCTATTGCTGAACATAATTATCTGCTAAGAAATAGGGGGATATGCAAGGTGGCCAAGGTATATAGCTGTGCCGCGCTATGTTCTAATCAGCCGGCCGCCAGAGCCCCGTTTGTTAATAAGCAGGGTACACCACGGGCAGATAACGTTGGCTTGAGTTCCGAAAATGGAGGTTGGAACTTCTAGTTCCATACATTCCATAAAACTATTCCGAAGCACCGTAATTAATGTGACAGATCATTGTTTAAGATTACAGATAGGAGACGAAACCATGATACTACTTTCGTCAAATATATTACGTACCAAACCAATACTTACGTTATTATGTACACAAAAATATCAACTTAAAATGAAATAATTCACGCTTTTACCTTGTCTAATAGACAAAGGTTTGTCTATTAGTTTATTTTTGTTGGATTATTTGTCTTTTTAAGAAATGTATTCATTTTTGAAGATCTGAAACTGAATTTGATTGTGTTTAACCGTCCATCAGGGCACATGGTTCTTGGTGTTCTATAATAATTAATTACAAAAGATTATGACCACGCGACGACTCCTGGGGCGCAGTGAGCAAAGGGGTTCGATTTCCGCCGTAAGGCAGATTTTTGTATGATCTGCTAACATTTGTCTCTAGTCAGGGCATTTTTTATGTATACTGTTTCAAAAAAAGTGTGTATATTATATCATTAGTAGTACCTACTACTTAGTTACTCGACTGATATACCTACCTAGGTATATCAGTCATGTGGTTCCCATAACAAAATCTCTACTACTTTGGGGTTATATGTTGTAATAGTGTCCACCATATAACCCCAAAAAATCTTTAGTGGAAAACGCGAGTGATATAAAGTCCAGCCTACTTTATATTCTCCATAACTCATGCAAATTATTGTTCACTTTAGGAATTAGCAAAAGCACCTTTATTTACGGACACCTCACGATTTTGTCGACGAAATAGCTTTATTTTAACTTTAATTGACAGGTTTTAGCTAACCCTATCTAATCATTAAATAACCAGCCAATCATTTATGTTTATAACCATAAAATGACCATAAATTTAGTATAAAACGTATTCTTAAAATAAACGAGGAAATCATTTGAAATCTTTGATTCGCTTTCAATGCTTCGTTCCTGCCATTAAAACTATAGGAAAACTTTATGTTCTTTCATTTTATAAACAGTCAATAATATTCTATTCATTTATAAATTGTCAATTTATTAAATGAAGTTAGTTAATGAGTTTTTATATTAAATGAATGCTTTCTATACCACATGTAGGAATCCATTAAAACTGCATGTACCACAAATAAGGCTTGACGTGTATAAAATAAATGCTTTCATAAAATACCTAACTCATTTAAAGAAGAGTAAATGGTGTACCATTTACATTATTTAAAACAAAATTAACAAAATGGCTTCCTGACAATTGTTTCTATGACTTGAATGAATTCATGAACTATTCTAATATACCTTAATTATTATTATAACCTACTATTTTCGTATTTATGACAGCTGAAACAATCGTACCAATATTAGTTTGACTTCACATCTAGCTAATAAGACTGAATATTTGCATGCGAATAAGGTAGGACATAAAATGGAATAATATTTATTTAAGACCTGATTGTACTCACATTAAGTTCGTGCAAATAAATAATTTGTATTTGTATATAATGGATAAAGACTTGTCCAACCTTTTAATCAACTTTGTCCTCTTTTATTCGTTACATGATTCCGCCCGTGGCTTCGCTCACGTAATTTTTAATTTTTTATTTATTATTATATATTATTATTTTTCCATCTCTCAGGAACTTTCCCTTCTAGGTATTTTTCTGACTACTCGTATGCAAAATTTCATGATACATATGACTAAAAGGATAATCGAAAAATATTGTCACATACCTTTTACTTTTAGAATCAGAAAAAATCATAGGAAAAACACAGGAGAAACCATTTTTACACCAAAAAAGGAAAAGAGAGGTTTCCAAATACGGCTGTTTTATTTCTAAACCCTTACGGCATATTATAAAAACTAACAAAGGCAATAAAGGTTCAAAATACATTATTATTTTAAAACCCAAACGGCTTATTACAAAATCCAACAAAGACAAAAATGGTACTGTATACTGCTGTTTTGTTTCTAAACTAAAACAGTTTATTATTAAAACCATATCATTGAAAAAGCAATCTCGTAAAGTCAATTTAAGATCTGACTTTCACCGCACTAGCTGTTCATTGTTTAATGCAGATTAGTTTTATTTGTATAAGGCGTTTCAATTAAATTTATTATTACGTAAGCTGGCTTAGGGTTGTCAGTAAGTATAATATTTTCTTTTTCGTATGAGCAAGTGGCTACTCTGGTGTCGGACTTTTCAGGACGCCTGAAGACCTTTGACATGGCTTAACGACTGGAAAAGTCGAGACCAACACTTTAACTTGCCTTCCAAAACACGAAAGCACTCAGATCTAAATGCCACTAAACGGTCACCCATCTAAGTAGTAACCGGCCGGAGTGCTTAACCAAGATTATATGTCAGGAACACCTTAAGTAAGCCACGCCATGAGCGCTTGATAGATACTTTTTAAGTACGCAGACACAGAACAAAAATATTTATGTTCTACAAAAATGTTTGGCATTGTGAGGATCGAACAAGTGACTTAAACCCGTGGCACTAATCAAATAGATAAATAGTGATTTCAAGAGGCAGCCCTAAAACTAAATTTTAAAGACAGTAACTACTTCGTTTCTACTTTCGCAAATGGTTTAATTTAAAAGGTGATAATCGCAAACTGTTGGTAAGTAACTATAGTAGGCGTTAATTAACGGTCTCATTATTACAGCTGTCGTAAATCTGAGTATTTGCATTTAGAGTATTAGTTACATAACTATAGTAGGTAGGTACAGTACACTTATAGGATCTATAACACTCTGGAGTCAGGCACAGCAAATTATTCGACAAATCTTAATACAATCCGACCCAAACTTAGGAACTATGTCGGTACTTACAGCCAAATTCATAGGGACAAAGGTACGTTATGATTATTGTACTTCACTATAGTAGGTAGGTATTAAGGCTATTAAAAGTAAAAAAAAAGTAAACTTGTCACTTTTTTAGCTGGACACAGCATAGCCTATAGCTAAGCAGAGCTTATGGGAACCACATAACATAACAGATAAATTATTTACATGCATTTTTTTTAAATACTTACATAAATATTATACATGAAAAAACACCTAGACCTGAAACAACTATCTGCCAATAATGCAAACATTTGTCCCGCGGCGGGAATCGAACCCGCAATTTTCTGCGTCTCAGGCGTACCTTCGTCCACTGCGAAACAGAAGCCGTTTAACTTTAACCGGCAATTTTCTGATATTAAAGTTACTTGAAGATGGTGAAGTAGGTAAGGAGTCGTACTCAAATCAAGGAGTTCAAGTAAAGTAAAAACGTTAACTTATGAAACCTACTCAAAAACGTAAAAAACGTCAAATTAAGATAATTTCCGGTTAAAGTGATAAGTTCGCCCAGAGATTTGTCACTTTGAACAGCTTCATTTGACGACCTCTGTGTTGCGGGCTCAATTCCCGCTGCGGGACAAACGTTTGCATGTTCTACAGATATAGAGTAGAGTTCTTTGTGGAGGGCTCGTCCGGGGAAGTACTGCCACCATGCCTGTTTCTGCCGTGAAGCAGCTGTGCTGTGTTTCGGTTTGAAGGGTGTGGGTGCCGGTGAAATTACAGGCACAAGAGGCTTTACATCGTCATGCCTCAAGTTGATGGGCGCAGGGCGTTGCATCATAGAGCACGTTCCAAAAAACGTGATCTACGATGCAATGCTTTGTGATAGGTAATGGTTACTACTCAACATCAGGTGGGCCATGTGCTTGTTCTATCTTCAGGTATCATAAAATATATATATATATTTGTCTTGGGTCTGGGTGTTTTCTATGTATGATATGTATGTATTTTTCAATAAGTCGTTTATCAATCATGTGGTTTCACAACAAACAAACAGTACCTAACACATACTAAAGTCGCTCATTGTACCATTATTTTTAATACTTATTTCATTAAGTTGTATTTCTATGTATGGTGTTTAATAAAGCTACCTTCATATTCTATCTATATATTTAACGCAATATTATAAAACTATAAAATATTAAAAAAACGAGTGAAGTTTCCTCTTGATGAAGATTAACGTTCTTGCTACACTTTGTTTATAGTTTTACCCAAGACATTCAATGCGTAATCGTTAGTTATATCCCTATCAATCAAAATACAATAAGGATATAGTCAAACGCATTATATTATTGACAATTCACTATTCGTCTCTCGAAAGTCATTTAAAACTAGTCGTTTCTCGGTTTTAATAGTGCAGTAAATCATCAACTTTATTAAAATGCTGTAACAAGAATATAGGCTCCGCGCTCGAGTCACTCGCTCTTAATCGTCGATCACTATTTTCTTACATTTGACAAGTATTCGACAAATAGTTGACATTTGCAGTGGCCACTCATAATGTCCTTTTCAGTACCCTTGACAACGTGCATGTGAAATTGCATGATAAACGGTTGAGTAGTTATAAGGTGTGAGAACGTAAGAAACAAACAAGTACCTGAATAAATAAACTCGTTTTCATTTAAAATATAGGTATACACTATTGCATTACAGTCGCGTACTATATGATTCACTGCAACTTTTCTTGGAATGTATCTCTTCTACCTATCTATTCAGACTTTATGATGCTGTAGCAACCGAACGAGATAGTAATTCCCAAAGCAGCAAGTTCGAGAGAGATAATATATACGGAATAGCTAATAACCATGTTATTACTGAAGTCAGTCGGCTGAATACCTACGTTACATAAGTGCGAAATACCTCTTAGCAATCAAACCTGGGGCCTTATGCTCGGAAACGTTCGAAAAAATCTCATGGTAGAGATGACATCATATCTCGGCCGAAAACTCTTTTACGGACTAAATAAATAACACTTGCGAGGAAAATTTCACAGAAATACATAAACGTAGAGATCACCGCACCCTTCCCAGACCCAAGACTAATGAAAAATTTAAAAACCTTTCGTCCCTTTCTCTATCCAACTAACTTATTGTATAAGTCCTATAAAGTACTAACAGTTCGGCAGCTATTTATACTAAACACAGTCTTAAGACAACACAAAACACTTCCCTATAGTGCTGATATCACCAATAAAAGACGTAAAGATATTGTTTGCACTAATAACACCGCAGTAAAACATGCTTTCGCTTGCAGATTTTTTATGTTCCTAGGGCCATACTTGTAAAGACTTAATCGTACGCTATGTATCTACGCAATGAATTACATAAACTGTAAAAAAACTGCCCTAGCAAATGTATCTTACGAGGAAACAGAGGAGTTATTGACTGTAATGAAGTGATTCCATAAATATGTACCTACCTATTATTAAAGATCATAGCATATTCCTAAGCATTTAAAATTAAGATTATATTTAAAACAACAATTTATAAGTTAAATATTACCTACCTTCTAAAACTTAAGTTTTTTGATTTGTTTATTCATGTCTATTATTATCTTTGTTTTACGCCTGAGACAGGATTTATCCTAGTTCAGGCACAGTGTACAATATTTACCTATAATAATATATTGAATTCCGTATTTGTCGATCTTAGCTTTAAGAAATTGAATAAATATTTATTTATTTATTTTATTTGTCAAGAACCTTTTATTTGACACGCCTGTCACTCAAAGGGCTTGTGACTTCACAAAGTATATTTCAAATCCGTTCAGTAGTTTTTGTGTGAAATACATCTATACATACTCACAAACTTTCGCATTTATAATACTTAATTAGTATTAGGATTTATTTCTTTTTGAAAATAAATACCTTGAATCTTGAATCTAGACATTGTCATGATTCATCATCTCCATTATGAGATTATTACATACGTTTCCGTGCATAAGGCCCCTGATGTAATGTAAATCTGTTTGAAATTGATACTGAATTCACTCCGCGTAGGCAGTAGGCTGTAAAGGTGTGTGCGCATACGCATATTGAATTACAAAATATGCAGTTAGATGCATTGGTATGGGAACATCGTACCTACTGTGCAATATAAGTAGCGCATCTTTTGACTTTCCTCATAACTAAGTTGGTAGTAACCCTGCCTTCTGCGCTGTGGGTTGCTGGTTGGATCCCCAATACAGACATTGTGTGAACATAGAAGTTTGTTCTGAGTCTGAGAGATTTTCTGTGTATGTGTCTCAGGTACCATAGTACAAGTATGTAAATATGTGTAAGCTTCGCCTTGTTTCGGATCAGTTTATCAAGTGCAATTTTTTTTAACAAACAAATTGATTTAAAGAAAATAAGAATACATGAACCATCGCATGTTTTCTAAATTGGATGATGTTATGATCACTTATCACTAAGCATTTTTAAACCGCTTGGTAAAATTAGTCTGCTTTTGTCATTCAATGTCAAAGTCAAAGTCAAAATTCATTTATTCAGTAGGAATTGTATAGTACACTTTGAAACGTAATTTTTTTAATTTACCACCAATTCGTAACGTGACCAAACAGAGAAGAATTGGCAAGAAACTCTGCTTGGCTTATATTTTTTTAACATCATTGTTCTTAATAACTATTACATTGTTTTTTATGGAGTTGGAGGCAGTTTCATCCCAAGCTTTTTTGTCAAATCAGATATTTTATAATAAGCTTTATTACATAGATTTCGTTTAACAACATTTTTGAATTTATTTACAGATAGATTTATTGAATTTGAATCTACCACCTAACTGATCTGGTGGGTCATAATATGCTTGTTCTATTTTTAAGAATTAAAAAAAGCCTACGTTCAGCGGCGAATAACAATTTGCCCACAAACTATAGTTTAATTCAATTGAATGAAAAATACCATCATCACATTAGGTATTGGCGCCATGTAACTGACCTTTACTGACCAACGGACAAATTCATCACTTAGTGGACATGTCATTACACTGAGAACGAACTTGACTTGGGTTCTAAGCATCAATTTAACTAAACTTTCACTGTTTTCTGCTTGAACGATCACGATTGTTACTTGGGCCTTCGAGCCGGATATTCTTGACACTGGGCTGTCTATATCCAGACAGACGCACTCTAGACTAGAATTACGTAAATGAAAGATCTGAAATTGCATCTAATGGTATTAGAAACCTTTCTGGGTATTCTTATCCGGAGATTCTGATAGACTGCGGTTTGGAACACGTAGTCTAGGCTAGGTAGAGTTACAATAATTATGGAGGCTGCATGCGTTGAGCCATTTCTGGCGCTTATTGGAGGAGGCATATGTCCAGCAATGGACTGCTTTATGGCTGATGATGATAATTAAGATGTTGAATATTTGATTTTATCATTATTTCTCTTCTATGAGTTGCAATCAGTTCAATTAGCCAAGTTATGCGTTTCTGTAGTCTCTTTTGTAGAGTCCCGTATCCAAAGAGTAAAAATGGGAACCTATGAAATTTGTTAGAGACGGACTCCAGTGTCCGTCTGTCTGTCACCAGGCTGTATCTCATGAACCGTGATAGCTAGACAGTTGAAATTTTCACAGATGATGTATTTCTGTTGCCGCTAAGTATAATAAAAAATAACAGAACTAAAAGCAGAATAAAATAAATATTTAAGTTTCCTATACCCCTTCGTACCCCCCCCCCCCTTCCCTTCGTGCCCCTCTTCACCTTCACCTTCACCTTTTCTTGTTCGTTCTACGTGGGGTGCGTGCGGAACCCTTCGTGTGCGGGTTCGACTCGCACTTGGCGGTATTTTTTACGTTTGACCGCGATCTCACCTGTTGATAAGGCCGCGGTCACGAAGTCAGCGACAGCGGCGTCGGCGCGGCGCAAAGGAATGGCGCGTTTCAATGCATAGATTTGCGTTTGCGCGCCGCTCCCCGCGCCGCCGCCCCTGTCTTCGTGACCGCGGCCTTAGTGATGAAGCGATCCACGATGTAGCACGCTTACCTAGAATGAACCTATTTACTACTATCTTCACTCACAATAATTTAGCTCAGTATGTAGGTACTTCAGGAATGACCATGGGCGTTAGTAATTTTGCAAAGACTTGCTAAATTCGTTCAAAGTTATCAATCACCGCCAACGGTCGGTGACTAAATGGATGTGTAAATCTAATTAGAATTTCCTAAAGCAATTTAAACGTTACATCATATAAGTGTTCATATTTTAAGCTGATTTACGTGAAATAGTTATTTTATAATTTTGCTATTGCGTAAAATCAACAACATTAACAATAAACATCGCAACTTTTCCATTGTTGTCATTATAAAAGCTCAGTACGCAAATATTGCTCAGTTACTCGTTACTCCGACACTCCGTAGGGGTTAGCAAATAGGGGGTAGTCAAAGGCTAGTTCCAACAACGATAATGTTTACTGTGGTTCATATTGGTAACCTACTTGATTTGTCCTAAATTATGTTATGCTTACAATCAAACCTATTTCAATAGGTATTATTCATATATATTCCTTATTAAGAAGAAAATCCTTGTCAGTTGTAAGGAGAGGGGTAGTAATTATTAATTTTAATTCAATAATTTTTTTACTAACTATTTCCATCTTCGACTTCGCTCCCGTGGTTATCCTAGCATCATATTATGTACAAAATTTTAGGTAGTAGTACAGTAGTTTTGACGTGAAGGAGGAACAAATATTTCACATTTCACATTTCACATTTCACATTTCACATTTCACATTTCACATTTCACATTTCACATTTCACATTTCACATTTCACATTTCACATTTCACATTTCACATTTCACATTTCACATTTCACATTTCACATTTCACATTTCACATTTCACAATTTCACATTTCACATTTCACATTTCACATTTCACATTTCACATTTCACATTTCACATTTTCATTTTCTATACTATCTATCATTTGAAAAAAATTGCCTGCAAAAAAATTTCAAAGGATCATCACAAACGGTTCTAATGACTTTTACAGCCCTCGCAAACACGACGCTTTGTCGTTGCGCTTAGTCGCGAGCGTCTGTAATAGCTTCGCGATTGTCGCCGTGTGTGCGGAGCTTTGAACAAAATGTATGAAAATTGTCCCCCGCAGCTTGTCGTAGCGTCTAATCGCTGACGTTTGTCGTCCAATGTGCGCAGGCTGTAAAAGCATATTTTAACTTATTAAGGTTGAATAAGGTCACGTATTAACTTCTTACGTACAACTTCATCCAAATTTTCCACAACCATGTACAAAATATTAAGTATTCCTACAATCATTGAACATTAAGATGCACAAAGCACTATAAAATCATACGGATCCTAAAATAATCACCGCATCTGAATCGCAAATCACCTATTGCAATGCATTTGAACATAAATTTGCCATTTATTATAACAAAAAACTCCACATTTCATAAGATATAACTATATCTCGCGCTTATTCTTACTAACATCTGCCGGAAGACTAATACATGCTGAGTCAGGATACCTTTTTTCTCATTAATTTAATAGACAACACAGCCTATGGCAACCTATGGATCAACTATACCAAGCGGCCGCTGGAGACCCTACGAGTACAATACAATAATATTTTTAGGATGATGTTGGGAGTGCCGCGTTTCTGCAGTGCATCAGGGATGTTTGCAGAGTATGAGACGGATGGTTTTCATGCGATCCTCCGGAAGAAGACTGCATCCCTGATGCGCAGAGTACGTGACAGCCCCAACACCATCCTACAAACTGTAGCTGGTTGGATCATCTCTCCCACGTGGCATTGCTTCGTACGGAGGGTGATCTAACTCTTAGTATGTAAGATTTATTTTTTATGATTAGCTTTTTATGTTTTGTGTACTATGGACTCTCAGTGTCTGAAATAAAAGTATTTTATTTTATTTTTTTTATTTACAGCCGAATAATTTCTAATCATAAAACTGCTTATTGCTTATATTAATTCTCTGTAAAAACAAAGCATTTGTAATTAATTATTATTCTTTAATTTACGCTGAAACATAATGAAAAATAAATTTAATGAAGAAGATAACAAGGTTACATTATCACATTTCTAAGTAGAATCAAAGTCTAGACCGTACACATTATTCTAGTTTTTATTTCACATCGATCGGTGCAATATTACCGAAGTTATAAGCGTCGAAAGTTTACATAGGTTTTTTAAATCTCGTCAGTGATGCTAATTGATTGAGTGTATTGTGTAAATTATTGTTTTAAAACTAAAATGGAAAAAGGATTTCAAAAAGACCAATGTAACAACCTTCCCATAGTTCACGGTCTGATGGTGGCGGAATGTTTTATAAAAAATAAAGAGATCATTAACCTTGGAATGGTTCAATAAACTGCGAGTCGCGTACCCTACATACGACATATACATGTATCGGGGAGCCACCCTTAATTAATTTTAATTATTTATTTATTAAGTACCTAAATATATAAACAAAATATTCTATGAATTTTTAAGGGTCTACCTGTTGCCGTTATTACCATCGAGCAAAAAAAAACGGCAAAAAAGTGGCAACAGAAATACATCATCAGTGAAAATTTCAACTGTCTTACTATCGCGGTTCTTGAGATACAGCCTGGTGACAGATATGACAGACGGACATACAGACGGAAAGCGAAGTCTTAGTACCTAATAGGGTTTCCTTTTTGTACGGACCCATTGGGTACGGAAACCTAAAAAGCATTTTACTAGCATTAACAGAGTACCTACCTAGTCTACCTACTAGGTCCTTAGTTAGTGTTTCACATGGCAAGGTTATGTACCTACAACTTAGTATTTCACATGGTATTTGAATAATTACATCGACATGATCCTCACAACAATATACTGTCGTTTTGGGCCCTAACGGGGGCTCTTCTCATCGCATTTATCAATTTTTTCTGATTTTTGGATCCTTAGGAACGTAAAAAAACAACTTTTCGGGTGTTTTGTGGCCGTATTTTTACACTGAGACACGACACAGTATTTATTAGATGGACTCAAGTTGTTTTTATTGTTTCTTATTTAAAATAAAGAAAGTAGTTCCGCACGCGACGGGCACATTCAGGTAAACGCTTTGAATCCTCGAGTCGCTCGCGCGGAGACTGGATCCGTGACATCATCAACGATATCGCGCTCGGTCCGCGGCTTAGACTGAAAATGTTAACTTTGCACTTTTATATCTCGATCAGTTTTAGAGATAAAAAAATAATAAAAACACAGTTGTTCTCGTAATTTTTTGTAGAATTTTTTGGCATATGTAACAAAAAATGGTTTTCTTCTTCATTAAACACAAAGGCGAGCTTAACTCTGAAAGATTTTTATTACAGCAAACTTTTAGGTATACAGAGAAGTTGTATATACGAGGGAAAAGATAAATCTGAAAATTTGAAATAAAACTAACTTAATCCTACAATAAATATTAACATAAAAATAATTAATAGAATTGTCTTAAACTTAGGCGATGAACAGGTAAAAATATACCTACCTAGTTCTTTCTGAAAACTGAAGGGTCTAGCTTCTTTGGTCACTGACGTACATATAAGTAAAGCTAATAATCAATTTCACCTAATAACTAGATTACTGGACACCTACTTCAATTTCAAAAATAGCTCTAAACCCAGGAAGTAATAATGCTCTATCATTTGACGACCACACGGCGACCGCAAATGCCTTCATGCTTCGGACATGATTAAAAAATCATGCACTGATAGATTCCTACCGGCAAAACAGTCATGAAGAAATTGGCATACGTTCCTATAATTTTTGTAAATCAGGGACTCGTAAGGACCAGGCTACACAGGCAAGAGCTGTGCTAGATGCAACGCTCGGTGAGTATAAAACGTGGAAGCTTAGATTAAAATAGGCAGTGTCTGCTGAACTATGTATGTTCAATGCACCCATTCAGTACTTGCAACTTGACGTGGAATAGAAAAAATCATCATTATTAGCCTATAGCACTGCTGGAAAATTGCCTGTCCCAATTAGCGCGATTGCACCCAGTCCTCAGCAAGTCGCATCCAACCTCTACCAGCAGCCAGATTAAATGTCTTGTTTTTCCTCTCACATCTTGTACATAATTTGTCCTGCTTTCCTTGTCTTGAATTCCGTATTTGTCGATCTTCAGAAATTGATTAAAGATTTGTATTTGTCTATTTGTCTTGCTTTGTTTGCTTTATAGCTTCGTTTTGCTTTATATTTTAACATTCCCGTCTGCTAGGTACAATCGAAATCTTGTTTTGTCATTACCATAAATCTATATATTAAAGTCAGTTTCAAAATTATGGGCAATTTTGTGTTTCAGAAATGTTATCCTCATAAAGTTATATTCAGCACAATACATCATGCCGTTAAACAACTCCAGTTATTGGTAGTGCTAACCTAGGCATGCTCTATTAGTAGACTAGCTATTAGCACTAACCTAAGCCGCACTATCTTACCTGAAACCCACAATTTACATATCTGTGTCCCTATAAACCACCTACAAGCTATAAACTGATTACAAATCGATTGGCATATTAACGGTTTAATGTTTAGGCTCTAGTCAAAATTAAGGCTATTTAGAGTCACGGTATTAGCGTAAAGTAAAATGAGTATTCAAATTCAAAGGTGATAATTACTATTATAAGCTCTACAGAGATCGACTTGACCCCAATACTACCAAAGCTTTAGTAATAGATTGATAAGGAAATCTTAGTATCGTGTATAGTATCTATAAATATCATAGTTATTTTATGTACCTATGTAGTTGTTTCATATTGGTTTCACTTGTCCTACTGTGTATCTTTGACAAATCCGATCTATATAAGTGATGAAGTGTTAGGATAAAACCTCAATTTCAACTCAATTTCAGAATAAAAAACCCATAAAGCAATATAATAATTATTTATCATGAACCTAAAATATATTGGACAGGATTGACACTGCCTCAGTGCAAACTCACCCACGATATGACGTTATAAGCATTAAATACATAAGAAAATTACGTTTAATTTGTACCAAACACTTGTGTTAGGTATTTTGTCTAAAATCAGAAGTAAACATTCGCTAGCGAAGTTTACCAATAAGGAAATGAAAGATAAGTTGGTTCAAGGCTTACAGCCCCAGCACGGAACCCAATAAAAACGTACTTACCTATTAACTAATTAAAAGTAAATGCAATTGCGCAAAATTATAACTTGAAATATTACACTACATAGTAATCAAATCGATCGGAATATAATTAAAATTTTCAATTATTACTTATTATTCTAGAAAACTGTGACAGGGAAGTAAAAGTTTCTTTATAAATAGCTGCTTGGGTATTACATAGTTCCCAGATAGTCGCGGCCGTTACGAAAACCATCGTGACAACAGACAGTCAGATCTATGCCTACGCTGCACCAATTTGCATAAAGCACCTGCTGAGAACCACTCGCTTATCTAATAAAATAATCGCTACAACTAAGTATTTCACTACAAGTGAACCAACGAAATTCAAATCCAATAAAACGAACTCTATTAACAGCCCAATAGAAAAGCTCAGATAATCTTACACCACTAATTTAATCTGTACATTATTGCAGCTTAAACACAATGCTTGTCGGACTCATAGGTCCTTTATTATACATAGAAGCTATGGCGAATTGAATCTCATGGTCTCGCACAATGTAGAACGTGAGAACTAAGAAATGCTTATTATCGAACATTTCAAGGTACCCTTGCAATCGGCGACTAAAACAATTTTATGTAGTTCACTTATTATGCAATTAAAACCTTTAAGTCGCAAAAACTACTCCAAATATTCGTTAACCGCGACGACCTCCGACACAACCTTCTCGTAATTTTCATAAAACCCTGTCCTAAAATTAGTCTAATTTTCATTTTTCCATTGTTTACAGAAGCCCTGAGCTCGGACGATGACCAGTCGACGTCCGCGTCGTGGTGGCAGGCGGGTACAGCGCAGCCTTTCCGGGATAGCGGGAGTGGTAGTGCGTTCTCTTCGACTCATGGCTTAGTACAGACTCACCCGAGCGGCAGCGATCCGTTCGGAACCTTCGGGAGCACGATTGGTCCGTCATCGAATCCCTTCGCGTCGAGCGGCAGCGGTCCGCTGAGTGGTGGAGTCAGAAATAATCCTCTGCCTCTACTGGCGAGGAACGCCAATGGAAAAACAACGCTTAAGCATCTTGACTTCACGAGCAGTGCGACGGCTGAGCTGAGGAGAAACCCAGCGCTGTCCGCTCCCGACGAATGTGCGAGAGCTTGTAGAGAAAACGAACCGCCAAGAATTTGCTACTACCACTTCACTTTGGAGCTGTACACTGTTTTGGGAGCGTAAGTGTAACGTTTACTAGCTTATTCTAGTATAAAACTTCTATTTAGAATTAAACACAAAGTAAGGAACTCTTACGTCAAATCCATGAAATTACACCGTGTGAAATGTTTTTGTCCTCAAAAGGCATATTTGTGCTCAAGAACAACCATTGTCATAGCACTGAACCTAATTCAAACAGCTATTTAATTGGCCGATCGTTGAGTGACATTGCCCACAAGGTGGCATAATCGTATTTCACAATCCTAACAACTAAGTTTCTATTCTACTACAAAATTAATAACTGCAAACGGTTTTAGCTACTGAAGCCGGAATCATGGAATGGTGCGATAATTTCTAAGATTATGACTTTGTCTTAAATTTTATGGTATTGATTTATATCTTCTAATTCAAATTTGAAGTAGGGGGAAACGTTCACATCCCGGATTAGGGTGTATTGTGCATTGCCCCTCTGTTAACCTAACCCTAGCTAGCTCCTTAAAATAACGAAGGAGTCTGGTTTGGTGGAAACATTGTTCGCGAGCTTTGATCAAGCAGCTTTTGTAACCCGGATTTTATTCTGGCTTCGATCATGGCAGTGCAGTGCTTCATCAACTTGAAAGCAGCCGCGACAGGTGCTGCTGTCTGTTGCTCCTGACTTTATTTGGTGGTGGTTCAGGTCACAGTGGCCTCACGCTTCACTTTTGAACAGAGTGTGTGTTTTTGAATTAACTTACACTCTGCTAAATTTATATCTTGTTTTAAAGTAAATCGAGTCATATCTTACCTATATGACGCCTTCACTACTGCTCAGAGATTCATACAAAATTTTTAGAGCTTACCTGTACAAAATCATAGCAGACACGGCCAACTGACCGACTTTTTTTTCGCACATTTTACGCTTTGTTTCACATGGACTAGCTGCATCGGTTTCAATGCCGTACAGTATGCGCCAAGTGATCCAAATTCCTTTGGGGCACGTAATTGATAGGTGACGACAGAGTTTATGCAAAAAAATACTGTTTCAAACGGATGGCCTGAGGAAACCGTGGTGTAATCGAACGACATTGATAGGAAAATAGTGCTTTCTAGCTTACGTCACAGTGCTGTAACAATGCTCATGTTTTTTGCAGAGCGTGTCAAGTGTGCACCCCGAACGCAACAAATGTCGTCTGGTCTCATTGCCAATGTGTGCTCGCTGATGGAGTAGAGCGTGGTATTCTAACCGTCAACAGAATGTTGCCCGGACCATCTATTCAAGTGTGCGAGAACGACAAAGTGGTCATCGATGTGGAGAACCACATGGAGGGCATGGAAGTCACTATCCACTGGCATGGAATCTGGCAGAGAGGATCCCAATACTACGATGGAGTGCCGTTCGTAACACAGTGCCCCATTCAACAAGGAAATACGTTCAGGTGAGCAACTATTGTATTTGAATGCATTGTAACCTAAAAAAATACTCTGCAATTATCATTGTAGGCCAAGTCGACACGCAATTCACATTTTTTGCCAATGACATGAAAATTATTTGAATACACGTTCTCCAACTTTCAGATATCAATGGCAAGGTAACGCCGGTACCCACTTCTGGCACGCGCACACTGGTCTCCAGAAACTGGACGGTATTTATGGTAGTATCGTCGTCAGGCAGCCTCCATCAAAGGATCCCAACAGCCACTTGTACGATTACGATTTAACCACTCACGTTATGTTGATCAGTGATTGGTTGCATGAAGATGCAGCAGAAAGGTACCCGGGACGTCTTGCAGTTAATACCGGACAGGATCCTGAATCAGTACTAGTCAACGGAAAGGGACAGTTCAGAGACCCCAACACCGGATTCATGACGAACACGCCTTTGGAAGTTTTCACAATTACACCGGGCAGAAGATACCGATTCAGAATGATCAATGCTTTCGCGTCAGTGTGCCCAGCACAAGTCACGTTTGAAGGCCACAACCTAACCGTAATTGCCACCGACGGTGAGCCCGTTCAGCCTGTGCAAGTAAACACCATAATATCATTCTCAGGTGAGGAAAAAATGAAAACGTAAAGAAAATCAGTTCTGCAATAGCAATTTAATCAACTTTCTCGCCTTGATAACACAATTAAATATTATGCTGGTCTGTTATCATCACGATTACATACGATTTCAATGTTTTTCAAGCAAAAAAAAATGTTATTCAACGATGTAGGTAATCGTAATAATCGGGCGTTGGTTTTTAGAAAAGACACGCCTTGGTGTTGTAATAATGCATCCAGTTTAAGTAGTGCACCCACTGAAGCGAAGGAAGTTGTATAACATTGCACTATTTCCTCTTTAAAAGCGATTAATTTCAAGTGTTAATGAGTGTTCAGCGGAAAGATACATGAATTGAGTAGTTTCATTTCGGGGTTTTCAGGTGAACGTTATGACTTCGTTATTGAGGCAAATAACATTCCTGGAGCTTACTGGATCCAGGTCCGAGGTCTGGGTGAGTGCGGCGTGAAGCGAGCTCAGCAGCTGGCTATCATTAGGTACGCCAGGGGACCTTACCAGCCCTCATCTCCACCACCAACCTATGACGTAGGAATCCCGCAAGGAGTGGTGAGTTTTCAACCCGACGCTTGTAAAATAAGTGTACATTGTATAAATTATATTCCACGTAGATTAGGATTAATGGTGTATGTATTAATAATATATAATGGCTCGGCAAACGTAGTTTACGAACGCCCTACAGCTTGACGGAGTGACGATCTGCGAAAGGCCGCTGATAGAAGCTGGATGCGTCGAGCTGAGGACAGGATGCAATGGTTCGCTCATTGGGGGAGGCCTATATCCAGCAGTAGACATAGCCCTGATGATGATGACTAGTTTAATGTATATACTATAAGACACGCAACTCGTGTCACAAGAGTACCCCGCCACCATTAGAGCCGGCGGATATTGCAAAGTAGAATTCTTGACGACATGTCAAGAAAGCCTTGATTACACTCAGGTCGCTTATCTACCTGTCGCGTTTTAAGCTAAGTTGCTCAAATCTAAATACTAGTTTCCGGTACTGCTATGAAACGAATTAAAAGTTAGACTAATAAATTAAACTGAAATACATAAAATTATAGGTAATAAAGAATTATACCATGTACAGTCACCTACATTCATTGCCGGTGCACTGACCGGTTTGTAAATATCTCAATACCACGTCCTACAAGCCTTGGTCTGAGTAATATATAAAGTAGATTAGTAATACACAGCTCCGAGCATATTTATCACATTTCCTAGGATATTGGTCTTCCTAAAAAATATATAGATAATGGTGTAGCTGTAACAGTTGTAGTTGATAGTTTGCACGTAATATAGTAATTGCACGTACCTTTTTTCCTACTAACTATTCAGGTCATGAATCCATTGGACGCAAGATGTAACGTATCCAGAAATGACGCAATCTGTGTCAGTCAGCTGAAAAACGCAAAGCATATTGACCCCGCCATCCTGCAGGAAAGGCCTGATGTCAAGATCTTCTTGCCATTCCGTTTCTTCGTTTACCGCCCGGAGATGTTGTTCCAGCCTAACACATATAACAGATACCTAGGTAACAATCCTTCCATTCCTTTAAATGCACTTGTAGTAATAGTTGTCGGTGTCACAGTTAAGTTTCTCATTTTCAGTGGCTCCTGGGGGTGATCACGTTATCAGTTTGATCGATGAAATTTCATACATGTCTCCACCTGCCCCTCTGATCAGTCAGTACGACGATATTAATCCTGAACAGTTCTGCAATGGAGACAACAGACCTGCGAACTGTGGACAAAATTGCATGTGTACACACAAAGTGGATATTCCTCTAAACGCGGTCGTTGAAATTGTACTTGTTGATGAAGGTATGTTTAAGTTTTAATATTTGCTATTTTTTTCTACTGAAATAACATCATATAATGGTAGTCTATTTTATAGATCAGTAAACATATAATTAAAAATCGTTTTTTGCTTATAATTCAAAAAATCTTTTATCTTCTTTCAGTTCAAATTGCAAACTTGTCTCACCCCTTCCACTTGCACGGTTACGCCTACAACGTTATCGGTATCGGGCGCTCCCCTGACCAAAACGTCAAGAAAATCAACTTGAAGCACGCTCTAGACCTGGACAGGAGAGGTTTGCTCGAACGTCACCTAAAACAGGGAGATCTGCCTCCAGCGAAGGATACTATCGCTGTCCCCAACAATGGTTACGTCATCCTCCGATTCAGAGCCAACAACCCTGGCTTCTGGATTCTTCACTGTCACTTCTTGTTCCACATCGTCATCGGTATGTCCCTTGTCCTCCAAGTCGGCACCCAAGCGGATCTACCTCCCATTCCACCCAACTTCCCAACATGCGGAGACCACCTCCCTCCTATCCCCCTCCACTAATCTATCCTGACCTTCCATGTGCAAACTATACATAGCGCAGCTAATGTTAACTAAGTGTAAATTTATGATTGTTTTGTGTGATGTGTCCGGCGGATCCGAAGTGCTCGGTTCTGCCGATGTGTTTATTTTGTCTATGAATGTTTCAACTGGAGTTTCTGATAGTTTTGTTATTTTTATATAACAACAATACCCGTTTCATGAGTTGATTTGATTAAATGCCATATTCGGTGATATTTTTCTTAATTAATCAATTATAATAATATCGCCATAATATGTTTCGGAGGCTCTTCATCTATTTATCTTCGCCCGTGAGGTTAATTATATCTCAATTTGTGAATTTTACTATCGTGTCTAACAACTTGCCATTTTATTTTTCACGAAGGTTATTTATTTTGTATATAATTTTGAAATTACTTATTAGGACGTAATCTTTGTAGAATTTTAAGACAATTGGACCAGTTGCTACCATTAATTTTATATAGCTTTTTTAAATAAAAACCTTATTTGTAAATAATCCTTGCAAGATCTGTATATACCTACATTTTACACAAACTTTTGCACTTGTAATTTTCCAAAACCTATCACACAATCCGACAACAGAAGAAGACTGTATGCGGTTAATAATATAAGGTGGTTCGTATGATGCGTGGAAAGAATGCCGTAGATATAACAATGTGATGTTACCACTTTCTTATATTAAGATGGACTTAACTTTTAATGGATTACTTATCAGCAATGTGCAATTGTGCCAACGAAGGCAAATATATTGACGTAAAACTAGTCTTTATATTTTGCTATATAAAAGTATACAACGACATACTTGAACAAAAATCGCTCAGCGATCTAAAAATACGCGTCTTGCTTCGAGACGGGAACAATTTATTGTAATTTTTAGTAAGAAACGTGTACATTTTTTTACCATTAATAAAATATTTCAAAATATATATTATTTTTTTACTGAACACTACCACACCCTAGTGTAAATACTAGAATGTAAAGTATTGTATATATATTTTTCCTAATGGTTGGTCATTTTAGCTAGATGAACCTTGTAGTTGGAGTTATGCAAAATGGGTTCCCCAGTAGCTGGTAGAAATTTTCCGAAGCACAAAGGAAAACAGGTTGTAAAATGTCTTTAATATATATACATAAAGCTTCTATTTCCTTGAAAAAATTTTTTTTATTAGAAATTTGCTTTTTTATTTTCACTTAGTTTCAGAAGTATGTTTATCAAGATTTATGTCCATAGGTTTTAAATCCTTTGGATGCTGTATGCAACGTTAAAAGAAACGACGCAGTGTGTGTGAGCAACCTCAAGTCAGCCAAGCCAGTGGATAAGGCTCTATTGGCGGAGAGACCGGATGTAAAAATTTTCCTCCCGTTTCGATTCCATTTCTACAAGCCGAAAGATCTTTTCCAGGAAAACACTTACAGGAATTTCCTAGGTAATATTTTTTCTATTTGATTTATATTGATTGACAGGCCTCATATTTCAGTTGGTCGTAGATCTGCCTTCTGAGCTACAGGTCGTGGGTTCGATTCCCGCTCAAAACAAACATTTGTGTTGTGAACATGGATATTATTATTGTGTCTGGCAGCTGTCTAAGTAGACATAGATACTTATAAAACTCTTTGACACAACATGTGATGTTTATCAGTCTCTGGTATGATACCCATAGTACCTACAGTACCGACTCTTCCTAGTTGGGAATCAGTTGGTTATGTTAGACGTCTTGTATGTTTATTATTATTTATTTCTTAGTCCTAGTAAAACGTAAACTGGCAGTGAGCAGTGCCAGTAGTGTAGGTTATGTAAAATTTAGAAATGTCTCTATTCTGATAAATGCCTGTAAAGTTTATTCTTACAGGCCTGTGCGATAGTGTAACATCACTTCATTCTAATTCAGAATACGTCATGTACAGTAAAATAAATTGACATAATGGGCCCCTTGAGCTGCCGGTGCAATAAGTTTGGTAGAATTACACCTTCTTCTTCCCTTTTCCCGAGGGAGATTTTTATTGAAATGGATATGGATCTCTATATTCTTGGTTTCAGTGGCTCCCACTGGCGATCACGTGATAAGCTTAGTGGACGAGATCTCGTACAGTGCTCCACCAGCGCCTCCTCTCTCTCAAATGCATGAGTTATCACCAGAGTTGTTCTGTAACGGAGATAATCGGCCTGTCAACTGCCCTGTCGACTGCCGCTGCACCCACATGATTGATGTCCCACTCAACTCTATCGTAGAGATCGTGTTGGTCGATGAAGGTAAATACTTCTTTACTTTTATTTTTTTGACGTTTAAGATTAATATAGTTTAATTCTTTACGTTTATTATTTTGACGTTTAGAGCTACTGAATAGCTAATGATATCAGAAATGTAGGTCAACGATTTTCAAATAGGATGTATTCAAAACTACTAGCTTAGATTTATCTATGGAGCGATCACGAATATCTCAACCTGGCGTATCGTAAGCGTAACGTAAAATGTTTACTATAAAATGTGTAAATAAATTCCTTTTCATTTTCCAGTTCAATCTCCGAATCTTTCGCATCCTTTCCATCTGCACGGTACATCATACAGCGTCATTGGAATGGGAAGATCACCAGACAAGAACATCAAGAAGATCAACCTGAAGCATGCTTTAGACCTAGACAGGAAGGGACTGCTGCATCGACAGTATAACCTGCCGCCTTCGAAAGACACGCTTGCTGTACCGAACAACGGATATATTGTTCTAAGATTGAAAGCTGATAATCCAGGTACCTTTTTGGGTTAATTTTGTGTCATTTAAGCATCACATTAATTGTGACCTTATCAATCTCTTGACGACAGTGCAGTGGGTGAAGGTCCGCCTGAGACACAGAAGGTTGCGGGTTTGATTCCCGCCGCGGGAACAAATGTTTGCATTATCTGCAGATATTTGTCTCAGGTCTGGGTGTTTTCTATGTATGTTCTATGTAACGTACAGCAATAGGTAACACAAAATGAAATTATGCTGCCACATGACAGAATTGACTGAATATGTATTTACAATTTTTTTTTTGTTACATATTCAGGAATTTCAGCCAATGTGGTTGCCATAATATAAGCTCTGTTTAGTTTTGGGCTACATAATGCTGTGTGAGAGTGTCCAGCATTATTTATTTATTATAATGTTAGTAGACTTATATTGACGTTATCAAAATTATATTTTTAGAAAGTGCAGAAATATTTCACTTCTATTAGGTAGGCATCTACACAGCGAAAGTAGTTTGGGTTAGAAAGGATCCGAAATCATGTTAGATACTCCTTGAGTTGCGTGAGCAATTAGTTCAGTGGTTTAGTAAGCCACTTGAGTCAATAGTGAGCCAAGCTGTGATTGATAGTCATGGTTACCTGCGTACACACACACACACACTAGCCTAGGTATATCAGTACACTGCTGGGCATAGGCCTCCCCTGATAAGATGGATTTGCCCATTGTCCCCACGCTAGGAATGCGGGCTGGGCAGGGCACAGCTTTTCTGCCGCGCCGCCGCGCTGATGCTACCCATCAAGAGTCAGGGGTCATCCGTTTGTTATACAGCAGGGTACATCACGGGCAGGTGAGCTTGGCTCGGGTTCCGAAGTTTGGAAACCCTTTCATCCCCTTACCTGCGTACGTACTTAATAATTATTGAAAAATATCTCGATTTTTGTATTTTCTTACCCTTATATACTTTTTTTTTTGTTTTATAGATCGTTTTTTTAGTTTACAAACTTATCTTGTCTATTTCAGGATACTGGCTGTTCCACTGTCACTTCATCTACCACATAGTGATCGGTATGAACTTGATTCTTCACATCGGCACACAGAGTGACCTGCCCCCCGTCCCCCCCAACTTCCCCCAATGTGGCCACCACCTTCCCGCGATCACACCACCGTTATTCCCGATACACTGATAGTATCAGGGAACTAACTGGCAACATCGATTTTTTGCCGATATTAAGTGCTGGTATTAATGCCTATTAAATTAGATGGTCAATTCATTTCATAAATCTAAAATCTTAAATACTTATCCAAAAAAAAATTTTTCAAATTTTTTTATTTTCATTATTTGAGCACATGGCATAATATGTTACGGATGAGGTTATATGACTGCGTCGCGACAACGCATCGCAAGAACAGCGACGAAATTTCTACGGCGCATTATGCTCCGTCTTCATAGATTTCTGCGATGCGTCATCACAACGCTATGTTGTGACATCGCCCATAGAATTGTCAATCTAATAACCAATTTACAGAAGGTCTGGTTGGATCAAAGAATATAAAGTCCTGGGTTGGACCATATTATGCCTGAAGAGATAAAATATCTAAAGTGTCGTCTAATTTTCCAAGCATTTACTAGCGCTAATGCACTTGTAAAGCGTACTGCCATATTTTATTCAGTTGTTGAAATATGAACAACGTACGGGCGATACACTGACGTGTATCTTACGGTGCCTAAATCCCTTCCATTTGTAGGTTATCATAGTTTTTTGTTGTCTTTTATAAATGCCTATTGACCAAAGTATTTACCAACTGTCCTGAAATGTTCCAAAAATATTTTTTTTATCCAAATTAAAAGAAACAATATATTACTAAATATTTTACTTAAATTATTGTTTTAGTAGCTTTCTATACAACGATGTAAAACTTTAAAACATTTGAAAACATTGTTAGTATTACAAAAAAAATGTATAATTTATAAGTTAATTAATTTAGTTTAAACAAATCGTAGTAATTTGTGATAAAAATTCGAATAAATGGCTTTGATTGATGCCATTAACTAAGAATATCTTCTTGTTGCTTGTTATATAATTTTGTAAATACCTCTTAAGTATTTCCAAGTTGTGGTTTGTGTATATTATTTAATTTTAAAACGAAAATACTTATCGTAATGAAATAATTATACCTATCATAAAATTTAAGAAACTCGTGTAAGATACTTATTATACTTTTTTAAATATTAAATTTAAGCGTCAATAATTAGATGATTCATGTTGTTGGTGATTTTGATACGCTGTTTTCGAATCTAATTCATATTTAGTTTTTTTCATGTATCTTTGTAAGTAGATAATTATTATAATACCTATAGCTTTATTTTAACTCTTGTAACAGCATTTATTTAAAATCAAGTTTGAATAATAAACTTGCGACCGTAACTTTGTTATGGTACTAAGTTATATATGTTCACTGCAATATAAGAAAATGTAGCTACATAATATTCTGGTAACCTTTTGTATATTTATAACACCTAGCCTTTTTCACACTCTTTTAGACTGGAGTAACGTGCTCATTTAACTGGAATTTCGTATATAGATAATTATACCTGTAGGTATATATATACAATACTTAAAAAAAAAATATTTTCTACATCATAAGCATTAAAGTCCTAATTGTTCTTTTACAATGTCAAAATATTGATTATTTTATTTATATATTATAATATAAAAATAATATTCGGTCCAATATATAATAATACGTAAATCAAATACGTTTGTATACGTTTAATTTGTATAGTTATTCTTATACGAAATTCAAATAAAGCAAAACAAAATATTTGACACAGGGTAATATTTTATTTAAAATATACTACTGTGAATGGCTAGCTACGTGGAATGTGTAATTTGTTCTTCATTTCCAATTTAATACGTAATATTGTTCTTGTTATATTCTTAAGTTTACTCTATACTTGTAAAAATATCTAAATCTTTTTAAGTTTTAGTCATTACAAATTAAATAAAAATAAAAACATGTGTGTTATTTTTACTTAAAATAAGTATTTTGAAATTATTATGCATCTTTTGATAAAATCCAATAGGTAAAGTTAAAGACAGTGATAAATTTATTTCAAAACATTTTTATTTAGTTACATAGTTTCTAATTGAGCCATTTCTAACAGCTACAGCTTGGGGGGTAAGGGGTTCCAATTTCCAACTTCCGGACCCAAGCCAACCTCACCTGCACGCGGTGAAAAAAAGACGGGAAACCACTCAGGCCACTTCGTTAGAGAGGTCAGACCTGAACAAGCGAATTGCGAAGATGATACGGCGTAACCTTCGGAGCTCCAATACACGCCTCATTGAAGAGGCAATAGAGCGAAACCGAGGGTCCAAAGTATTCACTCAGCAGCTTGGCAGGAGCCACCTGACGAAGTTAACAACACACGATGGCCGAACCGTCTTGTCAAAGCCGGAGGTATTATCTGAGATAGAGGACTTCTATGGCCGACTGTATGCGGCACATGCTCCTTGCCCCCAACGTAGCAGCCACGATTCTCGAGCCACCCTCACTCGCCACTATACCGATGACCTGCAAGAGATCAGCCAAGACGAGGTCGTACTGGCCCTGAGACAGCATAAAAATGGAAAAGCCCCCGGTGAAGACGGAGTCACTTCAGAACTTCTGAAGGCAGGAGGAGCTCCTGTTGTGCAGGAAATGCAGAACCTCTTCAACTCCGTCCTTCACTGTGGGAGAACTCCAAAGGCGTGGAACGAGAGCTTGGTGGTTTTGTTTTTAAGAAGTGAGATAAAACCCTTCTTAAAAACTACAGACCTATCTCGCTCCTTAGCCACGTCTATAAGCTATTCTTAAGGGTTATTACAAATCGTCTCGCCAGAAGACTCGATGAGTTCCAGCCACCGGACCAGGCCGGGTTTCGCGGAGGAATGTTTGAAAACAAACGTTTTCAATCAGTGCGTCCTACCCGTCATGACATACGGAGCCGAAACGTCACACTCACAGTACGGCTAGTCCACCAGTTTAAAGTCGCTCAGCGAGCTATGGAACGAGCTATGCTCGGGGTTTCTCTGAAGGATAAAATCCGTAACGAGTTTATCCGACATAGATCTAAAGTTGTCGACATAGCTCAGAGAATTAGCAAGCTGAAGTGGCAGTGGGCTGGCCATATCTGCCGAAGAACCAATAACCGATGGGGTAAACGAATTCTTGAGTGGAGACCGCGGCCCGGCAAACGTAGTGTAGGACACCCTCGGGCCAGGTGGGATGACGATCTGCGAAAGGCTGCTGGTAGAAGCTGGATGCGTCGAGCTCAGAGGGCTTACCACGAGTTTTGATAGTTTTCGAAAACTTTATATGTTTCGGTATCTTTCCCAGTGTTGCTGTTTTAGCATTTATAATGCTAAATTTAGCATATTTTCGGGTCTGTTAGCTTGAAAAATTCGCATTTAGCTTAAAAATATGATTAACATTTTTTTGTACGTTACCTAAAAATTCAAAATTCCTAAGGAATTCAAAAGAAAAATATAGATTTTACCATTTTATTTAGCATTTTTAAAAGTTATTTAGCATTTTTTGCAACATGTTTTAGCATTTTTTCCAAATAATAAACGGCAACACTGATCTTTCCATACATTTTCGTAGTTCATGCACGTTTCCCTAGAGGCGCTGTACGAAAATGTATGGAAAGATACCAAAACCTAAAAAGTTTTCGAAAACTATCAAAACCCGTGGTAAGCCTTCAGGACAGGGCGCAATGGCGCTCATTAGGGGAGGCCTATGTCCAGCAGTGGACTGCGATAGGCTGATGATGATGATTGTACGGTATCTTGCTAACCAGTACACCTAGATTGTTAAATGATAATGCTTTAAATAGGCAATAACTTGATTATATTGTCCAAACTGTTAATGAGTGAACTGTACACTGATTATGATGATGATGTTGGTGAGAACGCGCGCCCTTGGTGGCTGAATGCGGACTGATTGTTCTTGAATAATGTAAATAAAACGAAATGTTGTAGTGATTAAATTGGGTCGCACGCGCTGCGCCTTTCTGCTGATGCACGGTTGCTTGTACCGTACAATGATGATGATGATGATAACAGCTACATAACAAAGGAAAAATAACGCAAACCAAAAAATGGTTAAACACTGATAAGTACCTACCTACATACTATTTTTTAAATTAGCTGCATAGGTATATATATTATTACTTACTAGGGGAGACCGGGGTTCAAAGTGCCGATTTTCAAATAACACGCAAAAAGAACGTCAATAAATGGACTGAGATTCAGTATTTAGGGATTTATAGATGCAGAATTTATTCTAGTTTTAATTGGTTTAGTCGTATTGAGTAAATTATTAATATTTTTAGCGCCAGGATACTTTTTTTGTGAAAAATTTACAAGGAACAACTGACCCCGTCTGGGGGCTGGTTGTTCCATCGTTGAGGCGAGTTGTTCCGATAGTAACTTTAATCGTTAATGTTATAGTTGTAGTGTATAGATATGTATAAATCAAACTCAAAAGTATTGAATCAACTATCCATGAGTTATTTATTAAAAATAAGGATCAAAATTACTATTTTAGGCAAATAATCACCAACTGAACACTTAAAATTAATCAAATTTTAACTTTGTATTAATTAGGACATAAGATCAATCGACTAGCATTTACAATTGTTACTACAACTAGTATTGAGTAATTAAAAGTCTTTAATCAGTCTAATAAAATCAACTTAGTACTATTCAGAAACTTCGTCATCAGAGTTGCATTTAGGACGAACATAGAAATGGACTTCGTCGGAATCCAAACATTTTAATTGTGCCCAGTTCTTACATAAGACGCATTCAACGGTCGTTCTCGTGGTAGTTAATTGTAAATCATACTTCTAGACCATCATTCTTATCATCACTTAAAGGATCATCGTCTTGAAAAACTCTTCGCCTTACAAGTTCTTTACCATTCGATAATTTGTGTGACTTTCCCTTTCCAGGTGCCTTTCTCTTTATAATTTTCTTTTTATTAGTCTGGGTTTTGCCTTTCACTCGTCTTGCCTTATCTTCACCTCAAAAAAACAGACATTGATGGTATTGAGTATCCTGCTGCACTTGCTGCTAATTCCACGGTAACTAAGGTTCCTAGCTCAGCAGAAACTTTAGCAACCGCATATTTTACGCCCTTTGATGCCACTATTTTCTTTGGCATTAATACGGTATGACTCTTGTTTTGTACAAACTCCATATCTTTGATGGTGTCAAGCTAGGTTTTAAAATGACCTTTCCTAGTTTGTTGAATAATTCTCCAACATCGTGGCGGCTAAAACAAGACGCGCGGCCTGCCCTGGTTAGGTCAGGAATTCTTATGGACAAAGGATTTCTCTTCGGGAAACGTGCGAACCAATCAGTTCCTGCAATTCCAATTTTATGCCATGAAGCTGGAATGTTAAGCATATCATATCACATACAGCACACTTGTATGCTAACTTCCTCACTTCTTCTGGAAGCAGACCGCAAAAAATCGATGAACCCAAAAGATATTGAGTCAATGTCTTCTCATGGTCTAGATTGAACACCTATCTTGAGTAATAACCCAAACCAGCCTTTAAATTTATGACAAAGCGAAATAATGTCATATGGGATATTTATAGTAACTGCGCTACGGTTTTGAGCTTCCGATCGTCTTTGATTACAGCATTAGCTGCCTACTGAAATAGTTGTTCCGAAGTCTTTCCCCGTTCCACTTTTATTTTGTAGTTCCGCATCCGAAATCAAATTTTTGTTTCAAATTACTTCCCTACTTTAACACGGGGTTCAAAGTTCTGCGGAACAACTAGCCCCAGACCAGCGGAACATAGAGCCCCAAATTTCATTTTCAAGGTTTTTCAAAATTCTTCTAAAAATAGGTAACTATTTGTCAATAATGACATTAATTAAACATATCCAATAATTTTCCAACCATCTAATGCAAGTTACACATTAATAGTTATAAAACTGTTCGAAACAGACCAAAAAGTTTCAACACGAAAATATTTACTCACGTGACAAATAAGTACCTCCATTCGTCTACCACACTTGCCGATTGCCAAGGTGTCACTAAAATAGGAATTGCAATAGCGCGATGGCATGACGTCTTGTACCGCATTTCATACATATTGCTATCTCTTTTCCTTCCAAAGTAATTTGCATCAGAACAACGTACCCCCGGCACTATGAACCCCAGTCTCCCCTACGGTACAAAATACGCTATAGGTAAGTACTAAATGCTATAATAGTAACCTGTTCTTACAATTATTTTACCATAAACTAAGATGTAAACTAAATACCTCTAGCTTTTTCAATTTTTATGATCCCATAGTAAATAATTTGTATAATATATGCAATAACAAATCGAACAAAAAAGTCTTGGACTGTTGATGGATCGGTTGAGTAGTTACGGCGTGTGCGTAACCAACTCACTTTCGCAATATTGTTTTTAGGATGTTAAGAATATTATCATTTTCCTGCCCTTGTCCCACGCTAAGTGGGATCGGCACATCATGGTTTTTAGGGTGACGTTACCGAGACGATGAAACGAAGCCTTATGGTGCCGATTTGTCCGTCCGTCCGTCTGTCACACCCGATTATTTCAGGAGCTACATAAGCTATCAACTTGAAATAGATTTAAAATGCACTAACTGAATAAGATTGCCAGTAAAAAAAAATTTTCTACCCAAAAAGGTCCAAAACAAAAAAAGTATCATATCAAAGGGCTTAATTTGTACTGCTCGAAACAGTTTTTTATTTATTTATATCATGCACAGTTTTTGATTAATGATTAAAAACGTCAAAGAAATGACCATTCCCCCCGCCCCCCTTAACTCGGAAGTTTGCGAAGTGATAAACCTGTTTTTTAAATATAATAATAATAGAAATATATCTATATTTTACAGGAAAATTATAGCGAAGTCTCTTATTTAAACAGTTTTTTGGAAATCTTCTAAAATGGGGGGGATGACAAATAAAAGGGGTAAAGGGTTGGCTAGGTCGAGTTTATTTATTTATTATCATATTTATATTCATTTATCATATGAAAAGGCTTGATTTGAAAAGCTTCAAACATTTTTTTTTTATCATGCACCGTTTTGGATTTATGGTGAAAAACAACCAAAAAATGACCGTCTCCCCACCTTATCTCCGAAGTTTGCAAAGTAAGAAACCTGATTTTTGTATATGTTATAGTAATATATCTATATTTTACAGGAAAATTGTAGTGAAGTCTCTATTTAAAACGGTTTTGTACACGTTTAAACGGTTGTGTAGACAACATTATAAATGCAAGAAAAATGGTAGTCAAGCTATTAGGAGAGTTACAGGTGTTATCTGAAAGGCTTTGATTATCCTATCCTATTACAGGTTTTTATTAGTTTATTATTATTTATCTAGAAGTTTTTGAAACTAAGAACAAAATTAACTATTAACAAGAATACAACGGAATTGAGAACCTCCTCCTTTTTTGAAGTCGGTTAGAAAACTTCTAGATAATTCCTTCACTAGCTTTTTCAAATTATGGTGGTCAGCCACGTGGATGCAACTACCTATAAAAAAGCCAAGTATGAAGAGGGGTAGAAAAAGTCCTACCCCTTTTCATACATCGAGTGTGATTGAAAGAAACTATATATTTCCCTCACTAGAACTCACTACTATACTACTCATGATATCCACGAGAATACAATACTGAATTGGACGTAATTGACGTCACGTGCGGTGGGCGAATTAACTCGCTCTTTACCCGTCTTGTTTTTCTTCCACTCACATGTATCAGCCGTCAGATCTGTGTGCACTCTTTTCATTCTCATATCTTTTTTCACACAATCTCTTCTTCGGTCTCCCTATATCTGTGCATCCAGTCACATTCATATTCGTCACTCTTCTAGTCACATGACTTTAATGCCTCCTGATAAGATGCCCATACCATGCAACATGCATGCAGCATGCATGTGGTAGACTGCTACCACTACATACTTCATCTGCCACGGATGTCACTTTCGAACTTCCCCAGGGTGCCGAGTGCGAGTTTTTTACCAGTTCAATCGCGTTTGCGTTTACGCAAATTTATATGGAATCGAGGTAGCGCCATCTAGTGAAAAACGCGTGGCACTGACTCCTTTCCATACAAATTTCCATAAACGCTAACTGGCAAAAAACTGGTAAAAAACTCGCACTAGCCACCTTGATATACTCATTTCTTAACTTATCCATTCTCGTCACACCGCACATCCATCTCAAAATTAGCATCTCTATTTTCTTTCGTCCGTCTTTATTTATTTATTTTATTTTAAGAATCATAGTACATAATTACCACTACATACTAGATTACATACTCAGTTAAAAACAAACACTAAATACATTGAACTTTAAATTATGTCTGACCCTGTTCTAGTATTGTAATCACCCGTATACCTTTCAGTATGGCGATTTGCAGAAAATTACAACATGAAAAAGTTAATTGTTTTTGATGTCTAATAATCAATCAACATATTCAAAGTGAATATTTTGTCAACCTTTACCTACTTTAAATAATTCTACGAATTCAAAAAGCATTCTAAAAACATTTTTCCTTACTATTCTCATCAGCCTGGGGGAGGCCATTGGGGGAGGCCTATGTGAGGAGGCATTGGGGGAGGCCTATGTCTAGCAGTCCACTGCTAGACATAGGCCTCCCCCAATGACAGACATGCACCCTGTCCTCAGCTTGATACATCCACCTTCTACCAGCAGCCTTTGGCAGATCGTCACTCCATGTAGCTGGAGGGTATCCTTCACTACGTATGTCGAGATGCGTCTCCACTCAAGAATAGATTGTGAAAAGTGAATTTGATTCGGATTTTTAGAATCTAATGTTTTTATACTTTTTACAGTAACCCTATTTTTTTAGAACATTACACTAAAACAAGTTGCATTTTATGCATATTTACCAGTTTAGGTTCTATTAGGTTCTAGTGGCTTATTAAACTGTGTTTTTACTTTTTATTTTGTTGGAAATGTAGTACCTACCTAAGTAATAGTAAATTGGTTGATAGAAATTGTTTTTGTTATAATAACTGATGTGATACTCAGTGAGAAATGTTACTATGCTTTAATATTTCCCATTTATGTAACAAAATGTTTCACACCACTGAAAATATGGAATGATGATAGATCTATTTATATTACACAACCACCTCTATCTGCGATACAGTCGTTCAGGATACCCTTATCATGAAAGTTCTTATTGTATTGTGTTTAACTTTTATAAATTTTTCGAAAACTTCTGCAGATAGAACTCGCATCTTGGGTGGGTTTGCTATTGTTTCATATTCATTAAAAACTTTACTAAAATTCTGAAAATAACAAAATATGAAAAATATAATAGTATTTTGAATATTAAACTACAATAACTAAAATAATATAAGAATAGTTTTTGGAAAGGTATTTCTTATAAGATATTAGCAGGTTATTGTATTTTTTTATGACTTCAAAAATAGGAGGAGGTTCTCAATTTTGAATAAAAATGCGACCTCTATGAATCAAATTAATTGAAGTCGGTTATTTTAAATTAATATTAATATTGCCGTAGGACCTCGCGATGGCAGAATCATTGGCGGGTATGACGCAAGTCCTCGGAGCCACCCATATCTCGTCTCATTGCAAATGAGATTCCTGTGGGCTAGAATGCGACTTTGTTCTGGATCACTCTTAAACGAAAGATGGGTATGTTGATTCGCTTGTACCTAAACTTCAATAAGTAGAGCTCCTAAAATGAGCTTAATACAATAGTGCTCATTGAAAACCAGGAAGGCTTTATTCAGTGCATCAGAATTGGTATACTCCCATTTGGTGGAGACTACTTTCCACCAGGTGGCTCATTTTGTTCGTCTGTCAGATTGATATGATCGTTTGACATAAAAGCATGCTCTGGTTTATCACAGTTATCACTAACATTTCTTACAAGGCTATAAACTTTTACGTATCGGCGATACTCTGGGTATGTGTGTCGTGTAATACTGTTCCAGAGAAACATCCCTTTTAAGATTGAAGGGACCAGAAAATTGACAATGTAGACTTAATAAAAGCACAGAACAGATTATAGTACCTAGAAATTGTCTGAGTGCCCTATGAAGTACCTATTGGGACCGTAATGAGTAAGTAAATAAATGCATAGTTACTAGACTGGAGTTTTTCTTAGGTTCTAACAGCTGGACATTGCGTCAAAGGATCGTGGCTCATGGATTGGCTTACGATGGAGGCAGTGGTGGGGACGAATGATCTTGAGAAAAAAGATTCAACCGTACAGACTGTGAGGATATCTGAGCGTATACCGCATCCATTATACAATGGGTAAGCATTTATAACAGTTGTACCGTCGCTTTTTGGATTCTAAGGGTTTCCAGCCTCCATCTTCGAAAACCAAACCAATCTTATCACCCCGCGGTTCACTCTGCTAACATACGGGCTTATGCCAGCTGGCTGATTCCAGCACAGCTATGTAGCTAAAGTAGGGGATGTCCTCTGGCCACCGACAGCTAGCAGCGTCGGCGGTGCAAGAAGCTGTGCCCTACGATCCCCAACTCGCATGCCCATCCGCGTTGGGATTGTGCTCATATTCACCTTCTTATTAGGGGAGGTCTAGGTCTCGCAGTGGACTGATACAAGCTTATTGTTGTTAGTGTTAGTTTTTGCTTAGTTAGATGACAATCAAATTCATCAACATTCATACAACACTCTGCCAAGAATAAGACCTCTGGCGAAAGAAACAAAGAGATTCTGGTTTAATGTTTGATACCTGTATGTTTTTCTTCCATTGCAAGCTTCTCCTAGGTTTGGCAGATGACAACAGAGAGTCTCTCCACACTATGCAGGCAAGTGGCAAATGCAGGCAAAGCAATAATTTCGTGCATGCTTCTGCCTATCCAGGGGTGAGGGTGTGATAATGTCTGTTATTTAATCAACCCTTAACCTCGTTACATACATATAACCTTGAGTTACATAAAAATAATTTTAAAATCACTCTCTTACTTACAGCGGAATTGGACCGTATGATATAGCCATGCTCAAAACAGCCAAGAAAATAAAATTCAATAGCGCAGTTTCTCCAATAGAAGTCCCATTATCAATGGGCAGTCTTACTCACAAATCTCAAAATTTAATATTAGCTGGATGGGGTGTATTGGAGACTACTTTGTTTATACCAGCACTTCCGGACAAGCTGCAGGAAGCCCGTGTTGAATATCTATCATTTGAAGGTAGCCTATTTTCAGAAATGTTACAATTTGTTATCTTCAGAATGTGGTCAAATGCATATTTAAACAATATTATCATTCATAAAAGCGATCTGCGAAACAGTCTCCCTCAAATATTACAAAGAACGACAGAGGACTAAATATCCTTTCCTTTGACTCACTTCTCGCAATCTTCAAGATGTCCTCGGCCCATCTGGTATGTTCCCACACTTCGTCTTCTAGCTTGTGGTTACCATTGTAAGATGATTAAATTCAAGAAATAAAATTTATAAATATAGGTACACTGAATACAACTTTTTTATTTAGCGAATTATATTTACAGAATGCTATAAAGCGATTGATGCTGTGAAAGAATCTTATGAAGATAATCCTTTGGACAGAGTAGCCAATATCTGCACTGGTCCTATAACTGGAGGTGTAGCAGCTTGCAGTGGAGACTCTGGAGGTCCATTGATACAATACATAGCGTATAATAACCCAGAACCTACTACATTGCCTACGCAATCTACAGACGATAATACAGATACAACAAGCTGGACTGAAACTCCAACCGACCAAGAATCAACGGTGGAGACAACCCAATCAATTACAGAAGAAACTGAATACGTCGAAGAAACTACTGCGGAGAATAATGATGAGAATAATACAAGTTTAAAGGTCACTGCCATTGCAGATATAGTACAGCATTATAAAGATGAAGGTCTTATTCCAGTGGTCATTGGAGTGGTGTCGTGGGGAATCAGTCCTTGTGGAGAAGTTGGCGCACCAACCGTTTATACAAACGTTTCTACGTACGCAGATTTTATATACACACACCTTTATAAATAAAAAAATTAGTTTTACTTTTTTTTTTTTAAAGTAACACTTATTACTACTTAAACTCTATCTATCTTTAGTTTCATAAATAGTTAGCCTAATTGCATTATGTCATATAACAAATTGACCTACACTGGTCAAGTGACATTTGGATTAAGTACAAATTTTTATTTTAAAAAACTAACATTATTGTTATAAACTTAGGAGTATCAGCATTTATTTAAGTATTTAAATATCTATCCTCAGTCTAGATTTAAATGATTTCTTTTTTCTGAACAACCTCCGACTTACCTTAATTGTAATTCCTAGAATAACAAATGAATCTATCTAAAACTCGATTGTTTCTTCAAACGTCTTATCGGCGCAACGGTCGATAAGCTGGCTAAAATGCGAGAGGCGCAGGATCGATTTCCGCTACGCGACGCGCGATCTGCAGATATAGATTGCTACCCTTTATACTCGTTACAATTGAATGTTGGGTTAAAGTCTGTGTATATTATTGTTAGGTGTTATGTTTTAAGGTTAGACTAGCTTTAGACAGCGGGTTTGCGTGGTACTGAAAGCTACTTACGTGGTACTTATAGAGTAGCATACTTATATGCATTTTTGATTTAGATGAAAAAGAAGTTTCATCAAAATCCGTTCAGCTATTACGGAACTGAATGGAAAGAAACATACTAACACGCAAACTTTCAGATCCTACTTATTAGTAGGTAGTTCAAATATTTTTGAAAGGCGAAAGTTTTTAAAATGTGAAATGTTTGTCCGACATTCGCGAAACTACTGAACAGATTGCGCTGAAATGTTGTACATAATATTCACCTGGAATAACATATAGACTATTTTTTACCACGCGAGCAAAGAAGCGGGTGAAAGCTAGTTTATAATGGTTTGACACCAAACCTATATACAGACAAGTATTATATAAGTCCATTATATTCCAATGACCCTAGTCTCAGTTTAACAAAACATCTGGGGGCCTGTAGTTCCCGCATTTCGGCAACGCCTCTATCACAGCTTTAGGCAATGTTTGCTGAACTTGGATGATAATAGCTGCTGGTAGAGAAGAGTAGCCACAGGATCTACACTCCAACAGCCAACTGCCTCGTTCTGGTCTTATTCTGACAATGGTGTAGCCTTTGTTGGGAACTATAATTGTGTCTTTCGTTGGAGGATTTTGTATGTTTCTGAAATTAAGAAAAAACATGACTTAGTTTATGCTAGATCATCAAATCAGTTGAATAAACCTAGGCTTTTGCAACAAAATTAAATTATGTATAATCTTAACTTGCACTCGCTGACCGAGACGTTGTATGGAAATGGTTATATGATAGGCTTCCCCAGTAATAATCAATATATAATACCAATGTACGAAACTAAAAATTACTAAACGAAAATAAAGACCGTCACCATATGGTACCGTAACCAGAACGCTGGCTGCATGGTCGAAATAGAATAGTCGCATTCCGACAGTGCGTGGTGAGTCCAAGTACTTACTTGGACTCACCACGCACTGTCGGAATGCGACTACTTTATTATCTAATAAATGATATCGTAAAACTACTTAGTTTTACGATATCATTTATTAGATAATAAAGTCTCGTCTACATAGTAATTTATTACTAGGGGTTTTGGTGCCCGGCTGATTGCGGCATAGCGCAGCCTAACACTGGAGTAGCTACATTCTCTGGCCACCAATGGGCAGCCGCTTCGTTGGTGCGAAAAGCTGTGCTTTGTGTTCCCTTTACCCGCATATTCAACGTGGGGATTATGGGCATATCCCCCTTTTATAAAGGGAGGCCTATGGCCACAGTGGACTGACGGTGTTGTTGTTGTACCTATATACCTATTTCTTTTCATCGGTTTTGCTCAGAAATTATGGTGCCCTTTAATTCTTATTTCTATGAACCAATGCATGATTGTTACTCTTGATAACAAACAAAGAAAGAAATCCACTGGTATATAAGAATTTTTCATTTCTTATTTCCTATAGACCACATCTCTGTGATTGATCCGGACTCAGGGCTCAGCTCACCTGAGTGTGAAGTATGGAATGGAAGTCTACATTGTTTTCCATACATGCAGGCTTCACATAAAAAAATGAAAACTACCATGATCTATAATTGAATATCGTCCTTGTGAAAAGTAATCTTGTTCAAACCATACCTTACAATTTTCTTTTCTTTGTTCAGCCTCAAAAATTGATCTTTCGATAGCGGAGATCCATCATGTCTCTGACCCGTGGCGACCACTTGCATACCATGGCCGTGCAAGTGGAAGGTGTACGAGTCATTGCTTCCGAAACCTGTAATATCAGTGCTTAATAATTACTTGCTTCTGTCCATGGCTTCACTTGAATGGTACCAGGGTTATGAGTAGCCTAAATGTTATAGATGGTCTAGAACTACATTAGGATTAAAAGTCAATCCGTTTGGTAAATTTATTGTGATGGAGGAACAAACACACATTTCTTTATGTAAAGGGCTCTCTCCACAATGCCTTTTTTCCGCCGTGAAGCAGTATTGCTGTGTTTCGGGTTGAAGGGTCTGGGTGCTGGTGAATTACAGGCACATGAGGCTTAGCACCTTCATGTTTCAAGTTGATGGACACAGAGTTTTGCACCATAGGGCACATTGATGCCGGAAACTTCATACAGCCCCAAAGTAAGCAGAGCTTGTGTAGTACTACTCAGACATTATTAGCACCCTTTTAGAGACTTCTTCTGAGGCTGAATTTCAGTAAATTATTTCTTAGTGTACCCAATAATATCATGCGGATTCCTCTTTTGAAGTCTTTAGAACTAACGGTTTAGGCTGTGCGTTGATGCTCAGGTCAATCTGTCAAGTTCATTACATTTACATGTCTAGTAAGAGTAGTTATATTTTATTTACCTTCATTAACTAAAGCAATTTCCAGTGGTTCTCCTTCAGCAGCGTTCAGAATCTGTACACACTGTGTCTCCACCTGCTCTGACTCCTCGCCTACATTGCACACTTTGTTAGCTACCACGTCCTCAGGCCTCAGGAGAATAGGAGCGTTTGGGTAAAGGAAGTTTTTTTTGTTTATTTGTACAATTCCCTTTTCGTTTATTGCTGTAATATATAAGGTGTAACATTTAGGTAGGTTAGTATGGGAAAGTCTGAAACTATAAGAGATACGAAAATCTGTTCTTAGGGACCATGTCATCGATTTTTGTAACAAGGAAAACTGCATTCACACATTTAAAAAAAAACTTGTACTCAGCTCGGGAATCGAATGTTTTGAAAAATAGATTGATAGTTACTGTATGATTAACTAGCGGCCCGTCCCCGCTTCGCACGGGTTAGGGCACTTTTTTACACCTTGGATTACGTTACTTAAGTTTTAGTAAGGATCCCTAATCTTTTCTGGCAATAAATATAAGCTATTTTGCTCAAGGTCAATGTAGCTTTCCAATAGTGAAAGAATTTTTGAAATCGGCACAGTAGTTTTAGAGTTTAATTATTACAAACATACGCAACACACAAAAATACCAACTTTTCCTCTTTATAATATTAGTATAGATATAGATAGACAAGTAAGTAAGGTAGAAAGGGTGGTCTTTTTGCTAAAAGCTATATCTTCCAGACAAGCTTTGGATGAACACGATAAACAAAAGACATATAAAATAATAGTCAAGTATCTATTAGAAAAAAGAGTGATGCCACATGGCCGTTGCTACTGCGTCGCGTCGCGTCCGTCGCATTGGAATGATTTCGACGCACTGAGTACCACGCGGCAACTGTTTTGATAACGCTTTGAGTGCTGAAAACACAAATGTGATTCTGCACGTCGTCATCCTCCTCGTGCATGGCGCGGAGCGTCATGTGCGAGGAGGCACTGTTACGTTACGACGCATATTTCGATTTATTCGTTCATTTTCAATTTATAAACTCCATTTATGATATTAATTATTATGTTTTTGAAAATGCATCTCACTGAACCTAATATTAACAGGTACATTTGGTACAAAATTACTCACCCAAGGAAGCGGGAAGGAAAGGTTTCTTAGGTACGGCATCGCTGTCGTATTTGAAGTCTATGTCATCTTCCTTATATTTCACAATATTCATATCGGTCCCAAGATATACTGTTCTGGGTTCTGATACGTGAGTGACATCTTGAAGGGATTCCATCATCTGGCCATTTAGAGCCACTGAGTCCAAACTAGTATCACCAATATTTTCTTTCTAGAATTCAAATAAAAATATTATCTTTCACAAGATCTCATAGACAATTTAGGTACCTATTAATATGTATAGAAACTGTTAAGTTAAAAAAACTACTTATTAATCATTAACAAAAACATTTTTTTTTTTTTTATGACGACATTTAATTTTTCATAATTATCATCATCATCAGCCTATATCAGTCCACTGCTGGACATAGGCCTCCCCTAATGAACGCCATTGCGCCCTGTCCTGAGCTCGTTGCATACTTCTACCAGCAGCTTTTCGCAGATCATCACTCCACCTGGCCGGAGGGCATCCTACACTACGTTTGCCGCGGTCTCCACTCAAGAACTCGTTTACCCCAACGGTTGTCGGTTCTTCGGCAGATATGGCCAACCCACTGCCACTTCAGCATGCTAATTATCTGAGCTATGTCGACAACTTTATCTTATTATTTATTTATCGGATATACACGTTACGGATTCTATCCTTCAAAGAAACTGCGAGCATAGCTCGTTCCATAGCTCGCTGAGCGACTTTAAACTGGTGGACTAGCCGTACTGTGAGTTTAAAAAAATAGGTTCTAGTAAATTAATAAGAATCAATTAAGTATGACGGCTGATTGCTGCAAAACATAGCCTATTTATCGGCACAGCTGAAAGCCCTGCAGACCGCCGATGTGCAACAGTTTCAGCGGTGAGAAGAGAGCAGAGAAGTATTGACCTGCGGTCCCCAACCCACGTGCCCTTTCTCATTAGGAGAGGCCTACGCCCAGCAGACTTACAAAGACTGGTATTTTTGTTGTTGAATTAAGTATAGATAGATCATTTACTACCTTATTTTCTTGAAGCATAGATGTATAATTGAATCCAGAGTAGAGAAGCATAGCATTGGCAGATGCAGATGCGCAAGCGCCAGTGCCTTGAACTCGCATCCAATAGCCACCGCTTTCTTGTGAAGCGCGCACTACCACGTCCATTCGTTCTCCTGTAAATTAGGAAAGATAGATTCGTTTAATACAGAAATAAAATCATATACCGATGCTACTAGGTACCTACTAACTCAATAATTTCAAAAAACCTTTATATCATAAGTGTTTGTTTGTTGCTTACAAAATATGAATTGAAATGTTTGTATTTATGTACAAAATACACTCGAGAGCAATGAATCCGGGTCACTCAAAGAATCCAAAAAATCTCGGAAAGTAAGAATGCTAGGTTAATGCAATAAATTGTATTTAATAGACAATTTAATACTCCTTAAATGAAAGTATTAAAACTTCTTAGTTATTGTAAAGTTATATCATAAAAAAATCAAATTTGAAAAGGGAACACTGTCGAAGATGGAACTACGAAATTACAGGATTTGTTTTTGCTTTTGTTTGTAATCTGTCATTTATGTTGGTACATAAACCAGGTTGATAGTGCTCAATATTCATTATTCAAGCTGAAATCATGTCGCTTACACTTGAAGAATGCACCAGAATACTTACATTGGTGGAAACCGGCCGGAGTCAGCGCGATACAGCCAGGACTGTCGGTGTGTCGCTGTCAACAGTACAAAGAGTTCTCCGACGTTACGAAGAAACTGGTTCTTACCTACGCAGACCAGGAAAGGGCAGAACTAGGTGTACCACAGCACGAGAAGACCGATACTTGGTGAACACCATGCTTCGAAATCGCTTTCTCACAGGAACTGAACTCACAAATCAGTTTCGACGCCTCGGAGGAAGTAACCCAATGCATGGACAGTAAGACGTCGGCTTGCTGAATCTAACTTAAAACCCCTTAGACCTGCAAACGGCCCTAAACTGGAGCGTGGCCATCGTATTTCAAGACTAAGATATGCCCAGAACCACGTAAATTGGAGTATTGAAGATTGGTCGAAAGTTATGTTCTCCGACGAATCAAAATTTATGCTCTACAAGCACAATGGAAGACACAGAGTGTATAGAAGACCAGGGGAAAGATTCAAGCAAGCATGCATCGAAGAAAAAGTAGCCTACGGTGGTGGGTCTGTACTTGTGTGGGCCGGAATTTCCTCTGAAAGTCGCACAGAGCTGGTGATCATAGAAAACGGCTCTTTAACTAGCGTAAGATATGTGGAAGAAATCCTCAACGAACACGTTGGTCCATTTATGGTCAATTTGGGTGAGGATGCTATATTTATGCATGACAATGCCCGACCTCATACAGGTAGGATTGTGAATGACTACCTTCAAGAGATGAACATTACTTGTATGGAGTGGCCAGCGCGCAGCCCGGATATCAACCCGATCGAGCATGCTTGGGACGAGCTAGGGAGATGCGTAAAACAACGAAACCCTCCCCCAATCACGCTTCCTGAGCTCAAAATTGCTCTCACAGAGGAATGGGAGAATATTCCCCAAAATCGTATAAGGAACTTGGTGTACAGCATGCCAAACCGCGTAAACGCAGTAATGGAAGCACGAGGAGGTAATACGAAGTATTGAAATTCAAGAAAATCGTCATAAAGTTCAAAAATTTCATGTTTCCTATTTTTGTTTTAAGGAGAGATCAGCAGTTTTTTTTCTTTATGTAATTTTGTGTAAATAAAATGTATGGTGACTCATATTTTTTTAACTTTCATTTAAGGAGTATTAAATTGTCTATTAAATACAATTTATTGCATTAACCTAGCATTCTTACTTTCCGAGATTTTTTGGATTCTTTGAGTGACCCGGATTCATTGCTCTCGAGGGTATGTTACAGTAGCCTATAATTTAACACACTAAAACTGTGAATCCTTGTTTATGCATGTTATCATAAGCAAGGATCATATTGTGTAATAATAGCTGTAAGTTTTCCTAAAAATTGTAAAATAAAATAAAATAAATGAATAAATGAGTTCGTAATCCATACCATCGTAATATTCGAATAATAGAATACATATAGACTTTACAACCATTTAATCCTCTCGGGGAACCCAACCCGTACCGTAATTTTAGCTAGAATTATATTCACTGTCTATCAAAAGAATTAGTTAAAAGTGAAAGTAAGCAGTAAAACGACACATAGCTTTCTCAATTATAGTGTGAGTAATAAATTATGAACCAAGTTATTTTAATGCAAATGCCTACATATTTTGTAACCTAACCACCTACACAAATAAGAAATAACACCAGAGTCGGCAAAACTGATGCGCTGCATCCACTTTTCTTCTTCGTAAGACCTGATCGTTAGTGACCCGGTGTTATAGTTTTAGGCCACCCGAAGACCTTCAATATTCGTAACGTGCATTCCGCAGCACGGACGATTGATCAACTTTAAAGATACAGGTTGGCTGGTAGCTATCAGCATACACAGGTCGCACAAATCTAAACACAGTAATGTGTCTTGGCAGCTTTGCAGAAAAAGGCAAGCGGTTCAGTCCAGTGGTTGTGTATGAGACCTTCTCAAAGAGCCTTTTACTAGTAAACTACTTCCTTCCTTCTTCATTTAGCTAGTGGCTAACTCTGGTGGCCTTCAACATGGCTTAATAACTGAAAAAGACGGGACTAACATCTTAAACTACCTACCTTCCCAATCACGGAAGCGCTCAGATTCAAATACTACTTACTACGGTAATGGTCACACATCCAGGCCAAGCCAGGCCAAGCCAAGATGATCTGCTAAGAACAACAAAGTAAGCCACACTACGAGCATAAAGTCAAAGTCAAAAATCATTTATTCAGTAGGAACTGTATAGTACACTTTGAAACGTCATTTTTTTAAATTTACCACCAATTCGTAACGTGACCAAACAGAGAAGAATTGGCAAGAAACTCTGCTTGGCTTATATTTTTTTTAACGTCATTGTACTTAATATCTATTACATTGTTTTTGATGGAGTTGGAGGCAGTTTCATCCCAAGCTTTTTTGTCATCTAAATAATCAGATATTTTATAATAAGCTTTATTACATAGATTACGTTTAACAACATTTTTGAATTTATTTACAGATAGATTAATCACATCATTTGGGATTTTGTTAAAAAATCGTACAGACATCCCTTTAAAAGATTGACTAACTTTATGGAGCCTTACAGTGGGAACAGCTAGTTTATCTTTATTTCTAGTGTTAACATTATGATAGTCGCAATTTTTCTTGAACATGTTAATATGTTTTCGGACATACATTAAGTTTTCATATATATATTGGCACGGCACTGTCATAACATTTATTTCTTTAAACTTAGTTCTAAGTGATTCTCTGGGGCCCATGTTATAAATTGCACGAACAGCCCTCTTCTGCAACACAAATATGGTGTTGATATCTGCAGCATTCCCCCACAACAAAATTCCGTACGACATAATGCTATGGAAGTAGCTGAAATTAACTAGTCTAGCCGTTTCTACGTCAGTAAGTTGACGGATTCTTTTGACTGCGTATGCTGCAGAACTAAGTCTGTTCGACAACCCATCTATGTGAGCGCCCCATTGAAGCTTATTATCTAAAGTTATGCCTAAAAATACAGTACTGTCCACAAGATTTAGATTTTCATCTTTTATTTTAATGTTAGGTTTAACTTGTTTAACATTTGGTAATATAAATCTCATACATTTTGTTTTAGTCTCGTTCAGTAATAAATTATTTACATCGAACCAGTTAACAACTTTCGCTATTGCATTGTTCACGTCGTCAAAATTGGTCTGCCGTCGCTTTAATTTAAATAAAAGTGACGTGTCATCCGCAAACAATACAATTTCGTGGTTGTCTCTCACAAGTTGAGGTAGGTCGTTGATGTAAATTAAAAATAAAAATGGTCCAAGTATTGACCCTTGCGGAACACCCAACTTTACTACAGATCCCGGAGAACATTTTCCATTTACGTTTACTTTCTGTATTCTGTCAGATAGGTAAGAAGTGAGAAGGGCTAAAGCCATACCCCTGACGCCATAGTGATCTAGTTTCCTGATTAATGTTTCATGGTGTACGCAGTCAAATGCCTTAGACAAATCACAAAAGATGCCTAAAGCATCATGTGAGTCCTCCCAGGCATCGTAGATATGCGATACCAACTCAACACCGGCATCAGTTGTTGATCTGCCCCACGTAAATCCGAATTGTTTGACATCTAGTAAGTTGTTAAAGTTAAAATGGCTTTGCAGTTGACTAAGAATAATCTTTTCAAAAATTTTACTAAATGTTGGCAGTACTGATATCGGTCTAAAGTTAGTAGGGTCAGAACTACTACCGGATTTAAATAAAGGTGTTATTTTACTATGTTTCATTAAATCAGGAAACTCACCACAGTCAATACATTCGTTAAATATAAACGCTAGTTCTGGTGCGACAATGTCAATCAACGATGTTACAACGCTAACAGAAATGCCCCAGAGATCCGTAGTTTTTTTGACATTTATCAGTTTGAATGTTTTAATAATATCATTACTGTTTACATATTTAAAATAAAACGGTATTTCACATTTTGGTACATTTTTATTTAGTAATGAATCCGCAATTATAGGTGAAGAGTTTAAGGATCTTGTGGTAGAAACTGGAATGTCTGTAAAAAAGGATTCGAATGCTTTGGCAACATCACCATCTTGTTTGATGATGGTATTACCAATATTTAATTTATACTCCTTAATGTCATGTTTGACTTTTCCAGTCTCACTGTTTATAATTTTCCAAGTGGTTTTAATTTTATTACTACTGCTTCTAATTTTTGAACTAATATAATTAGACTTAGCCGCGCGACATACATTTTTAAAATTTTTTGAGTAATTTTTAACTTTATCTTTAAACTCTTCACTAAAATTATACTGTTTTTCACTGTAAAGCTCATACATTTTTTGTCTGCTTATGTGAATTCCTACTGTTGCCCACTCACAGAATGTAGGACTGTCAGAGACCATGATCGATTTAGGTTTAAATATTGAGCTAAATTCTTTGATAAAATTATTAAAAAAAGAATTATATAAATAATTTGGATTATTATTTTGATATGAAAAGGGTGATCTATTTAACAAATTAGATTTAAATTTTTCTAATCGATGCACAGTCACTGGTACAAAAGTTATTTGCCGTTTTACATTTTTCTTTATTTGATTTTCTATTTTAATTAACTGACCAAGGTGGTCTGATTTTATGTTACTAATTACATTTTTACTTAGTATATTAACATTTGAATTTGTAAAAATATTGTCTATGCATTTGGCTGAAGTGTCAGTAATTCTAGTTGGCTCCATAAAGAGAGGTTTTAGATTATATGATTTGAATAAACTAGTAATTTTAGTACTTAATGAATAAACTTCTAGAAAATTTATATTGAAGTCTCCGCATGTTATAATATTTTTGTTTGTTTTAGATATTTGATATATAACAGACTAAAGGCCATTTTTAGTTATTCTCGATATCTCGTAGATCAAAACCGGGCACGTTTGTAGCTGACTTCAACCGCCATTCAGGAAACATATTCTTATTCATATTCATATTCAATTATTTATTGACTTTTACTTGACCGTGTGAAGCTATCAAAATAGAATTGTCATGCAGCAATAACCACACACGGTCAAGTTTACTAGATGCTGCTACGAGTACACTGCAAAATTTATCTGTGCACTTGATTGTGTATGGCCACCTTAAACTACCCACTTGTTCGGTTACAACATAAAAATAAATGAGTACCTACTCATTTCTTAGTGGTTAAGTGCCACTAACTAGAACATGTCACATTGATGGCAAAGTGCCTGTCAAAAGTAACAACTTCCAAACACAAAAACAACAAAAGCACAAAAGAAAGTAAAATAAAACGGTACTTGCTGCGCATGACCCTAAACCCGCATTGCCTTTCTCTCAACGAGTTTATAATGATAGTGAAATTTATTGTAGTAGGGGCTTTTCTGAAGACGTGCAAAAAAGTTTATTTTGTAACTCCCGACGCAAAAAGAAGGGTGTTATATGTTTATAGTGTGTATCTATTGTATATTTGTATGAGGCATTGTAGCTCCCAAACAGATGAACCGACTTTGATTTCGTATTTTGGCTTTAATGTTATAATAAAAAGTATTTTTTTAAACAAACGAGTGAAAGGGTATGCACTATCGGTATTGAGATATATATAGTAAGGGACTTAGGTACTTAGGATTAGGATTTACTCAGGGATTCTAAAGCCCTGAGTGGTGAAAACGGATTAAAAAATTCAAAAAGAAGTCAACGACAATATAGGTTCAGCTTAAAGACTAAAGTACTAAGATACGTCTTCTAATCTTTGTCCAAAAAATCAATGGCCATGCTTGTTTTTCGCAAAAGCTCGAAAAGGCTCAAGCTCAACCGAATTTCATAAATTTTATTTTGTTTTGTTCGTCTTATTTGAGTGGTGGTTAAAAAATAAAAATAAAAAAAAACCCACAGAAACAGGCGAAAAAGCTAAAATAAAACTGTATTGTTAATTTTGTAAACACAAATTGTGGAATTGCCACTTCGGATTGCAAAAAGAAGTCATATATAAGTATAATCTGTAGGCATCACCTGATAACATTATTTATGGAAACTTTCATACAAGCCCTTGCCAAATTAGGTATAAGGTACAATTCTTGATTGGAGGTAATTTTGTTATTAATGGGTATTCTCTATTACGATCCAAGCAACTACTTTCTCTAACTACTTTGCGGAAAGAAACCGCAGCACATTCACTCTCATTTAATCTTTTATTACATACACGTAAAAGGTCATTAGCATCTAAACTTGATCCACCATCATTATATCATCGATCATGGATTGCATTATGACTACACATATATTTTTTACGTTGTCATCACCTGCATACTCTATTTTAATTCATCAGATAGACATTATACTGACCAGTTACCAATTGTCTACAGAAAACATTTTTTAAAATCACTTAGATGAGAAACTCTTTCTTCTTCTTATCTTATCCACACTCTTTCTTCTTATCAGAAGATGTTTCGAATATTGAAAAGCTACTCAACCTTTGAGAGTGATCAAATTTTGAGACGACAGTACTCTTCAGAATTTTTACAGTTTCTGTAACTTAATATTAGTACCGCATAGGTGCCACCGTTCATGCACTACAGTTGGAAGTTTAAAAATGAAAGTAGAATATAATATCCTGTCACTAGCAACATTCCCTATTTAAATCAAGGGACACCTTTTAGGACAATCACATGATAAAAATGGAAATATCAATATTTATCTGTAACACTTGTACTGAATACACCCCTTTAAAAGCGAATGTTTTTCTGTTTTATTATGATTACTCTCTTACCTGTGCTTAAAGCAATATCTTACCACTCCAAGCTAACAACATTAAAAATATTAATTTCAGATTGCCTATCCCCTGGTGTCTAATGGATTTCATATTTGCTTTATACGATAACTTTGAAATAAAACGTGAAGTCGGTGGCAAGGATGCCATGGCGATACTATGTGAACATTATTGTCTTCAATTACTCTCTCTTCTGTGCCAATAAAATATGAAACTTGCTAACAATTTTAAATTTAAAATACCTAATTCATATAACCTTATAATTATTGCAAGTTTTGATCACATTACCTGGATAAAGTTGTACGCTCCTCGCTGCTACAGGCTTGACTGATCTTCCATCAGTGGCTATGGCAATCAATTCGTGTCGATTGATGCTGACAATGACAGGACATTCTATAGCAATTGCATTAATCAATCTAAGCCTGTAAGAGTAGCCTTGCATCACGAACAATCTGTAATGAAAATTATTAATCGTAAGAGAAAATATTATTTATTGCCAACCTTTGCTACCTTATATCAAGAGATTCACTTTCTTTTGAATGTCTATGAAACGGTCATGACGTGGCTTACTTCGGTATCTTTAGCAGATCATCTTGGTAATTCAATTCCGCCCTATCACAACTGGGATGGGCTACCTACGTTTAGTGGTATTTAGATCCCGGCTTATTTAGTCATTAAGCCATGTACGAGGCCATCAGGCGGCCTAGAAACTTCGACACCAGAGTTGACCACTAGCTCATATAAAGGAGGAAGTAACTGTCTTTGATAGACAACATTGCGTCCGTCGTAAAACAATGTTTAAATTAGAGTTTGCTAATAAAGCATTATGTAGATGGCACTGCCTATTAATTATTGTTATTGTGATTATTTGAATAACAAAAGATCTTTGAATTTAATTTACATAACTATAATTGTAAATTTTGATGAAATTTGCACCTTGCAAATCAAAATTGCTTATTGCAAATTGCATTTGCATTTCCAAAGCGTAAAATAACTAGTACTACCGTTACTACTATTACCGTTGTGTAATGAGGCATTACCCTTCTTCCGGTGTTACGATACTCCTATTGTGTCAGTAATATTTTTACAATCAAACATCCTTTCTCTATAAGTAATAAAAGCATATTATAAAGCTAGAATACTGCTTTTTACAAGCTTTATATAACATGCATTGTTCGCATGTTGGCTGATAACGGTATAGGAACAGAGCAGCCTTTTTATTCACTATTTGGGTGGAATGTTTTATGGCATTTAGATCGTCAAATCTATCTGCGGTCACGTTTCCATGCTTTGGAAGGCAGGGGTCTCGGCTTTTTCAGTCGTTGAGCTATAATAGAAAGCCTTCGGGCGAAACCCAAGAAGAATGCATCTTACTTTGTATTTTCTTCATCTCCGTTTACCAACAGAGTCTCTGGTGCGACATAGTTCATATCGTCCAGATTTCCAGTCAATAGAACAGGGAACTTTGCACCTATGATCAGAGAGTTCTCTTTGCTTCGGTCGTAGTCGTAGAGGGACGAATGTGGCTCCAATGGCTGGGGTTGGTTCACTATTAGCGAGCCGTATACTCCGTCGCTTTGGTGTGATACTGAAAATAATTATATAACCGAATATTTAAGTACAATAATGGTGCAATTTTGTTGAAATCTATGATCACATTGAAAGTTTAGAAGACTATGAACAAACTAGAAGGCTCTATTCAACTCAAGGTTTTATTTTAAAATGTATGCTCAATCTTTTTACATGATTTTAAGGACACATTAAAAAGTTTTGCTTTAAAAACTATAACGTATATATATAATACTTCCTTTCACTCGCAGCTTCGCTCGCATAGTACTGGGATTAAAAGTAGCCTATGCGTTATTAAAAACTATGTATAAAGTTTGTAACCTGGATTGTAAGTTTCATCCAAATCCGTATAGTTGAGTGGAAACAAATATACGCACACAAAAACTTTCATATTTTTAATATAAGTGTGAAGTGTGATGTGATGTGATATAATCTAGATAAAAATAAAATTATCATACATATCTTAGTTTTACAACTTCATATTTTACGAACTGAATTTACGAAGGGTATCCCGCAACTTAGTCTACTACATGTCTGTAGAAGTTTTGCACCCTATCACTGGCATAATTTTAGGAATTCCTTTCAAGTCTCCAGGACATAATTACCTATAAAAGCAAGAAGACTTTGCTACAACCAAAGTTTATTTACCTAAATCAGCATGATAGAAAAACGTTCCAGGAGAAGAAGCGACGAATGCGTATCTGAATGTCGTCCTGAATCCTATAGGACATTGCGTCACCATAGGAACTCCATCCATGTATGGGCTTCCCTTCTGGTCTACACCGTGCCAGTGTATGGCCATATCCTGATCGGGGACCCTGTTCTCCACATCCACTATGATGATGTCATTGATGCAGGCGTTGATTGGTGGTCCAGGTGTGATACCTACAGCATTATTAGAAAGTCAAAGGAATGCGAGCGAACCAGTTATGGATTAGATTCCCTTTGCGGGACAATTACAGGTATTTCTCATCACCATATTCATTCCTGCGTCAGTAAACAAATGCTTAGGGGCGATCACCTGTAATCACGAATATTACAACTTGACGTAGCATAATTAAAAATGTTGACCAATGACAAAGTGTTATTTTGTATCTATGCTTTTTCATTGGCCAAAATTTTGCATCTACGATACGAATATGTTTTGCTATTCTATATCGTGATCGAGCCTCTTACAATTTTTGAAATAAAAATATTTGGATCTAAATTTTGTATCCGTCGTATTTTGATGCCCACGACACAGATGTCTTTAAGGTCTAGGTAGGGATTTGTTATTTTTACCATTTATGGTCAGTCCAGGTTTCCCATCATCCAATATGGAAGGTTCTACCCTGAAAGTGTAGTGGCAGCGTTTAGGCTTCACGTTGAACTTGCAAGGCCGGTAACATGATTTGTCTGCAAAGTCAAGTGAACGAAGGTTGGAGTTGTGAAACTTGTGTGTTTTAGGTATATGAAATCAAGTTACGCTTAAAAGTACTTTTCAAGGGTAGTTTACCAATTATTAGTAATCTTCATTGTAATTCTAAGATTTTCATGATTAGTGCGATATTGTTCGAGTAATTAAAATCATGATAAAGATTCAACAAAAATAATTGCTGTTTCGATAAATTTGTTAAGTACAGACTTATTCGTTTAGATGAACTTATGTAGTAAGGTATGTATGTAGGTACTAAGATTCCTCGCAACATAGCCTTTAAAAACTAGGTTAAAGCTTTACCTTGACTTTTTAGAATATTATATACAAACTAAGATCAAGTCAGGTTGAATTTCCTCATATTTAATCTGTCTATCAATGATCATCTTTTCAGGTTCTATATAGCCGGCTAACTACACACATCTTTTAAACAATCAAAAAAACTTACCGGAAAATTTCGTAAGGTCTTCTAGAACAACATTAGAGCTCGTTGGTGGATAGCTCTCCAACGACGCTTTTCCATTAAAACTTATATTTGCTATCACGAATAAGCAGCACACTAAAGCCTTCATTTTATTTCATTCACAATAATATCCATATAAAACAATCACATTCACGCAAGCATATGTCTACCGATAGAGGTGTTTCAGTAAGAACTGGCTTGCCGCAAGATTGAGGGAGCTGAGTCTCGCTACTGTCTCGCACCGACAGCTAAGAATAGAAAGAGATAGAGCTTAAAAGTAATTAAAGCTGGCTGCAGCATGTTCGATTTCATTTGATTCAGGTTTGAGTGCACTTTCATTGAAATAAGATAGTGTTTATGGAAAACCAACACCGATTGTTGGATTAAGTTTACTGAGACTAAGTTTAAATCGAATGCGATTTATTATCTTAATTATTAATATTAACTTAGTAATACCTATTTACAATAATTAATTATTTTAATTGTTCCCGTTACCTATAGGGAAAAAGTTATGAGGATTTTTTTCCACTAATCATTGTTAATTCTATTGTATTATATTTGACTATAGTTTCCCAATATCGGATAGAATATAACTCAAACAAAAATAAAATAATAATGTTTATAACCATGAGTTTCAAAAGTTTATTTTTATCATAATACCTAATGATTCCTTTATTCATTAACATTTTTTGTACCTGAATTGTCGTTAACTAAAAAGATTTGAATAGGTAAACGAGCTTATGAATAAGTAGGTAGTTATAAAAAAAGTTTGAATAAAAAAGATAACTAAAAACCTAACAAAATAACAAACATCTCACAGGTGCGTTAAACTTCTATACAAATACTTACACTTCCGCTAAAATGAACAAAAAACATTTGCTTGCCAAAAGCGAAAGTAGGTATTCTTAATTAGCATAATTTGTGTAATGTATCTAAGTGGGTAGGTACGTATTTTATTTCGTAGATGCGCAGTATATGTCATTATTAACTTGGGTCCTCTAGCTAAAGCAAGTTGTTGCGAAATTTAACTATTTTTAACAGCATTTAATGTTTCATTTTATTGTTATCGCATATGTTACTCCTGCGAATATCATCGTTTTTAATTTTAGTTTTTTCAAATTTTGTTTATGATCCAAATAAATATTATGATATGTTTATACAAGAACAATACTGTTTTTATCAGATAGTACATTAAGGCTTATAATTTTTATAGAAATAAATAAAAATACGAGACATCTTACACACATTCAACTGAACCCAAACTAGGCGGAGGGGTACTAGAGGGTAGTCTGTGTCTATTGTCTGTACCTAGTGTACCTACTTACGTTTTATCTATGTAAGTACATATATCAGTCTCTTGTACCCCTCTGCCTAGTTAAGGATCAGTTGACCGTGTGTGAGTATTGTTACTCACAACAGATCCCTTTGAAACGATTCAACCAATCTTAGTACCATCCGATAAGAACATATGAAACTAGATACGTTGCTACTTGCAGCCAACTTCAGAGTTTGTCCCTCTGACGATGACCCATTTCTGATGATTTTGGTACTTATTAAGTAAAAGTAACGTAGAATAAATTCGAAAAATGAAATTTTATCAATAACATAATACGCGTTCTATTTTTCTGTTCAAACTATTTAGCAGATAAAATGGCAGATAGTGATAACTAAACTCTGAATACTGTAATAAATTTATATATCGTCTGCATGGTTGTAGCGAAAGTGGACATACATATCGGCACCATTTCAGCCGCACGCAGCACCACCGGCTTCTGAGCCTGCTTCAGCATCAGTAGTATCATTTTCTGTTCCTTCGCATCTAGCCTCTCCCACCCACAGCTGTAAACCGCTATCTCGAAGTCTACAGAAGCATTTATGAGCCTCTGGCCTAGCAAACAGTACAAGAAGAAGACTGTCAGTGTATAATATATAAGTGGAGCAAAACTAGAGGCAGCTTCTAGAGGCAAAGGAAAAAACGCACAAACAGAAATAGAATTCAAAAACAACACTACCCCTATAGCAATGCTGAAAAGACTTTGCAATTTAGTAACAGTAAGCAAAACAAAAGAATGGCGAATAACTAAATTCTTAAGTCTCTTATTAATGACATTCTTCATTTCTGCAGAACCGTCGAATTTGCTTGTCACTTCGCTGAAGCTCTTCATGTCCTTACAAAGTATGAGAAAAATGGATGTCGTATGAGAGAAAAGAAAGAGAATGATGACGTCATAGCCTGATACCACTAAGCTGCTAGTTAGCTCTTGCCCAGCTAGTATGAGCATGCAAATTTCTCGGTTCGGACTAGCAGAAATTGGCTCCAAACCTGAAAATACAAAAAAAATAACATCTATCTATAATACAAAAGGAAAAATCAACAAATGAAAAGGGATACACGGGTAGAATCTTCAAATCTAAACTCAATAGGAGAGGCTCTACAGCACTTCAGAATCCAATTCAGTTCAATCTCCTACGTAGAGGTACCTTGACGGTGACATTTTTGCTAATGATCTCTAAGAGGTGGGTTGACATAAGAGAGGGAGGTTAAAGAATAATAACAGTTAGCATATCATAGTTGGCACATTTTCAATATTCAAATAAAAAAAAGGATCGTGACTTACCCACACAAGATACTATTGAAAAGCTTGACATATCGAATGTTCTTGAAGGTATATAAATAAAAATATCGTTGATTAAATGAAAAGAGTAACAAGTTAAAATAATTATCTTCGTTTTCTTCATATAATTTCTATAGATATCGAGAAACTTTCCTTCTTTTAGCACTAGATCATCATTCAACAGTGCTTGCCTCAAAAGACTGTTGATCTCCTTTCTGAAAAATTATTTTATATTTAGGTCTAGGAATAACTAAGTGATCTCTCTCTCTCTCTCTCTCTATCATAATATTTTATGGCGCTAAAAAAAGGGGTCAAAAATGTTATAGTCAAATAAAAAATGAATCTTCTCTATAAATAAAAATCAATAGCCCCATGTATGTAAGAACAAATGTACAACGGGTCGGCCGATTTTGCAATTTTTTGTGTTCGTAATTGTCAGGACAAGTTGCAATATTTTTTTTACGAAATTCTTCGGAAATATATGTATGGATTTTTATATGGAAATCTTGACGTTCACAGTTTTACTCGTTTGTTGGTTCTGTATGTTTTCATACCGTAACCGTTCTAGAGATGCTTATAGTCTTAATAACGAACTAGGAAATTCTAGGAAATGAGAGAAGTTTAAAAACTTTTCTTAAAGTAATTTAAAAAATATTACATACTTTTTGAGCAGAAACCAGAAACTGTTGTTAAACACGAGGATAACCACCAAAATATTGAAGACACTGCTGATAAAACTGATGATTCCCACACTGAAGTAAATTTGGTAGAATATCACGCCGACGATACACAAATACGTGGTGAGAAATATATGAACTACCCAAAATGGTACTGAAACATGGAAATAGGATATCATCAACATCATCAGCCTATACCAATCCACTGCTAGACATGGTCCTCCCCTAATGAGTGCCTTTGCGCCCTGTCTTCTGCTTGTACCTTTTGCATTTCGCAGATCGTCACTCCACCTGGCTGGAGGACGTCATACACTACATTTACAAATGAATTTTATCAAATATCTAAAGTTATGGAAACAAACATTTTAGGCATTTAGATACGATGAAAATTACATCTAAAAAAAACTGCATTATAAGAAAAAATTATGCAAGCGGTTGTTATACCAAATATTTTTTCAGTCAAGAGTGGAAACCCTCCAAGTTTCGGCATGATGCTGATCAGCCAAATTAAATGACCACAAGAATAGTCTGTAGCGATATCTTTCAGCGTTTGTTGTTTTCTCTTCAAGAGGTCCAACATGTTTTAAGAAAATTAATATTTATGAAAATTATTGAACAGATCACCACGCGATCATTTTTACAGCCTCTTTTGAATTAAAATGGAAATGTTCATTTGTATTGTTTTCTGTTGCAGGATCTTTAGTGTCTATGACTTGATCAATCTAATTCAAAGAGAGGACATTGCATGCAACTATCGTGTAGTCAAATGATTTTATACCAATATGTATCTAATATGAAGTCTAGTAATTAAGCCTTGAATAATTAATACATCAACGATATAACAAGGCTCGTTGCATAGAAAATTGGTGACAAGGTGTCGGAAAATTACGTTGACTCGATTAAAGTCGTATTCTGAATGCTGAAATTATATAACTTTTTGATAAATAAAGATTACAGATCTGAGTTTTTAAGCTATTGCATAGCTTCTATCGAGGGCCTTGAGCGCGAGGACCGAATCCAGAAATTCCGTAACGAAAAAAAACCTCACGCTCCCCACTCCGACGGGCACGGAGGTGTGGCTTGAAGGCCGTGCATTGTCTAACGTCGTTTCTTTTCGGCAGTCTTCGACACGGTGTTTGTGTGCGTGCATGCATTGCATAGCATTTTGTACAAAATGCTATGCAATAGCTTTACCGCGGCAATCCCCGAGTGCCACACGTCTTTTTTTTTAGAAATAGACAATAAATATCTACTTATTTAATTGATAAATCCTTTAATAGATAATAAAAAAAAATCACTTCCTACGAATAAAATTGGACACTGTAGCGAGCCTGAGTGATTCACCCTAATAACTAAGGTTTTATGTGTTTGTGCATTGTTGTTGATTCAAAGTACGAATTCAAATTATATTTGTTTTTTCATGTTTACCTACTCTAGACAAACATCATTAACTACTACTATGTTTATTTGTCTCTTAGCAACTGCATTTGTATGCATTTCCTGAATACTAGCTAGCCCGCAGACATCTGAATAGGTAGATATCCAAATTCTTGACTTCATACATCTCATACAAATAGGCAATTCAGTTAATCCCGTATTTTCCAATAATCTAGAGAAATTTCTCAAAATTTTCATTCTTGAAAAACATAATCTTCCATAAGCGTCCTTAATTTTAACCATTGCTTAAAGTTAACCCTGTCATTATTTGGTATTATCCAACGTAACGTCTAACGTACGCAGATCGTTTATCCATCGACAGATTTTATAAAACACTCGTGGCGTGGCTTACTGAGGTTGCTTATGTGTTCTTAGACGATCATCTGAGTTAATCAATCCTCCACCACTTGAATGGGTTATCGTTTAAAGGCATTTAGATCAGAGGGCTTACCACGGGTTTTGATAGTTTTCGAAAACTTTTTAGGTTTTGGTATCTTTCCATACATTTTCGTACAGCGCCTCTAGGGAAACGTGCATGAACTACGAAAATGTTTGGAAAGATCAGTGTTGCCGTTTTTTATGTGGAGAAAATGCTAAAACATGTTGCAAAAAATGCTAAATAACTTTTAAAAATGCTAAATAAAATGCTAAAATCTATATTTTTCTTTTGAATTCCTCAGGAATTTTGAATTTTTGGTAACGTACAAAAAATCACACACAGTGTTAATCATAAAAATATGCTAAATGCGAATTTTTCAAGCTAACAGACCCGAAAATATGCTAAATTTAGCATTAAAAATGCTAAAATAGCAACACTGGGAAAGATACCGAAACTTATAAAGTTTTCGAAAACTATCAAAACTCGTGGTAAGCCTACTGAGTGCCAACAAAAGTTAGCCAAGCTGGTACATACAAAGCAGAAGAAGAAAGATTTTTATAAGTAAGGCCACAGGTTGTTATAAAAAGAAAATTGCCTTTTGCTTTTGGAATAAGCCTTCTAGAATAGGTAACTAAGCCTCTTGTACGAGTCAATTTAAATAATAACTACTTTTGAGCGTGTGGTTACTTGCAATAATGTAGTTAATTGTAACTAATATGTCTAGTTTAAATAATTTATCACTTGAATCTAGTATGATAAATTATTTAAATACTAATAGTAGTTACTCACATATTTACCTCACTCTTATCGGCCTTTCTAATTTCAATTGAAGTTTTTGGGGGCAATTTCTCTATTCACGATTAGACTACCTTTCTGCCATCTTTGTAGAAACATTCAAACTAAATTATTCAGTGAAACGGCACATACACGTCCACCAATCTTGAGACCAAGCTACTAGTCTAATATTAGTTCCAGTGTAGCTCAACAGATGACGCCATGGATTTTGCATTGCATTCTTTGCGGTTCCGAATTTGAAAAACAACAATTCTAAGGTCAATCCACGACCTTTAAAAACCAGTTTTGTGTTTCGTTTCGCTAATGAGTAGTTACTGTACTTTCTTGTACTTTAAATGTTTATTCAAAAATAGCTATTTTACGTATAATCAGTTTTGTAGTATTTACCTAATTAGGCAAAACATGAGTCGCCAATCACATGTAAATGACGTCAAGATAATAAATAAACCGCACAAATAAAACTTTACATATAGGTACATAGAATAATGCACATTTATTTTCAAAGCAACAATTGACTGAATTTTATTCCTAAACGACAATAAATATTCAACACGAACAGACAACATTTAACACATCCAAAATCTTTCAAACCTACATCTAAAATATACACCTAATACTTATTTAATGTTTAATGCTTGAATGCTGAAAACACGGCGCGCCTGCTGGACGTGCGTCGTCCTCCTCGAGCATGTCCGAGGCCAACAATGACTACAGCTAGAATACATTATTTAGCATTAACTCTTACGTTGACGTAGCTTCGGTAGGTTTTTGAAAACAAGACGTTTGTTTTTATATGGAAATATAAATAGAAATACTGAAAAATGTTATTGGCTCTGCGTAAAAATAACGATGAATTACATTTGAAATCTATTTTTGATACAGATTTATCGACACGTAGGTAGACGTACCTAAGGGGCGCTTACTTTGAACTACACTACTACAATACTATGTACTCCAACATCAAATATTTTCTGCAACATTTATATGTTACAAATAGTATCAGGAATGTCTTTGGGCATGATTAAAGCTTTAGGTCCGCAAGCCGTTAGGGCCTGGTTAGCCTCGTGTCAGCTGTGCTCGTCACCGACGCTTCTCACTCTTCTTATTAACTCTTCTACTTGTCTGTACGGACTCTGGCAATGCTCTCCGTTCTCCTCTATCAAGTAAGGGCCTGCCTCGCTGTCTCTATTCTCTGGCGTACAGCAGCCACTAGAGCCATCAGTCCCAGCTTTGTTCAAAAACGGTTCTACATCAGGAACAACTGGCAATGACGTTGCCACAGCTCTGTTATCCTCGGTGACACTGTGCTGTATCTCTTTCTGTCGCAGCCATATAGGAGAGTCTATGTACACTCTCGGCCTCTCCCTCAAAGCATTGCATCTTTCTAAGTTTAGTCTTCTAACAGGTACGGGCGGTCTATATGCGGCTGGCATAGGAACTCCTCTGCCGATGATTGTGCAAATGAGACCTTTCAACGCCGCTTGAAAGTCTTTTAAATGGTATGCGTATAGCAAAGGATTGATAGCTGAGTTTAGATGAGAGACTATGATGCACACGTAGGTAAGAGGGTTAGGTATGTCAAGATCAGGCATGAAGGCTTTGATCGCGTTGATAGTGTAGAGTGGTATCCAGCAGATTATAAAGAAAAATACAATGATGGCTAGGTTCTGCGTAGCTTTGACTTCTCGTTTCTGTGCTGCTCCTAGAACCCTCAGCATAGTACCGCCGCCAGGGACGCGACGACCTCCTTCCACTGTCATCACTTCACTCATCTAGAACACAAAATACATCATTAAGCTATAAACTGTGTCATACCAGTGTATTATTTAAATTCATGGAGCGTAGTAATTCGAACCGGTACAATGAGTACAAAAGGGTGCGTTGGTAGTTGTTTTATACCACTAGTTATCATTGAATGTGATCTGTTTGAAAAACAAGTGAGGTCGAGTCAATATAATCCCTAAACATGATTGCAGCAGTCGTTTTTTTGCGGTTGTTTGAGGTTAGTTTGAAGACTTTTTTGAGACATCAGATTAATAAACTAAAAGAGTAAAAAACTAAAGCCAAGATTGTTTGCTCATTTGTGCAAAAGGAAATCACCAACCTGTTTGACCACTACGCGGTAGATATGCGCATAGAAAGCGGCCATCAGCACACTCGGCGTGACTATCGTCGCTAGGTACAAGAAGAGCAGATAGTTGTAGTCCATGACTTCCACGAAATAGCAGCCGGGAGCCGAGTCCACGTCAGCATGCCACCCGAAAAGTGGGAGGAGACCCACTCCAGCTCCTGAGACGTAGCAGATTGCGATTATCCCTGAAAAGTGAAACACTGTTACTTTATTTCGACGACCTCTTGGGCGCTGTGGGCAAAGGTCCGCCTGAGACGCAGAAGTTTGCGGGTTCGATTCCCGGCGCAAGACGAAAACTGTATGTTCTGTAAATATTTGTCTCGGGTTTTGGTGTTTTCTATGTATAAAATATGTACAGTAGGTATTAACAATAAAGTATTTAAATAGTAGATAGATCCCATAATAAGCTCTGCTTAGTTTGGGATAACATGATGCTGTGTGATAGGTGATAGTTTCCAGCGTTATTTGTTATGGCTAAATGAAATCCTAATAAATAGGTAGGGTGAAATAAGATTTGCATTATTTGTTCGCTTCTACCTGTTACGTATCTAGCTGAAAACGTTAAATACTTATTTTTCACAAACGTTCTGAGCATTGTTTTGAAAGGTGCACTAATCCGAACAATGGCTCAAAACCGCATGAAAATTTGCGAGTTTTGTAAATTATTTTACCTACTTTGTGTTGAAATTGGCTTCGAAATTGGATAACAGCGTTCATTGCTAGTAATTTGTTATTAATTGGCTAAATGGGTTTAACGGCGCGTCATTCCAACCCACTACATATTGACACTGGCCTCTTAGGTACATAGATACTTAGTCAGGTCTACACGTACTTACAATGTCTTTCCTGTAGATAAATCCGGCTAGTCAAAGAGGATGGTATGGTGCTGGGTAAGCCTATTGCCATCTAACAATGTCCCAGGTACTACAGCGTCCCAGTAAGTTAGTAAAAGTTACCATTTGACGCTGTACCTATACATTTTTTTATGATACCTTAAGATTAAACTAGCATGGTCACATGGTCATAACATGGTCCACCTGAAGTGGTAACCATTACTTATTTTATAGCATGCAACGATGCAACAGCCTGTTTAAGATCCATGTGCATCGAGCTAATTATATAGAACACTATAGAGTGAAGTCTTCAAGTGAAATTTAACAAAATCGTCCAAGCGTGTTTCACATAAATAAACTTCGAAATGCTAAATTTGCACTTATTTAGACCTTATGTCGTTTAAAAAGTGTTCAAAGACGGCGCAATTGACAGCGTGCGCGGAGTTTTGATACAGACACTTTTTTCTTACGTTTTCCACTCTAGAGTATAAATATATCAATGTGCCTGTAATTTGCACTCACACCCGTCAACCGAAACACAGCAATTCAGCTTCACGTCTGAAATAAGGTATGGTGGTGGTACTTTCCCGGATGAGCCCTGAACAAAGAACTCTACTGCTTCTTACATATTTGAAAGTTTGTGAGAATGGATGGATAGATGAATGGATAATAGTTTATTACTCTTTCACGCACAAACTTCTGAACAGATTTGGATGTACTGACTTGGAATATACATAGTTTTTAACATGGATTATACTAAATATATATTATCCACCCTGTACAGGTACTATATATATATATATATATATAATATATATATATATATATATATATAATATATATATATACTTAGAGTACTTTTATCCGGGTAGGTACCATGCAAGTGAAGCCACGAGTGGAAGCTAGTAAGATAAGATTAATAAATCATCTCCTCTAAATGCAAAAGGCCACCTCATCAGGTACTTAAATTATTATTAACCATTAATCTTCTCCTCTTTCACCATACTTATGTAACGTCAAAGTAAAATAATTTAATGACAAATTCGCGCCAGCAAATACCTTACTTTCACGTTACTTGAGAATGGAAAGTTTACGATTATTTGGTGACCATTATATACCTAGCTTGGCACCTAACACTTCATGACTGCTGGTTGATTCATTGGTAGTCCATTGTCTGACTCAGTTGACAATTACATATAACGAGTCATGAACTAGATGTGGGACTATTATTTTTAGCATGATGATGATTATAGATAGGTCAAATTCAAAAACTGATTTTTAATTATTTAATTATATTATTAAGTAAATATAGAACACCCTCCGGCCAGCGTCGAGTGACGATCTGCGAAACGCTGAAGGTATCTTTTTGACAGGTAGATGCGTCGGGCTCATGACAGGGCGCAATGACTACGAGTATATTATTTTGCAATGGATATAGTGCATTCAGTGCCATACCTACGGGACGGGTACAGGACTTATTTACCCAGTTAGTAAAAATATACATTATATCGATGTTTTCAGGAATCGCAAATTTGGTGGGGCCCCCTAGCACTTTACATAACAACAATAAATACTACTTTTAAAAGTAATGAATCACTTATTAATTAAAATAAGTATTACTAACTTATAGCCTTTAATGAAAACATATCCATAATCATAAACTCTATATAATATATAATAAAGTTTATAAACCTCGTTTAGTATATTCATAACAAAGCCAATCCATGCATTCAAAAACCTTCAGATGTTTATTTTGAAATTAACCCATGTCGTAGGTTTTTGTGGTTGTAGTTTATCAATATGGCATGATATCGTGTTATTGTGGAATGTGGTATTTACAGTAGAAAATACCATTTATTCAAAACAGATGTTTACTTACTGTAATATAATAATATTACAATAACATATGGTAAATAACAAAAATGACGTTATGCTTGAAGAAAAATCAAAGACTTTTTTGTCGAAGACGTATGTATCATGGAGCACCCTGCTAACTAATAAAAGGGGTTCTGGCGGCCTGATTGCGGTATAGCATAGCTTAACACCAGCACAGCTGAATTCCCTGACGGGTCAGAAACATCGGCGGAGAGCATCTGTACTCTGCGATCCCCGGCTTGCATGCCCAGCGTGGGGACTACCGGCATATCCCCCCTTATTATTAGGGAAGGCCTATATCAGTACATACAAATGTACCGTGGTATAGGTTGTCGAAAGAAGAGTATTAGGCAGACTGCCAATTAGTTAAACAGAATAAACTAGGCCAACTCCAAGACCCAATTTTAGCAGAAGCGATAACGAACTCTGCGTATTGAAATCCTGTAAATTGTTAAGGGACCAACTTATAACGAAAGTTTTGTTAACCTTTATAACCGAACATTTTTTTTCTCAGATCTTCGCATTTTTGTTTTAAGTCTAGTAAAAATTCTGTCATTGGCAAACTCGGGGAATACCGACCCTTGAAAACGCCAAAGAAGAAGAGGAAGTTAGGCTTACCCGAGCAAGAGAGAATAAAGAACACAGCATCATGTTGACGCTGCATCGAATTCAACAAAACTAAGCTATTAACTATTAAGGGCTCTTATACACGAGTGACACCTGTTGAAGGCAACCGTCTCGACGCGTCGACGGCTGCAGTTGCTCTGCCGTTGGTGGCATGCCGCTAGTGTATATGAGCCCTAAGATAATTATATTATCTACGAAACAATCAAACTGAAACAAATTCTGTCCTTAAGGTGAAATAAGAGCCAAAACAAGAATTTCGCCGCACGGTAAACCAGCTTCATGGCTATAAAAATGAGAATTCAAATTTTATATTTCATAAATATGAAAATTGAAGTTTTTTCCAAGTGGATTATGGGAGTGGAAACACGATTAATACATTTTGGCTCGATAGAATAAAATCGCGAAGTTACCTCGAAATCTGTATTCTTAGGGGAGGAAAACCAATGGCATTCGTTAACTATGAAAGTTATTACTTTGAAATTTTGCATACGTATTAACCAATAAATAGATTATAGGAGTATGGAAAATTTTTACTCAAAAAGAGTAAAAACCTATTTAAAACCATATTTAAATCAGTAAAATGCGCGAGAAATGCAGGCGGGCCGACCGTAACGCTCAGTGTTGCCGTTTTAGCATTTGAATGCTAAATTTAGCATATTTTCGGGTCTGTTAGTTTTCACGGCTTCTCATATTTATGAGAAAATTTAGCGCGAACCACGGGAAAAGATGACCGAGTTTAACTTATTGCTAACTTTGTACTTACAAAATTTACTCTTTGGGTATTAAAATTAATATGGTACTGAGTGCCATACATCAGCCGGCATTCTCCTTTACTGAAGCAACACATTACATGCAAAATGTATATGTTAATGAAAAATAATTAACCTACGATGCAAATTAATCTTAATACCCAAAGAGCAGAGTCTTCTCTTGCGTTCTTTATATGCGAATATGCATCTATTTTAACAGTAGACTACTTTAGTTTGCTATCCGGGAATAAAATATAGATTTTAGCATTTTATTTAGCATTTTTAAAAGTTATTTAGCATTTTTTTGTCATTTTCTGCAACAAGTTTTAGCATTTTCTCCAAATAAAAAACGGCAACACTGGTAACGCTCACCTCAGTCACGCGCAAGGCGTCGTAGAGAGCACCCGCGTACAACTTTTTCGCGCGCATTGTCACAGAATAATTTATAATATTCAATGCCGCCTATAGTCGACCTCAGACTAACAATAATAAAAAGCAGAAAGCGCGTCGAGCACGCGTTTTCTTTCGCGTTGCTTCTAATTGCGTTTGCTAATGTCTTCAACTGCGTACACCATAACACATTAATCAGGAAACTTCATCACTATGGTATCAGGGGTTACTTACCTTAGCCCTTCTCACTTCTTCCCTATCTGACAGAGAGTCATTTTCATTCATTATGTATGTAAATGTCTTGTAAGAAATATAACAATAAAGTAAATGTACATACAATATTATGAATGTTCAGTTCCAAATAAAACGGTTACTAAAAAACTGGTTTTGATTTATCTTTTATTCTTATGATTACGTTTAGAAAATTTATCGGTAGGTAGGGTTATTTTTAGAAGATTTTGTTAGCAGGCTTGATTCTAACAAATCGGTTTCGGTTCATACCGGTACATACGATTTTTCATTTCGGTTAATTTTATAAGATCCAATTTTACAATAAAAATAATATGTAATCTGGTAGGTAGCTAGGTAGTTATGTACCTACCTACACAACATAACGGTATCAAAGAATAATTATTAGGTAGGTTGGCAGTACAAATATGGTCAATGAACGGGTATGTAGGTACTTACCTACTTACCATAAACAAATAATACAAACAACCTAGGCTTTCAACTTGAAAGGTAAGTAAGTAGGTATCTAGATTACTATTAGAAACTACCAACTAAGTTAAGGATTTATGTTTATTTTTTTGCGACTTGGTAGGTACCCTACCTACCTTACCTACGAAAAAATTGTTGTTGGTACTAAGTACTAGCTCGAAAAAAATAGTTGGTGGTACTAAGTATAACTTACTTACCTACCAAAAAAAAATATTCAAATTTAAATAGTACCTAGGACCTACGTAATTTGTTTATCTGTTTGTGAATAGCCTGCGTGCGCCCGGGCGGATGAATGCAGTAGAGACAATTGATTATTCTGTGGTAGAGTGCGAAGAACCTGCGTGCCGTACAATTGCGTGATTGCGTAATCTGAAACCGCGCCCCGCGCTAGGCTGCGTCTGCTTCACCCCCTCAAAAGAGCTGAAACGCTAGTTTATTTCGTCTTAATTTGCTAGCTAGTATGACAAACAACTTGTTTATAATTACTGTTAAAGTATTAATTCATACTATCGAATAATAAAAAAAAGGAAAAAAAAAGTTTAGGAAGAGTCAACTTTAGACAGTAAATCTATCCAGAAAAGTTTAACCAATCGTGTTTCTGTCATTAATTTGACTCTATTAGATCCTGAAGAAATCATAGACATTAAAATCAAACCAATTCATTTTGTGACCATTATGAGAAGACGTCGGAAAAATCAGTAAAAAAATTCTTTCGCCGCAAGGAAACCCTATTTATTAACTTCTCGTCTACTTCAGTCATTTAGGTCTAGTCCATCCAAAGATTGCCTGGAAGGTCATGAGAAGACAGCCCATTGCACTTTTATTATTGTTATCGTCCGTTTTATTCTGTATTATATTGTATTTATATCGGTGTGAGGACAATAAATAGCTTACTATCTACTTATCTAGATAGATAAGTATGAATTTATATATATATCATGGATCGGCAACCCGCGGCCCGCGGGCCGTAAGCGAGCTCGCTATAGTGCGGAAGATCGGTCAGTTTCATAAAACCTGACCATAAAATTTCGCGTCTCGAAATCGCGTCCTAATTGATAGTTCTTATTACAGAATATCAAGTTCAATTAATAGTTTTTTTTTTTTATTAAAGCCGGGGATTTTTTCTGGGTATTTTTTTATTCTTTTAGGTTACGATCGATTAGGACACTGGCGCCATTAAACAAAAACCAACGCAACAACCAAACGCGTGCTTTGTTAGTGGTAGCTTTGTTTTAGACAGTTGTCATTGGGACGAGAGATGCACAATGCGGATGACAATGCGTTCAAAAACCATGATACGTTATGAATTTATGATAGGGCGTATTGCGATCAATATTTATTATTAATTTACTAAGTATTCCGGCTTTAATAAATAAAGTTATTAGTTATAATTTCAATACTTCATTTTAAAGAAAATTTTTACATAATTTGTATTTTTATTCACTTCAATTTATAGTCAGGTCTGAAATGACCGGCCTTCATTCTCAACTAGCAGCGCGGGTGGCGACGTGAAGTACGCGAAACTAAACGGAGTTACGCGAGTATTATACCAAGTGACATTAGTTCATACCAAGCAATTTACAATTGAATTTGATTGATTTGCAAAGTGATAGCTTGCTTGGTGGATTTCTACGGAAGTTTGCCTCGTCAGAATTATAAAAAGTTGAAAAATTTACTCAGAAAATAATGTTGTATGGTATCATGGTAGCATGCATGGTATACAGTACGTTTGAGAGTACATATTTATGTGACCAGACTTTTCCAATTCTTAACTACCGAAAAAACAAGCATTGTGCTCGATTAACCGACACAAATTCAGACGCAATACTGGGCGTCTCCACACATAAAATACAAGCAATTAAATTAAAAAACTTACAAGTCAAATTCAGCCCCAAAAATCACTTAATACCCCACCATGATTTATTACTTACGTACAACTAAAACGAATATTGCAACTTTAATTAATGCGTTTTGTTCAAAAAAGAATCCTGATACGTTTTTATGGCCCACACAGATTTCCGGCTATCATTTGTGGCCCGGCCCTTCCACAGCAAAATGTTGCCGACCCATGATCTATCTTATCTACGAGGTGCTGAATAAATGACTCAGTATTTTTAGTTTGGATTAAATGTGTGATGATCCGAAATTAAGAAGTGAAATTAATTTGTCCTCGGATCGTTTTAGATAAGTTACTTGTAGACGTAGGTACAGTCACTGTTATAATATTTCAACTTTTTGTATGCGAATTCGTATAAAAAATATTTAGCACTATTATTTCTCATTAATATTAGAAAGTGTTAATTCTAATATCACAAAATATTATTATAAATATATATATTATAATATATTATGAATATTATCATATATTTAAAAAATCCGTTAGAAAATACCTGTTGACCTTACTGTTTCATAATAATGGTCGTTCTATACGTCTGTAATTTGTATCAGTTAGGATGTTCACATTTCATTTTCTTTTACGTAATGAGGTTTATTTCCATGGTTGCTTTTAACTTCATATTTTATATATCATTGTCATGGGTAATTATTTTTAATTTTATTACACACTAGCGGCCCGTCCCGGCTTCGCACGGGTTAGGGCACTTTTTTACACTTTGGGTTACGTTACTCAAGTTTTAGTAAGGATCCCTGATCTTTTCTAGCAATAAATATAGCCTATATTAATGTAGCTTTCCAATGGTGAAATAATTTTTGAAATCAACACAGTAGTTTCTGAGTTTATTCATTACAAACATACACACACACACAAAGTTTCAATTTTTACTCTTTATAATATATTACACATTACACATTACACATTACACATTACACATTACACATTACACATTACACATTACACATTACACATTACACATTACACATTACACATTACACATTACACATTACACATTACACATTACACATTACACATTACACATTACACATTACACATTACACATTACACATTACACATTACACATTACACATTACACATTACACATTACACATTACACATTACACATTACACATTACACATTACACATTACACATTACACATTACACATTATGCGTATCACAAATGCTGTGCACAGTGGCGCCACTGATAACCAGCAGCGCTGCAGTTGCCTCCATGTTTCTGCAGCTTACGATGCGTGGCGACCTTTTTGTGTCATTATTTCTTTTATTAGACTTAAACATTTACTTATTGTTTATATTTAGTAGGGTTCCATACCCAACAGATAAAAACGGGACCCTGTTAGCTATTACTAAGACTCCACTGACTGTTTGTCTGTCTGTCTGTCACCAGGCTGTATCTCATGAACCGTGATAGCTAGACAGTTGAAATTTTCACTGATGATCTATTTCTGTCCACTATAATAACAAATACTAAAAACAGAATAAAATAAGTATTTAAGGGGGCTCCCAAACCAAAGTGATTTTTGTTTTTTGCACGATATTAATAACGGCAAGAGGTAGGTCAGCGCTTGAAATATTCACAAAATATTGAGTTGTATATTAACTTAAATAGAATGATATGATGAAAATAAATAATTATAAATATTAATTAAATTAATAAAAATAAATTAAGGGATGCCTTCATATATGAAAATATGGTGCGAAACCCTTCGTGCGCAAGTCTGACTCCCACTTGACCGGTTTTTGTACATTTTGTGACTCAAATAAATGTTTCTTTATCCTTTATCTTTCAATTACACATTTATCATTGGCCAAAATTTTACGATAAAAAAAGTTGAAACAAGCCTTTGCGCGGCTTTGCGTTAAAACAGAATTTTAAAGTACCGTTTCTATTCCTCAGGGACAATAGTTTTTTCGGCATAAAAGGTACCATAATGTCTTTTTCTATACCCCTGACAACATGTAATACGAAATTTCAGGATGATCGGTTGCGTAGATAAGGTGTGAAAATGTAAAAAACAAAATCACTTTTGCATTCGTAATATTAGTGTGTGGTGATGATGATAAGTCCCTCGAGTTCCTCCCTTTCTTTCTTTCTTTATTCTTTATTGTACACAATAATATACGAGTATATACAGTAAAAGTTTACTTAAAAGCTATGTACAAAGCCGAGCTTAACCCTGAAAGAGTTTTCTTACAGCAAACCTTTGGGTATAAAGAAGAGTTATAATGAAAAGAATGGATAAATCCCTTGATCAGTCATGGCACATACAATTGCGTCGCAATATCTAGAAACATTATCAATAATGAGAAATAATAAATAAAATAATGTTGGACACTATCCCATAGTAACACTAAACATAGGTTGTATTATGGGAATTACCACATGACTTAAATACTAGTTAAGTATTTCTTTTGTTGTAAATACATACATAATATTATACAGAAAAACATATAAATAAAAATCTTTAAAAAAAAATGCAAATAATGAAACGAACCCGCAACCTTCTGCTTATCAGGCGGACCTTTGCCCACTCACTGTGGTCTGGTAATATCCCGCTGATATTAATAATTATATTCTCAACCATGATAGTTTCAATGACTCTTCTATTTTTTCTGTGGCGTAGAGGGCGAAGGTTCGCCTGAGACGCAGAAAGCTGCCGGTTCGATTCCCGCCGCGGGACAAATGTTTGCATTATTTGCAGATATTTGTCTCAGGTCTGGGTGTTTCTATGTATCTTGTATTTACCTAATCTAAAACAAGTTATATAAATATAATACTTACATAATTTTTTTTGGCCATGTGGTTCCCATATTACAAGATCTTAGATTGGGTCTACATGAACTGTGTGAACTGTGTCCAGCATTATTTATTTATTTATTTATTATTATTATACCTACGCTTAACGGGTGGTGAAAAGGGGCATTCGTTTGTTTTGGCAGAACATGTCATCTTCCATCTTTATATGTGTTTGTATCATCATTCATCAAGATGTTATTTATTTACTTTATCTAATTTATTATAAATGCGAAAGTTTGTGAGTATGGATGTATGGATGAATGGATGAATGTTTGTAACTCTTTCACGCAAAAACTACTGAACGGATTTGGATGAAACTTGCGATAAGCATAGTTTCTGACCTGGATTAACACATAGGCTACTTTTTATTCAGGTACCACGCGAGTGAAGCCACGGGCGGAAGCTAGTATAAAATAAAACAAAACTAGCACCAACCTGCCTTTAAAAATTAAAAAATGGTCCCCTTTATCTACATCCTTGGTTAATAAATTATTAGGTAATGTCCGATTTACGTCGAGTGTACAAGGGCCGAAAACGAGCTAGAAAAAATTATTCAACATTCAGGCAATTATATTCCCACTTGGACTGTCCCACGACATAATAAATTCATAGTCCCTATTCAATAAATTATTTGTACAGTTCATTATTTACTCTTGAATCTTGACTGCACAATGGAAGCACACACACTAACAATTGCTAGTGTTATCTATCCTTGGCCGTGTGAAAATATAGGGGCATTGAGTTTTGAGAGTTTGCTGGAATAACCGAATCGTGGTGGTAAAAACTACTATGGTTTAACTAGCTGCATACCTACCATAGGGCGAAAATTTATCCATGGTCCAAAAATATTGTACCTCATTTTGTTAGAAGACCTCTATAAATATAAATCTACTACCTTTTGCCTGTGGCTGTATTCTGTGCCTGTGGATAAGCTCACGTTAAAAGGCTTTTTGTTTTTTCTGCTGTCTGTGTCGAAAAAAGCAATGTGATGAGCTTACAATAGGCCAAATTTATAAACGGAAGAGTGTATTAGAAAAATTGAATTGTGGCTAATTTACACATAATTTTTTTCGTGACGAAATTAATTTGCGCAAAATGTGCAATAACCCCCGTTCTATACCTAGGTACCACTAACACTGACATGAACGGAATTTCATGATGGTCGAGGCGTGAAAGCGTAACAAACAAACAAAATATCTGTCGAATTTTTAATAATAGTAGATTCTATAAAGCTAATTGAGCAGTAATTATGTATGTATTTACAAAAATGGATTTAAGTAGGTAGTTATCAGTCAGTATTATGGGTAGGTTAGGTTAGCGATTATCTTATTTTTTAAGGACGTTTATCATTTATTTTATTTATTTATTTATTGTTAGAAACACCAACGACAATTCACGTTACAGAATATTAAAATCTATAACAAATAATATAGGCTATAGGTTGTGGTTGTTTATTGTTTAGGTATTAGTAAGTAGGTACCTAGATGGTGAAGTACGTACATATACGTACTACTTACTGAGAATTATTTTTTAGTTTTTTCCTTTCTTACAGACAGCATTGGTAAAAAGGAAATCCCCGCGTAGATAAGCATAAACAAATACCTATAGAAGTCCACTGCTGAACATAGGTCTCCCCCAAGGATTCCACGACGAACGATCTTGAGCCCTCTCTATCCACCGATTACTCTTTTATTTATTTATTTATATAATAGGAACGCCAACAGCTTAAATATCAATACATTGTAGAGTTACACAGACAAAGTTTTCATTCTGATATAGAAACCAATTACAGGCGGACACAGCATTCATAATAAATTCATAATTCATTTAATCTCTTGACGATGTTGTCGGTCCATCTGGTGGGGAGTTCTCCCTACACTTAGTCATCGTGGTCGCCATTCGTGAACCTTTTTTCCCCAACGCAACGTTATTCCCGCGGAGATTAGATATCGACTCATAATAAAGTGAGTAAGACTGACAAGATGAGTAGGTATCGAAGTAAAATTTAAACCACCTTTCGGTTGCGGCTTTACTCGCGTGTTACCTACCCGGACAAAAATAGCCTAGGCACTCGTTTACCTTTATACCTGGTCTAGAACTATTCACGTGTGGTATCTACTACAGCTGAGTTTTTTGTTTAGCTTAATAGTATGTACAGACTCTGCTAACTTTGGTGCTATCAATCAGCATCATGTAGACCCAAACTAAACAGGGAACCACATGACTAATAATAATAAATACAACTGCATACAGTTTTGTAAATAAATACAATTATATTATATGCAAAATAATATACATAGAAAACACCCAGACCCGACAAAAATATTTGCAGAACATGCATACATTTGAGGTACAGAGGTTGTAATGATCACAGACATAGAAGACAACTAGATAAAGCCATAAGAAAGTAGAGATCAGCCGTATGAGTTGATGTTAAGAACATAGTTAATTTTAAGGCTTTATCTAGTTCTATGCTGTATCTGTGGTAAGGATAGAATAGCATTGCAAGAGTGACACATGCGCAACTCCATTCGTGTCAATTGGTGTCAATCTCTCTTGTCCCATGAGTCTTGTATAAAGTTATAAAGTTTTTGGCATTTCTTAAACCCTGGAATACACATGCTACTAAAAAAGCACGCTTGTTTGCTACTAGATAGTATGCTCATTTACAGCATGCTCTGCGAGTGTGTACATTCGCTCAAGAATGCACAGACTTCAGAAGCATACTTCTTTCTAGCACGTCTGAGATACACGTGCTCATTAATATGGAGGTTTCTTTGCAGAATGAATTAAAGTCAGTTATATTATCACTTTCAACAGTTTCAACACATATATTATAGAAACTTTTTATGAAAAGGAACAATAGACGAAAGGAAAAAGTTGGGTACTGGATTAGCAGAAGACAAAGTCTGGGAGCAAGTGATTGTTTACTAAATGAAATGAGGGAAGAACATATTGGTGGTTTCAGAAACAATGTACGAATGCAACCAGTAAAATTTATTGAACTTTTGAAAAAATTTAACCATTCATAAAAAAAGTGACACTATACAGAGTCTGATACCGAGCATCCGACTCATACAAGTAGCATGCTCGCATAGAACACGTTCACACATGCTTTGAAGCCCCAAAGTACCCAAAGCACCTACCTAATGATTTTCCTTGTTGTTCATAATAATAAAAAATACAACCGAATTGAGAACCTTCTCCTTTTTTGAAGGTTAATAAAAGAAGAACTTTTTCCTTGTCTACATATTTTTAATTTATGTAATTAATATATCTTAGACCTGATATTTACTTAAAAATACCTTAAACAATAGAAAATATATTACGTCTCGTCTGCATCCGTGTTCTGGCCTATTAAATACAAGGAAAATCAATACATTATTTGCTTAACGGTCTCAGCATTGAACAGTACGTAAGTACAATAAATTAAAGGTTAATTCAGTGAAGTGACACGAGAAGAGAAACTCAGAATGACGAATCTTAACATAGAACAAAACAGTGTCATACAAACATTTGTCCCGTATCAGGAATTGAACCCATACCTCTGCATATCAGCTAGCTTACAGCGCTACCCCACCAAGGACAAATCCGACTGCATATACCGGGTATCGAACTTAACTTCGAAACACGATAGCTCGATGTTCAATACCTCGATGTCTCTACCTCGACGGTAGGTTTCGTCGAAGGGTCGTTACCTCCAAGGGTTTCTACTTCGATAGGTCTTTGCCTCGATGGTAGGTTTCGTCGAAGGGTCGTTACCTCGAAAGATCAGTACCTCGAACGGTTTCTACCTACCTAGCCAACTTTCACGAGCCGCTCATGTGTGATATCGAGGTGTCGATGTCGACAAAAGAGAAACGTTTTGAGAGAGCATTCATGATGTTTCTTTTGCTTCCAATAGTAATTTATTATCCCTACCTAGGTAAGGCACTCTTCAACTATACCTAGTAGGTACGTACCTATATTATCTGTGTATCTAGCCTAGACATTACGCGTTTTATTGTGAAATTGATATTGGGAATTAGCAACTTCCTTTCCCGTCTGTGTTAATTGTTAAATTGTCTACCTTCACATTCATTAAGTGGTATGTTTTAAATTCGTATTCCATTACTTTACATTAAGTACGTTGGTATTTATTGCATTTTTATCAACCTACAACTGAGAGTTATCTAATATGAAATAGCTTGACTTGCCATTCAGTTTCTGTAATTTAAATGAAACTATTTGTTTTAATTAAATTAACAGAACCTTTAATCACCATTATCACAGACAAATCAAAATATTAAGTATCAAACCGAATAACAAAATCGTTCCTTGGTTCAACGTTAATCCTTCGTGCTAATAAGCCGGCTTTTGACTATTTGATGTAATGTTTAATTATTACATCTTTACACGTGATCTTTGACACTTCAAACTCAGGGCGAGGCAGGGGTAGGTGCGGTGTCCGGGGAGGTGTGTCGCTCAAAATGTATGATGAGCGACAAAATAATGTAGCTCAAGATTTAATACACATCCCATAGTCAAAAGCCGGCTATAATAATAGACACAACAAACAGACATTCGTGCATATTATTCTTAAATTTTGAAAAAAATACTCTTGCATTAATATATCCAGACATAGGTACACGAATAAGTGACTGATTCATACATTATACAAAAAATTATCTATTAATAAGCTAACATTATTGCCGCCACAAACGCCACTACAGTAAATACGGGCAGATTGCGAGCAGCTGAATTCTTTTTCAAAGACTGGGTTGCATAACTCTGTAGTAGACCACAATCCACGCTCTTCTTCATGTTCGAAGATGGTGTGTGTCGCAACACATAGCACTTCATTCCCGGTGTGACATCCACCGCTTTACCCTTTACGTCCAGGGCATTGACAACTGTTGTCGTCGTGTTCGTCGTTGTCGTAGTCACTGATGACGTCATTCCATTGGTTGCAGCTTCAGGACTAGTCACGTTTACTGCCCCTGGAACGAGCGTTCCATTGACCAGCGTCCCGTTCAAAGGCACCAAAGTCCCGTTAGGCAGCATGGTGTACACAATGTTTCCGGGTACCGTCGTGGGAGCCGGCTCAGCTGCGCCAGTACCATTAACTATTGTTACGTTCGTCACGCTTGTTGTTACGACAGTGGTGTTGGTGCCGCCATTATGCGCTTTCGCCTGTTGCTCTTGTAAAATGAAACTTGTGATCAGTTGGCAGTCGATTCTAGTCTCTTCGTAGTCGCCGTTTTCCTTTTTGATGCCGAATTTACAAATTTCACCAGGCGAGGTCTTGTAGCCGGAACCGCTATTGTGTCCGCTGTGGGCGTAGGCAACTCCCGCGAGAGTTCCAAGATTGAGTAACGCCAGGCCCGCCAATAAAGTACCGTACTTGCTGCCCGAATCCTTGTATTGGTAAACGTAAGTTGGTGGTGAGCCGTGGTACACAGGGTAGTTCATCGGGGCACCGCCGTGAGGAGGTGTGTATCTTATCTGCTGAGGAGGACTGTAGTGGTAGTTGTTGTAAACATTTGTATGATGGACGGTATGAGTGTTACCGGCACCTGGTCTGCTTGGGTTGTTGCCTGATAGACCTCCCGAGGATGGGTATCCGTGATTTTGTCCACCAGACGATGGATACGCGTGTCCTTGTCCGCCAGAAGATGGGTATGCGTGGCTTTGCCCGCCGGATGAAGGATAGGTATGTGCTTGACCACCAGACGATGGATACCCGCGACCACCACTGCCAGAGAGACCGCCATGGCTGCTCGGATACGAGTGTCCGGACGAATGGCTCCCCGACAATCCTCCTGATTTCGGATAACTATGACCTCTGTATCCTTTACCCGCACTCACTTCTAAACTCGAACATAGTAAAAGCGTACAAAGAAAAACACACCAGCGAATAGTCATTGCGTTTTCGTTATCAAAATAAACAAATATGGAACGCGGCCGTCGCTTGTAATCTAGCGCATTGAACTGAAGTTGAACGCAGGACGTTCACTTCACGCGCCAAGCAAGTTTGGTCACATGGGCTGTTGTTTCTACACTGTTCTTTAGACAACACGAAATGTGTTGTGTACACACAGCTATAGTGTTACCCTTGTTAAACAAAATTTACCCGACTCAAATCACGAAAAAAACCTAAAATACCAACCGACGTCGTTACAGGTATATAAACCTCAGAAGATAGGTAAAATGGCGATAAAATATCATATCATCTCTTTTTATTTACATTTTTAAGACAGGTAGTCAGGGAGAAGCTTAGTTTTTCGAGCGTTATAAAATGATTTTTGGTTATGTTATAAATAAGGGGGTAAATAAATATATAGATAGCTAAGTATCTTTGTAAATTTTGGTTTTACAAGCTTACAAAAAATATTTAAAAATAACTTAACAAACCTTTGAAGAAAAAATAACTCCAATAAAGAAGATTTTCTTTTTGTTTATATTACTTACCTTATTAAATGCTCTTACTGTTCAAGTACTAGCTATTTACCGTTCTGGCAATGATAGCTGGGAGGGTGGACTGTCCGTATATCAGACACTGCTGTGAACGCCACCTTCCCAGCAATCCTATTATTTTTTAAGGTTATTTTGTGTTTATTTTTCTTGATATATGAGCTAAAGCTTGAAATAAATACTTTTTATTTTATTTTATTATTATTTTATTTTATTATTGTAACAAGTAGTGTCTCCACTAGCTTCAGGTCTTCATAAAAACACCACTTCTACAGTAAATTAAGTTTATTCCTTTAACAAGTAGTCGTTAAGTACAAAATAATATTCAAACAAAGTAGGTACGATAGTAGGTAGGATGACGATCCAGGCGACGTTCGTTAGGCAGCGAGCAAGACGAAACGACCGCAAGGTACGTCGAGGGGTAAGGGACGGGGGGAGCGCCTGAGCTCACAACAACACCTTTCCAATACTGGATACGATGCAGCGCGAGCGCAGACTGAATGCTCCGTAGCCGCGGATCGCCTTATATAGGCGAGCGGCGGGGCTGACGTCTCTGTGTGCGTGGACCTGTCGTCGGAGTGGGGCTCGTACTCGCGCGCATAGCGTGATTCATGGTAGGCGGTGCTACAGTCTCCCCCTCTGGATGCGAGGTCGACCCGACGAGTAGACAGTCAGGTTGGTCGCTCTGGGCTGCGTTTTTACGTGGTCGTCCTCGTCGACGACTGGGCTGCGTGGTTGACGCAGGAGCAGGCCCAGGCTTAGGCGGACGCCCTCGTTTCTTCAACGGGCGTACGGGCGGCGGAAGAGGGCTTGTGCTGCCTTGGTAGGGAGTCAAGGCAGACGTGTGGTACACACCAAGGGCTTGGTTTGGTGTTGTGGGATCTGAAATCAAATAAGAGGAAACACCATGGCGACTAAGGATTAAATAAGGGCCATCACGGCGAGGACAAAATTTCGAGCTTATTCCTCGTGTAGCATTGCTAACTGGGTGAGTGGTTGCCAAAACCAGGTCGCCAGGATTATACCCAGGATCCTTTCTGCGTCCTTTATCAGCTGCTTCCTTTCTGCGTTCCTCTTTATTTTCTCTAACTTCTCGGGCTCTATTGAGCGTATCGGCTAGCAGGAGTAGCTTTGGTGTTATTTCAGGCACGAAGTTCTCAGATACAATAATCTGTCGTAGATCATGTTCATTGTCATCCGGCGTCCGAAGCTCCCGGCCAAAAGTTAAGTACGCTGGGGTATGACCCGTAGTGAGGCAGTTCGCGGTATTCATCGCAAACCTTATACTGGGTAATTTATCATCCCAGCTCCCATGTTCATCTTCAACTAAAATTGCTAGCTGTGTCTTTAAAAAACCGAGATATGTCTCGGTTTTTCCTTTCTACTGGGTTGGCTGCGGGGTGGTATACTGGCGTGAAGGTGTGCTTAATTTTAAGACAATAGGTTAATTGCTGCATCACAGCACTCACGAATTGCGGCCCATTATCACTAATGAGTCTTCTTGGTATTCCATATCGAAGAAAGACGTTGTCCACTAAAATCTTCGCGCAGTTCTCTGCACTAGCCGTTTCCATAGCAAATAGTTCAACCCAACCAGTAGCGATATCTTCAGCAATGAATATCCATGTTTTACCGCGGGTTGTGGTAGGCAATGGTCCGAAAAGGTCAAAGGCAACAGTTTCAAAACGTTGATTTATGGGCGTAGTTTGGAGCAAACCTGCCGGTTTCATGTTTGAAGGCTTATATCGCTGACATGAGACACAATTCTTGACATACGCTTCGATGTATTTTCTCATACCTTTCCAGTGATAGCGCCTAGATATGCGTTGATAAGTTTTATCTGCGCCGTAGTGTCCAGCTAGCGGATCATCATGGTAAATGGAGAGAATGTTTGACCACTCATGCTGAGGTACTACAAGCTGAGCATCATCTAATTCATCGGCAGGGTTATATCGATACAGCAAGCCATTATTCACCACATAACCCTTGCTACTCCAGTATATGGCGTTCTCAGTTCGTTCTGCATCTTCTAAGGCAGCTAAGATACTTTTGATCTGATCGTCCTTCAATTGCTCTGCCCTTATTTCGGAAGAAGGACGTTGGGGCATGTCTATGACTACAGTGCATATTCCACAGTCCTTGATAGTATTGTCATCACAGATGGGTCTCGAAAGTGTGTCTGCTACCACATTTGTTTTCCCGGGGGTGTACTTGACATTAATGTCGTAGGCCTGTATTTGAAGAGCCCATCTCGCTAGGCGACCTGTTGGAGAACGTAATGACATTAACCACTTAAGGGCTTGGTGGTCAGTAACAACTGTGACAGGTAAGCCTTCGATGTATCCACGGAATTTTCCAATGGCCCAAACTACCGCAAGAGCTTCTCTTTCAGTTGTGGAATAATTTCGTTCTGCAGGGGTCATCAGTCTACTAGCATATTCGACTGGGTGCTCATCTTCTCTCTCCCCCTGCACTAAAACAGCTCCGAGAGCGTAATTACTTGCATCCGTTTTGAGAGTATAGGCCCTTGTTTCATCGGCTTGTCTAAGTACCGGCGCTGACGTGAGACGCATCTTTAATTCTTGGAAAGCTTCTTCCTGTTCTGAAGACCAAGTCCATTCCATATTTTTCCTTGTAAGGCGACATAGCGGCTCACTAATCTTGGCAAAGTCAGGTATAAAACGTCGATACCAGGAGCACGTTTGCAGGAATGTCATCAAATGCTTTAAATTCTTTGGTACCGGATAATCAAGTATGGCAGATACTTTTCCAGGATCTACCTTTAAACCATCTGGAGTTATGAAGTGACCCAAATACTTGATGGATGAGCAGCAAAAGCTACACTTGCTGTAGTTCACTCGAAGATTACTCTCATTCAATCTTTGAAACACACTATCCAAGTCTGAGAGATGCTCTGTGAAAGTAGACGAGAAGATTATTAGATCATCAAGGTATGCCAACATCTTGACATTTTCCAGCATAACTCTTACTCGGTCTATCAAGCGCTGGAATGTAGAAGGCGCGTTCCTGAGTCCAAATGGCATACGTTTAAATCTGTACACTCCAAATGGCGTGATGAAGGCAGTTTTATCTTGATCGTTGGCCTTTACTTGGACTTGCCAATAGCCTGCACGCAAATCTAGCGTAGACATATATGGTGTCGGTTTGGCCGCATGAAGCAGGTCATCTATCCTCGGAATGGGGTATTTGTCTGGCACGGTTATAGCATTCAGTTTACGGTAGTCGACACAGACACGTACTGAACCATCTTTCTTTGGAACCATGATGACAGGTGCAGACCAAGGTGATGAACATGACTCAATGACTCCATCAATTAACATCTTTTCGATTTCCTGTTTCAATAAGGCTAAACGAGGAGGTGACAAGCGGTATGGAGGCACGGATATGGGATTACGATCTCCTGTATCTATACAATGTTCAGCAAGGCATGTTGGCTCTTTGCTTTCTCCGAACACTTCTTGATTTTTCCACAATACTTCCATTAGTTGTGACTTCTGCGATGGGTTCAATATTTCTGATGTAACCTCGTTCACTGAAATAGAACCGATTTCTACGTCATCACTACTGCTGCTCTTATCACTTGGAAACAGCGCTTTGGAATGCGGTGACAACTTACACGCTGTATCGTGAAGCTGTACCTGTGCATCTCGATACATGAAATCGACAAACCTGGGCGAATATCCATCGAACACGGTTCTCATTCGTTTGGTTGGCGGCGAGGGAAGATCGATCGGGACTACCCGATAGGGCATCATCGTGTCGCAAGCACTCGTCTCAGGTAAAGCTGGTTCCCTTGACTGCGGGTTCCGATCTGCAGCAGCACATGCGGTAGATTGTGGCAAAGCTGGTTCTAGTACACCTTGCCTAGGAACTGGTTCATAGGTGCGCATGTTCATATCTGGTGGGGTGATGGACATCGGGGATAGAAAATCTGGAAGTTCAACATCTTTAAGTAACTTCTGCAAATACGGTGTAGAGTACACTGGGGTCGCCTCTACCTGCGCCATGGATATTTCTTCGGAATCCTCTGCGTGTAAATCGTATAGTACATCGGGGTCGTCCACGAAGTGCCAGGTCATCTGAGGAATATCCAAGACCATCCTAGCATCTTGTAGAAATCCTACACCCAAAAGCGTCCGAGTCGCCCGAGATTCAGGGAAGACGATAAATGTAGTTGGTACAACTCTATAGCAGACACTTACAGGGACTCTTACCGTCAACACGTCTCGCTGTGTCTTTGTACCATCCGCTAATTTCACTATAATCTGCTGATTTCCAAAGTGAAATCCAAGTTTCCGTAGACATTTGTAGAATGAGTAAGATGCGACGCTTGTCTTGGCACATGTATCCACATACGCATTACCTACAATCTTTCCTACTCCAATCCCAATGGTGGGCCGAGGACGAACATCAGTCTCGACGTTCAAGGAACAGAAGCTTATCTCTGCTTTCTCGTGCTTCACTGGAAACTTCGCACAAGTTGTGCATTTGGACCTGACCACTCCTGGGGTACCACATCCATAACATGAAAATTTTGGTTGTGAAGGCGATGGTGCGTGAGTTCCTGAGGCAGTGACTGTCAGAGCTGACTTACTCGCTAAAACCGCAGCAGCTTCTTTCTTCTGCTTTTTATTGCATGTGTCTATAGTATGTCCAGGTAATCGACAAAAGGTGCACCGTTTCTTTTTAAATGTAGATATCTCTCTGTCTTTCTCCTTGTCATTTCCCTTTACCTTGTCTGTACTATTTTCTTCCGGAGGAGGTAGTTTTTCTAGTAACAGCTGTTCTACTCCCCTGGCTGCCTTCAATAGAGCATCAAAATTACTTACCGATTCTCTTGGCAACTTCACTCGAATTTTATATCGTATCTGGCCATATATCATATCGATCTTCTGTGTTTCTGTGTGTGACTCAGGCAGCTGGGAGAAAAGAGCCCTTTTCTTCGCTATAAATACCTCCGTCAACTCGTGTTCTTCTTGTTTGATGCACACGATGTTTTGGTATAGTTGGTATGCTGGTCTCTTAGGAGCAAACGCATGGCGTATTCTGGCTTCAAAATCTGACCATGTTTTTACCTGTTCCTTCATACCGTTCCACCAGGTGGCAGCTTCTTCTTTAAGAATCAGTGGAATGCTCCTAATAGCGTCTTCATCGCTGATTATTTCGACTGATTTGAACACGGTTGCTGCAGCGAGGAATGCTTCTACGGTTTCTGTGTCCCGAGTTCCATTAAAGGAAACTTTACATGAAGCGAATGATCCACGTCGCTGCTGCGTACCTATCACGGTAAGAAGCTTTTCGAACTGCTCCGTTGAGAGATTCATCGTACCAGGTTCTTGCTTGATCGAGCTAATTTTATGCTTCGGACTAGCTTCTTTCCGGGCCTTTACGTTGAGCGCCAGTTTGTAACAAGTAGTGTCTCCACTAGCTTCAGGTCTTCATAAAAACACCACTTCTACAGTAAATTAAGTTTATTCCTTTAACAAGTAGTCGTTAAGTACAAAATAATATTCAAACAAAGTAGGTACGATAGTAGGTAGGATGACGATCCAGGCGACGTTCGTTAGGCAGCGAGCAAGACGAAACGACCGCAAGGTACGTCGAGGGGTAAGGGACGGGGGGAGCGCCTGAGCTCACAACAACACCTTTCCAATACTGGATACGATGCAGCGCGAGCGCAGACTGAATGCTCCGTAGCCGCGGATCGCCTTATATAGGCGAGCGGCGGGGCTGACGTCTCTGTGTGCGTGGACCTGTCGTCGGAGTGGGGCTCGTACTCGCGCGCATAGCGTGATTCATGGTAGGCGGTGCTACATTATTATTTTATTTTATTTTATTTATCTAAAGAAGAAAATTACGTTTTTATAAATAGGTAGGGTATGGCACTTAAAAACGTAGCCTACCGGAATATCTAAGTGACCTAAAATAAAAAATGAAATCCTATTCTATTTCAATAAACTTAATATTTCCTTACTTATATTATAAATGCGCCTCAACTACCGATCATCATGAAACGCATGTTGTCAGGAATACCAAAAAAAAACATCTACATTAACGCTACATTACCCGAGGACGAAACCTCGTGTATAAATAATATACAGTACTTATCATAATAAGTTTTTTTTATCCTGTTTAAGTACCTAGGTATAACAACCATGGATGGGTCGTAACGTAAACAGTGGACGATTACCCGAAAATAGCCCAAACGTCTTAAAATGGCAACACTTTTCGTTTCATAGCGTGACACAAGCGAGACAGGTAGCTGTTGCCAGCTATCTATTCTATAAAGACCTTCGTCACACCTTTGCAGGTAGTTGGTGGGGGGAACCTCAGGGGTATAGAATAATGTGTCTGCCACACGCAACAAATGCGAAATAGTCATGCAATGACGTCATTACCAGCTGATCAACCATCAACCCCAATTGGGTTTCTAAGAATTTTACGCAATTGACCAGATCATACGCATGAGTCATAGCGACGTCGTGATCTATCTTAAAGTTTTTTTTTTAGCACAGCCTACAACGACACAGCTAAATCCCCTGGCCACCGACGGGCAGCAGCGTCGGTGGTGCGAGAAGCTGTGCCCTGCGATCCCCAACCCGCATGCCCAGCGTGGGGATTATGGGCATATCACCCTTTATTAGGGGAGGCCTATGTCCAGCAGTGGACTTATATAAGCTGGTGTGTGGTGTGTGTGTGTATGGTTCTGTTAGAAGTTGGCTGGAAAAACCTTGCCTTCCTAGGTAAATGTATTTTCAAGCTAGTGCTATTTACGACCACGTTTCTAAGTTCCCTACAGCGCAGCTAATCAAAAAAAACATTTGATCAAATTGATGACCAGGAAACTCAATTGTCAGAGAGCCCCGAAATAAAGAGTCATTCATAGCTACCGAAGTAAAGTATAAAACTGTGTGATAGCGTTTACGCAAAGCAAGATCCTGAGTAGGATTAAGGAAGTCGAGATTTTCCTTAATGAAGCAAGAAATCTTACGTTAAATACAAGATTACAATCCCGTTATCTAGACAAGACTAGATTCCTTCCTTCTTCGTGAGAAATAGTGGCCAACTCTATTGTCGGAGTTTTTAGGCCGACCAAAGGATTATAGAAAATTAGGACCAACATTTTAACGTGCCTTCAGAAGAACGGAAGCGCTGAGCAGATCTGAATGCCACTATACAGTATCCCATCCAAATAGTGACCGGGCGGAGTACTGCTTAGTAAAGCAGGCTAGGAGTAGTTACTTAAAGTAAGCTACACCACGAGCACTTCCTATAGAGACTAAACAGTGGGAACATAAAATAAAGTTTAAAACAACAAGTAATATCACAATGGACCTTGATCTTGAAAATAGCAATTTGAAATGTCTATTGCTCACAAAACTATAAAAGGAGCTTATAAAGTTGAAGTTGAAATGGGCTGGTCGTCTGAAAGAAAATGGGCCAAAGATGTTACAAAATGGCACCTTAGAGAAGGGAAAAGAGTGAGAGGAAGACCATTCCGAAGATGGGAAGACGACATGAAAATGATGGCACACTATGGAGAAGGAAAGGGAGCGTCCATTAAAATTACACGAGGTGTTTAAGGGGGAGAGTGGATTGAATCAAACCTCATCCATTCTCACGTTGGGAAGATGGGGGGGGGGTCCGGCAAATATCACGTAACTTTTTTCTTCAAGAAACATTTTAGAATTACGAACTGGGTCAAATTCCTTTATTTTCATAGGCACTACCACTTGGCACTATTAGAAGAATTAAAGGGTTTTACTTTCCCGTGAGACTACTGGTAGTGCTACGAATAAAAGTACATTTCCAGTGACTGAATCTTGAATCTTGAATCTCGTGATTGGAACCCTTGGAACGGTACAGAGTTAGATACCTGATTTTAAAAGGATTATATCCTTTTTACTTTTATTTTTTTATATTTTTGTGTTACAATGTAAAAACGATTAAAATGATGAAAAATGAAAAAAATAAAGAAACCGAAACTAAAAAAAATTGAAGTTAGTTTTTCAAGGAAAAACTAAGCGTCATCGGTTTCGGTATACACTCATGGACATAATTTAAGGAATGGAACAAAATATAGACAGATCGGATTTTTTTGTATGTACTATATAAATTTACCTAAGCACTTTATTAATTTTGCCATTTTAATTAAAATAAAACTAACTTCAGTAAAAGACACAAGGCTAATGAACAGAAATGTAAAAAATTATGTTTTGAACTAAAGTCATGGCTTAATCATAAATATAAAAAAAGTAAATGATTATTTTTTTCATATAATTCAAACGCATGAGATTAGGGGAAGGAGAGGGGGTCGAGCAAAATCTCACGACATCTCACCAAGTGGGATTGGGTGAGTATTTAGGAAGATCGCCGGATCAGAATGTCTATAGGATCAATGTTGTCCTAAAATTTCAACTTTTAAAACAAGGTATCAAACTTGAAATAACTGGAATGTCTTGTTGCAATTAGTTCAACTGGTTGAACTTAGTAGATTATGTGAACCTATAGCAATCCACTACAAGATATAGGTGCCCTCCAAGGTACGCCACGGAGCCTAATTAAAACACCCAGATATGCAGATCATAGATGCATTTGTCTCGCAGCTGTAATCGGACTCTATACCTTCTACATCTCAGGCGCTGCTCCACAACGATCTCTCCTCATCTACTATCAAGAATATTATCATTAACTATAGAATCAAAACTATCTGCCTCCATGTATTTTAGCCAATGCCTTACTATCATCATCATCATCATAATCGGCCTATAGCTGTCCACAGCTGCACATAGGACTCCCCTAGTGAGCGCCATTGTGCCCTGTCCTGAGCGCGACGCTTACCATCGCACGTGGCAAATGTGCCATGTAGCCAGGATTCTGCGCACTCTCGCTACATGGGTGGGAACGGTCTTGTTTAAGGTTGAAGGTTAATGTCCTATTAGTTTTAAAACGAATAGGTGAAGGGTCTTGAAAATTTCAACACAGAGGTGGTGAATTATATCTATTGTTTGTTTGCTAAAATCGCAGAAAATATTAAAGAAAATTTAGTTAAACAGTTTATGCCATGTAATGTTGCCAGCAAAAAATGTGCTGTTTTCCTAATTATTGTGGGAGATTTTGATTAGGAATAAAATCTTTGTTAAACTTATTAACCTTTATTAACTTAAACAAACATAAGGATCCTTATGTTTTAATTTTATTTCACGTTATTTATTTGATTTCACTGATGATGGCATTTATCAATAGTGCTCTTTAATATTCTCCTGTATGTATTGTGAATTCTTTTACCAAATTAAGAGGTTAACATAGATTTTATTCCTTATCAAATCTCCCACAATAATCGGGAAAACAGAAGATATTTGACGTTTAATGATGTGGTTGAGTGAAATTACAATCACTTTTATATTTTGGCACAAACTAAAACACTGTTATTTTATTTCGATCCACTAATATGATTGCCGATAATATTACAAAGTCATAACAATCAGTTATTTTCTAATCAATTCACTTTTGAGCTTATGGTGATAATTAACTGGTGGCAATTTGTACTCTATGAAAACGTAAGGCAGGTTCAAATAAAAAAACGAGATAGGTACTTTTTTGTATTTTAAGTGTTAGCCCACACTTCAGGAAAAAGCTAAGATTTTATGATCCTATCCTACTTCCTACTATTATTATAAATGTGAAAGTTTGTGAATATGGGTGTATGGATCCTAGTTACTCTTTCACGAAAAAACTTTAAAATGCATTTAGATGAAACTTGAAACGAACGTAGTCAGTAGTTAAGGCGACTTTTTAATGGGGTAACACGCGAGCGAAGCCGCCGGCGGAAGCTATAAAAAAACTACTTATATTTTCGGGAAAAATCGAGATCAGGCAACATCGAACTTTTTATTTCAAGCATTATAGCTATCTCTATAAAATCAACTGTCATTCTCGAAGCAGTCCAGTTTAAATAAAAGAGATCAATATATGTTTACTTCAAAATGACAATGAGTTTCAAAGCTACGTCTTCGCCATTCGATAAGTGGAACTTACGAGGTTACTATATTTTGACACTTGCTATGGAGGTTGGCATCTCTTGTTATTTATCTCAATGTATTATACATATATTATACCTATCTTTATTATGTGCCACAGTTCAGTTGCCATGTATGACAGAGCTTCTTTAGAAACATTGGACGAAAGGTAGGCACAGATACAGAAGAGAGCTAGATGATGTCTTAAAATTCATTCATGCTTTGAACATCAACTCATACGGCCGATCTCTACTTTCTTAAGTCCATATATCATTTGCAAGAAAGGGATGCCTACTTTATCTCAATGTGATTGCTGCGACTTCGTACCAGGGCATTTCTACGAACCATATATATTGCGAGAACTGTCAAATATCATTCAGATTTGTCAGTTTCTGAGATATACCATCTAATAGAATCAAATATATCGAATCGTCAGAATCAAGCCCCTGCATATCATTTTATTCGAGCGCCGGTACGATTTTCTTTTTGAACTAATTTGAAGTTGCATTGAGAAAAGTATGCACCCCTTTCTAGTTAATGATATGGACATAAGAAAGTAGAGCTTAGCCATATGAGTTGATGTTCAGAGCATGAATAAATTTTAAGATTTCTTCGATGCTTTAGTTATAGTTTTTTGGTAAAAAGAAAGCGTGAAAGAGGATAATGCGTGTATCATTATCTGCCAGATGAAAGAGGTCCGTCAAATTGTTTATGGAAGTGAAAGATACCGCAATCAAAGAGCAAAATGGAGAGAATTTGCATCAATAAACAAAACAAATCCAAACTCTTTGCACTACACAGACAAGAGCATACATAAATGGAAAACACCCGGACCTGAGGCAAATATCTGCAGAACATGCAAATATTTGTACCGCAGTAAAATAATACTTAGATATGTAAGTAGTACTTATAATTTTTAATTAGCTCCAGTCTATAAATAACCTCACTAGTATGCGTACCTCACGATTATGTCAAGAAAACCTTTTCGTTCAATCATTGCGGTAGTAGGTAACATTCCATAAAAGCCCTAATGGTTCGCTAACCTTCTTAGGTGCATGCTGGGGAAGGCTAGGTAACCGCTGATACCTTGTTCTTACAAAAGTATACCAATTGGTATTTCTTTTACTGGATAATTCGATTATTCTTCTTGCTATTTTCCAATAAGACATTTTTCTTTGCTTTCGTTCTGATTTATTTTATTTATGTGGGAAGATAAAATTCATATGTTTTATAATTTGTACGTACATAATAGGTATCTACAGTCTAAGGGGGTTAGAACCCCTTAAACCCCCTTTAGATTTATGTAATAAATATAATGGTGGACTTTCACACATCATCTAACCCCAAACTAAGCAGAGCTTGTAGTATGAGAGCCACATGACTCACATTTTTTTAAATATACCTAAACTTAATAAACATATAAAATACCCCTAAGTTTACCTTAGACTGTAAGATAAACTCAGAGTTAACTTAGGAGTCCAGTATTATTTGTTTTTTTTTATTATTGTATTTATAACATATTATGACCCACCACATAAACCACTCATAGTTCTATTTTACAGTAAGTAGCTATATCTAAAGCATGTAAGGGGTTGCAACCCGCATCTTCGAAATCCAATCCATCCTCACCTGCACAATGGTGCACCTTGCTAACTAACAAACGAGGCTCTGGCGGCCGGCTGATCGTAGTATAGCGCAGCCAACACCGGCACAGATAAATCCCCTGGCACCGACGGGCAGCAGCGTCGCCGGTGCGAGAAGTTAATGTGCCCTGCGATCTCCAACCCGCGTGCCCCAGCGAGGGGATTATGGGAATATGTCCCTTTATTAGGGGAGGCCTATGTCCAGCAGTGGACTGATATGGGCTGGTGTGTGGAGGTATATCTATCAGTCTACCGTTGTCTGTTGTTTACTCTTCTACTCGTATTGCTGATACCCTGGTGTGGGTTTTTCTTCCGCCCCCGTAGAATGTACCTAAATACCAGACCTTATCCTAATCCTCTTAAGCGGGGAATTCACTAGACGAACATGCCCGCGGGCAAGTCTGCAGACATGCTCGCCGGACCTCGCTACGGTTACGGCCATACAAATTGTGATGAGAATAAAAACCACCAACGATCGCTTCCTGTAATTTTTGCTGTAAAAAAACATTATTTTTTTGTATCCAGTTTGTCGCTTAACACTCGTAACATGTAGATACAACACGTCACGCTGACAATAATTTGGTTAAAACTTAAAAAAAACTTCAACGAGTAGTCACCGTTGATTAGAAATACCTACTTACCAACTTAACAATACAGCGAACATGGACTAATTCGCATTGGATATTTAATCACGTGGCAAAGTACCCATAACAATGAGTAGTAAAAATAGCAATCCAACAATCTTCTACCTATAATGATATCTAGCGAAGGCAACTCGGCTATTCTGCAACGTTTTTGTGTCGGCTATACAGAGCCACGACAATCGGTTAGTTCCAATCATGACGTTGCGTCGGAACTACATTTAAAATGTTATTTAAAAGCATAATATTGTGTACGATAATTTGTCTGATTCGCTGCGAAGGGACTGATAAATCGAAGCCTCTGGTTTTGCCTATGCCTCTGCAGCTGCCGACCCGGAACGACCGCGCGGAGCAATGCTGGCTACGGATTGAGGATGTTGAAGTCACGGAGACGGTCGCGCTCTATTGCACGATCGCTCAGGCGTTCTTCAGCTTCTACATCCATGATTACAACAATAGGAAGATGACGGAGGACGCTGTTGACGTGAGCCTTTGGATCGAGAAGCCTAGCGGCGGGAAAGACGATGCATATGGACCACCGAACGACAACGGCATAAAAGACTGGAGAGTCACTACTATGATGGATCCTATAACCAAAAGCAGAGTGTATGTGTCCAAAGACGCTGACTGCAGATTGCTTATGTATACCAGAGAAGCGATATCTAATTACAAAGTGGACTGTGCGACTATTTTGTATTTTGTTAATGAACACAGTGGATGTGCGACGTCTAAGATTCCCTATATGTTGTTGTTTTTCTATGTTTTCCTTGTGTCGTTATGTAAGTAATTTATTCTGTTGTTATCAATAATCATTATTAATTATACTGATCAATCATACATTCCTACATCATACTTTATACAATGTAAGTAACAGGTTAAACACCAGTTTAATTGCATTTAAGTCTAATAAAATGTTTGAAATATTTATTTCTTTTTTCTTGATATTTTCAAGATATGTTACATCAATTTGACATTCTGAATAATTTTCCAAAATTATGATTATGTCACGAAGACATTTTGGGCACGAAACCAACGAAACTAAAACCTTATTTCATAAAAATTTAACCTACCACAATAATCATGCATGACCTAATTTAGTAGAAGCAACAGTAGGTAATTACAATAAAAGAAGATATTTTGAGCACAAAACTAATTACCTATCTATTAATCGTATGCTAGTAGAAAATATATGTGCCACATTAATCAAAAAGACCTAACTTAGTAGAAGCACAGAATATAGTAGAAAGTATCAATAGGTAATTACAATTATCAAAGGTATTATGGGCACAAAAGACAAAACCTATTTTATATGCTAGTAGACTAGTAGAAAGTAGAATGTACCACAATTATCAAACAAGACCTAACTTAGTAGAAGTACCTAACATTAATTACAATGATAACAAATAACCTAGTGCCTTTTATAAAACCGAAGTAGGTATCGTTTTCTCGAAGGTCAGACTGACAACAGCATTCGTTCCACCTGGTTTGCGGTTGATGAAAATTGTATTTATTTTTATCATCAATTCGTTTCGTTTTGAAACATTACGGCTCGATTATTTATGTTGCTTTTAAAAATTCTTTACATCAATTTGGCATTAATAATATATCTTGTTAAGTAGCGCATCATATAATATAAATTTATCCAGATTATTACATTTAACATTACAGAAGAAATACCCAAGACGTGTTACTCACATAAAATATAAGGAAGTAGGTACATACATACATAGATATAGTATTCGAATCAGAACCTTTATCAGATAGAGGTTTGACCCTTATAAAGGCGACTATAAGGGTCAAACCTTCCTCTCGCTCGCACTATTCAACATTTTAGAAGATATCAAATCACTGCATGTAGTTATGCAAAATACCAAACCTTCACGGCCTAGAAAATAACAATACAAAGGTTCAGCAATAATATCATTGTGATTCTATCACGTTTTCCTACCAAAAAAACTTGCACCAATGTGATCAATTTTGGTGCAAATGTTTTGGTAGGAAAACGTGTTGGGTTCAACATGATATCCCTGCTAAACCTTTGTATTGTTATTTTCTATTTTGTTATTTTGCATAACTTTATTCAGTGATTTTATAAGCCATGTCGGAGGCCTTCGGGCGGCCTAAAAACTCCGACACCAGAGTTGGCCACTAGCTTATACGAAGAAGGAGAAGAAGAAGAAGTGATTTTATATCTTCAAAAATATTGAATAGTGCGAGCGAGAGGGAGGTTTGACCCTTATAGTCGCCTTGCGGTGTACAGGTTTTTATTACATTATACCTCATACATACTATACGTACGAAATCCCTTCAGTATCGCACTAATAAATATAAAAATTTGTGTGAGTTTGTGTGTGAGTATGTTTGTTTCTACTAAACTGACTTAACTCTATTATGGCTGTTTAGGTTACAACTTTCGATGAAATTTGTGACCCAGATTAACATGTAGGCTACTTTTCATTCCTTCAAAAATTCATCTAATGATTTATGATATCATTTTACCGTTTCGTAGCCTCCTTCGACATCGTCTCATCTGACCATCGACCAGGGCCCAGTAGGCCAGTAGCGTAACCACTGCCGAATATGTTAAAAATAAGACAGTACGACAAAAAATATAAAACCTATTGACGATATTTATATTGTAAGGTTTTGAAAAGTTGGTCTTCAGCAGATTACAGGTGATGCTGCAGCATCAGGTCAAGTTTACCATGTTCTTATGTTTTTTTTGTATTTAATTTCGAATCTATCAGACGTGTATAAGTTGCTCACTTGACAAGAAAAGCTGATGATCTAAAGATCATCTAAATCTAAAGATCTAAAGAAATTAGATTCAGCCGTTTATTCTTGAATCATAACTAAGAAAACTCTCGTTCAAAAGTCACCTTTGAAAAAAAAACTATCAAAATCAGTTCATCCGTTTAGGACCTACATATGTTTAGGAGACACATAGTACACAGATAATACACGTTAACTGATAACACCCCTTCCTTTTATATTATTTACTTCCTTTTATATAACACTTTATTTAATTGTAAACTCGTCTAAAATACATTTTTTACTATAATTATACTTAATACTATATATTTTATATTTTTTTTGAGTCTGGGTGTTTTCTATGTAGGTATAATAAGCGTACAAAAAAATCTATTTTTATCAGTTTATCAGTCACGTGGTTCCCATAATACGAGCTCTGCTTAGTTTGGGGCTCCATGATGCGGTGTGATAGTATCCTGCATTATGTATTATTTATTTTGCGCTAAAATATAAGTATAATGTAGTCTTTTAATAAAGTATACCTACAGTATTTAAAATTTTTTAGGCACGTGACCTTGAAGGCGAAGGAAAGTATAATTTAGAAAAAAACGTCTCTTTTCTCAGGCAGTAGAAAACAAATAAAAAAGATACTTTCTCTTCTCTCATTGTAATTTTATGGAAGACTAAAGGGTAAGTTCCTGGAAAACTTGAAAATAATAACTTTTTTTCTGTGGTTAGGTCACTCACACATTGAATATGTTGAAATTCGCATTCTGATGTTCAATTTCCATAAAAGTGACATTGATGCGGGCGATGAAACTTGAAGAATAGATTAGATAAATAATATCCTAACTACTTCCTTCTCCGTATGAGCTGTGGCCAACCCTGGTGTAGGAGATTTTAGGCCGCCGACATGGCTAAACGACTGAAAAAGAAAATGATCTGATAAGAAAACCAAAGTAAGCCACGCCATGAACCTCTCTTTTAATCTATGAACGCTTCAGTAGCAATGAATGCGATAAGAACTACACGACATGGTTGATATCCAAATTCATTCAAACTATGAGAACTAACGACCTCTGTGGCGTAGTGGGCGCCCCGAGAACCCGGTTGCGAGTTCAATTCTCGCCGCAAAACAAATGTTTGTATGATCTGGAAAAAATATCTCGGGGCTGGTTGTTTTCTAAGTATAATAAGTTACAATTTACAAAAAAAATATTATGGTAGCATAACATAATAGATTATAGAAATATAGAAATATATTTATTGCTGTAACCAATTTTACATAAATGTGTATCTAGGTTGGGATCGTCCTTTATGTAGACAATGCTTGTGTTAGAACACCCCGCTCTTCCATACTCACTATTAATCATGTGACTAGGTACAGTTCACTGACACGTTTTATAAGACAAGAAAAAAAGTTTAAGCTAGGTATGTACAGTAAATAATAATAATTGTGTGCGTGTGCGTCGGACCGGACGAAATCGGACTCGGAAAAACCTAAATATTAATAACTTACATATAAGTACATTTATTTATTATTTTACATTCTTTTATGTTTCATGTTTCAAAATTGATATCTTCTGTCGTTTTTGTGTAGCCCAAAAACTTCTATGGGTAGAAGTAGTAGTAAAGCCGGGACCAACATCTTAACGTGCCTTCCGAAGCACGGAAGCGCTCAAATCTAAATGTCACTAAATAGTCAGCCATCCAAGTAATGACCGGGCGGAGTGTTGCTTAACGACTTTATTAAGGGAGGCCTATACCCAGCACTGGATGATAGGGTTCTATTAAAAGTAAAGTAAAGTAAAATAAAGTTTATTCAATACGAACATTAAGATACACTTTGAATCGTCAATGTTTTTAATTTACACCCATTCGTAACGTGACCAAACAGAGAAGAATTGGCAAGATACTCTGCTAGGCTTATATTTTTTTAATGTCATTTATACAATATTTTAAGAAGAGTTAGAGACAGTTTTATATTAAGCTTTTTTGTCATCTAAATAATCTGTAATTTTATAATACCTATGCTTTATTACGGAGGTTATGTTTAACAACATTTTTGAATTTATTTACAGAATAAAATTTAATCACTTCATTTAGGATTTTGTTGAAAAAACGTACACTTCGCTCTTTAAATGATTGACTAACTTTAATATAACTGGTGGTTTTAAATACCCTATCACATGAATTACAACAGAGTTGACCTGCAGAATTGTAATAGTATGTTTAGGAGGACTTATGTCTCTCTTTATATTAAGTGTTAAATACATACAAGACAGCTTAGGCCTTAATGTGGGCCCATGTTACGATTTAGGTATGCCAAAAATCTAGACTCGTCTCAGTTTAGAACAATTTATAACTGAATCGTTGATCACAGTACCGCCCCTGGCCGCCTGCAGCAAAATATAGAGTCATGTCATACTAGAGGGCGTTTGCTGCATTGAACCGATATGAGTATACATTATATGTACATCCGTGAACCTCTACATCTATCTACATTATATTATAAAGAGACAACTTTACGTTTTGTTTGTATAATGTTTGTGTGAGCATAACTCTTGAACCGTTGGTCCAAAATGCGTGAAATTTGGTACATCGATAGGTTGTACTTGAGAAATTAGTTCGTAAGTATATCGATTAAATCACAGCAGGTTTTTAAGATAATATCTTTTGGAACCCCATATTATGAGGTTCCAAAAGGGGGCCTTAAAAAAAGGTGTAAATTTATTGAGTGGAGTGTCATAAGAAAGATGTTTGTACATTCCAAAATGGTTTTCATGTAAATTCTAGAGTTTTTGAAATACGCCAAACAGTAATATTTAGATATATAAACATTTCAACATAAACTCCTATTTGTTGGAGTTTCGTTGACATCGTAGTTCAGATTATTTGAATATTATATTATAGATTACGCTATAAATGCGATTTTAGTGTTTCCGCATGAGGGAATCGTTTTTGCTGACAGGTTTGCTGTTAGACACAGCCATAACAAGCTTGTAGCAGATAAAACGTTTGCCGGACAACGCGTGATGGATACGACACGACTCTATAGTACGCCAAGTCATCAATATGGTACGAGATGTAAGTCAACGCTAAAGCGAAAATAACAAAGTAGGCAACAGGTTACTTACCAGTAAACATATACACGAGACGTAATATTAAATATGAATCAGATTAACTCTTGGGAGACAAAACAGATAATCCTAATCGAATAGGTGTCAGCCAATCTCCCTAACAATAATCCAGAGGGGACCCTGAATATCACGTTCCGTCTGTTACCTATGTAAATAGAAACTGGGCTGTGTAGCAAATATCATTATGGTAAGTAAATAATGTAGATTGATAAAATAAAATCAATCGTGCAGGCCTTCATCTTTCTGTTTGAGAGGATAAGTACATTCAATAAATGGCCAATGCATTGGGATTATGCCCAGCATTAGGCCGATTATGTCTGAAATTATGAAGACGTCAAACATTACAACAGTCACATTATAAACCTTGAGCTCATCTATATTTACGTATACCGCTTGACTTCTACTAGGATTATCTCCTATGTTATGAGTTTCAAGACATGTGCAGTCACATAAGCATGCACCATGGTATATAACGCTATACCCATACCCAGATTCAGAAATGAAAATCATATTGATATGTTAGTTTTGCAGCCTTTTTCTTCCCAGCTGGCCATTTGAATCAGAAACTTACAGCTCATGATGGAACTAGCACATGATCGACCAATGTAACCATTAGTTATAACAAAGTACTGCTACGAGGGAACGCTTCGCGTCAACTTGAAGCATAAAGGTTTTAAGCCTCCTGTGCCTGTTATTTCACCGACAGTCAGCACCTACACAGCAATGTTGCTCTCTCTACCACTTCTGAAGTACTAACCTCTAATTTTTTTTACTCAAACTCGCTCCTTATTTTTAATAAGTACCAATCTAACTGTAAGTACCTAAGTATTATTTTTCAGTCAGCCATTTGCACTCTCTTAGATCATTTATTAAGTCACCGATTAAGCATTTACTTTGTCATTCCCATTTCCCCTAATAAGCTTCGATTTATCATCAGTGCGTCTGGGAGAGACAGGCTGCTTGAACTAAATGAATGAAAGGGTCGTCAATTGAAGAGCCTGATATTGTTTTTATAGCAGTCTTTAGTAGTTTTAGTGCTTTGTTTTTGCAGGGATCATACAGATACATACGGGGTGTAAGGGTTTTCAACCTCCACCTTCGTAACCCTATCTGATGGAGTGAAAATTCTTTACGCATGTCCTTAAACTCGGGAAGAGTTAGAAGGGTCTGTTGGACTACGTCAGCAACTAGCTTGCGCTAGATCGGCATCCTACCGATTAAAAACACACCCTATTCCGTCGCTAACTGTAGGGCATCATCGAACCATTCATCGCCTTATGAAGGGCTCGACGCTTCAGTAGGTCTTGACAAGGACATGGGGTCCCGTTAGGATTATTTCATCTTCAATACCCACAAGACAACCTCACCTGCTCGAGGTGCACCCTGCTAACTGGGTTCTTGCGGCTGGCTGACTGAAGCTTAACGCAGCATAGTACAGACACAGGCACCAGCATTAGCAGTCCGAGCAGCTGTTCCCTGCGATCCCCAACTCGCATTCCCAGCGTGGAGATTATGGGTAGGTATATCCCAAGTTTAATTTAAAGAGAATTATGTTAAGTAAAGATTTTCTACTCTATTTCTATTCTTTTTTATCCCCCTTCTTGTAAGGGGAGGCTTATGTTCATTATGTTGTATACAGATAAAATTATTTCTTTTGAGTGCTTTACCGACTGTGGTAATATCTTTCTATAGGCTAGTAGATAAAGATAGTGCGCTTTAAAAGGCCACCATTCTGAAATATGAAGTGGGAATAATGTTATATTGTTGCAATATTCTTAATACACTATTGGTGTTTTCCAAAATACGTAATAGATTTTTAGAATGGGAACATAAATTACGTACCTATGTACCAACTTCTCTATGCATAGTTTTGATATATTACCTACCTATACAAACAACTGAGTCAACGCTGCAGAATGTTTGTTCTGACACAATTTAATGTTACCTACTCAACCATTTTATTTTATTTATCAGCCATTATCTATTAGCAAATCGATCTGGTAGGTAGGTACCTTTTAATTTTATTTCCGACCAATTAATGAAATTGGTAGGTAGTATTTCTAGGAACTGTATATAATGTACCCATCAAACGTGTAGCTGTAGGTACATATACATATGTAGGCATGTACAGAATTAGTAATTAATTACAGATAAAATCGTACAAAAAAGTCATGGTCATGTTATGACCTTTGCTAATATGTGTAAGTTTGTTTGTTTGTAGTTTTCATGACCAAAAATGAAAGCTTTTCTCGATGCTTCACCAACCAAGTACCTAGGTGCTTGATGAAAATCAGAGCTGTATCTTATCCTGTGGTTATGCAGCACATATCTGAGCAAAAAGCTGTTTTCCAAGGTCTCTCACCGCCTAACATGATTCCAAGTTTCATCCAAATCTGTTCAGCCGTTACAGAGTTGAGTTGGAAGAAACATACTAACGTGCAGGAAAAGCAATAATTTCGCAGTTTAATACTAGCTTCCACCCGCGGCTTCGCTCGCGTGGCACTACTGTACTATAATAATAATATATATAAATAATATTCATAATATTTTTATTTTGTACATTTTTATTGATTGCATCACTTATTTACTGTTCAGAAACTTACCTCTAAAGTTTCTGAACAGTACACCTTTCGACCAAGTTCTTGTTTAGTAAGCACTGAAAAATGATTGATGTATGGATGTTTGTTATTCTTTCACGCCAGAACGGCTGAACAGATCTGGATAAAACTTAGAATACCTACCTATACATAGGATAAGGCATAGATTAACACATAGGGTATACTTTTTATCCCGGTACGAGTGAGGCGAGTGAGGCGCGGGCGGAAGCTAGTCAAATATAATTAATCACCTTTCCCTGGGGTACAAGTTAGCTGGTCATCAAAGGTCATTACGTACAATATAAGGATTACCTACAAAAACATGTTGTAATTGAAAATGCGTAGAACAATGTCGGTGTCAGTGATGGATCACCCAATCAACCATGTTTGTTCAGACCCGTTTTTCATGTCACTGTATTTTGAGCCGCTCTATTCTATTTTCACCAAAACGCATTTTTCATCGGTTTTCATAGGTTTACTTATTAGGTATTTGCACGGTGTTCCTTTCCTCAATTAGAATAAGCTAATTATATTATTAGTCGTTCTGCTCGCTCTCGATCAGCGGGGTGATTGGCTAACTCTGTTGCAAGCAGAAATGATTGACACCGATCCTGTTTCTACAAACTTTGACATTTAATCCGTCGAAATACAATTGACAGACTGTCTCATTTTGACACAAAAACAGGATCGGTATCAATCATTTCTATTTGCAACAGAGTTAGCCGATCACCCCGCTGGTCTTGGCTGAAAATCAGTGTTTTTGCTTTCAAGCAAAAAGTTTCACTGAGCCAAGGCCTTTTTGTTGCGCTGCGGCACACAAACTTACATAAAAGTACATAATTTGTGTAAGTACTTACACTTTGAAATGTTTGTAATTATGTAAACTTTTGTGCTCTATTTTAAAATTGTTATTAATGTAAATTGTGTGTGCCTGTAGTAACAAATAAATGATATATCTATCTATTATCAATGTTTTGAGCTTTGTTTCATAAATTTTACATGTTACGTTTTTCATATTATTATAGGTTGATACCTACAAACAAATTTTAGTTCATAGTTATTTCCACCGTGACACAATCCATAAAAATATAATAATATGAAAAACGTAACATGTAAAATTTATGAAATACAAGATAAATATATAATAATAAATAACTTAATCTGTTTAATTTAATTAATACGTAAATAATTACGTTAGAAAGTACGTATTTTCGTATGTATTTTGTAAAATAATATAACTAATTTAACTAATGAAAAATGATTTTTTTTTTCAATTATTATTAGTAGGATAGGCTGCTGGTAGAATAGCTGGATGCGTCGAGCTGAGGACAGGGCACCATGGCGCTCTTTAGGAGAGGCCTATTCCAGCAGTGGACTGCTGTAAGCTGATAATATTGATGATGACTAGTAAGAAGAAGGATACCACTAGCTATAAACCTTAGCAAGGTTTTATTATATGGGTTGTTGAGTTGGGTACTAACTTACATGGCCGGAACAAGAAAAGTTAGATGAGTTTGGTAAACATTCTCTAGTGTGGTTGAAAGTGAAAACAATTGCAAATTCTTTGTATTTAGGTCACTACGTTACATTGTTGTAAGTATTGGCAATTTATTCATATAAAGCTTATGCTTCATATATAGAAATGTATTACGTTATAGAACTATTTTTTTACACAAAAAGTAGGCATCTTAAAGGAGAAAGTTTGTCAAATGTTAATGTTTGTTTCTCCTTCACGTCAAAACTAATGAACGGATCGAGTTGAAATTTTGCACATATTTAGTTCGGATCTTGGAATAACATATATTCCAAGATCCGAACTAAATATGTGCAAAAAAAATATAGGCTATTTTGAGGTACCGCGCGAGTGAAGCCGTGGCCGGAAGCTATACATTAGATTCCTGAAAAATTCTGTCTAGTCCATCATTTATATAATCAAAAAATATTGGGCACGTATTATTCTTTTGTAAATTAAACTAAACATAACAAAGATAAAGTAAAAAATAAAATAAAATAATACGTACACTTTGTTTATACTTTGATGCTCTTTATCTTTGTCAATTTCTATTGATTCGATTAATAAAAAATATGTGTCAAAATATTTTTTGTTTAGATGGACTAAATAAAATTATAATTTCTTTACCCAGGCAACATCCTTATTACATGATTCAACGATTTCTCCACTCTTCGTCCTATTGAGGTCATGTTGTATGGTAAGTAGCTGTAATGCCATATGGAGCAATGTGTGGATCAAAGCAAATATAAAGCAAGAAAGATTTTCTAAAAGTTGGTGTCTTTTTGATGCATAAAACCACCTAAGTTGTGGTTTTATGTACAATTATTTATTGAAACTCAGAAACGAAAAACCCGACTCCGTTTCTTTCCACAATTTTTATGTGGAAAAAATATGTAGATTATTTGGTTTTCCGGTCAAAATAATGTGTATTAGTTTTAAATACCTACTTTTTTATAATCAACGTTGATAATGAAATGGAGAGGGTATTCTCCAGGAGTTTTTATTATAGGCGTGCGCGCTTTAAACAAAATTCTGTGCCCAATTTATTCTCCCGAAAAACATTTTAGCGTTATACAAAAGAGGAAACGAGACACTACCTGTTTTTGGGCATTTTATTTCAGATAAATCAGGCACAGATTTGGTTTAAGCGCACTCCCCTATAAAAACTTCTTAGGTTTTCGCTACATGTTCAAAAAGAAAAATATTTAGTTTCAGCCAGTCTTCATCACAGAGTAGGTAGGTTCTTAAAATTCCAAGAAGTTCTTAACATGGGAAAAACCATAAAGTATAATATACATGGAATAAATATTAATACTTACATTTAAACCTCCCCGAAATTAACGTATCAGAGAAAAAGTTTCTCCAACCTCTTATATATTATATTGGCTGTTTTCAGCCAATAAAAATAAACGGAGAAAACAGTGTTTATTTTTTTATAAAGATTTCAAAACTGTACGGGCGGACTGCTTGCTGCATGCATACATTGCTCTTTTTTTCGTATTTAGATGAGATAGTTAGGTTGATATTATGTTATTATTTTGTACTATGTGTACGTAACTACAAAAATAATTGAAATGACGTAGATAAGTAAAGTCTTTTGCTAAATATATTCAGAATCATAGTCTGATTGCAACCTCCTAGTTTTCGTTAGTCTTTTTACACGCTCTATAATTTTCTAATTGAAGAAAAGGAGAATGCCTAGAACCCGTACCAATTGCGTCAAAACCGAACGTATCCCATAAAATTTATTATATTTTATAAATGACATTAACATTTACTTTAGTTTTACACACCGACGGGATTAATAATCAAGTAAAAAATATATTGTTGATTTGGTTTCCGCCGCACGTCGCCATTAGACTGCAACAACCAATGATATATACGTTACGATGGCAACAAAAATTGACGTTAAGTGTTACTATGGCTAATAACCCTCATTTTTAATTATTTTGACAGTAGAATCGACTAATAACATAATGGAGATTTTTTTGACGCACTCACTTTAGTCTTGGTACCGAGCGCCATACATCAGACAGCATTCTCCTTTATAGATTCAGAGCCAGATTGTGAGCTCTAAAAAGTCTAAGGTTTCTATGAAGCTGGATTTCTGCAGCCAATATGCCCATGACCCTTCCCTGACCTTGGCAAGCTCACAAAGGTCACGACTGTATAAAATATCCCGGGGAAGATTACAGTAAGGGTTGTTTATATGACATCTGTGGGGTATAAGGTGGAATCTACGAGGGGTACGTTAAATGCACGTGCAAAATTGGACCTTAAAGTTGTTAACCATCATCATCATTTCATAATAAATTTGTGCATATTGATATTTCGCCATTGTCAGCTTCATTCGTCAGCGGTTTGGTCGCGTTACGAATTGATCTAAATTTTAAATAAGACCGGTTAAGTGCGAGTGCGCCCACCGTGGATGACGTCAATGGCGTGCGATACTAATTAATAAGGTTTTCGTCGTAATTAAAATGTGTACGTCCCATAGAAAAATTGAAAACGGCTTTAGAATGGGCAAAATAGGGCCTTTCAGATAACACCATATTTGACCGTGTAACTTGCTTTATAGCTTGACCACAGCTGTCATTACATTTATTGAGGTTTCTACAAAACCATATTAGCTAGAGACTTTGCTATAAATTTTCTTGTAAAATATAGATATACTTTCAGTTTTTTTCTTTAGTATAAATTTCAGGTTTCTCTCTTCGCAAACTTCGGAGTTAAGGGTTAAGTTAAGGGGTATGGTCATTTTTTTTACTTTTTTCATCTAAATCAAAAACTATGCATGATCTTGTCATGATTTCTTTAATATTATAAGTTTATTTTAACAATCATTATTATTCAAGAATTTATTTTATAAGCAAATATTAATTACCGGATGTAAAAAGTATTAATCATGTATATTGTGGCAACTGAGGACCTGACGGACGAAAACCACAGAGCAAATCTCTGGTTTTGTCGATGGTCGGATTTTGGAGGGAGGGATTGTCTGAGAGTGCCTAACGAAAAATAACGAGGCTTGGGAATTCCGAAAAGTGAAGCGGTAGCGACAAGTCGTCTTGAGAATTGAGATTGAGCCACAAGCCTCGTTAGTTTTTGAACAAAATGATCTCCAAGTAACCTCTGTGCAATAATATCTGGATCCAAAAGCAAAAATAAAGTCTTATCCCAAGATAAATGTGTATCATTTTTCACAATATCAAAAAAATAAAAACTGTTATATACTGTTCAAATCAAGCCTTTTTATTTGATACCCCACTTGATCTATCAACCCCCCCTTCTAGTTTTCTACACCCCCATTTTGGAAGATTTCTCCAAAACTGTTTCAGGTGGGGACTTCGTTATAACTTTCATGTCAAATATAGTGTACTTCTATAATATTTATATATTTCTTATTTTAGACCGTTTGGGGATGAAAATGTTTTTTTTTTACCGGCAATCTTATTCAGCCAGTGCATTTTAAATCTGCACCAAAGGAGAATGCCGATAGCCCGTACCAATTGCGTCAAAACTAAACGTATCCCAAAAAATTAACTTTATTTTATAAATAACTTTAACATTTTCTTTAGTTTTACACACCGACTCTATTAATAATCACGTAAAAAAATCTTTCGTTCATTTGGTTTCCGGCACATGGCGCCATGACACTGCAACAACCCTCACTTTTAATTATTTAGACTATAGAATCGATTGGAAACATTGGGGATTTTTTCACTTTGTATAATCAAAGTTGGATCAGAAACTTTTTGTGGTACTACTAAACTATGTCCTATCATTAAGTATTTAACATGCTCTCGCTAGAGTGTTCTGTCGCATTCTGTAAATAGATATTTTATTAGACATCATCACGATAATGTACGATAAACAATCGTTGCATCAACTGGTGACGCGAAACCAGCATAGTTTGGAAGAGGCATCCATAGCCTTTTCGTGGTTGTGACCCGTGATGAATGTGTTAAGATCTTGGATCTTAGCTTGGATTTCACCTTTACCAGTAAAGTACTAATACCTATTATAACTTTAAATGATGTAAATGCCTATCTACTTTCTCGTCACTATTATTATTTGAAAATAATATAAAGTAGAACACAGTAGTAATGTATGTAATGTCCTACCTACGAAGTAGAAGTTAAAACACCCTGTTACCTATCTGTGTGAGGTATATGAACCTTTTCTTATAGATATAGTATCATATTTAAAGGTTTATAGTGTAATACTTAATAATGATGTAGACAAAACTGAACACACAAGGTCTCGGGAAAGCATTTTAAAAAAAAACCTCTAAACTAATATCATATAAAAACAATTTGTAGACGTTTATCTTAAAAAATACTTACTATTTAATTAATAACAGTTTAATATCTTTCGAAAAAATTAGGTTTCGTTTTGACGCAATCACTTTAGCATTGGTACCGAGCGCCATACATCAGACGGCATTGTCCTTTCAAGTCGATAGCTTATGTAGTTCCTGAAATAATCAGGTGTGACAGACGGACGGACGGACAAAGCGGCACCATAAGGGTTCGTTTGACCGGTTCGGTAACGTCACCCTAAAAATTGACGATTCAAAGTGTACTTGGTGTTCTTAAAAGAATAAACGGATTTTGATTTGATTAGATTGCGTCTTTTAATTCCAGTCCACCCAAAGGTGTCTGGAACAGATCGCTCCAAGTGATAAGACGCCCATTGTATTTTCATTATCGTTATTCTCCGTTTTATTTTATATTTTGGTTGTTGTGAGTACAATAGCTTTCTACCTTCGATCTATCTTAGCCCAGAATCACCCACTGTTGGGTATACGCCTCCGTTAGTTTTTGTCAGCCTCCTCTGTTATGCGCTTCTCTCATCGTACATCACGCACAACGTTTTAAACTATAAATATATATTAATAAAATGTAGGTTCATAATAATAGCCAAAAGAGAACCGGGGCATTAAACGCCAAAAAACACGAATAACGTAGGTATATTTTTCCTTCTGAAGTTAGCTGCAAGTAGCGATGTAGAGTTTTTCGTCTTTACATGCCTTCCGAAGAACGGAAGCCCTCCAATCTAAACGCCAATAATAAACGCCCACCCATCCAAGTACTATCTTGATCTACTAAGATCATTGAAGTAAGCCACTGAATGCCTGTCTGTCAATCATTTATTTAATGATTTAAATTAATCATCACAGTCGCAGGCAATCACTTACACTAATCAATACAAAATAACACAATACAGCAATATAATGAATAATAACAAAAAACATGATAATATAAAAATAATTTGCATAATAATATATATCATAGGCATACATACCTACATATGCATCGTACAGTCTAAGCCGTAAGTCTTTGACACTTGTTTGAAGGTGTTCTTTGCATATTGAAATGAAGCCAATGCATTTTAGTATTGTTAATTGAAAGATAAAAGGTGGTTGTTGTTTTATGAACAACCGCGGGTTCAGTAAGTGTGATCCCGGCTTTATATCATGCCATTACGCAAGCAAGAAGAAATAGCAGTCTGCACTTACCTTACAACCTCGAGTAATACGAGATACTGTCTTGTTTAAGATGCTTTATGTGAGAGAAGAATATTTTACTTCGGCTCTTTGCCGATAAAAATATATCACTTGAGATTTTTCATACTGCTCTTGACTCTCAATTTAATATCGGCGAATTTTTTTTGCGCAGATGACGCTCTATAACGAGATTCGGTCGCAATCTGAGACTTACAAAAAAGTATTTGTATCGTAAACGTAACATTTTGGCCAATGAGAAAGCTTAGATCCAAAATAAAGCTTTGACATTGGCCAAAATTGTTCGTTACGCTTTCGATTCAGCAGGTTGAAATATTCATGATCACCCTACTTTAGTAGACCTTAGTAAATCTTAATACACGTTCAGAAATAGTAACGGGTGACATTTGCGCTTATAAAGGGTTTTACTCAATAAAAAATCTGTCAAAAGATAACAATACTAGAAACTATTACCTCTTAGAAACTATTATCTCTTGTCGTGGGTTATTCCCGTTTGGGCGCGAAGATTTCGTCATCGTATAGTAACAAACAGTGGCATTGTTTATTTTTGTGATGCCAATTATGAATTGGCATCTAGTAACCAATCTCTACCATCCATCTACTAGCCATGGAATCCTATAATGTACGATTATAGGATGAGCACGGAGAGCATCGAAGCGCATTTTAAAACTTGCTAGAGCAAATTGAAACATCCACAAAGCAGTTAAGTTCCTTATTTGCATGCAATATCTACTTACGGATCTATTTATATCAATGTTTGATAAAGCTCAAAGCTGCGTAAATTACATGCAAATAAGGAACTTAACTGCTTTGTGGAAGTTTCAATTTCCTTTAGCATTTTATAAAATGCTCTCTGATGCTCTCCGACGCGCGCTGGTAAGTGTGAATCGTACATTATATACCGTAACCGATGACGCTTCGTTTTCTCTTGAAAAACAGTAAAAAATTAACGAGGCGACAAAAATTTGACAGTTTTTTAAGAAAAAATAAAAGACGACCGAAGTCGTCTTTTACTTCCTGACCGGGACTCTGTACCTAGTGCTTGGGATATGGTTTGATGGCTTGCCCAGTACCTATACCACCCTTATCACTTACCACCTATCCCAGCCTAGTCGGCCTCACTCACAGGAATGAACAGGAACCAATCAATGGAAGGCCATGTGCAAACTAAGCCGCGGGTTTCCTCACAATGTTTTCCATCTCCGTTTTGAAGGCGTGGTAATGCACACATACTTTATCGAAAGAAAAAATCTATTAGTGCACGGCCAAGTTTCGAATCCACAATTTCCGGATCAGAAGACGGGTTAAATTCCACTAGGAATTTATAGATTTGTAGAAAAAAATCTAAGATATCCATCGAGATAATTATATAGAACACTATAGAGTGACAGTCTTCAAGTGAAATTTAACGAAATCGTCCAAGCGTGTTTGACTTCAAAATGCCAAATTTGTACTAATTTAGACTTTATGTCGCTTGAAAAGTGTTCAAAGACCCCGCAATTTATAGCGTGCGCGGAGTTTTGGTGCAGTCACTTTTTTCCACGTTTTCCATTCTAGAGTATAAATATCTCGATGAAGATATCAAAAATAATACTGAATCCAATTATATTTTTTTTAAATTAAATTTAGCCACCTTACTGATTCTCTAGAGTTAATTACTTATAATAATAATGCCATGACTTGCTTAAACTACATGACTAGGACATTCTTATACAACATGACAGTTTCATTATAAACATCATCGAAGGAAAAGTAGAAGGAAAGCATGAAAGAGGAACATCAAGAATAAGATACATAAGAGTGGTCGTCGTCATGTCGAAGGAAGTGAAAGAGACCGCAATGGAAAAAGCGAAACGGCTACACTACAAGATCTAGGCTTTTAAAAAATAATAATCTTCTTAGCTGTAGCCATTTTGTGATATGAAAAGCAATCTGGGAAAGACAAAATAATAAAGAAAAGATAAGAAATAATAAAACGGCAATAAGTAGTTCCAATTAGATATAGGAATTCTCATTACGAATCGTTCGTAACAACTACGCAGCTAAGTCGCACTTAATGAAATGTTCACGAAACCAATTATTTGTAGTACAATCAGTGACGAGACTCGATTATCAAAATGTTTTTTTTAAATGTAATGTACTTTGGCCACCTCGTATAGAGCCTCGCACTATACAACAAAATATAGTGTATCCGTTTTTCTAAGTATGTATTACTAAAAATCCGTCATGTGGCTCCTATAATATATGCTCTGCTTAATAAATAAATAAATAAATAATAAATAAATAATGCTGGACTATCACACAGCATCATGTAGCCCCATACTAAGCAGAGCTTGTGTTATGGGAACCACATGATTGATATATTACATATATACACTTTTTTGTAAATACATACATATCATACATAGAAAACACCCAGACCTGAGACAAATATCTGCAGAACATGCAAACATTTGTCCCGCGGTGGGAATCGAACCCGCAACCTTCTGCGTCCCAGGCGGACCTTCGCCCACTGCGCCACAGAGGTCGTTAATGCTGTGTAATAATGATAATGTCTCGATTTTTAATTTTTTAATACGAAGCATAGTTTTCATTTTATGATCAAAACTGTCCAAAAATAAAAATTTCAACTATTTTTTTTATATCATGCACAGTTTTTGATTTAGGATGAAAAAATCCAAAAATTACCTTAACTCCGAAGTTTGCGAAGTGAGATTTTTTTGTGTATTATAAAAATATATATCTATATTTTAAAAGAAAATTATAGCAAAGTCTCTAGCTAATATGATTTTGAAGAAACCTAAATAAATGTGAAGATAGCTGTAGTCAGGCTTTAAAGCAGGTTACACGGTCAAATATGCTGTTATCTGAAAGGCTCTTATTTGCCCATTCTAAAGCCGGTTTTTATTTTTCTATAGGACGTACAGTTTTTAATTACGAAAAAAACTTACTAATTAGTATCGCACGCCATTGACGTCACCCGCGGTGGGCGAGTGAACTCGCACTTACCCGGTCTTTTTTTTAATTTACACCAATCCATAGCGCGACCAAATAGGCAATAGACAAGAATCTTTGCTTGGCTTATATTTTTTAAACTATAACTAACTTTAGAATCTCTACTTGGTTTATGTAGGTATACTTTTAAACTAAAGTCAACTTTTTACACTGACTGTACATTAAAATAATGTACGCAAATCCGTTAACATCCGCTGTTTCATTGCGTTTTTACTGTTTCTGGATAAACATTCAGAAACCTACAGAACCTTTTAGTAAAGTAAGGAGGGTAGGCCGATTGCGTTGTTTGGGAATCAGTGGGTGGTGTAGGTTACTTTTACGGTATACCCTAATCCGGTTATTGACCCTATAACCTTTATAAATCAAACAACTGGGTTTCTTTTCTTAAAGAGATTGGTACTTACTGGTACCTACTGTAACAAGTCATTAAACTTGTTACAGTGCTTGTAAATACATGTACAGTAGGCTAGTCTCTACACGCGGTAGTAACCACAGAACAGAAAGACTGATACTAACAGTATAGAGGTAATGATGCCTATAAGTACACTTATAATTTTATCTCTAGACGCTAGTCTAGTACCTATACATGTTTTATTTGTTCCTTGCTTGACTTGCACTATGAAATATTCAAAATTCAACTGTTTTTAGATACTTTATAACCTCTAACAAAGATAAAATATCGAACGTTAAACTAGTCATCTATAAAATCAGCAGGCTTCCTATCTAAAATAATACAATACACTACTATCCCTAGTCCATACAAAAAATACACATAAAATATGAGTCAATATTGGCTTTATTGGCAACACGAGTACCAATACAAACAACGTCTCATATCGAACTTTTTCTCTCCGCCAGCCGGCCAACTAATAAAACGAAGTGTGGACCACTTTTTGTTGAACTTTGACCACGATACGCTGAGCTTTGGGTGACAACAACTACTTTTGACTGACCTAAAACCTCTGGTGCCTACCCGAGTTGGCTTGGCTAATAATTATCTATTATTTGAAAAGCAGTTTAACTGGAGTTTTAGGTAGTAACACGTTTTTAAATGTAGACTCTATCTATAATAGAAAAAGTTTAAACAAGATTTGCTATTTTTAACATCAATCCAAAGAACCTGGAGAAAACCTCAGATGACCGTGATGGTTGCAGGAAGTATATATATAATGGAGCTGATGCAGGTCACCATAGTGCTTTGTGTGCCCTACTCTCCCTACAAGTGCGAAATACGTCACAAACGCGTTACTCTTCCTAACTAGGCACACAATTTTTCAGCGACATAATATGAGGTCGAAGATGTCGCTCCCTTATCGGCCTAAAAGTCATATTCGTAAGTGCTGCATCTTGAAGGATGCTATTTTAATAATATTTTATTTATAGAAACGCCTATGATGATAGATAAATATTTTACAGTTATACAGGGTGTGGCAAAATTTTACCTCATTGCGGGCAGGCAGCCACCTTTTCTTTTGTAGTTAGAAGGTTTTATTCTTAGGAAATTATTCGTTTATTTTGACGAAAAATACAATTGCATTTTCATAATTTTATTAAATGTAACAGTCAGCCTAGAAAATGACTTTTGTTACAAAAAACAAGTTGGTCTCAATCGACTCTATTTCCCAACAGGAACATTTTTCCTAAAGAAATTTACCAAATCAATTGGTAAGATTTTGAGATAATTTAAAAATAAGTTTTACATACAATATCTGTGAAACGTCATTCGACCACAACTTTGAGTGTATGTACGCAATTCGACGCAAAATAGTAATCGGTGGTATCATCATTCTGCCAACACATTATGAAAGATCAATTTGAAATAAGAACAGAGTATTACCCGGCAAGTGTTCGAATTGCATAAATAGACTCAATTTCGGCGAATGGCATTTCATAGAAATTGTATGGATTTTATTTTAATTTTCGCGAAAAATTACGAGTTGATTTGGTAAGTTACTTTGGGACAAGTGTTCCTGTTGGGAAATAATAGTCGATTGAGGAGCCTAACTTTTTTTTTTTTTGACAAATGTAATTTTCTATGCTGACTGTAAATTTTTCAAAATACTGAAAATGCCATTATTTTTTTCTTCAAAATATATGTATAGTTTCCTCAGAACAAAACATTCTAACTACAAAAGAAAAGGTTACTGCCCTGGTAAAATTTTGCCCCACCCTGTATAATCTACTTGAAAATTTTATTTAACACCAAATCATAATTCTAATCCTAAATATAATTATTACGCATTATTTCTTGATTATAATTAAACACGCAAAATTCATAAATTAATTGTATTATTTTCCTTCTATTCATTTAGAAAAAATATCTATCCGCTTCGCAACCATGATGATATGGTTTAATTAAATTAATAATAAAATTTCCTGTTCCATCCTACTTTGTAACAAAAATAGATTAATAATTACCACAAATTCTAGAAGCTGTGGCCGTTATTTCAAGTATTTTGGTAGGTAACTAATAAAAACGAATCATATTATTTTACAATACAGTATCCCTCACCAATGAGCACACGTACCGTAAAGGTTGCTGAATGACCCATGCTAGGTATCCACCTCGTATTTTTTTTTATACTAATTGATGATGGAACAAGCACATGGCCCACCTGATGAAGTGGTAACCATTACCTATCTTATAGCATTGCATCGTAGATCACGTTTTTCCGGAACGTGCTCTACTATCGCCCTACGTCCATCAACATGAGATGATAAGCCTCTTGTTCCTGTAATTTCACCGGCATCCACACCCTTCAAACCGAAACACAGCTCAGCTGCTTCACGGCAGAAATAGGCATGGTGGCAGTACTTCCCCGGACGAGCCCTCCACAAAGAACTCTACTACCTTCTAAAACTACTAAATAACACTACTTCTGAGTCTACTTCGAAGACGGTATACCGAACATCGAGATTCGACGCTGAACTAAGGTCAAAGATGTAGATATACGGATTAAACGATAATACGAGACTAAAGTGGAGATGGGCGGGACATCTGACCCGACGACCAATGGTTGACCAACGATGGACCAAAGCAGGTACCGAATGGTGGCCAAGAGATGGGCGGTGGCCTCGACGCTGACCTGCCTGATGGTCGGAGATATTTTAAAAGCAGTAGGTAGGACAGCAGTGGATCCAACTTGCAAGATCGCCAGGAGTGACCTTTCCTTAGCAGTGGGTGTTACCGACTCAATAAATAGTGATTAAACAATTTCTTCGCATTTTTTTCTATTTAAAAGTAAAACATATTTATGAAAAAATAATTTTATGTTAATAAATAATAACTCTTATTATTTATTAACATAAAATTGCTCTCTTGGACTCGGCACGCATTGTGCGGAGGTTCCTCTCTCTGCAGCCCTAGCCACCCACCGTTTGAGCCTTGCCCCGCAGTCAGTGGTCTACCATTTTGGATATATTTTTTACTATAATGTTTTTTTATATTATTTTTGTATATATAGCAGATTAATAATGTTTTAAATTTTATAGTAAAAAATGTATTTTTGATGAGTTTTAAAATGAATCCACCACACCACACCAGCCTATATCAGTCCACTGCTGGACATAAGCCTCCCCTAATAAAGGGGGATATGCCCATAATCCCCACGCTGGGCATGCGGGTTGGGGATCGCAGGGCACAGCTTCTCGCACCACCGACGCTGCTGCCTGTCGGTGGCCAGGGGATTTAGCTGTGTCGATGTAGACTGTGCTATGCCGCAATCAGCCGGCCGCCAGAGCCCCGTTCGTTGTTTAGCAGGGTGCACCACGTGAAGGTGAGGTTGGCTTGGGTTCCGAAGATGGGGGTTGGAACCCCGTACACCCCTAAAGAATAAAGTGTCAATAACTATAATATGTTTTTTTATAATAATGCTGGACACTATCACACAGTATCCTGTAGGCTCAAACTAAGCATAGCTTGTATTGTGGGAACCATATTATGACTGATATACTACATATAATATATAATTTTTTTTGTAAATACATACATTATTATACATATAAAATACCCAAACGAGTGAATAATGTAAACATTTGTCCCAGCTTAAGAATAAGATTTAAGAATAAGGTTGTACTTCGGAGAGTGTGCACAGGAGCTACATGACCTTATTCCGCCTTCACCTTTCTACCATAGGAGCTTCAGACGCACTGCTAACTACCACCCGCATCAAGTTGATATTCCATTTAACAGTACTAAGCGCTTCTAAACATCATTTATAATGCGCACTGCTAAAATATGGAATCAGCTGCCAGCGTCTGTTTTTCCATTGTCTTATGACCCTAACGGCTTCAAAAAGAGAGTTAATAGGCATCTTCTGGGAAAGCTCGTCCCATCGTTGACCTCATTCTTGCCCACGCAAGCCTCAAGGTCAAGAGCTGGCCCATAGTAAATAAAAAAAATGATGTTTCTAATGAAGCTGTTTCTTCGTATAAGCAAGACGTGTCCTGCTTATTAAAATTAATATCAGCATTCGATGTCCCAACTGTTTGCCACTTTTATGTCTAAATAAACCTGCTTTTACACTCATCGTTGCATTTACTTGCAAAATTAGCTTTACGTGAACCGAAAGGTCTTGCATTTGGACATCGGCCAAGATCCGAAGCATGTAAGTTATGTGCAATCATCATAAATGATTTAGTGCCTCTGTGTCACTGACATCGGCTGACTGGCTCAATGAAGCAGTGCTGGGTAAATAAAAATTGTTATTGGGATGTTTGACTTAAATTGTTAATATATAAGAGACCCTGTGTACATATACCTGAAAGGCTAGACAATGCTATTTACTTCTTTCACCGTGTCACTAAACTAGCCATGCTATTTTCACTAGAATTAATATGAAATGACATGATTCTTAAATTTGTATTCTGCCATCTACAGAAATAATAAGTTTACCTATGAATTTGCCGTTCTTACAGTACTGTACATACATGGCGATTTGAAATATATATTTTCTATGACTGACAAAAAATTCTAACTTCAATAGTAAAAACAATGTAATAGTTATTAAGAACAATGACGTTAAAAAAATATAAGCCAAGCAGAGTTTCTTGCCAATTCTTCTCTGTTTGGTCGCGTTACGAATTGGTAGTAAATTAAAAAAATGACGTTTCAAAGTGTACTATACAGTTCCTACTGAATAAATGAATTTTGAGTTTGAGTTTGAGTTTGAGTGGCGTGACTTACCTCAGTGTTCTTAGCAGTTCACATTGGTTAACACTCCGTCCGGTCACTACATGGATGGGTGATAATTTAGTGGTATTCAGATCTGAGCGCTTCCAGACTAAGACATGTTAAGTTGTTGGTTCCGGCATGTTCAGTCGTCAAGCCATGTCAGTGGATTTCAAGCGGCCTAAGAACTCCACCAATAGAGTTGGCCATACGAAAGAAGCTCATACGAAGGAAGGAAGAACTGACATAGCACCCTCAATCACATGCCACTCAGTATGTTTAATAATTATTATTATGTTTTCAAAACTACCACGGAAGCATCGATCATCTGTTGTATCTATGGAAAATCCCACCAATATATCTACATATTATTAATTGCAAAAGTTTAAGATTTTTTATATATCCCAAAAATTTCGACTCAGGCGGGATTTGAACCCGCGACCTATTAGGCCGGTATTGATGGGAGGGATGGGTCGCGGGTTCAAATCCCGCCTGAGTCGAAATTTTTGGGATATATAAAAAATCTTAGATTTTCCCTGAAGTGTGGGTAAACACTTAAAATACAAAAAAATGCAAAAGTTTGTTTGGATATATGTTACGAATACAGAGCTGTTTGCGGAAGATTCTGTTACGTTATTTTTATGATGATGATGGTGATGATGATGATGATAATGACCAGAAGATTGAACATGCACATGACCCACCTGATTGTAAGTGTTATCCATTGCTTATAACTAAAACAGTATTGCTTTGTAGGTCATGCATATTTGTAACGTAACATACGATGCAATCCGATTGGAAACTACTCTACAATGCAACGCCCTCTTGAGGCATGAAGGTGTTAAACCTCATGTTTCTGTAATTTTACCGGCAATCACACCCTTAAAATAGAAACAGAGTAATACACTGCAGAAATAGGCGGTAGTGTTTCCCCGGATGAACCGTTTCTGTGATTCTGTTGTTTGAAAATTCCGGATAAAGATCGGTTCATCCGTGTTCGCGGGGATGTTGCATTTCGAGTGTTCCAAGTTTGTTAACAAAAATATCAGGCTCTCATCAAATAATACGTAAAATCTACTTCGCTCATTTATTATATTTCAATCATTAATTTAATGGTTATTATATGCCTAACCAAAATTTATTCACTCTTTGTTTGGTGTAAAAACATTTCTAAATGTCACGACTAAAAATAAGCGGAAAAAGTTGTACATTCAACACACGCAATTTGTCACAAAGGCAAATTGAAACAAGAGACGGGTGGTATACCGCCTCATTATGCTGAAAGAAACCGCTTAGCTTATGGTAAATGTCGCCTTTACAGGGGGAATACTAAGGTCTTCAATAACAACATTGCGTTATTTATTCGACGACCTCTGTGGCACAGTAGGCAAAGCCTACCTGAGACACAGAAGGTGGCGGGTTCGATTCCCGCCGTGAAACAAATTTTTGTATGTTTGTCAATATGTGTGCTAGCTTGAAGGGTTCGAATAGAATCAGTAAAAAGCGAGTCTGTAAATGGTCGCTCAGGACAGGGCGCAATGGCGGAGGCTCATTAGGGGAGGCCTATGTCCAGCAGTGGACTGCTATAGGCTGATGATGATGATGATGACACTGTTCTGTGCTCAAGTGACCGAATTCTATTGAATTATCACCCTTGCAGAATTCAGTCGCCAACGTCTCTGGGTCTACTACAATTCACCGAAGTACGAAGTTTCGTGTTTCGTTTCGTGCGATTGGTCGTATTTCATACTGTAAATTCTAATATTGCGGTCGTATGTTTTGTGAAATGGAGTAGGATGCGCAACGTTCAGACTGTCATTGACATGACATTGCAAACTTCGTGCCAAAATTTCGGTTTTAGTTTGATTATGGGTACCAATCGCAAGAAACGAAACACGTAATTTCGTACTTCGGTGAATTGTATAATTTGTATGCCATGAAACTGGCAAAACATGCGCACGCTTTAAAAACTGTAACATCTTTATACCATGTTTTATGCAAATAAACAATTATGATTATGATTATGATTGTAGTAGACCCTCTGCATATAGACAACTAGCGATTCATTCCGGCGCACGGGTAGTAGAGCATATTATGCCTTAATGTTTTTTGTGTGTAGGCTTGACTTCATTTTCAAAAAATATCACCATATTTCAACCAAAACAAACCCTCACAAATAGGGATGACGACTAGGTAAAAAAATAATAATTCTTATTAGTCCGTCAGATAGAACAACAAAAAATATTGAACACGTATTTTTTTATCAAATAAATAAAAATTGACGGAAATAAAGAGCGTCAAAGTTCGGGAGTGGGGACTCGTGGGCACGCGGAACTTCAACGCACAATATCTTTGTCATTTTTGTTTAATTGTCAAAAGAAAAAATACGTGTCCAATGTTTTTTGATAATGTAACTGACGGACTAATTAGAATTTTTCATTCGTCACCCTTAAACCTTCCTCATAAGTCACTCTGTCTTTTTGCATAGACTAACGGAATGCTATTGGTGAAAACCGCACGAAAATCCGTTCAGTAGTTTTTGAGTTTATCGCGAACAGACAGACAGATGCGGCAGGGAAGTTTGTTTTATATTATGTAGTGATACGCCAGAAAAGAAAAGTATTTCCAGAGATTATCTCTTTTTTATAAAACTTATAAACTTTACTTCATTAAACATTTGTATAGAATACCTTCTACATGGACTACTTACTTATTATTGTATGTACCTAAGCTTAATAATTTTTGTTTTATTTCAATTTTTTTTATGTAATGTTTTTAGTATAAATCTGTTTATAATTTTATTATTTGTCGCTGCTGCACTGCCTTCCACACATTTTATGGCTACAGCTGAAAACCAGCGTTGGGTGGCGATAACGCATCCAACACATGCTGAGCTGAACACCATTTTGGTACAGATTTTTTTTATTTGTTTTTCTCGTTAAGCATTGTAAGTAGGTAGGTACTTGTTATATATTTTTTGTGTTTTGTGTGAATTCGTATACAAACCTTTACTATCTTTTTTATGAGTGCAACATTGTATTTTTAAACTTTTCGATGTGCTTACATACTCCCCCATTTTTTGTTATTTTGTACCAAATAAACGTTTATTCATTCATTCATTCATTAATTGATACTAAAGGTAAACTTTATAAAAACAATAAAGGAACCAGATATTGTATGAAATACTAGAGCTTATGAAATCTGACATATTAACAATTTTTACTAGTCACTGAAACCATGCGTACAATTTTCCCACACGCCATAAAAGCCTCTAACAAGCTTGACATCTTGTTATTGAAAAGGCTACCCAATTGGCTGAAAATTATTAAGTACCTACTTATCTACCCAACTGAAAGCTTTGCGAATTTATACCGTAATGCTTGTACTTTAAAGTTGCTTATTGATTACCACCAGCGTAAACGAGTATACATTTTGTACTTTTAGTATTTATAAAGTCTATGTGGGTCTATGTGTGTGTATATTTGAGTGTTCCAAAAACGTAGTTCTAGAACACACGTAACCTACAAGCGAATGGAGGGTCTAAATTATTTTCTTAAACCGCCAGAATATGTTTAGAAATTATTTTTTTCCTCTCCAGGCGTGTAACTAGACTTTTATTAAAAACAATACTGAAAAAAACCGCATTGTGTATATCTTACCTATGTACCTACATAAGCCCAGTCGCAACATAACTAACATTCATCATCATCGTCAGCTTATGGCAAGTCCACTGCTGGCTGGACTGCTGGCACTGCCACCTTAGCTTGCTACTTCTCTGAGCTATGTCTAGAACTTAAGCTCTATAGTTGGATAGTCTCGTTGCGGATTATATCTTTCAGAGAAGTAAACTGAACCGAATACTACAAAATAAACTCATTCAGCATAACTCGTTCAGCTCATAACTACCATTGCTAAAATTTAAAATATCCAGATCTCGTAAATGTCACAAAATAATTAGTTATTTCTATTAATAACTGCAGCTGCGCACGGTCGAAGCGTGTCATTCGTCATAGCATTAAAACAATCTCAATTATAATTAAAACATATGACTTTTCGTGATTTTAGACATTTTGTTTATGTTATTTTAAATTATTTTGTACGTTTAGACAAGTGACTGGAAAAATACATGTCTTCTTAAATGTAATGCCAGAAATATACCTAATATATATATATACCATTAACTAAATCCGTCCCGAAAGGTTTTTTTAACCATGACTTATATAGTAGGTAACGTTTTTTATACTTTTTGTATGATGTCTTACATTTATGTTACTGCGAAAAGATGCTTATTATTTTAGCCAGAAATAGTAAAGAATATGCAGTATATTACTATGCTTTTCAAGGGCACGTTAAACAATTCCTTTCCTTTTTTATTTCAAGAAATTTATGTAACATAACAGGATCATATCAAAAAGTGTAATGTGAAGTGTTAATGTTTGTATGTACGAGTACCTATTTTATCTTAAGTAAATGTTATCATTATCAGCTAAATTAACATTATAAATGCGAAGCCTATGTTTGATTTTACGCCATAGCAACTCATGAAATTCAGTATACATTTTCGTTGTCAGGGTTACAGAAAAGGACATAGAGTAGCTTTTAACTAGATAAAAACGAGCTAATCTCGAGGGATTGGAAAATAAAATTTTACGCGAATGAAGTCGCGGGCAATAGCTAGATTTTTAACGCCTACAACAACAGAAAAATTGTATTTCGTTAAATTTAGTTGTCTTATAGTTTAACACTTTGTCATGACGCTACGCTACGCGCCATGTGGTCGAGCTGGTTCAGCTAGTGCAGCGCAGTTATATTTTCAAAGCGTTAAGCCTCTAATGACGCCATTTTGCTAATAATAGGCAGTTTATTAAAAACGTCAAGGCTTTTCGGAAACAAAGAGGCACGTGACACGACTCCCCAATTATTTACCCCTAGTCTCTGTAATACTGAGCGACAGAAATAATCAATTTACTTGTTTGCTAATAATCAAATTTGTTAAGACCACTTCTTCTTCGTTCTGATGTAAAAGTGCTCTGCGATACCCATGCGGGTTAGAATTGTATTAGAGAGAACAGAGGGATATATGCTCATAATCCCCACGGTGCCCTTTTTTTATGATCACTTTCCTCTTCTTTGGGGAGGCCTATGTCCACTAGTAGACTGGTATAGGCTGGTGTTTTTGTTGTGCCCTTCCCTAGTATATAAATAATATTTCCTATTAATTATCGAATGGTTTTATACGCGCTAATCAAGATGATAAGCTGCCATTGAACCGCTGTTTATATATTACAAGCTTCCGCCCGCGGCTTCGCTCGCGTGGTACCGGGATCAAAAGTAACTTATGTATTAATTCAGGTCACATGCTATGTATATTCCAAGTTTCATCCAAATCCGTTCAGTAGTTTGTTGCGTGAAAGAGTAACAAACATTCATCCATCCATACATACATCTATACTCACAAACATTCTCATTTATAATAGTATATAGTAGGATAGTAGGACTAGCTTCCGCCCGTGGCTTCGGTCGCATGGTACCCGGATAAAAAGTAGACGATGTGTTAGTCCAGGACATAAACTATGTATATTTCGCGCTTATTACATTATGGCATAATTAACAACATGACAAACTGGCATTGAACCGTCTATATATTACTAGCTTGCACCCGCGGCTTCGCTCGCATGGTACCCGGATGAAAAGTAAACGATGTGTTAGTCCAGAAAATAAACTATGTATATTTCAAGTTTCGTTCAAATCGGTTCAGCCGTTACGGGGTTGAGTAGGAACAACATACACACACACTGAACTTTCGCAAGACAAAAAAAATATCATTGATATTAGATTTTGAGCAATATTTCTTCATTTCTGGAGTAGCTATTCTTCAAGATAATGAATTGAATCAGGCGTCACTTTGCGGAAATCCATTACAAGATATTTAAATATAAAAGTACTAAATATTTTATCTTTTAAATAACTAGCTATTCTTCAATTTCTACAAGAAACTGAATAAGTCTCAAAATAAAATCACATCAAATAAAATAAAACCACGTCTATTTTAATAACAAAAACATATTTTTTAGGTTATTTAAGTATTCTACTTATACGAGTAAATCAGCTAAAAATTCGAGGAAACATCCAATTTTTTTTATAATTTACAATCAAACAAGCAAAAATTTTATTTCATTGCCAATAACTCCAAAAACCTGCCTCCTTGTTCCAAACAACGTCGCCAGTTCTAATCAAAAATTTATTGCCCCATTATAACTTGGCCCACACCCCGCACGAGTTCCAAACAAACATCATAATGTGCCACAAACAAACAAATAAAGTGATTAATGATAAGAAAATAGGAAGTTTTTTCGGGTCTATATGATCTTCTTCATAGTTCAAATATTATTTGCAAATATTTTTTTGCAAACAGCAAATAAAGATCAAACGATTGTAAAATTCCACTATAGAACATAATTGTCGAAAATTTGCACACCTACAATATACCGTAATAACCCAAAATATATATATATATATATATATATATATATATATAAATAATAATGGACACCATCGCACAGCCAATCCCCAAACTAAGCAGAGCTTGTATTATGGAAACCACATGACTGATAAGCCTCCTAGTGTCTAGTGTATAATGTTTAAATATTTTTTTGTAAATACATACTTACACATCATAGAAGGAAAGGAAACACATTTGTCCTGCGGGGGAATCAAACCCGGAACCTTCTGCGTCTCATGCGGTCCTTTCCCCTGCGCCACAGAGGTCGATAGCCCTGTTTGTGCCCTGTGCCCTGTTTTTCGCGGCTACGCTCGCACTAAAGAGTTTTAAAAAAATTCGAGAAGATTTTCGGGAACAGTACCTAATTCTATGTGATAGGTATGCTATATCTTTTTCTGTATCCCTGGCAACGTGCATGCGAAATTTCATGATGATCTGTTGAGTAGTTAAGAAGTGAAAGCGCTACAAAATAAACAAACTCACTTTTGTATTTATAATATTCCATCATCATCATAATAGGCCTATAGTTCACTGCTGGATATAGGCCTCCCCTAATGAGCACCATTGCGCCCTGTCCTCAGCTCGACGCATCCAGCTTCTACCAACAGCCTTTCGCAAATCGTCACTCCGCCTGGCCTGAGGGCGTCCAACACTACTTTTGCAGATCCATGGTCTGCACACAAGAACTCAGATATGGCCAGCTCACTGCCACTTCAAATTGTTTTATTCTCTGAACTATGTCGACAACTTTCGTTTTGTGTCGGATAGTCTCGTTACGGATACTATTCTTCAGAGAAACTCCGAGTATAGCTCGTTTGATAGCTCATTGAGCGACTTTAAACTGGTATTAATATTTAATTATAATTCATTTATTGTTTTATTTTATTTATTGTTTTTTTTTTTATTTGAATTGTCTTTTTTATGCTACTTAGTGAGCAATCAGGCATCGGTCCTACTGATGGTAAGCGGTTCCCGTAGCCTATTGGCCTTTGGGCGTATATGGTATTCACAATAGATTTATGTACACCGCAAAATCTATGTATGTCAATCACGGCGAATAAGTCGTGATGATCAAACAGCAAATAAAGAAATTCCGGTTTCATACCCTTCTCGTTTAAGACTTTTACCGAAAACCAAAGGTTGTGGTAAAGCACACCAAAACCCAGCCAAATAAAATATCTGTTGTCTGAAAAATAATTATAACCAGAGAAAACAATATTTAAAGATTTCAAAACTGTACTAGGTGGACTGCTTGCCGCATACATACATTGCTGATTTTTTATTTTATTTGTTTTTTGCGTATTTGAATGTGGTAGATAATATTGTTGTTATTTTCACAAAATAATACAAACCTACTATGTGTATGTAACTATAAAAAAAAATACGTCTAGTTGCACGCACACAAACACCGTGTCGAAGACTGCCGAAAAGAAACGACGTTAGACAATGCACGGCCTTCAAGCCACACCTCCGAGGCCGTCGGAGTGGGGAGCGTGAGGTTTTTTTTCGTTACGGAATTTCTGGATTCGGTCCCCGCGCTCAAGGCCCTCGATAGAAGCTATGCAATAGCTTAAAATTAAAATGACGTAGATAAGTAAAAAAAGCAATTGCTTTGTCTTCTCTAAATATGTTCAGAATCATGGTCTGATTGCAACCTCCCAGTTTTCGGTCGTTGTATGTGTTTAGTTAATAGGTACTTTGAAATAGCGTCAAATTCGTGCCTTGTGGGATTATTCCTGTAACTATTCCCATTATTTTTTTGTTTGTTTTTCCAATTATCCCCATGTGCTCTGTTTTTCCGCACAAGCACTAAATCCACAAATGTTTCACCTCTATCGACCCAAGTCACGAGTCTTGTAAACAATCAATAGATAATTCACAATTAAAGCGTAACCCGTAGCGCTACGCAAACGGTGTAGCATACGTGCTACGAGATTGATTGCTACGACTGTTTGGGCACGCCTTATCTGTGACTGACGTCGAGGGTTTTCACTAATATCACTGAATATGGATTCTAATATTATAAAATGCGCAATTTTGTTTTGTAACTTTTTTCCTACCACGTTATGAAACTCTGCTCACAATATAGAGCGAAGCTGTAAACAAAAAACTATTGAGTGAGTAATTGTAGGAAATAGTCCAAAAATCTGGGAATAATAGCAGTCTTTAACGGTTATAAATCTACAATTCATATGACGTAGTGTAGGACGCCCTCCGGCAAAGTGGAGTCACGATCTGCGAAAGGCTGCTGGTAGAAGCTGGATACGTCTAGCTGAGGATAGGGCGCACTGGTGTCACATCATCATCGTCATCATCAGCCTATAGCAGTCCACTGCTGGACATAGGCCTTCTCTAATGAGCACCAGTGCGCCCTATCCTCAGCTAGACGTATCCAGCTTCTACCAGTAGCCTTTCGCAAATAGTCACTCCACATGGCCAGAGGGAGTCCTACACTACGTTTGCCGAGCCGCGGTCTCATAATAGTCATAATAGTCAAAATAGTCATTTATTCATAATATTCATTATACGTCAATGGTGTATACATTTCTTAGGTATAAGAAATAGCTTAAAATAATAAAATAATCATCAAATGAAATAAGTATAGAAAAATGTCAAAAGTACTATATCGTGTTTTTGGTACCTAAATTCAGGTAGGTAGGTACTTATAGTCTATGAATTCTTCATAGCTATAAAAAGGTCTGCTCGATAAGCCACGTTTTTAATTTAGTTTTAAATGAATACATACTCGGAGCCCGAGTGACAGTATCAGGAAGTTTGTTGTAGACTGTCGGTCCCATAACGTGTGTCAGCCTGGAAGATTTCGACAGTGAACGCGATACCGGCACTAGCTTGTGGCGACTGCGGGTGCTATACTTATGAACATCGCTGTGCTGTAAGTAGGAGTCCCGGTTTGTTCTCACATATATTGCTACCTGATATATCATCAGGCAGGGTAATGTGAGGATGCCTAGGCTTTTGAAATGCGGCCTCGCCGACACATCCCTTCGTATCCGCACAATGGTCCGTACGGCCCTTTTTTGCATCCGGAACGCGCGCTCCCAGTCGGAGGCGCGCGTCCACAGCTCGGCGCCGTACTGCAAGAGGGACTGGAACGTGGCAAAATAACACGCACGGAGTACGTCGGCGGACACCACGCGGGCAAACCGGCTCAGCGCATAGCACGCACTCCCCAACTTCCCGCACAGTTTATCGATATGACTCGACCACTGCAGTCCTCTGTCGATCTGGAAGCCGAGGAATTTAGTACTCTGGACTTGGTCAATTACATCTCCGTTAACTTGCATCAGCAGAGGTCGCGGTGCACGGCCCGACAGGTGGAAATGGATGAAATGAGTTTTACTCAAGTTAAGAGCTAGTCCATTCATCTTGAACCATTCCGCAAGTCGAGTGGTCGTGTCGTTGAGTTTCCCCTCAAACTGATCGACCGTGGGGGCAGTGACAATCGCATCGACGTCGTCAGCGTACATATAGGTCTCAGCTGACGCGATAAATTCTGGCAAGTCGTTTAGCAACAGGGAAAATAGTATGTTTGAAATCGAAGATCCTTGGGCTACACCCATCTTCGATTTCAGTGGGTCAGATACTACGTTTCCACCACAGCCTACGACTACCTGAGAGCGATTTCTTAACAGATCGTTTAAAAGAGAGTGCGCTCGACCGTCGACTCCATAGTGTCGCAACTTGACAGCCAATATATTGTGGTCTGCAACGTCGAAGGCCTTAGACAGGTCATAGCATATGACTGTGACCTGCTGCTTCTTTTCACGTGCAGCCGCAACACGAGCGATGACCTCACGAGTCAGGGACGTCGTCGAACGCCCCGCGCGGTAAGCGTACTGTCTTTCCGAAAGAGCATTAGTCGATGCAAGGAAAGTGATGAGACGGGAGCTTAAGCTGTTCTCGAATATCTTAGCGATAGCCGGGATAATCGACACAGGCCGATATCCTTCCATGCTGCTTCGCTTTCCTTTGCCCTTAAACAGAGGAGAGACCTTACTGATCTTCGTTGGACACGGGTTTAACATACATTCAACGATGCAGCAGTTGTAGGCATGCGCCAGTACGGGAGCAACTCTCCACTCAAGAACTCGTTTGCCTCAGCACTTATCGGTTCTTCGGCAGATATGACCAGCCCACTACCACTTTATTTTGACGGCCTCTGTGGCGTAGTGGGCGAAAGTCCGCCTGAGACGCAGAAGGTTGCGGGTTCGATTCCCGCTGCGGGACAAATGTTTGCATGTTCTGTAGATATTTGTCTCGGGTCTGGCTGTTTTCTATGTATGATAAGTATGTATTTACAAAAAAAAAAATTATATGTGTAGTATATCAATCATGTGGTTCCCATAATACAAGCTCTGCTTAGTTTGGGGCTACATGATGCTGTGTGATTACGTCCCGCATTATTTATTTATTTATTTATTTATTTACTTCAGCTTGCTCATTCTCTGAGCTATATCGACAACTCTGGTTCTATGTCGGATAGTCTCATTACGGATTTTATCCTTCAGAGAAACCCCTAGTATGGCTCGTTCCATAGCTAGCTGAGCGACTTTAAACGGGAGGACTAGCCGTACTGTGAGTGCCCACGTTTCGGCTCCGTATGTCATGCCGGGAAGGACGCACTGATTGAAAACTTTCGTTTTCAAACATTGCGGTATGGGTGACGAGAAGACTCGACGTAGTTTACCAAATGCTGTCCAACCCAGCTGAATCCTCCTCTCGGCCTCCTTCTCGAAGTTGCTCCTACCCAACTGCAATATCAGCCCGAGGTATGTGTACTCCGAATCAATTTCGAGAAGATAGCCATTAACGACGATAGGTCTCGGATCAATTCGGTCATTGACCATGACTTTGGTCTTGTCCAAATTCATGCCAAGACCCATCTTTCGCGAGGCTGATGCTAGGCCGTCCAGCATCTGTTGCAGCTCTTCCAGCGACTCCGCCATTAGGACTATGTCATCAGCGAATGGCAAGTGTGAGATGTGCTCCACGTTTATGTTTATGCCCATACCTTTCCATTCCAGAGCCTTAAACATATCCTCCAACGCGCTTGTGAACAGTTTCGGAGATATGACATCTCCCTGTCTCACTCCGCGACGCAGTTGGATGGATTTAGACTGCTGGTCTTGTACTCGGACACTCATAGTCGCGGAGTGTTGATCATCATTTGCCCCTTGTGATTTCTACACCAAAAACCATGCAAGCCCACTCTGGATTCGTCGCCAATTCGGTCTCCTACTTTGCCGTTAAAGTCCCCCTTAACAACGTTGAAGTGAGCCTTCGTGGTGTTTTGCAAGCCTTTGGATATGTCCTCGTACATATCCTCCACTTCGTCATCCAAATGTGCCGAGGTCGGTGCGTAAATCTGAATAACCTTCATACTGTATTGCTTTGACAGCCGAAGAATCAGGTACGCTACCCTTTTCGACACACTGGAGACTTCTTCAATGTTGTTAGAGAGGGCCTTATTAATGAGAAACCCTACGCCACCCTGGGATAGTTGATCACCCTCGCGGAAGTACAGAAGGTGACCCGAGTCTAGGGTAATGATGTCCTCTCCCCCTCTCTACGGACTTCACACATCCCCAGAACATGCCACCTAATGTTCTCCAGCTCCACTTTCAATTGCACTAGATGTTCGTCGAGCCTCGGAGTCCGTCCGTTGAACGTAGCTAGGGTCAGGTTTTGTAGGTTGCCAGAGGTATTCCGGTGATTGTTAACACCCCCTGTCCCGCCGTTACCATGGCCGCTACCTGTATGGCCAGGAAAAGCGGGACGGCCGGGAACTGGGGACCATTTCCTTCTCGAGTCTGTCATAAGGGGGTTTATGCCCATAATCCCCACGCTGGTCATGCGGGTTGGGGATCGCAGGACAGTTTCTCGCACCGCCGACATTGCTGCCCGTCGGCGGCCAGGGAATTTAGCTGTGCCGGTGCTAGGCTGCGCTATGCCGCTATCAGCCGGCCGTTAGAGCCTCGTTTGTTTGTTAGCAGGGTGCACGACGTGCAGGTGAGGTTGGTTTGGGTCCGGAAGTTGGATTTTTGAACCCTTTGCACCCCCACATGTCACACCAACTTGCTAATTCTGAGAACTAGTACATACTCGCGCGGCCCTTCTTAAAGATCGATCTGAACTCTGAGATTTTCTCTCAGATCAGAAAAGTGTCAATTTGATGATCTTAGAAATAAAACTCATGATCTAAGAAAGAGTAACCGCGAGGCTCGTAACAAAAGGCCGGTCTCAACTACAAGTGCAAGTCTGAGAGTAAGGCGCCACCTCCCTCCCTCGCGTCGGCGCGATCACGCGGCGATTCGGCTGCGAATCGCGTCGAAACGCTGACGGTATAAATGTTATCTCGTGGAGATTACCAGACGATAGAAGCGCGGACTCGTTGCAATGCACTCGCTCGTGGAGGTGGCGCCTATTTAATCAAAATTTGATAGTTATAACAAGTACCGATCTAGCTTTATGCTGCCTCGTGCTTACGATGTTTTGTATTAAAGATATGCTAATTTCCGCCACAAAACTTTACTGGCGCCGATTCTAAACAATTAACTTTACGGCCTTTTATGACCCCATTAAGTAATGACCTCATACACAACACACTGGTTCTCAACAATAGCCAGCTCGCGCGCAAACATTGTTTGGTGGTTGTGAGAACTTTAGAGAAGTCAATCAGGTTCTATATAACACATTTAATTAAAATAAAGCCTAGGTTTTAAATAAAAAATTCATCTGTTTCGTAAATGTTTGCAATGCGACGTTGCAACGCGATGTGAGCACCTTGCCGTAAGCCTGCTGGACCAACGTTGAAGAACAAAAATGTACCAACGCCATTAAAGTTTTTTGTGGTACCTGAAGATGGATGATTGCCCACCTGATATTAAGTGGTAAACATTACTTATCACAAAGCATTGCCTCGTATTGCGATGCAACGCCCCGCGTCCAGATCCAACTTGAGTTATGAAGATGATAAGCCTCTTGTGCCTGTAATTTAACCGGCACCCACACCCTTCAAATCCACCTTAAAACTGAAACGCAAAGGTGGAAACAGGCTTGGTGATAGTACTTCACCCTGTATAAAAAGTAGTTTGAACAGTACGGGAAAGAATCAAAATGTTAGATCCTTAATTCATTTTCTTTATAACTAGTACTGAGAATGGTAAGTCTGGAGTCTAGACTGGCCTCACCTCGAGTTACTTTGCAAGGCGTTCATCGCAGAGTTATGCTAATTAAAAGAAGCTAATGAAGAAATAAGGGTGCAAATTAAAAACTAGAGTCTAGTTGCTGGCTTATTTCATAACTTATTGTAATAAAAATGAAAAACATAATGTAACTGAGAATGTAATTTTTTTTAAATTTTTAAAGCAGATGTGAAGTTTTTTAATTTGATTAGAGTTTCTTGATATTAAGTGTCTCTTGTTTTAATGACTAAAAAGTTTGTTTCGCACCTGTTATACCCTTAATTTGCGTGACTTTTCAGAAGAATCCAAAAAACTTTTAGTAAGTTTTCTTTGAAATCAGACTTTAAAATTCCACTGCTGGACAAAGTCCTTTCAAAACAGAATGTAATAAACATTGTATAATTTCGAAAAATTCATGAAAATAAACTAACAATACCTTACCTGTTTGCACCAATAGTCAGTCCAGGGATCGTATTAATAAAATCACAGATATCTTGGCAGTTGTCAAAATAAAACTTTCCTATAGATATCTAAAAAATATATTTTACAACTCTCAAGATAACGTCGTTTTGAACCAACATAAGTTAGTCTTAAGGCGACTATGTGGGTAAAACCTCCCAAAACCAAAAAATTTGCACCAAAATGGATCACATTGATACAAGTTTTTTGGTAAGAAAACGTGATAGAATCAAAATTATATTATTGCTGAATCTTTGTATTGTTATTTTCTAGGCCGTGAAGGTTTGCTATTTTGCATAACTACATTCAGTCATTTTATATCTTCAAAAATGTTGAATAGTGCGAGCGAGAGGGAGGTTTGACCCTTATAGTCGCAATAAGACACAAGTATAGAGAAATGAAATAAAAGTGTTGGGCATTCTCGAATGAAGAAAATTGTTCGCTGAACGGGATTTGATTAGAAACTGATCTGAATGAAAATCAGTGTTTGCTCATTGAGCAAAATTATGCGCTGAGTTATGACCTTTTTGTCATACTACAACACACAGATAGATGAATTTATATTTTTCTTTTTTCAGTCTTGTATTATGTAGTTATGTAAGTTGTTGTTATTATTATGAAGGTGTGTGGTTGTTGTTGCAAATAAAAATGTATCTATCTATCTAACTGACGATTGAACTTATACACCGTACCACGATTGCCCATATGGGAAAAATTCTAGGACCAACGAAAACCAAGGTCTTTCAATCAATGCTCCTTTTATAACTTGTATTAAACATCATAAAAAGATAATAAAATAAACGGTCCAAGTGGAAGTAACGCGCATCTATACTGTTGGGTGGTGAATGTTTCAGAAGAGATATTTGAAGATTTATAGCAATTTTTCCGCCCCACGCACCGAAGGATAAATGTGCACATTAGATAAATCGGATTTTGCGCGCTACTGAGCTGAAGTTCTGGTAAAGAAATAGAGAAACGAGTGTAAATATCGTTAATTTGCTACGTAGAAAATTAAATAAATAGTGTTCTTTGCGAGGCTTCTTTTCCATCTTTCAAAGTCCATTGATGTCAACGCTCGTCGACGAGGTCAGAGACGCGATCACGAAGCCAAAAGTATTTGTATCGTAGACGTAAAATTTTGGCCAATAATTTGTTTATTGGATAAAATTTCACGTAGATTTAAAATAGCGCTTTGTCATTGGCCAATATTTTTTATTACGCTTACGATACGAAGTGATCGTCCTGCAGACGTTTTACTGGCCCTATTTTGTACAGACTATTTTTAAACAGGTAAATGTTTTTTTTTGCTGAATTTTCCGACGTTTCCTCTTGATGATTTCTTAAAACATTTAATTTTAATGACTAAGATAACTTCAAGATCTAAAAGATTCAAAATAAAGACAGAAAAACCATTGGTTAAACTTTTATCGATAGATTTGAAGTTGACTCTTCCTAAACTATTTTTCTTTTTTTATTCGAAAGTATGAATTAAAGTTTTTATAAATGTTGTAATTTTTTACAACTTGAAGGACAATCATATTATTATTAATCATAGTGAACTTGAACTTGAAACAAACATTTGATATAATTTTACTTTTACACGCCCACGACACTAATTTTACTATAAATTTCTGTCCAGTTTTACAATGCATGTATTAATTTCATGGCATTCAACTATTTATGATAAGCTAAGTAACAATGTGGGATTATTTATTTTCATCTCACGTGCATTTTTTTGGTGAATCTGATGGCATGAAAGTAATTTTACCGTGAAAACGCGATGTGAAACTAGTGTCGCGGAAGTGAGTGCGTCGAGTAGATTATTTGTTATTTATATAAACTACCTATGCAAGTTTTTACAGCATGATTTAGTGACACTGTTATTTTCACGAAAGTAGTTTTACAAGTACTGAAACAAGTTTCGTGAAAATAATTTCATCCTGCAATAAAACTTGTTTCATAATTTAAATTCGACTTTAAGCTCGATGCTATATGTATGTTAAATGATATTTTGCCAAAGGCAAAACTATGAACTTATCAAGGTATATAAATCCTAAAGTAATGGTTGAAGTTTAGAATTTATAAACTACTATGAACTGAACGTTCTTGGTCATGAGTAAGGTTAAGTGTCTAATAATTATCAAAACATATATTTCGCCTGCGACTTCACTCGTGTTAAAAAATATATTTCTATCGCTCTGGAACAGTTTTTTCTGGGTGAAAAGTGTTCTGTCCTTTTCTGCACCTCTGACCACAATTCATGATGAGCAAACATTAAAAATACCAGCAAACTTTGGCATTTATAATATTAGTTAGGATTTTAAAATAATAATGCTTAGTTTTTCATTACCTCTTCTCAAAAACAAATCTGTTAATATCTCTTAGTTAAAAATAACTGTAGGTTTTTAAAAATAGCTACGGATACATAAAATATTTCTCATTCATTAAAGACATTTAGGTACCGAATTGCCACATAAATTAACGAGATCTATGTATGTGTGAACATGTTTTATAGTAGCTATCTAACTAAATAAATTCTATTTAGATATAGGTTTGAAGATATGGATATGCCACTGGGCATGTTCGTTGCATGCCAATGACGGAGCAAACATCAACACTCTAGCTCAATGCACAGAAAAGCAGATAGCTAGGAAAAGGAGATAAAAAAAGATAAAAGTTAATATAGAATGAACAGATAAATCTATCCTTCATATTGAAAAACGGGAATTTTCACGTACCGTTACATCGGTGAAGGCACCGACGGCGTTTCGACTCGTTAAGAGAGTCCCGTTTTTCAATATGAATGAGTTAATTCACGTTAGTTTCATAAGTAAAATCTATCCTTTTTTTGTTTTGAAGTTATGTAACATGGAAATAAACAAAGTGACCCCACTGATTATTCTCCTAATTCTAATATTATAAATAAGTAATATGTTGTATCAACCTCTATTTATCAGATCTCTATTATCTATTATCTCATTTATTTTACAAGACAATAATGTCCCTACCATTTTTTTTTCTTCCTAGGTACGTAGGTACTGCACTGCGTACAATGTGCACCAAAATTTTATTTTTAATGAACTTACGAACATTACATATTATATTACTGTTGTTCATATTGACAACCTGTTGACGCAAGGGGCGATTTTAGCTGACACAACTGCTTGAGGTAACGGGTACGAATCCCGCTACGCGACAAATTTTTGCACACTCTGCAAACATTATAAAATAGTTCCGTTTCTGGGTGTTGTGGTACTAAGATGTAGGTACTCTTAGTTTCTGATACTCATGACACATGCGAAGTATTAAAAACTACCGGGGCAGCATAAGATTCAGGGAGGTTCTAATGTCACATGCCAAATGAGGTTGGCAAGGTCATCTTGGTCATAAAACTGACTGTTATGGGCCCTGCTCTCCGCTTTCCAAGGCCTATTTATTAACATGACTCGGTTTATCCTATATACCTAGTGTTAACTTTATCATCATCAGCATACAGCATATAGCAGTCCTCTGCTGGACGTAGGCCTTCCCCAATGCGCATCATTGCACCCTGTCTTCAGCTCGATAATAACTCAAATTTATAAACACGTGGATATCTTTACCAATCTCTCTATAGGCGATCGAGTTGCTATGCCAGACGTAATCTAAATTCTACGTAAATATAAATAGAACTGTAAAATAAAGTAGAAGGAAAGAGAGGTAGAGGAAAACCAAGGATAAATTACATGAGCCATGGAGCCATGTTAGGATACAAGTTGCTGTCATGCCGTATCGTAGGAAAGTACCTACAGGAGACTGCCATGGAGAGAGACAAATGGAGGGAGCTACACCAATCGAACCGTCAACAGCACAGCTTTTAAATAAATGATAATGAGATGATTTACTGAAATTTAATTTGTTTTTCGAGCTGTGGCTACATTTAATGTTTATGTGAAAGGGGGCTAGACGGAAAAAATAAGACCAAAAGTTGTAACGACACTTTGTAATAGTCAAATGGTTGGGCTGATGACGTCATTGTATAAAGATTTGAGCGCTTATTTCAATCACCTATGATAAGCACTCGTTAGCCTCGCCGTATAGGCTTGAGCTGCCGCGCCGCGACACGCAGTTCAAATCGCTGTGGTGAATTCGTCTTTTTGCATGTTTTGGAACGAAGAAGTTCCATAAGTAATGTAAACTGGCAGTTAGACACACTCCACCCTCATTGCAACCCTTTTTTTATTTCAGGTTTTTAATGAATAATATACATATTTCCTACAAAAATATAAAAACTTGAGAGGTGTCAAGGGACACCCGGATGGAACGAAGTTCCTTTAACTTCACCCCCTCAGGCACCTCAGGCACCTCCGGTACCACAGGCACCTCAGGCCCCTCAGGCACCTCAGGCACCTCCGGTACCACAGGCACCTCAGGCACCTCAGGCACCTCAGGCACCTCAGGCACCTCAGGCACCTCAGGCACCTCAGGCACCTCAGGCACCTCAGGCACCTCAGGCACCTCAGGCACCTCAGGCACCTCAGGCACCTCCGGTACCACAGGCACCTCAGGCACCTCAGGCACCTCAGGCACCTCAGGTACCTCAGGCACCAAATGCTTGAGGTTGCAGCTAGATTTCTATTAAGCGCTCGAACGCTCAAGGACGGCTCAAGTGACATCCGCGACTTACGACCGATAGTTTGCACAGAGCAGTATAAAATGTTTTATACAGCTACAAAAAAACAACAAAGATTAACAAAAACGACAGCCTATTCAGTCCACTACTGAAAATAGGCTTAACTATAAAAAGGGGGATATGCCCATAATCCCCTCGCTGGGGATCACAGGGCACAGTTTCTCGCACCATCGACGCTGCTGCGCTTCATTGCTCAGAGGACTTAGCTGTGACAGTGTTAACTCCTTGATACAATAAGACTGAAAGGTGCAGCTTAACACCTTGAGTACTGAAAACACACTCTCGATGTTAAGAGCGTTATGTCGCCTTCGTCATGTCATGTCACCTTCACATGACATGACGTTGCGTGCGCGAGCAGTCATTGTGCTAGGGATGATTCCGATGATAATGCCTATACTTACTGATACTCGTATGTTGTATGTTTTATATGAACAGCGGAGAGGCGAGAGAAGGGTATATCGTAGATCTACTGACATAAAGGACAAAGCAAAATGGTTTATAGATCGCTATCCTGCACCTACTGTAATTGAGATGAATTGATTGCGGTCACTCGCCCAGACAGAGAGACGCCGGACTGCACTACATATGAAGCATGAAAATGTTATTTATTCGTATAAACTAGCCTTCGCACGCGGCGACAACTTCACACGCGTGTTTTAAACCGACTTCAAAAAGGAGGAGGTTCTCAATTCGTCGGAACCTTTTTTTCGACTTTTTTTTATGTATGTTCACAGATATCTCCGTCAATTGTAAACCGATTTTCAATTTTTTTTTTTAAAGAGTATAATATACTACACACTTGGTACTTTTCCCGGCAACTTAAAAAACCTCATCCTCATAATAAAAGTTAATCCACTACCCGGTAGAAGGGCAAAGCCTGAGAATTCGTATCAGAACCGCTATCGCCGGTTTATTTCTTCCTCGCTCCTCCCTCACCTATAACTTATACAAATCTATGTTTTAGTTTTTAAACACGCAAAACGCGGCACTGCAATTAGTTTGTACACCACCCCTTTATTCATAACCAAATGTCATTTATAACGGCTCGATAATGTAAGCTTTTCCCATGTCATTTAAATGTAAATAAACTATAAGTGACATGATATTTTAACGCCATTTTAGCTGAGGTTTATAGAACTGTTATGAATAAGACGGGACTCTAAACAACATTCACTAACGCACGTCAAAAACTCATTTGCAAATTGTATGAAAGTATGACCAACCGAATGCTCAGAGTTAGGGCGACTCCGCGACCCTCGATGCCATATATAGGTAATATTGAGTATAGTTTGGTCTTCTGTGGCTGTAACCGCCTGACAATCAGCCTAGAAGATTTATAAGCTAGATCACTATCTATGTACGATAGCCCCTGACACAATGCTAATTGTGTTTATTGCTTTGGGACTTGGAGCTTACCCAAATAGGTAGGTAATAAATAGATACCTACATAAATAGAAAACTCTTTATAAATAATGAAATTACAAACGAATAAAAAACAATCCTATGCATAATTAGCTTCCACCCGCGGATCTGCTCGCGTGTGGAACTGAATAAAAAGAGCCTTTTATTTATGCATGTATTTATTTGGTACAGGTATTATAATATAGCAAGATACAGTGGTGACGTTTAGAGTTGCAGTAGTATTAATATGCCTATGTGCTAATCCAGGTCAAAAACTAGGTATATATTTATATTCCAAGTTTCATTCAAATCTGTTCAGCCATTAACAGAATTGAGTGGAAAAAACATACTAACACAGAAATGTTTTAGTGCTTTCATAATTTTAGATGAATAGGTAAAACGTGATCAATCTATATAAACTATAAAATTATTACAGTTTAGTTTACTAATAAAAGGATTTTAAGTAAATTTCCGTACAGTAATAGATTAAAAGAAATTCAGAATAAATCTTTCAAAAAACATATTTATTATACATAGCATTTTTGTAAAATTATTTTTTATTATGTTTTCAATAAAGACATAACAAAAGAATATTATTGTACATTATATTTTATATTGAAAATAAAAAGAGTTTCTATTATGACCTAAATTCAAAAGCAAAGTTTAAAAAACGATAAAGTTGAAACCAGTAGTTAAAATTAATTAAAAAATAAACAAAGTAATTTCTTTAAACAACTAGAAGTACAGCCTGAACTTCGCATGTGGAATGATATATTTAAAAGCTACATAATTAAAGTTACTTATTTGAGTTAACTAAGTTAATTACAAAATATAAAAAAAACCTTTGATATAAAAAAAACCATCATCACTATTCTTTATCACTGATTCTTTCTGATATCTGCAAATCTTCAGATATTGAGCACTCAGGCTCTAGGTATTGCAGACACCATGTAGTAGTAATGAAAGGTATTTTCCAGACCTCCTTAGCCATTTCTTTATACAGGCATAGGCCTGGGTTCTGCCGATGTTCCTTGATTTTCTTTTTCAGCTCTTTTATTACATTTACAGACACAGTAACATATCTTCAGAAGAAGAATTATTATTCCAAGAGGGATCCATAGGTAAGGTGGAATATTGTCACTACTAGATCTATTATTACGAAATGAACTTGATAACCCGCGTGCACCAGCTCTAAATGCAGTTGATCCAGCCCATCCAGCACTAACGAACTGAATATTTAATAGAATTAGTGCAAAAATTATAGCCTTCAGCTTCATTGTGTATCCCTTACTGTCCTTGCTCGACTGGTATATTTTAAAGTTTTCCTGGGTTTTTGGTATAAATTATTACCTACATCGGGCGTTTTAATTATCAAAATAGGGAAACCCAATTTTATCAGGAAGCTTCGTATTTACTACACATAATTACCTGTTTTTGGAAGCGAAGTATGATTCAACTTCATAATATCAGTACCTTCCTACTGTTTGTGGTTTTGTGCTTGCTATTAAGCCACAAATAGAATATTTATCATTTAGTTTGGTAAATTTACGTGTTATATTATTATTCTGCCTGAAATTGTGTATAAAAATTATGTTTTTGCAGATTATGTTATACCAGGGAATAGGGATTGCAATGCTGGATCCGCAAAACCAGTACATAATCTTATACATTCCCACGGTTATTTTGTTCATGATACGGGAATAAAGTTGAATTAAGAAAACATATTTTACAGCTTTTTAAAATTATAGGTAACTTATTTCTAGACCTCTAATTTTTTACAATATAGCAACCACAAATAGCAATAAACGTTTACATAAAAAAAGTCTTGAATACCGCTGAAATACAGATTTTGTGGTTGTGTGATTTTATTCTTGACTACATAAAATTACAAAAACATAGTTCGTTGAATTTCCACTTTTTACACTTTTTACACTTTTACACTTTTTACCTAGCCGTGACATCACGAGCCCACACTCCCGAACTTTGACGCTCTTTATCTACGTCAATTATTATTTATTTGATAAATAGTTGTCCAATATTTTTTGTTGATCTATCTGACGGACTAATTAGAATTTTTTTTTACCCAGTCGTAATACCTATTCCTCTACAAAATAAGCGATTTCGATTTTTTATATTTTTCGCCTGTTCTTTCGGTTATTCCCAAACAGTATTGAGGTTGAGGTGTTGTTGCATAATAACAGCAACAGAAATGTCGGGCGTTGTACGCCAATTTAATAAAAAAAAGACGTGTGGCACTCGGGGACTGCCGCGGTAAAGCTATTGCATAGCATTTTGTATCAACCTATGCAATTATAATTATTTATTTATTTTATTTATGCAGTATTTCTTTTTCTTTGATATTAATTCAAGTTACACTTTTTGAGCGTGGTGACCGATAAGAAAACATTTTTTTTTTCTTTTATTAAATAAAAATACGTCTAGTTGTACATAGAGTTGGGTTATGAGTTGCACGCACACAAACACCGTGTCGAAGACTGCTGAAAAGAAACGACGTTAGACAATGCACGGCCTTCAAGCCACACCTCCGTGCCCGTCGGAGTGGGGAGCGTGAGGTTTTTTTTCGTTACGGAATTTCTGGATTCGGTCCCCGCGCTCAAGGCCCTCGATAGAAGCTATGCAATAGCTTAAAAAACAGTATTGAGGTGAAGATAGATTGCCATCAAGACAAAAGTTAAAATTAATGGTGTGTATAAAGATTGTCAGTCATCAAGACAAAGGATATAAAACGGCAGTGTTCCAATCATAAATACAGTAGGTATTTCCATTTAGATTTTCTGGGTCAAGTGAGATATATATTGTAGTTCATGTACATTCAACATGTGGGGCGTTGTACGCCAATTTAATAAAAAAAACTTGAAATGGCACTCGGGGACTGCCGCGGTAAAGCTATTGCATAGCATTTTGTATCAACTTATGCAATTATAATTATTTATTTATTTTATTTATGCAGTATTTCTTTTTCTTTGATATTAATTCAAGTTACACTTTTTGAGCGCGGTGACCGATAGAAAACATTTTTTTTTTCTTTTATTAAATAAAAATACGTCTAGTTGTACATAGAGTTGGGTTATGAGTTGCACGCACACAAACACCGTGTCGAAGACTGCTGAAAAGAAACGACGTTAGACAATGCACGGCCTTCAAGCCACACCTCCGTGCCCGTCGGAGTGGGGAGCGTGAGGTTTTTTTTCGTTACGGAATTTCTGGATTCGGTCCCCGCGCTCAAGGCCCTCGATAGAAGCTATGCAATAGCTTAAAAAACAGTATTGAGGTGAAGATAGATTGCCATCAAGACAAAAGTTAAAATTAATGGTGTGTATAAAGATTGTCAGTCATCAAGACAAAGGATATAAAACGGCAGTGTTCCAATCATAAATACAGTAGGTATTTCCATTTAGATTTTCTGGGTCAAGTGAGATATATATTGTAGTTCATGTACATTCAACATGTGGGGCGTTGTACGCCAATTTAATAAAAAAAACTTTAAATGGCACTCGGGGACTGCCGCGGTAAAGCTATTGCATAGCATTTTGTATCAACTTATGCAATTATAATTATTTATTTATTTTATTTATGCAGTATTTCTTTTTCTTTGATATTAATTCAAGTTACACTTTTTGAGCGCGGTGACCGATAGAAAACATTTTTTTTCTTTTATTAACTAAAAATACGTCTAGTTGCACGCACACAACCACCGTGTCGAAGACTACCGAAAAGAAACGACGTTAGACAATGCACGGCCTTCAAGCCACACCTCTGTGCCCGTCGGAGTGGGGAGCGTGAGGTTTTTTTTCGTTACGGAATTTCTGGATTCGGTCCCCGCGCTCAAGGCCCTCGATAGAAGCTATGCAATAGCTTAAAAAAAACAGTATTGAGGTGAAGATAGATTGTCATCAAGACAAAAGTTAAAATTAATGGTGTGTATAAAGATTGTCAGTCATCAAGACAAAGGATATAAAACGCAAGTGTTCCAATCATAAATACAGTAGTTATGTCCATTTAGATTTTCTGGGTCAAGTGAGATATATTGTAGTACATGTACATTCAACATGTGGGGCTTTGTACGCCAATTTAATATAAAAAAAACAGTATTGAGGTGAAGGTAGGTTGCCATCAAGACAAAAGCACAGATAACATAATACTATACAAAAGTTAAAATTAATGGTGTGTATAAAGATTGTCAGTCATCAAGACAAAAGATATAAAACGCAAGTGTTCCAATCATAAATACAGTAGGTATGTCCATTTAGATTTTCTGGGTCAAGTGAGATATATTGTAGTTCATGTACATTCAGTATAGGATAATATAATACATACAGTCACATACTAATTTGTAAGAAACATAATATTGCAGGTGATTGTACATTCTAAGCATGATATTAATATCAACGGGATACTTACCATAATTTGTGAGTTCTGATGTTTCCCAAAATTTCGACGCAGTTGCATGACAAACTCACAAATCATGATGATCCCGTTGATATTAATAATAATGTTCACAACCGTCATAGTTTCAAAGTTGATATTGTAAGCACTTGCATGATTTTAAACGCGCTATAAGATTAATACCATTATACCAGAGACCGACTATTCAACACGATTGGAACAATAGCTAATCACAGGCTGACTGAGCGGAACTTGCGCATTTGAGCAGTAACCAATTACAGGCTGGTTCAACGGCTCCTCTTCGATCACTTCTTTCTTCCTTCTGCAGCATTGGCAGCAAATAATTATCACGATCACTATCCCGATCAAAGTAGGGAACCACACGTAAAACGGAACCCCAGAAGGTTTTAATGTATTAGAGTACACTTTTAGCAGAGCACACGGTACATCCTTATTCTCTCTGCTTAGAGTTGTGTTGTGCCACAGCAAACATTCCTGCTCTCTAGTTATTTCAATCGGGGAGCCCGTCCCTTCAGTTACGCTCACGTCAACATTCGTCCGCAATGAAGTTATATCTACAGGCGTAGATTCCTTGTCAGCCTCCAACCCTCGGGCGCTATCCAAAAAAGAAGACATCATCATGCACGGAAACTCAGTCTCTTCAAAATGTGTTGTATCTTTCACTTGTAAGGAGCATTTTTCGTTTATCCTCGGCGTGTGGTAATGGCTGTGCTCGTGGTTCGATGTTGCTCGCCCAAGGTTGTAAAGCGCGAGACCAGTGAGCAGATCGCCGAAGCGACTATCAGATTCTCGGTACTTGTAGATGTAAGTGGGAGGTAGGCCGTGGTAGACAGGGTATGAACCCGGGTTTGAACAGTAGCGGCAGGTGAATGCGATGTGACTAGGCGGGTGGTACGAGTAATGAGTATGATGAGCGCTCACGTAATGGGAACTGCCGTGAATTCCTCCGTGGTAGCCGTGGCCTCCGCGGCCTGCGTGTCCTCCGTGGCCTCCGCGGCCTGCGTGTCCTCCGTGGCCTCCGTGGCCACCGTGTCCTCCTCTAGCGCACACGAAATGTATCTTTGAGAAGATTAGACAGAAAATGATTGTATGTAACTCCATAGTGTACCGCGATGGGGCCCGCGAACGACTGCCGCGCCGTAATCCCGAGGGATGGGCCGCTTGGCGCCATGGATAGACTGACTGGCGCCAGACAGACGCCCGTCTCCCAACAATAGCAGGGAATATCGAATCGTTAGGTCAGCGCACTAAGATTTGAGAATCAAAAATGCATTAAATGATTCCATAGCATAAGTGAAGCTAGCATTCTGAACTGGCTACTGGCTACTGCAAGACTTTTTTCTCTTGACAACCTCTGTGGCGCAGTGGGTAAAGGTCCGCTTGAGACACAGAAGGTTGCGGGTTCGATTCGAGTGAGACAAATGTGATCTACAAATATTTGTCTCAGAGTTTGGGTGTTTCTTATGCATGATTTGTAAGTATTTACAAAAAACAATTAGGTACCTATATCAGTCATGTGGTTCCCATGTTCCGGGTTTCCGAGTTCCCAGTTAAGGGCTCTAAGTAAGTTGCTGTGTGTTAGTTAGTATCCTGCATTATTTCTTTATTGTAGGTTCGTATATAATACCTTGATGTTGGTCCCGGCTTTTCAGTCGTTAAGCCATGTCGGAGTCCGTCGGGCGGCCTAAAAACTCCGACACCAGAGTTGGTCACTAGCTCATACGAAGAAGAAGAAATATACCTTTTGTAACATTCATTATAAGTACCTACCGGTTATCCTGACTACAGCTGCAGCTAGAGGTCGACGCCATCTGATTATTGATTTCGTGATGGGAGCATACATGTTTCACAACAAAACCAGTACCAATATACAGTGGTAACAATAACAAAAACAACATCATCTCTAAGTAGAGGTATATATATGCCCAAAATCCCCTCGTTGGGTTTGGGGATCGCAGGGTACAGCTTCTCACAGCTTGCCAGTACAAAAGGGAAATTTTTCTAACATGATAAAAACATCACTTTCAAATAATTAATTTATTTTGGTCCTGTTTTCCTCAATACGCGAGCATTTGTTTATTGGAACATCGGTGTGACATCGGTGGCGGTTTGGGCATAAGGATAGACATGGTCGAAAGGATAGATGAAAGAAGATTGTCAAAAAAAGTATATGAGACACCTACTAAAGTACAAGGGAATGCGCGCTTTGTACAAAAATAATGTGCCTTAGTGTTACACAAAAGATGAAACGAGACACAACCCGTTTTTGGGCATTTTAATTGAGCGAAATCAGGTATGTAGGTACAGATTTTTGTTTAAAGTGTAAACTATCCCCTATGTAAACTCTTTGGTCAAATTTATGGTTTCGATTAGGTCAGAGAGGTACCTGTGAGTACCTATTCAGGGAGGTCAAGCTGGACTTGCTCGATTTAGATAAAATATATCCTGTTAGAAAAAATGTTATTAAACTTAGTATGCAAGTAATAATATAGGTTTATCATGTGGTTCCGATAACACAAGCTCTGCTTGGTTTGGGGCTACATGATGATGTGTGATAGTCCAGCATTATTATTTTATATATATTATACTTAAATTAGTCTCCTATTATCTAGGCTTTTGGATAGTTGTTTTATAGCTATTTAAATCAGAAAAGAAGATAGTATAAAAAAACGGCGAATTGAGAACCACTTCGCTCTAAGAAGTCGGTTAAAAATAATTAATTAAATTTTCAGTGTTTGCATATTTTCATAAAAAAAATATTTTGTACTTTTTGCGTGATCCAATACATTTACCAATTTACAGTTTTATAGTATATCTATAGTAAAGTTTTAATACTTTTTAAGAGAAAAAGAAATAAGTAGGGTCAATGTTCCAATAGTGGACCATTTAAGAGATTTCTAAGCTACTTATTAACCCGATAAATATTAACCCGATTTACTGTACCATTTAGCAGTGTTGCTGTGATGCTTGGTAAAATATTGCTAAAAAATGTGCTAAGAATTTCTTACAATACGATGTTATTCGTGTTTTGGTCGGCTTTTGGTACGTGGTCAGCTAGTAGAACATTGACCCTAGTATAAGTACACCTAAATTCCTACCAAATTATTTTGCAATTACAATCACGGTGATAATGTTTCGACAGCAAAATGTTCTATTGTTATTGTTGTACATACGATCTGAACGGATCGCCTACACTAAACCACAGACTGGTCAGTACTAAGCGAGGACTTCCTGCTCTAATGCCTAGAAATGGGCTATTTCCTGACATAGCCGACATCGCGCCTCGATCCTTGAGATTGAGTCATTAGATTATTGTAAGTAGCTTGGACTCAGGTTACGAATAGACCGCAGGACGACCCAACAAGGTTTTGTCAGTGCTAGACACAATTACATTACAACATTACCATGCCATTGTTGCATAATTAGGTACTGTACAAGCATGTGATTCGCAGAGATTTTACCCAGCTCAATATTAAAAACTTAAATATTGTAGTGTAGTAATGAATTGAATCAGGCGTGACTTTATTGGAAATCCATTACAAGAAAGAAAAAGATAATCATTTTCAACCGTCAAGCAGAAAAAGATTATCTTTTTCTGCTTGACGCTCGGCGAAGCAACACGTCTGCGAATTTTTGCGGAGTGCCGAAGGCGGACAGCGAATCTATCGTTTCCTGATGATGCCTTATGGGGAAGGCGAAACATTGTCGAATTTCTGTTGAGTTTTTATGAAACTCGTCAGAGAGAGTTGGCGGAATTTGTACTAAATATTTTATCTTTTAAATATCTTGTATAGTAGTAGTAATAAATCGTACTAATATTATAAATGCGTTTATAAACTGTTTGTGAGTATGGATGAATGGATGAATGTTTGTTACTCATTCACGCAAAAACTACTGAACGGATTTGGATGAAACTTAGAATATACATAGTTTGTGACCTGGATTAACACATAGGCTACTTTTTATTCCGGCACCACGCGAGCAAAGCCGCGGGCGGAAGCTAGTAATGAATAATTTACGTCGGTAATACAAATTTGTCTCTGTTCTTTCACAATCCCAGTTGTTCACAATAGACAATAACAAACATACTACAACAGAATTAAGTAAGTAAAGTAAATAGTCCAATAGTAGGTAAGCAATATCGTTCCGGCATGTAGTTGTGTGCCAAAAGGGCCTCGACTCAGCGTTAATGCCATGCCACGAAGAAGTAGCTAGGCGCTGGGGGTCTACTACGATTCACCGAAGTACGAAATTACGTGTTTCGTTTCTTGCTATTGGTACCCTTATTCAAACGAAAACCGAAATTTCGACACGAAGTTTATAATGTAACAGTCCGAACGTTGCGCATCTATTTCACAAAACATACGACCGCAATAATGGAATCGACAGTATGAAGGTATAAGATACGACCAATCGCACGAAACGAAACAAGAAATTTCGTACTTCGGTGAATTGTAGTAGACCCTCTGGTATTTAATTTTCAGTAAAATTAAAGTTAACTTATCATTATCATCGCTATTAAGAAGTACCTACCTACATCAAGATATTTAGAGTTCTATATAATTATCTCGATGAGTACCAAAGATAATCTTTGAACGAGTAGGTTTGAATTTTTTTTTTTAATACTTAGTATGACTCTATATGAAGGGCTCCTTCGTGGAAGTACGCCGGGGAAGTACCACCATGCCCCTTTGTACCGTGAAGCATTGTTGTGTTTCGGTTTGACGGATGTGGATGCCGGTGAAATTACAGGCACACAAGAGACTTATCCACCTTCATACCTCATGTGGGCGTTGCATTGCATCAGCACGTTCCAAATATGCGTGATCTGCGATGCAATGCTTTGTTATAGGTAATGGTTACCACTTAACATCAAGTGGGCTATGTGCTTGTAGGTATAATCTTCAAGTACCATAAAAAAAGTTGTATAAAAATAGAAAAGGGCTTCTGTAATATCTGTCCCTTACAAGAAAAGGGTATAGATGAACTTGACATGTCGAAATAGGAGAAATTAAATCATTGCCTTTGTAACGCCGCACGATGCCATAAGTATTTTCAAATCCGTAGATAAAAATAGAAGTGGTTTATTATGACCACTCCCGATAACTAAAAAAATATTTCAGGCTTCGCTGAAGTGGTACCTGGATAAAAACTAGCCTCTATGTTAATCTAGAAGAATAATAATTAATAGAATAATAATAGAATCTACACTCGAGAGCAATGAATCCGGGTCACTCAAAGAATCCAAAAAATCTCGGAAAGTAAGAATGCTAGGTTAATGCAATAAATTGTATTTAATAGACAATTTAATACTCCTTAAATGAAAGTTAAAAAAATATGAGTCACCATACATTTTATTTACACAAAATTACATAAAGAAAAAAAACTGCTGATCTCTCCTTAAAACAAAAATAGGAAACATGAAATTTTTGAACTTTATGACGATTTTCTTGAATTTCAATACTTCGTATTACCTCCTCGTGCTTCCATTACTGCGTTTACGCGGTTTGGCATGCTGTACACCAAGTTCCTTATACGATTTTGGGGAATATTCTCCCATTCCTCTGTGAGAGCAATTTTGAGCTCAGGAAGCGTGATTGGGGGAGGGTTTCGTTGTTTTACGCATCTCCCTAGCTCGTCCCAAGCATGCTCGATCGGGTTGATATCCATACAAGTAATGTTCATCTCTTGAAGGTAGTCATTCACAATCCTACCTGTATGAGGTCGGGCATTGTCATGCATAAATATAGCATCCTCACCCAAATTGACCATAAATGGACCAACGTGTTCGTTGAGGATTTCTTCCACATATCTTACGCTAGTTAAAGAGCCGTATGTTCTATGATCACCAGCTCTGTGCGACTTTCAGAGGAAATTCCGGCCCACACAAGTACAGACTAGGGCTTGCAAATATTCGAAAATATTCATATTCGAATATTCGATTTTTTTTCGGGTACTATTCGAATTATTCGAATATTATTCGAATAATAGAAAAGCACTATGATTTTATTAAAATCACATCTTATTTTGTTATTTTGAGTGTTATTTTCATGAAGAAGTTTAAAATATCAACTTATTTTATTCTTAAACGCGTTTTTTCTATGAACTAATTTTAAAAAAATTACAAAAAGGTATGTCACCGTAACGAGAAATTGGTGATTTACACGCACAATTAACCATAAATTAAAATTTTCTTCTTCGTATGAGCTAGTAGCCAACTCTAGTGTCCGAGATTTTAGGCCTCAGACATGGCTTAGCGACTGAAAAGCCGGGACCAATATCTTAACGTGCCTTCCGAAGCACGGAAGTGGTCAAATCTAAATGTCACTAAACAGTCACCCATCCAAGTAATGACCACGCGGAGAGTTGCTCAACCAACGTGATCTCTTAAGTACACCGAAGTAAACCACGCCAAGGACGGACGGACCGACAAAGCAGCACCAAAGGGTTCGTTTGACTGGCTCGGTAATGTCACTCTAAAAACAGTCTTATAAATCTAGGTTAGTTGGTATTTTAACAAAATCATGAAAATAAACATTCACGTTAACGACAGAGACGAATGGACAGAACAGTCTCGTCATCTAAGGTGGGCGAAGGTCCACCTGAGATGCAGAAGGTTGCGGGTTCGATTCCCGCTGTGGGACAAATGTTTGCATTTTCCGTAGATATTTGTCTCGGGTCTGGGTGTTTTCTATGTATGATATGTATGTATTTACAAAAAAAAATTATATGTGTATTATATCAATCAAGTGGTTCCCATAATACAAGCTCTGCTTAGTTTGGGGCTACGTGATGCTGTGTGATTACGTCCCACATTATTTATTTATTTATTTTATTATTATTAACTACGCGAACTTCCGAGTGTATCCGAACCGTGTTCCGAACCCGATAAAAGTTATTGGGTTTGGATCGGATCGTTCGACATGTTGTTTACCCGAACGATGACGTAAACTTGTATAGTCTTGTATGGATATATCGCGCGAACTCTTAAGTGGCATTTCATGCACATCTGAGTTCCGGTTTCGGTGTTATTAATTTAAATCGAATATTCGAATATTGAAGTATCAGTATTCGAATATTCGTACAAAAATAATATTCGAATTATTCGAATATTCGAATATTCGAATGCAAGCCCTAGTACAGACCCACCACCGTAGGCTACTTTTTCTTCGATGCATGCTTGCTTGAATCTTTCCCCTGGTCTTCTATACACTCTGTGTCTTCCATCGTGCTTGTAGAGCATAAATTTTGATTCGTCGGAGAACATAACTTTCGACCAATCTTCAATACTCCAATTTACGTGGTTCTGGGCATATCTTAGTCTTGAAATACGATGGCCACGCTCCAGTTTAGGGCCGTTTGCAGGTCTAAGGGGTTTTAAGTTAGATTCAGCAAGCCGACGTCTTACTGTCCATGCACTTGGGTTACTTCCTCCGAGGCGTCGAAACTGATTTGTGAGTTCAGTTCCTGTGAGAAAGCGATTTCGAAGCATGGTGTTCACCAAGTATCGGTCTTCTCGTGCTGTGGTACACCTAGTTCTGCCCGTTCCTGGTCTGCGTAGGTTAGAACCAGTTTCTTCGTAACGTCGGAGAACTCTTTGTACTGTTGACAGCGACACACCGACAGTCCTGGCTGTATCGCGCTGACTCCGGCCGGTTTCCACCAATGTAAGTATTCTGGTGCATTCTTCAAGTGTAAGCGACATGATTTCAGCTTGAATAATGAATATTGAGCACTATCAACCTGGTTTATGTACCAACATAAATGACAGATTACAAACAAAAGCAAAAACAAATCCTGTAATTTCGTAGTTCCATCTTCGACAGTGTTCCCTTTTCAAATTTGATTTTTTTATGATATAACTTTACAATAACTAAGAAGTTTTAATACTTTCATTTAAGGAGTATTAAATTGTCTATTAAATACAATTTATTGCATTAACCTAGCATTCTTACTTTCCGAGATTTTTTGGATTCTTTGAGTGACCCGGATTCATTGCTCTCGAGGGTATGTTAATCTTAGAAGGTAGTAGAGTTCTTTGTCAAGGGCTCGTCCGGGGAGGTACTGCCACCATGCCTATTTCTGCCGTGAAGCAGCTGAGCTGTGTTTCGGTTTGAAGGGTATGGTTACCGGTGAAATTACAGGCACAAGAGGCTTATCATCTTCATGCCTCAAGTTGATGGACGTAGGGCGTTGCATCGTAGAGCACGTTTCGGAAAAACGTGATCTACGATGCAATGATTTGTGATAGGTAATGGTTTCCACTTATCATCAGGTGGGTCATGTGCTTGTTCCATCTTCAAGTAGTATAAAAAAAAAGAAAAAAAACTAGGTCACAAACTATTTATATTCAAAGTTTCATCCAAATCCACTCCGTAGTTTTTGGATGAAAGAGTAACAAATATTCAACCTTCCAGCGATCCATCCATCAACTAACTATAAGGTCAAAATTTTGGTCAGATATTTCAAAACAGCAGTTTGAAAAAATTCTGTTAACGACTTCTATTGCTGACTTCTATTACAACCTAAGACAATCTTATTCCCATTTCAGAGTCTAAAGGCAATCTTCCGAGCAATCAGATTCAATTGTCCTTTCACTAGATTTAATAAAATGAAGGTAGCTTAATTACCTTAATTATAACCAAAAGGATGTTCGTTATCTATACTTTGTATAAATTTAAATTATGTTATAAACTAGGTAGGCAGTATTCACGCAGTTTCACAAGCTTAACATTTTCAAAGTCTTCAAGTCTTCAAGTCACTTTTTTTTAACAAGACTACATTTCGCCTGATGGTCGCGAAGATACTGTCTACAATGAACCACGCTTGCCTAGAAGATATCTGTTGACTCGATACTTGAAGACACCCAGATTAATTTAAAATCATACTTTTCACAATAGAGGAAATAATTTCTTGATACTTAGACTTCAAAAAAAAGGAGGAGGTTCTCAATACGGTTGTATTTTTTTATGTTTGTTATCTCATTACTCGTAGGTATATATCGTATATGTATACCATTAATTAACATACATTTAGTTACATAAGTATGCTGAGATGGAAACAGATTATAAGTATGTACCTAGTTTAGTTAGCACGCCAACCTTGCTTTTCTACCAGGAAAGGTTGACTGGCAGAAAATGCTTTAGCATTAAGTCCTCCTTTTGTACAATTCTTTGTTTTTGTGCAATAAAGTGTTAAACAAATAAATAATTATAGGAACAGTATGTAAAAGGAAAACTCTTAAAAACTTGATGACGATGACGAATCCTGGAACACCATACAAGGTGAATGGGGTCTCCAAATTTGGAGGATAATGGACACTAAGCTTAATAACCACTTTGTCCTCGGTCTTTCCATAAGCGATCGATTTTAGTAGTTGCTCAAACAGTGGCTTATTTATAATACTTTACTAAGTACTTAATAAAATTATACATAACTTTAAGAGAAACTACAAATCTACACTTTTCATGTAGGTACTTGTTCTTAGTTCTAACGAAAGTACTCTATAGTCACAGGTTTCAAGTGAAAACTGACGAAAATCGTCCAAGCGTTTTTGACATAAATAAACTTCAAAATGCCAAATTTGCTTTAATTTAGACCTTATGTCGCTTGAAAAGTGTTCAATGACGGCGCAATCGACAGCGTGCGCCAGTTTTGGTGCAAATACTTTTTTTCCACGTTTGTGGCTCTAGAGTATATCTCGATGATTTGGCATTCCAATTTTAAAGAGATCGGATTGAGGTTTCAAACATGTGTCAAAACTAAAATTTTATTTAAATCAAAAGCACTAAGGAGTAGTGATATCAACTTCGATGCAAATCACCCCCAAAATAATTAAATTTGAAGTAGATTGGACCAAGTAATCACATTGTCCCATACAAACTTTGCCTCCGTTTTCACCCCCTCAGGGGTAAAATTTTGGAAAATCCTTTCTTATCTACGTCATACAAAGAACACACCCTCGAAGTCAGTTCAAGTTCAGGTCTCTACGATCAGGGGTTTAGGCTGCGCGTTGATCCGTCAGTCATTCAGGACAAAGGATTTTATAAGTATAGATTTCATGTCATTCCGGTGGTCCACAAATAGGGACCACGACGCCTTCATAATTATCTGTCGAAGGCGCTATCAGACAGATCAAGTTCCTTTGAAATTGGTGTCGTATGATAAATGGCAATGTCACACAGATTATGTAACTGTTGCTGTTTCACGAAGGACGCTGCTCAGATTTCAGAATAAGGGCGGAAATATTTCATGTGAAGAAAATATATCTCATGTAAGACTTGGATTTGGGCAGATTTCGGAAGAGGTTGAATCAGTTTCTTTCGTAAGATCAAAAGATGGTGATTATAGGATCATTATCAGCTTACGGGCGGCACCATACGGTCAAGAGCTGGCCCATCCACATCTACACATAAGGAGGAAAAATTTGTATTTTTGTGTGTGTATGTTTATAATGAATAAACTCAAAAATTACTGTGCCGATTTCAAAAATTCTTTCACCATTGGAAAGCTACATTTACCCTGAGTAACATAGGTTATATTTATTGCTAGAAAAGTCCACCCGTGCGAAACCGGGACGGGCCGCCAGTGGTAAAACCATTAATTTATTTACCTATTTATAGCCTACTAAGTTCTATTAACACTCAAATTAACTGCACAATCCTAGCAAGCGGTTCTGAGGAAGCCAGATGTTGAATAAGAAAAATATCTAGGTATGTTCTATAAGTACTGAAACCTCCAAATGGTTTTAAATTTCCTTTCAGGGTAGCTAAGAGAAATTAAGGGACTCCTTTTTCATTTTGGCTAAGCAACACTCCGCCGGGTCACTACTTGAATAGGTGAACGTTTTAGTGGCATTTAGATCAGAGCGTTTTCATGCTTTAGAAGGTTCGTTAAGATGTTGCTATTTCTGTCGTTACGCCAAGTCCGAAGTCCTAGGGCGGCCAAAAACTCCGACAACAGAGTTAGCCACTAACTAATACGAAAAAGGCAATTTCAAACTTCTAAAAATATGTACCTTGTTGCTTTACACCATACTTCATTCTGCGTTCCACTACAAATGGTTTTTTCTGGAATATAAAACCCGCTTACAATTCGATCAAGACGAAGTGTATTTCAGTGGGAATAGAAATCTGGCATTTCTATAGACGCGATCATTTCGTTCTTTTATTGAAAAATGGATTTGCAAAGACCGCTTCAGGGGTCTTTTGATGTGTACTTACTATTAGTATTTGTATAAGTTTGGTGAAGGATTACGGGTACAAAACACTATAGGTAAGGCATGGAAAAATTCCGAGTTTGACTTATAAGAAGTTTAAAAAATAGGTTAGGTACCCAATTTTAACTTTAATTTTTTTGTGTTAGGTACAAGTAGTACCAATTTATCTTCTAATTAAACCATTAATTATATGAATGTACCTTACAGTCCACACATAAAAAGCATTTATAAATATTTTATGAGTGGAAAAAAAATAAAACATTATATGTTTTAAATGCAAGAGAAAAATTTTAAATGCATCATACCACAAGATTGTATTATAATATAACCATTTTACACAGTCCTGAAATGAACGATCACAAATGTACGTAAATATCAACGAAGTAATAGAACACCAACTTTTACTTATCAACCGACTTCAAAAAAAGGAGGAGGTTCTCATATTTTAGTCAATACTAATTAGGATTTAGGTACGTACTATGACTTTGGCCGACTGGCCGACTAGCCGACTAGCCGATTAGTCGGCCAAGTCGATCATGGTTCTGAGAGTAATCGGCAAATTCCGTGACACTTCGTTTAAACAGCCGATTCAAACGCAATTCGCAACTCCGCCGTCTGCAAGCGTGTTAGATTCTTGATTTTGGCATTTTCTCGGGTCAGACTGGTGTTTTTGTGTATAAAAATAAAGATAATTCTGTTATTTTTCATCCAAGTAAAAGAGCTCAATTATAATTTAATCGTGTCAAAAATAAAGTCTCGTTGTTTTGAGATAGAGATTGAGAAATTTTCAATTTAAATTTAGAACACAGTAAGAAGCCGAATAGTCGGCGCTCTTTGCATACTAGTCGCTGACTACGAAAGTGGCCGGATATTCGACTTTACCAACCTAGTCGGAACATCTCTAGTCAACACCTACATAATCTACGTAAATATCGAATTGCGCGTAAAACTTTCTACTTCCGGGAACACGCGACCTTAAAAACAATATTTTCTCAAAGAATAAAGTAGGTATCTAAGTGAAATAATGAATTTCTGCTTTGATAAGGGTAGACGGCATTTTGAATTATAATTGTTTTATTTTATTGAGTAGCATTTTCCTGTAGGGTTTCTCTATGACCGAACTGCGTCGTAATTCTTGGAGGATGTGAAAAACAACGAGGAAATGGGGACTGATATAAACAATTTTCTTGTGATGTAGTTATTATGTATAAGACTTTGAGTGCTTAAAACACACTTGATCTAGGGCGCGAGCTGCTGATGCTGCAGTCAACATGTTACTAGTACCTGTTAACAATTGGAAATATAAATTTACATATATGTTAATACTATATGTATATTACTATACTACCTACCTTCCCTGGTACTATCTTCTATTTGTATTATAATAGCAGTCATATGCATCTCAACGGTCTAAACTCGTACTCTCTTAAAAGAACATACCAGTAACTTACCTGCAATACTCAAAACGTATCTAAGTATCAAGTAAGTGGCAAGTAGGTTATGTAGCGCCGTAGTTTATATTTTTTGGGTCGGATTGTACTAGAGTTGGTCGAAGGAATTGTTTGATGAGTGAGGCTAACTCCAGAGGACCAAGGATCCGTTGACAACAACACCAGCCTATTCAGTCCACTGCTGAACATAGGCCTCCCCTATAAGAAGGGGGATATGCCCATAATCCCCACGCTGGGCATGCGGATTGGGGATCGCAGGACACAGCTTCTCGCACCGCCGACGCTGTTGCCCGTTGGCGGTCAGTGGATGTAGCTGTGTCAGTGTTAGGCTGCGCTATGCCGCAATCAGCCGGCCGCCAGAGCCCCGTTTGTTATACAGTAGGGTGCACCACGTGCAGGTGAGGTTGGCTTGGGTTTGGGAGGTTGAAACCCATTACATCCGTGGTGACGATTGTAGATAATTAGAATATCTTACGGGTGTTCATAATACATTTACTTACATACAAACATTGTACTCATACTAACTTATTTCACCATAGGAACATAAAATTAAGCTTAGAACTAAGATCTTACCTACCTACCAAGATCATGGCCGTAGGACAGACAAAATTCAAAAGTTTAAATTACTTTATTCAATAGGAACTAGAAAGTACACTTTGAATCATTTTTAGGGTGACGTTACCGAACCGATCAAACGAACCCTTATGGTGCCGCTTTGTCCGTCCGTCCGTCTGTCACAGCAGATTATTTCAGGAACAACAACAGCAACCGTTACTTGTAATTTGGTATAGATTTAAAATGCACTTATTAAATAATGTTGCTAGTAAAAAAATGTTTTCATGTTCATCCCCAAAAGGTCCAAAAAAAGAAATGTCAAAATTACAAACTGGCGCCAATAGGTCGAGTGGCATATCATATATGAACAGTGGCATATAATATATGTCTCCACCCAAAACAGTTTTTGAGAAATCTGCCAAAATGGGGGGCTGACAAATAAAAGGGGGGTGGCTAGGTCGAGTGGAGTATCAAATGAAAATACTTATATATTTTACAGGAAAATTACCAATTTGTATAGCACGCCATTGACGTCACCCGCGGTGGGCCAGTGAACTCGCACTTAACCGGTCTACTTTTATTTTACACCAATTCTTAACGCGACCAAACAGAGAAGAATTGGCAAGAAACTCTGCTTGGCTTATCTTTCACAACCTTGCAATTGACGTTTTACTATTCCCGTTAGAACTTTTACAATACTAACTTACCCTACCTACCCAATATCATAATATTTCAATAAGTTAGTAAACATTTTCCCCCTAACTAATAGATTAGATTATTGCTTCAGGGGCCCAAAAAATTAATCTGCACCTATATTTTGTTTCCAGTCCATCATCGCAGCGCGCCAATGCGATATTGATAGCTCAATCATTCGATAAGGTTTCCATTAGATTTATTGCTCACTTTGACCAAGCTCAGATTAGAATACCCAGAATAACTCGTTGAGAATTAACAAGATATTTGTTATCCGTATCGAGATACGATTGCGTATAGTTTCGAAACGGACTTATATAATTAATAGAGAAGTAAACTGTAGATTACCTAGATGTACCGTACACTACATATTTACTTAAGTACGCATCTAATAAGTAGTAGGTACTGTTCCCACCTTGTAGGTTACCTACTTACATTTCAGGTTCCAGGTTACAGAACTTTATTCTCATACATACACATGGTTCACATAAAATGAGATACATAAATAACAATTTAATCTAGATTTTTTTATTTAAACTAACCTCTGGTATAGTACGCAGCATGTAAAAAGAACGCTGGAAGAAGTCGAGGATACCCAAACTTAGTGCTTCGTTAACAGAAAGCGTATTTATTTAGAGCATTCCCAGATAGGCGATTTACTCGCGCGACTTGCACTCGCGATTTCGCCTGTATCCAATCAGGCTTGCTGAATGTCACGTGGAATGTGAAGTGTGTGAAGGCTTGCTTAATATCACGTGGTACACATACCACGTGATGCTGAATATCACGTGGTACACATACCACGTGATATTCAGCAAGCCTGATTGGATACGCATGTCAATCGCGCGAGCAACACGCGCGAGCAAAACGCGCATCTGGGAAGGCTGAATCTGACGCGACGCGCCGAGACGTCAACGCGTTATAGCGCCGCGTACTGACTCTGCTCTAAAAGCCCGCCAAGGGTTATTGAAAGAGTACCATTCTGCGAATCTCTCTTTCACGCTAGGGTCATAATCATAAACCTTTACGCAGATCACATATGCTATTAACATGGTCTGTGATTTAGTTTAAAAGTACGACAAATAGATTACAGATAGAAAAAGCTGTTGGAATTGAGCGCTTGACGCTGTTAGGTCGTCCCATTCCACTCAGTGTTGTGAAATTAACAGCCTTACCGTCTCACAATACTCTAACTCTAATACTAATAACACAAAGCGGGGCGTTTTGGTGCAGCGTCAGTCAGTACGCGGCGCTATATCGGGTGTAAAAAGACGTCTACCGAAAACGAAATGTGGTACAGCACACCAAATCTAAGGCAAATAAAAAATCTGTTGGCTGAAAAAAATATATAACCGGAGAAAACAATGTTTAAAGATTTCAAAACTGTACATGCGGACAGGATGCATACTTTGCTGGATTTTTATTATTTTATTTATTTTTGTTTATTTAAATCAGATTTAGTTAGGTAGATATGATGTTATTATGTTGTACTATGTGTATGTGACAAGAAAAATAATTAAAAGAACGTAGATAAGCCAAAAAAATATCCTTTTTTTGCTCAATATGTTCCGAATCGTGGTCTAATTGCAACCTCCCAGTTATCGGTAGTAGTCTTTTTACACCCTGTATAGCGCTATCTGTTTGACCAAACCTTGAGTCATTGCATGTAATACACGTAATCATTTAGCAAGTGAAAGCTACTAACACCCCACAAACACAGAATGCTAAAACTGCATCAGTATTCGGGACGTATAAAAAACCTTACCAATTGTTAACACTGGCATACCTACAGCAAGTCACATAGATTTTTATGTGTTATAATTTTCATGTACAGTAAACTGTATCCATAATAATAAGTATAATTATTTTGGTCCCGCTATGAGTGGTGAGGTTCTTAATTACTTAGGTTCCCCGCAGACGACCGACTTTTTGTAGGACAAAAAACCGGACAGTTAGGGAGGAGCACGTCATGGACAGAGCGTATACCGCCCAGGTTGGATTAACGGAGGAAAGTAAGGCCTTAAAGGCTAAAATAGTTGGAATTGTATTGTACGTATTTATATATTGTACGTACTTCCTGTTACCTGGTTACGCTCTGTCCCTGTCCTACAAAAAATCGGTGGAAAAGTCGGTCGTCTGCGGGTACCCACGACTTAATAGGATATCAAAGGCTACCTATGCAGTCGTAGTATGACCACCAAAGAAACGGATCTTATGCCCTAGAATGATAGAGAAAATTGCGTTTAGATGAAGAGTTCTTTGCGAGGGGCTCATCCGGGGAAGTACTATCACCAAACCAAATTTTTCCGTGTAGCAGCATTACTGTGTTTCAGTTTGAGGGGAGTGGGTGCTGGTGACATTACAGGCACATGAGGCTTAACACCTTCATGCCTCAAGTTCATGGACGCAGTGCGTTGCATCGCAGGGCATGTTCCAAATATGCGTGGCTTACGAAGAAATACTTTGTTATAAGTAATGGTTACCACTTAACGTCAGGTGGGCCATGTGCTAGTTACACTTTCAGGTATCATAAAAAAAAAATCTATGGTCTAATATTTTTATTTTTTGAAGTTTGTCGATTAGAAATATGCTCAGGTAGAGCAACAGAGAAAACCGAGAGAAACGAGAGGTCATTAGGTACTTTCAAGACATTTTAGAATTATTTACATTACCAGCAGCCTGGCTGTAGTATAGAGTCAGAAAAGTCATGCTAACATTATAATGCATGGGTACCTACTGGGCTGTATATTTGACTCAGTAGGTACCTATACCTACCCAGGTGCATATTTATTTATGTAAGTATATTGTATTCATTTAGGTATTTGATCATACCTAGCCTAAGTAACAATTCTACTTCTTACTGTTGTAATATTCAGAATCATTGAACTGGCTTACACGAACCCAACACTAATAATATAGAGATCTGTAAAAATAGAACAGTATACAATATCAGTGAGAATAAGCTCGGATACATTGGTACGTCTTCACTGATGACGCAGTATTGATAATGTTATCTGCTGATATAAAAGTAGTTTTCTATGAATCACTAGTAGTAGATACGTGAATACTTATAAAAGCTCTATTATTGAGCAATAAGTTTGAGTATTTGGGGTAGGTATTTGAAAGGGTAGATGGGCAATACAATTTCAATCGTGCGAATGGTGATAAAGGTAGAAATCGAATGAACGCATCATTGGGTATGTAGATTAGAGGAGGTTGGGGCCTATCTAGCAATATAAAACGCGTATAAGTAGATACAAGTGATTTAAACTCTTCAACTATTTATTTTAACTTAGGATTTCCTTATTATTTTTACGTAGGTTGACATTTATGTTAAATAAATAATAAGCGGTTGTAAATAGGTTCATCAAAGAAATTAAGTTGATTAATTTCATCACTAATGTGTTTTGATAGAACTTATTGGTAGACTTCTGTTCTGAGTTGCTAAAGATCGCGACGATAGAGTGAGATAATATAGTCGACGTTAGATGGTTAATTTATTGTCTAGCTAATCGGTGGACCCGGCGACAGAAACAGATAAAACTCTAAAACTTATCGGTGCAAAAAAACAAAAACAAAATTACCATAACAGATTTTTCCTCATTTTATTAGATGACAACAATCTGGAGTTTACCGAGGAAAAAATACTGAAAATTGACCCTTGCATCTATAATTAAGATGGTAATTTTATTAACTATCATTTACTTATTTTTATATTTCGGTTTTAATGTCCCGTTAATTACTTACAGGAAAAGTTATCAGTAATGGAACGTAGTCTATACAATCGCAATATGGTAGAGCTCATAATCGTTAGATCATGGACTGATAGTAAAAATAATTGCTTTAGGCATTGAAGTGGCTACGCACGGGGGTCATATCAGAAGTTGATGTTCATTGTATTCAAATAGGTGGTAATCGTACGACAATAAAACTATCCTATTATTGGGTGACCTGGTCGTAAAGAAATCTTGTGATACCTTACTGATGTAAAATATAAGTATGGTTGGACTGACTGACCATTAGACGTTCACAAATTCGGAATAACTGCGTGCATCATGATCAAGTCCCGTACAAAAGGTAGGTACTTACATATAGCAGTTCTCGTGCGGACATTCCTTGAGTAGCACATAGGATGTAAAATAGCCCAGTAACGGTCAACAGAAACAGCAACTAAACAGAAGATGCTCGTCGTACAAAGCATCACCAACAACGACACAGTGAACAGGCAAGCGTGCAGGTTCCTCGGCAAACCCACTGAAGCCAGGATCGCGAAGGGTATACCCAACAGTCCGACTAGAAAATCCGCTATCGCAAGCGATACTATATAATAGTTCGTTCTTCGCCTAAGTCTGCGATCTCTTCTGAACACGTAAATAACCATAGAATTCCCAACCACCGCCATCAACGCCACCAGGATCTCGAATGTTGTGTACACGGCATGGAGCTCGGGCGTCGGCGAGCGGTGCGGCGTCGATGCTGTGGTCGACAGCATCTCTTCTGCCATTCTGACTAGCACGCATGGCTTTCGAAACGCTCCATACCTTTCCGGCTAACGCGTTAGATTCACCGGTCGACTAAGCATGGTTGGGAAAATTATGCGGATTTAAACTTTTCGTGTTATAGTATCTGCGATCTGTAATCGGATCACGAGCGAGCGTCTCCCGCTCGCGAAGCGCGTCCCATAACTGAGGGCGCGAAACCGCGAGAGTTCTAACGGCGACTCTAACACTTGTTGAGTATACACCTACGGGTGTTCAATGTTCGTTCGCCCTTGAAAAGGGATTCAAGATCACGTTACGACCGCGCAGTGTACGATAACAACCCATTTTCTTTTAACTGCATTGTGAAAAGCTTTTCCATGTTATTTTAATGAGCTTTTTGGCTGACACCTATCGTTTGGGATCGCCGGAAATTAATTATTTCGAAAACACGTACAGGGGTGATAGAAACGACATCTTTATTGTACACATGGACAGTTATAAAGATAAATTGATCGAGTGTTTAGTTTCTCGACCCCTGTGCCCATAATCATATGTATACTTAGTAGTATTGTTCAATACTTACTGAGGATGCACAGTTACTATCTATAGTTTTACTAATTTATTTACTAGCTGACCCAAAAGACATTGATCTATGCAAATTCTTGAGTTCATACAAAAATCAAATACCTAGAAATAAGCACAGCTTATCCTGTACTAGCTTCCGCCGGCGGCTTTGCTCGCATTATTTTTCTATCCCTCGGGAACATTTTTTAGATGAAAGATACCCTTCCTTAATGTATCCTTGTCCTTTTCTGTGCCCCTGACAACATGTATGATAAATTTCATGAAAAGGCGTGAAAGCGTAACTAACAAATATACTCACTGTCGCATCTATATTATCAACTAGGATTTCAACTAGGAGCCCAGGCGTTTTGCTCAACCTGCCTCGTCCCACTGCTATATGCATTATATTTTTATTTGAAAAAATTAAACATTTTTAAAGATTTTTAATTTTTCTTTGTATTTGAAGGGTGAAAAAAAAACAAAAAGCATAAAAAACACAATTTAGCGATGAAATAAATACACATTACAATATACATAAAATACATTTCATGATAAAATTGATAAAATATTTACAGTTCGAAAATCAACATAATTATAAGCTAAAAAAAAGTTTCAGGAACAATGAAAAATAAATTCTAGATACTTACTTTACTTTCTCAATAAATCAAATGAGAAGTATTAATGGTGATAATTTACCGTCCAAATTGTCCGACAATTTGTAACAGTAGAAAACAAGTTTAAGAAAAAAATCAAACACAAAACTCTTTTAAAGTACCTAAATAAATTATAACTTAATCAGGGTGCATTCTCTGCACCAAATGCCGCGGTATACCTGTATCAAACAAGGTCTTACTGTCCAACTGGTCTAAATTAGGATGAAAATGCAAGAGAGCTTCGAAGCAAATCTCACTAAGCTTTGGTATACACAGCCACACTTTATAAAGAATATTGTTTCTGCTTGTCGCTTCGTTCTTCGGTTCAATACCACCGAATATATACATACACCCACTCGACGTGACAGTAGAAGAATGAAAATATAATGGGTTAGGTAGCACCGATTTTTTCATAAGCGTCCACTGTAAATCTGCAATATTTAGCCGCCATATATCTTCGAAAACTGTAAGCCCATCTGTGCCACCAGCTACAAACACTTGCACACCACTAGGAGTGTCAATTTGAACAGCACTATGACACTTTCTGGGTAAGGGATTGATAGAGATCCTTGGATCTTGATCATCCGGCTTAGCGGTCAACATGGTCCATTTATTAGTGTCTAAGTCAAATGTGGGTATATTCATAAGGTCAAATGCCCAGTCACCTGTCCCTCCTCCGATGATGTAAAGCTTATTGTCCACTCTTGCTACTTCATGTCTGTATCTTCCAGGGGGGTCTGTGTCCTCTCCGGTGCCCACAAACAGTGGATTCCATACTAGTGTCCTTAAATCTAGCCTGTGGACAAATTTAAATAGTCATCAAACTTACTCAATTAATATGTTTATATTTCGGTTATTATAGTATACATTTTGTAATTGAGTAACACTCTGTAGGGTCATTATTTGGATTCTTTATTCATCATAATCGTCATCAGCCTATAGCAGTCCACTACTGGACATAGGCCTACCCTAATGAGCGCCATTGCGCTCTGACCTGAGCTCGACGCATCCAGCTTCTACGTTTGCAGAGCTGCGGTCTGCACTCAAGAACTCGTCTACCCCAACGGTTATCGGTTCTTCGGCAGATATGGCCAGCCCACTGCCACTTCAGCTTGCTAATTTTCTGAGCTATGTCGACAATTTTAGTTCTATGTCGGAAGATCTCGTTGCGTATTCTATCCTTCAGAGAAATTCCGAGCATGGCACGTTTTATGGCTCACTGAGCGACTTTAAACTGGTGGATTAGCCGTACTGTGAGTGTCCACGTTTCGGCTCTGTATGTAATGACAGGTAGGACGCACTTTTTGAAAACTTTCGTTTTCAGACATTGTGGTATGGGTGACGAGAAAACTTGAGGTAGTTTTCCTCGGCGCAGTTGGATGGGTTTCGACTGCTGGTCCTGTACTCGGATACTCATCTTGGCGGCTTCGTATAAACATCTTAACACTTCGATATAACGATAGTCCACTTAGCATCGCTGCAAGGATTCCAGGACAGCCTAGGTTTCGACAAAGTCAAAGGCCTTCTCATAGTCCACAAAAGCCAGACACAGGGGCTGATTATACTGTTCGGACTTCTGTATAATCTACCTCACTGTGTGAATGTGGTCTATGGTGCCATCATCATCATCATCAGCCTATAACAGTCCACTGGATACAGATGCGTCCCCTAATTGCGCCATTGCGCCCTGTTATGAGCTCGACGCACCCAGCTTCTATTCAGTATTCAGTTTATTTATTACAATTAGTATTCTACCAGCAGCCTTACGCAAATCGTCACTCCACCTGGCCGGAGGGCGTCTTACACTATGTTTGCCGAGCCGCGGTCTCCACTCAAGAACTCGTTTGCCCCAGCGGTTGTCGGTTCTTCGGCAGATATGGCCAGCCCACGGCCACTTCAGCTTGCTAATTCTCTGAGCAATTTTTTTTAGAAAGGTTTAGTTCTATCTCGGATAGTCTCATTGCGGATTCTATCCTTCAGAGAAACTCCAAGCATGGCTCGTTTAGCTGTGTCAATGAAGACTGCGCTATGCCGCAATGAGCCAGCCGCCAGAGCCTCGTCCGATACTTGAGCAGGGTGTACAGTGGGCAGGTGATATTGGCTTGGGTCCTGAAGATGGAGGTTGGGACCCCTTACTCCCTCATTCGGATTCGTCATTATTAATTATAAAATGAAGAAAATCAGGATTGGTCAATCATTTCTGTTGGCAACAGAATTAGCCGAACACCTGGCTGTTCTATTTAAAATTCAAAGTAACCTAAGTGCTCATTTGCAAAGACAAATACGAACCTATAAATATCACAGTTGTATGCAAATCCATTTGTACCACCAATAGCGTAGAAAGCTCCATCATGGCAAAGAATGGTCTGCCCATACAGCCCCGGCGGCTTTGTTCCAGCAACATCTAGGATGCTCAACTTTGCATCACCTGGGTTTGTGCGCCACACTATAACATCATTGCTGCATTTGTGTCCAAAGGGCTCACCGGTTCCTCCGAATATCTGCAAAAATTTTGTAATTCTATCATAATTATTATGTCCAGTAAAACATTACATTTATGTAAATTGGTATATTGAGCTTGGTAGCAAAACAAGTAGTGATTAATACAGAGTTTTTATCAACTACTCTTACAGCACTAAATCAACCTTATTATTCCAAGAAGGTATGACCAGTACACAACTACCCACATGTATATACAACATTAATATTCTCTGCATTTTTACTTCTTCACTTCATATAATAATAGTTATACTTATTAAATATTACAGACCATCAAGTGTCGGCCGTGCACGCACATAGCATTTGACGCTAGTTCTTCCGGCATATTCTCTGTAACTCTGTGATGTTTCCATTTACGGCCAGCAATGGAAAAACTCCAGAGTTCCTTGAATAATGGGCAACTAGGACTCCAGGTGGGATTCTCTCTTTCCACACTAGCTAACGGCAAAAAGGGATTGTAACCACCAAAACAGTATATATTGACATCGTCACATGCAATTCTATGTCCGCTACGAGGTCTGGGGCACTCGAAACCGCGACATTTTACTTCGGTAACCTTAAATGGGCTGAATATGAATTCTTCTCTAGTAGATGTCATTTTCGTCCCTGTTCACAGCTTAGAATTATACTTATTTTAATTATGTAAGATATCCAATTTTTTACATAATTGATTGCTAACGGAACTCGCGATTAATCTATTACAAATTAAATATATTTTTTTGCAATCCAAATCAACACAAAAGCACACGGTATGGGTGAGAAGAGAATTTGACATTGACACTGATAATTCGTCTGTCTGACACGACAAGACAGCAAACCTGACATCGGGACAGAACAGCTGAGGACAGGCAGGGGCAGATTTTGAGTAATTTTAGATGGAACATGGAACCATGGAACAACATGCAATTACTATACTTCAAAGTTACGATAGTAACAATATATATCAATGACTTCAAAGATGTGCTGACTATGACTTTAGTTGAATAGCCAACTAGCCGATTAGACGGTTAAAAAGAGACTGACTAATGGGCCGACTAATCGGCCAAGCCTATCATGGTTTTGCGAGTATTCGGCAATTTCGGCAATGTGACTATATGGGTCAAACCTCCCTCTCGCTCGCACTTTTCAACATTTTTGAAGATATAAAATAACTAAATTTAGTTACCTATCACGTTTTGTTACCAAAAAACTTGTACCAATGTGATCAATTTTGGTGCAAATTTTTCGGTAGGAAATCGTGTTGGGTTCAACATGATATTCTTGCTGAACCTTTGTATTGTTATTTTATAGGCCGTGAAGGTTTGCTATTTTGCTACATTCAGTGATTTTATATCTTCAAAAATGTTGAATAGTGCGAGCGAGAGGGAGGTTTGTCTTGTATCGTCACCATAAATAAATGATCCGCGCGCAAGTCGTAACCGCTGCCTGCGAGTGTGTCGAACTGGTCGACACGAACATGTTTTAAATCAGAGCGATTTTTTCATATAATAAAAATAAATACAATACTGTTATTGTTAACTAAAGTGAAACAGCTCAATTAAAATTACATCGTGTCAAAAAGAAAGCCTCGTTGATTTGAGCTTGAGATTGAGAAATACATACATAGTGTGAAGCCGAATAGTCACGGGCCGCTCTTTGCCGAATAGTCGCCGACTACGCAAAGTGGCCGTGTCCAGATAGTCTGCTTAGTGGAACGTATTTTGATTGATGCATGGAACGGAAAGAAACGGAATTATACTATGTAAATAAAAGAAAAAAATCCAACCTCTGATTTAAATACTTAAATAAAAAAAAATATCAATATCAGGTTCAGAAGTAAGTATCTCGATCTCGGTAACGGATGCACGCTCAACACATTTAGCACAGAAATTATGAGCTTTCTTGAGTTATCTCCCATCCCGATAGACCCAATAGAAAAATGCTGCTAGGACGACGAACAAATTCCGCTAGAACGGGATCTGTTTTGCGTGAATAACTTTGAATAACTCTAAGAACTTTCTAAAATTTACATAGATTTATTATCTATATGTATATGATTTATTATCTATTATCTATGAAAATTTACGTCACATTTACGAGCCCGGAAGAAGCACTAATTATTGGCATTTATCAAATAACGATCAACGTCAATACTACGACACTACGACACTAATTTAAATACAAATATCGATACATCGATTTAAACTGATGTTTATGGTACATAATCCTGTATATATCTATCTATTCCCTGGACATACCCAATCATAACAATGAAACAAGATTTTGCTCATTATTTTTATTTTTTCATTTCTTTTACATAATGTATTCAGGTTTTCAACCGTTTCACGATTAGTTACAAAATGTCACAGCAATGTATTGATTGTTATCGATGCAATCTACATCTAAATTATAAAATTAAAGTATTTAGTGTAATGAAAGATAAATTCCAAACCCACAACAAGCAGCACAAACTAATTGTTTCAATATAAACCTACGATGAAGATAACAAGCAAAATAATTTGTAAAAACTATTTGCATCACTGCAATGAAAATAACAATAATAATTTCACATTACATTTTCATACATATAACTTCCATATAAAATCATTGCTCATAAATCGTAAAATGTTTTTGGGGCTGCACAATGCAACTTATTTCAAATAAGTGCTGGCCAATAAATGCATAGAAGTTACATGTCATAAAATGTGATGTGTAGAGCAATCTAAGGCGCTCGCTGCATGCCAGTGGCGAAAAGAACTTTTTGCTTGGACTTTTTGTTCTTTTTCCCGGATGGTGATGGGCCGGCGTGAAGTGCTGCCTCGATCGCATCGCTGAGGCTGATGGCGCGCGGAGCGGAAGACTCCTCGTCTACATCTGGCGGCGGCGGCGGTGGCGCTGATTTACGAGTGCGCCAAGTACCACTTGTGCTTGCCATCTGTGGAAATAGTGTAGTCTGTTTACAAAATGAAATTTATAGTGTGTAAAGGGGTTCCTACCTCCATCTTCGGAATCTAAGCCAACCTTACCGGCCTGTGGTGCACCCTCCAAACTGAGCTTAGCGGGCGTCTGATTGCAGCATAGCTCAGCCTAACACCAGCACCGTTGAAGTTGTACCATGATTCCTAATCCCGCATTTCCAGCATGGGAATTATGGGCATATTATCTCTCTTATTAGGGAAGTTATGTCCACCAGTGGACTGAAATAAGCTGATGTTGTAATTTCACAAATGTTTTTCTAGCAATATAGAATGATTGATAAAACAGTTAAACACATAAGTAGTATATCAGTCAATGCCCAAGCTCTGCTGGCTATTTCCTATTGCTGGTATGTTTATGCATTGTAAAATAAATCCTACTTCCTACTTTCTATCCTACTAATATTATAAATGCGAAAGTTTGTGAGTATGGATGTAAGGATGAATGGATGAATGGTTGTTACTCATTCACGCAAAAACTACTGAACGGATTTGGATGAAACTTGGAATATACATAATTTGTGACCTGGATTAACACATAGGCTACTTTTTATCCCGTTACCGCGCGCGTGAAGCCGCAGGCGGAAGCTAGTAATGTCATATTTGCCAGGCTTGTAATTTTTTCCTGTAGATACTTTGGCAGATTAAAATCGAACTTTTTTTTTAGTTTAAACCTCACGTTTGACCCCCACCTCACCTATTAGTAAGTGAAGACGCGGTCGACGATGTAGCATACTTGTCTATTTACTCTTCGCTTGAAGACCCCTAGGTCGAGAAACCCTACAATTCGATAGCGCTGGCCAAACCTCTCGTTAGCAAGCTAATTTATCGAACTTCAACAATGTATATCAATGAATACCTTAGCGAAAGAAAGGCCTGAAGACGGCGGCGAGCCCACACTGTTCGATGGACTCGCTTGTTCGTAAGTAGACAGCGGCGACTGATCGAGCGGCGGGCTGGAGTATGACGCAGCCGGTGGAAAGACAAGGTCTGACGAGAAGTCAGGTTTGGGAGGACCTTCCATTGCGCGACGGTAGGCGCGCTCGCGACGCCTCTCGTCTCTCTCGTGGCGTGCGCGATTCCTGGCGCGACGTTCTAGTTCCTCTGAAAAAAATGTTATGAATTTTTATTTTCACAAGCAACGAGCACAGTTTTGGCGACTGTCTTAATAAGTAACTACTACCTAATCTAACAATAAGTAACTACTATCTAATCGACTAGTTGACAGCTGCTTTATTTGGGATGAAACAGTGTCCAACTCCCTCGAAAACAATGTAATATTTAGGAATAGCAATTATAACAAAGATGCTAGAAAAATATAAGCCAAGCAGAGTTTCTTGTTAATTCTTCAGTTTGGTCGCGTTACGAATTGGTATAAATTAAAAACCGGCCAAGTGCGAGTCGGACTCGCGCACGAAGGGTTTTTTTCCGCTTAAATATTTATTTTATAGTTTTAAGTATTTGTTGTTATAGCGGCAACAGAAATACATCAACATTTCAACTGTCTAGCTATCACGTTTCATGAGATACAGCTTGGTGACAGACAGTGGAGCTGGTCCTGTTTTTACACTTTGGATATGGAACCCTAAAACATTCAGTGTTCCTAAAAACTCTAAAAACAAATTAAGTTTGTAATTTAATTTGCTACTTTATGCCTCTGCCACATTATACATGGTTTCTTCATAGCTTGGCGTAAGAAGGATAAGAATGCCAGGTATTGTTATAAACTTACCAGCAAAATTTTTCATAGTAACTGGAGTTACATTTGGTGGCTGCAGCTCTAATTCCACAATATCAAAGGAACAGTGGAGTGGTAGATGAGCAGTGCACGGCATGTGTTTTCTTGTCTGAAAACAGAAATACGACAAAACTAAGCATCACATCTTATTGAAAAAGCCTTGCTTCTTGAACTAAGCATTATAACTTAATGTACTAACTAACTAATGCAAAAATTCATTATGGTTGTTATTTACTTGTACTATGAGAACTATTTTAGTTAAGTCTATGAATCATACTCGTATGTACACTGCCATCTTTTTTTTTATCATGCTATCCTATCTATCCAAAGCTTGACTGGAGGAGATCACTTTTAGCGATAAGTTAATATAATTCCTGTATACTGTTCTATATTTTCTGGTACTAGAAAGTGTTTACCCATCTATCTAACTACCACATGTTATGGTGACTCAGAAATGTTTGGCAACCAAGAGGCTGAGCTAACCCGGTTAATGATCAAATGACATAGCTAGCTGGGTGTATAAGACTGGCAAGGGACTGGAAGGAGTGATGTACAGCTAGCAGCATGTAAGTCTAGCGTGAACGAAACTTCTGCGCATGGGTATCTCGCTCTCTCTCGCATCTAGCTCCCATATGATACCTAACTTTTGACTTCTGCGCAATAACGGTCAGCGCTAGTGTTACATGCCGCTACTTGTAACAAAGAAGAGGCTAATGGTGTCTACACACAAAGCCGCCAATACAGCCACACAGCACGGCAACGACTCGGAGATGGGCTGTGTCGGTGGGTGTCTATGGCTTTGATGTTTAGACTACTTAGCCTAAAAGTTGATGTTAAGAGGATGATGATGATAACTATCCTTACTTGTTCACTAAGAGGCAACGTCTCTCGGTGCAAAACGCGTCCGCGAATAAAGGGTGGCGCGGCCGCCAAAGCGCCCCAGGACGCATTCAACATTCGCACGTTGAGACTGTTCAAAAATACTTGTTGACCATCTTCAGCTAAAAAAAACAACAAATCCATTCATTCAATCAATAATTATAATACACAGGCGTAGGAGAGGTAGCGTTTAGTGGTGGCGGAATATTGTTTTTTGTGTTTGTTCATAGGTAAAAATAAATGAACGCAAAAATGATATGCTGGAAATGAACTGTTAGAAATGAAAGTACTGCTATGGGAGACCCCAAAAAATTTTTATGACTCAATTCTATTCATCTGTACTTATAAAAGATTGGTAAAAAGATATCTTTATGTGGATGTAAGGTAAAGTCAAATTATTATTCAAATAAAAGTTAGTAGTCATAGAATCAGAAACTTTGTGTGCACTTATAGAAGTAAAGTAGGAATCTTTTGAGGGTGATAAAGACCAAACATTCATTTTGCCAACATCCAACTGCAAAGAGGAAAAAAATAGAGTTTTATTCTTTCGACAAGATTTTTTTAAAACTAAAAATTAATGTGTACTGTCTCGCGTGCCGGCGCGTGTAAATGATTAGGCTATTAGATCTTACCTTGATAGAAATAAAAATATTTAGCTTGATTTTGCTTATCAATATCAGTCAAATCAGACTCATCAGGTTCAGTCTTGACTGTCAAGCATTCTGTTTCAGTCAGCGGAAATTCTTCCGGCTGATTATCTAAGTCCACACTGAACTCTGGAGCATCAGGGTTCAAGTTAGAGTCAATTTTAAGCTCTTCAATTTGGTTTACAACCTCAATAGAAGCTGCCCCTTCATCAGTTACATCAAACCAATCCAGTTTATTTCCATTGGTCTCCTGCTTTTCGTAGACAATCGGAGCTTCGTCGTCCTCCGAATCGTCTAGTTTAGGCTCCTCAATGTGGATGGTACTTTCCTTCTTTTTCTTTAGCATGTCTAAAGCTTGCTCCATGAACACAATTTCGGTTGTATCAATTTCAGCTAATATCTGTGTCTCAATTTCATTTTTCTCCCTTTCCAGAATGTCTTGCACCTACAAATGTATTAATATTTTTTTTTAACGGCAGCTTTAAAGCTGATACATGTATATCGGGATTATTTTTCAGTTCACTTTGAAGTATTTGTTTATTTATAAGATATTACAGAGCAAGACAAATGTTATAAACAACATTGCAATTAGGACATTGTAAATACAGGGTAAGGGGTTTCAACCCCTCATCTTACCTACAACCTACCTACACGTGGTGCACCCTGCTAAACAAACGGGGCTTTGGCGGCCGGTTGACTGCGGCATAGCGCATCTTAACACCGGCACGGCTAAATCCCCTGGCCGCCGATGGGCAGCAGCATCGGCGGTGCGAGTGCCCTGTGATCCAAACCCACATGCCCAGCGTGGGGATTATGGGCATATCCCCCTTTATTAGGGGAGGCCTATGTCCAGCAGTGGATTTATTTAGGCTGATGTGGATGTGGAAATAAAGGTAATTTACACCATGATTTTCTAAGGGTTCTATCAGACAGAAAGCGTTCACGCGTTCGAGCGTTCTACGTTCGCGTTTTGCTTTCGTTGTTTTTAACTACGTCACATGGACATGCACATGCAGCAGGCGTTCAGTACCACGCGAATTCGTGCTTGAATTCTGTGGCATAGAACGCAGAACACGAACCCGGAACGCTTTCTGTCTGATAGGACCCTTACTGTAGAATAAATGGTGGCAAGTATCTCATTGGAAAGGGTATCATACCTTAATAGTAGGGTAGGCATCCTGCGATGTTGTCTGCAAAGAGATATGATTTAGATAATGAATAGTGCATAAGTTTACCTGTTGATTGTTAGCAGCGAACAATTTACAGTAGGGGGAGTCATTGATGTAATGAAGTGGCAAGATGTGTTGCGCCTTTGCTTCTGTCAGTCGGCCTCTAGGAGGAGACACTTCCACCACTGTGGATCCGCGCAGGCGACGGACCAAACGCATTGTCACCTGAAAACAATCATTGGTAATCAATCATTAGGTAGGTGGTCCATTCAGCCAGTCCAGGCCTTACGCGACCCAAGTATTCTATTGCAATATGATGGAACTACAAGGTCTAATAAGACTGTGCTCTATTCTATAGGCTGCCTGTGAATTCACTTGCATGGCACCTGCATAAAAAGTAGTATGTTAGTACTGTTCCTGAATTGGCAGAGAACAAACTGTTAGTGTAATTGTTAGAGATGGAGTAATTTGATTCATAGTTTATATTCCTCAATATTCAGTAGTGGATAGACAGGCTGTTGATAATGATTATTCATCATTCTTTGTATGCATGTAATTTGTTCTCACATTGAAACACCTGTATTGGTTCTTGGAAAATTGCATTATGAATTAAAATGTTTTTTTTAATGTAATTGATTTTACATTTAAAAGAGAAAATAAATATGGAAGAGAAAGCCAAAATACATCATGTATGTATAAACACTGAAAAAACTTTGGTAATAATTAGTTCTACCTTTGAAAGGTCATACTATGACCAGCCAATTTAATACCTCTTCAGCAGGAGAATCCCATTGCACCATTTTAGTTGGCTTCATATCTTTCACCAGCAAGGGCATGGCGCAGACAGGACATGGTGGTGGCTGTTTCTCATGAGCTGCAGCATAGTGCAGCACACATGCCCAGCAGTAAACATGGCCACAGAGGCCAACTCGACCCGCAACAGGTGCTCCGAGGCATATTGGGCATTCCGAACGCCCAGTGCTGCGGACCACCTGAAAGTTATGGGTTTTTTATACAACTTGGAGTTGGTAAGGAAAAATGGTGCACCTATGTGTTAAGTACCATAGGGGAGGCCTGTATCTAGCAGTGGACTGCTGTAGCCTGATAAAGATGAGTAATAACCATCACCTTTAACATGGTATGGTATTGCATCGAAGGTCACACATGTCAGAGTTGGTAAAGCAAAACAGGGTGTAAGGGGTTCCAACCTGCATATACCGAATTCAAGCCAACCTCACCTGCCTATTGTACACTCTGATGTAAGAGATGGAGCTCTGGAGGCCGGCTGAATGTAGCATAGCACAGCCTTACACCAGCACAGCTAAATTCTCTGACTAATAAAGGAATTGTGCATTCTATGGTATCAATGACAAAGGGGTCAAAGTATAATTATGCATATTTACTACACTGACTGAAATGAGAGACTACTTACAACTTCCTCAATTTGCTCCCACTTGACTGGCACATCAGGATCCAGCAAGTTTAGCTTGTAATCACCATCTTCCTTCACCACAAATTGACAACTAAAAATAGGATAAGATATTTTTTTAAATAACTATTGAAAGAAAGAAAGAAAGAAAGAAAAGTTATTTATTTTACCCAATACATAAAAGTAGGTCTAAAACAATGGTACTTATACATATATTATACTCAAGTGCTATATATACTATATATAGCACTTAAATCTCACACATATTTATACAATTATCTTAAAATTAGATACCTAGTTATAAAAATTAAAAAAATTAAAAAAATAATATTAGAACAGAGGGTAAAATAGGACCCTCACTCAGCATTAGCAGCATCAGAGATCAAGCTCAGATGCTGCGCTGGTTTTCAGTTAGGGCCCTTACAAGTAGTTATGTCAAGTTATTGGTAGTAGTTTTTTCATTTTAATAGTGAGCAGGATATTTGAAAAGAATTCTACTTTCAACTGGCATACTCTGGCCAATGTTAGCAGCAGTCAGGGAAACTAGAAGGCCTTTGTGCCCAAACAATGCTACTACACTGCTGTAAAAAACTGTGTCCAAACAATGCTACTACTGCTATGTATTTAAAAAATATAAAGCTTGACTTATACTAATCTGTGAAAAGGTAACCAATACTTAAAGTATTGCTATCTCACCATTGGTTAGACAAATGGACAGTGAACATGTTAACAAACTGCGATTTTATGCAATGGTTAAATTTAAGTAACATTTTTAAGTATGGGAGTCTATGTACTACTTTGAGCAGCAATTAAATGGCATTAAATTGAATGTAATTAGCATATTTTATGTAGTAAGAGAGATCTTCATCATTGTCATCATTACCACCAACTTAGAAGTCCACTTCTGGCCACAGAGGCTCCTAAATCTTTCAGACTTCAATATTCATTGAATCATCATCCCCCTGCCATTAAACTACTTTGTGGGGTCGGCAATATTTATCTAATAAATCCTGCTCTTATTATAAAGACGTGGGGTTTGTGAAGTTATTGTCCTGTCTTCATATCTAAACTATTGACTTATTGAGCTGAAATTGCAGAAAACATGTGAAAACACATATGCAGTTCAAGACCTGGAATAACTTAGAGGCTACTTTTTATCCAGGAACCAAGTTAAGTCAATAGGGGAAGCTAGTTAAAGAATAGAACAGAAATAGAAAATGATACTTACTAAGCTCTCAAATAGAGGTCATGCTCATGTTTGAATGCTCTCTGGTATTGGATAGGACGGCGCTGAGGCCCTGAACTCCTCCCACCAGATGCCTCCGCCTGTCCCCGTGAGGGATACATGAAGTTCAACAGGTGATTCAAGTTTTGCTTTTTGCTTCCCGGCACAAATACTGAGCCTATCTCTGGCTCATCATTTTCTTCTATCCTGTAAGACAAACTTTGGATATCAATAGAAAATAATGTAAAGAGACTAATGTAGAAATAGATTATCTGAACCCTCCATAATAAATTTGTTCTTTATAGATAGAAGGTATGTAGGAAATACACAAAATACAACTGAACCAAAAAATACACATCTCACATGGTCAACTGTGAACAAAGTTTTATTTATGTAGAATTCACACTTACTGATGCGTGTCAGAGAGCATTTTATACCATGCTAAAGGAAATTGAAACATCCACAAAGCAGTGAAGTTCCTTATTTGCATGCAATTTATGCAGCTTTGAGCTTTGTCAAACACTGACATAAATAGATCCGTAAGTAGATATTGCATGCTATTAGGGAACTTAATTGCTTTGTGGATGTTTTCCTCTAGCATGTTTTAAAATACACTTGGATGCTCTCCGACGTACGCCAGTATGTGTGAATCATACTTTAGACTTGTAAGATCTAGTAATTTTCAAGCAGCTAAATTATTTTAAGTACTCCTTACTTATGATCGTATATAATTCCTTACGTTGGTAAACAGATTTTGTTGTCAAACCATTTAGATATCAAATATGTTCTTAAGGCAGCATCTAGCTCAGACTAGCACAGAATCGAGACAAGTGAAATGATCAAAAGGCTAGTGGGTTGGCTGATGAATATTATTTACCCGGTGTTCTGCGTTCCACCCACAGCATACCCAGTGTCACCACGAGGACGTGGTCTTCTGTCAACTGGCCCCCTGCCTCTTTGCGAGGAAGCATTTTTACGGTACGGCTCATTTTTTGGAGCCGAACCAGCTCCTTCGCGTTTCTTATTGTTGCGAGGCCAAGGTTTATGCGTCAAGTCTGAAAAGTTCAACTTCATAAGCAGTGTTTTCCTTCTTGTCTAACAATGTGATGTAAACAACCTGTTTGAAATGTGCAAAGTGACAATCATCGTATGAATAATATTATGACATCCATTCCACCTGTTTTTATGACCTTGAGGGTTTTGTACTCACCAGAATTTTTTTTACAATCGATGGCGGATGCCCTCGACTGTGGTTGAGCAGACCGATTCGATTTCTTGTCCATTCTGGATTCCTCCAACATCCACAATAACTGAACGCGAGACTCCGCGAGGAGATAACGTTATTACGTACGAGGCCGACATTTTAGAAAGCCATGTTTAGGATACAAAACAAAGAAAAATATATATTTCTATGTAAAAATCCTTTACCAAACGGTAAATGAACAGCTTACAAAACTTGCTACACAAAAAAGGGAGTAAAGGTACTCCCTTTCGTCGAAAGACGAAGAAATCGTAGCCCGAAAGTATTTTCTAGTTCGCCCAGAAAATAATGGCGACCGACCAGCCGGCAGCCAACCAAATACACACAGATGCGGCGCACTTCCGTATTTCAAAAAGATCGAAAATGCAACAAGATTCTATGAAGTTATTTTGACATTAAAATAATATTTTTTTGTTAAAAAATTTTGCAACGAAATTGAATGTTTATTTAAAAAAGTTTTTAATTAAAATTAATTAAAAAGTGCTTGTGATGACTCTAGTGGTAGCGATTGTAACGAATGTACAGGTAAAGATGGATCAAAGATCTATTCTCTTCGTTTTTTACCAACTTCAAAAATATAAGTTTATAGCTACTTATGAAGTTTGGGGCTAGATTACGTAGTATTAATTTCTTAGTATCTAGGCTATTAATCATTTAAAATTATTCAATTCTCACTGATATAATTATGTATCATTGACTTAAGGCTGTATAGGTTCAGGTTATTTATTACATACATGCTATTTTTTTTTAAATTATTTGTTTAACTATGTGTAAGAGAATATTGAGAGTATCGTATCCTCAAAAAAGAATACTCTTGCTAACAAGGTACATGTTTGTTTCAAATCATTTAAAGGAGTACGGGATCCATCATTACCTACACAGGGCCGCGACTCGCGTGGCAAGTTGGTAACATTTTATTTATTTCAAATCAGGATCTGTATTCGTTTCCGGTAGAATATTGGCGCCGAATTATCCATCAGGCCATAGACGAGTGACTGATGAAAGTGGGAAGGAAGAGAGGAAATAATTTAGAGGAAAGAAAACTGTCAGTATTCCATCATGGAAAAAGCTATTTTACCTATAGGAAAAGCTCATGAACCGGATGAATGTGCTCGAAACCCAATGGTTCGTACTTATCCTACAATTTTTTTAAATTCATTACACCGTAGCACCGACCGTAGCTGAATTCTACACACCCTACCCTCACAAAATCGGCCTTTTCTTTTACAAAAATAAATATCACACTACCGTACTTACAGTATTGTACTGATAATATTACAGACTGGAAGCATGTCTCCACATCTAGAACCATTATCTTCTCAAAGACTCGTAACGTTTGCTCCTGAAACTGATCTCTCCGAGAAATCTGCATCGCAAAGAAGGTACTTTTTATAAATTAAATAAATAATTGAGTACCTACCGGGTGTAAGGGGTTCCAACTTCCGTCTTCGGAACCCAAGCCAACCTCACCTGCACGTGGTGCACCCTGCTAAATAACAAACAGGGCTCTGGCGGCGGCTGATTGCGGCATAGCGCCGCCTAACACGGCACAGCCACATCCCCTGGCCGCCGAGGGGCAGCAGCGTCGGCGGTGCGAGAAGCTTTGCCCTGCAATCCCTAGCCCGCATGCCCAGCGTGGGGATTATGTTCATATCCCCCTTCTTATTAGAGGAGGCCTGATGTAGGCTTGTGTTGTTGTACTGTACCTACCGTACCTGTACCTGTCTACTTATGTATGATCGTATTTACATTTTTTTTATTAATCTGTAATTCTAAGGATTAATTTAAATGAATAGGTTACCTATAGCTATAGCGTTATAGGTATTTGATGTTCGACTGATTGCTGCTAAATATTGTTTTTTTTTTGTACAAATTCCGCCAAACTTCACTGACGAGTTCCACAAATACGCAACAGAAATTCGACAATGTTTCGCCTTCCCCATTTGAGGTAACCAGGAAAAGATCAACTCGCTGTCCGCCTTCGGCACTCTGCAGAACTCGGCAGACCCTTTGAATCAACAAGTCTGCTGAGTTCCGAGCGCCAAACAGAAAGTTATCAATGGCGATGTTCAGAGTCTATAGCACACGGCAGCTATAATAATAATAATAAAAAATATGTATATTATAGCATGATACATCTCATTACATCTTTTCATAAAAATCGTCAGGAGACCACACACGACAGCTATAGTGTAAAATATAAATCATGAATATAATGTACCCACTTAGACTTAATTTTTTTTATGCCAAGTAGAGTTTCTTGCCAATTCTTTTCTGTTTGCACGCGTTACGAATTGGTTTCAAAAATTTACGATTCAAAGTTTTTAAGTGCTAAATGAATAAATAATGAATTGAATCAAGCGTGACTTTGCGGAAATCCATTACAAGGTATTTAAAAGATAAAATATTTAGTACAATTCCGCCAACTCTCTCTGACGAGTTTCATAAAAACTCAACAGAAATTTGTCAATGTTTCGCCTTCCCCATAAGGCATCATCAGGAAACGATAGACACGCTGTCCGCCTTCGGCACTCTGCAAAAATTCGCAGACGTGTTGCTTCGCCGAACGCCAAGATATTTTTTGACTTTACCTTAGTTTTCATGAATATACCTATATCATAGCTGGCATGGAAAGTACTTACTTACTCTCTATAACTTTATGTCCAGTTACAAAGAAGCGCTAAGTCAGCCAGCAGCTGGACTCTCCCACCGTCAGAAGATGCTCTGGCTACAAAAGCGACGCACCTCCGGTCTTTGGGTTCAATGTGACGACTGTGACCGCTGGCGGTTCCTCCCTAATATACTGGACAGGCATGAACTTCCCAATAAATGGTACTGCAGGATGAATCCAGGTGACAATGTACTTAGGTGACAATAATATTTATACTAACAAATTCATATTTATTAAGCATTTGTGTACCTAGGTGCATGTAATTTTTTTTATAGTTTATATTATAAAATAGTATGATAAACAGTTGTAGTTTTAAGTAATTTTAAGATTTGAATTATAGCACGCCTTCTACCGTTTTAAAACAAACCACAGGTTTGGCTGGTAGGAAATGCTCGTAGCATTAAGCCCACCTTTGTGTTACATTTAATGTGCAATAAAGTAAAAATAAATAAATAATACATAAGGTAGGTAGATGACCTAGTAATATGGGTAAGTAAACTAAGTACAATGGCACTTCTATGATTTTTTAGGGTTCCCTACCTCAACAGGAAAAAGGAAACCATATAAGATCACTTCGTTGTCCGTCTGTCTGTCAAGACCCTTTTTCGAACGCGTCTAGGTGTATAGTTGAAACTAATACAAAAAAGGTAGGTACCTACTCGTATGCAATCCCTCGGAAGCTGTGTGTGAAAAATCTAAAATTTCTATGTTTACGCAATCAAAATGTACGGCCGTTTATGCCACATATTTTGACATGCAATAGAATTAAAACCTACATAGGGTACTTCCCTTTGACCTAGAATCATGTTATTTTGAAGGAGAGAAGAAGCAATGTCCTAAAGCACAAGTAAAGGGAAGAATCCAAAAACCATAAATCAGTTACATCACAAAAACATAATTTCATACCCTTGACCTAGTATTTTAGTAAACTTTAGTATACAAGTTCTTTGTTCCATACCTGCGATTTATGAAAGGCTGCTGGTGGAAGCGGGATGCCTCGAGCTCAGGACAGAGCGCAATGGTGCTCATTAGGGGAGGCCTATACCCAGCAGTGGACTGATATGGGACGATGATGACCATGATGATCTACACCTCGATCATGCTCTAATATAATTTTTATGTTACCTGAAGATGGAACAAGCCCATGGCCCACCTGATGTTAAGTGGTAACCATCACCTACCACAAAGCATTGCATCGTAGATAACGCTTGTTTGAAACGTGCTCTACGATGCGACGCCCTGCGTCCATCAACTTTAGGCATAAAGGTGGTACAGTATCACCTTTATGCCTAAAGTATACATATCACTGACACATAAGCCTCTTGTGCCTGTAATTTCACCGGCACCCCACACGCTTCAAACCGAAACACAGCAATGCAGAAATAGGCGTGGTGGTCGTACCTCCCCGAAAGAGCCCTTCACAAAGCGTTCTAATACTTCTAATTCGACAAACAGTAAATGTGTAGGTACTATATGTTGTACAATTATAATTCTTGCCACTAATTTTAGACTCTTCAAACGCCGACTGCTCCGTCCCCGAAACGCCCATCCGTCTCCGTGAAGAAGAAGACCTGATCCACAGTTTGTACTCAGCTGGTTCTGTAGTGTGGGCTCGCATGCCAGGTTGGCCCTGGTGGCCTGCTATGGTGGACGACTGCCCTGATACAGAGCAGTTCTACTGGCTCGATGGCTTCTCTGATATCCCGGTTAGTAAATCTCATGAATCTCGTGATTCCTATATCTGCAAAAGGCTGCTAGCAGATGCTGGATGCGTTGTGACATGGCGCAATGGCGTCGTTAGGGGAGGCCTATGTCAGCAGTTGACTGCTATATGCTGATGATGTGATCTATATATATCCCTCAGGCTTGGATGTGGTTTGGACGAAGTAGCATAGCTATATTTATAAACTATGAACTAGCTACAGTATTCCGGTAGTGCTTTACTACTTTCTAGTTCGCTAGTATGCCATTACATACAACCATGAATAAAAAGGTAATAAACATCAACAACAAAGATGAATGAATCTTGACCACAAACACGAATTATTTGTCTATCTTTCTTTGGATGGTAATAGAACTTCAGTTACTCAACGCTAAATGGCGTCATCTACCTAGCTATAGGTATGACAAACCTACCACAAAATTTATGCAGGGCTGCTTGCTTGTAAACTACGGCGTTTTTAAGATGTTACCCTTCATATTTATGATTTGAAATTCATAAGTACAACACAATTATCAATAAACCAAAAGTAGAATTACAGCTAGCTTATTAAATCCAATTAATAAAAACTGCTTATCTAATTTGGTTGTCATATCACTCGCTATTGATTTCAGACTCACTACAACGTGGTTTTCTTCGATTCCAAGGAAGTAACTCGTGGATGGATATCTCCAGACAATTTAAAGCCTTATATGGCTAACAAAAAATCTATGAAGCATAATCAGATAGAAAAGAAATATAAAAATCGCCTTGAATTAGCCATGATACAAGCTGATGATGCATCAAAACTACCCCTAGTGGAACGTCTAGGAAAGTACAGTTTCATAGCGACATATAAAGGAAAAATAGACACTCCAAAGAAAATTACCAAAAAGGACTTGATCAGGTATCAAAAGAAGATGAAAAGGCGATTTAATATTGAAATACCCATTGAAGGGTCTGAATCGGATGAAGACCATGAACGTAACGAAAATTCGTCTATGAAAAAAAGAAATATGATTATACTAGGCACACCCAAAAGAGATAAGACAAAGCATGCTAATGATAAGATTAATGAAGATACAACTGGAAATAATATTCCAGATGTGGGAACAATGTTTCCGCTAATTTTGCAAGGTCATAAAAATCCCAAGATACGCCCTCAAGATCTCCTAGAAACTCCATTTTTGCCATCAAAACGAGATAATCCCAAAAAACGTATTCAGGATAGTATGAATGTGGATACATCGCCAAATTTGCCAGGTGAAATGGAAACAGGGACATCGACAAGCGAATTCAAACATCCGAATTCAATGGTAGTACAAGTTGGAAGTACGATTGATACCGCGGCAGAAACAGAATCTTATGATAATGGTAAGCACACAAATTTAATGGGAACTACAGCGCTGCGGTTGGTTGGAAAGTGAGTAGGTCTTACATATAAAATATAGAAATTAGCGTTTTGTATGGAGAACATACATATTTTTGTATTTTTTTCTGGAACTACAAATCCTATTCCCCTAAAATGTGTGTTCAATTATAATTACACAACATTTTAAAGAGTATGCGTGCGTAGTCTTAAGAAATTAACACATACAACGAGTTTAAGCATTGAAAGCGACGACCCATGAAATTAACTGTTTTAAAGTTTTATTTTTTGGGTATGAACTTCCCCAAAAATAATATTTATTGAATTTTCAATCTTTGCAATAATGATTACGGTTAGAATTTCAATTGGTGTATATGACTGCTGAATTAAAAAAAATAAGTACTAAATAAAATAGAGTGCAAAGACGCCAATTCCATATGTAATGAACCTATATAATAATTTTATTTCTTTTTTAGATACCTCGAAAACGTATGTTCCCGATTTGAGAAAAAATCTGGAATCTACAGACGAGACCGAAATGGGAACACAAGAGTTTGAATCGCGTGCTGTTACTCCGAACAGTGATGATTTCGACTTTTAAATTGTCACTTGTATCCAGTTCTTAAAATATGTTTGTTGTTTTTGTAAATTAGGGCTCCATATGAATAATGGAGTGTCTAACTAAACCTAATTTACTGAGCTATCTCGCTATATTATTTTTTATAATCTATGTAGAATATTGGATTTTTTATATCCAATTTAATATTTTTCATTTAGGAAGGTAGTTATAAAATATAAGTGCAGTTTATTAGGTACCAAGTAGGTATTTAACATAGGTTACTTTAGAACGTAGATTTTTTATTTTTCTTTGAGTTTATGTAATGTGTGCTACGCACTTTGACAAAGTTTATGTAGTTCACTTGAATGTACCTAGGTACCTACTATGTGAGAAAATAAATTTACTAATACTTTGTAACATGTTTATTTTTATAAGATGACTATTAAAAAAAACACAATATAAATCAAAGAAGTTAGTAAAAAACATATCCTTAGCGCAAAAACCAAGAACCATAGAGAAATTAAACGCCACGCTAGACCAAAAACATAATCTAAGATTATAAATTAAAGATAATAATAATTAGAAAATCGTATTCAACTTCGGTCACATGACAAACAACTTAGGTCATCTGACAATCTCCTACTTGATATACCTGAGCATAGCACCTGCTTCCGAGGCAACTTTTTCTCAGTTGAATCTTTCCGGCTTTGGAACGATCTTCCATTTGATATTAGGAAAGTAGAATCAAAGGAATGTTTCAAAAGATTATCCCGAGAGCATTAGAGGAGATCGACGATGCGATGGGGCGAGTTCATCTGCACAAGTAGGTCTTTCTAGGTCACAACTTTTGATCATTTATTTATTATTGAATATTTTAATATATTCTATTTGTACTATTTTATATAAAATAAACTTAAATGAGAAGAGCCGAGGATCGGGCTCAGTGGCGAACCTTGGGAGAGACCTACGTCAAGCAGTGGACTGCGATAGGTTGATGATGATGAAACTTAAATATCTTGTTAAGTAAGTATGTTATTAATATTATTTGTATATTTTATGTATTTATGTACCGAGGTATCCTATACCTATGTAATTTTATTATGTAGTTTTGCTTTAAAAAAGTAGGTACCTATGTTAAAAAAGTTGTATTTTAAGTAATTTTAAGATTGAATTGCATATAATAACAAACCACAGGTTTGGCTGGTAGAAAATGCTCGTAGCATTCAGCCCACCTTTATGTTACATTCATGGTGCAATAATGTATAAATAAGAACTAAACATGCTGCCACGCCATCGCATCGGGTGCCAGCAAAATACTGTGTAGGATAGAATCATATGAGAGACCTATTAGTTTGTATTAGTTAGTACCTACCTCAAAACCTATAGATAAATTAAAAATTAAACTCTACGTAGATCAAAACCTACCTACCTTACAAGTAAACCTCTATGGATCCGACTTCAGTTTGAAACGGTTTACCGTATAATAAATGTATAAAAAAACAAACTGCGTCACAGATTATAACTAGTTTAGAACTAACCTGCGTTGAACTGAAAGAAGTTGGATCAGAAACACAGATTTATAAGTCTAGCAGAAAATTGAATTTTCCCTGTATTGTAACATATTTGGTTTTTTAGGATTTCGATTCCCAGGCATCATCAAATTATTAAATATATATGCCGGGCATAGTACATAGTACCGCAGTACTACCACGGTACTACGTACGTGGTACGTCGCGTCGTCTGTCCATGGTAGGTACAGCATTGTAAAACCAAAATTAATACAATACTACGAAGTTGCTACGAAGAAAAAACGAAACTGTCTCTCTGTCAAACCACATGGTCACATATTTATAAGTTTAGCACATGGTAGAATGATGCGTTAAAGAAGTCGTCTGAGAAAATCATTATTAAATAAAACGCCTACCCTACCAGTGTGCCAGTGCTGCCAATTTGTCCCTAGAAATGAAAACTATAGCTTAAGTCTTGGCGACAAAAATTATCTAGTCTAGCAATGCAACCAAATGAAAATTAACCGACTGATAGAAACACCTCGTGCAGTATAAAGTAAAGGTTTTCTTACATTACATCGACTCAACGCCGCCTCAACTCCAACTCAACTCAAAGTATGGCATTGAAATCGTTGTTCACATAATGACGTCACCGACCCATTTTTTGCCACTAGTCGACGAATCGGGCACGACTCGAACAATGTGCTTACGGCTAGTGGACGACTCGTTGACGATGCATTGCCCACTCAATCACGCCAATTTTGAATTTCAAGTGATTCAATCCGATTATAATTTAATGTGAATTTAATCTACTGCAAGGAAAGTAGCGCCACCTAAGGTGTGCGTTACTCCAGCGGCATGTTGACTCGGATCGGGATGAAACATACAGAAAAATTAGAGCACTATGTCCTGTAAATGTGCCCCAAATATTAAATTTGTGCCTATTAAGGTTCCAGAGTTATTCGAGAAAATAAGATGCCGCTGTAGTAACGCCTGAAAACGTTACTGCAGCGGCATGTTTTTTACCCATTAGCCTTAGCCAAATTTAAAGTAGCTTAAAAGATAGCTTATATTTGTGCATGTCACTGGCCAAACAGCGGCATTTGTGCGACCTGTGGTTTATGAGTTATTGCAGATGCCGCTGGAGTAACGTTTTGCAGATTTCCGGATCTTCGAAACGGCTGAACGCACAAATATGATTTTTTGTGAGCGAATGTGTTGTAATTTGTGCCTATTTGTGCGCTAGTTGCTTTTCCGAAAAAATGCACGACGTATGAATTAGACGAGTTTTTGTGAAAATCGAAAACTGCCTCTAGCTCTTGAACTACTAGTGGAAAACACTTTATGATTGCTTTGGCTGATGCCTATAAGGAATATACATCTTCTGACAACCATCTTGAAACCCTACATCTAATTTTCGACGAAATAAATCAATTTTACAACTGAAAATGGTTTACTAATTTCTAACCTCAATTAAGGGAGTTTTACCAAGTTATCGACTTTCATGATTTGCCAATAATTAGAGCGCATATCCAAATAGAAGTACGCTGAATTTCAGCTTTCTAGACCTTAAAATTAATGATTTACAACTGAAAATAACAAAACGAGGTCTATTAGACTGTTATCCGACCAAATACGAAAGGTCATAAAAAAGCGGCCGTTCAGTACTTCGAGACTACATTTTTAAATAGGCAGCTTTGTCATGTTTAACGTTAGGTACACTTACGTAGACAAGTTTTAGTGTGGGATAAAGGCACCTGTAACATTGATGCTGGACAGCATTTATTTCAACCAATAACATGTTACATGTACGTACTAATAGCCCTACACCCGTACAACAACAATTAGTTAGGGTTTTTCCAAGTACCTAGGTACACTAGGTTTTTTTACTACTAAAAAGGTACTTTCGTTTAAATAATACTGTATAGTTTTGTCATCGATTTTGACTACTTCACTCTCGTCTCATCGAACGAGTATTAGATTCGATTGTTTGATCAGACAATATGAAAGAGAGCTGATGTCTAACATGAGAAAACTGAACTGATTCAGTGCGGAAGGCGCCGCAGCGGTTTCATAAAAATCTTTTTGTTCAGGCGTATGGCAAATCCTAAAAAGTGATAGGGGAGAGGTTTGAAACCTCTTTTAAAACACGAAACCAGTAGTTTCATTTATTTATTTTCCTCCCTCGTTCTTGCCTGTGCCTATCACGCATTCTAATACGGTCTGCATTTACAAGTACTCGTCAATCGATTACGTGAGTGTGAAGCAAGATCTGAGGGCATCTATCCAAAGTCATTCTATCGTCTTCAGCATTTTATATACCTATGTCTATGTGTGGTCTGTCGTCAACGAAATGAACGAATGTTTGTTGACAATGTATCTTAGTATCTTTCCCACGACCGATTTTTCCACCGATTTTTTGTAGGACAGTTAGGGAGGGGAACCTCATGCATAGAGTGTATACCAACGAGGTTGGATCGACGAATGAAGTAACGCCATAAGAGCTAAAATGTTTGGAATTGGATTGTACGTAATTATATAAGTATTTTATGCTGTATTACTTTTTTTTGTAAAGTTCATAGCTTGGGAGTTTGGAGGGCACTTTGAAATATGTATGAAAATTTTGTTTTCTGGATTCAGAAAGGCCTTAAGAGCAAAAATGCCGGAGGCGCTGCAGAATCCAATTCCAACCATTTTATCCCTTGAAACCTAATTGTCTGAATCCAGAAATATAAATTTTCGTTTATTTTTAAAAGTGCCCTAGTTAGGGCTAAACTATGAACTTTACAAAACAATATGATAGAACATAAAATACTTAAATTTTCATTTATATTTGAAAGTGTCCTAACTCCTAAACTATAAACTTTACAAAAAAAAGTCATAGAACATAAAATACTTAAATAATTACGTACAATCCAATTCCAAACATTTTAGCTCTTATGGCGTTACTTCATTCGTCGATCCAACCTCGTTGGTATTTACTCTGCACGAGGTTGGCATGTGGTTCCCCTCCCTAACTGTCCTACAAAAAATCGGTGGAAAAATCGGTCGTGGGCGTTGAGCCTGAACCATGAAGTGAATCGACAGCGGTGCAAGCGATACATAGGTAATTGAAGTTTTTTGTTCCTGTTTTATTGAATATAAATTAATTCAATTTATTATGCATGCTTTAATATTATCAAAGTCCATTGATGACTGATGATTATGATGTTATACCTACGCTCATACTTACGTAGCTACATTCTTACGAGAAACGTATCTGCTCCCGACAAAGAAGTCTAGTTAGTACTATATCGTAGGAACCTGTTTACTCATTTTGGTACCTACCTTATAAGCCTTCGGAGATTTAAGCTGGAAAGATGATTGGTACGTGAAACGTACTTTTCTTCTGAAAGGAGTATATATGCTATATGTAGACAGGAGCATAAGGCATAGCCGTATCTAAGTATGTAAGTACATAAATAGCATACCTACGTACCTACAGTATACCTTAGTTGGTACCTTTTACCATCAAATATAATATCTAAATATATATTATAAATATATAATATCATAAAGCAGCTCCACGGTATTTTTCTTTTCAGTTCCCAAAATAAGCCACATTTACTTGTTATCTCCTATTTTTCATTATGTAAAAACATAAAGCTAAAAAATATTAGCGTTATCGTACCCTACCCTACTATTGTGTGTATTGTGTTCCAAGGATAGCCGAGTGTAGCCGAGCCGAGTCGAGTTCGCTTGAACCGAACGCATCCGGTTGATACACAACCAATAAAACCACAGCCTTTAAACCCATGTAGGTACAACCAATACAAAATATGTCTAGATTTTGATTTAGATACACATTTAATATAACAATCATAGGCATGTCTAATACATTCAATAATTAAATTATTAAAAAATCAAAAGGTTTTTTCTATAAATAAAAAAGGTATGTGAAAATGATTTTTTTTTTAACTTTGAGTACTACTTTTCTTAAAGTTTTTTTAATTATTTTAGTCTGTTTTTTGTAGCTGAACACGGATATAAGTTTTGTAATATTTCTAGCTTTTGGTAATGAATGGTAAAAGGTAAAACGAATGGTATCTTTAGATTTAAGTATTGCCTTAGTGGTCAATTAATTTATTTTATTATTCGTGATTGCAATTGTCAGCGGAAATACTTTAAGTGATAAATAAAAATGCTCCTTTCTCATTTGCATTAATGCAGTGTCAACTTCATAAATTACATAGTCAAAATAAAGTTTATGTAGATAAGGTATAAGCAACCGTGCATCTTCCTGGGTCAGTTCAGTAGAAAGGTGCAGTGCTTGCGAACTAGTTTAATTTATTACATCATTTCATTTAATTCAAACTATTAGTAAATCAATCAGCCACCAGGGATGCATTCAGCCACTTAGGGCGCGCGTTCTTGCTATCATTATCATCAAGTGTAGAGTTCCGTTCACTCATTAATAGTTTCGATAATTAACGAGTTATTGCATTACTGAACCCATTTCACAATCTAGTTGTATTGTTCAACCAGATACCGTATATCTATTTGATCCTTCGATAAGAGGCAATACACGTCGTAAATATCTTTAAACTCAACCGTGTGTGTCAAACCAGTGACTGTCAAGTTCTATCACTAAACATAAGTACTGAGTAGAGCTAACAAGTGTTATGGTGACATTATTAAATTAGCGCAAAAATATGAAGATTGCAATGTGAATGAGGGAGTAACATAGGTAAGATCGTTTTGTTTTACCTTTCTCAATAAACAAACTACTATAATTGAGATTCAACAAGAGCTGTATCAAGATAGATCAAGATAGAAGAAGGATTTCACCGAAGTCTTTCGTGTGGATTACTTCAAGAGCTCGCTCCACTCGTCGTTTTCATTTATTGCACGCTTATGTTTCTTAATGGTACTAGGCACTAAAATATTAACCAATAAGGATGTGAAGGTCGAAACTACCCTAACCCACTCTAAAAAGTTTGCAACAATGACGAATTAGACCACAACAGCTAATTAGATTAATAAAAAAATTGTTTTTCATTTTTCAAGTTTTTGTTTTAGTTACCTAGGTGTTACAAAAAAATTGCCTCTGTTTCCTTTGTCTTGTATCTAATGTGCACCAAAAATCACCTAAATTCACTGCTCGCTGCGCTTGCCGATTTATTTCTTTCATTTTGTGCATTCACTATTTGCAAGTAAAATTAGGATTATTTCAATCTAACCTGTCGATATAAGCTAAACTGATAAATATAAATGTAAGACAAGAAAATTTGGCTCAAAATTCGCCTTTCACCGGATAAGGCTGCTTTTCCCCCAGATATGTGCTATGCTATGTTGCTATGAATGCATTTGATATCCACCAATCATATTCATTGGTGCACATAGCTTAGCGATGGTGAAAACGGATTCAACTAAGATATGTTATTTTATATGGAAGGATGCGTGCTATGGATGTGTGTTATGGATGCGTGCTATGGATGCATGCTATGGATGCCTGCGCCCTCACTTCACCACCTTCCCTACTATCTATACATCGCATAGCTCGAGCTGCGCATCTTCGCGCAGCTACTTTGCGGCGGCGCATCTTCATAGCACATCTTACTCGCACCGCTACATTGCTTAGCATCAGTAGAAACGGTCACAAAGTTTCGTAGCTTACTGAAAGGCACACTAAACATAATTTTTAGACAAATACGAGGGTTAGCTATCAGAAGCGACAATTTAAAATATGGACACAAGGCATTACAATAAATGATAAAGAGAGCATTAATAACTGTCAGAATAATTGCAAGGGAAAATGAGCCTTGTTGTTTTATGACGTGTATATGAACTTCAACCGTAGGGTGGTAAACCACTTTCTCGGCCCACCGTACATGGATTATTGAGCTGTACAACATTTGGTTATGTTTAATTCGCTCCCTCCCAAGCGTTGAAATCACTTCAAATTGGTTGGGTAAGTCCCCTGTTAGTGCGAAAGAGATGGCCGACGACGCGCGTGCCTGGCCTACCTGAACGATCGAATATGACAGTCAAAACAAAGCAGTCTGAACCTTATTAATATGACCGTAATGTTTGAGTGGCTGCGTGCGCATGAGCACAGTATTATTATTAATAAATGTGTACTTTCGTCCAGCCGCGCCGACTGGTCATCATCATCAAGGTCGTCAACACTTCGACTCTACCATCTTGGTTAGGAAGTGCGGGTAAGAATCGAACGTTAGTTCTTTGCTCTGGCGTCAACTTCGAGAGCAACTACTCTCGAGTCTTTTGGTTTTGCTCTGAGTGCCACCCTAGCTCGTGGGTTGGCTTCCCAGAGGCGTTACGTTGTCCAATTTCTGGCTACGGAAGTGGATACTGGTCCGGAGAGTTGGGTGTCTCCAGGAGCTCGCGAGGTAGAGGTCGCCATGGGAAGTTAATATCAGGAGGTCGGGCGTGTAGAGGCGCGATGCCGTTAAGGTGTACGTGGCGACTGTTGTCTGCGCGGTCATACATCCTTCGCGCTAGCAATGCCACAAAGTCCTTGACGCTGGGCATTTGTACGTCGCGGGCGATGACGTCATTCCTAACATACCGCCCAGCACCTGTGCACACACGGAGAGCTATGTTTTGTTGAGCTTGGATTCGTTTGCGGTTTGTGGTAGAGCATAACGCGTACCACGCTGGTCCTGCGTATGTGAGCCGTGAGCGGATGTAAGTTTTGTATAACCCCATCTTTGTTCTCAGTGGTAGTCTTGAGGCAAGGACTGGGCGTAGCATAGCTTGTGAAGCGCGCGTAAGACGCAGAGTACGCTCTACCTGGGCATTCATCGTTAGGGATCTATCTATATCTACGCCGAGATACCGGACAGAGCTTTGCCATTCTATGGCTTGTCCTCGCAACTGTAGTTGTGGTAGCAATGTGCGACGGCGGGTGACGAGTAGCGCGGCCGTTTTTCCGACGTTCACGGCAATGCGCCAACTATCTAGCCACGCCGGCAATCGGTCAAGCAGGTGTTGCATTTGTCGGGCGGCCATGTCGGGGTAGACGGAAGACGCAAAATAGGCACTATCGTCTGCGAAGAGTGCTAAGGTAATGTCCTTCTCTCCGGGCAATAGTTGGTTTCCTAGTGTCGGAATATCATCTGTGTACAAGGCGTAGAGTGCAGGTGACAGGCAGCTGCCTTGGGGCACTCCAGCGGTGATGGGTCGGGGCGCCGACTGGTCAAAAAGATAATACATTATGACGGAATGGACGTCCATGTTGTTTTGTTAATTGTCGTGTTTGTTTGGTGATTGATTTAGTTATTGACGAAGGATATGGACCACTTTATAGTTTTGATTCTACTTATTTTTTTGTACTATTGTGTATGGGTGCGTGTGTCTTTCTTTGCCAAATTATGGACCACGACCAAGACACGTCCGCGACACATGAGGATTTATGTGAGTACCTACCATCTTAGAGAAATAAGGTAAGTAATTTATTTGGATAAAATCTTTATTTAATTTCTAAAGCTAAGATCTAAGATCGGTAGGTAAATATTTTAAACTGTGCCTGAACTAGGATAAATCCTGTATCTCATTGTTCTCATCTTATCATCAGGAACAACTTTTCTATATGATCACCTACTTCCTGACTTTCAGAATCTAAATACCTACACATAGATACCTACTTATTAAATTAAAAATACGTTAATTCATTCAGACAATTACATCCATATCAGGTAACAAAGATTCTAGCGCGATGGTCACAAATGATTTTAATAAAATAAATAATGCTCATGTATGTAGGTACGTAATAGACACTTTTAATGTACCTACCTGCCCGTTAGGTTAGAGGGATGTTTGTTACTTCTTCACGCCAAAACTACTGAACTGTTTGAGAATTTTTGGCGATATTCGTTTTGGGTGCTAATAATTATTTTCTTTGATTTCAATTACCCCTTTAATTCGATGACCTTATGAGATATAGCTCCTCAAAGTGTTATAATTTGCTCACTTTTAAAATAAAGGTAATCACTCGATCAGAGGGCCTAGTACGAGTTGCACAATTCGAACTTTTATACATAGTATACTTTATAGTACATAGTATACTTTAGCGAGCTCAATTTTAAATTACGTTTTTTAAAATTACGCAACTGGTTTTAAGTAGAAGCTGATCGAAAAACGTAGGTAATGATATCTTTTTGCAGATTGCAATAATTATCACACAAAATGGTGAGGTAATGAACGAAAAAAGGTTCTGCAAAATTAAGCTCGATATAGTATACTATAAAAGTTTTCGAATTGTGCAACTCGTACTAGGCCCTAGGATCTACAAGCAACAGGGTTGGACCTTATGTGGGAGCAGCTAAGTGTAAATCGAGGGTGTAGATGGCGGACATTTTTTTCCGAATTTCCTGCATGGGTATTGTTTTCGTTATTAGTATCCAAAATGGACGATTTAAAAAAAAATCATGGTTAACAAACAAAATCAAAAATAATCTTCCATAACAAAGCCAGACCATTTTATTGTGGTATTTATTATACTAAACCATAAACTATATCTAATTATTATTGTTACAGAAAGCAGTCCTGGTTTCAATTGGATCGTTTACCTAAAATGTCATGATCCTGAAAATCAGTGTTTGCTCAATGAGCAATATCATCGCTGAGCTATAACCAATTTGTAACGCTGCAACACACACGTGCTTTTAGCTGTAAGTAGGTAAATAATGTTATTGTTTTTTCTTGTACCTACCACCTACAACTACAATAGGTGGGTAAGTAGGTACTCACTTATAAATATGTATAATTTTTACCATATTTTGTTCTGTTATTGTATTATATCTACTAAGTGCCTAATGTCTGTACTGTGTTTACCACCTATACCTACTATTTAAATGTACGTGTGTGATTGAAGAAACAAATAAATGTTTTATCTATCTATCTATCTATCTATCTATCCTGCACTAGGTACCTACTTATAATTTATTTTTAATTCATTAATTTCTTACCTTTCATTATAGCAATATACCATGGACTATACCTAATTATTATTTTTACAGGAAGCAGTACTCTCTCAATTGGATAGTCTACCTACAATGTCATGATTCTGAACTAGATACTTACAATTTCTTTTAATTCATTCTTTTCTAACCATAAATTATACCAATTTACCATAAACTATACTTAAATTATTAAAATTTAATAATTATTATTGTTACACAAAATTGAATATTATTAATTATTGTTACACAAAATTGAATTATATAGTTTTAGTTTTCTTTAAAATTGGTTCAACAGTTTGAGTAGGTACCTATTCTATTGTATAAACCTTAAGCCTTTACTTATTAAAATGAATAGACAATTAACAGGTTGTCAAACTATGCTCTACTGAGACTGATTTTATAAATTATTAATAGCTTAAGTTAATAATGAATATTAATTTCTTCGTCGTATACTACACTTAATAAAAGAACAATATGAAATAAGAACAGAACATTTCCCAGCAAATGTTCGAATTGCATACTTAAACTTACGATTTGATTTGGTTAGTTACTTTGGGAAAAGAGTTCCTGTTGGGAAATAGACTCGATTGAGACCCACTTGTTTTTTTTGACTAATTTATTTTTTTAGGCTGATTGTACATGTCGGCGCAAAGCCGCTAAAATCTGTAATAATTATCAAGGATAGAAAACAAAACTGATGGTTTAGTATGTAAACCATGTAAAACAATGTAAAATTGATTAATTAATAATTTAACAACCTACTAGTTTCTGTTATAGGTTTTGATATTAGTTGAGGAATGAGTAATTATTTGTTTTGAAGCGCAATACCAAATGATTACTCATGATTAAACCAAAATTATTTTTAACAAGTGAAAACCTATTCTTAATTCATGTTTTGATTTATAATTACAGAAAAGTAATCTTCTTTGCTTTGCTATTAATTTACTTTGTTAATAACGGACTTTTGATTGAACTTGTTTTGCAGCGAAAATATTCAGCGGAATATTTAAACTGCGTTAAAATAAAATGATGTTTTCAAACCTAACTTTAAAAATGTTAAAATGAATTTACAGCTAAAAAATAATGAATCTGCTCATAAAGTAATTTGAACACCGTTTTTATTGATTTTGTACTGCGAAGCCGCATTACGAGTCGAGACACGATTGTGAAAGGTGTTCTTGTGTTTTGTGAAGTTATTTTAGAAATCCTGTGAGTACCTACCTACTTTTAATACTTAGCTTAAAAAGCCTTATTTGGTTCTCGAAATAAATTGCGTTTTTCTTACTTGTCTTTCGTTATTTGCAATCATAGTGATGAAGGTAGTGACGTCAGCCTAGCTGACGTCACTCCTTTTAAAAACCCCGCTGGTCAGGCTGCTTCGTTATACATTATTTCAAAATTCCGAAAATGCAATAGTTTTTTTTCTTCAAAATAAACCTACAATTTCCTCGGAACAAAACCTTCCAACGAAAAGGTGGCTGCCCTCAATGACCTAAAACTTTGCCTCACCTGTATACTAAAATATAAACGGAAATAGAATGTTTCAATGAAAATCAATATTAAACCTTCCTATCAGTGTTTTGTTTTCACATTATTCATTACCTACCTGTTATAGTTTTTTGAAAAGGATATCAAAGGTCTACAAGTATAAGAAATTAATAACGGGCCTGTATGAAGTTGTTATTAAAAAATAATTATCTTGAATTTAAGTTCAGTTGCTGTACCTACCTTAGAAGAATAGAGCTGTTGATTATTCTGAAATAGATATTTTTATTTACCTGGTACCCCTTTAAATAATCTCAAAATTGAACTAACCACACAGGCACAACATCGCACCGCAAGAACGAGGGAGGATTTACCTCTACCCCATCCCATTTTAGGATTTGCCATACGCCTGAATAAAAATATTTTTATGAAACCGCTGCGGCGCCTTCCACACTGAATCGGTTCAGTTTTCCCATGTTAGACATCAGCTCTCTTTCATATTGTCTGATCAAATAATCGAATCTAATACTCGTCCGATGAGACGAGAGTGAAGTAGTCAAAATCGATGACAAAACTATACAGTATTATTTAAACGAAAGTACTTTTTCAGTAGTAAAAAAACCTAGTGTACCTAGGGTACTTGAAAAAACCCTAACTAATTGTTGTTGTACGGGCGTAGGGCTATTAGTACGTACATGTAACATGTTATTGGTTGAAATAAATGCTGTCCAGCATCAATGTTACAGGTGCCTTTATCCCACACTAAAACTTGTCTACGTAAGTGTACCTAACGTTAAACATGACAAAGCTGCCTATTTAAAAATGTAGTCTTGAAGTACTGAACGGCCGCTTTTTTATGACCTTTCGTATTTGGTCGGATAACAGTCTAAGAGACCTCGTTTTGTTATTTTCAGTTGTAAATCATTAATTTTAAGGTCTAGAAAGCTGAAATTCAGCGTACTTCTATTTGGATATGCGCTCTAATTATTGGCAAATCATGAAAGTCGATAACTTGGTAAAACTCCCTTAATTGAGGTTAGAAATTAGTAAACCATTTTCAGTTGTAAAATTGATTTATTTCGTCGAAAATTAGATGTAGGGTTTCAAGATGGTTGTCAGAAGATGTACATTCCTTATAGGCATCAGCCAAAGCAATCATAAAGTGTTTTCCACTAGTAGTTCAAGAGCTAGAGGCAGTTTTCGATTTTCACAAAAACTCGTCTAATTCATACGTCGTGCATTTTTTCGGAAAAGCAACTAGCGCACAAATAGGCACAAATTACAACACATTCGCTCACAAAAAATCATATTTGTGCGTTCAGCCGTTTCGAAGATCCGGAAATCTGCAAAACGTTACTCCAGCGGCATCTGCAATAACTCATAAACCACAGGTCGCACAAATGCCGCTGTTTGGCCAGTGACATGCACAAATATAAGCTATCTTTTAAGCTACTTTAAATTTGGCTAAGGCTAATGGGTAAAAACCATGCCGCTGCAGTAACGTTTTCAGGCGTTACTACAGCGGCATCTTATTTTCTCGAATAACTCTGGAACCTTAATAGGCACAAATTTAATATTTGGGGCACATTTACAGGACATAGTGCTCTAATTTTTCTGTAAGTTTCATTCCGATCCGAGTCAACATGCCGCTGTAGTAACGCACACCCATCTAAGGGAAATTTACTAAACGCCGTATTTCAAGCAAATGCCACCAACCTATTCTGACAAAACACTTCATGACGTGCTCATCGTGCATAATTAAACTTCACCACTTGCAGTGTCAATGTGTTTAATCTTGCACGATGCAAGATTAAACTTGACACTTGCTCGACTGTAACTGATAGTCATTACTGCCGATTATCTGCATTCTGCTGATTCCCAAGTGGTCCACTGGTGACCAACGCGTTGATAGCCTCGATAGTTCTAGTTGGAAGGGTGTTGGATTGGCGCCGAGTCGGTATAATGTGCGTAGTCTCATAATATAGTATCGACTTGTTGACTACACGGTGACTACCCAACAAGAAAAGAAAAATCGTAATCTCGCTCGCTTCGACCCTTCAGACCCATTATTCTTCGAGATAAATTGAAATTGCCGTACTGGTCAAATACAATACATCTGCGCAGCGGCCGGCAAAAGTTGTATGAAAATCCATATCTGTCGTATTTTAGTGGCCAAATAAATGATTATGTAAATTCATATCTGTCGGGTTATTTAAAAATGACACGATCTCTTACTCCGAAAGGTACAATTCTTGTCTTGTATGTACATTCTAGTAACTTTTGGGAGTTTAATATAGCGACTCAGATTTATGGAGTTGGCAGCACTGGTCGGTCTGCGACTCTGCGTGAGAGAATAATTTCTGTAGATTTCTGATTTTTGTGGAAAAAGATTTTATTTTTTGTGTTTTAATTTATGTAATCCGCTTGATTACAGAATTTCAATCGTGGATTTTTACTTTTGAGTAACCAAATACTGCGTTTGGTGCCAGAATGGCGACAATATCGTTCGCTAGGAGTTTGGTTAGCCCAGGTAATATTTTTCGTTTCTAAATTTATTGAAATTTCTCCAAAAGTAAATAAGACTGCTATGTAAGAGAAATCTGCTACAATTATGCTCATCTATTCAAATTTCATTTCCAGTACTACTGCCTATATTTTTTTATGAAAGTAAATCAGGTATTATACATGTATTATGTAAAAGAGACCACAGCACCTTGGTCTCTCTACAAATACGGTATAAGAATTTTAAATAAATATTCTTTGTCTAAACTTTACATAAACTAACCAATAAAAACAATAATGTATGTACAAAATGATATTTTTCTTCTACCAGTGACACTTTGAGGTTATAATTTATGTTTTTGGAATCTCAGCATCTCAAAGCCCCAAACACAGAGCTTGTAATAAAGGATCCACATGACTGTTAGACTACATAAGTATTGTTTTGTAAATATGTAGGTACAATAATATGCATAGAAAAAACCCAGGCAAGACAAATACTCGCATTTATACCTACATACATTTGTCTCACGGTGGGAATGGAATCCACTACCTTCTTTAACTAAGTCTTTATATTTCAGCTCTAAAATTGGTACTGAACCCAAACCAGTGTTGCCAGGCAAGACCAGCACTTGTGCCACTCAGTGTAATCCTCAAGAGAAATTATGCAGAGAAGGTGGTCTTTGAACGGACAAAGCCTCACTGTAATGTTGGCACCATTGGACATGTTGACCACGGGAAGACGACACTTACTGCTGCAATTACAAAAGGTAAAAATTAAAAATCATCATCATAATCAGCAGCCTATAGGAGTCCACTGCTGGATATAGGCCTACCCTAATGAGCACCATTGCACCCTGTCTGCGCGGGACGCTTCCAGCTTCTACTTCGACCTTCTAAATTTAAAAAGTGTAAATTTAAGTATAGTGTTTTAATTTTGTTGTAGATAATCACATTAACAATTATTTGAATGCCTAATGGGTGACCATTAGGCATTCAAATTTACATTTTATTTTATATCAAAATATTAAGATGATAAAAGTGTTTTAAGGGTGTGGGTGTTGGTGTCAATACAGGCACATGAGGCTTAACATATTAATGCCTCAAGTTGATGGATGCAGAGGTTTACATAGGGCATAGGGCATGTTCGAAAGATGCATGACCTATGATACAATACTTTGTTATAGGTAATGGTTGCCACTTAACATCAGATGGACCATGTGCTCGTTTCATCTTCAATTATTATAAAAAATAATTCTTTATTGCACTTTACTAAAGATAAATGTACAAATGGTGGACTTAATGCTAGAAAGCATTTTCTGCCAGTCAACCATGACAAGTAAAAAGGTGTGGTTGGTGTGCATAAACATATACATATCACATTATATATATATCACACAAACTACAAATAACTTAAAACAAATCTTAAAAAGAAAAATTTATATACCTAACAGAAAAACATTTTTTAAATAAAAACCTAATATCCAAAAATACATAATAATTGTAAACATATGTAAAATATAAATATGTGTATAATACACATTAAAAAAGAAAACTTCATCAACTAAAATTATCAATAATTTAACTTACAATAAATAAAAACAAAAACAAGCAAGGAACAAAGCTAATCATTGAGTTTTAAATAAAAATCATGCACAAGGCGTTTAAACTTTGTTTTGGCTATTGTTTAGCACTTCATCATTAAGTATGCAAGTTTAGTCTTTCTTAGTAGTTAGTCCATATATTAAATAATAAAATCCCTTTTACAGTATTAGCAGATGTTAACTTAGCCCAGAAGAAAGGGTATGCAGACATAGACAATGCACCTGAAGAAAAGGCGAGAGGTATCACCATCAACGTAGCACATGTGGAATATCAGACTGAAAACAGACATTATGGACACACAGACTGTCCTGGTCATGCTGATTATATCAAGGTAAGCATGTATATAGATTTAGATAAGATATTAATAGACACATGTGCAAAAACACCACAAAAAGCTTGCTTATGGAAAGAATTTGTAAATCTAGGTTGTGGCTGCCCAATCACAGAGACTCAAGCAGCATCAGGGGTTCTGGAGCAATGTAGTTTTAAGCCCAGTCTTTCCCTGCTACTTGTACTTGAACCCGCTTTGTAGCCCCAAACTAGAAGAGCTTGTATTATGGGAACTCCCCATGACTTTGATATTTTCTTTTGTGAATACATAAACACCTAGACCCAATATAAATAAATAACGCGGGACGTAATCACACAGCATCATGTAGCCCCAAACTAAGCAGAGCTTGTATTATGGGAACCACATGATTGATACACATATAATTTTTGTTTTGTGAATACATACATATCATACATAGAAAACACCCAAATATAAAATTGTAGATCATACAAGCTCATCCACTGTAATGCAGCATTGCTGTGTTTCGGTTTGAAGTGTGCCAGTGTAATTACAGACATATGAGGCTTAACACCATCATGCCTCAAGTTGATGGATGCAGTGCATTGCATCCATACGGCATGTTCCAAACGTGCTTGACGTACGAAGCAATACTTTGTTATAAGTAATTGTTACCACATAACATAAGGTTTAAGTTCCATTTTCGGTTATTATAAAAAAATCACATGAGCTGACATTTTGTACATAGTGTAGACCAGGAATAACATTATAGGCTACTTTTTATCCAGGTACCAGGGGTGCAGGCCCAGAACAATATTAGTAGATGTATGTATTTACAGGACACAAAGCACTATGGGTGTAAAGAATCATTTCTTCATCAAGTCTTAGGCAGGCCTTTTCCCACTGTGCTACAGAGGTTGTCAACCAAATAGAGTATAGAAATACTTTATTTAACAAACACACAGCAACAGAACAAATCACAACACAAAATTATATGAAAGAAGGAGGTACATAGGTACAGATGTAAAAAGAACTTATAACTAGAACAATAGAAAAAAAAGGGTTACATTAGGTCTAGTCTAGACAAGCTCTTGCATAACAATACAACTACCAGGTATGCTATTTACAATTACATGTAGGTACTTACATAGCTCGCTCCGTGCTAGGCACCGCCAAACAGGTCCTGTCTCAGCGTTAATGGTGCTGGTGAGGCAACGCTGATTTTCAGACAGGGCTAAAACGGAGTGACAACAAACAAACAGATATAAATACAACAATTAGGTAAGGCATCGGTAAATGAGTACCCATACTTCAGCCATATTGGATGAAGAATGTTTGTAAACAAACATTTCAACACTTTGCAATCATTCCATAAATATGTAATATTTCAGTTAAGTAATGTCATAAATGAAACTTTTACTATATAGGTAAGATATTAATGAAGTGCACATATTTATAAAACAAACTAGCTGACCCGGCGAACTTCGTACCGCCTTAGCGTAGCAATGATGCACTACTTTATTTTTTTGTGATGTAATTTTCTTAATATTTTTTTCCGTAAGAACCTTCTCCTAATAATAACAAATACAACAAACAAAGAATTAGTGAAATCGGTCCAGCCATTCACGCGTGATGCCGTGACCAAGGAAAACGGGTTTCATTTTTATATATATAGAAGATAATAAAAAAGTACTTTTGAGGTTAAGTATGGGTGGTTTGTTTATATTTATTCTTTATCGAATTTGACTGAAGTATAGGTGGGTAAGTATAAAAATAATACATAAAGGTACCTAGGTACATAATAAGCAGGAATAAATGTAATAAATTAAAACAAATATTTTTTCTTTCAGAACATGATCACTGGAACAGCTCAGATGGACGGTGCTATCCTTGTGGTGGCCGCCACAGATGGTGTCATGCCGCAAACTCGTGAGCACTTGCTTCTGGCCAAGCAGATTGGAATACAGCATGTGGTGGTGTTCATCAACAAGGTGGATGCTGCTGATGAAGAGATGGTGGAACTGGTGGAGATGGAGATCAGAGAGCTGATGACGGAGATGGGATATGATGGTGACAAGGCCCCTGTTATCAAAGGTTTAAAAAGTTTTAATTCACTCATATACTAGTAGTTTTTCTACTAACTATAAATAAGTTCGTGACCAACTCGGCAAGAATTTTTAGGCCTCCGATATGACGACTGAAAAATCCCAGGTGAATATCTTTCATATGAAGCACAATACCTCCTCTTGTCCAATTTCCGCTACATCTCTTCAGGGACTGAATTTCAGGAAACAGTTACTGCACTATTTTCTATTTAAAGTGTTTACCCACATCTATACAGAAAAACCTTAACTAAGATTTTATAATATCCTAATAATGTTGAATCAGCCGGGATTTGAACCCGTGACCTTCCCATCGATACCTGTACGCACTGCCAACTGAGCTTCCGAGTCAACTCCTCGCCTAATCGAAATATACAAATCCCGCCGACGCGCGACGTCGAAATTTTTGGGATACAAATCCTATACTTATAGTGCAACCCTACACTATTAATACAAGAAAAACGGCATTCAGGCCAAAAATAGTTAACATGTTTTCATACTATCTCTACAAATTCACTATTTAAATTTTAAGACTTTATTGCCTTCTCAAAGTGTAAGTACAGGGTATTTAATAAATAAATAAATTGTTATATTTTGGTTTGTCTCTATCAAAAGAAGAGCTGCAAAAGACAGAAACAGAACACAATGGAAATCGTTAGAGGAAGCCTTTAGAGAGAAACATTTAACTCAGATATACGCTCAGGAAAGAAAATAACAAAAATTATGCTAAAACAAGAAAGGGGTTTCAGAATAAAAGCAATGGAAATTGACAGAAACACCCGTGTAGCGTGTCTTTGGACACAAGGGCCACTTCCAGCTACTTCTTTCCCTGTCTCCTGCTATGCTAGCCATACCCAAAGTGGGTCAGAGAATTATTTGAAAAACCATCTTCAGCCAAATAATAGTTTTAAATCTTCGTCTTCGTGGCGATAATACATTCATTTTTCCATAAGGTGTTTGTTAAAGCTTACGCTCCCAGAATTTAGCCACATCTATGACGTTTTCAGTGGCCGCGCAGAGGTTGTTTAAAGTGCAGCTGGTAGGGCCCAAAGGGCAGACCAGCAAATGTGACATATTCCGAGGATCTGTACCACATTCGCAGCGCGTCGCTGACTCAACGACGTCAATATAGCCCCATTTACTCATGTTGAGCTTGCAGCGGCCTACCTGAGTTCGGAGTCTGTTAAATGACTTCCAGGGGGGCCAAGGGAGTTTACCGCCTGCAGCGAGCTCTTCAGCTGGTTGGATTTAGTACGCTCTAGTAGTAGTTTTAAATAAAAACATACTCTAAAAAACATATCTACTATAATTTTTCAGGATCAGCCCTTTGCGCGTTGGAAGGCAAGAGCCCTGAGATTGGTGCGACCGCCATCGAACAACTACTGAAAGAAGTTGACTCGTTCATACCCACGCCAGTTCGTGAGCTAGACAAGCCATTCCTCTTGCCTGTGGAGTCGGTTCACTCCATCCCTGGACGTGGCACAGTTGTGACGGGGCGCTTGCACAGAGGTAAGCCAGCTGCTTGAGACTTTACCTGTATTAACATAACCAGCTGACCCGCCCACAACTTCTTTTGCGAATATACGTAAAATGGATGGGTAGATATTGCTCCCATTAGGGGGCGTCCGTTAATTACGTGAGCCGTTTAGGGGTTGGGGGGAGGGGGTCGAATCAAACCTCACCCATTCTCACGTTGGGGTGAGGGGGATCTTAAAATCACTAGAAAACTTACTACCAGTTTAGCTTTAGCCAAAAGCAAACAAATGTTTCCCCACTAAAATATGCCTAAATTATATAAAACAAAATTTGCAAATTGTTTTTAAGTAATTCAAACGCACAAATTAACTTCTTAAACTAACTTTATATTAAACATACACATTTGGAAAAATCTCACTTTAGATTGCTCGACCCCCTCCCAGGTCGTGCAAAATCTCACGAGATCTCACTATGGGGTGGGGTGGGGGTCGAAAAATCGCCAAAATCACCTCACGTAATTAATGGATGACCCTTACCAGGCTACCTTTCCCTGTATATTCACTAACTCTGTGTTGGTGCTTCATTCACAACTAGTTACACAGATACCTACATATTCTACTTACCTACCTTAGTACTACCAATTTTGTGTAACCCTACTTATTTGTGTGTATCATGGCTCAAATAAATGTACTTTCTTTCTTCTTTCTAGTTCCTCATCTTATCACATATTTTTCTAATTTGCTTCCAGGTGTACTAAAGAAAGGTCAAGAATGCGAGATTGTTGGGCACGGCAAAGTTCTTAAAACTACTGTCACTGGCGTGGAAATGTTCCACAAGACGTTAGAAGAGGCGCAGGCAGGTGACCAACTTGGTGCATTAGTACGTTCCATCAAGCGAGAACAGATCAAACGAGGCATGGTTGTGTCCAAGCCAGGAACGGTCAAGGCACATGATAACATTGAAGCTGCTGTCTATATCCTGTCGAAAGAAGAAGGTGGTCGTTCTAAGCCGTTCACTTCATACATCCAGCTGCAGATGTTCTCGATGACATGGGACTGTGCCACACAAGTTACCATCCCCGATAAGGAAATGGTCATGCCTGGTGAAGATACGAAGTATGTATTTCATTCTACGGGGTGTACGGGGTTCCAACCCCTATCTTCGGAACCCAAGCCAACCCCACCTGCCCGTGGTGCACCCTGCTAAACAACGAACGGGGCTCTGGCGGCCGGCTGATTGTGGCATAGCACAGCCTACATTGGCAGAGCTAAATCCCCTGACCATCGACGGGCAGCAGCGTCGGTGGTGCGAGAATCTGTGCCCTGCGATCCCCAACCCGCATGCCCAGCGTGGGGATTATGGGCATATTCCCCTTTATTAGGGGAGGCCTATGTCCAGCAGTGGACTGATATAGGCTGGAGTGGTGGTGGTGGTGGATGTATTTCATTCTATACTACGGACCCGCCCCGGCTTCGCACGGGTGCAATACTGATATAGAGACCGTCCTGTTGAATCACTCTATTAAAAAAACCTCATCAAAATCCGTTGCGTAGTTTTAAAGATCTAAGCATATTCTGTAGTTCAAGAATAAGCTTGATAACTGGTTACAAACTCATGAATTCTTACTAAATTAATTAAATCAGTGCTTAAACAAATTAGAACAATTCAACTTTGAGATTTAGACACACCAGCGAAAGCTGCTAGTCTATAAAATCATAAATAAATAGTTGGCGTGAAGAAGAGACGACCTCTATAGCGCAGAGGGCGAAGGACCGCCTGAGTCGTAGAAGGTTGCGGGTTCGATTCTCGCCGCGAGACAAATGTCTGTATGATCACGAATATGTCTTTCGAGTCTAGGTTTTTACTATACATAGAACATACCCAGATCTGAATAATCTATGTATTTACAAAAAAACTAGGAAGGTTAGGTTCCCTTATTACAAGCTCTGCTAAGTTTGGGCTTTTTCATGATGGCTTCGTAATGGTGTCTAGCATTATTTTTTTTATAAACATTTCAAATACTTTCGCCTTCATAATATGAAGGAGGAAGAAAGGAAGGAATATTAATAGGAAAAAAACTAGGAAGGACTAGCTTCCGCTTTATGGTAACTGGATTAAAATGGCTTGGTCTAGAACTGCAGGTGCAAAATTTCAGCTCAATTGTTTCAGTAGTTTTGTCGCGAAAGATGAACAAACACATTTCACATCCTGTTTACAAACTTTGGCTTCATCGGTAGGCTAAGTTAAGTTTTACACTTTCTCCAAGTTTAAGGTATCGGAGGTAAGGTTCAGAAAACATACATACAGACAGACAGTAACTTTCATTATGATTACTTTTGCTAATATGGATTAAAATTTCGAACATGTTGCGTACCCCACTTATAGCAGACCCCCCCTGACAAATAGAACAAAGCAGTCCTTTAGCTACTCACCAAAAGATGGGATTAATAGTTTTCAAAAAGGGTACAAGAATTTACCCAACCTTTTAAGGCAGATCTACCTTTCAAGCAATAACATTTTGTTTATTTTTAGATTGCAGCTTCGTCTCATGAAGCCCATGGTGTGTGAGCCTGGACAGAGATTCACGCTCCGTTTGGCTGACCTTACCCTCGGCACAGGAGTCATCACCAAAATCCACAGTAACTTGAAAGAAGAAGATAGGATCAAGCTCACTGAAGGCAAGAAGGCCCGAGAGAAGGCTGCCGCGAAAAAGTAATTTAGTAAATTTTAGGCTTTAGGATAGTAGATCACGATATGTATTATGCATTTAATGTTACCGCAATAAAATACTAAAAATGAAGCGTTAATTTAAATAATGTACCTCATTCCATTCCGATCCGATTACTAGTTTTCCTGCCTTTTCATAGCGGTTTGGACTATTAGTGATGTTAGTAAGTTCGTATTTTACATTCTTTTGTAGTTTAGTCAAGCTAGAATCATCAATAGAGGGTTCAGAGTTTCAACGGGCTCCTATACCCTATCTATCTAGGAATCGATGTGTCATGTCAATGTAGGTCAAAGATAATTCAATAGATTTAGGTCTTCCGCATGCTACCGACCACAACACGTTCTGTGCACCCAGCACAAAACGTGTGCGCAAAGGGTAGAGTATAATAGACCATACGAAGAAGAAGAAGAATAGACCATGTGTGCCGTCTGCCAGCGGCATGTCGGCATGCCATCATGTGCCTAAAAAAATATTCAATGCACTAAGAATCTCCTCCTTTTTCAAAGTCGGCTCAAAACAGGAAGTTTCGTTATCGCCATCTAGCGGGGAGTAGTCATACTTTTAGGTGCAACAAAAATTCAAAAGAGGGCGTTGTACGCGATATAATAGAGAATGCTACAATAGCGGGCACCTCGCGACTTCGACCGCGTAGAAGTTTTTCCGCTGCACCCTTCTCAGGGGCTGAATGCAAAGTGTACATACATAAAAAGCAAGAACTCCCTCACCCCTACAACACAATGCCTCTTCCTACACGTTTTAAGTTTTACCTATTAAATTATGCTACAAAAAAAATGGTATCAATAGGACACTAACCAGAGGGCTTACCACGAGTTTTGATAGTTTTCGAAAACTTTATAAGTTTCGGTATCTTTCCCAGTGTTGCTGTTTTAGCATTCTTAATGCTAGTTTTAGCATATTTTGGGGTCTGTTAGCTTGAAAAATTCGCATTTAGCATATTTTTATGATTAACATTTTTTTGTACGTTACCTAAAAATTCAAAATTCCTAAGGAATTCAAAAGAAAAATATAGATTTTAGCATTTTTAAAAGTTATTTAGCATTTTTAGCAACATGTTTTAGCATTTTCTCCAAATAAAAAACGGCAACACTGATCTTTAGATACATTTTCGTAGTTCATGCACGTTTCCCTAGAGGCGCTGTACGAAAATGTATGGAAAGATACCAAAACCTAAAAAGTTTTCTAAAACTATCAAAACCCGTGGTAAGGCCTCAGCACTTTGGATGCTAATTTCTATATGTACTTGGTTTTTAAATGAAAACATAAAACTTAGGTTTTACAACTTTATTAAAAAGTATCACCACAATTTAAGTGAAATATTGTCAGTCCTTACAAGCTTACGAAGTAAACAGACTACAGTGTTAGTAACTCTATACTTGGCGATCTTGCTGATGCTTCAATATTTTTAGTTAGCAAACAGATTACAAGTATACACAAGAAACAACTGTCTGGAAATCTAACACATATTTCAAAACCTTACAACCAAACAGTTCTTAATAAACAATGATTTTAAATTACGAAAACAATTCTAATACTTTTATGAGTTCAGCAATGCGAGCTTCAAAACATGGGTTAATTGTAAATTGCATTGTCATGAGATTTGAACTCTCCTAAATGTATGGTAAATAGTTAACAAAATAGCCTAAAATGCTCCGAAACAAGCAATGGTGTTCCAATAAATTAAATTTACATTTTATTGACATGTACGATTTGATCACTGGAACCTAATGGAATGAATTAGATACATTGTGTACATGTGAGGACAGTTTTTTTTGGATTCCTCAGATCATCAGAGGGTTCAGAAGTACTAAGCTATATTTACAAGTCTTCGTCTTCTTCGGGGAGAGCAGTGTCTTGGGCTTCCTTGAGGTCCTTTTCGATTTGGTTCTGCCATTGTGGGTCCATAGTAACTTCTGGGGGGACCAGCGCAGGCATGGCAACAAACTCTAAGTTACCATCGCCAATCAGCTTCCTTGCTAGCCAAAGGAAAGGCTTCTCGAAATTGTAATTTGATTTGGCGGAAATGTCATAGTACTGAAATAAACAAGACCATGTTAGTCATAATTTAAACAAACGAATGACTCAACAAGCACCAGTATTGCTAAAAATAGTGTTTTATCATATTGCTAACCTGAAGGTTCTTTTTCCTGTGGAATACAATGGTTTTGGCTTTAACCTTCCTGTCTTTGATGTCGACTTTGTTTCCGCACAATACAATAGGAATGCCTTCACATACTCTGACTAAATCTCTATGCCAGTTTGGTACGTTCTTGTAAGTGACGCGAGAGGTCACATCAAACAGGATGATAGCGCATTGACCTTGAATGTAATAACCATCTCTGAGGCCTCCGAACTTCTCCTGGCCAGCTGTGTCCCACACGTTAAATCTGATGGGACCACGGTTAGTGTGGAACACGAGGGGATGAACTTCAACACCGAGAGTTGCGACATATTTCTTCTCGAACTCTCCAGTCAAATGCCGTTTCACAAATGTTGTTTTGCCAGTACCACCGTCTCCAACCAGCACGCACTTGAATGTGGGCATGTCATCTGCCATTTTAGAAAGGTTTTTGTATTTCTAGACCTGTAAATAAACATGAAAAATTATAGTTACTGTAAATACAAAGTCTGCTTTTCCACAGTGATTTTCTAGAGTAAATATTTACGGGAAGTATGTTTGAAATTATTGTTTTCGATGATTGTTTGGCGGCAAAACTACTGAATACTGAACAATGTACAGATGAGATTGACAAGTTAAATTTTGATATAACTTTTCACCGAATGGCGCTCTAGAACCCTCACAGGAATTTGGCTCGATCGTACCGAACATAAACTTAATTTACACCAAAACTACGTAAGGCACTTCCGAAATATATCCTAAACCAGAAAGCTTACTAGCTATACAACACTTTCGCGCAAAATGAGAACACTTTTTACCAAGATTGTATAAGTAAATCGAGATTAATCTCGTCGTTCCTAAGAGTCGTTACGGCTCACAATGGCGTCACTTGACTAAACGGAAGCCATTGGTTTTTTGATGGCTGTCACTTTGACAGTGACAGCTTCAAATTATCCCATTATCAAACACACAGCTTACTTTTTGAAATTTGTGTGTTACGAATTACGATCTAGCTTTGACTTGTGAAAATAATTTTTAGTCTTTTTTAAATTTTTAACTTTAAATTACAACTCAGTTATGGAAAATCAAGAATAATATAAAGAAAATAGATGAGTAGGATTGTTATTGAAAGAATTGACTTCCTGCTCTGTTTTACCTACATAGCTCTGACGTCATACATAGTTTGCTAACTGCTTGCTACGCTACGCCATCTACAACTTTCATCAGTCAGTTTATCGCCATCGCCTCGCCAGCCAACAGACATGGAATGGACAAGTTGAGTTGAAGTTTAGTTGGTTCCGTTTCGTGTGTATCGATTTTTTCGAGTGAAGTGAACGTAGTGTTCGTGTCCTTTAGTTTAGTGACGTTTGTTAGAAAAATATCTGTGAATGGGATTGTGTAACAAGATAAAACGATTATTTTGTGTGTGATAAACTAAAGGATGACGAAGGACAGGCTAGCGGCGCTCCAAGCGGTAAGTAAATTTCCCCTACATATTCCTCGGCATTGCTTGCCATAACCAAAGGTCTCACTGATGACCTCGAAAACGTAATGCAATAGCATTGAAAAAGTGCTCTAGAGCGAGCACTTTGTATGATAGGTTCCTTGGATAGTTTAGTATGATGAAACTCAAGGCCTTTCAGGAAACCAAATTTACGGTGAGGATTCTCTAATCTCGTCGCCCCACCCCAGACAGCACCACAGATTCTGTCATCCAAGCGAATCTATTTGTTGCTTACCGCAGTTTCGTATTCTATCAGTTGTTTTGTCATAGTTTGAGGAAATTACCTTGTGGGAAAACAATAGGTAACCTATTCCATTATGTACCTGAATCAATTTTTATTATTCCACAGAATATCTACTGATATGTAAATCCAACTGATTATGTAGGTGTTGTTTGAATGACTAATATCACAAATATGTAAGATTCTAACCAGAATCCAAGTAGATTTAGAAATTTGATAACCCTGATAAAGAGAGACAGACAATACATGCATACACCTACATTACATACTGACAATATATGCATACACCCACATGAATTACTGACAATATAGTCATGCATAAAGTAACTCTAGTATGAGTTACACAGTCATGCAAACACCCACATGACATTGACATACTGACAATACAGCCATGCATACACTGACATACTGACAATACAGCAATGCATATACCTACATTACATACTGACACTAACAAATTATTTTTCCCTTATGCAAGGTTTAACTTTAAACTAACAAGCTCTCTTGCAGCAATTTCTTGAAAAAGCATGTTGTATGGAAATTCTGCAGATATATGTTCCTTGTACAAATGTCGCTAGTCTAAACTCGCTTTATAGACGTAATTAAGTGTTAGTGTATGTGTACCACATACCAGGTACTGGTACTATTTTTTTTTTTTGTCGTATTGTTTTATTTATTATTTGTAAACTATGTAGGTCCTGTGTGTTTCAAGTTTCATCCAAATCCATTTAATCATTACAGAGTTGAGTGGAAACTAACATAGTCATACTAACACACACATACACATACACATGCGCACACAAAAACAAAACTTTCGCTATTATAATATTACTGTGTTATATTATAGGTACAATAATTCAAAAATAACGGCTGAGATCTCTACAAAACTTCATTTTATAACTGAGCTTCAGTCAGCGGCTTTCAGTTTTCTTAAATCTATCCTAGATGTTAATTTGGGCCCGTGGGGATTTGGAGTCTCATTATAAGGGCCGAAATGTGGAAATTTTATGGGACCACTGGGTTCATAAATATTAGTATTTGCATTGTTAGTCCTAAATGGCACTGTGGGAATTCCGGGTTGATAAATAATAATAGTCGAGCTCAGGACAGGGCGCAATGGCGCTCATTAGGGGAGGCCTATGGCCAGCAGTGGACTGCTATAGGCTGATGATGATGATGAAATAATAGTTTGTTTTTTTTTCATGATATATTACTTTTGCCACAGAATCATTAATAATTGCTTTGAATTACATTTTAAAAAGGCAAGTTGACTGGAAGTATGATGTCAGTCCCATATTAAAAAATACCATCTTATATTTACTACAAGTATGCTAGAATCTCTGTAAGACAATAGATTTTCTATTGTGTCTCGTATCTTGGCATATCAGGAATATCTATATCCATTGGTGCAAATCATTTGTACCTATTTTGATAATAATGTTTGATAAGCAACATAATAGAAAAAGAAAATAACCTAACTACTAGGTAGGTAGTAGGTAGGTACTTAACCTACTAATAAATAAATTGTGAAACACAAAGATGTAGGTTCATTTTAATGTATCCTACTGGTATTAAAAAGGCAAATGTTTGGGTGTGTACTGTACACCAATGCACCAGTTTTAGTTTATTTATTACTAATTGAGATTGATCTGAAATGACATACCTTCTTATCTACTTACTAGCTTCCGCCCGCGGCTTCGCTGGCGTGGTACAGGGATAAAAGTAGCCTAATGTGTTAATCCAGGTCATAATCTATGTATATTCCAAGTTTCATTCAAATCCGTTCAGTAGTTTTTGCATGAAAGAGTAACAAACATACATTCATATATTAGTAGGATGTACTAGTTGAAGACGGAATTATGCATGTAGGCTACTTTTTATTTGGGCACTACGCAAGTGGAGCCTCCCGTAGAAACTAGTAAAATTCGATTTGCGAATGTAGCAATATCTTTCAAAACTTTACTTTAGGGGCTTTGCCCAACTGCGAGTCAGTGCCTAATTACGAACGAATAAGAAACAACAACAAATGTTTATACACTACATCTTGGGTTGCGTCATCGTCGATTGCTCGAAGTCCATATGATACACTGGACTTTTGGATCAAGTAGAAGTATCTCATACTGAAACCTTTGATACAAATATGAAATATATTATTATACGTTTTACATAATGTGTAGAGAAATCACATTAACATGAAACTATAAATACTTAAGTAAAACAAAACTCGCACATTTTTTTCATGAAATCGAAATCGAATACCGAAAGCAATGAAACAAATGTAGCAGAACGTTGCTGGGAACAGCAAAGGCAATGAATGTACTTTTCACGTAATTCGCATGCTAAGGCGCTCCTGAAATACCTACCTAGTCCCGGAATTTCCTGCCGAGAAAATATATGGTGATGAAGTTTTGAAGTATTTACGGGTATCTTATAATGCGACAGGGTCGGGCGTTGTCGCCGCTTAAACACCGATACATTTAATTTGATCAGGCAACATTATTATTCATGGCAGGCGCACGGTGTACAATAACAATTTATTAAGTGCCTATTACAAGTTTTTCGCGATGGAAAGATCAATGAGGATTAAACAAAGTTGTAACGACTGTTAATTACTTCAGAGATGGATCCTCAGCTTATGTTTTTGAACGATAAATGTCATCGCCTACGCTGGCTGGGCGTGCGATTAGATTACTTTATTGATGACTGACGATAAAATTAGCATTCAAGTAAAGTACCTAACACTGAAATAATAATAAAAGGCAAGTCAGGATGTTGATACGCACGATATGACTACACCTCGATGTAGTCAGTATGACTTCTGATAACTAGGTATGTATGTATACGTAATAACCTACCCGACGCCCTCCGGCCAGGTGGAGTAACAATCTCGGAAAAGCTGCTGGTAGAAGCTGGATGCCACGAGCTGAGAACAGAGCGCAATGGCGCTCATTAGGGGAGCCCTATATCCAGCAATGGACTGCTATAGGCTGATGATAATGATGTAATATACCCAAAACAAATCTTATTGACCTAAAATGCCCAAATTGTATTTTTTATTATGGTTGAAATGCAAGCATAGCCAGTGGCAGAGACTGGTGTTAAGATAAAAATACTATTTATAAAGGTTCTTGGTGTCGTGACCTTCGCTAAATTTTATCTGGGCACCACGCAAGCAAAGCGGGCGTAGAAGCTAGCTGTTATGATAAAATTAAAACTGACGTTTCAAGTGAACTGTTTGGTTCTGAACTGTTATCAGTTGACGGCATCCGGCGCGCGGCCTTCACAAACTTGACTCATACAAAGTTCTACAGATTTGCATCATTAATCATTTGACGGTTGAATGTTGCAAACAATGATAATGATATTGAACGTCGAAAATGCTATTGAACATTGCACTGCTTCCTCTTCCATCATCATTATCTATCACTTAAGTAGATCTTGACCTTGTCCATCATAAATGCAGTAATTGACCTAGAATCTGTGTGTTACGCATTCATTATTAGCACATTTTCAGCTCCCCGTGTTCTTACCTACCTACTATCTGGTATTCTGTGCCCCACACAATATTTCTAGTATGTTTTTGCATATAAGGTATCTACGAAAATGTTCAAAAACTGCGCTTTATTCCTGTTGATGGAACTATCACGTGGAACATCACGAAATCGGGTTCTGTGATGAGAAAGTTTGAAGAAACTAATTGGTTTGTGACGTGTCATCGGTCATCCTATGTGAAAATTGTATGTGCCCAAACTAAACCAGCATACTTACAATAGATCTGTCTAGCCAAATATCTGGTTTCATGATTGCGTTCCGTCCACTACCTAGTTCCATTCCATCGTCCGCGCCCGCCCTTTATGCAAGTGTATTATGATGAAACTTAGATAAAATCTGATAAAACGAGATTGCTTTCTACTTTCCCGGTTTCCAAAACAGTTTACTTTTCAGTTGTATTCCGAAGCAAAGTTCTTCAAGTTAAGAAGACTTTGGAAATTGTTTGATTGCCACAAAATTTTCGTTCGAGCTTTGAGGAAATTTTATGGGTTCTACGAGAATGAATGTCTGAATGCTTGTCTAAGGCTTGTACTCTGCGTTAATCCTTTTTGGTGTCTCGAGTTATTTAATTTATTAGGTACCGTGGCTGGTGTGAAGTTCTAAATTAGAGAATTTTTTAAACAAACAATACGTAAACTAAAGGTGTGTTAATGTATGGAACCCTTTCACAATGAGTCATTTTATTTTCTGGGTTTCTAGAATTCAAAGGAAAATTCGTAAGACCCAGAATAAAACAAAATCTCCTTTTTTCATGCTTTGGTGGCAGACAGCAAAACAGGATGGCATGGTGGGAATCCTACTTCCTACTATCCTACAATAAATTATTATAAATGAGAAAGTTTTTGATGGATGTTTGGTAGGTACCTACTCTTTCACGCAATCTTTTCGGATTTTCATGAAACTTGGAATATATATAAAATTCAAAATTCAATTCAAAATTCAAAATTCATTTATTCAGTAGGAACTGTATAGTACACTTTGAAACGTCATTTTTTTTAAATTTACCACCAATTCGTAACGTGACCAAACAGAGAAGAATTGGCAAGAAACTCTGCTTGGCTTATATTTTTTTAACGTCATTGTACTTAATATCTATTACATTGTTTTTGATGGAGTTGGAGGCAGTTTCATCCCAAGCTTTTTTGTCATCTAAATAATCAGATATTTTATAATAAGCTTTATTACATAGATTACGTTTAACAACATTTTTGAATTTCGTTACAGATAGATTAATCACATCATTTGGAATTTTGTTAAAAAATCGTACAGACATCCCTTTAAAAGATTGACTAACTTTATGGAGCCTTACAGTGGGAACAGCTAGTTTATCTTTATTTCTAGTGTTAACATTATGATAGTCGCTATTTTTCTTGAACATGTTAATATGTTTTCGGACATACATTAAGTTTTCATATATATATTGGCACGGCACTGTCATAACATATAAGAAGTTTGTGACCTGGATTAATATATAGGCTACTTTTTACCACGTGAGCGAAGCCGCGGGAGGAAGTTAGTATTAAAAAAGCGAAGACTTGAAATGTGAAATGTCACTCCCACACGCCAAACCTACTGAACGAAGTGAGCTGAAATTTTACTCGTGTAGGTAGTTCTAAACCTGGAATAACATAAAAGTTTTATCCGGGCACGACGCGTGCGAAACCGCGGACTGAAACTAGTCTAATAATTAGATAAACTGTACTGACAAAACCAGATAAGCTGTACGTGGCTCTTAGACATTGGCTTCCCTTAATGAGCACCATTGCGCCCTCAGCTCAACGCAACAGCTTCTACTTTCAGCCTCTTGATCGTCATTAGCCATGTATTAATATTCGGACATAAAGGCCTAAAAACTCCGGCGAATCATTAAAAGGTAGCCTGTTCACTTTTGAAATAAGGCTCCGTTCTGCCGCGGAAATTCTACTTCACTCCATGCACTTGCAAATTTGCAACAGCTGACTGCTGATTCACGGTGTGCGTCGTGTCTATTTTTAGCGCCTGTCTCACGTGATGTCTGAATGAATGGAGCCTCTCTTGAATAGTAACTTAGAAGTTAGAAGCCGTCTTCGTTACCTTATCTGAATGCTTTTCAATTTCATTGGTTGAAAGATGGTAACTATCTATAGATGGTACAGATACATCGATTTGTACTGTTACTACTTGATGGGTATACGTAGACATACAGATTCCAAACAATATTTATGCTGATAAAAAAAGATTTGCGTTACCTAAAAAAAATCAACCGACATACCTACCTACCTTGTACCATATGTTTAATATTTGAACTTCTAACAAGATAAAAAAAGAGATATCAGAATTATCGTAAGCGCGATCATCTTGGCTAAGCAACACTCCGCCTGGTCACTACTTGGATGGGTGACCATGTAGTGGCATTTATATCAGTATAAATGCCACTCTGGAGTATGAAAGAGCTCAGGCTCTTTCATGCTCCAGAAGGCACATTAAGATGTTGGTCTAGGCTTTTTAAATTATTATGCTAGTATGACCGGCTCATACGAAGAAGGAAGGAACCAAGTGAAGACCTAAAAACCGGCCAAGTGCGAGTCGGACTCGCGCGCGAAAGGTTCCGTACCGTGTGGGAGCCCCACTTAAATATTTATTTTATTCTGTTTCTAGTATTTGTTGTCATAGCGGCAACAGAAATACATCATCTGTCAAAATTTTAACCTGGTGACAGACAGATAAACGGACAGTGTAGTCTTAGTAATAGGATCCCGTTTTTACCCTTTTGGTACGGAACCTTAAAAAAGATTGAAATTTTCAGAAATAGAGCAATATTCAATAGCAACTCTTATTAATCAGGTCACGTTCAATCAAAGCCAGTAAACAGAGCCTTCAAGCTATTTCGATGTAGGCAGCCGTTACGTGCATTCAGTGCACGACCTAATACAACCAGTGAGACTTATTCCTACCGCGCTCTACACCGCGCCACATCTAAGGCTTAGCTTACTAAGCTTGCACACTGGAGATAGTACGCGGAAAATGTCTAGCGTATATAAAATTGCCAGCAAACTACTTACTACCTTTGGTTGTGCTTTGGTGCAAGACGCAAGGAGAAAATCTTTTCCTTTAGGAAAAGAGGGAGCGTCAGCGTACGCATAGATGTAACTTGAGTTACAAATGTTAAGGATCACAAATATAGAAAGCGGATGGTAAATATAATAATAGAGATGTTTTACATCATGGATAGTGGACAACGTTCGAGCATTTATTTATTTACCTACATGGATCTGGATGTGTGGCATATTATTAAAATGAATTTTCTTGAATCTGCACTTAAAAAAAATATGTGTCATAAATGTCGGTGTCCTACTGTGTATTTAGAGAAATTATTTTGTATTAAGTATTTGGATCTGAATTTAGTGCCCACAATAAGTTAAAGTTCTCTTGTGCTATCTTCTTCTGCCATTTGGAAACCCAGACTATGTGTTTTGCCTTTATTACGAATCAACTATCTCCGACTCATGTTTCCAATGTTCACATCTACTCTCAATTTATGTATGTGTTAATGCCACTGGCGGGGTTCCAAATAAAGCCTTCGCTCGGCACGTCGGCGTCGGTCGTTGAGGTCGCAGCAGCGGTATGCCAAATTATCCTATTTCAAAATTTATTGATACCAACAACTTGGTCTGAATCTGTACCTTTAGATGAAACATTGACAATAAAATGACTGATAATATACATGGTGGAAAAAATCTATGGGCCCTGAAGCCACTTTAAATCTTTAAGATTATTTTACTAAGGAAACATTCCTTTAATTTAAAAATGAACAAAACTGCATTCAGAGATTTCCTAAAATTCGCTTTTCTCACCCGGGAATCGGACTAGATAAAAATTCAAAAATTGAACTATCGCTATTTTATTCCACTAGTCATTGTGTTGTGTATCTGGAACGAGGGGTCTCATCGAACAACTTGTCAGTTAAATTATTAAAGTGTAAATTGTAATTGTAAATAGTTCAAGTATCAAGGTCTTGGTCTTGGTCTAGGTAATAATTTTCTTCTATATTTACTAGTCCATCATAGTATATAATATTAATTGATAAAGTAAAATTAATGCTAGATTTCATGATATTTTTTATTTCTAAAACCAAATGTTTATTAGAGAGATTTTATCCTGAACATTGATCCTATCGATTAGTAGAATAAAATAGCGAGGTTTATTGTTTTTTTATTTTTAGCTTGTTCGATTCTTGGGTCAGGCAAGCGAACTTTAGAAAATCTTTGAATGCAGATCTTTCTTAAAGGTTTAAAGTGGTTTTCCTCCAGGGCCCACAGATTTTTTCCACCCTGTATATATTTTAGTATTTCGTGCGAAATTCTGCTACAGAATAAATAATAGTAATAGTACACTGATGGATATTGATTTATATTTCCGATTTCATGAACCATTTATAATAACTTCGTGTGAAATGTCAATTAATATTTCATAGTCTTTCTATATATACAACTCCAAATGTTTCAATTTTTACCTTTTAGCTGACAAAAACAAACATTAGGAAATGGAGGCGGTTCTGAGTTAAATTTTAGATGTATCATACATAGCAGATGTCACTCGTCGCATCGGGAAAGCGGAAATGTTACTAGCAAAACATACTGTTTCCATAACTCCACCTATAGCCTACTTTCAGGGTTGCCTGCTCTTCAAAATAAATCTGGTTTTCCGTAAACTTTCGCTGGACTCTATTCCATCGGTCATTTTGGGTTCAGTAATAAATAAAAATCCTACTTACATTTTCAACAGCAACTGTTGATCACGCATTGATAATGTAGAGCCTTGGTTTTGACTGCAACTAAAAGAGAAGTAGCGAGCGTGTGAAGTAGTAATTCAACAGAGTGTTTATCGAGAATCTGCATAAACACGTCAGCCTTGAATGGATGAACGGACCTGGTTCAAAAAGCCGAGCGTTTATTCGAACGGACGTTGTGCTTGCTTTACCTACAACCACAGCCCTGTGTCAGATGTCGTACCGTACCGTGTTCCATATGCATTTCCTGAAAGCCGCGTAGCTTCGGTCCCATGTCGTACGTATTTTGCGTAGCCGGTTTGAACAGTGTTCCATTACAGTGGCTTTAATTGAATATAGAAGGATAAATACTGCTTATTTTCTATTATTCCCATCAGATCCAGGCTCCAGGTTACCGTTAGGTTTAGTAGCTGTGTGAACTTGGCACCCGACTTTGGAAATTCGATTGTTTTTTATTTGATTCTTATAGATATTGGTTTGTAGTTGATTGTAGTAACAATTTTTTCGTTTGTAGTTACTCCAAAAAAAAATTGGAGCACTTTGAAAAATACTTGGCACCCGACTTTGGAAAATCAAAATTTTTTTTTTCGATTCTTATAGGCTTTCGTATGTAGTTGATTGTAGTAAAAAGTATTTCGTTTGTAGTAGCTCTGAAAAAAAGTTAGGAGACTTTGAAAAAAAACTTGGCACCAATATTTGAAAAATCTATGTTTTTTATTTATACTTAAAGATTTTGGTTAATAGTTGATTGTAGTAACCATTTTTTCGTTTGTAAATGCTCTAAAAATGAATCCGAAGATTTAAAAAAATCTCACACAGGTTTAGTCGACACGCGGCAACGAATTGTTTGTATGAAATGAACGCTACTATAAACAATATAAAGTTAATATAAACGAAATTAACGCTACTACAAACGTAATAAAGTTACTACAAACGAAATGAACACTACTACAAACGAAATAATGTTACTACAAACGAAATAATGTTACTACAAACGAAATGAACACTACTACAAACGAAATAATGTTACTACAAACGAAATGAACGCTACTACAAACGAAATAAAGTTACTACAAACGAAATGAAAGCTACTACAAACGTAATAAAGTTACTACAAACGAAATGAACACTACTACCAACGAAATAATGTTACTACAAACGAAATGAAAGCTACTACAAACGTAATAAAGTTACTATAAACGAAATGAACACTACTACAAACGAAATAATGTTACTACAAACGAAATGAACGCTACTACAAACGAAATAAAGTTACTACAAACGAAATGAAAGCTACTACAAACGAAATAAAGTTACTACAAACGAAATGAACGCTACTACAAACGAAATAAGGTTACTACAAACGAAATGAACGCTACTACAAACGAAATAAAGTTACTACAAACGAAATGAACGCTACTACAAACGAAAAAGGTTACTACAAACGAAATGAACGCTACTACAAACGAAACAAGGTTACTACAAACGAAATGAACGCTACTACAAACGAAATAATGTTACTACAAACGAAACGAACGCTACTACAAACGAAATAAGGTTTCTACAAACGTAATGAACGCTACTACAAACGAAATAAAGTTACTACAAACGAAATGAACGCTACTACAAACGAAATAAGGTTACTACAAACGAAATGAACGCTACTACAAACGAAATAAGGTTACTACAAACGAAATGAACGCTACTACAAACGAAACAAGGTTACTACAAACGAAATGAAAGCTACTACAAACGAAATAAAGTTACTACAAACGAAATGAAAGCTACTACAAACGAAATAAAGTTACTACAAACGAAATGAGCGCTACTACAAACGAAACAAGGTTACTACAAACGAAATGAACGCTACTACAAACGAAATAAGGTTACTACAAACGAAATGAACGCTACTACAAACGAAATAAGGTTACTACAAACGAAATGAACGCTACTACAAACGAAACAAGGTTACTACAAACGAAATGAAAGCTACTACAAACGAAATAAAGTTACTACAAACGAAATGAACGCTATTACAAACGAAATAAGGTTACTACAAACGAAATGAACGCTACTACAAACGAAATAAAGTTACTACAAACGAAATGAACACTACTACAAACGAAATAAAGTTACTACAAACATTCGTTCATTTCGTTTGTAGTAACATTATTTCGTTTGTTGTAGCTTTCATTTCATTCGTAGTAACCTTATTTCGTTTGTAGTAGCGTTCATTTCGTTTGTAGTAACTTTATTTCGTTTGTAGAAGCGTTCATTTCGTTTGTAGTAACTTTATTTCGTTTGTAGTAGCGTTCATTTCGTTTGTAGTAACTTTATTTCGTTTGTAGAAGCATTCATTTCGTTTGTAGTAACCTTGTTTCGTTTGTAGTAGCGTTCATTTCGTTTGTAGTAACCTTGTTTCGTTTGTAGTAGCGTTCATTTCGTTTGTAGTAACATTATTTCGTTTGTAGTAGCTTTCATTTCGTTTGTAGTAACTTTATTTCGTGTGTAGTAGCGTTCATTTCGTTTGTAGTAACGTTATTTCGTTTGTAGTAACTTTATTTCGTTTGTAGTAGCGTTCATTTCGTTTGAAGTAACTTTATTTCGTTTGTAGTAGCTTTCATTTCGTTTGTTGTAACTTTATTTCGTTTGTAGTAGCGTTCATTTCGTTTGTAGTAACTGTATTTCGTTTGTAGTAGCTTTCATTTCGTTTGTAGTAACCTTGTTTCGTTTGTAGTAGCGTTCATTTCGTTTGTAGTAACCTTATTTCGTTTGTAGTAGCTTTCATTTCGTTTGTAGTAACCTTGTTTCGTTTGTAGTAGCGTTCATTTCGTTTGTAGTAACCTTATTTCGTTTGTAGTAGCGTTCATTTCGTTTGTAGTAACTTTATTTCGTTTGTAGTAGCTTTCATTTCGTTTGTAGTAACCTTGTTTCGTTTGTAGTAGCGTTCATTTCGTTTGTAGTAACCTTATTTCGTTTGTAGTAGCGTTCATTTCGTTTGTAGTAACCTTATTTCGTTTGTAGTAGCGTTCATTTCGTTTGTAGTAACCTTATTTCGTGTGTAGTAGCGTTCATTTCGTTTGTAGTAACCTTATTTCGTTTGTAGTAGCGTTGATTTCGTTTGTAGTAACTTTATTTCGTTTGTAGTAGCTTTCATTTCGTTTGTAGTAACTTTATTTCGTTTGTAGTAGCGTTCATTTCGTTTGTAGTAACATTATTTCGTTTGTAGTAGTGTTTATTTCGTTTGTAGTAGCTTTCATTTCGTTTGTAGTAACTTTATTTCGTTTGTAGTAGCTTTCATTTCGTTTGTAGTAACTTTATTTCGTTTGTAGTAGCGTTCATTTCGTTTGTAGTAACATTATTTCGTTTCTAGTAGTGTTCATTTCGTTTGTAGTTACTTTATTTCGTTTGTAGTAGCTTTCATTTCGTTTGTAGTAACTTTATTTCGTTTGTAGTAGCTTTCATTTCGTTTGTAGTAACTTTATTTCGTTTGTAGTAGCGTTCATTTCGTTTGTAGTAACTTTATTTCGTTTGTAGTAGCTTTCATTTCGTTTGTAGTAACATTATTTCGTGTGTAGTAGTGTTCATTTCGTTTGTAGTAACTTTATTTCGTTTGTAGTAGTGTTCATTTCGTTTGTAGTAGCGTTCATTTCGTTTGTAGTAACTTTATTTCGTTTGTAGTAACTTTATTTCGTTTGTAGTAGCGTTCATTTCGTTTGTAGTAACATTATTTCGTTTGTAGTAGTGTTTATTTCGTTTGTAGTAGCTTTCATTTCGTTTGTAGTAACTTTATTTCGTTTGTAGTAGCTTTCATTTCGTTTGTAGTAACTTTATTTCGTTTGTAGTAGCGTTCATTTCGTTTGTAGTAACATTATTTCGTTTGTAGTAGTGTTCATTTCGTTTGTAGTTACTTTATTTCGTTTGTAGTAGCTTTCATTTCGTTTGTAGTAACTTTATTTCGTTTGTAGTAGCTTTCATTTCGTTTGTAGTAACTTTATTTCGTTTGTAGTAGCGTTCATTTCGTTTGTAGTAACTTTATTTCGTTTGTAGTAGCTTTCATTTCGTTTGTAGTAACATTATTTCGTGTGTAGTAGTGTTCATTTCGTTTGTAGTAACTTTATTTCGTTTGTAGTAGTGTTCATTTCGTTTGTAGTAGCGTTCATTTCGTTTGTAGTAACTTTATTTCGTTTGTAGTAACTTTATTTCGTTTGTAGTAGCGTTCATTTCGTTTGTAGTCACCTTGTTTCGTTTGTAGTAGCGTTCATTTCGTTTGTAGTAACTTTATTTCGTTTGTAGTAATTTTATTTCGTTTGTAGTAGCGTTGATTTCGTTTGTAGTAACTTTATTTCGTTTGTAGTAGCGTTCATTTCGTTTGTAGTAATTTTATTTCGTTTGTAGTAGCGTTGATTTCGTTTGTAGTAACTTTATTTCGTTTGTAGTAGCGTTCATTTCGTTTGTAGTAACTTTATTTCGTTTGTAGTAACCTTATTTCGTTTGTAGTAACTTTATTTCGTTTGTAGTAGCGTTCATTTCGTTTGTAGTAACCTTATTTCGTTTGTAGTAGCGTTGATTTCGTTTGTAGTAACTTTATTTCGTTTGTAGTAGCTTTCATTTCGTTTGTAGTAACTTTATTTCGTTTGTAGTAACCTTGTTTCGTTTGTAGTAGCGTTCATTTCGTTTGTAGTAACTTTATTTCGTTTGTAGTAATTTTATTTCGTTTGTAGTAGCGTTGATTTCGTTTGTAGTAACTTTATTTCGTTTGTAGTAGCGTTCATTTCGTTTGTAGTAACTTTATTTCGTTTGTAGTAACCTTATTTCGTTTGTAGTAACATTATTTCGTTTGTAGTAGTGTTCATTTCGTTTGTAGTTACTTTATTTCGTTTGTAGTAGCTTTCATTTCGTTTGTAGTAACTTTATTTCGTTTGTAGTAGCTTTCATTTCGTTTGTAGTAACTTTATTTCGTTTGTAGTAGCGTTCATTTCGTTTGTAGTAACTTTATTTCGTTTGTAGTAGCTTTCATTTCGTTTGTAGTAACATTATTTCGTGTGTAGTAGTGTTCATTTCGTTTGTAGTAACTTTATTTCGTTTGTAGTAGTGTTCATTTCGTTTGTAGTAACTTTATTTCGTTTGTAGTAACTTTATTTCGTTTGTAGTAGCGTTCATTTCGTTTGTAGTCACCTTGTTTCGTTTGTAGTAGCGTTCATTTCGTTTGTAGTAACTTTATTTCGTTTGTAGTAATTTTATTTCGTTTGTAGTAGCGTTGATTTCGTTTGTAGTAACTTTATTTCGTTTGTAGTAGCGTTCATTTCGTTTGTAGTAACTTTATTTCGTTTGTAGTAACCTTATTTCGTTTGTAGTAACTTTATTTCGTTTGTAGTAGCGTTCATTTCGTTTGTAGTAACCTTATTTCGTTTGTAGTAGCGTTGATTTCGTTTGTAGTAACTTTATTTCGTTTGTAGTAGCTTTCATTTCGTTTGTAGTAACTTTATTTCGTTTGTAGTAGCGTTCATTTCGTTTGTAGTAACCTTGTTTCGTTTGTTGTAGCGTTCATTTCGTTTGTAGTAACCTTATTTCGTTTGTAGTAGCGTTCATTTTGTTTGTAGTAACATTATTACGTTTGTAGTAGTGTTTATTTCGTTTGTAGTAGCTTTCATTTCGTTTGTAGTAACTTTATTTCGTTTGTAGTAGCTTTCATTTCGTTTGTAGTAACTTTTTTTCGTTTGTAGTAGCGTTCATTTCGTTTGTAGTAACATTATTTCGTTTGTAGTAGTGTTCATTTCGTTTGTAGTAACATTATTTCGTTTGTAGTAGCGTTCATTTCGTTTGTAGTAACATTATTTCGTTTGTAGTAGTGTTCATTTCGTTTGTAGTAACTTTATTACGTTTGTAGTAGCGTTAATTTCGTTTATATTAACTTTATATTGTTTATAGTAGCGTTCATTTCATACAAACAATTCGTTGCCGCGTGTCGACTAAACCTGTGTGAGATTTTTTTAAATCTTCGGATTCATTTTTAGAGCATTTACAAACGAAAAAATGGTTACTACAATCAACTATTAACCAAAATCTTTAAGTATAAATAAAAAACATAGATTTTTCAAATATTGGTGCCAAGTTTTTTTTCAAAGTCTCCTAACTTTTTTTCAGAGCTACTACAAACGAAATACTTTTTACTACAATCAACTACATACGAAAGCCTATAAGAATCGAAAAAAAAATTTTGATTTTCCAAAGTCGGGTGCCAAGTATTTTTCAAAGTGCTCCAATTTTTTTTTGGAGTAACTACAAACGAAAAAATTGTTACTACAATCAACTACAAACCAATATCTATAAGAATCAAATAAAAAACAATCGATTTTCCAAAGTCGGGTGCCAAGTTCCCACAGCCAGGTTTAGTCTGTCCGTTTTGGCAATTACCCTTTTAGTCTTAACCCTTTTTGTCAGGTTAAAAAATTGGTCAAATTTCAAATTATTGCGGCAAGCTATTTGTCTAAATTATGTACCTGTACTTTACCGCTACCTGAACAAAGGTCTGTTTGTTCTTCGCTGATGTTTTGTTACCATTTAGCCTAAATGGAGGTCTCGTCGCTCGATAATGAAATGTTCTGTCAGATGTTTTATGAGTCCATTAATTTATATCATCGTTACGGTTGGACTCTCTTTGCTGTTTTGTTATCTACCTGTATGATGTATGAAGTACAAGTGTATGATGGGAAAAACCGTGTTTATCGGTCGTTATTGGAGTTTTAAAATAAATAATAACTCTGGGCACTATCACACAATATCAATATAACCCCAAACTAAGCAGTTTTTAGTATGGGGAACCACATGACTGATAAACGACATTATATAAAATAGAGTTTAAAACTGATAATATACGAGTACTATAGTTTTAAACTCGTAGCAAAGTATGAACCATTCAGATATAATGTAGTTAGAGTCGGAGAAAACACAAATTGCTGTTCCTAGAATGTGTATTTGCCTTATGTAGCAAACTCTCTGTAGGTTCGATCCCGTTGCGGTCTATGAGGAATGGTAATCGCAAAAAAATCAAAGCTTTTCACAAACCGGAGATTGCAAGTCTTCTCCTTATTGGCTCACGTTGAATAAAGATTAGGTTTATCAGTTTATGATATCACAGCGCAGTATGATTTTTTGAATTACTAAACAGATGATGGATTGGGAAAGAAAATTATTGAGTGTGTAAAAATTTATATCTCATCGTTAAAGTTTTATTCAGAAAAATACGACTATAATCTCTTGCCAAACATCTTGGGTCTGTAATATTTTGGTAGACACATTAAAAGACCATTACTATTTTATGGCATAACTTGGGCATGACAAAGAACTCCGCATTATCCCTTTAGCTATTCTAATCATTATGTCCCAAAATATTTCCATTTCACATTCCTGTTTTGTCCAGGACCAGGACCAGGACTGGACCGCTATAAGCTGATGATGATGAAATTACTATTTTATATAATATATCTGCACATAATAAACATTCGATATAAGTTATCGAGATTAGTTCTTGAAATTATATTATTATTAATTATATAGATACGTGTGGTTCAGACCAAGCAGTTAAACTTCCTCCTTACATTGTTTCACTATTGCAACTTCAGGTTGTTATTTGCTCGTTTATTGTACAGCAAAGTATGCGGTTTTCATATTAATTTCAGCAGGACTGCATTGCATAAACGATACTTTATGAAAATTATTATTTTGTACGTTGGAAACTAAAATTTAATAATGAATTCGCTATGATGTCATATTGTATTTTGGATTTTATTCAATTTTATTCAATTGTGTGGTTCTTCCTCACAGTATGAGCTCGTAGCTAACGATGGTGTCGGAGTCTTTAGGCCGCCCGAAGGCATCCGACATGGTTTAATAACTGAAAAGCCGGGACCAACATCTTAACGTGCCTTCCGAAGCACTCGAAGCGTTCAAATCTAAACGCCAAAACTGTTACCATTGTGGACTGAGTGTTGCTTAACCAAAATGATCTGCTAAGTACAAGAAGTAAGCCATGCCACGAACGCTTCCTTGTTTGATGAATTGTGTGGTGAATATATAGTTATTAGGGTTCCGTACCCAAAGGACAAAAACGGGACCCTATATTAAGACTCCACTATCCGTCTGTCTATCTATCTGTCTGTCTGTCTGTATGTCTGTCTATCTATCACCAGGTTTTATCTCATGAACCGTCATAGCTAGGCAGTAGAAATTTTCACAGATGATTTTGTGTTGCTATTTAAGTGGGGCTCCCATATAACAAACGTGGTTTTTTGCCGTTTCGTTCGGCAACAGGTAGATGGTAGAACGCTTGAAATATTCACAGAATATTTAGTTGTATATTCACTTTGAAAAAATATTTACAGGGGCCCCCATACATGTACAGATAATGGTACGGAACCCTTCGTGCGCGAGTCCAACGCGTACTTGTTTATATTTCGTACTTCATGTCCCTCTCATAAGCTGATGTTCGGTGTGTGACCTATCTTGCAAGCACTTTGGATACATGCAACAATAACATGTTGTAATTGCAAGGTGTAATAGCTACTAAAAGATAACACCAACACTTTTCCTTGAGCAAATACATTTCAATTGACTGGTAGCTAATCAATTATTTGGTACAGAATATTTACATGTCATATCAATTTTCATTAAGTACCTACCTATAATTAGGTAAGTATTCAATAATAATCTATAAATCTATTAGTAATTATTTTGAAGTGTTTGGTCAATGAGCTCCTCATAAATATAAAATGCGTTACTGATGAACCAGTGTTTTAATTTAGGTTTGAATAATTTATGTTGTTCAAGCTAGTTGCCTCTGTTACACTGTTGGGTAGTCGAACCATTACATGCATCATCTTAGCCGACGTGGCCAACAAACGAACAATAGCTAAGTTGGTAGTAACTCTGCTTTCTGCGCTGTCGGGTTCGATTCACGTTCAGGACAAACATGGTGAACATAGATGTTGGTTCTGTGTCCAGTTGTTTTATTATAAGTATCTATGTAATTTTATGATGTTTCAGTCTCTATATCCATAGCTGGCACTGCCTCGTTTGTGTGTGAGATGTCCCATATTTACTTTGGGGTTATATGATGTGTGAAAAGTGTCCGGCATTATTTATTTATTTAATTATACAAAGCCGTCTCGCCAATCACTTTAAATTACACCGCTGCAACCATTACGGTAACAATACATAATTGACACGCGATAGTTACTATTTTTAAACAGAAATAATGAGGCTGTAAACATTCACCATAAACTACAGATAATACAATATTACGTCACCGAGAAATTGAATGATATGAGTTACCATTACCATTACGAGTAACCGTGTTTCGATAAACAGTTTGACAGTACCTACCTCCCTGTAATTTTGTGTAAACAGGCTTCCACCCTCGGGATCTTGGAGGCAAATTCGTGACACTGTAACACGGGTTGAATGCGAAAACAAGGCACGCCTGTTACATTGTTATCGCTCAAATTATCTCAATGCTCCGCTTCTCGGCGTTGTAACATAACATCCAAAGTTGAACTAGACATTTGTGAAGATGTAACAGTGATAATAGAAATCAAGATTCTGACACTATTCAATTATTTTAGTGCGTGAATACGAAGCGATGGCGTAAAGCCATTTTCTCTGTTCGTGTGGTGTTATAATGCGCTCATTACGCTCAAAAACTTGCTATTCCCCTTTCAATCGTAGTTTTCAGCTTTTCAATAACGCCTCCGTGCAAAGTTCAGACTGCTCCTTTCTATTTTGCAGTAAATATACATTCACTACCCAATATTATTTTTTACCTATTCATTGAAATTGATATTCAAAAATACACCCGTTCTAGAACAGCTTGTTATTAAATAATATCTGTCCAATATGCTCTGTGCCTGGTGGGTCCTCTGTTAATTTGGCCCTAGCATTTTTCCTTAGGTGTCGTAAGAGTTACAACAGCAGATGGATATGAGCACCTATCTGTGAATTCAACATCACTACAACATCGATTAAGTGGGAGAGATGCTTATTTCTTACAGTGGGTACCTGTAATGGTACGGTACACAATACAGTGGGTAGCTTTAGAATGGGAATAAGAAGTTATAGATAATTGTGACAGAGATGTGTAAAGTCGAATATTCAAATACAGTAAATGCGTTGTGGAAGGTTTAACGTCATCAACATAAGTAATGAGGTTCTCAGTACGATTACATTGCATTTTCGCTTCTCACATTTTCAGTAAGCAGTATAATAAGACGAACAGCCTTGCGTGTCGCTATCATCCCTGTCCATCTTAACAAGCATGCAAGTAAAGCCTTTAGGTTAAAATTCTACTTACGTATAACTATTTCTAGGTGTAATGCTTAATCCGAGTTGGGTAAGTGGCCACTTTTCCGGGAACAATCGTGGACTACAAACTCTTATTAGGTATCCGATTAGAATTTAATAGTCTAGGAAATGACCTATCATGGCTTTGTTTAATTTTATTTGCATTGCAAAAAGAAGGAGGTTCTCAATTCGTCAATTTTTTTTTTATACTACTTGAATATGGAACAAGCACATGGCCCTCCTGATGTTAACTGGTAACCAATACCTATCACAAAGCATTGCTTACGTATATCACATACTTGAAGATCACGTTTTTCCGGAACGTGCTCTCCGATGCAACACCCTACGTCCATCAGCTTGAGGCATGAATATGTTCAGCCTCTGGTGCCCGTAATTTCACCGGCACCCATACCCTTTAAAATAAAACACAGAGCTATAATAACATTATAAGTTGTATAATAACAATCAATAAACCTTAATAAACTAATCTAATACAATAAAGTTTAATGAAACCAACAGTTCGTCGCACGATTTCAGTAACCAAACGAGTATTAGTGATTTAATGTACCCTCGACCTTTGTCCTTTCGTTAACATCGATAAACAAACCAATAGTTTTATATCAAACAAGCATTCCTAATGAGATATCTAATGTGAGCAACCCTGCTTTCTATACGTACTATTTATAACTCTTCAAATCCCGGAATTCTGGCTTAAAATCTGATATGGGCTCCAATTGTCAGGCATAGATAGTATCATATTGATAGTGATTCAGCTAGCATCATAAAGCCGACCCGTTACTAGGGTCGACTGAGTTTTGAGGATTCCTTTCATGCGTGCGGAGACGCAGTTTATGTAACAGTTATTACGTGATAGGGCTGAAAGCCGAAGGTTCTTCCTGACTCATTTGTCGTAGGAGTAACACGCCGGATTCTGCAATATCTTGACGTATCTACTTATTTATTTACTAGAAAAGTAATATTATCTTCGTTGTTTCGTTTCCTCGTGCGGAAAACAGGAGGACTCTATGTTTAGGTTGTTTTTTGTTTGAATCTTTCTCACGTTATGTATGTGTTTATTTTATGTACTTTCAGTACAAGCATTGAAAGCTTCCGTGCATAAAAACACACACATGGATACATCCGATTCTGAACTGATACAAGACAAATTGAATAATAAGAACTGAAACTTAACCGAATGTATAATATGATGGAGTCAAAACTCAAAAGAGCTCTGAATCACGAATACATAAGTAAACATCATTTTATAGTTCTACTTTACGTCAGGGTTCGGTTGTTCGATCAATATGAACTTTTTCGTACGGCTCGCATGTTTTCAATCAGCATAGTCCGAACGTGCTAAAATACTTGCAAATGCAATATATGGCCGGGGCGGTCTCGGAAGTGTCAAGGCGCGGGGAGTCAGGCGCTAGGGGGTGGTTATGTAACGTCTGCCGCAAGTCCGCAACCGCCCCGACTCCTGGCCCAGCAAAAACGAAGGCTTTGAGCGGTGTACAGATAGATGCCAGTTTAGAAACTTTCCAGTCACAGAGTAAGGAAACAGCCATAAAAGGTAGGCTATAAAATATCTGATTTAACTTTGAAGCTGACTAGGTCATCACAATATCAAACCCAGCTTTCTTTTTAATCATTCTGTTTTTCAGAGTTAACTTAAGGGGATAAAACTTGCACGAGAGCGTTTATACCCTACAGTTGAAAATCAAGATCACACCCAATCTCTCTATATAGAAAAGCAAGCAAGAAAATATTATTTTGCTCTTTCGAGCATCTTCAGTGTACGCACTCGGTAACTATTGTCATCTCTCACACGCCTGCTTGCATTTCAGCTCAGTACTTTTATTGGACTCTTTTCATCACTCCAACGGAGTTTTTATTACGCTGGCATGAGCTCTAATAACAATGTGGAGTGATGCCTCGTATTATGCATTACGTGTTTGAGCGCAGCACAATCCATTAGTGGTGAATTGTTCTCACATCGACCGAGCTTATAAAATAAGGATTCAAAGCTTGTGCTCCGTGCGTAAAGAAACCAATATAATGTTTCTTCCTCTGTGTATTAGAATTTCGTAAACTTAACAGAAATATTCGAGCTGTACATTATAAATTCCAGTGCTACTTTCGCGAACAATGTTTCTAATATTCCAAGTCGTACAGCGGTTATTTAAGTCGTATACCGCGGCTATAGGGACTAATCCTTGCGAAATGGGGTTTAGTTTGGGGTCGTAAATAAGCTGCCGACGTCAGCATTAGGGCAGTCCCTCGTCATGTTTTACGATGGCCCTGTAAACTATCTACGTGTAAACGCCACATTTGATTGCAGTGTTTTAACAAATAGGTCAACCACGCACTCGACATTGGCAATGCTACGTGTCATATGCAGCTATCATCTTTTTATCTAATGTTTATATTCTGGAACGTTTTCATCTACTATATTTAAATATGGTAGTGATGGTTTACAAGGGGCACCTCACCCCTAATCTATGGTACTTGACACCTACAATCGTCGATAATTCATTCCAACCAAACAAACACGGTTAGACAGCTCACATCTATTGTTGAAAATAAACAATCAGTAATTTACTTCTCTAACAAAAAAACAAACTCGATAATCGAATAAGTATTGGGCCATTATCAATCATTATTCCATTACAAGTTATTGAAACAGTTTTTGAAGGTATTCCTATGACTGTTAACTCCGATTCGCATTTAGTTGTTCGGTCTGATCGGATTAATTAGGAAGGAATCTTCAATTTTACTTGGGGAGTGAAAGACAGGGTCGAAACAGCGTTTCTAGTTCCGTGTACATAATTGCTTCAATGAATTTCCGCACCCGACCTTCCAGAAAAAAAGCTTTTCGACCTTCTCTGCCGCTATTTATTTCTTGAAGCCGTCCTTGTGGATCGTAACTTAAAAACGTAAAATATAGATCACAGACCCTGAGGGTTGCGTTACGAGTTCAATACATTTTCTTTTAGGATGACCCAACTCAACCGTTATCGTTTGATCAATATTATTTGTTACTTATAGCACACGTTATAGTAACAAATAATGTAATTTGAAGCCACGAAGAATTATTTGTTACTTTATACTAACAAATTATATTGATCAGCGTTTTGATTTTCTTGTTTCTACCGTGCAAATAATCTGCTGTAATGTAATGTGTAATGTAATAATATAATAGCACACGTTATAGTAACAAATAATGTAATTTGAAGCCACCAAGAATTATTTGTTACTTTATTCTAACAAATTGTATTGATCAGCGTTTTGATTTTCTTGTTTCTACCGTGCAAATAATCTGCTGTAATGTAATGTGTAATTTAATAATATAATAGCTCTATGCATCGAGATAAAGTAACAATATTACTTATATATCGATAGCTCTAGTATGAGTATTGATTGCCTATCGAAACCTTTCTTTTATATAGGCATATAAAAATTAATTGCCATGCGTGTTCACGCAAAATCTCAAAAATGACCGATGTGTTTTTTTTTAAAGTTTTATATGGAAATATATATATTACAATTTCCACTTCGGATTACAAATTAATTTTAGGCAGTACCTAGGTACCTACGAAGTTGGGTCATCTAGTTTTGAATAAAATAGTATTTTTAGCTGAGTACGAATAATTACGTTGGAAAGGTATTGGGAATTCGTGAAATATTCGTTATCAAAAGTTTTAAAAGCATTTTCAGCTCAGTGAACGCACGAGCGCGAACGTTAGTTACAAACTATGTCACCTAGTTCGAAAACTGAAAAAAACTGCCTTGGTTATATTATATAACATAACTCTTTAGTGTAGGCAGATAGATATTCGGTACTTAAGAACTAGCGTTTGAGCTTTTAGTCAAATCAGCAAGCAAATAGTTACAAAGCGGCTTTTAACCTTTTGTCCTCTCTCCTCTCTTTATTCTGTGCCTCTATTAGGATAGTTCCTTGGCCTGTCTTAATACATTGCATCAACTCTTCCACCAACATTGCACTTACGTACTTCGTAGGCATAAGTAGGTACTATCGCAAGTTGAAAATGTCCGAGATAAAACTTTTTGAACCTTAATTGACTTTTCATTCTGACAAATAAAACGCTTGGCCGGTGGCCTTGTTCACTGAAAATAAATCGGTCATTTACATAAACTCATTATTACCTTTCTGGTTCAATTATTACATTTCAGTAACGTAGCCCGAATTCTAATTTATTAACGTCCTTCATTTTTGGAGCCGGTTAAAAATAACCGAAATACTGCATGGTACTACGGTAGAACAATGCCTTTCGTTTCATGTCGGTTCAATATAAAAGTTTTAACAGCAAATAACTTTAGAAAATGCTGACGAGTCATTTTCCTACCGAGGGCTCTCGAATGGATCTCACTCAAAGCTTGAGATACTCACCTGTTTTTAAATTAACAGTGCGACTTCAATATTCATGTTAAAAATAATGCTGGAAATCATCACACAACATCATCTAGCCCCAAACGGTATTTATAGAATGGGAACAACATGACTGATATAAATACTACTTAATACATACATATTATACATTAGAAAACACGCCGACCCAGAACAAAATTTGCAAATCATACCAACATTTGTCTCGCTGCGGGAATCGAACCCGCAATATATTGCGTCTCAAGTATGCCTTCGCTGACTGCGCCACAGAAGTCGTCACATGTTATTACTTATTACTTAGTGATGTTTGAATGGCCTCAAATAGAGCTGGTCAATAAGTTAAGTGTAAGTGGTGAAAAGCTGATGAATGGCTCGCCAGTAACCGGTCACCGTGATTCCCCTTACTCTGTTATTTGTGCTGGGATTTAGGGATGGAAAGAAACCTTGACTCAAATCTCTGTAATCTGTTTAAATCTTTCAATACATTTGACTACAGGCTAGTCCATTGTTGCTCCGGTCTCGCTAGTTTCTTTGTTTCATTGATCATTACGCTTTTGACGGTGCTAAATGACTTGTAGACATCTTTAGCATGGTTCTGCTGTTATTTTTTACAGAAACATTTGGTTATTAAATTTTATCTTTTTATCTTAAACACTTGATAAAATTGGTAGATTTCAGTAATATTTGTATCGACAAAGATTCTATTGAATTGAACATATTTAGTGAAAGTTATTTTTCTGTGCACGTCTGACGTTTAATTACGGCAATATTACTAATATGTCCTATTCACTGGTTTTTCATACTTATTATATTTTTATCAGGAGATCAGCAAGTTTTAGCAGGAATAGTTCTTCCGACATCCGGACACGAAAAACCCCTTCTACGGAGAGAACCGATAGCGGCGTCAATCAATATCGTCGTCTAACTGAACTGAATTTAGAATTCTCCCTGCTAGGATCTATTTGGGGGTTACGATTACGTTTTCTCCGAGCGGGAGAAAAATGAATTGTCGAGAAGGTGAAGGACGCCACACTGTTCGCAGCGCAACTGCCAATAAATCTTCTGCTTCAAATTTCATTATCGTGCGACGGTTTCTCCTCGAACAAACGCTTAAAATAAACCAGTCTGCCAAGCTCGAAGTTAAGTATAGGCACGAATTGGTAAATCCAAATTGTTGCCTGTTTCCGTGGGGTAAATTGGGTCAGTCAAGCAAGGAAGATATACTACAGGCATATATATATTTATTGTTCAGTAATCGCCACGTTCTCTCATTCGATTTAATTGAAACACTCGTAACGAGCTTAACTGGTGTACCCGGATTTCGTTTCCCGCCCCGGATGCCCTCGTGGCTTTCTGCTTGTTCAATTAAACCCCGACAAATTATATACGAACAAACACAATTAACTCGTTAAACTTTTACATTTTATCAATGTTGGTCAGGAAGACTACGATGGCATCGGAACAACTGCGGAACTGCTGTTAAAAGTTTTCTTCCTTCTTTAACGATTGCGACAGTGCCAGCAAAACGAATTATGCGGCGCGACGCGACGAACACATAAATATTATTTATTATTATTAAGTTATTGATTAATTGAAGACTTATTTCGACTTGCATTTTAAATGCGTCGTAAATCAGTCTTGGATTTTTTGCGGCTTTGTCGCAAACTTAACATGATCGCTGTTTCGTTATGAATATTCCTTACCAAATTTTTATTTATCCTCGTACCCTGGTGGAACTAATTAATTTAGCATTCTCATGTAAACAAACAAGCCGTAAAAGAACATTAGATCAAATCAGCTTAAGAGAATGAAAACGAATCAAGTTCGCATGAAAGTGTAAAAATCTGAACAGTACTCTCACTCACCAGACGACCTTACTTCAGGAAACCAATACCACTGACGTTATCAGATCTGGTTCGATTGAAATACGTGACGTGACTTCCAATTTGCTCTCTCCACTCCTCGGCATCAAATAGTTTCCATGTGCGGGCTTGATTAACTGAATATGGCCGTGTACGTTTGATATATGGAATTTTGTTCGCGCTCTCGTTTTAATTTCGCCTTTGACCAGCTTAATAAATTATATAATACTATGCGGTGGAAAAGTCAATACAAAAAAGTATCTTTCTTTAATCGACTAAATTTCGATTTGAAAAAGGGCAGCAAAAATGTTGACTCAGGCGAGTTTTGAAACTCGCGACCTTCCCATAAATATCGAGACGGCACGCGCAACCGAACCAAGAACTCTCAGACAAGGCCAGGATATGATAAAATCTTAGATTTTGCCTTACTCAGTGTGGGTTAACACTTTAAATACAAAATATCTCGCTATCAATCATGTGGTTACCATAATACAAGCTCTGCTTAGTTTGGGGCTACATGATGCTGTGTGATTACGTCCCGCATTATTATTATTATTATTATTGTTTAGAATGGATCCAAATTAAATATCATCCCTCGTATTATCTAACATATTCCATTGGTACTCTACTTTTACAGTTTTGCCACAGCAGAGATATAAACATGTTACCTAGATGGTAATCAGGTGAGCCCTTTATCTGTGCCGTGGTGGTGGCCTTGACCAAGATCTTGCGATATCTGCAAGCGTGGTAATATATATCGACAGGATACATACGTGTGCCTAAATCCTGTACTGCGACGTTGCTAAAGTAATTGTGCGTGAATCTTCGGGGGGGGGGCAATAAACCCCGAAACCGGGGTTATACACTTACTCATATAAATTAACCTGCTAAGTACTGTGAATTTCGAGAGACACTTCTGTATAACTTAGTGCCCTGCTGAAATTAAAAGGGACAACGGGGAGATTAAAGCTGTTCCTTAAGCCTGGATTCCAGATTAACATTGCAAAAATATTGCTGGTCGCTAAGGAAAAAAGTTACCTCCTGCGTACCATTTTAATTAAATTTAAATATTCTGCTTAACGGGAAAAATATATTTATTTAAAAGCGTATTGCAATAAAGAATACGATTTACTTAGCCTACGTCGCCGGAAGAATCATAAAAACAATCAGTTCCATCTGACGCGATTAAGTTAAATCGGGATGATTGTGAAGGCGAGGGCATTGTAACGAATGTTATGCAATTACGCGCTAGAAATAACCTTTCCGACCTGACTCTGTTATTTGGTATGCTCCGTTATGAACCTACATATTGTTCCTAATGTTCCTATTGAGGTACCAATTTGATTGCCATGTCAAAGGTTAAATATTCCTTGAAATTAACAACTTCTATCATTGTTCGTGTTCTTGAACACCCTGCGTTGGTTCAGTGACGTCAAAAGCTTAATATGTTATGAAAATCCCTACCCACAGTCCTAAAAATATCTCCACCCATGATAAATTAAAGGTTTCAGTTTAGAACATTCCGTTTTTTTAGTATATTTTGTTACCAGATTCATACATAAAGAGATTACTTACATTGATTTATTTATCCGTAATGCGACGCGAAATCGTGTTCTCCCAGCTTCGAAACATTTTACTTCGTTTATATCTCAATCATGGAGGATTCTTGTAGATTATTATCATGTCAACCTTAAATCAAATGAGATTTCTGTGTAGAATCTTATTATGTTTTGTTATGCCTATGAATCAGTTATCGCCTTATGTTGATGTGTTTATTTGATGACAAGCTTCTCTTAGACAAATTGATAGCCGACGGGTGTGAGTAATAACTACGCCGGTACGTATTGCATGTAATTGATCAGATTTGCAGAATTCCCTGAACATAATGTACAGTTACGTGTAATAAGATGTAGTTAGTAGAATGTCGTTAGTAAGTAGTAGTATATAGTTCACATTGTCAATCTAGAAAGCGCTTGCTAACAGATGCTACGCGTAGGTACGTCGAATAATTCAACTTTACTAAAATGTTTTTACATCATACATAATGCACGTGACGGAACATGTAATGTTAGCAACTTCTGTCATATTAGCACACGCTTCTTCCACTAAATTGCGAAAGCTCCCACAACTGGGTCAGCTAATGGAAGCTATTGTTACAATTCCCCTAGAAATTATGTTCGGGGGGCCTTCGTCACGGTGACCTAAATAAAACCCTACTTGCATTATAGCGGAATAAATTACAAAATTGATAGAGGGTATGATATTACTTAATCTGATAAGTGATAACTGTGTTGGTAAATAACATATGTATAAAAATGTATTTGTATACAATCTGGTTAAAGAGATCTGTCTCTTTAGATTGTAGAAAAAAGCATATTTGAGTTGTTCGGCCGGATAAAAGAACGCGGAAAATAATTCATGACAATGGATCATGAATGTTCTTTATAAGTTTATCTCGGAACTGTGGCAGGAAAATCAGCTAAGTATGCCCCGGCCCTTGGGCGGTCGAGCATTTATGAGTAACATCACTCAGATAACCCAAATGCCTCTACTTGGCCAGTATTCTTTTTTAAAATATTATCGTGCGTGCAATCAGAAACTAAACGAAGTATCGCTTTATTTATAATTAGCATATGTGTTATTATTATAAACCTTCCTCTTGAATCTATCTATCTAAATATGTTATCTATTAAAAAAAACTACATCAAAATCTGTGGCGTGGTTTTAAAGATCTAAGCATACATAGGGACAGACAGACAGCGGGAAGCTACTTTGATTTATACTATGTAGTGACGATATGTTTTATGTAAAGGTGTGTAAGGTGTTCCAATACCTCCATTTTCGAAACCCAAACCAACCTGGCCGGCACGTGGTGCACCCTGCTGACTAAAAATCGGGGCTCTGGCTGATTGCGGCATAGCGCAGCCAAATTTTCTGACCGCCGACAGCGTCAGTGCTGCGAGAAACTGTGCTCTGCAATCCCAGTTCCACACTGGGCATGCGGGTTGGGTATATCCTCCTTCTCTTTAGGAAAGGCTTATGGGCCAGCAGTGGACTGATATAGGCTGGTAGTAGTTATCTAACTGATTTTCATAGTCCTGTGTTTCCGTACCGTGGGATCTGCCTTTGTAGAAAAGTCAACCCGCGCGTTCGATTAAATTGAATAATAGCCTACTCGTCTCAACTAAGTGGATTCTATTTTTCTCTACGTGTGCTGGCCGACCGACGTCAGGTCACTCTAGTTTTACGAATTATGGTAGAAGCCCTTTTTGGGCGAGCAGTCATTACCTATTCATTAGGTTATTAAAACAATGTTTTATAAACAGTTGTTGATACGATTATTTCAACTTGCTTAGCCGGGCAAGCTTTGATAGACGTATGAACCTGAGATGATTTGTTGTCACTTAGTGATGAATGTTTTCCGTTTTGCAGGCGCAGAGCGACGATGACGATGTCGGGCCCGATGACGTCAATGTCGCCGTCGAAGGAGGATTCATGGACGAATTCTTCAATGAGGTAAGGATTTACACTTGCATTAGTATAAGCAATACTTAACAAGTGCGAAAACGGCACTACAAATGTTATAGGTAGTTTCTTATTGGGAGAGCTTACGAGTATGTAACTATGTACTTACGACTAAAATTGTGACCGAAATTTTTACCGACTTCATAAGAATTTGGAATAACTTGCTGGCCAACCTTTACAAATTAATATTACAGTCATTTAGATATGCAAATAGGTATCGTGACGTTGAATGATATCGGACACAAGTTTGAAACATAATTGAAAACCCGGTCCCGCTGCCAACCTCCAGCTCCGGAAATCCTGCCGTGGGAAGTCAATTACTGAACCAAGTTTTCATTTCAAAACACAATAAATATAATTTCAAGAATATTCTCAGCGTTATCGGAATACTCTAGAAACAGATGATTTTTAGGGATGCGTACCTCAAAAGTAAAAAAATAACTCTTATAGGATCTCTTTGTTATCCATCTGTCTGTCTATAAAGATCCTTTTATCAGGAATACGTGGAGGTATCAAGTTGAAATTAATATCAAATATTCAGATCTGCAATCCTTTGGAGCTGTGAAGAAATCATACTTCAAAGTGAACGCAATCAAAAAATACATCCTTTTCCGTCGCATATTTTGATATTCGCAAGTGAATCGGAACCTATATAGTTCAACGCAATCTGATTTTGGAGTTCTATTACCGATGGGAAGTTTGACCCTCTGCCGTCGATGATGGTCGATAAGTAAATAACTTCACGATGTCAGCTTCACACCTGACGACCACTGGTTTATCTTTATCTTCTTTACGCAGCAGCACCTTTCCACCTTGGAACCAAACATATTTAGGGTATTTCCCGTTGACCTAAAATCATGAAATTGCATTTGTGGCGTGGCTTACTTCGCTTCGGTGTGATTAGCAGATCACTTTGGTTAAGCAACACCCCGCTCGGTCACTACATGGATGCCTTACTGTTTAGTGGTACTTAGATTTGAACGCTTCCGTGCTTCGGAAGGCACATTAAGATGTTGGTCCCGGCTTTTTCAGTCGTCAAGTTATGTCGGAGGCCTTCGGGCGACCTAAAAACTCCGACATTAGTTGGCCAGTAGGACAAGTAAAGGAAAAAATCCAAGAACCTAAAATTTTTAGTTACTATCACAAAAAATGATTTAAATCCTACAGTTTACACGGAACCTTCGCGGCTTCGGTGCGCGAGTCCAACTCTTACTTGGCCGGTTTTTTTTATATAGAAACTTAATCAAGTTTCCAGACCATCGGGTTTCTGAGGACTATGACTCACTAGTGACGTCAACTTGGCGTAATTAAAGCTCCACGGACTGAAATGTTGATTCGCTTAATGTTCTTTTCTCGGAAAAGCTTAGATTAGCTTAGATAAACTTTCGAATTCCACCAACCTCACTCAACATAAATAGACGGCTTGATTCAACACGGTAAGCCAAGTTTCCTTTAAGGAAAACAGTTTTATCGGGGCCTTCGAAATAAATCCTAGCGAAACTCAGCTTTCATAGCGGCGTTCGAGATCCACGCAAACTAAGTTGCAAAATATAGCTTCGGATAGTGGGTGTTGAGCGGGGATGGCGGAAATCCGGGCCGGTAGGCTCGAGCTACCTGCAACTATGCACCTGGTTCTCGTTTCCATTCTACGTGGCGACTTACAATGCTTAGATACCTACCTATAAAAGTTCACACCTTAGTTTAGAACTGGATTTTTTTTCATATAGTCTAGCCCTGACCGCTATTACACACCTATAAATTCAAACAGAAATTAAGAAAAGCCCCGACATAAAACACTCTCCTTCTGAATCATCAGATCCTGTCTTCCACTAAGCGACTTAGCGTAGTGTAATAACTAATAAGAGTAAGCCACTACGTCGGTCTTAGGCTTGACTAATTAGTCAGACAGCCTTACTAAGACAGACTGAATACCGCGTTTTCTAATGAGCCTTTTAATACCCCTCATCACCAAGAAAAGAGCTGATGATATTTAAATGGCTAAACAAATTTTCTTGAATATTAGCTTCTTCTTCTTCATAGCTAAGAACACTCTTGATCAAGTAACCTATCAAACAAATAAAACGTAATCAAAATCGGTTCTTCCGTTTAGGAGTTATGATGCCAGACATATATATAACACCCTTCTTTTAGGGTGGTTAAAAAGTAAGTAAAGATGTGATTTAAGACTCGCATCTTCAGATTGTGTAAAATGTACCATGAACTCTATTAACTGGATAAAATTTAGGTATATTTTATGTGGGTTTCTTATCTTGTCGTCTTGCATTCATTAGCAGCGCCTATTAATTGTTGACTTCCAACAATTTATAGGCATACTGGTAATTAATGCTGTCTGGAAACGTAAACACGCTTTCCAACAACCCATAATACTATTTTTGCTCGTTAGTCAGAAATCTACATTCGATCAAAAAGTTTCAACAGTCTCAAATGCAGCCATTTAATAATAGAATCGAAACTCGAGGTTCGCAGTACGTAATTGAAAGGTGGTTAGGTTAAGGTTAGCAATGCCGTTTAACTGATCAAATGGTGCGCTCAGCGGCAGCTCAATGCAATTTGTTCCGGCCATTCACGGTGTTCATGGCTTACTATTTAAGACAATACAAATTATGCGGTAAACGATACGATTTCTCTTACAAGGTAATTTTTAAAAGCGTGCAATTTAACTTCTTGCCAGAGTTCAAAAGAGGTTAAAATTTTAACTAAATCCCATTGAAACGACAGGAAATATTTACATGATCAACAAATATATTATTATTATTATGACACTTTATTCATTTTAAAACTCATCAAAAATACATTTTTTACTATAAAATTTAAAACATTATTAATCTACTATGTACAAAAATAATATAAAAAAAACATTATAGTAAAAAATATATCCAAAATGGTGGACCACCGACCGCGGGGCGCGGGGCAAGGCTCAAACGGTCAGTGGCTAGGGCTGCAGAGAGAGGAACCTCCGCACAATGCGTGCCGAGTCCAGGAGAGCCGCCTTCTGTATCTGACCCTTGATCCAGCTGCCTAGCGAGAGCCTCTTAAGTTATTGGTCAAGGCTCTTCGCTATAAGACCGTTCACTGAAACGACTATCGTTATTATTATTATTATTATGAGCCTGAATTGTCCCACTGCAGGGCAAAGGCCTCCCTTCCTTCTTTCCACTCTTCTCTATTGAGCGCTATCCCACGCCAACCCATCATAAAGGAGTCAAGTTCGTCTTTCCATCTTCGGCACAACACCGGTTAGAGGTAGAGGGTAGGGAGATTGCATACGTCGATGAGTACCTATACCTAGGCCAATTACACGCAATTCACACGCACAGCCGCCTCACGAGAGGTCGCTGCCAACTTAGACTGCCATTCAAACGACTGTCTAAGTCACAAAAACATATAGACTTTATAGGTGTCAAAATCTACAATAAATTACCCAAATTTGTTGTAGATGCGAATAGTATTGGAACATTTGTCAAAAAACTCAAAATACTTCTATTAGACCGAGCATACTACTCGATAGAAGAATTTTTTATGGACAAATTTAATGACGACATTGATCCCACTTCCTAATTTTGTCAATACTTTACCTATTTTTAGGTACTATTAAAAGTGTATTTTTATATATTTTATTTAAAATTACTTTGACGTGTAAAATTGTATTTTATAAATAAATAAATGAAATGAAATGAAATGAAATTAGTATCCTTCCAGAGTAGACAAGACGCCGAAATCACAAGACGCACAGAAAACGCCTGGAAGCGATACTGGGCGATGAAAACCTTGATGAAGGGGCACCTTCCTCTCACACTCAAACGTAAACTGATGGACGTATGCATTCTGCCTATCCTCACCTATGGCGCACAAACATGGTCATTGACAAATCTGCAGAAGGCCAAACTCGGGGTTTGCCAGCGAGCTATGGAGCGCAGTATCCTAGGCGTCAAACTAACAGACCGCGTTAGAAACAGTGAACAAATATATAAATAAAAAAAATTAAATTCCCGTTTAAAGGATTTTCTTGAATCATTAAACACTCGATTAAGTTACATTTCCTAAAAAAGCTTTTCAGGGAGCTACGTTGTCATAGACAGGCACAGATCAGAGACACGTCAAACGCCCCTCATTTTGCGTCTTGAGGTTAAAAATAAATTCTACCTAAATATCCTTTCTGGAAATAATTTACGGTTAACCATCCTATTTCCTACTATCCTACTAATTTTATAAAGGTGAAAGTTTCTGAGGATTTATGGATGTTCGTTTTTCTTTTCGCAAAAACTACAGAACTAATTTGGATGAAACTGGGAATAAACTAAACATGTAGCTGTGATTTCGTATTGGGGAGTTTAAGAGGCTACATTGGAGAGACTTCGATGGAAGGAGCTGGGTGCCTAGTGCGTTTTTTTTTACCAGCTCGATCGCGTTTGCGTTTACGAAAATTTGTATGGAAAGGAGTCAGTACCACGCGTTTCTCACTAGATGGCGCTACCTCGATTCCATATAAATTGTGTTAACGTAAACGCGATCGAGCTGGTAAAAAACTCGCACTGTATCAATGCGCCGACAAAAGCATAGCTCTGTCGATCTAACAGATAGGCTACTTTTTATCTGGGTACCACGCGAGCGAAGTCGCGCGCGGAAGCTAATATAATATAAATAGTTAAATGAAAATTGTTTAATTGATGTTAAATGCAAGTATACATTCATATAACAGGTACAAATTAATAATTACATTAATCGTTCTGTTCACTTATTGCTTATCCTGATCAGATTAGTGCAGGTGGAATGTGTCATACAAAACTAAGGACTGATTAATCTTGGTACGCAATCAACAGTTGAGTATTGAGTAATGCATATTGCACACGTTCCAATGTTATTATTCTAATAGAATTACCATACGTCCGCTAGAGGCTTGCTTAACCAGAGTCAATGATTCTTCCGGGTCCGCTTGATTGAACTCCCCTGCCGATCCCGGGCTTCTCCGGCGACCGTAAACTAATTCCATAACCAATACAGAGCCAATTAGAGCAAAGGTTGATTGTATGTGTATCTATAGTTCTATGTTTTGAAATCTGATACAAATTAGATAATGGTCGCAATCCGGCTGTTTAGACATGCTTAAATTTAGGTTATTTTAGATTTTTTTAAATTTAAAAGCTATCTTGCTGTTTCATCAAACATTTTGTTATCGTTCTTATAGTGCCATCTTCCACACCAAAGACTACAAAAAAAATTAAATATCTTGGCTATTTTATTCAAGGTATTTACATGTTTCAGCCAAAAATACACACATTTTTTCAAACTGATCGTACGTGGAAAACTTAAGACCACGTTTCTCACTTCCTAGCACTAGATGGCGTAGTGTAAAAGTGTACAATCCTAGATCGCGGTGACGAAAACGCGCGGGGTTCCAATGGGTCAGAATGTTTCAAGTGTTCAAAATGTGAGCCAAAATGTGAGCTGTAAGTTACAAAATAACAGTACTTGGATCAATAAATCTCTAAATGTGATTGATCTGAATGATGTTTTTTTTGAGTTTCAAGAGTTAGGTAGGTACAATAAAGCGTCTTATTTTAGAAGTAAAATCATAGTATCGTGGAATTTAAATCTGCACCTTTTTAGGTGCTGTCGATGCTGTGCTGACTCAATTGTATGATTTTATATTAAAATGATTAAATTTAAGGCTAAAAGTTCAAAAATATTTCTTAAAAAATAAGTAAAATAAATTATAATAGATAGATAGATAAACTCTTTATTGTACCCTAAATTAAAAAATACAATTTGCAGAAACTTTACAATAAAAAAAAGTACAATGGGCGGTCTTATCGCTAATAGCGATCTCTTCCAGACAACCTTTGACAGGATAGCACGAAAAACAAAAGACGGTGGTGTACATACATACGAAAGTAGCTGGAATACATACGAAAGGAGCTGGCTATCTAATTATATTTATTATAATTATTATTGGCCTTTCTAATTTAGTGATGGAATTTTGAGAATATTTATCACCTTAAATTTACGCTAATTTGGCAAAAACCGAATAAGAATTAGGGTTTTAGTTAGTTCTAAACCGATTTTTAGTTAGTTTGGTGCCAAGCGAATTGGCACCAATGTACCGTTTGTGATATATTCCTACATTATTATACTAAATGTAATCTTAGGGAAAGGGGGTGTACAGGGTTCCAACCCCTATCTTCGGAACCCAAGCCAACCCCACCTGCACGTGGTGCACCCTGCTAAACAACGAACGGGGCTCTGGCGGCCGGCTGATTGCGGCATAGCACAGCCTACATCGGCACATCTAAATCCCCTGGCCACTGACGGGCAGCAGCGTCGGTGGTGCGAGAAGCTGTGCCCTGCGATCCCCAACCCGCATGCCCAGCGTGGGGATTATGGGTATATCCCCCTTTATTAGGGGAGGCCTATGTCCAGCAGTGGACTGATATAGGCTGATGTGGATGTGGAATCTTATGTAATTCATTGAATTTTAACTAACTTCTACAGGCTTTTAACCAAGATGATCCAATTTATATGTAGTCTCTATTTTATGGACTGAGCTGTACCAAATAAAAGTGCACTTTTTTCGACTGTCATAAAAACCTCGATAAAGTTTTATGAAGATGGCAACGGCAAACGACTTTAAAGTTTTCTCCGTTAAAAAATCTGTAACTGCTGTAACTTGGACGTAAATCTCATTTATTTGTTTCTCGGTCGGTGTAAAACTTTTGGTGCCTACAACGCTGGTTGTGTTGGTTAGCTATTTACTTGGTAAGCGCGAAATGTCTTAATCATCTTCTTTCTTTGCACTGAATTAACCCCGCCGCAATTTTCTACGCTCAACTAATTATATCAAAGATTCAGTGGAAGTGTCTGATTTGAAGTAATTATTTTATAACTGCAGTAGTCTGCTTATGTAGGTCAGGCAGCTAATTACTAACAACCACAGATGCATAATAAGCGACAAACTCACACGTTATGCGGTTGCATCGATTTTTCATGAGAACTGTGAACTGAAGGTTTATTACCGTTATCAAGTAATTTTAAACAATACTGCGATAGTGACACATACAATGTTTCTACTTAGCTAGTACACTGCGCCCGATAAGTCATTCTAAAACTCTATTACCATTGTGTATGCTTATTTGCACCTTGTATTTACAATACGTCTCTTAGGGCTATAGTATTTCACCGGGACACCATGGCGGCGCAGCCAGTCGCCGCTACCAACAAAATGTATGGTAAGTAAAGGTGAGTAACTCTCTATGGAGATGTATACATTTTGTTGGTAGCGGCGACTGGTTAAAACGCTGTGTAACTTTTTTACTCACTGACTGACCGGAAAGCTGTAGTGCCTTCGACATGGTTACAATACCAGATAACCCCAAAACATGCTCTTTCCATAAATCTACCTTAAATAAAAAAGTCCTTTCTCGAGTTTTAGTCCGTGATGTGAATCCCACATGCGTTTTCATTAAATCCGGAGCACATCTCACGTCTGTCATAAATATTCAGAGTGTGCTCGGTATTCATCATAATCGTGCATTTAATTTACATGTTATTATTATGTGAGTGACGGAGGTATGTGTTAACGTGCGGCATGGACACTCACACAGAGTGACGCTGCCATTATTATCTACTAGATTAAAGGACAAATGAAAAACCTAACGTTGCGGGGAAAATCCAAATGAAACATAACACATCAAGCCGTGTTTCGGAGCGCTGTGGATGTATAACACGTTAAAAATAAAATTCCCACAGTAAAACTTCTAATTGAATGCCTAGGGTAATATTATTTAAAACATAAAAAAAGAAAGTTGGACGTTATCAGCATCACACATCATCATGTAGCCCCAAAGTTTGGGGGCCATGAAGATTGGTTATAAGTACTTCCATGTTTTTTATTCTAAATACATACATATTATACGTAATTTTTTTTATCATCTATCAACAGCAAATACTGTAATGTTATCATGTGAAATTCTTTTCATATCATTATATTAATTTTTCATTAAAAGCTCGCTATTTGATAGCAGCGCAATAATAATAATGATTGAATAAATCATACTCGATTGTTGACAATCGATGGATGTTATGCTGAAATTGGGCTACCAACTTGTCCTACAATTTGTAGCTGACACTGCGAGTGTACATACTGTGCTGAATGGAAACACCAGCAGTGTTTCCATCATCGCAATCCATAATAGTTATTAGTGCTCATTACCATGTAATTTAGCAGTTCTCACATTATTTTGAATCTAGCTGAATAAACGATTGATAAATTAAAAAAATAGATCTATTTATCTATTGTCAATTTTTAGTGAGTTTGCATATGAATTCAGTGAAATGCTCGCTTTTTCCGTCCCTTGATAGTATTGTTAATTATTAACTCTTCTTTGCAAGCTCTGCAACACAGAGTGCAGTGGAAATCCGAAGCTCGTATTTATTTACGTAGACTCTTTACTTCATTACTCCCACTCCACATCTGTGGGTGCTTCGTAAGCAACTCATTGTGCTTCAGGTTACATGTTTACTTACTCGTTAGGGATTTTCTAGGATTTTGTTTGTACATCTCTATTATTCTCACAGTCTAATATTCGTTGCATATCGAATTTTTAGATACTTTATCTGTCTATAGAAGATCCGACAAATAATATAGGCACTTATTTTTATTTCGTGCATGTCTTTAAAAGGATTTCCCACATGGTGTGGGTGGTGTGGGGTATCACATGATAGACATCTGAATTCACCTATGTAACACTCGCATACAGCCTCAACTGGACTTCTTTAACTTAGAAAAAACATTTCTTTGAGTGACTTGAGTGCTTCCCCGTTCTACCCAATCCAAAAATCTATGTCAAAGTGTATTCTAACGTCATTCCACTTGACCCTCAATAAAAACTATAATTCAATGTATGGATACAAAATCAAAAAATAAATAACATTATTTTGATATTAATAATAATGCTGGACATTATCACAAATTATCTATAGCCAAATATTTGCAAGACATACAAACATTTGTCTCGTGGCGCCATTAGAATAACATTGAATTTTAATATTGAAACAGTGGCTGTCAATATTAAAACAATATTCTATAATAACCAGAATGATGATATATTTCTTAGCCCTTGATATTTTTTTGCTTCCTCTATATTTACCACAAGCTGAACTTATCAAGTTCCTTTCCTACACAGCTAGCTAACGGACTGTGTAGGCGCTATTTGCGCTTTATTAATAGTTGTTGGGCGTAGTTCTCAAGGAAACCATCTAGCTGGAGGGTAATGATCTCATCGTAGCTGCGAGCTCAGCCTGAATTAAGTTTTAGTCTGGCTTGATATATTTATTATATGCGCTATTCTTATCGAATATTATTTTACGTAGTCCGTTCAGAAAGATTCGTTAACAGATTTTTTTTTTTGTAATGATATAATCACCGAATCTACCGAATTATACAAAAACAAGGTTTGATGAGTCTTGAATGGCGTTAGAAAATATTAAGCTTTTCAAATAAAAACTTGGCATTGAAATCTTAAATAAGTGGTACCTGTAGACGAGGATGCCATTTTATCTTTCAAGTTGCGCCGTAGTTTTACCTACAGCCTATCTGATCTACCTGATAATATTGCAGTAATCCAAGCCTGCTAAATGACTAAAGCTCGTTTAGCATAGACTAGAAACAATAAAAATTATAATAAATTCAACCTCTCGCACAAGTAACCAATCGGGCCGTTATCGAGTGCTGGTTTACCGATACCGGTTATCGCGGTAATCTGATTAATTGTCGACTCGCCTGAAGTGTCGTGGTCTGTTCGCGTCTGGAATCGATCCTCATCCGTCCCTGAACTTCACTCTCCGATACAAACTTGCCCGATTAAAAGAGAATAAGCAAAGATAAATTAAACCGTATCGACTCCTAAAATAGCCTGCCAGAGGAAACAATGCGAACGCAACCGCTTTTGTCTAGACAGTTTATAGGATTATTCATTAGAGCAGAAAGTCCCTAAAAGCTTAAATAATAAATACCCTACAAGGGGACAGTTCTGATTTCATGAGCCGAGGAAACGCCTTCGGCCGTTTGCCAAGTGTTTCACAACCCTATGTCTTAGTGAATAGCATTCAAACTACAAGTGCCTCCTGTCGTTATAATTCTTGCCTTATTTAATTAATAATATATTAATAAAATAACTTTTTAAAGGGAGCTTGTTTTTCTAATTGTTCGTGCCACAAATAAATTATTTACCTCTGAATCATTTCGATCGTTGTCCTCGTTTACGCTACTGCTCGCCATTTAGTATCCCTGGTTATAGAATATTCTAATTAATTAAATTCATAATTAACTTATTAAAATATATCTTCTCGGTGTTTTTATTCTGCTGTAGTCATAGTCACTATGCAACTCTTATAATTTATCAGGTTGGGTATAAAGAAAATACACCTTATCTCTAGTGGGATCTGCTGGCTGCATAAATTGCCATATTGCATGCCTATAACCTCGAGAAGAATGCCTTTGTGAGGGTTTTCCATTTTCCTGCTTCGTAAGTAATATCATATTTACAGTGTTAATTATCATAATCAATTAATGATAATTACGCAAATAAATAAAGTAAGTTTTAGTTTAAACTAGGCTCAGCCGGCAACGTTTGTTCTGCGGTTGGAATTCTGCCAGTGATCCCTTAAACTGAATTTAACGTAGAGTGAGCCTGAAGGGGCGGTTGCACTGCCTTAAGCCACAAGTCTAGATATGAAATAAAATCTCACGCCTGGAGCTACTGGTGGTTTATTTTATGGACCTAATTTCATTCCGGCCTCCAGATTTATTAGAGCAATTGTGTGAAATGGCAAAAGTTACATTTTCAAGCTCGCTTGTAACGAAACCAAAATTTTAAAATTTTAAGCTTATCTAATCCGTCCTATCGCAAAAACATAAATTTTATGGATGGCTACTCATTTAGACACCGGGGTTGTTTGTGAAAACCTAGGTCACAGATATTAATTTGAAACTTGAAATAAATAATCTAAATTCAAGATGTTTATTTGTGTATTTATAAACTAGTTATTATACTTCAATAGAATAGATAATAAATAAATTATAAATAATACGGACACTATCACACAGCATCATATTGTGGCCCCAAACTAAGGAGAGTTTGTATTATGGGAACCACATGTCTGATATATGATATATGCTATATATATATATATATATATATATATATATATATATATATATATATATAATGTTTTTTAATACATGTACATTTTACATAGCATACATAAAAAACACCCAGCCCTGAGACAAATATCTGAAAATAATGCAAACATTTGTCCCGCGGCGGGATTCGAACCAGCAACCTTCTTGCGTCTCTGGCGTACCTTCGCCCACTGCGCCACAGGGGCCGTATAATAGATGTCTAAAGTTAGTTACTTAACTTTAAATCTGTAACCTATATAATTTGCGTCTGCATTTTTATAGACCTAAATCAGTCATGAAATAAACATAGGCAAGCACGCACCAGCAGCGTTCAGAGTAGGTCTTCGTGTTTAGTAGAGCTGGCCGGTTGCCAACCGCCGCCGCCTCCCCGGCTAGACCCAAAGACGCTTTACCGATGCAAAAGATAAACGACGAACTGCATCATAAAAACTAGCAGCCTGATTAGTAATTAACGTGAGTGCTAAAATATGGCTGTCGTTTGAATACCGTAACCTAAACCGCAGCCAAAGAGCTCAGTAACTTGCATTCTTCATAAATCTTTGGGAATAAAAGTTTAAAGCCAAGCTAAGCAACTAAGCTTGAACGCAGAGTGCCTATTCCTACGATACTTGGAGATATAATTTTGTCGTTGCATTAACTCTTGTGTGGACCAAATTTTTTATATGGTACCTGAACATGGAACAAGCACATGGTCCACCTGATGTTAAGTGGTAACCATTACCTATACAAATTTTCATTGCATCGTAGGTCACGCTTGTTTGGAACGTGCTATACGATGCAACATCCTGCGTTCATCAACTTGATGCATGAAGGTGATAACTAAGCCTGATGTGCCTGTGATTTCATCGGCACCCAACACCCTTCAAACCCAAACACAGCAATGCTGCTTCATGGCAGGAAGATAGTTCTCGTACAGGGGCGAGAAAAGAGTAAAACCTCCCGCATTTTACAGACTGATCATTGTCGATAGCGATAGTTTGATTGGTAGCTAATATAAGACTTGAAATCGGTTGATTTAGGCTGTTCAGGCATACATTTTCGATACTGATCAAACAATCGGCCAATCAAAAGCTTGGTAGCTTTTAAAGTTGTTAATAATAACAAACGTTAAGATTTTATCCTCAAAATACGTTTTTCTTATAGGTGGAGGAGATACGAGAAATGATAGACAAGATCCAGGCGAATGTGGAAGAGGTTAAGAAGAAACACAGTGCCATCTTATCAGCGCCGCAATCAGATGAAAGTAAGTATTTTCTATTTTATCTTATCGCTTCGTTGTGGGCAAAGATGTGATTGATTATGTACACTACGTAGGTAGCTGTGTGGGATCAGTCAAATCTGAAGGCTTTTGAATTTACTGTTTGATCCCCTTTTCCATATCTGTTTTAAATTGTAATGAAACATCGTGTGACGATTATTTTGTCAGATTGTCGCTAAAATTCAATGGCTTCATTTTTATCTGTAATGTATATCCATTTTCTGAATAATTATATCGTTATTTATTATGGGCCAGCTCTTGACCTCGAGGCTTGCATAGGCAAGGATGAGGTCGATGATGAAGCGAGCTTTTTCAGAAGATGCCTATTAACTCTCTTTTTGAAGCCGTATTTTTGTAAAACAACATAATCATCTCTGAATGGAGAGGGCTCAGGACTGTTCTTCGTGAAAATCCTTGTGGGAGACCTATGTTCACCAATGGACTTCTAAAGGTTGTTGGTGATAATGATGATGAACATGATTATCAACATCAATATTTGTCTAATAACCTGGATAACTAATCAAATACTCAATACATAGGTATTTCGTAATACAAGTAGCACTACACAGAAACGTCTTATGTAACAAAGAATTGCCTTTAGTATGAAAGCTATTCCAGTTTTTATAGGCGGCATACCGCAGTTACCGATTAATATTTTCATTTCATTTCAAAATCATGATAACACAAATTCCGTTTACTTAGCAGTTTGATGTAAAATTTATGTGTATTGGTTTATTTCAGTCCTTCAAGCATAATTAACCTCTCAGATATGTATATTCCAAATAAATATTTAATTTCCTTCTGGAACGTTTTAATGGTACCTATGTTTGACGATAATATTATTTCAAATATTTGGTTTCGATTCGAGTGTGGGTGCTTCAGTATTATGACAGTACCTATGCCAATTTATTGAGTTGTTTGGAGTTTGCTTGTTTTCTTTTCTATCTAACTTCGATTTCGTCTTCACGTAATTATGTTCATTCATGGTTGTTTTTTGCTCCATATCAGTACGGCGTGGGTTACTGACAACACCCCCACACTATTGAAGGGCAAACTTAGCTGGCATTTGAGACATGGGGGCGGCCTTTCTATCTTTTATGATTGAACTCGCTTTATTATGAGAATCTTTTTGGTTTCGTACCTATTTGCTAATATGTATAAATGCAATTTTTTCAATGTTCAATTACGACTAATCCTATTAGCATATTAACTCAGAAGCTACAAAGTAACAAAGAAAAAATATATTGTTTGTATGAAGTTTTGAAATCTTGTAACGTACACGTGTTGAATATTGCTGTTCAGAGTCGTGTAAGAAAGTCCCCTAATAATGTATCTCTGTAATATTTCGTTTATATTCTTCAGAGTTTTTCCTTTCCCTTTTGCAGAAAATATAGGTTCGTTTACCACATAAATCTGCTCAACTTTGTGCGTACAAAATAAAGTCCTTGTTTGCCACTGGTGGCATTGAACCGATTTAATACAATATCTTGTAGGTACCCATTTTTTAGAGAGTAGAGTTATAAACATAAAAGTGTCTAGATGCTATAATTTTTGATGACGTGTCTCGACGTCTTTATAGGTACTCTCAAGTACCAGAGGCTCTGTGGACTCTCAGCAGGAGCGACACGAATAGTCACGATTAGCCATTGACCCGACCTAAATAGGCTCGAATAAGCCATCGTTGCCGGCGTTAAATATCGAACAAACTCACTTCACTATACCTTTTTATGGAGTTTTAATAAAATGACGATGTAGATTTTGCCCTTTATAAACTTAAGTGGCCATAAAACTACAAGCTTAAAGCTATACAAAGCTGGTTCGCTTAATAGTTCTCTAAATTACCTGGCAGTTGAATGACTATGCATTCTTTGTATTATTTATTTTCATGATTTTTGTGCAGGTGAAAAGCGCAACTCGCGTTCTCTTAACGCAATGTGATATTGCCAGAAAAGTGTTGTCTTAGCTCAGTTTTCGATTTCCCTCGAGTACTAAAAGTATCACTCCGCTCCGTGAAGAAAATTTTAGGCAGGTAGTGATAACCCAAAGGAGAAGCTTCTTAGGTAAAATCTGAGGTTTGGTTCTGACTATTAACATAAATGCAATATAAATAACCTTTTTTTTTACAATACTACAAAGTCAAAGAATATATTTATTGTCGAAATACATGTAGGTACAATGGTGATTTTTTTAAGCTAGGTATCAATGTGCTCTTTACTGGTGTGTAATACATAAAACATAAAAAATCTAAATTAAAATTTAAAATATTATTATTAAAATTACAATGCTTAAAATTAAAATTAAAAAATAATTTAAATCAAAATTATATTGAAAGATTACTAAGTAAAAGATCAGAAACAGCAAATATTGAATGAATTGGGCCAGACCACGTTAAATCTTAAACCATTTTCCTTTGCATTAACCTAGGCTTAAACGGTGAGCAAGCGAAAATCAATGAAATCCATTAAATTCTCTTTGAAGCAATTGAATAGGCGGGATCAACTTTAACATGAATCGGGGCATCAAGGAATTGGATTTCTTTTAAAAAAGATCTTTCGTGGTCTCTGCTCGGGACTGACGGACAGTCATTTAGAAGAATACAAAAGGGAGGATAGGGATATAATTAAATCTGATTATAATATTATGATTATGGTTCATTATTGCCCCATTCCTTACTTCAGAAGTGAATAAACAAAAATATTCTAAAGGAATTTTGAATGAAAGCTTGATGAGTGTTTTCTGATCTCTCGCGTTGTGTTTTTTGTCTGGTATTGCAAGTAACAGCTTGTTCCAAAAAGGACAACTTAATTCTTTCGTGAGTAGCAAAGTGCTGGCAACGACCCGAATTCCACGTAAATGGAGTCAACCGAGAGAGAGAGTTAACTCCCATAATGTATTATAACAGCGTGCGACAATAATACTTCGCGAGGGAATATGCCTGAAACAACAGAGGAATGTCTACACGGTACGAAATGGCACAATTCGCTACACCTAGCCACAGTTAAATTTGTATGCCTAAAGCGTGTATGTGTGGTCTAAAACAAGATTTTTTAAATAAAACTATGAATTATTCGACTTCATCTTAAACTTGCTGAACATTGTATCTAATTCAAATACACAATGTATATAACTAAAATAGTGTAACGAAACCAAATTCCTGATCCCAAAATAAATATTTATTAGTATTTCCAATTCATTAAATTTTACGAAGTTTTCTACATTTATAGGTTTTCCAAGGATATAAGATAAGGTACATTATTGGTGTTCCACACACACCACATCAGCCTATATCAGTCCACTGCTGGACATAGGCCTCCCCTAATAAAGGGGGATATACCCATAATCCCCACGCTGGGCATGCGGGTTGGGGATCGCAGGGCACAGCTTCTCGCACCACCGACGCTGCTGCCCGTCAGTGGCCAGGGGATTTAGCTGTGCCGATGTAGGCTGTGCTATGCCGCAATCAGCCGGCCGCCAGAGCCCCGTTCGTTGTTTAGCAGGGTGCACCACGTGCAGGTGGGGTTGGCTTGGGTTCCGAAGATAGGGGTTGGAACCCTGTACACCCCATTATTATTATTATAATAATGGGGTGTACAGTTATTGTCACTCAACTTGGCGTCACGGAAGACCAGCGCTTCGACAGGCCCTCTGCCGTAGCACATGCTGAGTTACGACCTGTTTCAACGTCTAATTCTAAGCTACCTAATTTTTTTTGTGTCATATTTAAGTTGATGTTGAAATAAATGTTTTCTTTCTTTCTTTCTTTCTTTCTTTCTTATTATTATGACAATTTATTGATTTTTTAAACTCGTTAAAAAACATTTTTTACTATAAACCTAATATTATCTACTTTATACATAAATAACATCAAAACAATATAGTAAAAAATGTATGAAAACGAGAGACCACCGACCGCGGGGCAAGGCTCAAACGGTCAGTGGCTAGGGCTGCAGAGAGAGGAACCTCCGCACAATGCGTGCCGAGTCCAGGAGAGCCGCCTTCTGTATCTGACCCTTGATCCAGCTGCCTAGCGAGAGCCTCTTAAGGTATTGGTCAAGGCTCTTCGCTATCAGACCGTTCACTGAAACGACTATCGGAACGATAATTGTTGAGTCGATATCCCACATAGCGGTAATCTCGTGTGCCAAGTCAAGGTACTTGCTAAGCTTGTCCTTCTCGGCCTTCACGAGATTAGCGTAGTGTGGGATGGTGATGTCAACAAGTATCGCCCGGCGTTCCGACCGGTCTACCAGGACGATATCAGGTTTATTCGCCAGAATAGTCCTGTCCGTGATGATAGAGCGGTCCCAGTATAGCGTAGCACGACCATTTTCGAGAACCGGTACCGGTGCGTACTTATAGTACGGAACCTCTGGACCGACAAGATCGTATTGGATAGCAAGCTGCTGATGGATGATCTTTGCTACTTGGTTGTGTCTGTGCAAGTATTCAGTGTTTGCGAGGTGCGAACAACCCGAAAGTATATGTCTGAGGGATTCACCGGGACGATGACAAGCTCTGCAAATGTCAACGGTTCCATCCTTCATGATATACTTTCGGTAGTTGTTCGTCTTTATTACCTCATCCATAATCGCACAGACAAAACCTTCGGTTTCCCCAAAGAGGTCACCGAAACGTAGCCAGTTCACGGATGCGAGTAGGTCTACATCAGGACCTGTAAGGGCTTGGTAGAACCGTCCGTGCAGCTCCTTACTCTCCCATACGACCTTGCGGTCGAGGGCACTCAGCACTGTAGGTTGTTATTATTGAGTTAAGATTTTTATCTGCTCGACTTTTTTGGAGTCGTAAAATGGCTGATATACACGGGCCTAAGCCCGTGTGCACATCAGTGGATAGGTTTTAAATACCAGAGACTGATGTTTGAATATCGGAGGTAGTGTCGTTTTGCAAAAACTTTCTGACAATTCTACAGGTAATTAAGATCACTGATTTTTGCATGAGTGTAAATGTATGTTTAGGTAGATCTAATTGGTTGAGGGAATGAAACAGTTGCTTTGGGATAACACCAGTTGAAGAAATTATTATTATTATTATTATTATTGGTGTAACAAGGAAACAAACACCTATATTGTGGAATAAAAGAAACCCATACTCAATAAAACTATCTTGACAACTAGTTGTACTATACTCATTAGTCTTGATACTACGAAAGCCATGGCACAGGAAAGAGTCCTTACTGTAGGCTTGTAGGGTCAAGGCTATGTATGTCACTGCTGGGAGTCATGTTAACTTTATTAATCAAGTTAAGCCCTGAATAATCCACCGCTATCGGCAATTTATTCGCTTTGCATATGCACTCGCTAAATAGTTTATGCAGATTGTTTTCTCTCAGCCGGTTGGACTAAACCGATTGCCGAGAGTTGTGGATATACGAGCGTTTTGAATTGTCACCAAATTACTATGGCTAGCTAAGGATGTATCTACAGTTTTTGTTTTTATTTACAGCAACTTTCGATAAATTCAACAACATATTTATTACACTGAGCGGGGTTTTTTCTTTAGAATTCAGAATGGGTTTCACCACGTTTTTCTCGCTTTAGTAAATTTTTTTTCGTTTAGAGCTCATCTCCAAAGCGTTTACGGGTTATGAAGCTCCCAATCTTTTACGAGCAGTTAGTATTCGAGCACTCGTGGTTTCTCACAGCTAAATGGCTATAATTACAAAAGGCTATATATATCTGAAGGGTGTCGTTATCTTTAACTGCTAATATTACTCATAAAGAATAAGACCCACCATGTATCGCAAAATCCTTTAGGAATCGGGCTAAAGCAGTCAAGGAAATTTTCTTTCGTTAACTTTGTCTTTGCGAGATGTTAACTACGCTATTTTATTATATAAATAAAGGGAACTTCTATACATACATATTTTAATATCGAAAATCTTCGTGTGATACTATCCAGCACGACCACGGAAGCTTTTAGTAATTTCTTTGTGGTACAAATTCATGACATTAAATGTACTATTTTGTACCCTGGAAGAAAAAAATTGTCCCTAAAAATCGGTCGTAAAGTCGGTCGTGGGCGGGGAGCCTAAGACGGTGAAAAAGTAGGTAAATACTTCCTTATGATCGATGATGATTATCTAAATACGTGGATAGATACATAAGGTTGTCGGTAGATTGATATGGATAAGTTTTCATATACAGCTACACGTTTTTTAAAGTGAGATAAGTTACGGAGTCAGGCAAGGCATTTTCTGGGTCCCTCAAGTTTGCTTTAAATTGGCTATAACTTTTGAACCTTTGAAGTACGAAATACAAATTTTGGAGTACAAAATAGTAAATTTTTTTTCGAGCCTATTCATGATCTCAATTAATATAAATCTCTAGTGGTCGTGACAGAAAGGTACTACCCAGCACGACCAAAGCCACTATGCTGTATCTTCAAAACTAAAAGGGTACAAATTTTTCTTCCAGGGTACAAAATAGTACATTTAATTTCATGAATTTGTACCACAGAGAAATTACTAAAAGTTTCCATGGTGGTGCTGGATAGTATCACATAATTATTCGACTTTCTTGCTAAATCTCAATTTTTACTTTCGTTTCTAAAAGCAGCTTGGATCAAATAGAAACTGAATTCTGATTCTATATCATCTCTCTATCGTGTGTAGTGAGTGATATGTGAGTAATAAACGCGTGGTTCTCAGGCTCAACTGAGCTTGTGCTAATTGTATTGCTCGACTAACTAACAATCCTGTTACATGAGAACGTTTTGGATGCTACTGAGACGATTACTTCTTTTACTACTTGGAATGGAGTAGTGAGAACTAGCGAGTCGAATTTACGAGCTAACTTTGCATTAGATTCAACCGCATAGTCTCTGTAACACAAACTGCCCTCCTCCAAAGAAATAACACTTTATTACGGGATACTTTCCCGCAATCTTGATTGAGCTACAAATTTCTACGGAACCTTATGAATAAATCCCGAAAATGAAATTAAATTTTACACGGAAACCTTCGCTCGGCTCATTGAGAGTGAATTTGCTGCTATCGTTATGGTAAATTGGATTACAATAGACAGACAATTAGAGCACCCACACGATAGAGGTATAGCACTCGCGTCTTCATTGTGTGGGTGTTACATTATTCAGGAATCCATTCATTAATTAGCGCCCGCTATTGAATACTATCACTAGGCATTATCACTCTTTTGAAATGAAAAATCTCTGAAGCTTCCTTTTTAGGTTTCTCTAGATTTCTTCTTTTATATTTCCAGAAACCAAGCATGAATTGGAAGATCTCATGGCTGACGTCAAGAAAACTGCGAACAAAGTTCGAGGCAAATTAAAACGTAAGTTACCCTTGCTACCATCTTTGTTTATGAATAAATGTTCAAGCGTATACAAGGTGGGGCAAAATTTTACCTCATTGAGGGCAGGTACCTTTTGTTTTGTTGACAAGGTTTTGTTTTGAGAAAACTATAGATTTGTTTTGAAGGGTAAGGGGAATAAATGCATTTTTGAATTTTTGAAAAAATGTGCGGTCGGCCTAGAAAATTACATTTGAAACAAAAAAAACAAGTGGGTCTCAATTGACTCCATTTCGCAACAGGAACACTTTTCCCAAAGTAAGTTACCAAATCAAATCGTAACATTTCGCAAAAATTAAAAAAGTTTTCATACAAATTTTATGAAACATTATTCGCCTTAACATTGAGTTCATGCATACAATTCACACATAGCGGTAATCATCATTCTGCCAAACATTATGAAATGTCAATTTAAAATAAGAATAGAGTATTTCCTGGCAAGTCTTCGAATGGCATACATGGACTCATGGATACATGTTGTGGTGAATGGCGCTTCCTAGAAATTGCATAGAAAACTTTTTTGAATTTTCGCGAAATCTTACGATTTTATTTGGTCAGTTACTTTTAGAAAGTGTTCCTGTAGGGAAATAGAGTAAATTGAGACCAACTTGTTTTTTTTTGACAAATGTCATTTTATGGGGTCTGGCTGTACATTTTTTCAAAAACCTGAAAAAGCCGTTATTTTTTTCCTTCAAAATAAACTTATAGCTTTCTCAAAACAAAACCTTCCAACTACAAAAGAAAAGGTAGCTGCCCTCAGTGAGGTAAAATTAAGTATTAATATTTTGTAAACGACTGTAATGGCAATTTTTTATTATTATTTATAATCATTATGAATATATAAAATTTATGAATAATGAAGACTAATCTTAATGCCAATAATAGATTCGTACTATGTAGGTCAACAAAATTTTTAAATAGTCGTATTCTTAGAGAAAAAGATAGGTAAGGGTTATACATTATTTGAGATACTATATATAGATAGATACGCATTTTTGTGGGTGTAAGAAGGGTAAAGTGTAATGTGTGAAGGTGTCTAAGTGTGAGGTGAGTTTCCATGTTCCACCCAGTCTCGTAAGAGTCTGGTTATCACAGAGGGAAACTCACCCGGTTGTGTGTGTTATTATTATGCGTGTGTGTAAGTTTAAAGTGTAGATTTGTAGCCACTGACTTAGGTCTCAATTGGGGACTTAATTACTTCCTAACCTTAGGAATAATCTCAGCGTCACACAACCAGAGGGTTGTGTAATGCTGAGATTATTTCTTTTTTGAAGGACTCTTTACACTTGAATTGTTTATTAAAGTAATCGTACGGCGTACGATAGAGTTTTGGGTATAATTAGAATAAAATTTCACACTGTCCAATAATATTTGTTAAAGAATTTACTGTTCTGTAATGTGAATTGACGTTTGTGTTAATAACAATAAATAAGTAAATTATTCTATCATAATCGAATAAAAAAAAGTGCTTGTGTACAAAATGAAAATCGACGAAATCTTCATATCCATAAAATCACGAATTTTTGATTTTAATAGAATTTAAGTATTCGTCGGGCAGAATAAAATGCTGAAATAGCGATTAGCTCAGCACACTTTCTCATCTTGATTCTTCACCAACTCAAGCGTTTTATGCTGAATATCCACAGACATAGAGCAGAACATCGAACAGGAGGAGCACTCGAACAAATCGTCTGCCGATCTGAGGATAAGAAAGACTCAGCACTCAACGCTGTCGCGCAAGTTCGTCGAAGTGATGACGGAGTACAACCGCACGCAGACAGACTACAGGGATCGCTGCAAAAGCAGGATACAGAGGCAGTTGGAAATTACCGGCCGTGCTACAACTGACGACGAGTTGGAAGAGATGCTGGAACAGGGGAACTCAGCTGTATTCACTCAGGGGGTGAGTTTGCCAGCGGCTTTGAAACTCCGACATTGAACCCTAGCTCATACGAAAGACGATTTAAAAAAAAAATTAAGTCATTTCAGGTTCATCCATACCATTTCATTTTTTTGTTACTTTAGTTGACAGTGTTGATGAACTTGCGTTGAATTTCATGATTCGATTTGTATTTTACCAAGGTATGAAGGCAACATACAAAGTACAAAATACGCCATTGCTATGTTGCTAAATACCACCTATTCTCACGAAGCATTCTTCGCTTCTTCGTTCGTCAGGAATGGAATTTACGGCTTTTGTTTTTCCTGAACACTCGAGGCTCTTTAATTACGAAATTACAGATTACACGGTTATGGTCGAAGAGGTGTTCTCGGAATGCCAGCTATGAAAATGTTCGTTTATAATATCAACTCTAATAAACATATTCATAGAGTCTACTAAATTTCTCGATCAACGTTATACAAAAAGGCATCATTTGGTGACACGAACACTTAGTTCATAAGCAAGTTAATTGAAATTCTAGTTAAAGGAATAATAGGGTTTTTTTCATATAAAATTATCAAGATTGGTCATTACTATCTAGGTAAAGTATTTATGCTGCCTTTTCTCTGGTGCAATTCATTCATGGCCTCTTATGAAATCCAAGGGAAAAATGTGAGGGTTCTTGGCTGGAACCGCTACGTTTACATGTTCAGTTTCAACTTCAATAACCCTCGTGAATAAATCATAAATATTACGGTACTTGATAAATTATCCCGTTATATAAGGTTATCCCTAGCTTTATATTCGATGACTTGTGGGTGCCTCGGGACTTAGTCCGCGTAGAGGTTTTCTTAAAGGCTGAATTTCAAGGCAATTTTCAGGAGCGTTAAAATCCATTCTTACTCGTACTCATTTCTTACTTTCCAAATTTCAAGTCTCTAAGACTTACTGTTAGGCTAGTCAATCAGTGAGTCTGTCAGCTTCAGTACAGTTTTATATAAAATAAATAAATAATCCTGGACGTTATCACACAGCATCATGTAGCCCCAAACTAAGCAGAGCTTGTATTATGGGAACCACATGATTGATATACTACATAGATACATTTTTTTTTTGTAAATACATACATATCATACATAGAAAACACCCAGACCCGAGACAAATATCTGCAGAACATGCAAACATTTGTCCCGCAGCGGGAATCGAACCCGCAACCTTCTGCGTCACAGGCGGACCTTCGCCCACTGCGCCACAGAGGTCGTCATATAGAGGTCGATATATTTAAATAAATATAATAAAACAATTTAAATGCCAATTCCAGATAATAATGGAGACGCAACAGGCCAAACAGACTCTGGCGGACATCGAGGCCCGGCACGCCGACATCATTAAACTGGAAACTTCCATCCGCGAGCTGCACGACATGTTTATGGACATGGCCATGCTGGTCGAAAGCCAGGTCATATATTATCATTATTTATCTTAGACTCTAGAATCAACAAGTTTAAGGGCCAGTGTCTCAAAAGTGTACAACTCTAGGGAACATTTGAGAACCTTAAATGATGATCACGAATAGGAAGACGAAGTATAGGGAGCACCGATGACATCGTCAATTGCTAAAAGTTAATGGACAAAGGTGTTCCAGTCATGATGTATTCTCCTTGTCAAAATTTGGGGAGGTATTATTCAGCAATGAACTTCCACAGATTTATGATGATCTATTTTGCTATGACGATAGAACTGTTTCCAAAAATACTTTTTTTCTGTAACTTCATCTGAAGATTGACTGGGAACTGATTATGAAAACATATGTAAGATTACCTTTAAAAAATGGATTTATCTTCACAATATATGACGTCATAATGGAATATGTAGTTTAAGTGAAATCAAGAGGTCTGCCTAACTGCCTATGTCCGTGAATGTCCAGGCACATTGATGATATTCCTTCAAATTAGAACTTTAGTTTCATAGTTGGAGAGTTCAAAACCATTTGTTGTGCCCTAGAATAATAAATAAACTCCTATAAATGCAGGGCGAGATGATCGACCGCATTGAGTATCATGTAGAGCACGCTGTGGACTATGTCCAAACTGCGACACAAGACACAAAGAAGGCCCTAAAATATCAGAGCAAAGCTCGACGGGTGAGTTTCATCCCAGCTGATTCATACGTTACTAATCTGTTATTTTGTTTTGTTTTGTTCCGTCCGCTCCACGCTCGTTCCACCCTGTCCTGTCCCGTTTTGTTTGAAATTTGAACCTGTGAACTTTTTACGGAATCGCATTTTGTTTATGATTTGGTGATTGGTTCAAACGTTTATTTTTATTTATTGCTTTGGATGTTTTGTACTAACGCTAACACGGTGAAATGGGCTTCTCATAATCTTAACGTGGTTTTGGTGTTTCATGTATAAACTTATTGGTGTGTGCGTGATTTGCCTTTCCTATAATATCATAACTGTGTAATAATTTTCATCAATGCCTCAAACTATGTACTTAACTAATTTCATGACTATGTATCACTATAATGTATCTATTCTTTACAAACCTAACCTTACGTGTCTACTAGGATAACATTTTTATGTGTAACTCGTATAATTCTACATTTGAAAGGCCGTACTATTATCGGTTACTTTCTAACCCCCTAACGTCTTATTGGTTCTAAACTTATCTGTGGGGTATATAATTGTATGAACCAATCCGTCAAAATCTTGCGTCCCACTCCCTCCCAGCGCACCTGACCTTAGCGTGAGCAGGGCGAACTGATAGATCGCATCGAGCACCATGTCGAACAGTCCGTTGACTACGTGGAGACTGGTCAAAACGACATCGTCATAGCTGGACAATACCAAATGAAAGCGAGAAAGGTAAAAACAAATGTCGAATGGGAAACTAACAACCAGTTCCTTCTTTCTTAAACCTGGGTAGCAATGGCACAAAATCTCAAACTTTCATTTAATTAACAATCTGTCTGTGTAATTGAAATTGTATCTTGTAATATAGTTTTGATGCATTTTGATTATCGCATGATTGCATGATCGATGAATATGAAACTGCAAATTTGTCACACTTCACTTTTAGAAGTGAGAAAGTTCTCGCTTTCGTAGGGGTTCTACTAAACTTATCTTACTGTCTACATAGTGTTTGTACTAATTGGGAATCAAGTTCCCCTAAATATCTATTGGATGTTTGCAGTCATATGTAAACTATTTACTCATTGCTATTGATACTACAGCAATTTTTACTTTAGGTGACAGCGTTGAAACCAACTTTGTTTCAGCTGAGCAATATTGAAACTATTAGCTTGGTTCTTCCACTAAAACAATTCAAATTGCTTCTAATTGGATTCGGTTAATATCAGATACAGTGTGGAGCATGATCGAAAATTAACCGGCAAACAAAATTTTATTCTTTTTGTTTTCCTTTATTGCAGAAAAAAATGTTCCTCATAATATGCCTCACCGTTACTGCAATAGTTATAATTCTATTGGCTGTCCTATTGTGAGAGATGCGTCGAGAAACATCATCAGGTGAAAATTACTACTTTATTGAGAATGGAGAACTGCACAGTCTAGGCAAATGGCGATCGAAGCGTTTTGAGTTGATACCTGCAGTATGTAGTTATTAAAATTGTTAGGCAAAGACTTGAATAATGATTATTATTTTCGGTCATGACGTCACTTTGACCGGTGGCATAATTTTGATAGCGCTGCTGGCTGTAGCCATAGATGCTAGACAGAGTTCTTGTCGCGTCTGGTCTGAAAATTTTGGATAGCAATTTTAAATTTGTTTATTTTATTTTTCTATTAAGAGAACGCTTTGTTACGCTTGTTTTGTAGCATGACTAACGTTTAGTGGTGAAGGGCTACCTACTAAATTAAACATGGCATATTACGTGTTTTAGACCTTCTTGTATTCAATTTGAAATTGCATAAATGCAAGCAGACTTTCTATACAAATTTAAAAATCTTGAATTGGAAATTAAAGAAAAATGATCAGAGTGACTTCGCATGAACAAATATCAACTCGTCCAAAAACGCTCGATACCATAAATTAATAGGATCTACTAGGCACAAATATTGGCAAACGATTCGGTTGCCCCTTGTCTAGACTGTTTGTACATAGCTTCTCAGCCGACTAACTGAAATGTCTGAGTTCTACTACCACCACTAACTTTATTTATATTTTAGTTATTAGATTATCATCTAAAGGTAAATTTGGAATTCGTGTTGGAAATTTTACTTTACTATGGCGAAATTTAGATAACTCTAAACACTATGACGATAACTAACTTAGAACAGAAAAAAAAGTACTATAACAAGAAAAAATATTAAGTCTAAAAGAATATTATGTAGTTAAATGTCCCTTGTAGTAACAAAAAAAACGGACTATCAGTCAAATAATGGTAGACAATGATTAAAATTAATTTAAAATCTTACTCAATATATATCGCTTCATTTTGCTTAAAATTTAACGAGATTTGACAGATGATTTCTTTTTGTTTCTTTTATATGGCGTTTAAAATGTCTATGTTCACTTTTCTATACTTACTTATGTTGTTTTATATTGTTCATTGTTCATCACTAGAACTATGCTGTAAATGGTATAGTGATGTTATATGTTGTCAAACTTCATGTCTACTTCAAATGGTCTCTAAAAATAATTTTCTGTATTTTAATCTCAGGCAAATGCACATCTCTTTCATACGCTTGTGGTTTTGTACACTAAATGTTGCAATATGTTGTGATGGGTAGGTCCAATGTGAAACCTCCACTTTCTGTAAACATAACGCATATATGTTCTGGTATATTTGGAATTTCCTCACGGGGTGTTGCTTTCGTTTTGTTCACGTGTTAATGCACAATCACCTTGTGCTCCGGGTAATATTTTTAACCAGCTTCAAGTGTAGGCTGCAGAATATTCACATATACAGTTTTGTTTATACTAAGTGGTGTTTTTTTATTGGTATCGGTGATAATTTGTTGAAGTTACTATGAATTGGCGGTCTAGATTGAAGGTTTTTTTTTATTCAAAAAGAAAAGGGCTTTGTCGCACAAGCGATAGATTGAAGGTTGCAGTCGTCAAGATGTAAAAAAATACATGTATTCGTTTTGGAATTAGCCTATTACTAATTGAATAAAAAAACTTCGTCCTGACCTAACCCAACATCAACAGAGGCTCAATCACGAATACTAGCGAAAAAGTATTCGTATCGTAGACGTAACATTTTGGCCAATGAGAAAGCGTGGATTTGAAATAACGCTTTGTCATTGGTCAAAAGTTTTCATCACGCATAAGATACTTCAGGTTGATATATTCGTGATCTTGTGTGTCTTACAGTACTCTTGACGGCTGTAGACTTATATGTTGCAACCAAAAATTCATTTTTCATTATTTGTCATTGCAGAAAAAAATCTTCATTATAATATGCCTTGCTGTAACGCTGGTTGTATTAATTATCATTCTCTCGGTCTACCTGACGCGATAGGATCAAGAAGACCAAGTTATCATGTGACCATCATCAGTGCTGCAACTAGTCACTTAGATGGATTAAGTCACTGTTTCAGTTATTCCGCCGATACCTTAAGTTCAATAGAAATAGAAGGACATTATTATAGTATAGCCAATATCATATATACAGTGTGATTCACCGACCACAGATCTTACAAGTACCTAGAAGTTCTGACTCAGCTGTTTCATCTTCGCGTATATTTCAACTGCGGATATTTTGACTAAGTTTCGCCTGTACGTGTAGCACTCTAGTAAAGTTCTCGAGGAACTAATTTATATGTGGTTAGTGATTCACCTGTATAATGTGACTAACGAAATTTGAGTGACGCGATCATAACTAACATACCTTTTTGGTTTGTCTGATTAAATTAAATCAATTATTTACATAAAATCTATGTTATAAATATATTCGTTCTACTCAACAGTTCTGCTGGCTCCCGGATTCATGATAAATCCTGTACAAGTTTTCGTTATAAATATAAATTAAACAATTATGTTGTTTTAAAACTTATACCATAGTTATAAATGCTTTTAAACACTTACTTCTCAGTAGTGTAATTAATTGAATAAGTAAGAATACATAGTGTCGTTTTGTACATTTTACTAAACTCAGTAAAGCACAACACTATTTCAGTGCTGCCATTAAAAAAATAAATTAAATGTTAACTTTTCTAAATAAACTGCGAAAATTATGCATTTAAATTAATAAAAGCGTTTAAAACTAAGGCTGGAAGATTTTTTAAATATTACCATGTCGGGTATACAAAGACATTATTGCGGAATGCAATAAAATTAAACGATTCTTGTTAGAAGCTTGAACTTCATATAACGTATTTCCACTTTTAATAATTATATGCCAACGATAAAATCAATTTCTTGTTAACGAACATAATTGGTTTTTCTAGTTATTATAGTTTTTTTTTGTGCGATTACCTAATATGATGTTCAGCGTTAGATTAAGTTATTTAAAGTTGAGCTTCGCTGGTGTTGCCAGTAAAATTATTGTAAATACGCACTTTATTATTATTAGATATCATCACAAAGTAAAAGACTTATGTACATTTGGAATATAAGTTTAGTTTATGATAGGCACAGGGCAACGTTGATACGCGTAATTGCGTGACAGCATCAAGTGCTTGTGAAAAGATGGGTGCTGGAACGAAATGGATTATATCCAAAGTTCGTCAGTAGTTATAATTATGTCAGCTGTTTTTGTTATTATATTTTTTGGCGTTAGAGCTTTCACTATATATTTTCGTTTCAACGCGTCTGTTTCACATTGAATGCTCACTTTTCGCGTAGAACATGTAAAAATAAATTCAACTCAATTTAATTGTTTTTTTTTTAAATAATAAATGATAACATTTGAGTTAAAATTTCCTCAATTTCGTCAATATCACGTTATATCACGTTTAAGTGCGCTCCGCGTTTAGCACATGAAACTTTTCATGATGTCAAGATGAATTTTCGAAAAAAAAAAGTAACTGATTTTATTGTTTTTCCTAAAAATAACTTATCACACATATTTATTTCTAACGATCTTAAACAAAACTAATATTTTAATGTTTGTTGGTAAACTTAATTCTCTTAACAAAGATCAGTATTTCTAATTTTACATAGCTTAAGTTTAAACCGAAGACTACTTCAATATAATATAATCTATGTCAGGTCAGCCACGTACCAGGCATAACTACACATTTTTAAAAGATATAAATTAATTTTAATTAAATGAAAGATCTCCTGCAAGAATAATAATGTCATTTGATCGTTGACGGTGATCATCACTCGCGCACCAATCTTAATAATTTTTATAAATGCTCTAAAAAAATCACACATGCGCCATACTGATTAAAAGTCCAATAAGTATCTAAATGATCCTCATTACCAAATTTTCTTATCTTTTCATATTAACCTTTAAGGTATTGTGTTATAGTTTATTTATCGAAATTAAATAATTATTCAATCAGAATTCTTAAGTGGCGATTGAATGGTGATTCTCTTAAATCGCTAATCTCAATTATGTCAATTTATATTATACATTCATTTATCCCATTCAAAAGTATTGCTTCTTCCTGTTTGTTTGTTATGTACTTATTCTAAAAATAAAAAGTGAGGGACTAATGTAAAAAAAAAAAAAATATAAATATCTAATGTGTATCTACTACCAAATACTTGTTATAGGGTGATAGCTTTTATCAATGTTTTTGTTTGAATTGTTTTTGGTTCATATCTTGTATCTTTAAAAGAAAAAACGCACATAATGTTATATTGTAATGTTTGGTAGTATCATTTAACCCGCAGTTGCATTTAATCGAGCATTTTAATAAGTCCATTTATAAATTATGTTATAATTATAATGTACTCGAAATTTAAATGCTTTCTAATTGTTATAGTACATGTAACTATAGAACCTATACTTAATGTGTTTACTATTAATAATTGAGCTTCATCTATCTTACCTATAAACTCTTTTTAAAAATTTTTGGAACGGCTCATCGATTTGTTCAAAAATATATCGAGTTTAAACGTTTATTTATGTATATTCGTGTTTATCTTATAGTTGTTACTTGTTAAACAATGTTTCCTAAGCTTACGCACTTATTTATTTAATTAAAAGACTGTGAAACATATAATTTAATGCCATTATATTTGACGATTACTTTATATTAATACCATTAGCAGTGTTGATTTGTCATCGAACAGAATATGTTAAGTTACCCGCAGAATGGGAAGTTGAGTTACAAAGTTTATTACAGAAACTTTACTCATGTTGTAAATATGTTTATAATTGAAAATTACATTTATTTATTTTATTTCAATTTTTATTTTATTTTTTTAACCCACTCCGAGGCAAATGACGCATACACATTGAGGAAGCCTGTTTATTTCCATCATCTAGTTCTATTGTGTTTATAATGTAAGTTTTGAAGCGTCGTCGGGACATGGCCTGGCCACTCGCTTGCCCTAGCGTGTGGCCGGTCGGGGCACATTTAAAGCGTACTGTTGCATGCTCGCCGTCTACAGAAGAAGATCATGATCCTAGTGTGTCTGCTCATACTTGGACTGGTGATCGTCGGCTACTTGAGCAGCTTTCTCACCTCTTAATTGAGCGGGGCTCGACACCGACACCGCCAAATGCTCAAAGGTAACATGCCCTGTGTTTACTGCGGGCTGGCGAGCCGCGGCGTGCTTGAGACCGCGACATGGGCCCGCTGATTCAAGGGTTTGGTCCGGTCCATCAATGGTCCGATGATTAACCGGTCTGCCCTTTGATTCATTGGCTTGGTCCGATGATTGACTGGTCTGGCCCGTTAGCTCATTGACTGGATCGATGATTGACCGGCCTGCCTTTTGAATCATTGGATTGATCCGATGACTGGTCTGGCCTGTTGGCTCATTGATCTGGTCTGATGATTTACCGGTCCGGCCCTTTGATTCATTGAATCGGTTCGATGATAGACAGGTCTGGCCGGTAGCTCATTGATCTGGTCCAATGATTTACCCGTATGACCCATTGATTCATCAGTCTGGCCCATAACTCAACGTTTCCATTAGTTGATTCGACGGTCTCGTTCGCGACTACGGCTACGCCCGCCCGCCAACCATAACTAGTTACTAATGTGTGTTGTGTTTGTCCACTGCAGAAGAAGATAATGATTATGCTGTGCCTCCTCGTTCTGGGCCTCATTGCGACCGGCTACGTCTATAACACGTTCTTCTAAACGGGTGAAAGGGGCAGGTTTGACGTGCATTTACCTATCGGGCCTCACAGCACGCGTAGAGGAATGAAACGAATGTTTTACATCATTTTTGACAATCACTCATAAAAATCAGATTCAAAATTGTTCGCAGCACAAGACCTTAGATGGTGAGGGTATCCTTGCCTATTACGTGACTTGCGCAGTAGAGGGTAAAATCGCTAATACGCAAGTCTCAAGGTTAAAATTTAACGGTGCAGCTTCAGGCTAAGGCCTAGATGCCACAAGCCAGTCATTGGGGTTTCAAATTTGCATGTGTCAAAAGGAAAACGATGAAAACATAACATGTAGAAAGGCCATAATCGCATAGGCACATTGTCGCTGACATTAATGCTGACATTGCTAATATATTCAGGATATAACAGGAGTCTTGAGAGTTCAACATACATTACATTCATACAAAACAATTTTGAATAGATGGCGGTACACAGCGGAACTTAGTAAACAAACTTTTTTTTTGTCTGATTTTAAAAGGTCATGTCTCTATATTTAAAATTGATTCAGGTAACTCTAGATTTTGTTAAAGATTTATTTTTTATTTTTATATTATATTTTATTATAAAGCATTTAAATTCACTTTGAAGTAATAAATTAAACAAAAATAATCGTGCCATATTTATTCGTGCATCACAGTGGCAGCATTCGTGTCCTCTGGGTTGGTTCCATATTGTTTACCGCCATCTATATCAAAGCCCCACAAATTTTTTACTTCTTTCGTAATAGTTACACTGATTATACAATCGTTAACCGATGTCATTTTTACATGTTGAGCCTTCCCAGATAGGCGATTTACGCGCGACTGGAGTCGCGCGACTGACTTGCGTACATACCACGTTATATTCAGCAAGCCTGATTGGATGCGCATGTCAAACGCGCGCTCAACACGCGCGAGCAGATCGCCTATCTGGGAAGGCTCTTTGTGAATGTATCTAAACGTCATCGGTTAAACTCATTAAACTGAACACAATATATTATTGTTTCCTCTCAACCCCTTTCATTTTTAACTCTTCCATTTTATTTATATATTCCTTTAAACGAAGACGCTGTAGGTATATCCTGAAGTAGTAGCTTATGTATGACCTATCAGTGCATTAGACCATTCCTTTAAAACTTAATATTTATGTATACTGCACATTTATTGATACTGCACCTTTTTCTCCTATATTTAGTTTAACTTTTTCTATCACTTACCTTATCTGGTTATATATTAGGTACCAAATTGTATCTAGATGATTAATGCAAATAGAATACACGCATATCCACAGCTCATAACTTCAAAAACTATAACAAGCTTAGTAGATCGGACTTTACTTAAGTTACAATACATGGTAATAGGTACAAAGTGAGTACATAGGTAATAGAAGCGTGCTATTTAGATAAATAATACGTAAGTTTCTTATTCATAGTATCGAAAGAGTACGGGTGTAGAAAGACTACGTAGGTTTAAAGTTTATTTTTTGCATTCATAATTCGAAAATTTTTCATATCATATGTTTCTTTTTTTAAAATCATATGAAATGAAAAATATTAGATTCATTTTAAAAATTCTCGTTTATTTAAATATGAATGAGTTAATTCACGTTAGTTTCATGAGTGAATTAAAATAACATTGTTTGAAGTGCCATATAATGTGAGAAGCAAGAATAAATTGGAATAAATCTTAAATTGGAATTCAATTTACCGAGTTGAAATTGCTTTTTAAATTGTCTTTTTACACTCTTACCTATAGTCGATTTTGTTGATTGTTATATGATGTGAATTGCCTATAACTGTATTTTAAAATTTCCAGGACCTGCATGCAAAGAGACGCGACGCATATTATTGGTGCCTGCATCCCGCAACAAACATCTTGCCACAGCCCAGCGATCCCTCTCAAAATTCATACTCATAATCTGTCTCTAGAAATTGTAAGAATCACAAACTATAATCAATTATTATCGTAAAGACGCCGCTGTTTCGAACGATCAAACTCATCTCTCATTTTATCATTGAAATCACCATTAGGGTGTAAAGTTCGGCAGTTGGCTCTATTAGTACTTAATCATAGGCGACACCATTTTGTATTTATTTGTAAAGATATTTACATTAGCATCCAATAATCAACAAATATACATTAGTTAATCGTACTATCATAATTAGAACGACATGCATATTGCATATAACATTTAGTATATCATAAAATCTTGGGAATTCTGATAGATTTTGTATCATCTAAACAAGCATCATAGCTCAGTTTGGACGTTCAAGTTTTGAACTTAATGTAATGTTTGAATATCATGTTGTGGTTTAAGATAATAACATATTTGTGATTATCTCAATATAGCTTTTTAATAAGACCATAGGTAACACAAATTTACAAGACGATTATCCCTCTTTCTAATCATTGTCACAAAAGTATCTGATGTTTTAGTTGTAACTTTTTGCATTTAAGTATTAATAAGATATATATGGTCGCATATTATGGTCAACCAATATAAATATTAAATGATCAACATATAATATATAAAAAATATCTTGCTATTTTCAACATTTCTATAGCAATAGCAAACTTCCTCACTTCATTCACGGAAACTACTTCGGTCCATCGGAAATGAGTTCTGAAAAAAAAATTACTTTCATGTTGATTCCACATTCCACCAATGCATATCCTTGGTTTAAGTTTTGCTTCAAACATTAAATGGCATTGGAAAGTGGGATTTTTAATATACGTGCTTAGTTATTCTAAGTATACGTGTGAGTAATGACGAGATCAGTATTTAGAGCCGAAATAATGTTTGTTCTGACTATTAGTGTAACGAGTAACGATAACGACCGAAAGTGTCGAAGGAGCAAGTGCTTGGATGAAGTTGGTAGGTACTTTGCCGGGTGCTTGCGCCCTGAGAACGTTTTACCACTGTCGAGCATGATTTCGTTTCGTCGGTGATTGGAGCGCTGATTGGCCGAGCTGCGGTTACGATGCCGTCCGGCCAATCAGCGCTCCGGTAAATAAGACATCGACATTATGCAGGGCAGTAGGTCGATCTTAGGGTGGACGGGGACCGGTCGCGGCGCGGACCATGGATGCGCTCCTGCGCAGCGAGTTACAAAATGGCGGCAATATCACCTCTCATTTGTGTAATTGAATTGAACTCTTTACACTTTTATTTAGGCCCAGAGCATCTAGTCAGATTTCCTAATTCCAGTTTTGTTTCATGAGTCTGTTACTAGACGCTGAGCCTTCGAGTTCATAAAAATCTATGTAAACCCTAATGCGATCGAGTAGCTTAAAAACTCGCTCTGGTCGCCCTGTGCTTTGTTTAAAAGAATCCGGCAATAAAAGATGATAAGGTAAGAATTAAATGAGCGGTGATTCCGCCATCTTGTAATGATCCTGCGCCGGCGCCTGCACCGGGTTCGCTGCCGTCGCATATCGCGCAGGCAAGGCGCAACGCCATCGCCGCAGCAATAATAAAATTCGATTACAATCGTAAAATTGTTTTAAACTTTCGAATGTGTGATAGTAGATGCAGTTGTTGTTTAGTTAACTTTATGATAAATTGTTATTGTGAGTGTAACTTTTAATACAATAAGAGTACTTTTAAAAACTTTTCAATATTTATCGTATTTATAGTTCAAATGAGAAATACAAAGTTTTGGCGCTTTTCGGTCATATTAATAGTTGAGTGAATTGATTTAATACCTATTAAGATGCTCTTCGTTGTACAGTATGACATCATTGTAGCTGTTTTAGCTAGGATAACTTTTTTAACAAATTAAATAAACCATGCCTTCAGCAATACGATAGTGTCAATCAGTATTTCCGTTATAAATTATAAAATAAAATGTAGAAATTCACTCAATAAATTAAAGCACCGAAACTTGTATTAAATTCCTATAGGAAAAGCTGTTGTAATCAAAATAACTATTGTGAAAGATTACAACGTTGAAACTGCATGATCTATACGTATGGTAAATAACCATGAAGACATGCTATTTGAAAAGAAACAAACGGCACTAAACACCTATTTCCGTAGACAGATCCGTGTCATATTCAGTATGAAGATGTACTCCTGTCTAGTACACAGTTAATTAAGAAGTGAAGCAATGTTAATTTTAACATTTATAGCGTAATTAGATTTTTATCCTTAAGAGTAGGATTTCATCTAGTTGCCTTCGTAACAGTAGAGAAATTAGGTGATACCTTTTCTCTGTTAGCTTCATCGCATAACTCATTGAGGTCAGTCGCGTGTATTTCCACTGGTGTGTGTATTCTCGGGAAATGTCATGCTTTTCTGATGACGACCTCTAAAGACATACATATGCAATAGGAAGTTTTATTCGCATTGCAACAGCAGAGCGATAGGTAACGAATATTTGACGCAGCGTAAACGTAACGAATAATTTTGGCCAATTACATATCGTTATTTTGAATCTACGCTTTCTCATTGGTCAAAATGTTTCGTCTACGATTTGAATCGTTATTCGCTAGTCTTCGTGATCGAGCCTCAGTTCTCTATACAGGGTGTTGCTATAATGGCGACATTAAATGGACACACGGGTAGTGCTATTTGTTAGTAATCATAAAAAAATAACTCTAAAGCTTAAGATCATTTTTCAATTTTTTTTTTCAAAAATAAATCACAAATAAGGTAAAAAATGGAATCATGCTGTGTAAGGGCTACTTACCATTGCCAACGTCGCGCGCTTCTGTTTAGAAGCGTGCGTATGGTACACAGAATGATTCGATTGTTTTTACCTTATTTGTAATTAATTTTTTTTATTTTTTTTTTTATTTTAAATGGACTTTAACTTTAGGATTTATTTTTTTATGATTACTGACAAGTAGCACTACCCGTGTGTTTATTTAATGTCGCCATTACAGCAACACACTGTATATCGAGCATGCCATTTCACGAGAATCACCCCCCAATCTCGTCACGTTCTCGCACCTCACAACGCGCTGACACGCTGACTAGCTAGACTCATCTTTGTCATGTTAGTGTAAGAATACTGGCCTCGAGGCGAGGCCGCGTACCTGACACCAAGTAACGTTAGTTGGACGTGCGGCCGCCGGCTATTTCGCACAAGCCCCTCTAGCGACCGCACCCGGCGGCCGGAGCGCTCGGCCCGATGGAGCGAGCCGGGCACGTCACACGATTCCAAATTGTAAAATATATATTGTTAGAGTAGGTATAACCTAACTTCTAGTCAGCTTTTGATGATCTCTTTATTATTCTGATAATATAAATCTTAATATTGCAGTGCTGTATCTTCTGTTAGTGTACATAAGTGAGATTTTGATGTTGAGTAGGCGTGAGCGTCTCGCCGCGTTTAGCAGTCGTGCGCAGAGTTCCATGCTAGGCGCTCTTACGAATCTCGTTACGATATGTACTACATTATATTGAACAGATAATTTCATTATCAATAGTACATTATGCATATTGTTGGTTGGATTGCTACTCTTGTATAAGTATGTACACAACTAGTATAGTTTATATACTTATGTGTCAATTCTTATAGCATTTTATTACATTTAACAAACGATAGGTAGCTAGTAAGTGTTAAAGTAATCCAAATAATGCAATGCTGTTTAATAGGCTTCGACTAACAATTTATTTGAAAGTATTGAATGAATGAAGTTTAATCAAGTCGACATTCAATGTATTCTCTCTGTGTAACCTATTATATAAGAGCAGTATATTGAAATAAATAGGTCAGTTATTCCTTTTAAACTGTTGGTAGCTTTTGAATAACTTAAAAAAACTAATAATGTTTATTACCAACTGTTACATATTTGTCGTGTTATCTGCTACTTATTCTATCTCATCAGTATGAACTTTCACATGCTATACTGAATTTATTTAAACAACGAAAATTGAAGTGTAATTTTAAAATGAATCAATTAATGAATCTTGAATGGTTAAATTTTCCAAACTTCATTGATTCTTGTCGTTAATTTGGGTCATATTCGTATGATATTTCGGTAGTGTCTGCGTCACCTATTTTTAAAGATAAGTCTGATCCTTGTAAATCATGGCAGTTACATTGTACCTTAACTGTGCACGTAATAAATATTAACTTTTTTCAATAGGGAGCTGTAATGAGACGAGTCAACTAAACCTTTTAAAATCCGTAATGTGCTATATTTAACTTAAGCATTTATTCTGCACTTTAAACCTGTACTAATAAATGTAATCAAACGGTACTTTAACTAATGGATCTACCTAGTCAATCAAGCTGAACCCCACTGACTAATCTTTATAAATTAATATACATTTTATCCTTTATGAGTAGAGTCGCTAGACTTCAATTCGTAGATAAATGTTCGTAAACTTTTACGATTTCCACATTTTGTGCTTCGTTCTTTCTTACTCTTTGATGTTGCTTGGCGTTGAATAATGTTAAACATTATTCATAATCATAATATTAGAAATTGTAATTTATTTTATTAATCATGTTAATTTTTTGACAAGTTTAGTTTAGACGAAAATGTTATTATAATAGTTTAGTAAATTGTTCTAAAGAAATATTTCTTGAACCTACATTTTTATTCCAGTGTATTGAATTCTTGTAATCTTGTAATGGAAGAATGATATCTAACAGTTACCGTTGCTACATTTAAAGTATTTAAAATTAACAGTGAAATTCTTGAACACTTGTATAATGCAAGTTAGATTGGTTTTATAGTCATATTATTCTGTACGTAGGTTATCAATCTGAAATTCTCTCATAATTATAAATAAACTGTGTTTTCTGCTGTAACAGTGAATTTTATTTTTCCCAAATTCCCACGATATCTATCTATCTTGACCATTAACTTGACATGGAAAATTGAACATGACTTGGATTTTACGGCGTCTGTGGCGCAGTGGGTGAAGGTCCGCCTAGGACGCAGGTTACGGTTTGATTCCCGCCGCGGAACAAATGTCTGCATTATTTGTCTCAGGTCTCCGGTCTCAGGGTGTTTTCTGTGTATGTATGTATTTTTATTTTTTTATTTACTATGGGCCAGCTCTTGACCTCAAGGCTTGCGTGGGCGAGGATGAGGTCGACGATGTATTTACAAAAAAAGAATTTAGTACATATATCAGTCATATGGTTCCCATAATACAAGCTCTGCTTAGTTTGGGGCTACATGATGTGTGATAGTGTCCAGCATTATTTTCTTTTCACCCTAGTTCCGAACATGGTCAGATAAAATACAAAACAGAAGATCTGTGAACGGATAGTACAAACTTAAAATGATGTAATATTTTTTTTATCCATGTTATTTAATTCAATTTTATTGCCAAGCAAGTAGGCGACTAGGCCTTCACAAATTGCGAGACTAAAACCGATGTCACAAATTCATCATTGAATCTGGGAAAAGAAATAAACATCCACAAGAAGGTACCTACTGGCCATAGATTTTCTTATTTGGCTCGAAGGCCACAGGGTTCTGATTCCTGATGTCTAATAAATAACCCCTAACCGTATCACAGTAATAATGGACCTAATATCAGGTATGGTTCATTATACTGAAGATAACCGGATAGAACAGAACTTAAGTCGACTAGCTCCATCTAGTAGTGAGTAGCTAGCTTGTTGATTTTCTAATCTTTGGAGGAATCTCGAGGTCAAGAGCTGGCCCATACCAAATAAAAAAAAAATACAATAGATAGTTTCCACAATTTCTACAACTTTTCTCATTGGTCGGAACCTGGGAACAAAAAGTTGGAAGACGGAAGGTTATGTACGTTTTTAACGAACAATCCATGTTCTATGTTCTATGACTGTTCATTGGCGGTGCGCCATGTGGTGGCTTACAGAATCCTAGAAAACTGTTTATAGGAATGGTGTCATTTTTTCAACTGTTGTCAATGTCACCGTTATTTAAATAAACGTCAAATCCTACGCAAATCCAGTGTTGCCGTTTTAGCAATTTTAATGCTAAATTTAGCATATTTTCGGGTCTGTTAGCTTGAAAAATTCGCATTTAGCATATTTCATGATTAACATTTTTTTGTACGTTATCTAAAACTTCAAAATTCCTAAGGAATTCAAAAGATTTTATAGAAACCAGAGACAATCTGTTTTCACGGCTTCTCATATTTATGAGAAAATATAGCGCGAACAACGGGAAAAGATGACAGAGTTTAACTTATTGCAAATTTTGTACTTACAAAATTTACTCTTTGGGTATTAAGATTAATATGGTACTGAGCGCCACACATCAGCCGGCATTCTCCTTTACTGAAGCAACACCTTACATGCAAAATGTATATGTCAATGAAAAATAATTAACCTACGATGCAAATTAATCTTAATACCTAAAGAGCAGAGTCTTCTCTTGCGTTTATATGCGAATATGCATCTATTTTAACAGTTGACCACTTCAGTTTGCTGTTAGGGAATAAAATTTAGACTTTAGCTTTTTATTTAGCATTTTTAAAAGTTATTTAGCATTTTTTTGGCATTTTCTGCAACAAGTTTTAGCATTTTCTCCAAATAAAAAACGGCAACACTGGAGAATTGCTTGTATTGTATTTGTTTTTCGTTGCATTTGCAAGCATTTGATTTGTATTTGTTGGGATAATTCAACAAAAATTATATTGTAATCACATTTCCCAGAACTAATTTGGCATAAAACATGAATGCTCCTCCAACATTCGAGTCATTTCTTCTATACGACGGAGAAAAGAAGTAAGTTCTAGTTCTAATGGCTGTACAAATAAAGACCGCAAGGTTTTTTCCATAAATCCTAATATTCTGGTTTTTAGGGTTCAAAAAGAAGAAGACACAAAAGTTACGAATGCTGCAATATTCACAGTAAATAAGGAAGACCATACACTCGGGAACATGATACGGCAGTAAGTGAAACACAACACGATAATGTTTTACTCTATCATAGTTTCAGCCGTTAGCGGCCCACTTCTGGGCACAGGCCTCCCTTTGAATATGCCACTCGTCTCGATCATGCGCTAGTCTGAGCCATGTGCCGCCCAAAGTTTTCTGATATTGTCGACTTCCAATCTGTTAGCACATTGTCCATCTCATATCATCATCTTGTCTATGTCGTCAATGTCGTCGACAAGTTGTAAAAGTTTACTATAAGTTCATAACCAGCCTATAGCAGTCCATTGCTGGACATAGGCCAATGAACATCATTGTACCCTATCCTTAGCTTGAGTTAACTGTAACTTAACAGTTACACAGTTTATTTCTATATAAATATATAGTTTAATTTATGTTTGATCTGTTTTCAGTCAACTCTTGAAGGACCCTAAAGTACTGTTTGCTGGCTACAAAGTTCCCCACCCACTGGAGCACAAGTTTGTTCTGCGCATTCAAACCACGTCAGACTACACTCCTCAGGAAGCTTTCATGAATGCAATCACCGACTTGACCTCTGAGCTTTCTCTGTTTGAGGAAAGATTCAAGGTTTGTTAATGAAGTTGTTGACTTACCTCGCAGTTAAATAAAAAATTGATGAGCATATATTTAATACTACAAATGGAAATAAACTGTCCATCTCTAAATTTCAGTTACAGAAAGTTAATTCAGATAATTATAATATATTCCGATGATAGATTTTTTACGAATGTACTAGCTAAACTAAAATGCTTATGTTTAGTTATGATTATGACATCAATTATAACCGTAAAGTATCTTAATAGCATGGTCTAGTGACAACCCTCGGTACTAGTATACACTGTATAATGGCAGGGTGCTGTAATGGTTCCTTTATGGGAAATTCTGTATGCTTAGGTTTACAATAAACTCCCAGAAAATGAACAAAATTATTGATGGATCTCTATATGTAGGCATTCTAAATATCAATCGCCCCAAATGCCAACTTGTAGAGCACAATAGCGGCAGCAGAGGTCTGTGCCGACAATATGCTCTGGAACAAGCCAACATCCAGGAGATTAATTTTAAAAACTGACATCAGTGGGGTGATCGGCTAACTCTGTTGCGAACAGAAATGATTGACACCGATCCTGTTTTTCCAAACTTTGACATTTCCTCTGCCGAAATTCAATGAACTTCAATTGACAAACTGTCACAGTTTGTTAAACCAAGATCGGTGTCAATCATTTCTGTTTGCAACAGAGTTAGCCGATCACCCCGCAGGTCTTCTCTTACACTATTAGAAGATTCAAAACCCATAAGGTAGTGATTCTGAAAGATAACGTTAAACTTATACGGTAATAATATGTATGGAGCAGTATCTTTTTTGAAGGTGGAGATCATATGAGACGAAATGACTTTTAGCTAGTTATAACTAGCTTTAGCAATAAATAATGTTACTCAGAATCCACACTATATTAGCAATAGAGCTGCATGGCCGTATGTCCCTCTGCCCCTCGACAGTTAAATTGTCTACCTATTTGCAATTTCTGCATGATAGATATATTAATTCGATAGATAATAGGACGTGGGGTGGCCTAAAACTCCCACACCATAGTTAAAGAAGGAAGGATTTGTCGATTTATCAAAAACCTGTCTGACGATTCAAAATGACCCTCTTCTAACTGAATAAATGCTTTGACTTTGACATTGCCATTTTAGTTAAAATTAATAACTTGGCTCCCATAAGGTCCGAGCAGTCTGACTAGGCTCTGATGCTCAGTGGTCTCTGAGCTTTGGAGTTTATATCATCGAATTTACATCAGTAGGATAGGAACAAAATCATTTCTAATGATTTTTCAATACTTCCACTATTTTGCCATTCGCAAACTAAAATGCCGCTAAGTAACTAACAAACTATGGTCGATTTTGAGTTTTAAATGGCATCTAAAAGTTTGTAATTCTCTGTCGATCTGTATACAAAAAATAAATACATAGGTACACATCTTCACGACTTTTTCCCCATTATGGATATCTTCAGATATTGCTCAGTACGCAAATCTATTGAGGATAACCTAAAGGGAGTAGTCAGAGGCAAGTCCAAACATTACGTTCGAGACATGCCCACTTTTTGCAAGCAGCTAGCATTCCACATGACAGGTTGCAAGCCCATCACCACGTTTTATTGGAACACTAACCTAGCACATACCTTTCGAACTTTTTAGTTCAGGGGTATGCTGGTTTCCTCACGATGTTTTCCTTCACCATACCGAACTCGTGGTAATGCGCACATAAATATTTCGAAACGAAAATCCATTGGTGTATGCCTGGGATTGGAACCCACGACCTCCAGATCTTAAGTCAGTTAAGGGGTACATCCCACTAGGCCAACACGGATCGATCGATGTCGATCTGTCTTGGAATCTTATTCTTATCTTTTTATAGATTTGAAAGTAGAGATTGCAAGAACGTAGTTATATTTAAAATACATTTTTTTATAACCACCCCTGGCCAACATAATTATTGTTGTCCTTACACAAGATGCTCTGCCCCAGACACAAGGAGCAAGTAGGCAGTTTATTGTGGTGCTGTATTTTTTTAAAACAAGCTAAATTTGATAAGTATAGACATCTTTATTCTTTGTAATTCCATTGTTTCAGGAAGCAATAAAAGAGAAGAAAGATGGATTGGACTGAAACTGTAATTAATAATAAATTCTAAGTAACAAATTGAATGTAAGGAAGTAATAATAATAATAATAACTAAGAAATAAAATGTCAAATAACCTACCTAAATGTATTTATTCCCAGATTTTGATAATTTTATCAATAACTTTATTCATGTAAAATTACAAAGCATATAGTTTGCTTTTATAAATTTTTTAAAGTGCGTTAAGGTGACTATACATGTCAAACTCGTGTCTCGCTCGCACTATTCAACATATTTGAAGATATAAAATCACTGAATGTGGTTATGCAAAATAGCAAACCTTCACGGCCTAAAAAATAACAATACAAAGGTTGAGCAATAATATAATTTTGATTCTATCAGATTTTCTTACCAAAAAACTTGCACCAATGTGATCAATTTTGGTACAAATTTTTTGGTAGTAAAACTTGTTGGCTTCAACATGATATTCTTGCTGAACCTTTGTATTGTTATTTTCAAGGCCGTGAAGGTTTGCTATTTTGCATAACTACATTCAGTGATTTTATATCTTCAAAAATGTTGAATAGTGCGAGCTGAGGGATGTTTGACATGTATCGTCGCCTTAACGCATAAATGTTTAATAGGAAGAAAACAGCAAAGTATAATTATTAATTAAATTTATTAATTATAAAACAGCAGTTTATTGTTCCTTAATTAATTATTAAGTATGCATTTTAGTTAAAATCATGATTGTGATGGAATATTATTATTTTGTGCTGTGTAAAAATATTTCTCAATATCCATTATAACCAGATAATGTACAAGAAAAACAATGCCATCCACCTGATAACATAATTTGATTGATAAAACATAACATGCAAATGCTCAACTTATATCTAAGTCAAAGATACTTATGTACAGATTGGTCAAAGATTGAACTAACAAATTAACCATGAACGGTAAACAATCAATAAATAATATCAACTATAGTAACATAGTATAACAACAACAACGGTAACATTTAAATAAATTATTGTTAAAATGTTTCCTCTTCATCACAGTTTTCTGTAGAATGTCCGAACACTGAAAAAAATAATAACTAATTAGTAAAATCGAAGGGGCCAACCTTACCTGCCCATGGTGCACCCTACTGTATAAAAAACGGGGCTTTGGCGGCCGGTTGATTGCCGCATAGCGAAGTACCAGTACAGCTTAATCGCCTGGCCACCGACGGAAAGCAGCTTCGGCAGTGCAAAAAACTGTTCCCTGCGATCCCCAACCCGCATGCTCAGCGTGGGCATATCCACCTTTTTATAGGGGAGACCTATGTCCAGTAATGGACTGAAGAGATTGGTGTTGTTGTAGAAAAAGCCAATTCAATTTCAACCTATCAAGGATATAAACGTATAATATACTTGTGCCATCCACAGCGATCCTGATCTAAACCATGTACTAGGGCCCACAACTTTGACAATAATACAAGGCAAAATATCTGCCTCACTTGGAACGCCGCACGCTCAATGGAAACCGTTAAAATAATTCAATAGGTACCTTCACAAATATCGCAGTAAGGCCGCGGGGGAGGCCTATCCTTTTTAGAGGAAGGTGGAACATCGGGCTCCGCTGACTGACGAGGACAGTCCTCGGTGTCGTGAGCGTCGAACACGTCGCAAATGTCGCAGAACAGGCGCGGCGCCAACGTCTTCGGTTTGCGGCCATTGCTGTCAGTAAAACCAGAATCTGTGATTTATTTTCAATGAAAATTCAAAGAGCTAATAGTTTGTGGTGCGAAAAGCTGCTATCATGCTTTATAAAGCCAAAAGTCAAGTCCAATGGTCTATCTAATATTGAGCTTTACCTACTTGGGCAGACTATCTATACCATAGAGTTCACTTGTGGAATATTGTGATTCAGCTTACTTATATACAAACACCAAAACCGATGTCCCAGACGCAATTTAAATCAATACATCAAAACAGCTGTTTGTGTTTCAAAACTAATCTATCCTACCTTGGCCAGGATGAAATAACAACAATTACAATATTAGTTATTAAATATAACTTACAAGACAGGCTCCGGAGTCACAGAGCCGCCTTCGAGCGCCTGCACTCGCGCCATAAGCTGTTCATTCTTGCGCTGCATATCCACTATCACAGAGTTTAGGAAGCTCACTTGCCCGTCAATCATTTCTTTTTCTTCGGGACTTCTGAAAATTAAACCAGCTTAAATGGTGTGTGTATGTGGAGTAGTCAACGATAGTGAGCATACGTAAGTAACGTATGCAACGCATTATGGTATCTGAATTCTGAACTCTTGAACTATGCAATAGAAACACACTTATGGTATGTAATGCAAGCGTGGAACTGTGATATCCAGATCGGCATCGCAGCATGGGAAGGTGGGGGATGTTCGTAGGCTATCCACTGGGTATAACCAGCATCGTGCATGTTGCATCGTGGTAGAGATCGTACGTCCCACCGGTTACCGGGTATTGGGTGGTCCCACGTACGCAACGTATGCGATGCTTCGTGACAGTATGGAGTCTGTATTTGGCTTTATAAATGGAACTGACAAAGCGCGTCCCGTAAGTGCGACGCACAAGGCATAGTGGAAATTACCGATGCGCCACCGCAGACAATAGTAGGTACTCGTACGATAGCCGTATGCTATTTTTTTTTAATTTACACAGTGCCAGCTCTTGACCTTGCTTGGCTTGCGTGGGCAAGGATGAGGTCGACGATGGGACGAGCTTTCCCAGAAGATGCCTATTAAAATGCGTTGCGTCGACGCGTTCCATTTTGGTGCGACATCGTTTTTGCGATGCGTCGTCGGATCGTAGTGTTGTGGCCTCGCCGTTCTAGGCCATACCAACGCAAATAGAGACGAATCATGCGTTGCGATGGACACTCAATTCATCTACATAACATATCGTTGAGTAATTTTTTTACAAAACTCATCATATAAATGTTCTCAACTTACTGCTGTGCTACACTATCCCCTTGTCCAAGAATACCAATGGAATTGTTATCGTTTTTATCTTTATTGATAACTGACATTTCTTTCTTTAGAAGCAGTTTTTCCCGTTCTGAAATTTCTACTTTGGCTTTTTGTGTCTGAAAAATAAAATTATCATTTCAACTTAAACTATTTATTTAATATGTACTCAAAAACGCTAAAGAGAATATGTATCTAAGTATTGTTTTTACTTTTACCAATTTAGTTCGCAACCTGGTTTCTAATATAGTGTTATGTGCTTACCTTAATTTCTTCTTCTAATTTCCCTATCAATTGTTCCTTCTGCTTCAAATCTTTCATTTTCTTTTCAACATCTGCCTTTAGGTTATTAATTAACGTTTCGCTGTGCGCTATCGCCTCAGCAGATGATTTCTTCATAGCTTGCAGTTCTATCGTCAACTTCTCAAGCTTACTATCCTTTTCTACATCAGTGCTTTGTTGAACAGTTATGAGTTCTAACTTTTGAGATAACTCGGCAACATGTTTTTCTGCGTCGGTGAGCTTTTGCTGGGTATCGTTTTGTTTTTCCTTCTCAGCCTTTACCTTATCTTTGGATTCTTGTATTTCTTTTTCGTATTCTTGCAACTTAGCTTTCAAATCATGTTTAGCCCGTTTACTCTCTCGTTTGTATTCGTCGTACTGACTCTTCAATTGCTTGTTTAGGTCTTCATAGTTCATTTTCTGAGCTTCGTTGATATTGTTAAGTTGTTTGACGTCATTATCAGATTTGTTGAGTTGTTGTTGAAGCTCGTTGATCCTATCTTTAGTTTGTTTTAGCTCTTCACACATCTTCTCACTGTCTGATACTTTTTGTTGTAGAGATTTTATTGTGTTATTCAGAGATTCGACTTCGGTTTTGTATTTTTCACTCAGAGAAGTATTTTCCGTTTGCAGTTTGGCAATAATATTTTGTGTTTCATTAGTCCCCAGTTCTAAAGCACTGTTTAGTTGTGACAGTTTGGATTCTTTTTCTTGTATAGCTGCATCTTTGTTTGAAGAGTCGAGTCTTAGCTGCGAAATTTCTTGTTCAAGTATTTTCAATTTATTTATTTCAGTCTCATGCTTCTCACGTTGCGATTTTAATAAATTGTCTCTTTCTTCTATAGATTTTTGAAGTTCACTGCTAATAGTAACGTTCTCATTCAATTTCTTAATATTATCTCCATTTTCTAGCCTTAATTTATCAAATTCGCTAATAGTTTCATTTAATTTAGTTTCTAAAGTTTTTTTGTCTTGAACTAAAGCTGCCATTTCTGTACGTAGTAACTCTAGCTGCCCTATTTGCTCTCTTAACAATGAATCCTCAACTGATGACTCTGCTATTAAGTTTTCATATTTTTGTTTCAGTGTTGAAGTTTCTAACGACACACTATTGAGTTTTTCCTCTAATATTTTCTTTACTTCATTAGTTTTGTTCAGTTCTTCATTAACTTGAGCAATTTGACGATCTTTTTCAGTCACTATTTCAATATTTGATTTGAGATCTACTTCTAACATTTCTAATTTTAGGCTAAGATCTTTTATACTGTTTTGCTTTTCTTCAACGAGCTCTTTTAGCCGTTGTTCTTCGGCTTTGTGTTTATTTATATCTTCATTGAAAATAGTAACCTGGTGTTGAATTTGAGAAAGCTCCCTTTCGTGTTGGGCTTTCTGATTATTTAGTTGAGCTGACATGTCATCTAATACCTTCTGTAATGAGTCTTCATGTTTCCTAGATTCTTCTAACTTATTATTCAAATCGTTCTGAGCTTCTGTTAGTTGGTCCACTTTTTCTATTAGCTTAATTTCAGATGTAGCACCCTCTGCTTTGAGTATAGATATTTCTTCCTTATACCTTTCAATATCTAATTCGAACTTTTTCTGTATTGCATCGTGCTCCGTCATTTGTTCCTGTTCTTTAACTTTTAATGCTTCAATTACTTTTTTCAGATTTGCAGTCTCATCAAGCAAGTTATCATTTTGGGATTGCAAATCTTTCAAATAGTTATTTAACTCAGTGTTTACTATCTCTAATTCCTTAGCCCTGTTTTCGGAATCTTTTAACTTTTCAATTTGTTCATTCACTGCAGCCACTAATTGTGTGCGTTCTAAAGCAAAATCTTCCTGTATTTTGAAAAGATTCTGTTTGATTTCTTGTTCCATCCTAGCAAAATTATTCGCCGATTCTCTATGTTTGTCTTTCAGATCTTGAAGTTCCTTTTCAGTTTCTTTCAAATGATGTGATAGCTTATTAAACTGTTCGTTGGAATCAGTTGTTTGTCCGGTTAAATTCATATACTCAGACTCTACTTTATCTTTGGCTTTCTGTAACTCATCACATTTTTCTTTGCTGCTTTCGAGTTGACGCCTTAGTTCTCCTATATCTAATTCCATAGCAGATAACTTCGCCTTAAGATCATTGTTATTATGAGTTAGTTCAGCAACTGATTGTCTTAGCTTTTCATTTTCTTCTTTCAGTGATTTTAATTCATCGGCGTTTATAAGGAATTGAGAATTCAGAGCATCTAACTCGATTTTTCTTTGATCAAGAGATTGCGTATGTGTTTCAATCTCTTTCATTAGTTGTTCTATTTTAGAGTTACGATCTTCTATCTCTTTCTTATGTTCTTCTGCAATTTTGCTATGCTTGATATTAAAGTTGGCAGTTTCTTGTTCGAAATCATCTTTGAGTTTAATTATCTCTTTATCTCTCTCGTGAATAGTTTGTTTAAACTCATTTATAAGTTTCTCCGTGGATTCTGTTGATGTGCTCGACTGCATCACTAACTTTTCAAACTCTTTCGTTTTAGTTGATAGACTTTGCTGCAATTCTAAAATTTCTGTCTTACTCTTTTCATTTACTTGAGACACTTCATTAAGTAAACTTTCATATTCGTTAATTTTTATTGAAAACTCTTCTTTGGCACGAATGATTTCATCTTGTAGGCTTTTGCACATTGTATCTTGTTTTCGCTTGGAGTCTTCTAACTGTTCCAAGTCTAATATTTTGGCACTGAGTTCCATTTTCAGTTTAGTAATTTCCTTGTTTAAGTTTACTTCATGTTCTTTACTTACACCTATGACTGAAATATAAATATTACATTAATTAACCGTGTTTGGTTATGAAGAATATTTGTATGAAACCGCGGTTCCATTGTGCAATTTCTTTCACGCAGCAGCTATGACGTTACATTTATCAGTTTAAAACTACTACATGGAACCCGAATTCAAATACAGGTTTAGGTTAACGTTTCTACTATTCAATGGAATGCAATGACCACTACAATGGAATCACGGTTTAAAGATCAAGATTGATTGTTATTTCAGACTAACCTTTATTTAATTCTAGGGTCTTATCGTCGACTGTTGCTTGTAACTGCGCTAACTTAGTATTAAGATCTATAATTACTTGGCTGTTTTCTTTATTCAGCCTTTCTAGATTTTGTCTTTCAGTCTCCAACTTGGACTCTGCTAGCTGCAGCTTAGCTGATAGAACCGAACTTTGTGTTTCGAATTCTGTTTTCGCTATGGACATCTTGGATTTGGCTTCGTTCAGCGCCTTTTCTGATTCAGCTCTGACCTTTGCTAGTTCGTCCGACATACTCTTTCCTATTGAATCTTTCTCATTATCCTTTTCCTTGAGAAGAGCATACGCTTCATCTAACAGCTTCTGCAGTTCTGATGATAATGCTGAAAACGCAGGACGTAAAATATCAGGCTTTCAATTGTTAAAAAAATGTAGGAACATTAAGGCTCAGAGAGAGGCTGCAGACAGAGCAGCTTTGATCTCAGAGTTGCGGCAACAATCAACTCCTTTAATATGTTTTCTTAGAAACTGTGCAAACATAACAATTTTAGTTCTGAGTCAAGTTGTCAGTTGGGCCAACTCAATTTGCCCAATCTGCGGAGCGCCTTACCTACACTAGATCACATGCCCTGGGCTACTCTTTATTAAAAAAATAAGGTTATTTGTTTAATTAAGAGTATAAGAGAGGTTCTGTTGAGCGTGATAAATAGTTTTTAATAACGTCTCATTATGCAATAAATAAATAATGCTAGTCAATGTCACATAGCATCATGTATCCCGAAACTAAGCAGAGCTTGTATCATGGGAACCTCATGACTGATAAGCTAATGAAGGTAAGCGTACTCTGTGCTGCTGTAAGCTCTTCTTTATGTTGTTCAGCGACGCCTGCGGCGTCGGCCGCGCGTTGGTCTTCAACTATACGGAGCGCCGCGGCCGTTGCGTCCGCTCTCGCCATTTGTAAACCAACATCTGTCTCAAGATCTCTGATACGCTGCTCGAGGACTGCTTTCTCTTTCTAAGGAGGGAGAAGAGAAAACTTCTAAGAAGGTTTTATCAAAATTCAAAGTCAAATACATTTTTCGATAAGGTCCTATTATAGAAACACTTCGAATAACCTTATTCGATAAGCTCCTTTTATAGAACCACTTCGAATCACGTTATTCGATAAGCTCCTTTTATAGAACCACTTCGAATCACGTTATTCGATAAGCTCCTATCAAAGAACCACTTCGAATCACGCTATTCGATAAACTCCTATTATAGAACCACTTCGAATCACGTTATTCGATAAGCTCCTATCAAAGAACCACTTCGAATCACGCTATTCGATAAACTCCTATTATAGAACCATTTCGAATCACGTTATTCGATAAGCTCCTATCAAAGAACCACTTCGAATCACGCTATTCGATAAACTCCTATTATAGAACCACTTCGAATCACGTTATTCGATAAGCTCCTATCAAAGAACCAATTCGAATCACGCTATTCGATAAACTCTTATTATAGAACCACTTCGAATCACGTTATTCGATAAGCTCCTATTATAGAACCACTTCGAATCACGTTATTCGATAAGCTCCTATCAAAGAACCACTTCGAATCACACTATTCGATAAACTCCTATTATAGAACCACTTCGAATCACCTTATTCGATAAGCTCCTTTTGTAGAACCACTTCGAATCACGCTATTCGATAAACTCCTATTATAGAACCACTTCGAATCACGTTATTCGATAAGCTCCTATTATAGAAGCTTAAACAACACTTAAGAGTTTATAAAAGCACTATTATTATGACATTATTGTAAAGGCGGACCGGCAGAAGGCAGGGCACGGCAATTCTAGTAAATAGTAATATAATAAAATATAAACTCATTAGCTCAGAGATCGACCACTTTACGTTAAGGGGCATCCTCTTTGATGCTGAAATCTTGATCTTGAAATCATGTAGTAGGCTTAGGCTTAGAAAATCATTAATCAAATAAAACTTACCTCTATCGCTTCCTTATATTTCTGCAAAAGGAAAAATAAAACATTAAACTATTTTATATTCCAACATCACGAAGTTAAATAACTAGTACTTACTAAAGTCAAGGTTGTATGCAACAAGGATATTAAATTTCGTTTTTATAAATTCATATTCCGTGTCATTATCAAAAATTCAGTCTTATTTTAAGTTTATGTAGTTACTTGAGCAAAACATTTTTTTGTAATATTTAGAAAGGGGGCTTTGCTTGCGTGATTCCCGGTTAATAAATAGCCGGTTATTCCTAGTCTAAAACTATATTATTATTATATTATATATAGCTCGATTACCACTGACTCACTCACTCACTCACTCACTCACTGACATGATTGTTCTCCCAGATGCAACCTCGTAGGGTTGAAATTTTTGGTGGATTCGTATAGAGGAAGTGGGGGCGACCTCAGGAAAAATCTGACATTTCCCCTTTTCATCCCCTTTCACCCCCACCCCCCATGTATCTCGGAAACTATAGGTCGTAGAGGGTTCGCGCTCAAACTAATATTGCTAAGGGTGCTTTTTAATATAAGGATCCGAAAAAAAAATTAGGGGTCCCATACAAAAAAAAAATAGTCCCATACAAAATTGTCACCCCCTCATACAAAACTTTTTTTTTTCTTTTCGTCGATCTCACGGTTGTTCTCCCAGATGGAATCGTATAGATATTTAGTGAAGTGTAGGTATAGGGGTAGGGTAGGTGTTGGGTAGGTGTAGGGTAGTTGTAGGGTAGGTGTAGGGTAGTTGTAGGGTAGTTGTAGGGTAGTTTTTTTTTTTTTTTTTTTTTTTTGGCGTAAAAACGCCTCTCGTTCTCTCACCGCTATTTATTTTGCGGTGATTTTAACTCTTTATTTTGTACTAAAAAACTTATATCTAGATAGTCCGCCCACCCAACCCATTCTTTCTTTAATCTTATAATTATACAATTAAATTGATTATCTTATGGTATATTACAATTATGTATACATTATTATTTATTTATGAATCGATAAATCATATTATATTTAATACATTCTGAGTTTGTAGTTGTAGCGATTTAAACTTAATTATATATTAGTTTATTAATAATTCATTTATTTCATTCAATTCATTTAAGGTATTCTTTTTATCCATATACATTTACAATTAAATCTAATATTAAGCAAAATTTCAAATTAATTAATCCAAATTAAACATTTATAATCTATTACATTTATACACTCACTTCATATTTCAATTCCGGTAAATTAATAATAAACAAATAAATAATAACTCAAATAATTAATAATTAATTAATTACATTACAACTCATCGACTTATTGTTATAATTTTAACATACAATTAAATTAAAATATTTGCTATTACTATATTTCTGGGTTTTTTTTTTTTTTTTTTTTTTTTTTTTTTTACGTTTCCCAAGAGGTACAACAATTATATAGTTAAAAGTGATTAGCAAAATTTTGCGCCATTAGCTTTAGCCGCTGATCTCACTACGCGTTCTGCGTATTTTAAGAATTCACTGTGATTGTCACTGCCTGCAATAAGCTTTACATAATTACAACTTGTAATGTCCAGTCTTAACCTAGTGCTAACTTGCTGGCGTAAAGCGCCGTACCTAGGACAGTCATTGAGTAGGTGCGGTATAGTCTCCTGTGTAGCTGTATCGCAGACGCAGAACGGTGTTGGAGCCAACTTCAATCGATGCAGATATTCCCTAAAACCACCGTGACCGGTGAACAACTGTGCAAGTATATTCGTCATCCTGATTTTCTGAATATGTTTGTATCCATCACGAATATTAGGGAAGAAGAGCTTGGTAATTCTGCCAGTCTCTGCCTCTATGTAGCGTCGATTCCACAGTTCGATGGTGTTCTGGCGGAGGGAGTACTTAAGGAAGGAAATAGGGACTCTATCGTACGCGGGACTGGTCTTTTTCTTGAGTGCTGCTGCCTTGGCTAATTCGTCAGCTCTCTCGTTAGCGGTGATACCTTCGTGTGCTCTGATCCAGTAGAGCAGTATACGTCTGTTCTCTGCAGCTAACTGGCGAATGCGACTCCGGATTTCCACTGCGATGGGGTGTGTGGTGTTAGGATCAGCAATGGTCTCCAGGGACGATCTCGAGTCGCTTATGATGTTTGAAACTGGTGTCGTTGCCTTCGCGATCATCTCCAGTGCCCTGAGGATAGCCGCCATCTCCGCCTGGTAGACGGAGCAATATGGTGCCAGGATGAAATTCGAGAAGCACACTTCTGCTCCGCCCTCCCACCAAGTCACCGCAGCCCCGACCCTGCCCTCGATCTTGCTTCCGTCAGTATATAGCTTAGGGTAGTTGTTTATTTCAGCGACTTCCTCCTCAGTATTAAGGAGACCGTACGGTATTGGGCGCCTCTCTGAAGGTGGAGGCAGCTGGAAAACTTCCACTCTCCTTTCCACCTCCCGCCCGGGAAGCTCGCTAAAAGGTTTACCTCTTTTCAGTTCGTAGAGCTCCGCAGTTTCCTTTACCCTGAGATCCAGAGGGAGTATTCCGGCCAGGCATAGGACCGAGCTCAGTGAAGCGGTTCGATGTGCTCTGGCCACCATAATACCGAACTTTCGAGAGATCTGGTTCAGTTTAGTTATTACGTATTTCTTATCTGTTATAGGGGCCCAAGCACTCGAGGCGTAGAGGATAATGGGTTCGACCACAGCCATGTAGAGCATCCTGGTGATACTGGGATTGAGTCCCCAGTTAGCTCTCGTAGCGGATGAGACCTTTTGAAACACTGTCACAGCCTTCCTGCAGACGTTCTGGAGATGTGTGCGGAAGATCAGCTTCGAGTCAATTGTTAGCCCCAGGACTTTAAGCTCATTCGTGATGGTGATTTTTACTCCATTTAGGACAAAAGTGGGAGTGTCGAACTTGCGCTTCCTGGTCACCACTATAGCCTGAGTTTTGTGAGCTGCGAACCGCATCTTGCTGCTTCCGCCCCATTCTGCGACCATGTCCAGAGCGCCATTGACACAACTGTTCAGTTCCACTATATTACGAGCTGAGGCGATAATCAGAATATCGTCCGCAAACGCCTGTATATGGGCCTGGAGCCTTTCGGACTGTTGCAGCAAGGGGTCGAGTTGTATATTCCACATGATGGGCCCGCACGTTGACCCCTGAATGCATCCCCTGTTTGTGTGTCTCGTAACCTCCTGCCCTGCGTATTGGACGCGTACTGATCTCTCGGACAGGTAACTGTTGATAAGAAGCAGGATGTCATGTGGGCAATTTTTAGAGATGAGCTGCTTAATTATGAGAGGCCACCAAGCGCCGTCAAAGGCCCCCTCTATGTCCAGGGACACTACCGCCACGATCTTTTTGGCTGCAAGGTCGCGTCTTATCAGGCTAATAGCATCGTAAAGTGCGTCCTCTGTACTCACTTGTGGCGTGAAACCATATTGCCTCTTGCTCATAAAACCTGGGCCCCCCAAATGCCACATCAGTCTCGTGGTGAAGAGTTTCTCCAGGATTTTACCGAAGACGGGCAGCAGCCCTATGGGTCTGTAAGACTTGGGTGCCGAGTAGTCTTCTTTGTGTGGCTTCGGTATTATCCTTATGACGGCACTCTTCCATCGTCTAGGGAAGTAGCCGAGTCTCAGGCATCTATTCATGATTCCAAGGAACAGGCCTCCAGAGCTCGTGATAGCATTTTGGCAGATGTCCGCGGTAAAGCCATCCTCACCAGGTGACTTCGAAGGGGAGATTCTCTTGATGACATTGAGGAGTTCGTCCTCACCAAAGCCAACCGTGATTTCTGGATTATGGCTCAGTCTCAGGGATGTCATGTGACGGCGTGTTTCCTCCCGTACATTAGCCTGTTCCTGGTTGTCCGTAGTCTGGTCGTCCTCCGGGTAAAATGTGTCCGCAAATAGCGATGCAGATTCATGCGGAGTAAGAGCGCTACCTGCGTTATTTTTTAGGAGGCAGTCACTCTGGCGACGAGTCATGGTGAGCACCTTATAGACATTCTCCCACATTAAGGCTTTTGTCTGTCCTGTGCAGTACTCCTTCCAGCTGGACAGCCTGGTGTTGATCAGGTTTTCCTTGTATTTGTCCAGGGCCTCCAAATAATACTGCACCATGTATGGTCTCCTAGCCGCGTTCGCCGTACGGACTCTACGTCGAAGCCTGATCACCTTCGCTTTCTGTTCTGATAGCTCCTTAGTCCACCACCCAATCTTCGTTCGTTTGGTTTCCCCGACTCTAGGCATGGACGTGGCGCAAGCCAACTCTACGCAGTCTGAAAAGGTGTCGATGATGGAATTCAGAGCCTCAGGGGATTGTGCAGCCTCTACTGTGTCAACACCCAAGCCTCGGCTCTGCAGTTCATTCCTAAGGCAGTTCTCAAATCTCTCCCAGTCAGCTCTCTTCGTATTGTATCTACGTGTTGTATGCCTCTTTACTAGATCCGCCCTGCTCCCCGTTATTTCGAATGTGATGGCCCTGTGGTCCGACGTCGTTACTAGGTCCACATCTACCTGCCACTGGGCCATGTCATCCAAGATTGCGTTTGTGCAAGCCGTGACGTCGACGATACTCCCGTAGCTTCGGCCATCCCTGAAAGCACTAAAGGTTGGTGTTCTTCCAGAGTTCAGGACAGACATGTCCAGTTGTGCAAGCAGTTCCGCGTACGAAGTGCCCCTAGAGTCCTCTTTGTCTTCCCCCCACCAGTAGCTTTTGGCGTTCACGTCCCCCGCCAGGATGATATGGGGTGTCGCGAGATGCTCGCAGACCCGCTGAATATGCAGGAGGTATGGCTCGATGTCTTCATTTCCTTCAAGGTACACGGAGACTATACCGATCCTTTTATTACCTAGAGTTAAGACAATACAAGTTATATTTTCGGTACATAAGTCAGGGTATTCAGTGATATTTAGCCTATTGTCGACAATGACGATCGCAGATTTTACCGGTTTGACACCACGGTATCGCTGAATTACTTTATAAGTACTCCAAGTTGTAAAACCCCGGTTCCCCACATATGGCTCCTGTACTAGAAGGATAGAAGACTTACGATCCAGAGCCTCCCTAAGGCACTCTTGCGAGGCCACGACCCCTCTGCCTAAATTTATCTGGATCATTTTAATGCTGTGGGTTACAGTTCTAGATGTAAGGTCATCAATCGCCAACTGGACAGTGCGGAGTTGGTCTTGTACCGCATTGAACTTTGGAGCAAGACCTTCGACCGCCTCCGCGACAGAGCCCATCGGAGCAAGCCCAGCGACCGCCTCCGCGACAGAGCCCGTACTGCCGGTATTAGAAACGGCCGCTCTCCCCTCAAGTGCCGGGGCTCGACATGCGAGGGCTCGTAGCTCGCTCTGGATGGTGGCTATACCTTTAATAGGCCCATCAAGCTCAAAATTAAGCCACCCACGGATCCCCTCAGCAGTCTTGTGAGTGGAGAGTATGGCGTCATGGGCCTCTCTAAGCTTAGTCGCGTGAAGTAGATTAACTTCAGCCAACTGCTTAGAGTGGGCCCTTTCCGCCCTCACTAGCTCCTTTGCGGCACGTGTTCGTTCCTGCTCTAACGATACTCTATGGCGGGAGCGAGAATCCGACACAGAAAGGACTATTTCGTAAAGTGCCTGCAGACTTTCCAACGCCTCAACCTTACATTCCCGCTTCATATTGCCAGCTCTTTCCAGTGCCTCTTTCCCCGCCTGTAACAGGTCATTGGCTCTCTGAGAGGCAAGGTCCATAGAGACACCGGATCTTTTAGTGGTAGCCGGCAATATACTGGTGCGTCTGCTTGTGGTGCTCTCCACGTCTGACCAGTCATCGTCGGTTTTAGGGCATGGTCGCGCGATGCCAAGCTTATCCAGTTCCTCGTCGACATCGTACGCTGAGGAAACACTCGAGCACGCAGTAACAGCAATCGGTGCTTGAACTTCCGGTACATGTATGGTGGGCTCCGGAGCCCTTGACGTGCCAGGTCCTATAATTGAGCGAAGCGACACTGGTTCAGCGGATGCTACATCTTTCTTTTCCATGGCCTGTGTTATGGCCTTTTTCCGAAGACCCTTGGAGGCGTTACTCCGGGCCCCGGAAGATACAGAACAATGTGACTTCACCGACATGACTATTCCAATGAGAACAACCCTAACCGCAAAACTTATCTACAGAGAGGAGTACGATGACCAGTGCGAAAGTCCCAACTCTCCGAGACCTCCCGTTCCCGAGTTATAGAGTTTTGAAACAAGAGGCCAACGGAGAGGAAGTTAGGGTAACTCCGTAACCTTTAGGCCTATGAAGACGGAATTTTGAGTAGGCGCAAGTAAAAAGGGGTGTGGAGGCCAATTTGATAAGAAGCAGAGTGGCCAAAATTTTCTACCCAAATACTGGTCAGCAACGTAGAGGAACACTCCCCGACGCCAATAGTGGAAACCCCAACTCGCCAAGATCACAGGATCCCAAGTTACTGACGTTTGAAGTTTCTGGGTTGAGTCAAGGGGGCGGGGGGGTCAGTGGGGGATACGGGGGTTGTGCGCAAGTGACGTATCTCGACAAACGTTCCCAGGAAGTCGGGATTTCAGGTAGAGGGGGTAAGTAGGGGTATGGTGACTAATTCCGGGAAGAGATAAGAGTCGACAACAAATTGTGCCCAGAGTGGGAGCAGGAGCAAAGAGGACTTCTTCCCATCCACTATAGTCAAAACCCCAATGCTCTACGACCACCCGACCCCGAGATATCAACACTTTTGTTTTTGAAGATGGCGGTCAAAATGGCCGCCAAACGTCAAATTTCGCGTATATAAGGATATCTCGGGAACCAAAAGTCGCAGAACCCTGGTGTTTGGACTTGGGACATTCGACCGGTCTAGAGGAACACACACAAATAATTAGATTCCTCAGATTCTGAAGCAATTTCTTAAATTAATCGAAAAAAACACAAAATAAACGATATCTTAGCTCCTATATGGAATTTTCCGAAGCCAAAAACGGTACCTACATTCTTTTTATATCTGCTAATAGGAGAATGAGTGCCGCGCTCGTCAACCACTTTTTAATGGTACCACGTGTCACGTGGTTTTTGCTAAAATGTCTGTATCCCAGCAAAAATGCCTGAAAAAAATCTGATTTTGGTGTCAGTTGTGAAGCACGTTGGACACTTTAAGAATATGGAAGAAAAAAGGTGGGTCGTCGCTGAAGATGAGCTTTAATAATAGGTAGCAAATTTCCAAAAATTTTAAAAATTGATAAAACCTCTATAACTCAGCGAAACATTTACCGATTTTCAAACAAAAAGTGCCTCCGAGCTTGTTTGAGTAAAGGCTGTAATGATCCAATATCAGACTAGTAGGTTTCAATTGGGATCGACGAGCACGTGGCCACGTGGTAACCAGAAAAATGCAAATAGCTCGGTGAGGGTAGGTGATAAAAATACGTGAAAGGTGTCGGCGTGTAGATATTGTAAAGGCCCACAAAACCGTAAAATAAAATGTACTGCTTAACGATCTTGTTTGGCCAGCGCATGCGTTTAAAGGTTAAAAATTAACCTAAAATTGGCCGAATTGGGTGTTTTTTGGCCAAAACGCGTCCGTATTTTTCACCGACAAAACTTTCACAAATATTCCCGTGATGGGGGTCACTTTCCACAAATTTTGACACTTTTCGCACTGCAAACCGAGCACTTTTGCTATTTTTCCGGTTTTTTCGTCGAGGAGCGACCTTAATTTCGTGGCACTTTAGACGAGCGCTGGGAGCGGACTGTTGTAGGGTAGTTGTAGGGTAGTTGTAGGGTAGGTGTAGGGTAGTTGTAGGGTAGTTGTAGGGTAGGTGTACAGTAGGTGTAGGGTAGGTTAGGGTAGGTGTAGGGTAGTTGTAGGGTAGTTGTAGGGTAGGTGTAGGGTAGTTGTAGGGTAGTTGTTCGGTAGTTGTAGGGTAGGTGTAGGGTAGTGGTTGTGTAGTAGGGTAGGTGGTATCTTTTTTGTCTTTTTGGTCTTTTTGGTCTTTTTGGTCTTTTTGGTCTTTTTTGTCTTTTTTGTCTTTTTTGTCTTTTTTGTCTTTTTTGTCTTTTTTGTCTTTTTTGTCTTTTTTGTCTTTTTTGTCTTTTTTGTCTTTTTTGTCTTTTTTGTCTTTTTTGTCTTTTTTGTCTTTTTTGTCTTTTTTGTCTTTTTTGTCTTTTTTGTCTTTTTTGTCTTTTTTGTCTTTTTTGTCTTTTTTGTCTTTTTTGTCTTTTTTGTCTTTTTTGTCTTTTTTGTCTTTTTTGTCTTTTTTGTCTTTTTTGTCTTTTTTGTCTTTTTTGTCTTTTTTGTCTTTTTTGTCTTTTTTGTCTTTTTTGTCTTTAATGTTTTAATTGTCCTTATTGTCGTTTTTGTCTTTGTCGATATCCTCCTTGATTTTCTATATTCGATCCAAAAAAAAATATTTCGTACAAAATTTTAAATCGCTTTATCCAGATTAATATCTTCTTTAATTACTTGTTTTACATCAATATCCTCATTTGTAGCATCTTCGATTTTGATGTCCACATTGATTGCTTCTCCCACAACGATATCTTCTTTGATTGGTTCTTTTACATCGATATCGTCTTTGATAACATTTTTCACTTCGCTATCTGCTTTGATTGCATCTTTCCCTTCGATATCATCGCTGATTGCTTTTCCTCTTCGAATTCCTCTTTAGATTGCTTTATAATTTAAAACATAAACCGCGAGCTGCGTGCAGCTCGCGCACCACCCAACCTCTAGTTATTATTATACTATATATAGCTCGATTACCACTCACTCACTCACTGATTCACTGACTGACATGATTGTTCTCCCAGATGCCACCTCGTAGGGTTAAAATTTTTGGTGGAATCGTATAGAGGGAGTGGGGGCGACCTCAGGAAAAATCTGACATTTCCCCTTTTCACCCCCTTTCATCCCCACCCCCCATGTATCTCGGAAACTATAGGTCGTAGAGGGTTTGCGCTCAAACTAATATTGCTCAGGGTGCTTTTTAATAAATGGATCCGAAAAAAAAATTTAGGGTTCCATACAAAAAAAAAATTATCCCATACAAAATTTTCACCCCTTCATACAAAACTTTTTTTCTTTACTTTAATGACATGTGTCGATGTTTGGTGGAATCGTATAGATATTTAGTGTAAGTTAGGTGAAGGTGTAGGTGTAGGGTAGTTGTAGGGTAGTTGTAGGGTAGTTGTAGGGTAGTTGTAGGGTAGGTGTAGGGTAGGGGTAGGGAAGTTGTAGGGTAGTTGTAGGGTAGGTGTAGGGTAGTTGTTGGATAGTCGTAGGGTAGTTGTAGGATAGGTGTAGGGTAGTTGTAGGGTAGTTGTAGGGTAGTTGTAGGGTAGGTGTAGGGTAGTTGTAGGGTAGTTGTAGGGTAGTTGTAGAGTAGTTGTAGGGTAGGTGTAGGGTAGGTGTAGGGTAGTTGTAGGGTAGTTGTAGGGTAGTTGTAGGGTAGGTGTAGGGTAGTTGTAGGGTAGTTGTAGGGTAGTTGTAGGGTAGTTGTAGAGTAGTTGTAGGGTAGGTGTAGGGTAGGTGTAGGGCAGTTGTAGGGTAGTTGTAGGGTAGTTGTAGGGTAGGTGTAGGGTAGTTGTAGGGTAGGTGTAGCGTAGCTGTAGGGTAGTTGTAGGGTAGATGTAGGTTAGGTTAGGGTAATTGTTGGTCGATTTCAATTTCGATTTCGATTTCGATTTCGATTTAGATTTAGATTTCGATTTCGATTTCGATTTCGATTTCGATTTCGATTTCGATTTCGATTTCGATTTCGAATTTTGATTTCGATTTCGATTTCGATTTCGAATTCCGATTTCGTTTTTTTTTTTTTTTATCTTATTTGATTATTCCTTTTACATCAATATCCTCTTGATTAGCATCCACTACTTCGATATCTTCTGTGATTGCTTATTTTACATCAATATCATCTCTTATTATAGCATCATCCTCTTGGTTACCTTTTTTGATTGCTTCTTTTACATCAATATCATCTCTAATAGCATCATCCTCTTGGTTACCCTTTTTGATTGTTTCTTCCACATCAGTTAACTTTTTTGATTGCTTCTTCAACTTCGATATCCTCTTTGATTGCTTCTTTCACTTCAAAATCCTGTCATATAGCTTTATAATGCACGCCAAAACCGCGAGCTGCGTGCAGCTCGCGCACCACCCAACCTCTAGTTATATTATATATAGCTCGATTACCACTCACTCACTCACTGATTGACATGATTGTTCTCCCAGAAGCAACCTCGTAGGGTTGAAATTTTTGGTGGATTCGTATAGAGGGAGTGGGGGCGACCTCAGGAAAAATCTGACATTTCCCCTTTTCACCCCCTTTCACCCCCACCCCCCATGTATCTCGGAAACTATAGGTCGTAGAGGGTTCGCGCTCAAACTAATGTTGTTAAGGGTGCATTTTAATAAAAGGATCCGACAAAAAAAATTAGGGTCCCATACAAAAAAAAAATATCCCATACAAAATTTTCACCCCCTCATACAATTTTTTTTTCTTTTCGTCGACCACACGGTTGTCCTCCCAGATGGAATCGTATAGATGTTTAGTGAAATGTAGGTGTTGGGTAGGTGTAGAGTAGGTGTAGAGTAGGTGTAGAGTAGGTGTAGAGTAGGTGTAGAGTAGGTGTAGAGTAGGTGTAGGGTAGGTGTTGGGTAGGTGTAGAGTAGGTGTAGAGTAGGTGTAGAGTAGGAGTAGAGTAGGCGTAGAGTAGGTGTAGAGTAGGTGTAGAGTAGGTGTAGAGTAGGTGTAGAGTAGGTGTTTTTTGTCTGTTTTGTCTTTTTTGTCTTTTTTGTCTTTTTTGTCTTTTTTGTCTTTTTTGTCTTTTTTGTCTTTTTTGTCTTTTTTGTCTTTTTTGTCTTTTTTGTCTTTTTTGTCTTTTTTGTCTTTTTTGTCTTTTTTGTCTTTTTTGTCTTTTTTGTCTTTTTTGTCTTTTTTGTCTTTTTTGTCTTTTTTGTCTTTTTTGTCTTTTTTGTCTTTTTTGTCTTTAATGTCGTAATTGTCTTTGTCGATATCCTCTTTTCTATATTCGATCCAAAAAACTTTATTTCGTACAAAAATTTTAATCGCTTGTATCTCCGTAACGGTTAGAGATAGACATGAAAAACTTTTACGGAATATTATGTTATTTTTTTAGCTTAGCTTTCTTATTTCACTACAATATCCTCTGTGATTGTTTCTTCTACTCTGGTATAGTCTTTCATTGCATCGTTCACCTCGATATCCTCATTGATTGCTAAATCCACTTCAATATTATCTTTGTTTGCTTTTTTACCTTCGATATTCTCTTTGATTGTTTGTTCCACTTTGACATCCTTCTGGATTGCTTCTTCCACTTCGACATCCTTCTGGATTGCTTCTTCCAGATCAATATCATCTTTAATTGCCAATTTTACATCAATATCCTCTTTTAAAGGATCTTCGATTTTCTATCTACATTGATTGCTTCTCCCATAACGATATCTTCTTTGATTGCTTTTTTTACATCGAAATAGTCTTTGATAACATCTTTCACTTCGCTATCCGCTTTGATTGCATCTTTCTCTTCGATATCATCGTTGATTGCTTCTTCCCCTTCGAAACCCTCTCTGATTGCTTTATAATTTAAAACATAAACCGCGAGCTGCGTGCAGCTCGCGCACCACCCAACCTCTAGTTATTATATTATATATAGCTCGATTACCACTGACTGACTCACTCACTGATTGACATGATTGTTCTCCCAGATGCCACCTCGTAGGGTTAAAATTTTTGGTGGATTCGTATAGAGGGAGTGGGGGCGACCTCAGGAAAAATCTGACATTTCCCCTTTTCACCCCCTTTCACCCCCACCCCATATGTATCTCGGAAACTATAGGTCGTAGAGGGTTCGCGCTCAAACTAATATTGCTCAGGGTGCTTTTTTATATAAGGATCCGAAAAAAAAAAATTGGGTTCCATACAAAAAAAAATTATCCCATACAAAATTTTCACCCCTTCATACAAAACTTTTTTTTTACTTTATTGACATGTGTCGATGTTTGGTGGAATCGTATAAATATTTAGTGTAGGTTAGGTGAAGGTGTAGGTGTAGGGTAATTGTATGGTAGTTGTATGGTAGTTGTAGGGTAGTTGTAGGGTAGGTGTAGGGTAGTTGTAGGGTAGTTGTAGGGTAGGTGTAGGGTAGGTGTAGGGTAGGTGTAGGGTAGGTGTAGGGTAGTTGTAGGGTAGTTGTAGGGTAGTTGTAGGGTAGTTGTAGGGTAGGTGTAGGGTAGGTGTAGGGTAGTTGTAGGGTAGTTGTAGGGTAGTTGTAGAGTAGTTGTAGGGTAGGTGTAGGGTAGGTGTAGGATAGTTGTAGGGTAGGTGTAGGGTAGTTGTAGGGTAGGTGTAGGGTAGTTGTAGGGTAGGTTTAGGGTAGGTGTAGGGTAGTTGTAGGGTAAGTGTAGGGTAGGTGTTGGTTTTCGTTTTCGTTTTCGTTTTGCTTCTTTCACTTCTAAATCCTCATCGATTGCTTCTTCTACTTGGATAACTTTTTTAATTGCTTCTTACACTTCAAAATCCTCTTTGATAGCTCTTCAATGCAACACCAAAACCGCGAGCTGCGTGCAGCTCGCGCACCACCCAACCTCTAGTATTATATATAGCTCGATTACCACTGACTGACTCACTGATTGACATGATTGTTCTCCCAGATGCCACCCCGTAGGGTTGAAATTTTTGGTGGATTCGTATAGAGGGAGTGGGGGCGACCTCAGGAAAAATCTGACATTTCCCCTTTTCACCCCCTTTCACCCCCACCCCCCATGTATCTCGGAAACTATAGGTCGTAGAGGGTTCGCGCTCAAACTAATGTTGCTCAGGGGTTATTTTTATGTAAGGATTCGAAAAAAAAAATTAGGGTTCCATACAAAAAAAAAATAGTCCCATACAAAATTTTCACCCCCTCATACAAAACTTTTTTTTCTTTACTTTAATGACATGTGTCGATGTTTGGTGGAATCGTATAGATATTTAGTGTAGGTTAGGTGAAGGTGTAGGTGTAGGGTAGTTGTAGGGTAGTTGTAGGGTAGGTGTAGGGTAGTTGTAGGGTAGTTGTAGGGTAGGTGTAGGGTAGGTGTAGGGTAGTTGTAGGGTAGTTGTAGGGTAGGTGTAGGGTAGGTGTAGGGTAGGTGTAGGGTAGTTGTTGGGTAGTTGTAGGGTAGGTGTAGGGTAAGTGTAGGGTAGGTGTTGGTTTTCGTTTTCGTTTTCGTTTTCGTTTTCGATTTCGATTTCGATTTCGATTTCGATTTCGATTTCGATTTCGATTTCGATTTCTATCCGCTTTGATGGCATCTTTCTTTTCGATATCATCGTTGATTACTTCTTCCTCTTCGAAACCCTCTCTGATTGCTTTATAATTGAAAACATAAACCGCGAGCTGCGTGCAGCTCGCGCACTACCCAACCTCTACTTATTATACTATATATAGCTCGATTACCACTGACTCACTGACTCACTGACATGATTGTTCTCCCAGATGCCAACTCGTAGGGTTGAAATTTTTGGTGGATTCGTATAGAGGGAGTGGGGGCGACCTCAGGAAAAATCTGACATTTCCCCTTTTCACCCCCTTTCACCCCCACCCCTCATGTATCTCAGAAACTATAGGTCGTAGAGGGTTCGCGCTCAAACTAATGTTGCTCAGGGTTTATTTTTATGTAAGGATCCAAAAAAAAAAATTAGGGTTCCATACAAAAAAAAAATAGTCCCATACAAAATTTTCACCCCCTCATACAAAACTTTTTTTTTTTTACTTTAATGACATGTGTTGCTGTTTGGTGGAATCGTATAGATATTTAGTGTAGGTTAGGTGAAGGTGTAGGTGTAGGGTAGATGTAGGGTAGTTGTAGGTTAGTTGTAGGGTAGGTGTAGGGTAGGTGTAGGGTAGGTGTAGGGTAGTTGTAGGGTAGTTGTAGAGTAAGTGTAGGGTAGGTGTAGGGTAGTTGTAGGGTAGTTGTAGGGTAGTTGTAGGTAGGTGTAGGGTAGTTGTAGGGTAGTTGTAGGGTAGTTGTAGGGTAGTTGTAGGGTAGTTGTAGGGTAGGTGTATGATAGGTGTAGGGTAGTTGTAGGGTAGGTGTAGGATAGGGGTAGGGTAGTTGTATGGTAGGTGTAGGGTAGTTGTAGGGTAGTTGTAGTGGAGTTGTAGGGTAGGTGTAGGGTAGTTGTAGGGTAGTTGTAGCGTAGGTGTAGGGTAGGTGTAGGGTAGTTGTAGGGTAGGTGTAGGGTAGGTGTAGGGTAGGTGTAGAGTAGGTGTAGGGTAGTTGTAGGGTAGGTGTAGGGTTGGTGTAGGGTAGTTGTAGGGTAGGTGTAGGGTTGGTGTAGGGTAGTTGTAGGGTAGTTGTAGGGTAGTTGTAGGGTAGGTGTAGGGTAGTTGTAGGGTAGTTGTAGGGTAGGTGTAGGTTAGGTGGTTTTCTCAAATTTTTGATTTCGATTTTGATTACGATATTGATTTCGATTTCGATTTCGATTTCGATTTCGATTTCGATTTCGATTTCCAAATCCTCTGTTAAAGCATCATCCTCTTGGATATCCTCTTTGATTGTTTCTTCCACTTCTAAATCCTCATCGATTGCTTCTCCTACTACGATATCCTCTTGATGGCTTCTTATTTTTCAATATCCTCTGTGATAGCTTTACAATGTAACACCAAAACCGCGAGCTGCGTGCAGCTCGCGCACCACCCAACCTCTAGTCTATATATATAAAAATGAAACCCGTTTTCCTTGGTCACGGCATCACGCGTGAATGGCTGGACCGATTTCACTAATTCTTTTTTTGTTGTATTTGTTATTATTAGGAGAAGGTTCTTACGGAAACAAATATTAAGAAATTTGCTACGCTAAGGCGGTACGAAGTTCGCCGGGTCAGCTAGTGTTAAATAAATAAATGATACTGGATACTTATTCACAGCAAGGCTCAAACTACGCAGATCTTGTATTATGGGAAACAAAAGACCGATTTATACTTATGATTATGATGACGTCAGTGGCGCAAAGGCCCGCTTGAGACTCAATAGGTTGCGGGTTCAATTCCAGCTGCGAGACAAATGTTTGTACGATCTGCAAATATTTGTCTCCGGGTGGTCTCGGGTGTGGGTGTTTTCATTGCAGTCATGTGGTTCCCATAATTACAAGCTCTGATTGGTTTGGGGCTACATAAAGCCGGGTTTTCACAGTAAGAGTTGGTCGGACCGAGTGCACTCGGATCTAACTCGACTCGGTCTACTCGGACGCTACTCATCATGTAAACACGTAATCCGAGCGCACTCGGATGCCAGCATATAATACGAGTAGAATCGGACTCTGTTCTATTTTATATTTTACTCGTAAAGCCGCGTTGACACGATCAGAGCCAGCTCGGACCGAGTGAAGTCGGATACCTACTCGGACGCAACTCGGATTGTAGCAACCTCTAATCCGAGCCCACTCGGACGACGGCGTCCGATCTAAGTAGACTCGGACCGTGTTCTACTCATCCGAGCTAGCTCGTATACGAGCTGGAAAACCAAATGGCGGCTAATGACAACAACCAAATCAAACAGTCCAAATTAATTTCCTTTTGCAAGATGCCTTATCTCTTCCACAATTCCGATACAATTTCGCACAAAATCCGTCATTTTTCCATGTTGACTGATAAAAATAATTCGAAGAATGACGAAAATAATCCGAGTTAACTATGTTAGCATCAACAGCTATCCTAGTACACTCGTATGAAGCTACTCCTACGAGTCCACTCGGTCCGAGCCTTGTCCGAGCACGCTCTGATCGTGTCAACGCGGCTTAAGAGTGCACTCAGTCCGAGCCAACTCTTATTGTGAAAACCTAGCTTAATGCGTGCGATGTGTGATAGTGTCCACCATTTATTATATTATTTTAACTCTTCTCGTATGACTGCGTATGGTTTTACCAAGTTTTACTCACATTATAATCCTCTTTGTTGATATTTTCTTCCTCGTTTCGGAACATGAGGTCTTCGACCTTCTGGCGCTCGTCTTCCAGCTGTTTCGCCAGCTTATCCAGTTCCGCCTTAAGCTTGCCATTCTCGTTCGTTGTCTGAAAAAGGCATCATCCCAGGCTTATTAACTGACTTCAAAAAAGGAGGAGGTTCTATGTTCGGCTGTATGTATGTTTTATTTATGTATGTTCATCGATATCCCCGTCAATTGTTGACCGATTTTCAAAATTATTTTTTTGTTTGAAAGGGTAGCATACTTCACAGGTTGTCCCTTTATCCCTAAGAAATTAATATTAAGGGGACTATACATGTCAAACCTCCCTCTCGCTCGCACTATTCAACATTTTTTAAGATATACAATCACTGAATGTAGTTAAGCAAAATATGCATAAAACATGGTATAAAGATATTACATTTTGAAAGAGCGAGCGCATGTTTTATCAGTTTCACAGCATAAAAAATACAGTCAACAATTTATACCTAGGTACATAATGCCTAGGTACTTAATTTAAATTCATTTACAATTCTCTTAATAGAGGTCAGATAGTTTAGTGTATCATCTTCGTTTTAGCAAGGTTTTAACATTAGGTCTCTCGCAACTCTGCCACTTAAAAATTTTTGCACCATCAAACTATCTTTTAATTTTATCGTGAAATGTGGAAAAATAAAAAAATATTTATTTTATCGTGATTTGGAATAAAAAATCCCCGACTTCCGTTATATAACATCGGCAACCATCATCGACCCAGTGGTCTTATAAGACATTAGTTATGCCATGCGGGCATTGTAGATTCAAGGCAAAATACGTCGGTTTAGATAAATTAGGATACGACACTGGTTTTCCCCACGGCCGAAACAGGCCGAGACGGACGGAATTGCGAATAAATCAACATTTACAAAGGTGTCTGTATCTTTTTAAATCTACATCTAGCGATGTCTGATATAATTCTAGGTATTCCAAAAGCCTTTATGACGTGAAACATATCGAGCGGCCTATTTCCGAAAGTTAGTTTAGGCAATTCATTGGGTAAAATTAAATGTAATACGATATTTTGGTTGTAAGAGCTATTTAGCACTTCCAATGCTCCTATCGGCGGGGCTCTATGTACCTACCAATGGTACAATATGTAGGTACATACATAACCTACTTATTTGTGGATGGTGAATGCGACGCACTCGATGCGTTAACTAAAGAAAAACAAACAGTAGGTTATGAAAATAGTCACATAAATTCGACGAGCTAAACTCAGTATTCCCAACCCTACAATCTCGGTGTGCTCACTCTGAGATTATGCATTTGTACATATACCTAAGTAAGTACTTAGCATTGTGAACATTCATTACCTACAATATTAAGATCTATTTCGATTAAGATACACAAAATATGAATGATAATAAATGAATTGTTATCGAATTGAATTGTATGGAATTTGATGGGTGTTTCTATGTATGATATGTATGTATTTACAAAAAAAATATATAAATAAATAAATAAATAATAAATAATAATGCGGGACGTAATCACACAGCATCATGTAGCCCCAAACTAAGCAGAGCTTGTATTATGGGAACCACATGATTGATATACTACATATATATTTTTTTTGTAAATACATACTTATCATATACATAGAAAACAATATATGTGAAGTATAATAGAATCATGTGGTTCCCATAATACAAGCTCTGCTTAGTTTGGGGCTACATGATGCTGTGTGATTACGTCCTGCATTATTTATTTATTTTTATTTTATTTATGAATGAAGGTACCCAGAATGAGAAAAATTGGTAATATCTATATTTTGTTCAGTGGCATAAGTGCGAAAAACATACCTTACAAAGTTTGCGGATATGTCAAGTTTTACAAATTTCACTGCTCCATTTTCATACAAAAAAAAAAGTTAACACAAACTTTGTAGTTAGGTGTGTTTTTCTCGCTCTCAAGCAACTGTACTGAAGCTGAATATTACCTATAGTTAATATTTTTTTTACACGTTATTCCAAATTAAATATAGTACGAGCCCAACATACCTGAGCTGCCTCTTTCTTAAGCTGTGACAGTGCGTTCTCAGCACGATCTGCCTGAAGTGATATTTTCGCGATGTCTGCTCGTTCGAGCTCCCTTTCTCGCATCAACCGCTCCAAATGCTGCTGTTTCTCTCTTAGCAGTTCCTGAAGTGGAGAAGCTCGTTAGTCTTGGCAATAATCCCTAAGACATATCATCTAAACTAGTGAATTTTACATTTTCTTTTCGCAATGACGGAATTTTGGTAGGTACCTAAGAACTTGAATAATGCGTTTTGACAGTACACCAAGAAATATTCTTATTGTTTAGTATATATAATACGTGTGTTGAATGTATTTGGTAGGTACCTAAGAACTTGAATAATACGTTTGGACAGTAAACCAAGAAATATTCTTATTGTTTAGTATATATAATACGTGTGTTGAATGTACGTTTCCTTCCTCTTGCTTCCATTTTCTTCTGCGCCAAGCTCCATATGTCGTCGTCGCCGTAGAAGCACAGCCGTAGACAAAACAAAACTTGGGTAGAGTCCTTGCTCCGTGCTGTAAGAAAACTGGCTGGGACTTAGCTAAGTGAACTACCAATAAACATAACAAATCGTACAGTACACGGTTATTCCCATCGAGATAAATGGCAATAACAGTATATATCGATGATTATTCCACACGATGGAATACTATTAATACTAACGTATAAGAAATACGAATAATAAAAAATATACCAAATGTATTCAAAGAAGGTTTATCTTTTGTAGTGGTAACAAAAAGATACAAAAAAACAAAAACAAAACAACAAGATTTTTAACAAAAAGATTTTTTTTTGTGGCATTTTTCTTGCGAAAAATGAGGCACAGGTTTTTCTTCAAAGCATGTACTCCCCTTTAAATACTCCTTGTTCTACACAAACTATGACAGGTGATAAGCCAATAACGTCATTTATCTCGATGCAAATAACTATTGAGCCAATGACCTAACCTAACCAACTCTACAGTGCGCGCGGTTACTGGTTGACATTATACAAACCTACTAGGGACTAGAATCTATGTGTAACAATATACAATCATACTTTTAGATCGTCGTATTTTCCCTCCATTCTTGATACATAGGTACCAATAAATATGATATCCATGTTACCTTACCTACTAAGTTACTAGATAATGTTAGTATTTACCTAACAGATAAGAACTTAGTAGTACTTAGTATTAGAGAAAGATCATAGTATCTGTTAAAACTATAAGCGAAAGCAAAGTGGTCAGTACAAACTAATAGTTAAACGTAGGTAGTTTGTAGTAACATGCCGATTATAAATAGAAACGTTTGTTATTTAATAAAGCCAGGCATGTAGCACCGGCACGTTTACAAAGCCTTACTTTGAAGATAAATACGCAAGATAAGAGTTCAAGATTACAGTCATACTCAATTATACTGTGTTCTGTAGGCCTACCATAAGTTCTGATTACGTACTTTTTATTTTATTTAAAGAAAGCTTTGTTTCAAATAGTTCTACTCTGGTTGGTTGCTAAAAATGTTTGTACGCATACGCCAGCACTTTGTAACAATTTTTGTCCACCAACGACCTCTACCCTACTCATCACCGACCTCTACTACGAAGCTCTAGTCTATAAAATGGGTCTACTTCAGAGTAACCACATCTAGCAGGCAGGCTTTCTTAGTTGGTTGACGGCTTTCATTGTAAGAATTTTGTAGATTATACCTATTACCTACGCACCGATGATCTCAAAATCCCATGATGTTAGGGTGTTTTCGCACTACTTCCGATCCGAACCCAAATAAAAGAATCAGAGATAGGACTAGTGCGTAAGCAATATCCGAATTTGGATGAGAGATTTATGGATCCGTATTTTCACGGATACGGATCGGTCTCGGATCGGATGTAGTACGAAACCGCCCTTACTGTACTGATCTTTCAGGGCCTGCTCTTGTTGGTGTTTGAGACCAAAAGGATTAAAAGGACCTAATAGCTCTGCCTAGTTTGGGATCAGTGGACAGTGTGTGTCCCGTAATACAGGGTTGGGTAAAATTTAACCTCATACCTAGGTAAGTAACATTAGATACCTATAGGTTTTAGTTTTTAAATTAACCATATGGACAATTTGTGAGTCTGACTAAAATAAACAGTTTTTATTTTTATTCTTATTGAAGCTATCTTTATATAGTAGTTCAAAGGTTTTGTTCTTGGGAAACTATAGGTTTATTTTGAACAAAAAAAACAATTGGATTTTCGGTTTTTTGAAAAAGTTTACAGACTAGAAAATGTCATAATTATCAAAAAAACAAGTTTGTCTCTATCGACTCTATTTCCCAACAGGAACTCTTTCCCAAAGTAACGCTTACCATGCATCAAATCGTAAGAATTCGCGAAAATTAATATTTCAATACTCTATAAACCGTCATCGCCATAATTAACATTGAGTTCATGCATGTATACTTACCTACATTATTATTACCTTTAAACACATCGTGTAACTGTTAAATTTATGTACGTTAAGTATGTGGACCCATTGGATTTATTTAATAATGGCTTTTCAGTCGTGAAAACTAGCACTATGTCGGTGGTGAATGCATCATGGCAGCCAGCAAGCTTTAAGCATTAAGCTATGGAGGAGGCGGCCTTAAAACTCCAACAACCGAGTATATCACTAACTAGCAATTTTTTAAATTAACCCATTTCGTCCCACTGCTGGGCCAAGGCCTACCCCAAACATTTCCACACGTCCCTGTCTTTGGTGGTCTCCCACCATTCATTCTCAAATACATCCAGGTCATCGAACGTTTTCTTGGGATACCCTGAGGTCGCCGTCCGGCAGGTGTCCATATTGTGGTGATGTTCGCCCTAACTACCTATAGATAGCACCGAACTCTCTGTGGTTAGGGATAGATTATTTTCTCAAAAAGAAATATATATTTTTTATGTGCGAACGTACGAACAGTTTTAAAAATAATTTAAATTCTCACCATTTTTATAATCCTTCTAGGGGTTTTATTTAGGGTGCTAGGGTAAGTTACGTTCCTAATATGACTTACTGTAATCCATTTTTTTCCGTACGTAAGTAAACTAGTAACGGTGTCGATTAGCATCGGTCCTATTAACACACATTACGTTGCGTCATAACTGCAACTTAGCTAAAGCATTGCATGATAGGTCTTGAATATAGATAGGTCCATTAAGATTTCTAATTTACTACATTACAGTAAAGCGTGCTTAGGCAGTCCCCCTTCGTATTAAAGTTAGTCAATGTCCAACAGTGGACTGATATAGGCTGGTGGGTACCTAACTATGATATCGCGACGGTATAAAATATAATTTTAGACTTACTGGTGCCTAAATGCCTAGTTTATGGCAACTTCCTGACTATTATATAAAAAGCTCGATATCAATTCATTATTTTTCTCTGAAATCATCAGTATTAACAAACAAAATAGCCATAGGCCTCTTAAAAATGTTGTTATCGGCTCTGTAGATAGTGGTATCTTCTGATAATCTTGTACTTATCACTCATTCATTATTTGATGGTTGTTGATTGTATTAGTCATTGACTCTAGATCAATGACAAGAATATTATGAAAAACCGCTGAAATCCCGTTATAATCTATCACGAAACCTTCTTTAATCGATCGTTCTTTATATATATAGCAATTGAGTAAAAACACGGGACATGATTGATGGCTCACACAGGGTAAAATAGGGGGCTTCCTTTTCTATCATCATTGGATCGAATAAGCTAAAAGCCCACACAAAAACCGATCAGGTGACTGATGACTTCCCGCGGTTTTGTGGAAATAACAGGTTTAATAACAGAAAAAAATAAGTACATTCTAGGTAGGTACCTCCCTTTTACTATATGCGTGGATACGATTAATTTCTTACTCACCTAACCTACCTTAACTGTAATATTAATTACAACTGTAATATTATTTAAACATAACCCTACCTGTGTTACGTTAACGCATAGAATAATTAATAGTACAGTTACTGAACTGTTCTGAAATTTCTCAAATAATAATAGGTATTATCAACCATCAAAAAACGGGTCGTCCTTTATGAAAATGCTTGATAATTTGCTTTTACCCAGAACACTTCAGTTATGAGGCCCTCCACCTAGTCACTGTTTGGATGCCACTTCATTTAGATCCTAGCGCATCCGCCTAATTAGACACGTACTTATACGTTTTATTTATATCATTTCATTTTATATACGCTCTATCAAGCGCAAATGTCAGTAAAGGTACAGAATACGTAAAGCACCAAGCATCTAAAGAATTCTCCTTAGGTAAGCAGGCACACGCGTTCTTCTGAACAAGCGACGCTTGATTTTGATAAATGACTTGTTTACAAGTTATGATGATCACGTTAAAGATTTCCTGTGATGACATCAGCATAACGTGACCACATCTCGTCTTAGGTGGACATTAGCAACAATTAGGTAGGAAACCTAGGATCTCGCGTCACCTAGTTACACATAACACCTACTGGCTATGGCTACGATGGACCAAACTGATCCACCAACCTACGTTGAATGAGTCAAAAGTATGAAATTAACTAATATGTGCTTTTTCTATAATATACTAGTACCTACCTCTTCTATCTGAGTTAAGTACTATACCTACATTCTTATCTAACGTACCTACTATGACTAAGCACAGTTTTTATGCCTCTTACATACGTATACGTAATTTAACGTACCTAGGTGAAACATATTCGCCACCAACCAAACCGCAATTCTATACTTGGGATTCCAAAATGTACCAAGATGTATTTAGTGTAAATTGTGCACTGCGCAACATGCATCTCCCTCACCTGAACAAAGAATTTGGCAGCTTGACTTGATAATTAACATGAAACACTTCTTTTGACTTCACCTTTATAAAAAAAATGTTTTTATCTTTATCATATAGGTACTTAATTGGTCTTTAGTTATTATCAAAGATTCCTAATTAGACTATATTTATAACTTTATAAGGCACTGTTTGTTTTTCGAAGAAATCAATATAAAAAAATAGACAAGTTAGGTAGGTACTAGTGTTAGGCACAGAATAAAGAATGGGTTAAGACCTCTTTCAACAGCCTTGAATAACGTCAAACTAAGATTTATAATTGCCCGTTTAAGTGACAAGTTCAAAGAATGTGGTGAACTAGGTATAACTTCTGTTATATTATTTAAATTTACTTGGTATGCTATGTAAACAAAAGTGTGAAGCAAGTAGTACGTATTTTACCTTTCTATGCAGTTCTCTTTAATTACTATTTCAAATTTTGGTCCAAAGCATATTTAATTGTACTCAACATGCTAAAATAGTATCATACAATACAAAAAGTTAGAACAAAGCTAGCATTTCAAAGGCAATTTCAAGTACCTACCATTAAAATTTCTGGTAACGTCCTCTAAGTTAGTTACTATCGGTCGCATTTCAAGGGCGACGCCGAAACAGTCAAGGCCACCTCGTCCGTCACAGAAGGGTGTTTTATTATTCAAAGGCCCTACTCGGCTATAAGGTTACGTAGGTTTCATATTAATCACCAGTCAAGGGCAACAGAGCATGCCCACGCGTACACTCATTCGGTGGCAAAAGCTAAATGTACAGCTTGTATTAGTGCAATAAAACAACACAGGTTTATAAGACTTACTTTATTAACACCAGGAATATGCAGGGGTAATAAGACACGAAAGACTTAATATAGTTTATTAAAACAATGTCCTTAGACCCTATATTAAAATTAGACACTAATAAAACAATGTTAATCTAGAGAAAAAGTAATAAGTTACAATAGAAAATCTAAGAAGCAAAGTAAAAACGAGCCTATTAGTGCCTTAATTAATGAATATTATTATTTCTTACAGGCACTGGTCATTAATATTAATAATTATTAAAATGATTCCATCGAAAGTAGAAATGCATGTTCACAATTTCATATAAATATATGTAAGTATAAATCAAACATATCACAGTTTTGCCTCTGACGTTGGTAGCTAAGCATTTTGTAACTTCGTGGTTACAATGACAACTAATTTCTAAGAAAAATACATTACAACATTTATGCACAGAATCTGTATTGTACTTGGTGTATTGTCGGAACATGATTTAAATAAATAGGTATAAAACTTTGTACTATTTAGTGCGCTATATAATGGACAAAAATGTCTCGTTAACAGTAAAATCGCATTGCCTGTTTAAGTTATGAAAACACTTAAATCAAAACCTTTAGTAATGTTAAACAAAAACTTTATCAAAACAGAAAATACATTCGTTGTTCGTTAAGATCCTACGTGAAAACAGTCGTAACAAAGGCCCCTATCGACCGCGGTAGCTAGCTTTCATAACGACACGTGTGCTAAACCTCAGAACTTGGAAACCTGCATTACGTCCCCCCAGCGTTTCGCAACTTTGCCAAGCATTCTATTGCCAAATGCCTCTGCACTCACAAAACATCACCGGAAACTTTACATCGCGGTTTTCTGAATGAGGATATTTCCAGTTTAAAATCACGTGTTCAAAGATAATCTACAAACTTCACCATAAAAGAAGATAGATTAACACAGATTCAGAATCACGTGTTCAAAGATAATCTACAAACTTCACCATAAAAGAAGATAGATTAACACAGATTCTGTGATGTTGAGTGTGTGTGGGGAGGTAACGCCGTTTTGACACCTAACACACGTACGCAGCAGAGCTGTCTACCGCGCCGCGATAGTGGAGTACTGTACCTGAAGTGCGTTCTTTGCCGACACAGGGGTGGACGAGGCCCTTGGAGCACCAACACGCTGCCGCCGTGCCATTAGTGACAGTGCATTCGAATCGAATCAAACATGAGGGAAAACAACACGCGTTAACGCAATCGAAAATGCCACTACAACATTTACTTCCACGACTCTTCTTGGTTTTACCGAGACGTTACAAGAAACGTCGCTAATAAACCATATCAAAGTCGTTAAGTAAATACAGGCTATGTGTACTAATATCAAAGTGTAAAAATACGTAACTTACAGCGCAATGAATGATTCAATCATTACAAATGTTATCTATAGACGAAACGAGATATAATGTTAAGACCTATGAACCGAAAGGCTGAGATTCAATCATCGTTTTTGATATTTATCAACTTGATTACGGTGTTTCTAAACTTTGATACATAAGTACAACAAGAGGCGAAGTAGAGTCATTCACATAGGAAATAAAAGGCAAAGTGGACGTAGACAGTAAATAAAAATGTACAAGGCACTTGTTTGAGATCAGAATTTAGTGGATAATGTAAATGACTGCACTTGCCGTTGACAGTTCAGGTGTTATTATACACACTTCACGTGCCAAATTGCATCAAAAAGCACTAAAATCTAAATCTAATCTAAATGAAGATGAATGTCAATGAGGAATGTAATATACAAAGGGAATTATTACTATACTTTATTTGTCTTTTGTGCAATATATATAATATGATATCAAAATAAAAAAATATGTCAAAAAGTAAGGTATAATAAATATATGTAGAGTGATATATATATATATATATATATATATATATATACGACATTAATAAGTTTTGCGTCTATTAGAAAGAAGATTTGTAGTATGGGAATGTCATTATATTTATGTACATAGTTCAATAGTAAAGATATGGTGGAATGACTAAATTCAACGCAAAATATTTAGGATAGGGGTATATTTTACAAAACGTAATCAAGTTTATACTTAAATATTACATACTTGCAATGAATTGTATCTTTTAATTGAGATTTTTATGCTTTATTGTAGGTATAAAAAAAGAGAATTGTTTTAGGATATCTAAAAAAATAAATATCCTTATATAATGCACATGAAATTAGTTAGCAAACTATGCAATATCTTGTTAATTGACACAAACACGAAATAACTAGATAATCAGTTCCAAATGAGATTACCCCATTGTAATTAATTAATAATCACAGCCGAAGTTTTTAGGTATAATTTTATAGGAATAAAACAGCCTCTAATGTGTAATTTTTGGGAACAAAATGTTCTAAACTAGAAGCCGACTCATTAAAATATTCATTTCTTCACACATACCCAAATAAGTCCACAATTCACTATACAAAATCATAACGTACATTAAAGTGTAACTACAAATAGTGATAGTGAACCGAGAACTGATAAATATTAAAATGTTAGGTAATGCAAATTAAATTATAATTAAAACACAAGGGCCAAACCAAGGAGTGCCAGCTACAGAACAAAAAACTCAAAAGAGTCATGCCAAACAAGCGTTCACTACACAAATATACGGAACGTATAAACTGTACCAGAACTATTGCATGTCGCGCCTACCCTCATACTATAAACATTGGTTACTAAAAAAACGGCACTTTTATATGAAGATCATATTTTATGAACTTACACCTAACTCCAATTTACTAAAAGATTAAATACTTCGTAACACGGAATGCAGGAATATTTAAATCAATATCACTGCGGATGTTACTGTTTCTAGGTCTATGTAGTTTCTGTTTACGTATAACAAGGTTTTTAAGACGGAAATTCCAGACACCAGTTGTGCGCAGAGGCTCGTATGTCGAGAATTTGTGCCCAAAGTAAAGGACCTTCGAGCGTTTAATCGTTCAAATGTACACGACATAAGGGTAGGTGAACTGAAACGGCGACACGCAAGAGTAATGGTAGCTCTTCCCAAAGCCCGCAAAGTGAGTGCGCGGCGGCGGCATCTCGACGAATATTTCCGTAGCTGCGGCACTCCCGCGGCTGGCCCTCGTCACGGCGGCCGGCCGGCCCGCCCATCGCACCACCTCGCCGCCGCCAGAGCCCGCTCCGCTCTTCGAGGCCCGGGACAGAGCACCGCTGCTGCTGCCACTCGACACGCTGCGCCTACTTCTATCCGACGACCGCGTCTCAAAACTTAGAACACTTTCAGAACAGCGCCACGACTTAGGCAGCGTCTCGCTGGCCCAACGTCGCGGGCTTAAGTCTTTGCATTTGTCGTTGGGTTGGAATACGATGTCATAGTAAACGCGCGGTTGCGGCAGAGCGATGATGGCGCAGCGGTCGGCTTCGACGTGTTTAACGAGCAATGTCTTATCGAGCAGACTTGGGGCACTGGTGTGCGGACGAGAACGGCGGTTCCCTGGCGGTGGCGGGGAGCGCGCAGAGCGAGGCTCGGCCGAGCGCGCGCGGGGCTAGCCTACCTGAGCGCCCAGCGACGTCACCCCTAGCCTCACCCCCATACGGGACGACGCGATCGATGTGCCCAAAGATGTGAGAGAGTCGCGAGAGTTAGATCGACGCAAGGGTGTCGCGCGGCCGTTGCTGTGGATAGCGCAGGCACCGGGCTTGCGATTCGATGGTGACCGTGTCACCTTCGATATCGGCGCAAAAAGACCGAAGCGAGGTGAGCACTCGAAGTACCTGAAAAAGGGATCGAAAATGTTAAAGCATCATTAGCAAAAGTACATCGTTCAATCTGGCAGCATCATTTGGCTATACCTCTTGCCATCGACAGAGCCGTCATTTTTCCCGAGAGGATCATCAAGCTCAACACCGGCCCAAACTCCGGGCGCGAAGTCTGTGTTGCCCACGAATCGTAAAGTACCAGCCTTACTTCCGCGGCTACTGGACACAATAACACGATCGCCCATGCGTACTTCACCGTTTGCCGTGGTGGAGATTGAAGCATCTGTGAAAAAAATAATCAATAAAGCATAGGTAGTTCATTAGTACTTATAGTTACATTTCTGCGGAACGAACACCTACTCATTTTACTGCTGACAATGCTGCGTATGCTTCCGTTTGGAGAATGTGCGCGTCTCTGTCTGCCCATACCGGAAGGAGGGCGTTCAAAGACACTACCCGCATCGGATACTGGTGAGGCATCGTGTGGCATGTGCGTTATGAGAGGAGAGCGTGTGAGACGTGTCAAACGGGAGAAAACCCCACGTTTTTCTGGGCATTGGAAATAGCGCACTCCAGCGACAGAGCCGTCATTTTTTCCTGGAATTAAAATAAAAGTACGTAAACCTAAGGTATAGATTTCAAATATGTAACAAATAAAGTAAGTTAAAATACGTATAGCATACCAATGGCATCATCCAGCACGATACCAGCCCACTCTCCTGGTGCGAACTGTGTCTCACCGATGTAAGCAATTTGGCCTGGCTTAGTGCCACCGACCCATACTCGCTCACCGATTATGAAACTGTCAGTGTCCTCTGTCAGTACGACACTGTGGTCTGAAATAGATGAGTGTCCTGTTAAAATAACTGTTAAGACAACTAAGGTAATAGCTGAAACTAAATTACCTATGTTCAATGAAATTTCTTAATTACACGATCATAAAATCTGTGGCTTGAGAAAGTTAAAGAGTCTACTAAGGATTGAAATTTATAGTCTTTTGAATATGTATGGCCTTGTCATTTCCTATGCTGTGCACATTTATGATGTGCGTGTGCTCACATGACTAGAATATTTACCGTTGTATGCAAGTGCAACGGCCGGTGAGGAACTATTTGCAATCCAGTTTGCATATCTTAATGTTACATCGAAACTTTCGCTTCAACAAACTGCATTTGACTTGAAGTCTTCAGATAAGCAGTTGCAGTATTCATACCAAAGCTCATGCGTCAACCCGGTGCAGCGAAAACCAAGCAAACATTCGCAAAATATTTCAAACAATCAAGAGCGTGATTTCGTGGTTCTACAAGGTGTGTTGGCCGTGGTGATTTCTATGCATAATGCAGTTCATAAAAGCACTATCTGCAACATTCGTATCTTAGAGTTTCTTTATCATCATAAAGGAACTCTAAGATACACATTATTTGAATGAAAGGTTTATTCGAAATATTGCAGAACTGTGAATACAAGAACTAGGAAAGTTTATTTTATCACATGGTAATAAAATAACTTTCTAAGAATGATTGGTGCGTGTGAATTACCTGAGGACCTTCTAAGGCCCGCCTCGCTGAGCCGCCGAGGGTGCTTCTCCCACAGCGCGTCCATAGATGTGCCGGAGAACGTGCTGCTAGCTGCGACCACACACAAGCGTACGCACACTGACATTAGCCACTAGTCTACTTAAAACATACCTACGTGATTCTAACATAATCTACCTAAGAACATGATCCAAAACAAATACCGTTGTACTTTGAGTTTAGATTTATATGTAACTTTTGATTATTGAAATTGTCACACCAGCTTTATTCATGTATTGCTGGAGCACAATTACAATGTTGTCAGTTTTAGTTATTATTGTTATTTTCTAAATATAATCATGCCCCGAGATCAGCAAAAGAGAGCCAACAAACTAGGTAAGTATCTAGCCAAGGTTGAAAAGAGTTTTCCAAAATTAGAGCAATTTGATAGTATCTTAAAGCTCTATCCAATAGAATGAGGGTCAAGTTAGCTACTTTAAAACTGTTGGCGTTTTGACAAAATTATTTATGACATGTGAGGCAACATCCGAGGCGGACGTAAAAAAGCTACACAATAGTTAAAAGATTGCTATTCGATTGTAAAACAATGCGTCTAATTGGTTGTAGGCGAGGCACTTTTGGCAGTTGTCACGCGACCTACTGCAGGTTCAAATCGAAAAGGTTGAAGATTTACCAATTCGTAAGCTTTAACATTTCATTTATTATCACTAGCTTAAAAGCTTTTAACAGTTTAATTGCAATAAAACCGGTCCCAAGGATAATTCCAATATTAGTTGGTTAAGTATCAATAAAATTATAAACTTTACGATCTTTTGAAGTTATTTCTATAATATATATTTTATTTACTTTTGTTAATATTGATTTTATTATCATGCTTCGTTTTGTGTTAACCGTTTCTCTTTTGTTTGATTTAGATTAATGTTATTGTTTAAGATATCTATAGTTCACTAATTGTTTGTAATTGACAAGACTATTTATAAACTAGATTTAAGTTCAGTCAATTCAAGTTAGTCTATTCATTAACGTCATGTTTATTATAATAAGTATCTATCTAGTGGCTGAACATGTAATCACGACCCGTCACCGAATGAAATATGTTGAATCCAATTTGAACGGACCTCCACCGTAGTTAGAAACAAACTTACTCGATGCCTTACGGTAGCTTCGCGGTCTGTCTGGCAGACTGCTGCTCACCTCGTCCTCTTCGTCTTCGATCAAATCTGATCAATGGTGAGACATAATGATGAAATATAAACAAGTGATTAAGAGGGAACATTTACATAAGTATGATGTGATTGGGGAAAAGCTCGTGCAGTGCATGATAATTATATTGCAATAGAACAAGTAGCCATATCATGCTTCACACTATTCTCATGCTGTAAGAGACAACATAAAACTAGCAAACTAAGTACATAACAAATAAAACTCACCTGATAAATGTTTTCTCGAAGAGTCGTCGCTCAGCTTCCTGAGCGTGTCCGACGAGCTGCCGTCTATGACAACAAAAAACAAAGACAAGTAAAGCAAAAACCAAATAAAAACATGCCGACAAAAAATTTACATAGATGACGTGATATCACAGAAGGCAATTGAAAATTTACAAAACATACACTGCAATTAATAGACATAGATTAAAACGAAGACATTTCGATTTGATGTCATGGATTGTTTGCAATGCAGATAGGGTAGAGTTTGATAAAATCGTATAGGTTTAATTGTATGACACCCACTGAAGGGCTTGGATTCAAGGCACAACTGGTGTGTCGACACGTTTGAGTAGGCTCACAACACAACCTGCAGTGGGTGATAATGATAATGTTAAACTTGGAAATTGTCTATTCAATAGCGATCATGCTGTATCAGTTAATAGTTGTTTACATAAAGTAGAGCACCAACAGGAACTGTTCAGACAGGGTTTAATAAAGGCTACGTAATTAAATATAAATTGTACTTATATATCTATTTATTTAGGCATTGTCGTGGTAGTAACACTTTTTAAAACTTTGATATTTGATATAGCGCAATTTTTTTTTTGAACCAATTAAAAATCACTCACAAGACACAACCTTATCGAAATCTGATTATGCTGGTTGATGCCGAAGGCATCCGGCTAGCTCTAGCGTATGTCCGGCACTGATCGTCGATTCTTATTAATCATCAGCGACAACTACGCAGCAGACCGGCCTTGTCGACGCGCGTGGGTTTGCACATCATAACTCAATACTCATATAAGAAAAGAGGCTCATCTCAACTACGCCCACGAAGAGGAAAATTGAAGAAAACACAAAGAATATGAATGAAACAACATGGACAAAACTCCAGATAGACAAGAAACCAAGAAGTGGCTAAAACTACAGCAAATAGAATTTAACAATAAGGACAGGAAAATCACACGTATGTTTTTCCTATCTACCTTATAAATTAGTACAATTAAGCAGACAATTAGTCTGCACTGCATGTCATTACAAAAGGTTCAAATAATTAAACTGTTGATGAAGTTGACTATATCAGGAACTAGGGATAAAACACCGTTAGATTAGTAACTCCACTCGTTATCACATACTTATAACTGAATAATCGTCATTCATAGATAATAGATGGAGTGAATTGTTATTATCATAATTAAAATAATAATTAGCAATATTATGTGGCCACCTTTTCCGCGTGGGTTCGCATTGTTGTTTATTGCTAAATATTGTAAATATCACATCATCAGTGATAATTACTGAGCGAAATCATAAATATCTGTAAAGCAATTGAAACATAAAGTAGCCTGAGTAATAAAATCAATGGGACATGCATGTCGTGAGCCAAATTAAAATGGTGGTGCGCCTCGCTCACAGCGGCAATAGCTCATAAATTATGTAAAGTTTAAATAGAGTAGACGACGGTCTTCATTGATTATGTACGCATTGCAACTTTTCCCATACTTTAACAAGGGAAACCCACGTCCGATGTCTTTGTTAGACGATGGTGAAAACAAACGACATTTGAAAATACTTTAACTTTATGGCCGTTTTCAATTCAAACTCAAACCACAACGTGACATTTCATTTGCAACATTACCATAATAAGAGGGGTTTCCACGATTGACGGTCAAATGACGGTCGCCTATTGTAATGTTAAGAAGGCATTTTATCATAGCTATTGAGCACGTATCGTGCATTGACAACAATGTATTTCGCGATGTTAAGTGGCAGGGACAAATTACTGCTTAAATATAGGTAACACTAACATAACAACGATTAAATCTCAAAGAACGGATCATTTTAGTTACGTATATTTGTACAAAGAGATAACCTTTCTGATAGCTACTTTAAAATGACTACATTAACGCACTACAGAACAGCAGGTGTCATACAATGGAACCAAATTGGATCCCACGCTTACCTCGTTCTTTGCTCTCATCATATCAATGTGGGGGCGATAGGGGGGCGACAAATTTAGTTCCGAATACCCATACTCCCTTTTATCAATAAAGAAGATAAATAAAGCAGGCAAAGGCCAATGTGAATAATGTAGTAGAAAATGTCAGAGTAACAACATTTATGGCCAACAACCCGATGCAACTCGATTTAAAAACATGATGTAATTTCTAAAACCAACTCGTTCGTATTTACAATTTTTATTAACAGAGAAACTTAAAGACGTACATACTTAAGTAATAATTTACTGAATCCGAAGTCGAATTTTATTTGTGGTCAAGTTCAAGGCGTTGTTCAATAAGTAGCCACCACTATGTAAACAATCAGATGATAAATGCAGCTTCCAGTGAGGTGTTATAAGGTGTTATAGCTTGGGGACCATTACCTAAAGGCAGTATTTTAATCAAGACTAGTGACCACAATCTTCCGGCGAATAGACACTAATTCCTCAATTAAGGACAATTTCGCGGTTAGCTTTCATGTGGAACCAATTGATGCAACAATCACATGCTGCAAGACAGATGCAATTTTCAATGCCAATTATTCTGTTTAGAATAGTTCCCATGAATTTAATTTCTTTAAATGATTCTACGCCTTAATTCGACTATTAGTAACTAGAGAATGAGGCAGCATAGAGCTTAAAAAGAAATTGCGCTCTAACAACAAACGAAAACCAAGGGTTGGTAATTGATTTTATGAATGAAAATAGAAATGTACTTGGCTTCTGACATTTGGATGATCAAAATAATGTTATGAGGAAGTCTTGTGACCTAGCACAGTGCAGTAGGCTTAGCACGAGAATATTTGACCGAGTTGGCGGCCACAATGCTGCCGCGATCCAGTACTCTTCAGTCTATCGACCGAGCTATATAGGATGTTACGTTACTTCTATTTTTCTAAGCTGAATGAATCTATTTTTGCATATATATCTTACCTTACATGTTTTTCTATATCCCAGGACATGCAAGTTAAATAAAAAAGTTTAAAAACGAATGTGTTAGCAAATTTCAAGTAATATGATTGGTCTGTAAAAAGCTGTTGCACGTAGTGTTCACATTTCAACCAATTATTTGAAACGATGATGATTACTCTTAAAAATCCATTGATGGATCACTCAATACAATAAAAAAGAGGTTTATTGATATGCATGACTCATCTGCAATTATGGCATCGATATTGCCCGAGCCTTATAATAAAGTTGGAAACAGACGCAAAACGAATAAATTTGTATTCTTTGCAAATGAAAAGAAAGATTGCAAACCTTATATAGAATATTTTAAAACCCAAAAAAGGTAATTCAAGTTTCAAAAGTGTGCAGGTAGCCAAACTGCTAATAAGTTATGTCAGTAAGATCCCATATAAATACTTTTTATTTGTCATTCATACAGAGCTAAAAGATTTATTGGCTATTGTTTTATTTGGAGTACAAGTTGCGGTTATCAATTATATTTTAATTAAACCGTGACGATACTACCAATCACTATAAGAATTACATGCTTTAACTTTTTCCCACACAAATCTTATTCCTAGAGATAATCACAATCACATAACAAATTCCATGCAACAACATGGATAATATTTAAGACCGATAAAGGAGTAGCGTTGTCGATTATATCAATAATATCAATACTATTTTACAACAGATAAGTAACTGGGAACGCAAATAACCCGTATCTGTTTCAATAGTCATGAATAATTGAGCAGATAACACGAGTCGATCGGTCGGTAGAGCTGTAGAGCCCTTAGGGTCGGGTATAGACGAGTGAAACCAATTGACTATTCAGGACACGTTCGTTCCCGCTACGCTAATAGGCAGTAACTCACACCTGGCATGATAATTGAGGATCGTCATTCAAGCTGTGTTTAATTAGTCCACGACACTGCGGGTTTTAAAATATAATTTCAGTAACACTCAGCTGGAAGAGAAATAAGAATGGAATCGAATGTTGCTTGCAGAATTAAGGAAAATTACCTCTCAATTGAGAACATTTGAATCATTTGATTACACTTGAAGGGATTGAATCGGACTTGTTTAATATTCAGTTAAGAATGCAGTTGGCAATGGATGGAAACTATTTTTTCACTACAGACTTATAACTTCCAGATTGTATAAAATACACATGGTTAAAGTAAGTAGATGTTATTGTTTAGTTACCGATTGATTCAATGACAATGAAGTTAATGCAAACTAAGCATAGAGAAGTAAGTAAAAGTTGATAGATTATCACAAAAAATCTCTCTTTCTCTCACGAATAGATGGGACCCTGGTTTGGAACTTTGGACCATGGTTTATGAATGGGCCTAAGAAAAGATTTGCTTCAGCAATAAGGAAGAGTTGTAACTCCTAGCTTGGGGAAGACGGGAGACGTAGATCGAGCACTGAACTTCTATAGGCTGTTGATGATGATGATGATGATCTCCTAGCAAGGAAGGCTGAAAATAGTATACCTCTACGCCAGCGAAGTCACGGACTTTCCTCAATTTTATATTATCGACTGTGATAAGCACTTGGTCGTTAAGCATGACATTGGCAAACTAGGTCTTAGTGCAGTTGTAATTGAAGCCAGTCACGAAGTTCACCATGCAATAGGCTTTGTTCTCACGGTTTCTGAAATATAGCGCCGATCGTTATCTTTACCAATGATAAATGTGTCCAGAAAGCTCGCGAGCCAATCTAATAATTCTAACTTACAGTTTCTACCAGTTTATACACGACAGAGGCCATAATCTAGCTAGTCACTACAGTTATGTCTTGCACAAGATATAAAACACTACACGTAAATATTTTAACAAAGGTAACTAAGCGTTTGATGAGCACATAGACACAGAAGAGGATAAAACGTGTTTAAATAACACAGTCAAATAAGCTCATGGATACAAATCTGTTTGAAAAGGTGACATCAGCCTACATACTGCAGAAAGAAAAGATTCTGGAGCAAACCCTTTGCCGTGACTCCGTGTTTGTTTACCAACGTTAAAGTAGTTAAACATGAGTCAGCAATGTTGGTGCAAGCTCATGGAATAGTTGCAGACGTGAAGTGGGCCCCTATTATAGCCAACTGTGTACACAGAGCTAAGTGACGTAGGTAGTGTAGGAATTCTTACATTTTACTAGCACAGTCGAACGAGTGTTTGCATCGTTCTAGTGGAACAAAGAAGAACATGCGACAAGCTTTATTTTAAGTACTACTATATAAGTAAGTACTACACAATAACAGAAGGCTGTAGTTACCCAGAAATATCGCCTTGAACTTGAGTGCGTCTCACATGATATGACGTAAGTGTTTCTGTCAATAAGGCAATTCACACATTTGATTGAATGCTGTCGTTTACGCCACGTATTCATCATAAATCACAGAAAATCGGATTATGATAAAGATGAGATGTTTTTGATGAGTTTATTAATATCTGATTGAAGTTTCTGCGCATGTGGCTGAGTTAAGTACTCTGAAATTTAATTTTATATGTAAGAACGCATAACGCAAGATCTTTCTTAAGGAATCAAAAAGTTCCATGAGTCATTAAAATTGTTGTAAGACTTATGTAGTTATTAAATTATATAAATACTAAAGGACATTGATTAGATATTTTGAAATACAGCGTTATGTTATGAGCAATAAATAGCAAACCTATTAAAGGTAAATACTAAGAAAGTCATTTTATTGCTAGAATTGCTTTACCTTGAATACCATATTACAAATAATCTTTTTATATAAAATACTTTGAAGCTGACTGACTGACAATGAAAACCACATCCAATCATAAGTCCATGAGACCTGGAAACTTGGAGGGCATGTTCCTTGCATAGATTTCCTGTAATTTAGCTCCAGAAAGAGTGCAATGATAAAAAAACTTTTACGCAGCCAAAGTCACAAGGAGATAGTCCCGGAGAAGGTAGATGCCTACGTGTTTATAATGTTTGTATGTTCTGATATTTGTTATCAACAAACGATAAAGGATTCGAAGAAAAGAACACGACAATCCAATTACGGTCAACAAAGAAATCATGGAGCAGGTAGATGAAAAAACATATTTGATGATGAATTTTCATGAATCACCATTAAAAATGTAATTAGGTTTTAAACTATTTACAATTTTTTTATACTTACTCAAAATACAATTTTAATTACTAACTAGGTAAGTTTGAATGGCTATCTCGTAGCTACATCAATGTACTACAAATAAAGTCGGTAAGACGAACAATACAGATGGTTGTTATTTTATTTAATCATGACCTGTGATATATAGATAATGTGTCTTTAATATCAAATACATTTTTAAATTCCTTATAGCAAACACCCACGTGGAAATTTCAAACTCTCGTAAAATTTAATAGCCTTCTAAAATTGGTGAACGCTACCGTTCACTATGTGTTTGTTGCATACCAACTTAAATCAATGCTCAACTTAATAAAGTTCAGTTGTGTGTGTTATAGTAGGTTTATAAACATAAATCTACGAGTGTCTTGAATCAGCCCTAGATAAGAATTGGTTCATGAGGACACGGAGGTGCCTCTAATCTAACGAGATAAGATGATCTACAACACCGTCATTAGGTTATTATTCACTTATGTTATGAGGATGGAAAAGCAAATTGCAGCGCTTCATCAAAAGGGCTTTATAAAAAAGACTACTAAGGAATAATATATAATGCCTTAGAATTCTTAATTTTGTAACGATGCAAGTGTCTATCTAGAGCCGGGTCAAAGACATTCCCTAATAAATGGGTGGTCGGGTGGATCTTGCCAGCCGAGACGGCGCCCGTGCAGACAGCTATAAATAACTGAAACGACGAAGTATTCCATAAAAGTGTTTATACTTTCAGCAGATTTGGCGGAAATCCAATGTTTGACAATTCAATAATAATTGGCCAGTTAAGTTAGCTAAGTACGTATCAAGTACCTAATAAAACGATCAACAATATCCATGCTATAAATAAACTTCCTGGAAAGTCAACCAAAGGAGAACACGTTCATCAGAAATCACTTGTGATCTCAGCGTGCATTGTCCGCGGCGCGGCGCATAAACAAACATATTGTTGCAATAATTTTATTGATACTACAATAAATATACCAATAATTTAATGTTCACATGCAGATTATATAGATTTTGAGAACTATTTTGGAAAATAGAAGAATAGTGTAGTCTAGCTAAAAGGAAAGATAAACTGCGATGCAGACGTGGCTTTTTATGGGTTCGTGTCGAGGATCCGACGTGCTTAGAATAAAGTTAGTTAGCAAATTATTCACACATACTCTTTCTCTGTCTTTGACTGTGAAAGAAGAAATAATACATTTCAAATTTATTTCAATACAAGTAAAATGCATGTTATGAAGTTATAATATGACTCACCCACTAGTTTAATTCCTAAAGATATCGAGTGGCGCCACGTTGCAGCAAAAAAGTAGTCAAGTGATCGACGTGCAATGGAAATACATAATTTAAAGTAATAAAACATGCCATTACCGAGACTCTACCACGGCACGACATGAAAAGGCATTGATTGCCACGTGAGATGCATGATGATGTCGCATCCCGCGATTACCCATAACGAGTGTCGAGTTTATACGACTTGAAGACGTAATAAAAATAGGATATCCTACCTTTTGTCTCTACTAGACTCATGTTTAGGAGGCAACGTTCATATGCCAAATCCTTAGCAACAATAAAACTCACATTCTACCTGTTGTTTGTCATCAAGCTGTTGAGCGTGGGAGTAACTAGCACCTCCGGGCCAATCTCGCTACCTATTAGCAAGTCTACATCTCAATATTATCATATATTTGACAAAAACATAATGTAATACAAGCCAGCACTTAACGATTGATTACCGAGACATGTTTGGCTCGGTTCGATACGCTCGAGAGGTATGGCTATCGATGTGAAATCGAAACCCTGGTTCAAGGTGGCACCTGCTGATTTATTACAGTGACAAAATATGCGTTTGGGGGATTAAGTTACAGTTATGATGACTAATATGGTTTTATTGTTGACTCTCTTGTTTTGCAAGGAAGTCACGTTAACACACTAGGTCGCACCTGTTCAACAGTTTCACCACGGTTGACCGACAACAATGCCAAGTCAAGTAATTGAGCAATTCTAACTTGGAGGGTACATCTCCTATAAGGAAAGGAGACAGGAAGCTGTCACACACATGACTGACACAAATTATATCCTTGAATGAGCCTTGGGTTGGTGATTAAAGATCTAGAGGATATTTTGGATTAAACCTTTTCATGTTATTTTGACGGTATTATAAAGAAATTGGGCTTTTTATTGCGAACAGCTAAAATGTACGGCATTTTTTCCTAATGGCGAGCATAACTCGAAGCACGCTATGATAAGAATAGAAAATAATAAAGAAACTAACTTATTGCGCAACTAGCGACTATGTTAGCCGGCAGTAACACAAACAGACACTCGAATTGTGAATACTGAAACAACACAAACAGCATGAATTTGCTTAACAAAGGCTGGCATGTCAACTGATAACTTTTTATAGCTCTGAAATATTCTAGAAAAATTTGCTTTATATTAATACGTTTTCATCAATTCCGCCGGGGAGTGAGCAAGACTGTAAATGTATGGGAATAAGTTGAAGCATCGTCTGGATGGAGCTCATCAAGGTCAGATGCAGTTACTGTTGCGTTGTGGTATATCATTCTGGTCGGACTCTACAAGGTTAAGCGCGTCGGTCACAGCAATAGCAGAAACATAATGCGAGCAAAGGATACACAACACAGCTCGCCGGTCACGGTAAACATCTCACGGTAATGAAGGCTCGAAGACAAATGCCGACCACCAGCACAGTGATAATAAGGAGTTGAAGTCAATAGGGCCAGTATTTTATTAGTGAGCAAATAAGGCATCCATTTAAGCTTAACGAGTATAGTATGACAGTCGAGAAAGGCAAAAAATCTGGACAAAAACATGAGTATTCAACAAACACTGGTCAAGTGCTCGTTAAGCTATAAAGATCTACATAGGTATATAGCAAGGTTTCTCAATATTACCGCTGATATAATTAGGTACGTAAGTATTTCTATTTATTGGTAATGTGACGACGATAAAAACAACGACTAGGTACGACAAAATCAATAGGGGTTCCTAGTTCCTACCCAGAGCCAACTAAACATAGACAACTAATTATGTATTTCACGAAGCATTATATAGGGCATATAGGGCAAGGGCATCGTTATATTATCAAAAACATTGTTTTTATAGAAACTTTTTTATAGGCGGATTCAAAGGAACTAGCATCAGTTTAGTATTAGGTAGGCAAATCACAAATTTTATTGGTAAGTATTAAGTAGAGTTCAGAAAATTAGAGCCATTATATCCTTTTAACAATAGAATTTTTCCCAGCATAGAGCAGCTATTCTATTCAAGAATGTCATCTTTATTGTTGATAATGTTATTATTTGCATTCTTTCAAAACTTGTTTGTATATTATTTTACATACATTTAAAGTAGTTTTTACCGAACGGTTAATACTTTTAGTCTATTTTAGAACGATATTCAAATCAGCATCAAGATAAGCCTAGAAATATTATTCTATTTTATATTTGTCACACTAACAAACGTATATTCTCACTCCTTTTTGAAGTTAATAAAATGAGGTCTAACTTCGGCGATAAAAACCATTTGAAGAATTTTAAGGATTGGCAAATTGGCGCAAAGACTTGGTTATTTGGAGTGTTGACAAAATCTACATAATAATGTAATATGATTAGCATACTTATTCTAGAAGTCGTATATAAGTAAATAAGGGGAGGACCAAATTATGCAAACTGTTAAGGAATATAATGTATTAGATTTAAGAAAGTGTGCTTTTTGTTGACTTAATTTAATTAAATACATACTCTTTTTATATAAATCAGATTCTTTGAATTTAATTAACTACCTTGATACCTAGCTAGAAACAGTTATTTATATCTTTAAAAATATCCTAACAGGAAGCAGATAAGGGCATTGTTTTCGATAAAACTTCACAACTGTTTTTTTGTTGGAAAAAAACTAGTCATTCTGGATGTAATATTCAAATAACAGTAAACAAGTGAATAATAACAATTTTGGAGGAGCATTGGGACTGCGGCCCCTTCCTAATTTGCGCTTTCCTCTCTCATCTGCGCGCCGTTGTTTATTGACTGTATCCTCCAGGCCCATAATTTTCCATATTTTAGCTACAATGCTCTACTTGTCTTATTATTTTGTTGAACGAGATATTTCACAATCATTTGGCATTCATTATTATAATTATTCATACTCAGTTAAACACTGGGCTCGTCTAGATAGGCCATTACTGTAAGACAAACCTATCATTATGCACCATACAAATATTTGTTGAGTTTAATGATTTTGTTTAAATTGATTTAGGGCTATGATATCATTTTAATAATAATTAACTCCTGCTTATTTTATAAACAAAAATAAGGTAAGGTTTTATACCTATAGTTTTAATTAATTTACAGTAGGTATTTAATGTATGTGAGCAAGTTTAAATAGTCTTTTTACGCACATTTGTCATTTACCAAGCTGTTTTATATATGAAAATTACATACTCTATCGATTTCTATACAAATGTAGTAAAGAAAACTCACCGGAGAAGCTAATTCTTGTTTCAACAGGCATTTTTTAGTTATTCGAATCCTTTGCAACGTCTCAAGAATATTTTCTTGTGTTCGATCCGTCGAAAGGTCCTGCGTTTTGCAGATGCGCGAGTGTTGTGTCGAAACGCGCAATTGACTCGATCGTCGAGCGTGCACTAGCCGGGCCCGGGTCGCGGTGGTGTTGCCAGATGTTATCAAGCTTGTATCGCTTATTCGCTAGCGCTAGATTTGACGTCAAAAGTGACTGTTCTTTGACTCCATAGATATACTCTTTTTGGAAAACGATAATCTTTTTATGAAAAGTTGTAGGAAGGCTGACCCCATCATCATGTGGGATATATAGCCAGGAAGAGAGAGAGAGAGAGGAAAACGATGTTCTTTAGTTTATTTTAAGTTCATTTAGAGACGCTCAAAAATAGACGGTTACTTGAAAACAGATATGACCAATCATATGAGATGAGGATTCATAGATACATAAACTAAACTATACTTCTGTTTAATAGTCTTTATTATAGATTGAAGAACAAAAACATATTTTTTGAATGGAGTAGGTAAGGTAAATATATTACTTAAACATCATTGAGTGAACGAAATTTAAAATACGCGTTACGCGGGCAAAACAAGAAAAAAAAACAGCAAGATTGAGGCTGTCCCAATTTAATTAAATATATGCTATTTTTTATAATCTCTCCAAAGCTATCAAACTAAAACAAATTCTGTTTTAATTTCACGAGTTAGTATGACTGTCTAACGAGTTGAATAAAAATGTACTGTTAAAGTATTCATACTTCCGAATAAAACAGAAATACGTGTTTAGGAAAACCCAACTTTGGACAATAAATATGTCAAGAAAAGTTTAACCAACTGTGTTTCTGTCTTTAATTTGACTCTATTAGATCCTTATGTTATCATAGTCATTAAAATCAAAACAATATAATTTTGAATTGAGACGAGAGAAAACGTAGGAAAAAAATATTTCTCTAACTTGAGATCGGTTCAGAGCAACTATATCAATATTTTTAACCGACTTCAAAAAAGGAAGAGGTTCTTAATTCTTCGGAATCTTTTTTTATGTATGTTCATCCACATTTCTGTCAATCGTGGATTTTCAAAATTATTTTTTGTATTTCGAATTCCAAGTCGCACTGTCTGCAAAACAGGTCAGATTCAACCAAACTCCGGCAAGGTTGGCAATGCCCCGCCCACACCGTGCGCGCTATGATCGGCGTTTCGCCTGAATCTCCGCCCCTGCTCACAATACTACGGTAGGCTCTTGTTATTGTTTTGGCAGGCGCTAGCCCCGCCGCCGCCGCCCTTTGTGAATCGTGACCCGCTGCCATCGGCAGGGGTAGAAGTAGAATGCGAAAGTTAATCTTTTGAAATTTTTGCATCCGGCTTTTGCAGCGGCTACCAGAGTTATATGAATGAAAAAAAATTTAAATAAAAAATAATACGATTTAGTGTTCCTTTCATTTAGCTTCCAACTAAATGAAATATTTTTTGACTAACGAGATAGTATTTTCAGTAGTATAGAATTTATATTTGTATTTATATTTTAGTTAGCATCAGCACGGACATTTAGAAGTCTATTGTTTTTGTCTTCTGCGTAATCCTACTAATATAGTTGATTTCCATTATTAGTTTCATGGCTTTTCCATGGTTTTCCCTTGAAAATGATTACCCTCCTAGCTTTAATACATGTGGTAATCGTCGGCAATGATTGCCCAATTACTATTATTTATGGGCTATTCTAGGGTTATACAGGGTATATCGATCGATTTAGAGGTTTTAAAGCAAGTAATGTTGATGCAAGTAAAGTGTAGAAATTGAACACAAAGCTATTGTTTATCAATAAAAAACAAAACGTGGAAGAAGGCGAAGACAAAATTTTTCATTATAAGATAATATTATCTCTTACAGATAAGGAACTCGCGCTGCAAATTGCTCAATTTCTGTACGGCTCAGAATGCACAACTCATGTAAAGGAATGTGCAATTCCTCAGATAAGACTTGTGATACAATTTGAATTTATTGAAACATTAATACTAATGTAATTTTATGCTATGCTTGGAATACAGTGTAAGCGTATCGTGACAAAACGACCCGTCATGGTTGAACGGGGCACGATTTCTAACAGGTCAAAGAAAGCGAGTTGGTCGAGGTCTGAGGTTAAGCATTTAGAAAAGGATGTGATTCACATGCATTGCATCTTTTGTTCGTATTCCCAATGTTTTTTAATACGTTTCAAGTCCAGGCTATATCGAATATCTAATGATAGACTATTATACCGTTCCAATTGTAGGTGTACTCAAAAGATAATCTCGTAAATAACATCACGCCTTTCTCTCCTAAGCTTACAATCCAACATAATAGTAAATTACAATCCGAAAGCGAGCTTCAGAGAAGGCAGAGGGAACAAATAACTATGCTTTTAGAGCGGTCAGCAATCTTACATAACATCCGACAATAAAGATCACCCTCCTTTCACCGAAGACAAATCAACTTTTAAAATTATTATTCACCAAAAACCATACAATTATTATTCTCAAACACTTTAAATGTCAAAGAACCTTAAAAGCCTTAAAACAATAAAGTTATAATAGCCAATTTACCTGTAGAACTAATGTGATCGTAAATTAAGCTTTTGAACGAATCGGTGAGAGCTAGGAGGCGGCAACAGCCGGTTTGCATGCGTTAAAGGTTGCAAATTGGACACTGAAATGGTTTAGGGCCCTTAAAAACAAATCAACAATCAAACAACTCTACAAACATAAAATAAATATAATAAAGTCTAAGAAACTTCATAAATGGCAAAGAAATCACCGGTTATCTCCGATATCTGTGCGCGTCCTCCCAGACATCGTTGAGTCAAGCGAAGTCATCTCAGCGGCCGACCCTAGCCTACGAAGGCAGAGGGTGCTGCAGAGTTCGCTATTTTTTTACGGGTATTTTGAGTGTTTCGTTCGAAACCACTTTGGGATCGATATTTCTAAAAGATTCAATCAAGACCTTTTATTTGGCGACACTGTTTTATCGTCTACGTCGTAATTTTGATCGTGATCGCAACAATCGTAAACTGTTACGATCGAAATACAATTCACGTATCGGTGAAAGTGTTTTGTTAGAACAATCTGTTACAACACCAACTGCGTAATGAATTTAACACTTCAAGTGTTCTGGTTATTCAATTATAGCTCTTTTAGCATCTGCTTAGTAATCTTGATACTAAAAATAAGTAAGTAAGCCATTAGTTATTATATTACGTTTGTGGGCAATTATTCTAAAATTGGCCGAAAGTTTATAATCGCAAAATCAAGTTATGATTTTGACTTTCGTTTAGGGCCGTTGACCGATGCAGTTGAAACAAACCCTGATTTTATTCAAGTTTACAAAAGCAGGCACGTACGGTTCGTGCTTTCGGTCTGCAACTAATTTGTTCAAATATTATTTCACTTTTGTAAAACAATATCGTACTTGTATGTGATGCCAGGTATGTTCTATGAAATATGGATGAGATGACTAAGAAAATGTAGTCTTATGACGTGTGAAGAATCCGTTGCGACATAGTAGAATATTTAATTAAGTTTACATTTCAATCCAACTTCTCAATAATTAAATACAGGTATCTGGTGGTATTGACGTGACGTTGGACACGCCAAACCTCGTGTGATGATATTAAAATTGTATAGAGCAAAACATACGATTTCACACGTGGTATTTATTTGCCGTGGGATCGCTTGACATTTGATATTCTCGTATTATTCGTGTATGACCAATATCCTGTTCCACAACATTTCAAACACACACACCCTAGGCTGTTATTTACATCGGAATCGCTTACTAATATATTATATCTAAATAAAACATCTACTTAACTGATAATTGTTAGACAAGTAGGTACTAATTTATCATTATGTACGACTTAGAGAAACACAATATAAACAACTATGAACTAACCAACCAACCGAATTTAACCAACAGAGCAGACTCTAGAACTCCTCTCAGAACTCGAGTAGGTATAAAAAAAAAGGTTCCAACGAATTGAGAACCTCCTCCTTTTTTAAAGTCGATTAAAAAGTAAAGACCAAAAAAGTCCAGTCTGTGTGCAGAATTTAAAAGACCTCAGATGTTTTGTGATGCAAATGAGTATTATGAGGTAAATAAACCCGGATTTAATGACCAGGTGTCGTAAAGACGGTAGAGTCTACCTAATTAACATAAGGAGGGTTTTGATAACTGTTATTAGAGTCATCAGTTTGTTTTGATGATTATTATAACAAATCTTAATAATGCAGATAAATATTCAACACAAAAAAGTTGTAGTATTTTTTGTAGTTGCGTGGAATTAAGAAAGCAATATAATGTCAATCTATGTCCAGCAGTATAGGCTGCTTAGCAGCAGTAGTGTGCAGTAGTAGTATAGGTATAGGCCTATAGGCTGATGATGATGAAGAAGTAGCAAACAGTATAATCTAAAAACACGACTACACAACACACTAAGTACCTATCATCCATGACTTAGTGAACAGAATGCAGTGAGCTTTTCTCTGCAATGGACGGATGTGGGTAATGCGGTATGCATATTGCGGTTCTCACACCTTACACTGTTTATCTGGAACGAATTTCCAACAGAGCTTACAACTTAGAAAAATAAAACAGCCCGAGCCCAGCTTTCCAGAATTTAAAACAAAAACAATGTCCACGTAAGTGAAAATTGTATTAACAAGACAATGATGACAACACACCTGACACCTGCGGACACCGCTGAAGTGGCAGACCGGAAAATTTTCGCAGTAAATCGTTTCGATATACTCAAGTTTCAGACAGAAGTATCGTATCACTGGCAACTTCCACCCTACCAGCTCAGAAAGCAGGATGTGTTACGAACATCGAGATAGGTTACGAAGAATCGAGTTACATCAGATTTAGTAAGAGCGACGTCACAATGTATAGTGCAGAATTGCTGATTCGCCGAAATTTTTTTTCTTTTTCGCACGTGGCCACATTAAAGACGAAGTTTTTAGGCCGCTTATTGAAAACGCATCAATTAACCATACGTATAGTAATACTCTAGGCTGCATGCAACGCATTTAAACGCCACAAAGTTTATCAAACACTCTGGACTTATGCGAGAATACTTCAAAAGGCGTGATTCCTTGTAAATAATAAGTTTGTAAATAGTACTAACTTTTGTCTAACTATTTGACATTGCTAAGATTATAGTAAAAGATATTGCGAGCATGGAACACAAAATTGGATCAGCAATTACACCGCGTTTCGTAACACGCCTTTACTCCATGTTAGGTTTAGAAATTGTCGCAACAACATTAGAATTTGTCGCTGAGCAGGAATTTAAAAAGTTTGTAGAAGTGGTATGTTAATGTGTCTGGTTTGCTAGTGGAGTAGGTTACCACATTATGAGACTATAGTTTCAGAAGAAAAAGAAAGTGTAATTACCAGCATTATTTATGTATGCCTGTGTCACGTTAAATGAAGTTTGAACGACTTGCTAGTTGACAGTCAATGGAGAAAAAATAGTCTCAAGTGGCAAATAAGAAGAAGATAAAATTTGATAAGTTCGCAATCGATGCATTTCAGAATATTATCATCAACATCAGCCTTCAGCAATCCACTGCTAGACCAAAACCTGCCCTAAGGTGAGCGCTATTGCGCCCTGCAGCCTTTCGCAAATCATCATTCCGCCTGACCGGAGGGCACTACGTTTGCCAACACGCGGTCTTCTTTTCAACAAGATGGGATGACAAAATTATATTGTATATATCAATTATAATTGCAAGAAGTTAATCTCCACCAGCTTGTGCAAGTAATAAAATGGACGGCCTAAAATTAGTTTCAAAGATTTCGAAAGATTGTTTAGGCTCCCCGCCCACGACCGACTTTTTGTAGGACAGATAGGGAGGAGCACGTCATGGACTAGCGTATATTAACCAGGTTGGATTTACGGAAGAAAGTTTGTGTTTGGTTTTTGAGAAACAAATAAGTGAGGAAACGCTTCAACACTTCAACATTTGAACACTTTCACACTTTAAAACTTTAACACTATGTATGAAAATTTTCCTATCTGTCCTACAAAAAAGTCGGTCGTGGGCGGGGAGCCTTATGCAGCATTCTCTCTGGGCTCGTTCGATTATCATCCGTTCCCTTCTACAAACTAATGTATGAATGAAAATAGGTTAGCTCTTCTCATTCGGCATGCAAGACCAAGATTGTGAGCATTAATATTGCATAACAGCCTTGAATTACTGAGATTAAACCAATTCCTTTGAGATAGAAGCCGCGATTTTATTAGTAGTTTGGCGCGTACGTGCTTTGTGGTTATTGTTTAGAAAAATAATGTGTTATTGTTCCAACGGGATTATAATCAGCATTTTTATAAGGAGAAGTCTGTATAGAAACAATTTGATTTGATTAAATGGCTGGATTGTTAAAACAGGAGCCAAGCTGGAGTACCGTAACGAAAATTGAATACTTACAACCTTCGAACAACTTGGCGATGATTATGTTGAAACTGTGAGACCGGTTTTGTTTTAGAAACATCACTTTTATGATTTTTGTTTTCCTAATTATATTCTAAGGGACATAAAAGTAGGTAATGAATATAATTGTATTCACTGTCGCGCAATAATAAAATCTGCCACTTGTGTCTCATTCATTGCATTGTATTCTATGTACGATACGAAATGTGTATGATAATCATAATTGTAATGAATTAACAATAGGCAGTGATAATTGCTTGTATAAAGCATTCATGTGATCAAGTTGATTGATGTTTATCATGCGAAATATATACGGAGTGTCATTGATGAATTTCTAATGATTATTGTCATTTATGTCTAACGGGTTCTAATTTAAGTGCCTCCCAATATAGGTAGCTATTTAATTTAGACGGTACGTTCCTGTTGTTTTGAAATATTGGGGGTACTTGACATTTTGAAATATCAATCGAAAACACGAGTATCGTATAGAACGTGCACGATCACGCCAAGGTGAGCTAGTTGTAACGACAAAAACAATTGCATGCAATGTACCTAGTTTTAGTTATAATTATTGGATAAATTTTGTACCTACTATGAGCGAGCAACCACCGGTTTATTTATTATGGTGCATAAATAATAGCCTATGGTTTGCTTACAAAAATTGGTCAAAAGGCAAACAATTCTTAAAGTATTGCCATCTCTCACTGTTGGTTAATTACTAACAGTGACAGGGCTAGCTTTATTTAATGTTTAACGAACTGTTAAATTTGGAGGGTAGCGTATGAGGGTAAGTGCTTCGCATGTCTAGTTGTAATTCTTTCACTAAATTGCTTTCTTATTTAAGGTCCTCTATTTTCGCAAATAATAATGCCTGCCTAGATTTATGTAGAATATCCATATAGATCCAGGCAATACTAACGAGTTGAGGTATTAAGTGCAAATTTGATTGTTGTTCACCATCTCGGTATAATCCGATCGCTTGATTGCAGTAACGGTGCAAGGCAAAACGTATTTTAGTCACGCTGCCGCACTGGTCGTAGCCGACCGGATGGTATACTTATCGTAAATGGTGGATGACAGCTGGCAGTGAACTGCCAGTTCACCTCGACTGATTGATGCGGCAGCTCGAACAAAAGGAGGAAAGCAGTTTCCAAAAATTGTACCATTAAGGAAGTCTGAGCAGCATTACAATTATACAATGTTACTTCTTTGCAGTAATAGGATCATTTTTTAAGGAGAAATCGGAACTGATGTCTGGTGAACCTTTATCACTTTTATCTGTTAAGGATAAAATTGGTATTTCGGTTAAACATTTGGTTTATGGGGTCAAAAACTAACATAGAAGTAAATAGCTCATGACCAAGTTTTAACGTGAATTATAGAACCTAAGTAGTGACATGAAAAGGTAAAAAACGATAATCAGTAAAAGTTTTAACACCGAAATACGAGCTAATTAGCGACCCTGTATAAGTAAGCAATGATTTTAATCAACTGCAAAAAACGGCGCCGTATACAAAACTTTCTGTACTAAATACAGTTGTTACTGCGATGATGTTGTCAAGATAGTATTCGGTAATGTAACCCACATTTCGCGAGTTATTTTTACGCAAGCGCCACTCAGTGAATAACGATATGATCCGATAAGCCGAATACAAAACTGTTGTTCAAGTGGCGTGACGTCTGACTGAGCAAATATAATTTGGTAAGAATACCCGAAGTTGAATAAAACAATCAATATGAAATATAAAAATAGTATGCTGACTGTGATGCTGACCTTACTTCCAAGAAACGATGATGCAATTTAGTAATGAACAGAATAACTTCAAACTACTATGAGATGACACGGGAAGAAATAATAATTTAATCAAAACCATAACTCATAAAAATACATACTACTACATACACTATTTCTTGGGTAAATTGTACATCGTTATGAGCCACGAAATACTAGAATAATTGGTAGATCACTGAAAAGAGTACTTATGAGTAGGTATGAACCATTGACGACGGAAACATTCATGCAACGCTCTGGGTGGCTCTGACCGCATTGCGACGTTGAATTCAAAATAAACCAATCTTCATTGTGCCTAATACTAAATAAAACAGGAAATTTACGTGACATTGAAGACTAGCTTCCGCCCGCGCCTCCGTTCGCGTTGTACCAGGATAAAAAGTAGCCTATGTGTTAATCCAGGTTACAAACTATGTAATGTCACATATTAATATGGAGTAATCTATTTAAGTGAATAAATTCTATACCCTGCGTCAAGGGGAACTCCCTCCGGCCTGGCAGTGGCATTCTTTGTTTCATTCATGCAAAACTAACGCAAAAAACCTAAAAAATAATGAATTTTGCCCTTTTGTTGTCTATATATTTGTACGTCTTCCTGTATTTTAAGAAGCCACTCAAAGTAAGCCTAGTCGCGACTACGATTAAGCGGCAACATATTGATTTACTCACACAGGACGGACGCATGCGGGTTCATTCCTGGAGGCTCTCTATCTACAAACGAAAACCGTATCTCGCGAGTTCGCGACAATCTTCCTTCGTATTTGGCACCAAACTCGAGTCCGGGAAGTAAACCAAAACAAAGGGTTATTTGGCTGAAAATCAGCGCGGTGTTCTTAACTTACACAGTACATGCTGAACCTACCCCCTTTTCGGCACAGGGCATGTAGGGAATCATTCGTTCTTTTATCATGGTAATGTTGAGAAGGCACCTACTTATACTTAGTAGCTTAATATTTAGCTTCTTATGTATTTCTTAGCATTGTTCCTACATTGTCATGTGTTACCAAATTAATGACCAGGGGATTTATCTGTGCGGTGTAAGGCTGTGATGTGCCGTAATCAGCCGGCCACCAGAGCCTCGTTTGTTACACAGCAATGTGCAACCTGTGCAAGTGAGGTTGGCTTGAATTCTTTATTGATAGAGGTTGGAACTACTTACACCCCAAATAACATCGCTCGGGAGTAAATGATAAGTTTACATCGTTTCGACTCAAACGAGCAAACGAAATCCCTTTTTGACAATGAGGAACGCGTTGATACGCGTTCGTTGGTAGTTATTAGGTATAGTACGGCCGAATTCGGACCGAGCGTATTATCGTTCCGAAAAGGAAATGTGGCAATTATTTTGCTGAATAGACCTCCTGGCTTCGGACGAAGGCATATATAATCATAGTCTGAGCGTCTGCTAAGCTAACGAGACGAAATTACAGTGTAGGTAGGTGGGTCAGTCAGTGCTACAATACAACAATCAACGTTCTTTCACAGCAAAGACACAACAAATTATTTGTACCTATTTGTGCTTGTTTTTGCAAAAGTTTGTTGGTGGCGTAATGTGTGGTAGAAAGTTTCCATGCGAAAATTAATAAATAATGCAAAATCTCTCAAAGTTCAAATTTTGAAGGGTTCGTTGGTACTACTACATGGTAGGTATCTCCATTTACAGGCAGGTTACAATTTCGGTTTCGGTTACGGCTACATGTTTACATCTCTTTGAGGATAATCAAATTTAAAGAGACGATTTTGGAATAATTGTAGCATTGTCTCTTTTATACAAGTTGTTTATTTTATTATTATCTTCGAAAGCAAACCAGAAATTGTACGTTACAAAAACATTAAAATGGTCTTCAAGAAAGAAACATGACAGGCCACATTTTTGTTAATTCCAATGAGAATGGATGAACAGACTCCAAGGTGGTAGATACTTTTATTTAATCTGTGTCCGGAGTGAGCGTCACGCACATTGTCAGAGAAAGTAAACTCAGCGAGCACAATAGAAGAATTGAAGGCCCCCAAAACAACAACAACACGAAAAAGCCATTTTCGTCTCACGATAAAATGAGGAGAAACTATGATCCTTGACATGGAGGTAAAGTAAATTGCCCGGGTTGTTAATTATTGTTGTTCTAACGATGTTCCCTTTTTGGCGTTCTGAACACTTGTCTTAACGGATTTCTAACATTTTTGCCAATTTTGGTTTGAAATTATCTAGTTTATCTAAACAAGCAGTTTTTAAATAGGTAGGTTTTTTTTATAATACCGTAAAGTCGGGGTACATTAGCGGCTGTGTGAACTTGGCACCCGACTGGAAAATCGATTGTTTTTTATTTTATTCTTATAGATATTGGTTTGTAGTTGATTGTAGTAAAAAATTTTTCGTTTGTAGTTAAACTTTAGACTTTGGATAATCTAAATTTTTTCGTTTGTAGTAGCGTTCATTTCGTTTGTAGTAACTTCATTTCGTTTGTAGTAGTGTTCATTTCGTTTTTAGTAACTTCATTTCGTTTGTAGTAACTTCATTTCGTTTGTAGTAGTGTTCATTTCGTTTGTAGTAACTTTATTTCGTTTGTAGTAGCTTTGAAAAAAAGTTAAGAGACTTTGAAAAAAGACTTGGCTCCAAACTTTGTAAAATATATGTTTTTTATTTATACTCATAGATTTTGGTTTATAGTTGATTGTAGTAACTATTTTTTCGTTTGTAGCAGCTCTAAAAATGAATCCGAAGATTTAAAAAATCTCACACAGATTTAGTCAACACTCGGCAATGAATTGTTTGTATAAAATGAACGCTACTACAAACAAAAGCAACTAACAACAGAAAATTTCTTTTTTTTTTGCTATTTTTGTTTTTTTTACGAAAAGTAGGAAGTTGTCGCTATATTGATTACATACAATAAACATTGGAACAATGCCTGAACAGAAGGTCCAAGATTTAAACTCAACGAGCTTAGTCATGAACAAACCGACCAGGTTTGTTCTTTATTAAGCTCCACAACCATCTATATTTACCCCTGAAAAGGAACAGACATTTGTTGCCCCTATTACAGCGTTGTCTTAATTCGGGATTCTCTTGACGGATATCAACCTAAAAATCTTAATCAAAGATTACTTCCTACTTACGACCACCTACTCATCAAAGGGTAGAGAGGTAAAACAGTTAAATGAAACGAACATAAAATATGAACAAATATACTACTGGGACTTAAAAAAATGAAGTTCACTTTGTGAAGAAAGGACTGATTTACCATACCTAAAATTTAAAGTAAAAAACTCTTTAATTTATTATGTTGTTGTTGATTTAACAATATGGATAAGTTTGTTTGCCTTATGAATCTCAATTAAGAAGTTTGATTGTAAAAACTTGATTGTTGAAATATTTAGAGTATGAAGTTGTTAGTTATTGGAAGCTTAATATAATACAATACAATGTTATTCGATTTGATAGGTTACTATGCTCCAATATTAAAATTCATTATATGATTTAAGAAAACAAAAATGACATGGGCCAAAGAAAACATCTTTCAAAGAGCAACTTTAGCCTAAACATTTTGAAAAAATGACATACATGGAGTTTAATAAATTGGTTTTACATAAATACAAATTGGTTAGTAATATTCACAATTGAACACCGTTTTCAATAAATCAAAGATATATTAATATAACTGAAGTAATCAAACAACAAGGAAAAACTATCACAATTTTGGGACAAAGTACCCCGACTTTACGGTACTTCAAGATGGAACAAGCCCATTACAGTCCACCTTTTAAGGCGACTATACGGGTCAAACCTCCCTCTCGCTCGCACTATTCAACATTTGTGAAGCTATTAAATCACTGAATGTAGTTATGCACTGGTACCAATGTGATCAATTTTGGTGCAAATTTTTTGGTAGGAAAACATGTTGGGTTCAACATGATATTCTTGCTGAACCTTTGTATTGTTATTTTCTAGGCCGTGAAGGTTTGCTATTTTGCATAACTACATTCAGTGATTTCATATCTTCAAAAATGTTGAATAGTGCGAGCGAGAGGGAGGTTTGACATGTATACTCGCCTTAATGAATGATAACCATTACCCAACACCAAAATAAACAAAGTATTGCATATAGTATTATAGGTCACGCATGTTTGGAATGTGCCTTACGCAAAGCTCTGCGTCCATCAAATTGAAGCATGAAGGTGATAAACCTTATTACAAGTTATTATAGATATAGTAGAAGAGTTCTTTGAGGAGGGTCGTCCGGGGAAGTACTGCCACTATGTCTATTTCTTCCGTGAAGCAGCTGTGCTGTGTTCCGGTTTGAAGGGTGTGGGTGCCGGTGAAATTACAAGCACAAGAGGCCATCTTCATGCCTCAAGTTGAAGAACGCAGGGCGATGCATCGTAGAGCACGTTCCAAAAAACGTGATCTATGATGCAGGTAACCATTACCTATCACCAACCTATACCTACTAGTTCCATCTTCAAGTACCAAAAAAAATGTGCCTGTAATTTCACCGGCACCCACACCCTTCAAACTGAAACACAGCAACATTTGCTAAACGGAATGCACGATGATGGTTTAACTTCCAAGGACGAGCCCGTAACAAAGCTCTACTACGATGTAATATACGTTGGATCCACCGTATTATTATTTTGCTTCTTTTCGATACATTAAGCGATATGAAAGTGGATTAGATATAAGATGTAATCTAACAGGAACTCTATGAAGCATTGATGAACTCTCAAAGAAAATTGGTGCAACAGACGTCGAAAGGTAATGAGGCATGCAACATCGGGACCTAACAGAGCGTGGCTCGACACGTCCTGGACAATTTTATGTAGTTTATTGCCAAATAACGAAACGCTTGGCTTGGCAGGCAACTGAGACGTTGGCAGAACATCGAATTATTATTTTATTTATTTAATACTAAATTTGTACGGATGTGGTTTTTTGTATCTTTATTTTGTAAAATCTGACAAAATCCAAGAACCATTTCTGAGGTTTATATTCATGATCAGGAGCCAATATAATTCCCGAGTAGTTAAAAGGCCGTTCTTCGAGCTTTCTCATAACCTTCCTTACAGAGCTAAAATAATCTGACTTTTGGCGGCTACGCTGAGACAAACGGTCAAGTGAGTTCGCTACTTACTGAATAAACAAGTATTTATCTAAAGAAACATTTTTTTTTATTCATTGAAATTCTAAAACGGCTTACACTTCGTACTTATATTCTACATGACGCAAGACAAGCCGAATCCAATGACATTTTGTTTGTGGAAATCGACAAGTTATTTTTTTAATTCATCATACATTAAAAATGGCTACTTACTGTCGCCATATTGGATTTTTGGACATTTACCTATGCCTATGTCACTCGTGATCTAGAGGAATCGAACGATACATTTTTGGTTAAAAATGTATCGTTGTATTATGTAGTTTATCAATCATGTGTTTCCCATAATACAAGCTCTGCTTAGACTAGGACTTCATGATGTTGTGTGATAGTGTACAGCATTATTTATCAAAATTCATCAGTCGGGGAAAAAGAAATAAAACAAAAACCTAAAAACGTAAAAAGGGTAGACGTGAGGCGTTTATCATCTCATTATAGAGAAACTATTTTCATTTACAAAGAGATAAAATAACAAAATCTATCTACGGCGTCTACGGTGCTTTATTTCTAGTACAGCGTAACGGGATCCAAAGGCATTCACAAATTAATAATCTTGAAGGTCGTATGAAACCGGTTAATATAACAGGAATAGTTTTTGCAACGAGCTGCAAATAAAAACAATAAACATTAGCAAAAACTTACTTTCGAAACTGGATCATGTTTTTATGGTGGTAACAAGGTTTACTGTTAGGTCTAGTAAAACAACAATGCGAGCCTAGTAGTTTTAAAACGTTAAGACAAGTTATCATAAGTCAAACAAACGTTTTAAGAAAAAAATAAAATATACATACATTACATACACCTTTAACGTACTATGAATTTAACGCTTTGAGTGCCGAATAACACAACCATCCATGTTCTGCTCCTCCGGCATGCCGCCGCCGTCATGTCATGTCCGAGGCCAGCAGTCAACGTGTTAATGCATTCCTTACTCATACCTATATTACCTCATATTATTGACGGCCTCTGTGGCGCTGGAGCAGTGGGCGAAGGTCCGCCTGAGACGCAGGGTTGCGGGTTCGATTCCCGCCGCGGGACAAATGTTTGCATGTTCTGCAGATATTTGTCTCGGGTTTGGGGGGGTTTTCTATGCATAATATGTATGTATTTACAAGTAGGATATCAGTCATGTAGTTCCTATAATACAAGCTCTGCTTAGTTTGGGGCTACATGCTTAGTGTTGTAGTGAGTGTCCAGCATTATTTATTTATTTTATTTAATACCTCATTTATTTAGTCTACTACCATTTCAATGATCAAAAAATATACAGAGTGAAAATTGAAAATTTTACCTCATTCACCTACCCGTGGTGCACCCTGCTAACTAACAAACGGGGCTCTGGCAGCCGGCTGATTGCGGCATAGCGCAGCCTAACAAAGGCACAGCTACATCTCCTGACCGACGGGCAGCAGCGTTGGCGTTGCGAAAAAGCTGTGCCCTACGATACCCAACCCGCATGCTCAGCGTGGGGGTTAAGGGTAAATCACCCTTATAAGTGCAGGCCTATGTCCAGCAGTGGCCTGATAATATAGGCTGGCATTGTTGTAGTTGTATTGTATTGTAGTCACACAGTAAAACAGTAAAATGTGTCAGGGTTGAATATGTGTTATCTCTACCTACTTAAGTGGTAGGTTATTAAATGATAATATTTTTACTTGTTTATCTCGTGAAATGAGAATTTGGTTGTCTTCAAGTTCAATGTGTCACAACGGCCGAGACACTGTCCTCGATTTGCTTCGCAGATGTTTAATAATGGTGAATCACCAGCAGTTGTATCGAGAAATTGTTTTAAAAGCTATCATTTAGTTTAGTTGAGTAAAGTTAGTATATCGACATAGCGGTGTTGGTGAGGCATGTGTTGATAACATTGCTTGATCTCGCCTCTCTCCGTTAATATAGATCTGAGGATTTCCACAATGTGCTTATTTTTTTCTTTCAGGAATCATTTTAGGTCTATAGCAGCGTATTATGCTGCAAAAATTTTCGTGGCGCAATTAAACCACTCTGTTTTCGATCATACAAAACATACTAAGTTGAGTTGTTTAACAAAAATCCCTTTTGCTATCAATAAAAACAAATAAACTGTTTGTACAGTTACATCTACTATCAGAGAGCGAATCATTTAAACTTTTACCACGCTTTACGTATTGTAAACGACAAGCTTAGGTATAGGTAGTAAAGTTTTGGCCAATGTGATAAAGTAGATAACAAATAACGCTTTGCTATTGGGCATTTTAAGCTTGATACGCTAAAGTTACCATACGATAGGTTGGAACATTCGTGATTGCCCTATAGATCGGACACAGTGTCAAGAGAAACTCGCTATAGCACGAGCAAAAAGCAGTGAACATTCGCTTCACACTTTCATTTGCGTTTCGATGATTCTAACTCAATTACGAAAGTTGTCAGGAGTGATAGATCAAAGCACGAACATAGCATACGCTGTATTCAATGATTATAAATCTGAGATTGAAAGCTTTGAGCGACGAGAGATAGTAAGTAGGTACATTACAATTTCCACAGTTAAGGCGACTCTATGGGTCAAACCTCCCTCTCGCTCGCACTATTCAACATTTTTGAAGATATAAAATCACTGAATGTATTTATGCAAAATAGCAAACCTTCACGGCCTAGAAAATAACAATACAAAGGTTCAGCAAGAATATCATGTTGAACCCAACACGTTTTCTTACCAAAAAAGTTGCACCAATGTGATTCATTTTAAATTCTTGCTGAACCTTTGTATTGTTATTTTCTAGGCCGTGAAGGTTTGCTATTTTGCAAAACTACATTCCGTGATTTTATATCTTCAAAAATGTTGAATAGTGCGAGCGAGAGGGAAGTTTGACTCCTATAGTCGCTTTAAGGTTTAACTATGAAATTGTAATACTATTATCACGGTATGAAAAGTAACGTTTGCCGTTTTTCCACTAGCATAGTACGAAAAGTAACTGCCGTTTTTCGTATTGAATGATATAACCACGACTGGTGAGTCCTAAGGTTTTGCCTGGTGACTTCAATATAAAGAAAAGAAAGATACTACCTAGTTAGTATTAAGTTAGCATTAGGCGCCGCGTCTGTAAGGCAAATCTATAATTTTTTATGGAACGTTAATTAAAAATTGCGCATAGAATGTTGGACAAACAGAAAACTGGTTTTGCTTCGATTTTATCAAGGTCGTTTATTTTTCGATTAATATATCGTTTAAAGACGTCGCAAGACCGGCTTAGGTGAGGTCACGCTGCATCTCACCGATATAATAAGCGGCGATGACCTAACGCAGTATTTATTTGCGATTATGTATACAAAACTTTTATTATACAGTTTATCTATATGAGTAGGTAGATTAAACATTTTATATTACAAATTATTAGGCAAACAGTAGCCTTAGTATGAGCTGCGAAATAGAGGAATGTTCATAGTTTTCGTTTTCGAGCTCAATTTTAATGTACGTATTTCCGTTAATTACCCTATTGCTTTGAGTGATAAACATTGCAATCTGCAAGAAGATTACATTACCAATGTTGTTTGATCTGATTCTATTTAAAACCCGTTGCTTAATTTCGATAAAAAGTTCATTAAAATTGAGCTCGAAAACGAAAACTAATAAGGTTTCCGTATAGCGCAACTCGTACTGGGGGTACTGGCAGTAACAGTAGCTTTTTAACCTAAGAGTGTGCAAGAAATAGTTTCATTATCATTATCAGTTCCCTTGTCTACTAAAATTTCAATTTCGTAAAGCGCACATGATCCTTTATTAAAATGATACCTTAGACTTTCATATGTACTTGCAATCAATACCATAGATAATGATATATTTTTTGTGATAAGCAAATAAATAGATAAAATTCAGGCTTTTGCATATACTGTACTGAACATCCTCTTAGCCTAGTCAGCTTATCGATAGGAAAGACATGGTCAATGTGTGTGGAGCTAACTAAGTTAAGCCATACATTTCTCAAAAAAAAACATTGGTTTTTTTCATGTTTTGAGTGCAAATTATTTTATACACAGCAAGTTGGTGCACAGCCAAGATTCAAACCCATAACCTTTGGAATGGAAGTCGGGATACAACCCACTTGGCCATCATGGCTCTCAAAAAAATACATTGATTAACTAAATAAGGTAACTTTGACAAACATTTTTAGCAAGTTAAACAGTATAAAAGAGAGTGCACTAGAAACATTGAAAATGCATGAAAAATATTTATTTTTAAGATTTTGATCAAACTATATAAATTTTTGTACTCAACAAAGCTATAAAATTCATTGTGTTAAAGTTTATTTAGTTTAGTACTGCATCGGTAACTAAACTCCATGTGCCTAACTAAATTAAAGACATCCTAATGAATTGCCAATGTCACCACATCCTCTTTAAAGCGATAACATTGACCTTGAACTGCTGTATGCGTTTCATCGATTACGGACAAAAGAATTATCCAACAAATGACTGAGCCAATTAATTGCCAATTCTGAACAATGGTATCAAACTCTACTCTAAACTGATGAAATGGATGCTATTACAAGAAAATGTTTTGAAAAAGGCACAGTAATACTGGAAATATTGTCAATTGCAGTTTGTGTTTGTTTTGCAGAGAACTTCTTTGATCCTCCTGAGAATCTATAGGGTTATATTAAATAAAATAAAATCTACAATGTTAAACTTACCTGTTCGTGGTGAGATGGGCACTGCTGGCTTTGGTGCAGCATTGGAGCAAAGCCTTCCAATTTTGCTTGGTGGTTTCAATCCTGATGGTTTAGGTAGAGACGAAGGTCTTATTGCATCAGATTTCTTAATGGATGCTGTAGTGCTGGTGACGGACGCTGCGTCTGAAGACGTCGATGACGGAGGCGGTGGAGCCTCGGCATCTTCAAGCTTCGTTTCTTGTGTTTCACTCATTTTTATCACTGTCTCACTTCAAAACTTAAAGCACATCTTGCTGAAAACGGACGTTTGGACTTTTGTTATGATAAATAGCTATTCGCGACTAAAACCGTAGTGCGACCGACATACTATAAATAACGCAAGTTCCCGCGCAATAACAAGACACGTAATCTGGATCACGGCCAGCGCAGCGTCGTGATTTGTAAATAGAAGATAGAAAAAATTTAAAGGGGTGCGTAGAATTATTCAACAAGCCTGCTGTAAAATCACACGTGTATATTTATGGTAAAGATTTGTCTCGGAGTATGTTCCATTAAAATGTGTATAAATGTTGGCCTAACTCAAGCATTCAATCATTAAATGTATAACGGCATACCTTGAACAAATGGAGCACGAAAAGTGCTACCTGTAAACTGTAAACGAGAGAAAAACCCGTGAGATTTTTACCGCTCGTCGAACCAGCTGAGCTTGACCGTTGACGTTATCACGCACTAAACACTGCACTGCACAACACACAAAACTAATGTTTGATGAAAAATGTCCAGAAACTGAAGCCCAAGCGAAATCTTCAAGCAACAACAATTTAAATCTTCATCAACAGTGGATTTTAGCGCAAGAAAACATTAGAAAACCGAAAGAAATTCATCGCGCGAATTGACATCACTTCTCAACAACACGACAAACGAGCAGTGTTGCCAGATCCCTGGGGTCGTAAGTAACGTTTCGTTTCCAATGTTAAATTTTTGCTGCAAAAGTTACATTATTGTTTTAAGCTATTGCATAGCTTCTATCGAGGGCCTTGAGCACGGGGACCGAATCCAGAAATTCCGTAACGAAAAAAAACCTCACGCTCCCCACTCCGACGGGCACGGAGGTGTGGCTTGAAGGCCGTGCATTGTCTAACATCGTTTCTTTTCGGCAGTCTTCGACACGGTGTTTGTGTGCGTGCAACTAGAGGTATTTTTATTTAATAAAAGAAAAAAATTGTTTTCTTATCGGTCACCACGCTCAAAAAGTGTAACTTGAATTAATATCAAAGAAAAAGAAATACTGCATAAATAAAATAAATAAATAATTATAATTGCATAAGTTGATACAAAATGCTATGCAATAGCTTTACCGCGGCAGTCCCCGAGTGCCACACGTCTTTTTTTTCTTATTTACGTTTATTTTGTTTTTGGAGTCAGGAGGCAAATTGATGTTAGGAAATACTGTAAATAATCTTAGACTCTTGTTTCATTTTCTGCAGCGCCATCTGTTAATTTTACCCTGAAATAACTACGATACGTACTAATGGTGCGCGAACTCGTGAAGTAGGAATCGTGCGTGCATACGCTATTATTATTATGACACTTTATTCATTTTAAAACTCATCAAAAATACATTTTTTACTATAAAATTTAAAACATTATTAATCTACTATGTACAAAAATAATATAAAAAAACATTATAGTAAAAAATATATCCAAAATGGTGGACCACCGACCGCGGGGCAAGGCTCAAACGGTCAGTGGCTAGGGCTGCAGAGAGAGGAACCTCCGCACAATGCGTGCCGAGTCCAGGAGAGCCGCCTTCTGTATCTGACCCTTGATCCAGCTGCCTAGCGAGAGCCTCTTAAGGTATTATTATTATTATTATTATTGATTGCGTGGCTTTCATATGACTGCGGCCATGAATACCTATTGTGATCGCCACAACAATGCACATACGCTAAAGCAAATCACGTTTTAATTGTTACTAGCTACGTTTCATTGTATCGTGGCGTGTTCCATTCAGAGCCACCCCCCATAGAGTGAAATATTTTTTAGACGCGCTAGTTTTAGGTACGTTTAATTTGGATGCGTTCGGAATGGGTTTGTAATAAAAATCTTGTATTGCAAATCTCGTTTTCCCCAAAAGTTACGAAAATTGCCATAAATATAAAAAATACTTACATACATGTTACGCGAGGTGGTTGTATGGTGCGAATGTTACGAAAAATGTAAGAAATGTAACCTTCTGGCGAACTAGAAGAGTTTTTTTTTCTCAAGAAGACACACAAGAAGGCTGACGTTGACATCTAAGCAATAGCGTCAGTAATGTCAAACATGACAAACTTATATTCAATCACTCAATGCAAGCAGTGTTGCCATGTCAGCAGCTATTTTTCCAAGTATCAAAGGTTAATTTTTAATTATTAGTTCGTAATCTGAAAAAGATATCAAGCTACGTTCAAACGATGCGAATATCATCGGCGCCGGCGCGACGCGAGACGCGAACACGAAGAAAATTAATGGTACCTATGATGGGTGCAAATTACTAATGATGTTATGTGTTGTAATGTGTTACCTTAACAATTTTGGTATCTGTAGTACCTTTACACTTTGAGACAATACACATCACAGCAGTTATTTGTATTTTGTATATTTCTCGCCATCGCACATTGTCATAACAACACTCAAAAGTAATTTTGTCGAGTCAACAATGTGTGCTAAGTGTGAGATGTGTGTGTGTGCATTATTAGCACACTTAGCTAGCACTTATCTAGACTATTCGGCTTTGGAACGCCGGTATCTCTATGACTTGCCTCCTTCATGGGAATCTTTTAAGAAACGTGTCAAAGATTTGCAACTGCTTAGCTATATATATTTAACCTATAATAGTATTTTATTGATATTTTTGCCTTTGAATTATAATTATACTTGGTCTATTATAATAGGCTATTTTCTAAATTTTGTTTGTAGGTGTAATTTAATTGTTTTTTTAATATGTAGTATATCTAATATAGGTAGGTAATTAGTTTTTGTATTATAAGCACTACAGCTCAAATATTTTAATTATATTATTTCCATTCTTGGTTATCTGGAAGAAATCGCTTTATGCAATAAGACCGCCCATTGTAATTTTTTTGTTTTTAATTGGTGTTGTGTGCAATAATGAGTTCATCTATCTAGCAGTGAATCCAGCTTATGTGTTACTGATTTTTTACGACTTTAACAAGATTATCAATAATTTAGTATGTAACTAACTTATTAATTTCATTTCATAAACTCACTATTATCAGGCTATTATCACATAACTTTACAAACTAACTTAACTTTAATGTACCTACCTTATAAGTATGTAATTTCATAAGCTAACTGTTATCACGCTATTATCTAAAAAATAAAAAGACGTGTGGCACTCGGGGACTGCCGCGGTAAAGCTATTGCATAGCATTTTGTATCAACTTATGCAATTATAATTATTTATTTATTTTATTTATGCAGTATTTCTTTTTCTTTGATATTAATTCAAGTTACACTTTTTGAGCGTGGTGACCGATAAGAAAACATTTTTTTTTCTTTTATTAAATAAAAATACGTCTAGTTGTACGCGCACAAACACCGTGTCGAAGACTGCCGAAAAGAAACGACGTTAGACAATGCACGGCCTTCAAGCCACAACTCCGTGCCCGTCGGAGTGGGGAGCGTGAGGTTTTTTTTCGTTATTGAATTTCTGGATTAGGTCCCCGCGCTCAAGGCCCTCGACAGAAGCTATGCAATAGCTTAATAACTTTACTGTACCTACCTTTTAATTGTTAATCTTCTAATACATAATAATGTACAGTTAAAACTAATGTTTGTATCTAGTGATTCATTCTGCTTTGTCCACCATCTGAATGAAACGCTTACCTACTTGTATTCACAAACAACAAATTCATTTTGAATTATCATCATCATCCACAGCCAGATTTCACCCATGGCTATTATATATAGTCCTCTCTAGTAACTCTTGGCATCCACACCGATCCACCAAAGAGATAAAAAACAAAATTTAATTCGCTATAAATAGATACCTAATGAATATCATAAACATAGATATCAATAGATACTGATTTTTTTTATTAACGATTTTAATAACTAAATAAATAATTTATCACAATAGTCATAGATAACTTTTGACCTAGGTAAATAATTTCTTATCTGAGTTAAGCTATTTCTAGCGGATATTGTATCGGTTTTTTTTTACCAATTTTCTTATTGGGGACTTTCCTAATAATCGCGTGAAGGTTGAAAAGGACATACCTATGTACCTATCTCGTGTCGTGACGGCCTAGAAAGACAAGCTTAGCAAGTACCTTGACTTGGCCCACGAGATTACCGCTTTCTATGTGGGATGTGGACTCAACAGTTATTATTTTATTATCGTTTCAGTGAACGGTCTGATAGCGAAGAGCCTCGATCAATATCTTATGAGGCTCTCGCAAAGCTCAAGGGTCAGATACAGAAGGCGACTCTCTTGGACTCAGCACGCGTCATTGTGAGGAGGTCCCTATTTCTGCAGCCCTAGCTAATGACCGTTTATGCCTTGCCCCGCGGTCGGTGGTCATCTGTTTTTTTTAAATACATTTTGTACTATAGTTTGTGATGTTATTTAAGTATATCGTAGATACAGCTAAGTTTTTAGAAAGTTAAAATTCAAAGTATAAAATGAAAAAAGTGGTGTTATTATAATTATTATATGATTATATCAGACAACTTATTACTTTTTGATGTAAGTTAAGTGTATGCATCAATACTCAATACTTTGGTTGGTTGATGGAGCTTGGGAGCAGAGTAAAGTAAAAGACCTTTGCTTGGGAGTTTATTTTACGCTAAGCGGCAACACAGTCAGTCAGTTTCAGCGTTGCCACCTTAGCCCTTTTCGGACTGGATCTAGCGCTTTTTACCATAGATGAGCTCGTTATTTGATGATTTAGCCTGGTAAGAGCAATATAGCTCTTTTCGTATTGCGATACAAAACTTCTAACGAAAATTCGCAGCGTGCCTACCAAGTTATTAAACAATCTACGCCACGTAGCATAGATTTCGTCAGTCACACTCATAATCTCTCAATGACAAAATTAGCTATATCCCAAGAAAAGACAGAAAATGACAATGAAATAAGTAAAGTACCTAAATCAAGAAGAAAGCAAAACACAAGATCCAGAACAAATTAAAAAACAATTATTAGGGAGAGGACTAAAGCTAGCAAAACATTTGTCAAATTATTACATAGAACCAGAGAAACGAAAAATTAATAAATAAAGTTTAAATGATTTTAGAAGATTCTGGGTTTTTAGCCCTTTTCATGACAAAATTAGCTATATCTAGCCCTTTCAAGCTTATGAAAATGCCCTTTTTCAAAAACCAAGGTGGCAGCACTGGTCAGTTTACAAAACACGAAACGAAACTTCACGTCATGAGTGCGAAAAATCTTTAATTGTAAAAATGGATAGTTCTGTTACAATTTACTAAAATTTTTCAAATTCAAAGATGAAATTGGTTCATAAAAGTATTGAGAGAGATGGCTGTGGGTGAGTGTTTATAAATAATATATTGATTTAAGCAATTATCTTATGTTTTCATTTTTTACCAAAGATTTTGTTTGCAGGGTTATTGCACTTATCCCAGATGAATCTGAGGATATGTGGCATGCTTACAACCTTATTTCTGAGGGGGACTCTGTCACTGCGTCCACTGTACGTAAAGTACAGACTGAGTCCGCCACCGGTTCCTCAACCAGCAATAGGGTTAGGACTACGCTGACCATTCAAGTTGAGACCATAGATTTTGATACGCATGCATGTGTGTTGCGTTTAAAAGGACGAAACATTGTCGAGAATCAATATGTGAAGGTAAAATTTCAACAGTTATACAATGTATCTTTATTTTATAAAATTCTCATTCTCTTACATATTACTGTTTCATGTCGCTATTGTCTATTCATCTAAAATTAAATTCCGCCCTCGACTTAGATGTTGCGGTACACAAATACATTAAGTCTATAATGTTATTCATGGTTGTATACTACATTTAGGCATAATTGCTACAAACATTCACCTATAAAGTAATAGTGGGAAGTAAGATTCAAACTTCTAGAAAATACCTGTCTTTATAACATTACAGTTGGGTGCATATCACACGTTAGATTTGGAACTGAATAGAAAGTTTTCACTATACAAGCCCCTATGGGACTCTGTAGCACTAGAGCGAGTTGAACAAGCATGTGACCCTGCTGCCAGCGCCGATGTGGCCGCTGTAGTGATGCAGGAAGGACTTGCAAATGTCTGCCTTATCAGTCCATCCATGACATTGGTGCGAGCAAAGATAGATATCACAATACCTAGGAAAAGGAAAGGATTTGCACAGCAGCATGAAAAGGTACAAAATGTAGACATTAAGTTTAACACATTTTTTGGTTTGCAAGCAAATCTACCCCTAACCCATGATAAACAACCAAATGCTACTTTTAGACTTGGCGTTTGTCCAACTGTAATCTGATGAATCTTAGCAATCAAACTTTTGTATTGAATCAATGCCCGATGTAGGCTTTGTACAAGCAAAGAGATACATGCTTTGGAGTGCATAAACAAATGATTCTAATTCTAATTTGAGAGGGGTGCGGGGGAAAGAGTTCTTCACTGACGTCCTGCATTGGGGTATAGTTTCCATTGCCCCCTTGCTGGCCTGACCTCAGCCAATTCAACAAACTAATGATGCTTCTGTTTAAATTTCTAAATCTTTACTTATACCACCTTCTTATTTCCAGGGTCTAAACAAATTCTATGATGCAGTGATGCAAAGCATACTTCGTCATGTTGACTTCAGTATAGTCAAATGTGTGATCTTAGCATCACCTGGCTTTGTGAAGGACCAGTGCTATGATTACATGATCCAGACAGCCATAAAGACAGATAATAAGCTGCTGTTAGATAATAGGGGCAAGTTTCTACTGGTGAAGGCTTCATCAGGTTTCAAGCATTCTTTGAAAGGTACAACAACAACCACTAGTCTATATCAGTCCACTCCTAGTCATAGGCCTCCCCTATTATGAAGGGGGATGTGCCCATAATCCTCCCATTAGCTTGGAGAACTCAGGGCACAGCTTTTCCCACCACCAATGCTGGTGCCGGTGTTATTTGGCTGTGCTATGCCGCAATCAGTCTGCCGCTAGAGCCCGGCTTGTTACTTGCAGGGTGCATCATGGGCCTGTGAGGTTGGCTTGGATTTCATGGAATGGAGGTTGAAACCTTTTACTCCTCTTACACTTCTTTAAAAGGTAAATTCATCTGATTATGATAAAGATGATATTGTGTGATTATGTCTAGCATATAATTAGTTATTTATTAATTAACCCCAAAAAAACCAACATCTGAAGATATACACATTATTTTGTTAATAACTTTAGTCAAACTATTTACTAATTTAACTTTTTCAGTAATTTTGTCCATAAAGTTAAGATTATCTCTTATCTTAATTATTGGATAATGAAATACACATTTCATTTATTTATTTGACTTGACTTTGACATTGGAATCATAAAAACACTTGAATAAAATTTAAACTATTTATTTCTTACTCTTTTTAATTTTTAGAGGTGTTACAAGAGCCAGCAGTCATAGCAAAAATATCTGATACAAAGGCAGCAAGTGAAGTCAAACTACTAGAAAGCTTCTACACTATGCTGCAGCTAGAACCCGCAAAGGCATTCTATGGAAAGAAACATGTGGATAGGGCTAATGAAGCACTGGCTATTGAGACACTCATGATCTCTGACAAATTATTCAGGTATCTATCTATACTTAGATTGACTACTATGTTTCTAGAAAACGCGTTTTTGGCTTATGCATAATGGCATTATGAATGAATCTAGAATTTTGGATTATGTACCAAAGAACTTAAAATAGAACAATAAGTTTTTGCGTAACGACATCTATTGATAAGACGTAGTAATTATGGGGGCTAGTTTCCTCGAATATCTAAGAGCCTTCCCAGGTGGGCGATTAGCTCGAGCGGTTGACATGCGTATCCGATCAGTCTTGGTTAATGTGACGTGCGTTCATATATTAGCAAGCCTGATTGGATTAGCATGTCAATCGTGAGACAACTCGCGCGAGTAAATCGCCCATCTGGCTGTTCTGCCTTTAGATGGCGCTATACAAACATTTTCTTGAAATAGCTTGTAAAAAAATATATTTGCTATTCTTTCAGATGTCATGATATTCAGAAGAGGAAGGAATATGTAGCTCTTGTGGATTCAGTGCGGGAGAATGGGGGTGATGTGAAAATATTCTCAAGCATGCATGTTTCTGGTGAACGTAAGTTATTTATTGCAATCTACATATCTGTTGCAAGGTCCATTACGGACTTTTTACCGCAAGCGAGAGTTACAAACACACTTCAGTGGTGATTCGAGCGGATAATGCAGCGATCATGGGCGCCAATAAGTTTGCGGCGTGATCATAGAGTTAATGTGTGTGTGATGATGATGAGCGAGACAACGATAGTGCACCGACATAAATAGATGTTAATAGACAAACAAAACCTGACCCAAGTAGGTTTAGTAACACACTAGTATTATAAATCGAAAGTTTGCGTGTATGTTTGTTCCCACTCAATTCCGTAACGGCTGAACGAATTTTGATGAAACTTTGAATTCACATAGTTTGTGGCATAGGCTACTATATACTTTTTATGTGGATACTACGGCGAGCTAAGCCGCGGGCGGAAGCTAGTGTTGGTATGTGTGTGCAGACCAAAGTGGTTGGATCCTTTTTGGATCAGATCTTTTTACTGTGGAAGCTAATCTTCAACTGGCTAGCATCATCATACTCTCAAACATTGTATGCAGCCAGCCACAGTGCCGCCACATGCTTTTTTATAGCTAGAAACCACATGTGAAGTAAATTTTTATGAGTGGCTTGTATGCTGAAAGTCATAATATGCTGACTTTAAACACCATTTTCTTGTTTCAGAATTAGATCAGCTTACCGGTGTAGCTGCTATTCTTAGATTCCCGATGCCAGAACTAGAAGACAGTGATGCCGATGATGGAGAAAGCGAAGACTCTGATTGATAATGACGATTCTCATCCTCAAACCACGATAGCGATCATTTTAAATTAGATTAATGTACTTTGTGTAGACATCTAGCATATAATTTTGTAAGACAGCGAAGCTGTGACAAGCTAGACAATCATCATTTATGGAACTTAATGTCTGTTTGTACTTAGCTCTTGTTTATTAAGTTATTAGTGTTATTTTATTTAAATTGATTATTGCATTTTGTGTATGTACACACTGAGTACCTATCATATCACAGTTATTGTTCCAATTATTAGAATGTGATAGATTTGTAAAAAGAGATTTCATTTGTCCTGAAAATTCTTAGATAATTCAATTATAATTTATTTTTTGTAAATACGGTTAGAATAAACAAATCAGTTATGTTACAACATCATTTATTTTAATTAAAACCTATGGTTATGCATAGACAATAATTATTGATGATAATGACGCGATCTGAGTAATTTTTTCAGACCCTTAGAGAAAAAGACTAAAACTTAAAAAACACCGGAATCCTAATTGCTGGCTACTCCATATTTTTTAAGTAAGCTTATACAGAAGCAGTAGCTTTCTCAAATGCTTCTTTCTTTTTCTTTTTCTTTTCTAATTTTTTTTCTTCTTTAAGTTTTTCTTCATGTAATCTCCTCTTTTTCCGAAGCAGCCATATTTCCTTCTTACGCGCCTCTTGACCCGCCTTCATACTCTTGTATAAGTTCCTATGTTTCTTACGAACGAGTTTTTCCCTCAGCCTGAATGCCTGCTTGTCTTCAATCTCCTTTTGGTATGGATGTTCCTTGTGTGTCACTCCTGTTGTGACAGCCATTGCTTTTTTCTGTAACACATAAAATAAGTTCTACTAATCAATAAGTCTAGAATCCTATTGTCTGATAGGGATTCAGGGTAGTTAGTTGGACACAAAGGACATACTTCGTTATAATTCCTAAGAAAATGCACCTCAAAATGGATTGAGGATTATTCTCGACTAACTCAAGTGCTTGGCTTGATTGAATGAGTTGAGCATAGTAATTTACCCCCTTACTTATGAACGCTACTCAAAACTGTCCAATGCTCAAAGTTAGCCCTGTCACTGTTTGTCATTATTCAACGGTAAGAGATAGCAATAGCCTAAGCATAGTTTATCTTTTGAAAGATGTTCATAAGTAAGGCCATTAACGTTCAGGCAGCCTCAACTGTCAACTCAACTGATCCAAAAACAGAGCCACACGATACAACCTGGTACCTGGTTTTGACGACTTCTGGGGTGCTGTGGGCGAAGGCCTGCACGATACGCGAGTTTGGTATTCGATTCACGCCGCGAACTAATGTTTGCGAGAAAAACATTCGAATATCAAGTATGTAATGTTTGTAAATTATTTGATTTTCAAATATTTTTCTCTGGTCAAGTATTTTCTATGTTTTAAGTCTTTACAATGCAATGCACAATACACCCCAATGCGGGACGTCAGTAAAGGACTTTTCCCCCCACTTCAAATTAGGTCTTTACAAAAAAATTGTTTATAAGGTTAGCTCCCATAATACAAATAAAATACTAAGCTCTGCTTAGTTTGATGCTAAATGATGCTGTGTGACGATAATTTAACTTTCCACATCCTTAATTTTAAAAACCCAAAATACAGAATGAATTATCATGCCCATTGAAAGTTAAACAAATAGCATACCTTTTCTTTCTTCAACTTCTTTTTCTCAGCATCAGTTTCGTCATCACCGTCATCACCATCATCATCAGACGAGTCCTCTTTGATCTCATCCTGGTATTGCTTGGTTAGGGCTGCCTCATCATCATCAGTGTCTGGTTCCTCTGCATCTTCAGCATCCTCATCACTGGCTTCTTCAATCTCACTGCCAGATTCTTCAGCTGTATACATTGATTACGTCAGCATCTTTTATGAAATAACAAATTATTGACCACAAGCTTCTGTCCCTGTCTTCGCTCGCATGGTACTCAAATCAAATGTGGCAAATATGTTATTAACTGCATTGTCCAAATTTCAACTTAATCCGTTCAGTTTTTTTGGCGTGAAGGAGGGATAAACATTTCACAAACTTTCACATTTATGATAATAGGATGGAACATATTTATAGATTTTAAGTATTCAATAGTTTAAATTTCCATACCTCTAAAAAGTGCTAGTTTTAAATATTTAAAAAACTGGCAATCATTTATAATTTAATTTTGATGTTTACTATTAATACCGCCATATTATTGAGGCACTGACCACAATATTAATAATTTGGGGATAAAATTATTCAATGCAGATTACCATTGTTGGTAATTTAGTGATTTTCTAATAAGTAAACTGATTTAAGTTATTTATTAGTAGCAAAAGAACTTTTCTGACAAACACTTTAGTCAATCAATAGATATAGAAAAAAGCTCACCAAGCGGTTTGAAGTCAGGATCATTGAGTTCTTTCTGTTCTGGTGGAATATACACTTGGTCTCTTATCTTATCAATGAATGGTGACAAGTGTGGTGGCAGGACTGATCCCATAAGGTACTTGTTGATCGGCAGCAGAGTTCTGGCATTCACACTGTCAAACACCCATTGTGGCTGGACATAGTAACGAGATAGATACTGCTTATCCATACTTGGCCGGTCGACTATCTGATAAGCAATTGACTCGTCTGTCTCATCAAATGTAGCCCCTACAAAGTGATCTTTGTCCCATGAGACTTCGCCGCCAAAGCAGCGAATAATGAAGACCAAAGGCTCCCTGGGAACTTCACGGTTTATAAAGAATTTTAGGCCTTTGAACATTGTTTTTAGTTTCTTAACTTTTTCCACTTCCAGTTTAGCTTCTTCTAGTTTCTGAGGGTCTTCGTCTTCTGTTGGGAACATGTCAATTTCTGGGAGCTCTTCAGCCTCATTTGATCCTGCCACTTTTGCTAAGGTCAAGTTCATGGCTGCGATTCTCTCTGAAACGTAAGCCTGTTCATCAACCAGGTTCTTGTCAGAGTCAGATGAGAAACCAGCGGTCAGTTGTGGGGGGTACACCAGGTTCAGAGAGTGGTACAACTTGAAGTTGACAAACCCAAGCATCATTGTGTAGAACTCTACAAATGTAGACATGATCTTGAAGTCTACTTCATCTTTGCTTTGCGGCTGAAAATGCAAAATAAACCAATTGAAATGTCATTCATAATTCACTTTAAAGTTCACTATTGATTATCTATTGTACGAAACTTGCATAATTTGTAGTACAGCTTTGCTTCTATGAATAAATCAGAAAGTACAACAAAACAAACAAGAAATTAAAATATAACTATTTATTTACTTAGAACCCTGACCTCATTAGAACATTTAATAAATTACTTAGAAATATCTACAGTGAAATTGAATTCCCAAGTTGTTATTTATTATCTTACCTGGAATGCAAAGTGATGAGGTACAATCCAAGTAATGGTCTGACCTTCAAATTCTACTTGGAAATAGTATCCCTTCACAGACACAAATACTTTCCGTAGAGCTTTAGCTGCAATCACAGCATGCATAAACTCCACTGTGAGTCTCCGGCACATCATAGACTGGTCTCGCGGCACTCTCTTCAGAGATGGGAAGGTACTGAACAGGAAGCACAGCGTCAGACAGTCATCTAAGTCTCGAAGCGCATCAACAAATGTCGGGTATCTTTCTTTGACTATGTGGTCAATGTTTATGTCAGGATAGTCTCGTAGCCACTTCTTCATCTGACCATATTCTCTCATAGCTCTGGCACGCCGGATTTTTTGTTGGTAAACCTAGAACAGCAAAGTTATAATGTAGCACTACAATCAAAGTATGAGATATACAAGAATTTGGAATTGTTGGCATTATTCTTTACCTTTAGTTCCCTTAGTTTCCATATCGTTGGTTCGTGAAGAAGGAATTTGATGTCCTTTGTGTGATATAGTGTTTTGATGCCACCAGCTCCTTTCTGTGCGCGTTTGCGATTTCGAGGTTCGCGAGGGTAAATACCTTTTAGAATACATATCCGCCTAAAATCTTTTAGTGATAATTGCAGCTTTTTCAGGGCAGCCTTCCTCGTCATAAACTGAGCTCCCTCTCCAGACGAATACTAATAACAAAATATTTTTTGGTTAGAAGCAACATAAACACGTGTTGAATTACACTGTAGGATGTTATACAAACCTTCTTTTTTCTCTTGTTGGAAACCATTTTGAGAAGTTAATACTTATAGAACAATTGATTATTTACTAGAGCAATGTCTATTTTGCTATTTCGTTGTAAATTCACATTTTTTCATTACAAAACAGGATTGAATGCAGCTCAAGCTGAAAACCTGGCTGACATGAAAAGAATTTGACTTGACAAGTTGACATTGACATTGACAATGTCAATTATTTGACAAGTTTATTTGACGTTGAATTTGCTTTTTTTTTTTAAACTAGTCGATGTTGCTATCTACTAATAAACAGGTCCAGTATTAGTTCCTAAAAACGCCACCGCCAACTTAAACTTGTGGCACTGTAACTTTTCGTTAGGCTTTCGAATAATGTTAATTTTCTAGGATTATAATTTGTTCTTCTTGATTTTAATCATTAGAACCTATTTTTGTTATTTTAATTGCGTTAGTTAGCAGGTAGTATTAGTAGGAAGGTACCTACCTATATACCCAAAGAGTAAAGTAATAGCACAGTAAATATACCATATAGCTAACTGTTCATGATTTAGGTAGCTATAATATTTTTTATGAATTTTAGGAATGCAACATTACTCTAGAATGCATGTAAGACCTGGCAAAGCTACCTAGATAGTTACCTAACTATTTAATGAAATGAAATAAAACAATGCTCATTGCTTTTAAATTATTTATTTAATAAATTATTAATAATATTAGTAACACTAGGTAAGTACTTGACATTTCATTTGGTGGAGCTTTCATTATTCACGGTATTCTGAGCCGAAGGAGCTTGAGTGGATTGGGATTGAGCCCAAGCCGAGGGGTCTACCATCACATACATAGGGTACGGAGGATAGGAGTAGCCGCTAGACCAGAATGGCGATGTCTGTGGAATTGCTAAACTGGCTTTTTCCTCACTCATACCGGATTCTTTCAGCACATGTTTAGCGTTTCCGTATGCCTGCATCGTAGCTTGCATCAAGTGCGGGTAGAAGAACTGGAAGGGGTTGTATGGGACCGTTGCCGCTGTTGCAGCTGCCTTCTCGCATTGAGAGGGTGTTGCTTCGGGAGTGGAGCTGGCTATCGAAATAGCGTAAGGGTACGGCAGCTGGGCTCCTTCAGTGGGACTGAATGGGAGGGCATACGCGTATTGTACAGGAGTTGCAGGGTTGATAACAGCACGTTTCTGTGTATTAGAACCTTCGTCATGTGTTGGATAGTTGGGGTAAGCTAGTGGAATGGCTTGGCTGGCTGTGGCTTGCTGTGTCGCAGCAGGCAGGAAGTTGACGGGCTGGTCTGTCAGCCATTGCGCTTTGGTCCCGCTGTCTTCTGAAGCAGCAACATACAGGTCCCCAGTGGTTCCGTCGCTAGATGGCTTGACAAAGAGCCCATGAACAGGCTGCAACTGGTTTGGACCAGTCCAGGTCTGACTCCAGGCGGATGAGACTAAGGTTACAATAATTAAAGCAATTTTGGACATTGCTGCCGATCTATTAAAGCTTATTCTCTAATGATGACGGCATTTTATGGATAAATCTTTTTATACCAATTAAATGCGTTGTTAAAATCAGTGATGAAATAAAAATAAATGAAATAGAGTCTTGAACACGTTCTCGTACCTATCAAAAAAGATATCTTTAATCTTTTGGTACATCTCGATATCATTCAATTATCATATATGATGATAAAATAAACACATGATAGACCGTGTTTCTTATAATATCTATCGATTCTAGAATTTTATTTTCTTAAAATAGGTAGGTAACAAATTTACAGCTCTCAGAGATAAGCTACTATGATAAGTACTAACAAATCATTAAATAGAGCAGTAAGTAGTTTTGTCTGCGGGTACAATTTACATAAAAGTAGACATATTCAAATTAAAAAAAAAATTACAATACAATACAATACATTTATTGCTTTCAAGTGTGGTTAAATTGCATGTTACTGGTTATAAGTATCTCACATGAAACCTGTCTAGGGTATAGCAATATGGTTGGCAGACCGAGATACTAGATATATTAAAACTACTAGTAGACTATTACTAGAGATATATTAGACAAATTTACCAGCAAAAAAGTAAGAATTTCAAAGTTTCATTCATGGTACAACATGTATGACGTACCAAGTACTATATGTATGATGTACCAAGGAAGAAAACCCAGCTAGACTAGAGTAAATGCATTATTAGTATTTGGTAGGTAGACAGTCAGGCCTGAAAAGAAGGCCCAGAGACGCGATGTTTCGGTTTAAATACTTTGATATGGCACCTTCGATCAACTATACATTGTATATTTGGCATATTGTATATATGGCACCTTCATATAATGTATAGTTGCGTAAATTAATCGTAAAGGAATGGATCGTAAAGGTATTTAGATATATCACACCTAAGTTGCGATATAGTACATTATACGATTTTTTTGTCATTGACATACTTTATTAGCCTTGCAAAAGGTGCCTGTTTACGTAAAAAGATAGACTGACATAAAAACTCAAAAACTCTTATATTGTAATCGCAGCAACATAAATACCTGACAACAAATTTTCATTTACATGGTCTACAGGCTATGAACTATGAGTCATCGAACTTGCAAGATTTAGTAGCGTTTTAGCCAGCGTCTATCGTATCGCCGTAGCATTCTCTACTAGTAGCGTCTACGAGCCGTAGCAAGGTCTAGTTACATTATCATAGTCAGCATCTATCGTAGCCGTAGCAAACTCTACTAGTAGCGTCTACGAGCCGTAGCAAGGTCTTGTTTCAATATCATAGTCAGCGTCTATGGTAGCCGTAGCAAACTCTACTAGTTGCGTCTACGAGTCGTAGCAAGGTCTAGTTTCAATATCGTAGTCAGCCTCTACGAGCCGTTGCTACGGTTCATACAGAGTAGGTGGAGGTGGTAGAGGGTCTAGGGCGTCGTCGTAGCCACTGTCTTCAAGATGGAGCAGTCGTAACAAAGTTATAGCCTAAGTTTACGAGCTGAACTAGCTATGTATAATCGTCGTACCCATAAGCCACTATTTGCGGGATTTAAACTATTCCTCGCAGGTCTCCTCCTATTCACTTAATAATTGGCGGTAGTCAAAGACAATTTTTATGGATCAGTTGAGTTTCTCAACCACTACATGCAAAGTCATATTTTCTAGTGTTATACAAAAATAAATTTCAGTTTTAGGGCTCCGTATCCAAATGGTAAAGGACCTTATTACTAAGAAAGACTCCACTGCAAATCTGTCTGTCTGTTTGTCTGTCTGGCTGTCTGTTTTTCTGTCTGTCTTTCTGTCTTTCGGTCTGTCACGCTGTATCTCATGAACCGCGATAGATAGACTGTTGAAATTTTCATAGATGATGTATTTCTGTTGCTGTTATGACAACAAATACTAAAAACACAATAAAATAAATATTTAAGGTTTTTTGTAATATTTCATAACATATGCCTAAATGGGGCATATTACATCATCATCTTCATCAGCCTATAGCAGTCCACTGCTGGACATAGGCCTACCCTAATGAGCGCCATTTCGCCCTGTCTTGAGGTAGACGTATCCATCTCCTACCAAAAGCCTTTCGCAGATCATTATTTATTGTAGTAAAATCTGTGGCTATAATTTAGAGACAGAATTGTTAAGCAAAATATTAAATCCATACGTGATTTACACATACTTTCAATTCCTCGTAATCGCGACCGCATGCGCAGTTATGCGGTTCACCAAACTCAGCATAACGTAAACATTGATGACGAACGATTTCGCGAAATTTCTACATCTTGAGTTATTTTCTGTGAACACGTACAGTACCTACGTACTTCGAGATACAGTTAACAACATTATTGAATACTGAAACTCTACGCAAATATTTGAGGTCGTCCCAACTATCCAAAAAGTAAACACTAACATTATTCATTAAGAACTACGTATAATAACTTTTTTTATTTGATACGCTGACAGACAGACGGACGGACAGCAAAGGCTACTCCTGTTGCGTACTTTTCGGGTACTGAACCTTAAAAAACTCATTAAGTATGCAAATTATTTAAGAATTACTATTCAAACACATGAATGTAAAAAAAAAACCGTTGGTTTACCTTCTTCATTTCTCCCAGAAAATTATTATTATTATTATTTATTCTTTATTGCACAATAAATGTCACAAAAAGCTGGAGTGTACAGGGTTCCCACCCCCATCTTCGGAACCCAAGCCAACCTTACCTGCACGTGGTGCACCCTGCTAAACAACGAACGGGGCTCTGGCGGCATAGCATAGCCTACATCGACACAGCTAAATCCCCTGGCCACCGACGGGCATCAGCATCGGTGGTGTGAGAGGCTGTGCCCTGCAATCCCCAACCCGCATGCCCAGCGTGGGGATTATGGGTATAACCCCCTTTATTAGGGGAGGCCTAAGTCCAGCAGTGGACTGATATAGGCTGGTCTGGTGTGGGGAAATGTAACAAAAAGGTGGGCTTAATGCTACTAGTATTTTCTACCAGCCAAACCTGTGGTTTGTTTTTAGATGGTGGTAGGCGTGCTTTATAATTCAATCTTAAAATAAATTAAAACTATACAACAGAACATTTATACATAATATGACAAGCAGCACTCTACTCAGTCAGCATTTAGATGGGTGATGATTTATAGCATTTAAAACCAAGTGTTCGTGTTTTGGAGAAGACACAATTAAATTAAGACACTGGTCCTAGATTTTTTAACGAAGGCCTTAAATCTGTCTATAAACTTCGATACCGGATTAGCTAAATATAAAAAAAAGTTTAAAATACTTATCTGGATTCATCGATTTTCCTAATAAATAAATTAATAATAGTAATACATGTGGGTTTCACAGCATACTTTGTTTAGCTCAAGTCCTTAGTAAAACTTTATCTAATAGAACTTGTATTTTGCCTTTGTTTTATTGATAAATAATTATCTTTCATTTTTCATTCAGAGCTTTTATTATGGGAACCACATGACTTATACACTTTTTTGCAAATACATACAATTATTAACACATTAAAAACACCCAGACCCGAGGCCAATATTTGTAGATTATACAAACATTTGTCCCGTGGCGGGAATCGACTTCTCTGCGTCTCAGGCGGACTTTCAACCACTGCGCCACAGAGGTCGTCAAAAATAAATGATTTTATCGCTCGAACGAATGTACGTAACGTACCTACACAGTATATTTTATATAGGTACCTGAAACTGGCAATAAAAAGTTATGCCATACATTTTACTATTGTTTTTGATAAAACTGTTTGAAGTAACTGGCTTCAGAACTTCCACATGTCTAAGAGAACATGAGCAATTCTCGTTGTGTGGCTGGAAGTGTCCTGCGACATGCGTCAATGTCAGGCTGTTGGAAGTAGGTAGGTCCTGGGGGAATCATTTCACTGTTGGTACTAGCTTTTTCTACTAAAACCAGTTAAACGTATCTTTTATTATTATTATTGTAACCTTTTAGTCAGATGTATGTAGTTATTTGGTTTTGTTTGTAGCTTTTACCCTACTGAAGTCCTCTTCTGTCAGGTTATGTTTTTAGGGTGTTTGTAATATTATTTGTCGGTCACTGTAGCCCAAACGGCTGGACGGATTTTGACTAATGAGGTTTCGTTGGATTCGTCTAGATCACGAGGGTGACATAGGCTATATGAAATTTTAGAAAATCCATTATGGTGACTGTAAGAAGCCATTTTTAATTTACGATGAACTAAAAATTACTAAAACTTCCGGTCTATGCAGTTGGGTTTTTTGTATTGTTTAAATAAAAACTTGTTTTAACTCTGTTGTTCGTCATCTATGTGCTCTACGGCAAGGGCCTCTTCCAACTTTTTCTATTTATCTCTATTTTTTTTTATCTGATTGTCGTGTAAATGTGCTTGACATTTGGTTATGTAGCAATAATGAGATCTCTTGTTTGGGGCTGTTGTAAGTTGGTTCTTAGTTGGAGGGTCCTTGGTAGGTAGTAGTCACTAATCATTAGTTTGTAACTTGGTTCCGCCCGCAGCTTCGCCCGCGTGGTACCCAGATAAAAAGTAGCCTATGTGTTAATCCAGGTTACATACTATGTACCAAGTTTCATCCAAATTTGTTCAGTAGTTTTTGCATAAAAGAGTAACAAACATTCATACATTCATACATTCATACATTCATACATTCATCCATTCATCCATACTCACAAACTTCCGCATTTATAATATTAGTAAGAAGTAGGATTTAGTGTTACCTATAAGAAACAGAAAGCAATAAGTACATATTTTGATTAGCAAACTAATATTGAATGCGAAAGTTTGTGTGTTTGTTTGTTCCCACTCAACTCCGTAATGGCTGAACGGATTTGGATGAAACTTGGAATAGTGTGTGACCTGGTTTAACACTTATGTTACTTTTTATACCAGTAGGTACCATCCGAGTGGATACGCGGGTTGAAGCCATCGGTTGAAGCTAGTTTTTACTTAAAGAATTCAATGCCATTTACAGCTAGCGGCACGTACTCGTAAGTCTAGAGCTGAACGAAACGTCTGCGCATGGGTTTCTCGCTCTCTCTCGCCTCTAGCTCCCATATGATACCTTATTTTTGACTTCTGCGCAATAACGGTCAGCGCTAGACTTTCGTGACGCCACTTGTATTAGTACGCTACATTATCTCTAGGTATTTTAAATTCAAGTTCGATTCAAGTTCTCATTCAAGTTCAAGTTAGTAGAGTCGTTTTCACGAAATAAGTTCCTCAGACGCGGCGCCATTTCGGGTTCGCCGGAAAAAAAACTAGAGAAAAGCAAAAATAATCTGTTCTATCTAGAATTTATTGTTAATGTTCGGTGTTTTTTATGTATACCTACTGGAGATTCGGATTTGTAATAATAATTTAATAATAATATTTTTATTTCAGACAACTATTATTAGTCATATTGATGTGGTTGGTTTTAGTTTCGCTAATTGCCGTGGGACCTCTTTCGTGAAAGACTTTATAAATTCAATTTCATGAAATGTGTTCTGTAATCTTATCATCCAATCGGAGCGCTGATGGGCGTTCGAAATTTATGTTTGGCTTTGCCTCTGAATAATCCCTACTACATGTTAACATCAATACTAAGCAATATGCGAAGACTAGGTTCCGCCCGCGGCTTCGCACGCGTGGTACTTGGATAAACAGTAGCCTATGTATTAATCCAGATCATAAACTATGTATATTCCAAGTTTCATTTAAATCCGTTCAGTAGTTTTTGCGTGAAAGAGTAACAAACATCCATCCATACATCCATACTCACAAACTTTCGCTAATATCTCTGCTCTCTGTTTTATTTTATTTTGTTTTACTTAATAAAGTAGGAAGAAGAATAGGTTAAGTAGAATTAGTAGGAAGAATAGGATCTATTTATATGGGGAAAAGTCAACGACACTGTTTGTTATATTCGTTTAGGTTATCCTGGCCACCTCTGCTCTTCTGTATGGGAATGTCGCGTCGGTTGTCGGTGCTCAGCTGGCTACATCAGAGATGAGGAGAGCAAGGGGTGCATTTTAGCCCACGAATGTCCAAGTAATAAAACGTTAACATTTTACTTGTACCGTTAATTTAGCGAAGCGCTCGCTTCTTAGCAGATTATCTTGGTTAAGCAATACAGGTCACTATTTGGATGGGTGACCGTTAGGTGGCATTTAGATCTGGGCGCTTCTGTGCTTCGGAAGGCACGTGTGGGTCTCGGGTCAATCCCAGTATTTCCATGAAAATAAAAAATAGAAAAAGTGGGCCTAGCGTTTTTTCCAAATTACTTACAATCAGGTATTTCTATTGCGGAAAAAAAAACGCAGTTGTGTAACTTTAGAATCTTTTTCCACTTTAATGAGTAAATAATTTCATTTAAGATGAAATTAATAAATAGTTTCTAATGTGCACGCGTCTTATGAGTGATGCAGTGTTTTTTTTTGCCGCTGCCGCCAGCATTGGAAAAAGTGGGAGAGTCAGTCCCAGTATTTCTATCAATAGAAATACCTAATGGAAATCGTGGGATGCACCCTTGGTCTCGGCGTTGGTGTCGGGTCTCGGCCATGTCAGATGCCTTCGGATGGCTTAAAAATCATAATCTTATTCTATTCTAAAAACTTCGGACAACTGAGTTGGTCACATCTAGTCTCATCTCATACGAGGAAGGAAAGAAGAATTTTTACTTCTTATAGCGTTTCTATCAAATGTGGTTAATCCTCCTATAATCGGATTATTCCATTTATCCCCATTGAGTTCGCTCCATTGATGGGGATCTCATTAATCTACAAAGAATAAAATAAACAAAATTCTTTATGCATATTTTGACGAACACTGTGGCGCAGTGAGCGAAAACCTGTCTGAGACGCAGAAGGTAATAATTAATGCTGGACAATATCACACAGCATCATGTAGCCCCAAACTAAGCAGAGCTTGTATTATTGGAACCACACGACTGATAAACTACATAGATACTTTTTTTTAAATACATCCATCCATACATAGAAAACACCCAGACCTGAGATAAATATCTGCATATAATGCAAATGTTTGTCTCTCGGCGGGAATCGAACCCGCAACCTTCTGTGTCTCAGGCGGACCTTGGCCAACTGCGCCACAGTGGACGTCACGGTTGTGGGTTCGTGCAAATATTTGTTTAGGGTCTGGGTGTTTTCTATAAAATATGGCATGTACGTATCTTCTACAAAACAATGTCTAAAGTCATGTGATTCCCATAACACAAGTTCTGCTTAGGCTATAATAAGTTGATGTGTGTTAGGCGTACAGTACTTATGTATTTACACTTTTAAGGCAACGAAAATTTGGTGGACTAGATCTTATTCTACAAAACAAGTCAAAGTCTTTTGGTTCCCATAATACAAGCTCTGCTTAGGCTTTAATAAGATGCTGTGTGTAAAAAAAGTAAGTCATAAGTCCTGTACGCCTGACAAGACTTTTATTACTTATTTTGAGGCAAAGAAAATAGAGTATAGTATAGTAGATCTTATAGGTACACTACCGTGTTTGTTTGTTTTTTACTTTTACGTGGTAAATTGTTTCGGACACAAGGAAATAATTGACACACATTTACTTACCTATATGTAAACTCATAGTCTTAACTATTTCAATAGTATTCTTTGGTATTTAATTTAGCATGGTTTAGGCAATGCATTGAAATTCATAAAATACAAATGCTCACTATCACTAGTGTAAGAAGTTTTTTTTTAAACACATTTCTATGGGTGAGGTCAGGGTTACAATAATTGTAGCACCTAAAAGCAATAAAGTCAGCAAAAATCATTCTACTTCATTCTAGTAAAATCATAAATAAGTTTGAATATCTAACAAAATGTTTTATTATCATTTCATTAATGCATATTGCGATTGATTACGTACAGTATATTTAGGTTACATGATTATCGTTATTATGATTCATTTTTGATGCTAAAGTTTGGCGAGAAAATTATAAACTTGCAAAATTTACTCGGTCAAGACTTGACTCAGAAAGTAGGTGAAACACAAAATTGCAAACTTAATCAAAATGCTGTCAAAAATCTTGTTGCAAAATGTTGATTTATATTTAGTAGCTTGCCATATTCAGACCATTGCAGTTGCATCTCTAAGATGAAGCTCGTGTTTGGTGTTGTAAATTTTATCGCTGCGGCTGTGGTAGTGGGTTCCGCGCCGACCCTCAGCGAGGGCCAAGTTCCAGGGAACTATATCATCCCTGATCAGCGACAGATAGACTACTACAGGGATACACGCTCCCAGTATCCTCAGTATGTATCGCCGTGTGCTGCCGCCGCCGCTGCCGCCGCTGCTGCCGCGTCTGCTCCTATCGCAGCGATTGCGCCCCCTACTTATCAGCTGAACATCGCACCCTACCATGGATACCCATCTCCTCACCAGTACAGCTACGGAATGCCCCACTACAGATCCGTGGAAATGGAGCCGCGTGAATACATGAGCTTCTCCGACATGGACCATATGATGTCGGAGCATATCCCGATGGCGCGGTACGGCTACGCTGCCCCGGCTCACGCTGCGTACGCCCCTGCAGCGTCTTCTGCTACAACCGCACCTGTGTTCGGTGTGTTCCCTAACGCGAATGCCGGAGGGTGTAACGTACCTTTGCTCTTCAGCTGCACGCCTTCAGTGGTTCCTGGACACGTGGTACAGTCACAACCACAGTACAACTACGCTGCTGCCGCCGGTGCCACAGATGCTTACAGAGGAGTGGAGCCCCTGGCGCACCATGATTCCAATGAGAGCCATGAGGAGCCGACTGTCCAGGAGCATTTGAGCCAAACCCAGCCAAGTCATGCGATGGTGCACCAGTGATATAAAATGGGACTCTGTAATAGCGTAGTGATAGTTTAAGATTTGTTGGTAGAATTTGTTTTAGATTGATATGCCTATTTGTAAAATAAAGTATCTCTCATCTTTGTATTTTTTATACTTACTTACTACATAATAATCTATTACAAAGGTAGGTACATTCGAGACTCATAAACACGAAGAATATTAGACTATAGATAGATATAACTTTATTTCACACCACACAAAGAATAGGGATGATGACTGGGTAAACAAATAATAAAACTAATTAGTCCGTCAGTTTGATTAACAAAAAATATTGGACACATATTTTTTTATTTATTTAACCAATAGAAATTAACAAAGTTAGACAGCGTCAAAGTTCGGGAGTGGGGGCTCGTGACGTCACTTGTATGTAAAAAGTGTACTTACCCGTGACGTCACGCTGAACTTCAACACGCTATATCTTTGTCATTTTTAGTTTAATTGACAAAATAAAGAATACGTGTCCAATATTTTTTGATAATTTAAATTACGGACTGATTAGAATTTTTTAGTCATCTAGCTTATTACAACATAATAAAAAAGGGATTGAAAATACCATGTACCATACAGAGGCCGACCTTCTCGCTTAAAGCCATCTCTTCCAGGCTACTACTCTACGGCTTATAGTAGTAACTAGAGTAGGTATCAATTGCAAGTTCCATTGAAGTGTTATTGAAGGTTAAAAATTAAATAGCTTTAAATAAATGTTCTATAAAAGTAGCCAACAAGTAAAGACTATCTACTTACATAATTTAGCAGGTAATTTTATCATATACATAATGCTAATAGAGCCTGACAGGTATTCTAAAATTACGCTGGGTGCAGTAGTTTTATAAATAAGCATTATATAGGACTTTTAGCCTGATTTAGTTGATATGTAGCAAATCAGTTTTATTTTGTTAATTCTCTTGGATACAGTTGTCTTATGCAAACATAAGTTTTAGTTGACCTAATATTATTATTCAGCTAAAATCAGTACGTAGCTTCATCATCATCATCAACCCAAAGTAAATTCTTATATCTGTCTATATATAGTATCTTGTGTATAGGTAGGTATTATACGTAGATTCTTATTATTAAACTTCATAGGTAAGTATAAGTATCTTGAGATGAATCGCAAGTTATCATCTGATTTATTGATAGTAATAACTATTATTTCACACGACCGCATAGATAACAAATTATGATAATTTTCACAACTTATACATTACATGTGATATACATATCTATAATAAGTTATAAATTAGATGGTTCCACGAAGAATAATTGACTTTCAAAATGAAAACGACCGTAGTACTATTACTAGTTCTAAATATTAGTATATCTTTATCTCTTCCTTTATCAAGCGAGGATGAACTTAAACATACTAAGAAATCTCAACAAACCGACTCTGTTCCTGTGGAATTGCTACTCCTGGTGCCTCCAAATTTAACTCAGCTCCGTCATGATGAAGAAGACATCAAAACAGAGAGTGTAGACAGTGAAGATATCTCACTCGTGGAAGATATAGTAAATGTATTGCTTCGTGATACCACAATACATGAAGATGATATTCAAACAGTTCAAGAAGAAGAACCACTACTTCTTACTGAAGATCTAAGAGCTTTGAAACCTTTACTTCGTAAAGATAGAGATGTGGATTTTGTGCTGGATGAACCCTTGAATACAGACATCGAAAACTCGAGGGACACATTAAGTCTTCATGACGATAATGAAGACGTAAAGGCTCGTTTAGAGTTAGAAGCACTTCCATTAAATGAAGATCCTCTACCCCGAGAAGAAGGGAAAGATATAGAAGTGATAGAAAAAGATAGTACTACAAAGCACCAGTCAGATGATGAAGGCAGCTTTCCGCTAGGCAGAAAACCAATTGAAGATCTTCCTTCAGAGCGGTCGAACTATGAAGAGTATGCAGATTCAGCCAAACCTGTTGAACATGTAGTTGCCACATATCCAGAAATGCCCGGAAACGCTATACCCATTCTACTTAACTGTGCCCCGAATGTGCTAGAAGGACATCTGACAGAAGCTGCCCCTTCATACAGAAACGACGCCTCCAAAGCTAGAAATAACTTAGAAGTTGAAAATACCTTAGTCACTAGTGATGCAGACGTTAAAACTAATGATTTCAATGATGCCAGTAATAGAGATGTTCTAGATTTGAACAGCCCGGCGTCTATCATAGCAATGGATAGACGTAGAAGGCATACTCTATCTGATACTGGAGTGACTCACTATAAGGTATCGGAAGACTATCCAGAGACATTCAAAGGGAACCATCACCTGGTCTCGGCAGACTATCCTCAGCCGAACATGGTCAGAATTACTACTTAATTAAATTTAGCTTTGTCTGAAATTATATTTTGTAGTAGTAAATATTTATGATTAAAAAATATTTATTTATTTTTATTGTATTAAAAATTCTATTCTAGTCTATATTTTATTATAACGAAGATACTTTACTTCGTTAATTTCGGCAAAGCAGAACCTTATATGTTTGACCGTTAGTTAGTAGGGCTTACATATGCTACCAGGTACGCTGCAAAGGCGTAGCGATATTCTACTGCCATTTTTAAAATGCTACGAGAGAGCACAACGACGCTAAAGCGATATCATAACAAATAAAAAATGCAAAAGTGTGTAGGTAGATGTTTATTCGTTTGTTACGCTTTCACACCTCAACCGATCATCATGAAATTTCGTATACAGAACGGGTACAGAAAAGGACATGATTTTGTAAATTTCATATAGAAAACAGTTTCCGAGAGATAGAAAAAATACTTTTCCATAGAGCAAAGCCGCGGATGGAAGCTAGTAAATAAATAAGTTATCTTTTACCATAGGTAATGAAAAAGTAATTTATTTAATCTATACATCGTCAGTGACTGATCTATCTTATATATATTTTTTATACATATAAAATCCTTTGTCCTGAATGACTCACTGACGAATCAACACACAGCCTAAACCGCTGATCGTAGAGACCTGAAACTTGAAGGGGACGTAGGCATCCGATAAGAAAGGATTTTCCGAAATTCTACCTCTAAGGGGTGAAAAACGGGGACAAAGTTTGTATGGGACAATGTGATTCCTTGATCTACTTCAAATTTTGCGTGAACATTCTTTGACATAATTGATTATTTAATTTTTCATATTTATTTATGAATTGATGGAAGATGGGTTTCGTATTTTATTGAAACTCATCGCCTAACGGGGTTAAAAAGGGGTAGAAAGTTATTTTGGGGGTCATTTGCATTGAATTTTATATCAATACTCTTTAGTGCTTTTGATTTAATTTCATTTTATTTTGACAATTGTTTGAAAACTCAATCCGATCTCTCTAAAATTGGAATGTCAAATAAAGAATAATGCCGTTACTTATAAAATCTGCCAAAAGTTAAGCGATGCTTAAACTATTGCCATCTCTTACCATTGGATAATGACTAACAGTGAAAGAGCTAACTTTAAGCACGTGGAAATTAAGAAGCTTTATAAGTAAAGGGGTTCGTATCAAAAGCACTTAGCAGTATTGATATCAACATGAACAACATGACCTGCCATTTTGTTTAGAGTTGCGTTGACATCGTAGTTCAGACTATTCTGTGGTTCAGATTAAACACATTGGTATTTGTTGTAAGTTCGTATGTTTGTTCGAGCATAACTCTGAAACCGTTGACCAAATCTGCATACAATTTGGTAGGTCGATAGGTGTTATTTGAAATTTTTGCTGGGAAGTATTATGAATTTTAACAGACAGGCGATCATCATGATATGGTGTCCCAAAGGGGCCCAAAAAAAAACCAAAAATATGTTATATTGAGTGAAGTGTCATATGTATAGGTTTTTTTTGTTCATTTCAATTCTAGAATGTATAGTTTTTGAAATCTGCCAAAAATGTTATTACAACATGAACTGCAATTCAAGAGGGGTGTACGGAGTTCCAACCCCCATCTTCGGAACCCAAGCCAACCTCTCCTGCACGTGGTGCACCCTGCTAAACAACGAACGGGGCTCTGGCGGCCGGCTGATTGCGGCATAGCACAGCCTACATCGGCACATCTAAATCCCCTGGCCACCGACGGGCAGCAGCGTCGGTGGTACGAGAAGCTGTGCCCTGCGATCCCCAACCCGCATGCCCAGCGTGGGGATTATGGGTATATCCCCCTTTATTAGGGGAGGCCTATGTCCAGCAGTGGACTGATATAGGCCGGTGTGGTGTGGTGTGGAACTTCAATTTGTTAGAGTTTCGTTGACTTTGTAGTTTACCTGGTAATGTAGGTAATGTTGGTTGGGAACTACTTTTTATCTTTTTATTCCGTACATAGTTAGGGCTACGTACAAAATAACCATGTTTGGGAAACATTTTACAGGAAAACACGTACTTTAAAAAGCGTTTACATGCAAACGAAGTTGCGGGCGGGTCAGCTAGAATTCTACACGGAATTCTTTATACACGGAATATTTAAAACACGGTCAATTGATCCCAAACCAGGCAGAGCCTGTACTATGGGTACCAGAGACTGATAAACAAACAGATACATTTATAACACCCAGACACTTCAGATATATTCATCACAGATTTATTTATACCGTTTGAAAAGAATGAAAAAAATTATTAGCGCGAGTTTTTACAAACTTAGTTATGTAATACCTACGCTTTACGCTTTTACCTACATTCTTAGTTATTTAGGTATGTATATGATATTATTTATGTAGCTACTCTCGTATGTACACCGCCGTCTTTTGTTTATCGTGCTTTTGTGTTTAGTGTGTCTTTTGTCTCAAAGAGATCTCTTTTAGCGATAAAACCGCCCAGGGTACCTTTTTTAATTTTAAATTTTCCTGCAAATTGTTGATTTTATTTAATGTAAAATAAAGAATGTATCTATTTACTAGCTTCCGTCCGCGGCTTCGCTCACGTAGTACTGGGAAAAAGGCAGCCTATGTGTTTATCCAGATCTTAAACTATGTATATTCCAAGTTTCATCCAAATACGTTCAGCTCTGCGTGAAGCGACGTCACACACACACAAAATTTCGCATTTATAATATTAGTGTGATGTGATCTATCTATCTACGCTTGGTCGGACGGACCAACACTAGAACTAAACCCCCTAAGTAGGTACATGAATATCAGTATATCAGTATCACACATTTAAAAATCTTTATAGTTTATAGGTAAAGGAAAAATATGCTTGTTTTTCGTTTTAAACAGATTGGTTTAATTGGCTTTAAACCGGATTTATATCTACAGGTATAGCACAGCCTAACACCGGCACAACTAAATGCCCTGGCCACCGACGGCCAGCAGCGTCGGTGGTGTGAGAAGTTGTGCTCTGCGATCCTCAATCCACTTGCCCAGCGTGAGGATTATGGGCATATCCCCATTTATAAGGGGAAGCCTATGTCCAGCAGTGGACTGATATAGGCTGGTTCGGTGGGGTGTGGTGGTGGACGTATGATTCACATTTTAACCTACTTGTCAAATAGGGAATTATTATTCTCATAGTTTAGTACGTAGGTTTCCAGAGATCAGATAGGTAAGGTACCAAAATTTTCAACGATATTACATATAGAAAAATATTATTATTTGGTAGGTCTTCTTCTTCGTATTAGCTAGTGGCCAACTCAGGTGTCGGAGTTTTTAGGCACCCGAAGGCCTGCGACATGATTTGCAGACTAAAGAAGCCGGGATCAAAATCTTAATGTGACTGCGATGATAATCTACACCACCACACCACATCAGCCTATATCAGTCAACTGCTGGACATAGGCCTCCCCTAATAAAGGGGGATATACCCATAATCCCCACGCTGGGCATGCGGGTTGGGGATCGCAGGGCAAAGCTTCTCGCACCACCGACACTGCTGCCCGTCAGTGGCCAGGGGATTTAGCTGTGCCGATGTAGGCTGTGCTATGCCGCAATCAGCCGGCCGCCAGAGCCCCGTTCGTTGTTTAGCAGGGTGCACCACGTGCAGGTGGGTACCCTGTACACCCCGATGATAATGCTCTGATCTAAATGCCACTAAACTAACCCATCTTAGTAGTAAACGGGTGGAGCATTGCTGATCGGCTAAGAACAGCGAAGTAAGCCTTGCCACGAGTGCTGTAGGTATTTCTGATTGAAGGGTTGTGAGGCCATTCGTACTTACGCTCATGAGGTAGGTTGCATATTAGGACCACATGTAAGGTATACATATATTAGGGACTAGCTGACCCGACAGACATTGTCCTGATTCAAAGAGGGTATCGAAGTTAAAGAAACATTCAAAAAATATATTGAAATGAAAAAAAGCAATCAATGAGAAGAAGAAACCGATTTTGAAGAAGCAATTGATGAGGAAATCGATGTAGGAGAAGATATTAAAGGGAATACTGAAGTTGAAGAAGCAATCAAAGAGTATATCGAAGTGGAAAAAGCAATCGATGAGGTTATCCTCGTTTTATAAAAACAACAACAACAACAACAACTACCCTACCCTACCCTACTCTACCCCTATCCTTCCCCTACCCTTCCCGTACCCCTACTCTTAACCCTACCTCTACCCCAACCCCTACTTTTGATATTAACGGGGTAAAAAGTATCCTATGTCCGTATCCTGGTTCTAACCTACCTCCCAACCAATTTACAGCCAAATCGATTCAGCCGTTCTTGAGTTACTAATAGTGTAACTAACACGACTTTCTTTTATATATAGATGAAGGAAAATAATGCTTTTTAAGTTTTTGGTAACTTGAAACTATTTTATGAATAATATTCAGAACCAATGAGCCGTAGTGGTCTAAGTCATGAATTGATCTCCGCTTCTGTTTTGGAGATTATGGGTTCGAACGATGGACGTTGGATTAACATTTTTCATTTCAATTTAAGTATTAATGAAATTTTTCTCAAAAGTGTGGGCAAACACTTAAAATACAAAAAATCATTAATAAAACAATCTGATTCTTACGCATATTAGAATAAAATAATATAAAAATAAGTTTGTGTAGCTGGCTTTATTATCTATTACGTTACCTACCTTTAAAAAGTCCTGTTTTTGGGTAAGTGCCTATCTAAATTGGCAAAAAATTTTAAAAACATTCCTGATTTCTTGTTTATTAGTTGTTTTTAATTGAATATCAATGCTCAATGTCATAATAATTTCCCAGTAATCGCCGCGAGAGACATTCCACCCGTGAGCCGGAAGGCGCCGCCTCAGCACAATCATCACGTATTATTTTCGTTTAACTCGCGATACCTTCGTTCAGATTCAATTAGGTAGTATAAAACGCACTCGTTTTGTCGAAATCATTAACAAACGCATCATCGTCACCACACGATGAAGACCTCCGTGGTGCTTTTAGCTCTGGCCACTGCCGCCTTAGCAGCACCAGCCCTACATGAAGACACACTTGAAGACGAGCATCACATTCCAACCAAATTTTTGGATGCCTTCACAAGGGAAAGGAAGTCAACACTGGAATCCAGCTCCAGCCCAAGCCCTGGCTCCCCGGTCAACTTGCCTTCGCAAGTCTCTGAATTTGGCGTATCCGGAAGAAGCTTCAACCTGAAGAAACCAATCATCATAAAGAAGAAAGTCGGCTCATCCTATCAAGTTTACCGCAGTTCTGATGAAGAGAAACTGGACACCTCTGAACCATGCAGGAAGCAAGTCAGAGTCAACCTCTGCGACGAACATAGCGGTGCCAAATCTGCCGATATGATCAGAAGCTCTACCATTGAAGATCCCAGCGTTAAAATGACGGAAAATGAAATGAAACAAAGCATCATGCTGGCAAAGGAAGCAGTTGAAAACTTACAAAAGGATCTTAGAAAAGTTGAACAAATACCTGTTAAGACCTCTCATTGGAAACACGGAGATACAGAATCTGACGTAGAACTACATCAAGATATCGAGGTGGCAAGACAAGCTTTGGAGCACATCCATAATAATTTTGGTATTTTGGAGACATCAAATTCACAGGACATTACCGAGAAAGAAGCTGAAAATGTAGAAGATGTTGCGCTTCCATTGGCACATACTGAAGAAGAAAGACTGACTCAGTGGAAGGAAGCCATAGAGAACATCCAAAGGAACGTAGAACTTGTTCGAAATATTGAGGACAGTTTCAAGTCAACTCATGATGATACGATGCATACTGAAACAGCAGTCACACCGATGAAGGACATCAACCAACATGAACTTCAAAGGCATTCGACAAAAGACGATATAACAGTCACAGAAAACGTTAAAAAGGAAAGTAATCCTACGATTGAGCACCTGGAACATAGTAAACTTGAGAAGACAAGTGATCAAAATGAGATGACAACTGACATTGTCCAAAAAGATATGTTAGAATCTGCTTCAATGGTGTCTGCTTCGAAACGACAAGAGCTAAATGATGATGATAAAGCAAGATTTATTCCTGAAGAACTCAAGAATCAACATATTACTAAAAATGTTATGGCAAAAGATGCCCTAGACAGTGAGAAGCACCTAGTTGAAATGAATTCAGATCATCTGCCTCAGAGTAGTGACACAAAGTCACTCAAGGTTGCTGAAGAAGAAAAACAAAGAAGTCTCCAGACTGAACATTTAGATAAAACAGACAAATTAGAAGAGCCATCATTGAAAAAAATGAAATCAATTGATATGGAAGAATCACTGCTTGAAAATCAAAGAGACGCAGACAAGGAACATTTTATCACAGCACACAAGACATTGAAACACGATGAACATGCTAAAAACGTAAAAGAAACTGAAGATATTGAAATTAAAACTGACAAGCATATCACAGGAAAACAAAGTGAATTGATGCAGAATGTTGATAAAGTACAAGAGGGACACCACATTACGCAACAAATGAAGGAAGCTGGTAACTTCGCAAACGTAGCAGATGACAAAAAACAGTTCGAAACACATGAAAGTATGGTGCAAAAAGACCACTCTTTTGTCGAGGGAAAGATGGCGCTCAACGATAACTCAATGATGCCTGCTTCTCATTCAATGGCTGACGACCATCACAAGACATCGGGACACACTTCTGAAATGAAAGCAGCTGAGGAAACGAATAATAAGCAGCATCAGCTGTTCGACCAATCTCACATGCGCTGGGCTCAAGACAAGAACTTCAACACAGAAATGGGATTGATGAAATCAGCTGCTGAAACTCACCAAGCCATGGATCACATGAAACAAATGCATCCTGGACATCATCACATACATCATCATGCGAACCCTCATCATTTGGACACATCTAGTCACGGGCACATGAGGCACCACGATCACTTCATGAATGGCAAGTCGGCTGATATGGATAACATGCAGTCAAACTACTACATGAACATGAGGGAGTCAGATAACTTGGGACAAGAAGGTCACAGGTTTAGGTGGAGGCCTTCGCACACGCACGAGTCTGCAAGGACAGCGTACGGCGCACCCGCCCCGGCCAGCCCACCCGCCACCGGTGCCGTCGGTCTGTTCCCCAACGCCAACGTCGGTGGATGCGGCATCCCCCTTCTGCTGAGCTGCAACCCTTCAGTCGTGTCAGGAAGTTTGGCTAAGGCGCATCCTGCTTCGTATTCCGCTCCCGCCTATAGGACCGAGGATGACTTCAACTTCCACTCAAAGAGGGACGTCAAGAAAACCGATTTGGTGAACAAGCTCAGAAGAACTTCGACCAACCCCATCTTGAAATCAAACACCGTTTTAGTAGCAAAACAGTGAATAAATTCGAATCGACAACGAAGCTACCTGCCGACTGATAAACCGATTTAGGGCCTAGATTTTAAGTACTATTTATTCTTTAATTTATTTAACGTAGTTTTATAAGACACATCACAGTTTTAAATAAAGCAAATTTTAAAAATTATTTATGTATTTTTTTATAAAGTAGTAGTGTTTTTTTTTTAATGAAAAGAGGAATTCAGTTCCCTTCTTAACTAACAATTTATCTCTGTATATATTTTTATAAAGTAGTAGTTCTTTATAAATAGGAAGAGGAACTTAGTTCTCTACTTATCTAACAATGAATCTCTATCTACATAGGAAACTTTTAAGTCTGGTAATAGGGTTAATAAATAATCAGCCACCTTTTAGAATAGTGATCTACCTATTAGTAAAAATTATATTATATGCTCAGTCAGTGACAAAAGAGGATTCACAAAATGTGTTTAAAGTTCATAATAACTTAATAATGTAGGTACTACGTTTTCTAAGTTTACATCATCATCATCATCATCGGCCTGTAGCAGTCCACTGGACACAGGCCTCCCCTAATGAGCGCCATTGCGCCCTGCACTGAGCTCAACGCCTGCAGCATCCAGTTTTCTAAGTTTTACATAGGTATATAAATTATACAAAAACATTTCGCAAGTTAGTGTTATATTTATTACACAACGTATGTTTAAAATGTAGTTAAAAAATTTGGCAAATTCACAATCTTAAATGTTAATCTACTTCTATCGCTAACTGTACCTATGCAGTATATTGTTATTAAGTAAAAAATATTACTTAAAAACGTCGGTAATAGCTGTAATACGAGATGCAGTCAATGCACGAAGTCAAGGCTTCATTAATCTGCTGAGTTTTTCAAATAACATGAAATATACTCATAAAACACTCATCAGTCATACCAGTGGGATCTAATAATGAAGTTCGTGGCACTTTTTGTTTTACCCAGTGTTGGATTCGCTCTCAGTTTGTCTGGAGAGCTCCGATATCCTGCAATCGAAAATGAGTACAGCCCTGACATCGTTTCTGATGAAGAGACTGAAACATTTGGTCATAACATATTAAAAAAATCCATTGATGCACATCCAGCCAACTCTCAAAATGAAGTGGACCATGAAGGAACAGTACAAGAACCATGTCGTCTAACTCTACCTACTTTGGAATTATCTGGTGCTGAATTACCCTTAGACCCCTACAACGATGAAGCACGAGATTACATGCCGTTAGGAGTTATGCCACCAAGAATACCAAGTTACTCCTACAACATGCCGATCAACCAGTGGACGCCGTACGACTTAGATTATTTTTCTCAAGAGCCTGCACAAGATTACAGAACTTCCTATAACAGCTACATGCCATACATTTACTACAACCCAGTGCCTTCAGTGAAAACTCTTCCACCAGTAATCTCGACACGTATTCACGAAACTATTCCTGAAATCAACGACGGTTACGACGTAGATGTATATTCCAACAATGATATATACTTCTCTCCTAACGTAAGGGCTGTTAGATCGAGAGAAGACGATTTCCTAGACCAACTGGAAGAGGATGCGGTTATGCCTAACGTTTTACCAACGATGCCGTTCCCATACATGCGAGCTGCTTATCCACAGCACCACACACAGTACCCGTCTTACCAAACACAACAAGGAGCACCTAAGGTAGCCCTATTTCCACCTAGTTCACAGTCTGACTGTGGCTTGCCGTTCCTAGTAAGCTGTACGCCGAAGATATCCTATGGTTCTCTAACAAATGCCTACAATAGTATTCCTCAGCCGTATTATAGAAAAGATATTGCAGTGACTACAGACGATAAAGCTCACTAGAACTAAGATAGTAAAAAATAAATTAGTGTATCTACTTTATTTAATATTTTACTATCGTAAGCTGAATTAAAATTATCTAATTGAATACTATTTTGTTTCATTATCTTTATCACAAGTTCATATACATATTTATTTTTTGTAGGTAAAATAATAAACGAAGTAAACTGATCAAAGTCTATGCAGGATCAGCACTAAGTTTCATGTTATTGTTTGCAATACAATCTAACCTATGTAGCTATGTAGGTATTGTATGAATAATGTATAGGTATTGTATAATAATGTGAAGTAAAGCCAGTCATTAAATCCTTGATTAGTCAAATTAGAGATTGGTCAAAACCTAAAATGTTCACTTACAATTAGTCGAGGACGTAATTGTTGTCAGATGCCCCTATTACAGACAGAAAAACTAAGAAACTAAGAACTAAAAAACTAAGTAATGGTCCATCCATTGAAAGAAATAAAAACCCTTGGTCCACCAAATTATCTTGAAGTTCACCACGTGTAGAAAAAAATGCCCCCGATAAACTATGTGAGTGGACCACAGGCAAGGAAGATATTTTGTATGTAAATTTTAAGCCACAGTAAGCGCTCAAGTCGTGGCTGACTTTGATGTTCACAGCAGATCATCTTGGTTAAGCAACATTCTGCCCGGTCACTACTTGGATGGGTGACCATTTAATGGCATTTAGATATGAGCGCTTCCTAGCTTTAGGTATTGCGTTTAGATATTGGTCCTAGCTGTTTTCAGTCGTTAAGCCACATCGCAGGCTTTAGAGGACGGCCTAGGACAGCAGGACTAGAGTTAGAGGTTCATAGGAAAGAAGGAAGGACCCAGGAGCTCAGTAAGACTAACCTAAGATGGTAGAGAATACTTTTATGTTTGTTTTGTGCAATAAATATTATTAATAGGGGGTGTACGGGGTTCCAACCCCCCCTCTTCGGAACCCAAGTCAACCTCACCTGCACGTGGTGCACCCTGCTAAACAACGAAAGGGGCTCTGGCGGTCGGCTGATTGCGGCATAGCACAGCCTACATCGACACATCTTAATTCCCTGGCCACCGACGGGCAGCAGCGTCGGTAGTGCGAGAAGCTGTGCCCTGCGATCCCCAACCCGCATGCCCAGCGTGGGGATTATGGGTATATCCCCCTTTATTAGGGGAGGCCTATGTCCAGCAGTGGACTGATATAGGCTGGTGTGTGTGCAATAAATTATCTTTTCTATTCACTCTGGTTAGGTTTAGGCTCTAATAAAACCTTCAAATTGACTGTTTCAGCTAACGCAAAATGCCCTCCCGGGGAGATGATGGGAGCGAACCTGCAATGCACGATTAGAATCCGCACACGCCCCCCACACGGCAACGCAACCAAGTCTTTATGGGATTACTATGATTGAAATAGATTTAAAGACTTCAACGACCGCCTCCTTAACGCAAACATAGTTCTGCTCATATACAAAAGTTTTAGGTTTGAGCTTATAAAATCTAGGCAATAAAAGTGAAAAGATAAAATAATGTTTCTTATAAAGATATTTATACATAAGACTATAAAACTATGAGAGTTGTGTGTGTTTGTGTTTGTGTGTGTGCGCGTGTGTGTGTGTGTGTGTGTGGGTTATCCTGTTCCCCTCAGTCTCATGAGAGTCTGGTTATCACAGGAATAACCCACAGCGTGTGTAAATGTATCGGGGTGTGTTGTGAACGAGGTTAAACGTCATTATCGGGTTAATAGATAGTAATGGATGCTATCCGGGAGATAACAACAGGGCTTCTGTTTCTTCATGAGAAAGCGACAGGAGCTGAGACATTTAAGCTTGCATTGATGTCTAGTATTTTTAGGTGTTCGGATACTTGGTCCGACTATCGTTTGAGACTTCTTCCTTATGGCCTTTTACCTTCCATCTTTCCGGTTGCTCTAGATTGTCGGAGCTTCTGCGAGCAATATGGCCGAAATATTGCAATACTCGGTAGGCATATTGCGGAGAGCTTTTGGACGTGTTCTAGATTTAGCTCCTCCAAAATGGACCTTCCAGTTAGCATGAGGAATATCTTGTGGTTTAGACCTTATTTCATAAAAGGTTCATTTTCATCACAGACCTATTTTTATTTTATGTAAAGAAAGGAAACTACTACGAGAAGGCTAACAATAAGTTGTCATATTTTCTGAAACTCGAACCACGGAAGTGGTTTAACAAATAAATAAATGGAGTTGTTTACTATTAATATAGATAAATTATTTGCGTTTATCGATTATCGATAACACGATAAACAGTCTCTTTGAACTGGTTGCATGTGTGACAGATGATAGCGCAGGATTATGTAGTCAACAGCTACTATATATTATTAATTTGAAAGTATCAACTGTCCGTTTGTAGGTAAGTATACGTCGCAGCCAACTAGTTGAATAGCCATTCAATACGGATGATGACTGAAAAATTCTAATTAGTCCATCCTTTACATTATCAAAAAATATTGAATACGTATTTTTTCTTTTGTCAAATGACAAAGGTATAGCCAGCTTCCCTTCAGTCAATTAAAAAAAAAATTAAAACATTCTTTGAAAATAATCCATTGTACCATGTCACTGAATATCTAAGTTGTTCATTTTCTGATCTGCATGCAGAGTAGCATACTTTGAAATGTTATAAATTACATTAAGTTATATACCATAACCTTCTTTATCTTTAAAAATATTTATAATGTATCTCAATTTAATGATTGGATGTATTAATTTGACATGCCTATGTTATATGTGTATAACTAAATGGTCAATAAATGAATCTGAATCTGAATCCGAATCTGATATAGTGCATTGAAAGTTCCGCGTGACGTCACGGCTTAGTACACTTTTTACCTAGCCGTGACGTCACGAGCCCCCATTCCCGAACTTTGACGCTCTATATCTCAGTCAATTATTATTTGATAAATAAAAAAATACGTCTCCAATATTTTTAGTTGATCTATCTGACGGACTAATTAGTTTTTTTTTTTACCCAGTCGTCATCCCTTGATTGAACGTTCAGTCACTCGGCTCCCATTATAATATTTGGAATAGTATTTTGAGGAACTCGTCGAAACTACAAATGTCCACAAGCATCAGTGACCAAGATCGTTATGTATACGGGACATCTCACGCACATTCAACTGATCCAAAACTAAGGCAGAGCTTATACTATGGGTACATGTCGGAACTGCAGATACTGATAAATATACCAAGAATACTCTTATAACACCCAGACAGAACAAATACCAATATTCACCCTGGGCGGGAATCGAACTCGCGGCCTGCGAATAATGGTGGACACTATCACACAGCACCATGTAAACCCTCAACTAAGCAACGCTTGTGTTATAGGACCACATGCCTTGTATTGTGAATGTAAATGTTTATATTGTAAATAACATATAACATATTATACATATACAAAGAAAACACCCAGACCTGAGACAAATATTTGTCTCGTGGCGAGAATCTAACCCGCAACCTTGAGCGTCTCAGACGGGCCTTTGCTCACTGCGCCAGAGAGGTCTTCAATGAGCTATAAGACCAGAAAAAAAACAATAATAAGTAAGTATTATTATACAATGTACCATTGTTTCAGTAAGTACCAGAACATCTTTAGAATAAGTTCATTGTCTTGAGATAAGTTCATATTTACCAACGAAGTGGCGTGAGGTGAGTTCCAAGAACATCGGCGCAACGTAAATTTTATTACTCGATTCTTTCCTCTACAATACGAGTATGCGGTATCTCAAGTACGTACTTACCAACATTGTCAGCAATTCATTAGAACTTTCTGTGTACGTGTATATAAGGTGTAATAGGAACCAGTACAAAATATTATTATCTGATCCGACAGAAGTTGTCCTAGACTTCATACAAAAATCCCATAGCAAAAAAGCATCTTCAGTTTCCCCGTACTATATAACTATCTGTTTGTTTTTCCTAATTTTCTATTTTATTAACCAACTTTGAATCAAGGCGAACAATACAATTTTAAATAGTCTATGGTTTTACCACACCACTATCACACCTAAAACAGGTGAAGATATGGATGCGCTAAGATGGAGCACGCTTGCCTAGAAGGAACCAATTCACTCTGGATTTGAAAACTCCGAGATTGGTCCGGAGATACAGACTAATCAATCGGTCGAGCCGTTTTCAAGCCTTTGCTCACACGCACGGCGATTGATTTTAAGAGTGTTGAAATAGATTTAAAAGGGAGTTATTTTGGTTGTCTTTACCAAACAAATTGAACGAATTAATCTAATAATATTAAAATTGTACATTCTCCTGAATACTGTTTATTTTTATCAAACATTATTCCTATTCTGAAATGTTGCGATCAATCAGGTAATAATTCAAACGCTGGGAAACTAATTAACAGTATAAATGTAGAAGTGAGTAGATTTAGGTAAACCACGTACTTATCAACTTCATACTGAAACCTTGTTTATCAACTCGAATTGGTTGTCCCCCAAAAATATTTATCTTTTTCAAGATTATCGCAATGGAAAAGCGTAGTGCATAATATGAAGAGGCTCGACGCTGAACAATATTTCGTAATTCAGAATGAATGGGAACATTCATAACTGACGCAAGATACCCCGAAATGATCCCACGTCATGCAAAGCAAATACAGACCAGCCAGCCTGGTGACTTCCCCTGACGTAATAACAAAGGTATATTTGCTTCATATAGATAAACATAACCATTTAAAAAGCCAACAGCAGTCGCACAGGCATCATACGAATTCGAGAGCCACTGACAGCAACATTGAATCGAACAAGTGTTATCTGATAACGGTAGAGTTTCAGAAAAAATCTGATAGCACAAAACCAAGCGTCAACATATTGATTTGAAAGTCACTAAGTATTTAAAAAAGTCAGTGACCAGACGAATACAGACAAAAATAATGAAGAGCCTACAAGTACTTTTGGCGTTGGTGATGACAATCTACCTGGTAGAAGCCAGACACGTCCATCCGAGAAGTATAGTGAGGTTAGATATGGAGGGAATAACGAACGAAGCTCTAGAGGAATTTGACGGAACACCAATTGTAAGTATCCTTTCTCCAGATTGTTTGTGTGTGTGTGTAGCAGTATGAGTTCTTTGTGGAGGGCTCGTCCGGGGAAGTACTGCTACCATGCCTATTTCTGCCGTAAAGCAGCTGAGCTGTGTATCGGTTTGAAGGGTGTGGGTGCCGGTTAAATGACAGGCACAAGAGGCTTATCACCTTCATGCATCAAGTTGTTCACTGAATGTACGTTCATTGAATTTCGACGGATGAAATGTCAGTTTGTAAAAACAGGATCGGCGTCAATCATTTCTGTTTGCAACAGAGTTAGCCGATTACCCCGCAGGTGTAATGGGTAAAAGGCCTGATATTTTTTTTCAAAGATCACTGGATTAGTCTCAAAGACTCCACTTGGACTCCAAACGTCAAGGGAAAGAATCGTAATAGGTTATAATCTTTTTTGTTTACAGGCTGTCCTCAGAAATCTAACGCCGAACCGCTTCGTGCCCATCAATAATGTGCAGTTCTTCAAGAGCATGGAACCCTGTGAGGAAGGCTTGGAGAGAGACGTGCTTGGAATCTGCAGAGAGGTCTGGGATTAACCTGGATTTTACGTAGATTTAGTCTATCTACCAACAAAATCGTCACATATGTACATAAGATTTAATCTTAAGGCTCGAAACATACTATGCTGAAGTTACGCGACCGAAAGTTCGGCATGATTACGCCTGCAATGCTATTTGAATTACAGATGACACATTATGCTGAAATTACGTTGCGTTATGGCTTATAGCCGAACTTGTCAAAATCAGCTGCGGAACTTACGTCGCGTAATTTCGGCTATAATGTGTTTAGACACTTAGTAACTAAAGGGTTTTTAGAATGTTAAAAAATACGTACCTACTTAATAGCACAATATTACAAGTCACGTTGGAATTCATTCTATGCTACAATTTTTGTTTTATCATGGAATCCTATACTATACCGTAACCGTCAAAAATTAACGAGGCGTCAAAATTTTGACAGTTTTTCAAGGGAAAACGAAGCGGTAATGGTATAATATAGGTACCACAGTTATAGAAGAGAACTAGATGAAGTCTTAAAATTCACATGAACATCAACTCATACGGCTAATCTCTACTTTCTTATGTCCAATATCATCCGTTAGAAAGGGACGCATACATTTATATCAATGCGACTTCAAATGAGATCAAAAAGTTAATCGTACCAGGGCGCTCGAACAAAATTCTATGCAGTTTCATTGAAATGCTATGGTACGAAGTCGCAGAAACTGCATTGAGATAAAGTATGCATCCCTATCTAGCAAATGATACGAGTATATGGACGTAACAAAGTAGAGAACAGACGTATGAGTTAACGTTCAGAACGTAGTGAATTTTAAGACTTAATTTAGTTCTCTTCTATATCTGTGACTATACCGTAACTGTCAAAAATTAACGAGGCGTTGAAAATTTGTCAGTTTTTCAAGGGAAAACGAAGCGTTATCGGTAACGATTACCGTCGGGTGTATTATAGGAACCGACCGTCAAAGGGTGTCCTAGGAAAGTGTTGAGCAGAATTCCAGAGAAAATATTACCATTTTGGTACGTCAACATTATTTTGTAACCCTTTTTTAATGTTTCCCGTACCCAGAGGAGTCTTTGTCTCTGTTGGTGCTGACTTTCGCTTGGCACGAATGGGTACCTGAGACACCATGTAAATATACTATGGTAATTTATATAAGGTACTCATGTTCTTCTTCTATGTATGAGCTAGTGGCCAACTCTAGTGTCGGAGTATTTAGGTCACCCAAAGGCCTGCAACATGGCTTAACGACTGAAAAAAACCCATCATCTAATTCCTATGTACCATACCCGTGTTTGCCAATGTTTTGTTGTGTCGATTTTAGAAAATATAAATTTATTGTGATATTATTCTCTAGGTTCCTATGCCCGTGTATCACGGACGAATAATATATAATCTTGTAATGATAAGATAAGATGGTACAAATCATTCAATAAATTGATTGCCTCAAAATTCGAGTTATTATTATGTCAAGTAAAAACATTGTGATTTTTCAGAATTTTAATAAAAATTGTTAACAAGTTGCGTGCAACACGTTATTATTTTATACTTTTGTAAAAACACAGAGTAAAAATAAGTTTTGGTATTTTTTTACTTGCAAAATATTAGTTAAGCTTCTCGGTTTAAAAAATAATAATTAAAGACACACACAGACACAGTTAAAACAACCATAATTACATGAACATAGAAAAAACATAACAAGTAACAGTGAAATTTTATACGTAAGAAACAAAATTCAGGGCTGTAAGTTTAGTTACATGTCTGATCGTTAAATTAAAGGATTACTTGGTTTCAATAAAATAATAGTATAATGTCTGAGGGTCTCAATAAAATAGTAACATCATGTCTGAAGGTCTCTATAAAATATTTGTTACACGTCTGATGACTTCAGTAAAGAGTAGTTACATGTCTGACGATTACAATACTGATGGTTTCAATAAAATAATGGTATAATGTCTGAGGGTCTCAATAAAATAGTAGCAACATGTCTGAAGGTCTCTATAAAATAGAAGTTTCACGTCTGATGAGTTCAGTATATAGTAGTTACATGTCGGTTACATGAGTGAAGCTGGCGGCAAGGTGACCGCTCCGTGACCTGACAGTGGTGTCGGTAGAGCGCTCACTCCTCTGATCCAGGCGTTTCTCTCGCAGCAGTATGATTCCACGTTGTTGAGCGCACGCATGTAGATTGTAGTCACTCCACCTGTTTAGGTAATAAAAAATAATTAATGAAGCGCTTGCCAAGTGGTTTATTTCAGTGTTCTTAGTAAATAAGTGGCTTGAGTGTGAAAAACATATCCAACTAAAAAGTTTGCGATAACTATATTTTTGTATGGATATGTCAAAGTTTTACAAACTTTTCGCAGTTTCATTTCCATACAAAATTATAGTTGTGGCAAACTTTGTAGTTAGGTATGTTTTTCCCCACTTAAGCCACAGTAACAAAGAGCTAGCAAGCAGAGCTTGTATTAGGGGAACCACACGACTGATATACTAATTGAATACATATTTTTTTGTAAATATATATGTATATCTCATAGAAAACCTCTGTGACGTTGTGGGTGAAGGCCAGCCAGAGACGCAGATTTGCAGGCAACCCGCAGGTTGCGGGTTCGATTCCCGCCGCGAAACAGATGCTTGTATGAGCTTACGACTCAAGTTTGGGTGTTTTTTCATATAATAATGTAAAAATCTTTAAAAAATGTCTTTCGTGGTAAATCTTTCGAAGTTGTGGCCGTGGGCTTATGGAATTCACAACCAGTTCACATTAGGACAGCACCCTCAAAGCCTATTTTTAAACGCCTTGTTCGTGAATTTTTATTTACCAGTTTTTATTAACATCTCCGGTAATTACCTACATCTACGTACTTTTATTTATTTATTTATATTTATATATGTGTATTTTTATATTTATTCATTAATATACTAATTATAAATACATGTATGTTGTACTGCATTTACAGATACATATTTTATGAGTTTCAAAAAACTGTTTACATTAGAATTTATTTTAGGTAGTATAAAATTTTTGTTTTTTTTGTTCCCTTCTGTTAATTCTTTAATATTTTTAACGTTAAGTATGTACCTAGTTTAGTTAGCACGCCAACCTTGCTTTTCTACCAGGAAAGGTTGACTGGCAGAAAATGCTTTAGCATTAAGTCCTCCTTTTGTACAATTCTTTGTTTTTGTACAATAAAGTGTTAAATACAAATGTATGTTTTACAAAAAAATTACTATGAATTACTGTCAGTCATGTGGTTCCTACAATACAAGCCCTGCTTTTAGTTAATAACGAGTCAAGTATTGAAACAAATACTTGCTGATATCATCATCTAAATAGATACAATATTTTATTAAATCATAAATTATCATCCAAACCCAAGGAAATTATTTGCAGATCATCATGCAAACATTTGTCTCGTGGCGGTAATCGAATCCTCAACTTTCTTCATCTCAGGCGGGATTTCGCCGACTACGCCACAGAGGTCTTCATCTACTTACATAGGTACAATATTATACTTAGTAGGTACTTTTACATTAGTACGGTACATACGTAAAAGCACAAGAATATTTCTTTCCATGGAATAAATAATCTCTCTAATAAAATTCATAAAACAAGGAAGTATTTGATTTATCAGGAAAATGCTTAGTCCGAGGTTAGATATGAATGTGGTCATCAGTACTGAATTTCGATACTTATCGCATGCCAAGTTTGCTTCAGGCACGTACAAATATTGTACTCGGAAAAGTATTCTGAAGCACCAAATTTGACCACCCACGAAAGCATCAAAAATACCTGGAATTTGACCACCCACGAACCTTCATAGGTTTGTCCTACAAAAGATATCAACGCGCTCTTCTTGTTGATTTTATGTTATTTGTATGATTGTTCGTTTGATGCTAACAAACAATAACAACATATAAACACCACATAATTGATGTAACGGCTCTAAAGCCGTAGATCATAGGTTCGAATCCCAGCAGTGCCACCAATGGATTTTTCGTTTCCATAAATTAATGTGCGCATTACCACGTACTCGAAAAGGTGAAGGAAAACGGTATGTCCTAAACTGCTGAAAATTTAGATCTGCTTCTGCGGATCGAAGGCATCTGCTAGGTTACCTAGTGTTCCAATAAAAGCTGCAATGGGCTTGCAACATGTCACATGGAATGCTAACTGCTTGCCAAATTGAATTATGAACTATATACATAGCCCAGTCATATATTGGAAATGTGGGGGGAGGGTCTAGAAAACCTTAACTTAAATTTTTGTCGACCAACATTTCTTATAAGCATTCTCTGCCATCTTGAAAAAACCCTGTTTGTCGAGATACGAAAATTTGTCCGAAGACTTATTGGTTGCTTTTTTAAATTTTTTATAAATATTCTATAACCAACACAAGTATGTAAGCACATTATATACCCAATATATAAGTATATTATAAACCCAAGTATTAGTAAGATATTTATATATGTTTATGCGTAACGCTTTGGATGAAAATCTATTGTGTAAGTTGAAAAAAAAAATTGAACATAACGGCCTACTACGGAGTAGGCGAAAGTCCGCCTGAGACGCAGAAGGTTGCAGGTTCGATTCCCGCAGCGGGACAATGTTCTGTAGATATTTGTCTCGGGTCTGTATGTTTTCTATGTATGATAATGTTGTATGTATTTACAAAAAAAAAAATGTGTGTAAAACAATCATGTGTTTCCCATAGTACAACCTCTGCTTAGTTTGGGGCTACATGATGTGTGATTACGTCCCGCATTATTTATTATAATGGCGTTAAAATATCATGTCAACTATTTTTATTCACATCTAAATGACAGGTACAACTGACAAGCTTACTTCAACGAGCGTTATAAAATGACATTTGGTTATGTTTGGGGTAACATTATATTATTTTCCGCATTCTATTATTAGATGTAAGAGTGTTTGGTGTAAGATTAAAAATGTATAATCAACGCAATTATATAAGTATATCATATACCCAACAATTAGCAAAATTTTTATATATGCGTAACGCTTTGGATGAAAATCTATTATGTGTTGAAAAAACGAAATTGAAATCGAAATTGACATAGAATGTGGCAGTAAAAATGCTGACCTATAATGATGAGTTGCGTGCCCAGGTAGGCCAAGGCATGCCCATGCCGCGGCATCGACATCTCAGTCTGCTGTTCCCACTTCCGCGTCTGCCAGTTCCAAACATCGATAGCGCCGACGCTGCTCGCAGTTTTATCCTGTTACGAAAAAATTAGCGAAAAAATCAGAGAATTAGCAAGCTGAAGTAGCAGTGGGCTGGCCATATCTGCCGAAGAACCGATAACCGATGGGGTAAACGAGTTTTTGAGTAGAGACCGCGGCTCGGCAAACGTAGTGTGGGAGGCCCTCCGGCCAGGTGGGGTGACGATCTGCGAAAGGCTGCTGGTAGAATCTGGATGCGTCGAGCTCAAGACAGGGCGCAATGGCGCTCATTAGGGGAGGCCTAAGTCCAGCATTGGACTGCTATAAGCTGATGATGATGATGATGACAAAAAATACTTCGTCTCAGTACTTACTACCTATTTACTAACATCGTGTTTACATCACTATCAGTATAATAGGCTAGACGACTGAAAAATTCTAATTAGTCCGTTATTTACATATCCATAAAATATTGTATTAGACACGTATTTTTTCTTTTGTCAATTAAACAAAAAATAACAAAGATATAGTGCGTTAAAGTTCCGCGCGACGTCACGATATAGTAAATTTTTTACCTAGGCGTGACGTCACGAGCCCCCACTCCCGAACTTTCACGTTCTTTATCTCCGTCAATTTCTATTCTTTCGATGAATAAAAAAATACGTGTCCAGTATTTTTTGTTGATCTAACTGACGGACTAATTAGAATTATTATTTTTTGACCCAGTCGTCATGCCTATCATCATGTTATGCCTTATTTAATTTATCGTCATGTTACGCCTACTTTAATTTACATAAGTTCTACATTTGACATCTGAATGGTAGTCAATTTAGACCAGTTTGACTAGACTGGTGTACTTCGGAGGACAGACCCCGAGTTTGTAGTATACATACCAACTTTTGTTTATACGCTACATGTATTTATTTTATGTAATCACCTACCTTGCCATTAGATTCTAACTTTATATAATCGCTAAGCTAGTTCTCAATTATTCTAAACTGATAGATTATTACCAATGTTACTATAATTAGCGTAACTGTCGTAGCCTTTTTAACGTAATCTCCTAACAGTTCAAACTAAATGGATACATTAAGAAAGAGACTAAGTATCCACAATACAGGTTCTCCTAGGGTGGGAGTGAGTGAATTGTAAATATCGAATGTATTTTTCATATATTTATAGCGACTAACCTCGATAGTCAGTCATACATAATATTTAAGTACCTACCTAATTAGATAATACATCATTTTTAAAACCACCTTTTTAAAATGTATTGTTGCATGTTTTTTGTTACTTTTACTGATTATATAAACTTACTTTAAAACTTTACTTGACCTTTTTTTTTATTTATTTAATATGGGCCAGCTCGTGACCTCGAGGCTTGCATAGGCAAGGATGAGGTCGACGATGCGGCGAGCTTTCCCAGAAGATGCCTAATAACTCTCTTTTTGACACGTATTTAAATAATTTTTACTATAAATTATAAGTCAATAAGTACGTACCCACTTAGAAGGTAGTTATTGTATTTCCTATCTGTTTTATTGTCTTATTTCGTGATTTCACTTGTAAAGGGCCCTGACTGAAAACCAGCGCGGCATCTAAGCTTTGTCTATAATGCTGCCTATGCAGAGTAGGGTCCTGTTTTACCCAGTGTTCAAGTACATTACTCATATCATACCATTTTTTACTTTTTTTGATCTTTTGATCTATGACATACAAGTTTAATCATACCTATTCTATAGTTACCTAGGTACTCACTACTATTTACTTTAATTAGGGTAAAATAAATATATTTTCTTTCTTTCTTTGTTTCTTTCTTTCTTTCTTTCCTTCTATCTTTCTTTCTCTCTTTGTTTCTTTGTTTCTTTGTTTCTTTCTTTGTTTCTTTTTTTCTTTCTTTCTTTCTTTCTTTTACAATTACAGACAAAGCGCTCGTGGCGTGGTTTATTTCGGTGTTCTTAGCAGATCACCTTGGTTAAGCAACACTCCGCCCGGTCATTACTTGGATGGGTGACCGTATAGTGACATTCAGATTTGAGCGCTTCCGTGCTTCGGAAGGCACGTTAAGATGTTGGTCCTGGCTTTTCAGTCGTCAAGCCATGTCAAAACTCCGACACCACAGTTCGTCACTAGCTCGTAAGAAGAAGAAGAAGAAGAAGAAGACATGAGGCTTAACACCTTCCTGCCTCAATTTGATCGTAGGGCACGTTTCAAACATACGTGACTTACGAATAGGGCTTGCAAATATTCGAAAATATTCATATTCGAATATTCGATTTTTTTTCGGGTACTATTCGAATTATTCGAATAATAGAAGAACACTATGATTTTATTAAAATCACATCTTATTTTGTTATTTTGCGTGTTATTTTCATGAAGAAGTTTAAAATATCAACTTATTTTATTCTTAAACGCGTTTTTCCATGAACTAATTAAAAAAAAATTACAAAAAGGTATGTCACCGTAACGAGACATTGGTGATTTACACGCACAATCAACCACAAATTAAAATTTTCTTCTTCGTATGAGCTAGTAGCCAACTCTAGTGTCGGAGATTTTAGGCCACCCAAAGGCCTCAGACATGGCTTAACGACTGAAAAGCTGGGACCAACATCTTAACGTGCCTTCCGAAGCACGGAAGTGGTCAAATCTAAATGTCACTAAACAGTCATCCATCCAAGTAGTGACCATGCGGAGAGTTGCTTAACCAAGGTGATCTCTTAAGTACACCGAAGTAAACCACGCCAAGGACGGACGGACGGACAAAGCAGCACCAAAGGGTTCGTTTGACTGGCTCGGTAGTGTCACTCTAAAAACAGTCTTATAAATCTAGGTTAGTTGTTATTTTAACAAAATCATGAAAATATACATTCACGTTAACGACAGAGACGAATGGATAGAACAGTCTCGTCAACTACGCGAATGCACTACGCGACACTTCTGAGTGTATCCGAACCGTGTTCCGAACCCGATAAAAGTTATTGGGTTTGGATCGGATCGTTCGACATGTTGTTTACCCGAACGACGACGTAAACTTGTATAGTCTTATATGGATATATCGCGTGAACTCTTAAGTGGCATTTCATGCACATTTGAGTTCCGATTTCAGTGTTATTAATTTAAATCGAATATTCGAATATTGAAATATCAGTATTCGAATATTCGAACAAAAATAATATTCGAATTATTCGAATATTCGAATATTCGAATGCAAGCCCTACTTACGAAGCTATACTTTATTATAATTAATGATTTCCACTTAAAACAAGGTAAACCATGTGCTAGTTCCATCTTCAGGTATCATAAAAATACAATTAATATTCATATCCAAGTGGGCATATTATACATACATACCTTCTATGAATATGAATAATATTTCCCTATAAATATAACCAGTGCTAAATTGATTAACTATCGTAGGTACTTTGTTTTTGTCTAGAAGTTAGCTTGGAAAAAATAACACGCACACACACACACACACACACACACACACACACATTTTATTTAGTTATTTCCTTTAATCCGTTATTTTATTTTATTTTGCAACTGAATCTGCCCTGTTACTGTGTTTTTTCTTTAGTTTATGTAATCGTTTTAAGTAATCGACCTCCCGCGATACAGGCATTCCTCGTGCGGGGACCATCAGTAACTCTATATGTATTAGGCTTTTTGGTAAATAAACTATTTGTATTTGTATTTGTATTTATAGCCATGCGTTCAAATCAATCAACAGACCGACGACTTTAGATGAGACAGAGTCACATTGCTTTGACCTAAGTCACCAGTCTTTGTAACAAAATGTAATTTGCTTATGATACCTTATCGTAGACCTTCCCAGCGCCGCCAATGATAAACAAGCTATCGTTCATCGCAAACAACGTCGCAAAACATCTTGGAAACCTAAGGCTGTGGATTTCCGTCCATCTGAAAAATAATACATAAAATCAGAAACCTAAACAAAAAACATCACACTAATGTTATAAATACGAAAGTTTCTGTGTGTGTTTATCCCCACTCCATTTTGATTTTTGGATTTGGATGAATCTTGCAATATACATAGTTTGTGACATAGGCTTTTTATAAGGGTACCACGTGAGCGAATTCGCGGGCTGAAGCTAGTATTTGTATATTGGTAAAATTGTCCAAATACTTCAATACTAATTACTTAATATTCTAAGCCAATTAATTTGTTTGCAAATTATGCGCACGGTTTGATAGGACATGATGACATTAGCATTTTCAGAACGTGCGCATAGATCTGACCTGATTATGTGTGGCTTGACTAGAAAAATGCTTGCTTTCTATATTTTTGTACTTACCTACTTACCTAATACCAATATCTTTTTGTCGTGATGTTTTGCATGTGAGCCATGAAGTCAAAAACCGGCCAAGTGCGAGTCGGACTCGAGCACGAATGGTTCTGTACTATTGTATGGGAGCCCCACTTATATATTTATTGTATTGTTTTTAGCAACGCAAATACATCATCTGTGAAAAGGACAATGCCGTCTGATATATGGCGCTCGGTACCAAGAGTAAAGTGAGTGCGTCAAAAATCTCTAATAAGTTTTAGTCGATTTTACTGTCTAAATAATTAAAAATGAGGTTATTGCCATAGACTTTATATCAATGTTTGTTGCCATAGTAACGTATATATAATTGGTTGTTGCAGTAACTTCACTTCACTTCTTTATTAATTGGCTTCTGGGATAGTTTCCACAATTTCGCCAGTATCAAGTATAATGTTTATAATAATATGAGGCAACGTAGTACGGTTTATAAGTCCAGTCGTCCAGTCTTCAGTCAGGTCCAGTTTTCTGCTATAGCCATGGCAAATATAACAAAAAACGATCGGCGCACAATTCTCTTCATCAGAGAATTCCCGTTCAATCTTCTTTTATTTCATTTCACTAATACTTGTGTCTTATAACTAACGTATAACGGTTATAATACCATGACTAATAAACGATATACATTAGAAAAACACTAGAAAATAAAATTTAATAAAAATGACAACTAAAGACAATGTTAATGTTATTTATAAAAAAATATACATTTTATGGGATACGTTTGGTTTTGACGCAATTGGTACGGGTTCTCGGCATTCTCCTTTCAAGCCTGGTGACAAATAGATAGACGGACAGTAGTTTTAGTAATAGGGTCCCGTTTTAACTCTTTGAGTACGGAACCCTAAAAAGGAGGAGCTTCTTAATTCGGTTGTATGATGTTTTTTATGTTCCTCATAATGACTCCGTCGAATAAGACCCAATTTGGAAAAATCTTTTTACGTTTGGTCGCTATTTAAATTTGAAAGACTATATACTCCAATAAGAATCAATTTCTTTGTAGCTTTTTTAATTTATGTTCACCGAGTGCCATTGAAATCAACATGTTTCAAACTTTGTTCGTTTTGTTGATGTCTTGTCTTCACTGATATTTTGGTGTTACTCAAGTACCTCAGCACTGATATTACAAAAAAACTTTATCTTAACTTCGTCCTCACTATGGATATCTAAAGAAAGATATTGCTAATACTGCGAAGGGGGTAGTCAGAGGCTAGTCAAAACATTGTGCTCGATGCATGCTCACTGGTATCATGAGCATTCCATAGGCATTAGGTGCCTTAGGATATATTTATTTCTCAAAAAAAATCAATTCACTTACATGAGAAAAAACTAGGTAATAACTAAAAATATTTAGTTGGGCTAATCATACAAGTAGGTTAGGAAGGTAGTTTACCTAGTTGTCACACATGGAGGGAGCTACATCAGTAGCGCCGACAAGAGCACTTGGGTTGCGTGAACAATTATTTCAAGTCAAAGTCAGTGGTTTAGTCGTGCCTATAGATGTAAGGCCGGTTTAAAACCAATCCGTTTAAAGCCGAAATAAACAATTTTTTTTCAATTTAAAACGGTTGGTGTTGATGACTATGTTTTTCTTAATTAGAACTACATTTCCTTGATTTTATTGAGGTAGAGATATAACGGAGTACCGAAAAACTGTGTAAAGATTTTTAAATGTGTGATGTTGATAGACAGATATTGATATATACCTACTTAGCGGGTTTCGTTCTAGTTGGTCCGTCTGACCAAGCGTTGATAGATAGATAGATAAATTCTTTATTGTAGTACACCAAAAAAATTCAACAATTTGCATGAAAATTTATAGTAAAAAAAAGTACAATAGGCGGTCTTATTGCTAAAAGCGATCTATTCCAGGAAACCTTTGGATGGACAGGAAAGCACGATACACAAAAGACGGCGGTGTACTTACGACAGTAACTATAAATAATATCATACACATTACCTAAGAAAGCAGGTAAAAGCGTAAAGCGTAGGTATTACTATCCTACTGCGTGGAGTGCGTGGTCCCTGGTCCGTTGCAATGTGCCTACACACATACACTTCCTGGGGTGTACAGGGTTCCAACCCCTATCTTCGGAACCCAAGCCAACCCCACATGCACGTGGTGCACCCTGCTAAACAACGAACTGGCGGCCTGGGGCTCTGGCGGCCGGCTGATTGCGGCATAGCACAACCTACATCGGCACAGCTAAATCCCCTGGCCACTGACGGGCAGCAGCGTCGGTGGTGCGAGAAGCTGTGCCCTACGATCCCCAACCCGCATGCCCAGCGTGGGGATTATGGGTATATCCCCCTTTATTAGGGGAGGCCTATGTCCAGCAGTGGACTGATATAGGCTGATGTGGATGTGGATGTGGACATACACTTCCGCGCGCGGCCGCCTTTGTAGTCGAGTTTTCAACCGATCAACGATTTATTTGGAGTTTAAAACAGCAAAATTTGATTTAAAACGTATTAAATCGGTTGTTTTACATCAATAGTCGTGCCATTCGGGCCCTATGTGAACCAAATTATCCAAGAAAACAATGATGATGAGTTGCACTAACTCGTTAGTAGTAGAATTGTAGCACTCGACGATCTTGCAGACTGGTTTCTTCTTGTCGCCCGTCATGCCACCAGCCACCCAGATGTACTCCCTGTACTTGGCGACGGCGACCGCCATCCGAGCCGTCCCCATCGGCCGGACCTCGCTCCACGACGCGGTTTTAGGGTCGAACTTCTCTACTGAGCGGAGTACTCTGAAAGAATTAGCTTCATATTAATTCATATTCTACGTATTTTTATATCTTGTTAGTTGACCCGACAGACATTCATCCTCATCATCATCATCATCAGCTTATAGAACAGGGGTCACCAAATGGCGGACCGCGGTCCAGATCCGGACCGCCAACCTATTTTGTGCGGACCAAGTAAACAGTAACTAACTTGTAGTACCTACGTAACATTAGAATGTATCCCGCGCTTTATCTTTGCTGCCGTCAATTCGACAACGGACGAGCGAAGTTTACCTACTATTTAACTACTTTCTTAATTTGTTGTATGTATTGTGTGCCAAGTGGTAAATAAATGTTTGTCCTATTGTCTATCGAAATAACGTAGGAGAGAGAGAGACGCAGTTCGCGGAGTACTCCAAACTTCAGACAAATAGTTAAAAAAAATACATATTGATATGTTCCTTGTTACTTACACATTTGTTTATTTAATAAACTTAAGTAAAGTTAGTAAGTAGTTTAATAAACTTTAGTAATTTTACTTTTGGACCCCTGAAGAAAGTAATTGGTGATCCCTGCTATATAAGTTCACATCTGGACGTAGGCCTCGTCCTGTCGAAATTTTAAAGTTTATTTTCAAATATTCGTTAGGGTTTTTCCTAATTTTCTAAAGCACCACGAATCAAGATTATTTAGATCGGTCGAACAATCGATCGATCGGATGAACAAAAACTTATTTAGATCGGTCAAGCGGTTTTCGTACTGTTGCGAGACACGGCAATTGATTTGAGAAAGCGTTTGCTATCGGATGCCAACGAGCTCATCGAATGTTTCAATTGTAAGGTGCTAAAATAAATACATCCTAGTGCACGTAACTGTTTACATTACGCCGCAAACGTACACTACGTAACGTATGGCTTTGATTGGACAGCAAGTCCTGATTCACGGTACCACGAGTGAGTGACCGACTCATAGCTCCATACAGTGAACACCATCAGATAAATTTAACAACATTTATCATACATCCTGCCCTCCGATGGCATACAACGCCATGCGATGCACTACCAGACTGAAGTTCTTTCTAGGCACAGCGAATCCCGACTCACTGTACCACGAGCGAGTAACCGGCTCATAGTTCAATACAATGAATACCATCAGATAAACCTTACCTCCCCCTCTCATCCTGATCTCCAATAGCATACACTGCCATGCGATGCAACACCAGACTGAAGTTCCTTCTAGGCACAATGAGCCCCCACTCACTGTACCACGAGCGAGTGACCGGCTCATAGCTCCATACAGTGGACACTACTAAAAAAAATTACCTTCCCCTCTTATCCTGCCCTCCAATAGCATATAACGCCATGCGATGCACCACCAGACCGAAGTTCTTTCTAGGCACAGCGAGCCCCGACTCACTGTACCACGAGCGAGTGATCAGCTCCTAGCTCCATACAGTGGACACTACTAAAAAACATTACCTTCCCCTCTTATCCTGCCCTCCGATGGCATACAAAGCCATGCGATGCACCACCAGACCGAAGTTTTTTCTAGGCACAGCGAACCCCGACTCACTGTACCACGAGCGAGTGACCGGCTCATAGCTCCATACAGTGGACACTACTAAAAAACATTACCTTCCCCTCTTATCCTGCCCTCCAATGGCATACAACGCCATGCGATGCACCACCAGACCGAAGTTTTTTCTAGGCACAGCGAGCCCCGACTCACTGTACCACGAGCGAGTGACCGGCTCATAGCTCCATACAGTGGACACTACGACTGACTTGCCGCGGATATCGTCGTCGCGAGGGTCCGCTCCACCTGGTTACAAGAATACCATGCTTTTCGAGAATGCCTACCAGCTACCTAAGCAGATTCATGGATAAGGTTCCTTTATCAAACTGAAACTGACATGAAACGGCTGATTGCAGCATAGCGCAGTCTAACAGCAGTACCACGCAAGCGAAAACGAGGTCAGATGCTATTAATTATAATTGAATTTAAATCAAAGATCTCTCGGTTTTTTTTTTCGATCAATGTTCCCTTATTAAGTAAATATTTATGAACGGCGGAAGTAAATTATTCCAGCGGAAAATTCACGCCGTAGGAATTTAATAAGATGTCAAATAAAAAAAGCCTTGTTTTAATATAAATTAAGCCTTTAGTTTTTTATAAATTTTACTCATGAACTTAACGTGAATTAACTTGGTCGTCGTGAAAAAAGGAAATTTCCAAGTACCGTTACATCGGTGAAGGCACCGACGGTATTTCGACTCTTTAACAGAAACCCCCATCAGGGTGAGTAAGCGCGACGCTGGTTCTAGACGAGATGTGGAGGGAGACGGGATCGGTGCCTTCGCCGATGTAAAGGTACGTGAAAAGTTCCGTTACCTAATATGAGTAACTTTAAGTTGCAAGAAATTAATTGTTTATTTTACCAACTAAATAAACCCTCCCTCTGAGGAAAGCAACAGAATGATGATGCCTCGGTTCTGGGAGCTCGCCGACGTTCTCCCATTCGTTCGTCACGGGATCGAACCTGAAACATCAATCACTTTTAGCTACACCTACCACCAGATCAGACCAGCCCATATCAGTCCACTGCTGGACATACGCCTTCCCTAATAAAGGGTGATAGTCCCATAATCCCCACGGCCGTGGGTGAAAGCTAGTGCCAAATAAAGTATTGAAATCACCTGAAAATATCCTTCCCGGTATTGCTGCCGACTCCGTACGAAGTGTGCGGGTCAATGCCACCAAACACGAGCACCGTCTCCCTGTCCCAGTTGAACAGGGAGCCGTCTGAAATGTAGTTCTTATTCGAAGGCCCCAGAATTGAAGCTGATAGTTTGTTCCTAGAACACCAAAACTATTATATTCAGGTAAATTACTGAAAATAATATCGTTTGCTTTTCTTCATCTTAGATGCGAACTTAAAGATTATTTTTAAGTTACCTAAAAAACAATATTTTTTGCTGATACTGGGGCTAGTATTCAAAAAACCAAGATACAGTATGCAAGATACATGATACTTGCTTAACGGCCGGTTTCTATATTATACCGTTACCGATAACGCCTCGTTTTCCCTTCCCTAAAAATTAACAACGAGGCGTCGAAAATTTGACAGTTTTTCAGGGGAAAACGAAGCGTAATCGGTAACGGTATAATATAGGAACCGGCCATAAATGAGGTATAGGTCTTACGACTAGTTATTAGAGGTACTTATTTACTATTTTAGGCATCGCAAATATGGTGGGGTAGAGACCGCTTTACATATTATCAAATACTAGGTACTTTAAAAAGTAATAAAACATGATTATTATATTATTGTGCATATTTTTTTGACAGACCCAATTGAAAACTGTTTTCTAAAACTAAAATTGGCACAAAACTACTAATTAATGATAACTTAACTTACTTATCAATGGGAGAACTTACCACACACACACACCAGCCTATATCAGTCCACTGCTGGACATAGGCCTCCCCTAATAAAGGGGGATATACCCATAATCCCCACGCTGGGCATGCGGGTTGGGGATCGCAGGGCACAGCTTCTCGCACCACCGACGCTGCTGCCCGTCGGTGGCCAGGGGATTTAGATGTGCCGATATAGGCTGTGCTATGCCGCAATCAGCCGGCTGCCAGAGCCCCGTTCGTTGTTTAGCAGGATGCACCACGTGCAGGTGAGGTTGGCTTGGGTTCCGAAGATTGGGGTTGGAACCCCGTATACCCCATTCCCATTTCAAACAAATAAATGGACATTGTTGCCGATGATGAAATACTTAGAACCTATTTTTTATGACTCTTGGAGATGGAAATAGCATATAGTCCACCTGATTAAGTGGTAACCATTGCTAATAATAATAATAATAAAGAAGGTACTGCTTCGGACACGTGGAAACATGTTTGACCTAACGCATGCTAAAAACGTGCCCTGTATGCCGATTTAACGCCTGCGCCCATAAATTTGAAGCCTGTTACATAATGAAGGTTATTACATAAGAGTTGCTATTGCCAACTCCTATAGTGAATTATGAATGAATAAACGTGCCTTTACCAAAAGTGCAAAAATCCAAGGATTTATTTTTTATACTCACATGTTGATTTTCGCCAGTGATTCCTTGGAATGGTTGAATAGTGATATTTGAGGGCTCAAGATGTTGGATTGTGGCGCTCCGACTCGAGGCGAGGTCTCCCCTTTTGACACATTCGCTGTAACTTGAGGTCGTGCGACAGTTGGTTGTGCTACCCTAAAATATTTTATTGATGTTAACTCCTTTTAATTTTGATCATACTTTTGCAAATTTACATAGTGTGAATGATGTGTCCGCCTGTAGTTGGCTTCTTAAATATATATTAAAAAAAACTCTAGCATTATCTGTAACCCTGTAATGTATATTTAAGCTGTTAGCGTTCCTATTTAAACAAATAAATACAAAAGTATAAACGTGTTGGCTATCTCAGATGAACTTAAAACGTAAAAAAATAAACAATGTTGTCACTCATTATACTTGCAGAAGCTCATGAACAAAGACTTCATCACCACGTGAATGTCGAGGCCATCCAGCTCCTGGACAGCACAGACATTGTGAGAAGGCTCAAAAGGATTAAACCTTTTGAGTTAGTATAGTGTTAGAGTATAGTGCCAAAATAATAGTGTAGTGTAGTGTATATAATAAATACTACTATAATGAACAGAAGAACAAAGTCTTCTCCCCTTAGAGTCAGTAAGAAAAGTGCCAATTGTGAGTCCATTGGCACTTACTATATTCTTATAAATAATATTTGAATAAAATTAAGTTATATTCAAATTACTCATTAGCCTACTTGGCTAGATTATAATACAATTAGGGTAACGTAATCGGAACGTGGAGAAAACAATTAAGGTAAAGTAAAAAAGGTTTTTGGCCAGATGACCTGTAAATGAAAAAATGGTTAAGGTCAGAATGATGCCAAAGCCTTCGTAAGGGTACCTTCGAGGGCCAGCAAGTGCAGCAGTAGCCGCAGCCAAGTATGAGGCAGCAACACTGTGTCTCTTTTCACATGATTTGCCTTGAAAATAATTCTGTAACAAGTTTTCAATGCTTTTTTTTTAAATAATACACATCAATCTGCTATATGATAAAGTACTGCGCAGTGAATTGCTAGTAGGATGGAGACAGGCGTGCAGATTGATTTTTGTCTTCGACAAAAAGTGCAGATCATGTTTTGCACGGTTCATTTAGATAATTTGCCCGCAACGGAATTTGAAGAAGCATCTCTCGCCTTGCAGCAACTCTACTTTGCTCTGTTTTCAAGTTCGCCTGGTAAGAAGCAATTAAGAAGCAGTTGTTGTTGTTTTTGTCAGCCTGAGCAATTCCATTGTAGGGCAAAAGCCTCCCCCATTCTTTCCAGCCACTTCGATCCTGCGCTAAAATATTCCATTTTTTTTAGGGTTCCGTACCCAAAGGTTAATTTGAAAAGGTCGAGTTCGTCACAACGTTTTCTAAGCGGTATGGCGCGACGCCGCGCCGTCTTGCTGTATCCGGGTGCTCAGTGGCACCAGTGGTTTTCGGAAGAAAAATTAAGCAATAAGCGAAAATAAATCGCGATTAAGTTTTACCCCGGTTTTCCTCGAAACAAAGATGGCCGCTAGCTAGCTCAAAAGAATCAAGTTACTTTTGATTGATGACAATCTGTCGTACATTTAAAATAACTTTTACACTGGTGTTCATTGTACATACATTTAAAATGACTTTATCACTCGTGTTCATTGTACTGCTGGTACTGGTTTCGCTCGTAGAGTTTATATCTGAATCCTTTTCCGGGGGGTCGAATATCTCTTGTTTTGCTGACGATTCCTGTGTAGGGTAAATAAACTAATCAAGACTTGACTGAAAATACTACATTGGTTCTGGAGGAATTTCCCTGCGAACCATCAAGCTGTGAGGGAAACCTAAGCAGGGGGCTTAGGTTTCCGTCAGAGACTACGTTATGCAGAGTTTCAAAAAGAGCGTTTTAAAATTTTTAAAAGTGTCAGCAGCGCGCATGTAATCCTCTTGATGTAATAGGCGTTAATAGGCTACGGGAACCGCTTACCATCAGAAGGACCGTATGCCTGTTTGCTAACTCAGTGGTATAAAAAATCTACAGAGTCTGTAATTATAGTGATTATTTCTCGCTGTAGATACAGTGGTGCATGGGAACACTTTGTATCTAATCCGGGGAAATACTACCACCATGCATAATTCTGCTGACTGAGTAATGCTGCTTGCATTACTGCCTTTTTGCAGGTCATCTAAAGGTTGTCTGAAAGAGATCGCTTCAAGCGATAAGACCGCCCATTGCTTTCATCATTGTTATTGTCCTTTTTGTTTTGTATATTTATGTTGATCTGAGTACATAAAGAGTTTTCTATCTATCTGTCTATTTCTGTGTTTTCGGTGTGGATGCCGGTGAAATTACAGGCGCATGGGGCTTTTCACCTTGATACCTCAAGTTGATGGACACAGGGTGCTTGTTGCGAAACAGCTATTTATTATTTATTTAACTGTTCCAAGATGATTTTTAATTTGATTTCTCGTATATAAAATAAAAATAAAATTTATATTTTTATTACGCTTTCCGGCTGGACAGTGCACGTGTTGATCTGTTGAACTTTCCGGCGCTGAATGTTTTGCGCCTGTTGTTTAAGTTCAAGCAGTCGTTTCTGTTCCTAAAACGTAAAAAATATGGATATTGTGAATAAAACAATGAACTTTAGACATAAGTAAAGAACGAAAAAATTTTCCTCGTGATAGTAAACAGATAAAAATTAAAAGTTTGTAACTAATTATAACTACAGATCATTACCGTTAATCGTAGTATTATGGCTTATCTTTATGTCTTGTAAAATGTGTTCAAAGATATTCGAAATATTACTTTTCAAAATACGGTTTTTTGAGCAGCGGATAGTGTCTGAAAGGGCACGTCATGTAGGTGCCGACATGGCAGAAGACACACCAGAGTAGAATAAATGCTGTAGAAATGAGAGCTCTGAAAAGTATGTGTGGTGTGACTTTGAGAGAGAGTGCGGAATAGTGTGATAAGAGAGAAATGTGGTGTGAGTGATGAGGTGACAAGGAATGAGAAAGGTATGCTGAGGTGGTTTGGGTATGTATAAAGGATGGTTGAAGATTGACGTAAAAAGTATATATGAGGCGAGTGTGAATGGGACAGTTGGAAGGGGAAGACCTCGACGTACGTTCTGCGATCAAATCGGAGACGCGCTGGAAAAAGGCCAGGTCAGGAGTACCCTAAACCAACGAGCATGTATGAAGAATGTGATGAGAGTGAATAAAGCAAGAGACGTATGCCATGATCGTAGCAAGTGGAGATCCGTGGTCTCTGCCTACCCCACTGGGAAAAAGGCGTGACCGTATGCATGTACTTTTCAAAACACATTAATGAAATCAAGTTGTTTATTGCATCAACAATAGCAACAGCCTGTTCAGTCCACTTGTGGACATAGGCCTCCCCTTTAAGAAGTCCCCTATAAGAAGGAGAAGCTTTGTATCTCCACGCTAGGGTTGAGAATCGCAAGTCACACATTACCCGTCGGCGGCTAGGGAATTCATCTATGGCGCTGTTAGATTGCGCTATGCCGCAATAAGCTGGCCTGCAGAGGCCTGATTGTTTTACGGTGCACTACGAGCAGGTGATTCCAAAATTGGGAGGTTGAAACCTCTTGTTTATTCATTATGAAATAATTAAAGGAAAGTTATATGGGTTAGTAAATTATGTATTGATCTTGAAAGTATAAGTACCTCAATCTGTTTTTGATTTATCTCGCAGGATAAGGGACTTCTCCTGCGCTCCGCTAACGCTGACTGCGCATGATCAACTTCAAAAGGCGGAGAGCGACTTGGTGGTGAATACTCCCTATCTTGTATCTGAAGAATATAATGCTTATTATCACTAGAAAGTCAGCGTTGATCGTCAATTCAATACGATAGTTTGTTTACTCCGATTCGGCAGATTAACATCTAAGGTTGATACAGCAGCAACTGAGTAATAATAGTATCTGATTTGATTGACGTAGATAGATTTTAGCCGTACGGCAAGTTACTAGTCAAATTGCTTGGACAATTTGAATCGCCACCCCATTTACAAGGGTGGATAAATATAGCATATGATTATAGTACTTTGACGAAGAATACAATTGATCGACAAGCGATCACCTGTAACTGAAAATTTACACGGTCGATTTTGACCAGTCGGACTTTAGAACTTGCAATTTTAGTCACCTGTCAACCTAGCCGAATTGCCATTTATACGGGCGATTTTCACCGTGCGGCTGAATTGTGCATTTAGTTACCCGTGTAAAGCCCTCATTACTATGGCATATTGTAATCCAGTTGGTACCTATGGATTTAGTCTCTGCTATTAGAATTTACGATGTCACTTAGAGATAAATGTCGGTAAAAATGAGATCGCAATTTCATGACATCAAATCAGACATAACCAAAATCAAGACGCCAGCGCCACATTTAACGTAAAAAAGAATTATATAACTTATATTTTTGTAAATCATTATGCACCTTTCTCCGGTTTTCGAAGAACTCGCTCATAGTCGGGAAGGATTTGTCCTTATCCCCCGCGAGTCCTTTCAGTGTAGCAGGAAGGGGGAAGTCCATCTTAGGGCGTCGCATCTCCATCTTATCACTGTCCATGCCTCGCATACTGCCTGATGATAAACTGATATTAAACTTATGTGTGTCTTTTACGTCTTGTTTTATGAAATCGTAAGGGACATTCAATAATTTAACGGCTTCCCTGACGTAATGGGCGCCTGAGTCGCAAAAGATTGCGGGTTATGTTGCCGCGTGAAAATGTTTGTTGATTTTCTATGTATAATAAACAGTAATCAGTCATTTTTATGTGTTTCCCATACAGAAGCTATGCCTAGTTTATGATGTTGTGTGGTAATGTCCGGTATTATTTATTTAATGTAACACTCCGACGAGGCTTCTGGCTAAAGTGTCAGTTTATGTGGTAGCTACATAAACAAATCGGTTGCAGAAAGTTCTTGAATGGCGATGCTGTAGAGCTAGAGTCAAGCTTAGCTTGGACATTTCTCTTGGTTCTCTATAAACTCTAGCTGGGTCGTCACTCTTGGATGTTTTTGGAGTTTACAACTCTACGGCAGATGTTAGTTAAGTTCCATCACAAAACTAAGCAAAATATATTTAGCGTAATAAAATAATATATATTCGTATGGGAATGTAATCTTGCAAGGCTGATGTACAAAAAAAGTTTACAACTCCACAGCGGATGTTAGTTAAGTACTAAGGAGAAGGAGAATATATTTAGCGTGATAAAATAATAGATTTTCGTATGGGAATGTATTTTTGCAAGGCTAATTTACAAAAAAATGTCATTTTAATATCCTAAAATCTTTACCAAGGTCAAGTCCCTGAATACGCAAGATGCTTAGACAAACATAAACTAGAAAAACTTCACATAACTCTTATAAAAACTACAAATGTTTACGTCCGTTGTTTGAGCAGGTGCTAACGACGGTTAGAAAATTTCCACATTATCCGTTCCGGTATCGATACCGATACCTGGGCAAGTAAAATGTATGAAATATGTACCTGTCTTTCATATTGTCCGGCCCGATCGGATATCGGAGCCAACAATTTCATACATTTTTGATTTCGATACCGATATAAACGACCCCTGTGGCGCAGCGGGCGAAGGTCCACCTGCGACGCAGAAGGTTGCGGGTTCAATTCCCGCCGCGGGACATATGTTTGCATGTTCTGTAGATATTTGTCTCTGGTTTGGGTGTTTTTTATATATGATATGTATGTATTTACAAAAAACAATGTATATATGTAATATATCAATCATGTGGTTCCCATAACACAATCTCTGCTTAGTTTGGGGCTACATAACGCTGTGTGATAGTCTAGCATAATTTATTTATTATATCGGATCGGATAATGTGGAAACGCTCTCACTAGGCATATAATTACCGGGCATGTCGTCACTCCGCCGCGTGGTTTGCATCATCGCCATCTGCTGGTACATCTGCTCTCGGGGTACCATGAACTGCTCCAGGTATTTTAGGAAGTCCTTGTAGGTTACATGGTTCTGAAAAGTATTCTTATTGTTTATACTATAGAAACTAGTACTTACGAAGCAGTAGTCTTTTAGTTATGATTGTAAAGGCATCAAATATGTACATACAACAGTTATCAGGATCATACTCATATGTACAGCTCTGTCTATTTTTTTAAATACATTTATGTTAAGTTTGAAATGAAGTTTATTGCCTCAATATAAAGATTTCAATTTTCTTAAAAAAATAAGTATATTAGGACCTTCGAGTGCGACAAAGGGCGTAAATTCAACCGTTGCTGCATGCTGTTAATACAGCACTGATTTTCAATTTAACCCTCTTGGGTAGATCAAGGATCGAACGAAGAAGCGGGATATAAGTCATGAATTGATATCATAATTATTTGTAACTAGCTTCCGCCCGCGGATTTGCCGCGTCCGAAAAAAGTAGCCCTTGTCCTTTCTCAAGGTCCCATTAATACCAAATTTCATCAAAATCAGTTCAGCCGTTTTGACGTGACACGGAACATACATACATACACACTTTCACATTTATAATATTAGTAGAACAATACTAGGTTGCTTACGAATGGTATAAACAAATTACATTTTACAGTATTTTGCCTCGTTAGAGTTAATTGATCATGTGTCGGAAAGCGGGTATAAGTGAGTATGTGTATATAAGTATCTATGGATGTATACGTTAGCGTTATCCTGTTCCCCTAAGTCTCTTGTGAGTCTGGTTATCACAGGGTCATCCCACAGAGCAGTGTCTGTGAGGGTTCGTGTATGTCAGTGTACCTGCATGTTTCAATATAAAAAAATATACGGCATTTTTTATTTCTACTTTGCAGAAATGCAGAATTTACTTAGCAATCAATAACTATACTGTGTATTTTTAAATATTGCAAAAAATGTAAACAAAGAAATGTCACTGACAAAGTGAGATGTAATCATTCCATGGTGACATGACAGTGGACTAAAACCTTGTTTTCTATGGCTCATTCATATATTTCTTGCCCGCGGCTTTGCTTGAGTAGGAATTTTCTTTTATAGAAAGACGTAATTATTTAGCTAAGACTTGACAGCGTGTTAGGCTGTGCCCTCGGATTATAGATAAAAAATATCTTTGTACTTACATAAATTACTAATATTTGACTGTCTTTAGAAATATACACACAAATACTTATTTGTAAACACTATTTATTAATCATACTATCAGATGATGGCAGCAGTTCGACTTCAAAAGTTACAAAAGTTACCGAATGTGTAGTACCACTTGAGCGCTAGTAGCACTTAAAGGTTCGGTGGCCAGCATTCCCCAGAATGTGGACCAGTGTTATAAAATAATTAGGCATAAAACATGTTTATCATTAAATATATTTGTAAGAAAACAAAGTATTAGACTAAAAATATGCCCGAATCATAATTTATATAAACTTTGACTAGTTTCGGCAAAAATTAAAATTCGTAGATTTTTTTATGATGAAACGTAGTCACGTTGTAAGGGTGAGGGTGTAACGGGTTCCAACCCCCATTTCCGGAACCCAAGGCAACCTCACCTGCACGTGGTACACCCTGCTAACTAACAAATAGGGCTCTGACGGCCGGCTGATTGCGGCATAGCGCAGCCTAACACCGGCACAGCTAAATCCCCTGGCCGCCAACGGGCAGCAGCGTCGGCGGTGTGAGAAGCTGTACCCTGCGATCCCCAACCCGCATGCCCAGCGTGGGGATTATGGGCATATCCCCCTTCTTATAGGGGAGGCCTATGTCCAGCAATGGACTGAATAGGTTGTTGTTGTTGTAGTCACGTTGTTGTTACCTACTACAAAGGAGGTAAGTTTTTTACTGGTATTCCCTTTGTTAAACGTTTTTTTCAGCTTTATACGAGACATGGTATAGTAGATAATTTTTACAGTTATAAGTTAAGATTAAATAGCCTGATAATAGTATAATTTTATAAGCCTGCACAAAGTTCTCATAACCGCTTCCTTAGTTCACACGCACACATTTTATGACTTTATGACGTCAACTTCTCTAAAATAAGCACACATTTTTGGTTTCAGGGAATAAAGTTTGTTTGCTTTACTGGACGTTATTTTCAATAAGGTTCGTTAGGTTATCCTTATTACTAGTAGATATTTAAAATGTTTTTCTTTGTGTTGCAGAATTAGATGTCGCCCTACGAGCAAGTTTATGTCTTTTGTACTGAAGGTTAGGTGATGGCAAAATCATAGCATGCCAATGCTATAATTTAACAAAAAACCATACGAGAATGAAGCTACATAAGTACCTACTTTTCTGGATTTAATAAAATATTTAGTGCTGTCAAATTGAACATTGGAAGGACGGAGATCTTGTTATATAAAGTGCGGCGTGTTCTGGATACCTATAGCAATACTAATTCGAAGATATCTATTGTGAAAAATGTCATGATGTTTTGCAGGTTTTTTTAGGTTTGTGACATGGGTTGGATATCTACACTAATATTTTATAGAGGAAAGATTTGATTGCTTGTTTGTTTGTTTGCATTGAATAGGCTCCGAAACTACAGAACTATATATATAAAATATATTATATTTTCAAAAAAATTAGGGTTCCGTACAAAAAATTCAATAATGTAACCCGAGGTGTAAAAAAATGACTTTAAAAATTCCTTACATCGCGTGCGCTGCGAAAACTATTGATGATGGAACAAAATAATGTACTACGACTATTTAGAACACATCATAATCTACAAAAAGTGTCGGGACAGCATATGTCCAGCTATTATAGTTATGTCACAATAAGTGTTAATTTATTTAAAAAAATTATTTGAACTGCCGTCACTGGAAAAGGCTTTTTTTTATTTGTCACCCGGTATAAGTCCTTATCAAAATAAATTACTTTATATTCAAGGCTGTTTCAATAACTTTATATAACTTTTTAAATCATTCAATTTGGACATTCCATTCAAAAGATATCACGAGTTTAAAAATGTAAGTATTTGAAAAAAGTTGCGTGGTCATGTCACCGCTTACCTTGCTCGGCTAGCTAGGCAGCAAAGCGATGAAATAAGCGTTACGGGGGTACGGAAGGGAAGTCACTTATTATCAAGAAATAAAGGGTGTATGTGTGTGTGTAAAAAGTTATAATTTTTGATTTTGTTTTTAACTACCCGTGCGAAGCCGGGGCGAACGCTAGTATAATATAAAAAAAAACATTTTTTTATAGTCTACCTACTCAAAGTCAGTTCAATATCAAGGCGGGCTTGCTAAAAATATGTAATATCTCAATCTTTCTAGAAAAGTATAATAAGTAGAGTCCAATATATTCGTACCTTCTCTTCACCAATCCAGTTCCTCTCGGCAGGCTCAGTAAGGCCAAGAACATCAATCCAGTGGTAATAGTTCTTCGAATTATTCCCGTACCAATACTTTATGATGACATAGCTGAAAATAAAATTTAATCACTTAATTATTTGGCTGCGTTTTTAATAATGTTTGCCTAAAAAAGTTTAGTTCTTTTATGTGACCAATGAGGTCATCAAAATTTTTTAGTCGAATAGATGTGTACAGACTATCAATGGCAAATAGATGTTAGTATTAAGTTATTTTACATAAAGTCATGAACAAGATAATCAAAATACCTACGCAACAAAAAATCCAAATAGTAGGTAGCAGTTAAATTACAAGTAGAAAGTAGTAAGTAATACCTAATAGGTAATATTTAAAATTTTAGAAACGTCAAGTAAAAAAGATGTTATATCTCCTATATTGATGCTTTCCGGCTTCTTAACACGTTGACTACGGGTCTCGGACATAACGCTGCGGTTGTGTCAACATTCAAAGTGTGATACATTAAAGGAAACAGTTATTTTGCTTTGATAAGCGGTCATGATCACGAAGCTTACAATAATTTTGCATAATATTACTACGTAGGTTAGGTATAAGTACATAATAAATTACATTAACTGACTTAAATGCTTCATTAGAGATAAATTATATTTAGTCTTATGTAAATCTAATCCAATAAGTAAGTTAATGTATAGGTTGCTACATTTTATTTCGTACATATTTAGGGTTCTGTGTAAAATTACCAAGTTCAGTAAATATTTCTGTGAAAGCACATACACACAGAAAGTGTATACACGCAAAAGAAGTTGCGGGCGGGTCCTAATTTTTATAAGTATCAAATTATTTTGATTACATTAAGTTTTATGTACCTATCTGACGACCGCGACGGTGATTACGATGTTATTAACGAAACAATACATAAACAAACATAATTTATATGTTAAATTTAATTAACTGTTCCACGCAATATAAACGTATGTAAAAGGATTTCAGGCAATCTGATGATATTGACATTCTCGGAATAGGAGGCCTACGTGAATACTTTGACAACATCCTATGTGTATTATTCATTGTATTAATAAACAACATTTAAATATAGATATAAAGTACTATTTGCATTGATAGAAGTGTCAACTCAATGCAGATGTGGCAAATACGTAATAATAAACAATAACTTTATTTTGTTCACAAAAACTTAAACAAACAAACAATGTCATGTACTACATTGCACCATAATAGGTATGTATAAATATAAAATAACATAATCTTATGTACCATTGTAAATTTAAGGAAAAAGGTATTCACTGTTACATACGATCAAAATCTACAAACTTGGCTCACACAGTCATAAATAATTAAAATCAATAGGTGATCGAAGTAAAATGAAAGAAGAACTTCATCTGTTGGTAACTAAGGAGACGTAAACCAGGTTTGTACATACATACATGTAATTAGTTAATACCTACATTGTACATGGCTGAGCTCCAACTCCCAACTATGTTTGGGAAAATAAATATAACACATTCGTGATCGAAATAAGATAGCTAGGTAGGTAAGTTATGGGAAGACCTTAAAGCCGATTTATGGAACCAGTAGACATAAATACATAAACATAAACACATAATTTGTTTGCAACTTAGTACACACAATACAGAATACTTAAATATTATGGCAGTGAATAGGTACTTGGTTTAAGTTTACAAGGGAGTATTAATAAAGGCCAATGCCGTCTGATGTACCAGGACTAATCTCGGTAATCTCCAATAAGTTTTTAGTCGATTCTACAGTCGAAATAATAAATAATGAGGGTTGTTGCCATAGAAATATTTCAATAAATAAATAAATAATAAATAAATAATGCGGGACGTAATCACACAGCATCATGTAGCCCCAAACTAAGCAAAGCTTGTATTATGGGAACCACATGATTGATATAATACACATATTATATTTTATTTTTTGTAAATACATACATATCATACATAGAAAACACCCAGACCCGAGACAAATATCTACAGAACATGCAAACATTTGTCCCGCAGCGGGAATCGAACCCGCAACCTACTGCGTCTCAGGCGGACCTTCGCCCACTGCGCCACAGAGGCCGTCGTTTGTTTTTATTATCAATGGTTGTTGCCATAGTAACAGTAGGTTGTTGCAGTCTAATGGTGGCGTGCGGCGGAAAACAAAACAACAAAATATTTTTTTACTCGATTATTAATCCCGTCGGTGTGTAAAACTAAAGAAAATGTTAATGATATTTATAAAATATAATAAATTTTATGGGATACGTTTGGTTTTGACGTGTTAAGTACGGGTTCTCGGCATTCTTCTTTATTTGTGTATGCTACAGCTCAGCAAAGGGGCCTCGAATAACCATAATACCTACTGATAGAGCGGATATTAGAGTTATTCTGTTGAGACCACAACTGTCACAAAACCTTGTGATTTGTGATTTTTCTAGTTAAAATTAGGTTCATTATGTTCATTGTTCGTAAATCCAATTACACAAATAGGTAGATTAAAAAGTTACAAATAATTTGCAAGAGCAATCACTATGTGTTACGTCGAAAAACGTCTAAATCGTACGGCGATCACGAATGTTTGCAACCTCGTATCGTAAACGTATCATGAAATTTTGGCTAGTGAAAAAGCGTAGATTCAAAATAATTCTTTGTAATTGGCCAAAATTTTTCGCTATGCTTACTATACGTCAGGTTGAAATATTCCACCACCACCACCACCACCACACCAGCCTATATCAGTCCACTGCTGGACATAGGCCTCCCCTAATAAAAGGGGGATATACCCATAATCCCCACGCTGGGCATGCGGGTTGGGGATCGCAGGGCACAGCTTCTCGCACCACCGACGCTGCTGTCCGTCGGTGGCCAGGGGATTTAGCTGTGCCGATGTAGGCTGTGCTATGCCACAATCAGCCGGCCGCCAGAGCCCCGTTCGTTGTTTAGCAGGATGCACCACGTGCAGGTTAGGTTGGCTTGGGTTCCAAGTTTGGTTGAAGTATTCGAGATCACCTTATTGTACAAAAATTGCATAAGTGCATTTATTAAGGATAGAGATAGTTGGCGATTCTGGGGAAGAAGCAATTTGGGGGAGACCTTTGCCCATCAGTGGGACTATGCAGGTTCATTAAAAAAAGTGCATTATTGGTGACCTGTTTTTAGTGCATTCCAACCATCATCGAGAAACAATAATAATTGATCTCGTACATAAAACTTACTTATACTTTATAAAATTATGTCTATAGGTAAAAATTTTAAAATCTCGTAGCGTAGGTATAAGGTGCTTGTTTTAGCTGTGGCTACCTTAAAAGAGTAAGCACAGGAAAGGAATTTTAAATATTAAGAATTTTTGTAAGAGTTGTGTAATTACTCACTGGAAGCCCTAAATAAATAAACAATAAACAATACAATTTTTTTGTTCAGTAATTACGATAACAGTAAATATTTGACCGTTTGCGTAGTAATTGCTGTCTCGAGGCTCTTGCAAAATTTATCTACTAAGTATAATCTTTCTGAAGGGTAATGTATAGTTACAAAATTAGAGGCACATTGCATTTTATCGTCATACCACGAGCCTGACAAGCTTACCTGTTATTAATTAGTATTTATGAACCAACTACATTAATTTAAATAACGGCATAGAATGTATTGAATATTATGCCCCCTCTATTTTCTCCCATATAATAGGTATATGACGGCCTCTGTGGCGCAGTGGGCGAAGGTTCGCCTGAGACGCAGAAGGTTGGGGGTTCGATTCCCGCTGCGGGACAAATGTTTGCAAGTTCTGCAGATATTTATCTCGGGCCGGGGTGTTTTCTATGTATGATATGTATGGATTTACAAAAAAGAAATATATATGTAGTATATCAATCTTGTGGTTCCCTTAATAGAAGCTCTGCTTAGTTTGGGGCTACATGATGCTGTGTGATTACGTCCAGGTCCAGCTTTATTTATTTATATCGAAAAAGGGTAGTAAAAGAGGTGACTGAGACTGAGACTTAGTGTTAGTTTGACCAATAGCCCGCCTTCCACGCGTGTTAATGTCAAATCCTCCAACGAACAGTGGTGTAAGGAGTTTTCAACCTCCATCTTTAGAACCCAAGCTAACCTCACCTGCCCGTAGTGGATCCTGCTTCAAAAGGGCTCTGGCGGGAGGATGATTGCTCTATATAGCATCGGCTGGTGCGAGAAGAAGTGCCCTCAGTTCCACAGCCTACATGCCCAGCGTTGGGATTCAGGCAGTGGCCTGAAAAATCTGGTGTTGTTGTTGTCACATGACAGACCTCAACTCTAGCAGTTCTTCAATGGACTAAACTCTTGCAGGCTACTTACGCAAGGCCATCATCCACCATCTGTTGGACTTTAGGCTCATTGACGATCTCTAGCACCTCATTGTTGTCCGGATTGCGTTTGATATCAACCAGCTGCCACGGCGAGATCAGTCCGAAGCGGACACAGCACATCACGTCGACAGCGTAGCGGCGACGGTTCGTCCAGTCGCCGTACAGCCATCGTACGCCGGCCATCAATACCTCTATCTCACTACAATAATGAGAATGAATCAGACATTTTAAAAGAACTATGCAGATTGTGCAGCACTATACTAATGAGCCTATAGCAGTCCACTGCTGGACATAGGCCTCCCCGAATAAGCGCCATTACGCCCCCTCCTCAGCTTGACGCATATAGGCTGATGATTATATTAAAATGAGCAACATTTTTACCCATATATAGTAGGTAATTTTGCAATTAAATTGGGTACTTATTTGACTCACCCGTTATTGCTCAATGATATTGAAATTTTCTACTTAGTTAAAGCGTGGAACTCAAAGCATTGTCAAACCTTACGAGCTTTACCTTGTAACGCATATGTAGTTAGATTTCAAGAATGTTAAAATTTCTTCTGGAGCCAACGTCAGAAAATCTTTTGATGCCACTAAAGGTAGAAAAAATCGCATAACTCTCGGGACCTGTAATTAAAATAATCATTAACTTTTTTTAAACCTATTTTGTCCCGCGCATGGGCAAAGGTCACATACTTCCAAACATCTCAATCCCGAACCACCTTCCACCAACCTCTTTTGAAGGCATCGAGATCTTTCCACCAACGTTTACTCCTTAACTTCGAAAATTCAACTTCATAAAGATTACGTATATTATCTTAAACTAGGTCGGCACTAGGACCGCGTTCACATATTATATACCTAACTAAGAACGTTAATATCGTCTGTCAGACCGATATACGACAAAATAGCACACAGAGGAGCTAATACTGTCATTCCGACAAACAATCGTATCGTGTTTATATACATATACAACATCATCATCAGCCTATAGCAGTCTACTGCAGGACATAGGCTTCCTATAATGAGCGCCATTGCGCCTTGTCCTGAGCTCGACGCATCCAGCTTCTACCCGCAGCCTTTCACAGATCGTCACTCCACCTGGCCGGAGGGCATTCTGCAATACGTTTGCGGAACCGCTGTTATTTGGTAGATATGGCCAGCCCACTGCCACTTCAGCTTGCAAATTATCTTTACATTATACATGTATGAACGCGCTCTTAATTGCAATATAATAAGCAGGTAGGTATGTGATTCGGGAGTGTAAACATTGATTTTATTGGCATGTGTTATTTCCTCAAAACAACAATTAAAGTGAAATAATGAATCATAACTATTATAATAATAAATTATACAAACCATTATGTCCATAACAGGAGTCAAGCCCTTCTGTCTTGCTTCTTTGAAAATGACAAATGCTGTATCTTCAGTGAAGAGATTTTCATTCACGATGAGGGCCCAGCATTGATCTTCCAAATCTAAAACGTATGCTCATTTTATAGGTATTAATCAGCAGGAATTCAGAATCATTTGGTCTTGGCTAGATTTTAGAAAGGCTAAATATCTGCGTGATAATATATGTTTTATATAAATAATAAGTATATAGAATCCTAAGTGATAAGTGTACCTATATTTATTTTATGCTCATGTTATATCAGACAGGCAGTTAAATGGTTCTTCTACATCGATATTGACTGTATTTAGGCGGTACCTCCATGAGCAAGTCAGTGCATCGCGTCTTTATTTTCGTGAAATGTATTTCTATACACTCTCCTAGGACTCGTCTCCACACGGCAATGCTATCGCTACGATACGACAAATGCAATGAATAACAAGAGAATGCAACCAAATGTCAACGTATTGCCGCGCCTTTCGCAACCACACGACGTCGTCCTCGCAGCACGCTCGCCGCAGAAACAACTGTAACCAAATAATTGTACGAGTAGGTGGGATTACGCAGCGGTTCCGAGACGGGCGCGTCAATACGCTGATGGAATAATCTTCATCTCGAGGAGATTACCCGACGATAGAAGCGCGGATTCGCTCGTGGAGGTGGCGCTTTAGGTAAACCTAATTTATTTATTTAATCGTATGACATAACTAGGCGTTTACAATACAATACAATCCAAATAGAAAATAATAAAATCTTAAATCTAATCAAAATTTGACGCTAATTTATAGGTCAATATTTTTATATTTTCAAGCCAAGAGACCGCCCCAGGATGGAGATTCACTAAATAACTAACTAATACTAACCTAATGTACCTACGTCTTGGAAACACCTAACTTCATAGAAGTGATACCTTTTATCGCCAGGTATTGCGCAGCACAAAATACATCTAAAATGTTATCTCTCCTCAGTGCCTTGTTGCTCTCCTGTCCGCTGAAGATCATCCATTCGTAAACCGCTTGGAATGCTTCGGGGGTTACATTTGTCTAAAAAATTGTGTTAGATCAATAGGCAAATTTCATTAAAGGCCACTCCCAGCTTCTGCTCGCCTAGTACCCGGATAAAAAGTAGCCTTTAATGTTATTTTAGGACCAGAAAGAACTACATTTGTGCATAAGTTCAGCTAAATCCGTTATTAGTTTGGCTTGAAGGTGAAGCAAAATTAATCTTTCGCAGATATGAGCATATAAAATACTAGCTTGCGCCCGCCTCTTCGGTCGCGTAGTAGGTACTCAGATAAAAAGTTCTTATATGTTATGTTATTCTTGGTCGTGAACTACATATGTAAGTAGAAAATGTCAGCTCAATCCGTTTTGTAGCTTTAGCATGACAAGGAACAAACACTTCCCCTCTTTTTTACAAACTTTCGCTCATACAATTTATTTAGAAGAATTATTATTATCAATCAACTACCTACGTATGTAATAATTGATCTGCGGGGTAATCGGCTAACTCTGTTGCAAACAGAAACGATTGACACTGATCCTGTTTTTACAAACTTTGTCATTTCAGTCGAAATTCAATAAACATCAATTGACAAACAGTCACAATTTGTTAAAACAGGGTCGATGTCAATCATTTTTGTTTCCAACAGAGTTAGCCGATCACCCCGCTGGATGCATTTTCTGTTGTGAACGCGCTTCTAACCTAAGTATTCAAGTAACTGTATTTTATAATCAGCCAAACTTTAAAATAATATTACAGGCAAACGAGGCTTCGCATCTTCATGCCTCAAGTTGATGGACGCAGGGCGTTACATCGTCGGCCACGTTCTAAACATGCGCAACACCTATGAAGTATGAAGTAATACTTTTTTATAAGTAATGGTTATTACTTAACATCAGGTGGACCATGTGCTAGTTCCACCTTCAGGTAGGTATCATGAAAAAAAAGTACCTAATATACCTAAACCAAAAATATAAAAATGTCAAATATGAATCTTACGGTTGGCAGTTCAATTTCTCTCAAAGGGTTCATATTGAAGAAGGCGGAATATATCTGCAGAACCATTGCATGACAGTTGAATTCGTTATCACCAATCCTGACGACTGTGTCAGTATTTCTGGAAGGAATTGTACTCAATCGATTCATTGTGTTTAGGTAGGTACCAACTCTTGAGTTAAATGCAGTTGCTTTATCTGATAATGTTATCGGATAACATTTATACAATATTTTATGAATGCGTGTACTGAACATTTTTTGTGCAAATGACCAGGAAATCAGTGTATCGACGTGGTTTCTAATACAGAGAGTGTTTCAATTCGTATATAATCCCAATAAGGGGTAAATATACTCTCAAAGATGAACAATATTTTGTTCAAGTATGTTTCGAATTTTGTAGTTTATCATTGAAGAAATGGCTTGTAAAGTTATGGTGGAACTTTTATACAAAAACATTTTAGACAAAAACTTTTGCGGCAGCCTTAGAACAACTGATTCTGTTAAACTTTGTCCTTGACTTATTAATGATGGTAATTGCGGCCCTGCCTTAATTTTAGAGCTGTCACAAACAATACAACGATAAGCTGAACGTTTTTAGATAAATTTTTGTATCGCGTATTTTTAACTAAGGTTTCTCAACCCTTGTTGACAGCCATAGTCGAAATCATCCCCTTTCGGGATAACATACGAATTAAAAATTAACTCTGTATCTGACTGTCAGCGGCTTTTATAGTTTTTCTTTTCTAATGACTTAAAATTTTTAACTAACATATAATTGTGTATCCTTCTAAAGAACTCCTGAAAGAGATCTTGTTTCTTAGGCAGCTGCACCCTCATCCAGTCAATGGGCTCGGCGACTGCGTATCCAAGACTGCTCAAGTCCTTCCCTTTGTCTTCTCTTACACCGGCATACTTTTCTTTTGACCTTTCTGAATTCATCACTTGGAAATTCGAATTGTGACCATCTCTAGGACCGTATTGTAGTTGAGGTTCGGGTTCTGTTTCGTTATCCTAGTAAAAATTAATTTGTCTTCGTTTATTTATACACTTATTTTTAAAGACTTACATTATGTAGGTACTTTGCTAGTAGTGAACATAATTATATCATATCTGTGTCATGATTATGTGCACTTATAGCATAATTTACTTCCATTAACAACATTTATAATTTAATTAAACTATTTTATTTTACCTACTAGAATACGAAGTCAAATAATAGGGATGATGGGTAAAATTATAATAATTCTATTTAGTCCGTCAGATAGATCAACAAAAATTATCGGACACACGGAATTTTTTTTTATCAAATAAATAATAATAAACAAAGATAAACAGTTTCAAAGTTCGGGAGTGGGGGCTCGTGACGTCACGGCTAGGTAAAAAGTATACTCAGCCGTGACGTCACGCGGAACTTCAACGCACTATAACTTTGTAATTTTTTGTTTGATTGACAATAGAAAAAATACGTGTCCCATATTTTTTGTTGATCTATCTGACAGACTAATCAGAATGTTTCAGTCGTCATTCCTATTCTGTCTGAAGGTGTTTTAAAATAAAATTACTAAAATAACTAACAAGATATTTAGGTGTTATTAAAAAAATAATGAGTTAACATATATTATAGGTCCTACGTTAGGGTGTCCCAAGACATAAGGGAAAAAATTTTTTTCGCGAAATCTTATATGCATACCCTCTATTTTTATTCGGATTGACTTCATTGACTCAAATAATAAATATTATTGTGATTGGACAACGATAACCCGTGCCGACTTGATGCCAAACTTTTGCCATGAAATTTTGTACTGACTTACTGGAGGAGGAATTAAGAAATTAATTTTTATAACTTAATTAGTACTCGAATACATCCAAATAGTATATTATTTATTCATTTACATAAAACATATTATTACTGTTCAAATTTTCTTTTTAACGTTTGTTTTTTTAGAGTCACTATAAATTTTCCGGTGTTCTTATACGCAACTTAACAAAAATTGGATTTGTTCCTCCTCAATTTTGATTAATCCATGAAAGTTTAGCATTAACTTAATCGCTCTTTCAGCTACATCTTTTACTTCCTAGAGTGCCGAAACTTTTTTTCTGGCTTCTTGAAACAAACCACAAAGTAGGACATTCATTTAGAAATCTGTCTTCAATTTTATAGCGGTTGAACAAGTACTTGCTTTGTACTGAAATGAAGTCAAATATGTTTTGTTCTGAAAACAATAAGATAACGAGTGTTAAAATAATATACTTTCAGAGGGAACGAAAGTAAAAAAATATTTTACTATTAATGCCAATGTTCTATAATAAACTTGCCATACAATGATCCGCAAAATTCTTCTTTCAATGGGATGTATCGTTTTCCACGAGTTATTTCTTTCTCTTGGTTAAATTTTGAACCTTATGAACTAGTTTCATGGTCCACATCATCATCAAAGAGTGATAATATAGAGAAACTTTCGTCAGTTGAACCATAAATGCTTATTAATTTTCCGAAGGCTGCTATAGAGATCGTTTTATTAATGTTCTCTTAAGACATTATTGATTTCGGGAAGCACAAATCTTGGTAAGGTTTTTTTTTTAGGTTTTATTTTATTGCTGAAATGCATTGAAGCCATGGTTTAACGTAGGATATTATGATGAACAAGCAAACGTCAATCAATGCCGGTTTGTCTTTGCTTGTGATCTTGAATTCAGCACTAAGTAACGATATTTTCAAGGATTAAATCGCTCTCGCCATCCATCGAGGCACATTGGTGCATGGCACCTAGAGATCGGATTTTAATTTTTCTATCCTCTTTTTTTTTATTAATTGAAGCGCATCGGCGTGTGCAATGTCAAACAAATTATCTTAAACGTATACAAAGTCTTGACGGTGCTACCTCAATACGTCTTGTGTCTTTTGTGGATTTTTTTGCCAGTCTCTCCAAACTTGATATAAGTTTACAAATTCTTTCACACCATTAGGCAAAGATTTAGTAGGAATACGCGCCTTTTCCCAATAGATAATACACTCGCGAATAGTGAGATTCGCGCTTTCATTGACAGTTAAATCCACTTCACGGATATTGTAAAATAAAACTGCTAGAACTTGTCCATTAGACGGAAGTTTTGAACCCGTTTTAATTGATATTTTACGTCATCTAATAAAAATATACCCTTTTTAGAACCGCATAATTGCACTGTCATATAGACTGATTAAAAAAATGCGAGCTCTATAACTCAATAACGAGTAATCACAAGCATATCGACACGTAAGGTCGCAGCAGCCTTATAGAAGAAGTACTGACATGTATTGATGTAAGTCGGCACGGGTTACCGGGGTCCTACCTTCTTCAAATTTTATTGACAATTATTTATTATTGTCAAAAATTATATTTATAATATTTATATATTATAAATATAATTGTTTTGACTTAAAAGTAAAAAATTAAGAGGGTATGCGTTAAAAAAAACGACTTTGGTTTTTTTGGGACACCCTATCCTACGTATAATAAAAAGGTGGGTCGACGATATTAGAAGGAACGACGGGCGCCTGGTTCAGACTTGCGCATGATTGAGAAGAGTGGCACAATAGAAGGCTATGCCCAGCAGTGGGTCTAAAACTGCTAATAATAATGATGATGATGAAGTAAGTATAAAAGTTGTCACTAACATCGTTACGTGATGTTTCATCATCAGGTTCACCTGCGGCTTTGCCCTCAAATTTTACTTTAACTTTGGCTTGTGTTGGGTCTGCCAGTAAAACGCCGACAGTAGAGGATTGGAATACAACCTGAAAACAAAAACAGAAGATTAAGAAGTAATAGAGTTCTTTGTAAAGGGCTCATCCGGGGTAGTGTACTTTATTTACTGCAGTACACCATACCATTTTTGCCGTGGAGCATCATTGCTGTGTTTTGGTTTTGATGGGTGTTGATGCCGATCAAATTACAGGCACATGAGCTGTGCCCTGCTATCCACAGAATTATGGGCAAATCCCCCGTTATTAGGGGAGACCTATGTCCAGCAGTGGACTGATATATGCAGGTGTAGTGGTGGTGTGGTAGAGCTTAACATCTTCGTGCTTCATGCCATCCTATTCGAACGTGCCGAAACATGCGTGACAAAGTATAGCTTATCAGGCATATTTGTGAAATTTCCACCGTCCACTTTGTAAGTCATAGTACCTACATACCACATAACATCAGGTGGGCCATGTGCAAGTTTCTTCTTCAGGTATCATAAAAAATACATTATTGGTAACTCTACCTTCTAAAGTTTTTATGTTAGGCACGAGTAGGTATATAATATTAAGAAGTAAATTAATCCGCCAAACTTACTTGGTTGGATTGAACCTTCAGGTTTCCACTTGGGGTAGATTTGAAAGGAAACGCTGCTCCTTTTTGGATACTCTGAGGATCTGTGCTGCATGTGCTGTAATAATGTTTCATAATACGAATTACTACTATTTCTAATACCGACAGAAAAAAAATTGGGAATAAAATATTAATTTATATATAAAATTTAATAGCTAAGTGGGAGCACAATAGTATAGTAATAGATACATGCAGCCACACAAACGTTGCTTAGTTTTCTTCTTCTTCTTCGTATGCTAGTGGCCAACTCTGGAGTCGGAGTCTTTAGGCCGCCCGAAGGACGCCCTGGCTTATGGACGAAAAAAGCCGTGTCTTGACGTGCCTTCTGAAGCATGGAAGCGCTCAGATCTAAATGCTATTAAACGGTCACGAATCCAAGTAGTGACCGGGCAGTGTTGTTTGACTAATATGATGTGCTAAGAGCACTGAAGTAAGCTATGCCATGAGCGCTTCTAGTATAGTTCCTAGTATATACCTAGCATCACATGATAAAGCTGCAAAAAGGCCATAAGGTTAAAAAATATTACCTGGAGTTGTCCACACTTGAGAAATTGGTACCCAAGACTTCTTTTTGGAGATTACTGATGTAATCATTTGTAAATTTGTGACCATAACTTTGAGACATTTCTTTCTTTTTCGGCTTTCTGTTAAAATCAATATTTACTTACATATAAAAATCTGTCAAAAGATCAACAATGCATAAAGTATTGCCATCTCTCACTGTTCGATAGAGAATCAGCGAGAGGGCTATCTCTAAGCGATTGTTAAAAAGTAGTCTTTATAAGTTTATGTGCTTCTGATTAGAGATTTCAGAGTCCTAGGTAACCTGATGATGACTATTTTAACCACTTTGAAAGGTAAGGGGGCGTCCATTAATAACGTGAGGTGATTTTGGCGATTTTGCGACCCCCTCCCCCCTCTTGGTGAGATATCATGAGATTTTGCTTGACTCGTTCCCCCCCTTCCCCAAAATCTCACGTGAGATTTATCAAAATGTGGTTCGATCACTAATATTATAAACTAGCACTGCCCGTGGCTTGGCCTGCGTGGAATTAACGGGGTTTACCTACTTCGACCCCCTCCATCCTTAAATGTCTCACGTCTTTAATGGACACCCCCTAAGAGCAAGAGTAATACTTAAAAATGCTGGACACTCACACAGCAATATGTAAGCCCTAAGTAGGTACCCAGAACTTGTATTATGCGTATCATCATTGATATAGGTCCTACTTTCTTATTTTTTTATGTAAAAACATAAGTACATATTTATACATGGTAAGCACCCAGACCCGAGCTCGACTCGATCTCGCGGCGGAAATCGAACCTGAAACGTTCGAAGTCTCAGACGGGCCTCTGCCCCTGTTGTGCTCGAAAGGTCGTCAATTAAAGTTCTAATGCGGCACAGAATAATAAATATGGTAGGTACAGTACATTCACCTTGATTATTTGTAAGTAGATATTATTAATGTGTAGTTAGGTAACATAAACTAGTGATGAAGCTGTCTGAAACTTACTTTCCTCTAAAAGTCCACGACATGTGTGGGTACTCAATGAGTTTATTCACGTATTTTTTAACAGCGTCTCCGGAACAGTCATAAATGGAGAATTTAGTTTGTCGATGTCTTTCTGGTTGGCTGAATTTCGCGAGATCTAAATCTGTAAATAGAATGTCTACAGAAACCTGCTTCACAAACTAAATTATTTGTACGTGGATGTAGGTATATAACTATCAAATAAGAGAAAATTATAAAATTAAAGTAATAAAAACCAAAGGTACCTACTAACGAATAGTTCACTCACAAAATTCGCTAGTGTTTGTGAGATCGGAGAGTGAGCTACTTCTGCAGAGTTTGGGCTGAATTGTGATGTTGTACTGTTCTAAAACGTTTCCGACTGCAACCCTCAATCTTCTTTTCGAAGCGTTGCAACTGCAAAAGTATTTTGAATGAAACCTAAAGGGGGCTGTTGGGGTGGCGACGCATGCTAAGGTTCGCGACACTCGCTTAACTGGTTAGACACGACCGAGTTTGAGTTAGTAGAGTCTTCCGCTTCTTCTTCGTATGCGCTAGTGACCAACTCTGGTGTCAGAGTTTTAAGGCCGCCCGAAAGGCCTCCGACATGGCTTAACCACTAAGTTAGTAAAGTGACGGTCACGGTGTTGGTTAATAAACCTTCTGCGCCGTGGTTGGTCGTGAGTTCGAAGTATTTTCTGTACAAAATAGTTTCGATGTTCCACATCTGCCAATCGTCCCGAGACGTCTTAGTTTTTTAAAGAATCAAGAATGGTCAAATCAACTAGTACCATAAGGTGGTGCATCATAGACTCTTAAAGTTAGGAGCGTAGGCATCTTCCTTGTATGGTGCGAGGATGCACTAAGAAGACAAAATTATTTTAAGCTTCCGCCCGCGGCTTCGCTTGCGTGGTATACGGATGAAAAGCCTACGTATATATTATTCCAAGTCTAGAATTCTAGTTTATTCCAAGTCTATTATGCAAAATTTCAGTTTTCGGGGATTAGTAGTATTGGCGTGAAGGAAGGAAAAACATTTCACAAACTGTCGGCCTTATAATATCAGTAGGATTTTAACCTCAAAATAAGTATCACGGGGAGTTTTACTAGCATTTTTAAACTTCTTAAAAGCTCTTACAATATCAAGTTTCACTTACTCGCGTGTGTTGAAAGGATGGGTAGATTTTCTTGCATTTGACACAATTTCAGCACCATTTACCTGAATGTAATGTTATGTTACCGTTGTAGATAAGTCAGTAGGTACCTAGAATTCTTTAAGATCGTTGGTTCTGGGAACAATCGACTCAATATTTGTTTGTTTTCAGTAAGGAGAGCAGCTGTGGTAAGCAGAGTAACAACTTTGTTACTCAAAGGATCTTAGATCTGATTCCTGTCTTCATAACTCTCCGGTCTGCCTCTATTACCAATGTGTACAATACAATAAAGACTACAACAGCTTCAACAGTTGAACTTACTTTTTCCAAGCTAGCGCTTCTTTTCATTTCAAACTCACTGAAGGAATAGCTCAAGAACAGGTACCATATTGCTGCAATCAGTGTTTTTAAGCTTAACAAAATTCGCCAAGATTCTTTTGTAATTTGTGGCAGTTGATGTTTGTGTCGTTTTATAAAACTTGTCAAGGTGTAAAATATTCCAAATAAAGACATGCCATTTTAAATAGACAAATTACAGGGCGGTAAATCCTCTTTGGTCAATGATTTATAGATAAACGTAGGAGTAGACAAAATTAAAGCTACAACAAACTCGTTTCATAGGTTCTAACCTACTTGCTTTTTTTTCGGGTTTCGGCTTAGTAGAACTAGATAAAAGAGGTTGAAAAATAGGATAGTCCAGAGTTTACTATACACCCTTTATTTACACAGGCTTGTAAAGTAAACATCGTAAAAGTAAAACCGATTTGTTATCGTAGTAGATCCATAAGCTCGATAATTTGCAACGTCTGGACTGTTTCAACACGACACGTGTACGTTTATTCTAAGAATTATTAACAAATACTCTTAATAGTTGCTCATTGAGGTACCTAACACTTACACTACTCGTCTTAATAGGTGGATGAAAATAAATAGCTTTTAATAAATCTAGCAAAATAAGGCATGGCACGGAAGACTGTCATAGGTCCAATTTTTGATCAGAAACGCGATGACGAGATATTTTCTGCGTAAGTTCCATCGCAACGCCATAAGCCTACGAATGTTTATTCACCTCGAATTTGTCAGTGAGAAAACTTTCATAAGGTATCTAGAATTTTATATAATAGTTAATAGTTGCTCATTGAGGTACCTAACACTATCTTACACTACTCGTTGTGTATCGCTTTTAATAAATCTAGCAAAATAAGGCATGACACGACAGACTGTCATAGACCATTTTTTTAGGTTAATCCAATGATATTATATATAAACGGTTAATCCAATTTTTGATCACAAACACGATTACGAGATATTTTTTGCGTAAGTTCTATCGCAATGCCTTAGCCTACGAATGTTTATTCACCTCGAATTTGTCAGTGAGAAAACTTTCATAAAGTATCTAGAATTTTAAATTGTTTGTTTTCTAGTGATTTTATTTTCTGCGTAAGTTCCATCGCAACGCCTTATGCCTACGAATGTTTATTCAACTCGAATTTGTCAGTGAGAAAACTTTCATAAAGTATCTAGAATTTTAAATTGTTTGTTTTCTAGTGATTTTAGGTTTGTTGGTAGGTACTAAGTATGCACCGGGAACTTAATTATTTTTCTAGTATGCCTCTAAGGGTCTAACAAAGTTCAAATTAAAAGAATATATGATCATAATTTGAGGTTCCAAAATATTCTGATTTCATTCTAAAACACCATGGTACCACATTAATTGGAGAAGAAAGAGAAATAGGATGAGTGAACATAAAGTAGGTAATACCTAGAATCATTATATAGTTTTTGGTAGGAGGTACTTAGTCTAAGTATCTTACTGGTACTTTTGGTAAATGGCCTAATTCCGTACTTTCAGGGATGTTAGTGGAAGAGCTATCATGAGAAACTCGTAGGATCCTTTGGATGTGACTGACATGGAGTTCAAAAAAAGATTCCACTTTAATAAAAAAGCATTATTTTATAGTGAGTAATAGTATCAGTATCATCTGTTATCCTGACGGCCTCTGTGGCGCAGTGGGCGAAGGTCCGCCTGAGACGCAGAAGGTTGCGGGTTCGATTCCCGCTGTGGGACAAATGTTTGCATGTTCTGTAGATATTTGTCTCGTGTCTGGGTGTTTTCTATGTATGATATGTATGTATTTACAAAAAAAAAATGTGTATCAATCATGTGGTTCCCATAATACAAGCTCTGCTTAGTTTGGGGCTACATGATGCTGTGTGATTACGTCCAGCATTATTATTTAACAAAAAAAACCATAACAACCATCTTCACGACTTTTTCCCCATTATGGATATCTTCAGATATTACTCAGTACGCAAATCTATTGAGGATACCTTAACGGGGGTAGTCAGAGGCAAGTCCAAACATTACGTTCGATACATGCCCACATTTTGCAAGCAGCTAGCATTCCACGTGACAGGTTGCAAGCCCATCACCGCTTTTTAATGGAACACTAACCTAGCATATACCTTTCGAACTTTTTAGTTCCCCTCGAAGCCGGTTTCCTCACGATTTTTTTCTTCACCGTTTCGAGCTCATGGTAATGCGCACATAATTTTTTCGAAACGAAAATCCATTGGTGCACGGCTGTGATTCGAACCCACGACCCCCAGATCTTAAGTCGGGGTACATCCCACTAGGCCACCACGGCTCTTATTATTATTTATTAATGTTAATTATGTGTAGGTAGGTAGAGCGTAGAGAGTAGAGCTTAATTTTGTTAAAAGTGTGGGTTGGTGGGGTCGCTTCTGATTTGCGTTATAGCCTTAAACCTAAGTTCAAAGTTAAATTCAATATAACCACAAAAATAATAGAGAGGTAACATACGCGGAAAAAATATGGAATAAATATTGATTATTCATTGGCTTTCATAGAAACCGCTATCTTACCATGGACAATAAAGTAAAAGGAATAAGGTGTGCCCTGTTCAAAACTATACACAAATGCCGTCATCTAGCGGCTAGGAAAAATTCTGTTAAAAGATAACCGATCGATTCAGAAAATTTTGTACTTCGCTAACGGATTTCATACTTTGTGCCTGTGAGTCATAGAGGCGTCACTGAAGTGCACACTCCAATGATAAAGTATTGTATCTATATAACCGAGGACTGACCGGTTTCTACATCAGTCCACTCCTAAACTCGCCTTTGCAAACTCGCGTGTTCCAATATTCAATCTCAGAAACCCTAATTCATGTAAGTGTGATACATTTATTATTATGTAGAAAGGTCATTTATTATTATATAATTAGCAACTAAATTGCATGCAATGTTTTCCTTGTTTGTATCCGTTTTAGCATGTTTTAGATAAATGTACTCCTTACACGTCCGATTTTTTAACTTTATCTTATCCAAGTAATTGCATGAAGAATGCCTACCTCTAAAAGTACATAATACTTGTTTATTATTTTGTATTTTCCATTTATTTTTATTTATTTTTTTATTTTTGTGGTACCTACAGCGCAATTACACCTACTTACGAATTACGATCCAAATACTTGATTGCTCCAAATACCAATCTAGAGTCTTGAGAAAATTGTTGATCTTACACTAAAATTAAAACTGACTGTTGACTGTTTGTTGTAGGGTACCTACTTAACTTAGAATAAACTTTAGCTATTTAAATTATTGCTTACCTCGGCTTTAGGTACTTGAAGCAAAAACTACACTCATAACAATCTTTTGTTGCTTCGAAAAAAAACCTACAGCATCCATCTATCATTAGTAGGTAACAAGAATCTAAGTAGGTCAATTACCAAAAAAAATGGTTTGTTCTATGCTCCATTAACATTTGAATGATTTAGACGTGGAAAAAGTTCAATCGTGGCCAATTTGACCTTCTGCAGTGTCGTTTGTAGCTTTTGCGAGCAGGGTATAATGTTCCCTTGACCTTCGGACGAATTCCTGATAGTTATCTTCGATTTCCTTTTTTGTTCCCTGACGTATTCATTCGAATATGATGAGTTATGAATATTCATATAATACTTTTGCTAGGTAGGCTTAGGATTAATATTTAGAAAATGAAATTCATGAATATAATTTCTATATATTATACTTACAGCTATTTTTTTGGAAAAACATAAATGTATGTCCACAACACAGATTTTTTTTCTAATCAAACCTCTTTATATTAGTCCACATGTTTATAATGTCCATAGTTTAACTCCTCCAAACGCCTCCATCACCATGTACCTATCTTCTTACACATATTGTAGTGTTTTACATTTGATGTCTAAGTATTTTTTGGTTTTGACAGGTACCTACTTTGATAGAGTATTCCAACTATACTTACTTCTTATTTGTTTATTGCAGAAGCCATGGCAGACACAGATCGCGTAGTATTCCCCGACGAGGTCGATGACATTAAAGAGACTGCCAAGTCCGATGTGAAGGTCGAGGGTGGAGACTCCAATAACGTGGAGGAAGCTCCGGTCACACCGGCTATCACTAACAGGAACATGATCGTGGCTCCTCCGAATTGTCCTCCTGGACAGCAGATGGGTGCCGATGGAGTGTGCCGAGTGGTTTTCGACTGAATGCTATGATTATGATCTTGGAAAACCTACATCTGCTTAGTTTATAATCGTAAAACGCACCGGCTAGTACGTGGCTCTACCATTATTTCCAAACATCAGTTTTATCAAGAGTATCTAAAGACCATTTTTATTTACTAGGATTTGGCCGAATTCTAATTCAGACAGATCATAGCAAAACACGTGAAATCACTTTTCTTGTGCGTAGAACTAAAGTCTCGCTTACAAGTATGCAAGTACTCATTTAAGTAATGCAAAAGTCATTATCTACTTTATGGTTCTCTCTAACATTATGGAAAACTTGAAATCGTTTGATGTAAGAAGCATAAAAATTGTCGTTCCGAATAGCTTGAGACCAAACTACCTTACCATACTTGAATTAAAATGTAGAGCTAACTATATATACTGTTTAACTATTAGGTTATTTACTCTTAACTAATTATTCTACTCGTATAAATGTTTATATTTAAGATGGTTTGTGTGTTTGAGAAGGCCTTCTATTTTTTATGAGTTTATAAAAATCGGCAGTATTATTGAGTTATGGAAATTCGTGTTTGACTAATGAATGTTATGTCTTTAATTGTGGGTAATAAAGTTTACTTTTTTGACTTGAATTGCGTTTAGTTTCTATTATTCCTGAACGAATTTCGAAGGTAGCATGTTTTTTCTGATGTTATAAAATATACTTATAAATAGGTTCTGTAAAATTAGGTATCTCTAACAATAAAACAATTCATTTCTAATAATTAACGATCATTTACTTTAAAATATGCATTATCAATTGTAATCTAGTCTCTCTGTGATAATCAAACATAGGGTCTAATTAAAAAACTAAATATTCTTTCTATAACCCTGACTGACATCATAAAATATTGTTGATATTCGCCTACAAAAATTATAAGTAACCGAGCGTTGCATAAGTTTTAACAAATGGAGCATCACTATCGCACGAATTCCTGAAAAGAAAAAAAACCTTGTTCACAAATCGTATAGTTTTAGGTCATGTGAAAATATGTAAGAGTCCTGAAAATGTTTTTCTTGGCCTAGAACACCCATGAACAAAGGAGTGTTTTGACGACCACCGTTGGGTAATTAGCTAGCTGTCGCCCGGGGCTTCGCTCGAGTGTTTCTTGGATAAAAGCCTAGTTATTCCAGAACTAGAACAACGTATGTGCAAAATTTCAGATCAATCCGTCCTGTAGTTTTACAGTGAAGGAGGGACAAGCAAGTCAAATTTCAAAGGTTCACATTTTACAAACGTTCGCCTTTATAATATTAGGATTTGGAGTTTAAAAAGTAGTCGAAGCGCGAATTACACTCAGCATAATCATTCACTCCTATTCTACTAAAATGAAGTCGGTAACAAAGGCAAAAGTATATGTGAAGATGTATATAATAATATGTTTGATGCTCTTAAACGCCAAAACTACAGAACTGATATGTTCGACATTACGCAGTTCTTATTGTTATAGAGCCTAGCTCTTGTCGGTGTAGTGATGCAATTCTTCATTCAGGTAGGAAGATACAAAATTATTGTCAGCAATGAATACTGTTTCTTAGAAAACCCTGAATAAAATAATATAAAATAACAGAACTCACCTACAATAACAAAGCAATAGCCGTTTCGACACTAAATCTTAACTGAGTAAAAATAGGAACTACTTACAGGCCTTGCAGATCAATGAAGCAAATATATTACGTAAAAAACATAATTTGAAACACAATTGGTGACTTAGAGCCTCTAGGCAATATAGTTCTAAGATCTCTAGGTTAAAGGTCTCGAAATTATTTTGAAAGTTCGATGATCCTCAGGGGCAGTTGACATAACGATACGCTGTCGATTCGTAACGAATCTAAGATTTCAAGCTGAGCAGTGACCTTATTGCTTGTCAAATCGAATTCAGAGAAATTAAAATTGATGGTAGTAATTTGACAGCGCCTATTTCCACCAATATTAAGAGTGAGAGAGTTAGAGTTCAAGAGTTCATTCTCAGTTTCTAATTTAAAAAAAAAATTGTGTCTAAGGCTTCTTCAAATAGACAGCATATTTGACGCGACGCTTAGGCGTTATAGCGTCGTGTACTGACGCCGCCCCAAATAGCCACCTTGTGATGTACTGTAAGGAGGTTAGGCCATCGAGCAAAAAGGGTTAGGCTGTCAAATTGTGCGCCCTCGTTAGCCATAAGTACGCAATGTTCTGTCAGTTTCTCTTGCGAAAAGTATTCGTATCGTAGACGTAAAATTTTGGCCAATGAGAAAGCGTAGATTCGTAGTTAATTTGTGATCGCCTACAGTTTGACAGCCTAACCTCCTCACAGTACAATAGAAGGCTGCGATTTGACGCGGCGACAGTACGCGGCGCTATAGCACTTTCTTTCTTGACCAAGCCTATAAAGTTACACAATAAGGCTTCAGGGGACAACTTTTATCTCAATAGCTTATTCGCCAATTATGTATTCGAGCTTGGCCCTTGGTTTGTGTGTGGTTTGATCTAAGGAGTGTAAATTGGCTGACCTCCAAGTTTCTACCTTTTTCAAACGCTAAACGCAAAGGGCTTTGTAACACTCAATAATTTTCCACTTTTGCTATTCACTACTTACATAAAATCATAGTATTCTAGCGAACTATAAAATGAAAAAATAATAATAAACTTATTCTAAAAAATATAATTTATTTAAAATAAATGTATTTATAATACACCCGTAATAATACTTTGTGCGTGAATACTTACGATACTAGATAGACTACTAGACATTACAAGGTGAAAAAATGTAATACTACTCTATGGATACAATTTTATCATTAAGGAAATTTGTAAATATTACAAAAGGCGTATCTACGAACAAATCATAGGTGTGGTAAAGTTTTAGACCGAGTTGGTCTGGGAAATAAAATTGACTATTATCATTGAGTTGTATGGAACATACATAAAGTACCCTACCTCAATGTACATCTAATATGTAGAACGCAACTTCACCAGCCCAGGCATAACACTTTCCACGGTTTCTATTGTTTTTAAGCTATTGCATAGCTTCTATCGAGGGCCTTGAGCGCGGGGACCGAATCCAGAAATTCCGTAACGAAAAAAAACCTCACGCTCCCCACTCCGACGGGCACGGAGGTGTGGCTTGAAGGCCGTGCATTGTCTAACGTCGTTTCTTTTCGGCAGTCTTTGACACGGTGTTTGTGTGCGTGCAACTAGACGTATTTTTATTTAATAAAAGAAAAAAAATTGTTTTCTTATTGGTCACCACGCTCAAAAAGTGTAACTTGAATTAATATCAAAGAAAAAGAAATACTGCATAAATAAAATAAATAAATAATTATAATTGCATAAGTTGATACAAAATGCTATGCAATAGCTTTACCGCGGCAGTCCCCGAGTGCCACACGTCTTTTTGTACTTATTTGTTTGATCTGGTACTGCGTTCACAAGTCGATTAGAGTCAACATTTCGTCACTCAGCAAAGAATTAACAAAAAATCTCCCATTTGATTTAGAGTCTGTTGCAGACGTTCGATTTTCTTTTCGATTTAGAAGTTTATCAATAAAATCAAATCGTCTGAACCCACCTTTAAGTTACTTGGATAACAGTGGCTTCACTTTATGTATGTTTCATATTAGTATCCATTGTAAGTGCGCTCTATCTATGGTGTTAACGATAGGGTACAAATAGTGTTCTAAATAAAATTTATTTTACTAAATACTAAGGACTACGAGACGGATCTAAAGGCAAATCACATGCTACTTTTTGAGATTTATTCATTTATTAAGAATCATCAATAAAATCATACAGATTAGTGATTTGATTAGGTATGTAATTCACCATCAACATCCGAAGCCCGATTCCACCCACTGCTGAGTAACGGTCTTCTACTCTAGTCACATTATCAAATTATTTGACATAAATCATTTTTTAAAGGTTGCTTGGTTCAAGGCGCCAGCGCCAAGTAAGTTCGAACCCCCAAGTCATAGAGTTAATGAGCTTAAGGCCTTTTTATCACTGAATGTAGTTATGCAAAATAGCAAACCTTCACGGCCTAGAAAATAACAATACAAAGGTTCAGCAAGAATATCATGTTGAACTCAACGCGTTTTCTTACCATAAAACTTGCACCAATGTGATCAATTCTTGCTGAAGCTTTGTATTGTTATTTTCTAGGCCGTGAAGGTTTGCTATTTTGCTCTACATTCAGTGATTTTATATCTTCAAACATGTTGAATAGTGCGAGCGAGAGGGAGGTTTGACATGTATCGTCACCTTAAAAAGTCATTTACACCTTATCCCAAAATAAAGTGCTTTTAAAAAGTAACGGACATATGTCTCGGGATTTGTATTAGGAGATAAACTTCAATGAACTATTAGAAGATGCACCTAGTACTACAAAGTTATTTTTAAATAGGTGACGAAAGGACACAACTGACAAAGGATTGACTACATGCGCTTCACCGGCAGACTATATATACAGGAGTTTTCTAATACAAAAAGTAGCATGCCTGTTTTTAACGTGCAGCATACGTGGTAAAGCTTACAGCTGTACTCAATAATCTTACTTTATTATTGCTGCCCATTTATTTCCCCTACCAGTTAACTACAACAGGTAATAACAAACCTCCAATATTTATATATGTTTTAAGTTTCTTACCAGTTTATCAATTGATCCTAGATAGTTGTAGAGAAACGAATACGAATTGACTAACCCCTTTTTGGGAAGTTGGTAAGAAATATAAAAAAGGGAATGAAAGAGACAGCAATAAGTAAGTTACTCGTAAGGCTCAGAATAAGGAAAAGAAATAGAAACAATCACAAAATTCACCATGTTTTGGAACATCAGCTCATACGACTGATCTCTTCTTTCTTAAGCAAGATATCATCAGCTAGAAAAGGATGCATAATTCTCTCAATGCGACTTCAAATTAGTTCAGATTGTAAATCGTACCAGGGCTCTTGAATATAGTGCTATGCATTTTCACAGGGCACATTTTCGATAATATGCCATGGTATGCTGATTGCGGCATAGCACAGCCTATATCAACACAGCTAAATCCCCTGGCCGCCGACGGGCAGCAGCGTCGGTGGTGCGAGAGGCTGTGCCTTGCGATCTCTAACCCGCATGCCCAGCGTGGAGATTATGGGTATCTAACCCTTTATTAGGGAAGGCCTATGTCCAGCAGTGGACTGATATAGACTGGTGTGGTGTGGTGGTGTGGCCATGGTACGATTTACGATTTGAAGTCGCAGCAATCACATCGAGATAAGTATGCATCCCTTTCTAGCTAATGATATGTACTATCAGCGACAAGTCTACCTTACCAATTTTAAAACAGTTTCGCTTGCAAGCAGTTTAGCAAGCTGACTCCGGCTTTTTCTTGGTCCACTAATTTTGAGCAATCGGAGATACAATATCTGTTTCTTTTTGAGAAAGCCCTATATTTTTATGACTCTTCGAATTTAAGTATAAGCCTCTTGTTTACGTTTACTAGTGTTTAAAATTTGACAAGGCGGGGCTAGCAGCCAGTCGCGGCACAGAAAATGCACCCTTAAGATGGTAAGGTAGACTTGTAGCTGATAGTACATAAGAAAGTAGAGATCAACCGTATGAGTTGTCGGTGAAGTTTTAGATTTCTTCTATTTTATTATTTTGTCTGTGTCACAAGGCGTTGTACTTACTCGTCCTCCCAAGGACAGATGTCGTTCCGCGTCCGCTCCACGGCTTTATCACGCCGCACGATACTCGATTCGGAGACTGACGTCAGTTCCTCCCTCACTCGCTCCCTACGAATGCTTATATGCGCGTCAGATTCCGACACCGGCCTGGCTTCCGACACTGCATTAGGCTTCGCTACATGAACAGTACAAGGGGCATTTGACGGATTCAACTCTTGAGTAACACTCGACGGGGCAACATTAACAGACTCTGTTTCCGAGTTTGCGGTAACAGAAGGCACAGGTTTTTCCGTTTCGTCGTCTGCAATGTCCTCCCCCTCGGCTAAAGGCGCCACAGTTCGCGCCGGGAGCGGCTCAGTCACTACTGCACTAATCTCGATCCGGCTCGTGTACCTACTCGAGACCGGGCTATCCATCGGCGGTCGTTCCTCCTTTTTGAGCTCTTCCTCGTGCATTGTGAGTTCGGAGACGACAGCGGAGGCTGTCGACTCGTCGCAAGAGTCCTCTTTGGCGTCGTCTTTGTCGCACGCGTCTTCGGGTAGTATTCGGTTGTCGGTCGGCGTCGCGGCCGTTGACGCGAACACTGAGGAGGGCTCGTCGGAATGAGCGACGGATCTGAGCGAACCTGACCCGGGGGAGTCCTCTTCCGGCGCTGAACTTACGCTGTAATGTAAGATATAATTAGAGACATAATATAATAGGCTAGATACCTGAAAAAATCTTATTAGTCCGTCATTTACATTATCAAAAAATATTGGACACGTATCTTTTATCACTTAAACTAAAAAAAAGTTCCGCGTGACGTCACGGGTAAGTACACTTTTTACATACAAGTGACGTCACGAGCCCACACTCCCGAACTTTGACGCTCTGTAACTTTGTCAATTTCCATAGCTTTTAAAAATAAAAAAACACGTGTCCAATATTTTTTGATAATCTAATTGACGGACTAATAAGAAGTATTATTTTTCTACCCAGGCATCACCTATTTTAATTATTTAGTAGTAGTAGAGTTCTTTTTGGAGGGCTCGTCCGGGGAAGTACTGCCACCATGCCTATTTTTGCCGTAAAGCAGCTGTGCTGTGTTTCGGTTTGAAGGGTATGGGTGCCGGTGAAATTACAGGCACAAGAGGCTTATCATCATCATGCCTCAAGTTGATGGACGCAGGGCGTTGCATCGTAGAGCACGTTTCAAAAAACGTGATTTCTGTTGCAATGCTTTGTGATAGGTAATGGTTACCACTCAACATCAGGTGGGCCATGTGCTTGTTCCATCTTCAATTATCATAAAAAAAGACATACAAACAGACTTCCTTTAACTCGCACGATAAAGTTAATACAAGTGCTTGCACTGGAAAAGAGTGACTACATGGTGTGAGCGAGTTGAAAGAGTTACAAACGAAGTTGCCGAGTTCAGCTGGTTTTCAGCGGACTCCATATGAAATTAGACTAACTTCATTCCATACAATTACTTCCAGAGAAAAAGAGTAAAACGAAGCAAATTATAGAGTCGAATCATACAACTTCGCTCATCTGACACCGCTCATTTTCTGACTAGTTCCCACTTGCGATTGCTCGCTGCCAATGGAAGGCACGAATGGAAGGAATGGAAGGCAATGGAACACCTTTTTGGAAAACATTTTCTTGGTGGATGTCAAAAACTATTTTACTGTAAATGTTTCAGAAAGGTTGGTGTATTTCAGAATCCAAGCTAACCTCACCTGCCCGTTCCCTGCTGTATAACAAACGAGGTTCTGGCGGGCAGGTGAATGCGGTAGCACAGCCTAACACCGGTACAGCAGCCTGTGCCCTGTAATCCCCATACCCGCGTAGAGATCAAGGGCATACCTCCCTTTATCAGGGGAGGTATATGTCCAGATGTGGACTGATATAGGCTGGTGTGGCGTGGTGGTTTATTTAATACCTGATAGTAGGTGTTGGATGAGGTGGTAGAGAAGGCTGCGGCTGCGAGGGCGCGGGGGGAGGGCGGAGGGGCGGGCGCGGGGTGTGCGGGGGCGAGGCGAGCGGCGCGAGGTGCCGCGGCTCCACGGCAGACAGTCTGCGCAGGGGCGGCGGCGCGCCTCGCAACCCGCCGTCCAGAGTACTCTGCTGAGGTAACCTGCCAACGAGACATAGTGTTATAGCACTGGTACATTAAAGTCCTTTTCATCCCCCCATCTGACAACCTCTGTGGCGCAGTGGGCAAAGGTCCGCCTGAGATGCAGAAGGTTGCGGGTTCGATTCCCGCCGCGGGACAAATGTTTGCATGTTCTGCATATATTTGTCTCAGGTCTGGGTGTTTTGTATTTATGATATGTATGTATTTACAAAAAAAAGTATATTATGTAATATATCAATCATGTGGTTCCCATAACACAAGCTCTGCTTAGCTTGGGGCTACATGATGCTGTGTGATAGTTCAGCATTATTTATTTATTTATCTCGGAAAAAGTATTTTTGCTCTTCGATATCTGAGTGCAAAAGCCGTTTTTATCCGCTAGACGATAAAGTAAAATTGAATTTAGAACATCGTGTGCACTAAGTTTGTGAATTCAAAACATCATTAAACCTACTTCTACCTCCATGGTGCCGAATTTACCATACAACCTTTTTTAATTTGATAAAACCTCAGACTCAAAACCTTCTTGGTGTACTTTTTTTTTTAATTTATTTATTTCCTCGCTGAGGTGGGATAAAAAGTTACGTTATCTTAATCTAAGCACTCGAGTGCAAAGATTTTTCACGTCGTGCTCCTTTGATTCCCTCGCTAGCGCTCAGGATTCTAATTTTAGGATCCTTCGCTTGCTCGGTCATCAAAATTGCGCGCGGTTAAAAAACAACTTTGCACTCTTGTATAACAAATAACTATTTCACGAAAGAAGACCAGCGCCACTGTAGTGTGAAATTAAAATGGAATGAAATGAAATAAAAATAATAGCGACGGCCGCGCTGACGTCACAGGAACTGGATGTACCACTAGTCCTTTTTGGATGTGACTCACCTCCTCGTCCGCTCGCCGAGGCCGGGGTGCGCTACGCCGGCCGCGCTGACGTCAGAGGAGCTAGACGTAGCAGTAGTCCTCAGTAGATGTGACTCACCTCCTCGTCCGCTCGCCGAGGCCGGGGTGCACTACGACGGCCGCGCTGACGTCAGAGGAGCTGGACGTAGCGCTAGTCCTCAGTAGATGTGACTCACCTCCTCGTCCGCTCGCCGAGGCCGGGGTGCACTACGACGGCCGCGCTGAAGTCAGAGGAGCTGGACGTAGCGCTAGTCCTCAGTAGATGTGACTCACCTCCTCGTCCGCTCGCCGAGGCCGGGGTGCACTACGACGGCCGCGCTGACGTCAGAGGAGGAGCTAGACGTAGCAGTAGTCCTCAGTAGATGTGACTCACCTCCTCGTCCGCTCGCCGAGGCCGGGGTGCGCTACGCCAGCCGCGCTGACGTCAGAGGAGCTGGACGTAGCACTAGTCCTCAGTAGATGTGACTCACCTCCTCGTCCGCTCGCCGAGGCCGGGGTGCGCTACGCCAGCCGCGCTGACGTCAGAGGAGCTGGACGTAGCACTAGTCCTCAGTAGATGTGACTCACCTCCTCGTCCGCTCGCCGAGGCCGGGGTGCGTTACGACGGCCGCGCTGACGTCAGAGGAGCTGGACGTAGCGCTAGTCCTCAGTAGATGTGACTCACCTCCTCGTCCGCTCGCCGAGGCCGGGGTTCGCTACGACGGCCGCGCTGACGTCGGAGGAGGAGCTGCCCGAGTCGGCGGTGGAGTCGTGCCGCCGCCGACCCGTGCTGCCGTACACTTGCGACGTGCTTTCCCACGGAGTCACGTCGCTCTCGTCCTCCAGTGGATCTCTGCACATGAAAAAAGGTATTGAATTAAATAATAATAATCTCTCACTCTCGGTGGGTAGAGCTTTCATGTTTCAGTTTTTGTATTGAGCTACAATGTGTATAGAGACCTATGTCCAGCAGTGGACTGCTATAAGTTGATGATGAAAATGCTGATGGTGTGTCTAGAGAGGCAACGTCACGGAAAATAAAGTAGTAGAGTGAGCAATATCAACATTCGGCGCCCATAGCTTGTGGCTCGAGCGGGAAAAACAAAGGTACCTTACAACAAAGTTTGCGTAACTATAGTTTCGTATGAAAATATGGCAGTGCCCCTAGCGGGAAGTATGTAAAACTTTGATATTTGAGTGCACACAGCACGTGTGCGGCCGCTGACCGAACGGGCTTTTGTATTAGGCTTTGTGGTAAATAAACTATTTGTATTTGAGCTTGCTTGTAGACACCTGAAGGGTATGTCTGCGAGATTGGACTGGCTGTGGCTGTAAGAGGGACCGTCTGGCTGGCACGGCGGCTGCGTGGAGCAGAGCGTCAGCTCTTCTGCGGAGCCGCTGAGCGAGCGGGCTTTTGTATTAGGCGTTTTGGTAAATAAACTATTTGTACTTTGTATTTGAGTTGGAGTTGGATTAGGCGTTTTGGTAAATAAACTATTTGTACTTTGTATTTGAGTTTTCTTTCAGACAGCATACCTGAAGGGTATGTCTGCGAGGTTGGACTGGCTGTGGCTGTGTGAGGGATCGTCTGGCTGGCGCGGCGGCTGAGTGGAGCAGAGCGCCAGCTCGTGTGCGGAGCCGCTGAGCGAGCGGGCTTTTGTGTTAGGCGTTTTGGTAAATAAACTATTTGTACTTTGTATTTGAGTTTTCTTAAAGACGCATACCTGAAGGGTATATCTGCGAGGTTGGACTGGCTGTGGCTGTGTGAGGGACCGTCTGACTGGCTAAGTGGAGCAGAGCGTCAGCTCGGGGTATTGAAGTGTTTTGGTAAATAAACTATTTGTACTTTGTATTTGAGTTTTCTTAAAGACGCATACCTGAAGGGTATGTCTGCGAGGTTGGACTGGCTGTGGCTGTGTGAGGGACCGTCTGACTGGCTAAGTGGAGCAGAGCGTCAGCTCGGGGTATTGAAGTGTTTTGGTAAATAAACTATTTGTACTTTGTATTTGAGTTTTCTTAAAGACGCATACCTGAAGGGTATGTCTGCGAGGTTGGACTGGCTGTGGCTGTGTGAGGGACCGTCTGACTGGCTAAGTGGAGCAGAGCGTCAGCTCGGGGTATTGAAGTGTTTTGGTAAATAAACTATTTGTACTTTGTATTTGAGTTTTCTTAAAGACGCATACCTGAAGGGTATGTCTGCGAGGTTGGACTGGCTGTGGCTGTGTGAGGGACCGTCTGACTGGCTAAGTGGAGCAGAGCGTCAGCTCGGGGTATTGAAGTGTTTTGGTAAATAAACTATTTGTACTTTGTATTTGAGTTTTCTTAAAGACGCATACCTGAAGGGTATATCTGCGAGGTTGGACTGGCTGTGGCTGTGTGAGGGACCGTCTGACTGGCTAAGTGGAGCAGAGCGTCAGCTCGGGGTATTGAAGTGTTTTGGTAAATAAACTATTTGTACTTTGTATTTGAGTTTTCTTAAAGACGCATACCTGAAGGGTATGTCTGCGAGGTTGGACTGGCTGTGGCTGTGTGAGGGACCGTCTGACTGGCTAAGTGGAGCAGAGCGTCAGCTCGGGGTATTGAAGTGTTTTGGTAAATAAACTATTTGTACTTTGTATTTGAGTTTTCTTAAAGACGCATACCTGAAGGGTATATCTGCGAGGTTGGACTGGCTGTGGCTGTGTGAGGGACCGTCTGACTGGCTAAGTGGAGCAGAGCGTCAGCTCGGGGTATTGAAGTGTTTTGGTAAATAAACTATTTGTACTTTGTATTTGAGCTTGCTTGCAGACAGCATACCTGAAGGGTATGTCTGCGAGGTTGGACTGGCTGTGGCTGTGTGAGGGACCGTCTGACTGGCTAAGTGGAGCAGAGCGTCAGCTCGGGGTATTGAAGTGTTTTGGTAAATAAACTATTTGTACTTTGTATTTGAGCTTGCTTGCAGACAGCATACCTGAAGGGTATGTCTGCGAGGTTGGACTGGCTGTGGCTGTGTGAGGGACCGTCTGGCTGGCGCGGCGGCTGAGTGGAGCAGAGCGCCAGCTCGTGTGCGGAGCCGCTGAGTGAGCGGTCGGAGCCGCGGCGCCGCACTAGTCCCGCCGCGCCGCAGCCAACGCCGCTAGGGCCAGGCTTCTTCTTCACCTGCCCACCGAAGTTGAAGAATCTGGAATGGAATAAGGTCACCCTTGCCGCTCTCAATAGACTCCTTAATCAGAACCCAGAGTGTGATCTCTTTGCCGATGAGTGGAAGCAGATTATGTTGCTGTGCCTGAGGTTTTGCGAGATGAAAGAGTGCTAGGAGTTTTATTATTATTATTATTTTTTGATGTTATAATTATTATTTTTTTGTACATATAATCCTAATAGTAATTTATTTATTTAAATTTTACATACTTAATTTAATTTGCTTAATTTGCCTAATTTGCTTAATTTAATTATTTTTTGTTATTGTTTCTGTTATAATTGTAATAATTTTAATTAATTAGTGTAAATGGTTTTGTGATCGTACTAATTAATAATAAATAAATTTGAATTTGAATTTGAAGGTGCTTTTTACGCTTCAAGTCTGTGAACTGTGTGATCCTACTTCACAGTTTTAGTTTGGCTTAAGTGGGACGCTAAAGCGGCGTCTATTTGGGATTAGAGCTCTTTTCTACTCGCGATTATAATGTTAATAGATCTTTGTTTAAACCGTAGTAACTCGCTTTGCTCGCTTCTTACACATTTTGTTAATTTTTCTTTTTCAGGAATTGCGAAAATTACTTTTCACCACTTCTGATATCAAAGGAATTTTCCTCTCAAAATCTCTTGCCACAGATTCCCGTCAAGTCACTACTGAGCCAATACATTATTACAAAAGAATAATTACTTTCTTGCTTCTCTTGTCTCACATAACGCATTTGACAGTATACTCGGCCGCATTCCAGGCCTTTCAGCACAGAAGAAGGAGCAGCCTACTTCCTATCCTACTTCCTACTATCCTACTATGTAATATTATCCTTATCCTTATATTACAAATGCGAAAGTTTGTGAGTATGGATGGATGAATGGATGAATGTTTGTTACTCTTTCACGCAATAACTACTGAATGGATTTGGATGAAACTTGCAATGTACATGGTTTGTGACTTGGATTAACATAAAAGCTACTTCTTATCCCGGTACCACGCGGGCGAAGCCGCTGACGGAAGCTAGTAATACATACAGGATGGGGCAAAATTTTACCTCATTTAGGGCAGCCACCTTTTCTTTTGTAGTTAGGTTTTGTTTTGAGGAAACTAAGTTTATTTTGAGATTAAGTAAATTTACTTACTTTGCTTTCTTGAGCTGCACATTCCGACCTTCCACCAGTAGCCGCTGGAAGTGGTCAGAGCGTATGAACCGCGGATAGCAATCCTTCTTCAGCAGAAGGGAATAGACGTGTTCCGCAGCGTGGTCGAGGGCGTACCGAGACCCGCTCTTGATGCCCTCGGCCACTTTCTCAGCGGTCGCACCGTCTATATTTATTTCACATTTCGCGCCAGGTTTTAGGAACTCTCTGGAAAATAAAAAATATATAGTTTTTTAGAGACAAGCAGGGTTATTTTCGAACGTTTGAAAAGGCCTATTTGTTTCCGATTCGAAAGTATAATAAGTAAAAAATAAAATATGAGCCAAGCAGAGTTTCTTGCCAATTCTTCTCTGTTTGGTCGCGTTAAGAATTGGTGTAAATAGAAAAAAAAAACTATTTAAAGTGTACCCTAAGGTTCCTACTGATTAAAGAGATTTTTACTTTACTTTACTTTAAAGCTTCCGATGGACATTAAGTAAGACTGAAAGATTGAATTATTCGAATCGAATAGATGAATCGAACACTTTTTACATTAGTTCTTTCATTAATTATTAATTCTAGTTATTAGTACGCATATTACCATGTCATGTGCTGATGTGCTGAAAAAAATCATTTGACATAGGATTTTTGCAGCACATAAGCAAATTTGATCAAAGTCAAATTGTTATATGTTTGTATAGTCTCATTGTCAATGTGAAAAATAGGTACTTACTCATAAATATCATCAAGCTTCTTAGGTATTTGTTTGGTGCTGCTTCGCCGTAGATCCATAACAGCGAGCCAGAACCGTATATTTTCGTGTGAATATTCTTTCCTCAAGAAACTGGTGAACTCCTGCAATCCCGTCGGATCTGACACCAACTCCTCTATAGACAGCGCCCATCTCTGAACGCGCTTCTCCGTCGGCACCTCCACTCTGCGTCAGAATCTTAGGTGTTTCATACAATAGCAGTGATAGCTTCGAATATGGCGAAATAAATAAGTTCTAGAGCAGCTCTTGCAAGTGGTAGCAACATTGTATCGCTAGTGAGAAAATTACATGTAACAAACAAAGTCGTGCCTTATTCCCAGAAGGGTAGGCAGAGACCTCAGATCACTTGCTATTATCCCAAGGGACAATTGAAAGAAGACAATCAGCTAGAAGCCAAATCTTAGGCAATTTAGAAATTATATATCGTTTCAGATCTATTCATGCTTGCAACTTACTAAATTCTGTCATGTCAGCAAACATTACTATTCTAATGATAGACTCTACCGTTACAGGAATTTCAAGCTGTGTAATGCACTCACAGAGGACTGTTAATTTGCCAATACAGGGGGTCCTCGGCGATCCAGGGATTGGATGGCTGCATTGGAGTGAGCCAGGGATCGTAGGGAGCGAAGGTCTCCGCGTAAGCCGTAAGGGCCTCTAGGGCAATTGAGGTCTTCACTCGTGTACGGTCCAGGCTCGCTTTTAGCTGTTCAATCTAGAAGAATTACAGTTGATAGCGTTAGGAGTCGTTACGATGCAGAAAGTGGGTAACTACAATTATAAACTTATCTCGTATTTTTGGGCCTGTCTAACTAATATTTTTTACAATAGGACGGTTGGTGAAAGTGAGGGTCACAAACAATCGCATAGCAGGGACCAGAGATTTTGATACGGTTATACAGGGACATATCTATTCTTGCTGTAAATACTGCTCCCCTGGGTATTCTCAAAGTCTGCTGCCGCGACAGCACAGTATTTATCCTATCCTACTAAAATTATAAATCTTAAATAAAAAAACTAATAATAACAGATTTATTTAGTGTGATGTTTATGTGTTGTGTTAGTATTTGTTCCCACACAACTCCGCAACGGCCTAACAGATTTAGATGAAACATACATAGTTTGCGACCTAGATTAGCGTATATCTCTTTATCCCGGTACTACGCGTGCGGAATCGTGGGCAGAAGCTAGTATTTTATTATGCAATAAAGAGTTCAAACAAACAAAGCCGCGGGTGGAACCTAGAAGTATATCTGTTAAGGATAAGTAAGAGCACACTGGCTATTTGCGAAAGATGGCAAAGCGAGGCGAGAGCGCTGCGGCCTCGTCGCGGATACAGAACGTTATCACTGCCTGTACGCAGCGAGGGTCAGTTAGCGCTATTTGCGGCTAATTTTCGCGGGTTTGAAGGGTGTGGATGCCGGTGAAGTAGAGCACATTCCAAAAAAACGTGATCTACGATGCAATGCTTTGTGATAGGTAATGGTTACCACATAACATCAGGTGGGCCTAAAAGATAATAAATTGCGTACCCGCGGTGCGCTCGCTTCGCTCATTACAGATGAGTCGCTTCGCTCGGTTACCTCTCTAGTGATCTGCTCTATGGTACGTTTCTTGGTGCAGCGCGGATGCCTCGCTCGCACCGGCACTGGGCAGGGCTCCAGGGCGCCGGGCACGCCCCCTGGCGGCGGGCGCGCGACCCGCCAATACGCCCGCTCTTGACTGTCGCTCACTATCTTGTCGCCTTTCTTACGATCTTTCGCTAGACGCACCTGCGACCAATACAACCTGATAACTATAATCCAGGACTGTAGTGAATAGGTGTCTTGCACATCTCTCCATCTCACCTTAGTGTCACTAAACATTTGGTAGAAACTGACCCCCATGTCAGAGGTATCTTGTCAAAATAAAAAAAACATTAGGTAGCAAGCCATTTCACCTGCTGTCTTCTTGGCATTATACATATCTCCATTTCACTTTAGCGTCATTACACATTAGGTAGAAGCTAACCATGTCTTCCCAGGTATATTGTCAAAATAAAAATAAGTAAAAAAAAACATTAGGTAGCAAACCAATTGCCCGTGGTGCACCTTGCTGTTTAATAAACGGGGCTCTGGCGGTCGGCTGAATGCGGCATAGCACAGTCTAAGCCAGCACAACTGAATTCCCTGACCACCGACGAGCAGCAGCGTCGGGGCAGTGCGATAAGCTGTGCCCTGCGGTCCTCAGCCCGCATGCTAAGCTGATTATGGGCATATTCCCCTTTATTAGGGGAGGCCTATGACCAGCAATGGTGTGATCTAGGCTGGTGTTTCGTAGTGTGTGGTGGCGGGAAATAATCTTAAAAACTTACTTGCTCCTCTGCTTGCATAGTTATGAACTCCCATTTCGCAGAGAGGTTTTTCTTCAGATTCGCAAGTGCTTCTTGTTCATAGTCCTCTAAGGCATGCCTCTGTTTATTGCGTAGTGTTCGTTTGACGAGATAGATTGCGTACTCAACGTTATCAGGGCCCAATGTTGGCGCTCCAGAACTGCCGGCGACGCGTGGCGCTTGCCACGGCCAGTAGTAGGGACTCTGAAGGCGAAAACGGATACTTGTTACAAAGAAGCCATCAAATGTTTTCAAGCATTCCACTGCTGGAAATAAGCCTCCCATAGGAAGGTCTATGGCTTGAGAGCAAAAAACATACCTTACTACAAATTTTCAATATCATGATCATCATCATTTGCGTTGACTATTTTTTTGTACGGAGATTAAAGTTTTACAACCTTCCCGCTAGGGGCGCTGCTCCATTTTCATACAAAAACGCAAACTTTGTAGTAAGGTGTGTTTTTCGCACTCAAGCTACCGGAGCGGGTTTTAGATTGAGACATTTTATGGAGGGCTTGATTAGTTCTGACTATAATATGACGTAAAGTTCAAAGTCTTATTCATGTATATTTTTTGGAAGGTGATTTCCTACGACTTCATGACTTCCGCGTACTAGAAAAATCACCCGTTGCAAATCAATCAAGACTTAGAAAACATAGTGAAATTACTGGAATTTCTGAAAACTTGGTGACGCATTTCGTTCTAAATATTTCAGGACAGGGTGTGGATTATCCATTAATGAATCCAATTTTTTTTTTCCTTTTCTTAGTGTACATTTAACAATGTACTCTAAGTAATTTAAGTATTTAAGGAGTAATTTAACATTAACCTAGATTTATATCGAGCTATTACTAATAATGTGTCCATTAACACTTTTCATACTGTCTCTATTTAAGGCGAAGTCACTTTGTTCATATTGTGTTCTATTATAAGTAGCATAAGCACTATCACTGCATTCATCATCATCATCATCAGCCTATAGCAGTCCACTGCTGGACATAGGCCTCCCCTAATGAGCGCCATTGCGTCTTGAGCTCGACGCATCCAGCTTCTACCAGCAGCCTTTCGCAGATCGTCACCCCACCTGGCCGGAGGGCATCCTACACTACGTTTGCCGAGCCACGGTCTCCACTCAAGAACTCGTTTACCCCAACGGTTATCGGTTCTTCGGCAGATATGGCCAGCCCACTGCCAATTCAGCTTGCTAATTCTCGGAGCTATGTCGAAAACTTTAGTTCTATGTCGGATTAACTCGTTACGGATTTTATCTTTCAGAGAAGCCCCGAGCATAGCTCGTTCCATAGCTCGCTGACCGACTTTAAACTGGTGGACTAGCCGCACTGTGAGTATCCACGTTTCGGCTCCGTATGTCATGACGGGTAGGACGCACTGATTGAAATTTTTTGTTTTCAAACATTGCGGTATGGGTGACGAGAAAACTCGACATAGTTTTCCAAATGCTGCCCAACCCAGACACAAGGGCTGATTATACTCTTCGGACTTCTGTATAATCTGCCTCACTGTGTGAATGTGGTCTATGGTGCCATATCCTCCGCGAAACCCGGCCTGCTCCGGTGGCTGGAACTCATCGAGTCTTCTGGCGAGACGATTTGTAATAACCCGAGAGAACAGCTTATAGATGTGACTCAAGAGCGAGATGGGTCTGTATTTTTTAAGAAGCAGCTTATAGATGTGACTCAAGACCCATCTCTCTGTAATTTTTAAAAAGCGTCCTATCTCCCTTCTTAATAAACAGAACCACCAAGCTCTCATTCCACGCCTTTGGAGTTCTCCCACAGTGAAGGACAGAGTTGCAGAAGTTCTGCAGCTCCTGCACAACAGGAGCTCCTCCTGCCTTCGGAAGTTCCGAAGTAACACCGTCTTCACCGGGGGCTTTTCCATTTTTAAGCTGTCTCAGGGCCAGTACGACCTCGTCTTGGCTGATCTCTGGCAAGTCGTCGGTATAGTGGCGGGTGAGGGTGGCTCGAGAATCGTGGCTGCTACGTTGAGGGCAAAGAGCATGTACCGCATATCGGCCATAAAAGTCCTCTATCTCAGATAATACCTAATACCTATAGGCATAATACCTATAGGCTTTGACAAGACGGTTCGGCCATCGTGTGTCGTTAAATTCGTCAGGTGGCTCCTGTCAAGCTGCTGAGTGAATACTTTGGACCCTCGGTTTCGCTCTATTGCCTCTTCAATGAGGCGTGTATTGGAGCTCCGAAGGTCGCGCCGTATCATCTTCGCAATTCGCTTGTTCAGGTCTGACCTCTCTGACGAAGTGGCCTGAGTGGTTTCCCGTCTTTTTGTCATCAGCCGAAGAGTCTCATCCGTGAGTTTGGACTTCTTGCTTTTAGGCTGCATTTGGCAGAATTTGATGCCTTCGTCCCTTAACGCTCCAACCACGTTTTGTAGGTCCTCATCAACGGCTAAATTTCTAGACTCTTATACGAATATTTAACCTGAAGTGACGTAACGAATAATTTTGGCCAATGACACAATGTTATTTTGAGCAAGCTTCCGCCCACGGCTTCGCTCGCGTGGTACCGGGATAAAAAGTAGCTAATATATTAATCTATGTCACTAACTATGTAAATTCCAACTTTCATATAAATCCGTCCAGTAGTTTTTGCGTGAAAGAGTAACAAACATTCATCCATACTCACAAACGTTCGCATTTATAATATTAAGTAGGATCTACGCTTTCTCATTGGCCAAAATTCTACATCTACGATACGAATACGTTTGCGCTAGTCTTTGTGATCGAGCTACTATTCACTGTTTACTTAAAGGCTATTTCTTCAAAGCAAATCCTACAAAAAATACACTTACTTGAAATCTATAGAGAGAAGAATCATCTTTTAAGACAAGGTTTTTTAAATCGTTAACGGGAAAGAAGTAGCCATATTGACATAGCTTAGTTCCTAAATGTACTGCTTCAACTGCAAGAGATAATTAAACATTAGTAGTTAACAATAAAACATGAAGAATCAATTGATGATGGTGATAAAAAATGAACACTCACACTCACCATTTGTTGCGTCTTCAGACTGAAACCTAGCCATTAGCCATTCAACAAGATCGTAACCTGAAATTAAATTAAACACCTCAATACATAAATAAGTAAATCTGGGCGGTAGGTATCACACAGCATTACATAGTCCCAAATTTAAGCAAAACATGTATTAAGGCCACATTAATTATGTACTCCTTATTTACATTATTATGTTACTAGCTTCCGACCGCGGCTTCGCTCGCGTGGTACCCGGTAGAAAGTAGCCTATGTGTTAATCCAGGTCATAAACTATGTATATTCCAAGTTACATCCAAATCCGTTCAGTAGTTTTCGCGTGAAAGAGTAACAAACATTCATCCATACATCCATACATTCTCACAAACTTTCGCATCACAATAACTAATATTATAAATGCGAAAGTTTGTGAGTATGTATGGATGTATGGATGAATGTTTATTACTCTTACACGCGAAAACTATGAAATTAATTGTGAAAATGACAGCCTGGCCTGTCTCATTTAGGCGCATAATAGTGTCGATTCTGTTGTTCACTTTTCTAAACTTAACTTAATTTGGCAGCTTTAAAGTTATAGCTATCCTTGTCATTTACACCTAAAAGAAAGGGATAGTATCACTTTTAGGAATATCAAATCAAGTTTAGTTTAGGAAAATGCACAACAGAATTTTTAATTTTTGTTAAAGACATCTAAATATACCTACTTAATTACTTACTCATATAAATAAACCCTCAAAAGAGTGAGATAGAGGATGAAAAATTATCTTCGGAATACTGTTTATTTTTCCTGGTGTACATTAAAGAGTTTATCTATATTCTATTTGTATTGACATGCAGAATAGTTATGACGACTAAAAAATTGTGCACGCCGATGTGCAGGAGAGGCTCCTCCACGAGATCAGAGAGAACGAATTGAAGAACGGCGGCAAGTTCGACTACAACTCCATCACCAACATGACTTATATGGATATGGTGGTCTCGGGTAAGTCTTTGAGGTAGATGATGGACGCTAATTAGTCCGTCATTTACAGTATCAAAAATATTGAACACGTAGGTACTTCTTTTCTTTTTCAATTAAACAAAAAATCACAAAGATGTAGTGCGTTGAAGTTCCGCTCTTTATCTCCGTCATCATCATCATCATTTCAACCCTTATCGACCCACTGCTGGGCATAGGCCTTCCTTTGATTTTGCCACTTGCCTCGATCCTGCGCTATTCTGAACCAGGTGCCGCTGACGGTCTTTCTAATATGGTCAACCTATCTCGCTGGAGGATGGCCCCTATTTCTGTAACCAACTCTCGTCCACCACTTGGTCAGCGCTCTGGTCCACCTGTCGTCACTCCCTCTGGCCAAGTGTCCTGCCCAACTCCACTTGAGCCCCAATATCAGCTCGCTGACATCCTGGACCTTAGTCTGCTGGCGGACTTTATCTCCGTCAATGTTTATTCATTTGATAAAATAAAAAATATGTGTCCAATTTTTTTTGTTGAACTATCTGACGGACTAATTAGAATTATTATTTTTTTAACCCAGTCGTCATCCCTATTGTCTACTTATACACACAAAGAAAAATCAAAGATTTTAAACTGAATTATATGAATTAAAATTAAAGCGTGCGAGCGAGCTAATGTCCGCAGACGTGAAAATGGTTTCAGGTCTCCACAGATTACGGCACAGTTTGTGGGCATGTGGCGCTATCGATTTTTCAATCAGACACCGAGGCTAAGACGGTACGCGTCCAACTGCTATGTGGATTCTAAGAAAGCTGACTAAGTATGAATACATTTGGAATGAAAGAATTTCAATAGCGCTTTCATTCCACTTAGGTTAATTATGGGGATAGCCGTCCTTTTGATTTAGGGCTGTCGCCAGGGAAAATGATCCTTTTACAGTTTGTAAGAAAATTGTAGAGGCAAAACACCTTATGTCCAACTAGCTTTCAACGGCTTCGCTCGCGGGGGTTTCCCGGATACAAAACCTGTAGTTTAATCCAATTTTTGAACTACATGTGTGCTAAATTTCAACTTAATCCGACCCGGAGGACTGATATACCACTTATATACATATTATTTTATAATTACATACATATTATACATAGAAAACACCCAGACCCGAGACAAATATTTGCAGAACTTTGGTTCGCAGCGGGAATCGAAGCCGCAACTTTCTTCGTCAAGGCGGACCTTTGCCCGCTGCGCCACAGAAATCGTATATTAGGGGATTTTCACACTGAATAGTGTGAAAAGGAACGGCAGTTATGATTGATCACTGACTACGAGAAATCATGATGTCGAGTACAACAACTGGTGTTATATTAGAATGAAATACCAAAACATGATGTTGGTAAAAAAATTACTCACCAGTAAAAGCAGATGGAATAATACTAAGAAAGAGCTTTTGACTTTTGACTTTTACACCATGCTCTGGATCTTGCATTTCTTTTATCAAATTTTCCATCTGAAAAGAAAAAAAAACATTAATACAACATCTAGGTACCAACATACTAATCACATAATTCTCTATGAAACGAGTAGTTTTTTATTAAATTTGGTGTACTAATTCGATACTGGATCAAAGTATCTATTATAATAATTCCGGAATTAATTTATCTAACAAAACTTGAACTTCGTATGAGTGAATGACTTTAGGTCGCCTAAAGGCCCCTGAAATGGCCAAACGAACTGAAAAAGCTGGAACGAACATCTTAAAGTGTCATCCGAAGCACGAAAGCGCTCAGATCTAAATGTCACGAAACGGTGACAACGGTGATCCAAGTAGTGACCAGAGGCCTCATTTACTAACTCAGTTGCACACCGAAATGATCGGCACCGGACCTTTATTTGCAAACTTTGACATTTCATCCGTCGAAATTCAAAGAACGTCAATTGACATATTGTCAAAGTTTGTAAAAAGAGGACCGGTGCTTAAAATTTCGGTGTGTAACCGAGTTAATAAATGAGGCCTCAGGCCGAAGTAAGCAACGCCACGAGCGCTTCACTTGCCTCGGGCTGACACTACTTTCACATAAATTACCTACCACAGTTATAAAGTTGCATAATTCTGTAAAAAAACCTAAGTAGGAAGCCTAAAAAGTACCGCTGAAATTCATATCAACAGTTACTGCAAGAGAAATTCAATTACCACAAAAATTAGTCAGTCCAACTTTCTGAATAACTCCGCTGTTAGGTAGCTCGCTATTCAATGAAAGAGCATTATGCGCAGATTAACTTTCCAGCTTCATGTTGTGATGCATTAGCATTTCTGTGACCACAATAATTATCACAATACACATAAACATATTGCCTAATTGAAACTTATGTTAATCTGCCACATATTTATTTATTCAATTTAACGCGTAGGTACTTTGTTTGCCTGTCTCCTGTCTAGATAATTAATATGGAAAATTCTAAAAGTACTACCACTGAAAGTTGTTAGGAAATAGAGCCATGGAGTATCTAACATCATCATCGTCATCAGCCTATAGCAGTCCAGTGCTGGACATATGCCTCCCCAAAGAGCGACATTGCGCCCTGTATTGTCTTGTTGCCTTGACGTACATACTTAACATATGTTATAAAGAAAAGAAAGAATACATTTATTTGACCACAACACAATAACATATCGAACTCATAAGTAGACGAAGCAAACCAAAATAGGCACAAAAGAACATAATTATACTAACTGGCACGAAAAGAGTAGGTAAGTGCCCACCGAGTGGTAGCGAGTCCTCTATGTATCGGATGGAGCCAAACAGGCCCAGACTCAGCTTTTTACTGTTTAGTCACAAAAGTAGGCAGGTAATAACTACCCACCTGCTCAGCGAAAAAACAGCGCTGATTTTCAGTCTGAGCCTAAAAATTGGATGACGCCACATAACATTGCTATAGGGATAAAATAAAATGATGTATAAAATATACCACTTGTAACTAATAAAATAATAGATATAACTCACATTGAAATTAATACTAATACATAATTAATTAACATATATAGACTAATTAAAAATATTAAGGGATCAGAATAAACAAATCAAAGAAAAGGAAAGGGGAAAAAAATAATAAAAATAATAATAATATTTTAGACAAGTTTACAATTGAATAAAGTGTCATAATAATATAATTAAATAATTACACCTAAGAATTATAACAAAAAACGAGGTACTAAATAAATTGATACCCGTTATATTTGACTGGCTATTCAACAAAATTTGTCCATAAATATTATATAATATAGGAAGCAGCTGTTGATTAGTCCAGAATGGAAACGCACGGCGGCCACCACGCCAAGAAAGTAACAACAAACAGAGCCAACAAATACTGAAGATGGAACACCCACCTAACCACCCAACCTACTAACGCCCATCGTACGCGTTATTATAGTGAGTTGGCGATCATTGACTAATTTGAGTGGATAAAAGTATTTTTTTATACCGTAATCTAAAACTACCAACTGTATTTAAAGCACGGATAGGTGGGGGCAGGTCGTTCCAACACCGAGATGCCGCGAATCTGAAGGACCCACGAAAAGCAACAGTCTTGTGTCTCGGCGTAACAAAGACGTGAGTACATTCCCTTTTTGTGTATTTACTATACTCTTGAGTCCATTTTAACTTTTGAAATAGGTAAGAAGGTATTTTAGATTTTATAATTCCAAAAAGTAGAGTAGCTAAGTGGAGTTTCCTACGCGCTTTCATTTTGAGTAGGCACGATGAATTAAAATACGGAGTAACGTGCATACGAGCTGGAATGCGAAAGCAAAACCGTGCGCAGGCGTTCTGCACTCGCTGAACCATTTTATCAGTTCTGGCTAACAGACAGGACCCATAAACTACGTCACAGTAATTCAATTTGGAAAGGATAAGAGACTCACACAGTAAAATACGAACTTCCTCACTGAGATAGGGCCGAATTTTATAAAGACATTTTAAACGAAAAAAGCAATTTCGCACACATTCTGAAATATGGCTTTCAAAGTGGAGGTTGCTGTCTATGGTTAGCCCTAGATTTCTAGCCTCCGCAACTCGCTCCACCACTTCTCCACCGACCTTGATGTTAAGTTGGATATTGGAAAATTTTCCAAGCCCTGCCCTAGTGCCAATTAGCATAAACTTGGACTTTTTGGGATTTAGTACTAGGGAGTTTGTTTCAGACCAAAGCAGGACTTGCGATAAATCAGCATTTATCTTTATTACAGCATCAAGATAGTTATGCGGCAAGAACGAATGATATAACTGCACGTCATCGGCATAAAGATGGAACTTGCAATGTTTAAAAGCCTGAGTTATGTCTGCACTATAAAGTATGAATAGGATCGGTCCAAGAATGGAACCCTGCGGAACTCCACGTGGTACTAGTTGGAAAGAAGATCTGAGAGGATGTCCATTAGACAGCTTCAGTTCAACACATTGTTTCCTCTGATCTAGGTAACTGGAGAACCATTTCACTGTATTGTTGTCAAAACCATAAAAAGCTAATTTAGAAAGAAGGAGGGGAATACTAATGGAGTCGAACGCTCGGGAGAAATCCAGCAGGACCAGGATGCCACACATGCCCTGATCTTGAGCTGCTAACAGATTATCAATTACATCAAGAAGGGCAGTTGAGGTACTATACCCCCTGCGGAAACCAGACTGAAACTGAGGAAGGATATGATGGTCTTCGAGATACCGAGTCATCTGAATGCTAACCACTTTCTCCAATAACTTGGAAAGACATGGGAGTAGACTAATTGGCCTGAGGTCACTGAACGAAGAAGGCTGGCTATTTTTAGGTATAGGTTTGACTACCGCTACTTTCCAGCTCTCAGGAAAAATGCCAGAGGTTATGGACTGATTTATAATTGCAGTTATAGCTGATAAAGACTGGGGCAGGGTCATGAGAACCATGTCTAATGAGATGCCATCAATTCCTTGAGCATTAGATTTAAAGCTCTGCAATGTCTTAAAGATATGGTCCTCACTTACAGGACTTAAAGAAAAGCAGACTGATTCTATGCTGTACCGGTGATGCTCCAAATAGGCCAGTTGAGAAATTTGGATAGATTCCTTGCCAGGAACATTGAGAAAATGTGAATTGATTATATCAGGATCATTAAACTGCGGAGGTAACTCTCCAGCCTGTTTTTTAGTCGGTAGAATATTTTGCTTTAACTTTTTCCACAGTTGTTTTGGGTTATTAATATTTTGGTTAACATTAAGAGCAAAAAATGCTCTCTTTTCACTTTTTAATGCTTCTATTACTATATGTTTTAAATTCTTGTAGCAATTTTTATAAACAATATTTTTGGAAGATTTGTACTGTTTATGATAATCATCCCTAATTTTAATCATCGTTTTCACAGTATCCGTTATCCATGGGTGGGGAGGACCTTTAAATTTCCTACTTTTGAGAGGCGCATGTAAATCAAACAAGGTAGAAATCATAGAGGTTAGAGCCTGTACCTGATCATTTACGTCCGTAGATGATTGAATATAATGCCAACACATAGCATTTAGGTCACCGGAAAATAGGTCCATAATGATGTTCCTAAGGGGTCTGTAAGTAACAAATTGAGCAACAGTTTTTTCTTTTTTTATATTGAACTCAACTACGAGAAATGCATGGCGACCTAGATCAGGGGTGTGCTTAATGTCAATTTTTCTAACCGGCGTATCCGTACATACTATATCTATAAGAGTCTGCGTGTGATCATCATAAAAATGAGTGGGCTCGGTAATTATCTGCTCAAGATCAAGACTCTGTAAGAATTGCTGCAGTAGTGAACGTTTGTTGTTGTTAGGGTCGAGCAGATCAATATTGAAATCCCCGACTAAGATAAGGTTATCACACTTTGGAAAAGAGGCTATCGAATCTGTGATAGCGTCAAAGTGTGCAACCGCGTCCTGCCAGGGAGCTCGGTAAGCAGTGCCAACAATGACTGTCCTCCCGACCACACTTAAACGTAGCCACATTTGTTCCACCGTTGAAACTAAGGGATGGGGACAAACTCGCACATTGATGCCTTTTCGTATGTAGATGTTATGAAGTTATGATAATGTTATTGATTACCTATAAATGTAGAATTATAAGTAACACAAACTAACTAGACGGAAGCTGAAGGTACTAATATCGAAGACATGAACCCTATCCTTGTATCTTTTCGAAAATAGGAGGAATTCATCCCCTATTTCACTCCTTTGGGGTGGAATTTCTTAAAATTCTTTCTTATTGGATGCCTACACTTGTATAAGGTATCTTTGTGTAAAATTTCAATTGTTATATCTATACCTAGAGCAAGCAAGACCTACGGCTCAAGTCCATGACTTAGTGTAGATAATGTCTCTATGTACGTAATTTAAATTATGTAAAACAAGCCATTCTACCTAATAATGATTATATGTAATTGTAATTAGTTGTTTCAATAGCTTGGAGTGAAATAAAAATATATTAATTCATTTCCTATTAATGCTAAGTTCATCCCTTCATCTAAACAAGTCAACTGCAGATTAGAATAGCGATTGTGGTGACGTCACCTCCGTCCTTTCAGGTCAACCGTGCACTCGAGCGGTACGGGGCGTCGAGGGTCATCAGGCAAGTGGCCGACCCTGCGGTGATTGCAAGCCGAGGGCTCTCCAGCCAATCGAGAGCCAGCCTTCGGTACAAAGATGCATCGATATCGCCTATCTACAAGTATAATAGCGTGCTTCGAAAGCTCTTTGGGTAACTTGAATTTGAATCGTTTATGATGAAGTCTCAGGAATAATGGGATGGATTAATGTTCAGGTTTTAAGCGGAGTTTAAGTTATTTGATGAAATCGGAAGTGCGATAGATTGGAAAATACCGAGAGAGCTTACAATTTGGTATGGTAACTTACTTTGGGAAAAGTGTTCCGATGAGGAGTTGTCGAACAGAAAGTCACTTTTCCACTTTCACAAATTTTACAGAAATAAAAAAAAACTATGGCATTTTATATTTTTGTTAGAAAGTATGTGTTAAACTTTTAGCATCAAATTAAATAATAAATCAACAAATCCAGTGTCATTTTTATAATTTTTATATTTTATACAGTTTTAATGATATTTACAAAATGAATTTGCAGAAGTTACGTTTTGTTGGGTAAAAAAAATAAGTGCCTATTTGTTGGACCCCTTCAGGGAAAAGTGACCTTTTGACAGGGATACCTATGGAAAAGTGACACCTATGAGACATAAATAAAACGAATGTATTAACGAAGTCAACTTTTACTTAAAAATAAGACAGGTAATTTAATTTAATTTTATATGTGCACAGGACATTGTTCGAGGTCTATACACTCGCATGTTTCTGCCATCTCTTCATCCCCGTCACCTACTTCTCCATAATCGTCTCCTTCTAATATTTGCTTATACCAGGCCAGGTCCTTATTATTACTCCAATCCTCTCCATATATTTTTGTCAGCAGCGACATAACGTCTTTTTTTTTGCACTGCTGATGATACGCCCAACTCGCAGTGTCCCTAATTCAACGTCCTGGAAAGATTTGCGTCTTTTGAGCAAATTTATTGCCGGCTCATCCCCTGTGCTGAAACGATAGTTTTCATAGTATTTCACCCTGCCTTCTACAGTGCCATTTGGATTGATATTTTTTTTTATTAATATTCTTTTAAAGTTTTGAATTCTTTCAATTCTCTTGAAAGTACTTTCAAGCCCTTTGACATCACGCAAGTCCCAATCACTTCCCAAGACGTGGACTTGTCCATATTTCGAGTAATACTTATCATACTCTTCTTTTGTATTAATAGTGGGATGCACCTTCAGCTCTTTTTCAACTCGCCCAAATACCCGATCGGCAGGTAGGAACGAGTGCCCGCGAACCGGGTACGTTATGAGGATTTCTTTGATGTGCTGTGGGCTTGATTTGGTGAGCCAATACAGAAGTATGTGAATTATATGGGAGTTTTTGTTTTGCCCCCCACAGCCATCACAGAAGAGCCTCAAAACTTGAATACTGGGGTTTATGAGCAAAGTTTTCGTCAAATAGGAGTATAGTGCTGATCCAACTTCAACAGAGCCCTTTCCAGCTTGGTTTTCAGTCCATGTGTAGAAGTGTGGCGATTGAGACCTCATACCAACTATGCAGAAGGTGTAATATGAAATCTGCCTTGAATAATAAGCATCTTGAATTGGGCTCTTGGGCAATGGGTGAATTTGTTGCAGATCAAAGCAAAATGATATTGATTCATCATCAGTTTGTTTAGTTAATTCGTAGAAAGCATTGGCTCTCAAGCTGTGGATCCTTTTTTCGGTCATAATTAATATCCTTTGCTGAGGATCTTTTTCAGCAATAAGTCTGTTTTTTAGCAGTATACATAAACCACAGGCATCTGATGCAGGGGAACAAAAACCAATATTGAAGTGGTTGACAAATATTTTGCGAAAAAACCTGTGCTTTACCTTTAAGTTATTATCCACTTCATTGTTGTACATTTTACGCAATTTCGTTATGTTCAAAGCGCACGACAGATAAACTCTTTTGGATTTATCCCTTCCATAATGACTTTCAACAGCTGGCAGTTTCTGTATGAAATTCATTACACTTTCTGTTTTGGATGCGTATATCAACTTCTTTCTGTCCCCACCTCTATTTTCTTTCGGAACGCCTCCTTGGGCAACGGTTTTGGTGATCGTGTGTAAGCGTCGTGAGCCTATGTCAAACACCTTCATCAAGAATTTCTTGCAGACGCTGATCATTTTCTTATGTCTAAGCATGTAAAACGAAGTGCAAAATTTTCGTGGTTTAATAGACGAGGCAGAATTATTTGATCTCCGAATGCGTTCTGGTGGGTACGGTAGTATAAATCGGCACAAGTAAATATCTTGTTTTTGTTTCCCAACTTGCTGGAAGAAGTATTTCCTGTTCTTCAAAACATCAGACAAAGTAAATTTTGAGCATTTGAACTTACTAGTCGATGGATGGCAGCAAGGCTTTGCAAAATGAATACCGAGTGGATCTTTATCAGCATATCTGGAATAAAATAATGCATAATTATTGCAGATACCTAGGTATAGATATCCGTTGGTCCCCACCTACCGTAGGTACCTACAGACAAGCAGGTAGGTACGTAGGTAGGTAGGTTGGTACATAGGTACCAAAAACCTTAATAGAAACAAGAAAACTACGCAAAATTGATATTTTGCGTAGTTTTCTTGTTACGTGTAATACTTACCTACCTATTGATTTAATGATTTAAATCAGTAGGTAGGTAGGTATTATAAACAGCTCTTTCAACAAAATCCAAAATGTATTTACTCGTATAGGTACTTACTTGCTATTTCTCAAAGCAATAATACTTCGTTCAGAAGTGCCTCTTCTTCTTGCTCCGCTGTTTATTTCTGCCACCGGAGCACTGGCCATTTTGGGCCACTGTATTTATTATTTTTACCGAATTTACAAATAGACAAGATTTAAAGTGCACCGAATGAAAAAAAACGGAAAGTAGATTCAAAAATTGTAACTGACACCTTACACTTTAGTGTTGCACTAATGTAAATCGAAAAGATGACGTTTTGTTAGCACTAACTAGGCCAATTCTCGTAAATGCTCATTTTGTTCTAGAAAAGTAGCTTTTTGAAATGCATCGAAACAGAAGCCGTATTAGCTTAGAATATTATGGAAAAAAAGTGTCGTTTTGATAGGACCATTGTATTTTGAAGTCGATTTTCTTTAAGAAATGATGCTTTCTGACGAGTTTTTATGCCATCAATCGATAGGTCCCAGGGTTGCCAACATGAATCAATAAAAAAAACAGAAACTGCAAAAAGTGGAAAAGTGACGTTCTGTTCGCCTACTCCTCTAGGACTTATTACTTACTTATTTAATAAGAGAAATAGAGTCGATTGACTTGAAAATTTCGTTTTCTGTACTGTGCAAACAGTGAGGAATAACAGTTGGGTCTGTATGGTTCTTGACTCCTAGTCAACAATTTGGAATAACAGTTGGGCATGTATATGTCTTGACTCCTAGTCAACACAGCAGAATAACTGTAGGGCCTGTATGTTCTTGACTCCTAGTCAACACTGCGGAGTAACTGTAGGGGCTGTCTAGTTCTTGACTCCTAGTTAACACAGAGCGGAATGATAGTTGAGCCTGTCTATTTCTTGACTCCTAGTCAACACTGCGGCATAACAATTTGGGCCTGTATAGTTCTTGACTCCTAGTCAACACTGCGAATAACTGTTGAGCCTGTCTTTTTCTTGACTCCTAGTCAACACTGCGGCATAACAATTTGTGCCTGTATAGTTCTTGACTCCTAGTCAACACTGCGGAATAACTGTTGGGCCTGTATAGTTCTTGACTCCTAGTCAACACTGCGTATTTGTTGGGCCTGTATAGTTCTTCACGCCTAATCACCACACACACCACACCAGCCTATATCAGTCCACTGCTGGACATAGGCCTCCCCTAATAAAGGGGGATATATCCATAATCCCCACGCTGGGCATGCGGGTTGGGGATCGCAGGGCACAGCTTCTCGCACCACCGACGCTGCTGCCCGTCGTTGGCCAGGGGATTTAGCTGTGCCGATGTAGGCTGTGCTATGCCGCAATCAGCCGGCCGCCAGAGCCCTGTTCGTTGTTTAGCAGGATGCACCACGTGCAGGTGAGGTTGGCTTGGGTCCATCTTCGGAACCCAAGCCAACCCCGTTGGAACCCCGTACACCCCCCGTACACTCCTAATCAACACTGGGTAACTGTTAAGTCTGTATAGTTCTTGACTCCTAGTCAATACTACAGAATAACTGTTGGGCATTGTATATTATTATTATGTGTCAACACAAATAGTTACTTATAAAACACTATATACTTCAAATAAAAAATGGTGACTGAGTCAAAATACTAACTTTTGCAAAGTAGATATCTGAGAAATGTTCCAAACAATTATCAAACCAAGTCACAATCCAAAATTACATCGGAATAATAAAAACAAGTCATAAAAAGTAAGTAAATAATCGTGGGAATGAGTTGTTTCAAGAAAGTATTCAAGGTCGTTTGAAAAACAATGACGGAAACCCGACAGAATCAAAGTTACAATGAATCGAAAGGGAAAGGGATCGCGCAATAGATGTTTTCAGCCACCTGCTCAAACAATTTTCCACAATGTCAAGTTTACAGTTGTGTAACAAGTCTGAGATGTTATGACCCGGTTATGACTACTTATGACGTACAATATTTCTATAAATATCGTTTCGAAAACGATTGTAAAATACTTACATGTTCTGTAATTTTGCACATAGGTACGAAAAAAGCCTAGAGAGAGATAGACAAGATCTAATTCTAAAAGAAAATAATCTAAGATAGGATCAGTTAGGCAAGTGCAAAGAGAGGCCTATACTTTGCGATGGTACACCAAGGCATAGGGGCGGAGAAATAAGCTGAGGTACGAGTGAGCTAGGTTAACAGTTTATGATAACAATGACTGTGTGTGTTATACTGTCAGCTCAGGACTATGTCTGACCTTGAGTGTACGTACACTAGTACACACCATAGCATGATAGGAAGCCTTATTTATTTATTTATCCTGAAATTGACGGCCCACTGGTTATTAGAATAACAAAGACAGACAGACCTTCCTGAATATCAAGGGAATCAGCTGTTTATGTAACCTGCATTATAACAATTTTCCACAGCCTTCGGTTGTGTAACCAGTTGGCAAAGAGGTGCTGAGATTCGGACAGGGCGAGATGCGAGCACAAGGCTGAGGTGACGTCACGCGATCGATCCACCCTGGGACCTGCTGGGAGGGGACTCGGCTCGGAGGCGTCGCCTTCAGGGTGATTTATGCTCACCGTGCCGAGCTCTGAAACGACCAAGACTAGGTGCTGAGGTGTATAAGACACAGCCTCTTTAAAGCTTGGACTCCTAAAGCGGTCAAGTGCGTTGTACTTCTTACATAATAGCTACAAAAGGTCATTGATTTTTAGGAAACAACCGAGACGAAATCATTGAAAAAAAATACAGTTCTTTATGGGAAAAATACTAAGATTGATTTGCACGAATTTCAATTTTGCTCCAATAAACGAATTGCTTCATATTCATAGATTTATTCATGCATAATTTCCTAAATTAAAGTGTTTGGAAGATACATTGATCCTGTCAGGGCGCTGAAGGAAAATAATTTACAAAAACGGCAATGATTAATTTGATTATGTTATATTCAGTTTCTCTTTTGTGTAAAGGTTATTACTTATACTTACTTACCTACTTACTTACTTATAACAGGAACAGATAAAGAGAGTACTTGGAAAAGTACTTTCTGCTAAAGACATCATTTAGACAGATAGGTAAAAATTTAATTATGTCAGCATAAATAATGGCCTCGTTTAGTTACGTTAATGTAGGAGTTTTCATTTTGTCATATATCTACTTAAGCTTCATTTGGCGCGAAGCCAAAATGCTCCCGAGGCAAACCTGAACTCAAAGCCACCCTACATAGCACCCTGCATGCCATAGCAAACTCCATTGTATGTACGCGCATCAGCTTTTAAAAAGCTTTTTATGCAGTCCGTCGCGCATCACAATGTATTCGCAAATAGCTCTAAAAATTTAAAGATACTAGATGAGACATTTTCTTGCTCATATAGTTTACTACGAGTATTAGTGGAACGTCCCGCAAATTCTTCCCCTTAGAACTACCCCTGCATCCCTTCTACAAAAATAAACAAGGACTACATAATACAAGGAACATAACTTCACTCCAAATTAAGAAATGTAAGAGATGGCGGCCAAGTTTGGTGTCATTGTTAGACATTCAACATAGCTTCATGACTAAGAACATTCAAAATTTATAAAACTTCCGCCATATGATGATCTTCAAACGGATTAACAGATTTTCTTCAATCATAGCTAAGAACACTCAAATCACCTTTCAAAACAAATAACTAAATCAAAATCGGTTCATCTGTATTAGAGATTCGATGCCACAGACAAACACATACGTCAAAATTATAAACACCACTCTTTTTGCGACCGTGCATCAGGTATAGAAGCGGATCTAAAGGCCATAAGTCGGTGGGATTCTGGATACCCAATTGAAGGCCTGGCTCTGCCTGGCCTTGCTGGTTGTGTGTACACACCGCCAGGCCAGGTTTTTATGTATGTTTTGTACTGGCATGGATTAAAACTTTCACATATTGGTGTGCACACTGGCTCGTGGGAAGCACAGAAATACAAAACTACCTCGAAATACTCACCTTTAAGGAGGAAATCAGGAAAAAATTGCAAGAGATACAAAAAAAGACTTATTAAACATACAAATGAACTGGCTTAGGTAAAACTGGCTCAACGAACAAGACTTTAAACACTTAAGAAGAGAATTTATGTATCTCGACCAATGAGAATAAACATCTTTGGAGATCCAGCAACTCGTTCTTTCACCTATACAACTCCAATGAAATCACACCTGATTATGGCTGAAGACCCAATTGCACATAAAAAAAAAACAAAAAATATATATTGATGTAGATATTACAAATTCGAGAGCTAGAAAGGCCTAAACAGGGTCTGTTTTCCATCTCGCACCCATACCTACTGTTTACGGTGATAGACGTTGGTTTGGCAATGGTTTCTGAGATCAATGAATGTTTATCAGAAGCTGAACAGCTCAAAGAAACTATTTAAGCCGCTAAAACTTACTCATTCTAGTAAGTGACTAGTTTACGTGAGCACTCAGCAAGTTTGTCATGATGATAGGTATCAACGGAAACGTTGTGTAGATAATCGTCTATAAGAATCTATGAATAGGCCGGAATATTAGTGGTAGATAACTTTATTCAACGAATAGTTCCTTCAATCAAAACAAATACATAATCGATCGATTATATATATTACGTGAATTTATAAACACGTCTGTAGATAACAGACATTATTTTCATAATCATCGCTCTCAATGAACATTTGTTTAGAAGGTAAACAGTAAACAACAGCTCATCTAGCCTAGACTTTAGACCAATGATATAAACCGGAGGTGGGAGAAAGATAACTGAGATTCTGTGACGTTCTCAAGGCGAAACTTCCGAGATGGATTAGGGAGAGCGAGGTCGCAAGTCGAGGACATCAGATATCTATGAAGAGAATCATGTTTGTCTCGTTGCTATACGAATAAAGGCTGCCCTATGCAGTTTGAAGTCATCTTTTGGTAGCCTAAGAACATTTATCATTGCTATACAAATTGAAAATAGGGTTGCTAGAGCAGCTAAGTTACTTTATGAAACTCTATCTTCAGGAAAAATTAATCTCAATTCTCAATTAAATACTTATTCGATAATGATACCAATAATATAGGTATACCTAAGGCTTAACCGAGTTAATCAGTCGAATTTACTTCAATAAGAAATCTGAGTTGCATTTTCTGCAGTGGGGATAGAAGATGCGCGTGATATACGCTGTCGGAAATAACAGGCAAAAGAAAAAATATAAGATAACATGTCGATCTATAGTAGGACTTTATATGAACTATTCTTCGATGGAGTAACGATTATTATTCTTGCCTCCATTTTTGTCTACGATTGTCCTCAATTTAAAATTAATTTTCCTTGTTCTTTTTACATGGAACATTTTGACTCATCGATTCATAAATAAATGTGTGTACATCTACACAAAAATAAGTAATACAAATAAGTTTTTTTTTTAATTTATTCATGTTTTAACCTACATATACCTCGTCAACTCAATCATAAACATGGTATTATTTATGTACTAAATAAATAACTAAGGCTAGTAGTGCAGATGAACACAACATTGCAATGAAAAGTTTAAAACAAACCAAATTATGCAAGCGATATTCTAATCGATGGCAAATGTGGGAAAGGAAATTTTAGCATGAAAATTCCATTTCAGTGCAAGGATTTTCGTGAAGTCGTTAAGCTTAAGAAGCCCAGTATTTAGATATTCAATGCGGATAGCGTGCGTTGCGGGTGGAAAGTAAAGGAAGGGTATCAGGCGAAGCTAACCCTATCGATTTTTAGACAAGAAGGAGTGACGGAGGCTTTGTGTTAAAAATAATAAGGGGAAAGCCAAATCGCTTACCGCCACGAACAATGCATAATGTAAAATGTTGCTCTACAAAGTATTGTTATTTTCGTATTGGCTTTTTAAATGTGAACGTAAATAAAATATCAAACCGCGCGTGTACGAAAGGGGTTGATGGGCGAATAAATAGTTAATCATATTTTTATACAACTTTGAGGGACGGCTCGGACAGACGAGGATTTTAGGATTGTGTTTTGAATAGGATTTTTTATGCGATTTAATTTCGTTATGTTGTCCTGTGGGTCGTCTTTTTATGTTCCTGTGTACCTTACACCGTGACATACGTTTGTAAGGTACACATGAACATGAATTTTGTAATATTCGTTGTTACGTGTAACAGCGAATTGCCAAAATATAATGTTTTATCATGTAAAAAATAATGTAAATGCATTAACTATGCAATTAATGCATTTATTTTAATATCCTAATATTAACAGAGGCCAAATTTAATAACTCAGTTGCCCACCCAAATAGTCGGCTCGGAACTTTATTTGCAAAGTTTGACATTCCATTCATCAAATTCAAAGAAATTCAAAGAACGTCAATTGTTTTACTGTCAAAATCTGTAAAAACAGGACCGGGGCTATCATTTTGCTGTGCAACTAAGATAGTAAATGAGGTCTGGATATCCCGCCTTAGGACATAGGGTACCTTTGATCCAGGAAAAATACTGTTCCCGGAGGATAGAAACAACTTCTATACATATTGGTAAAATCTAGATTACTTCAAGCTAATACGAAGTACCACTTTAGTTTCATCATTATCGTCATCGGCCCATAGCGTACCTACTATACGTACGTATCTCAGCAAATCAATTTCCATGAATCGACTATCGAGGTGTTAAGCTAGGCATGTTTACGGATGTTAGGGATCGAAGGCGGAAATCAGTATGTCGGCATCGGTGCATCAGAGAAATAACTGTTCTGTGATGTTACTGGTTTTCGTATAACGCTATGAAACGAGTATTAGTGGAAACCTTTTTAATCTAACCTCTGACAATTCGAAACATATAGTTCGCGCTCACTGGGTGAGGCCCTGTCCAGCAGTGGACTGCTATAGGCTGGTGATGTTGATGATGATAATGATTTGGTATACCTAATAGCTTAACAGCTTTTTTCTATTCTCAATGTTATATTTTAAAGAGTAGGATGTCGATGAGGATATTTAGAAAAGTTGACGATTTGATGTTACCGTACCTTCAATTAGAGTTTCGTGTGAATGAATCAAAGTTATCATAAATATTACATAGATATTGTGATGTAACCTTATAGAAACCACTACTATGGAACAGATTTCGCCTATGAATTCAAAGATTCAATGATGAAACACGCCAGAAAATGTTATTTTGTAATGTTACCGAAGAAATATTTTCTTAACAATGTTACAGGATCAGCTATATGCTGTAGGTGTTTAAATCATAACATGACTTGAATGCCACGCTCATGTTACCAAATAGATGAAAAGCCACTTTCTTTATGGCAACATGTACTTACCTTCTTAAGATGTTACCTTATTGAAGGTGTTACTAAAGAGATATAACATGTTACCTTATCGAAGGTGTTACCAAAGGTATATAAATAAATAATAAATAATGGTAGACGTTATCAGTTATCACATCACACAGCATCATGTAGCCCCAAACTAAGCAGAGCTTATATTATGGGAACCACACGACTGATATACTGCTTATATACATTTTTTCGTAAATACATACGTATCATACATATGAAAACACCCAGACCCGAGACAAATATCTGCAAAACATGCAAACATTTGTCCCGCAACGGGAATCGAACCCGCAACCTTCTGTGTCTCAGGCGGACCTTCTCCCACCGCACCACAGAGGTCGTCATTGCATGTTACCTTATCCAAGGTGTTACCAAAGAGATATAACATGTTACCTTATCAAAAGTGTTACCAAAGAAAGAGATATAACATGGTACCTTATCAAAAGTGTTACCAAAGAAAGAGATATAACATGGTACCTTATCGAAAGTGTTACCAAAGAAAGAAATATAACATGGTACCTTATCGAAAGTGTTACCAAAGAAAGAGATGTAACATGGTACCTTATCGAAAGTGTTACCAAAGAAAGAGATGTAACATGTTACGTTATCGAAAGTGTTACCAAAGAAAGAGATATAACATGGTACCTTATCAAAAGTGTTACCAAAGAAAGAAATATAACATGGTACCTTATCGAAAGTGTTACCAAAGAAAGAGAAGTAACATGTTACGTTATCGAAAGTGTTACCAAAGAAAGAGATATAACATGTTACCTTATCGAAGGCGAGGGGTCGGTGTCTCGGCACGTCAGAGAGGTCCATGGCGTCGGCGGGGCGGGGCGGGGAGAGCGGGCGCGGGCCGCGGGCCGCTATCCGACCTCCATGGGCGTCTGCCGTCGGGGCCGCATGCCGCTCGCGCCCGCGCTGCGCCCCCGACACCTATATCCACGTTCAAGATGTTAGTATTCAATTTTATTGAGTAAAGTACCCGGTGGGCCTCGACAGGGGGAAGTACTACCTATCACCGTGCATATTTCTGCCACCAAACAGCAACGCTGTTTCTCGGTTTGAAGGTGCCTGATAAATCTCAGGCACACCATTGGGTTTAGTATGCTGCAATAGTTGATGGAGATCAGTATCGCCTCTAATGCTGTAGGTGTTCATGAGCAGCGGTTTGTCAAAAGAAGCAAAAAGAGCTAGAAACACAACCGTAGGTAGGTATTATCCCCAGCATTACAAAATATGCGAATCCAAACCGGCTGATTTGCAAATACTCAACGGTAATAGTATTCTGACAATAACAGATCGTAGACGACACACGATATCGTGTCAAGCTTCTTTAAAAGGTTCTCAGACGCTTGTAACCACGAAAGTAGAGTCGATTCTGTTGTTCACTTTTCTAAACTTTACTAAATTTGACAGCTTTAAAGTTATAGCTATCCTTGTCATTTACACCTAAAAGAAAGGGATAAGTAGTATCACTTTTAGGAATGTCAAATTAAGTTTAGTTTAGGAAAATGTACAACAGAATCGACACCAATATATTGGTTGGAACTCATTCATGCCTATACACGTATAAGTCGCTCACTGTTTTGGTCATTTGGAGAACATTGAGTTATAACTAACATTATTTAGACAAGCGGGACAGAAACGGCGATTTCTACTGAAATATTAGGTAATGAAGCACTAATTCTATTCTATTCTAGGTAATACCTACTAATAATGTAAAATATGCAACAGCATACGTAATTTCTAGTAAATCCAGGAATAACCTTTACTAGAAAAACGATTTGAACACTGGCAACTTGCGGTTACTGATAAACCATAGAAAAGTAAACCTAAACGATTTGAACACTGGCAACTTGCGGTTACTGGTAAACCATAGAAAAGTAAACCTACTACCCAACCAATAGAAGTGCAATACGTGAGAAATTGTATCAGAACCACTGTTGCCGGTTTTCGACTTCCTCTGCTTCATACACACATTAAACAAATCTTACATACGATGCGCGCAAAACGGACACATAAAATTCGCATCTTGCCTGTATTCTGTGATCTTGCTGAGAACGTGGCGCTGTCATTGGTTCGCGCATAAACACAGAGTATCCGAGCAAGCGCGCTCTGTGGATGATTGCATTGCGCGAAATGTGTAAATGCTGACAAGACTTCCGATACCATCGTTTGATTATTATGTGATGAGAAGAAGATTAACAAAAAATTATTCTTTTGTAGTTAGGTTTTATTCTGAGGAAACTATAGGTTTATTTTAAAGGACATGAAATTTACTCAGTCTACAAAATGACATTTGTAAATAAAAAACAAGTTGGTCTCAATCGACTCTATTTCCCATTAGGAATACTTTTCCCAAAGTAACTTACCAAATGAAATCGCAAGATTGCGCGAAAATTTTCATTCTTTTCTTATAATTGACCTTTCATAATGTTTGGCATAATGATGATACCCCATCATTTTTCTTCGAATCGCATAAATGAACTCACTGTTATGGCGAATGATGTTTCATAGAAATAGAATGTTTTTTTTACAAAAAACTTTATTTTTATTTTCGCGAAAGCTTACAATTTGATTTGGTAAGTTATTCTGGGAAAACTGTTCCTATTGGGAAATAGAGTCGATTGAGACCAACTTGTTTTTTTACAAATGTCATTTTCCAGGCCGACTGTACATTTAAAAAAAAAACCAAAAGTGCAATTGTTTTTTCTTCAAAATAAACCTAGAACTACAAAGTAGCTACAAAAGAAAAGGTAGCTGCCCTCGAAATAGGTAAAATTTTACCCCACCCTGTATTTGTGAAAAAATTACTCCAATTTTTTTAGTTAAGTTCATGATCTGCTAGTTATAACACCACCAAGGAGGCTTAAAGGTACAATCAATTTTTACTGTTGTTTTCGGTTGTGAAAGCCCGCGCAAGTAATGGACGTCCGCGGTTTTTTAAGAGCAAAATATGCTCAAAGTTGTCGCTCCGCGACGCTCTATGCATTTCTACTGGGTTGGTTTACTCATCTGTGTGCCTATCAATGGACCTACCTTAGTGCCTACCTCCATACCTAATAACAGTTTATACTATCTAGCATAGGTTTACTGAAGTCGCGTGCTTTAGTTACGAGCGACGGAGTTTACCAAAGAGAAAGGTTGTAAAAACCATAAGTCATTTTCATGTCATACAAAGCTGAACGTTGGTACGATAGGGGCTCAATAAAAGTTAATATATAATGTCTTGAAAAATATCTAAGCAAGCTTACATATTGGCATAACAACTTACCATCAAGTAAGGAGTTTGTTTTTTTCTTTCTCTTTCGTATAAAAACAAAAAAACCATTTCAAATCATTAATTGACTGCATCTTGACGCTCTGCGAGGTCACAGCCACTATGTTCCTGTATAGTGTCACGTCACGCGTAAATTAATATCCCGTAACGAAATGTTTAAGGATAAAATAAACACTTCACAGCACAAAGACTAACATTCGGCAACTGACAGGATAAATATTTCATTGCATCGTTCACGAACCCCCACTTAGGTGTCGCTTCCATTATTCTGTGTACGAAATGAACCAATATACTTACCTACGAGTAGTAGCTGGTTGATTAAATACTACATAGACATATTTAACTGTGATGCAAACCAATTCAAAGATTTTTAACTCTGAAATTATCCTCAATGACGAGCCCTTCCGCTGGCTGTCCCAACCACAAAATATTATTCCTGGCAGTTTGTTTTGAAATGTTGCCTGTCTCTAGTGATCGCTTTACATTTTGCTATTCGTAAACTCCTCAAAGCTACTTCCAACAGAAAAAGCTTATTTGAAAAAAATACTCACTATATACTACCAGTTCTCGATTAACTAGTGTAACAGCTAGGTAAGCTACTACAACTAGCCAGAAATTCAAAAATAATACCAGGACCTTACAAGTTATTCTAAGAGACGCTATTTAGCTAACAAGTAAGTAGAATACTAGATAAATCATAACAAAACTAGCTTTATCCTGTGAATATCAGACACCAAACCCGTAAAAATTTAATAAATGCATCGAGCCAACAGCATTAATTATAACAGCATTGCATGTACGCAACTACGAGTAGATGAGGCAATATGTAGTTATTGGAATGCTTATTTACGGAACGGAGAACATACGGTTACGACGGTAAATATCAACCATTATATTACCTACATAGGTATGTACCTAATACGTAATCAGAATGGATTTTCAATTTGCGGGGTTATTGGGAGCTGACCTAAATTTCGAAATAAACGGTTTATTCCACATCGTTGACTGCGCACCTATGTTAAGATTCCTTAGTTGGTATTATTGTAAGATAAAAGTAAATAAATAGAGGTTAGGTTCATTCTAATTCCGAAGAATGGAACTTCGTAATCAAATAAATTACAAACCGCTTATTGTACCTTGACAAGCCATGCTTTCGAGTTCACGACCTCATCCAGGGACATCTTTTCTATTCCAATTGTTACCCTGCAATTCGACAAAATCTGCGATATATCATCATAAAGGTTGTTACAAGACTTACAGGAAAGAATGGCAAAAGTAATGTGCTTTCAAATATTTCGAGATAATAGATGCTAAAAATATCACTAACCTCGTGTAAACAATCAAATATGTACCGCACACCGTACTCTCTACTGATCCCATTTGGGCACACGTGTTTTTAAACATACTTCGCAGAAGCGAGCTTCTGACATATGCACTCGCGGATCCACACTCATTTTGAAATGTTTGACATAAATTCTTGAAGTTACACCGCTCATCGCGTTCGACAAGTTGTATTGTTTGACCGACACGCGTCGAGCGACTCGCAATGTTCTGATAAAGCAGATAACTGTGCTAAAATATTTCTTCAAGTCGTAAATTTGAGAGACATAGGGGAATTTTAGGAGGCTTAAACCCACCTTAAGATAAGAGATAAGTACACCGTATCAGGCGTGAGAGGCGCCTTGAATGAACAGTTAGCTTCGTTTACGCCTTGTAACGACTACACGCGAGATGTCATCAGTTAGTCATTATGCTATTAGATATAGGACTGGCATTAGTCGGTACGTGTCCTTGATAATGATCTGTTGATTATTATGTTAGCTCTATTATATCTGGCCTTTTGCAGATTGTTGAAATAATTTGCACGTGCATACTGCTCAGCATCAACTATCTTGTCAGTACCTAGCCATAGCCACGGGTACCAAATTATTGTGTTTTTTTTTTGTTTCTGCTTGACAAATTTATAAGATCAGTAAAATCATTCTTCAACAATTCAAGAAACTATTTTGTTTATTCAGTGAAACTCCATGCGCAAAGATAACTTCATTACCATTACGTTTTCACGTTGGATAAAGTGCGAAGTCAATGCGATCATTATGATACGCTTACCGTACCGTAATTACGCTCACCAAATTTATATTCTCATTTGAAATTGTAATCCCGCTTTTTTAGTCACATTACTTTGTTTTATTGAGTCATTGCACCGGGGAGAGAATTTCATTTTGAAGATATGTAGAGTAAGTAAACACTCTACTAAGTACCTACCCACATAAATTTACCTACCTGGAAGGCAGAAATTAGATTTAAGAAAGTTCTTTGTTCATGAACTATAGGTACGCTTTAGCTAATGCTTTAGCGTTTGTGATCTTACTAACCTGCGAAGAGACTCACAACGCATAGGTCACCTACCTACAATGTTACACACATAGCATAGTCTTGACCTCAAACTATCTTAAATCTTTGTTTCTTTCGAGAGTATCTGAAACATCTGGACCATTAGATCAATTAGTACCGCCGAACCCATACCATGCAATTGCTTACCTATTTAATGCGCAAACAAGGTTTTTATTTGTCATTTTTTTAGGTTCAATTCGGTTATATTTTTAATGTTTGTTACGATATAACTCCGTCATCTGAACCAATTTGGAAAATTCTAATTACTTCCAGTTTGATCCCATTTCAACTTGAAAAAAATGACACATATGAATCAACTAGCTGACCCGCTCGCAACTTTGTTTGCGTTTATACTCTTTTTAAACGACTTCAAAAAAAGGAGGAGGTTCTCAATTCGGTTGTTTTTTTTTACGTATGTCCTTTAATGTGAAATTTTTCCCAAGCCCGGTAAATTGACACGAAACCCTAAATATGAATGGAATAAAAAGTACCTACATATTACTACATTACCAGCTACCCCGTAAATGTTATATGCCTAACACTTGATTATGATTGGTTACCCATGCAAACTTTCATCACATAAATCACCCTCTTTAAGTTTCATTTTCTCCAAGGTCTCACTCATGGTTCAGGGCTTTAGGTGTTTATTTATTTTCGTTATAGTCTCTATAAAAAATCTCAAGTCTTTATGTAAAAAAAAACTTGCTATCCCCGTGGTATTCAAATATTCAAGAACAAATGAATGAAATCGAAATTTCGAATTCTAATCCGATTTAATTTTTTTTTTGACATTCCAATTTTACAGAGTATACGCTTTGCACCAAGCTTTTAAGGCTCCCCCACACAGGTGTGTTTTTATCGGCGATAATATCGCATGCGTTATTGCGATAATGCATTCCAATTCCTTGCACATAATTGCGTTATCGCAGCAGTATGTAACTTTTTAGCCGTCCTAATACATAATGTACTAAAATTCTACAGATCTCACACTACGCGCAACTATCAAAGGCATTGAAAATGTAATTTAGAAATAAAGCACACGATATAATTTGGCCATTTGGCCATCCTTCTACTGCCTACAGTTTTTGTCCGTCTGCCTCCTAAGATGGCTCAAGCTGTAGCTCGATTCAATCTCGAGATACGTTTCTTGAATAGCGTGCGCAAAAAAGTAATTGGGAAGTTCTCGATCCAGAAAAATTGTTGAATTTTGGCAAATTTTGTAAAACCTCAAAAAGTTACCACCCGGTTTTGGAAATTCAAATTGCACTTTGAAGCTCTCCAGCAGACGCAAATATTGACATAATTGTGACTGATCACTTTATTCACCTACACATCTTTTTTAATGAATGTGACGCATTTACTTTCAATGTATGGAGTTTCAAAAAAGTGAAGAATTTACTTTATGGCAAATGTACAACAACAACAACAATCATATCTGTGAAACTACAGGCAAATGTCAGAATTTCATGAATCGGGGAACTATACTCGATCAGAAAAACTTAAACACTTTCAATATTTGCGCATGCGATATTGCGATATATTCTAATATATTGTCTGATATTATCGCCGATAATAACGTACCTATGCACCTGTGTGTCTGGAGCCTTTATGTGAGAACGTTTTTTGAATAAATTTGGAATGAGTTTTCAAACACGACAGTGTCAAAATAAAATGGCATAAAATGTGTCACTAAGGTGTATTGATATCAACTTCGATGCAAATCACCCCTTAAATAACTTTCTACCCCTTTTTAACCCCGTTAGGCGATAAATTTCAATAATATACGAAACACGTCTTTCATCAATTTTGTTAAAGAATGTTTTTGCAAAATTTTAAGTAGATTGGACTAAGGAATCACGTTGTTCCATACAAACTTTGCCCACGTTTTTCACCCCTTTAGGGGTAGAATCTCTGAAAATCCTTTCTTATCGGATGCCTACGTCATACAAAGAACACGTCTTCCAAGTTTCAGGTCTCTCCGATCAGCGGTTTAGGCCGTGCGTTGATCCGTCAGTCATTCAGGACAAAGGATTTTATAAGTATAGATTACCCTCCACTAAGGTATTTTTTCAAAAACCTGGTATGCGGGCTTTTATTATTTAATATTCAAAGTGTTCTGACGAAGTTTTAAGAAAATCACACCACGCGTTATGATTTTCCCATACAAACTTTACCACCCCATTGCAACCCCCTCGAAGACTATTTCAAATTTTCAATGACACCAATCTTCATCGATTGTATGGAATAATACATGTCCCAGGTTTCAAGTTTCTTAGTCCAAGGAATACGATTTTTCATACAAACATTTTTACCCCTTTTCACCTTCTTAGGGGTTGAATTTCCCAAAATCGTTTCTTAGTGAGCGCCTACACCCTACAAAGAATACTTGTGCCAAATTTCAGATCTGTAGACACTGTAGTTTCTGAGATTTCGTGATGAGTGTGTCAGTGAGTGAGTGAGTATAATTCTCTTTTATATATATAGATTTCTTGTTCTTTTTTTAAATCAAATAATAAAAAAATTGCGTTATAAATAACGTTTTAAACCTGTAGATAGCATCCGTTCGTAAATCTTTTTATCAAAATTAGGTTCCTTGAGTGAATGCAATACCTTCATACCTACAGAAAATATTCAGTATTCAGCCAGCTAAAGCAAAGATAAATAAACTCCACCTAATAAGGGCTCCGCTTTATTCTCTTCACTTTATAGACTACTGCATATGGATGGATCGGCAATTTGATTCAGAGTTATTACTTCAATGTTAATAGAACCTCGCTAAGGAAACTAATGGCAGATTGTTGAAGGTCCGTATTCTAGAACGAAATTAACCACGTTCACTGCGGGACTCGGACATGACGCTACGTGTAGCTAGTCTACAGGCTGGTGCGCTGTTGTGTTTTCAGCAATCAAAGGGTTATACATTAATATTTAGAGTGCTGAATTAGACACGAACTATACGGGCTGTTGCTGCTCCTCGGGCAAGGCGTTAGCGATGTGCGAGGCCCGCGTGCCACGAGCTACACGATACAACTTCCTGCTTCCATCAACTTGAGGCATGAAGATGATAAGCCTATCTTGCCCACACCCTTGAAATCGATACACAGCACATCTGCTTCACAGCAGAAATAGGCATGATGGCAGTACTTCCCCGGACGAGCCCTCCACAAAGAGCTCTACTACTATTTACGAAAATATATGACGTAGGTATGATGAATATTGTGAATAAATGACTTTTTTGAATCCATAGATTTAGTATATTACCAGTAGATTTTGTATATTACCAGTAGGTAGGTAGATGACCTGAGGAATCTCAAAAATTAAACAACTTTTGGATTGACAATTTATTGTTCGCACATGCACATATCTGTGATGAACTAGTGAAGTTTAGTTGATAATCAGCGGCCACAGACAGTTTGACAAAGTGCTTGTCAAACTGTCTGTGTCTTAATCCAAAACGAAGACTTTAAAAAGATAGTGTAGATTTAAATCTAGTATTTTGTACACAAAATGATGTCGATTCTGTTGTACATTTTCCTAAACTAAACTTAATTTGACATTCCTAAGTGATACTATCCCTTTCTTTTAGGCGAAAATGGAATGAAAAAGGATAGCTATAACTTTAAAGCTGCCAAATTTAGTGAAAAGGCTTATTACACCACGCTGTATTCAGTCTGTCCTAATAAGATTGTCTTATACTTAGTGTAATGATGTAATAAGAGTTAATCACTAAGTCGCTCATAGTAAATCTAGTTAGCCAGTAAGACAGTCTTACTAAGACAGTCTGAATACCACATGGTGTACCTACAATAATTGTAACTGCTTAAATAATGAGTTTTGAGTTTTCTATCTATCTATCCATGCCATTAATATGCTTTTACTGTGTCAATGCATTTACGATAAACTGTGTTAAAATTGACGACGCAGTGGACGAAAGTCTACCTGAGACGCAGAAGGATGCGAGTTCGATTCCCGCCGCGAGACAAATGTTTACATTATATGCAGACATTTGTCTTAGGTCTTGTATATCAGTCGTGTGGTTCCCTCAAAACAAGCTCTGCTTAGTTTGAGGCAACATGATGCTGTGTGATAGTGTCCAGCATAATAATTATTATTATTATATGTATATTTAAAAAATAATTGCTGAAACTGTATCTGAAATCAGACAGATAGTAATCGAAACTCCCATTATAGCCAAAGTTGATTAATTTATGTTTACGTCTAGTATTTTATTACTACCATAAAAATATATCTTGTGGCAGCAGCGTAAAATTTCAGTACCGTTGATTACAGGAAATCTCAGGTCAGAGTCGTAAAAAGATGTATTAGCAAGTAGGCAATAAAAAGTACGGGCAAGCAAAAAATAACACGAAATAGGCGAAAAATGCTGGTGCTATTGACCGCTAGCTCGCTTTAACTTTTTGATATGACTCAGTGTCTAGATCAGATAGATATTGATCAATATAGTTTGTAAATACAAACAATATTGAAAGTTTTTTGCAAATTATTTGCTTTGGTCGTGTTTTTAAGGTATGAAAACAATCTGTATGTGAATAGCTCCAAAAAGATGGGAAGAAGGGAGAAGGGAGCAGAAAAGACAGCTACCTACCAATTGACATCCCGGTGGAGATTATTGTTACATTTTATTTGAAGACCATATCCATACAAAACTATTTTGACAAATGCAAAAATTATGATAATTAAGCAGCATTTATATAAAAAATTCAATTTATTAGCCTCTTATCTATTATTTGCTGCAAAATAGCCGAGTCATAAAAAATCATAATGGTTTAATTAATTGTTTCAAGATGATTGGATAAGGAAGGTTTAATGAGTATGTCTGACTTGATAGTACACCAGATCTTGAACTTTTTTGTGCGGTTGCAGAAGTACTCCGCGAAGAGTTTGCATAATTTTTGAATTTGGCAAAATGCTTTTGTATGGATGTCATTTCTTTTTGTATGGCCAAGGCAAAGAATATACCTATTATAAGGCTGGCTGATTTGAATAAGGTTCGGGTTGTTTGAAGAAGATGTACTATTATACTTTTCACCCGGATGATACAGAAGCGATACATGAATCTTCGTGATATTGCAATAAAAGAGGATAAGTTTACCAAAACGTAGTAACAGGGCTATTACGGTTTGGTAAACTTATCCCATCACATCATCATTTATCTTCATCTCTATCTCTATTTCTTGAACTCTGTCCCTGTCTCTATCTCTATCTCTATCCCTATCCCTACCTCTACCCATATCTTAAAAAAGAAAAATCAGCTTTTTGTTTCAAAGCGAGCACTGTCACACTCGGGGAGTACGTACAGGGTTCCAACTTCTATCTTCGGAACCCCAATCTGATGCACTGAGGTAACAAACGGGGCTCTGGCAGCCAGCTGATTGCGTTGCATAACTATATCCCCTGGCCACCGACGGGCAGCAGCATTTAAGATTGTTGATCTCAATTTGTGAGTGTTGAGATGATAGAAGATTTGGCTGAAAATGTAAGAGGAAAACATGGTGTGCTGACCCCACTTAGAGTGGGATAAAGGCAGGGAGATGATGATGATCTCAAACTATAATCCTGTTTATTGTACTCTCCGTAGTAAATACCTAAGTAAATACTTATGTGATATTCATACTTAAGGAAAACTCCACTCATTGTTCTACTTCTAATAACAATATTTATAAGGTCACTCCTATTTTAAGTGAATATGCCCATGCATGGCATGTGTTTGGACCAGACTTTAGATTGACTACAATACCTCATTTTAACCTCCTTTCTGCATCGTGAACTCTGGGAGTGAAGCCGCGTTTGAAAAAATGCCACTGCGTATTGGAAAACCACTAAACTTTCTTAACGATAGTGTAATTGCACCAAGCCCTATTGTAAAGGCGGCAATTAATTCAAATTACTAATCTGACCTCGTCCGTAATCTAGTCGACCGCGCATCTGCCCACATTCGACAGAAACCCCATTAAAAAACGAACGGAGCGCTTTCTGAAAAGTTTGTGGTATCTTTTGGAAGTTGAAGCCCCTAATCGATATCCCCAGAAGGTTTGCACATTCCCTGTTGTTGGTATCTGACGTTCCTCAAGGACAAAGCTAGTTCCGTTCTGCATCCGAAGCTTAACTATGTAACATAGTCACAAGATTAAAGTTAAGAAAGATTTGCTCTACATTTTCATATAGAAAAGTCTTGACTTACATAAGGCTGAGATAGCACAAAGCTGAAGAGGGAGAATTTCATTTCATTATGTAACAGCATAAATAAGGCACTCCTCTTCGCTACGGAAGAATCTACTACAGGAAGGTATTAAGGTCTGCTATCAAACACTGACATAGGTTATGATAGATAGTAAATAAATAAAGATAAGTAATAACTAACCGATAGTGCATCGGAGCCGTCGGATGCGCAACACGCGATCGCCGGTCGGATTCGGGCACACACCGGGGCTAGGATTCTACCGGGAAAGAGTTCAGAGAGAGAGCAGAGAGACTAGGCGACAGTCCGGGAGCGCCGTGTTTTCAGCGCGACAACGTTACCTATGTAGTGTCATGAACAGGGGAGGGGAGCGCGCGTCGCCCGGGCCCGGCGCGCGACTCCGCAGAACAAAGCGCGCTGCACCGGGCGGGTCGCGGTCGGCCGAGGCAGGGGCACGGCTCGGCGCGCTAGGCGCTAGGCTATCGGCTACGAGCACGCGGGGCGAGTCGGGCGCGGTCGGTCGCTGCGGTCAGATACGGGCGCGCGGCGCGGCCATAACGGCGGCGGCGCGGCAGGCGGCGGCGACTCGCGCACTGCCGCCGTCGTCGCCGCCGCCGCCGGCCGCGCCCGCTCGCCCGGGCTCGCGCACGCGCCCTGACCTCACCCCCTCTCTCGAGATCCCCACCACACGCACACAATTGATCAGCCGGATCCTCGATTGCAATGAAATTTATGATAGGTCGGGGATCTAATCGGTTAGATATCGCTCGTGCCGCTGAAAATCCAGGTTTCAATAACTGATTTCAGAACGGGGAGTTTGCGGCTATCGTTAATGGGCGCCAACTATCTGTGTGCCATATCTACACAAGGACGGAAAGCGAATAAACGGAAGATTATATACTTACCTATCATTATGATTAACAGAGGACTAAGAAAAGTTACTCACATTAAAAGAAGAGACTTGATTCACATAATAGCATCTTCATTTTCCTAATCAGACAAGTTCCGAAGCTTTATATTGAACAGCAGTTTATCACGTTCTATCGCTGTAGGTATTTTTTCATGCATAGAGATATTTCATTCTGAAATTAATCAAAGAAAAACAGGTAATTGTACGTAAATCAAAAAACAACATCTCAAAAAAATGTTATGCCATTACTGTTTTATGACTGTTGCATAAATTACTTGTTTAATAACTTCGCTCTATCAACTCACCAACATTTTTTACGATTTTTTTACTTAGCAACTATACATTTATATGATATAATTATATCCTCAAGCGCAATAGCAAATGAACAAAATACCTACGGAATCTAGTAAATTGTCCATGACAGCCATCATGCATGCGTGCCCATTAAGACCTTTTTTTGTCGGTGTGAAAATGCCTTACGCATGTCCTTCAACTGGGGAGAGTTGGAGGGGTCTGTCGGGCTCTCCGCCAGCTACTAGCTGTCTCGACGCTGCAGTAGTAGTTGACGGGGTCATAGGATCCCGGTAGGATTCTACCACGCCCCCGTCGGTAATCATTCGCCGGAGGCGAACCCCTCGTATTTCCCTTGTAGGGAAAGGGGGATGTCCCGGAACATCACGGACACCTCCACCATTGGTGCCCATTAAGACCTACTTCAACTTGAGTCTTTAAACTTGAACCTGTGTTTTTGTGAAGGGCAGGAGGATTGCGATATAGTCTTAGATAACGGCTAAACTTTAAATTCCCACAACGTTGAAATATAGGCCATTTACACTCTCCCAAATAAAAGGGATTAGAATGTGTTTTACAAAAGAAATCAGAACGTCGTTAACTCTGATACTTTGAACAAAATAATTCCCAACGTCGCGTCGCCCGTAAAACAATACTGCCTATTCTGAAGATAACAAAAGTAAATTGCTGCAATAAACCGAAAAAGATTCCCCAATTTATCTACCAGCAAACGGCAAAGGGAACAGAGGATTTACAAACAATCCGGCAAAGCAATTTACCTATCGTCACGCAACCGTGCAGTTTCGCAACTCGGCCGAGAATAAGGGAGACGCCATAGTAGTAGAGCAGTATTATTTTACTTAAACCTAACACCATCAATTATTTTTTAGGGTTCTGTACCAAAAGTTTTAACACAGGACCCTATTAAGAGTAGGACTAGGAGTAAGACTCCAATGTTTGTCCGTCTGTATATCTTTCTGTTTGTCTGTCATCACTCATCAGGCTGTATCTCATGAACCGTGATATCTAGACAGTTGAAATTTTCACAGATGATGTATTTATGCTGCATCTATAACAACAAATACCAAAAACTAGCTGACCTGCGCGTATAATACCGAGACAAAATTTATTTCTATTTACTAAAATACATTGACTTCCTTCCATGTCACATGTCACCTATGCTAAATATGGTTGTGAGAACTTCGGATAGGTCAAGCTCTCTGGTACTACATGTCAGATTTAAACAAAATACACCCTACTAGCTTCCGCCTGCGGCTTCACTCACGTGGTACCCGGATAAAAAGTAGTCTAAGTGTTAATCCAGGTCACAATAGTTATTAATAGTTATTTATTCATCAATATTATTATAAATATTGTAGAAAATATGTACAATATTTATAATAATTAAACATTATCTATGTATATTTTAAATTTATTCCAAATCCGTTCTGCCGTTCTGGCGTGAAAGAGTAACAAACATCCATACATCCTCACAAACATTCTAGTTTATAATATAAGTAGGGTGCGACAGTTTGTTAGATGCATCATAGAGAAATGAATGTTCTGAACGAATTGAGCTTAATATTTGGTGTGTCATTACTCGCTACGCTCCTAGCATAGCGTATAAAACATCCGTAACCTAAAATCGATACGGTCAAGTCAATGCCTCGACTTATATTTAGCCGTTATTACTAAATTATATAGCATTCATAGCGCCCTATTGATATAGCCCGATGATAGATGTATGGAGTTAGCAAATCGTTTAGTTCGCTGTATAGCTTCTCGAACTTATATACAGAGTGGATTTTTGAGACGCGGCTTTTAATAGGGCAGCTGCACCTTACCCGTTGTATCTACAGGAAACCGTTCTTACGAGATTGTCTTAAATGGTTTAGTTATAATGTAAAGCTTCTCGCATTTATATACAGGATAGATTTTTGAGACGTGGCATTTAGAGCAAGTACACCTTAGCCATTTTATTTACAGGAAACCGTTCTTAGCAGATTGTCTTAAATCGATTAGTTATCTGTAAAGCTTCTCGCATTTATATACAGGGCGGATTTTTGAGATGCGGCATTTAGGGCAAGTGCACCTTACCCGTTGTATCTACGGGATAAACGTTTTTAGGAGATTGCCTCTTTAATTCCCATATTTTGATCTGCATTATGGAAAAACTACGTAATTTTTTAAACCATGATGTATACGCATGATCGAATCTTGAATCGTAGAGCTTAATCTTCAGATAACTAACCAGCTTTGTAAATTTTAAGTCAACGCAATCAAATTATACGGCTGTTTATGCCGCGTAATTTTAACACTCTCAAGTTAATCAGAACCTGTAGGGTTTTACTACCATTGACCTAAAATAATTTTTGGAAAGAAGCTATGTCTTATAAAAAACACAATCGAAAAAATCCGAAAACAGTAAGGCAAAGAGTTAAATCGCAAACAAAAAATTACGTACCATACATTACATACAAGGTTGAACGGAACCCTTGGTGTGCGATTTCAACTCGCACTTGGCCGGTTTTTTATACAGCTTAACTGATTTTGGAGTAATAAAAGACATCTGAAAAAGAAATGATCAGTCGTTTGCGTAACTTTAGGTAGAATCTAGAGTAAGGTGTCTGAGTCTGTAGGTGTAAACAATATTATCATTCAACGATCATTGCATTTGACGCATATGGATACGATCCGACGTGTTATTGGCGGGTAAACTGCTATCGTGTGCAAGTTATGGAAATTTTCGCCAGACTTGGCACGCAATGGCGCACACGAGACCGGGATGGAAAATTTCCTGAAAGTTAAACTATTTTGAGCGCATCATCGAATTTGTGATTTTACCACCAGTGCACCTTAGTAGCATTTGTCATATATATACTTTCTATGACAAATGCAAAGTTGACCTAAGAATATACGATAACCATCTATCCATAAGTGTAGTTGGCAGGTAATTCAAAAATTCTGAAAAAGGTGACTTTTTTAAAGAATTCTTAAAGTGATTTATCTCGGTTTCGCATAGAATAAGGACTAGTATCTCGTTTTCTCTTGAAAAATATAATTATTTAAATTTATCCTTACAACATATTGTAATTTCTTTCCTAAAATAGTGGAACAGTGGCGTTTTAGTTGATTATTTTATTTTCAAGATAAAACTTGTCATGTTGGATGAATTTTTAGTGGATGATGGATGTATGTAGAATGTACAACAGTATACTTTATGATGAGAGCCAAATAAAAATAGAGACTTCTAAGAATTTCGATTCAACGTGAATCCTGCCTAGGTCTGAATTGTGCGCAATACACCCCAATGTGGGACGTCAGGATAGATTTGTAACTAACGTTTTTCAGCATAAACAATAACAAGGTTATACTTTTTTGACGTTGTTTATTTAGTTAAAAGCTTGTATAATGAAAGACGGATATACTTAATAAATTATCATAGTAAGGTATGTATCATGTTTTCCAAAATACTAACTACACAAAAATAATACAAACAATTAAAGGTTTGTATAAATATTGTACTTTAAACAATTAGGTACTTCAATATAAATTCATATTTGTCTTAAATGTACTATGGTTTTAAAACATAAAAATAGGAATGTTAATGTTAGTAAATACTTTTTAGTTTCTTACTTTAAGAACTAATCAAACAATAACTAAGTACATAAGGTGTAGGTATCACAACAATACATAATAATTAATAAGAGAAAGACACATACACAATATACACAGTGAAGCTAAACGTGCAATACTTTCGAATACATAGTTTTGTAACATAAGTAAATATAAAATCATATTTTATCATATTTATAAGGTAGTTAATATTTTTGCTTAAGAGAATGTATGTATAGCATACGTACTAATTTTGGATATATTTATAATAATCCCAGTACCATTAAAACTAAAACAATGGGATACCGACCGAAATCATTTAATCATGGTGTATTCTATTCACTCAGGCCCGCGGGCTTCGCTCGCTCGATACCCGCGAAAAAGTAGCCTTTAATATGTTATTCCAGGTGTAGAGCTACATAATGTGGTGGATTCTGAGTAACACTATCTATCGCAAAAACTAGTTATAGCTAGCTGAAAGTCATATCGTCTCGTATTATCCCCATGTACAAGAAAGAGACAGCTCCTTACTTATCGTTAAACTTAAATTTAACCATAAGTTTAGTGAAAATCTTTCAGAATCAATACCAATGTGCAACTCATTCCTATCAGTAGTTTTAGCGGGAAGGAGTGACAAACATTTCAAAATCTATCGCCTTTATAATATTAGTAGGACAGAGCAAGTCGTCAAAATCAACACGAATCTGTGTCGGTAATATTAATCCACGAGACAATAGATTTTCTATATGTGTTGTCTTGAATCCCAGCATGCAAAGAAGTTAAGTTACTACACTTTACTTAAAGCCTTATGATGCAAAGTTTTTTTTCTGAGCTCCTAGCATTACAAATATCTCTCACTCGAAAGAAAATAATAGTTAATGATATAAAATGCTTTCGGCCAGAACCTATATGTTAATTACAAGCTAGTACTATGCCCTGGGGCCTGATTCTGAAGACTCAATATATTTGATTCTATTAGAAACATATCGCGAGGACTGTCAAATTTCATACAGTTTTGACAGTTTCCGCGATATATATCTAATAGAATCAAATAAATCGAATCGCCAAAATCAGGCCCCTGCTTTCAGATTTTATATAGTAGACCGTCAGAAGAACTATGTTCACGGTATATCGTTCCTTATAACCAGAAGGGGTTTTTACAAATGTTCGAAACTTTTCCGAGTCACATATGGCAGTGACGGTTGAGACGGAGTTATATTATAGTGTAGGTCTGTTACACAGATATTGAAGAGAAATAGATGAAGTCTTAATATTCACTATGCTCTGAACGTTAACTCATACGGCTGATCTCTACTTTCTTATGTTCATATATCATTTGCTAGAAAGGGATGCATACTTTATCTCAATGCGATTGCTGCGACTTCGTACCAGGGCATTTCAATGAAACTGCATAGAATTTTGTTCGAGCGCCCTGTTACGATTAACTTTTTGATCTCATTTGAAGTTGCATTGATATATGTATGCGTCCCTTTCTAACTGATGATATTGGACATAAGAAAGTAGAGATCAGCCGTATGAGTTGATGTTCAGAACATAGTGAATTTTAAGACTTCATCTAGTTCTCTTCTATATCTGTGGTCTGTTATGATTTGATGCGCCATTTTTCAGAATAGCGTAGCGCCCCGTAGCATTTTTCAGAATCTCCATCGGAAAGCATTTAAGATGCAAGAATTCCGTCAGAATAGAAATAAAATCAAACAAAAACTACCGAATTCGATTCGGCAAACTTTCGTACATCTGAAAATAACCGACGGGAATAACTTCTTTCGCCAGAACATTGAAGCGCGAATATTTTGAAATGTATCGTAAGCATATCGTCAAATTTTACGATCATTTCAAATCAACGATTTTTGATTAGCCAAAATATCATGATCAAGTCATCAATGTCATCATCACTTACGGATACATGTCAAAATATACGTGCTTCGGCCTCATTTAAAATATTGATTGTGGTCACTTGTGCTTAACACTGGTATTTGTATTTTGAGAACGCAAACGAATCTGCTACAGCTGTGCTGAATGCTGGGGCTTTCTGACTTGACAAATCTGTAGGCAGTAACAAACTATGCATATGAACATCACAAACCTTTTTTCTTTAATTTCAAGCACTTATGATGAGGCAATATATATTGCCTTACAATAGAATGTATTATTGCGATATTTGTTCAGAATTGCCAAGTCAAAACAGCCAAATTGTACCCAATTAATGCGCCCTCGACTTATCAGACTTGATAAACTTATCCAGATCCGCGTCACTCGCCGGGTCGACTTGAGACAGCTGCCTGAAGCTCTCATCGTCCACGAAACAGATCTCATGGCCGTCTGGGTCGGCGAGGATGATCACTCTAACTGTAGCTTTGCCGGGAGTGTCGAGTGAGATCAAAGGAGTGAGGATCGTGCCGTTGACCGCTTGGATTTTTCTGTCGATCTCTGGTTGCTCGTCGAAGGGGCAGGAGAAAGCGATTCGTCCGTACGCTTTGGCGCGGTTCACTGGTCCGCCTGGAAAGCAAAAATCAATCAATCAGTTCAGGCGCACCAAGAGGGTGTAAGGGGTTCCTACTTCTACCTACGAAACCCAAGCTAACCTCACCTGCCCGTGGTGCACCTGCGAACTAACAAACGGAGCTCTGGCGACCGGCTGATAGCGGCATAGCGCAGCTTTACACTGGTACAGCTCTATATCTTGGCCACCGATGGCGTCGGCGGTTACGAGCTGTGCCCTACGATCCCCAACCCGCATGCCCAACGTGGGGATTACGCAAATATCCCCCATTCTTAATAGGGTAGGTCTATGTCCAGCAGTGGACTGATATAGGCTGGTGTTGTTATTGCAGGCGCACCAAGCATTTATCTGTAGAACTTTTTATGGTTGAACTTTAATCGTGCCTATATACTTTGACCTAAAATGCTGTGCTTCCTGATGTAGCACTTGAACATTATTTGCCAATAAAAAGCAGTTACTTTTGTCTTGGCTTGGCTTATTAGCATTGGCCATTCATTAGGAATAGGCATGACGAATGAAAAATTCTAATTAGTCCGTCATTTACATTATCAAAAAATATGGGACCCGTATTGTTTCTTTTGTCAATTAAACAAAAAATTACAAAGATAAGTATAGTGCGTTGAAGTTCCGCGTGACGTCACGCCATTAGGAAAAGGGATGACGAATGAAAAATTCTAAAACTGACAAAGATATAGTGCGTTGAAGTCCCCCGTGACGTCACGGCGTAGTACACTTTTTACCTAGCTGTGACGTCATGAGCCCCCACTCCCGAACTTTGACGCTCTTTAGCTCCGTCAATTTTCATTTATTTGATAAATAAAAAATACGTGCCCAATTTTTTTGTTGATCTAGCTGACGGACTAATTAGTTTTTTTTTTACCCAGTCATCATCCCTATTGTCGTAGGGCGCTACAGGAAGTTTCATGTAGTTCAACTACATTGCATTATGTATTGAACTCCCTTTACATATTTATTTTTTCCTTTTGTTTTATTTTTTAATGTTTTATTTTAATTTAAATAAGTCTGTGTCTGAAATAAACGACTTATTATATTATTATTTTTTTTATTTGTCTGGCGCAGCACAGAGCTCCATATAATACATTTTTAGAGACAATACAAGACACATGTCATTTTGTTATCTGATACTGCGCTATTGAGATGTATTGTTTACATGATGCCGTGACGATGATGATGTCACGTTTTCTTCACGCGTCCAGACAATCTTATCGGCAACTTACTCCAAAGACCATGCATATCTGATGCGCGATAAAATTTAATAATCATCCGAATAGAATCGCAAAAATATTGCTTCATTTGTTAGGAAAGAACAAAGGTAAATATGAACAGATCCATGAAAATCACTCAAACTGTAGGTAAATAACTAATAAAAAACTGTAGCTAAAAATATATTTAAAACTGGCTACCGCTCGCAACTTCGCTCGCGTGGTGCTGGGATAAAAAGTAAAGATCACGAAAATCGGTCCAGCTGTTCTTGAGTTATAAATGGTGTAACTAAGAAATTATTATTTAATTTAGTAAGAAATATATAGAATAGTGTAATTAGTGTGATACTTACCAATATCAACTAGCTCAAGCTTGGCCTGGTTTTCGCTAAAACCCAGGAGCACCGACTTGTCAGTCTTCTCAAATATCTTCAGAGTTAAAAGGCCATTCCAGTATTCTATTGATTTGGCCAAGTTTGAGCTGGCAAGGGATACTTTCACAACTGGATCTGCAGAAAAATAATAATTTTAATGGTTGTGAATTTGAAATCCCCTAGCCATCGACGGCCAGCAGTGACGGCCGGGGCGGTGCAAGAAGCTGTGTCATGCGTTCCCCAACCCGCAGTATTATCAATGTATTGGGCTTATCCAGCAGTAAACGTATTTATGCTGGTGATGTGTTTTGTTCAGTTAGCAGATAGTCCATTGATTTGCCTGCCTGTTATAATCATCGGGCAATAAATTGTGCACAACGAGTTATTTCTTTGTTTTCTGATTGATTATATTACATTACAATTGACTCAAAACTCATAGCTAAATCATGGCACATCCCGTTTTGGTTCAAATTTTTTGGTCTTCTAAAATGCAGACAATATTCAGAAGTTGCTTAAAAACAATGTTTGAATAAGTTTATTAATACATGGTTAATTATACAATGCTTTATTTGTCTTAGATTTGATTGTCTAGTGCAGAGATAACATTTTCAAAGACACTTAGGATGATCAAGTGTTCGCTATCATGCAACTTAGAAATAACAATGCGTGTATATCAGGTCCTTACATATGGAATTGGCGTTTTGTATAAAGAATTTCGGGAAAATTTATTTCTCAATACATACTTGTATTTTTTTCTGGAACTACAAATCCTATTCCCCTAAAATTCTGTGTGTATAATTGAACAACATTGTGAAAAGTACGCGTAGCCTTTATTAAAAATACAACGAATTTTAGCATTGAAAGCGACAACACATGAAATTAACTGTTTTTATGTTTTATTTTTTGGGGATGAGCTTCCCCAAATATACTATTGATTGAATTTTCAATCTATGCAGTAATGTTACGTTCAGAATTTAAATTAATTTTGTATAATGACTGTTGAATTTATAAAATATGTACAAAATAAAACAGAGTAAAAAAACGCCAATTTCTAAAGTAATGAATTAATAGCTAGGCGATGATGACATGATTTTAATAATTTTTAGACGTAGGCCTACAAAATTAGGAAAACAATTAAACAAGATATTGTAGGTGCTTATCGCGCATGCGTAATTGATTAATTAGTGTCCAAGGGGAAAAGATAGACCGATGCATGTGATAAAAAATGTTTTATTTAAAGAGTTTTATTAGTTTCAATTTGCATCTAATTTTGTTGTAATTTATAGGTATACCCTACTTTCTACTTTATATTCATCATCATCAGCCTATAGCAGCCACTATTGGACATAAGCCTCCCTCAATGAGCGCCATTGCACCCTGTTCTCAGGTCGACAAAGAAAAGTCAAATTGACGTTTTTCCAAAACAATTATTAGTATAAAACTAAACTATAAGTTCGAGTTATTTTTTTCTGTTTTAAAGTGGATGTAAGATAATTAATTATTATTAGCCAAACTAAACTGTCCCACTGTTGATGTAAAGCCTCCTCCGCTATTAATGATTCCACTTTTCTGTACTTTGTTTCTATTCCTAGCTCAATTTGGCGCTCGAGGCCTTGCCTTTGGTGACAATTTGTCAAATATGTTATTTATGTCCCTCCTTTACGGACCTACAGAATGGATTGAGCTATTGAACATAATATATGTAGTTCTAGACCAGTAATAAAACATAAAGGCTTCTTTTGTCTGGGTACCACGCAATTGGCTATTTAATGTCGCGGAAAAAGTTGTACTAGCTTCCACCCGCCTTTACTTCCTACTAATATTATAAAGGCGACAATTTGTGAAATATGTAATTGTTGTCCCTCCTTCACGCACCTACAAAATGGATTTAGCTTTTGCACATACTATATATAATTCCAGTAATCAGTATAAAACATAAAGGCTTCTATTTCATGCCGTGGAAAAAGTAGTACTAGTTTCTTTTTTCCTCTTATCTGCTACGATTCTAGACACAATAGAAAAAATATTATGTCTTGTTCAGTCTGTGTTAGCACAAGAAGTTATAGTTTGTTAAATATAGATTGATACGAGGGACATTGACAGTGACATACACGTAGCGATGACGACGACCAATGATGAACGATGACAAAAACCAAAATGACTTGGCTGAATTTTACAGACAAATAAAGAATGATTACAATATTTTAAAACAAATGATCTCATTACAGTCAAACACACCAACTTTTAGCTTTCTTTTAGGAAACAAAGGACTTTGTAATAATGATTATTTCTAATAATCGTGATTATCAAAGTAATTGTAGAGATAATTAAAGAATTGGTCACGGCAATAAAATGATAAAGGCAATTCAATCAGATAACGGGCTTTTCCTACTTGATCAGGAAACAATGTTAATTTATACAAAATAGAATTAGAAAGGGTAAAATGTATTTTTTAATCAAACATACCTACGATAATAAAATTAAATAGAAGCTGGCAGAAGGTGGATGCGTCGAGATAAGTACAGGGCTCATCGGCGCTCATTGGGGGACGCCTACTATGTCTAGCAGTGGACTGGTGGTGGCGTTTTTAGGAACTAAAACTGGAACTGTGTGTTTGACGTGTCTATCACGCATCAAACACACACACACAATTCCAGTTTAAGAACAACATTATGATGAATTGAGAATAATTTGAGTTTTAAAATGCCGAAAGTGATTAAGTGGTTCATGAGAAACCATAATCAAAGTAAATTTATTTTCTGGTTTGAAGCTCAGTCGCGCACTGCCTCGCCAAGTTATTTATTTATTTTTTATTGAAAAAAATGGGATGGAGAATTCCGCTCAAAGAAACCTTTATTTTATTTTGATGTAAAGAAAAAAGCTGAAGCTTGAAGGAAACATAGTCCAGATAAGGCAAGTAAATTTAAAGAAATCTGTGAATGCAGTTACTCTTTACATAAAAAATAGGCAAGTAAATTTAAAGAAATATGTGAATGCAGTTGCTCTTTACATACAAAATAAAATAAAGAGTTTTATTGCAGTGAAATTCTCTATGTTCAATTCAACTCACATCTTGATCCCCAGTCACTACTTGGATGGGTGACTATTTAGTGGCATTCAGAACTGAGCACTTCCGTGCTTTGCAAAACACGTTAAGATATAGGTCCTGGCTTTTTAAGTCGTTACGTGATGTCAGAGGCCCTCAGGCCGCCCTAAAACGACACCAGACTTTGCCACTAACACATATGAAGAAGGAAGGATCCCTTGATGTGCTTGTGTCTGTGAGCTGTGATTATCATGAGTGTCTAGGTGCTATGGTACATTCTTAGTCAAGATTATGCACGCTATTTACAAATAATATTAAAGAAACTTACCCTTATCAACTGGCTGTGGCTTATCAACAACATAAAATTTGTATCCACCAGGTGCCTCTACATACTTAAGGCCATTATTTTCTTTCACAGGCCAGTTGTTAGTGGCAGCTCTCTTCAAAGCCTCACTGGACTGGATTGTGAGCCCGAGGAAGTCATTACCCAGTTCATACTCTGTGATTCCATAGTTGTATGTGAGCTCTACAACAAAATGTGTGTCTTCTGGTCCATAACCTATCATGGTTTTGCTCCATCTGTTTGCATATGGTCTGAAAATATAAAAAAAAAACGAATTAAAAAGAAGTTTCTTATGAATAGCAAGATTACCTGCTACAAGATATTGATCCTGTTTGGTAAGGATATCCTTTGATAATTGATGATCATTCATCTACTCAAAAATACTGGATCTCGACCAAAAATTATGACCAAAACTCTCACAACCAATTTTTGGTGCAACTCATTCGAATTGCGCCCATAGGACTCACCCTCAGATCACATCTGATGGCTGAAGAGCCGATTGCAGTTAAGAAGAGGAACAAAAAAATCTACTCAAAAGTTGCGGTTGGGTACCTTTACCCTTTTGCATTTCGGGTCGTATTGTCCTAGGATTGCTTGAATTATTTGCTGAGCTTAACATCAGGGAGACGATCCGTTGTGATACTTGAATCTCTGAAGAGACCCTAGCAATCTGTAGAATGGACTGAGCAAGCTATATTTTTGAATTAGAATGATTCAAGATTCAAGTTTCCTTTTCATTATAAAAAAAAAATGATATAAAATAATTATTTTTCATAACATCTACCTCGTGACCGTAGTAGCTAAGTGTGAAGTGCGAAGGCGGATCGTCGGCGCCATAACCGAATTACCTGGCTAAGGGAAGACAACCCTAAAGAGAAAATTACCCTAAATATGGAAGCAAGACTCAAAGAAATTCTACTCCAGAAGGTTACCGGCGTTGCCGGAGAATCCCTCCCTGAGCACTGCTCGGGCTGCCCCACATATTCTGGGGGGGGGGCAAAGTATTGCTGCCCAAGGAAACTTTACCGGAAAATACAAAGATAGAACAGACAGAACATTAATACAACAACTATTCCATCCAGGATTATTTATTCGTCAACGGTCAGCATCCTTTAGTGATGCCATTGGGAAAATCCAAAAAGATAATGACAATCAAAATAAAAGTAAAAAGAATCAAAATAGTCAGGAAACGAACTCTGAACCACGGCATCATTATCGAGGGTTCTAACCACTGTTCGAATCTTTATGTTGTCAGTATGTCGAAATCAACTCATAGTTTTGAATTGTATCATACTGTCATGATGCCCTGTCTGTGTGCGTGGTACGTTGCTACAAATTGTCTGACTCAATTACAAGTGCTACATAGCCTAAAAATTATAAATTATAGCTGAGTTCATAGCAAATAATTCACTATTAGCGCGTCATAGATTACTCTGATATAAAACGCTCGTTTTCATGTATAAAAAAATTAAATACAGCGCCTAGCTGACCGCATCGTATCCCCTTAAATCATGTGGATACTACTGTATTTTTAGGCATAACTTTAGAAAATAAGCTTAAATGGGGCGCTCACATAGATGGGTTGTCGAACAGACTCAGTTCTGCAGCATACGAAAGAATCCGTCAACTTATTGACGTAGGAACGGCTAGACTAGTTTATTTCAGCTACTTCCATAGCATTATGTCGTACTGCATTATGTTGTGGGGAATGCTGCATATCAACGCCATATTTGTGTTGCAGAAGAAGGCTGTTCGTGCAATTTTTAATATGGGCCCCAGAGAATCACTTAGAACTAAGATATATTATTATATGAAAGCTTAATGTATGTCCGAAAACTTAGTAACTTGTTAAAAAAAATAGCGATAATCATAATGTTAATACTAGAAATAAAGATAAACTTGCTGTTCCTACTGTAAGGCTCCATAAAGTTAGTCAATCATTTAAAGGGCAAAACGTACGTTTTTTTTAACAAAATCCCAAACGACGTGATTAATTTATCTGTAAATAAATTCAAAAATGTTGTTAAACGTAACCTCTGTAATAAGGCTTATTATAAAATATCTGATTATTTAGATGCCAAAAAAGCTTGGGATGAAACTGTCTCCAACTCCCTCAAAAACAATGTAATAGTTAAGAACAAAAATTGTATTAACATAGACTTTAAAAAATATAAGCCTAACAGAGTTTCTTGCCAATTCTTCTCTGTTTGGTCGCGTTACGAATTGGTGTAAATAAAAAAAGTAACATTTCAAAGTGTACTTTACAGTCCCTACTGAATAAATGAAATTTGATTTGATTTTGATTTTTGTACATCGGGTGGTACACAAAATAAGACAATAATTAGAGAAGAAAGAGTACTATGCAGCAGCATTTCTAGACATACAAGAGGCATTTGATAAGTCTGGCATAAGGGACTACTATAGAAACTTAAAACCCTCTTACCAAACTCACTCTATATGATCTTTAAATCCTACGTAGAAAACAGGCTATTCTAAGTGAAATACGAAGAAGACCTCTCGAAACTGTATTACATCACCGCGTCTGTACCACAAGGATCCGTACTTGGCCCGGTTCTGTATACAATATACACGTCAGACTTGCCTAAAACGGAAGACGTTGTAACTGCAACATACGCCGATGATACTGCATGCCTTGCAAGTGACAAAGACCCAGAGGCGGCATCCTTGAAATTGCAGAGACAGCTCGACAAAATTGACATGTGGGTGAACAAGTGGAGAATCAAGTCTAGCGTAACAAAATCGACCCAAATATCTTTCACTCTTTGGAAATGGGACTGCCCACCTGTGAACATGGAAGGCAAACCACTAACAAGCAGTAAAAGCGTGAAATAACTGGGCCTTCACCTTGACAGAAGACTTACTTGGGCAAAACATATCAAAGCCAAGAAAACAGAACCAAACATACAATTCAAAGGTCTGCCATGGATACTAGGGCTCTCAATCCCGACTATCCTTGAGCAATAAACTTCTTGTTTATTAAGGTTATAATTAAACCAATCTGGACATATGGAATAGATGGGGGGGCTCTGGGGCTCTGTGAGCCACTCCAACATCGAAATCCTACAAAGGTTCCAAAATATCGCCCTAAGAACTTTGTCAAGCGCACACTGGTTTGTGAGAAACAACGAAATTCATAACTACCTCGAGATGCTGACTGTTAAGAAGGAAATAAGCATACATAGCAAGAGATACAAAGAAAGGCTCATTGGAATTGCACCCATACGACTCACCTCCCAGATCACATCTGATTATTGTTGAACAGCCGATTGCAGATAAGAAGAGGAAAACAAAAAAAGACGTGTGGCACTCGGGCACTGCCGCGGTAAAGCTATTGCATAGCATTTTGTATCAACTTATGCAGTTATAATTATTTATTTATTTTATTTATGCAGTATTTATTTTTCTTTGATATTAATTCAAGTTACACTTTTTGAGCGTGGTGACCGATAAGAAAACAATTTTTTTTCTTTTATTAAATAAACGAGCTTAGTAGAGTCGTACAATACGTCTAGTTGCACGCACACAAACACCGTGTCGAAGACTGCTGAAAAGAAACGACGTTAGACAATGCACGGCCTTCAAACCACACCTCCGTGCCCGTCGGAGTGGGGAGCGTGAGGTTTTTTTTCGTTATGGAATTTCTGGATTCGGTCCCCGCGCTCAAGGCCCTCGATAGAAGCTATGCAATAGCTTAATATATATATATATATATGGTTCAGATTTCCTTACCCATTGCATGCAGCTTCACAGCCTTCACTGAATTCTTCATGTCGGAGAACCTGTTAACATTTTGAAATTCAGCTAAAATATTAATGTACTCTCCCTCACTCTCTTCTCTCATGGAACCTATTGAGGTATTGTTATACCTAGCACGTAGCAGTTTAAGTATAAGCAGTTTTATGGTCTACTTGGGAATAAATGTTGGGAGGTGGAAGGGGTTCTAACCTCCATCTTCAATATCCGAGTTAACCTCACCTGCCCATGGTGCACCCTGCTAACTAACAAACGAGGCTCTGGTGGCAGGTTAATTATAATAATAATGCTGGATGTTACCACACAGCATCATGTAGCCCCAAACTAACCAGAGCTTGTGTTATGGGAACAATATGATTGATATATTATCTAATATTTTTTTTTGTAAATACATACATATTATACATGAAAACACCCAGACCTGAGACAAATATCTTCAGAACATGCAAATATTTGTCCTGCAGCGGGAATCGAACCCACAACCGTCTGCGTCTCATTCAGGTCTTCCCCCACTGCGCCACAGAGGTTGTCAAAATTGTGGCATAGCAAAGCCAGGCACAGCTAAATTCGATGACTGCTGATTGACATGATATTTTAAAACCATTTTAGCTATCTGAGGTTGAACTGTTATGAATTGGATTTATTAAGGTGCGACATACCCAGGTCAATCAGCAAGTAATTGTAATAGTTACTTAATTTTTGAAAGCAGAGAATCCTATCCTAGCTATTTATTATAAATGTAAAGAAGATCGGTCAGTTTCATACAACCTGTGAGCCTGACCATAAAATTTCGCATCTAAAAATAACCTATATTTTAATTGATAGTTCTTATTGCAGGATATCATGTGCAATTAATTGTTTTTTTTTATTAAAGCTGGAGAATTTTGCGGGGATTTATTTATACTTATAGGTTAGGATATGTTATGATAGGACATACTGCGATCAATATTTTATTAATAATTTACTAAGTATTCCGGCTTTAATGGATAAAGTTATTAGTAATAATTTCAATACTCCATTATAAAGAATATTTTTACATAATTAGCTTACTATTTTTAGTCGCTTCCATTTATGGTCAGGTCTCAAATGACCGGGCTTCTTTTAAATCTTTGAAAATTTTTGTGAACTTAAAGTGTCGGGCTGTACAATAAATGTCTAATGACCAGTGATCGGAATTAGGTGAGCTAAAATACCTAAAGTTCGAAAAATAACAGAGACTAAGTGGAGACGCCTTGCGACTAAATATTTTTCCGGGAAAATTTTCCCGGGTTTCGAGAAATTACTTAGGTCCATCTAAAATTAATACAGTAAAATAACAATCGAATTAATTTCCTCTTCTTATTATTGATAACAAGAAGAGGAAACGAATTCGATTGTTGTAAAAAACGGTAAGCACGATTTTTATTGTTTTCAACAAATAAAATGAACGATGTAAGTAAGCGCGGAAGCTAATGTGATTTATAAACCAGCTTTAGTAAATAGCTATAGTAATAAAAACATTTATTTAAGCAAGGGAATAAAAAAGCCATTTTATAGTTTTTGTACCATTTATTCATTTTGTACAGATAATGGAACTCAAAATCAATAATTAAGAAAGTAACCAGTCCTACCTAAGATACACAGTCGGAACTCTAAACATTATTTCCATTGATGTTGAATTTGTCCCTTAATCTGAATCGCTAACGTTTTCATCATGGACGGAGTATAAAGAAATATCTTCGTCCGGAGAATTAAAGAAAATCATTAGGAGTTTTTCCATATTATCTATTTTCAAACGATTTCTTTTTGTACTTAAAATCCATTTATACGTAGAGAAGGACCTTTCAACATCAACTGAAGTTACAGGTACATATTTATAGAATGACAATAATTCATTTTCATTATCTAATCCTTTATCTATATTTTCACAAATGTCTCTTAATGCATCTAGATCGGGATTTCTGTCCATAACGTTTTCTAATTTTTGTTTTACTGGTTCAGAAGAACACCAGCTTAGAACAATTCTTGCTTCATCAAAAATATGGAAAGATTCCGTCAACAATAAGTTAGACTTTTGCAATTTTTTTAATGAAATTTGAATTATTTTAAAATATTCGTCAATGTAATCTAAATCAGTTTTTAAACTTTCTTTTCCTAGGACAGTTTTAGCATGCCTGATAGACAAAGAATCAGAACTTCTTAGAAGTCTTACAATAGTTTTTATTTCTTCGTAATATTCAGCATAATACGAAGCTGCTTCTAGCCATGTACCCCACCTTGTTATGACAGGTTCAGGTGGCAATGGCAGGCTCGGAAATTTTTCCCTTAACAATTTTACTCTATTAGGAGCCTTTAAAAATATTTTTTTTACATTTGAAATTAAAGTATCCACATCCGCATATTGTGTCCGTATTTTTTCTGCAACGCGGTTAAGAGCGTGTGCTAAACAGGTAACATGTATCATATTTGGCAAGGAGTTCTTTAACATTCTTCCTGCTTTTAACATATATGCTACGCTATCAGAACATAAAACTAAAACATCTCCTACTTTGTCTTCATACGAGTCTCCCCACATATTTTCTAGGCATCCAATCACAAAATGAGCTATTGTCTCTCCATTTACTTTTTCTAACATTTTGCAAGCTATTAAAAATGGTTTGTTTGTTGCGAGATTTAAAGGTTTTACAAGAAAATTTACAATATAACGACCTAAATAGTCGGTAGTTTCATCTAGAGATATCCAAAGTTTCTGATTAAGAACATGGTCATGGATTAATGCAATTTTTTTTTTAAAAACTACGTCTAAATAAACCTTTCTCAATAACGATTCATCGGGAATCCTTTTAACATTTGTACATTTACAACACATATATTTCATTAAAAAAGTTTTAAACTCTGGTCGATTTACTCGTGACCAGGGTATGTTACACAATATAAGAAATTGTATTAAATCTAAATAAAATTCTTCGTTCACTTGCCTAGCAGTACCTTGATGTTTTGGTCCGTCAATATGCCTCTGTATATTGCTTTTTTTGCATACAATAGAATTCTCACATTTAGAACAAAATATCGTGTTGCTAGCGGGGTCGTGGTACAATTCGGGGTGATCTCTAATCCACGACTGTACAATCCCGTCGGTAGGTTTGGTCGCCATTTATTTGCTAGTTGCGTTGAGGCAGAAAAATTACTGAAAACAATGAGACAAATATATAGTTTCTACACTTTTCCAGGGACGTCTTCGCGTAAAATATAGTTTGATGATAGAATTGCCAGTAGCTCCAACATTTGTGCACGAACTCAAATATAAAACACTGAATAAAATTCCATAAATAAATAGTTGCATAAAATTGTTTGAATTTGGTAAATTTATCAAAAGCAGTCTAATATTTAGAATGTTTTAAAAGTGTAGTACAAATCAAAGACTTACCAAGTAATTTGATTGCCGTAAAGCGCAGTAAATTTCTGGTTGCAGTAAATCGTAGTCCGTAAATTCAAGCCAAGGTAGATAGGTACAAGTAGTGATATGGTTGCAATAAATCGCAGTCCGTAAATTCAAGCCAAGGTAGTTATGTGAAGCAGATCCAATAATCGATACGAAAACAGGTTAATAAAATATTCACGAGTCTAAGATACACACGCTGCCGAGGTAACTACAGAAGTGATGCACGCACGCATACAAGTTATGACGCCGTTTGGATGCAAAACACCCTCACCCTTCAACCCTTTTGTCATTGTTTACTTAAACAATGATTCGTTTCCCAGAATAGCCAAAGCATGCTGTCCCTTTCTTAGCGTTTGTTGTTGTTGTTTATCACTGGTTTGCTGTGTATTGCTACAAACACTTAAAGGGACAGCATGATTTGGCTATTCTGGGAAACGAAAACATAGGCGAATCCAGTTTTTTACCTGAGTTAATAACAAAATAAATCTTATTGAAGTTTGTTAAAAAGGAAAATTAATTCAGTTAGTTTTCTGTATGAATAACATTAATATTAAATGTACTTAACTGATATCCTAAAACTTGGAACAAATTCCCAATTTCCGGGAAAGATTTCCCGGAAAAAAATGTTAATGGTAAGGAAGTCTCCATTTTTTTTGACTCTATTCTTTGAACTTTAGGTAAATTAGCTCACCTAATTCCGATCACTGCTAATGACACAGATGCTTATGCCATATTTTATTAGATTGCTTACACATTAATCTCATTAGAAAAATCATAAAAAAAACATTTATCAATAAAACTGGCAATTATAGCAATTAACTGTAAAATTTTGGGTTTTATCACTAAAAACAAATAAATGTAATGTGTAAATCGGTAAAAAAAAAACAATTATCTGACTTCATCTAACATAATAATGACACAGATGCTTATGCCATATTTTATTAGATTGCTTACACATTAATCTCATTAGAAAAATCATAAAAAAAACATTTATCAATAAAACTGGCAATTATAGCAATTAACTGTAAAATTTTGGGTTTTATCACTAAAAACAAATAAATGTAATGTGTAAATCGGTAAAAAAAAAAACAATTATCTGACTTCATCTAACATAACCAGTGATCGGAATTAGGTGAGCTAAAATACCTAAAGTTCGAAAAATAACAGAGACTAAGTGGAGACGCCTTGCGACTAAATATTTTTCCGGGAAAATTTTCCCGGGTTTCGAGAAATTACTTAGGTCCATCTAAAATTAATACAGTAAAATAACAATCGAATTAATTTCCTCTTCTTATTATTGATAACAAGAAGAGGAAACGAATTCGATTGTTGTAAAAAACGGTAAGCACGATTTTTATTGTTTTCAACAAATAAAATGAACGATGTAAGTAAGCGCGGAAGCTAATGTGATTTATAAACCAGCTTTAGTAAATAGCTATAGTAATAAAAACATTTATTTAAGCAAGGGAATAAAAAAGCCATTTTATAGTTTTTGTACCATTTATTCATTTTGTACAGATAATGGAACTCAAAATCAATAATTAAGAAAGTAACCAGTCCTACCTAAGATACACAGTCGGAACTCTAAACATTATTTCCATTGATGTTGAATTTGTCCCTTAATCTGAATCGCTAACGTTTTCATCATGGACGGAGTATAAAGAAATATCTTCGTCCGGAGAATTAAAGAAAATCATTAGGAGTTTTTCCATATTATCTATTTTCAAACGATTTCTTTTTGTACTTAAAATCCATTTATACGTAGAGAAGGACCTTTCAACATCAACTGAAGTTACAGGTACATATTTATAGAATGACAATAATTCATTTTCATTATCTAATCCTTTATCTATATTTTCACAAATGTCTCTTAATGCATCTAGATCGGGATTTCTGTCCATAACGTTTTCTAATTTTTGTTTTACTGGTTCAGAAGAACACCAGCTTAGAACAATTCTTGCTTCATCAAAAATATGGAAAGATTCCGTCAACAATAAGTTAGACTTTTGCAATTTTTTTAATGAAATTTGAATTATTTTAAAATATTCGTCAATGTAATCTAAATCAGTTTTTAAACTTTCTTTTCCTAGGACAGTTTTAGCATGCCTGATAGACAAAGAATCAGAACTTCTTAGAAGTCTTACAATAGTTTTTATTTCTTCGTAATATTCAGCATAATACGAAGCTGCTTCTAGCCATGTACCCCACCTTGTTATGACAGGTTCAGGTGGCAATGGCAGGCTCGGAAATTTTTCCCTTAACAATTTTACTCTATTAGGAGCCTTTAAAAATATTTTTTTTACATTTGAAATTAAAGTATCCACATCCGCATATTGTGTCCGTATTTTTTCTGCAACGCGGTTAAGAGCGTGTGCTAAACAGGTAACATGTATCATATTTGGCAAGGAGTTCTTTAACATTCTTCCTGCTTTTAACATATATGCTACGCTATCAGAACATAAAACTAAAACATCTCCTACTTTGTCTTCATACGAGTCTCCCCACATATTTTCTAGGCATCCAATCACAAAATGAGCTATTGTCTCTCCATTTACTTTTTCTAACATTTTGCAAGCTATTAAAAATGGTTTGTTTGTTGCGAGATTTAAAGGTTTTACAAGAAAATTTACAATATAACGACCTAAATAGTCGGTAGTTTCATCTAGAGATATCCAAAGTTTCTGATTAAGAACATGGTCATGGATTAATGCAATTTTTTTTTTAAAAACTACGTCTAAATAAACCTTTCTCAATAACGATTCATCGGGAATCCTTTTAACATTTGTACATTTACAACACATATATTTCATTAAAAAAGTTTTAAACTCTGGTCGATTTACTCGTGACCAGGGTATGTTACACAATATAAGAAATTGTATTAAATCTAAATAAAATTCTTCGTTCACTTGCCTAGCAGTACCTTGATGTTTTGGTCCGTCAATATGCCTCTGTATATTGCTTTTTTTGCATACAATAGAATTCTCACATTTAGAACAAAATATCGTGTTGCTAGCGGGGTCGTGGTACAATTCGGGGTGATCTCTAATCCACGACTGTACAATCCCGTCGGTAGGTTTGGTCGCCATTTATTTGCTAGTTGCGTTGAGGCAGAAAAATTACTGAAAACAATGAGACAAATATATAGTTTCTACACTTTTCCAGGGACGTCTTCGCGTAAAATATAGTTTGATGATAGAATTGCCAGTAGCTCCAACATTTGTGCACGAACTCAAATATAAAACACTGAATAAAATTCCATAAATAAATAGTTGCATAAAATTGTTTGAATTTGGTAAATTTATCAAAAGCAGTCTAATATTTAGAATGTTTTAAAAGTGTAGTACAAATCAAAGACTTACCAAGTAATTTGATTGCCGTAAAGCGCAGTAAATTTCTGGTTGCAGTAAATCGTAGTCCGTAAATTCAAGCCAAGGTAGATAGGTACAAGTAGTGATATGGTTGCAATAAATCGCAGTCCGTAAATTCAAGCCAAGGTAGTTATGTGAAGCAGATCCAATAATCGATACGAAAACAGGTTAATAAAATATTCACGAGTCTAAGATACACACGCTGCCGAGGTAACTACAGAAGTGATGCACGCACGCATACAAGTTATGACGCCGTTTGGATGCAAAACACCCTCACCCTTCAACCCTTTTGTCATTGTTTACTTAAACAATGATTCGTTTCCCAGAATAGCCAAAGCATGCTGTCCCTTTCTTAGCGTTTGTTGTTGTTGTTTATCACTGGTTTGCTGTGTATTGCTACAAACACTTAAAGGGACAGCATGATTTGGCTATTCTGGGAAACGAAAACATAGGCGAATCCAGTTTTTTACCTGAGTTAATAACAAAATAAATCTTATTGAAGTTTGTTAAAAAGGAAAATTAATTCAGTTAGTTTTCTGTATGAATAACATTAATATTAAATGTACTTAACTGATATCCTAAAACTTGGAACAAATTCCCAATTTCCGGGAAAGATTTCCCGGAAAAAAATGTTAATGGTAAGGAAGTCTCCATTTTTTTTGACTCTATTCTTTGAACTTTAGGTAAATTAGCTCACCTAATTCCGATCACTGCTAATGACACAGATGCTTATGCCATATTTTATTAGATTGCTTACACATTAATCTCATTAGAAAAATCATAAAAAAAACATTTATCAATAAAACTGGCAATTATAGCAATTAACTGTAAAATTTTGGGTTTTATCACTAAAAACAAATAAATGTAATGTGTAAATCGGTAAAAAAAAAACAATTATCTGACTTCATCTAACATAATAATGACACAGATGCTTATGCCATATTTTATTAGATTGCTTACACATTAATCTCATTAGAAAAATCATAAAAAAAACATTTATCAATAAAACTGGCAATTATAGCAATTAACTGTAAAATTTTGGGTTTTATCACTAAAAACAAATAAATGTAATGTGTAAATCGGTAAAAAAAAAAACAATTATCTGACTTCATCTAACATAACCAGTGATCGGAATTAGGTGAGCTAAAATACCTAAAGTTCGAAAAATAACAGAGACTAAGTGGAGACGCCTTGCGACTAAATATTTTTCCGGGAAAATTTTCCCGGGTTTCGAGAAATTACTTAGGTCCATCTAAAATTAATACAGTAAAATAACAATCGAATTAATTTCCTCTTCTTATTATTGATAACAAGAAGAGGAAACGAATTCGATTGTTGTAAAAAACGGTAAGCACGATTTTTATTGTTTTCAACAAATAAAATGAACGATGTAAGTAAGCGCGGAAGCTAATGTGATTTATAAACCAGCTTTAGTAAATAGCTATAGTAATAAAAACATTTATTTAAGCAAGGGAATAAAAAAGCCATTTTATAGTTTTTGTACCATTTATTCATTTTGTACAGATAATGGAACTCAAAATCAATAATTAAGAAAGTAACCAGTCCTACCTAAGATACACAGTCGGAACTCTAAACATTATTTCCATTGATGTTGAATTTGTCCCTTAATCTGAATCGCTAACGTTTTCATCATGGACGGAGTATAAAGAAATATCTTCGTCCGGAGAATTAAAGAAAATCATTAGGAGTTTTTCCATATTATCTATTTTCAAACGATTTCTTTTTGTACTTAAAATCCATTTATACGTAGAGAAGGACCTTTCAACATCAACTGAAGTTACAGGTACATATTTATAGAATGACAATAATTCATTTTCATTATCTAATCCTTTATCTATATTTTCACAAATGTCTCTTAATGCATCTAGATCGGGATTTCTGTCCATAACGTTTTCTAATTTTTGTTTTACTGGTTCAGAAGAACACCAGCTTAGAACAATTCTTGCTTCATCAAAAATATGGAAAGATTCCGTCAACAATAAGTTAGACTTTTGCAATTTTTTTAATGAAATTTGAATTATTTTAAAATATTCGTCAATGTAATCTAAATCAGTTTTTAAACTTTCTTTTCCTAGGACAGTTTTAGCATGCCTGATAGACAAAGAATCAGAACTTCTTAGAAGTCTTACAATAGTTTTTATTTCTTCGTAATATTCAGCATAATACGAAGCTGCTTCTAGCCATGTACCCCACCTTGTTATGACAGGTTCAGGTGGCAATGGCAGGCTCGGAAATTTTTCCCTTAACAATTTTACTCTATTAGGAGCCTTTAAAAATATTTTTTTTACATTTGAAATTAAAGTATCCACATCCGCATATTGTGTCCGTATTTTTTCTGCAACGCGGTTAAGAGCGTGTGCTAAACAGGTAACATGTATCATATTTGGCAAGGAGTTCTTTAACATTCTTCCTGCTTTTAACATATATGCTACGCTATCAGAACATAAAACTAAAACATCTCCTACTTTGTCTTCATACGAGTCTCCCCACATATTTTCTAGGCATCCAATCACAAAATGAGCTATTGTCTCTCCATTTACTTTTTCTAACATTTTGCAAGCTATTAAAAATGGTTTGTTTGTTGCGAGATTTAAAGGTTTTACAAGAAAATTTACAATATAACGACCTAAATAGTCGGTAGTTTCATCTAGAGATATCCAAAGTTTCTGATTAAGAACATGGTCATGGATTAATGCAATTTTTTTTTTAAAAACTACGTCTAAATAAACCTTTCTCAATAACGATTCATCGGGAATCCTTTTAACATTTGTACATTTACAACACATATATTTCATTAAAAAAGTTTTAAACTCTGGTCGATTTACTCGTGACCAGGGTATGTTACACAATATAAGAAATTGTATTAAATCTAAATAAAATTCTTCGTTCACTTGCCTAGCAGTACCTTGATGTTTTGGTCCGTCAATATGCCTCTGTATATTGCTTTTTTTGCATACAATAGAATTCTCACATTTAGAACAAAATATCGTGTTGCTAGCGGGGTCGTGGTACAATTCGGGGTGATCTCTAATCCACGACTGTACAATCCCGTCGGTAGGTTTGGTCGCCATTTATTTGCTAGTTGCGTTGAGGCAGAAAAATTACTGAAAACAATGAGACAAATATATAGTTTCTACACTTTTCCAGGGACGTCTTCGCGTAAAATATAGTTTGATGATAGAATTGCCAGTAGCTCCAACATTTGTGCACGAACTCAAATATAAAACACTGAATAAAATTCCATAAATAAATAGTTGCATAAAATTGTTTGAATTTGGTAAATTTATCAAAAGCAGTCTAATATTTAGAATGTTTTAAAAGTGTAGTACAAATCAAAGACTTACCAAGTAATTTGATTGCCGTAAAGCGCAGTAAATTTCTGGTTGCAGTAAATCGTAGTCCGTAAATTCAAGCCAAGGTAGATAGGTACAAGTAGTGATATGGTTGCAATAAATCGCAGTCCGTAAATTCAAGCCAAGGTAGTTATGTGAAGCAGATCCAATAATCGATACGAAAACAGGTTAATAAAATATTCACGAGTCTAAGATACACACGCTGCCGAGGTAACTACAGAAGTGATGCACGCACGCATACAAGTTATGACGCCGTTTGGATGCAAAACACCCTCACCCTTCAACCCTTTTGTCATTGTTTACTTAAACAATGATTCGTTTCCCAGAATAGCCAAAGCATGCTGTCCCTTTCTTAGCGTTTGTTGTTGTTGTTTATCACTGGTTTGCTGTGTATTGCTACAAACACTTAAAGGGACAGCATGATTTGGCTATTCTGGGAAACGAAAACATAGGCGAATCCAGTTTTTTACCTGAGTTAATAACAAAATAAATCTTATTGAAGTTTGTTAAAAAGGAAAATTAATTCAGTTAGTTTTCTGTATGAATAACATTAATATTAAATGTACTTAACTGATATCCTAAAACTTGGAACAAATTCCCAATTTCCGGGAAAGATTTCCCGGAAAAAAATGTTAATGGTAAGGAAGTCTCCATTTTTTTTGACTCTATTCTTTGAACTTTAGGTAAATTAGCTCACCTAATTCCGATCACTGAACATAACTAAGCCCTAAATGATTCTAAATGATCTAGTATAGACTACAATCTCCTTACAGCTTTGCAACCATCTTCCAATCACCCTGTATATATTTTACACCTTCAGCTCTGCTTGCAGCTCTGCAAGCAGAGCTAGTAAGTAATAATTACTTAGAATGTTTTACCTATAATTCTGGATCCGGATGCCATCCAAGCTTTAAATACGATTCAAACCTACCAGCGTCGGAGAGCATTGAAATGCATTTTAAAACATGCTAGGGGAAAATGAAACATCTGCGAAGCAGTTAAGTTCCTTGTTTGCATGCAATATCTACTTACGAATCTATTTATGTCAGTGACAAAGCTCAAAGCTGTGTAAATTGCATGCAAATAAGGAACTTAACTGCTTTGTTCATAATTCAATTTCCTTTAGCATGTTATAAAATGCTCTCCAATGCACGCCGGTAAGTGTGACTCGTGAAAATTTGTGTGTTTATTCGTCTAGAAATAATGAAGTCTACCATAATAGGTACCTTACCTAACCTAAACTTGAACTGGTCACTGCAAATTTAAAGGCAAATAACGTAAAATCCGTCAAAATCGGTACGTCATCCACGACAATCTGACCACAATACAACATGACCTTCAAATATTGAATCATTAGAACCTATCTAAGAAGTTACAACTCATGTACTGTATGCCTAAACACTACATATTGAGGAAAATACGGGTATGCATTATTTTAAGTAATTAGTAACTCAAAATTATGCATTACCTATTATAAATAATAATTAAAACTTGTAATTACCGTCATTCCCAGGATATCCCGGTAGAACTTCGCGGTGAGAGTTCTGTCGGCTACTTTGAACACGAAATGTAATGCACGCCCGGAAACCATTTTAATGAGATTTTTGATAGGAAAGTAAATTGCTTGTAATGAAGCAACTATTTGTAAATAACTATTTCTCACTGAAAAGTTGAAAAGAGCAAGTTACGACTCTTCCGAGTTAGAAAATGAAATGAAATGAAATGAATGACAATTGACATGACAGAACAGCGAGCGTTGCCAGTATGAATTTCGTATAAGGTACGGTTTTTTCCCCCAAAAAGGTATGGCTTATCGTTGCAAGGTACGGTTTCCAAAATGTTATGCCTAAAAGCTTTTTTATAGATTTCTTTTAAAATTGTGTATATAACGACCTCTGTGGCCCAGTGGGTGAAGGTCCGCCTGGGACGCAGAAGGTTGCGGGTTCGATTCGCGGGACAAATGTTTGCATGTTCTGCAGATATTTGTCTCGGGTCTGGGTATTTTTTATGTATTTACAAAAAAAGGTATATATGTAATATATCGATCATGTGGTTAATGGTAAATGGTAATGGTAAATAAATAAAATAACTTGAGAGGTGTCAAGGGACGCCCGGATGAAACGAAATTCCTTTAACTTCACCCACTCAGGCATCTCAGGTACCTCAGGCACCTCAGGCACCTCCGGCAACTCCGGCAACTTCGGCACCGCAGGCCCCTCAGGCACCTCAGGCAATTCAGGCACCTCAGGCACCTCCGGCACCTCCGGCACCTCCGGCACTTCCGGTACCACAGGCACCTCAGGCACCTCCAGCACCTCAGGCACCTCCGGCACCTCCGGCACCTCCGGCACCTCAGGCACCTCCGGCATCTCCGGCACCTCAGGCCCCTCAGGCAATTCAAAAAGTGTCGTTACAACTTTTGGTCTTAATTTTTTCCGTCTAGCCCTCTTTCGCAACGCGCGATAAGGAACTTCTTCGTTCCAAAACATGCAAAAAGAGGTAATCACCACAGCGATTTGAACTGTATACAAGCCTATACGGCGAGGCTAACTAACGAGCACTTAGCATAGAGGGTTGAAATAAGCGCACAAGTCTTTATACAATGACGTCATCAGCCCAACCATTTGACAATTAAAAAGTGTCGTTACAACTTTTGGTCTTAATTTTTTCTGTCTAGTCCCCTTTCGCAACGCGCGATAAAAAATTTCGTTCCAAAAAATAATGCGGGACGTAATCACACAGCATCATGCAGCCCCCAACTAAGCAGAGCTTGTATTATGGGAACCACATGATTGTAATACTACACATTTTTTTTTTGTTAATACGCAATTTTTACAGGTAGTATGTATTAGCTATACCTAGTTACGTTTAATAAACATAATGATGTAGGTGAAATTTAAGTACTTTAGTTAAGGCAACTATAAGGGTAAAAAAAAAATACCTAGAAAATAATAATACAAAGGTTCAGCAATAATATCATTTTGATTCTATCACGTTTTCTTACCAAAAAACTTGCACCAATGTGATCAATTTTGGTGCAAAATTTTGGTAGGAAAACGTGTTGGGTTCTATATGATATTCTTGCTGAACCTTTGTATTGTTATTTTGACCGTGAAGGTTTACTATTTTGCATAACTATATTCAGTGATTTTATATCTTCAAAAATGTTGAATAGTGCGATTCTATGTGATGCTGCAGCATCACGTTACCTGGTCACGTGACCTCATTTACTAACTCAGTTGCAAACTGAAATGATATACACCGGTCCTGCTTATGCATACTTTGTCAGTTTGTCAATTAACGTTCTTTGTATTTCGAAAGATGAAATATCAAAACATGCAAATAAAGGTTCAATGGCGACCGTTTCGGTGTCCAACTGAGTTAGTAAATTACAGAGGTCTTGCAAACTTTTTATTTGTAATTTTCACACGCAGGCAACGGACAAAAAGTCCGAAAACGGACCAAAAAGTCCGCATCGGCAACGCTGGAATAATGTCACTAGGATGTCACTTCACTTCACTTCGTTTCTTCTTTATTCAGTGGCTTCTGGGATATATTCCACAATTTCTGTACTATCAAGTATATTTGTTCATAATTGAGACAACGTAGTACGGTTTACTAATCTAGTCGTACAGTCTTCAGGACCTGCAGGCCTACCACCGAATCCAGCTCAATTCCAATTCCAATTCAAATCACAATCCAGTTTTTATCTCGATTGGCGTTTAATCGGCACTTTTGAATAAAATCGACTTTTAAATTTAAACCGCGTCGTTGATCGACTTTATTTTGATACATTTTTTTAAGCTATTGCATAGCTTCATAATTCCATAATTCCGTAACGAAAAAAAACCTCACGCTCCCCACTCCGACGGGCACGGAGGTGTGGCTTGAAGGCCGTGCATTGTCTAACGTCGTTTCTTTTCGGCAGTCTTCGACACGGTGTTTGTGTGCGTGCAACTAGACGTATTGTACGACTCTACGAAGCTCGCACGAATCGAGACGATCACCACGCTCAAAAAGTGTAACTTCAATTAATATCAAAGAAAAAGAAATACTGCATAAATAAAATAAATAAATAATTATAATTGCATAAGTTGATACAAAATGCTATGCTTATAGCTTTACCGCGGGGCAGTCCCCGAGTGCCACACGTCTTTTTTTTCCTTCGCCCTTTTGAGCAGGCTAAAGTCCATCAAACATACAGCCAAATCTTTTGTTTCGTGTAGCCATAGAAAACTCAACCAAAAACGATGTACCAACAATAAGATTTGAATTAAAATTATAAAATTAATAATAAATCAACCAGATTAAATAACATTTTTCCAAAAAATCACTTCTTATGATGGTTATTTAAGTGAAAGTACTGAAATCTGTAAAATGGATTAAATACTTATGGTAGAATGAAACGTAGAATCATTGCTTGTTGAATGATTTTAAAACACAATCGCTCGCTTGAAAACCGGACCCTTTGATCTGATGAACGCTTCTATTGCCTCGTGAACTGTTATTTTTTTATTATACTACTTGATGATAGAACAAGCACATGGCCCACCGGATGTTAAGTGGTAACCATTACCTATCACAAAGCATTGCAATTTCAAGTTGTGTTGATTTTTTAGAACTGAGTAAATTCTATTGAAAACTCGATTCAAATCTCGTTTTATAAACGTCAAATTCATTCAAAAGTGCCAAATAACTGACAAAGTCGATTGAGTTTAATTCAAATCAATTCCACCAGGTGTCATTTCAAATTCTGTCTATTTGGTTTCAATAGTGCGAAATAACAGTAAATTGCAAATTTATCGAGAACTGGATCAAAATTGAGCGTCGGTGGTACGGCCCCTGACGTCCTGTTTAAAACATAAATAAATAGTTTTTAGTTACAAATAAGTAGGTTGGATCAAAGAGGTTGGATTTTTTTATGAGTTGGACTTAGTCTGAGGAGTTGGATTGATAGGCACACCTAAGTAGGTAGGTGGTGTACCTGTCTACATAAATAAATAGTTTTCATTACAATTAAGTAGGTTGGTTTGATAGACACATATAACCCCAGGATGGTGTAGTGCCTGGGGTGGGCACTTGGGCAATTTTGGATTACTAATACTAATACCTACTAGTAATAATTTAATCAGTACCAAGGTTGGGGTCATGCATCGTAGTATTAAGTAATTAGATTGATATCCAGATATAAATTGTAGTTATCTTTCCTGGCGCGCAGAAATAACCAAAACAGAAGCAAAATTTAATTATGAGATTGATATTCAAATATAAATTGCAGAAATAACCATACAAGGTCCAAGTTTTAGATCATGCATGATAGTATTCATTGATTTGTGAATTGATAATTATAACCTAATAATTGGGCAGGTATAAATCGTGGTTTTATTTTTCATATTTTCATATTGTTTCTTATTTCTACCTTCGCTAGAAAAATTTCGCGGCTCGCTCCACTCGTCATTTTGATTGCACGCTTATGTTCCGTAATGGTACTACGCACTAAAATATTGACCAATAAAGGTGTAATGGTCGAAACTACCGTAACCCATTCTAAAAAGTTTGCAACAATGACAAAATAGACCACAACTGCTAATTAAATTAATAAAAAAAAATTCAACACAGGTGAAAATCCTCTGAGTCAGGACTATGTGACTTTTGGATGTTTTGTTTATGACAGAGGAGGGCTTCAGTCGGGTAAAAAGGCAGCATAACGCAATTCTGAAGCTAGGTCGGTACTTCGCATCCGCGTAGGTAGGTTAGCGTACTAGCCTCGGCCGAGGCTAGTGAATTACCTACTTATTATTACGACCTTGTGGCGCAGTGGGCGAAGGCCCGCCTGAGACGCAGAAGGCTGCGGGTTCGATCCCGCTGCGGGACGAATGTTTGCATGTTCTGCAGATATTTGTCTCCGGTCTGGGTGTCTTCTATGCATCATAAGTATGTATTTACAAAAAAACATGTTATGTATTATATCAATCATGTGGTTCCCAAAATACAAGCTCTGCTTAGTTTGGGCCTACATGATGCTGTGTGATAACGTCCAGCAATATTTATTTATTATTTATTATTATTAACTCATTTCATCAGTTAGATCGCCATCGAAGAACATGAATAGTCTAAAATATCTTCTTCTACATACTCTGCTTGAATTATGCATCTATATATTAAGAAGGATTCTAGTGTTCTGTGTTCTTAGGTAGGTTCCTTGAAAAACTTCTACTTACGTATTCTTTACTAAGTAGCATAACAACTATATAGCCATAAACACCACTTGGTAAGGTAGATAGTAGGGTAGGTACATAAGTGAACCTAATTTGGTAATAGGGAAGGAATCTGGTGTTCGTGTAGGCACGTAGTAGTATTATTGAAAAAAAGGGCCACAGAATAGGTGAGTACCTACTCTGTGGCCTTTTTTTAGGTATCTAATAATGTAAGGAAATGAGGAAGTCAGGATACTAGTTTATCTTCCCTAAAACAGTTTAATCAAAGTCCATTTTCAATCATTCACATAAAAACTACATATAATTTCATACAGAAATACGATTAAATATATTTTCTTCTTATACACTAGCTACATTCATTATTTTTCATGGTGGTAATATTTTTTTTTACGTTTTCCGATAATATGCAATAAATTTATCTTATTCAAATATTTCATAATAATTAAGTTTTCTATTGATTTAAGTACTACTTTTTGTAAATAGTCACGTAGATTTCATTTTAATTTTATCCATTTTATCAGGTATTCCGTTTGTTGAGATATGATTAGGCTGAGATATTTAATACTCTTCTAGAAGAGTATTACATTCTTAATTTGGTTATTAGCAGACAACATATAACAAATAAAAAAAATAAGTTATGCTGCATTGAATGCAAAATATTAAAATTTTTAGATTTTGTGTAGGCTTTCCCTTTAGTATGGTTCCATAACGTAGGTATGTTTAAATAGAAAATTCACCACGATTGTTTTACAAGCAATGGACAGAATGATAAATACTTTACATTAAATATTAATAAATTAAAAACAGACGATATCTTTAAAATTACTGACTAGATCAGCTGCATTTCATGCAAAAAATTGTTCTCAACAGTTACTTATGTAGCTGATGGATTAGCAATTATGCTGCGATAGGATAACGTTCATAGATTTTTATAAATACTCTGAAATATTTCTTATTAAAATTATTTAAAATAGTATTAAAAATAATTTGAACTTAGGCTCATGTAGGTAGGTACCTATGTATATAAAATGTTGATTTTGTAAGTGATTTGTTCTCTGGAATACTTATTTTGATTGAGTTTGAAATCTTAATATAATCTACAAATGTATAAGTTAGGCTGTGTCGCATAAAATATGTAGGTAAAATACCAACATACATGTAAATCATACAATGATTAATACATACAGAAGAGTAACTTACGTGGTAAAATGCAATGGATGAGTGTAATAGGAACTAAATAAAAAGTAAATAGGTAGGTAACACCATGTACAAAATTCCTTCTAACAATTGACCAAGTCTTTTAAGTTTTAAATTATAAAATAGTAATTTAGTTTTCTATGATTAATTCAACAAGTTAGTCCCATGACGAAATACCAGCTTAGCTTTTACACAAATAAAAAAAACATTAATAGAGTCCTTCTGCATCTATCGATAATGAATAATGATGTTTTTGGAGTAAGCCTTTGAACGTAATACAATATGCGACAGTTAAACAATGAAGGTCAGATATCAGACCTCAAATATTATTTAAAGCCGCTGTAGCATACTAAAAAGGTTTAATAAATTTATGATACCAGTTGCGTTAGCGACTACCATTTCCATTAATGAGTTTACATCGAATACCTAAAGAATTTATATTAATTAAACATACATTTATAATTTCAATTAAAAACAACTTTCAGATAACGATTCAGATCAATTTTTAGGCTTTTCTTTTTCAGTGGCGTCCTTTTCTTTTTCCTTCTCCTTCTCCTTCTTCTCTTGCATCTGTTGTAAATGTGCAGGTAATGCTTTCAAAATAGCATGCACCTGGAAAATTAAATGTGTGGTAAATATGGCTGGTATTATGAACCGATCTCAACTTTGTTAGCAAACTCTAGGTATGGTCTGAAAATGATACTTTTTTTATCACTCACAAGCTAGGTATCGATTTGAGATCGCCTAATTCGCATAATCTTTAAAATAGTAACAGGTTTAATTATGAAGTACTAGCTTCCGCGCGTAGCTTCGCTCGCGTGGTACCCGGTTTAAAAAATAGCCTATGTGTTAGTCCAGGTCGTTACGAAGTTGAGTAGATCGCCGGTCGGTGAATGTAGGCTTAAGGAAATCAGGGAACGGGGCTTACTTCAAATAAATATTAAAAAAACAAAATACCTCCTCAGCGACAGCCATCAGTACGAATTCAAATTGTTGTTTGGTAGCAACAGTGCGCGACCGCTGGTCACGAATGTGTTCGAGAGTCGCAGCAATGTCAATTTCCTTAGCGCCTTTTGCCATGCGATTCAACACCATGTCTATCAGACAGTAAGTACCGGTGCGTCCTGCTCCATCGCTAGAAATAAAAACTATATTTTATTAAATCTATAATACATAATATTCTTTAAAAAAAACCGACTTCAATACTTTAACTAAATGTAGTAACTTAAACTAAAGAGTAAGCTTTTTAGAGCAATAAGAAAGGTTTTATGCGCAATGCGCTCATTAGGGGAAGCCTATGTCCAGCAGTGGACTGCTATAGGCTGATGATGATGATGAGATAAGACCCTACGGTACCTACCGACGGAAATTACAAGAAAGAATGCGGTTTTTAAGTTTTGCAGGAAAAGTATCAATCCCTCAGAAATAAAGTTTATATGGACCACCTCAGAAGTATGATCTACCAAAAAAAAACATTAAAATCGATTCATTATTGGCGGAGTTATCGCATAACATACATACAAAAAAATAAAAAAGCAACATACAGTCGAATTGAGAACCTCCTCCTTTTTGAAGTCGGTTCCGAATTGATTCTTTTATTAACAATTCTGTAGCAGACGAGTCATCAAGAAATATTATGAAGATGTCCTCCAGCGAGATGGATCGATAGCGGTATCTGGCTCAGACTAGCGCAGGTTCGAGGCGAGTGGCATAATCCAAAAGAAGGCCGCCCAGCAGTGGGTCGACCGCTAATAATGATGACGATGATGATGATTATGATGATGTACTAATAATCGGTAAGTAGTGTATGTTCACTGTATTGATATCGATTTTAAAGTGAGTCAAAAAAGCACAGGATACAATTATAAAAACAAAACTACCGACTGCTAAAAATTAATAAACTGAAAAGAGAAAAGCGCTTTATGCCGCGAGTAGATTTATTTTATTACTTATTAAATTACCTACCTGCAATGGACCACAATGGGGCAGGATCTTCCACGGTATGATTTATTCACCTTCCTGTAGACAAACAAAAATCATGAATATTAATTTTAAATGCGTGATCGTAGATAGGTAGTAGGTAGATCCTTCTAGGTACAATAGGTAGAAAAATTCTAATTAGTCCATCATTTACATTATCAAAAAACATTGAACACGTATTTTTTCTTTAGTTAATTAAACAAAAAATTACAAAGACGTAGTGCGTTGAAATTCCACATGACGTCACGGCTTAGTACCCTTTATACCTAGTCACGAGCCCCCACTCCCGAACTTTGACGCTCTATATGTCAGTCAATTATTATTTATTTGATAAATAAAAAAAAAGACGTGTGGCACTCGGGGACTGCCGCGGTAAAGCTATTGCATAGCATTTTGTATCAACTTATGCAATTATAATTATTTATTTATTTTATTTATGCAGTATTTCTTTTTCTTTGATATTAATTCAAGTTACACTTTTTGAGCGTGGTGACCGATAAGAAAACATTTTTTTTCTTTTATTAAATAAAAATACGTCTAGTTGCACGCACACAAACACCGTGTCGAAGACTGCCGAAAAGAAACGACGTTAGACAAAGCACGGCCTTCAAGCCACACCTCCGTGCCCGTCGGAGTGGGGAGCGTGAGGTTTTTTTTCTTTACGGAATTTCTGGATTCGGTCCCCGCGCTCAAGGCCCTCGATAGAAGCTATGCAATAGCTTAAAAATACATGACCAATATTTTTTGTTGATCTATCTGACGGACTAATTAGAATTATTCTTTTTTTACCCAGTCGTCATCCCTATCCCAAGTAGCTAAGGTTTTGGTTACACTGGCTAATAATAACGCCTTGGTAGTAAGTACTCAATATGTTTAGGTGTTTTGATTTACCTTCTGAACTCAAGCAGCGCCTTAGTTGATGAAGGCACGCCATTTTCGGACCATGAGAGGAAGTGGAACTGCGTGACGGTGCGCGTCTCGCCGGTGCGCTGGTTCTTCAGATAGAAGCTGCGCACGAGGTAGTCATCGCACCAGATGTGCTCGCTCACTAGATGCACCTGATTGAACAATTCAACGTTTTTTATTTTTATTTTTGGTATTACACTTTATTCATTTTAAAACTCATAAAAAATAGATTTTTTTCTACAAAGTTTAAAACATTATTAATCTATTATATACATTAATAACATCAAAAACATTATAGTAAAAAATGTATAAAAACGAGAGACCACCGACCGTGGGGCAAGGCTCAAACGGTGAGTGGCTATATAGCAGAGGAGCCTCCGCAAAATGCGGAGGTTATTATTAATTGTCCATAAATAATTTACTTTTCACTTCTCTTGCTCAAAAAGTGTATCATAATAGTGTAGCTTAGCGGGCCTAAAACTCGAGTTTAATACCTAGGGCTAAAAAGTTTTTTTTCTTTTTAATTTTTGTCTAAAATCATCAGCACGTACAAAGCATTCGTTCTCTTATATAAAAACTCGACTTCTTGGTGCTCCGTCAATCTTTTTTTTTGAAAATAGAACCGTCTTGGTGATGTTTTATGAAGGTTGATTCTTCCCTTCACGGTAGAATGCGAACTGTTTCGTTGAGGGTTATTGAAGGTATAGAGATTTAAAAAAAAAGATGGTATTGGCGCTAAATCTCTAGAATTTTCTTCATTCCAAATCACAAACTTTTAAGTTTAACTTCCTGACTTTAACTTTCAAATTGTGAACGTGAAAAATGTCATCAAGTGATAGTGAAGATGCTAATATGCAAATGGAAGAAAAGGGCAAAGAAATAATTATGAATCTGTTGCCGACAAAATCACGTGAAATATATTTAAAGAGTTACGAAAATTTTATGAAATGGAGAGATGAGAAACGTGTGGATTCTTTTACAGAAGGGGTTTTTCTCACTTATTTTGATGAATTATCGAAAAAATTCAAATCGTCGACTCTTTGGAGCACATATTCAATGTTAAGAATGACCTTAAAAACGAGACACGACGTCGATATTAAAAAATATGTAAATTTAACGGCTTTACTGAAGAAATTGTCCACTGGATACAAGGCAAAAAAATCTAAAGTCACAACAAATCGACACAAGAAATCGAAACATTTTTAAATAACGCTCCAAATAAACAATACTTGGCAACAAAGGTAACCTACTTATGTACTCTACTCAAACTAAATAAATAGATACCTACCTACATACCTAAATTATGTACCTAGGTTATTACGATTATTAACACACTTATTTTTTTGTTCAACAGGTTGCTTTAATTTATGGAATCAGCGGTGCATGCAGAGGAATAGAGCTTGCCAATATAACGCTAGAAGACGTAGAAACGGATACAAACCTACAAGCTGTGAGTCTGCCGAACACGAAAACAAACAAAGAGCGTAAATTTGTCATCAGTGGAGAATACCTTAATATAGTTAAAGCCTATCAGGAGTTACGTCCCACTAATGTTTCAACGAGAAGATTTTTTTCTAAATTATCAAAATGCACAAGGCAAGTCATAGGCAAAAATAAATTTGGTAACATGCCTAAAGATATTGCCACTTATCTAAATTTACCAAATCCGGAACTCTACACGGGCCATTGTTTCCGCAGAACATCCGCGACTCTGTTGGCGGACTCTGGTGCGAATATAACGACATTAAAACGCCACGGTGGATGGAGGTCCGATCAAGTGGCTGAAGGTTATATAGAGGTCTCTATACAAAACAAGTATCACGTCACGCAGCGGATTATGGAAGGAATCAATATTCTACCAAACATTACAGAACCCCAAGCATCTACATCGCGGGATTGGATGAATATGTCAACTCAGCTGAAGCCGCACTCAGATCTTAATAATGCAGGAAACTCAAGCATGATTCGAGTCTCTCCAACTTTTACTCCACAACAATCAACTCAAAATATTATCACATCCCAATCACAGAGAACCGAAATAAAATTGCCCGGGAAAAACATATCACTAAACATTCAAAATTGCTCTAACTGCACATTTAATTTTTAATAAAATTTCTGAAAATTGACTAATTTGGAATTGTTTTATTTTCTCGCAATCGAAGTGAAAAGTAGAGTGTTTTACTCGGGCCAAAACCACCCATTATAACTCGGTCTTGTCATCCTCCCTCGCTAAGCTCGGGAGTATAACAACCTCGTATATAATGGGATGGTTTAGTCCCTTGTAAAACAATCTACTATTGACATTACAATATCTATTTCATTCATGACAAATTATTCTTATTTCAAATTCTTTGACATTGTTAGCAGACTGATTATTATTTAGGTTAGGTTAGTATCAAAAATTAAGTTTTTTGTTTTCGCTATTTTATAAAATTAATAATAACTATGTATTAATAGACCTAAGATGCTACTCTAAGACAAAGGTACTCTATTGACTTGGGTATGTCCGTAATAATAGATGTACATGTCAGTAAATAAATAAATAAAAACTATTCAGATCACTTTATAAAATAGGTTCAGATCGAATATCCGTACGTAAGCTGTACGCACATAGTTAAATAATGGGTCGAAAAGTTCGGTGTACGGTAAGTGTAGTGATAGGTACTTTATTTAAGCGATCGAGGATGTTATATGTATTTAGGAAGTTATTTCATTTATCATAAGTCATAACCTTAGTCGCTGACATAGTAGCAAACTGATGATATAAACTGATATTTTTTGTACCACAAAATAAGTATTTTAGGTGTTCTACGATAGGTACCGCTATCATGTCGTAGCACTTGAAAATCATTATTTACCATCGAGTTATTTACCTAACTGTAAAGTTCGCATTAACTATTTTTTTGTGAGTATCAGTACCCTTAGCAAACAATTTGTGAAACTTTGACATCACTATCCAAAATAGTCGAGCTGTAGTCGAGTCTAAGGTATGATTTTCACACTCAGGCTACGGTGCTACCACCACCACCACCAGCCTATATCAGTCGACTGCTGGACATAGGAAAGGGGATATGCACATTATTCCCACAAGCCTCTACAAATCATACGACACCCTATTGCAACAAAATACAAGTCTGCAAAATCCATTTTATCTGGGACAAAATCTGTAGATTGATAGAGATCGTTCTTCAGGCAAGCTGTGGTCTATGCAACCAAGCTGTCTTGTTGGCATTCAAAGTTAGTAGAAGTCAAGTAAAGGTAGGTAGGTATAGATAATAGGTTAACAAAATTTTATAAATGGATAAGAACTTCAAAACTCCGTCTCTCTCAGAGCATTCCCCAAATTAAACATCTTCAAATAAAGCTTACCATTTTGATCACAAGTTCAATGATTTCAAAATAACTGTTTGAAAAATTATATCATATATAATTAAACAACCACTCACTCACCCACTGACTGACATAATTGTTCTCTCCCAGATGCCACCCCGTAGGGTTAAAATTTTTGGTGGAATCGTATAGAGGGAATGGTGGTGACTTCAAAATTATGTAATTGTACTCGAAATAATCTATACCTAATAAAGCTATACCTCGTAGATATGGTAGAGCTCCGATCCCTCCTCAGGCCAGTAGCGGTGGCACAGCTGTTGTCCGTTCTCCGTGAGTCGCGTCAGCATCACCATCACCACGCTGCCTTGCTCCCACACCATCTGCCAGAAGTCGGGGGCGGTGTGCGCCAGCGGTCCCGCTGCGGCTATGTACGCTGGGTTGCGAGGGTCGTGGTCGGTCTGCAAACACAATCAGTGCTTTTGTCAAAAACAAAGATCAAAGATCACTCTTCTTGATTTATAAACCCTTTACTTGCCTACTTAGATTTCATATGAGCTAGTGGCCAAAACTAGTGTTGGAGTTTTTAGACGGCCCTAAAGCCTCCCACGCGGCTTATCAACTGAAAAATGTCAGACCAACATCTCAACGTGCCTTCCGAAGCACGCAAGCGCACAGTCAGATATAAATACCACTAAACGGTCACCAATTCATGTAGTGGACAGGCGTTGATATGCTATGAGCACCGAAGTAAAGCACATCAGCACTTCATCAAGGAAATAAATTCGTTTTAATTTAATCGAGTATGTAGTGTGAAGTAATTTCTCTCTACTCTCGTAAACAATACCTACAAAGCACCTCAAAAGAGTTATTAAAAATATCTTTAATCACCACACTTTGAATCGTCCATTTTTATTAAATTTACACCAATTCGTAACGCGATCAAACAGAATTGGCAAGAAACTCTGCTTAGCTTGTTAGCTTATATTTTTTAACATCGTTATTCGTATTAACTATTACATTGTTTTTGAGGAAGTTGGAGGCAGCTTCATCCCAAGCTTTTCTGTCATCTGCTCTACATCTACTCTAAATATCACGACAAAGTCGCGTTTTTTATAAATACAACTTACAATGGTAGAAGCATTGATGTAGTCAGATCCGACGTGGTTAGACAGTGTGTTGAGGGTAACCCTGGAATGGTCGTACGGAAGCACGTCTGCGTATCGGTTCTTGCCGGTGTTCTCTGGTTTCAGGGCCGCTGTGGTCGCGCAAGGCTCAGCCTCGTAAGCGCAAAGCGCACGCCATTCCTGCTCTAGGCGATCCTTGTTGCGAAGGTGATCTTCCATGTAGGCCTGTAAAGGTTTGAACTATAAAACTCTGTTCGTCGTTCTTATTTGTGTTGCCACTGGTTCATCCTGGTTCACGTTGGTTCTTACCTAATTCAATAATAGAATGATTACGTACCAGAACCATGTGTCCAGTAGAAATGTCCATGTTTGTCAAAGCTGGTTCCTCACTCCTGCACAGAAAGAAAAAAAACAATATTCAATATTGTATCAAATTGAAATTAATGGGATTGACGCGGAGGGAGAGCGTCGCGTTCACTCACCCTGATGAAGACTCTATTAACGAGTCGAAACGCCGTCGGTGCCTTCACTGACGTAAAGGTAGGTACGTGAAAATTCCCGTTTTTCAATATGAATGGGATTGAAGATGCTTAGCTTACCAAGAAGATGTGCTAGATCTGGTTGAAGGAGAGTTATTCCCTTCAGTCTCCCGAGACAGAGAAGTAATACGCTGTGGTGGATCCACGGGATGAGGCGTGGCAGCTGCCGTTGTCTGCTGTCCAGACCACTTGCCCGACATGCGAGCTCGGCAAAGCTCCTGCAACGACGTAAACACCTTTAAAACTCTTTTGATTTCAAAGTACTTGATCCACATCAGCTCTCTTCATAATCAAAACCATCTAACCTGATAATCTCTGGTAGCTTCAGCGTCGATATCAGCTGCGCCCGCGAGTCCTTGCATTTTCCTTTTGCCAGTCATATCGCGCCTCAGGAGAACAGCGAAGACCACTGCTCCGACAATGAGGACAGAGAAGCTCCCCACTAAAGCCAGAAGTACTGGTAGTTCTAAGCCAAAGAAGAGGTTATCACGAGATAAGGGTCGGACCACTGGGTGCTTGCTCTGAAATATAAGCATAGGTACATTATTGAAAGTTGTATGAGTAAACCCATTAAAGTTCCTGATAAATTAAAGTCATACCTGATCTCCAACCCCCGTTGACAGAACCTGTGCACCAGTTTGTATGCGTAACTGATCCTTGATAGTATCTAAAAAAAAAATGATGTTATGTCAACATCAAAGTTTCACATTCAAATCTAGTATCTAGTAGCTGTTTTATTTTATCTAATCGATTTTAAGGATCACTTACCGACACGTCTTGCTACATCGGTAGCACTATATCCCTTACTATTTTTCTCCACTTTGAACGTTACCTCGCCAGGATCGACCCTGAAATAAAAAATAAAATAACATGTTTATATCTATTTGAACCCAAACATAATTTAACATACATTTCACCACTAAGCTACTAGGTTATTACCTAGGATTGGTAAAGGTGTTTTTCTCTAAGCCAAGCATGTTCTCAAGTCTTGAAATAAAGGAGATCCCTTTCTCCCAGTCAGTGAGGAACCTGGGGTAAAGCCACATGACAACAATCATTATATCCTTGCAAATAAGCACACACACACAAGCAGTTACAGAAAGTTTTACCTATTCTTAAACAAAACATACGCATAAGAAGGGTCATACGCGTAATTGTTATGATCTTGCACGTCGCTTTTCATGGATTGGTGCCCATAAGACGGTCCATTAGCTGCAAAAATAATTAGGTATTTTTAAAAGTGCAGCACAAATGTAACGAAACGGCATAGTTATACAACATCAATTTAAGCATGCTATGGTTAAATTCTATCACAATTCATATTTGTTTTTTCATAATTGGTGTCTCTTTATAAATTTTAAACTTCTGATGTAGATCATAAAACATAAGAACACCAAAATGCTCGAACAATTAAACATAGCAGATATAAAACGATTATGGCCACATTTATTAATCAGAGTACTATTTAAACGTTAAGGAAAATCACGGTAACACAAACGTAGATGTAGGATATTGATTCAGCCCATACATTGAAGTGGAAATGCAATCACACAGAGAAGAACTTAGTATAAGAGTTGGCAAAGTAAAAGGAAGTAAACACATAGGCAACACATTTATAAAGGGCCGATGGGACCCCATGCTCTCATCTCAGGAAAAATTAAAAATGTGCAGTAAGGGAAACATTTAGTGCGGTGTTGTAGACAAGACTTGGAGGTGCATTTAAAATTTAGGAAAATATACGTTTGATTAAATGCATCGACAGCATAACGCTGGCCAGTCATCGAGGGAACATCGATTGAACTAAACAGCTTCCTGAAGCTGCCGTGACACTAACCTGTCACTGATCTATTGTGGTACAAAATCTTTAACATTTTCGCGTCCAAGCGAGGCCCGGGCTTTTTAACATCATCTCTTTCCCTACGCTTAAAGCCCCATTCGCTATCAAGCAAATCTTGAAGATCTTCGGTATATAATTTGTAATTTTCACCTGAAACATTGTCGGTATTTGTAACACCTTCGTTCCGGTGCGATTCACGTTTGCGGGCCGTATTTCTTGAAACATAGGGGTCTATGTGAAACAAAACAGCCAACATAAAACAAAACACCAACTGAAAAACTCAGAAGAATGAAATTGATGTTAGTCGGGGATTCAATAGAATGAGTGAAATAATTTTTCATACCTGCGATGCAACAAAGCAGTGAAGCAAAACTAATTGCTTTCTTTACATAAAGATACTTTAATTCTACTGGATCTCACATACCCTGCAGCTCATCTGGTTTGAATGGTCCGCCTTCGGCGTACATGGGGCCTTGTTCACCTCTCCAGACATTCATTATATATTCCAAGTTTTTCGAGTCTTTTCCGTTAGGTGTTTGTACTGAAGATAACAAATAGTAACATATAGCTACAGTTAAGTTTTTAGTATAGTAAACCAGGAATATTATGAATAGAAAAGATTGCAATTTAATGATGATCAGTTCTGTGTTTATCAATTTAACTAACATTAGTCGTACAGCTTCTTTTTATCATTTGCAACAATGATTATTATCTTACCTTTGGGACGATAAGGATACATATTTTCTCCGCTACCAACATCCATCGGGAACTCCTCCGCTCCCTCATCTTCATAGTAAATCCTCTGTTCAGGGAGTTCGCCTGGATTTTCATACTCAAATGGAAAATGTTTACCCGTGAAGCTTTGTACATAGTTCTTCATTGCATTAGAACGTACTTCTTCATCAAGAGGGGATTCTACGTCTCTATTACTGGTGAGGTACTCGGCCGTGTAAGGGGGAGGTTTTATTTTATGTTTACGTAAATGCGCACCAATGCGCTCCTCGTCAGAAAGTCCGTTAGGTTCGTTCATGCTAAGATCAGGTAAGGACTTCTTATCTTTCACGAAATCAGGGTCATTGTCATCGAATTGTTCCTTTTCAGCTTGGATCCTTTCGCGGAAGCCTTCGAAAGGCAGGATCACAGGTGAATCTTCAGCTCCACTCATGAGCATCAAGTCGCGTAATTTATCGCTTGGGTTCTCGTCATCCGGTTTTTCCTCGTCTCCTATTCCAGTTACTACAATAAAGTTATATTATGTTATGTTATTATAAGTTATATTAAAAATTTGGTACCTACTTCTACTTCTATTTATAAAATCGAAACACCCGTTGTGCTGCTATAAAAATACTTAGGCCTTTACTATTCTATATTAGATTATGATTATTAATACACCACACACCACACCAGTCTATATCAGTCAGGATGGGGATCGCAGGGCACAGCTTCTCGCACCACCGACGCTGCTGCCCGTCGGTGGCCAGGGGATTTAGCTATACCAATGTAGGCTGTGCTACACCACAATCAGCCGGCCGCCAGAGCCCCGTTCGTTGTTTAGCAGGGTGCACCACGGGCAGGTGAGGTTGGCTTGGGTTCCGAAGATGGGGGTTGGAAACCCTTACACCCCAAAACTCAGCGCACGCTGTCAATTGCGCCGACTTTTAACACTTTTCAAGCATAGATGTGCATGTTCATGTTTCAAGACATAAGGTCTAAATTAGTGCAAATTTGGCATTTTGAAGTTTATTTATGTCAAATACGCATGGACGAATTTTGACACTTTTCACTTGAACCGTTTTGAGCATGTGGTAGGTTTGCACATCATTTTTTCGAGATAAAATTCGATTGGTGCGTGAGCAAGATTCGAACGATCGGGAGTCAGGGTACATCCCAATAAGCCACCACGGCTCTCACGTCTCTGCTGTTATAGGTCTCAGACAAACAGACAAAATACACTAATACAGATTAAAAGAGATTAGTGAAAAATAAACGTTTTCATCCATCTCGGAAAGAGTATTTTTGCTCTTCGATATCTGAGTGCAAAAGCCGTTTTTATCCGCTAGAGGATAAAGTAAAATTGAATTTAGAACATCGGGTGCACTAAGTTGGAGAATTCAAAACATCTTTAAACCTATTTACTTCTAACTCTATGGTACCGAATTTGTCATAAAACCTTCTTTAATTTGATATAACATCAGACTCAGAACCTTCTTGATGAACTTTTTTTTTAAACTTTATATGCTAAAATATTGTTATTCTTTTTTATGCATTTAGTCATTTCCTCGCTGAGGTGGGATGAAAAGTTACGTGTTGCACTCGAGTGCAAAGATTTTTCACCTCGTGCTCTTTTGATTCCCTCACTAACGCTCAGGATTCTAATTTTTGAATCACTCGCTTGCTTGTTCATCAAAATTGAGCACGCGGTTAAAAAGCAACTTTGTAAACTAAGCTACCGGTACCTTTAGCCAAATATGCCGCGGGGTCTTCGTCAGGTGAGAACGGTGGGCTGTATACTTCATTCGCAAAATCAGTGTCGTCAATAGGTGAATTAGGAGTAAACCGTACAAAAGCGGTTTCAGCTGGATTAACCTGTTCGAAGAAATTAAGTTAATTGGTAATTCATGTACCAAAAAGTAGGTTATGTATAAAAGAAACGACAACCGGGGAATGAAGGTCACATATTAACCACTGAATTGTAAGAAAATCCCCAGAAGAATTGACGTTATTGCCAAGGTTGTGGAAAGATGGTGAGTAGATATAGCTCAAGGCCGTTTACCATGGAAATCTTTAAGGCATCTATTCAGCAATAAACTTCTACCAGACTATTGATGATGATGATAGACTTGCCTAGAAACATTGAGATAAATGACGATAATAAATAAATTGTATATAACGAATAAATAAAGCCTTACCTCCAAGTTTTCGTTTATATCAGTAAGCGGCTCTTCGCTTAGTTTCGAGTCCGAAAATTGTTCGCATATGTTCGAGTTTACATCGTCAGGTTTCCTAAAATATTTTAAAATGATTACATATTTGGTATTCAATACCCAAGTCCATAAAAACGCTGCTGTGGAATAAAAATCATTTAAAAAATGGTGACGACTACAAAAACAAATAACTCTGATGAATCAGTGACATCATGAACATTCCAAAGAGACGGTCAAAATGATGATTATCGAGACATTTGTTTGTGTAACAAGCTATATATTTATTAATATGGTGTTAAAAAAAACGATGATAAAACTATTCTATTCTATTTATCCTCTTTTTATGCAATTACTACGGCTCGTGCCTAAGCACATCTTCGTGAAGCGAGCTACGAGGTTTGTAACGGGTTCGTGCGTAGAACTTAAGACCCGTAGCACCAGTGCTACATCCCAGCGTAGCGAGCCCGTCTACGAGGTTCATAGAAACTCTAGAAGTCTACGAAATTGCTACGAAACTACAAAATTACTTTCCAACAGTCATTTCATTACGAGATATTATTTTAATGACAAATGGATAGATACGCCATTAGGTATTATATATTAAAGTTTATAATAAAAGTTACCTTTGATTCGAATCAAAGAACTGCGCGAAATTTACTTATTAAGTAGGACTTAGATATCTAAAACCGACAAAATGTCCATTCATGACATGATAAGTAATGAGAGTGAATGAGATAAAAAATATTTTAGTCTCACATTTTTTGTGTTTAATAAAGTCTGTGGTTTAATGTAACTTACATGTGCTGACGTAGTGTGTACAGCATAGCTTGTAGGACACATTGCGTGTACGCATGTTCCCATCTGTAGCCGCGCGTCGCTAGGCGCTGCAGCTCGCCCTCAAACCACTGCAGCTGCTCTGAACCCATATCATACCTGAACCAAAAGGGTTCGTTACAAAATCTTAATTCTTATATACTTTTTTTTAATTTTATTTATCTTTCTTTTATTTTTAACCGACTTCAAAAAGGAGGAGGTTTTCAATTCATCGGAACCTTTATTTTTTAACTTTTTTTTATGTATGTTCACTGGTATCAGCTTCATTTGAAAACGGATTTTCAGAAAAAAAAATTTTTAAAGTGTTTGTAGTATATTTCACAGAGTATACTTCACAGGTGGTCCCATATAAATTTCATTCCCGAAGGATTAGTACTTTTCCCGGAACCTCATCTTCACTTGTAATTTTCACCCTATGATCATCAATATCTCCGTCAATTGTGAACCGATTTTCAAAATTCTTTAGGGCAAGAAGTAAGATGTGATTTATTTAAAGTCGGTTTATTTTTTATATAAAGTTTATACTTGTTTATACTACAAATAGTAATGGCAAGGCAGAAAATACTGGTACCTACCAAAATATACTCACCTGTGATTTTTCAATTAACGCTATCGGTAAAATAAAAGATTTATTTATTCAATGACTTTCCTATTTGTTATGTACCAACTCAAAAACTTACCGATACAGAGCTCCATCTTCCGGTACTTCCTCGTACACCGGAATGCATTTTCCAAATGCAAAATCTGTAATAAAAATATTTTCTTATATCATCATCATCATTCATCACTTCAGTCATTTTCAGCCCACGACTGGGCATAGGCCTCCCTTTGATTATTCCATTCCAAATGGACCATTTGTCTTGATCCTGCGCTAGTCAAGTGCCGCCCTTTTGCTTGATCTTCCTTGGATACAACTTAGTAAATCTTCAACTTAGATGGTGAACCAGCAGTTAAATCTAAAAAAACAGGCTTACGGATTGTCATCCGTGGTCACAGAATACAAATAGTCATTTACACATTTATTTAGTACTTATGCCCATTAATATTCATAAAGTGTCACCGTGAATAGATAAAAGACGTGAGGCAAATGGAGATGAATCTTACCATCGTAACACCATTCCACACCCTCAAGACAGAGAGATGCGCTGAATAGGCAACCTGAAAAATAAAATATTTAATGGAAATTCAGCTTTTACACAATCTATTCAGCCGCAACCATTTTTTATCAGATGCATTCCCAAAACGACACTATCTGTAGATTTTAGATTTTTTGTCCGATGTCACTCAGATTCTTGATAAAATATTCAGTACAAATGTGGTTTAGAGTCCAGCACGCCAGCCTATATCAGTTAACTGCTAGATAATGCCTTCCTCTAATAAAGGGGGATATGGCCATTATCCCCACGCTGGGCAAGCGGGTTGGGTATCGCAAGGCACAGCTTTTCGCCTGCCGACACTGCTGCCCATCGGCGGTCAGGGAATTCAGTTGTACCGGTATTATGGAGTGCAATGCCGCATTTAGCCGGCCACCAGAGCCCCGTTTCTTAAACAGCAGCACTACGGGCAGGTGAGGTTAGCTTGGATTCCGAAGATGGATGTCGGAACCCTTTACACCCCCACGGTTACGGTTTGAGTCCAATCCCGTTTAAATGATCAAAAATGTGGTGTAGTTTGATCAGTTGTAAAATTACAACTAGAAGACTGTTTTGTTCTGCTCAATCTTGCTGCAAGATTATTTTAAGTAGAAGTAAAACACTTGTACATGCTTCCCTAATTGTCCAACACTGTTTTATTTTCATTAAAATTTCATGCAAAATTATTATAAGATAAGAGTTTTTCAAAATATTTTTTAAAAGAATAATAATCTATTTCGTTTCTTAAATCACAATTTCCTGCAAAATTATTATAAGATAAGAGTCAAATTTAAAAAAATAATTAAAACAATATTCGTTTCTTATTACGCACATCCAACCTTGTCTGGTTTATTTTGGTCATTTTGCAAGTGTCGCAATAATTCTAATTTTGAAAATAAGTTATTGTGAAATTTTTGAAGTTCGTAGGCGGACCGCAGTAGAAAGTTTCCTCCACTTGTGTATCACAAATTCTTGAAAAATTGTAATAAGAGTTAGTAAGTTTCAAAATAACTTATTTATATATTTCAATATGCAAGCTATTAACAGCAAGTGTCGCAATAAATTTAATTTAGTAAAGGTCAGAGTTGTTTTAAAATAACTTTATAAAATACATTGTTAATCTATTTTAGTTTTACTACGCACCTCTACCTCGAGTTATTTATTTTTATTATGTAACAGCAATTGTAGCAATAATTCTAATTTAGTAAGAAAGTTATTGTGAAATATTTCAAGTCGCAGTTGTAGGTTTTCTACGGGATATTTATTTTGATCACAACTACCAACAAATTTAAAAGTCAATTAAACTTTTACAATAACTTTTTAATGTTAAAAATATAAGCTTGTTTATTATAATTGTGTGACGTCCATCGATATACATAGTTACATCTAATTACAACAAAGATTCCACTCAACAGTAATAGGACCTGTTCTACCACTAGATTTTACTAGGGTCAGAACAAAAAGTCTAGTCTGCTTGACTTGAAAGATACGTTACAACATTTACTAATAGTAATAGTTTATACAATAAATATTGTAGTGGACCAATTAATAAATTTTATGAGTCCTGTATCTGTCTTATTTGGCAGTGCAAATCCGCCCAATCCTTACCTATGTTTCCATCGGCTCGCGAGGGCGCCAGCAAGCTGATCAGCGCCAGCGCCCATAAGGTCACACGCACCGACACGTGGGACATTACATCTGTAGACAAACAAACCTTATAACATGATATAACTTCAACAATAACACCAGCCTAAATCAATCAATGCTAAACAGAGGCTTCTAAGCAGGCTGGATAACAGGTCACAACTTCTCGCTCCGACACGCGGCTTAGGTGACCGGCCGGTATGCAGCAATCAGCCGGCTGCCATGGACCCATTGAAGTAGCAAATTGCAACACGGGCCAGTAAAGTTGGCTTGTGTTCCAAAGATATCGATCGCTTGGAAACCGTTACATCCCATTCTACATTACATTTTACATAAAAGTATTATTGGCATATCTACCTACTACGCTAAGCATGGTCATTACGGAAGATCTTCATAATAGAGGAGAAGCTTTGTCCGTATTGTCCGACCCTAATAAGCTAAGGACCTTTAGGCTCTATAGGCTCAGGTGCCTTAACTTTTTCATTTACTCGTATATGGATGGCTCATAAGCTAAAACGGTGCCCACTTCTTGAATGAAACTCGATGAACAATCATACCATACCTTGTTCCAAAACGTTCTAGAATAAAAATCTTTTCTTAACATTCTCAGAAATAACACGTCATACCTAGGTAGAAAGATACGGTATGCTAGATACAGGTATACCTACTCTAGAATGCAATATACCTATCTTCTGGCACTCGTGTTATTGCAGAGCTGGGACATAGTTACTAGTAGCTATACTGTGATCTAGGTCTAATAATGTTACTCGATCGCAGAGATTTACTGCTTGACTTGCATCTCGCTTGATAAACTAGATAAACCTTAATATTCTACCATCTTGAGACTTGAATACCTACCTCACGACACTCATAAATAGTATTTCTATACATAAGTAGTACTAAAGCTCTCAATACTTCTCAATATATGTTTCACATGGTTATAAGGTATAATTAGCACAGTATAGTGTGATGGTTTCGAATGTGGACCTTTTAGGTTATAGCAATTAGTAGACGGCAGATAGAGGCTTTCATCAGAATTTTGTTAGGTTTTTTTATGAGTAGGTAGGTATTTTATATTTATATATATAGAGAGCTTATTAGGGGAGGCCCATGTCCAGCAGTGGGTCTGCTATAGGCTTATGATGATGATGATATTTATGTACATACATTCAAACGTGATCATGTCTCAAGCATTGATTTTTGACAGCTTTAATTTGGAACTTCGTTTTATAATTATATAATACCTAGGGGCCTTTCCAAAACACTGGAATCATTACAGCACCTGACTATTCAATAACTTGTTTAGGAATTACGAATGAATTAGGTATCCTACAGCCTAACATTTTTGAAGACTGGCCGACTACAAAATATTAATACGGTCTACCGTAGCTCTAGCTAACGATGTAACATTGGTGCGCCCTTCAAACTTTTTATAGGGTACATAGAATAGAACTAACTTGGTATGAAACTAGCAAAACTAAAAGCACTATAAAAGTTTGGAGTGGTCGAGTGTGAAACTAAAATAAAGCATCACACACTGTTTTAGATATCAACAGTATATCTTACCTAATTAACACATACAAAGGCGAGTTTAGGAGAGCGTACTTCTATGTAAGCATGGCAATTAGTTTAACGTGTAATGTAGACAAAACCGCGTCAAAAGCTAGTTAATAAGTTAAACAGCTTATTACATTACGCAAGATATTTCTCGACAGTAGGTGTAATTAATAATTTCGCAGTTCACTTCAAGGCATTTAGCAAACCAAAATGGTAAAGCTGAGGTACCCATTGTATTGTATAAACTATACAAATAGGTTTAATATAATTGTCCTTGTTTCAATATTAATTATTTACGTCCCACGCAAAAGCTGTCTTAACTAGAAGTTGTTACTTTCTAACTTTAACCTTTTGTCCTATGAGAGCGTTGATATGAAGATTTATATACTTCATTTATACGTACTTTATTGTACCTACCTACATTATAATTAATGTACCGAAAGGGTGGACTTCATGCTTGCAGCATTTTTACCAGTTAGAATTGTGGTTTGTGGCAAGAAATTGGTAGGCGTGTTACTATTTAAATTTATTTATTAATTGACTAGGAAGGTAGGTGCTGTGAAGCGTAGGTAGATAGAGATACCTGCAAGTATGATGGCTCCTAAATAACGAAGAATCTAAGCAAAGGCCTTGTTCACTCCCATTTACCGGATCACATTTTATAAGATGTGTTAAAAATAAAAAGATGGCCTCCAGGTAGGTAGTTACTTAAAATTAAACAAGGAAAATAAATCGTATCTAGTTTATATTAATGAAAATCACGGATTCGTGTACTCCAAAATTATTATGTTTCGATTCTGTATATAAGTAAGAAGATACCATTTATCACAGTGAAAAACTTGAGAAGATTCCCAATGTAAGTAACGCTTCGCGTTCGCTTAGGACTAGGAAATAAAGAAAAAGATAGCAGTTGAGAATAGGGCGTATTGGGACTCAATGGAGAAGGCCTATGTCCAGCAGTGGACTAGAGGCTGATGATGATGAATAAAGGAGAAAATTGACGCCGCGACGTTCTCAATCCAGCAAGCCCGGGCCCACATCGTCGTTCAAATTACAAAAGAAATTTCTAATTATTCTTTGCAAGTTAATTTTTATGTTTCTTATCCACGAGAACTAACAATTATGTCTATAAGTCTAGAGGTACAGATGTACACAACATTAGTACATAAGTAATATTTTAGGGATATTTTTTTTGTTAAATAATGTTAAATCAAAATCAAAGACCGAAGTACCCATGTTATATTATTTGATTCGACCCATCCCCTACCAGCTTATATTTAGGCATGCTGGTTCCTTTATATTTTCCTACTCAGAAGGTAAAAATAATAAACTTACATAATGTAAGAAGAAATATATCTACTTCATAAATAAAAGATCACGCCGAAGGAAAATTAAATAAAAATGGCCGTCTCCTAGAATTATAATATTTGCCCGCTCGTTTTTGTCGAGCGCGAGGTGAATGTAGATTTCAGTTCCACTCCTGATTCTATTAGCAAATCAAATAGTAAACATCACGTTTAAAAAAAAACATTTATTATTACTTTTCCTTTTCAGAACTGGAAAAAGCATGGAATTCGGTTTACTGGAATCATGAAATCGACCACGTTTATCAAATTTGAAATCTACATCTAGGTTATTTTATATGTACTGACTATTTAAAATCTATAGACATCGGCGTACCTTCTAACGTTCGTTTTAAGATTATGTAGAAAGTTAGCACTACTTTGATTCCCGTATCCGAGACGGGAATGTAATGAACGTGGGCGTTGAATCAGTTAGAACTTCTGAGGTAGATACCTACCGTACTGCCTTGGGGCTCTCGGCAAAGATAATCAATAAACGATTGAACTACAACGTCGAGGCGTTCGCGCGTTTCATTTTAATTAAACCGATGTTTCTCACTATTAATCATGTAATGGGTGTTGGCATCGAAGGTGAGACTTTACTATAGATAACGGTCTATTTACCCGATTGCGCCAGAAGGGTACCTAATGGTTTTTTTTTCTTATTCTGTGATAAGTTAGACCCACAGTCATACGGTCCTCCTGATGGTAAGCGGTTCCCGTAGCCTATTATAACACCAAGAGGTAACACATGTGCGTGTCTTGTTGGAAATGATTATTTGTTTGAAAGTATTGCCCTCACTCATTGCAATATTTTAGATTTTTAATATCGCAAGACATAAGTTACTACCCATCAGATAGAACTGGTGTCAACTAAATTCCCCTACTGCCTAGGTCAGAATTTTTGGGATAAATAAATGCTGTTGAGCAGTAAATTACGTCGGTATACTTAATGAGTACCTTGTAGGTAGATACATGGACTCTATGTATTAGAGTTCAAAGTTCAAACTCATAGTAACGTAATCCTGTCAACCCACGCTCTTTTCTATAGAGCTTTTAATTAGAAGCTCTACAAAAATATCTCCGTCCATTTTCATCGGTATATAATATCGTAGTATGTGGGTAGGTAGTTTAAGTTGAAGCTCCTGCTAGCAAGCTTGGGCCGTGACTTTATTAAATTATTTATTTGTATTTATTTAAGTATTATCCACAAAAGTAATATTTATTTATAAAAAAAACGATAAAACCTGTAAGAGGTTTGTCTAAGTGTCTATACACTCACTCAAGCTAAATTACACTAGAAACAATGCATACTTGACATAATACATAATTTATAACTCAGCTATGAATCAGATTGGCAATATTGTCGATAACTATATTCTGGAATAAAACTTTTGAACCAGGAAAGCTCTCGGACACTCAGCTTTTCTTGAAAGGTATAAACAAAATATTTAAAAATTTGTTTGATAAAATTTTAAACTGGGCAAGTATGTGTCATCTTACTCATACGATATATTTCCTAGCTTGTATTTTTTTACAAAAAAGTAAAAGTTTCACTTACCTATAAATATAGACTATTCTTGCCCCGCTTGCCTTGCGTGGTACCAGAGGGCTTACCACAGGTTTTTATAGTTTACGAAAACTTTATAAGTTTCGGTATCTTTCCATACATTTTCAGTACAGCGCCTCTAGGGAAACGTGCATGAATTACGAAAATGTATGGAATGATACCGAAACTTATAAAGTTTTCGTAAACTATAAAAACCTGTGGTACGCCCTCAGAACAAGTGTTCCAAAATAGCTTCCGCCCGTGGCTTCGCACGCGTGGTACCGGGATAAAAAGTAGTCTATATGTTAATCCAGGTCACAAACTAAGTGTATTCCAAGTTTCATCCAAAACAGTTCAGTAGTTTTTGCGTGAAAGAGTAACAAAAATTCATCCATACATACTCACAAACTTTCGCATTTATAATATTAGTGTGATTCGTCCAAACACGTTTAGCCGTTACAGAGTTAAGTGGGAACGAACATACAAACACACTCACGAACTCACTAACATACAAACTGTCGTATAAATACGAATTATTGTCGTATATATTCTAAAGAATATTAGTGTGATTTTTTTAGTTTGAAGAAAACTAAAACTTTTTTTTTAACAACAGTCTACGAAAGTCAATTGACACCGCCCGGTTTATAGAGTGCAAATATCCTTACTATAGCATATCTAAGTATAGTTCGATAAGACCGATACAGTAATTGGGTATGTAGGTACAGGTTAAATTTAGAAATTAGGTATTAATCACAAATATTCGCAGATTTTCATCGTAATAGTTACATACAGCCGCGGGACAAATATTTGCATGTTCTGCAGATATTTGTCTCGGGTCTGGGTGTTTTCTTTGTATGATACGTATGTATTTACAAAAAAAAAACAAATCCATCATTTGGTTCCCATAACACAAGCTCTGCTTAGTTTGGGGCTACAAGATGCTGTGTGATAGTCCAGCATTATTTATTTATTTATACATTTTCTACTTCTCTACCACTTTGGATTACAAAAAAAAAAGATAAGTTACAGAGCTCTTCATAATATTGATTGAACCTTTTTCAATCAACATCTCAGTAGGTAATTTCGGAATATTAATTCTAATCGAAATGTTGAAAGGCTGCTGGTAGAAGCTGGATGCGTCGAGCTCAGGACAGGGCGCAATGGCGCTCATTAGGGGAGGCCTATGTCCAGCGGTGGACTGCTATAGGCTGATGATGATGTTAAGTGGTATACATAAATTAAGTAAGTACCTATAAGTACTGATAATTAATCTAGACAAACTACGAACACCGAAAACACGAATACAATTTATAAGGTAGAAACAATTACTTAATTAGCGATAAGGCCGGTGATGTAAACCATTAGTTTTCACGTAAACTAGGTTTATTCGTAACGTAAGCTTTATTTTATTTATAACAAAGTTTTCAAAACCCCTAAAACTAACCTTAAAGGTTTATAGGTGGTATTCTTACTGTCTAAACTGTTCTTTAGGTCCGAAATCAATTTTATTTAAGCTGCGCCGTATTCGGCTGATAGCTCACTACACTCGTTGATCTTTAATCTTGTTAAAACGTACCGTCCAAAGCAATATATTACTGGATCATGTAATGTATTGGCTATGGATTTATCAACCCACTCACAATCTAGCTGGCTAGCTATAGGTAGAAATAGCGAATCCGCTGACGTAGGCAATTCTGCCCTTTGGGTAGGTACCTCCTACGCAAATGTACTCCCGTTGCCATTTTATACCTCAACTATGAAGTAAGCTACAATATCTAAAGCTATTAATGGAACTATACTTTGAATAACGTTAAAATGTAGAACATCAAATAATGCCTTTTAGAAACCAGACACCAACATGAAATAGATACTGTCACTAAAATGATAAAAAATGGATGATTTTCAGAAATTTCAGAACTTACAGATGATCGAGAAGCTGCGGAGAACGCACTAGATATCCTTAGATATCCTTTAGGTCTAAAGTTGACAAACAAACATAGCACGGCACTAATAAATTGTTATGTTCGCGTAACAGGTTCCACGTTTTAACCCTGTGTTTTTACCAATGGCGGCTGTTAAAAGGTCAGTGGGACTTTTATAAATGTAATATTGAATGTACGCACCGTTTAGGAGCGCCGTTGTGACCGGAACATATCCGTGATAGATGCACTGGGTTCCTCGGAGGGTTTGGAACTCTTGGCCGCTCGGGCGAGTAGGTGTCGGACGAAGCTGCCAGCTGGATTCAGCGAGCCTGCGCACATCGCCCGTATCGATCCCTTAGCGCCGCTCCATTCACGGACTACCTCACCGCCTACATACTGCCTCTACCAACTACTGCCTAAGCAACGCCGTGGCCGCCTGCCTCGATGTTACAGTACACGAAGATAACTCGATATTAGCTGGACTCGAGCTTCAGCACTTGAACCACTTCACTCGGACACCAATTAACTTTTATGCGATAAACGGAGCTATCTGCGATAATCCCGCTGTAATCGAATATATTACATAGCTTTATAAATGCGTAATTTGTCTAATGACTAGTAGTCAAAATGAGGAATTCAGTACGACTGTGCGTAATGGTAGTTGATAGGTACGGCGACGCCCACACGGCAAGTTATCGCTTGAACACATCCCTGAATGCTAATGACAGAGATAACCCGAACCCATGTCAGCGCTGTCTACATTTATAATGCATTCACAATTACCTGGTTTAGACAACCTGAGAATTCTATATTTAGTTCCAGCATGCTCTGCCGGGGAACGCTTTGAAACTTTTAAAAATAATTCTGCAAAAGATGTATTCTATCCATCAAAAACGTTGAATAATTCGTTCGTTAGAGAAAACCCTGGCACGACATTTTGTAAAGATTTTCTTTCGAAAAGGTGGCGATTGTGATCTACTTCACTTTCAACAGCCTGTATCTACATAATGAAGTACCTAGGTACCACCTAATAATCCTAAGTTATATATGGGATTTTCTAATCTTCATTTGCTTAGCTCTTGGAAATACACTTTTAGAAATACATAGTAAGTAATTCCTCGATAACGTAGATATTTGGTCGAATGCTAAAGAAAATAGCCCTACTGAAAGGAATAAGTAATAAGGACAGAAATAATACAAGAAGCAAAATGCGGTCACTGGATGGGCCGTACTTACTGTACAAACAAACCTACTTACCTAATTCAAATGTATGAGGGAAACTTTTGCTTTGAAGATTATTGCGTCCTCTGTAAATACATTCGTATCGATCGCAGGGGGGATTTTTATTAAGTAGGCATGGATTTAATCAAAGTAGGTACCTAACTACCTAATGAAATCTTTATATTTTGCCTACATTTTTTAATGATGGTCGAAAGTTTTAGCTCAACTATTAACTGTAACCTAATGAAATGAGAGGTTTAATTATGAGTTCTATTTTATTTTAGTAATATGTTCTTAGAAATAAGGAATTAAAGTTAGCTCATAGCAATGAACTGTTTTTTTATCAGTTGTTAGTAATTTTCAAAGATTTTTTCTGAATCAGACATATAAATATTTCGATTACTTTACTTCATTTCTATTTTTATAGGTTGCATAGTTCCATGCACAACATAGCTTAAACTCTGTTATCTACACCTAACTCTACCCAATCACGAACCGGCACCATCGCTAAAATAACCGACATACTCGTAGGTAAGTAAGAAAACAAGTTACACAAATGAATGGAAAACTCCGATAAAGTACGAATAGTGAAATCGTAAGCTCGCAACCGAATTTAAACTTTTTTGCAACCTACTTAATAATTAATGCCGAGACAAAGAAGTTGCTTATTGGAATAGGTACGTATAACCTCTGTGGCGCAGTAGGAGAGGGCACACCTGAGAAATAGTAGGTTGCGGGTTCGATTCCCGCCTCGAGAAAAATGTTCGTATGATCTGCAAATGAAGAATGAGTTTTGAGTGGAGCTTTGAAATAAAAACAAAGTTTTTTTGAAGCCTGATTTATAGCTGATAGTAGAAAAGACCGTGGGGATCGACCCATCAGATAACTTGATGAGACATATTTTTTATCAAATCTAATTTATTTACAAACATGCCTATGATAACTTGCCTATCGAAAAGTTTTCATAGCTATTTTTAATTGAATTAATTAATTGAATGTACTATTTTTTGTAGGCAAGCCTATAACGATTGGTTTTGTAATGAAAGTATCTTACGATATCAATTTCGATTGGTTAACAGATCGGTGTAGTTAATGTTACCTATATTGACTTACCTGTTTACATCTGCTTACCAGGTAGCCATGCACAGAAATAAGTAGGCAAGCCTACCTACCTAGGCAAGGCTAGGCTGTGTGTTAAAAACTATCAGTTGAGATTTATTTCATTCGGTTATGAAAAGAGTAAAGGTGATGAAAGAAAATTGATTAAAATTAATACAATAGAATAATATAAATATTTCATAGGCCTCAAGGGATGGCATATCTGTGTATTTGATATTAATTTAAACTAGATACCTCCACGCGTTCCTGAGAAAAAGGTCTTGACGGACAGACAGACAGACGGAAGGACAACGAAGTGATCCCATAAGGGATCCTTTTTCCTTTTGAGGAACGGAACCCTAAAAAAAATAGTAGGTAGGTATATGTTATTTGGTTCTAGTTTGGTTCCCATAATAGAAGCTTTGCTTAGCTTGGGGCTAGATCATGTTGTGTGATAATGATAATGTCCAGCATTATTTCGATAAACTACAAGATTTTTAGTTTTCTTATAATATTTTTAATTATGGCTATAATAACGGAGTAATTATTTTTAAGACTGTTCGTTCGAACCAATTATTTTGTCGCACCGTGGCTTGGTATACTTGACTCCTAATGAGAGAGGATCATTATAACCTGAGACGGGCTAGATTTCGCGCTCCAAGCAAGATATTGTTGGAAAATGTAAATAAGGAAAATAATTTATTACACCAGCTGAATATTTTTCGTTAATGCCGAAGCGTTGGTTCGATACGATAGGTACGTAATTCACTTACCAATAAACTCAGATATTGAATTTCGATGGAGGTAAAATAATTTCAACTCGATAATAGGCGCCTTGGATCTCTGCCTCTAAAAATAAAAACACAGACTTAGAAACTGAGCAAAATGAAATTAAAATAAAGAATGTTTAAAAGAAAAAACTACGTACCTTTTTAAGTTATCTGAAAATTAAGCACTATATGTTTTTGAGTAAATAAAATGACTGTTTATGATCTCCAAAACTTTTAATCGTCCATTGGAAAATTGAAATCCTAATAAAGCTTATTTACATGAAAACCGGTAAAGAATAACAAATCCTCTATAGATAGTTTACATAGCAAAGTATAGCACAATATTTACAACTTGCATCTTTCGTCAAGTCTTTACAAAAACAGTTTGTAGTTCTCGTCATTTTTATCATCAATATGATGTTTCCTCAAAGTAGAAAAGACAATGTTATTTCCCTAAAAACGGATCTTTCTTGCAGATATCTCTTTTTCCCCAAAATGTATTCCCATGTTTGAGATAACCAAGCAAAACACAAGAAATATTGCTGCCAACATAAGTGAGTAGATTTTTTTTTCTGGCGATGAAATCTTTCTTTACTGTGGTCACGATTTTCATATCAGCCCCTTTCCTATATCTCCTGTATGGCAGACTCTCTCCTTCTTTCCCGAGCGTCTATTTTTTTAACCTACCGTTTAATTTCATTCATTTTTTGAGATAGCCATGCCTCAAATTATTTCAAAGGAGAATGCCGAGAACCCGTACCAGAGATTTTTTAGTCGCACTCATTTCTAGTCTTGGTACCGAGCGCCATACATCAGACGGCATTCTCCTTTGCTGTATCTAATCCATAAATAGATTGACTCTATACTTCCGGTATCATTCTCTACCTAAGCCTACTGATGCTAAGCTTACGTTCGATGTCATCGCATTATTTATTGTCGTCATCGGAACTTGGATCGATAAGTATAGTTATAATATTTAACGTACACATTATTATTTAAACAGCTAAAAATTATTTATAAATTTTGTTGATAAAAATCTAGTGACATATAAATGGGAAGCTGCCATTACTAAAATAAAATACTGTTAGTTAGTGATTCGAGGCTGAAGCATAACTGCATAGCAGTAAAATTACATCATCGTTTACATGATTTTCTAGGAAATCTTGTCTTGAAATAGCTTACTCTAATATTTTGTGAGTGATCTTATTTACATTGTTTTCTATTAGTTGGTCTCTTGGAGCCAACCTTGAGTCGAAACAAAACAGTTTTCGTACGTAAAAGTTAGAGAAACTTAACTAGCTACATTGATAGAGCGCATTTTAGGGTATTTTAAAGTTATTGTTTTGTATGGTTAGTGATCTTGCTAAAACCTAAGAAACTAAACTAACAGGTACTTTATGGTGAGGCACCGTGATGTTTCGTAACATTACTTAGTTAAAAATAGCACTTAGTATTTATTATTCGAGTTAAAATGAATATCATAGGTTTCTCGCAAGTTTGACGCAAATATAAATTAACTATTTCAATCAAAGTTAAAATAACATTATCGCTTTCCTTCTAAGCTGGTTATATAATTTTATAGCTAATTTTAAGTAATGCTTATCGGCCGAAGCCATGTTGACGGTTATCGGGCGGCCTAAAAACTCCGACACCAGAATTGGCCACTAACTCATGCGAAGAAGACCGGCCGAATCGCTAACATGGTATAAAATATTAATCAGTCATTTTTAAACAACCATTCTGATTTTTGCTCAAAGCTTAACTACGACAGACTGGTGACTAAAACAATCAATCAAGCCAAAAATAGCTACTTAAACAGTTTAAAAAGGCTTATTCTGAATTATCAGTTGAAAAATAAAACTAAAAATCTCCACATTTTGTTCTGTACAATTAAATAACTTAAAAAATGTTAAATTAGTGGGTACGTAAAATTTCACATAATTTCAACAGTAATGTAGTACTGATTCAAGATTCATGTCATTACATACATATCATGTACAAATTAGTAAAAAGTAAAATTCCACATTAACACATTTTACTAAATTGCATTCTTACATCAATCATTAATACTTTTAAAATGCCAATCACGTGTATCAGTCAAAGTTTTTTAACACTACAAGGCACATAGAGCTGCCGTAAATAATTATATAAAAAAACAAATATTACTTTAAAAAGTTTGTAGAGGGAATTTTAATTCAAAATTTCAAATAAACAATAGTGGAACCAACCAAATGTTAGACAAAATTAAACAAAAATCTGTTTCATTTGAAAACCATAAAGGATAGATTGTTTTACGATATTTGACAAATCGAGAAGAATTACCGTTGCTTTAATTTCTAGTAATAATTTAGGTATCATAAACAGTTGCATTATGTTTTGTGAAATCACCAAAGTTATAATTTCTAGTAATAATTCCGTTTTTAGGCGTTTATTTGGGTTGCGCGGGGCAAGGCGGCGCCGGCCTGTGCGGCCTCGGTGTTTCTTCATAAACCTCATCGTATAAGCCTCTATTTGCGTAGTGCGGCGCATTACCGTAAACATTACTCGCCTCTCCTATCTCACTATAGAAATTACTCTCAGTATCGTTCACTTCATCGTACACACTCCTAGGTGCATTCACATTATAATCAGAATAAGCTGCATACGCGTAATCGACGTTCTGGTACTTGAACGCCGAATAGTTCTTCGAATTCTCCAAATTGTCGCTAAAATTCTTCAATTTCTCCACTCCTTCTTCATACTTCGGGTCGTAGATGTTCTTCTCGTAATTATTCGTGTTCACTTTCGACGGTGTGGATAACTTTGTGTAGTAATCTTTTGTTTCTAGAAGGAACTGCTGCTGAGTTGGATTTATCTCGAAGTTACTATTGCTGTATAGAGGTATATCATTGTATTCATTGCCAACATTGCTCGGACCAGCTGATTGAGGCATTTGGTAAGGACTATTCGAGTAAATGTTGTCTCCATTAGAGTTCTTCGATCTGAGATTCAATGATTCTGATATTCGGTCGTCCAGCGACATATCAGCTAAGGAGGTCGTAACAGTAGACGTATTTGGAATATTTCGTTCCGTAGAGAGAGTGTTCGTATTGTATGCATTAACAGCACCGTATGGAGAATTAATAGCTATAGAATTATTTCTAGTAGGCGTTTTGTTATTGTATAATTGTGTGTCAGCTGTAGACGCGTAGCTAGAGTATGTTTGAGATTCACTTTGACTTACACTAGGTTCGATTTGAGTTTCATAGCTGTATCTGCTGGGGCTTTCTTGTACTTGGTAGTGGGGGCCACTACTTTGTACATCACAGTTTAGTCTACTTTGTATTTCGTAGTTAGGCCTGCTGCTAGTTTGTATTTCGTAGTTGGGTCTACTAATGCTTTGGATGCTCGCATTTTGACTATCGTTATTAAGTCTGCTGCTAGTACTGCATTGTATTTCGTAGTTAGGTCTGCTACTACTTTGTGTTTCGTAGTTTGGTCTACTAACCCGTTCCGTTGGCCAGAACTGGGATGTATCGAAAGGGTCGTGTGAAGTGGAAGGTAGAGGTGAAGCGAGGTTATCCATAGATTTAGCACCATAGATGTTTGAGTGAGTCTGGATGTTTTGTTGGTGTGTAGAGTAGGTTGGCAGGCTTTCTGTGCTCTGCTGAGCCCAATCAGCCTCAAGCCCTGTAAAGAAATAAAATAAGAAATACTAGCTTCCGCCCGCGGCTCGCATCGCGTTTCATCTAGATAAAACTACTTTTGTGTTAAATATACATATTATATTTATTTTCTTTATTTCCAGAGTAATCTAAATTTGGATTGGAGACCGCGTCTCGGCAAACGTAGTATAGGTCGCTCTGGAGTGACGATTTGCGAAAGGCTGCTGGTAGAAGCCGGATGCATCGAGCTGAGGACAAGGCGCAATGGCGTTCATTGGGAGAGGCCTATGTCCAGCACTGGATTGCTATAGGCTATTGATGATGATAATGATGGTGAATCTAAATTTCATCTATTACTGAGATGAGTGAGAACAAACATTCACTTATATTCATTATACATAGTTTGTGACGTGGATCAACACATAAGCCACTTTTTATTCCGGTATCATTCCGGCAAGCGAAGCCGCGGGCGGAAGCTAGTAATACAAACATTACATGTATATGTTAATTCTTTGCGGAAACAGACATACGTCCACATATTACATACGTATGTTTGTTTCCTCTCACTCATCTAACTCACTAACTCTCGTATTCATAATACTAGTAGGATTTCAAATAACGCCTCATCATCATCATCAGCAGCATAGAGCAGTGCACCGCTGAACATAGGCCTCCTCTAATGAGCGCCATTCCTCCCTGTCCTCACTTATAACCAGTTATCGGAATTAGGCGGGCTAAAGTACCTAAAGTTCAAAGAACAGAGTGTGGAGACTCCCTTACTACAACTGTTTTATTTGGCCCATTTCTGCCGAAAAATTGAACAACTGTCGCAGTAAGTAGTAATATTAATGTTAATAGTATTGTGAACTAATTTAAATAATTTTTCTTTTTAACATACTGCAAAAAGTTATTTATATTATAATTAATATTTAAGTTTTAATTGTTATTAACTGTGTCGCATCCCAAGAGTCGTCGTGTGTGCTTCACTATAAATATGTACACCTATAAATGGATTTTAAGTACAAAAATAAAACGAAAACCGACACGATTGGCCCGAAAAAATATTGAGTCTTAAGGCGTCTCCACTTAGTCTCTATTATTTTTCGAACATTAGGTATTTTAGCCCGCCCAATTCCGATCACTGCTTATAACAATAAGTTCACAGCACATCGATAATTAAAGAATGCTAGATATAATAAAGATATTTTACCTAATTCTGGAACATCAATTGGTTCATCCAGGATCGATATATTTTGGTTTGCGGTTTTTTTCGAAGGCGAGGTTTTTGTACAAGGTGGCAAGTCTAAGTCGATGAGAAGGTCTTCTTTGACTGAAATGAAAAATAAAATATTGCGATTAAAGAGTTTCATAAACTCTATCGACGATATATATATATATTATTGACGAAATACATTCCATCCTTCCATCTTGCTAGTGGCCAACTCTGGTGTCGGAGTTTTTAGGTCGAGATGGCTTAACGACTGACCAACATCTAAACGTGTCTTTCGAAGCATGGAACCGCTCAGGGTGCTTACCACCGAGCCAAATCGAGAACGGGATTAGGATTTGACTTCTGTCATTTGGTAGTATTGAAAGCCTGCCTCGTACTAAAAATGACAACTTGCGGAATTTGAATCGAGATTAGGATAGACTTGTCTATTTTTGACACTGTCGACGTCGATAAATTTGAAATTGATCGAGTTTACTATCGAGCTTTTACAGTTTTGTGAAAGTAACTTTTTAGCGATCGAGGATTTTAATCATGATGAAGTTTGTAAAAACTAGGTAAAATAATTAGGAGGTAGTCTGAGGCAAAACCAAACATTATTTTGGTACATAACTATGTGCTTGTGCGCTAAATTAATAAATAATCATCTAAGTAGGTAGGTACATACAAATTATCTGTTATTAATATTCACTGGAATTGCTACCTATTACAAAAATTTATTTCCGAGGTAAAATTTTTAATCCGAAAAATTTAGATAAATACTGAAATATGGTGCTGTGCGTTTGCAAGACAAACAGCAATCTTACCCTCTTGACGTTAAATTTGGCGGGACACCTTTCAATGTCGGATAATTATAATAACGTTTAGTTATCTACTTTTAAATAAAATATGAAATATTACGAAATTTACCTAAACAAAGAAAATATAATTAATGGTAATAATTTTCGAGTGTTGCTCACGTTATTTACAGGTCGAAAATTTACAATACACTAATAAAAAATATATATTTGTGAGGATGTGGCTCCGCCATGTGTGCCGAGTGACTTAAATGAAATTCTAATCCCGTTCTCGATTTGGCTCGGTGGTAAGCACCCTGATCTAAATGCCATTTAGACATAATATTCATTGACATACATGGTGAAATGTACAAGTAACATACAATAGATACAAAGCTTTTTGAATTTAAACACAGATTGCATTTTTTTCTTTTTATTTCCATTCCAAGTAGGCATGACATGTAGTGAGTATGTGGAGTTTAAGTGAAGACAAACATTTGCATCACATAACACTAAAATTTTAAACGCGAAAGTTTTGTGTGCGTTCGTTTGAATAAGTTTGCTCCCAATCAACTCTAAATGAAAAAAAAATATTAAAAATATTGATTTCAGCAATAACAAAAGTAAAGTACACATGTTTCATAGATATATCTAGTTAACAATGATTGCTGATTCATTTAGAAACACTTGGTTTCGTGAAACCAAGAATTGGTTAAATTTTGTCATTTTTACATAATTATGACGGAATGCGATTGAGAACGTCTTGGGTTTCAGACTTAGCCGATAAGGCTGCTGGATTAACACATAAGCTTCTTTTTATCCGTGTATCACGAAGCCGTTACCCGCGAATTATAAATATGGTTTGATGAAATCCATACTTACCCTGATTCAAGCTCTTGGAATAAGCATCCCTCGCACTCCTAGGCACCCTGTTCCCGACCAAGTTGAGTGTCGCTCGATCGTTCACAAGTTTGTTGTAGTTGAACTGTTTCCCTCCCGATTTGTCAGCTCTTGTTGAGGATGGTTGTGTTGATTCTATAGTTCGTCGCTTCCGGAGTACCACTGCGCTGTCGTCTGATATTTGAATCTGTCCGTTCATTTGTGTTGCATGAGCTAAAAAATACATTCATTAAATTCAGGGAAGCTCACCTCATGGACTGGTGGACCAGTAGACTAGTGGACGCGTGTACGGGTAGACTTACTGGTAAATATTGTAACAAAGACTTAATAAATAAGCCAAGCAGAGTTTTTGCCAATTCTTCTCTGTTTGGTCGCGTTACGAATTGATGTAAAATAAAAAAAATACGTTTTAAAGTGTTCCTTGTGGTTCCATCTAAACAAATGATTTATGTACTTTAATCTACTTTATTAGTGAATGGGTGGACTAGTCGTCACGTGGACTAGGAGAAAAGTGGGCTAGTGGCTAATAGCTAAAACTCTCTCGCTCCATAAATAGCTCGAAGATCGTGGCAGATGGAGGATAGAGGAAAACAGTGCAAAAGTAACAACACTTCCTTGCACGGAATCACGATCTTCAAATATGGGGGAACGATAGAGGACTAACAAAACTTATTATTGACTTACAGCCAATTAGGGAATCGTTTTAAGAATGTATCCTATGAAATAAGAACAACAATCACTAAGTAGTTACCATGTTAAGTAGGTATCTTATTAATAAATCTGTATACATGTTTACGTACAACTAAGCATAATATTATCGCTTATATTCAGAACTTGGATAACCTCCCGTTTAAAATTAAGTTTACTGGGATGGAAAATATCGATGCCACACTATTAAATTCATATGAACCTATCTTCTTCATCTTCGTATGAGCTAGTGACCAACTCTGGTGTCGGAGATTTAAGACCGCCCGAAGGCCTCAGAAATGACTTAATGACTGAAAAGCCAGGACCAACATCTCAACGTGCCTTCCGAAGCACGGAAGCGCTCAAATCTAAATGTCACTAAACGGTCATCCATCCAAGTAATGACCGTCGGAGGGTTGCTTATCCAAGGTGATCTGCTTAGAACACCGAAGTAAACCTCGCCACGAGCGCTTCAATATGTGAATATGAACCTATTAAATTGAGCTATGCATAAAATATGCATTCATGAGGCAGGTGTGACATGTTTGTATAAAATACTAGCTATTATTCTGTGACTGGTGTTAAACATCACAATTATTCACGATGGCGATAAAGCGGTCTGTCTATTAGTCATAGATTAGCGATTTTGAATGCCAAGTATGGTGTGGCGAAGTAATCAATGTCAATGTTTACACATTTGGAAAATACAGATTATTTTTATCATTATCAACATCATCATCATCATCTACAGCCCGACTTCATCCACTGCTGGATATAGGCCTTTCTAAGTTTGTAGTATGGTGTGGCGAAGTAATCAATGTCAATATTTACACATTTGGAAAATACAGATTATTTTTATCAACATCATCATCATCATCTACAGACCGACTTCATCCACTGCTGGATATAGTGCCATCCACGAACGCCCGACGATCATACTATCATAATTTTCCTTGCCCTTATCCCACTCTAGGTGAGGTCGGCACATGTTTTCTTTCTGCGTTCACTCCTATCAGCCGTATAACTCTCTATTCACTCCTCTTCACACTCATATCTTCTTTCACACATTCCATCCATCTCTTCAGCCTCCCTCTACTCGTACATCCAGTCACATTCATACTCATCACTCTACCACATGGTTTCCATCCCTCCTCATCACATGCCCATACAACGCTAGTCTTCCACTCCTCACCTTGTCTGACACAGGTGCCACTTTCAACCTTCCTCTGATATGTTAATAAATAATTATAAATGAAATTCCCCTGATATACGCGTTCCTTATTTTATCCATACTTTTTCCATAAAACACATCCATCATCGTCGAAAAATCTCTATGCGGACGAATGTCACGGAGATGGATCAGTTTGAGTCGAACCGTCGATTCTGGTGGACGTCGTCTCTGCGCTGGGCTGTTTCCTATTTCTTTTTAAAGTTTTTTCCTATTGGTGGATATCAATAATCGGCTGCTCTCGTTTCTTCCTGAACGATTTGGACGGCAGGCTCCTCCCAGTGGGCGTGGCGACAGGGATGCAAGATTGGTAAGAGACACTTTAACTTACTGTCTCACTTGGCTGCTGCTTGTTTAGCTACTCCCGCACACACAATATTTGGTGCACAAAGTAGCCCTCCCCTGGAAGCGAACTCGGGGTCGCCGCGTCGAGGTCCACGGTGCTGCTCATTAAGCCAACCGGTCGGTGACGTCAGGTGGTGAATTACTGGGACTATTGCAACTTACTTGGTATACGGTATATCCATTAAGTTCGGTCTACACTTTCAAGATGGAATACACGTGTTGTAATAAACCAGTGAACAATCGAGATGGTAAAAAGCTACAATTGATATGTACTTCATGTGAGGATTATTATCATGCTGCATGTATTCGGCCGAATAAAAAGGATTGGGTGCCTGACTCCAATTTCAAATCTTCTTGGCTTTGCCCTTCATGTAAACAGCATGAGCCTCGTGATAATAAGGATGATACACCTGTTCGTGCTGCTACTAAGTCAAAAGTAGCAGCTGGCGATGCAAAACCTCCTCGCTCTAAGTCTAAAGACCGGGAAATTAAAACTGACTGCAACACCGAAATGCAAGTTGTCCCGCTTGAATTAGTAAGGAATATCATTCGGGAAGAGATTAAACAGGCTGTTTCTCGTTTTGAAACGTCACTTAAAGATTTGAAAAGTGAAATTACATCACTCAGGGAGTCTGTTCAGTTCGTTAATGATAAATACGAAAGTATGGAAAAGAGAGTTAATGACATCTCGCAACGACTCAAGTCAACTCCTGATATTAATACCTACATGGCCGAAATTGATGCCCGACTACAATCTTTTCAGAGAGACTTAAACGAAAAAGACCAGTGGGTGAGGCGGTCTAATGTTGAAATAGTAGGACTCCCAGATACAAAGGGAGAAAATCTTATGGAGCTTGTGTCTAAGATTGCTAGCGTCGGCGAGTTTCAGTTAAATTGTCAAACAGATATTGACTTTGTGACCCGTGTTGCTCCCATGGATAAAAGTATTAAGAAACCGAAACCAATAATCGTACGATTTACATCAAGGTACAGAAAAGATGAATTTTTGTCTAAGATGCGTGCTGTCAAGGAGTTCAGAGCTACAAAAGTGGGTTTTGCTAAGGACTACTCTAAGCTCTACTTTAATGAGCACTTGACTAAATTCAACAAAATTCTTCTTCAAAAGACGAAAAAAGTAGCTAAGGAAAAGCTACATAAATATGTTTGGGTGCGAAACTGCTCAATTTTTGTGCGGAAGAGCGACGCTAGCCCTGTCATAAATATCGGTTGCGAGGAAGATTTAAAGAAAATGAAATAAGTACCATGTTTCGTTTTAAAAGTTTTTCTTTACACATTTATAGTTGTTGTACCAATCTACTTTATGAAAATTCAGAGGGCATAGTGAGTAGTTTGCATTTATTTATATTTTTAGCTATAGGTTTGGTTATTAAATTCACATTGTATTTATTTTGTATATTTTTCGTTCAATTTAAATTAGTAGGGCCACTTTGTTCGAGTAATAAACTTTTGTGCTTTTATCGCTTTCAGCTTAAATATTGTATAACTTATATGAGCGATTGCTTTGTGATTGGTATAGTTCTTAAGAATTATATTCCTTCACAGGCTATGGGATATCAATTTTTTATTCAATATAAAATGTATTTCATCGCAGCTAGTATGGTTCTTATGTGTACCGCATGGTCACAATCTGGTCGTGGATGGGGGATTAGAAATTGCAACGCTTACGCTTTTGTCGAGAGGTATAGTTTTATATACGAGGTAAATTATATGTTTTATTGGTTTAACTTAATTTTATGGGTTACAACCTAACCATTTTTTATCAAAACGTTCGAGGTCTGCGAACAAAAACCAACCAGTTTTATAGGAATATATTACAGTCCGACTACGACATAGTTTGTATTACTGAGACTTGGCTATTGCCTGGTGTTTTTGATTCGGAGTTGTTTGATGATCGTTACGTGGTCTATCGCTGTGATAGAGACTATAGTTCCAGAACCGACAACATGGGTGGCGGTGTTTTGATTGCCATGCGTAAAGGTGTATTCGTTAAAGACTTTTCAATTTCGCAATCTAGTGGTGATTCTTCCGCTGACATAATTTCTCTGCGATTCGTTACCAATAATGGCAATGGTACTGGGCATTGTCATATTTTTTGTTGTTATTTTCCGCAATGTGCTACTCAGGTTGACTCGCATGTTAAATTTTATGATGAGGTATCGGAAATAGTTCTCAGGTTTCCAGATGATGATTATCTCATTCTTGGTGACTTTAATATACCTTATGCTTTGTGGACTGCCACGGTCGACGGTTGCTCTACTAGACTCTCCTCTGACACAACTAATGCACTTGTTATGCTCGTTTCAAATTTCTTATCATTTAATAACTTTCATCAATATAATTCAATCCCAAATATTAATAATAGAGAATTGGATTTAGTTATAGCTAATTTCGAGTGTATTGTCAGTCACTCGAAACTTCCTCTTGTTAAGGAAGATAACCATCATCCCGCTCTTGAAGTTAATGTGTCTTCTCTAACAAATAATATACTGAAGTCTCCTTCCCGTCTGGTACGTCTTTTCCATAGGGCTGACTATGATATGATTAATGCAACTCTATCTAAAATTAAATGGGATGATCTTCTCTCGGAAAGCTGCATAGAGTCTGCTGTGTCCACTTTCCATGTTCTTGTAGACGACATTATTTCTCAATATGTACCCATTAAATTAGTAAACAGTTCTAATAAATTTCCCATTTGGTTTTCTCCAGCATTGGTAAAAGTAATTAAGGAAAAACTTAAGTTTCATAGAAAGTGGAAGAAATATAAGCGGTTTCAGGACTACCGTAGTTTTTGTAAACTTCGTGATCGACAGAAGTCTCTAGAGGTTCTTTGTTATGACTCTTATATAGATAGGGCGGAAAAGAATATCTTGAAGAGTAGCAAAAGTTTTTGGAGTTTTATAAAATCTAAGAAAAAGTCTGCTGAACTTCCAGAAAGTCTTCGCCTGAGTGGCTCCTATTCTTCAGATGGGAAGACAATTTGTGAGATGTTTAACACTCACTTTAATTCTGCTTTTGATTCTAGAAAAGCATTAGCTGTGCCGTCATCTGATAACCAACAATGCTCTGTCGATGTGTCGTCTATGCAGTTCTCATATACAACGATACGTAAATACTTAAAAAGTGTGGACGTGAGTAAGGGTGCAGGACCGGATGGCATTCCACCATTATTTGTTCGTAATTGTTTTAAGTCACTATCTTTACCTCTTCATAGAATTTTCAACCTCTCACTTCGTTCGGGTGTTATGCCCAAGATATGGAAAAGGTCTTTTGTAGTGCCTATTTTTAAAAATGGTGATAAGCAGGATATCACTAACTATCGGCCAATATCAAAGCTCAGCATTATTCCGAAATTGTTTGAACGAATCATTTATGATAAATTGTTTGCAGTTCTTAGGCCCCATTTTATCATTCAACAACATGGTTTTTTGAGCAAAAAATCTACAGAAACGAATCTGTGTGAGCTAATGGATTTTGTCTCTGAGGCTATGGATAAGGGCTTTCAGGTCGATGTAGTCTATACTGACTACTCGAAAGCATTCGATAAAATTAGCCATGATATATTAATCCAGAAGCTTATGAGTATTGGCATACATGGTGACCTTTTGCGTTGGCTAGAGTCTTATTTAAGGGACCGTAGTCAAGCTGTTACAGTGAAAGGCTTCTGCTCTTCGTTTACTCCGGTTCCTTCAGGAGTTCCACAGGGATCTCACCTCGGGCCGCTTCTTTTTAATATTTTTATAAATGATGTTGCATGCATCTTTCAGCATTCCAAGTTTTTGCTCTATGCTGATGACAAGAAAATATTTAAACTGATTAAGTCCCCAGAAGATTGTGCTCAGCTTCAAGACGATCTGAATGCATTATGCATATACTGTGATAATAATATGCTGTCTCTAAATATAAAAAAATGTAACGTCATATCTTTTACGCGAAAGTTGAGGTCGGTTGAATACTCGTATCGTTTGTATGGACAACCAATTGATAGGGTATCATTGGTGAGAGATTTAGGTGTCTACCTGGATTCTAAATTATTGTTTGATGTTCATATTGACACTATAGTTAAAAGAGCATTTCGTATGCTAGGATTTGTTTTAAGAGTAAGCAAGGATTTTAAACAAATGTCTACTTTAAACATATTGTTCAATTCCTTTGTTAGATCAATTCTAGAGTACGCTTCAGTAGTATGGAATCCTCAATACGATATTTATATTAATCAAATTGAGAGGTTGGAAAATAAATTCCGTAAGCATCTGGATTACCGATTTCACAAAAAAGTGATTTCTCTACCTAATTTAATATCTTTACGTGACAGAAGAACCGAGCGTGATCAGACCTTTTTGTATAAAATTATTAATGGTCATGTTGACACACCATACCTGCTGAGTAGACTGAGATTTAGGTGCCCTCGAACCAACTCTAGAAAAAAGCATCTATTTCAACCATCCACAACCAGGACAAAATATGCTTCAAATTCCTATGTGAATCGTGCCATGACAACCAATAACCGTATTTTTTCTAACATTGATATTTTGGATATTTCGCTTTCAAAATTCAAACTCGCAGTTCGGAATGAGCTGCAATCTCTGCCCTCTGAATAAGTTTTGGATATTTTATTTAGTTTTCCAAACATTTTAATAATTGTTTCTTTTTTCTTAATGTTTTTTGTTTAGATAGATTTCGTATAGTCCAAATAGTTATTCTTTTAATTGTTTATTTGTTATATTTTTTTTGTCTGTTCACCAATTTATTTTGACGTGTATGTTAGATTTGTATATGTGGAAACTTTACTGGATTAAGAATTATTTTAATTTAATTTAGTTTATATGATATATTGTTCTGTCTGTTTCCCAAATAAAATAAAAATAAAATAAAAAATAAAAAGATATTCCTCTAATTGGGGGCGCTGATAATAATAATAACACCACACCACACCAGCCTATATCAGTTCACTGCTGGACATAGGCCTCCCCTAATAAAGGGGGATATACCCATAATCCCCACGCTGGGCATGCGGGTTGGGGATCGCAGGGCACAGCTTCTCGCACCACCGACGCTGCTGCCCGTCGGTGGCCAGGGGATTTAGATGTGCCGATGTAGGCTGTGCTATGCCGCAATCAGCCGGCCGCCAGAGCTCCGTTCGTTGTTTAGCAGGATGCACCACATGCAGGTGAGGTTGGCTTGGGTTCCGAAGATGGGTGTTGGAACCCCTTACACCCCAATAATAGCATACCAATGCAATACCAATTCAACAGCATAGAGTACTTACAGGTTAGGTCGCAAGATGTCTTATCTCTATTCTCTAGAAATCATGTGTTTTTTAAAGTGAAACCCGCTTACTTTAATTAAGGCTCGACTAACAACTCAGCTTGAGCAACGGGGGTATGCTGAAAACCAGCCCTGCGTAGACTCTGTTTGCGCAGATTAGTGCTGAGCCTATCCCAATTGCCAATTAATTGTTAGTTCTTCTGTTATATTATTATTGTTTAAGGTGTTTCTCATTTTTTTTATTTGTATTTGTATTCGTATGTATTTGTATTCGTATGTATTTGTATATGTATCAATTATATAGACGTTTTTTGAGCTAAGTCAGAGATAACATAATACTAGTACCTAAGTAATGCGTAGCGATTGCTTTCCCGCTATTATTAAAAAGTTTAAGCGTAAAGCCTCGTAGGTATTCATCGTAAACATTTTATTTATAAACAATGTTGAATCAACGTGTTGCTGAGTTGCTGTCAACATGTTGCTGGCAAACTGCGTGTTGCAGAGTTCATCACTGAATCGTTGAAAAGGGGTTTAATTCTATTATATTCCATTCTTCGTAGAAAAGATAAAAGTACGTATTCTATTTTTTGTCAACAGCATAGCGTGCTAAGGCTAGACTCAAACAGAATAATTCAGTAGACATAACCTAACAGTTACATAAATATTACGCATGCCCTTCTCTTTATGGCGTGTTATAAAATATGCATGATTTACCCACGCTACTTTCGTCAACGAAACCAAGAGTGTGCTCTATGATATACCTCATTATTCATAATCTAATAGCTAGGTGTAATAGTCACCTGCACTAACATGTAAAAGGCTTAGTACACCACGTGGTATTCAGTCTGTCTTAGTAAGACTGTCTTACACTTAGCGTAGTGTAATAAGAGTAAGCCACTAAGTTGGTCATAGTAAATCTAGTAAGGCAGTCTTACTAAGACAGACTGAATACCGCGTGGTCTAATAAGCCTTTTACATTTCATGTTTTCAAAATGGTGTCACTATTAACACAATTATAAATGTAAAGAAGGTAGACATAAAAATATTATAAATGCGAAAATTAGTTTTTTATTTTTGTATGTTTGGTTACGCTTTCACGCCTCAACCAATCATCATGGAGTTTCACGGACACGTTATGGGTAGTTACCTACAGAAAAGGACTGGGTATTTCAACAGGAGAAAAAAAAATATGAAAGGTCTGAAAAATAACTTCAACGTGAGCGAAGCAGTGGGCGGATAGTTTTTACGTACACATAATAAAAGAAGTAATACAATAATTAAATTCTGTCCATGAATTATATTCCATAATATTATGACACCGTTTTAGAAGTTAATGTTTACGTAATTTGATAGAAGCGACTGTTCTAATATTGTAGATACCGGTTGTTTTATTAACAGCTCAGGTAAGATTCAACAGTTTTCCTTATTTTAAAATAAACCACATATCTAAGAATTCAGTTTGCGCACGCTATCGGAAAAATACGTGAATCATAACAACATAAGACAAATAGTAATTTCCGGGACCAAGTAATATGACTTGTTGTTTGCAATAGCCACAGGTTTTCACTAATAAAGTGACCTTGGCACACAATAAGCACAGTATAGAACCCCAAAACTGACTTTTTACTCTAGATTTAATGTACTTGTACCCAGTGGATCCCTGAGAATGTAAGGCAGCGCCGCGGCAGACCGAGAAAAGATGGCGAGATAGAATAGACACCTTCGATAAAGCGTGGGTATATAGCTCAAGATCCAAGTGTCTGGAGAGATGATTGATGACTGGGAGGCCTATCATCAGCAGTATATAAATTGTATATATATGTTGTTTATTGATCAAAATCGAGTAGAATAGATAATTAGCAAGTGGCAGTGGGCTGGCCATAGATCTGTCAAAGAACCTTTAACCAAACGAAAAAAAACGGCAAACAACTTCTTTGGTGGAGACCGAGGATCGGCAAACGTAATGTAGGACGCCCTTCGTCCAGGTGGAGTGACGATTTGCGAAAGGCTGCTGGTAGAAGCTGGATGCGTCGAGCTCAGGACAGGGCGCAATGGCGCTCATTAGGGAAGGTCAATGTCCAGCAGTGGACTGCTATAGGCCGATGATGATGATGATGACGATCATAATAGCAAGTTACAAGTACAATAATTATCAATGATCCCCAAACTAGGATAACCTGTTTTGTGTAGCAGTGGGACAAAGAAAGCTAACCGTAATCGTAACATATATGATATTTTATTGTAAGGAACATCATTAGAAGAGGATAATGTCGTAACAAACAGCAGTGAGAGGCGACAGCGCCAAATACCTATAATATGTAAATTACATTGATATAACATCATTATTATCATCAGCCTATAGCAGTCCACTGCTGGATATCTCGTGAATATACATATTATCAAATGCTCCATCGGCTTACCTTCCAGTCGCAATGTCCTTAGACAGGGTTCATGTGTGATACCTTAGGTAGGTACATGAATCCTGTATGATTGTAACATCTGTCTAAACCTTGTGATAGCAATTAATGTATTGAGTATCTTTATACTAATCCAAAGAAAGATGGTCGCTATCACCTGTCGCAGCTGCTAAACAGAGTAGAGCATTAAAAACATACCTCTTTGCACGGGCGACAAAGTTTGAGATTTCTTGGCCGATGTTACGTTTTTACTCTTTCCCGTCGACACAAGAGTACTGAAATATAAATAGGGTATAATTAATTAAGGGTATAATATTAGTAAGTAGTAGTTTAGGATCGGTTGACCGTGTGTAAAATATCCTGTATGTTTTATAAATATCTACAGGTTGTTTATAGAGATTCACATAACCGATTTTAGTATGGCGTAAAGCACGGATACAAAAAAGGTAAAATGAAATGTCGTGTGTGCATATTCTCTGTGGTCAACTAGAATTCACCGAAGTACTTAATAATTTTATACGCAACATCACAGAGGGAAAAGTAGAAGGAAAGAAAGGTAGGGATGAATTATATGAGTGAAGTAGCTGTCATGTCGTATAGGGAAGAAAAGGAGGCTGCTTTGGAGAGAGGCAGATGGAAGAAGCTGCAACAATTGCACCGACAAGAGCACAGCACTTAAATAAATGAAGATGACTAAATTTCGTGACCCTAATCTGTTTCAAAAAACATACGATCTTAATATTGAAATTGACCGTATAAAAATTAACCAATCGCACTAAACGAAACTCGTAATTCTGACTCCCTGTTACTTTACAGGCATATTATATGTTAATACTTACTGTAAAAGGTGAAAAAAACGGTTTCAACGATAGCTTAACCTTTAGAAAATTTATTGTTAAGTTGAAGTTTTCACGTTACCTCGGAAACAGTCCCACTTCCAAAGTCCTCTGGTTTTGTCCCTTCCACCAATGGAGTTCCGGCCTCCGGTCTATCAGGATGATGGCGTCTCCTGCGTCTACTGACATCTGACCCTGTCTCCGATAGCTGTTGTATATATAGAAAAATATTTATTTTATTCCGACACAGCTGGATACAAAACCGAGCACAATTTTTCAAAAACATAAATAAAATAATTACATGCTACACAAGCTGATCATGGCTGAACTTATACATTTATGTACCATCTCCTGTACATACCCATGTTTCGTTAAATAAATGATTATGATTATGATATGATTTATGATGAGAATAAATAACATGTAAGGGCTCTTATACATGAGCGGCAAAGTGCCAACGGCAGAGGCAACTGCAGCCGTTGACGTATGCCACGTCGACGTGTATAAGAGCCCTAATGGTACACATATATCTTATGGAACAAAGATCTATAATATAATATGATCCCCCATGACCTATTATAACCTGTAACATGCCATTTAACACCATGTGAAAGCAATAAATATATTGTATTGTACCCAGTGCCGAAAAAGGGGTTGGCTCAGCATTTGCTGAACGATGAAATTTTAGCGCTTTAAATCAATTGGCGCTACGGACGACAAAGGGGGGTGACAAATAAATGGATTACCAATGCTAAAAACGTTGATTGAAATTAGCCTTTTTTTTTAACGCTCCCAAGAGTATGGTGCCCTCGTTGGCGCAGAGCGAATGGCCCACTGAGACTTAGATGTTGCGGGTTTGTAGCCGCGAGACAAACTTTTACATTATCTATGTTTTACCATAATTTACTCGTACTTTCTGATACTCAAAGTATTTCCTGTAAATTTTCTACAGCAACAGCGGTTTTGAACTTGATAATCTCCATGTGTAATTGTGAAGGTCGGCTGTTCCTTCAGATTGAGGTACTGCATCATCAGCATGTACTCATGTAGATATCAGGTGGATCGAAGCTGCCTTTTGCGCAGTATCAGACGCAGAATCTCGGAGTCATTCAAGTCTATTTAAAGTATACTTGTAAATTGCCTACCCTCTTACCTTAAAGCAGCAACAGCGGTTTCGAACTTGTTGATCTCCATGTATCGTTGTATGCCGGCGAAGGTGGGCCGCTCCTTCGGGTTGAGGTCCCAGCACTGCATCATCAGCATGTAGACGTCGGGCGGGCAGGCAGACGGTGCTGTCAGACGTTGCCCTTCGCGCATTATCAGACGCAGGATCTCGGAGCCGTTTAAACCTAGGGGTTTCAAACCTACTTTTCACTATTCTCTACAAAAACTACAGGCCTATTCAGATATGAGCGGTAATCGCTACCGGTGTATAAGTGATGACAAGTAAGGGAATAGCGTTGACGACCTCTGTGGCGCAGTGGGCGAAGGCTCGCTTCAGACGCAGAAGGTTGCGGTTTCATTCCCGCCGCGAGACAGAAGTGTATATGATTTGAAAATAACCTATGTTGTTCCATGGGTCTGGGTGTTTTTCTGTAGTTCCCATAATACAAACTCTGCTTATTTTGGGGTTAGATGATGATGTTTGTTGATAATGTCCAGCATTATTTATTTATTTATAACAGGTGCCGATTACTTCAATTAAACGGCCAATTAATAAGCCAATACCGCGTGCGACGATAGACGGATTCGATTCTCATTGTGAGACCATAATTGCCTGATCGGCAGATATTTGTTCCGAGATTTGACGTGCTACGGGGAAACTGGACGAAACACGTAGAAATCTTATCTCGGTGTATGAAATAAATAGTTTACGTTTCTGCTCCGTTTTAGGTACATAGAATCTATGAACAGTGGCACAATTATAACTTGCTACACCTGAAGTTAGGTTTCTGTTAGTGCATAAGTGATTTAGTTCCTAAAAGTTCTATTAACAGCTAATTTTAGGAGCATGATGACGAGGATGGCAGGTGCAGGCGAATTCTGTTGAAAATATATCTTACCAATCCAGGGCTCTTCTCCGAAAGTGTACATCTCCCAGAGCGCCACAGCAAACATCCAGACATCAGACGCATGTGAGAATTGCCTCGTTCTTAACGACTCCGGCGCACACCACGGAAACGGCACCCTTCGCCGTTCCGACATCACATAACAGTCATCCGCGTCTGGTAACGCTCTCATAAGACCGAAATCGCCGATTTTAACCTATTTATCATGCTATTATTAGAAATGCGAAACGATTCTCATGTGATTTGGCAAATACCTGAAGCTTTGAGGAAATATAAAAAAACAAAAGCCAAGGCGAAAGGAATATTTTTTAGACTACGAGAAGAAACACGTGCAGATGCCTGTGTCAAATAAGTAAATGATATAAGTTTAAACGAAATCTTTAATAGTTACTTTGCTGTTTATCATAATAGCACAAAGATTTCAATGCATGTTATGGTTACAACTTCATTCTACTAGGCTTCATTCTGCTAAGAAATTTTAAAATTGGTAATTTACGTTATAAACATGAAATGAAAATTTTGATAAATTCATGGAACTATACTCCAACTAACAATTAAAAACATCTTTGATGATCTTATCAAGAAAGAATTCAAATCAATGTAACCTTTATGAATACAATGTTTTCTTTGAGCTGATAAATAATCTAGGCTACAACAACAACAATGCCTGCTTTATTATTCCACTGTTCGACATGGGCCTCACCTTTAAGAAAGGGGATATCTCCATAATCCCCACACTGGGTATGCAGGTTGGACACTGCTACCCAATCAACGCTCAGGAAATTTAGCTGTGCCAGTTTTAGGCTGCGGCACAGGCTTCGGTATGCCGCAATCAGCCAGCCGCAAGAGCCCTGTTTCTTAATTAGCAGGGTACACCACATGCTGGTGATGTTGGCTTGGAATTCGAAGATGAAGATTGGAACCTCTTTCACTCCAGGCTATCTAGGCTATGCCATTGTTGTATATATTTGTTACGTACTTGTCAAACCTTCTTTCAATAATAAAGTTGATGTAGTGCTATATAGGGTAGTTGTTAAAAGTTTATCTTATTTCACTACTTGTTTTGCTACAAAGCTCAATAAACCAATTTACATAAATGTTGTGTTTTAGTGGACATAATAGCCATACTAAAAGATTTATTTGTACAGATAACTAATACTCACCAATTCCAAATTCGTCAGTAATATATTTCTACATGCTAGATCCCTGTGTAAGAAGCGACTTTTCTCCAAATGTGCCATACCAGCTGCCACTTGTATTGACCATTTCGATATGTAGTTAAGTGAGACTTTACTGTTCTGAGCTCTTATGTAATCAAGTAAAGCACCCATAGGAGCCAATTCACAGACCATCATCAATGGATGGAATACCACACCATGTAGCTTTATTAAGTTTTGGTGTTTCAGACTGTGCATTGCTTCCACCTCTCGTCTAAAGTCATCGTAGATCCCTGGCTGTGAAAAAGCATCTGCTTTTAGTACTTTAACAGCTACTGGTACAGTTTGCTGGTCTGTTATTTTCCATTCTCCCCGTTTAACCACTCCAAAAGAGCCTGTGCCTAGTTCGTTATTCAATCTGAAATTAATATTTTTTTTATTCTTCTTTTCAATTAAAACTCAATGTGGGTAGGTGGTCAAAAAAGATTGTAGTTTATAGGAGTAAGTTGGTAGTCAACAAATTAGATATTAGATGTATTCAAGCATAATTAACTATTGTTTGGGGTAAATACCATAAAATGCAGCAAAATGAACTATTGTTTGATGTTAATACTCATAACCAAGAAAAAGTGGGGGGTTTGTAAACATTTGAAATGTATCAAAGTTCCAACTCTGAATAAAAGTCAGGGTGTGATGCACCATTGTGTTGAAGTGTTGTTCAGAATCACCATTATCACCTTTTAAGATCCTAGAAATCCATTCCTATTCTGCTGTAAAGCAGCATTGCAATGTTACGGTTTGAAACATGTGGATGCTGGTGAAATTACAGGCACATGAGGCTTAATCCCTTCATGCCTCAAGTTGATGGACACAGTGTTACATCATAGAGCATGTTCCAAACATTGTGACCTACGAAGCAATACTTTGTTACAGGTCATGGTTACCTCTTAAGATCAGGTGGGCCATGTGCTAGTTCCATGAATAGGTATCATAAAAAAAGAGACTTTTCAAATGTTTTGAAATACCCCTAATTATGAAGTAAAAAGTGTCTTACACGATATCCTTTTCCAAAATGATACAAGTTGTTCTTGAATCTGACTGTGGTGGTTTTGGAGAGATCTCTGCTTTTTCTTTCACAGAACCTGATGAACCAAAGAGTTTGTTCCAGAACTTCCGGTTCCACAACTGAAGTTTCTTCTTTTTCACAGCATCGAAAAGTCGACGGATACCAGGTTTACTGATACCTATTCTCTCAAGATCATCTGTGTGTACATAGTCGAAGTGTGCTAGCCTGGTAATCTATAACATGTTAGAAAAGATCATCTTTACCCTTGTAACTTTTATGAGATTAATTTGTAGCAAGTGTAGATCAGTGGTCTCTGCCTATTCTTCTGGAAGATAGACATGACTATAGGTGTACTGTATAATTGTATTTTAGGTATTCGAATCTGCTGCATTACTGCACTATTCGCTCAGGTCTGGGTGTTATCTATGTAGGTTTAATATGTATGTATTTACAAAAGAAAAAATATTTATATCTTAAGTTAATTTATCAGTCATGTAGTATGCATAACATAAGTTCTGCCTACTTTGAGACTTTCAGATGTGTGAAAATTTATTAATAATTATCTAGTGGCATCTCTCAGTAATGAACAAATCAACTCATACACTAGTAAGTTAACAATATTGCTATCAATAACTTCTACTAAATAAAATTTATTTGATTTGATTGGATTTCCTAATAGGTACTGGTTCATTGTAACATGATATTATTAGCATATTGTTTACCTGCAGCTGGTCTCTGATAGGTACATAGAACTGCTCTAGCTGCACGTTCTGCAAGATCTCAGACAGCCAGTCTGTCCCTGAATCCATTGTGCAATTAGCGTGTTCTTGCTACAGCCTTGTACAGAAAAGGATGCATCTCGTGCGAGCTCTAACTATATCAGGAAGTTGTAACGACTTGTGGAGGATGTAAGAGCTATTCAATAATTTTTCACATCACAGTAACAACAATCACTGAGTTATAGGATGAATTGATTGGGATTGTTGAGGTGCTATACTTATACAATGTGTTTTTATTTAGAAAAACAAAGCAAATTAATTAGAACAAGGATAGAACCAAACGAAACTCGAGAATAACAACGCAACCGCAACGACTCGCATTTTTTTTACAACTGTGAGCGAGCGAGCGCGAGAGTTTATTTTGACACTGACAGTGTCTGTCAAGTCAAATGTTTACTGACAATAATTGACATTTATCAGCCATTTGGCTGAACGACACAGTACCACAGAATACAGAGATAGTACCTACAACAATGTCTCATTTTGGAGGTTTCTATACACAAATACTCAATACATAACAGAAACACACGATAAATGGTAATAAGCGCTTAGCGTTGCAAACCCTATCTATATTTTGCAAAACTAAGATGAAAAACTTTTGACAAATTGTGAGATTGACACTAGAAGCGTAGAAAACGGCAGCGGCTGCGAGAAAAAATCGAGACATAAAATATTATGTCATTTTTAATTTTTTTTACTTAATTTTATAATCTGTTGCTTGGAAATAGAGTTAGTTGTTATTCAAACTTTTGTATTTTGTATTCTATTAGTTCTTCCCTGCAACGTCGCAGCGCTAGTGTTCAACCAGTAAAAAGATAGCTACACGTCCATGATTGGCCTCTGACACGAACTGACGTCTGACGTTTTTCACCTGAATCTAATTTCAGTTTTGTTTTGAAATGTCTGTCATCACAATCTTTTCTTTGGAATTTTTATTGCTTTTAGATGTTTATGTGTTTCAATTATAAGTGAAATCGTATAAAATGGGTGCTGTAAATGTAGTGTCCCTACGTGTGAATCAAAAAATGATAGTGGTATCATAATACACTGTTTTCTGCAAACGCCCTATAGGGGAAAAAACATTTGTGGTCTAGTACTTGTAAACTGATCTATGAAATTTGTACCAAACCAAAATTAATGGGCACAGATTTATAAGTCTAGTACTGGGCTACACTATACTCTATGCTTTATACTCTATAGTCTATCGTACGCAGCACAGATTTTTTATGTCTAGTACTAAAGTACAGATAGGAATCGGACCAATCACAGTCGAAGACGCTAATTATAGTTCCAACTTGCAAGACGACGTCGCTAGTGACCTTGTTTTTTTTTTTGGCCAAAAGGTCATTTGCCAAAAAGTATTTAGTGAGCTTATAGAAAGAGACAAAATATATCGTGCCATCACTGTCTTTTGCTAGTGATGTACCACTATTATCGATAAACATACGTATTAACGTGCTACATTTGAAGAACTTGAAATAAAACAATATTAAGGATTCTATACATGCTTCTTTTTTTATTATTTATACATACCTAATATATAATAGGTACGTACACAAAATATACATGACTTTATAAAAACTGATACTTACATGGTAACTATTAATGATTAAACAAACTGTACGTGAAGTTCTATCATAATTAGTCTCGTGATCCGTCCGAAGACATTAGTACACCCGCCCTCCCAGTTATCCCTATAAAGTTGCGGAAATATTCTCTAAACGAAAGGACGTGCGAGCGACAGAGCTCGGGCGTCGGGGATGCGTTGGGTGGGGGTAGCAGGTAATATTGAAAAATTATATGTTTTAGAGTTGCTATGGAAGGCAACATTTTCTAAACGTATGTGCTGAAGTGGTATCACGATTATGCGTAACTACATAGTGTTGAATAATTATAAGGTACTAATGCTGAGGACGGAGCACGAGTATAATCATTCGTTTGTTGGATTCTGAGTGACACTTTTAATCGCTTAAAAACTATAATATATACTAGTTATATCAGACAAAATGTCATTTATTCTCTTTTTTTATCTCCCATCTAAAAAAAGGGCCACTGTTACGTTTACTATAAAGGCAATTTAAATATAAATTATAACAATCTAGGTACTTATACAAGGAAAGGAACTCAATTTTAATGTATTTAATATAACACTTTTTAATTTGCTGATTGATCACTGTTTTAATACATACAACAATATTTAACATTCTGTTTTTACCATTTTTTAAAATAAAACAAAATATAAAAACATTATTCAATAGGAAGTTTAAAATCGTCAATTTTTAGGGTGACGTTACCGAACCGGTAAAATGAACCCTCATGGTGTCGCTTTGTCCGTCCGTCCGACCGTCTGTCACACCTGATTATTTCAGGAACTACAAAATGTACCGACTGGGAATTTGGTATAGATTTAAAATGCACTAATTGAATAAGATTGCAAATGAAAAAAATATAAAAATATTATCTTCATCCCCAAATACTCGAAAATAAGAAATGTTATAATTTCAAACTGGTGCCACCAAATCGAGTGGCATATCATATGAAAATATCATCAATTAAGCCAGTTTAAAATAGTTTCTTACTTAGTAATCTTAAAACTAGTCTTCCACAGAAACAAAAAGCCAGGGGACGAGACTCGAAACACGGAGGACAAATTTCGATAAAATTAACGAAGTTTATGTAGTTATTGAATTTTAATGCATTCATAAGTACTGGTTTACAAATAGTCGGTTGGGGTACAAACCAGGGCAAAGACTAATTTCTTATATTAGAGCTTATTGTGACTAAACTACGTATATTTCTGCAATAAATTTAAGTGACCACGTAGAAAACATTTAGATTTTAAGTAATAAATAGGTTAATTATAAAGTAAATATAAAAAAGTATTTTTTTTGTCCGCCTTTTAACTTAGAATGAACCTTATATTTTTTACAATCTGTTTTCTTAACAACTAATACATTTTGAGGGAGTTGGAGACAGTTTCATGTAAAGCTTTTTTGTCATCTAAATAATCAGATATTTTTTAATAAGTTTTATAACAGAGTTCACATTTAACAACATTTTTTTACTGATTAATTAATTATGTCATTTGGGATTTTATACACATTGCCTTGAATGACCGTGAAGACTTGACTAACTTTATGGAGTTTCTACGTCAGAAAGTTGACGGATTCTTTTGACTGCGTATGTTGCAGAACTGAGTCTGTTCGACAAGCCATCTATGTAAGCGCCCCATTGAAGCTTATTATCTAAGGTTATACCTAAAAATAAAGTTGTATTCACAAGATTTAAATCGTCATAATGTTAGATTTTCTTGTTGTTGTTGTTGTTGTTGTCTCTCTGAAATCATTAAAAATAACTTAGGTGAATCTTGTTCTTATATTATAGTATAATATATTTAGTAAAAATGTCATGCATGCATTGAGATGCATGAGCATGAGCAAAAACTCCGCGCGTGCTGTTCATTGCGCGGACTTTAAACAATTTCCAAATGATATAAGGTCTAAGTTAGAGCAAATTTGGCATTTAGAAGTTTATTTATGTCAAATACGCTTTCCAACAGTTTTCACTTGAAGACTGTCACTCTATAGTAGGAGATATAATATCTCAATGCATGCATGTCATTAAAAATAACGTAAGTTTATAGTTGAAGAATGACATGTAATAAATAATTTTACCTTGATCATCTGTACACGATTCATCAGTCTTGCTGTTTTTGTATGGCGGTTACTTATCAGGATCTGGTTTCGGTTGATCAATTGGGCTAACGATATTTTAGTCTCTCAGACAATTCGGTATTTTATTTACATTATATAGTTCATGACCTGAAATATAATGTATTGAAATATTATTTACAAAAAAAGCTTCAAAAACCTACTTCTAATAACTCAAGAGTATATTATAAAATAAATCCTTGACATTTTATTACAATTAAATAGTTCTAAAATCTGTAGTCTTTTTACACTCTGCATACATTTATGTATAATGTATTAAACTTGTAAATAAATCCGAGTATGTAGTAGGTATCTAACTTATACGCATACACACCTTTCGTCCATAGATGTTTGTCAAAACATCGATAGTCGATAAAATGTAGTTAATTGGTGTTTTACACAGCCCTATTCTTACCTACATAATTTTTGAATATTCAAAAACGAATGAAATTGATGAATTCGTTTCGTACGATGCTTTTTTTACTATGTTTGAAATAGTATAATAAAAGTACATGAGAATCTACTCACTTTGTCTATCTTTTGGAATCCCACTGCAAATTTCTGCCGCCGTAAACAGAGTTGGTCGCGCAATAATTATGCTTATAAGACGACCGTTTTCGTAAAATTTACGCACGAAATGTTTGGAACAAACTTTTTTTTCCATTAGTTTATTAATTTTATGTGAATTCAAAAATGTTGAGTTTATTTGACTATGCCACAAACTTTCCCTATAGGGCGTTTGCAGAAAACAGTGTACCTATTATGATACCACTATCATTTTTTGATTCACACGTAGGGACACTACATTTACAGCACCCATTTTATACGATTTCACTTATAATTGAAACACATAAACATCTAAAAGCAATAAAATTTCCAAAGAAAAGATTGTGATGACAGACATTTCAAAACAAAACTGAAATTAGATTCAGGTGAAAAACGTCAGACGTCAGTTCGTGTCAGAGGCCAATCATGGACGTGTAGCTATCTTTTTACTGGTTGAACACTAGCGCTGCGACGTTGCAGGGAAGAACTAATAGAATACAAAATACAAAAGTTTGAATAACAACTAACTCTATTTCCAAGCAACAGATTATAAAATTAAGTAAAAAAATTGACATAATATTTTATAATGTCTCTCGATTTTTTTCTCTTCGTTAACCAAGCGTGGTTTAATTTCTCTATGTCTATTACATACTGTCTAATTCATTTTATTTCATTTTATTTGTTCCAATATTCTTTGTGCTCGTGCACATGATTAGTTATAAACGTTATCAATAGGTATAAAAAATGGAATGTTTGTCAGAAGATAATTTAACCGCAATCAAACTTGTTGAATTTGGATGTATTCCTGTCGATACAGTTTCAGAGAAGACTATATCTGTTGAAAACAAAGCGGATGTTAGTATTGCAAGATCACCATCATCTTCATCCGCATCCCGACTGCCATTGCTTGAAAGGCCTATCCTATAGCTTAGTATAAAATTTGATACTGATCAATCTTGTGCTCATCCACGAACGCCCGGCCCGACGCGTATACCTACTACGTCGTTGACCCATCTCGTGGTCTTCCGACGCTTCTAGATACCCTCGGCCACCATACCACCATTCGGTCAATGTCCTGCTCCACCTGTCACCATAACCACATTATTAGGTTAATAGGTTAGGTTCTGATACTACTTACGTACCTAGGTACTTCCTACACCATTATACCATTTACATAGCTTAGTTATAAAATGATTAGCTCCGCCCTCAGCTTCGCTCGCTCAGTATACGGATTCCGGATTAAAATAATTCCAGGTCTAGCGTAGTTCCTATATTTGTGTCGGATTGTACTAGGATTGGTCGAATCATTTACAAGGCCTAACTTCAGACTTCAGGTACCTATGTACCTAAGTACTTAACCACCTACTACTTTACCATCGTAACAACGGTTTTATAATATCCCACCTGTTTACCTATCGACAATAAATGTTTAATACTTTTAAGTATTTGGATGGATTGTAGGAGGGGTTCTAACCACCATCTGTGGAATCCAAGCCAACCTCACCTGCCTGTGGTGCACCCTGCTAAATAACAAACGAGGCTCTGGCGGCCGGCTGATTGCGTCTGATAGCGCAATCTACACCGGTACAGAACAGTTAAATTCCCCGACCACCGACGGGCAGCAGCATCGGCGGTACGAGGAGCTGTGCCCTGCGATCCCGAACCGTCATGCCCAGTGTGGGGCATATCCCCCTTATTGTTAGGGGAGGCTTTCGTACAGCAGTGTTGTTTTTGTTACCGAGCAATGCAAATAGGTGGGATGTTTCTAAACCATCTGTAGCGAATTCGATGCACAAGAAGAGGCTAAGGTCACATTATTTATTCAAAAATGCCTACCGAGTCCAGTTAATGATCTTTGTAAGCAAATACTCATGATAAACACTGGCCACAATCTTTCAGAAACCTCTAACATACCGCGTTTCGTTGATGTACGTCTTGAACAGCATCGATCGCGTTTTCAACTTATCCATCACCTCGACTCCAGTGAAGCCGAAAGATAAGGCGCAAGTGAGGATACTGTTCCACCCGACGATAGCAGACCAGTCGTATACTGATTACTACGTGGTGGATGACACAGCCGGCAATAACTACAGGCTGACTGTTACGGGGAAATGCTTCGGTGAGAAACACAACGATTTTCATTTCCCTTGGGGCACATTATCGAGCTTCGACAAAGATTCGCCGAAGAAGACACAACTTTAAACATGATATCTGTAGACAGAGTGACGACTCGCGAGCGCGACTATTAGCTGAATCCCGTTATTGTTGCCGCTCGAATAGGAAACGCATTTTCATGGCCAACTGATGCCAGAGCCCCAGAGGTGTGGGTCCGATTCTACGTTCGGAACAATTGTATTTGTATATCTCTCTGTGATCTATTATACTTATAATATAACAGCTTCCGCCCGCGGCTCCGCTAGTATGGTACCTATAACGAGTAAAAAAGCCTATATGTTATCCAGGTCACAAACGATGTTGGCCAGAATTGGCCACTAGGTCATACGAAGAAGAAGAAGACCAAGTTCCAAGTTTCATCCGAATCCGTTCTGCCGTTCGTAGTTGACTGGAAACAAAAATGGATACTAGTCGGCGCCTCGCTACATCATCCGCGTATGACGCTTTGCACCGCTTCATGCAAGGAACGTACCCTCCAAATTTCAAGTGTCTAGGATTTACGGTAGGCTGTGAGATTATCGTCATTCAGTCAGTTCCAGCTTGTGCCTAGTTTATACCTACTTGTTTACGCCTTAATACGCTATTCCATTCTATTGTAACTTATGGTAAGAAGATGACTGATGTTAACAAATTACAGGTCCAAAAGTATCGCTAAGTAGGAAGAAAGTAACGTTTAGGATATGCAAGAACGTAACAGAACAACGGAAAGAAGAAATAGACATCATCAATAAATCTTGCGTAGAGACCACTTATCAATGGCTTTTACCATTATGCGGTCAGGGAAATGTTCAAGTAAGGACATTTTCACACAATTTACAAAGTATAATCAACATATTATCAGAAGTTGAAGGATTTAGTATGTAAGAAACGGGTTATCGCAAGGTACTATTCTGGGACATCATGATAATGTTAGGTTCAGTTGCATTCGCTATTTTACTGTTTACCAGATTTCAACAGGAAATTGCGGACTTATCAGAGCACACGAAAGAATAACGACAACTTTACATTTCACTGGAATTGCTCTCGGAATTTACACTTCTGAACTAGTGTGTTTAGTTCTTAATCAGGTATGAGACGTTCCAAAATAAGCTAAGTATTCGTTTTTACTTATTTATCTGATGATACAGTTTTACAGGAACCGCTATACGTGAATGTGATTGCAACAGTCGTGCTTCCCGGTAACCCGCTATTCAATATGCACGACCATCTATTCGAAAGGAATTGGAAACGTAAATCTCGCTCCACACATCTCATGGAAAACAGTCTAAACCGATTGACTTATATACCCTCTGCATCTGTGTTTGAGAGGTATCTTGATTTTGAGACGGGAAGTGCGAAGGATGTTACACTTAACATATCGCAGACCTTGTGCGTGACAAATCATGAACAGGAAGAAGGGTATATTCAGTGGATTTCAGGTAGTTATATGGCAAAGATTCTTGTAAATAATCTTATTTAATACCATTTTGCAAACCAACAACCATCTAAATTTGTCTTTTGATTTTAGATCCTGACAATGTGTTCATAATTGATCCAATTGCGTCTGTGATTCCTCCAAAAGAATCTAGGTTATTCACTGTTAGATTTAGGTTTGTAAAATATTTCTTATTTTTATTTGTAACAGTAAAATTTTTGGAAGCAAAACAATGCCGAGTTTAAACTGAAACACCTTTAAATCAATTTCCGCTTTCCAGACCTAAGCTGAATGAAGAAGTGTACGGCTACCTACTGTGTGCTGACTTCCAATTCAAGAGATACGATAACGATACTGTGAAGCTGAAACATACTTGGTTTCGCATCCCTTGTATCGGTAACACTTGGACCCCTTGCACAGAATGGACAACTGCATGGGACTGTCCAACAGAGGTAGGTACACCTTGATGATTTTTTTCTTACAAGTTTTTAGGATTCCACATTCGCTATGATTGTCTTTTCCAGGTAGTTTTACCACCAACAGTGCCAGCAAAAACGACATTCCAAAACTTTATGTTGTCTAACAAATTAGAAATACCAATGTTTTTTAAATTTGAGGCACCTGATGGATCGTAAGCTTTTTCTTAAATTTTCTTCTAATATTTATGTTAAATACTTCTTCTAATCTCTGATAACATCGGCTTTTATTTTATAGGAATTTCGTGGTCCTTCCAATGTGTGGAATTGTCCAAGGGCGCGGATGGCAGATAATATCTGTAGCTTTAGAAGCACGAGCATTTGGTTTTTACTGTGAAACTTGGGATTTGGTTATCAACAAAGTTCAGAAGGTATTTGTGGTTCGAACATGTCAATTATCAAAGTCAATTTCATCTCTCTAACAATGCACAGTAAGCCTAAATTTAAACAGTAAAATAAATATTGTATTGCAGACACGTATATGCTTAACGGGCAATGCAGAGATAAGCAAAGTAGAGGTGATGTCTCATGGGTACAATCCAGCTACACATGCGATGTTCGAGTTTCAACCAACGATAACAGGATGTGCTAATTATGTTACAGTCTATCTTCATAATATGACAAGAATGGAAATACAGTGAGTTCCAACTCGAAAGTCCTTTTTCAAGTTGGTAAGTTAATAGACTGATGTGCTGTGTGTATAACATCTGTTTCAGTTTAAGGGTACTGAACAGCGTTCCGTGGTTTGGGGCAGATAACTGTGGATCTATCATTTTACCACCAAAGGAAATCGTCAAATATCATTGGTGGTTCTTCCCAAAGATTGCAAACAAGGTGTACCAGACTACTATCACTTGTTCTTGTGTGTGTTTGATTGGCGGCAGGTAGGTATTTACAATACGAGCGCTTTTTTCAAAATTCAGTCGTCGGTATTTAATAATTATTGTTTTTAATTTATTAGACCAGCTGGCGAAACTTCAGAGATATTCATTCACATCACAGGCTTTTCCGAGCTACCGGATTTGAGGGTAAAATTGTTTGATTTAGAGATAGGTTTCAAATTTTTAAGTCAAAATGAGAAAAATGTAAAAAACTTTCAGGTCTTGCCAAAAACGATAAATCTACATGACGTGGTCGTAGGAGATAGCGTGAGTTTTGCCGTGACTTTGTACAATTATGGGACATGCTTTTTCACATCCAAACTCTATCATATCATTGACGGCATGGGAGATGATTATAGTGGAGATCGATTGGAAATTGATTCGACTGTGGTAAGGCAACAAACATAAGAAGAATGATGATTTCATAGCTGAGTGCGAGTAACTAACAGTCATTGTATTTTCGACAGAACAGTCTGAAACCATCAAATCACTGCGAAGTTAAACTAACGGTTACTCCAGACGGTGCTGGTCCGAGACAGGTTGATATCAAATACACTGTTCTTTTCCGTACGGAATACGAAGAAATAGAGGAAATACAGCCCATAAAGAAGACAATCTGTACAATTTGGTATGATGGAATTTACCCAAGCATGATGGTAAGTTATCTACAGTTTTTTTACGTTCTTTTATAATAGCTAGTTTTACCTATATTTCGCCTATTGTTTTCTTTAACTTTGATAATTTTTAGATTGGGTTTTCATTTCTAACGTACTTTGTATGTTGTAGGGAGTACCACAGGGTATAAGTCTTGGTCTCTTTTTATTACTGCGATGAGACTCATATCTATTTTCAGGTTAAGCGGACTATTTCAGTGAAATGTCCTGTGATATTGAGCAACCATTGCGTCTGGAATATGGTAAATGTGGACGAGTAAGCATAATAGATTATGAATGAATGTATTCTTGTATAAAGTATCCGCAAAATAAGTGAATGGCGTTTATTTTCTTCTTCAGATTTAACAAAGCTTTGGTTGACTGCAAACCAAATATACCATTGAATGTCAATATGTACGCTCCTGATCTTTGCGTGAGACCAGGATTAGTTGAGCTGGTTTTTGTATTGGGCTGTGTCTTTCAAGTGAACGTGCCATGGAGTCTTCGTAGGGAGAAGATTTGCGATTGCGAAATGGTTGAAGTTCAAATTGGGATATCAACTTATGAGATGAGGCATACGTGTATTCATAGACCATTGGTTGAACTGTCGCCTTTGAGCGGGATAGTTTCAGTAAGCATAATATAATAACTTTCTTGTTAGATAAAATTTGTACAATAATACGGAATATTATATTACAGCCCGATAACCCAAGCTTACTCTATTTGAAATTCAACTACGCCGTCGAAGGGCAGAACCGTCTATGTTACATATTAACAATGACAAATGATAGAGTCATATATTTATACATCAACATTCTCGCAAATCTGAACACTAAAGGCATACTGACCCCACTTCGACGCCCTGTCGGTATCACCGAGTATTTAGCTGTTTTGGATTGTGGAAGAGTGCCTATAAATAACTTGGATCCCGTTATAAGAGTAAGTAAAGATTTTGAAATAGTTTGTTTACTAGAGAAACCGAATTTATACAAGTAAGTATAAATAAACGCCCGACACAGAAGCCTCTTTTCCTGCTCCATTATCAGCCACTGCTTACCAAGCAGTGTCTGATAATGTCTGAGACATTGCTTATCTTAATCTATTCATTGAGACCAATCCAATGAGCCCAAACCTGATACCTCTGCTGTAAGTTGGTGACGAGTTACGTATCCTGCATGAGGTCAAGGTTACCATGTTTTTGCAAAATTATTGAAGTAACCAAATTTCGAATCTATCAGACCTGTTGAATTTGCTCGCATCACTTTATCAACAAGAATAAAAAAGTAATTTAAAAAAATTAAACCTACTTCAAAAAAATAAATTAACTCAAAATTATGAAATAATATTTTTATATTGTACATGAAATTAACCAAAAAAAACTAAATTAACTGTAGTTAAGAAATAAATTAGGGCCTAGGTACAATGTGAGGTCTGTGCCAGCATGGATTCTGAATCTAAAATCGAAAGACTTTCTGTTATAGTTTATTATTATTAAATGCAGGTACTAACGTGCATACCTACCTACGTACCTGTGTATTTGTACTATAGTAGTTTTTGTACTAGATTTTTTCTCTTTGTGTAAGTAAGTATGTACTTTTTATTTTTATTGATATTTTATTTTTGACCGGTAAGTATTTTTATAGAGGCTGGCACAGACCTCAAAAAACATTGTAGGCTCTAATTTATTTCTTAAGGCGACGCATTGATAAACAATATTTTGAAATCGAGCACCACGCCTCCATGAGATCCGCGCAAGCAGCTCATACCTCGTTCCCTCGTTCGTTTTGGCGGTTTGCAAACGGGCGTTCGGGCCGCGGCCGTGTCGTAACGCGCGCGCTTCTCGGTCATGAGCTGACGCTCTGGGGCATATACGTCATCAAATCAAATATATTTATATCCGCTATCGTTGTAGGTACAATTTTACAAAATTTTAATGGTAGATGCAGTAGGTAAGTATCTAGGTACAAACAGACAATATTTGTTAACAGTTTCCCGGTATTTAGATATATAAAAAAAAAGCCTCCCAGTGTAAATCTTTTGCCAAGAGTTTGTAAAATACTTACGTAGGTGTCTTTTCTTATGATGTGCCGCGGACAATAGATTGCTGCAACTGTGAGAGAGTACTGCTTAGCGCTTATACATATTGCCACGGATTGAATCTCTGGATCTTCTTATTTATTCAATTCATAATGTTCGATATTGTCTTTGACGATAACAGCACTGCCACCTATTCCTCTATTAGCTGGGTGTAGGGCATGGTAGACTTTGTAGCCTTTGAATTCTATATGAGATTGTTTTGTGAAATGAGTCTCTGATATGAGACACAAAACTATCTTTTCTATATTTTGAGATTCTTTAAATCATTTTGTATGGTTGAAGGAAGCCGTTTTATTGGCACTATTCTCTATTTTTTCAAGCGCTCATCTAATAGTATAGGAGCTAGCAACGTTTTCGAGAAAGAATTTTAGGTCAGCTGATTTTGTGATATGTTGTCCTTCTTGCACTTTCGGTTAGAGTCTGGGCTATCTGGCTGGCGGTAGCGGTTGCGTTCATTAGTGCGCATCCTACCTGTCCAGGTAATAATCCTGGATTTTAAAAGCATTTTAGAAGGCGTAATTTTTAATTTTTTGTTTTTAAATAAGTCTACCTGACATTCTTTTTTTATTGCCAGACATTTTTGACAATGCTAACTATGTGCCATACGCGTTTTTTTTTTATAAAAATTTTAAAGTATTTTATAATGTCTGTAATTTTAATATTATGTTATTTAAAGATAAGAAAAACTTAAAATAAATTTGCCAGACATTAATTCGATTGTTAAGTCTTGAATTAAAATTAAAAAGTCATGTAAAGTATTGCAGTATGATGCTAGTAGTCCGAGAGAGACAGCTGAAGGTGCGAGAGAGATAAACAACGACAGTGGCGCGACAGGCAAGTCGCGCAAAAAAAAAATGGTGGACCACTGACCGCGAGGCAAGGCTCAAACTTACTATTATTATGACACTTTATTTAATTGTAAACTCGTCTAAATTACATTTTTTACTATAAACCTAATATTATCTACTTTAAACATAAATAACATCAAAACAATATAGTAAAAAATGTATAAAAACGGGAGACCACCGACCGCGGGGCAAGGCTCAAACGGTCAGTGGCTAGGGCTGCAGAGAGAGGAACCTCCGCACAATGCGTGCCGAGTCCAGGAGAGCCGCCTTCTCTATATGACCCTTGATCCAGCTGCCTAGCGAGAGCCTCTTAAGGTATTGGTCAAGGCTCTTCGCTATCAGACCGTTCACTGAAACGACTATCGGAACGATAATTGTTGAGTCGACATCCCACATAGCGGTAATCTCGTGTGCCAAGTCAAGGTACTTGCTAAGCTTGTCCTTCTCGGCCTTCACGAGATTAGCGTCGTGTGGGATGGTGATGTCAACAAGTATCGCCCGGCGTTCCGACCGGTCTACCAAGACGATATCAGGTTTATTCGCAAGAATAGTCATGTCCGTGATGATAGAGCGGTCCCAGTAGAGCGTAGCACGACCATTTTCGAGAACCGGTACCGGTGCGTACTTATAGTACGGAACCTCTGGACCGACAAGGTCGTATTGGAGAGTAAGCTGCTGATGGATGATCTTTGCTACTTGGTTGAGTCTGTGCAAGTATTCAGTGTTAGCGAGGTGCGAACTACCCGAAAGTATATGTCTGAGGGATTCACCGGGACGATGACAAGCTGCAAATGTCAACGGTTCCATCCTTCATGATATACTTTCTGTAGTTGTTCGTCTTTATTACCTCATCCATAATCGCACAGACAAAACCTTCGGTTTCCCCAAAGAGGTCACCAAAACGTAGCCAGTTCACGGATGCGAGTAGGTCTACATCAGGCCCTGTAAGGGCTTTGTAGAACCGTCCGTGCAGCTCCTTACTCTCCCATACAACCTTGCGGTCGAGGGCACTCAGCACCGTAGGTTTGTGCCAGTTCTCCTTAGCCAGTGAGAGCGGGGTAAGGTTCTTGTCAACTGCTACGACATCACGATGCATCTCACTGTCGGCATGGAGGAAGTATTCTCTGAGCTTGCACACCTCGCGGTTATGGAGGGTCTTGGCATTTAAAATTTATTATTATTAATATTATTATTATTTTGTTATTATATGCACAGTGAAAAGTAATTTACTTTCGTAATGGTTCTCTGTATCATTCTCGACTTATTCTGCAACTGTCTCTCTCGGACTACTAGCATTATACTGCAATACTTTTCATGACTTTTTAATTTTAATTCAAGACTTAACAATCGAATTAATGTCTGGCAAATTTATTTTAAGTTTTTCTTATCTTTAAATAACATAATATTAAAATTACAGACATTATAAAATACTTTGAAATTTTAATAAAAAATAAATAAAAAATCGCGTATGGCACATAGTTAGCATTTCAAAAATGTCTGGCAATAAAAAAAGAATGTCAGGTAGACTTATTTAAAAACAAAAAATTAAAAATTACGCCTTCTAAAATGCTTTTAAAATCCAGGATTATTACCTGGACAGGTAGGATGCGCACTAATGAACGCAACCGCTACCGCCAGCCAGATAGCCCAGACTCTAACCGAAAGTGCAAGAAGGACGACATATCACAAAATCAGCTGACCTAAAATTCTTACTTTTCAAACGTTGCTAGCTCCCGTACCATAAGGAAGTCATGAGTTTTAATATGACATCCAGCTTGTTGTCATTGGCATTATTTTGATCTCTTTGTTGAGCAGTAGTTTTGTTTCTCGCAGTTGCTTCTTCGTATATGTTTTTGTTTACCAATAGAGGAGCTCTTAGGCTACTGGGATTTTGATTGGGAGGTGGAAGGGCAACAGCTCGTTTGTTACTAGTCACCAGTTGCTGTCGCGTTGCAGGTGCTTTTTCACGTTTTTGTTTCGTAGTTTTTGTATTTGTTAAGCTATCATGAACGCATTTAGGTTTCTCCTCGGAAGATTTTATGCAATCTTTTTTTAAGGTCCGCCTGAGACGCAGAAGGTCGCGGGTTCGATTCCCGCTGCGGGACAAATGTTTGCATTTTCTGTAGATATTTTTCTGGGTGTTTTCTATGTATGATATGTATGTATTTACAAAAAAAAAAAGTTATATGTGTAGTATATCAATCATGTGGTTCCCATAATACAAGCTCTGCTTAGTTTAGGGCTGCATGATGCTGTGTGATTACGTCCCGCGTTATTATTATTAAAAATCTTTTTTTAAATGTTTTCCTGTACATTTAACACACCTTGGCTCTTTTGAACAGTACTTATGACTATGTAGACTTGGCATCTCTTTCACTGGGGGGTCAGTAATGATGCGTATTTAATCCATATCTTGAAAACTGCTGAACCGATTTTGATGAAACTTGCACTGTTCCCTAAGTTGAAGTAAATGTAAGCTAATAAAAAAAAGAATGGTCAAAATAGGATAAGTAGTAGGGAGTTAAACGTGGACAAACATACATACATACATACATATACCCCTCAAATTCTGTATATATTAACAGATTCACATGTGAATATTTTGCAATTCCAGTAATATTACATACATAAGTATCGAATTGATAACCTCCTTTTTATTGAAGTCGGTAAAAAAACTGATAAACTTCAAGCGGCTGAACAAATTTTCTTGAATCATAGCTAAGAACACTCGATCAAATCATCTTTCAAACAAAAACCTCAATCAAAACAGCTTTTGGGCTCGGGTGTTAAGAGATGTGGTATTAAATTTGCATTGTTGTTTCAGATAGTGTGGCTATACAACCCGACAGACGTTTTTACAACGTGGCGTTTAGTTCGAGGGAATACAATTTCTCCCGATTCTGTGATTCGGTGTTTGCTATACTTTGCTGAAGTGCCACCGTTGGGAAGACTGGCGATACCTTTCGCTTTCATGCCCACAGAAATGATTGATTATGAGGTAATTTAACTATTTCATTGAAGACCAAGCGATCACTAACATAAAAGATAGATTTCATACTTGGTATAAGAAACTGATAAGTGTTTTAATGGTTTTTTATTCAAAGGTGATATTTTTCTCATCGTTTGGATACGACACGGTAAAAATATTGGTGGGTGGACAAGGTGGACTGCCAAACTGTGTAGAAACAAGACTCGATGTACCAAGTTACGTCGAGAAGGTCATAAGATCCGCGTACAGAAAAGACATTGTAAGTAAAGTTAACAATGATATGCCATTCCAAGAATAGCAAGTAAATGATACATTCGATGTTACAGATATATTTGTCATTGGAGCACTTGACGATACCCACAACGCCAACACATTCCTTGTCAAGAGATATAATATCGATCTGTAATGAAACAAACCATGTCATGAGATTTATCTGGTTACCGTATGTAATCTAACAACCAAGACGTAGTTAGCTTCTTGCACGGTAATAGTCCGTATAGTAAATGAAAATGATAAATACTTTCAGAGAGCGAATAGCAAACATAGTGAATATAGTCATGACTCCTTGCTGGGGTGTCATACAGCCAAAGTCCACTGAATGGATAACAATGACAGTTTACACTTTACAGGAACCGGCTACGTTTACGTAAGGATTTAAATAGTTTAGCAAAGTAAAGTTTAATATAAATATAAATTGAATAAACTACGTCTTTTTACAGCACAATTGTAGCTTGTGAGATTCTAGATTTGACAGAACGTAAACGTTATCAACGCAACGAATTGCTAAGGAGAAACAAGATAGAGAAATGTAACCAAGAGTTCATAATAACCGAAGAAGGATTGTTCCATGCGGTTAGTACCAAATTTTTAAGACCGTGTGGATGAAAATGTAGGTATATAGGTACATAGGTATGTATTATTGGAGTTAGAATCATCGGACTGGACTAGAATGTGAAGCAATTCTTGGATATGTCTCGACTTAGACAGCCAACAGAAAAGACGTGTTACATTAATTTCGCAAATTTTTCTAAAACTCACCCACGCAATAATAAGCTTTAAAATCAGTAACATAAGTTCAAATTTTCCTGCACTCAAGCAACGTAGACGCCCAAAACCCAACGCTCGCGTAAAAGAAACAGTTGCATTTTTATTTTATGCTTCCTTCACTCGCCGCCCGTCTGCGGTCAGAGGATTTAGCTGTGCTGCTGTTAGGCTGCGCTATGCCGCAATCAGCTGGCCGCCAGAGCCCCGTTTATTAGTTAGCAGGGTGTACCACGTGCAGTTGACGATGGCTTGGGTTTCGAAGATTAAGCCAGCTTAATAGTTGAACCAAAGTACGATTTTAACGTTAAACATTTTAACTCTCACTCCCACCCACACTCCCATTCCCATTTTTCTTACATGCACTAGAATTTGACCAAGGTTTTGAGGGATTTTCCCTTTGACACCACGACTGTAGCTCCTGGCCGTCACACTTAATGATACGTCCACATCACACATCACATCACCAGCCTATATCAGTCCACTCCTGTGACATAGGCCTCCCCTAATAAAGGGGGATATTCCCATAATCCCCACGCTGTTCATGCGGGTTGGGGATCGCAGGGCGCAACTTCTCGCACCGCCGACGCTGCTGCCTGTCGGCGTCCAGGGGATTTAGCTGTGCTGGTGTAAGGCTGCGCTATGCCGCAATCAGCCGGCCGTGACGATATAATACGTCCATATCTTGAAAACTGCTGAACTGATTTTGATGAAACTTATACTGTTCCCTAAGTTGAAGTAAATGTAAGCTAATAAAAAAGTAATAGTCAAAATCGGATAAGTAGTTTCGGAGTTATGCGTGGACAAACATACACACATACAAACATACACCTCTAAAATTTTGTATATTTGTTTGGAAGCACTAATAGATTCACATATGTAAATATTTTGCAATTCCAGTAATATTACATACATACGTATCGAATTGATAACCTCCTTTTTTGAAGTCGGTAAAAACATGTGGTTTAGATCACATCCGTCAGATTCCACTTTCGTCAGATCACTTCTTTTTTTCTGTATAGGTCAGGATTTTGAACCTGGTGACGAAACAGCAATTCTCGTGATTCCTCGTCCGTCAGATTCCGCTTTCGTCAGATATCTTTTTTTTCCGTATAGGTCAGAATTTACTTATGTATCTCGTGGATGCTAAAAAAGCATGTATACATTATACAACTGTGTCCGTAACTTCTTCCGCGTATACTAAAGATCTTGTTTTAATATTGAAATATCGTTCAATTTAAAATTATGTTGTCTTTGTCATGGCCTATCTGTTTGCAAATTTTTTGCCGAATTCGTTCAGATGATTCGGCATGATTGTAGTATAAACAAACTTTCACATTTATAATATTCGTGGGATATACCCAGCATCTGGGAGAACAAATATATATAGTTCCTAGTCTATCTGCGAATAGACTAGTTTAGGTCACATCCGTCAGATTCCGCTTTCGTCGGAAGATGAAGAAAGCGGAATCTGACGAAAAGGTCATTAGAGTTTTCCTTATTTGTCATTTATGACGAAACTGAACTGAAATTATAAAAAAAACGGCTTCTGACGAAAGAGGAATCTGACGGATGTGATCTAAACCAAACATGTAATGAACAATTTCAATTTACTAAAATAAAAAAGTGACCCTACTGTTTAGCATACACTGTGGCACTTTGTTTTTGCGCGACTCTGTATTATTGAACGATTTACGATTTACACCTACCGGCGCACGTCGGAGAGCATCGAAGCGCATTTTAGAACATGCTAGAGGAAATTGAAACATCCACAAAACGGTTAAGTTCCTTATTTGCATGCAATATCTATCTTACGGATCTATTTATGTCAGTGACTGACAAAGCTCAAAGCTGCGTAAATTGCATGCAAACAAGGAACAACTGCTTTGTGGATATTTCAATTTCCTTCGCATGTTATAAAATGCTCTCCGATGCGCGCCACTAAGTGTGAATCGTACGGCCACCAGACACCTAATAGGATGGTGGGTAGTTTAAAAAAATGTTGAAATAAATATTTATCGATACGATACGACTACATAAAATTGTAATGTCGAAGTTTTTAATAATTAGTTATAAAGTATACTTAGAAAATATTTCTCATCATAAAGTGAAATGTATTTCTTTGTGAGAATAAATATTCTATAACCCTATTAGTTGTAGACGCAAACGTAAATAATAATTGTTTTGAGATAGCTCGGTAATTGCAGGGAATAAATGATTCGCCACCGTATGTCGAAGAAATAGAAAAGCCACAGCCTTCATACTTAGCTATGACTGTAGCGATATCGTCAAAAGGCCAACGCGATGGATATCCAAGAATGCTGTTGAAACAAATGTGGGAACAGGTATGAAGATGAAAGTTGAAATTCATTTTCTCTATAAATAATAATAGACATGGTGAGTAATGATAATAACGATGATGATTTTTAGGTACCACCATACGATTTGTTATCATCTGATATGAATGATTCTGGAAATGGTAAAGAAAAAACCTCAAGTGCGAACAATATGACCATGGCTGATATAATAAGGGTTATAGACGGAATTTTGTGGTATGGACTATAATAAATTATTAATGTAATCTGATGCTATGTTCACGAACAACTTCTAACCGCAATAACTGTTTTAGGGACGCTCTACACAGCAAAATGTTCAGGAATCAAATAGAGTTTTATGCTAAAGAAGAGATTCCTACATATTCGCAGTTAGTCAAAGTTATTGAGAATGACGTAAAGCCACGATTGAGCAGAAGGTAAATCGGCAAAACATAAATACCTAGTTATGAGAGGCTCGATCACGAAGACTATCGAACGAAAATGTATTCGTAACGTAGACGTAAAATTTTGCCCAATGAGAAACCGTACATTCAATATAACGCTTTGTCATTGGCCAAAATTTTTCGTTATGCTTACGTCAGGTTGAAATATTCGTGATCAACATACAGACCCTTATGTACGATTTACACTTACCGGAGCGCGTCGGAGAGCATTGTAGAGCATTTTATAACATGCTAAAGGAAATTGAAACATCCTCAAAGCAGTTAAGTTCTTTATTTGCATACAATTTACGCAGCTTTAAGCTTTGTCAAACAGTGACATAATAGATCTGTAAGTAGATATTGCATGCAAATAAGGAATTTAACTGCTTTGTGGATGTTTCAATTTCCTCTAGCATGTTTTAAAATGCGCTTCGATGCTCTGACGCGCGCCGGTTGGTGTGAATAGTACATTACTGTGCGGATCAGGATAACGCGATGATCGTGTCATTAATTCGCTAGACAAGCCACTTTGAACTTAAACTGATATACGTTCCTTTATTTTAGGGTTACATCTGGAATATGCGATGCTATAGTGAATAAGGCGGTGTTCCACATCTACGGACTAAATCCCAAGCACGACGTGTCCATTTTGGATGCCGAATAATGTCCTGTAGTTTCTTTAAAGATTTTATGTTGAGAAGAAGAGTAATTTAGTTTAATTAAGTTTCTAGACTATGGTCTCTTTCTACAGTGAATAGAGGCATATTATAAAAAGTCGTCTTTTATTTGAAAGAATATCTTAAACAGATTGATCAACAAGCTTATTCTAATTATCACAATAATTATAAATCAACATTATACTAAATGTATCGCAATCAGATCAATACGAAGTCATAAGTCATAACAAGAAATCGCACCAAGAAACAATGTGTGTGTGATTTCAAGTAGTCCAACTTTTGGTGGGATGTATGAAGAGATTATTCATACTTAATAAGTATACGTACTTATTTTCTAGCGGCACAATCACAGCGCCCAGGTGGGAATAATGAAAGTTTTACCATAGGCTATCAGTCGAGTATTCTATCCAGTCTCAACTGCAATTTCTTAGGTTTGGGTGAAGCCATAACTGTAACAGCCACTCGATCGCCCAGTTTGGGTGTTTGGTTGCCGGCCAAGTTGCTGCGATGAATGAGGCCGTTGTCTCCAACGCCGCAGTCCACAAAACAACCGAATGTGACCACGTTTCGGACCACGCCTGAAAAGAAGATTTAGGATTTTCACACATACGATTCTATCCTGGTGTGTAAAGGGTTCCAGCCACTGACTTTGGAACCCAAGCTAACTTCACCGGACCTTGGTGCACCCTGCTAACTTACAGATGGGGCTTGCTGATTGCGACATGGCGCAGCAGAATACCAGCACAGCTAAACCCCCAGGCCGCCGACGGGCAGCGCTGTGAGATGCTGTGGCCTACGATCCCCAACCCGCGTACCTAGGGGTATATGGTAACAGTAAAGATTTCTTAATCCGACGAATTCGAACTCAAATTACTGAAGTAAACGAACCAAGGTATGGGTATGGGTACCGGTGAACTTACAGGCACAAGAGGCTTATCATCTTCATGCCTCAAGTTGATCGACGTTGTATGGTAGAGCACGTTCTGGAAAAACGTCATCTACGATGCAATGCTTTGTGATAGGTAATGGTTACCACTTAACATCTGGTGGGCCATGTGCTTGTTCCATCTTCAAGTAGTATAAAAAAAAACAACCAAATTCAAAAAACTCACATCGGAATTTTCGAGGTTTCAAATATATTTAAAGAATATTATTAATTAACTTCCGCTTCCGCTAGCGTGTTCGCTGGCGTGGTATCCAGAAACAATTAGCAGAAATGCAGATCAAATTTGCAACTTGAAACAAACTCTGTTCCCGCTAGTCTTTATTGTGTTACACAACTAGAAGTCGGCATCAATTTAAATTTAGCCAATAGCCACCGGTAATCGATTTAAAGCTCTGTAGTAATGGTATTGAAATAACGCAATAACGCTACTCAAATCCCGTCTAAAATCTGACGATAGATAAAAGAAGGTGTAACTCACCAGTCAAAGACATTCCTTCTCTTATCTGTTCCGTAGCTTGCACCGTGAGGGAGTAAACCGGTCGACAGTAAGTAATAATGTTATCTTCATGAGCTTTCTGCTTGAATGCGTTGATTATAAGTTCGAGTGTACAAGTGTCGGTGTTCAAGTCTTCACTCATCACTTGCAGGTCGATGGATACAGTCAGCCGCTCAACGGTTTCGGGGAAATTAGGCTTTGGGAGGTCCTTTATGTTGACGCCGATTCTTTTAGCGAAACTGAAAATCAGAGGTTGGGTCAGTTTTATTTTCAGATAAGAGGTATAAACACGAAAGGACCGAAGGACAGCAGTGTCATAAATTATTCATTAGTGGAAAAGGGAAATAATTTGTATCGCTTTTCAGATTATACATTTTTGACAGGCAGTCAAAACTCAACCAAAATCATAGCAGCTTTATTGATGCGCATATGAACATTATGGTTGTCAATCCAAAAGTTGGTGTAATTTATTTTTGTGTTTTACTGGTACTATTTATATGGTCTTCTTCGTATGAGCAAATCAAATCAAAATTTATTTATTCAATATGAACTATAAAGTACACTATGAATCGTCGTTTTTCTTAATTTACACCAATTCGTAAAGCGCCCAAACAGAGATGAATTGGCAAGAAACTCTGCATGGCTTATATTTTTTTAAAGTCTACATGCTTTTTTTTTTTTTGAGGTAGTTGGAGACAATTTTATCCCAGCTTTTTTGTCATCTAAAAAATTTGAAATTTTATAATAGTTTAACAACATTTCTGAATTTATTTACAGATAAATAAATTATCGCGTCATTTTGAGCTTGTGGTCAAATCTAGTGTCGGAGTTTTAAGGCCTCTGCCATGGCTAAGATCTAGTCCAGATGGGTCGATTGGCGATTTACGCGCGAGTTGATTTGCGCGTAGTCAATCAGGCTGCGCGTAGCCAATCAGGCTTGCGAAATGATCTTTCCGCAACGGATAACCCGCAACCTTCTGAGTCTCAGGCGGGCCTTCGTCCACTGCGCCCCACAGAGCTCACCCAGATACTTACGTTTTAGCCACATCGTAGCTCTCAGGGTGAATGATGGTAGCATCCAAAGGTTCTTTCCCTCCTAAAACCTTGAGGAACCCAGCGCATTGTTGGAATGTAACCTTCCCTATGCCAGTTACTTTCAGAATCTCCGCTCGTGTTGTGAAGCTGCCTTTATCTTGGCGATATGCTATCAGTTTCTTAGCCCGGCCGTCGTTCAGTCCCGAAATTCTCCTGAAACATTAACAGTATCCTGCAAACTCTTCGACAGTAGTCTCCCTCTTCTTAGTGTTAGTATGTCACTCCAAATCACAAACTAGGCATATTTCATGTTTAATCCAAATCCGTTCAGCCATTACGGAGTTGAATGGGAACAAACAAACTTCCATATTATGCCCATAGCAGTCCACCCACCCATGTCCTTAGCTCGACGATTACGTAGTAGGATGACTAGCAAGAGTTTTGCATTACAATTGAGTACAAATGAGTCATTGAAGGAAATAAGTCAGTCTGTACCTGATTGCTACACTTTAAGACCGTAATGAAAGGTTATACGTCGCGTTCATCACGCAGGACATCCAGTATGAGGCAAAATTATATAGTTAATAGTCTTTTCAATCGTCACTCTTGTCTACATCTGCCTACTCTTCTGCATGATTAATTTTAAAAATCCTGAGTACTTGTTCAATAAGCTCGTATGGTTGTCCTCTCTGCATACATATCAAACCAGAGCATCATCATACCTCCTTGTTACTAAACTACATAGATCCAATGCGTTTAGAGGTAGCTTTCACTATCAAGCCACAAAATGCTGGAATAATATCCCGCCTCCTTTACGCCAACCAGTTTCCAAGCAAACATTTAAACGTAAACTGAAAAATATACTTCTATCTTCTCAGGTGGCTTGACAGTGAACACACCCTGCTGGCTATCTTGATGCCAGCATGCTAATATAATAGAATAGTGATAAACAAACTTTTGTATTGAATCAATGGCTCTCATTGCCTGCATACTCAACTGTCGTTACTAATTGGGTTGTCTTAATTCAATGTTATCTTAATTTAACTTAGTATGTACATTATTTAGATCGACAGCTTTCTGATACCGTCTGTAAGAGCCGGCGGAAGGTCAGCGCACTGCGTACTTGTAGGCGGCGCACAATGCTGAGCCGTATCCTAGTTTTTAGTTTTAACTAAGGCGTACAGAATAATTTTTCTATTTTGTCATCTTTCAATTATATTTGTACCTTTTTTAAAGCTATCGATAAAAATATTTTCCTTCTTTCTTTCTAATCGTTCCATCAACAAAAACACCAGATCATATTGCTGGACATAGACATTTTCTAAAAAGATGGGGGATATGACCCACGGGGGGCATGCGGGTTGGGGATCGCAGGTTACAGTTCGCACCGGTAACGCTGCTGCCCGTCGCGGCGTATGTCGACGTAAGGTTGTGATATGGCACAATCAGCCGCCAGAACTCAATTCTCTAGTTAGTAGGGTGCACCAAGGGCCGATGAGGTTGGCTCGAGTTCCGAAGATTGAGGTTGGAATGTTTTTAAAGTATTACACACAATGCATTCATCATTTGTTGACATAGTCCTAATGGCGGAGTCGTTGGAGGAGCTGCAACAGATGCTGGACGGCCTAGCATCAGCCTCGCGAAAGATTGGTCTCGGCATGAATTTGGACAAGACCAAAGTTATGGTCAATGACCGAATTGATCAGAGTCCTGTCGTCGTTAATGGACACCTTCTTGAAGTTGTTTCGGAGTATACATACCTCGGGCAGATATTGCAGTTGGGTTGCAAGAACATATTGCAGAAACAACTCCGAGAAGGAGGCCAAGAGGAGGATTCAGCTGGGTTGGGCAGCATTTGGAAAACTACGTCGAGCTTTCTCGTCACCCATACCGCAATGATTGAAAACAAAAGTTTTCAATCAGTGCGTCCTACCCGTCATGACATACGGAGCCGAAACGTGGACACTCACAGTACGGCTAGTTCACCAGTTTAAAGTCGCTCAGCGAGCTATGCAACGAGCTATGCTCGGGGTTTCTCTGAAGGATAAAATCCGTAACGAGTTTATCCGACATAGAACTAAAGTTGTCGACATAGCTCAGAGAATTAGCAAGCTGAGGTGGCAGTGGGCTGGCCATATCTGCCGAAGAACCGATAACCGATGGGGTAAACGAGTTCTTGAGAGACCACGGCTCGGCAAACGTAGTGTAGGACGCCCTCCGGCCAGGTTGTGTGACGATCTGCGAAAGGCTGCTGGTAGAAGCTGGATGCGTCGAGCTCAGGACAGGGCGCAATGGCGCTCATTAGGGGAGGCCTATGTCCAGCAGTGGACTGCGATAGGCTGATGATGATGATGATGATGATTCATCATTTTGACGAACTCTATGGCGCAGTGCGCGGAAGGTTGCGGGTTAAATTCCCGCTGCGAGATGTTTGTATGTTCTGCAATGTTTGTCACGGGTATGTATTTACAGCAGTGGACTGTTATAGGCAGATGACGATGATGTATTTACAAAAATAAATGTATAAGTAGTAAATTTAGCAGTCATGTGGTGCCCATAATACCAGCTCTGCTTAGTTTGGGGCTAAGTGATGCTGTGTGTCCAGTATTATTTATTTATTTATTATTATTTATTTTTATTGATTAATGATTACCTCAGCATAGCTTGAGATGCAGTGTTGATATCAACACCGACCAAACTCACCACCTTTTCTACGGCGGAATCTAAGGCAGTTTCTAACATCTTAGGAGGGATGTCGTGCTGATACATGCCTACTCCTAAATTCTTTGGTTCCACCTGAAAAATATACAAGCGACCATTTAACAAAAATTTGTAAATGGGTCAAATCGTGGCTGCAGTGGGTAGAGCCAAATAGTATCAACTTAACCCCTATTTTGTTAAACCATCTTCACCTCACTAGTACAGAACCTATTCACAATGAAGAAGAAAACCATTTTTTGTTATATATGCCAAAAAATTCTACAAAAAATTACGAGAACAACTGTGTTTTTATTATTTTTTTATCTCTAAAACTGACCGAGATATAAAAGTGCAAAGTTTACATTTTCGGTCTAAGCCGCGCACCGAGCGCGATATCGTTGATGACGTCACGTGTCCTACCACCGCGCGAGCGACTCGGGGATTCAAAGCATTTACCCGAATGTGCCCGTCGCGCGCGGAACTACTTTGTTTATTTTGAATGTTGTTGTTGCTTGTTTACTTTAGTCCATCTAATAAATACTGTGTCGTGTCTCAGTGTAATATACGGCCACAAAAACACCCGAAAAGTGGTTTTTTTACGTTCCTAAGGATCCAAAAATCAGAAAAAAATTGACAAATGCGATGAGAAGAGCCCCCCCGTTAGGGCCAAAAACGACAGTATATTGTTGTGAGGATCGATGTAATTATTCAAATACCATGTGAAATACTAACTAAGTAGCAGGTACTTAACCTTGCCATGTGAAACACTAACTAAGTACCTAGTAGGTAGACTAGGTAGGTACTTGGTTAATGCTAGTAACATGCTTTTTAGGGTTCTGTACCCAAAGGGTAAAAACGGAAACCCTATTAGGTACTAAGACTTCGCTGTCCGTCTGTATGTCCGTCTATCTGTCACCAGGCTGTATCTCAAGAACCGCGATAGTTAAGACAGTGGAAATGTTTATTTTATATTTATATTGGTAGACCCTTGAACTATTCACAGAATATTTTGTTTATATATTTAGGTACTTAAAAAATAAATAATTAAATTGAATTAAAATTAATTAAGGGGGGCTCCTCGATACATAATATATTAGCAGGTATGTCGTATGTAGGGTACGCGACTCGCAGTTTATTGAACCATTCCAAGGTAATCTCTTTATTTTTTATAAAACATTCTGCCACCATGAGACCGTACTATGGGAAGGTTGTTACATTGGCCTTTATGAAATCTTTCTTCCATTTTAGTTTTAAAACAATAATTTACTCAATACACTCAATCAATCAGCATTATTTTAAATTAATAAAAATAACCAGAGCGCACGAGAGCAAACAACTAAGCAGCGAAATGTACTACGGACGCCCGCCGCGCCGCGCCGTATACAAGCGATGACGTCACGCGCTACTCGCGCTCACTGACGAGATTTAAAAAACCTACGTAAACTTCCGACGCTTATAACTTCGGTAATATTGCACCGATCGATGTGAAATAAAAACTATAATAATGTGTACGGTCTAGACTTTGATTCTACGTACATGAAAGTGTGATATTGTTACCTTGTTATCTTCTTCATTATCTCTCTGAAGTTGGCTGCAAGTAGCGACGTGGTCGGATTGTACTAGGATTGGTCGAATCGTTTGCCGAGCCTAACTTCATGACATGAGGAACAAAGATCCGTAATGATATGACTTTACTGGCCGGACTGGAGCAAGCTCAGTTGAGTACGTATTGTACTCGACCGAGCCTGCTAGCAGTAACTGTCTGTAACATGAAAACTAAAGAAGATACTTGTAACCTACGCACAGATTTTTTGACAGTAGCTATAATAAGCGTGTTATCTGTGGTCCTACTAAGTGCTTCCTATAAATTTAGTATAAAAAATCTAACTCTTTGGTGCCTCCATAAGACTGCTAGGAGCAGTCGAGACCAGCTGCACGAGAGCAGTCTTGTTGCAGTTTGAATCGAACACAACACCTGCTGGAGTCTCCAATGTTTGTCCGTCCACGCCAAAACTACTTTAAAAATTCAGCTGACATTTTGCACATAGGAAGTACCTATTAATTATTTTTATACCTGAAGATGGAACTAGCACATGGCCATTAAATATTTATAACAAAGTACTGCCGTAGGTCACGCATTTTTGGGACGTGCTCTACGATGCGACGCAGGGCGATGAACGCCCTGCGTTCTTGAGGCATGAAGGTGTTAGCTTCAATTAATTTGTATTTCACACACTTCTGTAATTTCACCGGGCGGCGCACACACCGAAACACAGCAATAAGCATGGTCGTAGTACTTCCCCGGATGATTCCTTCACAAAGAATTCTACTACTTCTAAAATAGTTTCTAAAATATTTATAAAATACAGTAGTTGTAGACCAGGACATAACATAACAGGCCATTTTAACCTACCTACCTACCTACTTATAACTTAGGGCCTATTTTTTAAATATCACCCTTAAAACAATAAATAACATCATCTAATGTCGATAACATTATCTTATTCCGCCAGTCTCCTTGCATACTCCCAAATAGCTTGCACATCACTACAAGACAGTTATTTATTTATTTAGTGAAAAAGATACACCTTCGACTTACACTAGACATTTGTAATTAAGTTTTATAATAAAGTTCTGTATGATTCGCCTTTATAGGTATATACAACAATCAAAAGTAAAAACAAAAATATGCAGGTGACACACACACAACTAAATGAAAGGAATATTAAAATAATTAATAGAAAAAAAAATAACTTACATACTTCATTTTACTTATTACATACTTTATTTTATATTTTTCAGTTAACTCTAAACACGCACACACATCCAAAGTGTTATTATGATAGCCTGGTAGTCATTGCCTATGTGTGGAAATGGAGACGCCCTGCCGTCACAGTGTGAACTAGCACGGAGGGTAGTCACTTGACTGTACGAACGGCCTATGAATGTGTTAGTCTAGTTTAATATGGAAGTACCTACATTTATATTGAGATTTTAATTTGTTAAACTAGTGATATCACAAGTGATATTTTGTTACGAATTTTGTAGTCATAAACTTGTAAAGTTTTTTTGTATAAATTTATCTTTATCTTTAATCAATGAACGACGTGAGCTAAGCCGCGAATGGAAACTAGTTATCAATACAAATATCTGCTCAATCGGCCCATAGCTAGTCAATACTGCTTTACAACTTACTTTTATCAGCTCTCCTAATGGATCAAGCACTCTTCTCGCGATTGATAAAGCAGATATCAGATTCGGGTCCATGTTTGGATGTTCCTGTAAACAATTGCAACAAAAAAATGATTCACCCAAATTACCTACCTAATATATATTTTTTAATGTTACTTGAAGATGGAAAAAGCACATGGCCCACCTGATGTTAAGTGGTACCCCTAATAAATAATTAAAAGTTAAAATCCTACTTCCTCCTGATATTTATGTCCCACGATCACTACAACTGAACGGATTGAGCGGAAATTTTGCACATATAATGTAGTTCTACACCTGGTATAACTTTTTATCCGGGTACCAAACGAGTACCGCAGGCGGAAGCTTGTGTGTTAATATTACGGCTAAAATAAAGGCCGCGAGGTTTTCAAAAACCAGTCAACTAGTCTCGCATGGCAGGGAGATGCACTCCTCTTGTGTTACGTAGGCACCGCGACTTTTGTGAATAGTGATAGGTAGGTAGGCGCATCGATCAGAATTTTTGTTTCGATTAATACCATATAAGGCAATGCGTCCTCTCCACGTCCACGGATTGGCCAGTAAGTGTGAGCCGGGGCGAGTAAGCGCCATATTAACTCCATACTGATCCCCCAAACCCTGCACCTATCTGCTACATCTTGTGTAATCTCTTAGCCGCCTCTTACGACATCCAGTAGGAAACAGGAGTTCATTCTACATTCACAGCCATTTATCTATTAAATCAATGATTACCTTCTGAGCTTCTTTACTGATTGAATAAATAGACGCCCCTTGTTCCGGCACTATGATGACGGGTAAATTTTCAGATATCTGATGGAACTTCAACCAAGTCTCAGTTTCACGGCAGGCTGTCCCATTGCCCAGGCCAATCAGTTCTACTCTGAAAATAGGTAACGTTACAGTATTCTTGCTTAAGGTGAAATAATAGCCAAAACAAGAATTTCGCCGCACGGTAAACCAGCTTCATGGCTATAAAAATGAGAATTCAAATTTTATATTTCATATATATGAAAATTGAAGTTTTTTCCTAGTGGAATATGGGAGTCGAAACAGGATTAATACATTTTGGCTCGATAGAATAAAATCGCGAAGTTACCTCGAAATCTGTATTCTTAGGGGAGGAAAACCAATGGCATTCGTTAACTATGAAAGTTATTACTTTGAAATTTTGCATACGTATTAACCAATAAATACATTATAGGAGTATGGAAAAATTTTACTCAAAAAGCGTAAAAACCTATTTAAAACCATATTAAAATCAGTAAAATGCGCGAGAAATGCAGGCGGGCCGACCGTAACGCTCACCTCAGTCAAGCCCAAGGCGTCGTAGAGAGCACCCGCGTACAACTTTTTCGCGCGCATTGTCACAGAATAATTTATAATATTCAATGTCAACTTGGAAATCTGAGGCTAAATGTAAACAAAGGTGTTACCAGACCAAAAGCAATGCTACGTTAATAGAAGCGTTTATTATTTTTCGGAACTTTGTCAAAATATACGTAATATTATTTCCTTCAATTGGATCTGACTAATTATAATTATAACTTTATTTTGGCGTATTTGTTTTTATTTTTATTCCGTTTTAGACGTAGTTATTAAATAAATAAAATGTCATGGTAGAAAAATTATCGATACTTGGAACACCGGCAAGGGTTCTGTTAACTTTGGATCGTTTTCATAGCACACTCCTAAGAGCGATTTATCTTCATCATCATCATCACGAAGGGAGTTGATTTTTCGGAAAACCGCGTAGTTTTTTGTTCTCAACGAGAAAATACTACACGAAGTAATGTCGCGTATACACCTAAGTACATAAGTTAAAGTATTTTTTAGTTTAGAGGGTTTTAAAATGTTTTTGCAAGCCAGCGATGAAATTTTATGTAAATGGAAAGTGTTCTCGGAGATCTGTGGTAAAAATGGGTGTACCACAAGGGTCAATACTAGGCCCATTCCGGTTTTCAGTCTAAGAGTCTTAGATTTGTATAAAATATTGCAAAGCAGGAAAGTTTTTTTGCCTCATTTGCGTTGCTTATATATGCATTTGCTAAGGTCTTCCACTGCGTACAGTATAATAAATTAATCAGGAAACTTCATCACTATGGTATCAGGCGTTTCTTACCTTAGCCCTTCTCACTTCTTCCCTATCTGACAGAGAGTCATTTTCATTCATTATGTATGTAAATGTCATGTAAGAAATATAACAACAAAGTAAATGTACAATATTATGAATGTTCATTTCTAAATAAAACGTTTACTAAAAAACTGGTTTTGATTTATCTTTTATTCTTATGATTTCGTTTAGAAAATTTATCGGTAGGTAGGGTTATTTTTAGGAGATTTTGTTAGCAGGCTTGATTCTAACAAACCGGTTTCGGTTCATACCGGTACATACGATTTTTCATTTCGGTTAATTTTATAAAATCCAATTTTACAATAAAAATAATATGCAATCTGGTAGGTAGCTAGTAAAAATCGGCAACAATTCCAGGAAGCATGGCTCCAAATACAAGACTTCCGTAAGTGGCTAAAGCGTGATAAAAAGTTTGCTTTTAAATGCATTTGCACTGCTTGCGATTCTTCTTTGACTGCCGATCTGGGTGCTATCAAAAGACACAGTGAAGGTTCGAAGCATAAACTTCGTCTTCCTGGCTCATCAAATTGCGTGAATTTTAATCCAACTAAAGAAATGATTTCAAGGATGACTGATGACAGCAAAGATTTCTGAAAATCATTAGCAAATTGTTCTGGAATAAGAAAATAAATAATAAATGTTTTTTAACTTATAACAATTTGTTTTGATAAACAAAGACATGAAGCAACTCATTTTTCTATCAATATTTAAACAATTTTTTTCTGGAATTTTGCTGTAATCGATTTTGAAATCTGCTGTATTGTTTTTAGAAACTTCTGTATTTTTTATCTGGCCACACTGTAATTTTACTTTTGGGATCTGGGTGCTTAACACCGAGCCAAATCGAGAACGGGATTAGGATTTGACTTCTGTCATTTGGTAGTATTGAAAGCCTGCCTCGTACTCATACAAAAAATGACAACTTGCGGAATTTGAATCGAGATTAGGATAGACTTGTCTATTTTTGACACAGTTGACGTCGATAAATTTGAAATTGATCGAGTTTGCTATCGAGCTTTTACAGTTTTGTGAAAGTAACTTTTTAGCGATCGAGGATTTTAATCATGACGAAGTTTGAAAAAACTAGGTTAAAAAATTAGGAGGTAGTCTGAGGCAAAACAAAACATTATTTTGGTACATAACTATGTGCTTGTGCGCTAAATTAATAAATAATCATCTAAGTAGGTGCATACAAATGATATGTTATTAATATTCACTGGAATTGCTACCTATTACAAAAACTTATTTCCGACGTACAAATTTAGTTAAATACTGAAATATGCTGCTGTGCGTTTGCAAGACAAACAGCAATCTTACCCTCTTGACGTTAAATCTGGCGGGACAGCTTTCAATGTCGGATAATTATAATAACGTTGAGTTATCTGTTTGTAAATAAAATATGAAATATTACGAAATTTATGTAAACAAAGAAAATATAATTAATGGTAATAATTTTCGAGTATTGCTCACGTTATTTACAGGTCAAAAATTTACAATACCAATTCTAATCCCGTTCTCGATTTGGCTCGGTGGTAAACACCCTGGAAGCACTGAGTACAATTGCGTAATCTGAAACCGCGCCCCGCGCTGCTTCACCCCCTCAAAAGTGCTGAAACGCGAGCTTAACTCGTCTTAAGAAGATTTCATAAATTAAATTATCGGCTATAAGCCGATATACGGATTTTGATACGGTTTTCATTTTCATTTAGTGTGCGAAGCCAGGGTGGCGAATTAGTACCAAGTACCATCCAACGCTAAAATACGTTAGACCACGCAATCAGAATATTTTTTTTAAACAAAAAAGATTAAGGTTCATATTTCGGTTGTAAATGAAATGATTGGTATTTATTTGCATAGATATAGGTTAACAATGATGGTCTTACAATAGAGTATCACTATATCTATTTGATTTGATAGGCGTGCTAATGTTCAGTGAGTAGAAAATTAAACATTCTCGTAAAGTCGTACATGATTCAAAATTTGCTTTATGTATTTTTTGTCACCCCGTCATAACTCCGTCATTTTATGAACCGATTTGGAAAATTCGTTTTTTTGTTTGGGAAAGTATACCATAAACTTTCCGTTTGGTTCCATTTAAATTTGAAGAAAAAATACCATCCCTAAAGTCGAAGTCACTTGAAGTCGGTTTTTTAAATTAAATTATTAAATTATAGTATTAGCGAATAGGTTCAAGTGAACCTATATAATATAAAAACCTTTAGATAAATATCTACCCTTGCAATACCTGAATGTATGCAGGAGTTCCTTCAGTTGCCTTGCAGCGGGATCGTTTGGGTTGTTCCTACGTAAATCAGGGTATAGCGTGCAGGTTTCCAATTTGTCTCCATTGGCATTAATGATGCCCAGCTAAAAAATAAATATTTTTAATACAAACTCTACAAAATGAGGAAGCGCTTGTGGTGTGGCTTACTTCGGGGTTTTAGCCGATCATCTGAGTTAAGGAACACTACCAACCAGTCTTGGAGTAACCTGTAGTTGGCGGAAGCACCCACACTTGCACAATAGGTCAACGCGTACAATGGCGATAACCGGCTACCTTCGCGCTAAATTAATGCTACTATAACGCTGGCTGGAGGCGCGTGATTGGTGGATCACTTCTACTTCATACCGCGGCGCTTTACTGCCACACGACAACAAGAGGGTGACACCGCTGTGTCTGTCGGTGTGCGTAACTGCATACTGTGCTTACAAGTTTTGTATATTTTTTAATGATATTTTAGATAACCCTCGTGTCTAAACCTAACTTAGGATTTAAGGCACTATTAACTTAAAACATGTAATCTTTTTGTCAATAAACGTTATCTATCTATCTATCTATCTTGGATGGGTGTCCGGAGTTCTTTTGTGCTTCGTAAGGCACGTTAAGATGTTGGTCCAGGCTTTTACAGTCGTGAAGCGGTGTCGGAGGGTCTTCGGGCGGCCTAAAACGTCCGACACAGAGTTTGCCATTAGCTCATGCGAAGGAAGGCCCCCGACGGGCAGCAGAGCGCTGTACCCTGTGATCCCCAACCCGAATGCCCAGCGTTGGGATTATGGGCATAAAGATTCAAATCAGGGGAGGCCCATGTCTAGCAATGAACTGATGTTGTTGTCCGTTTTTGTATTCACCTTACAACCAGCTTTGAATCCGGGATCTAATCCAGCTATCACCCTGTTCTTGATTGGTTCAGTCAATAGATATTTCTCTAAGTTAGTGATGAAAGTTTTGACAGCTTCCTTCTGTGCTAAGTTCGTCAGGTCTGAGCGTACTTGCCTCGACAACCAGGGTTTAATCAAGCGGTTGTAGGCGTCACTCAGTCCCTTGCGAACCCAGAAGCTGTTCTTCCATAATGTTATGCAGAATCTGAAAACGATTGAATCATTATTACCGTCTCCCTGCCCCTATCCCACTGTAAGTGGGTTCGAAAACGATTGAATCTTCTAATCTATATGTATAAACATCAATTGCCGTGGCTGCCATGTGTGTGTCTTGCAAATGCTCCAAAATGGATCGATCGATTTGAACAATTTTTATTTAGTTTTGTTCGTCTTGATTCAGGGGTGGGATAGGAAAACCAAAGGAACAACTGAAACATGAAAATAAATTGCACTTCGAATTGCAAATCAATTTGGTTGAATGAAATTCAACGGGTCATTTAGTTCACATATAAAAGACCATCCATGTATGTCTTTATGAGCGTACAAAACCATTCAGTATGCTAAAAGTGTACACTGTTGCACAGAACTTGCTAACTTCCCGCAAGCACCCAATGGTGGTCAGTTCCATAAAAATTCAAAGTGATACTAACGGCGCGATGGTGTTCAGTTCCGATATACACCATAACTTAATATTGTATCTCTATCTATACCTAGTTGCGTAAATATAAACCTAGTATCTATGTACGTAAACTTGTTATGTGAACAAAAGTTGTCGACATAGCACAGAGAATTGGCAAACTAAAGTGGCAGTGGGCTGGCCATATCTGCCAAAGAACTGATAACCGTCGGGGTAAACGTGTTCTTGTGTGGAGACCACATCTCGACAAACGTAGCGTAGGACGCCCTGCTACGTAACGTATCCAGCTTCTACCAGCAGCTGCGAAAGGCTGCTGGTAGAAGCTGGATACGTTGAGCTGAGGACAGGTTGCAATGCCGCTCATTATGGGAGTTAGGCCTCCCATAATGAGCGGTCCAGCAGTAGACTGCTATAGGTGGATGATGATGATGTAATTAAACTTGCCTTTCTAGCTTGTTATAAAACCAATCAGGGACCACAACTTTAACACTCAGAACCTTCTCATCTTCTCCTCTATTTAACGCTAGAGTCTGATGCGGCTTCACAAAGTGACTGGGGCATTTCCAGTCAAAATATATTTTATATGTTTCTGGATCAGACTTTTTGTCTTTTATTTTATTCTCTGTCTCTTTCTTGTCTTTTGATGACGTTTTTCTGCTGCTTGTGATTGTAAATCTGGTCTCCTCTTTTCTGGAAACAAGAAATTGAAATAATCTTCAGTGAATTGATTGAAAACTCAGTGAAAAGCTTTTTAATGCAAAAATAGATCTAAATATAATTAAATACTCAACAACCAGTCACTTGATTCCACACATAGACGTCCTTGGTATCAGGAATAAGGAGTACTCCATTGTACCACCATCAGCACATCACTTACCAACACCACAGGCCTGGGGTTCCAAAGATTGGAGGTTAGAACCCCTTACAACCCCTTGAATCTTAAGGTCAATTTCAATGTATTAATGCTCTTTAGCATTAAGTTCGCCTGTGTACTTGTTTTATCTTGTACAATAAAAAAATTATATCCATGAATAACATATGATAACATATAATAACATATAATAACATCAATGGTGTTTTCCTTGCACATCTCAGGTTTGCGGACGACTTGGTCTTATTTGCCGAAAATATCAAAGACCTCCAAACCATGTTAAAAGAACATTACGATGCTTCCTTGGAAGTGGATCTCAAGATGAACATGTCCAAGACAAAGGTTACAGTTCCTTCCGGAGTTGGGGATGTTGGTTCGGAAGTGGTAAACCAATACGTTTATCTTGGACATGTTCTATCTTTTGACAAGGCGCATCCCGGTAAGGAGATTTCTAGGAGAGTACAGCTTGGATGGGCGGCATTCGGCAAGTTAGAAGACGTTCTACGGTCTAAGGAGATTCCACAGAGCCTGAAGACCTGTCTCTTTAACCAGTTTGTAGTACCAACAATGACTTACTATGCCGAGACATGGACGCTCACAAAGGAGACTGTGCACAGAGTAAGAGTTGCACAACGGGCCATGGAGCGAGCCGTGCTCGGAATCAAACTTGTTGATCGAGTACGCAACACTGAGATCCGGCGCAGGACAAAAGTCTATGACGTCGGGAACAGAGCGATAAATCTCAAGGGGAGTTGGGCAGGACAGCTGGCAAGACGTGTTGATGGCCGCTGGAGTACGGCCTTGACCGAGAGGTGGCCAAGGTTGGGTCAAAGAGCTCCCAGTCGTCCGCTAGCGCGTTCAGTCGACGACATTGCGAAAGCCACTGTGCATACCTGGATGAGAGAGACACAGGACAGAGGAGGCTGGCAAAAACTAAGGGAGGCCTATACCCAGCAGTGGGTGGTTCCGGGCTGAGATGATGATGATGGTGTACAAAATCATGCACATATCTATTTGAGAACCTAAGGTAATACTCACAGGATTGTACCTTGGCATAGCCATCTTTAATAATATCACAGATAACATATTATACTAATAATATCTAATACTTACAAGTTTCTCATCTGTTCCAGAACTCTTGTATCTTTATAAATTATATCAGCTACAATATGAGTTAGATGAGTGTCCACTTTTTCTGGTGTAGACAATTCTTCATCATTAGAACACAGAACATTAATATTGATGTAGCCCCCATTTAGAGCCTGGATGGCGTACGGTTCCAAGCCGAGGTTCCTCGCTTTTTCCGCAAGGGACAGTGAATGGGACTTCAATGGTGAATACTAAAATAGAAAGTTTAAATCTGTGTAAGTCTAGGTCAATGTCAAATTACTAGCCTACAGTAGGGCTGCGTTTCCACCAAAGATGTGCGAGGCACCTGGGCGGTGCGAGGATGTTTAGCGAGGTTGTGAAATGGTGTGAGTGTTTCCACCGGAGATGTGCTAGGCCGCTTAGCGGTGCAAGGATTCGTAGCGGGCTCGTTTCTGATGCGCCGGGGTGAAGTGTGGTGACAAACACCCTATAGTGACTGCTATTTTTTTCACTTGTGTCCGTCCCTAGCACACATCCCTCGTAACACATCCGTAGCACACATTTTTTGCTTGTTTTGCATGTACAAAAACCTATTGGATATGATTCTATTGGTTCTTAATAAACACATTGCTTGCTACCAATCCTCGCACATCTCAGGTGGAAATGCAGCCTAAGGCTAGATCGTAATTTTATTAGGGTGAATTTTAAATGTACACTTAGCCAAGGGAAAAAAAATATTTATATTTTAAATACATTTTCTTTACAATGTTTTCCTATAGTATTTCTCATTACTATATTAAAAACCTATTTACTATAGTAATAGACCTAGTAAATTCAGGAAATATTTTGTCTTTTTAATAAATATTAAAAAGACAAATTTTGCCTGAATTTACTTCATTTAGATATGATTGAACTTACCACCAAATCCAGCTCTGACAAATTCCGAGCATTTAAAATACTTTTTTCAACTTCTAGAGTCAGTTTCTTAGACTTTTTTAATGTCTCTATCACAGATTTGACTTTTTTCTTAAGTTGAGATACATTTTGGTAGCTCTCAAATAGATCTTGTAGTCTGTAAGAGCAAAATATTAGGATGAGAATAAGTAAGGAAAACTATTTATCTTTATTCCATTAAAATGATTATTATCTAGACAACTTAGTTTATTCAGAAAGCCGGACAAGCTTGCCTGATAAACATACAAAAATATACACTATACAGTGGGGCAAAACCTCATATATCACTAATATAATAATCATGAGGTCATGTGACTAGAAGAGTGATGAATATGAAAGTAACCGGATGCATGAGTAGAGGGAGACCAAAGAAGAGATGGATTGTGTGAAAGAGGGCAAGAGAATGAATGTAGTGGGCACAGATTAGACGGCTGATAGAGGTGAGTGAAAGAAGAAAACATGTTAAGCGCCTACCACTAGCATGGGTTATGAGCAACCGTGCATTTAACATGTTTTCCTCTCCACCCACCTCTAACAGCTATCTAATCTGAGCCCACTCCTTTCATTCTCTTATCTTCTTCTTAAATGTGTTTTTGTAATTTCTGGTGTACAATAAAGTGAATTTATTATTTATTAAATAATAATGCTTAGAAAAGTTTTAGTGTCATTTGAAGAAAAGAAAATGCTACTGAAACATACAACAACACCAGTCTACATCAGTCCACTGCTGGACTAAGGCCTCCCCTTAAATAGAAGAGGGGCATGCCCATAATACCCATGGTGGGCATGCAGGTTAGTTATGGCAGGACAGTTTCTATTCACTACTGAATAATGATAATTCTTTTCCCATAAAAGTAAATATTTGACTGTCTTATTGCATATTGAATATAGCCTGAGTTGCCTTGGTTTGCTCTACTAAGGTAACTCAAGTTATAATAATAAGGCTGCAACAGCAGACACCTATTTGAATAAAACAAGCAAAGCAAACGAAAAAAATTAGAGAGGGGATAGGAGGAAGCGATGAAGGGAGAACCTCTATGCGAGTCAACAGAAATATTAGCAGTTCCCCGTGTGGACCTCACTCAACATTGTGGCGTTAAAATTGATTACCTATCCGGCATTAGATGGTCCACTACAGTTTTCCTGTATCTGGCTATAAATGGCAAAGTACATCCTTCAGTCAACAAAGCTATGAAATTCGATGCCAACTTGAGGGGGATTCTTTCTATTTGAGAGAGCAATTCAGCTTCATCCCATAAACAAGTACTATCGACATTCTCAACCTTTGCCTTCGAAATGTTTTCTGCAGAGTCTATTTTTGGAGCTTTTGCAGCAGCAGTTTTTTTTGGTTTATCATTTTTTACGTTTTCGGGTTCTATCTTTTTCTTTGGGACTTTTTCGTTTTTTTTTGTCTTCTCAGCTGTTTTGGCAACTCTCTTAATTTTTTTCTTCGGTGAGGCTTCTTCAGAATCCTCAACTTTGGATTTGCGTTTTCTAGGGTTTGTTGGTACTGGTTTATCCATATTCCAGCCCTGCGTAGATAGTTTCTTAAAGCTCACTGATCGGCAAATACTACGCAATCACAGACAACTAGGATGTTGGAAACCATGCAAACTAAATTAAATTTTATCAGCTGTGATGAGAATAGGCCGCCTCGGTCGAACGGGCAAGCAGTTGGTTTGTTTTATGGGCAAATATTGATACAACAAGTAGGTAACAGGCCTGGTTAGAACGTATATAACCCTTACATATAACTTGAAATAAATCGTAGGTTTCGATTTCTATTTGTAAGAAATTTATAAAAACGACCTAACAAAGTTTTTAAAAAACATACACAGATCATAGGGTTGCCAGACGAAGGCTAAGTTTCCTATAAGGTCTATTAATTTACTCTTTGGGCTAAGTGATATCGCCAAATGTTCTATTGAAAAGTAGCCTAAAATCGCCAAAGGAGATGTTTATAATAATTGTATGGAGCCTGGAATACAAAAGTGTTCACACTTGTGACTTTTTCAAAGTTCAAAGTAAATTATAAAACTATTGATTGCAACTCTGATTGATTGACTTTGTAGCACCTCCGTTTTTTTAAACACAAATATTAGGCTAGATGCCTAAAAAATTCCAATTAGTCAGTCATTTAAATTATCAAAAAATTTTGGACACGTATTTTTTATTTTGTCTATTAAACTAAAAATTACAAAGATATAGCGTGTTGAAGTTCAGCGTGACGTCACCGGTAAGTACACTTTTTACATACAAGTGACGTCACGAGCCCCCACTCCCGAACTTTGACGCTCTATAACTTTGTTAATTTCTATTGATTAAATAAATAAAAAAATATATGTCCAATATTTTTTGTTAATCTAACTGACGGACTAATTAGTTTTATTATTTTTATACACAGTCATCATCCCTATTCAAAAGTTGCTGGCCGCATTATTATACGACTTATTAGCAACATGTTAGCAACATTATCGACACTGATCGAGTTATGGTTGACATTGTTGGCAGCCTAGACCCTAGACAGAGAAAGCAATAGACAACGAGTTATCTTCCATCGCATTCTTTCAAGAAAGAGAACTACATATGCGTGCTTCATGTAAATAAGGGAGACCGCACTATATGATTTGCTGTCCCTTATCGCGTGCCAGTTTTTTCGTTGTTTAGCGCAACATTGCGCTAAACAAACTTTGGCAGATAGCAGAAGTTTTCTAAGATTTTGTGAAAAACTTGTTTGAAACTAAATTATTACCTGGAAAAATTATGTTTCATATATTGTAAATCAATAATAACAAATTAATCTTATGGATCTTTAACCCTTCATCTGCGTCGAAAAGAAAATGGAAAATGGGAAATCTGCGGGGCCCCGCCTCCCGTCGGCCATCGTGGGTGGTCCGGGCCCCCTTTGTGGTATTTAATAATTACTTTATATTTTACTATAAAACTATTCATACCTCCATGAAATCGGCTTGAAATATTCGACCTATCGAACATTAATTTATTACTTGTTTACTGATAAACACATTGCTATTCAAAAGTGAAAGTAGAGAAAGTAAAAAAAAAAGTCGAGAATTCCCGTGTTACGTAATATTACCTTTTTCGAATGAAAACGTTCGTAAAACGTTACAAACGTATGAAAAAACGTTAAAAACATACCTGTTTATCCTTAAAATACACAACCAACACAAAAACACTTCAAAACACATTAAAAACAACAATAACTAAACACCCAAACAACCACTTGACTGCCACTTGAAACAAAAACTCTATGGACAAAAACTCGATTCTTCGTTCATTACATGCCCCTGTTTTCAAGGAAGCTAGCGACATCTCTTAGTAGGGTGTGGCAACTGTTAAATACAGTTAAAAGTGCTAAAACAGAGCGCCGTTTCAGTGACCGAGCGCGCGGCCGGGAGCAGGCCGCTTGCCAAGATGTGGGAAATTCGAAGCGGCCGGGAGCCGGCTCTATGGATTAAAATGGATCGGTGTAGTGTATTTTGGTGCAAAAGTGTCAGTGATCAAAACATTCCGGATTTGTCTTTTCATTCGTAAGTATCGCACTTTTGACGAGGTATATATTAAAAAATGGATTGTTAACTAGACTTCCACAATAAATAACAACATTTAGAGCAGAAATCTGTAAGAAAATAAGCCAAAAAGTGAAATTCAATTTTGTTTTGTTTTGTTTGGTGTTGCCAGCATTCGAAATGAATTTTCCCCACTGCACATTAATTTTTGGCTCAACTTTCATTTATGTGTAGTGAGCTAGGTGGCTGGAACTATTGTCACAGATAGGTCTATATCTAGGAAGCCTAAATCTAAAATGGCGTAGTGCGGAAGCAAATAGTTTTTGAGATATGAGTATTTTAAAATTCAAATTTTTTACTTAATTTCGTCAAACTTGACGACACTGAGGGCAAATTTTATTTCATCACTGAATAGCGAAAACATGGTCTTCTTTATATTTATGGCCTCTGTGGTATTGTTTAGTAATTGGCCATTCTTCACGGTTTTTTCAGTTGCTAAGCCATGTCGGAGGCCTTCGGGTGGCCTAAAAATTCCGACATCAGAGTTGACCACTATTTCATACGAAGAAGAAGAAGACCAATATGTTCCATGCCTCAATTCATATGTTTCATCATCATCATCATCAGCAGCAGCATTAATAGCTTGTTATTTTTCCCCGCCAGAACGCCATGAACACCTTGTAATAAAATAAAAAGCAATAAATTTATTGTATTGTATTGTATTTTGTATCTTAATTTTGCGTGAGGAAGAAATAAACAATACTCAATACCTTTCGCCTTTATTATATTAGTAGGATTGCTAGCATTATATGTACGTATTTTCTACAGATTACATTTGTTATGTTTAAATACTGAAATTAATTTTTATTACAATTTTTAGGGTTAATCACCACCACCGCTGCGAAAAAAAATTGCGTTGGACTGCTAAGCTATTAGAAGATACGCAAAAAACTGCGAGCTCTTGGGGAAAAAAGTTGGCGTTTAATAAAAGAGTAGCGAATTTAGAAAATATGATTGCAGAATTTGCTATATGTTGAAGTTTTGGAGAAATAAAAATATATTTCCTATATTTCTTTTCTTTTTTGCATTTAGGAATTTTGAAAATTATATAGGTAAGCGCAACGTATTCAATCAAATTTGCTAAACATCCTTCCTTCCCTAACATATTATCAACGTCATTAAAACTTGTTAGTGAAGGTAGATTATATAAATGAAAAAAATTTTCGTCATGCAGGTAAAGTATTAATAAATAGATTAATACTTAATATGAATTATTTATTATTAGTATTAATTAATAGATTAATACTTTACCTGCAGTATTAATTGATAGATTAATACTTTCCTGCATGACATTAATTTCTTGTTAGATTTGGTTGTCTTTGTGCAATATGCAAATATTTTACCCATTATCATCATCAGCATATAGCAGTCCACTGCTGGACATAGGCCTCCCCTAATGAGCACCTGAGTCCCTGTCCTGAGCTCGACGCATCCAGCTTCTACAAGTAGCATTTTACAGATCGTTACCACCTGGCCAGAGGGCGTATTATCAGTATATTTTACCCAAATCTATGAAAATTATCTGGCAACCCTGCAGTTGAAATGAGATAGACATATGTGGCCACGCTCTCTTTACATCTATAGGTATACATAATCTATGGTAGAGACCGTTGGTAGTTTCCCAAGTCCAGTGTTGCCGTTTTAGCATTTTTAATGCTAAATTTAGCATATTTCCGGGTCCGTCAGCTTGAAAAAGTCGCATTTAGCATATTTCATTATTTACATATTTGAACATTGCCTACTTAGTAAATAATTCAGAAGATTTTATAGAAACAAGAGACAATTTGTTATTTAACTCAAATTAGTTTTTTAAAACATGGGAACTCTCTTTATACGAATTAGTACTTCCCCGAAAATATTGATCTTTTGCTTAGCGATTGTTAATTTGTTACGAACGATCAGTGCAGTGTTCTTTATTATTACGTCTTATTTGAACGTCTTATTATATTAATACATCAGATTCAAATTAGACGTAAAAATCACGGCTCCTCATATTTATGAGAAAATTCAGCGCGAACAACGGGAAAAGATGTTAAGTTTAACTTATTGTAAATTTTTTAAGTGTTACATTATACCTAGCTAAAATTTACTGAAGCAACACATTTTCACCGCAAAACATGCAAAATGTGAAGGGTCAGTGAAAAGTAATTAACCTACGATGCAAATTAATTATAATACCCCAAGAGCAGAGTCTTCTCTTGCGTTCTTTATATGCCTTTATATGCAAATATGCATATATTTTAACAGTTGACCACTTTAGTTTGCTATTCGGGGATAAAATTCAGATTTTAGCATTTTTGTTAGCATTTTTTGAAGTTAATTAGCATTTTTTGGCATTTTCAGCAACAAGGTTTTGGCATTTACTCAAAATAAAAAACGGCAACACTGCCCAAGTCTGTTTTGACCCTAGACAGAGAAAGCTATAGACGACGAGATAATTCATCTCATTCTTTCAAGAAAGAGAACTACTTATGCGTGCTTCATGCAAATAAGGGAGACCGCACTATAGATTTGCTGTCCCTTATCGCGTGCCGGTTTTTTCGTTGTTTAGCGCAACATTGCGCTAAACAAACTTTAGCAGCTAGCAGCAGTTTCGGAAGATTTTGTGAAAAACTTGCTTGAAACTAAATTATTACCTGGAAAAATTATGTTTCATCTATTGTAAATCAATAATAACAAATGAATGTTATGGATTTCTCTATCAAAATGGATCGGTGTAGTGTATTTTGGTGCAAAAGTGGCAGTGATCAAAACATTCCGGATTTGTCTTTTCAAGCGTAAGTATCGTACTTTTGACGAGGTATTTATTCAAAAATGGATTATTAACTAGACTTCCACAATAAATAACAACATTTAGAGCAGAAATCTGTAAGAAAATAAGCCAAAAAGTGAAATTCAATTTTGTTTTGTTTTGTTTGGTGTTGCCGGCATTTGAAATGAATTTTGCCCACTGCACATTAATTTTTGGCTCAACTTTCATTTATTTGTAGTGAGCTAGGCGGCTGGAACTTTTGTCACAGATAGGTCTATATGTAGGAAGCCTAAATCTAAAATGGCGTAGTGCGGAACCAACTAGTTTTTGAGATATGATTATTTGAAAATTCATCTTCTTTTTATTTATGGCCTCTGTGGTATTTTTTGGTGATTCGACATTGACAATGATATTTCTCGTTGTTAATGTAATACGTTGAATAGACAGTCGGTTATTAGATTTTTTACAACCACCTGGAAATCCTTCTCGCAGCAGTAGGTTCTAGGACACCCCAACTTGAGTAGCAATATCACAGAACTGACGCAGATCACCCCGATGCCACGTAGTCTTGTGGTCCCTATGCGTAGATTGGATATAAAAAATGTGGAACCAGAAATTCCCGTGGAAGATCCTGAGTGGAGCTAGCCCGCGAGGATGAGTGGACGAAGCGACACTCAGGGCCGACGAGGTCAAATACCCGAATCAAATATCCATTTTTATGATGTTTTTGAACTGATCATAGGTCATAGGTCCGTAATAGTCCGGTAGTGTGTTTTGGCGTATATTGTTTAATTTTTTTTCTCTCCTTAACCTCAAAACGTAATTCATTTTTTTCTCGGAAACTGCGAGTTTCCCCCTTTTAGAGGGAGGGTCCTCACTCCCTCCCTGCCCTTCCCCACCCCATAAGCTATAAGGTATAAGCATATAAAGAAAAGTCGTTTCATTTTTTATTAGAACTTTAAATAATATAATTTCTTTGGTTCATTATTATTTGCATAGCCCAGTTTAAAGATGACGTTTTAATTTCAGGATAAAAAACCAAAGGCCACGTAATTTAATAGATGGTAACTGAAAATACACCTTTATGTCTCCAGTTATGTGAATCTTCCACAGTATGTATAAAAATCTTTAATCTTTAATCTATTTTGATACTGATTTTATCGTTTAAAAGCCATGTGCTATATTTGGTCAACCTTGACAAACCGAAGTTTTAATGAATGTATAGGAAAAAAGACCACGAAAACCAAAGAATTCATTATTTTTATATATGTTGTGCTATTAAATGTTAGGTTATTGTTATTATTATTATTATCATACCTACAATGATAGAATTCGTTCATTTTTGTTTTGGTTTAGAACTATTAACGGATCATTCAGATTTAAAACGGATTCGGGATTCGTCAGTCACAACTGACAGCATTTTTTGACAATACACCTATATGCCCCCAATTATTTAAATCTGCCACAGTAAGTAAGTATCAAAAAGCCTAAGCCATATTTTATCAAAACCGGGTATGTGAAACCCAAGATACTGCTTACCTTCTCCGAAGTACCCGCTAATTAAATTAGCTAGTTGTGGGTTCAATTCCCACTGCGGGGCAAGTGTTTGCATGTTCTGTTTGGGGCTACATGATGTTGTGTGAGTCCCGCATTATTTATTTATTTACAATGGACTTTGACTGACAGGAAAGAAATACTTTAATGTTAGCTCCATTTTTCAAAAAGTTTTCACTAAGATTTTATACTAGCTTCTGCCCGCGGCTTCTCACACAGCTGGTGTAGCTCTACATAATGTGTAATGACAATTTGTTATATAGGTACACCTAGTTAACTACCTACAAAGCCTCGGTCTGCCTACTATATAACCATATTGCTAAATTTACCCTTAGACAGGGTTTATGTGAGATACCTTACCTATAACCTAACATAATGCAATTTGACACCATGTAAATAATTTACTCCGGTGATCTTCGCAGATCATCTTGGTTAAGGAACACTTCGCCCGGACACTACTTATATGGGTGATCTAGATGGCATTTAGATCTGAGCGCTTCTGTCCTTCGGAAGGTACGTTAAGATGTTCTTCCCGGCTTTTTCAGTTGTTAGCCATGTCGGAGGCCTTCGGGTGGCCTAAAAATTCCGACATCAGAGTTGGCCACTTTTTCATACGAAGAAGAAGAAGACCAATATATTCCATGCCTCAATTCATATGTTTCATCATCATCATCAGCAGCGCCATTAATAGCTTGTTATTTTTCCCAGCCAGAACGATGTACGTGTGTAACTTGTAAAAGAAATAAATTTATTGTATTGTATTGTATTTTGTATCTAAATTTTGCGTGAGGGAGAAATAAACAATACTCAATACCTTTCGCCTTTATTATATTAGTAAGATTGCTAGCCTTTTATGTACGCATTTTCTACAGATTACATTTGTTATGTTTAAATACTGAAATTAATTTTTGATTACTGATTATAGGGTAAATCACCATCATACACACCTAGAAGGCTGCGAAATTGCGTTGCGTTGGACTGCTGAGCTATTAGAAGATACGCGAAAAACTGCGAGCTCTTGGGGAAAAAAGTTGGTGTTTAATAAAAGAGTAGCGAATTTAGAAAATATGATTGTAGAATCGAAAGCATAATTTTCTAAATGTTGAAGTTTTTGAGAAATAAAAATATATTTCCTATGATTCTATTCTTTTTTGCATGTAGGAATTTTGAAAGCTTATACAAGAAACATAAAGACATGCGTGAACGACAACTTAGGACACAAATAAATAATAGGATATTTTTGCCGTTCTGTAAAAAATCAATGCAAAAGATATCTTTATTCATGTCCGTTAAAATATTCAATAGTCTCCCCGAAGACATGAAAGATTTGACACTTAGCCTTTTTAAAATAAGACTTCACAAATGGCTTGTAGATAAATGCTTTTATACGATCAAACGAATTTATTAAAACTAAATAATAATTTACTATTTTTATTTCTTCTTTTGAATGGTTAGTTTTCATTTTGACATATATTTATTAAGTAATCTTGATTGTCAACTTAATTATTGTTAAGTAAAATTAACCGATATCAATGATAATTAATGACATATATACATATAACAATTTAATATTTGCACGCTTCTGTAATGAAGTATAAGTATGCGATCCACATAGCCTTTAAGATCCTTTCCTTTGTAATTCTGCTCGCAGTTTTTCGCGTATCTTCTAATAGCTTAGCAGTCCAACGAAAATTTTTTCGAAGCCTTCTAGGTCTGTATGATGGTGATTTACCATACTTTTATGCAATTAAATATAATTTGATTTGAAAATTATATAGGTGGTGCATTCAATCAAATTTGCTAAACATCCTTCCTTCCCTTACATATTATCAAAAGTCATTATAACTTGTTAGTGAAGCAGATTATAAATGAAAAAAATTTTCATCATGCAGTTAAAGTATTAATCAATAGATTAATACTTTACAGTATAAATTGATAGATTAATCGTTTACCTGCATGACAATAATTTCTTGTTATATTTGTTTGTCATTGAATTCCTTGTGCAATATGCAAATATTTTACCCATTATCATCATCAGCCTATAGCAGTCCATTGCTGGACATAGGCCTCCCCTAATGAGCGCCTGAGTCCCTGTCCTGAGCTCGATGCATCCAGCTTCTACCAGCAGCATTTCGCAGATCGTTACCACCTGGCCGGAGGGCGTATTATCAGTATATTTTACCCAAATCTATGGAAATTTTAATTATGTGGCAACCCTGCAGTTGAAATGAGAAAGACTAGGGTGGCCACGCAAACTATAAATCTATATATATACTTAATCTATGGTTTTGACAGTTCGCATTCGCATGCGTGGGAGCCAATATTGCACGGCCTGATTATTCACAGCCTGATTATCCATGTACACAATTGGCCATGGATGATCAGGCTGTACATGTTTTGCACGTGCTGATTTTTCACACCCATGGAATGCACAGCCTGATCATCCGTGCACACGCCATCGACGAGACTTAAGCTTCGTTTACAGTACTCACCCAAGGTGCCAAGAATAGACTAGGATAGTGCTATGTTCATGTTCACAATGCCAATGAGTATACGGTGCACTTTGGCTAGAACTAAATGTTTACCGATGTTTTTAATAATACAAACAAAAAGGCAAAACAAAACAAAAGGCACCAAGCGCAGTTATCAATTTCATTGGTCATTTCGTCAATCTAATTCATTACATAACATAAAATAGTAGATTAGATTGCAAAGTTACTATGCAAACCCTAGCTACCGGCTATACCTAAAGAAATTCGACAAAGCTGAAATGGCAGTGGGATGGCCATTCTGGCGAAGAACCGGCAACCGTTTTGGTGTAAAAGAGTGGATAACTGCGTCTCAGCAAGCCCTCTTAGTAGACGCCCAGGTGGAGTGACGAAAGGTTGCTGGCAGAAATTGAATGCGATGAGCTGAGCACACGGCGTAATGGCGCGTACTAAGAGAGGCCAGCTCACATCGCTACTTCAAGGGCAAATGTACTTTTTAGTAGTGCAGAGCAGCAGTGCTAACAGGATTTAACCCGGCAGCAAAGCGAGCACCACTCAACTATATTTACGTATCACAAATACGTTATCTACAGCGTGAAGGCGGGGCATGGGCTGTAGGGTTGACCCTAAACTGCCTTTCGAAGAGGATCAAGGAGCTAGAGCATCTCTATGGTGTATGTTTTCGAAAGTGTGAATGAAGGTTCAGGAAGTTCTTTCGACACCAGAACATTGTAATATGAGTGATTTTTTGTGACACAAGCTTTCTTACCGTGGGGCTACATGCTATGTGAAAATGTCTAGTATTAGGTATAACTATATTCTGCCTGCAGCTATGGTAACCGCTTTCAAACGAGCGATGGCTGCCCAAAAAGTTGACCAATCAGGAGCATGTGCATCAATAATCAGGCTGTGATTAATCAGGGCGTACATAATCGTCACGTGTTGATTTTTCACAGCCAGTTTTTGGTGGACATTTTGCATTGTTTTGTTTGTACATGGATGATCAGGCTGGGCATAATCAGGCCGCGCAATATCAGGACCCCGTTATTGTTTATTTTTTATTATGGTGTTTTACGTGTTCGTAATCCTCTTCGTAGAATTTTAGTACTAAGTTTAAGTTTAGTTTTGTGATTGCATTTAATAACTTTGCTATTTTGGAAAAATCATGAAAAATGATAATGTACTGCTCGTTAAATTAGCCAGGTGCTACTTCAGAGGATCTCTTAATTTTTCATTGCAGGTAAAAAGGGAAGCTTCTATCTAATTGATGTATTTTTGACTTCAGTTTCGTTTCCGTAATATTTGTTGAATTCTCTCTATTTTTAGCCTGAAGATGTAGAAATCATGACCTGGGAATGGCAGCAAAAATTTATAGAAACTACAGCTAACAGTGAACTCATAAGGAAGTATCCTTTGAGGGGTGCATTTTCCAAACTCTTCTTCAAAAAGTTACTATCCTATTTAGAAAACCAGGAGGTGCATGATGAATTATACAATCACTTGTGCCATGCATTGAATAAAGAAAGCAGTGACAATAATTTCTGTTATCGGCATTATGTTGTCGGGGAGGACCTCCTTAACATTATTACCATAAAAGAGACCAATAAAATGGTTGTTGATGGAACTACTGGAATGCGAACATGGGAGGTGAGTGAGTTCCAAGGAGTTTTTATTATTGGAGTGTTCACACTCCACTAATTTAATTTTATTGAAAGCAACAACACAAGAAATGAACTGTTTATAAGTTCAATGTTTTGGGGATGAACTTCCTCAAAGATGGTATTTATTGAATTTTCAATCTTAGCACTAATGTTATGTTCAGAATATAAATTAATTTTGTATAAGACTTGAATTAAAAAAAATAATTGCAAAATATAATAAAGTGAAAAAACACCAATTTCATAGTTAAGGACCTAATATTTAAAGAGAATACAAAGTGAAAGTGTTTATTATTCACTGGGTTAATTTGAGTTAATTAATTAATTATTTTTTTTCCCCAGCGTGGGGATTACTGGGGATTATGGGCATATACCCCTTTATTAGGGGAGGCCTATGTCCAGCAGTGGACTGATATAGGCTGGTGTGGTGGTGGTGGATTAACTTGTGGCTTATGCTGTTGCTCTATTAGGTTGGTACCTACTTACTAACTTGACACTTCAAGTTCAGAGTATAAATCATTAATATTTTGTATAATGTGTGTTGTAAAATTTTGGCCAATGAGAAAACACATTGGTGAAAATTTTGAAGAGAATAATTTATGTTTTCAGGCAGCACTAATGCTAGCAGACTGGGCTATTTGTAACAAGGATATATTTTGTGGCAGAAAAGTCCTCGAACTAGGATCCGGAGTTGGATTTACCGGGGTGACTATAGGGAAATTTTGTGCCCCTCAATCAGTTATAATGACAGATTGTCATAGCGAAGTTATGAGGACTATTTGTGAAAATATCAGAACAAACTTTCCAGAAATATTGGTAGAAGATACCAGTAACGGGACTTTATTCAAGAATAAAATACTTAGTATAGGTATGAGTTTATATTGAATAATGGTAATTTTCTCATACTTAATATTGATGCTAGTGCTAATTACCATAATATCGGTGCTAGTACTAATTGGGATGTGGAGAGTGTGTCATTCACTCATCCTAAGGAAGGTTCTCAAAATGAGTCGAAACTATAGATGTAAATGAACCGATTTAAAAAGTTTTAAATAAAATGTTGCCGTTTTAAACCACAAATAAATCGTTGTAAGCGGTAGAAAACTCGCCTACAAAGGCGGCCGCGCGCGGCAGAATAAGTGTGTGCATGTGCGTGTAGTCACATTGCAACGGTCGAGTCGTGGTCGAGTCACAACACGAGTGACCACGACACGTCAATCAGAGTGCGAGTGTGAGTTTGGTTTTAAACCGAATCAAATTGATTTATTTATATCGTTTGAAAACAATGAAAAAAATATTTATTTAGCAACACAGAGTTTTTGTAACAATGTTAGGTAAGAACTACGCTTTACGCTTTTACCTACTGTAATAATTATAAAAAGATGAAATGAAAAAGATAATGCGCGACTATTGTAATGTTTAAAAAAAATATTTTTAAATGGGTGTCATTTTTTTATAATATGTAAGGGGTGAATAACAAACCTAGCTGTTCCTTTCAAGTGGCACACTCGCTAATAAAACAAATAGAAGAAAGACTCTGGCGCCAAGCGATGAGCCAAGGAAACAGCTACTTAATAATAAAATTGACTCGGATAAGCCAGTCGATGAACACCTACCTTTAATCACATGTGAGGGGTGGATGGCCTAATGATAATTATATAAATTTTGATCCAACGTAGAACTGTTCTAGTTACTGTGAATGAAACAACTATTTTGTCTCTGAGCTTTATTAATCATTTTAATTATATTTTCCAATCTTGATTTTACTACTGTATTATAAAATTTTACCAAAGGCCTAACTGATATTATTGCATTTCCAATGAGAATTAAGTTTAAAATAGATTAAAGTAAACCTTGAACACGGTGTAAACCATGTGGAACTCCCACTGAAACCGCCGACAACTGGTGATGAGGTTAACTTCATCACCAGTTGTCGGCTCAACGGTTGTTGTTGAACTTTAAAGCTGAAGTTATAATTTAAGTTAAAAGAATAAAGATATAAGTCTAAGTTTAGGTTTAAAAGTTAAGTTTAAGATTGAAAATAAAGGGTACAAAAAAAAGTATGTATCAGCTCGTTGACAACATAGGGTTATTTCGCCAGTTCGCGTCCATCACCCTGTTCGCGTCCATTTTTCGGACCTCCCTATAAAAATTCTCGAAAATAGGTATACTAACACACTAAATCACCGAAAAGTCGTTACCGCCAATACTTCATCGTATAAGAGGCACACACACATAGACAAAAGTTCTGTGTGCCCAATCAATCATGTGTAGAAAAAATAGTTAATCTTCGATCTCCAACAAAGAAGCGCAGACGCGCTGAATGTCGGCAAAAAAATAGTGTGCAGGGGCGCGTTCGACGGTAAGTGTTTTATTGTTTTAAGCGTATTTTAGAATACACAGCTGTTTCTAGACATAAAGCATGAAAAAAGGAGTAATATTAATTATGTAATGCTTGTTTTTTTTTAAAGTTAACAGTTAAAATAAGGTGGACGCGAATTACTACACCGAATTTATAAAACTTGCACTTTGCGACCACAATGGACGCGAACTAGTATATTTATCATTTAGTTAATGTTTATTTTTATGTGATTAAATTATGAAAGGGAATTTGTTTTTATTTTTTATTTATTTACTAATATCATGCAATCGTAATGAGCAATTTGCGTCCACATTATTATGATTGTAGAAAAACGAATATCGTTCATCACATGTGGACGCAAACTATACCTACAGGGAAATAGTATTGTACCAAATTGCGTCCATTTTTTCATTAAATACAAATAATAGCATAAATATACTTTTACTTATTTGTAAAAATAATTTAATATGTATTATTTTTTAAAATAAAACTAAGAGTTTAACATTCAATTTTTTACAAACTAAATGCAGTGAAATACTTATTTTTTTATTTTTTCCTGTTTAGGATGAGCCCCTGAGTCTGGCGTTTGTGGACTATGAGAAAGCCTTTGACTCTGTAGAAACCTGGGCTGTCCTGGAATCCTTGCAGCGATGCCAAGTGGACTATCGTTATATCGAAGTGTTGAGATGTCTGTACGAAGCTGCCACTATGAGTGTCCGAGTACAGGACCAGCAGTCTAAACCCATCCAACTGCGCCGCTGAGTGAGACAGGGAGATGTGATATCTCCGAAACTGTTCACAAGCGCGTTGGAGGATATGTTTAAGACGCTGGACTGGAAAGGTATGGGCATAAACATAAACAGCGAGCACATCTCACACTTTCGATTCGCTGATGACATAGTCCTAATGGCGGAGTCGCTGGAGGAGCTGCAACAGATGCTGGACGGCCTAGCATCAGCCTCGCAAAAGATAGGTCTCGGCATGAATTTGGACAAGACCAAAGTCATGGTCAATGACCAAATTGATCCGAGTCCTATCGTCGTTAATGGACACCTTCTTGAAGTTGTTTCGAAGTATACATTCCTCGGGCAGATATTGCAGTTGGGTAGAAACAACTTCGAGAAGGAGGCCAAGAGGAGGATTCAGCTGGGTTGGGCAGCATTTGGAAAACTACGTCGAGTTTTCTCGTCACCCATACCGCAATGTTTGAAAACGAAAGTTTTCAATCAGTGCGTCCTACCCGTCATGACATACGGAGCCAAAACGTGGACACTCACAGTACGGCTAGTCCACCAGTTTAAAGTCGCTCAGCGAGCTATGGAACGAGCTATGCTCGGGGTTTCTCTGAAGGATAAAATCAGCAATGAGTTTATCCGACATAGAACTAAAGTTGTCGACATAGCTCAGAGAATTAGCAAGCTGAAGTGGCAGTGGGCTGGCCATATCTGCCGAAGAACGGATAACCGTTTGGGTAAACGAGTCCTTGAGTGGAGACCGCGGCTCGGCAAACGTAGTGTAGGAAGCCCTCCGGCCAGGTAGGGTAACGATCTGCGAAAGGCTGCTGGTAAAAGCTGGATGCGTTGAGCTCAGGACAGGGCGCAATGGCGCTCATTAGGGGAGGCCTATGTCCAGCAGTGGACTGCTATAGGCTGATGATGATCACCCCTACATTCCTTTCTTAGCTGGTGGACGCAAAATGGTCTGTGGGTGGACGCAATTTAGAATTTTTGGACGCAAAGTGGGTAAAACGCGTATTTTTGAAGTTTGTCTATTTATAAAAAAAACACAAGTAGTTTCAAACAAAACTGAAAGCGAACCCTATAGTAGACTATATAATGAACACATTACATAACTTTTACATTGAAACTAGTGCTGGAACATTTTTATCTTCTTCTTCAAACTTGCCAACTTCACTAAATGGACGCGAACTGGCGAAATGACCCTACCCTTCGAAGAAAATACCAAATAGCGTCAAATATCCGTTGTAATCTCCAAACGTGTCCGTGATGCTAGCGTACACATAACCGTATTCACGTTTGTTGATATGCCAATAAATAGAGCATAAATAGAGCATAATTAGTGCAATAATAAAATAAATAGTTCCTCTTTGGTTTAAGAAATAATGACCATTCTTTGTGTGTACGCCAGCATAACGATCAAGCTGGCGTACACATAACCGTTCTCAAAAACGGCTTCGACTATAGGAACGAAACTTACACAGAAAAATAGAGCATAAATAGTTCCCGAGCTATGCAAAATTTCATAATGATTGTTCTTATAGAAACGGAGATAATGAACAAGACTTTGAAAAACATTCCGAGCTGGCGTGATGCTAGCGTACCCATTAAACAACGCCATAGTTCTTATAGAAAACGAGCTTTTCTTAATGAAAATCCTGTATGGAAAAATAGTGCGTGAAATAGTGCCCCTGTCGGTAGTAATACTTTATGGAAATTCGTTGTGAAACAATACAAAAAGTCCATGTGAAGTTCTAGGAACAAATGAATTGTGGTACAGTCGCACACATCCAGGGTTGCCAGACGTTGCTCAATGAAATCGCCAAATTTTCTGTTGAAAATCGCCCAATATTTTTTTTTACTAATATAGCATAAAGTAACCCAAATATTCATCCCAAAAGTTAAATATTAGGCTTTTAACCGACTTCGAAAAGAAGGAGGTTCTCAATAAGTCAGAATCTTTTTTTATGTATGATCACCGATATCTCCGCCAATCATGATCTAATTTCCAAAAATGTTTTGGGTTTGCTCCCTGTTGATTAGATTCTGATAGCGTTGTGGTCTCTTTCATGCCACGCAAACTGAGAAGCCGAGAGATTTGACAGTTCATGTGAGAAAAGTCAAACCTACCAAACAACCAAAAAAAAGGTGTCGGGACCCGGAGCGCGGGGCAAGGGAGAAGGGACGGATCAAAACAAGGGCGCAGAACATCGCCCTTCTCCCTGGATGACTCGGCATCTGTAGCCTATACCTTAGACTTCCACGCAGGGGCCACCGCCGCCGCGCAGAAGTAGTATAGTAGGTCACACGCACTGCGCGTGGCTACAGAAGGAAAGTGGCTACGAAAGAGGGAGTGGATCGCTAAGACTGGCTAGAGACCTGGTGGTTCCCGCCCGTGACCGAGCAGGTGGTGTATGGCATTTGTGAGCTGCTACCGTCACTTTCGGTGCAAACTCTAGCTTTCCCCCTTCATAAGTACTAGTAGTACACGTAGTTATTTTAAAAAAATCTAATAATTCCATGCCGCCGGCGCCACGCCGCCGCCGACCAAATATGACCGGCGCGCCGCCGTCGACTATTTTGCACGCGGCGCACATATCGTGAGCGTCAAGATGGCGGGACCACCTCTTGTATTTAATTATTTTTACCATAGGGATTTAGTACCTTATTGGTACTATTTAGTACCTTTAGTGAAATAATTTGTACCTCAAGGAATCTTAAGTTATTCAGTATCGAAAGGGGTCCCGCCAGATGCAACCGTCAAGATGGCGGGACCACCTGTGTTTCTTTTAATTGCAACCGCGCATGCATATACTTATCACACTAGGATTTAGTACCTCACTGGATACCTCCGAAACACAACTCTTTATCATAAAAACTTCAATAATTCCAGAGAAAACTCGATTTCAAAACTAATGACCTAGCACCATAGTGTGTTACCCTGCGTAACCCCAGCTAATGCAAAGCAAATATACGTGATCCTGATAAGCCAGCGATTAACTTTAACTGTCAGGATTTAGTACCTTGTGGATAGTATTTAGTACCTTTAGTCAAATAATTTGTACCTCGAAGACTCTTTAGATATTCAGGAACGAAAGAGGGGTCCCGCCAGACGCAACCGTCAAGATGGCGGGACCACCAGTGTATCTTTTAATTGCAACCGCGCATGAATATACTTATCACACTAGGATTTAGTACCTTACTAGATACCTCCGAAACACAACTCTTTATCATAAAAACTTCAATAGTTTCAGAGACAAATCGATTTCAAAACTAATGACCTAGCACCATAGTGTGTTACCCTGCGTAACCCCAGCGAACGCGGAGCAAATACATGTAATCCTGCTATCCTAGCCATTAACTTGAGCTGTCAGGATTTAGTACCTTTATCCAATTAATTATAAACCAAATTTCAGTTCTTTACAGAGTAGAATCACTGAAATATTTTGAGAAAACAACCAACAGGTGATTCGAGTGATTAACCTCTTTTGATTGGCATCAATGAGCCTAGGTAGCTGTGTTGCTGTTTTTTATTTGGAGAAAATGCTAAAACTTGGTGCAGAAAATTTCAAAAATATGTTAATTAACTTTTAGATATGATAAATAAAATGTTAAAATCAAAATTTAATTCCTGAATAGCAAACTGAAGTGGTCACCTGTTAAAATAGATGCATATTCGCATATAAAGAATGCAAGAGAAGTCTCTGCTCTTTGGGAATTAAGAAATGACGGTTGCATCTGGCGGGACCCCTTTCGATACTGAATAACTTAAGACTCCTTGAGGTACAAATTATTACACTAAAGGTAATAAATAGTACCAATTAGGTGCTAAATCCCTATGGTAAATATAATTAAATACAAGATGTGGTCCCGCCATCTTGACGCTCACCACATATCCACCACATACTTACTCTATTTATTAGTAGCAATTGTATTTTTTTATAAAAATATGGTTATAAAATATTTCGTTATAATAATCACAGCTTTCATATGAATCGCAATCATATTATCATAAAAATTGGTATTTTTAACAATCAGTCTTTTAAAATAATAACAGCACTTTTTTTAACATCTGTTAATCAGAATAAGTTACAGTAGATATGCACAACTTATGAATGTTAACTTATCTCTATTTATTAGTAGCAATTGTAACTTTTTATAAAAATATGGTTATAATATATTTAGTAATAATAATCACAGCTTACTTAAATATGTATTAATGCAATCATATTATCATAAAAATAGTTATCAATATAACAATCAGTCTTATAAAATAATAACAGCACTTTTTAACATCTGTAAATCAGAATGAGTTACAGTAAATAATCACAACTTAGGAATGTTAACTTATCTCTATTTATTAGTAGCAATTGTAATTTTTTATAAAACATGGCAATCATATTATCATAAAAATAGATGTTTTTGACAATCAGTCTTCATATTATTAGAGCAATAGTTTTACATGATAAAAATATTATATAACTAAAGAATCATAAGCAAAGACAGAAATAGGTTTAAACAATGAAGTTAATTACATAAATAAAGAAATTACAAACAGGATAGACATATAAAATCGAGTTTTGCGTGGTTACGCCGTGGACACTGAAGTGTCCAGCGAGCGTGCGACGGTATTTGGCCTTGGACACTATAGTGGACACTATAGTGTCCAAGGAACGCTCGACCGGCATGTTATTGTGGTGTGGCGTGATCTTTGCTTTTTTTTAATAAACCAGAATATTTTTTACATTATTGCCATAACTATGTAGGTTTATACCTACTACTTACTTATTATAAATTCGACAGTAAGATTAAATTACTAGGAGTTCAATAAAATACAATAAGATTCTTTTGATAGGAAGATACTGAAACAATATGAACAATCAAGAAGTAAATGCACACAACTATGATGAAAAGGTATGGTCGAAGCCAAAGTACGAAATAGGTAGGGTCGTAAGTTAAAAAGGTACGGAAACCGTACCTTTTAGTACGTTCCGGCAACACTGACTGGTTGTACTCCTCGCTGTTAGCGAGGCAGCTTGTTCAAAGCCACCGGCCACCGCGCCGCGGCGTTGCACAAGGGCAAAAAGTGTTAGGCAATCAGCGCTGTGCGAGCTATATAGCACTTTATTGCGTGGTGATAAGAGTTAGTTTGAGTAAGTTTATTTAAATCTTTGTGCAGAGTGCGATAGTAGGTACTATTAAAGAATCTGTGCCACTACATTGCCTATAGCTTTATGCAAGCAAGATCTAGTAATAACAATACGCAATTTCATTCGTGAAACTAAACAAAGCACCTTGTACGAAAATATTAGTTACCTACCTAGGTATTTTATGGGTGGATGAAAATCACTTAGATATAGGTACCTACTTATATCAACAAAACTTATGGAAGGTTACAGTAGGTAACAAAACTAGATGCCTACCTACTTATAATTCTTACTACATAAGCTACATACACTCGCATCTATTTAGTTTCAAGTCTGTGCTACCTACCTTGTTTGGTGTAGGTAAGTAGGTAGGTATATAAATTCACTACCAACCTAATAACATATTACTCAGTTGCTTGTTTGTGCGACTGTACCACAATGTATATTTTGTTCCTAGAACTTCACATGGACTTTTTGTATTGTTTTACAACGAATTTGCATAAAGTATTACTACCGACAGGGGCACTATTTCACGCACTATTTTTCCATACAGGATTTTCATTAAGAAAAGCTCGTTTTCTACAAGAACTATGGCGTTGTTTAATGGGTACGCTAGCATCACGCCAGCTCGGAATGTTTTTCAAAGTCTTGTTCATTATCTCCGTTTCTATAAGAACAATCATTATGAAATTTTGCATAGCTCGGGAACTATTTATGCTCTATTTTTCTGTGTAAGTTTCGTTCCTATAGTCGAAGCCGTTTTTGAGAACGGTTATGTGTACGCCAGCTTGATCGTTATGCTGGCGTACACACAAAGAATGGTCATTATTTCTTAAACCAAAGAGGAACTATTTATTTTATTATTACACTAATTATGCTCTATTTATGCTCTATTTATTGGCATATAATAACATCCGGGGAAACATAACAATTGAAATCAGTCAACAAACGTCAATGTCAGAATCGACGGAACTTGGCTTGACTCAAAACTGAACTGAAACCCTAAATAAAAGAAGACAGTAACCTGAAAATCAAATGTAAACAAACAAATCCAACCCCAATATATGCTAAATGTTCGGCAAAATACGTTAGATTGTCCAAAAAATATAAGTGTAGTGAACACTACACTACTTTCTTCGTTAGTTAGGTAGGTACCTATGTGTATTATAAATTATTTATGTAGCCACTCTCGTATGTACACCGCGTTCTTTTATTTATCGTGCTTTCGTGTCAATCCAAAAGTTGTCTGGAAGAGATCGCTTTTAGCGATAAGACCGCCTATGGTACTTTAATTTTATTGTTAATTTTCAAATTATTGAACTTAGTTTGATGTACCTACCTACAATAAAGAAGAAAAAGCTTATCATATCATAAGTATATCAGTATCACACATTTAAAAAATCTTTACACCGTTCATAGGTACTCCGTGATATCCCGACCTCGATAAAATCAAGGAAAATTAAGAAACACAGTCAACAACACCGGCCGTTATAAATGGAAAAAAAAATATTATTTCAGTTTTAAACGGTTTATTTTGTTTTAAACTGATTGGTTTCATTGGTTTTAAATCGGCCTTACATGTATAGTCGAAACCTCATCTGTGCCTTCACCCATGTAGTAGTAGTATGTGAAAATTCCTGTTTTTCAATAAGAAGTTTTTAATTAACTTTAGTTTGTTGAGTAAAAGAAGTATGAGGTTCTAACAATACTTATAGTAACTTTAACTTAGATATTAGTAGGTAAGGTAGGTTATTGTTCCAAGTAGGTGGGTACTTACTTAACAAGTACAGATTGTTTGAAAATATATTATTTTGCTATTGGTATGAGTTTTTAAAAATGAAATAGTAACTTGCCTTCATAAAATAATACTTAGTAGGTAAGGTAGATAATGGGCTGATGTGCTTTCTAGATAAGTCTGTGGTAGTGTGTATGTACATAACCTAACCTATCTATAACCTGGGGATGCGCTACCTCTATGCAGAACTCAGAAATGTGGACAATATTAAAATCTATTCATGCATCATGGACACCTCAGGGAACACCTCATGCGGTTTGTATTCTCTTTTTAATTTTAGTGTCAGTCATTTCGTCATCTGGGTGCAACTAAACAGGGTAGAAAAAGTCGCCATTAAACTTCTACCCATATATCACCTACCTAATATCAATACTGTCTTATTACAAAACGAAGACTAAAGATAGTCTAGGTTAAAATTTATTATTTTTATTTATTTATAATTTGATATTAGTGGAAGACGCGTTTATTTTGATTTTGTTTTGATTTTATTTCCATTCCATTTTGAATTTCACACGACAGTGGCGCGACGTCTGCGGGACTTCTTTTGTGAAAAGCACTCTACTTTTGTAGGTAGTTGAACCCAGGTGATGAAATGACTGTTTTCGTTTTCGTGTTTTCGTAAAATCCGTCAATAGATTTTTATTTTGTCTTCATTTCTGAGTTCTGCCTTCTGCAAAGATAGCTTTGCCAGACTTAATACTTAGAGCAAGTCAAGATTATTCGAAAATATATTGTTTTTCTGTAAAATTAATTTGTAATTTTTACAGCTGCCATGAATCTGGATTGGAATGCTGTTGAAGAAGTATCTGCCAGTATTATTCCAGATATTGTCATAGGTGCAGATATTGTGTATGACCCAGTAATAATACAGCCACTCTGTGATGTCTTGAAGACTTTCTTTGAAAGAAATATACAATTAGATATTTATATTGCAAGTGTTATTCGAAATGAAAATACATTTCAAGCATTTTTAAACTCTCTTGGTAAGATTCAAATGCTTCATATTATATAAATTAATAATGATGGACACTATCACACAACATTATTTAGCCCCAAACTGAGCAGAACTTGTAGACTGCTAAACATATATACAACTTATATTACTACCTGTCTACACGTTTTTGTAAATACATTTTATATAGAAAACACCCAGACCCTATACAAATATTTGCAAATCATTCAAACATTTTTCTCGTTGCGTGTATCGAACCCGCTACCTTCTGCATCTCAAGCATAATTTTATAACTGCCTATCATACTTATGTATACATAAGTATGATAGTTTGAAGTTATAACTTCAAATGTCTAATGAACACTATTAATAAATATTTGTTTCTTTTACAGATGATATGAATTTCAGTTACAAGAAACTACATTTGAATAAAAGTTCTTTCATTGAATGGGATCAAAGTTTAGAAAAGTGTTTATTAAAAATAAATTGCTGTAAATAAATTCTGAAGATTTATTCGCACCCTCGTAACCAACCATTCGGTAACGTCAGGTGATGTGATGTATTAGGTAAATCACTGTTTGAATAATAGGTCTACATTGGTGCTAATTCTAGCAAGCACTCTTTATCCTTAAAATTAGTTATCATTAGTTAAATGTCATTTCGTATTCCAATGACCTAGCTAAAGCTAAACTTATCCTTAAATTTTAACGACTGACGTCACAGGCCGATTTATCTATTCAACTTAGCGATTTTGTATTCTAGCTGTCTTGCTAACTGTCATTTTTGACGTAAAATTAGATAATTTTTAGATAATTTAAAGCTAAAATAAAGTTGTTTTGGTTGAGGATTTAAAAATTATTATATTTACCAATTATACATACCTACAAATAACTGGATACAGAAATTGTAGTTGCTGCAGTGATTGTTGACCCTAAAATAACTACCTACGATTGTTGAGAAAGTGGATGAACAAATGAAGAAATTTGAAACCTATTTGTTTGTTGTTTTATATAATTAATGAAGAAAGAGCGCGCGCATTTGTGAATGTTGCGAGATACCTCAGGACCCTTTCCGCCTTCCAACAAGATAATTAATTCAAGTTAAAATAGATGCTCTGGAGGGGCGAGACTTACAATTTGGAGATATATACCTAATCAAGCACCAGAAGGTAGGTTCCTACCGATAGCTGACCTGCCAACCTAACATAAAAAAAGTTTATACATAATATACATCCTATTATTTTTGGAGGTACTAAGTTCACTCAATTTCGGGGCTCAAGGCAGCTAGCAAGCTGCTGTTGGCCAAGACTGCTGCTAGGGGTTGAGCCAGCTAACTAACAGTGTCTACGAACATTAGTGTGGTCTCCAAGCTCTTGAGAAAAGTTAATGATGACAATAATCTTATTCCCCAACCACACCAGCAGAAATATGAAGGAGATCACTTCTTGCCTAACCGTGTAACAATATGTGGAACAAAGAATCTGAAACAGTGTACCTAAATAAGTGCTCCCTCAGTGAACTCATTCAAAAATAGACTTGATAAACATTTAAAAAACAGTGCACAGATAAGAGTAGGATATGTAGGTACCTACAGCTGCTAGTTTATTAAACATAATAATAATCATTTGAGAAAAACCTAATAAATACCTAATATTTTTAATATTTGATTTATGATTTAAACCTGTTGAACCCATAAATTTAGTATATTACCAGAAGATGACCTGAGGGATCTCAAAAATTAAACAACTTTTGGGTTGACAATTTATTGTATGTACATGCGCATCTGTGATGAACTAGTGAAGTTTAGTTGATAATCAGCGGCCACCAAAGAACTATGATCTTATAATTCATTCTTGCTCTGAACATCAACTCATACGGCTGATCTTAACTTTCTTAAGTCAATATATCATTAGCTAGAAAGGGTTGCATACTTCTCTCAATGCAACTTCAGAGTTCAAAAATAAAATCGTACCAGCGGGGTGATTGACTTACTTTGTTGCAAACAGAAATGATTGAAACCGATCCTGTTTTTACAAACTTTTCATTTCATCTGTCGAAATTCAACGAACGTCAATTGACAAACTGTCATAGTTTGTAAAAACAGGACCGGTTTCAATCATTTCTGTTTGCAACAGAGTTAGCCGATCATCCCGCTGGGCGCTCGAATATAATGCTATGCAGTTTCATTAAAATGCCTTGGTACGAAGTCGCAGCAATTGCATTGAGATAAAGAGTGTTTCTTCTATTTATCTTATAATGTGTTATCCATCGATAGTTTGACGAAGTTATAGCAAAGTTAAGCTTGTCAAATTTTCAAATCCAAAACGTATCTTATTCTCTCTTTTCCACTCATGAATGATTCATGTTTGTATCTCTATCATTAGAAAAAATCCACTCTGGTTGAACCTAATAATAAAAGGTATGTATCCTTGATACATCATTCATTTTTAATTTAATTTGAAAAAAATAATCATGTACTATTTAGACTTAAGTACTTACTTACCTACTTGAAAAAACTACTGGGTAATACTTAACTATTAGAATAATACATATTTAATCTGGCTTTTTGGTAGGATGATAGAGCTGGCAGTATTAATAGTCACAAATAAACTTCACAAAAAATATGTAGTTTAATCATTTAAAAAAATCTTGAAATAAGTGACATGGTGTGCGTTACTCCAGCGGCATGTCGACTCGGATCAGGATGAAATTTCCATCCTGTAAATGTGCACCAAAAATTAAATTTGTGCCTAATAAGGTTTCAGAGTTATTCGAGAAAATAAGATGCCGCTGCAGTAACGCCTGAAAAACGGTACTGCAGCGGCATGGTTTTTACCCATTAGACTTAGCCAAATTTAGTGATGCGCCGATCCGATCCGATTTTTTCAAAGATCGGATCGAGGGCATACGATCCGATCGATTTTCGGATCGGATCAAATCCATGCGATCCGATCCGCGGATCGATACAACTCCGTTAAAATCGGATCGTATTCCAAATGTCACGGTTTTCAGACCATATAAGACATTATCACTTTAAACTCAAAGTTAGATCTAAAAGTTAGGTTTGTATTATGTTTCAACCATGATGCCAACCTTATTTATTAAAAAGTTATTGTTTAGTGTAAAAAATCGTATTTTCTTAGGTCCATGTAATTTCTGTTGCGTTTTAATTGTGGTTAGCTACTTTGTTTGAAATAAATATAATGCATTTGGGTAAATGTGATATATTTTAATGTTTATTTTCAATACAATTTTTCGGATCGATCTTTCGAACATCGGATCAAATGCATACGATCCGATCCCCGGATCGGATCGAGTTGTTACGATCCATTACGATCCACAAAATCGGATCGAGCGTTAAAAAAGCACATCGCTAGCCAAATTTTAAGTAGCTTATAAGATAGCTTATATTTGTGCATGTCACTGGCCAAACAGCGGCATTTGTGCGACCTGTGGTTTATGAGTTATTGCAGATGCCGCTACAGTAACGTTTTGCAGATTTCCGAATTTTCGAAATTCTTTGATTTTTTTCGAAATTCTTTCTTCGGATTGTCTAAAAATCGAATGGTACCGATGTGCCAGGTAACTCTTTATTTTGAAGCCCTGTCTGCCTAGATCTTATTAAAAGTCGAATGTCATAGTGACATAATGACACAATTTCTTGCAATAATAAAGATGCAATATAGAAACATTTATAGAAACCGGGCAGGTACCGAGGAGCCGATATTGGTTACCGACAGATTAGCGGTAGCATATTATTATATATCACATAGACACATATAAACTTTTATCTTTTAATATATCAGATTTTACTACACAATTATGACGGCTACAAATTTACACACTGCTGCTTGAAATTGTATGCAAGGCAATAAGACGCATTATGTACAGCGAAATTTAATAACGCCGTTGATAATAACGCACCTGTGTGGGGGAGGCATAATTCTCAGTCAAAAGTATTTTTGACACTGACATTAATTTATCTTGGAAATCGGGGCCTCACTATCCGTCTCGTCTCCTGTTTTTTAGGGCTCCGTACCCAAAGGGTAAAAACGGGACTTAGTAATCTAAGACCCACTGTCCGTGACTAGGCTGAATCTCATGAACCGTGATAGCTAAACAGTTGAAATTTTCACAGATGATGTATTTCTGTTGTTACTTTAACAACAAATACTAAAAACAGAATAAAATAAATATTAATGGGGGGCTCCGATGCAACAAACGTGATTTGTTTGCCTTGAAATAGTCACAGAATATTAAGTTGTAATTCACTATAAAAATAAATAGTTATATAAACCAAGAAGGGCCAATGTAAACATGTATAGGTAAGGGTACGGAACCCTTCGTGCGCGAGTCAACTCGCACTTGGCCAGTTTTTTTTCTGGCCGTGATTGCCCCGTGAGTGAAGTTTCATCGTAAATTCGTCTTTTATTTTTATGTAGTAAAAAACTACTTTTTATAAATGAAAACCGAGTAAAAACTACCCTTGAAAACTGTAATTCCCAGCTTCCATTTCAAGGTTTCATAATAAAAGTATACCAAAAGTTTATTATTTGAACTACACAAACACTTTGTTTTTTGGTTTTACGAAAATAATGAATAAAATGTCAGAAGAACACTCTCCCAAAGTTGATAACAAGGATACCAACGATACTAAAAGCAGCCCAGACAATAAAGAGGCTAAGAACGAAGCATGGGGTTACGATTTGTACCCTGAAAGAAGAGGCACTTTCAAACCCAAAATCAGCAGTATCTTGATTGGAAAAGAAGGAAAAGAGGGTATAGATAAATACAAGTGCGAAAAAAATGTGTACGAGTGTGTGAGAAACAGTGAGTACAACTATATTTAACACTTCTAGTATGTAGGTATCATCTCTCGGACAACAGCATTCAAAGTGACTTATAGTTATTACATCCACAACCATATCAGCCTATATTAGTCCACTGCTGAACATGGACCTCCCCTAATAAAGGTGGATATGCCCGAATACCGCATGCAAGGTACAGCTTCTCTCACCGTCAATGTTGCTGTCTGTTGGCAGTCAGCGATATAGCTGTGCTAGTGTTAGGCTGCGCTATGCCGCATTCAGCCAGGTGCCATAGCCCCGTTTGTAAAACAGCAGAGTGCACCATGAGCAAGTGAGGTTGGCTTGGGTTTCATAGATGGGAGGTTCAAACCCCTTACACCAGTAATAATAGTTATTATAATATGTTTGCAACCTCTACAACTGATACTGATTCTGTTTTCTATGTTGGCATGCAAACTGTATATCATTTTCGTAACCGTTTGCAGGAAATAACGTAAACGCCCATGTCTAGATGGCATTTCATATGCATCAAAGTCCTCGTAAGTTAGGCTCAAGAAACGATTCTACCAATCCTTGTACAATCCTACCCAAACATAAAAAAAAGTTAATGTATTATTTTGTCTACCACAGTCTATAGATGTGAATCAGGCCTATTTGGTTTCAGGTTCAATTGTAAAAGTAATGATGGCAGCTCTAAAGAGTTCTGGATGGTATGTTTTTGTTATAATATTGATTTTTTTTTTATTTTACGGACACTCAACTCATATGTATGTAGGTATACTCAACTCATAGGTATTTGTAGCATAAAATAATTATGCTTAAGAAACTTTAATACCATATTGTTCATACATGTTCATGTTCCCGTTGATATTAATAATTAATACTTCAAATGTTTGTTTGTATGTGGTTGGCCTCCCCTCGTGTTTTCCATTCTTTGCAGTCCAACGCCAATGCCTGCCACTAATAAAAAAAAAGTGTCATGCTCGTCAAAATGTAATGAAAACGTATGTTATATTGTTTAAATTTGTTTTGCAGTCCCATCGACATTCGAAGGCACATTTCATGTGAAGTATGTGACTACTCTGTCAGTGGAGGCTACGATCCAGAACTGAATCAGGTTAGTTTAATAAGGAGCTAGATTTTTTTATACAATAGATTTGTAATACAATAGAGTCAGGCTCGGCCGAGGATGTCTTGTTGCTCGAGCTAGTTGCCTTCAAAAGAGGGTGGTGGGAGGAAGCTCGAAACAGAGATGTTTGGAAGTCTATGGCGGCCTCTGTGGCGCAGTGGGCGAAGGTCCGCCTGAGACGCAGAAGGTCGCGGGTTCGATTCCCGCTTCGGGTGCATGTTCTGTAGATATTTATCTCGGGTCTGGGTGTTTTCTATGTATGATATGTATGTATTTACAAAAAAAAAATGTTATATGTGTAGTATATCAATCATGTGGTTCCCATAATACAAGTTCTGCTTAGTTTGGGGCTGCATGATGCTGTGTGATTACGTCCCGCGTTATTTATTTATTATTTATGGGGGAGACCTTTGCTAAGCAGTGGGATGAGAAGGGCCAAAAAAAATTACCACTATGATTTTTATACCATCCCAAAAATTTTGACTCGGGCGGGATGAAATTTTTGGGATATATAAAAATGTAAGATTTTCCCTGAAGTGTGGGCAAACACTTAAAATAAAATAAAAAATTACCACTTTATGATAGTGAACGTTGAAAAAAGAGGATTTGACATTGCATTGACAAATAAAAATGTCAAGATAATTATGCATCCTACATCCCACTTATATCATAAATGTTAAAGGAGAATGCCGTCTGATGTATGGCGCTCGGTACCAAGACAAAAGTGAGTGCGTCAAAAAAATATGCAATAACTTTTTAGTCGATTCTACTGTCAAAATAATTAAAAATCAGGGTAAATTGCCATAGGTAACACCATAACACTTTACATCACTGTTTTTTGCCATAGCAACGTATATATCATTGGTTGTTGTAGTCTAATGGCGGCGTGAAACGGGAAAAAAAATCAACAAAATATTTTTTTACTTGATTATTAATCGAGTCGGTGTGTAAAACTAAAGAAAATGTTAATGTCATTTATAAAATATAATAAATTTTATGGGATACGTTCGGCTTTGACGCAATTGGTACGGGTTCTCGGCATTCTCTTTTGCATGTATTATTGGTACACCTTTACTGAATGGAAAGACCAGGACTAACATAATCTACTTATTATCTAGGTGCCTACCATGCGAGCGAAGCCAAAAGCCGAAGCTAGTAACTAAATAAATAAATAATGCTGGACATTATCACAGAGCACCCCAAACTAATCAGAGCTTGTATTAAATGGTACATTTTTTATGGTAATTGAAAATGGAACAAGCACATGGCCCACCTGATGCCTGATGTTAAGCGGTAACCATTACCTATCACAAAGCATCGTAGACCACGTTTTTTGGTTCATGTAATGCCCTGCGTCAACTTGAGGCATGAAGATGATCAGCTTCTTGTGTCTGTAATTTCACCGGCACCCACACCCTTCAAACCGAAACATTTAATTATTTACGTATTATTTTTATTATTAGCCGATATATATATATTTTTTGACCGACTTCAAAAAGGAGAAGGTTCTCAATTCGTCGGAACCTTTTTTTTATGTATTTTCACCGATAACTCCGTCAATTGAAGACGGATTTTCAAAATTCTTTTTGTGTTTAAAAGAGTATACTTCCCTTATAAATTTTATTCCTGAGGGATTGGTACTTTTCCCAGAAAACTCAAAAAACCTCATCCTCACGTGTACGTTACTTCAGCGGCATGTCGACTCGGATCGGGATGAAATTTACAGAAAAATTAGAGCACTATGTCCTATAAATGTGCATCAAAAATTAAATTTGTGCTTATTAAGGTTTCAGAGTTATTCGAGAAAATAAGATGACGCTGCAGTAACGCCTGAAAACGTTACTGCAGTGGCATGGTTTTTACCCATTAGCTTTAGCCAAATTTAAAGTAGCTTAAAAGATAGCTTATATTTGTGCATGTCACTGGCCAAACAGCGGCATTAGTGCGACCTGTGGTTTATGAGTTATTGCAGATGCCGCTGCAGTAACGTTGTGCAGATTTCCGAATCTTCGATACGGCTGGACGCACAAATATGATTTTTTGTGAGCAAATGCGGTGTAATTTGTGCCTATATGTGCGGTGGTTGTTTTTCCGAAAAAATGCACGATTTATGAATTAGACGAGTTTTTGTGAAAATCTAAAATTGCCTTTAGCTCTTGAACTACTGATAGAAGGCACTTTATGATTGCATTGGCTGATGCCTATAAGGAATATGTATCTTCTGACAACATTTTGAAACTCTACAACTAATTTTCGACGAAATAAATCAATTTTACAACTGAAAATCGTTTACTAATTGCTAGCCTCAAATAAGGGGGTTTTAACAAGTTATCGACTTTCATGATTTGCCAATAATTAGAGCGCATATCCAAATAAAAGCACTTCAGCTTTCTAGACCTTATAATTAATCATTTACAACTGAAAATAACAAAACGAGGTCACTTCGACAGTTAACCGACCAAATACGAAAGGCCATAAAAAAGCGGCCGTTCAGTACTTCGAGCCAACATCTTTCGGTAGCTTTGTCATGTTTAACGTTAGGTACACGTACAGACAAGTTTTAGTGTGTGATAGAGGCGACTATAACATTGGTACAGATTTAAAGATAACGTAACGTTTTCAGGCGTTACTGCAGCGGCATCTTATTTTCTCGAATAACTCTGGAACCTTAATAGGCACAAATTTAATTTTTGGTGCACATTTACAGGACATAGTGCTCTAATTTTTCTGTAAATTTCATCCCGATCTGAGTCGACATGCCGCTGAGTAACGCACACCATCCTCACTTGTAATTTTCGCCCTATGATTCCAATATCTTCGTTAATTGTGAACCGATTTTCAAAATTCTTTAGGGCAAGAAGTGATTTATTTGAAGTTTGTTTATTTTTTTAAAGTCCTACGTGTTTATAAAAACATACAATAATAATACAATGTACATAAAAACACCCTCACTCGAGGCATATTTGCAAATGAGACAAACATTTGTCTTGCAGCGGGAATCGAACCTACAACCTTTGCGTCTCTGGCGGGCCTTCACCCACCCCCACAGAGGTCGTCAAGTAAAAACTACTAATACATTTTCAGATTGTGGTGTGCCAGAACGTGTCAACACGTCAAGGCATGGTGCAGGGTGTGTTAGCGCATGAAATGCTGCATATGTTCGATTACTGTCGCAATCACCTCGACTTCAAGAATATGGAGCATCTGGCTTGCACTGAGATAAGAGCGGCCAACCTGACGCACTGCTCGTTTGCAAGCGCCTGGTCACAGGGTGACGCTTCGTGGTCGAGGATCAAACAAACTCATCAGGTTTGTCAAATTAAAACTAGCATTTAAAAAATCATATCAATCTTTTCCCCTATATTTTAATGGCTCAGTAATATTTTAATGGTAGAGTGTTTATCTTATTTGAGTAAATAAACAGTTTATCACACTAATTATTAATATTTGTAAATTAAATAATAATAAGATTGATTATTAAATCAGATTTATATTTTTTATAATAATAAGGTTTTTATATCTTTAACAACATTTATCACGGATTACGGAGATGGTGGTGATAAGCCCGTCCCTGCTTATGTTGAACCTAACATGCCTTCGAATATTGAGTTGTAGCTCAGAATAAGGGTGCCTCACAATGTTTTTCTTAACAAACACGTGAGAGCACATATAAATCCATTGTCACAGCACTATTTCCATAATCTAACCTTATTTTTTTATTACATTAACCCTCTTAGGGCGCAATGGCGCTCATTAAGGGAGGCCTATGTCTAGCAGTGGACTTGATGATGATGAACCCTCTTATATATATCCAAAAGTAAGCTTCTCCCTGTCATTTAAATTTAAATAAAAAGAGTTGACAATTTTAGCTACCTGAGGTTTACAGAACTGTTATAAATAGGACGGTAATGTACGATTCACACCTACTGCGTCGGAGAGCATCAAAGCGCATTTTAAAACTTGCTATAGGAAATAGAAACATCCACAAACACAAAGCAGTAGTTCTTATTTGCATGCAATATCTACCTACTTACGGATCTATTTATGTCAGTGTTTGACAAAGCTCAAAGCTGCGTAAATAGTATGCAAATAAGGAACTTAACTGCTTTGTGGATGTTTTAATTTCCTCTAGCATGTTTTAAAATGCGCTTCGATGCTCTCCGACGCGCGCCTGTAGGTGTGAATCGTACATAAGAGTGTGAACTGAACTGCTTTAATGCAAAAACCTCCCTTCCATCTTTTGTTATATTTATGTTCAATAAAGTATAATTTTTACCGAAATAAAAATAGGTATGTAGGTACCACATGTTCAAGGGATCCCTGTAATTGCAGAGCACCTGTATATTGTCCGACCCTATGACCAATGCAACTGCAATGTTTGTATTCAAACTTTGAAATTCACGTATAATTATTGTATATTGAAGGTATTTTCATCATTATCATTTCATTCCAGGACTGTGTGAAAACAAAAGCGCTTTATTCCGTGCTGGCAGTTCGACAAATAGGAAAAAAAGAGGCTGTTGATATAATTGAAAAAGTATTTCCTCAATGTTACGCCGACCTTGAGCCCATCGGAAGACGGATCAGAAGAAACTCCGATGATATGCTGCGGGCCTTCAAAGAAGCAGCTTACTATGGCTATGAATGATTTATTAAAACTGTAAGTAGGTAGGTATATATATAATACTTACAATGTACGTTCATTCCACTCGACACCACCAGAACGAAACCACCGGTGTAGTTTGAAATCACTATTCCGTTCGACATTAGCGACTATTATTGATGTCCTACAAATTATCGTAGGGAGGTGTATTCTAAAACCTTCTAGCTATCACCCTTGACAACTTATTTATACAATTTACTGTACTTGATTTTTGATAAGTTTGATAACTCGAGTAAGTCCATCAAGGAGTTCTAATATAGTAGAAGTACTACGTAGTATAGTAGTAGTATCGAACGGAACACCATCGGTGGTGTCCTGGTGTCGTTTTGATGGTGTCAAGTGTAATGAATTTATTCCTCTGAAGTTGGCTGCAAGTAGCCATGTAGTTCCTAGTTTTGGGTCGGATTGTACTAGGATTGGTTGAATCGTTAAGTTATAGCGCGTATATTGGCACGCGTAGTCAGTTACGCGTGTATTGGAATGCCATGTCTGTTCTTGTAGATACGCGTACACTTTGGGGAACGCGTGCCGTGCGAGCTGGCTCGCGGCGCGATCCGCGGTCAGCGTTGCCACCCTTTTAGGGCTAGATCTAGCACTTTTTACAGTAGGTGAACTCATTTGATGATTTAGCCCGGAAAGAGCAATCTAGCCCTTTTCGTATTGCGATGCAAAACTTCAAAAATTTGCACCGTGCCTACCAAGTTATTAAACTATACGCGCCACGTAGTATTAATTTCGTCAGCCACACTCGTCATCTCTCTTAAATGACAAAATTAGCTATATGCTAGAAAATAACAATGAAATATAAAGTAAATCAAGAAGAAACCAAAACACAAGATCCAGTTACGAGAACAAAATATAAAACAAGATCAGGGAAAGAAGTATAACAACCAACCAACATTTATTAAATTATCACACAGGACCAGAAAAACGAGAAATAAAATGAAATATACATGATTTTAAAAGATTCCGATTAAAACTCCGATTTTTCGCCCTTTTCTTAACAAAATTACCTATATCTAGCCCTTTTTAGCTTGACAAAATGCCCCTTTTCAACTAGAAAGGTGGCAACACTGTCCGTGGTCAGTCGGTTTCGGCTCGCGTAGCGCTATGGATCTATTGACCTCGCGTTCAGGTTCGCGGCGGTCCACATTAACTGTACGCGTATCCAATACACGCGGGCACAGCGTACCCCGACTACGCGTATACAAGAACGCGCTATCCGTACCCAGCTTTAGAGCCTAACTTCAGTGGAACTTAGATCCGTTGTGGCGATTGTATAATAATTTTTGTAGATAGTGTAAATAGGTAGCCGAATAAAAACACACTTTACATGATTTAAAATAATGTCTTTTTTATTTTATTATTCACTTATTTATTAGGGTATTGCCTAAGAATTCGAAAAGGTTTAATACTGTCCCGTATAGTAGAGGAGACGTGGAAGATTGACCTTCACCCATCAGATAACTTGATGAGACATATTTTTACCCGACTGAAGTCCCCTTCAGTCAGGTTATGTTTTTAGGGTGTATGTATGTTTGTAATATTACTTGACGGTCGTTGTAGCCCCAACGGCTGGAAGGATTTTGACTAATGAGGTGTCGTTGCATTCTTCTAGATCACAAGGGTGACATAGGCAATTTAAAAAAAATCCAATATGGCGACTGTAAGAAGCCATTTTCCATTTAAAAAGACAACTAAACTGACTAAGTACTAAATACTTCTTTTCTATGCAGTCGGGATGATTAACAAATAGAATTAATTTTAATCAATTTTCTTTCGTCACCTTCACTCTTTCATAAGAAAGAATTTCATCTCAAGTGATAGTTTTTAACACATAGAATATGCGTAGTACGGGTAGGCTTGCCTATTTATTTCTGTGCATGACTATCTGGCAAATAGATGAATGAACAGGTAAGTCAATAAAGGTAACTACACCGATTGGTTAACCAATCGAAAATAATATCATAAAAGTAAGATATTCTAATTACAAAACCAATCGTATAGGCTTGCCTGCAAAAAATTGTACATTCAATTAATTAATTAAATTAAAAATAGCTATGAAAACTTTTCGATAGGCAAGTTATCATAGGCATGTTTGCAAATAAATTATATTTGATAAAAAAAAAATGTCTCCAGTTATCTGATGGGTGAACTAAAGGTCGATATACACCGGCTCTTAGACTATTAACAGTTTTACAAGTAAGGATCACAAGCATTTCGTTTTGCAAATAAGACCCAGTTAAAGTTAAGGAAGCATTTTTATGGTACTATTTTATCTAAAACATATGACTAGGAATAATTTAATTCAGAAATAAATATTAATTTTCTTATTCATAGGTTTTTTATGTCGTTTTAAACAATTTAAATGCTTGCCTAATTTGACTGGGGGATCCATTGAAATATTACGATTGAAACAATATATCGATGGAGAAAAAACAAACATATTCTTAGTCTGTGAAATAATTTAAACCAAGCAATAAGTTAAATCTGCTTTATAATATTTATATACATGGGTATAAAACCTATTTCTTTTATTTCACACATTGATTCGTCTGAATTTTTTGTGTAAGTTGGTACATTGGTACCCACACAGCATGAAAATAAATCTTTGATGGTTTTTGCAACGTACGAAGAATAAGTAATGTACGATTCACACTTGACGCGCCGCATCAGAGCGCAGCGCAGTGCGTCGCAGCTAGGGCTTGCATTCGAATATTCGAATATTCGAATAATTCGAATATTATTTTAGTTCGAATATTCGATTAAAATGAATATCACCGAAATCGGAACTCAGATGTGCATAAAATGCCACTTATGAGTTTGCGCGATATATCCATACAAGACAATACAAGTTAACGTCGTTGTTCGGGTAAACAACATAACGAACGATCCGATCCGAACCCGATAACTTTTATCGGGTTCGGAACACGGTTCGGATACACTCGAAAGTGTCGCGTAGTTGACGAGACTGTTCTGTCCATTCGTCTCTGTCGTGAATGTTTATTTTCATGATTTTATTAAAATAGATTTTAAGACTGTTTTTACAATGTGTTATTAATGTCTCGTTACGGCGACACAACTTTTTGAGTTATTTTTTAATTTGTTATTTTAAATTAGTTCATGGAAATAACGCTTTTAAGAATAAAATAAGTTGATATTTTAAACTTCTTCATTAAAATAACACTTAAAATAACAAAATAAGATGTGATTTTAATAAGAACATAGTGTTTCTTCTATTATTCGAATAGTACCCGAAAAAAATTCGAATATTCGAATATGAAAATTTTCGAATATTTGCAAGCCCTAGTCGCAGCACATGCGCGGGCACGCGTCGGCAGCCGACCGGAGCCGCCTGACGTTTAAAATCTGACTGGAGCCTGACGGACGCGTCGAGCCGAAACAGTAGCCGCGAGCAACCGAAAGCAGCCGGCTGCGGATGCGAGTGGGTCGCGGAGTTCGAGCGCAGCCGGTCGGCGCGTCAAAGCTGCGTAAATAGCAATCAAATAAGGAACGTAACTGCTTTGTGTATGTTTCAATTTCCTCTAGCAATGTTTTAAAATGCTCTCCGACGCGCGCCAGTAAATGTGAATCGTACATAAAGCGATTAGTTGTGATGTCCGCCACGCTGCTCTTAGCCAAGCAAAGTCATTAACGTATTGTGTATTATTCGGTACAAAATAGATCTTACGAAACTCAATTCGTTAATTTACTCAATTTACGTGTTTGTTCCTAAAAGGATGCATTTCAGTGTAGATATGCAAGTATCAAGCAGATCTCCTACGTTGCTAATCTAACTCCAGAATACTGAAACGCTACTCAAGTATTTGAGATCGTCTCAACCATATAATCTTCAGAATTTCCACTGAAAAGTATATTATGTTTATATGTAGGTAATATGCGGGTAAATTATATGTAATAAAATATAACGTGTTGTAATATGTGGCTCGGCAAACATAGTGTAGGACGCCCTCCGGCCAGGTAAAATGACGATCTGCAAAAGGCTGCTGCTAGAAGCTGGTTGTGTCGTGCTCATTGAGGGAAGCTTATGTCCAGCTGTGGACTGCTATGATCATGATTATGTCTGATAATAATGATCATGATATGTCAATTTGTTCACCACATAAAAGCTCAAATATTTAAGTCGTGATCCAGTATTCGACTTTAACTGTGTGTGTGTGAGTGTGTAGTGTGAGTGTGTCTATATCTTCTTTACAATCAATTTATTTAAAAAATGGAGACTTTACAGAGTGTAAGTAATTTTGCTTAGATTTATTGACATTAAAAAAACTAATTTAATAAATAAATTGCCGAGTAAGTAACATTTCAAGACACATAGGTACACAGCTTTTGTAATGAATGATCTCATATTGTTGGATTACATACGTAGGTATATATGTGGTAGGGAGAACTTAAGAAGTTCAATAGGTAGAGTAGCGCCGTAGGAGACGCTCTTACTGAAACGCCAAGTATTGAAAGCTGTTTGTGCATAAATATTTTTGTGCTTCTATTAATATCGACACACGGTAGTGCGTTGGCCAAGTTCAGGGTTAAATAGGGACTGTTACTTAATACTATTAAGATCAATTATTAAGTGACTAGTATTACGTTTCGTTGAGACGTGTTCCTAATGCGTCAACTAAAATAAAAAAGAATAACTAAAATATAAAAAAAAATATATGTAGACATCGAAAATACCTATAGTTACATCTAAAGAAAGCCTTGTATGTTATTATTCCATTAGTCGTATCGAGAATTCTGGTCAACCAACATTATGTAAACCATATTGTAGTGCAAGAGCTTTGTATGTGGTAAATTTATTGAGTGCCTACCGATGCCTAGCAGAGAGCCTCACATGCACATTGCACATGTCTCTGGTTTTCTGGTGTAAGTCGGGTTTTTCTAGTTCATTTGTTGATTGAAATTCGGAATCGGTATCATTGTGTACAGTTGTCAGAGTCACCGAGTCATCCATCAGATAAACGAACGATCTCCCCAAGGCATATAATATGATTTCGTAGTTTTTAGCTCATAAAATAGCCAGATATTGTGTTTTAAGTCCTCATATTTAAAAAAAAAATTAAAGCCCTAATATGGCTCAACTAATCATTAATTTAGAAAGAAAACAATGTCTTTTCTTATAACAAGGTTTAACAAGACATAAATTAGAATAATCATTAAGCCTTTATGACCATCTGCAGATAATAATTATCTTAATTGAGCCTTGATAAAAAAATATGTAATTGAGTCATCTATGTAGGTAGACTCTCTACTGTAGGTTGATGGTAAGAAGCACTTATAGATATATAATGTACAATAAACTCTGAAAAAACTAACACCTTAAACAATTTTAACGAGATGAGTACTCCAACTACAACGCTACATTCTTTGAATGTTCTCTTAATTTAATATAAAATACACATTTTATGTAAATCTAGTTAATTCATATCTAGAAAAACAGATGAACAGAGTTTAAAACTATTTGTGTTTATGGTATCCTTAAAAAAAAACTTAAAATTACGTTCGGTAGCATTGCAACCAATTTGATGCACGCACGGCAGTGCCTATCCAAGTCACACCAAGTATATACCAAGTAGAGCTTAAATTACTAATGCAATTAAATAAATATAAGAAACGAGCGTAAAGGGTAGACCTAGTATCTTTTGAGGTTTTTTTGTTATCAATCATTTGAGGTTACCTAACTACTAATAGCATTTCATATATTTCAATATAGACCGGAAAACTATCTATGACTTAATTGTTTTTTTTTTTATTATTGTCATAATAGCAGTAGAGAAAATTACTTTATAATTATTTATTATACTTTACAACCTCTTATATTGACAGTATTTAACGAACAAACTTAGTGAAAAAGATTTAATTGAATGATGGGAAGGCACCTAAGTGAATTAGTACATAACTTACATATTAATAGATACTGAGCTCTTAATTATGGTCCCTCTATTGCTCGCTCATTTACTTTCTGTAATAATTATGACTAATTTATTTAAACATAAACTATTCCTTAGTATTTGATAGTTATTACTTTTCAAGGCACACTTACATTCTGATTGTGAAGATCATTAAATCACTCTTTTTACACCTAACTGAATGAACTTTTATGAATTGAACATTCACATACAATTAAATTATACCTTAAATGACAATAATTAAATTAAACTTAGTTTCAATGTGGGTTAACTCTATTAAAATCGACTAGCAACTTGTCTAATATTTACAATTGTCACAACGTCTCTGTAGGCACTGAAATAGAAACGATATGTTCTAGGAAAGGCTGAGTTCATTTCAGTTTAGCCTGTTCATCGCGCGATGCGCTTCACTAAGATATGTCGTCCAGTAAATGATAGTGAAGAGGAAGAAACAAATAGGGAACAACATGAGGGCGAACTTATCCAATGCCCCGTGTTGGGCGCCACAGAACATGACGCCTCTGTCGATCATCGAAGCGAAACGCTCCACGAAGTTTCCTGGACCGCCAGATGGCATCGACTCAAATATAGGCGAGTCCTAGAAAAACAAACAAAATTAATGAGGAAGCTGAAAAAAATATTTATCTTTATAATATACACAAGTAATCTAAAGTCAACTATCGATATTCTGAGAAAGCTTTTATCTAAGAGTACAAGCTGTGCGTATACGGCCTATTTGCCAATGAGGAGATACTTCGATTAATAGCTTGAATGATGTCTTTGTCTGCTTACTCGCCTCATGTATGAGGTCATTCTACTTCATGACCGGTGTTACTCTATTATTTCTACATTAATTACGTCAACATCTATCTTAGCATCTACGTAACGTAATACACATTCTAGATACACACCTACTAACGTGTCAACCAATACTGCGTTACGTTAGCCACACAGTGCACTTTTTCTTTCTGTAATTTTACCTTGCTAACGGATCTTGTCTCACATCCAACCTTATTTTGTCTCCAATTCCTTTTTCCCGAGAGGGATAACTAGAAATTGGTGGCCTAAGTTGAAAAATTAATGCATCTAAATAGACCTACGTGTTAACACTACTTAAGAATTGAATCGTACATGCTTACTACAAAAACAAGGGTATGTCTGCTTACCCTCTGGATTGTCTGATGTGAGAACTGTTGTTTTAGGCCTTCGTCTTCTACGCTAAGTGTAGGGGAGAATACCCCACCTTGTGGAGTCCCTGTTACAGGGGTGCTTAGTCTCTGAAATCACCAACAATGTCAATCGTATTTATTATATTTTCTTTCTGAAAGAAGAGGCGCAAATTTTTATTGAGACTGCGGATATTGGAGTGCAGCCTCCGCAAAATTCTCAAATAGTGTATTTTTAAAATTTTGCTGGCCTTCGTGTGCATTGCCTAATCTATACCTACTCTGGAATGAAAACAAGCGTAACGATAATAACTACACGCTATAAAAAAAATTAAGAAAAATAATGTAATTAAAGTAACTCCATCTCAGGGAATTTTACCTGTGAATGATTCATGTGCAATGGTGGAGGCGCCAGTTGAGCAGCCGATGCAGCTCTTCGTAAGTCCTGTCTCCGCCGACACCAACTTTTATCGTATCTTATACCAAAGAGTACCACAAAGTACTCGAGCAAAGCGAGGAATACGAATATCGTACACGAGATCAGCCACACCTCGATGCATTTCAGCTCGAGAGCATCTGGCGAGTTTGTACTGAAATGTGGAAAGCAAGAGGTTTTTATAACAGAAAAAAAATGTAGGTTATAAATGCATGAAAGGTGAGATTGTGGTTCAACTTACCTTACTGTATCGAACATGGTGACCAGAGACAACAGAGTCGTTACCAACAGAACCATCCTTCCGGGAACAATTTCTGGTATTACACAGAAACTGCCCCAGGATATGATAACGAACAGCGATGAAGGGAGATAGCTCTCCAGGAGGTAGCTTCGTAGCTCTCTAGATAGCTTGATCTGAAGGCGAGCTGCCGAGTGTGCTCCTGGAAATGAAGGCAATTAAGATTTTATTGCATAACACCTATTGGCATCGAACAATCAGTGAAAAAAATCGTGCATCAGTAAAATAATTCCGAACACGAAACGATCCTACGTCTCTTGTGAAAAGTATTAATGTGAAGAATTCTTTTGTTGTTACATTTTCTTAGTCATATCAGTCCAAACAAAAAACAATCAAACCCAAAGCAGCTTAGACAATTCACAAAAAGCGTGTTGGCATACAACTCGACCGAAACCTTCCATCTTCCCTCATTTTCTGTAAGAAAATATTATTGTTCAGGTAGGTACGTACTTGGTTTGTAGCTCACCCAAGTACCTATACCTACTATGTAGCAACTTAATGCGGGAAGGGGAGTAAGGATTCAAGCGTCACTTTACTAGTCATTCACTACACAAGACAACACAAAAGTACCTTAACCAAGACATGCAAAAAGAATCCTCAAATCTGGAAAATGGTGTATGGCACGGATGTACACACTTGGAAAACTTTGCAATACAGTAAAATTATTATTAACGAATCTATCCGTTAAGTAGGAAATTATGTTGAATAGAATCTCAATGATTTGACAAGTTCCTACGTGAATTCGATTGTTAACAATTTACAGAAATTAAGTGTCCAGTGTAATATACTTACTACAGTACAGAGTCTTCGTTGACTAGTTAGCCTATATTTATAAATCGGCTAATATCTAGATTGTCTATTGGATCGGTAGATAAACTTATGTCAAATTTATCTTTATATACCTCCAAAAATAGTTTCACCGCAGTTACCTCTCGCTAATAACATCCGCACCAACCACCGCAGGCAGCATAGCGACAGCGCGTTAGCATTAGTAAGGTACAAATATTAGACACAAAGCGCAAACATAAGCGCAAAGCAATGAATTTACATTTACCTTCACCAAAATAGCGAGTATGATTACTTTTGTCGGTCACGAATGTGACTACGTATTTGGGGAGCCGGAACTGTCTGCGGTGCTCGGAGACCAGGCCGATGCCTCTCCAGGGAGCGACGTCACGCCACTCGAATCTCACGTCTTCTTGTGTGTATTTATCTGAAAAATGGAAACAGATCTTAATGGCTTTACAATTAGGAAGGATAGAATTTCTGAAGCCTAAATTATGTTACTCACCTGAGACGCAGAAGGTTACATGTTCGATTGCCGCCTCATAACATATTTTTGGATGATTTGCGTATATTTATCGAGATAAATATACGCAAATCATACACACCCAGACCCGAGGGTCTGGGTGTTTTTTATGTATAGTATGCATAGATTTGCAGGCACTGTTACGTCTGTTACTATATATCGACGATAATATGTAGGTATGTATTTAAATGCGTCGAGCTCAGGACAGGGCGCAATGGCGCTCATCAGGGGAGGCCTATGTCCAGCAGGGGACTGCTATAGGCTGATGACTATGTATGTAAATATATATATATATATATATATATATAGTAGTCATGTGGTTCCCGCTCTACTTAGTTTGGGGCTACATGATGTTGTGTGATAATGTCCAGCAATATTTCTTTATTTATTTATATCTCTAAAAGTAAAATGTAATCGGAACTCTTCACACCTCCCACGCATAAATGGTCTTAGAGAAATATGGGATCTTAGAGACTTATGGTTATGATGGTCGTCACTGAAGGATATCATAATAAACTTCTTTAGTTTAAATTGTTGTATACAACGATACTGAACAATTTGTGTTTTCTGAAATTAGCACTTCAAATCAACTCGCGTGTAGACAAAACATTATTTTTACGATCAATGTTTTGCATTCTTACTGTGAAGATTTTTTGCTAATTTATTCGTCAAAAAATTACAATTCTTCGAGATTGTGATACTGCAATATTTTTGATAATCGGTTTCCAAGGGCAATGATACTTACAGCTGCTAAAATCAATAGCACAGTTTTGAACATCCAATGGGTACAGCACGAAGTCCATTTCGCATTTGATTGTTATTGTTGCCCTGGAAATAAACGATCAAAAGTTTTAATGTGATAGGTACTGGATAGCTTAATGATAACTTTGTACAAACTAAGTTTTTAAGTATACTATATGAAGTGTCATCATCATCAGCCTATAGCAGTCCACTGCTGGACATAGGCCTCCCCTAATGAGCGCCATTGCGCCCGGTCCTGAGCTCGACGCATCCAGCTTCTACCAGCAGCCTTTCGCAGATCGTCACTCCACCTGGCCGGAGGGCGTCCTACACTACGTTTGCCGAGCCGCGGTCTCCACTCGAGAACTCGTTTACCCCAACGGTTATCGGTATATACCATATGAAGTGTACTTATGTAAAAGTTCACAGAGATGCTTTCAAGAAAACAAACACCAACGAAATCTAGATTATGATTAGATCTAGGTTATTTGAGTAACAATTAAGAAAGAAAGAAATTGACTTTATATTGACAAATAAAACGACATAATGGTAAAACTGAGTGAGTAAAATTAACAAAATGGACGAACCCAATACTGACTGAGACGGTGCTGTTTGAGTAAAGTCTCAAGGATGCCATCTCCTGAAGTACGGACAGTATCCTCATGGTCTGCAACTGCCAGATGTACAAGTCTGGTGTCCAGATCAGCTGCCGAAACTCCCAGGGCAGGTCTATGAATGGGATACCCGAAGGCAGATGGAGTCGCGTATCTTCCCATGATACTTGTAGAAACACGTCTAGTGTTATTTCCTTGAAATAAATGGTAATGTTAAATTTTAAACCTCATTTAATTTGTTTGAGTATTTTGCAGGAAAATTAAAGCTATAAGCATCCTACTAATATTATAAATGCTAAAGTTTGTGAAATGTTTGTCCTTCAACGACGACGACTGACGTCAAAACGGAGAAGATGGATAGGTACCTAGATAGTTAGATAGAAAATCTCTTTCAGACAACCTTTGATATGAGTAGAACTTTCAGAAAAACGGATTGAGCTGACATTTTGTTTAGTTTTAACTGTGTTAACGTATAAGCTACTTTTTATTTGGGTAGCACGCGTGCGAAGCCGCGGGCCGAAGCTAGTTCCAAATACTACCAGAACTTTAGCTCGATCTAGTGAACTGGAATTGCTGCTTTGTAGGTATAGTATAAATTATGGCATTTAGTTAGTTAGTCTTTCGGGTGTTTCAAAAAGCACATAGGATGCTGGTCCCGGTTTTTCCAGACGTTGTGCTTTGTCAGAGGCCTTCTGGCATCCTAAAAAGATATAGTAGACAATAGAGAATTTGAAATGGTCCGGACCAATAACAATCGTGCCTATTTTGTCTTATTTTAGCTCTGCATTGGGTATTTTGGGACGTCTCGTCGGTCGTTATAAACTGTTTGCAAATCGTAGTTCATGAGCGTTCGTCAACTCTTGTTCTATGTGTAAACAAAACAACTGACAAGCGTTTGGGGTATCCGGTATAACTACACACATTACTACGCTATTTATCATTCCACTGCTGGACATAGGTAAGCCTCCCCTTATAAGAAAGGGGATATGCCCATAATTTTAAGCTGGGCATGCGGGGACATTTGGGATCTCAGCTCACTTTTCGTACCGCTGTTGTTGCTGCCCGGTGCATGGGGGTTGGAACCCCTTACACCCCATATCGGTAAAATTTTGGTAATTAAAACATGTTTCATGACCGGGTGGGTATAACAGGACTTACTTCTTTATTTTCATCCACTCCAGAAACTCGGTTCACGTTAACTCCGACATAAACCGTGGCGTTTTTCTCTGAAATTAAAGAAAGTTTAATGAGACGGTATTTTTAGCTCGCCATTTTAAAATACGACGTTGCGAAGTAGCATGTAGTAAACATTGGTTTTATGGTTACTGGTGGAGATGGCACGGATTATAGTCGTCTAGAACTATGTAGCAAATTGCAGGATCTATTTAAATTGTCTTAATGATAACGATAAACAGTGTAATCGCTTTGCAACTTATTCTGCAATGTTGCTTCTGATAATACGTTTTCTTACATAATAGTTTTTTACGATTATCATGAATGGTTTTAGTTCATTTTGCGCTTTAAATTTTGTACTAAGCAGTTGTATCTAAAAGAACAATGTTAATAAATCTAGTTGGATCGTGATATTTAGCAGTAAGTGTGGAAGGTGGGGCGGTTCCGGCGAATTCGTTCCAGTTTGAGTTAAGCTTGGACTGACGTGTCTATTCATCAAAACTAATATTTATGTAAATTGTCCAAGCTTAAGCATTGTTAAAAATATAATAACGTAGCAGATACAGCTATAAAATAATTTGCAGTTTAAGTAATAACTAGTCCGTTTTTAACTTAATCTTTATTTACAACGTATCTCTTTGTCATGTAATGACTGATATTTACTGTTATTTAGTTATGAATCTCACGTGGCTTGCACTATTTAATAGTATTTATTATCTGACTGTAATTATTTGTTCACACTTTTGTATTTTAAACATCCTGATTAAGGTCTATCGCAATGATTCTAATCATAAAGTTCTATTATGCAGATGTGTAGGCGTATACGTGCAGACACTCAACTAAGCATAGTAAATGCCACAAAGTTAGGTAGGTAGATTAACATAGTAAGTAGTTTACAAACACAGATATATCTATAATTCCTATAGAGTACAAATTTATCAGCAAGGCCCAAACTAGGCGTATAAGGCATTCTTGGCTTGCAAACCAATGAAGTTCCAAATAATAATAATATAAATTCCAAAAACTAGCTTCCGCCCGCGGTCGCGCTCGCGTGCTGCCCCGATAAAAACTATGCATGTTATTCCTAACCTAGCTACTAACACGTGCAGTAACTCAGTACAGCAACTACATTACCCACCTATGCAAAAATTTTGCAATATCCGTTCAGTAATTTTGGTGTGAAGGAGGATCACAACACAACTTACATTTTTTTTACAAACTTTGGCCCTTATAATATTAGTAGGATTTGCAAGTGATTTACAGAAGTATTATCAAAAGAAAAAAATTCATTAAAACTTGCAAGGGCTGTCAACTTGCAACTGAAAACGTAGGCCTTTGACGTCCTCCATTCACTTCCAAACTATTGTGGAGCAAAACTAGTTCACGAAAACATTAATTTCATATAGCTCTTTAGGAAAAGCTTCGTGTTTTTGAAACATTAAAATAACTTTTTATTAAACGATTTATACTTAGAATTACTCTGTAATACAAGTAATATTTTCATGCAGGTAAGTTGTAAGTAGTTTAAATTTTTTGTGTAGGTTTTCGAAGTATTTAGGTTCACAGCACAAAGGGTGCATCGTACCTATTAACTGTACCCTTCGTTATAATAATTTCGATCTCAATGACATTAAACAGTCATGTTAAATTCACTCTTGATTCATACTTATTTTATCAAAGGACAATGGGCAGGAATGGTGGCCGGGAACTGGGGCAATTTCATTTCGGTGTCCATCATAGGGGCTTTATGCCCATAATCCTCACGCTAGGCATGCGAGTTGGAGATCACAGCACACTACTTCTCGCACCGCTGACGTTGCTGCTCGTCGGGGGCCAGGAATGTTAGCAGTGTTGATATAGGCTGTGCTGTGCAGCAATCAGCCGGCCACCAGAGCCCCGTTCGTTAATTATCAGGGTGCACCCCCTGCAGGTGAGGTTAGCCTGGGTCCCGAAGATTATTGTTGGAACCCCTTACACCCCTCTCTTCTACCTTGTTTCTTTTATCTGTGGAGCTGACAACATAAACGAGCTACACGGTCACATTATCTCTACAGCTAGTGTCGATGACGTCACATCGGTTGGTAGGTATTGTATCTGCTAGGACGGGGTGAGCGCGCAGAGGTTAAAAAGAAGCAGGAGGAGCATCGCATTATAGATTCTTAGATAAAGAAAAAATGAAACTATGCCAAAGTTAACGTAAAGTCATAGTATTAATAGTAAGAACAAACATGGTCATAACAAAAAAACCCCGGTGCAGAATTTAATAATCTTTGGCTAGAACCATACGACAACTATGCCCTTTTATTTTCCGCAAGTCTCATCAGTGGAGGCTCTTGGACCAAGTTCCATACATGTTTGCCCATTGTCCATTACGACGAAGATAGTACCTAGTAGGAATTTGATAATAGAGTTCACTCTCTTTACAGACCGTCATCTTTTCTTATCAGCCTGTCTGATCCCTCTGCAGGGCAAAGGCCTCTTTTCCCTCTTTCCACACTTCCCGATCTTGGGTATCTACTTGCTAGGGTACCGAAAAAACGTCCATTTCGCTACGCCACCTCAGTCTGGCACGACCAGGTTCTAATTCGTCATGGTTTAAAAAACGCTTGGAGCAGAATTGACCTTAATTCTAACCAAACTTTTAATACGACTAGGTATCATCACCATTATAAATTTAGTTAGAATTAACTTTCTTTAATAAATTAGGATTAATAACACATTAATTTATTTTAAGACTATATTAATTAAGCATGTTATTTTTAGTGTTATATTTATTTTAACACCGTCATGTTAAGCGGTCATCCACTTAGTACCGGACGTTATTCAGCGGAACCGCAAACGTCATTAGTCAAGCAAAGATGATAGGTACCACTGACGTTAATGATAGTTACACTTTAGATAGCACGCTGTTATACCGATAGAGTGCAGGCCGCTGTCTTCTGAAGCATGGGTGTTGGGTAAGGTTCACCATCAGCCTGTATCAGTCCTGGACATAGGCCTCTCTCAGTAAGCCAATGAGCTTGAACTTCGACTCTTCGGCTTCGGGGTGCGGGTTGCGGCAAAGCATTTTAGCACTACTCAACGCATCTTTCCCTTTCTGAAGTTGGCTGCAAAAAGTGACGTAGTTTCTATTTTTGGGTCGAATTGTACTTGGATTGGTCGAATTGTTTGCTGAGCTTAACTTCAGAAGGATAAATATCCGTTGTGAGCATTGTCCTTTCTTTCCGCGGTTGGGTAGCGTGGGCTTGTACCCAACACCATCAATGCAATCGAGCCATCTGCCTAGCTTGTTAATTTTGACATGCAGTAGTAGTAAAACCTATCAGATATAATTTTTATTTCTTAATTTTTTACGCACGTCATTCGCTACTCTCTTAGTGTATTCACACAACGGATTAAATAAAAGTTAAACTGATGTGTGACTATAGCAGCAAAATGGCATCGACTCAGCATAGCATTTATTAATTAGCAACAGAAGCTGGTATTTTGCCGAAGCCATTGAGTGTAGAGCTATTAACTAATTTAATTTTGTGTTAAATTTATGAATGTATATATGTTGTAAAATCTCATAAAAATCTACAATAAAATTCCAGAAAAACTAAAAGACGAAGAAAAAGATGAGACTTTTGAATGTAAATTAAAAAAATTACTTATAAAAAAATGTTATTACGATTTGAATGAATTTTTCCGTGATACAATAATGCCAGTAGATTTTGTTTAATATGAATTTGATTTTTAGGTGTAGTTGAATTTAATTATTGAATAAATTTTGATTTGATTTGACTTGATTTTGACTTAACTTTTATTTAAATTCTACGAAATTTTATTAATTGTATTTTTCTTGGTCTACTTCGGCCCGCTTCCACTCCAAATATTGCTAGACCCAACACGGGTCCATTATATGTAAATCTAACCTACACTAATTATAAAATCTGACAATGTAACATAATGATTGCAATAACTTACTATTACTATTAAATTAAAACATGATGAAACGCCTAGATTTGCTCAGCATTATTTGCTTTAGTTGGTACACCCCAGTGTAAAGTGTGTCTTACACTCCTACCTAATCATGCTGATTACATGGAACAATACGTTACTTTGACTCCCAAGCAACAGGCATTCTTTGTATTGCTAAGTACAGTTGTCAGCTGACTATTATCGCATGTGACAATAGATTACTGAGCACGTGACCACACAGGAGACGGAACAAGGTCCAGTAGGCGTAGCATGTCAGTTTTTATGTCTTCTTTACGTAGAGGAGATAACATTTGCTTAAATAAGTTGAACGTGGTAAATAAACTTTTGTATTGAATCGACGGACGGGTTGGCCTTGCAGGCGAAGAGGTTTACTAATAGCATCAGCCTAGCCTTCTACATTCCAGACTGCTTAACATAGGCCTCTCATAATAATGTGGCTATCATTATGCGTATGCCGCATGGCATGGTATGGCCGGTTGGGAATTGCAGGGCAATACTTCTCACCGACGCCGATGCTACTGCTAGTCGGTAGCTAGGAATTAGCTGTACCGGTGTTTGGATGTTCTATGCAAAAGTTAGTCGGGCGCCAGAGCTTCGTTTGTTATGCACTACGGGCAGGTGAGGTTGGATGCGGTTCCAAAGATAGAGGTTGGAACCCCTTACATACGTTGCCCATTGTGTATCATTTATTCGCCTGAATTTAGTATAATTACTGGCATTTACTGGCCGCTAAACCATGGCTGTCTTTGGCTAATATTGGAATGACGGACAGACTAACTTTACGAGTATTTTAAAAGGATGACCGTAAAAATGTTACTGTTTTAAAACAAAAGTGTTCTTTACGGTGGTCGTGTTAAGTGCACAGAACGCCTTCTGATTATAGTTTGGGTAGCGCCCAAAACTGAATTCAATCTTTATTAGGTACCTTACCTATGTACTTTATGTCATTTGAATTCAAGTTGTAGTATTTGATTTTATTGAAGAACATGGTGCAAAAGTCATACCTATATACATTGATAGATAGGTCGCAAACGAATCTTGAAAAAGGTCTCTGACAAAGAAAAACAAAAGCGGGTTCAATGTTATTCTGATTTGCTCTACGCAGTGCAAGTAAGTGCAGCGTAGCTCACCTCTACGCCGTAGTTCGAGGCGTAGAGCCTACCCACATGTTTACTTTTTTACACCAAGGATCAAAATATTGATGTTCTGCACCAAGCATAAGCATGTTTATAATCTGCAGTGATTAGAATCATCTTGTAATTTGCAAAGATTGCGTTTTTACTTTGTAAACGTAAAACAAAATTAGTTTTGCAAAATATATTTATACTTACGGGGTGGAACGTTTCTGCTGTAGTTGGTTGGTATTTGGTATGCATGCTGGTCCATATACAGGATCTGGCTGAAAAAAAGTTAAAAATACTTAAACAATTTTATCTACGTAATAGTCATAACAACTATTTGACTTACCTAGCCTTTGCCTAGTAGTGGGATGATATAGGCTATTCAAAAATACTTATTAAGTCTTCATAATGTTTTGGGTTAAAAACGAAATAAACTATCTTAATTCTACTAGGAATCAAAGAAATTTTTTAATTGCAATGAAGCGCAACGATAACACCTTAACCAGTGGTTCGGGTTCAATACCCACTGGGGGATACCATGGAGGCCGTATTACAAGGCCTTACAATGCCTAGATTCCCACTTCTACCTCGTTGATACCTACTTCTCACAATTCGTTAGAATCAACCTTATTCGAAAGTGGAAACTACCGATGTATCGGTAGGTAATAATGACAGAAGACGTCATTCACTAGCTTCTAAGATGTTCATTTGAGCAGTCCAAAGTAAACAAGACGAAGGGTGCAAGACAATAGCCAAGATTAAAAGCTATTATTGGGATTAGATAGCAAAACAAACGTGAAAACATGAAGGTTGTACACGTGATCGTAAGGTTAACCTATCTGTAGTTATGATTGGGAGTATTTTCCACCATCGACCTATTAAAGCGTGTGTGGGAGGTACCGTGGCATCACATATATGTAGGCATATGAGACATTTTTGAACCACGGCTTAATTTATTTTGGTTCGGTTTTAATCGTTTATGAAAACATGTCTATATGTTCGATTTTTTCGATTGCATGAAAAACGCATGTTGGGACTAAACATTGGGTTCAAAATAATGATGAAAATTTGTAACAGTACGGAAAACCGAAAAATACCAATACGAAAATCTACTAATATTACGTACCTATTACGCACGTTCCGAATTTTGTCACTCGAAATTGTGGCTTCGTTGTTTTATGATTTATTGGCGCATTAAGCGGAATTCTCGAAAATTATAATATTTCCCAAATATTTGAAAATTTTGAGATTTCTATGATCGTGAGAAAAGAGTCCGATAGAGATACAAGCAAGGCTGTTAATATACTAAACAACTAAGTTTATGTTCCCGGCCATCACTCGGTTAGCGCTTTTGTCTACCTGTCATCACTCCGTGGCCAAGAGTCCTAGAAATAGGGGACGTCCACTGGCGGGAGGGTCTATAAGGAATATCTATGATATCAGAAAAACTGTGGGCACCTGGCTCAGACTAGCGCAGGATCGAGGCGATGGAATAATCAAAGCGAAGCTCAGCAGTGCCGAAAATGGCTCAAATGATGATGAGGATAATGTTTCATAATCATTAGCTTTTCACGATGATCAAATTATAGACACTGAATCTCAACACCTTCATACCCTATGTTGATAGGAGGGCAGTACAATAGGTACATTAAAGGAGATGGATAGCACGTAGGTAGGTACTTAACATCAAGCCATTTGCATGGATCCATCTCTGAAGGGTCCACATTTAGCAGTGCAATGAGATATAACATAGACGGTATGCTTACAGACTACGAGTACAATAGTTTTTGTTTATGATAGGTACCTAAGATGGAGTTAGCACATAGCCCTCCTGATGTTAAGTGGCCATCTTTACTTACAAAAAGTATTGCCCTGCATCCACACTTGAGACACTTATTTTATTTTATTTTATTTTTGTTGGAAAACTTACAGTTGGGTACATTTTTTTAGAATAAAGCGATTAGACATTACAGAAGGCTAATTAAAAGTTTCCACAGATAGTTACAGTATGTTTACAATACGTATTGCCGGTAATTTGACCGGCACCGAACCACACTCTCTAAACCGAAACACAGCCGTGCTGCTTCATTTCAGAAATAGGCATGCCAGAATAGTTGACCGATTTATTGACCTTGCCTATGCAAGCCTCGAGGTCAAGAGCTGGCCCTTAATAAATAATTAAAAAAAAAAAAACTTGAGAGGTGTCAAGGAACACCCGGATGGAACGACGTAGCTTTCTATGAGAGAGAGAAAGAGAGAGACAGACAGAGAAACACGCACACGCCGCACGGCTTAATTGAAATACAGATCATATTACATAAATTAAAATTAAAAACATGCAAAAAAGACGTAATCACCTCAGCGATTTGAACTGGGTGTCGCGGCGCGACAGCCCAAGCCTATACGGCGAGGCTAACGAGCACTTAGCTTAAGGCGACTAGTAGGGTCAAACCTCCCTCTCGCTCGCACTATTCAACATTTTTGAAGATATAAAATCACTGAATGTAGTAATGCAAAATAGCAAACCTTCACGGCCTAGAAAATAACAATACAAAGGTTCAGTAAGAATATCATTTTGAACCCAACACGTTTTCCTACAAAAAAATTGGCACCAAAATTCATCACATTGGTACCAGTTTTTTGTTAAGAAAACGTGAAAGAATCAAAATGAGATTATTGCTGAACCTTTGTATTGTTATTTTCTAGCCCGTGAAGGTTTGCTATTTTGCATAACTACATTCAGTGATTTTATATCTTCAAAAATGTTGAATAGTGCGAGCGAGAGGGAGGTTTGACCCTACTCGTCGTCTTAAATGGTTGAAATAAGCGTCTTTATACCATGACGTCATCAGCCCAACCATTTGACAATTACAAAGTGTCGTTACAACTTTTGGTCTTAATTTTTTCCGTCTAGCCCCCTTTCGCAACGCGCGTTAAGGAACTTCGTTCCAAAAAGATTATAGCTAAACGACATTCACAAGGAACAACCTCGAACCCAATTTCTCTCATCAATTTGTAAAAGCATTAATTAAATAAAAGATAAATATCCTAATCTAAATCTCTGTAAGAGATACTAGTATTTTGTGGTCCATTATAGTTAAATGCTATTTCAAGCTGCATTACAAGGTGTCTGAGTGAGTGATAGGATTATAAGACCACCGGTCACGACATGCTCGAGTCGATGCATACTCGCCACGTGACTCGTAGGCTTTGCATGTACTTATTTATGTTTATCGGAAGAGGTTTTAATCTACCACTTTTTTTTCATAACAGTTCTTTTCCCGTTACTTTTAAAAACTACAAAGGACGAATCGCGAATATTTCAACTTTTCGGTTCAAGTACCTATAGTGCGTAAAATATTGGCCAATGAGAAAGTGTAGATCAGAAATAATGTGTTGTAAATGACCAAGATTTTATGATACGGATAATATAGGTAGGTAGGTACTGTTACTAAGTAACTCAATTATTCGAATAGTTAAAAGATACGTGATTAATTACCCAACAGAGCCGTTACGGATTATTCAATGAAATACGGTTGACATCCTCATGTCATACTATCCCTAGAAAGGATTCTAGGATATTATATATTCTAGGATATTTAGGTTGTAGGATTTCACTATTACTATCATATAAGAATATCTGAAGAGAAGCGCTTCGTTTTTGTACACCGTTTGAGACACAGATCTTCATAATCTCGGGAATCAGTGCAACTAAAACTTTACTAAGTATTCAATATTCGCAATTTCACTGGTGCTTACCTACTTATACGTAACAGTGAACTTGACGGGCCTAATAGAATTAGACCACGGCTACTATGAAAAAAATTGTCGGATTAACTACATAAAGACTTGGTAAGTAAGTAGGTATTTGTCACTTGAGCTCTTCACCCTTGCTAAGCACCTAAGAAATGGGCATCTGTTAGTCGATAATAAATTCCATAAATAAATAGTCGCGATCAATCGACTGCTAATCGTATAGCCCGTGTATAAAGAATGCTCTAAAAGCCATACAAATGATACCTTCATGAAAAATGCGCGAATACTACGATGGTTGAATAGTTTGGAAATTGGATTGGGTAAATTTTTAGTCCGAAAACTATTGGATTTAAGTACCTAGGTACCTACAGAGATTATTAAATGATTGGGATTTTTAAAGTGATAACGTACTACCTATAACCTATTGTAAGCACGTATACGATACGCGTAGTCATCACATCACATCATCACAAAGTAATGCTAAAGTTTGGCAGAACGGATTTGGATGAAACTTGGAATATACTTGCTTATGACCTGGATCATCACGTTTATATCCAGGTACCACGCGTGTGTATTCGCTGGTCAAACATTTTCATTAGATATTACAACAGTTTTTAGATATTATAATATTTGAGGATAGGTAGTAAATCATTAATAAGTATTGTTTAATAGGGGGCTTATGCTCAGCAGTGGGTTTTGAAAAGCTGAGAAGTTGATGATGACGACCTTAGCCTAAACCCATGCCTAAACTAAACAATTGTAAGCAATATATTTTTTTATTTATTCTCACTATGAAATAACTTTGAAAAATTCTAGTTGTAAGTTCTCTTATAAGTCAAATTGTATTTTTTTCTTAAGAGAATAAATATTCTTTAAATCGAAACCGATGTAATTAGTCTTCGCAATACTCAATTTTTGTTTTGTCATGGTAGGTACAATTTAAAGTAAACTACCAATTAATTTCGTATTTATAGCAGGATAGTAAATTCAGAGGACTTGTTGAAATAACTTTATGAGCGACAATCACGTAGATCGTGTATCATAATCATAAGGTACCAATGTCAACATAAATTCTAAAACAATGTCAAATGTTACTAGAATACATTTCGTGATGGATTTATTAGTGAAGCTATAAATGAGATAAAATGTAATAAACATCTCTGTGGGCAGCAAGTTTCTACAAAATTCTACATTTTGTAGTGTCCAGTTTTGTCTTGATGATGTTTAATGAAAATTAAAAGCTTCATTCATACTGAAAATAAGAATTATGAACCACGTAGATGAACCTGAGTCGTTTCTTACTATATCTACGTATATAAAGTTGCTTCGATTAAGTAGGTATAGGTAGGTATCATTTGGCCGAAATCGCCATTCAAATAGATTAAAGATTTTTTCACTTCTCTTGCTCAAAAAGTGTATCATAATAGTGTAGCTTAGCGGGCCTAAAACTCGAGTTTAATACCTCGGGCTAAAAAGTATTTTTTCTTTTTAATTTTTGTCTAAAATCATCAGCCCGTACAAAGCATTCGTTCTCTTACATAAAAACTCGACTTCTTGGTGCTCCGTCAATCTTTTTTTTTGAAAATAGAACCGTCTTGGTGATGTTTTATGAAGGTTGATTAATTTTTAATAAAATTTCTGAAAATTGTCTAATTTTGAATTGTTTTATTTTCTCGCAATCGAAGTGAAAAGTAGAGTGTTTTACTCGGGCCAAAACCACCCATTATAACTCGGTCTTGTCATCCTCCCTCGCTACGCTCGGGAGTATAACAACCTCGTATATAATGGGATGGTTTAGTCCCTTGTAAACAATCTACTATTATTTGCATACTAATTATTAGGTCCTTACCTATGAAATTGGCGTTTTTTCACTTTATTTTAATTCAACAGTCATGTACAAAATTAATTTGTATTCTGAACGTAACATTATTGTAAAGATTTAAAATTCAATAATTACTATTTATGAGGCAGTTCATTCCCAAAAAATAAAACACAAGAAAAACACTTCATTCATGTGTTGTCGCTTTCAATGCTTAAATTCGTTGTATTTTTTTATGTGTTCTATTTCTTTTTAAATAAGGCTATGCATACTTTTAACCATGTTGTCCAATTATACACACGAAAGTTTAGGGCAATAGGATTTGAGAAATCAATTTTCTCGAAATTCTTCATACAAAACGCCAATTTCATAGATAAAGACCTAATATAAGTATTTTTTTGAGTTCCGGTGCAATTAAGTTCGATGGTCAAGTCGTCCTGTTCAGGCTTTACCTACGCCAGCAAAGTTTTTAAACATTGTTGTACTAAATACATGTTATTTTTCAAAAAAAATCTACCATATCGATTCGCTTATAGTAAGTTATTAAGTACTTACCAAATACACCCTAAAGAACTCATTAAAATTATGGGAGCATTAGGCACTAAATTGCAGTTCTAGTGGCTATAAACCAAACAATATGAACATTAATAACCAGCTTTCCTTGAAATAATAAAAAAGTTTAATGCAACTGCATACATTATAGTAACCTTGTATGCAAAACATATTAGTTAGTTATACCTAACTTGAGCAAGTTCACTAGCTAATTACTATAGGTACGAAAGTACAAGGTATGAAAGTAGCATGTCTTGGAACCAACACGAAACCATGTGTCACCGAAGAAAAAATGTTTTATCGATATAGGTCATCGATTGCTTATTTGCAAAACTTAGGATTAAGTGCTTTTATTGTAAGTTGGGTACATCAAGTACATCATAAACACCTACTTACCTAATTATTAGGTTTATTTTCATAACTAAGTGTCCTTTGTTTTTAAAAAGTACAAATATTTATCAAATTATTACATTACGTAAAAATGTGCCTGTTTTGTGTCTTGAGAAATTCCAAATCTTTTCTGATGGATTACGACAATTCATCATCCAATGTCCTTAGTTTGGGACATTGGTTATAAAACACGTCAAGCAATTTAAAATTCATTTCATAAGAATTTGAGTGAAGATTCATGTTAATCATTTGCCTCTGGTCAGCATCAGTCGGGGAGTTTCCTTTGATATCCTCTCTCGTGAACATCACTTGCGCTATGATGTGGAGTGACGTGCTCTTGGCTGTAGGCCAGCCGTCTGAACCACATATCACTGGCATATCACGAGAAAAGAGTATCAACTGTTGCTTTATTAAATGTCGTCAGCTAAGGTTAAAGAACTTCTTTGCTGGTAATAGCTGTAAACATTTATAATCTTGCATTTGATCTTTAGTGTTATTTTGTCTGGATATCCGTAGATTAATGTCTCTTTTTGACTTTCTCATTGTAGGGTATAGTTCTCACGTAGGTGCGTACAAAGGTATAATGATCTTGATGATAGATAATTGAATTACACGCTACATTGTAATTTTTTCTTCTCTTGTGAGAACATAGAATTAGACGGGGCTTTATAAGTTCATAATAATTTGTGCACTAAAAATACCATGTAGCTGTCTAAACGTTATTTAAAATGATACTGAGTAGGGTAGTAATTTATACTCACGTTGTTTTTTGAATCACGTCCGGTGATTAACTTGGTGATTATTAAGAATTCTTAAAAAAATATGATGAAAAGTTTTTCTTCCGGAAGTTACCTAATATCACAAAGCCAAAACGATGAAGATTAATCGTTTTAGTTTTCAGGAACAATGGTACCGCTTGTTTGAAGGTAGGTCATTGTTGTTTCATTCGATTTTAGAATGAAATAAAATTGATGGGAGATTTATTGGCGTAGCGTAAAATTGTGTAAGACCGTGCGTCAATGGTTGTGATGTTTGGCGCCCAGTAACGACTGTCTGCGTGGCTGGTGCAGCGGGCTCGGCGGCGCTGGCGCACGCACGATAGACTTGCAATGATAACTATTCAGAGCAAGGGTTTATTTCGGTGGTCGCAGTTACTGCGACCGGCTGGACTGAAGTTATATTTGGGGTGTTAGTGACGCAAATAGCTGTGATAAACGTATTTAATTTTGGCTCACTCCTGATACTATTGTTGTCAATGGGTCGTTAGTGCAGACAGCATTCGGCAGCCTTGTGAGCAGCTGCAGATTATGATCCGGTGTTTATTATCGAGAACGTACACACAAAGTAAATTTACCCAGTGAGAGTGAGCGGCACTAAAGAATACAAATAATGAGATAAGATTTTCTGTTATTTTAGGTTGCCACGATAATGATTAAATAACTAATTTAGGTCTGTTTAAAACCAGGTGCACGTTCCATGCCATCTAAATAAGCAGAATACCAGCAATAAGAGGTGCTAAATAATGAGAGGTTTTCCAGTTTTTGTAACTCATTCAGTATTATGTTCCTTACTAAGTCCAATGACATCATTTTCCCTCTTATTTATAGTAGTTAACTGAAAATAAGTTCAATGAAACCACAACCTTTAAGCGGTTCTGATTCTTAGCGTTCCGAAAATAATGAAAAGAAAAGCAGACTTCTTTCACACAAAATGTATAAAATTGTCAGTTTTTGTAAAAAGAATTATCTAGATACTTGCTGCTAATCCATGTTTGCAAAAATATTATAGGTATTTATCATGAACCTTGTAGGGAGTTATAGGATTCTATACAATGTTATTAAATGTGTGTTCGACACGCACTTCGGTGGTTAATATTTTGGGCTTAGCGTATCAGCCTCAAATATTTCGGCCTACATATTTACCATAACGACCTCTATTAGCGTTGTGGTTGGCTGTCTCACATACAGGAGTTACGGGTTCGACTCCCGCTGCAAGACAAATCTAAAATCACCAAGCTAACTAAGCATCACTGAGGTAGGTAGGTAATTACAGCTTTTTAAGGACTTAATGAGTTAACTATGTATGCCTGGTACCTATCTACTATGTCACAGTTACTATGAGTTTTAGGTATTATTCTTCTTCTTCTTCGTATGAGCTAGTGACCAACTCTGGCGTCGGAGTTTTTAGGCCGCCCGAAGGCCTCCGACATGGCTTAGCGACGGAAAAGCCGGGACCAACATCTTAACGTGCCTTCCGAAGCACGGAAGCGCTCAAATCTAAATGTCACTAAACGGTTACCCATCCAAGTAATGACCGGGCGGAGTGTTGCTTAACCAAGGTGATCTGCTTAGAACACCGTAGTTAACCACGCCACGAGCGCTTCGTAGGCGCTTAGGTATTATTAAAACCCAAGTATCTAAAAATGTGTATGGATGAACTTTATAATTATGCATCGCTGCATGTTTACATACTAATAGGTAGGTACTAGACACTAGGTAGTCTTTTAACCTATTAATAGTATCAGTTAGGAAACTCTTATCGTAAGTGTAGTGATAACGTAATTATAGATTCATTTCTTCAAAACCTTATCTCGAGATTCAAACAATCTAAATGATCTAAGTATTTATCAACAGCTAATTTGAAAATAAATAGTCCCAACTGAGAAAACGATCTAACTATTCTAAAGCAGTAATAAAACTATCAAAAGAAATTGATAACTTTTTAAAGTAGCTACCAGACACTGATAGCATCCATAGATAGAAGAACATTTATATTTTTATTTTATCCATGTATGTTCACCACAAACATGTCAGGGATGGGAATCGAATATGCGACAAAGCAAAGATTGTTAGGTACCTACTCTCACGGGATGAGAACGGGATAAAACTAGACAACACATTCCGGCCATTTGTTGCTCTTGCTAGTTTGCCGCGAAATATGGACAAATAAAAAAACATATTTATTTTTAATTATTTGACCTCCAGGTCCAGGTTTCGAGTTAGTGGCAAATAGGGGTCGCAAACCGGGATCCTGAATCCCGATAATACCGGAATACCGGACCGAAAAGAACGCTTTCAAATACCGGCATTGAGAAAACGGAAATCGGGATTTACGTTATTTTCGGTATTTCACTATAAATCTATATTAAATAATATTATGTCAATAAACAATAAAAATAACTCAGCAGCAGCTAGTTATTTATAATACTTTCGTAATAAATGATTGTTTTTATTTAAATAAATGTGATTTTCTTATCATAACGCACTTTTATTATTTGGCTGGTGACTATTCCCTTACGAAAATTACGATTCCATTACATATTTCAAATATTTTTTTCACTATATTGAAAATACCGAAAATACTGAAACTACCGGAATATCGGTATTCATTTCAAAGTAACACCGAAAACACCATGATTTTTGAAAAGAGGTCCGGTATTGCGACCAGTTTGGTCGGTTGACCACTGGACTGGACAGTCAGCGACCCTGTCGGTTGGCCTAGTGCCCAACTCTGGTGTGGCGGCCTGAAAACCTCCGACGGCTGAAAAGGAAGCACGGAAGTGCTCGGATCCAAATGCCACTAAACGGTCATCCATCCTGTTTAAAGAGTGACCGGGCGAAGTGTTGTTTAGCTGACGATCTGCTTATCTATCTATGGAATACTAAATCTAAATTGACATTCATTCAATCATTGCAGGCTTCTGTAGATTTCAGTCATGTACGAAGCTTTTCATCAATGGAGAAACCTAGATTATGCGGTGAGCCCTGCCTTCTTTGAGTACCTACTTTTAAGCCTGCTTTAAGTCAAGCCTTTGAGTCATCCATCGAGATATTTACCTATTCTTCTTTAGAATTATTTTTCTATATAATTATAATTATTTCGATGTTGGGTACGTATCCATTAACACTTTGAGTGCTAAAAACACACTTGCTCTAGTCGATCTGCTACTGCTCTAGTATATGCCCGCAGCCAACGTGTTAAAATTTAATTCGCTTTATCCCCCTCTATGAACCCCTCATTTCATCAGGGCCATGGTACCTTAATCTGGTTACTGATCTTGACACACCTACCTATACTTAAAATGGATCAGTGAAACGTTGAATAAACGTGGGTTTTAATTACATTGTTATTAATGGAGTTGCATTCCTCAAGTTTTCTCTTTCAGCAAATCCTTGGTATTAATTAACACATACTTTTCACTGCCCTGTTTACCATGTGTTAATTGTTGTTTCGTTGTTTACAAAGAGTGGTCTATGTGTCAACAGCTGCGTTTGCCAAGAGACGCGACCACGACAGAGATGTCGCAGGTTGGGTGTCGCGCCGCGCGTGCATCTCAAGCGTGTAACCGTGTTACACTTGCCAGATTCGCACATACCAATCTGCACATACCAACCCACTGCCCAGTATTTCGGTTACTGATCATTTAAATCAGTCTGTGTAATTAGGAAGTTCTTTTGTCAAGATGCTTTACCTTGCCATGTCTGTGTGAGTAGAGTTTGTTCAGAACCCGTTGTAGGTAAGCCTAGTTTTAGTCACTCGTTAGTAATAAATTTTAAGGGTGTGTTTATTAATGTAAAGGTAATGTTATTACGATGTCAATGAATAAACCGTTTATTAACTAACATACTACCTACAACAATGTCTGAAAGCGCGCCGCAATGTAACGGCCATGCGTGCCCATTTAAATTATTTTTGTAGCTCATTCGAGGTCCCAGAGCTAGCGATGAGGAGATTTAAATCTGAGAATTGTTACGTATTTTGTAGTAAAGTAAAGCAAACGAACCTTGCACACTCTAGCAACTCTTTGTTAGGAGTGAAAGTGGCTCCGCCGGCGAGGGCTACCAGCGCCAGAAAAGGCGGGAGAAATGTCCACATTTCGGGCTACGGTCGAGCTGGCCGATGCCGTGCGTCACCTATCGCGCATACCCTCACTGCACTTGCACACACTCTCCGCGAGCACATCATCAGCGGGTCAATGGAGGCACATCACTTCACTGCGGCCGGGTCAGGACCGCCGAGGTCCGAGGATCAGCGAGCGCGGCGCGGTACTGCGCTCGCCGCGGCGGCGCGCGGCGGCGGCTTATCGCGGCGCGAGCGGGCGCGGTCACGGGCACAACCTTCGCTTCCGCGCGATCTCACCCTGCTAGTGACGCGCTAGAGTGAGAAAAACCGCCGCTACGCTACCGGCTACGCGGCCGGCTGCTGACGGGCCAGGCAGGCTAACACGGCGCGGGCGTCTACTGCTCTACACACCAGTCATGTCTGATAATCACAGATGGTTGTGCATACGAGAATACGTCATTGATGGCTCATTTCGCGCCGTTTTTGCAATATCCCGAGTGCAATCCCGTGCCACATAACAGAGTGATTAGCCTAGGTTTGCTAGGCCGGCGTGACTCGCTTGCGTGACAGCCCGACCGAGCCCAATCGTTAGACAAAAACTTTTACAAATCTACTCTGAGTAACTGTAGCAAAGCCAAATTGATGATATATTAACTTCCCAGGTTAAAATGGAGGTAACCTGCGTACTACAGAGGGCTTACCACGAGTTTTGATAGTTTTCGAAAACTTTAAAAGTTTCGGTATCTTTCCCAGTGTTGCCGTTTTAGCATTTTTAATGCTAAATTTAGCATATTTTCGGGTCTGTTAGCTTGAAAAATTTGCATTTAGCATATTTCATGATTAACATTTTTTTGTACGTTACCTAAAAATTCAAAATTCCTAAGGAATTCAAAAGAAAAATATAGATTTTAGCATTTTATTTAGCATTTTTAAAAGTTATTTATCATTTTTTGCAACAAGTTTTAGCATTTTCTCCAAATAAAAAACGGCAACACTGATCTTTCCATACATTTTCGTAGTTCATGCACGTTTCCCTAGAGGCGCTGTACGAAAATGTATGGAAAGATACCGAAATTATAAAGTTTTCGAAAACTATCAAAACCTGTGGTAAGTCCTCAGAGGCCTAAAGGAAAATGCAAGTCCTCCAAAGTTCTCTTATGATTTTATGATTTTAGAATTTTAAAAACTTTTAAACGGGCACTACATTATAATAATTTCTTCTTTATAAATCGCATTAGAAGTTGCGGATAAAGTTTATAAGATGAACTCAAAGATTACTCCTGAAACTGTTTGGTTAAGTAAAGTAGTAAGTAACCTAGTACCTACCTCATCAAGTTGAAGATGTTCGTCAATAGTACAGTAAATTTGACGTTTGTTCATTTTATCATGAAAGGTTTTGTAAGTTATCGGCTGATCAGTGGTTTGCCGTTTGCGTGCTGTGTCGCGAATTTATTAAATTTGATCGCTCGGTTTGGCAACCCGAGTCAGAGTGAATCGTCGTAGCCTCCGTCAGAAAATTGATTCCAATCCTCGAATGTTATTCAAAACGAACAGGCTTTATCGTGACTATCGAATCCGATCCGCCGAATAAAACGCAATGTTTTTACCCACTTGAAGATAAAGATTTTTCATAATGTAAATAGAGTTCGGCTGGCGGGTATTTATTTTAAGCGGCATATCGGAAATGCCATTTATCCTATTTGCTCTGCTTTTCGTTCTATATGAACAAAGCACACAGAGTCTTTTCTATTGGAATATGTCCAAAGATCCCATTTTTATGCGGTCTTGATTGGTGTAATTACCAAGAACATTCTTAGGTAAGTATATGAAAACCATGTCTTACCTATAGGTGAGGGCAAATAGGCTGAGAGAATGGTATAGGTGCTGGGCAAGCGTACTCCATCTAACCATGTTCCAGGCACTACATTTTAATCACTCAGTGAGTAAAATGTAAACACTTGGTGCTGTATAAATCATCTAAAATACATGTTACATGCCTACGTTTTTTTGTAAGGTACACAAGTACTAAGAGGTGTGTTTAAGGGGGTAATTTAAGTATACCTATTTTGTATAGGTAAGCATAACGTATTGTATACTTGCACTTGACCGGATTCACTTTGTCCTAGTGGTGCGCGGATAGACAGCTATTATTACGTAGCCTACGGATATGCGTCTCTAGATAATTGTTTTCGATCTATGAAGGCTGTGGTTCCAAAAAATATTCGTAAGCCATCGATTTTCTTTCATGTATTATTATAAGCTATAAGGAATTATATACGTCAGCAACATCCACTATGCATCGTGGTATTTAATTGATGGCAAACCCTTCCAAATAGAGAGATGACATGTAGCAACAATGCTGGGTTGACGACATGGTAAGCGTCGTGGGTCGCCAGTGGATTAGGTTAGCGCAGGACCGTGGCATATGGCCGTGGATGGTGGCAGGAGTGAGGGCTTCAGACTCCACTACTAATTGGACCTGGGGAGGATGGCGGCGCGTTTGTGGAGCCGCTGTAAGGGGGCGGCAGCTACGGTCGCCCCCCGGGACGTGCATCGGCAGATGCGGGAGGGGTTTTTGGAGGCAATTTGATTCCCAAAAACCCCTCTTTGCGCATTGAGGCTGGACCACCGCGGGAGGTTTAGTGGGTCGGGCGAGTCCGCCTAACCCCACATAACCCCGTCGCACCCTGCATGCGGCGGGGTATCTGGTAGCAGATTCATGCCCGCGTTAACAAAAAAAAAGGACCGTGGCATATCCTCAGCAGGTGAAGTCGGACTGCGTATGATGATGGTGATATCATACAGTGGACTTAGAAGATCAACAAATAAATAAATACTGCTGGACACTACCACACAGAATAATTTTGCCCCAAACTAAGCAGAGCTTGTATTATGAGAACTACATAATTGATTTACTACAAAGATATTTTTTTCTTGTAAATACATACATATTATACATAGAAAACACCCAAACTCGAGGCTAATACTAGCAGAAACATTTGTCTCCCGGCGGGAATCAAACCCGCAGCCTTTGCGTCTCGGGCGGACCTTCGCCCACTACGCCACAGAGGCCGTCAAGATAAGATATACTAACCTAGGCCTTTGCATTTAGTCTAGATCAGAGGTTCCCACTATATTTTTTCTGGTTTCGGTGCACCCCCTTCTGCTACATTTTTGACTTGATGGATTGACAGCAAATTATCAATATTTGGTTTCAATTTTATAAGGAATGACAACAAACCTCCCCATTCCGTGTTCAATCTGTTTTTTTTTTGTTAATAGGTTTGTAACGACACTACACTTTTTTCGACAATGTATGACGAGGGAAACGCTATCAAAAGTTTTCTCGCAATTTTCCACAGCTCAGGATATTTTTCAGCGGGGTGATCGGCTAACTCTGTTGCAAACAGAAATTATTGACACCGATCCTGTTTTTACAAACTTAGACATTTCCTCCGCCGAAATTCAAAGAACCTCAATTGACAAACTGTCACAGTTTGTTAAAGCAGGATCGATGTCAATCATTTCTATTTGCAACAGAGTTAGCCGATAACCCCGCAGGTATTGCTGCCTGCAGCCAAATGTTTTATAGCCTTTTTGTCTGAAATCCTAATCAAGACATACTGCCTGTGACAAGTTTGGAAACTGGGAGAATTTGCGCCGACTACTATTTTGCTCATACATTTAATCAAAACCTACCCTCTGTTTTTATTAAATTAAGACTGTTCCCTTGTATCTGCAAGTTAAAATCATAAAATTTATGAAATTTGTTAAATACGCGATGTCTGTACGATTTTCATTTGGTCAGGTTTCCTTGCAATCAGATTGTGCTGCTTGCTAGGATTGCATGAGTACCGTAGCTCCTAAAAAAATTGAGAAAAACATCTGTAAATTAGAATCTTAAAGATTCAACATGTTTTAAAAAAAAAATCTGAGTAGTATATTATGTGTCTGCGTACAGTGAAAGGTAAAGCACAGCAAACATTTTGCTATCTAATTCAAAAACATTGTCGTGGACCCCAACTTGTGTAACCCATTTTTTACACGCTGACGTACACCCCCGTCGCGTCTCCTGTGGACACCTGGGGGTCCACCTGGACCACTTTGGGAACCATTGGTCTAGATAAATGATTATTTTTTACAGCGTCAATTAGGAATATTAACTCACTCATCGGGACGCTGTATCGCCTGGAGCATGGTTACATAGATTGCGCAGCACCTCTACAGGCATGTCTGTGCCTGTCTCGGTGAGAATAGTAAACACCCTCACAGCCTAGTTCGCCTTACCCTTAGATAAGAAATGGTCAATAAGCCGACTAAGCCGCAGGTTTCCTTACGATTTTCGCATGTTTTTTCACAGTTTCTAAAACGTAATAATGCGCACATACATAAAAAAAAAAACCTTTTGGACAGCCGGCAATTGAACCAACGCCCTCCGGATCGGAAGTTGGGGTAAATCTATGCCAGCACAGCACAAGATATAAGGTCAACTCAAGAATTCAGTAGCAAGTAAGTGAGCAAGTGGTTAAATGTCAGAGGGTGCAGGTGAATTTTCATTGTAGAAGTCAGAACGAAAAAGGTATTTTTCATTTTGGTAATGTTTATCAATGTTTACCTAGTACTACTTTCAATGAATAAACTATACTTAGATACACTTTTACCATAGTTTGGTTAAAGTTTTATTGAATTGAACCCTTTTAAATCTGTTTATTGCACAGTAAAAGCTTGATTTATTTAGCTATAAAATAAAAGCAAATATGCCGTGCAAATTCCACGCCAATAACGAGTAAGGTAACGGTACGGCTTTTCACCTGTTTATGCCTGAAAGATGATTGGTCTGGTCATGATTTTAGCTTTTAAAATATACTACATAAATCCTTTAAAGAAGATGAATATAAAATCTTCTTTCTATGAAAGTTTTGTACTAAAATTAGGTAGTTATGAAGTAAGCAAGTAATGAAAACTTTTAATTCACCTTAAGCACTAGACACTAGCATGTTGACTACTGTCTGTCCTCGGATATGACAAGACGCTTGACGCTCCGCGCCATGCCCGAGGTCGATGGCGGTGCTGGTGAACATGGAGTTGTGTTTATTCAGCACTCTCGATGTCGTTTTCTTTATACGGCTTAAAAACGATTAAGGTAAGTAGGTATTAAACGTAAGTAGGTACTTAGATACATAAAAGAGTCAACTAATGAGTCAATTTCTGCCTAATTGATTGCTGGTTTTAAGTAAAATATTTTTCTTGGCTCGCACCCGCCGTACCAGACGAAGATCCGATCAGTTCTATAAATACTTGCGTTGTTTTCTCGCAAAAGTGTCGTCTCGTAGGCTGCGGGAAGGTCACGTGGACTAACAGTGACGACATGCGACTTTCTATTTTGAATATAACATAAATTTATCGATTCATGCTACGTAAGAAATGGAAATCCACTGATCATCTTATTTACAGGTCATAATTTTTCCATGTAATGTCAAATAAAAAGGAGACTACACTAGACAAAAAGGTCTCTCATTACTATTAACTGTATTTACTAACTAGCTGATCTGCGTCGATGAGATTGATTTTCAGAACTTATGGTACAGACAGCGTCAGAGTCTGGTAACCCCCCTAGTTAATGTTAGTAGGTTCAAACCGTCGCGGCGTCATTCGTGGATCTCAACTTTTTGCACAAATGTGTTTTATAAAACTTCTCCTCCTTGCCTACGAATATTTAATTTCAATCATATTACTATACGACACAATGGAGTGGCGGTTACTACACTCGACATCGATCGAAACGTTACAAGAGTACTGGGTTCAAATCCCTCATTACCAATATGTTTTTTTTAAAATTTTTGTTACTAACAATGGATTACGTTACGCGGTAAGTGTAGTAAGTAAGTTACCTAATTATTTAAATTAAGCTTAAAAAATAAAAAAAATGTTCAAAAGTTATAACAAATTTATTAAAACACCACATTTAACATAATAGAATATAGATAGTAACTTATTTTTTTAAATTTTCAATAATGTTTTAAATGATAGATTAATACTTATTTACCCATATAAGATTAACGAGTGAACAAACATGTTAACATTGGAACAGGTTATACTTGCCGTATAAAAATCCAATAAACAATTTAGATCACTCGTAAATACTTAGTCTGGTATTTTATCTATAATTGAAAACATTTTATGGTATTTAAATATTTTTTAATACCGAATGGGATGGATGTCCAAAACTTTAAATTATTTGTTGAAGCCTTCTTTTCACTTGGGTAATCAAAGTCCAACCAAAACCACTACGACGCATCAGTTCCTAGGTTCTCATGACCTCCTGTTACAGGTGCACAACACTTCACTCGTGTCCCAGTTAGGACAATTTGACCCCACATATGCTCACACATTCTCCACATATTTAAATCGTGACTTTTAGATGACCATAATATGGTGATAATGCCCGTCTGAGAAGCGAGCCAATTGGTCAGAATTCGCGAACGATGAACCGCGCAGTTATCATAAACTAAATACACCGTTCCTTCTGGATAAGCAACTTGCACTGTTGACTGCATTATTTCTTGCAAAACTTTGCTCATTGATGACATCCATCGCCAATAACCTGAAAATAAAAACATAATATTATAAGCATAAGATGTGTTTATACAATATAAAATGGAATAGGTCTACTAAGAACATTGTTTATGATAATCCTACTAATAATTCTCATACCACTTACCTAATGTTATTCTGCCATTTCCAATTCCATACATTGATTAACATTGACATTGATTATTTGATGGGTTGTAGCGTTCCAAAAGTTTTATTTTGCCAAACGCACTTTTTAGCTCAATTTTTCGGACTGGCTTTTTTATATGCAACATTTTTTATATACAAATTCAATGACACACGACACACACCCAAGACGAAACAAGTAACCTTTTGTTCTGAACTGTCATTTAATACACAACTACCCTCAATAGTCCAGTGCTGCACAAAATAATTATAAGTAGTTGCGCACTACCGTGTTAAACAAATGAAGAATTAACTAGCTGACGCATCCATGAATACCTAGACAAAATAATAAACGTATATTGTAACTTATAATTTCGTCATTATCGCCAACCGCTACGATAGCTCAGTTGGTTAGAGCGTCTGATTCTTAAACTGGTGTGAATGAGTTACTGGTTCGATCCCCCAGCCAAGTATAAATATTTTTGTATAAGATTTTGGCCATTTGAATATGGTAGCCTCTACGGCAGCAGTTTAAATTTATACTTGAAAGGGGTATACCAGATCGTGACGCTGTGTGTACGTTGGTATCGTTTAAGTCGATATACATAGAGTCTATGAGCTATACCGATCTTGTTAAAACCGGTGTTCCCGGACGTCACAGGAACGGTAGGTTTCCGACATGTCTTGTAGCGCGTAGGCCGATTTTTTTAGCGTTTGGCCACAAGCCAGGTGTTTTGGCGGTCTTTGTCAATGTTGGATTTATTAATAAATCGCATTGTTGCTCAGACGAGGTGAGCGACATCGTCTGATTGTAGCCCTATTTTGTGATGATGTAAACATTTTATTTTATAGGAAATAAGAAGGACCTTGGCGGGCCAACTGTTTGACGCGAAGAGCCCAGTAGGTAGATTGATCCCGTAGAGGCTATTTGAAGAAATACCTGTGTGCATAGTAGAATAGGGTTTGGCGAAGAGACAACTTGTCAATTATTTACAGAGCTGTATTTACAGAAATTTTCAGAACCATTTGAAACTTGGTAAAAAAAGATATTCATACAGGCTTATCACAACAAAGGGTAAATAATTTACCTAAGCAATTACTTGGTCTGCATTTATTCTTCTTGATTTTAAAGATTGATTTTGATGGGACTCTGCATTCATAGTAAACCATATCAGTTGCTAAGACTGCAAGAAATCAAGATTGCAACTAAGCAAGTGAGCAGACGAGAACCTGAAATAGAGCTAGTCAATTGGAGTAATGTCGTCTGGTATTTGAAAAATGTAATTATTTGGGTGTTCGTAGCGAGTGATCAAAATAAATCCGGCATGCGAATCTGTGCCAGAACCTGGGAGCGTTCCTACTGTGCAGTGCCAGACTGTGCGCACGCGCAGACGATGCACTACATGTGATAAATACAGTTTTGATCAAATCCAATGAAGCTGTTAAAGTTTGACAAATACCTACCACTGATGCATTAATCTACTGGTGGTAGCATACCTTGCAAGTTCTGTTGACAAATGCTGCAGGTTACATAAAGGTAGTAACAGACAAATAGTAAGCAAAACAGTAACAAACTATGATGAACGTTATAAAATCTTTTCTCTTAGGTTACTTGCGTCCGCCTACGTTTTCGCTCGCGTGGTATGGTGATAAATTAACCTATTTGTTAATCTAAGTCATAAACTCATCATCATTATGAGTCTATAGCAGTCCACTGCTGGACGTAGGCCTCCCCTAAACAGCGCCATTGCGCCCTGTCCTCAGCTCGACGCATCCAGCTTCTACCAACAGCCTTTCGCAGTTCGTCACTCCACCTAGCCGGAGGGCGTCTTGCACTACGTTTGCCATACTCGTTTAGCCTAACAGTTATAGGTTCTTCGGCAGATATGGCCAGCCCACTGCGACTTCAGCTTGCTAATCCTCTGAGCTATGACAACTTTGGTTCTATGTCTGATAGTCTCGTTGCGCATATCTTTCAGAGAAACTCCGAGCATTGCTCGTTCCGTAGCTCGCTGAATTTTAAACTGGTGGACTAGCCATACTGTGAGTGTCCATGTTTCGGCTCCGTAGGCCATGATGGGTAGGATGCAATGGTTGAAAACTTTTGTTTTCAGACACTGCGGTTTAGGTGACGAGAAAACTCGACGTAGTTTTCCAAATGCTGCCCAACCCAGCTGAATTCAACTCATGGCCTCCTTCTCGAAGTTGTTTCTGCCTAACTGCCTGTTAGATAGAAACAACTTCAACTCCCCAGTAATAAACTATGTACCTATATTCCACAGGTATATTCAATGTTTCATCCAAATCCGTTTAGGAGTTGTGGGGGAACATACATACCCGCACGTACACTTACAAACTTTCGCATTTATATTATTAGTTTGATATTTTGAGGAAGATGATTATTATCATGTCGTACACAATCAAATCATATTATTAATGGTAAAAAGGAAATTAAAGGTTTGACGACCTCTGTAGCTCGTCAGCTAGCTGGGGGGGTGTACGGGGTTCCAACACCCATCTTCGGAACCCAAGCCAACCTCACCTGCACGTGGTGCATCCTGCTAAACAACGAACGGGGCTCTGGCGGCTGGCTGATTGCGGCATAGCATAGCCTACATCGGCACATCTAAATCCCCTGGCCACCGACGGGCAGCAGCGTCGGTGGTGCGAAAAGCTGTGCCCTGCGATCCCCAACCCGCATGCCCAGCGTGGGGATTATGGGTATATCCTCCTTTATTAGGGGAGGCCTATGTCCAGCAGTGGACTGATATAGGCTGGTGTGGTGGTGTGACCTCTGTAGCTCAATGAGCGAAGGATCGGCTGAGAAGTAAAAGGTTGCGGGTTTGATTCCCGCCGTGGGTTAAATGTTTGGATTATCTGCAGATATTGGTCTCAGGTCTGGGTATTTTCTATATCTATTACTCGTATGTATATTCACAAAAAATCATGTGGTTCCCATAATATAAGGTCTGCTTTGCTCAGGGCTACATCATGATGTGTGATAGTGTCCTGCATTATTTATTTAAAAACAATTTACTTAGTTATTACTAAACCATCTCAATAACATATCTGAGCCCTACTGCCCTTGGTGGAAATAGCGTGACTATATAGTAGGTTTGGTTTTCGCATAACTTTTGCAATGGTGTGGGTGGGATAATAGATCCCAAAGTAACGGCGTACTCATTAAAAGACATCGTGTCAGACAAAAGAAACTTTTTACGTTCTGTGCCAAATTTTTAGACAGAAAACAATTTACAGCTTTAAAATGTTGAGCATGTTCTGTTTCAGATATTTCTTATGTGTTTATATAGGTGTGTAACGTGTAGCGTGTATTTATCTCGGAATAGATGGTAAGCTCCAAATCCTACGTTATGAGAGCTTGACGTGTAAATTCCATCATCGAGTTTATAGTATTTCTGCTGCAACCTCAACAACAACAGCAGCTATTCAGTCCATTGCTGGACATTGGCCTCCCTTATAAGACTGGGGATATGCCCATAATCCTCACGCTTTGCATGCGGGTTGGAGATTGCAGGGTACAGCTTCTCGCACCGCCGAAGCTGCTGCCCGTCGGCGGCCTGGCGGCCAGAGATGAGGGTTGAACCGCTTAGACCCCTTTTCGGCTGCAGTTTTCTTATAATTATAGTAATAACTACAAACATCAAAGAACAAAATTATTTTCCCCATCGATATCTTCAAAAAAATTACTTACTTATTATAAATTTGTCCGTTTAAATTGATGTTTGTCTCACTCACCTCCGTACATATTGAACTCCGTAACGGCTGAATTGATTTTATTATTAACTAGCGGCCCGTCCCGGCATCGCACGGCACTTTATACCTTGGGTTACGTTACTTAAGTTTTAGTAAGGATCTCTAATCTTTTCTAGCAATAAATATAGCCTATATTACTAAGGGTGAATGTAACTTTCCAGTGATGAAAGAATTTTTGAAATGAGCACAGTAGTTTTTGAGTTTATTCATTACAAAAATACAAATTTTTCCACTTTATAATATTAGTGTAGATTAAATAAATAAATAATGCTGGAATAAGATCCCCAACCCGATGGTCTGACCAGCTTAGCTTCTTGTAGAGACTATGGAACGTCGTTCTACAGTGTGGTGCAGATGGCCACAAATAGCGAGTCGCTAGAGACAGGCCGTCTACGCCTGCAGGACATCGCATGGTAATCACGATCTTCAGCAATGAAGTACCGACTACAAAGAAGATAACAGTTAGCTTATGCTACCTATGTACCTGCCTACTTTTATTATTACTTTTATTTATTGCCACGATGAGAGTCTTCTAGTGTTTTTAGGTAAGTTGATTTTCATCGTCATTAAAAAAATGGGGATTTCAACATAATCATCGATTTTTCGTCCTTCGAAGCACTCACTGCACAGTGTTAGCTGAATGCTCGCGTGATATAAATTTTCATAATTTTTAACAATTTAAAAGTTATTTCATGAAATTATTTGTATAAAAAAATAGTTATATAGGTACTCGTATAATTGTGTTTAAGTAGACTCAACATCTAGGTACAGCAAAAGACCTCAATATGTTCTAGAGAATCTAACTGGGTAAGTATTCCGGAAAAGGTTATTTTTTCCACACAGAAAAGTATGTTTTGGTAGGTGCACTAGGAAGTTTTCTGCATAACGTACGATTATCAACATCTCCGTTGCACAGTGGGTGAAGCCCCGTCTCAGACGCAGAAGGTTGCGGGTTCGATTCCTGCTGCGGGACAAATGTTTGCATGTTCTGCAGATATTTGTCTCGGGTCTGGATGTTTTCTATGTATGATATGCCTTCGCCCAATGCGCCACAGAGGTCGTCAAGTGTTAGGCTTGTTAGGCAACGTCAAGCATTATTTATTTAAAGTGGAATACAAAATCACGATTTCCTGGAGAACTCACGTATGTTTCGTCACTATTTTTTGGTGAGCATACTTTCTCGGATTCGGTACCTAATAAATTGCAAACTTTCAGCTTTTTAACTTAGCATTGTAAATTTGTAAGATTGTCTCTATCAAAGAGAGTATCTATAAAAAACTTTTATGAGGAAAGCTAAAAATATAATAGTAAAAACCACTTCCTTCCACATTTCCTTGACAAAGAAAGCCATCGTGTGACATTGCTCATGCAAATCAACCCCTACTTCCGCCCTTGAAAGTAAAATAATACCCTGAATAAAACCAACTCACGTGATTTAGGTACAAGAAAAAAGCTGCTTTTTACAAATAATTTGTTTTTAATTGAAACGGAAATTAACTTGTGTAATTAGGTTTCCTTACAAATAAATTGCTGAACATGACCTCGTACTAATAAAATGTATAGCATTTGATTTATGAATAGTTTGCAACTTAATTTTTACTTGAATGAAGGGAATTAGGTAAAGCAACCCAATTAAGAAGGTTTTCACGCCAACCGTTACCAACATTCAAGTTTCTTTAGGGATACACTTAATAAAATGTGTAAACCAGGCGGAAGTTACCTTCTTTAATATTAGTTCTGGCTGAGCGAACAAAAATAATACAAACGTGAAATTTTCTTTATTGATTAGTAACCTTATGGAAACATTTAGATCGTCATTTTTTTATTACAAAAATTCGTTAACACGTTGACTGCGGGCCTTGCACTTGACACTACGCGCCATTAACGATGAGGACGAGAGGAGGACGTGCAGAACCAAAACTTTGTTTTCAGCACTCAAAGTGTTAAGCGACATGCAAACAGAGAAGAATTTCCAAGAAACTCTGTTTGCGTTGTATTATTTTACCTACCTACCAATATAATGTTTTTACCATTTTAGACTTATAACGGTACCTCCGGATCACAGGTTAGAGTAGGTACCCCTTAAAAGTAATCATGGAAGAGAACTCACGATGTGGAACAGAAAATGACTGTTACTTGTGACCCTGAACTTTCATGACGTAGGTAAGTAATTCCTTTCAATTGAACTTTCTTAAGCCAACAGACCCACATTGATTTCACAAACTGAACTTTGAAATTCTAGCTGCTGGACTGACAGGCTGACACCTGACTTTTAATATTGATCAGGTTTCACTGGAGGTTTCACGTCATACAGCCTTTTACCTGGTATCCGGTGAGCAGGCAAGATAGTATTTGCTTTAGTGAAAAGTTGATGCATTCAATATACCTCAAGGTCTGACATAGGTACGTACGCCCGAGTTTGACGTAAAATATGGGCTGATAGAAGAACTTAGTAGGTACCTATCTAGTTTCAATATACCTAACTTTTTTTTGGTAACAAAAAGCATATTATAGTACCTACTCACAACGGATCTTCATCCCTACGTATCCTTTATCATATATCCTGAAGTAAGATCAGCAAACGATTCTACCAATGTGCATCTACAATCAGACCCAAACATGGGAACTGCTACATCGCTACTTGCAGTCAATTTCAGATAGACATTGTTAAAAGTTCATTTATTAATAACTATACAGTTACATGTCAAACATACTTCAATATTTAACTAAATATAATACGCTGTATACCTAGTGATACAAATAATAATTAAGTCATTTTAATACATTTGGGTACATTATGATGATTTGAATTGTTAGCACATAACACATCTTCTACGTGTAGACATTACACCTGTTTCATCCAATCTACAGATTCTTAGAGGATTGAGATTACAAAATGAGCCTGTCATTTACGAATATAGCCTAAGAGTTCAAGTCAGATACTTTTATCTTAATATCAATTAACACCATAATATGATAGAAATGTATTGACTAAATTTAACTCGTTTTTTGTGCGGATTGACCCACCCAGGTTCTCGTCACCCGTACCGCAATGTTTGAAAACGAAAGTTTCAATCCTACCCGTCATGACATACGGAGCCGTAGACACTCAAAGTACGTGGACACTCAATGTAGTCTACGAGTTTAAAGTCGTCCAGCGGGCTATGTTCGGAGTTTCTATGAAGGATAGAATCTGTAACGAGACTATCCGACACAGAACGCAAGTCGTCGACTAGCTCAGGGAATTATCAAGCTGAAGTGGCAGTGGGCTGGCCATATCTGTCGAAGAGCCGATAACCGTTGGGGCAAAAGAGTTCTTAAGTGGAGACCGGGGATCAGCAAACGTAATGTAGGACGCCCTCCGGCCAGGTAGAGTGACGATTTCCGAAAGGCTGTTGGTAGAAGCTGGAGGTGTCGAGCTCAGGACAGGACGCAGTGGCGCTCATTAGGGGAGGCCTATGTCCAGCAGTGGACTGCTATAGGTTGATGGTGATTATGATGATGACCCACCCAGGATTAAGTGAAGTAGGTAGGTACCTACCATACCTATGTACGAGTATACCTAAGTATATACATCTTGAAGATAAAACAAGCATATATATAACAAGGTATTGCATATATATAAAAGGGCAGTAATTATACGGCCTTAAATACTTATTAAGGCATGAGAAGGTATTTTAATGTCATTATGTTAAGCGGTTTTCATATTGACCTAAACAGACAAAGACACCCGAATATTACATAAACCACTTCTAATAAAAAGCGTTCACCGCAGATTTATTCAAACCTGATAATTGGGATAGTCTAAATGACACGCGAAATACGCAAAGGCAGGTTCGAGGGATCGAAAACCTTGAGTCACGCAGCGCCCTCATTACCCCGTCCTTGGTCTCGCAATCACACGCACTACTGCGGAAGTTTCATCACAAACTGACGTTTGTTATGCAAAATAAATAAAAAATAACCAAAACAACAGCTTAACTCCTCAGAAATAAACACCAGAGGAAGAGGCTAGGTGAGAGATAGCAGCACAAATATGAGGCATAGAAATACTTACTTATAAAAATTTAGACAGGTAAGTTTGTCGGTATGGGGTTTCAAAGGGACGCAATTTAAGAACCAAAGCGTGTTATTGTTAGCTAAGTCACGGTAGAATATGAGAGATGTTTTAAAATAATTAATTAATTGAATAAGGCGTAACTTTTCGGAAAACTTATCTATACTTCTACATCTACATCTACACTTTATTAATTAATTAATAATATTAATATAACAATATTTTTTAATATAAAGAGGATTTTATTTTATTTTTGTGTGTGTGATGAATAAACTCAAAAACTACTGTGCCGATTCCAAAAATTCTTTCACCATTGGAAACTTTCATCCTGAGTAACATAGGCTATATTTATTGCTAAAAAAGATTAGGGATCCTCACTAAAACTAAAGTAACGTAACCCAAGGTGTAAAAAAGTGCCCTAACCCGTGCAAAGCCGGGACGGGCCGCTAGTAAAAGATATTCTACAAGGACAAATGCATACGCGTGCACCGAACACCCACAAATTCACATGAAAATCAGAGAAACAACAAGCAAACAAGCAAATGCAACTGCCTAGGTAGGTACTTATTCTTTCACGAAATATAAACAAACACAAAAAAACACGTAAATATTTTGCCTTGTAAGAAAAGATTGGGAGATTGGCTAAAATAAAACGCATAATGGTCAGCTGCGGACTGTTCAGGTAAATAGAGGGTGAGATGCAAAATTTACAATCCAACAAGAAAACATCGATACTAAGCCGTATCGATTAAATAAGCGAGAAGACCGCCCATTGTAATTTCATTGTTATTGTCCTTTTTGCTTTGCATGTTTATGTTGGTATAATATCAGTATAATATAATATAATCTGTAATATAGAGTTTTCTATCTATGTACCTACACCATATGTACACACTATACAATTACAAATATTTTGGTATACTTTACTACTAGTTTGTGACCAGAGGGCCTAGTACGAGTTGCACAATCGAAAATTTTATAGCATACTATATCGAGCTTAATTTTGAAGTACCTTTTTTTCGTTAATTACCTCACCGTTTTGAGTGATAATTATTGCAATCTGCAAGAAGATTACATAAACCTACTTTATTCGATCAGTTTCTACTTAAAAGCGGTTGCGTAATTTCAAAAAACCGTACATTTAAATTGAGCTCGATATAGTATACCTACTATAAAAGTTTTCGAATAATACAACTCGTACTAGGGCCCTCAAAACAGAAAATAACAAGATAATTTTTTTAATGCCTTTTTCATTATGTTGTAATTCTTTATAGGGTGTGCAATAAAGTTATATAACTATCTATCTACAGTACACATATATAGAAAAATATACCTTAAAACATAAAAACCTTTTTTTACCGTTAAACCTTTTCGCAGTTGAGTAAAACATTTGCCTTTCACCGATCGCGCCATCTAGTAGAAGCAACTAGAATCAAATATCAATTGGAACTGAAAATATTTTCATCGCCGCTATTTCTTGTAAACCCTTGGTAAACCATGGCAGGTTTTGATATCTTAAGACGAGGTGGCGCTACTGGTTTTCTTTAGATTAAAACAAAAGAAAAGCCCAAGAATGTGTTGCCTGTAGTCGACCTGGGGCCTGATTCTGACGATTCGATGTATTTGTATCTATTAGATACACACTCATAGGGACAATTAACCGCCCAGCTTGTGTTTCTTTCAGTTTACAGTAATCGTCAAATTAGGACTTTATTTTATGAAACTTATGTTAAAAGCATCCATTAAGAATAAATAAAATTATAAGTTTTGACAAAATCCTAAAAAAAAATGCAAAAAATAGATTTTGCGAAAAATTGTCATGAAAATTTAATGTGTTTAATTTTGAAAAAATCTACCAAATTTTTGTAATTTTTTATTTTAATAATGGGTGTTACCACCTCGGGCCCTAATGACTTCTTAGAGCCGGTTTGACAATCCATCCATGATGCCTTGAATATACGAGGGATATTGTGCCACTTCTCTACCGCAGCCGTCATGAGTTGTCCTAGGGACGTAGGGGCCGGTATTTTTGCTCGGATACATCTTTTTAGGTTGTCCCAAATATGCTCAATCGGGTTCAGATCGAGACTGCGTGCCGGCCATTGCAAAACTTGGATCCCGAGCTCATCGATCTCATATTGAGCGACAGATCTTGTGGTATGGCAACAAGCATTGTCGCACATTAATTCAAAAATTAAAATTAAATTAAAAAAATTAAATTAAATAAATATTAAATTAAAAAATTAACAAGCATTGTCGCATTTTAATTCAGTGCCGTGCAATGCGCGTTCGGAAGCGGACGTGTGTTGCTGTAGCACTGTTTTGAATTTTATAATTCGCGATACGCGCGGCTCGCGCCGCTGCCCGCTGCTGTGATGGGTTCGAAGGAACTCATTGTCAACGAGTTATTGGCATTCATTCAGAATGCCATTGATACTATGGACGAAATCAGCATCCTGCAGATCTGTAAAACCAACTTCAAGGAGGAGGAAATTTGCAGTGGCAAGGCGCTGATCTTTCAAGCGCTCGGCAAGACTGCCCAGATGCCGTCCCGTCGGAGGGATGGAGGTGAACGGAGTCTCCAGGATATCATCACCCTGTTGAAGGAGACGGACCCTGATGACGTGCCGGATTTCGTCGCAAAGGAGCTGCATAAGCTCCCACCGGTGGGATTCGACCACGTTGACGTCACCAGGTTGCTGAAGGACATCATGTTCCTGAAGACGAGTCTGGCCGAGGTACACGTAAAGTTGGCAGCTTCTGATGATGCCGTCAGTGCGTTCTGATGATGCAGTCAATTATTATCATTACAAAATAGCAGTAATAATTCAGTAAGTAGGTCATCGGTCATTGCCGCTAGTAATGTGAACTTGCGTCGCGGTGCGCAGAATGCATCGGTGTGCAGTTTCACCTCAGCGGAATTCGCTGACACGGTTGAGTCACCGGTCGTCGCTGCGCATGAGTCGCCGAGAGCCCCCGCCCCCCGCGCCGTTTCATCACCCGCGGAGAGGCCAACACGTGTCACGTTGCCTGCTCCTCAACGTGCCTACGCAGCTGCAGTGGCTAGCCGACCTGCCACACCTCCAACATCGAAGGGGACAAGCGAAAATATTCGCAAGACTGCGCCTCTCAAGAGGCTGGAAGACAAGGAGGGCTTCATCAAAGTGGAAAGGAAGAAGAAGAAGAAGCCCTCCTGTCAGAATAAGTGCGGTACAGCACCGAACTGCCATAAGCTCCTGCTGCGCTCTGAGGTACCGACGACGCAGCTCTATGTGTCTCGCGTGCATTACTCCGTGAAGGCGGAGGATGTAGCGGAGTACTTGCGCGCAAAGACCAAGGACAACCTCAGGGTCGAGCGGTTGGAGTCCCGCCACAGAGTCAGCTTTAACTCCTTTGTGGTGCGGGTTCCGACCGAACATCTGTCGACCTACATGAAGGAGGAGCTTTGGCCGAAGGGTGTCGTGTTCCGACGATTCCGTGGACGAATATTGGACACCACGCGACCCACGTCGTGTATATTACGTGGCAAATAATAATTTGTGTTTTAATTATAGTTTTATTAATATATATGTTAGTCTATAAGGTATATATTTATATGGGCCGTAGGATAAGTAAAACACCATCTGTATTTATTCTATTGTAGCCTGAAATAAAGTTTATATTATTATTATTATTATTATTATTAATTTGAATTTCTCGCCAATAAATGGTGCGAAAGGTTATGTAAGACTCCTCCACGTATCTTTGAGCGTTCACACTGTCTCTATCAAACACCACAAGATCGGTACAAGCCTCGTAAGAGATACCTCCCCTAACCAATTATGATCTCTCTTAAAACCCACGGTTTCAGTTATTGCGCATGAAGCAAACTTTTCATTTTCGCGCCTGTATACACGTTGACGTCCTTCTGGACCACTTAAGGCTATTCTGCTCTCATCTGGAACAGTACGTCCTTTCATTTCTCCACTGTAAATTCAGCATATTCTCGCGCAAAGGCAAGTCTAGTTCGACGATGGATGCCGTGGGAGCAGTTCTGGAGCGCGACCTGGACGAAAAGATCTCAGATTACTTTCAGCCAGTCTTCTTCTAATGATACGTTCAGTTTTACTGACATTTCTCACCTCAAAAAGACATGTACGTGCTTCAGTAGCGGTGCTAAAGGGATTTCTTAGCACGTTACTGAAAACAAAGGAGTCATTCTGAGCTGATGTATACCTTGACCTGGCCTCCTCGAGTATGAATCAGTCTCTCGAAAGCGTCTGATGGCATCCCGTACCGTAATTCGAGGTACACCGAGTTTATCAGCGATGCGACGTTGGCTTATACCCAGCGTCAGCTAAAGCCATTGCCCTAGCAGAACCAGTTGTTTGAGTGTAATTTTTTTAGACATAGAGAATAATGATACACTAAATACTCAAACTAAACAATATTCGCCCACATTGGCAGATAATAACAAGAAATCTTAACACGGTAACGTAAAACTGCAACAATTTCAAACGACGACTAAATTCCAAAAAGGCTTCGGTGACACAAGTTTATTCATCGAATTATGGTTATGATTGTTTAATTTATTGATAAAATACCCACTTAAGAAAAAACAAAACGTTAGATAAGCCATAGTTACTTAAGCAATCAAGGTGATGAAAAATATAAAAGTGGGCGGTTAATTGTGTCTATGAGTGTAATAATGCGAGAACTGTCGATTTTTATACAGTTTTGACTGTTTCCGCGATAAATATTTTAGAATCAAATATATCGTATCGTCAGAATCAGCCCCTGGCTCCTGTATGAATATCATGCCTGTTGCACTATTTCTCGTATTTTGGTATTTAAGTACCTGAAAAAGCCAACACTACCTACCAATACCAACAGTGTAGATACCTACCTATGTTGATGGACCTACATCAACTTACTTAAAAGATGAAAAACTAAAGAAAATATTAACGACTTTTAAATTTTTACTAAGCTGATTTTAAAACGTGTTAATTATATAAGTAATAACAGAACACGCTCGAAAAACATAATACTAAAGTCATCATTACCTAATATTTTCTTTACGATAAAATTCCATAATGAGGCACGGTTAATAATTTAAAGACCAACTTTTATATTAATTTTCTACCCCAATTAGGGTTTGCTCTGCTTGAGCCCACAAAATTCTGAATTCTTCAACCCACTTTATTCATTTACTTCAAAGCGGGTCGGCAATGTAAACTTACCAGCCCTGTTGCGTAAATGTTTACCGTCCGGCCGACACTGGCTGACGGTAAAAGGGCATCTCACTATCAACAATAATTGTGTGATGATCAAATACCTACCTGATATCATCAACAGAAAATAAAAGTCAACTTCTGGCCAAGCCTCCTCTAATGAGCGATATTGCGCCCAATTCTCAGCTCGACTCATTCAGCTTCTACCTGTATTCTGTGTTCTACCAGGAGCACACATGGCCGGAGAGCGTCCTACACTACGTTTCCGAGCCGTGGTCACTACATAACTCGTTTACCCTATTATATCTACCTACCTACTTACCAAACGTTATCAGAACTAGAGAACCTAACATTTTGTGTTATCTACAATGACTGATCCTTGTTTGGTATATTGGTTTGGTATTCTGCTAGTTTCTATTACTACTCAAAATTAGCATCGTTGGCTAGATTTTTAACGATTTTTCAGCCATAGGAACTATTCAGCAGGTAAAATAATCTTTAAAACATATTAATAAAATGTGTTATGTTATCCAAAGTCACTTGGGATTTTAATGAAGGTGACTCCAACCGTCTCTTATAATCTACGATTTCAATAATAGCTGTTTTTTTGTAGTCGCTCTTGATGCAAATTAGATTTCGGAGGCGCACCGAATTTTCAATAAAATCTGCCCACGCTCTGAACAAAGACATTAGTAAACTTTTAAAAGAATTACCTACCTTCTGTTGTTCAGTTTACGGAGCACCCCAATTGAGACAGCAAACTTTCTATATTATGTGAAGCCAATTTTGAAACTCCAAGAACCCAGTAGGTAATGCCTAATGCCCAGACATTATTATCATAAATAACAACAAACAAGTAGGTGTGTAGGTGTTTAGCATGTAACCGTATAGTTGGTAGATACCTAATATTTTTAATATCTTAAATGTAGGTACATAAAAAATAAATACATATACAAATTTACAAACTAAACTATAAAACGAAGGTTGGACAATGGACGGCCTTATTGCTTAAAGCGATCTCTTCCAGGCGGCAGTTTTTGTGTTTTCGAATGAGAGGTTAATTTTTTCATCATGATTCAACAATACTGATATGCTTTGATATCACACACAATTACGTATTCATAAATGAATATAGGATCTTATAGATTACATAAATCAGCAAATCAGTTGATTTAGCAGTTTAACCTTTTGAAGTAATTATTATTATTGTGAACTTAAAGCTGCCATAGAACAAGAAATATACATAAGAGGTCGCAGTAATGTCAACCTGTCAGGTTGAACTATCCCCCTTTACGTCCTTTCACTTTGCTGAACTGTAACCTTACACTTAGCTGAATGATAGTATTAATATTGATCACACCATGTACATACTACTTCAGTGTAGAAATTAATATGGACATAATGTTAATATCGGACTTAAATTTTTGCGTGTAGGTACTTACTCGTCGATCTTCAGATCTACGAAAAAAGAAGAGAAAGATGAAGGTCAACCTGAAGTTCAACCGCACCGTCGCAATCCATTTCTATCTTCGGAACCAAAGCTATCCTCACCAGCCTGTGGTACACCCTGCTAACTAGCAAACGTGGATCAGGCAGCCGGCTGATTGCGGCAAACTTTTATCAGCGCAGCTATCCCCTGGTCGCCGACAAGCAGCAGCGTCGGCGACAAGCTAAGCATAATCAATTTGTATCATGTGAACCATATAACAATTAAATATACTTTGGTAATTTTTTTCGAGGTAATGACAGTGTCCTAATTGTACCCCTATAAAGGGCGTAAGAAGGTAATTGCTGGAATTATTACTATTATTGGATAGTACCTACATTAGGCAAAGTTCCTTGTGCTTCGGAATATTGAATTGAAAAACTTTTGAAACCATTGATGGAAAAAGTTATTTATGTGGGTGCTTCTTCAATAGAGTTCGTAGAACGCAATTTAGCAAGTTGACCTTTTGAACTTCATATTTATCTTTACTTTACTTAAAAGCTGCGAAGCGCTCGTGGCGTAGCTTAGGTACTTCAGTATTATCTCCGCCCGGTCACTACTTGGTGACCGTTTAGGGGAATTTATATCTTAGCGCTTCCGTGTTTCGGAATGTCCGGTCGTGACGTGATTTTCAGTCACGACCGGACATTCCGAAGGCCTCGGTAGGCCTTTGGGCGGCCTAAAAACTCCGACAAAAGAGTTGGCCACTAACTTATACCAACTAAGAAGAAGATGAAAAGCTGCGACAAATGCATGTGCATATTTGAAACTCAGTGAAAATAAACATTATGCTAATATTTACCTATTTTTTAAAAAACGATGCATGGCGGCCATAAACCAACAGTTTAAAAGCTACGTTATTGTTCTTTATTAAAAATCTCGCAATATCTAGACGCGGTGTAATCCTTACCTATTTCCTCGGAGGTATTTACACAAGGAAGCACATAAAGGTTAACCGGGACTTTGATGAGCTTACTGAGTGCTCGCCCGACTGTAAACGATCTCCGCGACACAGCTCTACCTAAAATACCTAGGGAACCTCCGAAACAGATACTCAAATGAGGAAATCTACTATTCAAAACACTATAGTAAGCCACTATAGTTGTTATGTAGGATTTTTTATGTCTCCCATAGCTTTCCATTGAATCTGTCCAAATGTAGGTCCGGAATCTGTGTGTTGACACCATCGAAACAGGTAAAAATCATGTGATGCAACTGTGATGTGATGAATATAACGATATTAGGTAAGTATATTATAATGTATATGTCTGATATACTATCACGGTCACGGTCAACGGTGATTAGTTTTTATGTTTACTGCTTATTTTTTATATTGCTAGACATATCACATCACACATCATCATGTAACCCCAAACTAAGCAGAGCTTCTATTTTAGGAACCACATGACTGATAAACTACAAATATAATTTTTTTGTAAATACATACATATCATACATAGAAAACACCTAGATCTGCGGCTTATACCTGCATTTAATGCAAACATCTGTCCCGCGGTGGGAATCGAGCCCGCAACCTTCTGCGTCTCAAGCGGGCCTTTGCCCACTGCGCCACAGAGATCGTAATTAAGCTAAAAATACTGTTTGTTTGCTGAAGAAAATATTTTAGTAAGAATCATCAGTGCCAGACGGGACGAGGGATAGCGTCTCGTTCACTCACTCTGATGAAGGAACGTCGTCGGTGCCTCCATTGATGTATTCTTTAGGTACCATAAAAAAATTACTTAGAGTCTCTTGCGGATATCTGTAGAGATATCCGCAACCGAATTGAGACCGAGACTGGTAGCAGTCTCATGCGGCCTAAGTATAGAAAGTTGATCAAGCAAGAGTCACAAAGAAGAAAGAATATTCGTTTTACAAATCTACACAGAATCCCGACGGGACGATATCTTTACCGGTCTCTTGTGATCTAAGTGGGTACCTATAGCAAGTTGATTATGAAAGAGTCACAAAGGTAGAAAGAATATTCGTCTTACAAATCTACACAGAATTCTGATGGGATGATATCTCGACCGGTTTCTCGAAGTCTAAGTATAGAAAGTTGACCAAGGAAGAGTCACAAAGAAGAAAGAGTATTCGTTGTACAAATCTACACAGAATCCCGACGGGACGATATCTCTACTGGTCTCTGGCGGCCTAAGTATAAAAGTTGATCAAGGAAGAGTCACAAAGAAGAAAGAATATTCGTTTTACAAATCTACACAGAATCCCGACGGGACGATATCTCTACTGGTCTCTGGCGGCCTAAGTATAGAAAGTTGATCAAGAAAGAGTCACAAAGAAGAAAGAGTATTCGTTTTACAAATCTACACAGAATCCCGACGGGACGATATCTCTACCGGTCTCTTGCGGCCCAAGTATAGAAAGTTGATCAAGAAAGAGTCACAAAGAAGAAAGAGTATTCGTTTTACAAATCTAAACAGAATCCCGACGGGACGATATCTCTACCGGTCTCTTGCGGCCTAAGTATAGAAAGTTGATCAAGAAAGAGTCACAAAGAAGAAAGAGTATTCGTTTTACAAATCTAAACAGAATCCCGACGGGACGATATCTCTACCGGTCTCTTGCGGCCTAAGTATAGAAAGTTGATCAAGAAAGAGTCACAAAGAAGAAAGAGTATTCGTTTTACAAATCTACACAGAATCCCGACGGGACGATATCTCTACTGGTCCCTGGCGGCCTAAGTATAGAAAGTTGATCAAGAAAGAGTCACAAAGAAGAAAGAGTATTCGTTTTACAAATCTACACAGAATCCCGACGGGACGATATCTCTACCGGTCTCTTGCGGCCTAAGTATAGAAAGTTGATCAAGGAAGAGTCACAAAGAAGAAAGGGTATTCGTCTTACAAATCTACCCAGAATCCCGACGGGACGTTTTCTCTACCGGTCTCTTGCGGCCCAAGTATAGAAAGTTGATCAAGGAAGAGTCACAAAGAAGAAATAGTATTCGTTTTACAAATCTTCACAGAATCCCGACGGGACGATATCTCTACCGGTCTCTTGTGGTCTAAGTGGGTACCTATAGCAAGTTGATTATGAAAGAGTCACAAAGGTAGAAAGAATATTCGTCTTACAAATCTACACAGAATTCTGACGGGATGATATCTCGACCGGTCTCTCGAAGTCTAGGTATAGAAAGTTGACCAAGGAAGAGTCACAAAGAAGAAAGGGTATTCGTTTGACAAATCTACATAGAATCCCGATGAGACGATATCTCTTACGGCCTAAGTATATATAGCAACATGACCAAGGAAGAGTCACAAAGAATACTCGTTTTAAAACCTACACAGAAATCAGACGAGTCGCAATTTCCCTATTCAGAACTCGCAAGGTTTCAATGTAAATATGATGATTTCCTGATTCTCAGCTATGGTTTATTCCCAAGAGCTCCAATATGCATATGTTTTCTAGTTGCATGCCAGAGTTGAATTGGTTTAAAATATTATTAGAACATGGACAATTGCAGTTTATTAAGTTTTCTTAAAAAAATATTGTATTGCTTAAAATACTATAATACTAATAATATAAACTAAATAAATAATATATACTTTAATTATTCTTGTAATATTTCGTTAGGGATATTGGTGGTTAGGAACTTGGTATTGTATGAATAGCATTTACATGTCAAAGACAGACGTTTAATTAATGTATACTACCAAATATTTAATTATTATTTCTGTATTTGCTTGTTTAAGTGTAACATAAATAAATATTACCTACTAGCTTCCACCCGTGGCTTCACTCGCGTGGTGCCCAAACAATTTTTTTTGTTGTTTTTACCCATATGCGTTCAGTTTTGCGTGAAACAGTCATCCGTGATTTTTGTTATTTGCGTGAAACAAACATTCATCCATCTTTAAAAACTTTTATTGTAGAGTTCACAAAATGGAGTTGGTACGCTATAGAACAAACCTTGACTCTGACCTATTGTGCTCTCTCACACGTCGGCTTACCGCAGGTCTCCACTTACTTCGGATAATCTCCCAGATTACATCATAAATGAAGCTTGTGGTTCCTGAATTCACAGCTGAAACGGCGTTTTGGAAAATATATTAGTATTTTTTTCTTTTCATTAATACAGGGTTTTACTTACCATAAAAATCCTACGCGATTTTTTTAAAGATGTGAAATATTTGGCCCTTGTTCACGCCAGAACTACTGAACAAATTAAGCTGAAATTTTACACATATATAATTGTAGACCTGGATGGAATAACACATAGGTTTTTTCTTAGCTGGATACCATGAGAGCGAAGCATTAGCTTCCGAGTGTTCAATTTATTTTTGAGTTATGCCTGAAGAGTTTTGTATTTTGTTCATTAAAATATAAATTAAAAAACAATTAAGTTGATATAAACTACGTTAATGACATTTTAAAATTATGTGTGCGCTAGGATAACTATCATCATCATCATCAGCAGCAGTCCTCTGCTAGGCATTGGCCTCTCTAAATGAACACTATCGCGCCCTGTTCTCAGCTCGACGCATCCAGCTTTTACCAGCAGTCTTTTGCAGATCGTCACTCCATATAACCGGACGTTGCACTACACTACGTTTAATATAACAACTATAATTACGAATTTAAAGTAGGTACTTTATATTTAAAAAAACCTGCTCAGTGGCAAGAATTTAAAAACAAAAATTAAACAAACATGAATAATGAGAACGCGAAACGCCCCGAGAATTGATCTAATTGGAAAAGTTTGTAACTTTTCCCCGGAGAACAATTGTTTTCATAATTTGGTAGACACATAAATTATTAATTACTTTTTTACATTATCGCTGCGTTATTTCTCTGGCTAAGTAGGTAGGTATAAATCTTAGAACTGTAAGCGAACGTCATAATACCCAACTATAAAAAAGGAATAAAAAGCAAACTTTATATAAGTATAAAAAAAGAAAGCTTAAATTACTGCAAGAAGTTTTTTATGATACCTGAAGATGGAATAAGCAATTTGCCTGCTTGATGTTAAGTGGTAACCATTACTTATAACAATGTTGTCACATAAATAGGCATGGAGTACCTACGTACTTCCCCGTAAGAGCCTTTCACAAAGAACTAACAAAATAATCTTAACTAGGTAATGGATGGCACAGAATAATAAAATATAAAAAATAATAATTAATAAAAAACATATATTCATATTGTGAGATATATCACAACTTAACACCCACCCAAAACCCAAAGACACCCAAAGACATGCCAAGAAATTCGACTGCCTATAGCGGTCGTAATTCGTGTTATAACTTAATACAGAACACCGACGAGCCATCATCCATCAGCAACGCAATAGAAGTTGAGCTCGAAACACAATAGGAATGACGGATAGCGCGCGACCATGATGCGGGTGCGTCGAGGCGTGAACCAAAACCTACCGTTCTATTTCCAACACAAACAGGTCCGGGCTCTGTATGTGGCAGTCCCTGAATACAAATACAAATATAAATACAAATAGTTTATTTACCATAAAGCCTAATACATATAGAGTTACTGATGGTCCCCGCACGAGGCATGCCTGTATCGCGGGAGGCCGATTACTCAAAACGATTACTTAAACTAAAGAAAAAACAAAGTAACAGGACAGAATGAATGTATGTAATATGTCCGCATAGTCCAGGTCGAACTTGTTCTTGCTAAAAAGGGGCGAACAGTTGAAATCCCGACACAATGATTGTAAATCATTTGTGTTGTGGGTTCCAAGTCCAACTGCACATCTTTCGCTCTTCACAAAAGAAGAACTTTGGCCGACAGGTACTGGTCAGAAAATTTAGAGGTAAATTACTGAACAGGCACCCTATGAATACATATGATGCGTTATTTGAATAGAAAAATATTTACATGACAGAGGTACTTACGACATAATGCTTACAAATCATTAAAGAGCACGGGTGCCTAAGATTTTCTCTTCACTTGAGCTAATTTTACAAATTAATTGAAGGTTCCCTTTTAACCTCACCTAAACCCGTCCCTGGAACCATCGTGGACAGGCAAGCACGCTCGTTAGTTAGCATTGTGCAAGTATATTGGTCCTGCATACAGTTATGTATTTTTATGAAACTTTTCATCGAGTTAGACACTTCGTGAATTGAAAACATCAAGCTTCTATGAAAAGTGCTTTGCAGAAATACTGGAAAGTGCGTTTTAATACGACTCTTTTTTGAAGAGTTATTTTTTTTAGCTTTTTTACTTTTAGTTCAGTAATTGCATTCTCTCGTGCACTCTAACTAAACGATGGAAGCTTTCACCGAAAAGCTTGTGAAACTAGAACCCACTCATCTCATAGCATGGCTAGCTTTTTACGACAGTAGTTTACCTGTTATTTTCTAGGAATTGCGACTGTATGCAGAAAAGTATTTGATTAAGATAAAACGAGGTGCGTTATTTATGATCTGCACCATTCTGCAGATTCAATCTACTTATGAGTTGGTAAGTAATAGTCTTTCTTACTGATTTACTCTTAAATTAACATTATTTTATCAAGTCATCAAGTAGCTTAGTTAGGAAACTGACAGGTATTTCACAGAAATTGTAATTATATGTAACGATAAACTAATCCAAAATTTATTATGTCAATAGGTAAATTATTTATTTGTATGTTTATGTTTCTAGTGCCTTCACAAGAAACATAAACATAACCTTTCATATTAACAAAAACATCTCATATGACATGACCTTTCATTAAACTACTACTTAAAAACTTTCATCGTGACCATCATTACCCAACGACTTTTTCTTTAGAAAAATATTGGAACTGAATCGTTATAAATCGATAGTAGTCACATTAAGGTAAGACTTACAATCTACTTTTGCTTTTTCAGACCATTAGACTGAGGGCCTATTTTACAATCTTCAAAAAACCTCAAAGTAAACTATATGCCGTACGAATTGCACGTTGCTTTTTTATTTGCAAAATGAGACCTTCCTTAGTTTTTGTGATGTAGACCATATTTATTTCTTGAAGTTCCTCTAACATTTACATAAATTATTACGGAGCTGATAATAACTTTGATAGGCGACTCAGACTTGGTAGGTATTTTGTAAATAAAAAGAACGTTTTTGGCGGTTATAAAAATGATTTAGACACTAACATTTCTTGGAAATGCCTGTATTACGAATATTTATTCAGGGTCTAATAGCAATAAGTATTAAAATAAGGTTATTTGATATTTATATTGTTCACTTAGGATTTTTTCAAGAATTCAAGTAGGTAACATGCAAACTAAAGGTGTGTTTCCATTGAGGCGGAGCGGTGAGGTGAGCTAAATCATAAAATTTAATAGCTTTATAAAAACCTCGGTGCATCATGTCATGTAAGCGTTATTCAATTCGTTAATTGTACACATTTCTGCCCGCTTCAATAGAAAGGGTTGTTTCTGAAAGGACATCATAATAAAAACTTATTATTCACTTATTTCATAGTTTACTTAATCAATCAATAATCTGAAGCACTGAATCAATAATCTGAAAATCAACGTCTTACGCACGAATAAAAATGTAGGTAGTATCTATACCTAATGCATAGACCGCGGCTCGGCAAACGTAGTTCAAGAACTCTGGCTAGGTGGAATGACGATCTGCGAAAGGCTGCTTGTAGAAACTGGATGCGTTGAGTCGAGGACAGGGCGCAATGGCGCTCACTATGGAAAGTTCTAGGTACTAGGAGAGCTGTGGACTTCTAAAGGCTGATAATGACCTTATAGCAAGGACTATGAACCATGAGATACGCGATTTAATAAAATCGAATAATTTGCTATTGAATCATCCCAAAAATACAAGAGAATAATTTAACAATCCTTGAAAATATACCGCCTTTTCGGGTGAAAAATTTCTTATTTTTAATATTTTTAGGTAGAGTAGTGTTGTTTTAGTAAACTTTTACAGGATTATTTTTATAATTTTTCAAGAAATTATCATAAGGTTATAAGGTATAAAGTTAAAAGGTCATAAGGTATTTTATTTAAAAAAAAAACAAGTTTTCAATCATTCTTATAGAGTCGAAAGTGTAACTCCTCGCTCTAAGTTTTTATTTGTGTAAGCAAACAAATGTACAACAAGCTCATGCTTACTCACCACAAGTCTCATTGATTATTATTTAGAACCTACATTTTGTAGTAGCAGATCGCAAATCTGCCCGTCAAGCACTTTGATTTATAGCCCCTTCAATTCGTGGAGGCTCAGCGTAGCCGTCTTCAGGCTGAAGATGATATCTTTGCAGCCTGCGTGGGCATAACCAGATTATAATATTCAGAATAACCTACAGATTCTACGAACGCAGAATTTACCCCGTAATCGTTATTATTCTATCCATTTGTAGAACTGGGCAATTCAGTTGAATTTCCATTATTTTGTACAAACAAAAGCCTCTGTGGATCATTTACATTTTATTAATCAGCAGATATTTTCGATGGCGCTACGTGCACCATATCGATTTCATCATTAAAGTAGGTAGAAAAAAGCTCGCGTAGGTAATGTTGGCCTGCATGTTTTTTAGTAAGCAGAAATATTATTCCATAAAAACTTATCAAAATCATCGTCATCATCAGTTATAAATAGTGTTTTTATAAAAAAAGTATCCTTTCGTAATCCGTAATCCTTCATTGGCTCTAAGATAATATAGGTAAGATTCGTATTATGTTTAAGGGCTGTGGATTTTGTCTGAATTAATAAATAAATAAATCAGCCAATAGCCAATAGTCCATAGCTGGACATAGGCCTCCCCCAATGAGCCCAATTACGCTCTGTCCTTAGCCAGATTACCTACCGACCCTTAGTTCGATTACTTAAACTTAATTTATTTTATTGAAATTTGGAAATAGACAAATCCCAATTTTGGACCTCTACTTAAACGGTAAATTGTGAGCTCTCAGTTTGGAAAGCCACAACCTAGTTAATTAGTAAAATGTACCAATAACTGTTGGCAAACTAACTGCCTTTTGCAAATTTCATAAATGGGATGGGTAATACCCACCTACGCTTACGTAAGCGGAGGTTGGTAATGTTTATTTATGATGCTTGCTGCGTGGGAAACTGCAATCAATCAAAGCTCAAGTGACAACAAGCTGTACTCTACCAAGCAGAATAAGCAGCAGTAATAAAGCATGAAGCCTGCAATAAGAGCAAGGCAAGGGCATGATATGAGGTAATCATTTCTTTGAAGTTTGATGAAAATATTCTTGCGAGGCAAAATCGCTTTTGGATACCTTCTGAGAAAAGAATATAGGCTTGCATTGGTAAATATATTTTAGTCACACTTTGTGGGTAATCCTCGTTGAAGAGATGAGGTTTGAGCATTAACAACGAGCATAACAATGAGCATAACAATGTTATGCATAGAGTTTTACCTCAATGATGTTTTGTATCAATACTATGTGTAATTTTTTTGATATTTGATTAAATATTCAATTTAATTACAATGTTAGCCTATTCACCCATGCCCCCCATATTTACATCTTAGATTATAGGCTCGATCTCGAAGACTAGCGAAAAAGTATTCATTTTGTAGTCGTAAAATTTTGGCCAATGAGAAAGCGTAGATTCAAAATCACGCTTTGTTATAAGCCAACATTTTTCATTACGCTTACGATAAGTTAGTTTGAAATAGTGATCGCCCTAGAAAATAGCCATAAATTATAGTACAGTATTTCAGTCTTCCGCACAAGTTCTGTCGTACCTATTCAAAGGCAGTGTATTGTAAAGCAGATTTTATATCGTTTCGTTGCCACAACACACAATTTTACGAGCTTTCTCTCCATCACATGGATTAAAGCTATTTGCGTCGAGAACTAAGGATCCTTTTGAACTAAGCAGGGCGATTTATAGGTGCATTTATCTCTTTAAGGTTTTATGTCACTCGCCAAGTTACCAGGTGTAAAGAGGATAAAGTTGCGAGGGTCTTCACTCAAGTGTCTGATTCCGCAAAAGGAAAATATTTTCCCGGGATGGCGTTTTTTAATAAAAGTATTCTTCTCTTGTACTTTCTGTTAGCCCGCCTGAGGCATACGACTCTACAGTAGGCACGAAGGAAAGGATTTAAATACACCTGTCTTGCCTTTGTTGAATAAAATACGTGGTCTGGGACGCCACAAGATTACCTAGAACTTATACGTACACGTGTACATATTTCCGGCTTTGTTTTTAGATACAGAGTCTGTTTACCTAAAAGAAATGTTAAGTAGCTTACAATTCGTACTTTTATTACTTTTATTTAAATTAGGCTTTAACTCTCAAAATGCCATACAATAATGAAAAAGCAGTTTTTCTTTTTTTAATTTTATTTAAAATTGTATATCTTAGGCGACTTTATGTTCAGCTGTAATCTGTTGTAGGTATTTTGTTGCTCTTATGTTAAAGTTATGTGATAGAAACTACGAATTAGTTATCCCTCAGTTCACGATATCCACCATTTGATAAGATTGAATAGGCTCGTCGATCTACTGAAACAAATGCGTCTAATCCCATCGTTGCTCACACTTGGCTCCCAAATTATGAAGGTAAATGCGAGGGAAAGCTATATTCAAAATGAACCTTATAACGCTCATATAGGTAACTGTTTCTTTTGATTCAGTGCTCCATATGCACGTTCAATAAATAAAATGGGTTAAATTACTCACTGTGAGGAATGTTTTGATAGATGTAGGCATCGAGATAAGTTACGATAGGAACAGTATTATATTGATGTAGGTCATTAGATAAGCTCTAAAAAGTTCAAGATTGTGCATAATTATTTTACGCAATCCTGGCTACTAATACTACTAATGCTACTAATAATACCGAGACGGATATGTGGAAGTAGTAGTCCAGGGGCAGCAGTCTCGACTTTTTCGTTAACTACCGATATATCGCTAAGTGTAAGCCCACAAAAAACATCTTCCCGAAAATTGGGGAAAAATATTTACCTGTAAAGACGAGTTATTAAATAATTTTATTTAATGTTTCTACTTTTTAGATAAGATAAATAAGGTATTTATATCACCCAAGTTATAAAGTAGGCAATATTTTATGTAAAATTAAAGTGTAATTAGTTACATTATCTTAATATTAGGTACCTAGATAAAAATAAATGCACTTGAATTGGGCCCGAAAAAATTAAAATTGGACCCGAAATAGATAAAATAGTATTTATAAAGCCGTTACACATTAAAAGAAATTTTAAAAATACATAATTCAATTAATCATCCGTCAATCCACGAAATCAATCCACATACATACTTAAATTGGATAAAATATTTTGTGTCTACTATTAAAAAAATATATAAATAAATTAGATATGTAAACTTTTTTTTTCAATGATGTACAAATTAACGCATAACAATGATGATTGTTTTTAGTTTGTAAGGTGTTATATAAGTTTATGTTCTTGCAACACTAAATTATAAGGGAAATTTGTTTTTAGGTTAGAAGTTACCGATAGTTATCGTTAACTTTATCGGGCTGTCATATTTGGCCGCAATGAAATTCACAAAAATTGTAGAGTAGACATTGTATGTCGGTATGTTAACGACAAAAATCGTAAACGTCAAAGATCGGCACCAATCAGCGCAGCCCACCTCGACGCGCGCAGTATTTTTTGTATGAAAATCTGTTTCCGAGCTGCTACCGAAATTCGGTAGGTAGCGATCGTTATCGATGTCAAGACTGCAGCCCCAGGTCTTGTTCAAAAGAGTTTTGTCTATGTAAAGCGCAGATAATTTATTTTGCTTTCTCACTATTATATATCGTCCTCCTTGTCGTATCCGACAATGGCGAACCTGACTTGTCATTTTTGCCGACCATGTGCCCGAATGTGGCTAGCAAATCCAAATTTTGTTTTAAAGATCATGTTGCATGGCGCACAATGCAACTGACCACTTGCATTGTAAGTATAGGTATAGGGAGGCTTTAGGCGGGTCTTCTTATAAGACACTTGGCATCAAGGTCTTCCAAGCGATGCTCTTCGAAGTCAGTTACATCCTTATGAACAGAGCTACGCCACTCACGTCTCTGTTGTGTGAGCTCTTCCCAACCCTCTCATGAGATGTTACATGCGGTAAGGTGGCGCTTTAGGACATCCTTGTATCGGGGAGATGGGCCTCGTTAGCATTTCTCAGTATAACAATAATAATGAATCAGTAGTTAGTTAGCCCCATAGTAAGCAGAGCTTGTGTTATGGGAATCAGATGTATGAATATATAGAGTTTTCTGCACGGGTAGGTAAATGTGTGGGAAGGTATTGCTAGCTTCACCAGGCTACCCGGTACCTTAGTTTAGTATACCTACCTACCAAAATACTCTACCTATAGTTCAACTTACCCTTTTTTACCAAACTTATGTGTTTTTTATGATTTGCTTTGTATTGCTACCAAAATATTGTACTTATTTGTGTGCGCCATGGGTCAAATAAATGAATGTATTCTTCTTCTAAGTACCTTATTTACTTTTCTTTATATAAATACATTTAATATTAAGTAGGTATACATATTTTCACGTATTGGGAAAATTGGCGAACTCTAAACTTCAGACTCCTATTAAACTCCTTCAGATACCGACTGTTCCTAACTTTAGTTTCCGAGGACCCTCAAACTGCCCAAAGTCGTAGAGCGATAAACGACTTTCAGGTTCTACAAGAAGTCTGAGGCAAATATATCTTTTAAATCACCCCTAGGGTACCTAAGGGTGATTCAAAAGGCCTTTGAAGAATTCCTTAAAATACTCTAGAGAATTTAAAAGGAAAGGCAATTTATGGAACTTTCAGACTGTCGGCAATGTGCCTCATTAAAAGCGATAATATGTATTTTTATGAACATAATATCAATTGTCATTCCCTATTAAACACCGTATTATAAAATAAAAATAAAAGAACATGGTTGGTTTATTTGCATTTTGATCTTAGCGTTTCCGTGTTTCGGAAGGTATGTTAAGATGTTAGTCCCGGCTATTTTAGTCTTTGTCGGGGGCCTACAGGCCTAAAACCGAGTTGACCCGTATATATCATACGAAGAAGAAATGATAGCTTGCGTTACCTACCTTACCCACCGCGCTCAACTGTGTTTAGCCATAACGATATCGTCGACCCATCTCGCTAGACGACCCTATTTCTTTTACCAGTTTTCGGGCTCCATTAATTAAATTCTGTATGATCTCAATAACCAAAATTCCCTTCTAGCTGGTAGAGTAAGCCGTATTACTGTAAGGAGGTAATAAGTATACATTTTTCCATGCGCATCCCTTATCCTTATCCACCCCTCTTATATGAACAACTTCAGTAACTATCTGTGTATCTGTGTTCATCTATTTGTTTTTATACATGTTTGTTTTTGTATCTACTTATTTACACATAAGAGTAGTACAGTTAACTGCGTCGGTGTGGATGGAGTTTTTTTTAAATTACTAAAATCTAAAAATATAATAAGAAATATAGCAGGTCGTTTTTATTTGTAACGTAACCCGGCCTCCCGCGATACAGGCTCAGCCTCGTGCCAGCCTGGCCTGTAGCTTGGATATTTTGTAAAAAGTAACTTATTGTAAATAAAATACCTATATTTGATTTGATTTGACTTTTTATTATAATTTATTTTAACAAAAACAACCCGTTAATGACGTCCTCTGTTTCCCCCTGGGACACCCTGGGTTCGATTACCGCCATGAGACAAATGTATGATGATTTGCAAATGTTGGTCTCAGGTCTGGGTACCATTAACATGTTTTTACAAATTTAAATCTTCTCTTGTAGTTGACTGTACCCTAAACTACATCTGTAATGCCAACTCCCCTTCCTGCGCCATTTCGCGACGGTATCGAAATAAAATGTGTCACCGAGATTTATCGTAGTGATTGCGTCTGTGAACTAGATCGAACTATAGCAATATGTGCCCAAATGTTGTTGCTATTCAGCGAACATTACTTCTTATTGCTCAATATGTTTGGGTTATAATGTGTTACGTACTTTGGGAACGGTCAAAAATTGTTGATGTTGATGAAGCATTCATTTATATAAGAATTTTCTAGTTCATGAATTCAGTCCTTGTTAGAAACAAGGATTCCGGTATTGAAGATTATTTTTTGGCCGGTTGGAAATATCCAAATATCTAACAAGCTATAAACATAGATGATTACAAATAAAAATAAAATATAACCACTCTATGTAATATGGGAATAATAATAATAGGAGCAGGATATTGACAGAGTGGTGGCCGAGGGTGGGTAAAAAAACGATCAGAAATCCAGTAACCGTCGAGGACAAGCACGCGTCGCCAGCGACCATCAACATCAACATCATCAACGATCCCATCAACGAACTCCTGGGACTAGCACAAGACCGTTGTGGAAGGTACAAAATTCAGAAGGCCTATATCCAGCAGTGGATAAAGTCAGATGTGGACGATGATGATAAAAAATGAATATACTAGCCATAGAAACCCTTTACCATGAATCATAATAACAGATTGAGGCAACACTCGCTCTCTCATATTTGCACATAATGCACACAATACAGTTCTAGATCTAGAATGATTTAATCAGCAATTTTTTTCCGGATAACAAATGAGCGAAGTCGCGGGTTGAAATATTGATAGATAAGATAAAACAAGTAGATACACAGACGAACTACTAAGTAACATTTTCTTCCAGATTCCAGAACCTTTGTTTAGTGTGGAGATAGATTGATAATATTGTCCAACGTGAATAGTTTTTTAAATACAAATACAAACTTTGACTTTTAGATCAAGTTAAGCCTCGCTTGAAACATGGTTCAGTGGTTCAGTTAAGTGGTAGAAGTGGGAACCAACTTGGTTATTCGACTCTCCGCTAAAATATTCTATTACCAAAACCTATGCATTATTTATTAAACCAACGACATATCCAATATCATGAAACCAATCTATTTGTGGCGAGGATGCCTAACTGAATTTAGCATGAGTAACCACATCGGGTGGTCCGTGGTCCGCACCGCACTATCGATTGTGCCATATCAACCCGCAACAAGTGTCGCGTATCTACTTACTATACGTAGGTAAAGCAATACATCGAACGAGCTTATTCTCCTACCTATTATACTGAATGACATAGGACTGTTCTTAATTTAAAAGGGTTAGCAATAACAACTCTGGGTATCGGCTTTGTAATGACTAATCATACTTACAGGTGGGTGCTTTCAACCTGGGGTGTATTTCCTCAATGGTGTCTTATGATATAACCAACCAAACGAATGGAAAAACCGGGGTTGGTTTGCAGTATCAGTTAATTACAAGAATTATTTTCATTTTGCATTATGAACGTATCAAATTGAATTCATTCCTCCTCCTCAATCGTTTCCCTATCGATGAAGATTGTCATTCCGTGCAAGGACACTAAATGTAGTTTTCTTTCATATGCCACGTTCTTCAGCTTGATGGAGCAACGTTTACTGGAGTCAGTTGTTCCGATACCTGCGGGGTGATTGGCTAACTCTGTTACTGATCCTATTTGACAAACTTTGATATTTCATCCGTCGAAATTCGATTGACAGACTGTCACAGTTTGTTAAAACAGGATCGGTTTCAATCATTTCTGTTTGAAACAGAGTTAGCCGATCACCCCGCTGGTCAGACTAGCGCTTCGGGCTCAGAATTCTACTTTCTATGTAGCCTGTTACAAACTAAACTCAATCAATTCCAATAATATAGCGGCGCCTATTAATCGTTACGGACTTGAAGTCACGCGTAGCCTTCCTGTAGCAGAGCTACGCAATATTAATGTTCCGTAGCGTTCTTGCCTGCTACGCAAAAAATTATGTCTTCATTTGGGATTATTCCGGAAATCTCCACCAAGCCGCTCCACTGGTGGGGATAATTTGCGTATACTGAGCTAGTTTTTGGTTAAATTACATGGGCTCTTAGCTCCTACATCAAGTACAATGTTTCTCGAAAAATATACCTTATTACCTGATTTCCAGATACTGAGCACTCTCAGGGGTAAAAAAAGATTTAGTAAAGCATATCGTATCCTAAAATTTTAATTGGCCTTCTATAATGTCTAATCGTTTTCTTACAATTTTTGGATCTAGCTGTAAGTTTTCTAATAAAAATAAAACCAAACAAAATAGTTTATTTTAATTGTCCCTATACAAATACAGAATTGAGATAAATAGTAACAGTATATTATATCGATAGTAGGTTTACACTTTTACCGTAAGTATTATAAATTATATTAATATTTATTGTATAACGATGCTGTCGTAAATTTCGACTATGGTCTGTTGGCGATTACCGTACGGAGACGTGGTCAGTGGTGTCATTTTGTAAACAAGTTTTCAATTTCAACCTCAAAAGCCGAATTCGCAGGGACATTTACAAAGCTATTTCTGTAGAACTAAAGTTAGCAAAAATCAATGAATATATTAGCCTTAGGTATATAATTCTTTTTACCGAAGAATTATGAGTTGAATGGACTCGCAACTCATACTTCATCAATTTCAATGGAAAATTAAAATTGAATTGTTGTTCTAAGCAGATCAACTCGGTTAAACCCTCCGCCAGGTCACTACTTGGATAGGTGAGGTTTAGAAGCAAGTTTAAAATGACTTAGACTAATTTTCATATTCGAGTTTTTATTGAAGTGAATTGGAGGTCCGTTTCTAATTTATACAGAATAGTTGTACAATGTACAGTACGAAAGCTCGTACAATCACTTAACTGGACTATACGTGTCTAGCTTCAATAATGGATCGCCGAAGTAATTACTAAAACAAGACACAAACCTTTACTACAAGTAAGTATAGCTAGATGGTTTGGATTGGACGTACAGACAGATGCACGAAATCGTTTCCTAACTAAATTATAGGAATAACTACATTTTGGTGGAAAGATAACTCAAAAAACCTTAATTTTTAAATTATATGAATACCCTTTTTTTCATGTAATATTTATATAAATCCTATTAATCAACCTCTTAATTTTTCTTTCATGATTTTAGTTTTGGATCATAAATATTTTTCACATGTTAAACTTATGCATGAGTGAACGTAGATTATAATTATAAGTTATTAAAAAAACTTATAATTATAATCTACGTTTTGCCGACGATCTTGTGTTGTTTGCTGAGACGATAGAAGACCTGGAGAATATGTTGAAAGATCTATATGATGCCTCAGTAGCATTGGGCCTTAAGATGAACATGAGCAAGACCAAGATTATGTCGAATATTTATGAAGTCTCGATTCCTAACGTCATTGTTGGGGGCGAGAGATTACAGATGGTCGACTCTCTTATCAGTGTTGCACAGAGAGCCATGGAGCGCGCCATGCTCGGCATTACACTTTTAGTCCGAGTCTCCAATACTGAAATTCGCTAGCAGACTTAGGTCCAGGACGTCAGCGAGCGGATATTGGGGCTGAAGTGGAGTTGGGCAGGACACTTGGCCAGACGGAGTGACGACAGATGGACCAGAGCGCTGACCGAGTGGTGGCCGAGAGTTGGTTACAGAAATAGGGGCCGTCCTCAAGCGAGATGGGTCGACGATATTAGAAAGACCGTGGGCGGCACCTGGTTCAAAATATTGCAGGATCGAGGCAAGTGGCAAAATCAAAAGAAGGCCTATTACTAGCAAGTGGGTCGATAAAGATTGAAATGATGATTGTGATAACTAACTAGCTCGAGCCTGCAGCTTCGCTAGCGTGGTACCGGGATAAATAGCATATGTGTTAATTTAGGTCATAAACTATGTATATTCCAAGATTCAGCCATAACCGTTCAGCCGTTACGGAGTTGAGTGGGAACAAACATACAGACACATTTCACATTTAAAATATTAGTTTGATAATAGATAATAAACATGTTAAATTTAGGGTAGTGAGTAATGATGCCGAAGCGCTCTTCGACCACGGTCCATAGGTTACAGGCCTGGAGACGTGGTTTGGTCCCGTACCTGCGGTCTAATCTGGAACTCGCTACGGTGCTCACGCTCTAAGTAGAGATTCGAATACGACAACAGGGTAAATTAATCGTTGAGCATATTTACTGTTGGCGAGTGATGATTTTGTTTGTACCACGAGGATATCTTGGTATGCTACCCCTCTTGGAAGCTGCTTGTACAAGACAATGTTTTGATGATCAATGAATTAAATAATATCTAGTTTACTTCATTATGAAAGATATATACATATTATTATACTTATATATTTTATGTCAATTGGTCAAACTCCAAACTTTATAACCTACCTATTTTTGGGTATAATTTCCAATAAGGACCTAACTAACGACGTAAAATCTTCACAATTAATAAATATTTTATAAATCAAACAAACAATAAGTATTTATTTCAGTAACATGAATACCATAACAACGGTTTTGTATTGATGTATTGAATTTGGTTATATAGATAGCTAAGTACGATAAGGACGATCCTAGTTATTGAAAAGATAAGGGTATGTTATTGAATTCTCCATTTCTTCTGCGAAGCAGCGTATCATCAAAACTTGAGCAGTCATCGCCATCTGTTATGGACTTATGGGACAATGTGCTTTGTTATCGAAACCGACGCGCTACCCTCGTTGTAGATAGATAAAGTTACAAAGACCTTTGTGTAGTCTCCAAGACTATTGTATCCCACCAAAAACATTTTCATGTAAAGTAACGTCAAGACGAGTACACTGTTATATTAATTATCTGTAGTTACCAAGTAAAGCCAAGCTAGCTCTACACGGCCTCTTTTGAACGTTTCGGCTTTAGCTGTTTAGCTGTGTAAGGTTTTGAGTTTATGAAATAAATAAAATAATAATAAATAAATCAATAATATATATAAAAGGAATCCATTACGCCCACGCCCTAACGTTACACTCTCTAACTATTATATCATCATAGCGTATAGTGTTCGTGAATCATGGTCTTCCCTCTACAAACCCTACCTATTCTTGTAGTTGTAGTTCTATTATAAGCACCACCGCTCAATTCTTTTAATTATATTCTTTCCATTCTTGGTTGTCTGAAATAAATCGCTTTAAGCGATAAGACCGCCCATTGTACCTACATTACTATTTCATTTCTCTGTTTTTTGTAATTTTTTGGTTTTTAATTGGTGTTGTGTGCAATAAAGAGTTCATCTATCTATCTATCTAGTCAATATGTCTGGCTTGGCCGCATGCGCTTCCGTTATCTCGTCTTGGCGGGGGCAATAACAGTGTCCCCAGATTAGTTAGGTACCTACTTCCTCCCGCGGCTTAGCTTACGTGGTCTCTCTGTGGTCGATAACATATGACTATCCTGATTACTATGTGTTCGTGATTTTTATTTTCGTCGTCGTGATGGGCTGGCCTAATCCTATTACCGGTACTACATGAGCGACCAAGAGACAACGAGTTTTTGTTATGGGAGTGGCCATTTTTACTGAGAAAATGAGTCATCGATTTTTGTTCAAAGCGCGTACTCCCTAATAAAAACTCCTTGTTGTACAGAAGAGGCTGTCTCCAGCGGCTTCTGTTGGTAGCTCATGTAACCAGATAAAAAATATCCTGGTCTAGAACTGCAAATGTGCTACATTTCAGCTCAATCTGTTCAGTTTTAGCGTGAAGAAAGAACAAACACCTTTTCTTTTCTACAAGAAGACAGAAAAAATAATAGTGTGCAGTGTAACAAAAGGTCATTCAATTACCTACTCACTCAAAACTCAAAAGTCAGCGATTAATTTTGCTCAATGAGCAAGCACTCACGGAGGTAACAGTAGGTAACTATTGTAATCTAAATACTCGGTTCAGGCGTGTGCAAGCGAAACAACGATACAAGCTCTGGTTCAGGGCTTACTACAGTTCGTGTTGGATAACGTAATGAGACGATTAACGTACCACACTTCACTCATGCATAATTTTGTTTAATATTTTTAATGTTTAATATTTATAACTAGCTTCCTCCCACGGCTTCGCTTGCGTGGTACCCAGATAGAATACCATGAAATGGCTTATCAAAAAACAGATCTTGTTGGCACAATGTAAGTTAGAATACCCAGTTGAAACTTAGATATGTGAGCAGGACAAACAATGTATGCGTGATCTACCGTTTTTCTATCCGGGTCTGGATGCTGATGGTGTACCTATGAGTACAGTTAAAGATACTAAATACCCGGAAGAAAAATCTAGTGTGGTGTTGACACCAGTTATGGGGAATGACGTTTCATATAAATTGTATGGAAATCTTTTTTTTAATTTTCGCAAAATCTTACCACTTGTTTGATTTGGGAAGTTGCTTTGGGAAAAGTGTTTCTGCTGGGAAATTGAGTCGATTGAGATCACCTAGTTTTTTTTTTTATTTTTATTTTTTTCAAAATAACTCTATTGTTTCTTCAGAACAAAACCTTCTAACGATAGGTTCAAAAGAAAAGCTGCTCTCAATGAGCTCAAATTTTGCCCCACTCCGTAATGTTATATGTGTGGGTATGTTTTTGCTACTTACTTATTATACGTTGTTATAATTATAAAGCTCTGAAGAACATAAAATGTATTTAAGAATACGATAAGCGTAGATATAGATATTACAAAAATAGCAAAACTTGGAGTAACAGTCTAGATAATCACATTAACACACCAAGCTATCTATTATTCTATTAGATGGCGCCACTAGTCGGTTAGATCGCGCTATCGAAGCGTTTTGGAAAATTAACCAGACTCGTTCTGAATATTCAATCCTTAGTGCTTAGTTATCATTCATTTGGTCACCACGGGCCCAAATAAGATGGAGTATTTTTGAATAAGTGACTCCTGTTGCTCTGTGCACATCTGCAGTCACTTGTAAAAATCATTAGAATACTCGTAAGATTTTGAATTGATTAGGTTAGTTACCGTCAATTACAATTGGTATATGATTGGGGGAATTTAATTGCAATCTTTTGATTTCAGCCTTCAACTTATCTTACGTCGCGGGCCGGCAAACAATAATTATTGTTACTAAATCCCATCCTACATCCGAATAACTATTTTAGTTAAAATTTAGTTTAAAGTTATTTGAACTTTTATAAATACCTACTTATTTTTAAGAGGAAGTATAGCAGCTGTAACACAGGGCAATCCTAGCACAGCTGCTAAAGTTTACTATAACTTTAGCAGCTGTGCTGAATAGGTGAGTTTTGAGCTTCAAATTAACTTACCTACCTATATGTACATTTTAACTATAATTCCTCCGCTCTGTCAGGAGCCTATATCGGCCTCCGACAACCTATGTCAGAGGCCTCTACAGGCTCCTGACAATCCTGCCCAGTTTTGCTAGAAATTGTGTCAATTGTGTCACATGTCAGTTTGACATTGACTTTTAATAGGATCTAGACAGACAAGGCTTCAAAATAAAGCATAAAACACCCTCCACATCGGTGCCATTCGATTTTTGTGACGATAATAGTTTATGGTTCGTGGCTTCCGCAAAATGGCCACCTTACTGCCGGGTACTGTCAAAATCACGTTGTTTTTTAGATAATTGTGAACTATAAATAAATAAAGGTAATTTGTGTTGGTTTTTTGGCTTTAATGTAAAGCTAATGAATAGTATAATAAAATAAAAATGTTAGTTTTCTCAAAAGTGGTTTCATTTTTGAATTATCATCGTGTTTTTGCAAATACACCGGGTTTTTTTTTTGGTTTTAAAAAATTAATATAAAAATTCTTCGTGGAGGAAGTTATATTTAAATACTAGATTACATTTAAAATTATGTAAAATTACAAAAAAAAAAAAAAAATAATAGTGTTAGAGAAAAAAACTTAAAATGATGACCTTGACCTTGCGCGACCTTGCGCGCGCGAATGCCTGACAGTGGTAGCCGGCCATTTTGAAAATCCTGCCAGATGAGGGGAGCTTATGTTTTATCTTACCTGTTCACTATCACTACATAGTATAAAACAAAGTTGCTTCCCGCTCTCTGTCTGTCCCTGTGTAGGTATGCCGAGATCTTTAATGTATAAAGCTTTGAATGCTGAAAACACAGCGACGCTCCTGCTAGGCCTAGCCCACACTCCTCGAGCACGGCGCGGAGCCTCATGTTCGAGACCCGCAGTCAACGTGCTAAAACTACTCAAAGGAGTTTGATTAATAGATAGAATAATATATATTAATCAAACTCCTAATAATAGATAGAGTGATTGAAGAGGAAGGTTTTTATGTACAAGGTGGGCAAAAAGAAATCACCCTATTGGAAGATGCTCTTATTTTTGCAAATGGCGGCCAATGTCAAATCTGTTTTGACATTTGTGAACTAGACAGATGTAGAATACAAGTGAACAAGCCGCTGTCGACCGCCAAACGCGTGTAACCTACGCCCAAGCCATCCTCAATCTCGAGGATGAAGTGGACGATTTTTGACCAAAATCATAATGAGCGAAGAGGCTCATTTCCACCTAAGCGGGTACATGAACAAGCAAAACTATCGCTTCTGGGGCACCGAATCTACGAGTGATGCACGAAGAGTTATTACACCCGCTCAAAGTGACTGCATGGTGCGCTGTTCACGCTGGAGGAGTCATCGGGCCATTTTTTTTCGAGGACGTCGCTGGTCAAACGACAACAGTGGACTGTGCGGTGCTAAAGGGCCAGGGTTTTTTAGGGTTGTTTAGGGTTTTTTGAAGTCCCGTGTGAACATGCCCGAGACCCTGGAAGCCCTCAAGGACAACATTCGACACGAGTCTGTCGCTCGAAGTTCTCGCCGAAGTGATGAAAAATGCCATAAAACGAGCACGTATAGCAATCAATTGTGGCGGCGCCCATTTGGCCGATATCATCTTCTCGACTTGACCAATAAAATTCAAAAGGTTCAAATAAACATAATCAAAAAACAGAATCGTAGTTTTTCATTTAGAAAAAAAATGAGAGCCAAACATTGGAAATAAGACATCGGATGACTTCTTTTGGCCCACCTGTCCTAACTTGCTTTCGTTAATGAATTAAAATTATATAAATCTTATTTACAATTAGCAATATAATCATACACTTTTTTAAAGCAAATTCATTTCCACATACATTTTGTACGGAACGGTTTTTTTGTTGATATTTTGAGAACGGATTGACTGATTTCATTGATTTTTTTGAACGAGAAGGGTCATGGAAGCGGGATGGAGTTGGTTAAATCTTATGCCCGGGTTAAGTCTCAAGGTCGAAGTGGGGTCGAAGTATTTTAAGTCTTCTTTTAATTTTTTATTAAACTGAATTTAATTCACCTCATTAGTTTTTTGATTATGAGGCGGTACAAACTACCCAAGTCAGCTAGTAAATTTATAAATTAATGTACAAGTGCATGCCGCTAAAGCACAGATACGAAGCCTTGCCCCGTACGATCAACGGAGTTATATGGTGTGTGGTAGCGCTCTAGATCCCATCATCTAGATCGATCCATGAAGAAGGTCTCCATTTTTACCTGAAGGACGTGCTTTTGAAAAGGGATGGATATTTCACAGATTGGAAATTTCTAGAAAAGTCCATAACATTCGAGAGCATTTCACAACATTCCAGATCACTCTGAAATATATGGAATATTTGGGAATAGTCTGGAACATTGTGGACCAATGGAAGCCTTCTCATAACAACTCCTTGAGCGAAGCCGGCTACCCCAACTTGTAATATTATAAATGAAAAAGTTAATACCTACCTATATTTTGCACGCACTCAACTGGGCTATGAAAACTGGCTTAAGAAAATATTGTCATATGATCTTCTTTTTGGCCGGGTTCTAATTGACCTAAGCAGCGAGTTACTCTAAACAATGGTAAATCAAATCCAGGTAAGTCAAGTATTATATTTATAGCATTTATGGTCATCAAAGCAGGTTTCTTTAAAGAGCTCTCGACGGTCGACAGCGCTTAAAAACATTTTTAGATTTTATAAAACCTTTCAAAGACTTAATATAAATTTACGAGAAATTATCCGAGCGTATTACGACTTGATTGAGCTTTTGTGGGGCTGTCGATCTCATACCTCAATTTTCTTGAACGTTTCGATGATATTTAAATACCTCGACGACCTCTGTGTCGCAGTGGGTGAAGGTCCGCCTGAGATAAAGAAGGTTGTGGGTTCGATTCTCGGCACGAGACGAATGTTTGCATTACCTATCTGCAGATATTTGTCTCAGGTCTGGGTGTTTTCTATGCATAATAATATATGTATATATTTACAAAAAATATATATTAAAGTAGTAGGTAGGTGATAACCTACCTATATCAGTCCCGTGGCATGTACCTAACCATATTTTGATACCAAAAAATGAACTTGAATTTGATTCCCATAATACAAGTTCTGCTTAGTTCGGGGCTACATGAGGCTGTGCGATAAGGATAACTGATAAACTCTGGTGATAATTTTTTTTTTTTTTTTTTTTTTTTACTATCCTATTTCGTCCCACTGCTGGGCAAAGGCCTCCCTCAAACTCTTCCACACATCTCTGTCTTTGGCGGTCTCCCACCATTCCTTCTCAAATGCATCAAGATCGTCCCGCCAACGCTTTCTCGGCCGACCCCGATGTCGCCGTCCGCAAGGTGTCCATTTTGTAGTGATGTTTGCCCACCTCTCTGGGAGCATACGGCTGACGTGTCCCGCCCAATCCCATTTAAGTCTAGCTGTTTGGTGGCCTGCATCGGCGATGCCAGTTAAGGAACGCAGCATAGTGTTTCGTATGCGGTCGGTTCTTCTGTAGCCTAGGACGCTGCGTTCCATTGCCCTCTGGCAGATTTTAAGCTTGGACTTTTGAAATTCTGTTAACGACCATGTCTGTGAACCGTAAGTTAGGACGGGTAGGATGCACATATCGATGAGCTGGCGTTTTAATGTCAAAGGGAGTTCACCTTTCATGTGTTCTTTCAAAGACCAGAAGCTTTTCCAGGCATTTTGGATTCGACGATCGATTTCTCGATCCTGCCTGTTTTGGAAGGATACTATCTGGCCCAGGTAGGTGTACTCATCGACGTAGTGTATTTCCTGCCCATCTACTTCGACCTTAAGCTTCGTGTTATTCGACATGATCTGGGTTTTTAGACGGTTCATGCGAAGTCCAACCTCAAGACTTGCTGCGCTCAGTTCCTGGAGCATTTCCTGCAGTTCGGTTGCTGTTTGTGCAAAGAGGACAATATCATCGGCGAAGCGCAAGTTGGTAAGGCGTTTGCCGTTTACATCAATGCCTTTGGATGCCCATGATACAGCTAAGTTCTTGAATACTTCCTCAAGTGTACATGTGAATAAGATTGGGGAGAGTGGGTCTCCCTGCTTAACACCTTTTCGTATTTGAAAAGTACGACCGGTGGAATTAAGTTTCATATTTGCTGTGCTTTGATTGTAGATTAATTTTATGAGGTCTATGTATGTTTTGTCTACGTGTTGGCTATCTAAAGATTTAAATATTGCGGAGTGTTTAAGGCTATCAAAGGCTTTAGTGTAGTCTACAAAGGCTATGTAAAGAGGTTTATGAAACTCGGTGTACTTTTCGATGACTTGATTTAAAGTATGTAAGTGATCTGTTGTGGAAAATCCTGAACGAAATCCGGCCTGTTCTGGTGGTTGGTGTTGGTCCAGTACAATACTGATACGATTTTGAATAACTTTGATAAAAGACTTGTACAAATGTGACACTAGGCTAATTGGTCTATAGTTGCCGATGTCACTTTTATCGCCTTTTTTGTGAAGAAGGACAATATTAGAGTGACACATTTGCTTGGGAAGCTCGCCTGTTATTAGTATGGTGTTGAATAAATTAGTGATGTGTGGTAGTAGGGTCGGTGCACCTATTTTTAGAGCTTCAGAGGTTATTCCATCTTCTCCTGGACTTCTATCATATTTCATGGATTTTAGTGCATCATGAACTTCTTTGCCACTTATGAAAGGAATGGTTTCAGGCTTACTATAGTGAATAGTTTCAATATTGTTTGTGTTATCCGAGTATAGTTCTTCGTAAAAGTGTGTGCATATTTCCATAACTTTTTCACGGCTATTTTGTTTGCTTCCATTTTGATCGTAAAGACAATTTATCCAATGTTTGCCTCTTGATATTCCTTGCTTAGATGTTCTCAAAGAAGTGTGTTTTTCAATAGCTGTTTTTATAAGATGTAAATTTAACGATCGGATGTCTTTCCTAATACTACGTTTTACTTTCCTATCCAATTTTGTATATTCCGTCGTGCAAATTTTAACTTTTTCTCTTTCTGTTATAAGTTTTTTAGTTTCATTTGAAAGTTTAGCTTTGTTTTTTACTGTGCCCTTGATTTTCTTACTGCTTAAGTCAATTCCCTTGATTATGCTTTGATATTGGCGTTCAGCATCTTCTGGTTCGTCGGTTTTCAACCTGGAAAAGTGGTTTAAAAGTTCTAAGTTAAAAATATCAGAATTTTTAAATAGGGTATTTTTTGAGTGTCGTTTGATTTTGGTAACAAATTGTCTAGATCTATGGATTTTAAAGTTAAACTTGATTTTGGCGCGAATAGGTCGGTGGTCCGAACTGTATTGTATTCTATTAATGGCGCAAATATCTTTGATTATATTTAAGTCGGAAGAAAGCACAAAGTCTATTTCGTTTTTTATGTTTCCGCCAAGAGACACCCATGTCCACCTCCTCTGCGGTTTTTTGTCAAAAAAACTGTTAGCAACACTCAAACTCTGGTGATAATGTCCAGCATTATTTATTTATTTTGATATATTTACTTAACTGACGGAATAAGAGAATAACGATAGCCGCCGCCGTTGGTTTTAAAAAAAACCAAAATACTTTTAACACATTTAATAAAAATTATTACAAAGTGAAATTATTCTAAGTACAAACTAGCAATGAAACTACGTCCGGTCGATTTAAGTACCAAGAGTAGAATGGCTGCCCGTCGTTTCCGCGAGCCGCGCGAATGTAGTAATTGCGTCAATGCTGAGTCCGCAGTCGTCGCCTTGTACCGGTCGAACACAATGGAATGTGGCGCCTCGTGGTCTTGATCAGCATTATAGGTACATGCTAGGTATGTAACACCTCCATCCTCAGAAGAGCAACTATTTGAGAACGTTGAGCGAAAATGTTGCGGGGACTGATCTTCGGGTTCGGGTTCCTTCAGGAACGGCATAGGGATGCTCTTCAGTATTTTGTCCATCTTTGGTTGATGGTTTTTCAATGGATATTTCAGCACGCCTCATGTACCGTCGCACGATGATGACGATGATGAGTGCAGTTGCACCGAATAGTGACGCATAGAATGGTAGCGTCGTGTGATAAAATGTTCCATCTGCGGGTTTCAGTTCTATCGGTTGCTGAATTAATATCTTTTCCTCGATATGGTGCAGTCTCTTGAGATTAATAGATTGAAGTTTAAGATGTGGGATGCTGCTGACGTCCTCTGTGCTGTAGTTTTTAGGAAGTTCAGTAATCTTCAGCGGCTGTCCTTTGATTTGATCGTTGATATTAATCAGAGTGAATTCTTCGGTTCGTAGATAACATCCTTGCGGGATCGTGGCGAAATAACTTCCTGCCAAGCTCATATATTCTTGACGATTGCAGTGAAGTTCCGTCCTCGTGGGCCGTGGAAAGATAAGTGTGTAATGGCGGTCGTCCAGCTGCTCCATGGCTTCTCTCGTGAGAGTGATCTTCGTTGGCTGGCATAGCTCGTCCAGGGATTGGTGAATGATGAGGTTCTGGATGCAATCAGGGTGTTCCCGTGGATGGTGATTGACCGTTTCTTCGCAGAGATGATGTCGGTTTAACTTCGGGCATTCAGCCTCCATGTACATGAAAGCTTTCCCGTCGGTTGCCATGAAAGGATATGGGGGAATAAAGGTTTGGTTAAGTTTGTTAGGGACTATGGAAAGTTTATAGAGATCAAAGCTATTAGGGGAGACTATGGGGAATTTAAATATAATTACTATTCTTTTTCCGCTAAAATATGAACCTGGTTTTATTATAGTGTAGTATTCTCTTAGGTCCTCGTTTAGTATACTATCGATGCTATAGATAGTTTTAAGTCTACTTAACATATTTTCTAAGTTATCTATTCCTAACATACTATGATGAGTGCTCGATGCACGAATAAAAGCTAAAATATTTTCTAACCTAGTTAACTCTAAAGATAAATCATCTGTGTTCTCACTGATGATGGCTAAGAGCTGAGCAAACTTCGCGTATTTGAGAAGATTGTTATCAGCATAAGCTTTATGATCTAATATTAATTCTAATGTCCTATTTATCTTCTCCTGATTTTCTGCAATACTCGCAATTAACATGGTATGTTGGGCCATCCAGTCTTTGTTAAGGCTAATATGGTTATTGAACTCAGATAATATCCTATGTTCATTATTTTCCATGATCTTAATAGCACTATTATATCTTTCCGCATCTGAATGATCCAAGTTACCAGTAACGCTTTTAATTATAGATCCTAGACCATCAATTAGACCTCTTTTAACGCGATTTGGCTCTAAGGTTTTAAGTTGGGAAGTTATTTTAGAAAGCTTGTTATTAAGATAGTCAATCTGCAATTCGTACAAAGCTAAAGTATGGTTGTCTAGTTTGGCCTTAAAGTAGTCTAGTTGGTTATGAATAGAGTCGAGTCGATTTTCTAAGTCCGTTAATTCAACATACTGTATAAAGGAATGGTAGTGAGTAATAAGTTTGGCCGACCCAAGCTTAAAGGGAAGAAGTCCGGGTCCATTGTCAAGGCTTTCAAGTCTTATCTCCAGTGCCAGCGTCAGGTGTAGTACGAGTAGTAGTCGAATCCTGTAACAATTTGGATTTCTTAGGGACTCGCTTAAGACGGTTTTTGGCTATAGGGCTTTTCTTTTTAGACGTGTAGATGTGGATCGGAAGATCAGCAAGGACAGTATCCTGGGTATACCGAGGTGCTAATTTCTGTCTAGCTGCGAAAGGATTTTTGACAAATACTTGCTGATACGGTTCATACTCTACTTCAGGTTCTCGATTCTTATTCCTATTATTCATCATGTTTGTACGGTCAGTTGTCGTAGCTTCATTAATAAGTTCGTATACTGTCTTCATCTGTTCACGATGCGTAACTATGTACTGCTGCATCAAATGTTCAGTCAAGTTAAAGTCTAATGGGTCTCTAGGGTCAAAATGTCCTCTAACTATGTCATGGGGTCTACATTTGGTGAAGCTATGAACCGAGCTATTATAAGCTAGTATTGCGTAAGGCATTTGGTTGACTGTGGGTTCACCTTTTTGCTTTAGCTTCAATATACGCAAATGCTCTAATAGGGTGGAGTGGAACCTTTCGACAATACCATTATCGTTGGGTGAGTTTGGTAGAGTTCGATGGTGGTTTACTTTATGTAGACGTGTGAATTCAGAAAACAGTTGGTTTGTGAACTCAGTCCCATTGTCAGTAACTAGAGTCAAAGGTAGTCCGTGGTGCGTACAGTAAGTCAATAGTCCTTGTAGGATACTGACTGCAGTACCGTCGCGTAAGTGATAGGCCTGTGCGTACTTCGAGAATGAGTCTACGAAAGTCAAGTATTTCTCTGATTCTACTGTAAATAGGTCCATGTGTACTATTTCAAATGGCTTGGATGCTGGTGGTACAATGTTGAACTGGGGTCTAATTGGATTCCTGTCATATTTAGTTTGACCACAGACTGTACATTCATTAATATATTTAGTTATTTCCTCCTTCATTTTCGGCCAGTAGTACCGCCGAGATAGGGCCAGATAGCATTCGTTTATGCCCCTATGGTTTGTCTTGCCATCGTGATAATGTTTTATTATCTCCTGCTGTCTCAAATATTCCTTGACGTCTTCTAGCTCAGTTTTTGCTAAAACTAAGTTCATAGAAGAGCTCTTGAAATGTTTTTGGATGATCGGAATGATTGCGTACATGCCTAAAGTTGGAGTGATCTTAAGCGCAGTCTTAACCTTTGGGTTAACATACTCTTTTATGGCTTTAACAACGTCTTCCTCTAGGGAGGACTCTGAGACCTGTATGAATGTACGGGTGTGAGTGGCAAAAGGTTTAGTCGCTGTCGTCCGTCGCTTAATGTCTCCTACGATAGTAAAGCTAATCTGTCTGTGAAACTTGTTAAAAGGTTCGTCAGTTATTGGGATCTCAAGTATTGGATTTTCAGCGCTAGTATGAGCGGTAACTGTCGCAGAACCTGAGCGCTGTGACTCGGGATGCTGTGCCATTAATGAGTCTAATTCAGAGAATAATGATTCTATCTCTTCGTTATTAATCTCAACTCGTGATAACGCGTCTGCATTAGTGTTGGATTTTCCTGGTTTATGTTGGACTGTAAAGTTATATTCACTAAGTTTTAATCTCCAACGAGTGAGCTTTGAGTTGGGTTCTTTTAGGTTCATAGCCCACTGTAAAGGCTTGTGGTCTGAAAGAACTTTGAATTTACGACCGTATAGATATGGCCTAAAATACTTAGTAGCCCACACAATGGCTAAAAGCTCCTTCTCTATAGTGGAATAGTTTTGTTCACTGTCATTTAGAGTTCTGGACGCGTAGCAAATTGGTTTGTCAGAACCAATTGGACCTTGAGATAATATGGCTCCCAAAGCTACGTTTGACGCGTCTGTTGTCAATAGAAAGTCTTTGTCAAAGTCGGGGTATTGAAGTATTGGGTCATTAGTCAGTAGTTTCTTACATCTTTCGAAACAGTTAACGTAGTCTGAGTCCAAAGTTATCTTGTTAGCTTTCTTAAGGCATTTGGTCATGGGTTTAGTCACGCGGGCAAAGTCAGGTATGAACTTCCTATAGTAGCCTAAAAGTCCCAAGAATTGCTTTATTTCTTTGGTGGTCTTTGGCAAAGGATATTTTTTAATTGCTGCAATTTTGTCAGGGTTTGGCTTAATACCATCTCTACTGATTATATGACCAAGATAAGCTGTTTCTAATTGTAAAAATTCGGATTTATCCATCTGAATTTTAAAATTGGATTCCCGTAGTCTAGTAAACACTTTCTCTAGGTTAATCATGTGCTCCTGTAAAGACGTACTAAAGACGATTATGTCGTCAAGGTAAACGAGGCAGATCTCGTTCTGTAGACCTCTAAGGACATTGTCCATCACCCTTTGAAAAGTAGAGGGCGAGTTTTTCAACCCCATAGGCATCCGGAGAAATTCGAAATGCCCGTGCTCTACATTGAAGGCGGTCTTCGAAATATCATTAGGGTTCATTTCTACTTGATAAAACCCTGATGCCAGGTCTAAGGTGGTAAAGTATTGGCACCTACCAAGTTTATCTAAAACGTCAGAAATGTTGGGGATTGGATATTTGTCATCTATGGTCTTGTCGTTTAGTTTACGGAAGTCTACTACCAGTCTCCACTTCTGTTTTCCAGAAGCGTCAGCTTTCTTGGGTACTACCCAGATAGGTGAGCTCCAGGCGGAGTCGGATGGTCTTATGATCCCTTGTTCTAGCATCTTCGTGATCTGGTCCCTAACTTCCTGTCGATGTACGTAGGGGTACCTATAGCTCTTTGTATAGACAGGTAATTCATCGGTCGTCCTAATATTGTGCTTAATTTTATTCGTAAAAGTCAAAGCTTCACCTTCGATATAAAAGACATCAGAGTACCGAGCGCATAAAGTTTCTAAGTTAGCTTTTTCTTCAGCATTAAGGTGTTTTGTCCGAAGTTTCGATAGAACATTTTTTACGCGTGAAGAGTCTTGTTCAGGGCGCGTGCACTCGATATTGCAAACATCTACTTGTGTCGGTCGGTCGAATGTGATAACTATGTCATTGTCTGTAAAGTTTTCTATCTCTACGGGTCCCGTCTTGTCAGTCACGTTGGTTATACACTCGTGAATAAGGCAGTTACACATCATTTGTTCACTCACATATACGTCACCGTCAGGGTACTGGATGGGGATGTTAACTACTCTGGATGAATGAGCAGGAATAGTCTCCTGTTGATTAGTTTTCCTACATTGGTAACGACACATAGGAATGCGAGCAAATTCAGTCACTAAAGCATTGTTCTTAAGGTCGATTTTACAATTTTCTAATAGATCTAAACCTATTAAGCCGTCGAAATAGTTGTGGAACTTGTAAACGAATAGTTTTATATTTTTTTGTTCGCCGAATTCCACAAAATGAGGTATTGTGATCGAATGATCATGAACGCTCGTTACACGTGAATTCGTTACTTCAAAAGGATCTAAATCCTTGGGCACGTGTGAAAAGTAATTATCGGTCGCTTCAGGACTTATGAATGATTGATTTGCCCCGGTGTCTACAAGTAATTTAAGTGGCGGATCCGAAATCTGAATATATCTTAACTCTTTCTTTGACTGTAAATTTAATTCTATTCTGGTTCTACGTTGCAACGACCCTTGGGAAAATCCTGGTCTTTTTGGCTAGGGGATGGTTGCGCGGGCTCAATCGCATTTGAACTCGATGGCACATTGTCATAGTACTGGGGGTCGTTCTGTGGGTCGTAGTAGCAGTCTGGAACGCTCTGGTAATCGTAATAATTACCATAGTCTGTCTCTGGATAGTAAGTCGGCTCACAGTAATAGTCAGAATAGTAATAGTCACTATAGTCATCTACCTCATTATAATTCATCTCCCTGCTTTTAAAATAATTTGTTGGGGGAGGATTGCCAAACTTTCGCCAGTCGTGGCCCTGAATAGTAGGGGGAAGGGCCTTCGTCACAAAATGGCTAACTCCACTCATAGGTTTAGGACCTTGATTCTGAGGGGGTGCGTTCCTAGGGGGCATTCTAAAACCGCTATTCTGGGCGTTATAATTAGGTGGGGGTGCCCGGAACATTTGCTGCGTACGCGAGGGTTGCATCGGCGCGCGCGGAGGGTTTTGATGGAATTGAAAAGCGGGACGCCAATGCTGAGATTGCGGTCCCGGTCCCGGTGCGGGCGCGGGTGCCTGCATAGGCCGCTGCCAGCTAGGGGTACCGAAATTAAATGACTTGGGCACAGAATAAATAGGAGCTAGGGACGGTACCTTTGATGCCGCCTGCATTTGCGAAGCTGGATTACGCCGCTCAGGTATGGAGTCATTCCTATGCTGTAGGTACATAACATTCAATTCCTCTTGGACAAATTCCAAAGCCTTTTCGATCGTCGGAGGTCTCATACACCGTATACGGGACCCGAGAGGTTCTTTAAGACCTCTTACATACGACTGCATAGTTAGTTTACGATATAAATTACGTTTTGCCTCCACGGTGGTAGGCAAGGGCTCATGCAGCGTAACGTACGTCATGATCGTGCTGAAAAGGGTTTGACATCTGTCATAAAACTCCTGTGGGGAATCATTTCCTTGTGATACTAAAGACAAATCATTATACAGGGCGGTCTCGTCCCTTTGGTCAGCAAAATTATTAATTAAAGCGTCTCTAATTCCTTGCCAATTATCTGGAATTCCGTTAGCGTTTATCGTCCTCGACGCAGGACCAACTACCTTATTTAAAATACCGTTAATAAGGCATAAATTTGTTAACTCGTGTCCTGCCTCGGTCTTAATATATTGGGTCACAAGTTGGTCACAGATCCTTATGAATCTAGTAAGGACATTAGGGTTCCCATCAAAATCTGGGACCAAGCGTAACGCTTTAAAAATTTGGTCTGGATCATTAGACGTGGACATGATTTCTTCAACTATATTATCTAAGCTACTTAAATCCCTATAACTATCTAATTCACTTTCCCTACGAGTCTGTCTATGGGGGACAGACTCTTCCCCTAATTTTCGTGGGTGGAAAATTGTGGAAAAGGAGGCAACACTTCAAAGAAAACGTTCAAAGTACTCACATTGGTTTTTCTCTGCACTGATTGCCAAGTGCACCACGACAGCGTGCTCGTAGATTCAGAATACCTCGATGAAGTCCTTGAGAGAACAAACAGGGGTCTGTTCGTCTGGAGTCGATCCTGGATTCCTGGACGAATAACCCGTTGCTTCCAGGTATCCTACCGGCTGCGCCAATAACGATAGCCGCCGCCGTTGGTTTTAAAAAAAACCAAAATACTTTTAACACATTTAATAAAAATTATTACAAAGTGAAATTATTCTAAGTACAAACTAGCAATGAAACTACGTCCGGTCGATTTAAGTACCAAGAGTAGAATGGCTGCCCGTCGTTTCCGCGAGCCGCGCGAATGTAGTAATTGCGTCAATGCTGAGTCCGCAGTCGTCGCCTTGTACCGGTCGAACACAATGGAATGTGGCGCCTCGTGGTCTTGATCAGCATTATAGGTACATGCTAGGTATGTAACAAGAGTCTAGTATTTTCTCCTTAAAAGGTAAATAAAATAAATAAAATAACAACTAGTAATCGTAATGAAATTGGTATATCCGAGTTTTAAAATGCGCCATGCGATTCATGAAAAAATATTTGACAAGTGATCGTTTAAAAACACTGTTCTAGATGTAATATCTTACTAGTGACCTTTGCTGTTCCCCAAATATACCTACCGAATTTAAGTCATGCGGTATGACAGGGTTACAGATCAGTAATTGAAGACCACGCAAAACCACAGCTTCACATCGTACGAAGCTACAGCACGCACGGGTTAGTGCTTACTGGCGCGAGCTGACTCGACGTCGGCAATCATCTGAACTAGTGTGAACAAACAGTAACCACACCTGCATTGCAGGCATATTAGACCACGCGTCTGTCTGTCTGTCTGTCAGTCTGTCTTAGTAGGACTGTCTTACACTTAGCATAGTATAATAAGAGTAAGCGACTAAGTCAGCTTAGGCTTGACTAATTAGTCAGTAAGACAGACTGAATACCGCGTGTTATAATAAGCTTTTTACTTTACTCTAGCAATATAATTTTATTTTACCTTTATCATTTGAGATTTATAATTTTGAATTAGAAGCGTTGAAGTTGGTTGACGAAATGCAAAATGTGGTCCTTAAGAACTAATTGGTATCTTCATTCACCGATTCGATTGATACTTAGTATATCTTTGCCAGGTGGAGTGACGATCTGATGCTAAAGGATGCTGGTAAAAGCTGAATCCTTTCGGCTGAGGACAGACTGTAATGGCGCTCATTAGGTGAAGCCTGTGTCCAGCAGTGGACTGCTATAGGCTGAAGATTATGATGAAATCTTATTCCGACGAATGAAAATGTACCTACCAAATGGCTTATACTTATACCTAACTGTTATAAGATGGTTTCATGGATAATAAGTCTGTTAAAAATCTAAAATATTTTTTAGTAGGCTTAGCTAATATTCATGTCAATATTACTAATGTTAATGTTAATGTCGTACTTATACGACAAACAAAAACTTTTATTTAAGTTCCATTTATTTAGGCAAATAAGCAGGCAATTAACTACTGACCAGGGAACGAAGCTAAATAATAATCGGAAAATACGTTGGAAAGGGTATAAACAAACAAAATAGTCAAATAATATTTCATAAATAGAAAGTATACCACACCACCCACACACCACACCAGCCTATATCAGTCCACTGCTGTACATAGGCCTCCCCTAATAAAGAGGGATATACCCATAATCCCCACGCTGGGCATGCGGGTTGGGGATCGCAGGGCACGCTTCTCGCACCACCGACGCTGCTGCCCGTCGGTGGCCAGGGGATTTAGATGTGCCGATGTAGGCTGTGCTTTGCCGCAATCAGCCGGCCGCCAGAGCCCCGTTCGTTGTTTAGCAGGATGCACCACGTGCAGGTGAGATTGGCTTGGGTTCCGAAGATTGGAACCCCGTACATCAAAGTATACTATAACGAAGAATTACTAGAATATAGAATTTAAGAGCTCTATAAACAACATGTATGTAGGTACCTACGTAATAAACGATTTGAATTTGAATTTGTATTCTCTCTGCCATTTTATATCTTAAAGAAGCGTTCGTGACTTACCTACTTCTGTATTCTTATCAGATCATCTTGCTTAAGCAATACTCCGCCCGGTAGCTTCTTAGATGGGTGACCGTTTAGATTCCAGTCGCCAAGCCATGTCGGACGCTTTTGAGCGGCCTAAAAACTCCGACGCTAACATTGACCAATTATCTCATATGAAGGAGGAAGAAACTACCTACTTGGTGGTCATATACCGATACATAGGTCGAAAGATACCTATTCTACATTATTTTGATAAAAATAGACATGTACAATATGTAGCACGGGTATTATAATACCTACTGGACTAAGATTCTAAGCCAGATAGGTCGGTCCGGAATATCCTTAGCTCAGTCGATTTATGAAGCCTATAAACTTGACAACGCCACTTAAGTTCCCTTTCGTAGACGCCTGAAAACTGTCGGATTTCGAACAAAATACCCTCCCATTTATTACAATAATGTTGGGGTAAGACAAAACGGTGATTTTAATAAGCATTAGCAAAAATAATTTTTAAAATGTATTGGTATGATGAGAAAGATGATTGGTTTTCAGGGTACCGTCGTAGATATCGTTCACAGAAACTGTATAAATGAAAGAAGATTTCAAAGGAAATGGTATCCGGTAATTGGTAAGAGAAAATCTTTGAAGGATTTTTTATTTAACCTATACACGACATCCAACATGCACCTAATAAAGCAAAATCTGGGACGATGGCGCAGAAGGCTGAGGGGTTCGCCGTGAGACAAATGTTTGTATGACTTTTAAATATTTGTCTCAGGTCTCGGTGTTTTCTATGCATAATATACAGGGTTATAGGTTAAGTCGACCTAGATCCTGGAGGGGGTTGTAGCTTCCGTAATTCCTGACTGATTTGACTATGGAACATTCTACCCAAAACTTAACCGTTTTTACGATATTGATATAAGTTTTCTTAAAAAACATACCGATATTTTTGTCTATTGGTCTATTATTTTGGATTTTTGGCATATAATTTATTTGAGTTTGCGATTTTCGTGTAGTAGATAAGTTGCTTTCTTATTCCTAACACTAAAATTGCAGTTAACTGAACCAACTGGGTTGCAGTAGACGATTGATTTTAAAAAAAAAATTGATTGTAAACTTAAAATTCCAGTATCGTATTCCATCAAATCAGTCAGGAATTATGGAAGCTACAACCCCCTCCAGGATCTAGGTCGACTTAACCTATAACCCTGTATATGTACTTATAAAATAAAAAATATATATGTCCTGTTGTTCCCAAAAATAGAACCTCTGCTTAGTTTGGTGAAGCTGTGGAGGTAATAATTTCAAGCATTATTTACTTAGGTATAAATATTGTTAGGTACTTACGTGCCTTCAAGAAGAGATTATATTTACGTGTTACGTCGTAGATATAGATGTTGTTATCGGTAATTGAATGTTCCTAATCTATCAGGTGACAGTATTTTTGTTACTTTGCAAGCGTCGAATCTTCATGGAAGGAATTATCTCTGTGTTGCAAGACGCGGGGCGATCGATCGCGGTCTGCGCAACAAGTGCTCAGTCTCAGCCAACGCCAGGCATAACAAGTTAATAGGTACATAGATTCACGCCTGTTTCTTAAAATGTCAATGTTCAATGTCCAATCTTTGTTTGATCTAAAGATTTAAAAGAATATACTTCACAGGTTGTCCCATATAAATTTGATTCCTGAAAGATTGGTACTTTTCCCGGAAAACTCAAAAAAACCTCATCCTCACTTGTAATTTTCGCCCTATGATCACCAATATCTCCGTCAATTGTGAACCGATTTTCAACATTCTTTAGGGCAATAAGTAAGAAGTGATTTATTTGAGGTCAGTTTATTTTAAAAAAAGTTCTTTGTTACTCTGGTTGATATCATAGGCCGTCACTAAAAAAGTGTCACACTTTATTTTCAAAAATCATTAATTAAAAGTGACTTCACTACACCAACTTAATTTTTTTCTACTTTTTTATAATGTAATAACAGAAAAACAAATGATTTATTATATCATTTTTTAATCCAAAGACAATCATACTAAGTATTTAAGTACAAATATTATGTATTTTTAAATTCTTTAATGTAGGAATTATTAATAAAGATATCGATACTACCATTTGAGATAAATAGTTAAATTAATCTTAAACACGTTAAATTTCCTACACATTGTCAAATCCATCAGTGCTTAGTTTACAAAAAAAACTAATTTGTTAAACGTCATAATCCACGTTTAGTAAAGAAATAAATATAATTACATATAAAAAAAATGTCTAACGCATTTTATCTGCGAATAGAAATTAGATCGTCTCAAATACCTAAGTACAATATCTTCTAAAATATTTACTACACCCACCCACACACAATTTATTCAACGAAATACTTGTTAAGTATCCTAAGTAGGTACTCAGAATCACATGTTCGTAAATAATTATATAATTTTACACCGATCTAAACAATTTTAGAGCAAATTAGAATATAATAACATTTTAAAGTTACTTATAATGAAAAAAAAAAACACTTTTAAAAAAATAATATACAACTCTTCAAAAAAAGGCACATCCATAACTTTATTGAAAACCGCTAATAAACACATACATATATTGGTGTCTAACTTTTTATTTGATGTATTAACTTAACTTAAAATAATGTCTAATTACAAAAATATAAAATGATGATACATAAAAAAACATGGATACCAAAATAAAACATATAAAAAAACTATTGATATATATTCGGAAACTTCAGAATAACGTTTAATAAAGAAGTACATACTTAATTAAAGAGATTGAGCTACTCAAATAATAAAAATAATACTAATGTAGACATAATTACATTTTTATAATATAGAATTTTACACTCATCAATAGTTTATATATGCTATATTTTTATATAAGACTACACATTTATCAATAATTATAAACGGGAAACTTTGAAAAACAATCTAAATACCTCCTTATAATATTTCATATTATGCGTTTCTCATTAAATTATATTTTCTTTGTGAAAAAAAATAACAATGTACTTATATATTGAGGACAAAGGAATAGATTATTCTACAAGTAGGATCTGATAAATGCCTATTACCACGTCAATGAGCTCTTCGTTGACGTTGATATAACATCAAACATTAATTACAATGTCATGACTTACTTCAATTCAATTATACTGACTGAATGTGAGTAAATTGAAAACGTTTAAATTAAATCAACTAGGTAATTACAAACGCTTAACTCATATTGTAATTGTAAACTGAAATGAAAATTAGAATACTATAGTTCAAGTAATTGAAAATCGCTTATTTTTATTGTTTAATAAATCAATCTACTATGTGGTTGAAACAAATACCAAAATTAATATTTGAACATACAACAAAGTTCAACAAATATAACAGCCTGTCCAGATAGAACGATTCACACGCGAGTCAAGTCGGGCATAGCCAATCATTCTTATAAATATCACGTGAAATTTGACGTGCGTCCGTGTTGGCTCAAAGAGTTTTATTAGAGAGCGCGCGCTTTGAACAAAAATCTGAGCCAGATTTTTCTCAATAAAAATGGCCATGTGTCTCTTTTCCACTGTGTAACACTAAAGAAGAAACGAGACACAACCCTCCTTTTGGATAATACATTAGGCACAGATTTTTGTTCAAAAAGCGTCTCCCATTATAAGAACTCCTTGGATTGGCTACACGCGACTCAACTCGCGCATGAATCGCTTCATCTAGACAAGCTTTCAGTCTAAAAGTAACATGTTGTTACGTAATGAAAATTTCTTTAGCGTAATGGTTGACATTTTGTTGTTCGTAAAAATGTAAATAATAAAGGTAATCTAGATTAAAAATGTGAAAAATTTACACAATATACTTACTGTTTAGTAGATACTTACTTATTTTATAGAAACCAGTCATATATACCCTTTCCCACCAAACAGAGACCTATCACGTTTAGTTATAATACTTTCCAGAACATCATCCTTAATAAATAGTTATTTGATGAATCAAACGAAATGTTTTATTAAACATAAAAAACGAAAGTTATCATATATAAGTATATGTTATGTCCAAATACCTTATTATATAGAACTTTATCAGATACTGCTAATGAAAGCTAATCTTAATTTATATCAGAAGATTTTTTATTACCTAGCATAACCATAAATTTGTGGCATCACTGACGACGGTAAGATTCAACTAAACACAATAAACTTGTATTTTTATAGGTGTTACGAGATGTTATAGTCCTAGGAGTGTAGAAACATATCTCTTAATGACAGATAAAATATTTTTATTATCATAGTTATGTTATGACACCGACAAAACGGCAAATTCAGAAACACTCATAATTAGTTAAAATTGTAACTATTGAATTAGATAAGTGCGGTATATTGTTTATTATGCATTAATTATTCTTTACTATAGGTAATCTGAAATCTATTAAAACACGAACAATGATTTCCACATATTAATTACAATTCACATCTACTTACGTACAAAATATAGCAGACAGAGATGTAGAAAATTCGAAACTTACTATTCTAAAGAACCTTAAATAACACTCATTCTTTTTCAATGCAGTCAGTCGATCACGAAATTTGCGACGTCCATATTCGAATTGCTGCATCTACTCAATTCCGATCTACAAAGCGTCGTAGAACACAATTTACTTACCTGAAAAGGGCTATCTTTTTCATGTTTACCAATTCATGAAAAATTAATTTTTCACTTACAGTACAAAAATAATTAAACAAATAACTCCTTTAGTACTTATTACTTTTATTAAATCAAAGTAAATGCACTTTGATAAAAAGGTCTTTGATAAAATATAAAAATATCTTCACGATTTTAAAAACAATAAATAGCCTATTTTCGGATAATTCGCCTATTCTTCAACAGTTCGTATATTTTTTGCAAATCAGCCATTTTTGTAGTTGAGCACAATTGGGACGTCACGAGCTCGTAAACCTACGAGTATAACTAGACGTCTGACTGATGATCTAAGTGATGACGCACGAGTTGCGTTTGTTGCTGTGACGCTCTCGGATTTGCTGGAGATGGGCCAACTGGGCTGCGGAGGGCACATGAGGAGCCGCGGAGTTGGGAGGAGTGGGACTAGACCCTGGAGGCCCCTGGGGTCCCGTCGGCAACGACTGTCGCCGACGCCGTCGCAACGCCGGTGACAGGTTATACTTCACCTTAGCCTGCACCAGAAGCTCCTTGAAGATTTGGGATACATTGATGTTGTCTTTGGCTGAGGCTTCGACGAAACCGTTCTCCCAATCGACGGTGACAACGGACTCGGTCGTGTGGAATTCAACCTGTTGAACACAATTGAATTCAGATTAAGTGATAATGTAAAAGATATATTAGAAAGCCCAATCGCAATCGATTGGGTCCCTGTGAAAAGTAACCAGAAAGTAAGTATCATTATGGAAATCATAGTGACAATGTAAAATAATAAGGTACCTACTAATCAAGATAGCTTAGTAAGAAGAGAAGGTTTTAATTGTATCTTACTTCAAATAGGTAATTATGTATTGCTACACGTGAAAACTTCGCTAATTCGAAGAGGGAGTTAGTACCTACCTAAAACATTATTCGGAAATCGGCCAGGCTCGAAGTAAGTTAAATGAGCTTCTACGAGATGTGTATCGCTGTTTTATGAGCCAAGTTTAAAACGCTTAACTTAGATGTAAGTACTTCATTTGGAACGTGCTTCGAAATGAGCAGGTGTTTTGAAGTTAGATATTATGAAATTATTATTGGTGGATGTTGAAGTTAATACGAGTAAAAATATTCTTATATAGATTATGAAACACAAGACGAGTTTGGCTCATCTTACTTACTAGCTAAATAAATCGATAACTAGAAATGCTCATGTAATGATTATAGGCCCATGAAAGCTGGTTCAAAAATAAAATGTAGATTTAAGATATATTTATAATATATTAATGATGACGTATACCCACGGTCAATGTGTTTAAGAAATAATTCAAAACTTTTATGAACTTAACGACAACACAACACAACATCAACCTATATCAGTCCACTCCTGGACAAGGCCTTATTTAGGAGAGATGCTCATAAACCCCACGCTGGCCATGCGGCTCGGGGTCGCAGGCCACAGTTTTTTGACTCCGCGCTGGCCGACCCTGCTGCAAATCCGCGATAAGTGAATGTAGCTGTACGGTTCAGGGAATAGCAGGCTGCACTATGCCACAGTCAGCCAGCCGCCAGAGCCCCGTTTGTTATTTAACAGGGGCAGGTGAGGTTGGCTTGGGTTCCGAAGATGTAGGCTGGAACGCCTTACACTCCCAAGGACAACAATTCAAGGTAAATCTTCAAAGTGGGCGTAAACGTTTAGTCAAAAGTTTGATTGGTACAGAATTATAGCAGTTAAAAATCTAAAATGGTAATTGACGTGTGCAATGTCAAATTAATCAATTCATCTCAGATTTTAGCAATGTCATAGGCAATGTCATAGGCAAGCACTCCCAATCAGGCAGAAAATATGTCTGCACTGGATTTTCACCATTTTTCAGCTGTGAATGCTTTCAGGGGTATAAATTGCAAAAAAAGGAAATCTATTGTTAGATACGTAGTTTGCCTTGTTCATTGAATGGAGGCAACGGGATAAACTTTGTTTCCGCTTGTACGGCTGTACGCGACGGATATTGTGTAGACGCCTGAGGTCATGTATTGCTCTGCCCAAAGGTTAGATCAAAATATAGGTATTTTTGTTTAGATTGAATATAGTTTGTTACTTTAAAATCGAACGGTTAACAGTAATTTTTAATGGAGGTATGGAATAATAGATGGAAAACCTTACTCTCATCAATAATGTAAAGTACAATGGGTTCAGTACATTTTTTGTGGGTAGTTTTGCCATGGAATCCTTGAATATCCTAAACGAAGTTAACTTAACATTACAATATTAAGTTCCAACTCCACAGTTTCTCTAAGTTTCTAAAATTTATAAGCCCATAATAATACCTAACAGTCAGAGTAGAATTCATTCCTATTTCCAACTTTAACTGTACAAACATATAAGATAGCCTATCCACACCAGTTATAACAAAAAGCTTTATTCAATATAAGCTCTACTGTATTATTTCCTCCAATGAGCCGCGGTTCCTATAATGTGCGGAAAGCGCAGTGGTGCGGATATTGGCTCGTCAGCTGCTATCCTCGAGCTATTGTCGAGCTTCCGCCGGGACCTTATCTAACTTTGTCGCAGCTACCTCTAAACTTTTCACTCGTTTTAATGCATTTTCGAGGGAAACATATTTAAACATAAAAAGTAATTTTAGTCAATCGAGATTTAAAGAGTTTTGTTTTTGCATTATATTTACTTTTAGGTTAGAGTAAAACATTACTAAATTAGATTTTAAACATAGATTTTTTTTGTTATCTATGGAATACATTCCTGAAATTTATAAAATTACGTGCTCTATTTGCAAATGATCGGACAAACAGTGGTACGTAATAATTGATGGTAAAAAAAATTGAAGTTCTTATTTAGGAATAATAAGAAAAATATTTTTTAAAATTTTCGCGAAAACTTACGATTTGATGTGGTAAATTACTTTGGGAAAAGTTTTCTTGTTGGGAAATAGAGTCGATTGAGACCAACTTGTTTTTTTGTCAGATACTTTTTACTTGTATGTACTTTTTTTAAAAATCCGAAAATTTCATTTTTTTTCCTTCAAAATAAACCTTTAGTTTCCTCAGAACAAAACATTCTAACTAAAAAAGAAAAGGTGTGCCTTGGATGAGTTAAAATTTTAACTCAACCTCTTTAAGAGTGCTGACATCACAAGAGATTTTTTAATTCCTGTACTAAGTTTGGCGAGCCGCGGTCTCCACACAAGAACTCTTTTACCCCAACGGTATCGGCTCTGCGGTAGATATGGCCAGCCCACTGCCATTCGCAAAAGATACATGAGGCATATTATATATATTTTTTTTTAATTAATAAGAAATTCTTCTTAAATTGTTCAGGTTATGTAGTACGACGTACCTTTTATTTTCCTCAAGCCGCTCAAGAGGTAAAATAGCGTACAAAAAATAATCTTAACACAATCTCGCCGCTATTGTACCTATGTCTCTCCAAACCAGCAATATTTTTATTTTGTTATATTCATTTTGTCGTTCTTTTCATGGCGTTATTAAGTTACCTCGTTATTTTCATGATGAACTCATGTTTTTTTAGATTTTTTTTATTAAGGTATATCTACCTGTTGATACATAGTATAAATATAAACATTGTTAAGACTAAAATATGTTGATATTTTATTAACAAAGAAAAATATTTAATAGGCTTTTGGGCGGCTCAATAACTATGAGTTCCGAGAGAGCATCCAAAAAAACGATGTAGACTTAGCATCCATCTACACCTTAAGTTAATTTCACATACCTACTCTGGACACTACAGTTTTGAATTCACTGTCAGTTTAAAAATAGCTGGTATAGAGAGAGAGCAGCGAAAGGCATCGCATGTTTACCGGTTGTCGTTCTTCCACTTCCGACGTTAGTTTGACCGCTGCAAAGCAGGCGCCCTACATTTTCTGCAGCGCTTTGACAGCTCGGAAATTCAATTTTGCTCACCTTTATGTACTCGTATATGGAACATATGTTATTTATTTACATGCTTAAAAACCTAAAATAGGTGTCTTTTTAATCTACTTGACTTAAGACATGAAATAAAGTACACGAATTCAGCTTCTACATTCCGAACATAATCTTATTATTCTCGTCTTGCTGATTTCCAATAAATGTTACGCAAACATACGTTTCAGCCAACCCACACATATTTCTTCGTCAATGTCTAGGTATGTGTTATTAGTAGATACTAAGGTATAAGTATTTTTTTATTGGATTTTAACTTGGTAATAAATAGGCGCAGTATAGCGCGTTTTATTCTTACGTGGAAACCGAAATTTGATTTCAAGATTGGTGTCAGTTATTTCCTAAATTCCTTCCTTAGTTTGCGACTGTTCAGTGCGAGGGCAAACGTCGCCACATTTTAGGCAACGCTGACAACTAGGAAATTCAATTTTGCTCACCTCTACCATTTCAGTGCAAATTGAACCCGCAAATAATATCTCTTCCTTAAAAACGACGCTGTATAGGTACATGCCTCTGAATTCAGAATATCGCTTTATTACGCTCAAGATTTCCAATAACACCCCACACATTTGCAAACATTTGCAAACGCCCACACATTTTTCTTTGCTGAAACGTTGCAATTTTCACCTTTAGGAATAGGGAAATATATAAAACTTTTCTTTCGACAGAATTTCAAAAAACGATTTACCGATTCTCAACAAAGTCCTTGATTAGTTGAGTAAGTAACGTCCCTAAAACTTCACTGAATACGTGACGTGTAATCCTTCATGCCCTTCACGCCTCGCTACTTTGTTGTTCAACCCTAATCATACATGCTACAGTGATCGCATAAAATGAGGAACGTGATAACTTGAAGAGCTTAACCTCTAGTACCCAAAGCAAAGCGAAAATGTGAAAATTGTATATTAGTATGAGGTGGTTTCGGTTTATGATCGAAATTATATCCAGACGTGGGGCTTAACTTTTATTTCAGATAAAATTGACGCTTATAGCTTTCTCTTGAACAAAATGGTACATAATATAAAGTTAATTGAGTTTCTGGCAGTCAAAGCGAATACAATATTATCCAAGTACCTACGTGCGTACTCATGATTATGTGTCACATCTATCAAAGTATACACTGAAACGGTAATAGAGAATAAAGGGAACAGTTTTTAGCTATAAAACTACTTAATACACATAAAACCAACCTGTCTAGCACCGGTCTCCGCCAAGTCAACTTTATTGCCAACTACAACGATCGGCACAGCTGTGCTATCCTTTGTCTCGTGGATTTGATCTCGCAGTGCCCTCACCTCTGCAAAGCTGTTTGCATCAGTGATGTCATATACAAGGATAAAGGCGTCTGCTGATTGCATTGAAAGCGCCCGCATCGCAGGAAACTCGTAAGCCCCAGACGTGTCTAAAATATCCAGTGTCAATCTCACTCCTGACACATTGAAATCCCCGTGGTGCATCTCTTCAATCGTCCTTTTGTATTTGGGCGAGAATGTGTTGTATAGGAATTGCGTTATGAGTGACGACTTGCCAACTTTAGCAGCTCCAAGGACTACTATTTTGTGGCGCACTACGCTGCTGTTTGCTAGGTTCCCGCTGCTGGAAACTGTGTCTTCCACTCGGTCAGTCCTGCAACAAATAAAAATAAGTAAGTACCTACTAAAATAAGGTTATCTTTAGCTAATAAATTGCATTACTTTTCTTGATCAGCAATTCAGTACCAACATTGAGAAAATATTCAGCAGGTCCATTTAAAATCATATATTTTTCAGTAAAACTAAATATTACTATTGATACTTCTAGAAAATTAGATAAGATTAGATAAAGATAACACTATTGATCACCGCATGACACACCCATTTATCATAGAATATTTCTGAATTACGTATAAAAGGTTTATTTGGTACTTGAATAAGGCTGACCAGGCTGTGAAAATGGTGTGAAGTATGTTAAATATACGTGGGAAATTGACATTAGTGATGATGACGCCCAATGATGAACGATGGCAAAAACCAAAATGGCTTTTCCGATGAAAAGCTAAATTGGCTTTTCCAATTAAAAGCCATTTGACCAAACCATTGTTTGACATACGAAATTGGTTTTCATCATCAACACTGATGTTAATGTACGTCGTAGCAAATTTTTTTTTTCATATCCAACAGGTATATTTAAAATATCTGGGATCACGGAGCGATCCATGCCAAGTCAAGCGTAGTATACCTTTACCGGAACTAACTCGGGCATTTTTCAGCCCCCTGTCACTTCGTTACAGCTTACAGCACGATTCTGGAAATTATGCCACAAGGACATCATACGGGCTCAACCTCAATTGCAAAATTTCGCGTCTGTTGCTAAATACGCAAAAATCCATATTTTGTGAAATTTTGCCCCTCACTCATTCATGATCATCAAAAGTCAAAAGCGATGCACTCACATGCGAACTTTTTATTCCTTATTCAAATTCAAAATAATTGAGTACCCGGCTTTATAACTATTAGCTCGGCTTTATAGGTTAGTCAATGAAGGTTTTAGTCTGATGTTAGTGTACTCTTTGTCGCTATGCGAAATAGGAATGGAATTAATATGAAATGAAATTTATTTGCGTGAAGTATTGGTACAATGAGGTTACAATATCAGGGACAGGGACAGGGACAGTGACAGGGACAGTGACAGGGACAGGGACAGGGACAGGGACAGGGACAGGGACAGAATCAAAAATCATAATGATTTAATTAATTGTTTCAAGATGATTGGATAAGGAAGGTTCATTGAGAATGTCGGTAGCAGAAGTACTCCGCGAAGAGTTGGCATATTTTTGCATTTGTTAAAATGGTTTGGTATGGATTGGTTTTTTCTGAAAGCTTCAGGGCTGTACCCTGAAGCTAAGTTAGGATGGTGATACCTATATTTTACATTCCAAATACCAGTGTATTTGGAAAATAAGGGAATTCGTAATGCGTCCATTACAATATCGAGCTGCTACGTAAGTACAATGTTTACCAATAAATTAATCAATTTCCATACGCTAATAGCAAGGTGAGCGATTGCTTTCACCGCCCACTGAACAGAATTTTGGCCTTATTTTGCTGACACGTTAACATAACCATTAATTTTGTGCTAAAATGTGGGTATAATTTATGTTTATATACCTTACTATAGAAAAGCAGGTCATGAACTAGTGCTAATCTATTTGGTATTGAAAAAACAGGTTGATAGTGCTGTAGCGGATAAGAGACAAGGGTAACGGTGTTTTTTATCAACGGAAAGTGGGTGTAGTAGTTGAACATATTTGAAATAAGTAGGTCATAGTAGCATGATCCTTTTGCTTAGCAGCTATGCTTTAATTTTATAAGTAATGCATTCATCATCATCATCATCAACCTATGGCAGTCCAATGCTGGACGTTGGTCTCCCAAGGTTCGGCACTGAGCCGGATCCTCGGCTCTTCTCATCCACTGTCTGCCAGCTACATTACGCAGTTCACTCCATGCATTCATTCAGTAATGCATTCGTTTGTGTTCAAATATTTGATACAGCTTCAGTAAAAAATATTTACCTAAGAATATTAAAAATCATGAAAGAATAAAACATTTTCGCGGGATTTTTCCACAGAACGAAAATATTAATATTGAGGATACTATACAGTAGGTAGTTAGAAGCAAGTCACTTCGTACATCCAAGTCCATCGTCGCTTTTATTGTAACAATAACATAGCACATGCCTTTTGAATCTTTGTTCTAGTAGTTTCCCTTCACCGTTTCGAGCACGTGTTAATGACGAATCGAAAAATTTATTGGTTCGCGGCCGGGATTCGAACCCACAACCTCCCAATCGGAAGTCGATATAAATCCCACTAGGCCACCACGTCACTCATAAAATCATGAATTTTATTAGAAAAATATTGTACTAGATAGCTTATATCAAATGGATTATGAAGTTGGGTTTTTCTTATATTAGGATATAGCAAATGCAATGCTTGAAAAACAGAACAATTTGTGACGTATTTTTGTTATAATAACACTTGATTTTATGATATCTGTGAGGGGGACTTCGAGGGGTGGAACTTTAGGAAGGTCTTTGACCTCTTAAGTCAGTGACAGTCGAGGGCAAAACCTACCCCTTACCAAAACAGAACCAAATCAACTGCTATTTGTATACATATAAGAGCACAGTAAGATAGCTGGATAGGTATATAGAAAACTCTTTATTTTACGCACCAATACACAAATATATAACAAAACGGACAACAACAATAATGTAAGCAGAATGGGCGGTCTTATCACTTGGAGCGATCTCTTTCAGACAACTTTGGATGTACGGGATTTAAAAGACTAAGCTGGTAGGTAAGCAGTAGAGAAAGGGTTCAAAAAGGGGATTACGGACATGTTCTTCTTTTACAGGAGGCCTATATCCAGCAGTTAACTGATAGATGCTGGTGTTGTTGTTAGTACACAAACTCTAAGTAGCTAAGGATCACCTCGTTTCTTTACTTTGACTGAGAGACCTACTACGAAACCCATTTAAAAAAAAAAACCTTATAGAACTAGAGACATTGTTAACAAATTCACTGCTTGAATTCTCGTCTTAACTTGAAAGAGATTCGGACTGACAATTAGACTTTCAAAAGATTTCACTAAACCAGTTTATTTCAATAATCCTGAGCTGGAGTGCAAATGAATTTTCAAATTAAAATGGAATTATGAGATTATCTTCTCGGCTTCGCTTTGTACACATACTTACGTTTATTTTTGAGATTTTCCTGTACGAGTATGTTAGAGACATCTGTAAGTAGGTGCTTATCATATTTCTTTCAGTAGTAAAATATTATTGTTATTCCCTTTCCTATTACAGGAATATTTTTATTTTCATGATATGGTGGAGAATTCCATTTGTAAATACTTCTTATTGAGTTACATAGAAAATACTCGAGTTACCAATATTCTTTCTTGCCCGTGGTACGTTTATTAGTCAATTTTATCGTATGTACTGTCATTAGTAGAACTCGTGTATGTTTAAAGAAATGGCATTAGATTACTTTTTTAAATGCTGGACACTATACAGAGCATCATGTAATCCCAAATGAAGCAGACATTGTATAAACAGATGATTAAATACAAAAAATATTTTTTTTTTGTAAATTACAAAAAGTCTGTATTTTTTAATCCTGCAAATAATGTAAGCAAAGAAATTTCACAGACATGACACTGGACCAAAACCGTGTTTTCTATGGTTCTTTAAGATATTTCTTGCCCGAGGCTTTGCTTGAGCAGGAAATTGCAGGAATTTGCCAGTTTCGGCTGTAATTAAAAATCGTAGATTTCTTTATAATGAAACGTAGTCATGTCGTAGTTACCTACTACAAAGGAGGTAAGTTTTTTACTGGTATCCCCTTTGTTTACCCTTTTATGCAGCTTTTTACGAGCCGATACAGAGTGAGAGAAATGAGACAAATATTAACAGATTATATAAACATTTTTTGTCAAACCCGTAACCTTCTTCGTTTGAGACAAACCTTCTTTCACTGCGCCACAGAGGTTGTCAATACTAAAGGCTACCCATCCATACCTACTTCAGACAAATAACTTTAATGTGCTGTGATTAGGTCGGTGATTTAAGTATCAAACAAATGAATTTATGACTTGTTTCAAAGGCACTTCGGGAGTAAACTTCTTCATATCATTCAGTTACTACGGAGGCTAGACCTTCAGGGAAAATTAGTTAAACTCTAGCTGCATAGTTAACATGTTAATCTGTTTTAAAGCAATATTACGCGCAGTTGCACGAGTTAAAATTACTAGCCTAATTGGCATTTCACAGTCCGGTTAGTTATTGTAATTGTGTAGGCCGTTAGTTAGAAACCATGTTATTATTATCGATTGAACTACATTGGACTTTGTTTTCGTGCGGTTTGCTATTTATTGAGCTTGTAGTTTCATAAAATAACGTTCAAAGTTCACTCTCTTTGACTAGTATATGATGATAAACAAATGTAGTCCTACTACGCTTTGCTAAGCCACATTTCACGTGACATTGCGCAAGTACTACTCATTGGAAGTCACCAGTTAATAGTCACATTGGGCATAGATCAGCATGCCACTCTGTGCAGTTCAAGCTATTTACAAAGCGTGACATTTAACGAAGCCCCTGCCTGTGTGGCTTGGGCCTTAGAGTTTAGTCTATATTATTATCGGCTGAATTGTTTCCATAGATGAGCCCCTTAGCCTTATATTTCACCGAGACACCATGGCGGCGCAACCTACTCTAGTTAGCTAAGCTACTCACCAAGAGTAGCATTTAGCAAAGCTCCTACCATAGCTTGGGGTCATAGAATTTGGAGCTTACACTATTATCGGCTGAATTGTTTCCATTAGCGAGATCCCGAATAGTCATATTGGGCATAGTTTAGTATGCCACATTGTGTGGTTCAAGCTACTCACTAAGCGTGGCATTTAGCGAAGCTCCGGCCTGTATGGTTTTGGCCTTAGAGTTTAGACCCTACATACTATAATACTACGTATTATCAGCTGAATTGTTTCCATTAGCGAGCCCCTGATTGCGGCTATTGTGCGAGGAATGCGCCTAAATACTGTCACAGGTGCGATGTGAATAGCCTGTTCAGTTATGTACACTCGCAGTCTGTGTTTTTTTATCCGGGTACCAAGTGAAGCCACGGGTGGAAACTAGTACCTGATATACAAGGTATATTTGTATACCTACGTGCTTTCCTTTTTTGCCTGTGGTACTGAGATAACTAACATGACTGAGTTATAAATAGAATGTACGAGTAAATACCAGTAAGTACAGTCTCTTATGCATGGAAATACTTCCTCAATGATGGAAATGCATGGCATTCCCTACTTAGCATACCTATGCTGCAATTTCAAGGCGGTATGTATCATGCATTTGGCTTACCTAGGTGACGGAATAAATCCATAGCAGACAAGCATTTTTGCGTTTTCAAAACTTTCTGGAAAATATATTTGGTTACGCTGAAATCGTGTATAAATAACAGTAGGTATTTGTTTAATAAATAACAGTATATGTGTAGATATATGTTTGTGTGTGTGTGTGTGTAAAAATTTATAAGTAGGTACTGGTAAAATTCGTTGCACGTTGTTGGCGTGAAAGAGGAACGAACGTACATCTTCACATGTTTACTCACATACATTAATAATAATAATAATAAAAAAAATACATTACCTCATACTGAGTATTAGTAGGAAGTAGAATCAGTAATCATTTTTATCAAGTTTTTTAAATAGAAAACTGTCGGTCTAACAAACAAAATTGTAGTATAAAAGCATATTTTCACTGCAGTAAAAATAAACCGAGTTAAGCAAAAAATAAAGTGTTGTCCTGCAAATCCGACTTTAAAGCTGGCAGCCTTAATGAATCCAATTTAAATGTATAAAAGAGTACACCTTATACTTGCATACATATAAAAATGCACTTATTATACAGATCTATTATATAGGGTGCTTCCAAATGGTAGTCGTATATTGTATAGGAGTATAAATTTCATAATTAAATACTAAATGCCGGACATCACCACAAAGTATCATCTAATAGCGCCAAACTAAGAAGAGCTTGTAATTATGTGAACCACATGACTGATATCCTAGATAAAATAAGTACAAACACTACACAATATACATAGGATACACTCAGACCAGAGATACATTTTTGCAAATCGTACAAACATTTGTTTCACTTCTCCACAGTGGTCGCTGAATAATTGTAACAAATCTTTTTTTTACTGATTTTGATTTATAAAAGTTAACTATCTTATCCAACAATTTATTTCATAGATTTTAACTGTATAAACTAGAAGCATCAAGCTTTTGTTTATTGTTCTGTCGGAGGAAGCGCTTATGATGAATGGTGGGAAGGGCAAATAGCATCAACGTGCAACACAAAATGAATAAAATGCTAAAAATATAATTTTGATTTGAATATTACTTTCTAATTTTCACCCTGTATAAAATAAAATTTCCCTCACATGTGCAAATTTGTTTCGCAAGTGTTTATTCGTTCAGCAGAAACATAAATACAGTTTAATTTTGCTATCCACAATTTTGATTTGTGCGCCAACGCTAACTTTTGTTAATATTTTGTTATTTAGTATGTGTTATGATGTTTTTGTATATGTAACAGAATATTTAAAGCATAGGACCATGGGGTGTACAGGGTTCCAACTCCTATCTTCGGAACCCAAGCCAACCCCACCCTGCACGTGGTGCACCCTGCTAAACAACGAACGGGGTTCTGGCGGCCGGCTGATTGCGGCATAGCACAGCCCACATCGGCACAGCTAAATCCTGGCCACTGACGGGCAGCAGCGTCGGTGGTACGAGAAGCTGTGCCCCCAACGCATGCCCAGCGTGGGGATTATGGGTATATACCCCTTTATTAGGGAAGGCCTATGTCCAGCAGTGGACTGATATAGGCTGATGTGATGATGTGATGTGATAGGACCATAGTAACAACTTGTCTTTATGTATTTTTGTCACTTTCTTTTTATATAGAAATTATCTACTTTTTATATTCCATAACAACATTACTTTTTTCCTTACGTAATATTGATTACATAAAATAGGAAATTTTATACTACTAGCATAGTACCCTTAATTTACAAGTTAATTAATTTGCATCAAAAATTTATAAAAAAACAGTTTTACATATGTTAAGAACTTCAGTTCCATGTACAACTGTCACAACGGATGTTTGTCCCCTTGAAGTTAGGCTCAGCAAACGATTCGACCAATACATAGTACAATCAGACTCAAAAATAGGAACTACGTCGCCCATTGCAGCCACCTTCAGAGGAATAAAGATACGTTGTGAGTGTACTAAGTGTACCAGTTTTTAATCCAAGCCTCTAAAATGCGTAAACACTTAAAATAATGCTGAAAAAAAACAACTTACTTTAAGAAAGAAAATAAAGAAATATCACTGGTGTTCTGAAGTCTGTACCCTCGTTAACTAGGCTTATTTACATGGTTAATGTATTGAGCCATTGTCTAAAACCCACCCCTCCATTATAGCTTCGAAACTGGCACTTTACGATACCATCGCTTTATTTAGCAGCAGGCGTCATATTAATTTTATTGGGCCCTTGTTTAGTAGTCGTCAAGTAAATGTCACGTCTCGAGCCTTTATTGTTGTTTTAAATTTTATTGGGCACGGTGGCAATGACTCCTTTGCAAAAGACCGTGCCATAATATGTAGAAAAACCAGTTTAGTATAGTTTATGGCAGAGTATACTTTTATAAACTAACATAAATTGTTGCATACAACAGTTCTTAGTAATCTTATGGTAATAAACGATGACTAAATAATTCAAATTCAACATTTCTTGTTCCCGTAAGTTCTTATTTCCATAGGAGTAAGCATAATTGAAAATGACACAGAAGAAATAACATAATCCCATTGTTTGGCCGAGTCATCTCTGCAAAACTAAGAAATATTGAAAAATTCGAAATCTTTGGTTGGTGGTAACCTGTACTTTGTACCTATTCTCTATTTAGTGTGATTTCGTCACCTGGATGCAACTACGTATAAAAAACACTAAAATAAAACAGGGTGGATGTTTAATTGCGACTATTTATGCCCTGTTTCGTTCTAAATTATTTTGGTCGTATAACAGCAAACATTTTGGCAAGTCTGAAATGTTTCTAAAGTTATAACAATGGCAGATAATGCTTTAGCATTAAGGTCTCCTTTTGTACAATTCTTTTGTTTTTGTGCAATAAATTGTTAAATAAATACAAAGCACTGTGACTATGAATCAAACTGTATATATCTAATGTATGATCAATAAAAATAAATACTCCAAGAAAAGATTTGTGCGTCTAAGGTATGTATCGGGACCTCCTGAAATGAAGAGGTAACTGCAAGAGATAAATCAAAGTCGTTCTAGGATAAAATCACAATGATACAACTAAAATATATAAGATAAAGATAAAAAGTTAATTTGGTTTGGACCCATCGTATAAATTCTGTTTATTTACGCACACTAGTGGAATAAAAAGTATCTGGCTGTTATTTTAATTATCCTGAGTCCGGAATTTAATTTCTCTAGAGGGAAAGGGTTCGCTAGAGAAAATACGAATGTTTTAATAAAATACTAAACAAATTGAAGGTTCACTTGGCTAACTGATGATTTTCCTACATAATGTGTAAACTGGTTTACTTACAATACAAAACAAAACCATATGCCTTTAATACTGATTTACATGCATTATTTATATATAATTTCTAACTTACTTCTTATTGTTTAATCATGCATTTTATTCGGAAGTGGAATATTATAGAATTAAAAGTGAAATTAAATGCATGGTAATTAAATGCATGAGAAATTAAATGCATACAGCTAACGATTAATTTATAAAATTCTGTAGATACGAGTAGTCTAACAAATTGTTTAATAATACTAAAAAGAATTATATTTAAATAATAATGATAATAGTTTTTCTCAATAACTAATAATATTCAAAATTATTTCTGACACCTTAATTTTACTCCTTATCAGCACTAAAGAATTTCATTCTGAAAAATAATGTTTGGCAAACTCAAAGTTTAGTACCTAATACACTTCCTGCATAAAGGTTTATATAAGTAAAGTTTTGGCTAGGTTCTACTATTACAATGAATCTTTGTTTTTGAGCTTTTGCCAGGTTATGAAGTTGATACCCAAAGTTAGGTAGGAACTTTTAACTTTGCGGTCAATAACCCAGTAAGAAAGTTAGCTTCCATCTAGCATTTCATAAGCTGCACATGATACTATACAATATTTTTTAAATAAATAATTTAATTTAAAAAAAATGGACTGACTTTCGGTTTAGTCCCATTTAAAGAAGAATAAACCCTAAAAATAATTTTCTTTGTAGTCGGTTTAAAGGAAATATTACGATTATGAATTAGTTTCAAAACTTGTTTAATGAACAAAAAAACTTTGTGCAAATGTGAGTTATTATTATTACGAATTTTTCAAAAGCCATTTTTTTATTGAACAGGCATTAATAAGGTCAAGGATTAACTAAAGTTAGTAAAACGCCCACCCATCCCTTTTCCCATTATTAGAGCAAAGAAGATTTTCTTAAAAGTAATTTATTTTGCCAATGAACTTACAGCGTTTCATATCGATAAACATAAAGAAAAACATTTTCTTTGTATGGAAATTTAGATGAAAAGAAATTCTAACGGGGCGGCTCATTGAAAGTCTTTCAACGTAAGCACTAAAGGAATCCAAGGAAAAATACTATTGTTATCGGAATAAGGTAAAAATAATTACAATTAAAGGCCATTGGTAAATTCCAATGGCTACTACAGTTCAAAGTAGACCAAAGAATATCTACAGTTACTGGATAGATTGTTTTTTTAGTTTACCATTGCTTTTTATAAATCCGAAAATTACCTACTAAGAGATATTAGGAGGAGACCTGCATCCGGGTTGGCCGAGGATGCGTTGACGGGACGAGCTCGATGCCTTCAAAAGAAGGTAGACCGAGATGTTTGGAATTATATGTGGCAGACCTTTGTCCAGCGGTGGGACGAAAAGGGTATCTATATATATATATAAGGGTAGGGGAAATATACAAAATTAATACCTCGTTGGCAGATTTCTTTTCAGGATCTGGGATTCGCGGTGACCATGACGCGGTAAAACCCTAGTGGGAGTCGAAGCAATGTGACTGTTGGATGATAAGTTTATTTATATTATGCTTTATTTTATATAGGAACAAACATAAAAAAAAAATGCTATAGGACTATGCGTTGGCAGTACCTTCAAATACAGTACGATGTACTTGAACTATAGATTCCTTGATATACCATATCTTTAGTGTACGTATGATGGAAATAAATTAACTATGAACTATAAACTACAGCTTTCTCAATGAGTAAAAGTTACAGCATGATGTTGTATAAATCATCTAGATTAGGTGCTATGGCCTAAGTAATACTCTATAACTGTATTAACTTTATCAAAAGAGACGTTTGATAATTCACCAGACAATTATAAAGCAGACAGATTAGAATCTAATATTGTTACACCGAAATTCATCGTCCTCTAGAGACAACTTTGAAGTTCTCAAATCCAAAACGGCAGACGTAGTACCTATACGTTTCTATGAGAGGAGTAACAAATGGTTAACAATTGCCTGTGGGTGCAATGGATTAGCGAAGTCTCCTACAAATTATGCCTTTTCTTGCCCTTGGCCTTCGTTGGTTAACGGTTGAAATTACTCGTGACGAATTCGTTATAATTTTAATAGTTACATCCATATATTAAGTTGGTTTTTAAATAGCTGATGCGCCTTTTAAAAGATTATTTATTTATAAGTAGCAACACAACTTATTAAAGAAATTATTTCATTAGCTAATCAATAAAGATATGTCAGAGAAGAAGGTAAGGAGAAGGTTTTAATATCATATAACTAATGGATTTCCGCAAAGTCTTGCCTGTCTCAATAACCAGATATCAAAAAATTCCTATGGCTACTTTCATTTTGATAAAGTGGTGCAAATAATTTTGCTCATCTTATACTCATGATAAAACTATTAACTGTTTAGAATTAGAAGTTTATTTTGATTTAATTTTTAAAATACGTTCAATAGCTTCAGTCTGTAGCAGTTTGTATAACCTTTCCCTGACCGTACTCACTTGTATAAATTGTTTAGAAGTCAATAGCTCTGTAATCACCCAGATCAGTTACCCATAGTTTAGTTATTTCGGAAATTCGCAGGATTACGGCCTTCTGCGTGCGGACTTAGCTAATTGGTTGTTGTACGTTCGGGAGCTTAACTGCTTAGCTAGTGCAGATAATATTGAATATTCAAATTACTTACACTACTGATAGTTAAGTTTAGACGTAGAGTTACACATAATAGATAGATAGATACATGATTCTTTATTGTATAAGAAAAAAAATTACAAAACGCTAAATTATCGCTAAAAGCTCTTCCAGGAAACCTTTGGACTGTATTGTATAGAACAATGTCGTGTTAGTTGCCAAATATTCGTATTCCCATACATTTTGTATGGAACGGATTTTTTCATCTCGAGAACGGATGGTAATTTTTTGGACTATTTTGATCATAAATTGAAAACCGTGCATCGTATAAAAAATATTAACTATTTTAAACTGGGCTAATTGACCCCTTTCATATGATATGCCACTAGATCTTGTGGCACAAGTTTGAAATTTTGACATTTATTATTTTTGATCCTTTGGGGATGAAAACGAAAATAGTTTTAATACTTTTCACTTCCCTAAGAACAACAAATAGAATAGAATTTCATCATTTGTTTTTCATGTATTTATTTCCGCTTTGAATTCCGTTTTATCCGTCCGTTTTATCTACTGATACCTACCTATACTAAAAAATCTTGTTAATATGTAATCTTCTTCTGTCTGATGTTGATGATGATGGTGAAGAAGCATTCTTACGGGTTTCATCTAAGTATAACGAGGTCACACACGTACTGTTATTGTAATGCCTAATCGATTAGGCTACATGTTTCGACGCATTCACCGAAGAATTTAGGGTTGCCAAAAAATGTTGCAAGGAAAAATGTTTCCGAATAACTACATTGAAACGAATAATTGCTTTTGTTTATTTGTAGCAGCATTTAAAAAACTACGTCGAGTTTTCACGTCACCTATGAAACAAAGTTATGAACCATTGCGACCTACCATGACCCATCATGACATACGGAGCCGAAACGTGGGCACTCTCATAGTACGGCTAGTCCATCAGTTTAAAGTCGCTCAAAGAGCTATGGAACGAGCTATGCTCGGAGTTCCTCTGAATAATTAGATCCGCAACGAGACTATCCGACATAGAACCAAAGCTGTCGACATAGCTCCGAGAATTAGCAAGTTAAAGTCTGGCACTTTGGGCTGGCCATATCTGCCGAAGAACCGACAACCGTTGGGATATACGAGTTCAAGAATGGACCACGACTCAGCAAATGTAGTATGTAGTACGCCCTCCGGCCAGATGCGAGTGACAATCTTCGAAAAGCGACTGGTAGAAGCTGGATGCGTCCTACTAAGAACTGCAGTTCCTAATGAGCACCATTGAGCCCATGGGCTCAATGGTGCTCATTAGGTAAGGCCTATGTCCAACCGTGGATAGCTAATAGGCCGATGATAATGATGATGATGATTATTATTATTATTATTTCAAAGTACTTGAGAATTCCTTGTGCCTTCTTTCGAACATTAAAATACATTTGAAGCAGTTACTTACCTCAGTAAGTATAAAATAAGTTTTAAAGAGTTGTACGTAAACTCTTAGTACATTTACCCATAAAATATACCTACTAATTAAAATACATAACGATGTCTTTTTAAAACAGAAAAACCACGCTAAGCTCAGTAAACATTTTATAAGTAAAACAGGATTGGTTAGGTTACTCCACAAAGCCCGTAACGCCATTTTCTATTTATCCGTACTTCGTAGTAAGCCTGCGCGTTTAAGATAATCCGAAAATTGGCGTCCAGCCCGTTGTAACATTAACACAGATCATGAGAACCCATATCTACAAGATTTACTTAAATGTTAGGCTGAAAACTTTCAACAGAGCACTCGTAGCCTAGCTTACTTAGATGTTATTAGCAGATCATGGAATCACAATCTTTACCTACTAGCTTGCGCCGCGGCTTCGCTCGTACAGTACCTGCTCCCTTAGCATGCCGTTTTTATGTCTCTACGATTGAGAAGACAACGTATTTTTATCTCAAACGCTTATTTTTATCTATTCTTTAGATAAGCGTATTTGGAACATTTAAAATGTTGCTATATCTACAACCAAAAATAAGATTTCTCTATTATTGTGCTTAGACGGCTGGTCCAAAATCGTAAGAAGTTATTCCTGGTTCAAAACTACATATTTATTGCAAAATTTTAGCTTAATTCTTAAGTTTTGGTGTGGAGGGACAAATCACATTTCACAAACTTTTACCATTAGTAGAATTCTGTGCGTTTGGTCACCATGGGTGCTTAGTAGGCTTCCATGCTTCGGAGATGTTTTCCCAATTTTTCAATTACCCGTATACTCTGAAGTCAGATATAAGAAAATAAAGAGGGCTCTCGTGCTTCCGTTGACGAAGTAACACCTTTGCGATGTCACAACGCATAGTGCTGTTAGCATTGATATCGTAACGATAAGAAATGATGTATATGAAATGTACAAAATAAAATATAAATTTATTTCCAAAGTTAAGGTTTTACAAAGTACTTTTTATTATATCGATTATTATATTTTATTTATTTATTTTATAAATATAAGATACATATAATGAGACTTTTTGTTTAAAAACATAATACACTGTACTGTAGTTCTTGTTACTAAAACCTTTGGAGAGTCAATGCGTCAATGAACTCCTCTCTCTAAGTGAAACACTTGGGTATAAACTGTAAACGCGAGTGCTCCTGCATCGGCAGTTCATAAAAGCTTAAGTTGTATACAGACGTGTTATTATGTAAAATTTTAAGAATTATTCCGGAAATCCCCACCAAGCCGCCCCACTGGTGGGGATTATTGGAATTTTTTTCCAATAATCCCCACCAGCTACGCCGTAGTCAGCTACGACGTAGTGGTGGGGATTTCCGGAAAAAAATTTCCAATAATCCCCACCAAGTCAAATGGCAAATTTTAATCACTCTTATTCCTTTACTTCGTGGTATTATGTTGTTCTCTGTAGTGCATCATATTATAATAACATAGGTAATTTAAGTAGGAAGAGTTATTTCCTTATGTTTATAGCAACATTGGATGTTAGAAAAAAATAAAAGAAAAAGTAATTGTTATGGTCTTTAATATAACTAAATTATTTATAAAATTATAATTCTTTAATTAGTTAAATTATAATCAGTTATGTATTACTAATTATAATTAAACTAAATTAACACTATAAACATAGTAAAAATCAACAAAGTGCTTATTTCTACTAACAACCATTTATAATCACGTTTTTAGTATCACACATAATTTTTATTTTGTCATAAATAGTTCTACTAAACTACAATAATTAACCTAATTTACAATAATTGACTACAACTAAAGATTAATTTCAATAATTACGTTGCAATCGTTTTGGTTCTAGTTGCGCGGCAACAGATGAATGGTTTTATTGCACCCGGGCTTCAAAACAACAGACCACCAATTAGCTGTTTCCCTATTGGTTAAAACTTGTTACTAGGTAGGTACTTTGTGGCAAACCGATAAAAGGTTAGTCATTGGTGGTTTAATATGTATATTATAATTATATTATACTATATATATTATATTATAGTATGTATATTATAATTATATTATAATATGTATATTATAATTATATTATAATATGTATATTATAATTATATTATAATATATATATTAATTATTAATTATATAAGTTTGTAGTAATTTTTGGTCACGGTACTATTAACAATTAAATAAAAATTTACCTTTTAATTGTTGTAAATTAGTTAATTTTTAGATGTTAGTAAGTATTTTTATGACTATGTTGATTTTTTACTATATTTATGTTCACATGGTCTGTTGTTTTGAAGCCCGGGTGCAATAAAACCATTCATCTGTTGCCGCGCAACTAGAACCAAAACGATTGCAACGTAATTATTGAAATTAATCTTTAGTTCTAGTCAATTATTGTAAATTAGTAGAACTATTTAAGACAAAATAAAAATTATGTGTGATACTAAAAACGTGATTATAAATGGTTGTTAGTAGAAATAAGCACTTTGTTGATTTTTACTATGTTTATAGTGTTAATTTAGTTTAATTATAATTAGTAATACATAACTGATTATAATTTAACTAATTAAAGAATTATAATTTTATAAATAATTTAGTTATATTAAAGACCATAACAATTACTTTTTCTTTTATTTTTTTCTAACATCCAATGTTGCTATAAACATAAGGAAATAACTCTTCCTACTTAAATTACCTATGTTATTATAATATGATGCACTACAGAGAACATCATAATACCACGAAGTAAAGGAATAAGAGTGATTAAAATTTGCCATTTGACTTGGTGGGGATTATTGGAATTTTTTTTCCAGAAATCCCCACCACTACGTCGTAGCTGACTACGGCGTAGCTGGTGGGGATTATTGGAAAAAAATTCCAATAATCCCCACCAGTGGGGCGGCTTGGTGGGGATTTCTGGAATAATTCAATTTTAACAGGTCTGTGGCAAAGGTCAGAAAAAAATGAATCAATCAGTCTATAAAATAGTTTAAGCATTATAATAGTAGTAATAGTCCCTTAAATTTTATACCTAACTATATCTAAAAAAAGAAGAAATATAATATAAATAAGTTTAGTTGTTTTATAGCCGTTGAGTATTAATAAGACACATCATGTGTCATCACATCAAGTATGATTGTGTATGTGTGTGTGTGTGTATTTATGTATGTTAAAATAGTACTTGTTATAAATATGCCCTTTATAATTGAGGTCAGTGTCAGACATTCGTTAGGCGTTTTTACTGCGGCAAAAACCCATAAAGAATGTCTTCTCACTCACCACGAATCCCAAACAATAATACTTACCTATACGCAAAATAACTGGTTAGATGGTTACTTATGTTATAGTCACAGTGGTGCCTTCTAAAGTACAAAATGTTAAGTTGAAAGTCCTAAGCGTTAATGAACGAGTTTAATAACATTTCTAAGTAACCGCCTTCGTAATTAGAGTAACCAGTGGGTACCTTATAATGAAGTATTTCGTATCAAATCACCGCCAGCCACGCCTTTACCTACAGAAGCTTTTATAAACCCTTACAAAATCGCTATACTTTTTAGGGTTTCGTACTCGAAAGGTACCATTAAGACGACTAGTAGGGTCAAACCTCCCTCTCGCTCGCACTATTCAACATTTTTGAAGATATAAAATCACTGAATGTAGTTATGCAAAATAGCAAACCTTCACGGGCTAGAAAATAACAATACAAAGGTTCAGCAATAATCTCATTTTGATTCTTTCACGTTTTCTTAACAAAAAACTGGTACCAATGTGATGAATTTTGGTGCCAATTTTTTTGTAGGAAAACGTGTTGGGTTCAAAATGATATTCTTACTGAACCTTTGTATTGTTATTTTCTAGCCCGTGAAGGTTTGCTATTTTGCATAACTACATTCAGTGATTTTATATCTTCAAAAATGTTGAATAGTGCGAGCGAGAGGGAGGTTTGACCCTACTAGTCGCCTTAATGGAATCCTTTGACTTCTTATAAAAGTTTTAACAAATTATATTGTTTTCTTATGGCTTGAATGTTGGAAAATAAAACATGTAGAAATGATTTACTTCGCAGCAAGGTTTTTAAAGAAACCTTAGTAATTAAATAAAAAAATGCTTATGTTTACTGAATCCTAATATGGACGTATCGAGTATTCTATGTTACTTGTATATTACAAATAGTTATTCTTTTTATGTTAATTTGTTTTAACTTTTTTTGTCCGTGCACCATTTTATTTTGGCGTGTTTGTTATATTTTATAAGTGGAATCTTTATTGGATTAGGAATTATTTTTATTTAATTTTGTTTATTATATGATATATTGGTCTGTCTGTCTGTTACATAAATAAAATAAAATAAAAAATAAAATAAATAAATTACATACGCAGTAGTGTACGGAAGCTAGGTAAGCTAGCACGAAACATCTATGAAATAAAAATATGAACCTACTTATAAGTGTGATACGTAGCAGCCCTAGTCGGCTTGCGTATGATAATTACAGGCATATAAGGCAGCGGGGGAGGCTGGCAAAATATTACCGAGATTATTGTTCCGTGTAAAAGAAAACTAATGGATAAGAAAAACTTGTTAGACCTTCCCACACAAAAAAAGTACCTAGCTGAACCACAAGTAAGTAGGTTAGTTTCTCGTATTTTCGGCATATTATAGAAATACGCAAGTATTATATTAATTCCATTATTTTATGTAAAGGAAATGCTCCATTCTAATTTCAAATTATCTCTGTTAGGAGCTTATGGCGGACGGTAGTGATATCATAATACCTAGCTTGTCCTTAAAAGCTTCAACTTTTATGAGGTAAAAAAGATAACAAAAATTGTAAGGAGAAGCTTTGGGGGACTTATGAGAATGAAAAGTGGTTTTTAAATAGAAGATTTATACTGTATTTTTTTTTTTTACTTCTTAAACGCCTAGATTTATTGGCCTAATACCTTAATAAAATACGAAGATTCTGATGCTCATAATCATAAAAGTCATAGGTCACAGAAGGTGTCTGGACAGGTGGAGTGACGATCTGTCTGGTAAGAGCTGGATACATCGAGCTAAGGACGCATTGACGCTTTTCACGGGAAGCCTACATCAAGCAGTGGACTGCTATAGGCTGATGATGCTGAATCACTATGCCCTTTTTATAAGCATTGATAGTGCTGATAAATAATTGTAGTTCCCAATAATCATTATATTTTGACCCCACACTAAGATTTCCTCTTGAATTTCGACAACACCCAAACCCGGAACAAATATTTACAAACATCTACGTACTGGAGATGGACAAAGGCGGTCGCTGAATCATGGTTAAGTGATGCTTACGGCCAAGAGGCAGACAACCCGTCCTTTGTAGCTGGGAACGAGTTTATGAGGCTTGTAAGGTACAATACGACTAGCAAGTCAATATCAAATAGTGGGTTGAAAAAATGTCCGACTAAAACTCGGCGCACGCTGCCTATTGCGCTGACAATTGAAAACTATTGAAGTGACTTTACGTCTAAATCAGTGCAAATATGGCACTGATTTAGACGTAATCGCACCCACTACGATCTGTGTCTCGGACGGACCTTCGCCCACTGCACTTCAGGGGACGTCGATACACTTTGGAAATGCCATAGCAAATCACCAAGAATAGAGATAATGCGGTGGTTTTTTAAGCTGAAGAAGAAAACTCACGCATCTAGTTATATTTTTGCATGTTAATTCCGTGTTATTTGATATGATTATGGTACAAAAATAGCGCCCAGTACAGATTGCGTGGGTACTCCTGCTATCTATGTTATCACCGGCAGATAGCTATACTGATAGACATGCGGCGAATCCCATGCGACCCTTACATCTTTCTGTGAACTGCCAAGGGCATACAAGATTAGTTACAAATGAGAAACATTACAGTAATTGTTAAATTTGCTTCTGGTAGTTACTATAACTTGTCATATTATTATAGCAAACGAGTTCTTGAGTGGAGACCGCGTCTCGGAAAACGTAGTGTAGGACGCTCTCGGGTTAGATGAAGTGACGGACCGCGTAAGGCTGCTAGTAGAAGCTGGATCGCGCATGGAGCAATGGCGCTCATTGAGGGAAGGTATGTCCAGCATTGAACTGCTGTAGGCTGATGATGATGATGTTATTTTATACTTATTCTATCCTTAAGTGGTACAACTTTTGTGTAACACAAGTGTATCGGACGTTGCAGAGATATAACTCGTCCCGTACGGTGTCCCGATCGTCATCTCCCATCTCTCGCATCCAACGCTCTCCTTGATGCCAGTCCTGAATGCGATTTGTTTGCAGATGGATGGACAAAAATTATGTCGGATAGTTTGAAATTCTGTGAGCGTGATTTTTGACTTATTCGTGTGTACTTTTAAGTCTTTTTTTTACTAGAATTAAATTTTTAATTAAGAATTTTGACATTTGATTAATTATCTAATTTGATTTGTTTAGTTAATGTAAAAGGTTTTGTTACCGTTTTAATTAAAGTTAAATAAATAAATAAATGATTTGTCAAAAAAGGAGGTCGCTGGTGTGATAGATAGGGGAACATTGTGTCCTTTGATTGTCTTGTGATTTTAGCAGTTTAAAAACATATACCACTCATTTGAGATACTGTCCATCCGAAGGTTGTTTAAAGAGATCGCTGTGAGCGATAAGACTACCCATTGTACTTTTGTTATTGTTACTGTCAGTTTAGCTCAGTATATTCTGTTGGTGTCAATACAATAAAGAGTTCTATCAAACGTGATTGACGAAACGCAAAATATACTTGGGTACAAAATAGGCCTCGATAATCAGCTTTGTAACTTTGAAGACGACGCTATAGGTGTATGGTTTCATATCTATCATAAACCTAATCTAAGTTTCAGAGTTTAAATTATTATAGTGCTTAGGTAGGTACTACTTGTTCTTGGTATTTTAAAAAAGATTCTTCTAGCCCCTAACTATAATTCTATCCATTGTCATCATCATCATCGCCATCCACAACCTGACCTTATATACTACTGGGTATAGGCCTTCTGAAGGTAGTGTTGTATTTGTGTCGCATTCAGATACGATTTATTTAATTGGCATGTGAACTAATTTGTTATTCGTTTTGCACTGACAAAGATTTTTCCAGTTTGTAAAAGCGAATTGATTCCATTTTCCTTGATTTATTATAAAACAAAATGTTTTGTATTGAACGGTCTCCCCTAATTTATAGGTCCAATTTACATTTCTGATTCAGCCGAATCGTAAAAAGCAAACGAATAAGCCCATTTATATCCATTAATTAAAAACATGTTCTTTAATTCTCAGTAATTCCTTCACGTAACCTAAATAATTTTAATGATTTGTAGCTATTTTTTCCGTGTACTTGCCCGTTAAGATTTTATCGTTTGACGCTTGAGTAAAACCTTTAATTTTCCCCAGTTCGGGTCACAGCACTTCTACAGCGAGCTTGGAAAGCATTAATACCACGTGACCGGACAGTAATAATCACGCATTGAAAATCTGCTGGCGTTTTTTTTTCTAGGATAGTTTCTATAAAAACGCCGACGCATTTTCAATGTATAGAAAGGGTTACACCAAGCTTTGAAAGGAACAGCTGTTAAATTGAAGAGGACATAAACGGATAATGCAAAAAATATACCACAAGAGCATCACTACGCTACAGACACACCCGTAAATCTAACAAGTTCACTTACAAAGTACTTACACAATTTAACAAAATACTCCGTAATCTAAATAAAAAATTATATCCATTCTTTAGGGTTCCGTACCCAAAGAGTCAAAACTGGGCCCTATTACTAAGACTCCACTGTCCGTCTATCTGTCTATCTGTCTGTCACCAGGCTGTATCTCATGAACCGTGATAATTATATTCACAGATTTTTTTCACTTCAAAAATAATTGAAGTGAATATACAATTCACTTCAAAAATAAATAATAAAATAAAAATAAAATAAGGAAGGCCCATAAATGAATAGATAAGGGAACCCTTCGAGCGCGAGTCCGACTCGCACATAGCTGATTTTTTTGATACTTTTAGAATATCATAAAAGTGATTATCAGTAATATGTATTAACGTAGAACAATAATATCTGAAATATATTTTCCCGCACCGGACTTGCAACTGTAGAGAGCAATTTTTCATGAAAAGTTGCACTAGTATTAAGTAAGTTTTTTGAAATCTTAATACGGTTCTATTTAATGTAATAATTTAAATACACATTTTTAAATACACAATTTACATAAATTAAAATAAAATATATTAAGGAAGGCCCATACATGTATAGATAAGGGTACGGAACCCTTCGACCGCGAGTCGACTCGTACTTGGCCGGTTTTTTTAAATCATAAGGAATTATCTGTAATCTGTATTTACGTAGAACGTGAATATATTTTTTATTTTTTTTATTTTTACTAATATAAAAACTACTTTTTACAATATTATTTGCTTACTATCACGGCTGGTGCACGAGTTTACATCATTTAGTTACAATTAGGATACATAGGATACCTAGGTACGTTATTATGCGAATTTCTAGTGTTGGTACACAGATTAAGTGGTAAAATAAAGTAAAGAATAGGTATATTTTTAAAAACAATATACATTATAATCTGAAACAATATGTTCATTGTTGATATTTTTCAGGGAAAGTGCAAAAAAAGTTGCACTGGTATTAAGCATTTAATTAGTATTTTGAAATCATAGTGAGGTTTTTTTTAAAATATTGACAGTCCAGTAGCTCTTTGTAGAAATTGCGATACAAAATTGCAATACGTATTGCGATGCGAAATTTTATGCATAATATGTTAGCAAAGCCTGGCATGCCGCAGAAATAAAATTATTCGGTAGGCTATTTTTATGTGCGAATGTTAATATTTTTGTGAAATGTACTCTGTATCCAGTTAGTGATTTAATAAATAATAAACCCTTTTTTTAACATCACAATAAATAAAAATATGACCTATGTCCAGCAGTGGACTGCAGCTATAGGTTGTTTAAGTATCTATAACCATATAATTAATTCTTTCTTTCAAAAATCTCTCGCTGTTTAACAAAAAGACCTTACAAAATTTTCGTCATACTATATTTATTGGCTATAAGTTTTCTGTCTACTCAATAAATAAATAAATAATGCAGGACTATCACACAGCATCATGAAATGTAGCCCCAAAGTAAGCATATCTTGTATTATGGAAACTGCATGATTCATATATATTACTTATATTTTATATTATTATCTCGATGGTCAATAAAAGTTTTTGTTCGTTTATTTTTTTGCTTGTATGTTAAATAAAAATTCATCTATTTATCTTTCTATGATACAATGTACTTATAGTTATAGTATGTGTTTATAGTACCTATTAATACAAATCTATTCTATAGTATTCAATTCTTCTTTCCCTTCTAAAGAAGTAATTAATTAAAAACATACATTTCCGTACAGAATAGGTTTCATTATTTCACTCTCATAAAATCGTAATATTTTACTACTATTAACAAATAATATGGTTATGTTTGTGTTTGTATCCTCACCTAATGATATTGCGGGCTGTGGGCCCGACAACATCCAATATACCTAAGGGCATGGTCCTGATCGACAATGTATTGAAATGAGTTGAATCACATCAATAAAGAGCCTGGGAAAACGATTGAAGGAAGTAATCGAAAATGTTTTGTTTGTCAGAATCGTTTCTTTCCAATATATTTTATTAGCCTTTTCAGCCTGGTAAAATGATTGACGACCCCTGTGGTGGAGTGGATCCACCTAAGACTCGAAGGTTGCGGGTTCGATTCCCGCCGCGAAACAAATGACTGTGCCGGGTCTGGGTCTTTCTTATGTATAAATGTATGTATTTACAACGTATATACTAATATTATAAATGCAAAAGTTTGTGTAAGTATGTGTGTTTGGATGAATGGATGAATGTTTCTTACTCTTTCACTCTACTCTTTCAAAAACTACTGAACGGATTTGGATGAAACTTGGAATGTATACAGCTTGTGACACATAGGCTTTTCATTCTGGTACCAAATAAACAAAGATGCTGGACATTATTTCACAGCATCATGTAGCCCCATGCTAAGCAAAGCTTTATAAAAACAACATAATTAATATATACCATGTACACGTAAATAAATAGATGCGTGGTATTTCTGTGGCACAATCTCAAAGAACACTAAGCATACCATGCATAGGTTGGTGTTAGTTGTACGTTTAAGGCTCCGGGGGCTCCGACGGACGAATTGCCCATACAAACGTAATACCAAAATAATTTCTAATTCAAATTTATTTCCACTATATTGTTGTATTATTTGTATTCCAATAGTATTTACCTAGGTTTCTGGATAGTTACTTTTTTACAAACACTTACCTAATATGAAATAAAAGCATTTTGCACATTTTTGGTCAAAATTGATCACTTTTCTTCTTTGTTTCGTATTAAAAACAACAATATATTACGTGTTTTTGTGAAGGCTTATATTATCTAGTTACAGAATGATAATAGTATGTAAAGAATACATAAAGTTTTCAGTCATCATTTTTGGAATTACGGAACACAACCAAATTTTTAATAGCCAATATGGTTATCCCGCACCCACGGCTAAATCGTCCATCAGCTAAACAGAGCTAGCGATATCCGGAGTGATCCTTTGCACGCGCTTCAAATCAAAGTTGCGAGCGAGGGTCGCCGCATTATTAACGGAAAAAGGAAGGGTTTTATATTTTAAAATTGCATAAAAAAACAACGTTGCTTTCTTTAATAATTATTTAAAAACATAAGTGATTTAATTTGACAGCTTTTTAAGTATTTTGTTGTACTCATCAGAAAAATAATAGTGGATTTTTTATGTTACTTGAAGATGGAACAAGCATGGCAACATGGCCCACCTGATGTTAAGTGGTAACCATTACTTATCAAAAATCATCGCATCGTGATCGCGTTTTTTTGGAACGTGCTCTACGATGCAACGCCCTGCGTTGATCAAGAGGCTTGAGGCATGAAGATGATAAGCCTCTTGTGTCTGTAATTACACCGGCACCCTCATCCTTCAAACCGAAACACAGCAATGCTACTTCACGGCAGTAAAAGGCATGGTGGCAGTACTTCACCGGACGAGCCCTCCACAAAGAACTCTACTATAGTAGTAGAGTACTAAAAAAGTAACTAAATTATTATTTAATAAATATTGTCCATAATAGTCATTATAGTCATTTATTCACAATATTCATTGTACGTACATTGGTGTATACACTTCTTATAAGTATTCAAAAGAATCGAAATATAATATAATATTAGTCAAATTAATTAAAAAAGGAAACTTCAAAAATATACAATATCATGTACCTACATTTAGTTACAAGTCAATAAATTCTTCATAGGTATATAAGGTCCGCTTGATAAGCCACCGTCTTAATTTAGTGTTAAATGAATACATGCTCGGAGTCTGAGTGACAGTATTAGGGAGTTGGTTGTTGACTGTCGGTCGCATGACGTGTGTCAGCTTAGAAGATTTCGCCAGTGAACCGGCACTAGCTTTTGGCGACTACGGGAGCTATACTTATGTACGTCACTGTGCTTTAAGTAAGACTTTGTCCTCACATATATTGCTACCTGATACTCCTATATCATCAGGCAGGGTAGTGTGAGGATGCCTAGGCTCTTGAAATGCGGCATGGAACAATATGCGGCTTGAATATTACAATGTTCAAGCCGCATATTGTATAGCAGTTTTTCTTCAGTAGATTTGCACTAAATAGCGTTAATAACTAAAAAAAAAATCATTGGGGCATTAATTAAAATATAAACACCGTTTATAAGTATTATGCCTGTAAGTTTTGAAAACTATAATTTTAAAATAATGTTACGTCTTCAGACCTTGAAAGTTAAGATTTGCTTGAAAAGGTTGTTTAGTTTTAGATTTGGTTTCATCTCAAGTTTAATGAGGCTTGAAACTGATACTTATACTTACCTGTCTGCAAAAAAAAACCTTTGTAGTTCCGAAGTCCTTTGATACAAACCCAAATGCACAGGTTAAAATGTACGAGTAATATTAAATTGCAGAAAATTGCCTCTTCAAGATAACGAGCGCGTCTCAAAGTCTTTTGTCATGTAAGCTGAACGCTTTTTACAATCGTTTAACGATGAATATAATACCGAAGCCTTATTATAGGCCTGTGTAGATAGATAACTCTAATTTTATGTTGGTTGAAGGAAAATTCTTTATTAATATTAATTAGTAAATGACAAGTAAATGACAATAAATGAACGGAACATACAAAAATAAGCTCTCATAATGAGCGTTATTTTTTCAGAATATGGTCTGATTTTTTCAAAATTTTATGAAACGCTTAATAAAAAATAACAGACATAACTTTCGCATTTTAGTATGTAGTATATTATTGATCAAATCTTAGGAAATAACTTATTCATTAGATGCGCCTTCGGATTTCGGTACGCATAAAATAAAACCAATAAAATAACGACGCGTACCCAAACAAATTAACTTGCGTACTCGTAGCGCTACGTGCTCGTAGACATCTACGAAATCTGTAGACGATCACGTAGTAATATTTATAATAATAATTGTGGATTCACCTGTGGGGTCTCCTGTCTTCTTCGTGATCCTCCTTCATAAACGACGGCTGCAGACTGAATCTGCGCCGGAATTGGTGACGTCCCTTCATGGTCGTGTTTCACTTTAGCACATGACAGTCACAGAGATTGCGTGAGGCAACAGGCGCGAAAGGATTGTAAGCTCGCGGACGTGTGTGGCGACTGGTGGTCGACAGACGAATGGCGGCGGCAGGGTTCGCCCGATGCCGCCGCTCCGTAGCGCATCCTTTAATGAAAACATAATACATACTTATAACTGTTATATCTATAGGGCTGCTGCCTCCATCTCTTTGCAAGTAGGTACGTATAGGTACTGCGCTGAATACAAAACAGATTTGAACTTTGATTCGGTAAATTGATTTGAATTTGAATATTTTAGTCGACTCGTAATTGAATTATTTGCCGATTGAATGGTTGTGAATTTACTGAACTTTTATGTTTGGGCGTGTGTTATGTATCAGCTAGGTAATTTTATTGATTATACTGAGAAGGATAGCAACAAGTTAGTGACAATGAACACGAATGACGCTTTTTTGCAATAAAACTTGAACTACAATTTTAAACAAATAACTTTTACGTGATCTGAAAACGCAGAACAACGTTGCAATAAAAGCGATGCTTTAGGTACTCTGCAAAAATTTTCTTTTTTTTAAAATGCTGAATTATAACAATGTAAATATCGATTATTTACGATAAGTATTCTTACAGTCTCAACATTGTAAGACTTTCAAAATACGTTTTGTCTTTGGGCCTACTTACCAGTACTACATTTGAATCAGCTTAGCTGTGAAATAATTATCTAAAATGAATGAGTCGGCTCTGGAAAGGTAAACCCAAATAAAATCTCGGGCAAGCAATTTTCTTAAAGGAAATGCCTATCTTCAAATCTTCGAGAAAACATGTTGCCAAATAACCACATAATCTTTTTCTTAATATTTTCAGGGACCAATTGGTTTTTTAATAAAAAGGATATGGGGAATAACGGCTATATTTACATTTAGCGTGTAGCAACATTCGTAAACGATTTTTATTTGTATTGATATAAAGCCTAGATGACAGGTGCACTTTTTTATTTATTATCATTACATATTCAAAAAAACTTTACTTTTATATTGTACCCATAAACCGTCGATATGACGATTTCTGTGACACAGTGGGCGAATATTGTGGCACAGAATATTGCGAGATCGATTCCCACTGCGGGACCAATTGCATGATCGACGGGTTTTTGTCACGGGTGTGGGTGTTTCCAAAATATGTGCACTGTGTTCACAAAGTACAATTTAAAACGTCAATTTTTTACATCAATTCGTAACGCCATAAAAAGAGAAGAATTGGCAAGAAACTCTGCTCGGCTTATATTTTTGTCTTTTTTTATAAACTTATGCTGTGGAAGTAGCCAGTCTAGCCGTTTCTACGTTGGTAAGTTGACTGATTCTTTTGACTGCGTATGCTGCAGAACCGAGTCTGTTCGACAATCCACCCATGAGAGCGCATCATTGAAGCTTATTGGTAAGGTATACCTTAAAATACAGTAGTATCCACAATATTTAAATCTGCATCCTTTATTTTAATATTAGGTTTAAGTTGTTTAACGTTTGGCTAAATAAATCTTATACATTTTGTGTTATTCCCGTTCGTCGTCAAAATGGTCTGCCGTCGCTTTAGTTTAAATAAAAGAGATGTGTAATCTGCAAACAATACAATTTCGTGGTTGTCACTAAAAATAGGAATGGGCCAAGTATTGACCCGTGACACCCATCTTTACTGCAGATCCTGTTTTATTATCTATTTTCCAGTTACGTCGACTTTCTGTATCCTGTCAGATAGGTAAGAAGTAAGAAGGGCTAAAGCCATACCTTTGACACCATAGTGATCTAGTTTCCAGATTAATGTTATAAGGTACTTTTGTGATTTGTCAAAGGCATTAGACAAATCACAAAAGATGCCTAAAGCATGTGCAAAGCAGTGTTCTCATGTATAATATGTATATTTACAAATAATATGCAACTATCTATGTTTTACATCATAGCACTAGCTCTGCTTAGTTTGGGACTATTATAATGCTATGTGCTGGTGTCCGGCATTAATAATATCATTATTTAACCTTTTAGGGTTGTACCACCTAACATTGATATGTAACCCGAAGCGGCAATTCGCATAAAGAAATACTAATTTTGATTTTTCAGTTTCAGCTGTTCCTTTAGGTTTTCCTAATTTTCTTTATTCCTTAGCCAATCCAGTATTGTAGCGAACAAAACAAAAAATACGACTGGTAAAGTGCGAGTTGACTCGCCCACCGCTGGTGACGCCAATGGCGTGCAATACTAATTACTAAGTTTTCTTTGTAATTAAATTAAACTGTACGTCCTATACAAAAATAGAAACCGGCTTTAGAATGCAAATTAAGGCTTTTCTGATAACACATTATTTGACCGTGTAACTCGCTTTATAGCTTGACCACAGCTGTCCTCACATTTATGGTTTCTACAATACCACATTTGCTAGGAATGACCAGTTGGCACCAGTTTCAAATTTTGAAATTTCTTTATTTGGACCCTTTGGGGATGAAAATGTATTTTTTACTGGCAATCTTATTCCGTTAGTGCATTTTAAATTTATAACAAATTTCAAGTCGGTAGCTTATGTAGTTCCTGAAATAATCTGCTGTGACAGACGGACGGACGGACGGACAAAGCGGCACCATAAGGGTTCGTTTGACTGGTTCGGTATCGTCACCCTAAAAATACAAATCGATCTAGCCATGTTTAGGGTTTTGTGAGACGAACACACGGTTTCATCCTTCGTGGCGCATTGGCGAAGCGCGATAATTTGTGCGTGTATTTAAACAATACAAAATGTATTGTTTCCTTGCATATAAAATTCATATAAAACACATTTCTCAAACGATCACCCACTCATCTCAGTGAGCTTAAACCAGGTCACATAAAAACTTCTGCTTTCTCTCTTCGTATGAGTTAGTGGCCAACTCTGTGTTGTCGAAGTTTTTAGGCCGCTTAAGGCCTCCAATATGGCTTAGAGAAAAAGCCGAGACCAACCTCTTAACGTCCTTTCCGAAGTACGGAAGCGCTCAGATAGAAATGCCACAAAACGGTCACCTATCCATGTAGTGACCCGGCGGAGTGTTGCTTAAGAGTGTTGCTAGATCATCTTGGTCTACTAAAAAAACCGTAGGTAAGCCACGCCACGAGCGCCGAACTTATAAGAAGTGATTGTGGAGTCAAGCCTGTTGCTTCAGCCCGACCACAAACCCTCACAAAGGTAGCGAAAATATTGGGGTTCCGCAAACTTTTATAAATACCTAATCTTTACGGACAGTGTTGGACTTTCTTTGTTGGATTGTTAATTTTGGAGTTCTTTTAAGCAAACGTTACCATTTTTCATATATTAAGCATATTATTTTAAAATGCAGTTTTGAAAGGATTGTTTGAAAAAATCTTTCTATCCCATCGATATATTAGGTAAATAAATTATCAAATTTCGATGGCCTATCGACAACCACTTCCCTACCGAAATATCAAGTAAAATAGCAACATACAGTCGAATTGAGAACCTCCTCCTTTTTGAAGTCTGTTAAAAATAGTAATCATGATTGTGAAAACGTGACTTCTTTGCCAAATGTGCAATATGTTAATCAAATTTTATTTTTGGACTATAAATTTGAATTTATCTGTTATAATTCCTTGTTAATAATTAATGAATGAATAAAGAGAGAGGATAAAATAATGCTTTCAAACTAAAATTTTTTGTATCAAACATTCAAATTTGTCCTTTGTTCAAAAGTTGGAGGACGACGCTGAGAAAGCGGTTTATCCTTGTCAAGAGAATTGCAAATAAAAAGGTTTCTTTTCAAGATATTCAGTCAATTTATTTTATTGAAAGATTTCGAGAGCGAATGTCCTTTTGGTATATCTGACCTTCTTTAATGGTTTCGTTAGATTTTGTATAAAATTTAACAATATTCTAAATTTTAGATATGAAAATGCTTTGTAAAGCTATTGGCAAACCGAGTAAATAGCGCCTTGCACACGTAAAGTTCGGACCGCGGGAAACAGCACGCGCCATTCCAACCCGCAGTCCGAAACGTACGTGTAGATGCGCGGGGCTGACAGTCCGATCTGGCATGTCAACGCGAAGGCAAATCTCACAGTTTTAACCGCGCATCACGTCAGTGATCAGTCCCAGATCTTTACGCGCCATTAGCACAACAGTTTGATCCACAGTCCAAACCGTACAGATCGGACTGCGGTTTGGAGCACAGTCCCGATGCGCGGTACGATCTTTACGTGTGTAGGGCGCTATTGTATCAATAACAATTTAAATGTGAAAGTTTGGACTGATTTTTGTTACTCGATCACGCCAGAACGGCTGAATGGATCTAGATGAAACTTGGAATACAACTACATTGTTTATAAGTTATACTCGTATTACATATATACAACAATATCATACAATATTTTTATCCAGATATCATGCAAGCGAAGCCGCGTGTGGAAGCTATATTGTATTATAAAAGTGTCACAATGTGCGACGATTGCACAAAATATTGTTATACCTAAGAGCATCGATATTGAGTCATTTAAATACATAATTTATCTATATGCCTTAATGTATCAAATTCTTAACAAATTACTGCGCTGAAGTTTACAACAAGAAAGATCTAAGGCCAGAGCCAATCAAACCTGAAAATACTTTCAAGAAAAAAAAAACTTGATGAAATGAGACTCGGTGTTGGAAATTTAGTTGTGTTGAGACAGCAGGGAGGCTCCGAAGGGAATTGCAAATTAGCCAAGTGCGGCTGGGGGAAGGGGGTGGGAGGAACAGGTGGTGTGAGCATAGCAACTACCGCTTATTCCATGGTGGGGACAATCGACGGAGGAGACAAGGACTGAAAAATAGCGTTCAACAAGTGTGTCTTCTTTTGTGGCAGAAGAACTGTTTTTCTTGCCTTGTCTTTGTAACACTGCAAGCGCGAGAGTCTATGAGATTCGGTGAAAGAAAGTCTATCAGTAACTACAAAGAGGCTGCTTCAGAATATCTACACTAATATTATAAAGAGGAATAAATTGTATTTTTGTGTGTGTGTGTGTGTATGTTTGTAATAAATAAACTCAAAAACTACTGTGCCGATGTGAACTAGGTATGTGATAATTCGATTCTGGTCACGTCTATTCCATGTTCCATCCAAATCAGTTCAGGTGTTACGGAGGTGAGTACAAACATACTAACACACAAACTTTCGCATTTATAGTATTAGTGTGAATTGTGATTTTGAGGACGCCCTCCGGTCAGGTGGGGTGACGATCTGCGAAAGGCTGCTGGTAGAAGCTGGATGCGTCGAGCTCAGGACAGGGCGCAATGGTGCTCATTAGGGGAGGCCTAATGATGATGCTGATGATGATGATGACGTGATTTTTAAAAAAATATGGAGACTCATTTCTTTTTTGTAGTATAAGTATAGATACATAGGTAATATTGAAATTGAATATCTCTACATACTCTATCGAATTACTACCTCATAATAATCTTGAGACTGCTTTTAGACTCAACCTTACAAAGCTGTGCCAATAAAACAACAACTTGGATCGTTATTTATTGTTCAGTAAATTCATAGTTTGAGAAGTCAGTGCTACATTGTATTGTAGATCGATGCTACAAAGTTCGTTTACAGTTGTCAGTCTTTCATTACACAACTATTAAAATAACAAATTTATAAATCTTTTCTATCTTGACTATAGGAGTTAAGTATTTTCTGATGTTTCATGTTGAGAGGCTTGATCACGAATATTTCGATCGGACGTTTCCGAAGCGATGACAAACAGAGCCAATGACAAAGCGTTATTCTGAATCTATGCTTTCATATTGGCCAAAATTTTACGTCTACGATATGAAAAGTTTTTTTAATGACACTCTTGTTGCCCTTTTGTGTTGAAGTATACTTGCTAGTCTTCGAGAATCTTCGAGCCTCTGATGATGCACAGTGTTTATAACCTTGCAGTTTAAGTTTTTAAATCATAATTGAAATATTATTGTGGTTCTTGTGTCACTCAGCCACAAGTCATAGTAGTAGAGTTCTTTGTCAAGGGCTCGTCCGGGGAAGTACTGCCACCATGCCTATTTCTGCAGTGAAACAGCTATGCCGTGTTTCGGTTTGAAGGGCGTGGGTGCCGGTGAAATTACAGGAACAAGAGGCTTATCATCTTCATGTCTCAAGTTTATGGTCGCAGGGCGATGCATCGCAGAGCACGTTCCAAAACAATGTGATCTATGAACTCTATGATGCAATGCTTTCTGATAAGTAATGGTTACCACTTAACATCAGGTGGGCCGTGTGCTTGTTCCATCTTCAAGTGCCATAAAAAAAGTCGCATTTTTGTCTTAGATAAAAAAATATTTTGATCTGGATAACTTGAAAACATACTATAACAAATGATGAAATACATAGAATAAATATATTATAGAACCGTCTTACAGTCTTGGTCAATCAGTCTACATTATCATTTCATGTGCTAGTCGTTTTATCTAAAATCAGAATGTATAGTTGCGGCTAATGCAAATATTTTGTCACGCGATATTTAAACGTTTATCTAATGCAGCCTAGTGTGCCTGTAACCATACTACCATACCAGGTACCATATTGTCAGTAATTAATAACAACGAAAGTCCAATTAAAAGTATTGGACATTTCATCAAAGAAAACAAATAAAAACTTAAGTATAATCTACTAAAATAAAACAAGTAGATAAAAAAGCCATTTCCAGACGTAAGACCACATAAAACAAGAACGTATTTCCACGTACAAAACGTATCTGTTAAGTTGAAATAAAAGCTGAAAAACCGGCCACGAGAGATAAAAAGAGGAAAAGATATGAAGAAAGGGAGACAATGAGAAACGAACAAGAAGCTGAATTTATGGAGAGGGTCCGATGTAGTATATGTACTAAATAAATTACGTCTGCGTACTTATCAGTGATTTACCTACCTTACGAAAAGTTGACTTGTTTTGCGGCAAATGTAACTCACTAAATATTTTGGTGAATTTTCGAGTAGTTCCCAGATTTTACGAATTCATTCCCAGCACCAACAGTTTGGAAAATTATTGTCCAAACAGTTCTACTGGTCGGAGTTACAAAAGTAGGTATGTGTGATTTCTTTTTTCTGGCGATATAGTAATAAAGACGAAATTGCGAAAGTAGCTTGGCAACTAAGGGAGGCCAGCAATGGGTGTTTCTGGACTTAGATGATGTTATCATCAAAACGGTATGAGAGTCGACTAGCCCGGCTGGGTAGTATTTCATACATTTCGAATAAGTTGGGGGCTAAATCAGAAATATTATCACCCGAAACCATTAAATACCATTGCTGCTCCGATTTTCATGAAATATTGATGATCCCAAAACCTAGAAAAAGGCTGTTGGCATTCCTATTTAATTTAAATATATACATTAACTATGTATGCTACGCCACGAGCGTTTTTATTATTTTCAAGCTTGATGAAAAATTTTCTATATGCACCGAGGGAGGTCTAAAAACTTTGTTTGTCGTAGTTTTATCATGAACTCCGAGGTTATAACTTTACCAGACAATTTGAAGTACCTAGTTTGGTAGTTGTATTTCAAAAGTGTGCTCATAAAAATTTTGATGAGGTACGGAAAAGATAAAAATTACAAATTATGGATAATAAAGCCGGTAATTTTGTTGATAAATAATACCGACTTGTTTTTAAATGTTCGCACTTTCTCAAAACGACCATTTTATAATTATGAGGTATAACTCTACGTCCCCCAAGAACTTTTAATATTATATAATATAATAGTTTTTTATTAACAACACACAGAACTTTTTATTTAGGATAACACACAAAAATATAGGTACACAAAGAGACTCATTATGTCAGAAGGTGACATCAACATAAGTCAGTAGGTGAGCAGGTAGTCTACAATCAGTGCGTAGTGATGACTTAAGGTACCGAAACTTGGTCGCTAAATATTGGCCTGACACACAAGTTAAAAGTCGCACAACGGGCTATGCAGAGAGTTATGCTCGGAGTCTCTCTACGTGATAGAATTCGTAATGAAGCAATCTGTAAGAAAACTTGGGTAACCGACATACTCGTAGTTCTCAGAATTAGCAAGTTGAAGTGCCAGTGTAGCTCGTAGAACCGATAACCGTTGGGGAATTAAGGTTCTCGAATGGCGACCACGATCTGGAAGACGAATTGTAGGGAGACCTCCCACCAGAAGGACCGACGTCATCGTCAAAATTGCAGGTGATCGGTTGATGGAGGGCTCAAAACAGCTCTTCGTGGAAATCCTTGGGGAAGACCTAGGTTCAGCAGTGGACTTCTATAGGTTGTTGCCGTTGATGAAGTAGGTAGCACAAAAAATAACTTATAATGGCTGCACTATGCCAAAATTAGCTGGCCGCCAGAGCCGTTTGTTGTTCAGCAGGGTGCATCACGGGCAGGTGAGGTTGGCTTGGGTTCCAAAGACCCCTTTACATCCCGTTAAAATTAGGAAATGGCGATGTTAAAAACGTGTTAAGATATTCCCATTAAGATGGCTAATGAGGAAAAATATTGAGAAATAAAATGGTTTCAGCTACGCCTCGAAACAAAAACATTAAAAGGCATAAATATTTGATAAAACTTATGAAAAATTATAAAAGCTCCGCTGAAAGCTTTAAAAACAATCGAGGGAACAATAGAGTTTTACGAACAATTGTTTTTGAAAGTTAGAATAAACTTTGACACAACGATATTTTGCTCTTACCGAACTCTAACAAAAACATGGTTTATAAAGGTAATCAACAACATTTAGTGCCAACCAAGACAACATTCTTAAAAAATTAGGTAGAGAAAAAACCAAGGTAGAGTAAATTTTAATATCCTTAGTACATTACATACATCATCATCATTATTATCAGTCTATAGCATTCCACTTCTGGACATAGGCCTCCTCTAATGAGCGCCATTGCGGCCTGTCCTCACTGACACATACATAACATACATTGTGTTAATTCTTCCTCCTTCGTATAAGATACTGGGTAACTCCGTTTTTGATTATTTTAAGCTGCCTGAAGGCCTCCGACATGGCTTTACGCAGCCTTTAAGCCCGGTCCGGGCTTAAGACTGCGCTAAGCCATGTTGGAGGCCTTGAGGCAGAAAAGCCAGGACCAACATCTTAACGTGCCTTCTAAAGCACGGAAGAGCTCAGGGTCTAAATGCTACTAAACGGTCACCCATCCAAGTAGTGCCCGGGCGGAGAAAAACCTAAGTACTTATTAATGTTTGAACGAATATCGTTTAAAAAACCTAGAACATATAAATATGTCTCAAATAAGGAAGACAGGGGAAGGACCACTTTCTCGAGATACTTGGAGTTATGCTCATTGTATGAGTAAAATAGCTATCAATTCTATTTTATTGGATGGCAAGGAAATAAAATTCCAAGAGGGAGAGTATTTTGTTTCTACAAGCTGTACAAAACCTTTTGTTTATTTTTGTATAATTTATAACTCAAATAAACGTTTCTTTATCTTTAAACATTTTAGAAAATATATTGTGATAAGTATCCTACTAGCTTTTTAACGCATGATTGTTATAATTAACTAATAATTTAGAATAGTTTTAGTTAAGAATAAATAAATTAGGCACAATTAACATGACAGTATCGGGCGAGTTGTAAACGCAGAACTTTCTAGAAACTCTAACCTTATCTGTTTTCAGAAATAGCGCTACGCTGTAGGATGTTCTTAATTGAATAACGTTCCAAAACTTATTAACCTTTGAACAATGAGGACGTACTCGACGTCTTTGTCTTACTTAAAGTTTTACCAACCAATCGCCCACGGTTATACCCGCAATATGCTCTTGAAGAAACCAAATAATTGTTGCTGCTGTGTTAATAAACAAAAGGAAATCACTAATTTTACTAGCACCGATATGCCGAGAGTAAAAGAATACCCCTTCGATTGCTTACCTTTCTTTCCTTCTTTCCTCGTAAAAACTAGGGGCATCGATCGGTAAGCAACTCTGGGACGAAAAATGATTATTTACAGCGAGTATGATACAACCTTTTATAAGGTTGTGTCATATTCACTGTGGGTGTACACCTCGCCACAAGAAATAGCTATTTTAGAGGCCTACAAGTGAAAAAGTATAGCTTATTTTTTCTGGACGCGCCTGCCTACCAGCAATTTAGTTTTGCATAGTCATCATAACATAATCCATGTTACTGTTGATAACCTTCAGATGAACTTAAACAAATCTAGTACACGCAGTAAATTGTTTTAATTTGCTGTCAATTTCTAAACATGAAGGCTGGAGACAGAAACGAAACTTTAAGACATGGAACTTTGCGCAAACAGCTTGGTAAGATAAACTGTGGAACTTTACAAGACTCCTTGAGGATTCGTACGTTCTTGTACAAGGTTATTCTCAAGGGGTTTCTTGGAATAAAACAAAGTATCTGTAGTATCTGCTCATTCAGTTTGTATAACAAAGCTATTGTTCCATGCCAAAACAACGTAAGGCTGTTACTTACCAATAAACGGGTAAGTAATTTAAGTACATATAATTTATTACTTAATACCGGCTAGGTGGAGGCCTATGTCCAGCAGTGGACTGCTATAGGCTGATGATGTGTGTTCCCTTAAGGTATTTTTGTTTACTATACTATACATAACATTCAAAAAAATCTGATGTCCAATCTAGGTTCGATGCATTGTTTGTGTTTTTTAAAACTAGTTTCTGAACGCACCTTCTTGCTTAGAAAAAATCAAGATGACGCTGACATTGACAGTTCAGTGACAATTCTCAAAATTTCTGAACGAGCGGTTGGGGCTTCACGATGTACAAGGTAAATTATTCTATTTTATATTTTTTTCTGTAAATTATGTTTATTTGGCACATAAAATAAGATAACAAACATATTGCGGATATTTTGATGCAAAGAGAACATTTCTAAGTTTGTAATTTTGCATGAAATATTGTGTTTTCTGTGAGTGTATAGTATACTATACATCACTACACCTTATCCAAACTAAAACTTTTTTGTTATGTATAGCATGATATACATGGCTACTTATTGGGTTTTTAAAGTTAAGGTGGTTTTGGCGCACTTTTTTATAATTACTTGTACCTACTACTATTAGAAAAGAGAAACTGTATGAATGCACGTACTATCCATAAGTCGGTTGTGGGTGTTTTTTACTTTGCTATGAATTTTTGTTTGCTTTTTGGTTTTGGTTTGCCAGCATGGGTTCTTTTTGTTTGAGAGTTATGCTAGTGGACGCTCGCAGCGGATTTTGTCACTTATTCCTCGGGAAAATGCTGACTCAGAAGCAAGCGATGGAAGGAGTAGTGAAGATGAAATCCGAGGATCTTTCGAAAGCTCGCCGCCACCTTCCCTAAATTCGTCTATAGAGAGGTTAAACTTGTTAGATAGTCCGGTACAGAATGAAGATTATAATGATGGCGAGGTGTTCAACACTTCTAATCATAAAATCTCACAGATGGTACATCAACATCTTCTCGCAACTGCTGGACATATGTGTCAATAATGCTTGGCTTTTACGCCGAAGGCATACAGAAATGAAAGGCATAAAAAAGAAATCAGATCTTCTGAAAGACTTTAGGTATGACATTTATGCCGAGTTACTGAAGAAGAACAGATCAGTGCCAGTCGAAAATACAGAAGCTCTGCCCAAGAAGATCAAGAAGCCAGTAGCAGCAAGGCCCACTGACGATGTGAGGTATGATCAATTTGATCATTGGCCACAATTAGCTGGCTACCAGAGATGCAAAAATTGCAAAGGCGGGCAGGCGAGCACAGTTTGCACCAAATGCAAAGTACATTTGTGCTATGTGAAGGGTAGAAATTGCTTCTTGGTTTATCATCAAAAGAGTTAATATTGTTACGTGTGTTTGCAAGAATCAATTTGTAACCTGTGTATCATCCGTCCTCTGTAACATTGTGTTTTCATCTTGGTAATTAAATCTCCCTAAAGTGTTAATGTATAGCATGTTATACATACTCATCTATGAGCTGTTTTGCATACGTGTGGCAATGTATATAAAATTATACATGCTTTTTTTTTAAAACTATCGTAATAAGATTTTTTTATTTAATGTCCGTGTATCCCTAGAGTCTAAATAAACTAGTTTTAATAAATCTTTTCACCAAAAAATGCTCTGCTACCTTAAGGGTTAATATAAAAATATACACATTATGTTTTAGGTATGTACCTAGGGGTGTTCCGTTTATATTATGATGAAATCATTCTTTGTTTGTTTGTTAACAGGGAATTTACACAAAACCTAAACAAATTCGGTTTTATTTAAATTGGTTGAAATATAACGATAATTATTGAAAATGTTGGAAAAAGTGAAGCCGCAAGGAGCTTTCATCGAAAGCGCTGCCCAGACCCCTTTGAGATATAATAAAACAAAACTAAGACAATATATTGCATCCCAACATAAGCTATAATATTCTCCACTACCCGTGCAAAGCCAGGGCGGCTCGCTAGTTTGAAATAATAGCTGAAGTGGAAGCTAGCACTTAGCACGTCAGTATGCTCTACGAGCTCATCCAAGTTTTAATAACTCATAGTGACGTTGCACATAAAACAGTTTTACGTTTCGAGTTAAGTGAGTTAACAATTTTTTTGTGAATGTGAATAACCAACGCCATTAGAACGAACGCCTGAAATTCTCTGCCAACTGTGTCAACAATCCTGAAAAATATCAGTAGTCCTCAAAAAAATTGAAAAAAATACCCGGTGAGATCCAGGCTTTATGTTAATTGTAAAAAAAATACATAATGCTACGACAAATTTCAGCTTAAATAGATGTAAAGTCAATTACTTTGGCAATTAGTATGCCAGATTTAGAACATTTAATCAGCGCGTATTTTTCCTTAGTTCAGTCAGCGGCACGCCTGCACCAATTAGTTCAGCTTCAAGCCAGATCTGAGACAATCCGCTCGTTAGTCAGGTCACGTCTACTAATAAACCATCAGCTTACTAAATTGTAGGCTATATCGCGGAACGATCTTACTGGATATGTGACATGAAATGCACGACCAATCAGTGACAGAGCCAAAGTCACTGCGACCAATCAATGATCCAATTTAATTACTTATAATAATAGATGTAGGTACCTGAACCTTCAACTGCTCTATATAGTTTATGGCAATATTGGTTCCGATTTCAGCAATTTTTAAAGCGCTTGTGGTGTAACTTACTTGGTTGTTCATAGCAGATTATCTTGGTTAAGAAACACCCGCCCAGTCACTACTTGGATGGGTGACCGTTTAGCATTTAGATCTGATGACATCCGTGCTTCGAAAGGGAAGGTTAAGATATTGGTCCTGGCTTTTTCAATTGTTAAGTCTTATTAGAGGTCTTCTGGCTACCTTAAAACTCCGACACCAGGGCCAGATAGCTCATACGAAGAAGAAAATGAAGCAATTTCAGAGTTTATTTTATTTGTTTATTCAATGCAAACGTTGCATAGAACACAAGAGCAAGCAGCGATAAAACTGGTATATTACTTTTTATTGGAAGATTCTAAGAATATTTTATATTTTAAGCCGAGTAATGCAGTAAAGAGTTAAAACAGAAAATAACAAAACATTGTAATTCACACGTTAGTAGGTACCCATTCAAGAACATCTGTTACAGGCATCAACGTTGTACCAACTTATCGATCTTTTCCTGGAGCAAGAAACCGGAAGGAAAAACTCAAGATACCCTCAAGTTCCGCTTATTGTAGGCATTTTGACAAATTACCGACATAACTCATTTGGCGTTATCCGCGGACTTAGCGAATATTGAGAAGATTCGATCACGTGTTTTTGGGGCGCCTTTGTTTATTGGAAATAGAAGTATATTATGATGTAAACTTTATGGTTTACTTACGAATCTTGCTATTGAAATAGCACTCTGTTTACCAAAAATAAGTATATGTGAAAGTAGGTAGGCACGTTCTAAAAATTGTACATAACCAAAACAAAGTAATAAAGTCAAGTTTCCTATATACGCCGAATACAAAAATTAATAAGGTTGGTACTTAATTATATTCGCTGGTAATTGTTTACGCTTTGCATAATGTGTATCAATGAACGATTAAGTATCTTACTGAGCTAAGAAGTGATTATTATGATGACTCCCAATTTACAAACCCCAACATTATTATTGAGCAGGTTTTCAATTGTGAGATAAGGGGTTCCAACCCCCATCTCCGGAACCCAAGCCAACCTCACCTGCACGTGGTACACCCTGCTAACTAACAAACGGGGCTCTGGCGGCCGGCTGATTGCGGCATAGCGCAGCCTAACACCGGCACAGCTAAATCCCCTGGCCGCCGACGGGCAGTAGCGTCGGCGGTGTGAGAAGCTGTACCCTGCGATCCCCAACCCGCATGCCCAGCGTGGGGATTATGAGCATATCCCCCTTCTTATAGGGGAGGCCTATGTCCAGCAGTGGACTGAATAGGCTGTTGTTGTTGTTGTTGTTGTTGTTGATTCCATTGTAATTATTGTCATTTGCCTAGGGAACGTGCTAGCACCGATTGAGTGGTCTTATCCTTTCCCACCCACGAACTTCCCACATCCTCGACTACATAAATAGCGTCTATGTACATAAGTATACGCCGTAGGTCTTCTTGAGAATATTTCTATTGTCTTTTTAAAAGATTTGTGTCCTACGCATTTTGCTTATTTTATTTGTGCAACTTACGTACCTACCCGAAGGTGAAGTTACGTTTTGAGAAAGTAAGGAAATATACCTAGATTTTTCAAACAAAGCGCGTGTTGGCGGCTTGGACTCGCAGGCAAGCCATAGAGCCTGTTTGTCCGCGTGGACACAATAAGCTTATTACTTTGTATTGAAGAATACTTACGTACCGTTTTGTGGAAATAAACTATGTATATGAATAGTGTTATGAAATAAATAAATTGTTTTCTCAATACTAAAAGCGATAATATAGCCATGATAAAATTCTGCTGTTTCTAAAGGTACACGTGAATAATTCACCCCACCTGCCTTATGGATTTAATCGGCTTGAAGACGATGTCATAAAAATTTTCGCGCATCTTTTCAGCAAATAAATGTAGGTTACACCATTTTTAGTATCATTTTATCACTGCCAAACGAAATGTAGGAAAATTGAGGAAAAAGTAAAAAGCATCGTGACATCCAAAAATAAGGGGACCAAATTCGAGTATGTGCTCGCTTGTCGAAACCAGGCTTAACTTCTAACACGAAAAAATTACAAAGGGAAACAACGTTTGAAATCAATTAAGAGCCAGCTCAACTGAACAGTTTTGTTATATTTTTGTTCTCTTCCAGAGCTTTTATTCGCGCAACTTCGTGATGCGGAATTTTTTCACGATGGAGCTAAATAATGAAGTGAAAAACTAGTTAAATTTTTAAAGTAGAAACTGCCAGTTCTAGGATCTTTAAAATTATTTATAAAAAAAAAATTGATAGACGTAATAGGCTCACTGCGATGTGATGTAATAAAATACCTCAATATTTGAACCAGATATACAAAGTAGTACCTATTTAATTACTAAGACGCTTTTTACGGATCGATTTATGAACAAATTTAGAAAAAAGCGTCTATGACAAACCAATATGTTGCAAACAAAGATAAAACAAAGTACCTTGTTATAGGTCGCGTCACGTAAAAAGAACGCTGAGGGGAAGCTGCGCAGTAGACGATTTATCGGTATTTACCCGTGCGCAAACACACCTCCCCGCTTCTTCCAGCGTTCTTTTTACATGACGCGTAAGTATACTACGGCTTAATGGAATGATGATGATGACTTTAGTCATAATAGACCGAAGGAATTTCAAATTTTGCACCTTAGAGGTAGAGTGTTGAAATTTTCACAGTGTGTATTTGTTTTGCCGCTATAACAACCAATAATAAAAATTATTTAAGTGTTAGTGTTATATCTTGTACGATGTTACGGAACCCTTCGTTAGCGAGCACAGCTCGCACTTGACCGGTTTATTTTAAGCAACCTGCATCGTCCTACTGCTGGTCAAAAAGATTTTACAATGCGCATCAATAAAGCGGATGCTCCTTTCCTACGAAATTTTGGTTGAGTTACACCAACCAAGACTGTCAAAATTTTGTAATCCAAAAAGCGAATCAAATTATTTCTCTTATCCACTGATAAATGATTCCGATAATAAATTAAAGCCGTCTTTTTCAGGACCTCCATCTGAAAAAGAAAAAAAGTCCTTCAAAATATAATTAAATCTATTATAATCTAAGAAACACATTTTAAAGCTTAGTCATTTTTCAACACAACACCCTTTGTTTATTTGTCGTAGTTTCTGTCATACTATCGAAATGAATTATGAGTTTATGGTATGTTTCTGAGTTGTATCAACTTCCAATGACAATGGTATGGCAATTAATTACACGACAGTGGGATATTGATGATGTAGACCAAAAATGTATTGAAAAACTATTAATATTGTATTTTCTGTCTTTGGGTCATCTAATCCATCTATATATTAAATCAAAGTATCAAAAACCCTTTCAGCGAAACCTCACGAAGATACCTTAGTTTTGCCCCGCTTTGATATTTGCACAATGGAGAAATTCCATTACCAAACCAATTGAGAACCCAAGTAAAGTGAGAATAACCGTAATTATATGCAATACGACATGGAAAACCTTTCTACTTGGATTAGATATAGCAAACTCGATACCTACACTATAGCCTAAGAATTTCCATATCGAAATTACCTAAACGAAAATCTACAGGGTAGACTTATAGTAGATAGTAGGTATTTGCTGGTTGGTCCAAACATTGTAGGTTTTATGATAGGTCGTTTGTTTAATTTGTAAAACGAAATTATTATGAACCATAGCTATATAGGATATGGATATGATAATTATGATCTACATAATTACTGCTGAACGCGCTCATGCCAAATTTGATATGAACGCGCTTCATATTAAATTTGGCATCAGCGCGTTCATATAAAATTTGGCAATTCCGTTGCTAAAGTCATCATGAATTAAATTGACGGATGCAATGTTATGATTTTTCTTGCTACTACATCATTATCGGTAAAACTAAAACTTCATCAATATTGATTGATAAATCGCATCGATCACAGCAAGGTCTGTAACACTTCATTCCTCATCTTCATTCTCGATCGTGATAGGATCCATTCCGATTGGAATCATTCATGCTGCAAAACGTTTTATTCAGAACGAAAGGCTTAGTAGAGTGTGAATAAAAATAATTCCGTCTTACTGAAAAGCGCTTAACCGATTCCGAACTCAAATAGGTCGCTGCAACCTCAATATGAGTAAATGGGGCTATATTTAGGAGGAAGCGACGCGTTGCGAATGTGGCACAGATCCTCAGACTATGTCACTTACTGGTCTGCCCACTGTGCCCTACCAGCTGCACTTTAAACGACCTCTGCGCCGCCACCGAAAACGCCATAGATGTAGCTAAATTCTGGAAGCGGCCACCTCGAGTTAAAAATGATAATGTAACATCGACACGAAGAAGAACTGAAAAGCGCTGCATGAAAATAATTGGTAGGTACTGTTCGACATGCAATCAAGTTCAATATGTAAATAGATAAAATTTAACTGCCTTTTCGTTATTAATATTTTCATTTGATTCCATAAATGGTTTTGGGGGTTTTTACCTACTGTGATCACAGAGAAAAACAAAATTATAATTAGTAAAAATGATGAAGTAGGAAGTAGGATTTGTTCCCACACTATTCCGGATTAAATATTGGTCAATGCAATTCTTTACGATCTGAATTCTTAAATGGTGAAATCAGCAAATATTCTCTGGTTTGCCTTCCTATTTATGAATGGCGCGCCACTGAAACTTTGGAACGGACGTGTCCAATTGATTGTTTCTATAGTTCTATAGCTTCTAGCACATTCTGCACTTTTGATACTAAATTGACTTTAAAATTTCTACATAACATTCTATTTATTATTACAGGCACATGAGGTTTAACACCTTCATGCCTCAAGTTGATGCAGGGTGTTGCATCGTAGGGCGCGTTCCAAGCATCCGTGATCCACACCTTTCAAACCGAAACACAGCACAGCCTGCTTTACGGCAGAAATAGGCATGGTGGCAGTACTTCCCCGGACGAGCCCTCCACAAAGAACTCTACTACTACTTTTACTACATTTTGTTAAATGTTAAATATAGTTTTATAGAACATTCATATAGGCCTATATGAATGTTCGATGCATAAAGTAAGTAGGCCTTAGGTTATATGCCTGGTATTAATGATTTTGTTTGCTGAATAATGAATCAATGTGTTTTGATTCTTTCTATTTATAAAAATTAATAAGCATCTTTTTGAATTCCCTTTTTTCTTAATATGCTTGCTTGTTTGTGTACTGTTTTTACGATAAATACTGGGTGGAATTTTAATTTCGCAAGCTTTTATTTTTCACAATTTTTTACAGCAGATTAAAGTCTATCGTAGAAAAATCGCATAAGCTTATTAGAAGAAAAACCCACTCGTATTAAAGCCTTTTAAGTAGAGCACAAAGTAATCATCTTATTGTAGGTATCTTCTAAGAATATTTATGTATAGTAAAAAGGTATTCTGTCATATTGTCAGATCTTGTACAGAAATAAGTCGAAATTACGTTACGTAGAATAAACACGATACGAGTTGTTATTTTATTATGAGGGCTTTATTCAATATGAATTACAACGTAATATCAACTTAATCAACGTAATTGAAGGTACACAATTTTCCAGAAAATGTGCTAGTACCTAGGTACTGTATATTTTTTTAATTATTATTGCGATCTTTCATTATTTTTCAAGTTATAATTAATTAAATTGCGCTATAGTTGCCTTACTCCATTTTATTAACTTCATGTTTTCTGTACCTAACTAAAACTTAATTTTTACCTTTTGATATTTTTAATATTAAAATAAATAATGCTTGATATTATCATATAGCATCATCTAACCCCAAACCAAGCAGTTTCTATTATGGGAACAATATGAACGATAGATTAGAAAGACTCCGGTTAGTAATGCCTTACAACCTAGGTTAGGTTTATCTAGACACTAGGTTCTCGATAAAACAAATAAAAGTACCTACAGAATAAGAAAAACAACGAGGCCGGGAACATAATAACAAAGTAAAAGTACCTAACTACTAATAATATTGCCACGTAAAAGCGAGCGCACGCGCACAATGCGTAGCGACACAAACCCGTCAGGTGAGGTTAGGCGTGTGTGCGTGCGCTCAAATGCTCCAACTTAAGCTACATAATATTTATTTAAATAAAGGAGAATGCCGAGAACCCGTACCAATTGCGTCAAAACCGAACGTGTCCCATAAAATTTATGATATTTTATAAATGACATTAACATTTTCTTTAGTTTTACACACCGACTCGATTAATAATCAAGTAAAAAAATATTTTGTTGATTTGGTTTCCGTTGCACGCCGCCATTAGACTACAACAACCAATGATATATACGTTGCTATGGCAATAAACAGTGATGTAAAGTGTTGCTATGGAAATCACCCTCATTTTTAATTATTTTGACAGTAGAATCGACTAAAAACTTATTGGATATTTTTTTGACGCACTCACTTTAGTCTTGGTACCGAGCGCCATACATCAGACGGCATTCTCCTTTAATATTTTTGTGGGTGATGTTGTTCTTTACATTAATTGGTAACTTATTTATTAGGTGGGGAATTAAATATTGTGTTTTCCCATACTCGTTATTGAATTTAGGTTTTAGTAATGTTTTGATAATAATTCTTCTAGTAGTTATAGAATGACTTTTAATGACTTGAATCTCCTTACGAAACTCTTGTTCAAGAAGCAGGCTGAGCTCAACTTTTTTATGAATACGTATAACACCACAGTATCTAAAAAGTCCCATGGGATCTTCTGCATATTTGACTTATGGGAACCAACAATCATAACAATCATACAATTTAAGTATCCTATATTGAATAGGTATTATATATTTGATCCAGATATGATTTAAAGGTACGCCCAAAGCTACTAAGACGATACGATAAAATGTTAAACATTAATAAAATATAAAAGGGAACTTTACATTTAATACACTACAATATACTACCATCAATATATTATTTTTATTGTTAACGATATATTATCATGATGATGATGATGATGGATACATATATACATAATATACTGCATTATATACTTTTTGAAAATACATACACATACAGAAAAAACACCCAGACCCGAGACAAATATTTGCAATCATACAAACATTTGACTCGCGGCGGGAATCGAACCCATAATCTTCTGCGCCTCAGGCGGGCCTCCGTTGCCTAATAAATGTTTTAAAGCCGCTATTTAAGTTTTTTTTTAATAGCCTAGCTTCTGTGGATTTATGCTTGAGCAGCATAGACTAAGCAATAAACCGAACTGTTTGCTCAAAGGATCGGCATTCAATTTCACTTTATTCAAAGGATTTATGGTCTGCTTTACTGCAGAATAATTTTCAGCTGCAATTACTTTCTACTCTGTATTTTTGAATGTGAAATAGATATTTTAAGGTTTCTTGATTGAAATCTTAACTAGAAAGCTCTACACTGAAAAGTAACAATAGGCTGAATAATATTTATTTGAACAATGGAATTTCTTGGAATATGTAGTTATATTCAGGGGAATAAATTTTAATAAATTTCTCAAATAATACCCGAGCTTTGGGTTGGTTGTTTCAGTTCGTAGATTCAATTTAAGGTGTTTAAGGAGCACGTAGAATTACAAATAACTTTGTAGAGTTATTCGTAATTCTAGAAAATAGGTTTTCAAAATGAGAATGTATTGGACCGTTCCTCTATATTTCACTATCTTATCTACCTGAATTCACTTCATTTCTCAATGCATTCATCCAATTTGTATTATATCATCATTGAAAACTCGTATGTACCTATTAATAATCGTTTCATAGTTGTAGATCACTTAACCACTAAGGTAAATAATATTGTTTTATAGCTTGATAAGAAAAAATCCTCCAAATCATTTTTCCTTACGAACTAAACTAATTTAATATAATTATATCACTTTAGTTGATCAATGTGTTGATGGAAGATTTTAGGTAGCAAAACGTACAGGCAAACTGCTCCACCCGCACCACCCAAATGCGCTTTAAGTCCATAATCAATCTGAGTAACTTGCATTCGCATCACGAAACCCACAGAAAAGCCGAAATCCGATAAAAACAGGAAATAAACAATTTTCTTTCGTATAAAATGTTTGCCGAGACGGCGGGGATCTGGCACCGCATAAATCTTTACAGATGAGCGCAGGCAGACACGTGTCGGTGTAAATGTACGCAAGGTCCTTAATTCGTGAACCACTCAGTACTCTTCCACTGTTATTACTATTTTCTAGTTTTTGTAGTCGAAAAAAAGACGATATATGTTAAGATACATCAAACTCTAGGCTTTTTTAAAATGTGATATATAAACAATAATGAATTGTTTATATATTTACATTAAAAAAAGTCTAAAACACCCTAGAGTTTGATGTTTCTTAGCATATATTTAGTGCTATTATGTAGGTATTTTACTTTTTTTTTCGTAAAGCTTGAAATCAAATTTAAGCCCTGGAAGTTTAAAAAAAACCCGGTCACGCGCAACTCGTACTAAAGTTAGGTATATCTTGTGCTATATTGTACAAGCACAAGATATAATATTATGTGCTTTTAATTACTTTTTTACGTATAAATTTCAAAAGCTATGCCTAACTTTGCTACGATTATTATTTATTACTATAAGACCATCGTTCTACGATGGTCTACGGTGCTACAAGTGTCTACGGTGCTACGAATAACAACTCTAAATAAAATAAAGTAATAAAAATAACTGAGTAACAAATGTCTACCTTCAACCCCTACTTTTTAGAAAATAAAAAGCTTTTTGTATCAAAACATCAACAAAGCTAATCTTAATTAAGGCGAAATAAAAAATTAAGTGATCCTCAGTAAAAAGAGGATAAGCTCTAAAATGTTACAGACAGCGGTTTTTGGAAAGTGACGAAGCGAAATATTCAGACGATAATAAATGTTTTGTTGAAATTGCGTGGAAGGCTCTCGTATTCTGTAATTAAAAAGTATTTATTATATTGCGTTTCACAGGGTTGGTTTGTGTATGATATCGTATCTAGTTAGTATTTAAAGAAAGTAATGAATTGCTACTGGTAGGAGCTGGATGCTTCAAGCTGAGGACAATGGCGATAGGGGACACCATTAGCTAAAAAATATTATAATTTATAAATAATAATAATAGTAGTAGAAGTAGAGTTCTTTGTGAAGAGATCGTCCGGGGAAGTACTGCCACCATGCATATTTCTGCCGTAAAGCAGCTGTGCTGTGTTTCGGTTTGAAGGGTGTGGGTGCCGGTGAAATTACAGGCACAAGAGGCTTAACACCTTCATGTCTAGAAATGATGGACTCATGGCTTTGCATCGTAGAGCACGTTCCAAAAAAGCGTGATCTACGATGCAATGCTTTGTGATAGGTAATGGTTACCATTTAACATCAGGTGGTCCATGTGCTTTTTCCATCTTCTGGCCTACATTAAAAAAATAATAATAATGAATTGAATGAGTGTGCGCAGGAGCTACATGACCTTATTCCGCCTTCACCTTTCTACCATAGGAACTTCTGACGCACTGCTAACTACCATGCGCATCAAGTTGATATTCCATTTAACAGGAATAAGCGCTTCCAATCATCATTTATAATGCGCACTGCTAAAATATGGGATCAGCTACCAGCGTCTGTTTTTCCATTGTCTTATGACCCTAACGGCTTCAAAAAGAGAGTTATTAGGCATCTTCTGGGAAAGCTCGTCCCATCGTCGACCTCATCCTTACCCACGCAAGGTCAAGAGCTGGCCCATACTAAATCAAAAACCAAAAAAAAAAAAGAATTATGTAACTACTATTAACTATTTCATTTTTTATGTACAAGTCGTGCTATTTGTTTTTTTTTTCGAACAATAAATGAATATTTATAGCAGTTTAATCAATACAACAAATGAAGCCATTTTTTTAGGTAGAAACATACATTTCCTTCATCATAAAATATCGTAAAGCGTACCTAGTGATTAGTTGGTAAATCGAACGCTCTAAGAAGATAATAATATAAAAAAACATCCCTACTTTTATTTTATGCAGTGCTACACGGGGTGAAAATTTCCGTTTCAATATGAATTCCTACCTTTATTTCAATTCAGTAAAATAACTTGTGTTATAATTCAAAAGGAAAGCTTTCTGATCCACGATTTCAATCAATCAGTTGATAAAGCCACCGGAGGCAGATTTATTGGTTGACCCAGGCTATTCGATTACTTGTGCACTTTCCATTCAGTTTTTTTTATAGTACGCATTTATAAGCGCAACCTACATTTATTTTGATTATTAACCGAATTCAAAAAAGGAGGAGGTTCTATTTTCAACTAATGCATATCCACCGATATTTCCATCAATTGTAGATTGTTTTTCATAATTATTTCTTTGTTTGTAAGGAGTATACTTTACAAGTGGTTTCAAAACAATTTTAAACTACATAAACACAATTTTTCTCATTAACTGATATCCTAAATACATTAACAGTCATGATCTAGTTTGTGGCTAACATTATGATGTGTGAAAATGTCAGGCATTATTTATTTTCAGGTAGGTAATGTAATCAGTAGGTAGATCTACCTACTACCTACTCTACCTACTCGTATATCAATTTATCGAGTTCTGAGCGGCAAAAAACATGACATTTGCCTATCGCAAAGAGGTTGCCATAAGATGAGCATACATATAAACACACTCACTTTACGTATCCCTTAGGGAGGTAGATAGGGTTCCTAGAAAAAACATATGCCAAGATTCTAGGGTCTTACAAGAGGTCTTCATCGTTTTTAGCATACACAAGTTATTTCAAAGTAAAATTCGACCAGGATTCGTTCCTATAACCATTGTATGCAATCACAGCTCCGAGGGCTTACCACGAGTTTTGATAGTTTTCGAAAACTTTGTAAGCATATTTTCGGGTCTGTTAGCTTGAAAAATTCGCATTTAGCATATTTTTATGATTAACATTTTTTGTACGTTACCTAAAAATTCAAAATTCCTAAGGAATTTAAAAGAAAAATATAGATTTTAGCATTATATTTAGCATTTTTAAAAGTTATTTAGCATTTTTTGCAACATGTTTTAGCATTTTCTCCAAATAAACAACGGCAACACTGATCTTTAGATACATTTTCGTAGTTCATGCACGTTTCCCTAGAGGCGCTGTACGAAAATGTATGGAAAGATACCAAAACCTAAAAAGTTTTCGAAAACTATCAAAACCCGTGGTAAGCCCTCAGTAGTAGCTCTGCATAACCGGGATCATCAAATTCAAATTCAAATTCAAAATTCATTTATTCAGTAGGAACTGTATAGTACACTTTGAAACGTCATTTTTTAAAATTTACCACCAATTCGTAACGTGACCAAACAGAGAAGAATTGGCAAGAAACTCTGCTTGGCTTATATTTTTTTAACGTCATTGTACTTAATATCTATTACATTGTTTTTGATGGAGTTGGAGGCAGTTTCATCCCAAGCTTTTTTGTCATCTAAATAATCAGATATTTTATAATAAGCTTTATTACATAGATTACGTTTAACAACATTTTTGAATTTATTTACAGATAGATTAATCACATCATTTGGGATTTTGTTAAAAAATCGTACAGACATCCCTTTAAAAGATTGACTAACTTTATGGAGCCTTACAGTGGGAACAGCTAGTTTATCTTTATTTCATCGTCATCATCATCATCATCATAGGCCTTGAGCATTTATAAAAGATGATTTAAGCAGCGTCCTACAAGTTCGGCACTTACGAATGATGTGAAATAACAATATATGAAATAACCGGGATACAAAACCTATAAATCTCCACAAAACCTATAAATTTCAAATCTTCTCATACAAACTTTCGTGTCTAAAATATAAAGTAAATGTAAGTTACATTATAATATATTACTTTATATTTATACACAAAAGCATAAACATAACTTTGTTTAACTTATTCAGGGTAGGTACGTCCTATGAAAGCCATATAAACCAGGTCACATACGTCTGCAGTCTGAAAGCAGCAACCATTATAGGACATAAAGTTTACAACTCGCAATGCTGTGAGCAACTACTATTTATAACAATGGGGGTGCAAATGTGCTACGGGGACATAAGTTTCACGTGAGGCAATAAACCGTGCTCATCGATTTCCTTATGACCCTATGTTAGCGATAGGTACATTAAGCCAGATAATAATACTACTCGTAGTTATCCTTTATGTATAGTCCTATAAAACTATTGTCTGTAACCACCAATACCACTTATTCAGTACACTAGGAATATAATTTATACATACCCAGTTAGTTAAGTATCATTATCTGTTATGACTGTATGTATCACAATGTAAGCTTTTGGGTAAAATAAATAACTTTTCTTTCTTCTTTCTATAAGTAGGGGGATATGTACATAATATCTACGCTGGGCTTAGGGTTGGGGATCACAGGGTAAAGCTTTTCGCACCACTGATGCTGCTGCTAGTCGGCGGCCAATGGATTTAGCTGCGCCATGCCATTGTTTATGCTTTTGTATATAAGATGGGAACATAAATGCATATCTTATCTTATCTTAACATTTGGAGACGTAGGTATAATTGTTCTTCCTTAACGTAAAAACTATACTTTACTTTTCTCGGAGGAGGGCGTTGATGTCTGCAACACAGTTTTATGCTTCTGCAGATGTCATCGACTTTTAAATTGTTTCTGTAACATTTTAATTTTCTGTTCACAATAAAGATATTTTTGATTTTTGATTTTTTTTTATATAATCAGTAGTTCTAGAAATAACATATTAGGCTATTTTTTTCGGGTAGGTACCACGTGAGTGAACCCTCAGGCGGTAGCGAAGGTTGACTTTGAGTTAGGAAAAAAAATTGCGGTACTTATCCCTATCTGATTTTAGGTTTCCGTTTATCCGATTTAGTACATTCATTTTATACTAAGATACAAAATGACTTTTAAAATTTTAGGCACAAGCTCACTTTATACAATGTCGACTCAATTAAAAACAAGCGCTGTATATGAGTATGGGTCAGAAACGTACAAACCTAGCGCTATTCTGAGCAAATTCTATTAAAGCCCAGAGAAGCTATAAGAATTGAGACCAAAAAAAGGTCCAAAGGTTGACTTTCTATCAGCAGTCGGGTTTAGTGGTGAACAATTAACGCCCCGCGTTAGGTCGATCACAACAGGCCTCTATGGCCGCAGTGATAATGTAAGCCATGAAATAAATAAAAAATAGTAATAGTCATTGTTGCCTCCTCGTAGTTTTAAACCTATGCTGTCTTATTAAAAAACAAAGACTAAAGATAGTCTTGAGTTTAAATCTGACATTTTGTATACAAAATACCAGTTTAAAACCAAGACTTTCTTACTTGACCATGACTTCTTTAAACCAAGACATCTTTAGTCTTCGTTTTGGAATAAGACAGATGGAGTTCGAGTTAAGTAATGTGCTCGTTTTTTTAGGATTTAGTTGGCAGTTTAGCAGTCGTGTCACCTAATGAAAAAATAAAGAATACGCAATATCAGAATACGCACCAATATGGGACACTTACAGGTGATCAATCTCATGTTGGCTCTGTGTATTTGTTATTTTCTGCAAATGTAACTGTCATACCTTCGGCGATGCCTTTATCTCCAAATCTATCTCAAACGAACTATTCTACCATAAGTTAACAGCAGAGCTTGTATTATGGGAACCACATGATTGATATACTACACATATATATTATATATTTTGTAAATACATACATATCATACATAGAAAAAACCCAGACCCGAGACAAATATCTGCAGAACATGCAAACATTTGTCCCGCAGCGGGAATCGAACCCGCAACCTTCTGCGTCTCAGGCGGACCTACGCCCACGGCGCCACAGAGGCCGTCAAATAAATCATAATAATAATCGTTTGTATAAATATGTTCATTATATATTTACGAAATGGCACAACAGCAAGGTAATGTGGCGAGGTGCATCACCTCACTAATACCTATAAAAGGTGGTATGTATCTGTGTGAGGCTAATGGCTATTTGATAGACGGTATACCTGGTGCTTAATGTAAGAAGCATGTGTAAAGTAGATACTTGTTTTATGTTAGCTAACTCTGCAAACGGGCGGATTGTGTGTTAGATGTTCACTTCTCAATCCCACCTTTCCGTGACGAGTTCACAAAGCAATATTATAAATATTATAACCAATAGAATAACAACCACTATGAAACTTGAGTCACAATCTTATTTAATGGTATAATTATGAATATCTTATTACCGAATACCGAGGCTTCGTTTCTATAGTACCCATGCCTATCTACCTGAGTAACTATCTGTCCTATTTCAAACCTATCTAAGCATCATTGCCCAAAACATTAATAACCTAGCTAAGTCTAGGTCTTAATATTCGTAACCCTCCATTATAACTGATGAGTATAACGGAGTTTGAGTAAATTAGGTCCCGAATTAATGTATAGAAATGTGGATATCTCGCAGCTAAGCACTACCCTCTTGCTAATATTATCTAGTCTTTACGATGAATGCGATTTTTGCGATCCGCACAGCATCTGCAACAAGAATGCAGTGCTTTTTCGAGTTAAGAGGTAAGTTGATGTTAATAAAGTTTGAAATAATGACCTCGTAGCTCCAGCTAACCTGTAACGTTACAGTCAAACAGGACCTCACCGAGCGAACAGTTAAGTGAATTCACTTATCCACTCGCGTCTACAAACTGCATGCACTTAGCTCCCGCCGAGTAACAACACCCTTTCACTTATTATGAGAAAACGGAGTGCTGTTATTTTATTTTCTCGAATAACTTGTACTGTCGAAGTTGTTTCGCTTTATTTTAGTTCGAGAATATATTCATATTCGGGTTATAAAAATAAAATATTATTTGAGCATGTTAGCTCTGTGTATTTGTAATTTTCTGAAAATTTAACTGTCATACCTTCGGCGATACCTTTATCTCCAAATCTATCTCAATTGAACTATTCTACCATAAGTTAACAGGTTTTAGGTTCGTTGCAATCTCTGTATTATGAACTTAGTGACCAACTCTGGTTGCTAGAGTTCCTTGGTCGCCCGAAGGCCTCAGTCGCCGGGATTAACATCTTAACGTGCCTTCCGAAGCATGGACACGTTCATATCTAAATGCCTCTATACGTTCACACAACTAAGTGGTGACCAGGCGAACTGTAGCTTAACCAAGATGATCTGCTTAGAACATCGAACTAAGAAAAGATACGAAGTTTTGGGTGTTGAAGCATTATCGAGCTTTTCCACCCAGTAGGCGAAGCACATTAATCCCGAAGAACATAACAATCAGCCTTCTACGCGCTTATATAAATAAACATCAGTTTCGAAAACGGGAGCTTATCAATTTACTTAGAATTAATTTAAACTTTGAAATTCGCCCCAGTGGAATTCAGAAGCAAGTAGACGGTGACAGCTGAGGACCTAATACCTAGTTATGACGTAAATACAAAAAAATTATTCCCTCTTTACATTACCAGTGTAACCTAATTGTATTGCATTTTCAAAATTTGCACGGTATACTCAAAATTTTTAAATGTGTAGATATATTTTTTATTTCTGTTTTGTGGATTATTTTTTTGACCCAAAATTAATAGCAGGTGCTCTAATTTTGGTTATCGTTCTAACCCTTAAATAATATAAGCGAATCTTTTAAAATAATAATCCAACCTAAGCTCTAACAATTAAATTTACGTGTATTTAAATTTATGATCCCAAACCGAGTTAAATCTCGTTTCAATTAGAAAACTAAATTAAATTTTATCTCTACATTTCAGATAAGGGCAATGTACTGTGCGACCCAGAGTATAGCTTAGCAGGCTATAGCTAGGTACTTAACAACTTCTGTGCCACAGTGAACGGAGACCCTGTGCTAATTGCCTGAGACGCAGAAGGTTCGGATTCGATTCCTGTGCCAAATGTTTGAATGTTCTGCAGATATTTGTCTCGGGTCTAGGTGTTTTCTATGCATGATATGTATTTACACAAAAGTATATACCGTATATATCAATCACGTGGTTCCCTTAATACATGCTCTGCTTCGTTTGGGGATAGATGATGTGCGATATTGTCCAACGTTATTAAAATACGGAACCCTAAAAAACAATAGGTACTTCTATTTACTTTACTGATGTTGATAAAGATAAATTTGTATGAGCGATTTTGAATTCTTACTATTCCTACTAATATTATAAATATAAAGGCGAATGTTTGTGAAATCTGAAATGTTGATCCCTTCTTCACACCAAAACTGCTGAATGGATTGAGCTACCGTGCGAGCAAAGCCGCGGATTTCTTCTCTTCTCGTGTCAATGATACATTCACATTTTTTCCTTATGGTGGCTGTTATAGCTTACGCTCCCAGAATTAAGCCATAAACTATGGCGTTTTCAGTGGCCGCGCAGAGTTAATTTAAAGTGCAGCTGGTAGGGCACAAAGGGCAGACCAGCAAATTTGACATAGTCTGAGGATCTGTACCGCATTCGCAGCGTGTCGCTGACTCCATAATATAGCCCCATTTACTCATGTTAAGCTTGCAGCGGCCTACCTGAGTTCGGAGTCGGTTAAGTGACTTCCAGATAGGCCAAGGGAGCTTACCGCCTGCAGAGAGTTCCTGAGCGAGTTGGATGTAAGCCGATGAGGGATATTTTTCATGCCAAAGGTTCTCTCTTTCTCGACGATGTGTACGTTTGTTTGATCTGTAAATATTTGTCACAGTTTGACTGTTTTGTAGAGAGTGTGAGCTCTTGCAGGAGTGCCGTTGTGTTTTCAGCATTCAAAGCGTTAAGTAATTATATCAGTTATGTGGTTCCCATAACACAGCTCTGCTAGGTTTGGTGCTTAATATATTTATTTATTTACTTTATTTACTTTGGTCTTGGCTAACTAGGCGACCAAAGAAGCCAGTATTACAAACTCACCTTAAGTTTGGTATGCCTTCGCACTATATTGTAATAGAAAAGATGTACATGATCTGCGTGAGTCTTAATACAGCGTAATAAGGCTTATTTCAATTTACAAACTGACTTGAAGTGACAGCTCTTGGAGTTAGTAAATAAACTCGACAATATACCTTTTCTATAACCTTTTCTAGTGCCTCCCTTTGTACTTGAAGTTCCATTCTGTAGCGTATACAACTCCGGCTTGTACTCGGGTACCACTTGCGGTGAAAAGTCTTTGAAAGTAATTCAGTTTTGACACAGTATAATGCTTATCAGTGTTTTGTATCCATGATGTCTATCCGCTTGCTTCATTTTCTCTGGCCGAAGCATGAACATTTTGACAACTCGTTAGGGTCTCTTAAAATTTTGGACTATAACAACGCGTAATTTAGAATTCACAAATTCACAAAAATTTCAAGACATGCTTACGATGCGACAGACATGTAAAAATATTTGTGTTGCATACGACATATATTATAATCATCATCATCATCATCAGCCTATAGCAGTCCACTGCTGGACATAGGCCTCCCCTAATGAGCGCCACTGCGCCCTGTCCTGAGCTCGACGCATCCAGCTTTTACCAGCAGCCTTTCGCAGATCGTCACCCCACCTGGCCGGAGGGCGTCCTAAACTACGTTTGCCGAGCCGCGGTCTCCACTCAAGAACTCGTTTACCCCAACGGATATCGGTATTACTATATATTATAATGAGAGACGATAACATTTTATTATACGTTGGTATAGTCAAAATGCTTTGATAGCAAGTTTTTTTGCGATGAAAAAGAGAATTCGCTCAAGTGGTGCCAGAAATTAAGTAGGTAAGTATTACGCTTCTATTGATGTATTCCTTCCACTTAAAACAATCCAAAAACTCAATGAGTTAGTTCGCCCATAAGAATCCACTGCAAGATGTATTCCTCCCTATCATCATCATCAGCCAATAGCAGTCCACTGCGACATAGGCGTTGAGGGAATGAGCGCCGTTGCGCCCTATCCTCAGCTCGACGCATCCAACTTCTACCAGCTGCCTTTCGCAAAGCGTCATTCCATCTAGCTGGAGTGCATCATACAGTTCGCCCATACCCAGGTATTACTAAATTTAAAATTGAATTATAAATTGCGCTGCCATTTAGTCTTACTACTTTTTAGATTTTTCTCGGCCCTGCGGCAATTCTAACAAGATTTTTTCATTTAAGCGGAATATTTAAATTACTCCGCGTCACTCAGATTCGATGTTATGGAAATGAAGTTGAGATAGAGTTTAAGGGCGCTGAGATACCTATTTATAAGCTCAAAAAATGGAGAAATAATAAACTCCACTTTGAGATGGGTACTAGGGGAAAATGCTTGGAGATATTTTATTACGCCAGTCACTGGTAAATTGATATAACGGCAGATTTTTTTCAAAGGTTTAAAAAACATAAGCTGTCTTATCACGTGCAAGGACAACTAGATGGTAAGTTTTTATTATACTCATAAACTATTATTTACTCATAACCTATAACAAAGTATTGTATCGTGCTCTAAGATGCAACGCCCTGCTTTCAACCAACTGGCGTGAATACCTTCACGCCAGTTGGTTGAAAGCAGTTGGTTGTGCCTGTAATTTCACTGGCACACACACCCTTCAAACTGAAAATCAGCAATTCCACGGCAGAAATAGAGAGTGAAAATTGTCACAAAGAGGCCTACTACTTCTAATTCCAAAAAATATATGAATAGTAAAATAGTGAGCTTTCGCCCGCGGCTTCGCTCACGTAGTATCCGGATAAAAAGTAGCCTATGTGTTAATCCAGATCACAAATTATGTATATTTAAAATTTCATCAAAATTCGTTCAGCCATAGTGGATTGGGAATAAACATACACACAAAAACTTTCACATTTATAATATTAGTGTGAAGTATTTCGCGCTTCGTATCGGTACTGAATTCTAAACTAATATACCTACCAACGTTATGCGTACCTAATAGGTACTATAAAACTGTGCCACCTCGGTAGGTTATCATCATTCTTCTGCTCTTGTGGTGGGGTCGGCACAGCATGTTTTTTCTTCCACTCACATAGTAGGTATGTCCATAAAATTTGTTAACATTTTGTAGTATTCCTTACGAAGATCAGGATAAATAATGCCGCAGTTGGTCGTGATATATGGTAGGATATTGCAAATCCACGTTACGGATTGCCCTGTACGCCGATATACATATAAAAATACCCATTTACAAAGGTAAAACCTTATGAAAAATAAAAATACAAAACTTCAGATAATACACAAAGCTAGACAGACAATGTTATTTTGTGCAAAAGTGGACGAATATTTCAGTTACGTATAAACGAATAAGTATTGAAATATCTAAACAAATAATATTTGTCTCTGGCAAGCAATGAAAGAGAGAGTACATTTACTCTCTTACGATTATATTGTGCTCAGTCTGTCGTTTCAGAAAGATAATTAACATCACTTACCTACTTAGATTCTTCCCCCGCCTGCTCCATGCCATGATTGCTACAAACAGGTTTATTCTCAGAAATAATTAATTATCATTATTATTTACCTTAATATACTTTTACACAAGCAAGACTGTTATGAAGTCTAGTATTGTTGAAAACAAAAGAATATGAGCTAATATTTGTATGCTCGCATTATAATCTTTACATATATTTATTTATCTACCTACAAATGCCAATTCTACTCCAGTCCACACTTTAGATACGTTCCTCATCTTAATCATCATCAGCCTATCGCCGTCCACTGCTGGACAAAGGCCTCCCCTAATGAGCGCCATTACGCCCTGTCCTGAGCTCGAAGGAAAGCAAGCCTTTCGAAGATCGTCACTCCATGTGCTGCATATACAAAGGTTTATTTGAAGCTCGCCTTCGAGGCTCATGTTGTGGAACTTTTGTTTTTTAAAATCAAAATGTACCACATAAAACAATAAAATGATTATGGTTACCTCTCTGAAACTCGACCAACCCCCCTCCTACCCCCACCTCGTAGCATCATGCTTATTTTCAAACCATATTAATTTATTTCGTAGCTTTTAATCGACGATATCAACGAATCTTGACGGACGTTCAAAATTCTTCGATTAAAAGCAAGAACGTTCCAGGTAGAAAAATGAAAAAAAAATACGACTGACTTGAACTTCAGGAACCAATCTTGAGGTCAACTCAAAGTTCACGAAACATCTGGTTAGGGTTGGGGTGTGAAGTGAGTGATTTGGTGGAAAATTATTCTATCTTTCCTTGAATTCAAGCGTCCATCATAAAGCTCCCCTTCGGCAAAGCCTATGAAAAAATAACAATACCGTTCTACATAAATTAAGCTAATAAAGATGTAGATGAAATTAAGGTGATTATCTAAGCATAAAATCTGACTTACCTACCCAGATTATAGCTTTTAACAAAGGGCCGGAGTAGAGTCATAAAATAGGCATTAATGAATGGCGAAAAATCAGATCAAATAACGTAGAAATCTTTCATAATCGAATATGCCTAATTTGTATGCTTATTCGATTATTATAGGTTTTTACCTAAAAGTACTTCAAAAGTACTTATTATTTAGGTATATTCTACTTACTTACTCTACTTTCACATCACACTAATACTATAAATGCGAATGTTTGTGTGTATGTGAGTATGTTTGTCCCACTCAACTCCGTAGGATTACCAAACGGATTTGGAAAACTTGGACAACGTCAATCCATACATAGTTTGTGATCTGGATTAACATAGTGGCTATTTTTCAACCTGGCACCTAACTCAAACTCAAAATTTATTTATTTAGTACGAACCTTATGGTACACTTTGAATTGTGACCATCGCGACCGAATAGAAAGAAGATAGAGAAGGATCAGAGACTGCTTGGCTTTTATTCTTACCACGCGAGCAAAGCCGCAGGCGGACGCTGTATTATATAAATTCACAATGAATAAAACATTTGTGCCGATGCAGCATCACATCAGCAATAGGACAAACGATGGTATAACAAAATAGATAAGTGCTTACATAGCTTGTTCACACATGTCACATTCCCCCAAAAATACTGCCTCCATACGCGATTATTCATTGCCGGGTGTCGAGAATTTCATGTGTAAAGATTAATACGCAAAATTCACAAAACCAGTGTATTTATGTGGGCATTTTTCGGGGACATTTACAAATAGCTGGGCAGCCTGCTTGCCTGTTTCACTGGGTAATTAATATCGTTCAGCCTAATGGAACGTTAATGTTGGACTTTGGGTGAACAAGGGTCTTTTTGCCGTGGCTAGGGCAGTAACTTGTAGGTACAGTTGTAATATAAATTGCCTGTTTTAAGTATACACAATTAGAATTCGCTACCTACTGTTTGTAGCAACATTGTTTTTTATTTTGCAGAGACTCCGAACATTGGGTAAGTATAAGGTTACCTACGTACTTGATACGGCATGATATCTCCATTTTTACATAAGTATAAAGCATTTACAGCCTGCGCACATTGGACGACAAACGTCAGCGATTAGACGCAACGACAAGCAGCGGGGGACAATTTTCATACATTTTGTTCAAAGCTCCGCACACACGGCGACAATCACGACAGCAAGATATGAAAGACGCTCGCGACTAAGCGCGACGACAAGGCGTCGTGTTTGCGAGGTCTGTAAAATACCTATATCTGTTCAAATACACTCGAGAGCAATGAATCCGGGTCACTCAAAGAATCCAAAAAATCTCGGAAAGTAAGAATGCTAGGTTAATGCAATAAATTGTATTTAATAGACAATTTAATACTCCTTAAATGAAAGTATTAAAACTTCTTAGTTATCGTAAAGTTATATCATAAAAAAATCAAATTTGAAAAGGGAACACTGTCGAAGATGGAACTACGAAATTACAGGATTTGTTTTTGCTTTTGTTTGTAATCTGTCATTTATGTTGGTACATAAACCAGGTTGATAGTGCTCAATATTCATTATTCAAGCTGAAATCATGTCGCTTACACTTGAAGAATGCACCAGAATACTTACATTGGTGGAAACCGGCCGGAGTCAGCGCGATACAGCCAGGACTGTCGGTGTGTCGCTGTCAACAGTACAAAGAGTTCTCCGACGTTACGAAGAAACTGGTTCTAACCTACGCAGACCAGGAACGGGCAGAACTAGGTGTACCACAGCACGAGAAGACCGATACTTGGTGAACACCATGCTTCGAAATCGCTTTCTCACAGGAACTGAACTCACAAATCAGTTTCGACGCCTCGGAGGAAATAACCCAAGTGCATGGACAGTAAGACGTCGGCTTGCTGAATCTAACTTAAAACCCCTTAGACCTGCAAACGGCCCTAAACTGGAGCGTGGCCATCGTATTTCAAGACTAAGATATGCCCAGAACCACGTAAATTGGAGTATTGAAGATTGGTCGAAAGTTATGTTCTCCGACGAATCAAAATTTATGCTCTACAAGCACGATGGAAGACACAGAGTGTATAGAAGACCAGGGGAAAGATTCAAGCAAGCATGCATCGAAGAAAAAGTAGCCTACGGTGGTGGGTCTGTACTTGTGTGGGCCGGAATTTCCTCTGAAAGTCGCACAGAGCTGGTGATCATAGAAAACGGCTCTTTAACTAGCGTAAGATATGTGGAAGAAATCCTCAACGAACACGTTGGTCCATTTATGGTCAATTTGGGTGAGGATGCTATATTTATGCATGACAATGCCCGACCTCATACAGGTAGGATTGTGAATGACTACCTTCAAGAGATGAACATTACTTGTATGGAGTGGCCAGCGCGCAGCCCGGATATCAACCCGATCGAGCATGCTTGGGACGAGCTAGGGAGATGCGTAAAACAACGAAACCCTCCCCCAATCACGCTTCCTGAGCTCAAAATTGCTCTCACAGAGGAATGGGAGAATATTCCCCAAAATCGTATAAGGAACTTGGTGTACAGCATGCCAAACCGCGTAAACGCAGTAATGGAAGCACGAGGAGGTAATACGAAGTATTGAAATTCAAGAAAATCGTCATAAAGTTCAAAAATTTCATGTTTCCTATTTTTGTTTTAAGGAGAGATCAGCAGTTTTTTTTCTTTATGTAATTTTGTGTAAATAAAATGTATGGTGACTCATATTTTTTTAACTTTCATTTAAGGAGTATTAAATTGTCTATTAAATACAATTTATTGCATTAACCTAGCATTCTTACTTTCCGAGATTTTTTGGATTCTTTGAGTGACCCGGATTCATTGCTCTCGAGTGTAATTGCAAGAAATATGTCCCTGCTAACTTAAGTAGATATTCAGTCCCGATAACTTTTAATGAAACGATTGATACCATAATCACTTAAGCGAAAGCTTTTAAAATTTAATTTATTCATATTGTAAAGCTCAATAATATGTACTTTCCTCAGAAATCAGAGCTCAAGCAAATTATGAAGTTCTATGAATATTCAAGATGAGCTAACACCTATTGCTCGACTTCATTTGTTTACTTGTAAAGTTCAGATGGCAGTAGATATTAGATTATAGAGAGTAGTTAGTATTATGTCTTATAAAATGATAAGGTATTTCTGCAAGAGATAGATAATAATTAATGTAAAAGTACCTTTCTAGCAAGAGTGTTTTTTTATGTAGTTATAGCTTATTAATGTATTATTTCTTAGCGCTTTGAGTGCTGAATAAAACAACTGCGCTTCACTCTTTGGACCAACACCTCGGGCATTGGGTTTAGCGCTAGGACGATTTAACCAAATTTGGTTAAATCGTCCTAGGTTTAGAGTCATTTCCGAGGCCTGCATTGCAGTCAACGTGTTAAGTACCTAGGTAAGGATAACTCTTACTTACGCTAGTCACTACTAGTACGCTATTTTAAATCATTTTTTATAAGCCTTTATTAAATACCTACCTACTTACTTTTTAACATTTTTTTAAAGCAGCGCGTTCCCAACTAGGTTAATAAAATACTTAAGGAGGTAGGTAGGTTAAGTACCTGCCTACCTCCTTGTGTATTTAACTAATTTAACAGAGTCAGCAACTCTGGCTTTCTTGGTGTGAAATCTTTGACGTCATCCATGCATTCATGTAACTACAAAACGTGAGATACGATATCACCCGCCTAGCCCTGAATCCTTTAGCAGAGTGCTAAGAGGATTAAGTGCCAGGCAGAACCATAGGGAACTTAGATTGTCGCCATGGAAAATACCCCCGCTTGCTTGTAACTACAAGTAATCTGAGTAATGAATAAGCCCGTAACCTCGTTGTGCCATAACATAACACAGGCATCAGGTTACAAACTGACACATTCATTAAGCTGCTCTTTACTTTCTTACAACGTCTATCCATAATCATCTCAATAACTGGGTCAACACGTTACCTTGCTACAAGCACATTTAATAAAACGCGACACGATATCCTGACAGAAAAAAGGAATTTCCTCGATCATCAAATTTACCAAACCAAAAAAATTGAGCCATAGAAGGTAGTTAATTCTTATTTTTCTTATCTAGCCTAATAAAAAAATCCACTACAGAATAATGTGCAGGCATCTCCATAATTTGGAAGGTTTTGCCAATTGACAACATTGACAGAATTGTAATGCGGATGGCTAATACCGCGTACCTGTTGAAATCCAAGACGTTGCACTTTCGACATGTACAGTAAGAAATGGAGATATAAATAAGTAGGTACTTATTAAGGTAAACAAATAACAAATTGTTATAGTCCTTTTCGGTGGCAGATGTTCTACAAAATTGTCCGCAGCAGCCAAATTTCCCGGTTGCATACTGATAGGTAGGTTTTATTCCAAAAAGTATGCACAAACGTTTGGTAACAAGGCCACGTCGACATGATCACTATCGATATCATCGTGGTCAGCTATTTTGTAAAATTGTTAGTACAATTTTTTTTCGCAAATACTTGCAGCAGCAAAGTTGCAATATTTTGTAAAATTTATCATCATCATTTCAATCATTTTTGGCCTACAGCTGGACGCATATAATTTATAGGGCACTTTGATCATGCCACGATCGCCTTGATCCTGCGCTAGTCTAAGCTTTAAAATTTACTCATAGTTAATTTTTTTTGTGGAACAAATAATATAAAAAAATTCTTTTCTAAAATAATTTAACCAAGGTCCTTACAAACAAATTAAAAATGAATTACATATATCCTCAAAAAAATCTTAACGGTTTGATAGCGGAAAGAAAAATATATAGGTACCTTCCTAATGTCAAGAGCATCACTTTACACAGCACGACATCGTATATCTTACATGAAAAAATGTGCGAGAATATGTGCGAAGGATAAAATTGATGGCATTAGGGAAAACAAAAGCCAACAGCTCAATACCACTTTATTAATGCGATACACTCTATCTCCCCCTTTCACAGTAAACAAGCTGATAAAAAAGACAATGTAATCTTGATACTTTTGTAACGGATAAGGTGGTTAAGTCAAATAACTTTCGGCGTAAAGGTATTGTGTGCACTATAATAATGCTACAAAAAAGTTGGAAGAATATAATATGTTTTCAGACTGCAGAATTACCTACACAGTGTAGCAAAAATATATCAATGCTGACGCAGCTAAGGTATTGGATATTTCAAACAAACGCGTCACGATGTGAAGACGAAGTGATTGGCCAAATCACGACCTTTCGTTTTATCAGGCTGCTGAATAAATACCACCTACCCGATTCGGTTGTTCACGGAAATGTGATTCTGAATGTGACTGGCAATTTTCACAGTTGGATTATGTTGGATGATTTATTTATTTATTTATTTAATAGGAACGCCAACAGCTTAAATATCAATACATTGTAGAGTTACACTGACAAAGTTTTCATTCTGATATAGAAACCAATTACAGGCGGACACAGCATTCATAATAATAATAATAACTAAGTAGTAGGTACTTATGGTAACTAAGAGATCAATAGGTACATATGTATTATGATGATGTCGATATATTATTGGCAATGCTTCTAATTTAAAGCTTTTTTTATTATTTCTTGGTAATTATATTGTGTATAGCTACATCTAACTACATCGATAGGTTATACTGTAACATTTACCAAGTCGGTGTGAGCGAGGGAAGGTGTTCTTGGTAAGCGGTTTCTTCGGTTTATTCATTGATGAATCGCTTAGTCGCCTCTTACAAAAGTCACGGGAGAAAATGGAGGAGCCTATATTGACAAGAAAATCCACTTTACCAAGGCTAAACACCAAATAATTTATGAAGAGTATCGATAAATTATTACATAGTACCAACATCAACACGCAAACCGTAGCGACACATTTCTGTCTCTCAAAATGCAGATGTAAAGAGGGTGACTGCTTCTCCTAAAAGCATCATTTATCAACCTGGAGTGCACTTTTCCGGTATTGCGTCCGTAGACGGATTCAGCAAGAATATTTGATGTAATATTTCATGAATTAAAGACCTTCTTCCTTGGAATTCTTGCAAGATACATACTCTAATAAGATCTCAGAAGAAAAGGGCAATATTATTAGTTACAATATCCTTAGGTATATTATAGTAGTTTGATGTGATATGTAATATTTCTTATCTCTTGGCAACGTTAAGACCTTTGTAACAAACTCTGTCATGGTCTTCTGTGTATATGTATTTGACAGACGACTACTGTATTCTATGAGAAAAAGTACCAAGTATTAAGTGTACTTACTGTGTAGCTTGAATAGCATAATGTTGTTTAATTTGAGTACATTTCTGCAGCCCAAATAAAGCGTGTTATTTCTGCGAAATAAATACCCATACTCGAAAGAAAAAAAGATCTTTACGTAAAGATTTTCTAGGTAAACGAGTAATGGATTCACGTATTCTTCGTACGAATTTTCACCTATTTTCTCTTTATATAATCAGTATACATTATCGAATGGGTCTCAACACTTTCACCCTTGCCCTTATATAATACTGTACGTAACCCTACCTGCTACGAAAGTGCTATGAGACACATACCTCATTGAGAACATTGGTACTTTCGCTTACTAAACTAATTGCTTAAATTGCACCGAGTATCGTATATTTTATCGTATCATGGTCGACGACCTCTGTGGCGTAGTAGGCGAAAGCCCTCCTAAGACGCAGAAGGTTGCGGATTCCATTCCCACTGCGAGAAAATGTTTGTTATGATTTGAAAATATTTGTCTCATTTGTTATGAGTAATATGTATTTTCTCAAACATGCTTGGAAATTCGAGCATTATTTTGACAACCTTCTTCGAGATAAATCGAAATTGCTGTACTGACCAAACACATGCGAGCAGCGCCCGGCAAAAGTTGTATGAAAATCCATAATCTGTCGTGTTAACGGGCAAATAAATTACTATGTAATCTCATATCTGTCATGTAATTTAAAAATGGAACGATTTTTTATTCCGAAACATGTCAATCAAGGAGGTAATCATAGGTTTTATTAAAATTTTGAAGTGGCTTGCAAATAGAAAGCTATTTATTTAAAAAATTACAAGTTCTGCTTAGGTATTACTTTGTTTTAATTTCCGTGCATTTTTTAAGAAAAGTACTACAAGCCTTGGCCACAACTAGGCATTGATGGACTCAGCTATGCGTGCCTCGGCTTCGTCTCGGCCCATATTTACACGTTCGTCCATCAATCCCTCTTTTGCTGGCCACCGCAGTAATGTACTAAGTATTACAAAAACATCTTTAGTGTGTCGGTTATGGTTCCCGTAATGCTCTGCTTCATCATCATCATCATCCTATAGTAGTCCATTACTGGACATAGCTCTGCTTAGTTTTGGGGCTTTATGATACTGTGTGATAATGTCCGGAATTTTTACTATTTATTTATTTAGTAATTCTAATATTTGCCTCGTTAGCAGCGATAGTAAACTATAAAACGTCCAAATAAATAAAACTCACTGAACCCCGATTCAGTGATTTCAATTAAGCCGTGAAGTTAACGGAAGACTTGCGATAGTGCCCTAAATGAGAACTGGACTAGATATTTGCCAACTCATCAAAAGAACTTATTAATCAAAAAATAGATACCTTTCCCAGAAATGATATTTTATTTGTATTTATTATTTATTTAACTAACCATTTCGTTATAATACATACCATTGGTAAGTATTTTTTTACAATATAAATGGTAGAGATGGTAGAGTTTTTTTATGACTTACCTACCAACTTTTTAAAAGCTCCTTTCACCTTCTATGTGTGTAGTGATAGAGATATAGAAGGTAGGTTGAACAGATGAATTTACTGTGTTTTCACACTACTGTGTTGGTTCTTTCGACCTGATCAGGTCAGAATCATCAATCTTAAGTTGATGATAGGAGTGAGTAGGTAGCGATAAAGGGTGAAAGGGCAAATGTGGGCGAAAACCCGCCTGAGTCGCAGAAAGTTGCAGGTTCTATTCCCGCTGCGAGAAAAATGTTTGTTAGATCTGCAATTATTTATGTTTTTATTTACAAAAAATACTATATAAATAGTTTATCGGTCATGTAATTTTCACAATGTGCCCTGCATTGTACATAAACTTATTTTGTGATAGTTACTAGTAGCATTTTGTTCCGACCAACGTTCCGATTGGATCCACGCTACACTGATTATAAAACTATTTCAGGAGCAGTAAAGTGTTATTTTAATTACTGAAAGTGATGCCAAATAGAACTGTAATTCTGTATTATTTCGACGATGACAGATAGATGCAAGACCGACTGCAGATGGAACAGATTATTTCTTCTTTTAGTTCAATAAAATAATTGGGTAAGTAGATGTATGCTCGTCACTATGAAATTAAAAAATACTTTAAGTATAGCTGATGTTTACCTCTTGTAATTTCCTAGAATACGTGACATAATTATTTATTGTATAAAAATATTTTAAAAATGTTAAAAAGATTTTTGTCATTCGTGATTTTGAACAAGCGTGTTTCCTACTTAATTGTATTATTGAGTGTTCGTGACAAATTATTTGAAAAGTTTTTGGCTTTCTGACATCGTAGTTAGTTTATAGAATAGAAATACAAAACAACGAACAACTGCAATAGTCCGTAAACAAAATACAAAGTAGCACTGTCTGGAGAATGTTTCGAATCCGACTATTTCAAGGTTTCGATTGAAAGCTCGTGAGAGCTCAAGACGCTATGATATGATGGCCTTATCGGATTAAAAAAACAAAACAAAAAACCAACATCTTCACGGCATTTTCCCCTTTATGGATATCTTCAGGTATTGCTCAGTATGCAATCGGATTTAACTTTAGTTTAATTCGTGGCATACTGGCTAGTGAAGAAGATGGGTGAAGAATGAGGAAGGGTGTGGTTCTATTTGCATAACTCTCCAGGGCTCTAGCGGCGGCCGGCTGATTGCGGCATAGCACAGCCTATTATCGACATAATAGAATTCCTTGGCCACCGAAGGGTAACAGCCTCGGCGATGCCCTGCGATGCCCAACCGGCATGCCCATGCGTGTAAATTAGCATATCCCCCTCCTTATCAGGGGAGGCTTATGTCCAGCAGTTGACTGATATAGGCTGGTGTTGTTGGGTATTGAATAAAGTATTATTAAAAAGACCTCAATCCTATTTGGACAATCAAGTAAAATTATATTTTATAATATTTACATCAATTCATATAATTATTTTGATATATGTAAATCGAATAGGTAGATAGGTACTTAGTGAATAACAATCTATCTAAAAAGTAATTGCTAAATCTGGGTCATGAAGCAATTTAATTTAAGTTTCTTCAAACAATTAAATGAATAGGAAGGTAAATATCTATACGACGCAACTTCCCCGTTAGTTCATGCAACAAGCCCTTAACCTTCGCCCGATTGGCTATCGAAGATTATTTAGGAATCTCAATTAACCAATAGAATAAGATCTCTTAAAAGCCGCATATCGTCTCTTTCTACAATACTTCCTGTTATACTTTCTTCTCGTATGAAAACCCTTTAGCTTATCACTATTCGTTACTTTTTCGACAATATTCAGCCATTTCTGGTCTAAATCTTCTTGTGGCTTATCGTTTATTAGTATAATAGGTAGTAGAAATTTGTGTTCTTTCTTTGTTTTGAGGAAAGCGGTTGATATGTCAGTCCATGGTGCTTCTTCCGGTGTGCTTGAACTGATACTCTCTTTGCTGGAGATGACAGAGATCTCCAAGTTCTGTGCCGAATCGGCCTGGAAGTCGTTTTCTTCGTTTTGGGCGGCTAATGCTGCTTCCATATCCAGCAACTGAAAAAAACGAGAGGTGACCTAAGTGGGTAGGTATAGTATATAACATATATATTATAGTATATAACAAGTGACAAAATAAAAGCTCATTGAATATTTCGGCACGGGAGAAATGAATTTACTTAGTAATCAATTTAAAATATTTGACGACCTCTGTGGCGCAGTGGGCAAAGGCCCGCCTGAGAATAAGAAGGTTGTGGGTTCGATTCTTGCCGCGAGACAAATGTTTGTATGTTCTGCAAATATTTACCTCACATGTATATAAAATATGTATTTACAAAAAAAAGATATTGGATTCGTATATCAGTCGTGTGGTTCCCATAATATAAGCTCTGCTTAGTTTGAGGCTTCATAATAAAGTGTGATAATGTCCGGCATAATTATTTATTTATCTGTGTATACAGTATGTTAGGCAGTTCTAATCTTGAAGCGAAAGTGGGTAACGTTTGGGTAACTTTATATTATACCTACCAATAATTCCATTATTTTTTGGTTGAAGAATTTTCGTAGATTTTTTTTATCAACGGCAGTCCATGCAGATTTTGCCCCTTTTGCAAAAAATAAATCTGTTTTGTTTCCACAATACCTAAAATGCTACCTATAAGGCTTTTAGCGATAAGGCCGCCCATTGTATAACCGCGGATTAGTTTTAAAGATTTGTTTGTTTAATTAAATTTTGTAATTTACTAAATCTAAGACTTTAAGGTAAAAATACAGTACTCATTATTTATAGTAGTATCATTGAAGCGCTCGTGGCTTGGCTTAATTCCGTGTTCTTATCTTGATCACCTTGGTTAAGCAAAACTTTGCCTGGTCACTGGGTGACCGTTTAGTGGCATTTCGATCTGAGCGCTTCCGTGCTTCGGAAGGTGTTTTAAGATGTTGGTCCTGGCTTTTCAGTCGTCAAGCCACGTCGGAGGCCTTCGGGCGCCCTAAAAACTCCGACACTGACTAGCTCATACGATGAAGAGAAGAGAGTAGTATCATTTATTCAAGAAAACTGACTTAAATGCGTGTAAACTGTGTTTAAACCAATTACTCAACAAAACCACGAACGCGTTTATGGTATGTAAACAATTTCAGCACTACAGACACAGTAAGTTAATTAGCCAACTATATTTAGTAAGAGCAGCGTTAGTCTATTACAGTGTGAGTCTTCTAGTAGTCGTGTAAATAAACACACAAGTTCAAAGCTAAATTCAAGGCTTACAAATTGGCGAACGAAAAAACATTCACTGAAAATTTCAGATTTTTAAACAATGAGAAGTGAATTGGCAGATCTCCCATCTGATGCTTAGTCTGCTCTTTTCAGTTCTTTCGTTGTCACTTGTGAATAAATAAACTACACGCACTACCCACATCGCATACTGTGCTATTAACCTTTGTTAAGCTATGCTAATTAATCCACGTGAAACATATTGATTTAATAACATAGTGTCTAGTGCCATTCACCACGATCGTAAATGCTTTTGGGTCAACTAACGCTTGGTCACAGTTCTATCAAGGTTAAGGTTGTCTATAAGAAATCCCTTTAAGCAATAAGACCACCTATTGTAACTACATTTTTGTTTTATTTCTCTGTAATACTTTGTCTTTCTATATATCTATCTAAACTAAAAGTTTTGCTGTGTTTAATGGCAATGTGGCAACTATGCTCGAATTAAGCCATAAAACTTCGTAAGTAGTTTATTCAACAGTAAAACAGACACGCGAAAAAACTTAAAATGGCTCTGCTACGTGATCAAGCTGATCAATCCACGTCACCATTTTAAAATAAGATCATTAATCTGCAGAATGCGTACAAAACGTTTTTTTTTATAACCATCAAAACATTTATTGTTTAATTTATTGCCTCTTGTTTTCGCATAACGCTAAAGAATCGCACTTGACTTTGGGGTAATTCATGGTCAAAACAGGTTTCAGGCGCCTGTTTACCAGCGCTTACTAACATAAAAAAAACTACATTTGCCTGGGAGAGTACACAGTAGGTAGGTAGGTCCTCAACACAAATTTCTAAATACCGACAATTCACATAACAGTCTCGTTTCTATATTATCTAATTCGTTACTCTCTTTATCAAAGCTGACATGCTACCGTGAAGGCCCCTCAAGATTTAATCACTACTTTTCCATTCGTCAAACCTTAGGTTTTTCGTCGGAGGACTTCAAGCAGACCGCTCGAAGTTCTAGTTGACGAAAAACTCTGGTACCAGGCTTCTAGCGCATACATTATGAAGAATTAGCACTGGTAACCGTTGGAAACTGGTAGCTGGTAGCCCGTTTACTTTGTGAATGCTGCCAGTGTTGTTATAACCTTGCCTTGTTATAAAGTATCATAAACATGCGAGGATAAATAAACATCCCTTTTCGATCTCATTAATCATCATAACGTTCTTAGTGCTGGGAGTTTGGGCCATGCTATCGATAACATCGGCGTGCGAGAACAAACAAATTCCAACCCAGGAACAAGATTGTATGTCCAAATGGATTTTTCTTAAAAATATAGGTACAGCTGTTATAATAGGTATGTTTACGGATTCTTTAATTTTCAATCGTAAACTTCCTGATTTTCTTTTCGTGATTGGATGTGACGTGATTTTTACCTTCATACGTAGGACATTCAATAATTTCTGATATCATGAAAAAATATAATTTGTGAAAAGGTAATTATTAGAAATAATCTCCGAGCGGGTTTTTAATCACTTTGCCGTCACAGTTCAACTCATTATTGAACAACAAAGTTTCTGCATAGTAAAACTCATCCTGTCAATAAAATGGAAATTTCCCGGAAATTGAGTTTCGTCAAATAAATTATCTTCACATTTTATATCAAAATTGTGACTTGTTTACGTGAGAAGTTTATCCTCCTTTTCTGTTCTCTTCAGGCACTGTACCTATGTTTCTCGATAAGACTGGGGTGTCTTGCATCACTTTTTCACAGTGACAAGGTAAATTCGTATTTAGCATATGAATGCAATTAGTGGGAACGAATACGGTCCAATAGTAATACTTACTTCACCTTTACCATTTTCGGGACGTATCGGCCAGTGACTTTAGATTCTAACTACATTGGTACAGTCAACCACATAATTAAGTAGATTGCCACATTGCTACTTTAGATTTTTCAAACTGCTTTAGCTTTTTTTCAAATAGTGCAACAATCAAATTTCCGACAAAACTTTCACGCTCAATTTTAAGTATTTCCTTCAATTGCTGTCGTTTAAGTCTCAAAAGTCTTGCATGACGAGGCATTTTAAAATTATAACAATTTCTATAACACATTTTGTTGATCGATAAATAAATAATTTTGAAATACCTATTAAGGTTTCGTTCTTAGGTATAGGCCCCACTTGTCTGACCTGGCGCGGGCATGGCGCGGGCGCTTTCCTATTCCATTCAAATTTAATACAAAATTCATGGAAATAAAGCACAATTTAGCTCGGACGACTTCGCGTCATAAGCACGTCCGATCAACGACATACCGTGTGTCCTAAATTGTGCTTTATTTCCATGCATTTTGTATGAAATTCAAATGGAATAAGAAACCGCCAGTGCCTTGTCTGCGCCCGACGTTAGGTCACATTCATCGGGCACGGACATGGCGCAGACATGGCACAGGCGGTTTCCTATTCCATTCAAATTTCATACAAAATGCATGGAAATAAAGCACAATTTAGGACACACGGTATGTCGTTGATCGGACGTATGACGCGCCATTTCGGCGCCCGCGCCCGATCGCCGCCAGATGGGCGTCAGATGGCCGCCAGTTCGTAGTATGTACTTGCTTGCGACATACGTCTGTTAGTGATGTAAAAATGCGTGACGAATGACGATATCGAATTTAATATTGAATTTTTTGAATTGATTGTAAAATATGCAACGCTTTATGATCATTGTCGTTCCATTATTGTAACTGAAATGTTCAAGATAAATTGTGGCTGGAAATCGGAAAGAGATTAAACCGGTACTAAGATTTTTTTATGTAATACCCATGGTAATACTAGCTGATCCTTGTGCAAATTCGTTTGCGCGTATTTTCTTCAACTGTATCAGGGCTCGATTTGGTAACCCGATGAAGAGGTTTTCGGCAGGGTTTTTCCAAAAGTTTAGTTAACCCTCTCCGTATGGTTTACACTATTATTTGATAGGTTAAACAATTCAAAACCCTTTTGATTAGGTTATCTGATCATGAGGGTTATCAATAGTATTGGGTTTTGGTATTATTCCAAAACCCATTCCTTAGGGTTACCCTTTTTATCATTGTAACACGGGTTATAAGTGGGTTATAGGAGATAATGGAGAAAAGAATTTCGGTCAAAAGATTAAAAATAATTGCGGTAATTGTGTTCTAAGCATTAAGGGTGGAAATGCAGACTACTAATTGTTTATTTTACGCAATAATAATTATATTATAATAAAATTCGAATAAATTTTCAATGACAGCTGTCAAACTTAAATCGACCATATCTCGAGAACTACTTATCATAGACTTGCCTTTACTAGCTCAAATGATTGCTATTGACATGAACTTAATTTTCGATGACAGCTGTCAAACTTAAATCGCCCATATCTCGAGAACTACTTATCTTAGACTTGCTTTTACTAGCTCAAATGATAGCTATTGACATGAACTTAATTTTCGATGACAGCTGTCAAACTTAAATCGACCATATCTCGAGAACTACTCATCCTTTACTTGCCGTTACTAGCTTACATGATAGCTATTGTTAAGATCTTAATTTTCGATGACAGTTTTTAGCTTGACAGCTGTCATCGAAAATTAAGATTTTATTAGTAGCTATCATTTGAGCTAGTAACGGCAAGTCTAGGATGAGTACTTCTCGAGATATGGCAAATTCAAGTTTGACATATGTCATTGAAAATAAAGATCTTGTCAATAGCTATCTTTTGAGAAATTAACGGCTAGTCTAGGATGAGTAGTTCCTGAGATATAACCATTTATAGATGAATTTGTAGAATGAGTTTCGAGTGGAGCTTTGAGTTGAGTTTTGAGTTTGAGTTTTAGAGTGACAGTGACAGTGACAATCAAAAATTAGTATTCAAAATAGTTTAGAGGTCATATTATTTCTTTTTAACACGTTGACTGCGGGTCTCGGACATAACGCTTTATAAAATGCTCATTATGTATATGTATGTTGGCTTTGCCTAATAAAAACAATAAAAATAAAAAATAACGCTACGCAGAGTACTCTGCGATGATGCCCTATGAAAACTGACTGAAACACATTTTTTTTCTTTTTAACATGTTGACTGCGGGCCTCAGTCATCATCTCAGTCGTCACATAACTGATGACTTATGAACACTGAAACACCTTTTTTTTTCTTTTTAATATGTTGACTGCGGGTCTCGTATATGACAACGCATACTCTGCGATGATGACCAATGAAAACTGACTGAAACGCAGCACTTTCCTTATGTTTTCAAAACTTTTCTTTAATCCAGTGACGCTCTTCCTTCAACCAAATAAAGCGATCCGAACTAATACCTAATGATTGATGACATAAATCAAGAGTCAAAATCTAAATTCCCCTACTCAGTGTCAGGCGTAATGATAACTATTGTGTAACATTCAAAAAAAACTATCAAGAGGTAACTCCATTCATTCGTTTAACCTTAATAAGAGGGTAACCCTATTGACTGAAAACCAAAAGGAACGGGTTACACTTTCGCTTGTGTTAGGAGGAGAATACGAAAGGGTAATCCCGTTAACTGTATAACCCAATGAAGGGGTTTCACTTTCGAAGCAACTAAATCGAAATCGGGGTTGTACGGGCCCTGATCTGTATAATAATTATATTAATTGTATATTAATTGTATGCACGAGAGCAAGAGCATCTTCGTCTTCTGAGGATGACATGCTGACACATCGATACCGGACAACAGACTGCACTACACTTGTGCCTCTGTTACGTCATTTCTGCGTCATGTCCGAGCCATGTCCGCGCCATGCCCGCGCCATGTCCTCGCCACGTCCGTGCCACGTCCGCGCCATGTCCGCGCCATGTCCTTGCCCGATATGTGTGACCTGTGCCTTAGCACACTTTATTCTTGGGAACACACACCTTATTGTCATACTACTAAAGCAGACTACCTATCGGCTATGAGCTTACACAGAAAGAATGGGCTTTCCAGTGCTTTATAGCCCTTACCATGGGCTATAATTATAAAGTTTATTTCAAGGGTTTAAACTATCATTTGAACTTTATTTTTAAACCGTATTAAATAAAATAAGATTATATAATAAGCCAAATTCACTCCATGCAACAAGAGTTTTGTGCATTTTCCAAAATAACGTTTACATAAACTCTATTAAAGGATCTGGTTGTAGGTCTGGTAGATAGATAAATAGAAAACTGACATCAACATAAGCAAACAGAACAAAAGAGACAATAACAATCATGAAAGTACAATAATAACAGTAAAGTATCTACCTGGATGGACGGTCTTATTGCTTATTTATAGGTTCGGAAAAAGATTTTCGATTTCCTTGTTATATGTAAGTAGATCATTATACTCCTATGCACGTAATGTTCTAAAACTATTATCGACGAGTTCCGCAAAAATCTGCTTGTTGGCTAGTTTGTAACTCGATAGCGACTAAGTCGAAAACTCATAGTAAGTTTTCTAAGTAACAAGTTCTAAAGCTAAACCATCAATACCTAATACTCTGTTTCAATGGAGTTGGAAACCTAAGCTGCTGATGAATTAGGGGCAAAGTTTGAAACAACGTCTTAGAACAGCACTAATCTATGTTAGGTAATGAGCACAACTAAAGACGTACGTGCTAATGAGTTTCACGCTATGTTATCCAAAGTTACTGAACCGATTTTGTCTAAGGTCACATTGTCTCAGAAAATAGTTTCAATTGACAGTGAAAATAAAGGTTACGATGGTAACAACATAAAAATAAATAAAATTAAAATAAACCTATATCGGTATTTCCAAGATAGCCTACCATTAGGAAAATAGAACCCTTACGAGCGACCTCTGCAAACGCACGTTTACAGCTAAAAGCTACAGTTAGTCACATTCGAGCACACCAATAAAGCTCCTCCGTGTAGCAGAGAGTTAGTCGCCGTGGCTGAAATCCGTCGGTATGAATAATAATAAAAATCGATGTTAAAACGGCCTAAAAGAACAGTAACAGTACAATATATAAAAGACAAGAAACTCCGACCATGGGAATATTATTAAAGGAAAGAAAGTTAAATAAATTAGAACCATCTCGATTTTCCGAAATTCAATTTTTTATCATAATCTGGATTTTTTGAATACCTCTCTTTTTGTCTAATGAACCGACATTTCAGTATTCAGCCTATAAAATTATTTCAAGTGTTACCTTGAATTTAAATTGCTTTACCCTACTCGAATGAACAAGGCAAATCTTGACTGCTTTACGTTAAGCTATGAAAATCTGCTTCCAAAATACTGAATATAATACCAAGGAAACTTTATATTCTAACTATATTTCGGCTTAGATACGAGCACGATTCTTGAGTTACGTGGTTCAGCAACTGAATGATATAGCACCGTTACACCTGAGGCTATGAATCTTCTACTAGGTTGGTTTGTATTAATATACAATTATGTACCGGGATAAAAAGTAGCCAATGGAGTTGAGTGAGGACAAAATATACCCACACACACAACTAAATTGAGTTTGATTTGTAAGTTCCTTACAAAAACGAAAAAATAAATGACTCCATTGCGTGTCTTTTTGAGACAATAACCGAAAATAATAATTTTCCACAATATTTTAAAAAAAAAAATTGAACATAAATTTTGAAAAGGGCTTTTATAGAGAGTTACGAATACATTAATGTGTATACTCAATAACAACAATCTAGGTACGTTGGTGCCGAAGTATATTATGAGGCGCCACTTGTCTTGCATAAATTAATATTTTCACAAAGATATGCACATTAACTTCAAAGATTTACTGGTTAATTACTTACGAGATCTAGCCGTTTCATAAACAGACTGTCAAACCGGGATCAATCGAGGCAGATGTTTGCGCTGCGGCGCTCCAGTGAGTCAGACGACCAGACGAACGTATACAAAATGAGATGCCCTGAAGTACTACTTTGATGTTATTTTTTTGTTTAATCTTTGCCTTGACCGATAATTACACTGCGCCTTGACCAAGCTTTGAATAGCAAAATGACGTAGGGAGCCGTAATTAACTGTGAGGAGTATTTAAATGATGACGTTCTCTCTGAGGCAAATAGGCATATGGACTATTACTAATTCTTACATCGAGTGTAGATCAAATTTGAATGATTCCTACTTTAATTGTAGGTGGGTACTAATGAAAGTAACTATTTGATAGGGAAAATGATTAAGAGCGTGGTCATAAAACGGTATGAATCTCGTAGCTTAGGTAATAGCTGTGGGTAATATACAACATACCTCTGTATTTCCTGCAACTATAAACTGTATAATAACTGGCGAAAACACAGGCGGAAAGCTTGTTTCAGTGCAAGGAAAAGAAAGAGAGAGAGAGATTCTTGCGTCTCATTAATTTAAGGGTGACGAAAAACTTGTGGCTGACTACGAACTTAAATAGGATTAGTTCATAGAACTTTCGCAATATATCACGAAAAGTTGCAGAAACTTAATCCATCGCTTGATACGGAATGTAGTATTAATTATAGATCGAAGAAATAATTCACCGATTTTCCATGAAACTGAAACTAACTGTAACTGATGAAACCACGACTCACAGGTAACATAGGCAAAAGACGCAACTTTTCGTACCTATACTTTGTCATTGAATGCGTGAACTGTAGGATGTTCTATGATTGCAACTCCCTGGTATAGATATTGTACACGTAGGTAGGTACCATTTTTAGGAAAGTACTCATAGAAAAGAAAAAGAAAAGCTGAAGAAATATTATAATTTCATATCTTTTTTTGAGATCATCACAATTAAAATGCAATTTACCCGGTGTTTGTCCCGAGACGCAGTATAGAGGACCCAGGCGACGTAGACGAACATTATCAGCGCTGGCACCACCAGACTGGCCACGACTGGTATCCGCCGCACCCACGCGTGGTATAACGCTAGCAAGAACAGCATTATGCCTACTAGTATAGCGATGTATCGTCCGGTTCGGCGACGTTCCTCCTGCAAACAAAGAATGCACTACCATCATCATCAGCAACCTATAGAAGTCAACTGCTGAACATAGGTCTCCCCCAAGGATTTCCACGAAGAATGGTTTTGAGCCCTCTCCAACCACTATTGCACCTACAATCTTGTCATTGGTCCATCTGGTGGAAGGTCTCCCTAAACTTCATCTTTCATTCCATTCGAGAATCTTTAAAAAGTACTTTAAGTATCAGAAATTATAAGTACTTGTGTGATGTTGGTAGGTACTTTTATTACCTGTATCTTGGCCACTTTTAGTACCAACATCTACGAGCAAATGGGGGCTCGAGCTAATTTCTATGCCGGAACCGCTCCATTGTTATAAGAATGTAGCATGTTATCATAATTGTTTACGGGTATTTCACCTACAAGTTGTGCTTCTGACGTACTTAAAATTGAATTTACAAAACAATAAACGATAAATTATATTTACCTTGAGGACAATATTTATCTATCTGTAGACAAAACCAACTTCTTAATATAATACATTTTATTGTACATACACGCTTTGAAAATGAATTTTACGTTTAAAAGCTCTGTCTCAGGTAAATATGGCTTTTGAAACATGTTTTTTAATATTGGTTCGGAAGTTTACCAAACTTACATGTTGTGGCAACGTGGGATAAAGGGAGGGAGAAGATGATGAAGTTTACCTACCTATAATACTTTCGAATTCCAATACCTCGATATAAAATGATATTTCTAACATAGAACGAAGGGGAGAAATTCTCTTTTCACAAAAATGAGCTCCGCATTGAGTCCTCGATCGCAATTAAGTGCATCATTGACACCAAAGAGAATCCAAGCTTTTTCGCAAACTCGACCCCGTGATTTGGGTCGAGGGTAAATTCTTATTGATACAATTCTTGCAAAACCATTTGTGATGAAGCCCCTGACATAATTTGAATGGGTTTTTAGGTTTAAACGATTATTACATATCATAAATTACTTTATAAATATCGCTGTAATTTTAACGGGCCAATTACAATTTTCCATTTTGTTATGTTTTCCCAAAATATAACTTTATTAACGACGCTATTTTGTCCGCGCGTCCGTCTCGGGGATCTTAAAAATTACGAGACATGGATTAATTACGGCGAAATTATAAAAGTTCGACAAAATTACAAGCGGCGGCTGTATTTTGTGGCAACTGAGGTTTTTTGTCGGTTTTTTGGAAATTTTATATAGATAATACTTTAACACAGTGCTGGAAAAAAAACACTTGCTCTAGGGTACGAACTGCTGCTCCTCATGCACCGTGCAAGGTCTGCAGTCGATTTGTTAACCGTAAGTGACGAAGTCTTAAAAATTTAACTATTCTTTAACTGCGTTTAAGTTTATCTATAGTTTAGTGACTACGGGCGCCCAGTATCTACATATACGGCAGACAGCGAGGTGTAGGTGCATGTGAGACCTTAAAAGGCACCTTTATATTCTGTCTTTTCCACCATAACAGGGGCTAAGGTTATTCTCCAAAGTCAGCGTACCTATTTTCATAATAGTTTCAACCTATACTTTTAATGCCTTTGTGTGAGCTGCTTTTAAACGAAACTGCATCCGCTCGTTTCCCCCGGCTGATTAGTCTTGGTGCTCAACCGGTCCTACAATATACTTACTAAGGTATTAAAATAAAATACATAAAAGAATAAAGAAAATGAATGGTTTTATTTAGCAAAACACACAACAACTATGATGTATGTGATGAAAATAAAGCAAATTACATCTTTTGAACCGATTAGAAAAAGATAGCTATCTTAAACAGGTATACGGTCCTCCAGTTGGTAAGCGGTACCCGTATCCTATATGTCTTAAATCTACTAACTAAGCATTTACAGATAAAATAAAAGTTTAGAAACTAAAGAATAAACAAATCCAAATTTAAGAATTGCAAGTTTGTTAGTTTTTTTGTTCCAAGACGCGTTTTATTCTGTTTTTATTTTTGCGTCTTGGAATAGTTTATCCACTCTTAATGTAAAATGTCCCAGCCAGCTGTTTTTGGAGTTAGTCCATTATGAATATAATACTTTTATTTTCCAGTAAATACTTCATTAATATAAATAGTTCAATCTATAATTTACGACAAATTGTAACATTCCAACAGGATAGGAATAGGAACTCCGACACCAGAGTTGGTGACTAGCTCATGCGAAAAAGAAGAAGAAGAATAGGAAAAGTTCACCACCACCACAACAGCCTATATCAGTCCACTGCTGGACATAGGCCTCCCCTAATAAAGGGGGATATGCCCATAATCCCCACGCTGGGTATGCGGGTTGGGGATCGCAGGGCATTCAGCTTAAAAAGAAAATAGTTGGGACCACTTTACTTAACAAAGTACGGATGTTTCTTTTAATTAGAAAGCGGTACTCTTTGTGAACACCCTTTGAACAAAATAGTGATTAAAAACACCAGGCACATCTAGATTACCAGGTACCTACTCTGAGCACTCGATTAGAGATTCTTTGATAGCTACTGGGTAAAATACATAGCATATTAGATACCTACTTTTAATGTATACTTATCAAAATGAAGATAAGCCGTCATTTATTTCCTTAGATTTTCTATTTAAGTAAGTACCTACTGAGGATAGTTAAAAGTTTTTTAAATTACCTAATCTTTTGTATTTACCCAACATACTTTTGGACTTCTGGGCCCCTTTTATGATTTGTTCTAGTTTAACCAATAGAAACTTTGCTGTGGTTTTTTTTTAATTGTAGTTTATACGTTAAAGTTTTTTTTTTATTCTTATATTTGTCTTAACCATCAAGGACATTGCAAATGTATTTTATAAAAGTATTTAGCTCTCAATTTTTCTGCATTCAAAAGTTATGATAGGAACAAGACTAGGTATAGGTGAAGAACTACAAAGCGAAATAATTCCACGAAAGGTTAGTGGTTTCTCAGAGATTTTCTTATGTTAAAAACTAACTATGTGGGTGCATACCTTTACCAATGACTCAGCAGACTTGACATTTGAGCTGGAGCTCTTGATGTCATTGTTCAGTTTCAGATTCATACTGTCACTGCTTCTAGAAGAAAAAAAACTGTATTAAAACTTTTAATACACAATATACCTTTTTTTAATTATATTTGAAGACGGAACAAGCACATGGCCCACCTGATGCTGAGTGTTAACCATTACCTATCACAAAGCATTGCATCGTAGATCACGTTTTTTGGAACGTGCTCTACGATGCAACGCCCTGCGTCCATCAACTTGAGGCATGATGATGATAAGCCTCTTGTGCCTGTAATTTCACCGGCACACCCTTCAAACCGACACACAGCACAGCTGCTTTACGGCAGAAATAGGCATGATGGCAGTACTTTCCCGGACGAGCCCTCCACAAAGAACTCTACTACTATTAAAATACCTAATTTTAACCCAAATTAAAACAAACCTTGAAAACCGCCTATGTACGTATAGTTATATATTATTGGTTACCAAACACATTGTAGTAAGTTTCTACTGGTATTGAAAGTCTGATATCGGAGGAAAAAGGTATCCCTGAATCATTCATGAATACCATAACTTCAAAGTTTGGAACTATAATAACAAACTTTTTAGTTATTTTGCTGTCCTAGAAATGTCCTAGATATTTTTTGCTATTTAGCATCTAGCATATTTTGGGAAAATTCATTGACGCGTAGCTAGAATTTTGAGCAGGAATCAAAATCGAGGATTTTTATAATAAAGATAAAGGCCCATAAAATAAATAATGTCGAACATTATCACAGAAAATAAAATAAAGTCATGTGGTTTCAATAATACAAATATCTAGCCCCAAACTAAGCAAAATTTGTATTATTGAAACCACATGACTTTATTTTTTTTTATTTGTATGATATGTATGTATTTACAAAAAAAAATTATATATGTAGTATATCAATCATGTGGTTCCCATAACACAAGCTCTGCATAGTTTGGGGCTACATGATGCTGTGTGATAGCACACTGATATGTCCAGCATTATTTATTTATTTATCTTTTAATATTTTTTTGTGATAAGCATTCCGCATAAAATTCACATTGTCAAAGAACGTACCTACATAGTGAAGATTCACATAAATAAACATTAAATTAAATAATTAAATATAATAAAAAAATAAAGTTGAGTGAAAATGATGCGGCATCATTTTTATTTAACTTTGAAAGCGAACTACTTTAATATAGGTACGCTTTCCTTAATTAACTGTTAAGGTTTCACCTTTTACTTCGAGACAGCTCAGTATAAATAAAATTCTATGCATTTCATTAGACGCTAGAACTTTTACTTCCTTTATGTCAAAGGACTACTTGCAGCTTCTTATTGGGTGAGATAAATTATAAAAGCTTAGCTGACTTTAATTGAAGTATTCAATTAGAATGCACCTGTAGGATCTTTTTTATCAGAAAGCTTCAGCTGGTCGATTGAGATTCGGTTAATAAACGTACGAATTTGTTATTTTGAGAAGCAGAACAACAGAGTTAGCACAGTATAGTGTGGGTGTATCACAAGTGAACCCCTTAGGCTATATCAATACGTAGAAATGGTAGTTTTCTTTCTTTTTAATAGCAAAAAGTGGAAATCCTTTCCAAACATTATGAAATATTAAGAAGTATTTTTTGTAATTTATTTTAGCCTATGATTACAAAATATTTTATACTTACATTTCAGTCATAAACACCAATGTAAAATCCTATGCACAATCACTTTCACCTCGGGTGCGTACGCGCCACAAATCAAATAAACTAAAAAGGTCCGCGTGTTTTGAAGCAGAGGCGCGAGCTCACTGCACGGGAGATTAAACTAACACTGCATAATCATCCATGGATGTTTGCTTCGCTCGTTAAAAACGAATAAAACCCTCAGCGATACAAACTATGCCTTTAAACTGTGCCTTAACTGTCCATCAGACGGACGAGACTCGCAGTCCGCACGCTGGCTTTCGGCAACTCGATAACAATGATGCGATCAATCATTGCCCCGTAAATATCTCCTGATACAGACCAGATACGAATTTTATACTTTTTATGTTCCGCTAACCGCTGCTAAAAGTCCGCTAGACAGCGAATTTGCGAGGTATTTTATAGTGCTTTTCGTAGAATCTATTAAAATGTAAGTACGTTGTAGGCTGTGTTTGTTAGGTTGTAAAATTTACAGCCAACTGTGGAATCTAGGACCCAGAATGGTGTAAACCCTTTAAATTAAATGTTACTCTTGCCCTTGTTACTTAAGAGGCATTTTTCTGTTAGATTGTTACTGATGAAAATGAAAATACTATCCCTCTATGATACCTATGTAAGGTCTGATTAACTAACTGCTTCTTTCAGATTTTCTTTAATATTAATAACACTAAATAAAATATTTTTAAGAATGAGAATAATTTATTTTCATAAAATTTGTACAATACCTCTTTATTCAATTTATCAAGTAGGTTTGTATCTAATGTTTGGAATAAACAGACAACCCAATAGTTTTCAGAAACAGGAAAACACATTTTGAAAAACAAACAATATCAGGAACTCAGTCAGAAATCAATAAAATTAGTGTATCGTAGAAATTGTTTCGTTTTATCGACTGTAAAATATTTCTGCGTAATAAACCATTCAGAACAACTATGAAATACCACAGTTGTAACTTTTTTGAGTTAACTGATGGATATAGTCTAGAAAAAAATTATATTCAGCCGGAACATCTGTGATCAAAGGATTTTTTCTCTTTTGATCCTCGAAGTAATTAAAGTAATCCACTGCAGCTTTATTTGCCCTAAAAGTACTTACTTTTTAGACATAATTAGACTTTAACATAATTAGAACTCGGATTTCGAGTCTTCTTTTTTTGTCTGACAAGTTTAGTGATAATGGCCAGCCTTCCCAATTTAGGGAAAGGAATTAGGAAAGGTATAAAACTTTCCTTAAATTACACATAAGTCCAGCAGTGAAATTTTAAGGCTGAGGTAGATCACGAAATATGTGCTTGTTCCACCTTCAAGTAGTATATAAAAAAAACGAAACTGAAAACATTCCAAGAGGTGCACCAGTTTGAAAATTCTCAAGTCTTATTTATGAGGCTACTTAAGCATACGCACATAATACGTATTTATTTATTTATTGACTTAATAAGGAGAACGGCTTGCACCAATTACTCTAATTATAAAAATTTGGTTGAGTTTATACATAGTCAAAATTCAATAAAAAAAAGTCATTATTAACAAATTCAATAGGTAGTCAAATTAATCAATATCTTACTTACACACACTATCATTAAACTTACACACACTTATGTCAGGATTAAATTAGTAGATATTTAGTACATATTCAATAATATAATAACAGTAATTATAAATTCCAATACTTAATAGTCAAATCACATGTCAAACAAAAATAATCCTACACACATTTCTTACAGAAGTTCAGGCAGTCAGTTAAAATCACCTTCCATCCGTTCGCAAATACATCAGAGTCAGGGCTTATTATATCCTACATCCTACTAAACTAATGTTTGCAAAATACTAAGATGTTATATGTTTGTTCTTCCCTCACGTTAAGCTACGGATTGAGCACTGCACATAATATGTAGGTACCTAGATCTAGACCAGGAATAACATACACCCTGTATGTTCCAGTAAGTAATTGATAGCCTAAACCTGCAGGTACTCGTGGTGGGTGGCTACTTAAGACATTTTTTTTTAAATATCTATCTATCTATAAAGTCAAGGAAGCTTCTGTCATATCTATGTCTTTCCTCGCAAAAAATAATCGGTATTGTTTTATCTCTCACACTAGCAAATGTTTTTATTAATATAGAAGGCCGGTCATTTCAGACCTGACTATAAATCGAAGCGAATAAAAATACGAATTATGTAAAAATATTCTTTATAATGGAGTATTGAAATTATAACTAATAACTTTATTTAATCAAGCCGGAATACTTAGTAAATTAATAATAAATATTGATCGCAACGTATTGCGATCGATGGGCGTAGCCCTATCATAACGTATCATGATTTTTGAACGCACTCTCATCCACATTGTGCATCTCACGTCACAATGTCAACCGTCTAAAACAAAATTGCTACTAACAAAGCACGCGTTTGTTTGGTTTTTGTTTAATGGCGCCAGTGTCCTAATCGATCGTAACCTAAAAGAATAAAAAAATGCCCAGAAAAATTCTCCTGCAATAAGAACTATCAATTAGGACATAGGTCATTTCTAGACGCGACATTTTATGGTCAGGTCTCAGGTCACAGGTTGTATGAAACTGACCGATCTTCTTTATGTACTAATGACTTATTAATAATACGTCAGTCGTCCAGCAGCAAGACGAGTGGCCAATATTGCATCCAACGTGGACCGAAACTGCATAAGACGAGCTTTGGATTGCGGAGATTAGCACGCCCGGTTATAACCCTAGATAGAAAGCCCTTTTGCTTACGTTTTTAAACATAACTTCAAATCAGCAGTTTTAGATTTCCCACGGGAAGCAACCACTTGCATTCAATTCAATTCTGTACCGATACCAAACCGCGACACACGCATTTACCGATTTTCGAATTATAATTAATTTTCATTTTTCAAAAAAAAAACTTAATTTTTTGCTTTTTTTTGGTCTAACAGCACGAAGGAAAGCATAGGCTTTCCTAGATACAGATCTAGCAGTGGTTAAAGTCGGCCTGCGGATGATGATGAATATGAAATACAAGTAGGTACCTGCAGGGTTATCCATTACTAACCGCACATCCTGTATAGCCTGCTTTTTATCGGGTACCACGCGAGCAAAGTCGCGGGAGAAGGTAATAATCATAGCGGTGTTTATAAAAAGCGCGATTATAAACGCTCTCACGAGTTCAGGTGTGGCTTCTCTGTGTTGATACGAACACTTTAGTAAAGTGGGATTTACAGATTGGACATTATTCTCCACCTACGCTATTGAAGTATAATTCAACACCTACAATACCTGTTTAATAGGTCAAGAAGGCGAGATGACCAATTAAAATGGCTTTTTCACGCGCATTTGGTACTTTTTGATGACCTCCGGGGCGCAGTGGGAGACACATAAGGTTGCGGGTTCGATTCCTACCGCGCGATAAATTTTTACACTATCTGCAGATGTTTGTCTCAGGTCTGGGTGCTCTCTATGTATAATATGTATGTATTTTCAAAAATAAATGTATCTAAGTAGTATATCAGTCATGTGGTTCCCATTTTACAAGCTTTATCTTTCCTTATCTTTTCATACATTTTCGTACAGCGCCTCTAGGGAAACGTGCATGAACTACAAAAATGTATGGAAAGATACCGAAACTTATAAAGTTTTCGAAAACTATCAAAACCTGTGGTAAGCCCTCTTCTTAGTTCGGTCGGGGCTATATATGATGCTGTGTGATAGCATCCAGCTTTTTTTTTTGTTGTTGATGAATCATTTCATGAAATTAGTTGCCTTATGCGAATATCTTAGGCCTATTGAGTAATTTTATAAATACACGTAATCCAACTAAACATATGACAAATACGAATCGTATCGTGTAAACCTTCATGATACATCGTATAATACCAAATAAACGTTGAAACAGACGTCGGTCATCCCATTCCCTTGATAAAAGCTCTAATGAAATTCCCAGTCATTAAGCGCAACGACGCGAAACAGAAGCACCATTAAACTCCCTATTGTTTTCTTAGAAAGTTTTCCATTGAGGATCAAAAGTCTTTGGTTGTATTCGACAACTACGCCAATTAAATTGTGCCGACCGAAACCAATATTTACTCGCAGAAGTTAGTTTATATGAGACTAAAAGCGTAAACAAAATTGAGCGTCAATTGTTATTACTGAAAACTTTAATGAATAGTTTATGAAGGAAGTCGTAAGTAGGTAATAATTTTTGCAATAAAAATGAGATTTATTTTTTCGTTACGAAAGGAAGAGTAATGAAAGATGAGAGTAAAAACAACTGAATCCATCGGTCGGTTATTTTTATCGATCCAATTTATCGTACCATGCTTTGTTCCGTAATCCTATCTGCCGATTAATCAAAAAGAAACAAAGCTCCCAAGCTTACTAGGATGCATCGTAAATCACAGTGTGGAAGTTTTAATTAATTTCCTACTGAATAGTCGGGGAGTCAGTTTGTTCTACTAGATCAGTAGGTGATAGGATGTAGCTGGTTCATCGTGGAGTAGGGAGTGCTGATGCAGGTACTGATCATTCATCTTTTTTAAAACTTGGCTAGACTCGAATTGAGCAAAGTTTGCGAAGTAATAATTCTAATAATAAATAATAACTGTTATGTACCTTTATTGGTTTAAGTTTATTAAGTACATATTTACTTTTAGTTATTTAAGCGCTAATAATAACTATTGATCTCATAAATACCTACTTCTAAGTTATTGTGAATGCTGTGTGCGCCTGTAATTGGTTAATCAGAACGAAACTTTGTCAGTATAACCATAAAATGTGCCGATATTTAAGCTGTTGACGTTCCTATCTTATATTATAAAAGAAAGTCGTGTTAGTTACACTATTTATAACTCAAGAACGGCTGACTACCGATTTGGCATAAAATTGGTGGGGAGGTAGCTTATAACTAGGAGACGGACATACTTTTTATCCCGTTAATATTTATTTTTTAATATTATATAATCTTTAGGGGGAGGGGTAGGGTAGGGGTAGGGTAGGATAGGGGTAGGGGTAGGGTAGTGGTAGAGGTAGGGATAGGGGTAGAGTAGGGTAGGGTAGTTGTTGTTATTGTTGCAGTTTATCCACATTGATTGCTTCTTCAAATTCAGTATTCCCTTTAATAGCTTCTCCCACATCGATATTCTCTTTGATAGCATTTTTCACTTTGATATCGTCATTGATTAATGTTTAATGTAAGATGCCGGTTAACATAACGAACTCGCTTTAGGTACAAGTTGTCACAAATTGACAGATTTGTAACTTTAACCGGGAAATACCTTACTGTGACATTTCTTACCTATAGATTGTAAAAGAAGCCCTAAAGCCCAATAAATCGCCCATTAGAGATAATAAAGTCAAATAAAATCAATAGAGTAGACGCCTCATAAGACATGGTATTTTTGTACTGTACTACCTTAACAAACTAGACTTTATGAAATGTGTTCGAAACCTTATAGCGCAAATATTTAAAGATGGGAGTGACGGCATCTCCTGCAGGCCTGGCTGATAATTGATAAATAAGTAGGTACATTAGGTATAGAATGTGCCAACTATTCTATTGAATCTGCGACGTGCGTTCTAGGTTAGACGGGTATAGTCGCAATGCCGTTGAACTGCATCGAACTGTGGCATGTTGCCGAGACGTTGTCTACTGCAGATACGGATTAAGAGTCTTGTCTATGGATGAAACTAAGGAAGTGCTTGAAACCCATCATGGGGTAGTTTTAGATGACAAATGCCTCTTGCAAATCTCGTGAAGGCGACTATACAGGTCAAACCTCCCTCTCGCTCGCACTATTCAACATTTTTGAAGATATAAAATCAATGAATGTAGTTAATGCAAATCAGCAAACCTTCACGGCCTAGAAAAATATAATACAAAGGTTCAGCAAGAATATCACGTTGAACCCAACACCTTTTCCTACCATAAAATTTGCACAAAAATTGATCACATTGGTACCAGTGTTTTGGTAAGAAAACGTGATAGATTCAAAATTATATTATTGCTAAACCTTTGAATTGTTAATTTCTAGGCCGTGAAGGTTTGCTATTTTGCATAACTACATTCAGTGATTTTATATCTTCAAAAATGTTGAATAGTGCGAGCGAGAGGGAGGTTTGACATGTATCGTCGCCTGAAGGAAGCCGATGTGAAACGAAAATACCAATATAAAAGTTACCAACTATTGATTAAATAAACATAAAAGGTCAGGGTTACCCTAATAGGCTTCTAAGTCCCAGCAAAAAAGTAATTACTTCTACCTAGACGATAAATCTTATTACCTAAAAATCTTATGAAGTTGACTGACTTGCTGACTGACTGACTGACTGAATGGCAATTAACAGCCTTAACCGGAAGTACTTAGGGTAAGTGTGCACAAAACATGAATTTCTTGAAAATATGCGCCTAGCAAATTGTATTGGGGAAAAAAGCTATAATACTCAGACGAAGTCGCGGGCCTAGTACTAGTATGTAACGTACCTACCTGATAAACATATTAGCTGAAAATAATTATAATTTCAACGGCCCGACGTACACACATGCGGTGAGTTATAAAAACGAACTGAAAAGAGAAAAAAATATCAATGTACCAAATTAGTCAAACTAAATACTTTAATATGCTGCAGGCGGGGACAGTTTGGGGTAGTTTGGGTAGATCTTTCTCGCCCGTTGGCAACAAAGTATTGTTTGTCCTCGCCTGCAGCATCATAAAGTATTTAGTTTGACTAATTTGAATATACACTGATAATGTGATACTTGTTTTTCTCTTTTCAGTCCATTAATTTTTAGCAGTTGTTTCTGTTTTTATAATATTTTTTGCCTCAGGTGATTAATGGACGGCCCCTAGGGTACAGAAAAAAAACATTTATTATTAATATTTATATACGCCACTTTTCTACATGTATACTTATAACATCGCTTTGGCTATGCTGTTATGGTGTTATAATTGTTTCGAAATAACTAAATAAATAAATAAACTTTGAATATTTATATAGACTATATCACTACCACAATTCTGACGAATTCAAGGACACCTTATATGTCAAAATCCGTCCAGCGATTTGGGCTGTACTGTAGGGCGTGCCAAAGAAATGGACATACATAGTCACATACCTCCTTCTGGCGCAATCGAGTAAAAAACCTGTGTGGACAAATATTTTAATTAAAAGCAGCATCATCATCAATACTCAAAGGATTTCCACAAAGAACGGTCTTGACCTCTTTCTATCCACCTGCAATCTTGACGATGTCGTCAGTCTATCTGGGGCATGGGTTTCCCTACACTGCGTTGTTCAGATCAAGCTGTGATCAAGCAGAGAGCATTATAAATGCGATGAAATCGTTTACAAAATGTTTACTTAGTAAGTTGGTAGTTGGTACTAAGCTAAAGGTACCTCCAGTAGAGTTAGAGACATTGTTTCAAAGTGCCTACGTGACTTCGTCAAATAACTCACTTAACACCTTATCGACTGGTCGTTACAATGTCTCGGATTGCACGACTTTGTCAGTACCAAGATTCGAATACCTATCCGCGAAGTATTTTGTATACGTGGAAAAAATGAAAAGCACATGGTCCTTTAAGAGGCAACTATTACTTAAGTATTTTTAAACAAAGTACCTATTGCTTCTTAGGTCACGCATGTTTGAGACGTGCGCTATGATGCACAACTTGAGGCCCGAAATTGTTATGCCTCATGTGCCGGTAATTTCACTGGCACTCACACCCTTAAAGCCGAAACACAGCAATGCTACTTCACGGCAGAAGTGGGCATGTTGGTAGTACTTCCCCGGATGAGCCCTTCGCAAACTACTAAAAGTGAGGATGTTAACGCTGAAAATCCAGAAAAATCGGTTTCGTTATGACTACATTGCTCGACTTATCTACGCTACGGTTCGAGGTCCTTTTGGACCTATGCCCAATTCAACCCTTCTTTCTTCCATAAGTAGTAATCTCTTTTAGAATATATTTCACATAGGTATTTACTTAATCTCCCACAGTACATGCCTGGAGTTCCCAGGCACTGCCAACTCAGTGACACCATAACTCCCAACATGCGTTGCCAAAGTACGTCGTTGTAGAATGCGTGCAGTATTCACTGCCCGATGCGTTTGCCAAACTTTGTAAAAAGAAAAACAACATTTCTCAATTCGAGAATAGCCTCTTTGTAGAACTGCCTGTGTGGAAATCAGTTGACCTCATTTACGGTAAGGTTTTTGGCTTCTTGGAATATCGAGCCACAAAACGTGAACTCGGTACGAAATTTTGTGGGACATTTCATTAAAGGCACCAATTAATGTAGGTAATAAAATAAACCTGTCAACCATGAAAACATCGGTACTTACCTACCTAACGATGTTAGGTCGGTACCTTTCTATGACATCAAAACGTTTGAAAATATTTAACAAAATTAAGTACGTTACAGAGTGTAAAATTAACGAGTCGTAAAATTCCGAGCATTGTTCCCGAGCTCGGAACGAATACTCAAAAATATTTAAATACGCTCCTGACCCGAATTTAGCGACAGTTGCTTTACCTACTTACAACTGAAGTGATCATTATAAAGCTCTTTAAAATCAAACCACCTAGCGTTATGTACGATAAAAATATACAAAAGTACCAATGTTGGTAAATATATATCAGTTAACTTTATGAAAGCACCAGACAATTAATTTTTCTATGCGAGTTTAACCGTCGAATGTCTACTTACAGCTACACGTACCTACGGTCTAAGTTTTAGGAACGAGCATTACATACAACTTGTATGATACAACACTTGTACCTACAAGAATAATAGCCTACCTAATTTGCTACCTATCTACCAAATAATGTATCTACCATACATTTTGCATCTAAATACACGGAGGCACTGGCCTCGGTATCGCACTGATATTATAAGGAGTTTTACAGAGAAAATAAGATTTTAGAAGATTGAACAGTACCTACAAAAACAAAATTTTACAAAAATATAAATCTTTTGATCCTATAATAATGCAATTTAACAAGCCAAAAATATCAAGACAAACCCTTTCCGTCGGGTGTACAACATTTTTACGCGTACAATTATGTTTTAAGCCTTTCATTTACGGTCTCGGCGACCTTTTACAGAAATATTTTACAGAATACAAAGTACGGCTGGTCGTGCTTTATGGAGGGTTAAGATGCGGTCGTTAAAGGCTTGGTCACAGAATAAATAAAAGTATGTACCTACAGGTAAAGTTGCTTAACGTTTACAAGAGTATTACCAGTTCATTGTTTTTAAGTAGTCAATACATAAATTAAATAACTTATCACAGATATTATTGTTGTTTTTGCAACAGTACCCTTAGCTAACAAAGGCATCAAAATACCGGTTAGCACAAGTACAAAAAAAATATTACTCATGATTTTTTGGATTCAATATACAAAAATATTTTAATTTAAGAAATTAAAGCACCAAAACGTTAGCTCCAGTCGGCAGGCATCTCAATTTTCAGAACAAGTGATACTGAAGCTGAAGGCAGGGCGATAAAGTTGCTTTTACATTGAAAGCCGAATAGGAGTAATCTTGCCCAGGTCTCCGAGACCCATGTGGAACGAAACATTACGATTGTCGTTATTGAATTTTTCATGTGACCGCTGGGCTTTAGTTGTGTCGTAAAGACCTTACTTTGTAACTTGACAGGCAGACGAATGCCAAATGCTTGATCCATTTCCATCTAAAGCTACGATGCGGAATGCTATTGTTTTTGGCTTGTTTAGCTAAATCGAAGAAGTTTTTGACTACTTCATGACTAGCTGAGAAAGATAATTACAGGGCCCTGAGAGAAAGTTCTTTGACGTTGGAAAAATATCAGTGTGGTTAAAAAAGTCAATCAATCCTAAACTGTGTGAGGTTGGGAAGCAGGGGTCACCAACACCTACCTACCCACGTATTGTAATCAATATGCGATAAGACCTAGGGATAAGACCGTCGATTGTACCTGTATTTCTGTTTTGACGTAACTATCTATTTTTGTGATTTTTTATTAGTGTTGTGTGCAATAAAGAGTTTATCTACCTATCTATCTAGTTTTAGTCCCTACAACAGTGTTGTTTATCAAGTGGATAATTAGCAATGCCTTGACCAAGACGCGATCAAACTGGTTCGAAACCTTGATAATCGAGGCAAAGAAGCACTCATTATCTACCTACGCAAATCCCAATGCACTGAAAACGCGAACTAAAACGGTAGGTAAATTGATCTTAGGAATTGGTAATTTAGTACCTACGAAATTAGGAACTGCCATTTGAAACTTGCGTAAATCGTCCTGTAGATTTGATAGCTACATTGCCACCTATGCAGGTTAATTTAAGCCAACTCTACTTCACCTCCAACCCCCATCTTCGGAACACAAACCAACCTCACTTGCATGTGGTGCACCCTGCTAAGTAACAAACGAGGCTCTGAGGGCCACGCGACTGCTAGAGCCCCTTGCTGCGATATGCCGCAATCGGCTGATTATGCTGCGGCATAGCACCGGCACAGCTAAATCCCCTGGCCACCGACGGGCAGCAGCGTCGGCGGTGCAAGTTGTGCCCTGCGATCCCCAACCCGCATGCCCAGTGTGGGGATTATGGGCATATCTCACTTTATTAGGGGAGGCCTAAGTCCAGCAGTGGAGTGATATAGGCTGGTGTGGAAATCAGGAAATGCCATTTGACACTTGGATAAATCACCTGTAGATTTGGATAGTTAGGTATATTGCCACATATGTACGTTAATTTTAACTCATAACGATAGCTTGCCCCCATACTGCAATGTCTGAAAACTAAAGTTTTCAACTAGTGTGTTCTACCCGTCATGACATCCGGAGCCGAAACGTGGACATGCACAGTACGGCTAGTTCAAAGTCGTCAGCGAGCTATGGAATGAGCTATGCTCTGAGTTTCTCTGAAGGATAGAATCCGCAACGAGACTATTCGGCATAGAATTAAAGCTGTTGCCATAGCTCTGAGAATTAGCAAGCTGACTAAAGTGTCAGTGGGCTGACCATATCTGCGAACGAGTTCTTGAGTGGAGAGGTGGAGACCGCGACTTGGCCAACGTAGTGTAGGACGCCCTCCGGCCAGGTGAAATGACGATCTGCGAAAGGTTGAAGCTGGATGCGTCGAGTTGAGGACAGGGCGCAATGGCGTTCATTGGGGGAGGCCTATGTCTGCAGTGGACATTTTTCGACTTTATTTGATGAGAATTCTCTACCACATAACTGTCTCTCTGTTCTGTGATCTCTACAGTCACTTTTATGTATGGCTTTGCTAGTGTCACAAACTCACAACGCGATACTCAATATTATCTCAATGTCATACATGACAGCAAACAGTATGGGTATAGTACCTTTATCAATGCATGCCAGCGTTAAAATATGCATCTAAGCTAACCAATTTGTAAATACTAAGTACCTGCATAAAATTACTAACATTGTGTTGTCTTTGTGTTGTCTTTGTTCTAGAAAAATCAAAAGGATTCTCCTTTGGAACAACCGGCCAAATTCTTAATCCACACTCTCCGACATAACTTATGAAAATAGCATAACGGACACTGGCAGAATTGTGACTACAGCCACAAAAGCCAAAAACAAGAAGTCAAGTCAAGTCAAAATATGCATCAAGACAGGTACTTATTCGCGATCGTGACACTAAAAGAAGCAAGGTGTTTACAGTCTCTTTTATGTAAAATTCTTAAATAAGTATCTATCTATCCAGCGTCATTCAATCACGATTTACTCAAATGAGTTCGAAAACTCTCATGGACATTTCTAAGAGCATAGTCTCGGATCAAAATCTTAACTTTTCAATAAGTGAAATGGAAATTGATCGCTATCAAGATGGAGTTCCAAGTTAAAACTGGAGAATAAGCCATCAACGCTTCAACTACATGGCGTTAAGTTTGATTGCGAGCGCCATATTGAGTTACCTAGCTTCTGTAAGTACAATTTTGTCGGACGAGACACGACTCGGTATTATTATAAGGCATATAAAATTAAACACAAATAAATAACTGTGTAAGATTATGTAAACTTGCTGTACATTTGATTAACAGTTACTTTCGTTGATTTTATTCAGATTCGATCTACTTGTTTACTCCGCAAAATAGCAATGCACGGCAATATTGTGTGTAAGGTCGGACCAACGACAATGACAGCTTTATGAAGATATTGCTACTAGCTTGGACGACCTCTGTGGCGCAGTGGGCGAAGGTCCGCCTGGGACGCAGAAGGTTGCGGGTTCGATTCCCGCCGCGGGACAAATGTTTGCATGTTCTGCAGATATTTGTCTCGGGCCTGGGTGTTTTCTATGTATGATATGTATATATTTACAAAAAAGTATATATGTAATGTTCAATCATGTGGTTCCCATAACACAAGCTCTGCTTACTTTGGGGCTACATGAAGCTGTGTGATAGTCCAGCATTATTATTATTGCAGTCGTGGATTATGCACGAGTCGTGCGTGACAATATATTTTTGAGGTGAAAGAAAGAGCAAATGCTCTTGAGCTCCATCGGGGTTCCAACCTCCATCTTCGTAACCCAAGCTAGCTTCACATGGCCTTGCTGTATAACAAACGGGGCTCTGGCGGCCGGCTGAATGCGGCGGCAACACTCCGACCGCCGACGGGCAACAGCGTTGACGTGCGAGATGGGCCCTGCGATCCCCAACCCGCATGACAAGTGTTTGGATTATGTGCATATCCCCCTTGTTTAGAGAAGGCCTATGTCCAGCAGTGGACTGATATGGGCTGGTGTAGTGGTGTGGTGAAGAGCTCCTTAAATGAATACTTATTTATACACTGTATAAGGCCGCGGTCACGAAGTCAGCGGGAGCGGGGCGGAGGCGGCGGCGGCGCAAGGAATGGCGCGTTTCAATGCATAGATTTGCGTTGGCGCGCCGCCGCCGCTGTCTTCGTGACCGCGGCCTATGTCGCGACCGCTAGTCGCGTTCGGTAAAACAATTTCAGTAAGCCAACAACCACTCCTGGATAAATTAAACGAGAACAAAAGCAAATTGCTGGAGATTGTAAAGTTTAACTAATAGCACCGCGATTTATAAATCGAGTTTTATACTATTGTTCTAATACCATTTAATACAACGGCACAAAAAACAACCTAAATAGCCACTGAGAAAGTGGAGAGGCTTAAATATGCCGCAGAACCGACCGTTATTAATTATTTACTAGCTTTTTCCCGCGGTTTTTGTTTTCTTAATTTTTTTTTTTCGACAGAACCTTCCACAAACCTCTGACCGGCCTTCTCACCGTAACGTCAGAACAAAATTAAGACTAATGAAAACTGTTTTCGTTCTCAATTTATTGCGTGACCAAGGGAAAGAGGATTTTTTTTTTATTTATAGTATTTTTTTTTATACTACTAAGTTAGCAAACAGGCATACGGTCCTCCTGATGGTAAGCGGAGTTTAAGTGCTTCCAAATACCTGATTACACAATTCCTACAAAAATACTTAGAATATTGAAGATCCCTTTCCTGTATGTGTTTCCTTTTATGATAGCTACAGTTAGAACAAGTATAAGCCAAGTTATTTTGGACTAAATATGTATTAAAGTTGAGACCGCGTTTAGGTTTAGATTAGGACACTCCCTGGCTAGATGGAATGACGAACTACGTAATGTAGTTGGTAGATAGTGGATGGAGATAGCTGAGCTTATTGGCGTAGATCTACGTCCACGGTCCAGCGGTGGAATGTTATAGTTTATGGTAATGTAATGAAATAGACAAAAGTGGCGAAATATCGTGAGGCGAGCCACATCAGCCCCTGAAAAAACTAAGTGATGACCACGACCGCTCTGTCAAGAGTGAAACGAAGAAGAAGAATGTTTATTTTTGTTTATTGGGTTTAAAGATGGAACAAGCACACCACCTGATGTTTAGTGGTAACCATTACCTTTCACAAAACATTGCATCGTAATCACATTTTTTGGAACTTGCTTCGAGGGGTGTGCGGGGTTCCAACCCCCATCTTCGGAACCCAAGCCAACCTCACCTGCACGTGGTGCACCCTGCTAAACAACGAACGGCACATCTAAATCCCCTGGCCACCGACGGGCAGCAGCGTCGGTGGTGCGAGAAGCTGTGCCCTGCGATCCCCAACCCGCATGCACAGCGTGGGGATTATGGGTATATCCCCCTTTACTAGGGGAGGCCTATGTCCAGCAGTGGACTGATATAGGCTGGTGTGGTGGTGGTGTGGTGGAACGTGCTTTACGATGCAAAGCTCTGCTTCCAAGACTCTTGTGCCTGTAATTTCACCGGCACCCCACACCCTTCAAACCGAAACACAGCAGCTGCTTCACGGCAGAAATAGACATGGTGTAACAACAGAAACAAAATTAAGTTCCATGAATATGTTTTTATTTGTGCAATCTAATTATATTATTTGTTTGTGTACTAAGTACAAAAATTAAAATACTGGAATATTTTACATAACTGGAGTTATCCTTAATAAATTTTTTTACATAACAATATTAAAGCATTTAAAAAAAAGCGTTTTGTACCAATTACAAAAGCAAGGCAAAGAACAAGGCTTGCTGGTTTTTTGGTGATTAACAGACATTTTTATCAGTCTTATAATAAGTAAGCTATTTATCAAAAATGTTGAAAGAAAGCAATAGGTGCCGTTTTTGTTCAGTGTATTAGAGAGACTCCTATACCAACAGTGAGATGAAAAGTAGGTACCGGTACCGCGGTAGCGGTGCTTGACCGGTAGGTCAGGCTTAACATTTAGTAGGTAATTACGTACTTATTAATTAATTGACATATGCGCTAGCTAGTAGCTTTATTGTAGCGTACCCATACTATTTAAGAAATCGCAACGATTAACATTTTTAGACTATGTCTTTTTATGTTTTGAATCTCTTCATACCAGTGCAATTTGACCGTTTTACTGAAAAATTTCAATACTCTATGGTTTCATAAAGTTATCAGAATATTATATTTCATCAGTCATCAGTCATCACACTCAAGATCAGAAAACATAATGGAATGCTATTCATTCACAAGTAATAGTGATCGTACACGAATTCTGATTGGTTAGTTGAACCGCCATATTGTATTAGTCTTCTTCTCATTGGTTGACGCATTCTCAAAATGGCGGTAGTTTTAGAATACCCCCAAAATGCAAGAGAAAAATAATTTTACTCGCAACACTACTCTTTCTCAAGACTACACATGTCGGTGAAATTACAATTATGTATTGAATCGTGGAAATGCTTCGTCAGTATTTCTAGGGGACAGAGCTCAGATTCGCACATCGGCATAACAACGGGACGTTCCTGGTGCAAGGTTAAAACGTGGTCACCGTCGGTACATCTGAAACAACATACAGGAATGTTTAGTTTGTATTAAAAACATAAATTATGTAAATAAAAGAAGCAATAAACGAAGGCCCTCGTAAGATATATGTAGAAAGTTCGATTCCCGCAGCGAGACTAATGTTTGTATGATCTGCTTCTTTAATTATATTTTCTTTTTTTAGATAACTATCTGTAGTATATTAGTCATATGGTTTCCATAGTACATTTAGAACTCTGCAAGTGGCTCCACAAGAAATGAATGGGGACTGGGACTGGGACCTCCCTTTCTGAGTTATACATACAATATAGTTATCGTCTTGTCTGGTTCCTACAATCTTAAAGGATAAAAGATTCCCCTTTTCAATCTACTCCTTCTCTTGTACATATACCACTCTCTTGTTCACCAAGGCTGCTAAGCGACTAATTTGATTGTTTGATGAACCCTTCAAAATAGACAGAGGCATATGTCCAGCTAGGCTTAACAAGAATAGGGATGAGATAGATTAGTCCGTCATTTATAGTATTAAAAAGTAATTTTTATTTTGTTAATTAAACAAAAAATTACAAAGATATAGTCCGTTGAAATTCCGCGTGACGTCACGGCTTAGTACACTTTTTACCTAGCCATGACGTCACGAGCCCCCACTCCCGAACTTTAACGCTATTTATCTACGTCAATTTTTATTTATTTGATAAATAAAAAAATACGAACCCGATATTTTTAGTTGATATATATGACGGACTAATTAGAATGATTATTTTTTTATATCCTTATTCAGTAGAGAACTCACTCAAACAACACAAAGGCTATGTTCGATGCGAAGCAGTCAATATCCGTTGGCCTCCAACTCCTGTTCTTGTTTTGCTCGAAATTCTCCGCCCTGAGATGTGATTCCGGTTTATACAGCCCCAAGTGTGATATTATCTTAAGAATGGTCCCAGAATGGGAGAAGTAGAAGGTGGCCAGGGGAGGTTTTTCATTGCTGCAATTGAATTGTACTGATATTAGTCATTCTCAATCGATGCCCAATTTAGAGATTGAGCACATTCCCCTTCCTATTAGGGGAGACCTATGTCCAGCAGTGGACTGATATTGGCTGATGTTGTGTTGTTGATGTGATATTAGTCATTAAATGCATAAGTAAATACATTATTTGCTTATGCGTGTAAGGGGTTCCAACAACCATCTTTGGAACCTAAGCTAACCTCATTTGCCCGTGGTGCAACCTGATAGGTAACAAAAATAGCTCTGGCGGCCGGATGAATGCGGCATATCGTAGCCTTATACCGACACAGCTCAATCCCCCGGCCGCCAACGGGCAACAGCGTCGGTGATGCGAGAAGCTATGCCCTGCGACCCAACACGCATACCCAGCGAGGGGATTAAGGGCATATCCCCCTTCTTTTGGAGGTCTATGTCCAGCAGTGGACTAAGCTAGTGTTGTTGTTACCTGAAGTTTTCGAACAAATTTTTGATTGCCATACACGCTTGGCGATACGTTAAATCATGCCCGTAGCCGTCCGCCCAGTAATGTTTCAAATCGTAATAGTACTCCAACACCTGGAAGTATTTATTAACAGATGTATAAAGTGCGATCTGGTGAAATTCACTGTAAGCTATGTTGGTCTGTCGGGCTCTCCGTCGGCGACTACCTGTCGTCAGCTCAGCGGCCTACCGGCCAAAACACACCGTGTTCCTTCACTCACCGTAGTGCTAGTGCATCATCGAACCATTCATTGTCTGATGAAGGACTCAACGCTGCAGTAGCACTTGCCGCGGTCATGGGGACCAGATAGAATTTTACCACGGTCCTGTCGGTGATCGTTCTAATAGAATAGAATACATACAATACATAAGAATATAAATTATTTAATTTTTTCTATGTATCTATCTATCTGCCCGCGGTGGGTTCACCTCAGCTAGATTAGGTTAACTAGGGTTCCCAAGATGGGAGGTTGAAACAGGATACTTCTTAATAACAAAAGGGGCTGTGGCGGTCCGCTGTTTACGGCATAGTGCAGCCTAACATTGGCGCAGGTAAGAGAGCTTATTTTCATTTAGTAAAACGACTCTTTTTCATTTCATATACATAGAGATCGCCACGCCACGTTTCTTCTAATGCCCTCGTTGGCACGTTGTGTGTTTGTGAAAAGCCAGCTTAAAGGTTGCAGGTTCGATTCCCACTGCGGAACCTGCCCAAATCTATGTTTTAATTTAATTATTGGTTTGCATACAAATATAGAGACCCAAGTCAAAAAATTTCTTAAGCAAAATTGTATGAAAGTATGAGCCAATGCTCATACTGCATACTCTGATAGTGGCGACGCGATGCTCGATACCATTTCTAGTAGTAAGTAGGTTGGTTTGCTATTATTTGACATCTGGAGGATCTGGGGATGTAAGGGGTTCCAACCCCTAGTACAGCTAAATCCCCTGGCCGCCGACCGCGACGGGCAGCAGCGGCGGTGCGAGAACCTGCGTTCTCGCACCGCCGCGACCCCCAACCCACATGCCCAGCGTGGGAATTATGAGTATATCCCCTTCATTAGGGAAGGCCTATGTCCAGCAGTAGACTGATATAGGCTGGTGTGGTGTGTTGGGATGATCTGCAGAAAGTTTAGGTGTTGGAGTACATTGGTGTACTACCAGGTAACATACCTCAGCGCTTGTTTTGTCAAACGCATCGCACCACGGCGAAGAAAAGTGCTTGTGCCATGCAGTTTCGAATCCACAAACTTTGTACATCAGCGACACTTTGTCTGCAATCAAAAACAAACTTTATTTTGTAGACTTTAATGCTTATTTTGAGTGCGAGACAAATGGGCAGAAGTTAAGCGAGACATAGCCTTGAAGTACATGTAATGAAAGATGACGTTTATAACCTAAGGATATTGTTACTGTATAGGCACGCTTAAACTTTTGGTTTTCTAAGTCAATCACAAAAGCATATCGCGAATCAAAATACGATTTCTTAACCGTACTAAAACCATGTCAACACTACAACAAAAATTTACATTTCGTTTATTGGTTGCAAAGGTAACCATTTTGGACTATTAACTATACATACATAGGTGCTGTAGCTTGGCAAAATCTAAGTTCTGTTCTGATTCGTTATCCAATAGTTCTTAGATACGATAATGCTGGCTTACTGAACAAACAACAGTGGGGAAAAGCCAAAATAGATAGAAACGCATCAAGCATGGGAAATATAGTGACTTATCATTGGAGTTAATATTAGATATGGGCGGAAACAATCAGTGTACTTGTAAATACAGTAATGGTGTAGCAAATAGCAAAGCAAGCTTGCAGGAACATTACAAACCCAAACTCAAAGTAGTATTAAAACCCAATACACTAGACACATGTTGCAATGCCATGTTCATTTCTTGGCTCGCACCAAATAGATGTTTCTCCACATATGTATCGGGATTTTTCTTAACTTGCTTTTGCCACTTGTCACAGTGCTTGTAAAACTGAAAAATTTGCAACTTATTGAAGATCAAGCTTAGATAGTTTAAAAAAACAAAACTTGAAGTGTCACCAGGCACTATTGTCAACATAGTGGACAAAATAATAGCTTAAAAAGTAAACTCTAAACATACAATTTGTTGGTTAGCGCACCACTTGAGAATGGCTACACCAATTTGAGTACTTTATTAAACTTTATTTGGAGGTTTTTCAGGACAACTTCTAACAATTCAACTAGTAAAATTGACAGCCTCTGAGGCGCAGTAGGCGAAGGTCCACCTGAGACGCAGAAGGTAGCGGGTTCGATTTCCACAGAGGAATCTGCATTAATTGCAAATATTTAACTCACGTCTGGGTGTTTTTTAAGTACCTATATTATGTATGTATTTACAAAAAAAGTATATCAGCCATGTGATGCCATACAAGCTTTCCTTAGTTTGAGGCTCCATAATGCTGTGTGATAGTGTCCAGTATTATTTATTTATTAATTTATAAATTATTTAGAAGCTTCAAACCTTGTAAGGACCTCAGGCAACAAATAAAATTTGGCATGTTCATATTGAAACTATGGAAATGTTTCGTTTTATCAAATTAGCATGCCTTATACAATCATGAGAAATATTATTTTGTCCAAACAAACACACCAGTCTACTGAAATAAGAAAAAGTATATTACTCTTAAAACAAGGTCCACTTTTGTAGCTGGTGAAAATATAACATCTTTTGCATTTCTATCAAAGAGGCCATTTGTAAAATATCTCGCACTTTGTTGAGCTCTCTCTGCTGGAGTGTATCGAAACTGAAAATAAAATTAAATTAATTAACAAATTAAATCTCTCATTCAGATATTATATACATACTACTTCTTCACTTTTCTAATGTAATATCATTGTGTTGGTTTAAAGAAAAGATGCACAAATACATCAGAAACCAATCATAAATGACATCTCGTTTCATCACCATGATCAGCCTGTAGTAGTCCACTGCTGCGCGTATATGCCTCCCGTAATAAAGGGGGTTATGTCCATAATCCCAACTGCTGGCATCGCAGGGCAGGGTGTGCTTGAGCTCGACGCATCCAGCTTCTACCAGCAGCCTTTCGCAGATCGTCACTCCACCTGGCCGCGAGCCGAGTCTCGATTGTCGGTTCCTCGGCAGATATGGCAAGCCCACTGCCATTTCAACTTAACTTAAAGACCTCCAAAAAAGCTTCTATGAGCCAGGACCATCTTAATATGCTTTCCGAACCACAGTAAAGTATGATAGCTAAAACTTAAACCACTGATGTCTGTGATGGGGTTGGTGAGGGAACAACTACCCCATTGCCTAATTCTGCCATGAAACAGCATTGCTGTTTTGGCTTGAAGGGTGTGGTTACCTGTGAATGAAGAAATTGCACACACATGAGGCCGAGGAATAATTTCACTATTCTTCAACCTTCATGCCTCAAGTTGATGGAAGCAGTGCTTTGCTTTGTACGGCCCATTCTAATCATGCGCAACCTATGCCGCAACATTTAGGTGTAGATAATTGTTATCAATTAACATCAGGTATGACCACATAAATAATATTTCTGTGGGTACCATAGGCCATTTGCTTTTTCCATCTTCAAGTATTATAAAAAACTTACTAAAAATGTATCAGCATTATATTTGTTCTTGATGACACCAGGGAACCTCTTCTGCATTCTTTCTGCTAGCAACACCATCTCATCCCGCCCTTCCAAGGTTAAAATCTTCTCTTTTTCCGTATCTAAATCAGTGGACCATGCTGCTAGCTTTTCTAGCTGTTCTTTATTAAGTTTACCTAAAAGGTTTTAAGCATAAATAGTAATTATCATTTTGATAAAAATATACACAAAATAATGATGACATTAATAAATGAAAACTCCAGCTAAGTTTCTAGTTAAGAACTGGATAAGCTAACAGTTGTTTCGCTACTTATTAGTTTGTTGGGCGCAAGTGGGCCTTAGGTACCAATGGAATCTTAAAAATGAAAGCAGATAACCAAGAGTCTATAGTATGGGATAGACTCATTTCTACATCTATAAAACAATGAAAGCTATGTCTGTCTATCTTATTGGGTTTCCTATTATTTCTTAGTAATGTTTGACGGCCTCTGTGGCGCAGTGGGCGAAGGTCCGCCTGAGACGCAGAAGGTTACGGGTTCGATTCCCGCTGCGGGACAAATCTTTGCATGTTCTGTAGATATTTGTCTCGGGTCTGGGTGTTTCTATGTATGATATGTATGTATTTACAAAAAAAATTATATGTGTAGTATATCAATCATGTGGTTTCCATAATACAAGCTCTGCTTAGTTTGGGGCTACATGATGCTGTGTAATTACGTCCCACATTTTTTTTAATTTTTTTTTATTTATTTATGTTAAATGATTTGTGTTCCGGTCTGAAATAAACATTTTTCTAAACATACAACATTACAACATTCTCTCAAAAATAGGTAAGTATAAACTTGATGGAGCTGTCAATCTTTCCTATAACTTCTTGCACCCTTAGATTCGGACAGGGATCTCTGAGCGCAAAAGCCCCCTCCCTCTTTCCACACTCCTCGATCTTGGTTATTCACTTGCCAGGATACCGAAATAACCTACTATTTACCTGTTCATCCATTCGCCTCTGTCCGGGATGGCCACACAGCCAGGTAACAAGTCTTGTTAGTTTAGTAAGAAAATTATTCTTACCTACCCTTTCCAAGTTTATGTTGCAGTAAAATATTAAATTTCAGTTCTGGCAAAGTGGTGTTCATTCCAACAATATCTTTCTGACTTGGTAGTCTTGTTCCATGGCGAATAATCATCCATATTTTTTTCTCTTTACAACCTGAAAATAGGGAGTTAATAGATTTATGTACAATCAAGATGGGCAGTGGGCTGGCCATATCTGCCGAAGAACCGATAACCGTTGGGGTAAACAAGTTCTTGAGTGGAGACCACGGCTCGGCAAACGTAGTGTAGGACGCCCTCCGGCCAGGTGGGGTGACGATCTGCGAAAGGCTGCTGGTAGAAGCTGGATGCGTCGAGCTCAGGATAGGGCGCAATGGCGCTCATTAGGGGAGGCCTATGTCCAGCAGTGGACTGCTATAGGCTGATTATGATGATGACAATCAAGATAGTCTAAGAGCCTGTGAAGATTGACCTTCACCCATCAAATAACTTGATGAGACATCAATTAATTCTTTATCAAATATAATTTATAGACAAACATGCCTATGATAACTTGCCTATTGAAAAGTGTTCATAGCTAATTTTAAATGAATTAATTTTAATCAATTTTCTTTCATCGCCTTCACTCTTTTGAAACCGAATGAATTTCATCTCAACTGATAATTTTTAACACACAGAATAACGATTATCGGTTCTTCGGCAGATATGACTAGCCCACTGCCACTTCAGCTTGCTAATCCTCTGAGCTATGTTGACAACTTTGGTTCTATGTTGGATAGTCTCATCACGGATTGTATCCTTCAGAGAAACTCGAGCATTGCTTCTTCTATCCAACTCCAACCCTAACTTGGACCAATAACAGCCATGAGCACTCCGCACGAAAGGTACGAAAACATACTTACACATCGAAAACCTTGTTAGCAAGGTTCGTTAGAAGCCTTGCTCCACCATGAATGTACTTATTTAAGTATATTTTGATGACCTCTGTGGCACAATGAGCAAAGGCTTGCAGTAGGCGAAGGCGCAGGCAGTTGCGGGTTTGATTCCCGGCGCGAGACAAATGTTTGATTATTTGCAAATATGTGTCTGGGGTCTGGGTGTTTTCTAGGTTTATGTATGTAGGTTTTAACAAGAAAATGTACTACCTAAATTACTTTTTTTAATTTATCCGTCATGTGGTTTCCGTAATACTCTGCTTACTACCAATGAAGTATGGGACTTTAAGATGCTGTTGTGATAATGTCCATAAAGTTAAATAGGTTGTGTGTGTCATCATCATCATCATCATCAGCCTAAAGCAGTCCACTGCTGGATATAGGCCTCCCCTAATGAGCGCCATTGCGCCCTGTCCTGAGCTCGACGCATCCAGCTTCTACCAGCAGCCTTTCGCAGATAGTCACCTCACCTGGCCGGAGGGCGTCCTACACTACGTTGTGTGTGTGTGTGTTACAAATGCTTATTGAAGAAAAACTGGTAAGATATTTTTTTTACTTACCAGGAAATTCAATTCTCGAGTCATTTTTATTCCCTTTGAACCTGTAAGGTGTTCGAGAACCTAAATGATTGAAAACACTGTGAGATTGAATCGAAGCCTCATTGACGTGGTATAGAAATGCGATTAAAAGAAAAAGCAAATGAATATTCATTTTACTTTTAGAAATTTTGATAAATTCAGGGTAATTACAGGGAATTTCGTTGTTTTTCGATAAATCGATGTTTGTTTAATTTGTTTTGTTTTGACTTTTTTGTTCCAGTGTTTCCGGCAGTGAAACAAAAAAAGATCTGGACAAGACTCAGGTCTAAATAGTTAGCTAATCTAATCCCAAATAATAAGACAAAAAATCCATTATGTAATTTCAATAGGTATTTTCAAAAAGAGACTCCAAAAATCCTCATTTTTCTTTCCTGCCTCATCATCAAACGCTGATCACCAAATCACCATATTTCTATACAAGCCAACAGCTTTGCACTCGCATTGAAAGTTATTGATACCTATCCCTCGAGAACAGTACTTTTTTTCTGGATGAAAGGTAGATAGATTTCTGGGTTTCTGGGGTCATTCCCTATAACCCCAACAGGTCTGACCCACTGGTGGGGATTATGAGACAGAAGAAAAAATCGGCTCATAATCGTCGCCGCGCGATCGTCGTCGTCGTTGTGGAGATTATGAGCCTAGTACTTTTTTCAGTGTCACAATCCCCATCACAACCGACACATGGGCCAGAGTTGGTGGGAATACATGGTCGGCATGGGCACCATGCATTTTATGCATTGGGCTTGGATCTAGTTTCAAGTAGCAGGAGTTGGAGGGTAAAAGAGATCAAAGCTGGTAGGGGTTTCGTCCCTGATTATTACAATACCACTCTTATTACAAGGTAACGAATGGTTTTTGAGAAATTTATAAAAAAAATCTATCCTCTAATGAGTTAAAACGTAAAACGAAACGTAATTAACACCTACTTTTTATGATGTCATCGTAGAGAGGAAACTCTGAGTTTAATGACCGCGGAGCTACAAGTAAAAATGAACCTATCAATTACAAGGCAGAAAAGACAGAAAATTTTCAACTGGTTTATCAGTTACTTTTTATGATCATCCTATAAACGTCGTTCCCCCTTATCCCGCCTACCTATTTCCACCATAAAAAAGGGGGGTAATGTGAATATCGTATTACAAAGTCTCAATTCTTCAGCACCTATATTTCACGGGACGTAATACTTAGAATATTTTTCAAATGTCAACATGGCCCTCTTTTTTTCTGGTGGCAATATCTATCCAATATTCCTATCTAGCAAGGATGAAAGGTTTCTAGTCCATTTTTATCTATACCTACACCCACCCCCTTCTCAGATTGAAATCTGTTGGTTAGGTTTAATTTGAACTGTGCACCAGCCACCAAAGCGCCCAAATAAAACTTTGAATGTTTTGTTGATTTTATTCATTTCTCAAGAATGGTGCGTTACCTTGTAATGGGAGTGGTACCAGGAGGCAGGGGATAGCCTCCAGCCCTCCTGCTCCCCTCCCCGACTGTACTTAGCCGAGCCATCCCACAAGTGACAGCAGTACTCCATACACGATCGGACTTACACTTGGTACAACGTGAGCAGCTATCCTGGTGTGAGGGGTTACCTCACACCAGGACAGCTGCTCACTGCTGTGAGGCGGTAGCCTCACCCACTGCTGTGAGGCGATAGCCTCACCCTACTAAGAACGCCCAGATGAAACTGGCTGCAGTTTTGGCCTTGGATTCAATGAACTATATCCCCACATAATAATTACGTCTGCACTTCATCATATGAACTCTTAATTTTCTATGGAGTTTCATTCAATCGAATGTATTTTTACGTACGATTCTTTAGAAGTGTAAGCATTTCGAAATGTTTTCAAGTGTATTAATGAAATAAAGTTTCAGTTAATTAATCTGACGTTGTTGTGTTTATCAACATTTTACAAATCACAATGAATGACTGATCAGACAGAGTAAAAGGTACGCGTTCTAACAGGCATATAACAATAAAGTTTGCTTCTCCAGTGACTCCAGGTATTATCATAGCTTTCTTTTTTGCTCTATGCCATATCATAAACCCAGTCAGCTCTAGCCCCACCGGTGGGCTTTATAACACTAACATAATTTGATTATGCTCATAATCCCCACCACACGATTTTCGTCAACTCGGTGGGAATTAGGAATTATTTTGTCTCATAATTTCCACCACACCAGTGGTTCAGACCTGATGGGAACTATGGGAATAAACAGTTTTCTGTCCCCTGACAATGTGTATGTTTTAAAATTGAATTGCATCTTCTTAAAGTAAAACAATGTAAGGTAAAAAAGTCCACTAAGGCCTAAAAAGTCCGAAAACGGACCAAAAAGTCCATACCAGCCGGCACCATTGTTCTCTTTTTTTTCTTGGTTTCTGGGATAATTTCCACAATTTCACTTTATTTATTCATTGAGGCATCGTAAGGTCGTAGTACGGTTTATAAGTCCAGTCGTCCAGTCTTCAGTTAGGTCCTGTGTTCTGCTAAAGCAATAGCGACTAAAATTATGATAAAACGATCGGCAATTTTCTTCATATGAGAATTACAGTTCTATTGATGGCCTCTGTGGCGCAGATGGATGAAGGTCTGCCTGAGACGCAGAAGGTTGCGGATTCGATTCCCGGTGCGCGACAAATGTTTGCATGTTCTGTAGATATTTGTCTCGGGCCTGGGTGTTTTCTATGTATGATAGGTATGTATTTACAAAATAAAAATTATATGAGTGTAGTATATCATCATGTGGTCATGTGGACATGTGGCAATCATGTGGTTCCCTTAATACAAGTTCTGCTTAGTTTGGGGCTTCATGATGCTGTGTGATTACGTCCCGCATATCTATTATTATTATTTTATTACATCTCTTTTATTTCATTTCACTGTACTTGGGACTTATTACATAAGTAGATCGGGTAAATTGCCAAATAACCTGACACAATACTTATAGATCAGAAAAACACTAAATAGAAAATAAAATGACACAAAATACGACACAGCCGTCGTTCAAGATGAAAAAATGGTCCCCCCTTCTGGATTATTTGATAGGCGTAGAAGCTTATGTCAACATCAACAACAGCTGTCAACAGTTGTTATCGAAGATTTGGACGGAAACTCTCTGATGAAGAAAATTGTGCGCCGATCGTTTTTTAATAGTCGCCATTCCCATAGCAGAAAACAGGACCTGACTGAAGACTGGATGACTGGACTTATATACCGTACTACGTTGCCTCATATTATTATGAACAATTTACTTATACTTGATACTCACGAAACTGTGGAAACTATCCCAGAAGCCATTTAATAAAGAAGTGAAGTGAAGTTATCGATGGTCCTTTACATAAGTTTGTTATTCCAGTAATATTAATAATTCCCCGGTTAGGCTAAACAGGCTTAGTAGGTTAAAGGTCGTGTCATGTAAAAAGATCGCTGGTAGTAGGCTGCGCATTACGGAATTTAACGGTATTTACCCGTGCGCAAACACTACTTACTCCACTTCTTCCAGCGTTCTTTTTACGTTTCGCCTCCTATACCTTTATGTATAATAAGCCAGTATGCGGCCATACTAAGCGGTGAGTTAACAAAAAAAGTTGGATGCTTAATTATTTTGAGTGGGTAAAAGGGAAAAGTGAAATTACAGAGAAATAGGATTAAATAAAGTACGCACTCTTTGTGCGCACACATAGTATTATACATATTAATTGTTCACATATAGGTACATTCAAGCGGGTAGCTTACAAATACATATTAGTATTTCATCATCATCATCATCATCATCTTTAGCCTATAGCAGTCCACTACTGGACATAGGCCTCCCCTAATGAGCGCCATTGCGCCCTGTCCTGAGCTCGACGCATCCAACTTCTACCAGCAGCCTTTCGCAGATCGTCACTCCACCTGGCCGGAGGGCGTCCTACACTACGTTAATTAGTATTTAGTATTACATATTTTATGTATAAGCACAGTACTACATATTTTAACTAAATATTTATTTTCTTGTATTTTAAGTACTAGCCCACACTTCAGGGAAAAATCTAAAATTTGTATACTGAGTACGGACCACAACACAGTTTGGTCTTCTTTGTTCCTCTGTCCCTTTCACCCTCTCTAGGATCTCAAACTCGCTTTGGGAATAGAATTGCTCTCGTCCTAAGTTTATCTCACATTGATTTGTGTGAGTAGTTCATAGGGTCTTGCATGTAGCGGGGCGATACCATGCAGATAGTAGTGGTAAGCAATGTCGGCACGGCTTAGCAATAAAGTCCTTTTCACGAAAGAAATTAAAATAGAATGGAAATAAAATCTAAAGAAAAGCAAAAACCAAATGTCTCCCACTAAATGACCTGTTCTGTCCAGTTCTGTTTAGAATTTCTTGAAAAATGTTCGGTGACTTCACGTATAATAGAGATTCAGCTGTGACGGGACTTCTTTCGTGAAAAGGACTCTAACATGCAGGGTACCTAGGATTAATTAACGCATGAGTCCAATGTCTGCTGCCCAAAGTGGCCAGGCGACAGCATTCGTTCAAATAATGCCTTTATATACGTGCTTATTTATTTTATGTGTGTCGTTTATTTTAAAGTGCATAAAAATAAAAATAAAAGTTGTGGACGATTTCACAGAGGCCACAAATTAAAAAAAAAAGAAGAAGAATATTGTTTAGGATGCTCACACAGAGACGGCGTTGTCTATCGAGAAACAGTTTAGTCCTTTGAATTTGTAGTACCTACTTAAGCACAGACTTGTTTTACATTGATATTGGTGGTAGGTAGTATGTAATAGACTATTAGACTACCACTACCAAGCTTGATCTACCTAAAACTACCTTTCATAAGTATATTGTAAGCTCTGCTTTGCTTACAGTATATAGGTCCCTACTCCTACTACTATTAAAGCCTTTGGGTGGCCGAAGTTTAGGGCTACCTTGATACTGTGTGATAGTTCCACAACAAGTCCAACATTTTAAAAACTTAGCTACATAAAGAGTTAACTATATAGCTTTTACGAGATAATAAATGAAACTTCAAACTAATTTGCTTGTATTTATTAGTAATACCTACCTACCTATTGTTAGAATAATATCAAAGTAGCAATTAAATAAAATCATAAAACTATTTTCATAACATTTATTTTTTATGATAACTTGTGATAAAAATTAGTTCCTTAGATTATATAACATTATCTGTCATTCTACTTTCAACAAGATATTGGATTGTTGTAGGGTCATTTTCAATGTGAATGGTTTACTCAAACTTTCCACATTAAATGTCTCTGTTGCAAACACATCACCTTCAGGCTCATCATGTAGAGTGAAACTGATGTCTTTGACATCTCCTGCATTTATTGTCTGAACATTTTGAGTGTATAGAGGAGAGCCTTCTTTAAATATTTGCACTGTCTGATCTAAGTACTTCAAGTATATGTCTTTACCTAAGAATTCCACCTCGGTATTTATGTCTTTTAAGGTGAATTCCGGTAAGTCTAGGAGTAAACCTGCTTCTCTGGTACAGCCAACAGCTATAACTTCATCAGGGTTGATTCCGGAAAGCACTTCAGCCTCAGGCAATAAGTTGGCAATTGCAGATTGAAGCTTAGGAATCTTCATGCTTCCTCCACACAACACAATTTTACTGATTTTGCCATCAAAACTATCAATCAACTTCTGGGCTGGTTCTACATATTCTGATATTTTAGATTGAATAATATTCTCAAATCTAGCACGTGAAACGTTCTGACTCCAGTCAACACCGTCCAATAGTGACTCAATGAAGACATGCGCTGAGTTTAGTGTTGACAGTACATGTTTGCAGTTATCAGCATGGTTTTGAAGTTTTATCATGGCTCTCCTGCTTTCCTGAGGATCCAATTTCCATCTTTGTTTAAACTCTTGAGCGATGTAGTCCGCTAAATGCTTAGTCAGGCATTGTCCTCCTAAGTCCGTGCGGTATACACTTTTCTCAATAGTTATAAAGCCACCAGAGACCTTAGCTATAGAAACATCACATGAGGAGCCTCCAAGCCGGTATACTAATACATTAGTATCCTCTGTGGTTTCCTCAATATTGTAAGCAAGAAGAGCAGCAGCTGGTTCACTTATAACTTGAAGTACATCAAATCCTGCCAGTTCAGCGCATTTGATCATCCGGTCTTTGCTAGCTGCTGACCAGTGGAGTGGAGCAGCTAGTACTAGTTTCAGATCCCCTTCGTCTCTCATAGATTGGCTGGCGATGGTAAACAACTTGGCATACATTTTAGTAGCAATGTTATCAGGATTTGAGTAGACTGTAGTCTCACTAGTTTCAAACACGTATTCTAGTTTCTCGTCATTTTGTATGCGGCAGTTTGATGACGACTCGACGTAAATCAGGTCTTCAGCGTCGAAATCGGCGTTTACGAGCCGTTTGTTGTTCTTGATGATGGATTTGGATGCGGCATTGCCTGATTTGGCGGGAAGGCCTATCTCCCACTCGGTGCCGTTGAGAGCTATAATAGCTGGTGTTACTCGGTCTCCTGCGTCGTTTGCTATCACCGCTGGAGCACCATTACTGAACGAGGCCAAACATGCTGTGCTATTACCCAAATGTATTCCGTATGCTGCAGCCATAATGTCAGTATTGAGGGCACGTAACGTATCAATGTGCCACTGGATTATTTGGATACAATACTGTTAGCAGTCTGAATATTAAAGCTTTACTTTTCAAGAATAACCTCACACATACATGCTTCTGTTTTCCTATTTCAATCAGTGTTTCCTACTTGTTTTAATATAAGACCCGAAGAAATTGCTAGAAACTCGTAGCACTCAAATGTTTTTTTGTGAAATGTGCAGAAAAGCCCTCAACAGAATTTATGATACTTAAAAAGTATAATATATTGATATTTTAACATTATGAAACTAATTTTTTCAAGAAAGCTAAAATGTAAGCGATTGATTGTCGTCCTCAGCGTATTGTTAATTGCCTAAAGTTAGGGAAAATATTTTTAGTTGGCTACCCAACTATTTTTGACACTGACAAACTGAATTGATTTTACATTGACGGTATTCATTATTACCATAGCAAAATATTAAAATTCCTCTGTACCTACTAGGTACACTAGTCTCGTGTAAAAATACCCTATTCATAATTTCCTATAAAACAAAAATATTGGCGGGATATTTTTAAAAAAGTTAGAAGTTATGTAGCAATAAAATTATATTATTTACAAAATGTGTGATACAGTGATAAAAGATAGTCAAGAAAAAGAACCTGAAATTCAAAGCGGACGGTTTAATAATTTATTGAAATCTCTCTCCAAGTGCAAAATTGTATGGCAAATCTAGGCAAAACGTACAAGATTGATCGAGGTCGAGGTCGAGTCAATCTCTGTGTATATTACAAAATGATTTTGCATTTTTTCAGGACTTCTGTAATGAAAAAGAGGAATGCAAAAAGATACGAGAAATAAATGCGAAATTAGAAGTCGAGTTGAAAGAGACACGGGAGCTAGAAAAGTCCCACCGCTACCATTTGCTCTCTTCTCGAGAGATGATTGGGAATTTGCAGGAGACCGTTTCTCAGTTAGTTCATCTCAAACGAGATCTAAAGAAGATGAGAGAAGAAATTCTTTCTCGTGAAAGTACCATCTCGTCTATGGAAAAGGTATGTAGCCATATGTTTATGCAGGCGAGAACATGCCAAAGGGGTATGCGGGGATCAAACCTCCATTTTCGGAACCCAAGGTAACCTCACCAGCCCGTGGTGCACCCTGCTAACTAACAAAAGGGGCTCTGGCGGCCAGCTGATTGCGGCATAGCGCAGCCTCACACCGGCACAGCTATGTTGCCACACTTGCCACATGTCCAGCCTGGGGTTTAGAGGCATATCCTTCTAAGCGACGATACATGTCAAACCTCCCTCTCGCTCGCACTATTCAACATTTTTGAAGATATAAAATCACTGAATTTAGTTATGCGAAATAGCAAACCTTCACGGCCTAGAAAATAACAATTCAAAGGTTCAGCATGAATATCATGTTAAACCCAACACGTTTTCCTACCAAAAAATTTGCACCAAAAATTTATCACATTGGTACCAGTTTTTTTGGTAAGAAAACGTGATAGAATCAAAATGATATTATTGCTGAATCTTTGAATTGTTATTTTCTAGGCCGTGAAGGTTTATTTCGCTTCACACACATAAGTACATTCAGTACTTTTATATCTTCAAAAATGTTGAACAGTGCGAGCGAGAGAGAGGTTTGACCTCTATAGTCGCCTTAAGGGAGGCCTATGTACGTACAACAGTAGTCTGTTATTGACTGGTGTTGTTGTTGTTGATCTTATAAAAATAGCCGATTTATTTATTAAATCCTATTTACCTATTAAATTTACCGTATGTACCTACTAACATAGGAAGGTAACTATGAACAATTAACTGTTATTGTGGGGTGTTAGGGGTTCCAACCTCCATAAACAGAACGCGAGCCAACCTCACTTGCACGTGGTACACCCTGCTAGCGAACAAACGGGGCTCTGGCAGCTGGCTGATTGCGGCATAGCGCAGCCTAACACTGGCACAGCTGAATTCCCTGGCCTTCGACAGGCAGCACCGTCGACAGTGCGAGAAACTGTCTCCTGTGTTTCCCAACCCGCATGCCCAGTGTGGAGTCTACAGCCATATCCTTCTTCTAATTAGAGAAGGCTTGAGTCCAGTGACCTGTTAAAGACTGGTGTTGTTGTTGTTGATCTTCTTAAATTGCCGGTTTATTTATTAGATCTTATTCACCTATTAAACTTATGCCTTATGTACCTATACCTACCTACTTGCATAACAAGTCAACTATGAAGCACTCGTGGCGTGGCTTAAATCGGTGTTCTTAGCAGATTATCTTGGTTAAGCAACACTCCGCTCGGTCACTTCTTGGATGGGTGACCCTTAGAGGCATTTAGACCTGAGTGCTCGGAAGGAACGATAAGATGTTGGTTCCGGTTTTTTTCAGTCATTAAGGCACGTTGGTGGCCTTCGGTCGGGCGGCAAAAAACTCCCAACACAAAAGTTTGCCTCTAGCTCATACGAAGAAGCAGTGCTGCCTTGGTTTTAGAAAAAGGGCATTATGACAAGATAATTTTGTTATGAAAAGGGCTAAAAATAGGAGTCTTAATCGAAATGGTCCAAAATCATGTAGATTTTAATTAAAGAAAAACGAGACATTAATAATAATTAATGTCTCGTTTTTCTGGTTTTATTTTAATGTAAATTTTGACAAATGTTTGGTTGCTTTACTTGTCTCCCTGATCCTGTTTTATATTTTGTTCTTGTTTCTGGATCTTGGGTTTATATTTATTTCATTGATCATTTCTGTCTCTTCCTGGAATATAGCTAATTTTGTAATTTTAAGGGATGATGAGTGGGACTGACGAAATCTATGCTACATGGCGTGCATTGTTTAATAACTTGGTAGGCACAGTGCGAATTTTCGAGGTTTTGTATCCCAATGCGAAAAGGGCTTGATTGCTCTTTCCGGGCTAAATCATCAAAAAACCAGTTCACCTACGATAAAAAGTGCTAGATCTAACCCGAAAAGGGCTAAGGTGCCACCTTAGCCCTTTTCGGGCGAAGCTGCGAAAAAGGTACTATGAACAATTTCTAAGTGTTTTTAAGTACATAGTTATAGTGTACCGTATACAGGTAAGTACTTAGATTATCATCATAATCATACCTACCTACTATGTTTGCATGTTTTGTAGGATAAAGAAAATCTAAACCAGAGGCATGAAGAAAGTATATCATCGCTACGTAAGAACCACGAGAGACACTTAGAAGAGCTAATGGTTATCAACGAAAGGAAAAGTTGGTACTATGTTCTTTATGTATTTATTTACTCTCCTATAATGAAGGTATATAAAAGGGCAGGTTTAATTTATGGTAGGTATATTTAAAAAAATCCACTTACTAATTTATTATACTATACTTGTGCTTTATATTCAGGTATATATTACGTTAGGTACGTACCATTCATCTAAAATTCATTCGCATAACTTTGTGAAATCATAAATGGAGTATATACGAGTTATATTAGCGTAGGTACCTGGATAAACAGTAGCCTTTGTGTTAATGCAAGTCACAAACTATGTATATTTGAAGTTTCATCTAAATCAGTTCAGTAGTTTTTACGTAAAAGGGTATCACATTAATTTTAAAGTAGGATAGGGTAGGTAGTTTCTCAGTGGACCTTCATTCTACAGACTTGAAAAGAAGAAATTCCTTAAAAACATAATGTATAGGTAGTAAAGTATACCTATCTAGCACAGCTTTTAACACATCAACTGCGGGCCTGGAGTATAGTGTCAGCAGCAGCAGCCCGCCTAGAGCAAGTGTGTTATGAGCACTCAAAGCGTTATCTAGGGTTATGTTTAGTTCAACAGATACAACATGAATCTGACACTCAAATAGCCCAGTTCACGTGCGTTATCGAAGAGCTCAGAAGCAAGATCAAGGAGATGGAAGTAGAAAATAGGGATAAGGTAAGTCAACATTTTTTAATATGCAAATCCTATATAAATAAAATAGTAAGCTGACTGACTTCGAAATATACGAGTATAAATAGCATAGCCCAAACCGCTGGCCTAGAGATTTTTTATAGTGTAGGCATTCACTAAGGAAGGATTTTTAGAAATTCTACTGCAAAGTTGTAAAATAGGGGATGAAAAGTATGATAGTCCGTTAGTTTCATGTTTTTTTAATACGAGTACTTACATAGCTCAGAGAATTAGCAAGCTGAAGTGGCAGTGGGCTGGCCATATCTGCCGGAGAACCGATAACCGTTGGGGTAAACGAGTTCTTGAGTGGAGACCGCGGCTCGGCAAACGTAGTTTAGGACGCCCTGCGGCCAGGTGGGGTGACCATCTACGAAAGGCTGCTGGTAGAAGCTGGATGCGTCGAGCTCAGGACAGGGCGCAATGGCGCTCATTAGGGGAGGCCTGTGTCCAGCAGTGGACTGCTATAGGCTGATGATGATGATGATGATGACTTCAAGAAGTAACAAAGTACATGTCCCAATAAAAAAGTATGTATTGCATCGAATATACATTTGGTAGGTAAAGGTTACCAATAAAATCAGGTGGATCATGTACTTCATCATCATCAGCCTACAGCAGTCCACTGTTGGACAAAGGCCTCATTGATTGGGCCGAGCGCCACCTTAGCTCGACGGGAATTTAGCCCATGGGAAAATGCTTCAGAATTTTTCCTTTACAGATGAATGTTGTCGTATTAGAATACGAGGAGAAAATCCAAAGAGGCGCATCCCAAGTAGCTCAGTTACAAGAGCAGTTGGCACGACAATCTGCCCGCACTGACGCCAATATAGACGCCTATAAACGGGTAAGTTTGTAACCAGTTCATTAACATTCCTCTGGTACGGCAATCAATAAAACCACCTGCCAATCGTGATGATAGTGGTTAGAAAAAGCAGTAACTCCTAATAAAGGGAGTGAGAAGGGGCTTTGAATTAAACCTCCCTTTGTTCGTCCAAAGGAAGTTCTGAAAAGTAGGTCACCAGTTAGGTATGTAAGTTATATAGATATAAATAAGATAAGGTTTCTGAAAGTTGAAGCACGCCTACTACCATCTTACAAGAAACCGCAGTTTGGCTGGTAGAAAATGCTCTTAGCTATAAGCCCACCCTTTTTCACATTTATTATGCAATAAATAAATAAATAAATAATCCTGGACGTTATCACACAGCATCATGTAGCTCCAAACTAAGCAGAGCGCTTGTATTATGGGAACCACATGATTGATATACTACATAGATACATATTTTTTTTGTAAATACATACATATCATACATAGAAAACACCCAGACCCGAGACAAATATCTGCAGAACATGCAAACATTTGTCCCGCAGCGGGAATCGAACCCGCACCTTCTGCGTCACAGGCGGACCTTCGCCCACTGCGCCACAGAGGTCGTCATAAATAAAGATTAAATAAAAAAATATTCCCAATAAGACTGTAAATAATCGGGGTTTTGACCAGACCGGTCTCTTTGGACGAGGCCAAGCGATATGGTAGCTCGGCAGAGCCGAACATGTAATATATCTTTTAAATTTCATTTCGTATAGGTAGATTGCATTGTGAAACCCACGGTGGATCTTGTCTAGGGAAACCCCACTTCTTACAAGGATCACTTCTTATCGACTATCAATCTACCTACCTACTGCCAGCCTTTAAACTACTTCATAAGAGGCCTCATTTAGTAACTCACTTGCATACCGTAATGGTCGGCACCGTTACTTTATTTGCAAAATTTGACATTTCATGTGTTGAAATTCAAAGAACTTAATAATTGACAAACTGTCAAAGTTTGTAAAACAGGACCGGTGCTTATTATTTCAGTAGACAACTGAGTTACTAAATAGACCCTCAGAATATTACAGTTTTTTAAATACATATAGGTTGATACGCGCGACATTGACATTAACATAGACGTAGTGATTACGAAGACCAATGATGACGAATACCAAAATTGGTTTTCATTGGTTCGACAACCAAATTAGTTTTTTGTCATCGTTCATCATTGGTCGTTAATCACTACGTATAACAACTAACTGTAGGTACCGAGGACCACAGACTAGAATATGTATAGGTACCGCGGACCAACTACATATTCAACAACTTGACGCAGGGCATTGCATTGTTGAATCTGTGGAAAAGTTCTCAAAAGCACCCATGGTTTTGGCATAATGGCACTAGGATGGAACATCGTGGTAGTTTTGACCGGTAGGAGTTCGGCATAATCATTCTGTTGCCCCGTAATGGAATGATATCCACGAGGATTTCCCCACGTAAAAATAGGGTGTTGCATTGTACCTTGATCACGTTTCAAACATGCGTAACCTACGAATCAATACTTTGTTATAAGTAATGATTAACATTTAACATCGGGTGGACGATTGATATACCCTCGAGAGCAATGAATCCGGGTCACTCAAAGAATCCAAAAAATCTCGGAAAGTAAGAATGCTAGGTTAATGCAATAAATTGTATTTAATAGACAATTTAATACTCCTTAAATAAAAGTATTAAAACTTCTTAGTTATTGTAAAGTTATATCATAAAAAAATCAAATTTGAAAAGGGAACACTGTCGAAGATGGAACTACGAAATTACAGGATTTGTTTTTGCTTTTGTTTGTAATCTGTCATTTATGTTGGTACATAAACCAGGTTGATAGTGCTCAATATTCATTATTCAAGCTGAAATGTCGCTTACACTTGAAGAATGCACCAGAATACTTACATTGGTGGAAACCGGCCGGAGTCAGCGCGATACAGCCAGGACTGTCGGTGTGTCGCTGTCAACAGTACAAAGAGTTCTCCGACGTTACGAAGAAACTGGTTCTAACCTACGCAGACCAGGAACGGGCAGAACTAGGTGTACCACAGCACGAGAAGACCGATACTTGGTGAACACCATGCTTCGAAATCGCTTTCTCACAGGAACTGAACTCACAAATCAGTTTCGACGCCCCGGAGGAAGTAACCCAAGTGCATGGACAGTAAGACGTCGGCTTGCTGAATCTAACTTAAAACCCCTTAGACCTGCAAACGGCCCTAAACTGGAGCGTGGCCATCGTATTTCAAGACTAAGATATGCCCAGAACCACGTAAATTGGAGTATTGAAGATTGGCCGAAAGTTATGTTCTCCGACGAATCAAAATTTATGCTCTACAAGCACGATGGAAGACACAGAGTGTATAGAAGACCAGGGGAAAGATTCAAGCAAGCATGCATCGAAGAAAAAGTAGCCTACGGTGGTGGGTCTGTACTTGTGTGGGCCGGAATTTCCTCTGAAAGTCGCACAGAGCTGGTGATCATAGAAAACGGCTCTTTAACTAGCGTAAGATATGTGGAAGAAATCCTCAACGAACACGTTGGTCCATTTATGGTCAATTTGGGTGAGGATGCTATATTTATGCATGACAATGCCCGACCTCATACAGGTAGGATTGTGAATGACTACCTTCAAGAGATGAACATTACTTGTATGGAGTGGCCAGCGCGCAGCCCGGATATCAACCCGATCGAGCATGCTTGGGACGAGCTAGGGAGATGCGTAAAACAACGAAACCCTCCCCCAATCACGCTTCCTGAGCTCAAAATTGCTCTCACAGAGGAATGGGAGAATATTCCCCAAAATCGTATAAGGAACTTGGTGTACAGCATGCCAAACCGCGTAAACGCAGTAATGGAAGCACGAGGAGGTAATACGAAGTATTGAAATTCAAGAAAATCGTCATAAAGTTCAAAAATTTCATGTTTCCTATTTTTGTTTTAAGGAGAGATCAGCAGTTTTTTTTCTTTATGTAATTTTGTGTAAATAAAATGTATGGTGACTCATATTTTTTTAACTTTCATTTAAGGAGTATTAAATTGTCTATTAAATACAATTTATTGCATTAACCTAGCATTCTTACTTTCCGAGATTTTTTGGATTCTTTGAGTGACCCGGATTCATTGCTCTCGAGTGTATATCGTTACTATCAATGGGCTGAACCATGTGCTAGTTCCATCTTCAGTGACATAAAAAAAAACTTCTGTTGTAAAATTGGAATTTACAGCGTTTGGAAGAATTGGAGGAGAAACTCAAACAAAGCCAATTCAAGCAATACTTGGCACAGAGCACCTACGGCTCTCAATATGAAAGTCAAGTTGAACGTCCTTATTCCGCGCAGAGAGATTATCAAGACATTGCCATGGATCCAGTTCTTGAGAAGTCCACCCCTAAAATGTCTCAGAATAAGTCAATCAAACCAAATACTCTTCAAGTTATGTATTACGGAAATAAAACTCCAACTCCAAAAGCAACAGACAAGAAAGGATCGTTCAATATAACGAAGAAGCGAAAACTTTACACCGAAAAAGATTACCAGGACTTTTAGACAGCAAATGCAACTAAAACACTAGAGGCCTCATTCACCATCCTTCGAGTAGGCAACGTCAAAGTAAGATATTGCTGGTTAAAGTGACAAGTTAGCTTTTAGTTAGAGATTTATCACTTTACCAAGCAAATAGCTTACTTATGCTTAGACGCAAGGACTTTTTAATTTATATTAGGAAGTGCGCACTTTGAACAGAAAACTGTGCCTGATTTTTGTATCTTCGTTTCCTCCAATGTGTAACACTAAAGAGGAAACGAGACATAACCCCTCTTTGGGAGAATGTTCCCATGATAAAAACTCCTTGCTATACGACGGCACTTTGAGATGATGAAATAGGTTCTAAGTTTTTATTCATTTTATAAATGCATGTTCATTTGGTTTCTCTTTCAATTAGAACCTTTTTGAATTAATAGCTGTAGTCATTAAAATTATTAAAGTTCTAATTAAAATCATCTCGGCTCTTTCTAATTACTTGTTTGATCAGATACCAGACATTGTTACTTCGAATATGAACGCGATTATGAAAATGATTACATGAACACTTAATTTGTAGTTACATCATGACCTACATACAGTCGTTTAAGTCGTATTCCCTTCGAGCGTGAATTGCTTTATTAACTACATGTGCACAATTATTATGCACTTTTCGTGTTCAAGACTCGTTTGATTGGTTTGAAGAGTTGTCTGCTTCAAAAGGGGTGGAAGCACCAGAAACAATAACAATCTGTCTTTAATCTTTATAGCAGCCACATAGCATATTCATAGAACGACTTACATTGCTTTAAATACTAACATTAGTGTACAAAGGACATGGAATTACTATGGAGCGTCGTTTTGATTAAAAAATCCTTGCCTGTGCCTTGTCTTTTCCACCGAATAGTTTTATGGCTCGTTTCCACTTTAGTGTAACACAATCATGTGCAAACGAACGCTCTCTTTATGATAAAAACTCCCTGTTAATGACTAATATTTCATGTTCAATGTTCATGTCAGTTATGCAGTACCTGACTAACAGTAAACACATCCGATTGTCATTCAGTAGCAAGCATGGTAGCAATAGCAAGACATTTACGTTCTGACAAGCTATAAGTTCTAGATCATCATCATCAGCCTATAGCAGTCCACTGCTGGACAAAGGCCTCCCCTAATGGGCACCATTGCGCCCGGCCCTGAGCTCGACGCATCCAGTTTCTACCAGCAGCCTTTCAAGAACTCGTTTACCCCAACGGTTATCGGTTCTTCGGCAGATATGGCCAGGCCACTGCCACTTCAGCTTGCAAGTTCTCTGAGCTATGTCGACAACTTTATTTCTATGTCGGATAAACTCGTTACGGATTTTATCCTTCAGAGAAACCCCGAGCATAGCTCGTTCCATGGTACTAGATGGTACGACCTAAAATTTTTTTGTAATCCGAAGTGGCAATTCCCATACAAAAATACCAATTCCTAGGTACCTAATATTCACATATTATAAAACACCACCGTATTAGGGCAAACAAAAAAATATCAAGTTGGTTGAGCCGTTTTCGAGTTTTTGCGAGACTAACGCACGCCAATTGGTTTTCTATCTAAAGATAGGATCTTCTATGGTATGGTATGTTTCAAAAACAAATTGAATCTCTTTACCTGTCTCACTTATTTAACAATTCATTGTGGCTAGATTAGATGCTAACAATCTGTGGTATTTTGTGGTTAGGTTAATAAATTTCAAGCACTTCGGCATCACCTAAGATTTCTCCAATTTGATCGTTTTCATCGAGATAACGAGAGATCTTTAGAAAGAAGTTTTCCAGATAATAGTGAAAGCAGAAAACATAGCATTTTCAATCATTATGGAAGCTAAACACTCAAACAAAACGCACTTACAATTATAATAGACTAGCTAATAGATAGCTACTTTTTTATTATAAATAGATCAAAGAATCTTCTGATTCTATCTGATGTTTTCTGTATTTATTCCATTAATGAGGTTTTATAAAACGGTTTTATTTACATATATTATTTATTTTTTGTTTTTTGGGTCAAATTTTGTCAAGAAATGGTTTCTTTACTGACTGATTTTTTATTTTTTTCCGCACAAAAACGATACTGTTCATGGGCAGTTAATTGCATATGCAAGTCTATAGGTATGACTTAAACAATCTGTATGAGCAAAATTATGCATTATATTGCCCATTAAACATTTTTATGTTCACGTTACGATTACGAACGGAAGTGACCTTCGATAGTGTTCATTTAATGCAAAATTGGATATACTATAGAAATCCATCTTTAAAATTTTATGTAAAAAGCCTATCTACCTATAAAAATAAAGGCATTATGGATAACACTTAAACAACTAGGTACTTATTTAATATAAGGTATATTAATGTTTCTTTGGCTAAAATTAAATTCAATAGATTTGAGTACTTAATTATACATTATTAAAGTTTAAGAATAGTATAGAATTTAACTAATTAAATAACTAAATTAGGTTAAAAATCAATTAAGTTATCATTACATTATGTGCACTCAAAAAAACGAAAGATAAAAAGGAAAAATAATTTGGTTTGGATTTGTAACTTATTATCTACAAGGTGTAGCTGTATTTAAAAAACTTTCTAATTAAAATCATTAGCGTATACATAACTAAGTATAGACACATTTTCAAACTCATGTAGGTACTTAGTTCTGGAACAAAAAATCTATTGGTTTCGAATAAGTCGATCTAGCGAATGCCAACTAAATGAATAGTCGATCTGAAGATGTCCATATCGGGAAAGATGGAAATTATCAGGAGCCGTTTTGGGAAATGGTCGAGCCCAATCTTCGTATTCTGGGGACAGGCTTTCGTAAATAAACTGTTCACAAGCCTCAGGTAATCTGAAACAAAATGCAGGCCGTGAAAAAACTACCGAAGTATCGAAGTAGGTACATGCTTATATTTTTAATTCTTTAATTCTTGTGCACATAAACAAATTTAAAATGAAGTGCTGAACCCTGAAAGAGTTTTCTGACAGAAAACCTTTAAGTATACAGAGAAGTTACAACGAGAAGAATAGATAAATGTGTTGATGAAGATTTATATTATTATATACTTACTAACTTACCTCCATAAAATATTTACATAATTTTAAAATAGTTAGTTTTAAACGCCTAAACGTAAAATTAACAAAGCATTCAACAACAAAGCAAACCAAGAATGCATGTCAAAAGCCCATCAAGAGCAAACACTATGGTTCCTCGACCATGACATAAGATTGCTATTGGATAATTGAAGTTTCCCATCGCCCCAGAAACACTTCGCACTATTATGCTAGTATTATGAAAATCTCGAAGAATGTCCAGTAAGTTGACTGACTTTCTACTATCAGCTAAAACTGCACAATGCTGCGCTCACGTAATGCGTGACTAGAAAGTGGTGTGTTACTGGGTAATTGCTCTTATGCCATTTGTAGACAAAAGATTAGGTGTATTTCCGGCGCGTCCCCATAACGGTTTTTGAGATCTTAAATATGTACTTATGTAGCAATATTGCTGGATCTAGTTCTTAATTTGAGGTATTGTAAGTTACGTAGAATGTACAAGCTCCAGAAAAAAATATACTTATTATAAGTGCAGCTTGATAATATAAAAAACGTGTTCAGTGTATTGTTTCAGACACAGTCACAGTGCATGTTTATTGAATATTTTTATGGAGCTGTGACCTTAGGGATGAGCGGTCAGGTCGTTAAGGTCAGTGCTGAACAAGTTTCTCTACAATACAAAGATAAAATTCTCACAAGTGCAACTTTCATTTGTAGTAAACAAAAACTGGTGCACGTTCACACGATGGCTTGTAGGGGCGTTGTTATTACACAAAATAGCGTTGTTTGTTACATCTGCGGCAATAGCAACGTTTTTGCCGTAAATACTTTCCTTGGAAGCTAATGTACTGAGTCATGGGAACTAAAGGTTTGATCGTGTAGGAAGGCAGGTACGAAGATAGATAGGATAAGTATTATAGTTTTACACAGCTTTCTTTGGTTTTCCGTGTATATTACGTGGCAAATAATAATGATTTGTGTTTTAATTATAGTTGTATTAATATATATGTTAGTCTATAAGGTATATATTTATATGGGCCGTAGGATAAGTAAAACACCATCTGTATTTATTCTATTGTAGCCTGAAATAAAGTTTATATTATTATTATTATTATTTAAATTATATTTTTATACGTTTCTTAAGTTTTATTTCATTTACGCCAGAAAACAAACTGTAATATAAAAATTAATTACTTTCGACGCGTTTTCACATAATAAACATCTAACAATTTTGTTTTATTTTTATGTACACCCTAGATAAGTTGTCTAATTATTGGTTAAGATGTTCATTCTAAAACTGATTTTAAATAAGTCATTAAAGAACCTTGGTATGTTGCTTCAGTGATGAAATAATTTACCTTCCTACCTAGACACAAAGAAAGTCTGTGGTCTTATTAGTAAAAAAAATGTTGTCTTACGTGTGAGGATTATAATTAACATTTATTATAATTTATAAGTATGTACCTTCCTGTCTAACGAGAGTTTAAGCATTGCTGTCGTAAGTAATTATCCCGAGCGCTCATCAACAATTAGCTACGATGCAGCTGGTATAGAAATCTTGGTGATTTCCGTGCATGTCCTCTACTATTTTATTTTCATCTCATTATCGTGAAATCTTCGTGTTGTTGTACTCATGTCTCGAGTGTCGTGGTCATGCCGCGTAACGCTGCTCTTTACGATATTTCATACATCGTTATCTCCGAACGCTCTAGTACTCAACTCGTTACGCCAATCTTATGGGTAAGTTGTTGGAGCTCTGTATATTCTGATTTCTAACTAAGTACTTATTGTTTCCTACGTTCTTGTTGTTAATGGCTTCTCAAGATAGTTACGATTTATGAATGACTATGCAGTTTTTTTAAAATCTAAATTGATGTAAGTATACCTAAGTATCTTGGAGGGCCTATTTTTGCACCATTGTTAATAATATACTACCTGGAACTAAGGGGTGTAAGAGCTTCTACCGCCAAGCCAACCTCCCCTGGTGCACCCAGCTAACTAACAAACGCGGCACTGGGGGGGTGATTGTGGCATAGCTCAGCCTAACACCCGCTCAGCTCACAGCCGACGAGCAGCAGCGTCTGTGGCGTGTGAAGCTGTTCCCTGCAATCCCCCGCCCGCATGCCCAGCGTTTATGCCCTTCATATTAAGGGAGGCCCAGCAGTGGATAGGCTGGTGTTATTTTTTGTTGTAATACCTGGAAGATCGTCTTGGTTGTCTATGAGCAGCCATCATATATTCAGGGCCAGGGTGATGCGGTAGAGATACGCGTGTTCTAGGTCTCGGAGCTAGATATCCAGGTGGTGGAGGTGCCATGCCATAAAGTGGCTCATACATCATCGGTGCCATAGGATGTGGAATGTATACAGGTTCTTCTATGTAAACTGAACGACGGCGGTCCCCTGGGAATGAAGAAACAGGCAATAAAATCATCATGGATTCATTTGGTTTAATTAAAAGCTTGTTTTACTGCGGTTGGTAATTGAATGAGTCTAAATTATGCTGTGAAGCTTTAATCAGCATGCGGCTTCGCTTGTTTTATTCTTAAATAAAACGTAGTACCTATCTATCTAGCTACTATCTCTAGTTCCAGATCACTCATTTTATCCTGATTTTTACAGATGGGAGAGTACCTATAACTTGGTACCTTCAATGCTTGTACTAACTTACTTGTATTTGTCGTTGATAAATAACAAAGTGATCGTAGCCATATCCTGCTTCCTAGTCCTACTAATAATCCAAACGTGAAAGTTTGTGAGGATGTATGGATGTATGAATGTTTGTTACTCTTTCACGCCAGCATTACATGAACGATGAACGACTTTGGATGAAACTTCGAATATACATAGATCATAGCCTGGATAACCACATAGGCTATTTACCACGCGAGTGAAGCCGTAAGCGGAAGCTAGTAACAAATAATCCATTACCTAGGTTACATTAATTTTACATTACCTACTTATTTAAGTTTTTTTTTAAATACTCAATGTATAAAAACTAAAATTTTACATGTGTGGGTACCATAAGAGTTTTTGTTTTATGCTTACCTATACTTATAAATTCAAGAATTTCATTTTATATTTATACCTAAATACTAAATGGTCCTTAACTCAAAATATGTTATGTTTTAGTTCGGATACCAATGACCTACGTAGGTAGGTATTTAAAAGATCCCAATAACAAATAATGTTAAAATTTATAAAGGAATTATTTATATTTATCCGCAATTAAGCAGAAAATAATAATAAATTATGTTGGACAACTACTTACCTTAGCAATCACCTGCGGTTGTTAAGTAGGTAGGTGTAGGTATACGGCGGTACATCTATCTAGTGGTTTTCAATAGCTTGCATACTTAAAGGTGCTGGAAATTGGCAATTGTAACTACTTAAACAATAACTCCATTAACAGCCATTTAGGCCTACTAGGTATGACCTGCCAATGTATCTACAGTAAGGTAGGTAGAAGGTATCTATCTACCTACCTTCTAAGTAATCACAGTTAATTATTCGATCATTTGGCACTTAATTGGTTGCGTGAGTAACTCTAATAATAGTATGCAGCTAAAATAACTATAAGTACATAGGTATACCTATGTTAGTGATTGAATATGGATGTACTTTTAATAATAAACCTATTAATGTAAACTGGGCAGAGCCTGTACTATGATAGGTACCCACCAGATACTGAAGAACATACCTACATAAATATCTAAAAACAACACTATACCTAGATGATCAGGTGAACTTCGTACTACCTAAAATTGATTGTTAATCTGATGTGGAATTTGGATTTTCCGGCTATTCTTTTTGGTTTCTCCTAATTTTCTTTTTTCCTAAACCATAACAGAATCGTAGGCGAATAAAAAAAATGGTCAAGCCACCTTAGTCACTTTTGAGTTTTTGCGATACTAACGCACTGCAATAACAATTTGAATAGAAGATAGTATTGATTTTTAAAGCAACTTACTTATTGGTCTATCGCCATAGATGATTTGCTCGTCTACGTCAGGGACCAAGGCCCTAGACATTTTTCTCTCATAAGCCTGGCATTCATTAGCGCAGTGCTCTTCCCGAACACTAATTTTCCGCCTTGGTGGTGGCAGAGGCGGCTCCTCGCCAGAGTCATAGTTTTTTGTGGGTACATAGTAAAAACTAGCGCTGACAGGCTCGCCGGCGAAGGAATTTAAGTTATCTTCCTGACTGGATTCCGGTCTCTCTGTCGGAATGATGCCGTGGGCTTCATTGTCCCACGGGTCTAGATACACCCGGTGACTCGGAGGAGGAGTTGGTACGTCGTCTCCTTCACTGTCGAAGTCCACCACCGCCCAATACGGGCTTCCTTCATGACCAGGCATTATTCAAATTTCTATATAACAGCACCACTGCTTGCGGTGATATTTTTTGTACTAAGGCAACAGGCACAGTTTTTGGACACATAACCATCAACACTTCACCACACGTTCACGCGGTCCGGCCAGATAAGGAGTTGTGTGTAATTTATACGGCGCACTTCGAAATACTGATTGTTATTCTTGACGCGAATCGCGCGGACATTCGACAACCGGCGATGCAATCGCTCGCAGCGGGCTACGGGAATGAAGCAAACAAGTCAGACGCTCCGCGTGCTCGTATGAGAAGGTTACCGAAAGCGAAACCTACTGCTTACCTAACTAATACATTTTTTTAAACTTTGATCTCAGTAATAAGTAGGTAGATACACTTCCCAACTTCTTTCTTGCATTTCAGCTGAGTTCGAACCGAGTCGAGCCCCTATCCCTGGTTTGCACACTCACATGGGTAGGCCACATAACCAGTTTAAACGAAAACTTATGCTATGGCTTCTTGAACAAATTTTTTTCATCCTATCTATTCGAAAAGTGGTGAAGGGTTCCTCGATAAGTGCGCGCAAAATGGGTCATTCCGGCGCACTTGTGATAACAGTAACGAAATGAGTTTTGAATTTGGAACACTACTGTCTAATTAAAAAGTTTAATTTAAACGCAATTCGCTTCGAGAATAAGTCCTTGCCGGTAATAAAAAAGGGCGCATGCCGCCGCGGCGTAGACCATGGCTTCCTCTTTGGCGTTGACTGACCAAATTAAAAAAAATAGGCGGGAACTTCGTTTTTTTATTACTTTATAAAAAATATATCAGACAATTTTAATTTGATTCACACAACTAAGATGAGTCCTAGTAGTGTAAATGAAATATTATAACCAGAAACACAGAAACTGTCACAACTTAACAAGCAATTTTCTCATAGAAGGGGATGAAAAGCAGAAAATCCTCGAGCGAAATAATTTGAATCCCTCGCTACGCGTGTGATTGCTAAGAGCGTTATGCAGAATTTGAATAAACTATTATATACTTAATATTAATTATGTAGGTACAGTCTTTTTAGGTTCAGAAAGTCAGACACAGAATAATAGTAGATTGTGTCTTGAGGGACCAAAATAATGTATTTGAAGGCGAAAGCGATTGTTTGAATCCAGAGCGTAGCGAAGGATTCTAGAATCCTTAGGATTAATTTGAATCCCTCGCTACTTTATATGTGTACATGTCCTAATTGACTATATATGATTAAGAACTATAGTACCAATACCTAAAGAAAATATTTGAATTAGGTAATTTTTATATTGGAAGGTTCCTTTTGGTCTGTCTGTCCGATTTTTATAATCTAAGTAGGTAAGTAAATACTCTGCAATAGATGAACCCCAGGCACAGACTACTAGGGGTTCACATTATTTTATTGTCTCTTTTGGTAAGAATATTTTAGTGATTATCATACGAGTCAAGGTGCACCTACGTCATTAATTAACTAGGTAGTCAGAGGGAGGATGATGGTCTTCGTTAATGTGGGTTCGATTGTGATTTTTAGATTGCAAGCAGTAATAGTTGGTTGGTGAGAATAAGGTTAATACACACTAGCTTAGTAAAAAACTAGCAGAGCCAGTGTTTTTTTTACTTATGGCAATAGTTTATCTGTCAATGTTCGCGCCAAAAGCAGACGCGTGTGGAAAAAAATTGACATGTCAAAAAGTAAGTGCCAAACAAAATCGTCGTTCGTTGCGTTGCATCAAAAAATAATTGGTTGGCTTGAATTGAAAAATGTAAAAGAGAAGATAACAGCTATATTTACGGGATAATAATTAAGAACATTCAGTACGTATAGTGTGTCAAAGCAACAGTTCTTGATGTTATTGTTTAAAAATTCGGTATACTTCGCACCTGAATGCGACGTAACAGAAATACTGTTGATTACTTGTTTATTTGTTCTCCTTTCCGTGTTTTGAATTTGATTCTCGTTATAATAGTAATAATATAAAGAGCAGTATGTTATTATTTGATATAGCACTTGTTCTTTACGTACTTTTGTAACCTTGCTACCGTTTATAGAGATGCCGAAAGACGCACAAGTAACCCTTATACCTTTGCTGGGCATGCTAGAAGATATGCAGAATAGTTCAGATGACGCAGTATACTCTACAATACATAAGAATCATATCAACCTGCTGAAATCATTCAACACAGTGCTCGTTAGTAGTGTTGAGGTTACCAAGGAAGATGCTGACAGAGTACTTAAAATGTGCTTGAAACACAAAACGGACGTGCGATTTGTACCGTACGTGCTCTCAATCATCTCCTCACTAATAAAAGTTGACAAGGTAAGGAATGGAACAAAAATAACAATCTGACCCCATTTGTACTTAGTTTGAGATGAGTCTTTTATCACTTATTATGTTAAACTAGCTTCCACCCACAGCTTTGCTCGCGTGGTACCTGGATAAAAAGTAGCTTAAGTGTTAATGCTGGTCTTCACCCATGTATATTCCAAGTTTCATCCAAATCCGTTCAGTAGTTTTCGTGTGAAAGAGTAACAAACATACAGTAGGTTATAGATGCGGTATGTTTAGATTGATGACTATTTGTTCCTGCTTCGCGCTTATACTTCTGAATGGAATAATGGGTAAAAAGAAACTTTGCTACATTACTTTTTACTAATAAGCGCATTGTAACTAGTTTAATATTAAATGACATAGGCTACTTTTCACCCTGATACCATCGTAGCAGTAGCTATTTCTATGGATTAATCTATTGGATCTCAAATAGTCTGTCTTTCCTGATAACTATAATCCAGGATGTAAGATGTCTAGAGTAAATAGGTGACTTTTGGACCTTCATACTCTATCTTAGACCAAAGCATTACTTAACATAAGTGAGATCTTGGTCATATGAAGGGCCATCCAATGCAAATTAAGAAAGAATTATAACTAATTATCATTGATGGCCTCTGTGGCGCAGTGGGCGAAGGTCCACCTGAGACGTAGAAGGTTGCGGGTTCGATTCCCGCTGCGGGACAAATGTTTGCAGGTTCTGTAGATATTTGTCTCGGAGTCTGATGGGCTACATGATGCTGTGTGATTGCGTCCTGCATTATTTATTAATTATTTATTATTAATTTATCATAATTAAAGTTTAAGAATTGAAATTATGTTATTGAAATCAAGAGACTGTGCTATCTGGATTCTTAAAAAAAAGAGTAAGGTCAACAAGGAGGTAAGAATTTGTGATGATAAAACACCTTTGCAACGCGAAGAACTTGGCAAACTTAGAGAGAGAAAAAATATGTGAAGGGTATACCCAAAATTGTACTCCAGAAAATAACGGTGGCGTGGCTATTTATGTGAGAGGTAGTGTGAATGGAACTAATATAATATCAAGACTGAACAAGAGGTATACATGTGATGAAGTTGAGGCACTTTACATGGATATACAACATGGTTCATACCATTTTTTGGTAATAGGAGTGTACCAATCAGAAAATCAAAATGAACTAATATGGAGATCTCATGATAAAGTTATTACGACGAAGTTATTGAATAACCTCCTGATTGCTTCTGAAAATAATACTGTGATAATTGCAGGTGACTTCAACTACCCCACTATAAAATGGCCTCTCCCTGAGCAAGTTCAGTCAGGACCTGAGGAGCTTTTTACAAACATGTTTCTGAGCAGCAGCTTATTCCCACTAGTAGATAGTCCAACCAGGTACAGAGAAGATCAACAATAAATGCGTTGCACTATCGAGACAACAGAGGAGCCGATTTGAAGCTAGAAAATACTGGATTTTGGTGACAAAGCTTTCTACTCCTATATTCGCAGATGCACTGCTTCACAAGTTTGCATCCCACCTGCAATCAGGAGCACCAATGGTGACATAGTCACTAACCCCAGTGACATTGCAAAAGTTTTTGCAGATGAATTCGAAAAAGCCTACTCAAGAGAACCAGACATACCCACCTGCAATCAGAAGCTCCAATGGTGACTTAGTCACTAACCCCAGTGACATTGCAAAAGTTTTTGCAGATGAATTCGTAAAAGCCTACTCAAGAGAACCAGACATAGTACAGCAGTTAATCTCCAGCACAACTAGAGTAGAAAGTAGTCTCAATGATGTCCTTTTTCTGGAGAATGATGTTAGAAGAGTTATTTCTAACCTCAAGATTCAGTCTTCTCCAGGCCCTGATCAGATACCTAATTGCATCCCTAAGAACTGTGTAGAGACACTTGCTCTGCCACTCGCTGTACTAATGAACAAATCCTTTATGTACCGCAGGACTGGAGGCATGATGTGGTAACACCCATCTATAAAAAAGGCGACAAAACTCAGCCAAGCATTCCCGGCCCATCAGTCTAACCAGCATCATTGTGAAAATCATGGAAAAGATTATTTCTCAAAAATTAACACAATTTCTAAATCGTAAATGCGTTATCTCCTCCAAGCAGCATGGATTCGTTGAGATAAGATCCACTATTACCAATCTCCTATCCTGTTTGCACTCATGGACTAAGGAACTTGACACCAAAAACCCTGTTGATGTTGTGTACTTGGATTTTTAGCAAGCCTTCAACAAAGTTCCTCACAAACGTCTATTGATAAAACTTAATCACTTTGGAATTCGTGGAAGCTTACTGAAATGGATAGAGGGTTATCTGACCAACAGAACATTTCAGGTGCGCATTGGAAACACTTTGTCGCAACAGGTTCCAGTGGTGTTCCTCAAGGATCAGTACTCTCAGCACTTCTCTTTAGCATCTAAATAACTGGCTTGGTGGATCTTCTTGAAACTGATTGTGCCTTTTTTGCCGACGACGGAAAATTATTTGCCAATCCGCTGATTAACTCCGGCCAGCTGCAGGATGACCTAAATCGCATTGGGATGAACAGAGGACTGGATAATAAGACTGAATGTATTGATGCAATGTGTTTCACCTTGGTAACACTAACCCCAAGATTAATTACTACCTCTGCAGCAACAAAATAAATTCTGTCAAGTCTCAAAATGACTTAGGTGTATTGATTATCTTCAACTTGAAGTGGGAAGATCAAGATCACATTGTGGGGATTGTGAAAAGTGCAAACTCATTTATTTATGTAATTAAAAGATCATTCCAATCCATGACAGAAGTCTTTTGTAAGATATACAAAACTTATCTAAGGCCACTTTTGGAATATGGTTTCCAGGTCTGGAACCCCTACTTTCAGAAAGATCGTTCAAAGGAAAGCCACTAAAATTCCACAAGCCCTTCGTTGTTTGCCCTACCCAGAAAGACTGCGCGCAATACGCCTCACTACGCGACCTCATTGAGACCTTCAAAATCCTTTCTATAAATTGCCTGATTTTCACAAAAATTTTATAATGAACGAAAGCTTGAAATCTGCTAGAGGCCACAACTGTAAAATAAGCCGTGCACAATTTAACACCAATACTGGGAAACACTTCCTCGGTAACAGAGTGGTCCATAACTGGAATCATTTGCCAGAAGAATTTGCTACTGCTTCCTCTATAAAGTCGTTCAAGAATAAGCTGGATAACCCTGGTTACAAACCCACAAATTGTTACTAAATTACACATCAGCGATAGCTGCTCGTCTATAAACTAATAAATAAATATTTATCTACACTTCTACACTAATATTATAAAGAGGAAAAATTGTTTTTTTTGTGTGTGTGTTTATTTGTAATGAATAAACTCAAAAACTACTTTGCCGGCAAAAAAACGGAAAATAGTAAAACGGCAAAATAGTTTTTGAGTTTATTATTTTCTAGCAATATATAATATAATATAATATATTAGGGATCCTTACTAAAACTTAAGTAATGTAACCCAAGGTGTTAAAAAAGGGCCCTAACCCACGCAAAGCTGGGACGGGCCGCTAGTATTAATTTTTTTATTTATAATTTACTTTATTTTAGTATCTAATAATTGTGTACCCTATATGCATGTATTGAACTATTCATTTTTCAGAAAAATTCCCTTGAAGTGGATTTCTTACCATCAGCCTTAGCTATATTGGCTTTATTAAAAACAATGTGCATTGAGGACAAAACCTCAAATCTATTGAAATTGTCACTTCAAGTGTTAATTTCACATCCTAAAAGCACACTGAAGAAGCTAGTTGGTGAACATTCTCCAGCTATGATTGAAACATTTGGGCATCTTCTAGCACTGAACTCTAAGGAAACTATTGGTGTCAAAATTGAGGTAATTTTTGTACTTGTTGTAAGGAATAGTTGACCACAGAGTCTTCAAGAAGATTGTCTTGGTTAAGCAACACTTTGCCTGGCCATTACATGAATGGATGATCATTTCGTGGTATTTAGATCTGAGCACTTCCATGCTTCTGAAAGAATGTTAAGATGTTGGTCCCGTCTTTTCAGTTGTTAAGCCATGTATTTTATCATTTATCTGGGTTACATGCGAGCAAAGCCATAGACAGAAGCTAGTATTTAAAATGCGAAAGTTAGTGTTAGTATGTTTGTTTCCAGTTCCCTCTCAAACTCTGTAATGGCTGAACCCATTTGGAATATACATACATATAGACCTGGGGGGTGATCGGCTAACTCTGTTGCAAAAAGAAATTATTTACAACAATCTTGTTTTTACAAAGTTTGACATTTGATCCGTCGAAATTCAATGAACGTCAATTGACAAACTGTCACAGTTTGTTAAAACAGGATCAGTGTCAATCATTTCTGTTTGCAACAGAATTAGCCGATCACCCTTCTGGATCAACACTCTAGGCTTATTATCTCTACGTGAGCGGAAGCTAGTAATTGATATGTAAACACGAATTTTAATTTCAAGCATGGTTATAGTGGAAAATATCTCCAGGGGCCCTGATTATCTGGAAAAGATATAATTATCATGTTTATAATTTGTGAGAACTGACATAATTACATAACATTTTGACAGATCACACAATATAGGTATATCTAATGTGATAATTATGCCTATTCCCGAGAATCAGAACTCAGAATAGAGAAGTACATAGGACTTGCATTATGCAGAAGCCTTAATAGATAGATAAAGAAAAGTTATCTTTCAGTCATTCACATTTATTGGCATATTGGAATGGTTGCCGGCTCATGAAAAATCAATATTCATTAAAGAAGGCATACCGCTATGGCTGTCCCGAGTTATCCCTATAGCTGTAGAGTTTCTTATCACGATTAAAGAGAAGGAGATACTTGAAACATGTCTATATCATGTTGAGTTGTTGACAAAAGAACTTGTACAACATGACTATTTTAAATGTCCTGAGTGGGAAGCCCTACTTGAAAGTATTGTGGATCCAAAAAAGTGAGTATTGTTGATCTTTGTTTGATAGTTTATAAACTTTAAAGTGATAACCCTACTTATAGGAACAGGAGACCTATGCTTGATGGTGCAGAGATGTTTGAATACTTGTAGGAAGGACTACACACAAAAACACTTTAATACTACAAAAAATTTATTAACATATACATAGTATACTTATTTACATAGTATGCATACTATATTTATTGTACTCACACAAACATAAACATACAAAACAAAATAGACAATAACAATAATTAAAGTACAATCGGCTGTCTTACCGCTTACAGAGATCTCTTCCTGACCAAGGTGGGACTTGAATGACCTTTCCCTTAACTGGGATTCCTTTACCTTTCGCAGAAGTCCCACTTTTCTTGGTATACTTTTAAATCTTAGCAAGAGTTGGTACTTAGAAAACAAGACCGGTTAAGTGCGAGTTGACTCGCCCACTGCGGGTGACGTCAATGGCGTGCGCTTTCTTGCGCAAGCTTTCTTGCGAAGGTTTCTTCGTAATTAAAATGTGTACGTCCTATAGAAAAAACCGTCAAAAACCGGCTTTAGAATCTGCAAATTAGGGCCTTTCAGATAATAACACCATATTTGATCGTGTAACTGGCTTTATACGGCTTTAGAATCTGCAAATTAGGGCCTTGCAGATAATAACACCATATTTGATCGTGTAACTGGCTTTATAGCCTAAACATAAATTTCAGGTATCTCACTTCGCAAAGTTGCGAGTTAAGATGTATGGTAATTTTTTGAGCTCTTTTCATCCTAAATCAAAAACTATGCATGTAATCAAAAAAATAAAAACGGATATATATTGTTCAAATCAAGCCTTTTCATAGTTTTCATTTGATACTCGACCACTCTCCACTCGACCTATCAACCTTCCCTTTTATTTTTCAACCCCCCCCATTTTGGAAGATTTCTCAAAAACTGGTTATGGTTGGACTGCTATAATTTTCATGTAAAATATAGATATTCTTAAACATATATTAGTTTCAGATTTCTGGCTCTGATCATAAAATGGAAACCATGCATTGTATAAAAAAAATAAAAAAATGCTTTAAACTGGGCTAATTGCCCCCTTTCATATGATATGCCACTCGACTTATTGGTACAAGTTTGAAATTTTGACGTTTCTTATTTTTTTTTTCTTATCTTTGGTCTCTTTAGGGATGAAAATGAAAAAAAAAAAATTTTTAATTTGCAATCTTATTCAGTCAGTGCATTTTAAATCTATACCAAATTTCAAGGTAGCTTATATAGTTCCTGAAATAATCAGCTGTGACAGGCGGACGGACGGACAAAGCGGCACCATAAGGGTTTGTTTGACCGGTTCGGTATTGTCACCCTAAAAACCTATTCTCAGTCACTGAAGAACAATTCTGATAACAAGCCACAGAAGCCAAAATCTTCATGTCAAAGCATCTCTTAGGTAGTTAAGTAGCTCACTCAAAACCTGATATGTGTGTTCACTTGTGTACTTTGGCTTGTAATCCCAAACAAATTAAATTGACGACCATTCCTTTTCCAGGTTTCCAGCCATCATTAAAATTATGCTAGATAAAAATGAAGACACCTGGCATAGAATCTGGATTGTAATCATAAAAATTTTAAAAAGCCATGTCACAAGACACTGCAACCCATTCGGTACCCCTATCAACTCAATGCTGCCGGTGGTTGAAAAAGCCTTTAAAGGGGATTCCATGCAAAGGGTCCATGCTTTCACATGTTGGAATGAATTGATAATAAACTTCTCAAATGAAACTAATCCAAGCTGTGTTTCTAAAAGAATTAAATTACTTATTATACCACTGAGATTGAACAATGCTAAAACAGAAGAGACTGCAATCGCAAAGTTCCAAACATGGTGGCTTTTTATTCGGAAGTTCACACGCAAAATCGAGGACTTTACAGATGAGATTTTGATACCATACCTGCATTTTATGTTTGGGAAAGATGAAAAAACGTCGTTCCGAGCAGTTCAGCTGTCTGCAACTATGAGAAGAAAATGCTTGGAGTCATTTACTGAAATATTGGGACATCTTGACTGCTCATGTAAGAACACTAATGTAGAAGCTTTAAATGAGAAAATAATAACTACAATACTTTTGACTGATCATTGGAAGGATTTTGTTTTTGCCTTGAAAGCTGCAATAAGGGTGGCTGCAATAAATTTCACTCAAGACACTAAGATGAATGTACGGTGTCTGTGGAACTCGTTTTTGCTACGCTTGGCAGATCTTGCAGATAACTCTTTAAGACGCGATCTGTTTGAAAATCTTGTGATAATGCTGTCGGATTTAGTTTCAGTAAGTTTGTTTTATTGAGTTGATTTAAATAATATAGAAACAAATTGAATTTCGGTCACTTTTCACTCTTGTAGATTTTATCATAGCAATACGCGCTTTGAACAAAAATCTGTTAGTTTTAAAACTTATAGGTGTTGTCTCGTTTATTGTACGTTTTACAGTTCATAACTGTAAAAATTTGGCATTTTTTACAGATATTTGTTCAAAGCCATGATAAAAATGTATAATGACCAATAAAAACTGACTGAAACTCCATTTTTTTGAATTGTGTAGCGAAAACCCCATAAAGTTCATAAATAAAATGATCATTACAAGATTTGTTATTGAGATTTGTAAATCATTACAGGATTGCCAAACGGACGACAATTTAACTGAGATATTGGTTGACGATATAGCCCTAGCTTTATTCAGAGACAACAGGGTTAAATCGCTAATCAAATCGAGAAGTGAGACTCATCGTCCAATGCACAAAATAGTGATACTAATCACTAACCAATATTTTGATAAATATTATAAAAGGTACGCTATGAGAAATTTTAATCTAATTGATTCTCCTGTTGCTTGCATCACAAAGAAAATATGTACAGAAGACAATCTACATACAAAGCGCGCTCGAGCAAAGCACAAATAGACACCTCTCACGGACGATATCTCGGAACAGTTTGGAGTCGCCCCAAAGTTAACAACCCTAGCGCGATTGCAGAGCATAGGTATACAAAAATAAACCTTTCTTATTTAATCTTAATAACTAAGTTCTTAAACTAATGTAAGTATACCTAAGTAATTTTGAGTCGGCGCCAAACTAGCAAATTAATTAATTACGCAAAACGTGATGCGAACTTAGTTATTAAGGTTAAATGTGTAAGGTTTATTATTTGTTGCTTTCCAGTTTTTCGGCGGTTTAATTGTTGGTTAAAAAGTTTTTATTTTATACTTTTTTACGACTTTAACCTACCAGGTAATAACAAATAAAGTTTTTAATATTTTAGGTAGAACTTCAAGGTATACCTTGAAGTTGGTTACACAAAAATTTGGAATAAAATCTACCCTAAGGGTGTGGAAATTGTGGAGACTTATTGTTCACTCACAGATTTTAATACTTAGTGAGTTGCGTATTACATAACAATTAATAGGTAAAGTAAGGAAGGCAGCTATTTTAAAAATAATAAAATCTTTAGTTGTCCCTATCCAATAAAAAAAGAACGATCACAATCGGACTTCTCTGTAAAAAGTTATGCTTGGTCATACATTGCAATCAGCGTGTGAACAATCAATCATCCCCTGTTTTCCTACCCTTAGGGTTGTAATTTTTGTTCTAAATTTATATGGGACCAATTTTGGTGTATATCCTTTCCAATAAAAAAAGAATGCTCAAATTCGGACTACTCTATAAAAATTATGCGTGGTCATACATAAAAAAATATACGCGTCGAGTTGAGAACCTCCTCCGTTTTTTTCTTCGGTTAAAAAGTGAAGTACATATATGTTTTTTACTTCTGTACATAATTGTTTTGTGCTTGTATTGTGTGCTTAATGATCTGAACAGATCAGTTTTAGGTTTTAGGGTCGTTCCGGGTCTATTCAGTTTCTCATTTGCCCATTGAAATGATTAGCACTGGTTCTCTTCAATGACAAAATTTGCAAATATAGTACAGAGATAGAGAATACAGAGGCTGGTATGTTAGACCTTAGACCTAAAAACTCCGACACAAGACTTATTCACTAGCTCATACGAAGAAGAAGAATGTATGTCTGGGTAGGTGACCATCACCGTCACCACTAATGCATAGGGGACATCCATTAATTACGTGAGGTGGTTTTCGCGATTTTTCAACCTTCCTCCCTCTTAGTGCGATGTCGTGAGATTTTGCGAGTAAGTGGTCATCTCATCCACTTCGGATGAGTTGACCCTTTGAATAATTAATATTATTTTCGTGCGTCAACTCATCCGATTCCTATTTTGTTTCAAAGCAGGTACACTCGGTACACTCGCTTATAAAAGTACTATGATGCTTTTGAAGAAATAAAGACATTGTTGATGATAATATGTAGAATGTTTATTAATATATACTAATACTACTACTATACCTACTAATTAATTAAACCTACCTAATGTTACCTATTAACAATAAAATAAGCATAGATTTAACGTATTATAATAAAATCAGTCTTTGCTCAAATTTGTCACATAAATGATTGCACATTCTCATTTAACACATAAAATACTCTAAACCATTACGTAAAACATAACAAAATAAAAAATCTCGTCAAATTTAGCATACTAATAAAATCAAACTTTACCTAACAATTACAATGAGAATAAAAACCAGTTAGATTGTACTGAAAAAAACCTATCTCAAAAAATTATATGCTTGTTTTTATACAGTTAATAACTCTACGCAAAGATCAACAGTAATTTCACCATCCATAAACTCATTCACAATACTTTCCATATAATCATAAAACTCAATTGTCTCTTTTTTTTTATTGAAAATGTTCTATTTTTTTATCAAAACGTCAAAGTAATTTGCTTCTTTTTGGAGTAATGTTAAAAAGTGTGCTATACATTTAAGATTGATGTTAACCTTTTTAGTTATAGTGGAATGTCAGTTTTCAAAAATGTTTGTCGTTCTATGTTGGCGATTATAGCAACACTACTTATCGATAAAAAAATATGTTTCACACAGCCATTGTTCTACAAAATAGTCATTTAATTTAGAAATCTTGGCGTCTCTTGGACTACGCGACATAATATACAGCCACCCGTCGCTAACAGCATTTTTCGGTAAATGTGCCAATGCTCTTCACCTCTTTAAATGTTTTTTTATTAATTTTTATTTATTTATTCCTAAATCTTTGCATTTCCTCCATAGGCATCTCGTAAAATGGAAATAACAACCAGAAACTGGTGTTTCAGGAAGAATATTTTGTACAGTTTGCATGGCCGCCATTTCGAAATCCATGATGAAGCATTTTGGTGACCATTGAGCTCTCGTTTTTTTTTGTTTTATTTGGGAGCAGTGCATTATACGATTGGTACTGTATTATTATGTGTTTTTGTGCTGCCTAAGTCTACGTGTAATGTATACAGCTGATACTTCTATCAGTACAATTACAATTGTACAAGTACAATTACAATTTAAACGTTCCATTACATAAAAACTCGTAGCTTGTGTTCATGAGCAGAGACTTTCTATAATTTTGATCAATTAATATAACAGTGTAGTTAAAAATATAATCTACTATTCAATCCTCAATCTATTAACCTATGTACTGTGTGAAGCTACGGTGCATTATATGAAAAGTATTATCTAGTTAATTAAAAATGGAACTTCATGAAAGCTATTGCACAATTCAAAATATTTTTAATTAACGGAACACTTTTTTGATTCATGGTACTTATTGAAAATACTGGTAAAAAAACTGCTATGAAAAAGTTTTGGATGAGTTGACCACATACACATTTTGGATTGACCAACTCATCCGAACTGGATGAGTTTTTGTGGATGAGAAGACCACTTACTCGATTTTGCTCGACCCCCTCACCCCTCCCCTAATCTCACGTGATATTTTTCAAAATGTAAATAAGTTAATAAGTGCGTTATTGCGTTTGAGTTTTTGGCGTTTGCATAATTAAGCCGAGATAAATATAATTTGAAATGATTTAGTATTCGTATTTTAGTGTTCCGTATTTTCCGTTCCGTGATGTATTTATAGCTTCGTACCTAAAGTGCGGAGTGAGACTGGCCTGGTAATACACTGTTTCTTGCAGGGAAAATTACATGATATTTGCCGAAATCCCCCCTCACTCCAACGTGAGATTACGTGAGGTTTGATTCCAACTCCCCGCCCCTCCCCCTAAACGCCTCACATAATTAATGGACACTCCCATACAAACTTGCTTACTTGGACGACCTTGAACTTATTTGCGAAGGACACGAGACTGATTTGGTCATTTATTCATGCAATAACAAGAAAACATGATTTGTATCTCAGTTAAAAGAAATAATGTTATGATTATAACTTTCAGACTAAGTCCACAAGACCTAAAAAAATTGCTGCAGCCAGTTAGCTCATCACTAGTTACCGAATCGGTCACGACCCCTGCTTATATGATTTGGCTGTTAGACGAGCTGCCTTCGTCTGATAGCGCATTCAAGCTTTGGACGGCTTTAGTGCATGTCGTCTCCGAATCAGATCTCTGCCTGCAAGTGATCAACAGTATTCTGAGATGGCCATTTAAGACTGTGTCTGCTATGTCTGAAGTAAGTGTTATTTTTCATTTCAACCCACACCACTCTGATTTTGTCAGGGTTTCTCTTCTTGTTTAGAAAATTTGTGTTGGATAAGAAAGTAGATGCTGATTTTTATCTCATGGGGGTTTGTCACATCTTTCATTTCATTTTCACATTCACGGGAAACAATAAAAGAAGTCTATTGGAAAATATAACAAAAATTTAAGTCGCGCCATTATTTATTTTTTGGGGACTAAACTTCGCTACGAAGACTTAATATTAAATCAGATCCACAAAAAGTTTTTCAAAATAATTTCTTTCATCAGGTACAAGAAGCAGCCTTAGCGTGGTACATGTTATACAACATTGTACACGTTAAACTAGAAAAGATTGCATTTGACAAAGAGATCTCAAAGGTTCTCACCAGACCTGTGGAGGAAAATAAGCAAGCAAATTATTTTATTTTGTTTGCCCTTGTTGGGGTTTTGAAGCATAAACCAGATGAAGAGAGTAAGTATTTCATAATTATTGATGCTGGTGTCGATGGACATGAACAGGACATGACTGGTCAGACTGGAATGGTCTTGAGGAAATCTTGTATTACGTTGCGAAACTCTTTAAATAACACCAATTTGGCTGTTTTCTGGCCAGTTAAAAAAATTAGAATAGTCTTTTTTTTAAGAATGATTATAACAATAATAATGGACTTTCTCTGTGTTCATGCAAATTTTTACAGTTACTTAATTATTGCAACAAATGATTATAAAAGGCGTGCCTAAATCATTCCATCAATAGTGAACTAAGCTTTGACTCAGCCCATGAATCCGCTCACAGTAATCTTGGTGGCAGTAGACTCTATCTAATGACCTCTGTAAAACCTGTGAGACAAAATTGACACACAAACTAAGCTACTACATTTGAAAAAAAAAAAGTTTTTTTAATTCATTTACTATTGCTAGTTTTTTTTATTATTTAGTCCTTTTGTATTTATAATCCATCAGTAATGAAAATGCAGTAGTTTCGTTTCAGTCTCCAATTTTTTGTACTTAATGAATTCTCATTTTGAAGTCTGAATAGAATTCTTTCAATAATTGTACATAATATCCCTTTTAACTGGCAATCTTGGGTTAAGCTAGTCACTTTGAAGGTGATTTGATGAAATCTTTAGTAATATGATGTTGCATATAAAAATTATAACCATAAATATGGTAAGATTTTCCAAGAATTGACTCGTTTAGTGTTTTTCAGAGATGGCAAAACTGGAAGCACTTACTTATGAGATGAATAGTTACAAAGACATTGAGCAAATCATGCCACCATTAATAGACACACTTGTATTGATGATTGATAATGTGTCGGCAAACGAAGATGAAAATGTAACACAGATAACTATTAACTGTGTGCAAAATGTACTCAAGGTTTTAAATTCAGAAACTGAATCTTCTGAATGTAAAAGCCTTTCGAAAAACAGAGATACTGTTTTCAGTGAACTAGGAGACAACCTTCAGTCCTGTCCTTCTATAAATAAAACTATGCTATCTGATACCATAAAGTCAGCAATGAAATCATATTTAGCAAAGTGTTCGAATGAATCGATCAAAAAACAAATAAGAACTCTTATTGCTTCACTCGAGAAAACTGAAGGCAAACAAAGTACTGAGAAAAATTTAGTTTATCCAGAAGGATTCGTTTCACCGAAAGTTCAAGAAGTTAAGAAAACTAAAAGAAAAGAACCTAGCATTGTAAGCACTGTTTTGGAAAACGGAGAAGAATATGTTGTTGTGAAATCAAATTGGAAATTTAACCCCAAGAAGTTAACAGAGAACCAAAAAGAAAAGTTGCAAAGAAAAAGAGATAACATACCAGCATTATACCAAGACTTATCCCAATCGCAAGATGAGTTTAAACTTTCCACTTGGAAAACTGATTCTCAGGATACTTCACTTTCCTCTAGCAAATCAGCGACAAGTAACGATAATGCCGATATTTTGAAAAACATGCCTAGCGCAAGTGTAGTTCCTAAAATAATGGAAAATATGTTAGTCAATGAGAAGAATATAGGGCCAAAACCCGATGCTGATGTGCCTGTTTCAAAAGAACAGCTTCCAAAAGTAGATAAGCTTTCTACGACTATTGGTGCCAAGTCGCCTCGAATGGCTTTGAAAGATAGAGTTTTTCGTAACGTACGAAACTTGATCGAGAAGTCATCACCATCGCCCCAAAAAGCAATCGTCAAAGACACCAGTCGAATTGAGCTTAAGAGTCCGGTTCCGAAACCAAAAGCAGATAATCCTACTGAAAGAGATACAGAATCTAAACGGAAACATGTTATCGAGCTTGTTAGTGATAAACAAGAGAACCAAATTCCGAATATTACTCTAGATGATAAATCGAAGCAAGTTATGGTCGTTACGGCTAAGCAAAATGATAAAAACATAACGCTTGTTTGTACTCCAATTAAAAAAAATAAAAAAGACGTCAATGTCACAAACTCGGCTCCTCAGTTAATAGCCGATAGACCTGCTCGCATGAAAAGAACACCGAAAAAGTTCGACGATAGCCTGTTATTAGCTTTCAAAAAAAGTCGTCAAGCCAAGAACGATTCTCAGTTAGATTCTCAGGACTCTCAAGAATACCAATCTGAAGTTACTGTAGTTCAAGTACATGCTCCGAAAAATCATCATACAAGGATGGAAATTGACACAGCTTCAAAAATAGTTACAAAGGAGATAGAGCCCATAAAATACAATTCAAATAAAGCTCAAATAACTGACGATGATTTGATCTTAGTGGAAGATGAAATAGTAACAAAAAAAAATTCAAAAGACAATGCTCTTGCAGAATGCAAGAAATCAGAAGAAACCTTTCTTATATCACCCACAACACCAATAACAGGCAAAGCAATTGAAAAGTCACCTGAAAAACCTACTACTGGCGAAGTTCCAAATATGAATAGCAAAGCATCTGAAGGTATTGAAAATGACTCTGTTAAAATCGACGAGGCTTTATCAGTACATACACCACTGAACAACATGCATGTCGTGAATGAAGAAAAAATAAGCGTTCAAATTGATTCTCATAAAACTGAAGATGGAATAGAAACACTTACTAACTCAATACAGAGGATTAGCAAGAACTTAAAAACTCGAAATAAAAATAGCTCAAATGATATATCTCCCACTGCTGCTATTACCCCACTTACCAAAATCGAAAATACAACTTCACAGAAACCATCACCCAAGAAAAATGCTTTACAAACGGATAATGATAATGCTAATGAAAAATTGGATGCGACATCTACCCCAAAAAGTACATCAAATCAAGAAGAAGACGTTGATCTACTAAACTCTGATGATAAGAGTCTTGTGAAAATGGAAATTAAAGATGAAATATCTGATGGTAATTGGTCTTTTAGTGATACTAATAACATCGGTTCGTGTAAACTAGAGTCTAAAGTAAAATTGGAAGATATAAAAGATGTAAAAACGGAAAATATTAAAAACGAAGAAAATGTGGTTCTGTTAACGCCGAAAAATAAAATTAAAGATCAAAAATCTTCCGTAAAAAAGACTAAAAAATCGCGCATCGAAAAAGAATTGATGATCGATACAGTAGAAGGTAACCCATTCCTCAAAGTTCAATCCGAGAAACGGATTACCAGGAAAAAAATAATGGAGGTGGAAAATACCAGTAGAAGAAAAAGTTTAGCAGAGAAATCAAACAAATTAAAGTTAGAAGCTACACCAAAAACTTCAAGAAAACCGAAAGAGAAGAAACCTTCTGCTCCCTCCTCTCAAAAGACTGTAACAGTCGAAGAATCGCAGGATGGTCGGAGAAATTCATTGGAGGAAGTTTTGGACGCCCCACCTTGCTCCGAAGACATCATCGAAAGCTCTCAAGATTCCACCATGACAACCATTAGTGTCAAATCCACAAAAAAAATGCCGAAACGAGTACCTTTCGTTGCTCTGGAAAAAATAAATGTCGAGATGACTGAAACGCAAGGTTTAATACAAGATTGTGAAATGGTTGAATTGCCTGCTAAAGAAAACCATGAAAATACAGACATTGAATTCCCGAAAAATAAGACTGTAGTTCACATAAATGTCACAGGATTGACAGAACTTATGGATACTGAACCTATGTGTGATACTAAAAACACAACTGATCTAACCGAAAACATGGATACTGAACCATTAGGCGATAATACTTCAGAAGACGTTATCGTACTTAGCGAATCACTACCGACGCCGATCACTATAAATTCTGAACCCGTGGTCGGCCCAGAAACACAAGAATTAGCTGAAGCTGATACTCAACCAAACGATCCTAATACTTTTATAGAGTTAGAATCCTTTCAACTTACTAATGACGGACCACCTCTTATGCTATCACCCGAAACAAAAATACCAGAAGATCCACCTATCGATAATGATATCACCCAAAGTTTACCTAAAGCTGCCCTTATCCTTGCAAACACGGACAATGAGGCTGAGGTCTCATCTCCATTCAAAGATGATGCCCAGAGAAAACAAGATTTCTTGAATAACACTTTAGAAATATCGCCGATAAAGATACAAAGTCCTGATAGAGAGAAGAAGTCACCATCGCCGGAAACTAGCAGTGATTTCGTTGTCATAAAGCTATCATCTCCGGTGCATTGCAATGGTGAACGGTTTGAAAAGCAGGGATCGCCAGAATTCTTCACTGAGGATAAAGTTTCACCTGATAAACGGGATGCTTCTCCCCCCAGGGCTGATATAACCGTGATAAATACAAGTCCGAGTTCATCACTATCTTTGAAGAAAAACCGGCCACAAGTCAGACCTGGCGGCCGGGCAGCTCAGATGCTAGGTCTTCTCTGCGTGAACTCAGATCTCAAAGTTACGATGGGGTCCGACCGGTCAGAACCCGAAGAAGCAAAAAAAGCCAGTACAAGTACACCGGCTAGACGAAATTTAAGGATTTTGTATAATTCTGTAGGTGACAACAGTGACAATATAGTAATGAATTTGCCTGAACAGAACATCGGAGAGGCTTCTGAGAATTTCCTAAAACTCCAAAGAACATTACCGACTGTTACAAGCAGTCCGTCGGGTCCCATTTTAAAGAGGAAACTTGTAGATATAACTGACGAAGCTACTGCATCACCAGCCAGCAAGGTATGTGCACCTACCTTTTTTATACGTTTATCACTAACCTTTCCAATCTCGATCTCCTTACTTTGACTTTGGATAAACATTATTTTTTACCTTTAATGTGGTATATTTCAGAGGAAACGTGTCAGCTTTCATGACCCACCGGTATCGACTTCTATATCAGTTCACAAGTACATAGAGCCTTCATCGCTACTTCGCTCACCTCAAAGCTCGACGAAAAAGCGTCAAGAAAGACAAACGCGCCTTGGCATAAAATCACCTAAGAGACTTGAAAATGAATTTAACCTTGACACAGTGTTATCGAAGGCAGTAGAAAGCTTTACCGATACAACACCGAGTGATGATACTGAGAATATATCACTGGATATCACGCCTATAGTTGAAATAATCAAAACTAGTGAGTTGAATGACACTGATCCGATTTGCCCTGAACTAATCGACTGCAAAGACCCTATAGATGTTATAGCCACGGAGCTATCATCGCCAGCGACAAGAGAATTGTTCGTAAAAGAGTTGGAAGGCAAAGTTGAGACAGTGGGCGATTTGGCAAGGATGTCAGAGCTTGAAGTAAACAGACTTTGCATCAAAGCGCCTAAGATAAAAGTCACTAAGAAAGTATTAACAGATTACGTCACAAACAGACCAGCGATTGGTGTTGAGACCGTTATTGAAGAAGCATTTAGTGAACCAATGACAGAGTCATTACTGAACGAAAGTAAAACGGCGAGTGTTGAAATGCAGACAGATGAACTTGAAGTCATCAGTACAGAGATGCAAACAGATGCTGAACCATTGATGTTCGCATCTACACAAACGGTTGGCGCTTCTACGGCGCATATAAGCATACAGACTGACGAATCTGGTAGTAAAACCACAGCGGATATTATATCAACTGTAATAGATGTAAGTTTCGCTCGTTCAATATTTTTAAGTAAACCCGGGTCTACTATATTATCAGTTGTCTGGCTTAAAGGAGAATGCCGAGATTTCAAAAAGACAATTGCGTCAAAACCAAACGTATCCCATAAAATGTATTATATTTTATAAATTACATTAACATTTTCTTTAGTTTTACACACCGACGGGATTATAATCAATTAAAAAAATATTTTGTTGATTTGGTTTCCGTCGCACGCCGCCATTAGACTGCAACAACCAATGATATATACGTTACTATGGCAACACGCATTGATATAAAGTGTTACTATGGCAATGACCCTCATTTTTAATTATTTAGACAGTAGAATCGACTAAAATCTTGTTGGAGATTTTTTTGACGCACTCATTATAGTCTTGATACCGAGCGCCATACATCAGACGGCATTCTCCTTTGAGTTTTGTTTATTTCAATATCAGCTAATTCGAAGTCGATGCTAGATTTAACTTGTGTTTTGGTACACGCGTTTAGATCACAGAAATAAAATTTTATTTATTTATACATTATCTTAATAATCGCTTTTTAAACGATCTAGAATCCAGACTAGACTGTAATGAAAGAGTCATTATAATAATTTATCGATAAAATATTATTAATATCAGTAATATTAATCAACATTACCTTATTGAAATTGATATTTTCAGAGAGAAAATTTTCTGGAGAAACTTTTCGAAAAGTTGGATGACAAACAGCTCAATACAGTTGCTGAAATGCTGTCGCCCCAATCTATGTTAAATGTTCTTATAAAGAAATCTGACGTTCTGGACGGACTGTTAAAACACCAAAGCAAAGATATACCTGAAGATAAGAAGGCCAGTGCAGAGTTATCTTTTGTGAGAGACATTTTGTTTGAAAGGTATGAAAGCAAAGATTTGATTTTACTGTGTAGTCAACTTTTACAAAAGGTTTACGACAAACCAACATAGGTTTAAATAAGCACTTTTGTGATAAATTTTACTGGTTTGGAAGCGCCCATACTTGTTTACGCCGTATTTACACAAGACGTTTATGTTACTTTTTAACTAAAACAACATGCTGAAGAACTTGGGCAAAGCCAAACAAATTGTGCCTTCTACAAAGTTTTGATATAATTTTCGTTAAAAATAACAGTTGTGTTGTAATTTTTGCTAAAAGTATCAAAAATAACTATACTTGCATACATATAGTTATTTTTGTTGTAAGTACATGTGGATAAGGTTTTAAATTTTTTTAAAGCACTTATAGTGTTTTTAGAGCTAGTTCAGATAATCGCGCGTAGCCAATCAGGCTTGCGAAATGTCACGTGGAATGTGACGTTCGTCCATATGATTATCAATAAATATAAATATGCTGAACACAATCACACAGTATCATGTAGCCCCAAACTAAGCAGAGCTTGTATTAAGGGAACCACATGACTGGTATACTACTTAAATACATATTTTTGTTTTAAAATACCCACATATTATACCAGACCTGAGACAAATATCTGCAAGTAATGCAAAGATTTGTCCCGCGGTGGGAATCGAACCTGCAACCTTCGACATCTCAGGCGGCCATTCGCCCACTGCGCCACAGATGCCGATTGGTTACGCGCAACTCGACACGCGCGTAATTGGCGCCTTCTAAACTAGCTCTTCATGTCTTGGAATCTACCATTGACAAGATTTTTGTTACAAAATTACAACAATACTTCTTAAGTCGTTGGAATGTTAACCTTATTTATAGGTTTATTTGTGATGTGAACTCTATTTAAAACATAATAGAGTTGTTGTTTCATGTTTCAATCGTTTTGTAAGATATTTTTTGACAATATTTTACTAAAAGATCCCAGATATCGGATTATTGTCTTGTTCTACTTATCATGTTAGTTTATTGTAGTATTAATTTAATTATTACTCGATTACTCATAAAATTAGCATTAATTTTTTATTACTGCCTTTATTTTAATTAGTTTATTGTTACAGTTAAAAAAAATATTGAAACTAAGTACATTTCTTTAGAGTGGTCTGCGGAATTTATAAAATGTAGCTGGTAAACTGTTATTGGTTTGCGTTTACACTACGCTATAGTATTTAAGTATGGGATTTTATGCAGAACATTCTTTATAATATACTCTGTTAGACTTTTATCTGTTTTATTATAAAATAATTAAAACCAATAAATATTATTCAAACTATTTTATTCAATACAAAACAAATTATTTACATTATTCAGTCAGAATGACCTCAGGTCATCGTCATTGTCATCAGAAAAAGTCATTCATTCTGAACAAAATGTTGAAACACATGAAGTCTTGTACAATTTGTATGACATGAAAAGTTAAAAACTAAAAGATAGTAAAATGGATCCACTTGATACTAGTAAGTTGAGACTAATTGCGCTATATATGCTCGGAATAAATGATATTCCATGCTATAAATAGAGATTTTATTTAACTAACAACGAAAATAAATTTTATAAAATTGGTATCTACCTAACCTATACCCTGTCTCGTATAAAGATGCAAAAAGGGTAAACAAAGGGGATACCAGTAAAAAACTCCCTCCTCCTTTGTAGTAGGTAACTATGACGTGACTACGTTTCATCATAAAAAAATCTACGAATTTTAGCCGAAACTTGTCAAAGTGTATATAAATTTTGATTCGGACATATTTTTAGTCTAATACTTTGTTTCCTTACAAAGATATTCAATGATAAACATGTTTTTAGGCAATTATTTTATAACACCGGTCCCATTCTGGGGAATGCTGGCCACTGAACCTTCAAGTGCATTGGTACTACACATTCGGTATTTTTGTAACTTTTGAAGTCAACTGCTGCGATCACGATTAATAATAGTATTTACAAATAATTATTTGTGTGTATATATCTAAAGATATAATGAGCCATAGAAAACAAGGTTTTAGTCCACTGTCATGTCACCATGGAATTATTGCATGTCACTTTGTCATTGACATTTCTTTGTTTACATTTTTTGCAGGATTTAAAAATACAGAGTATACCAATAAAATTATAATAAGTAAGAATAAAACGGCGACATTTTAAATTTTCAATTATGATTACAATACATTTTCTATTACGCCATGTACCATAAATTAACCTACCCGCCCACACACAACTATGTATTATGTACCTATCATAGACAGACTGAGATACTATACAAGTATACAATTATACATACACGTCGAGCTATACACAAACTCTGAACTTGAACTAGTATCATGTGGACTCATAAAGGGATGTTTCATGGCATCAAGAAAGTATCACACCTATTTACAGCACGAGTAAAGTTAAAGCTATATTTCTAACACGGTTGGATACGCCCGAATACTGATCGCGTTGGTGAATAAATCTAAACACAGTTGCTAGATAAATTTAAAAAAATGTATGTATAGAGTTCAAAATTTACAACTATACTACATGTACAACTAGAGTTTGACAATGGGTCAGTAAACATAACCCATTTTCAACCTCTAATCGTTGATTGGTAATGGGTCAGTAAATAGAACTCATCAATCTCTCTCTATTTGTACATGTAACTCCAATGTACCTAATCATATTTAGACATAATATATCTTAGTATTCGGTGCACATGCCCATACGAATATTACAAACAATTATGTACAAAAAATACATCGTCCATCCCTATTTATATTCGAGCTACCCATTACTATTTTATTTTTAGACAGATATGAAATATCTTGCTTAGGACAATATGTTTAGGAGGCTAGCAAAGATCCAGTCGAGCAATTGAAAATAGAGCTACGATCGACTGTAACTTTTTTAGTCTCATATATAGCAAGCAATGTAACGACTGATTGATTTAGTTATATTTTTAGGAACTTTAAGTAATAAATATTTTGAAAAATCATGATTTCTTTTGGTCCCAAAACCAAGTTTTGTAAAAAGGCACTAGGTACATAATTTTTTTTATTGAAATTGAAGGTATATTATTTGGCTTTGATGACAGGTAATATTAATTTATCTAAGTTAACTTAATACAATAAGTTTCGCAATAAAATCTGCAAAGCTTATCGCTAGACGTCATATAGGTAGGTACTGAAGCTTAACCTCTCTTATTACACCTTTATAGCCTTGTTACTAAAACCTTTATAATGTTCCATTTGTAACTGTTCACTAATCTCACATCCACAATCCCAAAAACAGTCTAAAAAAAATTCCACGTCACTCAAGCTTATCTTAGATTTTAGCAGTCAGGCTCAACAGCTTCTATAACACGTTAACCCTCTTCCCTGTTTTGTAATAAGACCACTAATTTCGATCTACGAAGGTAGTGTAAAACTTTGGTTCACAATTGAGCACTTTGATACCGTATAAATAAAGAGAGGTTAGAGGGTCACCGTCAGGGAAATCGCATTTCCGCCACGTAATCTACATGATCGAGATTATGGTGCGAGTTGGAGCGGCGAGGGGGTCTCGGCCTGTGTAGATTGTGATGGGAGTGCGCGCGCATCACTCGGTAGGGCCCCTCGCGGTTGGGACCCGCATCGCTCGTCTTGCGTGTTGAGGTCCACTCCTCGTCCCTAGCTCGCGGGATCACTGGAGCTTTCCTATAATTATCAAAAATACGACGGTTATCATCGTAGCGCTGCCGTTGCCAATTTCTATCAAGGTCATGTCCGTACAAATCTAACTCCCCAGAAGGTTGAAACTGGCTCCCACCTTGGGTATAGTTCGACCGTTTCCACCCATCCTCGTATTTCTTTCTTCCACTATCCTCTTCCCCAATTTGTCTGCGTTGCGATTGATTTGAACTGCTTTCACTAGTGTCTTCTCCGGATGTGCCGATGCCCAAGTCTTTATCGTCTCCGTAGATTTTATAAATACCGTTCGGACTCAGATTCTTTCCGTTGTATATCTGGTCATTCAGCATCAGCTGTGGGTGTGGTATGCAGTATGCACTTGGAAAGGGCTTTTCGATTTTAGTCATTTTGATATCTTCTTTTTTTCTCGTACAAGAGCCGGGTCCAAAGAGCGATAGAAGCACCGGAAGCAGGAACAGACCGTGCATAGCTCCGAAAAATATGACCATGAAGACCATTTTGAAGAACACTGAAAATATGTAGCTGTCGGCCAGAAGTAGTGCGACAACTCCGAGTATTGTACTGAACGATCCCTGAACGATTGGCAGTCCGAGAGAGTAAAGGCACTCGCTGACCCTTTCATCGGGAGTTTTCGCTTTGGATGCCATGTACGCATAGCAGATGTGAGCGGTGAAGTCAACGGAGAATCCAATGCACATGATAAGGTTGATCATAGATATGGAGTCCAGATTGATGTCCCAAAGAGCCATGTAGCCGACGACTCCAATTTCAATGGATATGATACTGAAGGCTACCCAAAGTGAACAAAGGATATTCGGAATGAAGATGAAAGAAACGATCATCATCATCAATGCACCGTAGCATAAGTTTTGAAGAGATGTTGGTCGCACAAGTTCAAACTGGAAAGAATAAAGGACATTTAAATAAATGTAAAATAAGTTAGTATTTAAATAAATAAATAATGCTGGACGTTATCACACAGCATCGTGTAACCCCAAACTAAGCGGAACTTGTATTATGGGAACCACATGATTGAAATACTACATATATACATAGAAAACACCTAGACCCGAGACAAATATCAAATATAGGTACAAATGTAATTAAACTGTTACCAATACAAAAATAATGTAGTCTGTATTTACCTGATCGAAAAATACGAAGTATGGATGGAAAACTGACGCGTTCAATGGAGATTGAGCAACAACATCTCGCAGAACCTTCACCATTTCCTTTTCATGGTTCGTACCGCTGATGTTGACTGCCTGAATTAAAAACCTTGAAGCAACAATTTTATCTCCAGCCTCATTAAACTGAACATCTAGCGAGAACGGGTTTGCCGGGAACAGCCACAACTGAAATCATCGCAATCATCATTATGTATCCTGTGGGAGTCAGATGAGTCATAGTCATTAAACAAATCGTATGTACGCAATTGGCTATTTTTACCATTGTGAGTAATAGGTGCTTGTATGATAGAGTGGATGTTTGTGATTTGCTAATAGTAATTGCATCACTTACCTCCTTCAGATTGTGGATGAAATCAACTTCATTATCGATCGTCACATTCAAATAGTCGTTATTTCTCGATACGTAATCGACGAAGGTTCGAAGCCACGATTCTGTGTACAACGAATTCGATATGTACGATGTATTCTCTAAACTCTTCGTCAATTTCTCTACCTCATCTTGCACCATGGGATCAGAGTAATTGTACTCGCCAGTAATCACGACCTAAGAAAAGAAACGTTTGATAACATTATTGAGACTCAGTTATTTTAAGTGACTTCGTCTCGTCAAAATATTAAAATTACCTGAATTCGGTAAGGAAACTCTCTGTAATACTGATCTTCACGGTCAAAGAACACAACAGAGTATGAATCCACTTTTGACAACTTCCTTCTCTCCAAACCCTCTTGTAAATTAGTCACTCCATATCCTGCTCCAGCCAAGTAAACTATAAATACGGCGATTACTAAGGCTTTAACTATACTATTGTTAAGAAAATCTGCCATAGTGGTTCGGAAAAATGCCATGATGCAGTGTTCCTGGTTGTCAATTGGGTTGTCAGGGTCGGCTGTGTCGATACCACCGCTACAGAACATTCGGTACAGTAATGACTTCTCTTCTGCAACAATAAAGTTAAATATTAGTTGGTGCTGCACAAAAGAAGCAGACAATTTTGCTCAATAATATACCTTTTCTCGCCCTTGATTCGGGCAGCACTTTCAACATAGTGATAGTATGGCGATTAGCTTTTTCACGGTAGCCGGATATGGCGACACACCCTGAGAAAAACGTTAGGTGCCATACAAACGTGAAGCACACAGCGAGACCTGCAAAGTGGTTTAAAAGTCATTATGGATATTGCATCAAACGAAACGTAATTTTATCACATTGAGAAATTGTCCTTGCCTGAATACATGCAGAATATTTGAACGGACGGGAACGGAGAGAATATTCCGATGAAGAATGACAGCATGTCTGTCACAGAGGTAATGGTAATAGAAACAGCTGCTTCTGATAACATAATCGCCATTCGTTCTGGCACTGAAAGCTTCGGAGATGCTCTCCGCCAAGCTGCCAGCATGACAAACGTATCATCAATTCCGATACCTGGAGCAAAAATAATATTTTATGATAGAGATGTTACCTGTTCATTCCATAAGGCAAAATAAGTATCTAGCAGTTCAAATGGTAGGTACGCTTACCAATCATCAAGAACGGAGCAGCCAAATTTATGCCAATAAAAGATATTCCCAAATAAATAGCACATCCAAATGCCGCAGCCGTTGCCATCACTGCAGAGATATTTCCCAGTAAACCAAGCCATGGTTTTGATCTGACCCAGTCAGCCATCATGCAAGTTACTATCGAAAATATTCCCATTAATATAAAAGTCGAACTGAAGAATGGTATGACTGTTCGGGTGTTCTTTTCAAGCTCATGATCCAGGGTTCGTGAAGCAAATCTTGCAATGGAGATGTGTTTGAATCGACCGGTGTCCTCAGCTATCCCAACCGCTTCCAGAAAGGCATCTTCCCATGCTGCACCTCTGAAAAATATTAACATAGATGATGAATAAAGGGTGTCTAACCTACTACCTCATGCAAATTTAAATACTTGAACGACAGGAAACTAATAACAATCTGACCTACAATTAGTTAAAGTCTCGACCTTTCTATTCGTATTCTCTGCGAATATTACGCAGCGCTTAGTATTCGAAACGATTTCTTTAACCGTGTCAAGATCGATGCCTATTATCTAAGTTCTAGTGCTACATGTTTGTTGGTGTACCGCAGACCGCTATTGAATTCCAGAACGAATCATAAAAGCTTCTTTATATGCGATCACACATTAATAAATAGAAACGCTCTTTGTTTCATTTGAAAACAACCTTAGTTTAGTACCTACGTACTTACTAAGTAAAGTACCTACAATCATCTCTTCCTCGCACAATTGATTGCAATTGCATGATTTCTTACGAATATTCGGCTATGTTTAAAGGATGTCCATCATTAACCAGAATAAGATAAACAATGTGTAATTACTCACGAACTAAGCTAACTAATTAGAATTCTTCAGCCTTACCTTTGTTGCTGTAACGCGTTATCCGTCCTCACAAACCAGACCAATTGAACTGCTGGTACGGACACGATGATATCGTCTACGACCTTGGATCCTCCGAAGAATACTGGAAATGCGTGAGCTTCCCAAGTCACGGGGTTGAACATTATTGGAAACGTAAGATTTAATTCACCCCGCTCCACCTGCGGATGATAAAAAACAATGAATTATTTAGTAGCAGCTTACCTACCTAATATAAGAAATGTATATAGATAGTTTGCATTCAGAAATTTACCATAAAAGTTTTGTAAGAATATATAAATCAGAAATTAAAAATCAGAGATGAAAACGTCTTAAAAAATGGTAAGCATGAAATTAGTAGGTACCTACATAGCTTTCAGTTTGTACTAGCATGATAGTGATGAAGTTGAAGTATCTTGGTCGTTTTAATTGATGGATCCATGTTTAACTATGAGATCCCAATAAGGTGAATCCTTGCGTGGTTCGCAAGATCTATTACAAATAAATGCATGCGTGTGCTCTGCATACAAATGATCCTGACACACGTGACATAAACATGAACAAAATGGTTGCAGATTATTACTCAAGAAATAATATTCAATTGCGTTTAAAAAATACTAACCTACCCAAGTAATAAGGTTTTTAGTTACCACAATATCTAAAACATAGATATAATAGTTACCCACATATCTATTCCCTTAATATTGTGGTTAATGAAGGTGAACCTAGTACGTTGTTTCAATAAACCTTTGTTTGAATACCAAGAACATTGATCACCAACTGTGGTTAGAACTGTTAGAAGGAACATTGACTGTTATGAGTTATGAGTGTGGATATGAGTAAATGTCTATTGTTTGTTGCAGGATAGGGCTCATTGGTTTTATTACTGTGAATCATTGCCAATTCCTCGCACCGGCACAGAGGTTTTGAACTTAGGTTCAAAACCTCGTTGGCATTCAGACCAAATGATTTGAAAATGAAAATTATTAGTATTCAGATCCATTGATTTGATAATAATTTGATATGAATGCAAATAAGATAACTATCTACCTATAGAAAACCTAAGGCATTAAAGTTCAATGAATTGTTCATTGAGCCCATTTTTAACTTTCTGGATGGAAATGTTAATATTTCACCACTCCATCATAATTATTTATTTAGTTCCATTAAAAGCTCTGCCTAGTTTGAGGCTAGGTCAATGATGATGCTGTGTGATATTGTCCAGTATTATTTATTTATTTCATGTCATTACTAGATTCAGATTTAATCTTTCAAATGGCTTCAATTTCACTAAGTATACCATCATGTTTACCTTGCTTATTATTCTTATTATTATGTACCTAGCTATTTACTCCATCATCATCATCGGCCTATAGCAGTACACTGGTAGACATAGGCCTCCCCGAATCATCGGCATCGCCATTACGGTCGTTCAGTCCTGAGCTTGACGCATCCAGTTTCTACCAGCAGCCTTTCGCAAATCGTCGCAATCTATGCGGAGAGAGTCCTACACTACGTTTGTCGATCTGCGGTCTCCACTCAAGAACTCGTTTGCCCCGACGGTTATCGGTTCTTCGACAGATATGGCCAGCCCACTTCAGGCACCTTCAGGTTGCTATTTACTCCAATCGTTGTTAAATAGAAGCTTTTTTACACTCTAGAAAGATTCATGTCTGTTATTGTGTTTATGATGTAGATAGATTAGACTATGGTCCACACCAGAACAGCGCGTTATTTCATATCATAGTAGCCCGACTTGTTAATGTCAGCGATTTTATGACGTAAGATTACGTGTTGAAAATGTAATATCGTCTACATTGATTGCAAAAGTACGCAAGCTATCAGAAACACTAGGTATAAATAATCTTAATAATATCCTACTAAGCTTAGTTTGACGAAGTGAAAGTTAATTATAGATGGTTGTACTTAGATTATTGTTGTACCTACGTACATATTCCGAAAAAGTTTTTATGAAAGAAAACTTACCTCGCCAATAATTTTATCCAGATTCAGAATATCATTAGTGAAGCATTGTCCCTCCCATTTCGCACACTCCTCTCGATACGTGAATGTTTCTCCAGAAGGTAAGGATACAGTCACATTCTGCACCAGGTCATCCAACTGCCTCAGCTCCTTCCATACTTCCGTCCGAAGCATGTTCGTGTCATTGTCCTTGGAGACTATTATGACACGACCGAATCTACCTGGAAATGGGGAGTCGTCATGAAAAAACAAAAATATCAAATCATGAAATCGGTAATAGTTTAACTTTACGCAATGGTTGAATAAGGTCAAGGTCAATATAATGCTTTACCATCTTCAAATTTAGATTATTTTGGTGATTTAACTTATTGCACTTAGGTACCTATGACCAAATGTGCCGGTGTTTGGCTGCGGCTACTAGAGCCCAGCCCCGTTTGTTAGTTAGGTGCACCACGTGCAGCTGAGGTTGGCTGTTTCCGAAAATGGGGGTTGGTGCCCTCTATGGGCTTCTTCTTTATTTTATTTGATTATTTCAGAAGTAGACAAGAGAATCAGCTAGACTAGATAGTACAAGTTGTTTGATTGAGGTAGGTACGTTTCGTTACTTTGTAAGTGAATATTCCAGAATAGTTTGTTATGACTTCTGTATTGCGCGGCGATTTATGATAACTAGCTCGCTCCCCTCTTGTACCTAATTGAAAGATGGGTAACATACCTGCTCTGGTTATCCTGCCAACGTTGAATCTGTGCGAGTAGTTAACTTTGAAATGTTCCTCCACTATTCTCCTCTCGTACTTTCCCTGTCCGCTAACTGGTGAGAACAGGTACTCAGGATCCATCTCATAGTATATTCTCTGGTATCCGGTGATCATTAGCAATGTGAGAAGAACTGGTATGATGATGAAGTAGCCGGGGTTCCGGCCGACGACCAGCCCCAGTTTGTAGAACGATCTGTTGAGGACATCGTCCACTATTGTGAGCCTACAACCCCCCATCTGTAACAATGAAAAACCTTATTAGTTTCGCGAATTATTTTTTGTTGTTTCTGGGACATTCTTGATAAGTGGTTCCTGCCTGTCGTCAAAGTAGGTATAAAATATCTATAGTCTGCTGCACAACGACTCAAATCCGATAGACGGCGCTGCTATCGCAGAATGATGGTAAATAAAACAAATATTTGGTTGTTAAAAAACAAAAACAAACATCTTCACGACTTTTTCCCCATTATGGATATCTACACATATTGCTCAGTATGCAAATCTATTGAGGATACCTTAACGGGGGTAGTCAGAGGCAAGTCCAAACATTACGTTCGATACAAGCCCACTTTTTGCAAGCAGCTAGCATTCCACGTGACAGGTTGCAAACCCATCGCCGCTTTTTATTGGAACACTAACCTAGCACATTTCCTAGCACGGTTTCCTCACGATATTTTCCTTCACCGTTTCGAGCTCATGGTAATGCGCACATAAGTTTTTCGATCCGAAAAATCGGATTGTGCACGGCTGGAACTAAAACCTAAAAACAGCCGTGCATGGTTGTAACGTAATAAAAAATTTAAAAGAAAAAAAAATTTCTTCTGAATAAAGGGTTGAGGTAACCCCAAAGACAAAATTATAATAAGTTGAGTTACGCTCCAAAACTGATGTAATTATACGTTACACTGTATTTGTATAGGTTGTATGAAGCGATGAAGTAAGTCTACACAAGAAACTGAACTGGTAACCCAGCACACTCATTTCATGCTTCATACAAAATAATTAAATTACCTGGATAAGCAAAGTCTTCAGAACAGTGAACCTTTAGATCAAGGACCGTTCCAGCAGCCTAGCTGTCCGTGAAGGAATGTGCGGTGGTAAAATTGTGGTGGTTAAAAGTATGTAAACAGTTTCGTTTTTTTTATATTAGTTAGCTTTTACGCTAACCACCACTTCAAAAGCGGGGAGCTAGCTGTACGGTCCGTCTACCGGCTGAGGATCTTGTTCCCTCCGGCCTCTCTGGATAGTTTCACCGTTCGCGGACCTTCGGGCCAGATCGCGGGACTACCCCTGCCGGTATCGCGGTCTGATACGGGTCACACCTATCAGCCGCCTTTTTTTAGTTCTGTGAAGTTCTCTACTAACTCAACCTTTACACTACACTCACCGCTTTAGTCAGTGTAGACAAAATTACTACTTGATATGGTTGCTAAGAGTGGGATATTCTCACTATAGGCCTGTTCCTACACCCTAGATAAATAGTCTTTTGCTGAACGGTATATATGTTATGGACAAAGTGATTAATGCGGGCATTATTCATAGTGCCCGGGCAATATGAATAATGACCAGCTACTTAGGGCAAAGTGATTAATTATTACCTAAACTTCATTATTTATAACATTGACCGGTCATTATGAATAATGCTACGTGATCATCGGGCAATGTGATAATATAGCTACTTTGGGGATGGAGTGAGGGGAGGGAAGCGAACGCGTGACACGCGCTAACCAATCAGAGCCCGTCATGGCGGCGTACGAGCGTCCATCGCTTCACTGTTCACTACACAGCTCTCAGTTTTGCATTCCAAGCGAATACGGACGAACGCAGACGGATAATTTCGTAATTCAGTTTCGTAACTAAAGTGAAGAAAGACTAGCGAAGAAAAGCGAAGTTCATAAAGCATCGCTAAAAGGAAGAAATTTGTGTTTTAAATTTTGATTTAAAGTCTGAAATAAAAATAATAGTTAAATATTGTGTCTTTTATTATTCTGCCCAACAGGTGATGGGCGTTATGTATATTGCCCGGGCAATTTGATTAATTCAATAGTTCTTATCACATTGCCCTCACATATTGGTCATTATACATAATGCCCGGTCATTATGTATAATGACCAATTAATCACATTGTCCATAACATATATACCGTCTAACCTTTTAAATCGGTCCCTTAGGACCTGGCGCCCTTAAATTAAGTTATAAATGTAAAAAAATTAAAAATTAAAGGTGAAAAGAAATAAATAAAAGATTGTATGTCAAATTTTAGTATTTTATTTATAATCCAGTTAGCAAGTAAAACAGTAGCGTTACAGTGGCGTTTAGTGCACGGCTGGGTTCGAACCCACGACCTCCAGATTTTAATCGGGTAAAATCGGGGTGAAAAGTCGGGGTAAATCCCTCTAGGCTACCACGGCCACTATATATTTGGTTGTTATTTCGTTTTTATTTACACTTCTGGTAGGTCTTATTCCGGACATTTCGCTAAAATCGCTCGTAGATATCCAATAATTCAGTATCGGGATCGAGTTGTAGGTACCTAGTTGCAGGTACCTAGGTACATGTTGAAATAGATTAAGAACCAAAGTCGTACTGAGACCTAAATCATTATTTTTCTGGTAATCATTTGCTTGGTCCTCACGATACAGGCTCGGCCTAGTGTGAGAATCGACGATAACACTTAATTTAGTTTTCAAAAACCTTCAGCATCAACATTGTCTTTATACTTATTTTATCATAACTGCTCAGGATCTTTTGTTTAATATACCGAATATAGGTACTAAATATAAAAGATAAAATATACCGAATTCAGTCAGTAATTTTATAAATATATATTATTTTATTTTATAAATATATTCGGTATATTTTATCTTTTATATTTAGTACCTACCCCTTTTGCCGTCGAACTTGAGTCGTGGTGCTGACTTATATTTTGATTAGAAATAGAAATAGAAAATCTTTATTGTCATAGATGTCAAAAATGTCAAATGAATAAAAAAAAGAGTTTCTTAAGTGTATTAAGTGCACAGACCATGACTCGTCAAATAAGTTACAAATAATATATGATAATTATAATAAGTATCTTAATTAAATTATGCAAATTAAAGAAAAAACATATCATTTTAGTTTATTGGGTATGAACCTCATATTATAATATAATATATTTTGTATATACGCTGTAGAGAGGCGATTCAAAAACATACATAAAAGTATCTCGGAAATAGGTTTAGGTAATTCATTTAGGTGGTTGAAATAGATAAGTTACTGTACCTAGTCATTTTGTAAGAACTCTTTGATGCTGTATAGCGTTTTGTCAAGTAATAGCTTTTTTAGAGTTCATTTTCAAAACTTATTTCACTTTCGATTAATCGCAGCCTTATGGGAACGTTTTTGACCCATTAGCTTGGGAAGTTTCTGAAGCAGAGATTAAAGGAGACATAAATTGGTACTGCCGTTTAGCTGTTATTTTTTTAATTTTGGACCTCAACTTTAAGACTTAGGCAGCTATCTTCAAATGCTTTTCTAAAGCAATATTTAGTATCTACTAAGTACCTCTTTGGTGTGATGTTGAAGCACATACATAATTTAAATTATCGTATATCGTTATAATCATAATTTATGACATGTTGCTTTAGGTAGGTAAATATCGTTCTATATAGGACATGAAATGCATGACAATTAGGCCAATTACAGCATGATTTATGAGAACTATCAAGTAAATGGTAATAACTATGATTACTTGTGGTTTGGTAGATGCTCATTACGGTTTCAACAACTGGTGTCTGGGTTACAGCATCGGTAGTCTTTTCTAGATAGATATCTGAGCATTGCATAGACCTGAAGGTTGCAAAACTATTTTAGTTACAAAGACTAAAGTCAGAGGACCAAAAAAGAGGCAAAATAGGAGCATATTTGTTGAATATTCTTAAAATATCTAGCCTACTAAAAAGGTACCTATTTAACTTTTAAAGATACATACCTATGTAATCTAACCATAACAGATCGGTACCAAAGTTAGTAAAAATGCTCATCTCAGTTCATAAAACTCAGTAGATAGATATGTTGGTAGGTAGACATTGTTTCCACATGGGTAGTATAATATGTATTAGACTGCGATTTTGTACGGTCGAGACTCTTGAAAGTCAAAGCGAGCAAATTCAATGCTGAAAAGACAACCTTGATTTCGTTAGTTTTCTTCATCCAAGCTGTTGCAAAAGGAGTTTTTGTGACAATCTTAGGTACTTTTCAAGTGATTTATCCATCGGAGACTCGATCAAGAAGACTATCGAAAATGTATTCGCATCGTAAACATAAAATTTTGGCCAATGAGAAGGCGTAAATTTAAAATAACGCTTTGTCATCGACCAAAATTTATTTTGCGCGTATGATATGGTGAAATATTCGTGATCACCATACTGTAACTTAAAAGCAAAACGATAATTTCCTTCCGAAACTCGACCATTTTCTAACAAACGTTTAACCTACATGCATAAATTAGCGAGTCGCCTTAGCCTTTGAAACTGTTGACTGTACCAATTTATAAGTGTAGATTTGTATAAAACTTGATTAATTTGCCAGCTATAAGCTAAGTGGGTAGGTATGTAGCACATCGGAGCGTGGACCTCCTTGACCAGCTGATCGTAACACGTAGATACCTTTCACTTATACATAGGCACGGTTCGTTAAGGAAAACAGGTGGAATCAACATGCCTGTGATGACAACCTGGCTAAGGCCCCTATTTCTAGAACAACGCTGAAACTGAGACCAGACTTGAGCATAGATTTTCGACTTCTTTTGTAAATTCTAGAAAAATCATGATAGGTATACGATTCACGAAAACATTTGAATTTAGACCTAGACTCTGGGTCTAAAACTAATCTAAATGCTGTAAGTATTCTAGATATTATGAAGTAAAGTTTGTTCGTAAGTTCACATATCGTCTGCTGTTACGGCCTCAAAAACCCAGAAGCGTTCAGTGTTAGACCTAAGTAGGTACTTAACTTTTAACTGACTAATTCTGATTTTCTTGTTGGTATCCCCATGGATGGTGGTGGTCGTGGTGGATCATTCCAAACAATCAAGAGAAATCTTATTTGAGAATGGTAAAACCATATTTGGCTATTTGGAGTGCCCTTTTGATGTACCTATATATACTACTTATAGGTAGGTACTTTTCAAATTATTCTACTTACAAAAATCTGTTTAGGTAAATATTTGGCAAAAAAATATCACCAATACAAGGCGGTAGCCTTTTGACATTTACATTCCTTCCAACCCTTTTAAACTACAAAGACCTGAGTCAGCTTTCTGTTGTTGTAAAACCTCCAAAGCTTTGTCTCCTGCAGTATTAGTATACTCGTGTATATCAACAATTGAAACGGTGTGAAAGTAAACAGCCGGTCAATGGCACTTTACGTCATGACGGATGACGGAGCAATGACTCCTAATTGCTTCAGGTAATTACAGAGGGTTTATTGGATTCTGCCTAGCGATTAGGGTACTGAGAACTTTCGATTTCTAAATCCAGTTAGGTTATCATTGTGCTTTCTTGGACTATAAATGGTAAAATCAGGGATGTTTAGTTATTGGGCAAGATCGAGATGTCATTTCAGTAAACGTTCCTAAAAGGCAATCCGTTATGTGAGCTACATTCAATGTGCTCATTCTGGCACGTGCAAAATGTTTAGTTTTTATATTTGGCTATAAATATTCTTATTCGGGTTTCGGATTAAGACTAAATTAGCTTAATTCCTAACAAACCAAACTAGAAAAATAAAGAAAATCACATTCTTATTTTGTTTACTTATTTGATAGGATCTCGCAACACCGTGCCCCGTGACAAAATTAGTATCATTAAGAAACTGCTTCTTATCTCTTTAGAGTCTTTAGTGATTCTTGACCCGTGTCAAGGCTTGTACATGACAATGACTTCTAACCTGGTAATTGGTTGCGTTTTAGGGTTAGGAGCTGGTAATGGTGTTAAAATTGTTGGTTTGATGTCGGACGGCATTATAAAGTGTTTTGTAAGGTTAAGAAACCTTGACATATTTTGTTACAGGCTCTAACGTCTTTATTAGGGACTTAACTACTTATTTAAACTTTTAAGTATTTGTGATCCAACGAGAATTACTCACCGTGTTCTAACGAGAATTAAATGTTTCGCTTCTCACTGGAGTTTGTTTAGAGAAATCACGGGAAATATTGTCTGGCATTCTCGGTAGGTAGCCAACCGTTTTACAGTCCGATCGTTGTTATAAAAAGACGATAGAATGCGTAACTATACGTACATTTACCTACACACCTCTACCTATGCAGAGCTAGCATAATAAGGTCTATTACTGTACCTACAGTATACAATGCCCAGGTTGAGGTTTGATTTTTATTAATACATATCAATTACATGACTTCGTACATGTTGGAGTTTTTAAACCCCTTGAGTTGAGAAAAGTTGCATTTTAGAAAATTCTTTCTTTGAATTACTTACATAATACAAATTACAAAAACAAAACAGATACAAAATCAGTAAATCAGCTCAATTAGAGTTTTATTATTATAGGTACAAGTGGGCGTCCCGTTAGTTCGTCCGCCTAAAGGCTTTTACCGCTTCAGGGGCTTTAGGCTTTTCAGAAAATAGGAATGTCATCTCTAGAAGACTTAGATCTTACTGTTAAGGCTGTGCGTTGATAGTCAGTGCGTCTGCTTCAGTTTTAGTTTTAGAAGAGGATGACGCACAATGTGCTCAATTATAAAGATAGGAGATAATGTCAATTTATTAAATTAAATTACCCTCGAAATTGCACGAGACTCAAAACTCATTTTCCATCCTTGCTTCCGCATGATCCTAAATTCTACCTTACGAATGCCAATTGATTCCACCACAAGGAAAGTTTCGCGAGGACGTTTGTATTCTAATTCTGATCATTCAGCTTCCATACACTGCATGAGCAGGTGAATCATACGGCCTTTAACATTAGCATCCTCCCGATAAAGTAATGTTTTGTAAAGGAAAATGTTGGCTTGAAATTAGAAGGAAAAACCACTGAAAATATGTAAGAAATATAATATGGTTTTCAATGAATCAAACTAAGTTTTTTTAAACTGCATGTTCTAAGTCCAGCTCATCGAAATATTTTCCATCATAGGATTTTATAAGTCTTATGATGGAAAATTAAAAAAGTTAAGTTCCATGAACACAGTTATAATACCCATGAATGAATTCTAAATACAGACTGATTAATTCGATAAAGAAGTATTATGTTCGGATACTTATTCGCACTTCTATGTAGGTACATAGTTACTCGCATTGCTCATAATTTACTCATAATAATACCTAACCGTTATACGGCTATTATAAGAACAATGTTTGCATTTTTAATCTGACGGGCATTTAGGTTATACTAACAGTGTTACTAATACATGCCAGTAAATAATACGTATTATGTTTGTGTCAGTTACTAATAAGTAGGTAGGCAGTACCCAAAACCTATTTAAATGATAACACGAACTCTCTACTAAGGCCGTTATAGAAAACTTTGACCAGGATTTATTAAGCAAATCTTATGAGGATTTATTATTGAGTAGGTACTTAACATTAACTGTAACATTGAAAGAAATTCTAGGTTAATGTCTACTAGTTAAGATTTTATATAGGGGTATCTAGAGGGATAAAGATGGTTGGCGGAATTTCGGCGAGACCTTTGCCTAGCAAGTTGACTAAAAAAAAGATTTTATAATACCCCTAAAAATCGTATAAAGCGGGATTTGAACCCGCGACCTTCCCGTTAATAGCAGAACAAGCTGCTATCCCGCTTTGTCGAAATTCATGGTGGGTATTCACTTCCTAGGAATTATAAAATCTTAGATTTTACCTTAAGTTAGCACTGAATCATCATCCGCAGCCCGATTTCACCTACTGCTGGGTATAGGCCTCCCTCAACTTGTGCCATCCACCACGATCCTGCGCTAGTCTAACCCACGTACGGCCGCGACTTAGACAATGTCATCTGCCCATCTTGCAGCCGGACGTCCCACACTCCGAAAGCCATCCCTAGGCCACCACTCTGTTATTATCCTACTCCATCGGTCATCACCTCGCCTCGCAATGTGTCCTGCCCAGCTCCATTTGAGTTCCATAATGCGGTTTCCAACGTCCTGGACTTTAGTACGTCTCCGGATTTTCGCATTTGGAACTCGGTGTATAAGTCGAACACCTAGCATGGTACGCTCCATGGCTCTCTGTGCAACTCTCATTCGGTACACAGCCTCATGTGTTAGCACTTTGAATACAAGATATTAATTTATTTGTTAATTGAATTGTTTGATTACTGTTTAATTCTATCTTCCTAGTGCTACGGCGTAGCCCGTCTGTAGCGTCAAGACACTACTTAATAGCATCCAATAGGGGAGAAAAACTGCCCTTATTTCATTTAAATACTGGAAGTATTAAGTATATATAATTTTATGAAAAGCATATTTAAAGCACGTAGGTATTTCATAAATAAAGCTTTTGGATACCCTAAGTACCTAATGAAGATCATAAATTGCTTCACTTAGGTCGTACTCGCGCTGGTTTTTGCGCAGCTTTGCAATCATTATATCATATACAACATCATAATAAGTAAAATTATGCAGCACACAATTAGCTTGCTCACAATCATAATTTTATTAACTAAACCATCGTCCCCGATTCAAAAGTAGGTAAGTAAGTATTATGAAATTGCTAAGGCCATTAGAGTCATCGGATAGTGCTTGCCTTGTTCTAAACGCAAAATGTTAATGTTGTTTCTTTAGTGTTCTTAATATGTGCCTCTAATTACCGGCACGCGATATTAAAAACGCATATCAAAGTGTAAGGGAAACAGCTGTGACACTCAAACCGAACCAATTATCCTGCAACTCAGAGATTTTTAAGTATTGTAAATCTCGTTACCTTCGTAACGTAAATATTGGTAAAGAATGATAAGTATTATTTAAAAAAATATGTTCGTAAAACTATGATGGTACCACGCCACGTTCTGTAGGATTTTCATTCACATAGGATTCACATTTCAAAAGTCCTACAATGAACCATACCTTGATTGAAGAATAAAAACTTTTGTTCAATGTTTTGTTTTGATAATAATTTCTATGGGCGGATCACGAATTTTTTAACCTTTCTAATCGTAAGTGTATAGGAACACTTTGCCAATAAGCATAGAAAGCATAGAAAAGAAAGAACTTTTTGTTATATTTGCCCACATTTTATACTCTGCTTTTGAAAAAAATAATTATATTATCTTCTTCGGAAACAAACAGTATTCTTAATGTATTAGCAGCAGATTAAAAAAAAACTAATCACCATTGACATGTTTTCACATATAGCGTAGAGTAAACAAAATACTATTTATGGAGTAAACATGCCATTCTCAAAAGACTGCAACATGACTAAGGTATGCAGCGTAGAGTCATTTCGTGTCCTAATCGTAAGTCATTCGTAATACAAGCTACGTACTGGTGGAACGTGCATCCACTGCAAATTGTGCATTGTATTTGGGAATGAATTATGAATTTTTAGTTATATTTCTCTCCACATGTTATTGCACGTATCAAAACAAAGGTTTTCCCGCAAAGAATACAGAAACGTATTCGCGGGTTAACAAGATTGTTCCGAATTACTCCTCCATTTAATCCTCTAGATCATCATCATTTAAGCCACATGGCCTCATTATTTAGCTGCTGGTTATGACCCCCTGTCACGGTACGGGGTTCCACCAATATCCATCTTCGGTGCACCAGCCTTCCTCACCTGAAGCGGTGCCCCTTACTAAATAACGAACGAGGCTCTGGCGGCCGGCTGACTGCGGCATAGCGCAGCCTACATCGACACAGCTAAATTCCCTAGCCACCGAAAGGCAGCCGCGTCGGTGGTGCGAGAAGCTTTGCCCTGCGATCCCCAACCCGCATGGCCAACGTATGGCCATCCTCCTTTATTTAGGAAGGCCTATGTCCAGCAGTGGACTGATATATGTTGGTGTGGTGTGTGTGGTGGCTATAACAAACCTTCTAATTAGGGAGATGCCTAGCTAGTACATGCACTTTACCTAAAGCACTGAATCACTCATAGCGTGGCTTACTTCGGTGTTCTGAGCAAATTATCCCGCCCTGGCACTATAGGCGTCGGATGGGTGACCGTTTAGTGGCTTCAGCGGGGTGATCGGCTAACTCTGTTGCAGACAGAAATGATTGAAACTGATCCTGTTTTTACAAACTGTGACACTTTGTCAAATGACGTTCATTGAATTTCAACAAATGAAATGTCAAAGTTTGCAAAACCGGATCGGTGCCAATAATTTCTGTTTGCATTAGTTGAGATTGAGATTGAGTTACCATTCTTTATTTACCAGTTACCACAACTGGTAAGATATATCCTATCTTATTAGATTAATGTGCTTTTTTATTGTCGGTCTATTTAAATTTACGTGTGCTTTAAGGTTAAGTATACCTAATTCTCTGTATTGCCTACTTTTAAGTCAGTGGTGAATAAACGATTAGAATTTGAATTTGAATTTGAATTAGCCGATCACCCCGCCGAATCTGAAAAAAGGACAATGCCGTCTGATGTATGGCGCTCGGTACCAATGCTAAAGTGATTGCGTCAAAACGAAACCTAATCTTTTCGAAAGATAATAAACTGTAATTCATGGAATAGTAAGTCTTTTTTAAGATAAACGTAACAAATTATTTTTATTTGATAGTATTTATTTATTTTTAAATGCTTTCCTGGGACCTTGTGTGTTCAGTTTTGTCTACATAAGTATAAGTATTACACTATAAACATTTAACTATGGTACTATATCTATAAGAACAGGTTTATATACCTCACACTGATTGGTAAAAGGGTGTTTTAAATTCTACTTCGTAGGTAATAATGATAGTGACGACAAAGTAAATAGGCATTTACATCATTTAGGTAGGTATTAGTACTTACTGGTAAAGGTGTTATCCAAGCTACCACATTCATCACAACCACGAAAAGGCCATGGATGCCTCTTCCAAACTATGCTGGTTCCGCGTCACCGGTTATTAGCAAACAGTTGATGCATCGATTGTTTATCGTACATTATTGTGATGATGTCTATTATAATATCTATTAACAGAATAAACACTGCTACACAATGCCACAGAACACTCTAGCGAGAGTATATTAAATACATAAAGATAAGAGGTAGTTTAGTAGTACCAAAAAAAAAAATCTGATCCAACCTGTTTGAATAAACAAAGTGAAAAAATCTCTAATGTGCTCAGTCGATTCTACCGTCTAAATAATTAAAATTGAGGGTTGTTGCAGTGTCATGGCACCGTGCGTCGGAAACCAAATAAACGAAATAAATTTTTACGTGATTATTAATCGAGTCGGTCTGTAAAACTAAAGAAAATGTTAATGTTATTTATAAAATAAGGGCAATTTTATGGGATACGTTTGTTTTGACGCAATTGGTACGGGTTCTCGGCATTCTCCTTTGCCCCGCCAAATTTGAATTAGCTGATCTGAGCGCCAACGTATATTGGAAGGCACATTAAGATTGTTAAAGGCCTTTCATTAGCTTGTTTTCTAAGTTTACTAAGATTAACTTGTGTCGTAGTATGATTGAATTAACGATTCACTTGTTAATTCGTCGTTAATTGGCACTAGCGATGTTATGAAGTAAGTACATACGAGTAGTAGTAGACTAGGCGCTTTTGAATTAGCGCCTTGCACACGTAAAGATAGGACCGCGCATCGGGACTAGGGCTTGCATTCGAATATTCGAATAATTCGAATATTATTTTAGTTCGAATATTCGAATACTGATATTTCAATATTCGAATATTCGATTAAAATTAATAACACCGAAATCGGAACTCAGATGTGCATGAAATGCCACTTATGAGTTTGCGCGATATATCCATACAAGCAAATACAAGTTTACGTCATTGTTCGGGTAAACAACATGACGAATGATCCGATCCAAACCCGATAAATTATATCGGGTTCGGAACACGGTTCGGATACACTCAGAAGTGTCGCGTAGTTGACGAGACTGTATTGTCCATTCGTCTCTGTCGTGAATGTTTATTTTCATGATTTTGTTAAAATTGATTTTTAAGACTGTTTAGGGTGACATTACCGAGCCGGTCAAACGAACCCTTATGGTGCTGCTTTGTGCGTCCGTCCATCCTTGGCGTGGTTTACTTTGGTGTACTTAAGAGATCACCTTGGTTAAGCAACTCTCAGCGCGGTCATTACTTGGATGGATGACTGTTTAGTGACATTTAGATTTGACCGCTTCCGTGCTTCGGAAGGCACGTTAAGATGTTGGTCCCGGCTTTTCAGTCAATTACCCATGTCTGAGGCCTTCGGGTGGCCTAAAATCTCCGACACTAGAGTTAGCCACTAGCTCATGAAAATAACACTTAAAATAACAAAATAAGATGTGATTTTAATAAGAACATAGTGTTTTTTCTATTATTCGAATAATATTCGAATAATTCGAATAGTACCCGAAAAAAATTAGAATATTCGAATATGAAAATTTTCTAATATTTGCAAGCCCTAATCGGGACTGCGTTCCAAACGGCAGTCCGATCTGTACGGTTTGGACTGCGGATGCGCGTCGTGCTAATGGGGCGTAAAAGATTGGACCACGCATCTGGGACTGATCAATGACATGTTGCGCGGTTAAAACTGTGAGATTTGCCTTCGCGTCGACATGACGTCGTGCCTAGACGTACGTTTCGGAGTGCGGGTTGGAATGGCGCGTGCCGTTTCCCGCGATCCGAACTTTACGTGTGCAGGTCTTTGTGCGTCGTTATTATCTGTGCGATAATTGATGGGTATTCGTGGCCTCGGGGTAGCCTCATTCCCTAGAGGCCGCGTCCCCAGGTGGCGGATAGGGGAATGCCCACCAGGGAAGCAAGGCTTCCTTGGGGGGTAGGAGGGAAATTAAATACCTCCCGCGGACCAACAAGGCCGGAGAGAAAACTTCGTCAACAAACCCAGCCGTGGAGCTTCTCCGACATATTCAGAGTAGAGGTCCAAGGTTGTGATGAGCATTGAGGTCGGAGTGCTCATTAGAGATGGCGGCGGAAGAGCCCGCAAGGGCCAACGGCGGCGCTCAAGTCTTCCAAGAAGATAACGATCTTGGTGTCAGGTGGCAACCGACCGTAAAACCCAAGCCAACAATTTATACTAATCATGAGGCAACACAAAGACAGAAAAACGATAAAGGCTAGGGCGTCCCCCTCAAGCGACGTTAATAATGGCAATGCGAAATATACTAGGGCGTCCCCCCAAAGCGACGTGAAGAAAAACCAACCAAACATGGTGACAATGTCCGAATTGCGAATCGCCACTTGGAACATTGGCACGATGACAGGACGCAGTGCCGAACTAAGCGCCATCTTAGAACGACGTCGCATCAACATCTGCTGTGTGCAAGAGACAAAATGGAAAGGTGCAAAATCACGACAAATTGGCAAGGGTTTCAAACTTGTATATAATGGAACCGAAAATACAAAGAATGGAGTTGGAATAATATTGGATCAGTACCTAAGTCAAAATGTAATTGAAATAAATAGGACGAATGATCGTATCATGTCAGTAAAGCTAGCTTTGGAGAAACAGCCCTGCCTCAATGTTGTTTGCGTTTACGCGCCGCAGGTTGGGTGCACCGAAACAGAGAAACACGAGTTTTGGGAAGAATTGTATGCGCACCTTAGTTCAATACCATCAACCGAGCATAAATTGATATGCGGGGACCTTAATGGACATGTGGGTGCGAGTGCAAGCGGTTTCGAGGAACAACATGGCGGCTTTGGATATGGAAAGCAAAACAACGAAGGAGCTGCTATATTAGAGTTTGCAGCTGCGCAAAATATGGCAGTGGTGAACACATATTTCAAAAAGAATGACGAACATCTCATTACCTATAAAAGTGGAAATGCAAAAACCCAAATAGATTACATTCTAATAGATAAAAGAAACCTTAGACAAATAAAAGACTGCAAAGTCATCCCAGGTGAACCTCTTACCTCCCAGCATAGATTACTTTTAGGAGCCTTAAAACTCCAACAAACTATCAAAAGGAAGAGGCCTAAAATAGAAAAAATCAAATGGCATGAATTAGAAAGAGATAAGGGAATAAAGTTTAAACAGGCTATCATTGAATATCTCCGTGAAAGCTCATTGCAGGAAAGCAATCCGACAGAGACTTGGTCAAATTTTGAAAAGTTCTGTACTACAAACGCAAGAAATACGCTAGGAACTAGTAAAGGATCCCTGCATAACGAAAAAGATACCAAATGGTGGAACAACAATACCAAATGCACCGTGACTGAAAAGAAACGCTTGTTCAAAATATGGCAGGAAACTCGCTCACAAAAAGACCTAGAAAACTATAAAGCCGCAAAAAAGACAGCAAGAAGAACGGTTGCAATTGAGAAAGATAAAGCAGAGACAGACCTTTATAAACGACTAGAACAAGCAACGGACACTGAAGTTTTCAAAATAGCAAAACAGAGACATAATAATACAAAAGATTTTAAAACTACAAAATATATAAAAGATAAGAATGGCACTCTACTTACTGCTGATAATGACATTTGTAAAAGATGGTACGAATACTACAAAATATTACTTAACGAAGAGTTCCCACGACAGCCAGAAGCTGAAGAACGTATGACGCAAGGACCGGTCGATGAAATTACCATTGCAGAGGTAAAACACGCCATCTCCAAAATGAAAAATAATAAAGCGTGCGGTCCAGATGATATACCTATTGAATTATGGAAAATGGCAAAAGCAGATGGTGAAATGTGGATTGCAGAGCTCTTCAATGAGATTCTAAGAACCGAGAAAATGCCAGATGCTTGGAGGAAAAGTGTATTGGTTCCTTTCTATAAAAACAAAGGAGATGTGCGCGACTGTGGGAACTTTCGAGGCATAAAGCTCACCTCGCATACCCTTAAGATCTGGGAAAGAGTTTTGAGTGAGCGCCTTACAAAACTTGTCTTGCTGACAGAAAATCAATTTGGTTTTACTTCGGGCAAAAGAACCACAGACGCAATTCATGCAATTAGATTAGTAATAGAAAAAGCTCGAGAAAACAAACAGAACCTCTGGATGATTTTTATAGACCTAGAAAAGGCTTTTGACCGCGTACCTAGGACAATAATATGGCAAGCTCTCAGGGCACACGGTGTTCCGGAATGCTATGTTCGACTCATCATTGACATGTACAACAATGTCCAAACATGTGTTAGAAGTGCAGCAGGGATATCGGAAAGCTTTGATATCAAGGTTGGTGTTCATCAAGGCAGTGCCCTCAGCCCTATATTATTTAACATTGTCATGAACTACCTAACTGCAAAACATCAAAAACCAACTCCATGGAACCTTTTGTACGCGGACGATGTGGCCATTATCTCAGACGATCCACAAGAAATCGAGGAACATTTAGAAGATTGGAGAAAGTCACTAGAGGATAACGGTTTGCGCATAAGTAGAACAAAGACAGAATATATGATGTGTAACTTCAATCCCTATGCTACGCCCGACACAAATATCAAACTCAATAACACAATTCTTCCAAGAGTAAAGTCCTTTAAGTACCTGGGATCAGTGATCTCAGAGGACGGGTCCATCGAAGCAGATATAACACACAGAACAACATCTGGTTGGATCAAGTGGCGTACACTTACTGGAATCCTATGCGATGTAAAAATGCCCATAAAAACCAAAGGTAAAGTCTATAAAACAGCTGTTAGACCCGCATTGTTATATGGCAGTGAAGCATGGGCATCCAAAAAGGCCCATGAACAAAGGCTCCATACGACAGAAATGAGAATGCTGCGATGGGCAGGAGGAGTTACACTGAAGGATAGGGTAAGAAATGAGCATATACGAGGAAGTTTTAAAATAGCTCCAATAAATGACAAAATATCTGAAGCTAGGCTCAGATGGTATGGGCATGTTATGCGAAGACCAGAAGACCACGTCGTGAAAAAGTGCCTTTCCATTGCCACAAATAAAAGGGGAAGAGGAAGACCTCAGACGACATGGATGACGAATGTCCATAAAGACATGAAAATCCTTGGCCTTACAAAGGATGACACAAAGCAGCGGAATACTTGGCGCCGCATGATTAGGAAAGCCGACCCCGAGTAACGGGAAAGAGCGAGGACAAAGAAGAAGAATTGATGGGTATTCGTGAGTTTTACTAAATTACCGGCGAGATCATTGCTACGAGATAACGACGTGTCCTTAACTTTTTGACACAGATGTGTTGATGAACCTATTGCGAAGTATATTTTTCGCTGTTACTTTATACACGCCCAACAGTGTGTTTGAGGACATACACTCACTCTTCCACATGCATTCACATCACATCCCTTCCCTACGTGATTCTATTATAAAAATTAAGATCATGGTAATCTTGACCTGATGGTGCAGTGCAGCATCATCTGGAACCTGCAGGATACCCAACACCTTACCAAATTACAGCAGAGATGTGACCTCCTTACTTATGAACGCTACTTAAAGTTAATCAATGCTCAAAGTTAGCCCTGTCACTGTTTCCCATTATCCAACGATAGCAATAGTTTGATCATCGTTTATCTTTTGAAAGATGTTCATAAGTAAGGCCAATCGTGTTTGGGCATCGTCATTAGAATGGTCAGGTTATAGATAGATCAGGGTCTTAATTAATTTCCCTTTGAGTCCGTCACGTCAGTATTAGTCCGTCATTTACACGTATTTTTTCTTTTGTCAATAAAACAAAAAATTACAAAGATATAGTGCGTTGAAGTTCCGCGTGTGGTCACGGCTTAGTACACCTTTTACCTAGCCGTGACGTCACGAGCCCCAACTCCCGAACTTTGACACTCTTTTTCTCCGTGAAGTTTTATTTATTTCATAAATAAAAAAATACGTGTCCAATATTTTTTGCCTGACGGACTAATTAGAATTATTTATCCCCAAAACGGCTAAACAGTAAGTATCTTGTACATATCTTAGCTAAGAACACTGTTGGAAAGTCATTTTTCAAACAAAAAACTAAAATAAAATCGGTTTAATACGATGGCATGGCACACACAGACGTTTGCGTCAGGGGTAATGATGACCCAATTATTCCTTATTCAAAAAAATAACAATAATCTAATAAGAAATGTTAGCCATTACATCTTGGGAAAGACGTAATAAGCCCAGCAGTTGACCTTTTCAGCAATAGCTGGTGAATCTTCACACGATTACTTAAAAAACGATTACATTATACAAACTGTGTCTTATCTTAAATCCATTATATGTTCCGGTGGCGTAAGCGCAGTAAACCAACTTTGTACAGTAAACTTAAGGTCACGATCAACTACAGTGTACGCACTATATAATATACAAAGTGATAGTCCATACAGAAGGCCGTTTTCAGCCAATAAACACTGATATCCAACGAGATATGATTATAACTGCTTGAATTCACGCAAGCACCTACCTAGGTAGGTACCGTACTCGGCGACCGTTACTCTAGCACATTGAGGGCAGGTTAATAATTTAGATTGACCAATGCAACGTTGCTTCTAGTGCAGTAAGTATAGCATCTAAGCCTGCTTTTTATTCCTTACCCCTGAGAATCTTGATGGCTCTACTTAGGTACCTATTTGTGACAGAAGGCACCCTAAAACTTCTCCTTGCCTGCACCAATACATTTGACAAAAGCTCGTGCGCGTCTACTAGGTATTATGATGTACGAAACATAAAAGCACCTAGTCAAAGTGTTAACAAGATCAACAAACATAAATAAACTTACAATTCTAGTGCCAAATGTTTAAAGAAAACTATATTAAAAAGTTTAATTTGATCTAATTAAATGACAATGGCGGTGCGAGAAGCTGTGCCCTGCGATCCCCAACCCGCATGCCCAGCGTGGGGATTATGGGTATATCCCCCTTTATTAGGGGAGGCCTATGTCCAGCAGTGGACTGATATAGGCTGATGTGGATGGATGTGGAAATGACAATGTTTGTCATGGTTTATATTTGCATGAAATTAAAAAAAAATCGGGATTTATTCTAATTAAAATTTTAAGCATATTTCCTTATACTTGTACTACTATGTGCTTAATGAAACGTAATTAATCATTTGCAAGACAGTGACTCAATGACTGTCAGTGGGTCTTGGCCTAGAAAAACTATGCCCTAGTTAGCTTTTACACGTACAAGACTTTAGCAAGGTACAATGGTACTAGGTTAATTATAACGACATTGAACGGAGTACGTCAACTTCGTTTAACCAAAAAGCCGGTCATGCTTATTGTGTGCTAGAGCAATAGCCACTAACTTTACCTACTCGCGTTTTAATTTATCTTTGAAATGTTTGCCAATAGGTCAAATTATAATGTTGAAGTTTTATTAGATAGTGCTTTTCTTACGTAAAATACAATTAAAAACAAGGTTGGATAGAGTAAATTGGCTTACGTGTAAATGCCCCAAGAAGAATGAGTATTTTTATGAATGGTTAGCATTTTAGTTAGTACCTAGTGTATTCTCTCATTCCTTTTTTTGGTATTTAATCAATACATACATTGCTTGTTAAAATCGCATTGATCTCATCATCTCAAAGACCAACTTATTTTTTACTCAAATGCTTTATAGCTCAAAATGAAAGCTTTTGTCTATTTTTAATCTAATTGCATATTTTCATAATCATCATCAGCCTATAGCAGTCCACTGCTGGACATAGGTATCCATTAATGAGCGCAATTGCGCCCTGTCCTCAATAATTGCATATTATAGCTAATATCACATAATTGAAACACAATTTCATTATTATGTATCAAAAATTACCTAATAAGTATAAAACGCACTTGAGTTCTTAATCTCGCGTATGTGCAGTTTTATTGTTCCTTCTATCATTTTTAAACCACTAAGAATTACGCAAAAATTAGGCTTTATTTTTAATGTAATAAGGTGGTTTTCAAGGGTAAGTTGCCGAAACAGTGGTTTTTGATAAGTCAACCCATTAAGGTATAAAGTGCTGAACGAAATTAGTTCTTCAGGGAAGGTGGTAAGGTCGTTTCCAAGGGCAGATCGTGGTTGGTCCCTCGAGGTTCTTTCAAGGTGGCTGGCGCAATGGGCTTTCCTTATTGGTCGCTTCCGTAATTCTAATTTTCATTGTGTCTCATTGTTATGCCATGTTGATTCTGTGGGTCGACCTTTTGTGGATCATTATTTGGTCCATAATTAGGTTGGTTGTAAAGGGTCGAGTTGTAGGTATAATTTCGTTTTAATGATAAGATGAAGAAAGTTAGGTAAGGTCCTAATTATTTTCGCAGTGTAGCGGAACTTATAATCTATCTCTCTCCAGAAGGAGCCACATGGTGATAGGGTCAGCCTTCCTACAACTTTTCTTCCAATCCGCTCTATCCTCAACGTCTGCATCGGAAACATTGCATGCCATCATGTCTCTGCGCAACACCTTTATCCAAGTTGTCTTAAGTCTACCTCTAGATCTTCTACCGGAAACGGACAGTTCCAGTACCTGGTTGGTATTCAGTTACTTATGATATAAAGTAATAATGCTTGGTTAAAACAAAAGTACGTGTATTCACTACATAAAAAAATACATTAAAAAAATAAACAGGATGCAATTTAGAACTCAGAAAGTTCTATTATTTTTTCTGTTTTTTTGTTCTGTTTATTTTTTTTATGTTGTGAATACACGAACTTTTTCTTGTTACTGATGCAGACGTCGAGGACAGAGCGAATTAGACAAAAAGTTGTAGGAAGGCTGACCCATCACCATCTGGGATGTATAGCTAGAAAGAGAGAGAGAGAGAGATCATAAGTTCCACTACACCGTGAAAATAATTAGGTCCTTACCTAACTTTCTTCATCTTATCATTGAAACAAAATTATACCTACAACTCGACCCTTTACAACCAACCTAATTATGGATCAAATAATGATCCACAAAAGGTCTACCCACAGAATCAACATGGCATAACAATGAGAGAACTCAGAACTCAGAAAGTTCTAAATTGCAACCGCCACTCTAGCTAACTACATACCATTCAGTAGTGAAAGTGCTGAATAAGCAAGAACTTTATAACTTTTTTGAAAAGGAACTTGCAAATACCTACGTTAAATGTATTTGCCAGAATAGTCGTTCAAAGTAAAAGTCATGTGAAAAAACATAAAAAAAACCCGTAAGTAGATTTGCAAGGCAATGTACTATGTTAGATATTGACTCCATTGAGCTATTCTCTTAATGGAATCCATGTAAATTAGTAAGAAAAGGTTTTCTTTGACTGGGCCATCTGTAAAGTATGGATAAAACCAGTTATACTCGATTCTTGAAATACACTTTCACTGATTCATTTTTGTGCAGACAAGCTTCATTTTCTGACCTCCAGGCATTTCATTATGGAAGTAACTTTGCCTGTTTATGAAACCTGTATGAATTAAAGTTAATTTATAAATACAAAGTTTAAATACCAAATGCAGAACTGCTGAACCTTTGTATTGTTATTTTCTAGGCTGTGAAGGTTTGCTATTTTACGTAACTACATTCAGTGATTTTATATCTTCAAAAATGTTGAAAAGTGCGAGCGAGAGGGAGGTTTGACATGTATCGTCGCCTTAACATGCCTCCCGAATTTTTCGATACGCTGATATTTTCGAAATACGTCAGTCTTGTCATGCTTACTCAGAAAAATTATTCTAGACTAGACCATTCAGTAAAACGCAGAAGTGGGATTCGAACCAGTACTTATCAATTGAGTGCAACTGTTTCGTTCCAAACTAACAGTTTTCTATGTTCCGTTTACCTACTCTATTCTTACTGTGTAAAGAGGTAAATCTAAGTAGGCATATAATTTAATCGTTAGTTAGTACGTTTTCATAGATTTTCCTAGATTCATTGAAAAGACGACATTTTTGATATCTATTGATGCCATAATGTACCTACTTTGCCAGTCAGTTTTTTCTACAATACTTTTCTGCTAATAGTATTGTAAAATGGTTTTTCATACGAATACATTGTTTCGAAAGGCTATTGTCACAAAATATATTAAAATGGCTATTGTCGTTAGGTCTTTAAAGGTAAACGAAGAAGTTCAAATGGCAACTTTATCCTAAGGTTCTCAACAAAGACTTTGTAAATATCATGCTAATGCTTTGTTAGGGCTATTTCGTAGCACTAAACATAGCGTTATTTTACAAGTGGCTATGCAGAATTTGGTAAATAATGTCAGTAGGTTAATATGTTGGGAAGTCTTGGAGCTGTCTATATCACCTTGTTAAGTCTAAACTAGTGTATCTAAATACACTTTATCATCATCATTTACATTATCAGCCGTTTCTGACCCACTGCTGGGCATAGGCCTTCTTTTGATTATGCCACTCGCCTCGATCCACTGAACAATTACATACATTTAATAAGTATTTTCCCTAGTGTCGTTTACAATGTTACAACCATGCATAAAACAATTTTTTTTTTTGTAGAAATAAGTTGCATGAATATATTTGTTACCCTTACAAAAAACATAAACGCGCTACTTACACAACTTGAGTTCAGTTTCCTAAAGCCAATAGTGACTCGAGTGAAAGTTCATAATATCAAGTGTTCTTAACCTTTTTAATCTGAAGTAGGTGTTAGAGCTTTTTATTATTGTCAAACTTTCTTTCTTTAATCATTATCATCTACAACCTATAGGAGCTTCTGGTCTTCCCCAAGGATAGAATAGTATCGGCCTCTTTACATCGACCGATATTGACGATAATCCTAGCACAGCTGCTGCTACAGTACTAGTTTAAAGTAGTTTTGGAGAATAATGGCAACATGGATTTGCACAAACAAACAACCTCTCACCCCAAACGCATATACCGTCTCCGTTCCGTCGTGGGTAAAAATGGAATAAGTGAGTATTTGATCCTGAACTTACCTACATGTAATGAATAAGATAAATGATCATTTATCTATATTATAATTTATTAAGCCTAAGCTATGTTAATATTATGTTATCTGTAACTATGTAGGTACTTACCTACCTTTAAGTGATTTCATAAATAAATCTTATCAAAACTTTGATTTGCCTATCATTATGGCAGAGTTAATTATTATAATTATTATAAGGTGGTTATTATTTTTTATGCCTATTTCATTTGAGAAAAAGAAGCGGGCTTTCATTCATGCCGTTCGCCTTTGCATTGGTAACATTGACTAGTCAACAGATGACGTGTGGGCTCGAACCCCATAGTAACCCCATTAATTAATTTGCAGCAGCACTAAAACAACACTGTGGGACAGAGCGGGAAAGCCGGGTGCTCGCTTCATGATGCAACTAGCCAGGTCTTATACAATATAATACCTTGACAAGGCTTAGCACTGGTTTTCTTGTAATTAAGCATGGTGATCTCAAGAGCTTTGTCATTTTTTTAAAGAGTAGAGCAGTGTAGATTTTCCAGAGAGTGTAGAGAAGAGTGAGAGTGTAAAGTGTAGAGAAGATATGGGATCATTTTTCAGGGTAGGTACTCTACCGACTGACCATGTATAGGCAAGTGTTTGGAATCTTACGTTATAAGTTATGTGTGCTGAAGTTGCGGCAACACGTTGCGATATGTAGTTATTACGGCACTTTTCTATCTATTTCCGTCTGGGTTTTTGTCCTTTTTTATGCTTAATGTAACTCTTTCCAGGTTTTTCTTGCATTGAAAAGGCCCTCGGTGACTTAAACTAGTTCTGTACTAAAAACGGCCTTGCACAAACCAGTTTTTTCCGTACACCTAAGTCATGTGGGATCCTGTTCGAATTGAAATACTTCACCGTCATCAGACTATACCGCTGCACTCCCTAATAAGCGCCATTGCACTCTGTCCTCAACTTGACGCATCCAGCTCCTACCAGCAGCCTTTCGCAGATCGTCACTCCACCTGGCCGAAGGGCGTCCTACACTATTTGCTGACGCTATGTTGTCTTCACTAGTTCGTTCACCCCAACAGTTGTTTACTTACCAATTGAAATACCTATCTACATATTTACATATCGATTGTAAAATGAACACAGTTTAATGTATGTACGTTTACATGTTTACCTCATTCTTCTGCCCATGTCCGCTCGGTAAATCATGTTTTCTTCTTTCACACACTTCTATCCCTTGTCAAATTGTGTGTAATTCATTAATTTTTTGAGTGTGAGCACTCAGTTATCCTATTTCACATAATCTATCCATTACTTCTTCAGCCTCCCTCTACGCGTGCATCCAGTCACTCAGTTTACTGTACGCATCACTGTGACTAACTGACTGACTGAAATAACCGTAAGATAAATGATTATTCTGGTAAATTACCGTAATAAAATAAATTATCTGAACACACTAAACACGGTATCTAGATAGGATGTAGGTACCCATTAGTAATAGTCCAGATTATAATATAAGCCGAACTAAATTAGATCGCTCCATAAGTGTATATCTGATTTAGATTACGTTTAAGATTCTTGACCTAAAAGGATCAAGTTATAAAATTATAATAATTATGTCGCTTACGAACTGCCTACTTATGTGGTAACTTTTCTAATTTTACATAACAAGATTGTTGGTACAATCAATAAAAACTTTTCATATAGTTCGTCTCAATATTTTCTATAAGGAACCATAGATAGATAAATAAGTCTTTGCAACGAACACATCTTTTTTTCACTTTATAAAGAACAAAACAGACAATAACGAATATTGAATCACTATAAAGGCTGGTGTATTTTCGGCTGAGTAAATATAAGTATAAATAGATTATTTTCTCTTATTTTAAGATGAAGCTAAAGGTTTTCTCACCGAATCCAGATCATGCAAAGAACTTTCAAGTTTTTCTGTGTGGAAGTGTTATTTTATTTAATTCAGAACTGTACCTTATTCTCCATCAAAATCAAAATGCTGGTATTTAAGCGTGTTTTTTAACTTTTTTTATTGACATCTAGTTTTATTTAACAAAACAAACCTGTCTAGTTTCACAAGTTTTGCGAAATAACTAAAGATTCATTAGCACTCATTTCACGTTTATAATAAGCTATTTTATACCTACACATATTACAAAATCAAGGCCTTCTAAAATGCCGTTGAGTTGAATACCTTGAATATAATTAAAAACTTTGATGCTGGATCCTTAACTTGAATTGTGTATAGATCCTTTTATTAAAAACTTTATCAACAACAACAACAACGAATGCCCATCATGATGATGATTATGGGCATTTGTGCCCATGGACCTCCCCTTATAAAAAGGGATATTAGATTAGCCCATAATCCTCACTCTGGGCATGCGCGTTGAAAATTTAAAATCGAATGAAAATCGATAATTTTTATTAAAAAAATGGCAACATGGATTTTAACAAACAAACATCCTCTCACTCCAAACGCATACCGTCTCCGTTCCGTCGTGGGTAAAAAAAACATGAAAAAGGTAGAGATGATTTTGAATTACATATATAGCATTACGAGATTAAATGTTTTTAGTTCAATTGTCGTTATAAATTTTTTTTTAGTTGGTGTATTATTTCAAACTTTCGTATCATAAGCATTTAGTTAAATTTTGGTCAATGATGAGGGGTAGATGAGAAATAACGCTATATCATAGTAAAAATTGTAAGTAAAACGCATCGTAATATTTTGGCCAATGTATGATCGACATTTCGTGATTACTCTACAGGGGCCTGATTCTGACGATTCGACATATTTGATTCTATTAGATATATATCGCGGAAACTGTCAAAACGGTATGAAATTTGACAGTTCCCGCGATATATATATCTAATAGAATCTAATAATTCCAAATATATCGCATCGTCAGAATTAGGCCCCAGGCCGGAACGGAACTTTACTATAGGTAAAGCTTGGTCTTACCTTGTACCGTAAGTAGCTGGAGAATAAAACGCTTCTAGTCGCTACTAATAATACTTACAAGTAGGCTTAGATTACCTGCTTATGGAGTTGCATGACATATCCTCAACCGGTGAGGAAGTGCCAGCCCTCAGGAAGACGTTCGAGGCTTATTACCAGCTGTCGCAAACGTTCCACTACGCCGACGGTGGTGCAACGTCTGATGTAACGAACGCGACCACTCGAACGCTAATCGTAGTTGCTTTGTGCAAATGAGTACGCATGTGAAGGGTATTTGCTGCCGAAGCGGCACCCGTCTTTAACACCACACCACACCGTTCCAGCCTATATCAGTCCACAGAAAATGCCCATTATCCCCACAATGGGCATCTCAGGGCACAACTTCTCGCACTGCCGACGCTGCAGCCCGTCAGTGACCAGGGCAGTTAATTGTGCCGGTGCTAGGCTGCGTTATGCCGCAATCAGGCGGCCGTCTGTGCCCCGTTTGTTAGATAGCAGGGTGCACCGCGTGCAGGTGAGGTTGACTTGGGTTACATAGATGAGTTTTGGTACACCCCCGTCTTTAACGATCGTATTTAAACTTCTTTATGGTGTAAGAGGTTCCAACTTCCATCTTCGCCACACTAACCAACCTAGCCAGCCCGTTTTGCTAAGTAACAAATGGGGCTCTGGCGGTTCGCTAAAAACAGCATAGCGCAGCCCAACATCGTCACATCTAAATTCCTTGACTAAATAGTGACGGACAGCAGCGTCGATGGTGCGATAAGTTTCGACCTGCTATTTTCAGCCCGAGAGGATTATGGGCATATCCACCCATCTTGTTAGGGGATGCCTCTGTTCAGCAGTGGACTCATAAAGGCTGGTGTTGTGGACTTCTTACACGAAAGGCGATGGTTTGCCGGTTCGTTTATGACCTAGCACGATCTATCTTTGTTTTTTTCATAGATATAGTATATATTTTTATATTTTTTATTATTATTTATTTATTACTCATCCCACTGCTGGGCAAAGCTGCTGCAAAGGTCTCCCTCATAGACTTCCAAACATCTCTATCCCGAGCCATCTCCCCATCGGTGGGCGACCATCACGACTGGCTGGACGCCTGAGGGACAGCGGCGTCGGGGTCGGCCGAGGATGCGTTGGCGGGACGAGCTCGATGCCTTCTAAGATATAGTATATAAAAAAAAAACAACCTCTTTGGTTTTTTTGGTGCATAAGCGTTGCAATAGCAGTGCTATCATACCGATGCCAGGGACTTCTCTTACCCATGGAAAAATGAAGTTCTTACGGTAAGGCTTGGCATTTAGCTAAACCATCAACATTGAGTTATATGCCAGTAAAAGTGATTTTAACTTGGGTTTTAACTGCGGAAACCGAATCATGCCGTTCACCTGGTTCGGCCTTTAGCCTGCGGTAAGGCAGCTCTCACACTGCAGTTATCGTTATTGTACCTACACATACGATGTATTGAGGTAGGTCAATTTAAATACCAGCAACTTGCAATGCGTATCTCCAACGCGACGCTACGGGACGGGGCTTAGCCACTGACATGGAACAATCAAAGAACGACTGCCTTGTTGAAGTTCAAGTTCATTTATTTATACAAATGTGGTAGATACACAAAACACTAGGTATCTATCCAACCGTCGTGATGGCATACCCTAAATTGTTTGAAGGCTCTATTTTGCTGTTTTTTTCTTATGCTCCTTTTTTATGATACCTGAAGATGGAACTAGCACATGGACCATTACACAAGTATGTAGTTAGTAGAACAATTGATTCATAGGTCATGCTGCTTAAAACGTACCCTACGATGCAAGGCCTTGCTTCCAACTTGAAACATAAAAGTGTAAAGCCTGATAATAACATCGGCACCCACACCCTTCAAACTGAACACAGTAATGCTGCTTGATCCAGAAACTGCTATGTTGATAGTACTTCCCTGGACGAGCCCTTCACCAAGAACTCTAGTACTTCTAAAACGCCTTATGTTATACTCGGAGCGTCCCACAGAGAAGCGATGTGAAATTCCAACGCAGTTTGATAACATGGGTTTGTTGCGAGTATGCTATCACCCTAAGCTTACTAGCATAAAATTAAATATTAATTTGTTACTGTAAGGACTGACAGCTTGATTACCTCGTCATGCCGCGTCGTGGTTTAATATGCAGTTATTATTTAATGCAACAGACATATTCTTAATATTTTGGCTGCGGCGATTTTTATATTCACAATGTTGCAAACCAATTAAAGTACGAATTGTACTAGAGCTAAGTATCAATAATTAAATAAACAATTAATTCAATTCAATGATTATAGGATCACGCTGTTTCAAAATAATCATAATCATATCTTTATTGTTGATATTATTTCATGAGGTACATTAAGTTCTTAATATTACATTTAATAGATAGATAGATAGATAGAAATAACTTATTATAAAATTTCTGATTATTGAGATAGATCTTTGAATTAAGCCTGCCTCAAACAATGTAATAATAATAATTGTAATAAAGCTCTTGAAAAATTATAAACCAAGCAAAGTTTCTTGCCAATTCATCTATGTTTGGTTGCATTATGTTATTAAAAAAAACTGTCGATTTAAAGTGTTTCTTTTGATTTTGTATTACACTGTTAATTTATGGTGGTTGGCAATGTTGCAGTTGGCGCCATAATAGATCACGTGTTTACAAGTCGCCCATCATTTTGAATGATGTTAGTTATATTTTATAATAGGTTACCTACTTATGTCCAATATTTTTTTATTATTGATAATTATTACCTATACATTATGGTAATACGTTACAACCTTGGTAGTTATAATAGAAAAAAATAGTTAAATGATAAACTGTATTAAGTTATTAGGAAGTCCGTATGTTTGTACGATTATTATGATAGGTTGTTAAGGTTACATAAAACAGTTCAATGTTTTATGCTTCGAAGATATTTTGAGTTATAGCCAAAATACCTCCTACCATTTTTCACCAATCAGTGAGATAGGAAAAAACAACAGAACCCAATCAAATCTACGCAATATTTAACGCCCCCTTACCAACCAATAGGTTATGAAGCAAACGATTAAACTGGCAAATACCAGGACCAGAATACAGTAGGTCTTGCTGCCGAGATGCAAAGTGCACCCCGGTTCTCAGGTGAGTTACTCGTGCGCTAGGGACGCGCTACCATTTGTCCATGAATGGTACCGGAGCTGTTATGTCGCTCATCACCTGCTAACCACTGATGGATAGCTAACTTGTAACCCAGCTTAGGCCGTCCGTCAGTGCAGCCGACTACTATTTTTCCATGAATAATGGTACCGGAGCTGTAAATCACACTCACTTCTTTACTTCTTCACTTCGCGTAAAAAACAACAGTCGTCATTAGAGATTATTCCACAAATTAGTGATCCCTCATGGGTATTTAAACTTTACCTATTCCTTTAAAAATTTACGTCATGGATAGATACATATTTTTCAGATCCATATTGTATTTTTCAGAGTAATTTCAAAGCAATCTAAATGAGCATCGCGTGGTTATCACCGACGATCACCCGATCCAGCCATGTAAGCGACCATGTAATTACTATGTATATAAATGTCACGTTTTTTAAACGAATTACAGCCACACACAGACCAAAATAATATTTTTTCTATGCAGCCGAACGAGGCGTATCCGTTACCTACGAGTTCGGTATAATTATTAGCTAATCTTAAAAATAGTTGTACTACGTGTAAGTAATAAATTAATACCACATCACACCATCATATTATATTAATATCAGTCAAATGTTTTGTCAAAGTTATTCCAATTTCTTATTAATATTTAAAAAAAACCTAACCATCAGGTGTGCTACGGGCGTAGCAGTAAGGTACCAAAAGATAATTTCATGTAGTTACGAAGAGTAGGTACGCAATATCAGTTATATATGCAGGTAATGCGTACCTTTCCAACCAAATTGTGATTTACCAGGTAAAGCTGCGCAAAATGTGAAGGGCGGTAGACATAAGGGCGCTGACACACTATGATGCCATGGAGACGTCGCTGGGTAGCGCCAAATAGCCAGTGGTTTTTGACTCTCAGTCAATCACACGCGACTAGTTGGTCACCGAGTGAGGGAGTACTACGCGTCGCCAGGTCACCAGAGTATCCTTCCTCCACGTAGGGGCCGGTCGGTCTTGAAATCGGCGACGTCGCCGGACCGTACCCAAGTTAACTGTCATACAATTTAATACTAATTGTTTGGATAAGTAGCCGGCAACGTCGCCATGGCGCTGGCGTCCCAGTGTGTTAGGGCTCTAACTATGGGTACTTACGTATGTAAGTATGAAAAGGCTGTCAAAAACGGAAAGTAGTCAACCTTTAAAGTTTGCTAGGTAGGTACGTCACCATACCCAATCCGACGTTGTAAATGATTACAGTTTAAACTGTTTCCTGAGAATGCTTCCGCATGATATCTGCATTGGATTGGATAGTATAGTATAGACTACCACCTTAAGCGGCAGTTGTCCACTAAAGCATCGTCATGCTAAAAAACCAAGTAGGACTTTAAAAAAAAGTCAACCGACTTCAAAAAATCACTGCTTACTTCTTGCCCTAAAGAATTTTGAAAATAAAATTATAAGTGAGGATGAGGTTTTTTGGATTTTCCAGGAAAAGTACCAATCCCTCAGGAATATAATTTACTAGCTGACCCGGCGAACTTCGTACCGCCTTAGCGTAGCAATTTTCTTAATATTTTTTTCCGTAAGAACCTTCTCCTAATAATAACAAATACAACAAAAAAAGAATTAGTGAAATCGGTCCAGCCATTCACGCGTGATGCCGTAACCAAGGAAAACTGGTTTCATTTTTAAATATATAGATATGGAACCACCTGTAAAATACACTTTTTTAAACAAAAAAAGAATTTTTGAAATCGGTCCACAATTGACGGAGTTATCGATAAAAATACATTAAAAAAAGTGGAAAAAAAGGTTCCATGAATTGAGAACCCCCTTTTTTTTAAGTCGGTTAATAAACGCTTGTTGTAGATTTAATATTTTTTTTTATGGTAGGTACTTGAAGGTGGAGCAAATACATGGCCCACCTGATGTTAAGCGGTAACTATTACCTATCACAAAGCATTCTATCGTACATCACGTTTTTTTGGAATGATGGCTAAAAGGGAAATACATTGCCCTACGTCCATCAACTTAAGGCATGAAGGTCATAAGCCTCTTGTACCTGTGATGTCATCCGCACTCGCACCTTTCAAACTGAAACATATTAGCAATGCTGCTTCACAGAAATCGGCATGGTGGTTGTACGTTCCCAGACGGCCCTGCATAAAGAGCTCTACTAATATACTGTCTGTGCTAAGTTTTTAGACTAGAGTTACGTTGTCTGAAAGGAGAGCTGAACCAACTTCAGCTCTCCTTTCAGACATTTTTTTATAGTATGGCGGGTCAATGAAGGCCACTCTACGTGGAAACACGTTGTACAGAAACGCCTAGGTTTTTATTTTTATGTATTTCAAATGAATTTTGCTCTGTATGCGCATAAGTAGTTTACACGTAAAGTAGCAAGTCAGGCATTTACGCTTTAGTAACGGTTTAGGGCCGCGGCACTGTACCGTGGTCATTAGTTGGTGTGCCTCGGAAAAATAAAATTAACTCTTAAGGTTAAATAGACATGCTCTGCTTGGTGTGGCTTTGTTTAGGTTTGTTGAATATTTTTTTTATTAACTATACATGTTGATAAATATTGTGTACAAATTGATGGTACTTCAAAATTTTACGATTCTACGAACACAAAAAGGTCGCGAAACACTGCTTTAGTAGATAACAGCTCTATACAGTAAAACACGATAGGCATTCCGTAAAATATGCGACATCATCATCTGGTTCGCCTTCAACTTCTCGTTAATTCACAAACCTATCAATGTATTTTATTTTTATAAAATTGATAACTTATTTAAAACGTGCAACTTTAAAGGTTAGTAATGATTTAAAGATTTTATAATGATAATTAATTTATTAATAACAGTCTAACTAAAAAGTAAATTTTGATGTATAACGGAACAGCTTTGGTTAGTCTAGACTTCCATCACCAGCAGCCTATAGGTATCAGTCAACTGCTGGACGTAGGCCTCCCGTAATAAGAAGGGGATGTACCCATTATAGCTACGCTAAGCATGTGGGTTGGGGAACTCAGGGTACAGCTTCTGGTACCGCCGACGCTGCTGCCCGGTGTAGTGGAATGTATCTGTGTTACGGCGATGTCACAACGCTGAGAAATGATGAATAAATTTCAACGACACATATGCTGTATGCCGTACTCGTAGATATTTGCGATGCGTCGTTGCCTCGTGGCCTGCGGCCTGATCGTTAAGATGCGCTATGCTGCAATCAGCCGGCCGCCAGATCCCTGTTTATGAGTTTGAGCATTTTTTTTATTTTGCTCGAAGGGTGCTTAGGATGGATGCTGGAACCTAAGTCTAGACATATCCGAGTCTCCCGGGAGCAGGAGCACCTGGTGACCTATGTAACAGGCTTCTAAAAAAGCCTATCTCAGGCACCAGTCACTTGCAAAACTGGTATAGAGCTTGTTTTGTAACCTTTGTATACCTGTTGACCCTTGTACCCAATCTTTTGTTAGAGAAAATAAACGTTTAATGCGATTATATCATCATACCATTTAAAAAATATCTTATTAAAATTGATAAAAATGCTTACAAAGTATCGCTTAAGTAAAACTTTGAAGTTTTTCTATTATTTGAATAGTCAAGTAAATATTTGTTTATAAAGACTTTCGTCATGCCAACAATAAACAAGGCATGCAAATACGATGCTTACACAGTTTTAAGTCAAAACAATGGACTTACATAATATTGTGAGCATTGAGAAAAAATATTACCTAACAAATCATTACACATTGTTACAAATGCAGCAAATCATAACTACCGAACGCAAATGCTTTTAGACCACCTCAGAATCAATAATTGAAAATATCTTACTTCCGCTATATAACGTATAGTAACGCAATGTAAATTGTAATAATTCAAATAAAAATGGTTCCGCCTTGCGATAGTGCATTTAGCATCAACTCTGTACCACAGAATAATTAACTATGCGTAGACCACTTCGCGCGTAAAATCATTTACAATTCAATAATATTCTTTCTGTATAACACTGGCAAACTGTGGTGTTGGAGATTTTAAGCCGCCTGTGACGGCTGAACGACTACTGGAACTAACATCTTAACGTGTCTTCGGAAGTGTTCTAAATGACACTAGAATGCCACCCATCCAAGTAGACTGAGTGTAAAGAACACCCAAATAAACCACTCCATAAGCTATGGCTATAATATAAGCTATTGTGGAGAAGCGTACTGCCGTGGCTGTTTCTCAACGGATATTCTAAATTAAGCTACCTTCATTCCAGCCACCATTTAGACTGTTCAGTGACATTCAGATCTGAGAGCATACATGCTTCGTGTTTCGGCTTTTTCAGTCATCCTAAGTCAGCGGCTTTTGTGAGTACTAAAAACCGATATTAGATTTAGTAGATCTTGAAAAAAATAGTTCAATAGTGATCCTAAAATACTCTATCTAAAGATTCTACAGTCGTTTAGGAGTAAAGCCAGTCTTTCAATTATTGCTTTCAATTTGAAAACATGTTATGTGAAACTGTTTTAAATGTACAATGCAGCGCTACCGCAAATCACATTTTAGTGTTCTCTAGTAATCGAAAACAAATGAAAAACACCTATTTTATGTACCATATTTCAATTACAAGGTATTTCTTATATTATGATTATACCTATGCTTGGCTACCAAAGTTGATTATAGGAAAATACTTCATAACAGTTGAATTTAGGTTTCTCAATAATAAATCAAATTGCTATGCCGATCTTGCTGATATTTTCTCCCGGTTAAATAAGATGGAATTACGAACTACCAGGATTCCATAATCCTTAAGCTCGGACGATTGTATCCGGAATCTGTAATCATGAGTAAAAAACATGATAACTGAAGAATAATAACTAAGAATAATAAGAGCTCTTAAGCTCTTATTATTCTAAATTTGATTAATACAAATAAGAGTATGAATTTTTTACGCGTGATTCAGGTTTCCGGGGCGTAAGGGGTTCCAAGGGGTGCGAGGGCTTCCATTCTCCATCTTCACGTGCCCGTGATGAACCTTGCTAACTAACAAACGGGGCTCTAGCAGCCCGCTCATTGCGATTTGCAGTACAGCGCAGCCTAACATTGGCACTGTTAAATTTCCTGACATTGTTGACGGTTCGAGAAGCTGTGCCATGCGAACACTAAACGGCATGCCCAGCGGGGAGATTACAGGCATATCCATATTAGAGGAGGCCAGCAGTGGACTGATAAAAGCTGGTGTTGTTGTTGTCGTTGTTGCAGGGTTTCGGATGCACAGTCCAAGTACTAGGCAACCCTGTTGCCATTGAGTAAGTAGGTAGTTTAAATAATAAAGACTAGTGCCATTTCGCGATGGTTGTACAGGTAGGGAAAAAACCTTGTTGACATCGTGGGGTTACGGAAGCGTTAAAAACGGAACAGTCAACGGTATCATTATGAACCGGCTCTAAAGAGGAACTAGGACCATTTCGCAGTAACTTTCTATTGCAGAACCCTCTCTTGACCTTGACATGTGAAGCCAGGGTTTTCGTAATCCAGCAGGTGCTCGATACTTCACAGGCGTCACACAATTTATGCAAAGGAACGTGACACGCCTACCGATTGTGATCTATTGTTTTATTGATAAGGTACCTAATAAATACTGGGTGAAAACCTGACATCATGGCTCCAGCCAGCCTCTAATGTTCTACTTAGTTCTGTTTTCTATGTAAGATATGTACAAAAAAAATGTTTAAATAAATAAATAAATAATGCGTGGTTGCGTGCACATGATTGATATACTACACATATGTATATTTTCTTGTAAATACATACATATCATACATAGAAACACCCAGACCCGAGACAAATATCTACAGAACATGCAAACATTTGTCCTTTGTTTTGTATATAAGTAATATATCAATCATGTGGTTCCCATAATACAAGCTCTGCTTAGTTTGGGGCTACATGATGCTGTGTGATAGTCCAGCATTATTTATTTATTTATTAACTGCTTAAAAACCTCACTTAATTTAGACAACGTATAGATGTGGATTTCTAGGACCAACAGACTGAATTCTGTGGAAGACAGATTTTTCATAAAATAAATATTTATTTTATTTATTAACCTCACCAAACACATTACAATCAACTTAGATTTAACTAAATTTGAGAAAACTTTTTTATGTTAGATTTATAATCAAATATGCAAGTATAACTTACTTACTTTTCTTAGTGTTGCATGCATAAAAATCTTTCGCTTCTTTTTAATTCAACCTGATTCGAGAAATCCAAAGAAACCTGTCTCCTAATTTTGAAGGATTCGCGCAATCGCGCAATCAATCGCGCTGGGCAGGAGATGGATGCTGCCCAATGTCCTGGTATATTACTAGCTTAGTTTCCTCTTGCGACACTGTTTGCGCCGGATCTGGATATATGCTTAATATATGTATGCCCAATGTGAGCTGTCTCCGGCTCATACGAAGAAGAAGAAGCTGTCTCCATTTCCAGAATCTTTCCAAATCTTTTAACATAAGCTTTTAACAATAACAGCCTATTCAGTTCACTGCTGGACATAGGCCTCCCAAAAAGGGGGGTTTTACATGCCGGCAGAAAATTTAACCGTGCCGATAAACAATCCGCAAATTAATTTTCTGCCGGTTTAGCTTCACTTACCTACTACTGATTCCAAATATACCAAAACAAGCAAAAGGTTGGGAAATGTGAAATGTTCGTCCTTCCTTTACGCAAAAACTATTGAACACTATTGTGTTCAATAGTTAGTAGTATAAAGTTTCGGCTTATTAGCCGAAATATAAAGTTCGCATAAGATAATTCTAGATCTGGAATAACATTACTTTTTATTCGTGTAGGTACGTATCACATTAGCGACGTCGAGAGCGGAAGCTAGTTTTACTATTACTTAGCGTGATTCGTCTCATTAAAAGGGACAACAACGCCTACAATGGGAATATTAGGGAATTTTACTAAATAATTGTAGAGTTCTTTGTAACTTAAATACAACGTTATGAAAGTCTGGATAATAAACTTTCCCATAAAGAAACACCTTCCTACGCCAGGTATAGCGACCAAACGGTGCTTTGTGTGGCAGGTACCGGATAAAATGCCGAGGGTTGGTTTTTTACACCCACTTTGGGATTCCCCATTGTAGTCCAAAATTGATTTACAACTTTTTGACGTGAATTGTTAATTTATTCTACTAGGTAAACTCTTGGAGTTTTCTCGACTTTGTCCATGTATTGTACTTCTTTGTAACCTTTTCTCTTATTTAACACCCTTTAAGAAGGTTTCTTTTTGAATGCGAACGCAAGGCAAGACTTGTATTGTACAACCCCTAAATCGAAAAAGTTGCATCATATCTATGGAATAACTAGCAGTACTAACGTACAAAGGAGTGCTCGCTTGAACAAAAATCTGTGCTTTATTCTTTCCAGCCAGTGTCTCGTTTCCTTTATAATGTTACATAAAAGAGGAAACGTAACACAACACCTATCTGGAAAAATCAGGCACATATTTTTGTTCAAATCAAACACTCCTATGATGATATCCTTGATTATATAAAACTCCATATGGCAATATTGGCTCTACGTTGATTGTCAACTGACTAGTCAGCCCCACTAACTAGCGGGGTGATCGGCTAACTGTGTTCCAAAAAGAAATTATTGTCACCGATACTGTTTTAACAAACTGTGATATTTTGTAAATTTACGTTCATTAAATTTCGTTGGAAGAAATGTCAAAGTTTGTAAAAACAGGATCGGTGTTGATAATTTCTGTTTGCAACAGAGTTAGCCGATCACCCCACAGTTGAGAGCTAGCCCGATTGCATTCTATTGCATGGTCTTCCTATATCAACGTCTACGACTAAGTCAGTTTTTTATACCACTAATTTAGCAAACAGGCATACGGTCCTCCTGATGGAATGCGGTTCTCGTAGCCTATGAACGCCTGTAACACCAAGAGCGAAAAATGCGCGTTGCCGAACCCTTTATAAATTTTAAACACCCTTTTCGAAAAGCCGATGGCAGTTTCGGGGGAAAACTTCGGCAGAGAGACAATCCACAGCTTAATTATAAATTTGAAAGTGAGTATATTTGTTTATCGTCTTAGTCAACAGGACGCGCCATTGTGTTTTCAGCATTCAAAGCTTTCCTATCACGTCTAGTCAACCGATCAATGACCGATCAACATGAAATTTCGCAGGCACGTTACCAGGGGTACAGAAAAACACATAGGGTATTCAGAAAAACCCGAGGGATCGAAAAATAAATTTTAGACGAGTTTACAAAATCTACAATAGTGGATGTGAAGCCGGCGGAAGCTGCTTAATTATATTTAAAATTTTGTACCTTGCAATCAAATTTGTGATACATTTTAAGGTATACCAAATGGGATATCGACCAAATGATTCTACACGTACGCATACAATAGTTCATGGTAAGTAAGTATTTGAAAGGAAACCTGTTGGAAGATTATGTGACACCTAATTTTGAAAACTTATTATATTTGATTATCTTACCTCATACAATAAAGGTTAGTATCGTACCCACATTCTCCAAATAAGCTTGAATTAAGCGATATGGGTAGTATGATATTACTTTATGTTGATTTAAAATAATTTTTACTTTCTTCTTCGTATGAGCTAGTGACCAACTCTGTCGGTGTCGGAGTTTTTAGGCCGCCCGAAAGCCTCCGACATGGCTTTACAACTGATTTTTACTTTGAGAACGTGGAAATATTTGAATATTAGTAGTATTAGTTTTGTTTTATTTGTTGCTGTTGAATAAGAAAGTCTATAAGTAAATTTTTAGAAGTGCCTTTGTTGTCTGCAGTATTACGTACCTACTTCTTGTATTAATTGTAATCGCATACGTCTGACTAGAAATTAATAATCTATTCATGAAACTAACGTGAATTCACTAATTCATATTGAAAAATATTTTAGTAGGTAGTATAGTTCTTTGTGAAGGGTTTGTCCGGGGAAGTACACTACGCCTATTTCTGCCGTGATGCAGCTTTTCTGTGTTTCGGTTTGAAGGGTGTGGGTGTCGGTGAAATTACATGCACAAGACTCTTATCATCTGCCTCAATTTGATGGACGCAGGGCGTTGCATGCTAGACGGGACGCGAAGGGAGAGCTTCGCGCTCACATTCTCTGATGAAGACTCGCTTAACGAGTCGAAACGTTGTCGGTGCTTTCACCGACGTAACGGTATGAAAATTCCCGTTTTTCAATATGAATAAATAAATATTCATTTTACAGGATGATCAAATAGTTTTTAATTTCCAAACTGGGGTTCAATTTCAGATTTGCAAATGTTTGCATTTTTTTTATGGTACTTGAAGATGGAACAAGCACATGGTCCACCTGATGTTAAGTGGTAACCATTACCTATCACAAAGCATTGCATCATAGATCACGTTTTTAGATGTTTTACCACTGTACTAGTTCATGACCTCCATGTAATTGTTAATAAACATCTTTTCTGGAGTATTAATTAGTGTTCTCCGAACGTGTTAATATGTACTTATGTAATTAGGATAAGGGGTTATTTACTAGCGTAATCGGTAGTTAATTATCCTACAATAAGTAGTAATACTTGAACAATACTTGCAATGTTACATTACGTGAAATACATAACAGTACATAGGGCGATCATGAATATTTAAATCTGACGTATCGTTAGAGCGTAGTGAAAAATTTTGGCCAATGATAAAGTGTTATTTTGAAGCTACGCTTTCTCATTGGCCAAAATTTTACGTCTACACGATAAGAATACTTTTACGCTAGTCTTCGTGATCGAGTTCGAGCCTCAGTATGAAGGTACCTACGTACTCTACCTTACCTTATTTCACTAATATTAGGCCTGGTTTATGTAACTATTTAGGTAAATTCTTAGTCATATATAGCTATATGTATGTTTTAGTATGCATTAAACTACAGTATTTCACAGAAACAGTTTTTAATTGGAATTCCATCCAAAATATCGCTGTTAACATGAGCACATTTATGTACTAAAATTATCTTGCTTATTTACTTTTTACTTTACTATAATAAGCAAATTAATAGGATTAGATAATGTTGAATCAAGCAGTGGCCTATTTAAAAAAAATATTTCAGTCATTGTGAATAAAAACTATGTTTATCTGTCTCGCAGGTTTGTTATTCATGAATTATTATATTTTAGCCCTAAGAGAAATTTGTTACTTATGGAATAGAAACAATTGAAATTTTTAAAGAATTTTTATTTTATGTTTTAGTACAAATACAAGGTTTCTTTATTTAGTAGGAAACATAAGGAACACGTCTATGTCCAGCAGTGGACTGATCTAGGCTGATGATGATGATGATGATGATGATGTTAAGGAACACTTTAGTGAATAGTGATAAACAACGTATTGTTCTAAAAATTGTTACATTCTAGGTACGTTCGTAAGCCTTTCTAATATAAAAACTATTTTGATTTTAACTACTAAATTCGGTAATTATTAGCAAGTTTGAATGTTAAATCATTTGGTAAGTATTTTAACACCAATTTTAGAAAGAGGTACTTACATAATTACTTTAGCTAAGTACCTACTTACAACATAATATGGATAGTGACGGCTTCGCCTGAATAGCGGCACATTGACTTAATTTTTATGTACATTTTATTATTCACCCAAAAGTTAAAACAAACTCTAAAGTTAAGCCTACACTTCTACACTAATATTATAAAGAGAAAACATTTGTATTTGTGTGTGTGTGTGTGTGTGTGTATGTTTGTAATGAATAAACCCAAAAACTACTAAGCCAATTTTAAAAACTCTTTCACCATTAGAAAGCTACATTCACCCTGAGTAACATAGGCTGTATTTATTGCTAGAAAAGATTAGGGATCCTTACTAAAACTTAATTAACGTAACCCAAGGTGTAAAAAAGTGCCCTAACCCGTGCGAAGCCAGGACGGGCCGCTAGTTAAATATAAATTACGAAGAATATTTTTTCAATAACAAAAAATACCGCAAATATATTTTTTAAAGGGCCTTGTGAATCGATATATACGTTAAGTTGAGGACTCAATTGCATTTAATAAGGGTTGCCCGGTCAGCAGTGGACTGGTATCGACGGTTGATTATTTATTAATTTATGCCCCATAACATAGGTAATTGCTTGGCACAACAAGTACGAGGTACTACGAGTAAGTAAAGAAAATTTTCATCAACTTGAAGGTCTTAAGAAGTACCATTCTTAAGACTAAGTAAAAAATTGCCGGTTTTCTTTTTTATAATAAAAATATAATAATTATTACATACATTTTAAATTAATATTAAAATTAAATTCATATTTATTATTAAAGCCCCCGCTCGGGTTAAGGCCTTCTTAAGAGTACCAAGTACGAATACATCGGATCCATTACTTTACCGTAAGTAATATTGAACAATAGTACTATACGAACGATCAATGAGAGACAACGAAGCGCTTCCTTTCATAATACACAATTTCTATTGCTATTATACACATTCCGTAATGAGTTTCACATCGAAATCTTCCTGCTTTTAAGTAGAGCATTGTGCATTATCATTGTGTTCTTATATCAGTCACCTACTTTCTCGGTGATCTAACTAATGGGTCGATATGTGAACCGTCGCCTCATCTTTCTCTAAACTAAGGTTCTTTAATAGATGAGTTTGATTTCGTATCTTTATCCCGAAAAGGTCAATCTACAATACTCTCGAAAATCAATAACATTTGCTCAAAGACTTTTGTATTTTTTCATAGAACTGGCTTGTAAAGTTACGCCATAATTTAACCGGGTATCTGTATTCAGTTGACATTGAATTTCAATATATTTAGGTTCGGGCCTCAAAAGTAAAAGAGGAACCTTTATAGGATCACTTCATTATCCATCTGTCTGTCTTAAAATTATTTAGGGCAATAATTATAATTAACGTTTTACGTTATAATTATCACTATCACTACATAGTTTACAACAAAGTCACTTCTCGCTGTCTGTCTGTTCCTATGAATGCTTAGATATTTATGCGGTTTTTTAATAGATAAAGTGATTCAAGAGGAAGGTTTAATATATAACTTGCAGCCGTGCAAGACGGGGGTTTATCGCTAGTTTAAAATAAATAGAATAGTTCTAGACCCTTCGGGTACTATTTCAGTGTACCTATTTCATCACGAAAAGTTACTTACTTTTTACGATGATCTAACAAACGGGGCGGCGCATCGATTTCTTGGAATTGTGTGGATATAAAACTGATATAACATTACTGTTGCGCGCGCGCAGCTTCGGGTCAGATGTGCAATGAGGCGCTTTCGCTTGATGCAATCTAATCCTTTACTTGCTTCTGGTCCCGGCTTTGGTCATTTTAGTTATAATAATATTTACAGCTGAAATAGTGTAGGTAGGTACGTTAGTCACGTTGGAGCACACCAACGAAGCTCCTCCGTGTAGCAGAGATAGTCGCCGTAGCCAAAATCGGTCGGGGTGAATCATAAGTATGTTCAAAGCCTTTATGCAATTCAATAAAATAAGATTGTACTTGAACCTGAAACTGAAGGCATTGAAAATTACAATGGCCGGTCTAACCGCTTTGGAGCAATCTCATCCAGACGCGATGATGAGCATCCATACAGTTCCGGCCACAAATTGTGACAATGTGTAGGTGTTACCTGATTGATAGAACGAACGAAACAAGCATATTGCAGTTAAACCCAGTATCCATTAAAAATGAGCAGAGTACCCTAAAATAAAACTTAAATTTGAAACTTAAAACGTTCCCAAATGGCATCGCCATTTACCCGGAGATCTATCATGAAAGTGATTTTTTACTTGATAGTGTATCCACTATCAGTGAAGATATCGCCCAAGATGGATCACGTTTGCATAGAAAGCAATTCACTCTGGATTTGAAGATATAGTCGATAGTTTGCCAAGTTTTTGGTTCGAACCACCGAAGGTTACCAGCGAATAAATTTAAGAGACAGGGGACCATTTTTTTTCGTGTTGAACGACGGTTGTCAACGGTTGTTATTTTTGTTAGATTTTATTTTCTAGTGCTTTTCTGGTTTATGTTAATAATAATTAGGTCGTGGCATTTGAACCAATATAGGTCAGTACTAAGACACAAGTGTAGTGAAATGGAATAAAAGTGGTCTGTAATTCTCTGATTAAAAAGAATGTTTAACGATCTTTTTTTGTTAGTATAGTCGCCATTGCTATAGAAGAACAGGATCAGACTGAATACTGAACGACTGAACTTATAAACCATTGTCTCATGTTATTATGAACAAGATACTGGCAATATTGTGGAAAAATTATCCCAGAAGCCATTGAATAACGAATGAAATCTAAGACAAATGAATCAATAAATAGAAATTTTAAAATATAGACCAATTCAATTCACTCATTAAATCTTACAGATAGCCAATCAAACGGACGTTTACTAATAAAACATTACGAAATTCGCCTTTAGTAGGTTGAATAGATCTTAAGCAACACCGCGTCTAAATAAAACTATACGATGGACTTCTTAAACTCTATTCTGAAGCGGCTTGGTTTGTTAATTTTGAGTTTTTGTACAGAATGAAATTGAATTCAGCCGATAATTTATGTGGAATCAGGTCAATCCATAGAACTTTAATTTTAAACAGTTATTTTAATAATTGAAGGCGGAGGAAGTGTGTGTAAATTTTTCGACTCATTTAAATTTTACTGTAGTATGTTTGCAGACAATAGTGTCACATTGTTTTTCCTTCACGGTTTCAATACCTTCTATCAAAAGCTAATAACATCTGAAATATTTAAATTGTGATGATTCAGGTGTAATTTGGACTGACAATAATATTTTGTTGATCATATCGTACGCAACAGGAAAGGGAAATCGTATTTTATTGCACAGCCGATATATATATTATTATTTTTGTGTTTCCAAAAAAAATACCTATATAAGTAGAACCTATATGAGTCGATTTGTTCCCATAACATAAACTCTTCTTATACATTTGGGATATATAATGAGGTATGAAAATGTCAAGCATTATTAATTTATATTTATATCTAACGTAGCAACTTTTAAAATAGCTTCTCTATTAGACATTTATCTAGAAGGATCGTTAAACGAACAACCTACGTAAAATTTTACTAACACGTGTTTTTATTAATTATACAATAATTCCGACGTTTCACTACAAGCACAAAATCTCGTCAAAGTATTTTAGTAACACAGACTTGATTATTTTTTATTTTCATTGTTTAGATAATTTGACTATCTTAATTTATAGACAAGGATTTAAGGTTTTCAAAAATAATATTATGCATGATTAAGTACCTACCTAGTATGTAAGATTAATGCTTGCAAAAACAGCTGCGAGAAAGTCCGTCTACCGGACGTACCGGACAGACGTATGTTGTAAATAGGGTAACGAAACTGCACAGCAATCGCCTCGACACAATTCCATTTACACTGTCGTAACAGAGAACTTAAAACATGTCTAAAACATACCTTGAAAATTTTGAGGGTTGCTCCAAATTTAAAATAATCCTCCACTTATGGTTTCCGAAACACTGGCACAATTTAATCAAAACACTGTAGTTTTTTTTCTTTCTTTGTAATATCACGTAAGTCACGTCACTGTGTTCGAAAACATTTTAAATTTTTTTGAATTCGGGTCGTGAAAGTTAGCGTGCGCGGGCGTCGTCGTGCGGCGGTCAGCGGTCGCGGTCGGGCGCGAAGTGTTGCCTCTACGCCACCCCACTATGTGCCGTAGTACTTCTCTGTGGGTCTTCGAGCCTCAAGTCTGTTGTCGAAACCGAGATAAGGACCCGCTCCCCGCTGGGCCCTAATCCTTTGGAGTCTATGAACTTTGTCACAGTTTTGTCGACGGAATTGTTTGTATCTTATGAAATAGTTGCGTTAGTACGACTGATTGGCAATTAAGACTGCTAAAACTCAATACTCAATATGTTTATTGTTTCCATAAGTAAGAAGCATACTTAAAGGTTGCACAGATACCAGATTACAGAACTTTTTAAATAGGAACAAGTGATAAAAATATTTCCGAAATCTATCCTCCCAAAAGGTTGCATTGCAGCAGGTTCCGGTCGAAACCTTTGTACGCGGACGAATAAGTAGGCGTTACTTTAGTTTTTTTTATTATCTCTGTAGATGTAGGTACCTGAGGCAAGATGCTCGTGGACATTGTGACAAGTGATTTATATGAAGATACGTTTGTTCTGTTGGGACGGTACTAAAGCTAAACGCTTTGAGAGATTGAATGGGCAATTCGTTTTATTTGTTCATAGGAAGATTTTCTTTGACTTTGTCTTATTGTGAATAGGTAGGTGCCTATACGTATCCGGAATTTCTACTTTGGTTCCATTTCACATTTTATTTTTGTGCTAAAATGAGGTTTCTTGCAGCATTTGCTCACATTGCAACATTTATATTCGTCAACATAAAACAACTAACAACATCGAATAAAGAACAATAGGGCGGGAAATTTTTGCATCTAGATGCCAAGATGATGATAGTTTGTCAAGTTTGTTCTAGAACGACGGCGTGATTTTTATTTTATTTTCTATTGTTTTTCTGATTTATGTTGCGTAAAGAGTAATAGATAATGCTGGAAGTTATCACAGCATCATGTAGCCCCAAACTATGCAAAGCTTGTTTATTGGGAACCACATGATTGATATACTACATATAAAACAGTTTTTTAATACATTCATATCATACATATAAAACACCCAGACCCGAGACAAATATCTGCAGAACTTGCAAACATTTGTCCAACGGCGAGAATCGAACCCGCAACCTTCTGCGTCTCAGGCGGACCTTCGCCCACTGCGCCACAGAGGCACAGATAGCGCTTTAACTACGTACTACGTACTTAAGTACGTACGTACGTGTAAGAAGACACAATTGTAGCGTCTACTTGTTGCCGTTATTGATATTGAGCAAAAAATGGCAAAAAATAATCACGTTTGTTGTTATGGCCCTTAAATATTTAATTTACTCTGTTTTTAGTATTTGTTGCGAGCGGCACCAGAATTACATCAGTAAAAATTACAACTGTCTAACTATCACGGTTCATGCAGCCTGGTGACAGACAGACAGACAGACAGTGGAGTCTTAGTAATAGTAATAGGGGCCCTTTTTTACCCCTTGGGTACGGAACCCTAAAAAAGGAATAATACACACCACTGGCAATAAGTATACCTACTCGGTTTATTTTTAAAATAATCGTTTAATGAGGATCAATCTGCCAATCAGGGTTTTTTTATAAATACCTACATAATCTCCATTAGCTGTACAATCACTATTAAAAGTAATTATTAGACAGAAAAAAATCGGTATTGTTTTTATACCTAATAAATAATTGTTTCAGATTGTATAGAAAACCATAACCAAAGCAACCATGTGAGTATACTGTATACAATGAATTTGATTATGTAGTAGATAGAGTCTTCGTGGAAATCCAATGGTTGAAATTGTGAAGAAAAACAGTGAGTAAACCTGTATACCTGAAATCTTATGGCAAAAAAATGAATTATTAAAATTTTATATAGTCACAACGTAACTAATCTACATATGCCCCCCTAAAGTTGGCTGCAAGTAGCGAGATAGTTCCTATATTTGGTTCATCATCGGCTTATAGCAGTCCACTGCTGGACATAGGCCTCCCCTAATAAGCGCCATTGCGCCATGTACTGAGCTCGACGCATACAGCTTCCACCTGCCTTTCGCAAATCGCCACTCCACCTGGCCGGAGGGGGGCGTGCTACACTACGTTTGTCGTTCCGCGGTCTCCACTCAAGAACTCGTTTGCCCCAACGCTTATCGGTTCTTCGACAGATATGGCCAGCCCACTGCCACTTCAGCTTGCTAATTCTCTGAGCTATGTATGTCGACTTTTGTCTTCGATAGCTCGCTGGGCGACTGTAAGCTGGTGGACTAGCCGTACTGTGAGTGTCCACGCTTCAGCTCCGTGTGTCATGACGGGTAGGACGCACTGATTGAAAACTTTTATTTTCAAACGTTGCGGTATGGGTGACGAGAAGACTCGACGTAGTTTTCCAAATACTGTCCAACCCAGCGAAATCCTCTTCTTGGTCTCCTTCTCAAAAGATCTGGATCTTCAAGGCTCAGTAAAAGATTCGACCAATCCTAGTACCAACTAGGATTGGTCGAATCTTTTACTGAGCCTTCATTCAGAGAGATATAAATCTGTTGTGACTATTGTACTAGATAATTAGTAGCGTTTCAATAAAAACTGGCAATGAGCTAGCATAGGAACTTGTCACGAGAGCGATAACTACCTACCTACTTGAAAAAAGTGGGCATGTTACTGAATGTATGGAATTGTCTCTGACTACCCCGATATCAATACCCAATAGATTTGCGAACTGAGCAATTTCTGGAGATATTCATAAGGAAAACATGATGAACAGATTTGAAGAGTGCGGTTATGAATGTGGAGGACCGATTAAACTGACAATATGACAAAGATGGACTATGTGTCATGAATTAGTAACTTTCGAATAATATGGAATTAAAAAAAATGGTGTTTAGTTGATATTCCATTTAACAGGACTAAGCGCTTCCAAACATTATTTATAATGCGCACTGCTAAAATATGGAATCAGCTGCCAGCATCTATTTTTTCATCGTCTTATGACCCTAACGGCTTCAAAAAGAGAGTTAATAAGCATCTTCTGGGAAAGCTCGTCCGATCGTCGACCTCACGAAAGCCCACGCAAGCCTCGAGGTCAAGAGCTGGCCCATCCTAAATAAAAAATACCCTGGGAGAGACCTACGTCCATAAGCGGACGGGTATAGGTTCATGATGATGATAATGATGATGTTATTGAACGTACTCGGAGCCGTGCTCAAGAGCTTGTCAGATCGAAAACTGACACCACCTTTTGTTAACAATTTCCTATAGTGTTGTCATGTGTGCGCTAGTTGAGAAAAAAATGGACAATAGTGTGAGATAAGTGTGAGTTGGACAAAAAATAACTCAAAAGGACGTAGAGTTCAGTGTGGTCTCGTTGTCAGCAATATGTAGATATAAGTATACAGATAAGTTAGTACCATGTCACAATTATAGCTCTTGCTGACGGACGGTTCTCGATCATGGAACGAGTAAATTTTTAAACCGACATGACTGATTAACATGATTAAACTAAGCGAGCAGTTGTTTTTTGCGGCAAATGCAACTGACGCGACGCGCCCAATTTAAATACATAAAAAACTTGAGAGGTGTCAAGGGACACCCGGATGGAACGAAGTAGCTTTCTATGAGAGAGAGAGAGAAAGAGAGAGACAGAGAAATACGCGCACGCCGCACGGCTTCATTGAAGTATTCTGTGATACAGATCACATTACATAAATTAAAACTAAAAACATGCAAAAAGACGTAATCGCCATCGCGATTTTTGGCAGCCCAAGCCTATACGGCGAGGCTAAAGAGCACTTAGTATAGACGGTTGAAATAAGCGCACAAGTCTTTATACCATGACGTCATCAGCCCAACCATTTGACACAAAGTGTCGTTACAAGTTTTGGTCTTAATTTTTTCCGTCTAGCCCCCTTTCGCAACGCGCGATAAGGAACTTCGTTCCAAAAGCTATTTTATTGATTTTAATATTAGACGCAGCGGCAAACGGAATGCGTGTGCGTCAATCGCAACGCGTTTTCCGCAGCGTTTGCCGCAAAAAGCAACTGTGCGCTTTAGTAGTACAACTTTACAAAGTACAACAACTGTACAAAGTTTATTTCCCAGCTAAGTAAGTGGTAAATAAGGTTAAGGTTACCTTATTTACAACTTACCTGTAGGTAGTATTTACTTTTTAGGGAGTAAGTAAATACTTTTTGTTGGTACAAAAGCGCATCACTTAAGAACGGCCCCACCTTGAAAAAGGTTTTCTGTGAAATATAATATAAAGGCAAAAGTTGCTCGAAAAGTAAAAAAAAAAATTGAAAAAGCTTACAGTACTTTTTTAATGGAATTCAGGCATGATTTCAAGAAAGTGCTTTTTTCAATGAGATGTTTGTGTGTTCTCAATAATTTGGACAGAACAACGTCCGTCGGGTCAGCTACTTATATGAAAGTTCAACACCACCAAAAGAGTCTCTAATCTGAAAATTTTGAATGGAATAGGTAGGTACGACATACAGTATAAATGAAAAAGAATACTAAACAATTAAAATTATACAATACTTAAACTATACTCACTAAATATTATACCTAAATGTGAAAGTAAGTATATTTGCTTATTTTTTTGTTACGCTTTCACGCCTTAGCACACGTTGTTAGGGGTATATTCATCCTGGGCTTTCATCCATAAAAACTTAGAGTTCATGAGAAAATATCTTTTAGCGGGAGGGAAGCCGCGGACAAAAACTAGTACAGTATGTTGTTCTTTGTGATTTCGGCTAAATTATATAAAAATTACCAGAATCGTCTGATTCATCTTATTCTTACCTAAAATGTTGCATAATTGGATTGCGTGCTGTTTACTTAGAATCTGACCCATGACGGTCTCGATACCGCGGTCTACATTAACGTAACCAGTAACGAAGGTAAGCCACTGCAATTATTATACGTACAAGTTTGCAAGTACATTGGGTATTTATATGTTGAGGCACAGAATAACTAATAAGTATAGCCCACCTAATGTTAATCCCAGTCATTACGTCATGACATACGGAGCCGAAACGTGGACACTTAATACGGCTGGTCCACCAGTTTAAAGTTCCCTCAGCGAGCTATTAAACGAGCTATGCTCGAAGTTTCTCTGAACCATAGAATCCGCATCGAGATTATCCGACATAGAACTAAAGTTGTCTACATAGATCAATCTGAAGTGGCAGTGGGCTGGCGATATCTTCCAAGAACCGATAACCGTTGGGGTAAACGATTTCTTGAGTGGAGACTGGTCATCCCTTCGGCGAGGTGGAGTGACGATCTCCGAAAGGCTGCTGGTAGAAGCTGGGTGAGTCGAGCTGAGGACAAAGCGCCATGGCGCTCATTAGGGGAAGCTTATGTCCAGCACTAGACGGCATAGGCTGATGATGATGACCTGATGCTAAAGTAGTACCTCATGTTTTACACCGACGATATTAGTAAAGCTGACCTTATTGTTTTTAGCATACATACATGTAGGTATACATATTGGTTTATAAATAATAATATTTTAATGATCACGTATCTCTATTATTTCAAAAGTCCTTGATAAAGCCAGGTTCTTTTATGCGCTGACATTGACTGGTTTGGTAAAAATATATAAAAAGCTCCCATAACAATGATGTCAACATTACCAGTTTTATACTTTTCGGTTTTTGTCTGATGATAAAAAAAATGTACACCTTTGGCTTGTATAAATGTACGAATAGTTTTTTGAACTCTTAATAACTGTTATGTTAGTGCTTAAAATAATATTTCACTAAGTAATTAAGGATGGCCAAAAATAAGAAAAGATTGCTATAGTGGTAAAGTTTCGTTTGTTATTCACAAAAAAGTTTATAGTATTGGTACTCTTACTAATTTCATGTTCACGCAGTACTTATTACCTACTTCTTCGGTCTCGAATTTTTCTTCCGTTTTTTGATGATAAACTTATTCCATATTATGCAGTTTGTAATTTCAATAAGTCATGCTTGGGGACCATTTTCTCCTCTTGAATGACGTTTGTGTCATTTTTGTTCTATTTTATTTTCTAGTCTGATTTATGTCGCGTAAAATTATTAACGAGACTATCCAACATAGAACGAAAGTGGTCGACATAGCTCAGAGGATAATCTGCCGAAGAACTGATAACCGTTAAGGTAAACGAGTTCTTGAGTAGAGACCTGGGCTCGGCAAACGTAGTGTAGGATGCCCTCCAGCCAGGTGGAATGAGGATTTGCGAAGGCTGCTGATAGAAGCTGGATGAGTCGCACACAGGACAGGGCTCAATGGCGCTCATTAGGCCTATGTCCAGCAGTGGACTGGTATAGGCCGATGATGATGATGATAAAAATTATCGGCGTTTAACCAACCTACGACTATTCAGACAGTATAATAGGTACGAAATATTGGCAAAATTGTGACAATATTATCCCAGATGCCATTGAATAAAAAAATTAATGAAGGGAAGGCTGCAGTAGTATTAAATTATTATTATTACAGTAGTATTAAATAAGATACAATTTTTGTAAAGCTTCAAGTGCTGAATACAGCCTTCCATGTTCACCAGCACCGACATGTCAAGATGGCGCTTAGCGTATGTCCGAAGCCAGAAGTCAACGTGCTAGTGCATAACACTTTGTGTGCTGAATATCACAGCTCTCCATGTTCACCAGCACAGACTACTTTGAAACTCTTGCATAACTTGGCACCTGACATTGCAATAGTCTGGCCGATACTGACAATCGCATAAACCTCCATAGGAACCCCGGTAGTTGAGTACTTACTTTAACATCAGTATTTTAAGTACACTCGCACTCACCCTAATCACATCCTTGTACAGTCAAATACATGAACTATTATTGCGAATCCTAATAGAACTTGACCTCACCACTTGCTAAAATTGCCTGGAGACTAAGATCAGGTAGCCTTGTCTTCTGGAGTTATGTTCTAATGTAGGCAACGTAATCGTTGAATTACATACAACATTTGGAGCGCAGGGTCGTCACACCCACTTGTTGTAAAGCTGGGTGCTGAAGTGTGCTATTTTACGCGAAACAATAACAACAAAAACAACAACACCAGCCTATAACAGTTTGAACATAGGCCTCCCCTTATTAAGGGAATATCATCATCATCATCAGCCTATAGCAGTCCACTGCTGGACATAGGGCTCCCCTAATGAGCGCCATTGCGCCCTGTCCTGAGCTCGATGCATCCAGCTTCTACCAGCAGCCTTTCAACAAAAACGGAGCCGAAACGTGGACACTCACAGTACGGCTAGTCCATCGGTTTAAAGTCGCTCAGCGAGCTATGGAGCGAGCTGTACTCGGAGTTTTTCTGTAGGATACAATCCGTAACGAGTTTATCCGACATAGAACTAAAGTTGTTGACATAGCTCAGAGAATTAGCAAGCTGAAGTGGCAGTGGGCTGGCCATATCTGCCGAAGAAGCGATAACCGTTTGGGGTAAAGGGAATATACATACTCATAATCCTCACGCTGGGCTTACGAGTGGGGAACACAGGACACAGCTTCTCGCACCGCCTACGCTGCTGCCCGTCGACTTACAGAGAATTTAGATGTGCCGCAGTGCTATTTAATTTAATTCTATTTATTTAATTAGAACTATGCGTTTGTTAGCAGGGTGCACTACGGGCAAGTGAGGTTGGCTTGAATTCCCAAGGTGACGTTTAAAACCCCTTACTCCTCAATGCCCCTATTTTATGCAACCTGTACAAAATCTTAGTTGATTATGTATACCTAACATAGTTGCTTTTTATTTTATTTTAATAACAATGCAAAGGTGATATAATAATATTGATTAAACCCTTTATAATAAAGACATACTACAAAAAAAAAACGGAAGTTGCAGTGCTTAGTACACGTTTTAAGTAAGTAATACTGTCATTGTTATCCTTAAATTTGATTTTTCTATATAAGTTGAAAGAGCACAAAAATGTTTATGGATAGAAAAATAATTAGCGTAAGTGCACACTGCACATCTCATGTAGAAACAGCTTTATATATGTTTGTCTTCTATTATGCTATTATCCTGATTCCGGGTAGTGGCCACAAACTTATGACCCATAGATATAACAAACTCATAGAATATAATACTGCGAAACTCACACCACCTTAAAATGCAATTTAGTGATAACAGAACAGCGAGTTCCATGCTTTCATGGTAAACTCAGCATTCGGTGTCTGCAATTTTAGACCTGATCATACAACTTTGAATAGGCTATTAATTGAGAGACGGGAGAGAAAAGCAAGCACCAGTCTAATCAGTCCACTGTCAGAAATCCCCTAAAAAGAAGGGGGTTATGCCCCCGACGCTGCAGCGCTGGGTTGGGGATCGCAAGGCATAACTTCTCGCACCGTCGATGCTGCTGCCCGTTAGCGGCCAGGTATTTAAGCAAAGTTGCGCTATGCCCCAATCAGCTGATCATCAGACCCCAGTTTGTTAGTTACGAGTAGCAGGGTGCATGACGACTGGTGAGATTTTCTTGGGTTCTGAAGATAGAAATGAATACTTTTCACCTCGCGAATGGATCGCTAGTCAAGTTCAAAGTGTATCAAATAAGGTATCATCAATCGTCATTGCATTCAATATATTGTGGATAAACATCTGAATATGTCACTTTACACATTCTAAGTGGTTAGGACCGTTACAGCAATCCCTCATTATTCTGCTCTGCTTATGTTTATGTCATTTGAAACGTTTTACGGTTGCATGTTTATAAATACCTTAGTTATTGCAACAACTCAACGATATAAGTACCTATCTATATATGTTTATGAGTCTCTAGTACTCATAGTACAGACTCTGACCATTTTGGCATCAATTGACCGTGTGTGAGATGTGGCGCATATTTGTTTATTTATCGAGCTCGATTCCCGCCGCGAAACAAATATTTTTATGTTCTGCAAATATTTGTCTTGGGTGTTTTATTTTCTATGAATGATATACGTAGATATATATTCACAAAAGAAATTGTATATCAGTCTTGTGGTTCCCATAATACAAGCTCTACTTAGTTCGGGGCTACATGATGCTGTGCAGTAATGTCTAGCATAAGTAAAAAATTCAGTTTCTTTTGACTGCTTGTACACGTAAATATTTTGTAAACAGTGTTGATACGGCGGTCCACAGGATGTGGCCGAGTCAACTCACAGTTAACTCTTTACCTTGGTCAATTGCTTCACTAAAATGAAAAATAGGTAGGTAATGTACTGTTGAAACATCTATACTACTATATAAAGAGGTAAAAGTAAGTTTGTATTTATGTTTGTCCGAGCATAACTCTCGAACCGGTGATCGATTCTGCATGAGATTTGGTGGTTCAATAAGAGTGTATAAGTATTTGTTTGTTTTTCTAGGAAGCATTTGAGTTAAATCCGACAGGGGGCCATTAAGATATGGGGTTCCAAAAGGGGCCAAAAAAAATTTCATTTCAATAAACACAAAAATATATTGAGTGGGGTATCAAGAGAAAAGGTTTTGTTTGTACAATTAAAAATTATTTTAATTTTATTTCTAGAATGTATAGTTTTTGAAACACGCCAAAAAGTATTGGTATATGTATGTTTGTTCGAGCATAAATCTCGAACCGTTGATCCAATCTGCATACAATTTGGTGGGTCGATAAGTTGTAAATGAAATTTTTGTTGGGTTACTGGTTAATGGTTTTAATATGAGTTACATCAGACAGGTAATCAAAATATGGAGTCCCAAAATGGACCAAAAAAATTAAACTTATGCAAATATATTGAGTGAGGTGTCATATGAATGTGTTTTGTTCGTACATTCCAAAATGGTTTTTATTTCTAATGGTAGTCATTAGATAAACATGTAGAATAGAAAAATGTTTCTTCTAAGTAGGTACAATAATTTTATTTGTGTTCAGATTAGTAGGTAGTAGAGTTGTTTGTGAAGGGCTGACCCGGGGAAGTACCGCCATGCCTATTGCTGCCATGAAGCCACATTGCTGTGTTTCAGTTTGAAGGATGTGGGTGCCGGAAATTACAAGCACATGAGGCTTATCTCTTTCATTCCTCAAGTCGATGGACGCAGGGTGTTGCATCATAGGGCAAGTTCCAAACAAGCGTGACTTAAAAAGAAATACTTTCTTATAAGTAATGGTTACCACTTAACATTAGGTGTGCCATGCGCTAGTTCCATCTTCAGGTATCAAAATAAATTGTACTCAAATCTATGTTCGTTCTTCTAGTAAGTGCTATAGGACCGTTGCAAAAGTCACTTGTAATAGAAAAAAAAACCGAAATCGGTTTACCAACACCACCACACAAACGTTAAAATTTTCTAGCTTAAAAATACAATGAGTCCGCCCTAGTTATAATCATTACTCAAGAACTTGCGAGCTCTAGAACAGCTGATTTTGATACACTTTGTCCTTGACTTATTGATGATGTTTTTGGTAGCTCTTCTTTAATTTTCGTGCCACATAGAATAAAAATAAATTTACTGAGCATTACCTGAGGCTCTGCAAATGGACACAACACATCTCTGTTGACAACACATCTCTGTTGACAACACATCTCTGTTGACAACTCAAATCTCTGACAGACATATCTAAGAAATCTCTCTCCTTTTGTACTCTCCTTTTGTAATTTTTTTCAGAAATACAGGCATATTTAAGTGGTGATTATCACTTCGTAGAGAATCCTATGTCTATGGTATAAAGGAATCTCGGCAGCATCATCGACGTCTTGATTATTTAGTTACTGCTTATGGCTTGCTTCCTGCAGTCTGTCTCACGAGTCTATCGAATAGGTACTCTGACTTTACGAAGAAGCATTCTGATTTCTGACAATAATGAGTGCCAATCTATCTAAATCATGTCGTTGAAAACTATGTAGATTATCTAGATGCTTGATTTAAATAAAAAAACAATTTCATCTAAAAATATCATTTTTCAATACATAACCTACCTATGTCATGCAACCTTCATAAAAAGTTAGTTATAATCTGCCTCTAGGGTAATACTGAGAGTTAAATTCGGAACCTCAAATTTTGCATTTTTTTTTTAATTCTAATAAAGTCCCATCTCGCCTCGGCTTCGGTACCATAGATGCCACACCAAAAATAATTCATTAGAAATTCGAACAGGCCTTAGGTCCATAGCCTCGTAGGCTGCAGAACTTGCGAAGGTAGAGTAAGTTTTACCATAATATTACCACACTAAACATTTTTTTAAATTTATGGACCACATTAACTATGGTTAAATAAAACGGTGTCAATAAAATTTTTCTTCGTAAAGGAATAATAGAAAAATTACACATTAAACAAACAACAATCTTCAAAAATTGAGGAAAAATCCTGTACAATATTGCGAAAGCTTGAACGTGATATACATACGAACTGCTTTAAGTTTGTTTATCTTGTCTACGAGCTCTATAAATAAAATAAACGAAAAGGGCCTAAGGCTAATTGGCCGTAATTGCCTCTAACTTATGCAAATGTTCTTTTACGTCTAATTAATATATCTCGACGAGGTAAAGCAATGTTGCAATCACAAACACGTAGCGAGAAAGTGCTAGAAGGAAAACCCCCAGGTGTTGTATCACAGTATTATTTATGCAGTCAGCTATGATTTATTTATAATTTGATCTCTGAAACGCATTAAATTATTCGTCGATTTTGCTGGCGCAAGTGACACACACCGCACTCACACTCACCAGCCTATATCAGTCTACTGCTGGACATAGGCCACCCTTACTAAAAAGCTATACGCCCATAATCCCCACGCTGGGTATGCTAGTTGGCTTCATCATCATCATCATCATCATCAGCCTATAGCAGTCCACTTCTGGACGTAGGCCTCCCCTAATGAGCGCCATTGCGCCCTGTCCTGAGCTCGACGCATCCAGCTTCTACCAGCAGCCTTTCGCAGATCGACACTCCACCTGGCCGGAGGGCGTCCTACACACTACGTTTGCCGAGCCGCGGTCTCCACTCAAGAACTCGTTTACCCCAACGGTTATCGGTTCTTCGGCAGATATGGCCAGCCCACTGTCACTTCAGCTTGCTAATTCTCTGAGCTATGTCGACAACTTTAGTTCTATGTCGGATAGTCTCGTTGCGGATAGTCTAGTTGGCTTGGTGGAGCCAAACTCACCTGCATGCAAGATGGAGGGAGATCCTTTACATCCCTAGAGCAATTAACGGCTAGAGATATTGCCAGGCTTATATTTAATAATATTTTTTTTTTTTTTTGAAACTAGGAATAAGGTATAATACATTTTTATCTTACTAAAAATATTATGACTAAATTAGGTAGCATGCAATATAAAATTTATTTATGTTCTATGGTAAATTTCAGTAATAGGCAGATTCCAAAAATTCTTTGAAAAATTCAGTCAAAACCTAGGTGGGCATCTATATGATTTATTATACTAGGAAGTTAACAAGGAAACAAACAGGCATACAGTCGTTATGTTGATAAGCAATTACCGTAGCCTATGAACGCCTGTAACACCACGAGTTGTAATGATGGCAGTGACTGGACCCAGTGTCTCGGAATTTCGGACCTAGTGACTGGGTACAATGTAGACCAAACTGAAAAAAAACTATCCAATCTCTTTGATGTAGACGGTATCGGCATTAATTGAGATTACTGTGGACAAGGTCCGGAAAATAGAACAGGTTACTAGACAGCTGGACTCACTGGACTGGGTTGAAACTACTATCCACACTTACCCAATGATATATCTATGGTCAATTTAATAAAGTTGAGCAGGCGGGTGATCGGCTAACTCTGTTGCAAACAGAAACGATTGACACCGATCCTGTTTTAACAAACTGTGACAGTTTGTCAATTGGCGTTCATTGAATTTCAACGGATGAAATGTCAAAGTTTGTAAAAATAGGAACGGTGTCAATCATTTCTGTTTGCAACAGAGTTAGCCGATCACCCCGCAGAGCTATCACTAGTTTTTTATACTAAATTTGGCCTGGCGAGCCACATCGAGGCTCATGATAAGGACTAAGTATGTAAAGCGTTAGCAATAATCGAAATCGATTAGGAGGACATTATAAAGCAAGCATAAAAGCAAGCTGCAGGACGAATCGCATGCTCTAAGCAGATTTTTTTCCAGGTCTGAGGCCTCATTTACTAACTCAGTTGCACACCGAAATGATAAGCACCGGTCCTCTTTTTATAAACGTTGACAGTTTGTCAATTGATGTTCTTTGAATTTCGACATATGAAATGTCTAAGTTTGCAAATAAAGGTCCGGTGCCAATCATTTCAGTGTACAACTGAGTTAGTAAATGAGGCCTCTGGTTCTTCTTGTGGTCATAGTTCTTGATACTCGCAGTTATGTGGCGTTAGTGACTGATCTTAAGTATGAAGAACTATTAACTCATTTAGTTACTCAGTTGCACACCGAAATGATAAGCACTGGTCCTGTTTTTACAAATTTTGATAGTTTGTCAATTGATGTTATTTGAATTTCGACAGATGAAATGTCAAAGTTTGCTAATAAAGGTCCGGTGCCGACCATTTCAGTGTGAAACTCAGTTAGTAAATGAGGCCTCAGAGCTTGTCGTTAGTAACTCAGCTTTCACGGAGATAATTGTCTTGAAATCATCGAGAAACTGGTGTGAAAACTTTAGCTATCGAGTAAGCCGGAAGTACCTACTTACACAGGAACTACTTGCATAGTCAGGCTTGCAAGATGTGCTTTACATTACAGCTTACCTACTTACAGGTAGTCCAAATACAGGTGCAATGACGAATTAAACTGTCTACAAAATTAATTAAATAAAATTTAAATAGCCTTTATTTACTGACTTATTAGCTAGGTATAATCTAATTATAACCAAGTACATCCTTATTATTATTATTTTAACTTTTTATTTGACACCGGCTATTTGTTGTTATTGACTTTTATTATTAAACTATTTGTTAGTCAGGTTGTCCTCTGACATAGGTTTCTATAACATAACGTGCCATTATCGGTCTAAAGGTAACTATAGAGTTTGTAAACTTCTTGAATAGATCCTGGATATTTGAAACAAGTACTAGGTAATGAATGATGCATGAATGCGGTCGCACGCGTCAGTGCGCAGATGGGTGCGTGGGCGCAGCAAACGCGCTCATGCACACAATTTTTGCTGAGAAAACTGAAAGTCGTATCAATCATTTCTTTGAAATAGGTTTTTAGAATACTAGAAAGCTTTGCTCTTACCTAATGTATTTTTTTATTTTTTTATTCGAAGTCGGTGAAATAGACCACATTTCACCGACTTCGAAAAGGCGGAGGTTCTCAATCGGCGGAACCTTCTTTTGGACTTTTTTTTGGTATGTCCACCGATAACTCCGTCAATTGTTGACCGATTTTTAAAATTCTTTTTTTTTTTAATGAGTATACTTCATAGGTGGTCTAATATAAATTTTATTCCTGAGGAATTCGTAATTTTCCAGGAAAACTCAAAATACCTCATCCTCACTTGTAATTTTCGTCCTATGATCATCAATATCTCCGTCAATTGTGAACCGATTTTCAAAATTCTTTAGAAGTAAGAAGTGATTTATTTGAAGTCGGTTTTTTTTAAAAGTCCTACTTGTTATTATAAAATTGAAAAAACATTTTAAGTGCATCTCATTTTAGTGCAATATCGATAGATGAAATTAAAAAATGATAAAACAAACAAACATTTGCCCAGCGGCGGGAATGGAACCCGCAACCTTCTGTTACTTATAAACTTATATATATGTAATATCTTTAAATAAATAAATAAATATATAGGCACTGTGCTACCATTGAGCAATGGATTATTTAAGTTACTTTACGGTACGGTATGTGCTTCTTAACTTACTTTAACTACGATCATCATGTACAATCACTGTATTATAGTGTTATACAGTTAATTTTGTTTACATCCATTTACATCAAAGTATGTCTAATTTGTTCAAAGTATGTCTATCAGTTTGTCGGTCACCAAACGCGGTGGCACGGATTCGGTCGGCGTGCTCGCAGTTGCGTCACCGGCCATCATGTTCAAGACACCAATCGGCTTCTTTCATTCAAAATACGCCTCGGTAATGGGTAATTTGAATTTGGATGAAGATAGTGAAAGGAATGACCAATCTGCATTGCATCCGCGAGGTGTATTATTCACACTAGCTTCAGCCCACGGTTTCATTCACACGTTATTTTAGTGTAGAGAGTAACTTAAGGTACTTATTCTACTTACATATCTATTTAGGCCAGAATATACTCTATAAATACCCATCCTGTTAGTAGCTTTTGCTCTTCATGATTGTAAAGCAAACAAGCTGTAATCGCAGTGAGCTGGTTATATCTGCCGAAGAACCGTTGGGGTAAACGAGATTTTGAGTGGAGACCACGGCTCTGCAAACGTAATGTAGGATGCTCTCCGACCAGGTGGAGTGACGATCTGCGAAAGGCTGCTGGGAGTAGCTGGATTTCGCGAGCTGATTACAGGGCGCAATGACGCTCATTAAGGGAGGTATATGTCCAGCAGAGAATTGCTATAGGCTGATAATGATGATGATAGCAAAGAAGTATACTAGATTTTTTTATATTAAAATTAATTGATTTAAACGCTAATAATAATTAACGTGCTAGTGTGTTGTATGTTAATGATAGTGCGCTCTGAGCAAATGTAATTGGTGCTAGAATTAATCGGTCTGGGTTGGGCGGACTGATGTCTGATTATGGAGTGAAAGTAAATCCTCCTTACGTGGATTGATCTAGATGCGAGACCTACTCTACTCGCGTATTCCTAAATATTGCTGAGTAAAAAGTTGTCATAACGGTGAGTCAGTTTTTTCTTCACTACGATGTCAGTGGGTCTTTTAATGTTGTTCGCTTGAATGACCGATGTCTTGATGTTTTCTATTTAGAATAGTGGCGGTCGAAAAGTATAGTCGGCAGGGAAATTAGTCGTTCATTATTAAAATTGTTAAAGTGCATTTTCCCAAAGTCCAATACTGAACATAGGCTCCTATAACACTGGCTAGAGCCCTCATCACTTATCACAATTTTATTAAAATCTGTGTTTATTATTTATGTACGTAGGAACAGAAGCGTAGGTTGTCCAGCAGCAAGATGAGTGGACGATATTACATCGATCATGGACCGAAACTGGGTGAGACGAGCAAAGAAAGGCCCAGACGCTGCAGTGGGTAAAGTGCGGATGATGATGATGATGAAGTAAGTACATACATAAGAACACCCAACAATATTCAGTAGGTATTCAGCATTCAGTAAATTTATTGTAACATAAAACTTATTTTATGCTTTTCAATTTGGTATAGAATGTGACAAAAACTTAATATAAACTAAAGGATTACTTAAAACCTACAAATATTTTTATTAAAAATGGTAGATTCCCTTTGTACTTAAACAATTATTACGTAGAGTTATAATACGTATCTGCGTACTTAGGTATTTTATCATTTTAAACTTTATCTACTAAACAGTAACCTCCATACTTATGACCAATATTAAAATTCAACCACACTGTTTGTTATTAACCAACAGTGAAAGATTGCAATGATTTAAGCATTGTTTATCTTTTGACAGAATTTTATAACTAAGGCCATAGGAACTTGAGGTAAATTTACTTGACTTATCGTTGGTACTGTATCACATAGGGCTTGCTGGTAGGTAGAGTAGGTATCGTCCTTTTACAAACAGAGGGCGATCTCAGTTCACGGCGCAGTTAATGCCCAATTTGATAAGAGAGAGCGGACATTCCCAATTTGCCCCGGGCCCCCTTGCGCGGGCGCACACGTGGGTTCGGTATTAGATGTGGTTAGATCGTAAATAGAACTCAACTGGCTCATAAGTACTTATTTAAGTATATAACTAAGTGTACTGCATGTTCCTATGGTAAAATAAATGAGTATGAGTATAAAAACGACTGCGGTTTAAATTTTTGGGTCGTTTTTTAATGTTTAGATATATATTTTATTTTTTATTTTATCAGTTATTAGTCAGAATAGGAACCAAAAAAATCATACGACGGTACATAATCCGTACAGATTCTACCTGACTAATGTGTACATGCCTACCTAGTACTAGGTACTGAGTTTCGGACAAATAAGTAATGATGAGATACACTGAAAATGAAAATACACTGCTCTAAAGCGCTCGTGGCGTGGTTAACTTCGGTGCTCTTAGCAGATCACCTTGGTTAAGCAACACTCCGCCCGGTCATTACTTGGATGGGTGACCATTTAGAGACATTTAGATCAGAGCGCTTCCGTGCTTCGGAAGGCACGTTAAGATGTTGGTCCCGGCTTTTCCGTCGTTAAGTCATGTCGGAGGCCTTCGGGCGGATTAAAAACTCCGACACCATTTGGTCACTAGCTCATACGAAGAAGAAGAAGCAGATAAATAAAATGCACCGAGAAATCATGACTCGTTGATGATTGATAATAATAGTTATCCAACAAATATAAAAGGAAATGTCACATTATTGAGAATCTTGATCATCAGTAAAAAGCATCTCCCTTGAAAAATAATTTTGAAATTTTTAGATTTTTAAAATTCCTAATAGCGCTTCATGACGTCAAGCTTAGAAGCAAATTAGCTCAGCTGAGTTCAAAATAAACTATTAGGCTAATAAATAACTTTGTAATTTGTTAACTCAAATGGTAGGTGTTTGCCTAATTTTGATTATTAATGTAACTACAGGGTACTTTACCTATTAGAGACTGATTTAACTTAGTTATCTAAACGAAAAAAAAAGAATCTACATTAATCTTATTTGCCTGCCATTATATCAGACAAGTAGGTACGGCCAATTAAAGAAATACTTTCTAGTAAGAAGCTTTTGTATGTACCAAAAGAAATATGTATATACTTATAAGTATTATTAGTCATGTGGTTCCCATAATACCTACAAGCTCTGTTTAGTTTGGCAAGCCCAGATGATTTTTTTTGATAATGTTGTGCATGATTTATTTATTGGCAATTATGAATCTCTATGGTTCTTGATTAGGCTGTGCGTTGATTGTCAATCATTGAGTCAGTCAGTCAACTTCAATACAGTTTTATACTTATTTTCACGTATTTGTTTAATAAATTATGACCTTATTTACATGTAAATAGCTGTACAAAGATCGAATTCTCCTAAAATTTTAACTAGATTTGTAATAGCTCGAGTATTTATGTGACACAACGGAGTTATCGTAATGGGCTCATTAGTTCTTAATAGTTAATTTGTATTGTATGTTTGTTCTTTAAAACTATTAGTCATTTTGTGCTCTGCATAAGAAATACTATAAGTAGAAGCCATTTACAGAGAGCTATTATAAAAACGTCATCGTCACTTCACTTCACTTCTTTATTAATTGGCTTCTGGGATAGTTTCCACAATTTCGCTAGTATCAAGTATAATGTTCATTATAATATGAGGCAACGTAGTACGGTTCATAAGTCCAGGGTGATCGGCAGATTGATGGCTGAGGCTGTCTGTCAATGATGATAATATGTATACAGCCTGGCAAAAAAATATAGAATTTAATGGAGGCGCCACTGTCGCTATTATATGGCCACCCGAAAATGTTATTCTAAATAGTTTTGATACTTGATAATTTTTATAATTTTACGCCTTCTTCAGACATAAATTCTGAACAATTATCCACTAAAGTAGTTCACTAAATTTCATCTAAATCCTATCCGGCGTGAGGGAGTAAGACACATACAAGAATACAAACATAATTTTGCATTTATTTGGACAAATTAAACTTTAAAAAATAATACATTTTTTTACAAAGAATACATTTTACAAAAATAATCCATGAGGTCATCCTTCAAATATTCAACTCCTGATAATTCCTATTCACTTCCAATTTTGAGCCTTGCTTGTGCAATAATAATATGAAAGTTATCTTCCCGGTTACCATTCAATTTCGAATCTTCTCCATTGTTTACTGTACCCTCATTTACGATCCTTCTCACTATGCTGACAGATTAACCTATAAGGAAACAAAGATTTAACGACCTCATGATTGCTTATCAAAACGACACTAGTAAAAGTATCAAGTTGATAGGTTACTCTATTTTATTTTGTAAACATAACCTCAAGATAGCTACTTCATAATTTATCAAAATTATTAAACGCAAAGGCTTGAAACTAGTATAATGAAACCTAAATAGCTCTATTTTACAGGAGAAATTATCTTATCACAGTTAAATACCTGTCATTTCAGCGATTCTCGGTAAAACATTGTCGAGATCGGACAACATTATTCCGGCCTCTTTTCCCAACAAAAATCACTTGTAAACCTTAAAAAATCAATCTACTCTGGCACTGCTCCGGATGGCTTTATTCATTTTTAATACTTTAACCACAGGAAATCACCGGAATTCATTATTAAACATACAAAATTCAAGATTACTATGACTATCTGATGTTACATGTACTTGTGTTTGACAATATGAAAAGGGTTGCAAGTGCATAATAATTTTAGTTCCGTTTCTAAACATTTTTGCCAGGCTATACATACATAGTATCAGTTCATATTCTTCTTTTATCCTTCGTATGAGTTAGTGGCCAACTCTGGTGTCGGAGTTTTATGCCGCCCAAAGGCCTCATGGCTAAACGACTGAAAAAGCCGGGACCACGGACCTTTTAACATCCCTTCCGAAGCTCGGACAGAGTGTTAAATTTTTTGAGTGTTCAAATTTATTATATATTATATTTATATTTAATATATATAATAAATCTGATAGATTATTTACTTTTTCATCTTCTGCATTTGGTTTCTCGTAATAGGGTAAACAGAAGCTACAGCTCATGGATTGATTTATCAACTTCAAAATGGGGAGTACACTATAGTCTACCTAGATATAAAATAAATAGAAAAAAACCGCTAAAGACAGGGGCTTGTGGAAAAGTTGGGGGGAGGCCTTTGCCCAGCTGTGAGACAAAATGAACTATTTAAAAAAGTCAAAAATGTTTTTTTTTAATAGTGCTAGACATTATCACACAACATCATGTAGCCCCAAACTAAGCAGAGCTTATATGGAGCTTATATGTTTATGTTAAAAATGTTGTTAAACTTTATCTCTGTAATAAATCTTATTATAAAATTTCTGATTATTTAGATGAAAAAAAAAGCTTGTGATTAAACTGTCTCAAACTCCCTCAAAAACAACGTAACAGTTAGGAATAAAAAACCATAACGAAACAGCCAAGCAGAGTTTCTTACCAATTCTCCTCTGTTTGATCGTGTTAGGAATGGGTTTAATTATTTAAAAAAAACAATAATTATTATAGTGTTTCTACCTATAGACCTACCAAATTTCGTGCAGTTTGGATCAACGGTTTGAGAGTTATGCTCGAACAAACAAATATACAAAGAACCTTACAACTTTACCTCTTTATATGATGTGTAAGTAGATGTAGGTATTCTAGCTAAATAAATAAATTTTGTTTTTTTTAATAACATATTCACAGCATGCGTACATTTACAAGCGACTTTACAAAATCTGTTTTCCATTTCGATTATGTACCCAAGTAAAATAAGTTTTTATATGCAGCGTAGTTTTAGCAAACGTCAAACTGCTATCAAATCGGTACATTTAGGACAGGTGCCCTTGTAATAGTTGCCCAACAAGCTAGTTACTCAACTAAATTTAGTAAGGTAACAAACTCATTAGGTGTTAGTGCAACGATAAAAGTAGGTGAATGAATGGGTTTTAATGATTATGAAGGTTTAGTTTATGCTCCTCGTAAACTTGAGTGAAAATAGGTTATATTCAGGCCACGACACCTTTCGGTACAAAGCCTTTTTTAGATCCTCTTTGGTACAAAGATGATAACTTCTTTGTGGACATCGAGATTTTTCACTTCTTTATTAAATGGCTTCTGGGATAGTTTCCACAATTTCGCCAGTATCAAGTGTAATTGTTCATAATATTAAGAGGCAACGTAGTACGGTTTATAAGTCCAGTCGTCTAGTCTTCATTCAGGTCCTGTTTTCTGCTATAGCAACAGCGACTAAAACCAAAAACGATTGGCGCACAATTTTCTTCATCAGAGAGTTACCGTTCAAATCTTCTTTGTTCCATTTCACTAATACTTGTGTCATATTACTGGCGTATAACGGTTAAAATACCATGAATAAAAATCGATATACATTAGAAAAACACTAGAAAATAAAATTTTATAAAAATGACACAGCCGTCGTTGAAGATGAAAAAAATTGTGTCCTCATGGGGATACTTATGCTGTAGTTATTTTTACGAAAGAAGATCCGCGGTAATAGACGGATCTTAAACTCATAGCTAAAACTAAATCTCCAGTATACATACAAAAAAATATCAAATTTATTTTTTATTTTATAGTTTCTCAGCGAGTTATGGAACGAGCTATCCTCGGAGTTTCTCTGAAGGATAAAATCCGTAACGAGTTTATCCGACATAGAACTGTTGTTGACATAGCTCAGAGAATTAGGAAGCTGAAGTGGAAGTGGACTGGCCATTTCTGCCGAAGAACCGATAACCGCTGGGGTAAACGAATTCTTGAGTGGCGACCGCGGCTCGGCAAACGTAGAGTAGGAGGCCCTCCGGCCAGGTGGGGTGACGATCTGCGAAAGGCTGCTGGTAGAAGCTGGATGCGTCGAGCTCAGGACAGGGCGCAATGGTGCTCATTAGGGGAGGTCTGTGTCCAGCAGTGGGCTGCTATAGGCTGATGATGATGATGATGATGATGATCGAGAATTCTAGACAGAACAGGCTATTTGCATCATTATTTTAGTGGGAGTCTTGTTGATTTTCTTTGCTTTTGATTTTATATACATACCATTAAAATTTTCATACGTCAGTGACGCCGCGTATGCAGGATTTCTTTCATGAAAAGGACTCTAGCGTTTTGTTTTGTCTTCGGCTAGGAGCTTATAAACGCTAACACCTCAGTTTTCTCCTCGTTTCACCTCTGTGGCGCAGTGGTCTAACATTGAGACGCAGAAGCTTGCGGGTTCGATTCCCGCCGCGAGACAAATGTTTCGATGTTCTACAAATATTTGTCTCCGGGTGTATACAAATCAAAATGTACCTATGTAAGTTTTATATACTTAAAGATGTAACAAGCACATGGTCCACCTGATGCAGATCATGTTTTTTCGGAACGTGCTCTACAATGCAACGCCCTGCCCTGTCCATCAACTTGAGACATGAAAATGATAAGCCTCTTGTGCCTGTAATTTCACCGGCACCCCACACCCTTCAAACCGAAACACAGCACAGCTGCTTCACGGCAGAAATGGACATGGTGGAGATACTTCCCCGGACGAGCGCTCCACAAAGAACTCTACTACTATAGCTTTGCTTAGTTTGGGGCTACATGACGCTGCTTTCGTTTTTTTTTCAATTGTAAATTAATTTAAAATCATTTGTTTTATTTCGATATTTTTTATATCAATGTTAAAAATAGTTTGTTATGATAGCTACTTACTCAACAACAATTAATAAATGTATCTTGATCACAACGTTCTTTTTTCAAAACCTCTTCGCCCGCACAAGGCCCAGCTTCACCCAGCTTGTTCTGCATCCAAAAATACAAAAGCTTGTTTACCACGATTCGAGTTTACAAATTTATATTAACACAGCGCCCCGCGGCTTCTACCGCGTGGAAATTTATTGGTCAAAACGTGTTTCATTATTTACATAAAGATTTATTTTTACCATGTTTTGAGCTGAATAAAAAGTACCAACATATTATTACTGCATAACCTAGCCGTACCCGTTCCCGTTCCCACTCTCACTCCCTTTTTCGTTCCCTTTCCCGCTCCAGTATAGCCGGTTAAGTATAAAGATGATTTTTTATGAACCTACCCAACTTGAGAAATGAATATGATGATAACTTTCATCCCATATCATATACACTCTTCAAGTTTTATTTTCACTACAAAAGCAGCAACTGTATTTTTTAGGGTCGTCTGCAAAATTCATTAAAATTGGTTCATCGCTTTAACTAAAACACTTATTTAATTATTTTCATTAGTCTCTGTGCCAAATTTCAAGTCGATTGGTTAATAAATTTTATTCATTCGTTATTACGAATGACTGAGAAAGACTGAGAAAGAGGGTAGATAGATTCGTCTGCCACTAACTACCAACTCGTACAGACTTTAGTTCCTCCCGTGATCATGGCGCATGTAACTGCTTCGTACTATCGGGAAACAACAGAATCATGGTAAATATCCCGTTGATATTTATAATCATTATGTTCACAACCACGATAGTTTCAAAAATTATATCGATTGGATTATTAAGATTTTTTTTGTTCCCCATACAAACTTTGCCACCTCCGTTAAACTCCTTAGTGGTTGATTAGTCATTAAGTCTCTGTGTAAAATTTCAAGTCGATTGATAAAGATTTTTTTTGGTCCCCATACTAACTTTGCCACCCCCGTTTACCACCTCAGAGGTTAATTTTCCAAAATTAGATTAGCATTCGATTCTGGAACCGAAACTATCTACATTCCAAATTGTATCTAAATATGTTCAGTGGTTACTGAGAGACGTGTTAACAAACATTCACTCTGACTTTTGTTCCCCATACAAACTTTGCCACCCCCGTTAACTGTCTTAGAGGTTGAATTAGCATTTACCTACCTATTCTGAAAATTTTGATTTTTTAAATGAAGAAAGTATAAAAAATATTATAAGTACTGTAGTTGTATCTTAGTGTACTTATGTGCTACCGTTATTTATTGAATAGACCGAGCTCTAGCGGTATTAGGCTTTGTGATATCGGTCATTGATCCGACGAGGACAAACTGATCTATTCAATTCAAACAGCAAATGCATCCTGAATTAAAATACATTTCGAATCTAGAAAACTGATAACAGATTTTACTGTATGGTCTTCAATTCGTCATCAGGGTGAGTCCGATTCACATAGATATGTAGTGCTCGTAGCGTGGTTTGATTCGGGGTTCTTGGTAGATTCACATTGCTAAGCAATACTCCTCCCGGTCACTACCATTGATCATGAACACTACTGGTGACCGGCTATTACAGTTGTTAAGCCGTGACGGAGGCCTTCGGGCGGCCTAAAACTCCAACACCAGAGTTTGCCAGTAGCTCATACGAAGAAAAAGAAGAAGAAGAACCGGTGACCATTATTCCTTAGAATGTACCGTAACCGATGACGCATAGTTTTTTTTTTTAGTGAAAAATTGACCAAAACTTGATGAAGCTTTCATTTTCCCTTGAAAAACTGTTAAAAATTTTACAGTTTTTCATTTGTTGTTACGATATAAGTATTATAGGAATCGGCCATTAGTGGCATTTAGATCAAAGCGCTTCCGTACTTAGGAAGGCGTGTTAAGATGTTGGTCCCAGTTTTTAGGCCTTCGCGCGGCAAAGCACTCCGACACCAAAGTTGACCACTAGCTCATACGAAGACGGAATGAAGCGCTCATTCCAAAACCTTCCGCTCTCTTCACAACTTTTCTTGTGCAAAATGTGCATGCTAAGGCTAAGGCATGCTGAATGATAGGTCAAGGAAGGCTTTCGATCGAGATCGAGGTCGAGAACTCCAGACTCCTCCACTTCTCTAATATTGCCACCACTCCAGAGTCCTTCTCTGTTATTTTAAGAAGTTGGGCTGGCTGGGGTCGGGTTAGCAGGGGGCAATGCACAATGCGCCCCAATGCGGGACGTCAGTGCAGAACTTTTCACCCCACTTTAATTGGAATTAGAAGGGCTTTTATGGCATAGCTTTTAGGCCATCGAATATCATAGACAGCACCAGTCTAAACGCAAAGATAAAGACGACTAGTCGCTCGCATTCCGAGAGTACCGAATGACAAAGGTCAACATATTATCTAACAGTATTGTCCCCACCTGCAGTTGCGCACGCGACGGTTCGAGACCGCGAGAAAGGACCCACTGACATAGTTATTTTGGAGCAGGGCTGCCACTTGGATGATTTACATTTTTAGTTACGTTTTATTTTTCGAAACTCAAAACTGTCAGGTAATTGCTGAAAAAAGTAACTTTAATATTTTGTTTGAAAACGAGAACTATGAACAATTTCGTATAATGCAGCTCGTATTAGTAGAAGTGCGGAACTGAAAATTCATACTCGTTTCAGCCCAGTTCGACTGTCAAACAAATATCTATAATGGTTTCCTTGCGATGTTTTGCTGTACAATTTGGAGCATGTGGTAATGTGCACATTTTTTTTGAAACGAATACTCCATTGGTGCACTGCTGGGATTCGAACTCACGACCTCCGGATTGGAAATCTGGATATATTTCAATCGGCCACCACGACTCTTAGATTGAATTTGATACAACTTAAAACCATAAATGTGACTATTGAACGCTGTTTTTCGTTGTCTTCGTTCGCTGTCTGTTGCTGTTTTAACGTTAATTTTCAGACGAGTTCTGGGCAAAGGCTGAAAATTGGAGCTTGCATGACATCAGATGACCTCGTGGCAGACCGCAGCGAAGATGGAGAGACCCACTGAACTCCTCTAAGGAATCAATTTAATAGTTCTCTCGGATACATCAATATCTGGAATCGAATAGGGAAATATATAGTTTTGAAAAATTGCCATAATATTTTTGGAAAAGTGAAAGTGCCAACCCTGCTAAGACACGGTTTCCGTCAACTTGCCGGCCCACTGACCAGTGCAGCCCTTGCTTATATAACTGTTACACTATAATATTTTGTTGATATTAATATGACATCATCTGCACACTAAACCTGACCACAATTTCGAAGGCATACGAACTTGAACTACATTGTGAGACCTTTTTTCGATTTACTTACTATAGTTTTGTGCTGTATCTGGGTGTTGTATGTAGGTATATAGAAACCTCTGTATTATACTCACAGAAAAATACAGAAAACAACGGACAATAACATAATTGAAAGTATAATGGGTAATGTAATGAGATGAAAATGATAAATATATAGGTATGCATAATAAAACTAAGTTAGCATAGTGTACCTATAGTAACAACAAGTAAATGATTATTTTACATAACGTAGGTATACAAGACCTGTAGTTGACAAGTAAAATTATATTGTCTGCTGATCTCTTCACTAGACAAAAACAAGCCTGTATTTTGGAAATCTGATTTTCGATTAAACATTATGGGTATTAAATTATTAGTCTGGCACAGTACAACTAACACAACTCACAAAGACAGTATTAAAAGTATGCTAATTAAAGTATGTATCTATGTACATATATGTATGTTTTACGGACAAAATTACCTTTTGGATCAGTTGACTGTGCATCAGCTTTTCCGTAATTACCTATGTATATATATATGTATTCTAACCTTAAATATTCGTTTGTCAGATTTTAAATGGTTTTTAAACATTAAGGTACGTTGTTTTATTCTATTTACTTTAGATTCTTTGTAAACCTTTTCGTATTTATAACGTATGAGTTGGGTTATACAAACCAGCTTTTTATTTAGTCAATATTTATTTTGTTATTACTGGCTTAAAAGCTGGTTCATTTTGTAATACCTTCTAGAGATATGAGGAGTTTAAAGATAGAAATAGGCACGTTAGGGTGTTCTCGGCTTTTTCAGTCGTCAAGCCATTTCTGAGGCCCTCCGGTGGTCTAAAAACTCCGACACCAGAGTTCGCCCCAAAAATGAAGTAAAAGTAAAGTAAAGTAAAGTAAAAATATCTTTATTCATGAGGCACTTAAAGTACACTTTGAATCGTCAATTTTTTAAATTTACCACCAATTCGTAACGCTACCAAACAGAGAAGAATTGGCAAGAAACTCTGCTATATGCTAAAAGAAGAATAGATGGAACTGATGACTAATTATAAACCATATTTGGTTTATTACTATTTTAACTTCTTATTATTTACACAGTGCTTTGATTCAATGTACTTAATTCTAATATTTTTTAACGGGAGGTTATTTACGATTTATTTCTTTAGAATTTGTATAATACCGTTACGGTAGTCAATAACTATTTGACTTGAAGTATTCTTACCCATGAAATTATTATTAATAGTTACGTATTTAACCTCTTTTGTTAAACTCCTGTTTTTAACCGGTTAAATACTACTGACAAAGGAGTTTTTATTAGCGAGTGCGCGATTTGAACAAAAATATGTGCCTTATTTTTCTGGATAAAATTGATCAAGTGCGAGGGTTGTGGCTCGTTTCTTCTTACATAACCCCCCTTTGGAAGAATTACACATTGGGCAAAGATTTTTTTTCAAAGCGCATACTCCCTGCTAGTCAGTAGCACTATACCACTGTTGGGTGTAGGCTTCTTTTTGCTTTTGCCACTTACCACGGATATGCGCTAACCTGATGCACATTTTCAATATATCCATATTATATATAAACGTTTAATAAATCCATAAGTTTTAACCATTCATTTTCATTTAATATACAAGTACTGCTATAAGTAAAGCCCTTCAAAACTTTCTCTTTTAAACAGTTTTACCTCGCGGCACAGCCTTCCAAGGTAAACTCCGATGCAGGATGTGATAATGGGAAGTGAAAACGCAAATAATTCCGTGACAAAATTAAATAAGAAGTACTCCAGTAACTTGACTTTGTTTGTGTCTATCGTCTCTTGATACATGCCACTAGAGTCAAGAACGCTTATAACCACTCAAGGATAAAAAATAATTTCGATGTAGGTAAGCATTCCAGTTCAGAACTGAGGCCAGGGTGCAATGGCGCTCATTAGGGGAGACCTATGTCCAGCAGTTGTCTGCTATAAGCTGATGATGATGATCAAGCCATTTCACTTACTTATGGTTTCGTAATTTCTTCTATGCTTAGTATACTAGCACAATGACTGCGGCGATATATAAAATAGAGATTAAAATTTATATTTCGTTACAATCATCGGATCTATGTATTGAATTGAAAAAACTACGAAAAACATAAATTGTTAGAAATAAATAATGTTACTAATACACCGGAACCGGTAGATTTATTGAATAAACAATAGAAAGGCTCTTCCTTAGTTGTGTGACGAAGGCCCTTTGTCCAATTCGTCACATAAGTCACACCGCCTGTATCAATGATTAAATGTCACGCGGACTTCGGTTTGCTCAAGCTTTACTAGAAGGCAAAAACTACAACAACTGGTGTTGTTAGGCTGGTGCCTATATCCGTCCGCTACTGAACGTAGGCCTATTATAATAAGGAGGGGATATACCCAAAATTCTGGATGAAAAAAAGCGCAAAACCGAAAGGAAGCTTATGCCCAGCAGTGGGTTTTGAAATGCTGAGAATGATGATGATGATGATGCTCAAAATTCCACAACGGTAATGCGGGTCGGGAAGGCACCACTAGCGCTGCGATCAGGGCATTGAGCTGTGCCGGCTATTGCGGCCACCAGAGCCTTTTTTGTTTGTTGTGCACCCTGCCAACTAACAAACGGGGCTCTGGGGGCCACGAGCCGGTATGGTTGACCTGGGTCCAGATGGAGATTGGAAGCCATTAGGACGGCTCCCTACCAGGAGCCGCTTAGATAAAAAGCATTATGAATAAATTGTAAGCAAACACACTATTATATGAACACATATAGCCCATTGTTACGTAGCTATACCATTATGATTACGTGATAATGTCATCTACGCCTTTCCTTATTGGGCTATGTAATCATCAGTTGCTCCTACCTCATGACTGCTGACTAATCCGTCAAGACAATTGGCAAAAGTATTTAGCAGGAACTACATCCATGAATTAGCAAATAACTAAAGTACGAGTAAATATCCATTTGTAGAACTGCTAATCTTGATCTTTATACAAATTAGGTCAGGTACGAGTTAAGTCATATCCGCTAATAAGATAAAGTGCAAACGAAATTGAAAGCCACGTTGTGACTGAATTGGACAATCAGACATTTCTAATTATCCAGTTAAAGCTGAAAGGGTTTGCCTTAAGCTAGAACTGACTGACTGTGGACCGCCTATTAAAGTACCTACTCTTGGTTTCGGCTCAGTTTTATGAAGAGGATACTGTATAATGATCCCTCAGTATTTTTTACCAAAGCTTCTAAAGGCCTAAACTAAAAAAAACAAATAATTTCTTTTGTATCATATTATTTTTTATGCTCTTGGCCTAGGCTTGTATGGGCAACGAGGTCAACGATGGGGCGAGCTTTCTCAGAAGATGCCTATTAACTCTCTTTTGAAGTTGAACCGTGAGGGTCGTAAGTCAATAGAAAAACAGACGCTGGCAGCTGATTCCAAATATTAGCAGTGCGTATTATAAATTAGGGGATACCAATGTCCAGCAGTGGACTGCTATAGGCTGATGATGATGATGAATTTGATGATGTATTATAAATAATGTTTGGAAGCGTTTAGTCCTAATATATCGTTAATATTCTGTACTCCACTGGACGCGGATGGTAGTTACCAAGCGCACGGCTTGGTAACTTTGTCTTAACGTTTGAAGTTCTATGGAAGAATGGAGGTTCCATAGATCAGTTCCCGCGACCAAAAGAATATAACGTTCTATATTATACAGCTAGGGCTAGAGGTGCAAGGATTTTTCACTAGAACTACTCAGTTTTCACCATTCTATAAAGTACTCACTTATTGTGATCGAGACAATAATTATTTAATTTTATGAGGATTAAGAAAGCTGGTTTAGCTGGGTAAAGGTGGAGTGACGATCTGCGAAAGGCTGTTAGAAGAAGCTGGATTCGCGGAACTGGACGCAATGGTTCTAATTAGGTGGTTTAGGTCCAGCATTGGATTTCTATAGGCTAATGATGGCGGAGCCATGAGCAATTTAAGAGGTAAATGTAGAATTTAATAAAGTTAATACATTACTAATCGCGTCTTAAAGAAAGTGTTGCATAATGGGTTGAGCGAGGCTAAGCTGCATTGCCGGCCGCTTTGCGAAACGACAGCCAGTTTATGTTACGTCACGTACCAGCTTACCCTGTAGACATACAAGGAAAATGAGCGGGAAGAGATGTTTTAATACACGGATATATTGGAACAGTTACTTACAACTGTTATTAGTAAATTAATAATAATTCTAATGGAATCTTTTGGTTGCATCAAACTGAATTTCGAGCTCTGGACAAGGCGCAATATATGTCGAGCTGTGGACTGCTATAGGCTGATGATGATGATGATGATGATGGTACAGAAATTAGATTTCTAGCAGCCCGAAATTCATACAACAAGAAGCAAATATAAATCCAGAACTATTTCTTCACGACTTGCTTTAAAAGAAACGAAAATTACAGTATTTTTAATCCGTAGATAAAGTCACATTGTGGACGAGTAGGTACATAATTTATTTCTAACTTTATGTGCTTTTTATCTTCTTTAAACTCAAATAATTACCGATATCGTGTTTAAATAAAATCAGGTCTCGAACAGATATGTAGAAAATTTGCGGCTTTTTCGGATTATGAAAAAATATATTTCTACGAAACCAATGATGGTTTGTCACATCCTGCTGTTTGCTTCGCTCCTCAAACAAGAAATGAGTCGGTTTACTGAGAACAGGTTAGTTCCAATTTGCGATAATAGATTGTATCTACTTTAGATAAGCTAAAGCCGTTTGACTCGATTCAAAGAAGTACGAGACTTATCGACGATCCCATCCTCACAAGTGGTATTGAACCTTTAAGTCGTCTTTGAGACTTCTCGACCCTGTCTGTGTTCTACCGCTTGTATAATGGGGAGTATTCCGGAGATTTGTTTGAAACGGTGCCTGCTTCTTCTTTCTATCTTCGCACCGCTCGACATTGGCAGATGTATCATCCACACACATTGCCACCTATGTCTTCTCGCACAGTGAGGTTCCAGAGGAACAATCAAGCTGTGGAATGGTCCCCCGCCGAGGTTTTCTTCAGAGATTACAATATGCAGCGATTCAAAAAGGGCCTTTTAAAATTTTTAACAGGGTCTGCAACGCGCTTTTACTACCTCTTGAAGTTACAGGCGTCCATAGGCTACGGGTACCGCTTACCATCAGGAGGACCGTAAGCATGTTTGCTATCTAAGTAGTATAAAAAAAAGATCAAAATGGGACTTTATCTTCTTGTATCAGTCGTCTCCGTATCGATGGTTTAAATAAGTAAGGTATCCTTGCCTATTCCTTTACTTTTATGCTGCCAAAATCCAGATTTTTCAAAGTTATGTGAATGGTATTATCATTCATAAAAGCAAAATCACCAGACTTATTTTATTTCCATTCAGAAGTACCTCCATAGACGGTGCTGATAAGTACACTTTTCGCTTCCAATGCTTTCAACATATAATTTTTTTTTACAACCTTTTGCATAAAATATATTCATGCGCCCCATCTAGCGGTATTTGATAAAATATTATGCTACCTCCGTCAAATCACGACTGACGACGCGTGCTGTTGTGATAGTAGAGCTCGGACTCTACCAGTGTAGATTGATATTTAGTTCTTGAATCAATCTGAAGATGGCAGGCTACAGAAAAATTTTGAAATTTGTGAAATTGTCTGCTTGTATCTGGTGACATTCTGGTGAGAAACATAAGTTATAATAGCGTTTTTTTTAATCCAAAGAGGACTCCTAAAAGGTATCCCTTGGTACGATGGTTAAAAGTTCGGTTAGAGTAACCTACACAGAGCTAGTTACTGCCCAAAGTAAAACATAAATTAAGCGTTATGAACTATGTACACTTTTCTTAGAATATTCAGCGCATTCTCAAATTTAAAATAGCAAAGTAGGTTTTCACAAAACTGAAAAAAAATCCAACATCCAATTAAAAGTGCTTATATACTACATTTATACTACCCTGTAAGTTTTAACTACCAAAGAACTGAAGGATTTTTAAAACCCCCATCTCCCTGCAGAGCGGGGTGTAGGGGTGCATTGGGAGGCATATTTCTGGGGGACGAGGCCTAGGCGGTCGCCCTATTTCAATGTCATGCGTTCGTTGTCCGACCGTAGAGGTCGCTGGTATCGACACTGACAATTTTATCTACAGAATCGGTGAAACGAAGACTGTTCTGAATTAGTCTTTACTCCGTAGAATTAAGGGTGAATACCGTTTTATTTGTGAAGGGAGTGTCTTGTTTTGCTGATAAATGCATTGAAAAGTTGAAGCGACAGCCTGAGATGGTTGATAGGCTCTGAAGCGTCTTCAAGTTTTCAGACTAGATTTTATTATTCCATCAAGTGTGGCTTTCAGTCTAAAGGAGCTTTTGGTTTTCTAGAAATTAATTTGCTTTGACCAGACCACAAAGTTGAAATAGTAGAGCAAGAATTTATCAAATTACCTACTCAAGTTTGTGTTAGTAGGTAGGTACTACAATGATAACAGAAAATAACCAAATCCTTAAAAATAATTTATTATTAGCTTCCGCGCGCGGGTTCGCTCCCATTCGTGTACTCGGATAACAAGTAGCCTATAGACTTTCTATGCCAAATTTCTCGCCCAATCTATTTAGTACTTAGTTTTTCACCAACTGTCTCCTTTTTATTATAATTAGGATTGTATTTTTTTAGGATTTTACCTATTATGGGTCACAGTTATCTAAATGTGATAGAAGAAGCAAAAAAATACACAAATTCACGAAGTTATCTGCTGCTTAGTTAGACGCTCTTTGGTGTACCATCCAGAGCATATACCTATTTACTTACTAAATAGTATAGTATTTATCTGATCCAACCTCATTGGATATACCCCGCTACTCTACTTAAAAATTATTATTTTTATACAATGTCCATTTGGAAGGCCATGTTGTATAAAAACTTCGACACCAGACCCATATTAGCTACTTGAATACTAAACTTTTAAATCTGTGTGGACGTTATATATACATTTTACCTTTATTACGAATATGCAGATATTAACACCAGACAATGCTTAACTGAATCTCATCAGCCGACAGACTTGCAACTGCATCGACAAATCAATCAAGACCCACCCTTCCTCCTTTATATCCACGTACCTCTTTGAATTATGAAGCTTACAGGAGTGCCAGGGGATCTTCATATAATGGTAGGCCCAGAGTACCTTCACACAAAGCTACGGCTGAGAGCTAGTTAAAGTTTTGTCATACTTGATCTAAGTAAATAAGTGTACCTTGATATTTTATCATGATCATCAGCGATCAACACAACAATCTATACGAAAACGATCTATAGCAGTCAACACTGGACATAGGCCTCTCCCGAAAATGCCATTGCACCCTGCTCAACGCATCCAGCAGCCTTTCGCAGATTGTAATTCCACCCACCTGGCCGGAGGGCCAACATGATAGATATTTATTTACCCTTTATTTTAAACTAAATGTAACAATAGGCGGGCTTAATGCTAGCAGCATTTTCTACCAGCCAAACCTATAGTTTGTTACAAGATGGTGATGTGAAGCAGGTGAAGACGTGCTGTTGGAAACAAAAACATTTTAGTTTACATAATACTCCATTATAGTTTTGGACAGTATTTCCCATCTGTTTCATGATCATTATCATCATCAGCCAATAGCAGTCCATTGCTGAACATAGGCCTCCCTAATGACCGCCATTGCGTCCTGGTATTGTATGAGCGCAACGCATCCAGCTTCTACCAGTATGTCTAAGTAGCCTTTCGCATATCGACACTCTAGCTGGCCGGAACGCGCCCTACACTACGTTTGCCGAGCCGCGGTCTCTACTGAAGAACGTTTACCCTACCGGTTATCGGTTCTTCAGCAGTTATGGCCAGCCCACTGCCATTTCAGATTGCTTATTCTCGGGCTATGTTTGACAACTTTAGTTCTATGTCGGATAGTCTCGATGTGGATTCTATAATTCAGAGAAACTCCGAGCATAGCTCGTTCAATAGCTTAGACTTAGACTTTAAACTAGTGGACTAGCCGTACACCTGTTACCTGTTACCTACTAGGTAGTAGGGTAAGAAGTGATAGGTATCACTTCTTACTGCTTTAGATTTAGATAGATATAGAGTAGTCTTCAATATGTTATTCCTGGTCTAGAACTAATTAAGGATGTACAAAAGTTGTATTTATTTCGTTCAGTAGTGGTAGCGTAAATGAGGAAAAAAAACATCCTAGATTTCACTGTCCACATTTCTCTAGCACAAACTTTTATCTTTAAATTATGTAGTTCTGATTCTAAATATTTTAAAAATAGCTTGGTATCTAGCTCCCGGTCTATGCAGTAAATGGCAGTTGATTGATATTTATGACTTCGAAAATGCTTCGGATCGCATGACACGACGGTATTATGCCTTAATCAGCCAGCCAAGCTCATTTATTTACCATATTCTAAGCTTAATCGGAATGTAATGCGCCTACGACTCATCCATTACAAGTCAGGTTTCAATTAACACTAGCTTCTGGCTTTGTAAAAGAAGAAACCGTATTAAAATTTTGAACCTTTATCTAAAATTATCTTATAACATATTTTTATGAATTTAATAAATTATGAATCTAGCATATGTAGGTACTTTATCTCGATGTTTCTGTGATTTGACGCCGCACTATGTTCGAGCGAGCATCTCGATTGGTTGGTACATTTGTTCAGACGGAATGGCCAACGATGGACCGAAGCAATTACCGAACGGAGGCCAAGAGTTATGCGGCGGCCTCGGGGTAGATCACTGCGTTGTTATTGCTTATTGCAAAAATTAACAAGCTTTCTTTCTAATGGAATAAATTGTTTATACAAGGTGAGATGGAAACTAGGGTCTAAAAAAACTCGTGCAATGTTTATTTAATACTTTATTCGTCTCTTGCAAATCACCATGTGGTCATGGGTCGGCGCATGCTCGAACATGTTTTTCTCGAACGTGTTGTACATTAGGCAACATGAATTGTAGAATTCATTGAAGAACTGGCTTGTAAAGTTATGCCCTAATCTAACTCAAAAACTTATGAGGCAGCCTTAAAACAGCTTTTTTATTAAGATTGTCCTTGGCTAAATGATGATGTTACTTGTAGGTCTACCTTAGGGCTGCCACACACAACACAAAGTTAAGCTTTTTTTATGATACCTATTGATGGAACTAGCAAATGCCCCCCTGGTTTTAAGTGGTAACCATTACCTATAATAAAGTATTGGTTCATAAGTCACGGATGTCTGAAACGTGCCCTACGATGCAACACCCTGCGTCCATCAACTTGAGGCATGAAGGTGTTAAAATCGCATGTGCCTGTAATATAACCAGCACCCACACCCTTCAAACCGAAACACAATAATGCTGCTTCACGGCAGAAATGGGCATGGTGGTGGTACTTCCCCGGATTAGCCCTTCACAAAGAACTCAACTACTGCTAGAAAAAAACAAGTTTTTTTTAAAGATTGTAAAGAAAAGTTTTGATTCATGTATTTTAACTGAGATTCTCACAGCTTGTCGACAACCATGGTCCAAATCACCCTTTTTTGGGATAACATACGAATTTAAACTCACCTTTAAGATTAAATTATTAGCCATCTAGAGAATTAAAAAACTCATGCAATGATTATTTATTGCTTGATTCGTCGCTAGCATAATACCATCGGCTCATGGGCGGGAGCATGGTCTAACATGTTTTTCTCTAAGGTGTTGTAGGATGCCCATCTTTGTGATCACTTTATACAGGTAAGCCTTCTGATTGTATAGCTAACTAGGGAATGAAAAACACTTATGCAATGATTATTGCTTGATTCGTCGCTTGCATAATACCATTGGCTCATGGGCTGGCTCTACTCTAACATTTTTCTCTATGGTGTTGTAGGGTGCCTATCTTGTGACCACTTTTTTTTTTTTTTATAATGTCTCGCTGACCACTTTATATACACAGAAAAACCATTCTGATTGTATAGTCAACTAAGGAATAAAAAAAACTCATTGAATGGTTATTTATTGCTTGATTCGTCCATCGGCTCATGCGCGGACGCAGCTCCCGCGCATAAAACAGTTTGCTAATTGCAATTGCACTCGGCAATTGATATTGCTCCGTGCGTAGGCGTAAGTCGCCTCTAATTTTATTACTAGACTAACGTTCTATTCTAATGTCTACATAACAGTTTTATGTAGTGCCAATAGCAGCAGTGTAGCATACTCCGAATACATCTATCTACTGAAATGTAACTACCTAACCTCTTTTAATTTATCCTCAACAGTACCAATAGCGATGCCAGTAGCCTGAGATTTATGAAAATTATAAACTGCTCTAAAATGTAAAAAATAATTATATATTTTTTTTTTGTTTTTACAACTTACAATAGGTTTTTTTCTACTCAATTAAAACAATACCACTGAATTTAGAACCTCTCCTTTTTGAAAACGGATAAAAAGCCTTTATCACTTAGTCAAAATAACTAATAAAGGACAATGAGCAAAAATTTAAGGAACTTGGTCCAAGAGCCTCCACTGATGAGACGATGAGTTTTTAAACCTGGCGTTGAAGACATATCGGTGTTCTGGTAGTTACGGTGTCTGGTGGGACGGTGTGAGGGCGCTGAGGTTAAAGAGAAGCGGGAGGGGCATCGCATTCAAGATACTTAGATAAAGAGATAATGATACCATGTTAAAATTATACAGGTGGTGTACAGGGTTCCAACCCCTATCTTCGGAACCCAAGCCAACCCCACCTGCACGTGGTGCACCCTGCTGTACAACGAACGGGGCTCTGGCGGCCGGCTGATTGCGGCATAGCACAGCCTACATCGGCACAGCTAAATCCCCTGGCCACTGACGGGCAGCAGCGTCGGTGGTGCGAGAAGCTGTGCCCTGCGATCCCCAACCCGCATGCCCAGCGTGGGGATTATGGGTATATCCCCCTTTATTAGGGGAGGCCTATGTCCAGCAGTGGACTGATATGGATGGATGTGGTTAAAATTAACTTAAAACGTACAATCAAATTATTTATAGTAACAACAAATATGATGAAACATAACAAAAAAACCCCGGGACAGAATTAAATAGCCTTTTACCAGAATCATACGACAACAATGTCCTTTTATTTCATGCAAGTCTTATCAATGGAGGCTCTTGGACCAATTTTGCCCATTGTCCTTTTCCCCGAATTTACAAAAATCATGAAAATCTACAATTTCTTAAATCAGAAAAAGACAAATCAAAATGGCTGTCATAATATCAAAAGACCGATTGCTCTAACAAAGCTTTCTTTGTGCAAGCACTCTCTCCTTTATAAACGGTAGACTGTAAAAACTATGTCGATTGACCTGAATCCCGCCTGAAGAGTGAACTTCGAAACGCCCTCCAAAAGGGCCCTTGAGTATCGCCCGCTTGCTTTGCCGCGCCGTACAGCTCCAATGCGATGACGTCATAGAATAGTACCCAGCTAATCTAGGTATCGTTATATTATGAGACTGCTGTATCAGTTTATGCTGCAAGATTTTTTCAAATTTATGTAATTACTGCCATACTACATTCCTCCCGCGGCTTCGGTCTCGTGGTACCGGGATAAAATGCATCCAGATCATAAACTAACTATGTATATTCCAAGTTTCATCCCAATTCGTTCAGCTGTAACAGAGTTGTGTGGGAACAACATACTCACACACACATACACACACAAACTTTCTCCTATATATAAAACATTAGTGTGATGTGATGTGATTTACAATAAGCTTATGTCTCTCCTTGATTGCGGGCCTGACGTACCCAAGGCGTCATTTGCGTCTTGCTTCATTGCGTTCGTACTTCACATGGCGCATAGTCAAAGTGTTAATTTAACAGTCATTTGTTTTTTTCTAAAAAGTAGCAGATCGGTAAATTGTTCAGAGGCACCTAAAGATTGGCTAAGCTAAAAAGCTTGCCCTGGTCAAAAACAAGTTGGCATGCGATGCATTTTGGTCATTTTACTTACTTATGTACCATCAACATAAATAATTTTAACAATAAAACCTCATTCTCATAAAAGCTTAAGCAAATGTGGCCTTCTTTGCAATACATCTAAGCTTTTTAACCCCATGATTCCATGTTAGTGACCTAATTCGTAATTTCAATATCCTAATCATCAGCCCCTGTGGCCTAATGGATAAGGCATCGGCCTCCTAAGCCGGGGATTGTGGGTTCGAGTCCCACTAGGGGTATGTGTTATTTTGTTTTTTATTTTTTTGTCGTCGCAACCCCTGTATAAATGCATAATAAGTAGGGAACAAGATTTTTTGTGGGGATAGATTTACGAGGGATCTTTCATAGCATCTCGTAGCCTTATGAACTACCAAAGAAATAATGCGAAAATGTTCTTTAGTTAGCTTGAATTATACCTACATATCGTCAAATGCTGTATTTTATTTGCTAAATAAAATAGGCAGAATAGTTTGAAAAGAAAACATGATCGGGTTTGGTACGGTGCTTCTTGCTACCGATTACACCTACCTATGTAAAGATGTTAAATATCTACGATACCAATATACAGAGGCTTAACAATTATTTAGTCCTTTTAACCCAAGTTTATCGGCCTCGCATACCATGCAGGTGTGTGCGAGTCTGCGTTCAATGCGTACGCTTCCACCAACTGTTACATTATCCGTGGTTTGTCTGCGACCTTGCCCAGGGACGTCTGAAACTCTGAATTAGGCGCGGGACCCGGGATTGGGAGGGGGAAGGGGAGGCTTGCGTTTCAGGACTGGTGGGTCGATATTCAAATCATGAACAATGCGTTTTATTGTGCGTTCAAAATGTCTGGCCTCTTGCTATAGTGTCAGTCAGGGTGTTTCTTTTTATTTCTTACTATCGTCTACTATTCTTACTATCTCGTATCAAGTCTGATTTTCCTTTGAGCCGGTAAAGACCAACTCCAACTCCAACGAAAACAATGTTATGAATTTCATATTTCCCATCACTTTTACACAATTTTAATCACTGGCCATTTCTTCCGACAACCTATTATCACTTTTAATGTATAATATTAAAGGTTTTTAGAGTATTTGCAACAATTTTGCAAAAATTCACACGATGCCGTACAGAGCGCGAAAGAAAAGTGCCATTTAGGGTGTTGCCATATGCGGAACACAATATTATCCGAGTAATCTTTTTTGTTTTAAAGATACTCTGAATAAAACCGCGATGCCATTGAGTAGCGATAGGAATACTACACTGTAAATCAATTTATATTTCAGATCAACATGAAATAAAATTGGTCTTCACTTGTTAGTTCCTTCTTTAAATTCCGGTGATTGCTAACAAAAAGTGAAGTATCAAGTTTCATGGTTTTGTCCACGGTTCCATCAAGTAGCGTCCCTAAGCACCACGTTCGGTAATCAAATCATTCTCAACAAATCCTTTCAAATGGTCTGAAGTCCCGTAATACCACTCGAAATTCAATCAGCCGTCTAAAGTTTTGTAAACAACTTCCCACCAAACACGAAATACAAATCAATTTCTATTCAGCTCGACGGAATAGGGTGTATTAATACGGTTTTTGGCGTATTTCTCATGTTGCTGTGCAATTACTCTTACTGGCTTATTTACTTCAGCAAACAGCATTATCATCATCATCAGCATATAGCAATCCACAGCCGGAGATAGGCCTCCCTCTATAAGCGCCCTGTCCTGAGCTCGACGCATCTATCTTTTACTAGCAGCCTTTCGAAGATCGTCACTCCACCTGGCCGGAGCGCGTTCTGTTGCATCACACTGACTGCGAGCCTCGGACAGAATCAGTAAGAGCAGCAATATGCCGCCTAGAGCAAGTGTGTTTTCAGCACTCAAAGCGTGAGAAAGAGCGGTAAATTATTCTATTGTATTGTCATGTCAAAGCATAATGTTGATAGATACCTGATTGTATGTAAAAAGTTGTGAATATACAATATGGTGCACAATTTTGTACCGTCCGTCCATAACCCAAATACGACCCCATTTTGCATATCCCTCGAGATACTAACCCACTAAAAGTAATGTTCTGTTTTGACGCAAATTACCGTTCTGAATAAATAATGGTTGTTCATTAGGTACCTATAAAAAATTAACCCATCCTAACACCTGACGTTGAAAAAGATGATTTTCCTCGAAATAGCTCTGTATCTGCGATAAAATATAATGCTGTGTCGAGCCTGCTATGAAAACGTAGTTGCAGTACAACACAACTCAAGGCAAAATAACAGAATTAAAGAATAAACACCATTACAAATATACAAAAAAGTAGGTATCTAAACGGCCTCTATGGTGCAGTGGGCGAAGGTCCGCCTGAGACGCAGAAGGTGGCGGGCTCGGTTCCCGCTGCGGGACAAATGTTTGCATTATTTGCTGATATTTGTCTCAGGTCTGGTGCCTGATTTTGACGATTCGATATATTTGATCCTACTAGATATATATCGCGGAAACTGTCAAAACTGTATGAAATAATCGAATCGTCAGAATCAGGCCCCTGGGTGTTTTCTATGTATGATAAGTATTTATTTCCAAAAAAATACGTCATATGGTTCTCATAATATAAGCTCGGCTTAGACTGGGGCTACGTTTTGCTGTGTGATAGTGTCCAGCATTATTTATTATTTATTTATTTATTTTATATAAGCCACAGCTATAGTAAGACGGAGAAAAAAAGTTGCGAGTTATAGATCAGAGAATTAGCTGAAATGGCAGTGGGCTGGCCATATCAGCCGAAGAATCGACAACCGTTGGGGTAAACGAGTTCTCGAGGACGCCCTCCGGCCAGAAGGCCAGTACCTAACAGGTTACCGACGACGTGTCGCTAGCTATGATGGAAGGTATTGAAATACATATATATATATATATATAGAAACACGGAGTGTCGCGGTGACACGTCTACTTCTTACTGCAACTGTCAGCAGTTAGCTACAGAATCACACAAAAGGTCTCGCTGTCTGGCTGGCTTCACATTCTTTCAAACAAGAGACTTTCGATTTGTTCAGCACTGTGCTTTAAAATTGTTGCCGCATCTTTATCAGCGATTCAGGACCGCCATTACTCGTTGAACTCTAAAAAAGGAATAAACAGCCTAAAGAATTACGGTGCAGACTAAACGACGCGCCAGACTGACAAATTGTTTGCATTTTGAGTTAGATGCAGACGGATACAGGTAGATGAGATAGGAACATTAATAGAGATAAGGTAGGGCATTATCACACTGGCGATTTGTAAGCGAGTTCACAGCGAGACAAGAGCGTAGCGTTCTAGCTCATAAGGTTAGATCTAGAATAGACATACCTAAGACATAGACACATCATTTATTTAACACTTAGCACACGCAATACAGATTACTTTTAATGATAGAGATGGAATAAATAGGTGATAATAAATGTATATGTGTGTGTCCAATGCATAGATTTAGTATATAAAAAAATCCAACCTCTTTGGTCCAATGAGTCCATACCGGAACCCTGATGCATAATTGCAGAATTGGATGATAAATTGGATTTTAAAAATACAGAGTGAACTGCTGGCTTTTAGGCAGAGATGCGCATTCATATTCTGTGGCCGTATGGCCTAGTGGTTTGTACCCCGACTTCCAATTCGGAGGTCATGGGTTCGAATCTCGACCAGGCACCGATGTATTTATCGTTTCGAAACATTTAGGTACATATTACCGCGTGGTCAAATCGGTAAAGAAAACCGGAGGACTGAGTGAGGAAACCCCCGGCTTAGTCAGTTCTACATGTATAAACCATATATGTATTTCAATACCTTCCATCATAGCTAGCGACACGTCGTCGGTAACCTGTTAGGTACTGGCCTTCTGGCCGGAGGGCGTCCTCGAGAACTCGTTTACCCCAACGGTTGTCGATTCTTCGGCTGATATGGCCAGCCCACTGCCATTTCAGCTAATTCTCTGATCTATAACTCGCAACTTTTTTTCTCCGTCTTACTATAGCTGTGGCTTATATAAAATAAATAAATAAATAATAAATAATGCTGGACACTATCACACAGCAAAACGTAGCCCCAGTCTAAGCCGAGCTTATATTATGAGAACCATATGACGTATTTTTTTGGAAATAAATACTTATCATACATAGAAAACACCCAGGGGCCTGATTCTGACGATTCGATTATTTCATACAGTTTTGACAGTTTCCGCGATATATATCTAGTAGGATCATATATATCGAATCGTCAAAATCAGGCACCAGACCTGAGACAAATATCAGCAAATAATGCAAACATTTGTCCCGCAGCGGGAACCGAGCCCGCCACCTTCTGCGTCTCAGGCGGACCTTCGCCCGGCTTAGTCAGTTCTACATGTATAAACCATGTTTTTCCTTTGAGTAAGGCCTACTAGGCTGAGAAGATGGTATACCATTTGGGCAAGCCTACTCCATCTAACCATGTCCCAGGTACTTCAGCCTCCTGGTCAATGAGTAAAAGTTAACGCATCTAGATTAGACGGAAAGGCCTAAGTTTTATATAACTAATAGACGGCCTCTGTGGTGAAGTGGGCGAAGGTCCGCCTGAGACGCAGAAGGTCGCGGGTTCGATTCCGGCTGGGGACAAATGTTTGCATGTTCTGTAGGTATTTGTCTCGGGTCTGGGTGTTTTCTATGTATGATATGTATGTATTTACAAAAAAAAAATTATATGTGTAGTATATCAATCATGTGGTTCCCATAATACAAGCTCTCCTTATTTTGGGGCTACATGATGCTGTGTGATTACGTCCTGCATTATTATTATTATGACACTTTATTTAATTGTAAACTCGTCTAAAATACATTTTTTACTATAATTATACTTAATACTACTTATGTACATAAATATATATCAAAAACATTATAGTAAAAAATGTAACAAAACGGGAGACCATCGACCGCGGGGCAAGGCTCAAACAGGTCGATGGCTAGGGCTGCAGAGAGAGGAACCTCAGAACAATTATTATTATCATTAATAATAGGTATTAAAAAGCCGAAAATTTTGTGGATGATTGTTTGTTTTGTTCTCACTCAACAGCGTAACGGACGAACGAATTCAGATGAAACTTATGTATATATACGTAACACATAGGTGTCTAGTTTAGGACTTGGAATAACAGTTATATTTATGCTGTTTATTCGGTTACCACGTGATGGAAGACGAGGGCGGAAAGTTCCAATAAAAGCAGCGACGGGCTTGCCACGTTGCCAACATGCCCGTGGGATGCTAACTTTCAATAATTTGGAATATAACGAATGTAGCTATTTGCACTTGCCTCGTCCCATGGTATTCTCCATAGATTCAGATACTGAGCCATATCTGAAGATATCCTTACCAAATGGGAGTCTATGCGAACGCATGTAAAAGAACTACTACTTCAAAATAAACTAAGTAATAAGCGTTATTGTCGGTACATACCTATTCATAATAGAACTTAGTATATAGATACCTACAATAATCATGAAAATGTATCTACGTAAAAGTTTTCTCCATACATTATAAGGTATTTATCATCCTAAGTTATTACAGTTCTTAATTTTAGTTAGTTTCTTTGTGTAACTCAAATGTTTGTTTAATTGTGATAAAATAATACTAATGCTCGCCCATCTTTCTCTACTAAGGGGGATTTCTGATAAGCATTTAATTTTTATTCATATTTTCTCGTAATAAGAGTTGACGCGCGTATAAGCCCGTATAAGCACGAGCAGCGAGAGAATGACCACTGGTCCAAGCCAAAACGCCAAAATAGACGCGTTTCTTTTTCTACTAAGGGCGATTTCTAATTAGCATTAAATTTGCATTCTGATTTTACTACATTATACATTTTTGGGAGCTTATATCCAGCAGCTGATATAGTCGGGCTTTGGATGTTAATGATGATTAAATACCTACTTACATCGTTTTACATTAGCATCCTTTTTGCATGACGAGTAAAATGTGTTTCATTAATCATACACTGTCTCGAGTTCTATATTGGTGCTGAGGGATTCTGAAACCAGTTAAAAGGTGCCAACCCTCGTCAAATTGATGAACCTTTAGCGAGTGTCTAGCCTAAAAGCTTGATTTTCTTTCAATATTTTTATTGTTTATTAGCTTCCGCTCGCGGATTTGCTTGTGTGGTACCGAGAAAAAAGGGTATTGTATTACTCCAGGTCACAAACTACGTTTATTTCAAGTTTCATTCAAATCCGTTCAGCCTTTACGGATTTGAGTGGGAAATAATCATACCTACTCTCACACTCACGCATAAAATTTTGCGTTTATAATATTAGTGTGAAGTAATATTTTAGTAGGATAGGTACCATTCAATAGTTCCTTCCTGCGTGGTCGTTATCAAAAAGTAGGTAGATAACTGCATATAAGTTTTTAAGGCCCTTATTTATAAACCATGATCAGGGTCCCCTGCCTATCTCTGAGAAGGTAATCTAGGCTAAGATTTGTAATCCTATTCATCGTATGAGTTAGTGGCCGACTCTGGTTTTGAAGTTTTTAGGCCTCCCGAAGGCCTTCAACATGGATGGACTGAAAAAGCCGGGACCAAAAATACAATGATATTTATTATAATTTGTTTTCTTTTTTTGAATCATGATAATGGAGGCTAAGAAGAATCATCAAGAATGGAAGTGAGACAAGTCTGAAGAAGAAGTGACTGATGTGACCGAAGTCCAATACTGAAAAGCCGGGACCAAAAATACGTTGATTCTATTACTATTCGAGTTGTGATATGGTGGAAGTGAAACTCAAGTCTGAATAAGAAGTAACTGATGTGACCAAAGTGCAGCACAAAGTGATTTTTTTACAGTTTTCAGTGGTCGCACTAGACTCTCGCTCTTTTGTACGCTTCTGAATAACATGTTCTTTTTCATTTTGACTAGTAAGTTTTGTAGTTAACAAACAACAGTAGCTAAATCTAAGGAGAATTCTCAAGAGAACCCCCTCCTAAAATCTAGATTCCTTAGCGAGGGAGAACACTACTTTCTTTACAATAAGTACCCCTACTACTAGTAATTTACCCCCGACCCCTACTACAGATATCGAAACTCGCAAGTAACATTTTAAAAATTTGGTGGGATTTGTTTTTATATTACCAATTCACGAAATAGTCACAAACTTTAAGAGTCTGCTATACAAAAAATCATACCGACCGGGACTGGAACTCGCAACCAGCAATCTCAACATCAAATAGTCAGTCTGAAGTCAATCGCAGCGGCCGGCATGGTAGCTTGAGTAACCGAAAATGATAACAAGGGTACCCGTGATAAGTCCGTTCTTCAATCCCTACATCGGTCCACCAAACACTCTGTTTAACCAATAGAATGGAATAAACTTATATAAATAAACGTGATATTAGCTCATAACCACGACTTCACTCGATTTTGTCTCCATAGTAGTGCATTATGTAATTTTTTAGTATGGACAACCGGCCTTTTTTCGAAAATCTCGCCCCATCGTCGACCTCATCTATGCCCAAGCCAGCCTCGAGGTCAAGAGCTGGCCCATCAAAGAATACAAAAAAACATATGTAACTATGTACAAAATTTCAGCTCAAACCGTTTAAAAATTTTGGCCTGAAGGAGAAATCTCCATCGAAACTAACGTTCATTTTAATTTTATTGTGACAATGAGGCAGAGAAGATTTACTTTGTAGGAAATAACTAGGGACTTATTTGTCAAGAAATAAGCATTCAAGTAGCTTGCAGAAAAAAAAAATACCATGACGAAACGTGAGCATGGCATAGATTAAACAAATTGAAATTTCTGATAAAGTATACTTAGAATTTATTATATTTTTCTTTTTACTAGTTCATACAAAAGTAGTAGCTATTTACAAGAAAACGTGACCGTTCCAGTCCGGGAGACGTTATGTAGAGGGTAGGGAGAGGGGGCAGAAGTGAGTGCAGCATCTCAAGGTCGCTGCGTCGAGACCCCTGTACCACTTCACCTTTCGTTGAAGGTATCGATCAAAGTATCGCTAGCACTACGCAATAGGTTTTGATTCAGGCATATCAAAGCATAAACTAGGTATTAGGTAGGTGGAGATCGTCTAGTCTAGAGCTGAACGCGACTTCAATGTATTTTCGCCAATGGAGTGAATCTATGTGGAGTAGGTAGGTACTTTCATTTATTGTAGGACACGTTCAGATTTAGATAAGACACAGAAAGCATGAAACTAACGCCTTCCAATGTGTTTACGCTAGTGGAGATGTTACGTTACATTCAGTTTTACAACAGTCCCTTTTTTCTACCTCATCATCATCATCATTAACCGTTATAATGCTGGACGTAGGGTCTCACAAGATCCGCCACTGAGCCTGAACCTCGGCTCTACTCATACTCTCTCTGCCAACTACATTACGCAGATCGTAACTAGGTTACTACATCTAGCGAGCGGGCGTCCTTCGCTGCCATAAACGCAGTTTCTTCTTCAGTTTCTGCGGTAAATATGGCCGGCCCACTGCCACTTCAGCTTGCAAATCTTCTGAGCTAAGTCGGTCACTGTAGTTCTCTGTGGGATAGCTCGCTGAGTGACTTTCAATTTGTGGGCTAGTCCCACCGTGAGTGTCCTCGTCTCAGCAATATATGTAGGTATAAGAGGTCGGATGCAATGGTTAAAGACTTTAGTCTCCAAACATTGAGGGATCACCCATCTTCAGAATATTTTAAGTTGTACGTAGGTGATTATTAACCTATGGCCATCCAGGTAAAAACTTTTAGATAAATTGCTGGAGTCATGGAATGGTAAATATAAACATTTTACGATTCACACATTTCACACCAATATAGAAGACAGAACATAAAAAAGGTATGAACATAAGTAAAATCTGTGGTAAAAGGTAGCAAACGTGCCAAAATAATGCTTCTCACCACTTTATTTGATGAAAAGTAAAAGCATTTTTATAAGAATATGCTTCATTTTTTCATGCAGTTTCCTTGAGCATCCATCATGTTCAGGACAACATAAGAGGTTCGTAGGTACTTGGCTACTTATAATACCAACCTACTTTACGTAAGCAGGGTTTTAGTAGATGTATGTTCCAGAAATATACGTAACCAGTCTTGGTCCCTGGGCGTATCACCACAAAACGTTGTAGACGAAGAATAACCCCAGAACTTTGCTCCATCTCAAATGCACTAATTGGCATTTTAATTTCTTTATAAATTGATACTGAACCAACAAAACGAAAGTGTTGAAAGTAGGTCACCCTTGTAACTTGATCAAGGTCGATTTTTTGGTTTCACCCGGCCTTTTAATTTAGTCCAGAGCTTTCAAAGATTCTGGGTAGGTAGGTACCTCAGTCCTATAGTTCAATGCCCTAAATAAAAGGCCCCTGATTGCTTTTCCAACAGTCGGAGATTGTTTGTACGTCAACATTGATTAATTTTCTTGTAAATTAAAACGAATCTCGAAAGGTCAATATCGTGGAAATTTACTTGCACGTGGAAAACTTGGTCAGATAACTCTTACTTTTGTCTGCTTTTGTTAATGCTTAGAAGCCTCTTTTTTGTCGTCCTCTTTGTGTTTTACCTACTGGAGACTGCAGGAGAGGTTTATAATAAGGGTGGGTTTTCCGATATGGAGACTGGCAAACCCTAGAAACTCAATTTAATGGCGTATAATTAGTATACCAACAAAAGTGGTGATAGGCTTGTAAGTTGTAACCTGTCACATGGAAAGCTTAGATCATACCTACTGCTTGCAAAAGAGTAGAAAGCAGTACCAAATTAATTATCTACATCTACACTAATATTATAAAGAGGAAAAATTTGTATTTTTGGGTGTATAAGTTTGTAATGAATAAACTCAAAAACAACTGTGCCGATTTCAAAAATTCGTTCACCATTAGAAAGCTACATTCACCTTGAGAAAGATAAGCTATATTTATTGTTAGAAAAGATTAGCAAACTTACTAAAACTTAAGTAACGTAACCCAAGGTGTAAAATAAGTGCCCTAACCCGAGCGATGCCGGGACGAGCCGCTTTAATTAATATTTGGACTTTCCGATGACTACTTCTGAAATGGTATCCGCAATAATTTTGCATACCTATGTACATACCTACTGAGAAATACTTCTGTAGTTATAGATACCTACCTATCGATGGGGAAAGAAACATGAAGACTGTTTTGTTTTTTTTTATCCGACCTAGAAACAGAAATAAGTTAGTTAAAGAACCGGAGTACCCTTTGTTTAAAATAATTTGGTTGTTAAAAATCGAATATACCCGTAAGCTGTAGGTATAAATTATTTCTATTGCGTTTTCCAAGCAATCATATTTTGTAACTACCCACGCATTTAAATACTTATTCAAAAGGAGTAAATGACGATGGATAATGAAGAGTCAAACATAAATCTCTTATTTTATATAGCTAAGGATTAACTGAGACTCAAATTGCATTACCATTTACTTCGAACACTAGTACCTACGTAGAAACAGCACTTAGCTTGACGGGTAAGTTGGCATTTCAAAACACAGCTCAAGTGAAAATCTAGGCTCAAATTGAATTGAAGTAAATACATTTTTAAAAGATAAAATATTTAGTACAAATTCCGCCAACTCTCTGTGACGAGTTTCATAAAAACTCAACAGAAATTCGACAATGTTTCGCCTTTCCCGTAAGGCATCATCAGGAAACTATATACTAGCTATCCGTCTTCAGCACTCCACAGAACTCCGCAGACGTGTAGCTTCGCCGAGCGCCAAACAGAGAGTCAGGCATCATCAGAAAACGATAGACTCGCTGTCCGCCTTCGGCACTTCGCAGAACTCCGCAGACATGTAGTTTCTGACTTTCTGTTTGGCGCTCGGCGAAGCAACACGTCTGCGAAGTTCTGCGGAGTGCCGGAGGTGGACAGCGAGTCTATCGCTTCCTCATAATGCTTTATGGGGAAAGCGAAACATTGTCGAATTTCTGTTGAGTTTTTATGAAACTCGTCACAGAGAGTTGAATTGGAATTTGTACTAAATATTTCATCTTTTACAAATTTATGTATTCTTACTAGGCGGGCATTCGTCTACTACGCCACAGAGGTCGTTTGATAAAATAAAACACAAAAAATGGATAAGCAGATCTACTTAGCAGCTTTTGATCACGTCATGCGTTAATCTTATCGCTATAAAAATAAGAGTATCTTATCTCAGGTTTAAATCTCTCTTGAACGGTAGTTAATGCTATCGTTATATCCGATAAAGCGGGTTCAAGGTTGGCCAAGAAGCATCGCCACAGATCCTCTCTTAGTTTGTATAGAAATGTTACAGCTTCATCTTATTATAGTTTTGTTAATAGTTTCTATGTATCCACAGATCAATGCATAGTCTGGTAGGTCAGGCTGGAAATTTATAATGCAATTTTTATCCGTGTAGATTCTTAGGCGCATGCACTGCTATGAACGCTACCTTCCCAGCAATCCTCTTAGTTTTTAAGGTTGTTTTGGTTTTTTTTTCTTACATGAGCTGTACTTAGCTTGAAATAAATACTATTTTTTTTTATTTAAACTAAACTTGGCTCGCGTAGTACCTGGATTGACCGACTGGACTATCGAACTAATTGCAACAGCAACTCTCGAGTTCAATATACTATGGGTCTATAAGTTCTATATCGTATGGTATGTCATTTTTGGAGCCATCAAGATATATAAAGCTCTACCTACTCTTGTTGAATCTGTGACACGCCCTTTGCGCTTTTATCAATACGCATGCGAGCGCAGCGCCGCCTGTCGACCCCCTCCAGTACCAGCTCAGACTCGAATGCGCACGCTCCGTGCTCTACTCTCTGCATTTTTATTAAAACCCCCCCAAAACAACAGAGAAACCTCAAAAAAACTCAACCTAAACAGTGCCCTTAAGCCCAACTTTTCAAATAAAAGCCCGCGCGCGGTCGGAAAAACTTAACCTAAAAAAGATTACGTCAATAACCTTTTGTTTTGTTTTCGTTATTCCGGAGGTGTTAAGCGGAGTCCTAAATCGGTAAGTTGTGTTTTGTCATAGATTGTCTATGAATAATATTTAGTGATCTAGGTTGTGGCTGCGAGTTACTTTCGCTCCGTTCAGGAATGGGGCCACTCTCTAAAATAAACTCTGATTTTTAACGCGCCGTTTCAGTCTGACACATTGTAGATTGCTGGGTATTTAGGCTATCAAGGCAGGAATACAGTTATTTTTATCTACATTTAAGATCAAATAATCTGTGTCTTATATGTCAGACGGTATTCCGATATCTTGGTAAAATTTCTTGGTAAAGGTTATACCGCGCAGGTCCACTGACATAAACAAGGGGTGCAGCAAGGTTGCATAGCGGCAGTCGTCTTAAGACGGTCGTTATTTAGCGACACTCGATTAAAATCTTTTTATCGAAGTTAGCGCGCAGGCAGAGAAAATACCAAATTGTATTGATTCGATATTAAACAAACACAGCAGACTTATTTCTTGCTATACTTATCCATGCTACTATTTCATAAAAAGAATGGGGTTACCCATTTAAAACGGTAAACGAATTCGTAGTTGTTAATATTTTATGGGTTTTGGCAAAATTACTTTACATGGAAATCATACTCAACACGAAGTCGCGGAATACTCCTAGTAAGTTACTAAAGTCAAATCAAAATTGAGCTCTAATTCACTATAAATTAGGTTAAATAAACCATGGATGCTCTTCAAGTAAGATAGCGAAACGCGTAGCGCATGTCCGCGATTGATAGATATACGAGGGGTGGCTGATTCCGGTAGCGTAGAAATAGGGTGCATTTATATGAATTCTTAGGCTGAGCACGCACAAAGTCGAGGTAATGGACTTAACACGAGCAGTGTGGGCCTCGCACATGACCCAACGTGCCACTTCCTGCACAGTTGTGTTTCAGCACTCAAAGTGCTATTACACGTTCACGTTGAGTACAGGCTAGGTATATGTCGCTACGCGCCTTGAGGACGACCTGCGCCTCCTGCACAGCTGTGTTTCAGTACTCAAAGTGCTAGTACACTTTGCACGTTGAGTGCAGGCTTGGCATATGACACTATGCGCCTTGAGCACGACCTGTGCCTCTTGCACAGTTGTGTTTCAGCACTCAAAGTACGCACATTGCGCGTTAAGTGCGGACCTCTCACATGACGCTACGTGCCATGAAGACGACTTGCACCTAAAGCACAGTTGTGTTTCAACACTCAAAGTGCTAACACACGTTGCACGTTGAGTGCGGGCCTAGCATAATTATGACGCTACGCGTGAGGACGACCTGCGCCTGTGCATAGTTGTGTTTTCAGCACTCAAAGTGTTAAAAGTTGCGCTTTAGCTGTAGACGCAGACTGTAAGTTGTTCACAGAATGGCGACTATTATCCCTAATAAAATTAGTAGTTCGCGCTTAGCCTTACTTTTCCCTGATTGGTAAAAATCAATGAACTGACAGAATAAACTATACATATTATTAGACCCAGGAGTCTAAGCAACAGCCAATAAGTTTTTTGTTGTACAATTCAGACGCAGTTTTAGAGCAAAAGCTCTTAGCTTTTAGAAACTAAAGGCCTAAAAGCACCGCAGTACCTTAAAATTAGCTTGCTAAGCCATTGATTTTTATCTGAATTTAAATCGAAGGCTTTGAGGTATGTAAAAAATGTGAGCTTTTTATAATAATTTTTCGTATGTAAGAAGTTACCAATAACGGTTAGTTTACGCTCTCAATGGACAGGCAATGGGGATCCGTAAATAAAAACTGCACTGATTACCATTAACTAACATCTGGTACTGAACAATAACAGGTAGTAGGTAAATCTTAGAAATAATTAGACATGAACAGGTGGTCAATAACAGGTGGGGCTTGAACCTGGGAACCTAACCTAGGGCCCTTGTCAGGTATGTTACAACAACAAAATATCAGTCCACTGCTGGACATAGGCCTCCCCAAATAAGAAGGGGGATATGCCCACAATCACGCTGGGTATGCGGGTTGGGAATCGCAGGGCACAGCTTCTCGCACCACTGGCACCAATTTAGCTGTGCCGGTGTTAGGGTGCGCTAAAATGATGATGCTTTGTGATAGTTAATGGTTACCACTTAACATCAGGTAGGCCATGTGATTGATCCATCTTCTAGTAGTATAAAAAAAATAATACTTTCGTGATTGCCGGTGTCGGCACTGACACTGAGATCACTGCGTCGTCACTGACACTGACAAGAGGTGATACGTTCATAAAGAATGTATTAAAGAATACTTCGGTGCCGGTACTGTGTCGGAACTGTGCCTTCACTGATATGTGAATCGACCCAAAAGCTTAAAAATGAAATACTTATTAATTATTACTTATATATTGACCCATTTTAACAAGACGAGGCTATTATCTACATAATTATTGATTTATAGACGTCTCCATTTGATTCTGCGAATCATCTCTATCGTCTCTAAATTTAATACAGTTGTAGCAATTAGTAGACAATGTCGATATCTTGTAGCGCCAGCGCGCATTCTTATCAAGAGCAGCAGCAGGAGATCACTTACTTTCTTCACTCTAATATTGTATGTAGGTACTGGTACGGTAGGTAAGGTTGTTTTTTACTTTCTGCAATACAAATTCTTCGAATCGGTTATTCATTTATGGTGGGTCTATCGCCAAAACGAATCATGTCAAACTAGTTTCCGTCCGTGGCCTCGCTCGCATCGTACTGGTATAAAAATTAGTAGAATGAGTTTATCCAGATCAAAAACTATGTATACGTATTCAAATTTTCAATCAAATCCTTTAGGTGGACTTGACTACAGAGTTGAATGGGAACCAACAAACTGTGGTCGGAACAAACAAACAGACACACATACACACACACATACACACAAACGTTCACTTTTATAATATTACTGTCATTGTAAAAAATAACATCTCTATCGATAATAACAAAATTGGTTATACGCCCTCTAAATTTAAATGGACAAATTAATAATTGATAAAATCTAGCTGTTTTTCTGCACTGGCGATGAAATATTATTTGTGATTTCGTGCGGATTTTTGTTTTTGCTGTTTTAGGTAATATTTAGATATTTTTTGTTAGTAGACGTTTTTGTTAGTTTATTTAGCGATTTTTTCTGATTTACAGTGCTTTATAGCACCTCACTTCACTTTTTTATTCAATAGTTTCTGGCATAGTTTTCCACAATTTCGCCAGTACAAAAGTAAAATTTTGTTCATAATAAATATGAGGCAACTTAGTAATGTTCGAACTCTTGCCGGGACATAAATCTGTTCTTATTTCAAATTGATCTTTCATAATTTGTTGGCAGAATGATGAGACCTCCAATGATAGTGAATGATTACCATTTTGCGTCGAATTGCGTACATAGACTCAATGTTGTTTCGTATGGCGTTTCATAGAAAAGGTATGGAAAACTTATTTTTACATTTTCACAAAATCTTACGATTTGATTAGGTAATTTACTTTGGGAAAAGTGTTCCTGTTGGGAAACAGAGTCGATTGAGACCAACTTGTTTTTTTTGACAAATGTCATTTTCTAGGCTGCCTGTACTTTTTTACAAAATTCTGAAAAAGCAATTGTTTTTCTCGTCAAAGTCAAAGTCAAAGTCAAAGTCAAAAATCATTTATTCAGTAGGAACTGTATAGTACACTTTGAAACGTCATTTTTTTAAATTTACCACCAATTCGTAACGTGACCAAACAGAGAAGAATTGGCAAGAAACTCTGCTTGGCTTATATTTTTTTAACGTCATTGTACTTAATATCTATTACATTGTTTTTGATGGAGTTGGAGGCAGTTTCATCCCAAGCTTTTTTGTCATCTAAATAATCAGATATTTTATAATAAGCTTTATTACATAGATTACGTTTAACAACATTTTTGAATTTAGTTACAGATAGATTAATCACATCATTTGGGATTTTGTTAAAAAATCGTACAGACATCCCTCGTCAAAATAAACCTATCATTTCCTCAGAACAAAACCATCTAACTACAAAAGAAAAGGTAACATTTTGCCTCACCCTGTATTATGTTCTGTGCAAATATCCGGTTGTCCAGTGTGTTCTTAGTTTTGGCTTCAACCTAGAAAGCAACTGAAAACTGAATCGACTTCAAAATATCTACATGGTTTGTAAACGCCCAAAACGTTTCGAATCCAACAGGAAGATCATTATGTTGAGCAATTTTGTATTGTGAAGGGCCATCGTATCGTTGCGTTTTTCAGTACTTTCAGCAGCTTATAATCCTAGTAAGCCGTCAGAATAGAAATATAATTGAATAAAAATTAACAGATTCGATCTGGAAACATTTGGACCATTCTAAAATACCTCTGCTGCATACTGTCTTCCTCCGATACATAGCAGATGTAAGTACAGCTTTCCACAAGTAACGTCCACAATTATCATGTACCCGAAGCAATGCCACCAGCCGAGCGCGTTATAAAACAGAGAATTTATCATCATTATCATCATACCAACTCGCTTACAAATTAATTAGAACAATTCTGGATCTCCATAGGTATCTTTTCTTGGAAATGAGTTTTAATCTTATAAAGTGTGGAAACACTGGTAAATATGAAACCATAGTTTGAAGAGTCAGCGCATAGTTATTGTAATAATAAGAATTTAATATTATAATAAGTTAAATCTAGCACGGAGGGTACGTTTGTACTGTAGTTATACTGAAATAAAACATCCTCATCTTAACGCTTTAAATAATTAATTTATAATTATAAAATTTTCATTTTGTGAAAGCTTTATTTTGAGTTTATGGAATATTTAAAATTAATAATACATAAAAGGTTCTAAGACTAAACTTTAGTTGTCCTAAACAATCCAGACGTTATGTGACATTTACTTAAACCAGATGCCAAAATGAAGCCGGAAATAAAATAAAATTACTAATAAACATCGAGAGAAAAAACTAAAGCCTACTTTTAACGTGCTTCTTTAATGTGAAAAACATAATACAAGCCCTAAATGTTTAAAGTTAGGGCTCAAAATTCAGTACTAAGCTTTAAGCCCATCCAATAAAATTTAGTTCATTATTGCACATCGATAGAACAAAAATTGCATAACGAACCCTTTCAAATAAAAAAAGTTAAATACAATCTTAACCTTGAGAGATTATGGTATAAAATTCAATGCGGAATCAAGCCGAACAATGCAACTTATGTAGTAATTCGATAACGAATGCACTTTAAGGGCCGAAGCAATTGTCGTGGTTTTTGCATAGCTCTTTTGTGACATACCACATGCACCGTGGAAAAAGGGCTGCCAGCATATACTCATCATCAGTTCGATCGATCCGAGTTTTTAGACGAAACATTGAGTTATAAAAAAAATTAAAACCGTTTATTTCAGACTTATTAGTACAATGGTCTATATGGTTCATTAAAAATTTCAATTTCAAGCTCTACATTTTTTGAACAGGAGCCCGAGCACGAGCCGAACCTATTTGTATCAGCAGTAAAGTGTGCACAAAAACGAGTTTTTTTTTAGGAAGACGTATTTTTTTTGAATACTGAATTTTCACGTACATCGGTGAAGGCACGGTTGCCGTTTAAACTTTTTCACAGAGCCTTCATGAGGATGAGTCCCCTTTTTTCAATATGAATGAGCTAGTTTACGTTATTTTTTAACTGCACGAGAGTTTGGCATCATGCCATATTTACAGGATTGCGTTTTTTTCTCAAATATGTAATAATAGCTAGTAAATTCAGTTGTAACCTTTAAACTAAATTCCTTTCATTTGATTTAACCTGTGTTAGTACAGTAACAGAACGATTAGACATAAAATTAAATTGAACAATGAGCGAATTTTCCATGACTCTTGGTAAGAATACTATGTACGAGTTTGCAGATTTTCCGGTTATTTTGCTGGCAGCCCTATGCACCGTGAGAATATAGGACAAGTTCAGGGTCGCTGCAACCATTGTTAAATCCATTTCCGATCAGGGGTGCATTTTTTGAATAACCGGTCCGTTGTGAAATCTACCATAAATGGTGACTAATGAACCAGAATTCTGTATTGAATGAAGTTCCTGAATAGACTGCAGTACAGAAATAATAAATAATATAATGCACTTATAGAAAATAATCTAGTTTTAACTTTCATATTTTTAAAAGGACTACTGATGTATATAGCTTTGTGAGTGAATTCGGTATTGAATGATGGTCCTTAATAGGCAGTCAAGAAAAATTACACTTAATACGTAGACAAGAACCTAGTTTTGGACTCGTATATTTTTTAAAGGCTTACTGATGTAGGTATGTAGTGAACGTGGTGAGTTTTGTAAATAATAATGTAGAAGTTTATGAATAAACAGCAGTGAAGAAATGTTTGTGTACGATTAATTAACAAAATCCCAAATGCTTAATTCATCTGTAAATAAATTCAAAAAGGTTGTGCTGTAACCTCTGTAATAAAGCTTGTTATAAAATGTCTAATTATTTAGACAAAAAAGCTTGGGATCAAACTGTCTCCAACTCCCTCAAAAACAATGTAATAATTAATAATAAACTTTGTAAAAAACAAGACTTTAAAAAAATATAAGCCGCTCGAAAATAATTCTTCTCTGTTTGGTCACGTTACGAATTGGTGTAAATTTAAAATTAAAAAAATTGACGTTTCAAACTGTACTACTGTATGTGCTTATTGAATAAACTTATTTTGATTTTGATTAAAATAATAAATAATCTTGTGAATTTTGCAAACAATAATATCTGCTTCAATGCTGACTCGAAACGATAAGATCCAATGTTACAAAACTTTTGACTGCGGGCTTCGCGGGCCCCGTAGGCCTCGATGGCGACTGGCTTCCGGACCTCAGTTGTGTTACCAGTCCTAAAAGAAATATTTGGTATCGATACTTTTTGGATAGTAGTACTGATAGGTGCATGACTCTGTGGTTTATTTTGATACTCTTTTAATTTATTTCGTAATAGCATTTCATCATCATCATCCACAGACCGATTTCTCCCACTGTTGGGTATAGGCCTCCCTCAACTTGTGCCATCCACCAAGATCCTGCGCTAGTCTAACCCACGTACGGCCGCGACTTTGACAATGTCATCTGCCCATCTTGCAGCCAGACGTCCCACACTCCGAAAGCCATCCCTAGGCCACCACTTACAGAGTAATAGCATTTAGTAGATTTTATTATAAATTTTTCACTTAATATATTTTGCTAACATTTTAAAAGTTAGGATGCTGGTCTAGTACTGATCAACTTAAGAGAACAAAAAAACAAGTATTATATTGGTTTCTCATCTCGCGTTATATTTTAATGAGTATCAGACGCTAAGGTTTTAAACCAACAAAACAAAGAATAAATAACTAAGTGCCAATAAACAATGAATCTGAGGGTTCTGAGAACTACATACATACTTGTAGGCTAACTACTACCTACATTTAACATGAACACTCGTGGAGCCCAATCGAACCTCAACTGCACTTGGTGCACCCTGCTGTACTATAAAAAACGGGCTTTGGCGACCATCTTAATGCGGCATAGCAGGCATAACCAGCAAAGTTAAATAAAATTCCGTGACATCTGACGGGCAGCAGCGTCGGCGGTGCGAGAAGCAGGGGGTCTACTACAATTCACCGAAGTACGAAATTTCGTGTTTCGTTTCGTGCGATTGGTCGTATTTCATACTGTCAATACCAATATTGCGGTCGTATGTTTTGTGAAATAGAGTAGGATGCGCAACGTTCGGACTGTTACATTACAAACTTCGTGCCGAAATTTTGGTTTTCGTTTGGTTATGGGTACCAATCGCAAGACACGAAACACGTAATTTCGTACTTCGGTGAATTGTAGTAGACCCCATGTGCCCTGCGATCTCCAACAAACATGCCCAGCTTGAAGATAATGGGGATAATGGTACAGTATTCCCCTTAATTAGGCCCCCTAATAATGGGGAATATTGCCCATGTTCAGAAGTGGACTGATATTGGCTGGCGTTGTGTTTTTGTGATTATGATTATGAAGCATAAACTCTGAAGCATTCTCTATAATGCAGAATAATCTGCGAAAGGGTGCTGGTAGAAGCTGGATGCGTTGAACTCATGACAGGGCGCAATGGCGCTCATTAGTGGAGGCTTATGTCCAGAAGTGGACTACTACAGGCTGATGATGATGATGAACATAAACTATAGATAGAAAGGAGTACTTCTACAGCACACCAGCCTATATCTGTCTGCTGCTGGACATAGGCCTCCCCTAATAAAGGGAGATATACCCATAATCCCCACACTGGGCATGCGGGTTGGGGATTGTAGGGCACAGCTTCTCGCACCACCGAAGCTGCTACCCGTCGATGGCCAAGGGCAATTTAGCTATGCTGATGTAGCAGCCGGCCGCCAGAGCCCCGTTCGTGGTTTAGCAGGGTGCACCGCGTTCAGGTAGGGTTGGCTTGGGTTACGAAGATAGGGATTGGAACCCCGTACGCCCCCTAAAAGGTGTACTTAGTAACTGTGAGTGTAGGTGTATGTGTATGTGTGAGGTATAGCTTTGTTGGTTATATCATCCCGATTTCACACACTCTGTTAGTTACTAAAAGAAATCTAGGTTTATTTAAGCTACATAATAAAATTGACCGCTATAATTTTTGATTTCCGGCCGTGATTTTTATGGACCCTGGGTATAAAGTTCAATAGCTCTAAAAAATATGTTAAGGAAGGTACCTAACCTACATCGTTCCGCTTTTATTCAAGACTTAATGATATTTGCGCGCTAAGTAAGTTAATTTTGATTTGATGTGAAGGTGTCAAAAACACAATGGAGGGGCTATTTTGTACATTGACTGTCTTAAGAGGCACAGGCCGCGACATGAACACAAGGGTGTTAGTAGCGGCGTTCACCTGTCTATCTCCATTTTTCCTGTCTGCCAAGCGAGTTGTAAGTCCATCACCCTTGGGTATATGGGTCTCAACTTGAGACAATTCTTCCCAAAAATGACAAAGGCAGCGCTCCAGACTTTCGCCTTGGGTAAAAAATTTGATGACATGATGAAAAGTCTTTATCTTCTTTTTATCAAGCTATATCTGCTTAGTATAATAATAATAATGATGTAATCGTAGGGAGCGCCACGGCAAATTCATCCTGACTCATGACTGGTCCTCCAAATAAAATTTCGAATTATGGAAAGGCAAACAATTTTCAAGGGAGTTGCCAATCCATATCCTTCTATCATTATAAGGGCGAAAGATTGTGAAATTTTTGTCCCTCCTTCACGCCAAAATTAATGAACGGATTCTGCTGAAATTTCGCACTTTATGCATCGAGATATTTTAAGAAGGATGTGTGGTGTGACAAGGATGTATAAAATAAGGAACGAGTATATCAGGGGAAGCTTGAAAGTAGCACCTGTGGCAGATAAGGTAAGGAGTGGAAGACTAGCATGGTATGGACATGTTATGAGGAGGAATGGAAACCATGTGACTAAAAGAGTGATGAGTATGAATGTAACTGGATGTACGAGAAGAGGGAGGCCGAAGAAGAGATGGATGGATTGTGTGAAAGAGGATATGAGAGTGAAAGAACTGAGTATAGAGTTGACAGCCGATAGGATTGAATGGAGAAAGAAGACATGTTGTGCCGACCGATAAGGGCAGGGAAATGATGATGCATCGAGATATTTTATTGACATAATGTTCAAAATTTTTAGACTGGTAATAACATAAAGATTACTTTTAATCCGGGTACCACGTGAGCGAAGACTAGGGCGGAAGCTAGTAACCTATAAATATTTTTTTTGTAATCTGGAGCTGTAGTGACCTTTGCTTCCGTCACGTTAAACGTATATAAGACCAGCATAGAAAGTCTATTGTTATAAATGGTATTAAATTGTAACCTTTGTTACCCAGAAGGGTAACATTGGATAAGCGAAAGCGTGTAATGGACTTTATTTGCTTTTTCTATGAAGGACAATTGTTCATAGCTTTTATGCGTCTTAATGCTATCTGATTACTTTTACATGAGGCTCATAATCTTCCTGCCTCCAGTTGATGGACGTAGGTAACGTTTATGAAGCAGTACTTTGTTATAATTGTAATGATTACCATACTGTAGACAAGGGATTTGTCGACGGAAAATTAGAGAAAACTTATTTTTGGATGTAGATGTAGCAACATTTCGAATGATAATAGCATGTTTATCTAAAGAATTGATAAAAACAAGCGTTTGGGGGAAATATAGATATGTTTGGGATGCAGGGAGGCACACAATCTGGCAAAATACACTGTCTTCTCTATCGTAGAGTAGACATAAATACGGTATGCTAAGGGGGCTGATCATCAGGTCGACCCAGTGCTAATTCCATCTTTAGGTGTAATCTTATGTCTGCAATTAGGCAGGTTTCTTAGTACCCGTGATCACTGTTTCGTCACTCAAAAAGCTTACCTTATAAGTTCTAAAGGTAAAGGCAAATCTATACTTGTGTTAAATTACAGAAACACGCACGCACGAAAGCTTTCTTAGCGAGGTTAGCGACATTTTGTCTCATTTTCACTTTTAATTCATTTCTTGTCGGCCCGTCCTTGTCTCATTAACATCATTTTAACACAACTTTTCACTTACAGTATTCATAAGTTCTGTTTACCAATGTCACTAAAAGTTTTCACGCTGCAAAATATTAAAGTTTTTAATAGATTTAGCACCTTGTACTTGCAATATAGAAATAAATTCTTAGCTTCAAAATGTCACCACCATTAAATAATGTGTTTGTTTATATGTTACTAAGTACTCCTCTATATCTATAGACCTAAAGATTAAGTTCATCATCATAATCATCAGCCTGTAGTAGTCCACTGCTGGACATAAGCCTCCACTAATTAGCGCCATTACGCCCTGTCCTGAGCTCGACGCATGAAGCTTCTCCCAGAAGCCTTTCGCAGATCACTCTACATTAGGTATAGAGTATGTTTATTCTTTTTTTTTAATTCAAATTTCAAATTTTAAATTCTTCATAAGCATAATCACAAAAACAACAGCATCAGCCTATATCAGTCCACTGCCTCCCCTAATAAGAAGGGGGATATGCACATAATCCCCACGCGGGTTTCGGATCGCAGGGCACAGTTTCACCAAACCAACGCTGCCCATCGGCAGTTAAAAAATTAAGCTGGGCTATGCCGCAATTAGCCGGCCGCCAGAGCAATATTAAGCACCTAATAAACTATGTTTAAGATATAAATATACGCGTCGATTTGAGAACCTCCTCCATTTTTTTTTCGTCGGTTTTAAAGGATAACAGCGATGAAAGTTCATTCATTTTATTTTTTGGAGCGTAATGATGTGGTAATGATTAAACCTGTTTCCACCCCTGTCACTTACACCACATGGTGTAACCAATTTCGTACATTTTCCTACCTCCGAACAAAAGGAAGCTCACAAAGCATTAACAGCTTTCTTAGAAATGCCACACAATGCGAAGCCTTTCATAATAGTTAACAAATACCGATTACTTTGATCGGAAAATTGTAACTTGTAAAGGAAAACGATGGTTGTGTGGTTTTCTATTGTTGCCTACCAGGCCCTTGGCCCTGGTGCCTTTTTGACTTCTTTCACAAGTTTCATGGTTATTTCAGTTACCTACCTCCTGTATAATTCCACTACCATTGAAATACAATGTATGAAACGGGTACTGTTCATGAATGTACTTTGTTAAATAGTATGTATTTGGAGTTCCAAAAATATTCTTGGAACGAGCATAGTTGTTCCTAGAATAGTTATTAAAATACCAGTGGTAGGCAAGGCACGAAACAGGTTACAAAGTGGGAACCTATTTATTTTTAAACAAGCCAGCGCCCGCGGCGTGTAAAATAAAATAAAGTGATAAAAGCTATGTGTTAACACGTTGACTGTGTGGCCCACAAAGTTTGTCAATCGTGTAAAACGCAGTTATACAAAACTCATAGCGTTATCCCAGGTAAAAAAAAAACTAATTTATATTCCAGTTTCATCTAAATCTTTCAGCCGCTAAGGAGTTGAGTGAGAAAAAACAATAAACATAACTACAAACAAATACACTGACACACAAACTTTTGCAATTATAATACTAGTGTCACATATTATATAGATAGATACAATTTACTTCTAATAACAATGAAAACGTATACAAGCGAAGTAGATATATATTCATGACAACAAATGCAAGCTCCCAACGCTCCAACATTACCAGCCAATAAATCCTGTCAAGCAACGTGATTAATCCCAGAGACAAATTTTCCTCAGTGAGAGGGCCTATCAGGCTATCCGTCTCCCGTGAATAACTTAATTGGATTCCGCGGTCGATGCCTTCGCTATCAGCAAGGTCATACAGACGGGATTAAAATCAAAGCCTCTGAAAAACATTGTACGTTTACATTTTTAATAACCTCTTCTCACTTCGATGATTCTACATAATCGAAAATTCTTGTAGAATAATATTCTACCTTAAGAAGTCCACTGCTGAACATAGGTCCAAGGAATTCCACGAAGAACGGTCGTAAGCCATCTTCATCCACCGATTACTTTGATCTTAACGATGTCGTCGGTTCATCTGGAGTAGTATGTTTTCCTAAGATGTCATCTTCCTCTCACTTTTTCATTTTGATTAATATCAATACCTAATACCTAATGGTATAGATTTTTTTTGTATTTTATTCGTTCTGGTTTATGTCTCCATCTACGAATATTTCAAACTGACGTAGTATCGTAAGCGTAATGAAAAACATAAGACATAAGACATAAGAAATTTATTGGTAATAGAAAAAATTAAACTTAGGCCAATAGAGCGTTATAAACGACTTAAAAAAAAAGGAGAAGGTTCTTAATTTCTCAATTCGGTTGTATGTAAATTTTATGTCTACGATACGAATATTTTTCGCTAGTTTTTGTGATCGAGCCTGTGATAAAGTATGAAGATATGTCATCTTTTTTTCAAAATCTAACGAATCATTATCATCGTATCCAATGATTTGAAGGAAACGATTGGTGACGATTCTGAGAACTTTTAATAATCTTAATATCTAAATTTAAAACCTGCAATGCTGTCCTTTACTTTTAGATTAATCTAACAAGGATGGCTATAATTTAATTGCTGTAAAATTGTGTATAGTTTTAGAAAGTGCATATCAGAATCGCTACCATTATTTTTTTTTTATTTAAGATCTTCACCGACATCGCCTTCAATCATGGACAAAAAATTGGACCGATTTTCAAATTTATTTCATTGGAAAAAGTATGAGCACCTACTTATCTGTTTTAAGTATTCTTGTTTGAATTAAATATCTAATTTAGTTTATTTTTCGCTTTTTAGGGCAGTAAGAAGTGTTATTTTTAGGTCGGTTTTATAAGTTTATTTCCACTAGAGTTTTCTTCACCATCTCAGCAACAAATGGCAATTGGGTGCGTACGAGTAGTGAACAGATACTAAGAAATCGTCGGAAGCTCAAATGGCTTCCTATAAGAGAGCGACGAAATTTAAGAATCTTATGTCTCCTCTTTTCCATTCTGGCCCTTTCTCGCCACAATTTTTGAAATCCAAGTTTACTTATCTGTCTGATACACACGAATGCAATCTCAGGTCTTCGGAGACTCTCTGCCTTGAAGTTCCTTTGCACACCTCTGCTAACCGTGCTAATTCTTTTCTCTTCACAACAAAAAAGTATCATCTAAACTAGCGTTTAAACGCTTTATGTATGATTTTTAATTAAAACTCAATGATTAGCCTTGCTTGTTTTGTTTTTATTTATTGTAAGTTTCATTATTGCTAATTTTAGTCGTTTTAGATTTCTTTTTTAATGTGTATTGTACACATATTTCTATAATATTATACGTTTACAATTATTATGTATTTTTGGATGTTAGGTTTTTGTTTAAAAATGTTTTATTATTAGGTATACATTTTTTCCTTTTTAAGGAGATCTGTTTTATAAGCTAGTTTTTGTTTGTGTATTATGTTTAATTTTTCTATTATTGTTCATTTTGATATGTATATGTTTATGCACGCCAACCACAACTTTTTAACTGTCATGGTTGACTGGCAGAAAATGCTTTCTAGCATTAAGTCCACCGTTTCTATTCTTTAGTAAAGTACAATAAAGAATTAAAAAAATATATAAGAAATATAACGTAAATATTGTTTGAATGTATGGAATATTAATTTTGATGACCATTTGATCGTATTTCTTTCGAATGGGTTTCGATTTCTTTTTAAACGGGTTTTGCATTTTATTTTCGGTTCATTATGTAGGTACGTACAGTTTCATCATCACCGGCATTTATTTTCAATCATTAATATTTTTACTGCCCGTGTACCTCCATAACTTATGAATCAAAACATAGCTTCACATGTAACATAACCTCAAGGGTAACTAAAAAGCAAAGAGTTTAGTTCCTCGTGCTAAAAGCTGTCCCGCACCGTCCAACCCATTAGGACAGATACATTATGGCATGGATTTATCTGATCATTCTTATGCCCGAGATACACTGCTAATAGTAGGTATGTATACTTACTTATTCACAGTGCCTTTAGTATACTGTACTAAATACTCTTAGCGTGCTAGTTATGTGCCTTCTCACGTAGTAAAAATATAATTTGTGTATACAAAACTGTAATGAAACCGACTCACTGGCTAACTCTATAAATCGTTAGGCATAGTGACTGAAACATTGGAGGATAAAGGATAAATGTGTTAAATTTGTTGTTAAAGGGTAAATGTTACTATTTAACTATTTACATAGTGCAAGGAACATTTATCCTTACGGATGTAATTAGAAAAGATTTCCTGAAATTCAGCTGACCGCCCACAGTAATTAAATATATTGTCTATTTTCCGTTTCTATATTTTCATGTCAGTGTGAGTACAAGAGTTCTATTGCCATTCTATCTATTTACGCGGACGAAGTTGCAAGTAAGTATTTTTAAATTATGTTTAGGTAAGGTCTTTTTTCTTGCGAGCACGTATTTTCTATTCACTCTATTCCACCGCCATGCCTCAAAACATTAGCAGCATTGTTATTTTTCTTTGTTTTTCCGTCGGTAAAATCCTTCTGTTCGTTCGTCACGCCAAGTTACAGATGTGTAGAGCTAGCATGCTAATGACTTGCAAGACTTGTCACAAATTGTAATATTCTAACCCACTTACTAAATAAATACCTAACTATGGTAAGTAAATATTTCAATTTTTTTTTTTATTTACTTAATTTTCCGAGTACTTATCTACTTCTGTGGTATATAAGATAATAATAATGTAAATGGAGTTTTTCTACTATAATAAATAATTTAGAGGCTCTCTTGAGTGAAATTCTTCAATAATTGTGGTACTATCAATTCCAGTCTCATTGGTATCAACCACCCTGTATAGGCACCTATCCTATGTTGCTTGATAAAAGCCAGCCATCGCAAAAAACTTTAAACGTACCTTCTAGAAGTGTCATAATAGACTGACCTCGTAGCTAAGTTGGTAGTAACTTTGCCTTCTGCGCTGTATGTCGCGAGTTCGATTCCTGCCCAGGACAAATATTTGTGTGTTGAACACAGATGATTGTTTTGTGTCTGGGTGTGTTATGAGTATCTATGTATGTTTATCAAATACTTCGACCCGACAACCAACAAAGCTCCCAGTCCCGCTCCTTTCCCGTTTCCGTTCAAAAGTATAGTCATTTAATCAACCAATCGATTCATGAAAAAAGCTAATTCCATACAAAATATGGGAAAATTAATTTTCTTTATTGTAAAATTCACGATCAAATTATAATGGTGTGGTGTATTGGTGTAACTAACCGGACTTTATTTAATATTAAAATTTTGAAGATAATTAGGCCCAAGTTAGCACGTCTAACACCAGCTTTATGCCTAAACGTGGAATGGCATCGACCTCTGTTAATATATTCCTTTCAATTGTGAGACGTAATGTATCGCCGCAAAAACTCGCAAACCAAAAAAATGAAAAACGTCCTCTGATGTTTCCGTCAAGGTTGCGAAGAAACAATGTTGGCATCTGTAACCTATAGTTAGACCTTTCTGTGTAGATTTACAAACACATCACATCACACTTTATATATAGTTGTAAGATGATTATTATTAATTTATTTTAGGTATTTTTTATTGTTATTTTTAATCTGGTGAATTTAACAAAACTTAACTTGGAAAATACATAGTTTGTGATTTTTTTATGGTACCTGAAGAAGGCACAAGAACATGGCTCACCTAATGTTAAGTAGTAACCATTACCTATCACGCTTTTTGGAACGTGCTCTACGATGCAACGCCCTGCTTCCATCAACTGAGGCATGAAGATGATAAGCCTCTTGTGCCTGTAATTTTACCGGACCCACACCCTTCAAACCGAAACACAGCAAAGCTGCTTCTCGGCAGAAATAGGCATGGTACCACCATGCCTTTTAGTACTTTCCCGGACAAGCCCTTCACAAAGAACTCTACTACCTACTGATAAGCTGATGACCTGGGATTAGCACTTATTACGGTAACGAACGAAACCGCGGGCGAAAGCTAGTAATTAATAAAATATAAACTGGGTTTCAAGTTTAGGTTAAGAAATTTAATATTTTTTTTAAATAAATTCTTTAAAGGTACAGACACACAGAGAATATTTGTTAAAATATGTAGTTATATGTTAGTCATTCATTCATTCATCTGTTTATTCTTAAAATAAAATATTGTATCAAAATATTTTTACCTAAAAAAGCATCTTTGTGATAGTATGTTTTAAATATTATAAAATAGCTTTTTCTAGCGGTTACCGTATATCAGAATGGTAACTGGTATCTTTGGCAGCGAATTATCTTAATGCCGATGAGATTTCTTGTCAGTTTTTAATAAATAAAATACACAATATCGATTCTCCATGTAACAGAATTGAAAAATAATGTATCAATGATAGCAACAGTATACTGGCTGATCAAATCCAATGGAAACTAGAGGGACACTTACCAAAAATATAGATTTTTGAAACTGTGAATGCAGTTATTCTTTTCATAAAAAACATATTTTTTAATTCTCTCTCCCTACTTATATTTAGTTCTTGCCCTCCCCGTCCCGGTCTTTGGCTTGGAATAATTTGTATAGACTATGTACCTATTCATCATCATCATCATCATCATCAGCCTATAGCAGTCCACTGCTGGACATTGGCCTCCCCGAATGAGCGCCATTGCGCCCTGTTCTGAGCTCGACGCATCCAGCTTCTACCAGCAGCCTTTCCTGTACCTATTACTGCCGACAAATGGCGTTACCGTTTCTTAAGAACTCTCTTAGTACCATGATTAAATAGTAGAAGATATGTATAAATAACAAGTGTACCAGCCCATGGAGGGTTTCTGCCTGCAGTACGGTTTTTGATCATTATCTAATCAAATACTAATTACCAACACCCAAAGTAAAGAATTCAACAAAACAACAGACTTATAACTACCTATATAAATTACTAGCTTCCGCCCGCGGCTTCGCTCGCATGGTACCCAGATAAAAAGCCTATGCGTTAATCCAGGTCACAAACTATGTATATTCCGAGTTACATCGAAATCCGTTCAGTAGTTTTTGTGTGAAAGTGTAAAAAACATTCATCCATTCCATACATCCATGCATACTCACAAACTTTCGCATTTATAATATTAGTAGGATGTAAATATGAGTAGGTAGCATATTAATATATTAGTATCTTAGTATTATTATTATTTTATTACTTTAATGAGCTATGTTATTGTTTTATTTAGCAACTTTTATACAAGGTTGGTAAATAAAAATATTAAAACAATTCTGTGGTTAATTCTTTTAAACTCGATATAATTTGACAGCTTTGTAAAATTAAGTTAAGTACCTAAAGGATAATGCACAACAGAAAGGACACCACTGTATTAAGTAAACTAATCCCCAAAACTATTGATTAAGAGTAAAAAAAATAGTCTGTAATCTGTAAATACTAGAAATAAAATAGCTCCGTAAAGATTCAATTGCAAAATACCCAGACGTCTTTAATTTTTTGAAAAGTGCACTATGCTGTTTTGTTTTTCACTCCTTCAGACTGGTATTATGTATGCAGTTCAGCTCCCACGCAAAGCTGGAGGTGGATGTGATAGAAAGACTTCATTTTGTGACATGGCTGTACCATTTTCTCGCATAAATCTATAAAAAACTAGTGTTAGGTTGTGATGTAAAACTTCTAACGCAAGTTTTGACAAACGAGTTTAAGAACCAATATAAAAAAATCCATAAGAACCGATAAACGTTGGGGTAAAAGAGTTTTTGAGTGGAGATCGTGGCTCTGCAAACGTAATGTAGGACGCCCTCCGGCCAGGTGGAGCGACGATTTGCGAAAGGCTGCTGGTAGAAGCTGGATGCGTCGAGTTCAGGATAGGGTGCAATGACGCTCATTATATCCAGCCTATATCCAGCAGTGGACTGCTATAGGCAGGTGATGATGACAAAACAATCCTGCGCCAGCCCTAAAGTTTCGCATATTAGCGTTCATCAGTCATCGGCCCGGCTTCCGGCAGCATAACATAGTAGCATAGTTCAATGGCTCGCTTGATCCATGTCCCATGCGACCTTCGAGCGTTCCGTGCATAGTGCCGCCTCCAATCAACGAATCAATTTGTTAAATCAAAGACCATTACTGCTTTAGTCCAAGCATTCAATCTGTAGTGGAGGTTCATGCGGTGATGGACGACGAAATAGATTCAACTCTTTTTTGGGGGCCGTTGTGTTGTTTTGATTAATGGGTCCAGTTTTACTCTAATGCCTGGACGAGAATGGGGAGCGCGTGGTACGACCAAATCTAGAAATATGACACTATAGAAACAAAAAATAAATTGATGGCTTCAATGACCTGTGTTTCTTATCTGCCAAATCTACTCGCTAGGTTTAAATTCATTACACGTACGATCGATCCAGCAATGTTTTGCAAGACATGTAATTTTGGCCTTTTTTAATCGCGTTATCATTGAGAATATAAACTAAACCCTGGATGTAAATAGTACTACCTATGTTAATATTCTGAACCCGGGATAAACTCAAAATTAATCATCTTTTTATTTAGTAGGAACACTTTACATCGTCATTTTTTTGTACACTAATTCGTAACGCGACCAAACAGAGAAGAATTGGTGGGGAACTCAGCTAAACTTATATATTAAAATTATTAAACAATGAATCTGGTAATGTTCCCAAATAAATCGCTTTCAAGCGTAAAAAGAAACTGATAAAAAAGAATCTTTCCGTTTCCGAAAGAGATAATTTACACAGAAATCGAATGTGATTTTCTCACAAATAGTTCTAAATCATTTACTTGGGCCGTTATCGTCAAAAAGCGAAGACAGGGGTGAGGACCATCAATCTTACAAACGTTCAAACTTCAAGTGATTGATGATGGAGATTCCAGTCCACATGCTGTCATGTTCCTAACCGACTGCAAAACGGAGCTTATACTTTACTCGTGTTATCTAAATAGATAGGTGGGTATCTACTTATTACCTACTTATGTACTTGGTTCTCATTACTACTTGGTTCATTTATAATCAATATAATCTGGTGGATAAAACTCATATCACATTTAAAGCTAAACCGATATAAATTAAACCGTTAAAGTTAAAAAGAGGTTTCAGAGGAATTTCCTCCCGCGTACAATCAAGGTGTGGTCTCCTTGCTGATGTTTTCCCCAGGAACTTATACTACCATAAAGTAGACAAAATGTGCGTTTTAAAATTTTATAAGGACAGAAACGCGCAAGTACTCCATGTGTTACATACAGACGTTCATAGGCTACAGGCACCGCTTACCATCAGGAGGATCGTAAGCCTGTTTAGAAATGTACTAACTTATGTTAGAACATTTCTAAATAGGTGTTTTAATTTTATCGGTTTAACTTAAAGTGTAACACCGGTTCACCAACTCTTTAATAACATAATAATAACTTATGTAGAAAAATAACGCCTATTTTTTAAAAATAACGGTGATTCGATAAAATTAAAACACTTATTTATAAATTTTCTGACTGCAAAAGAAAATGATGCGCTTGAAAGAATGAAAACGCATAATATTTCGTATCTTTATCACTTTGTGTGCGGAATGAGCAAGAAGCCCTACTCAGGCATGGCGTGGTGCATTATATCCGAGCCCCACAGTCAACTTGTTGAATACAATAAAGAAGGGTCTTATCATCCTTCTTAATAACAGAACTACCACTAGGTTAAGAGTCAGTACCTAATTTAAGTTTACATGTACCAAATTTTTTACTAATTTCATAAGACAATTATTTATTACTAGCTTCCACCCGGGGCTTCGCTCGCATGGTACTGGGCTAAAAAGTAGCCTATGTGTTAATCCAGGTCACAAACTGTGTATATTCCAAGTTTCATCCAAACCTACATTCATCCATTCATCCATATATCCATACTCGCAAACTTTCGCATTTATAATATTAGTAAGACTAGCTTCCGCCCGCGGCTTCGCACGCGTGGTACCGGGATAAAAAGTACCCTGTGTTAATCTAGGTCACAAACTGTATATTCCAAGTTTCATCCAAATCCTTTCAGTAGTTGTCGCGTGAAAGAGTAACAAACATTCATCCATTCATCAATACATCCATACTCACAAACTTTTGCATTTACAATATTATATTAATTAGGATTGTTTCAATCATCTACCCACATTAATCTAACAGTATTGAATTAATCTAACGTTTTGAATACATAACAAAGGTATAAACTGTGGTATAAAGCAAATTGAAAAGACATAAAAAACTAATTACAAACGTTTAGCAATAAATTTTATCGCGGTTTTATACCACAGAATTTATGTTTTAATTTTAATATTAGCTTTATGCAAATTACAAGATAACTAAGGTCCGTTTTTTAATAGATATGTGATAGATAATTTGAAAAAAAATGTGTTTCAATACATTTATAGATTTTTTAACAGACTATGAACTAGTTTTATTTAGAAGTCTAGATATGAATTTATTCAAAAGATGGGCCACCAATTTGCTATCTGACAATTAAAAAATTTGACATCATAATCATCATCATCCACAGCTTGATTTTATACACTGTTTATACGTCTCTCAAAGCTTGTGCCATCCACCACGGTCTTCTGCAAGGTGTATCCTCACTTGAATTAATAACGCACACATGCGTATGTGTGTGCGTGTGTGCGTGTGTGTGCGTGTGCGTGTGTGTTTGTGTGTGCGTGTGTTTGTGTGTGTGTGAGTGTGTGTGTGGGTGGGTGGGTGTGTGTGTGTGTGTGTGGGTATGCTTGTTCCGTAACGGACAAACGGATTTGGATGAAAGGAGAATGCCGATAACCCGTACCAATTGCGTCAAAACCAAAGGTATTCCATAAAGTTGCCTTTATTTTATAAATAATATTAACATTTTCTTTACTTTCACATGCCGACGGGATGATAATCAAGTAAAAAAAAATTTTGTTGATTTGGTTTCCGGCGCATTGCGCCATGACACTGCAACAACCCTCAGTTTTAATTTTAGATAGTAGAATCAGAATTTACTAAAAACATTGGAGATTTTTTCACTTATTATAAGCAAAGAGGTTGGCTCAGATTCTTTTTCTGGTAATACTAAACTATCTCCTACTTTATGCATTTAATATGCTCTCGCTAGAGTTTTCTGTGGCAGTATTTATTCTGTAAATAGATACTTTATTAGAAATCATTACAATTATGTACGATAAACAATCGTTGGATCAACTGTTTGCCAATAACCCGTGACGCGAAACCTAGTACATAGTTTGGAAGAGACATCCGTGGCCTTTTCGTGTTTGTGATGAATGTGTTAAGATCTTGGATCTTAGCTTGGATTTTACCTTCACCAGTAAGTACTCATACCTATTATAACCATAAATGATGTAAATGCCTATATACTGGCTCGTCACAATCATTATTTGAAAATAATATAAAATAGAACACTTACTAGTAATGTATGTAATGTCCTACCTACGAAGTAAAAGTTAAAACACTCTTTTACCTATATGTGTGAGGTATTTAAACCTTTTCTTATAGACATAGTATCATAGTTAAATGTTTATACTTAGTGTTATATTTATAATTACGTAGATAAAACTGAGCACGCAAGGTCCCAGGAAAGCCTTTTTTAAAAAAACAAACTTTAAAACTAATATCAAATAAAAACAATTTGTTGACGTTTATCTTAAAAAAAACTTACTATTCCATGAATAATAGTTTAATTTCTTTCTAAAAAATTAGGTTTCATTTTAACGCAATCAATTCAGCATTGGTACCGAGCGCCATACCTCAGACGGCATTTTCCGAAATATACATAGTTTGTGACGTGGATTAACACACATAGGTAACTTTATATCTAGGTTCTACGCGAGCGAAGACACGAGTGGTTCTGAATAAGTACATTAATAAAATAACTATGTAGTAATGACGTAAGTTAATTATTAATCTTGGATCTCTAAGGTACCCATTACAATATATCCAATAAATGCTTATTTAGCAGTATCTTCTTTGTTAATACAAGATGTTTCATTCAACGCTCAATACTCAATATTTTATGTCATAAACACAAGGTACAAGGTAACAGAGTTAGCGCAGTATTGGGCCTCAATCAGTAGTAAGTAGCAGGCCGAAGCTTTCATTGGTGAATTATTGTAAGTACTTGGTATTATAGTAAGTATGTATGATATTATATTATTAAATTTTATTTATCAAAATTTCAATTATCATTGATCATTATATTTTTTTAACCGACTTCAAAAAGGAGGAGGTTCTCAATTCGTCGGAACCTTTTTTTTATTTTTTTATGTATACCCCTAGAAGATATCCTTCAATTGTAAACCGATTTTCAAAATTCTTTTTTGTTTAAAAGAGTATACTTCACAGGTGGTCCCATATAAATTTTATTCTTGAGGGGTTGGAACTTTTCCCGGAAAACTCAAAAAACTTCATCCTCACTTGTAATTTTCGCCCTATGATCACCAATATCTCCGTCAATTGTGAACCGATTTTCTAAATTTTTTAGCGCAAAAATTAAGAAGTGATTTATTTGAAGTCGGTTTTTTTTTTAAAGTCCTACTTGTTTATGTTCAGGAAGTTTATCGAAGATTTTTATAGACATTGTGTACTATGTATTGTGAGTTTCTAAATAATATAATACGTTCTTGTGAATTCATCAATGTTATATAGAAACTAGCGAAATCCCACCGTTAAAAAACTACTATTACTTCGACTTTTCTATTGGAATTTTCTATCTTTTTGGAAAGTTTATATTCTAATCTACATAAAACTTTTCGACTATCATCATAATAACTCTTGGCGTGGAGACTGCATACACCTTTTGGTTCGACTTTGACAGGCGGCAGCTTAAAAACAAGATAATGAATGCGTTCTCGCTTTCTCGTCCTTCAATCTCGGGGCTAAGAACCGTCACCAACCCGAGAACAAGCCAACGCCAGAATGAAGACCAGCCACATTCACGCTTCACGGGTATTCTCGCGGGTTTTTTCCTAGTCTGGATGGGCTATTATATTTTTTTTAACGTCACTCCGTATTCCGGATGCTTAAAAGTAGTCCAAGCCTTAGTCGGTTATTGAATGTATGCATTTAAATATTTACTGAATGAAACATTCAAAAGACATAACCATAAACATTCTAAATTCATGTCTCTTTGACGTCATCTTGATCTCAAAGGACTCATCAAACGTCTCTTAACTTTGACCGCTCTCATCCTGTCCGAAATTTCAATTCACAGTATCACGCTATTTACCCAGACGATAATAAATTATTTTTATTGCGGCGCGATGCTGCAGACTTGCCGATCATTGGTTTGACATTCAGACGGTCTATCATTGCACCTCTGTATCCACTTGACGGGCAAATGCAGACGTCACTGCAACCTAAAACCGACTCAAGTAACTTGCCAAAGAGGCTATTTTCGTACTGTCGTTTCGGGAGATTGCATTCGATACCCGAGCCGTAATGACCGTGCATTTTGCACTCAAGGGCAAGTGTAAGGATTTTTCGTTCATATTTGACCAATTTGGTTCTCTAAGAATAATTTGCTTTTGATGTTGATATGGTACTAACCAACCTTTGCCCTAAAGGAAGCTTAGAATCATTTAAAAATTGGTTTCCTCACAACTGAACACCGCACCGCACCAAAGTTTGGTAAGAGCCAATCCAATGATGCGAATACCTATTTCTTCGTGATCACTTTCGACAATAATAGACTTTAATAGGTAGAGCAACGCAGTAAAGCTAATACGTATGCCTTGAGGAACCGCAGCAACCGCATAGCATTGAGATTTGATTTTATTATGTGGTCTATATTATGAAAATTATGATTTTAAGGCCCATTGTCTATCAAAGCGTTGTAAGAAATTTAGACCCCACACGAAAGTACATAGTGTCTACGTGGTACATAAAAACCGTAGTTATACACGGTAGAATAGATAGATCATATCTATTGTACCGTGAGATACTCCTAGAAATAATATGATGTAGAGAGTACACTGACAACATTTTGATACAGTCGAATTTATTTTAAGCATTACCTTCCTTCTTCGTATAAGTTAGTGGCCATCTCTAGTGTCGGAGGTTTTAGGCCGCCCGTAGGCCTCTGATATGGAGTAAAGACTAAAAAAGCCTAAACCAACTTCAGTACGGAAATCATGTCTAAATGCCACTAAACGATCACCCATCCAAGTACAAACCGGTTGGAGAACACCGAAGTAAGCGAAGTAACTGAAAGACAACACCATGAGTATAATATGTTCCGCGTGTTATAAAAATATATTTCGCTTTCGCAAATGTGTGCTTTGATTATACTTAAAAAAGTATACATAAAAATGCATAACATTCAAAGGTATATTTATGAAGCATTTCAAAGCTCACATTCGCGGAAGCGCTTGTGCTGTGGCTTACTTCAGAGTTCTTAGCACATTACCTTGTTTAAAAATACTCTATCTGATCACTAGGTAATAGGATCACTAGGATAAGTGACCATTTACGCTACGTTCAGACGAAACACGCCCGTCAAGTACACGCCACGTGCGTAAGCACCTGATTTGAAATTTGTTGTACATAATGTATAATTTGAGTCTTACGTTATGTATGACTTATGTATCATAGATCAATAGATCTCAAATTGCATTAATCGAAGTCTAACCGCACACGCCTCGTGCTAGCTTCGCGCCCGCCTCGCTCCCGCCTCATGGCAACTCCGCGCTCATGAACGAAGTAGTCTAGTCACAAATAGTACAAGCGGGTGCGAGGCGTACGCGAGGCGTGCGCGATGCATACGCTGTTTTTGGTTCGGGCACAACGCGTGTGCGTGGTCGGCACGGGTTATGTGACGGAACACGCTATTAATGTCATTTTGATCAAAGCATTTGCGAGCTCCGGGATGCACGATAAGGTGTTGGTCCCAGAGTTTCCGGGGGTCTTCGGACGGCCTAAAAACTCTGACACTAGAGTTGGCGGCTAGCTCATATATTTGTAGGTACATATATTATGAGCTGGAAGGGAAGGAAGCACACGTGACCTCATTGACATAATATTTATAGCCTATACATTTTCTAGATACGATAACTAAATTTATTCAAAGAATTCTCAAATGTTTTTTTTTGTTACAGATACTATATCGAGAATGCCGAATAATATTTTATAACGTTATAGTTAAATAGGCTTAGCAATATCTTAGTGTAGATAAGTTTAACCCAGACGTGAGTGAAGAGTGAAAAGTGGAGAACATAACGAGCAAAAGGAACACCGGGTTCACCCCGGTTACCGGAACTGATCGGTAAGTAATTATCATCCCCTCGACCGCACTTGCGTGCATCGGCGTGAAAAATAAGCACTTTTAATCATATTCATAATCATAATCTTTATTGTTTCATGTGATAGGTACATTTAGATCTTAAAATTATTGAGGTCCGCAACATGATAGTATACCTATCGAAAGTTATATATTTTCTACAAACCTACAACTATAACAAAAGTTAAGTCTTAATTTGTTTTGTAATGTTTACCTATCTACTTTACAATCAATAAATTAAAAAAATTCAAGTTCAATAACAATAAACTCTCTTACTAGCTAGTTATCACATAATTTAGTCTTTAATTATTCTTAAATTCAAAATACTCTTTTTTACAAGCTGTTTGAGATCAAGTATTCTTTGTGTTTTTTTTTTTATAAATTAGCCTTATTCATTTTCACATATATGTTTTGGTATTTTATGACCATATGGTGTGTATCAGTTTTTACAATCTGAAACTTTGTATAGGGCAGGTTTAATTTATTCTTATTTCTTAGGGCTCGAAAATATTGATCTTTTGCAAAATTAAATAATGTATTGTGAGTTCTGATAAATTCGCAAATTTCAAAAACGTATAATGATGTTAGTGTAAGAATAATTAAGTTTTTAAAGTACTCTCTGCAACATTCCCTTATTGATAAGACTTTATTTTACCTTCTCTAGGTCTAAAGAACATTTATTTTCTCAAAAAAACAATACAGTTCACTTATAATGAGATAATTGAATGCTTAATAAATATCTAGTTATAAATTCACCTCCTGGGCTACAAACTAATAAATTAAATTATGTGGGTAGGTATAACCTGTTACGCTGGAGTGTGTAACTCATGTATATATGACTTTAACTTAGTTTTATATATATTTATATTCTCTTGGCAGAAAGACAGATAAAAATAGAATATTCGCTTGAAGGGTGCAGGAGTGGACGTTCTCGTCTGTCATAAACTCGTTGACTGCGGGCTTCGGAGCTGGTCCAGGGAGTGCGAAAGCTATTTTGTTTAATTTTCATTTACGGTTGTTCAATGTTTGTTAAACCAATTATAAAGTGTTATTCAAACATTCTTAACTAATTCTTAACTAATCGCATAAAACCACGCTTGCACCATATCTACCTAAGTTACTAAATACCTAGTTTATGTTGGACTTCTATGTACTCATGGATAAATATAAAGCAGCAAATAAAGTTTCAATAAAAGGTCCTATATCCATTTCTAAATTGCCTCTTAGGTCGTATAATAATTATTATGACGTAAGTATGTTAATAGGTTGCCAACGGAAACAACCTAAACTATTATATTTTACCCCCAAAATTTTCCATGTTTGAAGAATAGCAATACTTAGTTCATGTAACAAGTTTGAAGGTTGTGTTACGTGTGTTGGTTTTGTTAGCTTAGTTAGGTTTGGCATAATCACTCTGTTCCCCCTAAATGGAGAGGTATCCTTGAAGATAACACCAAGTAAAGAGTATTGTATAGATAGCAAGCCGTGGCCTATGAAAAAAATCGTGTGAACGATATGTAACACTCAAGCAAAACAAGGAAAACAGCGCAGCATGATGTTGACACTGAACAAAATTCAATAAATAAATGACTGACAAACATCATAATGTAGTCCCAAACTAAACAGAGCTATATGGGAACCACATGACTGATATACTTCTTATATACATATTTTTGTATATATTTACCTACATATTATACATCGAAAACTTAAAACACCTGAGACAAATCTCTGCAGATAATGCAAACATTTGTCCCATTGCAGGAATTGAATCCTGCAGGCGGACCTTAGTCACAAAATAATTACCTGTCTTTTGTGCCTTAGCCCTTTGCGACATAGCTTACTACTAATATGCGTAATTTGGCAACAATTTGGCAGTGGTAGCCTTTTGTTTCCAGTTACCTTCAGAGTACTTTACCTATATAAAAACATTACCCTTCTTAGTCGGGTAAAAACAGGCTGTTTTCGCAATTTTACTTAGCACGAGGTTTAAGATGGGAATAAGTCTAATTAGATCACTATCTTAGTTCAATGATCTAGCAAATTAGATAACATTTCCAACCGAAATGTCCCAACGAATTAGTTCGCACTGTAAACATGCGCCAGTCTTTTAATTAATGGTGGTCGTACGCGAGCAATTCTTAAAGCAATTGTTGCTAGGAAATTTAATTTTGGTTAGGTATGTATAATAATATTTAACGAAACAAAATATTTCGAACAAACTCCGCTAACCTTCTCTGACTAGTTCAATAAATAAAGAGAAAAATGCAAATAAAGAAAAGAGGCGGGATATTTTGTAATGCATTACCGCAAAGTCACGCTTGAGTCAATTAATTACGTAGGTAAAATACTTTTGCTTAGCTGTCAAGAAGCTCAGTGTACCTAGCCTCTAATGAAATCTCAAGATCAAAGAAAAATCAAATTCATTGTATAACTCCTGTTTCTCGGTAATACATTTAATGTGTTACAAGCAGCTGCATTTAGGAAAATTCATAGGTCATTAACTATTTTTCACAGCTCTAAAACTAAAGCTTAACACGTTGACTGCGGGCCTCAAACATGACGCTCTGCGCCATGCTCGCGCCGAGCTCTATCAGGAGCGCTGTTGTGTTTTCAGAATTGAAAGCGTTATACATTATACACTAAGAAGCCGGATTTCTTATATATAAACTGATTTGACTGGATTTTCCGTTGCGGTCTCAAAAGGATCAATTTTTATCGCTCGTGTATGACCACTTGGAGGAAATAGGCGTTAGTCCAGGTGGTGATTAATTAGGTACTTGCTCACGTACTCCCTATCTGTGTTCATTATCTAGGCAGAGGCACGATTCTGTAGGAAAAAAGCTATTTGCATGAGGATTTGTAATGTTTGGGTGGTATTTTATGTCTGAATTAGAGATGCAACGAATATTCGGCAACTATTCGGTATTCGGCCTATACGACCATTTTTTTAGATATTCCGTATTCGGTCGAATAATGACGATATTCGGCCGAATACCGAATACCAAAAAAATATTATAATAAAGACGTATTTCAATCAAAAAGTATTTATGTAGAAAGATAATTAAAATTTCAATATTTGAAATTAATTATAGGCAGATTGTGATGAATAAATACCAGTTTCTCTGCATTAGCTGGTTTCTTTTTTCTTCATACACAAAACCTGCCTCTGAAAATATACTCTCACTGTTGTAACGGAACAGAACCCTATGGTGTCTTCCGTCACTCACAAATATAGGAAAATATAGTATCTAAATAAACCTTTTGGTAGACCAGTCTCTTTGAACGTAAAATTAACTCTTAACTCGATGGTAAATAAATAAACCTCTTGTTTTATTTGAAAATACGCCGGCAAAAACACTAGCGACAAGAAGTAATGCATTAAAGAAGCTTAGACATAATATTGCTTAATAAATTAAATTGATGGCATCACTGCTTGCGTTATTTAAAAATACGCGGGTGAAAGCACTAGCGCCAGCAAATAATGCATTGTAGAAGCTTATACATAATATTGCATAATTAATAAAAAAGATGGCATCACCGCTTGCTATATTTGAAAATACGCGGGCAAAAACACTAGCGACAAGAACTAATGCATTAAAGAAGCTTAGACATAATATTGCTTAATAAATTAAATAGATGGCATCACTGCTTGCGTTATTTGAAAATACGCGGGTGAAAACACTAGCGACATCAATCAATGCATTATAGAAGCTTAGACATAATATTGCATAATAAATAAAAAAGATGGCATCACCGCTTGCTTTATTTAAAAACACTAGCGACGTCAAACAACGAATTATAGGAGATTCAACCATTTATTGAAAATATAAAATGAACTCTAACTTATCAAGTATAAGAACCATAATTACTAGTTCTAAATAGTTGGGTAGGTCAATCAACAAACTGAAAAAAAGTTATTTAATTATTGTTAGATTCATTGAATTCATAAAGCTTTATAAAACATCTTGAATTTCACGAATGAATATAATCATAAAGTTAGCATAACAATAACTATTTTATTGTAATAATTTAACTACAGAAATGCTACATTTAATATAAATGAGGGTAGATTATAAATGAGCTAACATCCGGATTTTGTTATTGCATTTTGTGAAAAATGCAGCGTAAACAATAATGAGTGGAAAGTTTTAGGTTGAAAACACACTTTAAAGCATAATTTAAACCTTAACTTTATAAACATAAAGACCATATTGGACTGGATGGGTCTGATCATTGAGTTAGCAGAGCTGCCAAGCGGGACTATATGGAGGTTCACTCAAATTTAGATAATGAAATGAACTCTTAACGCAATAGATATAATGTTCAGAATGGCCTGTTTTAGAATAATCCATCAGTTCAAGCAACGTAATACGAAAGGTATTTATTATCGCTAAATTAATGGAAATCCTGTAAGATAATTATTACTATTCATAACTGATTAAAAGGATAAACTTTTGATAGAAATCTATATATATAAAAGAGAACTATCCTCACTCACTCACTGACAAACTCATCACGAAATCTCAGAAACTACAGGACCTAGAGGTTTGAAATTTGGTACAGATACTCTTTAAAGAGTGTGAACGCTCACTAAGAAACAGTTTTTGGAAATTCAACCCTTAAGAGGGTGAAAAGGGGTAAAAATGTTTGTATGAAAAATCGTATTCCTTGAACTTAGAAACTTGAAACCTGGGACATGTATTGTTCCATACAATCAATGAAGATTGGTGTCATTGTAAATTTGAAATAGGCCTCGAGGGGGTTGCAATGGGGTGGTAAAGTTTCTATGGGAAAATCTTAACGCGTGGTGTGATTTTCTTGAAAATTCGTCAGAACACTTTGAATATTAAATAATAAAAGACCGCATACCAGGTTTTTGAAAAAAATTCATTAATGGAGGGTAATCTATACATATAAAATCCTTTGTCCTGAATGACTGACGGATCAACGCAAAGCCTAAACCGCTGATCGTAGAGACCTGAAACTTAGAGGGCGTGTTCTTTGTATGACGAAGGCATCCGATAAGAAAGGATTTTCCGAGACTCTACCCCTAAAGGGGTGAAAAACTTGGGCAAAGTTTGTATGGACCAACGTGATTCCTTAGTCCAATCTACTTCAAATTTTGCATAAACATTCTTTAACAAAATTGATGAAAGACGTGTTTCGTATATTATTGAAATTTATCGCCTAACGGGGTTAAAAAGGGGTAAAAAGTTATTTTAGGGGTGATTTGCATCGAAGTTGATATCAATACTCCTTAGTGACACATGTTATGCCATTTTATTTTGACACTGTCGTGTTTGAAAACTCATTCTAAATTTATTCAAAAAACGTTGTTCTCACATAAAGGCTCCTACACACAGGTGCGTGGGCATAGGTACGTTATTATTGACGATAATATCAGACAATATAACAGAATATATCGCAATATCGCATGCGCAAATATTGAAAATGTTTAAATTTTTCTGATCGAGTATAGTGCCCGATTCATGAAATTCTGACATTTGCCTGTGAGAGGGGTTGTTGTGCATTTGCCACAAAGTAAATTTCTTCACATTTTTGAAACTCCATACATGAAAAGTAAATTCGTCACATGCATTAAAAAAAAGATGTGTAATTGAATAAAGTGATCGGTCACAATTATGTCAATATTTGCGTATGCCGGAGGGCTTCAAAGTGCAATTAAAATTTCCAAAATCCGGTGGTAACTTTTTGAGATTTTCCAAAATTTGTCAAAATCAACAATTTTCTGGATAATTTGCGAATAATTTTTTTTGAGCTCGCTATTCAAGAAACGGATAAAATGATATCTCGAAATTGAATTAAGCTACAGCTTGAGCCATCTTAGGAGGCAGACGGACAAAAACTGTAGGCAGTAGAAGGGCCTTTACGCGCAAAGCCACTCTGCGCTCCGTTCACTTTTTCGTCGGTACATTATAGTCAAATTTTATCGTGTGTTTTATTTTTAAATTAAATTTTCAATGCCTTTGATAGTTGCGCGTAGTGTGAGATCTGTAGAATTTTAGTACATTATGTATTAGGATGGCTAAAAAGTTACATACTGCTGCGAAAACGCAATTATGTGCAAGGCATTGGGACGCATTATCGCAATAACGCATGCGATATTATCGCCGATAATAACACAGCCTTACAAGCCTGGTGCAATGCGATACTCTTTAAAATTGGAATGTCAAATAATAAATAATATTTAAATCGGATTAGAATTCAAAATTTTAATTTAATTAATTTGTTCTTGGATATTTTAATACCACATAATTTCATCATACCTATACCGGCTGTTAACTTGGCGACGGGTTGCCAACGGAAACAGGAACGAAAAAAGGAGTGAGAGCGGGAACAGGTACCTACATATTACTACATTACGGGGTAGGTAATGTAGTAGTGGGCTTGAGAAGCATTTCAAATGAAAAGATATATGTAAAAAAAAAGTATAAACGCAAACGAAGTTGCGAGCGGGTCAGCTAGTACTTTATATAATGTATCACTTTTCTATCAAAATATTGACTGAGGTAGATTTAGATTGAGCGTAACTTCCGGAACTTGTTATTGCGTTTCGAATGCGATGAGGCGGAACGAAAAAGGTTTTAAAAAGGGGAATTTAGGTACATTCGGGATCATTCCACAATTATCGGTACGGCGAGATCATTCCACAATTATCGGTACGGGGAGGAACAAGAATAAGTCGAGGCGAAATTACGGACGGACGGTCCACGGTTCCCAAGAAGTTATCGTTCATCCAAGCCTTATCGCCATTTTTATACGATTATAATTCGTAAAGTAAATTCAGTGTAAATTATCAAGTGATATTACGTGGCTAAGACATCTTCATGCCCTTAAATTGGTCTAGTGAGCCTGCTGACCAAGCGTAATTTAAAGTGAACTTTCGACTATTATCTATTACGTGGCTAAGACACCTTCACGCCCTTAAATTGGTCTAGTGAGCCTGCTGACCATGCGTAATTCAAGACAGATAATAGACGAGAGTATAGCGAGTTCAGAGATGATCTGCTCTTTCTTTGCTTCTCAATACGTGGCTAAGACTCCTTCACGTCCTTCAATTGGTTGGTGAGCCTGCTGACCATGCGTATTGAGCAAGTAAATGAGAAGGGTAGAAGGCTTGTTTGAATGATCACTTCAAACGTAGTCCGGAAACCTTGCGGTGTTATACCCAAGGGCTACGTTCCTTGCCCTTAGCTTTGTGGGGTTCCATCATCCTCTCACTGCGGCCAAGACACCTTTAGCCGTCAGCACCCTGATCGGTCTTGTGAGCCTGCTTGACCGGCAGTGAGAAAATCTTTCCCTCATCCTTACTTCCTACCCACTTTCCATCTGTTGCCTTAGGTCGCTTGGTAACAGACTTCCCGTACTTATCTATATATTTATCTATCACACTTATATGTTTAGGGCTAGGGTGGTAGGTACACGTACATATTTGTAGGGACGTTAGGTCTAGCAGTTAGCCAGGTATCTCATCATTACACCCCGATGAGAGACACGCACGTTTACATGTAAATGAGAAGGTCGTACTTCTAGTTTTGAAAGAATCACACACTTAGCTATTTTAGGGCCTACGTAGGTTCAGGTTCAATGGTAGGCTGGGAAAAGTAGGTAGGCAGGAATTTATTTAGTATATTTGTTAAATCTAGGTCCTGTATTTTCTTCACGTTAAATCCGGCGGGCCAAGCCGTCCCTTTTGTAGATTCTATAATATATATTACGTTATAAAGTCAAACCTGCCTGAATAGGCCTAGCAAAGTAGGCAGGCAGGAATTTATTTAGCCTATTGGTAAAATCTAGATTATTATGGTGGCAGCGTCCTAGCTAAGTCCAGCAGGCCAAGCCGTTCTATTTTTTGATTCAATAATATATTGTTTTAAAATCTATCTAGCCTGTAAAGGTATATTATATATAATTATCTATCTACCTATTAACTGGAGAGAATGAGCAGTTAAGTTCTATGATTCAATATAAAATTGTCCAGGAATGGAATCCTTTGTTTTCATATTAAAATCCTCGCACAAGATGAGGTGATTGCCTAATAAGGGTATTGATATATTTTATCAAGCTATTGAAGCTACTAAGACAAGCAGATGCAGTTCTTATCTACACAATAAATCCTCGCAATAGATGAGGTACAACCAATAAGGTTCACGCTACAAAGACAGGCAAATGTAAGTCTTTGATACTATCAGTAATCATGGTGAAATATATCATTGATTTCATATTCAAGTGTATAGCTAAGCTAACATTTTAGGAATCTAATTCCTTGGACATTTCGTATTGTATTAGCAGACAAATAACTGCTTCATTTTACCTAAGTTATAGGTATTATCAATATCAGTGATTTGATGCACCTTAGCTGAAAAATCACTCCCTCTTACTCCTTTGTTTGTCAAAAGACTGACCATACAATTACAGACAGTAATGAGGCATGTTCTCAACCCCCAAAAAGAAATCTTGGTGGGGGGTACCCAAGTATGGAGACGAAACCCACAGGACGCGCGGGGCGGAGCGCGTCCCTATGCCAATTTAGAGTCAGAATGTGAGAGACAAAACTATTCATGATCACATGCCGATCAACAGAGCCAGTATGAAAGATAATTAAATTCACAAGTTTTACGTCGATCACTAAAGCCAGTATGAAAGAGAATTAGATCCATTAATCCTTTACTGATTTCAGAGAGTCAGAACGAAAGATTCATATCAATATAATGTATTACGTTTAATTGATAGCATATCTAATATACTATTTAATAACTATAAGCTGTTAAACCACTAGATTCAAGAGTAGAGAATAAAACGCCAATCTTAGGCCGTTAATTCGTTAGATAAGTATAGGAATAATAGAAAATAAGTTCAGGAAGAGTTTTCGATCAAAATTTGTGTTAGAATAGCTAGATAATCTTAGGGTAAGCTTGAGAAATCGTGTTAAAATACCTCAAAAGAATCGCGGGTTATGTACGGTATATGCGTAGGGTTCTAACCAAAGTAGACATCATATGGCCAAATGAAAATATAAAAGAAAGTTTTTATGGGGAAGTATTTTTAGAGGGGGGGGGGGTTACACTGTAGACACTACTGAAGGGTCAGGACAGATACTTTTTAACAAATTTTAATGAATTGGGATACTAGTAAGAGTTTGCAGACCACCACATGTAAGGGTCTACCTTACGACCAAGACAAGCACTTTTCAAATAAAAATCAATCCCGAATGCGGGAAATACACGGACCTGCCGCTTGGCAACAGCCGAATATTCGGCCAAGAGCTCCGCCAAATATTCGGTATTAGGCCAAATTACTATTCGTTGCTCGATGGTATTCAAAGTCTGAATATCATCGAGATGCTATTCAGACTTTGAATAATTATTTCGATGCCGATCACTGATTCTTGTGAATAGAGATTATTGTTAGAATTAGACACACACACACACACACACACACACACACCCACACAGAGAGAGAGAAAGAGAGAGAGAGAGAGAGAGAGACACAAACACAGGCACCAGCCTATATCAGTCCACGGCTGGTCATAGGCCTTCCCTAATAATAATACCCTCATAATCCCCACGCTGGACATAGCTCTACGGGTTGAGATCGCAGGACACAGCTTCTCGCACCGCACACACGTCTATTAAATTCCCTTTGTTTTTTGGCAGTTCTCGTTATAAATGCCTGATGTTGACAGTTCTCGCTATAAATGTCTGATGTTGAGAGTTCTCGCTATAAATGTCTGATGTTGACAGTTCTCGCTATAAATGTCGGATGTGACAATGATCTCTATTTGTGACACATCCTCTCATTCTAATTCTGAATCAGCGTTCTGATTGTGGCTCCGACTATTAGAATTTTTATGACATAAACACTATGTTTTTTTATTGAAAATCAGTGGATTTTTTTCCAATTCATCAATATTATTACAAACACAATTAACTTATACTCGTAACAGTGTAAATAATGATAATCAGGGAGCATAAATGATGAGGCATACGAATTGTACGTGGGTACTTGTAAAATATTTCTGAACGTTTAGGGACCAGAATTTATCAACATGCACCTTATGAGACATACATAAAAACCCAGGGAACGGTTTTTTTTGTTAAAGCTAATAGAACTCAAGGTTTTTGTTTTTCATATTTTCGTCCAAATCTTTATCAAGTGTGCAAAGACCCTAAGTCATGAGAACAAATTGAATAATGATGCTCAAAATTAAGAGGAAACATAAACGACCTACCTGTCACCCTCGTCCCAATTTGTTCGTCAAGTTGTCATCAACAATGATAAAGTAAACACGATAATGAGGCACCAAAGTCATGTCCTAAGCAAACATCATGTCTCAGCTATAAGTAGGTGTAAGTTAGATGTAGATATAAAAGTGCAGTAAAGTTGTTTTACGGGTGTGGGCGAAGTCGAGCTCTTAATGAAATTAGTATAGTGATTTTTTATAACTAAAGCCCGATGTTTCAATTATTGTTACAATTAAATAAAAGTAAAGTCGGATTTACACACATCATATTATAGCCTCGAAGTATGCTGAACTTTTTCATTCTTTTGAACTACATGAAATAGGTACCTATACAGAATGGTGCTGTAATGGCGACATTAAATGAACACATTTGTCTACTGTGCTACTTGTCAGTAATGATATTTTTTTTAATCCTAAAACTAAAGTCCATTTTCCATTTTTTTTTTTCAAACAAAATCACTAATAAGGTAAGAAAATTTGAATCATGCTGTGTAAGGGTTATTTTCCATTGCATACACAGCATGATTTTAATTTTCTTATCTTATTTGTGATATAGTTTTGATAAAACAAAATACTGAAAGATGGACTTTTGTTTTAGGATTCTTTTTTTATGATTACTGACAAGTAGCACTACCCTAGTGTGTTCATTTACAGCCTGCGTACATTGGACGACAAACGTCAGCGATTAGACGCTACGGCAAGCTGCGGGAGACCATTTTCATAAATTTGTTCAAAGTTCCGCACACACGGCGACAATCGCCGCATCAAGATATGACAGACGCTCGCGACTAAGCGCTACGACAAAGCGTCGTGTTTGCGAGGTCTGTTAATGTCGCCAATACAGCACCACCTTGTATACATGTTTTCGTAAATAAATCCTACTTCATATTATAAATGCGAAAGTTTATGAGTAAATGTATGGATGTATGGACGAATGTTTGTTACTCTTTCACGCAAAAACTACTGAACGGATTTGCATGAAACTTGGAATATACACAGTTTGTTGACCTGTTGACCTGTTAATTTGATTAATACTTTTATCTGGGTACCACCCGAGCGAAGCCGCGGGCGGAAGCTAATACCTAATATACTTAGTAAACACGCAGGCCAAATTGCAGATCATACAAACGTACTTGCAGCGGGACTCGAACCCGTAACCTTCTGGGTCTCAGGCGGGCTTTCGCCCACTGCGCCACAGAGGTTGACAAACGGAGCACAGTTACCACTTTAAAAGTGTTTTAAAAATTTATTGAATGTTTAAGCTATTAACTGCAATAAAATTAAAAAATAAGCTTTATATAATCGATGTTATACTGTTACTAAATGTCTTGATTGCATCGTCCCTACTAATATTGATAACAAGCTTTAGCCCGCGGCTTCACTCGCACTTAAAAATTTTCCTATGACAGTAACAGTACTTTTTTGGACTGAATGAAAGGTAGGTACCCTATGTCCTTTTTAGGGTTCCGTACAGAAAGGTTAAAACAGAACTCAATTACTAAGACTCCACTGTCCGTCTGTCTGTCACTAGGGTGTATCTCATGAACCGCGATAACTAGATATTTGAATTTTCACAGATGATGAACTTCTGTTGCCGCTATAACAACAAAATATACTAAAAATAGAATAAAATAAATTTAAAATAAGCTTTATATAATCCACAACAAACAACAAACAACAAACAACAAATAAATACAACAAACGTGATTTTTGTGTTGTATATTTACTTCAAAATAAATAATTAAGTTAAAATGAATTGAATTAAGGGCGGCTCCCATACATGTATAGATCATGGTACGGAACCCTTTGTACATGAGTCCGACTTGCACTTGGCCGGTTTTTGAACATCGAACCCTGGTTACTCACACCTTATATGCAAAATATCATGGTAGTTACCGCGTGAAAACGTTAAACAAATAAACTCACATTCTCATTTAAAGTATTAGTAAGTTAGAAGCGTTTGTAAAAAAAAAATATTTTATTTTGATTTTATTTTTATTTATTTGGGAAACAAAAAGCTTAAACTACATAAACAACAAATACATGAAACTAGAGGTACAAATAAAGCTAGAAGAGTTTCTGCTAATAGAAATCATCATGCTTAAATGTGTGTGTCGATCGCAGTGTTGAGGAAATTGATGATGTTACTCTGGTGTGATTCTTTAGTCACATATGTTAAGAAAAGTCTGCATCTGATTTTTCTGTTCTGTGGTTTGCTTTTTGTACAAATATATAATTTGATCTGACTATTGTAGGATTAGATAAGCTCCTAGATCCTCATACCCGTTGTAACATACCTCGTGTCAAACCTACTATTTATAGTACAGTATTAAAAATATGCTTAGAAAAATAGTCTTGTTGACTCCGGAAACCAAAACTATGCGTCAGCGCAGTTCAATAGCCAATTAAACGTAACTCGACAGTGATTAATGTCAGTAAACGGACTAATCGAATCGCATCTTTGGATCGCTTTAACATTAAAGCCTTTAGAAATCAATTGTGAACTTTATAAGAGTTTTAGTACCTACCCCATTCATACCTTGATTGCAAATAATAAATACTCAATAATTAATAATTTTACTGTCACCCCATGGTTAATATAAAATAAAGTAGGGTTAGTAACACCATTTACGATGTGCGATTAAATAAATAAATAATGAATGGACATTTCCTCACAAAATCATATAGTCCCAAAGTAAACAGAGATTGTAATATGGGAACTACATGACTGATATAGGTACTATATATGTATGTTTATGTAAATAAATACATAGTAGACCCAGACCCTAGACAAATATTTACAGATCACAGCCGGAATCAAACCTGCAACTTTCTGCCATGAATGAAAATCTTAATTTTAATTGTAAATCTTAAATTTAAGATATTGGGCAAAAAGACTAGATAAAGTCTATAAATAATACTAGAATTAACTACACTAATATTTTACGATGATATTATGCCATCATCCAAAAAATAGTAAGTAATTTTAAACTGTTTCCCCCTAGTAAGTTACCTAAAAAGTTTCGTTATAGCATCGAGATATTTATACTCTAGAGCAGAAAACGTGGAAAAAAATGTCTGCACCAAAACTCTGCGCACGCTGTTAATTGCGCGGACTTTGAACACTTTTTAAGCGACTTATTCATATAGTTTATACGGCACATAAGTATACTTCAACACAAAGTAATAAGCTTGTTGCGCCCACGCGGACACCGCAGGCTCCATGGCTTGCCTGCGCGTCCAAGGCGACAACCAACACGCATTTTGAAGTTTATTATGTCAAACACGCTTGGACGATTTTTGTTATAGGAGAATGCCGTCAGATGTATGGCGGTACCAAGACTAAAGTGCGTGCATCAAAAAAATCTCCAATAAGTTTTTAGTCGATTCTACTGTCAAAATAATAAAAAATGAGGGTTATTTCCATAGCAACACTTTACAACAATGTTTGTTTCCATAGTAACGTATATATCATTGGTTGTTGCAGTCTAATGGTGGCGTGCGGCGGAAACCAAATCAACAAAATATTTTTTTACTTGATTATTAATCCCGTCGGTGTAAAACTAAAGAAAATTTTGTGTCATTTATAAAATATAATAAATTTTATGGGATACGTTCGGTTTTGACGCAATTGGTACGGGTTTTCGGCATTCTCCTTCCTTTCCTTCTTTCGGCATTGTCTTTTCAAGACTGTCCACTCTATATCTCTACATAATTATCTCGATGCGTTATAGTAAAGTTAAAAAATCAAAACGCATCGATACCGCGATAAAGAGCCTTCCCAGATAGGCGATTCGCTCGCGCGTGTATGTGAAGTGTGTGCACATACCACGTGACATTTAGCAAGCCTGATTGGATACGCATGTCAAACGCGCGCTCAACACGCGCGAGCAGATCGCCTATCTGGGAAGGCTCGTAGAAACGTGTAGAAATTAGCAGCGCTATCTATTGTCTACATATGACATTATATTTTCATGTTGGAGAAATATATAAATAAAACAGGGTCGTAGTAGACGTATCCCGCTTCTCAAAAATAGTTTAGCTGAACATTACGGCCGCTCTGGCGCAGTGGGCAAAGGTCCGCCTGAGACGCAGAAGGTTGCGCGTTCGATTCCCGCCGCCTGACAAATGTTTGCATTATTTGCAGATATTTGTCTCAAGTGTTTTCTATAGAAAATAATAATATGTGTATTCACAAAAAAATTATAAAAAGTTTATTAGTCAAGTGGAATACAAGCTATGCTTAGTTTGGGGCTACATGATTCTGTGTGATAGAGTCCAGCATTATTTATGTTTACATGAAAAATATGAACGAGATTCGTTATTAGCTAACATGTTTATCGCCTGGTAGTTGCTGGGTACCCAGTACCTGGCAGAACACGAGTATGGCAATAATATAGTAAGCACAGTATAGTGTGGTAGTATCACATGTCATACACACACCTTAAGCCATAGTAATGAGTAGAAGGCAGACCGAGGCTTTCATTCATCAGAATTTAGTTAGGTTTTTTATGAGTTTTATCTTCAAGTAAGTAGGTATGTTAAATTACTAAATAATATTTTCATTTTATCTATGAATTTTTTTTTTACTAGCATTAACAATTTGGATATTTATTTGAAATAAATAACTAATCTGTTTGTTCTCCTTCTTTGAGTTCAGGAAGTTATCTCTGGTTAATCTTTGGTTTGACGATAGGAGCTCCGTACGTATTTATCCTTATTGTATGATAAAGGAGACTTCTTAGGTGTACTAGTGGTCAGGAAATTCTTTGATTTCTGATAAATGTAATTAACGGCCTAGCAACAGCTTGGCAAGCCGGCCAGTGTACCTAGTATACCTATCTGCAGCACAGAAGGAAGATCAACGCCATCTATAAAATCTATACAAAGTAATGCCACCAATACGACAACAGACTTAAAATGCGACGTATTGGTTAGTCCCTCTGTAGAGAAACGTTCATCATCCTTACTATCAGCCTATAGCAGTCCACTGCTGGATTTATCCTCGAGTGGGGGCCACTGCGCCCGCTCCTCAGTGTCTACCAGCACCTTCAAACAGATCATTCTTCGGGCCGGAGCCTTCCTAATACGTTGACCGAGACGTGGACTCCAGTCATTCAAAGAGATTGCATAGAAACAGATTCTTTATCAATCCGTTTATGTTCCTAATTAATGTACCTAGGTTGATTTCTAAGTCAACTTTGATCCTAGCTAGTATTAAAATTGAGCTCTAAATCGTTATAGCTACGCTATAAACTAACAAAGTGACCAGCAACGAGACGCTTTTAACAAAACATAAAGTATCAAGGCTATAGCCTCTAACGACCATCGCACATAAAAGTGGGAAAGAAAACATGTCGAGGCCACTCAACACAAAGTATTAGTGTAAAATGTTCTAGAAGTTATGTACTGGGTCGTAAAAACTGTCTAAAACTAGGTACATACATACCTCAGCATCATCATAATCAACAAAGTCCACTGCTCAACGTAAGTCTCCAAGGATTTCCACGAAGAACGGTCTTGAGCCCTTTCCATCCACTGATTTCCTGCAATCTTGACGATATCATCGATCTGTCTTGTAGGACGAATTTATCATCCAGAATGGTCACCTTATTCCTTACTTTTAGAATGAAGAAGAATAACTTCATTCACAATTTTCGAGTATAAAGATGTTTTTAGCTTGTAAACCATGTTATTGAACTTAGCTGGGCCTTAAAATAGTTTGTTATTTGCTTTTGGACACCTTATGGTAGGTCAGTGACCAGGTGTACCTATAAGGATTTAGTGACCGATTCTTTAAGATTGATGAACCCTTCTCAGATCTAATCAGTCATACTGGTGTGTCTTTTTTGTGTTCATTTCATTCAAAATTTGTAGTTTTTGTTATCTTCATTTTAATTAATCTCACTTCATACTAATAATTAGAATTGCTAAAGTTTGTGCGTGTATATGTAAGTATGTTTGTTCCCACTTACCTCCGTATCGGCTGATCAGATTTGTATGAAACTTGAAAATACATAGATTGTGACCTGAATTAACATATTTTTATCCGGGTATCACGTGAGTGAAGCCGCGGAAGGAAGCTAGTTAATTTTATAATTTTCTTGGTTATATGGTACTTCACTTACCTACACTTATTTTAAGAGTAAAAAGTTATTTACCTTGAAGAGAATCTTATCTGAAACCACAGAACATCTGACCTAGTTTGAAACATACTTTAATTTTCATACTTTTAGCTTATTTTATTTTCCAAACATTTACCAAAGTCTAGTGCTGTAAGTTATTACTTGCTGGTTTTCTGAGAACCGGAAAGAGCTCCGTATCATTTGATTGGTGTCCTTTAAATCACAGAATAGCGGTCACTCGTAAATGTCATTCATTCAGCGTAGTCTCGTAACTCCGCACTACAGATCGGTTGGTACGAAGTATTGGCCAATGCATAGAGCTATTATTGTGCCAGCATCGGAGCAAACAACATACAAATCGGCGAACACTTTATTCTATTCAGCTGCTAAAAACTACTGAGTGCATGTTTAGTCTTTTAGCTAGGCAGGTCAAAAACATAACAAGGTAGGTATTCCTCAATTGCATTTTAAATAGCATCAATACCAAATTAAATGGAATCAAAAATAATGCTGAACACTATCACACAACATCATGTAGCCCAAAACTAAGCAGAGATTGTATTATGGGAACCACATGACTGATCAAATTCAAATCAAAACTTATTTATTTCACTAAAGGTACATTTTGGTTAGTAGCACTACTTATATATATATATATTTTGTAAATACATACATATTGTACATAGAAAACACACACGTCGAAGTTGAACGTCAGTCGGGTCAATTATTAGGGTATTATAATAAATGCAGTCTACAATAGCAATGATTATGAACTGACTGTCGGAATATTTCATTTTAAAAAAAAGTAGTTTCTGACTATCTAAACTATGTGAATGAACTCGAATCGATTGGACGGAACGTAAACAATTTGATGAATCTAACACACTATTTAGCTTTGCTCAATAAAGTGACCCACTTCTCGGTCTCAAATCATACGACCTCATTTTGAACAACGGGTAAATATTAGTGATGTGCTGGATAGTTCTTTTTGCCGGGTAAGTTTCCGGACGCCGCGCCGGGTATCTTGCAGAAAATGGCTAAGCGAGAAACTACCTTGTCTTTTTCAATTGCAATTTAACAACATATTTAAAAGTAAAAAAACATTCTGGAACTGAAAAGGTCTACGACAAAAAAAAACGTAACCATGTAGAACAAACTAAGCTGAGAAACTAGTGTTTTTCGAACATAATTGTTAATTTTGATTATTAAATAGCTTTGACAACTGTTGAAAATTAGGCACAAAAACATTTAAGTTTAGCGTGCCATTTTTATTACCCGGCACCGCCCGACATCTATATCTGGTCTAGTACCCGGTTGGATCCTGAAAATCTGCCATATATGCCGGGAACCCAGTTTAGATACAGTACATCTCTAGTAAATAGTCGGCTGAGATGCAAGAATCCCCGAACCGGGTACCGATGATTACAGCTGCGGGATAAATGTTGGTATGCTACCTACAAATATTTGCCCCGTGGCCTGAGTGTGGAAACTAATTTTTTATGATTTTCGGAGTCTAAATTTTACAAAATTTTACTAGGGGCACTGTTCTATTATACCAAAATAGTAGTAACACATCTTTATTGTTACGTAAGTTTCTAGTGCAATTAGTTCGGTGGTCCAGCCAGCCAGTCCAGGCTTTACGCGACCCAAGTTATAAGCCTCGAAAGCTGGACTCTGTGTGTTAAGGTAAAGCTACACACAGTTTCTGATGCATAAGACAAAAGATAGCATAGAGACAAGGCTAATTGACCTGCGGGGTGATCGGCTAACTCTGTTGCAAACTGAAATGATTGACACCGATCCTGTATTTACAAACTTTGACATTTCATCCGTCGAAATTCAATGAACTTCAATTGACAAATGGTCACAGTTTGTTAAAATAGGATCGGTGTCAATTATTTTTGTTTGCAACAGAGTTAGCCGATCACCCGCCTGGTGGTATGTATAATTTGAGATCGCGTGTGAGACTATAGTAATAAACGTTGCATAACAAAACCTAGTGGCACAGTAGACGTGATACTTATTGTGGATATTGTGGTTCAGCAGCCTTGCCAATGTTATCACCGCTTCCCGACTATCGACCTTTAGTCTAAACTAGATCGTCGGCTTATGACCTTTTTGTTGTTGGAACGGATTTAAAAATTCGATTCGCGAACGTAGTCGAGCTCACGATCATTAGAAATAGCATTGCCTGTGTCACTAAACTTTATCTGTATTATGAACTAGCCTCTCTTCGCTTTTAATATACGCTATTCTCCGCTTTTATTTATGTGTATATTTGAATTTGTATTTGTTATTATTCTATTTCTTTGGAACTTTTTATTGTATGAAAGGTTAGGTCATTTTCTGTATGACAGCATATGCAAACTTTCATGATGATCGATTGAGTAGTTAAGGCATGACAAGCGTAACAAACAAACAAACATACTCACTTTCGCATTTATAATATTAGTTAGGATTTGGGTAATCAAATTAGCTGTTTTTTACAAAGATTTGACATTATACAATAATCCTATGTGGTAAATCTATTTGATTTAGCACTATAAAATATACTTTACTCTAAGTAACTAAAGAATCGAACTATTTTAAACTTTACATTACTAGCTTTCGGCCGCAGCTTGGCTCGAATGGAACCAGGATTAAAAGTATTACTATTTCAGGTCTAGAACTACACTCGAGAGCAATGAATCCGGGTCACTCAAAGAATCCAAAAAATCTCGGAAAGTAAGAATGCTAGGTTAATGCAATAAATTGTACCCTCGAGAGCAATGAATCCGGGTCACTCAAAGAATCCAAAAAATCTCGGAAAGTAAGAATGCTAGGTTAATGCAATAAATTGTATTTAATAGACAATTTAATACTCCTTAAATGAAAGTTAAAAAAATATGAGTCACCATACATTTTATTTACACAAAATTACATAAAGAAAAAAAACTGCTGATCTCTCCTTAAAACAAAAATAGGAAACATGAAATTTTTGAACTTTATGACGATTTTCTTGAATTTCAATACTTCGTATTACCTCCTCGTGCTTCCATTACTGCGTTTACGCGGTTTGGCATGCTGTACACCAAGTTCCTTATACGATTTTGGGGAATATTCTCCCATTCCTCTGTGAGAGCAATTTTGAGCTCAGGAAGCGTGATTGGGGGAGGGTTTCGTTGTTTTACGCATCTCCCTAGCTCGTCCCAAGCATGCTCGATCGGGTTGATATCCGGGCTGCGCGCTGGCCACTCCATACAAGTAATGTTCATCTCTTGAAGGTAGTCATTCACAATCCTACCTGTATGAGGTCGGGCATTGTCATGCATAAATATAGCATCCTCACCCAAATTGACCATAAATGGGCCAACGTGTTCGTTGAGGATTTCTTCCACATATCTTACGCTAGTTAAAGAGCCGTTTTCTATGATCACCAGCTCTGTGCGACTTTCAGAGGAAATTCCGGCCCACACAAGTACAGACCCACCACCGTAGGCTACTTTTTCTTCGATGCATGCTTGCTTGAATCTTTCCCCTGGTCTTCTATACACTCTGTGTCTTCCATCGTGCTTGTAGAGCATAAATTTTGATTCGTCGGAGAACATAGCTTTCGACCAATCTTCAATACTCCAATTTACGTGGTTCTGGGCATATCTTAGTCTTGAAATACGATGGCCACGCTCCAGTTTAGGGCCGTTTGCAGGTCTAAGGGGTTTTAAGTTAGATTCAGCAAGCCGACGTCTTACTGTCCATGCACTTGGGTTACTTCCTCCGAGGCGTCGAAACTGATTTGTGAGTTCAGTTCCTGTGAGAAAGCGATTTCGAAGCATGGTGTTCACCAAGTATCGGTCTTCTCGTGCTGTGGTACACCTAGTTCTGCCCGTTCCTGGTCTGCGTAGGTTAGAACCAGTTTCTTCGTAACGTCGGAGAACTCTTTGTACTGTTGACAGCGACACACCGACAGTCCTGGCTGTATCGCGCTGACTCCGGCCGGTTTCCACCAATGTAAGTATTCTGGTGCATTCTTCAAGTGTAAGCGACATGATTTCAGCTTGAATAATGAATATTGAGCACTATCAACCTGGTTTATGTACCAACATAAATGACAGATTACAAACAAAAGCAAAAACAAATCCTGTAATTTCGTAGTTCCATCTTCGACAGTGTTCCCTTTTCAAATTTGATTTTTTTATGATATAACTTTACAATAACTAAGAAGTTTTAATACTTTCATTTAAGGAGTATTAAATTGTCTATTAAATACAATTTATTGCATTAACCTAGCATTCTTACTTTCCGAGATTTTTTGGATTCTTTGAGTGACCCGGATTCATTGCTCTCGAGTGTACTTATGTGTAAAATTTCAGGTCAATCCATTTTGTAGTTTTGGCGTAAAGGAGGAGCAAATATTTCACATTTCTAATTTTTTTACAAATTTACACATTTTTAATAACATTTGGTTGAATTATAACAGTACCTGAATATCACCACCTAAAATCGAGCTCTGGGGTATACTGAAAACCGTGACCGTGATAGACCGTGGTCTGCGCAGATTTGTGCTGAGTATACTATCATTTGCCTAAAGCACACTCAAATCATTGTGTTAAATATTTTTGTTATTTTATGTTTTGCAATAAATATATTTGATAGGATGTCACTGTGTAGTTGCACTAGCTACAAAATGCAGCTATTCTTTTGTCTGTGACACTTTGATCTCTATTTTGGATGCAGCAGACCTGCGCGGGAGATCACAATACGTGCATGATTTATCAATACAGTCTCATGTAGGTCGTCAATTTGTAGCTATAAATAAAACGAGGTCTTCGTAGTTCACACTTTCACTTTCAGATTCATTTTGCTATTTTGAAATATTTTTGTTAGAATCTCAGAATTTACTTTTAATAAATAGATAGATAGATAAACATTTATTTGGTTCTACAGGCACAATTTACATTAATAGACAATTTTAAAAAGAGCACAATAGTTTAAAATAAACAGAAATATTTTCAAAAAAGTATTTATGACTTAGATTTAATATACTTACTATTTAAGAAAGATAGTACCAAAACACTTACTACCTATCTTAGATGAAAACATGGAAAATCTTAAGTAAGAACTTATATACTATTATAGTTACAAGACTATCAGCAAAACTATTTATAATTTTACGTACTTCAAAGGGTGATCAGCAGATATTTATACTTATAGAAACTTATAAGAATATACTCGTAATCTTGTAATTAAGACAAATGCATCTACATGAAAATAAGTAGAGGGCTTTTCACATCAAATTGTCTAACATTTTGCAGACTTACTTACTAAGTATCATTTTTATAACCTATCATTTTATACCCTGCTGCTGCCAAGGTTTTTTCTTCTGCAATGACGCATACTGCATTCGATACCATGAAAGGCAGGGTTCGGATTAACTGAGGCTCTTTGTTCAGCTTGGTTCTCTTGCTCCCGAACAAACCTTTTTTGTGTTTTTTATGATCTGGTAATTAAAATCTGTAATTTATTGGCACTCGATGCGGCTAATATAAATTATTGATTTTAAGTATGACTCTTTCTTGTCTGTATTTGGTTGCAACCGTAAAGGTGTTTATTTATGACCAATGCATAGATAGCAGACACAATAGAAAATCTATTATGTCTCGTGGATCCGTGTTCCGAGTTAGAAGTGGTTAAAAAATCGAATACTGATACGAGATTTGAAAACTTTTGTTTGCTAGTTTTTTATTTGTTTTGTAATGGACGAGCTCTTGACCTCGAGTCTCGCGTGTGCAAGGATGAGGTCGACGATGGGGCGAGTAAAATAGTTTTCAATGACCGACAAAAAACCTCAGTGGTTTTAATAACTTAAATAGTACATAGTATAATAGGACAGTATGGTGCTTGCAGAAAAGGCTGCGGTACGCCAAGTGGCTATTGAAACGTTTGATAGGTAAATATAATAATGGACTGAAAAAAGACAGACATTTAAACTATTTTTAAACTAGGTATACCTACATTAAATATTTTTAAAAATCGACTTCAGTGAAATTGATTCTTAGCATTTAATCTTCAAATTTAAAAAGGGAGCAATCGGGAAGTATACCCAAATTTAAAAAAATATTCTAAATAAACGGTTTATAAGAGACGGAGTTCGTTGCCAAATTGACAACTAGCTTCTTTTTTTGAAGTTGTTTAAAAAATTACTGCATGAAATAAATGAAGACAGACCATCTAAAAAAAGTACTGCACGAACCAAATGTTTCCCAGAGCGTAGTAAAATTGACCCTAAGCTTTCGGTTGATCGATTTCGATCGAAGGCAACCTAACGGCCCTTCAATTACTGTGACTGGCGATAAACGGAATCTCACGGGATAAATGCCAGCTCAATCTCTCCAATCCAACATTGTTTGATGTCGGCGTGAAGTTTCGCAATGAAAAGCCTACCACACCAAATTGAGTATCAAAGTGAAATGCGCTTTATTGTGTTGGACTTGGATTCAATTTAACAGATGTAAGCAAATAATAAGGGTCTGCGGGCACTAATCAGCTGCTTAAGCGAATTGTAGGTAAAGTGGTCACTCCACACACTTGAAAGTAAGTTCTTGGTGCCTCACGGGTGTGACAATCACTCTGTTAGTGATATTATAAGACTGTCAATACCTACTCAAAAATCAAATAAACCAAAAATATTAAGTAGGAATCATCCGCTTTATAAACGCGCATGAACTTTCGTAGGGTTGTCAATCCAAGTGTTTTTAGGGTTCCATACCTAAAAAGAAAAACGAAACCCTTATATGATTACTTCGTTGTCGATCTTAGTATCAAATACTTAGGTCTACAATGCCTAGGAGCTGTGGAAAATTCATACTTCTAAGTCATCACCATCATCATCAGGGTCTATAGTAGTCCACTGCTGGACATAAGCGGTCCCTAGTGAACGCCATTGAGCCCTGTCCTCAGCTCGACGCATCCGGCTTCTACCAGCAGCCTTTCGCAGATCGTCACTTCACCTAGCCGAAGGGCGTCCTACACTACGTTTGCCAAGCCGAGGTCTTTTATCTTTATTTTAAGATTTCTTTGATCTTCGATAGTCAATCCAAATGTGGTTTTATTATTGGGTATTCTACTGGTATTCTATCTCTATGGTTATATTTTATCAGAAATATTTGAATTATTATTAAATAGTTTGAATTGGTTGGTTGCTCTCAACGATTGTCGTCTCTACGAGCAGACATGTCGAAATTTTTTCTCGAATACAGTGCGGGGTGCCTAGTGCGAGTTTTTTACCTGCTAGATCGCGTTTGCGTTTACGCAAATTTATATGGAATCGAGGTAGCGCCATCTAATGAAAAACGCGTGGCACTGACTCCTTTCCATACAAATTTCCGTAAACGCAAACGCGATCGAGCTGGTAAAAAAACTCGCTCTAGGCACCCTGTTGTCAGAATAAGACATTTCAGAAAAATACCTAGTACGCAGAGAATTATCAGTGTAGGTACATACCATTAGCTTGGTGCACAGGTACTAAGGTAATTCTATAGATGTTAATTTCTTTAGATGTTAAAGCGATTTTCGTGCTCATTTATGTGGATTGAAATTGCTCTACCTAATCCGTCTAGATCTGATAAGCTTGATGTTAATTTGAGCAATATTTTGGAGTTATTCACATTGGGACCTCACTGGTAGTTGTGGTTTAAGAAAAACATGAGTATAAAATTGGCAGCGATGCAGTGCTTTGTGATAAGTAACGGTTACCACTTAAAATCATGTGAACCATGTGCTTGTTCCATGTTCCGGTACCATAAAAATTCAATCAAAACAATAATAACAACAGCCTATATCAGTCCACTTCTAATATCATTGTAGTCCTACCCTTATTACATACGCGTTGGAAATCGCTACGCACAGCCGATGCTGCTGCCCAACGGCAGTAGGAATTTAGCTGTACCGTATGTTATTTCACTTCCTCCTCGAAAATGTCACACTATTACTATTAGTTCATGCAACTTTCATGGAAAGTAGTTTTATCTCACAGGGGAAATAATCAAGGGAATTTATGTAGGGAAGTAATGAGATTTGAATTTGGAACCTCAAAATTGGTACCACAGAGACCACAACAAAAAGGATTTAATGATTTAAAATTCGATATAGCCCTCTTGGAGGCTACAGAGCTACCGTAAGCAGAATAATGTTTTACCATAGACCACACAAAAAATAATTAATTAATTTGAAATTCGAACTAAAATCCCCGCTACGATAGTAACAGTAGCCAGGAGGCTGCGGATTTTAGCAAGTACAATGCAAAAACTTTAACTCTAGAATCCTACGTTGCGCTTGTGATTCAATATGGCGTCCGTGACGTAAAACACTGCTTTATTCCCTTGGTTAATAATCGACTTTATCACAATAGGAATTAAGAAGTTTAAAGGTCAAATAAAAACCATACTTTGAACTGGCTAGTTTTCGTCGCAGTCTTTCACTCTTGGCCGAGTGTTCGTAGTTGTGTTGATGGTGTCCGTCCATATTGGGATTTCTTCAGAAGCAGAAGGCTCCAGCTGTGGCGATGCATCTACACATAATTATTGTGTCGGTTAACTGCATTGCTAGAACTCTGTGCCATGGTGGTTGGGGTAGCAATTTTAAAGGCCTTTTTCCTTTTACCTGGGCTTGAATCACAATTTTTCCATCGCACCTTCTTTTAGAAGATGTGTACCTACAAATAACCAAGCTTGTTACTGTCCTAAAAACAAACCAGGAAAAAACAAAGTTTAAATAAGTTAGGAAGTTCTATAAAATTTGTCATTTGGCGGACAGCGTTAATTTAAACAATCTAAGTTGATTAAATATAAAATACCAAGTTTATTAAAGAAAATGTTTCTCAAATTTTCAACTGTAAAACCTTCCTAAGAAAATAATATTTTAAAAATCTAATAAATAAACTTGCTTGGATACTTTTAGGATTTTTTTTCGATTGTTAGATAATATCAGTAAGCAGGTATTACTTATATATTGAAGAAATTCGAAAAATGTAAGAATAAAGGTAAATAGTTGAATTTGGAAATTATAATAAATAATATTAGAAAAACTATATCGTTCGAAGAATACATCCAGGTTAGGCAGTATTCGGGAAACTGGTTCGTACAAAGGGAGGTAGTGGGTGAAGTTGGGGTGGGAATGATGATTATGATACTTTGAAGGTTGCGAAGATGTAAAATTGAAAAAAAATGGCATTGATATACGTACATCATTTTACACGATCCCTGCTTTTGATGGCATCAATATTGCCTTATCAAAACACAAGTCATGTCATCATGACAACACTGTAGGGAAAATATCACAGACATTAGGTGACCCAAGATGATTTTTAAGGAATTTAATGAACGATGAAAAGCTTGGAATTTACCTAGCTACATTCAACAGTAGATTTTTATAAGAAGCCTACCTACAATGTATTGTACAATTTTTGAAAAATGAAAATATAGTAAATAAGGTCTCTGTTGTTAAAGTTTCTAACAAATGCTAGTTACATTTCCCTACCTTTGAACCCTTGAGTTGCCGGTGCAATCAGTTCGGTGGTCCGGTCGGCCAGTCCAGGCCATCATCATCAGCCTATAGCAGTCCACTGCTAGATATGGCCTCCCCCTTTCGCGAACCTAATTATTATTCCATAGGAACTTCAGGCGCACTACTCACTACTATCTGGTCGATATTTTACCTATCAGGACTTAAAACATCACCTATAATGCACTCTGCTAAAATTTGGAATCAGCTGCCAGCTTTCGAGCTAAATCAAATCTGCCAGCATCTATTTTTCCGTTGACTTACGATCCTAAAGGCTTCAAAAAAGAGTTAATAGTCATCTATTATATCTCCAGGGAAAGATCGCTTCACGTTGACGTTTCCCTTGCCCAAGCAAGCCCCGAGGTAAAGATCTTGCGCCTAGCATATAAAAGCACCACATGAAGTTCTTAAAAATACATTATTCAAAAACAAACACGCCTAACCCAAACATGCGTAAACTCGGCACTTCTTAGCCAACGCCAGACGTGTCCGGGACGACGGAACCAGGGCAGAGCCTTGGCATGACCTACTTCCGTGACCAGGTCACACGCACAAACTACCTGCAATTAGTTGCGACCGTATTGATATTAAATTCATTAAGCATATAGACTGAACTCTGGCAAATTAATATTTCTAGGATTATTTTGAAATTGGAGCGATACCAAGTTACAGTTGCCAGATAATTGCGACTACCATAATCTATTAAAGCCGGCTTTTAATATGAGCTATATATTACATCATGAGATATAATATATTTTATCGCTCATCATACATTTTGTGCGAGACACGTCCCCGGACACCGCGCCTCTCTGCGTGCCTCGCCCTGAGTTTGAACGGTGACGTTCGGGTGCAGAAGTGTCAAAAGATCACGTGTAATATATAGCTCAATATGTAATATACATTACATTTACATCCCATAGTCAAATACCGGCTTTAAACGGGAAAGGACGTATAAGCAAACAAAGATGCAGGCAGGTAAGTTAGTGGTTTGGATACTTTTCATGATCATCAGCTTATAGCAGTCCATTGCTGGGCATAGGATTTCTCTAAAGAGCGCCATTGCGCCAATTCCTGAGCTCGACAAGTTCTTGAGTTGAGTGGAGACCTAGGCTCGGCAAACGTAGTGTAGGACGCCCTCCGGTCAGGTGGATACTTTTGGTACCCCATTTTCTAAATTCCTATTTTAAATCACACTTCACACTAATATTATAAATGCGAAAGTTTGTGAGTCCATACATACTCCATACATATGTATGGATGAATATTTGTTACTCTTTCACGCGAAAACTACTGAACGGATTTGAATGAAACTTGGAATATGCATAGTTTGTGATCTGACACAGGTACTCGTACATAGTAAGATTAGCTAATACTATAGAAAAATGTGAAAATTATTTGAGCATTTAGTTGTAGGGGCGGTCTTTGACAAAAAATAAATCCGTTGCCCGTACGTACACCAAATTCTCATTAGCGATATCCTTAGAGACCTTTTAATCCCCATCTTTAATGAAGAGATGTAATTCCTACACGTTACCTTAAATCCCATTAAGTGAGTCATAATCTCGTTTGAAACTAACATGAAGACATCCCATCATAATATTGGGAAACCATTCGAGTATCAAATTACTTCGCGCTCTCATCTCGAACGTGACATGTTAACACGTGTTACACTTGGATTAACAGGTAGAGTTGGGAAGATACGATGAATTATGTCTTTTAAAATTATTTAAGTATCAGAAATAGACTCTCATTCGATGACCTGTTCAAATCTATATTCGTAGCTAAATATTTTGATACTACTACTTAGTATGTATTTCAAAGTAGGTTAGCCTCAGATAATCGTAACAAGGAATAAAATGTCAGAACCAGGCAGGACATACAGTCAGATATAAAGAAAGCTGTCAACTTTCTATACCAATAGATTTAGAAATAAAAGTAACAAAGAAATAACGAACGATTGGTCAGAACGAAACTTGGTATACCTTTCTCCAAACCTCCAAACAGATGGGCGAATGCCATGACATTCTACAGCCTGCTGGAAGGCGAGGTCGTAAGCCTCGAAACCGTTGGCGAGACGAACTCGAAGCCGATACAGGATGGTAGGATATCTCGAAGGACACAGATGGATGATGATGGATAGAAATTTGGCGAAGTCCTTTGCCCAGCAGCAAAAAACACAGGTTGGACTAAAAAGAAATAAAACAAAAGTCTTCTCTTTTTGAATGTTATGGGCAAGCTCCTGACCACAAGGCTTGCTTGGTCGAGGATGAGGTCGACGAAAGGGGTTTCTGACTTGTAGGTGTACACTTTTTAATATGTACTTAATTGATCTCTCTTATATTACATTAAAATTTGACAAGCTCCAGATATCGCTTTAATCATAATTTTCAGAGCCATAAACGTGGAAATTTCGCTTCTCAGCCATTTTGTTTATTTTCGTAACTTAATTACAGTGTTGCTATTTTAATTAAGAAGTTGACTACTGAGACTTTTTATGATTACATGTGTGATGATGTGGTATGGTACGTTAACCGGAGATGAAAGCGACGAAGGGTTGTAAGGGGTTCCAACTTCCATCTTCGGAATCCAAGCCAACCTCAGCTGACGTTGATACTCTCTGCTATATAACAAACGGGATTCTGGTAACCGGCTGATTACACAGGAACTGCTACATTCCATAACCACTGACGGGTTGCAGCATCGGCGATGCGAGAATCTATAGGTACTATGCGCTCCCCTAGGCTTGACTAGGAATAAAACCACTCATTTTTAAACACAGCACATTTCTGTGTTTAATACCAACGTCATCAAACTCTACTACAGCAGAAGTTCCAAAAAAATCTGTTCAAATTAAATTGTGCCGCTATTTTATTTTGGACGTCTTCACATTTATCGGTCGTTGAACAAAATATTGGTGATATTGTATACCTTCTCGAATAAGTTCTTACCCCTGATATATATTAACTCCAGTCATGTGAAAACTGATACCTACAAATGAAACTAAAATGTTGCTAGAGGTTACAAATCTTATGGTCTTATCCAAAAGGTATTAGTGGATTAGTAAATATAACAATGATAGTAAAAATAAAAGTGTCACTTGGCTCGCCTACGACCAGCACGAGCCAACTAAACCATTAAATTGCACGGACAACTCAAGGAGCTAGTATAGTTAAATATAGTTAGGATATAATTTATGGCTCAACATTTTTTTATGGCAACTGGATTCCATAGCATAGGAATCCTTTAATATCGTCCGTCCATCGTTTCGGTGGACGACCGCATGGTCTTCTATTCGTCCACGTCTCCATTCAAGGACTCGTCTCGTCCACCGACTTCTATCATGCTAATATGCCAATATGACCAGCCCATCTCCACTTTCTTTCAGAAATTAATTTGCTCACGCCTCTCACGGTTTTCCACGGTTTTCAATACTGATTCACAAATACTTCAGTAGTTCTAGGACTAGACCAAGAATCGAAATTAGGAGGGTACTTTATTTCAGGATCTTGAAGTGCACGATAAATAGAGGTTTCAAAACCCATTGAAAAAGGTGCAACTGTGCTTTTTTTTTTTATGGGCCAGCTCTTGAGCTCGAGTCTTGCGTATGAACGTAGAATGAAAATGACATTGCGTTATCAATGTTACGTAGAGATTATTTTCCTGAACATGTTTTTTTTCTTTAGTTTCATTCTCAGGAGACTTTCATGTAGACTTGCTCCACTCAAGTAATATACATAAAAAAAAATATTTATACGGGACATCTTACACACGGTCAAGGGATCCCAAACTATGGGTATTAGATATAGTATTATGGGTATCAGAGACTGATAAACATACATAAATATTAGTAAACATCCGGAAACAGAACAAACATCCATGTTCATCATACAAATGTTTGTCCTGGGCGGGAATCGAAACCGCGACCTGCAGCTCAGAAGGCAGAGTATGAGGCCAGTCAAGCCAACATATAATCTACATTCATCCTAAATTTCGTCATCAAATTCGTTCATCAAATTACGGAGTTAAGTAGTAAGAAACACACAACAATCCTTCACATCTTAATGTTAGTGAGGTATCATAATGTTTTTTGAAATAATTTTCAAGAGTAGAGTACTAACCTACATAGTACATCACACACTCTTTCAAACAAAGCTTGTTTTTTACAGCTACAATTATCTTTTTCATTGTTGGTGTGTATCGTTATTAACCTTGTCACGTCATGCATATTTTGAAATTGCTTTATGATTAATTTCATTTGTCCAGCTGTTGCAGTCCGTCTTCTTTATAAATATAGTTAAGGTTTTTGTACAGCTTCATTTTGAATAAAAAAATAATGCATATATGGTATTATAATCCTATGTAAGAAATGGGTACTAAATCGTCCGTAACCTAAGACATCTCCTGTTTTTCAAAAAGAAAATTTTACAGGAAGAAAAATTGCGTTGTTATTTTTTTATTATGTGTATAACAAACAAAAATTAGTTCCATTTTTAGAGCTTCGTCATTTTCATAGAAAGAAAAACAAATATCCTTTTTATGAAATGGGTACTAAATCGTACGTGACCAAAGACATCTCCTGTTTTTCAAAATTAAAATTTTACAGGAGGATAAAATATTTTATTATTATGTGTATGGAAAAAACAAAACTTAGTTCCATTTTTAGGGCTTTGTCGTTTTCACAGAAATAAAAACTAAAGTAAATTTAAACGTAAAATTGGTTTTATTGTGTAATATTACAATATTGAGTTTTCAAGGAGGAGTCTTTTTTCCAAAGAACGGTATAACAAATTGTTAGCAGAGTTTTACTCTTGTAATTTCGGAGTATAGTAGATATAAGGGGAAAAATAAGTAAGTACTCACTTCTAAAAAATAAAAATATTTTACAGAAAATTGCCCCAAAAACAAAAAGGAAAATCTCCTATCTGTTCAGAACGAGAACATTTTGCAACAAGCTCACGATAAAAGTTTTGTGGAAAATTCGCTGAATTACCAGTTTGGTTAGGAAAATTTTCCAGCAATATTTGGGCATCAAACTAAGTAGATATTTATAGATATTTCTTTGGACGAATTGCAACCATCATCCACAGTTCACTGCTGGACATAGACATAAGAGGGTTTTTAATTGAGAAGATTAAGGCTTTTTATTAGTTCTTACGCCTCCAGATGGTATTCAAAGAGAGTTTTGAGAAAAATGTTAATGACGAGTTATCAAAAGTACATACACAGCCAAAATTTGTTTTGCAATACGATTGCTTAGACTGTTTATGTACCCTGGCAGAGTTGACTCTGATTTTCACAAACACGAACTTTGCTTTTCTATTCGTCCCTAAAAATAGCTAGCTCTATCACGCGAAGTCCTTGGTTACAGTGACTCACTGTTCTATTTCTTATTACCTAAGAATACATCCAAAACTGCATTCATATGACTCATATATGATACAGAGGGCGTTGACCGAATGATCTTCACAACTTACAATCGCGACTGTTCGTAGGATTTCAGGCCTTGTTTGGATTACTGTCTGGCACTGTTTACTGAACCGTTTATGTTTGCGATTTTCGTTTATGAGCCGAGTGTGATAAGAATTATAATTGCTTAGCGAAACTTGAAAGGATTGGCCGCGATATGAATTATGGTTAGTACTTAATTTCTTACGTTAAACAGAATTGATTTCTGTGAAACGATCGCCCGATTTGGTGCAAAATAAATTAATAAAACTGTTTGCATATGTTTGTTCTGCTGTCAACGCAAGTAAATACAGATGAACCCTATCTTATAAAAATGTGTCCTTCAAAACTCGCTTTTCTTGAAACAACAAGGCGAGTTCAACTAATTTGTTTGAAAACTTAATTACACTGTCAGACTTTCTACTTTCGTTTTCATAATCTAAAAAACTTGGATACGCGTGCGCGTCCTTTTAAAATTCTCGTTACATAAAATCTTCATTAATGTTACAAGTTACGTAACGAAAGGGAAAACTTTGAACTATACTTACAACGTCTTCATTATAAAGTCACGTGTCGTCTGTGGAGCATTGGAATTTATATTACCCGGGGTATTTTAGGCACATCAGTGCTCCTGAGTGTATTGCTTAGGTTTATGTAAGGCTTAGTTTGGGGCTACGAATAGGCTACGATTCATTCGTTAGGTTTGGGAATTTATTTCTTTCAGATAAATTGCGCAATGATTAATTTGTGATACATCTTATATTATACATAACCCTTCTTCGTCTCAGTTACGCTTATATGATCATACTTATCTCGTTCCGTTAAGACTAAAACCACTAAAACAAACTGCCGCGGTCGACTGCAGGGACATTTGCATTCCACCTCGCACTTTCCTAATTACAAACCCCACAACTTTCCCTGGAGCCAACTCTCTGGATGAGATTTCCTCTCTACAAGTTTGTTCAACCGCTTATTGCTATTATTACAACTAGAAATGCACCCATGCTTAGCTTTGTTTACTAATTATTATAAATGTATAAGAAGGATTATATAGGAAATTTATATAGGAGTTAGGTCGAGTCTGTGCCAGGACAAGTGTTAGTCGAATAGAAGTCTAGTCTGTGCGGAATTAAAAAGTCATTGGTAGTTCACTTTTTAGTCACGCTATTTTCCATTATAGAATCCACCAATTTTCATGATCATCATCAATTCATCATCCACAGCCATACGCTACTGGATATATGCCTCCCGAACTACTATGTCTTTGACCCATTTCAATACTGGTCTTCTGACGCTTCTTTTATCTGCCTTCGACCACCATTGGGTCAATGTCTTCATCTGTCATCACACACCATCTCATCTTCACTTGATTTCCATAAGGCAATTTCTAATGTCCTGGACTTTTATCGTCAATATCCACAAATTATTTGCTTTTGGTCAAAGTGCTTGCGGAACTACCTTTTTTTTAGAAGCTAGAAGGTTTGGCTTAGATATTTCCTCAGAAAAATTAAATGTTCTCTCAGTTTGAGGCAGGAGAGTGATTAACAAATGCATTGGAGTCACGGTGACCAACGCAATACAATACAGCTCGTGCTGGTCGTATCAAATTCGGTGGCTTAAATGACATTGAACGTGCATTGGACTGTAGTTTGTCCTCATGTTATTTTCTGCAATCGAATATTTTTGCGTTGTCTTGTTCTCAGTGATTCATGATATTTTTGGAATGCGTGTCAGTGGGTAGAAGTGTCAGGTAAGTCAGGATTGTGTAGTTATGGGTGACTTCATAGTGAAAGTAAAGTATTGCTACGAATTTGGTTGAAACTCGAAATTGACACTTTGATGAAACAGGCGCATGGCCCACTTTATGTTAAGTGGTGACCATTACCTATCATAAAGCATTGCATCGTAAATCGTTTTTTGGAACATGCTCTACGATGCAACAACCTGCGTCCATTAACTTGAGGCATGAATATGATAAGCCTCTTGTGCCTATAATTTTACCGGCACCCACATCCTTTAAACCGAAACACAGCACAGCTGCTTCACGGCAGAAATAGGCATGGTGGCAGAACTTTTCCGGACGAACCCTTCACAAAGAACTCAACTATTATTAGGTCCTTAGCGTCGACGGTGCAAGAAGATGTGCCCTGAGATCGCTTACAGGCAAAGTCTCTCCTAGTAACTATATTCTACTATATATTCTGTGGAGTAGCGCAATGCACATCCCAGGATTATTTTAATGAATAGCTCGCTTTGTTCAAAGGGTTATTTGAATAAGAAAGTGGAACTTTCGCCGCATCGTCGGTATTTTCTTTCGTAATTGAATTGGATGGATGAACGTTTTGTCTGAATAGAATCCCTAGAATTTCTTGTATCTTTCACTACTTAAATAAATAATAATGAGTTCATAACTCGAAACCTTATTTAGGTTTCTTAGCCTTGGTTTTGAAATGCTTTGCATTAGAACTATTAGATAAATAATTGTTTTGTTCTTACCAACATTTAAGATTTAATTTTAATAAATTAGCTAACCATGGGCGTTATCTCAAACCTACAAACGAATGAATCTAAAATCCAATTCAGGCTACATTTGAGTGGGTTTATCTGATTCTTATATGAGAAATAAACATTATTTATCATTAATGATTCACGTTGTGAATTAATTAATTAATTCCATCGTATAATAATCAACTCCTTCTTAATATTTGTTGAATTCATAAATTATTGAATCGATGAAATATTGCTTAGGTATCCTCAGTAATAAGAAGATAATAAAGTACCTGTCTAAAAATAAATTGAACCTAAAGTCACACCATAATCTCAAAATTTTCCTCCTGTAGGTCATGTCATGGAAGTGGAATTCAATTCCACGCCAACTCGATTATGTAATCTGCTATCGAAATGATAAAAATAAAAAAAAACTTCAGGAATTGAGAACCTCGTGCAGCAGATTCGGCAGTGTATTATTTAGCGCATAAGCGTTAACAGACAGAAAAAAGATGGATGATTCTGTGTTCAACTGTATGTATTTTAATACTTAGTTTCTGGTAAACCAGACTTTTTTTGCGTACCGTACGCACCTAATCTATTCCTTACTTACCATCGCCTTGCAACCTATCGCATTGTTGCCCTTGAAAAGGCCTTTCATCCTCCATTTGGCGTCGCTTGGGAAATCAGAATGTATTCGCTTATCTAGCCTCATTAGGCAGGGCGATGGCTGTGACAAGGGCGGCCCGGACCCCCGGGAGATGGTTAGTGTTGCTAGGTCTTTGTGAGATACTATCGTTTATCTAGCAATAATAAGTTTATTATAAGTATAATCTTCAAAAATCTTGACGCGGTAGTCAAGATTTTTGTATTGAGGCAACTTTTTATTACCGTCTTCTTTTTATTCTTTGTATGAGCAGTGGCTTCCATGAAGCTAGGTACGTACCCTATATAAGGGAGATACTTGTCGACGGAAAACCACATTCAGCCAGCAATCTCTGGTAGCTATAAAATTGAGCTTTTTATTGTGTACTGAACAACTCGGTTCTTTAGGTACTTACACTGAAATAGACCAGCAAAAAACTGTTTCTATATATAATTATATATATTTTAAAGCTTTAGTCAGTGACCGGTGTTAGGCATAAGTAACTGCAAACCAGTGTACAGAACTAGGTGAAACAGTGATCATTCCGTTGCTTAAACATATCCGAAGCCCTAACAATAATTACATTCACTAGAACCGCTAGTGACTGTCGCCACATCATTAATCATCAACGTTTAACATGCGACAGTCCCTCATACCAGAGAATATGCATAAACGGAATATATTAAATTCCATCTGACTGAGGCAGTCATTGCACAGGGCATACATTACTGATATTAAGCAAAATTCTCATTAAACTGGTGCTAAACGCATCAAACATTTTAAGAGAACAAGTTCGTGGAAGGTTTCTGTATCCTTAAAAAGTAACAAAATTTCTAGGCTTTCATTAATAATCAAAAAAATATTAATTTGAATAGTAGGCTAACATGACAGGGTGGCTACGATGACTTACCAACTTAAGACGACTATACAGGTGAAACCTCCCTCTCGCTCGCACTATACAACATTTTTGAAGATATAATATCACTGACTATAGTTATGCAAAATACTAAACCTTCATATTCTAGAGAATAACAATTCAAAGGTTCAACAATAATATCATTTTGATTCTATCACGTTTTCTTACCAAAAAACTTGCACCAATGTGATCAATTTTGGTGCAAATTTTTTGGTAGGAAAACGTGTTGGCTTCAAAATGATATTCTTGCTGAACCTTTGAATTGTTATTTTCTAGGCCGTGAAGGTTTGCTATTTTGCATAACTACATTCAGTGATTTTATATCTTCAAAAATGTTAAACAGTGCGAGCGAGAGGGAGATTTGACATGTATCGTCGCCTTAATCGAGACTAGAGCACAAAAAGTCTCCAGAGGTCGAGATGATCGTCGCTTCAACTATACAACACAAGTCCTGTATATTAGTACAATACTTGTAATTTGCTGTAGCTTCAGCGAGTAGAAAGGACCAATTCTAAAACGTAAAAATAAATGGAAGAAAGGATACGAGTGAGGAAGAAACAGGGCTTTATCAGGATAGCTTCGGGCGATGCGTCCTTATCCTAGCTTCATAGTACTTGCTTTCAGTCCCCCATTCCCCTTGTGAAGATATAAAATGGTTATTCAGCACGAACGCCGAAGGGTACAACATTGAACAAAGTAACCCTGACCCTGTACTTTAGTGGCCAGTTGTCAGGATTTAATTAGTTCAGGTTTCTTCTTAGCTTTACCTTGGTACTTTCTCACCTTTTCGCTACCTTACAGTATTATTTTATTAAAATCTAGGTACCTACTACCAATATTTCTGTACGATAAAGTAAAAAACTCAACAAAGATGTACTACGCATCAGTCTGGTTTGTATGAGTTAGTTGGCTTTTGCTATCCGTTTTTTAAGCCGCACTTTGTCCCAACACTGAATTCCAAACATAACACAGCAAAAGCCACTCACTCATACAAACCAGATTATGAAGAAAAAAAATAAGGAAAAACTAGCGTATAATGTACCAGAATAGTAAATTGATTTAAATGAAACGAGAAAAAGGATTCTCAATTCGGATGTATTTTTTATGTTTGTTACCTTATAAACTCCGTTATTTAAAAACCGAATTAGATAATTTTTTTTGGAAAGAATATATTCCCTTTTTGGTCTCATATAATTTGAAGAAAAATACGTCCCCTAGAAAGCCCATCGAAATATCAATCCCTATTTTAGGTTCGAAAATAGGGAATGAAATTTTGATGGGTTCGAATTTTATAAAGTTAAGAAATAGCGAAATTTCAAATATTTTTTCTGAGATAGTAGAGAAACAAAAGCTAACCATCGATTGTACGATTGCCTTTGTTGTTAAGATACCTATTACCTAGCTTCTAAGAAACAATGTTTCCTTTGAAGTTCAAACTGTCTGAAAATAGCAAAAACGCTAACAATCCCGGTGAATGTCAGACTAAATCAAACCCAAAGATCAAAGAATCGTTTGTGTATCACATTTCTGCGCGTCATGGGGTTGCAGATAACATCTGCATCCGGTGCCTTTCTGTGCCCTGGCTTACTGTGTTGCAGTTCAAATTATATATGAGACTCACATACATTTGCACTGAGATTCACATATTTTTTATCACATCATCATCATTAATCTTAGCCTGTAGCAGTCCACTGCTGGACATAGGCCTCCCCTAATGAGCGCCATTGTGCCTTATCCTGAGCTCGACTGTTTTTTTGCATGTATTTATTTTATCAAATTCTTAAACTAAAAAAGTCCATACGAAGGTCTTTATGCACCACCGATACAAGACTGGACGGAAAATGGTATCCATCGAATAAGGTCACATGGGATGTGATTTTATAAATCTAGCTAGGCATACTATATTAATTTAAAACTTCTACCTAAGTTGCGAATCTTTTCATTAGAACATTTTTATATTCCTGATATTTTAATAAATAACGAAACAAAATGTTATTTGTAGTAAAGAGACTCATTTATTGCCTGTCTGTACTCTAAAAATATGTATGGATAACCACAAATAGGGTAACCTTTGAAAATTAAGCCCACTTACTTCATTATCTGATAGACGGATATCTGTAAATTGCCAAGAGTCTTTTTTACTTTTTTACATAAGTTCTGTAAATTCCAAAGTACAACAAACTGAGCGGTGTTTATTAGTTCGTTACCCCCATTAAAACTGCTCTATTTTTTTAATTTATCGCTTATAAAGTCATAAGTACCGCGCTCTATATCTCTGAATCATCACATATCTACATCTCAAGCAGTATAACCAACCCACAGTTAAAGCAGAAAAAAACAGCAAGACTACTACAAAAAATGTTTCAACTAGCAAAACAGATCTGATAAGCAACCGGTACAAACTAGTTTGAGCACTTAGGACTTTAAGCATCTATGAAGCGCAAAATATGCAACTTGCAGGGAAGGAACGAAATCTTTAGAAACGGGTTGCAAGGAAAATAAAAGGCGAAGACATGATTGCGGCGCGCTTGCAGAACCATGTTTGGACGTTGTAGTTTATGGGAGCACAGAAGAAATAATAGTGCAGGCCAAAAGAATTTGCACTTGAATAACAAAGTTCAAGACGGATAAAACGATACTAACAAGAATGGTTCACAACCAACTTACCTTAATTTACCGTACACGTGTAGTCATTAGTTTATTTAGCCAAACTACGCTTTGAAACATGCTTAATGAATGGATTGGAGAGTAGGGAATAACACGGCTAAAGCTTAAAATAATCTAACAACGTCATCGATATGATATATTGTTACAAGTCATTTATCTTATTACAGAAAGTGGTACCGAGTGATTGTAAAATCAGGGCTTTGCCATTTGCCTCTGAACTTTGGGATCTAATAGCATCGGCAATTATTTTAGAAATGAACTGTGGTAAATTCGACCAACATAAACAAAAATATCATGTTGAATATGTATTCCATATCATTCGACTGCCTAAATAATATTATATTCAAATACAGTACATTACGACTCAGCTCATTTTACAGTACAAATTGTCTTCAAGTGACACGTATTTATGTAGGTATTCCAATGTTTCAAAGAATCTGTGAATAGATTGGCTTATCCAATTAGATGGCAATGCGATCTATTCAGTGCGTGCCAGTAATGCTTTGGGTTTTAATTCAATTATTTTTATACCTCTTTTGATACAATGAATCACTTCTAAGCGATTTACCGCCGCCGCTCTTACCTCCACTGAAACGTGAAGACCTTTTGTAGCGTTCCGTATTAGTAATCCAAAAAATCCTGTAGATCAGATACTGGGTTATACATGGGTTATAATATATAACCCTGATTGATCTTGATTGATTCACTCAGTTGTGTACTATAAATTTCAGTTCTAGAATTTTAACCAATCGAAGTTTGGATGTAAATCATTATGAACTTTGTCGCATGATATAGTATTACTTACTATTTCTCAGTTCTGTTACGAAACCTTTACCTCTTTATAAAAATCTTTTTAGGTTTTTAAACCCGTTTGTTTGTCTATGTATATACACAATACACAATGGTAACAGACTGTGGTCAGTGTTTTTCGCTATTATCTAGAAAGTCTTTGTTTTGCTTTTAACTCTTGAAAGAGATGGTGATAAAGTTTTACAATCCACGAGAGTATTGAACGCACTATATTCTGGAATAAAGACTTGTTTTAAAATACAGTAGCTGATTCTTTTTAAAATCTTAGTTCGTAACTTAGTATTGAACAAGTCTTTTTTAAGACTAACCTATTCTTATATGCGGTTTCTTTTTTAGTGCTGAAGGGAATTAAGATGAGAACAAGAATGATCTTACATATATAGGTCACCAGCTAATCTAAATACTGATAATCCGTACCTACCTATGTCGAATAAACACTACAGAACGTGTTTGTTTGACATAGGTACGTTCTGCAGAGGAACTTTGAAATTAAGTACTAACAAACGTACGGTATATTTCACAAAGTTTTCCAATTGGGTAATGTGCTTTCAAGTTTGTTTTCAAAAACAATTCTCAAACTTCATGAAAACTGAAAACGGGTCTAAACGGGGCTTTTGACGATTCGCAATATTATGACATGTAAACGAGAATTGCTGTGAGATGAATAGCGCAAAAAGATTCTTGTTATCCGCTAAACATAAAAGATATCAAAGGTACATCACATATCGACTTTTTTCCCGGGCTGGGATTAGAACCCATCATCGTAAGTTGGGTGGGATCCTGATTAATATTAAAAATGTGAAAGTTTGTGAGGATGGATGGATCGAGGTTTGTTACTCAATCACGTCAAAATGGCTGAATGGATTTAGATGAAACTTTGAATATACGAGTACATAGATTGTCACCTGGATTACCATTACCACGGCTTTTTATCTGGGTGCCACGCGAGCGAAGCCGCGGGCGGGAGCTCGTACATTTATAAAAACCGAATGCTTGAAAACACTAAGATATTCAATTATGAGCATAAACCCAATTTTACAAAGATAGGTATTTACCATAGACTTAAGTGTTAAGACTTGGCAGAAATTGAGAGTCACGAACATGAACCTATACCAATTTATATTGAACTATTATGCGCCCTACGACTACGTCCGCGTAGAGCGTTATTCCCGCTTCATCCATTTTTTTTGCTTTCTTTAGTGCAATAAGCAAGGGCTCTGGGGCAGCTGGCTGATTGGTGCATAGCGCATCAGGCTCAATAGCACAGCTAAATTCCCAGGCCACCAGCTGACTGACGGTCGTCAGCGAGCAGCATCGGCGGCGGTGCGAGAAGCAATCCCCTCATAATCATCAATCCTCAGCTTGCGATCCCCGAACCGCATGACCTGCGTGGGGGGAACATATCCTTCTTATTAGGGTAGACCTAAATATGACCAGCAGTGAACTGATGAAAAAGGACAATTAACTGAACTTAAAATAATAAGATGAGGCATCTTATTATTTTAGGTGCTTACATACTAAGTAATATATATTTTCGGTCTAAAAGGCTGTTTATATTATATACAGATTGTAGATAATAATAGAAAAAGATAATTTTATCTGGTAGGTTGTCAGTTTATTTCTTTTTCTTGTGGCTTATGATTAGACCAATCAAGATGAACTTTTTTGTATCATAAATTGTATGGAATTATGTTATTATATTTTATTTACAGGTACAGTGTCATCCTGACGATATCAACGAACTCCTCTGACGGATTCGGCTTGATAAACGGTGAGTCAAATCTCTTAACTTCTTAGTACCTACTCCTCCACACACATTCTTTCAGATCATGATTCGCATACTGCCTCATTCAGTTTGTATTATGGTAAGGCCGATTTGAGATTTGATTACAAAAATCGTATCTGCGATAAGTATCTACGGTATTTAATAACGAAATTTCATTTTTATACCGTGACAAACACAAACTTAAATCAAAATAAGGTATTTGATTTGTACTGTTATCATAACATTATATTTACCTACTCTTATCATATTATACCAAAGATAGACCATTTAACTTACCTCGGTACTTGATGCAAAATTTGCCAAATGTGGAGTATTTGACAAATTGGCAAAATCAAGCGTGAGATAGTTTGGGGCGAACTATATTGAATCGACTCTTATATGAGTCGTAGGAAACATAGCTACTGCAAATCACAACGATACGGATGTTTAGCTAATATCCAGTCTAACATGTACCCCTAGTCTAGTTTTCATTTTCAAGCTTCTTAAAGTTACTTTTTCATCAATTACCTGACTGTTTTGAATGTAAAACATTGCAACATGCAAAGACGTTACATTACCTATATCAATTGTTCGGTTTATATTGGAATTCATTTCAGAAATTTCCTATATAACATACATTAAAATTGAGCTCGAAAACGAACTGACTGAACTGACTGAACTACGAAAATATCAAAACTAAGAAAAGTGACCTCAGATTAAAACGTTTTTCTTAATTTTGCTTACGTATTTCAAAAACTATGTAAATAAAAATCAATTTTTACAGAACAAATAAAGCCCTTTTATAGGACACCCCACTTGACACATTTGTCAAACTTTTTTTCCTTTCATCATCATCATCAGTTTAAAGCAGTCCACTACTGAACCTAGGCCTCGGCTAGTGAGCGTTATTTTGTTGTTTTCCCCCTTGGGAACCCGATATCTTTACTGCCCCTTCGTCGATTAATATACCCACCAAACCAACATAGCACAACCTATTGAATTGACCTACCAAGTTTCATGCAGATTGGATAACGGTTCTAAAGTTATGCTCTAACTAACATATCCACAACCATACAAATACAAAGCATAATCGCTTAAGTAGCTACTGAGATCTCTGCTCGCTTTCGGTCGCTTGATCACGACTTATATATAACGTGAAGTAAATCATTTTTTTTTAAGCTTTTCTAATAAATAAATAAATAAATATATAATGCTGGACTATCACACAGCATCATGTAGCCCCAAAGTAAGCAGAGCTTGTGTTATGGGAATAATACCAGCTCAATTATTCGAATTACTCAGGCTTAGGGATTGCAATACTGGATCCGCATTCCAGCAATCCAGCTGGATCCAGCACCATTTTTGGTCTTGCTGGATCCAGCATCTGGCACTCTGGATCCAGCGGTACGGATCTGCAATCAGCTAAAACAAGTTATTTAGAAGGAAAACCTAATTTTCTTTCCGTGCCAAAACTACACAAAACTGTACAATGACAGCGAATAGGTAGAAATCCTTTTCCGCAGCTGGATATACAGTTATTATATGCAGTTCTTTAAGAAATAAGCTGGGAGTAACATTTGTCACTTTTAGGAAAATATTAAAAATCTGTTAAATAATAGATTGGCTTCATTCTAATTAACACTTGTCAAGTGTTTAATTATATTTTACTTGTAATAAGCGGGCTACGTTATTTTGAAAAACAGTGAGACTCAGAAACTGAGATTACATAGTTAGTAAAATAGGTAAATGAATAATCATGAAATCGTAAGGCCGCGGTCACGAAGACAGCGGCGGCGGCGCGGGGAGAGGCGCGCCAACGCAAATCTATGCATTGAAACGCGCCATTCCTTGCGCTGCGGCCGCCGCCGCCCCGCTCCCGCTAACTTCGTGACCACGGCCTAAAGGATCAAATGCACAGATAGATCTTGAACCGTTCTGTGGCATACCGAAAAGTCTGACCAAAAGAGCCTTAGCAAACACCTGCTTCGAAGAGTCAACCAGATACTGTAATAACCTAACCTCGGGGCATGAAGCATTCCAAACAACAGTTTGGCTCTGATTAACAAATCAGAGCCTTTGACAAATGATACACCTACCTGTTTATAGCTAAACAGAAACTACTACGTATTATAGTCAGAGCCTTGGCTGGACACCGTTGCCTCAACAAGCACATATTTAGGTTAAGGCTTTGCGACACTACAGCCTGCAGGTTCTGTAAAGAGGCGGATGAATCATCCCTTCATCTGCTAGGAGAACCTAATACACAAACGTGTAGCTCATGGACTCAGTGATCAATAATAAATGAAGAGCTATTTCAGATATCTAGGATACCAATATTATTAGAATCTATTATTTATTATGATGTAACTAATATTTAAATGTGAAAGTGAGTTTATTTTTTTAGTATGCTTTCACGCCATCATGATGAAATATCACATAGATACACGTTGTCAGGGGTACATAAAACGACTTAGAAAAAACTAGGAAACAAGCCAAAAATTTGATGGCGACCTGCAGCTTACGCGGGCAAAAGCTTTGTTCGCGTAAATAGTTCATAATACATTAAATTTACTAACACAAAAAATATTCAAACTGTCAATTACAAGCTCATAATGTGGTATTATTATGTAAATATACGTAGTAAGTGTAGAGAGTTTAAAAAACATTCACATCTTTGAAAAATGGATTACTGCTGGATCCGCGGTGGATCCAGCAAAAATACAACTGGATTGAAAATGCCGCTGAATTGCAATTCCTACTCAGGGTTCACAAAAATAGTTAGTTACTCGGCCATAAATGATGTCAATTAAAAATATCATAAAGGAATCATTAAAGTCTTTAGAATAGCTATTAATAAAGCTTGTTTCGTCCGAGATGAAGTAATTGAGCTGCAATAAACTGAGAATTAATTAGTGAATACGAATATATACTACTTATCACTTTTGCGGGCAAGACAAACGTTAGCGTAATACTTATTTATTACTAGCTTCCGGCCGCGGCTACGGTCGCGTGGTACTATTACCGTGTGTGGTACCCGTATAATGACTATTTAACAATAGTGTCAATCCAGGTCACACGAACACTCACACACACACACACACTTTTATATACGAAAGTGAATGAATGTATTGGTTTGTTTGGAACGCTTTTATCCCTTAACTACTCATTCCATCATCGTGAAATTTCGCATATACGTTGTCAGGGGTACAGAACAGTAAAGCAAGTACTTTTCATCCAGAAAAAAATCTCTAGGTATCGGAAAAATCATCAACACTAGCCTATAACAGTCCACTGCTGGATATTGGCCTCCCCTTAATAACTGCCATTGGGCTCGGTTTGTTTTGAGCTCGACACATCCATACCAGCAGCCTTTCGCAGATCGTCACTCCACCTGGCAGGAGGGCATCCTACACACATAGGTAAAAAAAGCCAAAAATCAAAATTAATTTATTCAGTAGCAACCTTAAAGTACTTACTTACTATACTTTAAATACGTCATTTTTTACACCAATTTGTAACTTGAACCAACAGAGAAGAATTGGTAAGAAACTCTGCTTGGCTTATATTTTTATCTATTTTTTAAAGTACCTATTCTAAACTATTACTTACATTGTTTTAGAGAGTTTTTTGTTGGAGACATGTTCTGTTCATCGCAAGCTTGTTTTTCATCATGTTAAAGTTAAAATTCAATAATTTGTTCCAAGTGATTAGTATTGAGTAAAATAATGAGTAATGTAATAAACCAACGTGTCTGACCGGGGACGCCGAGGACGGGCAATGTCAGCCGACGGTCAGGACTAATTGGTTATTAATCTTGTGTGAAAATATGACGCGGTCTTATTTATGGGGTGTAGCTTTACCTTGGACTCATTGCATTTTTAAACAGGAGTAGGTGAGTAAAATAAAAATAATACTAGAACAGCGGCTTGAGTGCGAAAAACATACCTTACTACAAAGTTTACGATAACTACATTTTTGTATTAAAATGGAGCAGCGCCCCTAGCGGGAAGTTTGTTTTCTCCATACAAAAATATAGTTATGCGCCGCGCCGTGCCCGAAGAGAACATCCTGCAGTAGGTTAGGTAGGTACGGGGCGGGTATGTTATTTAGCACTCAAAGCGTAAACGCATACTCTGATGTAAGGTTTTACCTACCTACGTTTTTCGCACTCCAAGTATACTAGGGCGATTAAGAAAATCTATTTCAATCTGACGTATCGTAAGCGTACCTAACGAACAGTTTTGGCCAACGACAAAGCGCTATTTTGAATCTAAGCTTTCGCATTGGCCTAACTTATACGCCTACTAGATGTTCTCTTCTTCATTAAACTCCCAGTAGCAATACAATAAATAAATAAAAAAATGCTCGACTTTATCATCATACAACAAATACTTGTTAGCTTTAGTTGATTTTATATCGCAACCCTGTGACAAAGGTAAGCAGGTTGATGTTATCTATTTCGACTTTAAAAAAGCTTTCAATAGAGTGGACAACAATGTTGCTGCTTAGCAACATTGGTTTTTCAACCAAACTGCTTAAGCTTTTTGCTAGTTATATGCGTGATCAACAGCAGTTCGTGCAACATGGATGCTTTGTTTCACCTCCATATCATACGAGGACAGGAGTTAGTCAGGGCTCCATATTAGGCCTGCTTTTGTTCGGAATCTCAAATGACCTCGATGCTGTTCTCAAACATTCGAAGTGCCTCTTGTACGCTGACGACTTAAAATTGATTTATGGTTTGAAACAAGTTAATGCCACATATCTGCAAGAAGACATCGACGCTGTGTTTGAATGGAGCGTTTCCAATAAGCTATTTTTCAATATGGCTAAATGTTGTACAATAACTTACAGCCATGCGCGCGTGCCGGTTCATAACCATTATTTGCTAGGCTCGGAGCCCAGAGTAAGAGTTTAGGATCTTGGCGTATATTTTGATACGCGTCTTAACTTTCATGAACACTTGAAAGCACTCGCTGCGGACTGCTACCGTAGACTAGGTTTTGTTCTCCGGAATGCCCGTGAATTCGACGATGCTAACGTTACTAAGATAGTTTATACTGCTCTTGTCAGGAGTAAGATTGAGGCGGCTTCAATGGCTTTTTGTATGGCATCCTTATGAGAGTACTTACGCCTTGCGACTAAAGAAGATCCAGACGGTTTTTTTGAGATTCTTTTACAATAAACTCTATGAATATTATCATTTTCTTTGCCCCACAATATATTACTTGGTATGCTTAGTTTCAACTCTCTGGAGGCAAGGCGTAACTACAACCTACTGACAACCGCTTGTCAATTAATATTACGCGGTGTATCGGACTGCCCTGAATTAGTAACTCCAGTAGTGAGATTGTCTGTACCCGAAGTGCCCAATTTTTTAAGACCTCGTAATAATGCCCTACTGGCTGTGTCACGGACGCGCACCGTGGCGCACAGCAATTCTACTCTCGTTAGAGCCCTAAAATTATTAAATGCGCTTCTGGCATCAGTACCATTGTGTGATCTGTTTGCTGACCGATGGACTGAAGTGTGCGAAGTATGTGTAAGTTTTGTGAGATGATTGATAGTGTAAGGAATAGTACAATCTGTTAATATTTGTTATATTTGTTTACATAACTTTTGTGCATGTTTTATGTTCATTTAGTTTTTCTTTTAATTTTTTTTGTTTTGTAAATCAGAGAGCCTTGATATTATACTGTAATGCTGTGAATATCTAAATATCTAAACATCTAAACATCTAAACATCTAAACATCTAAACATCTAAACATCTAAACATCTAAACATCTAAACATCTAAACATCTAAACATCTAAACATCTAAACATCTAAACATCGAAACATCTAAATATCTAAATATCTAAATATCTAAATATCTAAATATCTAAATATCTAAATATCTAAATATCTAAATATCTAAATATCTAAATATCTAAATATCTAAATATCTAAATATCTAAATATCTAAATATCTAAATATCTAAATATCTAAATATCTAAATATCTAAATATCTAAATATCTAAATATCTAAATATCTAAATATCTAAATATCTAAATATCTAAATATCTAAATATCTAAATATCTAAATATCTAAATATCTAAATATCTAAATATCTAAATATCTAAATATCTAAATATCTAAATATCTAAATATCTAAATATCTAAATATCTAAATATCTAAATATCTAAATATCTAAATATCTAAATATCTAAATATCTAAATATCTAAATATCTAAATATCTAAATATCTAAATATCTAAATATCTAAATATCTAAATATCTAAATATCTAAATATCTAAATATCTAAATATCTAAATATCTAAATATCTAAATATCTAAATATCTAAATATCTAAATATCTAAATATCTAAATATCTAAATATCTAAATATCTAAATATCTAAATATCTAAATATCTAAATATCTAAATATCTAAATATCTAAATATCTAAATATCTAAATATCTAAATATCTAAATATCTAAATATCTAAATATCTAAATATCTAAATATCTAAATATCTAAATATCTAAATATCTAAATATCTAAATATCTAAATATCTAAATATCTAAATATCTAAATATCTAAATATCTAAATATCTAAATATCTAAATATCTAAATATCTAAATATCTAAATATCTAAATATCTAAATATCTAAATATCTAAATATCTAAACATCTAAACATCATCTAGCCCAGCAGAACTTAGGTTATGCTCATGAGAACCATCACTGTTATACTAATACTTAGGTACTATATTATTTTATTTTTTATAAATACATTCATAATTATTACTTACATATAAAACACCCAGACCCGAGACAAATATCTGCAGATCATGCAAAAACTTGTCCTGCCGCGCCGCTGGAATCGAACCCGCAATTTTCTGTGTCTCATGCGGACCTTTGCCCTATATATTTTGCTCGAAGCTTGCCTACTGCGAAACAGAGGTCGTTTATTACTTATATCGTATTATTTATTGAGATTTACAATCCTAAGATCTTAAGAATCCCAGTGTGCTTCTTTATTATTTTTTTTGCTCAAAAAAATTGCTGATAAAAAAAACGGATTTCAATTTGCTGAAAAGAAACTGAATAAATCTAACTAAGCAAGCCTTTAAAACATGTAGATATGTGAAAGATGTAGGTAGGTCCATTGCTATAAGTCAAGCCAAAGTAAACATTATCAATGCGAGTGAATAAAATTATTACGTTCCGCCTACTCTACAAAACATTGTATTGTATCCATCCACCACACAAAATTGACAGTGAGTTTTCAGGCGTACGAGACGCGCGAGGCGTCAAGGTCATTAATGACGTCACGGTCGCGTCCAATGACCCCCGAAACATTGATACTACCACTTAATCTGTGGTGGAGGGAGAGAACTTCTAAATAATCTGGCGCGTAGTGATGTTACATCGACATTCGAATCTCGATGTCACTTGTAGTAATTCTGTTGACAGACAGCTGAACAAATTATTGGTGTTGTTGGTTGCGGTTGTGGGTTTAGGACTGGTGATTTAAGGAACACGATTTCACGATTTGATAATATTAGTAGTGTTGTAGTTTTGCGAACAGTATACCACTAAAGTTATTTAAAACGGCATATTTACCATGTTTTTAAAAAGGTTTAAAGCTGGCGGCCACAACTAACCAGGTACTAGTTACTACTAAGCTACTTTACACTTAAAACGCTCATCATCAATAATAGTTTGGGGTGTGACAATAACAGAAACAACTAAATAAATAAATAATAATATTAATAAATTTTTATTTCAGGCACAAAGAAAAAGTACAAGATCTTAATTTACTTAAACTAGGGCCCATATATATAAATAAATAATATATATAATATATATATTATATAATAATATATACAAATAATGCGGGACGTAATCACACAGCATCATGAAGCCCCAAACTTAGAGTTTGTATTATGCGAACCACATGATTGATATATTACACATTTTTTTTCGTAAATACATTCATATCATACATAGAAAACACCCAGACCCGAGACAAATATTAGAACAAGCAAATAATTGTCCCGCAGCGGGAATCGAACCTGCAACCTTCTGCGTCTCAGGCGGACATGCGCCCACTGCGCCACAGAGGCCGTCCAACTGACAACGAAATGTATTGATGTACTAGCTTCCGCCCACGGCCTCCTTCGTAGCACTCGGATAAGGACCCTATGTATTTAGGGCCTTACTTAGGTATAAAAATCTGTCAAAATATCATAGTAACAGTATATATGTCAATGCAAAAGATAAACGATGCTTACACTATTGCCTTCTCTTACCGTTTAATATTGACAGTGACTGCGATAACTTTGCACATAGTTAAAACATTTTACAAAGGGTGGGCTTAATTCCATAGGCATTATCAACCAACCAGTAACAGGTAACTTTATGTAATGGTTAAATTTAAGTAGTTTTATATAAGGGGGGGGGGTGGGGGGGGGGTTAATATTTAAATTAACTAGCCTTTGGTGTAAATCCGTCTCACGAACTATATATATTCCGAGTTTCATCCAAATCCGTTCAGCCGTTACGGAGTGGAGTGGGAACAAACACACGTACACACATTTTTAATAGCATTAGTGTGATTCAAAAACATTTATTTTCAAAAGTTAGTTATATCTGAAACGAGTGACAATATAGATGCCTTTCATTGGTACTCATTCGTGGGAGACAGCAAGTGATGGTAATTCATGTAATTGATGGGTAAAACCTTTGCCCAGCAATGGGACAGCTAAGGTAACTTAAAAATAGATATAGATAAAAAAGTATAAAATATGAAATCAGGATTTTGATTTGGGTTACCAAAGTAGCTAAACTTATAGGTAACAGGTATGACAAAGAATACCTAATACATATAAAGCTAATAGACTTATGCTGTAAAATAGGTTCTAGGAAAAACTGCTTCGTTAGTAGGTTATTTATTTGGTAAAAACAGGTCAAAGTACCTAGAGGTTGTAAGTTTTTATTCCGAGTGTCATTTATCCATGTCAAAGTGTCATAACTCTGAACAATGTGGACCTGTCAGATTTGTGCCGTAGATAGGCTTGACTGTAAATGTATTCAGCCATAAAACATAACAATAAAAGTACTACTAATGAATATAAAAGACATTCTTAGGGCCTCTTTCACCTTCCGAAGCAGTTTTTTTCTACGTTTGCTATGCGAACTGCCAAGGATTTGAACTCTCTACCGGCCTCTGTTTTTCCTGATAACTAGAATCCGGGACTCTTTGTGAATAGGCTTCTGGACCTTCGTGCTCTATCATAAACCACATCAGGTGAGTTCGTGGTCAAATAAAGATCCATCCAATGTAAAAAAACCTTAAGTACATTTCCGTACCGAACGCCTAGTACGAGTTGCACATTTCGAAAACTTTCTTATTTTACCTTTTCGACCTCAACTTTATAGTACCATTTTTCGCTAATTATCCAATTGTTTTGAGTGATACCCATTTCAATTGTAAAGATGATTATATTACCAACGTTGTTCGATCAGTTTCTATTTAAAACCAAGGTAACTAGTGCGAGTTTTTTTACCAGCTCGATCGCGTTTGTATGGAAAGGAGTCAGTACCACGCGTCTCTCACTAGAAGGCTCTAGCTCGATTCCATATGAATTTGCGTAAACGTAAACGCGATCGACCTTGTAAAAAACTCGCACTAGACACCCCGTTGCATTAAATCCATAGAACGTAGGTACATTAAAATTGAGCTCGAAAGCGAAAACTATGAACGTTTCCGTAATGCGCAACTCTAGGCTAATCACTGTAACACACAACTAAAGTCACCTGTAACTATAATACTCGATCGAATTTCAAGACGTCAAGTAGCACTACCCATAGGTAAAACTGACCTGTTTACTACTTGGAACATCATTTGGCCATTTGCGTGTTTACTAGAGCCCGTTCACACATGGCCTCCGTTTTACTGTACCGTTTTATGGAATACGTTTTTTTTTTTCATTGACGGCGTATGGAGTTTCATGAGCGACTTCACAAATGACACAGTATTCAGTATACAGTAATAAATATCGGTCCGTTAAATTATGACATTCCATTTTGTCATCGAACACTGGATGAACGAAATACGTATCCGTCATGTATCCGTACAACTTTACTGGATATAAACTTTGTGTGGGGTGAGGGGGCGGGCGGACGTCCATCTTCCATCCTGGTAAAGTAGCAGCGGTATACTATGAATTTGCGTGTGAACATCATATCCAGAGGGCTTAGTACGAGTTCCACAATTCGAAAAATATACTATTATTATACTATATCGAGCTCAATTTTGAAGTACCTTTTTCGTTAATTACCTCACTGTTTTGAGTGATAATTATTGTAATCTGCAAGAAGATTACATTAACTACGTTGTTCGATGAGTTTCTACTCAAAACCAGTTGCGTAATTTCCAAAAAACGTACATTAAAATTGAGCTAAATTTGATAAACAAAGAATGTTTACGAATTGTACAACTCGTACTATATTTACACACAAAGCACAAAGCATAATTTTTTGTCGTATCCGGGTACCGTAAATACGGAGACTATGTGTGAACGAGCTCTAAATTGACACTTCTGTTGTCATGACAACACCACGAATAACAAACGGTGACATCTATGTTGATAGACATTTGAGGTAGGTACGTATTATTTATAAAAGACTCATCCTGAGAGTGGCTACACAAAGTTAGATTTCGTTGATGAAATTGAGACTCGCAGCTTTTACTTGCTAATTAACGTTACTCAGGAAGTAACTGATCAACATTTTACTTGAAGATGATGAAAGAGGCCCTAACTTAAAGAAATTAAATATTTCAAATATTTTTCAAGATATCTGATTCTGTCATCGAAATTAAAGCAATTTTATCAACAAGTAGTTAGGTAGGTATTTCGTAATTTAATAAAGCTGTTATGAGCTTAGATATAAATTCCTTATTCGAAATCATCGCAGATTATTAGATACCATTTTCAATCTTATTCTTGCTTTGGTACTTCGCCAATCTTGATTTTCGATTTCGTGAAATATCTTTTAGCTTTAGCAAACAAACATTAGATCCTTCCGATTGTGTGCTTAGGACTTGGTAAAATTCCACTGGCTTTTGTGCAATAAAATGACTTGTGGATTCAAATCACAATTTTATTTTATATTCACGTCGATTCTCCGGCTTGGGATTTCCTTCCACACGCCGCGAACATTCTACTTGCATTCTATTGCCTTGGTTGCGTGTAGTAATACCTAAGTCTGGGGGACCGATCTACAAGTGAAAGAAAATAAATGGGTGGTCGGAAATATTATTTCAAAAACGATGTCAAAATTCCGACTGGGACAAAAAGTCTTGGCCAACAGGAATGAAATATCAACGCTTTATAGGAGCGCTACCGGAGATACTTAGAAAACTCCTCATTATAAATTTATTTTTATTTTATTTTAATTTAAAATTTCACAAAACAGAGTAAAATCCAATAGAGGCTAACAAAACTTAGCAAATTTGTTTTGATCTAGACTTTTCCCAAGTAATCATGGCAAGATTAAAACAGAAAAAATGTGGCTAGCTCATTTTTAAATATGTATGTAAGACAAGACCTAGACAATAATGTAGGTATTTATTTTCTATGGACCTGAACTGTTTCATTTTTAAGTTGTTGAGAAATAAATGATAGGCAGCTATTTTATATTATATAAAAATTAAAAAAAATAACATAATAAATTACGTAGAAATTGTATAGCCAAAAAACCCATTTCCTTAACATTTTTGGTGTCTAACAGAAACAGAAAAACAGTCACGAAATCCTTCTTAAAGTCATAATAGTATTTAAGTACACACAATATAATAACAATATAATTACAATTACCAGCCAATTTCTGAATTAAACTCTTGTACATCTACAACACAAATAATTGTGCTTCAAACCCAAGCTAGGATGGATCACACAAAGAGTTGTGCATGTTCCTCATCCGTGTAGCAATCTGTTTGCAAGGGGTGTCACGTCGAGACCGCGGTTAATCTGACACCAGTCGTCACGAATATTGATGTGCCATTAATCATACACGTAACTCTATCGCTCATGGCGGTGACATGGGTTTTGGGTTCCGTAACTAGCGTCTTGAAGCTATTCTCTACGACTACTTCTTTACGACCGTACCTACGTCGAGAAAATGTTGGGAGATTTATCTTTATCACTTTTTTACCTATAGGCTATTGATTTTTTGTGATACCTGAAGATGGAACTAGTTCATGGCCCACATTATGTTAAGTATAAGTAGTAACCATTACATATAACAAAAGTATTGGCTTCGTAGTAGGTACCCACATGTTTGGAACGTGCTGTACGATGTAACCCCCTGCGTCCATCAAATTGCATAAAGATGATAAGCTTCATGTGACTGTTATTTCACCGATACCCACACCCTTTAAGCCGAAGCACAGTAATGTTGCTTCACGGTAGAAAAAGGCATGGTGGTAGTATTTCCTCGGATGAGCCGTAAAGACTTCTTTCGTTCGTTGCTTTTCCTATTCTATATGACTTCGCTAGGTCAGTTTTAAAGGCAAATTCCTAAAGGTAAATTGATTGTTAAATTGAAATCTTACCCTAAGAAAATAGTTAAATTGAAATCTTACCCTACGAAAATAAAAAAAATAATATTAATGTATACAAAGAAATACCCACGGAACCATTTATGCCGGCCGCTATTGTAAAAATATCAACAATTTTGCTCTTACATTTTCGTTCATGTTTCGTGTCACTGTCATTTGTAGCCCACATTAAAGTAGTATATTGTTTGTACAACGTTCGTGTATCGTGTCTGTCTGTACTTATGTCAGACAGATTCATTCACTGCTAACATAATGACATGTCATCATTTTGTTGCTATTGTGTTGGTCATTACATACTCTGCTGGATCTGTAAGAACAAATAATTGTTATGCAAGAAGTTTTTGTATTGTGGCAAAAAATAACTTGATGATAAATTCAAATTTAGACATATAAGGTATTATTTGGTTGAGGATCCAGAGGAATTTGCTCCCGCGAACAATCAAACTGTGGAATGGTCTCCCTGCTGAGGTTTTCCCGCACAGACTACATGTCGTGTCCAAACGTCTTTCCTTTAAAGGCTTATTACACCACGCGGTATTCAGTCTGTCTTAATGACTAATTAGATTTTCTATGACGGACTTAGTGACTTACTCTTGTTACACTACGCTAAGTGTACGACAGTCTTACTAAGACAGACTGAATACCGCGTGGTGTAATAAGCCATTTTCTGTTTTCTAGATTTTTTAACATTCTCTCTTCGACGACTCAAAACTTCTTGATTAGTAATTTTGTCTATCCAGCTTATTCTTCCAATTCTTCTCCAGCGCTACATTTCAAATGCTACCCAAATCTCAAAAGCTTAAATAATGTATTTAAAAATACTAATATAATAATAAAAGACCATTTTGAATCATAGAACCGTAAAACGAATAAAATAAGTATCGAACATGTAAAACGAATAAAAAGGTTTAAAAAATGATGCTGATAGTAAAAGAGATGAGAGAATCTGCTTAGTATATTTGGCCACGGTGACTGAATTTTCTACTACACCTGTGAGATACAAGAGCAGATGAAATTCTTTGTTCATTTTTGATAGAAATATCAAACCTATATGAAAAATGTAAGTACATTTTTCTCTGGAAACTTATCTCCACTGGATATCGTTTTACTGCGCGTTTTATGTCAATATCAGATAATGTTGTTATAGTTTTAATGGTTTCTTTTGTCTGAAAATGTAGAATTTCTCTTGATACGAAAGAAGTACATACTCAGCTTTATATGGCTTTCCTCACTTATGCCTGATTTTCAATGGTCAGTTATACATGTACCAAGTGGCTACAACTATCTGTTAATATTAAATAAAGCACGTAATTTCATAAATCTTTCTTGATTCTTTATTGTACACAGAAACATAATACAGAAATAAATTTACTTAAATGCTATGTACAAAAGCGAGCTTAACCCTGAAAGAGTTTTCTTACAGCAGACCTTTGGGTATAGAGAGAAGATAAAAAGATAAGGATAGCTACATTTTTTTTTATTTGTTTAATGAATAAACTAGTTCGTTAATGTTGTCATGACAACAGCACGAATAACAAGCGGTGACATCTACTAAACCTACTGACTTAGGTTGATTGACATTTGACGTATTTTTGAAGGATGGAGCGAATGATTTGCTATTTTATTAGCTTAACCTGTGAGTAGCGTAAAACTGTGCACTGTGCTTTAAATTCCTTGATGAAATAGATTTTCGGTACTTGTAACTTTAACTTTCTAATTGCGTTATTTTGAAAGTAGCTAATCAACACTTTACTTGAAGTTGGTGAAAGAGGAAGAGGGAGGAATATGGCATTTGAAAAATTTGTCCATATTAAAATATTTAAGTGTTGATAAGCACAATTATTTTCTTAAACACAGAAAAAAACTGAAAGCTACTATCTAATTTTAACCAAGTACTTTAATGGCCGATTCTTATTATACCATAACCGATGACGCTACGTTTTCGCTTGAAAAATTGTCAAAAATTTTAAAGAAAAATTAAACATTTTCAGGGGATAACGAAGCTTTATTGGTTGCAGTTTATTATAGGAATCGGCCATTAGCAATGCTGTTACCAACATGCTTGGTATACTTGGTATACATTTGTACTCAATAAACTTCGCATTACGGCAACAAATCTAAACCACAGTATTCACGTCTCAATTCAATGTCGTTGTTTAGCAGTCAAAGAACGCGCGAGCAACAATGGAAGATGAATGGTTGGAGTTGAGACACTGGTTGTCCTCAATGTGTCTTGGTTCTGTCACCATGAACCTTCGTCACGACTGTTATTTCCTTTGCACTGTTGAATCGAAGGATATCCTCAACACCGGTGAAATTTGGAGCATACTTTTTTTAAATTAAGGTTTATATTTGTTTGCATCTTTTATTAGTGTAAATAAATAAATAATGCCGGACATAATCACATAACATCATTTAGCCCCAAAGTAAGCAGAGCTTCTATTATGTGGGTACACATGACAATAAATTAAGTACATAAAAAATACCCAGACACGTGTGTTCCGCGGCGGGAATCGAACCGCTACCTTCTGCGTCTCAGGCGGTCTTTCACCCACTATGCCACAGAGGTCTTAAATTGATCATTTGCTACTTTTAGAGGTCTTTGTCCAGCACTGGACTTATGCAGGTTGAAGATATCGTCTGTTATGTAATCTGGGCCCCAATATCCGGTCGATCTCTAAATAATTAATCAAAAGGCAAATTCTCCTGTTTTTTATTTAACGACGACCGTAAAACCCTTTGTTTGATTGGGTGTTTTAATTTTCACATTGAACATTTTATAAAAAGTTGCTATTGACTTGGCTACCTACGTAGAGTTGAATTATTTGTTAGAAAGCGTCATTGTTAATTCTGCTAAGCGATTCGATTATATTTTTGTATATGGAAATATTTCCCTTTCCATTAACTAATGATTTATTCGACTTAGTATAAAAACTAATGAGTGCGAATGAGATAATAATTATAATTCAGTGGGTTCCAGCCTCCATCTTTGGAACCGAAGCCAACCTCACCGGCACGTGGTGCACCTTGCTAACTAACCAACGAGGCTCTGGCGGCCCGATTATTGCGGTATAGCGCAGCATTCACACATCGGCATAGCTTCCCGACTGATTCTCACCCTGAATTCCCTGACCGTTGACTAACACCACCGTTGGTGGTGCGAGAAACTGTGTGAGAAAATCTCCAATCCGCATGCCCCGCGGGGATTATGGGCATTATCCCCTTTCTTATTGAGGGAGGCCCATGTCCAGCGGTGGAATAATATAGGTTAGTATGATGGTGTGATGAATTCAATACAGGCTGTACATCTAATTCTAATTAGAAGTGGAGGGAAAAAATTCTGCACTAACGTCCCGCATTGGGGTATTGCCCCCCTGCTAACCTGACCGCAGCCAGTCCAACTCCTTATAATAACGGAGAAGGACTCTGGGTTTGTGACAACATTGCTCTAAAATTCCCGATGCTGCCTGTATTTGTGGGCTTTGGTCAAGCAGCCTTTGCTACCGTGATTTTAACGACGAATGAAACTTTGACAACGGCTACACAAATATTTGAAATTTTTAGGTGGTGATCAAATTAACGTTTCAGCACCACAAGCACGGGCGCGGACGACGAGCAGCAGTATCGGTGCCCTGCTATCCCCGACCGGTCATTATGGGCATATCCCCCTTCATAAATGTCCAGCAGCGGACTAAACAGGCTGGTGTTGTTGATTTCAAATTGAGTAACAAACCCCCTTGTTATGGGGAAGCCTAAGACCAGTAGTGGACTTACTGGTGTTGTTGTTCTCAAATTGAGTAGCGAAGTGTCAAAATATATCGGTGGCAGTCACGTCCGTTACGGGTTAGTCACAGGCTTGACACAGCCAGTTCAAATTTAAATAATAAATGCACGTACCGTCCACGATGACCGATAAAGAGGTCGTCCACATACGATTATGAGGTAATGCTTCAATGTCACGTTGGAAATCATTGCCCAGTGATTTACTTCAGTCAATTATGAAAAGTAAAACTTGTGGAACTATTGTACAAGAGCTGATTTTTAAATTGTCAAATACTGAACATTTATGGCCTTACATATGAACATCTTTCAAAAGATAAATGATGCATAAGCTATTGCTATCTCTTATTATTGGATAATGACAAACAGTGACAGGACTAACTTTGAGCATTAGTTAACTTCTAGTAGGTAGCGTTCATAAGTAAGGGGGACAGTGTCTAATACTTTATTTAAAAAAAAACATAGTACTTAGTGTGAGTATGATGAGTGCAATCGACGACAGCTATAAGCAAATTCAAGGTAGGTACCATAAAACCTCAATGGTTTATTCTATATTATTCAAACTTTTAAACGCGTTCTATCCAACCACGGGTTACAATCTGGTTCACTAACTGTTGACTAATTACTTGTATGTATTATGTACTTTTTTGGAAATGTTTTTTTTGTATAAATTGTGAATCAACATGTGCTTAATAGCTTCTATATGCGAAAACTTGTTATTGGTATTTAGTGTCGTACATTGTCTTACTTTTAGTCATAAAATTACTGTTTGTTTTCCTGATAAAATAAAATAAATAAATAATATCCAGACGCACTATAGTAGCACGTGTGTGCTATAAATGCTTAGGTAGTACCACTTCCAACCACCATCTTCTATTATTAATGGTGTAGGGCTAACAATGACAGTAGGGGCAATCACATTGGGTTCACTGACCGCCCTTGATAAGTACTTTTCAGTACTTACTTAATTACCTTCTGAATGGATAGGCTCCTGTCACGCATTATTTAGTAAATCACTTAGCCTTGATTGCGGTACAAAACATTAAATTAAGTAAAATTTACTTAATAGGGGTTAATTAATAGGTAGGGAAATTAATCATTTAAATTTCATAGAGAGGTAATTGTATTAGTAATTTTTTTTGGATATGAAAGTATATAACGAACTAAGTACGATTTTCTGCTTAAATTAATTATTGATTTTAATGTGTACACATGCTTTGGAATACTATCTAGCTCATAACCTGTTTTTATTTATTATTATTTGTTTACTGATTGTGTTCTGTTTTGTGTGCCAGATGTAATAATAAATAATATAGTTATTTTGTCTTTTTATCACTCTCCCCCTTGCGGCTTGGTACCAGGTACCAGGGATAAAGAGTAGCTTAAAGTTTTTTAAAAGTGCAAGCTTCATCACGGCTCATAAATAAAAAAACCCGCGATTGTTTGTGTCCATACGTGGTCCATGCTTACCTTATCCAGGAAACGAAACCAAGTGTTCTATGTACTTTTCCGGTCAAATGTGGCCAAAATAAGGATTTTTCATCGCCGAACCCGTCAGAGCACGAGTCCGTGAAAGAAAATTCAGATGAATCTTATACTCTTTACGACACATTGCATTCATCCAATGCAAAATGCTTATTTGCACACTCAAATGCACATTTCTCATGATTAAAAACTAATTGCATTTCATGTTAAGATCGCAGGTGAATTCAATTGGCAATCAGCTACTGCCGTTAACATTACAACCGGTAGTTATTCATCCAATTTCCTCCAACATTAAAATGGCAAGGTTACTCATAAATGGGCGTGGGAGTAATTATTTAGAGCAAACCACGGGAACAAACTACGAATATGACAAGCGAGGTCGCCATAGATGCAAATATTTTATTAGAATAATCAGTTGACCGATAAACATGACTGTTTGTGGAATAATAGAATATACTTTAAATAAGGCTCCTTTTTTAATACTGTTACTATTATAAGCTCTCAATATCCCACTGCTCGGCAAAGGAGCCTTTCAGTGCTAAAATTGTCCAGTCGGCACAAGAATTTAGGCCTATATTATGTAAAAGTAGGTAGTTAGTTATTAAAAATTTGGTATGTATCTATGAAGTGGCTGTGGGCTGGCCATATCTGCCGAAGAATATTATTGACCACCGTTGGGGTAAACGAGTTCTTGAGTGGAGAGTCGTGTCTCGCAAACGTGGTGTAGGATACTCTTCGGTTAGAAGGAATGGCGATCTGCGCTGCTGGTAGAAGCTGGATGCGTCAAGCTGAGGGCAGAGCGCAATGGCGCTCATTGGGAGAAGCTCTGTCCAGCAGTGAACTGCTATCGGCTGATGATGAGGTAGTTAGTTAAATCAATTGTGACTTTTCTGAAATCCAGTACAAGATGTTTAACCAGTCTGTATACAAGCTTTGCATATTTCGAGTTTCATCCGAATCCGTTCAACCGAACTTAACCATGGAGATTGGAAGTGCCAACTTAGGTACAGGTCCAATTAATTTAAAAAAAATAAAAAGAAGGTTGAATTATTGAAACGCAAAGAAGTAAGTTGTTACGGAGTTGAGTGGGAACACAAACTTTCTCATTTATCATTAGTGTGATTTTTCCCAAGATTCTTTATAAATCATTTATATATTGAGGGAGGCCTTTGTTCAGCAGTGAGATATAGATACCTTGTATAAATTTTAAAAAAATAAGAAAGCATTGTTTATATTAAACTGAAGTATCCTATTTCGGTCGTCCAGTAGCTAGCTATTGCACGGTATTGCAGTGGGACAAAACTGGATGAGATGAGCTTTGAACCGCGTGGATTGGCACATACAAAAGGGGCCTATATATACCCAGCGGTGGGTGAAGTCAGGCTGTGGATGATGATGATTATGAAATTGAAAGTGAGTTCTAGCAATTTGTATTGTTCTATCTGTGAATGTGACCAACTGATAAAAGTTCCAAATTTTTCACACAATTCATCCCGTCCAGTAAATCACAGAAACATTAGTCGTGGGACAAGCGGGAGACACGATAAATGGCAATTGCGACATCCGACAAACTGACCAGGGCCGAAACAAGGACAAGCATCTGTCATTTCTATTATGAATCTACACTATTATTCATCTCTATAAATATAAAGTACTGAAAGAGGACACGTTTGTATAATTTTGTATGGGGTAATCTCCAAACTACAGAAGTGAATTTGAAAATTATTTCACTGACGCCGGAGAGGAAAATCATGTAAACGAAGGCGACCAGATCACTTAGTGTTTGGTAAAAGTAATTACCTGTTTTTTATGATGATGAAAAACAACATAAATAGATAACATTGCACAAACTACACAATCATGCGTAGGGCATAATTATTGTCATTGAAATCTGAAATCTGACAGTGACAGGATTTTAAAATAATACGAAATAATTCAATAAACTGATTAATGATGCCAACTCATTGTTAAAGACTACGTTGTACAGAGACATAATCTCCACTGTCAGCATACGGGTCGGGGATCGCAGGGCACAGCTTCTCGCACCGCCGCCCCGTCGCTACCACCCGTCAGCAGTCTGGGAATATAGATATGTCGGTGTTCGGCTGCGTTATGCCGTAATCAGCCGGCCGCCATAGCTTCATCTGATAGTTAGCAGGGTAGGTGAGGTTTGCTTGGGTTCTAAAGTGTAAAGTAAAGATTCAAACCCCTCCCACATTCTAACATAAAACCCATAAGTCACTTATATAGCCTAGAACTCTGTTATGTACTTCTGGATGATCACATACTTTAATCGGTATGAGATGAGAAACTACAAGTACCAAACTACATTATGGTGCACAATGCCACAATACCCAGACCAGAAACAAAGACTATTTATATATTTCAGTAACAGTCAAATCCCTGGCGCCCAAAACCCTGGCTACATCTCTGCGTTTGACGCGTCGTCTGCCGCGCCAATTGCGCCTGCGCACCAAATTGCTGCACCCCGCCCGAGAAAACTGCATCTATGACCTCATGCTATTCGTATGCCGGGGTCAAGCTATCGTTCAATGGATTTGTCTCTTTTTGATAAGCTGCTTAGCAACTACAAATAAATATAGGTACCTATCTACAAAAATAAAAAAAATTGCATCAACACGACTTTCCCATTTTCCAGATGCCTCCACTTAGTACAGCTGGTTGTTGCACATTTTTGTAGTTACAAGTTTATAAGTCGAGATATTAATGAAATGTCATGAATTGTTTATGGGTTCTTTACGATTAACTAATTCTAGTTTCGGATTAGTAGAACATCCGCATACTTATTTTTCAACTTCGTATTATTATTATTCTTCACTGAGAGGTTGAAATAGAAAAATAACGCTTAAGTGCTGACATAACTCTGGATATAGAGCTTCAGCAGTGCCTCCTCAGGAATGGCGAAAACACTCTCGCAGTCTCGCTATAGAGCTGCATGTGCTTCGTACTCTATGTTAACCCCTCTCCTAGCTTCGAAAGCATCTACTGGTCCACTATGTCATAGTCTTCATGTAAGTGTTTATAATATTTAATATAATTATGTTTACTTAACTTTGCAATAAACAATTAGTTTGATAACATCTGAGGTTTACTTCAAGTCACAAACACAAATTACTTACAGTTAAAATTCCAACAAATTTCAAATTCATTATCTCATTAATGTTGAAATGATTTTAGATAATTTTGAGGACGCCTTTAATCTGTTTTCAATTAGACATAAGGTTTGAAAAGGATCTATTTTCAGTCTATCTTTTGTATGAATGGAATTTTATGAATTTCTAGAATTTTAATATGAAGATTATGAAGTAGCTTAAATAGAATACAGCTTGCTGGTTGGCTAAATCCTTAAAGAATAATCAATAATTCGTGAATACCTTTAACAAAGACTTAAGAATGGTCAATAATTCTACTGCAACTTGCAATCCAAGTTGCTTCTCATTATCCTGTGCAGGTTTTGCGTCTTTCTATAAATAGGTAACCACGATCAATTTTGAAACATCGTAACTCCTACATACTTTCAAAGTGAACTAGACTTTACAGCCCTTATATAGAAGGTTATTTTTGTTCAGCAGGAAAATAAAAGTCGTCACGCTTTGCGATTAAGCGCTCGTTACAGTGGCCCAGTAGCAAAGAAACTAGAAGGAATTAATTTAGCAGACTGCTTGCACTTTCAACATGACTCTGTTATGAGTTAAATAATTTATAGCAAAGTCCTCCAAATGGTAAAGTAATCATAGAAAACTTAAAGGCGCTACCTCTACAGTCGAAAAATATGAGTACCTACGAAAATGCATTATCTTTCAAATGCGGCTTCTCTCGCGTGGTAGCCGGTTAAAAAGTAGCCTAAATTATTACATTAAGTGTAGGAGTAATTCAAATTGAGAACTACTTAGGTGCAAAAGCACGATACTTAGACAGTAGTTTTATCACATTTCAGATTTTACATGTTTTTTTAAAAAAATTGCCATACTCTTAGTAGTATTGCGAAATATACCATGTAGTTACCGTAATTGTAAATAAAAAAAAAATTGCGTAACGTTGAAAGTACAGCCCAAGTAAAACCATAAAAATGCCTGAACTTTACGAAAGCTAAAGAACTGTTCTTGGAAAAGCTAAACTATAAATAGGGTATGAATAACGATTCCGTTTTTGACTTAGACAAAACGAAATAAACAAAACAAATTATGATGATGGTAAAAAATATCAAAAGAACGGCGTTTTTGAATAAAAACCGCAGTAAGAAAATGACGTTTCTGTTTTTATAGCATTACAAACCAAAATATTTTTTATTGAAATGCTTTGTTATTTCAATGAACTTTATTTAAGAGGATGAACGAATTTCCGACATTTTCTCTCGATGGTCACAAAACATATCTATTGTTTTTATTTTAATGACTACGATAACTCAGGATCTACTATAGTCAAGTGAATGATCGAAACACGATTGGTTAACTTTTCTCGATAAATTTACCGTTCAAAGTTGTCACTTATTTATTTCTTTTTTATCCGGAAGTACCTACAAATACTTTATCAATATTTTTTATACAGCTTACTAAAATACTAGCTGATCAAATTAAATACAGTACTTGTTTTAGTTTGATAGTTTCAGAGATATTACAAAAATAGCATTTTTATCACAGATATAGAAGACAACTAGATAAAGCCTTAAAATTCACTATGCTCTGAACGTTCGTTCAACACATACGGCTCATCTCTACTTTCCTATGCCCATATAGCATTTGCTAGAAAGGGATGCATACTTTATCTCAATGCGATATCTGCGACTTCGTACAAGGGTATTTGTATGAACCTGCATAGAAATTTGTTCGAACGCCCTGGTACGATTAACTTTTTGATCTATTTTGAAGTCGCATTTATATATGAATGCTTCCTTTTCTAACTGATGATATTGGACATAAGAAAGTAGAGATCAGCCGTATGAGGATATGTTCAGAACAAAGTGAATTTTAAGGCTTTATCTAGTTATCTTCGATGTCTGTGATTTTTATTGAATTTGAGAGCCACTGATTCTTACGATCTGACAGCCAACGCACAGTATAACTCGTAATTTGAATGGTGTGTTTCTTGCGAAATGTAAGAAGTTATGTTTAAGAAAGGAAAAACTCCTTTGTGGACGAAGTCTTGGGAATTTCGCTAGTATTATGTAATACAATTGATTATACGAGAGTATCTTGATTTAACAACGTCATCAAATTAATATTACTAAAAAAATTCTGATGAAATTAGGTACCTATTGTTTGGGGCACGACAAAGAAGACTCATTTTTGTACCGCGCGACTTGGGTAGAAACTGGTAAATAATTAAATAATTTGCTGGTATTATTTTTATTGGAATAGTTCAGTATCGTTCAAGTTAATACAATCGTATGCTTAGTCTTCGTCATCAATACAAATATCAAAAACATTTTCTTCTTTGATTTGAGAATCCAAAAATTCTACAGGTTCGGTTTTAGTAGTATTCTGCAAAGTGGGAGTCGAATTGTATTCAGTTAATATATAGTCTTCATTTGGTACGCAGTTTGTTCCGATCACTCCATCATCAGAAATGGATAACATTCTCGTCGACGCGGACGTGGTTGGCTCAGGGATGGTCGTATAATTAATTTCTTGACCGTCCGCTAGAGAAGTCTCAACATCGTTCACAATGTTGAAAATTACACGTTTCAATCGAATTTGTTCCCGTTTAGGAAATGTTTTTACTGTTTCAGCAATACTTTCAAAAAATTTGTTTAAATCATGAACTGGCTTACTTTCCTCATGTTCTTGTTTCTTAGAAGATTTGTTTGATACAGTATGTGGTTTTGATCTGGCTTCAACGAGAAGATCATTTTTTACAGATTTCTGAGGCTCTGGTTCCTTCAGTAGTGGATAAGTGTCCGTAATATCAGCGAAATCTGCAGCAGTCTTAATTCGATTTTTAGGAGCAAATGAGATTTTTTTATTGAGAAATGACAATTCATTCTCATATTTTAGTGGTCGATTATTTGTTACACCAATTTTTCTCTTTCTTAGGATCAATGCTTTTCTATAATTATCTCTCAGTCTTGTCCACTTTGTTTTGCAATCATAAGCTGAAAAATAAAGTGTTTACTTGCATTAATTATTCAAAGTTTCTTTAAAACTTCGTTCAGGAGAAAGCAAAAAGGAAAAGAGAAGGTAAAATATCTGTTAGTTGACTAAATAGTGGCTAAAACACAAGACTGCCGACCTGAACCTGGAGCAGGGCCAAGAACCCTCGCGGGTATCCCCAGAACACCCTACCAAAGTTACATCACAATCTGATCAATGGTCTCGGAACGCATAGAGGACAAACATACAAACATAAATTTTTATTTATATAGATTGCTACTCCTTCACTGTTTCCACTAAGCCGAATTCGATGAATCTTGGTACCAACAGACATACCTACTCAACTTAGCTCAGGGAAACAGGGCCTTTTTCGATATCAACCAACGGCACTAAAAAGGGTTGAAAACCAACGAACGTGAAATCGCGCATGCGCAACATGCGTGAATCAAAGAGGTGCAACTAGTAAATAAAGGAGAAAAGAATTTTTCAAGGTTGTTCTTTTCATAAATTAAAACAAAATGGTGGTTCAAAAATAATTAATATTGTTAGGATGTATTCAATTATATGTCCATTTTAATCTACATTCATATATTAAAAAGAGGAAAGATTTAATTTTTTGTGTTAGTTTGTTTGTTCGTAAAAGGAACTACTAAACCGATTTTTAAAAAATCTGTAACCTATAGAATGTTAAAACACATATAAAACAAGTAGTAGCAACAGTAAGAAGGCATACAGGTGGGATGGTATAAAAGTAAGATAATTGCAATAATGTAACCAAGGGTATAAAAAAATTGCATATACAAGTAGAAGTAATCATATTTTGTGCATGAAATTGCCAGTTATCACTATCTGTCAGATAAAATTTGAAAATAGAACGCGTATGTTATCTTACCTAAATAAATTATTAGCCGGTGCCTGTCTACTTTACTTCGTACATAGGTAGACACATACTATGTATTATTTAGGGTTGCGCGTTTCAATTAAACAAGTACATCAATTCATAAAACGTGTTTTTACCTGAAGCCGACATCAAAGTCGATATTTCATTCCAGGCTTCCTCTTTCTTCACTTGGTCAAGGTACAACGGTGAATTCAAATCGTAAAGCAGTGGGTATTTCTGCACGCAGCGAATCAATTCAGTTTCATCCATCGTTTTAAATTCACACATAACACGTGCACCCCTTGGCAATTCACAACAGACTGTTCCTGTCGAGGGGAGTTGAGTACGGGGAGAGGGGCGTCTCCCCTCTCACCCCACCCAAGCGATCGATCGATGCCGACGCCGGTAGGCGGTCGGAGCTGTATGCTTCCTATAGCATACTTCAGTACACGAACGGTCTCTGAGTGAGCCGGTCCGGTCGAGATAAATGTACCTACTTCATGCGGTCGAGCCGCTAAATGCTTAGGCCGACAGACAGAGCGTGGCCTGCTTCTCTAAATGTTCGAAAAATCTTCATCAGTTTGCTTGCTCTTTGGATTTTTTTAATCTACTATTTTGTAATATAAATAATAGGTGAAATATAATAAATAGTGAATCACTAGCCGGCTGCTTGTTGAGTAGACAACTAGACGCAACTCGCAACTACCTCACACTTAAATATAAAATGCAAAAGTTAGTGTGTATAATTATGTTTGTTCCCACTCAACTCCATAACGGCTGAACGGATTTAGATGAAATTTAAAATATATAGTTTGAACTTGGATTAACACATAAGCTACATATTTTTTTCCGGGTACCACGCGAGTATATTTATAGAGCGCTAATATATTTATATGACGTTATTTATAAGCCAGAGCCAGACGCAGAAGGTTGTGGGTTCGATTCGCGGGTTAAATGTTTGTCTGCAGTGGTCTGCAGACTTTTGTCTCGGGTCTGGGTATTTTATATTTATAATATGTATGTATTTACAAAAAAAAGCATACGTAGTTCCCATGATACAAGCTTCGCTCAGTTTGGTGTTACATGATGTGGTAATGTCCGGCATTATTTATTTATTTATTATGCTTAACCCTTTACCAGGCCTCGGACGAATCCTATAGTAATAGTGATTTTTTAATAGATTTCTATGAGTAATAACGTTAAGTTTGAGATTTCATCAATTATATTTAGAAAATTAGCAGAAAACCTAAAAAAATATATGTGGGAAAGCTTAATCCCATTGCCTGTCTAGACGACTGACTTTTATATCTATATATAAAGTTTGTAATTTTGTATACATTTTAGTTTAGAACTTTTAAATGAAAACTATATAGGTAATCTACAATAAATGAAACAGACAATGTAGGCAGTATAAAAAAAACTTTTTATTTATTTAATAAAAAAGAAAACCCGCTGCAAAAAGTTAGTATAAAATAATGATTTCAATTCACCGGGCAATGTACATATAACTCCCACAATAATTCTAAGTTTCACAGGCTAAGGTAAATGGTTTCCCACATGTTTTATTTTGTTATATCATGATTTTTTTCAAGAATTTACTTATAATTTATGCATATATCACTAGAAAAACTCTAATTCTACAACATATAAAAAAATCGTACGACTTACCTTTCTCCGGTTCGCCATAATTACTAAAATACTCCGCACTTTTCACCAAAACAACCGTTACACGGACGACCATTGAATGATTGGCCGTAAAAGTGACATTTGACAATGACAGTGACAATTTATTTTTTTGTGGCCCTGGGGAATATTTTAATTTGGTCGTTTTTGACAGTTTGTGGTAGATACTTTGCCAAAACCTGGTAATAACATCCTAAAATCAATGTGGGAGACGCTCTATCCATAGCCTGGTTAAGGGTTAATATACCTTGGCGACCTCTGCAGCGCGGCGCGGCGCCGGACGCAGTAAGCGAAGGTCGGCCTGAGATGCAGAAAGTTGCGGGTTCGATTCCCGTTGCTAGACAAATGTTTGTATGCAAATATTTTTCATTTGCCTGGTTTTCTTCTCCGTGGAAAAATGTATAACTGGATGCAATAACACAAGGTCTGCTTAGTTGGGGCTAGATACGTGATAGTGTCCAGCATTTTTATAGCTTTCGTCCGATGCTTTGCTTGCGTGGTACCGGGATAAAAAGTTGCCTATGTGTTAATCCCGGTCACACACTATTTTAAATTTCATCTAAATCCAGCCGTTACGGTTACGGTTTAGTGGTAACAAACATACGTAGACACACAAACATTCGTTTTTATAATATTAGTGTGATTGATAAGTATTTATTTAATCCTGTAATTCTGTAACTCTGTAACTCTGTAATTCTGTGATTCTGTAATTTTGTAATTCTGTAATTCTGTAATTCTGTAATTATGTAATTTTGTAATTCTGCAATTCTGTAATTCTGTAATTCTGTAATTCTGTAATTCTTTATTGTATACAAATAAAATAAATACAAAAAGTATGGCAAAAAAATATGTACAGAGACGTGCTTAACCCTTTAAGAGTTTTCTTCCAGCAAACCTTTGAGTAGAGGAGAGGCGATAGCATAAGACAGGTAGAAAAAGAGTACAACAGGCAAAAAAAATTGTTGACACAGTAAAACAAATCCCATCAAAACATAAATGTTGAGAAAGAGCAAAACATAAAGGTGCTCTTTTAATTTTGATTTAAATATATTAAGTGATGGACTGGCTCGAATAGGTATAATGGGGAACAGAATTCCACAATCTTACTGCTTCAACAATGAAAGAGCCACCGTAACTGCTGGAAGAGTGCGAGGGAGTTTTATGAATAAATAAATAATGCTGGACTATCGCACAGCATCATGTAGCCCCAAATTAAGCAGAGCTTGTTGAAGAGAAGAAGGGAGACTATCGTCCTACGTGGTATTACATTTATTTAAGCAAAATAAATGTATCTAATCTTCCTAAACGGGTTTTAAATGTATATATTTTTGTCTAAGCAAAAAGTTGTAAAAATAACCGCTATAATCCTAACGAAAGTATATCGAAAGCATCATTCCTTTTCTTGCTTTGTTTTATTTATCTATTCTATCCCCACATTAGGGTCGTTGGCCCACCATCACAGATTGAATTATAGTAAGTACGTATCGAATCAGGTCAAAAATTTAGGTTGAACTCAACTATACGTTTCTTCACCTTTGTAGGTCGCGGTCTTGACACAGCTTATGTAGGTATGTTGTACCTATTTCAAGTATTTTAATCACGCTATCGGAATCTTTTTATTAACATAAAAAACCGTACTTATACTGTATTATTATAATAAAATGTTTTTACTTGTAATATCATCATCATCATCATCATCATCAGCATATAGCAGTCCATTGCTGGACATAGGCCTCCCCTAATGATCGCTATTGCACCCTGTCCTGAGCTCGACGCATCCAGCTTCCACCAGCAGCCTTTCGCAAATCGTCACTCCACCTGGCCGGTAATAATATAGCTTGTAATATTCGCTTTCATAAAATCCAATGGTGTTTACTCTGCGTACAAAAGGATCATACCAATTATCCCCATTGAGTTCTCTACATTGATGTTTTGTTTTGTCATGTTTTTTCCCACTTTCACCGATGCTCTTTTCACATTTTGGTTTTTAGTTTTGTACATATTTCGTATAGAGGAACGAGAATCAAACGTCATTTATTAGATAATTATGATGCTTTATTAGAATTCTACTCAATCTTCTAAAGGTGACACGGCACACGGCAGATTTGGATTTTGAATAAGGAATTCAAGCGCAATATGCCTAACTCATTTGTTTTTGAGACCGACGAACATAAAATGATTGGATAGAAAACAAAGTTGCCGGAAACTATCACACTGAATTGTTGCTCGCACACTGACCCAATAGACGCGAACTCTAAATAGGAAATCCTACTTGCGGCAACAACCGATACGCGCGTCTAGTGCGCTAACGACTACTTCTATTAATGCTAACTTATTACGTAGACACCAGCCTATACAGTCCACTGCTGGACAAAGGTCTCTCCTATAAGCGGGATATCCCCCTTCTTATAGGTATAGTTCTATGTATATGGGCATAGTCTATGTCCATGCGTGAGGAGCGTCAAGGACAAAATTTAACTAAATCAGCTGTTCTAGGGCAGCCATTATGTTTTTGAATAAAATTATGGCGCAATTATATTTGAAAAATCATTGAATAAATGTAGTTGACAATATGAGAGCCGAGCCAAGCAGAGTTTCTTGCCAATTCTTCTCTGTTTGGGCACGTTACAAATTGGTGTAAATTCAAATTTAAAAAATTGACGTTTCAAAGTGTACTGTATGTGCTTATTGAATAAACTTATTTTGACTTTGATTTTTTTATTTTGAGAGTGTATTTCTTATCGGGATAACAAATTTAAATAAACTTGTATATGTGAGTGCCGATGATATTACGGGCACATGAGGGTTAACATATTTATGTCCAAAGCAGCATCAGTAAATTCGCTTACCCCTGATGTTACAGGTGACCATAGGTAGTGACATCTATTAGACCCATCTTTACCGTTACAAACTTTAACAATCGCTGGCACAAAGATAGGTATAGGTGTATAGTCATCATCATCACCATCATTATTATTGTTGAGCTCAACTTGGTCTATACTCTACAGGGTGGGGCATAATTTTGCCTCATTGAGGGCAGCCCCTTTTTCTTTTTTAGTTAGAAGGTTTTGTAGTTAGAAAACGGTTTATTTTGAAGAAAAAACAATTGGGTTTTTTGATTTATGCAAAAAATTACATATTTATCATTAAAAAACAAGTTGGTCTCAATCGACTCTATTTCTCATCAGGAACACTTTTCCTAAAGTAACTTACGTATTAAAATTTGTATACGTACTCTACCTTTAGTTTTAGAAGTTTGAGAGCCATTTAGTAATTTGTATTGAAGGTATACGTACTCACCTTCTAGTTTTAGAAGTTTGAGAGCCATATAGTAATTTGTATTGAAAGTATACGTACTCTACCTTCTAGTTTTAGAAGTTTGAGAGCCATATAGTCATTTGTATTGAAAGTATACGTACTCTACCTTCTAGTTTTAGAAGTTTGAAAGCCATATAGTCATTTGTAATGAAAGTATACATAACGTACTTTAACTTCTAGTTTTAGAAATTTAAGAGTCATATTAAAGTCATTTGTATTGAGAGTATAAGTAGTTTACCCTTCAACGCCTTAACCTTCTAGTTTTAGAAGTTTGAGAGCCATAAAGTCAGTATTGAAATTTGTATACGTACGTCTCACCTTCTAGTTTTGATCTAAGTAATTAAAATACACTTGAGATTTGACACGTAATGTTACGATATCCTTTTTTAATTAATGTTTGTTATTGCCTAAAATTACAAGCATGGTTAATTTTATTGCTTGTTTTTGTTAAAATGTGTGGGTACAGGATTAAAATTCTTACGACGTGTTAATTGTTGATTTACGATATTTGTTTGCGAAGGTAAATCATCCAAACAGCGGTAGCAATCGTAATATCAGAAAATAAATGTGGTATGTTTGCAGAAAACAAACATTTTATAAATGGTGTTATTTATTACATCCAATGAATTTTTGGATGTTTTGAAGCTAATAAAAGATACAAAATCATTGAAATGTTGACGGTTTCTATGGCGTAGTGCGCAAAGGCTTACCTGCGACGCAGTAGGTTATGGGTTTGAATCCGCCGCACGATAAAAGTTTGTATGTTCTGCAAATGTTTACATCGGGTCTGGATGTTTTCTATTAGGTATAACATAATAAGTATTTACAAAAAATACGCTTTGACTGCGGGCAAGAACGTGACCTACGAGTATCAAGCTTGATTTCAGCATTCAAAGCGTATTCAGCCTTGTGGTTCCTATAGGATAAAAACAGGATAGATGCCCCACTTTCATCCATAAAAGGGATATCTACAGGGATAAAACGAAGGTAATGGCGGAGCTAGTTATTTGTTTATTTATCAATAACAATCACAATCTTATTTGAATACAACTTACATCAAAATAATTAAAAAACACGTAAGAACTTTCGTAAGAATAAGGATATTACAACATTAAATATAACATTCGTAGTACAATATAAAATTAAAAATTACAAAAAATAAATAATAATAATAATAGGTAATAATACCAAAAATACCATGCCACACCTCGAACGTTTTCACTGCATAATTATATACTTACCTACTTCTGTAAATATGTTAGGGGCCAATGATTTTGATAATGAAGGATAATCATCCTACTATCCTATTATCCTAATTCGTACTATCATTCCTACTATCCTACCTACTACATAATATTATAAATGCGAAAAGTTGTGAGTGTGGGATGTATGGATGAATGCATAAATTTTTGTTACTCTTTCACCCAAAAACTAAAGAACGGATTTCCATGAAATTTGGAATATACATAGTTCGTAACCTGAATTAACAGATTTTATCCCGGTACCATGCGAGCAAAGTCGCGAGCGAATGCTAGTTTTAATAATATAGGTATCAATAACCGATTTCTAAAAGATACTGTAGAATATTAATTTTGCTGCCATGTTCAGCTTTTGACATTGGTTGGTCTGTAGGCGTAGGTGTATTAGGTATGGGTTGTGCAAGCGCCGCATAATGCTACAGCATAAACGTTCATAGATTCAGAGGGCTTGTTAATAAGGCTGTGCAGGTGTAAATTACACAACCGCCCATTTGATTATCTGCAATGTAAATTGCAATTTATATTTGATGATGAGATTTAACGTGAGATTCGATGTAAACTATTTTGATGGCATAGTGGCCGTCGGGTAGGTAATCTAAAAATTCCGCCACTAGAGTTGGGTACAAATGAAAAGAAAGAAGTAAACCGAATGAACTAACACTCGAGAGTTTCAATGCGCGATGGGAGAAAATGATTGTATGTCCTAATATTATTAACCCATCAAAAACATAAATGTACAAAAATGCACAAGTCTAGTATCGTAGTTCTGCCGTAAAAAGTAGTGAAATCAAATGAAAACCAAGTTGGTTAATTCAGTACCTACCTATCCCTGGCAGCTATCAAACCACTGTTTCATAAATTGATGACTTGCTAGTTAGGTAACAACATTTTATATTGACCATATATCAGTAAAACATTTCTTGATAAATATACTTGGCAAACACACACAGAAAAGGAATCTACATTCTATCTACCAAATTCATTTAAGTGCTCTATACTTTGTACTACCTATATGGAGGACTACTTAAATAACAATAAAGTTATGTATTTAAATTAAATTATAATTACTTTAAGTAGATTATGTTGGCTCCTAGTATTTTCTTTAACGAAGCTAGAAGTGGGTCGAAAATGGGACGAATGGCTTTGAGAAAAGGATGGTATGGTCGGCCGCGCGGCCGTGCCTTTTTGCTCGACTTGGCGGGGGCACTACCGTGCCCACACAGATATTCAGTTCTTAATGTTGAGTGAGGCATTGTTTGTTTGTGTGTGTATTTGTTCCCAGTCAACTCCATAACGAGTGGTAACGGGATAGTAGATTTAGTTTGTGGCTTGGACTAAGACCTATGTGTTAGGTGTTAGTCCAGGTTACTTTTATCTAGGTACTACACGAACAAAGCTGTGGACAGTACCTAGCTAAAAAAAATTAAAGGGGTCTCCAAATAACAGAATCTTTAAAGCCACCATTCATCGGTTGCGGAGCTGAAAAATGTGTATGGACTTTGGAACATAGTTCCCAAACAGAAGGACCCTCCAAACTGCTTTGGCACATAGACACACAGATATCAAGCTAAAAGGCTATGAAAATGTCATGTTTAGCAACGATTAATTCTATACCACCTAAAATACATTCAGCAATCGGTGTTGACTCCTCTTGACCTATGTTTTTTTTATCGTATACTGAGAAAGTTAGAAATCCTAAAACAATCACTTTGTGGATGAAAACTTAATGGTGTGTCAGGGACTATCCATATTTATACACTGTTTTTCTCAACATAAAGTTTTTTTCAGAAGACACTAGTAAAAAAAATGACACATATTTGAAGAAGAATCATCATCATCATCATCATCAGCCTATAGCAGTCCACTGCTGGACATAGGCCCCTAATGAGTGCCATTGCGCCCTGTCCTGATATACATTTATGATATGCAGACGAATACCTTGAATGTTTATATGTATATCATCATTCTCTCTCATTCTCATTTCTTCCGCGGCCTTTTGACTTCGTCTGAAATCGCGTGAAAACTCCGTGTTAAAAGCGACCGACGCTTTCAAGCAAATAGCAGTGTTACGACTGTTTTGTCGCGTTTATGTTCGTACAAAACGCAAAATGTCCCTTTCTGTCCAGAGAACGTTATTTCCACAGTACATCTATACCCATTTTATGTTATTTCACATTGTTTGTCTGAAAATATGTGCGATAGCGCGAGTCAATTGGCTTTGGTAACAATCTGCAAGGCTACAGTCGGCATCGGTACAAAAGCGGTGGGGCACTAAAATGTTTACAAATGTAACTTCATAAACAATAGAACCATTCAAAAAGATGATGGTGATCGAAATAAAATAATAAAGATAAAATAAACGGGACATCTCCCACACGGTCAACATATCCCAAACTAGGCAGAGCCTGTACTATGGGTAGGTACCACAGACTGATAAACATACTAGATACTTATAAAACATCTAGACACCGAGCAAACATCCATGTTCACCTGAAACAGGTTTGCCCTGGGCGGGAATCAAACCCACAACCTGCAACTCAGAAAGCAGAGCTGCTACCAACTAAGCTATGAGGCCAGTTACTCAAAACAAAGAGAAATAATTTTAATTTGATATTACCGTCGGTGGCACTTGGTTCAGAATAGCGCAGGATCGAGGCAAGTGGCATAATCAAAGGAAAGCCTATGCCCAGCAGTGGGTCGATAAAGGTTGAAATGATGATGATTATGGTAGGCACAAAAACAACGTATATAATCGTACCTTTATTAAAATACAACCTGATTTTATTTTACTACTAATAAAAAACATTAAGATATTTTAAAACCTAAACCTAAGTATATTAACAGTATTTTTAACATACCAAATTAGACACTAGTATAAAACTAAAACAAGAAAGGTTTCGTTGCTTTTCTGGCAACTGTCACTGTCATTTCTTCGGAATAATCAAATGAGAATTTCACGCATCGCGCCCACGCATCCCACTGAAACACCAATTACCTACTTTTTTTGTTTACGCGCCATGCCTCGTGTTTGTGCATGATGTTTTTATTTCAAGAACCCTTTCATTCAATCGTGATTATTTATGAAAATTATGCTTTAGATAGCTGATACTACATTCGGGATACTGTTTCTTTGAATGTTAGCATTGGCGCCGGCGGAAGTACCAATGGCATGGCCACATCGCCCGGACAGACAGCACAGAGCCTCGTTGTCTGGCCAGGTTGTCCTGTTCATACCCAATTTGATCGTCATTTTACGGTGTATGTCCGTTCTGTAAATGCTCCGTTCTTCCAGGACGTTACTTATAATGGAGTATATACTTTTACTGTTATCCTATTTTGTTATAGGTATAGGTCGCGTCACGTAAAAAGAACGCTAGCGATAAGCTGCGCATTAGGCGATTTATTGCGTATTTCATTTATTACCCATGCGCAAACACACCCCTCGACTTCTTCCAGCGTTCTTTTTACATGAAGCGTACTATACTTTACTATTTTTGTTATTATATATGTTTTTTAACGTATTTAATGTTCTTACGAATTTAATTTGTTTTTAAGAACCTGTTTTTGTAAATTAAGTTTCTACTCTGAAGAGCTTTACTTATATATAACTACTGCGATTAAATAATTATTTTTTGAAACATTCATATAACTATTTTCTTATCATGCTCATCGAAAGATTTATGTAGATCCTCCATTCATGGCTAAGTTATACAGGATGTATTCGGACGGATGATCACATGGTGCAACTGTCTCACATTGTTATTCGTCACACGTTACATTTGTAACTACAATAAATCCACGCATCCTTTGCACATAATTCTGCTCCGTGAACAAGATTTCTAAGTGTGAAGGGCGATTTTATAATTAAAAAGAAATTCCAGCTTTTGTTCATAAAGACATTCCGTCATTTTCGACTTTGGTATGCTTTGGCACCATTTCTTTTACCTTTAGATCGATAAACTAAATATGAAATCATATTATTATTCTCGATTAAATACTGCACATAAAAGTTTTATGTTCAAATTCATCGACCATAAAATTATTTGATTTGATTCAAACAGCTATCGAATGAAAACTCTTTTTATTTTGCACTATTTTAAAGGTTTAGAAGTTTAATTGCTGTAACTCAACCTCCATATTTACTTATATTCGAAGCTGTTCTTCGTCTTCTACTCACATCGTTGATTATGTTTCTGATTATAGTTTATGGAATGCCAATTTTCAGTTAAATCAATATTCTTATCCCCAAGAAGAGGTACATAAAAAAGAGATCGTCTCTTTGCTCAACCTTTTCTTTGGACAAAGAAGTTTTGTAGGTATTATGATACAAAAGTCTTTATTTTTGTCCTGTTTGTTGCAACGAAAGATATTTTATTTTCGTCTGAAAATTGATGCGGCGTGACCGTTGATGAACGATGCTCTTTTTTGCATATCATTCGTTATTTCAATGTCATTTTTAATTAGCAATTGAGCTCATACCTTCTACGACAAGTTCCTTTGAAAATAAAGTATTCAAAATCATTTCTTCCGTAGCTATTATTTCATAAATTACTAACCCTTAAAGTATCTACTTATTACTAACATTAACATTTTCTTAATTTTTGACAATATTCGTGTCCTCAACTTAATCATTAGCTTATTATAGATAAATATCTCTTTATATTTTTTTGTTGACAGAATTTTACGTATATTTAAAAACGAAAAGCACTGGTATTTTGCTCTGAAGAAGGATAATTCAGCAACGTAGTTAAACTTATAAGAAGCGAGAGTTGATCAGACGATAACAGAGATTTTTAGTTACGTTGGCTTGACATAGTACGTATTTTCCAGCCTTGAGTGGCATCAGAATGGATAAGGTACTTCATACCTGTACCTACCCACTCTCAACTCGTAGGTATTTAGTGACGCCTTCGCTACGACTGCTATTATTAAACGAGTTCATCGGAACATCTATTTGCGCAATTTGTAGCATCGTTGCTAAAGCATTCCGATGACCTTACTATGTTTACTGTGGAGGCCGATTGCACGGAGTTTGAATTCACTTCGGTGTTTGGCTATATGTAAATAGTACTAGGCTAGTATTTGAGAAGTAAGTAAGACTAATATAATTCGTTTTTTTGAAGTATATTTCTCGGTTATTATGTTCTTAAAAATAAAGTTTTTCAAAAGAGTATTTAATCTGCTGTAAACTGTAATGTAACAGCACAGCAGACATACAGATACGAAATTTTGTGTACTACAATAGGCGCCTCGAGGGTGTGTGCGTGGCGCATGCGCTCTGTACTGTAGTCTGTGCCTCTTTACTGATACACGCATAAGTCCATGTCCATGTCCATTCACTGCGCAACCAATGCGTCCAGTGAAACTCGGCACTTCTCATTATATTCAGGTACCTAAATATAAATATACTTATTCTCCCGACCGACCGACACGGGCTTGCGTCGAACGATGAGATTTTAAAGTCAAATTTGGTATGAAACTTTAAAATATCGGCGGATCTTTCGGTGAGGCGAGGAGTGGTGTCGGTGTAGCATCGTGTCGGTGTGCCGTGGCCGCGACAGGCTCGCTTACGAGTGTGCGCGGGTGCGCGTGTGTTGGTGCGAGGCCCGTCGCGGCGCGCCCGTCAGTCGACGGCAGCGAGTCATGCGCGTCGTCTCGTACATCTCTGTCCGCAGTACCTAGTCCCGCTGCACTTTACGCGGCTCACCAGCCAGTTCAGGCTTCGCCGGCTCTCACGCTGTCGGGCGCGGAGGCCGCCTCGACCTCGCCCTTGGTCTCGTTCCCCGTAGGTTTCTCTTCGCGCTCTCTACTTCGCGTAGTCCGGTCTGCTGCCACGGCCGCGGAACTTTCGACGTGTCTGTGCTGGTGCGTGCTGTGACTCCGGCGGGCCGGCGTCGGCCGCCGCGTGCTGTGACAGTGAAACAGTTTCGTGCGGATGTGCAGTGATGGATTCGTAGACAGAGTTGTTTTTGTTACGTCGAGAGCCACGGGGTCGTCTGTTTGTTTAACCTGGTGTGAGAGGGGCCGTCAAAATTGAGCCCAAACTGTATATAGGTGGGTATCTCGTCATGTAACATTTTGTTGCCGGTGAGAGCTGTGTTCTGGCAGAGTGACCGTTGAATATTTATATAGCCAGCAAGTTGGAAAGTTGCTTGTCGGCTGGCTATCGCAAGCGGTCTATCTTGGCTTGCCAGAAAAGTACAGCTGATTCGTGTCGTGTCACAGAAGTAATAACATAATTCCATAACTCGTTTACGTTTGTCCGTGTTGCGGTTACATTCGGATTTATATTTCTCAATACGATCACTTTGTTGATCGATAGTTATTTTTATAGGATAAAAATGATAAACAAAAGCAATCTTAGGTCACTAACACAATGAGTAACTGTGCTCTCTGCTCAAGTATAAATTAAATTAGCACATGAACCAAATCTAACGCATTTAAAATTGAATTAACTAGATCGTAGGTATAGTTATAGACCAGCGAATCATCAATACAACAACAGAACTGAAAGAAATACTTCAAGTAAGTAGATAATTTAAGGGTAATGTGGATAATCCTGTTAAAAAATCTAAACTTGTATGTGATGCTCTCGTTATATATAGTGCTGGACATTATCACACAACATCATGTAGCCCCAAAATAAGCAGAGCTTGTGTTATGGGAACCACATGATTGGTATATTACATATATACATTTTTTTTTTGTAAATACATACATAGAATATAGAGTTGCATAAACAAAATATACCCCGGTTATGTTCCATCCAATAGCGCCGACTTCTTAAGAAAGCTTAAAATGGGAATCCAGAGAATGCAAATCAGTGTATTAGGGTCAGATATTCATATTGATCCAGACCATATATAACTGAGCTTCCGGATTTATGTATATATTCACATAAATCGGGAAGCTCAGTTATATATATATGATCAATTTTAACTTCTGACTTAGTACACTTATTTGCATTCTTACTGCTTAGCTCAGTTAAATATATTTATACCTATATAAATTAATTAATTAAATTTCATATATGTACCTACCTACTGTAAATAGACTTGGACTATACTGGCCAATTCTGCTGTTAATGGACTGCAGGTATTTCTAATAAAAGGCGTTCAGCCAGTTCAGCTTCGTCAGCGATCCCGTATGAACCATCAATCAAAATAGTCCGCTTTGGCCGTAGTTCAAAGAGCAGATAAAAATGTGCCAATCCAAGAAGCAGGGCAAGGCCGTGCCCTCATTCTCGCGGGAAAACTCTGGTTCGCGCAATAAACACACATTGTAAATTCATGGTGATGCAAGTAACATGATATTGATAACATACAGACATAGGTACCTACATTGATAAACGTTAAATTGGAAGTTATACTTAGCACATTAGCATCAGTATTCGAGTTACCATATCTGAACTCATAACTCGAAAACATAATACGGTCAGTGACAAAGTAGATTAGGAGGTTCATTTGCTCCTAATGTATCACAGACTAGGTAGTTACAGGTACCTACTTCAGAATTTGCAAATTGAAATACTTATACGATTATTTTAGTTTGCAAATTCAGTTTTAAATGTTTTAGTACCTACCTAATGCCGTGTCAAAGCTTGTTTTGAAACCATTGAGATTATAATATTACTACGAGTAATAAATATTATCTCAATGTTTGAAACATTATACTTAGCGCAATTTCAAACAAAAGAGGGTAATTTTTTTAGGAGTATTTTGTTGTTCGGTGGACCCAGGATAAAATAATTTTACCTAATGATCTATTGAATGCTTTGGTTCTTTATTATTCTTAAAAACGATGAGGCGTCTATTAAGTAATTTAGGTACATTAACTTATATAATATCATTTTATGAAAAAGAAAAAAATCTCTATCTATTCTAAAATACTTGTATCTTCTTAGTACTTCATTTTATCGAAGTCACCGCGGCGTCGTATCGTACGGCACGACGGCCACGACGGGGCGTCTCCGAAACAATTATTTTTCACATTCAGCAAACATTGAAACCTAATAGTTACTTCTCATTATCACTTGGAAGGCGTCACAAGACGTTAGTGGTTGCTTATGTCAACAGAAGCAACGCGATTGCAGGTGCCTACGAGCTGACGAGGTCATTCACCCCGACCGCCACCAATATTTGGATACACAACACCCATAGTATAGTGTTGACTATAACGATAACGGACCACGTCAGCGGCATGCACGTGGCACGCTTGGAAAGAGAAAAGGGGAACTTATTATTGTGTTAATAGGATATTTTTTGCAGTAAACAAGGCTGCGAATGTTTGACGTTCAAAGTTGAAGGGTCTAGAAATGAACGCAATCAAACACTAACAAGTAGGACTTTAAAAAAAATAAAAAAACTGACTTCAAATAAATCACTTCTTACTTCTTGCGCTAAATAATTTTGAAAATCGGTAAAATTTATATGGGACCGGTGAAGTATACTCTTATAAACAAAAAAAAAGAATTTTGAAAATCGGTCCACAATTGACGGAGTTATCAGTACATAAAAATAAAAAGTATAGAACATACATAAAAATAAAGTTTCCGGCGAATTGAGAACCTCCTTCTTTTTGAAGTCGGTTAAAAATATAAAAGTATAGATAAATTATTATGCAAACATTTCACAAATTGCATTATGCAGGACGATCTGAAAACATTTTGTTTAAATCGGTGTTCACGTTCTTCCAATGAATAAAAAAAAATTTCATTCAACGATATTAAACTTCATGAAACATGATGTTATCAAAAGTTTCATATTTCGTGACACCTGAAGATTATAAATGAAAAAGTACAGTACCTCCTTGTAGGTTCAATATTCCTAGAAATCTAGACCAGCAAACAATTTATTCAAATTTACCCCAAAAATACAGAGACAAAAATTAAAGAGTAATGTCGAGGTACCACGGGCTTGACATTATGAATAAGAGGGAGAACACTCCAAACACTTTGTTGACAACCTAAGTGTTGAAAATGAAACACTTCAAGTAAATGTTGATGATAATTGAAGAATGAATATCGTTGCGGGGAGGCGGGGCACGAATCTGGGACACCACGCGGTTTATTTCGGGCCTGAATTGAGGCGGCACGTTAAAACATCGGGGTTTCCAAGCCAGTCCCACAACAAATAGTTTGCTATACGACTACGACACACCTGTGTAGGCGTTTTTAACGATACGATAAAAGACTTTATTTCTTAGGTCTTAGTAGTAAAAGTATAAGTCGAAATGGACGACGCTGCACGACTTTTATTATTGGTCTGAATGGATAAGGTTTAAGTGAATTAGAGATCAGCATTTGCCGGTGAGTTTGCTCACGAGAAACAGATCCAGAAAAGCGGAAATAATAACAACTTCTACAACAAAGACAATAATAAAAATACTAATGGCGCAAACTGGCAGTAATTTTGTCAAATAAACACAGTTTTTCTTGGAACTGCGATCAAAGGTGTATATGTCCAACTTGCAAGCATCAAAATATGATTAATGTTATCAAATCCGCTTTCAAAGAGCTGACATGGCCGCATAAGAATGAGGGCGTGTCGAAATTTACTGAAAATATATTAACTATAAAAATTACTGCTGTATTCGCATTGAAATTCCATTGAAATATACTTACATATAATTATGTACCTACTTAATATGAAAATTCTCTAACATTGTTACAGCTATATTAGAGCCACTGATACTGTGGCCAGTAGTACCCACTTTTTCAATCAACAAAACAAATGTTTTGCGGATTGATGATATTCATAAAAATGAGGTATTACATGTACATCAACGAGTTTTTTATTTACATAAAGTAAATCCTAAGATACTAAACGTGATCTTTTAACAGTTGTTTTAGAAATGTTTATAGTGCAATAAAATGGCACTAAACTTAGTCCTACGTTTGCATAATTGAAATGAAAGAACAAAAATTATTATAAAGTTACAAATAAAAAACGTTTACTTACTTAGGTAATGCTCCTGATAGTGGTACAAGTACGGGAGCAATTTACACCTATTAGAGCGCTAATATACCTAGCTTTAAGGATGTAGATGTAAATGTGAAAGAAGCCTGATCGGTGCATGACAAGGATGGAGAAAGGAAAAAAGATAATCAATAAGATAAATATAGGTATAGTAGCATAATGTATGAGTTAGTTTCTGAGTTCAACGTGCTCAGTAAGAATTATAAATAGGATGACTGGTATCTAGGTAACAATACTTACAAACAATCAGCTAGTTACCTACCTATTTGCTTATCAAGCAGGTGAATAATGTGCTGTGGCCGGTCTATGATGATAACACGCAGATTCGGTTCGAAAATGGTTTTTGAAAAATTCTCACAATGTACCGCAATGTAAAATGTAGTGCAAGTGCTCGTGTGAACAAATTATTTTGACTTCAAATAATTGCGTAATCTGATTACCCATGTCAATAGCAAAAATCAACGACGGCTTGTGATCATAGGTAATTTCGAATTACCAAACAATTTTTCCGTCCGACATTGAATGGGAAAAAATCCACCCACGCCCGAACAGCAATTTTGCTATTTAAATGCCGGGCAATAAAATTGGACGATTCCGTTCCACAAAAACTTAATCGGACAAAAATATTCGAGTCGATAACCGACGTACGAACGAACACACTTTCAAATCACGCCGTCTTCGTTCGTCCCTTGCATTCCACAACTCGCTCACCCACAGCAGGCAGACCGGTCCAGTCTTCGAGCATTGTACCAAACGAACACACTCGCACTCGCCCAGTTTACATAGTCTGCGGACTGCTCCACGTGTAACCTACGACGGCTCTGCTTGGAAATGGTGGGGTAATACGGCTAGGTGCGGTCTCAAGGTGAATCGCCCGGTCAACACACGCTCAGTTCCGCCAAATGCCTAGCTAGACCAAACACCGTCGTGACCTAACTATAAATAAAGAACTATGAATTTCGGTGATGACCTCTCCTATTGTTTGCAGGTGTATGAACAATGGGTTGCGTCAACGGCCTGCCTTAGCCTTTGAGCTGGCATCTATGATCTTTAAGCCATTCAAAGTTTTGTTACTATCCTATCTATCAATACTTTAATACAACGCAAGAAAACAAACGTGCAATTTGTTCTAATGACTCCGCTAACACTGCGAATGAAGCCCACAAGGCAATTTTTCGTCATTACGTCTAGATCCTAGAATTGGCTATAATGACACCATAATAAAGCCTTGAGAATGTCAGAGGCACACGTAGAGCACACGTCAAATAACGAGTTTCTCGTACCGCTTCTTTGTTGTACAGGACGGAAGCCAAGTTTAATAATAAGTATATTTTGCGTTAACGAACTAGTTTTAAAACGTTGTTTTATTTATAATTCATGTATATTCTACTTTAGGCGCGAGCGAGGTTAAAGTTCTCATTTTAAAGTTTTTGCTGATCAGTTGCCAGGAGATATCTGATTGTAAGTAAGAACAAAATTTCAATTTATTATAATAACAGAACCTTGAAATCTTGACTGTGCGTGGGTGTCAAAATATGCACCCAGTCGTTCGCGTCAAAATAATAATGGTTTTCAAACAAAGCATTTAAAACCCAACAATTTACGACTTCATGTATCTTCGATTAGTTGGAACCAGTTTTAGAAGAATGAATTACGTCGCTATACTGAGATGAAATCCTTTTGATGCAATATAACTAAAAGTTATGTGTGGCACGTGTCGTTCTGAACTCTCCATGGCCAAATCAGAATTATTACTTGAGTACTATCGCGAAGTTTCTATAGGCTGGTTATTTCGGCCGTTTAATTCTAACCCTTAATCGATGTCAATAGAGCGACAGTGGGGCCGAGCACGGCCGTTGACCGAAATAAAAAATAAACAGAAGAACTGCCGGTTGCTAAGGAGTTGGGAACTAGATCGTGAATCATAGCTTTGTGAAGTAATACTATTGTTGGTTCTTTTGACCTAATATTTTATGAAATTATAGCTAGGTGCTTAATTATTCACATAAATTTGAATTTAAACAAAGGAATTTTAATGAATAATATCATACTGACTGCTAATTGCCATAATCACTTTACAATAAAGTGTAAGAGGTTACTAAAGTCAAGGGGCATCATCGGTCAACTTAAATTATTATCCTTAGGAATTGACTACTTTTAAATAGATCATTCATAATCATAACACTTAAAATCATACAGCTGTTATAACACAATCACCTTGTTACAAAGTTGAATTTGAACATTGCGCTGCATCCGGTTTATATTTATTACTATTTTGAAACATTCGATAATCCGATTTAGTAGTGGTTTGGTTGGCTAGTGGTTTTAATTAAATACTGAATTCCAGATACCACTTAAAGCTGCAGTAATAATTATAAAGATAGACACTTAATTACAAGAAAAACCTATAGGCTCAATCGAGCCAATCAACCAAAAGCTGCTTTGTGAGTATTAACAAAAAAGTTCTTTAGACCTGGCCTGAAGCCTTTATAAATAGTAAAGAAATAGAAGGACCTTATCAAAAGATGAAAATAATTGAGCAATAGGTATCTAATTGCAAACGATTAAATAATTCTCTCTCTAAAGCTTAACAGGTTTGCGAAAAACTATGTTCAAAGTTAAAAAATAATGCTCAAGATCTGATTGTAAGTGAACTCAATAGAGTCCAGTACTAAAATCGGCCTATTTGCCCACCGGAGCGACAAGCAGCAGATGTAAAAACTGGCCAAGGTGACTTCGCAGTGCGACCTGATTTCCTACGACATTCCAATTTATATTCTGGCAACACTAAAGAAAATAACCGTCGTTGAAAAATTGCTGATTAACGTCACTATTCGATGATTAGTTTTATTTGAGTACAATTTATTTTTATTTTTTATATTATTTTATTAAACTGATCTGACTAAACTTCACGCACAATTTGAATATTTGCCATGAATTGTTATCGTTCAAATTTACAGGTCTAATTAAAAGGCATTTCAGAACTAAAACGATTTTTAAAACTCATTTTGTTAATCACGTTTTGTCACTGAGCGCGTAGTATATAATAAATTTCTGAAATTAGTGAGGTAACAAAAATATAGTTTTTATGCTTCGAGCCATTAAGAGTGACACAAGCCAGTTAGTTGAATATTGCAGTGGCGTGACAAAAAGTATTTATCTTCGTTGTCCACAAAAACAACGGAAATACTGATGGTTATAGTTTTCCACTCGCAATTTCAAAAAATATTGGTGCTCGTGTGAATTTGCTTGATTTCATTGTTAAAGTTATTGGGCCAGTTAACTCTAACATCAGAGTTACTCACTAGCTCACACTGAGAAGGAAGGAAACGCTACTGGGATTCTATAAACGTAGTGGTAAGCGGTACTAATATTTATCTACACTAATATATAATGTATAAATTATAAAGAGCCAAGATTTGATTGTTTGTTTATTTGCATTGAATAGGCTCTGAAACTACTGGACCGATTTAAAAAAATCTTTCACCGTTGGGTAGCTACACTATCTCCGGGTGACTTAGGCTATATTATATTTTCAGTAAAAATTGCGATCCTTACTAAAACTTCAATAATGTAACCCGAGGTGTAAAAAAATTACCCAAGAAATTCTTTACATCGCGGGCGCTGCGAAAACTATTGATGATAGAATAAAATAATGTACTACGAGTTTGCAGAAAAAAACATTATCTACAAAAGTGTTGGGACAGCATATATGTCTATCTATTATAGTTATGTCACAATCACAATAAGTGTTCTTTTATTTTAAAATTTATATTGAAACGCCGGCGCTAGAAAAAGGATCTTTATTTTTCACTTGGTATTAATCCTTATCAAAATAATATTCAGGACTGTTTCAATAACTTTGTATATAACTTCCATTCAATTCGAAAAATATCACGCGTTTAAAAATGTAAGTATTTGAAAAAAGTCGCGTGGTCACCTCTTATACCCCCCTCAACTAGCTAGGCAGCACCATACTAAGAGATCGATATAAAATTCATTTTAACAAATGCAAAAATTATGCCAAGTCTTCAAGGAGTAGTTCTGCTACCGCACAAAAAGTTGGTTGGTTGATCTGGTGTACTACCAAGTCAGACATTCTCAATAAACCTTCATTATCTAATCATCTTGAAGATTTATTGTAATTAAACCATTATGATTTATTTTACTTTGCTATTTTGCAGCAAATAATTGATAAGAGGCTAATAAATTGAATTTTTAATATAAATGCTGCTCACGAAACGCAACGACACGAAATTTGGCAATTGGGGTTAAGTCCGTATGATGTCCTTGTGGCATAATTTCCAGCATCATGCTGTAAGCTGTAACGAAGTTACAGGGGGCTGTAAAATGCCCGAGTTGGTTCCAGAAAAGGCTAGCTCTTACGCTAGACTTAGCATGGATCCCAGATGTAGGCGTCACTGGGGTACGGAAGGGAAGTCAACAAGAAATAAAGGGTGTATGTGTGTGAGTGTTTGTGTTTAAATTTTTGAAATTTATTTTCTACCCGTGCGGAGCCGGGGCGGGGCGCTAGTAAGAATCCACGGTTGAGATTCGAACTCACGCGCTCCGGATCAAAAGTCGGGGTACATACCACTAGGCCACAACGACTCCTAGAGATTAGAGTATGAATAAAAAGCTAGAAGTATCAGTTACAATAAGGAAGCGTGCTATTGATCAGGCAGGGTGGCGGGGCGAGGCGGCCGGCCGTTTGGGCGGGCGGTGCGTGCCGCGTGCGTTCCTCCCGGGTTCAAGGACAAGGTTTGGCCCATTCAGCTCCGGGCACGTGCCGAAAGTAAATATAGTACTCCACGACTTACGGCATTCGTGGTAATCGCAATAGTTCACCTCATCTTTTTTTGACATCGCGGGAAAACAGCTTGTTTTTCCCTAAACATTTTTTAAAGAAAGCTGTGAAGTATAGGAATAATAAGGAAAGTTAAAGTTCACAAACTTTCTTTTGAGTTTTGTTTACGTTTTATCAGAAAACATTTATTAAACCTATGTAACTCTTGTATGCTTCAACACAGATCTGGACGAGACAATAGATTTTCAATTGTGTCTGGAATCGCAATAGATAAATGGTTAAACAATCATTAAAATGCCATTTCCATCACATAGGTACTACTTTACTCTGCATTATATTCTCACAACAAATCCTAAGGCAATAAAACCAGTAATATATTTGTCGGGGGGAAATATGAAACGAGAAACCTGGATACCACCCATGGTCACGCTATGTCCAGGACCAACCACCGCAACGATATTCCTTATTTACATAAACTAGCAAGCTTAGCCGGCGTGTCTGCGGTATATTTACCTACCTGTTTTCTTTTTCTATTATTCTGTAATATTGTCAGCTAGCCTTAATTTCTAATAAATATTTTCAAATCAGTTTTCCTAATTAGTGGTTTCTGTCTAGGGCAATAGGTTATCGTCAAAAAACAGATTCTTGTTAATTCTTCTCTGTCTAGTCGCGTTACGAATTAGTATCAATTAGAAACATTTACGATTAAAATTTTCCTGAAGGTTAATACATAAATTAAAAAGATTTAGATTTTTTATGCTATTTTGTAAAAAAGCCTGCCTACTGACAGCGCAACTACTTCGCGGTATAGTTTGTTGGCGTTGTCCAGGCTCAAGAGTTGTAAATACCTATTTCGTAAATATGTGCGTGAACGGCAAGTCTATTTTAAATAAAATGCGCAGAATGAAGCGCATGATAGCAAAAATGCTGTAACATAACACTGCCCAATACAAACACGCTGAATTAAAAAAAGAAGCAAGAGGATTGCAGAATTTATAACCACACACCAAGCAACCGGCGCTCAAAGCACCCCTTGTACGTGCTCTCCTATAAACATAAACATGGAAAACGCACAAAAGCCTCTCGGGCGTCGCGTCGCTGTCAGATAAAGTTGTAGCGTTTCTTTTGCGCGACGTACTGCAACTTCCTCGGGTGAGAACGAGACGGAGAACTTACGGCGATCGTTAGCCCTGATCTTCAGCGCGCCACAAACACAGAGCCCGACCGAGAGCGAAATTGCAGCGAGAATGCACCTAGCTGTGTTATTACCGAGGCTTCTCGAAAACGAAACGGCCTATTTCCTCCTCAGACGGCGACCGAACAGACTCGAGTCCGACTCAATAAGGTCTTGAATCGTTTGCGGCTGCAGTGAAACCGGTTATTTTCTCCGACCAAGCAATTGTGAGCGTTGTAGTTGCGACATAAGTTCCGTTCGGCGCAGTGCAACTCAGGAACGCACTAGGCTCTGTATATTTAGCCCGCATTGCATGCGGTCGCCATAGTGGGTGTATTAGGTCGCTCGCACGCACTGCTGAACTAGTCGGAGGGCTTCCTATTATCGATTTATGTTATAGCAAGACGTGGCGTCACGTCTACCGCTCATAACACGTTTTTCATAAAACTTTTCATCATTTTCCGCTGCGCCGCACTCGTTTTCTCTTTCGCGGAAAGCTTTATCTTTGTGAAACTTGGCGGAGAATGCGAGTTTACTCACATATAACATTTTTCAAGTATTCTTGGATGTGGTAAAGATATTGAATTGTTTTCATCGACCATTCAATTACCTAAATTAGAAGTTAAGTTTTTTAACACCTTTTAAATCAAATTTGTCATCAATATCAATTTCAAAGAGCAATCTATTATGGAAGCTGTCTTGAAGTTTGCGATGATATATAGTTTTAATTAAGTTTGATGTAATTCTGTAGGAAGATCCTCGTTTTTGATTCATTGGATATGTTGGATTGAACTGTCTGAGAGAAAATATTTACAACTCAATTTACCATTCAACAATTTTGAAATACAAAATCTTCTTAGGTGGACCTTTAAACCTTTTTGGTTAGACCTTAATTGATAAATATATAGAAACCTCTCTGTTGTACTCATAACAGCACAAACCTACAGAACAAAACAAACAATAACAATCAAAAAATTGCAATGGGCGGTCGGGATAATTCCTTACAGCGATCTCTTCCAAACAACCAATGAATGTGTAGTTAGCAATAGTTTTTCATATCCCAAACTATCAGTTCTGGCTAAATAGCAGAAAAAAATATTTAAAACTACAACTATTAGTAGTAGTCTTATACGTTTAAACTAGCAATTCTTGTATATATGTATGAGTATATATAATCTGAATCTCGGAAACGGCTCCAACGATTTTCATGAAATTTGATATGCAAGGTTTTGGGGGCGATAATTTCCATAATTTTAATATGTCTGCTACAATTGCGCCCTTCGTCGGAGATTTGCACTGTGTGGGAGACGCACTATTGACATTAGTCTCTGCAGACGGAAACGTAGACCTTAGCCGAAAGGAGCATTTTGTAAAGGCGACATTTACGTCTTTCTGAGCAAAATAACGATGTAAAACCCTTATTCTGCGGTAAAACTTAAAACACTTGAAGATGTGGTTGCGCCCACACACGCGATGTCAACAAATAAGCCGTACATCACAATGGTACAGCCGTTTCGTGGGAATGTTCATAGAAGAGGTGGCATTGAAATAACACTAAATGTTTTACTACTTGCCTGAGGTTGAAATCATTAAGATCCTATTAAATTATATAATGGGTTTTGTGCAATGCACATTGACATAATGGTGTCTCTTTTCTATTCAAGACGAGAAGTTTTTTTAGGACTTAGCTCACCAAAGGTAACTAGGAACAAGGAATGTTAAAACGAATTTTAGGCATTGAGACAATTAATTTATTGCTAGTGGCTTGTTTTTTTAATTCAGATAATCCAGCAAATAAGTAAACTAACCATCGAATAAATTCATTTGTATGAAATTTTGCGACTCAGCAAAAGTATAGTATGAATGTTTGTTACTCTTTCACGCAAAAACCACATTGCGGATTTTGATGAAACTTGGAATATACATAGTTATATGGAATAACCTGGATTAACACATAGGCTATTTTTATATTATTGCATAGGCAAGCTAGTCATTTATATTGCTGCAAAGGCCTACGATTTGGTCTATTTTATCAAAAGACTAAACTTTATTTTATTTTATTTTGTTTATTTAGGAAGATAAACGGTCATACATTGTATACTATTAGTAAAAGGTAGGTTTTATTAAGAAGTATTAGTAACAATATGACCCATGTCATCATCCACAGATTAAATACTAGAAAATCAGATGAGATATAAAGAGATTACATTATTAGATTTAAAATAGTGGACCGATATAGGCTGATGTGGTGGTGGTGGTGGTGTGTGAGTAGGTAGGTAGTAACTTTTATAAGTAGGTATTTGAGTATAACATTGTATTGCTGCCTATCTTAGAAACAACAGTGAGTCGGAGGAGGTATGGCAAGAGTGTAGGTACGATAACATTATGATTAAGTGAGGAAAGATGGAATTAGAATTAACTTTAATATTTTTTCGAAAATATAAAAACTGTTAGACTGATCTTTAGTTACGATATTAACTAGCTGCTGATAAAACTTGATATATTTTAATAAAATCGTTACACATAACGGACTTTGAACCAACTTTTATAACCATTTAATTCTTGAAAGTAGGCGTGGAATTAATTTCTCGTAGTCTGTAGTATTCTTTTATTTAACAATCAGGTTGTTTCTGCAACTGTCTCGACCTAAAAACAATTGATGTTAAAGTAATTAAAGTGTGGGTGCGATGTCCTATAACAACGTAACAACCTCCTGTAATGTGTGGGACATTTACTTTTGCAGAAGGTTGAAGTCAGGCCATAACTACTAGCTGTAAGCTGACGGGAAAACAATTGCTTTTACTTTTTACTTTCTTTTTGTTTTAAACATTTTTCTGAAAGTAAATTAAAAGAAAAGGTTTGGTTAGATATAAACTACAATATACCTACATATTTAGTGTTAAATATTTACTTTAAAAAAATAAAAGTTTGCACAAAGAAACAAAGAACTCATGGTGGAACATAAGGTGGGGGTCGAGTGAAACCCGACTAGTAATAGTACCACTACCACACCAGCCTATATTTCTACTGCTTGACAAAGGCCTCCCCTAATAAAGGGGGATATGCCCTTATGGGCATGCGGGTTGAGGATCGCATTAAAGTACACTATTCCTGTTTACTATAGACGTGCACATTTTAATATTTTTTTTAAGTTCACGTATCTCAGATAGAATTAAAGAAATTTAATCAGTTAAAAAATACTTATTACGGTAGTCTGGAATCAAGAAAAAGCCATTTATTTATTAACTAGGCAATGCCTCATTTTTTTTACTATAGACTTGCACATTTTAAAAGATTTTTTTAAGTTTATCACGTCTTAGCTACAAATAAAGAAATTTGCTTAGTTAAAAAATATTACGGTACTCTGGAATCAAGAAAATGTTTATTTTTATTTATTTACTAGGCAATGCCAACAGTACACAAAATGAGCATGGTACAAAACACTAATATTGATGGTACTATAGAATGTGTACCAATAACAGGCATGCATTGCATTTACATTATTCTTCTTCAATACCTACACGAAAAAAGCTAAAATAATAAAAGCAGGTGACATCGTTGTCAAACGAAAGTCTATCCCATATAAAAAAAGCTAAATACACAAAGTAGAATACAAAACAAAATGATTTGAACCATACATTATACACTCAGTCAAATCATAGCACGACAGTAAAAGTGTCAGTACCTAACGTACTCAACAATGCGTGTCCTGCAATTTAAATCGATGCAATGATTTGTAGTTGAACATTCATTTATATAATGAGGAGGGGACAGTGATGTTGAAGTTACGACAATTACTTAAGATATTGTGGGGTAACGTAGTAGTTTTAAAGTTAACTATAATTTTATTATTTTCTGTCTGTTAAATTCGAACATGGATACGAAGATGATTTATTTGTATAATAACATCTATTTTGTTTATATAACTTTACTCGTCCTACTGCTTAGTAAAGATCTCCTCCATAGACTATACATTTTATAATTATTACAAAAAAATGAACTTTTTTCAGTAGACAACAAAACAACTCCATAGCGTGATATTAATAAGTTTGCAGTAAGCACCGTATACGTAGAAATGCTACGCTAAAATTATAGTCTGTCAGAGCTTTAGTTGTGCGTGGTCAGGACTGCACTACTTTCCCCTTTCTCCCCTCTACCCGCACCTACACTGATGGAGGGTTGTCATCAACTGCTCAATATTATTTGTATAAATGACGTGAAAAACATTGGCAACATAAAATCGCCTATGCATTTTCAAATAACAGATTTTATATTTCTCAAGAACTACGTAATTATTTCAAATAATATCAGTGTCAATGACCCTTAATGCCTTTGCCCATTATAAACAGACCAATCATTGTGTTCCACCAGAACCAATGCATCAATTATCCGCATATTATACGAATATGGCTACGTTTGGTAGCCCTGCCAAAAGCCTAGCTCCCAAGGGCGCCTGTTTGAATCGCATTAGGTACGCTCCGTAGCACGCAATCCGCAGAATACCTAAGAGGTGGTAGGGTTCCAGACATAGATAATGTCATAGTTAGTGCGTATGTTTACACAGATGATGTAAGAGTTAGTAGGTTGAGGTAGGTTTGAGGGAACGCCATTGGAAGCGTTCCAGTACATGCGCGCTGGTTTGCTATTGATTTGTTTTCATAGCCGTTTTGGTAGTGAAGGTAATGAAGATAATAGTTTATTTTTCTTTTTGTTTCTAAGAAATTAAAGATAAATTTTATATCAAAGCACCAGTAGTATCTAACTAGGTATGATTGTTCTGTCTGGAAGTTTTATAAGTTGCTATGTATATCAATTTCTGGTCCCCATATTATAGGCTTTGCCTATTTTGGGATCGTTGAACGTGTGTGAGATGTCCCGTATATTTAATTATTTTACAATACGCATGCTGAAAATAAACCTGTTCAATGCACATAAACCTAAAGACATATAAGTAGAATAGGTAGTAAGAGCAGCTTTTGTAAACATAACACATCTATTAAAAGCAAAACAATTATATGCACATAAAAGTTATCTTGTATATCAATCTGACGGTTAAATTAAAACAAAGAAAACACACTTTTGCCGCAGGCAACCCGCATTATCTACATCAGTACACGTAATACTTACAGACAGACTAGGTATGTTATACTAGTAAAAGAATCCAAAATGAATATGTAGCTATTTATCAGTTCATTAAAAAAGAACCGAGTTAATGACTTTTTTACTTAAAAATAGTGTACAGACACTATTTTTATTTCGTGAAAATGTGGACACACCGGTTGCGTACATATTACTCCGTCTAATGAAAAAATATATTATATTTGCTTTTAGGTCGATGTTTATAAAATTCTTGTTAGAATCGCTGCATGTAAACACAAAATTAGCATGGATTCAGCTCACCCCCTTTTTATAAAATTTCAAGCAATAGATCTCAGTGGCAACCCTGCACCACTACATAGGGGAAATCGGGGAGATTTGATACATAAGGGTTGTGCGTGTGCGTCTGCATCGAATGCACACACACAGTGCAGTTTTAACCAACCACGATAGCAATAGCTATTTGCTGTGTAGTTATAGTCTGAAGTACAGAGTACGGTCACTCGGGCAAATGAGTGGGTGAATATTTAAGAGTGACATAGGTCAGGAAAGCTGATGTAACTGATACCGCTTTTATTTTGTGGGCCGCATTGTTTTGTTTTTTGGTTGACAAAAGGCAGATGCGTGTTTTGACGTCAGTATGCTTGATATGCGTTTACGTGTAGTTTTTATAAAAATAATAATCAAGTTTAAAGTAGAATAATATAAAACTTTTTCGAATAGTTATAGCTATCCCTAAGTAGACATAGAAATATATTTATTAAATAAGTCAGGTACATTTATATTTTAAGATATTAAAAAAGTCAAAATATTTAGCACAAATCCGCTACTAACCTGGAAGGTTTCGCCTTCCCCATAACATTAAAATATTGTCGAATTTCTGTCGGGTTTATGTAGAACTCATCTGAGAAGGTTAACAGTATTTGTATTAAATATCTTGTGTTTTGAATATCTTGAAAAAGTAAAGTCACGTCTGAGTTAATTAACTAGGTATATTATATTTTGGTACTTAGAGGCAAAGTTATAGTAGGTCTAATGCCAGTCACACCAACAGTCTAGTCCAGCCCCCTTAGCCAGCCCTTTTCAACGTATTTTTCCTGATTATGGGTCTCCCTGCATCCCAAACATGCTTATTTTTTCCCAAACGCTTATTTTGATCTATTCTATAGATAAAAATATTTAGAACATTTAAAATGTTACTACCTAAAATAAGTTTTCTCTATTCTTTCGTAGATACGGTAAAGGCAATACCACATTTCACTTAGGTACGTACGGCATTAGGCAATATTCGTAATTCAGTGAGAAATAAAAAGAAAAGAAAATAAGTTGTTGTTGTATACCACTTTGTCCAGGAAAGTCACCTTGTGAATAATATTTTTATTTGACCGAGTATCGACTTTCAGAATTTTTTTACAGAAACATAAAATCGAATGTGTCCCGAATAATTCTATCATTGCATTTAAAATAGTCGCATTGTACCTATTTTGAGAATTAATCGAATGATGCAGATGGTTGGTACAAAGCTTGCTAATAAACCAGGCTGAATAATTATGAAATGGAACGGAATACTAAGTGATATTTCATAAATCAGTTTCTTGAAGGATAAAATGATTATGGTTTTAGCGCATTGTTTTTTGCCAGTTTCTCGGTACTTAAGAAAAGTGTGATTTTATGCTTCGAAGAGCACGATAAGTTGATCAATAAGATAATATAAGATAAGATAATTATTTCACACAAAAACTTAATATAGTCACATAGTCTATTTCTAAAGGCAACATTAGCTGTATAGCTAATGTTGCCTTTAGACTCTGAGCCACATAGTTCGTATGAACTATGTGGCTCAGAGTCCTTACCTCAATGATCACTCACTATTTATTAATTATAAGATTACCTAAGACGTAAGGTAGACTTTATTGCAATTTTTACACACTGTTTATGTTCGATTTTGACGCATTATATTGACGCGTTATACTTCATAATCAACAAAATTTTTGTTCGAAATTCAAAACATATCTCCTACCCATTTTTAAGACAATAGTCACACTAACCAAAGAGGTAAGTACACAGAGGCCGCAAACTCACACACGGAAAGAGTTTGCATGCTGGAAACCAGTATTATAACGTAAATTTAGCTAGGTACTCTGCAACCGTGCGAGGTATGTGTGAATTCTAAAGTGAGTGTACACCTAAGTATAACATAGTTGTAACAAAACATCGACCTTATAACAAAATGTCGATCGCGTGCTCAATTTCGTTTGTGAAAAGGGTGACACACATCAACTCTATGTTCTATTACAAGACTTGTTGACACTTCTACACTATATAATATTATAAGAAGGAAAAAAATTTATTGTTGTGTGCCGATTTCGAATATCCTTTCACCATTGAAAAGCTACATTCACCCTGAGTAACATAGGCTATATATATTGCTAGAAAAGATTAGGGATCCTTACTAAAACTTAAGTAACGTAACCCAAGGTGAAAAAAAGTGCCCTAACCCGTGCGAAGCCGGGACAGGCCGCTAGTAAGTAATACAAGTAAATGATGTACTACCTACTCAAGTACTTACCATACCACATTTACATTCAATCTAAAGTCGATACGTTAACACTCAATCAGTATGTGACATAGACAAAGTTATTTTAAAGTTTATGTAGCTAATAACAATTTAAACTGTAATTTTATCGAAAATTTAGAGGCTATCCCGCAAGGTGTTCTCTTAACCACACGAGCTCAGAATTTAAATGAGTTTTTTGCGTCGTTTAGTATTCAGAAAATCCTTTTAAAAGTAACACGTGTATTTTTTTATGCTGAATACCGTCTGAGCTCAGATAAGAATCAAATACATTTGATTCTTACTGGCAATGTATTTGAATAATGCTGGAATTGTATTTTTATAAATACTAACTACATTAGTAGATACATTCTTTATTCAAGCGAGTTTTTCTTTGGTTATTCTCACAGAATCATTATTGTCTTGGTTTTCCTCAATGAGCAAGAATTTTCGTGCGTATACTAGTGATTACTGAATCACATATCTATATGTTGTGTATATAGGAACATAAGTGTACCTGATGGTAAGGACACAAATATCAGAAAATGACAACTCTTATGTTTGATGATACATTCATAATTCAGTACATTATTAATTCAATTTTGCACTATCTTCATCGTTTTACATAAGCTACTGTTTGTCTAAAGTGCTTGAATGATTTGGTCTGCCAGTAAAAAAAAGATAAAGTCAGTAATTTATCACGTTGACTGCGAGCAAGTCGTAGCCTCCGCCGAACAGTTTCAGTTTTCAGCACACAAAGTGAAAAATCCATAAAAATTCTTCAAAAACTTAAATAAAATGCTCTTAGTACTCACCTAGTAGACCTTCGATAGACAGATCCCGCGATCATTTTGAGTTCAATTTACAAGATAATTTTAAATCCATTTCAATCACCCGTTACTCTCCACGTCCAGATTATCAAAACCTCAACAAACATGTTGTTTATAAGTAAGCAATTAGGGGTTAGAGGGGTCAGCGGTAATTGGCGACAATTGCCACAACAGTTGCGTAATCGTCAACATGTCGTTTACCTCGTGGCCTTCGCGGCGACTTCCCACTTGCCACAGAATGCGTTGCAGTTTTTATGTACACGACACAGAATATTAGCCAGTATGTATGAGAAAACAATTTTAGATACCTACCAAGTATAGCCAGATCTAGCTACTCGTGGCGCAAAACGTAGAAAATGCGGTAGTTGTATACATAAGTCGAATTAAAACTTGTCGCTCTATTGACTCATGAGGAAATAAATTTTGTACGTAGATACATAAATTTATGGATACATTTTATTTAAATTATTTAAACAGTTTGGAACAATTAATTTACGTCTGTTATAGTTTATCTTCATGTTGTACGGAATTCTGGCCTACTCTTGTGACGGAGTTTTTTAGGCCGCTTGAAGGCCTCCGATTTGCCTTAGTTAGTATATGAGAAATGTTTATCAGCGGAGCCCTATAAATACAGTAGTAACTTGACTCTTCTAAAGCCTTATTGTGACGTAAGGTACTAGACACTTCGAAGGAAGCCCCACATGTATCAGGTACTTACTTAGTCTAGGATCAATGCACACATTGCACACGACACATACGTTTCAATGACAACATAAAATTACGTGGACACTCACAGTACGGCTAGTCCACCAGTTTAAAGTCGCTCAGCGAGCTATGGAACGAGCTATGCTCGGGGTTTCTCTGAAGGATAAAATCCGTAACGAGTTTATCCGACATAGAACTAAAGTTGTCGACATAGCTCAGAGAATTAGCAAGCTGAAGTGGCAGTGAGCTGGCCATATCTGCCGAAGAACCGATAACCGTTGGGGTAAACGAGTTCTTGAGTGGAGACCGCGGCTCGGCAAACGTATTGTAGAACGCCCTACGTACTCGTATATTCCATTTTTAAACAGTATCTCAATGACTGAACCACAATAAGTGAATGAAAATTAAAATACAGTTTAGGGCGTGACTACCACCTACCACCTACCTACCGAATTTGTAAAATATTAAGATTCCCCGCTTACTAAATACTTGTTATACTAGTGTGAGTGAGTGTTCGAATCTTAAAATGTATCTCTGAATCGGCTGATTGTACTCATAAATTATAATCGGCCGATTAAAGCCTTGTATTCTGCTCGGCAAACATAATGTTGGACGCCCTCTGGCTAGGTGGAGTGACCATCTGCTAATAGGTGCTGGTAGAAGCGGTAAGCGTCGAGTTGAGGACATGATGCAATGGCGCTCATTAGGAGAGGCCTATGACTACTCTATAGCGGTCCATTGCTGGACATAAATCTTCCCTAATGCTTATCATAATGCTGATAATAATGATGATTCTACTGGGATTCTTAGCCTCCGATGCTGATGTACGGTGAACCATTGAGACATTATAGTGATAACTATACTTTAATAAAAGCCTGTTAATAGGACTATTTTTTGCCCAACCTACATAGTCCTGCAGCTGGCTAAAGTTATCAAATTCCACCAACCACCTCTCTTTTTGGATGGCTTTATGTTCGCCCCTGACCACAACGTCGCATCGCCTTCCATGGGGCTGACAGGATGTTATGGCATTTGCCCATCTGTCCACAGGCATTCGGCTGTGGCACGCCAGTCCCATTTGAGCCAGGTTTTTCGCGTTTTCCATTTGCTTTCCTGCCCACATCGAAAATACCAGTAATATAAAGCTCTATAAATATCTAAGCATTAGAGACATGGTGGTCAAAACTATGTGTAGGATAATATATATATTTTATCCAATAAACGTACTTTTTGTTACAGATTATAACGCCGCCCCGCTGTTCGCCTCAGAGAACGCCTCCAGTGGTGAGTGAATTATTCAAAGCATTCATAACACTTATAAATTGATTTTATCAAAAGATACTACTGATTTATGAACGAATTGATATTCTATGATAATGAAGCAATTTCGAATTGATATTCTATGATTTTCGCTGTTGATTCTACTTAAGTCGGCGTCTAGGATAATAATACATCATATACATCATAATATTATAAATGCGAAAGTTTGTATGGATGTATGGATTAATTTTGTTACTCTTTCACGCAATAACTACTGAACGGATTTGGATGAAACTTGAAATATACATTGTTTATGAATTGGATTAACACATAGGCTACTTTTTATCTCGGTACCTTGCGAACGAAGCCGCGAGTGAAAGCTAGTACATCATAAATAGAAAATGATTTAATACTCAATAATGCGGGACGTAATCACACAGCATCATGTAGCCCCAAACTAAGCAAAGCTTGTATTATGGGAACGACATGTTTGATATACTACACATATAATATTTTATTTAATGTTTTCATTCATGGTTTTAAGGTGACAGAGTTAACGCAGTATAGTGTGATAGTATCACATATGGACCTCTTATTAGGCCATATCAAGACAGGCCATACATACATACATACATAGAAGGCAGGCCTAGGCTCTCATTAGGATTACGTAATAGTAGGTAAGTAGCCAAGGGCTGTAAGGCATCAATTGCAGCCCGAGATATTTAGGCGCACGAGCGCAGCGAAGGCCCCTAATAGTTCGAGGGTGCATTTGATGCTTACACCAGAGCTAACTATTCTGCTTTACATCTCGATTGTGAAGTAAGTAGAAAAAAACCGGCAGAACAAGAATAAAACTTTTTTTTTTCAAGAACGAAATTGATCTTCACCGTTCGATATTTAAAATTGATGACTATTATACTCACACGAAGACAAGGCTGAATAGCAAAGCGACCTCTTTGGTCATTGGGCTGAATGCATGATGTCTATTGCCAGTATGATGGTTTGTATGCGAACTTTTTGAAAGAAAGAAGTGTTTTTTTTAATTACTTATCGCCCTAGGGCTTTTCTAGCTACATTATTACCCTAGAGCGCAAATTAGTCACCTACAAGACCCATTTGGAGGTAATAAGAACCTACTTACCGAACATGAGAGATGTAAATGAATTATAATGTAAGTAAGTAGTACAAAGCTTCTTATAATATAGCCATTTATAATGCTTTTTAACAAGAGCGGTCTTACCACAGCAGGTAGTAGTAGTAATCTCTACCAGATAAGATTGTCACCTAAAGCGTCGGACTTAAAGCCTTCTTAATTAGTCTTATTCCTGCATTATTTATTTATTTTAATTAAGGACTTTATAATTATAGATATTAGAAGAAGATTTGTATAGGTTAACGAAGTTGGTCACTAGCTCAAAGAAAGGCTAAAGAAGCTATTACCCCATAAAAGAAAAAGTACTTTTCTCTTAGGGTAGTTTGACGCATAATAGCATATTGAGCCTTACCTATTCAATGCGGCGGCGTTGACGTTTCGTAGCAAACCGCATGGACTGCAAAACGTGTAGTTTTTCGGCCCTGTGCCAATCTCTGCTGGGTTTTGTTTGACCTATTTTGGCGACCTTTTGCCAAACCACTTTGTTCTGCACTCAGTTATTACTCGTTTTAAAACGGAGAATTGTCCTTTTTACTTCCCAAATTACGGTTATAGTTTGTTTTATGTACAAACAGACAGAATATGGTTTGAAAGCTTGTTTGAGAGGTACCTTATCACATATTTTACAAGAAATTGATCCCTATTCGTGGGTACTAAGTTATAGTAAATTCAACCACTGAAAACTTTTATCAAATAAAACACTATTTAACCGTAGATAATGGCTACATAAACATAATTTGAATTGCAAAACTCCGTTTATTATTTAAAAAGCAATTGGCATGTTTTATGGTAAAAAAAATGTACTTAGTTCTCGGATATGTCTATGGCACAATTGTGCTTTGTTTTACCTACAAAGCGTCTCAGGCACACCAAACTGGTCCACAAAATCTCAATAGTATAATTTGTTTTAGAGTCTATTATAATTTATTTTATAAGTATGCCAATAATTTCTCTGTATTTTTCACGTGTTGGGTGTCAATCTCATGAGTTGTGTGTTTTCACTGAGATTCGCATACTTCGTGTAATGCAACAGTATAATACAATAAATGTAGAAGGGTATAACGAGTCATCATCTGTTTTAATTATGACCTACAAAGATTTCAGTGTATGTCACACTTATCACGTTTTCTGACCGTAATGTCTTACAACCAGACAACGCGTGATGAGCGAATGTTAAAAATAATAAAAAGAAGAGTTGTTTGTATGTTATTAAAAATCGTTCATCGCAAAGTTTTATATGGACTTCTATTGACTAGCAAATAAAAAGATTAGGATTTTTCATGATCGCATAGGGTCCGCACGAGTCGACTAAACCCAAACTGTCTTATTCCAAAACGAAAACTAAAGATAGTCTAGGTTTAAAACTGGTATTTTGTAAACAAAATGTCAGATTTAACCTTTTAAGCGTCAAACTACCCTAAGAGAAAAGTACTTTTTCTTTTATGGGGTAATAGCTTCTTTAGCCTTTCTTTGAGCTAGTGACCAACTTCGTTAACCTATACAAATCTTCTTCTAATATCTATAATTATAAAGTCCTTAATTAAAATAAATAAATAATGCAGGAATAAGACTAATTAAGAAGGCTTTAAGTCCGACGCTTTAGGTGACAATCTTATCTGGTAGAGATTACTACTACTACCTGCTGTGGTAAGACCGCTCTTGTTAAAAAGCATTATAAATGGCTATATTATAAGAAGCTTTGTACTACTTACTTACATTATAATTCTATATGTCTATGGCACAATTGTGCTTTGTTTTACCTACAAAGCGTCTCAGGCACACCAAACTGGTCCACAAAATCTCAATAGTATAATTTGTTTTAGAGTCTATTATAATTTATTTTATAAGTATGCCAATAATTTCTCTGTATTTTTCACGTGTTGGGTGTCAATCTCATGAGTTGTGTGTTTTCACTGAGATTCGCATACTTCGTGTAATGCAACAGTATAATACAATAAATGTAGAAGGGTATAACGAGTCATCATCTGTTTTAATTATGACCTACAAAGATTTCAGTGTATGTCACACTTATCACGTTTTCTGACCGTAATGTCTTACAACCAGACAACGCGTGATGAGCGAATGTTAAAAATAATAAAAAGAAGAGTTGTTTGTATGTTATTAAAAATCGTTCATCGCAAAGTTTTATATGGACTTCTATTGACTAGCAAATAAAAAGATTAGGATTTTTCATGATCGCATAGGGTCCGCACGAGTCGACTAAACCCAAACTGTCTTATTCCAAAACGAAAACTAAAGATAGTCTAGGTTTAAAACTGGTATTTTGTAAACAAAATGTCAGATTTAACCTTAGACTATCTTTAGTCTTAGTTTTGGAATGAGGGGGAAAGAGTTTGGATTATTTTTAAGAACTAAATTTACGACTAAGCCCTCAAACTAATTGCACGCGCAATTAAAGGAATCTTCAATCAAACAAATCCTTAATAATCTTTCATGAATGTTGAAGTATTGGTCTGAAATTGATCTAAAGATAAAGATAATTTAATACAGAAACTTAATCAGTTATATAATCAATGCTTCAATGCTTTATTGAAGCATTTGATCTTGTATCCTATGAGGTGCTTTGGGGAAAGTTAGGGGACAGGGGTGTACCGACGGAAGTTATAAAAATATTTCAACACTAGTATGGGAACCAAAGAAATATTGTGAGATGGTCTAATTCACTCTCCGAGGCATATGGGTTGGAGTGCGGGGTAAGACAAGGGGGGGTAAGTTCTCCCTCGCTCTTCAACCTTTATGTTAATGACCTCATAGTTGAGCTCAGCAGCATGCGTGTAGGATGCCGAGTAGATGGTGTTAGTGTCAACAACATCAGCTACGCGGATGACATGGTGCTGCTGGGCCCAACTGCGGGATCTATCGGGGAAATGCTGAAGACTTGTGCTGCCTACGCTGCTTCGCATGGCCTCTTATACAACACAAAGAAATGTGAGTACATTGTCTTTAAGGGCACCGGTAAGCGCCTTGAAAGTATTCCCGAATTGACCCTTAATGGCGTGAACATAAAAAGAGTATCCACCTTTAAATATCTTAGCCATATTATTACCGATGACCTTAAAGACAATGCAGATATAGAAAGGGAGCGTAGGGCTCTAGCGATTAGAGGCAACATGTTGATCCGTAGATTTGCCCGGTGCTCTGAAGAAGTTAAAATCACACTGTTCAAAGCGTACTGCCAGAGCTTTTACACAGGGAATCTATGGGTCAACTATGCCGAAAGGTCGCTGGATGCCTTACGCGTCCAATATAATAATATTTTTAGGATGATGTTGGGACTGCCTCGCTTCTGCAGTGCAACAGGGATGTTTGCGGAATACCAAACCGATGGCTTCAAAGCTGTCGTCTGCAAAGAAACTGCTTCCCTGATGCGCAGAGTGCGAGACAGTCACAACAGCATCCTAAAAACAATATCAGATAGGTGTGACTCCCCACTGTGGAGGTGCTTCATTGTAAGGGTGATCACCTAAGTAAATACTTGGCTGGTCGCTCTCATAAATATCTATAAATTTATAATTTGATTTAGTTTAATTTAATTTGATTTGATTTTGTTTGTTTTAATTTATTTGAATTTGTTTTTGAATTAATTTGATTTTATTTGTTTGATTTAAATTTATTTATCATTTGCTGTATTTTATCATTTGTATTCTATGTTCTTTGTATTGATTTTAGTGTTTTGTACCTATGGATTTTTTGTAATCTGAAATAAAAGAATTTTATTTTATTTATTTTATACAAAACTGAAGTTGATCTGCTATCTAAATCTAGACCTGCATGTCATAGATGTGCCATAGTAGGAAATGGGAACTACATAATATATTTAAAGGCTAAGTTGTCATAATGTTTTGTTATTATTTATGTCTTGAAATGAATCTCAGAAGTCGTGTACCGCCTCAGGATGTTTAGCGCGTTGATTCCCTCAGGATCCACCTTACCTAACCACCTGCCTGGTGAATTGAATTTGTGATTACCATTTCGAAATTAATTTTATTGTCGTAACTCATAGATGACTAAGTACCGGCTGTCTTGGAAATTTCACCGACACTGCAGACGCTGACTCTATAAGGTTGCTAGAAAGAGTTATGAGGGCTAGGTAATGTTTGATAGTTGGGGTAAAAACAGGGGCTGATTCTCAGGAATAGAGATTGTCAAGTTTCGCATATGCAAGAACTATCAAAACGCTACAAATTTGACAGTTCTCGCTCCTTAGGTGTAGTCAGATTCTATCACGATTTTATTTATGGAGATTATTGTCGCATCTGACATACATATGCAAATTTATAGAGTTTTGACAGTTGTCGCGAAAGAATGTCTAATGTGACATTAATCTCTATTCCTGAGAATTAGGAGATCTTCGAAAATCTCTACTTCCTAAATTATTATGGACCTGGACAATGTATTAGTAGGACTACATGTGTACGATTGAAGACAAGATGCAAGTCTCGACGATAAGGGCAGTGATTGCAACGATTCCAATAGGCAATAGGTTGTTAACCCAGAAAGATAACGCTTATCACGCGCCGACACCACCAGCCTACATACTTCCGACTGTACAAACCAGTGATTTATCGCCAATAACTCTAACACCAGAGGATAAAGTCGAGGAATTGTTGTTGTCGGCAGCACATGTTTCGAATGTGTGCTACGGAAAATGTGGGTTAAAAATTTATTTAGAAATGTGTTTAATTTTGGTATTTCTTGGCGTTGTAATATCGTTTTGTTTTATGATGTATCTATATACATCATAAAACAAAACGATATTACAATACTATACACTACTTACAGTACTATAATTTTAATTAGGTACCTATGTACCTAATTAAAATTATAGTACACGTACGTATCTGAAATTAGTGCAATTGTTACAAAATATTCCAAAGAAACCAGTGTACCTATGTAGAGATTTATGGCATTTAAAATCCTTCCATCGTCTAATACGGTATCGGTGTCATCAACAATAAGGCCGCTGATGATCGGTTACGAAACTGTTCTGCACATCAACACTTAAAAATGCTGGTGTTTCTTAGAAGACACCAATATGCACCGACACAACTAAATTTCGTGGCGTGGTTTACTTCGGTGCTCTTAGCAGATCATTTTGGTGCAACACTCCGTCCGGTAACTACTTTAACGGGACCTTTTAGTGACATTTAGATCTGAGCGCTTTCCTGCTTCCGAAGGCACGGAACGTTAACATGTCATGTTGGTCCCGGCTTTTTAGTCGTTAAGCCATATCAAAGACCTTCGGGTGGCCTAAAAACTGAGACGGCTCAGCCAGACATACGAAGAAGAAGGACCTCATTTTAAACCATATCAGTTTTACTAAAATAGGTAGGTAGGCGTTACAAAAGCCTAGACAACCAGTTGACATAACTTAATTCGGAAATAGGGTATTTAGGTACTTAAACAAAACTATCGTTTAAAAAAATGTTCTCATTTACCGAACGGTAGTCATTCATTTCCAATTCAAATAATATTATGTTGGTCAGAACATAATTAAGTCGATAATTATATCATAATAATGATGTCGATTCTGTTGTGCATTTTCCTAAACAAAACTTAATTTGACATTCCTAAAAGTGATACTATCCCTTTCTTTTAGGTGTAAATGACAAGGATAGCTTTAAGTTTAAAGCTGTCAAATTTAGTTAAGTTTAGAAAAGTGAAGAACAGAATCGACACTATTGTCTACCTTCCTTAGCTATTAGGTAATTCACTATTAGCTATTCAGAAAAATAGATTTCAAATAAATTGATTCTTAGTTCTCTGGGGTGTTTTTTTTTTGTTTCAAAGTGATAAATGGGACGAAAAGGGAAGTATACCTTCCCAAACAAAAAAAATATTTTCCAAATCGGTTCTTATATGACGGAGGTTTGAGGTAACAAACATAAAAATACAACCGGATTGAGAACCTCTGAAGTCGGTTAAAAAGTATGTACCTATCAAGCCTTAGGGCCCTATCAGACAGAAAGCGTTCACGCGTTCGAGCGTTATGCGTTCGTGTTCTGCGTTCTATGGCATAATTCAAGTACGAATTGGCGCGGTACCGAACGCCTGTTATATGTGCCACCACACCACATCAGCCTATATCAGTCCACTGCTGGACATAGGCCTCCCCTAATAAAGGGGGATATACCCATAATCCCCACGCTGGGCATGGGGGTTGGGGATCGCAGGGCACAGCTTCTCGCACCACCGACGCTGCTGCCCGTCAGTGGCCAGGGCATTTAGCTGTGCCGATTTAGGCTGTGGTATGCCGCAATCAGCCGGCCGCCAGAGCCCCGTTCGTTGTTTAGCACGGTGCACGACGTGCAGGTGGGTAGGCTTGAGTTCCGAAGATAGGGGTAGGGGTAGGGTTGTAGGGGGGTATATGTGCATATCCATGTAACGTAGTACAACACAACGAACGCAGAACGCGAACGCGGAAACATTTTCTGTCTGATAGAACCCTTAATATAAATTGATAAAAAAGGGCAGAATAAATTATACATTCTTTTTTTTGTAAAAGTTCATTTTCCCAAAATTGTTACAATAATAATATCAAAACACCAAATGCACCGTTTTGAATGTTGTGATGTAGTCAATAGCTGACGCACTTGCATGCATCGAGCGAATCGATTATAATAAATAACTTTCATTACCTTCTATGTTTCCAAACAGAACGCAACTGTGAGCCTTGGATAAATGATAATAAAGTTTAAAACCGACTAAACATTTGTAAAGTGCTTTTTGATGGAACTTGTTATAAGATCGTTGGTGAGACATCATAGATGAGTTAGATAACAGATGAAATTTCGTAACAAACACTTTTGATTGACAGTGGTTTTAGACTTTGCTGTTACTCATAACTTAAAAGATATATATGTTATAGAATTGGATGTTTTTAATACTAGTATTTTCATCCAAGTCGATGAAAAAACGCAAAAGTTGCATTGATTTACATTTATGTAAGCACTAAGCTAGTGACAACTCCACATGATATCATAGCTATTAATATATACTTACGACATAGCAGACGATCAATTTGTATAAATACCTGAAAGCTTTCTAAAATAAAGTCAAAGTAGATAAAGACATTACAAAATGCCATTGGATCAATTTGTGTACGTAAAAGCTTAACAAAAATAAAGTCAAATAAGATTAGACTAAATGTCAAGCAACAGCTTTGTTTCGAATAAGAAAACGACATTTTAAACGCTTGCTAAAGTCAGCCACTTTTTGTCATTCATGTGATAACAAAATATGTATATACGGTCGAGTTGAGAAACGTCCTCCTTTTTTGAAGTCAGTAAAAAAAACAGGGCCTGATTCTCGGGAATAATACAATTATCATATTAAATATATGTATATCGCAAGATCTGTTAAAGTTCTATGATATACCGTTGACAGTTTTCGCGATATAATTATATCTAACGTGAAATTAATATCAATTCCTGAGATTCAGGCCCCTGGTGATGAGATTTTAACGGCATTTTAGCAAAATGAGACATAAAAAGGTTTTGAAACAAACAGTATAGGTGTCACGAAGGATCTATATCCCTCTGACTGAATTAAGGCTGAACAAACGATTCGACCAATCCTAGTACTATTCGAACCAAAAAGGAACCACGTCGCTACTTGCAGTCAACTTCTGAGGGAAATAATATCGTATGTTAGTAGTATCTATACCTAGTTGATATTTTAAAAATAAATAATAATGATTATGTACACAGTCGACCACCTGGGCCACTCTCAAATTCAAATCGGAGTTTGAATAAGGGTTACGGTTCAAGGGACGAAATCTTTACATTTTGTTTATGAGCCGAAGTAAGTTTAACATATATTCAGTCGTGCCGACATCCGGCGGACAATATTTCATTCATAAGTTGCGCCTCAGAATAACACGTTGAGTACCTACTTACATGATGTGTGCTAGGCTTGGTTTTGTTTGCGTAATTTTCCTACAGAAATACATATAAATGTGTCTACATATTTCAAGGGAACTTGGACAATGAGTTTTACTAAAAGTCAGTCATGCGTAGGTTGACTGTGCAGAACAGCGCTGAACCTTTGCCAATCAGTCGTGCTTGCTTGGTTGTTTATTCATTTATTTATTATAAAAAGTCATCAACATAGTATACACCGTAAAAAGAAAAACAATACACAGATTCAAGTACATGCTAATAGCTACTAAAATAATATATGACATGGTTTGGTTACTTTGGCTTCTTGGTATATCTATATTTACCAAACGATACTTTTTTTGTGATATTGGTAAAAAACTATTATGTTTGAACTATATTGGAACTACTTCCTATAACATCGTCAAAATTGAATCATCAAAAAGCTTAAATCTATTTTCATTTACCTACGTTTTTATCGGGTAAACTGGTTGATGAATCCATTGTTTACGCATCCCGGCTAAAAGCTTTATACTAACGTAAACAAACAGCTAACATGCATATTTATACGGAGGGTTATCAACGCTTGGGTGACCCACTGAGATCTCTTCACGCATCGCTTAAAGGTTTTTAAACTTGGCTTATAAAAAATAAGTTTCTACACAAACATTCATTTTAATAACATTCAAATTTAATGCCACTAAATCACGTCTTCTTCTTTGCCTGGCCTTTTCCCATTTTATTGGAATCGTCCCTTCGTATCATGCGTCTCCAGGTAGCTCGATCCTGGATCGTCTCTTTATTGACTTGGGCTTCTTTGAGGTTCTTATTTACTACGGACATCCATGTTATTGGGGGGTCTTCCTCGTCCTCGGGGTTTCGTTTCGATATCCAACACTTTTCTGGTCATGTGCTCGGGGTCGCCTCATAACGTGTCCGTACCACCGCAGACGGCTCTCCTGTAGTTTATCTCTCACTTTGAAGGTGCCTCTTATGTAGGGTTTGTAATTCGAATATTCGATTATTCATTTTATTCGAATATCCGCTCCAATTTCAAATTCGAATAATTCATTTAAATTATCCGAACATTCGAATAGTTAATAAAGTAATAAATAAAACAGAATTATCAAATGGAACAGCTACTTTAAGTCATCAGACACTGAAAATCGCAGCCGAAGCAACCCAGAGACAGAAAGCAATGATAGCCACATTATGTCTATGAAAGTTCACCTGCACCGCAAGCTACAAAATGACGCAACTGAATCCTTACAGCTGCGACAGTCCGAAGAGGTCTTGGATCTTGGCACTAAAAACCAAGTGGAGATGAGTCTCTTTGACAGCGTTGGACAACGTGGTACACATTTAACCCGAGTATATAATTTACTGCTCTCCATCCCACCCTCCAATGTCGAAGCTGAGAGGGTGTTTTCTTCGGCGAGTTACTTGTGTCATCGCTAAAGAACAAGGATTAATGCTAATACGATTACGAGGCAGGAGGAGCTCCTCCTGCCTTCAGAAGTTCTGAAGTAACACCGTCTTCACCGGGGGCTTTTCCATATTTAAGCTGTCTCAGGGCCAGTACGACCTCGTCTTGGCTGATCTCTGGCAGGTCGTCGGTATAGTGGCGGGTGATGGTGGCTCGAGAATCGTGGCTGCTACGTTGGGGGCAAGGAGCATGTGCCGCTTACAGTCGGCCATAAAAGTCAGAGGACACACGATGGCCGAACCGTCTTGTCAAAGCCGGAGATATTATCTGAGGTAGAGACCTCAGATAATATCTCCGGCTTTGACAAGACGGTTCGGCCATCGTGTGTCGTTAACTTCGTCAGGTGGCTCCTGCCAATCTGCTGAGTGAATACTTTGGACTCTCGGTTTCGCTCTATTGCCTCTTCAATTAGGCGTGTATTGGAGCTCCGAAGGTCGTGCCGTATTATCTTCGCAATTCGCTTGTTCAGGTCTGACCTCTCTGATGAAGTGGCCTGAGTGGTTTCCCGTCTTTTTGTCATCAGCTGAAGAGTCTCATCCGTGAGTTTAGACTTCTTGCCTTTAGGCTGCATTTGGCAGAATTTGATGCCCTCGTCCCTTAACGTTCCAACCAAGTTTTGTAGGGCCTCATCAACGTCATCGGTAGGTTCCACAGCAGCGAATCTGTCACCAAGAAGCTTTTGAAAACTCTCGGTGCCCGCCATGATATAGAGTAGATTGGGTCGGAGCGTGGACTTCATCAGACGGTTTCTTTCCAGCTTTCGATTGATATTCAGAGAGCCTCGGACAATTCTGTGATCAGATCCGGTGTTGAACCTGTTGATCACGGGAAGTCTCTGATTATGTGCCTTTTATCCGTCATGATGAAGTCGATCTCGTTTTTGGTCACAGTGTCGGGGCTACGCCATGTCCACTTCCTGTGGGGGTTCTTCTCGAAGAACGAGTTCATCAAGAAGAGCCCCTCCTTCTCTAGGAAGTTGACCAGCATTTGCCCCCTGTGATTTCTACACCCAAAACCAAGCGGGCCCACTCTGGATTCGTCGCCAATTTGGACTCCCACTTTGCCGTTAAAGTCCCCCATAACAACGTTGAAGTGAGCCTTCGTGGTGTTGTGCAAGACTTTGGATATGTTCTCGTACATATCCTCCACTTCATCATCCAAGTGTGCCGAGGTCGGTGCGTAAAAAATTGCATGAAGATAATTCATATCTTCATTCTATACCTCTTGGATAGTCGAAGGATCAGGTTCACTACCCTGGTCGACACAATGGAGATTTCTTCAACGTTGTTAGAGAGGGCCTTATTGACGAGAAACCCTACGCCACCCTGGGATGTTTGGTCACCCTCGCGGAAGTACAGAAGGTGGCCCGAGTTTAGGGTTATGGTGTCCTCTCCCTCTCTACGGACTTCACACAATACCAGAACATGCCACCTAATGTTCTCCAGCTCCACTTGCAACTGCGCTAGATATTCGTCGAGCCTCAGGATGCGTCCGTTAAACGTAGCCAGGGTCTGATTTTTAGGTAGCCAGAGGTAACCCGGGAATTCCTAGCACCCCTTGTCCCGGCGTTACCATGGTCGCTACCTGTATGGCCAGGAATAGCGGGACGGCCGGGAACTGGGGGCCATCTCTTTTTTACGTCTTTCATTATAGGGGTGTATGCCCATAATCCCCACGCTGGGCATGCGGGTTGGGGATCGCAGGACACAGCTTGTCACACCGCCGACGCTGCTGCCCGTCGGCGGTCAGGGAATTTAGCTGTGCCCGTGTAGGCTGCGCTATGCCGCAATCAGCCGGCTGTCAGCCTCGTTCGTTAGTCAGCAGGGTGCACCGCGTGCAGGTGAGGTTGGCTTGGGTCCGGAAGTTGGAGGTTGGAACACCTTACCCCCTTACTTAATAAACCTGAATGAAAATATTACTTACCCTGGTTACTAATTAATAATGTAGATAGTTTATTGTGAATATAAAATAGGTAGGTACCTATCTGAACTGGACACCAATTTAAAGATTACTTATCCGAGTTGTAGTTTAAGTAGCTTAGCTACTTGCTAGTTATAGTTACTTTTCTTATTATCTATTCTAATCATTCATAATATCCGACTAAAAGCTATACATAACCTAAGTTTACTCTGTAAAACGATAAATGTGTTTTTTAAATTAATAAACAATAAAACTAAGTAAAATACTTGCTTTTATTTGAATAGAATTATGCGTCTAGCTGCTCTTGAGTGTGTTGAATTGATTTTGTATTATTTTCAAACAATTTTAAAAAAATATTCGAATATCCGGATATTCGAATATTTAGCTGTAGAAGTATTCATTTTATTCGAATAGTAAAATTTAACGAATATTGCAAACCCTACTCTTATGTGTGTGTTTCTGACGTGATCCAGCTTAGTTACACCACCTGCCACCTGAGCATCTACATCTCAGCGTAGTGTCATCGATTTTCATGCTGCTTTTTGAGTGGCCAGCATTTGGCTCGGTATGTCATGCCCGGTCGGACGGCTGCTCTGTACACTCGTCCCTTTATTCGCACGGGCATTCAGCTGTCGCATAGCACACCGAATAGTTCTCTCCAATTCATCCACCCAGTATTTGTGCGAGGGATGACATCAGTGTATATTGACCCATCTTTACTGATGACTTACCCTAGGTACTTGAAATGGTCCACTTCTTTTAGTTGGGTGTTCTGCAGACAGATGGTGTGTTTGTTGTTGACGCCACTAAAGTTGCAATGCTCGGTCTTCTCTCTGCTTATTCGCAGACCTGATGTTTCCAGAGCTTCCCTCCACTTTTCTAAAATCTGCTGTAGGTTGTTCACATCTTCACTGATAATGACGACGTTGTCCGCATATAGGATGTCCCATGGCGGTGCACGTTGTAGATTTGAGGTGAGATGGTTCATTACGATATTAAATACCAGAGGGCTGAGTGCGGAACCTTGGTGCACACCAACCTTTACCTCTAATTCATCGCTTGTTCTCGTCGCACTTTGGTTGACACTTGGTGGTACATATCTTTGATAGTCATTATGTAATACTCCAGGACACTCTGGGCCCTTAGAGCGTGCCAAATTAATCCTCTCGGTACCCGGTTGAAAGCTATTTCTAGGTCGATGAATATCATGTGCAAGTCTGTTTTGTTGTCTCTGTACTTTTCCAGCAGTGTTCTGACCGAATGTATGGCATCAGTTGTGGATACCTACCGGCGACGAATCTGCATTGGTTTTCAGTGACGCTAGTTATTTCAAGAAGCCTTTTGTTGATGACTCTTTGACTCTTTCCCATATTTTGAATAACACAAAATCATGATAGTAAAAATATTAAAGCAAATGCTCCCTCCTCTAAAATTTTATTATCAATGTAAATTCATAAAATTTGACAGCAACACAATGACATACGACATCAAGATCAAGACCCTGTCTATTAAACATTGTTACTACAGGTACCATGAAATAAAACTTACATTCATGCCACTTTTCTACGAGTTAAAAACCTACAATTGTCAAGATTAAAATTGCATCTATAAAAGTTTACAAATAATGTCAAAAACTTTTGTAATTTTCTCAGAATTGTAGTTACAATTTGGTATTTTTTTACCATCATTACTGTACATAGCCAATTTGTTATAGTACTTAACAGAAACTTGTGGAATTGTAGATGTCACCTGTCATTCTATTTTACAAATTTGTGTCCCATGTTACGCAGTGGACTCCTATAGGTTGTTAATGGTGATGATGAATTAAACTAATTTGTATAGTTTGTAAAATATACATTGACATTGTGACAGTGTAATGGCTTTTCATTGGTTTTGACAACCAAATTGGTTTTTGTCATTGTTCATCATTGATCGACGTCATTACTAGGTGTATGTCGATTTCAACGTCCCGCGTAACAAACCAACCAAAATGTAATACTTTCATTCATAAAAAAATATACATAGGTAAACTTTGAGTACCGTCACACCGAATAGGCGTGTTAACAAGATAAAATTATATTACAATGGTTCCAACCTATTTTCTGCTTCGCCTATAATCTTTCAATCTCCTGTAACAAGTAATATATAGACAATGAAGTCAAGGTAGTATAGTATGTCAGTAGACAGACTATCCAGTTTCCACCCACATCCCACAAAAGGAAAGAAATCGTCAAACACACGTCAAATGACGCGATCTTTTATCCAGTCTCAATAACACCTTCAAGACAATGCCTTCTTGAGGTCAATGACTCTGCGTGATACCATATATTTCTTTTTCGCTAACAAAAGCTTCTTTTTGGCGTATGGAACTTGACTTGATTATTTATTCCGTAACAGCCTGCGCACATTGGACGACAAGTGTCAGCGATTAGACGCTACGACAAGCTGCGGGGGACAATTTTCATACTTTTTGTTCAAAGCTTGACACACACGGCGATAATCGCGACAGCCAGATAATATGACAAGCGCTCGCGACTAAGCGCGACGACAAAGCGTCGTGTTTGCGAGGTCTGTAAGTCATGTAAAATTTGTATTAGAAAACCTACTTGTCGGCTAAGTTCATCATCTTCGAGTTTTGTTTAGCACGTTAGGTTAGAGCGGGGTTATTGGCAGTAGAGTCATTTGGTATGTAGTTATGTGCGTTATCTGTGTTATCGTGGTTTGAAACTCCATTGGTTAGGTTCTCCATTCTATTATTCATTAAAATTGTAAGCAAATCAAACTTGGTAGGTAACAAATATATAGGAAAGTGTAACACTTTACTTTATCTAACTTGGTATTTAAATTATCGAAATTTTAATATTTTTAAAGTAACTATATGATTAGTATCTAATATTTTTGTTATATGTTTATAATAATTATGATGTAATAGATTGTATTTAAATATCTAATCAATTTCGATTTTTTTTCAATGTTTATGAATGTTCAAAAAGTTAGCTTTGTTATTTTCTTTAGGTTTTCCCTAATTTCTTTTTTCCCAAAAACACCCCAGTATTGAGGCGAACAAAACAAAACTGAATTTCAAATCGGTTAATCAATTTATGTGTTTTTGCAAGACACTGCATGCAAAAAAATATCGTGATTTGACGTTTTATGTTATTTCCTCAGAATTACTGAAGACACTACAGTCATTATTCTGAGCTTATTTCATACCTATCCGTCAGGGCTTCAGATATGTTGCCAAGCCTCTCAAAAGAATTGGTAATTTTTTATGTCAATTTGTATTCAAGAGGTCGTTGATTGAAAAAATATTTTTCTTTGACGAGTAATCTTTTTGTATTCGTAAGAAAATTGTGTTTTTATCAAATAATTCTAATATGTTTATCGCTGTTTTGTAATAAAATAATATCATCAGCCACAACTTTATGATTTCGACTGCGGCAATAAGTTTTTTTCAGCAACGGATGTTTTTTCTGACGCTGTTTTCCCTGAATTCGGGAAGATTTATTTTCTTATCGTCACCACGCCCAGGCAGAGGCAGAGATATCCATAATTATATCTGGTGCGTATTCTCTCTAGTGAACATAAGACAAAACAAAAAGTTGTGTTATTTAATGTAAATTCGTGACTCTAATCAATACAAAGGCTGGTCAATTTATTGCTATAAGTTTGACATAATGAGAAATATAAATATTATCAGTACAATTGTAAATTTCAATCTCTTTGTCAGCTTAATTCAAGTAAAAACATGGTAAGCTTTATTGTATAATTTTGCAATGCGGGATACAATGCAAATAGATGCAGGCAGCCACACACGACGCTCGAACAACGAAGTTTAAGTCTGTGCATTCATTGTTTTATGACGATTGCAACTAAATTAGAAATCTAGGATCGAGTTGATATTTTTTGTTTTAAAATGTTGTAGTTCGAATTTTTCATCTTCTATTTTTAATGATTGTTATCTCTAGCCTGACAATCATTTGAATTTTATGAAAGTGTTTTATCCCGTGACGAAGTGGTTATCTTCTTCCTTCATATTGAAAAACTAGCACTGCACGCTTGTGTGTGCAGTGTTGTACATAGGCACTCATTGTAGAACATTGCGTTCACTCAAACTGAGGGCTCCCCGTCGGTGCCCTCACCGATGTAACGGTACGTGAAAAATCCTGTTTTTCAATATGTATAATTTACGTTAGTTCATGTTACTCTTCTTTTTATGCTGAACAGAGCAATGTAGGTTACGACTTTACCTAATCTATGGTCATCCTTAAAAATCAAATTTCATACTTACAATTATTATAAATCCAGAAGACTATTTTTTGGATGTTTATTACTCAATCACCGGATTTCGTTAAAATTCAGTAACATTATGTGATTTTGATAAGCCATAATTTGTAATTTTGTAACACAATCTGCATATTATATAAAGCCACTGGTATAAGCAACTAGAACAATAATTAAAACAAAAGTCTTAAATCGTTTTCGTGAGCGAGCGTGAAGACCGGTTGGAATCTACAACAAAAACAGTGTATCAAGGAAAACATGAACCTGCTGGACCGCTTCTCAGTATCAGTCGATGACTCACGCGGACAGTTCTCGTGGTTTTTGAACTCAGAATTGATTGGTTCGGGTTAATCTGTGAGGAATTTGGAATCCGTTGTCGGAAGGGCACTTTTTAACAGGGTGCAATGATCGACATCGGTTTTCGAAATGGATAGCAGAACTCAAAATACTACTTTCAATGTTCTACTGCCAAAAAGCTAAAGTAACAGGTAGTGGTTTTTTTTAAAGTTTTATTTCTTACAGTGTATTTTGAGTGCGAGATGTAGCACGAGAATTTGCAATATAAAGAGTACTATTTTTTATTGAAAAAAATAACAAATACAATTAATTATGTAGGTTTAAATCATTAAAATTCCAAACTCAAATGAATAATTAAGTACCAGTTCTGTAATTAAAATGTCTACTGAAAATGCGGTCACTGCGGTAAAACGGATATTTTTCAATATTATTTCGGGAATAGAGTCTATTTTAACATTTTACAGTTTTATAAATATAACGCTGCCTACCTATTGTAGGCTTGATTAGAAACGAAAATCAAACCGCTTTCGCAACTCAAGGAAAATACATTGCTGGTTTATATTTAGCCAGTCAGACGCATTACCTTTATAAAGTTGGGATGTACCGAATCCGCTTCAGAGAGATCGCTGTAACCTGCGTATCGATTGTCTTAATGTAGGTCGCAGGCTTGCGGGTCAAGGGTCACGGGTAGGTCACCTCACCCAGCCTCGGCAACGTAAATAGTCTGAAGACGCACTCCCCGACCTCCCCCGAGTCACCTACAGCGTTGCCCTTTGTAACTCATAAAATGAACGTAAAAATACAATGTTGGTTATGTCTGAAAATGCTGTGGGTTTTTCGATAGAAGCTACATCGATAATATTTAAATATATAAATAAATAATATAAAGATCACACAACATCATATAGCCTCAAAGAAAGCGAGGCTTGTCTTATGGGAAGCATATGACTGATATACTAAATTTTTTGTAAATACATACACATTATACATAGAAAACATCCAGACCAAAGACAAATATCTGTAGATCATACAAACATTTGTCTCGCGGCGGGAATCGAACACGCAACCTTCTGCGTCTCAGGTTGGGTTTCGCTCACTACGCCACAGAATCCGTCTTATCAATAAAATAATTGTTAGGTAAGAAAAGTCACAGCTGTTATATAATAGTGAGACTAAAATTACAGAATGTCTATAGCTAGTAATAATTAATTATAAAAATAAGCCAATTAAACTTAATGAAGTCTGGCTAAAACAGCTAAAATATATTTATAACATCCTAAATAAAATAAATAAATAATATCAGGCAATTTATTGAATTTGTAACACTTTGAGAACGTTCGAACTTTGATGGCATTCAGATTGAAAATCTTAAGATATTCAAATTATATATTAATAATATTATTCAGAACATTGTCATGAATAATGAAGGAATGAATATAGCTAATCTTGTATTACTTGAAGAAGCTCTACAAATATTGCGAACACAACACATCCGTAGCATCAACAGCATAGAATGACGTATAGCGAATATAAATTATAAGGTAAATATGTAACAATGGAAAAATAATGTAAGTAATGATAACGAAAAAGTTTTTGTTTTCTTTTTTTGAAAAGTTGTTGTAGTAAACTTTGTCACGCCTACTTTATTCTGAAAATATTAATTAATAATAGCATTCGAGGCATATAAATGATAATATTATTCGAGTTTATTTACTAAAAAGGTTTAGTTTATTAAATATATAATATTATTCGAGTTAGAAGTATTCACTCAGTAGCTTGGCAGGAGAGCCACCTGACGAAGTTAACGTCACACATTGGCCGGACCGTACTGTCAAAGCCGGAGATATTATCTGAGATAGGGGACTTTTATGGCCGACTGTACGCGGTACATGCTCCTTGCCCCAAACGTAACAGCCACGATTCTAGAGCCACCCTCACCCGCCACTATACCGACGACCTGCCGGAGATCAGCCAAGACGAGGTCGTACTGGCCCTGAGACAGCTTAAAGATGGAAAAGCCCCCGGTGAAGACGGTCTTACTTCGGAACTTCTGAAGGCTGGAGGAGCTCCTGGTGTGCAGGAGCTGCGGAACCTCTTCAACTCCGTCCTTCACTGTGGGAGAACCTAGGGCGTGGAACGAGAGCTTGGTGGTTCTGATTTTGACGAAGGGAGATAGGACACTTCTTAAAAATTACAGACCCATCTCGCTATTGAGTCACGTCTATAAGCTCTCTCGGGTTATTAAAAATCGAATTCCAGCCACTGGAGCAGGCCGGATATGGCACCATAGACCACATTTGCAGATGTCCGAGGAGTATAATCAGCACCTGTGTCTGGCGTTTTTAGACTATGAGAAAGCCTTTGACTCTGTAGAAACCTGGGATGTCCTGGAATCCTTGCAGCGATGCCAAGTGGACTATCGTTATATCGAAGTGTTGATATGTCTGTGCGAAGCTGCCACTATGACTGTCCGAGTACAGGACCACCAGTCTAAACCCATCCAACTGCGCCGCGGAGTGAGACAGAGAGATGTCATATCTCCGAAACTGTTCACAAGCGCGTTGGAGGATATGTTTAAGACGCTGGACTGGAAAGGTATGGGCACAAACATAAACGGCGAGCACATCTCACACCTGCGATACGCTGATGACATAGTCCTAATGGCGGAGTCGCTGGAGGAGCTGCAACAGATGCTGGACGGCCTAGCATCAGCCTCGCGAAAGATAGGTCTCGGCATGAATTTGGACAAGACCAAAGACATGGTCAATGACCGAATTGATCAAGGTCCTGTCGTCGTTAATGGACACCTCCTTGAAGTTGTTTCCGTGTATATATACCTCAGCCAGATATTGTAGTTGGGTAAAAACAACTTCGAGAAGGAGGCTAAGAGGAGGATACGCTAGTTTGGGCAGCACTTGGAAAACTACGTCGAGTTTTCTCGTCACCCATGCTATGTATGAAAACGAAAGTTTTCAATCAGTGCGTCCTACCCGACATGACATACGGGGCCGAAACGTGGACACTTTCAACACGGCTAATCCACTAGCTATGGAACGAGCTATGCTCGGAGTTTCTCTTAAGGATAGAATCCGTAACGAGTTTATCCGCGATAGAACTAAAGTTTTTGACATAGGCTCAGAGTATTAGCAAGCTGAAGTGGTAGTGGGCTGGCCATATCTGCCGAAGACCCGATAACCGTTGGGGTAAACGAGTTCTTGAGTGGAGACCGCGGCTCGGCAAACGTAGTGTAGGACGCCCTCCGGCCAGGTGGGGTGACGATCTGCGAAAGGCTGCTGGTAGAAGCCGGATGCGTCGAGCTCAGGACAGGGCGCAATGGCGCTCATTAGGGGAGGCCTATGTCCAGCATCGGACTGCTTTGGCTGATGGTGATCATGATTCGAGTTAGATAGGAGGAACCGCGAAATTGATGACCCAACAGTCCTTTCAGCATCAATCATCCTTATGTTACTTTCATTGGACAAGACAAAAAAAAGAATTCCCTTAACACGTTAAGACGACCAATATTCCAATCCAATAAAAATAATCTAAACAACAACACCAATCACCACTGACATCTGAATCCATTCAAAAGATCGTAAATTCCTTCATAAGTAAACAGCATGCACTTTCTCACGATGCACAAAGCCAATTTTCCACAAGAGTAAAAACAACACAAATTCAATTAGGGAAATGGTGTTGCAAAACAGAGGGGTACGATGAAATTTATACGAACACAGCATAAATAGCAGCGGTGAGATCCATTCACCAGATGGAGCCACTGGGAGTAAACAAAACGTTCTTTAGCGGAAGGAAGAAAGTATTATGCAAGATAAATAGGATTCTGAAGAGCTCGGGGTGTCAAAAAAGGGAGTATCGTATATGGGCGGAATTTAGCTTGATTAAATACTAGCAGTGGCACAAACATTCGAAGGCCTATTTGTAACAGCGGATAATGATGATGATGATGATGATGATGAAATACTAGCAATAGCTCTTCTCGGGCTCTCCCAGTGAATGCCAATACGAGCATATTCAGGATACAGGCTAAAGATGATGTTGATGATGATGGAATACTAGCTTTCGCCCGTTACTTCACTGGAGTGTTAGCTGGTTAAAAGAAGCCTGCATGTTGAACTACATGTTTAAATTTTAACGTGGATAGTGAACAAACATTCCACATCTCAAATCTTTTTTACAAATAACTTTTTTCCAACTGTTTTTTTTTCGAAGAAGAAGAAGAGTCTTTTAAGTTGACGATACATGTCAAACCTCCTTCTCGCTCGCACAATTCAAAATTTTAGAAGATATAAAATCACCAACTGTAAGTTATGCAAAATAGCATGAGCTTATTACGTTTAGTTTGAAGGCAATCAAAACTTATCTTTCGAAGCTAAAAGCTACCAAATACTAATTTCCCCAGAGACTACAATATATAGCGTTTCAAAAAGGATGTTTTAAGTTTTTTAAAGGGTCAGCAACGGCATAGGCTACGGGAACCGCTTACCATCAGGAAGGAGAACCGTATGCCTGTTTACTAACTTAGTTGTATATAAAAAAGACAAATTTCCGTAAGTGTGTGCATCAAAACATTCAAAACGACATTTCTTAAAATTAAGAAGACAAGTACCAGGTACTTAATAACTGTAAATAATGTAAATAACTATTTTGCGATTATCGGGCTCAGCTATTTATAATTTCCCATCATTTTGATAACATATAAATAGATTATAAACTTATTCCCATGCTTTCAAAATGTTTAACGCAATGTAATTCTAATTCCTCCTGGAAATCCTTTGTTCTATTTTATATTCAATGCTTATCAATGACAAGCATTGACCGCCAAATCCCTTGCTTTGTCTGTTATATTTGTTGTATTTTCTCCGGTTTACCTACAAAGTATTGATTATGGCAATTTAACTTTCATTTAGATTTAGTCTACATGACGAGAAACTAATTTGGCTTAAGTTTATATTGTTAAGAAGATACTTTTCAATAGAATACTTATTTGAGGTAGCCATTTTACGGTTTTCTCTTGGAGCCTAGACTTCTAACAAAAATAGTAGTAGCTAGGTAGAAATTTTATCTGATCCTTTGAAATAGAGAAAGTGCAAACAAGCTGGTGAAGGAAATTGGATACGGTTTACAGACATCGAAAGCATTTGTGAAGGAAATCGGAATCCGCAAGAGTACCCTCGAAACAAAACTTGGATCCAATCGTCCTTTCGAAACAAAGGAATTGCAATGAATTTTATGATCGAAGATTGTCCAATGCATTCTGGTTTCCTTGAGATAGTATTTTTACTATTGAAAAGGAATAAAAAACAAAGAGACATTGAGCTCCTTTTAAAATGTTTAGCACACGTAATAAATACATTTACGGAACTAAATACAACTTTTAAATAAATCCTAATACTTATTTGGAATCCATTCGACTTACACATCAGCGAAATTCCGGACGTTTCAATGAAACATAAATCCTATCCTTTGTATAATGGCCAATAAATATTATTTGTATTCATTGCGGCTACGTTTTCCTATCTATTTTGGCAACTCTAGTAAGTATAACAGTATCGGTAGATAAATCTACAGCAGACAACGCCACTACTAGTGGAATCGTCTACTGGCTGGGCATAGTCTATAACCATAAATGATAAAGATGACAAAAACAAGGGTTTCAAAATAAGCCATATATTCTCTATTTTTGATTCTTTTGAGTGAATAAGTACTTCGAATGCGATGTGGATGCGATGCAACTTTGTTTCCCTCCGGATAAATTCAATTTATGTATACAAAACTGAAACAATTAATGAATATGTTTAGTACAGAACGAGACTTCAGAAAAGCTGTTAGCTGTCTACCACAAAAACTCTTCGTGATTACTTTGTTTGCCTTCTTAATTTTGTAGTAGGCTAGCCGTCGGCTAAGGCGGAGCTTAATTTTACAGTTTCTCCTAGAATCAGTTTTCCTGGAACTGCCTGAAATGAGCTAAAAATAAATTCGTTTGAAGAGTCTTAGGAAATTATAGCCCTAACTTGACTTTAGAAATTTCCGAGCAATGCCCATGTTTTGCTTATTCTGTTGCCTTGTTGTTTAATTTATGAATAAAAATGATGTAAAGGATTCCAAATAAATAATAGTAAATTGAATAATGCTAGACACTCAGCAGCATCATCTAGCCCCACAGAAGGCAGTTTTCATAAAATTTTATCTACTTACAATATCCAAAAAATATATAAAAAATATATATAAATACTGTTTCTAAACCTTATTTGGTCTCAATTTTCTGGAGAACTTACAGCCTTAACAGACACACGTTATGCTAGGTTTATATGCAGACGAAAATAAAAACTGAAAACCTCTGGAACTCCTTTCATCTCATACCACATTCAGTGAGCGCTACATCTGGACAATGGGCGCAGTCGGCTTGGCAGAATGAGGGCGCCGGATCGATACCAGACTGGTAGACACAACACGCGCAATACTTCGACGCAGCCCTTGCTATAGCTGTAGTGTAGGCCAGAAGTATTTTGTCGACATGTAAAACGTCTTCATTGAGATTTATAGAAGCTTTTGTCAAAACTATGCAAGATTTAAATAGTTTATATCAAGTGCATATTATCCTTCTGTTCTCCGAGTACTTAAAATAGTTCCATGCAAAGTTTCAATAAGTGTAGGTAAGGTAAGTAGGTACCATCAGCGTATGGTTTGAGAAAACCTACTGATAGATGCTTAAAAGTTATTCAATATTATTCAGGTATTCTGATGTTTGTAATTTACATCGAAATTACGCTCTACAGCTCTTAGAACGAACACCCTCCGGTTTGGTTCCAGGTCAAAAAGCTGCTTGGAACTGGGTTTTGATTTGACATGACCATTACATCATTTGTTTGCTTTTGGGAATTAATAAGATTTTAAATCTATAAAATGGGTATTATAAAATAACAAATACAACTTTATCAATAATTTAGTACCTACCTAATAGAAATATATATATATAAAACAATCATCATCTATAGCAGTTATCTGTTGACCATAGGACTCATCACAAGAAAAGTACCTGTATAATAACTAATCTGATATTGTCTTAGGGCCTCCCTTAGGAGTAAGAGTTGAGGCCAGGATGCCATGGCACTTTGCTAAGTGCCATTGCACAAAAAAAAATTAAAAAATAAAATAAAATAAAGTAGTTAAAGTAAATTTACTAAGTGTAATTACATTACTATGTAATTACACTTAGTAAATTGCCATTACGTCCTGTCCTCAACTCAATACATCGAGCTTCTGCCATCAGCCCTTTGCATACCATCACTCCTTCTTTGGCCAGCAATACAACCAAATAACCGAACTGAAGGATTTATATAAAAAAAAAAACTACAATATCCCAAATCATTTGTGACGGAAATTGTTTAAACACCTTTACAAATATGTGATTTGTGAAAACGAAGACTGCAGTCTGTTGAACTTATTTACTTTGATTAATTACGAGTAGGTATGACGGTGGTTAGTGGTCCTACTTTAAATGTACATCTATAAAAATCATATACTTCATTAAGAGAGAGAGAGAAAGATATTTTCACTTCTCTTGCTCAAAAAGTGTATCATAATAGTGTAGCTTAGCGGGCCTAAAACTCGAGTTTAATACCTAGGGCTAAAAAGTATTTTTTCTTTTTAATTTTTGTCTAAAATCATCAGCCCGTACAAAGCATTCGTTCTCTTATATAAAAACTCGACTTCTTGGTGCTCCGTCAATCTTTTTTTTTGAAAATAGAACCGTCTTGGTGATGTTTTATGAAGGTTGATTCTTCCCTTCACGGTAGAATGCGAACTGTTTCGTTGAGGGTTATTGAAGGTATAGAGATTTAAAAAAAAGATGGTATTGGCGCTAAATCTCTAGAATTTTCTTCATTCCAAATCACAAACTTTTACGTTTAACTTCCTGACTTTAACTTTCAAATTGTGAACGTGAAAAATGTCATCAAGTGATAGTGAAGATGCTAATATGCAAATGGAAGAAAAGGGCAAAGAAATAATTATGAATCTGTTGCCGACAAAATCACGTGAAATATATTTAAAGAGTTACGAAAATTTTATGAAATGGAGAGATGAGAAACGTGTGGATTCTTTTACAGAAGGGGTTTTTCTCACTTATTTTGATGAATTATCGAAAAAATTCAAATCGTCGACTCTTTGGAGCACATATTCAATGTTAAGAATGACCTTAAAAACGAGACACGACGTCGATATTAAAAAATATGTAAATTTAACGGCTTTACTGAAGAAATTGTCCACTGGATACAAGGCAAAAAAATCTAAAGTCTTGACGACACAAGAAATCGAAACATTTTTAAATAACGCTCCAAATAAACAATACTTGGCAACAAAGGTAACCTACTTATGTACTCTACTCAAACTAAATAAATAGATATCTACCTACATACCTAAATTATGTACCTAGGTTATTACGATTATTAACACACTTATTTTTTTGTTCAACAGATTGCTTTAATTTATGGAATCAGCGGTGCATGCAGAGGAATAGAGCTTGCCAATATAACGCTAGAAGACGTAGAAACGGATACAAACCTACAAGCTGTGAGTCTGCCGAACACGAAAACAAACAAAGAGCGTAAATTTGTCATCAGTGGAGAATACCTTAATATAGTTAAAGCCTATCAGGAGTTACGTCCCACTAATGTTTCAACGAGAAGATTTTTTCTAAATTATCAAAATGGTAAATGCACAAGGCAAGTCATAGGCAAAAATAAATTTGGTAACATGCCTAAAGATATTGCCACTTATCTAAATTTACCAAATCCGGAACTCTACACGGGCCATTGTTTCCGCAGAACATCCGCGACTCTGTTGGCGGACTCTGGTGCGAATATAACGACATTAAAACGCCACGGTGGATGGAGGTCCGATCAAGTGGCTGAAGGTTATATAGAGGACTCTATACAAAACAAGTATCACGTCACGCAGCGGATTATGGAAGGAATCAATATTCTACCAAACATTACAGAACCCCAAGCATCTACATCGCGGGATTGGATGAATATGTGAACTCAGCTGAAGCCGCGCAGGAAACTCAAGCATGATTCGAGTCTCTCCAACTTTTACTCCACAACAATCAACTCAAAATATTATCACATCCCAATCACAGAGAACCGAAATAAAATTGCCCGGGAAAAACATATCACTAAACATTCAAAATTGCTCTAACTGCACATTTAATTTTTAATAAAATTTCTGAAAATTGACTAATTTGGAATTGTTTTATTTTCTCGCAATCGAAGTGAAAAGTAGAGTGTTTTACTCGGGCCAAAACCACCCATTATAACTCGGTCTTGTCATCCTCCCTCGCTAAGCTCGGGAGTATAACAACCTCGTATATAATGGGATGGTTTAGTCCCTTGTAAAACAATCTACTATTATATGTCATGAACCGTAATAGGTACAGAGTTGAAATTTACACAGAGTGTTATTCTATGACCCCTATAACAAATAATAAAAATTGTTTAAACAGTGCATCGTGTTATACACTCATTATGTCTTGTACGATGATACGGAACCCTTCGTGTGCGAGTCCAACTCGCACTTGACCGGTTTTTTCATCATCATTGTCACGTGTGCAAGTGCAACACTTACTCAGTCTAAAGCCACACATTATGTTATTGGTGTCAACTGTACCTTAATGTTATCTATTTATAATTTTTATGCTTATTTTATTTCGCAACTTTATTGCAGCACCTACAGTGAATAATTTATATTCTTTTGAAAGATAAACTACAATCTATGCTACATAGGTAGGTAATCTAAGTTCCCAGTCTCATTTCAATGCGATCTGTGACTTGTATGGCGTCATCTCGTCGACTCTTTTGTGAATATATTCTGCTGCACTCGAGTGCTCATTGCACAATTTGTTTTCATTAGAACTTTACGCTTTATGGTAAAATACATAATATTACTTTACCTTTAAAGTACCACTAAAAGTCAGAATACATTTAATTTACTGAAGATTAGTTCATTAGTATTGATTGCTGGGCTCTATGTTTTGAATATTTGTGTAGAATAAATTACACAGGATAAATTAAGATAACGTTTTCTTTCGCATCAAACATTTTAATAACATATTCTCATTTCATAAATTAAAACTTATTTTATGGATATAGACCAAGAACCACTATTTGAAATTGCAACTGATCTAAATCGAACAGGAACAAAATTGTCATGACACAACCATGATGGCAGTAAGACGTGGGCAGCCGTTATCCATAGGTATCAGTATCTCAAATAAAATCCATAATTAAATATCTGTCAGATAAAACCGAGCCAGGTGAAGTGGGCGATTATTTACGACCACCATAAAAAGATACAAAGGATCATCCGGATAATGCCGAAGTAATTACATTGCCTGAGATTCAATCTTGGTGAATAATGCCAGTTTTACACGAGCGCTATACGATTATACGATACAGTAATATAAGTCATTATTTTAGACTGATCTTTTAAATTAGGGGATCCAATGTTAATTAATTTGATAGTATTTCCGTTTCTTTCGCGAATATAAGATAAGTAGTTCCGACGAAATTAAATTGACGGACTGACTTTCTTTTTTATAAGTGCTTTGAGAGTTTAAGACCGATTTGTTATTAACATAAAAATAAAAGCATATGTCAGTAGGTAAGTCAAATTAAAGAACCTTGTAGACGGCTCTCAAACTATCAAGAAGATTATTGATCGGTTCAATATAAGGTTGTAATCGATCTTACTGTACAAACACCTCAGTCAAGCAAGGCAAAATAATATTTGTAGATCCTTGAAATATAAATCATTTTACAATACGCTTATAGCGGCTTGATTGCGAAATATCACATTTACATAATACGGCATCAATAAACTGCCGCCGGGTTTCAATAAATACCATTAAATCCATATACTATCGCTAGTTTGGAACGTGTATGAAAATTTAGTACTGTTATCTTTTGCGTACAAAATTGCTTGCATCTCGGAAGACATTGCATCGTAAAAATCTATTGAAGACAATTCTACGTGTTCAATATTATACCCCGTATATCCAAATGGTCTGGAACATGAAAAATGAATAAAACTATTATGCAAACAGTCCAACTTGTACGAACAATGATCAATTTTGGAGTTCGCTTTATTTGAGAAGTTCGTTGGTGGTGGAACATTCAGGGTCCTAGCTATAAAGCCATTTCATTCTCTTGCTCTTTTATTAGTCGCATTTGCAAAATGTCACCATAGGAAATCAGCTTAAAGATTAGTTAAAGTAAGATAAAGAGAGGTTGGAAATGTATTGAAAAGATTAGTATTTATTTGCTTAGTAATTTTCTCAAAAGATACACGTAAATGAAACCCAGAGCTCGTAAATTAACGAGCACCTAAGGATTTTCTAAGAAAGTCATAATTATAATTATCCTTTCATAGAATACCACCAACCATATTATTGTATAGAACCAGTGCTTTCGAAGGCAAGTAATATACAGGCTAGTTCTAACAAAAGTAGTTTCACCTACGCTACTTTGTTACATAAGTTATATTCATGAAAAAAATACCTCAGCTTATGAAAACGTAACTTCTTTTCAGTATCGCGTGTAAAATATACAGTAGCTACGAAAGGGATACCGAGGTCGTCCCTCGTCCTTGCCATTTTTGCCTTGGTTTTATGAATGCATTTAATATATTTGGTCACAATAGCCATGCTGTTGCAACTGTATCCATTGTCTGAATTTATTCATGTGTCCAATACCGGAAACGTTTAATTCGCTTTACTATATTGTTTTCTGTTTATATTCTTTTTGAATTATTTTCTGTTTTTTTTACAATCATAGTCATATAGTTTCATCAATTATGTATGATCTACATTCAAGTTTAAAAGAATTTAAATTTGAAGTTATTCTTAAACAAAAAACTAAATCCAACTTGATATAACTTGGTATACCGTTATATTTGAATATCTTTATTGGTTAAGTTGATTTGGAAACGAAGGTAAAGAATCGTACAGACCAAGAGAGAAAAATTGTAGTTAAGTTATCATAAACTTTTATATAAAGATTTCTTAAAATATTTTATTTTTATCAGAAATGTTACATTACAAAATGTTTACAATCTTGCTATTTTGCTGTTAGTTCATAGCTAGTAAGTAACATCGTCTCTGAATTAGCATAGAAATCGCTTGCGGATACTATGTGGACACTTGAGAAATACTTATGCTGCTAATGTGTGGTAGGTTTCTACAAAGACGGCGATGATAGGTTTCAATAATGCATTCTCTACCCTTAATCTTATTTTAATTGCTTGAAAAAGTAGATTTTCTATATTACATGCATTTTCACAGTAAACTTGATAGTCGTAGAAAAAGTGTTCATCTAGTTAATTTTATATTTTATAAACTATTTCTCCCTCATCGTAATTCTTGTTTCAGCATCATCTTTATATTCGTGTTTCACATCGCCATAACTTTATGACTTACTTTACTACAAACGATAGTTCAAGAATAAGCGAAGTTGATATTGAGTTTAATTAATATATCTTGTTTGGATTATAGTATTATTACTTGTACAGGACCTTCTTTCTGATCCAGTTATACACTGTTTTATTAAACTACTACACACTCACAGTAGTCACATTGTTCTAGGGTTAATTATTATATTATTGACATTTAGCTACTTCAAACTCTTTCAAATATCTGAATTCCATAAATTCATACATTCAATTTTTCATTCACTCCATACACTTCCACATTTCATTCATTTCATAGATACATAGACATTCGTAGATTCCAGTTCAATTACTACGACGTTTATTGGTATGATTTTACGTCTCATTAATAAAATTGAGCTCAAGTGAGCCAGGAAGCTCACGACTGAATAATATTTGAAAGTATTACTTGATATCCATATGGCACTAATCTCATAACTTTACAATACATTACGACATCCGTATAATCGATTTGATGACTATCGTGTTATGATGCAACAAACAAACACAATCAGTCTAGGTCAAAATCAATCATACCATATTTGCTCCCGACATACTTTTGAGAACTCTGTTTAGCAATAAGTTGTTATGCAATTTACATCTTTAATGTACGTGTTCGATGTCTCAGAGAGCATAAATGGCGCTCTTCTAATTCTTTTGTATTTGCATCGTATTGCCAAACATCCTGTTGGGCGATAATTAATTGTAATATATATTGTGTTATTTCTCATTCAGACGAATTCTTGCTTAAAATAATAATTTATTCTTTTTGTTTATCTTCACTTAGCTTCAACTTTTTGCACTTATTTTTATTTTTATTTTATCTTCTTCAACGGAGTGTGCCAATTTTTAAGTTCATAGATATATTTATTTCTCGTATTGTACACATACACTGGCATACTTTTCAATGATGAAGAGTCTGATAGAAAAGACAAACAAGCCATAACAGTAAGAAATAAAATTTATTTTCTTCTTCAAAGTCTTTACAAATAGGTTTTCTTAAAAAGAATCATTTTTACCAAGGTCCTTAAACACAGCGGCGTCAAGACAGTAAGATGCTATAAAATAGCTACGTGATATCCCCGCGCGAGTCGCCAATGGCTCCAATCTCATATCTCCCTACTCTGAGATCTCGTGTTCAACGTAAGGCGAGAACTGACTGCAAGCGAGCTATACCGCATTAAAACTTGATAGTTGAATAAATTTCCATACGTTTGGACAAACAGTAACAGCCTGCACACATTGAACGACAAGCGTCAGCGATTAGACGTTACGACAAGCAGCGGGGGACAATTTTCATACATTTTGATCAAAGCTACGCACACACGGCGATAATCATTCATTCATTCATTCAAGATATGACAGACGCTCGCGACTAAGCGTGACGACAACCTTCAAAAACAGGCTGAAAAACTGGCTTCTTGAGCAAAATTTTTGCATAAGATTGACGGATTTAGTCTAGTTAATTAGTTAATTGGATATTATAATATACGATTTGAACCTGCGTAATTTTATGCCATTGTACACGATTTTACTTATTTTTTGCATTATTTGTATACTAAATACGATTATTATGACTTGTAAAACATGACTTTTAACAATTATCTGTTATAAATAAAATACTATGACTATGACTATGACTATGAAATTATGAGCTTAATAACTTTTCGGTAAACCTTATCGACTGCAATTGAACATTATCCATCTCCATGTATTGCCTTTTGATTAACGGACTAAAAGAACTAGTTTTTTAATGGATTAGATACAAAAATAAGAAGTTTATCCAAAAAATCACAATGTTGAAGATCGCGGAATGGGAAGGTCGCGGGTTCAAATCCCGCCTGAGTCGAAATTTTTGGTATATATATAAAAATCTTAGATTTTCCCTGAAAAAAAACAACAAACACTTAAAATACAAAAAATCAACATCACAATGTTATTTGGCTTCTGTCTGACTTCCCTTTAAGATGCAGCCAACATCGACTGTCATCTGGCGGGAATACCCCAAGACTTTACATTCACAGTAAGTCTAGAAATCGCATTATTGAAGCACTCCTCAGGGTATCAGCTATCGACATTCGAAAGAACAGATTTGTTACCAACATGTATACGTACGTGACTCTAGCAGTTTTAAATTACATATTCGTTTCATATCTCGCATTGTATGTTATTATGTATTTTTATAAAGATACTTGCTGTTCTGTTGATACTCGTGTAATTGAATATTGGAATATCAAGACTGTTATTTTTATAAAAATTGTCGCTATCAACAATATTTATTTGGGAAAATCATCCGCAGCCTCTCTAAGCTTATTGTAATAATGACTTTATCAATACATTACCTACTTCTTGACTTTCTTTTATTCCAGTTATCTGTTTATACCACTATGTTAAAATATTTATGGGTTACTAAAAGGATATCGATTTCATGTGTCTTTTTTATACACTGGTGAAAAAGATTTTAAAACGGCTAGGCGAATACCGTTGACAATGCTTATTAAAGTTTTTCCCCTTCTGCCTGCATAGCTAAGGTTTAAATTATATGACTTGTGTTTGACCTATACTGCTATTACCTGGAAAGCACATTATAAATTATATTATTATTACTACTGAAACGTGATGCCGCTCCCGTGGGAACTATAACAATTTGCTGGCAATCACCCGCGCCTATCGCCACTGCGCCAACTCAATAATTCATGAAATCAGCTACCTGGCTAAGTGTCCGATAGTACCTAACGCTTTCAGGGAGTCATCTAACCGAACGCAAGTCAGTTGCAGTTCAACTGTGGGTCGTTTGGGTTACCGTCACATCACCACACACCACACCAGCCTATATCAGTCCACTGCTGGACATCGACCTCCCCTCATAAAGGGGGTTATGCCCATAATCCCCACGCTGGGCATGCGAATTAGGGAACTCAGAGCACAGCTTCTCGCACCACTGACGCTGCTGCCCGTCGGTGGCCAGGGGATTTAGTTGTGCCGATGTAGGCTGTGCTATGCCGCAATCAGCCGGCAGCCGGCCGCCAGAGTCCCGTTCGTTGTTTAGCAGGGCGCACTACGTGCAGGTGAGGTTGTCTTGGGTTCGGAAGATAGGGGTTGAAACCCCGTACATAACCCCCCTAATATTCCGAGTCATCCACTAATCTACTCGTAACAACATAGTTGCAGGCTTTAGTTTTGAGAAACATCCATTTCGAGTCAGTCAGTTTTGTCACAGTCGTTATTTCTAAGTAAGTACGTACCATAATATCAATCGTATGTCAATAAGGTAGCTAAGCATATTAAATTCTGTCAGCTAGATATATAATTCCTGTTTGATATGTGCTTTTACGTTTCTGACTCGACTGCATACTAAATAATTAAGTACTATTGACAGACTGCAATCTTACGCCCACCTACATATCCAGGTGACGAAGTTCTTGACGGCAAAGCAATACCATAGGTACGTTTTATTCCCCTCGTGCCACGGTTATCGAACTCGATGGAATGAACAGAAGCATTATAGCAAGGCCATTAGTTGTGACGTAATTCTGCAGAGCCGCTGACCTCGTGTTTGCTTGTATACTAGTATATTCGTATACATTTCACCAAGTTCGTGTAGTCAAAGTCCAAAACGAATGCACGAAACGAAGAATATTAGGTACATCAATTACTGGTATACATTCTGGAAACCAACCTGGTGGTCTGCCATTGCCGTTTTGCTTGTTTGCACAGCAATCGTGGTTTTATTCTCGTGATGACTTAATCGTAATGAGTCGTAAAAAGTTAGCGGTGTCGTAAAAGTGAATTCTCAATCGGTCTGGTCTGGAACTCTGGAGGTGCTGTGGTATTACGACGTGTGCCAGTGGACATAACATTAAATGACTTTGGTTGCTGGCGACGACATGTCTATCTTACGTGTAAAGACGATGAAAATTGTATTATTATATGGCTGAAAATATTAAAAACCACCTCAAGTTTGGATGAAAGTATGAATTGCCTTAAGAATACAAATGAAATTTTTCTTTGGTTATTTAAAAATAGTTCGCAAATATTGCATTCGCGCCCTGAGTTTTCTTTATTGCACTTTTTTCGTTGTACCACTTTCAAAAATCCTAGAATAAAAATAACTTTTAGATAAAGGTTTATTTGTTTCACCCAAATTAAAATTATGTGAGTATCTAGGTAACTATACTAAGGTTAGGTGAGCTTAACTTTAATTACAAATATCACAAAATTAGGTACCTAGATATTTAGATATACTTATGAGTAATGCACTTGAATAGTGGGTAAAACAGGACCCTCACTCAGCATAGGCAGCTTATGAGACAAAGCTCAGATGCTGCGCTGGTTCCCCTTTACAAATGAGATCACGAAAATTAAATATGATAAGAGACCAGACTAAAAAAACAATATCTACTTTTTAAAGTAAATAAATATCTTCTTTTATGAAATGTACAAATAAAACCCTTTAATGTGACTCGACACATTTGTATACTCTTTGTATACCCCCTTGGGAACCTAATATCTTTACAACCCCTATCATGGCATAACCTATCGACCTACCAATTTTATGCTGATTGGATAAATGGTTATAAAGTTATGCTCTAACAAACATATCCAGAAACATACAAAATACCAAGTAAAATCGCCCAAGTTGCCACTGAGGTCTTTGCTCGCTTCGCTCGCTTAATCAATAAATGGAAGGTGTAAGTATAGCGAACTTCGAAGTAAATTATATATATATATATAAATTTAATATGAAGGTTACTCGATACTTAGTTTTTGCTAGGTATTGATTTTCTTTGTTTCGTAAGTTCAAAGGCTTCATGTGGCTATGGAATACAAAACACGTAGTTTTTAATTGAAAAACTATGTTCCTACCAACACACATCGTAGTTCTAGACATACTAATCAAATAGCAATTTTGCTTACAACATAGTAGAAAATGATTAATTCAGCTAAATGTGTCTTAGTCTGCTATAAACTAGACGGCTTGCTCAAGACCTACTTAAAACCGGCAAACGCATTGATGAGGGGAAAGTGGTATATCAAGAATGAGAGAACGATACACAGCGATGCTGTATAAGATACCTCGTATATGTGATATTAGAAGATTTCTAGTTTATGCTCAATGCAACTAAAATATCTCTACTTGTTCACAAAATACTACCTACCACCTACAAAATGATAAGAAAACATGATAAATCAATGTCATCGTAAAGGTTGCACGACGACGGTGGTGGAGGCTCGTTCATGGATAAGCTCGTTGACCTACATAAATACAGCATACAAATGTACAGGTATAATGATGTTAAACTATGCATTTGTTCATAACAACAGTTCAATTATATTACTTATGAAGGTACTCATACTTTACAAACTGAATCACAAGAAACTCCATACCATAATGAGTATGACAATGCAACTAGTTTTTTCCCGCTGATTACAAATGAAGTTACACATCTATTACGTTAGATACCTGTGTGAGAGAGAGAAAGCTGGCGACATTGGTTCTGGAAGTGGGTTGCTGCAAGTGGGTGAGCGTGTCGAGGTCGTGACGTCACGCGCTTTCTCCGCGCCCGCGCAGCGCAGCCAAGCACGTTGTGCAACCGGCCCGATGCATAGGGATGAGCGACGAGTTGTCTTGTCGACACTTGAACCTGTATCCCTGCATAAAGCCTGGCTGTCTCATAGTTTGCCTCAAAGTGACTGATTCAATTCTTGTCTAGTTTGAAAATGGATATCATTTAAAATTTGTTTCAAATCCTTTGCTTTTACTTTTCAAATGAAAACATGAATTGTATATCTTTGTTAACACCAATACTTTCGTGTTTAAAGATAACACTTTTGAGAGCTAATGTAGTAAATATATTTTACATACCACGATGTAGGATTTGTGCGAATGATGTAGGCGCGCTGGTTGACGTGATAGTGTCAGCACAGCTATCATGTCAGCCAGTCTGCTTTTACTTCGATTCATCGAACATCCGATTTTTGATAAGTTTTTCCCAAGTTTATAACAACTTTATGAACCTATCTAACAAAAAGAGTGTGAAATCCCAATCCGTTTAGAATTTTGGGTAAATATATTTTATTATTTTCTTGTACTTACCAAAACTGAGGCAAAAATACATTCATTTGTACACCTATTACTTTATGTTCAAAATGTTAACTGCGCACTCTGCCCCCGCGCATACGTGACTTGAGTGATGAAAGAAAACATTGTTCATGCATTGTATACGTTTTAAGGTCTTACCTCAGTACACATCCACTTGACATACTTTTGAACATACATAAACATACTTAGTGACATTAGAAAAGAAACAAATGTTTCTTTACTTGGGGAGTATAGGTTGCCAAGGCGTAAAGCCAACCAGTCTCCTCATCCAGGAGGAGGCCTGTTCACCAATGGACTTCTACAAGCGGTTGATGTTAATAATGTTAAAATGATTAATCCCTCTATTTCATATCTTCAGCAAAACAATTTTCGTCTAAAGCCGTAAACTAAACATCATATTTTAATCAAGACATATAAAGTATTTTAGAGCACGTACCACTAGTTTTCTTAGAAGGGATTCTTAGGAGCAATATCGCGTATTTTACATATCCACGTTTTATGTTCCTCGTAAAATGTTTAAAGTAAAACTTTATTGTGTAGTGCAGCAGACCATAAAATTTGTTACACACATTTGTATAGTCGTAGTGTATTGGCACAGAGGACTTTAAATTTCTGGTATAAATAGATCTGTATTATGTATTTAGCCTAGACAAGACAAACGAACAAAACCGAATGTAGATAACATTTATTTTTCACTACTGTATACTGCATATATATTTACTTCAACGTTGACCTCGTATTGATTTTAAGGCGATAATGGAAGAGCTGATATTTTACTGAGCTTAAATGATTTAGTACCATCTGAGCTTAAGTACCCTTATTTATGATCCTATGAGAAGCCTAGGATTAAGTCGGCTAAGTTTGGATAATGCCTGCGTCAGTTTAATTTATTAGTTTTTTGATTTTTTGTTTCCGAACTTGGAGTGATCGCTGTATTTTATCATAGCACAAAATTATAGTGGAAAATACAAAAATGTTTTTTTTTCCTTACGAAAAATTAAACACAACCAACTAATGGAAAATAAGCTCACTTGTTCTTGCAAAATGCAAAATGATCTCTACTATTACAGACTTTTTTGTAATTTTCATAATATATAGTTATTTTCTATCTGACTTAGCCCAAAACATATTACACGTATTTGTGGTAGTATCTATATAAATTTACCTATCTAATACGTCAAATATAGTTAGGTATACAAGTACATGTTACAAAGGTTTGTATATGTACACAACATGTGTGCCATAAAACTATAATTTACTTTTACGACGCCAGAACAGTGATCGTTCGATTTTCGCTGAGAACAGTAGTGTCTCCCGCGTCTCGCGTAGGTACCTACAGTGCAAAGTGCAAGCGCATCACAGCAACGTCGCCGCGAACGGCCGGACCGCGACAATGACCCAGTTATTGCACGCGTAAGGCATGTGCTGCGAAGACTAATAATTTTGTTAAGGCGAAGTTATCTTTTGCCGCAACAATGGATACACCAACCAAGGAGTCTACAATAATGCTGCAGACAGAACTGGAGCATACACTGTATGACCGTTACAAAGAAGCTCTTCGTCATTTCAAAGAAGAAAAACAAGAGAGAAAGAAACTTGAAGAACTAGTAGAAAACATGAAAAATCAAATAGAAATTCTGCAACAGCAGCTTAAATGCGTTGTAGAGTCTACCAATGTTCCAACAACATCAAATATGGAAACTTCCTCTAGGCATGCAGAATATGGCACCGATGAGGAAGAACTGGCAAGAGAGACAGAGTGGATAAGAATGAAATCCAGAAAAAAGCGGAAAATGAACACCTCACCCACTTTCTCACCACAAGGCAATGTTGACGTGCCAATCATAGAGAAACCCAAAAAAGTCCCCCCACCACCACCTATTATTGTGGACGGTGTAAACAACTACCAAAACTTTTATGACTCCTTGTCTTTAAAACAGCCCGCTGGTACCTTCAACATTAAGATGCTGAGCGGCGAGAGTGTAAAAGTGAACGCCTGTAATGATGAAGCGTACAGAGCCATAACAAAAATGTTAAATGACAGCAACTGTCCATGGCACTCTTACGAAAATAAACAAGAGAGACCGATAAGGGTTATGGTTAAGAAATTGCCTTTCACTTGTAAGCCTGAGAGGATTATCGAAGACCTTAAAGCAAGAGATTACAAGGTTCAAGAAGCAGTGAATAAATTAAGCTGGAAAACCAAAGAACCGCTCAATATGTTCATGCTCACCTTCAGCAACGAAGAAGATATTAAAAAAATATATGAAATCAAACATATATTGGGGTGCATAGTTGATATACAGCCCCTTCGATCAACCAAACTGGTTCCCCAGTGCAAGAGATGTCAAGTTTACGGCCATACTCACAAGTACTGCTCCAAAGAGCCGAGATGTGTAAAATGCACGGGCAAACACCTCACCAAGGACTGTAAAAAACCTGCAGAAGAAAAACCAAAGTGTGTGCACTGCGGAGAAGCCCACCCTGCTAACTACAGAGGCTGCATGATAGCCAAGGAAATGCAGAAGCTGAGGAACAAAAACACGAAAAAAGTACCAGCTACTCGACAGCAGCAAATCGTGAGTAGTAAACAGCAAATAGCTATTTCAACCTCTTCCAAGGGTAACGCGGGAGCCCCTTTAGTCAACACTGTTGACAAACCTATTTCATACGCACAGGCCACAGCCAAAAGAACATCAGGCATGCAACGTAATGAGCCCAATATCAGCAATAATCACAAGCTGGATGAAATTTTAAAACTAATGATAACATTCGATGAGCGATTGAAGAAAATAGAAAATAGCACCAATGTAGCTATTCCTAAGAACAAAAAATGATTTATAAACTTAAAGTCATGAGTTGGAACTGTAATGGACTAACTAAACATCAGAACGAACTACAAGTAGTCCTAGATATAGAAAATGTCGATTTGTGTCTCGTATCGGAAACGCACTTTACTAAACAATCGCACGTGGTATTTAAAGGCTATAAAGTCTATCATGCATTACACCCTGCAAACAAAGGTAGAGGAGGTAGTGCTGTGATTGTGAAAGAAAACATCAAACATCATGAAACAGTGAAATATGAAGAGCCAGATATTCAATCTGTAGCGATTTGCATCAATACGAAGCGATATCCTCTTACAGTAGCAGCCATTTATTGCCCACCGCGCTACACGATAGATAAAGATAAATATTCAAGCTTCTTTCGCACCCTTGGAGAAAGATTTGTACTTGGAGGTGATTTTAATGCGAAAAATACATACTGGGGCTCCCGACTAACAAACACTAAAGGCAACAACCTAATGAGTGCCATAAAAGAGATCAAGGGGGACGCCATATCTACAGGCTCACCGACATACTGGCCAACTGATCAAAACAAAATTCCAGACTTGATAGATTTTTTCATATATAAAAACCTATCGGCTAACTACTTACAGACAAAACAGAGCTACGACATGAACTCTGACCACTCAGCAATATATCTAGAAATAAGTGAACAAGTTATACATATAGAAAATGCTCTGACCCTAGTAAATAAATACACTGATTGGGAGAGTTTTAAGATAGAACTAGATAGTAATATAGACCTTAATGTTCCGTTAAAAACAACTGAACAACTTAACATAGAATTAGACACTTTTATAAAGTCTGTGCAACAGGCTGCCTGGAATAACACACCAGAGCAAAAGAAAAGAACAACCAGAAACAGCTATCCTCAAGATATCTTGAAACTAATAAACGCAAAACGAAAACAGCGAAACGTCTGGCACCAAACTAGATCTCCACAAGATAAAAATAGATTGAACTATCTTACAAAGCTATTAAAAAGGACAATACAAAATTATAACGAATATTGTACTAACACTTACCTACAAAACCTTACCAGTGACCGCAGTACAAACTACTCACTCTGGAAGGCCACCAAAAACATAAAACAACCCACTAACCAGATTCCTCCAATTAAAATAGGACCCGGAAAATGGGCTGTGAGTAATGAACAGAAAGCCAAACGGTTCGCTGAACACCTTGAAGATATCTTTAAACCTAAAGAAGGCCTGAATAACGGACTTACGACACATGAAGCTTGTGAAGAAACGCAAATCATAAAGATGGTAACACCCAGGGAAGTTTGGGGAGAAATTAAACATAATATAAACCCACGAAAATCTCCGGGATTTGACCTTATCTCGGGAGAATTACTCCATAATCTACCAAGAAAGGCGCTAGTCAAACTGACGACCCTTATTAATGCAGCATTCAGACTTAAGTATGTCCCAGATTTATGGAAAGTGGCTGAAGTAATCATGATACCAAAACCAGGAAAACCACCACATGATACTTCATCCTACAGACCAATCTCTCTGCTACCTGTCATGTCAAAGCTATTTGAAAAATTGTTACTAAAAAGACTTAAGCCGATTATAGAAGGTAAGGGTCTTATACCTGAGCACCAATTCGGATTTCGAGAATATCATTCAACGATAGACCAAGTCCACAGGATAACGAATGTAATTGAGAAAACTCTTGAAGAGAAAAAAGTCTGCTCCACTATCTTCCTGGATGTAGCGCAGGCTTTTGATAAGGTTTGGCATGAAGGGCTACTAATAAAACTGAAAAAAACTCTACCTTTAGAATTTGTAGATATATTAGAATCTTATTTGTCAAATAGAGCCTTCAGAATAAAGTATGAAGACACATACTCTGAAATTAAAGAAATAAAAGCTGGTGTGCCACAGGGAAGCGTATTAGGTCCGGTCTTGTACCTTCTATATACAAGTGACATCCCCTCACTAGAAAATAACACCATCGCGACCTTTGCTGATGACACTGCTATAATGGCTGTTGGAAATACGCATGCAGAAGCAGCAGCAAAGGTTCAAGATGCAGTAAATAAAATCCATGATTGGACTACAAAATGGCGAATACAACTAAATGAATCAAAGTCGGTCCACATTAACTTTACAAATAAGAAAGATCAGTACTGTGCAGTATTCATTAATGATAGAATTATCCCCTATGAAAACACAGCTAAATACCTTGGTATGACGCTTGACGCTAAGCTGCGCTGGAAAGCACACGTCAAGAAGAAGAAGCAAGAATTAGAATTACGCTACAAAAAGATGCACTGGCTCCTCGGAAGACAATCCGCTCTGTCAGTGCACAACAAACTTATGTTATACAAACAAGTCCTGATGCCAGTATGGACTTATGGTATACAGCTGTGGGGCTGTACCTGTAAGAGCAACATCAAAATAATACAGCGGTTCCAAAGTAAAGTGCTCAGGGGCATTGTAAACGCACCTTGGTATGCAAGAAACGATGATCTGCACCGGGACCTCCAGATCGAATTCGTCGATAGAATAGTTCAAAAATATGCAGAAGCTCATGAACAAAGACTTCATCACCACGTGAATGTCGAGGCCATCCAGCTCCTCGACAACACAGACATTGTGAGAAGGCTCAAAAGGACTAAACCTTTTGAGTTAGTGTAGTGCCAAACAATAACATAGTGTAGTGTATAGCGTTAATGTTAATGCTACTTTCAATGAACACAAGAACAAAGTGTCCTCCCCTTAATTAGAGACAGTAAGAAAAGTGCCAATGGACACATTCTTAGAAATAATATTTGTATAAAATTAAGTTAAACTTAAATTACTTATTAGCCTACTTGGCTAGATTGTAATACAATTAGGGTACCGTAAGTTATGTGGTAAACTAATATAAAAAAAAAAAAAAAAAAAAAAAAAAAAATCTGAGCTTAAGTACCCTTATTTATGATCCTATGAGAAGCCTAGGATTAAGTCGGCTAAGTTTGGATAATGCCTGCGTCAGTTTAATTTATTAGTTTTTTGATTTTTTGTTTCCGAACTTGGAGTGATCGCTGTATTTTATCATAGCACAAAATTATAGTGGAAAATACAAAAATGTTTTTTTTTCCTTACGAAAAATTAAACACAACCAACTAATGGAAAATAAGCTCACTTGTTCTTGCAAAATGCAAAATGATCTCTACTATTACAGACTTTTTTGTAATTTTCATAATATATAGTTATTTTCTATCTGACTTAGCCCAAAACATATTACACGTATTTGTGGTAGTATCTATATAAATTTACCTATCTAATACGTCAAATATAGTTAGGTATACAAGTACATGTTACAAAGGTTTGTATATGTACACAACATGTGTGCCATAAAACTATAATTTACTTTTACGACGCCAGAACAAAGTGCGGCAATTGCTAAGATCCCTGACACGGGATAACTATCCAGGATCAAGCCAGAGTAATCCCAGTTTATATAGAGGTTTATAACGATCGTGTAGATTAAGAACTAAATCCACTGAGCAAGGGCAAACTTGGGGCATGCCTACGTCTTCTATTTCAGCTGTATCGGTGAAAAAAACCTGTGATCCAACCTGTACTTTATAAGCTCATTTTCACCGCACGTGTCTTATACGCTCTAGCCCTCATGACATTAACCTAGTCATTGATTTTACATAAAAAAACAACAACAACCTATATCAGTGAACTGCTGGACATAGGCCTCCCCTAGTAAGAATTCGGATATGTCCCTAATCTCCACCTGGGTATGCGGGTTGGGGATTGCTTCTCGCACCGCAGGATTTAGCTGTGCTAGGGTTAGGCTGCGCTATGCCACAATTAGCTGGCCGCCACAGCCTCGTTTGTTAGTTAGTAGGGTGCACTACGGGCCGTTGAGGTTGGCTTCCAATGATGGAAATGGATTCTCTTACATCCCTTACATTGATCTTACATATGAAATTAATCTATTCTATAGATAATCTTTATAGTGCATCAGGCATTATCGCCGAGACGTGAGATTATTGTTTATAACTAAGTTCTTATTTTATTTATATATATTTTTTACCTACGTGATCCCCGGATAAAAACCAGCACAGTACTGGTCAATATTCTAATTTTTCACTTACAATTCGGCTTCCACCAAATAAACCTATCAAGAAATTCGTTGTTTCACCTCTTATGTTTCTATTACAGAAGTGTGGAGCGCGGGCGGCGGTGGCGGCTCGACAGCATGCGGTAGCAGTATGGACAACCTCAAACACGAGGTGGCCTACCGCGGCCTGCCGAATCCGGTAAAGGCGGAGCCAGGAGTGAGCCACAATGGGCACCCTGTGAACGGACACGTACGTGAGTGGATGGCCGGCGCGGGCGGCGCTGGTTCGCCATCCCCGGGTGCGCCGGCGCAGTCACTTCCGAATGGATACTCGTCACCGCTGTCATCGGGCAGCTACGGGCCGTACAGTCCCAATGGAAAAATAGGTTAGTATCTTTGCTATTGTTACAATAGCTTTAATATATTTATTTATAGCTTTGGATTTTATTATATCCAGTTCTTCGTAGCTAATTGTGGAAACACAAGGAATGATTGTCACGATGGTGGTGATGGAATTTCAGGATCGTTGGTTACATGCTTTTAGATGTGCTCCGTATACCTTTATTAAAATTGTAAAAATAAGATATTTAGAAATATATTCTCCATATATATTCCACAACAGCTATATAAAGACGATCAACATTGCCCAAACAACATAATTCAAAACTTCGAGAAAAAGAAAGTACTTTCTTATCATCGAAACAAATACGACAAGCTACGACCCCATTCCAGAATCTATGACCCAACATAATTGCCTAACAGTGGGGAAGATGTAGGGGCAGTACAAGCGACTTAAGTAGCAATATATCACTCGGTGAAGGAATGACCTACATAAGGAACTGCAATAGTCCATTTCCTGACAACCTTTTGGCTATTAATTTCCTTTGGAAAATATTAGCATAAAACCATGTTTTTTTATCATAAAAAGAAGGAAATAAATATGGCGATACCTAAGCTCTGCTAGCCCAAGTCAAAATCTACTCTCAAAAATAATAATGACTAGCTTCTGCCCGCGGCTTTGCTCGAGTGGTATTGGGATAGCAAGTAACATATGTGTCAATTAAGGTCACAAACTACAACTATTCTAAGTTTCATCCAAATCCATTCCCCCATAACGGAGTTGAGTGGGATCAAACATACTAACAAACAAACACACTCATACACAAACACAAAAACTTTCGCATTTGTGTGAATAATAAATAAGGCAAACCACAGTTTTTTTGTGATTGACTACAGGTTTTAATTTATATATTGTCAAATGTTGCTTCAAGGATAGGTAATTTTTGTCATGTAATCAATAACCACCAAATATTTAATATAGCAAGAATCAAGTGGAGACCGTTTTAGGCTGTGTTTTGCCAACAAATGAACTCAGAAATACAAGAACAAAATGCAAGCATTTGCCATGTTAAACTTATAATCATGGAAACTCAACTATATTACATCATTTTAAATACTTTACGATCGCATTACAGCCTATGACTACCCACACCAAGGACAAGGCGGCACTACAATATTAACACAGTCATGTTACCAATTTAACTTGAGCCTAGCCTATCGTGCCAATTTCCCTCGATGACCTCATTTTAATAAGGCTAGAGAGCCGCAAGGGGTCTTATGATATTGGACGCTGTTATCAGTGTTGAGGATGAATTTTTTCCGTGTTACGCTATCGTGCAAAGCGATAATGAGGGCAACGACCTGCTGTTGCGTGATTTAGATAGCACCCGGCATTTTAGGAATCGCAGATAGAGCAAAAATGTTGTGTCAACAAATAGCTTTTCAGAAATACGTATTTCAGAGTTACGTAATGTTTGTTATGTTGCCTGTGCTCATTTTTGTACCCAGTACATTTACCATTACCTCTTTGTTAGACTGCCTACTGACTTCTACGATATTAGAAGCCGTAGACCGCTCACACCAGAGCGCTGATTAGCTGAATAACCGCCTAAATATGCCGCGCGTCTCTGATTCGTGTTGGGCAGATGTTTGGATCAGTTTTTTTCTTATTTGTGAAGAACACTCCTACTTATTATTTTCAACCTTTGTCATCGTTTAAACTTTTATAGTAACAGGTGTGCCTTGCCTTGGCTGACTGACTAGCAGACTGAACTACTTAGTTTATCCCATTATTAGTTTTATAATATAGGTACCTAATATTGATCAATTTTAATGAATGAAGTAGGAACAAGGGAATCAGTACAAGAAACTCTCAAACGTGTAGGTATAGACATTAGCATAATTACGTAATATAGGATTTGAGATTGTTGACCCCATTATCATACCTGTAACAATTCAGATTAAAAGCCATCTTATGACTCTCTTAAATCGTTAACGTCAAACGTGTGGGTGATTTTCCATTCCATATTCTGGCTAGTGATGCACTGCGAGACCTTCGTAATCTAGATCTGTAATACAAAATTGACGAACATAGAATTGTGCCAAACAAAAAGCCTGTTGTTATTCCAGGTCTAGAACTACATATGTGCAAAATTTCTTCCACGAATGAATGAAATGTAAATATGAATGATGAAATGAATGTGTTTTATTTCTGTCACGCCAAAACTACTGTTTTGGCACAAACACAGAAGGATCAAAAACTTTCGCCTTTATAATATTAGTAAGATGGGATTATTATTATGATTCGGAGCCATAAAATGGCACATAAAAACCTATTTATAACGGCTTTGTTACTACTTGTTACAGACAGTGACTTATTCTAAGAGAACAGTAAGAGCAGAAAAAAAGAGCAAACTGTTTAGTGGCAGCGCGAAACCCATACGCTTCCATCGATCTTGTAAAAAATAATTGTAATAGAGCGCATACCTATAGAAAAAGCAAGGATATTATATATGTGCATAAGCCCATTGATAAATTGTTTATGATTATCAACGCTTGCAGTGTGCAAGCGTTCCCTAAGAATGATAAAAATGTAATCTTCTCCACTTAAACACGCATATGAAAATTTTGTTGGCACATCACTAATTCGCAGTCAAATTAGCCTCCGAGGTCGAAGCGAGTTCGCGGCCTAACGCTAACAAACATCGGAAAACACGTTATTTGCATGCCTGAATAGTTCTGCGACTGACATAGATTGATGTTCAAGTAATTTTCTAAATGGGCCTCTGAGTTATTCTGCCTCTGGGATTATAGTTTCACCTGTGACTTATGTCAGACCAGTGATAGGCTTATCCTCTATTTATATTATATTACAAGCTGACCCGACATATGTTATCCTGGCCCAATTCTAAAGTTCATACAAAAATCCCAAAAAAAATTACCAAATTGGATACTCATTTTTTGGGTTTTCTTTTTGGTCTCACCCCTGAATCAAGACAAACAAAACAAAAAACACATCCATCAGGCCGTTTTTGAGGTTTTGTGAGATGCACAGCAATTTGTTTTATTAGATAGATAGTGTGTTCAATTTAATGTGTCTACTACCCTATTGCTATACAGATGGTAATACCCACTGCTGAGGCCTCTTCTCAACACACCACTCGTGGCAGTCTTGTCCCAACCGGATCCACTGCTCCACTACAGCCTTCACAATAACCTTTCCATCGGGCAGGTTGTCTGCCTCGAGGCAGCTACATATATCTTGGCCACCTTTCGGTACTAACAATTCTACCAGGAAAATATCCCTGATTCCATTTGGAATTTTGTTTGATTGGAAAAGATTGGTTTAGATTACCTACGTCATGCTCAAATAATAGGAATCCTTTTCACCTTCATTGCGAAAGACATGTCAATTAGTCACGCCTTATAAAAACTCAAGAAAAATCTTCCAAGAACCAATTAGAGCCGTCGAGAATATTTGCGTCGTTCTGAAGCATCATGTTGCATACGATCCTCATTATTTTCTCGTCAAGATTTATTTTAGGCTTCAAAACTCAAATGGATGTAATAATGATCTAACTGAACAACAAACTCCGTATAAGTATAATATATCCGGAATATGAAATATTGCTTTTCATAATCTGTGTTTTTTTTACAAAAAAAAATGACAAAAGTGATAATAATTGTAGTAAAGACTACGAATTTCAGATAGAGACCTGAAAATCACATTTTCTACATAGGCAAAAACGTTGCTAAATTATTTTAGAGGCTGTCGGAACTCGGAAGGCGCAATTAATTGAAAAAAACAACAAAATAAAACATTAAATATATCTCATGAGGTATTTCGCTTTTGAGAGCGCAATCCAGTTATTTTAAGAATTCTAATTTGATTAAAAACAAAACAGAATAAAAATGCATCCGATAGCGTGGGAGGATCAAGAGAAATCTTAATTTATATTCTGTTGAGGACAATTTAAGCTTTCAATTTCGATTGAACATAAATTCATTCTATTTGTCCTTACTTTTATTGGCTGGCTCAAATATAATATATACGAGATATATTTGAGCAGGTGTGTTTTACGTAAAATGCCTTTTGAAATGTTCCGTCAAAATTCATGTATTCGATGCAGATAATTTAATACAATTTATGTTGGATACTGTGTCGATTGCTCCAAAAGAAATATGAATAGTTTAATTTAACTCTTGTCATATGATTTTATTATGATTTTAAATGAATTTCATATGATTTATATATCTCTGCGGTAACTTTGATTTTAAATACTTACGAGTTTATTTTACTACCGTCAGGTTCATGTTCAAGACTAATTTGTTCCGAGAAAACATTCAACAAGAGCTGCAATTTGTAACGCACTTAAATTATGCCTATTTAAATATACCTAGCTACTACAAACAAACTGCCCTAAACTATATTTTTCTTAGAGCGTAATTAACACAGAGAAGACAACAGTTTTGAAAACTTTTTGTTCATCTTTGTCGTGATAATTGATAACTCTCAGTAGGTAACTTCTAAGTAGGTACTTACCATTGTTATTATATTAAACATTGGCGCTGAAATTCGAATAGTGAGCATGAGTGATGATAAAATAACGATATTCCTTTCGGTATGAAACATCAGACGATTTTACACAAAATTATAGTTTGTTTTTCTTTACATATGAACTTTACGTTACCTGGCTACCGTATAATACAAAATTTTTATGAATCTGTTCGAGTATAAGTATTTATCACAAAGATCTAAAAAGACCGTGGATATATGGCATCATGTTGTGCCCTAACAGCCCCTAACTATCTAGCTTTTATAATAGTGTACTTACATGTGAGCAATTAAATGAGTATAACTAGTATGAAAAATTATGTCATAGGATTGTTCTTTAACTTTCATATTGATTAAATCGATATAATTATATTTAAGTAAGTGAAAACACTTACTCAGCTTTACTGCGCAGAACTACAATATTACTAGCAGTAGTAACCTGTAAACAAATCCATTAATTTTATTTATGTTAGTTATGCGAAACATTCTATTGCTGCTAAAATTGTGAGAACTTTGAAAAATAGTATCTATTACCTTTTAAATTTTAATAAAAGAAATGTAAAATATCGGTGGTATAATAACTCCAACGCTACCCGGCTCTTAAAATGATGGAGCAATATAAGCCAGAATTCCATAGAAATGGTATGCATTCCGCACTCTAAGATTTCCAAGTTGGAATCGTTTGAAATTGAAATGTCAGGTGGAAGTTTTACTGCGAGAAGCTGAATACAACTTTGTATTTTATATTTTGATTTACAGGCAGCATAGATTTTCGAATCTTCATTGAATTGCTCTTGAGCGCTCAGAAACATATGGAATTTTACTTTATCCTCTTAGCCCGCACAAGGCTAACCTGTACTACCGATTTAATACGAAAGTTTGTTCACCACGAATCCACGATGCAACATAAAATATTCTGCCTGTTTAGGCAAAAATACAAATAGCAATCAGTAAGCAATTCTTAAAATAAACCTGAAAGACATTACCTATGCTGACTTACCACACACTAAGAGGCGGTGGGTTACCTCCTTTTTCAAGAAAAAGGACTTCATACGGCTCATACTCGACCAGGCGAGCCACAATTATCACACCAGTGGTAGACCTCGAGCCTACGATGTGATCGAAGGTGTCACATTCTGTGATAATTGAAAAATCGTTTATCATTACTATGTATAAGTCAGTAGGTAAGTACATATATGTACTCTTAGGGGTTAATTAATTATTTCATAAAACTACAAATGCTCCTAGTTCCTGCCTTTCAAAATCTCTAGAGAAACATCAATCTTAACTAATTTATTTCTTAATTATAGAGACAAAGGTTTGTAAAAAAGATGTTAAATGTGAAAAATTTGTTCCGCCTTCACGCCAAATCTACTGAAGGGATTGAGCTGAAATTTTGCATTACGTAGTTCTAGACCAGGATCCGGCAACTTTTTATCCGGACAACACGTTAGCAAATCCACAGCAAGAAACTAGTGTGAAATAACTGTGTAGCGTTTTAGTATTCGGGATTCTAATTTTGTGCGATATAGTTGCCTGCATGCAATATCAATAATGTATACAGTTTAGTACCATGTCGCTTTAAAATTGACTTGTTTGACGACCGCGTACCATCTGTCTGTACTGCACTTATCTGACATAGCACTAAATATTGTATCTAGGTATATTTTATTGCAGATGACTATGTAAGTTGGAGCAGGTTATTGTGGTGATTTTGAAATCAAAAATAATTTATAGATCACTCATTCAAATTTTCCTCGAACCAGTCAATATTTTAACATTTATCTAAAGTTCAATTTGCGCAGCTATTAAACTTATGAATAATTCATTCTTCTGGATTTGAGTTATGCTACATTTTGGTGAAATATAGTGTAGCTGGCTGGTGTCGACTGCACGAGATTTACGAGTTATTGTGCGTTGTAAAAACCTCCGATTAAATACAATATTTTTGTAAAGAATTTTATTTTTATAATTCGCACTTTTGATGTTCCTTTGGTCTCGGCTTTTTTAGTTCTCAAGCCAGAAGATGCCTTTGTGCGGCCTTCATAATGAAGACGAAAATATTTAAATCATCTATTTATAGTAATGATTTCTAACTACTGTATTATTTGATAAACGGGTTAAAACGCGCATTTTTTTTTATCTTACTTCTACCTATTTATTCCTCTGATGTGTTTCTCAAATTATACTAAAAATTGTGGTTGTTGTTGTTGTCTACCTGAACAATCCCATTGTAGGAGAAAGGCCTCCCCCATTTTTTCCAGCCACTTCAAACCTGCACCATAGTTTTCCAGTATTTTTGAAGAGGTCTAGTTCGTAACGCCGCCATCTTCATTGCGGTCTGCCGCGACGCCTTCACAATTAATCTGTACTAATATTATTAATACGAAAGTTTGTGTGTGTATGTGTGTGAATATGTTTGTTGCTCCTCAACTCCGTAACGGAATTTGGATGAAATTTGGAATATATATAGTTTATGTTTTGGATGATGATTCTTTTATATAGCAATAAAATTTACTGCACTACAAAAAACGGACGCTGCGTTAAAATTCAATGATATTATTATGTCCGTCTCTATGTTAATACATAACTACCCTGCGTTCTACATATAATACCAATAACTAGGTATTATAAACAAAAAAATCTTTGATAAAGTTTTGTTCTCATGTTACCACTACTACACCACCATCCTTATTTCTGCCGTGAAGCAGCATTGCTGTGCTTGGGTTTGGAGGGTGTGGGTGCCGGTGAAATTACAGGCACATGTGGCTTATCGTCCTCATGCCTCAAGTTGATGGACGTAAAGTTTTGCATCGTAGGGCATGCTGCAAACTTGTGTGACTGCTTTAAATGCAATACTATTGTAAAGGTACAACAAATAATATCAGTAAAAATAAAATTAGAATAGGTCAAAAAACTATTTACATGCTTGCAATGTTGCGCCGCCTGCCAATTTGGCAGCTCCTCTACTGTTGTATGAGTTTTATACTGCTCTATTTAATTACTTAGGAGTTAGAATATAAAATAATATTATGTGATGAATAATGTTTCGTAGAACCTTTGTGACTTAAATTAAGTATTTTCGTGCCGTAAACCGTATATTTTTCGATCCGCCATGCCACTAGAGTTACAACCACTGCAAGGTCCGGGAGCGCCTCAGCCTAACTTAACGCTACGCGCCATACATAAGGCCCGCAGTCAACGTTTTAAAATAGATTCCGTCAGAGGGTCTGCTCACTTGGTATTGAGTTAAATAGAGTTGACCTGCAGAATTGTAAGTATATGTATAGAAGGTCTTAGGCCTCTCTTTAAGTGTTTGACGTTTTGCGTCAAGACAACTTTTGGTCAACTCTATTGCAATTCATGCGATAGGGCATTCAAAACCAAATTTGGTCTGGCCAGCCATATTAGCCCATAATAGAGACACAAAAAAACTAGGGTCGCCGTCATCGAAATCGATGAGGAGGACTATATATATATATATATATATATATATATATTGAGTTAAAAAACAGTCTATGTTATAAACTATATATTTTTAAAGTTTCATCCAAATTGAATTTAGTAACGGACAACGGAACAAACACTCAAAAACTTATGGGATGGAACTACGCAAAAACTTTCTTCTATATTATTTTGCTTTATTTATGTAGTTTAATCTAACAAATTTAGCTTAATTGTACCTAATGTTACTCGATAATCGGTTTAATTATTTGTAATGAGATCACACCACACCACTACCATAATGAGTTCTCATAAAACATTATTCTCACAGAAACTTACCGACAAAATTCAAGAGCCTCGATTGAGCCTATAAGGGCGTAATCACACTAACGAGCTAGATTCAGTCGAATGATACGCGATGATTGCACCACACAGACACAGGCACCGTCCGTAGTAAAAGAAACAGTAACTCCACTTATGAATCTGGCTTTTTACAAATTTCTGTTACTACTGATTCGTTTTTTTTTTATGATGGAACTAGCACATGGTCTACCTGAATCAGGTGACCAGGGTGCATAGTGCGAGTTTTTTTACCAGCTCGATCGCGTTTGCGTTTACGGAAATTTGTATGGAAAAGAGTCAGTACCACGCGTTTTTCACTAGATGGCGCTACCACGATTCCATATAAATTTGCGTAAACGCAAACGCGATCGAGCTGGTAAAAAACTCGCACTAGGCTCCCTGAACTTAATTGGTAACCATTACTTAAATTCAAAGTATTCCTTCGCATGTTTGGAAAGTGCCCTACGATGCAACGCTCTGCACATCTTTATGGACCCACCCATTAACTTGAGGTATGAAGGTGATGCGCCTCATGTGCCTGTAGTTTCACCGACGCCCAAACCCTTCAAACCGAAACAGCAATGCGGTTTCACGGCAGATATAAGTATGGTGGTCCTTCAGTTTCTAAGCCAAAGCTAAAATTTTAATTTGTTTCAATAATAAAACTGCGCATTTTAAATAAAAGATGCATAATATTCAACTTCAGCTACTAGTTCAGTATACTAATTAATAAAATACCAAAGTCTGATAACTCTAAAGATAGTAAAATTATCTAGAAAAGCAATTGATTGTTTCTCAATTTATGTTATGACTACGTTTTCCTGTACGTAAACTACTGGTTGGCAGTTACCGTGCCGATTACAGTTCACACGGGTTCATATCGCGATAGCTCTGGCCTTGGCCTCGCGATAAACAATACAATTACGAAATCATCGGGGAAAGCGATAGGATGTGTGCGATGATACGGCATCAACCGTTTGTTTGATCATCGGAATTTAAAATGCTTTAGGAAAATCCATTTCGAATTTTGTTCGAATTTCTGACGCATGAGTCGTGATCTCAGAGTACGCCGCTCCGGCTTATGAAGTGAGAGTTTTAGAAAAAAAATGGTTTAGAAGCTTCTAATATGGACAGGTATAGGTAGTCAGATCGTCATTGCTTTACTTATGCCCGAATATTAAACGCTCCTCAAATATTTGAGATCGTCTCAAATATTTAGACGCCGCTATAGGTACTTAAGAATCAGGGAGTCTACATTATTCACCGAATTCCAAAATTTCGTGTTTCGTTTGGATTGGTCGAATTTTATACCGTCAATTCCAATATTGCGGTCGTATTTTTTTGTGAAAATACAACTTTCCGACTGTCATTATTGACTGAAACTACGAACTTCGTGCCTTTTCGGTTTTCGTTTGATTACGAGTTCCAAGCGCACGAAACGTAACACTTAATTTCGTACTTTTGTGAATACAGCGTGGGGATTATGGGTATATCCCCCTTTATTAGGGGAGGCCTATGTCCAGCAGTGGACTGATATAGGCTGGTGTGGTGTGGTGGTGGTGTGTGAATTATAGTAAATCTGATCTCCGCTTAATAGCCTTATAATATTTGAGTAGCGTTTCAGTTTTTTTAATGATACCTGATGCCGGATGATGCAATTGGCCTACTTGATGTTAAGTGTTAACCATTACTTATAACAAAGTGTTGCTTCGAAGGTCACGCTTGTTTAGAACGTGCCCTGCAATGCCTCGCGTCCATCAACTTGAGCCATGAAGGTGTTAAACCTCGTGCCTGTAATTTCACCGGCATCCACACTCTTCGGTTTGAAGAGTGTTTCTGACGTGAAACAACACAGCTATGTTGTTTCACGTCAGAAACAGGCATGGTGAGAGTATCTCCCTGATGAGCCCTTCACAAATAACTCTTCTAAAATCAGTATTTGGGAGTTAGAACTGTACCTATAGCTTGAATGACATTTCAAAACAGCTATTCAAAGATAGACAACAGCCAGTAAATTGGAAGCGTGTACCGGCGATACGCGATTCACAGCGTACTTCCACACAATTGTATGAACATTCAGAATTCTTATCAAGGCCACTCACGTGAGAATATTGCGTGCTGTCAGCCAAGTTATAATGATCTGAATATCACTTGTGTTGTGTTGTAAATACAAAACAGAAGAGTAAAGTTGATTGGTCACCTTATACAACATGATGGCTATAGCTAGCTGACTGGCTATATAGAAGGAAGACCAAGAATAAGCAACATGAACCAGATAAAAGAGAGTGTCGCCATCATGTCGTTTAGGGATCGCCATAGAAAGCGAATTACAGTCAATTTCATCACTACAACGACATGAACTAGGCTCTTATATAATATAGCTTCCGCCCTTCGCGGCTTCGCTCGCCTCGTACTAGGATATTTTTATCACGCGAGCCTATGTGTTAATCCAGGTCCTAAACGATGTATATTCCAAGTTTCATCCAAATCCGTGCCACTGTTACAGAGTTAAGTGACACACACATCACACACACACACACACACACACACACACACACACACACACACACACACACACACACAGACACACACACACACAAATTTCCCGTTTATAATAATAGTGATACAATTTTTGTTATAAACGCAACAAAGCTTAAAACACTAATGTGAGTTGCGTTATACAGAGCAACAGATGATTCAATTATAAATGAAAGTGACGTGACATGACTCCTAAATCTGTAATTTAAAAGTAACGTACGGTTAAATCCAGATTCAATAAAGACATTGAGTGTCCGGACGCAGGCACGCAAGAAAACACCGACAAAGACCATTGTCCGAAGCGTGCCTCGAATAGACGGACTATCCAAGCTTCCAATATGTAGGTAACGGTATTTCAAAGAGCATTGTTTACTAGCTAGCATACCTAACTGCCGCCCGCTGCAATTACCCTGCTAAAAATATTAGTAAATAGTAAATAGTTTATTTGCACCTAAAAAAATACAAAAAACAGATCATAAAGTAAATTACATAGGCCTAAGGTCGTTTTACAGTTCTAAATTAGTGACACAACTGATACCTAAACTAGGTTATTGAAAGTTATGAAGAGATAACGATATAAACCAAAATTTATAACGCTTGTACAGTACTTATATTACAATGCACAGGAATAACCCACAGAATGTGTGCGTGCTTGCGGATGAGTGGACATGTATATTATACCTATATATTTCTATGAATTATATTATGTTATGTTTATTATTATCAATTTTTATTTTAATCCGTTACTATTGTATGAGAGCCGTGGTGGCCTAGTGGGATGTACCGCGACTTAAGATCTGGAGGTCGTGGGTTCGAATCTCTATGTTATTCCTGGTCTAGAACTACGTATGTGCGAAATTTCAGTAGAATTCGATAATTAGTGGTGGCGTGAAGGACACCACACCAGTCTATATCAGTCCACTTTTGTACAAAAGCCTCACCTAATAAAGGGATATTATGATAATCCCCACGCTGCGCTGGGCATGCGGGTTGGGGACCGCAGGGCACAGCTTCTTGCAGCACCGATGCTGCTGCCCATCGGCGATCAAGGAATTTAGCTAGGCAAGTGTTAGGCTGGGTTATGTCGCATTCAGCCGACACCGCCAGAGCCCTCTTTGTTAACAGCAGGCCACAGGCAGCTGAGGTTGATTTGGATTCGGATTCCATTTTACATTTAACATTGCACAAAATTTCGCTTTTATAATATTATTGTAAGTAATTTTTGTACCGAGATATTTGTGTATACCAATTAAATTTGTGGTGAAATTAAAAAATATAAAAATTGATAAGAAATGAACGTTTGAAAGTAGTTAAATTGCCAAAATGTTACATCAATTTACGTTATTCTGCGCGTGTAAGTTAATCAAAATATTAATGCACCATAAAATGCACATTTAAGTAAGAAAGTGTGTAATATATGCTAGGTAAGTACCCACTCTTTGTTTATTAGGCAGTAAAATATCGGAAACAATGCTTATTAATAAGTAAATTAAATTAAAAATACAGCAACTTTCTGTTGGAAGTGCGAAATTTCCTAATAAAAGTAAACATTTACTTAACGGAGGTCTCGCTCGACCACAGTTTTTATAAGTAAGATTTTCATATTGAAATAAAACATTTGTATTTCAGTTAAACTCAACTAGACTAAAAAGCCTGTAATATAGGCCAGCTTTGTTCCCTCCGGATACATAAAATCAAAATATGCATTACATTTCAAATTTTAATATAAAATTTTATGAATAATAAATGTGTTATTTTATATACTAAAATTGAGAAATATAGTAAAATTAATTAATAGTAGATTGTTTTACAAGGGACTAAACCATCCCATTATATACGAGGTTGTTATACTCCCGAGCGTAGCGAGGGAGGATGACAAGACCGAGTTATAATTGGTGGATTTGGCCCGAGTAAAACACTCTACTTTTCACTTAGATTGCAAGAAAATAAAACAATTAAAAAATTAGACAATTTTCAGAAATTTTATTAAAAATTAATCAACCTTCATAAAACATCACCAAGACGGTTCTATTTTCAAAAAAAAAGATTGACGGAGCACCAAGAAGTCGAGTTTTTATGTAAGAGAACGAATGCTTTGTACGGGCTGATGATTTTAGACAAAAATTAAAAAGAAAAAATAGGTACTTTTTAGCCCGAGGTTTAAACTCGAATTTTAGGCCCGCTAAGTTACACTATTATGATACACTTTTTGAGCAAGAGAAGTGAAAAAATATTAACTTTTGGTGTTGGAGTGTGGTGTGTTGTGTGAGGGTGAGTTATCCTGATTATGAGATGAGGAAGCTTATGAACAAAAAAAATTAATGTACTACGTAGGGCAATACAGAATGCTAGTAATCAACGTATGTGAGTTCACAATATCGAGATCGAGACTGCGAACACAATACAATGGCGAATCACTGCATTGTTTATGAATTCGCAGCGATGCGTGAAATTAGTTACAGTTCCGTTCATGTTGCATAAAATTTTAATTTTGTACATTTTCAACTCGGATTTATTTATTTTAACAAAGCTATAAATGTTTGGTACGAACAAAAACAGAGTTCGAGTCTTCGAATGGAGACCGCGGACGAACAGAGCAGGGGGTTGTCCATCATACAAAACGATGGATGGACGACATAAAAGAATATGCAAGCTACCACTGGATGGCAAAGGCGACTGACCTTCGTGCATGGAAGGAAATGGGAGAGGCCTACGTTCAAAAATGGACACCCATACTATGACTATGACAAACATACTATATATACTTTTCTCTTACTTCATCTTTTCTTTTTTTTCAAAGAGAATTGGTACTTTTTAACCGATAACCGAAAAAAACGGAGGACCTCAATTCGGTTGTATTTTTTATTTTTTTCGAATCTTTAATAACTACAAAGTTGAGGAACCGCATAATAATTCAGTAATAGAATGAGGTATATCAAACTCTGATAAACCTGACTCACTGAATGACTTGATAATAAGCGCACAGTCTACCGTCAGTCCTAAACAGGAGTAGAATAATAAGAAGTAATTTACTAAAAGACTCAAACAAATATACTGTCATTTACAATCATAATATTAGTAACGATAACAAACACTTACCTATTAAATGAAGCTAATTTAGCTGAATAACAATTCAAAGCACATCACAAGCCGTATGTACTAGAGGCTTCAAATTTGGAGAGTTATAAACGTGCACTAAGAAATAATTTACTGAAATTCCACTCCTGAACGGATGTAGTGGGAATAAGCTCAGTGCAGCCACTATTAATACATTGTGCTTAATAGTGCCTATTCTTGTTTTAAACAAGGTATGACTCGCGTGTCTCATAGGGTCCAAGGTGATATTACTGTTGCATTGGCATGTGACCTCTAGCCTCCAGGTAAAAGGATAGTTTCAAAATAATGTGCAATTTATTCTTCCTTCAAGGCGTAAATAACCTTTACAGGTATTGTTGTTGTTCGCTAATTGTATAAAGGGACATAGGCCATTCTTTATTGCGAAACAGTTAAAAAACTTTATACAGGCTTATTCGACCCAAATCCAGTGTAATACATTTTCACCACTTTGACTCGCTTATTGAGAAACTTCCCAACAAAATGCGGGCGCAAACTCATTTCAATTCCAAATCCCTAAAAGCGATTGAAATTAATTCACTCGGGGAGAAGAAATCTTTTCATTTTATTTCAGGAAAAAAGAAAAGAGGTCACTGAGACAATAACTACGGGGATTTGGGAGATTACAACACAATTCACAGGGAAAATAGGAATGAACAATGTTTCAATAAAAGCATCTTCACATACGGTTCAGCAGTGACCATGTAGGTAATAATTAAAGGTATACGTACGTATGTGTTGATGAATAAATTATTTAAATAATGCTTTAAATAAAAAATAATAATACTATTACTAATATACTATTTAATTCTATGTTAAAATAAAATTTTACAATATTAAAGATAATTTTGTTAAATACTAATATATTATTATAAAATTTTATTTCAGTACGTATCGTGAAAAGCGATCGTGGCAACTAACTGTGTCTATTTTTCACTTGGAATCTAGAATTGAAAACAAGAGATATAAAATGCATCCCTTTTATATGGAATAAAGAGCACAGTAATAACCCTTGAAATCGCCTTTATCGCTTCGTAGAACTGCAATCGATGGACCAACCAACTTCTAGACTCTACCAATACCACGCATGCGGAAATTGCTAAACTTTGGTGGTTCTATCTGTTCATATAAGGCCAAGAATTAAGGCGATCCATAAACGTCATTGAGTTAACGAGATGTAAAATACGCTAACCAAATTCAATAAAACTAACCTATTATTATATATCTCCGAAAATAATAAACTATAACAAATTCTGTCTTTAATTTGACAAGATGATCTTCAAAAAGTTGTAAGTCAAGCATAAAATTTTTTAAAGCTTAGGAAGAGCCAAAATTGACAGTTTAATTTCTCTATGATTAATATATCGAGAAAAGTTTAATCAACCGTATTTCTGGACTCTATTAGATCCTGAAATTATATTAGTCAATAAAATCAAAACCGTTTTGTGACCATCGAGAGAAAGCATCAGAAAAATTATTCAAGGTTGTTAAAACAAATGTTGTATACATTCAAAAAATAGTTTAACAACTTTGGATTTTAAAATGATAACTCCACGATCAAACTACACTGTGTCCTTCCGTACTCGGCTAAGAAACTACGAGTATACTTAAGCTTAATAGTCACGACTACTACCTGGGGCCGTAATAGTGTTTGGGCTTGCAAAATTGTATTCTAAATTCTGTAAATACAAATACTATACGTATGGTCTGCTTCGTACGATTCATATATAATGCCGCTTTTTTTGGAGTGTATTTGGTTCCAACCGTCAATTCGGATCATCACGTGCCCTGCTAACTAACAAACGGGGCTCTGGCAGCCGGCTGCTTGCGGTATAGCGCAGGCAAACTTCAGGACAGCTAAATTCCCTGGCCGTAGCCGGCCCTTCGCCCTTCGATCCACAACCCGCATACCCAGTATGGAGATTATGGGCAAATCTCAATTCTTAGTAGGGGAAGCCTATTTCCTTTAAGAGTAGGGAAATGATATAGGCTGGTGGTGTTGTTGTCCTGCTGCCTTTTTAAGGGCCCAAGAATTATATTGTGTATGTATATTGTGTACTATGGCGTAGGTGAAGATGTAATTTTGGTAGTACTATAAGCAAAGGCCAATGTATTTTGACACTAACTGACCTGGTCACTAGCATGTTTAGCTGTTATAAATTCAAGGTAATTCGTTATCAAAGAAATTTGATAAGTAACATTTAGTATGCACCTTGCACCTATAACTTGCACACGCGAGTCGTGACCGCCTCACCCACGCCGTCGCGTGCTGGTCATATCGTTAGCAGCCATTCGTGGCAAAATTATATGGTGTTATTGATATTCCACCTGTATAAGACCAGCGTTATAATGCCCGTAAATCTCCTTTATTCCATTACTATTTGATTCTATTTTCTACCAGTATATTCAGTGCCGTCTATTATTTAGCAAAATTATATTGAGGTTTTTTTTATTCGTTATTGAAATTAATCATGGATTAGCTGACAATACGAACATCATCTCTCTGCCCTCATTCCACGCTATGTGGGGTTGGTCATAACAAGACTAGTTTAGACTGAGAATATAACCCCAACTAAACGACAAAACAAATAAGTTGAGGGCCTCTGTGGCGCAGAGCGCGAAGGCCTCCACATGAGACTCAAAAGATTGCGGCTTCGATTCCTGCCGACAAATGTTTGTATGATATGCAAATATTTATAACGGGTCTGGGTGTTTTCTATGTATTATAATGAATTTACAAACAAACCGTTGCCATGCTTTTGGACCTACGAGTATATGATGTTGCATAATACCGTCCAGCATTATTAAAAAAAAATGAACTCAATAAAACTATAGAAAAAAGAAACGAAAATGTATCTCCTAGATACGCCTTACTCCAAAAATTTGTCGCAATGCCGTCCTCGAACCTTAAATCTACAGGCATCACTGACCTGACCCTGCACTAGCATCCCAAACCATCCAGCCCTCAGCAGATGAAACAAGTAGGTCGTGAGGCAGGTCGCGTTGACCCCGAATTTGGGCCACCCTGTCCTAGATACCGTAACCCGGTCGGAGGCATGCGTCGATGGCAAGTTATGGCAAGATATTGACGATTTTGCTCTATATTTTTTGCTCGATTGGCTTTAAGGGCTCGTGGAGCGAGAATTATAGGATTATAGAATTTTAGGAGGGTGTTATTGAAAGGAAGACTCTCATATATTATCATATTTTGTAGCAAGTGGCGTTTTTACTACTATCATTTTCAAAATATTGGGATTTTTGCAACTCTTTTTTATCATCATATTCGCTCACTGGGTTTTACCACAATGAGTATTTAACAGTGCTGAAGTTGCCTACATAGTGATGATAATAATGCCAGGGAGACCTTTTACTGCTTTTGCGCATAACAAACCTGCTCCAGCATTAAATGATGATAAAATCTTTCCAACCATGTTTCCATGGCCTACTTTTGCAATTAGAGAAGAATAGCACAATTTATAATTTTCAAAGTGTAAATAAGTTAATAGCGTAGGAGCGTAGTTCTTTACTGTTTCTTAGTACACGACAATACTTACAAGCCTTGCAGTTGTTTTTAGGTCAGTGTGTCACTCCCGGGGCAACAGGTTGACCCGGTCATGACATCAGAGTACAGATTTGATCACAACTCTACGCGCATGCATCTATACTAGCACCAGTTGGTAATTCTTCTTCATGGAGTGCTACTTTATCATTGAAGATGCTTCATACTTTTAGACTTTCTTTACCTACGGCAAAGATAACTTAGGTATTCTGTCTTCCTAATGGCAGTCTATTGTGGAATGTTAGGCGCAACCAGGATATTTGTCTTCTGCCATCACCTCCTTTGCTGGTATATGGATATATATGGGAGCTCATTGAAATTTAGTTAGGATTGAAGGAAAAAAAAAGATTGTGATTAGGTAAGTAAGCTCGTATATTATAACCATCCAACAGCCGTTATTTATAATTTTATTCACTGTAATCGTTAAAATATATGATTTTTTAGGAGCTTTACTGCGATTACCCTTTTGTTCTGATGTTTTAACCGTTCGTGTTGCAACGACCGTAATTGCGGGTCCGCCATGAAATTAAGTTACGAACGGTAAATGCGATAAATACATTCATTGAAAATTTGCTTCATTATCACTCGTACAAGCTCGACTGTGTCGAACACAACACAGAAAAAGGGGTCTGTTAAAGAAGACGAACCTGTTGTTTCTCTGTTCTGTGACGAATTATTTATAGAATGACCCAGTTGTCAGTTTTCTTGCAATACTTATGTACAATATTATTATTACGTATTTACAATTTTGATTATAATACCTTGGCTTGAGGTACCAAGTTTCTAATTTTTATTCTGAGATCGACAAAAGTGTAGTGTAGTGTAAAAACCCGATGTGTCAAGCGTCGGAACTTTGGTTTGGGAAATTGGGACGCAAAACAGGAAATGTCGGGGCTCGGCAATATCGCTGTCATTTCTCTTGTAAAAGTACTCTCTGTCTGGGTGTTTTCTATGTGTATAGGTATAATCTGTAATTTGCAAATAAAGTGTTTAAGTTGTATAACGGTCATGTGGATCCCATAATACGCTGCTTAGTTTCGACCATTTAGACCGTTGATGCTGTGTGATGGCGTCAAGCATTATTTATTTATTTTAGTCATAGGACAAGGACGTCCTTCCCAATATCTGAACATGTCTTAATGTGATCTGTGGTTCGGCTGAACGTGTCCGCCGAACGTTAGCAATTTGTTTGCAGTCAAACACAATCAATCTGTTCAACAACCAAACAATTAAGTTACAATCGTGTCGAGATCTTGGACTGGAGCATACATAAGTAATGAGCTGCTCATCCGTATTCAAGGGCGTGCAGCGCGCCTGCACCGCTTCCAGAACGTTCCAATGACGTAATGCACCCACTCCATACTGATTCTAAAGAAATACAAATTACGAAGCATTGTCTAGACAAGAAAGTTGTAGATAATTTCGTAGGTATGTACTTAAGTATTACTTTACCAAAGAAGTCCGCGACCCGTGCGCAAATTTGTTATCTAATGATAATAAATGATGATGCCATTTTAGACCTTTTTGGTATCGCCTTTATGGTTCATACGGTCATTCCATTTATCAATACCACTGACTGACTTAACAGATAGCGTATGTTAATAAAAGCTGTGGGTTTGTGGGCAGCAGTGTATTATGGCAAAACCTGCCAAATAGAAAGAAGAATATATTGTTATAAATATGTTTAAAAAAATTAAAACACCTAAAAAGTACATCTCAATTATTAAAAATACAAACCACTGGCAACTCTACCAAAAAAGGTTCGTTTTATTTCAAATCAAAATACGTCGTGTTGCGGTTTCATATAGATTGCAAAAAAATTGCCGGGATTTATACACTGTCATACATATCACAGGGATGCAGTTCGTTACATAAAGGTTTTTGGTATCGGGAATATACCTCGACAAAGCGATAACGGTATCAAAGAGATAATAGTTTTTAGAAACGGTATTAAAATTTGCTTTTCTAGTCATTTGTAGCTTTAATAATTGATTCGGTTGATTTAGCGAAGAATAGCCGGCCAATCGCGAGTTGGATTCGCGCACGAAGGGTTCTGTACAGTTGTAAAAATATTTATTTATTATTTAAATATTCACTTTATTTTGTTGTTATAGCGGCAACAGAAATACATCTGTGAAATTTGAACTGTGTAGCTATCAAGGTTCATGAGGTACAGCCTGGTGACAGACAAACTGACAGACAGTATAAAAAAACAATTATTCAAAAACGAACTTTTAAAACTGGGAATGCGGTAGCGACCCGAGTCAAGCGGCAAAGTTTACATCACACATCAAGAAACACAATTTTGGAATAGCTAAGTACCACTCCACCAGAATTAAAGGATTGAGCACAGATTTGATGGCCAATAGAAGTGACCTTAAGGTGGCCTAAAAACTCCGACACCCAAGGCTCATACGAATCAGAAGAAGTAATAAAATAATAATAATGTTGGACCCTATCAAACAGCATCATGTAGCCCCAAACTAAGCAGAGCTTGTATTATGGGAAGGAACCACATGATTGATATTACTACTTATATATTTTTGTGTAAATACATACATATCATACATAGAAAACACCTAGACCTGGGACAAATATCTGCAAATAATGCAAACATACAAGAATCGAACCCTCAACCTTCTGCGTCTCAAACTCACCTACGCCCACTGCACCACAAAGGCGGAGGAGTGTAGTGTAGGAGAGAGAAGAGGAAGGAGAATGACGATATGCTACGATATATATATATATTAACTACTCGGCACATAATAACAATTATGTAACATGTCTCTTGATGTAGCAAATCCGTGGTGACTTCCAACCCCGCAGGGAAACAAGTTAATGTATACAGTTACTTGCTCCAACAAAGACAACACCTAAGTAGAATATATACTCATCCACAAGAATACATAAAAGCGTGTCCCTGAAAGTTACGATACCTATTGTCCCGCACAATGGTCTCCTAGGAGTTATTTACTTATAGGTAGAAACATTTTCCACTGCACTGCTGCAATATCGTAAACGGTAAAAGTGTTTATTGTTTGAGAATCTCCGATCTGCAACAGTTAACAGACGGTGCGGCAAGTTTTTTTTTAATGTAGTGATCTATATATTTGATATCGCTAATAAAGTTTACTTATTTCATGTTCAGGTAACTGAGTTCATTAATTGAATACTTATCGGAGTAGGTAGGGTAAAAAATATGAACGAGTTCTATTAGATTTATCTAATTCGTATAATACTTGCGAATTCTGCGTTATGTAACTTAGAACCTAAGGTAAAATGAGCTATCACACATCTGCTCTTATTATGGTACACCGGTACACCGTTCAGTTCGTATAATTCCTTTCAAAATACCTAAAAAAATATGACAACGGCATTATCGAAGACGAAGTTCCATAGCGACCCTAGACTAGACATAAAGATAGGTCTTTATAGAGACCCCCGACCAGATGACCTGATTTCGTTGAGATTGCGGAAAATCAGAAATTAGATAAAAATGGCTTGAGGCTGTACTTCTTGGGAATACTTGGGCGACCTATGTGTGATGATGAACTAAAAACAAATTATATCCTGGAAAGCTTTTCAGTGGGGACAATCACGACCGGCTGTCAACAACGATATCGTGCAAGACAGTGGAAAGGTGCTTTAAATAGGTAGATAGAATCAATTGCGGTGTATCTATTCCTCTGGGGTAGGATGCGCTGAAGGCTATTGTCTGGCTAGAAGGTAGCGAGAATGCGAGGAAATATAATGCACTGTTTTTGCAATGTGACTGAAGTATTTTTCAAGTTTACACAATCTGTGGGCGATCACGAATATTTAAATCTACCATAATATGATTATGGTTTAATTAGGTAATAATGTACTTACTGTGGATTATAATTATTATATGAAATAAACACATACAATATTGATAACAAAAAATGACCATGTTTTCTCATTGACCAGGGTTTTAGACTACAATTCGTTACTTTTTGATATTCTTCGTGATTGATCATTAGCAGAAGTATTTAATCAGCATTCAAAACGTTTCCTATTTCAATCTGTCAAATGTGTCGAGGTTTGTCGTGTTGTGATGCGTCCATTGCGCCATCATGTTGTAATGTTCTTCAGAATCTAGAGATCTGATCTATCAGAATCTTTGGAGATTGTAGAAATCCGTAGGTTCTATTCCTACGGATTTTTGCTTACAATCGGACAAAAGCTCACGGATTCGATTCGTAAACTTTTCGACCGATTGACAATTACCCCTGTGGTAGATAAAAATTGAAAAATTACTTCATTTTCCATTTACCCGTCAATAAATTGGTTTAATAAAATGCTGCCCATTGAATTCGCTCCATCAATAGGGCTTTACCCCTATTGTACTCCGTAGCTTGTTGACGTCGTATTTCTAACGTGTGATCACTGATCTCGGAATAAAAGGAGTATATTTATTTGAGTTGTCAAGTTAAAATTCTAAATAAGTCACAATACTTTTATTTTTAACTGAGCGTTAGCTACAATTAACTTTTCTAAGGAAATTATAATGATATCACTGAGAAGTAAGAGGTTTAAAATTACCTTGAGGACAATCTCGTAGGCCCTCTACAGGTGTGCTGCGAGCACCATTCATAATTGAGTACTAGGTGTGCGTAAGATTGTTTATTTTATTAGGTACATAAACCGTTTTTAATGATGTTTTTTTCCGATTCCAGGTAAGAATTTAACTGAGATTCAACCTACAGTAAGTACCTAAGTATTAGCGTTTATATACCAGCCATTGAGAAAGACGATTAAAAGTATAAAATTTTATTGTTTATAAATATTGAAATTAATATGATAGTCCAATTTTTATTTGTAAGATAGAAGGGCCAACACTAATATTACAACAATTCTTATCGGAAAATCGTATCGTATTGTAACATTTTGACTTCTTTGAAGTCCTATTTCTTTTGTCGTTGTCGCTTTGGCCAAAATTACCATTGAGATATTATTAAATCAATGAAAATTACATCAAAATAAGTTTCAAAGTATGTTTAATTTTTATTTATCACCCAACATATTGGTCGTCCGTAACGCCAAATGATTTGAGGTTTTTGGTTGAAAAACAGCGCTGAACTTTCATCATTTAGCACAGCATGCTATGCCACTCCTTTTCACTTTTCGGCTTATCGATTTGTAATGTAGCTTATATTTTGTTACATAAGATATATTTATTTTTCACTTCTCTTGCTCAAAAAGTGTATCATACCACTATTATGATTGCTTATGGCTTAGCGGGCCTAAAACTCGAGTTTAATACATCGGGCTAAAAAGTATTTTTTCTTTTTAATTTTTGTCTAAAATCATCAGCCCGTACAAAGCATTCGTTCTCTTACATAAAAACTCGACTTGTTGGTGCTCCGTCAATCTTTTTTTTTGAAAATAGAACCGTCTTGGTGATGTTTTATGAAGGTTGATTAATTTTTAATAAAATTTCTGAAAATTGTCTAATTTTGAATTGTTTTATTTTCTCGCAATCGAAGTGAAAAGTAGGCTATTGTGTCCCCCTGTCCACCTGTATCAAAATAAATATTTGTCTGTCCATACATTTTATTGTAATTGCGCTTTCACAATAAGTTTCAAATATTCGTTATTTGCCCTCTGCCTGCCACTGCATGTTATTAAAATTTAACAAGCATCTGACAACTGTCTATTCTGTGTGAATGCAGCAATAATTTGAGGTGTGGAAATTGCTATCATTGCTAAAGGCGCGACCACAACGTAGTGAAATCGGTAGAAAGTGCAGCGGTCGCTGCGGTACGCCTTCCTATTAAAACAAGGCATCTGTCGTCTTGTTATGACAATTTCCAATAAAGTTTGAAGGAATAAATAAATTGAATTGAATTGAATACCTATACAGGATGAGTTTGAATTCGTATGTGATCCCGAAACGAGCTTGGACCATGGATCTTCAGAAGTTGTGAGAATCTTAGTTAAAAATCCGCTTTTCAAAACTTTTCTCCAAAAACTTTAAGCTTATCTTTGTGAAACTTTAGGCAGGCTACAATTAGTATCATTAAAAAGTCAAGAACAAAGTTTAACAAAATCAGCTGTTGTAGGGCTGCCTCATAACTTTTTAAGTTAAATAATGGCGTAACTTTATAAGCCATTTTTTCAATGAAAAACTACGAAATTCTAAGTCTTTGAACAAATGTTGTTGACCTTTGGGAGTAGATTTAACCCTTTTCGGGATAACGTATAAATTCAACTCAACTTAAAGAAATAGAAATAGAATATATTTGAGAAGACAATGAAAGAACGAACTTATAAAAGAAGATACAAACCGTTCTATTCATAACAGTTCTATAAACCTCAGATAGATAAATGGCGTTAAATTATTAAGTCTCCTCTTTTTATTTATATTTAAATTATAGGGACAAGTTTACTTTATCGTGCGTTATATAAAATGACATTTGGTTATTAATAAGGGGGTTTGTATATAGTAAAAAATATTTATTTTATTCTTTTTTAGTATTTGTTGTTAGAGCGGCAGCAAAAATACTTCTTCTGTGATAATTTCACTGTCCAGCTAGCATAACTGATGTACAGTGGAGTTCTACTTGTAGTAATAGAGGCCATATTTACCCTTTGGTTACAAAAAGGGACAAATAACAATAACCAGCAACAAATAACCGTATATGTTCATAAAGGGTCAGCAACGCGCATGTAAATCCTCGTGATGTTACAGACGCCCATCGGCTACGGGTACCGCTTACCATCAGGAGGACCGTATGCCCGTTTGCTTAGTAGTATAAAAAAAGTACAAATAAGAAATATGCCCGCTAAGTGATAGTGTGACCGCTCTGTGCCGGTGCAGCGAAACAGACCTAGTCTCAGGTTTTTGCTGTTTTAAGACAAAAATAGGTTGGTACTATCAAACAAATTGTATTAACTTGGTTCGCGTAAGGCCAAATTTTGTAACTCGGTCGCCCACTGAATTCGTCTGCACCGTTCCTGTTTTTATTCTTCTTCTTCTTCTTTTTTATTTATGGCCTCTGTGGTATAGCATCCACAACTTTGCCAATGTCGACGTCGACAAGATTTAACAATAAAAAGGCGATGGAGGTTGAGTGTGATAAAAAAGGTTCGTGTTTCCAGAGGGAGACTCGACCAAATTTGGACGTCCTGTTTTATTAACTTTGACAGTTTGTCAATTGACGTTCTTTCAATTTCGACTGATGAAATGTCAAAGCTTTGACATTTGACATTTTGACAGATGAAGAGCATCCATATGGTTGAATGAAGCTCGCGACTCGACTCGCGCTTAAATCGCTTTATCTGGACAAGCTCTTAGATTGAATATAGAACATTAGTCTTAAATAATAATTCAAGGCTATTTATATATAATACATATTGTTATGGTTTTATCTAATACTAGAATACCTAAATGGTTCTGAGTGGGGGCGCCTGGGCGGGGTCTAAGACGAAAGTAAGCCTAACCAATATCGTACAGATTTAATCTTACTTGCACTCCGTAAGCTTAGTCAATTTTACTATATATACTACCACAATACTACCTAATTATGAGGTAGTTACTGTACCTTTAATTCATTCATTGTCTGCCAGTGACGCTCCGACGCGCTAGAGGGCGCGGCAATAACAATAGCTTAGTAACTTTGGGACAGTGCTATGTAGAAACGATCCAATTAAGGCTCTTATATATAGACAGATTTGAAATCTGAGTTGTCCAGAGTTTCCATTCTGACAGAATTTGAGTTGTTGATCAGAGTTGAGTGTGGTGGGTTTATTAATCAATAACCATATATTTCCTGCTATTATTATAAAGGTGAAAGAAAGATTGTGAAATATGAAATTGTTGTCCTTCCTTCACACCAAAAGGTACAGTAGGTGTTAATTGAGCTAAAATGTTGAATATTATGTAGTTCTACACCTGGAATAATACAAAGGCGCTTTTTATCTGTTACCTCGCGAGCGGAAGCTAGTATAAATACCAGCATAACGCCAACTCCAATTAAAAGTGATGGGCTTGCAACCTGTCACGTGAAATGCTATCTGCTTACAAAAACTGGACATCTATATGTATTATAATGTTTGGACGTCTTTATGTATAATGCTTGGACTTGCGTCTGACTACTCCTTCCAAGTAGGTAAAATTAAAAAGGCAGAATCTCACAGTATAAATACTATTTTGAGAAAAGTTTATTTCATTCTGCATAACATCGTCCTTTTACAAACGCGCCTCTCATTGTGACTGACCTCTAAGCCATTATAATTTCAAGCTGTGCTTTATCTGTAGTAATTATTTTGTAATCTGCGTAACAGTGGAATTTCAGTTCCTGACTATCATCATGCCACACTACGAGTACAATCATCGATACCGTTAATTTGGTCTTAGGTTTTAGCTTAGGTATATTGACCCACAAAAGAGCACAATCTAAAGTTCGAGAAATCGATAAATAATTAAAATTCACCTATCAAGGTATCAATAGGGTGAAGAATTCATAATTTTACTCACCATAACACAGTTATTAACTAGCACGGTAGGCAAATTCACTATACTCTGAACTTCAAGTCATACGGCTAATCTCTACTTTCTATGTCCATAAATAATTTGCTAGAAAGGGATGCATACTTTATCTCAATGCGATTGCTGAGATTTCGTACGAGGGCTATTTTTATGAAACTGCATAGCATTTTATTCGAGCGCCCTGGTATGATTTTCTTTTTGAACTCATTTGAAGTCGCATTGATGGAAGTATGCATCCCTTTCTAGCTGATGATATTGGAAATAAGAAAGTAGAGATCAGCCGTATGAGTTGATGTTCAGAGCATGAATGAATTTTAAGATTTCTTCTATACTTTAGTCATAGTTCTTTGGAAATAATCAAAGAAAGATATCAATAATTAGTACTAGAATCTAAGTCGTTCCAGCGCACAAGGGAATGTACGTTTTGAACAAAAAACTAAACTAAAGTCTACAAAATGTATTCTGGCATTCTGTGTGGTTTACTGTTACACAAAAGAGGAAACGAGACAAAACCTTTTTTAGCATTTGTGTTTAAAAAATCAGGCACAGATAATCAAAGCCCGCACTCTCTTAAATAAAACTACTTAAGTACCTAAGTACTGTAGGTACTAAGAATGTTTTATGTCTTAAATGTCAGTAACAGTCACTTACTAATGGTATAATTTTTTTGTCTTTTTGTAAACGTGGCTTTACACATTTTGACCGCCAATGAGTAATGGGCCAGGAAACATGAGATCATTCCCAAATGGCCAGTAATTTGTAACAGTCTAGTGTCGTTACACTTTGTTAGTACTTCTTATTATATAGGTTCTTATCCTTCGTATGAGAATTAGAAGGCCCGAAGGCCTATTACATGGCTTAGCGACTGAAAAAGCCGGGAGCAACATCTAAGGCTCCCCGCAGACGACAGAGTTTTCCACAATTTTTTTGTAGGACAGTTAGGGAGGAGCACATCATGGACAGAGCGAACCAAGAAACCAACCTCCTTCAACCAACCAGGTTGGATTGACGGAGGAAGTAAGGCCTTAAGAGCTAAAATGGATATCAATACGTAGAATCCAATTCCAACCATATTAGCTCTTAAGGCCTTACTTCCTCCGTAAATCTAACCTAATTGGTATACGCTCCGTGCATGAGGTTGGCATGACGTGTGCCTCCCTGACTGTCCTACAAAAAATCGGTGGAAAAATCGGTCGTGGGCGGGCCTTAAAGTGCCTTCACTTCTGAAGCTGAGGCGCCCATATCTAAATAGTGACCGGGCGGGGTGTTGCTCTACGATGATCTTTATAACGAAGTAACTCACGCTACGAGCGGTTTAGAAAGGTCGGAGAAGAAGTAAATAGGTAGGTAGGTAGGTACTAGGTTACCCAAAAGACCTCAAGTCCGAATTATTAAAATCCAAGAGAAATAAGCACGTTTACCGTATATTCCAATTGTTTAGGCAATTTTTTTTTCAAAAATCATAACATTTTGATTTAATAAAATCTGCCCAGCCGTTACCGTCAATAATATGATTCACTTTACCTACCAACGAACAGCATTTCATTTTTATTACTTTTAAGAGAAAGTGTTAAATAAGAGAAATGAAACAATTCTTAACTTTTTTTTGGGATCAGTTATTATTAATTAGTACTACAAACCCTGTTGATAAATAAATAGATAAGATGCAATCAAAGTGAAACCCTCACTTTCATTTGGCACACTTTGGTTTTCACCACTGCTAGCGCCATCTATGCCTGCGCGGCTGAACTATCTGCAGTACGTCATGCCGAACTTGACCGCTAGATGGGGGCACTGGTACACGCAATGACGTGCGCGGTTAACGAACGTTCTTGACTGGCCCCACAAGTTCGTTGTGACATAAACATAGACTCGCCATCGCAGAGTTGTTCATAGCTTGACTCTAGCGTGTTATAGGTTTGGATCATCTAGGTTTTTTATGTTAGCAATGGAAACTTTGGAAACTAGCTAGGCGTAAGGTTAGGTAAGAATAGACCTATCTAGGTTTTTCAACCTAGGTACCTACTTTAGGTCTTCTACCTTGGTACCATTCTAATTAGGTAGCTCGTTTATGTATCGAACCGTATACTGAAATGGTGTGGGACATTATATCTGGGTATGTTAATTTGAACATAGGTTGTGAGGACCCATCAAAAATAATTTTATTTTACAAGCAGGTAAAAAGCAGGTATGGATCACATAAATAAACGCTGATAGTAAGTAGGTACTACTTCAAACTTACGTGAATCGATTTGTTTTAAATTCATTTCGTCTTGTTGATGACATCATCAGTAGGTAACCTCTGGCAAAAGATCATTAACCTCATGTAGGTAGGAAAATTATAATGTTATAATAATTATGGAGATAAGTAGGTGTACGTAGACAACAGTCATGATGAAACGTTTTTAAACATTTACTTACAAAAATAATTGGTACTTTGTATTTATTAGATCTTCAGCTACTTGTCGGTAGATGGCGGTAGCCATGGGCGCTCCAACATTTTTAATCTATTGCGGCTATTCAAAAAAGTGTTTCTAGTTTGAGATTTTGAATATTACTGTAGGAAAAATAATAGTAAGATATAAAATATTAAAATAATTATTTTCTACGGGTCTTTAATTAATGTAGGTGAAAAGGCTTTCAGAACGAGTTATTTTAAGCCATTTGGAATGAATTGTCGTAAGGAAAATAATAAAAAGCATGCTATTTAGGTGTACAGCTTAACATGGTTAAAAGTTGAAAGTATTTTTTATAATTATGCACTTATTTTGAGGATGAAGATTTAAAATTGATTAGAACATGCTTTATTAGCATACAAGTACCAACCTAAAATGTATCTTCCATAGATACATTTTAGGTTACTACTTTTCGATATAGGATTACCGATCGATTTCCGTAATCCGAGCAAAAAATCTATATAGTCTTCACAACAAAAAAATAAAGCTATCTAATTAAGTAGGAAAACTTATGTGCTAAGTAATTAAGGAAAAAAGGAGAATAATATACAAATTATTGGGATAGGCAGTACGATAAAATTGTGACCTTCATAAATGTATCAACCATTTTCCTTATAGGCTGTGCCAACGATCTTTTTGACCGCATTGACTTCAACTCATTAACATTTACAATAAATATAAAATGCACAAGGTTTATGTTCTAAAACAGTCGTTAAATAGGCGTATCTTAGTCATACAAAGTAAAATAAGAAAAATATAGTCACAGTCCTATAAATAAGTTTAAACTTTGTAAGCCAAGGTTTTTTCATAGAAAAAATAACCATCAAAATAAATGGTTTAAGACCACCGTGATCGAAATAATAATGTTGCATGGCCTTCCTTCCGCTGTCACTGAGGACTAGTTTAACTGATAGAATCTCAATAGTTCAAGGTTTACGATTTTATGCTTTGAGTGCTCGAGTGCTTCGAGTTGTCTGGGGGTAGACTAATTACCCTAGAGACAGCGTCCCCAGGCGGCGGATAGGGGAACGCTCACCGAGGTCTCATGTGTTAACTCGGAGTTGGAGGGATAAAATGTACAGGAAATAAAATACCTCCCGTTGAACAACAAAGCAGGAGAAGGACACTCCGATATAAAACCCCTACTGCGGGTTTCTCTGAGATATGGTGGAGAGAAGGCTGCAGCAAATGCTGTTCGATCCGGCTGGGGCGTACAGAAGGAATGGCAGCGGAGAGGCCTCCCTCGGTCCAACGGCGACGTCCAGGGTCTTGAGAGACTACAGCCTTGGCGTCATGTAGGAACAGGCCGGAAAACCCAATAGCCAAATAATTATCTCCTGATATTCAAACATGGAAATACAACATAAGAGCACTAACACACAACTGCGATGCGGCAGCACTTGAGAACAATAAAATAATAATAAATAATTATACGGGACATCTCACACACGTTCAACTGATTCCACACTAAGCAGAGCCTGTACTATGAGTACCAGAGACTGATAAACATACATAGCTATACTTATAAAACACTCAGACACAGAACAAACATCCATGCTCGCCACACAAATGTTTGTCCTGGGCGGGGATCGCAGCCACGACCTGCAGCTCAGAAGTTACTACCAACTTAGCTATGAGGCCAGTCAATATAAAATATAAACAATTGAAGTAACTATACCTCCACAACCTTTGATTTTATTATATTTCTAATGGGCCTCTCGCAAAAAAGCCTCCTGCTGAAAAAGCCTTCCGAAGCTCCGATGAATTGATAAGTTATCTACCCAAACATGTTGGTTGTTTTTAAATCTGTGTAAAGAATATGAATATGGATCCAATGATTATATCGTAACCCCATCGTGGGTAAAAGGTATAATTATTATGAAGAAGCATCTGTCTAATTGTTTGTCTTTTATGCAATATTAGTTACCACTTTTCTGTCTGTATTGCATCCGGACATTTTATTATACATTCTACCCTTCGACCTAAGTGAAATTCCACCTGTTGGATGCAAATGTTTCAATGTTTAATACCTAGAGGTAGCCTTGGTAGTTGAGCTCTTTGTGAAAGGCTCGTCCAGGGAAGTACCTACTGCCACCATATTTTCTACCGTGAAGCAAAATTGCTTGTATCGGTTGGTGCCATCGAAATTACAGGCACTTCCGTGCCTCAAGCTAGTGGACGTAAGGCAAAGTGTTGAGTCGTATATACATTCCTAACGTATACGTGATTAAAGTGACTTAAAGTGATTAAAATCAAAAAGGGCCCCTTTTTGGAATAGAGATGATCACAGGAGATGATTGTCACGTTAGATGTCAAATCCACGTCTGTTCTCGCGATATATTGTCTAATGTGACAATTATCTCTATTCCCCAGAAAAAGGACCCTTCATTTGATCTTAAACCGTTCCGCACCGTTAATTTGATCATAAAAAATGTCAATTTGACATTATTAGGCGGAGATGAAGAAAATGTCACCGACCAGTCGAGTGTAAGTGTACGAAAAAATTGGTGATTAATTTCTAGAGAGGAAAAACAAGGTGTTGTTTTTGTTTTCGAAATCCCTTGGAGCAGTGGAAAATCAAACTTCTAAATCAAGGCAAGACTCGTTTTATGCCGCATATTTTGACATTTGCAAGGGAATCAAAACCTTTAGGTTAATTTCTGTTGACGTAGAATCATGAAATTTGGCAAGAAGCAATATCTTATAAGTTATAATTATATAACACAAGGATAAATCCGAGAATCGTTAATTTGTAGTAAGGTATATCACAAAAATATGGTTTTATATTTAAAAGTTTGTACCATTGTTCCTACGGAAACCTCTGTGAATAAGCTCAACTCGCATGTGGTCGGTTTTTCTTACTACTTACATCTACACCGTTTCCAATACGACCAAGCTCGAGAAGAAACGATCACAAACAAAGCTTAGTTTTTTTCTAAGTTCGGCATAACCAATGTAGTATTTACTAATCTACCGAAAGGAGTAGGTAGTACCTTTTATAGTGATAATAATAAAATATGGAGCACAACACAGGTAGACAGGAAATATATGAACACGTATTTGCGTATCTGTTACTGTTGTTTCTGACGCCATGATGTGAATTCAAGGCGTAAAACCCCGAAATTGGACCAATGGTCAATAAACTTTATGCACTGTGAGTTTAGAAGGTGCTGGTTCTGTGTGGGAAAAAAATATTCTACCATTATGTTTCCTGCTAATTTGAATAGTAATTATAGACTTGTACGTTGTCAGTAATAATATCTCACTTAAATATGTTTAGTAGTTTTAACTTTTAATGATAACTTATTCTAAATAACGGATTCTTCATGAAAGAGAGCAGAGCACGTGTTGTAATTTCATTTTTTAATAAAATCATAATCATAATCCTAATCCTAACTTTAATATTATAAATGCAAGCGTGTGTTTGTCTTTTTGTTTTTCACGTTGTCAATGTTACCGAAAAATACATAGGGCCTTTCATCCAGAAAAAAGTTCCTACTGCTCCCAAGTGTCAATAAACTTTTATACGGATTGACAGATAAGCCTCACAGAAGCGACTACCTACTATAAAATTATAATTCTGTATTAGGACAAAAGCAGTGGCCAGGTAGAAAAGTTGGATTAGTCTTATTAGTGTGGTAAAACACCATATCAGATTTGACCGTTCTAGGATAATAAATTGGAAGGCTAAGGTTCTAAATGACAAAGAACCCAACAGTCGGATACACTTAAGATACATAAGATTTGACCCTATACTATGGTATTAAGAACTAGTACCTACCTACACCATAGTACGAATATAATGTTTACATTTTATGCCTTTTATGTTCAAAACGGCCTCAGGACTGCCTAAATCAGTCGTTCCGCAGTCTTTACAAACTGTACCTACTTCATTGAATGCAAATAAATTCAAATTCAATGTCAGGTAGTAACATAATCAAAGAATACATTTCAGTAGGTCTCATGAAGTTCAAATGAACAATGAGTCTGTAAAGTTTTTGGCACATTGTTATAAGTTCTTGAATTAATGTGAGATTATAAAACGAAACTACGCTTAGACTACCTAACTAAACTACACGAAAACTACATTTTGGTTACAGATTTAAACTAATTAAGCTGTTCCTAAGGCGCTACCTTCACGAGCGAGTCTATCGCGACGTCGCAACCGGAGATAATTCATTCTATGTCAAGTTTATGCACGAGAATCCTCACGGGGCGCCGCGGCGATACGGGGCGATAGTCTCGACACCAGATTATAGCGGTCTACTGGTGTACACAGGCTTCCTCTAATAAAGGGGGTTATACTCATAATCCCCAGACTGGGCACGTGGGTTGGTAATCGTAGGGTGTAGCTTATCGCCGCCGCCGACGCTGCTACCCGTCCACAGTCACGGAATTTAGCTGTGCCGTTGTTAGGTTGTGCCGCAATCATCTGGCAGCCAGAGCTCCGTCTGGTTTACAGCAATGATCACATGAGGGTAGTTATTGTATTTCAATTGGTTAATTATGATACCTACATACATTCATTTATATTTATGTCAAGTGTGAGTCACTCACAAAAACCCTAGATAGTTTATAGGGTACAATATAAAAGTAATAAGTGTTATTGATGTAATGTTTATAAATAAAATAAAAAAAAATACCTCACATCACACTAATTCACACTAATATTAAAAATGCGAAAGTTTATGCGTGTGGGAATATGTTATTCCCACTCCGGAAAGGCTGAACCGATTTGGACGAAACTTGAATAGGTACTTATACATACCAAATTTATCACAGGCTACCTATTTATACGGGTACGACATGGGCAAAACCTAGTATATTATAAAATAGAATAGATAGGTAGTACTTAAGTTTTCGTAAACCCATAATATTATTAAGGCTTACGAAAACTACGGCTTAAAGCGGTTTGGTTTAGTAATCTATTTAGTATTGCCTATAGATAAAAACACTATTATAAACGTGATCTTACCTTTATAAAAATACTTCGGTACTACATTTTACAATACATTGTATGATTCAACCAATAGGCGAAGTACCTACCTCGACCTCTAGAGTCTAGAAGGAAGCTCGTACCATTGATCTTGTGCTAAATTAATCGTTGTAAATTGAATGATTCCAGCAACATGGCTGAGCACCGTAATTAGAGGCTGGTTCAATAATGATATCACCCTGTATATGGTGATTACCAGCGATGGCTTAATGATGCATCCTGTGCCTCCGGCCAAGCAGCTATAACATAAATATAGTAACTATCAAAGTTATATATGCCACCCGTCATAGTTAGGTACTAGGAAAGGTTAATTAATAAAATTATTATAGTATTAATTATAATTAAATTATAATTAATACTGGACACTATCACACAGCATCTTGTGCTAAAAGAACAATATGACGATATTATGATATTAAAATTAATAGACAGAGGAACTTATAAAAAAATAGAATTGAGGCGAATTTACACATACTTTTTTTGTAACGAATTTACTGTGTGGGAAATGTCTGTTCTTAGGTGTGAGTTTTTTAATGAATATTAAGTTTACTCTCTATAATAAATCAAATAATTATCGAAAACGGTAAGTAAAATAAATATTATAGAAAATCGCTCAAACTGTTCAGCCATGCTTAAGAAACTGGTCAGTGGCAATGGTGAACACTGTTTTACTACTTAGTCAGTGATTGTAACGCATGACCACGAAAGAAGAACTTAAAGAAGCTGGTGATGAGATTTTTCCTTTGAAATGGTCTCAATGATCTCACCATCAGAGGCGTTCATTATGAACATTGTGATTAATGCCCTCGCCCGTCGTTCAAATTGCACACTATCCGTCAATCTCTAATTGAAGGAATTGCGGCAATTTGCCTCATACAAAGCCTTTGAATTGAGCAATTAGCAATATAAGTAATTTCTTGATTAAAAAATAATGGTGAGCAGTAAAAATCAATTATAGGTCTGGGTTTCGTCGTTCGCGGTAATTGTACAAATTAGATTGTGTAGGATTTATGATTTTTTATGTTGACACTTGGGTTAGCACTCTATGTTCAAATAGCTACAATATTTAATGATACATAATTATAGTGTATCAAGTTTAAAAAATACCTGGGGACTAGGTACATTAAATTACTTATTACTTATTTACGACAAAAATAGCTACACATACAGTGCTTGCCTACCAATGGGTAGACATAAAAACTGTATAGGAAAGCACTTTTGTCGGTTTACATTCGTATTTTGCGCTGTTAATAAAAATACTACAGCTAATTGCTACAGCTCAAAATAGAACTGCTATGCAGTGCCAAACGGAGAAATGTTGTTATTTTTTGTTTTTAAAAACAGTAATAACGGAATACAGTACCTAAGGAAATCATCACTGGTGAACGCGCAGCTTCAGTGCTCGGTCAATTGTTTGTATTTTTTAATGAAAATAATAACTAAAATTTATAGGTAAAAAATGACTCACCGCTTTTGCCTATTCGGGCTCCCTTAAAATTACAATTTATACACAACACAATGCATATCGACCTACTTACCCTATTTAATCATATATTTTATACTAACTTCCGCCCGCGACTTCGCTCGCATGGTACCCCGTACACCCCGTACGGGGTTCCAACTCCCATCTTCAGAACCCAAGCCAACCTCACCTGCACGTGGTGTACTCTGCTAAACAACGAACGGGGCTCTGGCGGCCGGCTGATTGCGGCATAGCACAGCCGACATCGGCCCAGCTAAATCCCCTGACCACCGACGGGCAGCAGCGTCTGTAGTGCGAGAAGCTGTGCCCTACGATCCCCAACCCGCATGCCCAGCGTGGGGATTATGGGCATATCCCCATATATTAGGGGAGGCCTATGTCCAGCAGTGGACTGATATAGGCTGGTGTGGTGTGTGTGGTGTGGAATCCAAGACATAAGCTATGTATACTCCAAGTTTCATCCAAATCAGTTCAGTAGGTTTTGCGTGAGAGAGTAACAAACATCCATACATCCACACAAACTTCACGTATATACCTAGTATTAGTAGGATTATTTTTATCCGAAAGCCATAGAATACAACATTTTGCCGTGGCCTTTACCTATATAATTTTTATTCGGCTCTCCAAACTAAATAGCAACCTGAGATAAAAATTTACCTTTACTTTTCTAGCCAAAAGGCACTATGCGCCAATATATAAACACAAAATAGGTATAAGTCCATGGTTGATTAATGGTAACCATGTGACGCCATGGTTTTGTTTCTGCAACAATGTAGTCGACCTCGCCGGCATCCGGCAAGCTTTGATCCACCATGGATGAGGCCAGGGACTGAATAACCGAAAAATTAAGATACCTTTATTTATCGGTATGACGTCATACCTTTATATTCCGGTTACCTAAATATTTCAATAGCTAAAAAAATTACGGTACCGAAAAATCAGGTATTGAAATTCGAAACGGTATAAAGAGGTAGCGCTACCTCATCCCCAAGGATAAAGGTATTCTTTTATATAACCGCGTCTTCTGTCGTCCTTGGCTAGTTTCAGTTTACAGTACCTGGACGACTGAGCTTTGCTCGGTTTTTTTAAACCGTGTTTTTGTAAATTATAATACGAATTATATAATGATAAAATATGAATATTTTTTTTTACATCACACGACACATTAATAAGAAAATATGAACTGGTTACTCGATAAAAAATCACAAGTGCATTTAGTTTAACATTTTAATAGTTGACAGTAACATTTAACAGTTAATCAATTAATTTAGTAAGTATATTTTTATCATATTAATTATGAAATCCTAGTACTTCCTACCATACTATATTGTGGGTTTGTCGAGGATTTTCATTTGGAAGGTAGACTTTTGCCATGACTACTTTTGACTTTTTTGCCATGCATAAAGACCGGACTGGAGTTTAAGTCAACCTCAACAAATTCGAATGTTTGCCCTTGGGATTTGTTAGAAAATGCTACGTTTATCATGCCATGCATGAAGACTAGACCACTACACTTTACGTCAACCCCAACAAATTCCAATGTTTGCCCTTGGGATTTGTGGATAGTCATGGCAAATGCAGATCTAACGGGAAATTGTTGACGCTGAATGGTGCATCTCAATTGTCCTTTTGATGATTCAAGGGTTACCCTTGGTATATATACTTCTTTGCCAGATTGTTTACCAGTAACAATTCTTGCCTATATTATGTGATTGCACAGACTTGTTACACTAAGTTTTTCACTTCTCTTGCTCAAAAAGTGTATCATAATAGTGTAGCTTAGCGGGCCTAAAACTCGAGTTTAATACCTCGGGCTAAAAAGTTTTTTTTTTTTTTGTCTAAAATCATCAGCCCGTACAAAGCATTCGTTCTCTTACATAAAAACTCGACTTCTTGGTGGTCCGTCAATCTTTTTTTTGAAGTGATGTTTTATGAAGGTTGATTCTTCCCTTCACGGTAGAATGCGAACTGTTTCGTTGCGGGTTAAATACTAAAAATTGTCTTATTTTGAATTGTTTTATTTTCTCGCAATCGAAGTGAAAAGTAGAGTGTTTTACTAGGGCCAAAACCACCCATTATAATCTCGTATATAATGGGACGGTTTAGTCCCTTGTAAAACAATCTACTATTACACCATTTCATATTCCTTCTGATACGTCTTAATTATCCACCTCCACTTCAGCCTATATCAGTCCACTGCTGGACATAGGCCTCCCCTAATAAAGGGGGATATACCCATAATCCCTACGCTGGGCATGCGGGTTGGGGATCGCAGGGCACAGCTTCTCGCACCACCGACGCGACAATTATGCGACAACATTATCAACGCATTTTTTTCAATTTTAGTTCGTGTGATGGCAAGTCTAAAATGTTGACACTATTGAGAAATTTTGTTATTACTTTGACTGCTCCTTCAGGTGGATCTTTCATTGAGTCATGGCTTTAGTAGATTTTGTACTTACTATACTTACTATAGTAGAAGTTTGGCAACTATATAATAATTAATTTTTTTCAACATCTTTGTTATGAGGCGCAAGTATTGCTCTGTCTTTCATTCCTTCATAATTTCCATTGACTAAGCAGTTACCTAAAGCCCGCTATACTTACATTTTGATCGAGTTTAGGCCAATGCGAGCGTAGGCAAATTGATACATGAAAAGAGCTACCGTCTAGACGTTCGGCAAGTCTATGCAAACTATTGCAAACGGTCAATATAGACGAGTTTTGTGGACTTGCCCCAAAAAAGCTGCCCACACGTTGTGCGATTGGCCAGGTGCATGCGAGCGCCTTTGATTTGTGCAGAAAAACCGTCACTGCTCCGAAGTGAGACGACTGGTCGCGAGCGACTGCGAGTTGTGACAATACCTACACGCCAAATGAACTCTATACACGTTGGCGATTGCCTTTACTTGGCCAGCTAGGCGAGCGACACCGAACAATGGCAAGGCAAGGGTAATATGCTATCTATACGTTGGTGTATTGGCCTTCACTCGGCAAGGCTCCACCAACATGTATTGCAGGCTTAATACTTCATAAGATCCGGGCTGCGTGCTGGCCAATTCACGGTGCGTTTTAATCTCTTCGCAATATGGTCGCACTTGTGCAGTGGCGTGAGTTCGGCCATTATCTTGCATTAGAGTTGAATTTTCCCCTATTAATCCCATGTAAAGTATCACGTGAGTTTCTAAAACCTCTGTTATACAGCGTTTTGCCGTCAAACCTCCTTTTCATGTACCTATAAACCCTTCTTCTACCAAAAACTCTTTGGTTTAGTGCTGCTTAAAAACGCCATCTATTGTCAAGTAGCTTTTAGTGTTGCGGTGTCGGCAAAACAATTTAGTTTTTGTTTACAGATGCTCGTAAACGGGCAATTTTGTCAATTTTTTGCTGCAATGGTATAGCCACCAAACTGCCGATTAAATCTCTCACAAAGTGCAATAATTGCAATATTGTAGCCCGGCAATTTTGCAGCAATCGCACTACTGAAATATATTTCAGAATAGTCGCAAGTATTTAATGTCTAGTCGGCTACATTGAAAATGATTTATCCAGCTTTGACTTCACTGCAATATTGCCGTATATCGTCTTTGCTCTAATGTTTAGGTGCATCTTATTTCCCTCGCTCACCTCCCCCCGCCTCGTCCTGTAGCTGCCACTGCTGTCTCCTCAATCTAACCGCAATATGCTCCGCATGTACGAATAAAACTCCTCAGCAATCAGTTGCTGAATCTTCAAGGGTTATACTCGGCAATGTCGGCTTGTATTGCAAAATAAAGTTGCATATCTATCTAATACCTTTAAACGAGCAATTCTTGTATATATATGTATATATATAATCTGGATCTCTGAAACGGCTACAACGATTTTCATAAAATTTTATATATAGGGGGTTTTGGGGGCGATAAGTCGATCTAGCTGGGTTTTATTAATAGAAAATGTTGTTTTATCCAAAAAAAGGCTGCTACAATATCATCAACATACGAAAATGACTCTTCCTGACATATATTGGCGAGTAGTATTACTATTGTTTTGGCAACTAGGGCCATCAGACATCGAGTTAGTATATACTACTACTATAGAGTCACAGTCTTCAAGTGAAAACTGACAAAAATCGTCCAAGCGTATTTGACATAAATCAACTTCAAAATGACAAATTTGCACTAATTTAGACCTTAAGTCTAAGTAAGTAAGTAAGTTTTGGTGCAGATACTCTTTTTCCACGTTTCTGCCTCTATTTATAATAACTCAATGCTGTCAGCTTAACAACAACTAAACTGTTTTACCGACATAGCAACACTAAAGCTACTTGACAAAAGATGACGTTGTTAAGCAACACTAAGCCAATGAATGTTTGGTTTGAGGTTAGACCAAGAAAATTAATTGTTTATATAAATTATTGATAAAATATGTGTCTTTTCAACTCACGTGTTTACTTAAATTGCCTAAAAGCTCTTTAAAAAAAAGTTTATTTAATAATTAGAATACGATTATGACGCTTTCTGTCATCTATGGGCGAGTAGTAATACTATTTTATTATTTACTAATTTTTACTAATTTTATTATTAACTAGAGTCCAATAATAATGCCGATGAAGAAAAACCAGAAACTGAATATGATTCTGAATGTACTGGTTGTATCAAAGAAAATGAAATTGATAAAGGGAGCTACCATTTCTGTCAAATGCTGCTAAGTGAGCTACAATTTATACGACCATGCATGCGGAATATGGCATACAGGCACATGATAAAGATTGTAGAATCTATCAAAGGACAACATAAAATGGACAGTTAAATAAAAGTAATATATCCACCTTGTAAACATTAATAATAGTACATCAGTAATAATAAAAAAAACATGCATAGTTAAGTAAACTTAACTTAACTTACTTATATTAATTAAACCAAATTTTCAATTAGGTAGGCATGTTATAAATTTAACAAACTAATGTTGCATGTTATAATTTTGGTATCTTTCCATAGCTAGAAATTGTCGTAATCACATTTAAGGCGGATCATAATAATTTCTATAATAATAAACATTTAATATTAGTTCCTTACTTATGAAATTAGCGTTTTTTATAGAGAATTTCGAGAAAATGATTTCTCAATACATACATTTTTGTATTTTTATCTGAAACTACTAATCCAATTTCCCTATAATTTTGTGTTTATAATTGGACAATATTGTGAAAAGTATCATCATCTCATCATCAGCCTATAGCAGTCCACTGCTGGACATAGGCCTCCCCTAATGAGCGCCATTTCGCCCTGTCCATACTGTGAAAAGTATGCGTAGCCTTAATTAAAAACGAAAACGAACACTTAAAAAAATACAACGAATTTAAGCATTGAAGCGATAACACATGAAATGAACTGTTTTTAAGTTTTATTTTTTGGGGATGAACTTCCTCTTTTTCTTCCCATTATTACGTAGGTAACAAGCAATAAAATAGGTAGCAATATTTTCTAGTAGGTTAGATAGAAGGTATATAAATGAAAGCAGGTAGTAACTAAGTAATGTGCGTGCGTGAGCGCGTGCGTAACAGAACGAATACGAAAACCTAAAGAATAACTCCTGTCAGCACAGCATTCGGTGATCGGTGCGCCCCCAAGCGAGCCTCCCCCTCCCGTCCCGCCAGCCACCGTCACCACCCCGCTTGCATCCTTACCGGCTCGACTTAATATTTTTTCGGTTCCGTAATTCTATACCGGTAAAATAACGGTATAGCCCAACCTCTATCGGATAATGGTATCCTTACGTTTTTACGGTACTGATACCTTTATACCGTAACGTTTTCAGTCTCTGGATGAGGCTAAGAATATAGGTGTGTGAAATAATTATATAAGTAAGTACTACATAAGTACGAGTAAGTTATTCTAGAATCATTATTGAAGTTATTTGCAATAATTGTACCCTGGCTTCTATAGAAACATAAAATCTTTCTATTGCGTTAATCTGGTAAACGCCTTAATAAATATTAGCTTGGTATAAACTCGAAAATGGCTTGACCGATTTGAATAAGTAACTTTTTAAAAACCCCAAAATAAATAGGCAAAAAAAATCGAAATTACTAATTTTCGCGCCACAAGTTCGCCGGGTACTTAGATCTTGTGGAAACTTTACAGTTTTGATGAAATAAATATCTAGATTATTTAAGAATACAAACCTTTAGCTATATACCTAATAAGCGATTATTGAAGCGATATTTGAGAAATCGCACGCGGTACCTATTTCAAATGAAGCACCTACGTGTGGGACAAATACAAAGAGTAGAGGTGAGGCAAGGGCGTGGGGCGGGCGCAGGCGTGGCGCGAGCGTGACGCTGACGTGGCGCGGACGTGGCGCCGGTGAAGCGCAGAACAGGCAGCGCTATCGGTGTCGGAGAGGCGAGGCGCGAATACAGTGGATGCATTTGTAGCATTTTAGTGTTTGATTTTATTACGACAACATGACGTCTTCTTCGTCAGATGAAGAAAATCTGCAAGCTCTTATGTATTTGGAGAACCTACAAAAGATAGATAAAAAAATAGATTTAGATAATTTTAGATTTGATAATAGATTTTTTTACATCAAATTGTAATTATTTTTAGTCCTTTCATTATACTGTCTATAATCTCAGCCAAAAGAATATTTCATTGTCTTTTAATCAATTTACTAAAGCAGACAATATTTTTCGGAGTGGTATCCTACTAAGGCTCTTTGTACGATTTGTTTACAAAATCCCAAAGGATATGCTTATTTTACCTGTAAATAATAATAGAAGTCCGAATTATCATCAGATTTTTTGTAATTAAGGTCTTTGGGTCATCCTAAACCTATTTTATAGAATACGTTTTATTTCAAGAAAAAATGTGACTTTTTTTGCATGTAGAAAAATGATTTGTTTTATTTAAAAGAACTATAATTTAAACAACATCTCAGAAAAAATATTCAACTGTACTGCCTACATGATACCCATAAGCTTATAGATAGTAAAGTTGAATACTTTTTTAAAATGCCAAGGCTTCGAAACCAGTTCGAGAGCCATGGTAAATGCCAGAGGAACGCACCTACCTATCCGCATCAATCAAATTATTGTAATATTCGATTTAGTTAATAGGTAACACTTTTTCAGAACCTTCTTTAGTTATCTGCGATTTGTTGCAGTTACTTCCCCCGAATTGCAAAGCAGTAAATGTAATTTACGGAAAGTAGGTAGGTAGGTAGTAGGTAGAAGCTGGATGTGTCGAGCTCAGGACAGGGCGCAATGGCGCTCATTAGGGAGGCCTATGTCCAGTGGACTGCTATAGGCCGATGATGATGATAGTTCATTCATTGACATAGGTAGCGACACTTTTCAATGTATAATGGGAATTATTAAAAAAATAATCAAGGGTGTGAACTCAATGAGGATTGAAATGATATATTTTATTAGTAGAGTGCCGAAAACATTCGTATGTCAATTCAGAAGAATGTTAAAGTATTTTTTTAATCCTATGCTAACAGCACAGCTTACAAGTAGCGTAGTAGGCAAATTGTGAAATAAGTTAGATACCTAAGTACTTCTTAAACCAAAGAAGTTGTTTTTTTTCTTTTTCTTAAACTACTACGTCAACGGGGTACTGACATGCCCAACTTGCAACCATACCTTTACCAAGGAAAAACTTGTTCGTTTGTCATCAAAGAGCACACCGAAGAGCAGATCGACAAGGTCCTGATTAAATTTTATTTTATGTAATGAGTCTGTCTGTGCCTGTCCGAAATACTAACAGTTACTGTAGCCGAAATCGGCCGGGACTTAATAATCACTTATAACGAACTTCATGTTCGTAGGGTTAAGATACATGCTCCTTTGGTAATCTACCCTATTTGTTTTTTATTTATACCAAAGATATTGCAATCGAAATTTTTTATTCATATAGTAAGGACATTAATAATGGTAACATAAGCACCTAAACTTTTAACTGTGATCAGTTTATCGTCCATCTTACTTTTGTAGAATAATGTACTTAATCCAATTCAATTTGGATTCTAGCAAATATCGGTGAGAGGTTAGATTAGTAAATTACTGCTTATATAATTTACAATCACATACAATTTACTTACATAATTTTAAATAGGTAAGTGCGAGTGTTTGTCAGCTATTGAAGCTGGAATTTGTAAAATTAGTTTGCTGATCACGAACAAATGCTTAGATTTCCGGTTAAAACGGAAGCCATATTTCATTTGAATTGATGTAGGTTTAGATATAGCAATTTGAATACCTACCTACTTGCAAAATTTATGCAAGATTCGTTATTTTTTAGTTACATAATCGCATTCATAAAGTAGGTCGTGGAGGAATCGAAAAAAAAGGATAGTCAGCATTTTTTAACCTTAATAAATCTAAGCTTTATTTTTATTTTGGTAGGTTAATTTTCATACACAATATGTCAGTTATTTTGCTCTCCAAAAAATATTTTATGGCACAGTCAGGGGCTGTTTAGGAGAATAGGAAAATATAGAAAACATCCAAAAATACACAAATCGTATTTGTAATTTTGTATAGTAATTGCCATTGTGGCAAATTTGGCAATCGTAAATCAATTTGGTGGTACGAAACGAAGTTCACTGGGTAGTCTAGCTTTCAATTAAAAATGAATACCATAAACCGATAGAGCCTGTATCGATAGGCTTTTGGTACTCGTATATTAAAAACTAATAAATAATTATGTATAGGAATCGTTAATTTATCACCATAAATTGACTGACTGCGGTCACTCGTCAAGTCAAGACCGTCTAGGTATGTACACCTAGTCAGCTTTAAAAAGGTTGATAAATCATCCTTGCATCAACCAAGAGCAGGTGAGGCGATGCCATGATTAGTCACGGTACGTGCCTTTGATATATCAACGTGCAGGGTCCGTAATTATCAAGATAGACGGCAAAGGTGGTTTTATTACCATTATAATTTAATTAATCGATCTCTTCGATAACGTTGACACAAACATGACTACAAAGGAACAGGCCAAGGTGTCTGTGCACGCATTTTTTCAAGTTTATTGAAGTTTTCAGTGCATATAGATGATAAATAGAGCCTACCCAAAAATGAGTTTCTACTGTAATGGAACTAGTTTCTGCAGAAAGATACGTCGCTCACAAATATAAGCAAACTTATTGATATAAAGCTAGATCCTTTTTCATTAGTATAAAAAATAATTTGAGTAAAATAAAAACGATTGTTTGGAAGGATTTCGGAGAAGAGAGAGCTGAAGATTTGGGTAGCTCGGAGGGAGATGATGTTTAGGTAGGAAAGGTGGGAGATACACTACCTAATAGCAAGCACCTAAAGCACTTTAGAAAAGTTGGTAAAGTGGCGGCCTTTTTGTTATTAGGTATAACAAAACGCAGAATAAGAACTACGTTACTGCTATGTTTGAAATAAAGTAATTGTGTGTTCATATAAAGTGGATTATCAAATTTTGATAATCCACGTAATGCTGATGAGTTGACTTTTAAAGTCAACTCATCAGCATTACGCAATCTCAATTCCCAACCTAACTAACAGTTACTACAGACCACAGCTCCAGTAGTTACTATGTAAACAGCACAGAGAAAGCGACCTGCAGCCGGTCCGTTGAACCCGTCTAAATTCGGCCAAGGTCTGCGACGCGACACCAGTTCCCAATGTTCCCGTTGCACTCCAGAATAGAGATCTATTGATCGACTCCATAGCAATGGGCATAGAGTGGATAGGCTCTTGCAGGTACTCGGAACTAAGTGGCGAGAATTTTGTAGCAACTGAATATTTCGAGGCCGTTGAACCCGGTAAAATTCGGCTGAGGTCTGCAACGTGACTGGTCTGGTCTGGACTGGACTAGAGCAAGACCTCAGTAGCAACGTCTGCTACTGAGGTCTTGCATCAGGAGTTTCATAATAAAAGAAAATCCTGATGAAAATATATATTATTATACATATTTTGAATGAAGGCTTTATTTATCTGGAATTTATGACTGATATTTAGGATTAAGTAGAAAGATTTTTCCAAATGTATGATTAGATATTTGACCAATGAAGTCCCATTTAAGAAACCTTTTACCTATATAGGCTTTATTTATCTGGAATTTATGGCTGATATTTAGGATTAAGTAGACAAGATTTTTCGAAACATATTATTAGATATTTGACCAATGGAAGTCCCATTTAAGATATCATGTTTGCTTTTAAGTTTTTAATTTTTCTAACGAATTCCTCGTTCTTCATTACCTACTGATTGAATATTTAAACTCAAAATATCTACAGCAAACCGTAAATATTTATTCTACGTCTTTTATGATCAATTTTCACCATCTGGCACATGTATACAGTTATTTCGAGTCGATCAGATCATCAGGAAACAAAGTTCGGACGGGAACTTTATCGCCGGGCGAGAAAGTTATAAAACATCAACTCGAACGTCGAACTTGCGTTTTAAATCGGCCAAGGCCTCCACGTACACTGACCCGAGTGTGGTTTCGAGAAAAAATCGATACATAAAGCTCTGCTGAACCAATCCAAAAGGAATTATTCAATTCTGAAAAAGAAATGAGCAGATCCAATTAAGATTGCGTGTCGCATTCCGGAGCCAGCTGCAATAAAAGGTCCAAGTCCAACATCGAAACTAAAACGAGTGCCGTCAGGGAGTCCATCGAACCGCGGCTAAATCCAGCCAAGGTCTCAGTCGGCTGAAGGGCGCTCCGCCCGACCGCCTTTGCGCTGGTCGTTTACACCAAAAGACGATAACAAAGGGTCGAGTTAAAATAATACCTACAACACACACTGACTCACACAGTCGAGATTGATTAAACCCCGCGTAAACGTGGGTATTGCGACGAAAAAGTAATTGCGAAACTCTTGAATTAATATTTCATTAGACCACCCGTCGGGTTGTAAGAATCGCATTCGACTTATCCTTAGCCAAAGTTATGCATTAGGCAAGTACTTAATAATCATTTCGCTGCCATCGTAAAATAAACCCTAAGGTGCAAATTCAATTAAATTGGATAAAGAAAAGTATGGGAATAATACAGACCTTGATATAATGGATTTGTTAGGTACAAAATGGAGTCTAGACGTGGTTTTGCTTGACTGAACCATGATGGGTGCTTGCGGTAAGATCCTGCTGCGTTCTCACTGCGGTGAACGATGTAAAATCACATTTTTTGCTTTTTAATCAAGATACGACGACAGAAAAAGAACAGAACTGAGTCAAAGCATGTGGAATTAAAAATCAAGCAACATTGTTTATTGTTTAAGTAAGATTGAAGAGCTGAGAAATAAAAAGACCCAGGTTAATCTTTAACGTCAAGTTGAATAACCTAAGTAGGTAAATAATAACATTCCATGATAAAGACGTCAGTACATTCAGTGGAATCTGCAATGCAAATTCATCACTCCCAGTTGCAACCACCGCTCGTGCTATGGTGACAAATCAAGAAAAACATGTAACAAAATTTATATTGTTTTCGTACTAAACAAAATACAATTTATTTGCATATTTTACATAACAATGCAAGCGCAATAACCTCCTGACCTGCCACAAGGCTCGCAAGTTTCCATCGACGATAAGCATTTACGGATTCTCAATGTCGGTCAAAATTCACTAAATTAGTTTACGGTTAGTGAGCACTCCCTTTTGCAGTGACCTTCATGTTCCCCTAGTACTTAGGGCATGCAATGTGCCTGTGCCCGACCTACCCCAATTGCGTCTGAGTTTTGTGGCTCGTGCAAAAATAACCGGGACTCGATATCCCGTCACCGCACTTCCGTGTCATCCATGACTTCCGCTGTTGGTTAGTAGTTGTTCATCAACTTCTTATATTTTGTGATATTATCAAGCAGATGCTTATTTTTTGATAATAAATTACATTACTGTCAGCAACTTTGTCTTATATTCGTTATTGCTCGTCTTGGGTAATATTCCCTTATTTATGTTCATGAGGGGAATATTATACAAGTATTATAACTTTATTTCTTCTTGATCACACGTAATTACTTTGCTGGCAAAAACATTTTCCAACATCTTTATTAAACTTAACCAGACTTTTTAAAACAAACCAGCTTTGCATATTCATTACTAGTTTCTCAAGGGATGCTTATATTCTAGGTATTTTTATAATAAACCTAGTCGTATTCTTAGTATAATTTTAAAATTTCGACTAATATAGGTAGTGATAATTAAATGGTGAAAAAGTTTACTTAATAAAGTATTTGGATATTATTTACTCTAATGGTTATTATAGCTTTATTAAAAAAATTTAATATTTGAATGCAGTTACCTTGTTTCTGTAGCTATCATAGCCAACTATAAAATAAATACATTTTGGTATAATATATAAAAATAAATAAATCTGTTGCAAAAAAATATTTAAATATTCATGATAGGAAGGTACTTATATGTTACTGGCAAAGTTAATGGCACTTGTATTATGATATGGTACTTAATAAGAGCAAAATTACAATAGTTTCAATAAATTTCAAAAAAAAGCATCCAATCTTCTCGTCCATGTCACTATTTCGAACCGTCTATTATTGATTGGCTTCGAGTGCATCGTCACGTTGTGTACGGGATCGATTCTTGCGCCGTCGCCCCCACTTCTATTTTTACCGCTTCATTGCATACTCCCCTCGCCGCCTGTTTCCTGCCTTTTATTAAACTATCTGTATGTTAATTAACAACGGCCTCGCTCGGACCAGCTCTGTTTATTTTTCTATTAGCTGGTTCCTACGAAACGTTCTCCGTTTAAGGCAACGCTATTGTAAATGCGCACGTAAGTACTCAGTTAAATACTGCAGCTGCGTCGACTTCAATATTTTTATTTTCATTCACATACTTGTTGATACTGACATATTCGTTTCCATTTTTTCGACCTTCAGCTATATTGTAATTAGACGTCTCTGCACGTTGTCAAACCTCACTCCCTCGATTGTCTTTCTCGTCTAACTTCAAGGCTGCGGTAGCTTTGTCTCTGTCTATGGGGGCATCTGGAATACATAAACCTGTGTCTGTTTACGTTGTGTCTACGTGACCGTCCCCCTGTGTGCGTGCTGCAGGGGTGCGGACATGTGTTAGTGAGTGTTGCCTTTGTCTACAGCTGTTGTAGGTTTGTGGAGCCACGCCACTATATCAACTTCCCTAAATTTATGCTTCCTCATGGCCCACGCTTACAAATTTTGATGTACAGGGTACAGCAATAAGGTGCTTGTTTTATCTGCTCAACTATTCAAAACGACCGACCGATGACCGTCCGACGCAAATAAGAAATACATATTCAAATATCGTCATGTAATTTTCAATGTTTCCAAATGTGTCTGTCTACTGTTTGTATCATACCAGCGCGAAATGTCTCGACAAGCGCTACTTTATTAGAGTTTGCTTCAACCGTTTGTTTGTGTTGTTGTCATTATATTGCTATAATGTTGTCATTATTCACGGCTCTTTTGTCATGGTTTGAATAAAAGCATGTACCGGTACGTACGATTCCTTAGCAATCCGTCTTTACTTTTAGTTTGACAATAGCCAAACAGCTGGCGAAGGGTCAATGACCGTGTAGCTAGTGCAAATTGTATAGTTACACACCGTGGACGCAAAAAATAACATCCATTTTGCCTTTGGATCCGCATGCGAGTGGTTTCTCAGAACGCTCTGGAAAGTCAAAACCGCGAATGTTGATAAAATGCTTTATCCTCATGTCCAAACGAGATAAATAATTCCGAGCTTTTTCTTATTGTATGTAAATTAGTAATGGGCAAAAGATGTTAATAAACAAACAGCAATTTTTGTGTACCTACTTCGTTAACCTTACCTTTTTAGCGAACATCACATTCATGGTTTTGAACGCACAAGTGTAAGGGCAATATTGTCGATGACGTCACCGTCCAAAAACCCCGGGGTCGTTGCTCGGGCCCCTACCTGCATTTTTTATTGCATCCCCTATGACGCTAGCGGATTCCATATTATGGAGAGCACCTATTCCCGTCTTCTTCCTCGACCTCACAGTTACGAGATGGTTTGTTTGTAAACATTCCACAGCCCTGGGAACGTCTTTCTCTGAATTGTTCGTACTTTCACTGAATTTACCCTTTTTTCTTGTATCATGAGGTTCGATTACATGAGTTTGGTTTAGCGTGGTTTAATTAATCTTTTAAATTGGTAATTCATTATATTCTGCAAAGTTAGTAAACAAGTTATGATCAAAATAATGAAGAAAGACAAAACAGAATCATTCGTACTTCGTACCCTATCTAAATAATCACTAATCAATCGTTTGAGTTCTTAGATAATTGATAGAAAAAATCTTATTATTTTTAGTCATGTACTTACTTACTTAATGTAGGTAGGTATCAATGAAGATAAATAAAAGGAAAGTTCAGCAATAAGTTACAAAGTTGTAATAATAGTAATAAATCTGGGTACCGTCAGTTAATGACAAAACAAAAATGGACATAAAACAAAATTTCTTTGTTTACTCAAATCTCGTTAAAGTTTTATAGACGTACGCGTAAATATAAAATGGCCCGTTTTTACTGTCAGGCTAAATATGACATGTCGAAATGATATGCAAGAAACAAAAGAATTCTCGGTATTTATTCTTGAAATATTAAAATTCGCTGCCAAATGACACCTTTAATTTTCCACCAAATTGCACTCGCTGACGTTTGATTTGTTTGACGTGCAATATATTTATATTTAAAAAGCAAAAAGAAGTAAAACAAAAACTTCTTTTAACATGACGTAATTCTCTGCAAATCTCAGTCTTTGAAAAACACCCAGAGAGGGGGCCATACAGCGAGCTAAACAAACTTAGGGTAGGTAACGCAGTTACTTTAGGTCACGGTGTGGCCTGAGCTCGACTTTTATTTGTACGTAACCTAGATAAAATACAGCAATTATTTAAAAAACATTTTTTTAACCAAAATTGTCTTTCTTTACAGGTATGTATTACTCAATAGCAACGCAATCATCGATCTGTTGCTATACGGCTATTTATAAAGGTTAGTTCAATATTTTTGCTGATTTTGTAGTTACTTTATTTTACCTATACTATAGTGATGTTGCACGCTCACAAGCGGTTTTCTTAACTTCATCAGTAATTAATTAATATGACAACATGTTTCTAAAAAAAATATTCTATCGGCCGCAGAGATTGCGTCGTAGCACACTTTTATAATTTTATGGTTTTGGCCATCACAAATAAGATCTTCTCCTTTAGTGTTTAATGTTTTTTACGTGGGCTTTTGGAAATATAGTTTTATAATAAATTATATTCTTTAATCTCGAACCCCGAACGAAGCCCCGACAGGATGCAGTGCCATTCGCAAGGCCTTCCCGGTGCGCAAGTAGGCCGCGCAGGTCGGCGCTCCCAACAATTGGGCCGAACCAAAAATGTGTCAAGTTGAACTAAGGCCAACAACCCTGCTGTTTACGTTTAACGCCTCGCCCGCGTGGCAGAGCCCTTACTTCTTATGCAATGCATTGTTGTCAGCTTTTTTTGTTTTTGGCAATCATTAGTTTTTGTTGGGTTTTTATTACTTTATTACGTGCTACTGAATCTTGTATTCTTGTTTTTCGTATCTTTGAGGTACCGTTTAAAAAAATTAACCAGATTGCCTACATTTGAAAAAACATTTTCATAAAATTATTAAGTCCGTGCTACTAGGTCTCAACTAAACTAATGCACTAAAAGAAAATACTCTTACCTCGATCTTTGGTACTTTTGTTGGTAGAGTTGCAATTTTTTGCAAATTATTTTAGGTAAATTACTTTATTAAATCACATAGGCCGTACTACAACTTTACAACAAACATTTGCCGTACATAGACTCTGTGCAGCAAAAGAAGAAATGGCGTGGCCAAACAGGTAATTTTCAACTTACCATCCTCGCTATGTAATAATAATTGATAAACTCTGATCCCAATGGCCATTGCGGCTGAGTCGTCTCGTCGCAGCGCAATGATTTCGTCGCACCGAGTGCCAAACGGCCACTGCGTTGCGGCTGCGTTGTGTTTTTGCAACGCTTCATGTCAGTCTTCGAAAGAAAATGAAGCTAAATAATCGATCGCATTTCCCCTTCCCGCGGCCCCTTGCGTTAAGCGTACGTTGCGTCGCCGCACGACGTAGTAACGCATCGTGAGGCCAATTGTCGTGATTAAAAGTGAGGCACCAATAGTACGTTGCGTTTCGAGACGCGTCGTCGCAACAGATCGACTCATTATATGCTACAACTGCGTTGCGTCGACGACGTTTCGCAGCGCAGCGCAAGACGGGTGCACGTCTAGTTTAGCCACTATAAGTAGAGGAACACAACATATTTCTTTTGTGACAACACTGTCCGTCGTCGCACCGGAGCTCCGACAGCGCAGCGCATCACCCTACCCCGCTTCGTCTCTTGTCCTATTTTTTTCCATTTAACATACGAACATAGGGCTGCTTATGACCGTTTAAACTTTAAACCATTAAAACTAGTAATTCAAGGTAGTCTACCATTACCTTTCTCGCTTATAAAAATAACAAAGTATCGACCTGACCAAGACACAGTCACTAGAAATGTATAAGCAAAATATACCATCATCATTTTATTTTTACATTTTCAAATGCGACGACTTTATCATTCACAAGTCGTTTCTTTCAAGTAGAAACGAAAATAATTGTAATGGTGTCTACTTGGAGAATAAATAATTCATGGGAATCTTTTGAAAAATATTACAGTCTGGGGCGCGGGCGCATTATAATTGTTAATGTCCGACAGCTCTATAGCAACGACCACTTCGGAATCTCTTGTAAGGACCTCCGATGATATAGTAAAGGTAGAAGTTCAAGCATCCAGAACCAAGAATTTTTTAATTTTTGGTATGTTATAATTATAGTAATACAAACAGCAATTTGAAAGAACTTTTACCGTTGGTAGCGCGGTCAGCTCGTAATTCCTTTATGCGTCCAATAGGTAATGTTGAATACCTATGCTAAAAATAGCAACCAAAAACGATGATTACTACGTAAGCTCAGAAAATGAACCCACAAGTTATTGTTCCAGCACGCTTCTACATTTTGCACCTGCATTTTGTTAGAACCCGTTATAATAATGGAACCTTTGCAAAACCCCATTCCCTTACGTGCCAACACGACAGATGTTTGCAACAAGAAAACAATGAAAATATAATTCATTAGTTAATTGGCCGCAAATTCTCAACGGGTGAATTCAAGGTCCGTAAACCAGGAATTTATCCCTTATACTTTTTTAATAAAATTAAACGCATATTTCCAACAACTCCTCTTTCATGTTTAACGACGCCTTAAATAACACTAGACATAAAAATCGTGACTTAACGTCTCATAAAACTAAACACTTGAATAAATAACAACGTACCTCCATATCTCCATATCCTTAGTATAACTACTACTCCTTAACAATAATACTTAATAAGGAGTTTTTAGATGCGTATACATCTGACTATAAATTCAACTTGAGCCCCAAATCATTCGAATTATGTCAACAGCGTCACAATTAGATTGCATAGATTCAGTATTCTCTATTGTGCAGTGCTCAATGTGAACACAATGTGTCCTTTGATGTGAAGATAGTACACGTTGCCCCTAGCAACGTGCGCCCCATCAGGGGGATACGTGCCCTTTCGGCTCACCCACAAAATTCTACACCACGGAAATCCCCCGGTGAATCATTTTTTCAATGCCGTTGAGGTAAATTATGTTGGTGTGTTTGTGATTGGAACACAATTTCGATGGCTTCCAATACATTGAAAGCAACAATAAAAGTTTTAGTGGAGTTTATTTTAATAAATAACTCAAATTATAACACTACTTTCTGTGGTTTCTTATCACTTGGTAACCACAATGTGAATTGCTTTAGGGAATCTAAAAATGCAGCGAAAATGTACATAAACTGGAATGTTTGTTTGTCGCTCAAACTTCGTTGTCACCTCCATACAGGTCATTAAGTCTAAAGTTTCCTTCCCTTGGCACCCACTCACGAGCACGCCTTTCAAAAGTGTGAAAAGAGACGACACCAAACCTAGAAAGTTCGCAGAAAACGATGCAATTTTGCAATTCCAGCACAGACATTTTTGCACCCCTGCACACAGTAAGCTCTAAAGTATTTGAGTATCTACTTCTCACATCACATCTCAACTCACAAACAAGTAGGTAAAGCAACGATGAAAACGAAAATAGTTTAATGCTTTCGAAGTTTACGAGTAACTTCAAAGTAAATATCCAAGTCATCTTGAAGATCGAGACTTCAGTTTTTTATTCTGTTTTAATGTAGAGTGCTCCCTACACGGAGGCCTCAGTGTCAGAACAAAAAACTAATCTAAAATGCGATGCGGACTTTGAACGGAGAATAACAAAACAAAGCTTATGCAACATCCTGCCTGAGCCGAACGCAGGGGAGGGTTGGATACATTAGGTCTAACCCAAGCTTTGTCCGTAATGGCCTTGGTTTTTTCTGAATTAGCGAACCTGGCCTTAAGCCGGGCAGGTGATTAGGTTACATAAACTTGGTCCGTCCCCACTTCCTGCTGGCGCGTTCTGCATGTTATAGAATTCTTCTAAGAAAAAGCTAAACTCGTAGCCCACCTTTATTTCGCTTCTACGGACGAACCTGTTAATAATAAATACTGAGTCAAAAATTAACTGAAAAAACAAACCTTTTTAGAACAAACAAGTACACAATCTTAATTGATGACTTCCGAAACTAAATATTTACTTTTACTCCGGTAATGAGTAGGTAAGTCAAGTGCGGATACCGACAATTTTATAAAATTACTTTAGAAATTCCCGTAGAAGTCTAGCATAGTTTAATGACTCGAGATTCCATTAAAAACAGGGCGATAAAAACGAAAAGTGTAATAGGCGCAGTCCCACGGGTGGAATGGAGTCCAGCTCCAAACTGGTTTCGCCACACGCGAGCCGGCTCCGTCGAAGGCACATGCAACGAATAAAAAGAAACTTATATGCAACTCTAGGAAACGCTGGCCTTGGACGCAAGGCACGGCACCTGGCGTTTTTATCTGCCCTTCAAAATAAATTGCGAACATTTTATAACTCTTCCAGGTCCCTCCGAAGAATCGCGCGGCATTCCGAGGCGACTTTTGTGTTATGTAATACGTGTTGAATTTGAAAAGAATTCGATATGGTAATATTTGTAGGCGCTGCGCTAGTTTAATGGTGGAGACGAGCCGTTCGACTGGTTTTGTATTGTCGAAGCATCGGCAGGGACGTGACTGCACGGATGAAGCGCGATGCTTCTTCGCAGCGATATGTCGGTCTTGGTGTCGGTTGCGTAACCGGTGTCAGTCTTGAGGAAAGTGAACGCAGCAATTCGAGGTCGCGTAGAAAGTTGCCGTCGCAACCGCTCCACTCGCTCATTCACTCACGACACTTTCATATTGTCATTTGGATGAATGATATAACACAAATATCAATTTAAAATAAAAACATCACGCGATGTTATCGTTCCACAACCGATGAGCTATAATTCCAAACGCATAATTTGCGAGCCATAAATACTATCAAAATGTTGCATAATAAGCTATTCAACCCAGAATCCTTTCCGAATAGTATTGGAGAATTCCAAGGAGTTTGGACAAAAAGTTACACGTGCCGCTCGACTCAATCGCTCTTGGCTATTGAAATTTTGGCCATGGCGAGGCCACCTTGCATATAATAGGACATAAATTCGGGCTGGTACTATAGAATTAGAGGAAAGGAACGTTGGAGGAGCAATTCAAAGGTTTTCTTATTCGGGTATAGTTTATTGTATATGTAGCTAACCTATAAAATGTTCGTGTAGAACCGTGAAATAGAAAATTAATTCTGGTATATTATCCATTCGATCTCCGAAGTTTTATGACCATTATTTATAAAATTGATGAAGTGATCACGCTTTTAACTTACATATTGCATTTATTATAAATTTTGGCTGTACGTATCTGCTAACTTCTATGTATAACCTAAACTACTAGACAGTTTGCTACGTTTTATAATGCTAACTGCAATGAGACTCGAATACAGAGCAGCATAACAATATAAATTTCAATAACCAGCTGGAAAAACAGACTGCTGTCAGACCGCATGATTTACAACATTCGCATAATTAATGTTTTTGAGTTGGATAATTTTCTACAATCAAGAAAAGCTACCAATAAAAGAAAACTGCTTTATTCACATTTTTTTTATTTCAAATAGTCTCGTCAGATTTTACCACCTCAAAGCAGATTCTTGCTAAGCCCCTCGTATAGTATCTCGAGCACGCATCACAAATTTGCATATGAAACGAAACGCTTTCGATGTTTCGATTTTTGTAGTGTCCCTTTGTGATGCAAGGTCTTTGCAGCTCGTTTACTCAGATGCCAGACCTTGCTGAGAAGTTATTATCTTTATGTTAATAGAGCGTTCTGAACTGACAGCGTTGAGATTAAAATGAAACGTTTCCTTCGAACTGTGAAGCTGGTAGAAATATTTATGTTTTAGTAAACCAAGCAAGACTACTCTCAAGATTTTCTGAATCGAGTGAATGAAATAGGTTTGTATAAAGGAGAAAGGTCTTTGAGTAATATCCATGTATAACATGTTACCGAAAATTATAGTTTGCATCTCTAAAATTATCATAATAATCCTTAGAACAGTATTATAACGATACTTCTACTTTTGAAAGCGCGTTGCCCAGTGTTCTCAAGTGCTCTAAGACCGAGACCCAGGAAGACGTCTTATCTGCCTAGTCTCACCATCAAGTGCCTTATCTCCCCACATGTTTGATCAGGTGCTTGTGATGGTACACACATATTTGCTGGGCCGCTGATACTCAAGGCCTTGGCTTGACCGTGAAAACCCTATCCTGTTTCAAGTATCGAATGTTGCAGGGCTTCTGGTTTTCGGGTGGATAATATTGTAATGGTAGCATACTTTTTGTCATGTTGTCTTTTTATAAGCGTTTAGTTACAAACCTATATTTATAACATTATTGCTAGTAGTTAGGGTTAATGCCACTAATAGTGATACTACGGTATTATTAAAATTTTGTCACAATCTAACGAAGAATGCGTCAATATCTTTTATCTTTTTTGAATACTTATATATTTCCCAATACACTGAGTCACATCTTTACACTAAACTTGATTTACCAACTCCCTGATTTTTAAAGTAACGTTTTTATTAAAAGGCATGTCATAAAATTGGAATTTATAGCTAAAATACTCAAATAATATCAACTTACAAGTTTATTTTGAAATCTAATAACCTAATTATATTATACCAATCAACATGATTTTTATCGTTTTATACTTGTCTGGTAATCAAAGACATTTTTTGTTTCACTTCCAATATCCGTGATGAGATGAAACTTGATCTCTGTATAGTTTCAAGAGCGTGGGAGGCAAGAACAACCTTCAGTATAGCTTCGCTATAACTCTAAGTAGTAGTACAGTTATACATTCAAAGCATAACGTTTGAACCAATCCATCCTTAATTAAATACCAAAAACTGTAATCGGATTAAAACTTGCAAGGGTAACCATAAAAGGGACATAAATGCGGACAGATTAAGTCAAACTAAGCTGAATAATCATCTAAGGAGAAATTTATTTTTGAAACCTAATATTATATAAGGTTTTCAAGGGTCACCTCAAACGTCGGACGCTCGCTCGAGGCATTCACTTCATACAAAATAATCAAGCACTCGCTAGGCACACTGTCTGAAATTGGTTAATACGGGCATCCAACATCCGTCAATGAAATCAAATGTCAGAATGTAGACGTATTATAGACGGATAGTCTGCGGCTGCCCAAAAATTTTTGCACTCCACGTGCCTTTTCCAGCTCCGGAGCTCTCTACTTACGTTTGAGCTTTCGTCATGTTTTTAAGAAAAGGCCCTGTCTCGGCTATATAATGTTCGCTTAAAGAAATAAAACATGGCACCCTTGTAACCGAATTCAGTCGATCGAGCTGCAGGGGATTTGGAATGTAACTTGTTACACGTGGAATTTAACTCAAAATGTCAAGCTGTAGAACTGGTTCCGACGATTTCATATTCAATCTGCTAGTTTATGCACCTTCACTGCGAATAACATTCAATAGCCTTTATTATTACTTACTTACATATTTCATCATCAGCCTATAGCAGTCCACTGCTGGACATAGGCCTCCCCTAATGAGCGCCATTGCACCCTGTTCTAAGCTCGATGCATCCAGCTTCTACCAGCAGCCTTTCGCAAATCGTCACTCCACCTGGCCGGAGGGCGTCCTACACTACGTTTGCCTAGCCTTACTTATATATTTACTAAGTGGTATTTTAGGTAAAACAATAAAAGTTAAAAAGGAACATTTTGTTTCAGAAAATAATTTTACATAAACACTATTATAAATACTCAATAGGTACGTACAGTAACTTTTTCACTAACGAAACGTACCATTTCCCTTGTCTCTTCCCTGAATATACCTAAATAGTTAAAATTATAATTTTCCGAGCTATTAACTGTGTTATTACAAATTCTAAGCCTGGAGGGGACTTGATTTTTTTTAAAATAAACCGATGTTTTTACCCATTTATATTAGTTTCAGTAGAATTAACTGTAACATTTTTTCTTTTTTTATAAAAAAATGTCATTAGTTCTATACTATATTTCCACAAAACAGTATAAAAACTTGGCTTTAGTACCTATATAAGTTTTGGGAAGTTGAATCATCGATGCAACTTAAGATTACCGTTATGGTGTCCTTTCCTCCTTTCCTTAGGACCCGTTTATAAGGAAAAAAAACTCCATTGGGAAACTACAGATGACGATCTTTATGACTGTTCATATCTAGGGCAAGACTTTTCAATTCTAGGAAGGATATTATGGCCTGTATGTACAATACCTCTACAATACTAGGATCATAAAATAAAATAAATCTGTATCCAACCAATTTTACATAAATGGGTCTTCCTTTAAGCAAATAAAGCTTGTATTAGAAGACCTCGCTCTTCCATATCCACTAAAAATAGGTAATGTAACTAAAGTACCTACTGATCACTCACATGCCATTTAAAAGACAATAAGGTGAAAGTTATGTACAGTAGATATTCGCATTGAGTGAGTGTAAATGTATCTGTGAGGGGGTGTATGAGAAAAGGCGTGAATATGGGTTTTCATTATAGCTAAGATCACATTATTTTTCATAATTGCAATTGTTATTTTATCATCTTTATTTTATTTTTATTGCCGATGATCATCAGATGTCCTCTGTTTATCATCATGGACTCATTCATGGCTTACTGGAACTGTCTTTATCATCCGTGGTAGGTATGAGTAAAATTGTAGAAGTATAAACGTATAAATAAATATGTTATGAGTTCACTAAAGCTTACTAGAATCTAGGAAGGGTCATACTTTTACTTAGTCTTTCAAAACTTTTTTTTATACTACTATGTTAGCAAACAGGCATACGGTCCTCCTGATGGAGAGTGTTTCTCGTAGCCTATGGACGCCTGTAACATCAAGAGATAAAAAGCGCGTTGCTGACCCTTTTAAAAATTTTAAAACGCCCTTTTTGAAACGCTGCATCTTGTAGTTTCTTGCCATCGCTGCGAATGGTAGTTATTATTATATTATAACTTGTGGTATTTTACGTTTAGCACCAATTTTTTTAAGCATCAGCGTTATTCCTCTTTTAGCACTAATCTAAGAGACCAGACTGAAAACTCTAACTTAACAAGTGAATGTTATCAAGGTATTCCACATATTGGTTCAGCAGTATTGTTATTTCACTTTCAGAGCCAAAGGTTAGTTTAGATGTTGACTTTATATAAAGTCAACATCCGAACTAACGTAATAAACAGACAAATCCAAATTAGCCATGTTCGTGTTCATAACCAAACACGTAAGGATTCAATTCACGCCAGAAATAAACGAGTCATCTCCTCTTTCATGCCTTAAAATGTGTGTCATTATTATTTCCTTTTAAGTTGAACTGGACTTGATAAGGTGCGAAATAACGGATCTGCATAAGATGATAAAGAGCCGAACGGGACCAATGGAGACCAGGCAGCCCAGACAGGCATTGTGCCGAAAATACTACTTGCAATATTGCAATCATAATTTATTACAGCAACGGGATTATTACGATTGAACTTAAATTTACGGTTTAGCTAATAAATTTTCTACTGGACTGCTAAAGACTTTTAACATGGTATTCTATAGCAAATGTTGAAGATGTGAATTCATAAGGCTGTCTTACTTTATTTATGTAAAGTCAAATGAAAGCTATGAGTAGGTAAGTACTTAAGTACATTAAATTGTTTAAAAAATACCGTTTAAAGGTACTATGTAAAGTCACCGCCAGTGGTCGAATAAAAACACTAGGTAAATTATATTTTTTTGAAAAAGAAAATGTAACCGAGGTTTGCACGAAAAAGACAAGTCACTCACTCACCTACCTACGTAACAAACTACAAAATAAAAATATATATTTTTTATTACTTACCTAATCACTTTAAAATTTACAAAATATCTCAGTAATTACGGGTTTTGAATGGCCGATGCTTTCATCCAATTATATGAGTATGCCGTTCAGTTTTATCATTGATCAGTGCCGAAGGTGGCCAAACGTAAATAAATGGTTAATACAGCTGAAGATTTATGAGGGACATAAAAATGCAAAATAATTTTAACCTCATTTTATATTTTGAGATTATCAAAGTTTTATTATATTATTATTTTATTATATTTTGGCGCAAACAACACGACCGACACGCTGACATTGACACACAACACCATGATTTTGTGAAAACGAAAACAACTTTAGATGATCTGATTTGACTCTTCCATTTTTGTCACTATTTTCTATACATTTTATTTATTACTGTATTTGCAATAGAAATCGCAATTTATCTAGTCTGCTTTCATTTTTATTCGCGTGTCAATCTGCGTTCGTCATTATTTTCTTCGTGAGTTTTTTTTAATACTACTTGAAGATGGAACAAGCACATGGCCACATGGCATGTCAAGCCATGATGATAAGATTTTATTCTTATTGACACATTTTCTAATCTAAATATTAATTAATCAATTTTCTATGAATATATTATATGTGCCTAGCTACTTTAGTATTAACAGAAGTGTGATAATGATAGAAGTATCATACCTGAGTACATAAGTTTTCCGTTGAAGTAATTACATAACAAATGTTGAAAAAGTGTTCATTCAATGAACTATTTCAGTCATGGGAAGCGATCTCTTATTTATAAAAAGCTGTAATTGTTAGCAAAGATCGTGAATCCGATAATTACTTAGTTCTTTTTTGTTTCAATTTACCCACTGGAACCGAAACGCTTAATGATTCTAGTAATATAGTACGAACTCTCAAAGTATGTACTACCTATCTATGTACTTAAACCTCCATTTTATTCTAGTTAGTAAGTACAAAAGTCTATTAAGAAAATGTATTTCGTTATAAATTAAAATTACTTATAAATTGAGGCATTTTTGAATAAAAAAACAAAGATTCAAGGCAACTGTCTAGTGTATAACACTTTTAGTGCTAAAAACACAATTGTGAATCTGCAGGGAGTCGTCCATGGCGCGTAGCGTCATGTGCGAGGCCAGCAGCCAACGTGTTAAGTAAGGCTTGTAAGTTTAGGCAGAAGTATTAGATTTACAGAACTGAAGAAGTTTTAAAAAATTAAGTGTATACTTTTGTCACTGATTTTACTATTTTATTATGTTTTTTTTTTTGTATTTTGTATTTGTAAATTTATTTAAGGTTATCAAATCATTTTATGTTACTTACATCACTTATATTTTCTTAAATATAGATATGACTTTCGCGCATATAGTGCCAAAGTCACAAAAATAAAGATAAGAAACTAACATTATTACAAATATTTTACACTACAAAAATAATAACAAACTAAAGTATAAGGCCCAGGTCACACATATCGGGCAAGGACATGGCGCGGACATGGCGCGGACGTGGCACGGACGTGGCGAGGACATGGCACGGGCATGGCGCGGACATGGCTCGGACAAGACGCAGAAATGACGTGACAGAGGCACAAGTGTAGTGCAGTCTGTTGTCCGGTATCGATGTGTCAGCATGTCATCCTCAGAAGACGAAGATGCTCTTGCTCTCGTGCATACAATTAATAAATATACAGATCAGGGCCCGTACAACCCCGATTTCGAGTTAGTTGCTTCGAAAGTGAAACCCCTTCATTGGGTTATACAGTTGACGGGATTACCCTTTCGTTTGGGTATTCTCCTCCTAACACAAGCGAAAGTGTAACCCGTTCCTTTTGGTTTTCAGTCGATAGGGTTAACCTCTTATGAGGTTAAACGAATGAATGGAGTTACCTCTTGATAGGTTTTTTTGAATGTTACACAATGGTTATCATTACGCCTGACACTGGGTGGGGGAATTTAGATTTTGACTCTTGATTTATGTCGTCAATCATTAGGTATAAGTTCGGATCGCTTTATTTGGTTGAAGGAAGAGCGTCACTGCATTAAAGAAAAGTTTTGAAAACATAAGGAAAGTGCTGTGTTTCAGTCAGTTTTCATTGGTCATCATCGCAGAGTATGCGTTATCATATATATACGAGACCCGCAGTCAACAAATTAAAAAGAAAAAAAATGATGTTTCAGTTTTCATAAGTCATCAGTTATGTCATGAATGACTGAGGCCCGCAGCCAACATGTTAAAAAGAAAAAAATGTGTTTCAGTCAGTTTTCATAGGGCATCATCGCAGAGTACTCTGCGTAGCGTTATTTTTTATTTTTATTGTATTTATTAGGCAAAGCCGACAGTACACATAATGAGTATTTTGTAAAGCGTTATGTCCGAGACCCGCAGTCAACGTGTTAAAAAGAAAAATATGACCTCTAAACTATTTTGAATAATAATTTTTGATTGTCACTGTCACTGTCACTCTAAAACTCAAACTCAAAACTCAACTCAAAGCTCCACTCGAAACTCATTCTACAAATTCATCTATAAATGGTTATATCTCAGGAACTACTCATCCTAGACTAGCCGTTAATTGCTCAAAAGATAGCTATTGACAAGATCTTTATTTTCAATGACATATGTCAAACTTGAATTTGCCATATCTCGAGAAGTACTCATCCTAGACTTGCCGTTACTAGCTCAAATGAGAGCTACTAATAAAATCTTAATTTTCGATGACAGCTGTCAAACTAAAAACTGTCATCGAAAATTAAGATCTTAACAATAGCTAACATGTAAGCTAGTAACGGCAAGTAAAGGATGAGTAGTTCTCGAGATATGGTCGATTTAAGTTTGACAGCTGTCATCGAAAATTAAGGTCTTGTCAATAGCTATCATTTGAGCTACTAAAGGCAAGTCTAAGATGAGTAGTTATCGAGATATGGTCGATTTAAGTTTGACAGCTGTCATTGAAAATTAAGGTCTTGTCAATAACTATCATTTGAGCTACTAAAGGCAAGTCTAAGATGAGTAGTTATCGAGATATGGTCGATTTAAGTTTGACAGCTGTCATCGAAAATTAAGGTCTTGTCAATAGCTATCATTTGAGCTAGTAAAAGCAAGTCTAAGATAAATAGTTCTCGAGATATAGTCGATTTAAGTTTGACAGCTGTCATCGAAAATTAAGTTCATGTCAATAGCAATAATTTGAGCTAGTAAAAGCAAGTCTAGGATGAGTAGTTCTCGAGATATGGTCGATTTAAGTTTGACAGCTGTCATCGAAAATTAAGGTCTTGTCAATAGCTATCATTTGAGCTAGTAAAAGCAAGTCTAGGATGAGTAGTTCTCGAGATATGGTCGATTTAAGTTTGACAGCTGTCATGGAAAATTAAGGTCTTGTCAATAGCTATCATTTGAGCTACTAAAGGCAAGTCTAAGATGAGTAGTTATCGAGATATGGTCGATTTAAGTTTGACAGCTGTCATCGAAAATTAAGGTCTTGTCAATAGCTATCATTTGAGCTAGTAAAGGCAAGTCTAAGATGAGTAGTTCTCGAGATATGGTCGATTTAAGTTTGACAGCTGTCATCGAAAATTAAGGTCTTGTCAATAGCTATCATTTGAGCTAGTAAAAGCAAGTCTAAGATAAGTAGTTCTCGAGATATGGTCGATTTAAGTTTGACAGCTGTCATTGAAAATTTATTCCAATTTTATTATAATATAATTATTATTGCGTAAAATAAACAATTAGTAGTCTGCATTTCCACCCTTAATGCTTAGAACACAATTACCGCAATTATTTTTAATCTTTTGACCGAAATTCTTTTCTCCATTATCTCCTATAACCCACTTATAACCCGTGTTACAATGATAAAAAGGGTAACCCTAAGGAATGGGTTTTGGAATAATACCAAAACCCAATACTATTGATAACCCTCATGATCAGATAACCTAATCAAAAGGGTTTTGAATTGTTTAACCTATCAAATAATAGTGTAAACCATACGGAGAGGGTTAACTAAACTTTTGGAAAAACCCTGCCGAAAACCTCTTCATCGGGTTACCAAATCGGGCCCTGATACAGTTGAAGAAAATACGCGCAAACGAATTTGCACAAGGATCAGCTAGTATTACCATGGGTATTACATAAAAAAAATTTAATACCGGTTTAGTTTAATCTCTTTCCGATTTCCAGCCACAATTTATCTTGAACATTTCAGTTACAATAATGGAACGACAATGATCATAAAGCGTTGCATATTTTACAATCAATTCAAAAAATTCAATATTAAATTCGATATCGTCATTCGTCACGCATTTTTACATCACTAACGGACATATGTCGCAAGCAAGTACATACTACGAACTGGCGGCCATCTGACGCCCATCTGGCGGCGATCGGGCGCGGGCGCCGAAATGGCGCGTCATACGTCCGATCAACGACATACCGTGTGTCCTAAATTATGCTTTATTTCCATGCATTTTGTATGAAATTTGAATGGAATAGGAAACCGCCTGTGCCATGTCTGCGCCATGTCCGTGCCCGATGAATGTGAACTCGTCGGACGCAGACAAGGCACTGGCGGTTTCTTATTCCATTCAAATTTCATACAAAATGCATGGAAATAAAGCACAATTTAGGACACACTGTATGTCGTTCATCGGACGTGCTTATGACGCGAAGTCGTCCGAGCTAAATTGTGCTTTATTTCCATGAATTTTGTATTAAATTTGAATGGAATAGGAAAGCGCCCGTGCCATGCCCGCGCCAGGTCAGACAAGTGGGGCCTATACCTAAGATATACGAAGAAGTATCTTGTAATTTCACCAGAACCCACACCCTTCAAACCGAAACACAGAAATGCTGTTTCACGGCAGAAATAGGCATATTAGTCTTAACACCTTAAGCCTCAAGTTGATGGACGCAGGGTGTTACATGTTCCAAACATCCGTGATCTACGAACCAATACTTTGTTTTAGGTAATGGTTACCACTTAACACCAGGTGGGCCATGTGCTAGTTCCATGAAATAACTACATAACTAAAAGGTGGTAAATATCGTTAGCATTAAAAATCGAACTCGCAAAGATCTTATTTTATTTTTTTACTTCTGTACTTATATGTCCTTATCGAATTTATTCATCTTTGATTTCCTTTGCAAATTAATTAACTTCCATGCCAAATATTTAATTAAAACTTTTATTGATTTCTCTAATGAGCTCATTATGTGTACACAGAACTTTTATGTTTGAGGCTTATTTTAAAAACACTACCTACTTTTTATATAAAAGTCTTATAACAACATGGTTAATGAGTAGGCAAGGCTACCGGTAAACTTACAGTCGTAAGTATAAGATTACTCAAAGTAAAGTTTATTGTTTAAATTTAGCCCTGTCACTGTTTGTCATTATCCAAGAGATGGTAACAGACCAAGCATCGTATTTTATTTGGCAGGTTTCTTTATAACTAAGGCCATAAGTGGATCAGGTACATAATTTTGCCAACATAAAATACTCAGGCTTGCTACGTGAATGAAACCTACATGAATCTCGTAGAAAGTGTACTGTGGAAACTTTAAATTGGCCTTCGGCAATGTTTAATCACTTTCTTACAACTTTTGATACACAACTGTAAGTTTTCCAACAAATATAAAGTTAAAGTTTGTGACCTGGATTAACATAAAGGTGATAAAGGCTACTTTTTATCTGGGTACCGAAGCCGCGGGCGGAAGTTGTAAGTAAATAATTGAGTAACTTGCATTTCTACTAAATTATGTAACGAAAATATGTTTTGTTCATTTTTTTTTCGCAAAAAATATTTTTTTATAAAAAGAAAAAATATTTTTATATTTTAATATGCAGGTTGATAGTAGTAGTAGAGTTCTTTGTGAAGGCCTCGTCCGGGGAAGTACTGCCACCATGCCTATTTCTGCCGTATAGCAGCTGTGCTGTGTTTCGGTTTGAAGGATTTTGGGTGTCTGTGAAATTACAGGCACAAGAGACTTATCATCTTAATGTCTCAAGTCGCAGGGCGATGCGTATTAGAGCACGTTTCAAAAAAACGTGATCTATTATGATGCAATGCTTTGTGATAAGTAATAGTTACCACTTAACATCAGGTGGGCCATGTGCTTGTTCCATCTTAAAGTACAAAAAATAAAGTTGAAATCGTTTTCAGGAGACCATTTTGTTATTAGATAAGGTGGGCAAGAACCACGACACGCCTTTCCGTGGCCTTGATCAAGCGAACCTTGAAAACACCCGGCGAAGCAACGTGCTCATGCGCAGGCGAATAGACTCTGCGCGTTCACTAAACTTTAATATTACGTCACACTGTATTTTAAAGTTACCTATTTAGATATTGCCTCGGATCAAAGTTCGAATTATTACCTACAGTGTTTATTTTTTGAGTATTGACGCATAATGATGTTGCATGTATTTACAGCGTTTCTTTTAGCGATTGACAGCTAATTATCTACTGGCAGGAATCTTCTACTGGGGCATTTTAGTAAAAACATGAATAAGCATAGTAGGTAGGTCATGTTATAGTGAATGCTATATGCTTAGAAACGAAAACGAAAGAATTAGAAATAAGATAAGAGTCAAAAGTAGATGGAATTTTTATAACTACGTTTTCACCGAAAAGAAGAAAAACAATATATGAAGCGTTTGTGCGGCTTACTTTGGCTTCTTAGCAGATCATCTTGGTTAAGCTAAACTGTGGCCGGTGTCTATTAAACTTGGATGGATGGCCGTTTAGTGGCATATAGATCATGTACTTCCGTGCTTCAGAAGAACATTAAGATGTTGGTCCCGGCTTTTTCGGTAGTTAAGTCATGTCGACGGCTTCGGGCGGCCTAAAAACTCCGACACCAGAGTTGGCCAGTAACGCATACGGAGAAGAAGAATCGAAAATATGCGTATTAACGCAATACTCTGTCATGATTACGGATTTATTTTTTGAACAAATTATTTCATTTATATATACCTACCTACTTAGTTTGTTGATCAATTCATTCCATATAGTTGATGAGATATACATATTAAAATAATGTTCACTTACCAAATAAAATTAAATAACTAGATATAAGTAAACATAAAGAAAACAAAAGTAAATCAGATATTGCGAATAATAATACCTATCCAATTCCACAATCAAATTATAAACAAATTGCCTGTTTTATGATCGATTTTCATCGAATCTCCAAACTTGGAGCGAAACATGGAATCTTGTCGCAAACACGAAACACGAAGAGCAATTTTATTACTGCCTATTATGTTTATTGGTTTCCGAATAGCTACTGATCGATGCGAGAAAAAAATAGCTAGCGATGAACGATGATGACATACGATGTTTATAGTCACACGAGTATTCGAGATCTACGTTATTTATGTGCGGTTATCACTTTATTTGTGCTCCACCAATGTCACCGAGTTGCCGAGAGGGCAACGGACGCAATATCTCTAGTCACATAAGCACAAACCATCACACAGATGCAATTTAAATAACACGCACATTCGTCACCATTGATAATGTTTTTAGACTTCTTAAGGATATATTTTATTGATCAAATGAACATCTCAAGTGAAGTTCGAGTCTCTTCATATTACAAAACGATTGAAAATTTAATTCTACTTTAAAACGACCTCTGTGTCGCAATGCGCGAAGGTCCGCCTGGGACGCAGCAGGTTGCGTGTTCGATTCCCGCCGCGGGACAAATGTTTGCATGTTCTGCAGATATTTGTCCCGGGTGTGTTTTTTATGTATGATATGTATGTATTTACAAAAAAAAAGTATATATGTAATATATCAATCATGTGGTTCCCATAACACAAGCACTGCTTAGTCTGGGGCTACATGATGCTGTGTGATAATCCAGCAATATTTATTATTTATTTTAAAAAAAATCGTGCAAGTTAACCTTATTGATTGAAGGGTCTAAGTTCTAAATATATACTTATATCGATAATGAAGCGACGACTAATAGGTAGATTTTCTGATGAAATAATGATGGATACTAATCTTCAACCTATTGCAGTCCACTGCTGTACATAGGCCTCACCTAATGAGCGCCAGTGCACCCTGTTCTCGATGCATCCAGCTTCTACCAGTAGCATTTCACAGATCGTCACTCCATCTAGCCGGAGGGACGTTTGCTGAGACGCGGTGACTTATCAGTTATCACACACACTATCCTCAAGCCCCAAACTAAGCAGGGCTTGTATTGTGGGAACCATTTGACTGATATGCTACATATACACATTTTTTGACACAGTTTTTTTACACAGACCTGAGACAAATATTTGCAGATCACACAATCATTTCCTCTCGGTGGTAATTGAACCCGTGACCTGTTACGTATTAGATGGGCTTTAGCCCACCGCGCCACAGAGGTAAAATAATTATTGCTGAACTTCTTCACACATATTGCAATGTATTGAAACCACATCACCTGCGGGGTGATTGGCTATCTCTGTTCCAAACAGAAATGATTGACACCGATCCCGTTTTTACAAACTTTCGACATTTCTTCCGTCGAAATTGAATGAACGTCAATTGACAAACTGTCACAGTTTGTTAAAACAGGATCGGTGTCAATCATTTCTGTTTGGAACAGAGATAGCCGATCACCCCGCTGAACAACATAACCTTATATTTTTGTATCTATTTCAACCAAAAGGGATATAATAATAGTCTTTTCAGGATTGCAAGTAATAATTATGTAATCAAATCAATCACTCAAACGTATGGTTAACACTTGTTTTACCCGATAAAGTTACCCGATAAATCGATTCAATAAACTTATCCATTAAATAAAACTGAAAGAAAAAATTAATTACGCGTACTATTTATAAATTATCTAACCGATATTAACTAACGACTGAAAAATCGAAAATAAAACTGTATATATTGACCCTTGGCCTAAGTAAATTTCGTTACAATCAAAAAGATTGTATGCAAATACTTAGTTATTGATTGTTTAAAAAATACATAAATATTTATACGTAGGTATTAACCTACGTATTTATCATCACTAGACAAAGCGTATAAATTATCGATTGCTGTATAATATAAGCATTTCGAAAATGTAAGTCTTATATTTAGTTATATACATGACAAAATAACACTATAGTTCTTCGAACGATCCAACTTATAGTAAGTATATAAGTTCTAACACAGTTTCAAAGTCACCTTGCGTTTTATTTTCTTCGAATCGTGACTCAATTCCAGATTCCGAAGTAAACAAGGTTCAAAGACCAAAACCATCTTGCTTTACATACAACTTACATATTTATTATGAAAGAAATGAATTAGGAAGGAAGTTAATATTTTGCACGTGTTCTCTAAATTTCAAATCAAAATCAAATCATTTATTTGCGAAACATAAGTTACATAGAAGGTGAAATACAAAATGTCATAAGTACAGCCATGTTCTGCTTTGCAGCGTGCAAAAAACCTTGGAAGAACCTTCAAAATTTACTCCTAACTTTAACAACAAATATTATTTCTAACTTTTATTTCCTAACAATTTCTTATATCTTTTAAAACTTTTATTTGAACAAGATAAAAACTCTTAGAAACCTACACAAGAAAACGTTTCGTTTTCGAACTTGCATAATTTTTGGCTTTTTCTCGGCTCGAATTTAAACTAAAAGAATGACGTAGATAACCATAAAATAGGTTAGGTATCTAATTGCCGATATAAAAAAATAGTTCTTAATAACTCTAGATTCAAGATATTTATTTGAAGTGTTAGTTAACATATAGAAATATTTTTTGGTCTAAATAACCTGAAAGGTAACAAATGAAAACCCTTACCTACGTCATCTATTACTTTTATCTTGAGCCTCTGACTATCTTTGCTAATTCAGTGGTAAGTAACTGTTAAAATTTTCCACTTCTTACGATTGAAGGAGGTGTGTTTTGCCGACTTGTCCAAAATACAAAAGTTAAAAATACTAACAGTACACGGTCTAAGAAACAACACAAAGACCCTCAAATAACAGTCAAGGGCTCGAAGTGATGCCCCTTTTTTCGACTGAAGTAGGTATATGTTTTGGCTACTTGTTCAAAATATTAAAGCTAAGAATACTAACAGTACAGCACGGTCTAAAGACCCTCAAAATAACAGTCAAGGGCTCGAAATGATGACAAGAGCCCACGTGCCGCACTGGACCGAGACGCACAGAGACTCGGATTAGGTCACTAGCGTACTCTTGCGCAACTCTGAATAAAACTTTAGAAGGTAAACACACCTTATAATTATAAGGAATGAGTTTTAAATTGTCTATAAAATGGGAGCTCTAATGTAACAATCGAAGTGAAAGGCTACACGTAGGTAAATGTGAATGTACTAGAAGACGATACTGAAGGTGATTGCCTAAATGTCACGTAGATATAATGATCCAATCATTATACAATGTGAGGTTGATTTCGTATGTTTTCCGGAAAGGGGATGGTTTGGACAATAGTTGTGCACAACCACAAGTTGTGAGAACCAAGTTAGAAATAAGCGATACAAAAAGTATGTGGCAGCCCTAAAAGTAACGCTGAGTTAGGATTATCATTATCATTACATCAAGGACAAAGTTTAACAAAATCAGCTGTACTAGGGCTGCCCCATAACTTCTTAATTTAATTTTTTTCGAAACATTACAAGACAGTTTTTCAATTATATACTAAAAAAATCAAAGAATTGTTACAAAACTTATTCCGGATAACATACGAGTTTAAACTCACCGTGTATAGGTATGTACTCAGCACACACTTCAAGTACTTAGTAACCAGCGATGATATATAGACATAAATAAAGTAATACATCATAACTAACAAGTTATTGTTCATGAGACTTGATAGGGGATAAACGCAAATATGTTTTAGATTACCTACTGAATCGTTTACGGACCCATATTGCAAAATTGCTGAATAATGTCATACCTAGATATTGATTACACAACGTTACGTCGCTCTAGAACCTTCCATGTCTTGTGCATCAGGTTTTTATGAGCTCTGCTCTGACTCACCAGCAGTGACGATGCGGTCATGCTAATGAATGCAAAATTGTAAGACCTTTGATTTTTCAGGGTAGGTAATTACTTATTAGTGTTTGTCAAACTGTCTGTCGAGTAGTAGGTAAATAATGATTAAGTATTTTGTCGAGAACATTTTTACGCAAGTAGAAAACTTTACTTCTAAAATCTAAATCCTAGTTTTAATATCCTACTAACTAATATGATAAATATGAAAGTGAGTTTGTTTCATCCTTACGCTTCTGATCATCATGAAATCTCGCGTCGACATTGTTGTAAGCGAATAGAAAATGTCACAGGTCCTTTCATCCAAAAAGAACTGTAAATTTACTGTAAAATAACACGAGTTTACGAAATGCAACAAACAAAACATTTGACAAAAACTACATTAACGAGCTTGCGGCTAAGCAATAGTCCTCTGGCAAGTTTGAATGAAGATCTGCGAAAGACTGCTGAGAAGCTGGATGCGTCGAGCTGAGGGCAGGGCGCAATGCACTCATTCGGTGAGGCCTATGTTCAGCAGTGGAATGCTACAGGCTGATGAAGATGATGATGACATTAACAAGGGTGGAGCCGCGGGTAATATCTAGTAGGAATACAAAACTATAATGAATCTGTCTAACTATGACTGACTTACAATCAAAAGCCTGACTCCAAGAGTCTTGAAAGGAGGGTAACACTAAGAATGGATTTTCTGATATTTAGCCATTGAAGGGGTGCACCGTGGAAAACCCTCAATGCAGAAGAAGTCGCGGGACAACCGCTAATACACTATATTGATATCCTATCCTAGTATATATAAATACTAAGTTTGTGAGGAGGGATGGAATCACGCCGGAACGGTTGAACAGATTTGGATGACACTTGGAATATACATAGATTGACTTGGATTAACACAAAGGCTACTTTTATCCGGGTTCATACGAGGGAGGCCGTGGGCGGAAGCTAATTACGTTATAAACTTACAAAACCATTTTCTTTTTGAACAATACACAAACAATAAATAAATTTCGATCTCAATAACTTATCTCATATCCAATATATTTCGATATTCCAATAATGTACTGCAAAAAGTACGAAAGCTAACGCAAATTTAATAATACCACTTCAAAGTTTCGAGGCTTTTATCGGAATATCCTCAAAATCTCGATCTCAACTTTAAGATCTGAGCTTGAGTACCTTAGCTGATATTTATAAACTAATTTCAGCTCTGAGCACGACCGACAGTTGTCAAAATATTTTTTTTATTTAATCATGATTTCACTTGAATTCGTGATTAAAGTTCTGTAGGACGTATCGTTGGCGTAACGAAACATTTTAGCCAATAAAAAAAATTTATTAGTTACAGTACATCATTAGTCTACTCTTTCTCATTGGCCAAAATTTTATTTCAAGACACGAGCCTGAGTTGAGTTTAATGCTCAAACTCAGCCCTAGTTCAAAAAAAATATTTTTCTGTGAAAAGTGTCATTTGGATAATATTTTCATCGTAATCAGAGGCATAATTTAGTTACTCTTACCGAAATGGTCGGCACCGGACCTATATTTGCATACTATGACATTTCATCTGTCGCAATTCAAACAGCGTAAAATGACAAACTGTCAAAGTTTGTAAAAACGGGATCGGTGTTATTCATTCCAGTGCAGTGACCAACTGAGTTACGGACCCTCTGAGTAGATAGGTTTATTAATAGTGCATCGTTCCGTTTCTATTTGTCACAATTATTGTATATAAACAATGTTTGACAGAAGTCTCATCAAACTAGTCAATCGAGCAGTTGCACAACTGATGAGTGATATGACAGTTGATATGAGTCCGTCCACATCCATAATACATAGTGAGAACCATAAACTTAGTACCTATATTACAAAAATCCAAACTCTTTGGTGACGGACGACAAAACGTAAACGATCAACATGCCAGGTTAGCATGCTAATTAAGTGGAAGCACAAGGTGATATAGAATTGGTTAAGAAAAAGCAGCGGAACTATACAACATTGATAACCGTTACACCATGTGAAAGTCCAGTGTCGGTGCACATGGTCCAATTTTACCGTAAATCTGTTGAAATATAACTTCAAATGGCTGTCGTAAAATTTCTAGGTAATGGTGAGTTCACACAATTTCATAACGTGGATTAATTATTTTCAAACAAAACACTAATAACCTTTTAAAAATGCCTTTTTACCATCATCTTTTTATATAAACATGACATAACATAGTTGTTAGCTAGGTATCCATCTTCCAAGATGTCATCATCTTCAAATAAGAAATATTATATACAATAATAAATATAATAAAAAAATATAAATATGATAGGTAATTTGGAAAACCAAAAGCTTACCTAGAAATATACTAATTATAAGTACTAACTTCAAATAGTAATGTTCACACATGTCCTAACGACTAAAAAAACATTTTAGTACTAAAACTTAGGAGAAATGTTGATAACATAAATGCGTGGGAACACTAAGTAATATAAATAGATAGATACCAGCGTAGAAGGAACCTAGGTACTTAATCAATTATTGATAATAAAAGAAATCAAAATTTGCTATGTAATATATACAAAATCATTCTGTTATCTGTAATTGGTTCAATTGAACATAAGTACAGCTTAAGCTTTTTAGCACCTAACGAATTTATTTAAGTTACTACATAATATATTGTATAAATTACATAAATTTAACTCGTATTTTCTTGCTTCACATTAATCATTCTTGAGTCGTAAAACTGTTATTGAGTTGAATATCTCATGAACTTAGACCTCTGGGATAGCTCGCTATAGATACAGATCACAAAGCATAATTTCAGTACAGACTTTGAAACAACCTACACTTTTAGATAAAGCAATATAAGCAGAAAATAATTTATGTCTAAATAAATTAAGTAATTATGTTTAAAAATTATTAAATAATAATTTAAATCGATATTTAGTTTAAGCATATAATTTTGTTTAATCATCCATTATTCAATCAACGAACCCTCAGATTCTAATTCTTTGTGTTCTGTTTGAAAGTTCTAATTTAGGATAAAAATTAAAAAGAAACTAATTTTCCGAAACATTAATAATATTCAATTAAAAAACTTTTACTTGAATTAAAATGTCAAAAAATATATCTGAATGTGACTTCAGACTTCATCTTTATGTTTTATAAAATAAATAATGATAATGACAGAAGCAATTTGCATGTATATACAGTCAGCAAGAGAAGTTGATTAACAGAATGTATTTAGCGAATCATGATAAATAACTTAGTCATTAATACTAAATTCATATACATGGCATTTATAAATTAATTAGGAACAACAAGGCTACTTTACAATAAATTCTTGTAAAAAAATAATAATATAAATTCTTGACAGAAATTTCAATTTAAGAAGTAGTTAGAAAACGTGTTCACAAGGGGTTAAGTTGCGAGTGCAATTAGTTTTTTGTATGTTTGTTTGAACACTTTATATCACATAACTAAAATATGTTTTAAAAGGTAGCCCTCCTTTTAAAACAACAAATCAAAAGAAAAAATAAATGATTAATAATGAAAAATAAAAACAAAGAAATTACGTTACGCTAGTTCAGTGCCAGTGCAAGTAGCAAGCGCACTTGCTCGGACCTTATGCGAGCCAAGTTAGGTAATCTCCGTTTGTTGTTCATTGTACAATATGTCATTAGCAGCATGTTATAACATAGGAAGACATAATGATCAATAATATAATACAAAATGTCAATGTTGTAACCTTTGCAAAGATAACAGAGGAACATCGTGGAAAAGTCACAATTCATTATAGGAATGTCGGCAACCCCTGACTGTAAATCATATTATTAGTAATAACTAGTAACTGTCCATCAGGCAGAGGAAGATTTATAATAAGTACCTACCTAATTCCACTTTTGCACATGACTGTACTTAATGGTAGTTGGAGTATAAGGACCTGTAAATATCCCATGCTACACCCAAGTGGAAAACTTAGGTGGAGCATGGAACCACTTACTGTAGATATTTATAATATTTTGTGTTTTACGTTAGCTTAGCAAAATAATTTTATGAAAAAAATAGATTAGAAAAATTATATTATTATTATAATTTACCTAGCTCTTGTCGGTGTAGTGAAGCAATTGACTCCATTTTGCTATATTTAAACGGCATGACAATGATCTTCTCTTTTATCTGGATCATGTAGCTTATTCTTGGTTATCCTTTTCCATGTTTTACTTTACTTTCCTCGAATATTTCAGAAAAAATAAAAATTAAAAAAGGGTGCTTATGAACAAAAATATTGCCTCTATTTTTTATTTGTTCGCTAGCGATCATCGTGACATTTCGTATACAAAGTGTATGCGAAATCAGTCAAAGTACTGCTCCTGAGGGGCAGGAAAAATAACTTTTAACGCAAGGGAAGCCGCGGACAAAAGCTAGTAATATAAAAATGATAAATATAGCTACTTCACAAATATTTATTTTTGTTAACATCTAATCAGTAATTTCTGGGTTAGATAATCGAACTATAAGAAAACATGTTTTTTCGATTTTTAACAAAGTGAACAAAAAATACACCCTTTCTCAAACACAAAAAAAACTTTTTTTATCCTCCGCAGGCATAATGCGACCCTCTATAAAAATATAAAATTTACCGATATAATACATAATGTTTACTATGAACTGATTGTATAATGTCAGTAAATTGTTCAGTGAATTCTTTGCTTCGCCAGATCCAATATCGGCCATAATAATGTTCTAGGTACACTATAAAAATACTCTGTCTTATTACAGATCGGTTGTCAGTCTGATAGGCGTATCTGAAACTATTATTAATTCCGTACAGGTGTCAGCTACGCAGGTGTCGGTACCAACTGCATTGTATGAACTTTGCATAAAAACAAACTCGCATGCAATAAGAACGATACAGTATAAGTACATAGTCGTTTTATTTATGTAGTTGCTATTTTATTATTGGAAAAGTACATTGTATGAACGGTAAACAAGTAAGCAAGTCTAATGGCAAAAGGGTCAACGTTGTTGCTAATGTAGCTCATGTTGTTTGTCTATACAAATATAAATCTAACGTGAGGCTCGATCACGAAGAATTGCAAAAAATATTCGTATAAGTAGAGGTAAAATTTTGGCCAATGAAAAAGCCTAAAGGCTGAAAAGTGTTCAAAGACCGCAAAATTGTCAGCATGCGCGGAGTTTTGGTACAGACACTTTTTTTCCACGTTTTCCACTCTAGAGTATAAATATCTCTATATTATAAACGCTATTTTTGCTTCTGAACCGTGCTTTATCCTGAACCGATGATTATTTACCTATCTTCTAAATGTACCTACTTCGTGTGCACTGCTACCTTCCATATCTGGTTGATATTCCACTTATCAGGACTAAACGCTTTCAAACATCATTTATATTGTATTGTGCACTGCTAAGATTTGAAATTAGCTGTGCGCGACTATTTTTCTATTGACTTACGACGCTAACAGCTTCAAAAAGTGAGTTTATAAGCATCTCCTGAAAAAGCTCGCGCCGTCTCGTCGGTAACCTAATTAAAAAAAGCTTAGCAATGTTTTCGGACTCTCGTATGGCTGAATTTTATCTTTTACCGTCTGCGTTATTTGTCACCATTCAATGAATTTTGTATTCTCCGGTCATTTTAATAGTAAACGCACGGCAGAGCCTCGGTTATGATTGCATTAATAAGAATCATGTAGCAAAAGAACCTCATTTTTTAGCACTACCTAATCGTGCTCAAGGTACTCACCATTTTAAGAAACGTTGACTGAGTTAATCAAACAACTAACAAACCGTGCTATGTAAATTTACCTTCAGTCTTCACACCCACACTTCGTTACAACCTCTGCATTAATTGAACCTACTTCACGTCAATTGTCAAATAAAGTTTTTACTGTTACTCCGAGCTTCAGTTTTATTGTTCCATCTCTGAATCATCTCATAAGCTTTAAGAATAGCGTCGTGAAATGCAGAAACAATGGGTGAGCATTATATTAGCAAATAATACCGCTATGTGAACAAAATCGTCATTATATCCAAAACAGCACCTAATAGCAACCAATTTGATCTGTGGTTACATATTCATTGCTTTTTTGCATTCAAATTTAAGCTTTTGTATTTCAAAAACAGACATTGCCAAAAAAAGACATCAAGAAATCTAAATCGAATCACGTCCGGATTGTTTTTTGCGATAAGCAACATTTTTGCGACTTCATCCTCGTAGCTTTTTATCTTTACTGTGGCGAGGACGATAAATTCCTTTGCATCGCGGCTTGAATTTATGCGACCAATTTAAATATAAATTAAATCGTAAAACAGATTTCATATAGACGCTAAGTCGGGACATCGAGGCCAAATATGTTTAAATGCCTCGACAGACGCGAATACGTGATGATGATAACAATCACATTATTGTTTGGGAGTATCAGTAAAGTAAGTACGTACTAAGTAGGTGCTTTTTACCGATTTGGTTAGACACTTTGTAGGTAAGAGTCCAAAACATATTTTTATTAAATTATTAATCCTATAACATACAAAAACTGAAAAACTGTCAGAGATACAGTAGGATATCACAAAATAAAATTGGAATAAATCTTGATGATTTAAGATAAAATCATCAAGTTCTCTATCATCCTAGATGATAGAGGAAATATTGTATCTAATATTTTTATCAATTCATAATTTAACATGTATTTAAACGATATAACAAAAACCAAAGTCAGTTAGCAGACTTATATTTGGTGTTTCATCAATTTGATGACTGAATATTTTTCAAAAATCCTTCGGTAGAGTATCATGGTTTACATCCACTATGTTCTACAAAAGATGCAAAATGCTACATAAATACTCCATGTGACGAAGTTATGCATTTCAATGTACAATCGTACAGTTAATCTGATGCCGTCGCCGTGCCCGAGATAGTGCGAAAGTGGACCAAGGGCAGTGCCGAGATAACGCAAGGCGATGTCTGCAGTTGCGAATACAGGTAGGCTTTAGATGCTATAGAATAAATCGAAAGTATTTTTTAGATTGCTTTTAGGACAGAGCTGGTTGAATCAAGCTAGTAAAAATAATACTAAGCTTATTTAACGGAATAAAATAAATGGAGAAGCTTTTTGATTACATCTCTTTCAAAATGGGTCTTGTGGCTGAACACGATGGTCTCGGCAGAAAAACAGCGTCCACTGTGAACGCAGTGGGCATAATGCTGAGTCGGGGCCTATTTGCTGCTGTAGCACACAATACCTATTATAATAAGTGTTTTTTTTCGAACTTGTAAATTCTTTGTTTTATGTGGTTTTATATGTATTTGTGTGCTATTTTGTAGCAAATAAAGTGATGTCTATGTCTATGTCTATGTCTAAAATATCTAGCTGTGGTCATCTTTATCTGTTTTAGATTTAGAAATAATATTCAAGCTTAATATGACGTCTTATTATATCCTTCTTGAAGCTTATGACCTTTGCCAGCAACATCGTCTGGTAATCAATAAAATGATGTTAGATAACAACTGCACATTGTTTTTACAGTGAATAAGGTCGTTGATAACTCCTTATCTTGACCTCGACTCAAATGCGGAAGAAATCAGTTCAATAATATTACCACCAAATTACGCTGACACTTCCCACAAACGTTAACGCCAGTAAAACAGGGCTTCAAATTTTTTGTCGTAAAGTATGAAACGTTTTTGGTAAATATGTCGCCGTCTACAGAACTCCAAGGTTGACCTCGTAGATAACGTATGATAATTTTGGGCATAACTTTGTGTGAGTGCATTTAAGGACTTTTTCGACACGAACGTCGAGACGGTTCCACTTAAAATTCCTAAATATTCTGTTGCGAGTTGCAAGGTAGGTTTACTTTACTAATTCGTTTTGACTTGAAAAGCGAATGCTCTTATTTTTGAAAATAGTGTATGTTTACTATTCAATATAATCTTGAATATTTCTTTATTTATTTCCTAGTTAATATTAAAATTAAGTGTTTCCAAATAATTTCTTCCACTGAGCGTATAGGCTATATGTTGCTTATAAAGCTTGGACAGTAACAAACTCATCTAGTTGCAATGCCTAGGCAATTCTCGACGCTCTATCCATAATTCAGGTTGGCCCATAAATAAGGTGTCGAGGCCATGCAACCAGAAATAGCTAGTTGGGAGAGCTCTTGATAGAATAATGCGTCCTCTGCAGCCTTGCCCCGGTTACGCGCCCCAGTTACCGACCGACCCGCCAGGATGCGCTTTTTAAGACCATTGACGTTGTTCGACTTATTTGACAGATGACGTTGACATACGACGGGATGTTTAGATCCTTTGCCTTGTTTTAGAGTTACGGAAAACTCTATTTTTTGTTGTATTTGTTGTTCTGGCCCAAGTCTACCAACGCGCTTACCTACAGGTGGTTAAACAGCTGTTTTATTTTATTTATTTATTTAAGTTCAGATTAATAATTTTTCATATTATTATTCTACGCATACCTATAATGGTTACTGTGAACCATCTGATTTATGATAGTTACTTTGCTCTAAGTCACTGCATTGAAAGGAACTATGGTTAACAAAATGATACAATGCAAAAAAAAATTATATGTTCAAATTTTCCTGCACAAGTTCAATTTTTTCTACTTATTAAGCCCCAGTGGTTTCTGCATCCCGTTTGTCACAAAACCTTCTACACTTATTTGCACCCTAATCCCCTCTAATGCCCTCTATGCAAGGAATATGAATTACCCTCCAATTTCTAATAAAGTAAAAAAAGGGTCCCTGCAATTGTCAAATGATTGGTGTTTGTAGCAGGAGACGGGGTTTTATCATAGTGACGCACGGTGCACGAGAAACGCACGCGCGGCAAGGTTGACTCTGATGCGGGTTGTATAGCGCCAGCAGGTCAAGGCTACGCCGAGCTACTAGATGCCACTAGCCTGCAATACAAAGTTCATTATTCTCCTCTGCACCGGATCCTCGTTCTGATTGATCTTTGTTGGTAATAGATACAATGACATTTCAATAAAATGTTTCGCAGTTCGTTTTTACTACTAATGGACGGGCGCGATAAAATTTATAAACGGTCGTTAGATTTTGTTTTTTTATTTTAGGTTTTTGATTTTAGTGCTCATTAGATACCTGCATAAATTATTTTCGTTTTTTACGATTGCTGATTGTGTTATGCAGATAGCAGATACCTTTTAGCAGATTTGTGAGAACCATTTTGGATTCTCTACACAGAGATAATTTTAATCATTATTTTATTTGTTTATTAGTCTTTTAATCAATGTATTTTTATTTAGCCTATAAAACACTTTTTTTACCCTACCCTTCGTTAGGTAAGTAGGTATCTTACCTAAAATTAGTTATGTCCATATTTTTCAGGCGGCCAGATTCAACACCGCCCAGAATAAATTCATTCATGGATCTATTTTGATCGCCGAATCTCAGGACAATTTTGGATTTTTTTAGACATTGGCATCGTTTCAACTTAGGTACAGCTAAAATTGCAAAATGCATTAGTGCCAAATGTATAACAATGATTCATTTTCAGCACACATAAAGTGCTTGGGGTTTGAGTAACTACATCACGATTTCAACTGGGAACTGTTTCTATTTATAAATTGTAACGATTGATGTGTAGGTATTTTTATGCTTAGGTTAAAAATGAGTAAGACTCAAACCAGGGGCCTGATTCTGACGATTCGATATATTTGATTTTATTAGATATATATCGCTAGAACTGTCAAATTTCATACAGTTTTGACAGTTTCCGCGATATATATATCTAATAGAATCAAAATATCGAATCTTCAGAATCGGGCCCCTGGCGTGAACCACTAGTTTGGTATGAAAATAAGAAAATGTACATAAAACGCTTTGAGCTGAAAGACTATCCATATCGAGTAGTTCGTACTCGAGCATTTCGCGTAGCGTCAACGTAAACGTACTATTAGTGTTCTCATAATGCTTTGGGTGCTGAAAACACCACTCTAGATTATCGAACAGCTCGACCTCAGACAACGTGTTAAAGATTTCAAATGTACAAAAAGTAGGTAATTCAAATTCAGAATAGATTCCATTTAGATTCTGTTGGTCTTACATTAACCTCATATTTTGTAAACTTGACCCTGTAACCTAACATAAATCCAATGTATGACTGTTTGTTGAAAAGATTAAAATTAACAAAATTTAATGAAAGTACTATCTATCATATATATAGAAAAAATATTAAGCTTGATTGCATTATAATGTACAGTATACAGCGTTACGTAACTCAGGAAGTAAAGTGACATAAGTGTCGACCATAGACAAACGGTTATCGCTTACTTTCAAGGGCATGTCTTCAGGACAACTGCTAATGACTTGCTCGTAGTCGTGAGGTACGTCATAGATAATATTGCCGTAGTTTATGAAATAGTAACATGACCATCATATGCATTCCATAGATTAGAATGTTTACTATGGAAGTGTTAATATTTGGAGTGCAAAGCAAGGCGAGAATGCGCGACATGAAAACGTGTCGAACTTTTTATTTAGGTTCACATCACGACCGATTTTACAACTCATGAAGGATAACAATTTTCTTCTTGTTCTTCTTCTCCGTTCTATAATTAACGTCCACTGCAAGCAATAGGTTAACGAAGTTTTGCCATGATGCGGGCAGCAACAGGACCCTAACTGCCCAGCTCCCTTAGCCAGTTCCTTTATTCGGTATCTCAGTTGCCGACTCAAATACCTAATACGCACCAAGCATCGGACCTTCGGGCCTTGATTTTCAAAAATTGAGATTATTGTCAAATGAGACATATCTTTCAAAACTGTCAAAGCTCCTTGGAAATTTTACAGTTCTTGCGATATAGCTTAACGTGGCATTCATCTCTTATCATGATAATCAGGGCCCTGTATTTGCGAATTTGGTTTGCATCTGTCAAAATCCGAAAAAAGTCAATAGGCAAGTTAAAATTTGTAAAAACAGATCCGGTGATAATCATTTAGTGGACAACTGAGATACTGAATATAGAACCTCAGAACCGATGTTGGGTTCTGAGTTTGAAAGAGTCTTACCTACTAATTTACTGTTGGAACTGTTTAAGAATGACTGAAAAGAAAATGGGAGGTTATGGAAGGGCAGGCGTGTCTATGTTCTCGTAAATGTAAATTGCTGACCATCCCATAAATAGTCCCTTAGCTTACGACATCCACGGGGGAAATAACTTAGAAGGATAATTATACAGTTTGAAGATATTCTAAATATATCTCTTAGTTATACGACTGCATCATTGTCATTACTGCATGACAGAGACTAAAAACATGAATTTTAGTACTTTTTGCTTCGCTTGTACTGAAACTGAGTTTAACTGAGACTTTGTTAGAAGTGTAACAACTAACACATAAAATGTATGATTTATTATCTAGGAAATTGGTAACTGTAGTGTAAATTTATCCTTGCGGCTATTTGTATGCGGGCTATAAAGTTGTGTCGATCTAGAAAAGGTACAGATACTTGATTTACCTGGGTTTTAAATTTATAGTAGTATCTTTAGTTTAAATTCATACATTGATTGATATAATAATCGTCACTTTACATGGCTGTCAATCAATGCACAATAGCCTTTAACTGATTAAGGGCTAAGTGTTACGTCTGCTAGGAATATTTACGGAATAATAATATTTAAACATTAAAAGAATAATTAAGCTCCGTTCGAAATGTTGAATCTTTCTTTAGGTCTACAATATTACATGGGATTTTGTGGTAGATTTTGATGATTAAGGTATAAGGGCTTTCATAGAATGAGATTCAATAGCAGTTACAATGCGGATATTTATATAAAATCATTCAATTTGTAGCGTCGGCGAAAAGCTGTGCCCTGCTATCCCCAAACATCATGCCCAGCATGGGGATTATGGACATATCCCCCTTCTTAAGGGGGAGGTCTGTGCCCTGGTGTAAGTGATCATCAATCACAATTAAATGTACGATATCCAGAGGAAATAAAGGGGGCCTTGCCGGGGCAGACATCAAATAAATCTAAATAATATAAAACTGTAAAAAGGCGATATGACTGACAAAGAACTCCAGGAACAGCCTACCTACCGTTAGTCCTGAAGTCTTGAAAGGAGAATGCCGTCTGATGTATGGCGCTCGGTACCAAGACTAAAGTGAGTGCGTAAAAAAATCTCCAATAAGTTTTAAGTCGATTCTACTGTCAAAATAATTAAAAATGAGGGTTATTGCCATAGTAACACTTTACATCAATGTGTGTTGCCATAGTAACGTATATATCATCGGTTGTTGCAGTCTAATTGTTGATTTGGTTTCCGCCAAATCAACAATTGCCGCCAGTGCGGCGGAAACCAAATCAACAAAATATTTTTTACTTGACTATTATTAATCCCGTCGGTGTGTAAAACTAAAGAAAATGTCAATGTAATTTATAAAATATAATACATTTTATAGGATACGTTCGGTTTTGACGCAATTGGTACGGGTTATCGGCATTCTCCTTTGGTGGGTATGTTCCTTGTATAATGTAAAAGTGTACTAAGAGATTATCATCATCATCAGCCCATAGCAGTCCACTGCTGGACATAGCCATCGCGCCCTATCTTCAGCTCGACGCATCCAGCTTCTATCAGTAGATGATGAATACCTGCAATTCATCCCGAGCCTAAGAGATGATTGTCTGGAATTTATCCCTTGAGAGGTGGATAAAGGATGAATTTCTACGGAGAAAAGTCGCAGTCGCAAATGTCAAAAAAGAACAACATGTTTTAGCGATCTTCACATGCTGTTCTTACCTAGTTTTACACATTGCGCCTGACATTCAAGTTTTAACGGCTGTAATAATTACTGGCTTATCTTCTGTCCTTTTCGTGTCCTCGATAAAATATGTAATAATACTTACGTGTCCTTTTCTAGCACGACACGGACGACTGGCAAGATGATAAATAGTCATTACCCAAGCGGTTATACTTGTACACTAACTTAGGCATTATAAGTTTGCTCGTTATCGTTGCTCGTTGTTTTAATGCACCTGGTTTTTAATGTGGGCTTCTGTTTTCCAGGAAAACTATTTCAGTTGGATATAGAGTTTACATAACCAGTTTCATTAGAAAATTGACACTGAAATTGTCTATTATTAGGAAACAAATACCGTTTCTTCTTCTCTACTAAAATTGCAGATCCTGGTATAAAATATCGATAATCTTAGACCGAAGTGAACTCAGGTCCAAGCTTACTTCTCCGCTAATAATTTTTCGGCTCATGGATTTCATTCTGTGAATTTTAGAGAACCAAATAATCTCGATACAACGAACATCTACAGAAATGATTTACAAGACGTTAATTAAAAGGGCAAAGCAACGTGTACCTTGTTTAATCGTCTTGCCTGACTAAGCTACCCTTAGCATAAGTAGTTCACCGGAAATTAAAACACGTTAGCTTAGCTTAGTTCGAATATAAATTGATTATGAAAAAACACCAAGAAATACCTAACAATCGCTCATAAACAATTGTAAGACAAGTATTTATTTTGTAGGTTCCACAGCGGGTACGATAGCGATGATGAATTATGCTAAGTGTTCGCATCGTCCAATAATTAAAAGGCAGAAAGGTTTTACCACCGAGGCTTGTTTATTGCCGATCGTAATTACAACTCTCCGTTCGCCAATAAATTACAGTTCGACGACATCTGGTATTTTTCGTTAACCTTCATCTCAAATTTTTCAAATACTTTTACCGAGAAAAGACAAACATGGAACATGGGAATTTGAGCAAGGAAACGTATAAATAGTTTTATGCAACGCAATGCGGCAGTAGTTATGACTTTATGGTCAAAGCTATTGAAATAAGAACTTTAAACAAGAGCACATTATTGGCTGCAAGTGGTGCGACATTCTGGTCTTACATTTATTCCTAGCGCGAACAATAGGGCTGGCAAGTTGCAGCCGGTTTTGTTGCCTACCACCGATCATTGCAACGAGTTATGACGCTATAAATACGGCGGGACGTGCCCCTGACCCCGCGAGCGATGTATGATTCGCATTTGCAGTGCAACTTGACTCCGCTGCACTAGGCTCGAATGTAGTAGGTACCAGTGTGTTAAGGACTAAACAAAGTCTGCTTGCACGCTGACCATTTTGTAAAACAGCTATACAATTGCTATAAATGTTGGTGCGTTTTGCAAACGAATTTACAAACGATAAATCATCTGATTGCGAATTTAAACTGTGCTGATTGTTTTTAATCAAAATATGTATGGCTCTTACGAGTAACGAGGCGGGGATCGCAACATACTGGATGAAGAACAAACTGGAGAAGCACCAAAAAACGCTTTGTTCTTCTGTTTTAGGTTACTGTGTTCGTTCTAGGTCGCAAAGAATCGACTTTTATGATCAAACTTCTAAAAGTTCTGTGTGTTCAATAAATATCTGTAGAAAACTGAAATAGATTGCAAATACAATGAAGATACTAGACGAAGCCTTGGCGGTATTCCAGCGCAAGTAGGGCACTGTAGGTGTCTGGACCGTTTTGTTGGCAAACGCCATAATAGGCTATTTGAAATTCTTCAATTACTACATAAAATTGAATACTTACTTGCTTGTCCGTCTTGTTTCCCATTTCCCATGATAGTCAGATAGTTCTTTACCTATCTAACACTAATCGACAATAATTAAGTTTTTTATCAATTCAATCAGTTTATCAGTTGATTCAAACAAACCGTCTTTAGGACATAGTTTAGTAAACTTGATGTATCCAAACATAACTATCAATCGTCAATTTATGCATGAAGACTATTAGAACTAAGAATAATTAACGTAGGTATTAGAACAATTTATATCTGTGAAAAATAAAGCTTCAAATTGTTGTTTCTCTGTACAAAAGCGACAATATCCACTAAGTTTTCGTCCCTTCTACATACCCAACATGGAGGTAAGCAACTGTTCTAGTTCATCGATCAGCCCAGCCCATAGTTTGGCGCCACATTGACGCTGTGTGCCTACTTAAGTTACCTGCCATAAGGTATAGCTATATAATTTGGCTTACTGTTTAAAAACCTTCCTTTTTATTTTTCATGTTATCAATATAAACCCTGACATTACTTCATTGTCTACACCGGTGTTCAATCCTATGATGACATCTTTGCTTTGATTGTACTGGCATTCTCACATAGAACAATGTAACAGGTACAGACCTTCAGTCCTTCCCATGTGATTGCTTATTGGTGCTTATTGGCCATGACCGTGGCTTGCAATTAGATGTAATTACCTTCAATTTGTGCTACCGATGTTCTCGGTTCTCGGTCTGGCCTGATGTCTACGTGCTATGCAATTATTTCCCTTTGCAAATTAAACCTACTTCGTCAAATTACATTTAAATTACCGCGGAAGTTTGTTGTGGTATTTAGTTGTAGAATTATTTTTACTATGCCTATTCTACAGCTCAATGTCTGCTGAAAAAGAAATTATAGTCTTAGTTAACTTGAAAATAAATCTAACTGTATTCCGGCTTCTATTAATTATTTAATTATTATTATATTATTATTTAATTTATATCTGAGTGCATCCGTGCTTCGGAAAGCACTTTAAGATGTTGGTGCCGGCTTTTTCAGTCTTAAAGCCATGTCGGAGGCCTTTGGGCGGCGAAGAAGAAGAAGGCTTCTATTTTTTATGTTAGTTGCCTTATTTCGTAATTTATGATGAATTTCGTAATTTATGGACCAATTTGGAAATCTTCCCGTTTAGTCCCATTTAAAATATCACCCAGAAGAATCAATTTCTTTTGAAGTTTTTTTTTAGTCTAGTCACTCTTTGAAACATTATCTGCAAATAAAAAGGTAGGAAGGTAGTGACAGTCGAATGTACTAAGATATATACCATTAAGTACTATGTCAAAATAGAAAGGGCTAACAGATGACAACGACGATGTCGTTTTTGAAACTAACATATTCTTATTTTAATCCGTTTCTTCGCCGATTTTGGTGAAGGATAAGATGGGTACACAACCAGATACCCAAAGCCACTTATTTAATGTGAAGATCACTGGATTTAGGATACAACAAATCCAGTTGGGCAGCATGTGGTATGCAAATTGTCTAAATTAAACTATGATATCAAAGTAATTAAACAAACCGGCAAAAAGTCGTACAACGCACATGTAGACACATTTTTTTAAATAAAAATATAGTCATGTTATTTTTTGTAATTACAAAGTTGGCAAGGAAGTCGGTCGCAGCCTGTCAATTCGCTATTTTAAAACGGTTTTTTTAACTTTTTGGCAAATTCCATCTTTTCTAGTTGGAGTCAACGTTTGCTCTGACAGTCGACACGGCTCATGTCGCAGAAATAAATAGGAGTTTTTCGTTTCCATATGTTTAAAAATAAAGAAAACATCATTGTTCCGGTCGTGATCGTGAGAAACGTGTTCACCAGTTTCTAAGGAATTGCCGCAAAAATTTATCGCAGTTTGAAACATATTTGTCTAAGTCTAACGACAGTTTCTTTTTATTTTAACCTTCTTTCCTTGTGAATTGTGTAAGGTAGGTTATCATATACTAGTCTGTGGTAGATATGTTTTTTATTTTAGGAAAAGCTAGAACTGGCTTCTCTGTTAATCATGAGCTATAAACAAGAGGGGAAGCAGTGAACAGTACCTTGTACCTTGAAAGAATAGTCTGGCAACACCCGATCCTTATACTCTATATAATAATTTTGTTTTCTTGAAATAAATAAATAAAGTTATCGCATCTTGTACCCTTGTCCGCTGTACAATAAGTGGTATCTACATATCCACATTATGTAAGTGTCGGTGTATCGGTAAGCGACGCACGCGCATCCAACGGTCGATGCATAGCCTGACCCAATTGCCGTTTCATTCCAGTAAATTGCCCGTACTCTCTGAATTCTTATTAATCGTGAAACTGATTCATATCATGCTTATTATGTATATTGCCACTAGCGATGGGCAAATATTTTCAGACGCAAGCAACGCGTTTGCGCAGTTCAACGAATTTTAATCACAATACAAGCCGGCATAGAGAAGACCAGTAGATGATTGCTTGGCGCTAAACAGTGCTGACTACGCAATGCTGACCAGTCAGCATGGAGTACGGCCAATGGTGTGATCTGTAAACCGGCCTAGATTATCTAAAAAATCCAAACATTACACAAAATAAGGGGGCATTACATTTAGCCCTAATCGTACTATAATAAATGCTTAGTAAATTATGGCATGTTATATCTACGCAAATTTCTCCAGGTTTATTTTCAGCAGAACTTCCTGATAATATGGTTCTGTTTATTCAGGCCCGCAATAAAGATTCCAGCGCCTTATACAAACATCGATATCACATTAAGTGTGTTCTCGCAAAAAATAACCCGGAGGAAACTCGTAAATAAGCTCGTAAGGAGTGCTTTGGGTACAGACCCAATTATTACATTTTGCTGACTTTGATCACGATTAATATCCGCTAAAAAGAGTCGTCTTAAAACACAGCGCTGCACAGAAACTACTTAATTTTTGTAAAGAGGTGTAAAGCATGTCCCTATGCGGATGGCACAAACTTCGGGAGGCCTTTATCCAGCCGTGGATAAAGGCTTTGGTTTTATTTATTATGGTTTTATTAATTTATTGTTTAATATGGTGTAAAATAACCAAGAGGCCGAACAGATTCAGATGTACACAAGATATTAAATCCAGAATAGCAATAGCAAAACAGGCCTTTCATAACTAAAAGCATATTTTCACATCCAAAATCTCCAAGAAAGTAAAAAAGAAATTTATCAAAAGATACATTTGGAGCATAGCTTTGTACCGGTGCGAGACGTGGACAATGACTCAGAGAGACAAGGAGATTTTGGAAGCATTTGAAATGTGGTGCTAGAGAAGAATGGAAAGAATGAGCTGGGTAGGCAAAGTAACTAACAAATAAGTTTGAAGTATAGTCGCTGAAGATAGATTTATGTTAAAAAATATAGAAAACAGAAGAGGAAAGTTTTTTGGACACCATAAACGACATGACAACTTTATACGCAACCTCGTAGTGGAAAAAGTAGAAGGATAGAGAGGAAGGGGAAGACCAAGGATAAATTATATGAGCCACATTAAAGAGAAAGTAGATGTCATGTCGTATAGGGAAGTAAAGGAGGCTGCTTTGGAGAGAGGCAGATGGAAGGAGCTGCATCAATTGTGCCGACAAGAGCACAGCTCTTAAATAAATGATGATGATGATAACATTAAATAAATTATTGCCTTGGACAACGCTGGATTATGCGTAAACAAAAGAGCAAGTGCGGAGATAGAAGGTACGGTATATCCTCGCATAGTGGACGTAAGTTACACAATATCTACCGTCAAGCTTCATAGATTATCTCTGCTTAAGAAATAAATTGGATATCTACAAAATCGTGATCTGTGAGAAATAAAGAAACTACAGTTAAGTTATCTATGTCTTAGAGTTCCCTTCAAAGGTAATTGTTGCAATACAAAGCATCAATACCTCGGGTTCCCAGGGAACAATGCAATGCGTGCAGACCCCGATCATCCTCGATCGAGCTCATTTCATATCACTGCTCGAACTCGGTAGTTGCATCACGTAAACGATAGCATGAAGGCACGTCTCCATAACGACGTAAACTTAACCAGTTTATCTACAAAATAAACTCTACTACGACAAGTTAAGGTCGTTATTCCCACTAAGTGATTCAAAGCTCGGGGCGTTGTAAAGGCTCAAGCGAAAGTAGAGCCAAAGGTTCTATCTCAAAGGCTAAGTTCATTTGTAGTTGATAACATTGTCTAGATTGCATTATGTAAGCGCTCTTGACTGCGGAACGGTAACATGGTTCCTTAGCAGGTCAGATTGGTGCGAATGACATCAGCAGTTGTCAAGTGCATGTATGTAGAGTCAACGAACAGGATCCAAGGATGGCTGTAGCCAGGATTCGTTACTTGTGTTTGCACTCCTTTCTCCTTTGAGAACTATTCCTAGCCATATTTTACCAGTTCCGCAAAAAGAATAGCCATTTCCTCCCGTAGTTACATATGTACCAATGAACAATTTACCACCACCACTAAGAATCTGATCTAAAAGTACGTTTAAATATAAATATAAAACACTCCTGTTAGAACCACAAACAGGTAGCGCATAAAGTTCTAAACAAATAAACTTGCCTATTTCCTTTTTCCATCCCATCCTGCAGTCTCCAATTCTCTAACACACCACATAATATTATATACATAAACTAAATATAATATACAATAACATCATAAATATACTTTCAAACTTTCGCCGACATTTACACTTCAGTTTTAGGCTCTCCTGTGAAACCCTGGCTCTTAAGAGACTTATGTTATCAGGGAAATCCATAATATTTACCTACTATACACCAACGATTATACTATATACTTCAATATTATATACATTCGATATTATTTTAAATTTTATTTTGTAACGTACGTACACTACTCTCATATTTAATCCCCCTCCCCTCCCTTCCCTACTGGCAAAACTGAAAAACAGCGTCTGGTTTTACCAGGCACAAATGCTGAGATTTTGCCATTTCAACAAACAAGACAACTGCTATTCTTATTTTCTAGTGTAACTTACTTATATCGTTTATTTTAATTTTAAAAATAATATTAATAATTCTTCTAGTATTTTTTTAAATAACTTTGTATATTCAACTTCCTGTTATTATTGTACTGTATTCGTTTGTTGATTTCCTGTATCTGTGCTATATTTAGATTTTTGAATAAATGTGTTTTCTTTCTTTCTTTCTTTCTTTTTGTTATAATAAGGTACCTTAGACTAAGGAATGGGCTTCTGCCTGTGTAAAATACCAATAATGCAATCGTGTAACTACTTGCCAAGCGTGAAGATTTCACTTCCATGTCAAAGTAGGCCTGGCCTACTTTTTCAAAATTCGGGTTCATGAGTACAACAATGTCCTAATAGTGGACTGTTTACAGGCTGAAGAAAGAAGTAGGTACCTAGATATAAGATTTAAAGGTTTACGCAGCAAGAGTTTTCTTGGCGGTCCACTTTGCCCTCTGGAACTAAAACCTGAGTACGTCCATTACATAACCCAAGTCTATCCATTGCGTATGCAATAGATGCAATGTAGCCTTGACTCCTCCTGATTGGGCGAACGGGTATGGCTCTCGGCCAGAACCTTTCACTGACCCACTCCAGGCTTCGGGAATTCCAGCTTATAAACGCTATTGTTCGTTTTGTAATGGCGATTGCGTTGCGTACTACGTGAGATGATGGTAAGAAGTTTGTATGATGATGATAGGCCAAATTACTTACATAGGATGGGCACGGAGTCTTAGTCGAAACGACCCCTCCCCCACCCCCCATTCAAATGAAATTTTAACAAATCTATCTAATTAAAATACTAAGCAAAGTAACAATTTAAATAAGAATTCCTTCCATTTAGGTTGACCGAAATTAAAAATTAATCAAGCAGTCAATTCTTGGAAAGTTGCTCTAGGATATTTACCAAGACATCGTGGTAGTTAGGCTAGGTAGTTGATTATAGTCACTCAAGTGAAGTATAAAGGCAATGCAGGCGTGTTAAGCGTGTCATTATATTTTTAATACCATCGACTATTCGCTAGGTTTTTTGCGCTCGCCACGACTCGACACGGGTTTGATAACCTGGAGACCTTGGTCTTAATTGCGCTTGCTCTGACCATTCCGCCGAGACCACTTTTTTATGCGCCTGCACATCGCTAGTAAACAGACGGTGGTTTAGTATCCAGGCATTCAGAAGTTTCTCTTCAAAGATACGAAATTGCATAATGTCGTAAGCATTTTAGAGAAATATATTTATTGCTGTACCTAATTTGAAGTAAATAATTATCTAGGTTAGGATCTTTCTTTAAGAAAACAATACTATAGAAAATACAATCCTTGTGTTTGAAGACCCCGCTCTTCCATATCCACGAAATAATATTGAAATTGGGTACAAACAGATCACTGACATGTAATTTATAAGATATCAAAGAAATCAATGAGGTAATGTTGCATAAGTTTTTAGTTTGCCATAATTTTTATTGTAAATGAGTTGAAAATGGAACTCTAAGTTATTCTGTTGAGGTAAACTCTAGTCTTTGCCTTAGGCATTGAAGGCTTTTGACCTGTAATTAAGTTAGTAGAGTTATTAACTCTACTAACTTAAGAACAGGTCAAAAGGTCACTGGTCACTCTACTAAACAGTAGAGTAGAGTGACCTGAGTTAGGTAGAGTTGCGGAGTGTGAGGTTGCTCTAAGGACAGAATAAAACTGTGATTGCTGCAAGAAATAGGCAGATAATTTCTTGCAACAATCACAGTCATATTCAGTCACACTAAAGTTCACTTTAGCAGTGAGCAGGAGTGACACAGAGCCATCCCTAGTAAAAACGCGACCACTACCCGGCCGATTCTAAATGGTGCAATTACTGGAAGAAAAGCCAAGCAGATGACATCCACTGAAACTAGTTGGTTTGCTTCGAGTGCGCTCTACCGAGAAAACCGCACTTGCTTGAAAATCCTTGAGATAAATCAACTTTCTTGTTTTTATGATTATGTAAGGTTTTAAGCTTGGATTCCTGACGTTTTTAGTTTTATATATTCTAAATAAACATTTTGGGTCTCTGTCTGGTTTGGGTATGCTCGGTTAGATATATCACAAATGGGTATTGGGGAAAGTTCTAGTGTGATTGAACTAGAACTTACTTAACAGGTTAACTGCAAGCCTCTAAGCACGAGGAGTAACAGCTGGTGCCCTAGAGCGAGTGTGTTTTCGGCCCTAAAATTGTTAGGGAACAACACCCATCAGTCGTTGGCAGTAAGCCTTAATTGTCCTATTGCAGTATTTAGTATTTATAAATTTCTTTTTTGTTTCAGGTAAGACATCTGATGAAAATTAAAAACAATGGATAGCGGAAACACCACCAACTTTGCATAAATAAAGTTTTAGACTTTTCCAGGTAATATTACATTATAATATTCTTGTATCAATACATTTATTTTAGAAGGAAGGTAGGTAAAAGTAAGAATAAATTATGTTGCTGTTGTGCCAGATTTTAAAATTATTAATGTAAACATGGTATTTTTTCATCTTTCTCTCGAAACCACAACAAAGGCTTACATGGCGTTAAGCCAACTTTGGGCTAAATTAATCATTCTTCAGTACATAAAACTCGCCATTTATAAATCTGTAGGTACCCAAACTAATGATGCCGAACCGAACGCAAAATTACTCTGTTGTAGGTACGTCTTTTCTGTCTGTTTGACAATTTACCTATATCTATCAAAGTGGGTAAGGATTATCCACGATTCTAAATTTTCACCGTCCACCGCATTCTAACATAATTAAATGTTTTTTGGCCAAACTCGTCGTTGTTTTTACGAAGTGACGTACCTAACTGACATTTTGGCGTAACTGATATTATAATGTTACTGTAATCTACTTTTGAATATGAACCGATCTATCTAATCGTCATATCTGTATCTTCTACCAGTCGTCAGATGTCTGTTGACGTACAATATCTACAGTTATTAAAAAAAAAAACTGTCTTAGTGTCGCTTATGACTTTTAGTAACTTATGATTTTTAGTAAGATTTTCACACAAAAATATTTACTCAGGCAGAGTCGTGAGTGTAATTATTATTATGAAATATATATATACCTACGATTATTCTTAAATATTACCCTAGTTTGTCAGAAAAACATTTTTTTTTTAAATAAACTCGTTAAATAAAAATATGACTTATTTAAAAAAAAATGGCGTATCAGACATTTTGACACCAATAATTTCAACAAAGTGACGTATCTGATTATAATTAATTTATTTAAAAAATAATTGTTGAAATAATAATAAAAGCATGTTGTCAGGAAGGCGTTAACTAGAACTATATTGGTGTGCATTTTCACTTAACACGTTGACTGCGGGCCTCGAACATGACGCTCCGCGCCCCGCTCCGAGTGTGAGCTCTTGCAAGAGCGCTGTTGTGTTTTCAGCATTCAAAACGTTAAATTGATTTATGTTTAGACGTCCTACAATCAATTTTTAGAAACTCCTGACAGAAAACTGCTCCTCCTTTAAAATTCTAATATTATGAGTTTCGTCTTTTCGTCAAAACAGCGACAAAATGTGAACTTGTTTCTTTCTTTATTCCTATTCAAGCTACTTTATTTCTCTTGATTTTCTAAGCTACGGGCAGGCGCGCCGCGCCTGGGCGCGACGCTGGCACTGGCTGGGCTAGCCGGTGTCTTCTCGTGATCTAAGCTTATTGTATAAGTTTATTGTGTTGTGTTGATAAGGTTTTAGGAGGCAGGTATCCTTAACTTGGTAGTAAGTACCTACCTAAGTAAAAAAAACAAATTTATCCTTTTGATAACCTATGCGGAGAAATGAAATAGAGTAGGTAAATAAAAAAAATTAATTAGAAAAAAAAATTTTAATCTTAGATTACGTACGACGAGATCCAAAGTCAAGTCCGCAATGTTTATCATTCAATCAGTGTCGTAGTTATTCTATGAAACCAATTTACTCTGCATAACGAGAAATGAAATAGATCATAATAAATAAATAATGCCGAATATTTTTACATAACGAGCAAGCCCTAAAATACCTACCTACCGAGCAGAGCTTTTGATATAGATGGAGGTACCTACCTAGTACCTAGTGCGTGCAATTGCTTCCAGAAAATATTCAGCGCAACTTTGGCAAAGTCGTATAAGTCTGTAATTGAAAAAATGAGTTGAAGGTTCTTTAGTTTATGTACATTTTAAAAAGTTAGTTATATTTATTCACCATTCATGTAAATGCTTCGAGATCGAGACGTTAAAAGCTTTTAACAATGGCGCATGATTAATGGAGCGTATCAAGGAATCTGCCTGTTGGAAATACCTAGGTATTATCTATACCGGTTTCATCGGCAGTCTGTAAGGTTTTGGTGCAGTAATTGTATTTAACGTAAAAAAATTGTATGTAAAGCTAACTGACCGAATTAAAAATACTATCATTCGCTCCAAAAATCAGGTTGCCGACGTAGCTCAAAAGGCCGCAATACTTAAATGGTACTGGGCAGGGCCGTCTATCACATGCCGTGCCGTATGAACTGTGGGCCATGGCTACCACTGAGTGGAGCCCTGAGACAGGGAGGCGGCATCGTGGTAGACCACGCAAGCGATGGCGCGACGAGCTTGACACCTTCAGCGACTATCAGTGGCAGGCATTGGCGTTGGACCGCAAATAATGGAAAACTCAAGGGGAGGCCTTTTACCAGCAGTGGGACAGTGCAGGCTAAAAACAACAACAACAACCACAACAATTGTATCTAACTTGGTAGGAAGCGGTCGGTGCCAGTGGTACGAGAAACTGTACCCTGCCATCCCCAAGACCTCCAGTCCTCCACTCACATACCGAGCGTGGAGATATGGATATCCTCCTTCTTGATAGGGGAGGCCTATGTCCAGCGTTGGACTGATATAGGCTGCTGTTGTTGTTGTTGGTAGGTAAAAGGCAATTCCAAATTTCTGCTTTTCAATCAAGGCAGAGTTATTGATTTGTATAGCTATAGACAATCAGCAAATACCAGACTAAACTATTTCCAACAAGAGCAAATTGCCTAACAGCTGATCGTCGATGAATAGTGACTGTCTATTATTGTGTATTAACCATTTATCTTCTCAAAATTCTATAGGCAGCCTTAACAGCATGACTGGGTAGATTAACTTTACTAAGTACTTAAGGTAGGTAGGTAATTCGGCAAGGGGAAAGAAGTCGGAATGAGAGGAGGGAGGAACCAATCGAGCAATTTTACAGCACGCACGACTGGTCAACCTCACGACTATACAAACACTTTGGTTGGCGTATGAAGCAAAAACGCGTTTGTGAGACGCTTTTGCTGGTTCACTTTCTGTTACTGGCTCATTATGAGTAAATTTTCTTTAAATTGGACAACCTTATGTGGGCACTGGGCACACAGTTAGTACCTATTTACTTATCTTTTAATGTATGGCTTGGTTGGTTTTGGAAGGTAGGTTACCACACCAACCAAACTTAACCAACTCACCCAGGTTAAAAAAATAAGTGTTTCTCAAGGTTTTATCTAAATAAAAATATTTTGAATTTGAATTTGCCTTCCTAGTCTTACTTAGGCATTAAATGGTATTTTGTTTGATTATTCGAGTTTGGTGTATGATTTTATTTCCACACACAAAAAAAGTTATATACTGATAAAAATTAAGAAGTTAAAATATATTCTATGTATGGACCCGCCTTTGGCAGTAAAAGCCTCCTCCAAGGATCGCCACTCTTCCTTATCTCTTGCTCTTCTTGGCCATAATTTTCCGGCTACTTGAATAATGTCTTCATACCACCTTTTGAACGGTCTTCCTTCTTTTCTATTTATGTATATTTCTAGATGTCCCGTTTGTGATAATGTATGGCCATCTATTTGGTTTCCTTCTTTTTATAATTAGGGTCCTGCCCATTTCCACTTTAAGCTTATTATTCGTTTGAACACATCTTTTGTTTTCATTTTACCTCTTATTTGAGTATTTTTGACTCGATCTCTGATTTTAATACCTAAAAAACTCCTCTCTATTCATCTCTGGCATTTTCTAAGTCTTTCCAGAGTCCTCATTGTTGTTGGCCATGTTTCACAGGCATAGGTTAGGCAAGGTGTTCAACATATGTCGATAGCTTTGCTTTTCAGTTTCATGGGTAGGTTGCTCTTGAATAAGTAAGATGTATAAATAAAATAATACGTACCTGTCTATCCACCCAAGTAGATAATGTAAAAAAAACTGTGCTTTATACTAATATCGCTGCGATGTACAGTCAAATTAATCAACACTTCTAATAGACAAATTGCTGTATTACACCTACGTAATCACAGATAAATGGGCACTAAACTCAAAACAATAAATTATACACTTTCGTAAAAGCGGCAAGCCGTGTTATGTGCAGATTAATAGGCAGGTTTTTTTAAATTGCATGACGAATGTTTGAGCTCGGAGATGAGATGGTTGAGCATTTCCAAAACATAGCAGGTCAACGCACCGCGATTCCACGTGATTCTGTGACGTGAATGGCGTTCAGTTCAGCAGTAATGGTAGTCATCCCTCTACTTCTAATCATCTCTGGCCGTCATCACTGCGGTTCACATAAACGTTCGTCATACATGGCTGCTTACATAAAACACCGTAATTTTTCGCGTCTTTTTGAACACGAAATGTAATCTAAGCAATGTTTTTTTTATGTACCACAGAATAAGAAAGGTATAAGACCGTAAGTGTTACGTAGGTAGGTAACTAATCTTACCGATAATATTAGATAACCTGAATGCAGCAAACTAAGACAATAATCTATTTTCTTTAGATGCCTATATATTGTGATTGATTAGTAACTATAGATGTCTGTCTACCTACCTTGTTGCCATACATGCTTGTTTATATAGCTCTACCTGTGGTAGAGTCGATAAATTTTACCTGCATTATTATTAGGTAGGTAAGAAGAAAGAAAGAAAGAAAATCAATTTATTCGGCCCACAATGCATACAAAATAAGTAGGTAGGTACAAAGTAGGTAATACACAAAATACAAAAAATAAAATTAAGAAAAAAACAAGCAAAAAGAAAAAAAAAGAAAAAACACTCTTGAAAGTTATAAAAAAAAAAACATAAAAAAATAACACTATTATTTCGCATTGCGTGGGGGTCGAATGGGTCTCGTCTCAGCATGTGCTGCACCATACCAAGGCAGGAATGGCACAGCGCTGGTTTTCAGACGAGGCCGAAGTGTGAAGACACGAAAATCGGGAACGTGGAAACTAAACTACATGAACTAATTTATATAGCTAGGTACATATTACATATTTTTACGTAGATAGGATTAGATAGATACCAATATTTATATCTCAAATTTAATTACAATTTAAATAAAAAGGTACATTCAAATATTTAATATTAGGTATTTTATATTATAGGTAGGTATCTATACCTATAGGTCGGACCTACATAAACTAAAACAAAGTACCTACTTACTGTTTCTGTATTTAAGTGAGTCTGCAATATGTAAACTCGATTTGGTTTCAAATAAGATTCAAAAAACCCAAACCCATCAGAAAATTTATTGTTTTTGGGTTAGACTGGTTTGCTTCTATACCTTCGGTGAGGTACTCTACTGCCCTATAGGTTATCTCTACCCACCTAGGCAGTAGGTATTATTGGGTTTATTTTCAAGTTCAAATGTTTCGTAACAAACGAAGTTGTTTTGATAGAGCCAGTCTTCATAAATCGAGGGTGTTTTATCGGCGCGCTACATTCTATCGCCCGGTGACTTGACTTTCTGTGCCACGGCTGCGCGGGGCCGGAGAGGGGGTAGCGCGGGCGCGCGGGTGACGTCACACCCGACCGTGGCAGTGAGAGCGGCCGCGTCGCTCGTTCGCTCGCTGGCGTACTCGGTTGAGGACGGTCGCGCGCGCGCAACGTGCTTCTGCCTTCGCACGGCAAGACGCGACAACTTTGAAGCGGCTCGGCGGCTCCCAAACCCGCGTGCCTTCAAGTTCACCTGTTGCACGGATTGTGTTTGTGATTAAAAATCTCCGGACTTTTATCCGGTGTTATATTCGTTTAGTTCTGGACGCCAGGCGAGTGCATGTCCGTTGAGACGCGTTTGGATTTTTTTGTGCAAGGAAAGAGTGAAGTGAAAGCCTTCGGAGGATGCCCGTCGGCGCTCGTGGACCCCGGCGCGTATGAGCTCGCCGAGATGAGACGCCGCTGGTCCAACAACGGGGGGTTCCACACTTTGCGGATGCTAGAGGAGAGTTCCTCTGAGGTGACTTCTTCGTCTGCTCTGGGATTGCCACCGGCGATGGTGATGTCGCCGGAATCTCTGGCTTCGCCGGAGTACCCCGGGCTGGAACTGTGGGGCTACGAGGAGAGCAGTATGGCTTACAACCCGGCGCCGTCGCTGCTCGGCACGTGTTCTATGCAGCAGCAGCAGCAGCAGTCGCAGGCGCAGCCGCTGCCATCGATGCTGCAAAACTGTCAGACTCCTACTCCCAAGCCTTCGGATTTCAAATCGGAAAATGAATCTATGTCTTCAGGTCAGCCTTTATGTTTAATAGAAAAATACAACTTTAGCTAACTGCAGTTAAGTATTGTAGAGTAGATTGAGAACGGTCAATATTTTATTAGATTTAGACTGTACTCTGTACTGGCACTTACAAAGTTGCAACCGAACGCTTTCAAACTTCTTGGTCCAATATGAGTTTATTCGTTAAAACGTTATTTAAAAGCTGAGCTGCTTACCCATCTAGGTAAAATTTTGTACGAGCTGACCCGCCCCCAACTACGTTTTTGTGTGGGTACTTTACTTGCTTTATACTTGGATATGGTTATTTTACCCTTAACCCTAAATACCTATGTAGGCAGGTATCTACTATGTACGAAATTAGGCAGGCACATTCAATCAAATTTCAAGATTATGTACGCGTTCCCTATTCCAATCATCTGACAGAATGCACGCCAAATAGGTATATTACCTACTTCTAAAAATTTTTGATACCTACCCTGGGTTAAATTATTGCAATTATCCAAGGCATCTCTTTTTTTTTTAATAACAAACCTTTGTTTAACGCTGATAATGTAGCTTTCTTCAGGTGAAAGATTTTTAAAATCGGTTAATTAGTTTTTGAGTTTATCCATTACAAACATACATAAATACAAAAATCGAATCTATCCTCTTTAAAATGTAGTGTAGAAGAGAAGATAGAGGTAACCTACTAGCAAAAAGTTAGCGTAGTTTTTGGCGGCAAGCGATATTGGGTGCGACGAGCTCGGCCGACGCTGTCATCGACCTTTGGCCCGGATACCTTGACCGGGCGCCCGTTGTCTCCTTGCCCTTACAATCACAATCGTTTTGTTTACATTCTCTGAGGTCATTATAGGTAGGAATTGAATAAAGCTTTTTGGGTCTCTGCTCTACCAAAATTTATCTATCTTAATTATCTGCCTAATTAGAAATAGAGTAGTGTTTAAGCAGAGTAGGTTTGGTCTAGAGAATCTAACATTACTTAGACAAGCGAGACGAATGAAATAATCGGGTGAACCAAATTGTTATTTAGTTTTTCAGTATAACTTATCATATACCTATGTACTTATCTACCTAAAGGTACCTAACAAGCTCTAATCTACCTACCTGAAAACATATATTATAGCCTACCTTACTAGATAATTCTACTGCTTGCCTGCATCTTTTAAATCAGTATCCAAAATGTAAATAAACCTTATTACATTTTATATCGTCGGTATCGTCACCAACAAAAGTTTTAAATAAATATATAATTTAATATTGAAATGACCTATAAGCGAAATATTTGCTCTAATATCATTTTTACCACACCCACTTAAGGTAAACCATCCAAATATCTGCCCCTATCGTTTTCCTATAGATTCAACTTCTCATGAAAAATAAACTGTTCACAACAGGCTTCTGAATTACTATTTTATGGGTAAAGAAATTAATTGACTTTACAAAATTAATCTATCAAGATTTGAAGAGTTTTTTAAAATATACCCTATACCCGGTTTTAAAAATATCGGCCCCCATTTCCCTATTGACGGCCTTGTTTTTACCCTAATATCGGCATGAAACAGGATAAAAAAAAGATGAAAGATTATACCTACCTATTGAAATTTTATTCCTTGCGCCTACGACATTTATAAAGAAAAAAATAATTTCCCGAAGCGAAATGGTGTCTGATTTTAGGATTTAACATCTTACAGCACAAACTTTCTATCTTAAACCACTACCTATATTTAGATTCGAACAAAAAAATATAACATCCCCGGCCATATGATTTCAAAATTCAAAATTCATTTATTCAGTAGGACTTTAAATCGTTATTTTTTATATACACCAATTCGTAACGCTAACGCGACCAAACAGAGAAGAATTGGCAAGAAACTCCGCTTAGCTCAGGTATATTTTAGTTAATTATAAAATTATGATTATGAAACGACCGAAGTAGGACTTTAAATCGTTATTTTTTATTTACACCAATTCGTAACGCTAACGCGACCAAACAGAGAAGAATTGGCAAGAAACTCCGCTTAGCTCAGGTATATTTTAGTTAATTATAAAATTATGATTATGAAACGACCGATATTTAGGGGATGGCCTCTTTTAGGTGGGCTTACCCTATTTTAGGTAGTACCTATTTAATAACATAGGTATAAATGCAATTATTCATCCATTCATGTGCCAGACAGTGATATTGGAATGAATGAGTCTGTAGGCGACGGGCTAAGAATACCCGCCTACTGTTTATTAGAGCCGTTTGTCCTTTGATTAGGCCCAAGACAAGCATACCAAAGACTAATATGAAACTAATAAGATCTGTCTACTTTGGAAAATGTATCTCCAGTTTGTTAAATAAATGTAGGTACTAGGTACCTATTCGGTTTGTGAAACCAAAGAAAAGCCATTTTGGTTTTCGTAATCCTTCATCATTGGTGGTCTTTAGCATCACTGCGTGTAGGTATGTCAATGTCAATGTCCCGCGTATCAACCTTTAACTAATTGTTGGTAGAATTACTACCAAGTAGATTAACACTTGAAATTTTTCAAACTGCTATTATTTTGGAACCTAACCTCATCTTTCCTCTGAATTAACTCCATGACTTGAAGATTTGCTTTGATTCGTTCTCGTTTTAATTATTAAATGTCTTGAAATAAAAGATTTGAAAGTACCGCCCATTGTACCTACCTTTTATTTAAATTGTAAAGTTCCTGCAAATTGTATTTTTTTAATTAGGTGTACAATAAAGAAATTATCTGACTATCTATCAATGAGATTTGAAACACATTATGTTAATTGATTTGTTGCTTAATAGAGTAGGTAGGTACAATGCCGTTGAGTTTCCTTCGATGATACTGGACCTGCTGAACTGACTTAAGTAGGCCCTCTGCCTTGGTTGGTTTGGTACTTAACTACACCTTCATGCCTCAAGTTGATGGACGCAGGGTCAAAAGGGCATTTTCCAAATATCCGTGACCTACGAACCAATACTTTGTTAAAGGTAATGATTACCACTTAACACCAGGTGGGCCATGTGCTAGTTCCATCCATAAACCTTTTAACTTTCCTTTTAGCGTTATTACATTACATTTCAAAAAATAAGGTAATTTTACTACAATAACAACACAACTTATTAAAAAATGTATGTATCCGACACTCGCGAAATGTTAGTAGCAATAGCAACTAATCAATTTGCAACAACTTAATCTTTATCAATTGTCTCGCAATTGGGATTTATAATTCCTTTGCTAAATTAAAATGTTAAAATTAACAAGTCAAAATGGGGAAACTGTCTAAACTAAATGCGTCGGTAACTCGGTAATAAAATTGAACGAGTGTTAACCAACAATACAAAATACAGAGCTATTGTATAGTTGTAGGTATTTACGAATTTATTTTTTCAATTATTTTTGGTTACCACCTAGTGTAGGTGTTGTATGTATTACAATTTTTAAAACGTAACAGTTTGACTTTGCTCTATGATTAGCTAAAACTATGTGGGAGGATCGTGAAAGAGTGACTAATTCTTATCATGCAGCAAAAAGTAGGTATCTAGTACATACCTACTCAAGGTCAACGGAAAATTTATAAGTAGCATGCCGTAAATACGTCTCAGGAAATAAAAATTCCTTCCTGTGATAGTATCAAACTGTTGTATCAAAGTCAATAACAATACTATTACCTACCTAGCTAGCACTAAAATCAAACAATATATTTTTATGGATCTGAATGTCGTAAACCTTTTTATAAATAAAAACGATTTTGTTTTCGGTGCGATACTGGTTCGTCTTGGTGAGAACTTGCCCTCGTAGGAATGGTTAGCTAACCTAGTTGGGACTTCGGTACTTAGAACTTTACCTATGACCACTGTGACTTTACGTTTATGATTAAATTTCACTTACCTATAAAGAGCTATATTTATATAAATACATAGTTTCGTAGTGTGGTTGGTATTGGTAGTAGGTACTTCTTATTTATATAGCATTACTGCTGTTCTGAGCTTGACCAGACGGAATTTCTATTTGCTAAGTAGCAGAAACCATCTTGTCCCACTGCTGAGCAAAAGTCTTTCCAATAGATTGCCAAACATTTCTATTCCGAGCTACCTCCCTCAAGTTCTTACTTACATTAATTTATTTTCAATTCAAAAACATTGAGTAAATCATTAATAAACACTTTTGCTTACCAGTGTACGCTCTATTACACCGTTCAATTTTTTTTTTATAAAGTTATCTTGATTCAAATTTAAAAATACTATTTTAATATAAAAGTGTAAGTTTGGTTTTGGAAAATAGCGACTACCGAAAGCAGTCTTTAAAGGCTTTTGGTTGTTTTTAGATATGAAGGCAAAAGTGATGGCGAAAACGGCTCTTAAATTGATAAAGAAAAGGAGTATGTTAGCCATGAGGTAGGTTTTTATTTCCACTTCGGCGTCATTTCGTATCGAAAGACACCTCATGAAGTTAAAAGTATTTCTTGTAATTTAGGATTTTTTAGAAGCATTTAGAGCCACTTTATGTTAATACAAAGTCCTGCCGACAAACATAGATTGTAAGTGGCGAGTGAAGCTCACAGAATGCTTGAAAAGCTTTCCCAACATAATTGTTGGAGTGCATCCATTATTTTGTCTATCAACGAGGGAGAGGGTACGAAACTACGAACTACGAAAGTATCACGCTTGGTGGCTCTATCTTCCAAAAGTGGAGAGTTGCAGCTATTTTTAAATCGTGGCAGTGCATCCTACTATTGTTATAAATGTGAAAGTTTGTGAGTATGGATGTATGTTTGTTACTCTTTCACACAAAACTTGGAATATACATAGTTTGTGACCTAGATTATTAGTACATAGGCTACATTTCAGACACGCAAGCGAAGCCGGGGGCGGAAAATAGTTTGATATAAGTTCAAGAAAGTATCTAACTAAAGCGACAAGATCATATATAATTATAGCTATGGTCACCAAGCTTTAATTTAGAATACAAAAATGGATTATTAATAATGAGAATCGAATGTTATATAGAACCAAATTTGAGATACATAGAACATTCTTTATTTCACAGGCGAACTACTAAATAGTATTAGTTCTTCCAGTTAACCTTTGTGTCGTGTGGAGATAAATAGAGATTGATGGATGTTTTACCCACAGACATCTTTAGTTTTACATGACTAGGTCCAAACATTTCTCAGTTTTCAACAAAATGATATTCAAGATAACTTGAAAATATTTCATTTGCCAAGTGATACAATAAATTTAAAAGTGAGTTGACTACATTGGAGCGGCTACAGGCGGGCCGGTCCGACCGGTTTACGACTCCGATGTTAAATCGCATCTCCTGACAACGCACATGCACAGAATATAATACTGGACTCAAGAATTAAAATAAAAATAAAACGAAAACCGTCTATGTATCGCCATCGCCTCGGTAAACGAATTTCATTTTATCAAATTCGGTCAAGGCTTCAACCGATAATATGATTGTGAAAAATGTTGGACAATGTGCAAAAACTTTTTCATATTGAATAGTTATACCAAAATTAAGTTACTATTTATATTGGAAACATTCCACTTTAGCCTTTTTCTCTGAATTTTGATTAAGCTGGTTGATCTGTGTTCCAAATTTGAATTTTTAAATACCTATTAACACGACAAAAAACGAATAGAATGATCGTGGAGTTTGTGTATAATTTATTAAATAACAAAAATAGGATGAAGTTGCACAACAATTTATTTTGTTTCAATAGAAAACAAAATCTTTTCACTCCAAACACTTAGCCGTTTTCTTCTAAACTCATCAGTAATCACCTCTTGCAGATTTCCACTTTCCTACGATGCTCAGTCGCGCGAGTAATTCACGTTTCACATAAAGTGAGATCACTCGATAATAACAGCATGCTACTATAATCTCTTGTAATCAAAAAACATTGTTGGGAACTCACATGTTACAAAATTACCATATTCTAATAAACAACCTCTAGGTGCGTCAAAACTACCTATACACAAGTATACTCCGAATTCGGATACGTCACCACAGAATTATTAACTTACTGCAGCAGCATTACTTGAAATAAAAATGACGATGTTCTGTACTCGACGTGTTCAATATTGGTTTACCAAGTCATTGGTATCCACAGCTGGACATAGGTAAGTGAACCACTATGTCCAGCTGTGGACTGCTGTAGTCTGATATAGTGATTTTTGTTTATGATAGTGTAGAGTCTGTGGTAAAGTTAGATTTCATATTTTGATCGGTTAAAAGTAGTTTCAAATCCTAATCCTTCTTAAGGCGACTATAACTGTCAAACCTCCCTCTCGCTCGCACTATTCAACATTTTTGAAGATATAAAATCACTGAATGTAGTAATACAAAATAGCAAACCTTCACGGCCTAGAAAATAACAATAGAAATGTTCAGCAATAATATCATTTTGATTCTATCACGTTTTTTTACCAAAAAACTTGCACCAATGTGATCAATTTTGGTGCAATTTTTTTGGTAGGAAAACGTATTGGGTTCAACATGATATTCTTGCTGAACCTTTGTATTGCTATTTTCTAGGCCGTTAAGGTTTGCTATTTTGCATAACTACATTCAGACATTTTATATCTTCAAAAATGTTGAATAGTGCGAGCGAGAGGGAGGTTTGACCCTTATAGTCGCCTTAAGCGATGAGTGGGTAAAAGCTTTTGTGAAAAAAAATCTTATCTTAAATTTGTTTTTACTTGATACCTTTTCTATTTTTCAAAATTTGTACGTGAGATTTTGAATTGATGGTAAACTCAGTCAATTATGCGATACCGAACTCCGCACAACGTGTTCATGTTGAAGTTTATCGAAGACCTAGAACTCCTGTTTCTCTCATAATAATGTTTTGTTTGTGCTACTTATTTACACTGTAAGTTAATTTACAGTGTATACGTGAAGTAAAATAACCCTGATAGAGGCATGGAGTATCAAAAGTTGGCTCAATCACTTATAATCATTTCAGGGTCCCTTCCGCTATCTCATTGCGCTCAGTTCCTCGTTCTTATTTGACCATTCAATTCCGTGTTTCGTGTTATCATTCTTATATGTTTTTGCTCTGCTGTTTAGATAGCTCGCACATTAATAAAATGCCATCAATCAGCCGTATTTCTGATAGCATCCTCATTTTGCCTGATGTTTATATGACTAATGTATTTCGACGATCCCTACTGTGTTCACTGACGATTGCTGTGAATGTTTAGTGGCAATACTGGTAGTTTACGAAGAAAAAATAATTGATTTAGTTGCCAAGCCCGCATGAGCCGCACGGCATGTTAGCTAGCTCGACCAGCTTTTATTGACATGGCATTTGGTACTAATTTCAATTGATGCGGGCTAACTTAGGGCACTTTATATTATATAATTTTAGTTATTATTCCATAACGATATTACAGAACACTGTACAACCGAAATGGCTTTACAATTTAAAACCAAGTACTTCTCGAAGGCTCAAGACGCCTTCTTTGACTGGCCTCATAGCTCGGTTATCTGACTGAGCTGAAGGTCGCGGGTTTGATTCCCGACCAGGACAAACATTGTGTAATCACGGAATAAGGAAGATGAGATGACTATGAATGTTTGGTCAGTGTCTAAGTATTATCTATGTAGGTATGCTTATAAGTCTCCTGTAACCAATGGCTAATACCTAGTTTGGGATCAGTTGACCGTGTGTCCGTGATGCCCTGTATATTGATAGTTTAAGCTAGATTGGATCCAGATTGTAGTTTCAATGTTAAGGTAGTTTAGACTGTAATCATGAAAGCTGGCGGCTATTTTTCTAAAAAGAAGTAACGTTTGAAGTTTGGATTGGATTAAGTGATAAGAAACTTAATCCATCAAATTAGTTTCTTTCGTGCGATAAATAACCAAATATTTTTTTTATTCTATGTTTTTCAATAAACAAAATAGTCAGACATCAACTTTAATCAAGATCAATGACCCATAATCTAAGTTAGCTTATTATCAAGAAAGTCTACATAAAAAAAAAACTTTTTATCGGCTTTTATAATCAACAATTCCTTTAGAAAGAGCAACAATAGCTAATGAAGATAAAGTTTGCATTCATCGAAATTTATTTTCGTTATTCCTTTCATTCTTTTCAGCAGTTTTATGCAGACTCAGTTAAATAAAGATCTTTATAAAATATGTTCTTTTCACATATTCACTTTTTATAAAATCTTTAGGTACTTTGCAGGTATCTTGCTACACTCTTTTGTAGAATACACCTATGCTCTCAATACGTCATCACCATCACGTTCTAGTAGGTGTTGCATCACTGTAATACGTATGACTAGGTGTTATTTAGGGTATAAGTGCCCCACGGGCCCCACCTGAGGTGAATGTATCAGGCGTCCGCGTGGGGGCGCCAAGGTCATAGTGGTTTTTGACACCCGGTATAAATAGTACTGAATGCCAGTACTGCTAGCTAATTATTTCGTGCCAACATCGGCTTGTATAAGCCGGAAATCATTTGTTTCTAATTTGAATGATCGTTTTGTTTCACTGTAGGTCTTTCAGATCTGGATTTGTTACTAACCTGTTAATAGAAGTGGTAGGTAACAGAGGGGCTGAAAGTACTCAGTCCTGTCTAAAAACTTCGTTGAACCATGGTTTTAGGTTAGTCTTTAAAATGTTCATTAATAACAGTATTACTATCTTATAGCTTTACAAAATGAGTATTTGCTTTAGCGAAAGGTCTACGGTCTCGTATGGCCTTGATACTGACGACCCGAAACAACCGAAACCTGATTTAATACAAGCATAAAAGTAATAAATAAGATAGCAAAATAGGTATGGAATCATTCGAGTGTTGTAATAGAAATGATGTGATGTGATCAAACTGATCAATGATATATTTTTATCTCGTGACATTTTGATTAGAAAAATCTCAATATTCAAATATCAATTTATATAAAACATCAAAGATATAGGTATATCGCGTTAACCAATCGTGTCTCACAAACGAGTCACTGAGAACATGACACCCGAATCCTTTTTAATGGATGCGAGGAAACGTTTCCAATACGTGTGAAATATGATACCGCTGTACAGTCATGCATGATTGATTATTCCTTAATCAAAGGGGTCGCTGACCTAGGAGCTGAATCTGAAGTGGTACCAAACTTCATGCATAATGTTCAAATCATAATAATCATGTTACATAACCAAAGATTGGAGTTATTGGATTAAACTAAGAACAGATTGTTAAACTGAATACGACAACACAAAATTTCAAAAGTAACTTGGCGTTTATCGCGTTACGTGTTGTGATAGGCATTTCAAACTATATGTTAGTTAAATTGTATCTAACTGACAGTTTTTGATATGATTACGTACGGGTGGTATGGATATTATTATCGTTACAAATTCAAAGCTCGAATCTACATTTCTGCAACCATGATAATACCTGTAGCTTCAAATTAACATACAAATGGGATCAGCGCAGTCACTAGTAACAAACGCCTCTAAGCGTGGTATTAGAATAATATTAATCTATGGGCCAGCTGCCACATATTAGACGAGGGTCATTTTTTCGTTTAATAAAAATGCTTAGATTTGGCAACCCTTTGAATATTCTATTCAGACCCCTATCAAAGCACGCGGCTTCTATATTGCCTACATACTTTTTTTGAATGATTTTTCGTACTATTCGGTTCTGTTGGTACCATAAACGCCAGCAAGCTATAGATTGATTTAGTAAAAACTTAGTTTACACATGTTGAAAAAAAGTTCGTTGACTTATAAGTTGACACAAACGATCACTCGCGACAAACGTTCTGAGTTTTTCACTACAATTTGATAGTATAATTTCTGGGGTCGGCACTGGTTTTGAATAACTTTTGTGCTAAATATTGTGATTTAGCCGCTGGGGATTGCATTAAAATGAAAAAAGGGACCTCGTGCTGGCTTCGTAAAAGGGAGAGATATTTTGAAGAATTTAAAAAGTGAAATATTGAACTAGAACTTTTCTTGCGATGACATGACAGCGGGTCTTAGGATAGGTACACTATACCGGCGGAAATGCGGTCGAGCGCGCGTCGCGGTCCGCTGAATGCGCTGCCAACGCGACGCTTGTTAGTTCTATTATCTTATAGTCACCCTATGTTACAATCTTCTGGATTTACTATCTTGAGCGAGACAATAACTGAGATACTCGGACCTCCGAGGCGTACCTACGCCTAACATTCAAAGGCTCGGTGGGCCAACCGATCCTTAATGATGAAGAGATCCTTAATAAACCTTATTTTAAATATTATTTTATCTGTATCTAAATTATGATTCGTATCAAATCTCTAGAAATAATAAATATAAATAGTATGTTTCTTTTGGTCGTCCTTTTTATTTATAGACTCGTCAGCTACGCTGTATACTTGTAAACAAGTTTAAAAACACAGAACAATCATTCCTTTGATGCTGTTTCTTGAACTGGCAACATGAGACATCAAATAAAATTGCAAGAGCTGATACAATCACCTCATTAACTTCTAAAATTTCCTTTAATCTCTGCGAGCATCTTATATTAACGGTCCAGTGTTTGAACAATGTTTTTTCTGTTCACTGTTACAGTAACCTGCAAAAGTAGCTTGTTCACAACCCCAAACGTCCACCAACGTTTCAAGATACTTGGTACTGCATTTTTAACAGATTTATTCGAAGAGTGTCTTGCTATGTTTTACGATTTGATGGGGCAATTTTGACTGTTAAGATATTTGAGATCGCAAGAGTTGTATAGCCATTTTTGAAAACAAGTAAGCACTTCTTTTATTTTAGTTTCTGCTCGGATCCCGAATCTCACGTAACATTGTTCCAAATTAAGTGTTATTTATAACGGACCTGCTATATTTTGCTCGCTTATACCATTGTTAGTCTAACGTGGATTGTACACGTCTTTCCATCATTGTCAATCAAAGGTAGGGCGATGATCTTTTGCCCATAAGCCATTCTCATTGTCGCGTTTCAGAACAAGTTAAACCTGTTTTGGTCATTATTCTTTACTTATTTTTGAGTCAAGTCGAAGTACTGGCGTTAAATTGATTTCCAAGTTAGATAAAATAGTTTTTCTTGTCGTTTTTTACGATCAGTATCCGTAAAAAATCCGAGGTACTGTCTGATCTCAGCTCGTTTGTTCCACATTACGCGCAGTCATCACGCTGTTGTCCATTCTACCTATTAGGCAGGCCGCACACCAGACATACACTTTTATTAACAACCTGTGGTACAACAGATTTGATTTTCATTTTTTTGTAATCAAAAATTGCGCCACTACATTGATGTCGTAATACATTTGTATGTCTGGTCATCTGCTGTGGTGCGGTGCGGACCCGCTTACAGAAGGTACCTACTTCGGAAATGAGGCTAGAGGAGCCTCAATTTTTTTTTTTCAATTCAAAACCCTATCGTCCCAAAGTTATCAACCTGTCTTCGTGATGATTTCAAAAATACCATGACGAAGCGCTCGTGACGTGGCTTACTTCGATGTTCTTAACCGATCATCTGAGTTAAGCAAGACTCCGCCATTCACTACTGGGATGGGTGACCATTTAGTAATAATTAGATTTGATCGCTTCAGTGCTTTGGAAGTACGTTAAGATTTTGGTTCCTGGTTTTTTCAGTCCGACACTAGAATTGGCCACTACGTCAAACGTAAAAGGATAAAACTGATTTCATGCTTTTTCTTCTCATATGCAATGTATGCCCCTACACTGGGGTATGTTAAGTACTGCTCTGGCCTGGATAAATACATAGTAAAACATTTTAAGATATTAACGTTTTGAGTGCTGAATAACACACCGCCGTACCAGCTGTAGGACATGCTCCTAAGGCATGGCGCGTAGCGTCATGTCCGAGGCCCGCAGTCAACGTGTTAAAATTCAAAACCGCGTAGCCGATGTATAATATTTAACAATAAAACCCTATTTAGGTACTTATGGCAGTCAACGTAGAGTTGCCAATATTGCTTGATACAATACCAGACCAAGCTATTAATAACTAACCTTCAAAGCAAAACGTGCATAAAATTCTGTTCATCCAATAAAACTTATTTAACAACAGTAAGGTGCCAATAGTATCGCAGCACAATGGAAACGGAGCCTCCAATGCGGAACTTCGTCTACGAATAACTACGTGACTTTAGTTTACGGCAGACAATGTGTCTGCAACCTTGCGCTTTATGGCTTGACAATAATGACTATAATTCGTTGTACTGTACCTGTAATCTCGGTTCGAGTATCTTGGTACAAGTGTGCATACGATGTAGCCGCCTCCACACTCCCCGAACACTTTATTGTACTACATGCGAACAAGGTATAAAATAATAGCATCGGTAAAAATTATATGTATTGTGTATCTGTGCGAGACAAGAATACGAATACTGGCATTATCGCGGCGTTAGACTGTTTTTGTGTAATATGTTAGTTGCTCTGCCTGCACCAGCCAGATATTATAGGTATCAGAAGGTCTCATCATCATTATCAACCTATTATATAAGAGGCCCAATGCTGGGCATAGGCCGCCTCTCCCGATGAGCGACATTGCGTCCAATTCTCAGCTCGACGCATCCACTTTCTACCTGCAGCCTTTCGCAGATCGTTACTCCTCCTAGCCTGAGAGCGTCCTACACTACGTTTGCCGGGTCGCAATTTGTTTACCCATACGGGTTCTCTAACAGAAATTTACGCATGTTAATTAAATAGAAAGGCCATAACGGAAGATCAGCGATGGTTGTCTCAAGCAGCATTACGCTGAGTTATGGACCTTTTTGAAACTTCAGTACTGTTAAAAATGTTAAGGTGGTATACATCTCTCTCTTCAATATATTTAAGACCGTTTTCTGTGGTTGCAAATAAAATACTAAAATCCTATTCTAAATGGCGAGCCTGCCACTTCAGCTTGCTATATCGACAACTTGGGAGGATCAATCTCATCGATATTATGTACTGTTACGAAATACCTATTTATTCAGTGTCTCATTGACATGTTTAAGTCCTTTGATGGGAAGGTCGCGGGCTCAAATCTCTCCTGAGTAGAATTATTTGGGATTTATAAAGAAAGTATAAATAACTTATATTTTCCCTGAAGTGTGGGTAATACTTTGGTAATACAAAAAAAACAAACAAACATAGAATAAGCAAAGCGACACCACTCGTCAATGTACTAAATAAACTATTAGTCATTGAGCAGGCTTGGGAGCTGCAACGTTTCCCCAGTAGGTTGAGCCAACGGCGCTTAGCCGTGACTGCCCGAAAATTTCGACGAGGTGTGGAGTTGACTCGGTAGCGCAGTTGGTTGCGCCTCCCGGTATTGATGGGAAGGTCGCGGGTTCAAATATCGCCTGAGTCGAAATTTTTTTGATGTATAAAAATCTTATGTTTAACTCCGGCTACGGCTGTTTTCACAAACTTCGACAGATGTCAATTGACGTTGCTCTAATTTCGACGGATGTAGTGTATTTGCAAATACTGGCCCGGTGCATATCATTTGAGTTAGCGAAAAAGGGACAAGGGCGAATCTGCAATTTTAAAACAGACTAATTTTGTTAATTTCAAATCACTGAAGAAATTAGGTCTTCTATACAACAACTTTGCCGTGTAACTTCGTAAGTAAATTTTAATAGACTAGGTACATAATTGCATTCGATTTTTGCTAGATTAATCAATTAGAACCTGAACTTAGGAACACTTGAATCGTCAACTTTATTACTTTACACGAAAACAAAAAACCAGAAACCAAAGAAGTTTAAATCACAGCTCAAAGTAGAGATTTCTTGAAAAATCACTATTTCGCTTCATATTCATTCTAGAATACGAACCGAATACTCAACTGCATAGTCCCTGCAAAACAGATTTGCAATTCTCGCACACATCATATAAAAAGTTCATAAGGTATTTTTTTTTGAGTGCTACATTGTAGGTATGAATAATAATTGAGTGCTCTCGACCAAACCCCATTAACTTTTTATTGCACTGTCTTCACATGCAAAGGATCGATCCTTTGTTTATTTTCATCTTGCTCAATAAGGTACGGCATGAGATCAGAAATGAATCACGAAAGATCGATCACAATGTGAGACTTAGATTTTATAAGAAGTCGTCCCTAGCGTTTTGATTTAATTACCATACAAAACAGAAGACGAAAAGTTATTGGACACCTATACGATATGACAGATTCATTAGAAACATCATCGAGGGAAAAGTATAAGGAAAGCGTGGAAGAGGAAGACCAAGAATATGCTACGTACCAGATAAAAGAGAAGGTCGCCCTCATGTCATAGAAGGAAGTGAAAGAGACAGCAATGGTTTTCCATTGCTGCTAAATGTAGAGAGCTCTTTAGCTAAATGTAGAGAATTGTATACTACGCCGACAAGAGCTAGGCTCTTAACACGTTGGCTGAATTCGCACATGACGCTCCGCGCCATGCACGAGGAGGAGGACACGTGCAGAATCAAATTTGTGTTTTCAGCACTCAAAGCGATTATACACTAGTACGTTGGCTGCTGGCCTCGCACATGACACTCCGCGCCATGTATGAGGAGGAGGACACGTGCAAAATCAAATTTGTGTTTTCAGCACTCAAAGCGTTATACACTAATACGTTGGCTGCTGGCCTTGCAGATGACGGTCCGCGCCATGCATGAGGAGGAGGACACGTGCAGAATCAAATTGGTCTTTTCAGCACTCAAAGCGTTATAGTACGTTGGCTGCTGGCCTTGCAGATGACGCTCCGCGCCATGCATGAGGAGGAGGACACGTGCAGAATCAAATTGGTCTTTTCAGCACTCAAAGCGTTATAGTACGTTGGCTGCGTGCCTTGTAGATGACGCTCCGCGCCATGCATGAGGAGGAGGACACATGCAGAATCAAATTTGTGTTTTCAACACTCAAAGCGTTATACACTAATACGTTGGCTGCTGGCCTCGCACATCAGGAGGAGGACACGTGCAGAATCAAATTTGTGCTTTCAGCACTCAAAACGTTATACACTAGTACGTTAGCTGCTGGCCTCGCACATGACGCTCCGCGCCATGCACGAGAAGGAGGACGTGCAGAATGCAAAATCACATTTCGGCTTTGAGCACTAAATAGCATTAAGTTGACGGCCGACGTTCGATAAAATGCCGTACTCTATGAATTAATGTCCAATGTGACCAATGAATTTTATAAAATACCGAACAAATGTTTAGTCACTTGAATAATTTTAGTAATCACATATGTTTAAAAAGAAGACCTTAAAATATTTGACATGATTTTCATTGACAGTCGTCATTTCAGACTGAAATTAATGGGCTTCTTCCGAGGGAACAGCACACAGCGACACATCAAAAGAAAATATTCTTGTACAAAACCTACACGGTACAAATTCATAATAACGACGACAGGTTAAAGATTTATTAAACTGTTTATAATTTCTGAATAGTGATTATTAAAGAATGCCTTTCAACTGATGCCCAACTGCTATTATACAAATGTGCGAAACTTGACATTTACATTATTAAATGCGAAGTAACGTTTGTTATTCTGTGCTTCATTGAAAGTACCTAATTTTTAATTATTAAACTCACCTGCCCATACTCAATCATTATTTTCTAGAAAGTTGGCAAATTTGGCTTGAAAGTACCTAACTAATTAAGTGAGGCTGTATATCCAGGCTCATATATTATATATCGAACTATGGGGCGTAGTCTGTCTGTATGTTATGTATACCCTTTATAGCTTCGTTTCTTACAGTATACAGTATAATTAAAGTTATAATTAAAGCATAGTTATTATGACAATGATTATTTGAATTAACTTGGCCTTGGCTGCATTGTGTTGCCATATCTGCTGGTATTCGTCTTATCGTGTGTTGAACTACATGCAATATCAGTTCGAATGCACGTCCCTACATCCTCTGCTGGCGCACTCACTATAAAAACAATTCTATATCACCAATCTATGTATATTCACGCGAATATACACACTCATGAATCGTGTTACAGTGTGTGTTATACGATGCAGTAGTCAAGGTCGGCAATGTCATTGTACGAACGAACCCGACGCAAATTCACACACACAAACAAACACGTCATAGACACAAGTGTGTTAGTGTGCGTTGGCTATTGAAATAATCTTATCATCTAGGTCACCTTACTTTGTAGATAGCACACCCAGCTATGCACTTGCGCGGGCTACACTGTTTATTTTAAAATAGCTAGAGCCGTTTTAGTAAGGCCGTAAGTGTTATTTTCTTGCACGTAGCGTAAATTTTCTACAAAACATATGAAAGCTCAAATACTTTTTGGAAATCCACGTCAAGATTTGTCTTTTTATCGACGACCTTTGACTTGTTGGCAGTTGGATTGAATTTATGAGCTTATTGATTCCACGAAACAAATAACTTCCACGCCTTTCAGGCGTAATGATCGTCGTATACGAAGGTTTGTGACTTGTTTATAAGATTTCACAAACTATTTCTTAATTTCCCTTTATAGGAGTGTGGCACGCGAAACCGATATCTGTAATTCACAAATGAGAGTAGGTAATACGCCAAGCAACTAGAATTCTTAGCATTTGTACAGCTGCGATTATTATACTTAACTAAGTATAATAATCCCTGAGAGTCATTATATTGCAGATCATACCATAGGCATACCATTCAGTTCAATAATTTCTAATAAAATCTTACATGCGTTGGCCATTGGTTTTGACTCATTTCATCTCAATTTTTTTGAAAAGTTCAAAAATTTTCGAGGAAATTCTACTTCGTTTGCATAGGCAGGTGTCAGGTTCTAATAAATATTTGCTGTCGATTCTTAAAATAGGTCGGCACATCGGCAGTAAGTCAAACGCACAGCACATCACATCAATGGTTGGTAGAGCGGAGGAGGCGCCGGCGCCGCGCCGCGCCGAGCGCCGATCCTCCGGTCTGAGTCTGTGCAGTGAGCGATTGACGCAAGCGGCGCTGTTTACAGTACAACCGCCTCAGGTTATTTACATCGGGGTCACAGACACGCCGCAAGGAGACCTGGGTTCAACTTGAAACGATATAATTATCTAACCTGCAAGCATCTAGCTTTACCTGCCGGCCGCGGGGCGATCGTAACGCGACAATGACCTCCTTACCACTGGGTCGTTTATGCAACGAATTGGCAACAGGCGGGGTTAAGTGGGTGACTCCACGCAGAATGTAGAAGATGATTGAGTAAGGCCATCGTGTATTGCGACGCGAAATGTTTAATTTCAGTGTTGCTGATTTTGTTTTGCAGTCTGATTGTTTATCGCGCTTCGAAGCTGCTGTTATCGGGAGGTGCAGGTGCGTAATAGGTGACTATCGTCGTCACGCTTCCCCGGGTCAACGATCTTGAATCCACGTGCTCTGTTATGTAACACGGTGCCCTCAAAGAACTTATCGTTCGATGTGTCCCCGATTGGGTCACAATGCGTGACGAATGTGGATCATTCAAGAGAGAGAGGAATGTTAGAGTGAAAGTGAATAGCATAGCTCGCGAGAGCGGCCGCTCGACGTATAGCTAAGATTTTATCGACTGTTTCTAGCTCTTGTCAACAGTGAACAACTCGCACGCGAGCCATAAAGTCGGCAGATATCAATCTGAAGCGGCTTTCTTACATAGCTGCTGCGCCGCGGCAATCCGTCACTCCATATCGGACTGACTCGTTGCTGCATTGATTAGATTGCTTTATGGCACTGTCAGCGTGTCAACTCTTAACAAGGCCTATTGTCTCGATATGCGGATCACTGTGTGCTTATAAATTGCTATAATAGTTCTCTACGTCACACGGGAATACGTTCCATTTGTATCGGATAGATCTAGCTAGCCGAGGGGACGGGTGGAATCCAAGACATGAATAAAACCACTCCGCGAATGTTACGAATCGAGATAGCAATAAAATATCCAACAATGACAGCAAAAAGTCTCACGTAGCTATTTGCAAAAAATATTCACATCGACTATCTTCTTAACAAAAAGAGCAGCACGAAGATGGATGGTTCGCAGCGCATCTATTTATATCTGGTCTGGCCATAAACAGCCTCGGCTTGGAAACCGGTCGGCCAAGCTGCCGGAATGCCTCTCGCTAACTACTGCGGCTATCACCACGCCGCCAGTAGAATTGCAACAGACAATTTACTTTGTTTCAGTAGCATGTGACCAATAAAACTGCTCTGTCGTTTGCACCTCCATGGAATTCCTATCGGGGCTCGTTGCCGCGTCGCGGAAGCTAGTTAGATTAATTTAATACACGTTCAGAAACACATTAATCTCGGCGATCATTGTTCCTTAACAAACATTGCCATTTTCGGCTTGAAATCGATGTGTGAATTCTTCCGCGCGCATTCCGAAGATGTGTCATCATTGGTCTAACAAATTGCGTTTCGAACACCTGCGATTCTACAGTTCAACGTCCATGACAAATTTTGCAAATGGAATGCTGTAACTTCCACTGTAGCTATCGAGCCTTTAAAAGTTAAAACGATTATCTTGCATTGCAAATGAGGCTGATATTTGCAACTTGCAATATTTGGGTCGTGGTTCGTTCCTGCGATCAGCGAAATGTCGTCGACCTTCCTACCTGGCCAGCTGCCGAATTCACAATGCCGCATAGACAAGTGTTATTTACGATACATTGATTAATTTCTGCGTTAAAACACTTGAATGTTCTCATACCTATTGCGTATGGGTGAAGAATTACTAATTTCCGGGTTTCCCACACAGCAAACCATGTGTAGGCGATGCAATGACACGACTGCGTCATTATGAATTGTTTACTAATTCAAACTCTGTTAAAAGATTCCTTGAAAATACGAGTCATGTGAGTTTTCTTATTTATAGAGAAAAGGAGAAAAACAAGCTCCCTATAACCTGGACTTTTTCGACAACATTATCCGTTAATATCTTATCATGTCGCCTGATTAGTATTATAATTAGAAATGAGACTTCGAGTGAGAATCTCTACGATTTACAAAATATGTTGGTTGGATTTACACACTCAATTCTATATCATTACCATTAGACCTTTTGGCTTGGCATGTGCTTTCAGTACCAAGGTATCTACTTTGCTACTCTTGATGTTAGTTTCATATTTAAGCGACCTTCGATATGATTATCGTTTCAAAGCGCCCGTCGAAATGAGGGGTGTAAGGGGAAGCTTCCTGTATCCACGCCTCGTCATTGCAGTCTCATCCATCAAGCTGACAGCAACGATTATTAATACCGTACCCCGCCGTTCCTTATTTGTGATACGCGTATGCCTTTCTCTGAAATCTGATGATAAAAGGTTATGTTACAGCTACTGAACTGAGACCATGTCAAAAAATTTAATGCAAGTTGAGCATTTGAGTCACAATTTACAAATCCGACATCAGTGTAATCAAATCAACACAAGGAACGGAAAATTGGCGAGCTCCCTTCGAAACAAGAGGCTAGTCGACACCATAATGGAATTTTTTCGAAGTTGACATTGGCTTCATAATGCAGACGTAGTTATTGAGTAATGAGAGTGCGCTGGGCGGGTGACCTTCCGCCGAGCGTGGGTCGAGCCCATGACATACTTCGGTGATGTACCAGCGATGATTATTTCTGTCGCATTTTACGTGATAATACCTTGTTATTGTGCTTACTACCAATTGCCTGTAATGAAGTCAGAAATCGCAGTCGGCGAGGTTCAGTTATCATTTTGTATCAAGTCAAGCGGAACTTAATCGCTTGATAATCTTTAACTGCGACAAGTACCTACCTACCTACCTAGCTAAGTTAGGTAAGGTATGCGAGTGAGTAATAAATTAATCCATACTACATATGTATTGACCTATTTGATGTTTCCTAAGTAAGCGCCACAAAACAGCGGTAAAATACATTACCTATTCCGTTGGAAGAGAATCAAAACATAATGTAGGGTCTCATTTATTACTTTAAAGTAACCATTTATTTTCTCATTCGTTCATTAGCCGGATATAATGTATGCGTGCCTTAAAGTAAACATGTATAACGTTGTTTTTTTCGATCTTTGCGTCGGATGTCGCTTGGAGTTTTTGCTCGTTACCAAGATCTGGTCACGCGCAGAGGCCGCGCTGGTATGACCACTTCGCTATGTGTACTTGTATCGATATATCGTTTTTGTTTGGATTTGTTGTTATTGATGAAGCTAGTTGATCGTTTTCAAGAGTTTTGTCTTAACATTTATTTATCTTAACTTGGCAAAGCCTACGTACGACAAATAGCATTTATTTTATTTTCTGAGTTCTTAGGTCTCCCTATAACGATTAGAAATATAACTTAGCATAAGTATTTAATTTTAAAATTGATATTTAATCCAATTATTATTATTATTATAAGCCTGAGTTGTCCCACTGCAGGGCAAAGGCCTCCCTTCCCTCCTTCCACTCCTCTCTATTGAGACGTGGCAGACCGCGGCGAAGATGGAGAGACGAACTGGACTCCTTTATGGAAGACTGGCAAAATACAGCACTCAATACTAAACATAATTCTTTTAAATCATTTTAAACGCAGCACTTAATGTAAAAGACCAATCTTGTTTCAAAAGTCTTGCAATCTAAAACATTATCTGACTGACGTCATCAAACATGCGCAGATTCATGACAATCTTCAACATTTACGATAACTATCTCTATCCATCGTTTACATAAATATAAAGATGTTCTTTCACCAAACAAACAGTAAGTATTTAGAAACTAATAATTGCAATTCAATTGAAGAAAAGATAATTACGTGGACATTAATAGTGAGTAATTTTCCTCGACAATTTTTTTTTATTGTACATCTGTTTTGCTAACACTTAAGAATTACGATATGATTTTGAATTAAACACATAAGACTTACTTCCGTTCATTTATATGTCAGAACAAAACGGGGTAATGACTATAAAATAAAGATAAACTCAATTGTGACGTTCGAAATGGCTTGGGTACCTAACCAATGGTGACAAGACCTACACTGCTTGAACCTACAACATTTTTGAACGCGCCTGCGAGTCGCTGACTACATTAATATCACCTTTAACATGGTCGTCACGTCAATGATCTCATAATTTATATTGATATTCAATTGATTAAACATTGTTAATCCGTTCCTTTACCAAAGACGGAAAAGCTAAGTTTGATCACAACTATTCCAAACGAGACTGCCCCGAACTTCAACTGACACAACTTAACCAGAATTTCAACTAGGCAATGAGTGACCAGATGGCGCAGTTCCTTCAATGGGAATGTCAATTCTATTCCCGCCTTGGTCATAATTTTTGGGTTACTATAAAATCTTGGAAAGACCACCCAAAATTACCACGTAAGAAATCTAATCACAGGCGTCGAATGCATGAAAACAAAGCGTTTCTTTGTCGGCCGATAACGGTTTCGTCGTTGGCTTATCTCGACTGATACTCGGTCAAAGACCCGGTCGAGATATTTCAATATTTTTTTTTGTAATAATTCTTTTGATATAATTAGAACGCAATATATAAAATTCGACTTCTGCCAAATTTGAATGAGTATGAGACTGAACGCTAGAAAGTCTATTGAATCATTTTTAAATATGTTTTAGGCACAAATTGAAACAATTCGTCGTGCAAGAAGAAATAATTTGTCACACCGCCGATAGATCTCGATTCGTGGGAGCGCCCAGACTATTACATGCATAACGAATGCATGTTTAACTCGGTCTTGTAGTCTGGCCAGTTTATGTTGAATTGCGTGGATTACTCCATCGCTTACTTCACTGTCACAACACAACACAATTATGTTATTTCAGCCTCGATCCACACCACACTCGACCCACATAGCTCGTTTCATTTTCCTCGTGACGGATTTCTCAGAAATCTAATGTTAATGACCCAAATACAAAACAAAAAGAGGTCAACTGATTCAACTTATTGTTTGCATGAACAAATATTTGTATTCGTTTTATCAGCATTAAGAACAAAGAGTCGTCGAGTCGTCGACCTAGATGATTCGATTGCGCTAATTGAACCTAAGGCTGGATGCGATAATTTCGACGTCACCTAATTGTGCCTTGGCCCACTTTCCTGGTACTTTATTTTCAGCATAATGAGGTTAGTAATTAAACTAGTAACCCTTAATGATCGCTCGCTCACTATAGCTTTACCTTATTTTGATCTTTTAGTGGGCTGAGCTACCAGCACGTAGCTAACAGAAGCGGGTCTATGTTTATTATTTATTTTTATTGATGGCAATAAACAACATTTTTCAATTAAAACTCCGTTCCAAAATAATATAAAACAGCATTTTTCTATAAAAAGTCTAGCAAGTAACTTACTTTTAACGAATTCTAATTGGTTCGCTTAAAGTTTAATCAAGTTTACATGAAAGTTTTAAGGAAAGTTTGTTTCCCATTGCTTTTACGTTATTAGCAAAAGTTATAACCCGCTGCTCAACGTCTTATTTAAATCCCTTTTAGTAAGGAAATCCTGCTGCATTTTGTTCTAATTATACCTCCCTCCCTTTTCTATTTACTCATTTCTGTTTACTCGAAAAGGCGCGCCTGAGCGTGGGTGCATGTTAAATTGGGGAGCAGACAGAGACAAAAAATCTAGTTTACCTATAGAGGAAGTGAGAGAGCCGGCCGTCATAAACAGCATGAGCCAGCATTGTGTCAATAAACGTATAGTCTGCTGGGGAGCTGTGGCATATCCATTACCATCGAGTTGCTCCGTACGTGATAACTGACGCCACTTTCTAATGCAAGGCTCGGGTGACGATAGTTATGGGGTTTCCATTAGAAATTACTTTATTTTTAGACAAATAACTCGAATACAATCGAAAACTTACGTTGTCTTGAACAACTTACGTTGTTTTGAATTACGTAATACTGATTAATCATTTTTTTAAGACTGGCTCTCTCTTTCTCTTTTACATCGATACCATAACTTGGATTTCAGCTTAAATTTGCTTCGAAGCATTCGAAACGCTATCAGGATGAGGGCTCGCCGGATGCTCAGCATTCCGCCCGCCCGTTCCGGCGCGGATGTAAACACTTCCACGTGCGTCCGCTGCAGCGTACAGGATCCCTGAGCCCATCTGGCTGGGATCATCTGAAACTGTCGGTCTTTCAGATCATAAAAACTGTATTTAATGGTCTGGTGCATTTCCAATGTGACTTTCGGCCGATCCAATGCGATCCTTAGAAGAATAATTGTCTTGTGATCGCTTATTAACTTCTGTCGTGACGTTATCGTTACCAGTTTTTATCTGAAGTTTCCATTAGCGTGTGTTATGACGCGAAAATGCGATTTTCACCCGCGTTGCGATTTCTATTTCAATCCGATTTTCCCGGCGGAGAAACCAATCGCTCTAGTTGCTCTGGCGCGGCCCACATCTCTTGCTAGAAAGTATCGTGGAAAGTAATCGCGGCTCTGTCTCCGCTTAGACGATGCATTGATCACGCACCCAACACTTTTTCTGAATATTTTTTGTATCCCGTGCAGTGGAGTGGATGAAATGCGTGCCAAATGAAATTGCAGTCGGATTTTTTTTCGACGTTTCGACATTTATTTTACTCGAGAAATGCCAACGAGATTAACAGCGAACCGCAATTCGATTACCTAACCGTGCAAATAGAAATTAAGCTTCTAGGCAATAATCATTAGGTTACACATGGGTGTAGTAACCGCTGATGAATGCCAAGCGGGTTCATGATGTCACAACACATAGAGCGTACTTTCGCCGCACCCGAATTTCAATTGTGCGTGCAATGGCTTGTGCAATAGGTACTACCTACTTTTTGGGCAACTTTCACTAGTTACTTACGCGGTCCGCCTGCAAAATTATTGCGTTGTCTGGCGTCTGGGGTCAGTGAAAGTAAGCGTGCTGTTTAATCGACGCTTGTCACCATCTCGTGCAATTTTAACCCCCGCCGCAAAAAGAGATTAAATGTGTATCTATCTGTGTATCTGACTGCGGCATAATCATTGCATTTATAGTAATCAAATTAACTCGAAATGTCTATCCACAAGCCCTGTTCAAGCTGGTCGAAAGTGCATGTACAAAATTATGAAAACCACTGACGACTGGACATTAAAAATGGAAAGATGCAAGAAGAAAATATGAGTTATTATTGGTTGTGGTGCCTTGGTAGAATCGCGGGCTTGATTTCTGATGCTATCATAAATAATGTGGCTGCGCGGCGCGGCGAGCGTGGCGAGGTGGGGGGAGGGGGGGAGACGCAAGAGTCAAGGCCGCACGCTGCCCCCGGTCGTCGCTCGCGCCCCACTTGTCGCTCTCCAGCGCCTCTCGCTCTCGCCCGAGCGCGCCCGAACGCCAGCGACTCGGCACGAACTAGACCTTCCAATGCGCGAGCGCACCACATCGAACAGCTGAGACGTAATAACATAACACACTGACTCGGTCATCCGTGCATTCAACTTTTGATTAGCTTTCTTTTCACGGGCAATTTGATAGTTGTTCTGATTATAGATAGCTATGCAGGTTTATAAAATAGTCAGTAACCTAGGATTGCAATTGACGGATAAAAACTTTCATCAGAACATGTTCTCAGAGTATGAACTTGAAATTTATCATCCGTAGAAATTTTAATGACCTCGCCAATCCTGTTTTTCCTTTCTATCCATATTAATGAACTGCCTGCTTATTAGCATTAACGCTGCACAGACTAGTGCCTAACATTTTGTCATTTAACTGCGCATAAAGTGAAACTCAAATAGTTATTCTAATCAAGTAAAAAAAAGTTAATACTTACTATATTTTGTAATATTATTGAATAGTAAGAGCCAGAGAACGGTGTTATATATAGCTAGTACCTATCTAACTACAATCAGCCTAATAGGAAGAGACTAAGTAGACTAGGAAACTAACAAATTCAAGGGCATTTGCTTGTGCAAACGGCCATGATTCAATTCATCGAACTCAAAAGAATTTCTCTCCAACGACCTCTTCACAACAGAACTGCGACCGAGAATAGAAACCACGCCACAACCCACTAGCAATAAAGAGCCTGATAAAAATAGTTCATCGTGCGCAGGTCAGTGCAATGATACTGTTGCTCTCTTATTTAACAGTAGGTGGTCATTCCAATGTAAATAACGTAGAGGCTCGCGATAAAACTGCGCACTTGACCTCTTTATTGAGCACTTTTATCGAGTAAAATATTGTAGTCAGCTGCACGTTGCTTCAGCTCCATAAAATTGGCAAACACGACCGGTTTAAGTCGATCAATATCCGCAACTTTTCTCGATTTGTTAACAGACCTTAGCGAGGAGTACAATCTTGGCCTCGAATCTGGCGCGGATCCCACGTGGAAAGTAGTAGAACTAGTTTTTGGCAGCTATTTTAGCTGATTGCGTAACAAAGGCAAAGCTGGTCCATTGCGGGCACCGACCCGCCTCGTCGGTTAATCGACGTAATAAAAATGTAAATAAAATTGATGTTTTGAGAGGCTCAGGTATGGACTTAAAATATTAGGGACAGTGCTAGCTAAACAACATGATAAGCTTCATTTAATTTACCTCGAACACTTAACATTCATGTTATTTCACTGCTGACTTTTTGCCTCCTAAAATGCTTTTAATAGACGTCATTTCCACTTATGACTTATTCATTTTATAGCGTCAATTATGGTTTACGACTTTATTCGAAGAGGCAGATGGTGCGCTCAATGTAGATGTGACACATTCTGGGAACGTGGTGCGGTCTAACTGAAATCAGATATGCGTAAGATAGGGGAGGCTCTACATTAGAAAACAACAGACCGGATGTAAAAGAGAAGGTATGTTTATGGGCCATAGATCTAAGCTTTAAAGGAGGGAATGTAGTTATAAATAAATGCGCTTGTTACTTATTATGGAGTTCCGACTGCGTGATTGACAATTGCCATTACATTCCCATCGCATCGCACTCCCATACGCACCGAATACCAAAGCTGAAGCGATCCTCATTTGTATGCGGACAGGGATCTAAGCACCTTTGTTTGGGCAGGAAATGTCCATGCTACTGCCGAAACTGCTTGCCGGTGTTTCGAAAACATCTCTTCGAAACTCTGAAGGAACATCGTCTGAATAAATACGAAAAATAAAACGAACTCCACCCGACCACGGACTCGACAAATGGTTCATGAAATATATGCAAATTTTATGGTGTCCTATTTTAGATGTTCTCGACAGTCGGGCGTCAGGACCCATGCTTTTGCTGTTGTTGCACAGAGCACGGACTTATTTTTCCTTTTTTTATTGTTTCAGGTCGCGAGGAGCTATCCCCAGCTTCTAGCATCAACGGGTGTAGTACAGATGGCGACGCGAGGCGGCAGAAGAAAGGCCCAGCGCCGCGCCAGCAGGAAGAGTTGTGTCTCGTTTGCGGAGACAGAGCCTCCGGATATCACTACAACGCGCTCACATGTGAAGGCTGCAAAGGTATATTTCATGTACGCATGACATCATTGAAATGGAACGAAGCTTATCTTTACGAACCACTTTACAAACGAGCCTAAGTACTTTTCTGTCTACCCATCACTGTTCCTGTGAGTTAGGTCAGGATTATCAGTTTAACGATGACACTAATCAGTAAAGTTTTAATAATCAAGAGTAGTTTTTTATCAAGCTGATGGGGATCAGAAGATAAATAAAAACGTTATGTGAAATATTGTGTTGCAACACGAAATAATATCGTTGAAAATGGAACGCGGTTGTAAATTCAAGCAGGCATTTACTGCATTTACTAACCGGAGCATAGTCCTTGTGTGTTGCCAAGCTAGTTATTCCACATGTGGCCCTAGCGAGTCGCCCACATCGTGCCAATTCAGCAGTAAATTGGCGCATTGTGTCGAGGCTACAACCCGTGCATATAGGCACTACACACGAGTCGAGACAGGACGTCACAATAGCCGTCTGCAGGGCGTCTGCTCCTGCCTGATTCACCACGCCTGCCTATCTGCCATCTCCCAACCAGACTATAAACATCAACATTTTATTTCGCTCCTAAAGAGACCTGACAATTGCGACACAACTCCGAACCTTGTCCACTCCAATTATGTCCAATTCAGAACGACTATCTCGTTTGTTTTGCAATCAAAATCGACATTATAACACACATACACATAGACCGCTGTCAATGACCCGTGTCTTTCAGGCAACCTTTACGTCCATGACTACATTATCTTATCTTGAAACAACCGGTTTGAAAATTCTATTTAGTGATTCATGACCAGAGATTGTGACGCGATTAGAGGGAAACTAATTTTTTTTGTTTTTCAGGGTTCTTCAGGCGGAGCGTTACCAAAAACGCCGTGTACATTTGCAAATTCGGTCACGCCTGCGAAATGGACATGTATATGCGAAGAAAATGCCAGGAATGTAGATTGAAGAAATGTTTAGCAGTTGGAATGAGGCCCGAATGCGTGGTACCAGAGAATCAATGCATCATGAAGAGGAAAGAGAAGAAAGCGCAGAGAGAAAAAGACAAGCTCCCAGTCAGTACGACGACTGTGGAAGACCACATGCCCGCGATAATGCAGTGCGATCCACCTCCGCCAGAAGCGGCCAGGATTGTAAGTTTTACGCTATTTAACTTCCTATTTGGAATTAATTTCAAAATTTACATTTTCGTCATCAGGGAATGGCATAATAAGTCAAAGCGCCATCTTCTGATGCTGAGAATCTTCATTCATTCATTGTTGTAAATACTTGAATAATTGAAGCCATTGAAATGAATACCCAATAAATTATAAGAAATATTCTCTTAATTTATTGATTTGGGGCTGAGAAGGTAAGGTAACCTCTGAATTTTTTGAGAATTTACAACAATGAACTCTTCGACGGATTTTAAAAGTAGACTTATAATTTAGAGCACGTTTTCCAATCGTAAATCTATTGGTGTGGACCAAACGAAACTCAGGTACTTGTTCGCGGCACAAGATACGAACCCGTCACCTTCATATCAACAGTTGTAAGATATTTTTGACGTAAGCAGCGAAAAGCTAGCTGAGACGCAAGAGATTGCGGTTTCTATCGCGGGACAAATGCTTGTATGATCCACCGATTTACTTTTTCCGTGTCTGGGTGTTGTGGTGACAATGGAGCACTATTGGTTCCTATTAACCACGACGCAGGATAGGTTATAATTTTAATTAGATAATATAATGCTAGACCCACACTACTATTATACAGCATCATCTAGCCCCAAAATTTGCAGGGCTTGTATTTTAGGAACCCCATGACTGATATACTACTTAAATATATTTTTGAAAGTAATATATGTAAACATAATATGAGAGAAAACACCCAGACCCGACATAAATATATGCAGACCATACAAACATTTGTCTCGCGGCGGGATTCGAACCCGCAACGTGCGTCAGGCGAACCTTCGCACACTGCGCCACTGAGGTCGCTCAAATTACCGCGAGATTAGACCGACATTCATTAATAAAAGCCACACCTTTCTTTACCTTCGACACAAATAACCCCGGAATCTGAGCGACTGACTAATCGCACGGTTTCTCGGAAGCTGGACTGTTTGCAGCACGAGGTGGTGCCAAGGTTCCTGAGTGAGAAGCTTATGGAACAGAACCGGCTGAAGAACATACCCCCTCTCACGTCGAATCAGAAGTCGTTGATAGCCAGGCTTGTCTGGTACCAGGAGGGATACGAGCAGCCTTCGGAGGAAGATCTCAAGAGGGTCACACAGGTAACCTTCGGTCCTGTAGGATGGTATAGCTCGCATGATTAGCTACATGCATGTCCCCTTCGTGCTTCAAATGCAATTTGGAAAAATAAAAAAACAGGCAACCTTTGAACCCATATCGTAATTAAATTCAAGACGTTTATTTTCTATATTGCATAACATACAGATAGATATTGGTTGTATAGCCAATAGAAGAAAAACCAAGCCTTGTTTATTTCCGATTCTTCTCGAGCTCTTTTTAGAATCGGTGTAAAATCTGTTGGAAAAAACAAACACTCTATCGACGATTAAAAGTAGCCACACTTTTATATCAGATCTTTTTGAATATAGTTTTTAAGAAATAAAATACAAGGGTCTGTAAAACTTCTACCTATACCTGCTCTACGCGTAACAACTCTTAATTAAAATTCCAAGAAAGTAGACTACAGTTTTACAAATGTACTATGAGAAGGGGTACATACCTGTAGGTACCTATATAAAATATCAGTTGGTGGAAATGGGGCATAATCCTTGATGTTTGCTACAAGCACGTGTAGTGTACAGTATCATCTTAACTTTTTTTACGGCTTCGGCTTATAGCTTGCTCTGCTGGATGCTTATCTCAATGTGTTCTTCAATATTGTGTTTGCACGACGTTCAAATCATCGATTATAAAGTAATTCTACATAAAATTAGAACTTAAAATCTGGAATTCAAATTCATGATTTATTTATTATTGCCTTTTATTGAAAGTAGAATGAGATCAGTCGACCGACGCGACGTACAGATAGACTGTTTGATAAATAGATAAGTATATGTATTTATTCAAGATAGTTCATAGCTATCACATCAATCGAATAGTGAGGTGGTAACCCTCTGAGACGTAAATTCAGCAGCCCATCGTCGACATCATCCAATCAAGCCTCGAGGACAAGAATATAATAAATCAAATTTAAAAAAAAAACTGAACGAAAAACGGTCAAAATTTTTCTCAAAACATACAGAGCCGAGGGTCTTACCCAAGGTCCATCGACTCTTTGCATAGGTATTCTCAGTATAGTCCTTCACTATTTCCAGACGTGGCAGTCGGAGGAGGAAGACGAAGACACGGATATGCCCTTCCGACAAATCACTGAGATGACGATCCTCACAGTGCAGCTGATAGTGGAGTTCGCTAAAGGACTGCCAGGATTCGCGAAGATCTCACAGTCGGATCAAATCACGTTATTAAAGGTAAATTACAAATAATTATCACTGGTCACATTCCAGAGAATCAGATAGCATGAAGGCACCGCCGACGTTTCGACTCCTTAAGAATCTTTACATGAAGATTCCCGTTTTTAAGATGAATGAGTTAATTCATGTTGTTTCATGACTAAAAGAGTTATTATGAACTTCAATACTTAAAAATATAACAGAGTTTATTTCAGTCTTTTGATCCTACAAAAGTCTTTTGATCCTACTAAATTCATTATCAAATTGCATTACCCATCAATTGCCACATTGCCACCGCTGTCTTCTCGCACAGTGAGGTTCCAGAGGAATTTCCTTCCGCGCACAATCAAGCTGTGGAATTGTCTCCCTGCCGAGGTTTTCCCCAGAGACTACAATATTAAGCGATTTAAAAAGTGCGTTTTAAAATTTTTTACTTGCTGACCCGCAACGCGCATTTAATTCCTCTCGATTTTACAGGCGTCCATAGGCTACGGGTACCGCTTACCATCAGGAACAGTAGTATAAAAAAAAATAGTGCTCAATATTTTTGCATTACTTGATTTCATAGATAAAATGGCGAGGTGTTTTCAAGGTTATAATCACCAACATGGCTTAGCTTGAAAAGTCAGGAGTTAGGATCAACAGCAACTTGTTACCTGAAGCATGGAAGCGTTTGTAATTAAAATCGGTGACAATGGTAACCATTTTCCGTCAATTGAGTCTGCTCATCTACCACATTTAACTTGTAGTAGCTATTTGTGAATGGCTCTCCCGGGGAAGTAGGAACTACCACTATGCTTATTCCTGCGTGAATCAGCCTTGCTGTGTTTCGGTTTGAAGGACGTGGGTCTAGGTAAAATTACAGGCACATAAGGCTTATCACCTTCATCTCAAGTTGATGGACGCAGAGCTTTACAAACATGCGTGACCTACCTCTCCAATACTTTGTTACAGGTCATGTTACCATTTAACAACTGGGCAATGTGCCTGTTCGATCTTTAAGTATTGTACAAAAAAGCCAGACTAAGAGGAAAGTCTTTCATCCCATACTTATTATCTCATATCTTTCCAGGCCTGCTCCAGCGAAGTGATGATGCTTCGAGTGGCGCGTCGGTATGATGCAGGGACAGACAGCGTTCTATTCGCAAATAACCAGGCGTACACCCGTGACAACTACCGCAAGGCTGGCATGGCTTACGTCATAGAAGACCTTCTGCACTTTTGCCGCTGTATGTACGCGATGCAGATGGATAACGTGCATTATGCGCTGCTCACTGCTATCGTTATCTTCTCAGGTGAGGCTAATTATAATGTTATTATGAAATTTCTGCATTCTCGTTATAACATTTAACACTTTGAATGCTAAAAACACAGATATGATTCTGCAAGGCCACGTCCTCTTCAGCAGAACAACATAGCAGTCATCGTGTTAAGTTTTTAGTATTTTCATTGTTATGAATATTGACTGTAGGTCATCGTAATCATTATAACTGCAAAAGTGAGTTTGTTTGTTTGTTACTCTTCCACGCCTTAGCTACTCAAGCAATCATTACGATATTTCGCGTAGACTTTATGAGGGGTACAGAAAATAACAAAGGGTACCTTTAATTCACACTTTAAGGTAGGTTAGTTATTTATTATTATTTATTTAAAATTATATGTTAATTTGATTTGATTTTATGTAATAACTTGATTTGATTGTAAGTAAGAATTTGATTTGATTGATTGAATGTATTGTAATAATTAATTATATTGAACTTACATTTTTAATTGTAAATAACTGAACTTAAGCTTCATACTTTATAAAATTATGTATAAAGGTTTAAATTGTAAAATCTCGTAGCGTATAAGGTACTTGTTTTAGCTGTGGTTACCTTAAAAGAGTGAGCGCAGGAAAGGAATTTTAAATATTAAGAATTTATGCAAGAGTTGTGTAATTACTCATTGGAAGTCCTAAATAAATAAACAAAATAAACAATTCAGAAAAAAAGCACTTTCCGAGGAACAGAAAATAACTGAGATGGATTGACAAAATTTACATTAAGGCGAGAGAAGCCGCGGTCAAAAGCTAGTTTATTTATTAATATGAATGGAGCTAGAAACATAAGAGGTTTGGGTTCCATTCCTATTGTGAGAGATGAAAATAATTGCCTGATCTGCAGATTATAGGTTACGTCTCTATTAGGTTCTGTCGGATCCTAACTAGGTCAGGAAGAGCATTATTTACGTCTTGGAGTTCCGACTTATAAGTGCTCATAATCTCGTATAGGGCGCAATGGCGGTCATTAGAGGAGGCTTATGTTCAGCTGAGGGCAGCGTGTGATGATTGTGATAATAATCTCGTAGACCTGACGCCACCTGCAGGGGTATTTTCAGACGTTAAGAACGTTTTCAATTCGAATCCAAGAGCAACGACTGACGATTGAGCTGGAATTATTTAATAGTGTCGGGGTGTGTCGTCGAGACGCGCTATTATGTTGTTAAGTTCTTCTAAATCTCCATCAGAAGTGTGTTGTGTTGTGTAATGTAAAAACTGGCGAATACGACCCGAATTTTTCAAAATATCCCGGCGGAAATTTAGAAAAATTAAGTTAAGTCTGAATAGACTTCAAAAATACGTCTTGTGACGCATATATACTTGGAGCCTCTAACCACACCTCCATACCAGCCTATATCAGTCCACTCCTGGACTTAGGCCTCCCCTAATAAAGGGGAATTTGCCCATTAACCTCACGCTGGGGGTTGGGGATGCGGGTTGGAGATCGCAGGGTACAGCTTCTTGTACTGCCGACGCTGCTGCCCGTCGGCGGTCAGGGAATTTAGCTGTGCCGGGGTGTTTGGTTGTGCTGTACCGCTTACCACGGGCAGGTGAGGTTGGCTTGTATTCAGAAGATTGAGGTTGGCCCCTTACACCCCTAGGCCGATAACACCTGAAGTATATTTTAAGATCAGGAAAGTATGTGACTGATTTTTCTGTATAATATTTCCAGACCGGCCGGGGCTGGAGCAGCCACTCCTGGTAGAAGAAATCCAGCGGTACTACATGAACACGCTGCGAATGTACATAGTGAATCAGCACAGCGGTGCCAGCCGCTGCCCCGTCATATTCGGCAAAATCCTAGGCGTGCTCACGGAGCTAAGGACACTCGGCACGCAAAACTCCAACATGTGCATCTCCCTAAAGCTGAAGAACAAGAAACTGCCTCCGTTCCTCGAAGAGATCTGGGACGTCGCGGACGTAGCTAACGCGCCCAGTGCCACGGCCGTGGTCGTAGAGAACCCCAGTGCGCTCTAGCCCTGCCGCCCCGCCCGCCGCCGCGGCCCCTAACCCGCGACCCTCAGGAGAGAACGCTATAGACTGGCTAGTTTTAGTGTGTGATAGTGCACGGACACACGTCGGACGTGATTATTTATAATGGGCCCCGCCCTCCGTATTCGGTGACCGACGCGCGTGAAAGATTAGTGAATATATGTGTTGTTGAACGTTTGGATATATATTTAGTGTTGATAGTTGCGGGCTCGCGCCGGCGGGTGAAGCGCCGGCGAGACTCCGCCGTTTCCTTTGCGACTGGGTACTGTTGGTCACTCGGATACGACTGTATGATAATGATAAGACTTTCTATAAGTACATCTAAATTACGCGTACGTTTATGAGAGTTATAGAGAAAAATAATATATGAAGAGTTTCTATTGGGTGAAAAGTTATATGTTTATTTACCAAATTAACAGCGTTGAATAATTAACCTGTCGACTTGCGAGTCATGGTCCCTAGCTGCGTCGGCCTCGTGTGTAGGGAGTTTAATGGCCGTGTTTGTTTTTCAAAGTTTATGCCAGACGTGTTATCGTGTCCAGTCGATTCAGTTCTTACTCAACTCCCGGTTCCCTTTAGTCGTTCAATGTAATTTATTATTGCTGTGATTACAATTATGCCCATTTGATTATTTGACTCTTTCAGTTACTACTCCCGTAATTTCCTCGAGATATTTCTCGTATTATTATTTGACTTGGACACATTCTGTGAACCGCTTTGTAGAGCAATTCACTGGTGCAATTTATATATATATATAAAATAACAAGATTATCCCAATGTTTCGTGTACATAAACCATACATAGAGCCCCCATATTTAATATAGCGATTTGTGTGGAAATAACCGTATTTCAAAAGATACGGTTATGTATTTTTCACATATACTTAGAAGGAGACAAGTTTGGTTCAACAAGAAAAAACACTTGGAATTTTCGAAATTGAGAATCCATTTATTGCGTGCATGTGCGAAGGCAGCTGATATGTAGTCGTTGGATAAGAAAACTAGCTCCCCCTAAAGTAACTCAGATAAGGACCTATTTATTTTATTATTTTTAGATGTTACATTCCTTTATGTGTAATGAAAAAAGTACAAAATGGCAGCTTACTATTCTATAACTTCAATAGATTTGTTATTTCTCCTTTCGGCCGAGCTTACTCTATGGGAACAATATTGGTTTAGTGTACGTAAAATTGGTAGAAATGCACGCAATCCGCTCCGACCAGACTTGTCTCCATTTTATACGAGCAATGCGTAATATTAATAAAAACTGATACTGCCCAAAAGCACTACGAAACATGCGATATGCCTTATTTTCGTTACCTGTGTCGTGTCGTGTACTACATTGTTGCGTGAAAATAGTATTTAGAAACTAAATTAATCGATCTCAATTAACGGTAAGCGTTGTTGATTCATTCGTGTTATTTTCTGGACATTCTTCACTCATATCGAGTAACTGTCTCTCTCCGTCTCGAAGCCATGCGCTACTCTCATCATTGTAAAAACCGCGTCACTCCATCCTCGTCATCGAATCATCATCATCGTTGCGATTAGAAATAACCTATGTGCGTGTTGAATGTCTTCTTTACATGCCATTGTGCTATGTAATTTACATACGTATGAATGTTTTGGAAATGCATTTCTTAAATATACGTATTCAGCGTGAGACGATTGGGCTTGCACCGCGGAGCGCTAGTCGGCTTCAATCTGAACGACTATTATTTATAATGTAGCATTAGACGTCTAATAGCAAACGAAGCACAAATCTTCACGGAGTGTCTTAGGTCTCTGTCGATCGATAGCCAACACACTGCCATTATTAACGTAATGAAATGGTACGGTCATGTATGAGAGTTCAAGTTGGATTTATTCTAATGTGTATCGTTTGAATTGTAGTGTAGATGTGATGTTATTACGCTACGATATGTTGCCTTATCCAGACGCGAGTTTCGCGACTCACCGCCTGAGTAATTATCAAAACTGCCATTCGATAAGTAATTGTTGTACGTCATCGCGTAGTTACATAGCTTCGTAGATTTCGGCTTCCGTCGGTGCACAGCCGGTCGTGTTTGATACATATTATTCGATTTCGAAATTGTAATAGATTTATTAAGTATTGAATAATCTCACACGAGAAGTAAGTAAACAGTAATATAATTTGTGTCTTTAGCTGATAATGGAACATTAGTAAGATATAAGTTTATATCGCTTGGGGATGAGATGGCATCGGCTGCTCGGGGAAGCAGGGAGACATACAAGACTAGTGACGGCTCGATAAGACTGGCTCAGGAAATCGCGGTGGTACGGTACAGTAGACGGTATACCATAACCCGTTGCCCTTCTATGCCTTTTCATTTTGATATCTGTTTTATTTAAGCACTGAGTAATGTAGTGACCAAACGTGGCACGTCCAGTCTTTATAAAAACAATGGACTTTTAAGGAAGGTCCACTGTTGTGTCCATTTAACTGTACATAGGTACCTTTAGATTCTATTGTCATATGTTTGACATATGTACGTTTAATTTTATTCATCTAAGAAAGTACAGATGGCTGTTGTTATTTTTATATTATTTGGGTAGAATTATATTTTTTGTAAATGACCACTGTATTTATGTTTTGTGAGCTTGGTAAGCCATAGGGACTTAGATTAATGTACGAGCCACGAACATTGTGATTATTAAGTTCTTTTATTTGTATTTACTGATATATTATTTTGTTCGTCGTATATATTCTTCGTTTCGACAGATGTTTCTTAATAATTTGTTACTTCAGAGTGCAATATGTACAAATATTTACATATTAAATATAAATTGTACAGTCAATTTTTAGTTTTAATGTCAACGCAATATACTTCGCTGTAGTTCGTTGAATGTACACAGAAGGCATAATACATTATATCACAAGTGAGCTGCGTTGCAGCTTCCACTCTCAATATTGTGTTTTCTAATACTTAAGTGATTAATTTTATAATAGAATGAATAGGTGATCTTTGTATTTAAATTTGCTAATTTTTTGTAGCAGATTAGATTTGTTTACATTGATAAGATGAATAATGTACATTTTGAATTGATTTTAAAAGTGATTTAGTTGTTATAATGGTAACGAATTTTCTTATTAGATGTAACTGGCAGGCCTGTGGACTGGCCCAGTCCATCGATACCAGTGCTCTGTGCAATGTCGGTTAGAGCAATAGGGCGCCTGGCGCGCTGTTACCCAGCCTATAGTATTACCTAGCCTAGCGGGACTAAAAGGCCAACTTTCTTACTTCTACCCACCAACTATGGGAAGGCTGATTACGCGTAAGGGCCCATTCCATCGTACCTATTGTTTTTGTATAATATTGTTTCTTATCAGTCTGCAGTAACTTCCTATAAATACTTTGCCTTAGTAATTCCCGTTTCTAACTTGGTTTGATAACAGCGGTGTATTAGATATAGGGAACAGACATGACGATATGTTAAAATTTTAGAGAGTCAACTTTTATAAAGAGAATACAAAAACAAATATGAAAAGGTGTGTACAAAATGGAAATTTGTATGAGAATTGTTACGCGAATAAACTTACACCTCAAGATAAAACAAAAATACTTTTGTCTTTTATTTACCTCCCTAGTATACGGTATACGGTAGTAGAACAGCACTGATATATGTAGATAATAGAGATAGGTCTTGACTTACGTACTACAATACTAATAAAAAATATATACTAGGTATTTTCCAAAACCTTCCAGTTTGTGACTCCACATACCATGAGGAATTTCAAGAACACGTACAAAACAAGGTGTGTAAGTGGGTGTAAGTGGTTCCATCTTCCATCTAAGCGGAACCCAAGCCAACCTCACCTGCACGTGGTGCACCCTGCTAACTAACAAACGAGGCTCTGGCGGCCGGCTGATTGCGGCATAGCGCAGCCTAAAACACCGGCACAGCTACATTCCCTGGCTGCCGATGGGCAGCAGCGTCGGCGGTGCTAGAAGCGGTGCCCTGCGATCCTCAACCCGCATGCTCAGCGTGGGCATTATGGGCATATCCCCCTTCTTATTAGGGGAGGCCTATGTCCAGCAGTGGACTGATATAGGCTGTTGATGTTGATGATGTACATACAAGAGTACCTAGGTTCCTGGGCTCATGTTGATACTTAAACAAAATTTAGGGACTTTCGTACGCAATAAATAACTTTGACTTTGACGTTCGATCAATTAATCTGTATTGGTTTAATGTAGAGACTGAAAGTGCATAATTGCCTAAATGCAAGTCGGTAAAATATATATTTTCATTCATATTTAAATACGGGAATTTTCACGTACCCTTAAGTCGGTGAAGGAACCGGACGGTGTTTATACTCGTTAAGAGAGTTTTCTTCAGGGTGAGTGAACGGGAGTGAAAATTCCCGTTTTTCAATATGAATGAGTTCATTCACGTTAGTTTCATGAGTAATATATTTTCATCGGTTCAATGGGATAAAGTGACACAAAATACTTCTGGCTACTTTAAAATACTCAGGCGAGGCTAAACTTAATCTAAAAATCCTTTGTGGGCGTGAGGTGAGGAACACCTGCTTCTAGGGATTATAAAGTTAATGCCCCCAGTTACAAAGAGACTAAAACTAACCCGGCTTGTCTAGACTCAGAGTGCACCTGCATGTAAACTCTCTACAGCTTTACTAAACAACAATGGAGGTACCTTACCACGTCTGAGCCACTCTGAGCTGCGTACTTGTCAAAATGCTAATAACTACCGGTACAGTAAATTGTACACAATGTTATTTAAAAAAAACAATCACATCTTCCCGATAAAGCATCCCCCGCACAGGTGCGTTATTATCGGCGATAATATCGCATTCATTATTGCGATATCTGTTTTAGTACATTATGTATTAAGATTTCATGTCAATGCTGCGATAACGCATTGTGTGTAAGGAATTGGGACGCAATATCGCAATCGGGTGTACAGGGTTCCATCCATCCAGGGTCCCCCATCTTCAGAACCCAAGCCAAGCTCACCTGCACGTGGTACACCCTTCCACACAACGAACAGGGCTCTGGCGGCCGGCTTATTGCGGCATAGCACAGCCTACATCGACACAGCTAAATCCCCTGGCCATACTGGCGGCAGCGTTGGTGCGAGAAGCTGTGCCCTGCGATCCTCAACCCGCATGCCCAGCGTGGGGATTATGGGTATATCCCCTTTTATTAAGGGAGGTCTATGTCCAGGAGTGGGCTGATATAGACTGGTGTGGTGGTGGTGGTGGGATCGCAATAACGCATGCGATATTATCGCCGATAATAACGGACCTGTGTGGGTAGGCCATATGGATAAGTACCTATCTTCAGTTATTGCCCAGTACGTACGCAAATCTCTTGAGGTGATGGGGGGAAGTCAGAGTCATTTTCAAAAATAACAATCGTTAATGCCCACTTTTTGCAATCAGTTAGCATTCCTCGTGCGTGTCAGATAGCCAAGCCCATAGCACATGCTATATTTCGAATAAGTATTTAGTTTTCGGGAATGCCGATTTCCTACGATGTTTCCCTTCACTGTTTCTGTTTCAAGCACTTGGTAATGCGCACATATATTTTTCGAAGCGAAAATAATATAAAGTAGAACACATTGAACGACCGGGATTTAAACCCACGACTTAGAGATTGGAAGTTAGAATATATCCCACTAGGCCACCGCGGCTCTCAATCACAATAATTTAGGTACAAATCTTAATATTCCAGAGAATAGGTTAATATATTTTCCTGTTATTGTTTTAGCGTTATCAAAACTATACGTTTTATGACCTATGGCATCCGGTTCATATTTGCACTCACTTATGTACAAAGACTGGCCGGAACGGCGCGTTTCGCGATGTGTACTTTTAAAGTTATATGTGTTTTGTTACTGGCTTATCTACTAGGTGATGTGTGTAAGTAGTTTATATTTATTATTTTATTTTATTACATAAGTAGATAGGTACCGACTTCCGACTATATGCTTACAAACTTACTACAGGTTGATCCTACTATGAAACTATTTGTTTATTAGTGCTCCCAACATATTCAATAGTTACACCATATCAATTCATAAAAAAAAACATCATAAACTAAAACGGTTGCTATTCAAATACATTGAACGAGTACAGTAGAATGATAAATGTAAATCAATTGATCTACAACAAATTATGAAATTAGTAGATACTTAGGTCAAAAAGGGTCTATACATGTCAAACCTCCTTCTCGCACGCACTATTCAACATTTTAGAAGACATAAAATCACTGAATGTAGATAAGCAAAATAGCAAACCTTCACGGCCTTCTAGGCCTAAATAAGATTACCTTTTGTATTCTTTCATTTTCTATTATTATTCAGCAATAATATCATTTTGATTCTATCACGTTTTCTTACCAAAAACTTGTACGAATGAAAAATCAAATTTGTTGGTAGGAAATGGTGTTGAGTTCCAAATGATATTCTTGCTGAACCTTTGTACTGTTATTTTCTATGCCGTGAAGGTTTGCTATTATGCATAACTATGTTGAATAATGCGAGCGAGAGGGAGGTTTGACATGTATCGTCCTCTTAAGGTGTTAAATTGTTTTTCTTGCAGACTGCCAACAGGAAAATAATTTCTTCCGAAATGACTACAAATACATAAGCAGCACTAAGGGTTTCTATAAAATTCATACGTTGTATAAAAACTGGAAGGATGCTAAGAGGGTTTGTGCTTTAGAAGGTGCCTCTCTCTTCTACCCAGAGAATAAAGAAGAGGCAGAAGAAATTACGAAGCTTATGAATGAGACTACGCCGTATCATTGGGTGTTCATTGGCGTTTCGGATGTCTTGTCTAAAGGAGTATATGAAACTATCGATGGTAAGTAAATCCTACACGTATACAGTAGGTATGTGAAAGAGGACTACCGAGGAATATGATATTAGTAGATACTTGAGAATCTAGCCGAAAAAACTCCCGTCGCAGACGAGTTGACAGAAACATTCTTTCTTCGAAACATTTACTCTCTATTCGTTTCAATTTCCATAATATTCCAGAGCATGGCAGTCCTCTTCCGACGGGCGAGTTTGCCACAACCACCGCGTTTGATATTCGGGTTGCTAATAGCAGTTTTGGTGTTATAAAATTTCTAATTAAATACCCATAACATTCCAAAGCAGGGCCTACTGCAGCCTCTTACAAAGGGCCAAGGGCAGGTATTGCCATAATCACCGGGTTTAAAATCGGGTTGTTGATAACAGTTTTGGTGTTATAAAATATGTTGTGTCAACCCCACTTAAAGTGGATTAGGGACAGGAGATGATGACGATAATAGCAATTAATCTCATCCCTTATTGTCATCTATTATTAATAGGTAACTCTAACAACATTCAAAACACCACACCAGCCTATATCAGTCCACTGCTGGACATAGGCCTCCCCTAATAAAGGGGGATATACCCATAATCCCCACGCTGGGCATGCGGGTTGGGAATCGCAGGGCACAGCTTCTCGCACCACCGACGCTGCTGCCCGTTGGTGGCCAGGGGATTTTGATGTGCCGATGTAGGTTGTGCTATGTCAGCCGGCCGCCAGAGCCCCGTTCGTTGTTTAGCAGGGTGCACCTCGTGCAGGTGAGGTTGGCTTGGGTTCCGAAGATGGGGGTTGGAACCCCGTACACCCCAACAACATCTACAACATCACTCTAACAACATCTACAGTTTTAAATCGAGTGACCTGAATTCTTTTTGGAAAAAGTCACAGCATTCACTAAATATAAAATATATTTTCAGGTATCGCAGTGACAAATATCTACCACAACTGGGTACCAGGCGATCCCAGCGGACTGCACTCTCAGAACTGCGTTAAACTCCGGCGCGATGCTGTTATGAAGGATGATAACTGCGCAAGTAGTTACCCTTTTGTATGCAAGAAGTCCCTTTACCAAGTCCAGTGGAACCACTTCTGCAATATGCCGAATATGGGTAATTTAGTCTTCTATGTCCTTATTTGTAGTACGAAGTTATAATGGATGTACCGATAACCGTTGGGGTAAACGAGTTTTCTTTAGTGGAAACCGCGGCTCAGCAAACGTAGTGTAGGACGCCCTCCGGCCAGGTGGAGTGACGATTTGCGAAAGGCTGCTGGTAAAAGCTGGATGCGTCGAGCTCAGAACAGGGCGCAATGGCGCTCATTAGGGGTCGCCTATGTCCAGCAGTAGACCGATGTAGACCAGTGATGATAAACTCGACAAACGGGGCTCTGGTGGCCCGGCTACAGTATTCCCTGGCCACCAACGGGCAGCAGCGTAGGCGCTGCTAGAAGCTGTGCCCTTCGATCCCCAACCCGAATGCCCAGTGTGAGGATTAGATATGGAAATATTCCTCTGCTTACTAAAGAAGCCGTCAGTGCAGTGGACTGATATAGGTTAGTTTTGTTGCTGCTGTTGTAGGTGGAATAGGAAGTGCTTTTCGTAAAGATTTTGAATTTCCATGACAACCTGTTTTGAGCCTTCGTCTGTATGTCACCTTATGTTGGAAACTTTGGTTTCTCGTTTTACCATGCAGTTTTTTTTTATTTATTTTTTTAAATTTAATGCTGGACTATCACACATCATGAAGCCTCAAACTAAGCAGAGCTTGTGTTATGGGAACCACATGATTGATATATTACATTTTTTTTTGTAAATACATACATATTACACAGGAAACACCCAGACCCGTTGTTGTAGACAGTTGTAGGTACGTTTTGTATTACGAAAGTCATGAAAATATTGAAGTCAAGCACTGGTGAAAGTTACACTCGTATTGTGCAATAAAATCCGATTCGATAATTTTTAAAAGAACTAATATGGTTAAATGTTAGGTCACGCAATTTTAAAGCTACGCAAAACCGGCCAACGGTCTAAATTGCAAACCGAAGATTTGTTTATTATCTGCATAATCGGGTCAGTAAGGTCATATCTCTCTGTATGCCCTATCCTGATTATAGGATGTACTCGTCTGATAACAGCTGGTTTATGCTTTGTGAAAATTAACAAGACGAAACTTAGTTGCAAATAAAACAATATTAGCTATACGTAACCTAAGCTATAAGAACTAACCCCCCTTACTTATGAACGCTACTCAAAGTTAACCGATGCTCAAAGATAGCCCTGTCATAGATTAATTACGTATGGAAGTAATATACGATTCCCACTTAGTGGCGCGCGTCGGAGCGCATTTTATAACATGCTAAAGGAAATTGAAACATCCACAAAGCAGTTAAGTTCCTTATTTGCATGCAATTTTCGCCGCGGATCTTGTTATGTCAGTAAGTTTACTAATAGTTAGTCAATAATATCAGTGTTTGACAAAGCTCAAAGCTGCGTAAATAGGCTAGATGCCTGAAAAATTCTAATTAGTCCGTCTTTTACATTATCAAAAAATATTGGACACGTATTTTTTCTTGTGTCAATTAAACTAAAAATGACAAAGTTATAGTGCGTTGAAGTTCCGCGTGACGTCACGGGTAAGTACACTTTTTACTGACAAGTGAAGTCACGAGCCCCCAACTTTGACGCTCTATTGCGCGCTAATACGCTCATTGATTTTCAAAATAAAAAAATACGTGTCCAATATTTTTTGGTACTAATCTAATTGACGGACTAATAAGAATTATTCTTTTTCTACCCAGGCATCATTCCTATTGCATGCAAATCAGGAACTTAACTGCTTTGTGGAAGTTTCAATTTCCTCTAGCATGTTTTAAAATGCGCTCCGATGCTCTCCGACGCGCACCCGTAAGTGTGAATCGTACTAATGTACGATACCCACCAAGCTCCGCACGAAACGTGGGTCAAAAATTAGGTAGTTAATCTAAGGCCCTGTCACTGATTGCCATTATCCAACGGTACGAGATGGAAATAGTCTAAGCATCGTTTATCTTTTGAAAGATGGTCATAAGTCAGGCCATATGCTATCCTACTTATATTATAAATGCGAAAGTTTGTGAGTATGGATGTATGGATGATAGGATGAATGGATTAATGTTTGTTACTCTTTCACGCAAAAACTACTGAACGGATTTGGATGAAACTTGTAATATACATAGTTTGTGACCTGGATTAACACATAGGCTACTTTTTATCCCGGTACCACGTGAGTGAAGCCGCGGGCGGAAGCTATTAATTAATAAGTCTGAGTGCATAGTGCCAGTGGGCTGGGCAGTGGTGAAAGCGGAATGAGATCCGTACTAGCGTTTCTGCCAATTCACTCCGCTCGCTATCTGCACTTGCAAAGGCTTCCAGAGGCCGAAGCACACAGATATAGAAGAGAACTAGATGAAGTCACGATGCTCTGAACGAGAATTCATACGGCTGATCTCTACTTTCTTATGTCCATATATCATTTGCTAGAAAGGGATGCATACTTAATTTCAATGCGATTGCTGCGACTTCGTACCAGGGCATTTGACAACTGCATAGCGTTTTATTCGAGCGCCTGGGTACGGTTTTAATTTTTGAACTCATTTGAAGTCGCATTGAGCGAAGTATGCATCCGTTTCTAATTGATGATATTGAACATAAGAAAGTAGAGAACAGCCGTATGAGTTGATGTTCACAGAGCATGAATGAATTTTAAGGGTTCTTCTATGCTTTAGTCATAATTATTTGCCGAAGCATTAATATTTTGACATTGACACGATGTCATAAATAACATGTCGTATTCGTATCTTGAAATGTTGGCCAATGAAAAAACGTAGTTTCGAAATAACGCGTTGCCAATGGCCAAAATTGTACGAGACGCTTACTCATGTCAAAATAATAGTACTTCAGCCTCTGGTGAGCCTGAAACTACTGCTCAACTATACACTCGGTTAATTAACGAAGAACGCGATTACCTTTCTTTTAGAACATCGCAAATAACCAAATCCCATTTCATCAATTTCAGATTACGAGTACAATGAAGTCATAGACAGATGCTACAAGTTCCACCTGAAACCTTTGAACTGGACTGACGCGTACGCAGTCTGCAGCGCCGAACAATCCTACCTAGCCATCATAGATAACCAGCAAGAAGCTAACCAACTGGTGAACTTAACTGCCAGAGCGCCTAAAGAAAATGTGGGGGGAGACTATCTGAGGGGGGCTGTACATCTGGGCTTCCATAACAGAGATGAAGATGGCTGGCAAACTATCAAAGGTAGTAGATACATAAAAAATCATGCAGACATGATTATAGCTAAGTCTTGTCTGTCTTGAAGGGGTAAGGTGAGTTGAAATTGGCGTATCTATTCTAATTGCAAAGCCTTCTAGTGTTTTAAATGGAACTCTAAAAAGGGCGTTGAAATCTGCGGCACAGCTTTTATATTTTTGCAATGTCTGCGATTTCTCAAAATGTGCCTGTATTAAAATACCTAAATCTAATTAAAAATCTCGCAATACCTACCTGTCGAACTGCTCCTTCGCCAATTCTCACTTTGCTATCTGGAATAGAGTCCTTGTTTCAAGCTGAACTTTCAAAAAAGCTTGTATTTTTCTACAGGAACAGCGCTGTCCAACACCGGCTACCCGAAATGGAGTTACACCCAGCCCGACGGGGGTAGCAACGAGAATTGCGGCTCTATGTTCTACAACGGAGAGCTCAACGACATCGGATGCGAGCAACGCATGTTCTTTATATGCGAACACGATATTGAAAACTCCGAAATTGATCCGCGGTTTAATGTTGTTTAATGTGTAGCGGATTAACTAAATATCTTTGCAAAGAATCTAATAACCTTGATAGAAGATCTGCGCCAACGACTCGCAGGTCTCTCAGTGCCTGCCCAGTGGACTGCTACAGGCTGATTGATGATGATGTATCTCGTAAAGTACTTTAAGAGGTATACTTCAAAAGATGGCAATAGCAGGCACCTTCAGCCTTATCGGCTAATTCTGAAACCCAAGCCAAGACGACTTCAATTGTAATCTGTCATGTGTAAAAATGACAAAATGAAAGTAATTGAAACCAAGCCTTTGGTATCACGTGACGGCATGGCAAGGGATTTCAATTTCGTACCAATGGACATTCAAACCTATTCAAATATAAATACGATACAAATTCCTATGCTCTAAAACAATACCGCAGCATTGAAAGGGACACCGCGGCATTGAAAGGGACGTCACGGCATTAATTTAAAGCATATGAATTTGTATCGTATTTCTATTTCGATAGGTTTGAATGTTCATTGGTAAAAATTGAAATCCCTTGCCATGCCGTCCTGGTCTGTGCAGGCCTTAAGAGTGCTGTATTAAGTTCTTCTATTACTTATAGCAAGGACAATAATAAAATTAGTTCAATTTTAGTAAAAATATATTCCAACAACCTAAAAATCTCTTGTATTTTTTTTTATTAGTAGGCGATACAGTTGTATTATACTAATGAGTAGGTACAGGTTTTATCTTATACTAGTAATATTAATTCTTATTTACAATCCACTGTTTAATACCTTACAACTATTTTAACTGTAAAATGAATTGCCCAATAAAATAACCCTCACAATCATGCCTGTAACATAACACTCGATCCGATTAAAAATCTATGAAACTTTGGTCAAAAATCCGATGACACTGCTCATGTTGGTAATAATTAACATCGAGACAGTATAATCTAGAGCCAACGTGGAAATTGCTATTGCGCCGACGTTGAACACTTAACATGCAAAATAAAGTCAAAAGGAGAATGCCGAGAACCCGTACCAATTGCGTCAAAACCGAACGTATGCCACAAAATTTATTATATTTTATAAATTACATTAACATTTTCTTTAGTTTTACACACCGACGGAATTAATAATCAAGTAAAAAAATATTTTGTTGATTGTGTTTCCGCCGCACGCCGCCATTAGACTACAACAACCAATGATATTCACGTTACTATGGCAACAAACATTGATGTAAAGTGTTACTATGGCAATAACCCTCATTTTTAAATATTTTGACAGTAGAATCGATTAAAAACTTATTGGAGATTTTTTGACGCATCTACTTTAGTCTTGGTACCGAGCGCCATACATCAGACGGCATTCTCCTTCGCGCTAATATAACATTTTTATGTTTATGTGTCAGCAGCAGGTTTTCTTCAAACACTTCTCTCTTCTCTCTCTTTATCCGAGTGTTTAGTTAGGGTGCATAAGTTGATATCAGAGATGTGGTCGTTGATGGTCCTTTGTATGTTAACGAGCTCGGACGATTTATGATAGTATTCATATGTACACTGTGACTCTATAGTACTATCTCGATGAATGTAAAACACTAGACAATTGAGTATATATGTCTTCCAAACATTCAGACATGCTATTCATCAAACACTGCACTACCTAATAAAGGAAGGTACCTCACTATCGGACCAGCGAGTCTGAGTAATCCCTTCACCGGAGGGAAGAATGCGACGAACCAACTCATCAGCAGAAGATAGAAGAAAATAGTCACCAGCTTATCCAAGATAAATAATCTGGAACGAAAAAAAAACTTGAAATACCGCGTGGGAATTCGTTCAGTAGTTTTGGCGCGAAGGAACAAACATTTCGATTCCCGCTGCGGGACAAATGTTTGCATGTTCTATAGATATTTGTCTCGGGTCTGGGTGTTTTCTATGTATGATATGTATGTATTTACAAAAAAAATACTAATACTAATACTATATTTGTGTAGTATATCAATCATGTGGTTCCCATAATACAAGCTCTGCTTAGTTTGGGGCTACATGATGCTGTGTGATTACGTCCCACATTATTTATTTATGATTTATTTCTGTCATTTTTGAGAGCCTCTTTGGCGCAGTTGGCGAAGGTCCGCCTGATACGCAGAAGAAGATGCTGGTTTGATTCCCTCTGCAGGACAAATGCATGTTCTGCAGATAATTGGTCTCGGTGTTTTCTTTTGTATAATATATAGGTATGGTTTTACAAAAAAAAAATATAAGTAGTTTGTTTATCAGTCATGTCATGTGGTTACCATAGTTTGGGCTAGATGATGTTCTGTGTAAAGTTTTCCATCCAATTTCTATGAAGGACCATTCGCCACAATATTGAACTGATTCGAACATTAGCCCGAAAAAACTCTAAAAACGTCTTTCATTCTGTTCTTATTTCAAGTTGAATGAGTTAGCGATTACCACTTTCCGTCGAATTGAATGCATAAACTAAATGTTATGGTGAATGACATTTAGAAGTTGTATGGATATTTAATTTTTAATCTTATTATTTGATTTGGTAAGTTACTCAGGGAAAAGTGTTTCTGTTGGGAAAAAGAGTCGATGAGACCAACATGTTCTTTTTTGAAAAATGTAATTTTCTAGTACTGGACATTTTTTTTAAAATACGATAATGTCTTTTCAAAACTTTCTATCTACAAAAGAAAAGGTAGCTGCCCATAATAAGGTAAAATTTTGCCCGTTTTTCGTACCTACTTAAGTTACTTACATATTATTGTGCAGCCTAGCTTTAGGCAGATTCTCGAGTTTCTCCTTCAAACAGTACAGCTTGCCGCCAATCATACAACTTTCTATGTACGGTTCGTCTTCTATGATCGTGAGGTCCATCGGATAAGTCTCCCGGTCTTCAGGGTTGAGGTATGTCACGAGGGATTTGAAGTTATTCGTATCGAACCACCATTCGCGCGTTGTGAAGTATTGTAGGACTTCTAGCCCGACTGATATACGGTTCTGGATTCGTATCATACTGTAAAATAAACATTTTTATTTTAGTACTAGCGGACCGCAGTAGCAATTTGGCTGTTTCGGTTTGAAGGGTGTGTGAGCCGGTGAAATTCTGTAATTTCACAAGCCTCTTGTGCACAGGTAAGAGGCTTCAAGATGTCCTTGAGTTTGATTTGTTGTTTGTTTGAGTTTGTTGTTGAGGCACCTTCATGCCTCAAGTTGATGGACGCATCGCGTTGCATCATAGGGCATGTTCCGACCATGCATGATCTATGATCCAATGCTTTGTTATAGGGTTTTATGGGCTCTGAGACAAACCCTACGGATTTTTACAGTGTTGAAAATAGTATTAAGTTTTGATGAATAAATACATACATAGGTAATGTTTCCCACTTAACATCAGGTGAGCCATGTGCCTGTTCCATCTTCAGGTACCATTAAAAAAACCCTCCCGCAACTTCGTTTGCGTATCACACTTGAATATCACAATCTGATCAATGGTTTCGGTACGCATAGACAAACATACAAGCATTGGTTTTTATTTATATAGATATATGTATTGTTGTAGGGGTCTAAAACCGTCTTCGCGTTATTTTATTTCAAATAAAAGCGGTTTGGGGCACATCGGTATGGTTTCAAAGTCTATAAGTACGTAGCTTTGAGCTAGAAACATTTTTTGTATATTTTTTAAACTATTCTACTTCCTACTTATAATAAAAAAAATACGAAAGTTTGTGAGTATATGTGTTTGTTACTCTTTCACGCAAAAGCTACGGAACGGATTTGGATGAAACTTGGAATATTCATAGTTTATGACCTCGATTAACACTATGGCAAGATATTTCTCAAAATTAGCACGTTAAAATTGATCTCTCATGGACATAAAGTTCAAAATACTCACAATCGCTTCTGCCTGAACAGTATCATGAGGAAATCGATCAAGTACGCCGGCACAATATGGTAAAAGAATACACACAGGTCGTGTATAAACTTATTGTGTCGTATATTCCCATCTGGGTACCAGAGTGGACCTTCGAAGGGGAACTTGCGTACAGTCGCCTTGCCTATATCGAGGACTTGTTTCCACGTCGTGTTCCGATCGTCTCCTGTGGTAAGATTGTAGACTGGAATCTCCGGGCCCCTAAAATATAAAAATACCTATAGTAATAACAAAAAATATACATAAACTACCTAGCTATCTGATAATCGCAGCTTCGTTTGCGTGTTGTTGTTGTATATCACAATTAACCATTAATCAGAATGGTTTTGGAACGCTTTTAGGACAAACATACAAACATGGTTTTTATTTTCATAGCCATAAAGATTATTTGTAATAGGTACTAGTCTGGCACTGGTATCGTAGACGGGGTAAAACAGTCAAAATTTAAGATAACGTTACAATGAAGTCGATTCTGTTGTGCATTTTCCTAAACTAAACTTAATTTGACATTCCTAAAGTGATACTATCCCTTTCTTTTAGGTGTAAATGAATAGCTATAACTTTAAAGCTGCCAAAGGAGAATGCCGTCTGATTCTGATGTATGGCGCTCGGTACCATTTGATACCAAGAGAAAAGTGCGTGCGTCAAAAAAATCTCCAATAAGTTTTTAGTCGATTCTACTGTCAAAATAATTAAAAATGAGTGTTATTGCCATAGTAACACTTTACATCAATGTTTATTTCCATAGTAACGTATATATCATTGGTTGTTTCAGTCTAATGGCGGCGTGCGGCGGAAACCAAATCAACAAAATATTTTTTTAACTTGATTATTAATCCCGTCGGTGTGTAAAAATAAAGAAAATGTTAGTGTCATTTTCAAAACATAATAAATTTTACGGGACACGTTCGGTTTTGACGCAATTGGTACGGGTTCTCGGCATTCTCCTTTAGTTAAGTTTAGAAAAGTAAACAACGGAATCGACACTAATGACAAAGTTATTGCAAGTTTCTAGAAATGCTCCTTAGACTCCCCGCCGAACTAGCTTCGATTCAGCTGTTTTTTGGGAAAATTATCCGACATCGTAAATAGTGTTTTAGTGATTCTGTTGTTCACTTTTCTAAACTTAACTAAAGGAGATCGGTCAATTTCATACAACCCGTGACCTGAACATAAAATTTCGCGTCTAGAAATGACCGAATTATTCCGGAAATCCCCACTAAGCCGCCCCACTGGTGGGGATTATTGGTTTTTTTCCAATAATCCCCACCAGCTACGCCGTAGTCAGCTACGACGTAGTAGTGGGGATTTCCGGAAAAAAAATCCAATAATCCCCACCAAGTCAAATGGCAAATTTTAATCACTCTTATTCCTTTACTTCGTGGTATTATGTTGTTCTCTGTAGTGCATCATATTATAATAACATAGGTAATTTAAGTAGGAAGAGTTATTTCCTTATGTTTATAGCAACATTGGATGTTAGAAAAAAATAAAAGAAAAAATAATTGTTATAGTCTTTAATATAACTAAATTATTTATAAAATTATAATTCTTTAATTAGTTAAATTATAATCAGTTATGTATTACTAATTATAATTAAACTAAATTAACAATATAAACATAGTAAAAATCAACAAAGTACTTATTTCTACTAACAAACATTTATAATCACGTTTTTAGTATCACACATAATTTTTATTTTGTCTTAAATAGTTCTACTAAACTACAATAATTAACCTAATTTACAATAATTGACTAGAACTAAAGATTAATTTCAATAATTACGTTTGCTTCAAAACAACAGACCACCAATTAGCTGCTTCCCTATTGGTTAAAACTTGTTACTAGGTAGGTACTTTGTGGCAAACCGATAAAAGGTTAGTCATTGGTGGTTTAATATAAATTATGTAATTTATGTAATTATTATTAATTATGTAAGTTTGTAGTAATTTTTGGTCACGGGACTATTAACAATTAAATGAGCATATACATAACAGATAGTATAAGGATAACAGATTTGGAACTATTGAGAACATAACACAACAACAACAAATGATGTGTCATACTAAATAGCGTGATTATAAAAATTTACCTTTTAATTGTTGTAAATTAGTTAATTTATAGATGTTAGTAAGTATTTTTAAGACGTATGATTTATGACTATGTTTATTTTTTACTATATTTATGTTCACATGGTCTGTTATTTTGAAGCCCGGGTGCAATAAAACCATTCATCTGTTGCCGCGCAACTAGAACCAAAACGATTGCAACGTAATTATTGAAATTAATCTTTAGTTCTAGTCAATTATTGTAAATTAGGTTAATTATTGTAGTATAGTAGAACTATTTAAGACAAAATAAAAATTATGTGTGATACTAAAAACGTGATTATAAATGTTTGTTAGTAGAAATAAGTACTTTGTTGATTTTTACTATGTTTATATTGTTAATTTAGTTTAATTATAATTAGTAATACATAACTGATTATAATTTAACTAATTAAAGAATTATAATTTTATAAATAATTTAGTTATATTAAAGACTATAACAATTATTTTTTCTTTTATTTTTTTCTAACATCCAATGTTGCTATAAACATAAGGAAATAACTCTTCCTACTTAAATTACCTATGTTATTATAATATGATGCACTACAGAGAACAACATAATACCACGAAGTAAAGGAATAAGAGTGATTAAAATTTGCCATTTGACTTGGTGGGGATTATTGGAATTTTTTTTCCGGAAATCCCCACCACTACGTCGTAGCTGACTACGGCGTAGCTGGTGGGGATTATTGGAAAAAATCCAATAATCCCCACCAGTGGGGCGGCTTGGTGGGGATTTCCGGAATAATTCAAATGACGAATTCTATGTCTCTATTGATAGTTCTTATTACAGGATATCATTTGCAATTAATAGTTTTTTTATTAAAGCCGGAAATTTTGCTGGGTATTTATTTTATAACTAGGTTCAGATCGATTAGGACACTGGCGCACATAAAAAAAAACAAAGTCACAAGTCACTACGTTTTATATACTGGTGGTTACTTTATGAAAACCATTTATTTAAAATATAGACGTTACCAATAACAGCTGGATTGTCTCTATAAGTAAAACTGAAAATAGTACTAGAGTTGGCCTAAAAATGGCAACACCACCAATAAATGCGTGCTGTGTTAGTGACAGTTTTGTTTTTGACAGTCGACATTTCCACAACGAGAGATGCATAATGTTGGTAGGCCGTAAATAAAAGAAGAAGGATAAGAGAGTGCGCTCATTAACTATACGTAAAATGGTAGGGCGTATTGTGATCAATATTTAATATTAATTTACTAAGTATTCCGGCTTTAATATACAAAGTTATTAGTTATAATTTCAATACTCCATTATCAAGAATCAATCTAAATTTTTACATAAATTGCATTTTTAGTCGCTTCTATTTATGGTCAGGTCTGAAATTACCGGCTTTCTTTTACAGCTTTAAAGTTATAGCTTTCCTTGTCATTTACGCCTAAAATAAAGGGATAGTATTACTTTTAGGAATGTCAAATTAGTTAGTAGTTTAGTTTAGGAAAATGCACAACAGAATCGACATCATTGTCATTCTCAGCCGTTTTCGACACTACTGAGCCCTTTTTGATTAGGCCACTCGATCCTGCGATAGTCTAAACCAGGTTCCACCCACAGTCTTTCTAATATCGTCGACCCTTCTAGCTGATGGATGTCCCGTACTATATAGTACTAGACTTTTAGAACTAGTCCCCAATACTGAAAGCCGACATCGTATTTATTTTGAGGTGTAAGGGGTTCCAACCTCCATCTAAGGAACGCAAGCCAACCTCACCTGCATGTGGCGTACCCTGCTAGCTAACAAACGGGGCTCTGGCGGCCAGCTGATTGCGCTAGTTAAATCCCCTGGACTGGCAGTAGCTCGTCGGCGGTGCGAGAAGTTATTGTACCTTGCGATCCCCAAATTGGCTTGCTCAGTGTGGGGTTACGGGCATATCCCTCTTTAATAGGGGAGCCCGAAGCGGACTGATATAGGCTGGTGTAGTGATAGATAGATAGATAGAAAATTATTTATTGCACAAAATAAAACAAGTACACGAACTTAATGCTAATTAGAACTTTCTTCCAGATAACCTTTGTGTAGTGTGGAAATAGAATGCTAGTGCTTACAAGTTTGTTATGTGAAATAGTAGAAGTATAATATGTTACCTAACTCGAAAAATTAACAAGAAACAAAGAATAAATAATTAAGTAAACAATAGATGAAGTACATAAACTAAATATAAAAATTAACTTACATACAAAGGCCGGTTCCTATATTATACCTTTACCGATGACGCCTCGTCTTCCCTTGAAAAACTGTCAAGTTTTCGACTTCTCGTTGTTAATTTTTGACAGTTTTTCAAAGGAAAACGAAGCAACATATACCTAGGAACTCAATTTTTTCATTGACTACTTTTAGTGATGGTTCAGTAACAGTATCAATAACGCATTTTTGTTGTATAAACCTACCTCTCTTTAGTCAGTCCAGTCCGCCAGCCTATAATGATGATGCTGTTGATCGCTATATCGACCGGGATGACCTCCGCGTGGTAATGTCCAATACAGTACATTGACCTGATGACGCCTTTACCAGCGCCCACCATCAGGCCTATAGGTCCGTTCAGATTGTCCACCCAACCTGGAGTCGGGTCCTTGTATGATGGTGTTACTAGAAAAACAATAATTCATTTTTATCTGGGCAAGCGATGACAGTATGGTAAAAAAAAAAATTTAAAAAACCGACTTCAAAGAAATTTGTTTTAAAAGTGTTTTAAATGAGACCAAACGGGAACCGGCAACCGTTAGAGTAAACGAGTTCTTGAGTGGAGACCGCAGCTCGGCAAACGTAGTGTAGGACGCCCTCCAGCCAGATGGAGTGACGATTTGCGAAAGGCTGCTGGTAGAAGCTGGATGCGTCGAGCTCAGAACAGGGCGCAATGGCGCTCATTAGGGGAGGCCTATGTCCAGCAGTGGACTGCTATAGGCTGATGATGGTGGAAACGGGAAGTTTGCCCTTCCAAACGAAAAGAAAAAGAATTTTCCAAATCGGTTCAAAAATGACAGTTGTAAGGTAGGTAAGGTAACAAATATAAAAAATACAACCACAGAATCTGTGAATACAACCGAATTGAGAACCTCTTTTTAAGCCGACTTCAAAAAGGAGGAGGTTCCTTTTTTGAAGTCGGCTTAAAAAGAAACTGACTTAAAAGTATCTTTAAACTGACTTAAAAGTATCACGAATAAAAAGACCTATGCACACGGCGTTTTTTTGGCGCACAGACGATGCGCGACTCAGCGTTACGAAAAATTTTAGCCAATGACAGAGTTATTTTGAATCTACGCTTTTTCATTGGCATTCATCAAAATTTTACGTCTACGATACGAATACTTTTTCGCTTGTCTACGTAATCAAGCCTCTGGATCCCAGCTTTTAGCATACAAACAAACATAAGGAAGGTATGTTTAGATGGTAGAAAAAAATATGACACAATATCCTGTAAGGTAGCATACAAACATTCGATACCGTAAAGAGTATTAATTGAAAATGTACACAGCATGCCAAATAAAGTTAATATCAATTGGTAATTCTGAGAAAAACTACACCAATATTTTATAGCGGTAGGTACGAAATCGATGCCTACTCTGACGACACACGAGGTATCACGGTATTCGAAATTTTCTATTATCCCCAGTCTACCCTACAAAATCGATGCCTACTCTCCTACCAGTTCGGAAACTGGTAGAATCTGTCTACCAGCCCTAGAGCCCTAGACGATATGTGGAAAGAAAAATTTTGCTGAGGATCTTAAACCAACCTCACCTGCCCGTGGTGCTCCCTGCTGTATAACAAACGGGGCTCTAGCGGCCGGCTGATTGCGGCATAGCGAAGCCTAAAGGCGGTACAGCTAAATTACCTGACCGTCGACGGGCAGCAGCATTGGTGGTGCAAGAAGCTGTGCCCTGCGATCCCCAACCCGCATACTCAGCGTGGGGATTTTAGGCAGATCCCTCTTCTTATAGGGGAGGCCTATGTCCAGCAGTGGACTGAATAGACTGGTGTTGTTGCCGTTATTAGGATCCAGCTGACTCTTTAGATTTTTTATAGTTTATAGGCTTACGTTTGACCGCCATCTCACCTGTTGGTAAGTGAAGATGCGGTCGACGATGTAGCACGCTTGCCTAGAATGTACCTATTAACTCTCTCTCTAGATCCAGGTCCGCGGTAGAAATGATGATTTTATCAATTGTGAATGTATACGTGTTTCCAACATCTTGAAGAAGGCAGGCATAGAACGAAATGGAGGAGAATCGCTGAGGTGGCCAAGACCCAAATGGGTTGTAGCACCGTAGGAGGTAAGGACGCGTTTTCACACAAACCCTAGTTAGTTTATTCATCGAGTTAATTAAATAGAACACTATAGAGTGACAGCCTTCAAGTGAAATTTAACAAAAATCGTCCAAGCGTGTTTGATATAAATAAACTTCAAAATTACAAACCTTATGTCGCTCGAAAAGTGTTCAAAGTCCGCGCAGATGACAGCGTGCGCAGAGTTTTGGTGCAGACACTTTTTTCCACGTTTTCCACTTTAGAGTAGAGTATAAATATCTCAATGGGTACTTTACAATAAAAAACGCAGTGTTATTTGAAACGTAACGATAATAAAAAAATACTTACCGATACTAGGCCTCGCTATTGCCACGGGTAGTTCGGGGAAACTCTCCCGAACCAACGCCTCCGCCAGTCGCTTGGAGTATGTGTAGCTGTTGGGATGTTTCTGGTACATAGAGGGCGCTAGTAGCTCGAGCTGCTGTTCAGAGAGCCAGGAGGCCGCTTGGAGAACTGCGTGAGGATCAGTTGGGGGGTCGTGAACCTGAAGTCAATAAATTATTAGGAATATAACCTGTAATTCGTAATGTTATTAATTTTAGTGCATCGGTCTATCATCATCAGCATCAGCCTATAGCAGTCCACTGCTAGACATAGGCCTCCCCTAATAAGCGCCATTGCGCCCTGTCCTGAGCTCGGCGCATCCAGTTTCTACCAGCAACCTTTCGCAGATCGTCACTCAAACTGGCCGGAGCGCGTCTAACCCTGCGATTGGCGAGCTGCGGTCTCAACTAACTAAAGAACGTTTACCCTAACGATCATCGATTCTTCGGCAGATAAGTCCAAGTGTTGAGATTGTGTGTACGAAGCCGACACTATCAGTGTCACAATTCGATAACTTTCAAAATTACGTGTTCGAGCTTAATTTTAAAGTATCTTTTTACGTATAATAATAACTGACATAACTGTTTTGAGTGAAAAACATTGCAATCTGCAAGAACATTACATTACCTACCTACTTTGTACGATCAGTTTCTATTTAAAACCAGTTGAGTAATTGTCAATAAAGTAACATTAAAAATGAGCTTGAAAACTTAAACTATGAAAGTTTTCGGATTGTGATACTCGTACTAGGGGTACTGCAGTCTAATATTGTTACTATCATAACGTAATCGCAAGACAAAAACATTAACAAAAAGAATAAAAGTATTTTGTATTCGTTTCCTACGTTTATCGTTACCTACCGATTGTTATCGGAATGCTCCCTAGACGGACAAGGCGAAACGAAATCATAAAAGGTCATAAAAGTATTGTAAAAATGACTTGAATATAATTTGGAGTATTACAAAACCTTTTCAGGCATCCGTTCATAATCCGGGTAGCAAAAGGCAGTAGACAAATGTACGAAGGCAACCAGCTGCTTCATCTTTCGCGCCAGGTCGAGGACTCTGAGAGTACCCTTAGTGTTCATTTCAAGACCTTCCTTCAGAGGTGCCTCCAAACGGAGCGTGGCCGCAAAGTGGAAAACCATTGATACCTGGAAAATAAGGTTCAGTTTTCATCAGCACATCTAGTCATCAAGTTACCTTAGCATGTCTGTGTCCATATTCTTGATTTCATACAAAAGTCCAGTTTCTTCCAATTTTCCAAACAACAAGTTCCAAAAAGAAACAAAACACAAACATAATCACGACTTGTTCCCCTATTATGGATATGTTCAGATATGTACGCAAGAGGATACCATAAAGAAGGTAGTCAGTAAGTCCAATCATTACATTCGGCCATGCCCACTTTATGCATGCAGTGCATTGCAGTTAGCATTCCACGTGACAGTGTAAGCCGATCGCCGCTTTTATTGAAATACTAACCTAGTACCTACATGTAGGTTGGGTAGGTACCTTTCGAATTCTTATTTCTAGGGCATGCCGGTTTTCTTACAAAGTTTTATTTCATCGTTTCGAGAGTGCTAATGCGCACATAATTATATCGAAACGAAAAATCCGGAATTCAAACCCACGACCACCGAATTGGAATCGTGATACGAATCGGGTCCCACTAGTTATAATTTTATTTTTTTAATAAAACTTAATCGGACTAAGTATCAACATTGTCTTTTATTCCTTCAAAAGCATCATAGTACTTTTCTAAGCGACTGTGAACTGTGTGTGTGTGTGACTGACCGAATTAATACCTGCTTTGAAACAAAATAGGAATCGGATGAGACACGAAAATAATATTAATTATTCAAGGGGTCAACTCATCCGAAGTGGATGAAATTCGCGTGGATGAGATGACAAATTTACTCATATACATTACCCATTCCCTTAATAAAAATTGGCTTAGACCTGTTCAAGTGATGACGCCAACTAATGAACGACATCTAATTTTTATGTTATTAAACCACTAATATCGATAATAACTAACTAATCGATATTAGAAAGACCGTAGGCGTCGCCTGGTTCAGAATAGCGCAGGATCGAGGTAAGTGACATAATCAAAAGAAGGCCTATGCTATGCCCAGCAGTTGGTCGGTAAGGGTTGAAATGATGATGATGATGCAATCACTAGCTTACGCCAGCAGCAAGCTTCGCTCGCATGGTAAAAGTAGTCTATGTTATTTCAATCTTTTGTCAACAAGTATAAACATTTATATAAATCTTCCTGACTTTATATTTTTTATCTAAATATTTACATTAGTCTTAGCTCTGTTATTTCTTTGATTATCTCTTTTTTTAATTTATTTACTATGATTGTTGCCAGCTAAACTTTCCATTAACATTATATAACTATTTTAGTCTTTAGATCTATTATTATTACTGTAGTAGCTGTCAGTAGCCTCTAGCGTAAGTTTTCATAAATTTTAAATTTGTATTACTAATCTGAGTGCAATGTCGTGGGTTACATTATTATTAAGTCTTTATTGTATAAAATCTTTACTACCTACCTTAATATTGTAACTGTTTATTGTACCAAATAAATAAAATAAAATAAAATATATAAAATAAACCGACTTCAAATAAATCACTTCTTACTTCTTGCCCTAAAGAGTTTTGATAATCGGTTCACAATTGACGGAGATATTGGTGATCATAGGGCGAAAATTACAAGTGAGGATGAGGTTTTTTGAGTTTTCCAAGAAAAGTACCACTCCCTCAGGAATAAAATTTATATGAGACCACCTGTGAAGTATATCTTTTAAACAAAAAAATAGTTTTGAACGTGTGCGTTACCCCAGCAGAATTTTTTCTTCTAGAATGAAGTGAGTTCCAGGAATAATTAGTGCATTACTTGCTGTAAATGTGCGTCAAGAAAAAAAATTTGGGCGTGCTGCCGTTTTGGAATAAATCGCAAAAATAGGTTTTCTGCTGGAGTAACGTTCTTCCAGCAGGAAGATTCTAAACGGATGATCCTAGACAAAAATGAATTATATGGGCCGGTAGCTTATATTTGTATATAAAAGTGCGCAAAAAATAAAATTTGTGCGTCTTAAGGTTTTTGAGTTATTAACTTTCCTGCTGCGGTAACGTTTTGCAAAATCTTGGTTCTCGGAAACCATTGAATGTGCAACTATAAAATATACATGCACGAGTAGCTCTTAATTTGTGCGTATTTGTGACAAAGTAAAATTAACAAAAATCCTTACAGTTTTTAAGTAATCTAGCTTTTTTGAAAAACCTAAGGCTCAGGCCTCACCTGTCTGACCTGGCGCGGACATGGCGCGGGCGCTTTCCTATTCCATTCAAGTTTAATACAAAATGCACGGAAATAAAGCACAATTTAGCTCGACGACTTCGCGTCATAACCACGTCCGATCAACGACATACCGTGTGTCCTAAATTATACTTTATTTCCATGCATTTTGTATGAAATTTGATTGGAATAAGAAACCGCCAGTGCCATGTCTGCGCCCGACGCTAGTCACATTCATCGGGCACGGACATGACACGGACATGGCACAGGTGGTTTCCTATTCCATTCAAATTTCATACAAAATGCATGGAAATAAAGCACAATTTAGGGCACATAGTATGTCGTTGCTCGGACGTATGACGCGCCTTTTTGGCGCCCGCGCCCGATCGCCGCCAGATGAGCGTCAGATGGCCGCCAGTTCGTAGTATGTACTTGCTTGCGACATACGTCTGTTAGTGATGTAAAAATGCGTGACGAATGACGATATCGAATTTAATATTGAATTTTGTGAATTGATTGTAAAATATGCAACGCTTTATGATCATTGTCGTTCCAATTATTGTAACTGAAATGTTCAAGATAAATTGTGGCTGGAAATCGGAAAGAGATTAAACCGGTGCTAAGATTTTTTTATGTAATACCCATGGTAATACTAGCTGATCCTTGTGCAAATTCGTTTGGGCGTATTTTCTTCATCTGTATCATCAGGGCCCGATTTGGTAACCCGATGAAGAGGTTTTCGGCAGGGTTTTTTCAAAAGCTTAGTAATTTAGTAATTTCAAAAGCTTAGTTAACCCTCTCCGTATGGGTTACACTATTATTTGATGGGTCTAAACCATTCAAAACCCTTTTGATTAGGTTACCTGATCATGAGGGTTATCAATAGTATTGGGTTTTGGTATTATTCCAAAACCCATTCCTTAGGGTTACCCTTTTTATCATTGTAACACGGGTTATACGTGGGTTATAGGAGATAAAGGAGAAAAAAAATTCGGTCAAAAGATGAAAATTAATTGCGGTAATTGTGTTCTAAGCATTAAGGGCGGAAATACAGACTACTAATTGTTTATTTTACGCAATAATAATTATATTATAATAAAATTGGAATAAATTTTCAATAACAGCTGTCAAACCTAAATTGACCATATCTCGAGAACTACTTATCTTAGACTTGCTTTTACTAGCTCAAATGATAGCTATTGACAAGACCTTAATTTTCGATGACAGCTGTCAAACTTAAATCGACCATATCTCGAGAACTACTTATCTTAGACTTGCCTTTACTAGCTCAAATGATAGCTATTGACGAGACCTTAATTTTCGATGACAGCTGTCAAACTTAAATCGACCATATCTCGAAAACTACTCATCCTAGACTTGCTTTTACTAGTTCAAATGATTGCTATTGACATGAACTTAATTTTCGATGACAGCTGTCAAACTTAAATCGACCATATCTCGGGAACTACTTATCTTAGACTTGCTTTTACTAGCTCAAATGATTGCTATTGACATGAACTTAATTTTCGATGACAGCTGTCAAACTTAAATCGACCATATCTCGAGAACTACTCATCTTAGACTTGCTTTTACTAGCTCAAATGATTGCTATTGACATGAACTTAATTTTCGATGACAGCTGTCAAACTTAAATCGACCATATCTCGGGAACTACTTATCTTAGACTTGCCTTTACTAGCTCAAATGATTGCTATTGACATGAACTTAATTTTCGATGACAGCTGTCAAATTTAAATCGACCATATCTCGAGAACTATTTATCTTAGACTTGCCTTTACTAGCTCAAATGATAGCTATTGACAAGACCTTAATTTTCAATGACAGCTGTCAAACTTAAAACAAACATATCTCGAGAGCTACTCATCCTAGGCTTGCCGTTACTAGCTCACATGATAGCTATTGTTAAGATCTTAATTTTCGATGACAGTTTTTAGTTTGACAGCTGTCATCGAAAATTAAGATTTTATTAGTAGCTATCATTTGAGCTAACGGCAAGTCTAGGATGAGTACTTCTCGAGATATGGCAAATTCAATTTTGACATATGTCATTGAAAATAAAGATCTTGTCGATAGCTATCTTTTGAGCAATTAACAGCTATTCTAGGATGAGTAGTTCCAGAGATATAACCATTTACAGATGAATTTGTAGAATGAGTTTCGAGTGGAGCTTTGAGTTGAGTTTTGAGTTTGAGTTTTAGAGTGACAGTGACAGTGACAATCCGAAATTATTATTAATTAATAAATATTAGTAATGATAACCATTGTGTAACATTCAAAAAAACCTATCAAGAGGTAACTCCATTCATTCGTTTAACCTCATAAGAGGGTAACCCTATCGACTGAAAACCAAAAGGAACGGGTTACACTTTCGCTTGTGTTAGGAGGAAAATATCCAAACGAAAGGGTAATCCCGTCAACTGTATAACCCAATGAAGGGGTTTCACTTTCGAAGCAACTAACTCGAAATCGGGGTTGTACGGGCCCTGATCTGTATATTAATTAATTGTATGCACGAGAGCAAGAGCATCTTCGTTTTCTGAGGATGACATGCTGACACATCGATACCGGACAACAGACTGCACTACACTTGTGCCTCTGTCGCGTCATTTCTGCGTCATGTCCGAGCCATGTCCGCGCCATGCCCGTGCCATGTCCTCGCCACGTCCGCGCCATGTCCGCGCCATGTCCTTGCCCGATATGTGTGACCTGTGCCTTAAAAAAATTCTAGCTCTTTAATGGACAGACGCACAAATTTATTGTAAACGGTGTTCGGTTCTTGTTGTTATCCTTTGTAACCACAAAAAGTTTCAAGAAGGTACATACACGCGTTTTTGAATAATATCGATTAAACCAAATCTGATAAGGTCATAACTTTGACGTCAAAATGCAAGAAACCTTTTCAACGCACAATTGTGGTATGAACAAAAAAATTAGTGCGTTTAATGATAATTATACCCTGAAGATTTCAGCTCTCTACGTCCCATATTGAGCTAGTTATAAACGATAGTCTGAAATAAGACCTAGACCCTGGTTTCTGACCTGTGATCCGACCAAATTCGAATGACCACTAAAAAGCGACCGTTTCATACATATTGATGACCTTCTTAGTTTTCCTTACGAGCCGTATTGGTCCTGGATACACTCAAGTACAAAAGTTATTGATACTTTTGCAAACTATTTTAGGATTTAAGAGAAATGAAGTCAGTAGGTACCTATCTAACCACATCCTTTTCACAACCACAACCTATCTTTTTAACCGACTACCAAACTTTTGTTGCAAACTTTTTAGAGTTGGGTACGGTAGTTATGAACACTACACCCTTATTGGTCTACAATTTAGGGCATAGTTAGGTGCGACTACGAATCAAATGGAAGCAATCAAATCGGCGAGTAGAGCGAGCCGCGAAATTTTTCTAACATTGTGAAAACAAAATATAAAAAAATAAAACCTTTATCTGGATTTCAACCCAATATTTAATGAAGAATATATATTTAAATAAATGAGTGCGAGACGGATGACTGACTACGTCGTATCAATGCCAAGGACGAATTTCCGCTTGGAAGCATTTTTTTAGCCAAGACGAGATCAAAATAAATATTCCAAAATGAGAATAAAACGAAATGTATCCAATGCAATTTTATTTAATAAGTTCATAACAGTGAAGGTCAGAGGCGCTCATGGCGTGGCTTACTTCGTTGGTCTTCGCAGATCATCTTGGTTAAGCAATACTCCGCCCGGACACTACTTGGATGGGTGACCGTTTGGTGGCATTTAGATCAGAGCTCTTCCGTGCTTCGGAAGGCACGTTAAGATGTTGGTCGCGAGTTTTTTAGTTGTCAAGCCATGTCGAAGGCCTTTTGGCGGCCTAAAAACTCCAACATCAAAAACCACAAGGCTAGGTATACATTTTATAGCTATAGGTACAGAGCTCAGTGTTCGCCGCCGATGGATTGTGACGGTAACTAGGTAGGTAGGTATAGGTATAGGTACTCGTAAATGAAAGAATATTTATATGCAGGTTTTTGCTTTTATTGAAACTAGAAAATAATGAAATACAAAACATACAGGTAAGTAGGTATAGTCACAGGTAGGTAGGTACATTTTATTTTTAATGCTTAAGGACCTACAATACCGAAATTCGATGCAGCGCGGCGCCACGGCGTGTCTTGTCTACTCGCCGCGCTATACTTAGCGCGCAAAATTATATTGGGTTCACGCGAGGTCAAAACAGGAAGTAGGTACAATATTTAGTCCAAAAGGTCCCTACTTAAATATGAAAATAGATGACCAACTAAGTATACCTAATGCTTTTTATTAAGTTTTTAGGAATCTTAGTAGGTAATATACCTATCAATAGTTACCTAGTAGCTAGGTTATTACTATTAGTGATAGGTACCTACTTTAAATTACAAAACAATATTTTATTATATTTTTGATGAGCTCTGCCTTAGTAAACTACATAGTAAGGAGTAGGTATATTATGTACATAATATACATAAGTACCTACTTCCTAACTACTGCCTAATTAGCTAAATACTTTAATAAACTAGATAGGTAGGTATACCTAAGTTAAATAACCGACTTAAACCCGACTGTAAAATATTGATAAGCGTACCTACCTAGTAAACTACACAGTCGACATAAGTACTACCTAACTACTGCCTAACTAGCTAATTACTTATAATATACTAGATAACGTTTAAGTTAAAAATAACTAAAAAGATATCGATAAACGTACCTACCTAGTAGTATATGTACATATATATGTGTTTTTCGATCCAGAGTAGGTAAATTTGACTGGAGAAAGTCTCTGCCTAGCTAGGTAGCAAACTAGCTACGTTAAACAATCATTTAGGTTTAAAATTCTCGATAAACATAACCCTCCTTTCGAGGTAGTCGGTTAAAAAGATAGGTTGTGGTTGTGAAAAGGATGTGGTTAGATAGGTACCTACTGACTTCATTTCTCTTAAATCCTAAAATAGTTTGCAAAAGTATCAATAACTTTTGTACTTGAGTGTATCCAGGACCAATACGGCTCGTAAGGAAAATTAAGAAGGTCATCAATATGTATGAAACGGTCGCTTTTTAGTGGTAATTCGAATTTGGTCGGATCACAGGTCAGAAACCAGGGTCTAGGTCTTATTTCAGACTATCGTTTATAACTAGCTCAATATGGGACGTAGAGAGCTGAAATCTTCAGGGTATAATTATCATTAAACGCACTAATTTTTTTGTTCATACCACAATTGTGCGTTGAAAAGGTTTCTTGCATTTTGACGTCAAAGTTATGACCTTATCAGTTTTGGTTTAATCGATATTATTCAAAAACGCGTGTATGTAACTTCTTGAAACTTTTTGTGGTTACAAAGGATAACAACAAGAACCGAACACCGTTTACAATAAATTTGTGCGTCTGTCCATTAAAGAGCTAGAATTTTTTTAAGGTTTTTCAAAAAAGCTAGATTACTTAAAAACTGTAAGGATTTTTGTTAATTTTACTTTGTCACAAATACGCACAAATTAAGAGCTACTCGTGCATGTATATTTTATAGTTGCACATTCAATGGTTTCCGAGAACCAAGATTGTGCAAAACGTTACCGCAGCAGGAAAGTTCATAACTCAAAAACCTTAAGACGCACAAATTTTATTTTTTGCGCACTTTTATGCACAAATATAAGCTACCTGCCCATATAATTCATTTTTGTCTAGGATCATCCGTTTAGAATCTTCCTGCTGGAAAAACGTTACTCCAGCAGAAAACCTATTTTCGCGATTTATTCCAAAACTGCAGCACGCACAAATTTTTTTTCTTGACGCACATTTACAGCAAGTAATGCACTAATTATTCCTGGAACTCTCTTCATTCTAGAAGAAAAAATTCTGCTGGGGTAACGCACACGTTTTGAACATCGGTTTACAATTGAAGGAGATATCAGTGAACATACATAAAAAAAAAGTCGAAAAAAAAAGTTTCGACGAATTGAGAACCTCCTCCTTTTTGAAGTCGGATAAAAAAAACTGAGCAGCCGTTTAAACATTCGTTTGTTTGTCGGTGCACATAGAGCTTAAATTTTTTGCACAACCCCTATTTATTCACTTTGCAGACCTACCAAAAAACACTATCCCTACAAATAAGCAGGCCGTTATTTAATGCGAAACAATTAACGTGACCGATTACATCTCTAGGCCAGCAGGTAATTTTATAAAACACATAATAATAGTAGTTCTCGATTTCACTTGTCAAGTGCAAGTGGCATGTAGTTGTAGGTACGTACAGTCAGCATCAAAAGTAGATGATGAGTTTCAGAATTTCAATACAGCTGATAGAAATTTGCGTCAGAATTAGATAGCAGTAAAGTGTTCCAAAAATAGGTGATTGAAAAATATGCCAACAATAAGCTAATGAGACTAACCACCACATGTACCTGATGACTTTATGGGTCAAAAGTATCTGATGTAAAATAGTTTTATAATTATATGAATTATGTTACTTTGCAATATTTTGGCAATAAAGATATACTCGTAAGTTCAAAAATAACTGACCATATATCATAGCAAAAATAACTGATTATCTATTTTAACCTTTTAGCTCAGTAGATAGTAACTCTTAATTATTTTTATTTTTATTTTTATTTTTATTTTTATTTTTATTTTTATTTTTATTTTTATTTTTATTTTTATTTTTATTTTTATTTTTATTTTTATTTTTATTTTTATTTTTATTTTTATTTTTATTTTTATTTTTATTTTTATTTTTATTTTTATTTTTATTTTTATTTTTATTTTTATTTTTATTTTTGTTTTTATTTTTATTTTTATTTTTATTTTTATTTTTATTTTTATTTTTATTTTTATTTTTATTTTTATTTTTATTTTTATTTTTATTTTTATTTTTATTTTTATTTTTATTTTTATTTTTATTTTTATTTTTATTTTTATTTTTATTTTTATTTTTATTTTTATTTTTATTTTTATTTTTATTTTTATTTTTATTTTTATTTTTATTTTTATTTTTATTTTTATTTTTATTTTTATTTTTATTTTTATTTTTATTTTTATTTTTATTTTTATTTTTATAAATATGAATAACTATCAAGTGAGCTAAGAGGCCAGTTAAAATAGATAACCAGTTATTTTTGCTATGATAGATAGTCAGATATTTTTGAACCTTGCTTTATTTCCAAAATATTGCTAAGTAATATAATTCATTCTAATTCCAAATCCAAATAACCTTAATCCTATCCTATCCTAATATCACATCACACTATCACATCACATCACATCACATCACACTTTATTATTATTATGATGTATTTAATATTATAATTGCGAAAGTCTGTGTGAATGTTTGTTACCTCGTATCTCCGTAACCACTAAACCAATTTTGATGAAATTTGGCACGTTGATAGTTTCGGTGCCAGAATAACACATAAGCTAATAACAAATCCTAATAACCTTAATCCTATCCTATCCTAATATCACATCACACTATCACATCACATCACATCACATCACACTTTATTATTATTATGATGTATTTAATATTATTATTGCGAAAGTCTGTGTGAATGTTTGTTACCTCGTATCTCCGTAACCACTAAACCAATTTTGATGAAATTTGGCACGTTGATAGTTTCGGTGCCAGAATAACACATAAGCTAATAAAAATCTGAAAAAACAACCTCAAAAGTGGTGAACGGGGGTGGCAAAGTCTGTATGGGGTACAAAAAAAATCTTTACCAATCAACTTGAAATTTTGCACAGAGACCGTCTACTAAAAATAAATGAATACGCGTTTCAGGGTTTTCCGAAATGAAATCCCTAAGACGATTAACGGGAGTGGCAAAGTTTGTACAGAGAACAACAGTTTGTGTGAATGTATGTTAGTTTAGCTTAGTGAATAATACAAAGGCTTATCTAATTTTGATTTTTTTTTCTCTAAAGTTGTAAACGGGGTGGCAATGTTTGTACGGGGAACAAAAAAAATTTTTACCAATCGACTTGAAATAATGCACAGAATCTCTCCTCTAGAAATAAATGACCTGTTTCAGGATTTTCCGCACTTCAACCCCTAAGGTGGTTAAAGGTAATCAATTTTTATTAATGAACTTTGATTAAAATTGATTCCTAAAAAGTACATCAAGAAAATAAAACTTGAACAGGGTATGATTGGGGATGAAAGTTTGTATGGGGAACCAATCATTTCTCAAGTTAGGTAAGTTTATTAAAATGTATCATACTTAACCTGCAGTTGAATTGGTGATCAACGTGAACAGGAGTAGGAACGGGAACGAAAAAGGTAGTAAGAGTGGGAACGAGAACGGAACGTGTACGGGTACGCTAGGTAATGCATTAATAATATGTTAGTACTTTTTATTCCGCGCAAAACGTGGTAAAAATAAACCTTTATGTAAATAATGAAACACATTTTGACACATACATTTCCACGCGGGCGAAGCCGCGGGGTGCAGCTAGTATATTTATAAAACTATTTTATATCAGATACTTTTGAACCTTAAAGTCATCAGGTACATGTGGTGGTTAGTGTCATCAGCTTATTGTTGGCATATTTTTCAATCACCTATTTATGGAACACTTTAGTGCTATCTAATTCTGACGCAAATTTCTATCAGCTGTATTGAACTTCTGAAACTCATCATCTACTTTTGATGCTGACTGTACTACGTAGTAGGTTGGTAGTGGTTTCAAACTTTCACTACATGTTTACTCGTTTTGCACGGTCGCAATGGTTAAAATGGGCTTAGTCGATCCTTCTGCATTCAATTAATATTATAGGTTTAAAATCGAGCCTTCTAAATGGGAAACGATTGGAGATGAAGAATTCACCAACCACACTCACCAGAGTTGGCCACCAGCTCATACGAAGATGAAGTCAGCTTTATCACAATTTTATATGTTTAAATTCTGATTTTTGAAAGTTGGGGTTCAATAAACATCTCAATAAAAATATATAGGTATCTAAAGTGATTATTTAACAAGAACGCATTTTCCTTTAAAGGTAGTTTCATACTTGAAAGAAAAGAAGATCTTTACGTGTCGGTCGTCAGATAGCTTGTTTTGAAATTACCTCATCATTATTATTTAATAAGTATAGATATAATATAATACATATAGACTAACGATGGACCAAAGTAGTTACGGAATGGTGGTCTAGGGATGTGCGGCTGCCAAACCACCTCCCTTCCGTCGGGGGATATTGTGAAAGCAGTAGGAGAGTTGTGGATCCGGCTGGTACAATATCGCCAAGAATGGCGTGAGAGATAAGATGAGAACGCAAAGCCTATATAATAAACCGTATTTCTGAGAGATTTGAAATTCGTAGAGTATGTTCCTTGAATAGTGTACCTAGGGGTGAGAGTTGCCTGTAATTCAGCCTGAAGAGATAGAGCGGAAAAAACACAACGCAAACGAAGTCGCAAGTCTCCCACGTAAATCCGTATTATTTGTTCTTCTTCTTCGTATGAGTTATAGTTAGCCGTGGTGTCGGAGATTCTAGGACGCTTGAAGGCCTCCGTCATGGCTTGACGACTGAAAAAGCCGGGACCAACATATTAACGTGCCTTCCGAAGCACGGAAGCGCCCAGATCTAAATGACAAAAATATATATGGGTATATATACCAAGTAGTGCCGGGTTAAGAACAACGAAGTAAGCCACGCCACACACACTTCAGTATAAATTATTTAAAAGGTTTAAAAACAAGTGTAATGATCTCTGTAGTAATAATAAACGTAATAACCTCTGACGAAAGTCATTCTCGAATTTTAAAAAGGACAATCATTTTCGTTTTCCGGCGCATAACAAGGCTTCATAATGCTTTGTCATGTTTAAACGGCTTTGCCGACTAATTACGAACAACACTCATTATATGTAGACACTAAACTAGAAACGAAGGATAGGATAATTCTAACTTTAGTTTTTTTTGTTCAAATGAACATAATTGGGCAGTTAATTAGATTTAACTTATAAGTGTACCAGACTGCTTTTAAACGCTCTACTGGATAAAATAATTAAAGGCAACAAAGAAAATAAAACAAAGGTTCTAAATTTGGATGTGTACAATACAAACAAAAAATGTTTTGATAATAATACTACTAAAATACTAAAATCTTTGAAATTTAGTTGTTTTGATAATACTAAAATCTTTGAAATTTAGTTGTTTTGGTTTTAATTACTAAGATACCTTCAGGATTGGACAAATTAAACATAGGAACCTCGATTAATAAATTTTTATAAACCTTGTTGGATAGTCATACTAGATATCTTTTATTGCACGGGCCACTAATGACATTACCTCATCATACAGCTGTTCCAGCTGGTTTTTTTCGATGCCGAGGTTGTCGTAGAGTATATCCCCAGCAACCGGTATCAGCTTCTTCATCATGTGCGGCTTCTCTTCTCTTATTCTTGAAAAGAGCTGAAAAAATTAAACCATGTACAAAAAATACAAATATTTAGAAATAAAGTAGGTAAAAGATACAGGAGCTGGTACTCTTTGCATGTCAATTTTATGCCATGTCGTAGTCCTTTGGGCCCAAAAACTCCAACGCCAGGGTCGGCCACTAGCTCATACGAAGAAGGAAGAAAGGAATGAAAACTTTAAATGTAGACCTTCCAGCCGGATATATCTCGATGTTTTCAAATGTTTTTTTAATGATCACTGAATTTGTACTTATGTAGGTAGCTTTTTGCTATAGCAATCTTATTATTAACATATCTTCTTTGAAATCACTTGAGCCCTTGCGACATTATATAAGTTTGAAATACAACGTAATAAAGCATAAGTTGTCAATTTTGAAATGTTGAACTTGTTTTGACGACCTCTGTTGGTGCAGTAGTTGTAGGCCCGCTTGAAACGCAGGTTTCTCGCCGCGAGACAAAGGATTGTATAATCATTTGTCTTGGGCATGGGTGTTTTCTATGAATGTATTTTAAAAAATGTATATAAATAGTATATCAGTCATGTCGTTTCCATAAAACATGCTCTGCTTAGCGTGGGGATAGGGGTGGTGTGTTAATTTCAGCATAATTTATTGTAAATATGATATTTTATGATGTAACTGGTACTTGTAGTGTATGTAATGTACTTACAGGCAGTTTCCACATCTCTTCGATACGAGTCTCAGGGGTCTTCCCTCGTTTGCTCCTCACAAGTGCATACACGCCACCAATATCTGGCACACTGTACAGCAGCTTCTCAATCAGGACCTTGCCCATGAGACCCGATGCTCCTGTGATGAGCACCTTTCGCCCTCGGTACCACTCGTTTACTTCTGACGCCATTTTGGAATGCCACTGAAAAATAAGTAATGCTTTTGATGCCGCCACCTAATACTTGATGATTCGATTTTATGATAGATATGTAGGTAGGTAGGTACTGATAAACGGAGCGTTTAATTTTTCTCTGACTCTACTTTTATGAGTTACCGAATAAAAGCTGAGCATAGTTTGAGCTAGATTATGCTGTTAGATCAATTGTTCATGTCCAACATTATTTATTGACTAACAAGCTTTTGCCCGCGGCTTCGCTCGTGTTAATGTATTTTTTTTTCAAACCGTCTAAAAGCTATATTTATATCTCTCGGGAACAGTCCTTCTCGGGGAATAATAGGTAGGATAATATTTCCAAAAACCCCTTATATCCTGGTTGAGGTCGCCAAAAAAAAGATTGATAGATTGTTTGAAATTGACATGATGAGTGAGAAGGGTGTTGCGATGACGACTGATAGAGGGAAATGGAGGAAGAACACACATTGCGACCCTGCATAGTGTGGGATAACTGCAGGGAGATGATGATGATGATGATAATGCCTTATAAGCCTTTTTTGTTCTGAGATTGACCTTTACGAGAAAGACGATGAAATGGTGAATTGTCTAAGTATACTTACTGTTTACAGTACAGAATACGTTGGGATTTATACAAAGTTAAAAGACTCTCCCGGCTAATGAAAACGCTGTAAATCCATTAATTAATTGATCGACGGTATTGTAGCAATACATTGAAAGTAGCGTGGCACAGTGTGCAGTTGACTCAAGTATGTAATGAGGTGTGCTGTTTTGCAATCGGCATCGATAATTGCAGGAAGGGTTGCATGGTGCTGTTTGTGGGAACTTTCAATACAATGTTATTGCATCATTATCATCATCATATTGGCTTCATTGCCTTGTAAGTGTTAAGCAGGAAAAGAAATCCATTGATTGGTAGCAAAATCCGAAGGTATGCGGAAAGGTGGTCAGTAGTTCTTGTAGAACACGTTCTTTGATGGGACAACCATGGCTAATTATGTAATCAAGATCTACTTCTTTTCATTTTTGGTAACATATTGAACCAGCAAACCAAACCAGTAGCAGTGGATTTTATAAATATTCATAAAATGAATTTTCTTCAACGATCAAAACTGCCTGCAAAAAGTGGTCATATCACAAATAGGGTTCATATACATGATCTAATATTTGGACTGGCCTCTGATCTACCCCTAATATGGAATCCGCAGTAGATTTTTATTTTATGTTAAAATATTCATAATGAAAAAGTAATAAGGCGTGAAGATGTTTGTTTGTTGCTTGAATTGAATAATCAACATTTTAACTTACTACTACTATTGCGGACAGCGACCTCGGGTTCGGCCAAGAAAACGTTTGCGGGATGATATAGATGCATTTGAGAAGGAATGGTGGGAGACCGCCAAACACGAGTGGAAGGCTTTGCCCGGCAGTGGGACGAAATGCGCTAGCTAATTAAATTATAATTTTACTGCCACAGAGCCACATTTCACGCGCTAAATATTGCTTACTTGATTCAATCTATGTTCTAAGTAGCTACAATCAGGTAACTCCAGTTAAGGTATCGTTCGTTTGACCAGGCGTGGAATCAGTTACGCGTTACTGATTTCATTTACTACTATGCTAATAGTTAGGTGATCTTTTACCTACCATGTAACAAACATCTAAACAGATTTACATTTTGTGGGTTTCCAACAAGTTTGGAATCTACGATGGGTATTCATGGGGAAAAATGAATTATATTCTTTTGTGCCACATTTATAGTCAGAAAAGAAAACAAAATACTTATAACCGGTCGATTTTTAAACTGTTCAAAAGTAAGTACCAAAAATTATACCTCTCTAGTAGACCGACTTTTTTTAGAGGCCGAGCTCTTTAGGTAAAATGCTACATAGTAAATGAATAACAACTAGTGAAAATGCTAAAACCACTGCCTATCGCCCCAAAGGCCATAATACAAAAAAGTTAATATTTTTTGACTCTGAAAACAGCCTTCGACAAAAGTCATTTAGACCAAAACCGAGAACACCGCTTTGACACGATGATATAAACGAAAATATGAGATGACAACACCATTGGAACAGACCATTTTCAAAGGCCCAGTTGCCACACTACGAAGCCACACTAGACCAAATCCGGTAGTCCGCTTGCGCAAGATCTTGTGACATTACGGTTCGCAGTTATGTGCACAAATCACGCGGAACCAACAATTAGAGTGTAGGATGTAGGGTTTGGAACGATAAGTACGATTACGTGAAAATTGCATACGGCAACATTGTCATTCATTACTCTAAATATTTGAATAAATAACAACCGCCCTGAAGCCTTGATCAGCCTGTTTTTGACGGCAAACATTGTTGATCCGACAAAATGCAAGCTGTTGATTGGTCTAGGCGTCTAGGTCTAGGCTGTAGCTCTTGTGGCATGACTTACTTCGGTTTTCTTAGCAGATCATCTTGGTTACGCAATACTCCGCCCAGTCACTACTTGGGTGACCGTTTAGTGGCATTTAGATCTGCAGGGGTATTTTAAAACATTCGAAATCTTTCCGAGTCGAATCCGACAGTGACGTTTGAACCAAAATTACATTATTATGTGGGGGTGTATTGTGTTGTGGTGCGAAATCGTATCTTAGTGTTCATCAGAAACACCATGAGCAGCTTTTGAGATCCTTAAAATCCAATCGCAATAGAAATACAACTGAATAAAAATTGACGGATTCGATTCGGAAACTTTTCGAATGTTTTAAAATACCCCCGCAGATTGCTTTCATACTTCGGAAAGTACGTTAAGATATTAGTCCCGGCTTTTTCAGTGGTCGGAGGCCTTCGGGCGGCCTAAAAACTCCGAGGTTGGCAACTGACTCATACGAAGAAGGAAGAAAGACTCTAGGAAAAACCATGTGCTGTGCGTTGTTGAAAAACACAAACGACTATAATGGATCTCGCTATAATCTTGTGGCTTTCTAGCAAAATCGCGGCATTACCAACGGCAAATGAACAAGTATAGGTACGGCTTAAATCAAAATTGCGCTCTACTTGCTTTTTAACTCCAATTAGAGCATTGGACCTTGCTCTCTGAAAGAAACAAGAGTAATTATTTTGTGATTCCACAACACTGTATTGATAATTTACATAGTACCTAATGTTGTGATTGTGATCATTAAGGCCAAGGAGCTAGTTAGGTTGACTCACTGATTCAACCACTTATTTTAAGAGTCAATTTGAATTGTTATTTTTTTCCAGATAATAGTTAGTGTAAGTGTTGTAAAGTTTAGGCTACTAGTTAGATTCTTTAATTAAGATATGTTTAGAGAATAAATCTGACGAATTTTTGACTTGTTTCTGCTGATTTCGAAACTGAACCATACAGGCGTAGGCGTTTCTACAAAAATTTCGATGAAGCGTGTAAATGACACTACGAGCCTCTACCAGCATACCACTATTTACTTTAGTTCATGACCACCAGTGGAACATGTCACCATTAGCAATCACTTACATTAGCATAGATTTTGAGAGCTACGAGTGTATTCAGTTAAATATTGCGTTTTCAAGTATTCAGTAACTTAACTTCGTGTTTGCTGATTGCGTAAATAGTAGATAGGTAATGCAATATAATGTTGTATTTACACGCAAATATATATGTACTTTGCTGGATAGTTGCTAAACTGGAATCAGGCATGGCAAGTCCATAATAGTTGGCATAAGGATCAATTGCTATGTTTAGTAAGCTAGTGATTCAAATAAGTGAAAGGGGTTTTCATGCCGTGCTGAAACTAAAAGTCTCGATGACGAAGGAAAAACAGACGTGTATAAAACAAGAAAAACACGAAATGTAGGTTATGCTATGACTTAAACGATGACGAGTTTAATGAGTTAGTACTGATTCATTATATTATACCTTACTAAGAAGAGTACCAACCTAGAGTAGATATAACTATAAAAACGAATATGCGTAGAGCCACAAACCATAATTCTAGTAACAAAAAAAACATAAAAGTTTATAAGACACAACACAAAAGAAGAATTACGACAAATTATATATTTTAGATACATGACAGCTTAATTGCAAAGGACAAAGTTTTGAAACCTTGACCTGGCATAAATATTTGAAGATACACATAAGATTTAAAGAAAATAGGTTTCAGATATCTCACACATTTTTTTTGTCAGAATTCCATGACAAACGCTCAAATAGTCGCAAAGTTCAATGCTTGATGATCACGTTTTAGCATTGAAGAATTAGGTTGATTCGTTTAGTATCGTGATTTTATAGGTTTCAAATACGGACCTAAATGTGTCTGAACGCTAATTGACTTTAAATATTGAATGCTCAACTAAACCATGGTGATTTTCAGCTTATTCATTATTGTTTATGATCATTATAACTACTATCCGTAACGAGTTTTACGTACTTATACACCTTCGGTACTTGAACATGATGATTCGTAGTAGTTATAACAATCACAACCGTAAGAACGTTATACTAAAGATGAATGTTGTGTGCGTTTTGTTCCCACTGTGTGAGCACTGAATTGGCCGATTTAGTATTTAACCATTGTTTAACTTGCTGTCGAAATATGCAAAAAAAATCACTAAAGAAAATCTAATAACTTTAGTTAAAAAAAACTACTATAATAACATCGATACTAAATTAAAAGACTTACCGAAAAGCGACCGCTCAAAAATCCCAAGCAATCGAACTGAACAACACGCACGTCAAAACGCACGTAAAACAGACCGAAACCGCAAAAGAAAAGTGAAAATTCAGTGTTACGGCTACGGACCGCGACGCTTCGTGCGCGCGCGCATGCACCGACTGAAGTTGTATAACAGACTTACCGAGTAAGTTAAGTAGGAGGTTTGCGGTATTTCACTGGTGAGGATTTCACAATCAAGGCTTGATCCTTAAAATTATCCATTAGGTAAGGACGCACCTACAACTACCGCTGCATTCCTGGAGTTTTAAAACGCAAGTTAACCACAAACCGGCATTTTCAATCTAGAAGCCGAAATTTGACTTTACCATACGTAATTTTGGTTACCCACAATCTACAAGTCTACGAAAATTAAGCAAAGTATAGTATGGTTTTGCGTAATTCCACCAATTCGAAGAAAAAAGCTGACGGTCTCTTGACCAACTACAAATCGATGGTCTTTGTTACTGGCAGCTTCTTCTTCTTTGTATGAGCTAATGGGCATCTCTGGTGTCGGAGTTTTTTATATTTTATACTTTTTCTTATTCTAAACTTCAAATGCCTGAACAGGGTAAATATGTTCTGTACTTTTAATAACTAGTCCTAAGACCTAATGTTACCTACACTTATTAATAACACTTATTGCAAATAAGTATCCTGTATCTTGATTCTGACCATCCAGAGATCCTCTTGAATTTCTGAATGCTGAACAATCAAAATATCATGGTCTATGCACAAGCACAAGATTGTCCGTTGATTTTCCATTTTGTACAACCAACTACTAAACTTATTGCTCAAACAACTTCAATGGCAATTATTGACTTCTGCAATTCATGGTAAGTTAACTGCGTGGATGTAATTTAATAATTTATGTTTTATTGTGGATTTTATGACAGCAGTGTGACCATGTTATGCTACACCTCTTTAAATCGACAAATCTTTTTTAGGATCTTACAGATCCTAAAAAAATATATTTGACAATATTATTTGATTCGAAAAGACAAATCAAATACATGATACAAACTCGTCCTTTATCAAAATCTCTCTCGTGGATAAAACAAACATGAACCTTCATGTTTGTTTTATCCACGAGAGAGATGTGTTTGTAAAGTAGATACCTACTAAACTTCTAAGCCCACCAAAATTATTTTTAAAATATAAAAATATCATGTAAAAGATATTAAAGGTGCCTAAATACATAACTATACCCTAATAAGTATAGGTACCTAAATAATTAAAAATTTAATCTATGTATGTATAATAAATAATAATAATAATAAATAATGCGAGACGTAATCACACAGCATCATGTAGCCCCAAACTAAGCAGAGCTTGTATTATGGGAACCACATGATTGATATATTACACATATAATTTAAATGTATACATGTATATACCTACAATAGCAACCAATTGTGCTTCTGTCGCGTAAAAAACACGAAAATGGCTCCACCGATTTGATTTTTTTATGTTTATTTCGTCTCAATACCTAAATCAGGAAAAACCCAGAAGAACAGACTAAAAATTGAAATAAATCTTATTGGTAATTTTGCATGGGTATCGACACTTCGAATTTTATTCAATAAACGGCGTTAAACGCAAACGAGGTAGAGGGCGAGTCAGCTAGTAAAAAATAAATATAGGTACAATATTGACCATTTCAAAGTTTTCGGACATTATGTAAAATGTGGCACTTTATTAATCTAAAAATTTGTTGATGAATAGTGTCTGCAGACCTTTCAACTCTCTGATATTTATCTTAACTTTCTTAATAACCGAACTCGTAATTAGTAGCCTAGTGCCAGCTAACTCTATCGAGATTCGTCCCGCACTGAGAATAAGCTCCTCGTCTAGGTAATCATTTACACTGTTTACAAACGGTACTAAGAAAATTACGCTAGACCGTGCATGCCGTTGAAGCAGAAAAAAATTTAAAAATAGTTGCATGCTTATTCGCAATGTCTATTTAGGGCTAATAAGACCGTTATTTGCTTTGTCATTTCAACAAGTACCAGCCCATTTTACATAACAAATTGAAGAGGTTGGTACGTAACTACGTTATTAAATTCATTGCTCAACTCTATAATTTCACTGCTACGCAAATTCTGTGAATGAATGATAAATAATATTCGCACCTCTTCGCTAATGGTGATTATGGAGAAGCGTCGCTATTTACTTTGCTCATAAATATTGGTAGCCAAGTTGAATAATAGGCGTCGTAGTCACTTGGCCCTAAATTGGCCCTTTAATTCTCTGACTCATACTCTCTACCGAATAGTCAATGAAAAATAGCGCTTATATTTGCGCTTAATTTGTTTTTTTTTTGTATTTTATGATTAAACATTCACATGCCTATATGCTGGCGAGATGTGCAGCACTATTATTATATTTTTTATCAATGTAAACCCTACCATGTCTTTTGTGAATAAATTATATTTTATAATTATAATTTACTTTAAGTAATTTATGTTTTTTAATGATGTTTAGTCTTTGTATGTAAGTTCATTTCTATTTTTAGTATTCATTAGTGTTTTATGTATTATTTACTTATTTTTTATTATTTATATTTGATTATTTCAACAGTAGAAAATATAAGTTGTACAAGGTGGGCCAAAAGAAATCACCCTATTGGAAGATGCTTTTATTTTTGCAAATGGCGGCCAATGTCAAATCTGTTTTGACATATGTGAACTAGACAGATGTACTGGCGAAATTGTGGATAACTATCCCAGAAGCCATTTAATAAAGAAGTGAAGTGAAGTGACCCTGGAAGCCCTCAAGGACAACATTCGACACGAGTGCGATAATCTGTTGCCTGAAGTTCTCGCCGAAGTGATGAAAAATGCCATAAAACGAGCCCGTATAGCAATACCAATCTCCACAGTACATAAAGGTTATCTGGAGGAAAATTCTATAAGTTCGCATGTGTACTTCTTTTTATCTTATTATTATGTTATTCTTTTTATTTTTGACGACCTCTGTGGCGCAGTGGGTGAAGGTCCGCCTGTGACGCAGAAGGTTGCGGGTTCGATTCCCGCTGCGGGACAAATGTTTGCATGTTCTGCAGATATTTGTCTCGGGTCTGGGTGTTTTCTATGTATGATATGTATGTATTTACAAAAAAAAATGTATCTATGTAGTATATCAATCATGTGGTTCCCATAATACAAGCTCTGCTTAGTTTGGGGCTACATGATGCTGTGTGATAACGTCCAGGATTATTATTATTATGACACTTTATTCATTTTAAAACTCATAACTTATTATTATTATTATTATCTTGTGCAATAAAGTATTTTCTATTCTATGTATCTGTAAGAATAAGAAACTTAATAGGTAAAAGAGAAGAATGCCGAAAACCCGTAGCAATTGCGTCAAAACCAAATTAAAATTTCCTTTAGTTTTACTGGTTTTACACACCGACAGGATAAATAAAAAAATATTTTGTAGTTTGGTTTCCGCCGCACGCCACCATTAGACTGCAACAACCATTGATATAGACTGTTACTATTGCAACAACCATTGATATATACGGTTACTATGGCACCAAACCTTATTTTTAATTATTTAGACAGTAGAATCGACTAAAAACTTATTGGAGATTACCGAGATTAGTCTTGGTATCGAGCGCCATACATCAGACGGCATTTGACCTTTATTTAAATATCTTTTGTAGGTATCCTCATTAGGTTATATTTTTTACTCTCTTGTTCCAAGTAGGTATCATTTGTTCCAAGTAGCATGTTGTCTATCAACTTTAATTATAGTAACACTATGTTCAAGTTATAATATAAGTGTATTAATACTTTTTACCACTTTAAGTTTTTATGGATGTATAATATGTTGCAGATACTTGATAAAAAAAAACCTAAAAAAGAACCTTATACACACATATTAACAAAGTATCAGTATATAGACATCTGTTTAACTATCTAGTTCTAAAAACATGAGTGCTATACAATAAAGACAATCTATATATACATCCACATTCATATACATGGTGGAAAAAATCGATGGGCCCTGAAGGGAAACCACTTTAAATCCTCAAGATAGGTTATTGTATAAAGGAAACATTCCTTTATTTTTAAAAAGAAACAAAACTGCATTCTAAGATTTTCTCTAATTCGCTGGCCTCACCCGGGAATCAAACCAGCTAAAAATTCAAAAATTAAACAATCGCAATGTTATTACACTAATCGATACAATCAATGTTAAAGATAATATTTCTCTTAGAAATATGAGATCTTACACTCGTTTATAGTACAAGATATACATGAAATCTAATATTTAGTACATAAGGGATCTAATCAACATTACCTAGGCTAGTCCACACAACAGTCTACTTTCGATATGTAAAAGACACGTTATAATAAAACATTGTATGAAGTTCAAGCTTGCCAATTTATCTCTAAGTACCTTGTTGAAGATGTATGGAAATCGTTGGGGTTGCGCACCAAAATCCAAGATGATAAGACTCGAAAGAGCTCAGAGAGCTCTCCTCAAGGTTACATAAAAGCCTTTTCTTTAGCCGACTGCTGATCTGTATTCTTTATGCCAGGTTATGACCGTTCCAAAGCTTACAAATCTTACACTCCATCCTCCGTAAACATACTCAGCTTTATTACGATCGTGCAACCGTTTAATCTAAAATAATATCTGATAACGTTTGTCATATTGTACGTCGCCGCACAGCAATTGCTGGACGCCACTTCTGCTACAGTGGTTCGATACTGTATAATAGAACCAATCAGGCTCTCAACATATTTCCTTTAACTCGTTTTAAATGTTAATCGAAATGTATAGAATGGATCATGTCCCAGTCTTGTGAAGACATAAACAAATTCCTGCATTTTGCTGAATAACGCTGTCGCACACCGCTACACTTCACTGTGTGTTATTCTTGTGATAGCCAGACTCTGGGAGACTGGCTCGAGCACGATAACCCACCCACTCCCAACTACTCTTCCTCACCTTCCCACATGCACACAGGTGAGTTTCCGTCTATGACTGGGGGGAATACACACACACACACACACACACACACACACACACACACACACACACACACACACACACACACACACACACACACACACACACACATATTATATTAAAACCGATATGCAATATTTTTCTGCACTTTATAATAGTATTCACAGATTTATAAGTTTAGCATAGTATTCTTTAGTTGTAATTTACTTTATCTGTCTTATTGATTTCCTTCATTTAACGTTTGTTCTTTGGAACCTTCTACCTACTTTAATTATGGAGGAGGGCGTTGATACCCGCGACACAGTATTTTTACTCCTATCGGGTATCATCGTTTTTCACTGTTTGCTTTAAACCATGTTTGTTGTTTCAAATAAAGATTATATTATATTATATTAAAAAAAAAACGAGGAGTTTCATTTCAAACAACTTATGAGTTCAATTTTATTAAAGTGTAAATCGTTATTGTAAATATTTCAAGTATCAATTCATGCTAGGTAATAATTTTCATTCATGCTTACGGGTCCATCGTATTAGAATTGATGATAAAATAAAATTAATAAACTTTTTTCTTTCTAAAGCCAAATGTTTATTAAAGAGATTTTGTCCTGAATATTGATCCGATTGTTATCGATTAGTAGAATAAAATAATGAGGTATATTTTTAAATTTTAGCTGATTTGATTCCCGGTTAAGTCAAGCTAATTTTAGCAAATCTTTGAATGCATTTTATTGATTTAATCTGGTTTCCCTTCAGGGCCCATTGATTTTTCCACCCTGTATAAATCTAGCGATAACCCAACTTTGACTTGGGTTGTGGATTTTCTGACTTATTTTATTTCAAACCAATACATATAATTCTCGTTTAGAACATTTTTTAATGAATAATAATTATGCAGATTGAAATTTATGATTAATGGTTTAATCTCTACAACACAAAAAAGAAGATTCGCAATATCTACTATAATCTACTGGCAACAGGTTCGCAAACCTATGGAATGTAGGTAACTTTCATTCTCGTATCGCATAACAAGAGAAGGCAATCATAACATATTTTTTGTCCATTGCGTAAGCCGTTTAAGGTACCTTACCTACATACCCTATACTATCTGGTTATACAAATAACTCAATCAACACAATGCGTTTGTACTAGTTCTTTTTCATCAATAAAGGTTCTGGAAAGAAATAAATTTATTGGAGTGAACCTCAGACTAACGTTAATAAAAGGTAAAGGTTAGTCTGAGGGAGTGAACTTCGGAATAATGAAATGTCAAGTTTAAAATAGTATTTTTAGGGAGACGTTATCGAACCGGTCAAACAAACCCATGGCTTTGTAGTCCGTCCGTCCGTCTGTAATACATGATCATTTCAGGAACTAAAAAACTTAACGACTTGAAACATGTTATAGATTTAAAATGCACTAATTGAATAAGATTATAAGTGAAAAATATATAAAAATATTTTCGTACTCATCCCAAAGGTGTCCAAAATAAGAAATGTAAAAATTTCAAACTGGGTCAAGTGGCATATCATATGAAAGAATCAATTTGCCCAGTTTAAATGTTTTTAAGCTATTGCATAGCTTCTATCGAGGGCCTTGAGCGCGGGGACCGAATCCAGAAATTCCGTAACGAAAAAAAACCTCACGCTCCCCACTCCGACGGGCACGAAGGTGTGGCTTAAAGGCCGTGCATTGTCTAACGTCGTTTCTTTTCGGCAGTCTTCGACACGGTGTTTGTGTGCGTGCAACTAGACGTATTGTACGACTCTACGAAGCTCGCACGAATCGAGACGATCACCACACTCAAAAAGTGTAACTTGAATTAATATCAAAGAAAAATAAATACTGCATAAATAAAATAAATAAATAATTATAATTGCATAAGTTATCACAAAATGCTATGCAATAGCTTTACCGCGGCAGTCCCCGAGTGCCACACGTCTTTTTTTTTTTTTATAAATCGAAGTTTAATTTAACTTTTGATTATATAATGATCAAAATTGGCCAAAACAATGATCATAACCACCCCCTCTCTCTTAATCTCCGAAGTTTGCAAAACGAGAAACCTTAAACTAATATTATGTTAAGGATATCTATATTTTACAGGTAAATTATAGCGAAGTCTCCACTCAAAACAGTTTTTTATAAATCTATCAAAATGGAGTAAAAAATAAAAAATAAAAGGGGGTGTTGCTAGGTCGAGTGGGGTATCAAATGAAACGGCTTCATTTGAACAGTATAAAACTATTTTTAATTTTTTGATACAGCTATTGATTTAGGATGACAAAAGTAGAAATAATTACCATACCCCCCTCTTATCTCCGAAGTTTGCGAAGTGAGAAACCTGACATTTATGCATATTATAGAAGTATATCTATTATTTATATATTTTACAGGAAAATTAGAGCGACGTCTCTAGCTAATATGGGTTTGTAGAAACCTAAAAAAAAGTGAAGAGAGCTGTGGTCAAGCTATAAAGCGAGTTACACGGTCAAATATGGTGTTATCTCAAAGGCCATAATTTGCCTATTCTAAAGCTGGTTTCTTTTTTTGTATAGGACGTACAGTTTTTTTACGAAGTAAACTTAAAAATTAGTATCTCACGTCATTGACGTCACCCGCGCGGTGGGCGAGTCAACTCGCACTTAACCGGTCTTGCTTATATGATAAAAAAAATCCATAATGGCTAGCAGTCATATATGCATGCACTACTCGATACAAGGCAACTCCTCGAAATCTTTCAGCAAACAACGCCAGAAATGAACATCAAGAGAAAGAAAATATAATTTTTCTGATCCAATCTCTCCGACTTATTAGCCTTTAAAGGTCCCACAAACGATTAATTTAAGCGATTTTTATGTTTAGTGATTAATTCTGATATTGTTGATCCAACCAGGTGTTCTGCTCACACTCGTAAATTCTAGCCGTGCTATCTTTATGATACATTTACCATTAAATCTTAAATATTACCACAGTTTAAAAACCTACTAAAGCTAGTCAAGATTGAAGCTCCTACGCAGCATCATGATATAGCTATTAACCGCCATCTAGTGGTGAGATGAGTAACTGTTCTGAAACTCGTTTATGCCATACAGTTGCGGTTCAATGCAGTACAGTAAAGGAAGTAATTTAGTTGCATCAGTATAGATGGCATTGCATTCAATAGTTTATTAAAATACCGGAAGAATTTGGTGCAGGATGAAAATATTTACATTTTAATTGCAATTAATTTACTGTAACTGTATTAGTATAAGTACTTTAGAGCAAATTTATAGCATTATACACATACAATGTTACTTATAACAATGATGTTAGTGTTAGTCCTCTTTGCCCGCATAAGGCTAACCTGGGCCGTCGATTCAATAAAAAAGTTTGTTTACCACTCTCTCTCTTCCTGACTATAATATATCCCATACCACATGATGATGGGGTCAGCCGTCCTGCAACTTTTGTTTACCACGATTCAACTTATATACAAAATAATCTAAGTAGTTATACTAGGTTTCTAGTATACTTAGATTATTATGTACGTAGTGACGTTGGTACAACTACTTAACACGTTGACTGCAGTCCTTGGACATGACATGACGCTCCGTGCCACGCGCGAGGTGGCGTCGCATGGCGGTGGTGCTGAATTTAGAGGCTTATGTTATTCAGTAATCAAAGCGTTAAACATTATACATTAAGCGATTTTATTTGTTTGGGAAATTGTTTTATTGGTTTAGGTGAAGAAGTTGAACGCCTATAAATTTTATCAGCAGCAAATCCAGCAGTTTTGGTCATGCAGTAGGCGTGTCTGTCGTTGTTGACGGTTTTTGTAAGATTTTTTGATTCCACACATGGCTCATAGGTAACACTTATCACACTAATATTTTAAGTGCGATAAATTAGTGTGTTAATTTGCTAAACTGTTCCCACTCACCTCGTAACGGGTGAGCGGATTCGGATGAAATTCACGATGGGAATTTCGCCATCTTAGCATAATTGCTGTACCAACCGTATCCAATCGCAATCATGTTAATGTATCGTCCTATACGCCGTGGGGTTTTATTAAAGAGAAAGTGGCCCGCCCACAGAGCGTGTACGCAACCTTTTCGTATTTTCGGCCTAAAGCTCCATCATTCAACTCTCGATCCTCCATCTCGAGTGTGTACTTTGTATCAGTGTGTGTTTATTTAAAGACTGTTTAGTGATAGTGTGTGAATTATAGGCTCGTTATGTTATTGAGAAACACTATGAGGTAACAATAATGGAGGATAATGTATTGTATGTTAAAATTTAAACCCACCAAATAACCGAAGAATTTTATAGACTTTGAAATGTGGTTACACGAGAGATCGTACAAAATTGAATTAGCTTCAAGATTGAGGCAATCGTGAAACGTGAGATACAGATTAAATTATGAATCTTATCGAGGATCTGCGTGTAGGCGGAGCACCTTCCATCTAATTGCATTCGACTGCCGTGTTATGAGGTCCCGGAGTTCCGTGTAAATCGGCCGTGCTCACCGTTGCTTATCATATGATATATCATCTGGCTCCCGGCCTTGTTACCCGATATCGACATTCGATCTCCTAGAACTGGACACGCATAGAGCACAGTGACATTACATGCTGGAGCCGAACATTTCCCTTATTCAGTACGTTTCGAGATCCATGCAGTTCCACACGTTCCAGTTAAAGTGATATTGATTGCGCTATGAGGCGTAAAGAGCCTACGTCGTCACAAGCTTCTGGGAGAGGAAGAAGCCTCATATCGACGAGAACCAATCAGCAGTTGCAAAGAAAGTCGACAGGCGGAAGCGCTAGAAGTCTTCTTCCTAGGAGTTATTCTTCGCCCTCATCCCAAAACGAACCAGAACGACAATCACCACAGCCAACCCAAAAAGGCTATGTTATGCGTAGCTTTTCATCCCCAGACTCTAAGAATGATTATAGACGGAACTCCGATTCGTTCTTTCGACCTAAATCCCACGGCTCCAGAAGCGAGCTCGACTCCGACCTCGAGAATTTCGAACAATTCGAGGAGTATCTTATTGATATCGATGCCGATCAGGATGATAGTTTACTGGGTCACTACAATAGCAGCCCAGAGAGGGAAGAACCTAAGAAAGTGATCACGACTATGCTACCAGGTAGCGGTTTGCAGAGGGTTTGCATCAGACCAGTATCGTCTTCTACATCTCAAACTCTGCACAACGCTCGTGAAGTTATGAAGAAACTTCCAAAAGACGATTCAAGAGGTAATATTTTAATTGTTAAAATTGGGGTTAAAACTTACCTACCGACTGTTACATAATCTTCGTAGCTAAAACGGTGTTAAATTCTCATGCGAGCTCTTTTTATTGGATACCTGAAGAACGTGGGCCGACTGACAATTTATCGACCGATTTTAAAATGATATTTATTATAAAACCGATAGAAAAGAAAAATATAAGGCAGGATGCCTTTGTTTTGTTGAAAGACTACCTACCTACTGTCTTACACAAGACTCGAGAATACTCAAGTATACTAAAAGCACAAAGAAACAAGACCGGTTAAGTGCGAGTTGACTCGCCACCCGCGGGTGACGTCAATGGCGTGCGATACTAATTAGTAAGGTTTCTTCGTAAATAAAATGTGTACGTCTTATAGAAAAATAAAAACCGGCTTTAGAATAGGCAAATTAGGGCCTTTCAGATATCACCATATTTGACCGTGCTGCTTTACAGCTGGAACACAGCTGTCATTACATTTATTGAGGTTTTTACAAAACCAGATTAGCTGGAGACTTTGCTATAATTTTCCTGTAAAATAAAGATCTATTTCTATAATATGTATAAATTTCAGGTTTTACACTTCGCAAACTTCGGAGTTAAGGAGGGGGGTATGGTCATTTTTTGAACGTTTTTCATCCTAAATCAAAAACTATGCATGTTCAAATCAAGCCTTTTCATTTGATACCCCACTCGATCAAGCAACCCCCTTTTTATTTTTCAACCTCGACCTATTAGCACCAGTTTGAAATTTTGACGTTTCTAATTTTGGGGATGAAAATGAAAATATTTTTTTATTTTTTTACTGGCAATCTTACTCAGTCAGTGCATTTTAAATCTGTACCAAATTCCAAGTCTGCATTTATGTAGTTCCTGAAATAATCAGCTGTGACAAACGGACGGACGGACGGACGGACAAAGCGGCACATTAAGAGTTCGTTTGACCCTAAAAACAGGAACTTTAATCAATTTATAATATTATTATAATATTTTTCTCGTTCACCGGCAAAATGTTTCCTAATTGCACGTCTATAGCTGAGAGGATTAACGGATTATTTGTGGTCAGACAAAGTGCCTTAAACAGTGTAAAAGCTCACACAAATCGTATTTTAAGAGAGAACCGAAGCAAGGTTACTGATTACGCAACCTGTTTACCCACACTGTTAATGCAAAGATTAGAATTAGTACCTAACTCATACGCCATTTTGTTCAGTGTCGTATAGTTTAGAATCGAATTAGCTAATGTTATTTAAATGTAATGGCAAAATAAGATATCGCGTGTTACTTAGGTTGGGTTAAATTATCATATTTATGTGACAAACAATTTAAGTTTAAATATAAGCCCTTTTTAAGGCCACAAACACACATTCTAGATTAATTATATTTATTGTTCTATAAATAAATAAATAATGTTGGACTATAACACAGCATGTGATGTTATTGTGTCTATGTGTTATAGCTATAGGGTGTACAAGGTTCCAACCCCCATCTTCGGAATCCAAGCCAACCTCACCTGCACGTGGTGCACCCTGCTAAACAACGAACGGGGCTCTGGCGGCCGGCAGATTGTGGCATAGCGCAGCCTACATCGACACAGCTAAATCCCCTGGCCGCCGACGGGCAGCAGTGTCGGTGGTGCGAGAAGCTGTGCCCTGCGATCCCCAACCCGCAAGCCCAGCGTGGGGATTATGAGTATATCCCCCTTATTAGGGGAGGCCTATGTCCAGCAGTGGACTGATATAGGCTGGTGTGTGTGTGTGCTATAGCTTAAGCCTGTTGCTTTCAAAAATAACTGGCCTTTGGGATATTATAATCCGTTAGGTTAAGCTCAGTATAAAAAATATTATAAGCTTAATCTAACAGATTAATTCTAAAGTATCATTCGATAGAGTTGAATAGCATAAACGAGGCAAAAACTGTCTAAACTTAACCATGAAGATTGGTGTTATCTTTGAAACAATTCATACTTTTTCCAATTTGGACGTTGCGATACGATACGTCAAATGTAGAATGAAAGTGGTGTTGAGTTACGTCTGTGATCAAAGCAGTGATCGTGCAGTGATCTAAGCATGATTGCTATAGAAAAACTACGTTTCCAGGAACCAGCCGCCTCAATTTCAAAACTTTGGTGGTGAAAATGCCAGCACGTCACATGCTCCAATCGAAAACTGAACGGGAACATATAACACAAGGGATGGAGGAGTTACAGACCTCGCCAGAACTGGAAATGGAGTCAGCTGAGTTGGAACGGGAGCTGGATAATGCTGAACAGCACTTGGATAGAGGCGTTGCCATAGCTACAGAAGAAAGCGATGCTGATACCGTAAGTACCAGTAGATCTAGTAGTATTGATAATATTCAAAAGACACGCGAAATACAAGACAAACATTTACAATATTTATCCGACGAGTTCGGAAAATGCATACGTGTGCACCGAGCCCACAGATTCACATGCAAACTAGAGAAATAACCTAGTTTTAAGTGTAAAAAATTAGCGTTCCTTTGATGTGCCGGAATGGAAATCTACAGAAATCATAATTCAACTTGATTACGTCTTGATTTAAATAGCATAATTTATCATTAAGTTGCTTGTTGATTTGAGATACGTTTGAAATGAACTGAGACATGAATGTCCAACATAAATTGAACTTCTTTGTGCGAACCCACCCAGTGAGGGAAGCCATAAATAAAAGAGAAATGTATTTCGGTAGGTAGCTTCAGCTCGGCCTGTTTATCAAGTATAGTTCAGATTAGGAAACTGAAATTAATACCGATGTGCAACATAGTGCTTATACTGAACGCGATAACAGTATATTTTTAAAAGTGGGTGAATTTTCAAAGAAATGTTGCTTCCTAATAATATAGCTTTCTAGAGTTTAAGCTCGGAAGATATTAGCAGACCATAAATATTTTTCTTCTCAGTAAGTGGGCACACAAACCGTTTATCAAAATTCTTGCAAATGAAGGTATGATCGTTGGTTCACATTCCTTCCTGCTTCGTATCAGCTAGAGGCCAACTCTGGTGTCGGAGATTTAAGGCCGCCCGTAAACCTCTGATAGGCCGTAACGACTTAAAAACCCGGGACCAACATTTTAACGTGCCTTCTATAGCTCAGAAGCGCTCAGATGTAAATTCCGCTTCACCTATCCAAGTAGTGACCGGACGGAGTGTGTTTAACCAAGATGATCAACTGGGGGAACAAAGTAAGCCACGAGCTTCATTGAGAGCGCCGCAAGCAATTTTGAATAAAGCATCAAAAGCCGACCCCAGCTAAAGCTCATTTGACTCGTTCGTATTTACAATCTCGTCTCCTCGATCCAAAGTTGCGACACCGTCCCAGATCTCATCGGTTGCATAACGCCTTTCAGCTGCTCATCATTATATCTTTAGTATACTTCCAACATTCATGATTTACCAATTATACAAAAGCTTAACCTTTATCTTTGTACACAAAGATGTAGATTCATAATTTAGACTATTTTGCCAATTAGCGTTACAATTCTACTATTATATATATAATTGCGATAAATCTAGGAAATAAATTGTTTCATGTTTATCGAATAGTAATAAAAAGCCGATAAACGAATGAAACGTTCTATCGGTTTTATCCAAAAACAAACGAAATATAAACTGTAGCTATTAGAAGATCATAAATATTTTCCAAGGAATGATGAGTATTTATTTACAACTAGCTTCTGCCCGCGGCTTCGCATGCGTGCTACCCAGATAAATAGTAGCCTATATGTTATTCCATGTTATATGTCTAGAACTCCATAATGTGCAAAATTTCAGCTCAATGCATTCAGTAGATAGAGCTGGCGTGAAGGAGGTAAAACCATTTCACATATTTTTCTTTCGTTTTCGGTTTAACTTTCACTGCTTTCACGTTAATAATATTAGAAGGACGAATTAATTGAAATGTTAGTCGTCGTTTTATTGTGAAACTATAAAATTCTGCAACCTCTTTTAACTCTTGATAATATTACAGATTTTTATAATATTTCGGGTATATTTATAGCGGCAATAACATTTTTATAATTAACTGTTTTAATAAGTAGGTCTTTGTATCTCCTGCTATTTTGTTTTTCGTATATTTAATTCCTGTAGTTAAAATTTAATAAGGAAATAAATAACATTTAGCAATCAATTTCCTCTACTAATCAGACAACACAGTTAGCAACATGAATAATTTTATTTCGTTGTTTGTACGCGGCGAGGATCCGTGTTTACGATTGTTTATTTACAACAACTACCTCATACGACGAGCGAGACACGTGTCCTCTCACGATAAACCTCTCGCGCACGCGTGCGATAACAATGTCAGCCACGATATGACTCTATGGCAGCTAAAAACAGCGCGGTCTCCTCATAACATGTCAAAAACTAGAGTGCCACTGCCAGCCGATCGATTACTGCACCGTGTAAAAATATAAAAGTGAATGAGTTATTCAGCTTAATTAATCGTTGGCATATCAGTGCCGGGCGCGAATAGCGTGACGCCATTGAACAGGCATCAAAGCCACCGTTCCCGTGGTAGCCAAACATAAACATCGCGTGATCGACAGTAGTTGTGCCAACGTCGCGTGCCGAACTCTACGGAAACCTACGGTGAACTGGACGTGGTGTGTGGTTGTGGAACTACCGTCTAGTCGTCGAGCATCAGAGTGGAGCGTTGCTCGTCTAGTCGGCAGCCACCAGAGTAGTGGGAACAATGAGTGCGCCTTGACCTTGCGGCGCGGGGGACGGAGCGCGCGATGACGCCAGCGCGGCCGGCACGCGGTTCGGCTTTCGGGTGCGATCCTTCGCGGACGGCATCCGCGTAATCTGCGGTCAGCGCGATTCCGAACTTTGTCGAAAATACCGGTAGGTGGGCGGCGCCACGACGCCAGGGACTCTTGCGTCGAGCTCATTCTGCGAGTCGGCGCCGACGCCGACGCGCCTCGAACGACCGACCGATCGAGCCGACTCCCGCCGCCCGAGTGAATCGCGACATGCGCGCGAACAGACATGGGTAACGTGCAGTGTTGCGCCAGCGGACGCTTCCCAGAAGGCAAACCGCAAAACAAACCGAAAGATAAGAAGAAGAAAACTAAAGGGCTGAAGGGCGTCACGAAGAAAACGAACGGTGCTGGCACCGGTAAAGGCAACGGCACCGTGCAGAAAGTGGTAACCGTGGCTGAGGATAGGGCCGAGCGTGCGGCGGTGGCCGAGTGTCAGACCGAAGTGCTGGCGCAGGCGGCGCCGCCATCCGACAATGATCCTGCATCTGAGACGCAGGACCACAACTCATCACAAGACGACACTGGTAACGAGGAAACCGATGCAGCAGCTCGCAACGAAAGCATTGCAGTAGCAAGGGAACGCTTCTTCAATCAGGTATTTAAGCAGTTTACCGTGAATATAATTGTAGTTCTGAAACAGAAATGTTCCTCTACAAACTATTTAGTTTTAGTTTAAAAGTATATATTCATTTGTATTGTTCAAGCATCTGTCCCTGTAACTATAGCAACGAGACGGGCCACTACAAGTGGTGCACTGCGTGACGAACTAATCCCTTTATCGTAGCGGAACGAATGCTGGCGCGCGGAGGTCGCTCTGTTTTACATCAGCTAATGCTATATTCAGTGCTCTTGATAACTCTTAAACCGTATCTTTATTCTTGCCACACTGAAAGGGGTCTCGGACATAATAAAACAGATGTTTGTTTATTTATTAGTTTGGCAATTGAAAAATGTATGGAAGTCGTAGGTGGAATTCATTCAATTACGTTGGCACTCTGGTATGTTATTCCGATGTGGCGCTGTAAAACTAATTAACCTTTATTTCAGTCTACTCGCATTGCTAGTGACGCGACAGCTTATTTGGTTTCACCATCGAAATTTAAGTAATTATGAATCAAACCACGTCTGTTCGACTTGAGCAGGTAGGCACATGCGCACAAACAAAATGCAAATCTTCTTCAAGTAAAGTAAGTTTGATGGCATGAGGCAAGAGGAAAATTATATATTCACAATTAAGAGCCTATGAGGACAAAACAATCATTAAATCACAAATACGATGCAAAGCATAAACGAGTAGACACTTTGACAAATTGAAATTAGATAGTAAAGTTGAGAAGCATACTCAAGTTTAACGTCGTGTTATACCTAAAGAGTACCTTGCATTAACTTGAATACACATGCAAACGTCCGCTTATCTCATTAGCACACGTCTTCAGAGTACTCAAAGGTTATTGGACAGGTTCTAATGATGATCTAACATGCATAGATTAACAATCAAGGATACGGGGATCTTTGTATTCTTCGTTTTCAAATTTACGAAACTGAAGTAGCTAACATGTTATAATATATTTCATTGCATTCCATTCCATTGCCCTACATATTATAAAGGTCAAAGTTTGTGAAATGTTTGTTCCTCCTTCACACTAAAACTACTGAACAGATCGAGCTGAAATTTTGCAATATAAATAAAGTTCTAGACCAGAAAGAACATATTGGCTTTTATCTGAGAACCACGTGAACAGAGCCGCGGGTGGAAGCTAGTGTGTTAATACAGATTTCAAACGCATTTGTCCGCCTCAGAATAATTTTAGTACAAAAGTAGGACACACCGGGTAAATGTTTTATTCAATTCTTAATACTAGCTATTTTGAAATAATTTGTATGTGATGGTTTATTGGTATTAATGTATTTTTTAATAATTTATGTATATATCAATATAATATAAGTTATTTAACTTATTATTATTATTATTTTGATTTTAATTAGGTACTTGAAGAGGAACATGTGCAATGCTCAAATATTGTAATGACTTACAATAAATACATTAATTATAATAAATATATAAATACATATCGTAATTAATAGAAACAAAATAATGTTTTTAAACTTTATTTGTTTTAATTTGATAAGTTTTAAGAATGTGTTATTTATTGCGATTTTTTAGATGATTCCCTTAACATTTGCTAATTTATTTGGATCAAAAATTGTAGGTACTGTAAAAAACGGACACTATTAAAAACTTGAAAATTTTCTGAAATAATTATTAATGATGCAAACAAGGTCTCTTTATTTACTTTCGTTTAATTTTCTTAATTATTTAAGGAACATAACTTTCTGTAGATTCTTAAATAATATCTTATATTCAGTCACTACAGAACCACATTCTTAAATTTTACTGGTTTCCGCATTTTTTCACTATAGTATACGAGCAACATTTTCTGTAGATTCTGATTATCCTATTCGTTTAGTTCCAACGGAATATCCTATGTAAATTCTACCGGGATCCGAAGTTCTTTAGTATTAAGAAAACAACAATTATCTGTAGATTCTGTAAGATATACAGTTAATTCTGACAAAACAAGATACGTAAATTCTACTAACTTCCGTAGTCCACCATCAAAACGTTCCAAAAAATCATTGATGCCGCCAACGCGATTTCCGATTCATGTTATCCTTGTTTAATTAGTTATAGTAGTATAAATAGCTGATTCTCTGAAACGCCTCAGATCTTCGTGTTCTGAAAGCTCAGGGTATGACGCGATTTCACGCATGTCATTGACTCACCGAGGAAAGTGACCGAGTGCTTCTGATTTCGTATTACACTCGTTTTGGAGCGAGTCCAGGCGATTCCAGAAATAACCTCACTGTTCCAAGTTGCACGGTTTTATTACCGGTTGCAATAGTTAGTTCCGTTTATGATGTGTGTGCTTGTAACATTTTTATTGCTTAATGATTGTGAATTAGGTACGGGAATAACACAACTGCCTAACAAATTATACGAGAGTTTATCATTAATTATTATATACAGTTGGTCTAAACTGGAAATAAATAATTCAAGCGCTATTCAACCTATAGTATGATAATTTTTTGAATTAAATCGCTCGTAAACCGAGGTGTTGATAAATAACAAAAAAAAATATAAGAAACCTAACAATTTGAAGGGCAAATAGTTTTTCTTGATTTTAGTTTTGTAGAGACCATGAAAAATAGAAAACAAAAAGGTAAAAAAAAATAGCAAAAAGGAAAGAAATATATAAAGAAAACTGAAGAAAGTTTTTACCAATTAGCAACTCCAAGATCAAGTTAATGTAATCCTATCCTATCCTACTTTTTAAGCTTTTATTTAACTTACATTGTAACTATGTATGTGCGGGTGAAATCTTGCAACTCAATTTTGAAGGTATCAAATTGTAAGGTTTGCTGAGAAGAATAGGAAGAAACTGACGTTTGCGTTCAACCCTTCGTCTCCTTAATGAATAACTTTTAGACTGTACTAGATTAACAGGCAAACTACCAGTCAGCAATGACGCTTTAAATTAAATTAAATTAAAGATTATGAAACATTTAACACAGTAATAACTAAAAAAAATTGATAAAAAACACTTTTAAAAACCAGCTTTCATTGAAAGCTCTTAAAAGAAAAAAATAAACTTTAAATAAAATCAAAACCCATGAATTTTTAACATTACACAATATATATGTTATAAAAGCTTGACGCGAGATTTATTCGTGCGTATAAATAAACAAGAATACAATAAGTATGTAACTTGATCTATACATATATCTATGAAGAAGTATGTATTTTATAAAATAGGTGAATACACATACATGTAAATCTCGCGACAAGCTTTTATATCATATAAATTGTGTAATGTTATAAATTGATGGGTGATCTTTTAAGAGCTTTTAATAAAAGCTTGTTTTGAAAAGTGTTTTTACCAATAATTTATTATTCCTATTAATATAATAAAGGCAAAAGTTTTGTGAAATGTGAATCTGTGAACATGTGAAATGTTTGTCGCTCCTACACGCCAAAGCCACTAAACGGGATGAGGTGAATTTTACAAATATAAGTTCATCTGGAATAACATAAATATGTGTGTATACTTTTTATCTGGGTATCACGCGAGCGAAGCCGCGGGCGGAAGCTAGTGTTAAATAAGATTTAAAAAATGTTTATACGCATAATACAACGATTTAATAGCGTCGGTAATTCGATTTTTGTATGTACATATAAACCGCAGGTAGGTAGGTAGGTATGCGTAAATTATGTTTAGCAAATCTTAGAAACCAACTCGAAGGTTTTAAGTAACATAACACGTTTTATCAGACTACTACTCCTTAATAGAGTTTAAAATTAGTAGATTGTTTTACAAGGGACTAAACCATCCCATTATATACGAGGTTGTTATACTCCCGAGCGTAGCGAGGGAGGATGACAAGACCGAGTTATAATGGGTGGTTTTGGCCCGAGTAAAACACTCTACTTTTCACTTCGATTGCGAGAAAATAAAACAATTCAAAATTAGTCAATTTTCAGAAATTTTATTAAAAATTAATCAACCTTCATAAAACATCTCCAAGACGGTTCTATTTTCAAAAAAAAAGATTGACGGAGCACTAAGAAGTCGAGTTTTTATGTAAGAGAACGAATGCTTTGTACGGGCTGATGATGTTAGACAAAAATTAAAAAGAAAAAATACTTTTTAGCCCGAGGTATTAAACTCGAGTTTTAGGCCCGCTAAGCTACACTATTATGATACACTTTATGAGCAAGAGAAGTGAAAAAATATTTTTATTGTTCAAGCGCTTGAACCGAAGCATCAAAAAAATCAAAAGAGACTTGGTATCTTGCCAATGATATTCTTAAGATTTTTTTATACCTGTGAAAACCCCAGTTTACAGTATATCATAATTATTTCAGTCTATATGTAAATGATACTAGTGTGTATTTGGAAGATTTCATTTTTTCTTATTGGCCATCCATCTCTTGACGGAATGACTAGCAGCGATGACGATGGACTAAAGGAGTTACCGAATAATGGCCAAGAGTTAAGAGATACGCGGCCACCTCGAGGCAGACCACCTGCCCGATGCCCGTTGAAGGATATTTAGGAAAGCCAATAGTAGCGTGATAGAGAAGAGGCCTTTCCTCAGCAGAAGCTAAATAGATAGATAGAATTATTGTCTTAGGAGGGTTAAAGTGTTGATATTCTTATGTTCAAATGAAGATTTTTTTTATAGACATAGGCCTCCAGAGTGTGCCACATTAATTCTTTAGACCAGAATGCTTGTAAATAATTCAGTACATATAATTTTGTCAGCATTTTTCTAGAGACTGAAAATACGAGTCAAAGTTCATCTGGTTGCGTCTTGAAGATACGGGCACGGCAGGTCAATGGCGCGTGACGTCATTATAACAATAAATAGTTCCATCTTGTATTCATGTAGATGATATGTGACTAGTATCTATGCTAGTATGCAATGTCAGCCGCACCCAAAAACACGAATTCGCTTTTAAATTTTGAACCACGACCGCGACGTGTCGTCAGAATGTTCTTCGCATAAATTCTTAAAATGTTCTTCGAATTTATAAGCATTCGTTTTAATTTTAAGATTGAGATTGTGACTCAATAAATTGAATTAGCTAGCGTAAACATCTAGTGAGGTTGTAATGTAATAGTCACGGTTAGTGTTTTTTAACAGATTCACGTTTACACCTACTCTACAATATTTTGAAAGCTTAGTCAACTCCAGCTCGATTCATGCGCCTAAATTTAGTACGGTTATTCAGTAAATTTTTTCAAGAAAAGAGAAAATTATATTATTATTTTTTGCAGTAATATAGGTATCTAAATAAAAACCGAATTTATAAAACTCGACAATTCCATTGTTCCGATTTTTAGGGTGTCGTTTCCGAACCGGTGAAACGAATCGAACCCTTAGCTCTGCCTGTCTTAGCCTGTGCTCTGCAAGGAATTTTACTGCCGGCAATCCGATTTTTTCCGTGCCGATATGGCAGACCATACATTTATATAGTAGCTTGTGCACGACCCGTAATTTTACCATCCGTCATTTTACGTTTCTCCATTCCGGGCCGTCTTTTTCCGGTCTGAGATGACAGCAATGAAAAACGTGCCTTATGCACTGCGTCCGTAAAGGCGAAATTACTGTAGCTTATGCTACCGTAATTTCGCCTCTCGCAAAAAAGTTCATTATTTTTATGCATAACAACACAAAATACACATATTTAAAATGTTTTTACAATATCATTTATATTTTATATCATATTTATATTTATATTTGAGACAACCCACAACCGTAGGGTGTGGCGCAGGAGTACTAGGAGGGCTGACCAATAAACATGGTATAAAGCCAGGAGAAAGAAGAAAAGAGAGGAGAAGATTTATAGATCGCCCGGTTATAAGACCCCGTTTAAAATTACCACCCCAACACAAACAAACCATTAAATTATTTATTTACGGATTTTTTTACCTTAGTAACATTTTTGTATTTTAAGAAGATGAAATTCATGAATTGAATCAGGCGTGACTTTGCGGAAATCCATTACAAGATATTTAAAAGATAAAATATTTAGTACAAATTCCGCCAACTCTCTCTGACGAGTTTCATAAAACCTCAACAGAAATTTGACAATGTTTCGCCGTCCCCATAAGGCCCCCCATAAGGCATCATCAGGAAACGATAGACTCGCTGTCCGCCTTCGGCACTCCGCAAAAATTCGCAAACGACAGAAAAAAAGCTTTCTTCTTGGCGCTCGGCGAAGCAACACGTCTGCGAATTTTTGCGGAGTGCCGCCATAACTTCGAAGTTTGCAAAGAGAGAAACCTGTTTTTTTATATGTTATAGAAGGATATCTATTTTACAGGAAAAGAAGTCTGAAATTTATAAATATTATGGAAGTTTAAAGAAAGAAAGAAAGAATGTATTTATTTAGCACACAAAAAGGAAGGTTCACAAACAAAATAATGATAGTATAAGCTAACAAAACAGTTAAGACACAGTAAAAAACACACAACACACATACCTACAATCATTTTCGCCCCTCCTTGTTGCGGCCAAACAGGCTTAGTCTCAGCGAAATGCTGCCACCAAACATGGGATGTAAGGTGGTTTAACTATATTTTACATGAAAATTATAGTGAAGTCTCTAACTAAAACAGTTTTTTCGAAATCTACCAAAATGGGGAGGATGAAAAATAAAAGGGGGGTTGGCTAGGTCGAGTGGGGTATCATATGAAAAGGCTTTACTTGAACATTTTCTAACAATGTTTTTTTTTTACACAGTTTTGCATGATAAAAAAATTTTAATACATGTAAGGAAAACGTTGGTCAAGCTATATGGAGAGTTACACGGGTAAAGAGGGTGTTATATGAAAGGGCTTGATTTGCTTATTCTAATAAAGGACTTTATTCTTATTAATGACGTACAGTTTTGACGACTTCTGTGGCGCAGTGGCCGAGGGTCCGCCTGAGACGCAGAAGGTTGTGGGTTCAATTCCCGCCGCGGGACAAATATTTGCATGTTCTGCAGATATTTGTCTCGGGTCTGGGTGTTTTCTATGTATGATATGTATGTATTTACAAAAAAAAAGTATATCAGTAAATATATCAATCATGTGGTTCCCATAACACAAGCTCCGCTTAGTTTGGGGCTACATGTTGCTGTGTGATAGTCCAGCACTATTTATTTATTTATCTTTCAATTACGAACAAAACTTACTAATAACAAAAATACAACGGAATTGAGAACCGCCTCCTTTTTTGAAGTCGGTTAAAAAAGTACTACATAATTCCTTCATTAACTGTTTCAAATTACGGTGGTCAGCCACGTTTGCAACTATCTTTAAAAAAGCGAAGTATAAAGAGGGATAGGATTTTTTCTACCCCTCTCTATACATCGAGTGTGAGTGAGAAAACTATATATTTCCCTCAATCGAACTCACTTTCTCAATCTATCTCGTTCTTTAAAAACCTGTCGTGACCCTTTGTAGTTTATTTGTTTACTTACCATGTTGATTTGTATACAGAGTAATTTTTGGGGACAAGCCCTAGTTCCTAAATTATTCAAGGGGTCAACTCATCCGAAGTGGATGAGATGACCACTTACTCCATCTCTTCTTAGGTATGATATCCACGACAATACAATCTTGAATGTATGAATTAGACTTAATTGACGTCACCTGCGGTGGGCGAGTCAACTCGCACTTAACCGGTCTTGTTATTTAATGAAATTAAACAAATTCAAAACAAAGTCATTAGTTGTCAAGAAGGTTCAAACAAACAAAATTATGTTGAAATAGTTATCTGGTCAGCTATTATGTCATCAACATTTAAAAAGTCGAGTTAGACAAATAAAATATTATAGGTAAGAAGTAGAAAAGCATGAGTCAGACACAGATACAGTTTTTTATATTATAATTTTCATAGATGAGTCATAGATGCTGTGTATTTATAGAGGCTTACTTGATAACGTTCATTAATTCGCTCACGATTATGTTGAATACATTAACATTAAACTAGAATAGTAGGTATTATGCGTAAGTATTGAAACTAATACCACAGCACAGCTACAACATCACCTAGCCGGCGACAGGCAGGGGCGGATTTCCCAATAGGCCAAGTAGGCCCGGGCCTAGGGCGGCGAAATTTAGGGGCGGAAACACTTGGTGAAATAATGAATGAATAAAACTTTAAGACCACCAAAATAAGAGCAGATCAAGCATATCATTATATTAATATAACTATTTTAGCAAATCATCTACTTGTATTCGCACTGAATACCAGTTTTTTCACTTACAGAGTGGGTTTAAATCGAATCACGATTTTCGAAGAGCTAAAAACAAAGAGCAGTCATGAGGGTTTTTTGAAATTGTTTGCGAACGAGTAATGGGGCGGCAAACTTTAGTATGTCTAGTCCTCTCTGTATTCTGTGGTCTAGGGCGACCAACGGATCAAATCCGCCCCTGGCGACAGGCAGCAGCGTCGTCGGCGGCCGTGCGTTCTGTACTCTGTGATCCCCAACCCGCATGCTCAGCGTGGGGTTATGGGCATATCCCCCTTCTGATTAGGTTAGGCATTTGTCCAGCAGTGGACTGATATAGGCTGGTGTTGTTGTTACTATAGTTTTTGGATAAACAAGTACCAAACATAAAAAACCGAAGAAAACCTTTCATTCCTCTCTCATCATCTCCTCTTCTGGAATTGCATTGGTGTCTTGTTGCAAAATAAATAGATCGTAAAGGAGTAGGTAGATGTATTAGTTTGCCTGCCGATTATATTGTTTAGCACTGATGCAAAAATATGAAAAACATCCCAGCCATTCCCAGCGTGAACATAACCTCCGGAAGGGCAAATACATAATTTTGAAGTTTGTGTTTTGTTTCAACGGAAACATAAAATATGGGGATCCTTTGAGGTCCAACGGACGCGACATTGCTTGACATTGCAAAATAATTGTAAGTAGATATTTAGCAAAGGCATTGAGGTATTATTTGAAGGTTAGTGATAAAAAGGTTAAGTATTTGTGGTTATATTATAGCTGTTGCATTAATTTATATATACCTAACGATGAGCAGTTTGTACATAAAATAAAAGTAAAAATGTCATTTAATCTACTCGGCAAAACCCTTCTCCAGCGTAGCGAGACGTTCTTGAATAGGCCCTAAGAGTACTAGACGAGACGCCCGAGTAAAGACAGTAGAGTTTAAGCATGCAGTCATAAATATATTCCTTACATTGTAAATTGGGAATAACGCATAACAATCAATTACCACGTTGACTTTTCACCGCTATACGTGTGGTTCCAATGATCATGAGTCCAGCCAGCATCAATTAGACGCCTCCGATCCATCTCGAGGTCACCAGTCAAGTGGAGCCCCAATAAATAGTGTCAATCTTATTTTAAAAGTTAGCGTACATTATAAATTATACCGTAATTGTTTCTAGCAGTTTCATTATTTGTCCAATGTAGCTTAGCGCCGGCTATATTTAATGCAGTTGATAAGCGATTATTCTCGTGTTAGTGCGGTGGAAACGAAAACATTTACCTCATTAGCAATTTACTGTACACTATCTACCTAGTTTGTTGGATGCAAAAATGGCAATTTGTTATATTTGCATAACAGTAATGATAACTTAATATTTTATGAAAATACTATGTTTGTTAGCACTGCATAACTCACCTTCTTCTAGGCAAGCGACATTTTAGACCTCATCTTCACCTGTTTCAGGTAAGATAGTGGTCAAACTCCCTTTAATACGATGCAATGCAATTGGTTGTATTTTAAATAGTACCTTATGCACACGGGTTTGCTCAAAATTGAATAAAAAACTGCATGAACTGATTCCTGGACTAGACCTCTAGACCTATGTAGTTCCAGAACTACGTGTAAAATTTCAGCTCACTCCTTTCAGTAGTTTTAGCGTTAAAGTATAACAAACAGTAATTTGAAACATTTTTCATTCACATCTGAAATTTTTATAATATTAGTAGGATGAAGCTAAAGATTTTAAACAAAATATTTCTATTGTTCATAAGTGTAAAGGCGCTCCAGGGGTGAAGAAATAAACTGACAGATGACCTAGCAATTTTCGAGACTATTCAATGCCGGAACTACCTCATCATCATCAGCCTATACAACAGTCCACTGCTGGACATAGGCCTCCCCCGATGAGCGCCATTTGCGTGTCTTCAGCTCTACGCATCCAATTTCTACTAGCAGCCTCACCTACTAAACAAAAAATTAAATCAACGAAATACTAAAATCAAATGTGCCAGCAGACGTCCACTCTTAGTCTACAGATAAAATTGTAACGAAAACAGCGCCACAATCCACATCCATCCACCGATTTCCTGGATAGCGAATTCAAGCTAAAAGTGGATGAACGTAAGCTCAACACATTTGACCCGACCTAAATTAGAAACGAGGGCGATGGCAATATTATGGTAGAAGGAAATACTTGTGAAGTCTCGTCTGGCGCCCACTTTGTTTAGTTTGCTTTGACTTACCTAGTAAATTAAACTGAAGCCTAGACGAACTCTATAACCAAATGTAAATAGGTTGTTACTGAAACACAAAAGGCCTATGTTGAGTAAAATTAACCTTCACCTTCATCATAATCGGCCTACAGCAGTTAACTGGACATAAGCCTCCCCTAATGAGAGCCTGCATTGCACCCTGCCCCAGCTCGACGTAACCAGCTTCTACCAAAATTAACTAATTATTTTCTATTTAAACAAATGTTCAGAGTTTAAATAATTAATAATAATAAGACACCAGAGTTGGCTACTAACTCATACGAAGAAGACGAAGAATTATGTATGTATTGCAAACCCTCGCGAATAGGCAGTGGTGTCCTTTCCTTAATAACTTTAATGTTTTTTAAAATAGAGAGAAAATGAGATAATCTAGCATGGAGTTAAGTCAAAAACTTCCGAAGGTTTTCCAGCATTTTTACAATCACCAAGAACACTTGTCGCGTTCACAACGCAATATGACAACATCGGATTACAGATGAATGCTGACCTTTGCACTCTTTTTACGATCAAATCAGAGACATCCCAGTAGTTAAATCAGATTGTACAATGAATTCTGTTGGTAATTTTGTCATCATGTAATTGAACAAGATCAATGCACGGAGCGTGCATGTCTTAGGAGATGAGTGCAGAAAGAATACTTTTTTTCTGTACAAGATATTTCATAGGTTGATGGAATTATGATCCATCACGATTACCAGTTATCAAGTTTTTAGCTTTGTATTACACAAACTGATCAACGACAGTTGAGTGGCGTGTATAATTTCCCTTTGATGCCTGCGTGAGGTTCACACAAACCACTTACTAGCTGGTTAATACGTAGTGATTTCGAATGAACATGCCTAAATAATGAAATATCAAGTGGTGTAAGGGGGCGTCCATTTTAAGGGGGAGTTCCGGCAAATCTCACTATACGGTATTTTTTTTCCATAAGAAAAATAAAGTAATGCCCATCAATTCCACGCAGGCCAAGCCGCGGGCAGTGCTAGCTTATAATATTAGTGCGATATTATGTTTATTTGCATTAATAGTGTCATTTCATATCATAATAACATGTATTTCAAGCAATAAATATTACTTTTACTTTTACTTTACTTTAATTTTAATTTAGCACTTTATACTTGAAAAATACTTAAAAGCTGCATATTTTGTACGTTTTTTTTTCTATTTAAATGTAGTAGCTTAGTTGGCAACACTGCGCAACGACGAAGGGCCCGCTATTTAAAATAGTATGGGCTGTGGTATAAAATTTGACTTGTCTAAGTGCTTATTTTGTAAGTTTACAGAAATAAATATAATGACTTCCATTCTTGACACCTGCATAACTTTTAGCTTTTGAGGCACACTTGATAGGAATCTGTCACTAAAAAGAACTAAGCAGTTTGGTGTAATAAACCCAACGAAATCAACTTATGAACATCATACCACATTTTGAAAAATCTCACGTGAGATTTCGGATGGGGTCGAATCGCCAAAACCACCACACGTAATTAATGAACGCCCCCTAAGCTTGAAATACTAAATACGATACAACAGCATTGTAGCTTTGAAATAACCCGAGCTTTCATACGGAAGCTGAGATATGAAACTGGAGAACAACATCCTATCATAAGCCCTGAGATCATTGCCCCCCTGAACGGAACTGAAATCTTAGTGTAAAGCTAGGTACACCAAGACGTTGTCGCCGGTGTCATGTTTCCTCTTCAATTCTCCAGAGTGACATGTCCGCATTGCGCGACCGCGTGGGCAATAACAGAGTTAGGCATCGGCACGTGCTAGCTAATGATAAGGGGTTAGGCTGGATGCGGGTTTAAGTGTCTAAGTTGTTTCCTTTACGAGCAGATAGATTAGGGCCTACTTGTAAGGCATCTGTCTATTACACAGAATAGATAATAGGTATTGTATTACATTAGATATACAATTAGTATTGTGTGCAGAAATGCGAGATATTAATTCAGTTCAGACTATAACTGTTATTATTAATATTGGTTGCTTATGCAGGTACTAACCAACCTGAAGTGTAAAGAGAAGCAGAGTAAAATACAAATCCTTAATAGTTATCAAGTTCCTGCTGGAAATTTGACATTAACATGAAAACACGACACGACTAGAACTTGTATACTTTTCCTGATAGTTTAATTATAACTCACAAGCTTGCATTTTGCATTGTGATTTTATTAGGCGCTCTCCTACACAATGCGCCTTTTCGTATGTTTCTACGTAAATGCTAAGCATTAAGGTTAACCTATCGTGTATTCAAAAGGCGCTTAGCTAAGAAGATTTTTATGTTTTACTAGCTTTCGCCCGCGGCTTCGCTCGCCTTAACAGTTAAAGTTATACTTTTTGTATCTATCGGGAACCTTTTCTTTGGGTAAAAAGTACTCTATGTCCTTTCTGAACCCCTAACAATGTGTACGCGAAATTTCATGTTTTCGGTTGTGTAGCTAAGGCGTGAAAGCGAAGGTAACAAACAAACATCCATTATCGTCCAGGCAGCTTTTGTTTATTTGTTGTTTGTTAACAATATTACCCCTACTGGCCTCGAGTTAAAAGGTGGGTGATGTTACCCATCTTCTGATGCAATCCCTGCAATGAAATAGGACCTAACTTCTACAATGACCACTTTTATTACGAGCTATTTAGGTCAAACGATCACTATGAATTAGACTTGACCAAAAGGAACAAACAACAAGCAACAATGTTTCTTGTAAAACTAGAATATTTGAGACAAAGAGAAACAAGCTGTGTATTGTTTTGTGAAGGCGCCAGTCACAGATTAGCTAAAAGTGACTGACACCACGTAGTGATGTGATAAAAATGTGCACACATGTTAGATTTGAAAACTTGTTATTTTCTTATGGTACCAAAGTATTATGAAAATAATGAGTATTTGAAAGGAAAGCGAAAAGAGTTAAAAGACACACAAAAATCAGACTTCAAAAATTTAGGAAAAAGGTTTTGCCAGGTTGCCAGGCCAAGCTGTGACTACCTTACGTGCTACAAATTTAAGAAGGCCAAGCTGTGACTACCTTACGTGCTACAAATTTAAGAATGAAAACTATGTAAATGATGTAGAAAAAAACAATTACCGACGATTCGAGGATACTATTGAATAAAGGATGTGTATCGAAGTTAAAATCGACATTACGAATCAGATTTATAAATATTTGCAAATTAATAATCATTATAAGGATGGGTTATTGTTCGCTACAATTCTATTTTTCTAATAAACTCATCGGTTTATTAAGATTGGCCATTGTAGCGTCAAAACACACTATAACGCTAATATAATTACGCGACGTAAGTTCGGCATGATAACGCCTGCAATGCTATTTGAATTACAGATGAGATGAGACATTATGCTGAAATTACGTTGCGTTATGGCATACAGCCGAACTTGTCAAAATCAGTTGCGGAACTTACGTCGCGTAATTTTCGGCATAGTGTGTTTAGACGCGAAGTTAGTCACATTGCCTTATTCCACACAGATAGCAGAAAAATCAAACAATCATTAGAACAAAATAAATATGATTTCAAGAATTTACTACTATCAGAATAGCATGGGCACCGAAGAGGTTGGATTTTTTTTCTTTTTATAATAAATTTATGATGGGCACAAACATAATAAGTTTTCAAAGCACATCACTACGAGTTACAGACTATCGCTGAATTAACAGTACTTACTTAACTTAAAAGGCAAGAATTATGGGGTATAATATTCAACAATATTATCGTTTGTTCTCGTATGAGACTTAGTCACCGATTACGTGGAACTGTATTTACTGTTAAATCGCTTTCGTTCGACATAAAGACGAGGAGAAAGGCAGTTAATCTGCCTGTCTCACTCCTCGGCGCAGTTGGATGGGCTTAGACTGCTGGTCCATTGACAAAAATAATTACATAAGAGAAAAAATAAAAATTTATAATACAAATTGAGACAAAAATAATAATAATTCTAATAACAGACCTTCTTATAATTTAAATATTCATTAATGTCATAAAAACAATGCTCCAACAACCAGATCTTCACTTTTCTTTTAAATAAATAAATAAATAAATAAATAAATAATGCGGGACGTAATCACACAGCATCATGTAGCCCCAAACTAAGCAGAGCTTGTATTATGGGAACCACATGATTGATATACTACACATATATTTTTTTTTTTGTAAATACATACATATCATACATAGAAACACCCAGACCCGAGACAAATATCTGCAGAACATGCAAACATTTGTCCCGCGGCGGGAATCGAACCCGCAACCTTCTGCGTCTCAGGCGGACCTTCGCCCACTGCGCCACAGAGGCCGTCATAAATTAATAATAAATTTAAACTTAGTTCCTTAAAATCATTTGGTAATTTGTTGTAGATTGTAATGGCGTGATGGTAAACGTTCCGCTTAACAATTTGTAGACGACACGGAGGTACATACAGTTTATATCTGTGTCTCGTGTTCTTTGATAGTGCCTCTGAGTGTGTTTTGAAATAGTGAGGATATTGTTTGACAAACACACATATATCACTGATGTACATACACGGTAATGGAAGGATCTTGAACCTTTTAAATAATGGTTTGCAGCTATCCATACTCCATGCGCCACATATAGCACGAATGCATTTTTTCTGTGTTTTAAAGGCTTTATCGGTATCAGAGAGTGAGCTATAGCATGCTAAGGGGGCTGGTACTCCGACTATAATACCAAAATTACCAGTAATTGGTTTATCGCTTAGCAAAAAGCAATCAAAGGAAATCGAGCCCGCATTACTAACTAAGTCAATATTCACTAGTTAATTCTCTACCTTGACTAACACAAACACATGAATCAACGATAAGCGCGATAGTGAACGATGACATAAGATTTATTAGAGGTTTCCGGATTTTCTGAAACGAACAAAAGACCACTGTCTACTAATGCACTTAGAATCGTCTCTATATAGAAGTAATATATGTATATCAAACGAAGCGCTGGTGTCGTGGCTTACTTGGGAGTTATTCTTATCAGATCATATTGGGCAAACACACTCGGTCCGGTCACTACTTGGATGGGTGACCGTTTAGTGGCATTTCGAACTGACCTTCATGCTTCGGAGGCACTTTAAGTTTTTAGTTCCAGCTTTTTGAGTGTTTAAGCCCTGTTTGGAAACCTTCGACGAAATTAAAACTCCAACTTCAGAGTTGGCCGAAGAAGACTAAGTTCATAAACTAAAAATATAGGTATAACCGAAATAATAATAGGAGTCCATATCATAAAGAAAAAATACATGTAGGTAGGTAAAACCTGGGTAAAATAAGAAAGAACCAAGTAACAAAAACTTGCCAAGTGCGAGTCGGACTGGCGCACGAAGGGTTCCGTGCGGTTGTATGGGAGCCAATGAGTCCCACTTAAATATTCATTTTATTCGGTTTTTAGTAAGTATTTGTTATTAAAGCGGTAACAGAAATACATCATCTATGAAAATTTCAACTGTAGCTATCACGGTTCATGAGATACAGGCTGATGTCAGGCTGATGTCAGACAGTGGAGTCTTAATAAAAGGGTCCCGTTTTTATCCTTTGGGTACGGAACCCTAAAAAAAAGTTAATCTTAAATAACTAAACTGTAATTTAACTAAGATGAATTAGGTATTAGTGGATCTAATATCACTATTTTACTTTTGAAAACTGATGACTTGTCAATGTTTTAAGTACATCTCTGGAATAATTTATGTACTAGAAATAAAGCAGAAGCTTATTATGCCCGCCGCTTCGCACGCGTGGTACCAGGATAAAAAATAAGCATATCATTTGTAAATCCAGGTCAACTACAAACATGTACATGGACAAACTATGTACATATTCTACAAAATTTCATCCAATTCCGTTCACCCGTTACGGAGTTGAGTGGAGATAGACATACACTCACACACACAAACTTTCATATTCATAATATTAGTGTGATGTGATGTCCCAAAATTGTATGATTAGCTTAGGTCTAAGTATAGCAATTATACCTAATAGGTACTTAACTTTAGTTGGCAGTGGGTTTAACTAAAAAATGCATCAAGGTGAAATAATTGAATCGCGTGAGGGGATTAAGACATTCATGACTCAATTACCTGGAAAAAAGGCAAAATATTCATGAAACGAAACAGGTAAAAGATGCAAACAGCTGTTAGGTACAGTTAGTACATAACAGTATGAGTAACATGATATTTTCATATCATGCCTACGCTGCAGTTGCATAGAAATTGGTTTTAGTAAGAGGAATAAACTGATTCCACACTTTTCTAGAAATTAAAATGTTGTATTCCTTTCTCTAATTATTAGACCAGATAATACTTGGCTAGGAAATTATTAATGAAGAAATATTTCACCTCGTGAATTAACTATTACTGCTTGAAACCAGCAATATTACCAAGCTTGTAGGTAAATGAAAAAGCTTTCCACTTCGTCCCAAAAATACTTAATAAATAAAACCTTTGATCCGTAAGTTCTTTTAAAAACAACTATACATACAGAATTTTTATTTTTATTTTATAATAAGTATTTCATGAAGCTGAGTTCGCCTAGACCAAAAAACCGGACCAAAAAAAGTGCGAGTAGAACTCGCCCACGCAGGGTTCCGTACCGTTGTATGGAAACCCCACTTAAATATTTATTTTACTCTGGTTTTAGTTTTGGTTGTTATAGCGGAAATACATTATCGGCAACAGAAATACATTATCTGTGAAGTTCATGAGATACTGCCTGGTGACAGACAGACGGACAGATAGACAGACAAACGGACACACAGACAGACGGACAGTGGAGTCTTATTAATAGGACCTATAATACGGTTTTTGCCTTTGGTTACGGAACCCTAAAAACAGAACTATAATGTTCATAATGGAATAAACTAATTAAATTTTTCGAAACGATTGTTGCACGAACGGGATTCGAACTCCTGCTCCCGGATCAGAAGTCGGGGTACATCCGACTAGACCACCACAGTTCGACATATGATTAAATTTTCGAAGGGTACAGAGGCCGGAGCACGAATATTTTGACATGTCGTATCGTATGTGTATCTCGGAATTCAGGCCAATAAAAAGCGTAGATTCATGCATTGTTATTGGCCAAAATTTTTCGTTACGCTGATGCTGGGGCCGCACCTACATTAATCCTGACGAAGCAATACGTGTCATTGTCAAAGCTTCGTGTGGTTTACGTGAACTAACCCTGTGTGCAGCCCGAGCTATCGCGACGATAGTCGATAATGGGCGGCCACATCAGCGTGTACCGTATAATTGCACGAAGTCGCGGTAAGCACAGGTGCAGCCCCAGCAATGAAATGACATGTCAAAATATTATTGCTTCGGCCTCTGGTAGTTTTTTTCCCACACTAATGCTTGCCAATTTATAATCGGGGCGGACAGGCTCGAAATAGATCTAGATACCACGTCTTTATGAATGAATCTATTTTATTTTTGGCTTGTTAGTAGTTGCACTTAATAATTTCTAGTTATTGCGATGTGTAGGTATATTTTTTTGTATTAATGTACTACTTTTTTTTATAAAATTTATTAATGGTTACTCTAAGTTAAAACATTACAAAACTAAATAGAAGTTTTTTGAAAGCTGCCAATGATTCACTATCAAAATATTTTGAAATGGCAATCAAGTATAAGATTGCTCTAAGTTAAAACATTACAAGACCAAATAAAAGTTTTTTGAAAGCTGCCAATGATTCACTATCAAAATATTTTAAAATGGCAATCAAGTATAAGATTTAGCATTATTTAACTAAATCAAGATACAATAGATTTAAAATGTACATAATTACAGAGCTATATGGTGACATCATTGGAATGCCACATAAATAAAATCAGTAAGTTATATATAAACCTAAAGTAGAGAACAATATCATCGATAAAATTGAATTCATTTTGTGTATCCTTTTGACAATTCCGACAGGTAGAGGTGAGATAGCGACGATACACAGAAAGGAAACTCAACCTGCCTAGCCTACAGTTTGTATTTACCTACTCTATGTATTGTTTAACCCTATTCTAAATACTAATATATTGATACAATCTATCTTGTACATGCATGGCTGATAATAGGAAATACGATAATAAACCATTTTCTAGTTTAAATGATTCACTTTCACAGATTTTTTTTGTGTGAGTGTCAATTATCAACTGCAGCAGTAGTGTTAAGTTAACTGGCATTTGGTAATGATAATACTCATTCATATTTGAAGATAAAAAAACAGCAATCCGTATTTCTCGAAACTATTACTACACTACAATAGGTATTCATATCAACTGTAGTTCTTGGAAGATAAGAAAAGAAGGAAAATTTGCTGTTCATTGTTAAGAATACTAGTTAGGTCTGCCTGTATTCATGCAACATCAAACGAAAATGATCGACAAACAAATTAACGAATTCCGCGCTATCTCTGTATTTAAACTGGTTATTAATAAACTATTTACTTTGGAGTCTGAAGAATTCACCACTGACACTACCAAGTTCCTTGAGACACGATCTTCTTTGTCAATATCATTCATAACTTTTATAGACATGCACAATAGACATGTTATTAACCATGTGGTTTGGAAGCTATATTATATACATATACAGCTTCACGACTTTTTCCCCATTATGGATATCTTCAGATATTGCTCAGTACGTAAATCTATTGAGAATACCCTAAAGGGGGTAGTCAGAGGCAAGTCCAAACATTACGTTCGATACATGCCCACTTTTTGCAAGCAGCTAGCATTCCACGTGACAGGTTGCAAGCCCATCGCGGCTTTTTATTGGAACACTAACCTAGCACATACCTTTCGAACTTTTTAGTTCGAGGGCATGCCGGTTTCCTCACGTTGTTTTCCTTCACTGTTTCAAGCTCGTGGTAATGCGCACATAAATTTTTCTAAACGAAAAATCCATTGGTGCACGGCTGGGATTCGAAACCACGACCTCCAGATCTTAAGTCAGGGTACATCCCACTAGGCCACCACGGCTCGATACAAGCGATATTATTGTAGTACTTTTTAAATATTGGTAAATGGTATGGTCGATCACAATAGGTCTTTATGGCCGCAGTGATATGAAAGCCACGCAAATATGGGTAGCATCGTAACATAAAGTAAAAGTGCTTCCTAAATGATGATAATTTTTTATAATCCTGATCGAGAATAAACACCTGGAGTTGAATTCGTCAATAAAAGAGCAACAATCAAACCATAATATTGTAATTTAGCCTACAGCTCGTGGGTCGGCAGTAAACTTAAACAAATAACCTTATGACGACTCTATTGGGATGTCCTGTCTTCATAGCAAGGCTTGTTGTTTTGTTGCTCGGTATCACTCGCTCAACTACCGTTTACGAACATCTCTATACCAAAGAGTTTTGATGCTCTATACATAAATCCATAATGGGAGTGTAAGGGGGTTCCAACCCTTATCTTCGGAACCCAAGCCAACCCCACCTGCACGTGGTGCACCCTGCTAAACAACGAACGGGGCTCTGGCGGCCGGCTGATTGCGGCATAGCACAGCCTACATCGGCACAGCTAAATCCCCTGGCCACCGACGGGCAGCAGCGTCGGTGGTGCGAGAAGCTGTGCCCTGCGATCCCCAACCCGCATGCCCAGCGTGGGGATTATGGGCATATCCCCCTTTATTAGGGGAGGCCTATGTCCAGCAGTGGACTGATATAGGCTGGTGTGGTGTGGTGGATACATAAAACACCCCAATAATGTCAGTGTGACACAGTGGTCCGCAACCATTCATATAAATAATTTAGGTACTTCCGACTAAAACGAGATGCATCAGTGTTGTATAGAAATATTCCGATCAAGAGTCGATTTATCAAGCTCTAAAACAGGTACATATTAAAATATATTACCTTGAAATATCTAAACTTAAAAAAGATAATTAATAAATAAATAATGCCGATTCATATAAACTTCAAAATCCTAAACTAATTATAGTTATATTGCCAGAAATGTAGTACCTACTTAAAGAATACAATAATGTAAGTATTTCGACCATTATAAAAAACAAATTTTTAACTTGTGCTTTTTAAACTAATGTAGGTATTTAAAAATAAGAGAATGTGATTTTATATGTCACGAGCATTATGAATCATAAGCATTATACAGTCATTATATTATTAATACAATAAACTTATATATTTTAAGCATTATTATATGTTTCGAAAATTATCAATTTTGAGGCTTCAACATTTATTAGTTTCATATATTTTGATATTGTAGCCTCTAAAACATTACAAGTCTTGTTTCTAATGTAGAAATAAACATTTTGGTTCTCACGCCATTGTCATCCAAAGACTACCTCGATAACAAACTCCAATTTATTAGGCTTACACTACACCCATACATACGCCTACTTGCATTCAGAGGTCATTTCACAATGCCGAAATGATTATAAGTAGGTAGGTAAGGTATCATTTTGCTCATTATCTAAATATATCGTGCACTTAAAGCTTCAACAGCGTTCTTCATATTCTTTGTTTGAGCATGATAAGAAGAATATAAACTTTGCTACAAATAATTCTTTTTTTTTCCTCCTAGCTTTTGTAAGTGAAAATAGATGGGTAGATTTTATTTGGATAGATCGAGTTGCTGGTTTTCCTAGTTGCTCCTAGCTTTTGTAAGTGAAAATGGGTAGGTAGTGGTTAATTGGATAGTTTGAGTAGCTGGTTTTCTTAGTTGGATTTTGTAAGTAGAGTTTATTTGGACAGATGAGTAGCTTGTTTTCTTAGTTTCTCCAAAATGTTGTATACAAAAATGGATAGGCGGAGTTTAATTAGATAGATCGAGTAGCTGGTTTTCTTAGTTGCATCTAGATTTTGTATACAAAAATGGATAGGCGGAGTTTAATTAGATAGATCGAGTAGCTGGTTTTCTTAGTTGCATCTAGATTTTGTATACAAAAATGGATAGGCGGAGTTTAATTAGATAGATCGAGTAGCTGGTTTTCTTAGTTGCACCTAGATTTTGTATACAAAAATGGATCGGCGGAGTTTAATTAGATAGATCGAGTAGCTGATTTTCTTAGTTGGTCCTAGCTTTTGTAAGTGAAAATGGATACAAAAAAAAACAAACAAACAAACATCTTCACGACTTTTTCCTCATTATGGGTATTGTCAGATATTGCTCAGTACGCATATCTATTGCGGAGGTAGTCAGAGGCAAGATCAAACATTACATTCGATACATGCCCACTTTTTGCAAGCAGCTAGCATTCCAAGTGACAGGTTGCAAGCTCATCGCCGCATTTTATTGGAACACTAACCTAGTACATACCTTTGAACTTTTTAGTTCGAGGGCATGCCGGTTTCCTCACGATGTTTTCCTTCACCGTTTCAAGCTCGTGGTAATGCGCACATAAATTTTTCGAATCGAAAAATCCATTTGTGCACGGCTGGGATTCGAACCCACGACCTCCACATCTTAAGTCGGGGTACATCCCACTAGGCCACCATGGCACGGTGAAAATGGATAGGTAGAGTTTTTATGGATAGATCGAGTAGCTGGTTTTCTTAGTTGCTCCTAGATTTTGTATTTAAAAATGGATAGGTGGAGTTTAATTGGATAGATCGAGTAGATGATTTTCCTAGTTGCTCATATTTTTGTTTGTGAAAATGGATAGGTAGAGTTTATTTGGATAGATCAAGTAGCTGGTTTTCTTAGTTGCTCTTAGATTTTGTATTTAAAAATGGATAGGTGGAGTTTAATTGGATAGATCGAGTAGATGATTTTCCTAGTTGCTCATATTTTTGTTAGTGAAAATGGATAGGTAGAGTTTATTTGGATAGATCGAGTAGCTGGTTTTCTTAGTTGCTCTTAGATTTTGTATTTAAAAATGGATAGGTGGAGTTTAATTGGATAGATCGAGTAGATGATTTTCCTAGTTGCTCATATTTTTGTTAGTGAAAATGGATAGGTAGAGTTTATTTGGATAGATCGAGTAGCTGGTTTTCTTAGTTGCTCTTAGATTTTGTATTTAAAAATGGATAGGTGGAGTTTAATTGGAAAGATCGAGTAGATGATTTTCCTAGTTGCTCATATTTTTGTTAGTGAAAATGGATAGGTAGAGTTTATTTGGATAGATCGAGTACCTGGTTTTCTTAGTTGCCGGTTCAATTAATTCGGTCGTCCTGTCGGCCCTACGGGAGCCAAGTTATCTTGATATACTTAAGTACCTTTCCTTAAAGATTTTTAACCTTTTTATTCTATGTAAATTGTAAGGAACTTACAAAACATTTTAATAGGGATGAAAATGTATATAAATAAATGAATCCTAAATGAATGTATATTAAAAGATTATCAGAAGAATTTAAATAAACGATTCACCTTGTGGAAATATTATTTATTTATATACATATGAGTAGATAATAGAGCCACATGTTCTATCCTAACACAGGTGTCTTCATATCAATGCGATTGTACCGTGGAAACGGCCGTTTTGTTTTGGTTGAATCTCTCCATATTTACTAATAGAGCTCGCCTATTATAATAGGCGTATTTTGATTATATTTTCATTCGATAGAATAAAAATATTTTGGCAATAGTCATGTAATAATCCTGCGAACCTTTGTAGAAAGATATTATGATTATGCAATGAATGGGGAATACCATCTCATACAAGAAAGTATTACAGATGCTGGTAACCACATCCGGATTGACGCATCCACTTTAGCAGCTAAACGGATATCAAACGGGTTCATCTCCCGTCATAAACGATTTGTCTGAAACCATCTGTACTCTTTTCAATAGAACCTAACACCACCAAACCACAAACACGACACTAGCCTATTTTAGTCCACTGCTGGACATAGGCCTCACATAATAAAGGGGGATATATGCCCACAATTCTCACACTGGACATGCAGGTTGGGGATCATAAGACACAGCATCTCGCAACGCGCCAACGCTGATGCCTGTCGACAGTCAAGGAATTTAGCTGTGGCATGGCGGTGTTAGGTGTGCTATGCCGCATTCAGCCGGCCGCGAGAGCCTCGTTTGTTAGGCAGGTGAGGTTAGCTGGGATTCCGAAGATGAAGGTGACATCCTCTTATAGACGCAATTAAAAAATCTTTTAGCCCTGATGTAATGTTTACAATCTTTATTTTTTTATTGATATTTTGTAATGTTACTGTTTATGCGTGTTTACTTGGCAGATACGAGTAGTTTGTTTATGTTACTTTGAATTTTGTGAGTGGGTCATTAAATGGATTCTCTTCTTGTTCTCCTTATAGTTATATACCAATACTAGTTATCAGTACATTTGCAAGACCGATACGAACGAGTACAAACCAAGTGCATACTGTTCTAAATACCTATACTTATATTAACGATATGGTCATCACTATACAAATTGCAAGCTCTGTACTTTTAGATTTTATTGTGCTATCAATAAACCAACTATTGTGACTTTTCTATACATGGTGTTTTAGGAAGTGTCAAGCGTAAGTGCAAAGGTACTTGCACTTGAAGGGATACTCGAATCACCCCGAAAACTATAACACATAAAGGGCAATCAATTGATGGGTAACTTACATTGGTGTGATTCGTAAACCCTTGTAATTCGCAACCTGGAGACGCTCTACCTTGCCTTCCATTTAGCACTTATTCCTGGGACACACTGTGTTCCAAATCGAGATTAGCAACAACTTTCTGTAGTTTTTTTGAAAGCTGTCATGTTTGTAATTTGATATTTTAGTCTACACCTGCGACGTTGCAGAAAGGTTAATGATTTTATTTTTACCAGACTGTATGTCTTCTTATGTAGGTATTAATATACATAAACATAAAATTTTATACTCGTATTGGTAATAAGTAATAACCAACCAAACTATAGGTTACAACAATCTAATGTCTATGTTAGAAACATTATATTTTTAAATAAAAATACATTCAATAATAGAGTACCTAAGAGCTTACTTAAATAAAAAAATATGCGTTACTAAAAGGTGATACCTTGATGAACCATCATAATCATCATCATCATTAACCTATAGCAGTCCACTACTGGGCACAGGTCTCTCCCAAGAGTCGCTACTGAACCCGATCCTTGGCTCTTTTCATCCACTGTCTGCCAGCCACATTTACGCAGATCATCACTCCCATCTAGCCAGGGCGTTTTACGCTTGGCTTTACTAAACGCGGTCTCCACTCTAGCTGGTCAGCACTCTAGCTACACGTTTAGTCTAGCAGTTGTTAGTTCTAGCGGCATCTACGAAATTACTACCTTATAATCAGCACTTCCCGTGTCACAGAACACCATAGATGCCGTACCATGGTTGTTGACATAAAACGCACGTGCTGTTGAGATAACGAATATTGTCAGTGCATTTAAAATGATATCTTGTAAATAATGTGCAGTGTAGGTTAGATACTGCAGAGTACTTACAGCAAAAAATAACTTTTTCACTCTTGTTTTTCATTATCGACGACCTCTGTGGCGCAGTGGGCAAAGGCTCGCCTGTGACGCAAATGGTTGCGGGTTCGATTACCACCGCGAGACCAGTTTTTGTATGATCTGCCAATATTTGTTTCGGGTCTGAGTGTTTTCTATGTATATCTATGTTATCTAAAGTCGTATAACAAACGGGGCTCTGGCGGCTGGCTAGATACGGCATTGGACAGTCTAAGCCGGCACAGGCAAATTCCTTGACCGCCAACGGTGCGAGAAGCCGTGCCCTGCGATCTCCAACACGCATGCCCAGCGTCGGGATTATGGGCATATCCCCCTTTAGGGGAGGCCTATGTGCAGCAGTGGACTGATATAGGCAAGTGGTGGTGGATGTAATATACCAGCAGTTATATGGTTCCCATAATAAAAACTCTGCTTAGTTTAGGACTATGATGCTGTGTGATAGTGTTCAGCATTATTTATCACTTTGGTTCCAGCGTTTAGGCTACTAGTTTGTCTTTAAAAAGTACTTAGACATAGGTATGTGTGTACTCAAACATTTATGAAGATCAATATAAACTAAAATTCTGGACATGTTCAAAAAACCTGATTTGCCTGAAATGCCCCAAATACTATTATTTATGCTATGCCCAACGTAAGCTTGTATTATGAGAACCACCTAATTGACATAATTAATAGGTATTTTGAACATACAAAAACCCAAAACCAAAGACACCCAAGACAAATATTTGCAGATCATATAAGCCGTTTCAGGCGGGCCTTCGGTCACTGCGGCAAACGTAATTACGCTCGCCCCGGCTAGATGGAGTGACGATCTGCGAAAGACTGCTAATAGACGCTGAATGCGTCGAGCTGAGGCTTGGACGCAATGGCGCTCATAAGTTATTACATAACTGGAGGCCTACGTCAAGACGTGGACTGCAATAGGCTGATGTTAATGAAAATATATTTTTTAATGGTGTATGAAGAGTACAAACAATAAAAAAGTCTAAAATATAAGTTATTTATTTAGGTACTACTTATTATAATTACATCTTAGTCTGATAATGATGATGATGATGATGATGATAGATTTTTTAATAATGGCGTATGAAGAGTACAAACAACAATAAAATCTAAGATTATTTATGTACTACCTGATATAATAATATCTTAGAGAACTCTATGCAATCAATCTATTATTAATGCGACCTTTGACTACCTCTAGATTTTGATGTTTTCCCACGAGACCGCGTCTCAAATGTGTTGGTATATCGTATCTCCAATTACTTCAATGCAAGTGATTTTGCTTCGTTTCTGTTTACTTTATTTTGCTATATTATTATTTGTGATATCTAATTATTATGATTTATGAAATTAATTATGTTTACACGGATTTTCCGTCATGTTTTATGTTATTTATATAGTAGAACAATAGGACGTATTTTCACTGTATTTTGGGGTGTAAAGGGTTCCTCTAAACCCCATCTCTTGGAATTCAAGCCAACCTCACCTGTGGTGCACCCTGATATATAACAGATAGGGCTCTGGCAGCCGGATGAATTCGGCATTAAGCAACCTAACATCGGCACAGCTAAATCCCCTGACCGCCGACGGGCAGCAGCATCGGTGGTGTAAGAAGTATGTGGCCTGCGATATTCAGCCCGCATGCCCAGCAGTGGACTGATATAGGCTGGAGTTGTGGTAGTGTGAAATAAGATGTATTTTCACTACCAAACAAATCACTAATCGGAGTAAGCTTTGGGTAAGAAAACGGAAAAACAACGGTATAAAATGGCCTGACTCTGACCCATTACTCAATTTAAAAATCCACCTAATAAAAGGCAAAATGTTTGTAAAATCTGAAAACCAGTATCTAAACCACCGAACATAACATATGAAACAACCACAAACACGCGCATTGGCATTTGGCACATGTACTTACGCTACGCTATTGTAGTACCTAGTAGTACTAGTCGCTTTTATATTCCTGTTCTAGACCAGGAATAACCTATACCTGGACTTATAAATAATGAGCAAAAAACATAGCAACACACCTAAATAGCGACTAAACATAACAAAACAAATAGAATTGATATTTGTATTATATTTAGGACATTAAAAAAAAAACAATAACCTCGCACCAACAACACAAACGTCTACAATTCTGCATCTCAACAGCAACGTGACTCCAAATGTAAACACAGCAAGTCGCGATGCGCGTGCAAAGTGCGCCCGTACCTAATCACCGTAAAATATTAGATTGGAAATTATAGGCTTGAGTCTTGACCGTCCCTTCTAAGCAATTCTAACATGACATTTAAGAGCTCATTAACATAACTGACAACGTGGTCAAACAACAGTTTCCGCTATGAAATATGCATAGTAAATACTATTTTCCACTTTACTGTGGGAAATTATTATTAGGTAGATAAAAAGAAAAAGACCTAGCTACCTACCATACGAAACAGATACTATATATTCAAGATTTTTCTCTTCTTAGAAAATTAAATTAATTAAATGAGTAAAAATAAACCTTTTATTTGAACAACCTACCTGCTTTTTTTGTGCGCTTTTAATCTTTTCTCATGTAACATAATCCTTTCTTTTTGGGAATAAATTATATTAAACCTAAGTCTATGTCAGAAATCATATCTACTCTAATGGTTCTACTCTGTAATGTATTGTGATATCACGAATAAAATCATAGCTGACATTTATTTCATCTTTGAGAAAACAAGAGTTTGTCGAATTCAGCAAGTATTGTTCCGAGTAAATGCATACTGTGCTTTCGCTGATTCGTATCAAAAGTACGATGATCATTAATAACATCTTACAACCCACGTCAGAGGACTGTCTACGTGCATTTTTAACTGCAAACATTGTATATTATATTTATTTATGCCAAAGACTAATCAGTAAATAAATGATTAGGTTTTAAGGCGTTGTGCCTTTGGTGCAATGACCGGAAAGTATAAAGGAGTGCCTTACCTACTATAAAATAAAGTTATAGTAAGGCGCATGATTGAAATCTAAACATTATTTTAATATGGGCAAGGAATCAAATTACAGTGCTGGTCTTCGCATATATGGAAAGTTCATCGGACTTAATAAATAACTTTGATTTAATAGACAGGACTCTATATTTTGTTAAATTTGCGCGCGCGTGTGCAAGCCTTTGTTGTACTTGATTGGAGCTCTACAAAAAATATAAGAATAATGTGTTTCGTTTATCAAACTTATCAATGCACCTGTTAAAATAGTATTAATAAATATCTCTATCCAAAGTCCATTAGCTAAGTAAATAAATGAACCCAGCTGACCAGTATTTTCACGTAGTTAGTAAGATGGAGCCGGTTCTTCAATTATATTTCCTGCACTACTTTTAATTGCATAACATCAAAAAATATGCTCTCTCGCATAAATATGTCGGTCGAGTAAATGATTCTGCTGAATTTGAATAAAAATCATTGCACAGACTTCTTGACACACAGCAACAGATACAAGTGAGCTTTGATTGAAGACGCATGTGAAGTGAGTGCAGTGATTCTGGACGCTTTAGTAACAGTTTTTGTAAATGCGAATAATGAAATTAAAGAAAACAATGACGTGCTGCATAAAAGGAAACTCATTTTGTATCAAATACAGCACAAAGATAATGCCGCAGGTAAGATTTATTATTTATTAAAAACAGTCAATTTTAATCATAAAAGAATACATACAAAAGAAGCTTTTTATAGTTATAATCGGCCATATTTAATCATAATCAAATGTCATTAAAAGACGCTCGTTAAAGTTTGTTCGTTCCCATTCGCTCTTGCCATTCAAAAGTCAATATATGTAGAGGTGGCAACAGATTTAGTGGCAGTTTTACAAAGCCACATATCATGATGTATAACATCATATATCCTAATAACATAAAGGCAAAACTTTGTGAAGATTTCATGATTGTTCCTCCATCACGCAAAAACTACTGATCGGATTGAGATATTTTGCACATTATGTAATTCTAGGATGTAAGGGGTTCCACCTCCATCTTTGGAACCAAAGCCAACCTCACCTGCCCGTCTGGCAGCCGGCTGATTGTGGCATATCGCAGCCTAACACTAGCACAGCTAAATCCTCTGGCTGACGGCCGACGGGCGTCGGTAGTGCTAGAGTGCAATGTGTCCTGCGAACCCCCCCGCGAGCCCAGCGTGGGATTATGGGCGTCCTTCTTAAAGGGGCTATATCCAGCAGTGGAATGAACAGACTGATAATGGTGGTAGTTATAGACCAGGAATAAGATATAGGCTACTTTTTATTCGGGTAAAACGTGAGCAGAGCCGCAGGCGGAAACTAGTAATTAATAAAGGTCTTATATTTCCTAACGTGCATCATAGTCTTTGTGAAAATGCTAGCTAGCTAGCAAAATATAATAAAAGCAATGGGGTACTGAATCTTAACTGCAACCGCACAAGCATTCATCTGAGTAATCGTGAATACAAAACTGATCTCAGGTCACGTTTGAACACGTATATGATTTCATTTCATATGTTTATTTCCGTTTTTATCCAAAAAGAGATTGAGGATTTTGGGTTCAAAAAGTTCGAGTATATAAAATGACTCATTCCGAATCGAAGTTTTCCTTTATTTGACTTTGTGTGTTCAGGTGCTGGTGTGACTTTATTTTGTGTTGTGTTTCACCCAAGAATTTATGTAACACTAGATATTAGTTAGATGATTTAACTGTCCGTTCGCGGGTTCTAAGTAATTGTATTAACTTGTACTTACCTCCTTTGATTGTTAATATCTACGAGTGGCATTGTATAATTTGTTATAATAATGCCGTGGACCGTGATAATATTTCGATTTCCACAAAGATAACACATGTGGCATCAAGTGTAATAGCAGCTATTTAAATACCACAACTAAACCGAGTCTATTTAAAGTTTAATTTGCGTCATTATCCATACTTAATATGATAACTATAATATTACATTGATACCGAATACAAAAGTGCCGAATGAATGGAAGAACAATTTTCGGTTTTATTACGTCACTAGTCACAAGTTACCATAAAGGTCACCTCGATAATAACATTTAATTGTATATCTTCCAAATAGATTTAATCAACACAATGAGTTTTGTATTACCTTTAAGAGAGTCGACCCACACAATATTTTTTCAAAGTGTCTGGTTCTAAATTGCTTCCATTTATTACTGTTCACCAAAAGCTCTCAAAATATTTTATATTCTATAATTTGTGTTACATAGTTACATGAGGTACGTACATGTGCCTATCTATACTATTATAGCAGTTTTAGTAAGTCCCTTAGTTTGTTAGTGTAAAACGTGATTTATTGTTAATGATGTCTTTGAATTATTAAGTTAATTGTCATATCTATTAGAATATACACCATCAGACCATTACCGTCATACCGTGTTAGTTTCACGTAGATCTATACTCTGGGTGCGTGATCATGATCATATTATGGAGAAGCATGCGCGACTTCAGGTTTATTTTTAAAATAAAAAATATTCCTGTCCTCCTGATTTGTCGGTAGGCGCCGACTGATGGCGACAGATACAGGTCCTGTCTCGCCAAACGACATCTTCCCGATGTGTCACTGCTTTCTATTTTGAACAGGCGCCAATGAACACCACCTATGATGACCATCCCTCTCTGTTGATCACAAATTCAACAGAAATATAACATGTCTTTAACTTTGTTGAATGTTTCATGATTCATAGTGTTATTTGTTTTGTGCTCTTGCTCTTTTACCCGTATAAGAAATTGTGACGCTAAAGAATTGCTGCCATTAGTGAATTTGCCCCTTGTTTTTATCAGTGCATGTTTCCTCATATCCATCATTTGTTGCGTAGTAAGCATTGTTTTCACATTACAGAAAATGTATAGTTGAATTCGTTAAATTCTTTTGGGGGTCCATAATTTGTCGTCGGCGTAGCTACTCTCCATTTCTGATGTATCATCGAGTGTAGTAGTTTTGTTTTTATTTGATTTTAAATCATTTTCCTTATCATAGTTATGTAAAGTACTCCCTGCATAAGGCTTTGATGCCTCTCTCGCTGCACAGTCATTGCCATATTTTTATCTAAGTATATTATGTACAACTGTAAGTAAACGTCAGACAACATACATGCTATCCATGCACTACACATTCACTATCGATATAGTTTGTATCTTCATGTAGGCATGCTCTATCACTTCGTACAAATTTGCCAAATGTGTGGTGTGAGCGAGACAGAGACTATGCGGGGGGAGGACGTCTGAATTGATAAAAGCAACTGTTGAACGCGTCTAAAATTCAGTTTGAAAAGAAACAGTGCGTGGCTTCGCGCACAACGCAGTTCACAGAACAAGCGCGGCAAAGTGAAGATGTGACTGCGAATATTGTGTATGAATTTCCCGAAATAAAGTTTGTTGTAATATTTTGTGAGTGCGCTACAGTTGAGAAGTAGGAACCTCATAGACACAGTGTCGCGACAACCACGGTGACGTGGACGTGCGCGTTCAAGGATTTAAAGTTTACTGCGACGAAAACCAACTCGAACAAAAACTTGGTAGCGATCTCAATCTCGATAAGAGCAAAAAGATTGTAATCGTAAAGTGTTATTATCAATTTTCTCTCTCAATAGAACACGTGACTGTCGAAAATTCTAGAAAAACAGATATATACTTTTCATTCACGTATTGCTGTTTACGGCTGGTGTTAGCTCGTGCCGGATTAAGTTCTTTCAAACAAATTATGGTTGTGACGAAAGTCGATAACATGGCTTCGTATTCCACGTACACGGGAAAGCCGAAGATGTTCTTCCCGAAGAAGGTATGTCTAGTTCTAAATTGTCTTTTAATATACCTTATTAAGTAATATAGTACTTTAAAAAGTAAAAGCAATTAAATACAGCAATCTAAATCTTTCTTTTTCTTTGTGTATGTGTCAATGGTCAACTCTAGTGTCGGAGTTTGAAGACCGCCCGAAGGCCTCCGACATATGGATAAATTATAATACTCTACTTGTGATTGGTTGGTGATTGGGTTAATTTTAACAAAAGTATAAAGTGAAGATATTCTGGTCTTTGTCATTAATAGCTACTCTTTGATTAGGTATATTCGGTACTTTTACTTTACTTTACTTATATATTCTATCAGTATATATATCAAATTACTACTAAAAACGTCCTCATTCACAAAACAGTTTCATATTTTTTCAATATCTTCGCCATCCGCATTACATCAACTTTCATTGAAATGCATCTGAACTACATACCTATAATCCGGAAAATCTAGAAATCTATAATACGGGATCGGCGAAGCTGAGGGTGGAAGCTAGTAAGTAAAATCCCGCAACCTATGATTCAGTTACATGCGAAGTATGCTGTTCCACTTTGACGATCTACTTCAGAATTTTTTACTTTGGCCTTGGCTGAATTCTCAGAAAACACTAGGCTATTGTGTGCTTCTTCAAACAGAAGTAACACTGTAATAAAATGCTGGGATAACCCAAAAATTCAATGGCCTTGGCGGCAACAGTCTATAGTCTAGTGGCATGGCAACGAAATCAATATAAGTAATATTCAAAATAAACAATTCGCACCCCTAGAACAACACGGAATTATGTCGAAAAATCTCAAAATCGACTTTATTGCATATTCGAATCCGATACATAAGCAGATAACGGTTTTTCAACGATTCTGAAAAAAGTAGTTTTTCGACAGAATTATGTCGAAAAATCTCAAAATCGACTTTATTGCATATTCGAATCCGATACATAAGCAGATAACGGTTTTTCAACGATTCTGAAAAAAGTAGTTTTTCGACATAATTCCGTGTTGTTCTAGGGGTGCGAATTCTACGTTCGTACCTATTTCATTAAAATTACCGTTATTTAAATTTCCTTTACAATTTTCACATTCACGTCCGCAGTACATAATACTGGTTATTTTATTATGTGCACAAGGTCTTCTGTGCAATATCTGTGACCTACAAATACACCGATGTAAAGATTGGACTTAAAAGTCATTATAGTTAAGGACCAAAATCCTCCATCGTGTGGTTGGGTCAAAGTGTACTGCGATGCGAATCTCGCATCTGGATATGCATGAGAACAAATGAATGTAAGTCTTGTTGTTTAAATGACAAGAAATGAAATCGTTGCTGTCTTTGATTAAGCCGCGTCTTCTGATAACAGTCATTACAGAGCCAGTATGTATAGTAAGTTGTACAGCTCATGTCATGTCCCTCCGTAATAGATACTTTACGGTCACACATTAACTCATGCAGTTTCTCTGTTTATGGTACAAATTATAATTGATTGCCTTTTATATAGGTCATGGTTGCAAGAAACATTAACTGACTAAAGATAGGGATCGAAGAACAAAGTAATGCTTTTATGACAAGATTCATGATCACGACAATTCCCATTACTGCCTCAAGCTCACTTTATCTTGTTACATTACTAACATTGTTTACTGTGTCATAAGTCATAACTGTTTACTTCAATGAAAGTTATTTTGACTAATTTATATAAATGCAATTATAAAATTTTGCCTCTAATTATATAACAGTTTGTTGCCTTGATTTACCTAAACTGTTCTCATATTTGACATCACTTCAATTTCAACCAACAAGTTATTTTGTAATAAGTTATCAAGATTTATATATCATGCGCAAAAAATGTCGTTTATTGCCCGTGCACATTATGCACTATAACAGGGGTGTTTCGCTGAATGGAGTGCCCCGGTGCATTCTCGGCGAGTCATTAGGGCGTGGACACAATGGAAGGAATGCTACCCGGGAACCCGCAAGCGGACGGGAATGCTGTCAGGAATGCAAAACCATCTTCCTGACAGCGCATCTTATACAATGTTCACTTCACATCACTTCTGCATATAATTCAAAACGAATCATGGCAATAACCGTTGACAACATAATTGATGCACTTTCCGGTTTAATTTCCTATTCGCATTACGTTTATCTCACAATTATCTCCAAACGGTGTGATAATTACTTAATAATTGATAAAGAGTTCTTGCTGCAGCCGTCAAGTCAATATAAGTCAGTGGAAAAATATTACGAAGCCTTTAAATGAGCTTACTATTCTCTATATTCTATTTTGTTTGATTGTATAAGGTTTGAGGATAAAAGTCAGGTACAAGATTTATGATTTATGTTAGTTTATGTCATTTCTTACAACAAAGTAATATCAATATGTTTACAAGATTTACTGACACAACATTTATAAATTTTAATGTATCTTACACATATCTAATCACCAATTCCATAAATAATGAACAACGATCTAACCAAACTCGTGTACAGAACCTAGTAGGTTGATAATTTTTTTTCTTTTTTGTACTACTTGAAGATGGAAAAAGCACATGGCCCACCTGATGTTAAGTGGTAACCATTACCTATCACAAAGCATTGCATCGTAGATGACATAATATAATATAAGGACAGCATTAAAGCAAAAGATTGGCATTCACAATTTGATATGTTGGTTGTAGTTTAAGCAATACATACTTAATACTTATCCATTGAACATAATAACTAAATTTTCCTTAACAACGTGTGAAGGAAGATGGTTCACAATTTAACCACGATAAGCGATTGCAACTGTCCACTTGACTTTCCTCAGAGGAAGCGACGGTGGGCGCCAAAAATAGCGTTTCCGCTGTACATGGATCGCTCTAAGTAGGAAGTCGCTCAGCAGTCCAGTTTTCCGGCCGCCTACAGCCGTCTCGACGCTTATTGAGTTTACAACGCACTTATGAGCTGCAATGGGCCTACGCGTTGTCTCTTAAGCTGAATTAAATTGCTCATACATTGATATCATTCACCATTAAGGATTCATTCATGATTTCAGAGAAAAGGTCGACTTACATTATTTGAACTGCGTTCTTTTGTTGAGCCGTAGTGGCCTAGTAGGAAGTATCCGACTTCCGATCGATAAGGCCGACTAGACTGAGAGGATAGTAGTAAATAGGTGCAGGACAAGCCTACTTCATCTAACCATGTCCCAAGCAATACATTGTCCCTGATAAAAGTTACCACTTGACGTTGAATAATGAATCTAGATTACATAGAAAAAGCCTAAGTTACTGCGTTCTTTTACGAAATTAGAAATTGCTATAATTTTTTGTTCGGCATACCTATAGACCTAAAGTTGACTAGATCCTAATATGCTTCTGGTTTCTTGTTATTCAAGAGAGCTTGTAATACTGTACATCTACACTACAGGCTAGGCACCAAACCAAAACATTACATATACATACCACCAAGATTTTTATTAAAGGTAAAGTTGAGTCGAAAAAGAGCAAAACTTTCTGCACGCAAAAAAAACCCCAAAAATGCAATAAAACATTGTTGTTGTTTACCTTTATTTCTTGGAACACGTACCACATTATCTGAATATTAATCGTAAATGCATTCGCGTAGGATGATGTAGGTAAGGTAATTCATAATACCCAAATATGGGATGGAACTAAACATGGCGGTTCCACATTATATCTATAAAATAAATATTGTCGAGTACATAAAGGTTTATTTTATTTGTTGCTATATGCTAGGTATCCTGTTTGTTCGGTTTGTGGTAAGGAAAATAAAATGTAGATTATTTTTATTATACCTAAGTACCTACATTCATTTGGTTCTGAATAATAATTATCTCTATAAGCAACGTAGGTCTGAATGTATTAATTTTATAGACATTCTTTCCACGTTCCCCATTTTATTTTCGCCTAATTTGACATCTTAATATTTATATTCTTAGGTTATTCTCGTATTCCTATATCACTATAGTAATGCATATTGTAGGTATTTATTAGAAAGTACAGAAAAGTTAATGTTCTTGATTCATACTTATGACGTATCGAAGACACATTAGTTTTGTACATTGTTTGTTCCCCTGCGGAGCCGCGGTGGGTCAACTCAGTACAATAAAAATTATAAAGGTGCATTGTCATAGTTATTATAGAAGACACATGTTTTTGTATCGCCGACTAGTAAGACAAAGAATGCAAAATTTATAGCACCGTATTATTCATAGATGTGATAGTAGCAACTATAATTTTGGAATAATGATAGGCCATTAGGTCCCTCGCAAACTGCTAACTTTAGAACGATACTTTGGTCGGGCTCTTAATCAGTATAAAGATGCATGCAATTGCGCATATAACAGCGATTCAGTATCGTCTGATTATGTACTAGCAGCCCAACCTGACAAAACTATCGGCCGATAGAAAGTTTGCAGTCTGCGAGGGCTCTAATAGAAATATATTATGTCAATCTGCTCTAAAGTAAAGCAGCATTTTCAGAAGACCAAGTTATATAGCTCTCAGAAAACTCTCTAAACTAGTCGAAACGGGGCATCGTCTGTGTCTGTAAAAATACTTGGAAATTACTGTTTTTCAATATGAATGGGGTAATACCTGCACGTTAGTTTTATGAGTAAACTGTTTACTATAAAATGATGCATATTAAAATATGATCAATAATAAATAAGCAATAGTAATAGTGAAGTACTTGTTACAAAAGACTCCAATTTTTAATTTATAGAGATATCAAAAATTCATAAAATTATGATGTAAGAAAGTACCTTCGACGATATATCTTTCATCGTTACTTTGCACTAATGGAACCGTATCCTGGTAAACTGCTGATACCTGGCAAATAACTGATTGTTGTGTCATTATTGCAAAATATTGCAAAGGTGACTGTCATAATTAGTTTCAATAAACGTTAAACGGAGATAAATTGGACGCAAAGCAACTAATTATTATAATATGCACAATTTATTTTGGGATTAATGCTTGTCGCCATAGAACCACAACGATGCATTTAAGTACCTACGTCAATAATTAAACCTACTACCACATTTGACGGAACAAACATCAGAACAGCATTTTGATAAGGGAAAAATATATATTTAATTTTTAGCACTGACATAAGCAGTCCACTGCTGGGCCCTAGTGCCAGGAATAGAAATTAATGTCACACTAGACATATTTCGCGAGAACTGTCACTTCACTTCTTTATTAAATGGCTTCTGGGATAGTTTCCACCATTTCGCCAGTATCAAGTATAATTGTTCATAATAATATGAGGCAACGTAGTACGGTTTATAAGTCCAGTCTTCAGTCAGGTCCTGTTTTCTGCTATAGCAATGGCGACTATAACAAAAAACGATCGGCGCACAATTTTCTTCATCAGAGAGTTTCCGTCCAAATCTTCTTTATTCTATTTCACTAAATATTTGTGTCATATTGCTAACGTATAACGGTTAAAATGCCATTAATAAAAATCGATATACATTAGAAAAACACTAAAATTTAATAAAAATGACACAGCCGTCGTTCAAGATGAATGAAATGGAGAGCCACTTCACTTCTTGATCGTGGCTTTTGTGGCAAGTTTGTGTCACAATTCTGCCAATATCCCTTTCATATTAGTGGCATAAACATTTCCGAAGAGAAAAAAAATTTGGGAGATTCCAAACTATGTGAAAGGACAGTTCTCGCGGCACATGTCTGATGCGACAATTGTGTCTATTCCTGAGGATTAGGACCCTGGACATGAGCCTCTCTTACAAGAATAAATAATAAATAATGCGGGACGTAATCACACAGCATCATGTGGCCCCAAACTAAGCAGAGCTTGTATTATGGGAACCACATGATTGATATACTACACATATTTTTTTTTTGTGAATACATACTTATCATACATAGAAAACATCCAGACCCGAGACAAATATCTACAGAACATGCAAACATTTGTCCCGCAGCGGGAATCGAACCCGCAACCTTCTGCGTCTCAGGCGGACTTTCGCCCACTGCGCCACAGAGGCCGTCAGAAGGGGGGATATGCCCTATAAAAAACACTAAGCTTAAAACTTTAGAACCTACGGGTCGGCAAATGGTCAATTTTAATTTTAATTAGTTACTTAAATTATGGAATTTTGGATACCTACCACGTAACTTATGTTAACCTACTTAATATATTTCGTTTATAAAAAAGTAACACAAATTTTACATTCATTTTTGTTTGATATTAGGTATAGGTTTATTATAAAAAGGTAAAGTTTGTGAATCTGTTTGCAGAGGGCAATTTCTAGAACAACAACATGTACACTATCTACCTAAGTATGTAGATAATAAAATAAGAAGGTAGGTAGTTTAAGTATTCTTAAAATATACTTTTTTTTTAATATTTCCTGAGTCCGTTAATTTTATACTCCGAACCAATGCCTCTGGAGGAAACGTGAAGTGAATTTCACTCAAAGGAGCTTTTATTATAATTTTGGAAAAATAAAGAATTATTCTCTTTTTTCAATACTTTCCATCCGAGGTTTATGGTTTGGACTACTCTGTATATTGTGTTATGGTAATTGACTGACGGGAGAGGAAGAACACGCAAACGAAGTTGCATGCCAGTCGGTTCGTAGTTTACATAATCAAAAATACACAACAAACAGGTATGAAAACATAATAAATACATAATTTTCTGTGAAACACTGATTCACACACGGATGAGTCAGCGGACGAATGAACTTAAATACTTTACCATGTTTTAAGTATAGGTAGCCCGTTACATAATTCTTATGAATATTAATTATAAGAATATGATTCACTTCGATCTTATTTTGCTCTATTATAATATTTATTGTTTACCAATAACCACTTCAGACATTTTACTACTTAACAAGTAGGTATTTAGTATTCACTCGTTAAAATTGAAAAAAATTGAAAAATTGAAATGATTAAAGTATTTCTTTTTTGTATTTTCAAAATTATCTTTTTTTATTATCTGGTTTCATGGATATCATATCACTACGGCCATGGCCACAATATTCCTATTGTGATTGCCATTTCTATTTTTCGTTGCCCCTTGTCGTGGGGCGTTCATGGTTCACCTCACCGCTATGCCTGACTGCTGACAGAAACTGCAGGACCTTTTTGGGTGTGAATTATTTTAGTTCCTTTGGGCTCAAAGATAATTTACCCAAAATAGTGCTGTTTATGCATTATGGCACGCACTCTCCTAACAAATTATACATATATTGTATAAAAATCAATTGCCGTGCATTAGACTCGCAATAATTGCAATAGACTCCGTTCGATTCCCGCTGCGGGACAAATGTTTGCATGTTCTGTAGATATTTATCTCGGGTCTGGGTGTTTTCTATTGATGATATTGACATAAGATATGTATGTATTTACAAAAAAAAAATGTGTAGTATATTAATCATGTGGTTCCCCATAATACATAAGCTCTGCTTAGTTTGGGGCTACATGATGCTGTGTGATTACGTCCCGCATTATTTATTACTTATTTATTTATTTAATAACTCGACTCTAAGTAAATCGAAAATGACTCGACCGATTTGACTGATTTTGGTGTTTGTAATTGTCTGGACAAGGTTTATAGGATGATTTAAAAAAAAAATTAGTAATTTGAGAGAAAATTGGACAAAATTGTGCTTTTCATATAGGATTTTTGAACTCTACAACATAATTTAATAAAATAATATTTTTGTTACAGGTACGTTCGGAAGAGTCCCTTCTTACCCCAGAAAAATCATCAAAAACGTCAAGATGGGTACGTTTGATTGAATTCACTTTTTGGTGTCGGGTTTCAAATCAGCATTCGTTAATTCTACTTACTATTTTGTCATTATTATATCTTCCCTATCAGAGGACCTAGTACGAGTTGCACAATTCGAAAACTTTTATAGTATACTATATCTTTAAGTATTCAGTTAGGTCCTAATGGTATAATCCTTTTCGAAACTGACGTACGTTTGCGTTAAGGTGACGATACATGTCAAACCCCCCTCTCGCTCGCACTATTCAAAATTTTTGAAGATATGAAATCACTGAATGAAGTTATGCAAAATAGCAAACCTTCACGGCCTAGAAAATAACAATGCAAAGGTTCAGCAAGAATATCATATTGAACCCAACACGTTTTCCTACCAAAAAATTTGTAACAAAATTGATCACATTGGTACAAGATTTTTTGTAAGAAAACGTGATAGAATCAAAATTATATTACTGCTGAACCTTTGAATTGTTATTCTCTAGAATTTGAAAGCTATTTGTAATTGCTATTTTGCATAACTATAGTCTTCGAAGATTTTATATATTCATAAATGTTGAATACTGCGAGCGAGAGGGAGGTTTCACATGTATAGTCGCCTTAATAAAATAACCTTTTTAAATAATTGCGGAAAGTTTTTAAAAGTGTTGCTATTTTAAGACAATTATAGACCTAATATTGCGTAAGAAGCAACGTTTTCAAATCTCGAGAACTATTGATAAGATTACAAATATAGACGAGCGAAACACAATTCTGAGAAATTTGAATAAGTACCTACAACAAACGAATATATCTCGATCAAATAGATTGACAGATAAAATAAATACAGAAATATACAAGGTTGTCCTCAGACATTGTATAAACTTGTTCAACATAGATCATAATATAAATATACGTGTTATATTTATACATCATCTAAGGACTTGCTTCTCAGTGCCATTCATTGCTGCCAACCGCCAAGCTATAGATATTAGATACGCATCTAATTATACATACATAACTTATTATGTATGATTACAGTCATAATAAAACTAATAAACACACTATATTTTAATATATGTTAGTTACATATTATATGTAATAGAGGGTGTCCACAAAAGAAGTGGATGGATTGTGTGAAAGAACATATGAGAATGAAAGAAGTGGTCACAGATTTGACGTCTGATAGAAGTGAGTGGTGGAAAAAACAAGTGTGTCGACCACACCTAGAGTGAGGAGAATGATGATGAATATGCGTATATTCAATGTGAAAGCGATGGAATGATAGATAGAGGGAGGAAAAAAACGTAGTGCTGACTCCACATAACGTGGAATAAGGGCAGAGAGATGATTTTAACAAATAAACACTGTGAAATAATCCCTGATATAAATACTAACGAAATAATAAAATTAAACAACTTTTACCTGCATATCCATGAAACATATTAATTTTAACCACACCAATGGCAAATCTGAAAGCTTGCAGTAACGTTTAAAACCTGACGGCCTCTGTGGCGCAGTGGGCGAAGGTCCGCCTGAGACGCAGAAGGTCGCGGGTTCGATTCCCGCTGCGGGACAAATGTTTGCATGTTCTGTAGATATTTGTCTCGGGTCTGGGTGTTTTCTATGTATGATATGTATGTATTTACAAAAAAAAAGTGATATGTGTAGTACTTATATCAATCATGTGGTTCCCATAATACAAGCTCTGCTTAGTTTGGGGCTGCATGATGCTATGTGATTACGTCCCGCGTTATTTATTTAATATTATATTTTTAGCGTTTAAAAGATATACATATTATGTTGAGCTAAAATAATCATATTCGGGATATATAATACTACATCCACTCAGTGTCACACACATATTTTAGTTATTATAGGTAAAGTAAGTAAACACTAAGCGGTAGAGCCGCTGCGCTGTTAGACAAACTTTGAGAAACGGGTAGGTACTTATGTAAATATATGCAGTCGATATTCTTTAGTAGTCTAGTAATATACCTATCTACTTACATACTATGTATGTATGTCTTACAGTCTAGTGGAAGCTCCGCACTTCATCCGCGTAGATCTTTTCCCCTAAATAAGTAGCTAAGTCCCCTGGCCCGCCGACGGGCAGCAGCGTCGGCGGTGCGGGAAGCTGTGCCCTGCGATCCCAAACCCGCCTGCCCATCATAGGGATTATGGGCATACCCCTTATTATAGGGGAGATTTATGTCCATCAGTGGACTGAATAGGCTGGTGTTGTTGTTGTTGTTGATTTTTTCCGCCGCTGCACCCTTTGGTGCTGAATTTCAGGATTTCGTTTATTGCTGCACCCCTATACTATGCTAGGAACATACTCTCCAAACTTCAAATTTGTAGGACTTTTCGGTTTTGGCTTCGCGTTGATTAAGTCAGTCAGTAAGCTGGGCCTTTCTTTACTACAGTTTTGTATATTTAGATTAGTAGAAGTCTTTGTGATTCTGCGTTTTATCTATACCTACCTTACCGACGTATTAAAATTTTTCTCAGAATCGGAATAACAAACACTCGAATCTTTGTCTTCGAATCTTTATCGCACTAGATTCGTTTACTTTTATCGTGTATACTTTGACACAATGTATAACAAACAACATACCGGCTTCTCTAACTCTAATACCTGCCTTCCTCTAGGCTTAAGCGTATCTGGCGTCATCTGTGATAATGGTAGCAACGACTTATGAGTAATAGATGACTACAACACTGCTTCAATTTATTAGGAACATGTCAGAAATGTCAACGGTAACAATACATACTAAATAACTAAGAATTAGCAGTAATTTATTAGAGAGCGAAGTTATGAAGAATCCTTTATTTTGCAAAGAGATTACCAGGACACATGAATAAATTCTTGAATGTAAAGATTGCAGGGCGCCATAAAACAGGGAATCCTAGTTTGGGTACCAATGTTATCCATCTTGGAATATTATAGTCTTAGGACTTATTTTAAGTATGATTGTAACCTTATCATGTAACGTTTCTTTTTAAATAAATTCATTCATTCATAAATAACTAAGAATATCTTCTTATCTTATCTTATCTTATTAGCCTGTCTGATCCCACTGCGGGGCAAAGGCCTCCCTTCCCTCTTTCCACACATCCCGATCTTGGGAATCAGCTTGCCAGGATACTGAAAACACGTCCAGTTCGTCACGCCACCTCCGTCTGTCAACTAAGAATAAGCAGTCATTTATTAGAGAGCGAAGTTATGAAGAATACTTTAGTTTATGCGATTGCAAAGAGATTACCAGGACAAGGCAATAAACATGAATAAATTCTTGTAAGTAAAGATGATTAATTAATCAGTTTGTTTATGGACATCAATCTTAAATAAGTTGCGATGATCAAAATCAGACTTTTTTGTTATATGGCTATTTATCAAAGACTCTACTAGCAGTCTTTCACAGATCGTCACTTCATCTAGCCAGAGGGCGCAATGGTGCTCATTGGGGGGGCCTATGTCCAGCAGTGGACTGCTATATGCTGATGAAGATGATGGCTATTTATAAGAAAGCAATAAAATAAGTAGGTAGAAACCTAAAAATATTTATTACTAATTTATCAAGTAGCTGTCTGTCTATATGATTTGATGCCACAGCATGCCTATCAAGATTACATGACTTCACCTAACATTTTTTTTGTGAAATACCTCAGTGATATTATAACATCATCGAACGCTCGACCGGTGACTCATTTACAGCTTTGAATAATGATAAAGATACACTATCATCATTATCACCAACGGAATTTATAGTATATTGGAATGCACAATTATATTTAAGTGTAAATAAACAGTTCCGGGTACATTTGATTTGCACATAATAATTTGCATCGCGATAAGATATTCGTAGTTCCTATCATCCATCAACTCTATAATTATGATACATATATCATTAACTACATTGATAATGTCATAAATAAGATATCTTGGTGAATTAATAAAAATCTTTGGTAAAATGCTTTCGAATAGCGAATGATTCGTGAAAGTCCGAAGTGGAACAGGATGTTGTCTGAGTCATAGTTGGTGGTAATCGGCGCACGCGCAGGTAACATCTATACTTATATGCCGTAACAGTGTGTATTGGTAATGTTTTGTGTGATAAGCCACAACGTGATTGAGCAGTGAGTCAGCAAATGAGTTCTCTAGGAGCCACTAAAGTAAAACATGAATGAAGTGAAATAAGCGGTTTAAGTACCTAGGTATTTCAAGTTGACGCTGATTATAGTACCTACTATCGAATCTTAAAATTAACTATCATTGGTGGATTCGCTAGGTGATGTCAAATTCTTTCAATAACAACACTTAACGACCACTGATAAAATCAATTCGAAATAACGACTACCTAGTGTAGATCTTATTTAAAATGAATCAATAACATTACTCAGACCAAATTGCAAAAAAATATTATGGTTAGGACAGACAAACCAAATATATTAATTGATTCCATGGGGAATTAATGATAAAACTCATGAAAAGAAGAAAAACGCCCTTATTTATAATCTTGTCGAAAAGCTTCTGCTAGTATGATCATTTGCATTTCGCACTAAGTTTGTCACGATTCACACTCAATTCAATATCAATTTATAGTATGACATAACTTCCTTTGGCAGCGAAATATTATTCGAGCACAAGTACCTATACCTTAATCAGAAAACTTTGCGTATTCATGAATGAACACTACTCATGCGGTTTAGTCATCTCTCCGTGAAACAGTAACAGTTTACTTCGAATAGGTACACTACTTACTTGATACGAGGCTGAGTCAATGCACCGAGCAAAGAAATCGCTGTCGTTCGACTTGTTCGTCCCGATTGCGGTGATCGGTGATGTGTTCAAACTATGTCAACCGCAAATAAACCGCATTTCCCTCGTGTGTCAGTTGGTTTTAATGAGTAGTGCCAATTAATTTCAGTTTACCATAAAACAGGTCCGGATCCTGTTTTGAAGAAATATTAAGATAGACAAGACAGAAGGATAAACAACGCATGTCAGTTTTTAGTATCAGTCACGTGCAAAATTATTTCAATAAGGTGTGCTTTACCTACCGTGTCTTTGGTGATCATGACAGTTCCCGTCTCAAAACCGATATATTTGAAATTAGCATGGACACAGTAAAACATTTGGGGCATCAAAGACCTAACTATTTTCTTTGTAATCTGCGAAACTTAAATGATTCAACCTATTAATTATCCTATTATTTAAAATCGGCCCTACCCAAACTGTCCTCAAAGAAGACTATACAGAAATACTTTTCCAAGAAGTCCCAAACGACATTCAATAACGTATTTACATTCACGCTGTATTTTCAAATTTTATTTGAGCTCAGAAGAAATAATACACAAGTCAACAAGTATCAATAACAACAATATATAGGTAGGTATTATAACTCTTCTTTAATACTTAAAAGTGCAAAGCAATCCGGAATTATCATGTTTCAAAAACTTAAAGGGTCATGGTTTGGTTGGGATTATGAAAAGCGCATGTTTTCTCGCGTTCAAAACATTAAATTCACCATGGAACCATGAAACTAATCGAGTGCATTGGTTATGCTTTACTTACCTTTTAGCCTCTTAACTTTGCTTTGGAGTGACTCACGCACTTCTGACTTTCAAGAAATATTTGAGTGGGATATGCCTTTAACAGTAAACCTTTGTTTCAAAGGGCAGCTGTTTTAACGATTTATCCAAATATTTGGACAAGCGGTACCAAAACGAATATTACTAGATTATATGTACCTACCTCATTTCTTGTTTATGATTGATTATTTATATAATTGCACGACTTTATATTTAAATATTATATAGCAAGAACAATTTCTTTGACTGATAATAAATCTACCTTGCCTAACACATTGAGTGCTGAAAACACACTTGATCCAGGGCGGGGAGCGTCATGCTCACGAGAGACCCCGCAGTCAACGTGCTAAGTACTTGACACTAGTCTAGTATAGTTTTAGCGTGGGTGTAATATTAAAATACCACAACGGTCAGAATTAATGATATTTCAATGGATCAGGCACTATACACATATTAACTACGCTAATGAAAAACATCAAATTCCTTTTATAGATTGATCGATTCTCTTTATGATCATTTTAAGACAGCAAACCACTGTTTAAATAAATTATATTCTGTCGTCAAATCATTCATTCAAACTGAGGGAATCGGTCAGATTTAATTGAGTTCTGAGAATTAAATAAGTAGATGTATAATGCCAAAGAATCGTTGCACGGTTCGAATATCTCGATGACATTGAAAGTTCATCGACACATTACACAGACAGAAGCTGCCGGGTCTCCCTCCTTATTTTTTTACTCTAAGAAACGTGGATCTACCAATTGATTGGTATGGCATTTTTATCAAGATAGGAGCTAGATAAATAAGTCTATCTTCATTAAAAAATGAATAACCGATGGTGTTATTCCAATAGCAATGGTTGTTGGTACCAATTAGCAATGATTGATAAACGATAAACACCTATTAACGAGTATGATACTGAAATCACTCAGAATAATGTAAACTGAAATGATATCAAAGAATTATTCATACCACCAAATTATCAATGAGTAGTAAAAAACAGGAAAGATATGAGATGATTCGATGATAAGGGTAATAGAAAAATACTTGTTTATTGAAAGGTTAGAAAATAATTCACAATAGAAGGTCTATGATTTCAGTAGGTACTATTGAAGTGGTAGAGTACACAGGACTTGATAAGATTGAATCCTTGTACCTCTTTGAAGTTGTCCATGAGGCGGATGCAAAGGTCCGTGGGTGTAGAGGAGCCCCACCACCCCGCGCCACGCTTGGTTCGCCATTCTAATTATTAGCCCATTGTGGTCGCTAGTTAAGGTTTGCGGCTCGCCGGCCGGCAGTCACGCCGAAGCCGCCGTCGGAGAGACACGTGTTCTCTTTAAGTTTTGATCTCTAAAACACGCGACTGTGATGACGATAAGTGATCGACAGTGTTCTTGGTTGATATCAACAAACTTTATAACTCTTCGGTGATTACTATGTGAATTATAACAGGCAGAATAAGTTTTAAGTTATATTTGTGCTGGCGCTGTACAAGGTAAAGCCATTATGATCTGCTCGTATTTTGCTAAAACTGGGACCATTGTACGACTATCAGCTAGCGGATACAAATCCATGCTGTGAGTAGGTAGGTATGAAGTTAATTTGTTGCCTATTGTTTAAAGTTAAGGTATGCATGATGTGAATCTATCAAAACCTAACCGAGAATTTACAGAAGAGCATATTTTATACATTTTACCAATATATAATACCAATTACATTAAGTTAAATTCAAGGTACCAACCTAACAAATGTACGAAGATTACGTGGACAACCCTATCGCTGCCGCCTATAATTGAAATTTTATTCCAATATTTATTTAAAACAGACGTTATTAGTAGGTACCGACAAAATTATTCAAATTTTATGGAAGTAGTTCCAAATTGGATTCTAAGAAATAATTCAGACTGTTGACGCTCTACCAAATCTTGGTTAATGATATTTAATTTAACCTTGAATATAAATTAGATCCTTGCTTTACTTTGTAATGGCTGTAAACAACTAATACAATTAATTTTGTAAAGATTAATAGGTAATATTTTAGCAATTTGCAAATCAGTTAACAAGAAATTTTAGTTTGTGATGGATGATAGAGTTACCTAAGAGTACCTTTGTAGATAGATGATATATCCCCGAATATAAAGCATGGAAACATAACTTAATCAAACTAGAAATAAGCCGACAAATATAAGATGAAATCTAGTGAACCAGAACAAAAAGCGCATGCCAATTACAAACCGTTATAATGCAATAAGTGATAATTCAATTGATTTTTCTATCACGCATTTTATTATAGTTAATGCAAAACTAAATTTTCGGCAATGTAAGCGCTTACTAACTGCACTTCATTTGCTATACTTTACTGTGGGTACCAGTTGCACCTGGCGTCACAAAGTCAACTCACAAAATAATATTATCACCTAGACAGGCAAGAATACAAAGGTCGAGCTCGCATTGGATGCGTGTCGTTCAAGTAGGGGAAAATTAAATCAATTTCAAAATGCAGAATACTTCCACCGTGAAAGCTGTTCTTAGAACTTCACTGTGTAGACGTGATCGGAATCAGCATTACAGTTATTTTCCTCCTCATTAATTTCGATTTATGTCAAGTACTACGTACATGTATGTAAGTACTTTTGTTTGCATGACAACTGTTTATCTACTCTACATTAATGTTAATGATGTGTACTTGCGTACCATTACCAGACAGGCCAAGCTGAAGCTCAGAGAAACCGCAGTGATTCAAAATTTCGAAGTAAAACGCAGTAAAATGATACCTAACAAACGATTGATTTGACTTATTGTAGAATTATTTGACCAAAATGACGCATACAATACAAACCCGTGGGAGGAAATGTTCGCATTAAACTTCATATCGCTCTACCATAGGTAGGTATCTAATTTTGCATGGCCATCGCAGTAAAGCCATCATCATAACAATAATTCATAATGTTATTCGCTTTAATAACACGACTTAACGCATACACAATAGGTGATTGAGCAATGTGAGCTGGGAATGATGGAAAACTATAAAACTTTAATAGAGAGGTAGGTTAGGTACCCTTACCGTTTAAAACATTCCTAGATACCTGGTCGAAACAACTTACGTAGTATAGCTAGACCTACAAGTGTACGTCTGGATGCAAATTTTATCGCACTAAGAATTGCAAAACCTATCGTTTTAGTTAGAAATCTTTTGCCAGCCTTTGCCTTATTGAATTGCACATAGCAATTACCGTCTGCGTTGAATTAGATAGACGTGTCCTTTAACACGTTGCTGCGGGTCTCGGACAAGACACTCCGCACTATGCCCGAGAAGATAAGCCAGCTGCCGGAGCACAGTTGTATTTTCAGCAATCAAAGCAGTAATTTAAATATGAAAAGTTATTATCATTCTAATTTTTAAAAAGTTTGTGAAAGCTTGAAAATGTACAAGAGTTATGAAAATGAGTGCTTGAAGACACTCAAAGGCAATCTTATGATAAGCTATCGAAGAACAAACGTCGGCAGTTTTATAGTCATATTTGTTCCGCATACATTGAATTCATGTGAATAACATAACCACACCTAAGTAAATTGTAGAAATAGCTTTTCGTGATTTTCCCGACGTCATTTAGTTAGGCTCTGACTGAATGATGCTGCTTCTTCTTCACTCGTGTCGTTCTTTAAAAATGCTTGGTTAAATTTTTTAAATTTGATAGCCACCGCTATAGTGGCGATGATGATGCCAAACTGACTTATTCAAAAACGAAGACTAAAGATAGTCTAGGTTTAAAACTGGTATTTTGTATACAAAATGTCAGATTTAAACTTAGACTATCTTTAGTCTTCGTTTTGGAATAAGACAGTAAGGGTTTAGAATATAATACCTAAGTACAGCTAAACTGTTATCAATAAACTGTTATCAGGACTACGCACGAAAACGCTTTTTAGAACTTTTTATCAGTCATAATAATTACCTCACACGATCACAATACATCCCGCCCGTGACGCAACCGTGCCACTTGAAATCAGTGACGCAATTGTTAGAAACCTCATTAGAGCGATCTCTGGAACTGTGACGACATTTCTGCGAATGGTGAGTCATTGAGGTACCACAGCTGACCCTGTTGCCGGTTGTAGTCTTTTTTGCATCGGCATTAGTCATCACTCGATCTATGGGATACACGCTTATCAATGAAGTAAGAGTTCATACAAATATATCAACTGGTTTTATAATTTTTAAGGTAGATATATGTCTCTGGTGATGTATATGGTATAGGTCTCTGAAGTCTGCTGTACTGTAAACATTATTTAGTTACTCGTAGCTGGGTTAGTGTTGGGAATAGAGCGATAGATTAACGGTGAGATACAAACTATTACATAACTTACTTACCTACAATAGAAATTATGAAGAACTAATAAATTTTGAAGTATCTAGTCTAATGTTTTAGTCATCAAAATCAATCGGATAAATATTCTATAATTTGAACAAAAATCTTTCAGTAATATCATATAGGTCTCTGAAGTCTGCTGTACTGTAAACATTATTTAGTTACTCGTAGCTGGGTTAGTGTTGGGAATAGAGCGATAGATTAACGGTGAGATACAAACTATTACATAACTTACTTACCTACAATAGAAATTATGAAGAACTAATAAATTTTGAAGTATCTAGTCTAATGTTTTAGTCATCAAAATCAATCGGATAAATATTCTATAATTTGAACAAAAATCTTTCAGTAATATCATATTCTCGAATGTGATTTTTATAGATATTTTAGGCGATTGAGGAATTTTAATCAAAAAGCAGCAATAAAAAGTGTTAGTATTATTATAATAGAATCATTATGTTTTGATGACGCTGCTGCCAACCGGCGTGGTCATGACATCAGCATCAACAACGCGTCAACTAGCGTCATGAGACGCGATCTCTCGTTTCGTTGTATAATAGATTAATCATCGCAATGTCATGCACCCAATCAAGACACGCTATCATGATTAAATCTTCAGATTGTGCAATTGTTGAGTTATGATTATGACACAGATTATAAACGGTGATGACTCCTAAGCGTATACCGTTTGAATTGACTTATATAAATTCACGGTTATTGCCTAACATAGTTAAGCTATAATTTTATGGATCACTGGTTTGTTGACGCGTCGATTTAAAATCTTTTGCGTGATTAGTCGAGAGCCTCTCTTGGATCAATCTATTGTTGAGTTCAGTTTGACTGGCACAATTGGTATACGTTGGCGTATTCAAACAGAGTTGGCCGCGGATGTTCTGTAGGCGGGCCCTATCAATATGCGAGTGACGTCTCTTCACGTTCTACACTCGACGTGAACAGAGTACGTGATTGATAGTGGTACACTGTTACCGGACTCTCCGATGACTCACCCGTCGATCATGCATTATTGTCGATAGTTATTTTGACCTCATTCAACGGGTTCATTGCAAACTGTCCTTGCGCTTAATTCAAAGTAGATTCCTGGTACAGCAATAAAGCAATGTATGATGGTACTGATAATAAATTAAACAGATTATATTCTTGATATATCATTAAACTTTATTTAAGTTTTTAACCTGCAGCTAGTCTAGCTAAGAAATAAAGTCATCAAACTATCTTTTGCAGATGGGATGTATTGTAGGTAGAGATTAGCATCCGCCGTTAAATAAGAATGGCGGGAAGCTCACTGGACTACTGTTACAGCAATGAAACAGTAACATATCACCACATTTTGCACATTCTACGATTCCATTCCATTGCCCCGCATCTTTTATAATAGGGATATTCCATTTGTTACAGATACCGGAATTTTCCCTAGATGGGAACAGCAGTTTGAAACATAACGGAAGCGCCAACAACCTGGCTTCCGTCATGGAGAATTTGAAGAAAGGCAGCCTGGTTTCTCGGCAAAACCAGTCTATGAACACGCAGGTCACGAGTTCATCGTCACAACAGGTAAGCTCATAGAATTATTTGTACTGGAATTCAGTATCAATATTCAATATCATCCTAGGTAGACAAATCATTATCCAGGAAGTAAAACCTGGGTCGATGTAAGTACCTAATTATGCTATTTGAATGCAGTTTATATACAGTATATACAAAAAGATTGGACTTTTTTAATGCAAAGAATGAAAGGTATTTATTTCACCCAAATTAAAATCATGTGAGTATCTAATACCTAGTTTTATAAGTAATGCTCTTGAACAGTGGGTAAAACAGGACCCTTACTCAGCATAGGCAGCATATGAGACAAAGCTCAGATGCTGCGCTGGTTTTCAGTTAGAGCCCTTTACAAGTGAGATCACATAATATGACAAGAGAAAAACATATTGGCATTTAAATGTATCACACAATGTGCCTTCTTACTTGTGATGATGAAAAAAAAAGCAGCAAAAGCAAGAGGATATTCATATTGAGTGAACACCCAAGAAGACATAATGAAATATGGGAAGATTTCCTTTGGCAGACCAGAGACGATGGTATCATTCCGAAAACAATATCATGATTTCTGAGATAAAATAATAGGTATTCCGGGTGCTATTGCGATAATATTTACTGATTGTGATAAAAACTCAGCTACATTACATTAAAGGTATATAATGTTCTTTGTGTTATATAGTTAGGTATTGTTTTTAAAATAGCTATCTTAGGGTGTGTGAGTGCATTTTGAAGGAAAACTAGAACCATTAACCGTGGATGAACTTTGGTATTAAGTACGTACTTAAATTAGCTGCGGCGACGGCTATCTCTTTCATCCTTCTCATGTTCGATTTTAACCTCATTCTTCATAGAACGGACGGAACTAGCTATATGGAATTCTCTTTTTCATAGTTAGGTAGAGCTGTGAACGGCTTACCATACCGTCAAATCGACGACAGATTTTTTTGTCGTCTCATCAGATTTAGTTTTAAAACAAAACTTTCACAAACAAGTCTAAAGAGATTGGAAGTCATCTTTGAGCAACCTAAACCAACAGAATTTGTTTATATTGCGTTTATTAGTCGAATATCCAGAATATTAAGCACCGGGTCGGGTATAAATATAGGTAGTAGTTATTTTGGGCTCCGGCCTCGGATCATTAAATGGATGTGTATATTTTAAATTCAACCTACCAACATACATAAAGGAAAATAAGATAGGATTTCGACGCAGTTACAACGTACTTAAATGGGAATACCTAGGGCCGTTTATTGTTAGAATTAACCTCCGGCATTAAGGTCGTGGAAATGCACTAGGCATTATTTTAGACGATAGACTTTATTTTATTCCAATGACCCCGTTCCGCTTTATTAATGTTTGAACCTTCGTTGTATATTAAGTTCAATATCCTTGACAGAGGGCAACTACAAAATTTTGCAATGGTAAGATTAAACAGACACACAAACGTTGAAAAATAAATAAACAATAAACTTTTCTAATCTAATGTCCAGTTGTTAACAAGTGCAAACCGACGAAGAAGTCTAAAATTGGCGTAAAGCCAAAGCCGATATGGCACACACATCGTAGGACACGTGTTCGTCGTTGGTTGTCAGAAGCCCTAAGAACTTCAAACGCAATCTTATTTTTCATACATTGCGTTGTGTGCTATCGCTACGTCATATAATATTTAGAATAACGTTGCTGTCAGATAGTAGGAATCGCCATACTTTTCCTCGTTATGGAATATGATGTGATGTGTGTCTAGCGCCAGTTCCACGAATAGAGATCAAAGTTGTGTAGTGAATACCAATTGGACTCCCACGCGAAAGACACAGACAAATATCGCTAACGGGTATTCATGAGACTCCAACGAGTAGCTGAGGTTCAAGGACATAATTTGTTGCATTTTGCTACACCCACACGGGCTGAGTCACTCTGTGTTTCGCTTCTCAATCACAGAGTCAAATGCCAAAATGTGACATAGTATAGTATAACGTAGGTACCTACCGACTGATACCTACTGACTGACTGATCCGATAATTGATCCTATCTTCAATGACTCATTTCATTAATGTGTTTTGAGAGGAATATTTTAAATATAGGATTTTTTGAAATACTCTTCTTTTCAATATTAAGTTTTCAATTTGGTGTCAGACTTAAGTGTTTGTTAAGAGAGTATAAAAATCGATTAGCTGTCAATACTAATCTATATGTATAGAAACATACGGTGTTCTAAATATACACGAGCCCTGATATTTTCGTATTTCTATTTTGTATAACCCTGGCTTTATTTACTTCGTACGTGAGGTGCGCCAAGACGTGACGCCTGTTACAAACTTCTGTAGCATTGGCACTGAACTCTTCCACAGTTCTAGTCTAGATAACGAATGTGGACGACACGATACGAAATATTTCCTTTTAATATTTTGCGACAAAAGTACAACAAAAGTATTTATTATTATCTTTCTTACACCAAGTCATTATTATCGCTGTATGTACAAAAGACTTAAATTGTTTTTTTCGTGTTTCAGATGGTTTCAAGCACGACGTCGAGCAGCGCTGCTTCAAGCCAGAGAATACATAACTCATCCCAACGCCTACAACACATGGCCACTTCGGAAATGAAGGCTAGCTCCATGAAGTCTGACCTCACAGAGCTAAAGAGCTCCATTTCCGAAATGAAGAATCTTAGCAACACGGCCGCTAAAAACTTTGGGCAAAGGTTAGTGTGTTTACACATGACAATCCAATTTAACAAGACCACACAAAAGTGTACCTACTTTAGTTACGTAATGTTGCGAGATGTGCCAATGTTTGTGTCATGTTTGGTCAATGGGTGTTATGATAACACATGTATTTTTTAAACATCCCGAGACGCCTTTTTCCATTAGCCAAGAGACGATAGGAGCTAACTCACCTGAGCGACCTTGGCTCCCGGCCAATTTCTACCCGCTGTTCCTCCGATCTGTTTGCAGTACCACGCTGACAAACAATAGCAACAGAACGTTTTCACGTAACCCTTTCTTTCGAGGTATTAGACACTAAATTAGTTTCCTAAACGATTCGAAAATATTCATTGTAGTTTTTAGTTTGTTATTCCAGAAAATATAATCAGTTAATTTTATCATTCCAGATTGCGAAGCTCCATGGAAAATATAGTGGATCAAGATGGCATGGGAGATAGACATTTACCCGATATTCGGGACTTAAGTGAAATAGGTGACATGGGAGATATGAGTGATATGAGTGAATTACAGGGAGATGGGCCACTAGTGACCTTTCCAGAGTCGGATACGCCTCCGCCTATAAGTGACAAGCCCTCGTTGATGGGTAGTAGTTCTGCCGTAGTGGGCTCTAATGCTGCAAATGAGCTGAAGTACAGTGCCGCGCGTGTGACTTCGGCTAGTTCCACCCGAGTGGTTGCCGATGGGTATAGTGCGTCGCGTTCTGCGGCAAATAGCGCAAGGATGCGTCGGTTGCAGCACGGAGACTTGCAGTATGCCGAACGCAGTGCTGCCGGTGCATCCCATCGATTGCTACAAGCGGAAGGTCTCACTGCGGAACAGAATGCTGCTTACCTTCAGGTAAGTCAAATAATAAATAAGAGTAGTGTTCTATACATTTAAAAAAACATTAAAATAGTGTTTACGTGATAATAAATTAATAACTGATAACTCTGATAAGACACTAAACGTAATAGTTAAATTACCGTTCAATGTACAATGGGTTGGGGTTCAAATATATTTTAGAACCAACTGGCGCGACGGTTGATGTCCAGTCGGCGTCGCGACGTATAGCCATAACCAAACCACCTATTTAACTAAGTATGGCGGGCACTAGCCAGAAAGGCGCGCCGAAGGACGCGGCCTCGCGTGAACACGACCGATCAATATCTTCAGGCGCCCCGTATTCAACTCCGAAACGCGCAGTGTAGCGGGATTTCTTGGCCTGATAACATACCGCACAGCCATGACAACATACCGTACTGCTATGGTAGCATAGCAATGCGGCTTATCACGCAATTTTGACTCAGTTCAGTAAACATTATGGCAGCACGCTTTGTTGCATGGACTGGCAGGATACTACGACGTGGTGGATCGCCTGGAGCGGTGAGCTCATAAATATCTAAACGCTTATCGCACAGTTAGTGTTCCACGCATCTCAGTCAGCGCCTGACCGCCGCGCGCGCGAACACACGGAAGTCAATTATTGCGCGTGCGCGTACCAGTACACGAATAGTCCGTTTTAAAATAGAGACGGAATGTCTACGGGAGGGGGGTCGGCCCCGTGGCCGGTGCACCGTAGCGTCCTGTCGCGCTTTCCTCCGCAAACTCAGAATCCTTCGGTGAGAGTCCACTTCTTGGAGAAAATCGTCAGTGACCTTCAGAACGTGACGTCTGTACACAAACTTAAAATAAATTATTAGAAAACCCACCAGTTTCCCGCGATTGGCCTATATCCAATAGAAACGCTTAGCATAATATAATCCGGGCAGTGACGTTCGACTGTTGTCCAATATTAAAGTGACTTTTATTCCGCCGGGACAATCGTGTCGCGACTTCTGAACGGACAACCATGTCTTCCAAACGACGTTCGAGACCTAAATTACACTTAATCATTGCCGTAACTATCAAATATTTATTTTGTGAATCATGATTTAAAACGCAGTGCGCTATAAATAAATAAATGAGAGTGATTTCAGTGATAACGAGGTCAAATCTCTTGAGGTCGTGTTTATACTAGAATCTATAACAAAACGTGTAGCAATTGCTGTAGCTAGCTAGTGATTGATCGATATTATATGTAAACGTGGAAAATTTGTGTTTTTTAGGAGCAAAGATCGCTTAAGGCCGGGGAAGTGACAGCACAGGAAGCAAACAACATGACTTCGTCAAGTTCTCGTCTTCAGACAGAAGCATTCAGCGCTGAAAAGAAAGCAATGGCATCAGCCCAGGCGCGGCAAACAGTCACATCGAGCGGGATGTTTAGCCACAAGGAACACTCCAGTGTTGCACACTCAAATATGACTATTTCCAGTAAAAACCTATCCACGAAATCTACACTCCTCTCTTCACAGGTATGTTTTACTTTCTAATACACCACTCTCAATTATGAAATATTATTTACAGAGTAATATATTTTCTAAATGGTGATTTATTATTACATTACAGATGAGTCAATTACTAAATGGGACTATCAAACCGGGTGATGAAGATCTTACTAACCTAACATTCGAAGATTTGGACAAACTGAATGCAAACTCAAATCAAAATGATGTAGAAATGGCAATCCAAAAATATTCTTCTCGAATGAATGCATTCATAACCTCAATCAAAAATAACCAAATAGACATGGAAAAAGCATCAATACATTTCAACAAATTAAACGAAATGCTAAGAAGAGCATGGGCGGTGCCCACGTATGGGCATGAACTCGGATATTCATTATGCAACACCCTTCGAACATCTGGTGGCCTAGATATTTTGATGGCAAACTGTTTGGAATCTAGTAACCCCGAACTGCAATTCTCTTCTGCGAAACTCCTGGAACAGTGCTTAACTACTGAAAACAGGGCCCATGTTGTTGAAAACGGCCTCGAAAAAGTTGTTAATGTAGCGTGTGTTTGCACTAGGCATGCTAACTCAGTAGACCATTCAAGAATCGGTACTGGAATTTTAGAGCACCTATTCAAACACAGTGAAAGTACATGCGGTGATGTCATCAAATTAGGTGGTTTAGACGCTGTATTGTTTGAATGCAGAAAGAACGACGTAGAAACCTTGAGGCATTGTGCGACCGCTCTCGCTAATCTGTCACTTTACGGAGGAGCTGAGAATCAAGAAGCTATGATAAAGAGAAAAGTCCCCATGTGGCTATTCCCTCTTGCCTTTCACAACGACGATAACATCAAATACTACGCATGTTTAGCCATAGCTGTCTTAGTAGCGAACAAAGAAATAGAAGCAGCAGTACTCAAATCAGGAACTTTAGATTTAGTTGAACCGTTTGTTACATCCCACAACCCTTCTGAATTTGCAAAATCGAATCTCGCACATGCACACGGTCAAAGTAAAAATTGGCTAAAACGGCTCGTCCCAGTTCTCAGTTCAAAAAGAGAGGAAGCAAGAAACTTGGCTGCTTTTCACTTCTGCATGGAAGCTGGAATCAAGAAGCAGCAAGGTAACACAGAAATATTCAGAGAAATAGGAGCGATTGAGTCATTGAAAAAAGTGGCAAGTTGTCCAAACGCTGTGGCGTCAAGGTATGCTGCTCAGGCATTGCGGCATATCGGCGAAGAAGTACCTCACAAACTGTCACAGCAGGTTCCTCTATGGTCAATCGAAGATGTCCGAGAATGGGTAAAACAAATAGGCTTCTCTGAATATGCAACAAACTTTTATGAAAGTAGAGTCGATGGAGATCTGCTATTACAAATAACAGAAGAAAATCTGAAAGAAGACATTGGTTTGCAAAATGGAATCAAAAGGAAAAGGTTTGTTAATTTAATACGGTACGATTTCCATTTAACTACCTAGCGAGTATTTGGATGGAAAGTAATTGAATGAAATTTTACAGATTCACACGAGAACTTCATCTGTTGAAGAAAATGGCGGATTATACATCACGTGACACGGGCAGCCTCAATGACTTCCTCCAGACAATTGGGCCAGAATACACAATCTATACTTACTCTATGCTAAATGCTGGCGTCGATAAGGAATCAATACGGGGACTTAGTGATGAACAGTTAGAAAACGAATGCCGAATAGGCAACAGTATCCATAGACTACGGATTCTAAATGCTATTAGAGGTGAGAAAAAATAAATAAGCTTTATAAATCTTTAACACAATAAAAAACTTAGTTGTGGACGATAAAAACCGTATCCAAACGTTGTTTTATTTATGACGACCGTTATTTCGTAACCCATTTCCTAATAGCTATAATAGCCATCGTCTTTTTATAAATTTCTTAATAAAACGAGATCATCTTGCAAGATGATCAAAGATTTTATAAATAAAATTCCTACAATGTGCAGTATATTTTCAGCGTACGAAAGCTCTCTACCAATTAAAGGCGAGGAAAATATGGAGAAGAATTTGGATGTGTTCGTCAGTTACCGAAGATCCAACGGTTCACAACTGGCGAGTTTACTCAAAGTCCACCTGCAGTTACGAGGCTTCACAGTATTTATTGATGTGGAGAGGCTGGAGGCGGGCAAGTTCGACAACAACCTTCTACAGAGCATAAGACAAGCCAAACACTTCTTGCTAGTCCTTACACCCAACGCACTTGACAGGTGTAAGATGGATACAGAACGCAAAGACTGGGTCCATCGAGTAAGTATTGTTTTAAAAACATTAACCATTAAGTTAGATCAAACCTGATTGTGACTTGAGTAGGTACCTAACTAAAGATGTTTTCTCTGTTTTTAATACAAACCTCAGCTCAGATATATTGTGCCTTGATCTGATGAGCCTATATGACTCAAATTTTAATTTTGTTTTCTAGGAGATAGTAGCAGCATTGCAGTCGCAGTGCAATATTGTACCAATAATCGACAATTTTGAGTGGCCAAAGGCGGAAGAGCTTCCGGAAGACATGCGGGCTGTATGCCACTTCAATGGTGTTCGGTGGATCCACGACTACCAAGATGCATGTGTTGAAAAATTGGAAAGGTATTTATCGGCTCAGCTACGTTCATTTAGACATCGTCACTATCCAATAATTGGAAACCATATGTGAACTTTAAAGCTCTGAGGCTGACGATCATTTCTCTTTTCTCAGTTTCCTCCGCGGCAAATCAAACTTGGCAAATCGGTTGGAAGGACCTCTAAGAGGGCGTGATGTACAGACTCCTGGTACAGCTGCCATCGGGCGAGGGCCGCCCAACTACCAGCGTATGGCCTCGTGCGAGAGCCGGGGAAGCGATAAGGCCGATTGACTAGAACCCTTGCACACACTGCCGCCTGTTAGGTAAGCCTTGTATGAAGTATTAATTGAGCATTAACGATCATTATCGGATGACATAAAATTAAACAGAGTTCTGGACTCAGGACTAGAGACTGGCGATTAATGTAAGAATCATGACTGTTTCTCAGATTTGACCACATTAATTAAATTACACACGATAGAACGCTTAGGTGGGTAAGTAGGCATAGTTTTACATACCTAAGCCAAAATTGATTTCCCTGATACCAAACTAGCTAATGATCAAATACCTTGGCAAGTTCGAGGAATTAGGTTGATATTTTTACATAGGTACCTACATAAAGAAATAAAATTGGCATGTAGCTACAGAATCAATAGACTGCTACTGTAACTACCTATATAAAAGATAGGTACTACTATGAAGCACAAATTACATAAACTAACTACTTAATTTCCACTTACAGACCACGAAGACACCGCCAATCATCCCTCAACCGAGCTTCACCAGCAACCTCACAGAGCTGCGAACAATTAACCAGTAGTAGTAGCACATCCAAAACTGCATCTCCCGAGAAATCACTTTACAGTCTTCCGGAAAGACTGTCTGAAAGTAGTGATCACTTGGATACCAGTGAAATAGAGACTAATTCACGAAGATGCCGGAGCTGTGAAGGCATATTAGAAGCTGAGGAATTGCACACCCAACTCTCTTTGCCCACGCCCTTAGATGCTGCCACACAGACTAAGAGAAAGAAAAACTTTATGGACAGATGTGTGAACAAAGTGAGACTGTGCTGATGTTTCGTTTTCAAACATGTGCCGTAGAGTGTGTAGGAATCGACTGCCTTATTGGACTCCAATCGCATTATTATGTGAATCTTGTTTTAAAGTACAAAAGTGCGCACAATGTGTATATATTTTGTGTATGCCATAATTTTTATGAGTTAGAAACTTAGAACACAATTGGTAATAAATCTTAGAAAACTGTAATCTCAATGAGTGTCTGAGCAAGTTACTGGTAAAGTGAGAATGTTTGCTACCCTGCCATGTTTGAAGAGCATTGCACAAGGTGACCAGAAAATTGCTTACTTTAATTTCCTTAATGTTTATCTCTCTATCTCTTCACTCTCTATAAACTTTACAAAGAATTTACGAAAGTACCTATTTTATTTTTGTTTTAGTATCTTGCCAATAAAGTATTGTATAAATAGAGGAAACTTTACAAAAAAAAATATTTGCATAATGTGATAGCTTAGATCTTTTAGAAATTATCAATATATTTAATGAATTCACTCGAAAACAAATTTTAATGTTAGTCTATGTAATTTATTTCTATGCTATTTTACCCTTTGCCTACAATTAGGTACCACTGATTTAAGCATAAAACTGTACAAATTTTTACCATAGATTAGCATGTAGTACCTTGTAATCCTATTTTTATGAGTAAACCATAATAAATACCTGCATATTTTATCCTGTCGACTATGTATTTATGTTCTAGCTCTAACCATGAAATAAATTGTATTATTAAAATTTTACTGATTCTTTTCTTTAGATTTCTTTCCTTTTTTGCATGAGCTAGTGGTCAACTCTGGTATCGGAGTTTAAAATCCAACATGGCATAAAGACTGAAAAAACCTTTGATTTTTACTTAAATCTACCTATGTTTGATTGTGAAGGTTGAAAGAAAAATTACATATAATTAAAAGATGTTTATGGTATAATGTATAGGTAAATAAGTAATTACATACATACTTAACACGCACAATGGACCAACTGGAGTCCAATTGCGGAAAAGGGAGTCCATTTACATTTACATTTACATTTACATACTTAACTTATAATATTATAAATATCTACTCACATCCGATAGTACAGATCTTTACTTCTATTAATAAATATAATACACTATCTATGTAGATTTATCTCATATTTCTAGTTTTTTTTAAATAAAATTGCAATCATAAATTGGCAACTCTGCATCAGAGTTTTACATCCATACTAGTAATTCTTATCAAACCTTCTTAACTTGGCTTGCATAAGGCCCGTGCAAGCCAACTAAACGAATGAGCGAAATGTACTCGCAATTCCCTTGAATAAGTTAAATAACTTTGAAAGCCCGCGCAAGCAGACTAAACAACAAAGTACTATTTTAGCTCATGCCTATAAATTCACACCTGGACCTACTACATTATCATCACAATCATGTTTTAACTTGAATAGAAAAAGAACATTCATCACAACCTATGTAAATATTATTTCGCACACTCTCACCATTTTCTAACACATATGTCCCTCCGCACCTACAACTGAAAGTATAAACATCTTCACTTGCTATAAATGTCATGTCCGATAATGTAACAGTGTCATAGAGTAGGACCTCTGTATGCTCCTGGCAGGTCAATGTTGCATCATACTGCTTACGACTCTCTGGATCCCTTAGAACAGACCAGGCTTTTTGAATTAGAAGAAATTTGCTGTCACAACCTTCTTCGCTCTTGTCAGGGTGTGAGGACAAGAGCAGACGTTGATAGCTCCTCTTAAGTTCTTCAACAGTAGCTGTTCTGTCGCACAGCAGTAATGAGTAATAATTTACAACTGTTTCATCCATTTTACAGAATTTATGTTAGGAAATTGAGAAGAGGTTATGTATGTACCTGGTGAGATCGAGCAAACATCTAGCCTTGCTATTTGTTCTGGTATGTGAATAAAGCGGTCTGAGGATTATAATCACGACTTCTCACAAATAATTTTATTTCATTTTAGCATTTTCCAACACAAAAAACATATCCATGTTCTGGTTCATCTTCATTTGCTGATTTTGTTTTGATTCAAAACCAAAGAGTACTAGAGGGGAATTCAAAACTTTTGAAATTGACAGTGTTGCCGGCAGTCAAACAGAAAAGATCCGAATTGAAGGTTTGAAGGTAAAAATAGTCCGAAATGTGACAAAATAATCCGTTTAGTAATTTCAATAGGTATAAAGGTCATCAGACCTAGCATGTTACGACTCGATCTAACAAGGTTTGCTAAACAAACCTGTTCAAACCGGTTAGAGCTCCAAACCGGTCAAGTCGGTTTGAACCCCGATAGGACGAGATGAGGTGAGCGAGTGGTTTGTTGATCGCTATCCCTCTTTCAATCAAGCGCGGCGCGGCGTGGTTCGAGTCCCCGCGAGTCGATACTTCGGTCGGTTTAGTAGCAAAAAAATATTATCAAAAAAAGAGCTTTGATATGAATTTTGGTTTTCATTTTACCTCCCTATGAAAATATGTAAGAGATTGACCTGAAAAAGTCGATTTTAATTAGTTATTTGAAGAAATGAGTTAAATTTGTATAAATAATCCGGTTTCCTTATCTTAAAGTTCTAGCATGAGCTAAGACCGCAAAAATCTAAGAAAACAGAGTCGTAATTGAAACCGTGTTACAAACCGAAATGATAACCAATTTGAAATCGGTTCGTTGCATCGACTTTGTCATTTCGGTTTGTATGTAACTCGGTTTCAACCTGGTTTAATAGATTTCTGCTGTTCGGTTTACAAGTCGGTAGCATGTTCCTTCAACCCAATTTGAGTAGGTTTGAAAAACGAGATCGTTACATCATTATCATTACAGACCCTGATCACTATATTTCTATATAACCTACTAACTTTTGCCCGCGGCTTCGCTCGCATTAAAAGTATTTTCAGTTTCAGCCACCAAGCTCACATCAGTTAATGGAAAGCTGAGCCTAATGATGAAACTTGGTGCAACTTGGTCAACGCCGAAAAAATACTAAATAACTTTTGAGAATGCCAAATAAGATGCTAAAATCCAAAATTGATTCCCGAATAATTAAATGAAGTAGTCGCCTGTTAAATTATATGCATACGCATATAAAGAGCGTAGGAGAAGACTGCTTTTTGGGCATCAATATTAATTTGCATCGTAGGTAAATTAATATTGTTTATATTTTCATTGGCCCTTCACATTTTGCATGTTTTGCTGTGAAAATGTGTTGCTTTAATCAGTTTTATATTGGTTTTATCCTATTAAGTTACACTTACAATATTTGCAAAAAGCTTTTTTATGGTATTTAAAGATGAAACAAGCACATGGCCCACCTGATGTTAAGTGGTAACCATTACCTAGGTTATCACAGAGCATTGAATCGTAGATCACGCTTTTTTGGAACGTGCCCTACGATGTAACGCCCTGCATCCATCAACTTGAGGCATGAAAATGTTAAGTCTTGTGCCTGTAATTTCACCGGCAGGCGGCACCCACACCCTTCAAACCGAAACACAGCACAGCTACTTCATGGCAGAAATAACACGGCAGCTTTGATCAGATCATCTTAGTACTAAACTTATAAATCTGTGATCATATTTATCTGATGATGATGACAGCCAATCTTTAAACTCATGTCATCTTTTCTCATTCTTCACGCTAATGTTGCTCACAATCACGATGCAATCGAATATGAGAAGCATTAACACATGAAATTCAAATTAGACGTTAAAATTTTGCAATGATCGTTTTTAATAAAATAACAATCACTAAGACACTAATAAACCATTGATATATATACAGACATACAGACGGACAGCGAAGTCTTAGTACCTAATAGGGTTTCCGTTTTTACCCTTTGGGTATAGAACCCTAAAAAGCATGTTACTAGCATTAACCAAGTACCTACCTAGTCTACCTCCTAGGTACTTAGTTAGTGTTTCAAATGGCAAGGTTAAGTACCTGTTACTTAGTTAGTATTTCACATGGTATTTGAATAGTTACATCGACATGATCCTAACAACAATATACGGTCGTTTTTGGCCCTAACTTTGAATCCCCGAGTCGCTCACGCGGTGGTAGGACACGTGACGTCATCAACAATATCGCGCTCGGTCCGCGGCTTAGACCGAAAATGTTTACTTTGCACTTTTATATCTCCGTCACTTTTAGAGATATTAAAATAATAAAAACACAGTTGTTCTCGTAATTTTTTGTAGATTTTTTTGGCATATATAACAAAAAATGGTTTTCTTCCATAGATTAAGTATATATATAGATTTATAGTGTGCGTGGCCACCCTTGTCTTTCTCATTTCAACTGCAGGGTTGCCAGATAATTAAAATTTCCATAGATTTGGGTAAAATATACTGATAATACGCCCTCCGGCCAGGTGGTAACGATCTGCGAAATGCTGCTGGTAGAAGCTGAATGCGTCGAGCTCAGGACAGGAACTCAGGCGCTCATTAGGGGAGGCCTATGTCCAGCAGTGGACTGCTATAGGCTGATGATGATTTTGGGTAAAATATTTGCATATTGCACAAGGAATTCAAAGACAAAGAAATATAACAAGAAATTATTGTCATGCAGGTAAACGATTAATCTATCAATTTATACTGCAGGTAAAGTATTAATAACAGCATGACGAACATTTTTTTCATTTATAATCTGTTTCACTAACAAGTTATAATGACTTTTGATAATATGTAAGGGAAGGAAGGATGTTTAGCAAATTTGATTGAATGCACCACCTATATTTGACGGCTTCTGTGGCGCAGTGGGCGAAGGTCCGCCTGAGACGCAGAAGGTTGCGGGTTCGATTCCCGCTGCGGGACAAATGTTTGCATGATCTGTAGATATTTGTCTCGGGTCTGGGTGTTTTCTATGTATGATATGTATGTATTTACAAAAAAAAAAATATATGTGTATTATATCAATCATGTGGTTCCCACAATACAAGCTCTGCTTAGTTTAGGGCTACGTGATGCTGTGTGATTACGCCCCGCATTATTTATTTATTTATATAATTTTCAAATCAAATAATATTGAATTGCATAAAAGTATGGTAAATCACCATCATACAGACCTAGAATGCTGCGAAAAATTTTTCGTTGGACTGCTAAGCTATAAGAAGATACGCGAAAAACTGCGAGCAGAATTACAAAGGGAAGGATCTTAAAGGCTATGTGGATCGCATACTTATACTTCATTACAGAAGCGTGCAAATATTAAATTGTTATATGTATATATGTCATTAATTATCATTGTTATCGGTTAATTTTACTTAACAATAATTAAATTGACAATCAAGATTACTTAATAAATATATGTCAAAATGAAAACTAACCATTCAAAAGAAGAAATAAAAATAGTAAATTATTATTTCGTTTTAATAAATTCGTTTGATTGTATAAAAGTATTTATCTACAAGCCATTACAAGCAATTACAAAGGAAAGGATCTTAAAGGCTATGTGGATCGCATACTTATACTTCATTACAGAAGCGTGCAAATATTAAATTGTTATATGTTTATATGTCATTAATTATCATTGATATCGGTTAATTTTAATTAACAATAATTAAGTTGATAATCGAGATTACTTAATAAATATATGTCAAAATGAAAACTAACCATTCAAAAGAAGAAATAAAAATAGTAAATTATTATTTAGTTTTAATAAATTCGTTTGATCGTATAAAAGCATTTATCTACAAGCCATTTGTGAAGTCTTATTTTAAAAAGGTTAAGTGTCAAATCTTTCATGTCTTCGGGGAGACTATTGAATATTTTAACGGACATTAATAAAGATATCTTTTGCATTGATTTTTTACAGAACGGCAAAAATATCCTATTATTTATTTGTGTCCTAAGTGGTCGTTCACGCATGTCTTTATGTTTCTTGTATAAGCTTTCAAAATTCCTACATGCAAAAAAGAATAGAATTATAGTAAATATATTTTTATTTCTCAAAAACTTCAACATTTAGAAAATTATGCTTTCGATTCTGCAATCATATTTTCTAAATTCGCTACTCTTTTATTAAACGCCAACTTTTTTCCCCAAGAGCTCGCAGTTTTTCGCGTATCTTCTAATAGCTCAGCAGTCCAACGCAAATTTTTTCGCAGCCTTCTAGGTGTGTATGATGGTGATTTACCCTATAAACAGTAGTCAAAAATTAATTTCAGTATTTAAACATAACAAATGTAATCTGTAGAAAATGCGTACATAAAAGGCTAGCAATTCTACTAATATAATAAAGGCGAAAGGTATTGAGTATTGTTTATTTCTCCCTCACGCAAAATTTAGATACAAAATACAATACAATACAATAAATTTATTTCTTTTACAAGTTACACACGTACATCGTTCTGGCTGGGAAAAATAACAAGCTATTAATGGCGCTGCTGATGATGATGATGAAACATATGAATTGAGGCATGGAATATATTGGTCTTCTTCTTCTTCGTATGAAATAGTGGCCAACTCTGATGTCGGAATTTTTAGGCCACCCGAAGGCCTCCGACATGGCTAACAACTGAAAAAGCCGGGAAGAACATCTTAACGTGCCTTCCGAAGGACGGAAGCGCTCACATCTAAATGCCATCCAGATCACCCATATAAGTAGTGTCCGGGCGAAGTGTTCCTTAACCAAGATTATCTGCGAAGATCACCGGAGTAAATTATTTACATGGTGTCAAATTGCATTATGTTACAGGTTATAGGTAAGGTATCTCACATAAACCCTGTCTAAGGGTAAATTTAGCAATATGGTTATATAGTAGGCAGACCGAGGCTTTGTAGGTAGTTAACTAGGTGTACCTATATAACAAATTGTCATTGCACATTATGTAGAGCTACACCAGCTGTGTGAGAAGCCGCGGGCAGAAGCTAGTATAAAATCTTAGTGAAAACTTTTTGAAAAATGGAGCTAACATTAAAGTATTTCTTTCCTGTCAGTCAAAGTCCATTGTAAATAAATAGATAAATAAATAATGCGGGACGTAATCACACAACATCATGTAGCCCCAAACAGAACATGCAACATTTGCCCCGCAGTGGGAATTGAACCCACAACTAGCTAATTTAATTTGCGGGTACTTCGGAGAAGGCAAGCAGTATCTTGGGTTTCACTTACCCGGTTTTGATAAAATATAGCTTAGGCTTATTGATACTTACTTACTGTGGCAGATTTAAATAATTGGGGGCATATAGGTGTATTGTCAAAAAATGCTGTCAGTTGTGACTGACGAATCCCGAATCCGTTTTAAATCTGAATGATCCGTTGATTTATTGTAGCCTCTGGTTCTCTAGTCTGAAATAAAAAAACAGTTCTAAACCAAAACAAAAATGAACGAATTCTATCATTGTAGGTATGATAATAATAATAATAACAATAACCTAACATTTAATAGCACAACATATATAAAAATAATGAATTCTTTGGTTTTCGTGGTCTTTTTTCCTATACATTCATTAAAACTTCGGTTTGTCAAGGTTGACCAAATATAGCATATGGCTTTTAAACGATAAAATCAGTATCAAAATAGATTAAAGATTTTTATACATACTGTGGAAGATTCACATAACTGGAGACATAAAGGTGTATTTTCAGTTACCATCCATTAAATTACGTGGCCTTTGGTTTTTTATCCTGAAATTAAAACGTCATCTTTAAACTGGGCTATGCAAATAATAATGAACCAAAGAAATTATATTATTTAAAGTTCTAATAAAAAATGAAACGACTTTTCTTTATATGCTTATAGCTAATAGCTATAGCTATAGCTGGTGGGGAAGGGCAGGGAGGTAGTGAGGACCCTCCCTCTAAAAGGGGGAAACTCACAGTTTCCGAGAAAAAATGAATTACATTTTGAGGTTAACGAGAGAAAAAAAATTAAACAATATACGTTGAAACACACTACCGGGAGAGGGACCTATGACCTATGATCAGTTTAAAAACAGTTTCAAATCATAAAAATGGATATTTGATTCGGGTATTTGACCTCGTCGGCCCTGAGTGTCGCTTCGTCCACTCGTCCTCGCGGGCTAGCTCCACTCAGGATCTTCCACGGGAATTTCTGGTTCCACATTTTTTATATCCAATCTACGCATAGGGACCACAAGACTACGTGGCATCGGGGTGATCTGCGTCAGTTCTGTGACATTGCTACTCAACTTGGGGTGTCCTAGAACCTACTGCTGCGAGAAGGATTTCCAGGTGGTTGTAAAAAATCTAATAACCGACTGTCTATTCAACGTATTACATTAACAACGAGAAATATCATTGTCAATGTCGAATCACCAAAAAATACCACAGAGGCCATAAATAAAAAGAAGATGAATTTTCAAATAATCATATCTCAAAAACTATTTGGTTCCGCACTACGCCATTTTAGATTTAGGCTTCCTAGATATAGACCTATCTGTGACAAAAAATCCAGCCGCCTAGCTCACTACAAATAAATGAAAGTTGAGCCAAAAATTAATGTGCAGTGGGCAAAATTCATTTCAAATGCCGGCAACACCAAACAAAACAAAACAAAATTGAATTTCACTTTTTGGCTTATTTTCTTACAGATTTCTGCTCTAAATGTTGTTATTTATTGTGGAAGTCTAGTTAATAATCCATTTTTGAATAAATACCTCGTCAAAAGTACGGTACTTACGCTTGAAAAGACAAATTCGGAATGTTTTGATCACTGCCACTTATGCACCAAAATACACTACACCGATCCATTTTGATAGAGAAATCCATAACATTCATTTGTTATTATTGATTTACAATAGATGAAACATAATTTTTCCAGGTAATAATTTAGTTTCAAGCAAGTTTTTCACAAAATCTTTCGAAACTGCTGCTAGCTGCCAAAGTTTGTTTAGCGCAATGTTGCGCTAAACAACGAAAAAACCGGCACGCGATAAGGGACAGCAAATCTATAGTGCGGTCTCCCTTATTTGCAGGAAGCACGCATAAGTAGTTCTCTTTCTTGAAAGAATGAGATGAATTATCTCGTCGTCTATAGCTTTCTCTGTCTAGGTTTTCTTCATTGTATAGAGTACTTTATTACTAGACTTTTAAATCTGTGGTGTAGAGGCGTCAATAAGAAAACGTCCCTTTATCTCTAGCCAACCAAACAAAGTCAAACAACAAAAAATAATAATTAATAACCTCAAATCAAAACAAAACAGTAGGCAAACAATAAATTTTTGTTTTTTCGTTGTAATTGTTTGTTCAATCAGTGATTGGAGGACGAACTGTTTAAAAGATATCGCGATTCGCAATGCCTACATGGAATCAAATACAATCCCAACTGAGGAACCCCAACAACCCAGTCGTTTTCTTTGATGTCACAGTAGGGACAACGGTGAGATTAATAAAAGTTTTACACCTGTTATTAAGAAGTAGAATGCTAACTTATTTGAGAATAGGTTAAAAATCCAGTAAGTTTTTCAATTTTTAAAAGCTTCTCTTGCTAGATCTAAGTCTCTCTACCAGGACTAAGTCTCCCCTAATGAGTGTCATTGCCCTGTCCTCAGCTTGACGCATCCCCCTTTCCCAGGCTGCGGTCTGAAATAGGCATACTCTAAGTGGACTGCTATGACTGAAGATGATGAATTAGATAGCCACAAAAAAAAACACTATTGTCCATCCATTGCATTGAAGATAAAACAGTAATATTATTTCACTCAGGAAATTGGAAGAATGATCTTCGAGTTGTTTGCTGATGTTGTGCCAAAAACAAGTGAAAATTTTAGAGAATTTTGCACGGGAGAATATAGAAGAGATGGAGTACCACTGGGATATAAAGGTGCAACATTTCATAGAGTAATCAAAGACTTTATGATACAAGGGGGAGATTTTGTCAATGTAAGTTACAAGATTTTCAACATGGACTTACCATTCTATACTTAGTGTATTTTATTATTTACTATGTGCCAGCTCTTGACCTCGAGGCTTGTATAGGCAAGGATGAGGTGGACAATGCTTTCTCAGAAGATGCCTTTTATCTCTCTATTTGAAGCCTTAAGGGTCAAATTAGTAATTACTTTGAAACAATCTCCATGCAGCCTTTGAATTGAGGACCCTTGAATTACCCTCTTGTTTTGGGTCCTTGATCCAGGAACAAAATTGGTAACCATCCTGTGGTACATAGATTATGATGATCTGATCACAGTACTAAAATGATGTCCCTACATGGAGCAGATGGCTCCCTACTTAATACCTTGGTAGAAATATTAGGAAGAAATGTTCTTTTTATAATAACTGATTATGGTACCTCACTACGTAAAATCAAGGAACTTTTATGCTTGGAAGAGATTGCTTTAAGCAATGAGGTTGCCTAATGTACCATTACTTTTAATGCCTTTTTCATTATGTTGTTATTCTTTGTATGGTGTGCAATAAAGTTATATCTTTCTATCTTTTCATGTGATCAAATGATTTCAGGGTGATGGTACTGGTGTAATGAGCATATACGGAGGGAGCACATTTGCTGATGAAAACTTTGGATTAAAACATGACACACCAGGCCTCTTATCAATGGCGAACAGTGGCAAAGACACTAACGGATGCCAATTCTTTATAACTTGTGCTAAGTGCAACTTTTTAGACAATAAGCATGTTGTTTTTGGAAGAGTTATTGATGGACTACTAGTGATGAGAAAAATAGAAAATGTACCCACAGGACCAAATAATAAGCCTAAAATACCAGTAACAATATCACAATGTGGGCAAATGTAAATAAAATAATTTCTATTGAATTCTTAGTATTTATATTTTACTAACAAAATCACAGAAGCTTTGCTCCTTGGTAAAACATTCGTAAATGTCAGTTTTTGATTTAATAAATTAATTATACACAGGTAATCACAATAAATAATACATTTGACTATGTAATGGCTTGGTGATTTTGTCAACTTTTTAACTCTTGGTTATTTAGAAGTAGGTTCCGAGGTTGCATTGTGGCAGGGCCATATCTCTTACCCACCTCTTTTATGAACGCTCCTTCCATTTGTTGGGCTACTTGATTAAAGAATAAATTCGACAAATGTGAGTGGAACGCTGAACGAAATTCGAATGTGACTTGAAAATCTACAACACATGACTGCTGTTCTCTTTTTAAACCAGGGCTGAATCTCCATAGGGTGAGTAAGTGATGAAACAGTTTGCCATCGACGCACTCTGCCTTTACTAAATGGGGTTTGACTAGTGACACATGGGATGTGTAGCTTTCGTTTATTGGTGGAAAGCCAATGATGAGGTCTGCTTTTAGGTAGCTGGGGGTTTTTGCGACCACTATGGATTTTTTGCACCATGGTAGAAACTTGTAGTAGCTGCCCACATCAGATACAACTTCAAACATCTGATCCATTGAGTGTCTGCAAAAAAAAGCATACTTATAGCATCTAATTGAGTGAGAGATTTGAGACTAGGGCCTCTTTCACCATCCTTAAGTAAGATAATTGCCGGTTAATGTGACAAGTTTGCTTAGAGATTTGTCACTTTAACCAGCAAATAAAATACTTAGAGATGGTAAAATAGGCCCTTATGTGAAGCTTAGCAATCTTCATTAATTCATGAATATAGAGCACTCATTTTCAACTCAGTGAACATTGTGAAGAATTTATGCAAATTTTATTGACATGCTAAGCAGAAACATAATGAGTAAACTGCTATGACACATTAGACAATAATAGTACCTATAGGTAGTAGGTAGTTAAGAACTGTAACATACCCAACTAACTGTCTCCCACAGTACTCTCTTGTTCGATTTGGCTTAGGGAAGCTCAGAAATGTTCGTCTTTGTTGCTTCAACCCATGGCATTGACACAGAGAATTTTCGCAGCTATTTACGTAATGACCCTGAAAACTTCAGGAAGTATACAATTATTACAGAAAACCAAAACACCACTAGGGACATTTAAAGGAAAACGTAAATAATTAATACTAACAAATTAAGGATTTAGTAAGTAAAGTATGAGATAGAAACGTACATTAATACTATAATTATAAAAATATTCACCTGGAGTAAGTTCGGTTCATCAAGAAAGCACTTCGACTCACGAGGCAATATTTCGATAAAATCATTTTGTTTGGTATATTCAAGTATATTTTCTTGTAAGTGTGTAGGGAATGAAGTGCATTTTCACAAGAGATTCATTTTTGTAATATTTTTTTTGGCAAAATTGCGAGTTTACGCTACGAACTTGCGAACACCCACCGAACACCCTAGTGATTTCGCGATTTTCTTTTCGCACTCGCACGCAATCGCAAATCTCGCTTCGATGAAATTGACTTTGACATTTTAATTTCAGTTGACATTGATACATATAACAGCTCCTATCTTGACAGAACAGTGCTGCCAAGTTACTTCTTTAAAGACTGCTAGATCGATAGCACGCGTCGGAGAACATAATATAAGCGCATTTTAAAACATGCATGTGACGGGTAAATTATTAACCTTAAATACTAGCTTTCATTAAAAACTGTTTTGTTTGTCTGTATTAGAAACTTCATTCTGTTTATCAATCAAGGAATTGTGGTTGTCAATGTCTAAAATTCGGAATGCAGTATTAGCGTCTCCGCCCACGACCGACTTTTCCACCGATTTTTTGTAGGACAGTTAGGGAGGGGAAACTCATGGCAACCTCATGCACAGAGTGTTTACTAACGAGGTTGGATCGACGAATGAAGTAACGCAATAAGAGACAAAATGGATTAAAAAGTTTGGAATTGGATTGTACGTAATTATTTAAGTATTTTATGTTCTATTACTTTTTTTTGTAAAGTTCATAGTTTAGGAGTTAGGACACTTTCAAATATAAATGAAAATATATTTTTCTGGATTCAGAAAATTAGGTATTAAGGGCTCAAATGGTTGGAATTGGATTCTACGTATTGATATAAGTATTTAATATTCTATTCTTTTTTTTCGTAAAATTCATAGTTTAGTAATTAGGACACTCTCAAGTATGTATGAAAATTTCATTTTCTGGATTCAGACAGTTAGGTTTTAAGGGCAAAAATGGTTGGAATTGGATTTTACGTATTAATAAAAGTATTTTATGTTCTATTACTTTTTTTCGTAAAATTCATAGTTTAGGAGTTAGGGCACTTTGAAATATGTATGAAAATTTCGTTTTCTGGATTCAGAAAGGCCTTAAGAGCAAAAATGGTTAGAATTAGATTCTGCGTATTGATATAAATATTTTATGTTCTATTAGTTTCGTTAAGTTCATAATTTAGGAGTTAGAGCACTTGCAAATATAAATGTTTTTTTTTTCTGGATTCAGAATATTAGCTATTAAGGGCTTTAATGGTTGTAATTGGATTCTACGTATTAATATAAGTATTTTATGTTCTATTACTTTTTTTCGTAAAGTTCATAGTTTAGGAGTTAGGGCACTTTGAAATATGTATGAAAATTTCGTTTTCTGGATTCAGAAAGACCTTAAGAGCAAAAATGGTTGGAATTGGATTCTACGTATTGATATAAGTATTTTATATTCTATTACTTTTGTTCGTAGAGTTCATAGTTTAGGAGTTAGGGCACTTGCAAATATAAATTAAAATTGTTTTTTCTGGATTCAGAAAGTAAGGCCTTTAGGATTAAAAAGTTTGGAATTAGATTGTACGTAATGATTTAAGTATTTTATGTTCTATTACTTTGTTTCGTAAAGTTCATAGTTTAGGAGTTAGGGCACTTTCGACGATAAGGAACTTCTTTATTCCAAAACATGCAAAAAGACGCAATCACCACAGCGATTTGAACTTGATGTCGCGGCGCGTCAGCCCATGCCTTTACGGCTAGGCTAACGAGCACCTAGCTTAAAGGGTTGAAATAAGCGCACAAATCTTTATACAATGACGTCATCAGTCCAACCATTTGACAATTATTATACAAAGTGTCGTTACAACTTTAAGTCTTAATTATTTCGCAACGCGCGCTAAGGAACTTCTTTCCAAAAGTTTATTTAGAGAAACAATTAGTAAATGTGCAGTTAGTAAAATTATAATCATTTTGATGGCATAGCGGTCTCATCAGATAGATTATATAATGAAATACTTTCATGTTCTATTGTAATTTGAGATGGCTCATTATTCGTGTTGGTAGGTGAAATCCAATCATTGGATGTACTTGGTGTTTCGGAAGCACCTCAGAATTAAGTTTAATTCATGGAATCTTCTACGTATGATTCTGCTACATTTCTAGATCGCCACCGCTTCAAAGTCATTATATCAGCCAACAATGTAGTTGAAGTTCTTCTGAAACTATGTCCAGGTTAGCTCTCAACATCTGCTAAACCTAAAAACTGAGCGATTTCTTTAGGCATAGAACCAAATTTGTTTATACCTATAGGCTGACAGGTACATTTAACATTCTGCTAATTTAGAAAGAAACGGTCATTTTTTGCTTTTGGTGACCGCAAACTTACATACTTCTTAGAACAATTAACAACAATTTCATAGAATGGACCGTGGTGTATGGTGAATGACCTCGGCATTTTATTTTTTGTGACAGGTATCTTCACTAAAAGCATCTGGCCATGGTTCTCAATGTTTTTTACGGTTATATTTGTTAATTCTTGTATCCTACAGGCACCAGTTACGCCAAATATTAAAGCAACCTGAAAAAAAAACAATAACTAAGTTCAAAACACAACACAGGCTGAAGTCTAGAGTCTAGATATCTAAAATTAATTTAACTAACTTTAGTAGCCAGATATTGGTTATCTGGAGCATCTTTTATAAATTTTTCAATATCCTCAGACGATAAAACCTTTCATTTCTTGCTTCTAAATCCATCGGATAGTCTCTTTAGATAAGCTGACAAAGAGTATGTTTTTAAGTCCACTCCATTCTTTGTTCGGACTATACTTTTTAACATTGAGTATAAACACCACAAAGAGCTAGGTTTGTACTTAGAAGATAATTCTTTAAAGTACGTCATGAACACATTTTCTGAAAAAGACTGCGTATTCTTGCTGTTTTGCCATTTTATGAAATTTTGGTACGCTAATAGATATTTTTGCTTGGAGTTATCAGGTAGGTAGTAAGCTTTCCTTAACGTTAAGGGCTTCACATCTTATACCGGGCGGTGTAAAACATAAATCATTTTCTTCGTAACTAGTAGACATTTTAATTAATATATACCTAACTATAATTTCAACAGTGAAAACGAGTTGTGAAAAATGTTTCGCTATTACTTTAGTATACTAGACTTATAAATCTGTGGCTATGGCGTGAAAAATTTATCAGTTTTCATTTGCGCGCGCATTGCGATCGGCCACAGACTAAAGGGATGAGGTTTTCTTTTGCGCATAGGGTTTGCTCCTATTCTGCCACGTACAAAATGGGGAATTTAAAGTTTTCTTTTATTACAGAGAAAACAAACGTTTTATTCGAGTGAAAGTTTTATTTATTAAACACGTACGAGTTAAAATTATCTATTTAAATAAGAAGTTGCATGAAATGAGCAAGAAATTGGAACATTAATTTGTTTGTTCTATTGAACCATTGATATATATTGTTACTATAATATTGAACACGATCTTTTTTTTTAATAAAAACTTTTTAAGAACAAAGCAACTCAACCAATAAAAAAATTAAAAATATCTACAACTCACTAGTGAGATAAAGCAATGAAAAAGGCACAGTTTGATTATGGGTGTCATTATGTGCCCAATTGCGGTGACCATAGAGCCACTTTATGAGCAAGCGTGTTGAAAAATAAATATTTAATTGGTCTCCCATACAACAAACACGATTTTACCTATTTGCCGTTTTTTGCTCGATATAAATAACGGCAACAAGTAGAATCATCAAATATTCACGGAATATTTAGTTGTATATTCACTACAATAATAAATAAATACAATAAAACAAATTAAGGAGGGGTTCCCATTCATAAGCCTATAGATTTATTTTTATGCTGGCAGATAAACAGACGGGCCACCTGATGGAAAGTAGTCACCGTCCCCCATGGACACCAGCATCACCAGAAGAGATACTGATGCGCTGGCGGCCCTTGAGGAAATGGAATACCCGCCTTTGGAAGGAGCCCATGTCGTAGCTCTGAGGAAAAGCCGCAGAAGGGAGTTCGCTTTCACGCACTTGCACGTACATAGCAGGCAAGATCGTGCAAAGCGAACGGTTGTAGAGAACCAACCATCCAGGTGGTGCGGATGGATAAAATTTGGTTTTGCAGCGTAAAATGCGATGCCGATGGTAGGTACGATAATGGTACAGAACTCTTCGTGCGCGAATCCGACTCACACTTGGCTGGTTTTTTCAAATTCAAATTCAAATCGTTTATTGCGTAGGTTACCTATATATTGTTTGCAGAGGTGTTAAAATCTATGTACCTATAGTAAAGTTTCTACATGAGCGTCTCCGCCCACGACCGACTTTTCCACCGATTTTTTGTAGGACAGTTAGGGAGGGGAACCTCATGGCAACCTCATGCACACAGTGTGTACTAACGAGGTTGGATCGACGAATGAAGTAACGCCATAAGAGACAACATGGTTGGAATTGGATTGTACGTAATTATTTAAGTATTTAATGTTCTATTGCTTTTTTTTGTAAAGTTCATAGTTTAGGAGTTAGGACACTTTCAAATATATATGAAAATGTATTTTTTCGATTCAGAAAGTAAGGCCTTTAGGGTTAAAAGGGTTGGAATTAGATTGTACGTAATGATATAAGTATTTTATGTGTTATTACTTTTTTTCGTAAAGTTCATAGTTTAGGAGTTAGGACACTTTGAAATTTGTATGAAAATTTATTTTTTCGATTCAGAAAGTAAGGCCTTTAGGGTTAAAATGGTTGGAATTAGATTGTACGTAATGATATAAGTATTTAATGTTCTATTACTTTTTTTCGTAAAGTTCATAGTTTAGGAGTTAGGACACTTTGAAAATTGTATGAAAATTTATTTTTCTGGATTCAGAAAGTAAGTCTAAGAGCAAAACTGGTTGGAATTGGATTTTATGTATTGATAAAAGTATTTTATGTTCTATTACTATTTTTCGAAAAGTTCATAGTTTAAGAGTTAGGACACTTCCAAATATAAATGAAAATTTATTTTTCTGTATTCAGAAAGTAAGGCCTTAATAGCAAAAATGGTTGGAATTGGATTCTACGTATTGATATAAGTATTTTATGTACTAGCTGACCCGCTCGCAACTTCGTTTGCGTGTATACTAATTTTTTACGTATGTCCTTTCATGTGAAATGTTTCCCAAGCCTGGTGATTTGACACGGAATCCTAAATATGAATGGAATAAAAAGTAAATATACTACATATTACTACATTACCTACCCCGTAATGTAGTCATAGGTAGAGTACCTGTTCCTGTTCCCACTCTCACTCTTTTTTTCGTTCCTGTTTCCGTTGGCGACCCGTCGCCAAGTTAACTGCCTGTATAGATATGATGAATGAAGGACCCTATACACGACATGTCTGTCGCAGCAGCGTCGTATATAGGGGCAGTTTATTCGTCCGGCGATCATCGCCAGGACGGTGTTGGTGCTGGCCCGCGTCTTTCGCACGAGGGATGCACACCTCTTCCACATAGTGGTGTAAAAACAATCGGTGTGTGCTTGCGAGAACATGCCGGAGGCGCTGCAGTAGCGGGGCAGCCCCAACACCGCTCTGAACGCGTTATTAAACTGGACGCGGAGGGAGCCATACGCCACTTTAGTGTACTTAGCCCACAGGCTGCATGTGTATATTTGCAAGTGCCCTAACTCCTAAACTATGAACTTTCCAAAAAAATGTAATAGAACATAAAATACTTATATCAATACGTAGAATATAATTCCAACAATTTTTGCTCTTAAGGCCTTTGTGAATCGAGAAAACGTAATTTTCTTTTTTATTTGCAAGTGCCCTAACTCCTAAACTATGAACTTTACGAAAAAAAGTAATAAAACATAAAATACTTATATCAATACGTATAATCCATTTCCAACCATTTTATCCCTAAACGCCTTACTTTCTGAATCCAGAAAAAATAATTTTCTTATGTATTTACAAGTGCCTTAACTCCTAAACTATGAACTTTACGAACAAAAGTAATAGAAAATAAAATACTTATATCAATACGCAGAATCCAATTCCAACCATTTTTGCCCTTAAAACCTAACTGTCTGAATCCAGAAAACGAAATTTTCAAACATATTTCAAAGTGCCCTAACTCCTAAACTATGAATTTTACGAAAAAAGTAATAGAACATAAAATACTTATATTAATACGTAGAATCCAATTTCAACCATTTTAGCCCTTAAAACCTAATAGACTGAATCCAGAAAAATAAATTTTTGTTTATTTTTGAAAGTGTCCTAACTCCTAAACTATGAACTTTACGAAACAAAGTAATAGAACATAAAATACTTAAATCAATACGTAGAATCGAATTCGAACATTTTAGCCCATAAGGCCTTGCTTTCTAAATCCACAAAAATACATTTTCATTGATTTTTGAAAGTGTCCTAACTCCTAAACTATGAACTTTACGAAAAAAAGAAATAGAACATAAAATACTTATATAATTACGTACAATCCAATTTTAATATTTGAGCTCTTATGGCGTTACTTCATTCGTCGATCGAACCTGGTTGGTATACACTCTGTGCTCCCCTCCCTAACTGTCCTACAAAAAATCGGTCGTGGGCGTTGAGCCTTATCTGTGGTAGTAGGTATCGAAGAAAACATAGATTAAGTACTAAAGTGAGCGTGGCCACCCGAGTCTTTCTCATTTCAACTGCAGGGTTGCCAGATAATTCAAATTTCCATAGATTTGGGTAAAATATACTGATAATACGCCCTCCGGCCAGGTGGTAACGATCTGCGAAATGCTGCTGGTAGACGCTGGATGCGTCGAGCTCAGGACAGGGACTCAGGCGCTCATTAGGGGAGGCCTATGTCCAGCAGTGGACTGCTATAGGCTGATGATGATAATGGGCAAAATATAAATCTAACAAGAAATTAATGTCATGCAGGTAAAGTATTAATCTATCAATTTATACTGCAGGTAAAGTATTAGTCTATTAATTAATACTTTACCTGCATTACGAAATTTTTTTCATTTATAATCTACCTTCACTAACAAGTTTTAATGACTTTTGATAATATGTTAGGGAAGGAAGGATGTTTAGCAAGTTTGATTGAATGCACCTACCTATATAATTTTCAAATCAAATTATATTTATTTGCATAAAAGTATGGCAATTACAAAGGAAAGGATCTTTAAAGGTCTCCCCGAAGACATGAAAGATTTGACACTTAACCTTTTTAAAATAAGACTTCATAAATGGCTTGTAGATAAATACTTTTCTACGATCAAACGAATTTATTAAAACTAAATAATAATTTACTAATTTTATTTCTTTAAATTTCTTGTTAGTTTTAATTTTGACATATATTTATTAAGTAATCTTGGATTTCAACTTAATTATTGTTAATTAAAATTAATCGATATTAATGATAATTAATGACATATATACATATAACAATTTAATATTTGCACGCTTTTGTAATGAAGTATAAGTATGCGATCCACATAGCCTTTAAGATCCTTTCCTTTGTAATTACCATACTTTTATGGAAATAAATATGATTTGATTTGATTTGATATGAAAATTATATAGGTAGGTGCATTCAATCAAATTTGCTAAACATCCTTCCTTCCCTAACATATTACCAAAAATCATTAAAACTTGTTAGTGAAGGTAGATTATAAATGAAAAAAATTTCGTCATTAATTGATAGATTAATACTTTACCTGCATGACATTAATTTCTTGTTAGATTTTTATATTAATAAGAAGAAATAAAAATAGTAAATTATTATTTAGTTTTCATAAATTCGTTTGATCGTATAAAAGCATTTAGCTACAAGCCATTTGTAAAGTCTTATTTTAAAAAGGCTAACTGTCAAATCTTTCATGTCTTCGGGGAGACTATTGAATATTTTAACGGACATGAATAAAGATATCTTTTGCATTGATTTTTTACAGAACGGCAAAAATATCCTATTATTTATTTGTGTCCTAAGTTGTCGTTCACACATGTCTTTGTTTCTTGTATAAGCTTTCAAAATTCGAAAAAATAGAAATTAAAAAAATAGAATTATAGGAAATATATTTTTATTTCTCCAAAACTTCAACATTTAGAAAATTATGCTTTCGATTCTGCAATCATATTTTCTAAATTCGCTACTTTTTTATTAAACGCCAACTTTTTTCCCCAAGAGCTCGCAGTTTTTCTAATAGCTTAGCAGTCCAACGCAAATTTTTTCCGCAGCCTTCGTGGTGTGTATGATGGTGATTTACCCTAAAAACAGTAATCAAAAATTAATTTCGGTATTTAAACATAACAAACGTAATCTGTAGAAAATACGTACATAAAAGGCTAGCAATCCTACTAATATAATAAAGGCGAAAGGTATTGAGTATTGTTTATTTCTCCCTCACGCAAAATTTTGATACAAATACAATACAATACAATAAATTTATTGCTTTTACAAGGTGTTCATCGTTCTGGCTGGGAAATATAACAAGCTATTAATGCTGCTGCTGATGATGATGAAACATATGAATTGAGGCTCAGCCACATCTCAGCTCACTCGTGGACCCACCAACAACAGAACACCTCTACGTAAGACAATATCAGGTAGTACCTACTACCAAAAGTGTGGATGTTTTCTAATCAACGAATAAACGGATTTGGATGAAACCTGGTTTTTTTTTTACCTGGATAACACATTGGAAACTTTTTAAACCCGTACCACGGCCACGGGTAGAAGTTATTAAACAATAAATTACGTTATATAATATTGCTTGCATTTTTCTTGACGGTTTTTGTGCTAAAACAATGTTGATTATGCTAGGTAGATATTAGCTTTTTCAAGATGACATTAGAACCGCTCAACAATAGTTTTTCTGCTGTCAGTAAGGCGGTCATGGTACGAAAGCTCATACTAATTAAGGTGAACGGAAAGTTGATCGGTTTTTTTAAAGCAGGCCTGCTTATCTGTCAAAAATGTGATGTCATAGTACCAAGAAGCTAGGCAATTAAAAAACTGCCCTGCTATAAGAGCTCATGGTAAGCCTGCAGTTCATGACAAAATTAGCTATTAGCCCTTTCTAGCTTGTCAAAATACTCTATTTCAAAAACCAAGGTGGCAACACTCACTGGGAGGCACGTGTGTTTTTGCATTGAACACGCATTGAATGAGCAGCGGCGAGATGCGCTAAAGTTTAACCAATAGGTTAGAATCATTTCTTGTAAATAACTTACTATTTGTTAAAGAACATGGGTAGGAAAGCTAAATTTGACGAGACAAAGAAAGTGAAAAAAGGTCCCGGAAGAAAAGCACGCAAGCAACCAGACCCTATTTTCAGAAAGGAACTTTGTAAGTTGTACAAAATAAGACATCGTCTTTAAACAAAAACCCTCCCCATTATTGATATTTAAAGTATACTATTATTATTATAAAATACTACGCTCTGCTGTGGCTTGCTTACTCTAGTATGGGATTAACGGTCAACAACAGACCGTGTGTGCGATCACCGTGAAATGAATTTCCCATTTCAGTAGGGAGGCAACTTTTAAGTTCATTCTTTTATTACAGTAATTTAATAGTACTAATATGTCACTTAATTTTCCAGTGGATGATGACAGTGAGCCTAAAAAGTTATCACATAAGCAAAAGCAGAGAGCAGCGAAGCGAGCAAAGAAACGGGCTGAATTAGCAGAGAAAAAAAAGGCACTTAAGGCAGCAAAGAAGAATGTAGCAAAAACAACTGAGATTGAAGTTAACACTAATGATTCTGATGAAGATGTTAAAGGTTTGTTATTGCATCAACTGATTACTTGCATATTGTTTATGAGATTAAATAATATGCTAGTAGCCAAGCCATGATTGATCTCAAAAGAATTTAGAATTAAAAGAACCAAGAATCAGGCTCGGTACCTTTAAGATCTGTACATACATTTTATCACTACTTAAAAGCTTTACTATTTGAGTAGCCTTTCAGTATTCATTGATTAGATGTTAAGAATAACGAATGCCTTATTAGTTAATTTAACATTCTTAAGGGACTGACAAAGTCTGGTGAGTCTGGTGACTCAACCATAAAATATTTTTATACATATTGTTTTTATTCAATATACATAATATATTTTATTGTACTAAACAAACAGTTTCCTATGTTTACTATGTTACAGGTTTCACAGATGACAACAAGGAATGGCTCAAGCCTAAGAAAGCAAAAAAAGCAAAGAAAGGCAAGCTGAAGGAAGAGTCTGAAAGTGAGGTGGAAAATGATGCAATTGAGGGATCTGATGAGGAAAATGAGGGATCAGATGAGGAAACCGAGGGTTCAGATGAGGAAAATGAGGGTTCCAATGAGGAGATAGATTCCGATGCAGATGTTGAACCAGCGCCTAAAAAGGGAAAAGAGAACTATAAGGTTAGTTGAATTTTGAATCTATAGATTAGATATCTATTATGAGGTCAAAAAGTAGTTTATTTGCTATTCGTGGTCTAGAACAATAATTAAAAGTGCTAAAGTTTCAGCTTAATCTGATCAGTACTTTTGGTTTGCTGGAGGAACCAATAGGTTAGAGTTTAACCAATAGGTTAGAATCATTTCTTGTAAATAACTTACTATTTATAGGAACTTCGCATTTCAGAAATTTTCACTCTTGTAATTATTTGTGTGATAAGTAGGATATAAACAAGTAATCATCAAATAAGAAATATGTGACCTTCATGGGTGAAATTTTGTAATAAAGCAAACAACAAAAACACCATATCGTTTATGAGGAGGCTTATGTCCAGCAGCATAGCATAAGCCTCCTCATAAGCTCCAGATAACAAGGGGAATATACCCATAATCCCCACACTGGGCATGCAGGTTGGAGATTGTATTGCACAACAGGCTGCGCCGCCGATGTTGCTGCTGTTCGGTAGCCAGTCGATGTAGCTGTGCCGGTATTAGGCTACCCTATACCATGATTAGCTGGCCGTAGTATTAAAACAATTTACATGATATTTCCAGGTCGGGACTCTGGATGATTTATTCCAAGATTCAGATGCAGAGGAAGAAACGGGTGATGCATCAGAAGAAGAAGGTGATAGCAGCAGTAAGATAGAATACAACTCCGACTCCAGTGATGACAAGGATGATGATGATAACGATGATGATGATGATGATGACGACATGTTGCCAATCGAAAAAGCCAATTTGAAGCTCAAGAAACGGCAGAAACAAGACAAGAAACTCGCAGATGAGGAAATGCAAATAAACATAGCTAAACAAGATGTATTTGCATTCCCTAGTGAGGAAGAACTGGAAAATCCTACTAGTCTTCAAGACATACACCAACGAATCAAGGATGTGGTCACCGTGCTTGGTGATTTGAACAGGTTGAAAGCTGAGGGTAGATCACGATGCGAATACACAGATTTGCTTCTAAAAGATCTATGCATGTATTACAGTTACAATGAATTCCTAATGGAGGTTTTGATGCAGATATTCCCTGTGCAGGAGCTAATCGAGTTTCTAGAAGCAAGTGAAACTGCGCGACCTGTCACTATCAGAACTAACAGTCTGAAGACTCGAAGAAGAGACTTAGCCCAAGCACTCATCAACAGAGGTGTGAATTTGGATCCTGTTGGCAAATGGAGTAAGGTCGGCCTTGTAGTCTACAGTTCAACGGTCCCAATCGGCGCTACTCCAGAATACTTAGCAGGTCATTATATTCTCCAGGGAGCTTCTAGTTTCTTACCAGTAATGGCATTAGCGCCGCAAGAGAACGAAAGGATTTTAGACATGGCGGCAGCGCCTGGGGGCAAAGCCTCGCACATTGCGGCAGTTATGAAGAATACTGGCGCGTTATTCGCAAACGACGCGAATAAGGACCGCACTAAAGCCATAGTCGGTAACTTTCACAGATTAGGGGTTGTGAACGCAGTGGTTTGCAACTACGATGGGCGTGAGTTCCCTGACGTCATCAAGGGGTTCGATAGGGTGTTGCTAGATGCCCCGTGCACCGGAACAGGTGTCATCGCAAAAGATCCCAGCGTGAAAACGACGAAAGACCAGAAGGATATACAGAGATGTTTCAACTTGCAACGGCAGCTGTTGCTAGCTGCAATTGATTGTTGCAATGCTAAGTCCAGTACTGGGGGCTATATCGTGTACTCCACTTGTTCAATACTTCCTGAGGAAAATGAGTGGGTGGTCAACTACGCACTGAAGCGTAGAAACGTAAAACTTGTGCCGACGGGGCTAGATTTCGGAACAGAAGGCTTTACTAAGTACAGGCATCACAGGTTCCACCCATCTTTGAAGCTGACGAGAAGGTTCTATCCACACACTCACAATATGGATGGATTTTATGTAGCGAAGTTGAAGAAGTTCTCTAATGTCATTGTAAGTATTTTATTAGATTTGATCCTGAGCTGATTATACCTACTGAAATATGCCGTTACATAACTAAAATTCTAATAATAGGTTTTTTTTATAAAATATCCCAAAAAATTCGTCTCAGGCGGGACTCGAACCTGCGACCCTTACGTCAATACCGGGACGCGCTGACCAAGTCAATCTCTTGCCTGTTCAGTTTTGGCTATACATGCAAAGGTGTTTGGTATGTTTGTACGCTGGTTTATCCCTCACGCACTTTGGATGTTATGAAGATACCATAAACCCAGGATTAAACATAGTTTTTGACAGAACAACGATTTCGCTCGCGTGTTAACCTTTTTCACCGCCTAACTATCCTATACGCGATGTCACGCTGTACGCCAACATATAAATGTATAACAGATTCTATAGTACGAAAGCACGCATGGAGTAACGTCAGTTTTAGAATTCGTCAAACTAAATGTAAGACTGTTGTCTTCACTCAGAACTGATAAATTATAAATAGGTAATTTGCTGACCTTATTTTTAATTTATTTGTTTATGATAGTTATTAAAAAAATAAAATTTCGTTATACAAAATTCGCAGCACTTGGCACCCTGACAAGCGGCCTGAAACATTCGGATCATTTTCATGACGCAGTCGCGGAAGCGATGTTTCTTCATCATCATCATCATCACGGCAGGCGAATTAAGTAATATTACGATAATTCGCGTTTCAAACAGAGCAAAACTAATGTCGTGCAAACGGCTGCTGATTATAATGTGTATGTTTTGTTAAAAATACACAAAAAACAATGAAATTGCATCGTTGGCGAAGGCGTTGGAAGGAAGAAATTACTTCCTATGCAGTCAGACTGCCTTAGTTCTACAACAGAATCGTACAAACATTTGTCCCGCGGTGGAAATCGAACTTGCAACCTCATACATACGACTAAGTCATACATATCTGAAGCTCATACAAACATTTGTCTCGCGGCAGGAATCGAACCCGTCAATAAGTCATAATTACATATTATTCGTTTAAAGTTATTTTTAGAGGGGGTAGGTACTTTTTCTAGACGTCATTTTATACCGTTTTGACAGTGACGTTTCTTAAGACACATCAAATAACTCTTAGAATATTCTCTGTAAAGGTATTCTAAACGATTTTACGACCTCCAAAAATCGATTTTGTGTTTGTATGTTTCTAAATCGATGTGTTTAGATATGTTCCCTGTGGACTTGAAAACTTTTATAAATCCCTGCGCGTAATCTGTGGAGTTTGGTAGCGATCTATTATAGAACATTTTTTTTGCTTTCGTTAATTATCCGACTATAGATAATATCAGCTACCCGTGCGCAGCCGTGGTCGTTAGTATTTTTTATTTTTCAACAGCCGGAACCAGTAGTCGACGAAGAAGATGAAGGTGAAAAGCAGGAAACAGAAGAAGACGCCGAACCCAAGCAGAACGGCGAAGCGCAATCTGACGAGGCCTCTGAAGGCTCTGACAATCAGCAGAGGGTGTCAGCTAAACGACCGGCACAAAGCAACGAGGGACCACAGGCAAAGAAAAATAAGCAGGAGCAGCAAAAGTAAGTACTGTAGATATGCAGTGGGCAAAAACTTACCTCATTGAGAGGTACCTTTTCTTTTTTAGTTAAAAGGTCTTGGTCTGAAGAAAAAAACAACAGCATTATCTGATTATTGTCAAAAAAACCAGTTGGCCTCAATCAACTCTGTTTCCAATCAGGAACAGTTTTCCCAAAGTAATTTACCAAATCAAATCGTAAGATTTTGTTGATATTAAAAAAATGTTCCCAATACAATTTCTACGAAGCTATATAAAGCGGTAGTCGGTGTCCATGCATGCATGTCCTCAGACTGAATGTTGTGGTGAATGGTGCTTCATAGTTTTGAAAGTAGGCACACCTGAATAACAAAAACTAAACAGATATCTTGTTATTACAGAACTCAACAACCAACTAAAGAAAGTCCCTTCGCTACAGGCAACAAGAAGAAAAAACAAAAAAACAAGAAAAATAAAAACACTCAAAACACTGAAAATACACAGACGGGAAATGAAAATCCTAAAGTTGAAAATGCGAATATTCCTAAGCTAAATAAGAAAAAATGGGGTGCTAGTGATAAGAATGTACATCCAAATAAGTTGAAACAGAATGTTCAAAGTTCAGTAAATGACAAGAGTACACCGAAAAAAAACAAACATGGTCCAGATAATGAAAATGTTATCCATAAAAAAAACCTGCAAATAAGTGTTGAAATACAAAATACGCAGAATGCAGGTAAAAAAAATAAAAAGAAGAACAAAGGGAAAACGCAACCTCAAAACGATACGGTGAAACCTAACGATAGCAAAACTGAAACTAGTCCGGTTGAGTCAAATCCAAGAATACCCAACCTAAATAAAAAGCATAAGGTAAACGCTACAAAGAACATGCAGAGCCAACCCAAACCACCAGTAAAATTGACAGAGAACATTGAAAAGGAAGTGTCACAAAAACTGAAAAATAATAAAAACAAAAAGAAGAATAAACACATTGGTCAGCTGAACACGAATAAAGGAAAACAAAAGTTTGGACAAGGAGTAGGCAAAAAGTTTAAGAAAAATTAAGTTTTAACCTTTACTTTAACTTGCTATTGATTATTATTTTGATAATAAAGATATTCAAATTTTAAAAGTGCTTTCTTACTGATTGATTGAAAGATAATTCATTTGTAGTATGTTTATTATTATTTTTCTATAAGTAAATTCCGCTACACAAAAAAATGTAAAATAAACACAGATAAGTAATTAAAAGTAAATAAACTAAAACCAACAAAAAGGAAAACTAAGATCTATAAAAGTAAAAAATAAATCTACAAATAAAACTTAAAATAAGGTTCAAAAATCATAAGTTTCATATTCAATGAAATTGACGTCGGTCACTGTTTCCTGCTCGGGTTCGTAATCGAACAAAGTTTGCTCTGGCTCAACTTCCTTTAAAAATTCTCGCTCTGCCATCAATTCTTCACGGTTTCTCAACCGATTCTGTCTTATATCGACGTTTTCTCTATATTTTTGAAGCCTGTCAGCCAAGTCCTTGATAGGATCTAATGGTTGAGCCAACACGACGTCGGCTATACACTTCCTCAACGCAACCCCTACAGTCGCTTTCAAATATTTGCTTTCTTCAGTGACCAAAGGCTCTCGAGGACAGACTTTGACGGTAGGTATGAATTCCCGAATCCGAACTAAATTGCCGAGTCCATCGTGTTTATATTCATCTTCAGAATCGTTGTCTTTGTAGATTCGTACACCTTTCTCGTTGATGTAGTACCGGCCTAGATTGTCGTATCTATATTCTACCCCGTCTACAAATTCATTGACTTTGAGCATGAATCCAGCCCTGTGAAAGCGATACTCGCTAGCGGTTTCATGAGCTTTATATACCCGCTCTCGCAAATCGTTGAGGTAGTACCGCCCGCACTCATCATAATAGTATACGTGCTTTTCGTCGTTTATAGGAACAAGCTCATTTTGCTCGTTGAGTTGGTATAATCGCTCGTCCTTATCTAGCGTGTATATTTTCCTCCCGTACTTGTCTACCGAGAAGTGACCCAAATCATCGGAGAAAACTTCCTTAATATCAGTAGCACTTAATATGGATATGATAGATTTGCTTTGTAGGTCACTCCCTATAGCGGTGTTCCACAGTTTTACAAATCGCTCTACGAGACGACAGCGCTCAGGATGCGGCAAAAAATGATTGAAAATGTGCATTTCGTCCTCATCAACAGTTCCATCCTCGTGCACAGCAGTGCACGTTCGGATCTTGAGGCAGTTCAAAGATAACTTTAAATTCTGTAGAGATTGTAGTCGATCTTCTAAATACAACGACTTATGTTCGAGCGCCATTGCGGTTGAATCTTCCATTTTCAATAGATTAATGCGATCTTCAAGGGCTTTTATTTTTTCAACAACAGTACTGATGTCGATACAACGTATAGGGTTGCCTTCATACACCAAGACTGGTTTCTTGCCTTTAGTGCACAATTCTGCTTCTTGATTATCAGGACTTTGGCAGATAGTTATCTCGTCAATCATTTCTTGTAGAGTTTTTACAAGATCTGAGGGATGTAGCGGTATTTTGAGCTCTATTATTTTACTGAGCTGAATAGCGAGATGGTCATTTAATCTGTCCAGCCAAATCATGAGCTCTTCAATTTCATTCATTACGATGACGTAAAAGTCTCCTTTGTCTGCCTGGTTGCGGAGGCATTTTTGTTTCTCGATGAGGGCGTAATTGACTATTTCTCGCATGTCTCCTATGATCTCTATGTCGGCCTGCATCAGCATTCTCTCTTCCATCGTCATTTTGGTTTTTGCGTGATCGATGTAACGTTGGAAATATTTGTGTCTTTTATCAACGCAATCCATGGTGTAATCAATAGCCTTGAGGACTATCTCCCGCGGTGTATCTTTCGCCCTTTTCTTGAAGTTTTCTATGTCCTGGACGGCTTGTAACCACCCCAAGTGGATTATATTGACTATTTCTGCGATTTGGTCACGCGATGCATTATTTAGCAGGGCATTTCGCATTTCAACCAGCGAGTTGAAGATACTATCTGCATAATCCTTCATGGTCAGGAGTATGATAGGATTCTCATACGATCGCTTTATTTCCTTGGCTATTGTGAAAAGGAATACCACGGTATATTTTTTATCCATTTTGGTAAACAGTTACAAAAATAAATACATAAAAAATAAGCACTATTATATTGAGTGACACTGTGACCACAGATCTACTATGTAGCAAAGCAAACTAAGTGTGACAGTGTCACTGAAGCTAAAGCATAAAAAATGTGAATCATCCTTCTTTTCGTACGAGCTAGTAGATTCTCGTAGTGGCTGTTGTCGTTACCGAGACGGTGAAACGAACCCTTATGGTGCCGCTTTGTCCGTTCGTCTGTCACACTTGATTATTTCAGGAACTACGTAAGCTATCAACTTGAAATTTGGTATAGATTTAAAATGCACTAAATGAATAAGATTGGCTGTAAAAAAAATTAAAAAATAAATTGTTTTCTACCCAAAAGGGTTCAAAATAAATAAAAACAAAATTTCAAAGTGGGACCAACAGGTCGCGTGGGGTATCATATCAAAAGGCTTAATTTGTACTGCTCGTAACAGTTTTTAATTTATTTATATCATGCACTGTTTTTGATTAATGATAAAAAACGTCAAAAAAATTACCATCCCCATGATGATTTATGATGAAAAACATCCAAAAAATAACCGTTGCCCCCCCCTTAACTCCGAAGTTTGCAAAGTGAGAAACCTGATTTTTTTTATATGTTTTAGAAAGATATCTATATTTTACAGGAAAATTATCATAATGGCACTAAACGGTCACCCAGTGTTGTTTAACCAAGATGAACACCGAACCACGCCATGAACGCCTCCATCCATAGAAATTATAATTAACGATCCGACCACAGATATAAAAGAGAACTAGATGAAGTCTTAAAGTTCACTATGTTCTGAACGTCAACTCATACGTCTGATCTCGTCTCTACTTTCTTATGTCCATATATAATTTTCTAGAAAGGGATGCGACCAAGTCAATATTCATCTGTAGGTAGGTACCTACGTGATACTTGATAATCTATCTAGTTAATCTAGTCGTTTGTACCTAGGACCTAGTAGGACAAAATTAAAAAGAACTCTTTAAACACTAAAAATAATTCATGCAAAGATACTTTTGTAGGGACTCTAGGTAATTCTGTCACAAGGAGGCAACTTACTTAGGTACCTACGTTGTTTAATTTACTATAAAATGGTATTGTACTAACTATAAGTTTCGCCACGGCTGTGTAACAACTACATCAAATAAAATAGTAAACACCAATTTCGAGCGTTCTAATGTAACTCGTAGCTCCGTAGTAAAACCTGAAAAACATGAAACATTTTCCCACGGGTCCTTGTTGGGATAAATCAGGAGCTTTCCCTCGCCGGGGCGGCGACCGGCTACGCCGTAGCTCGCGCCGCGCAGCCCCGCGACCCTGCTAACTGGAGGAAGCTGCCAGTTGTACGCGAGCCGCGCTACCGAGGACACCTCTGTCACGTCTCCGATTATCTCCTGTACGTTAATATTCCACCTTTCATCTTAATCATAACTAAAAGTGTTGTCTAAACCTATTTTTCTAAGTAAAAGTGCTCGTTCTGTTGCGTTTAGTGCATTATTGACCGGAAGTAAGTAGGGTGGGTCGCTTTGTGCTACGCCCGGGAGGCTGTGGCGCGCAGCATCCGCTCGCCATGTTGATCTCGTACGATTCTATCTTTTGTTTAAAATCTGCCCTATTTAGCGTTGGAAGATGAATTAAATTTTCTATCAACTTGTGATAACAGCATCTCGAGAGTAGAGTTAATTTTAATTGTTATCATTCAGTAGCTATAGGTGGGTAGATGTAGATAAGATCTGAGTGCATTGACCCGCCAACAAATTTTCCTAGAGGTACCTATAGGAAAATTGTTGGTAGGTATGTAGTTACCTATGAAAGTAGGCGAGTATACCTACGTAGATAAAATGATGGACGTTTTGACTCTCATACTTACTGATAACAATAATTCGTATACAGTAAGTAGATACCTTGTCTGTAATTACCTATGTGGACTTAAATTGGACAAACATGTAATATTTCAACACCTGACAACAGTTCAATGAATTTTTTGTAATAAACTATATGAATGAAATGAATTAATTAGGCAGCTCAATGAAATTGTTTCAGTCAATAAAATACTTACTTGTCACAATTGTTAAATGTTATTTATGTTCTTGTATAGGTATCACATATATTTAAAACCCATTTAAAACCTATATAAATTAAATATAGGTAACTAGATGTACCTTTTTACGATTTTATCGGTTTTAAACTCAATCACGCCCAAACATACCGTTCTGCTCGTTAATTATAAAAATAAAACGTTGCTTTATATAAAACTGAATTTCACATAAGTCGGTAAAAGGTGGGTTCTTATTACTTACTTATAATTTTGTACTAAGTACCTACTTATGTACAATGAAGTCTCCTCTTGCATCTGTCGCGGCTTTTAATTTAGTTACCGCTCAATAAATTTCGGCCTATTTTCTCGCAATACAATATAATTAATTTTTGTATCAAAAGGGTGTTTAGCGGAAGAAGATAATTTAAAACAGATATAAGTAGGTACCTACTTGCATCTAAAATCTGATCTCTAATGTTGTGATCTAGAAGATCTGGTTTGCCTGGGACATGGTTAAATGGAGTAGGCCTGCCCAGCGCAGACCAATGCCATCATCTAGCCTAGTCGGCCTTACCCATAGAAATTCGCATGGAGCTGACTAAGCCTCTAGTTTCCTCACGATGTTCTATATGTCTGTTTTGGGCATGTTGCAATGAGCACATTTTTTTAAAAGCGAAATCTATTGGTTCACAGGTGCGATTTAACTGCGACCACGAGACCAGATTTGAAGTCGGGGTACCTCCATATCACTAGGCCACTATGACTCCAATATATATAAGTACTTAGGTCTTCTGATATATAAGAGAACAAATACTCCTAGTTTTTGAAACTATATTATTCTAAAAACCAGAGAGCATACCTAAAACACGCGTTCGAACCTTTTCTACTCATCTCATTAGGTGTAGGTACTTGGTCCGGTGTATTGTCAGATTTTCCTTGAAATATACGTTTTCAATCACTTTACCACTAAGTAATACTCGAAAACCGAATTGTCCATAACAAAACTCGTATTGTTACATCAACATATTACGTGGGTTACGTTTGGAGTTGACGTACTGCTTGCGACTGCTTAGAATCAGACCAGTCGCTGTCATACACTGCAGGCATTCATTAACATCCTGAGCGGGAACTTCTATTTAACTTTGAAATGTTCCATAATTATATGCGCTAATATTAATTGAATCATTAAAAAACTTTTAATTATTTTGATTCGGCATTACACACATCTTTGTGTGCTTGTGGAAGATTGAGTGGCATAATTAAATGTTGTACAACCGCATGTAGGAATCGCTCGAACAAGATTGAAAGGGGTCTGCCATTGTATCATGCAGTCGTGGTTTCGTCGTTGATTGCTTCAAGCTGACCGTCTATTCCCAGCCTAATTATACCTTCGAGATAATCCGATTAACTAACGAAGGCGAACAAATTAAGAGGCAACTGAAGTTGTAAATTAATTCGAAACAGTTGGCGCGTATCTACATCGGTAATGTTTTCACAGGAAAAGGGAAATAGGATAGATATAGAGAAGTACTTTATTTAACTTAGTTTTGTATCGGCAGCGGCGGAATGAACTTTGTTACCTTACTCTCTTCGGAGAAAATCCCTTGAGTCCTTTCGGTTCAACGAACTTAAGCTGATACTCTCCTTGCCTTAAAATTCGGGCTACTCTAGATATCGTACTTTTTGGATATATAAATAACTTTAAAAAAAAAAAAATTTGGGCCAGCTCTTGACCTCGAGGCTTGCATAGGCAAGGATAAGGACGACGATGGGGCGAGCTTTCCTAGAAGATGCCTATTAACTCTCTTTTTGAAGCCGTTATGACTTACCCATATACTAACAATACTTAAATTTAACCCCTGCTTAAAGTTAGTTCTCCTTTTTGTTAGTAACCAACAGGGAAATACTTGGCTTAGCTTTTCTCAGATTTTTATATGTAAGGCCAGTCGATTTTAGTGCCTACAACTGCAGTAGGTAGGTTAGCTAGCTGACTTTCCAATTGATCTATTTAATAATTCTAATTTTCTGGGTGTTGTCTACGTATGATAAGTATGTATTTACAAAAAAAAAATATATGTGTATTATATCAATCATGTGGTTCCCATAATACAAGCTTTGCTTAGTTTGGGGCTACGTGATGCTGTGTGATTACGTCCAGCATTAAAAAAAAAATGTTCTCTGGTTAGTTTTGATTCCGAAACTTGATCGGGTCAACATCTTGTGATTATTGCCTTTGCACGGCCAAAGTAAATCTTTTCTTCGAACCTTTTGTCTTTTTATCTTTGCTATAGCGGGGAAAAAAACTTTCGTCATAAAACTTTTTTACCGATCGTCTTAGTGAACGGTCGCTCCTATGCCACTCAATTCGGTTTATTTTAAACTGTCATACCAGTAGTTTAACTTTCGATTTTTTTTTCATCAATACAGTCAGTCTAACTTTAGTTGAGTTTGACTGGCCTCATAGCTCAGTTGGTAGAAACACTGCCTTCTGGGCTGCAAGTCGCGGGTTCGATCAGACACTGGTACCCATTGTGCAGGCCTTTCCTTGTTTGGGATTAGGTCCTGTATAAAAAAAAACTCAGATAAATTGGACATGCCGATTTTTCTCGTTGGAATAAACTGTTCAACATTTTATACATTTTCTAAATTGTTAAACTGTCAGTTAAGTTGTCAGACAAATTGGACAAGCTGAATTTTTTCTTCTACGTACTCTTAGATTTTTTTAAATACTATGTTTTCGAAACATTTTGTTTCTTCAAACCGGCTTTAGTTTCAAGATGGACGACCATGAGTCTCAAACAAAGTTTGCAAGCTATTACAAAATTAGTTAAAGATATGCATGTGATATTTGCAAAATGCATCAAATTAATAATCCTATTACTAAAACAGTCTACTTTTAAGATCTTGCACAACTTTCACTGTCTAGTTCCTATCGCCCGTCTGCTCATAAAATAGTCTAAGACCCACTGTCAGCTAAAGCGCTGCTACTATCACAATATTTGCATGATATTTAAATAAATCAACCCTAAGTTACTTATAGAAAAGGTTTATTAGCTGTAACATTCGCCCTTTTTCGCAAGTAATACATAAAACAATATTCCTAAGCCAAAATAAACAAAAAATCATAGAACAGAAACAATAGGAACAAGTTAGAATCTACCTAATTCTTATTAAGTAAACTAGGTACGTTAAATGGCGTCTAAACACAGATACTTCAGTAAACAACGGCTCTTAATTGCATAATCCAATGGACTATAAGGAAATATGATGAGACCGTCGAACGAATGGGGAGTAAATAATATTTACTATCAAACAAACAGCGAAAATGATGGGCAATTTTGTGGATGGATCGACAAATGTTACGAAACGATCGCAATACTTAGTTATGGAGTAGTTATGGTGAACAACTACTTCTTCTAGGGACTGTATAGAGTACCTTAACGATATGATAAAAAATACAGCGTTTTAAGGCTTATTCAAAGGTTCTAATCAAATTTAAGTATATTCATAAATAACGTTCATAAATCATAAAATTTCATTTGGAAGCCGTTTAAAGTTTTTCTCTATTTTCCAAGTAAATAGAGACTAAAGGTAGGTAATAGAAAGTTCTTATTTAATATGTATTTGAGGGAGTATATTAGGTAAAAGACCTTGATCAAAATTATTAAGATTTCTTTACCTTTTTATATTTTTATGTTACCAATTTAAGAAATTTGAAAGAAATTATTTTATTTTTATTTATTTGTTTGTTTTATCAAATTAATGTTTAAAAATATTTTTTATATACTTTAGTTACCTACCAGTAAAAGTAGTCTAGAATATATGATTGGTGTCAACAAGACAGACCCCTGAAAAAGACAAATCAAATCATAACTCTTAGACTTTTCTACATGTGCCCAAGTATGGATAGCATGGAGAAACAAGTCAATAAATAACATTCAACATGAAACAAAGTATTCAATGACTAAACATCTCTGCAACTCAAACTTACCTAACAATTTCAATTTCACTTGTTCAAGTGTAGTGTATTCAAGTGTTGTTTATTACGAACCAAAGATCTTTCGCATTGACTTATTAAATCGTGGTTCGAAAATTCCATGAATTCCATGTTTGGAAACACCGAAGTTAGAAACTTTTATTATGACCAACAATCATCAACTACATCACCATTATTGAGTTTCGTATACTTATTCTAACAAATTGAATGGACGGTCATGCTCGCAGCTGGATCGTGTCCTTTGGGTGGTGCTAAACGAGCTCGAAATAAGACAAACAGGAGTTTTAAAATCATAAATTAAATAAATTAATTCAAACATATTATTTTTCTTAATTTGCCAGAGGATTCAGTTTCTATTGGCATGCTTAGGTTCGATTAGATCTCAGGTTTCCCCTCAAGATGTCTATGATGAGCGCTGTTCATGACCTTGAGTCCTTTAATCAGTTGCCTGCTTTATTATCCAAGGTATATGCATCAACATTTTAGGCTGGTAATTTTTGAGTCAGGTAAATTCTTCTAGTTTACAGAATTTTCAACACAAGCTGCAACAGTTTTGTCCACCCAAATTGTCCTTTTACATTCAATGAAGCCTAGCCTTTTGGCTGTTGTCCAATGCTTCTCCAATTGAGAGGTAAACATAACAATTTATTTCCGAAAGTTACTAGAGATTTGCATTATGTTGTAATGATCTCTCGCTGTTAATGATCGGTATAAAGATATCTTTATTCATGCAGATTTGATTTCATGATAATTTAATTATTTTCGTCAATATTCACCATTAATAATCTTGTTTCAAATCTGGAGCACACCTATCACTTTTGTGATAATTTATAGCGTGGTTTGTTTATCGAAGTGCTCGTGTCGTGGTTTACTTCGGTGTTGTTAGCAGATCATCTCCGCCCAGTCACTACTTAGAGAGGTGACCGTTTAATGGTAAAATCTGAGCGCTTCCGTGCTTTGGAAGGCACGTTAAGTCCCGACTTTTTCTGTCAACATCGAAAACATTGTAACCTGCAAGAACATTACATTACCTAAGTCGTTTGATCAGTTTTTATTTGAATCCAATTCAGGAATGTCGTCAATATAAAATACATTAATATTGAGATCGAAATCGAAAACTATTGAAAGTTTCCGTATTGTGCTACTCTTACTAGGGGAACAGTTAGATGATTCTCACACCACTTAGACCCAGACACTGTATATGATATATATATCTCATATATCGAATCAGAATATCGTTCTTATAACATGTCTGTTTCTAACATCACATAGTCTACCACTGCAGGAAAGGTTACTATCTAAAAAGATGCGTAGTTTTGATCTGCTCGGACTCCTATCAAAAAGTAAATAAATTCCAATCGCGTTTCACTTTCTCGGCACACGCGCCACCCAATCTGCACTTTGCAATCACAAGCAGGAGAATGTTTATTGATAAATACCTAAACATATTTCCACCTATTTGTATTCCTGACAAGTGCTGTGAGAAGAGAACGAGTTTCCTTAATAGAAGAACATTCCTGTGTCAATAATGAGGCGGAAGATGTTGCGCTACAGCTATGTCCACACTGTTCATTTCGATTCATTTCGAGGGTGTGCATCACAGCACAGTCAACAGCGCATGTAATGCATGCCCGTGACGCATGCCTTAAATCATTTAACAGCATAACGTGCTCCGTGAAGAACGTGTTCCCGCGACTGGTGGATTTCTGTACAGCATTCAACATTGAATTATTTATTTATAGAATATTACAGCTATTATTACAGGCCTAATGCAATAGTGTACCTAGTCATCATCATGATGACCAAGTCAAATATTCTAATACTTAACACGTGTCAAGCTGACTATTGAAACGACTCCGAAAATAATATCTCCATGCTGATGCACGCAAACATTGAATGCGCCAATCGAAAAATGAATAAAAATTGGAAACGATAGTTGAAGATGATTGGGGCACAGTGTGTACATAGCATAAAAAGTTTGCCAATTGTATCCTTGCTGATTTCTGATAACTAAATATTTTTTGTGTTGTTTCGATTCTAGAACAGTACTACCCGAATACGCTACTCGAATGTTTGTGAGACTTATACATACAGTTCTTCTTCTTCGAAAGAGTTAGTTGCCAAATCTGGTGTCGTCTTTTGCACTTGCTTTAGATGGCCCGTTACTGCTGCTGGCGCGTACAAGTAGCGGCACGAAACTAGCGCTGATCGTTATTGCGCAGAAGTCAAAAGTAAGGTATCGGTAGGTACAGGCAGGAAGAAGTTTCGTTCAGCGCAAAACTTACGTGCCGCTAGCTGTAGCGTCATGTCCGAGGGTCTGTAATAAACGTGTTAAATAACATGCTTATGAGGTTGAGACGATCACAAAATGTGAAGAACTTCAATATTCCGGCGTTATTAATTATTTTGCCGTGCTTATGAAAAATGTAGGGTAGCGCCTTACCTAAGGCTGCGTAGGCCGTGTAGACCTTGCTACGAGTTTCGTAGAACGATTCGCTACGTCACAAGGTCGAAGGTTCTATTACAGTCTATTCATCCCTTTACAATCTTTTGTTGATATTCGATTGTGTGAAATTGGGGGGGCTCAAATTACTTACAGTACTGCTTCGTGTTAAATATTTTATTAATTCGCTTCGCTGAATCGAGGAGTACCTTAACCCAGTTTGTTAAAGCTTTATTACTCAACCTAGATGTAGGTATTTGGGTTAATTTGATTAAATTAGTTATAAGGGTTTCATTGACCACAAAATAACAACAGAGCAGTATTTTTACTGAGGCAACATGAGGAGAATTCGTTGATGTTTCGAAAATACTAGAAGTCCTAGTGTATCAACGAATTAATTTATGAACCCAAAAAAATCGTCTTCAATTCAGTGTTTTTTTTTATTTGGGCTTAGCTATGACTGTTTCCCTCAAACCAAGCATCATTATCAAAACCAATACCGTTCTGAGGTATCTGAGGTCTATTTAGTAATTTAGATGCCCACAGAAATCAATGCACAGGTCCTGTTTTTAGGATTCCGTACCCGAAGGGTGCCCAACGGAACCCTCTATTAGCCTCTGTGGTCTGTCACCAGACTGTACTTCGTGTATTTAACCGTAATAGTTAGAGTTGTTTTCAGTGTGTATTTCTATTGCTCAACAAATTAAAAAAAGTATTTTTAAAGCTTGTATGTACAGTGGTACGGAACCCTCGGTATCCGAGACCGTGTCTCTTCGTAACATTGCCGGTTATAAATAACATGTGTAATATGCATTTTCCAAAGATGATGACTACAGTTTCGTTGCAAGAGCTAATGGCTTGACAGCCCTATCTATCTCCAACGGTCCAGCAGGTAACACCTACTGCTGAGTCTGAGTATCACGCCACTCCTGGCGATCTTGTGCCAGCCGGATCCACTGCTCTCCTAATGCCTTCACAATATCCTCCGACCATCTGGCAGGGTGGTCTGCCTCGAGGCCGCCAAACATCATTAGGTAACTGCTTTTCCACTTCAGTTTCGCAATCTACTATTCCGTATACCTTCATCTTCGACCTTTGTGCGAATCTCAATGTTTCGTATACTTGAGAGCAGCAAGCGACTAAAATTAAAAACTGCTTAAATGTTCTTCAAAATTTTAATAAAAATATTTTAATTTCATTTTATTTAAATAATTATTAAATTTTGTATTTTTATAAATTGGACCAACACATCACTCCGATGTGAGGGCGGGCAACATTATTTTGAGAAAGGACATTACGATCAGTAAAATTACTCTATCTAATGAAAAAATAGACTATAGGTATAAAATAAACCAATGTTATGAGAAAATGCGTGCTTGTTACTGAAAGTTGAATCTCAGATTCATAGTATGTAGCCGTTATACCGTTGTTATGCTAATGAAATATCAGTTTTGTGAGAGTTAAAACTACTTTTTCGTGTCCCGTACCTAAATTTTACAAAATGGTACCATTTAGGAGCATATTATTGTCTGTTTATGTGCTAGTATAGAAACAGAGGAAGAGAGGAGAGTCTAGTAACGAGGGCTCGATCACAGACTAGTGAAAAATCTACAGATCTCACACTACGCGCAGCTATCAATGGCATTGAAAATGTAACTAGAAATACACGATACAATTTGACTTTATCGTATTGACGATAAAGTGAACAGGGCGCAGACTGACCTCGCGTGTAAGGGTGGGTCGGCTACCGCCCAAAGTTTTTGTCCTCCCGCCTCATGAGATGGCTCAAACTGTAGCTTAATTCAATCCCAAGATACATTTTTTTTCCGTTTCTTGAATAGTGAGCTCAAAAAAAATGATATTGGAAAATTGTCGATCCAAGTCAGCGATAAATTTTTAAAGGAGAATGCCGATAACCCGTACCAATTGCGTCAAAACCAAACGTATCCCATAAAATTGCCTTTATTTTATGAATAACATTAACATTTTTTTTAGTCTTACACACCGACTCGATTAATAATCACGTAAAAAATTATTTCGTTTATTTGGTTTCCGGCGCGAGGCGCGATGATATTGCAACCACCCTCACTTTTAATTTTAGACAGTAGAATTTACTGAAAACATTGGAAGTTTTTTCACTTTGTATAATCAAAGAGGTTGGATCAGAAACTTTTTTGTGGTACTACTATACTATCGCCTAGCTTTATGTATTACTGGAGTGTTCTGTGGCATTGTGTAGCAGTGTTTATTCTGTAAATAGATATTTTATTATACATCATCACAATAATGTACGATAAACAATCGTTGCATCAACTGTTTGCTAATAACCGGTGACGCGAAACCAGCATAGTTTGGAAGAGGCATCCATGGCCTTTTTATGGTTGTGATGAATGTTTTAAGATCTTGGATCTTAGCTTGGATTTCACCTTCACCAGTAAGTACTAATACCTATTATAATTATATAAGTGCCTATCTACTTTCTCGTCACTATCATTATTAGAAAATAATATAAAGTAGAACACAGTAGTAATGTATGTAATGTCCTACCTACGAAGTAGAAGTTAAAACACCCTTTTACCTATCTGTGTGAGGTATATAAACCTTTTCTTATAGATATAGTATCATAGTTAAATGTTTATAGTATAATGCTTATAATTATGTAGACAAAACAGAACACACAAGGTCTCGGGAAAGCATTTTTTAAAAAACAAACTCTAAAACTAATATCAAATAAAAACAATTTGTTTACGTTTATCTTAAAAAAGACTTAGTATTCCATGAATAACAGTATAATATCTATCAAAAAAATTAAGTTTCGTTTTGACGCAATCACTTTAGCATTGGTACCGAGCGCCATACATCAGACGGCATTGTCCTTTGTCAAATTTTACAAAATCTCAAAAACTTACCGGCCGATTTCGAGAATTCAAATTGCACTTTGAAGCCCTCCGGCAGACGCAAAAGCAAATGTTACAATTTCATAAATCAGGGTACTTGTTTTCCTGATCGAGTATAGATAGATCAGGAAAACAAACATTTTCAATGTTAAAAGTATTCGTATCGTAGACGTTATAAAGCGTAAATTCACAATAACGCTTTGTCATTGGCCAACATTTTTCGACCATACGTGAGGTTGAAATATTTGTGATCGCCCTACAGCTAAAGCTATCAACTTGTTTATTTATAGGTACCAACCAACTTTTTTCACAGACGATCCTTTTATCAAAGTCAATTTATTAACATCGTTATAAACGACGTATCTTCTATGGACCCCATCATCTGCAGCTATCACGGGAAAATGTATTTGCGCCATTCTCTTTGGAGTTGTTTTGGCATATCGTAATGTTTTCAAGGGTGGTGAGCGTGGCATATAATCAAGTGGGTACTTCAGGAAGTCCTTTCAGTGAGATGGCTACTTTTCTTTGTGGCGCATTATACTTACGTTGCAGGGAGAGCAAATGAAGCTATAACCTTTTTCGTTTTTGCTATTACTTACCACTAAGATCATTAAGTATATAAAAGCTTTCAGAGCTAGTTTTCGACACTTATTCTTTACGTTTTTTTCTAAGTGCATTAACTAATTATTGAAGTTTGTACGTACGTAAACGGTAAACGTAAAATACGTAAACGGTAAAATATGTAATATTTTTATGGTGGTATGTTTACCAACGTAGTGTCAAATGACCTCTGGCTAGGTGGAGTGACGGTCTGGGATAGAGGCTGGATACTTTAAGCCGAGGACAGCGCAATGGCGCTCATTGAGGGTTGCCTCCTATGTTCAGCAGTGGACTGCTATAGGCTAATGATGATAGTAATGTTTACCAACATTTTCAAATAAACGTGTAGTCACTAGTACGGTGACTGCGGGTCTCGAACATGATGTGGCGAGCCATGCCCGAGGAGTTAAGCAGCTCTATTTCGAGAGGTGTTTTCAGCACTTTAACTGTTATTTCGCGACGTACCCTACGAGCTCACTCATGATTCAGTTCGAGTTCAGAAAAAGTTTTGTCTGAATACCATAAAAACCTCTTGAAAAACTAAAACAACAATGTCAGAAAAAATATTAAAGTTTTAGTTACGATTATAGCATTAGGGTGTAAGGGGTTCCAACCGCCATCTTTGAAACCCAAATAGACCTCACCTCAGCGTCGGTAGTGCGAGGAGCTGTGCTATGCCATCCGAAGCCCGCATGTCCAGTGTGGGGATTATGGCCTTCTTACAGAGGAGGCCTATGTCCAGCAGGAGACTGAATAGGCTCGTGTTGTGTAGCTTATTTGTTCTAGAAAATGTATTTTTGATTAAATTCAAGGCCATTTCACGAGGTGGTATAAAAGTGACAGTAAAAAATGGTTGTCTCATAATTTTTAACGCTAGTTTTAGTCACAAATTGAATTAATTCCCTGGTTAATTAGTAAAATAACCTGTCACATTGTCAGGTCCCAGTCCCCTCGGCATGTCACGGCAAGGAGTGTCTCCCTCATGTTATTTCCTCTAATGACGTCATTTCCGGCGAGAATTTTATAGAAATGAGTACGACATTCTGTTTTAGTATTTTAGTCACCCTCTTGTTGATTTAATCGGTGAGTGATTTTGGATGTCGGCATTCTATTTTTTAATCGACCACCATCGTGGGTGAGGGAGGAGTAACAGACTAAAGAATTGAGAAGTGCTGACTCTATTGTTACGAAAAAACTTCGTATGGCTTTTGCAAAGACCAAGTATTTGTAAGTATTAGATAGGCATTTCTGCTCCATTCAACCATACAGTTTGGTTGAACCATGTAATATCACCTTACTACATTCCGTTCGTGGATATATAGGTAAATGCATAAGTGTGAGTGTACCATGCATAAGCCTAAACAAGTATGGTTGACAAGATGGTTTGTTTAGGTTTTTCGTATTATAAGGATATTTAGAAATCTTATCGGTTTCCAACTAGCTTAAATAATATATAGTATTTACTGTTTATGTAAAATAGGTGAGTTCTAAGTGCTTAGATTACCTAACATAGGCTTTAAAGCACTGTTAACCAAATTATGTAACCTACGTTTATTGAATAAATGATTTATATATCTCAGATGATTAAGCTCTAGAGCTTTTGATAACGCTATGATATAAAATAACATGCAGTATTTGGATTTAAGTCTAGAAATATGGATATCGTTTTCGGCAAGTTTCTTACAATCTGTGATCAGTAATAGGACTTTGAAACTATCCCTATAAATCTGCACAAGCGCAATCCGATTAGCAAACTTTGCACGATCGGGTTTTACGATGGCTAGGTGGAATCAGTGGTCTTTAGAGCTTCGAATTTAGTGTTGTCTTGTCACTTGTCATGGTCATCAATGGTCATTTATCCACTTGAGATATAGCCCTTAATCCAACCGAAAATTCTCTAAGTTCCTTCTGTCATGTATGTATATATGCTGTCACCTTGGTCACTAAATCATTATTAATACGGGACATATCTCGCCCACACGGCTGATCCCAAACTAGACAGAGCCCTGTGCTATGGGGACAAAGACTGATAAACATACATAGACACACACACTCAAATAATCCCAAACTAAACGGTGCCACGGGTACCAGAGACTGACAAATATAAATAGATACCTACTCTTATAAAACACTGAGACATAGAACAGTCATCCATGTTCACTACACAAATGTTTCCTTAGATCCGATTCTCAGGAATAGAGATGATTGCCTCGTTAGTTATATATATTTTTTTATTTTTTTTTATTTTAATAAGGTACACAAAACAGAATACAATCAAAATATTATATAACATTATACTTAAGCTTAGAACTAGATCGCATTCCAAAATATGTGAACACATCATGATTATTAGCAGTTATAACCTATGTGTGAAGGGAAGAAGAAAAGAGAAAAATATATATTATGAAATTCAAAATTTACAAAGTACATCACTCTTTTGTAAGAGTGACAAGAATTGCTTCTTTAAAGTTATATAAATCATTATTGAATACGTCAACATAGTCACTATAACCAATTAAGAGATTTTTATACTGGCGACACATATATATCACATATATATATATATATCGCGAGAACTGTCAAATTTCCACACAGTTTTCACAGTTGTCGTGACATAAGTATTTTATGTGACAATCATCTCTTTTTCTGATAATCAGGGCCCAGTGCGGAATGAAACCCAATACCTGTCGATCAGCCTATGAGGCCAGTCTTATTGTAAGAATAATGAACGTAATTCGTGACCTTATGAAGGATTCAGAATGGATTCTTTACTAGACATTTTATTAGTTGTATGTTGCTGCAAGTATACCACGGGACGGATCTGGCCGCGTAGGTGAGCCTTCCCCAATACAGATTTGAGGCCACAACAAATTGTCCTCTTCCTCACACCTAGACCACTCAACTATCCCTCTTATAACATTCACCATAGGTCTCATTTTGAATTGCAAGGGAATGGGAACAGTTGCACAGATCGGAATGACGAACTATTGCAGTATAAAATATTACTTTGTCGGTGATATTGATGTCAGAGGTTGATTAATGTTGGGAACAAGGTTTTTAATCACTGTTGAATAGGAATCGCAAAAATATTGAAAATAATGCTGAGTAATGAAAACCAAAGCGATACCAATGTGGTAAAATAAGTTTAACAAATACTTAGAGCATCAAACGCTCATTTCGTATGAAAAATTCTTGCAAGCTTCATTTATCAATATTTTTAGATTAATTACGTTGATATTTAATTCAGTTTGAACCTTGGTCTACTGACTCGGATATTGCTTCCACACATTGGCATTTAGAAATGGGGCCGTTAATTAAAAAGTTATAGACAAGTTCCGGATGGGGGAGGGCAAAAATAATAGCCGAGATCTGGGGAAAATATTTTGTTGTAAGCGGGTGTTTTCTTTTGAAGGCTTTCCCTTGTTTTTTGTCTTATCTTTACTCAGAATACAAAAATAGCATTTTTAATTTAGGAAAGTTTAATTACATGCACTTATTTTCTAGCCTGTAAGATTCTACTCCCGCTCACTTTAGCATGCTTTACTTACACTTACAAAAGTGCATAAGTAACTATTTAGCTACAAAAGTAAAAACTGGTTATTTTGTAATTTACATTTTATTCAACCAATTCTACTTTACTAATCCACAATGCTATGGAGGTCATTAAATATTCCTTTTGAACACACGGACCAGGATATAAAACGATGTAGGTAGATGTAGCAACTGGGGTCCCGCATTTTCACCGCTCTAATTAAATAATGAGTTGGGTTTCCTTTGGTTACGGCTGTGCCTATCTAACAAATTCTAAGCGGACTTAACAGGAAGATCGTGTAAGGTATAAAAGAGAACTTTAATGTTCTACATAGGTATTATAAACCGTGTTTTACAGTATGATTCTTGATTGTATGATTCTTCTAAACTTGAACGAGAGAACGTTCTTTTAGTTTTAAGAGATTTACAGTTTAAGTTTCATAGTGGTACAGATTTCCAATAGGTCCACTCTACGATTCGTTTCTTCTTCATTTCGTACATATTTATATGGCCAGGCATCTGCCGGGTCTTATTTTCGACAACTATATTATTTTGGTAATAGGGCTGACGACTGAAAAATTCTAATTAGTCCGTTAATTACATTATCAAAAAATATTGGACACGTATTTTTTCTTTTGTTAATTAAACAAATAATGACAAAGATAGTGCGTTAAAGTTCAGCTTGACGTCCCACTTCCGAACTTTGACGCTCTTAAACTCCATAATTTTTTATTTATTTGATAAATAAAAAATACGTGTCCAATATTTTTTGTTGATTTATCTGGCGGACTAATTATAATAATTATTTTTTTACCCAGTCGCCATCCCTATTATATTGTTCAAGTTGCTACCAAAGACGTATTCTTTCATCTCAAAATCCTTCCACACAATTGGTATGAACGTATGAATATGTTCCATACAGTAATATGAATATGAAAAAGCTTGGAGACTACGCGTGTGAGCCTCCGAGATAATGGTCTGCTGAAGAGCTGACGCTTGAGAGGCTCGACTCGAGTCGCGTAAATGAGGACACGACTCTCGAGCCACCAAGGCAGGACTTCACCATGTCTGTTGTGAAGCACTGCCTCGCTTGCCTAGTAAGCTGAATTTGAAATTGTGTTCAGTGGTATAGTGTATCAAAAACGTGGATGGGTTCACATTTCGCAACGTGGAATGCTAACAGTAGAGCGATCAGAATATTAAATATGACAATATCGTAACAAAAAAAAAATAGCCAATGACAAAACGTTATTTAGAATCTACGCTTTCGCATTGGTCTATATTAAGTCTAAAATACGAATACTTTTTCGCTACTCTTCGTGCCTCTGTAAAATAGGTAATGTACCGAATGCAGTAAGTATTTAGGTACTGATTGGGCTTGTCTCTGATAATTTCTAAAAATTCAAGAGTTGCTGTATTATATAATAATCTTATAGAAGTTAGTCAGAGACAAGCCCAAACAGTACCTAAATAGTTACTGTATTTAGGTACTTTTTGGGCTTGTCTCTGACTTACTTCTATAAGATGCCAATGAGGGCGCGGTTATACTTCATAGGGAAAAACTCTCAAAATTCAAGAGTTGCTGTATTATATAATAATCTTATAGAAGTTAGTCAGAGACAAGCCCAAACAGTACCTAAATAGTTACTGTATTTAGGTACTTTTTGGGCTTGTCTCTGACTTACTTCTATAAGATGCCAATGAGGGCGCGGTTATACTTCATAGGGAAAAACTCTCAAAATTCAAGAGTTGCTGTATTATATAATAATTTTATAGAAGTTAGTCAGAGACAAGCCCAAACAGTACCTAAATAGTTACTGTATTTAGGTACTTTTTGGGCTTGTCTCTGACTTACTTCTATAAGATGCCAATGAGGGCGCGGTTATACTTCATAGGGGAAAACTCTCAAAATTCAAGAGTTGCTGTATTATATAATAATCTTATAGAAGTTAGTCAGAGACAAGCGCAAACAGTACCTAAATAGTTACTGTATTTAGGTACTTTTTGGGCTTGTATCTGACTTAGGCCCAGGTCACACATATCGGGCAAGGACATGGCGCGGACATGGCGCGGACGTGGCACGGACGTGGCGAGGACATGGCACGGGCATGGCGCGGACATGGCTCGGACAAGACGCAGAAATGACGTGACAGAGGCACAAGTGTAGTGCAGTCTGTTGTCCGGTATCGATGTGTCAGCATGTCATCCTCAGAAGACGAAGATGCTCTTGCTCTCGTGCATACAATTAATAAATATACAGATCAGGGCCCGTACAACCCCGATTTCGAGTTAGTTGCTTCGAAAGTGAAACCCCTTCATTGGGTTATACAGTTGACGGGATTACCCTTTCGTTTGGGTATTCTCCTCCTAACACAAGCGAAAGTGTAACCCGTTCCTTTTGGTTTTCAGTCGATAGGGTTAACCTCTTATGAGGTTAAACGAATGAATGGAGTTACCTCTTGATAGGTTTTTTTGAATGTTACACAATGGTTATCATTACGCCTGACACTGGGTGGGGGAATTTAGATTTTGACTCTTGATTTATGTCGTCAATCATTAGGTATAAGTTCGGATCGCTTTATTTGGTTGAAGGAAGAGCGTCACTGCATTAAAGAAAAGTTTTGAAAACATAAGGAAAGTGCTGTGTTTCAGTCAGTTTTCATTGGTCATCATCGCAGAGTATGCGTTATCATATACGAGACCCGCAGTCAACATATTAAAAAGAAAAAAAATGGTGTTTCAGTTTTCATAAGTCATCAGTTATGTCATGACTGAGGCCCGCAGCCAACATGTTAAAAAGAAAAAAATGTGTTTCAGTCAGTTTTCATAGGGCATCATCGCAGAGTACTCTGCGTAGCGTTATTTTTTATTTTTATTGTATTTATTAGGCAAAGCCGACAGTACACATAATGAGTATTTTGTAAAGCGTTATATCCGAGACCCGCAGTCAACATGTTAAAAAGAAAAATATGACCTCTAAACTATTTTGAATAATAATTTTTGATTGTCACTGTCACTGTCACTCTAAAACTCAAACTCAAAACTCAACTCAAAGCTCCACTCGAAACTCATTCTACAAATTCATCTATAAATGGTTATATCTCAGGAACTACTCATCCTAGACTAGCCGTTAATTGCTCAAAAGATAGCTATTGACAAGATCTTTATTTTCAATGACATATGTCAAACTTGACAATAGCTATCATGTAAGCTAGTAACGGCAAGTAAAGGATGAGTAGTTCTCGAGATATGGTCGATTTAAGTTTGACAGCTGTCATCGAAAATTAAGTTCATGTCAATAGCAATCATTTGAGCTAGTAAAAGCAAGTCTAGGATGAGTAGTTCTCGAGATATGGTCGATTTAAGTTTGACAGCTGTCATTGAAAATTAAGGTCTTGTCAATAGCTATCATTTGAGCTACTAAAGGCAAGTCTAAGATGAGTAGTTATCGAGATATGGTTGATTTAAGTTTGACAGCTGTCATCGAAAATTAAGGTCTTGTCAATAGCTATCATTTGAGCTAGTAAAGGCAAGTCTAAGATGAGTAGTTCTCGAGATATGGTCGATTTAAGTTTGACAGCTGTCATCTAAAATTAAGGTCTTGTCAATAGCTATCATTTGAGCTAGTAAAAACAAGTCTAAGATAAGTAATTCTCGAGATATGGTCGATTTAAGTTTGACAGCTGTCATCGAAAATTAAGTTCATGTCAATAGAAATCATTTGAGCTAGTAAAGGCAAGTCTATGATAAGTAGTTCTCGAGATATGGTCGATTTAAGTTTGACAGCTGTCATTGAAAATTTATTCCTCTTTTATTATAATATAATTATTATTGCGTAAAATAAACAATTAGTAGTCTGCATTTCCACCCTTAATGCTTAGAACACAATTACCGCAATTATTTTTAATCTTTTGACCGAAATTATTTTCTCCATTATCTCCTATAACCCACTTATAACCCGTGTTACAATGATAAAAAGGGTAACCCTAAGGAATGGGTTTTGGAATATTACCAAAACCCAATACTATTGATAACCCTCATGATCAGATAACCTAATCAAAAGGGTTTTGAATTGTTTAACCTATCAAATAATAGTGTAAACCATACGGAGATGGTTAACTAAACTTTTGGAAAAACCCTCCCGAAAACCTCTTCATCGGGTTACCAAATCGGGCCCTGATACAGTTGAAGAAAATACGCGCAAACGAATTTGCACAAGGATCAGCTAGTATTACCATGGGTATTACATAAAAAAATCTTAATACCGGTTTAGTTTAATCTCTTTCCGATTTCCAGCCACAATTTATCTTGAACATTTCAGTTACAATAATGGAATGACAATGATCATAAAGCGTTGCATATTTTACAATCAATTCAAAAAATTCAATATTAAATTCGATATCGTCATTCGTCACGCATTTTTACATCACTAACAGACGTATGTCGCAAGCAAGTACATACTACGAACTGGCGGCCATCTGACGCCCATCTGGCGGCGATCGGGCGCGGGCGCCGAAATGGCGCGTCATACGTCCGATCAACGACATACCGTGTGTCCTAAATTATGCTTTATTTCCATGCATTTTGTATGAAATTTGAATGGAATAGGAAACCGCCTGTGCCATGTCTGCGCCATGTCCGTGCCCGATGAATGTGACCTCGTCGGACGCAGACAAGGCACTGGCGGTTTCTTATTCCATTCAAATTTCATACAAAATGCATGGAAATAAAGCACAATTTAGGACACACGGTATGTCGTTGATCGGACGTGCTTATGACGCGAAGTCGTCCGAGCTAAATTGTGCTTTATTTCCATGAATTTTGTATTAAATTTGAATGGAATAGGAAAGCGCCCGTGCCATGCCCGCGCCAGGTCAGACAAGTGGGGCCTATACCTTACTTCTATAAGATGCCAATGAGGGCGTTATACTTCATAGGGAAAAACTCTCAAAATTCAAGAGTTGATTAGAGTTAGACTAGCGAAAAAGTATTTGTATTGTAGACGTAAAATTTTGCCAATGAGAAAGCGTAGATTCTAAATAACGCTTTGTCATTAGGCCATTTTTTACGCTTACGATAGGTCTAGTTTAAATAATCGTGACCAATCGTAATGATGGGTAGTAAAAAAGTTCGGTAGGTTACTTTACCTCAGCATAAAATCCTACAGCACTCTTGGGACAAGACATAAGATACGAAGTAGCTATTCTGAGTAGCTTTTAGGTATTGAAAAGCTTTCATGCTATAAATTACATACGAAATGGGTAATAGACATAAGGTTAAGACCTGTAGGATCATTTTGCATAGCCTAATAAATTATTCTGTTCAATATAAAATAAATCGGTCAAGTGCAAGTCGGACTCTCTCACGAAGGGTTCCGTAGCGTGGTTCATGATATAACACTACATGTATTTTTCAGATCTTTTCAATAGCTATTATTTGAGCAAGGAACGACAATATTAGGATAGTTTCCAAGTACTAGTATTGTAGTTTCCAAGATATTGCTTTTTCAGTTTGACATCTGTCATCAAAAATGAAGATTGTCAATAGCTATCATTTGAGCAATTATAGGCAAGTTTAGGATGAGTAGTTCTCAAGATATGGTCAGTTTTAAGTTTGACAGCTGTCGTTCAAAATCAATATCTTGTCAACAGCTATCATTTGAGCTAAGAATGGCAAGTTTCGGGTAAGTAGTTCTCGAGATATATGTTTTTAATGTGACTGCTGTCATCGGAAATTAAGATCTATAGCTATTATTTGAGATAAGAACGGTCAATAGCTATTATTTGAGATAAGAACGGCAAGATCAGTAATTCCTGAGATGATGACCGTTTGGAATTTGTAGAATGATCTTTGAGTACAGCTTTGAAATTAAAACAATATTTTTTTGAAGCCTGAATAATAGCTGAGTACCTACATAGCAAATTATTCACTATTATTGCGACGCATATTACTCTGAAATAAAACGCTTGTTTTGTGTAATAAAAACTAAAATACTACAAATTTAACCATCAACGCCATCTATGTGCACCTAAACTATGGCAGTGACCACAAGCAATCGAGAACCCATCGAGATATTTATACTCTAGAGCCACAAACGTGGAAATAAGTGTCTGCACCAAAACTCGGCGCACGCTGTCAAATGCACCGACTTTGAACACGTTTCAAGCGTCTAAATTAGTGAAAATTTGGCATTTTGAAATGTATTTATGTCAAATACGCTTTCAAGATTTTTGACAGTTTTCACTGTAAGACTGTGACTCTATAGAGTAACTATATAATTATATCGATGGCAACCACACACAGGCGTCAAGGGATGGCAGACCTGCGTATTTGATATTAATTTTAACTTGATACCGCCACGCGTTCCTGAGAAAAAGGTCCTGACAGACAGACAGACAGACAGCCAGACAGACAGACAGACAGACAGACGGACAACAAAGTGATCCTATAAGGGTTCCTTTTTTAGGAACGAAACCCTAAAAAGAAAAGAGGTTAATCTACTTTCGAACGTCAACAACATGTGTTCAAGGACTTTTCAAATTGTGTATTTTTCATTGAAGAAATGGCTTGTAAAGTTCAATCAAATTTTACTCAAAAACTTGTAAAGAATCTTTAGAACAGCTGATTTTGTTAAACTATAATTGTAGCTCTTTGATTTTTGGGGCTACCACACAAAACACAATGATAACATTATAGTTTTTAGAGAAATGTTTTGCATCGCGTATTTATAACTGAGGTTCTCCAAACTTATTGAAAACCATGATCCAAATCACCCCCTTTCGGGATAACATACGAATTCAAACTCACCTTGTATAGAAACTTTACTAAGGATCGAATAGTCCTATAGTTACCGTTGCCAAGTTTTAAAATACTCATTGCTACTATGTTTTGATACATTTAAAATATAGGTTCTTGAGTTTTCGGTAATATAATCTGAAATAGCTACCGCTGAATGGGCAATTTTCGAAACGATTCGTCGTTGCATTTGCATTTCTTTCGAGCTCGAGCCAGCTGAATCGTAACCTGCACTTTCATCTCAATTTTTCCTTCAACAAAGGAAAATTATAGACTTTCAAATTGCAAATACTTGGAGAAAATTGCAATGACTTCTTTCTACCAGTGCCAATCTAGTTTCGACTTTAAACTTGAAGTAATAGAGTTAATAAGAGCATAAGTTTTCATAAGCTCCAGTCTGAAAGTAAGTACTAATGGTGTTCTAAGGAGTTGTGCTGAAGTCTGAACTTGTTTTATTTTTCAACGAAGTCAATGTTTGTACAGCGCGCACTGCAGTATTTTATTTTCCACTTTTGTTAGCATGTGTGTTTTTTAAGCTTTGGCTTAAAACCTGGTGATTAGAAGAATCCAATAATATCAACTCACACGGAAGATCAGCGTCACAGAATCACAGAACACAGAAGATCAATACTTTGCCAGGCCCTCTTCATTTGGATGAAACCATACGAGATGATATTAAAAGCAATTTTCTTTCCGATTAAATTCCATTCAGATAATAATAAAAAACGAAAATGATTTCCAAGCAAAAATCTTAACTTCTCTAGATAAAGATTAAAAATTAAAATGATTAGTTTAATTTTTATTTATGGATATTTATAGTAGTCTGAACAAGATTTTTCGGGAAAGTATAAGTTGAAAACTTGCCTGGGTAATTAAGAAATATGGTATCAACTGAAAGTGCTTCCATGAAATTTATGTATGAACTTAAGAATTAGGAACAATTAACCCAAATTATATCGGACTTTCAGTTTATCATATAATAACTGGAGTTAATTTTTCTAACACACTTTTGGTTACCACAAAACACAGTCATAATACGTCACGACGAATACCTATTTCAAAAATTTTTCTAAAGCACGATTTCACATCGCATGCAGTCCTATCATGCAACGTCTAATTGCTAAGCAACTCTGCGATAGTCGCCATCGCCTAATAGGATCTGCATTGTGCAATTGTCTCTCGAATACATTGAAGACCCGACTTTCCATTTCCATGGGAAATGAATTACTGGTTAAATTAATTTGCATACATGAAACTGATTCTGAAAGTCCTGCTGAAGAGAGATTGCATGCTTGCATGGTTTCACACATATTGACTTGTACTTATCAGCAGCTTGAAGCACTTGACCACCTCATATTGGGGGACTTGGTCATAATAAGCACGTTTTGGCAGCCATATGTACTGAGACTAGAGAAAAAGTATTCGTATCGTAGACGTAAAATGTGGGAGAATAAGAAAGCGTAGATTCAAAATAAAGCTTTGTCATTCGTCAACATTTTTCGTTACGCGTACGATACGTCAGGTTAAAATATTTGTGATCGTCCTACTGTGTAGGTATTTTTTAGCGGTTGACTCTCAGGGCCTTTAATCTCATGGACTGATTATTGTCACTTTAGACATAAATATGTCGGGGGAACTATCAGATGTGTATTTTTTTTTAGTTGTGACAGTTCTCGCACTTTATGAGTAGCGTGACAATCATCTCTATTTACGAGAAGCGGACCCTTAGGGCCAGTCACATCTTAGAGCATCCATTAAAAATAGATGACGTTACCTACGTCATCAACAGATAATAACAATTCAAAATTGAATTCAAGAGCTTACAAAATTTCAAAACTGCTAGCTTCAATAGCTATTATACAGGCGGGATACCCACATAATTCAGTTTCCTCGTGTCATACTGTAGAACAAATTTACCGAGTCGTTGACAACACCTTTTATAATTATTAGATATAGTGCAAATAAAGCGAAGTGATGCCTTCATAATGGAGTGGCTTGGTAGAGTAGGTATATTATTATTTACTGACAAGTTTTTTAAAAATTCACATTTAAACACTGCTAACAGGTATTTTATATATGCAAGTGTTAGATTTAAAATGGCATAAAAATAACTCAGTATCAGTAGGTAGGTACACAGTTAAATTCTATTAACAATAATTAGGGTTTTTTTAAATTACAACTAAAGTTCATGGATCACAATTGACAAGCCTTCTTTGTAACTAGATTCCTACTTCCAGCTTCCACTACAAAAATAGCTGGGCGAACGTGGTAAAATAGTTCATGCCTTCCACCACGAAAAAGGTTTCCAGAAAGGAAAAGGCCTTCCATTGGCAATGATGAGGAATCGCGAGCGCGAGCTAGTCGTTAAATGAGCGGTTGTATGCTTCCACTCGGAAGTCCGCTCCCTCTTTTTCTTTGGAAGGTACTTGTATGAAATGTGGTGTTTCTAGTCAAGTAGATCTTGTACGTAATCCGGCTGTACTTTGCGACCTCGTTTGTATCTCTTTCAACTTGCTCACTCAGCTTAACGTTGCGAGTTAAACGAAGTCCGTAAGGGTCCGGTCCGCTCGCCTTGAAAATGCACAGTTTCAAATCAAAGATTATAAAAAAACATTATTCAAAGATACTCATCCTAAAAACTCTTAATTCCAAGGTTCTCATTGGATGTTACTAAGTAGGTATTACAGAGAGCTATGGAGAGGTCGATGCTACGGTTATCTTTACGAGACCGAATAAGAAACGAAGAGATCCGCAGAAGGTCTAAAGTTACGGATATTGGTAAACGCATATCCCAACTGAAGTGGACAATGAGCTGGACACCTTATGCGATGCTCCGATAATAGATGGAGCTATAAGATAACTGAGTGGAGACTCCAGTCCGAGGACTGGAGTCCGGAGGCCGGAAACCAAACAGGCCGAAGGCGCGATGGTTCGACGATATTAAAACTGTAGCTGGCCACCAATGGAAGCGTGAAACTCAAAACAGAGCGAATTGGAAGCAGTTGGGGGAGGCATACGTTCAATATTGGACTAATAAATGCTCATTGATGATGACGATGATGAAGAAGTAGGTATTACTGGGGTCCTTATAAGTATTAAGTACGAATCCAAGATATTTATGTCTCCCTATCACCCTGAGTCTATAAATAATCCTCAAGGTGTGCTACATTGTCAATGTGGGGGGTTTATCTCAGGCCGTTAACGCTACATCTATTTAGAGGACTGCTTTACGACTTGTGTAAGAGGCGATAAAGTTCACTATATGATTCCTTTGCGCCACCAACACCTCATAATGGAGTTACTAGTAGCTCAAAGATAGTGGCAACTATATCAATAAAAGCAATGGCTAACTCTTTAGCCATTAAACCATTTTAGCGTGTGCTAGTGCTATCTTAGTTAGCCATAAGCAGGAACTTATATATGATAAGTTCTTCTTTAGGCTTGATTTAACTAGCTTAGTAGGTTGTATTCTTGCATCTACGAAGAAGATAGAATCAAAGTGTGCCTGACTTATTCCTACGGTATAATGATTGTATTGATATTCAATATAATTTTTTGTAAGTAAAATAATAGTTTCGGGTAATCTCGTCTGCTAAGTTTTTGTTAATTTTCTTCATGAAAATAAAAAAATCATCTATGCTTATAAATAAAAGGGACAATGTTAGCAAAATATCACTAAAGTAACTCAACTATAAATAAGATTAGCGGAACACAGATAGCTTAGCGTTCGTAGAATCTCATACGCTTATTTCCGTCTATTTCAGGAGTAACTTGTGGTCAGTGATGTTTGGATTATAAACAGTCGAACATCATTTACAGCACCCTTCGTGTCCCTTCCTTACTGCTGAGGTATAGGCCGAATAGAACAGCCATATCGCTTTATGAACCTTTGCAAGTATCAGGCTACATAATAAACTTGATGTTTGATCTTCTCTGTGTTATGGTGAGCCGTGAGCGTCACAGCGCAACGCGTGTGTTCAGGCTTTATTTATTTTTCTCCGAAATAAATATATTATTTGTCAAAAATGTTGGGTCTTAAATTTCTACAGCGTCGATAAAAGTCGATTCATGGGTAAAAAAGCTTTTATCCGAATACAAAACTGGGCTAAAATTTAGCATACCTGGGCATAAATGTTTTTGGACCTTTCATTAATCTCATCGATTAATCTTATGTGAAATAGGTTGATGAGTCGGCTGTTTTAATAGAGCTTCAGGCGTTAACGATTACTTACGTACTCGTATGTAGGTATAGGGTGCAGGACATCGTCCTTCCTCGCGGTCATAGTTTTGTGCTGATGTGCCCGCCCATCGCCTGACTAATTGCTTTTCGTCGTCGCAAACATAGCATTAAAATTTCAGACCAATCATTTTGATTTATGTACCTTCCGGTCAATAGCCTTTTCAAACAGAAAGAGCAAGTTTTGAGCATCAGCGTAGAAAACCGTCTAATGCGCTTGTCTGAATCATTCAAACAAGCGTACAAATCTGCTTTGCTCGTAAAGCTTAAAAAAGGATTACTAACCTACTCTATTCGTTTCCAGGTTCCGGTGATTACTCCTACATCATTGCCCACAAAACCATTGGATTTTGAGCTGCGCGTCACTGAAGTGGCTGTCCCTAGTGATCAATTGTGTGACTGATATTTTTGCATCCTCCGATCGTCGGAGGATTGTGAGTGGTCGCGCAAATAGGCAAAGTGTCTCCGATAAAGTTGTCTGCTATGGACAGTAACTCTGTGTCTCCGATGCCTGAGCTGGCGCCCATCGCGGAGTTCGACAAGTCTCCGCCGTCGCCGCCCAATGAGGAGGTACCGATGGATGACCTTCCGCCACCGCCTGCGACCATCTCCCAGCCAGAAGGAAAGAAGATAAAGAAGGAAAAGTGAGTATTGATAGATATATAGGTACTTTTTAGTTACATTTTAAATCAGCGATCAGTAGGTGGACTTGAAGCAGATGAGTGGTATACCACTATAGATGAGTGGTCCGCTATAGCGGTGGCGTTTAAGATCCAGAATCATAAATCCTTTCTCCTTCCGATGTACCTATACCAAATCCATAAAACCGCATATTATGTTCTGCCGTTTCACAGATTTTTCCACAGATTACATACATTTCGAGATTATTACCTAAGTCTGAATGTATTGACGGCCGGTTCCTATAATATAGGTACCGTTACCGATGACGCTTTGTTTTCCCTAGAAAACAACAGTTTTTCTAGGAAAAACGAAGCGTTAACCTTTACGGTAAAATATAGGATTCCATGGTGAATTGATAGAGAAAAGTAAATCTACAATTCCATCAGTTGTCAACAAAGTGGTTTGCATCAGAAAATTTCTTGTTGTCTATAAGAGAGAGACAAAAAACTGTCTGCGATCAAAGTGAGTTTCAGCTGTTTGCATTACTACGCGATTAATGCGGTAGAATCATTGCAGCTATAAAAATAAATACTTACTTATTTATATAAACAACCAAAGGGTTTTGAGAAACCATTAATACAAATGAAATAAGTTTCTACTTATCGGTAAAATTTTAGGTATCTCTTCAGTCTGTAAGATACGTTTGTATGTATATTACGAGATGAAATGAAATCCGAGAGGTCGTCGAACGAAGTTTTCTCAGAACGACTGTAGAATGGAAATATCTCGCTCCATAACTGCGTGCTGAAATTCTTTTATCCAGGACATTATTTCTTACTTTATTTTATGTTGTTCGTTGTTCGCGGTCTGTCCCGCATTCTAAAGCATTCACAATATCACAACATTTTGTAGTCTAGCTCGTAGTGTTTTAAAATGGAAACCTACGAGTAAAATTAAATATCGTGCTTTTATCAAAATAGTTTCTAGAATAATTTAATATGCGACAATATTTCTAATAGTTCTTGATTGGAGATCGCGTCTCAGAAAATGTAGTGTAGGTAGGACTCCCTCCGATTATGTAAAGTGAGGATATTTGCGAAATGCTGCTGATAGGAGCTGGATGCGTTGAGCTGAGGACAATTTAGACCACATTGGGGGAGGCCTATGTCCAGCAGTGGACTGCTATAGGCTGATGATGGTGATGATGATGATGATTTCTAATATTTAACAGCAATAAACTACGAGCGTATTGGTAAAGTAACTTGTACTTACTAGTGAGTACCTACCATCTCATGGCTGTAATAAAAACGTTCAAACATCAAAATATTTAAGTACACAATGAACAGAGTTTTGCTTTCGACCGCCTCTGGTCTACCCTTTACAAACAAACTGAAAAAAACAAAATACACATAAAAGGCAGAACGTTTTAAAAATGTTTTACCAACAGACGCGCTGAATTACTTTACTGCAGATCACAGTGGAAGCATAGAAGTTATAATCTATTCTATATTAGATTATATATAACGTATGTATATTCTTCTTGTGAATGGCTTCGTAGAAGGTAGCTTTTGTTCTGGTCAAGCACTTTCACAAACTAAAGTAACGACATTTTCTTTAGTATTAGGTATTTGACAAGGTAACTAGGTACCTAAGTATTTCTAGTTACATGGGTAACCTTTCGCCCTCTAGTAATAAAATAATATAAATACTAAATATTATTAAGAAGGTCTCTGTGGCGCAGTGGGCGAAGGTCCGCCTGAGACGCAGAAGGTTGCGGGTTCGATTCCCGCTGCGGGACAAATGTTTGCATGATCTGTAGATATTTGTCACGGGTCTGGGTGTTCTCTATGTATGATATGTATGTATTTACAAAAAAAATTATATGTGTATTATATCAATCATGTGGTTCCCATAATACAAGCTCTGCTTAGTTTGGGGCTACGTGATGCTGTGTGATTACGTCCCGCATTATTTATTTATTTATTTATTTATTATCTGGACCAATGATGAATATTTGGAGGTCATACAAAAAATTGTCTCGTGGCGGGAATCGAACCTGCAATTTTCGGCGTCTCAAACGGACCTTCGCCCACAGATACTGTGTGAATCAGTACAGTAAAACAATCCCAGAGTTTTCTTTAAGCTTGTAAAAAAAGTCGTGTGTTTCTCTAAATCCTGAATTCTGAAGACACGGCGAGACTTTCGGCCACGAGGCAAGTCAAAATATTTCCATACATAACTAATGATTAGAATCTTTATGAAATTTTGTAATAAGCCCTACATTTAATTTCATATGGCATGGGGAATTCATCAATCACTTGATAATGCGCCCATTCTAAGCAATATGGCTAGAATTCCAGACTTCACTTAACTTTGGCTTATTTTTACTTTGTTGAGCTTCAAGGCACAGGTAGTTTTAAATACTTAGGACTGAAAAAAGTTATGGCGTCCAAGGCCGCGGAAAGATTCGCACACAGAGACTGAGAGACCAATCGCTGGACCAATTTCTACCTAAGTAAAAAATATAAAATAATCTATGAATAACCCAGATGCATCGCACATCACATTAGACTATTGCTAACAAACAGATTGTGAAGAAGCAGAATTGAAAAGGAAAAAAAAACTTTAAATAGGTAACTAATTTTGTAGGTAAGTATAATTAATTATAAGTAATACCTACCACTGATTACCACTTTGCGTCGAATTCCAGACTGTTTCAGCAAATGGTGCTTTATAGAAATTGTATGGAAACTGTCATGACATTTTCTAGGCTGATTGTATTTTTTTCAAAAATCCGAAAATGTAGGTTAATTGGTTTTCCCTTCAAAATAAACCTATAGTTTCCTCAGAACAAAACCTATTAACTACTAAAGAAAAGGTTACTGCCCTCGATGAGGTAAAATGTTGCCCTAACTTGTTTTAGAGAGCAATAGGTACCTATCTATATCTTACTGAAATTTTACATATCATTATGTAAATCGTAGACAATGCAAACAATAGCTGGGATGTTCATTTGTCCTCCTTTGTATGAATTTCGCAAGCCTGCAAAAGACATCACAATTCTTAATCGGAGCTAGGCATCCGGGAGCGGCAGTCAATGGAATAGACAGATGAGAAAAATCTATTCGTTGTGTATCCTCATAAATAAAAAAAAACATGGAAATCATTTATATAACGACGTAGAAGGTAGGTTAGGGGGATATTGCAAAATGGGGAATAAATGGTGTTCCTTCTTACTAATACCTTCCCTATTTAACCAATATCTTAGTTTGTTTATGTAAGTAATACTTATACTTATCTACCTGTACAAAATAGGTTGCTACGTGGAGTAACTTGAGCTACCAAGCACCAGCATAAGAAATTTATAAAAAAATACTTATCACTTTTAATAGTATTAAAGTAGTAGATAGAGCCATCTACAGGAAAGGAGTATAACTATTACAAGTTCTTTATGATCAGCATAATGTGCTGCTACGCAGTTTGAACTAGTGACGATAGATGGCGCTAATTGATCTATAGATCATTGATCATTTTAGGGTAATTTTTTTAGTGCTAAAATTTAGATTATATCAAACAGTCATAAATTGGTCTGAAAAACAATTATCACGTTTTGATTTTACTTAAATATAAATACAGGAATATACCGTTGTATAGGTTGTCTTTTTCTGTCGCGTGCGTTCAAATTGTGCTGTCTCTGTCCAATGCAATACTGGTTATACCGAAGTAGGGCGCTTGTGTGTCCGGATCGAGTCGAGATCTTGGTGAGTGGCAACACGGACCTCGCGAGAATGCTCAGTAATTGATTACCGCCAAATTATATTTCGAATTCCGAACTTTTATTTTCTAAAATATTCGTGTTTGTGAACAGTGATTTATTTTAAACCAGTGATATTTTATCATTTTATCTGTGACCTCTTTTTATTGGAAAAATGGCGCGTGGAAAAGCACAAACGTATGTTTACTTTATTTACACTTTATTATTTATTTAGCCGCATTACTTTCATTTGAACAAAATTATCTGGTGTACATTAATGTTGACAAAATAAAATGTAGATTGTTATATTTTAAATTAAAATCGCATAAAATAATTTCAATGGTTGGCTAATTATTTAACGTACATTACCTACCTACATTACGTAGGTAAGGTACCTAGGCATGTATTGTGCCCTAAGTTATTTACTCAGGTAAGGTAGATTAGGTACTCAGGTACCTACCAACTTTCTAAGGATAAATAGTAATTCTGCAATTCGTTCATTGCCCTACAGCTTATTCGGAGCATTACATAATTTTGAATGCCTTTCTTTTAACGAAAAATAAGTGCTGAAAACGCAACTGCGTAGCAGGCTGTAGCTGCTAGCTATAGCGTGTAGCGTCGATGAATGAATACATAAACCATTGTTTAGTTACGATGATAGAAGGTAAAGTACCTACCTAACTTTATCATCATCATCATCAGCCTATCTAGGTATAGCAGTCCACTGCTAGACGTCCCATAAAGAGCGCCATTGCGCCCTGTCCTCAGCTCGACGCATCCAGCTTCAATCGGCAGGCTTTTGCATATGTCACTTAACTTATTTTGTAATCTCATTCATTTACAAAAATCTTGCATCAACAGTTTTACACAAGAAAATTCAAACTAATCGGATACGGTTATCAGGAAATTTCGTAAAATTCTTCGAAATAAACATTATTGAAATTGAATGTCTCATAAAATTTTATAGAATGTCTCTAATAAAATGTAGCGTGGGACACTTTCTTCTCAAACTATTACATTCAATATGTATGATAATTTATACGTAAGATTATCAAGGACAAAAGTAATTTATCTTTTTAATATCGTGAACAAAATTGCTATAAAAATAATGACAAAATATTGAACAATACCAGAAGCGTAACGCCATTTCTGTAACATACGTGTAAAATTTAAAATTAAATACTTAGTTATATAATAATAATAAATAGGTAATAAATTAATAATAGACACTATCACAAAGAATCATGTAGCCCAAAATTAAGAGAGCTTTTATGAGAACCACAAGACAGATATACATTTTTTTGTAATAGCTACATACACATTACATACAAAACACTCAGACCCGAGACAAATATTTGAAGTGGAGGATATTAAAATGAAGTAAAAGTGAAAATAGAACTTGTTTTATAGTACTAGTAAACAAGAAAATAAAAATTCAGTACACAGACAGAAGTAATACTTTTATCGTAATGGTAGACAGTTTCTATCTGTTGCATGCCGAACAAGTAATTAAGGGAGTAGGCACAGATAATAACACAGGAAACACGTTATTACAGCCCTGCGACTTGTTTATGAAGGTAATTTTAGTGTGGACATGCCTAGTTGAAAGCTCTAACATTGATCCTCATCATTTATTTTATGACGATGTCACTTACATTATGGCATGTATTCTGTGATTATGGTCTCTATGTCTTTATAATGTTTATTGGAACAGGCTTAGCTGAAAGCCCTACCATCTTTGATCACACCACACTAATATTATAAATGGCAAAGATTGTGTGTGTATGTGTGTATTTGTCCCCACTTCCTAACCCGTTGCGGAGTTACCGCAACGGGAGAACGGATTTGGATGAAACTTAAAATATACATAGTTTGTGACCTCGAGTAGCGTATGTGTTACGCTACTTTTTATCCCGTTATCACGTAAGTGGAGCCGCGGGCAGAAGCTAGTAAGTAATAGAACAAAAAAAATATTTCGACTCATTTTACAAACATGTTAAATTACTCAGCAATTAAAGCATGATACAACATTCACATGGCATTGCTTTGAATCGGATACCATACGGGCACATTGGTAGTCGTCTTATTAACCAATCCTGCAGCGGAGGGAGCGCTCAGGATATGGGATGAAATTGATGCCTATTGCCGACTGGGCATGAGACCGTGAACTGATACTGTGGGTGGCTCCACTTTTTTGTTTCACTACATGTTTATTCCCATATAAAGGGACCGATGTTTTTTGTTTCACAACATATTTGTTCTCATGTAAAGGGGTCGATGTTTTGAATAACAACGCTTTATGAAGCGAGTAAGCTACCCAATAGGTTGTTTTACCGTGTCGCGCTTTTTCTTCCGGTATTTTGAGAACTCGCTATATTTTATTTTAAATCTTGTTAATACAAGTTGAGTGATGAATGAGACGAGTGTGAATGTATTCACACAATTAACATTTAATTAATTCAAAAATTGTGTGTTTGTTCATGCTGACGAGTCATTTCGAGAACCTGACACGCAATTGGTTCTTCTTTTCCTGTGCCACCTGTTTCTTATGATTCATTGTCTTCATTTGGGCACCTGTTACGATTTTCGCTGACATTGATGTTATAGCGCCTTTGGTTGTAATTTTCAAGAAGTTTCGGTACTTTGCCTACTAAACCCTTTACTATAAGCAGAGTGAAAGTTTCATATCAGTATTATGTTCTTATGCAGCGAGCAAGAGGCCGTGGTAGTTGCCTGATAAATTCTTTCGGAACTCTTTCCGTAGCATCCGACCACGCTTATTATTCTTCAAACTATATCGACCAAAACAGCTGTGTAATTTGAAAATATATCAGATCTTGTATACTTTTCAGTAGTGTTTGTTACCTTTTTTTGGGTTTTGGTTTTTATTTTCTCCTATATTTTAGTAGCTTCGTTGAAAGTTATTTTTTTGTCCTTAGGTACAGTATATTTTTCTGGATGAAATGTACTTTTCTGTACTCTTGAAAACGTGTATGCGAATTTTATGATGATCGGTTGAGTAGTGAAGACGAGAAAACGTAGCAGACAAACACTTTCGCATTCATAATATTAGTTAGGATTAGGATTCATATCTAGATTACCGTCAGAGGTTTTATGAAATTGGCAAGTAAACTAAAACCACCGTCAAGAATAATAAAACTTAGTTCTATTTTCGCAAATAAAAACATTTCATCTTTTGCAGTCTCAAACTCTACTCTATGAACAGTACCTGCCTTACTCATAAAATAATTATTCCTATCTGTCCCTTAACTGTTTGTATTGGAACAAACAGGTTTTTTTAATGTAGAATCTATTTTATTTTATTTTACTTAGGGTTTAGTTTTTATGTAGGTAGGTGTACAGACGAGTAAATCACTTACAACGATAGTTATTGTTACTTAGTGTGATCAAGAAATATTGCATCACATCAGTGATAAAAAAAGTACCTTTACCTACCTTACTCAGAATGCAGTATTACTTAAATAAATTATTCATCATCATCATCCAGAGCCAGACTTTACCCACTGCTAGGTATAAGGCCTTCATTTGTATGGTTGGACGATGCAATACGATGCAATATCCGCAATAGCAAAGCCACAGCGACCGCTACGCGATCGGTTGCGAATTGTTGCTAGAAACCGTATTATGGAAGCCTATCGCCCGCCTATCGCAAAGTCGGTTCTTGGACGCCATTCAGTTATCGCCTTGCTCTACCTCGCCTTGTCAGCAAATATCGTTTAAATTTTTTTCTTTCCGACTCCGGATCTCGACGTTAGGAACACGGTCTATAAGCTTGATGCCGAGGATAGTAAGCTCCATGGCTCTCTGTGCATCTCTCATCTGGTACACAGCCTCTTTTCTGGACACTGGTTATAAAAGCACTTCAGACACTGTGGTATTGTTAGTATAGCTGACTAACAAATTCAATAGGTCCTAATACAAATTTTATTAATATTTCCCTAATTTTTGTGATTGTAGCATTTATACTACGCTATGGTACCTCACGTGACGATTTCAATCACGTTCACCCCCTCACAATAGTCACGTGTGTGGTTACGATAAATAGTGAGGCGTCGTCACTTATGTGTTAGATGGTTATTTTTGGTCAAATTATCACTTTTATTGTAGATAACATCGAATAGTTTACAAATTATAGACTAGCTAACAACAACTTGACGGTAGGTACGACTAGTGGCACGGATTTACCTTGAAAACGCAGAACACATTATTACAATTTGAATGGATCTGTTTGATCCACTTGTTCTGTGCAGCATCCCCACTATTTTGGCTTAGGCCTATAAACTCGTACCGGGACTTATAACAAAAGTGAATATTACATTATCTACAACTGAAACTATACAAGAGTTTGAATTCGTATGTTTTCCTGAAAACGGTTATCTACTCTCGAAGGTCAATAAAATTGGTTCAAAAGACTTTTTTTTCAGTTACGTCAACTGAGGTTCTTACAACTGGTGGGCAACCATGGTCCAAATCACCCCCTTTAAAACACATTTACAAATTCAAACTCACCTTGTATAGAATGGTGATGATAATGACGAAACATCCATAAATGAGTATGACTAAGTAGACCTACTTAGTCACACTTATAGGTACTCATCAAGATTTTGTATGAATATAATTTGTGTTTTAAAAAATACAAGCAAACAACTATTTATAGTTACTGACATTAGAACCCAGTACTACCCTTACTTTTAAATACCATACCAAACTATACAATGTTTATTTTGCAAGGAAATGCAATCCGTATTTGAAAAACGACGTTTACATAACTATGCACAGCCATACCTTATAACAAAGAAACAGAGCTTTTACAAAGTAGAGCAACTAGAAAAGATCCCGCCGTTCCTTATCGTTAGTGGAAACAGAATATTTACGAGAAGCTGGATGAAGTCTTTCCAAGTTTATGTACCGTGGTAATCACTACCAGTTCAATAGAAGCAAACATTGTTGTGTAATAAAAACCGTACAATTATTTAATACCTAGCTTCTGCACGTGGCACCGCACACGTATTACTCAAATAATGAAGTTTGGTTAAACTAACTAACTATATTATGCGCCTTTCATAAATCATATTTCAGAAACAAACACAAATTTTCACATGTTCATAGTTTACAAACGTTTCGCCTTTAAACTTAGTAGGACTTCGTATAGTACTAACAAAACGTAAAACAACGTAGACTACAGTCGTTAGCTACAGACCAGATTGAGTAACATGCATCCAGTCTCATCCACTTAAAAATATTAAGATAGACATCTATCATTGCTCCAGACCTTGATTTAGATCTATTGTATCCTCTAAAGTGTTTATCACACCCACTTGAGAATTATTTGCTTTACACTCTCACACTGTCCTGTGCGGATATAAACTTATCTATAATATTCATCATCATCATCATCAACAACCTACAGAATTCCACTGCTGAACAAAGACCTCCTCCATGGAATTCCACGAAGAACGGTCTTGAGCCCTCTCTATCCACCGATGACCTGCAATCTTGACGATGTCGTCGGCACATCTGGTGGGGGGGTCTCCCTAGACCAGGGGCACTTCGTCTTCCAGATCGCTGTCGCCATTCGAGAACCTTTTTTATCCGACTTCAAAAAGGAGGAGGTTCTCAATTCGTTGGAATCTTTTTTTTTTGACTTTCACCGATACTTCTTTTTTTGTTTAAAAGAGTATACTTCACAGGTATCCATATAAATTTTATTACTGTGGGATTGGTACTTTTCCCGGAAAACTCAAAAAACCTCATCCTCACTTGTAATTTTCGCCCTATGATCACCAATATCTCCGTCAATTGTGAACCGATTTTCAAAATTCTTTAGGGCAAGAAATAAGAAGTGATTTATTTGAAGTCTGTTTAGTTTTATAAAAAGTTTATACTTGTTCCCCTACCGTATATACTATTATATCTATATTATTCATACTTAGATCAAAAACGACCTAAATTTTAAACCTAAGTTTTAATCGATGTACAAGCAAGGACCAAGACCTTTGCCTTGGTACTGAAAGATCTCTATATCATATCTATTGAGTTTGTAATAGGTAGATGAGACCGATTACGTGAACGAAGATACCAAAAGTTTACTGAATACTGTTCGCATGAAATATTTAATTTGCATGAGTGCTTATTCCTTGCATGTCTTACGTAAGTAAGCATAAAGTTGTACATAAACATTTCCTTTCCACTTAAAGTTTGCCCTGGAATGGAGTTCCCAGAGTAGAACGGATCCCGGAAGCAAGCGCGCGTCGGAACTGGATCAGACAGCCGGAAAAATCTCGAAAAGCCTCGATGCATTTCTAACTCATAGCAATACGAGTTTATGACTGTTATGTGAAGGATTTCAGGTTGTATTTCCGCCATCAAATATGATGTTTTCTGTTGTATATTAAAATGTTTACCATGTTTGCTGTGGGAATGATAATAATATTTAATGAATTTCGCATTCCGTTTAAAAACTGGCCCTAACTTTTAAAATCTTTTGAAGGATTTTTAAACCTAGAGCAATCCACATAATTTAATGTTGTTTGTAATGCAACGTAAGTACTTTAGTCACTAACTAACTAACTGCTCTTTTAACTTTTGCACATGCAAAGCGACGCCTTTAATTGGAGGCGCGTGCTTTCGTCACTTGACTCAATTTGAACTGTCTCCGGGTCTAGTTAGGGAGCACATATTGGACTGTGTGCACTGTGCAAGTGCATGTGCATAGAGGTGAGCAAACTCAGCTCAAATTTCTAAGCCCTTGTGTTATGTAGTTATGCGAGCTTAGATTTCTAGCACAACAGTTATAATAAATATAATTTAGTTTTCTGGATTCAGAAAGTATGGCCTTCAGGGCTAAAATTGTTGGAATTGGATTGTACGTATTGATAAAGTATTTTATGTTCTATTACTTTTTTCGTAAAGTTCATAGTTTTGGTGTTAGGGAAACGTAATTTTTATACATATTTGAAAGTGCCCTAACTCCAAAACTATGAACTTTACGAAAAAAAAATATAGAACATAAAATACTTATATAAATACGTACAATCACATTCCGACCATTTTAGCCCCAAAGGCCTTACTTTCTGAATCCAGAAAAAAAAAATCATACATATTTGAAAGTGCCCTAACTCCAAAACTTTGAACTTTACGAACTTTTAGAACATAAAATACTAATATAAATACTTACAATCCAATTCCAAACTTTTTAGCTATTAAGGCCTTACTTTCCTCCGTTAATCCAACGCTGTCCGTGACGTGCTCCTCCCTAACTGTCCGATTTTCTGTCCTACAAAAAGTCGGTCGTGTGCAGGGAGCCTTATGTTGTTTAATTTTGCTATTTTGTGTTCGTAACCTTACTTGATACATTATCAATTCAGACCAGATTGCAGCCAGCGATGCAGAACCGTTGCCGAATTGCGGGCGTTATTGTGACACGTTGATTGATACTGAGTTTGTAAACTGTCTCATTTTGCTAGGTCTGATACAATCGATGACTGGTATGTTTTCTGGACTCTGTTTGGTAAATAACCTGAGTGGATTTAAGAGCATTTTGTATTAGGTTCCTCGATTTAATAGAAATTTGATATCTTTAGAAAACATTTTTTTTAGTCCGGATACATCACATGAGTTTCAGCATAGGTAATCGAAGTAGTAATTCTAATGTCCATTTAATCCTAATTATATTTTGTAGAATCTTGACTCTACCGATGAATACTTCCATGCTTCCTAGGAATACCTATCCAATATTGAACTGTGCAAGTAGTTTTGTTGTTTCCTCTACCGTTTCAGCTAGATATATATAAAACGAGTATCTTGCGTCCGTATTTTAATAGTCAATTGGACGCGCGAGTGGACCATCCCGTCTACAATTTGCATAAATTGATTGCACGTCAGGAGCGGGTGTCGCGGCGACCGCGCACGGCAGCGCACCCGCAGTCGTGCGCCCAACCGACAAACTGATACACGTTTAATTACATCCTCACTCGTACATACCGAGACACCTAATTGTCGGCCAATTTACCACTTTTACGCTAAATTACTCAATTTCTAACAGTAAGCACCCACAGTCGAACGCGACAGTATCTAATGGCATTATCGGGGCATCCTGCGCGGGTTTGATTGTAATAACCCATGTTGTTGTGATCTTCCCTTGTTCTTCTATCAGGCAAGATGCGTCAGCGGTATCAACTGGAACAGAAACTGTATGTATTCTAGTGCGTATTCTGTTCGTATTTTAGTGCGCATATAGCATGCAGCTGACCCAATGGTCACTCGAGACGTGACGTGACTTTAAGCTGTTATCTGATATTGTAGTTCGAATGCGTATACAAAACGCCTTTTGAATACAATGGTTAGAAAGTAACATACCGTGTTGTTCAAAACAAAGGAATTCCGTAACGCATACTCTCTAAGATCCGCAGATAGTAACAAAGATTATCAAAAACATAAATTTTCATGATACTGCTCAATTGTTTTTGATTGGTCAAACTTTTAGGTGTCTTTAAATTAATCGATATCATAAATCATCATAAATTGGACGAAATTGATCATTCATATTATCATTTTATTCATTCATATCATTATATTGCTATGTAAGCATACATGTTGAAAATTGCGGTTTTGTCTCTGTTACATTGCCGGCAGTGGAATATGCAGGCATGTTTTGTAATCTGAAACATTGTTTGAAGGAAATGTTGATGCGTGTATAAACAGCTAATCGTATTTCAATTTTTCAATTGAAAGTAGGCGTAGGTACCTATAAGAATCTGCGTTCTTACCTACTTATGTCGAACTAACATTATCATCATACAAAACTTGCTAAACTTATATGTAGTTATATACAAAAGCATATGATCTACACCACGATGAACTAACTCAATCTTAGTAAAATTGTTAACCATATAGGTTATAGGTTTTTTCCACTTGAATAACTACCTAATAAATTTGTTTTTCTTTACAGGTAAGTTGATCCTCTTCATCGTTAACAAGGAAACTGAGTAAGCGTTAAAATCTTTTTATAATCATTTGTCATCTTTCTTATCTGTTGACGTTATCAACGCATCGGTTTGGTATTTATAAGAACTTTAGAAAAAAACAATGAATAAAGGCGACTTACCGTTGCTGATTGGACTTTTTTGGAGGCTTTCTCCTCAATGAGGAACATTTTACTTCTGAAAAAACTGCAAGTATCATTCATCAAAATGTACACACAAATAAAATTTACGTAATTTTCACTTTTGTGAAAAAGTTAATTGCGTGAACCTGTTTTCGACTGGAACATTGTTAAGTATAAATTCTAAACGACTTTGAATTCGGGCATGTTTCTTTCACCTAAATGTCTGCAAGGTTTTTATAATAAAAATGTAGAGACTGTTTTTCAAAGCAGTATTTTGAAATTTACGACACTCGCGTGGTACCTGGATAAAAATTAGCTATGTGTTAATCCAGTTCACAGTCTATCTATATTCCAAGTTTCATCCAAAACTGTTGACCCGTTGTTGTGTTATGTGATGTTCACTCAATCAGCTCTTACCGTCGCTTTAACTCTAGAAATGATCTTGTGTTCATTCGAAAGGAAACAAGCAAAAATATGTATATAATGTGTTTTTTAAGTTATTATTAACGTACGTTACTCATCTTAAACTACGAATGAGTACATTCATACATAACCAAATTGAAGATATTATGTTTGTGAAGATCATGTTTTATGATAATTATACCAATTTGCATGTATTATGTTAAAATCGTAGGTAACGTTAGATCACCGGATATGACAGTGGTTTGATGATCAGTAGATACGAATTTTCACCGAAAATAAGCGGGGCTGTACGTACTTACTCAGAGTAAAAATATGACAAAGGTAACCTAACCTTATTTCACCACAGAATGTACAAAAATAGTTCGATGCTCAGAGTGACCTTAATTGTTATGTGCGTGACTTTGGCGATATGGTTCATTAAATGGTTAGGTACGGTCGGCTGTAAACTTTATAACTCTCTCACATGTGCTCCTGATGCTTGAAATTTCCTAATTCTATAAGATTTTGAATGATCGACGATGCGGATAAGAGACGGGGATGAGTACTAGGTATCCTAAAGCTTGCAGAGCTATGGGCCAGGCATTTATATTGTAGGTTCCGATATGTTAATTAAGTTGGCAGTAGGGAGACTTTATCGACACCAATGAATTACTTAGTCAAAAGTTTTGAGCAAACACACTCAACTCAATAATATTCACAGTCTAAATATAGCTCTCATAATTTTGATTTTCATTCTTGAAATAAACTCTAATGTCCACTTTACAGTTTCGTTAAAAAATATAAATAATGATAAATATGTAATTGTGTACACAAAAAGTAATGATGAAGGGAAATATTGACACTTTAGGTACTATATAATCTACATAACATTACACTGTTTACATTGATGGAATATAATTTGATTTTAATGTAATTTCTTTGAAAGGGCATAAGTTGCAACATATATAACAGCTGGAAAGCCTGCCCGCAGCCAAAAGGTCGCTTGTACGTGTTGCACCAAGAATTCGGAATGCAAAACTGCAAACCAATCATCTAGTAGTTACAGAGACTTAAGTAATCCAATGCATAGTTAAGGTACCTTGCAACCTGTGTTTTGTTGGTACAGTCTAGGCTCTTACAAGTAAGCAGTTCGTTGGTTATATAATAGATTTATGATAACACTGCGATTTCCAATGTATCTTGGCATTTTAACTGTTGCAATTTGAATAGTGTCAATGAATCGATCAAAATTCACATGCAATAACGCTGAATTGACTAATTGGCGGAAAAACGCACGTATGTGTACAAAAATCTGACATTAAAGTGATATAAATGCACATTACATCAGTCATTTTTACAGTTTTTTTTAGTTTATTCCAAAATTACAGATATTTTATGTAGGGTAGGCGTAATTTAGACATAGGCAGACATTGATGATGTTATGTTGTTTCTAAATAATAATAAATATGACTATTAATTTGTTGCTTTAGCATATGTGTGTGTATTACAAAGAAATAGATACTTATTACACAAAGGCCTAGCTTGTTCACCCAACATTATAAGAGGGTCGATTAGGTATTAATTACGCGGCAGTAACAAATTTGAGTAAAGAAGTCCCCACAGTCGAAGTGTACAATGTAGATTTCCGCTGTAATCTTATACAATGCCCAAACACATGTATGTCACGCCTACAGTTAATTGTTTGTAAATTGTTGACGAATTCAAATTATCAACATTCTGAGTACGAAAAGATCAATAGAACAATGTAATGAGAAAATAAAATGTCTCCGACTATAGTCGAGCCACAAAAACAGTTAAACTAGTTTAATGTTTAAACGTCGACATGTGAAATAGCGTGAAAGTCGAGGAAATTTCGGTCAGATTTCGGCAAACCGAGCCAACGTGGTCAATTACTGGCCAGAAATGGCCCAGATACACCAATTGTTGTCATTCAAATGGGTTATGTAGATTGGGTGTTGCCTGTGCCAATTTTGATATGGCAGGATGATGTCAACTTGTCTATATGCTGCATATATGCTGTCTATACTTTATGTATGCCTACTGTATTATGTACCTATATGTTGTATCGTTGTAACAGTCGTTGGTAAACCTAATAAATAAAATAAAATAAAAAATTAATAAAATATATGCAACTCGATAATAGACATATATTTATATCACAATAAAGAGCTCAGTAAATACATATATACTATTATATAATGGCTTTTGTGAATGTCACCGCACACTTCTATTCTCAACGCATCAGTGTCGGTCATCGATTATTATCTTTGGACCTGCGTTTATTAATAGAACCCTTTTATAGGCAGAATCTACGTCTTATTTATGTGTCAGTGTGTCATTGTTTAGACCATGAGATAATTATTGACTAACATCCCGTGACCAACACCTTCATAATAAAAGTAGAATTTATGGCTTCATCGCGTACTTATTATGGCAATGAATATTCAGAGATATGCTAAGAATTCTATAGAGGTAACTGTCATCAAAATTGTCTATGTATGGTTTACATGCATGTCACAAATAATTAAGTCGATACAATTTAGCACCGAATATTTCAGACAAAGTTATTTAGGTTTATCCAAGATTAAATAAGTGCAGATTAGCTTTTTATACCCAGGTAACTGGATTGGAAATCCTGAATTCCTACATTTTAGCACTAATTAGCGTCTCTAAGATAAAACGCATATGGCAATTAATCTTATTACTTGTTGCTTCAAACGAGTTCCTTTCAAAAGTATTCTGTCTCATACCATTAATTTAATGTTGCATGAGCTTGCAGTCGGTATCCATTACTGGTGTATGTAGCTAAGTGGAGCTTACTGCATATCTACTAGTGAAACTAGTTCTGAACCTGCCTATTTCTCGTCGACGAACTAACACCACTAGCACGAAATCCCCAGAGTAGCTATGCTGAGCACAAAATACACACAGATCTAAATTTGCAAGTGAAACGAGTCACAGAACACTATTATTACAGCAAACGCTAGTGCCTGACCGAATATTTCAATTCGGTCGGGCGCTAATATCCATTCGGTCGATAGTCAAAGATATTTTACTTGAAGGGCAGCAAGTACTTCTACTTTTAAACGCCTGATAAAAATATGAGATATTTTAGCCCGAATCGATTGGTAGTTTTCGGTTTCGGCTCTAGAGGTTAGGTTAGATCCAGAATGAAATGAAATGCTGAATAAAAGAGATGCTTTGAATCGAAACTGTGGGGTGAGATTTTATCACCAGTTTCGACCGATTACTCGGCTAAGTACTACATAAAACTACATAAAGCCCTGCACTGCGGTTTCATTTACTCGAGTAACGTGGAATAGGAGACTCTTGAACCTTTAATTGTGGTTTTGTTGAAGGAATGTTTCAAATTAAGGGATATAAGCAACTTCTTAAAATGCAAATCGTACCTACTTGAAGCATCTAATTTTACCAAACGTTGTTGCATAACGAATTTAGTCACCCACCATAGAAAAAATGAAACTTGATCTTGCCTAGGTATATAACTATATATTTGCTTGGATCGGATGACATTTTATCTTAATAACTCGCGCGCTTCAGAGAAAATGGTAGGTTTTTACGGGTTGTTGTACATTTGCTAAATAGTTCGTCACATTTTTGAAACTCCATACATTGAAAGTAAATTCGTCACATGCATTAAAAAAGATGTGTAGGTAAATAAAGTTATTGTCAATTCGTCACAAACGCTCATTTTACATCATTTTTGCTTAAAGTAGGGTTAGCAAGTAAAGTTAATGGTGTTCAGCGCTCGAAATGAAAGAATAGCTATTGCAAAAAATAATTATGATTGTATACCGGTTATAAGATAATATACAATATTTTTGTAGATTATCTTATAGCCTGTATCATCAAAATAGCCTGTATCATCAATTATCAAAATAACTAACAGAAGTCATCGCAGAATAAGAAAATGTTGTTTACAGGCACACGCTATCACGCTCTCTCTCACTCGTCTCAATTGTGTCGATCTTTTGTTTTTCAGATTTTCAGAATTTCGGATTTGATATATCCCTAACTTTGAGTGTTCGTCACTATTGCATATATGAAAGAATCGAAAACTATTTCAGGCAATTACGACAAACAGTTCCTGTTTAAAGTTCTTAAAAAACTTTCTGTAACGCAGCATTTTAGAAACTTGTAAACTAACGTGACCAATGTAAAGAACTATTTATTTTTTATATATTTTATTTAGTTGTAGGCAATTTAGCCGTATTATTCTGGAAATCCCCACCAAGCCGCCCCACTGGTGGGGATTATTGGATTTTTTTTCCAATAATCGACGTAGTGGTGGGGATTTCTGAAAAAAAAAAACCAATAATCCCCACCAAGTCAAATGGCAAATTTTAATCACTCTTATTCCTTTACTTCGTGGTATTATGTTGTTCTCTGTAGAGCATCATATTATAATAGCATAGGTAATTTAAGTAGGAAGAGCTATTTAATAATGTTTATAGCAACATTGGATGTTAGAAAAAAAAAATTGTTATGGTCTTTAATATAACTAAATCATTTACAAAATTATAATTATTTAATTAGTTAAATTATAATCAGTTATGTATTACTAATTATAATTAAACTAAATTAACAATATAAACATAGTAAAAATCAACAATGTCTTAACAATACTTATTTCTACTAACAAACTTTTATAATCACGTTTTTAGTATCACACATAATTTTTATTTTGTATTAAATAGTTCTACTAAACTACAATAATTAACCTAATTTACAATAAATTTTCTTTCTCTAAGCTTTTTTTTGTTCGTTTATTGCGTTGACCGCGTTAACATTTTTCTTGTTTAAGAGATTTTGTCTTGGACACCATTTTTTTCATCTTGAACGACGGTTGTCAATTTTATTAAATTTTATTTTCTAGTGTTTTTCTAATGTATGTCGTTTAATATTCATGGTATTATAACCGATAAATGTTAGATAAAAGACACAAGTATTAGTGAAATGGAATAAAAGAAGATCGTTTTTTGTTATAGTCGCCATGGCTATAGCAGAAAACAGGACCTGACCGAAGACTGGACGACTGGACTTATAAACCGTACTACGTTGCCTCATATTGTTATGAACATTTAATATACTTTATACTGGCGAAATTGTGGATAACTATCCCAGAAGCCATTTAATAAAGAAGTGAAGTGAAGTGATTTTTTTCTTCGAGACTTAATAAATCCAGTTTTTTAAGCCAACCAAAAATCAACGAATTTACAACAATCATAAGGTCAACTTTTATAATCACTTTTTATTATCACAATTAATTTTAATTTTCTCTTAAAAAGTTCTAAATCTGTTACTATTCCGCTAGTTAACTCCGACTGGGTCAAATTCACTAGAAGGTTGGTTGAAAAGTTCTCTTAAACAAGAAAAATGTTAACGCGGTCAACGCAATAAACGAACAAAAAAAAGCTTAATAAAGTACAACACACGTATTTACTGAACAAAGTTTCATAAATGAAATATCAGTTTTATTTTTATCAATCTATTCATATGAATAAATATGGTCATGCTTTGGTTTCGTATCGTTTTTTACATAATGTTTGTTTATTAAAGATCTATAATTATCAATAAACAGAACAAAATATAAACTAGACACGGTCTAATACATTGTAATACTATTGATTAACACGTTGACAGCGGGCAGCAACAGCCGATACATGTATCGTTGTGCTGAAAACACACTTGCTCTAGCAGGCTAGGTATTATTTAGATGTTCGCGAAGTTTTGATGATAACCTACTCTATGTTTTTGAACTGTGCTGCCATACCTTGTCTTATGTTCTCTGGAATTCACTTTTCCATCCAAAGGTTGTTCCATTTTTAAATGTAAATTCTGCTTTGCTGTTTCAGGCAATAAAGGCTTCATTTATTAATTCTGACGTACAATAGGATTAGTACTCGTATCTACCTACTTATCATTAGCAGAAAAATCTACTGAGGCTTTAACATGATTTTAGTCAAATATAACTCTAATAATATGTATCAGGTCATTCATACTCTACTAACTTCTAAAAATAGCTATTATTTATTATTAATATTATTTCGCAATGGTCACATATTATTACAATGTATGGTTGTAATCTAGTTCCTCTTTTATTTTGATTGTAAGATAGTATTTGATCAATATCGTAAAATTTAATATGCTAATCACAGAGAACAAGAATGCATGTTGAGTATCTTTCAAGGTAGTTGGGTGAAGGCAGGAAGAATGCTGCACTGCCTTGTCCGACCTTGTAGGAATCAATTTGACTATAGAGCAACGATTATTAATAACTATTTCAATAGGTAATACATTAGACATTGATTCTGAAAGATTTTTATTCTCTATGGAGATATCTTTTTAGTATTTTTTTAACCGACTTCAAAAAAGAGGGATTTTCTTAATTATTGAACCTACCTGGTAAACGCATAGATCGTGCAAAATAAATTGAGTAGATTTACGGAAGAAATTGAGGAATGTATCGTAAGTTGTAAAAACAAAAAAAACGCAATTATTAGCAATATATTGCAGTTTTTGTCAAAAACATTTTTCTACTCAATTTATTCCGTGCGATCTATGCGTTTCAATTTCTTTATTCTTTTATAATAATAGCTTTCGCCTGTGACTTTGCTCGCGTGGTACCTGGATGAAGATTAGGAAGAATATAGTATGTTATTCCAGGTCTAGAACTAAGTACACAATAATGTGCTAAATTTCAGCTCATTCCGATCAATACTTTTAAAATCTTAAGTCGACATAGTTCCGAGAACTAATTTGTTATGCTTACAGGCTAATGAAATGACTTAAATTAGTAATTTTACAAATTGTGGTGGCGGCGATTATCGACAGGCGTTTAATTACTGAGTCGGCGCAGCTCATTAGTTTATCTTAGGTAATTATGTACTTGTTCTGTACAAAAGATAAAAGAATCCGTGGCGTAGATGTTGGTTGGCTATTGGTATTTCTTTTTCTTCTTCAGCATATAAATTTAGATGGATTTAGATAATATTAGCTAAGGTATTTTTTGGCCAATTGCCTTTGTTTCATTTTTTAAATTATTAGATCTATTCATTTTATTTAAGTAATTTTAGCTGTTACGCGCGCAGTACCTATATAACCTATTACAACATACAAAATAAATTAAGTAACGCGTAGTGTACTTATCAACTCACAAAGACTTTTAGTGAACTGAGAATATAACTAGCTTTTTTCTATGAGTTATGTATGAGTTCAGCCTTTTCTAGGATTAGATTGGGGCAAAAAGTTTGCAACTTTTCGGGTTAGGTTATGTACGATGAAACTGAAATTACGATGAAACGTAACTTCAATTGCGTTGAAATCCTTTATAAGAATTAACTTTTTTTCTAATGCTAATATACTATGCTAATATTGCTATATTATTTGGCAGTGCAAGTTCTTCGATTCGTCTGTCGTTGATAACATCTCCATCTTGAAATAAGGTGCGGAGAACCCCCGGCGAAACACGCCTTATTCTTGACTAATTTCTGGACATCGAAAGGTCAGACAACGCAATTATGTACTTTACAATTATGAAATTTGCTGTCGTATTCCTAAGATTTTAAGGTTGTAGTTTCCTTTCTTGATTTTAAAATGAATATTTTGTGGTTGTGTTGACTATTGGTTACACAACTGACTATAGAGGAATTCTAATAGAATAGATTGTTAATTGACTTATAGTTTTCTGAAAGCATGCATACACCTAATCCTAACTATAGGTTATATTATAAATGCGAAAGTCATTTTGTTTATTTATTCACGTATAACGATCATCTTCAAAATTTCCCATACTTGTTGTCTGGGATACAGAAAAGGATATTTCATACCCTTTCATCCAGAATATAAGTATTGTACCCGAGGTTTGGAAAAATAACTTTTACGCGCAGAATCTAGTAAGAGTATAATTTTACATAGGGGATTATTGATTCACTTTTTGGCCTCGCGCCGTTTCCCTTCAGGGACTCTAACTAAGTAGTGCAGGTAACCATCCATATGATGATGATGATGATCTTCCTAGCCGATTTCGGCTACGGCGACTGTGTATGTGAACAGGCATTTTAACTCTGTTCGTAATGAATTTCTATGTGAGATGAAAGATACTGTTACTGTCCAGTGTACCTAACCTTCCTATGCCTCGAGCACTTATCTGAACCCTTAAATAGTATGAAAGCTAAAATAAATTGGGTTATCGTTCAGTTTTCACTCGAAATACGGCACAGACACATTTGTCGGAGGGACTAGCTTCAGCAAACTCAATTATCGCTGACCCCTAATCCCTTAGGAGAGCCACAGAGCTAGCCTTAGTTATTATAGGGTTGCACACAGAGGAAAACGTAGTTACTATAGCACCGCCTATAGATGAAGACATAGTTACTATAGGACCGCACATAGAAATAGTTACTATAGTAGTAGGAATGATCGTTAGTATTCACCGGAGCCGCGGAAGCTCAGTAGATAAAGTTACTTAGTAAGCCGCCTCCCGCTTTTGACATTGATCCTACTGGGAACTGTTTCTACCTTTCAGCTAGTTATATTTATAGGGTAGGCTTGTTTAATACGGGGAAGATTAGGGAGGTACTTGATTGTTACTAGGTATGTGCTATTATTCTATGTAACTGTAGCCTAGAATGTAGCAAAGTAAAATTAAGCCATTTTCTATAACAGATATAACAAAGTGTTTGTTTTTTGAAATATAAAAAACAAAACCTAAGCGCCTACTAAATAAAATTAAAATAAATAATGGCTACTGAACCTATCACTAATACGAACTTAATAAATAAACAGTTGTTTAGTAAGATATTTATTTTTATGTGTTATGTGTACTGAGCGCCTAAATAAAATAATATACGCCTGTAATAGCAATGTTCATTATCATTGACTAAATTACTGATTTTACTGTTCTAAAATTGTGAATTGTCGTTGGTGTTTCATGCAAAATATAAACGAATGTATACTAGCTTCTGCCCGCAAATTCGATCGCGTGGTACCGGGATAAAAAGGTCACAAACTATGTACCCATAAGACAAGTTTTATCCAAATCCGTTCATCCGTTACGGAGTTGAGTGGGGACAAACATACTTCAGACACACACAATAAATTTTCCGTATTTATTAATCATAATCATCATCGTAGCAGTTCACTGCTGAACATAGGCCTCCCCTAAATGAGCGCCATTGCGTCTTGTCCTGAGTTCGACGCATCCAGCTTCTACCAGCAGTGTTTTATAATATTTTTTATTTATTTTTATTTTTATTTATTCGGGAAACAAACAGAACAATAAAACATATAAACTAAAAGTATTATTAGGTCGATCTCAATCCAACAAAGTTTCCACTATTAAGTAAAACATACACGTGAAGAAAAGGTGGACAGTTATGTAAAAAGTTAACCATAATGAATAACAAAAAATTATTTAACAAAAGAATACCTATAAGAATACAATAAAGATAGAAACTAACTAATCAACGGAAAGCTCCCGTAGTTCTTCGCTGATAAGCAATATTACTGTGATAATAAATTTGTTAATATAATAAAAAATCCATGATCTAGAGATATTAATTTTTTTATAACTGTTTTAGATAATGGCTACCACTTAACATCAGGTGGGTCATGTGCTAGTAAAAAAACAATATTGAGTAAACTCAGGAATAATATTTTTCATAAAAATTGTACTGTGGTATTTGGAGGCCAAACTGACCATCTTTTTAGTCGGAAGTCAAAAATATCACCCTGCAAATAACGGGTTTATAAAACCCGCTACAAAGAGAATTCTGCTTTGTAGTGCGTTTAAAAGTGCAAATTAAATTTCTCCAGGGCATCAAAGGCCGAGGGGCGAGGCTTATTTAAATTGCATAGCTGTACCTACAGCTTTTCATAAATAATAGGATGTTGCGGTGAATATTTACTGTCTTTGAGTACGGAAAAATAGGGCGCTATGACGACGTTCCATTTTTATTAATCCTTGGTTTTTAATTAGGTCGTGATTGGCCAAGAAGGCAATGGCGGGACGAACTCAAGGCCTATAAGAGAGGATGGTGGAATATCTCGAAGCATAGATAGAGATGGTTGACGGACTTTGGGGGAGACCTTTGCCCAGCAGAGGGACGATGCAAGTTGATTAAAAAAATGGTAATCAGGTCCAGAACATCAGAAATAGACTTATGGATGGTGGCTGAGGATAAAAGAAGCAGGTAAAAGATGCGTCGGAAGACCAGTAGATATATGTTCGTTGATGCGATTAGCACAAGACCGTGTGGGATGGCACAAACGATGTGAGGCCTCTATCCAGCAGTGGATGATGATGATAACGAAGTAATCACTCATAATCACACTTCACCATTACAAGGTTACATCCACAAATCAATTTATATGGCCAGGCAGTTTAGTTTTTTAGTAAGTGAGTTTTCTACTTATAAACTTGTAATTCAGAAAATTTATTTTCAATCCATAATAATTTTCTGAAGTGGTATAATTTTTTCTTTCATTTATGTAAAAATAAGCGTTTGTTCCGATTATCCAGTCGTCAATTTAATGATGATTAGACGCCTGATTCTGACGATTCGTTATATTTGATTCTATTAAATTCAGAATCAGGCCAGGATTGATACAGAATCATACGACAGATTCACTTTAGTCTTTTCTCTACAAACAGTTTTCTACTAAATCGTACTTTCCAGTTTTACTCATCTCTCCTCTAGGCACTACATAATTTAAGAGAGATGTGGCCTGTACATTCACGACTAACCCATTACTGGCTTGTATACCAACAATACTCGATCTAATGGTACAATAGTTTCATAGGATGCCCACTTTCTTGTACTTTCGCTACATGCATGCTCATCATAGACATGACTTTTAAAAATATTATGTTCTTACCATAAAAAAATTAGGTGGTTTTAATTTAAATGGTGTACATATTAAGTTGGTAGCACTTATAATCTCAGATTTGAGTAGCTCCTTTCAAACATCATACAACGACCAAATACCAGATTGAAACAGGCTTATAAAGATTAGAGTTCTTGTTTTTGTGTCGGTTCTTTACGTTTATCAGTAATGGCATAACCAAGATTATAACGGGTCAACCACCCCGATTTCACTTTCTTATGATATCAGAGTTGTCATGGCCCGCCACGGTGGATGCCTTCCCTAATGGTTCAACCAAGACCATAATCAACTTTTCCCTTTTCAAGTAAAACTGTTTATCAAAGATTATCATTAGGTGTTTTTAATGTATCATTGAAAGAAAGTATAATAGTAATGCTCTTGTTATAAGAAATGATCATTATACTTGATTTTGCCCTGAGATAAATAGGTAACTCAGATTAATAAAATAAGAATAATGCAAAAGGTTTAAAATACATGTGTCTGACAGTTGTAGACCATTATTTTTGGAATATAAAATTCTTACACTTCCGTCTTTATACATAATTGAAGTAGCATTATTCATTAGAAATAACCCCCACTTATTTCCACTTAAGTCTGAGGTGCTAGAACGAAACAGACGTGAAGATAAACTCTGTTTATTCGCGTCTAAAACTACATTGTTGCGAAAAAGTTTAATTTGCATGGCACCTATAATTTATAATAAAATACCAAAGAGCTATACGAACCTGAACTTTAATGAATTCAAAAGTAAATTTAGAAAATTAACAATTGAAAAATGCTACTACAATATTGACGAATTCTTAATGGACAAACTTTAAATACATCTTCATTCACTTTGTTATTTGACTTAATTTTTATTTTATTTTATTGTTTGAATTTTATTTTATTTTTTCTATTATATTTGACATTATTTTAATTGACTTGTGAATTGTGTAAATTATATAAAGTATTTAATTTTATTATGTAATCAGTACCTAATTGTTCGAGTTACCTACGTCTGGTCTTTCTCTCGGTTTGCACACCGACATTCGGTAAAACACGTTGTGACATCCACTACAATTACACCTTAATTTAACACATGTTTATGCAAATAAATTATCTTTTATCTTTTTATCTTTAAGAAAAAAATATGATGCTGAACAATAGATAGATAGATAAATAGATAAAACTTTATTGATCACCACATTAATGCAAGGAAAAGTAAGAGTAACTTAAGTCTAAGCATCATGAAGGTAACACAATTGGCGGCTTTATATCGCTGAAAGGCAGACAGAAAAGCTGAAACAATTTCACATAACATCATATAGCCCCCAAGTTAGCGGAGCTTATGTTATGGGAGCCGTGCCGTATGACAGGTTACTTAGATACTTTTTTGTAAATACAAGGTGGCCAAAAGAAATCACCTATTGGAAGATGCTCTTATTTTTGCAATTGGCGGCCAATGTCAAATCTGTTTTGACATTTGTGAACTAGACAGATGTAGAATACAAGTGAACAAGCCGCTGTCGACTGCCAAACGCGTGTAACCTACGCCCAAGCCATCCTCAATCTCAAGGAAGAAGTGGACGATTTTTTTACCAAAATCATAATTAGCGATGAGGCTAATTTCCATCTCAGCGGGTACGTGAACAAGCAAAACTATCGCTTCTGGGGTACCGAAAATCCACGAGTGATGCACGAGGAGCCATTACACCCGCTCAAAGTGACTGCATGGTGCGCTGTTCACGCTGGAGGAGTCATCGGCCCATTTTTCAAACGACAAATTTTTTGGTCGAACGACAATAGTGGACGTTGCGCGCTATAGGGCCAAGGTTTTTTAGGGTTTTTTGAAGTCCCGTGCTTACGTGAACAAACCCGAGATCCTGGAAGCCCTCAAGGACAACATTCGACACGAGTGTGAGAATCTGTCGCCCGAAGTTCTCGCTGATGTGATGAAAAATGCCATAAAACGAGCCCCTATAGCAATCAATTGTGGAGGCGCCCATTTGGCCGATATCATCTTCTCGACTTGACCAATAAAATTGTAAAGGTTCAAATAAACATAATCGAAAAACAGAATCGAAGTTTTTAATTTCGAAAAAAAATGAGAGCCAAGCAACATCGGATGACTTCTTTTGGCCCACCTGTTATATACATATCATACTTATAAAACACCCAAACCCTAAGCAAATTGTTTGCACAAGTTATGATGCAAACATTTTTCTCGTAACGGGAATCGAACCCGCATCCTTTTTCGTCACAAGGCTACCTTCATCCACAAAGGTCCTCAAATCAACAATCGTCGTCTATGTAAATCGTTCCAAAGTGAGTAAATCAGTACTCAGAGCAAAAGTATCAACATAATAATATTCGTACTCGTATTTTTAAGTACCAAGGTACTAAAACACAGCATTCCTACACATGCCTAACGAGGCAGTTAACCAGCGCCTATTATTTGCTCATCTCCCAGTTTAATTGAGAAACAGGTTAATTTTTTTTGCTGTGTGAAAATGTCCTTCAACTCGGGGAGAGCTGGAGGGGTCTGTCGGGCTCTCCGCCAGCGACTAGCTCTAGGTAGCTCGGCGGCCTACCGAATAAAAGCACACCGTGTTCCTTCACTCACCGTAGTGCTAGAGCTTCATCGAATCATTCATCGCGTGATGAAGGGCTCGACGCTGCAGTAACTTGACAGGGTCATGTGGTCCCGGTAGAATTCTAACTTTATAAACAAATCAGCTTCTAGTGTTTTTAACCACCTATAATTCCTTTTTCGCCCTTTTTATAAGCAGGTTCTAACACCATGCAAATAATTTGGTAATATTGTATTGAAATGGTGTTACGGCTTTACCTACCTTTACCTACCTACCATTTTTTAAGATTAATCGCACTTGATACTTTTATTTATTTATAACAGAGATCATTCCGGCTGTATTATTATTTGAGCCAAGGTATGTCTTGGTACATTTTATTGGATTATATAACTTCAATGAATCAAAAACAAAAAACACATATAACATTCTCGTTAGAAGTGTTGGATTGCGAATGGTAAATTGGCAACGCTGTTTATACGCATGGATGGATACACAGGAAATACTCTATTGAAGCAAATTCTTCAACAATACTGCCTTGATTGGAGCTACGAGTCTGCAAGCGATTTGATTGTACAAACGTCGTAAAACAGCTGCTCAAGCTCAGCATAAAATTAGATAGAGAAAGTTAATAACGCCATATTGATGTCGATCTAAACGTAATTCTGAGAGACTTAACACTTATACACGTCTGATCGATGTTTTTATTAAAATTGTAGTGTGTTATAAACAACTCGATGCCGATTTTATTGAAATCAAAAGTCAGACACTTTCTATAAGTTCCACTTTGGTGAATGTGTCCAAGAATCTCACGACCTTTTTCTATTACCAGACAAAGAGGCGAACTGCAAATTACCACCCATACTTGGTCAACATCCCACCTTATCGTATCAAACGATTCGCTTCGACGGTATTAGTAAGGAGTGGAATTTGCTTCCGGCGTCTGTTTTGCCGGACCATTACAATTTCGGAGTCTTCAAACTCAAAGTGAATCGGTTCCTTCCAGGCAATCGTGCTCCATTTTAGACCACATGTTCACCTGTTTCAAGTGTGATAGTGGCTAATTTATGTAAAAAAAAAATCAAAAGAGAATCGCAATTCGTAATTCTTCAACATTATTATTTTCTTTGAAAAGGAAAATACCGGTTCTATTATGTCATCTAGAAACATCAGTCAAATCAGTGATGGTTGAGCTTTTTCAGGGTTTCCTTGTTTTCCAGATGGAAGATTCTCTTGCGAAGCTAAGAACTATAATTCAAGCCAATCATCAGTTTGTTATTATACCTTCCTAACCTATAAACAGTTTCCTTTACGATGACTCTCGTCCGCAGTTTCTCTGGACTCTTACATTTAATTACCACCGGAAATAGGCGTTTTATATCATTATATGGCTTGGATTCTGTAATCTGAGGTATAGAAGTGAAAGTTAATTCTATAAAGACCATTAAGATTACAGTTTCCTTTTCCTCGTTCGTGAAATTCTACTCGTGAATGGCCGAACCATCCGGGCAAATGGTCCGCGTTTCCTTCCGTGGATATAAAGCGATACCAGCCAACAGGATCAAATCATGGTACCACAACAACAGCGTATATCAGTCCACTGCTGGATATAGACCTCCCGTGATAAGAAAGGGGACATGTCCATGATTCCCACGCTGGGCATGCGAGTTGGGGATCGCAGGGCACACTTCTCGCAACGCCGACGCTACTGTCCGTCGGTGGCTAGAGGATTTACCTGTACCGGTGTTAGGCTGCACTATGCCGCAATCAGCCGGCCATCCGAGCCCCATTTGCTAGTTAGCAGGGTGCAAAACAGGCCGATGAGGTTGGCTTGAGGTCAAATTGAACCCCATAAACTATTACAAGGTATGGAAAGCAAACTATTAATATTGCGGTCAATATAGCATAGTACTAATACCAATATCCCTGTAAACTTGCTAGAAACCTATGTGGTGACTGTAACAATAACATGATCCCCTTGTCGCCAGCCCACAGATTACCCACGAAGCCTACTTGTTTCGTAATTCGGACATCTGTCGCGAATCGCTGATTTATGCGCATTCGCAATCGTGTTTACGTACGAATACAATGATGAGATTTTATCTGTTGTGGGGGCTTGAGAGTACCTGCTATGTAGGCGGTGGTATTCTGCAGAAGATTAGATAATTACACAAAGTTTCTGCCCCGATTGGGAACAAAGAAGCGATGGGCTGACAGCGTATACATAACCGTGCGTTTCTACTAAGTAGACATTAAACAATGTATTTTATGAAACAGTCTAATGAAACAAGTCAATCGAGCAATCATACAACTGTCATATCCTGTAATACATTGTGAGAACGACTCTTGACAAAACGTAAACGATCAACGAGTCAGTGGAAAGACGCGGTGAGTGATGAGAATACAAGAAAGACAGAGAGAGTGTCTTCTTCAGCCTGTAAAATGTCTCTAGGTTAGTAGTAGCAGAAACAGTGTCTTAAGTATGGTATTTATGGAACTCTAGGAACAAGGCTTATAATCCAGGAAGTTTGACACCTTGATCTAATAACTATTCTTATACACGTTGACTGCTGGCCTCGGATATGATAGGGTGCCGGAGGTGCAGAAGAATCTTGAATCTTGCTAAGTTGAATCTTGTTATGGTTTTCGAGCGGCCTAAAAACTTCGACATCAGAGTTGGCACTAGCTCATACGAAGAAGAAAAACAAGCTTTGATCAATGATGGTAATGTTTAGATCGTTAGTGTAAATGAACATTTTGTTACTTCCCTACCAAAATCAGCTATATTTGGCAAAATAAACAAAAGTATATTTATATAGGTACTTAGCCACTTCCGCAATAGAGACAATTAATGTGTGTACAAGTTAAGCGAAACCATAATTTAAGTCACAAACAACTAGGTACCTTTTGTTATCACCTCGGCAAGGCCGCTATACATTATCATTGTCATCTCAAACAATATTATCTTTCCCTCAAATCTCAGATCGGACAGAGTCACGAACCTGCCAAAATAATCTTTAAAACAAAGCCTATAAGATTTAAACAGCCAGGTGGTATTTTGCTTGAAAGTGACATCTGACCTTGGCTTATCATTTTCCATGGTAATTCTGGTGTTATGATCGATTATGAAACATCAGATATCAGTTGAGTTGGGGTTAGCTTGTTTATCTACCTACACTATTACTTTATGCCTTTGACTGCATTATTACAAACTAGTTTCCCGCGGCTTCGCTTGGTACCCGAATAAAAAGTCTATGTGTTGATCCAGGTCACAATCAATGTATATTCCAAGTTTCATCCAAATCCGTGCGGCCGTTACGTTGTTCAGCAGAAACAAACATACTCACTCACACACAAAACGCACGCACTAACTTTCGCATTTATAGGTAATACAAGCTTCGTCCAAATCCTTTCACTAGTTTTTGCTTAAAGTAACAAACATCCACCCATCAATCTATCCTCACAAACATTTACATTTAAATGTGATGTGATACTTAAAAAAAGCATCAGTATCAGTGGTTTCACAAATATAATTTGGTATGATCTATAATTGGGTACAAAGCAGAGCCGAAAGGAGAACTTCGTGCTTTTTTGGAGTCAGTCCCTACCTACCTATGCAAAAATAACGGAATTCAATAATAATATTCCTAAACAAATTAGAAGACATTGCACAATATTATGAAAGGTACAACACAACTTCTTAATTATAATAAGGAAATAATTAAGTATGATTTTTCTTGATGTGATAAAAATGTGATTAAAAAAATTGTGTTTGTTGTTCGTCACGCTGCTTCAAATATGGTAACATCTTTGCAAGTAAATTGGTTAAAAGAGTTAAATGTAGGTCGTTTTTGACATTGGCTCATACCTACTCTGGCGGGATTTAAACCTGCGAATTTCCCATTATTGCTGTTACGCTCTTAGTTCTACATATTAATAAAATTATAAAGATCCCAAATTAGGGAAAGCCTGTACTTTGCATACCAGTGACTGACAAACATACACAGATACTTATAAAACAAGACACAGAATAAACAGCTATGATCACCAGACAAGTATTGGTTCTGGGCAGGAATCAAACCCGCGACCAAAGGTATAAAACCAGTCAGTCATCCATGTGCTTTAATCCTATTTGTGCCACTTTTGGTATCTTGCTCTTATTTTGAACGCTTGTGTAAACTTTTCATAAATCATCCATACGCACTACCTGAGCATCTTGATTCCTGAAGACCCTACTGTTTACTTAGCACTCATATCTTTTAAGTTCTACAAATACAGATTTTTACTTTATTTGCTTTTATCTAGTTGTAGTATCATTTACTCATACTTATTTACCGATTTTTTTTATTCTTAACACTTTGAATACTGAAAACACATATGTGGTAGTCTAGCAGCTAATCCTCCTTGGGATGGCACGCAATATCATGTCCGCATTCAGCGTCCCAAAACTATATAGCTATTGCTATGGTGGTTAACTGGTTACTGAAATGCACAAAAATTTGGTACTTTACCGTAGCTACCTATGTAACTGGTCAAAATTTTGTACAGTATTCGGGTTCTTATTATATGTTCACTGGTCTAATAGTTTGTACCACTCATTCATATAAGACAATGAGGAATTTTTAATATTGGAGTAATAGCCGCATTGGTAAATAACTAAAAACCTCCGCACTAACTACTGCTGTGGAGGCGAAGGTAATTTAAAGATGAATTAAACCTTACAATAGTTTGTATTTACACTGAAGAATATCTAAGTAAATTATGCTACAGTATTGTACCAACAGCAGCCACCGTTCTCAAAGCCAATATTTCTATGTCAAGCACGGTATCCTTGTCGTAGCATATTGAAAATTCCTTTTACCGTCACGTATGTCGTCTTGAAAAATACAAAAAACTACTTCGATATTTTTCAATATGCTAACTTTGTTCTCGGTTTGCTACTGTATGCTACGTTAAATTTATATTCTGATGATCCGACTCGGAACAGAATAAGTTGTCGATTTTTTTTTGATCAGGGAACATAATTAATGGTATGTTACAGTAAAACGCGAGGAACACCCGTTAAACAATAATAATTATGTTTGATACGCGTGAAAGTTTAAAAAAATACATTTTTTTTTAACATTACTAAGAGTTTCATTAGAAACAGATAATGTGGGAGCTACCTTTAACTCTAAAGCAAGGTTACTTTGTTTCACCAAACTTGACTCTAGGGGCCATCTATTTACAAAACCTCAGCACAGGTAAAAAATCTGCAATCCAAACTTTTGAAGTAGGTATATTAAGCCCATTTCTCTTTGAATGATCTGCTCTTACATTGACTTATACTTTGCCCATCTGCTAAGAGCATTGAACTGGTGGCTACTTAGCATCCGTAGTACACAGCTTGCAACGCGACCCAATTAAATATTGCTCTTTGATGCAGTCATGTCTAACTCCTGGTATACACCAGGAGTTATTATTAAGCTATACAGCTTGTGAATAAAATGACCCGTTGAGAATAGATTATTTAGGATTTTATTCATCATCATAATCTTCTTGCCCTACGCTATGTGTGGCCAGTACAACATGCGTTCTCCCTCCATTTTCTTCTCACTCCTTTCTTCCTCATGTCATCTTTCACAATCCATTCATCTCTTCTTCATAATCTAACATAAATAAATCTACCTGTAATCATCTTAGATTACGCGTAAAGTTAGTTATTTTTTAAATTCACCATCAATTAATTGAGATAACTCTGACTACTCTATCTCCATACAGATCTGGGAAGTCAGTAACGACATAGAAGATGAAACAACTTTAGTAAAATTGTGTCAGTAGAGTTTCTTGTAAGTGTATCAAACATTGCAAGAACACTTGGAAGAGGATTGTAGTTAAGCAAGAGCTCGTCTATGATGCGAAAGTTCCATACCATACAATCTTCCCATAATTATGAGTTGCGTGCATTGCGTATTGGTTCCCATCAAACCTTTTTATGACGTAGGTATCTTTATAGCATAGCTGGTCTCAATCGGTCTGAGATCTTTAGCAAATTATTTATTTATTATTTTATTTTCCTAGTCAGACGAGTAGGGATAGGGATCCTATTAAAAACTTGCGGGTATTCGTACAAAAAATAAGCGAGCTGCAGGGACATAGTTTAATAAAGTTTACATTTTCCTGGTTTGTTTTATTCAAAGAAAATCCAATATCCGGGACTCGGGAAGGTACGAACGAAAGTTGAAATTCGAAACTTGTTTTGTGTACATAGTGATGTACTGTGTACAGATATTAAATTATTCAACTCACTCTTCTTCTGAGCTACATCAACAACGTCCTACTTCACGTAGGCACTGTAGGCAGTCAACCAATACACCCAAGTATGACCGATAGTTTAGCAGCCAATAATGGTAAAAAGTGGCCCACTGACCGCTAACGGTAAGACGCGCCATGATGTTGATTTCACTATCGGATAGGAAAGGAACCTGTCGAGTTATCGTGTTTAGATCTGGCCCTTACTTAGCTTTGGATAATGGAAATTTTTCATTCGACGATGGGAGAGACAGCAAAACAACGGCATTTTACGAGGATACAGTGAGGGAGAGTTAAGTTGGGAAAGCAATACCTAGGTATTTTATTTTTGATGTGAAACCCGCTTACTTTTTATTTAGGCTTGACTTATACCTTAGCTCAAGGAACGGAATATGCTGAAATACGTAGACTCTGTTTACGCAGAATAGTGCTGATCCAAATTGCCAGTTAATCGTTAGTTGTTTTGTTTATTTTATTCTGGTTTAAGGTGATTTTTAGCAAAAAATTAGATTAAACATACCAGCACATATCTGCTGGTTGGTAAATTTATTTGAGCATAGTTTAACCGGTGAGTAGAGTCAGTAAAATATGCACATATCTCATAATTTTTAAATGTCACAAGAAAAGCGAAGAGATACGTGTATATATCGTATAGTGTTGTTTAGGTTTAGTTTGCAAGTGTTCTCTCCAATACTAATAAAGGCGACCAATGTAAGCCAAATGTAACATTTGTTTATTCTTATTAACAGACATTTGTTGATTGGCCTATATTTTATGATTGTCGAGTTAAAAAGTATTTGTTCGTATTTGGGTGTGATACCAGCGATGGAGGATGATCAAATCATTTACATACTTAATTCCTAGTAAGACTATACAAGCAATGCAAGATAACCCTGATTTTTGTTCGTTTCTCCCAATCAGACATAAAATTCAATAACAGTAACAGTTACTTTGATAGCTGTAGTTACTTATATAAACATCGGTTAACGTTACGGCCGTATGATTGCCCATCATCAAATTCGAAGATGAGAGCCTTGACATTACAATGCAACAGTAAATAAGTTTTGGTAGTTTCGATGTGAGTAAAACTACACGATTGATCATTCAAAGGTGTTTGTTTTATAGATAGAGTTGTCGGACCAAGACTAAAAGCCGGAGAAACAGGTATTCATATTTATGATCCTATCTAATATTAGATTATCCTAAGTAATTAAATAATTAGAAAGCGCCTAGCGTTTTCAGAGTGCAAAAATGGCACAGAATTCTAGATAGAAAGCCGTAGAAAAAAAAATATAATTTAATAACATACAATAATTTTGGATAACAGCTGGACGAGGTTGCAAAGTATTTAAAAAAAACAAATACCTAAAGTACAGTGTTGAAGTTTTTAAGTAACAATCATGCTGGACATTTTCACAAGCCCCAATTTATAACAAAGCTTGTATTTATGGGAGCCACTTACTGACTGATTTGCAGAGTTTATATCGTGGCGTAGATTTTTATTAAGTTCAATTATTATCGAACTACATTTCAAATGCAAAAATACTTGAAGCCGCGCGGTGGCGGTAAGTAATCCGGAATTTCTGATCGATTTTATTAGTCCTGTAACTTGTAGTTTCCAGGCACTAGGCACTTATCTTGCTTGCGGAGCGAAACTAATATTTTTACGAAACACGATGTTTTCGTCTTTCGTCAAAAATAGCCTGGCCTGGCTTTCAATTATTATATTATGTACAGCCGATTACACACATTCGTAACCTACTACGGTTCTCCCACGCTATCAGAATAAGGTAAGTAGAGGTACGCTGAAATATATACCTACTGACGTTATGAGTTATGACTTATGACGTATTGTCAACGTGTTTTATCAGTTTTAGCACGGTACTCATACATTGTACATAATACAGTAAAAGAAATTTTGTTATAATTTTACTGTTTCCGTGCTGAAAAAACAGTTTATTTATGAGGAAGACTTTTGAAAAAATTGAGTAACCAAGTTCCATTTGTGTCTTTAAACGTTATCAACGTCATACAATAAGAGAACACAGCTAGAAAAGTTTATTATCCATTCAATATTATATTTCTCCGTATATTTTGAACAACAATAACTCCCGTATAGCTGCAGGCGACTCACAACCGAGGGACCCGGGATTCAATTTTACGCCCGCCTCCGCTACCAATTAATATTGTTTATTGACTCATTACAGCCTCATTGGAAGCAGATTACTGCTACACTCAGTGGTATAATCAACTTCAGTAACAAACTGAGTTTATGAAACGTGAAAATTGAATTTATCACAGCTCCTAACAATCAATAACAACCACGTAGGTGGTACTCATCTCAATCTCTTAAACACACAAAAAGGCTCTATTATTTCAATACAAACTGATTATGCCGCCATAGGTAAGACACGCTGCCCGTATCCAAACCGTTCTTTATAGCACGGACCTTATCCTAATCCGTGTTTATAGGTACATATAGGTATGAGTAGGTGCTTTAGATGGTTTGTCAAAACACGCTCACTGGAACGTGGAGCCGTACGAAAAATATTAGATCTTTACATTCCTAGCCTAAAAATCAACGGATAACAGTCGTGACGTTTTTTTTTTTACATCGGATGGACCTTTGTTTGACCACGAACGCACCTGATGTTAAGCAACTTTGTGGTCACAAAGGAAAGATGGAGCACAAAGGTCCAGAAGACACCTATTCACTCTAGACTTAAAGAGAGCCGGATTATAGTTATCAGGAAAGACAGAGGCTGGTAGAGAGTTCCAATCCTTGGCAGTTCTCTTAATAAAAGTAGACGAAAACCGCTTTGTACGAATATGTGGTATATATGATATTTTGTTGCATCATCATCATCAAGTATTTATTATCAGTTACGGAATGCTGAATTAACAAGCTGAGGTGGCAGTGGGCTAGCCATATCTACCGAAGAACCCTAGTGTATAACGCTTAGAGTGCTGAAAACATAAATGTGATTCTGCACGTCCTCCTCCTCTTCGTGCATGGCGCGCAGCATCATGTGCGCGGCCAACAGCCAACGTGTTAACCTAACTTTTGGGGTAAACGAGTTCATGAGTGGATACCGCTGCTCGGCAGATGTAGTGTAGGACGCTCACCGGTCAGGTGGAGAGACGATCTGCGAAAGGCTGCCGATGCCGGTAGAAGCTGGATGCATCGAGCTCAAGACAGGGTACAATGGCGCTCATTAACCATGTCCAGCAGGGAATTGCTATAGGCAGATGATGAAGAAGTGCTGATAGGTAGGTAATTCTGTCTAGCTGTATCAGACAGAGCGAACTCGGATTATGCTAATTTATCCACGTCCTAACATGTAGATCGATGTCGAGCCTAATGAAGGCTCTATTTTGTTGGGTTACTCATTAACTCTACAATATAGCCTACATTGTAGGTACTCTATGTATGTTGGTGTTGTAATAGCTATACGATGTTTTGTTTGTTTGTAATAGAACGTGAGAGAAATTATGAAATACAATGGAATTGCTAGAGAGATTGTGAAGCTATTTTTGTCCATACTAGTAATGTTCACGACACGTTCACAGCCACCCTGTCTAAAGGGATGAAAAGGCTGTAAATATATGCTCATATTTTGTATTTCATCATTCTAACGGCCTATAACGCGACTATGCCTTCAACCCATCGTTCTGCTGAACGACTCTACCCTTAGTTGAATCTGCCCTATCAAAATAGTAGATTGTTTTAAAAGGGACTAAACCATCCCATTATATACGAGGTTGTTATACTCCCGAGCGTAGCAAGGGAGTTATAACGCGACTATGTCTTCAACCCATCGTTCTGCTGAACGACTCGGCCCTTAGTTGAATCTGCCCTATCAAAATAGTAGATTGTTTTACAAGGGACTAAACCATCCCATTATACGAGGTTGTTATATTCCCGAGCGTAGCGAGGGAGGATGACAAGACCGAGTTATAATGGGTGGTTTTGGCCCGAGTAAAACACTATACTTTTCACTTCGATTGCGAGAAAATAAAACAAATCAAAATTAGACAATTTTCAGAAATTTGATTAAAAATTAATCAATCTTCATAAAAAATAAGCAAGACGGTTCTATTTTCAAAAAAAAAGATTGACGGAGCACCAAGAAGTAGAGTTTTTATGTAAGAGAACGAATGCTTTGTACGGGCTGATGATTTTAGACAAAAATTAAAAAGAAAAAAGTACTTTTTAGCCCGAGGTATTAAACTCGAGTTTTAGGACCGCTAAGCTACACTATTATGATACACTTTTTGAGCAAGAGAAGTGAAAACTTGTTTTATACAATCATACTGTAATCGTAACTATCCTTACTTTTAATATTTTATATGCGAATTTGAGTTTGTTTGTTAAGCTTTGACGCGTCGATCAACTGATTATCAGGAAACGTATACACGTTGTCAGGGTTACAGAAACGGACAAAGGGTCTTGTAACCCCCCCCCCTAAAAATATCTCTCTGTTAAATAATTATTTAGTTTTTAAATTTGAAGCCATGGAAAGTCAACGTGGTAACCCTACGCATGCCCTGTACATACTCGCGATTCTTTTGAGGTATTTTAAAACGATTTCTCTAGCCTACCCTAAGATTATCTAGCTATTCTAACACAAATTTTGATCGAAAACTCTTCCTGAACTTATTTTCTATTATTCCTATACTTATCTAACGAATTAACGGCCTAAGATTGGCGTTTTATTCTCTACTCTTGAATCTAGTGGTTTAACAGCTTATAGTTATTAAATAGTATATTAGATATGCTATCAATTAAACGTAATACATTATATTGATATGAATCTTTCATTCTGACTCTCTGAAATCAGTAAAGGATTAATGGATCTAATTCTCTTTCATACTGGCTTTAGTGATCGACGTAAAACTTGTGAATATAATTATCTTTCATACTGGCTCTGTTGATCGGCATGTGATCATGAATAGTTTTGTCTCTCACATTCTGACTCTAAATTGGCATAGGGACGCGCTCCGCCCCGCGCGTCCTGTGGGTTTCGTCTCCTTACTTGGGTACCCCCCACCAAGATTTCATTTTGGGGGTTGAGAACATGCCTCGTTACTGTCTGTAATTGTATGGTCAGTCTTTTGACAAACAAAGGAGTAAGAGGGAGTGATTTTTCAGCTAAGGTGCATCAAATCACTGATATTGATAATACCTATTATTTAGGTAAAATGAATCAGTTATTTGTCTGCTAATACAATACGAAATGTCCAAGGAATTAGATTCCTAAATGTTAGCTTATTAGCTATACACTTGAATATGAAATCAATGATATATTTCACCATGATTACTGATAGTATCAAAGACTTACATTTGCCTGTCTTTGTAGCGTGAACCTTATTGGTTGTACCTCATCTATTGCGAGGATTTATAGTGTAGATAAGAACTGCATCTGCTTGTCTTAGTAGCTTCAATAGCCTGATAAAATATATCATTACCTTTATTAGGCAATCACCTCATCTTGTGCGAGGATTTTAATATGAAAACAAAGGATTCCATTCCTGGACAATTTTATATTGAATCATAGAACTTAACTGCTCATTCTCTCCAGTTAATAGGTAGATAGATAATTATATATAATATACCTTTACAGGCTAGATAGATTTTAAAACAATATATTATTGAATCTAAAAATAGAACGGCTTGGCCTGCTGGACTTAGCTAGGACGCTGCCACCATAATGATCTAGATTTTATTAATATGCTAAAGAAATTCTTGCCTGCCTACTTTAATAGGCCTATTCAGGCAGGTTTGACTTTATAACGTAATATATATTATAGAATCTACATAAAGGACGGCTTGGCCCGCCGGATTTAACGTGAAGAAAATACAGGACCTAGATTTAACAAATATACTAAATAAATTCCTGCCTACCTACTTTTCCTAGCCTACCATTGAACCTGAACCTACGTAGGCCCTAAAATAGCTAATTGTGGGATTCTTTCAAAACTAGAAGTACAACCTTCTCATTTACATGTAAACGTGCGTGTCTCTCATCGGGGTGTAATGATGAGATACCTGGCTAACTGCTAGACCTAACGTCCCTACAAATATGTACGTGTACCTACCACCCTAGCCCTAAACATATAAGTGTGATAGATAAATATATAGATAAGTACGGGAAGTCTGTTACCAAGCGACCTAAGGCAACAGATGGAAAGTGGGTAGGAAGTAAGGATGAGGGAAAGATTTTCTCACTGCCGGTCAAGCAGGCTCACAAGACCGATCAGGGTGCTGACGGCTAAAGGTGTCTTGGCCGCAGTGAGAGGATGATGGAACCCCACAAAGCTAAGGGCAAGGAACGTAGCCCTTGGGTATAACACCGCAAGGTTTCCGGACTACGTTTGAAGTGATCATTCAAACAAGCCTTCTACCCTTCTCATTTACTTGCTCAATACGCATGGTCAGCAGGCTCACCAACCAATTGAAGGACGTGAAGGAGTCTTAGCCACGTATTGAGAAGCAAAGAAAGAGCAGATCATCTCTGAACTCGCTATACTCTCGTCTATTATCTGTCTTGAATTACGCATGGTCAGCAGGCTCACTAGACCAATTTAAGGGCGTGAAGGTGTCTTAGCCACGTAATAGATAATAGTCGAAAGTTCACCTTAAATTACGCTTGGTCAGCAGGCTCACTAGACCAATTTAAGGGCATGAAGGTGTCTTAGCCACGTAATATCACTTGATAATTTACACTGAATTTACTTTACGAATTATAATCGTATAAAAATGGCGATAAGGCTTGGATGAACGATAACTTCTTGGGAACCGTGGACCGTCCGTCCGTAATTTCGCCTCGACTTATTCTTGTTCCTCCCCGTACCGATAATTGTGGAATGAGTCTCGCCGTACCGATAATTGTGGAATCATCTCGCCGTACCGATAATTGTGGAATGATCTCGCCGTACCGATGATTGTGGAATGATCCCGAATGTACCTAAATTCCCCTTTTTAAAACCTTTTTCGTTCCGCCTCATCGCATTCGAAACGCAATAACAAGTTCCGGAAGTTACGCTCAATCTAAATCTACCTCAGTCAATATTTTGATAGAAAAGTGATACATTATATAAAGTATTTCTATCAAAAGTTTATCCTTTTAATCAGTTATGAATAGTAATAATTATCTTACAGGATTTCCATTAATTTAGCGATAATAAATACCTTTCGTATTACGTTGCTTGAACTGATGGATTATTCTAAAACAGGCCATTCTGAACATTATATCTATTGCGTTAAGAGTTCATTTCATTATCTAAATTTGAGTGAACCTCCATATAGTCCCGCTTGGCAGCTCTGCTAACTCAATGATGAGACCCATCCAGTCCAATATGGTCTTTATGTTTATAAAGTTAAGGTTTAAATTATGCTTTAAAGTGTGTTTTCAACCTAAAACTTTCCACTCATTATTGTTTACGCTGCATTTTTCACAAAATGCAATAACAAAATCCGGATGTTAGCTCATTTATAATCTACCCTCATTTATATTAAATGTAGCATTTCTGTAGTTAAATTATTACAATAAAATAGTTATTGTTATGCTAACTTTATGATTATATTCATTCGTGAAATTCAAGATGTTTTATAAAGCTTTATGAATTCAATTAATCTAACAATAATTAAATAACTTTTTTTCAGTTTGTTGATTGACCTACCCAACTATTTAGAACTAGTAATTATGGTTCTTATACTTGATATGTTAAAGTTCATTTTATATTTTCAATAAATGGTTGAATCTCCTAAAATTCGTTGTTTGACGTCGCTAGTGTTTTTAAATAAAGCAAGCGGTGATGCCATCTTTTTTATTTATTATGCAATATTATGTCTAAGCTTCTATAATGCATTGATTGATGTCGCTAGTGTTTTCACTCGCGTATTTTCAAATAACGCAAGCAGTGATGCCATCTATTTAATTTATTAAGCAATATTATGTCTAAGCTTCTTTAATGCATTAGTTCTTGTCGCTAGTGTTTTTGCCCGCGTATTTTCAAATAAAACAAGAGGTTTATTTATTTACCATCGAGTTAAGAGTTAATTTTACGTTCAAAGAGACTGGTCTACCAAAAGGTTTATTTAGATACTATATTTTCCTATATTTGTGAGTGACGGAACACACCATAGGGTTCTGTTCCGTTACAGCCAACCCCCAATTTTTACGCAGGTGAGTAAATATTTAACCGGAGGAAAAATTTTAACCCATTAAATTCACAAATATATAATATTATTTCATTGATAAGTCATTTAACTAAGTACAAATTTCTAATTTGCTAACATTTGAATCCAAATATTTGAATTGGCGTCTGTATGTAAATATGTTGTGTGTTCTTACAATATGTTAATGTGTTTAAACTGAAATATAAACAAGCATCAATGAGCATTTAATTTTTTTATAGAATAATACTCAAAGTCTATATCTCTTGTTGAATTCAGATTCTTCGAAAAAGGAACTTGGTTGTGAAGCAAATCAATCCTAATGATTTGATGTAAGAGCATCCCATGAACCTCTTTTCCTCAGTAATACGAACACTTACACCACCTTCTCTCAAACCCAAATTCATCGAGAGCATGAGCTCTTTAACTAAATTAAAACTTGTTTAATATCACAGAGCATGTATAGTGTGCGTAAATTTTCTTTCGTGCGTGTAGAGTAGGACTCTTTATGAGATCAGCTATATTAGAATATACTGATGAATGTCTTCAGACTTAACCTAACACCAAACTTCCCCATAAAAGGTCCTTGTATGTATTCTTAAATGTTATTTGCATTCAAAGTCAACAAACCGTTTCTAGTCATGTTATTGATTAATCATCTAGGCCCTCCATAATTTTTTTCTATAAACACTACACTTGCATTGCATTAACTTTCATTGCCATTCACGCCACCTTAAATAACTAATCAACGCATTGAAACCAGAAACAACGAAAAAATTGTACTGTTTCTCTAACAGCCAAAACCTTGTTGAATGTAACGAAACAACCCCCCAGTTGGGTAATCCCACTCACGTTTCACCGCATTTTATTTTTAAATTTAATTAATTTTGTTTTAATGTTTGTATTTGACAAACGTCAAACCCAAATCAATCAAATTTAAACTGAAAACTAGCAATTTATTTGATTTTTGCAGTTCACTAAATTGTTTATCTTAAAATATTTCCTTTCCCTTTTTTAAATGTATGCTATATTTTATTTAAATTATTTTATTTACTTACTTGATATGATTTAACTTATCCACTATCTATAAATTAAGCTCAGGTAGTCATCTAATCTGATTTTCTATCTGTTTGACAGACTGAATGACGTTTATAGCGACGTTTTTTTCTCTATGTATAATTGTCAGTTTTTCTTAGAAAGAATACTCACTTATTTTAAAACTTCTAGGTGTTAACTAACAATAATTTGTTAATAACTCTTTTACTACTATAATCTAAGAGTACTAACTTATAATTAACTTTAAATTAGATTTCCGGTAATTTTGTCTTAAATTAGATTATAATTAATTTTCTAGATTTTTATGTTACTTTTTGAAAATAAGTTTTGATATAACTTTCAATTACTTCAGTTCTTTTCCCAAAACAAAAGAACTGAAGAAATTGCTAACAACGAATACTTCCTAATCTCTACTTTAATTATTTTCTATGTAAATAGTACCATACAATGTAAGTAGATCCTATTAGTTATGGCGTAAATGAGCTATACCTACCTTCTTTATTTCGACCTACGAGTATGTGCTGAACCCAAACTAATAACCAAATAGAGGCGTTCAAGTTAATTTTAGATTCATATAATGTAATCTTATCCCATGTCAATATTTAATCCCCATAATCCGATTAATCTACGAATTTGAAATAAATTATTCTAAATGATTTGAATTGTTTTTCATTTATTTCAATCTATTTTCATTTATCTTATTTATTTCGCTTGATGACAGTTTATTTCGAATTACTTGTATTTGTTTTATTAGGTATATTGGAATATTAAAAGAATATATATTTATTTTGTAAAAAGGCTTCAATTATTACCGATATTTTTAACCAATCCGACTATTTTTACAATATTATCAGTTCCGCTGATTAATTAATTATATTTTTGTTTTCAAAGAAATTAATAAAAATGAACTTAATATAAAGTATTGCGACAAAACTTTAAATACCAACCCCCCATTTTTTAAACTAAACCGTATTTATGATTTGTTTCTATTATTTTAAATTGCAACCCCCCATTAATTGAACTAAACCGTAACTGTGATTTGTTTCTGTTTTTAAATATCAACCCCCCATTAATGAAACTAAACCGTAACAATGTTTTGTTTCTGTTTTGAAAATTAAAAAGTAAACTATTTAAATACTTAAATAGTGAACTAAACTTCTTTTATAAATTAATGAAACCAAAATATTTAACAAAAGACAAATGACCTAGGCTCTAAACTACAAAACTGCAAACAATTTTATTCCGTTCTATCTATCTGAATTTTATCTGAACTGTAAAATATCTATCTGCCTAATAGCAGATATAAGTTATAACTAAATTGCATTTTTAAATTAACGAAATCATAATATTTAATAAAAACGACCCAAATTCTAAACATTCTATCTATATAAATCATACCTATGCAAACGGTGAAATAAGTATCCACCTAAAAGTAGATGTAAGTTATAAGGTTCCTATTAAAAAAAACAATGTTGAGGAAAGCGGTGTACCTGTAAAAACTTTCATTAGTAGTATCAGTAGTTATGAGAGTTAATGGTTAAATTTAGACTACCTTAAAACAAGCCACTACCTACCCTAGAATGAACGCTTGGAAATTTTAATAAAAGTATTGTACGAACCTACCTTCCTATCACGTTATGCAAGTAAATTAAGTGTAACTTACCTACCTTCCTATCACGTTATGCAAGTAAATTAAGTGTAACTTACCTACCTTCCTATCACGTTATGCAAGTAAATTAAGTGTAACTTATCTCAATTATCTACCTGCCTCAGTATTTTATCTTACCTAGTTATGTTGTGTTACATTAACATAATATTTATCGTACATAACTTACAAACCAAACCTATCACCAATGAGTAAGTAAGTAGCTCAAGCTAGCCGAAAATCGAAATGAAAGAGAGGGCATGATTCTACGACTACCTAGGCTACTTCAAGTAGATACTATACTTATTTCAGTATCTAGTTGTCTCCCAAACTCAAGAAGTCCTAATGCATGAATACTACCTACTTACTAAATTTTACGAAAACAACTGTTTCTATTTTTATTTTATGTGAAATCTTACGAATACAGAAATTAAGGTTATGAATTTTAATATGTAAACACGTCTATCTCTTTCTTAAACTAAAAATAAAGTGCTGAACAAATTTAGGTGAAACTCCGCACTTGGCCAGTTCCAATTTAGGAATCCACACAAGCGAATCCGCAGACGTTTACCAGTAATAATCTAAACTAACTCACTTCCTATCGCAACATAAAATAAACTAAGTGCTGAACTAATTTAGGTGAAACTCTGCATTTGGGCAGTTCCAATTTAGGGATCCACACGAGAACTACTAAGTTGCATTTACCTAACTCTTTCCCAAGAGTCAGAAATCAACAACCTACAGAGAGAGAGAGAGAGGGAGAGAACCTACATCCCTACGCGTCATCAAACGGCCCCCCCTCCAAACTGTGTCTGAACGAAAAGTTGCTGAACTACTTATGACTCCGAAAACTTTCTACAAATTTTATTTTCACCGAAATATAAAACTAAGTAATCTACGAAACAAAATTTTCTAGACTTATTTTTACAGAACTAAACGACGCCACGAGCGTTTTTGCAAACCTTTTTTTTTTCAAATAAACTACGCCTCGATCGTTTTACAGACTTTAATTTTTTTAACTGAAGCTACGCCACGAGCACTTGTTTTGTTTATTTTATTTTCGTGTAATGAGCTACCCCACGAGTAAGTTTCCAATTTTATTTTTACGCCACGAGCACCTTTATCCAACTACTAGACGATCACGGCCTATGTGCACTAACACTGTCGGACGTAAAATGGCAATCTAGCCTAACCCACGTTCTTGCTAAATTTCAGTCTATTATATGTTAAATTATCACCTGTACTATTAGTTATTCTGCGTATAAACTTAAGAATATACGTATCTATTTATTACTTTATCTCATTATCCTATTATTATCAATCAAGTTTTGGAATAAGAATCTGAACCCTACGAATAATCTGCGACTAACAGTAACACCATCAGTTCGAAGAAGTTCACTGCTTGAATTTTAAATAAATATACCGACACTGAGCTACCTACTTTAAACTATTTTTTTGCTACTTATTTTATACTACCTACTTACTTAATCGTTTTATAACCTCTCCTCTATACGCGGCAACAAATTGTGCGAAATAATTCCGCACTTTACACTACTTATAACTATACCTAAGCAAATCTACAAACCTACATAATTTCTCAAATATGTACATACTTCTTACATTTTATGTAGAATCTTAACAGATAATAATACTAAATTATGTTAAATCAATAATCTATACTGCTAAAATAAACCGCATTACTTGTATTAATACCAAATCCTGTTCACGGCACGCTAAATTGTAACCCCCCCCCTAAAAATATCTCTCTGTTAAATAATTATTTAGTTTTTAAATTTGAAGCCATGGAAAGTCAACGTGGTAACCCTACGCATGCCCTGTACATACTCGCGATTCTTTTGAGGTATTTTAAAACGATTTCTCTAGCCTACCCTAAGATTATCTAGCTATTCTAACACAAATTTTGATCGAAAACTCTTCCTGAACTTATTTTCTATTATTCCTATACTTATCTAACGAATTAACGGCCTAAGATTGGCGTTTTATTCTCTACTCTTGAATCTAGTGGTTTAACAGCTTATAGTTATTAAATAGTATATTAGATATGCTATCAATTAAACGTAATACATTATATTGATATGAATCTTTCATTCTGACTCTCTGAAATCAGTAAAGGATTAATGGATCTAATTCTCTTTCATACTGGCTTTAGTGATCGACGTAAAACTTGTGAATATAATTATCTTTCATACTGGCTCTGTTGATCGGCATGTGATCATGAATAGTTTTGTCTCTCACATTCTGACTCTAAATTGGCATAGGGACGCGCTCCGCCCCGCGCGTCCTGTGGGTTTCGTCTCCTTACTTGGGTACCCCCCACCAAGATTTCATTTTGGGGGTTGAGAACATGCCTCGTTACTGTCTGTAATTGTATGGTCAGTCTTTTGACAAACAAAGGAGTAAGAGGGAGTGATTTTTCAGCTAAGGTGCATCAAATCACTGATATTGATAATACCTATTATTTAGGTAAAATGAATCAGTTATTTGTCTGCTAATACAATACGAAATGTCCAAGGAATTAGATTCCTAAATGTTAGCTTATTAGCTATACACTTGAATATGAAATCAATGATATATTTCACCATGATTACTGATAGTATCAAAGACTTACATTTGCCTGTCTTTGTAGCGTGAACCTTATTGGTTGTACCTCATCTATTGCGAGGATTTATAGTGTAGATAAGAACTGCATCTGCTTGTCTTAGTAGCTTCAATAGCCTGATAAAATATATCATTACCTTTATTAGGCAATCACCTCATCTTGTGCGAGGATTTTAATATGAAAACAAAGGATTCCATTCCTGGACAATTTTATATTGAATCATAGAACTTAACTGCTCATTCTCTCCAGTTAATAGGTAGATAGATAATTATATATAATATACCTTTACAGGCTAGATAGATTTTAAAACAATATATTATTGAATCTAAAAATAGAACGGCTTGGCCTGCTGGACTTAGCTAGGACGCTGCCACCATAATGATCTAGATTTTATTAATATGCTAAAGAAATTCTTGCCTGCCTACTTTAATAGGCCTATTCAGGCAGGTTTGACTTTATAACGTAATATATATTATAGAATCTACATAAAGGACGGCTTGGCCCGCCGGATTTAACGTGAAGAAAATACAGGACCTAGATTTAACAAATATACTAAATAAATTCCTGCCTACCTACTTTTCCTAGCCTACCATTGAACCTGAACCTACGTAGGCCCTAAAATAGCTAATTGTGGGATTCTTTCAAAACTAGAAGTACAACCTTCTCATTTACATGTAAACGTGCGTGTCTCTCATCGGGGTGTAATGATGAGATACCTGGCTAACTGCTAGACCTAACGTCCCTACAAATATGTACGTGTACCTACCACCCTAGCCCTAAACATATAAGTGTGATAGATAAATATATAGATAAGTACGGGAAGTCTGTTACCAAGCGACCTAAGGCAACAGATGGAAAGTGGGTAGGAAGTAAGGATGAGGGAAAGATTTTCTCACTGCCGGTCAAGCAGGCTCACAAGACCGATCAGGGTGCTGACGGCTAAAGGTGTCTTGGCCGCAGTGAGAGGATGATGGAACCCCACAAAGCTAAGGGCAAGGAACGTAGCCCTTGGGTATAACACCGCAAGGTTTCCGGACTACGTTTGAAGTGATCATTCAAACAAGCCTTCTACCCTTCTCATTTACTTGCTCAATACGCATGGTCAGCAGGCTCACCAACCAATTGAAGGACGTGAAGGAGTCTTAGCCACGTATTGAGAAGCAAAGAAAGAGCAGATCATCTCTGAACTCGCTATACTCTCGTCTATTATCTGTCTTGAATTACGCATGGTCAGCAGGCTCACTAGACCAATTTAAGGGCGTGAAGGTGTCTTAGCCACGTAATAGATAATAGTCGAAAGTTCACCTTAAATTACGCTTGGTCAGCAGGCTCACTAGACCAATTTAAGGGCATGAAGGTGTCTTAGCCACGTAATATCACTTGATAATTTACACTGAATTTACTTTACGAATTATAATCGTATAAAAATGGCGATAAGGCTTGGATGAACGATAACTTCTTGGGAACCGTGGACCGTCCGTCCGTAATTTCGCCTCGACTTATTCTTGTTCCTCCCCGTACCGATAATTGTGGAATGAGTCTCGCCGTACCGATAATTGTGGAATCATCTCGCCGTACCGATAATTGTGGAATGATCTCGCCGTACCGATGATTGTGGAATGATCCCGAATGTACCTAAATTCCCCTTTTTAAAACCTTTTTCGTTCCGCCTCATCGCATTCGAAACGCAATAACAAGTTCCGGAAGTTACGCTCAATCTAAATCTACCTCAGTCAATATTTTGATAGAAAAGTGATACATTATATAAAGTATTTCTATCAAAAGTTTATCCTTTTAATCAGTTATGAATAGTAATAATTATCTTACAGGATTTCCATTAATTTAGCGATAATAAATACCTTTCGTATTACGTTGCTTGAACTGATGGATTATTCTAAAACAGGCCATTCTGAACATTATATCTATTGCGTTAAGAGTTCATTTCATTATCTAAATTTGAGTGAACCTCCATATAGTCCCGCTTGGCAGCTCTGCTAACTCAATGATGAGACCCATCCAGTCCAATATGGTCTTTATGTTTATAAAGTTAAGGTTTAAATTATGCTTTAAAGTGTGTTTTCAACCTAAAACTTTCCACTCATTATTGTTTACGCTGCATTTTTCACAAAATGCAATAACAAAATCCGGATGTTAGCTCATTTATAATCTACCCTCATTTATATTAAATGTAGCATTTCTGTAGTTAAATTATTACAATAAAATAGTTATTGTTATGCTAACTTTATGATTATATTCATTCGTGAAATTCAAGATGTTTTATAAAGCTTTATGAATTCAATTAATCTAACAATAATTAAATAACTTTTTTTCAGTTTGTTGATTGACCTACCCAACTATTTAGAACTAGTAATTATGGTTCTTATACTTGATATGTTAAAGTTCATTTTATATTTTCAATAAATGGTTGAATCTCCTTTAATTCGTTGTTTGACGTCGCTAGTGTTTTTAAATAAAGCAAGCGGTGATGCCATCTTTTTTATTTATTATGCAATATTATGTCTAAGCTTCTATAATGCATTGATTGATGTCGCTAGTGTTTTCACTCGCGTATTTTCAAATAACGCAAGCAGTGATGCCATCTATTTAATTTATTAAGCAATATTATGTCTAAGCTTCTTTAATGCATTAGTTCTTGTCGCTAGTGTTTTTGCCCGCGTATTTTCAAATAAAACAAGAGGTTTATTTATTTACCATCGAGTTAAGAGTTAATTTTACGTTCAAAGAGACTGGTCTACCAAAAGGTTTATTTAGATACTATATTTTCCTATATTTGTGAGTGACGGAACACACCATAGGGTTCTGTTCCGTTACAGCCTCTTTCATTCAGAAATAAAGCACAGATCCCGAGGGATAGAAAATAAGAAATACACTAACGCGAGCGAAGCTGTAGGCAAAAGCTAGTAAGTATTATGAATGCGGAAGCTTAACTCCGTACGTGACGGCTGAACGGATTTGGATAAAACTTGGAAAACTATAAGTACATAGTTAGTTTGTGACCTGAAATAACTTAAAGCCTTTTTAGTACCACGGAGCGAAGGCACATTACAGAATTCTAAGAACAGCGACATACCTTTGATAAACGTATTAAATATGTTTTTAGTTACGGACATAAGTTCAATATAATGTACCTTCTGACTTCATTTTTTATAACTTCGTAGGTAATTACAGTTGTTATGAATGCAATTTTAAGTGAATGAGCTAAAATTAACAACCGCAACATACACTTATCATAACAAAATTATTATGCGGAAATATGTTAAAATAAAAATAAAAGTACATAAAGTAGGTAGATACTTAGGTACAATTCAATCAATGTTTATGCGATATATGTACCTATAAAAAATGGTATCGTTAAAGCACCTAACTATTGTATTAGACCTAATTCTAATATGAAATTTGTTGTAAATCACCACCTCATCAGTCTGTTTAAGTTCACTCTGGACATAGGCCTTCCCTAGTAAAGGGGGACATGCCCATAATCCCCACGCTGGGCGCGCGAGTGGGGTCTCGCACGCCGAAGCTGCTGCCCATCGTCGGCCGGTCAGGGTATTTAGCTATGCCGGTGTTAGGCTGCGCTATGCCGCATTCAGCCGGCCGCCAGAGCCTGGTTTGTTATACTTATACAGCAGGGTGTGCCACAGGCAGGTGAGGTTGGCTTGGATTCCAAAAATCTTTCTACATTAATAAATTGCTATGTTCAGAAAATTTCACAATAATTATGAACTTCAGCCGGACTCTATGCGAACTCTAGACCGACTTAAACTTAACTATTTCATTTTTACCTAGGTCCATAGATACGTGCTTTTAAAAATGCCCAACTTTCTTAGGTACTAGGTAGAACTTACATACTACACTATGGTACTGTACTTCTAAACATAAACTATTATTTATTATTGTAGTGCTAATAGTTATTTGGATTATTTCGTAGTAATTTTACATTTTTGAGTAAAAATGTCCAACTTTTGAGCGTTATTTCGTAGGTTGGTCCGGTTGCACTCCTTTGGTAACGAACAGCGCAGTTTTTCTAGAGCACTTCCTCATTAGTGGAGCTCGTCCGTTTGAGCCAGACAAAAGCTCCCACAGGCACAGAACAACACGAATGGTACAGGCGAGCAATGACCATTGATGCGTAACACAGTGATTACAACTTTTTGTAGTTGTAGTGATACGTTTGTTTACCAACTCCCACCATTCAGTGTAATTACACTATACGTACAGGAACTTAGATCTAACTACCAAGGTGCAAATTCAAAAGCAAATTTAATCACACACGATTTGCCCAAAAAACCTAAGCTTTTTGAATAACTAGGTAGGTATCTACTTTCCTACTTACATTGACCAAAGAATAGGCTCTACCCGATTCATCCAGCGTGAAAATTTAGCACATATGCCGATACCTCACATTTCCTCTGCATAAGTACCAATTTATAAAGTTTGAACCCCACTTTTGTGATACCTACACATACACTGTGCCTGAAATTACAATAATATCATTAAACTATTTGGCAAAAAAAAAACCGGGTTGGGCTCTAGGTACAATATTTTTACTCCGAAACCACGTGTTATGATCATACCATGATTCATCTAACGTGGAAATTTAGCACGTTATGCCGATCAATTGCATTTCCCATGCACATACAAACAGTTTCAAAGCCCGCATGATAGGTACTTTCTACTTCAAACTTAGAAATCTCGAGTCGATGTTTGCTGAAGGTAGTTAGATACCAGCTTTCTTGATCTGTTACGGCGAGACATCTTTGCAGTTTTGCTATTTCTGTTACTTACATTATGAGCATTTACGGTTGGTTTTAAAAGCCTGATCACGTTTTACTATGGAATACATAGTAAGTACAGCAACAGAAGTAGCTTATCACCTGAAGACCTTAAAAATGCTTTAATTTTGAATAATTTGTCAGGTAGGTAATAAATTTGTTAATTAAGTTGTGTTTTGCCAACTACATTATCGTTACTTAGCGTGATACTACTCCAAAAGCAAGTAAAAATATTAAATATTGCGGTAAACACAGGTATATAAAAATCTTAATTGCGTCAATATTTATTCATGACCATATTACCAAGAAACGATTCCAATCGATTCTAAAAAATATAATTTTATTTTTCATGGTTACGTTATTGCTTTATTTTAAATATTCACTCATGTTGCATATAGGTACCCTTTAATTCAGGTCTTTAACTAACTAGTACCTATACCTACGTACCTATGTGCAAAAAAGGAAAACGTTTGGACGTGCCTTAGATTAAGGACGTGCATTCGGCGTGAAGGAGAAACATAGATAGATCTCTTTATTAGAGATGGATGTGTGGTGTGAGAAGGATGGATAAAATAAGGAACGAATTTGTCAGGCGAAGCTTGAAAGTGGCACCTGTGGCAGATAAGGTGAGGAGTGGAAGACTAACATGGTATGGGCATGTGATGAAGAGGGATGAAAACCATGTGACTAAAAGAGTAATGAGTATGAAAGTGACTGGATGTACGAGTGAGGGAGGCTGAAGAAGAGATGGATGGATTATGTGAAAGAGGATATGAGAGTCAAAAAAGTGAATACAGGGTTGACAGCCGATAGGAGTGAATGGAGAAAGAAAACATGTTGTGCCGACCCCACCTAGAGTGAGATAAGGGCAGGGAAATGATGATGACACCAAAAAAAAATACCGATATCTAGAAGAAATCGTTTCGGTAGGTAATCTTTGAATGGATTGGATTGTATAGAACATACAACGCGTTGTTATTGTTGTTGTTGCAAATAAATAATTGTTCTCTATTCTATCACATCGTTTCTTTTTACAAACTTTGCTTATAATTTTAGTAGGATCTGAAAATTTTAAAATACTTAGGTACCTATACCGTTTCTTACTTTGAAATTACTCAACCGTTTAAAAATATACAGGAAAGTCTTGTTTGTAAAGTAAGTACCAGCATTTTAAAAGTTCATAGAACCTGCTAAATAGTCTAACTGATAACAGCAAACATTAAAATAGAAATACATGCCTTGCGAATTTGTTCAATAACTGTTGATCTACATTCTCACTTAAAAGGAGGGCGTCATGTTAAAACGGTCACTGGATAGTTTGTGCAATAACAGATTACAATCATTGAATCAATTTACGAAACCGCCAAAGAAAAGGTTCTCTGTGGACACAAAACTGCGTAACTATAATTCTTAGCAAAGGGAATCTTTAGGGTCTTTTTTGGGCAACTTAATTCCTTTAACCCTTATCTAGAAAGAACAATAGCAAAGACATTTATTCCGTCAGATGACAGGGACAATGAACATACATGTTACCTACAAAACAAGACAAAAAAACGAATCAAAAAGGTACATATAAACTAAGTACTTAGTGAATAAAGGTGGCGGACAAAGTAGATTTATATAATTATATAACTAGGTACACAAATAAGTATATAAGCCACATAAACCCCATCGAACCACCTTCTAAGTTGCAAGAAGGTATTCACTTCAGTCCACTTTGTTCCAATTTCATATTCATTATTACCTACTTGATTCATTTCTCAGCCATTCAAAGCAAACTGACCCTTCACAATTTAACACAGTGTTGAAACTTCATGCACTTTCAATGGTCCTAAAGCCTTTACTCGTCTGGCAAATTAATTACTGGCTAAGGACACTCAAGTCGAGACTGGAGTTCTGGGAAGTTTCCGAATGAATGTGGTTAATTTAACGGTGCCCCTACAGTTGCGCAACGCAATCTTAGAACAGTGGTTGGAGAGGATTCCGAGAAAGTTGCAACTTACAATGTTTGAGTTTCTGATGAAGAACGCTTTGTATGTTACATTACAAGCTTACATCTATTCTGTTATCTACGCTTCGTTTATCGAAATTGCCATGGAACAATGATAATTTAGGGAAAATTCCATATAAACATCGTGTTGTTTCAAATGAAGAGAATTTAATGCGAAACTTGCTAACCGGTTCTTGGAAATTGGAATTTGAACAATAGATACCTAGTCTAATTTAAAGGTTGCTGTAGTAACGAGATACTCTTACAATAATATGTGCTGTTGTTGGTATTATTTGGTAAGTACCAGTACCCAAGCCATGTGTTTATTCGATTCCATGTAGGCCAGGAGTACCATGGTCGAAGAGGTCGATGACCGACCCCCTCCCTTCATCTGGGCTCTGGGCTACATTTCTCCGATCGGGTCCAATGCCCGTGCTATCCGCTTACTACTAGGTACCTACAGGTACTTGCTAGATTGAAGTAAAATTGTCTGCAACATGTTTATAATCTTTGAGAATTGCAGCAGCAACGGTTTCACAATTAAGTAATGGCTTTATTAAGCTCAATAGTCTGAGGGCGGAAAGTAATGTTCATTATTCATTTGAGCTTTTACTTCTACTATTAGAGCACCGGCATTGTAACCAGTAACCTAACGCATAGGCTTCTATCTTTTCCGGGCCGAGTCATTTTGGCCGTCCAGTTTTGGTACTTGACTCTAATCTAGTTTCGGTACCTGTTTGCCGAGTTGCAAGAGCACAGTTCGATGCACCAATTAGTTTACAGACTGGTCAATGTGTTTGGCTTCGTCATTCGTCAATGAATAGAGGTTAATCGAGTTAATCGCCAAGATTGCTCTGCTCGAAGCCCACGGACAGAATTAATCGTCCATTTCCTCCTTGATTGGTGCTATCATCCGGAAAATTTGCGTAAGAACCTACTACTTGTTTTAATGAATTTTCAAAGGAACTAGACCGAGATAAATCCGATACTTTATTATTGGTTACATTACACTTGATTATTTTTACTTGTTCTATGTTCTATAACGTATAGATTAAAGTCGAGTGTTGTAACCGCCACTCCATCGTTTCATATAGGTATAAGGTGAAATTAAATATACCTAAGCAAGGAGGAGGTTTATAAAACACACAATTGTGCAAAAAGTTCGAGATCCACGACGGACGCCACGATGGTTTGAACCTACTAACGTTAACTAGGGGGGGTTACCAGACTCTGACGCTTTCTGTACCTACTTACCTACAACCACTATCGCCAAACCAATCCCATTGAATTACATACCAAACGAAGAAGTATTTTTGTCTCCTATTTATTGGTGTATTCTTGGTTCAATTAAAGTCTTGCATTCTATGTCGGTATTTACACTCGCAAATGAAGAGTGGTGTCACGAAAATCTATGTTGGTTTCGATCAAGCCTCTCGTGGATCGTGAACCGTTTAGATTTTTTCGTTGGATTCGTCGAAGAAACAGGCTATTTTGCAAGTCTAACAAACCTAAAAACATAGCTCAGTCAACTTACTTTCACGTGACCCATCACGAGTGGTCACCTTGCTGCGTGGACGTAGCGAATTGCTGTTGCATGGACTCAAAGGCTTACGCAAACTCATTGTAGAAGAGAGACGAAATCTGAGCATCATTGAATAGCATTATGAATCGTTTTGGCAAAAACACTTGTTATGTTTGAAACGCCAATTTTTTTTAAATTAAACACACTATTTACATGACACCAAAGATTTAGAGATTGCAAGTTTTTTTAATGTCTCAAGAAATTATGGAGGGAATTATTTAGGTATTTAGTAGAGATAAACGCATTATTAGGATTACACAAATCTAATCTAATTGATAGACCTATTAGTGAGGTTACCTAATATAACATCCTTCAGTTATCCAGGTAGAATTTCATGAAATTCCAGGTTAAGAATGTTGGTTGAAATTTAATTACAACGTCGAAATTTAATAAAGGAAGAGATTTTATTACACAACTTTCCTAAAACCCAGTTAGGTACCACAATTATTTGCGAAATTGTATAATCGACATCATATTAGGTAGGTACCTACTGTAGATATGATTTATATTCGCAGGTATGTACAAATCTAATTTGTTCTCAGATTTCTAAGAAAGAAGCCACCTAGTAGGTGTAGGGGTAGGTACCTAGTACCTACCCCGCATTAACTTTAAGTCTGTAGAGATTATTTTTCTTGTTATCAATTATTGACAACCGACAACAGTTGGGGTGAACGAGTTCTCCACGATTGCAGCACGGCAAACGTAGTGTAGGACGCCCTCCAGTCAGGTGGAGTGACGATCTGCGAAAAGAGATTCTCTAAAAGATAGAATTGGCAACTCGACTAATAAAACTACAGTTTTTGACATAACTCAGAGAATTAGCCAGTTAAACTTTAAAGTGGCAGTGGGCTGGCCATATCTGCCGCAGAACTGATAACCGTTGAGGTAAACGAGTTTGATCTTGAGTAGAGACCGCGGCTCAGCAAACGTAGTGTAGGACGCATTCCGGCCAGTTGAAGTGTCGATCTGCGAAAGGCTGCTGGTAGAAGCTGAATGCGCTAAGCTGAGGACAGGGCGCAATAGCGCTCATAAGGGGAGGCCTATGTCCAGCCGTGGAAGCTGCTATAGGCTGATGAAGTAATGATGATGATTATTGACATCTTGCATTTTAAATGCTTCGTCCATTAAGATGGACGCAATGAAACTCTGACCCGTGATCGTGACCCATCAATGACTGGACGTGCACCCACGACAGAAATTATCATAATTCGTCTGTTTTAACTTTCACGGTCAAAATGTACACGTTTTTTAAAATTGTACTAAGGTACCTACTTCAATAATTCAGTAAACGGAGGTATTGGCAAACGTAGTGTAGGCGCTTTCCGGCCAGGTGGAGTGACGAAGGCTGGATGCGTCGAGATGAGGACAGGGCGCCACGGCGCTCATTAGGGGAGGCCTTTGTCCAGTAGTGGACTGCTATAGGCTGATGATGACGATTATGTATAGGTTATGATATGTTAGGTATCTTAATAAAAACCTTTGGATTGCAGGCGGATTTCCTCATGAATACTGAAAACTAATTAACTAACTTACCTATATGGACAAAGGAAAACATTTGTAAGTAGTCCTTATGTTCACCGGTCCGTATAGCCTCATTGATTGTGAAAATATTGTTTCATTTGATTTATTCATATCCTCATCATCATTGTCTTCTTATCCTTATCCCACGGCCAGCAGTTTTAGATACGTTAGTAGGTTAGGTAACCCACCTATAATGCATAAAGTAGGTATTTTGAACCATGTGGTACATACGTGGTTTCTGATATTAGGGAACTCCAAAGTAAGTGAGGGGATATATACCTAATTGATCCGGAGGTGATAAGTCAGTACCAGTTGTACTACTAGTGGTACAAATCGGTGCTACTTGTACCCTCAATACTACTTAAATAAATAATCCTGGAGGTTATCACAAGGTATCATGTAGCCCCAAACTAAGCAGAGCTTGTATTATGGGAACTTCGTTTTTTTTTTTGTAAATACATACATCATACATCATACACAGAATACACGCAGACCCGAGACAAATATCTGCAGAACATGCAAACATTTGTCCCGCAGCGGGAATCGAACCCGCAACCTTCTGCGTCACAGGCGGGCCTTCGCCCACTGCGCCAGAGAGGTCGTCAGGTTATGGTACATACCTCTGTGCTACATCTGGTCTGGAGGGGATATAATTTTTTCAAGACATCTTATTATGCCATACAAAAAGCTCATAGCCCATCGTTCCGTGACACGACTCCACGCATCCGGCGCGCGTCAATGATGCTATCTGACACCCCAGTGAGGTTCCCTTAGAATTTGTAACATATCTAAGTTTGCATGTTGTTGGCTATAGGATAACATGGGATGAACACTGAGCGGACAAACCGCACGTTCTTGTCAGCGGCAGGTAGCTTCAGAGTTTGTTTTTGAACTACCTAATGGCTTTAGGTAACATATTAAGTATTCTCTAGATATATTAAATAAAATCTCTGGTACGTAGATACGCACTTATTTAATTTTATCATCAGCATAAACCAGTTCACTGTTGGACATAGGCTTCCCGCAATGAGCGCCACTGCGCCCTGTTAAACTCTTTATTAAACTTGCTTTCAACGTTTTTAGCGTTTTGTCCTAGAAGAACCTAGGTTAGGTAGGTGGGAGAGAGTAGAAAACAAAACAAAACAAACCGCCTACACACTGAGAGCGTGTCACATACGCACGACACTGTCGGTCGGACCCGACGCGTCCGTTCGACCGACAGAGGAAACAAATGTATGTCGTGACGATAGATCGTTGGTATTGTGTTGTTGGAGCGAATCTTTCGTTTTGAACACTCGTAAGCTATTGCTGTGTCGTATATGTCACAATAGAGACAGCACGATAGTCCTTTATGTGAACACGCTCTCAGTGTGTTTCGTTTGCTGTTCAGTGGGTAATAGCCGTCCTCTTAGAATGCATAAAATCTTGAAAAAGCTACATAACTTTTATCACGTTTCAGTACCTATCAATGTAGCTGCGGTTTCCTGTCGCAAACCTGCTTTAGATTCTATTCAATCAAACTGGTTTAAAGCCAGCGACCTCTGAATGGTTTGTGAATGAAAGCGATAGACGGATTTGAATAAAAGCAGCGTTTGTAAGAAAGTGGCTGGGTGCAGAGTGCAGTTTCAAAGACCAGAGACGGTCTTATACTGTATTAGCCTTCGCTTAATGGGTCTTCCATGTTTCCATTTTGCAATTCATATTTTAAACCTACCACATAGCTGCGATTGACGGTAATGGCATCATACTTACCAAAGATCATTTTAGCACCATCTGGTTCAGCAGTAGTTTATTGCCAAAAACGTGATTTTAAACTTAGCTTACCTACATTGATAATCGTAGAAAATTTCGAGTTTTCTATTTCGGTACCTTTCTCAAAACAAGGACAACAATATTTACTAACTTAAATGAAACGATTGACATTCTTTAACGGGGTGCGTAGAACTAACACTCGCATCCTACTAATATTACAAATGCGAAAGTTTGTGAGTATGGATGTATGAATGTATGGATGAATGGATGAATGCATGAATGTTTGTTATTATTTCACACAAAAACTACTGAACGGATTTGAATCTAACTTTTAATCCCGGTACCACGCGAGCGAAGCCGTGGGCGGAAGCTAGTAGATAATAAGTATTATGTTCCAATACTGAATACTACATGATAACTATGTCCTATATTGCAATACTGAATCTGCAACTGACTGATACTGAAACACGATGTAGATAACTTACATATTTTTTTCTCATTTCAGGCAACGCAGACGTTCGTACGATGCGGATGAGCCAGAGAGGTCTGCTTGCCAATGGTGCGAGTATGCACTGGTCATCACATTGGCCACCATTCTGCTCATCGGAGTGTCGGCTCTAACCATCTTCTGGGTGTTCTACTACCGCGATGGCTACGCCTGGGCTGATGACTCCCCTGATAAGCAGTTCAACCTCCATCCGACACTCATGGTGGCTGGATTCGTCACTTTCAGTGGCTTTTGTAAGTATTCTCTTGTAGTTAATCACCATCGATAACACAGATTTATAAGTCTAGTACTAAAGTAATCGATAACTTCGCCTGTGGATACCCCGCTCATCTTGAATGAATGAGTGAGTGGATGGATACCTACGTCGCAGATAACATAATAGGTACTAGAACCTACGAAAATGACCCGAGTAAAGGCAAAATAAAGTTGACATAAATGTTGAAAATATTGTTTTATACATTCATATATTATTATATTTATCAACATTTTCGTCATTTACAACACTAAAGCTCAATTGCACCGAGAAAAGGTACCCTTTATTTTTTTCATTAGTTTATATAAACTATCCTGGCGCAACAACCTCGCAGCGGGTCTTGGCCTCCGATACGATAGGGCGCCTTCTGATCTTGTCTTTTGCTGCCTCCAGTCTCTTCAGTCCGGCACTTGAAGAAAGCCGAGGTCTTTCTTGACTTCTTCCTTCCACCGGTATCCGAGTCGTGTTGTCTTATAAAGATATTACTTCCCGTATCAGACAGTCTTTAAATTTAATCGGGAAAAGTACTTTTTCTTGATAAAATATGTCCTTTACTGTACTTCATACGACGTGCATGTGAATTACGAATCGATAACGTAACAAACAAACGCTCTCACTTCTGCATTTATAATATGTTTTAATTAATCTACTAACAATTATTATTTAAATGCTTCCAAGTTCCATTCCATTCTATCCGAGACGATATTATAAATAAAGTAACATCATCTTCCAAAAATTTATTGTCGTTTGTTTGATAATGAAACTAAGTTGAACTTAATACTAAAATTGTTTTTGAAACGTAACAATAGCGCGATCTAGAAAATTGTAGGAATTAGTAGCGCCATCTATTGAATACTTGATACAATTTTAGAGGTATCATTATATTAAAATATCGCCTCAAATCGGATTGCATTGCAATTATTTGCAATACTTGCGTTACACTATTTTATATATTAATTTCAAAACTTTCAAGCCCCATAAAATTCGAGACGTTATTTTTATTCCTAATTTAATTATAAATAACACAATTTTTTTTGTTTTGTTGTATGCAAAATTAGAGTTTCATTTTAGAAGTGCATAACGTTAACTACTTCCTTGCTAATCTATTCTAAAAAGAATAATTATTTTAAATTATTACTTATGAAAATTGACAATTTCATATGTAATAAATATTTTTTAAATTCCATCATTCACAGAAAAATACTATAAGTATCAACGAATAAGCAAAATCAAAAAAATTCAAATCAAAATCGGCTGGAAAGGGTAAAATGTGCCACCTAATACATCGATCATCTTATGTATTAGACAAACATTAGTTTTTTAAATACTCTTGAATAAGTCTTCTGTCCACTACAACATTAAAAAAAAAACATATGAACTATTTACAAGCGTGACAGTCCATTGATCAAGTATTTTCAAAGTCGTGCTTGTCCAAAATTATACAAGCATTAACTCAATATGTATAAAACTGACTGCATAAAATTCATCATTTCACTTTCCATCATCAGATTCTGTTTGAAACCTATTCACACGAAATCAACGTGCTATATGATTATAAAATTCACTTAAATTCTTACCAGCATATTTTCATTTCAGCGGTGCTCTTGTACCGTATCTGCCGCTGCATCCGTCGTATCTACGTGAAGCTGCTCCACGCAATCTTCCACGCTCTTGCGTTCCCTTGCATCGTCATCGGATTCCTGGCTGTACTCGACTACCATAATAAGAAGGGCATCAATAACTTCTATTCGCTCCACAGCTGGATTGGATTTGTTGCTATGGGACTGTTTGGACTACAGGTATGTGATTTACCTTGTTAATCGACACCAAAATTAGGTTTATAGCTTTCGCCGTTTCCCCATTAGGGAAGATGACAATATGATATCTGATCTTTCTTCTTCATTTGGTTATGATACGCATGTCTGACGAATATTATCAATGAGATGATTTGGCAAGATGATTTAGCAATAATTATAAGAAAAGCTGGCATTTTTCGCGAATACAAAGACTATACGTTATAGGTACTAAAGGTAAAAATACAGTCTAACCAACTCATCAAATGATAAATAAAATGACATCAGAATCCACGGTCTCATTTAAAAGCAGTAATTCCTCAGCAAGGTCATCTTTATTTGAGAACTTCTCGGTACTAGTAAATGCCCATCGAGAGATAAAAACACATAGTTATAAAGCAAGTGTGCCGTGACAGGATGTTCAGCAAATTGAGCAATTTATAAAACGCACGCGGTATCAGACGCGTCGCCAGGTTTTCATGGGTCTTTAGGCTACCAGCAAAACTATATGTATAGGTAATGTGTGAAAGCCCATATAGGTCATAGGTAGGTACATTGTTTTTGTAACTGGGATAGTTACGACAAATCTGAATCGATATCACCATTGATATATATTGTTACTGATATCACAGTAGACAATAAGTAAGATACAGGGAAATTGTCTTGAACCATTTGCACTTTTTTTATGGAGATTATTTATGTATACTACTACCTAAAACAGTTTCTTTGCATGTGTAATGGGGTGTAAGGGGTTCCAACATACATCTTCAGATCCTTAGTCAACCTCACCGGCACGTGGGTCCCTGTCAGTAACAGAGCTCTGGCGGCCGGCTGATTGCAGCATAGCGTAGCCTAACACCAGAACAGCTAAATTATTTGACCGCTGAACGGCAGCAGCGTCGGCGGCAGAAGCTGTGCCCTGTGATTCCTATCCCGCATACCCATAATAAGGAGCATATACTTCTTCTTATTAAGGGAGGCCTATGATGGAGCCCGTCCAGCAATGGACTGATACAGACTGCTGATAGTGGTCCCAAATAAAAAAAATAAACTGTACCTAAGTATGCATATTACGAAAATGCAATGTACGAAACGAACACAATCACCATAGATTGTTATGTAGGTATAAGTTGAAGGGATGTTTTGGTACTAAACCCAAATTAATTAATAATAAATATGTATGTATTTTATTTCTAGAGCAGATTTTTACCGATAGAAAAACTCATAATTTAAAATGTTGCGTCTCACTCAAATGGAGAACAACTTTGTTGAGAGATAATACCCACTATTATTTTGTGAAACTACATAACATTATATAAAACTTTGGAACTTTTACCTTCCAGTACGCAGTCGGTTTCTTCAGCTTCCTCTTGTTGTTGATCTGCAACAAAGGCACCGCTAGTTTCCGTGCCTGCTTAGTGCCCGTCCACGCCGCTTTCGGAATCCTGACATTCGTGCTTGGAGTCGCTGCCTGCTTGACCGGCCTCACTGAGAAGGCAATCTTCGGACTTGGGTATGTTTTCACCAGCTCTTTCGTTCGTTTATTTCACTGTTATTTTCCGATTACTTTCTTTAAGTTAGAGAGCTGATTGGGGTTCTCTGGTCACCTTGAGAATGTTTTTGTGAATCAGTGCATCACTCACATCAGTTCATTTGTAACGTTAGCTTTTTGCATACATATGTGAACTCTTTTGTTTATGCACTTTGTATGTCCATTATTAATACAGTAGTTTTTGGAGAACCCGATTGATAATTGCCATAGAAATACCTACGTACATAAGGAATCGATCAGTCTTCAAATGCACTGTTTATGCCCTTAGTCTAGTTTCTGTAGCACGTATGTGCACGTTGAGCATGTCAGTAATAGTATGCATATCGTTTAGGTACCTACTTAGTGTTCAATGGCCTGATTCACCTTTTCGCAGTTTATTTAGTTGTTGTGATTCATTATTATCGAAAACTGGGTGAAAAAAGTTTTAAAGATAGACCAAAGATCGCAGAAGACATTATTTTAATGTTGAAAAGCTATGAAAGCAGCTAAATATTCTCCAAAGCAGTTGTAGCTTTGAGTCTGCTACTTTTGGCCTGTCTAATGCAAAAACATAAAGAAGCACGGATCGTGACCCGTCATGACTCGTGAGCGATTAGTGTGAACAAGGCCTTGTCTGTTGCAACTCCCATTGATCATTGCTAGTGTGCCAGTCGCTTGTATGTGTGCGTATTCACAGTGCGGAGAGATACAGCAACATGGTGGATGAAGGGATCATCATGAACGCAATTGGAGTGACCATGGTGGCGATACTGGCTGTCGTCATGTATATTCTATCCAGAGATAAGTTTAAGGCCCCGGAATCAAGAGAAGCGAGGGCTTCCATCGACCTTTAGATTAGATTAATTAAATAAAACCGATTTAGTAAAGAAGCTATTTTTAAAACGGCAACCACAAACCCTTACAATCGGCTGACTACAAATATTTGAATCTTGGCTAAGATCTCGGGGCTCAAACCTAACCAAGGATATAATCAATCAAAAATAAAGGAATGAACTTTGGTTAATATATTGAAGCAACATCAGAAAAAAATCTTTTTCTTAATTAAATAATAATTTTGATATAGCAACTGATCGATAAAAGTGTTGTATAGAAATGGTTTCTTTATTGGCGGTTTAACCTATGTATAAGACGAGAAAGTTGAATGTGTAACTAATTAATTTTATACGGAGACTTCAATTTAAAGCGAGTAAAGAATCTTAATGCATTTATAAATCGATATACTTGTATATTTTATGTCTGGAGATTTGTAAGAGAGAATTTAAATTTAATATAGACTAAGTACTTTTGGTAAGGATAGCTAAAATTTTGGTATTTAATATTCAAGATAGTTTAAGTAGAAACTTTATAGAAATCACAAATAATATTCAAATCAGCTGCAAAAACGAGGCTTTTAGAGTAGGTAGATTAAATCTTTGGTCTGTATCAGACCATTGTTGATTTACAAAGTATACAAAATATTATAGGCATTAGGTTAAGGTGACGTTCACTGTATTTTATTGCATAAAAATAAATTGTTTATAAGTTAAATGACTTTGTTTTACTTTACTTTTTAACGTTCGAAACACGGTAGGTAATTGTTTTACAATGTCGTCAAACTCTTAATTTGTTATCACGACATAAAAGGTACCTAATTATCAGTAGGTTTATTATGTAGGTATTTAAAATAAGTTAATTTATAGGTAAGTGTATGTTTCGGTACACTAAGCACTTATTTCCTGATATTACCTTAATATATTACCCACACTATATTTTGTGTTATGTAGAACCTATTATATTAAAGCAACTATTCAGTTTTGTATCTAAATTTATTGGAATACAATTTAAATAGGTAAACATTTTATTGGACTATGTAATAACTGTACCTATTTGTATGTACTTGGATCTTTTTAGCGTTGGTAAGTAGATTAAAATATGGGTAAACTTTGTTTGTTCGTATCTGCTAACATTTTCATATTGCATATGCTTTATTATCATGGTGAACGGGCATCGTCAATTGCATGTATAGTTTAAGTTATTTTTAATAGTATACTTACTTCTATGCTTTTTCGTATTTAAGTATTTAATAGCTGAATTCACTAACTGATGAGTGACGCTTTGATATAATTTTACGAGAACCAAATCTTTATGCTGGGGCCGCAGGTGTGTCTGTCGCGATCAAGCTTCGTGCAATGATACGGTATACAATAATGCCCAACCATTATCGGCTATCATCGCGATAGTTCGGGCTACACACAGTGACAGTTCACGCAAAGCATACGAAGCTTTGACAAGCATTGCTCCGTCACTATAGACGCAGGTGCGGCCCCAGCATAATACGACCACTTACAGTTTTCTTAATATAATTCTTAAATGTACAAACCTAATTTATTATTCCTAGAATTCACTATAAGTACCTACTATACTACTTACTTAAAATCACAATAATCTCTTCACCAATCTTTTGATTTTAAACAATTTTATATTTTGTCATAACTAACTCGGGTGCATGCGGTGTGCAGGAGTGAAGTCTACGCGACTCTGCCGACAGAGGGCATCATCATCAACGCCATCGGGATGTCTATCGTCGCCGTGGCAGTCGTGGTACTCTACACCGTTCGCGGCACTGGAGGATATCGTGTGCGCAAGGTCAAGTGTCAGCACCCCAGCTAAATAACCAAAGTAACCATGTTTGGTGACAAATTGAAATAATTGACTCATTATGCTTCCGCCATGTTGTTTTAAGTACGCCATATTGGATTTTGCAATTTAAATAACTTCTAAACACGAGCGATAAATTTACAGTTTGTTTTTAATAATTACGTCTACTTGTTTCAATTAAAGGTTTTTAGGCGACGATTTATTAAACTTACTAAAGAATTTGGTACATACTTGTCCTTTTTAATACATTGGACAGTTGGACAAGTACCTATTAAGTACAGCAAAGTTATTACAATTTGTCACAAAACCTTGAAAACCGCAATGTATTCGTTTTTATGCTCGAAAACTGAAACACCATGACTAGGAGTAACGTTAAGCATAAAATCGAATGTTCAATCTCTTCCATTATTGGTAAATTAATTTTAATTCACAAAGACATTGATTCCTGTAACTGATTATAAATTATCCTAAGTCAAATTATTTAAATTGTAAAGATTATTTACTTAGCTCAATTTGTTAACTTTAGGTTACACATATTGTGGAGTTATTAATCATTGGTTGTGCGTTGTTTCAATTTGAAAGGAAGGGACTTTGAACGGGGCTACGATGTATAAAATCAGTTAATGGATTTAATGTTTATCACTTCCCTGATTTTAAACATTACCGCTCAACTTCGTTTAGGTGGATTATAAGGCATTTAATTCTTATAAAAGGGTGAAGTGAATTCACCAGAAACAACCAGTATCTATTTTATCTAAATTCAGGCAAAAACATTCGAATACCTACCTGAAACAGAGCTAAGTTTATGTCCAGTCCATAAGTTTTGGCTGCATGGACCAGAATTATTTAGATCCAAACGATACCCGGCAACTACGTGTATGAAAGGATGCTCAAAATGACTGGTCTGATATTATTAAACTAAGATACCTTGTCCTTAGGATTGAGTCTAAAGTCCCTGAAATTTGTGAGGTGATTCCGTCTTACTTAGTCAAAATTATTGACTGATTTTATCGGCAGTAGCATTTGTTCTTCTTAATTCCAGTTCGTTAAATTCAATTAAGTTAGAAAGGCAAATAGAATGCCGCATGAAACGAATATGATGGATATTGTATTTCTTCGAAGTGTATCGCTGTTTTTAGGTTAATATACCTGAATAAAGTACTAGGTTAGTCTGTAGTGCGACGAGAAAGAAATGCAGTCAAGGTACGAACGGTTTGTTAACATAATCACAATAATCATATTTCAAAAGTTAAATCAGAGGCCATACATAAACTTCGATACTGTTTTAGTATCGTCCCAATAATTTTAGGCTTTAGGTATTAGTCGTAACTTGTATATATTTCAATCTAATTTAATGTATGTGCGAGTGTTTGATAGTTGTAGATGTGGTGGAATCGTAGTTTAAAACCATTTACATATTTAAAGATCAGTGAATGACGCAGACGCGAGTATTAAAAGACATTATACTGACATCTTATAGCTTTCGTTTTACTTGTGAAAGCAACTATGTATTTAAAGATACGTTTTCATCTCCATTAATATAAGGTTATTTAAGACGAGTGTTCATCCATGTTGCCAAATTCGGTATAAAGCGGTATGTCAGTTAATCAATTAAATTACTGGTGTATTATTATAATAAATAGTAGCATGTTTACTGATAATATAGGATAATGCTCAAGGTGTTTCATTTTGTATGAGAGGTACCTACGCATTTTTCATTCTTATGTATAAAATCTATACTATTTAATTATACAAATACGTATGTCTAAGTAATTCGTTTTTATAAAATTGCATTCCAAAAAACATTCAATGGATTTTAAATTAATTTTTGATAATATACAACCCGTCTAAGACTGCATTCGTAGTAAGTCTTTTAGGGACTACTGGTGTTGCGATCATTTTTGGCAAATATATTTCTTCGTGTTTACAAATTTTAATATTCCAGAATTTGTGGATCCCTTTTCGAACACTGGGGCCAACTTTTTATATTATTATAGATGCCATGTGTAATATTATTACAGATGCAGGTTATGTTTTACTTATAGACTCATTTTCGAGCAAAATACTATTTTGTAAACTACATTGAAGTATCCTGTTAGAATTTGTTTCGACGATGCACCAACCTGTTTGACGGTACCTGCTTATTAATTAATAGATATATAACACTACTATTCTCATTGTGTATTAGCAATTCGATTATAGTTACTTTGATTGAAATATAATTTCGCATACCTACTTTGTTATGTTGATCGCAGTTATGTGTATTGGTTGAAATATGAATTTTATCACTGTTTTACATTTTGAAATATTTATACGGCATACATTATGGTACATTAAATACTTGTATTAAACATATTGGTCGTTTTATTTTATCTATCTTTTTTTTCCGCTAATTTACCTGTCAACCAAAATTAGAATAAAATGTTTAAGGTTAAAATTAAAAACGAACTGCTGTAATGTCAAGATTATATTTTTCTTTATTCTTGTAGGAAGATTAATCGACCCATACATCAATATACTTAAATAAAATATTTGCGCAAAGTTCACATCATGAAATGCAGAAAGAAATCACACACGTACATGCATAATAAAAGATATTTCACATCTGATCTTCATAACCTTGATTGATATTATAAAGCACTGTTTTGATTTTATGGCAACACACATTCAATACTTATAATATTACACAATATTTGGCTGTAATTTGAGCACCTAAACATTAATAGGTACACAAAATCTATTCAATCAATCAATATGTGGCCCATTCAATATAAAAAAATCAGGCCAACAATTTTTTTTAATAGTAAACGTGTATTTTTTTTAATAATAACAAATTTTAAATATTTTGATAACGAGAAAGATTTAAAATTTTATTGATTTTAATATAATATTTAGCAATTAGCTGAGTTGAGCTCATTAATAATTTTAATAAAAGTTAATTATTGAAAAATTAACAATAATTCAAAAAATAATGATTAATGTTACAATGTCGTTTAAGTGTTTTTGATTAAATCGACTGAACCTAAAATTCATATTTATTATGTTGGTGCATATATTTACAGTAAGTACATATTTCAGATCATAATAATGAATCTTGATTTTTAACAACACATGACGAATACTTTAGACTTCATTACCCTGAAATGTTGGTCGACTTTAAAATAACAAAACTAGTGGCCTTTTGCACCAACAGTCCCCTATCACTAAGTGTTACATAAGTTTGGAATAACAGGGGCAAAGTAATTGACATTTAACATTTGTAATTAATTGTGAAATGTCATGACATTAGACACTAGCCCTTAGAGCTTTCCTAGATAGGCGTTTTGCTCGCGCGATCAACATGCGGATCTAATCAGGCTTGCTAATATATGCACGTCACATTCCACGTGACATTCAGCAAGCCTGATTGGATACGCACGTCAATCGCGCGACCAACTCGCTCGAGCATATCGCCCATCGGGGAAGGCTCTTAAGGTACACTTTCGTTGCCAACTGCAGGCAGCAGCAGCAGCAGGTGTATCTATTTCTTTGAAATAACTTCTGTAGCTAGCAACAGATCATGGCGTCTCGCCTGTATAAAAATACAAAGAAACCAGTCGCTGCAGAGCTACTCATTGCCAGCTGCTGCTGTGTGCAATCTGCTACGGAATCACACCTTTAAGTTACGTTCAGATGGCAAAATTCCGATGCGCGTTTTCAAATCTCGCGTCTAGAGATCTTGAGTCCTCATCTAAATTAAATGTCAAAGTTTGCAATTATAGGTCCGGTGCAGACCATTTCGGTGGGCAACTGAGTTATTAAATTAGGTCTCTGGTCCTTGCTCACATCCGTTCACACATAACCCGTCTGCACACGTTGGCGCCAACATTGGCCCCAACGCCACTCGTCCAACGTGTGGATCTAGTAAATGGCATTGGCCCCAACGTTGGTGAGAACGTTGGTAGCTGGCCGGCTCGTGTCGGTTTCATCAAAGCAACCAGCGCTAACGTTCGTGATCTGTCCACACGTTAGCGGTTTGTTCAGTCCTGTTGCAGTACAGATACGTAAACACTCATAAATTCCGTGTTTTATGTGTCGTCATCCTCAATCTTCTTTGACGTGGCTTTATCTTTTTCTCAGTACAAATAAAAATGTGCACTCATTACTGTGAAAGCGCATAGAGCAATTTCAATTAATTTATTGGACATCTTCACATTGGCCCTGACGGGACAGAACTGGCATAATTGCCAACGTGTTTACGCCTCACAAAATTAACAGTCCAACGTTAGCGCCAACGCGTGGAGCCGGCCGTTACAAGTCTGTGATAACTCATTAGACAAAAAGTTTGTTGCTGACTTAGCTAGCTTTATCTGAGCTGAGATCTCAAGCTGATTCGCGTTGTATGAACGCTGCAAATTGGCCGTTGACTCAATGAGTCGATAAGCGAAACACAAGCGCAATTACGCGTTGTTCCTTTTGCCTTTACCGTAGTCTGATTATGTATGTCGGAGAATCGATGTGGCGCCATCTATGATCAAACGGCGGCGGTTTCCGGCTGACCCCTACAGAATTCAAGCATGACGTCATACCGAGTCAAGCTTGGGCTTGGACGCGGCCGTGGGAGCGCTTGGGCATTCTACCACCAGTCCTCGCACCGAGCGGATGTATCCATTGACTTAGTCAACAAAAGATACTTTGATAGAATGAACCAAGCTCAGGTTATTTCGTTGTTAATTATTCCCATCATGTCGGAACCTGATGAAAATATAAGCCCACTAAGTCCGCAGCCTTGTAGACAGGGGACTATTTGTACAGATGGCCGTTAACAATAACAAAAAAATAAACGATAAGGTACATTTTTAAGCATAATTAAGTTTAGAACTAGATATAATAATTGAATAAATTTAAATATATGTAATTGAATAAATTTCATAAAATATCATGCAATTTTACGTATCGTGTTTTACATTATCTGATAAATTTTAAATAAGTTATAATACTGTAAGTAACTAACATTCTAGAATCTATACAACCATCTTTTTAAGAGTAGGTATTTTTCCCAAAACCTTTTTTATCGACTAGTAAATTAGTATCAGATAAGTACAGTTTGTGCATTTTGTGTGATAAAATTAGGCCTACAAATGCATGGACTTATTAAATGAAAAAAGCTTGCGTGGCGGGCAAGCCTCATTCAAATTCGACCTAAACGAAATATAAGCAAGTGTGATTTTCTAGGCCAGTCGTAATCAAATTTCCCAGTAGGCTTAGCATGACCACTGTAGATGGTTCTAATAGGTTTCAACAATTTTGCTTTAAGATGGGGTCCAGAGGCCTCATTTACGAACTCAGTTGTACACCGAAATGATAAGCACCAGTCCTCTTTTTACAAACTTTGACAACATATCAATTGACGTTCTTTGAATTTCGACAGATGAAATTTCAAAGTTTGCAAATAAAGGTCCGGTGCCGATCACTTAGGTGTGCAACTGAGTTAGTAAATGAGGCGTCAGAGCTGGACTATAAAGAATATTTTAAAATTGAAAAATTTATAAAATGATTATAAAATAACATTTAAGAAATGGTTGCAACAATTCGTACCAATCACATAAGCTATAAGAACCAGAACCATCACAGAATCATCAGAAATCGACGCATTAGTATAAGATCCCTCGTCTTAGACTCTCTCTCTTTCTCCATCTCAATTTTAGAGGGAGTAAGGGAGTAATATGGAAAGGACGTTGTCTTCTCCAGGAATGTATAGGTAAAGATTGGATCTCACACACCTTATATCTATTCTTTTTTTATATTTATTTAATATGGGCCAGCTCTTGACCTCGAGGCTTGCATAGGCAAGGATGAGGTCGCCGATGGGGCGAGCTTTCCCAGAAGATGCCTATTAACTCTCTATTCGAAGCAAACACAAAGATATAATCGCGAGTATCTTCTTGGTGGTCTCTCTTTCATTATAAGTACCAATTAGTTGTACACGGTACAGTCTTTTATATAATACCTAGAGGGCTAATACCATGTTCGTGTAAAGAAGTAAGAGAGCAGGTACTTGGTTCAATTAAGTATAGGGAGTGCGAAATCCATTTCTATCTATACATTCATGGTTTTCACTGAAAGGCAAAGAAATGGTCGTGCTAAGCTTGCTGGTGTGCTCTTTGAAGAGACTTTAGGCCGACCAAATGCATCTAGAGGAATGTGAGGTAAGTAATTTAAAGCTGCTTAATTGACTATCTTTGTAAATCAACTACATTAATAGAGTGTGCAAGTGCACTGCAAGAACAAATTTAGCGTTTAACTTAGTTAACTATGTGTTTATAACTTAGGTCAAGTAGCTTCTAAGGTTATAGATGCATCCGAAATCCACAAAATAAGTATTAGTTAATAAGGTTGCAACACAGAAAAAATAATAGTAACCTAGATTTTTTCAAGATCACCACTACTTTTTAACCGACGTCAAAAAAAGGGAACGTCCTCAATTTGGTTGTATGCGGTATGTATTATACAGGATCACTTCGTTACCGTATGTCTGTCTATTTGTCTGTCAAAACCCTTTTCTCAGGAAAGCGTGGAGGCATCAAGTTGAATTTAATATCCAAATACTCAGTCTGCAATCCTTTGGAACTGGAATTTCTAAATCAACCCAATCAAAAGATACGACCGTTTATGCCGCTTATTTTAACACTCAGCAAAGCGTGTTTCTGCACCTCCTTCTCCTCCAGCAGCCAACGGGTACTTCCCGTTGACCTAAAATCATCAAATTTGGCAAGAAGCAATGTCTTATAGCACAAGTAAAAAAATCCGAATAATGTAAATATGCAAAACGTTAAAATTAGTTATAACTACAAGCCTATGCTTGTAACTGTAACTGTAACTGTAATTGTAATTGTAACTGTCGCACCGTCGAGGGTACCGTCTATACAGTACCCTCGACGGTGCGACAGTTTGAAGGGGGTACCGGGGAAATTACAGGCTTCCCACCTTCATGTATTCCATGTATTTCCATCTGCCAAAGCTTTGTTAGGTCATGGTGAACACATATCATCAGGTGGGCTATGTGCTTGTTGAATCTTTATGTAAGTATGATAAGAAAAACTTATTCTGTGCTGATTCCAGAAGCTTAAAGTCTGAGCTATCTTACCCAGATTAGATTAGAATCTATAACTATGTTTTTCTTGCAGGCATTTTAAATTCAAGTAAACTTTGGTATAATATAAATGGCATACACGCGATAATATCTTAATTCTAATAAAGCTACACGTATATTGCATTGAAGGAAAAGCTAACAATCTTCTTAGGTTGTGAATGTTTGCAACAACTTAAATCAAAGGATTATGAGTTTAACACTCAAACATTATAAAGCTCAAAATTCAGCTTTTATTGACGAGATCGTTTCGCACGTTGAAAATAAAAGTGTCAATGTTCATAATTTGGTGATATTGAGTTAAAACGACTGTGAAATATACGGATAAAACTACATCGTCTCTAAAGATCCTTTTTAGTAAACTAAAGGTCATGTCGGAGGCCTAAAACTCCGACACCAGAGTTGGTCACTAGCTCACACGAAGAAGAAGTAAACTATGACGAGTTTACTTAGATAACGCTAGATGTCACCATGTATCACGTAATACTCAAGATTTTGTGCTTGTTCGTTGGTCAAAAAGTGACACATTTTGTGTAGTGCCGCTTTTGTAAAATATTTAACGTTTTTAGTTTTTTGTAACTTTTGTTTTCAACGTGCAGTTTAATAAAATCAGTGATAGTTATATAGTTTTCTGTAATAGCTTACAGAAAAACACAGCCAAACATTTCACATATTTGGGACAATCATTGCCAAACTCGAATCCGTAATTAATTTACAGCTTACCTTATATCTATTCCGCGACAATAATAGGTATTTCAATATTAAGAGAGCAGAGAGACGCTATATTCGAAAGCGCAAAATTCTAAAGCTTGTATTAGTCCAAAACTATTATTTGAGATTACATTTTACCCCATTGTAAATGATTTCAATGATACGAATTGGAAAGTTTTGGAAACTGAGATGACCGGATTCATAAGGAAACTTGCTCATCTCACAATAATGATTTTATCAATAAATCTTAGCTAAATAATTGAGCCACGGTATAATTGACACACAATGGCATCATAACTTGATTTATCTTACATATTTCGGATAAATATTAATACCTAGCAATATTGACTACACTCATTTCATAATATGAGGATTCAACCAAGCCTAAAAATTCAAATAATAGCTTGAATGTATCCAGTTTTCGCTGTTCGCTTCGCATTTAAGCAAGAAATGCAGGAGCTAAGCGAGAATGATTCGAAGGTCTTATTTTTCGATCATTAGCTCAGTTAGACTACTGAAATAGGTACCAAATGTCATCAACCCTTCTAACGCTTTGCATGTCATGCTTTTATAGATACCAACATAAGCAGCAGACACTTTTGTACTGTATAGGTATAATTATATATTCGCATCGTATATCTCAGCTAATACAAATAGCACACACTAGCTAAACTTTTGGTACAGTAGATTCGTATGAGCTACTAACACAGGGTTACCACCTGGGACAGGCACCAGAGCCTGAGCTTTGATCGTCAGTGATGGCTTTTAAGCCCGGTACAGACCTGATGCTCTCGAAGCATGATTCTCTTTAATTCACGAATCGTACTAGCCTGTGTTTACGCCTTGAAGTATTGCGGGGATTCGTTGGAAATGGCCCGCACGAGGGTTTGGTCGTCGCGGCTCGAATCGCCTTCCTCGCAGAAAATACGCGCGAAACAGCGGAGCAGATCATCTCTACGGTGCAGGTGGGAGCCATAGTCTGTGTTGCGGATGATACCTCGGAGGATCCTTAAGTATTCGTGACGTCGCTGAAAAAGAAAAAAACTCAATTACATACTTTAGACGACCTCTGTGGCGCAGTGGGCTATGGCCCGTCTGACACGCACAAGATTGCTGGTTTGATTCCCCCTGTGGGACAAATGTTTGCATGTTCTGCAGATATTTGACTAGGGTCTGGGTGTTTTCTATGTGTGTTGGTATGTATTTTTTTACAAAAAAGTCTATAATAAGTAGTATATCAGTCATGTGGTTCCTATAATACAAGTTTGGTGCTATATCATTTCGTGTGATTATGTCCAGCATTATTTATTTACATAAAGTAACGTCTATTTCGAAGAGGGGTAGTCTAATGTATTTTTCCGTTATCCCCATTCATAGCACTAGGGATAATTATAATGAAAAAAATTCAATAATGGGGATTTTTCAATGATAATTTTGATATTATTCAACCTTGGTTAGTATTAGTAAGTATCTTGGGAATCGTTAGTCAAATCTAAGTAGTAAGTACTGAAGTCCTTGCACATTGCATATCTACAAAAAGATTAAGTACCTACAAGTATAGCATGTTATATTTATCTCTACTGTACCACGGACACTTGATCAGAATCCAAACCACATTTCAGTCACAAGATGAATTACGTTGTAAGTCAAAAAGGTTAAAATAACTGTACAAACTCTCAACATTTTCAGATCTACCAATAGATGTAGGAAACATTGATCAAAAAGTATACCCAGTTGATGGTAGTAAGAAGAAAGTTTATTAATGAATATAGCATAGTTTACCAAATGTTAAACAAGTTAAACCTAACATTAAAATAAAAGATGAAGATCTAAATCTTGTGGACAGTACTGTATTTTTAGGCATAACTTTAGATAATAAGCTTCAATGGGGCGCTCACATAGATGGGTTGTCGAACAGACTCAGTTCTGCAGCATACGCAGTCAAAAGAATCCGTCAACTTACTGACGTAGAAACGGCTAGATTAGTTTATTTCAGCTACTTCCATAGCATTAAGTCGTACGGCATTTTGTTGTGGGGGAATGCTGCAGATATCAACACGATATTTGTGTTGCAGAAGAGGGCTGTTCGTGCAATTTATAATATGGGCCCCAGAGAATCACTTAGAACTAAGTTTAAAGAAATAAATGTTATGACAGTGCCGTGCCAATATATATATGAAAACTTAATGTATGTCCGAAAACATATTAACATGTTCAAGAAAAATAGCGACTATCATAATGTTAACACTAGAAATAAAGATAAACTAGCTGTTCCCACTGTAAGGCTCCATAAAGTTAGTCAATCTTTTAAAGGGATGTCTGTACGATTTTTTAACAAAATACCAAATGATGTGATTAATCTATCTGTAAATAAATTCAAAAATGTTGTTAAACGTAATCTATGTAATAAAGCTTATTATAAAATATCTGATTATTTAGATGACAAAAAAGCTTGGGATGAAACTGCCTCCAACTCCATCAAAAACAATGTAATAGATATTAAGCACAATGACGTAAAAAAAATATAAGCCAAGCAGTGTTTCTTGCCAATTCTTCTCTGTTTGGTCACGTTACGAATTGGTGGTAAATTTAAAAAAAAATGACGTTTCAAAGTTTACTATACAGTTCCTACTGAATAAATGAATTTTGAATTTTGAATTTTAGAATTACCGTGTCTCCTGGCGATAGGTCAGCCAGCTGCCTTACGATGATGTCGATGGCCACTTTAACATCGTTCGTGTAGAAATGCTCGGCAGTCTTCTTGCGACTAAAAAGATCTATCACAAGCTTCAATACTGAATGCGCGGGCGCTGGCTCGTGATCGAATATGTGTACCGGGTCATCTGCAAATTGAAAATGGAGAATTCCATCTGACTGATTAAGATGAGGGGTCTAAGGGGGTTTCAACCCACATCTTTGGAACCCAAGCCAACTTCAACTGCTTGTGGTGCACTCTGCTGTATATTAAACGGGGCTCTGACGGCTTGCTGATTGCAGCATAGCGCAGCTTAACTCCAGCACAGCTAAACCCCCTGACCGCCAATGGGCAGCGTCAGCGGTGCGAAAAGCTGTGCGTGGGGATTATGGGCATTCCTCCCTTCTTATGAGGGGAGGCTTATTTCCAGCAGTGGACTGATATAAGCTGGTGTTAATATTGTTGCTGATTAGGATCAATGAATAGTTGCGTCACATACAGCTGAATGGTACTGTTCTCACGCGCTGAAGCTACTAAATATCAAGCAATTTTATGAAGACTTCTCATTTCGAAGATAATCAGATTTGTAACATCATGTTCCTGCGATATGATCAAAAGAACTTTCTGGAACGAAATCAACACCTGGTCACAGATGGATCGTGTAAAAGCATGCGATCCTGCTCTTGCAATATCTGCTGACAACTATGAGGATTTGTCTCGCACATACAAACAATAAAACAGTTAAATACACACTTTTATTCATTTTTTTATGGTACTTGAAGATGGAACAAGCACATGGCTGACCTGATGTTAAGTGATAACTATTACCTATCACAAATCATTGCATCGTAGATCACGTTTTTCTGAAATGTGCTCTACGATGCAACGCCCTATGTCCATCAACTTGAGGCATGAAGATGATAAGCCTCTTGTGCCTGTAATTTCACCGGCACCCACACCTTTCAAACTGAAACACAGCTCAGCTGCTTCACGGCAGAAGTAGACATGGTGGCAGTACTTCCCCGGACGAGCCCTCCACAAAGAACTCTACTACTATGAAAAACTTGAAACTTGTTTCATACATTTTATGTTCCTCATCCTTACCTTCCCTATTCAGTAGCAGCAGTATCTTCTCGCAAAAAGTCTTTGCCATGTCCTGATCTTCTAATGCATTTAGCAGCAGGTTTTCTGCAAGCGTCTCAAACTGCAGGTTATAAGCGAGCAGCAGAGTGAGGAACAGATCAGGAATCTGCTCATCGACATCCGTCTCAGGTGGATTCTCTATCAAGTCTAAAAGGAACTGAGCGAAATCCACTCCCAGTTGCTCTGTAACACAGAAGGCAATCTTCAGAATATTGCTTTAATTCCAATGAAGAAGACGCATGTAGATTGTAGAAGTCTATAGGATCCTATATCCTTCCGGAATCCTAAGCTAACAATCTCCGTTCAATAGCTTACCTACACGGTACAGCAACATTAAGATAGGTCGCGCTTTTTTTCGACAATCCCTTTCCATAAATTACTAGCTTCCGCTCGCGGCTTCACTCGCGTGGTACCCGGATGAAAAGTATCTTATATGTCAATCCAGGTCACAAACTATGTATATTCCAAATTTCATTAAAAGCGGTGTTTTTTGCGTGAAAGAGTAACAAACATACATCCACCCATCCATTCTCACAAAAATTCACATTTATAATTGACGACCTCTGGGACGCAGAAGTTTGCTGGTTCGATTCCCGCCGCGGGACAAATGTTTGCATGTTCTGTAGATATTTGTCTCGGGTCTGGGTGTTTTATGTATAAGTATTAACAAAAAAAAAGTATATATGTAATATATCAATCATATGGTTCCCAAAACACAAGCTCTGCTTAGTTTGGGGCTACATGATGCTGTGTGATTACGTCCCGCATTTATTTATTTATTTTATATTATAATATAGAAGTATAGGATAGGATTTTCGTGTTTTAAGTTACCAGTAGCTTCGAAAAACACGGTCTATAGTTACAGACGAGAAAAGCGAGCTAGGGTAGCTTCTAGGGCGACTGTCTGACTTACCAAAGTGAGTGATTGGCAGACGATCACCCATAGACAGCACCATAGAGAGCAGAAGTGCGGAATGCGAGAGGCGGCTGACAGCGCGCGGGTTGTCGCGCATATCACGCGCTATCTCCGCCGGCAGTGCGGATAGAGCCAGCGTTCCTAACGCCGTACGCTCTAACCCGCACATCACGCCGAATGCCTGACAAAACACATCGAACAGGTATAGAATAAAGAAACATTTATTTCGTCAAAGGTACAAAACAGAAAATAAATAAATATTATGGTGAAAAATATAAGAGCGCTCAAAAGTATAACAAGTTGCATTAATTAAATGTCAATTCCCCATAACCCTGTGCCGAAAAAGGGGTTGGCTCAGCATGCCACGATGAACGTTCAGCGCTGTTTTTCAGCCAAAAACCTTATATCAATTGGCGCTACTGACAAGTTGGGTGCCAAGTAAACGAAAGACGACCTCTGTGGTGCAGTGGGCGAAGGCCCGCCTGTGATGCAGAAGGTTGCGGGTTCAATTCCCGCTGCGGGACAAATGTTTGCATGTTCTGCAGATATTTGTCTCGGGTCTGGGTGTTTTATATGTATGATAATGTATGTATTTACAAAAAAAAATATCTATGTAATATATCAATCATGTGGTTCCCTTATTACAAGCTTTGCTTAGTTTGGGGCTACATGATGCTGTGTGATAATATCCAGGATTATTTATTTTATTTTATTTATAAATACAGGGTGGAGCAATGTTTTACCTCATTAAGGGCAGCTACCTTTTCTTTTGTAGTTAGGTTTTGTTCTGATGAAACTAATGGTTTATCTTGAAGGAAGAAATAATGGCATTTTCGGATTTTTGAAAAAATGTACTTGCTGCCTATAAAACTAAATTTGACAAAAAATATTTTTTATTCTCAACCCAAGAGGAAAACTTTTCCCAAAGTAACTTACCAAATCAAATCGTTAGATTTCGCGAAAATAACGAAAAACATTTCGTTACGCTTACGGTACATCAGCTTGAAACATTTGTTTTCCCGATTGTACGCTTTCTGTTTGATAGACACTTTAGCTTCAGTCACGCACGATCACGTTTGAATTTAGTTCTTGAATAAACCAAAATAACCTAAGAGTTCTTACCTGTAAAAGCAACTGCCTCAAAGGCCACCGAGTCTCCATTTGATAATACTGGACTAGGGTTGTCACGTACGCGTATTTGTGACTGCTTAGCACGTGCTGCGAGATGTTGACGTCAGCATTCGACTGCAAGAGGGATTTCCCTATAATGTTATTGACCAACAATGACCTTTCACACCTCTATCACTGGTCAATAGACTGAATAATCGCCGAGGTTCTGTCCCCAAATGAAGGTCAAAATTATTATCATCGGGGACTTACTGGTTTGGCAAAATAACCCTTGAAATTAAAACCAGACAAAAAGTGGATTAGTTTCATGGGTATCCTATCTATCTGGTTAAATTTAGGTTTTATATACATGGAATTTAAAAGCTGTAACTAATGGGGCTATGGGCCTGGCTGATTGCGGCACAGCCTGGCAACTGGCACAACTAAATCCTCTGGCCGCCGATGAGGAACAACGTTGGTGGTGCAAGAACCTGTGATCTCCAACCCGCATGCCCAGCGTGGGGATTACAGATATATCCCCCTTTTTCTAAGGGGAGGCCATTGTCCAGTATTAGACTTATATAAGCTGATGTTGTTGTTGTTATTGTTATCTCACAAGATTTTAATTCAGAGCATGAAGACATGTAGCAGAAGTCTAAAACAAGATCAAAATCAAAATGTAATTATTGTGTAAGCACTGTAAAGTACATATTTTGAATCATCATTTTAATTTACACCAATTCGTAACGCGACCAAACAGAGAAGAATTGGCAAGAAACTCTGCTTGGACCATATTTTATCAGCCTTTGTTACAATATTCATTCTTAACTATTACATTGTTTTTTGTCATCCAAATAATCAGATTTTTTTAATAAGCTTTTTTTTTACTAGAGAGATTACGTTTAGCAGCATTTTAGAAGTTTTTTTTTTTTATTTATTAAATTAAGCATGATATATTAAAGATCTATAACTGAGCTTAAACTTACCATGACTGAGATGAGTTCAAGCAGCTGTGTTTGAATATCATGTGCATCGTCATGTAACGCCCAGCCACGTTGTTGCGCGTCATTTGCTGCTTTAGATAGGGCGTTCAGGGCTGTCATCATCCGCAGAGCGTCTGGTGCTGCATCTATAGCATTCTTGGGACATGTTATATTGCTATTGGCTTCTCGCAGTAGCGCGTCGATGATCGATCTAGCTGCGCCACCGGGGAGAAACTCCTGAAAATTAAATTTTCATTTTCATTCATTGTTTTTTTTTAGATATTCGGGGCTCTGGCGGCTGGCTGATTGGGGCATAGCACTCTAACACTGGAATTGCTAAATTCCCTTGTATCCACTCAACTCTGAAACTATTGTCGAAATTTTCTGGCAGTCACGGCTAAGCGTCGTTGGCGCCGCACGCGCCGTCTGGAAAATTACGACAAGGCGAGAAGTTGACTCGGTAGGGCAGGGTTAGCGTGTCCCGGTATTTATGGAAAGGTAGATAGATAGATAGATAGATATTACTTTATTGCACACCATACAAAGAATTACAAAAAAAAGAAAAGGCATTAAAAATTATGGTACAATGGGCGACCTTATCGCTTAAAGTGATCTCTTCCAGGCAACCTTTGGATGGAGAGATACTTTCTTATCAAACAGGAACGGCGGTGTGCCTAGTCCAAATTAAATAAAAAAAAAACAATACAATAGACTACACATCCAAATACATACTAATATTTACTTACTATAAAAAATAACTTAATACTAATAAAGAAATAAATAATATATAAATTATATAATAATAAAGAAATAGAATATTAAATAATAAATATAAATATGTACAAACGATCAACAAAAGTCATAAGCATTAATAAACAATACACTTTTTTGGATAGTATAGACTTATATTGTAGAAGGCGTTGAAAGATAGTGATTGGCTACTAAGTTTTTGAAAATAGGCAGAGACTTTGCATGACGAATATTAACAGGAAGAGCATTCCACAGTTTTATAGCCTGCAGCGTAAACGAGTTGCTATAAAAGCATGTAAAATGGACCGGAGTCTTTAATTGGAGGGTTTCAGAGGAGCGTAAGGACCGGGAATTGGAGAGGTAAAGGAACTCAAAACGTTCCTTAAGGTATGAGGGAGTAGTGGGATTAAAAAGTATTCCGTAGAGGAGAAAAAGGATATGAGCGTTCCGGCGAAGGCGAATAGGCAACCACTTGAGCTTAAAGGTCGCGAGTTCAAATTCCGCATGAGTCGAAATTTTTGGGAAATATGAAAATCGTAGATTTTCCCTGAAGGGCTAACACTTAAAATAAAAAATAAATGTTCTATTGTTCTTTGTAACTGATATAGAGATTGGAGACTAGCTCATAGATTACTTTTTATCTGGGTAGCTCACGAGTGAAGCTGGGGGCGGAAGCTAAGGGGCGTCCATTAATTACGTGAGGCATGGGAGATGGTGAGACGTGAGGCATGGATGGCAGAGGGGCTCGACCCCCTCGAGCCAAATCTCACCAAATCTCACGTGGGGGAGGGAGGTGGGGAGTCCCGGCAAATGTCACGTAATTTTTATTCCTCAAGAAAAATAAAGTAAACCCCGTCAATTCCACGCAGGCCAAGCCTCGGGCAGTGCTAGCTTAGAATATTAGTGTGATATGTTATGTTTATTTGCATTAATTGGTGTCATGATTTTAATTTCGCACTTTATTTTAAAAAAATTGCATACTTTTGTACATTTTTTAATTTATGTTTGTGCCTAGTTGGCAGCACTACGCAATGACGAAGGGCTACATGGTATAAAATTTGACTTTTCCAAGTGCTTATTTAATGAGTTTAAAGAAATAAATATAATGACTCCGATTCTAGACACCTGCATAACTTTTAGCTTTTGAGGCACACTTGATATGAATCGGTCACTAAACAGAACTGAGCCTCTTTTTCATCAAATAAATGCAACACAATCAACAAAATAACATTAAACAACATTTTGATAAATCTCATGTGAGATTTGTTCATTTAATTAATGGATGCCCCCCTAGTGACACTTTAAAATATTCTAAATGCAAAGTTTGTTTGTATGTGTGTGAGTAACTTCATTCCAACTCAACTCTATTACAGCTGAATGGATTTGGATGAAACTTGGAATATACATAGTCTGTGATCTGGATAAAACATAGGCAACTTTATCATTGTACCATGCGAGTCACAGACAGAAGCTATTTATAGGTAAGTGAGATTTTTTGTTGTTTACTTGCACCTGCAGGGTGTTATGTATGGTATAACTTACCCTCAAAGAGATTAGCACTGTTTCTACTGCAACTTTAGACATTTCATGGCTCAGTTGCGTCTCTTTCCGAACCGCTTGTACAATTTCATAGATAGCATTGGGCTTGATACTCTCACTACTGTCTTGGCTGTCATCTTGGTTATCTGTGTCCGATAGTTGGTTGGATGATGTTTTTGTGACTTTGGTTTTTTTAGGTTCTTCATTATCTGTCAAAAAGAAAATGTAAATGGCAAGCAATTCAAAAGTCACTGGATGGGTATCTCTACAAATCACTCAAATTTATTAATGAGCTATCAATATCAACTCAAAAAGACAAAATCGGACAGCACAATGGATTATTGTTTTAGAAAACAGATTATCAAGTTGCAGTATAAAATAAATAAATTTAAAAGTAATTTTTAAATGTGTATATGTATCAAAAACAATTTTTATTTACCTTTAGCAAGACTATTGTCTCCAGATTTACAAGGTGCCTGTGTTGTCTCCCTTTCCTCGCTGATGTGCTGTTGGGAGACAACTGGTCTCAAGTCGAATGAAGGTGACACTCCATTGGGAGGGGTGTCATCAAACCGGGGAGGAGGCTTAGGTGCTTGCGGCTTTCTATGAGGCTTTACAAGTTGCTGAATCTGCTTTTTCTTATCACTCAACCTGGTCAGCAGCTCCTGCTTTTGCGACATCGCATTATTCTCACTCAAGCTCTTGATGCAATCAGAAAGGAAGCTCAAATAGAATTCTGGCTCCACCTATAACAACACATCATTTTAGCTCATTATAATAGTCAGTGCTAATTGGAGCATTCCGATTTTGGGGCACTCACCTTGACCGCAGCAACGTAATTTGAGGGAACAAATCCAACTTGACCTTTTCTATTAACGACATGCCACCAGTTTCGCTGTTTTGTGTTAATTTGTTGGAGATAGAAGAATTCGCCTTCGGTGAAGCTAAGGGTCTTAGCCAATGTTGCTTCGAAGTCGAACAGAGCTTTGAGCATTTCTAGCTCATCTAAAAATGTAGAATATTTCATTTTATCCGCATGAAATAATTTCAATCAATCCACACCCAAAAACAAATAAATAATTAACCATACCATTTTGGCCGTCCCCCATGGTTTTATCGATAGAAAGAGATTTGCTGCAATCAAACTGATAACCCTGAAATAGAAATAATATTTTTTTAACTATTTCAGAAATAAAACAACACAACAAACATTCATTTCGAATTCACGGACTGAAAAAGCAGCGTTGCCAGTATTATGAATTTCGGATAAGGTACGGTTTATTCCCCAAAAAGGTACGGTTTTTCGCTTAAAGGTACGGTTTTTCGCTTAAAGGTACGGTTTTCAGCTAAATTTTACGACTTAGCTATTTTTTTAAATAAATATAATGTTATTCTTAAATTTTGTCTTTTTTCGTAATGTTGTATAGGCTTAAAATAAAACATGCAAACAGTAGGTACAGAACAGTTCCCGCAAAATAACTTGGCCGCAATGAACTTTGTACGATATGAACAAGTAGCTACGCAGAACACATTTTTAGGAACCAAACGGCGGTATGAGGTGTTAGTGCGGGGGGCTTTTTTTGTCTAGCGATGTTCCATGAAGCATAGAGTTATTATCCTGAATAGAAATCAATTATCGATTATTTGTTACCTAAATGTCTCTTTCCTCAATCCTAAGACAACATTAATAAAGTAAATATTTTATTATTCACTCTCGATACTATTTGTTCGCAAAATCATAAACTTAATCTCAGCTAAAATATAAATAACTCTAGTAATAAAAACTATTGTAATTTTAATCGACTTTATTCATAGTCGATTATACAATACGAAGTTGCTCGTCACTATCAGTTCAATCGGCGTTCATTCGGCTGGACTCGTGACAGGTCGGCACAAGGCTTCTTGTCTCTGTCACACCTATTAAACGCCGAGGGTGTTCGTGTCACTATCTCGCTTTTACGTACAATCGGTTGCAAAAGTTTTAGATTAAGTTTCTCGTTTTTGAATGCGGAGGATTTTTACCGTTTCATTTGTGGTAGTTTCGGTTGCATTAGTACAAGAGAATGTTAGTTAAATCTTATTTGCATATCTGTATTTGCATTGTATTTCAAAAGAATATACCTACATTTAATAAACACGACCTTTCAGTTCGAGGCGAGCCATTTGTATAATTACATAAATACATTTGTATGTAAATCTTTCTAGGTTAACGCTTTGAGTACTGAATAACAAACCACCATAGCTGCTGCAGGACGTAGCCTCGGGCATGGCACGTAGCGTAATGTCCGAGGCCTGCTGTCAACGTGACAGCAAGCCTCTAGAAATACTCACTCCTGCCACAGAATAAAAAAGGAAAATAAGTTTTTACCTACATTCTGGCAAGTAGTAGTCTAGTTTGGACAGACCAATTGCAAGATTAAAATAGAAAATACATTACAAAAAATAAAAAAATCCTACTGATTTATATATAAACAATCTATTTGATAAACTGTTTTTTCCGCGACTGTACATGCGCAGAAGTGTATAGTGCCTATATTCAATGCAGCCAAGTTATTTTGCGGGAACTATTCACATAATTATGTAGGTGTAATGTAACTACTTTAGTAATATTGTTGAATGTAATAGGTAGCAAGCAGCGCGCTTTATTGAAGTGCAGAAAACTTGCGAAAACAAACAACATTATGAAAAGTAACGGAAAAGGTACGGTGCTGATAAAAAGTATCTATATCCGTACCTTTTAGTACGTTCTGGTAACGCTGTGAAAAAGATCCTTCTTCTTCTTCTTCTTTTTGACGTTTTCAAGGGTCGGTTTTCCCCGAGTTTGCCAATGACAGTATTTTACTAGACTTAAAACAAAAATGCGAAGATCTGAGTAAAAGAAAATGTTCGGTTTAAGAAAAAGATCCTTTTTTCTATATCAATGGCGACATGACATTGACATTCGTTGAAATGAATGCGTGAGTGTGACAAATGACAGCGTTTTCACATGACACGAACATGGTTGAATTAAGCCTCTCCCACACAGGTGCGTTAGTATCGCTAATACATACACAGGCGATTACGTAAATGCGTGCCAATTCCTTGCACACAACTGCGTTATCGCAGCAGTGTGTAACTTTGTTGTTCTATTGCCTAGCCATAAAAAGACATGACGTCCAGAAACTAAACTAGGTAGGTACCTAAGTAAAATTTAACAATTCAAAGAGGCGGAATTTTTTTTCATCTAGAACAACAGGCTTATTTTTGTTTTATTTTATTTTCTTTTATTTTTCTGTTATAGATTGCGTAACGTTTATGGCATTTTAACCAACATAAGTTAGTAAGAAGGCATAAGTGTAGTGAAATGAAATAAAAGTTATGAACATGAATATTTTTTTCTGATTCTTTTTTTTATGGCGGCATAGTTAATATGACACTAGCAAAGCTCATAATCCCCACCTCACGATTGCAGCAGTGTGTAATTTCGTTGTTCTATTTGCCTAGCCATAAAAAGACGACGTCCAGTAACTAAACTAGGTAGGTACCTAAGTAAAATTTAACAATTCAAAGAGGCGGGGAATTTTTTCATCTAGAACAACGGGCCTATTTTTGTTTTATTTTCTATGGTTTTTCTGATATAGATTGCGTAACGTTTATGGCATTTTAACCAACATAAGTTAGTAAGAAGATACAAGTGTAGTGAAATGAAATAAAAGTTATGAACTGGACTTCTCAGATGAATATTTTTTTCTGATTCTTTTTTTTATGGCGGCGTAGTTATTATGACACTAGCAAAGCTCATAATCCCCACCTCACGATTGTCGCTGACGCGGTGGGGATTATGTGTAGATTTCTTCTGTCTCATACTCCCCACCAGCGGGCCAGATCTGGTGGGGATTATGCGAAAGATCCATTTGATGTAGGTACATAATTAACATATTCTGTATTTACATACTTTTCAAGTAAGTAGGTTTAATTAAAAAGTAAACCTTTTCCGTCTCATTTTGATCAATTAACCATATTAATCCTACTTTTATTATAAATGCGAAAGTTTGTGAGTATGGAAGAATGGCTGTATGGATGAATGGATGAATGGACGAATGGACGAATTGACGAATGGACGAATGGACGAATGGATGAATGTTTGATACTCTTTCACGCAAACACTACTGAACGTATTTGGATGAAACTTGTAATATACATAGTTTGTGACCTGGATTAACACATAGGCAACTTTTTATCCGGGTACCACGCGAGTGAAGCCGCGGGCGGAAGCTAGTAACCAATAAATGCGTTTGCGAAAGGTATAATGTAGGTATGAAAGTACCGATCTCAACGAGCCATTAACCTGACCTTATTTGAAAATCCTTGAATATCCTTGAAAAGCGATCGATTCAAGTTCTCTCAAGGAGGTAGGTACCTACATCGGTAGGTATACCTATCCTGTCATGTCAAGTGGTTGGTAATTGAACTTCAAATTCTACTTCAGCTTAAATTGCTACCTGCCAACTTATGTACCTAATTAGGTACTTTGAAAAGCGATCGATTCAAGTCCTCTCAAAGAGGTAGGTATATAGGTAGGTTGACCTATCGTGTCATGTCAAGTGGTGTGGTAATTATACGTATTAGACCTTAGTAAAAATAATTGACTACCAATTAGGTAGGTAAGGTAAGTTTAGGTCATAAAATATGACCTACCTACAATAACAACAACCACAACAACAGTCTATATCAGTCTACTTCTGGTCATAGGCCTCCATAAGAAGACCCCTATCTTAAGTATGCCATAATCCCTACGCTAGGCATGCGGGTTGGCTGCTCTCCGTCTCGACGACCGACGAGACAGCCAAGGGATTTAGGTGTGCCAGTGTTAGACTGCACTACGAACATGGCACAATCAGCCGGACGCGGCCGCCTAGAGCCCTGCATGTTAAATAGCAGGATTCAGGATGATCCGGCAGCTACATAACGCATGGCGCAAATATATAATCAAACCTCTACCTACATGGTAAGTAACTTACCGTGTAGGTTTCCATTTCCACTAGGCAATAAACGAAGCTAATAAACAGTCATAAGAAGAGTTCATGATTTTATAATTATCAAACTGGAAGATGTTAAGACACAAATTATGGTAAACAAGTTAATTATAGTAGTAAAATTAATCGATATAATATATAAATAGTCAGTTGGAAAGTCGCACAACTGTCAATATGCGGTCTGCTTCCTTCATAGTGATGAGAATACGGCTCTTGACAAAACGTAAACGATTACCTAGTTGATTCAATGGATAAGCTAGGCCTATGTTTATTTAGCACGTTAACAGATTTAGTTCTAAAAAATGGTCTATGTTTATTGTTGAGTTATTGGAAACTGAAGGTTAGACCCAAGTCGAGATTTGATTCAACATTCCATTTCGAGTTTTCGCCTCATGGAATTTGAACCCACGACGGTCCCATCAATACCAAGACGCACTGCCAACTGCGCTACCTAGTCAACTCCTTGCCTCGTCGAAATTCTTGTGTGAGTGTTAAGAATAATTGAAGAAACTTATGTAGGTATAGGTAGGTGCTTATAGCAATGAAATGAAAAATATAATCACTCATTCAACACTCACGCGGTACGCCCACTCATAAAGCACATAGTTACCTAACCTACTAAGATAACAAACTGTAATAACCTACTCTTATAGTTTATAAAGCCAAGGCATCTTATAAGCAGGGTAGATAGTTATATACCTACCCGGTTATTCCCGGTTTTCTGAGACGTATCGCCTTTAGGTAAAGTACCTCAGTTTCCTTATTATTATCTAGAATAACAGTAGGTAGGTACTAACTACTAAGTATATAAAAGCCAACAATTATCGGCATCATTATCAGTTCAGCTTTAGCCAGCGAAGATGTGCAGACCTGTTTTGATTTTGGGCGTTTTCGCCGTATTCGTTGCGGTCGCTTACAGCCAGGTCAGGATAATTCACCCCACGTACCGACCACCTCCACAGCCCAGGTACCCAAGAATAAGGATAGCTAGAGAGGCAGATTACACGGGCACTCTCCAAGAACAGAGGCCAGAAATGCTTTCTTCCTTCGACCAATCCAGTATGGAGCCTAACGCAAGACAAGCCCGGAGCTTGAGCACCCCTGGACGTGGCAGAGGATCAGGTAGCAGCAGCAAAAGCAGCGGGGGTCACGACACAGGGCCAACACACCCAGGATACAACCGCCGCAACGCCAGAGAAGCTCGTGACGAACCAGTTAAGGATGACGTTAATAGCCAATGGCCGTCAACAAAAGATTACCACCAATCGCAGCCCTCCATCTTCGGTGAAATCAACTTGGATCCTAGTGTAAGTCACGCTGGTGGTCTGGATGCTGCTAGTAGTGGTATAGAACCAGGCAGCGGTGAAAGAAATGTTCACATCAGTGGAACACAAGGATACAACCATCGCAATACTAGGTCGTCGTACTTCCCGACTCCTCTGCCACCTTTCAACCCAAGGCCAAGGCCTTGGAATCCACCACAGTTCCCGATTCCGATGCCTGAGAGGCCTCGTTTTCCTATTTACGCTTAGGGAACGTGTCCAGACACTTTGCTAAATATAAGTACCAAAATTATTAGGATTTCCACGATGAGTCACAAAATAGTTAATGATCTAAACCGTCAAAGCTTTCAAAATTATTAATATGTATGCCTACAGTACTTACCAAGTTATATGTAGTTTACCCTGACCTGTTATTTAAGCAATTAAATTTCTTAAAATAAACTAAACTGTTACCTATTTGTGTATTTATTTTATTGTCATTGCTAACTTCTATGAACTCTTTATACCTAAGTACCTACCTAATCTCTTTTCTCTTATAAATAACAGTCAGTATTTTTATCAGTCGGTGTTATTTTATTATTCGGTAGGGGTTTATACAAACGTATCTTTTAAAATTCTACTAAGTAGGTACCTAGATACTTAGCTAAATATGCAGAAGTTCTACTTTGCTTGAAAAACAGCTCTATCAGAAGGGTATTCTAATTTATAGGCTAGTGGAAGTTTTATTACAAGTATTTCTTATCGATAATCTTGGGCTTACCTAGAGCTCACCATAAATCTTCGGGCTCGGCCAAAAAAGTACGTAATATTTATCGCTTTAAACCCTGGTTAGCCCTACAACTGACTTAAAAGACTCTATGTGACGTATGGAAAGATGCAGTTTTTTATACTTGACCGCTTATAAGTATTGCAACATAAATCACAACTTCCTTGTATCTAGGTTTAAGCTAATAATACATTACAATTACGAGGAGTATTACGAGAGAACTGCTACAAAGCGTAGTACTATGATATCCTTTCTATTTTCACTTTAGGCAACTTTCTGCATATAGATAATATAAACGAGAAGTCAGCTAAAATCAACAATAGTATAGGTCGCATCGCGTCACGTAAAAAGAACACTGGCGGTAAGCTGCGCATTGGGCGATTTATCTTTATTTATTTATTTTTATAAGAATGATGTAAGAAGCGGCTTGGGTGTTTTTGCGCACGGGTAAATGCCGAAAATCGCCTATTGCACAGCTTCACCTCAGCGTTCTTTTTGCGTGACGCGACCTCTAAATTTACAAATTTGCTATGTTTTAACTACTATTAAGTAAGTAAATTGAAATGGAAATATAGAAATATATATTAATATCGAATTTATTGCTGTAACCCATTTTACATAAATGTTAATCTAGGTTGGGATTAGGGCTTGCAAATATTCGAAAATATTCATATTCGAATATTCGAATTTTTTTCGGGTACTATTCGAATTATTGGAATATTATTCGAATAATAGAAAAACACTATGATTTTATTAAAATCACATCTTATTTTGTTATTTTGAGTGTTATTTTCATGAAGAAGTTTAAAATATCAACTTATTTTATTCATAAACGCGTTTTTTCCATGAACTAATTTAAAAAAAAATACAAAAAGGTATGTCACCGTAACGAGACATTGGTGATTTAAACGCCCAATCAACAACAAATTAAAATTTTCTTCTTCGTATGAGCTAGTGGCCAACTCTAGTGTCGGAGATTTTAGGCCGCCCAAAGGCCTCAGACATGGCTTAACGACTGAAAAGCCGGGACCAACATCTTAACGTGCCTTCCGAAGCACGGAAGTGGTCAAATCTAAATGTCACTAAACAGTCATCCATCCAAGTAATGACCACGCGGAGAGTTGCTTAACCAAGGTGATCTCTTAAGTACACCGAAGTAAACCACGCCAAGGACGGACGGACGGACAAAGCAGCACCGAAGGGTTCGTTTGACCGGCTCGGTAATGTCACTCTAAAAACAGTCTTATAAATCTGGGTTAGTTGGTATTTTAACAAAATCATGAAAATAAACATTCACGTTAACGACAGAGACGAATGGCCAGAACAGTCTCGTCAACTACGCGAATGCACTACGCGAAACTTCCGAGTGTATATAGTTATTGGATTTGGATCGGATCGTTCGACATATTGTTTACCCGAATGACGACGTAAACTTGTATAGTCTTGTATGCATATATCGCGCGAACTCTTAAGTAGCATTTCATGCACATCTGAGTTCCGATTTCGGTGTTATTAATTTAAATCGAATATTCGAATATTGAAATATCAGTATTCGAATATTCGAATATTGAAATATCAGTATTCGAATATTCGAACAAAAATAATATTCGAATTATTCGAATATTCGAATATTCGAATGCAAGCCCTAGTTGGGATGCTTGTGTTAGAAGACCCCGCTCTTCCATTTCAACTATGAATAATGTGATTGGGTACAGAGGGCTTACCACGGGTTTTGATAGTTTTCGAAAACTTTTTAGGTTTAGGTATCTTTCCATACATTTTCGTACAGCGCCTCTAGGGAAACGTGCATGAACTACGAAAATGTATCTAAAGATCAGTGTTGCCGTTTTTTATTTGGAGAAAATGCTAAAACATGTTGCAAAAAATGCTAAATATTTTTTAAAAATGCTAAATAAAATGCTAAAATCTATATTTTTCTTTTGAATTCCTTGGGAATTTTGAATTTTTAGGTAACGTACAAAAAAATGTTAATCATAAAAATATGCGAAATGCGAATTTTTCAAGCTAACAGACCCGAAAATATGCTAAATTTAGCATTAAAAATGCTAAAACAGCAACACTGGGAAAGATACCGAAACTTATAAAGTTTTCGAAAACTATCAAAACTCGTGGTAAGCCCTCTGTACACTGGCACGTTATTTATGACAAGAAAAAAGTTTAATTTATGTACAGTAAATACTATGTAATTCGAATTGGTGAGTTTAAGTGTGTGTGGCTGTGTGTGAGTGTGGGTGGGTTATCATGTCACCCCAGTCATAAGAGAAGTATTACGAAAGGGTTGTTTGTTACGAAGCGTAGTCCTATGAGATACTTTCCTTTTTCAGTGTAGGCAACTTTCAGAATATAGATAAGACAAACAAGAAATTCGCTAACATAGGTAGCTCAACTACCAATAGGTAAAGAATAATGGCAAAAGATTTGTTTTTTCAGTAATTGTCAATCGTTTTCATAGTAAACATCAGAGTCACGAATAACGAACAATACAATAAATTGTTTATATTGACTCAATAGTTTGTTATTTTAAACGTGTGTTATTTTATGACAGGGGTCATTTTCCACGGAGGATATCGAGAGTCTTGTCCTGTCTGCATTATTCATGAGGGATAAACGGACAAGACTCCCCCCGAGAGAAATAAACTTGCACAATAACGTTGATAACAATGAATAAAATTGAAGCTTCTTATTTTAATGCAGCTGAATTATTTTGGTGTGTGCGCTTGAATTCAAAAGCTCACTATATTGTATTACTCCAAAAGGTCGGTTCGTGTTTTTTTTTACATTTGTTCGGAAATGTGAGTTTTTTTTACAAATAATTATATTTCAAGGTAGGTAGCTATTTGAAGCAAGTAGAAGTACCGTAGAATACGGTTAATTTGCTACCTACATTAAAATAAGTAACCTACACCAGGTGTCCCTGAAAATGTGAGACTATTTGAATCGTGGCGGGTAGCCATAAAGTAAAAACCCAAGTAGGTAGGTACAGCCATTCTCACGGTTAGCATAAGCAAGTAGGACTACGCGGAGCGCTTATAACAAACACCATTAAACTTTTGCATTTTCTATTGGGCGTGAATTTTATAAATAGCATCGCAAGTACAAAACTCCAACTTTCTACAAAACAACAAACCCTCAAGCTAATTTGCATATCGTGCGGGGCAGCATTGTTGCCGACATTATTCGGCAAATTTTAGTAATTATACGACATTTCGAATACAGTCATTACGACTTTCGTCGCAGTTCCCGGAATCGATTTTTATCATGATGATACATACTTACAAAATTCTGGGATTTGTAAAATGTTACCGAATAAAATTTGTAAGTAAGCCGACCACCATGGCACGGCTCTCATTACCCGTCTCAATTGTAGAAGGTGCTGGTTCGATTCCTGCTGCGGTACAAATGTGTATCTGTAAGTAGGTATTTGTTAATGTTCTGTTTGCCCAGCCGAGCGTGGGGAGGTGTGATTAGGTGTACCGAGAAGTGAGCATGCTTTACAGCTCGGGTACCATTCATGGAGAATGGTAATGGAGAATGGTTTATTCCTCTGCTCCATACATAACCTACAGGTTGGTAGGTGGACGTTAAACTCCTTGTAGATTTTTGATCAGATTCTGTTTTGCTTGTTGTCCTAGGTACGTTCGTTATTATGACAATGTGATTTTTCACTTTGCACAAGTTTTATTTACTGAATTTATATAATAATTTATACTGCCTGACGCTACTTTTGACTTCATTCACTCCGCCACTGGCCAAATTATTCTACGAAGCAAGTACGAAGCTCACCACAAATGGCGGTCGAACGTTCAAGGAGTGAAATTTCGCGTAGTTAGTGGTTTTTGCTGCGACAAAATACTTAGCTTTAGCAATTCGCTCGGTTGTGGTGATTCGCGCACAGCTGTTTAGCCTTCGAGTGAGCTCGGGTTTATCGGATTTTTACCTTGAATTCCGATTACGCTGTTCTGAAAATGGTTAAGCTACAGTGAATTTAAGTTCCTAGTTGTTTGTTTCTTGGATTTTTGACTAAAACTATATTTTAGACTAGTTTCCGCTCGCGGCTTCGCTCGCGTGGTAAGGTGGTAAAAAATATAATTATTTTTATTAATCCAGGTCACAAAAAATATATATTTCAAGTTTCATCCAAATCCGCTTAGTCGTTTTTACATAAAAGAGTAATTAACATTCATCTATACATCCATACTAACAAATTTTCGCATTTATAATATTATTGTAGGAAGTAGGATAGTTGGATAAAGGTTGGATAAAGTAGGATTTGATTAAAAACAATTATGTCGTAAAAATAAGTGGTAAAAATCAGATCATTTGGACAACAGAGTAGGTACTGCCGTAATAATAAGTAGTAAGAAGTCAGATCATTTGAACAGTAAAGTAATCTAATGATTTTTCAGCATCGAAAATACGTACCTAACATAGGTTTTAAGACATTACTAACCAGAGTTTTGTTAAAAGTTTACCTAATAAATAAAATATCTATCTATCTATCTACCGCTTAATCTTGATACGTTTGTTCGATGGACGATTTCGGTCATGCATAACTTTTTATCCAAAATGGATGTTCTGTGATGTCATGATAAATTTTTCTCTTGCAAAAGAAAAAAAAAACAAATTAGGTAGACATAGGTACAAACAGCTGACTAAAATAATGATAAAAAAATGTAGAAAGGTAGGCTTAGTAAGGTAGCTAAGTAGCAGAAACTTTTTCACAGACATGTTTTTCTCTTGGAGGAAATAGGGAAGAGAATTCACTCCGCCTCTCGGAAATTGTTACCTTCAGCTTCAGTCCTTACCTTGTTTACATAATTGGATGCGGGGTGAACTCGGTGTGCAGTTAATTAAAACCTGCAGTTTCGTGTCTTACGTTAAATAAGGAGTATTTTATTTAAATTTTATGATATTTTTTACAGCGTCTACGTGTTTCGCCGCCTATGTAAGTGGATACTTTTTACGGAGAATATTTTTATTTTATTATTTTTGAAGCATTAAAATATCGTCAGTCTTTTATATCATGAACGTCAGTATAAGCACCTATTGGCAAAATCTTTCTCAGTTAATATAGTCACAAAGTATGTACCTATTGGCGAATTTTTTTTTTCAGAAAATATGTAGAGACTATCGAGAATAACCTTCGATTTCCAAAATGTAAAGCTACTCGTTCTTTAATATTCTAGTCTACTTAAATACCTAAGTATAATAAATAAGTAAGTAAAAAATAAGATACCTAAGTATAATATCGAATAAAGATGTAAAGACAGAGTTATCTTCGATTTCTATTGAGTACATACCAAGTCACAACCGAAGTGCTGTTTTAGATATTTACTATTAACAATGACTCGTCAGCAAAATAATTTGATAAACGGTCCAATTTATGCACATGGGCCGTTTAGGGCGTAACGGCATAAATAGAAACCAACGTTCATCGATTTAGTTATTCATTAATCACTGTTACAATCGTAACTGACAGATATCGTTTTTTTTATTTATAATGAGCCAGCTCTTGACTTCGAGGCTTGCATAGGCAAGGATGAGGTCGACGATGGGGCGAGCTTTCCCAGAAGATACCTATTATCTCTCATTTTGAAGCTGTTAGGGTCGTAAAATAATGGAAAAACAGGCGTTGGCAGCCGATTCCATTTTTTAGCAGTGCGCATTATAAATGATGCTTGGAAGCGCTTAGTCCTGTTAAATGGAATATCAATTTGATGCGGGTGGCAGCTTGCAGTGCAATCTTTAAAAGACCGACAAACACGCAACCTCGCGACGATGGCTCAATAGGTACTTATAATAGATGAAAAATTCTATCCCGTAACTGGTTAAGCTAAACAGCCTTTACAAGAACCTGAGTAGGATAGAATAATAATTGCTCATTTTGCCCGGCCATGTCGATCCGGATCACTAATAAATAATATATCCTACTATCCTACTAATATGATAAATGCGAAAGCCTGTGAGTATGGATGTATGGATGGATGTTTGTTACTCTTTCACCCAAAATTATTGAATGGTTTTAGATTAAATTCGGAATATACACAGTTTGTGACCTGGATTCATAGGTTACTTTTTATTCGGGTACCACGCGAGCGAAGCCTCGGGCGGAAGCTAGTTACCTATAATAAGAACACAAGATTTCAGATTGCTGAAAGTCTTACATGAAAATCCTGACTTCCAACTTACAGTAGGTATCTACTTTTTAAGTCTCCAGTCCGCTTTGTATTCAGTCGGCGCGTGCGTCCGAGAGCAGGTGTCGCCAATGCAATATTAACGCGGCTGCAGGACTACGTGACCAAGAATTCTGCCATAATCGTATAGTAATTCACAATATTAGCCGTAATGTGTATCTCAACATTATCAAACTCGTATCGGTATCCTTGTATGGTATGAGTTTCGAATCATATTACTAGATTTCTTTATAGCAAACAAACGGCAATTATCCATTGGAAACTGGATGAGACGAGCTTTGAGCCATGGAGATTGATACCCAGCAGTGGAATAATTAATTTAATTTCTAACACCGACTAATCAAAAGTCATGGATGTTTAGATTCAAGTTGTGGCAGTTCTGGCAAATACTATAGGCCCCTATTTCCTTCCATGAGTGTTGCAAGAAGTAAACAGAAGTAACACCCAAATAATAGGAAGCATATGTTCAATGGTGACAATTATGATCTGGGTCTTGTCATATTATCGCGGGAACCTATTTGGCCCAATCAGATATGGGAAGCTCTAGGGAGCCTTCAACATTATAAAATGACACAAATATGAAAGACATGGACGAATATCTTAACGTGCCTTCCAAACTTCCAATTACATCGCCGGCGGTATTACCTAAGTACTTCTAAGGCGCATAATAAGAAACCAGATACATCAATGACATCGTCAAGATTGCAGGTAATCGGTGGATGGAGAGGGCTCAACTATGTTCAGCAGTGGACTTCGATAGGTTGTTGATGATGATGATGATGCTGAAGGCACATATTGTTAATAGAAATTCGTTTGATGAAAGACTTGCCCGTATGACCTTCCAGCTCTTAGAAAATATACCTACATTCTTACCTTCAAACTTTGGGTTTGCTTCTAAAAATATTTTATTTTAAGTTCTTGGTAATTTCCGGTTTGGATTTTCAAACTGCGATAGCATCTATGGACAAGGTCTGTAGTTATGAAAAAGTATAAGCGGTGAAAATGCTAAATTGTGGGCTTGTGGCCAATTTTAAATCAACAGTTGATGCAAAGAGTTGGTACTTACAAAACTACTAAGTAGGTACAATGTGTTCTTAAAAGTAAAGTAAAAAGGGTTTAGAGTGTATAGAATATTATATGATCGATTCTAGGTAGATCGACCTTCTGAATATTCATTATAGTATAATCTAATTAATTAATTAGTTAGTGTCTAAAGAATTAGTTGATGAACTTTCATCCCTAAAGCTAACACAATCTGATACTAATCCTGAGATACCTCTAAGCTATAATTAGCTTTTTGTACAAAGTAATAAAATTCAGGTTCAAGGTTCCACAAGCGGCTGTGTTTGCTTGGTTTTGTAAATTTAATGAGGATTACTGCGCCTACCAATGCACGGCGCAATGCGAACTTATTAAACTTAAATTTCGCCTTCCCAGCGTTTACACCGACCTTTATAGCGGCTGCAAATTGCCTCTAGGCTGTTACAGAAGAAAGTATAGTTTAATAGACAATATTTCCACTTTAACCAACCAACGTTGTTAATCTTCAAATCAACAAGTGGTTCTTTTATAGGTAATGTAGACATTATTTGCATCAGTTGAAATAATATTTTTCTTAACTATTTGAATAAGACTTAGGTAATATATTTGAGCTATTAAGACCATTAGGAAGCGCTCTTGGTGTGGCTTACTTCGTTTTTCTTAGTCGATGATCTGAGTTACACTCCGTCCGGTCACTTGGATGGATGACCGTTTAGTGGCATTTAGATCTGAGCGCTTTTGTGCTTCAGAAGGCACTTAAGACAACTCTGGTGTCGGAGTTTTTAGTTCCAAGGCATGGCTTAGCGATTGAAAAAAACTGGGACCTACATCTTACGAAAAATAAAAACTGAAAACCTTATCTTACCTTACGAAGCCAAGTTAATAGGTAGATTTTATAAATTTATAGTCTGAAACATTTGGCATCTGTACAGGTATCGAAGGTCTTTATTATAATTATTATTATTTACCCATAGCTGTCCCCACTGCAGGGCAAAGGCTTCTCATCACTTCTTCTACTCTTCGAAGTGGAAGAAGTGATGAGACTTAACGCTGTGATAGGCCATGTCGATAAATATGAGTCGAGCTCGTCCCGCTATCTAATTCTAAGACGAAGATAAGAAGCTTACTTTGTATGGCGTTAACATGAGAGTTAAACAAGCGTGCATGGGCACTTTACTACGGTATAAAATAACCCCAGATATTTACAACCCTACCAGTAATATTGGGTAAATCATCATTTAAAAATGTGATAGCAATTTCGGTGAAGTTCGTTTCTTTATTGCGGGGTTCATCTTGATTGCTCAATCACATCTTCGGTGTAATATTTTTACAGGTATTGCTTATCCTAATATCACCTTATGCTTTATTGGTACTATAGTGTAAGTACTCAGATATCCATGACACTCAGGAGAGAATCCTAGTAAAGGTTAATGGTATGCATATTGTTATTGTTTTATTTATATTACAGATATGTATATATATGTGTATATTATATATATATGTAAGTCGCTACAAAAAAATACATTTATGAGTATCTAATCATTAATCATGTGGTTCACAAGATACAAGCTCTGCTTAGTTTGGGGCTACGTGATGCGGTGTAATAGTGTCCAGCATGATTTATTTATTATTATTTTTCTACTTTATTTCACGATAAAATGATAAAACCTCTCAAAATTAGAGGGACCCAAGGGAACTTGGGTATCCCACATTTGTGTCATATCGATGTTTCCTCTGTGTTCTGGAAATATATAGGATATAAATAGGTACCTACGTTAAGCGAAAGAGTAAAAAAAATATTCGTTTTTTTACGATACAAAGAACATCATCGGTGTTTGTAATAAAGTACAAAGGCATAACGGTAGGCATTATTTATAAAATGTTGGATTAAAAAGTTAAACGCTAAAACATTTTAAAAGCTGCAAACGTTATTTCCACCTAATTGCTCCTTGCTCGGGAAAGCGGAAGTAGGAAGGTTTTTGTTAAATTTTCATAAAAAGCTTTTATATTTTGCACGTAGGATTCCTACCTACTAGCCACTTCAAAGTGTATTTGTGCCGCAATGTAATGAAACCGTGCGTAAGCGGAATCAGAGTTGCATACGAAAAAAGTCGGATAAAAAAAAGGCGTTTGGAATCCTTTATTCTTACAATTTCTTTTGAATTTTTGCCTCTTGTTTTTTGTGTAACATTATAAGTATATAATTCTCAAAGTTTTCTGATAAAAAATCTCTTGCGCTTAAAAACTGGACTGTGAGGATAAAAATGCAGGCTACTAATTAAGCTTTTCGTTAATAGAACAAGAATTTCTTTCTTGTAAGAATTTATATCGAAACTTGTTGGTTCTGGAGATCTAAACATGTTTGTTCTGAAGTTAAGTACACATCGTTAAGTTTAACATTACTTTGCAAGTTTGTCACACTTTATTTACCATTTTTTTAGTTTTACCTAGACAGTCTCCGACTCTGACTATTACTTGATTCTGATTTTAAGTTGTGATTATTGACGGTAGCAAATACTAGTGATTGTGATTTCTAGATATATACATAAGTATATAATTTCAAGAATCAATCAATTCTATAAATCAGCAGTTTAAATCTTCTAATACGTATTCAGATTTGTGAAACCTCGAATTAAAACTGCTAAAAGGCGGTGAAAATAGAATTTAAAATTAGAGATAAAATTTTAAAAGTAAAATAATTACTTACCTACTTACCCATATCAAAAACTTGTTTTTATCTCAAACGAAATAAAGTCGTCATTTTGACTTCAACTTCCATTTCCAAATTGAACTAGAATCGCACTTCCACCTTAACCTCAATTTAGACCTCAAACTTAACTTCGTCCTGCGATTCTACCTCCACCTCGACTTTAACTGCATATCCACCTTGACCTTGACCACAACCTCAGTCTCAACCACGACCTCGACTTTGACTTCGACTTCGACCTCGATTTCGACATTAGACATTACTAAAGAGAACATAATGGAAATGAGCCACAACATAATAAGTATCATGTAATGTGATATAAATTGAGGAATTAGCAAAAATTACTCCTGTTAATCCCCCAACTGTAAATAAAAATACAAATCCTATACTTCATAAAATTGAACGCTTCAAATCAACTTTTCCAGCCAAGCTAACTCAAAATATAGTCATCCCTACTTTTTTGCGTGAATTATTATACCTCTAGCTACAGACTGAGCATGCACTCTTTGCATACAACCCCACTTCAGGTTCCTGATGCGGGACAATGGATACGAGTTTGTGTTTGAATTTATTTTTATTTCCATGTAACTATGTAGTGGTTCGTTTCACTTGGTCAAAGGCTACGAGGACTCTTGTTATATATGTTCGAATTTTACAGTGCATGCTAAGTATTGTTAAACCCTCACAAATAAGGAGAACAATGCATTATGTCTATCGAGATAGTATGTCTATATAGTCCTGCTAAGGATACTTAGGAACAAGCTAAAGACGATAAGGAAGAAAAACTAAAACACCCATCGCGTCTCGTTGTTTTGTATTATTGTGTCACTGGCATCGAGATAGTAGGTACTCTATAGATTCATAGTCTCCAAGTGAAAACATTAATAACAAAATGCCACATTTGTACCAATTTAAATATGTCGCTTGAAAATTGTTCATTGTCGGCGCGATAGGCTGCGTGCACGGAGTTTTGGTATGTACTTTAATGTCTTTTTTGAAGGTAGTAGAGTTCTTTGTTGAGGGCTTGTCCGGGGAGGTACTGCCACCATGCCTATTTCTGCCGTGAAGCAGCTGAGCTGTGTTTCGGTTTAAAGGGTGTGGGTGCCGGTGAATTAAACAAGAGGCTTATCATCATCATGCCTCAAGTTGATGGACTTAGGGCGTTGCATCGTAGAGCACGAAAACCTGATCTGAGCTGCAATGCTTTGTGATAGGTAATGGTTACCACTTAAAATTAGGTGGGCCATGCGCTTGTTCCATCTTCAAGCAGTACAAAAAAAACGTAAGACACCTAGTCTATATGTTGAAGACGATTATGAAGAAAAACTTAAAAACCCATCGCGTGTCGTTGTCGTGTCACTGCTTTATCGTGAGATACTTTGCAGTGGTATCGCGGCGAGATCCAGCCTTGCTTTTAGTTTATGAATCTGCATGTTAAATATAAAGAAAAGCTCTGAGAGTGGACTAACAACATTCTTTACCAACTGGCACTACGTACTCAGATAATGTCTGAATCCTATAATAAAAACGAAAAGAAAATTTGACAGACTGTCAAGAAAAAACGAAACGTCTTCGGTATGTAACGGTATATTTAAAAAAAACCGGCCGTAAGTTTATTGGCACCTATGAGACGTTTTTTCTGCTTTAGGTATTTCCGTTTAGCACAGTCTGGAAGGAGCCTACTGAGCATACTGTGCCTGTTGTTAGATAATAAATGAGCTCTTACCTTTATTCCTCACTGTAAGAAACTACTAAAAAGTAGGTACACATAGTCTTCAAATAACCAACCTTTTACATTTATGATTGACTAGAAAATTTCCTTACGCCTTGTAATTCTACTGGACCTCTATAATGAGGTTCTTTAAATGAGATTACGTATGAAAGTTGGCTCAGAAACTAACTAGAGATGACTCATTATGAATGAAATTGAAGTTCTCAGAATTCTAGGTAAGGTTTCAATAGCCCGTTCCACTTATGCAACTAGGAGAGTTAGCTTTTCGCATTGACTGTACGGATTTGAATGTGCAAACTAACTTAGCACTATGAATAGATGCTACGGCCTGCTTTATATCTTACTAGTCCTAGGTACCCGTGCGGTTTCACTCGCATACCTAAAGGTTGATCAATGATCAAATCAAATGGGAGTACATTCAATGTTTTCGGTATCAAACAAAATATTATTAAATAATCCAACACGGACATTGTGAGAAGGCTCAGAAGAATTAAACCTTTTGTGTTAGTGTAGTGATAACGATTGTGTAATTTAGTGATAGTGCTACTACTACTTTTAAAGAGCACATGAACAAAGTGACTTCAGCTTAAATAGAGACAGTAAGAAAAGTTTTTAGTACCCAATAACTCGGTATAAATCTAGGTACCTAGATTTTGCCGAATTGATCTGCTATCTTCATACGCTCCCCAAAAGCACTTAGCTCAATTAACCTCAATTATGAATTGATTTCGCTAACTATCATTAGATCGAAATAATCTGCTTTGTTGCACTCAGCCCAATTGCTATTTGTACCGGGCTAGAAATACCGAGCCGGTCGTGTCTTTCTCATGAAATCTAAGCATAGTCCTGAAACCATTTGTTTAACCTAGTGCACATAATATAGGTACACTAAAAACTTATTATAAAAGCTAGATATTAGGCAGATAGAAGAGACAGGGAGAGAGAGATAGATGATACCGATTCGACAAAGTTTAACTCGCTCGATCCAATACAACTAAGTTATAACATATGTACAAACATATTTGTACGGTGTCTTACAATTTCCGGTTGTTGCTATGATTTGCAGTTGTTGCCATGGTATAAGCGAAAGTTTACGGTTCTCGTCATTTTATTAATATCAACTATGTTCGGTGTCAGCGTCAGCCTGGCGACAAACTAACGTGAAGTGAAATAAAGAGAATGATGATAGCATTCTTCAGTTAGCACCCTATCCTAAATGAGCTAAAATTGCGCATAATGTAGATCTAGAACTGATATATAGGCTACTTTTAATCCGGGTACCACGCAAAGCGAGGCTGCGGTAGGAAGCTAGTCTCTCATTTACGATCAAAAGTGCCAGATAAACGAGCATAAGCTGAGCTAGTTCTGCTAGACTGCAAGATAATTCCAGACCCTGTAACTAACTGAAATTACTGACACGAGCGACATCATTTACTTTGTCAATTTATCGAGTAAGTAGAGCAGTGAGTAAAGTGAAAATTTTGTAATGAATTCAGCACTTGAGGCACGAAGTTCGTGTCATAGTAAGTACTAATTTATACTGCAGTGTTCAGAAAAGCATGAATTTTGACAATGGATAGAACACGTTTGTCTGACACTTTCTTAATCTCTAGGATATTTATAGCGTAGGTACAAACATAGTTAATATTTGAGATAGAACCCCAAACTACTTAGCTCTAAATTCCTGGCAAATCACATAACCCATCTATGGTTAAATGACTGTAAGGAAATTGTTTTTTTATTGAACACAATTTTGAAAGATGATGCGTTGAACGTTACAATTACGTCACAAATACGAGATACAAATGAAACAGTCTTGTGCGTTAGTATACTAAGTAGAAACAAAAAATGTTTACTTTCCTAGTTCAACCATTCCAGGACCAATACCAGACTATCCTTTAGAATTTCATGTTGTTGCAATACTGGAAATTTAAATCTATACGGGATCGAAGTTTAGTTGTTACCTACGTAACAGAACTTGCAGTTTGTATGTGTAACTATTGCTCAACTAATAAGTTGGATGGAGATAGTTTCAGATGGAGCTTTAAATTACAATCAAATAGTTGTTATATGGTTTAACTGGTTTTATATAGGTACCCACTTCTTGTAGATTTGTTTGTAGATCACGGGAGTTACGTTTTACTTACATGTTTAGGAAGAACTCGAGTGTGTTAGAATATGCTACTCAAAATCCTATAACATGGCAAACTGGTGTACTAAAGAGGTTTTCACCTGCCTCTTTGGAACCCAAGCAAATCTCACATCAACTTCATCTGCCCTGCTCAATAACAAACGAGGCTCTGGAGGTCGGCAATCAAAGATGGCCGCCTGGTCACCGACGGACAGCAGCTTCGGTGGTGAGAGAAGCTCTCATGCCCAGCGTGGGAATTATGGGCATGTCCCTGTACCTATTATGAGATGCCTATGTCCAGCAGTGAGCTGATATGCTGATATTGTTGAACACCCACTGAAATCCAGCACGAAATTTTCCCATGTTATCATCGAATGTTGCTGAAATTTCCAAACTTATCGATCAAAATAATCTGGCAACGTTACAGCTCTACAACCAGCTTTTCATTTCCGTCAATAAATTGCTTAAACCACGTGAACCTATCAATAAATCCAGCCATAACCGACAGTTGAAATGAGAAAGTTATGGAAGTTCATACAACTTTCATAGCCAACGTCACACCGCAGACGTGACGGCAACTTTGTAAGCACGAGAATAGATTGATCTTAGCAATGAAATTTTAAGGGATAAATTGGAAATTAGATAATGTATATTACGAATAGGTACGTTTTTATACAATTTTAGTCAGTCATGGCGTTTTGATACATTCAGCCTCTTATGGAACCACCACACACAGCTTAAGTATATTTAGAAATAGCCTGTTGACGAAACGCTCCTAGTCCGAGGCCCAATGAAAGGAATTCCATGATTTTCCAATAAGCAAATAAGGAGTTTCACCAGGGTACAGGAAAACATCGTCCACTTTATTAAAAAATTATCACCTCTGCGTCTAATACGCCATCCAACACATATAGTATTGGGATCACCGACTAGCCTGCCAAGCTTTGTGAATATGGCAGCTTCTGTCAAATAGAGGAAGGACATAAAATATAACAGTTTAATTGGGCTAAAGAAGAAGATATTGTTTTATGGTAAAATTATACCACTATGTATCATTATTTAAGATTATATCTTGCCCTAAATAACGACGATGGCATAGCGTCACTGAACTGCGACTGGTGATGATGCTGTCATGGCTGGGCATCAAATTAGCTGACGTCAAACCTTATACTTACCTAGGTAAATAATCCAATAACAAGTTATACTCAACCACAGGGACAAATCTTAGAACAACTTTATGAACTTTATTGAACTTGAAAAGGACAAATTGAATTAGGCTGGCTGGTGAGCTAATTGTGGACCTTCACGTAATGTAAAGAAACCCTAACTTCTTTGTTTATAAACGAGGTAAAGGCATGGATATATATTTATAGGCACTGTTACACGTCAGTACATTTTGGCTTCAGTTATACACTTATTATATGACTGACTGAAAATCTTAAATTCCTAACTTTTTAATTATAAAATGATGTGAAATGAATCGCATTCACGGTGTCAGTATCGAAACCGTTCTGCAAATGATATAGGGTACCTTTTATCCAGAAAAAAATACATTTTCCGAGGGATCAAAATTTACTTTTAATGAGCGATGCCGTGGTCAAAAGCTATATTTTTTATATTTAATGTAATGTAGAAACAAAGATAAATTACGCAATATTGCAAAATGGGATTATAAAAACACGATGAACGCTAAGCTGCTACTTATAAAAAATATTTCTCATAACAACTCATAGCGATGCGAACAAACAACAAAAAAATGCTCTATAAATCTTATAAAACTCTTTCATTAAAAAGAACTAGTTAAAACTTTTAGAGCTCTTTTCAAATTTTTTTCTACCCTTTACAAAAGTGTCGGAAGACTAATGAAAAACTCCGCGTAGACAAAGAGTGGGTTTGAGGCATTTCGTTGTTACATTCGCAGTCGTAAATATAAATACTCGTGAGTAATTTTAATAACATTCCATACATTCCTTCTATTCCCGAAAGAAATCTAGCATTAACTTCGATTATTCTATAAATTCTTAGGTTTCGCAGCGAGTTCTTGTGATCAAAGACTTGGGTGTTTATTTGTATTTCAAATTGATGTTCGACGTCTAAATCAAACAGCATAATAAAGCTTAAAGCAATAAATAAAGCCTTTTTTACTCAGGGAGAATGTAGCTTTCCAATGGTGAAATATTTTTTGAAATCAGCACAGTAGTTTTTGAGTTTATTCATTACAAACATATGCACTCACAAAAGTACAAGTTTTTCCTCTTTATAATATTAAATAATAATAATAATATATAGTAAAATAGTGTAGATTATCTACTAACTTATTAATAGTATGTACATTATTTTATTTTATTTTCAGCACAGTCTTCAGCATATCTGAAACCTTTCCTTACATGACGTTTTCAAGGATTACCACTATAGTTTTATCAAAAAAAGTATGAACTTGTTTAATAGGTACTTGAACCTACTAAATTTATACGGTAGGTAGGCAGTCCATCTCTGTCTAAGAGTGTTCTGTCTCACTCACTCTTACAACTGGCTCGTGCAAAAGCACATTCAGGTTCCGCGTATGCTTTATATAAAAATTGAATAAATAGAATTAAATACTTTCAAAAACAGTGCTGTGTACAGTGTAATATGTGACAATCCTAAGTGTACTAGTGGAAAACTGTGGTTTTCCTTGAAATCCTGAACACAATTCATCACTATTTTTCTCTACAGTACAACGGTATCTTTCTGCAAAATTATTATTTTCATCTGTGATTATTCCAGAAAGGAAAACTGTGCCAAGTAGGTTAAAGTTTCTGCGTCCATTGGGACCCGATGAAATTTAATTGTAATCAGAGCGCTGGAATACAGGCCACGAATGTTTGCAATAAAGTTATTTTAGTCCTGTAATTTTTTGAGCATATAATTTAACTTAGGACCGAATTGTGAATAATAAATCTCAACAAGATTTGATATAAAAAATTGTACCATATGACTTTTCAAATTTTAAATCAATCAATCTCATAGTTATTTGTAGGCATCTACGTATTTGTGAAATTGAAAATACTGTTTGTAAAGACCAGGTATTAAAAAAAGTACTTGATAAAAAAAAAAACACAAAACAAACAAACTTAATAAACATCAAGGCTCCTTCTTATTGATTTATACTTTTTTGCACAATAAATGTAACAAAACCAGCTTTTATTTACAGGTTAAACCCATAGTTTGTTGTACGATTGCGTGCTTCAATTAACAAAAACCTTAACTTCCATACTTATAACTACATCTATTTAATAATAACCTTATCATTTATTTAGTTATATTTTATTGCACAATTAAGTTGAAAAAACAAATATTGCAAAATACAAAGCCCTTGGACTTTTATACAAAATGTTTACCTGCAGTATATTTTATCCAAAGACGATGTCAATCTGGACTGTTGTTAAAGCTTAATAGGAAAAAGACTCCACGAGATAGGTACCTAACCTATACAGTGTGCAATATTTAAACATCTACCACCTCTGTACCTTATTTACATGTATTTGATGCAATAACTTTTACTAACTTTTTATTACGAGACCTAAACCTTGACATTCACCAGAGTTAAAGTTAAGTTTTCCATCCAGCTTATCTCCTAAATTAACGTAGTGTATTTGTAAACTGCGTGGATGGTGTGAAATAGGCCTCCCGGCGACTCTCGTGGTAACGAGCCAATCGGGAGCCATTTGTGTGAATCAACACAGACGCACATCATGAACCTCGAGAAGTTTTCCTTGTTGCAATCAACAATCTTAGCTTGCTAAGTATTTTGCAAATAACTATATGTGTAGAAGTTTCTTACCTTACCTTTTGTAGATTACTGATTCAAAAAGACAGTATGTGTCATACAGAAAAATGTTTCTGATTCAACCTCTTTCATCATCATCACCATCATCAGCCTATATTCGTCCACTGCTGGACATAGGCCATTGCCTAATGAGCCATTTCATTGTCATCGCCCTGTCCTGAGCTCGACGCATCCAGCTTCTGCCAGCAGCCTTTCGCAGATCATTTACCTAGCCGGAAGGCCTTTTTAGTAGGTATAAATAAAATCACAATAAAATTAAAAATGTGGAAGTTTGATGTGAGGATGGATGGCTGGATGGATGTATGTTTATTACTCTTTCACGCAAAAACTACTGAACCGAATTAGATTAAACTCGGAATATACATACCAATTTTGTGCTTGGATTAACATCACATAGGATACATTTTTATTCGGGTACAACGCCAGCGAAGCCGCGAAAGGAAGCTAGTACATAAATATTGCTGGAAATTATCACACAGCGTCATATAAAATCCCAAACTAAGCACAGCTTGTACCAAGGGGTAAGGTACTAAGCTTGTACTAAGAGTTTGTTCCCATTGCGAACCACATCACATAGATACTACATATAAAATTTTAAATACATAATTTTTATTCATAGAAAACATAGACCCGAGACAAATATTATTTATTTGCAAATAATACTAACATTTATCTTGCAGGGCGGGAATCGAACCAGCAACCTTCTGCGTCTCAAATGGTCTTTCGCCCACTTCGCCACAGAGCTGGTCAACATATCATGAAGGAAATAAAAACATCCAAACTCTTTGGTATCAACATGCTTCAACCCAAAGAGGTTGTTTTTTTTCTTATGCCTTAAACCATGGAATAGTAATACATATAAACGTACGACGTACCTACTTAGGTAACCTCCTTGGCTTCAACGCACTCATTATAAGAACATGCCACGTTATATAAATTAATACAAAAAAAACATCCAAACCACAAAAGATACATATTTCTTTTGTGTCCAAACTTTTTGGTATCAACATGCTTCGACCATGGAATAGTATTAAACTTACATACGACGTACCTACTTAGGTAACCTACTTGGCTTCAACGCACAGATTATAAGAACATTAAGAACATGCCACGTTATAGCTATACAATTACATGGAATAAATAGCTCAAAACTATTATCTTTCCAACTAGAACGGAAAATGATGTTATTCTAGCGCAGCTCTCCTAGTCTTATTTCCGACAATTAATGTAGAAACTTCCCTGGCTCCGGATGCAGGATTCTGATTTATGCTAAGAGCTCTGCGGTACACTCGGCAAACACAATCCCTCAAAGTATTAATTTATTATGAAAATTATTTTCTCACTATATAAACTCATTTACTTATTGAAAATCAAGTTGACGGCCTGGCGCAGAGGGCGAAGGTCTGCCTGAGACGCAGAAGGTAGTGGGTTCGATTCCCGCTGCGGGACTAATGTTTGCATGTTCTGTAGATATTTGTCTCGGTCTGGGAGTTTTCTAGGTATGATTACTATTTACAAAAAAAAATATATGTGTGTAGTATATCAACCATGTGGTTCCCATAATACAAGCTCTGCTTAGTTTGGGGCTACATGATGCTATGTGATTACGTCCTGCATTATTTATATTAATTTTTATATTTAAGTTTTTTTTCTCTAGTCTGCCCATGGAATTACCCAGAGTACTCACGTACTAAACCTCCTTGAGTCAAACTCAGGGTAAACTCAATGACCAGTGCTTCCACTTTCAACCCACAACTTCCAAACTACCCAATATTATTTTTCCCCGTTCAATCAAAAACATATGCTCCATTCTACCCAGTCAAAAAATCTAAGACACAGTGTATTCTAAACACTACATACACAGTAATATTTATAAAAAAAATATCTTGATGCAATTATTACCTACCTAACTTTAAATATGGAGGTAATAATATTTTATGCTAATGTTTATGCTCACTTCAAATATGCACGTGCAATTCCTAGAATTATGTTAGTAGGTGGACTTATATTGAACAATAGTTAACCCAATCAACACCACACTAAGGACGACCAGCGTTTTTCTTATTTAATCGGGTAAGTAAGAATATGCCTGTTCTTTTCTTTTCATCATTAGGCCTCTTTCTACCTTTTCTATCTCACCTGTCACCCCTGTCAGTAGTTCCTAGACCTACTAACCTAGTTTGCATTTTAAATGGCAGAAAATGAAGTGACTTCCATTTCTAATAGTGAGATCAATTTGAATTTTATTCAGTCAAATTGTGGCGGATAAATTTGATGCACAATGTATATAAGTTTTATAAAAACCGAGGAAACCGTGGTGGAAGATAGTGTGGCGATGTGTAAAAGCATCCTAGCATTTTTACAGTTTGCTTCTAAATATACACTGAACAAGTGTTATCAAAGAAACGGTTCGCGTTTGCGAGCGAGTCAATGAAGCAGAACCTCTTAGTACTCAAGTGCTAAGAGGGCATATCAAAGAAATTACAGATTGTATTTTACCATGGTTAATGAAGTATAAAATTTTAAAAAGATATATTTATTGAGAATGTAAATATTCCATTACAAATCTGCAATATTTGGGTAACAAAATAAATAAATACATACAACAACAACAACTGATTGAGTGAATTCGAAAACCCGGTTTTTTTCTGGCTATATACGCGCCCTTAATAGAAATAAGGGGGGGTGTAAGGGGTTCCAACACCCATCTTTGGAACCCAAGCCAACCTCACCTGCACGTGGTGCATGCTGCTAAACAACGAACGGGGCTCTGGCGGCCGGCTGATTGTGGCATAGCACAGCCTAAATCGGCACATCTAAATCCCCTGGCCACCGACGGGCAGCAGCGTCGGTGGTGCGAGAAGCTGTGCCCTGCGATCCCCAACCCGCATGCCCAGCGTGGGGATTATGGGTATATCCCCCTTTATTAGGGGAGGCCTATGTCCAGCAGTGGACTGATATAGGCTGGTGTGGTGGTGGTAATAGAAATAGACAAATGCGTGAAAAATACGAAAACAACAGGGATCTAGATTACACTGACTATTATTTGAACAAGACTGATTTTATTAATACAAATATTTATAATAGGTGATACTTCACTTCACTTCACTTCTTTATTAAATGGCTTCTGGGATAGTTATCCACAATTTCGCCAGTATCAAGTATAATAATTGTTCATAATAATATGAGGCAACGTAGTACGGTTTATAAGTTCAGTCGTCCAGTCTTCGGTCAGGTCCTGTTTTCTGCTATAGCCATGGCGACTATAACAAAAGACGATCGGATCACAATTTTCTTCATCAGAGAATTCCCCTTCAATCTTCTTTTATTCCATTTCACTAATACTTGTGTCTTATAACTAACATTTATCGGTTATAATACCATGAATATTAAACGACATACATTAGAAAAACACTAGAAAATAAAATTTAATAAAATTGACAACCGTCGTACAAGATGAAAAACATGGTGTCCAATAGGTGACACATCTAACTCAGTATTTCATTGTGTCATTTATTTGAATTTAAACAATAGAAATTAGGAATAAGACAAAGTGGAACTTAAATCAAATGTTTTGGGTCGAACGGAATAAAATACCTATTGGGTAGAGAAATCTGGGGTCGAACGAGGAAGCACATGGTGCAATGGTGCATTGCAATGGTACGTAAATTGCCGCGCAGGGCAACGGTAACTTTTATCTGTTTACAGTTTATTTTAAATCTGTAATGTATTCATGTATGTACCTACGTGTAAATCTAGTGCTTAAATCTAAATTTCCACACGGTAAATTTTTGGTATGAACATTCAAATATGGGATCAAGAATACTTCAACCAGACGCATAGTATCGTAAACGTAACAAAAAATTTGGCCAATGACAAAGTAATTTCAAACGCTCTCTCATTGGCCAAAATTTGACGGCTTTTCAAATTTTAGCCAGTGAGAGTTTTCATGATTGTGTGCCTCAGTTCAAATGCTACAATTTAATGCACCGCACTTCCACAGATGAACTCCAAGGGTTAAAAGAAGTGGAAGTAGAATAAACTCAAATAAAAGTCAAATCAGAATTTATATTACAAAACTTACATTGCAATCCCAGATGTATAGAAAAGAACAAGTCCTGTTTTAAACTCGCCCACTATATGCCAAGTTATATAAAATTCAGGTGAAACAGAAATTGAGTTATTCCATTCCTTGTTCTAGTTTTGAAATTTTCAAAGTTAGAGAGCTCGTGAACCGTTGTCTCATGGAAGATTCTAGATTCCAGACCTAGGTTAAATTAGCATGCTAGTCACCAGGATTTGCGTTCGAGATATTGCTGCTTTTAGGGTTCGGTGCCTCAAAAAGAAAATAAGGAACCCTTTTAAGATCCTAATAATATCGTTGTCCGTCTGTCTGCCTGTTGGTCAAGACCATTTTCTCAGGAACGCGGAGGTATTAAGTGTTAATTAATCAAATACCCTGGTTTTCAATACCATTATCAATATTTTTTCGAGCTGTTAAAAAATAAAACTTCTAATTAAACGCAATTTTATGTCACATAATTTGATACTCGGGTAGGAATCGAAACCTACAGGGTACTTCCCGTTGATCTAGAATCATGAAATTTGGCAAGAAATGTCTTACAGATCAAGTAAGGGAAACAATCCGAAAGCTGTAAATTCGTAGTTAAATCACAAAATTACCTCATACCTACAAGATTGTACAGAACCCTCTGAGCATGAGTTTATTATTTATATTTAGCCGGTTTTTATAAAAAAAAAACACGAGTCATGTTATACCTGAAAGGCTGTTTTTCAGTAGATTCAAAGCACTAACTATATATAAAGCTACAGCTTGATCTTTCAATGAATGAAACATGTTTGAAACGAGCTTCAGTTAGACCTAGTTTAATTTATCTAAATGCGAAAGATTACACGAATGGACTGTTAAATCTGTAATTACAGAATATTCGTGACCACATTGGTAACCAAGTCTGATACGATACCAACACCAGCTCTTAAATTTATATCAGGTAGGTATAAATCTCTGGGTTGGAGATCGCAGGGCACAGCTTTTCGCACCACTGCTGCCCGTCTGCGATCTGGGAACTTAGTTGTGCCGGTGAACTATTAGCCTTCAGGACCTGAAATCCCATCTGGTGTGGTCCCATAAATTGCAGCTCAGGCACTGAACCCACTTCTCCACATTCATAGCTAGAATAATTCGCGTCTCAAATTATGCAGGGCGTGTCTGAGGTATCAGGTATCCGAGCGGATCTAAATCTATTCATTATCAGGTTAGTTTTCTAGATATTCTTCACTTTTGGAGCTACTAATTAACCGACTTCAAAAAGGACGAGGTTCTCAATTCGTCGGAACCATTTTTTTCGACTTTTTTTTATGTATGTTCATCGATATATCCTTCAATTGTAAGCCGATTTTCAAAATTCTTTTTTCGTTTTATCCTTCACAGGTGGTTCCATATAAATTTTATTCCTGAGGAATTGGTGTTTTTCGCGGAAAACTCCAAAAACCTCATCCTAACTTGTAATTTTCGCCCTATGATCACCAATATCTCCGTCAATTGTGAACCGATTTTCAAAATTCTTTAGGGCAAGAATTAAGAAGTGATTTATTTGAAGTCGGTTTATATTTTATAAAAAATATAGTTTTAGTTTATAGTTGTAGAAGTAACATCTCTTCGGGATTGTTGAGCACCGCTGCCGCTGCATCCTGCACCATCTTGACTGCGTCGGACAACGCGTCCACGTCCGCGATCACGTCCGCGTCGACGTCCGCGTCCACGGCCGCGACCTCGTCCACGTTCACGAGTCTCAGCTGAGCGCACATAATCGCTCAGTTGCTTTTAATACGGTCAACTAGTGATCACTTTTTGTGATTGCCGTTCGTCCTCGATAGGATATCAATGAATTCTTCAGAGTCCTTTACGAATATTTTCAATGTAATTCTAGGCACTAAAAATGTTCTTACTGCCTTTTTATAAACCCATGACCTTAGATCTCACGGCTTCCACAGCTTTTTTCATTCGTTCAGGATCCCAAGTTTTCCTTTTCTTCGCAGGTGGAGAGCATACACTTTGCAGAGGCATCTAAAGATTTAAAAATATTTTTTTATCAAGAAATATTACTATACATGTTATTTGGTCCCCGGGGCCATAATTAAGGCACTGTGAGGGGGCTAAATTAAAAATACAATCTAAAAACAACCCAAGTAAATACTAAAATACAAATTTTGTCGCAAATTACCTTTAAGGCCCAGGTCACACATATCGGGCAAGGACATGGCGCGGACATGGCGCGGACGTGGCACGGACGTGGCGAGGACATGGCACGGGCATGGCGCGGACATGGCTCGGACATGACGCAGAAATGACGTGACAGAGGCACAAGTGTAGTGCAGTCTGTTTTCCATTATCGATGTGTCAGCATGTCATCCTCAGAAGACGAAGATGCTCTTGCTCTCGTGGATACAATTAATTAATATACAGATCAGGGCCCGTACAACCCCGATTTCGAGCTAGTTGCTTCGAAAGTGAAACCCCTTCATTGGGTTATACAGTTGACGGGATTACCCTTTCGTTTGGGTATTCTCCTTTCCCTTCTCCTTTATTCCTCCTTCATAACACAAGCGAAAGTGTAACCCGTTCCTTTTGGTTTTCAGTCGATAGGGTTACCCTCTTATGAGGTTAAAAGAATGAATATAGTTACCTCTTGATAGGTTTTTTTGAATGTTACACAATGTTTATCATTACGCCTGACACTGGGTGGGGGAATTTAGATTTTGACTCTTGATTTATGTCATCAATCATTAGGTATTAGTTCGGATCGCTTTATTTGGTTGAAGGAAGAGCGTCACTGCATTAAAGAAAAGTTTTGAAAACATAAGGAAAGTGCTGTGTTTCAGTCAGTTTTCATTGGTCATCATCACAGAGTATGCGTTGTGATATACGAGACCCGCAGTCAACATATTAAAAAGAAAAAAACATGGTTTTTCAGTTTTCATAAGTCATCAGTTATGTCATGACTGAGGCCCGCAGCCAACATGTTAAAAAGAAAAAAATGTGTTTCAGTCAGTTTTCATAGAGCATCATCGCAGAGTACTCTGCGTAGCGTTATTTTTTATTTTTATTGTATTTATTAGGCAAAGCCAACAGTACACATAATGAGCATTTTGTAAAGCGTTATGTCCGAGACCCGCAGTCAACGTGTTAAAAAGAAAAAATATGACCTTCAAAACTATTTTGAATAATAATTTTGGATTGTCACTGTCACTATCACACTCAACTCAACTCAAAGCTCCACTCGAAATTCATTCCACAAATTCATCTGTAAATGGTTATATCTCTGGAACTACTCATCCTAGACTAGCCGTTAATTGCTCAAAAGATAGCTATCGACAAGATCTTTATTTTTAATGACATATGTCAAACTTGAATTTGCTATATCGCGAGAAGTACTCATCCTAGACTTGCCATTACTAGCTCAAATGATAGCTACTAATAAAATCTTAATTTTCGATGACAGCTGTAAAACTAAAAACTGTCATCGAAAATTAAGATCTTAACAATAGCTATCATGTGAGCTAGTAACGGCAAGTCTAGGATGAGTAGTTCTCGAGATATGGTCGATTTAAGTTTGACAGCTGTCATCGAAAATTAAATTCATGTCAATAGCAATCATTTGAGCTAGTAAAGGCAAGTTTATGATGAGTAGTTCTCGAGATATGGTCGATTTAAGTTTGACAGCTGTCATCGAAAATTAAGTTCATGTCAATAGCAATCATTTGAGCTAGTAAAGGCAAGTCTAAGATGAGTAGTTCTCGAGATATGGTCAATTTAAGTTTGACAGCTGTCATCGAAAATTAAGTTCATGTCAATAGCAATCATTTGAGCTAGTAAAGGCAAGTCTAAGATAAGTAGTTCTCGAGATATGGTCGATTTAAATTTGACAGCTGTCATCGAAAATTAAGTTCATGTCAATAGCAATCATTTGAGCTAGTAAAGGCAAGTCTAAGATAAGTAGTTCTCGAGATATGGTCGATTTAAATTTGACAGCTGTCATCGAAAATTAAGTTCATGTCAATAGCAATCATTTGAGCTAGTAAAGGCAAGTCTAAGATAAGTAGTTCTCGAGATATGGTCGATTGAAGTTTGACAACTGTCATCGAAAATTAAGGTCTTGTCAATAGCTATCATTTGAGCTAGTAAAGGCAAGTCTAAGATGAGTAGTTCTCGAAATATGGTCAATTTAAGTTTGACAGCTGTCATCGAAAATTAAGTTCATGTTAATAGCAATCATTTGAGCTAGTAAAGGCAAGTCTAAGATAAGTAGTTCTCGAGATATGGTCGATTTAAGTTTGACAGCTGTCATCGAAAATTAAGGTCTTGTCAATAGCTATCATTTGAGCTAGTAAAGGCAAGTCTAAGATGAGTAGTTCTCGAGATATGGTCGATTTAAGTTTGACAGCTGTCATCGAAAATTAAGTTCATGTCAATAGCAATCATTTGAGCTAGTAAAGGCAAGTCTAAGATCAGTAGTTCTCGAGATATGGTCGATTTAAATTTGACAGCTGTCATCGAAAATTAAGTTCATGTCAATAGCAATCATTTGAGCTAGTAAAGGCAAGTCTAAGATAAGTAGTTCTCGAGATATGGTCGATTTAAGTTTGACAGCTGTCATCGAAAATTAAGGTCTTGTCAATAGCTATCATTTGAGCTAGTAAAGGCAAGTCTAAGATGAGTAGTTCTCGAGATATGGTCGATTTAAGTTTGACAGCTGTCATCGAAAATTAAGTTCATGTCAATAGCAATCATTTGAGCTAGTAAAGGCAAGTCTAAGATAAGTAGTTCTCGAGATATGGTCGATTTAAATTTGACAGCTGTCATCGAAAATTAAGTTCATGTCAATAGCAATCATTTGAGCTAGTAAAGGCAAGTCTAAGATAAGTAGTTCTCGAGATATGGTCGATTTAAGTTTGACAGCTGTCATCGAAAATTAAGTTCATGTCAATAGCAATCATTTGAGCTAGTAAAGGCAAGTTTATGATGAGTAGTTCTCGAGATATGGTCGATTTAAGTTTGACAGCTGTCATCGAAAATTAAGTTCATGTCAATAGCAATCATTTGAGCTAGTAAAGGCAAGTCTAAGATAAGTAGTTCTCGAGATATGGTCGATTTAAATTTGACAGTTGTCATCGAAAATTAAGGTCTTGTCAATAGCTATCATTTGAGCTAGTAAAGGCAAGTCTAAGATGAGTAGTTCTCGAGATATGGTCGATTTAAGTTTGACAGCTGTCATTGAAAATTTATTCCAATTTTATTATGATATAATTATTATTGCGTAATAAAAACAATTAGTAGTCTGCATTTCCGCCCTTAATGCTTAGAACACAATTACCGCAATTAATTTTCATCTTTTGACCGAATGTTTTTTCTCCTTTATCTCCTATAACCCACGTATAACCCGTGTTACAATGATAAAAAGGGTAACCCTAAGGTATGGGTTTTGGAATAATACCTAAATCCAATACTATTGATAACCTTCATGATCAGGTAACCTAATCAAAAGGGTTTTGAATGGTTTATCCCATCAAATAATAGTGTAAACCCATACGGAGAGGGTTAACTAAGCTTTTGGAAAAACTCTGCCGAAAACCTCTTCATCGGGTTACCAAATCGGGCCCTGATACAGATGAAGAAAATACGCGCAAACAAATTTGCACAAGGATCAGCTAGTATTACCATGGGTATTACATAAAAAAATCTTGATACCGGTTTAGTTTAATCTCTTTCCGATTTCCAGCCACAATTTATCTTGAACATTTCAGTTACAATAATCGGATCGACAATGATCATAAAGCGTTGCATTTACAATCAATTCACAAAATTCAATATTAAATTCGATATCGTCATTCGTCACGCATTTTTACATCACTAACAGACGTATGTCGCAAGCAAGTACATACTACGATCTGGCGGCCATCGGACGCCCATCTGGCGGCGATCGGGCGCGGGCGCCGAAATGGCGCGTCATACGTCCGAGCAACGACATACCGTGTGGCCTAAATTGTGCTTTATTTCCATGCATTTTGTATGAAATTTGAATGGAATAGGAAACCGCCTGTGCCATGTCCGCGCCACGTCCGTGCCCGATGAATGTGACTAGCGTCGGGCGCAGACAAGGCACTGGCGGTTTCTTATTCCATTCAAATTTCATACAAAATGCATGGAAATAAAGCACAATTTAGAACACACGGTATGTCGTTGATCGGACGTGCTTATGACGCGAAGTCGTCCGAGCTAAATTGTGCTTTATTTCCATGAATTTTGTATTAAATTTGAATGGAATAGGAAAGCGCCCGTGCCATGCCCGAGCCAGGTCAGACAAGTGGGGCCTATACCTAAAATCCTGTGGAAAATGTATATTAAACACAACGTGTAAATCACCAAAGCTAAAAGTCTGTATTAAAAACAAAAACAAATAAATGAAGCGCACTGACAAAAATCTTACCGGCGCGTGTTTACTACTTTTTCGAAAAACAGAATATTGCGGCACGATCAGAAGGATTGGTTTTCGTCAAAGTTAAGCGAGATGGCGTATTTCTTAACATGAAATATCAAGGGAGGCCAATAATCTACAGGGGCCACGTTATCACCTTTTCTAAGTACGTAATCTGGCAATTTATATCCGTATTAACTCTATTCATATCATGAGTTTTTCTTTCACATTGACATATTTTAATCTAATATTAGAATCAGATTTGTAAATTAGAGGACAATAGGGGACAAACGACGACTGAATAAAATCACAACTTGATGTCGATCAATAAGGGTGCGTCCATTGACTGTCTACAACTTGAAAAAGAAAATAAATGAAAATTACCACGATACAAGAACTAACTACCTACTTCAATTGCATATGCTAAGCCATAGTAAGGGAGAGTCCGAAGTGGATCGCTGTATCCTCGCTAAGAATTGTTTGTGCTTGTTTTTCAATGGTGAACCAACAATTTTTTAAAAATAAGTCTCCGCTACCAGCCTGCATTTTTGGAAACCATAGTTTTTCTGCGCGAGATCGTATCTAAGTCCATGGCGAGAATATCTCTGGGACCACTGGGCCCTACGGCCCGATTTTCATAATAAAACCATCTTGCTAAATGGACCCCTACCGATGTCTCGCCCGATGTCCTGGCGCCCGCGCGCCCTTGCCAATTTGTTTTATACATTTCGGTTAGCTCATTGATTTTGAGGTTGATAGATTTTTGTGAAAAATGTGTCTGTGGGTTTTACGACTTAGCTACGACGCATTTTCACAGATTTTCTTTGATTATAAATTTCTTTATTTCGAAATATTCATGATTTCTTGATACATCGATAAGTTTAGACTCCTTAAAATAGAGTATGTAGGCGTGAAAGTATTTATGTAATTCAAATATTAGTTTATCGCACCTTGGCTTACGATCGATCGGCTAATTCCCAAAGTGGTTCAGTCATTAATGAACCTATGATGACAAACAAATTAGATGTGTAGCCTAATTTACGCACCTACGAGTATGACCATGGTACATACAAAATGGTACACCAACCTACAAAAATAATAAATATTACTAATAACTAGTTTCTACAACCCATAACGACACCCCAATTACGGCTAACTATACCTAAAAGATACCTAGATAAAAACTCAGCCACCTTAAAGTAATCAACGAAAGTAGAATTGTTTATAAAAGTACACTGAAAAACTGGTATTTACTATATTTTGATATTTTTTTTGATAATAAAAAGTATCTTTGAAGTTCGAGGGGTCTTTAGAACAAGATACAGGATATCCTTCTTGTAACTTGTTCGAGGAGGGCTTCTATCGAGGTCGCAGTCGAGCGCAACACAAAGGAGTGTACTGGCGTGTCTTGAGTTTTTGGTCGTCAATTTGTAGACCACGGTAAATCTTAAAAGTCCTATGTTAGTGTAGGAGTCGAAGAAGATAATAAATGAATAAATTGTGAGAATTATGGTACTGGTAATAAATTAAGCGATATGTGTTTGCGGCGAACTAGAGAGGAATGGTAAATTTGTGTTTGTATTACCGTAAAATTATAATCTCTTTAAAATAAAAATTGTCAATTGTGTCTCGCTGAAAGCTCGAAAACTTGTCCGAATTAAATTTTATTTATTTCTTTTCGTTCACCTTAATTTAGGGTTTATTCAAGAAAAAAAAGAGAAATCCAAGGAATAAGAAAAAATTGAATTTGGAAATTTCGAATTCGGATACCAATCAATTATAGTTTAGATTGCACGAAGTAAACCAACTCAAAATATAAAAATTCTAAACATCTAGTTGTAAGTTCCTAGATGAAAAGATAAAATAAAATAATAAATATGACTAAGAAATCATAAAAGATACCTACATTTAAACAAGATATCAAAACTACTTACTTAAACCAAACATCATTTTAAAAAAGCAAAAGATTTATGTAAGCAGCAGACTCTCGAAGGGCCCCAGATAGAATCAGGATGTTGCGGAATTACTACGCTACAAGGAGTTTTTATAGGGGAGTACACGCTTTTTTACAAAAAATCTGTGCCTAATTTTTCTCAATAAAAATGCACAAAAGTGGTTCTTACTGAAGAGGAACAGAGACAACAAACCCGAGGGTTTCTGTTTTGGGATATGGATACCCAAATCGGGGTTTGTGTCTCGTTTCTTCATTCGTTTGTGTGCATTAGGCACACATTTTTGTTCAATGCGCGCATTCCCTTGTACTTTAGACCCAGTAGTCATTCCACGCGGTACAACCGCAGCAGAGCATTAAACATTTTACGTCTACGACTTGCAATTCGATTTAAAGCTGTGTTGGAATGTTTGATTTTATACACTGAAAGCGAAAGATAAATCTTGTAAATCTGCGGAATTTTACGGTACTCTGGCATGAAAAGGATTTTTGAGCAAAGAGGAGGCTTGAGGAAGCTGGTTTTCAAACAACTCTGGTTTTATCGACTTTTAAGTCTTTTAAAGCCTTGGAATATTAAACAGTATAATTATATACTTTATAGGTGCAAGGAGTTTCACCTCCATCTTTGGAAGTCGCCTGCCCGTGGTGTATCCTGCTGTACTTATAACAAACGGAGGTCTGGCGTCTGGCTGATTGCGGCATCGCGCAGTCCGCCAACGGGTAGCAGCGTCGACGGTGCGAGAAGCTGTGCCTTGCGATCTCCATCTCCAAGCCCCATGGAGACCGTAGATAACTCATTGCCAAAACCACGACCTTGGGGCTTGGGGCTACACGATGCTGTGTGATTACGTCCAGCATTATTTATTTATATTTATTCTTCCTTCTTTTCTTCTTCGTACGAGCTAGTGGCGAACTTTGGTGCGGAGATTTTAGGCCATCCGAAAGTCTGCGACCTCTGTGCCAACGACGTGGCTTCCGTAGGCCAAATGCGCTCAGGGTGCCTAGTGCGAGTTTTTTTTATCAGCTCGATCGAGTTTACGTTTACGCAAATTTGTATGGAAAGGATTGAGTACCACGCGTCTCTCACCTGATGGCGCAACCTAGATTCCATACTTTGCGTAAACGTGAAAGCGATCGAGCTGGTAAAAAACTCGCACTAGGCACCCAGATCTAAATGTCACTAAACAGTCACTTACCTAACAAGTGACCAGGAGGAGGGTAGCTTAAACAAGATGATGCGCACTTCAATGTATTTGCCCCCATAAAAATTCGTAGTAAGGTGCATAAGGATATCAGTTTTACAAGTATATAGAAGTTCAATTATACAGAAATCCTTTTTATCTTTAAATTTACATTATTTCCACTGTTGTAATTTCTACAAATCTGGTTGATAATCTCATAAAACGCTTTAGGAGATCGCTTCCGGTAAAGCCTCAATTATGTTCCAAGGTATAATAAACTAAGAAGTGAAACGATAAGCGGAATTGGATATCCCAATTACATTTCCAATTTCTGCAGCAAAATAAATGTTTGCTATCTTGTCAGCAAAGAAACGTATTCAAATCTGAAAAGGCAAAGTAATCAAATTATTCAATGTGCCTGTTGGCAAACCAAAACATTCCATAGATAAGATTATTGTTTAATTCAAACAAAATCTAAAAATTGGCAAAGTAAACAATGGCTGGACTGGTTTTTTGTTAGTAGGGACTATATCAGTATGGATGTATACTGATATAGTCATTGATATATATTGTTACTATCGATATAGTCCAGACTTTTATTCAAACAAAAACATTATTGTTAGGTTCCGGGGTAAATTTATATATGAAAAAAAAATGCATTGTCATTACCTATTTAGCCAATGGTTGTCTTATGTACGATTCACACGTATCGGCGCGTATCGAAGAGCATCGGAGAACATTTTATAACATGCTAAAGGAAATGGAAACATCCATAAAGCAGTTAAGTTCCTTATTAGCCATGCAATTTACGCAGCTTTGAGCTTTGTCAAACACTGATATAAATAGATACATAAGTAAATATTGCATGCATGTATGGAACTTAACTGCTTTGTGGAATTTTCAATTTCCTCTAGCATGTTTTAAAATGCACTTCGATGCTTTCCTACGCGCGCCGGTTGGTATGAATCGTACATTGCCAATAGGTGACTTTTTTATTTTTTATTTATGCTGGAGACTATCGCACTTCATGTAACCCCAAACTAAGCAGAGCTTGTATTAAGCACATGACTGATATGGTACTTAATTATTTTTTAAATACTTATTATCGTACATAGAAAACGCCCACACCTGAGAAAAATATCTGCAGGTAATGCAAATGTCCCGCGGAGGGAATCGAACCCGCAACCTTGTGCGTCTCAGGCGGACCTTCGCCTACTGTGCGTGACCTCTGGTCATTTGGCTAACAGGAAAACCTGTAATTTTGTAAATTTCTTTGAATACTACGTAAATATCAGAACTTATCTTCTACCTATTATTTAATCACCCACTTGCTATTGAATTAATTTAGGTTGGCGATATGGTGTCTCCACTCTGTTACTCGTTACATTAGGCACAAATTTTTATTAAAAGTATATTATCTGGTTCCCCATGACTGATATACTACTTATTTTTTTTAAATACATTTTTAGTATACATAGAAGAACCCAGCCACCGCACCAGCCTACTGCACCGCAGAGGTCGTCATTTGGCTTCCAAGAAAACCTATAATTTTGTAAAATACTTTGAATACTACGAAAATATCAGAACTTATCTTCTACCTATTATTTAATCACCCACTTGCTATTGAATTAATTTAGATTGGCGATGTGGTGTCTCCACTCTATTACTCGTTACATTATACACAAATTATTGTTCAAAGTATATTATCTGGTTCCCCATGACTGATATACTACTTAATTTTTTAAATACATTTTTATTATACATAAAGAACCCAGACTTGAGAAAAATATTTGCAGATAATGCAAACATTTGTCCCGCGGTGGGAATCGAACCCGCAACCTTTTGCGTCTCAGGCGGACCTTCACCCACTGCACCGCAGAGGTCGTCATTTGGCTTCCAAGAAAACCTATAATTTTCTAAAATACTTTGAATACTACGAGAATATCAGAACTTATCATCTACCTATTATTTAATCACCCACTTGCTATTGAATTAATTTAGGTTGACGATGTATCTCCACTCTGTTCTCGTGATCCATACTTCGTAATGACTTTCAATACCGTCATTTATACATGCTTGGCCTTCAGACACTTCTCAAAACAGGAAAAAGTTTAAAAAGGCCCGGGGCTGACGTCTGTTATTTCTTTCAGAAGATAAATACGAGGTTTTGTGTTTTGTTTCCGTCGGATGCTTTGCGAAGCTTTTGTTCATTTTTGCACCTACGACCAAAATTGAAGTGTTGATTTTTCTATTTCAGTTAGTTGTTATTATTAGGTTGGTATTAGTTAGTAGGTATCAGTTTTTTTTTAGTTACCAGATACCACGCGAGCGAAGCTGCGGGCGTAAGCTAGTTTTAAACTAAAACACATACTTACACACACACACACACACACACACACACACACACACACACACACACAAATGCGATTGAAATAGAACAGTTGTTGTAATATTTAAAATTCTTTATAAAATTACCATTACCGCTTTGTTGTTGTTACCTACCTATCTTTTTACTCTTTATTGTTTAGTTTTTGTGATTAGTAACATACTCATCTGCTAACTTATCGTCCTAACGCATATTACGAGCTGTTTACAAAATGTGGATTCAAATTGGTTTACGTACAAATTATGTTTAACTAGCCTATAATTTAACATTGTAAAACTGTGAATCCTTGTTTAAATAAAAATAAAATAAATATAAAGAGTTAGGTACTTATGGATTTCCTTTCTCTTGTCTGCTAGGTTTTATTGCTAAGGTGTACTAATAATGATATATTTTGCAAATAGGTATTTGGTAGTTAATGCATTATTATTATGTAGTCTATAGTTTCATTTTTGTTATATTAATATTTTATGTAGTAGGTATATTTATCAGGTATTTAATGTATTTTGTAGTTAGTAAGGTATGTGTATGATATAATTTATCCAGCTACTTTCGTATGTATGTACACCACCGTCTTTTGTTTATCGTGCTATCCTGTCCATCCAAAGGTTGTCTTAAAGAGATCGCTATTAGCGATAAGACCGCCCATTGCACTTTTTTTTAAATTGTTAAGTTTCTGCATACTGTATTTTTTTTAATTTGGTGTACAATAAATATTTTTATATTACTAACTTGTTAACTCTAGTTGATTTCATATCGCAACACTTGGACAAAGGTAAGCAGGTTGATGTTGTCTATTTCGACTTTAAGAAAGCTTTCGATAGAGTGGACAACGATGTGTTGCTGAGAAAGCTTAGCAACATTGGTTTTTCAACCAAACTCCTTAAGCTTTTTGCTAGTTATTTGCGTGATCGACAGCAGTTCGTGCAGCATGGATGCTTTGTTTCACCTCCATATCATACGAGGTCAGGAGTTAGTCAGGGCTCCATATTAGGCCCGCTCTTGTTCGGCATAATGACAAATGACCTCGATGCTGTTCTCAAACATTCGAAGTGCCTCTTGTACGCTGACGACTTAAAATTGATTTATGTTCTGGAACAAATTAATGATGCCACATATCTGCAAGAAGACATCGACGCTGTGTTTGAATGGAGCGTTTCCAATAAACTATTTTTCAATATGGCCAAATGTTGTACAATGACTTACAGCCGTGCGCGCGTGCCGGTTAATAACCAGTATTTGCTAGGCTCGGAGCCCATAGTTAGAGTCAACACTGTTAAGGACCTTGGCGTGTATTTTGATACGCGTCTTAACTTTCATGAACACTTGAAAGCACTCGCTGCGGACTGCTACCGTAGACTAGGTTTTGTTCTCCGGAATGCCCGTGAATTCCACGATGATAACGTTATTAAGATAGTTTATACTGCTCTTGTCAGGAGCAAGATTGAGGCGGCTTCAATTGTATGGCATCCATATGAGAGTACTTACGCCTTGCGACTAGAGAAGATCCAGAAGGCTTTTTTGAGATTCTTTTACAAGAAACTCTATGGATATTATCCTTTTCTTTACCCTACAATATATTTACTTGGTATGCTTGGTTTTAACTCTCTGGAGGCAAGGCGTAACTACAACCTACTGACAACCGCTTGTCAAATATTACGCGGTGTATCTGACTGCCCTGAATTAGTGTCTCGAGTAGTGAGATTGTCTGTACCCGAGGTGCCAAGATATTTTTTTAGGCCTCGTAATCATGCCCTACTGGCGGTGTCACGGACGCGCACCGTGGCGCACAGCAATTCTCCTCTCGTTCTCGCCCTAAAATTATTAAATGCGCTTCTGGCATCAGCACCATTGTGTGATCTGTTTGCTGACAGATGGACTGAAGTGTGCGAAGTATGTATGAAGTTTTGTGAGATGATTGATAGTGTAAGAAATAGTACAATCTGTTGATATTTGTTATATTTGCTTTCATAATTTTTATGCATGTTTTATGTTCATTTTGTTTAAGGTTTCTTCTTTTTCTTTTGTTTGTATTGTATATCATAGCGCCTTGGTATTATACTGTAATGCTGTGTTAGAATTGTATGAATAAATATCTAAATATCTAATATCTAAATATCTATCTATCTACTTACGTTTATTTTTCATTTTACCTTGCCACCTTAGCACTCTGTCTACAACAACAGCCTATAACAGTCCACTGCTGGACATAGGCCTCCCCTAAGAAGAGAATTCCCACGCTGGGCATGCGGGTTGGGGATCGCAGGGCACAGCTTCTCGCACCGCCGACGCTGCTGCCCATCGGTGGCCAGAGAATGTAGCTGTGCCGGTGTTAGGCTGCGCTATGCCGCAATCAGCCAGCCGCCAGAGCCCCGTTTGTAAGCTAGCAGGGTTCACCACGGGCAGGTGAGGTGCATACCCCAGGAAGGTAATACCCATAGGTGTTTTCTGTTTATAATGAATGTGTAACAAAAAAAAAAACAGTCACGTGAATTCATTCTTCTTCGTGTCGATGATATACACTTTGACTGTGGGCCTCGGACATGACGCTACGTGCCATGGCCCTACGTCCTGCAGCAGGTACGGCAGTGTTATTCTGCACTCAAAACGTTCATTCACGGTAGCGATTATAGCTTAGGCTCCCAGAATTTAGCTATATCTATGGTGTTTCCAGTGGCCACACACAGGTCGTTTAAAATGCAGCTAAAGTAAGTAAGGCGCCACATTCACAGCGCGTCGCTGACTCCTCAATATTATACATTTACTCATGTTTAGCTTGTTGCGGCCTACTTGAGTAGAGTCGAGCTAGATAGAGCATCTGCTGGAAATTATCACATATTACCATCTGACAATGTGTGATAATTTCCAGCATTATTTATTTATATATTTATTGAATTCTTATCATACAGATTTGAGTCTATCTTAAAGCCATTACAACTATTACATAATGCATGACTTTGTCTAGGATTCGTGTTTGTCACACTACCCTAAAAGCCTACTGAGCCCCTCCAAAAATAGCAATGCGTGCCGTGACATCTGCTATAGCCCATAATTCAGCTATGACATGGATAATGTATAGCGTATAGAAACGCAATTCCCCTGTGATTATGCTGACCCTGACCCATGTGCCACACCTGTAAAATTATGTTTACATGTACCTCCGGTCGCGCTGCTAAAATCTAAAACCATAAAATATTACTGTACTTTTTATATTCACAATGTTCTATCATGATATAGGTTAACAACCTATTATTTTGATATTAGTCAATAAATAATGACTAACTCCAAAATTCAGAACACGTTTGTCGGTTTACCACATGCAATGGATGTTTTATTGACTTCGTCCAAATGAAGGGCGCTTACAGACAGGATACAGTCTGGCTATTAGTGCACTAATTTTGACATAATATTATGATAATTAATTGCAGCTATACATACTACCCACCTATCTTAAATTGAAAGCTTGATTATCTGTAAGTTCTTTTTCCGAGTCATAATAAATCAAATTTATTACTAGCTTTCGCTCGCGGCTTCGCTTAAATAAATTAAGTGTCTATGTGTTAGTACAGGTCACAATATATTTATATTCCAAGTTTCATCCCGATCCGTTCAGCCGTACGGAGTTGAATGGGAGACACAAACTTTCGGATTTATAATACTAATTTCCACTCGCGGCTTCGCTCGCCATATAAAAAGCTCGGATAAAAAGTAGCCTATTTGTTGATCCAGATCACAAACTATATATATTCATCCTAATCCGTTTTGTAGTTTTTGCGTGAAGAATAACAACCATCCTCACAAAGTTTCACATTTATAATATTAGTAGGACTAGAACAGATTGGTGCAGATTATAATATTATGTGATAATCGGCGCTCGTGGTGTGGTTAAAATGTGTTCTTAGCAGATCACCTTGTTAAGCAACACTCCGCCAGGTCATTACTTGGATGGGTGACCGTTTAGTGACATTTATATTTGTGCTTCGGAAGGCACGGTAAAGGTGTTGGTCCCGGCTTTTCAGTCAGACACCAGAGTTGGTCACTAGCTCATACGAAGAAGAAGAAGAAGATCGGAGAGTCTCTTCTATTTCTTATTAGTTAGTTGCCTATAGAGCTACATTGCCGTGACGGCTGCAGGCGAGCAGTCAAGGTTGTATCAACATTGCTGTCAGACACGCTTTTGTCATAGAGAACTTGTAAATTTTCCAAGTATGATGATCTGTCGCGCTTTTCAATGGGATAATGTTGTATCACAGATTTGTAATAACTAGTCTTCTTTATCGTATGAGCTAGAGACCAACTCTAGAGTTTTTATACCGCCCAAAGGCCTCCGAAAAGCCAGGACCAACATTTTTAACTCGCTTTCCGACTATCTAAGCAGTGACTACTTATATTTATTTAACTTTATACATGCTTTTGTTGAGCTTTTGCAGCATCGCGGATGACACCCACACTTAACTTTTAGGTAGTTCCTTTCTGGGTTTTTAATAGTCTAAATCTAGCTTTAGTAACTTATATCTCCCTATTTGGTTCTTCTTTCTCTATCTTATTATTTCTACTGTATTTTTTTTGTCTATGGGTTATTCTGTCTAATTATTTCTATTGCCAATTTTTTTACCTAACAACTATGTAAAAAAAACTAATTAGTCCGTCAGATAGATCAACCAAAAATATTGGACACGTATTTATTTCTTTATTTATCAAATAAATAATAATTGATTTAGATATAGAGCGTCAAAGTTCGGTAGTGTGGGCTCGTGACGTCACGGTTAGGTAAAAAGTGTACTAAGCCGTGACGTCACGCGGAATTTCAACGCATTTTTTGTTCAATTGACAAAAGAAAAAATAAGTTTCCAATATTTTTTGATAATGTAAATGATGGACTAATTAGAATTTTTCAGACATCATCCCTATTATTGTTATTGTATGTTCTCTGTGCTAAATGAAAGTTTATCTTAACTTATCTTATTTTATTCTCATTAGTAACCACCCCATCAAAACCAAATATCTAAATATGGAACATGTGTTCACAAGACCGAATTCCGTGGCTTCTAGAAACATTGTTCCATACTACTTTGTACTGTTACCTCATCACGGATGCATAGTTCTGTGAATGCAATAGAAGACATCGATTGGTCTATTTCAGTTGCATCCTTGAAACAGAATGAAAGCATTAATAATTCGCCACCTAGCCTTGTCGATATGTTGTGGTCAAGATTGTTAGATAGGACAGGGTTAGTAGTGACCAACGTATGTAGGACTCATTAAGAAAACCTTGGAAAAAAATATGTCAAAAGGACATATTTACTGCTTCAATTTAATTAACTTTATTTTAAGTAGTATACAAACTATTGGAAGACAGTGCAAAGCAGAGTAAAGTAAATTATAGAACATGCGTATATATAAGTTATACGATGCTTAAACTATTGCCATCTCTTACCATTGGATATTGTCAAACAGTGACAGGTATAACTTTAAGCAATGGCTAATTTTCAGTAGTGTTTGTGAGTAAGGGGGTTTCTATTGTAATAAGCAGATATTTTGTGTAAACTATTTTTATTTTGTGTGGGGTATTGAAAATTGGTGAATAAATGTCTTTTTATTTTGTTTCGTTATTTTATATAAGTAGACGATTAGTATAGCTATAACAAATAAAAAACTCTAAATAAAGACAAAATGTTTTTTTAGAGAAAGTAGGTATGTACTGAATGTAATATCTTTCTTCTAATGGATTTCAGACAGCATAAATATTGTCTGGTTAAACTAGTTTAACCAGTGTTCAACTCTAGAGTTGAACTGCGAATCACATTTCATAGAACTCTAAATTGTTACTCAATAGTTAGTTGGAAGTACAAATACCGTTTCAGTATGGTAGTGCTACGCTCCCCTGCACGAGCAAGTTCCGCAGCAGTTACGCCGGTGTGTTATTCAGAACTCAAAGCGCACAATTAAGAAACTGTTTTTAATTTAAATATATGCACCCAAACGATACAACTATAAAACATAAAGTTTCTACGCGTATTTGACCCTCTTATTGCATACTTGACCGTAGCTTTTCATAATTAGAATTAAATATTAAGCAAGCGATATTAATATTTTGTATGAAAACTCTATTTTAAAATTTTTAGCTACAAACACATGCGTACCCTAACTACTATAAAGAACGATTTAAGTCTCCAGCTTTCCAATTTCCTTTTAGCAATAAAAAAACTATTTCAGCAAGATTTTACATCCGCGTCCGATACACCCTTCACCGGTCGTCAATAATTCATACTCTTGATCCGCACTTAAAATGACAATCTGTCTGTGGGTGGCTCATAGTGTGCACATAGGGCGGTTTGTGAGAACAATCAACCATAAACAGGATAATCGAAATCTATATACAAACCTTAGCCTCCTGACCTAACGTATACGCACTCTTATGATTGGGTAGCTCAGTCCACTCTGCTTAGTTAATTTTGTTATTAGAGTCCCAAGTGAGCCCTGAAAAAAATGCATGAGAATGTTTTCACCAACATTCGCCAATTCTTCATTCACCAGCATCTCTTATTTCGTATAGACTGGGAGTTAAATTGATCAAAAAGTTAATATTTGAGCTACTGTAATGTGTGCTTACAAATCTCAGATATAAATTTTATAAATGTGTTTAGTAGTAGAAGAGTTCTTTGTGGAGAGCTCGTCGTGGGAAGTACTGCCATCATGCCTATTTCTGCCGTGAAGCATCTGTGCTGTGTTTCGGTTTGTAGGGTGTGGGTACCGGTGAAATTACAGGCACAAGAGGCTAATCTTCTTCATGCCTCAAATTGATGGACGCTGGGGGTTGCATGGTATAGCACGTTCCGTAAAAACGTGATTTACAATACAATGCTTTGTGATAGGTAATGGTTACTACTTAGCATCAGGTGGGTCATGCTTTTCCGTCTTCAACTAAAATTAAAAAAAAGTTACCTTCATCATCATCATCATCATCGTCAACCTATAGAAATCCACTGCCACGCATAGACCTCCCCAATGAGCACCATTGCGCCCTGACCACAACACGACGCATCCAGCTTCTACCAACAGTCTTTCGCAATACGTCACTCCACATATCCTAACACTACGTTTGCCGAGACAGTATCTTTATTCAAGAACTCGTTTATTTACCAACAGGAACTGCTCACAGCGTAGCTGCAAATGCTGGTTTCAGATTATATAACTATAGGTAATATCCGAGATATTCATGTAAGTATTAAAAAAATCTGACGCCAGCTCACACTTCAGCTAATCCTCAATTCACACAATTCCCCAGAGGCTAAACCGCATAATCTAGAAACTAGATCGTCAAATAACCGCCCCAAGTGCGCGTTAGTCGGATAATGACATGTGTTTACATTCTTGGCGGCTTTTTGTAACGCAAACAAAGAGCGCTCGGAGCCACCTTTGAAAACATAATTATGTGGGCCCACGTATCTGATACTCCGGGATTAGACTTTATGCTCGTTATAAATAACTGTAGCATGTGTTTTGTTATGTTTTTCATATACGGAAAGTATTTGTTGTTGAATAGGTATAACTTTTTTGGAGATACACACACCGGATACATCGATACGGCTATTACGACTTGTTTTTGTTTTTGAGAAATTTCAAAATGGATTCAAGATGTTAATTGCGTGACTAAGTGTAAGTGTGGTGTAGGGAATGATTTTAATGCTAAACATTTACAATATTTGTATAGGTAAATACAAAATGCATCTCATGCCCCTACGATTTCACTGATCCTGCCTTTACTCTTCGCTATCACCTTAAATAGCCACAGACGATTGCTTCATACTAAACATTGCAACAAATTTAAACCGAAAATCATTTGATATACTTTGCCTAATCTGTAACTTTATGAATTATTTTAGTTTGAAATCAGATAACTATTTCAAATTATCCATAATATTCAAAAACTTTCGGTAATTTTACAAACCTCTACGCTTAACGACATGGTAAATTTTCCGGCATTAAAGTCTAGTTAACCTCCAACAAAAACCCATTTTCTAATCGACTGTACAATTAAGATTTCAAGCTAGATTTTACTAAGTATTTTTCATCACCATTTACGAAATAGGTCGGCATGCAAATCAAGAATATAAGCGTTGAACGCAATTCTAAAAACCCGGAGGTTCTTGTTGATTGACCTTATTGTGTCGTTTATAATCAAACGGAGTCACGACATCATTATAAGCACGAGTGTTAACAAACGTTTAAGGATGCAAAATTGCTGTTTGTGCCCTTTCGACTTTTACTTTCGTAATAAGAAAGTTTGTAAAATTTGAGTCATAGAAAATATAAGCCTACCCCATCATCTCTCTGTCCTTATTCCACTCTAAGTGGGGTTGGCACTACAGATTTTTCTCTACCATATTCTTCTATCAGCCGTCATTTCAACACTCAATTCTTTCCTACTCCACATACTTTGTTACTAATAATTATAAGAATTACCCCCGATTAAACCAAACACATTGTTCTATACCAGTACAAATTCCCGTGGTACCGAATGCCTGCTGTGTGAATGCAATATAATACGACACAACGAACACAGAACGTGAACGCAGAACACTCGAACGCATGGCCACGTTCTGTCTGATAGGACTCTGATAGTCTACTCAAACAATTGAGTTCATTTCAAGCATTTGAGACGCTGAGATCATTCTGTGTTAATTTGTCACCACTTAAGCTCTAATATAGCTATCCAAATGTATTTATTTTTGTAAGTTTTAATTCTATAACTTGGGAATAATTATTGGGAATCACTTAACGGAACTAAAATGGAGATGGGCAGGACACCTGGCAAGGTGATGACAGCTGAAGTAAGACGATAGGTAACTAAATGCCGTCTAAAAACTAGATTAAGAAACATCGGTCGTAAGCAGTATAATGGGCTGATGATATTGCATCCATCATGGGCCGAAACTAGATGAGACGAGCTTTGAACCGTGGGTACACAAAGAGAGGTGTAAACCCAGCAATGGGCTAAATTGAGCTGCCAATGATGATGATAATGAAGATGATGATGTCTATAACGTAAATAATCGAAGGTCTAATGCCGTCTTGTATGGTTCCTGGGTGTCGGTAGGTCGAAATAGACCCTTACTTTCTCACTCACATATCAAAGGAGCATCATTTGATCTATGTCCAAATTAGTTTCACTCGGTTATTCTAAGAGTAGCGTAACACCCAAATGGTCTTGTTTATATTAGGCATTCACTTTGATCTATAATAGTGTATTTCCTTTTGTTGCTTTCAAAATATAATCCGTTGAAATGGATATTCATGTATTCGTGTCTACTGTAACAGGTATTTGGTTTTAGGCCCGACTTTTTGATACCAATCGTTAGATACATACATAATACCTGTTTACTAATTTGAAAATAGATCATGTACATTTCATACATTTTTCATATTTATTCAGTAGAAAAGCTTGCTTTGGATTGTCTGATATAATTGATATTGCACGTAGTCATGGAGAAATAAATAAAATAATAAATTATATAATGAAAAGAATATTTACATAGAAAAAATATCACATGAGCCTGAACAAAATAATACTGAGTGAGTATTAAGAAAATTTACTCGAAGAGTGGTTATTACAGGTAAACAACATTACTATCTACAGTCAGGGTCTTCTGAAAAACACATCGTAGTAGGAGAACTCTTTGTGAAGGGCTCGTCTAAGGAAGTAATACCACCATATGCCATATGCATAAGCTGTCGTGAAGCAGCATTGCTGTGTTTTGGTTTGAAGGGTGTGGAATGGTGAAAATACAGGCACTTGATGCTTATCATATCTCCTTTATACCTCAAGTTGATCAGCTTTGCATGTAGGGCACGTTGCAAACATACGTGACCTACGAAGCAATACTTTGTTATAGGTAATGGTTATTAGGCCTCGTGCTTTTTTCCATCTTTATGTCTTATAAAAGAAACTAATAAAACATGACAACCTCTGTGGCGCAGTGGGCGAAGGTCCGCCTGTGACACAGAAGGTTGCGGGTTCGATTCCCGCCGCGGGACAAATGTTTGCATGTTCTGCAGATATTTGTCTCGGGTCTGGGTGTTTTCTATGTATGATATGTATCTATTTACAAAAATAAGTATATTATGTAATATATCAATCATGTGGTTCCCATACACAAGCTCTGCTAAGCTTGGGTCTACATGATGCTGTGTGATAGTTCAGCATTATTTATTTATTTATATTATGGAATATATAGACGGTATTCTTAAACAGTTGACCAAACATAGCTCACTTGGTTACGTTCCGTTTGTACATTATTCACTATTGAAATTAGAGCCAAACACGGTAGAATATTGTCGTAGCAGAGTACATAATTGATTGAATTAATTTAATGTAGCTAGGTATCTACGTATCTGGCTGTGCTGTGCCGTACCCGAAACGCTGTTTGCTTATCAAACTAAATCTGAATACATGAATATGTACCGTACACACAATCGCCATACTACGTAATGAACATAGCGTTATTCATCGAGGGTTATCATCATCATCATCATCAGCCTATAGCAGTCCACTGCTGGACATAGGCCTCCTCTAATGAACACTGCTGCGCCTTGTCCTGAGCTCAAGCTTCGACTCAACCAGCTTTCCAGCAGCACCATTTCGCAGATCATCACTTCACCTGCCTGGTGGGCCCGAGGGGTTATACTCAATTTATTTTATCCGCTCGCATAACTTTATGATTTGACTGTTATTTAAAGTTTTATATTTCTGAACAAAATGCCAATCTATCCTGAAGTACACAATATCTCATAAAGATAACTAGAGCCTGAGATAGCCGTATGACAATGCAGGGCGATTCTACCCGACTACAGATTGTTCTATTATGCAAATATATTCAAGCGTACAGATAAGTGAAGGTTGCATGTAAGTTATGCGCGGTTACTTAAACTTAGAAGCGTTCCGTTCGATTTCAGATTAAATCGAATCACCGGTTCCAATTACGACCGCTAAACGCGCTCGCTATACTTGCCGCTAACGTCTCGTATTTCTTTGAAAGCTCAAAAATTTGTCAATCATCTGACAAATGTATCATCATTTATTACAACTGCAATTGGAATGTACTATTGATGTATCAATGGGCATGGATTGCAGAGGTGTTGCCTCGCCGCGGTAAACATAGGAGATAGCAACACGGCCGCGGGGGAGGTCGTGAAGCTGGCAACACTGGTGTTACTCCGTACGGCGTGTTTATTCTGGCACGCATATCGACCGGCGCGGCAGTCGCGAGCCCCGCGCGTGCTTGGTCACACGTCTCCTACACTGACAGCTGCCGACAACAAATCGCTCCACAATAAACTATCACTAGCAAGTGCACATCGTGAACAAAACAAAACGATCGCTGTGACATGTGATAAAGTGCTGCGATCGGGAAGGGCGGCTGCTCAAAACGGTAAGTTACATCGATTATAATATTTCAGAGAGAGTCGTAAAGTTTTTGTGGGAAATGTTGCGTCTTCTAAACAAAGCAAAAATTAATGGTCTTAATGTTTGCTAAGATATTTGACGAATGACCCTTCATTTTTTGCTTATAGAAGATAACCTCAAAAACGTCAAACTGTAAAGCTAACCTACAAGGAAGAGATTTTCCTTTTTCCGAAAATTATAATTTTTCTTCCTACTACCAGTTTCAATGAATGGTAGTGAAATCGGATATTACATAAGGTTTATTTTTCCACGGCAAGCGGCAACACGGCCGTCTACGGAGGTCTACGGCTCTACGGCGTAGCAATTAGCGTCACACTCTACGCTTTATTTACGTCTACGAATGGTTGTTGGAAACTCCTGCTAAATATCGTTTATTTTAATGGTTATTTTATTATCATTACATCGGTAGGCCTTATTTTGTGTTAATTTAATAGAAATTATTTAAGAAATTGTTAGTAAGCTTTTAGCATAATAATTATTTGAGCTTTGTAATTAGAATTATGTAGGTAGGTATAAATATTCATGGAAAAAATGCTTAAAGTTGATGGATTTTAATACTAAAATGTATAATATTCTGTATGATTTGGCTCATTCAGCTCTCTTGGGATAGATTCATCATCTTGTTTGATGCCTTCCCGCAGGAGTTTACTGCAATACCGTGTTCCGGTTTAGGGTTTAGTTCAAGAACGAATTATTCATGTGTCATAATATCAAGTCTTATCGTAAACTATGCTAAGTAGTTATTTTAGTTAAAGAGATAAAAGTAAATAAGGTTCATCATCATCATCAGCCTATAGTGGTCCACTGCTCGCCATAGGACAACGCATCCAGCTTCTACCAGCAGCCTTTCGCAGATCATCACGCCACTTGGTTGGAGGACATCCTACACTACGTTTGCCGAGCCGCGATCATCACTCAAGAACTGTTTTACCCCAACAGTTGTCGGTTTTTCGGCAGATATGGCCAGCCAACGGCCTTGCCGGCTTGCTTGTTTATTCTCTGAGCTATGGTAACAACTTTAATTCTATGTCGAATAGTCTCGTTGCGTATTTTATTTTTCAGAAAGACGCTGAATATAGCTCGTTCCGTAGCTTTGAACTGGTATACAAACCGTATTTTGTGTGTGAAATAACTTAAATTGTTTAAAATTATGCGGATAAGAATAAGAATAAATTTATTCAAATACTAAAAATCTGTTACACGTACAATCAAATGGGTAAGAACTTATAGATAATGCTGATGAAGATACAATAATTATTACTTAGGTAAGAACAATACTTTCTCAGGCTATTTCTAGTTTACTGTAATAATCTCATAATCACATAATCATAACTCTCACGCGGATAATTAAATTATTTCTTTGAGTAATAGAGCCTTGACGATTTGATAATCTGTAAACGTGGTGTAATGTGGCGAGAATGATACGACGCTATCTATAGAATTATTTTATCTCAATAATACATACAATGAATGTTTGCACTCGGATCAAAGCGAACATGTATAAGCCTTCATGGAGTTTTATTTGTCAAAATAAATTATCATTAGTTTAGCTGTGTTGTTAGTAAGATATGCTATTTCTGCCGTGAAGCAGCATTGGTGTGTTTCGGCTTGAAGGGTGACGGTGAAATAACATGCACAAGATGTTTATCACCTTTGTATCTCAGGTTGATGGACGCGGGACGCACGATTCAATACTTAGTTATAGGCAACCACTTACAGTAGGAAGACCATACATGCTTTTTCCATATTCAAGTATTATAAAAAAACATATGATAATATGACATTAAATAAACGCATAAAACGCTGACCCGATTTTGAATGAATTTTGGCCATATTTAATATTTTGTAGTAAAAAATGAAACTTAAAGAGGGTGAAGAGGATGAAAGTTTGCATGGGTAACCAATCATATCTCAAGTTAAAAATTTAAAAATTCATTATACCTATACATTTTAAACCGGCTAATAACTGACGACGGGTCGCCAAAGGAAACAGAAGCCATTCCCGTTGCTGGGAACGAAAATGGGAGTGAGAACGGTAACGGGGACGGGTACGGGTAGGTTTTGTAGTGATATGTATGTACTTTTCATTCCGTTCATGTTCAGATTCCGTGTCAAATTACCACATATGGGAAACATTTTACGTGAAAGGACATACGTTTATAAAGAGAAAACAACGTAAATGAAGTTGCGTGCGGGTCTGCTAGTTTACAAATAAACGCACTAAAAACAAATATGATGGACACAGTTATGCGTCGATTTAAACAATATCACAAATTACGATTTGTGAGCTATTACTTAGGCGTGGGCAGTAATAAAGCTTAGCTATGTCCGCTGACAAATGTGGTCATTGCACTGCAGGAATCTGACCTTGGACAAGACACCCCCATGTTTGACCTGTCAGAATAAATGTAGATTGGCTATAAGTCGTCACAATTTTGAAAAACGATAACAAGTCCCCGAATGATCCCGGAGATGATACCCATGTCTGAACATACGCCTCATGTTGAGACATGAACATTTATCTTAAGGTATTTTTTAATTTTTAAAGTAGATCATAAATTCAAATGTTTTTATTTAATGGTAACTGGGTTTGTCCGGAAGAGATCGCTCCAAGCGATAAGACCGCCCATGAATTATAGTTATTGTGCGTTTTGTTCAATATGTTTAATTTAGTGTGAGTACAATTAATATTTTTTTATCGATCTATCTGCTCTAGTTAAATATTTCCACAATTTCAATAATTGACGTAAATACGTAAATTGACTAGTCTGGTCCTCCAGTCGACAGTCAAGTCAGATTAATTCAAACTTCCTTTTCTTCTTCGTTTCTTGTTCTTCTCTTTGCTTGTTTCATCAGCAAGTGTTGAATGTCCTAAATAGTACCACTTCACAACTAGCTTTCGCCTACGGCCTTGCAAGCGTGGTACCAGGATAATGTAGCCCATAAGTTATTCCAGGTCTGGAACTACATAATGTACAAGTAGCTTAATCTTTTCAGTAGTTTTGGCAGAGGGGAAGTGAAAAACTATTCACATGTTCAAATTTCACATATGTTTTACATATATTAGTAGGATGTAGGATTTGATGAATTTATTTTTTTCATCAAATAAACTTTAGTTTATGGAATGTAAATTTTATGCTTTGAGGTCATCGAGGTATTTATACTCTAGAGTAAAAAACGTTGAAAAAAGTATCTGCATCAAAACTCCGCGCCGTCAATTGCGCTGTCTTTGAACACTTTTCAAGCGACATAAGGTTATTAGTGGAAAGCACAGATATATAAGACAACTAGATAAAGCCTTAAAATTCAGTATGCCACCTCATACGGCTGATCTCTACTTTCTTGAGTCCATATATCATTTGCTAGAAAGGGATGCATACTTTATCTCAATGCGGTTTCTGCGACTTCGTACCAGGGCTTTTGTATGAACCTACCTACCTACGGATACAGCGCAGGGCAGCTCGTATTGTCGAGTCAGTCCTAAGCTCACAGACGATCTAGACCCTTTAAGTTTGCGGAGAGACGTAGGATCTCTCTGTGTATTCTATCGTCTATATTTTGGGGAGTGTTCTGAGGAATTGTTTAATCTGGTGCCGGCAGCCGCTTTCCACCATCGCACCACACGCCGCAAAACCAAATTTCATCCGCACCACCTGGATGGTTGGTTCTCTAAAACCGTTCGCTTTGCACGATCTTTCCTGCCACGTACGTGCAAGTTGTGGAACGAACTCCCTCCTGCGGTTTTCCCTCAGAGCTACGACATGGGGTCCTTCAAAAGGTGGGTATTTCATCACCTCAAGGGCCGGCAGCACATCAGTATCGCCTCTGGTGATGCAGGTGTCCATGGACGACGGTGACCACTTTCCATAAGGTGGCCCGTCTGTTCGTCTGTCAGCTTAGGCATAAAAAAAAAACCTGCATAGAATTTTGTTCGAGCGCCCTGGTACGATTAACCTTTTGAAGTCGCATTGATATATGTATGCATCCTTTGCTTTCTAACTGATGATATTGGACATAAGAAAGTAGAAATCAGCCGTATTGAATTTTAAGTAATTATCTAGTTCTCTTCTATATCTGTGGTGCAATGGCATTTTGAAGTTTATTTATGTCAAACACGCTTTGACGATTTTTGTTAAATTTTACTTGATGACTGTCATTCTATAGTGTTCTTTATAATTATAATAATAATAGTGAAAGTGAAAGTGAAAATTTCTTTATTCAGTACGCACATTACAGTACACTTTGAAACGTCAATTTTTTTAATTTACACCAATTCGTAACGTGACCAAACAGAGAAGAATTGGCAAGAAACTCTGCTAGGCTTATATTTTTTTAAATGTCAGGTTTACAATATTTTTTCTTAACTATTACATTGGTTTTGAGGGAGTTGGAGACAGTTTCATCCCAAGCTTTTTTGTCATCTAAATAATCAGAAATTTTATAATAAACTTTATTACAGAGATTACGTTTAACAACATTTTTGAATTTATTTACAGATAAATTAATCACGTCATTTGGAATTTTGTTAAAAAAAAGGTACACTTTGCCCTTTAAATGATTGACTTACTTTATGGAGCCTTACAGCCTACCTTGGAGCCTACATAATAATGCGGGACGTAATCACACAGCATCACGTAGCCCCAAACTAAGCAGAGCTTGTATTATGGGAACCAGATGATTGATATAATACACATTTAATAATTTTTATAATAATTATCTCGATTTTTGAGATAGTAGTCTATAAAATCACAGTCTCCACGTCAAAACTGTCAAAAAGGCATTTTTTACCACGTCAGTAGATCTATAGGACGGCCTCTGTGGCGCAGTGGGCGAAGGTCCGCCTGACGCAGGAGGTTGCGGGTTCCATTCCCGCCGCAGTACAAATGTTTCCATGTTCTCTAAATATATGTCCCTGGTCTGGGTCTTTATTATGTATGATATGAATGTATTTGCAAAAAAAAATAATAATATATCAATCATGATGCTGTGTGATAACGTCCAGCATTATTTATTTATTTGAACTATCTCGATGATTTTAAGTTATTCACAGTGCTTGACCTTATTCTGAGAACTATCTTTAATTTGTCTATTCAGTATAAAGTACGAGTATTACGAGAATTGTACCCTTGTTTTCTACTGGAAGTAGAAGACAGTATGCCAGATTATGTAAATAGTGAGAGCCTTTTTAGCACCCTTTTTAATCTAATCTGATGTAGGTTCTTCTTCGTGGTCACACGTGCGTGTTGTAAGTGTAAGTGATATAAGCTTATTTAATGTATGGAGTGCTTTGACTGTTTTTTTCTCTTATAAAAATAAAACAATTTTGCAAACGAAACGAAAAAAATAACTTAAGCCGTACTGAGCAATATCTGAAGGTAAACGAAGGCTCTGTAATGGGGAAAATTGATAGTTTTTGTTGTATAGACAAATATTCAGTAGATACAAAATAATTTGAAAATGGTCCTACTGAAAAAATATATTAATTACATCCATCCAAAGTAAATCGTCGATATACAGGGTCTTCATCTTATACTTGCTCATTTGATCCCAAACTAGGTAGAGTTGTACTATGGGTAGAGTAATTATCAAAAATTTAACTTACCTAAAAAAACATCAAGATACAACCATTGTCCTGGATGGGGATTGAACTGAGTCTTCGCAATCCACAATCCAGACGGCTGAGAATAAATAAAAATAAAATAAAAAAGCCTTTTATTTTTCTCATATCAGGTTTATACATAATCGAAAAATTCAAAAATCTTTGCGTTATGGCCTCCACCAGTGCATGTCAAGTCCTGAGCTAAATCTACCCAGTTAGTTTCCGCTACTGTTACAATGTAATTCGTCTTTCTATGTCTCATGGGGCTTCCTTGGGTATGATTAAAAGGCAGAGCTATGTTCTTACTTGAGCTTTACAGAAAAGCATTTGTCTGCTCAGTGGGCAAGGTTGACGGACGACCTTGAATAGTTAACTGCATTCATGGAACTCGGCCACATTTCACCCCTTTATTTAATTAGCAACTGGCCAAGCGTACTTTCGCTGATTCAGTTTATAACTGGATGAGTCCGTAATTGTATGCATGTTTTAAATGTAAATGTTTTAAACTTTCTGGTCGTTTATGTGTCGCTGGAATACGTTGAGGTTAAATTATTACTTTATCACTGGGATAAAAGTTACAATATTTGAATAGCTTTACCACACTTTTTGGTCATAGTGTTGACGTATTGTTTTTTAAACCATAATTAAATCAATCAATTAATTTGTTTTATTACAAAATTAACTATGTAAATTCTTCATGACTATTTGATTACGTTGGCATTTGTTTGTAAAATTACCAGAAAATAATCAAATAATAAGACAGAGATTTATTGTGATATTGACATTTTTAATATTAAGATATTTAATCAACAACAACTATTATACATATTTTAACAAGACAAAATATTTAGTACAAATTCCGCTAACTTTCTCTGACAAGTTCCACAAAATGCATACGCATGCACCGGCCTCCCGCCCGCAGATTCAGATTCATACAAATCAGAGAAAGAACAACCAAACATGCAATCATTAATAAATGCAACCGTCTACTTACTCTTCCACCGAATAAAAACAACACGTAAACCTGTAATTAGCTTGGAGAAACGACACACACATAAGTACACAAGAAAAAACTCAACAGAAATTCAACAATGTTTCGCCTTCCCCATAAGGCATCCTCAGGAATGATCAACTCGCTGTCCACCAACGTCGACGTCGCTAAAAAACAACAACGACGCAGAACTCCGCAGACGTGTTGCAAGCTAATGTCGTTGGACGTAGAAAGTCTATTTACAAACGTCCCAGTTGAGGAGTGCGTACAAATACTTGAAAATCTTTTTGAGAGGAAGAAGTTGCACCCTGGAGAGGCAGAAGAATTGATATCTTTGACGAATAATTTACAGAGAAGTCCAGTTTTTCTGAAACTTAAATAGGTATACTACAACACAACCAATCAGCCCCTAATTATACCTTCACTTGGTACCCCAGATTGAGCACAAGGTCGAATCGGTTGGCAAATCAAGCGTTTTCTTGCCCCAAAAATATACAATATTATTCGTAATCCTTGCGCCCAACCAGTCTTTGCTATGAAATAGTGTATAAAGGAAAATAAGGGCATATCCATTTAGACCGAAGCTACACGATGCGTAGCGGTAGGGAATGGCGCGGTGTCTAAGCGTGCAACGCATGGTCTGACCGTGATTCGTTCAACAAATTACTTGTTCTTTTTTGCGAATTTGATATTTTTTATATACAATATTAAAAATGACAATATCACAATAAATCTCTGTCTTATTATTAAATTATTTTCTGGTAATTTTACAAACAAATGCCAACGTAATCATGAAGATTTTACAGAAATATTACAGAAATGATATAAAATCTTGCCATTCGGGCATCGTGAGAAGGGTTCCTGGCATAAAGAATAACTTGATTATATGAATCCATTGACATTTAAATATTGCTAGGGAGAATAAAGTCCAATGAACCGTCGTGTCTTGACTCGACTGTTTGCGGTGGCGTGATATGTAGCTATCACGAAAGCGCAAATTGATTGGGAGGGTGAGATGGTATGCAATATATTACGTTAACTGCTTCGAAGATTTTGCTATTCATGCATTAGTATATTTGTTGTAAATTTCGAGGTTTTTACAGTATCGAGGTTTAATAAGCTTGTCAGGTACAAAGAGTTGCACCTTCCACCTTTAAAACCATAACCAACTCAGGCGCGGATCCAGCTCTCCAAAAAGGTTGCGGGCGTAGCCACCCGAAAATTTGGCCAAGTGCGAGTAAAAACTTGCTTATGATCGATTTATTGAAGTGGTTCTTAACCTTTTTGTACTTACGAAACCCTTTCAAAATTTCAGACCCATCACGTTCGAAGGCCTTTCGAAGGCAGTGACTAGAAAAAAACCGGGCCTAAAATTATTTAGTACCTATTGACCTAAATAAAAAGTTGATTAATTAATATTACGTTTCTATACCACTAACAAGAGACTGAAGTTGAGGCATTTAGTTAGCAACGTCTGACCAAGTGGAGCAAGCTGCGAATTTTTTAAATACACTGAAGGGCGCAATTTGTAGCGTCAATTGGTAACGATATCAAAACGTCTGAGAAATGTAGCCAGCGAGCCGCAAATTTTTTACCTGACTATTTGAAACTTCAACATATAGGATGCTTAATCCAACAGCACAGAGCACAGAGTTTGCGACGTCAAAGCAAGTAAAAAATACAGACCGCGAATTTTTTAAATACAACTAACAGAAGGGATCATTATGTAGCGGACTTGAAGTTATGATATTAAAACGACTGAGAAATGTAGCCAGCGAGCGCAGCGAACTGGACGGCCTAGCATCATCCTCGCGAAAGATAGGTCTCGGTCTGAATTTGGATAAGACCAAAGACATGGTCAATGACTGAATTGATCCGAGACCTGTCGTCCTGAATGGACACCTTCTTGAAGTTGTTTCACAGTATACATACCTCGGGGGCAAATTTTGCTGTTAGGTAGAAACAACTTTGAGAAGGAGGCCAATAGGAGGATTTAGCTGGATTAGGCAGACGTAGTTTTCTCGTCACCCATACCGCAATGTTTGAAAACACTCACGTGGACACTAACAGTACGGCTAGTTCTTCAGTTTAAAGTCATTCAGTGAGCTATGATCACGCACGTTTCATTGTTTTTTATTTGATTAAGGCATTCGATATAATATCATCAGCCTATCAAGCTCAATAGACCGTGATAGTCTCAAGTCTTTTAGGGTATGCCCATCGCGCCCACAACGGTGGATCCGCGCTGGAACCAACTTCACCAGTTCGTGCTGTACCTGCTTACTAGCAAACGGGGCTCTGGTAGCCGGCTCATTGTGGCATACCGCAGTCTAACACCAGAACAGCTTAATTCCGTGACCACCGACGGGCGGTCCAAGAAGCTGTGCTCTGCAATCCCCGACCCCAGCAGTATGCAGTATGCCCAGCGTAGGGATTGTGGGCGTATCCCCCTTTTTATTAGGAATGATGTACAGGATGGGGCAACATTTGACCTCATTGAGGGCAGCCACATTTTCTTTTGTAGTAAAGAGGTTTTGTTCTTAGGATCTATAGTTTTATAGGTTTATTTTGAAAAAAAAAAACCAATTGCGTTTTTGGATTTTTGAAAAATGTACAGTCAGTCTAGAAAATGTAATATAAAAAAAACAAGTTGATCTCTATCGACTCTATTTACCAGCACGAACTTAAAGTAACTTACCTAACAAACTAACTGTATTTTTTTTTATGGTGTACAATAAATAATTTATTTATATATCTGTCTAATAAACTAAACCGTAAGATTTTGCAAAAAATAATTAACTTTTTCATACAAATTCTATGAAACGTCATTGATCATAACATTGAGTTCATGCATGTAATTCGACGCAAAGTGTAATCGGTGGTATCATGATTCTGCCAACACTAAACTATCAAATTGAAATAAGAACAAAGTACTTCCCTGCAAGTGTTCGAATGACAACTCCATGTTGAGGCTAATGGCGCTTCAACAAAATTGTATAGAAAAGTATTTTTTGAAGTTTTTTGCAAAATTTCACGATTTGATTCCAAAGTAACTTAGCAAAAGTTACGTAGCAAAAGTTACTTTGGAAAAAATACTCCTGTTGGGAAATAGAGTCGATTGAGACCAATTCCTTTTATCTGACAAATGTCATTTTCTAGGCTGACTGTATATTTCTTCAAAAATCCGATAATGTGGTTGTATTTTTGTTTAGTTAACTTATAGTTTTCTAAGAACAAAACCTTCTAAATTCAAAATAAAAGGTAGCTGCTGCCCTCAATGAGGTAACATTTTGCCCTTCCTGAATCTATGAACAAATATAGGCTGGTAGTGGTGGTGGAATAAATATCTTATTGGTTAAAATATTTATTAAAAAAAACTCATAGATTACTCATAAAAGTTGAAAAAAGCTCAATAAAGTGAAGAATATTAATGATTTATTATTTAACAAAACATTTGCTATGTGACAGTGTCTTTCGCTCCCCAGGGCATTCCTCCAGCGACTTATTCAATACTCGTTTCCAAGCATCGAATAAAATCTCACTTTCATCGCGTTTTTATAAATCACACTCCAAGGCTCCAATAAATCATTTTACTATTTCTCGATTCTACGGAACCCTTCGACATGCAGTCGTCCCTCACAAAATAAAAAAGTTTCGATCAAACTACTCGCACGAAAGTTTTTACATGAAAATAATTTATCGATTCCAAGAGCGGATTAAGTTCTCAAAGAGAATGTGTTATCTCTAGTCGTTCAAGCTAATGCTTTTTGAATAGTCGGCGTCGCTTCACAGGATACCCAACTTTATAATCTTGATCCCAACTTTTCCAACTGAAGCGAAACTACGATTTCTTAACTCAAGTTAACGAGTTTTTTTTTACTTTTGCAGATCGGAGGGAGCAGTAGGTATATTCCAGTTTTTGATTTATCAAAGGAAAACGTGAAAGCTAAATAGCTTTCACGTTTGCAAACTGCGCTGCGTGTAAGTTATTTATGGCTACTAGGCAATTAAAGTACCTACTAATTTATATATTTAGATAATCGTGGTGGGATCATTTGGAAATTGTTTCATCACTGACAATCGACACACAGCCATTAGTCTTAGAGACTTGAGCACTAAAAAGGACTCGAATCTGATTAAAAATTCCTAAAGTAATAAAGTGTTGAAAATTGAAAAAACGAGATATCTACCCTTTTATAGAGTCACCATAGGGAAAAAGACATAAGTAGGTACTTATGTATTCATACAAAAGATTTCTTAAGTCCTAGTATCTCTCGTAACCCTCGCAGCACCTATAGGTACCTTTTTCAGCAAAAACGTAAAGTAGAATTGTTTTCTTTCACCTTATTGAAATTCACTTGTAAAGGAGTTGAGTAGCGGGGAACGCGCTGTTAAGTTCTTTTTTGTAAAAGGGTACTTTTATTCGAAGAAAGATAACTATATAAAATGTACCTACCTAGTTACTATATAAATGGATTTTACATTAAAAACTTCATATCAAGTTGTTGTGTAGGTATCTCTTTCATATTATGATTTTAGGTCCTTCAACAAAATAGATAAATCATAAAAAGAGTTCATAAATATTAAAAGAATCATAAAAACTATGTTTACTTGTTTAAGTACAAAGTTATCTAGATACTAGACTACTTTTGATTGGCACAAAGCTTCATTGGTTCCTTATTCAACGTGAAGTTAATGTTGATGCGAAGTTAAAAACAATTGAAATAGGCTGATTTCTACGCCGATCAATAGCCTGTTATTTCAAATTCCACACAAACTTTCGAGATGGTTAATGGACAACTTCATGTTATAAAGTTTATGGGCTTGTCGCTTAGTACCTATATAACTAGGCCCTAGGCTACAATTATCTTTAGATCCAAAATTCCAAGTAATCATAGTAAGTTCAAAACAAGGCGAGCCTAATTATTTGCTTAACTACACGCCCAATTAGGGAGGGAAGTTTCGCGAAATTAATTTATTTTGTAACTAGTTTCCGCCTGCAACTTCGCTCGCGTGGTACTCGGTTAAAAAGTAGCCTTATGAGTAAACCCAGGCTATATACTATGTATATTTCTAATTTCATCATAATCCGTTTAATAATTTTTACTCGAAAGAGTAACAAACATACATCCATAATCCTCACAAACTTTCAAAGTGTATAATATTAAGTTGGACCTATATAATTAAAATCAATTGCTGTGCGTATGTCTCGCAAAAGCTCGAAAACGTTTTTTGTCTTGCCCGCCTTCAACCACCCCAGTATAGTAAAAAATAAATTAGGAAAGAAGATCGAAAATTAAAAAAAAAAACTTTAGGAAGGGATATTCGTATGATCTTTAGAATTTGGACAGGACAACGTCTGTCGGGTCAGCTTGTTTTTTAAATAAAAGAATATATTATATATAACTAGAATAGCTGCCTAACGCTTATTATACAGGGTGGCGCTGTAATGGCGACATTAAATGAACACACTTGTAGTGCTACTTGTCAGTAATCATAAAAAGTTTAATCCTAAAACTAAAGAACATTTTTCAAAATTTTATTTTTTCAAACTAAATCACAAATATGGTAAGAACATTTGAACGCCACCTGTATAGAAAAGATTTAGCTTTAAGGTAGCACAGCGGGCGAAGGTCCGCTTGAGACGCAGAAGGTTTGCGATTGTCAAAATTATAAATATAAAATTATATATGTTCGAGTTCTTGAGTGGAGACCGCGGTTCGGCAAACGTAGTGTAGGACGCCCTCCGGCCAGGTGGAGTGACGATCTGCGAAAGTCTGCTGGTAGAAGCTGGATGCGTCGAGCTCAGGACAGGGCGCAATGGCGCTCACTAGGGGAGGACTATGTCCTGCAGTAGCCTGCTAAAGGCTGATGATGATGATGATGAGACAAAATTGTGTGTATGATCTTCTAATATTTTACATCTTACATCATTATATTTTCTCTGATTACTTTCGGCCTAATGGTGTTATAGGATAATGTCCAGCATTATTTATTTATGTATAATGACCGAATGCAATAAAGAAACAGTTATGGCAACGAACGGAACGGAAGAAAAATATGAACACGTTGTACAAAAAGATGCCCAAAAAGCATGAATATTTACCGATTTGTCTATCGACAGCATGTATTAGTTCTCTACGGGTTTATCCAGGCACTACCAATCCAAAGGCCAAGGCCCAGGGTACTGTCCGACTACACCGGAGGTATAGCGTAAATTATAAATAAGCCACGAAAGGTAACAGGTATTTTAGAATACCAGTATTGTTACATAAGCTCGCCACTGCTCGAGCTAGGTCAAGGCCTTATAAATTAGGCTTGAAATATTTTACTTGACATTGGAAGTTTTCACGTGTTTAATAAAATACAGGTGAAGATAAGAAATATAAATTAAATTACTTTACTACAGTTATTGGTAAGGTAATTTGTAGGTGTGGGATCTTATACTATATTATAGATACTTATAAGTTGTTTTTTTGCACGGTCATATGTGACTCTGTCAAGTGTTAGCAATCCTAGCAGCCTATATGCTTTGATCCCCGATGGCTATACGTCCAATATCGTGTATAGAGAAGTATTACTTTAAAGTAGTTTATATTAAATAGGTACTCAAACGACGGCATTGATAATCCAAAATAAAGAAAAAGTTATATCACCATGCTGCCCAAAGTCACTATTCCACGCGGACGAAGTCGAGGGCACAGCTAGTTTTTAATATTTTTTACCGATGTTACCTTACTAAAATTGTGGATTGCTCATCATCATTCTCCTGCCGTTGTCCCATGCAAGACGGGGTCGGCACAACATGTTTTTTCTTCCACTCAATTCTGTCACCTGTCAAATTGTGTGGAAGAGGATATGAGATCCATCCATAGATCTCCCTTCGTTGTTGATTCTCTTGTTGATTAATCATCATCATCATCATCAGCCTATACCTGCCCACTGTTTCACATAGGCGTTCTCTAATGAGCGATTGATTAATTTTATGCCCTTTGTTGATTATAATGCCCTAACTAAATTTTACTTTATTTTATTAACAATATTTTTCTATTAATAAACACGGAAAGCTGTACCTTCAAAATAATAAGATGAAGAGCTGCTACCTTCTTTCCTTCATCGTATGAGCTAGCTAACGTGCCTTCCGAAGCACGGAAGCGTTCAGATCTAAATGCCACTAAACGGTCACCTATCCAAGTATTAAGTGACCGGGCGGAGTGTTGCTTGATCTGCTAAGAACACGAAGTCAACTCCGTCACGAGAGCTTCAAAGACATTTCAAAAACCGGTTTAGCAACTTCCTAGGTATGTACGTATCTACTTACTCAATATTTGTATGTAGGTAATGAATCAAAGATCAAACGGGACTTTAATGTAAAAACAAGGATGATACACCCTAGTATAAATATTTAATTAAAAATACCTAGAACCAGGCCATTAAAAATAAACGAAACTCATTCAAAAATGTTCAAAGCAACAGAGGCTAACGCTTCGTTTCAATTAAAATGAGCCGCAGCTAGAGTTGAGAAAATAAATTGAATTTTTGAAAGTAAACTTTTTCAATTTACCGCGACATTCGCGGGACAAAACGGGACAAGATGCTCAGAACATAATATTCAAACAAAACAGTGAATTCAATTTGTCCAATTTCCGTTGCTCTAAACACAAAAACATCCCCAAGGGTAAAAATTCCGTTCCCAAAAAACATTAGAAAGACGCGATAGAAAAAGCACATTTCCTATGCGAGCAAAAGCCGATTATCTTTGTGTCTCTCACGCATCCCATTTGCATGGATCGCTTGAATATTTACAAATGGCACAAACAATGGGAAATACTATGATAGTTCCATTGCCTTCTTAGTCATTTATGTATGAATGTTCATTTCTTGTGATTGCTTAAATAATTTTCGCCCATTTTACATGAACATTTTAGTTGAATATTCTTAAAAACAACACTTCTTTTAATTCGCTATTGTTAAGAGCATGTCTGTATAACATACTGGCTTCTCATGAAGTTGAGTTAAATATTTTCCACAGTTTCCCAATACGTCATATAGACGCGTTATCAGGTTGCTTAACTGCGAATCATAGTATTTAAATTGTGTACCTTAATATATTTTTTCTGCTTATAGGCTAATCTTAATTTTGAGCTAAGAACATGATATTGTTTACATTTTTTTTAAAAGTTTAGGTCAAAACATTATAGATAATATGAATTAGCGTTTATGATTTTACTCTGTGTTGTGAACTTTTAAAATAAACTAATGTATGCTGAAATTGAATAAAAAAATAGGGTGCGACTCGGAGGTTGGCTCGAGTTCGGAAGGCCCCTTAAACTCCATAAAGTTTAGTTCTTTCATAACAAGGATTTCTCCTATATATTTCATATTCCTACAAACTTCGACACCAGAGGAAAGAGGATTTCTATGCACCAGAGTTGGTCACTAACCCATACGAAGAAGGACTTCAGAGTTGTATAAAGTAGGTTATCTGATGTAAACGTAATTATTAAAAAAAACAATTATAAATAATATTTGCCTAAATGAAAATCAAAATCAAAATTTGCTTAACATAATTCGATATTTTTGCATCCATTATTATAAGCGATTTACTTACCCAGAAAAAAAATTATGTAAATTGGGTAGTAATTTATTAATTTATTCAAATTTTCGCCGCCATAGTCGAGGTATTTTGTACATTTTCGTAGCACGCGAGTATCTAGTGGACGACCAGAAGTAAAGCTCCGTAAAAAAATTCTCTAAAAAATAAAAAAACGTTGAGACTGTGGTTGATATAACGTTCAGATCAAGAAAATGTTCGCATTAACATATGCGGTTGATTGCACTATTTATAGTATTTACATCGATTAATCAATCGATTTTAGTATTATTATTATAAATTCAACCATTTTCATCCCAGTGAAAGGCCAAGGTCTATCCTCCTTCGAATCCGGAAAAAATTATGGCATTTTGGATTTTTGAAAAAAGGTCAGCCCAGAAAATTACATTTGTAAAAAAAAAACAAGTTGGTCTCAATCCAATCTATTTCCCAACAGAAACACTTTTTCCAAAGTAACTTACCAAATCAAATCGTAAGTTTTCCCAAAAATTAAAAAAAGTTTCCATACAATTTCTATGAAGCGTCATTTGCCACTACATGAGTCCATGTATGTCATTTGAACACATGCCAGGAAATACTCTGTTCTTATTTTAAATTCGCCTTTCATATTGTTTGGCAGAATGATGATATATGATATGATATATGCGTCGAATTGCATATATGAAGTATTTTTTTTCAAAAATTCAAAAATGCCATTATTTTCCCCTTCGAAATAAACCTAACATTTTCTTAGAATAAAACCTTCTAACTACAAAAGAAAAGGTAGCTGCCCTCGATGTGCAAAAATTTTACCCCACCCTGTATAGTATGATGATGCTAGAGCTGTTTCTCTGTTCATGACATTGTCTTGTGCTCGGTATCGACGTTGTGCCATGAACTAAATTTGGTAGCGTTTTATAGCTTCCGCATTTTATGGTAATGAGGGCAGGCCTCCGGACCCCGGCAACCTCTCGCGTAACTGTTACTATTTACTTGATAGATGGCTGCCTGCTAGTAATGATGATGTTACTGACAAATATAATTTTCAGTCATGTTGTTTATTATTTTATTATTTAGTTATTTTTTATCTTAAAAGTGGCGTAAGGGTCCACCTCTATTTTCGGAAACGAAACCTAGCTAACCTGCCCGTGGTGCACCCTGCTAAATGAGGCTCTGGCAGCCGGCTGTTAGCGGCATAGCACAGCCTAACACGGGCACAGCCACATCCAGATGGGCAGCAGCGTCGGCGGTTCAAGAAGCTATGCCCAGTGAGGCTTTTATGGGCAAATCCCTTCCTTATTAGAGGAGGCACTTATCCAGCAGTGGACTGATAATGTTTGTTGTTTTTATCTTAAAAGCAAGCTTTTGCAGGCTTCATAACAAAAAATCTTGTCATCATGTTTTCCCTTGTCAACCTGTCTCAACCTGTGGTCTCAACCTTGAAAGAAGATATTTGCCTGAACAAAAGGTGTTTAAATAAACATCAAAGTCACGACACCCCAATAAAAAACAAGAACTATCTCCGGGAACTTGTCACAAATTGCCTGATTACGTCGTGGGTGCGGAAATAAGACACTAATTCCACAGAGAAGAAAGGCAGTTTTTGAGTTTCAATTTGCACATTTATATAATTGATGATTTGTGATAAAGTTCAGTATAATTTACTAACTCGCTTGCGCCTGTGGCTTCACTCACGTGGTACCAGAAGAAGAAGAAGGTATCTCATGTGTTATTTCAGGTGTAGATGAATAGATAGATAGACGTGCAAAATTGCAGCTCAGTCCGTTTTGTGGTTATGACGTGAAGGAAGGACAAACATTTTACATTTGACATCTTTATAGAGTTTCGTCTTTATAATATTAGTAGTATTTCAGGTAGGAACCCCTTTCACCCAAAACTCACCCGTACCTTGGTAGTTAAAAAATGACTGGCGGCCGAATGAAGCATAGCACAGCCTAACACCGGCACAAGTGATTTCCCTGTCTGCCCACGTGCAACAACGTCGGTGGTACGAGAAGCTGTGCTCTGCGATCCCCAACTCGCATGGCCAGCGTGGGGATATTGAGCATAGGCCTTTGTATAGCGGAGGCCTACGTCCAGCAGTGGACTGAAAAGGCTGTTGATTTATTATAATGCAGCAATACCGTAATAACTATATCTACTACGACTACCTACTACCCACATTAGTAGCTACTTTATTTAATTAAATTTTTCAAAAAATGTGGCTTTATTTTTAAAACAGTCCTTAGTTAACGGCATCTTTAATCATGGCTTTAGTACAGTACCATTCTGTTAGTATGACTAGTTTTCTTAAATTAAATAGACAACTCATCTTGAATTTATTTAATAAATCATTTTATTTTTTAATTATTTAATCCTTTTCTTGAATTAAATTAATTCCTTTATGAACTTTAGGCTTTCATTTCCGAGGTGTCAACGATGTCACTGAAGTGAAAATTCTTTATATAAACTATTGTTATCTTCTGTGTATTGTACAAAGGTGGGTGCTCAATAGATACAACAGCCGACCTTTCGGGCCCTTCCATTCAGTGAACACTTGGCCTTTCCTCCACAAAGCCGGATCTCAAGTCTGGAGCTGTCACAAGGTTGCTTTGTAGTATCTTTTGTCGGTACTTTAATACACATTTAACATCGTAGGCTGTCAAAGAAAATGTATTAGAACTATTGTAGTACTGTGAAAGAAAATGTATTAGAACTATTGAAGACAAGTGATCGATCGAAAAAAGCGGTCTTTATGTATGGCCAATGGACATACATACTTTGTACGAGTAGTACACTGAGTTAGTACAAGTTTTCCAAATTAGGTCAGGAAATTGTTAAAAGTTCAAAGAAGTTGTATTAGAAACTATGAGTAGGTACACCATGGTGTCACAACACCTGAACTTGAAACAGATAACTGCAGATCATGATCCTCATGATCATATTTCTTACGTAGGAGTCGAACCCACAACCCCTTCATCACGGATATTCGCCCGTTGCGCCGTCACGCCGTATCATTATCCTAAAAGGCAGAAATCAAACCCACTACCGTGTCGGTCGTCAAACGTTTGCGGTCCTAAATGGCCCATAAACTTAAGAGACGCTGGCAGGCGTGAGTGAGCCCAAAATGAGCTTTCTTTCATGTGATTAGTTTCAGTTTATTCTCGTGTGATTCCGCAACATAAGATAGCATACGCTGTCTACACAGTACGCAGTATATACTTAGGACACTTTTTGATAATGTTTCATCATCATCATCCACAGCCCGATTTTTCCCACTGCTATGGTATAGGCCTCCCTCAACTTGTACCATTCACCACGATCCTACGCTGCTAATCTAACCCACGTACGGCCCGCGACTTTGACTATGTCGTCTGCCCATCTTGCAAATTTGGCTGCAGGTAACGGCGTAGTTCCTATGCTTGGGTCGGATTGTTCAGTCTAGGAATAGAAGAGGGTTCACTATTTAAAAAGATCAAAAGAAAAAGGAACCTCATTATTCCAAATAAACCGGTCAAGTGCGAGTCAGACTCGCGCACCGAGGGTTCCGTATAAACTTGTACAGTAAATAGTTCGCCCATCACGGAAATCGAGTATCAAAATGTTTTTCCGCATTTTCAGAGTAGATATGTTTTAGGTTTCCCCCAAAATCAGTTCTAAAAGGGTATAAATTTGAACCAAATTTGTAAGTGATGACTGAAAAAGGAATGAATAGTACCACATTGTACATCGAAGTTGGAAAAAACGTTGTCTATAATTGTGTTATTTCTTGTAGTATTTGTACTTATCAAGGGTAACATGCATATGGAGGAGAAATAATGAAATAATGAAATTGCATTTTCGGGATTGTATTTAAAGTCTATGTTGAAATCTCCTACAATAATCATGCGAGAAAAATGACCATTCCGGTTGCTATCGTATATCGCAGTATTTATGCATTTTATAACAACATTGATTAGACATCGTGGAGACCTATAACCAGCAATCAATCGGACATTAAATATTTCAAAACTTATACACTCACAATGGCCGTTAGCAGCGTCCGGGTTATTCAAGCAATATCTTTTACATGATCCATCTGTCACAGAATCCATAAGATCGTGACGTACATACGCGATAGATCCCCAACCTGGATTTGCATTAGCTACAGCTGGACCATCTACTCTGCACACCTCATCAAAATCGTCAAGTTCAAAAGTGTCACTACGACATCCCCAAGTTTCAACAAACAATGCGGCATGGGAAGAAAGAATGATAGGATCTATGATGATGTCAGGAAAATGATTGCACGTTATGAAACACAATTTGAACTTGATTATGTTCAGGTGCTTGCAAAATTGAAAATATGGTACTAATTTGTTTTGCTCCAGTCTTTTCATTTCCATTATTACAGCGCTAGATTCTGATATTTCAGATGGAGCATTAAACCTACCTGAACTCACGACCATAAAAAGTCCAGACGATGACGTTGCTCTAGAACAATGTAACATGCAATTTAACACCATGTGAAAGCAATAAATGATTCGTATTTGTATTTGTAAAAAAGTGTTCAAAGTCGGCGCAATTGACAGCGTGCGCCGAGTTTTGGTGCACATATTTTTTCCACGTTTGTGCCTCGAGACTTAAAATTTCTTGATGGGGATTGCTTGTGGTCAGCGCCATTGTTTAGGCATAAATGGCGTTGATGCTTAAATTTGTAGTATTTTATTTTTTAATTTAGGAATTAAATTTTTTCAAACATTTTTATGAACAAGTCACGCCATCTAATGAATAAAATAGGCAAAAACTAAAAGAGTTCAGAGCATTTTACTACTTCCCGGTAGCTCCCGGACAAGAAGCAATGCCATAGAGCACAAGTTATGGAAGTATCCTAAAAACTATGAATTTGTAGTAACTAACAATTAATAAAAAATAATAATTATTTATAATTTTCCAACATTTATGGACAAGTGATGCATCTAACAAAAATAGGCGAAAACTAAGACAAGTTCAGAGGCCACGCACCGGTACTTTATTTGCAAACTCTCACATTTCATCCGTCGAAATTCAAAGAACGTCAAACGTCGTCGTGTTTTTGAACTTCAAAATTTACTTTAGTTGTTTTCCATTTTTGCTAGATGGCGTTACCTGTTCATAAATGTTTGAAAATTATAAAATATCTTTTGTGTTGTAGCTAAAAATCAATGATATCGGGCCTCTTACTTTGCTTGTCCTATAAGACATTGCTTCTTGCCAAATTTTATTATTCTAGGGCAACCGCAAGTACCCCATAGGTTCGATTCGAAATATGCGACATAAACGGCTATATCTTTGGATTGCGTTATTTTGAAGCATAGTTTTTCACAGACCTCAAGGGATGGCAGAGCTGCGTATTTGATATTAATTTTAACTTGATACCTCCACGCGTTCCTGAGAAAACGGACTTGACAGACAGACAGACAGCCAGCCAGCCAGCCAGACAGACAGACAGACAGACGGACAACAAAGTGATCCTATAAGGGTTCCTTTTTTTTCCTTTTGAGGAACGGAACCCTAAAAATGATATTAAACCAACAAGAAACCTAAGCAGGGCTTGTATTAAGGGACATCTCGGTTCTTCCTTACGTAGTATGAGTGGCTCTAAGTATTCTAGTAATTAATGTAATTTTTTTATCAGCTTTATTTGGTTTTGTTGTTTTATGTAAAACCCGCTTACTGTAATTTAGGGCTCAACTAACACCTAAGTTCGAGCAACAGGGTATGCTAAAAACCAGCCCTGCGTAGACTCCGTTTACGCAGATTAGTGCTGGCCTATCACAGTAGCTAATTGAGGGTTAGTTCTTTTGTATATTTTATTCATTAATTTATTATTGGCAATTTATTTATAACTAGCGGCCCATCCCAGCTTCGCACGGGTTAGGGCACTTTTTCCTAGCAATAAATATAGCCTATATTACTGAGGGTGAATGTAGCTTTTTTGGTAAAAGAATTCTTGAAAACAGCACAGTAGTTTTTGAGTTTATTCATTACAAACATATACACACACACAGTAGTGTACATGTAGATGTAGATAAAAAAGGAACACATAATACATACATACCTACTTATACTTATGCATTTTTTATAAATACAAACACAATATAAATAGAACTTAGAGATGGGATGCTGGAGGAACTCAGCTATGAACTTAATCTAGGCAGAAAACCTTTTATTGCTAAATGGCTGATGGTAGACAACTCAAGAAACGTTTATATAGGCACACATTTTTTACCCAAAAAAACTATACACATGACCTTTTTCCTGTTGTAGATATCCTCATGCGTATTATCTATAAATAAATTTTCTTGGGTTCCCTAAAGATAAATATTCTTACCAGAAAATATTGCCCCTAGTCATAGTCTGAAAAAAGTTTTGATTATATCATTTCCATTTAAGCGTCCTAGATATTTCAAAAAACCTTTACTCGTATTGTATATTATTGAGGAACTAGCATCCTCCCGCGGTTTCACTCGCGTGGGAACTCGATAAAAAATAGCCTGTGTTAATACAGATCACAAACTATGTGTATTCTAATGTTTTATCCTAATCCGTTCCGCCGTTACGGAATTGAGTGGGAGGGAGCAAACATAATAACACACAAATTTTCGCATTTATCGCTTTGAATGCTGAAAACACAACTGAGCTAGTGTCTTAGTTAGGTCTGCTCCTGGGGCATGCCATGTACCGGACGTGAGTCCGAGACGCGCAGTCAACGTGTTAAAATCATCATTTTAGCCATTTTTAATCAATATTAGTGCGGTATTCCCAAGAAGTACCGACACCTGTAGAAGATGAAAAAAAGATTCGTACGAATACGGCCTAAGGAAATTTTAGATTTTTAATAACAAAGAGCTTCCGTTTATAAAAACCGGAAATCTTTTCTTATTACCGCAAAATGCTTTTAGAGTGAGCGCTTGGGATTAAAAAAATATCTCCGAGAAAGTAATGGTTCGGTGGACGTAAAATCTTAAAGGGAAACGTTTATGGACGCTTTATGGCAAATGCTCTTAACTTAATGTCAAGCTACAGGGAATACAGTGCGACCATTTTGTTATATTCTATACACACGTATGCTGCGGGGCTGAGGATATCAATAGAAATCTAAAGCCCTGTTCCAGGCACAATACAACGCGCAACCACCACCAGTAACCTATATCAGTCCACTGTTGGACATAGGCCTCGCATAATAAGAAATAATAATGAATAAGGTCCCATAATCTCAACATCGGGCATGCGGGTAAGGGATCGAAAGGCACAGCTTCCCGCAACATCGACGCTGCTGCCCGTTGGCGGTCAGGAAATTTAACTGTGCGGAGGGCTTCGCTAAACCACAGCCTTCAGAGAGTCCAAGCATGGCTCGTTCCATAGCTCGCTGAGCGACTTTAAACTGGTGGATTAGCCTTACTGTGAGTGTCCACGTTTCGGCTCCGTATATCATGACGGGTAGGACGCACTGATTGAAAACTTTCGTGTTCAAACATTGCGGTTTGGGTGACGAGAAGACTCGACGTAGTTTTCCAAATGCTGCCCAACCCAGCTGAATCCTTCTTTTTAGTGTGATTTAGCTTATTTAGAGTACACTGCGAATAATAGTTAACATTCAATTTTAAACAGAGCTATTTTAGTGACCGTTTTGTAGTCATTTCCATGTTCGATGTTAATAATCACAATAATAGCAGTGTAATTAGCATCCCATCATTACAAGAAGCAGATTTCTACTTATTTTATACCTTCTTCTTATTCAGTTACAAACAGTAACTTTAATATTATTTTTATAAACAGTTTTGTAAAAAATATTGAATTTATACGTTAGAGAATTTCATCGCCTGTAAGTACTGGAAGAACTAAGAATCGGAAGTATTTTAGGTTATTTCACACCGAGTAATTTCAACGGCATTCAGTCGGGGAAAATTGCTTTGAATGGCACGCCACACTATGTAAACGGTAGAAATAATGCACTGCAAGAAACGAAACACCAGTTTTGATTAATTCTGCTAGGTTTTGTTCATAGGAATTCGTTCCTTCAGTTTACGGTACGCCAATAGAAGTTCTGAGGATCAATTAGCGAAATAAAAGCCATGGAAATGGTGGGAAAACTTAAATGTTAAAAGCCCTTATTTAAAAGAAACGAACATCATCACGTTTTTTCACAAGATCATACTTCATAAGTCGAATAGATTTGGACGGACCTTGGAATACTTATAGGTGCATAGTTTGTGACCTGGATTAACACATAGGCTGTGTTTTATCCCGGCACCACGCGAATGGAGCCGTGAGTGCAAGGTATTAATATACATGACGAAGCGAAGGGAAGGTTTCCAACGCCGATTTACCGATGTCATCAGAGTTTTTCAATGCCAAAACATAAAAATAAAACCACTTCTAAGCGCACGCCAGTTTTAATAATTTTCTCAGGATCGCACGGATATTCTTGGATTTCTTTTTAGAAAGCAGTGAGTTCGTTACGCGTATGGCTTTACAACCTATCTTTCGTTCTTTTATCTACTTTATCTTTCTGAGAAGAGCCAAATCAAATGTCCATGCAAAGTGGATCGCTCCCCGTTCGAAACTAGTACTCGTCAATACATTCGCCATTCATAAATTGCGTATAATTAGTTGGGTTGCCATGCCAGCCCTGTGTCTAACCATCTTTTCTTCTTTATTTATTTATTTTATGGCATCTGGGATATTAAAGTTTCCACAATTCTGCCAGTATCAAGTTTAATTGTTCATATTAATATGAGGCAACGCAGTACTGTTTATAAGTCTAGTCCTCAAGTCTTCAGTCAGGTCCTGTTCTTCATCAGATAATTCCAGGCCAAATTCACTACACATGTCTCTTATTACTAAGTTAGGTTGGTTAAAATGCCAATATTATAAACAATATAAATCAGAAAAACACTAGAAAAAAAAATACACAACCGTGGGTCCGTCGGTCGTTCAAGATGAAAATAATTTAACATAACGACCGCTAGTAATTTCTTAATTTGAAATTGTCAATCAATCATTATCAATATTGAAAGGTAATAATGCTAATATACCTTTTAGCCTTATTACCTTTCAAAAAAGTCAACCCGAAATCAGCCCGCTAAGCACAGGGATTTTGTCGTGTCTTCCATAGACTCGACAAAGATCTTTGTCTATCACTCGTTTTCTCTACCACCACAGAATACAGAAGGGACAGAAGCGTCACTCCGCGCAATCATTTAAATAAATAGCGACTTTAGCTGCTACGCAATAAAGTGCTATTCAGCTCGCAACGAACTCAGTGCCTAACAGTTATATTAACCTACACCTTGCATCCCTTTCTATCGTATAGCTCTATCTCTAATGACGTGGCACGTGTAACGTTAGGGTTGTCTTGAGAATTATTCTGTGACGAATAATAATAACCTGGCCGCCGACGGGCCGCAGCGTCGGTGGTGCGAGAAGCTGTATCCTGCGATCCTCAACCCGCATGCCCAGCGTGGGGATTATGGGCATATCCCCCTTCTTATAGGGGAGGCCTATGTCCAGCAGTGGACTGAATAGGCTGTTGTTGTTGAACATTTTACTATCCAGTTACCTAGCCACCTATTTCTTTTTAGGAATAATGATAATTCAAATAATATCTACCTACCTAGTATTAGATCAGAAAACTATTTTACACTGGCTGGCTGCATTAAGAACTCAGAAAATAGGCATACCTACTAGGTAGGTACATGGGTCCTTAACACTTACTTAAGTGTTTAGGTGTCTTGTGTACGAAAACTGAATAATCACTGTTTAAGGTAGGTAGGTACATCATGCTAAATCTTAAGAGACATTTTAGTAGGTTGTAGGTAACCTAGGTATCTAGTTTTAGTTGTTAGTACACCTACCTTTAGGTAACTTACCAAATCGATTTGTCTTCCTACACCTACCTACCCGACTGTTTTTAAGTAGATAACCTACACTGCCTACTTAAAGTTAAACCAAATAAAAATTTACCTAGCTTGGGTTTCTAATCTTGCTCTCAGTCTACATAATTAAAATCATAATACCTACTTACTACAGCACTATGTAGGTAGATACCTACCAATGGCACAAAAATTGTCTATGAAAAAATACCTACATAATAATATTACGTTTATTTATGTAGGTAGGTACCGCATTCAAACAGAACTTGTACCTAAGTACCTACCTACTTACTTATTTGGTAGAAAAACTTTCAGTTCTGTACCTACTATTGGTATTATTTACATTTTCTTATTATTATTCAGGCAACCAAATGCTATGCAGTATTTTTTTGCCTTCATTTGGCGAAAAATATAGGTACATTAACAAAAACAAACTAAAATGCCGCGGCTGCTCAAGGACACTTTCGTTCCGGGCAGAACGCGGCAACCGACGTAACGAACCATGCTAGCAGGGCCGGCGATGCGTAGGTATATTTTTATACCTATTCTGCGGAGTGAAAGAGGCCTGCTACCACCCAGAGCACGGCGTTCATTCAAGACAAAAGTTTCTTGGAAGACAAGGCCTGTCCATAGCAACGAGGTTGTCTTTAGTGATGTAGTCATTTCACCCAACATGTCGTTCATTCTTTTACGTTTCGTTACCAAAAATATGTCAAACAATAGATTTGAACCTACTTTCGAGGTTAACGAAACGTAAAATACGTAAATGTCTCTATTGACAATTTTCAATCACAACAAAGATATTGGGAAATGTGAAATTCGATGGTGAATAAAAATTATAGATTACTCATTAGAGCAAAGAATATAATTACTAAGCAAGGGCATGGATGGTCTATAAAAGTCAAGGTAAGTAATTCATTATAATCTTTAGGTACCTAGTATTTAGGTTGCTACATGTAAGAAAAGGTAATGTAAAAGATTTTTCGCGACTCATAAATCAGTCATAGTCGTAGAAGAATTTAGGCAGTCACACTAGAATCTGTAGGGATTCTAGTCTAACTGCCTAAATTTTAGCTATGGGTCGCTCCGCTCCATGATGAGCAACGGTGAGCCTGACAGCCATCATTGTTTATCTATTGGCTTGTCTTTTTTGCAACTACTGTTTTTTCAACATTATCATCAGCCTACAGCAGTCCACTGCTGGACATAGGTCTCCGCTAATGAGTGCCATTGCGCCCTGTCCTCAGTTCGAGTACCTACCTCTCTAACTGATTACGTATTGTACTTATTCATCTTGGTATGGAGATGAGCAATCTTAGTTAACATGAGCTTGTTTTAGCTTAAAGAAAAATGTCTAGTAAGTAGTGAAATAAACTTTTGATAGGTACTAACACATATTTATTTTTGTTCTAGCAAATGGAGCGTGACAATTCCACTTATTATTGGACTAATGGATCTACCTTTTTGTACAAACTTACCCATTCAAGAATGGCAAAGGCACCAAGTTGTAGAACTATAAATATTTAGGGTGTGTCAAATAAAATAAACTTAACTACTATGTACCCAACCACAATGTATTTTTTTACATAATTGAATTAAATATTGTTTTAAAAAAATCTTTTTTTTTTCACTTATATAGTAGGTACCTACTTGTATGTATAGAGCCAAAACTCTATCAAAAATGTGACGGCATACAAAAAATATGAGACGTGACCTAGGTGTGCATGCTATGCCACAAACGCTTAGAAAAAAACGAAAAGATCCATTTTCAATGACACGATAGCACCTCATGATATTCAGAGATGTCTAAGTACATATTTACTTAGCTATATAGGTATTTTATTTGTAGATTATTCTTTTTTCATACTAATTTCCCGTAGAAGCTGTGGTGGCCTAGTAGGATGTATCCCGACTCCCATGATGTATCCCAATCTAGAGGTCGTGGGCTCAAATCCTAGCCATGCACAAAAAAATTATGTGCGCATTTTTTACCACGTGTTTGAAATGGGGAAGGAAAACATCGTGAGGAAATCAGTATGCCTTAGAACTAAAATGGCATATGCTAGGTTAGCGTTCTATTAAAGCCCCCCTATACTGTACCTATCCTAAATAGATTTGTGCATTGAGCACGGGAAAAAGTCGTGATGATGTTTGTATTGTTATACATATTTCATACGATTAATAATCGTGATCTTAATTCGCGAGTTCAACTCAAACTTGGCTGATTTGTACATATTTCTTGAACAAAATCACGTAGAGAAACTTTTGTCTACCTCTATAGAGGTGTAGACAAATAAGGAAGAACTATCTCTAACCTCAAATGTCAAAGTTAGAGAAAATTAAACGGCGTGCTCGCCATTGAAGACTTTTGTCTTGGAAGAGTAGACATATGTCTTCCCATTCATTTCCACGATTCCCATGCTCTAGACAGAAGACAAAATTCTTTGTCTACCACCAAATGTCATTTTTCTCTTGACTTTAGTAGAGAAAACCCTTGTCTTCGATCCGTATGCTAACCGGGCTGATGACGATTCGATATATATCGCGGAAACTGTCGAAACTGTGATATCTGACAGTTCTCGCGATATTCATATAATTAGAATCTTCAGAGCCAGGGGCCTGACGACTCGATATATTTGATTCTATTAGATAAATTTGTATGAAATTTGACAGTTTCTACGATATATATCTAATATAATCAAATATATCGAATCGTCAGTATCAGGCCCCTGGTCCCTGTTCTTACATTCCTTCCGACATATGTAAAATAATGTTAGATAGTCTGTAGTTATATGAGTAAACGATACAAGAATTTGTTAGCCTATAGTGAATAGCGTTACTTGAACTTTATGAAACTAGTGCGACCAGTTATTTGTGACCTCTTGTCACTTTAAGTGACAATTGGCTTACTTGAATGAAACAGGCCCCTAATTATATTTCTTTTTTGATATACCTACTTAGTAAGTATTTAGAGCTATTTAATTATACGGGAATGAATGTTGCTACTTAATGGTGGGTTGGAACTCTTTCATAATTAATAGGCAATAGTGACTCGGCCTTCTAGTAACTTTTGCTTATCGTCATCATCATCATCGTCATTAGCATCATCATCATCTTCCGCAGCCCAACTTCATCCAGGCATAAAAGCCTAAAAAAAAAAAAAAAGTGTAAAAAGTGTGTCAATTTCCACCAATTGTTTATCGTAAAATCTGTTACCATCTCCAGCATATAAGGTAGCTAATTTTCACAGCAGGTTATCATCAGCATAATCAACTGCTGGACATTCACCACCCCTAATGAGCGCCATTATGCCCATTCCTCAGCTCGATGGATGATAATGGTGGACAATTAAATAGGAATATTTTTTTATTGTTAAGTTATTTATATCAAAATGAATTGAATCAGGCGTGACTTTACGGAAATCCATTACAAGATATTTAAAAGTTAAAATATTTAGTAAAAATTCCGCCAACTCTCTCTGACGAGTTTCATAAAAACTCAACAGAAATTGGACAATGTTTCGCAGACGTGCTTCGGCGAAGCACGTCATTTTTGCGGAGTGCCGAAGGCGGACAGCGAGTCTATCGTTTCCTGATGATGCCTTTTGGGGAAGGCGAAACATTGTCGAATTTCAGTTGAGTTTTTATGAAACTCGTCAGAGAGAGTTGGCGGAATTTGTACTAAATATTTTATCTTTTAAATATCTTATTTATATCATACCTATCCTCATATTCCTAAGAATCAAAAGAAGAGTAGAAAAAGCGGTGACATCTAAATGTCATCTCGAATTTTAACTACGGAATTTTTGAGGAGTACAACTCGGCACTGTTGACAGGTCCTTAACTTTTTGGAGATTATCCTTGACTCTAGGCAATTTTATCAACAACGAACTGACCCGCCCGCGACTACGATTGCGTGTACGTGCTTACTTGAATGTTTGATCTTTTTGAAAATAATGTTAAAAATATGTTTAACGCTGATTCTAATGGTGAAAGAATTTTTAAAATAGCTTATGGTGTTTTTGAGTTGGTTAAATTAAAAAGAAAACAAACATACAAAAAAATCTAACCTTTCCTCTTTATAATGAAGATATAAAAAACTATCAGAATACAGAGTTTTATGAGGTTGAGTTTAGGTGAAACATTTTCGAGGTGCCAACTTAGAATATGATTAAAAAGTCACCGAGAGAGCACGCAGTCACGTAGTACTCAAAAATACATTTCAACTTCAACTCGAATGACAATTCAAATGAGTGTTTTTACGGCCTCAGACTTTCAGAGCATCATATTACCATTTTACGATTAATTTCCTTTATTAGTCTGTTACAGACAGAAATAGATATTTTGAAGGGATATTATAAATCATTTTTATGTCAATAGCAGTCAGATTTTCAGTATTATGAGAGTTACAGAGGTGTTTGAGATTAGAATTAAAAGGCTGATATGATTCTAAAATGAAGGGTTGTTTTTATTATAATACCTACGAAGAATAGTAAAACCAAATATTTCCCGCGGCTTTGTTTGCGTTAAAGCTATTTTTCTACCCCTCAAGAAAGGTATTTTTTACAAAGAAAAGTCGTGGACGTGCAACTAGTAAGTCGTATCTGAGATTGTTAAAAACTGACATTTGTAGCGTCGAATAAAATCCGGTGGCCGCGAACGAATTTAATTTGTGAATAAAACGCCTGACTCCCGTAAAAATTCTGGGTTACTTTATGCCACGCTCTAAAAGCCTGTTTTATGATTGCTCATAAAAAAGAGCCTCCGGGAGCCAATTTTGTTCTTTAATTAGGGTAACGCTCTTGTTTTACACAAGTTGTATGTATAGATATCCCTTTAAGAGCTGCTAACATGCGAGAGGACGAGATTGCAATATTATGATGGTTCGAAAATTTCACATAGCCATGACGCCATGAATGTAAAAATGGCCATTCAAAATGATTGGACAAAAATACAAAAATATGCTTCGCGAATTATAAGTATCACGTATTTTTGCGATGTATTCATATTTGGCATTACTGCAACTTTTTAACTTTTTGCATTTAAAACTCACACAAATTAAAAAGAATCAAGTGAAAAAACAATCCGATGAATCAAAGTAAGTCAAAGTATTGACGGCCTCTGTGGCGCAGTGGGCGAAGGTCCGCCTGAGACGCAGAAGGTTGCGGGTTCGATTCCCGCCGCGGGACAAATGTGTGCATGTTCGCAGATATTTGTCTCGGGTCTGGGTGTTTTCTATGTATGATATGTATGTATTTACAAAAAAAAAGTATATTATGTAATATATCAATCATGTAGTTCCCATAACACAAGCTCTGCTTAGCTTGGGGCTACATGATGCTATGTGATAGTTTAAAAAAAAAAAAAAAAAAAAAAAAAGCGTAGGATATATTTATGAACCCAACCAATCTCAGGCTATAATAGGCTAAATGATTGAATGAATTACACTAGCTATAGTACCGCGCTATATATTATGGATATACCAATGCAGATAAAGGTCAAGGAAGATAAAAATATCTCGAATAGCCTATATTCTTATATTACAGAGTAGAGTTGTACGCTAGGCTGACCGGCATCGGCAAGTGGCCTTGATGTTAGTCTTTAAGTCTTATAGTAAGGGTCGGTATCAAACTAAAGCGCTACAGAAGATTGAAAACCAATCGATAACTCGTAGAGTTGCTAATAAAATATCATTTCTCGTCAAAAAAAATTATAATGTATAAAAACTAGCTGACCCGCGTGCACCTTCGTTTGCGTTTATTTTCCTTTACGTTTTCTCCCTTATGAATTTAAAGAATGTCAAATAAAGTTGTAGTTTCTTTTATCTTTGGAACTCAAGCCAGCTCCACCGGCCCGTGGTGCACCCTACTACCAAAAAACGTGGCTTTGGCGGTCGGCTGATTTTGGGAACATAGGCACCGTTGAATTCCCTGACGAAAAAGAAATATGTGACACAAATAAAATTGTACTTTTAAGTCACCGCGTTATGTAAAAACATCGGTCGTTCCTTTACTTATCTATTTCCAAACACGTTTAGTTCTAAATAACTAAGGACATTATATCTAATTGTCCTATTTGGTTTCGAGTTTCAAACCACAGGTACCACATAACGAAATTGCTTATAACTTTACTGAGCTCGCGCTCATTCAATTTGAACATTATTGTACGTACGATATAGTACTCGGTGCATTAAGCCAGGGTCGTCACCAGGCTTACCACTCGCGCTTGGGGTCTAGGACGTAACCCTGGTAAGCTTCGTTACCTTATTGAGTTGAACATAATAATTTGAAACAATAGAAAGATATTTATAAAATAGAGGATAATTTAAAATACAGTAATATTCTTAACTTAAATATTATAAATTCGAATGTGAGTTTGTTTGTTAAATGTATGTTAGGCTTCCACGCCTTAACTACTCAACCAATCATCATTAAATTTGGCACACATATTGTCAAGGGTATAGAAAAGGACTACGGGTACCTTTCATCCAGAAATCAGTACCTACTGTTCCCAAGGGCAGTATAATAGAACATTTGACATAATCTACATACATTGACACAATTACAAGCGAAATCGCGGGCAAAAGCTGGTTGTTTACATTGTGATTTCTATTTCACCTTTTAAAATTAAATACACAGCTATTTCTAAAAATATTATTTGTTTTGAAATCAGAACTAACTAACAACAATGAGCTACTTTCGCGCGTTGGACCTACGTAGTTTTTCCTGAAAATACAAAAGGTCAAAGTCTAGCCCTGGACGGCAGTCTAGCTCTAACTCTGCATGGAGCCTTGACCTGACCTTAACCCGCCCTCCAGCCGGCAGCAGATATCTGCCTTTTACACACGCCGCTGCACCGGCTTCCACCAGTTGGAGTGACACTTGACACGAGCTCATGTCAACCGATTAAATGAAATGCTGTGGGGCTCTAGCGCACTTGTGTGCAACAGTTCAGAAACGAAAAAACCTTCTAATTTGCTGAAGGAGACTCTGAAAAACGTAATACGGGAATGTGTTACTAAAATAATTATAGTCTATTTCTAGTCTAATATTCATTATTATACCTAACTATCTGATACGACAGACGTTGTTGTCTACTATCCAAAGTGTCCAATTCTGGAGTTCATACAAAAATCCCATACAAAATTGGGTACCAAATTGGATTTTTAATTTCGCCCATTTACTTTTTGTTTTTATCATACCTGAATTAAGGTGAGCAATAAAATTAAATCCAAGTCGTTCAAGCCAGTTTCGAGCCTTCTCGAAACACGCACGGTGATTGATTTTAATATATATCTAGCTTCCGCCCGCGGCTTCGCTCGCGTGGTACCCGGTAGTTTATATGTTAATCGCGTTCATAAACTATGTATATTCCAAGTTTCAGCCAAATCCGTTCAGCAGTTACGGCGTGAAACGACCACAAACATACCCTCACACACACAAGTTTCGTAGTGTGAAGATCTACGAAGTCAATTTACCAACCGACTTCGTAAGTGTCATCCATACATTGAAGAGACGTCTTTCGGTTGGTCCACCCTCTTACCACCAAATAATAAATTTGCTGGGATAAAAAGACAATTACTGGGTTATAACTCAGCAATTATTGTTTCTAAGAGTTTTATGAGCCGATTATTGCCACTCAATCTTGCTTGCTCTTAAAATTATGTCAGACCTAATCCAATTTATTCAGATTTCAAGTAACTTCACCACACCTAAGTATATACGATACTCTGAGCATCTCTGTTAAAAAAACTTTAAGTTATGTTGAAAACTAGACAAAATCAACCTACTGACTTATAGAGTGATGAAAATGATTTATGTAAACAAGCTTACTAGGTCTAACAAAGTTCAATGAAAGTAGCTCAAAGAATACCAGCCACAGGTAGTTTTTAATTGTCAGCCAAAGTGTTAGATAGATGATAAACGAACAAGCTTGTCGTGCCATTTTCATTCAATACGTCTTCTACGTTATTGTGGCGTAGCACGAATTTTACTAACAGTACGAACTACCTGATGGCCACTCACTGCTCTAGATTCAAGATTCCCACCACGATATTTTGTAATAGTGAGACAATTATTCTAGCCGCTTAGAAAGTAAAAAACAGTGAAGGAAAATATCGTAAGGAAACCTTTTCATTTAGCTTCTCACGTATCGACTATGTTGTTTTTGTGGGTAAGGCCGCCTAGACTAATATGGTGGTAGGTATATGTGCTCGGCGTGCCCAAGATAGGCTCATGAGCCTATAATTATATAGCCTAATATATTTTCCTTTTAATCATGTCAGTTACCACATCTTAGTCAGCTTCTTACGTAGGTATCGACTTCGTTGTTTTTGTGGGTAAAGTGAAAAAGGCTAAGATATATGTGCTCGGCATGAGCCTTCTCAATTTGGCATTTTTCAGTTATCACTTGTGATTCGTAAAAATAATTAATTAAATGCCAGCTTGGATAACAGACCGGTTCACCATAAATATAGTAATTTTATTTAAACAAATAGAATACGATAAAATAATGGTAATATAAAGCAATTATTTATGCAATATTAACCTACCACTATAACAATCACCATTCAATTTTAGTACTCTATAAAGAAATTTAGATGCAGACATTCCTGCTCGTTGAAAATACAAACACCAAAGTTGAGTGCCACTTTCTTATTAAAAGTCTGCCACAAAGTCAGCACTAGACCACTCTGCATCAACTTCCTTCCGAATGGGCGGCGCATGAAGGCCCTCTAAAAATGCATTAAATACGAGTTTTAACTCGGTTCGGGATAATTTCGTTTTATTGACGCAAAAGTGAAGGCCAGTGTTATTCGAATTCTGTACCGCCCGACCGAATGCCTTCTATTTTATTAAAGCTATTTTCCACGTTTGTAGTAGATTGTACTAGGTGTATTTGTTTTTGTTTTGGCTTTGACTATAATAGAACGTGTAAATTCGATTTACAGTTTCTTAAATATATGTTGATACGCGGGATATGATGATGACGACGACCGATGATGAACGATGGTAAAACACCAATTTGGTTGTCAAACCAATAAAAAACTATTTTAGTTTTTTTCATCATTAATCATTGGTCGTCGTTATTACTACGTAGGTATATGTCAATATCAATGTCCCGCGTTTCAAATTATATTTAACAAACTGTAAAAAATATTGACATAAGTTATATGCGTTTCCTCTCTAAAATCTCTAAAATTAAGGGAAGTCTTTGCCCTGCTGTGGGACTCAGCCTTATAAAAATTTAATTAATAGGTATGTTCGACCAGCAATTTCAAATCAAGAACATAATATAGTACTTCAAAGATCCGCTTTATTTTAATAACAAATTCGAAATGGCAGGCTTTTTAAGAGCCATTCAGAACCTACAAGTTTACAAAGTATTTATTCATAGCAAGCATCCGCTTTTCAGCTCTTTATAAAATAACTAATACAAAAAAGTTTTTAAAAAAAGTAGGGGAAGTTTTACCCTGCAGTAGGACTCAGACTTATCAAAAATAAAAAAGGTATGTTCGACTACCAGTTTCAAATCATGAACAAAATAGCGCCCTGCACACGTAAAGATCGGACCGCGCATCGGGACTGCGTTCCAAACCGCAGTCCAATCTGTACGGTTTGGACTGCGGATCAAACTGTCATGCTAATGGCGCGTAAAGATCAGACCGCGCATCTGGGACTAATCACTGACGTGATGCGCGGTTAAAACTGTGAGATTTGCCTTCGCATCGACATGCCAGATCGGACACGTACGTTTCGGAGTGCGGGTTGGAATGGCGCGTGCTGTTTCCCGCGGTCCGAACTTTACGTGTGCAGGGCGCTGTTATGTACCTACTTCAAAGAACTACTTTATTTTACAAACGAATTCAAAATGTGCTTTTTGCGACCTAAGTTATTGAGACCCTACAAACTTGTAAACTATTTATTTTCAACAAGCATTGCTAACACTAGACAATCATCCGCTTTTTGACTCATGGTAAAATAACTTACACTAAAAAGGTTTTATGACCTTCACCTATAGCAATAGGTATCAGTAAATAATAATGCCAGAAAGTTCCAATGTAAAACATATTACTAGGTATAAAAAGTAGACTAAAGTGCGATCGATAGGTGGAACTTGATTAATTTATTGGCTTCATAAAGTCCATTGGTTACGTACCGGCATTGACATTACCTTGAATTTATCGGTGCTCGTATATCTAAATAGCTTGTAGGTGCTTATTTATGTAATATCGCATAATTTGGTAATGGTTTTGGAGGGCTGTCAAAGGCTTAAATCAATTAAGCAATATTAGGTACCTACATAATAATAATTTTCGTTTATTTTGAACTTATATTTTTGTCCATTATCCTTTTTATAAATAATACTGGATAATAATAACACACAATAATAACATCTAACTCAAAACTAAGCAGAGCTTGTTCTTAAGGGAACCACATGACTGTTATGTAAAACTCTTTTTTAGTAAATACATACATTTATTGTATGGAAAACCCCAGACCTGAGACAATTATTTGCAAATCATACACACAAACATTTGTCCCGCGGCGGGAATCGAACCCGCAACCTTCTGCGTTTCAGGAGAGCCCTCTCCCACTGCGCCACAGAGGTCGGTTTGTAACCATTATGCAATTCAAATATTTGGTATTTCGAGCATTATCATTTTCAAGATATGGCTTTTTAAACGTATCTCAATTGAACAACTTCGGCATCTATTTAAAACTTCAGTAGTCAAGTATATATTTTGATTTTATAATTTTGATACCCTACCAGGGCAACAAGATTACTATTCTATTATTTACAATAGACTTCATCAAGACCGAAATAAACTGAGACTATTGTTACAAAAACCCAAGAAGGAAGAAATGCTCAGACAAAAATCTTGGCACTTGACAATCAGATTTGAGCTTACCACATTCAAATTCTAAGCATATTCTCGTTCCATAAACCATCTCGCAGCGTTGTTACCATCGGTAATACCTTAAGCTCTGCGTCTCTGATACATTACTAAAGGATTTAGACTACATTTACGCATAAAGCTGGCTGCTACCGGTATATTTACCAGCAAGTACCTAAATGTAATGGCCGACTCTGGTGCCAGAGTTTTTAGGCCGCCCGAAGGCCTCCGACATGGTTTGACGACTGAAAAGGCCGGTACAACTTATCGTGCCAAGAGACCAGTAATAAAAATAAATAAATGAGCGCCTGCCGCTAATCCATGTTGAAGACCTATCGGCGGCACAATCAAAACACACGGAAACCAGAATCGGCCATTAGCACTATAGGTAGCTAATACGACATAGAAGTAACAAGTGGCCGTGATGGTTAGAGTACAAAATTTGGGCCCCTTAATTGTGTACCTGCACCCACACTCTTCAAACCGAAACACAGTATTGCTGTTATACAGTATTGCTGTTTCACGGCAGAAATAAGAATAAGAATTAGTTTTATCCATGAACGAGAAATCTGTTACACATGCATAAAGCTGATGGGTAAAATACTTACCACCACCACCACACCACAGCAGCCTATATCAGTCCACTGCTAGACATAGCCCGCCCCTAATAAAGGTGGATATGAAATTCTCATAATCCCCACGCTGGGCATGCGGGTTGGGGCACAAGGGCACGCAGGATACAACTTCTCGCACCGCCGACGCTGCTTATCGTCGGTGGCCAGGGAATTTAGCTGTGCCGGTGTAAGGCTGTGCTATGCCGCAATCATTCGGCCGCCAGAGCCTAGTTTGGTAGCTAGCAGGGTGCACCACATGCAGGTGAGGTTGCCTAAGGTTCCAAAGATGGGGGTTGGAACCCCTTACACCCCCATTACTTACACTTCTTACTTACTAATAAGAGCAGGTCAGTGTGATATTGTACCTTTAGAAAACTAGCAATATAAAATAGCCATGTTACTATGAAGAAAAACCTGCTTTGTAAAAGACTGTGCCTTTAGACGCAGAGCAATATTGTGTACACAACAATGCCACAATACCGCCCGGTCTACAGAGCGTTTCGCTACTGAGTCGTAAACAGCCGCAAATTACGGTACACAACTGAGGTACGACCATTCGAGGACCACTGTCTGTTGCTGTGATTTTCTACTCTATACGTAAAGGTATAAATTTAATTTAAAAAGGTCTATCCAGCTCGTCTGCACCTTGTTTTGAGGCTTGGTTTTAGGCCTCTTCTCTTAGTCATTAGATAGAGAATTTAACAAATAACCAAAAAAATTAAAAGAAAATATTTCGTAAAACTACAGTAATTAAAAAAATTACAATAGAAAAGATATGAAAAGGTACTCTATTAGGAATCCAATCAATCAGTTTAGATGTCGCGCCAGATTTAGGCTAGAAGTTTTCATCATGATCATAATCATATTCTTTATTGTTTTATGTGGTAAATTTTGATCTTAAAATTAATGGGGTCCGCAAAATGAGCTCTGTAGGGTGTTACAGTTAAGTCAACTGTCAAATCTGCGTATAAACCTTTGGATTTCCACCACATGAGAAAAGTCAATACGGGGTTCTTTGACTGGGTTTGACTCACAGGAACACTTTCCTTTACTTGGGAGATTTTTAATATTTCAAATCACACAAACAGACTACTAAGTGAAAAATAAGTCTAATGAAATACTTGTTAAGTCCTCTCTCTTGCTATGTAGTGCCCATTGGAGTCTATAAGAATTTACTTACCAACTGTATGCCTACTTACTTATCTGATTCTGTACGACGTCGTTACAGGCCAGCAGTCAACTTTGAGTATTGAGTCCATTTGAAACCAGATACCCACAACCAGATACATATTGTGGTACTAATAAATATTTCCCATCGTAAAAATGAATTGTCCTACAAATTCATAAAAGATGTCGCAAAGTTTTCGGCACGACTAACCCATAAAATGTCACAGCCGAAACTCCAAACGACTCTGATTGCATTCCATTCGTCATACTGAGACATTAACCCATTGTTAGCAAATTTTATGTGCCTGTAATTCACCGGCAATTCAGGCAGTCCACCCAGGTTTATGGGGTAACCAGGCTGTTTAATACAACAAATTGCGCTTAGTATGTCAAGTATTGACCACTGATACTGACCCATTCGTTCTCTTGTTTCAGGTGTAGGAGAATACGTTTTAGGCGATGATATTTGGTGAGTAATTGGTTAGAGTTCATCAATGCTTCTCATAACAGTATTGAACTGTTAACTTCTAATGTAAAGTGCAGGACATGTTTCAATAACAAATACTAAGCTCAAGAACTTCTAGTGATTTTTACAATTCACGTGTAATTATTATTTATCTGAAACGACACAACGATCTACAAGTAACTTTATAATGAAACGTGCGTAGTGCTACGAGGCGTAGAGTTTCTATGCTGCTAAGTGAAGCGTATAGAGTCTACGCTATATTCTATACTTACTTACAGATAATATAATCTAAATGCATCAATAATTATTCTTTCAATCAATTATAGAGGTACTATCATTAAATAGTATAGGTATTGAGGCCTTATGGCATATTGCTGGCGCGATGGCGGTGAGAGTTATAAAGCAACATGTCACCCTTGGACAAAATTCAGAAATACACGTAGAATGAATAATAAACTGGGTGTCGCCACAGTTCTGAACATACGTAACCTTTAAGGTGACGCAATATTTTTGTGAACTAAAACCACAATTTATTATTATTGCGTCATAAATATGTGTAAAGTAAGGCAAGTTAATTTTATTAATTGAAAGGAAAACATTCATTCTTGCGTAATGACCTGCCCGCGATACGTAAATATTATTTTCAAGGAAAATTATATTGTTATTTCTAGACCGCTTTCATGAATATTACATAGTTTATGATTATCTAGAAACTCATTTGAATTTTGTTATCGACGCTGAATCCATCGACCCACAAAGCACCCAGAATATCTATGATTCTTTATTTTTTCCAGATCGGAAATACAATGAGGTGTAGCCGAGATCGAATACGTAATTCAAAAAGTTTGTCTGTGATGTCATTACGCAGATGTAGGATGTAGGTGTCAGCCTCGATGGAAGCCGAATGGAGTCACGTGCACAAATGAGTCAATCCCACACGAAGCATCAGCGACAGGAGGCGACTTATCGAAGTTGCTCGCAGTCGTTACCTCTAGATATTCTGTGAGTATTAAAAGTTAAGATTCAAAAACTCTTTCTTTAATAAGATCCAATTATTCGATAAGATACTTTATTCGATGAGAATTAGGATGGTGGTTTTTTCACTGACCGACTCGGCCAGGCACTGGCACCGACACCAAGAATCTGTAAAACCAGTGCTGTTATTTTCTTGATATTGAGCTGATGGTGATCATGAAAAGGAACTTTAAACTGGCTTTGACTGGCCTCATAGCTCAATAACATAGCTCAGTTAGTAATAGCTCTAAACTACTGCGACCCCGACCAGCACCCGCTGTTGTACGCAGCACCGTGTAGCAAAAAAGACCGTCTATCTTCTGAGCTGCAGGTAGCCATTTCCAATTTCCGCCAGCACAAACATTTGTGTGATGATCATGGTTGTATGTACTGTGTCAGTGTATTTTGTGAGTACTGTGTAAATATGTTTATTGGTATCTGATTCGTCTTTGCCTGGTTCGGGATTAGTTGACCGTGTGTGAGATCTCTTTTTATAATTAACATTATATAACGTATGTAAGAATCACGACTGGTTCCCAGAGGGGTAAGCAGAGACTACAAATTTCCATATCAGCTAATACTCTACATAAAATTCAACAATTTTATACACGTAATGTTTTGTTGATTCTTTGGGATATGTTTTCTCTAAATAAACGATATGATCCCGTTGCATTTCATATTATCAGCCTGAAAACATCTTTTGGTAACCAAGTTAATCGGCGAAATGGCTTCGATCCCTTTTTATCTACCTAAGAGTCGAAATCTTTCCTAAACTTGGTTTTTGGTAAGTAAAACTAAAATCCAAGTTTAGTGGTTGGAAACCTTCATTTTCTGTCGATTGTCTTTCAACCATGGACTAAGGTGTCTAATAATAACCAAGTTTTTTTTATAAATTAATAAATATTTGTTTGTTAGGTGGCTTATTGAACACGTTTCCTTTTTTCCGGTCTGCAGGTCAGCTAAAAATTTAGAGGGCATACGCTATTTTAGCGTACCATTTAAAACTGCGATATGATTGCTAGCTGCCATGTGGAATGATAATAGCTAGTAAAGTAAAAAGTGGGTTTGTACCAAATGTAATGTATGGTCTTGCCTCGAAAGGTAGGTATAGGTAGGTAGGTAGGTAGGTAGGTTGGTAAGGTATTCTACTTTATATTATAAAAGCGAGCTTTGTGTAATGATTGTCCCTCTTTCACGCCTTCTTCTTCTTCTTCGTATGAGCTAGTGGCCAACTCTGCTGTCGGAGTTTTTAGGCCGCCTGAAGGCCTCCGACATGGCTTAACGACTTCACGCCAAAACTAAACCATTAAGCTGAAAATTTTCACAAATAAATGTAGACCTGGAATAACATAAATGCTACTTTTTGTCTAGGCAACGCGAGCGAAGCTATAGGCGTAAGCTAGTCTTCAATATATTTTCGTACTAAGCAATAAAAAAATCCATAATGGGGAAAGAGACGTGAAAATGTTTGTTTTCGAACCACTTTAAATTCAGATTTTAACTAGGTACAACTACGGTACCTAAATTTATAAAAGTTGTACAGTTGTAAAAGTATACTTACACTATTTCTGTCGCTACGTAACTTTTAACGAGCGCGCTCACACCTAACAAAGTGTGAGAATACGAGGAATTTTAGCGAGAAAGTTTTACGTGGCGATAGTATTTTAGGTTTTGTTTACGGTTCAATTAGACCTTAATTCATTGAAAAATACCTTTTTATTGGTCCTGTGTCGAAATAAATGTTTTTATTGTCTTCTAGCTCCCGCCTGCGGCTTCACTCGCATGATGCCCAGTTATAAGTAGCCTTTGTGTTAGTCCAGGCTAGCCATGGTCCAGGTCACAAACTATGTAGGTATTTTCCAATAAATAAATAATTAACTCAGTGCTAAAACAGTTATACAAATTAAAACGTTGTGTAAATCATCTAGGCCTAAGAGGATAAAGCTACTTACAATATTTCTGTTTCCAATGCTGGTTTAGCCAGGAAATCATATCATAAAGACAGTTCATTCAGATATTCATTATTATTATTATTATGTATTATTTATTTTATTATGTGTTTAGGGATTAAATGACTAAAGCTTCCTTATGAAAATAGGGATGACGAATGAAAAATTCTAATTAGTCCGTCATTTACATTATCAAAAAATTTTCGACACGTATTTTTTCTTTTGGCAATTAAACAAAAAATTACAAAGATATAGTGTGTTGAAGTTCCGCTTGACGTCATGGCTTAGTACTCTTTTTACCTAGCCGAGACGTCACGAGCCCCCACTCCCGAACTTTGACGCTCTTTATCTACGTCAATTTTTATTTATTTGATTAATAAAAAAATAAGTGTCCGATATTTTTTGTTGATCTATCTGACGGACTAATTAGAATTTTTTTTTTACCCAGTCTTCATCCCTATTGCCTAGCTTCCTGTAGGCTTACCGGAGTTTATACTTACTACTAAATTATACTACTTATCCAACTACTTTACCAATCGTACAAGATTTCTGTCAGTGAGCAAAAGCAAAAAATCGACACAATATTTTTAATCTCGCTACGAGTCAGAGCCCCAGAAGAGTATACCAACCTATTTACTACTAAAAAGGGCACTTAGCGTCGCAGAGCATAGCCCCAACTATGAGCATTCGCTCATACTTTCATTCAATTTTGCCAAGGAGTTTTTGTCTTGTGTGAGTGAACGTTGTATTGAGCCTCTGTATTTGTGTGCCATGCAAACCCATAGATTAGTGGAATGTATGGTTAAGTAGAAACAAACTGCCAAGAGCGGTTCTGATACAAATTCTCACGCCTTGCACTTCTATTAGGTAGTAGGTTTACTTTTCTGTGGTCAAGGATAAGATAAGATAATTAATTTCACACAAAAACATAATAGGTACTTTACTTATTGTCCTATTTCTAAAAGCTACTTATGCAACTTTATCTATAAGAAGGCAAAAATAGCGCTGGTACTATGTTAATATATAAATAATGTTGGACACTATAACACAGTAGCTTGTACTATAGGAACCACATGATTGTTAAACTACATAGATTTTTTTGTAAATACATACTCGTACATATTATACATAGAAAAAATCGAGACCAGAAACAAAAAATATAAATATATATATACAAATATTTGCAGAACATACAAACATTTGTCTCGCGGCGGGAATTGAACCCTCAACCTTCAGACGGGCCTTCGCTCACTGTGCCACGGAGGTCGTCATCATATTACCTCCCGTGCTAGTTGAAAACTGTGTTACGGCGAGGAAGAAAAAATAACTATATATATACTTCTGACTAGAGTCGAACTGATGTTTCTACTATATCGCAGTTTCTGATACCCACAGCACAGGAATGAATCGAAGTGTGGGTCAAGGCTATGTATGTACGTGACTGTTGGGTATTAGGTTACCTTACCTATCATTCTTTTTCTTCGTATAAGCTAGTGACCATCTCTGTTTCGGATTTTTAAGCCATCCGGTCCGAACGCCTCCGACATGGCGTAATGACTGAAAACAGTTTCTTGCCAATTCTTCAATTTGGTCGCGTTACGGATTAGTGTTATTTTAGCCATTTTAATCACACTGTATGGCAAAGGCCTCCCTCCCCTCCTTCGACTCGTCCCTACTAAGGGCCAAGATATTAAATTGGCATCAATCTCATCTCGCCATCTTTTTCTGGGTCTCCCATGTCACCGCCATTATGTATTGGTATCCAATCTGTGGTGGTCTTTGCCTACAAGTCGTTGGACATTCGGCAGACGAATAATGGTGTAAATTATAAAAATATATTTAAAGATTCTTTTTATTCATTTGCTTTTAATTAATTTAAAACCGGGACCAATATATTAACTTTCCTTCCGAACCACGAAAGTGCTCAGATATAAATGCGACTAAACGGTCACCCATCAAAGTATTGACTGGACAGAGTGTTGCTTAACCAAGATGATCTGCTAATAACCGAACCGAAGAAAGCTGCGCTTCACACATTAATTATTTTTATTTTGTATATCACAGACTAGTATTGTGAGTACGAAATTTTGATCTCACTAGAGATACTAACTATAGCTACGAAACTTTTAGAAGAGATTAGAGATAAAATCTTCCTAATTATAATTTTCTTGTTTGCCGGAAGTCTTGCGTATCCCTACTGTTTTGTATGCATTGCGTCAACATGTGGTGTCTTTCTGTAGCATATAGTTTATTTGGGGTCTAATTAGGGTCTCCGCAGACGACCGACTTTTTGTAGGACAGAAAATCGGACAATTAGGGATATCAGATATCATACCAACCAGGAAGAAAGAGCGAATACCAACCAGGTTGGATTTACGAAGGAAGTAAGGCCTTAAGAGCTAAAATGATTGAAATCACTTTGTACGTATTGATATAAGTATTTTATGTTCTATTACTTTTTTTCGTAAAGTTCATAGTTGTGGAGTTATGGCACTTTGCCATTTATCAATGCGTCTCTGTAAGGCCTTACTTTCTGAATCCAGAAAATGAAATTTTCATACATAATATATGAAAATGCCATAACTATGAACTTAACAAAAAAAAATTATAGAACATAAAATACTTATATCAATGATATGTACTGGGTGGCGCAAAAGTAAAGACCCTATTTGGTTCAGCTATAACATTTTTTCTAAATTAGAAAACTAGATTTAGATTTTTTTAAATGTATATTTGTGCCATTAAATTTCGTACCATTAGGATTTAAAGATGATGTCTTTTAAATGGTGACCTCCAGAGTTGATACACATTTGAGCCCTATTTATGACATTTTGCATAACTTGCCGTAACACTTCCTGCGATATGTTCGTTATTTCTTGACGAATGTTTTCTTTTAGAGCTGCGAGAGTCTGTGGCTTGTTCACATACACCCGAGATTTCAAAAAACCCCAAAGAAAGAAGTCTGGACTGGTCAGATCGGGTGATCTTGCAGGCCAAGGCAAATCGCCAAAACGAGAGATAACTCGGCCTGGAAAAGCGTCCCTCACTAAGTCCATAGTGTCGCGCGCTGTGTGTGCCGTAGCGCCGTCTTGTTGAAACCAGATGTGCTCCAGCCCCAATTCGTCCAAACTGGGTATCAAAAACTCACGTAACATGGTTCTGTAGCGTTCTCCAGTGACAGTTATCGCATTGCCTCCAGCGTCTTCGAAAAAATAGGGTCCGATCACTCTGTCAACACAGATGCCACACCATACAGTAACTTTTAGTGGGTGTAGAGGTGTTTCTTGAATAATGCGCGGATTATCAGTGCCCCAGAACCGAGTATTCTGCTTATTGACATGCCCTGAGAGATGGAAATGCGCTTCGTCACTCATAACCAATTTTGAAGGAAAATCATCCTCTTCAAGGTTGAGGTTTATGACGCGCTGGCAGTAATCTAGACGAGCTCGGTGGTCAGCAGGCAGCAGCTGATGAGTCATTTGAGTTTTATACGGGAACATCTTTAAGTCTTTCACCAAAATACGCTGCAGGGTCCGTCTGGAAATGCCCAATTGCGTGGCACGTCGCCTCGTTGATGTTTCTGGACACTCTTCCACATCTTCGCGCACAGCATCGATATTTTCAGCTGAACGGCCTGTTCTTGGTCTCCCAGACTTAGGTCTATCCAATGTTGAGCCAGTTGCTTCAAGGCGTGTGGCAAAGCGTCGAATTGTGCGACCAATCGGTGCCGGACGGTGGGGAAATCGTCGACGAAATTCACGTTGTGTTCTTATCACTGATGAATTATTCCGTAAGAACATTGACACAATTATTCCACGTTCTTGGGGAGTAAAACGGTCCATGTTTATTTTCAGTGTATTTTACATTTGTTCACTACACAATTTTCAACAACAGAATGACAGAAAATGTCATATAAAAAAAAAAAGTATTTTCTTTAGTGCCAGTACTTTTGCGCCACCCGTTACAATCTAATTTCAATTTAGCTCATAAGGCCATTCTGAATTCAGAAAACGAAATTTTCATACGTATTTCTAAGTGCCCTAACTCCAAAACTATGAGCTTTACGAAAAAAAAATATAGAACATAAAATACTTATATCAGCACGTAAAATCAAATGCCTACCATTTTAGCCCTGAAGGCCTTACTTTCTGAATCCAGAAAACGAAATACTCATACATATTTGAAACTGCTATAACTCAAAAACTATGAACTTCACGAAAAAAAGGTAATAGAACATAAAATACTTATATCAATACGTACAATTCAATTCCAAACTTTTTAGCTCTTATGGCGTTACTTTCTGAATTCAGAAAAGTAAATTTTCATACATATTTCAAAGTGCTCTAACTCCAAAACTATGAACTTTACGAAAAAAAGTTATAGAACATAAAATACTTATATCAATAAGTTGAATCTAATTACATTTTAGATCTTAAGGCCTTACTTCCTCCGTCAATCCAACCTGGTTGGTTGACGGAGGTTGGTTACCTGGTTACGCTCTGTCCATGACGTGCCCCTCCCTAACTGTTCTACAAAAAATCGTTGGAAAAGTCGGTCGTCTGCGGAAAGCCTTAGGGTCGTCACACATGGAAAGGATGTTAGAATCCGTGCCCATTTTTCTTGAGGTGATTTTCACACGCTAGTAGGTTCACTATAGCTTATAGGGTAGCTCAATTGGACAGTCAGATTCCTGCCGCGAGACAAATGTATGATCAGCTAATATTTGCCTCGGGTTGTTAGTTTTCTTAGTATAATATATATGCATTAACAAAAATACATATAGACTGTATATCAGTCATGTGATTCCCATAAGCTCTGCTTAGTTTGGGGCTAGATGATGGGTGTAATGCATGTTATGACAAATTTTCATATGTCAATTTTTATTTTATTTGTTTGAATTGCATGACTAAATAAAATTGCTGACGTAATCAGATCTTGAGTAATTTAAACCTTAGAACCCTTTAACAATTTAAAAATTCGCATTTATGAAATACAATCACCATTAGTAAATTAAATTTGGTATGAATATATGAAAGGGTTCGTTACGGGAAATGATGCAAAAGGACGCATTACGGAATTGGATCCACGATTGCTTTCATATTTAGATAGCTGTGTATTGGTGTTACAAGGGTTTGAAAATATTGATTTGTGCTTTTCATTTGAAGCAAAATGCTGGGCAATCTATCTTCAACATGACTCTAAATTTCATGTCCCGAAAAAAGTTGAACTGGACCATAATTTAGTCAAAAAGACGTGATTCAAAACTTTTTTCAAAAAACTGTAAGTTATTCTTTGTGTTGTGTGTAACAAAATTCCTAAAAGCCAGTGCTATAATTGTCATCATCAATAAGTTAAGGAAAAAGAAATAAAAAATCAGTTGGGTCAAAGCTGCGTCATGCTTTTGAGCTGTGCCTTTGAGTAAAATTATGGTGGAACTTTGCAAGTTATATCTTCAATGAAAAACTACAAAATTCAAAAAGTCATTGAACAAATATTGTTGACCTCCCGTTTTGGTATAGCATACGAGTCCGAACTCACCTTGTAAATACATATTGATATATCACTGTATTAGACACTTCCGCCCCTGCCCTTCGCGTTATAACCGCATAGTACCTACATCTAGTGTATCTAACTCTACGATCTAACTAAACTAGCAAAATAAACTAAGTTGCGCTCTTGCTTTTTATTTTGCCTTTAAAGATGGACCAAAAATACAAATATATGAACATAATTGGTACAAAAAAATTGGGAAACAATTGAGCATTGGAAAGCGCTCGTTGCGTGGCTTTCTTCGGTGTTCTAAGCAGATCAGATCATCTTGGTTAAGCAACACTCCACCCAGTCACTACCCTGATGAGTGACTGTTTAGTGGTATTTAGATCTGAGCGCTTTTGTGCTTCGGCACGATTACATGTTTTTCCAGGCGTTTCAGTTGTCGAGCCATGTTGGAGGCCTTTGGACGGCCTGAAAATTCCGACACCAAAGTTGGCCACTAACTCTAACTTCTGTAAGAAGAAGAAGCATTGGAAACATTATAAGATAACAACAAAGCTTTAAAAATTAAACCAGTGTTTTTAAGATTTTAATTGATTTTTCGATGATTTCAAATATAAGTACATGTTTTCACATGGTGTTAAAACAAATATGGGGTTCATGTGAGATACTTATAACATGTTACAGGTTATAAGTATCTCACATGAACCCCATATTTGTTTTATTTACTCAATTGGTAATCTAAATAACTTTATTTAGATTGAAAAATTGCCCGACATATTCGCTGAAAGATTGCTGTATTTTATGTAAAACTAGGTTCCTCTCGCGGCTTCGCTCAAATGATACAGAGGTAAAAAGTAGCCTATGTGTTAACATTTGCACTTATAATATTAGTAGAATGATATAAGTGAGAATGGAGTGAGTGTCGAGTTGATGACTGATAGAGGAAATTTTGATGTGTTAACTCCACACAGGGGCAATGATGATATTTTTATTAAAATACTTGATAGATGGAACAAGCATAATATAGCCCACCTGATGTTAAGTGCCAGCCACCATCACATCAAATCACACTAATATTATAAATGGGAAAGTTTGTGAGTATGTATGGATGAATGGATGAATGTTTGTTACTCTTTCACGCAAAAACTACAGGACGGATTTAAATGATACTTGGAATATGCATAGTTTATGACCTAAATTAACACATAGGCTACTTTTTATCCGGGTAAAACGCGAGCGAAACTGCGGGCGGAAGCTTGTCTTTAATAAAGTATTGTATCTTAGGTCATGTCAGTAACTTGCCCTACGATGCAACACTATACGTCCTGAAGGTGTAAAGCCTCATGTGTCCGTAATTTCACCACCACACCCTCTTAATTCCAAACATAATGATATGACGATGGGGTGTAGGAGGTTCCAACCTTCATCTTTGGAACGCAAGCCAACCTCACCTGCTCGTGGTGGATACTGCTAGTTAACAAACGGGGCTCTGGCAGCTGGTTGATTGCGGGATAGCGCAGCCTAACACTGGCACAGCTATATCCACTGGCCACCGATAGGCAGCAGCGTTGGTGGTGCAGAAGCTGTGCTCTACGATCCCCAACTAATGCTAGTTGGGGATCGTAGAGCTGGGCATGTGCCCAGAGTGGGGATTTAGACGTATTCCCCTTCTTATTAGGGAGGTATATGTCCAGAAGTGGACTGCTATAGGCTGGTGTTGTTGATAGATTTGTAATTTTTTGATGGTTTTGTGCTATGTAGATGGTTGCCACGCTCGCAGTTCCGGCCAGCAGAGGGCGAGCTGGCGGACTGCGTGCTGGTGGTGGGAGTGTCGCGGCCGAAGCTAGCCGCGGCCCTCCTCTCCGTCACGCTGCTCTCACTGTTCCTCACCTTCCATGTGCTATACGACAGCGCCCTCTACAGCATACAGGTAACCATAAAATTTAGTTCCAGGCGATGTTATGTTTTACGACCTATCTTATCTCTTTATTATCCCTTATTATTCTTATTTTTATGACCTTTTATCTAGACTTCAAGTCTTATAATTTTTATTCAATACTAGTTGGCTTTCCGCAACTTCGTCTATGTCGAGGTTTTTCCTGCTGGACCTCTTTACGGGCTGAATTTCAGTATTTTTTTTATTAATACACTCCTTCACTGTGCAAAGAACATACCCTCCAATTTCAATCCATGTCTCTAGGACTTACAATTAAGGCTGTGTCAGTCAGTCAGTCAGTCAGCTTCTACAGCTTTACAATGTTTAAATTTAATCAAATATATAGGATTATTTACGAACTTACTAGCTAAAATGCTTAGGTTTAGTTACCTTTATGAAATAGAATACGCATGATAATAGCGCGGTCAAATGACAAACCTCCGTGCTAGTTTTTACTGTATGATAGCAGGGGCTGTTGCATAAGTAAATTTTGTAATTTACGATTCAAAGTTTTATAAGTGTAGAACGCTAATGAGCAACAAAATAATAATAATTATAACTCGATAATCAGAAATTACTGATAAATATTAAAACCAATGTTTAACCTGCATAAACAATTCATTAAGCCTGAATTTCGGACAACACACTTTTCATACAGCTAAACATGTAAAACGAGTTCACAAGTACTAGAGCCTTGTTCACACAAGTAAAACCAACGCAATTTCCCTCAACCGATCCAGTATCGTGCCCATAACAATTACCCCGTAATCTCCCTTCCGAAGTAAGTTCCTGTACAAGGCTTCACTACTTTACGCTTCTTGTTATTCTGTGGCACGTCCGGGTGGTTGAACCACCAGTGCGTGATAGTACTTAGCTACACGCTGGATTAAGTACTGAATTATTAGCTGTAGGGCGTTACTAGTTAACCCTATAAATAATACAGTACCCAATACCCATACTTGCAATACCTGTTTTGACTTTTATCATCGATCACTAATCAGTAACTAACGTGCCTTACATCGTCTTATTTATCGGTTTATCATAATATTTTTGTTAGTTGCAGAATATAACACAGACCTACTTATATTTGTAAGTAAGTAGTGTAAGTAGTTTACTCATATGTTTTATGTTGGCTTCAAAAAGAGAGATAATAGGCATCTTTTTGGAAAGCTCGCCCCATCATCGACCTCATCTATGCCCACGGAAGCTTCAAAAAGTCAAGAGCTAGCCCATAATAAATAAACAAAAAATATGTGTAACATATTTTTGGTTTATGAATAAATTTATTCTTATCGATTGTAATTTGTTGCGTATAATAATTATCTCCTTCCTCTTCTTCCTATCCTTCCTTCCTTTCCTTCCTCTCTTATCCCAGTCTAAGTTGGGTCCGCACAACATGTTTTTCTTCTCCATTTTCTTCTATCAGCCGTCACCTTATGAATTCTATCAGCTTAGGAATCAATAATTTAATTTAAAACTGTCAGTGTCGCGTTAAACATTGTAAACAGTATGGTATTCAAAAAGTTGATTATGCACCATTTTGGAATGCAATTGGTTGTCATGGTTGTTTGATCGTAGGATATCTTAGGAGTTACGAGTCCACCTTGCTTATCAGGCTTCACTCGTAATCGTAATTAAAGGAGGGCGTACAACAAATAAAATGGTGCGCCACCACTCTTTATGACAGTACACTGGTACCATTCACTGAATTATAGCCGTTTTACGAGCGAGCTACGACGGGTAATGAGTGCGTGCGCACCTTTAGATAAAGTTTTTACGATGAAACGGTATAATTAGGTAAACGTCAATTCAATACAATGTAACAACGAGGAGTGGAGGAAATAAAGATTTAGTTACTCAAAATATTTTTTACCAATTACTAAAGATTTACAAGTCACAATAAATAGTTAAATAACAATAAAACATTAAATAATAATTATTTTGCCAAAATTAATAATAAACATTGATTTATAGATACACTTATACATCCCGTTCACAAAACTTCAACTAAATAATACACTAGCTAGAGCTAGAAAACCGACAGACATAGTTATGCTAACAAATGCCGATAATCAACTAGTTTGTTACTGTATGGAACTATTACTATCTTTCACAGCCAAAAATACCTAGTTTTCATATTTTAGTGGCTCTGAAATTTGAAAACTACGGGGTATTTAGTCCTCATTAAGTTTGCACAGCTAGCCATATTCAGTGACCAATCTAGACCGGACTATAAATGCGAAAGGGTGCGGGCGATACGACATTGTAAAGTCTAATGGCATTTATACTATGTGAAAACTCTGCAACTTAACTTAACTTAACTTAATATCAATGAGCTTGAAAATAGGTAAGAGAAAGCAAATTAATGTAAGTAATTGATATATTTTTAAATATCTTGCTGTTAGTGGTGACTCGTTTTGATTCATCAAGTCTTTTTTTCTCTATTTTTGAAGCCGTTATTGTCGTAAGCCAATAGAAAAACAGACTCTGACAGCTGAATCTAAATTTTAGCAGTGCACATAATAGATAGGTATGTAGTATATAATAATATATAAGTATATATGGCTAGCTTACACCCGCGGCTTCTCTTTTGTAATATCCAGATAAAAAGTAGCCTATGTGTTAATCCAGGTCACAGTTTATACCAAGCTTCAACCAAATCCATTCAGCCTGATTGAGCAGCAAGATTTAACATGATTGAATAACAAACATCCATCCATCTTCACAAACTTTTACATATATAATATTAGAAGGATGTTCGGAAGCTCTTCGTCCTGATAAGTGGAATATCAACCAGAATATACCTAACAAAACTTTGACATGCAGATAATCGAATCCAATTAGCAGAAACATCATTCAATACACAATTCAGTCAATAAAGTGATTAATGAAAACGCGCTGCTCAACAAATTGGTTAATATTAAACACTACCTACTGATGAAACGCGGACATTACACAAATTAAATCCTGTCAGATTTCAGTATGAATAGCGTTGAAAGCCTGAAAATTGAAAATTAGACCGTTATAGCTTTATAATAAGCTGCTGGGTCAATATCAAGAGCTAATTATTATTTGTGGTATTAATATTGGATATGTTAATCAAAAAAATTAAAATTAAAAATCTATCACACTATACTTATTAAGTACCTAATGGCTTATTTTATACACCCCAAGTAACGTCAATGTAAGTTTCGAGTATTAACAGACTTCAAAGAGGGGAGGATCCGTCCTTTATGAACGGATTCAGAATTTTCTTTTTTTGTTTGGGAAGGTTATTTGCCGTTTGGTAAAAATCTGCCCCTAATTTCTTTGAAGTCAGTTTTTCCAGGCGAAGCTTTGTAGCACTTTAACGGACAAATAGCCTACTTTAAAGACGATTAAATAGGCCCTATCTGTCATTGAATATGTATGGTATTGAATTTATATTCTATCCAATATTTAGGACATCACACGCAGAAACCCCAGTAATATAGAACGTCGCGCTCCATCAAGCCGAAGACCTTGGCAGGTGTCCTTCCACGGAATCGGCATTTTGTTGTGGGGGAATGCAGCAGATATCAACACCATATTTGTGGTGCAGAAGAGGGCTGTTCGTGCTATTTATAATATAATATAATAGAAATAATAATGGGCCCCAGAGAATCACTTAGAACTAAGTTTAAACATATAAATATTATGACAGTTCCATGCCAATACATATATGAAAACTTAATCTATGTCCGAAAAATATCTAATTGTTTAAGAAAAATAGCGACAATCATAATGTTAGCACTAGAAATAAAGATAAACTAGCTGTTCCTACTGTAGAGCTCCATAAAGTTAATAAATCTTTTAAAGGGCAATGTATACGATTTATTAACAAAATCCCAAATGATATGCATAATTTATCTGTAAATAAATTCAAAAATGTTGGTAAACGTAACCTCTGTAATAAAACTTATTATTAAATTTCTGATTATTTAGATGACAAAAAACCTTGTGATGAAACTGTCTCCAACTCCCTCAAAAACAATATAAAAACAATGTAGTTAATAATAATCGACGGCCTCGGTGGCGTAGTGGGCGAAGATCCGCCTGTGACGCAGAAGGTTGCGGGTTCGATTCTCGCCGCGGGACAAATGTTTGCATGTTCTGTAGATATTTGTTTCGGGTCTGGGTGTTTCTATGTATGATATGGATGTATTTACAAAAAAAAATTATATGTGTAGTATATCAATCATGTGGTTCCCATAATACAAGCTCTGCTTAGTTTGGGGCTACATGATGCTGTGTGATTACGTCCCGCATTATTTATTTATTTATAAACTTTGTAAAAAACAAGACTTTAAAAAAATATAAGCCATGCAGAGTTTCTTCCTAATTATTATGTGTTTGGTCGCCTTAATTTAAAAAATTGACGTTAAAGTGTACTTTAAGTGCTTATTGAATAAACTTATTTTGATTTTGATTTTGATCACGATCCTTAACTATGGTGGAACGATTAAGGAGGAGGAGTCTTTGAATAAAATATTAATACGTTCACAGTGGACCTATATATTTTTAAATGTTTCATTTATCTAAAAATTTATTAATAAAAGATGGTACAGATAGGTATACGCCTTTACTTATCATGAACTTTGATAAAGTTTCTAGAAGGTTCCTACGCTTAGAAACTATACCGATCGGGCCGAAGTAATAAACAGTGATGTTATAGCAGTTTTATGTTGTTTCAAGGAACTTAGGTTACCTGGGATCTAAAGGTCTGCTCGTTATCGATTTTTATCGAGATATGAAGGTTATTTCCTCTTCTAAAACTCATTCAGATTCTTGTTATTCGAAGTCAAAGACAATTTTTTCACAAATACATTTCAGTTCTATTGAAATAGGTACTAAAAGAGACATTTGACTCTAATTTAATGGAACTTGTTACCTTATTTTGGAATTATAATAGTTACTTTTTGGGACATGATATTTCTTATACTCTTGTTAAATATTAATTAATATTCGCTACTTTCCGCTTCATGTGTTGTTTCAGTTTGCAGAATACATCACATTTTTTGTTAATCTGACACAGGCAGCAAGCATGGCATCAGCTGCCAGCGAAAGCCGAAAGCTCCTCGCAAACCAGGAGACGAACAGTAGAACTATCAGCCACCCCATGGCGCTGAGGAAGAGACTCCGCCCACCTCGTCAGCCAAGACCTGCACGCAGACTCCCACAGGTAAAACTAACCTAAAATAACCCAATTCAAGGCTTTTTTATAAACTACCAAAAAAAACAATAGGCATGTGCAATATTTTACAAAATCACACGTTTTGTTATGCAATTATGGGAGTGGGAAAAAGCGACACGGGTTTTTTACAATAACTATCTGTTTAATATTTACCAATTTATCAAAAGTTGTGTATATTTTGAGTTGTTTTTCTTAAATATAATTGTTACCTCGAATTAAAAGGTTTAATGCAAAGACTATAATCTAATTTAATCTAATTTAATCTTATTTAATCTAATTTAATCTAATTTAATCTAATTTAATCTAATTTAATCTAATGTAATCTAATGGAATCTAATTTAATCTTATCTTTAGCTTAATGCATATATTACAATTTAGATGACTTTTACAATCACAAATTATCGACTAATTTTATTTAGGTGCTTACGTTTATAAATATCGTTTCTAAATATACCTACCAACCTTGCTCAAAACGTACAACCTAGGTACTTGTTCAAAACGTAATCGGTCCACCTACACTCTACACTCTGATCTTTGTCACGCCCGAATTGGGTAATAACTTTACTCTTTTAACATATCATAACACACTTACCTACATAATTTCTTGCAATAAAGAATATGAAAGAATGAACTGGTTCTTTAATAAAACTTTCTCTAAGTGTTAGACTTTTTACCATTGCAATAGAAGTAGCTTATACCTACTATTTACCGGATGGGTAATCAATGCATTCCAAACTAGGCTCTACATCTGAATAAGTAGAGTATATTTTACTGTACTGGCTGGTACTGTTTAATAAACAAACTGAATTCTACACCGAGTTCATTTATTTTATTCGATTAATTTCATGTTCCTATTTCAAAACGGTTTTACAGATTCGGGACATATCGTGTGACGGAAATATCGTCGAAAATAAAACAGAAGGTTGTTTAAAATAATTAAATTCGAAGCGATAAAAGCGTTTTCCACGAAAGTCATTGTATAACCGGCGAAAGGGGCATTTTAGTACCTGCAACCATTGCTTACGTTAGTTCTTAATAATTCTATTATCTATGTAACATGGTATATACCTCCTGTGATTTTCAATCAAATCTCATACATTTCGTTTATATCTACATCTACATAATTGTTGAATTTGACGGCCTCTGTGGCGCAGTGGGCGAAGGTCCGCCTGAGACGCAGAAGGTCGCGGGTTCGATTCCCGCTGCGGGACAAATGTTTGCATTTTCTGTAGATATTTGTCTCGGGTCTGGGTGTTTTCTATGTATGATATGTTTGTATTTACAAAAAAAAAAAAAGTTATATGTGTAGTATATCAATCATGTGGTTCCCATAATACAAGCTCTGCTTAGTTTGGATGCTGTGTGATTACGTCCCGCGTTATTTAATTTTTTTTATTTTTTTTTAATTATAGGTAATTCTGATGGTCATATTCGGCATAGAGGGCCGTGTACGAATGCTGAGAAATAAAACAAATAAATAACTTCTTAACCCTATGTAAACCCATGTTAGACTCATATTAACCAAATCAAATGTGTTTTGTTTGGCTATCAAAATATATAATGCTCTCCCTCATTGTTTCAATGGGAAGCTCATTAACAGACTCAAGGTGAAACTACAACACTGGCTTCTAGATTACCGTTTTTATTCAATGAGCGAGTATTTTGAGTATTGTAAGAATAGGAAACTGAAAATCTTTATTATTGACGATTTGAATATGACTGATAAGTTGAGTATCCATTGGTCATAAGTTACTTTTGTTGACAGGCTTTGATCATTGGCGTCCGTAAATGTGGTACAAGGGCCCTTTTAGAGATGCTGTACCTCCATCCGATGGTGCAAAAAGCATCAGGAGAAGTCCATTTCTTTGACCGCGATGAGAACTATGCGCTCGGCCTCGAGTGGTATAGAAGCAAAATGCCTTTGTCGTTTAAAGGGCAGATCACCATTGAGAAGAGTCCGAGTTACTTCGTTACTCCTGAGGTAAGGATATCTTTACAACCATAATCTACTCTTTCTAATTTGTTATAAGTCAAGCATAATCTACTTTTTCTAATTTGTTATAAGTCAAGCCACGTTAGGTCAATCATAGGTTTTCAATCATTAATTATAGTTTATTTTTTATCAAACGTTCTCATCCCACACCACTGCTGAGTAAAGGTCTCCCTCATAGATTTTCAAACAAAACAAAAGCCCTTAACTACCTCCCACCATCCTCTTTTAATAGCATCAAATTCCCGCCAACGCTGACGCATCCATTCATAGATAACATAAACATAAGTTTTCAGTGACTCACTCAAACCTCCAGAAATTCGCAATCACATAAGTTCGATTTATAATTTCACTACTGCATACCAAATATGTATCCCAAAATTGGGGTCCTGGTATCAAACTAATCATCCATGTTTTGTACCTAACATTATGACTGCAATTAACAAATTAATATGAATAGACTCATGCTAATGTAAAGAACGTAACAAAGTCCGAAATAAGTTCATCAAAGCACATTATACACTACAGATTTCAATTACAGTAAGCTCATTCGAAAACTTAAGAGTCTGTTGCCCTTTTTAATTTCCAATTTGCTTTAAATACCTATCATTTTCATTCTATTTGTGGAAATGTGGAATATCCGAATATTGTCGAATTACGTTTGGTCATGCATCTGTTGCGTGATTACACTGAAACAATTGGAATTTATATCGCAACATTGACGTGAATTGAATTGAAAATAGCAGATGCACGTCATATAATTTGAGTCGGATTCAGAAAGCTGCAGCTTTTGATTTTCTACGAAGATAGTGAAATCACGCAAGAGGAATATTGGATTTCTGAAAGTTCACCTTGTGAATTGAAATGGCTATTGATTTTTGTTAGCATTCAGATTTCGTATTTGTTTTGTTTATTCCGTCGGTTTTCAAAAGTTTTCAAGCAGTTCTTGCGTTTTTGCCCGTCTATAGAAATCTCATACAATCCAGCGGAAAATAATTACAATTAGTTTTATTTTTGTCACATGTAACTATTTATCTTAATTACTTATCCTTGTATAAAACGTAGCTAAGTCAAGTCGGTAGATATCAGAACAGAATAAACTTGAGGTCTGTGGAGTAAACGAAATAACTTCTCATAGGTACCCGAACGAGTACGTGCCATGAACTCCTCAGTGCGGCTCCTTCTGATAGTACGGGAACCAGTCACCCGCGCAATTTCGGACTATACGCAACTGCGTAGTCGCGCTACGCCTTCTGCGCCCGCACTGCCTATGACCCCGGGACACCCCGTACCTGACGCAGCCAAGCCCTTCGAACATCTTGCAATATCACCCGATGGATCTATTAATATTGCTTACAGGTACAAAATAGGATTTGAAATAATAATTATTTCATTTTTTTTTTTTTTTAATTCGTTAGTATTTCATCATCAATATGTATTACTTACATAAATCAAATCACTAGGTATAACTAATTCAGATGACCAGAATCATAAAAATGTTTTAATACATATGAATTGCAATAATTACATGAAAAAATTTAAAGTTTGGTATCGAATAGAAATTTTAGTGCCATAAAAGTTCTATGAACAAACCTTTGAGACAAAATATTTTGTTCATTACAATCGACAGGCCAATAGCGATATCGCTGTACCATGCATACCTTCACCGCTGGCTGGAGGTGTTCCCTCGGGAACAGATTCTGGTGGTGAACGGAGACCTGCTGATCGAGGACCCGGTGCCGCAGCTGAGACGGATCGAGAAATTCCTCGGACTGGAACATAAAATTGGTAAGAAAATATTGGTTACTTGTCATTCTATCATATCTTAGTCTTCTTTTATATCACTTAGCCATATGCTGGCTGGTCAATCCTCCTCCAGAATCAGAGAAAAAGAGTTTTACAAAGGTATTTTTAGAAAATGTTGCAACCTGTTTCATCTAATATCTACTCTATATAACCATGTCCCAGACAGCGTCTCAGTCAGTGAATAAAACTTATTACTAGACCCTGTCTACCAAGATTTGAAAAGGCCTATGTTTTATTCCCTGGTATTTTCTTTTCTGTATTTATACTGGCCATACTGACTTGTCTTTGCAAAAGAGAAGCAAAGGTTCCAAGACTCAGCTATGTTGGTGATTTATCGTATTATTTACGTGTTTTTTCCATAATATCACGTGAACGAATGTGTCGCCCACAAATGAAAACGAAATGGAAGATGAGCCCGCTAATTACTCCTACATTTTGCCAGTATACACAGCACAATATATTCCTACTGTCTCATTACAATTTTCTTGGTTCTAAGTTCAGTTACGTCAGGAAACAACCATTTCCTTGCTTCTTCACGGCACAATTAAACAAGTAACTTAACGCTCCTCGAGAATTGTTAATGTACCTACTTTAATTTCACTAATTAGTTACAAAAGAACGTCTGTTATGTTGATATAATTTTACCCTGGTATAATCTTCGTAACGATAATTCCGTAAAATAATTTCGTATAATTGAACATTTTTAGTAGTTTGATGGCAGTTTTTTATTTTTAACAGTAGAATGAATACAGCTAGTAATTTGTAAGCTATTCAATGTATATTAATAATAACAAGGTATGTCGAGCTTTTAGGAAAATAAAAATATGTCTTTGTCCAAACAGGTAGAAAAAACTTCTACTTCAACGAAACCAAAGGTTTCTACTGCTTGCGTAATGACACAACAGACAAGTGCTTGCGAGAGACAAAGGGTCGAAAGCATCCGCGAGTGGACCCAGCTGTTGTCACCAAGCTGAGGAAGTTCTTCATCCAGCACAACCAGAGGTTTTACGACCTCGTCGGTGAAGACCTCGGATGGCCAGAAGATTAACCAACGATTATTTACAATCGTCGGCATAATATCGTTATGTGATCGAAAACATATCAATCTTAAACTTAAACATATCACTAGCATGTAATTTTTTAAATCGTTTATGTATACATCTAGCTATAATATAGGACATGTGAAAATAATTTTATTGTACAACCTTTTTAGTATAATTTTCTGTGTAGGCGCTTTAGTTAATTAGTTGAGTTTGTTTACGAGTTGTGCGTGGAGGAGGTGGAGGGAATTTCGAGAGGGAACAAGAAATTATAAAGTTGGATGGTAAAATTTAATTCTTGTTAAATTATTTAATTTTAATATTTATATATTTTTTTCACTGGCAATCATAACGCACTGATTTGATAGACCGACCCACTGAAACCCTGAGCAATATATTTTTATATATAATTAAGTATTGTATAATATTATACAGCGTTTTATTATACAGATACGACTTTTTTAACCGTTTGTGATAATTTTGTTTGTTAGTAATAGCGAATTTTATAGACTTAAGTGAAATAGGTATGAATGTTGTAATATTATCGCTTTCTATTTTAGATGTTGTAATATTTGGCCGTGTATTGTCTTTCCTGAAAATTATGTTTTAGTGAATGTGATTTTTCTGATTCTAGTGTTATACCTATCCTTTTAAATTACTATTAGTGATATCGACGAAATGGCAATTTATACATATCAAAATGTCTTTTAGTTCTAGTTAAACATTATTTTAAGGTTCAAATTTTAAAGTGTCTATATACATAGTGTCTCTCATCTTGAAGCATTTGAGATATGTGATTTTTTTTGTTGTATTTGGAGAAAATCAGAAAGTAAATAAATGGAGAGAGTACGGTTTAAATTCGACGCGGGTTTTAGAAGTATTCTTAAATAAGTGTAACGTCCAAGACTGAAGAGTTAGTTGAATAAGTAATACCTATTTAGCATTATATGTCCATTGGCAATGCGTGAGACGGAGATCCTATAACATCTTTACCGGATTATAAATAAAATCGACATAATGAATCGGTATAGGGAAGTATTTAATTTTAAGTAGATAGATTATTTGCTTCCAAAATCAAAATTTCAAAGTCAACGAAAATTTATACGTTTTTATGAATCCTAACTTATAGTAAGAGCACACACTCAATAAATTTTCCTGTATTTTTTCGGTCAATGATAATATAATTATTAATAGGACGTTGAATCGATCGAGAGCGCTATAGGAATTTTATCGCAATTTGATATCAATATTCAATAAGTTCTAAATAAAAAGTTAACAAAATACAGTTAATAGGGAACAACAAATCAAATATTTAAATTCTGATATATTGACAAAATTAGTAGACTTTTTTGTTCATACACAAAAACATACACACATAAGATCATTTATCTACTACGAATACGAATTTTACTTTCACCGAAAATTACTTATCTCAACAAATTGCGATAAAACAAGAATATCAAGCATATCAATTCTAGATACTTAAGTAAAGTTAAGATTTCTCATTCATTATGTTAAAACCTATAAATAAATAATTTCTAAGAGATTCTCTAGTTACATAGATGATAATTTTGATCACTGTTAAATGTTGGGCACGTTCGTATAAAGTAGTAAAAGTTTTAATTAGGGCTATAATTTCATAATATATTAAATTATTTTAGCATTAATTTGTTAGAAAATTGTAACTATTTTAACTCTATTCTTTACAATATTAAATATTTTTTAACTACTTTATAATAATTATCTCAAAAGATCTTTATCATCGTAACTCATGTTGAAATTTTATTTATCAAATTATTTTATGTAAAGAGTTAGTCATTATAAATCTACAAAGTATTATCTTAAAATCTTAAATGTTACCTTTAAATTACTTGTAAATATCTTCTTAAATCCTTTCAATAAGTTACCATTGTATCTACATCTTCAATAAAATATTAAGCAAGAAATTAAAGTCGTCTCATTATTCCTTCCTACTTTTGTATATTTCTAAAGACTTCTTTACATTCACGGTTCATTGTTTTCTCTTTTGTAAAAGTAATTTCAAATATGAAACCATCTTTTCTCTCTCAATGAGTAATTGCCCGAAATTATAATTAAAGCCAGCGAAGTACATGCAGAGGGTTTTCATTTCAGTTGATTAAGCGGAATGTTACTGCTTACCTTTTGGTACGGGTAGCAAAATACAAAATATTATCTACTTGATATGCATAAATCATTTTTTGACATTATGCCTTTACGGAAGCTTATTCTTATTGCACAATTAGAATCTTCTTCAATTAAAGTTAGTTGGAGGCAACTTTCAGTTGCCGGCACGAAGGCCTCCAACACGGCTTAGCGATTGAAAAGCCGGGACCAACATCATTAACGTGCCTTCTGAACTAGGAAAGCACTTAGATTTAAAGCCACTGATTGGTCACCCATCCAAGAAATGACCGGGCGGATCCACGCACCCCAGTTTAAGTAAGTTCTGCAAGCGGATCAGAGCCGAAGTTAATAAAACATATTCGGTAGCCACTATTTTACCAATCGATCACACCTTTCTCTAAACAAATAGCATTCACGTAACAAGGAAAAATAACAAGCTTTTTGGTACCATTTCCCCAAGGATTGTTCCCGGTGCAATTTAGTACGACATGTCCGTTTGTAATTATTTGAACAACTCCGAAAAGCTGGTGTTTGCGCTTGGTTGACCTTTATGATGTGTCTATAGCTTGTACAACTAGCCTTTTTGTGTCTATAGTTTGGTTATATAAGGAACTAAGAAAACAAACTTTTTTTTGCTAACCTAACCTATCCTGCTGAGCAGATATTGCTCAAGTGGAGTTGAGCAGGATAATTGGCCAGATGGAGTGACGACAGGTGGACCAGAGCGCCGACTGAGTGGTAGCCAAGAGTTTTTTATAGGAATAGAGGACGTCTTCCAGCGAGATGGGCTATTAGAAAGTCTTTGGGCGGCACCTGTATCAGATTATCGCAGGATTCAGGCGAATGGCATCAAAAGAAGTCATCTATGCCCAGCAGTGTGTCGAAATTGGCTGTTAATAATGATGACAATGATGGACCTGTCTTGGGGTCCCCATTATGTGCCAAACATGACCAATTTGGGATCTGTAAACAAATTGACAGCACTACTTAATTGACTTAATACGTTTTTAGGACGATACATAATAAATGCAGTATTTATAATGGCTTTTCAGAAGCTTATAGGACACAGCTTACGCTTGCTATAGTAATTAGCGAACTATATGCCTTTGTATTTTTTTTGCGGGCAAAAAAAATAATGTTCATATCAGCCCAATTATTACCCACAAAATAATTAGGCGGGAATCGAACTCGTAACCTTTTACGTCTTAGGCGGGCCTTCGCCCACAGTGCCTCAGAGGTCATCAAATAATAATTATATAAATCCTTGTAGTTGTGATTCGGTAGGACCGCTACGTAACGACTGCCTCCGCCAATTGTACCATGCATACTCTGTGCATCTGCGCATGCTTTGCACCTAAATGTCAAAGGTCGTTCCTTGACCGCATGTGATTGTGTCACGGTCTTTGCAAACCTGTGATTATACTGTTCTATACTAAGGTCATGTTCTTTCAGATTAAACGCGGTTAGCGGATATGATTAAAATATTCTTTAAAACCTAGTCAGTGTTTTTTTTTCTTATAGGGTAGGGTTATAAAGGTAGGAGTCATTTCTGGTACCAGAATTAAATCGCCGAGCAAAGGGCTTCAACATAACTTATTAAAAACCCAGGCCCAACTTTCGAGGTATGGAAGCGCTCAGATCTAAAGCGGTCATCTGCAAATTGTTATAGGTAGGGTTGCCCAACTTAGATGGTCTGTAAGGACTAATAAGCTTTATCACAAGAACTTATCCTAGTACTATCCTAATCTTAACTTCCTAACTTTATAATAGGTATTAAAATGCGAAAGTGAGAAGAACTGCGAAGACGTTGTCAGAGGCATCTCGTATACATAAAGTAGTATGTAGTATGCCCGTATAGCATGCTCTCGGAAACAGTACCTACTTTTTTACAAAAATCAAGAAAAAAGTGTAATTTATCCGAGGGCATTAAACAAAACATTTGACATAATCTAACATCAAGAAAAAAGTTTAGTTTATCCAAGGGTATTAAACAAAACATTTGACAAAATCTATGTATACATAACGCGAAGCCAAGGACTTATGCCAGTAAGTTATAGCATGGAATTATAGTAACAGTAAGTAATTATATAGAATGGTTTTATTTTTAAGCTAGATAATGAAGCCGGTGACTTACTCGACAATTTTCTAGGCTGCCAAACCTTTTTGAGTCATACATTGAAATACAGTGTTTTTGATTATTTGGCACCTCGTATGAAACTGTAGATCACTGCGCTAGGTTCAATGGCAACACATCCACGTACAAAGGAGAACAATACAGGTGGACTCTCGTTCGTTACCCATTCGTTGAGGTAATGAAGCGGTAGCTAACAATGATACGATGGAGTTACATTTAAACTACGTAGACTATATTTGTAATTTTGTAAAATTTTGTGATTTTTTAATAAAATAATGAATATATTTTTACAGTATATAAAACCATAAAGCCTCATATAGGTTTAGGTACTGAAAGAAAATACATACGAAAAACAAATTACATAATAATAATAATAGCCCTTATTTAACAATCTTGCCAAACATGCATCTATCCCCACCTGCACGTGGTGCACCCTGCTAAACAACGAACGGGGCTCTGGCGGCCGGCTGATTGCGGCATAGCACAGCCTACATCGGCACAGCTAAATCCCCTGGCCACTGACGGGCAGCAGCGTCGGTGGTGCGAGAAGCTGTGCCCTGCGATCCCCAACCCGCATGCCCAGCGTGGGGATTATGGGTATATCCCCCTTTATTAGGGGAGGATTACTACTATGTCCAGCAGTGGACTGATATAGGCTGATGTGGTGGTGGTGGATGCATCTAAAGGTAAAAAACTAAGTAATATATAATATTAGCTTTCGCCCGCGGCTTCGCTCGCATGGTGCCGGGTTAAAAGGTCTATGTGTTAATCCAGGTCACAAACTATGTATATTCCAAATTTCATCCAAATCCGTTCAGTGGTTTTTGCGTGAAAGAGTAACTAACATTCATCCATTCATCCATACATCCATACATCTATACTCACAAACTTTCGCATTTATAATATTAGTAGGAAGGATTAAATAACTTAAATATCTCAATTGATTATTGACACCGGTACTGTGATTGTCTTGCGTTTACGAAAAGCAAAGGCATCCCCTAGAACCTTAGAGCTTGCCACGATTTCCGATTCTGGGTAATCCTCCTTCAAGTAACTCCAGCTTTTTTCCGTATTTCATCCAAAAACATCAAATTACAAAGAGTACTTCTGAAAAAGGGCAATATAGAGATTGCAGGAAATTAGTGGCTCAAGACAGAAATATTCTATTGAAATAAAATAAGCAGCGAAGCCGAGCGTTGGATTGGATAGTGGGCGAATCCAATTTATATTCAATAGATATTATAAGAAAAATCATTGCTAAGATCTTGGAGACTTTGTTTCCAACGGAAAAAATCAATGTGAGTAATTAATTTCTTCTTCATTTTTTTTCTCTAGCAATGTTGTCTGATAGCCGCTGCTTCTTCTTGCTCCTCTTTCCATTTCATTTCTGTCTCGGGTTGTTGTCTTTTTTCTCGACATTGAACCATCATGTATTCGGCAGTCTACCTCTGCCTTCAGGTTTTGTTGAGCTGCTTAGGTAGGTTTTGACGGAGTAGTCTCGACGCTTTACATGGTCATACCATCGGAGCCTACTTTTTGGTAACTGTACTGTGTCTGTTGTCTTATACCCAAATAGTAAATATTTTTTTATTGAAGCTGCAAATTAAATTATCATTATCACCATCCACAACCCGACTTCACCCACTGCTGGGTATAGGCCTCCCTCTGTATGTACCAATCCCCACGGCTCAAAGCTTGTCTGACTGAAGCGCTCGTGGAATGGTTAACTTCCGTGTTCTTAGCAGATCACCTTGGTTAATCAACACTCCGCCCGGTCATTTCTTGGATGGGTGACCGTTTAGTGACATTTGGATTTGAGCGCTTCCGTGCTTCGGAAGGTACGTTAAGATGTTGGTCCCGGCTTTTCAGTAGTTAAGACAGGTCGGGGCCTTCGGGCGGCCTAAAAACCCCGACACAAGAGTTGGTTACTAGCTCATACGAAGAAGAAGAAGAAGAAGAAAGCTTGTCTAATCCATACTGGATGAGACGAGCAAATTAATTATTAGTAATTAATTATTATCTATTTCTTTCAAATTACAATCTATTTCATAACTAGTTTCTTTAGCTAATTATGTACAAGTATATTCACGAGAATTAAGGACCGGACCATAGTTCTTTATTTTCTGTAAGGATTCTTTAAAAAAAATCGTTTGAAGATAAAATATAATAGCCATGTTCCCAGGTGATTTTATAAAGCAGCTTTTACAACAAAAACATGCCCACTCCAAAAACATTCGCATTCACACAAACTCATGCAAAATCAAATAAAACAGAGCAGTTCAAACAAAACGACCGATAACTATTTACTCTCCGCGGCGAATGTCGAATATTCGAACTGAAATACGGCGTATTCTGTAGCTAGTGAAACCCGTACTGTCAGGTCTGATATTCCCTACTACTACAGTTTTTTGTAAACCGCTGAATAACTACATTTGCTAGTTCACTGCGTCAGCATTTTACATTATGAATTACAACGATATGCCACACACAATTAAATGACATAATGTCAAGGCCTTTACCTAACCCAAGATGGAGGCAAACCCAATATGGGAATAGAAGACCCGAAACTGAACATCCCAGACAATGCGATTTCACGTGTGGCATCACTCTTAAGGTATAGGCTGTAGAATTATAGAGTTATTTAAAGTATTTGCAGGTGATGCTTTTCAGTAGGTACTTTTGCTTCTTCATTCTTTATGAGTGTACTGCATAAGCCTCGCCTTATTACTAAGGCCTTCAATCATCACGGTTGATAAGCGTTTTAGTGGTTGTAATATTGGTTAATAAATTGGGGTGACTTTCCTTCTTTCGATTTCCTGGTATCCAATACCTTGTACGCCTGATTATGAAATAAGAAAAGAACGAGAGGCGTTATTTTATACTATGTTAAGTAATTGGTACATTATTGAATCCAGATGAGGGCCTTTAAGTAAAGATGTATCAGTCACCTTGTAACAGTTGCTTGTTTTTCTGTTGATTAATTATAGTAGTTTAATTTGTCATCATCGCCATCATCATCAGTCTATTATAGCAGTCATAAATGCCTCTCTTAATGAGCGCCATTGCGCCCTGTCCTCAGCACGACGCATTTTCTACCAGCAGCCCTACAAAATTTTATTCTACTTTGGTCTGATTTTTCAATCCAAGTATCATACGCTGAATAAATTCAAAATTATAAAATTACGCGTACTGTTTTTTTTTATTAATAGTAACGTGCAACAACTGAATTTAATATAATTTGTTGAAGTCATGACATTCATATTGAATCCATTGTACTGACCCTACTGTTACCAACATAAGCTACGCAAACTGCATGCGATATTCATTAACGGGATGTCCTAATGAGTCAGTACTCGGTAACGTTTCTCTGGCGCAACATCTGTTCTGTTTATTAAGCTTTCCTTGCAATTATGCAATTATTTATTCTAACGAATTACAGCACTGTAGTCGTTGTACTCGTCAACTGGTGGTTTGCTGGTTATCCTGTAAGATATGGGTCCAATTTCTGATTGGGGATAAACGTCTGTGTCTGCAAATCATACTTAATCCTTTTTTTATAGAATTTGAAGATGGAACAAGCACATGGCCCATATTGCATGGTAGATCACGTTTTTTGTTTGTGCTCTAATACGATGAAACGCCCTGCGTCCATCAACTTGAGGCATGAAGATGTTAACTTGTGCCTATAATTTCTCCGGCACCCACACCCTTTTAAACCGAAAGACAGCACAGCTGCTTCAAGGCTGAAATAGACATGGTCTGCCACCATGTCTATTTCAGCCTTGACTTCCCCGGACGAGCCCTCCACAAAGAACTCTACTACTACTATAAATGTTGTTTAATGTTGTAAGGAAAGTTTCTGAGGATGGATAGATGTATGAATGGTTGTTCGTTACTCTTTCACGAAAAAAACTAAACGGATTTTGATGAAACGGTACCACGAGCGCAGCCGCGGGCGTATTAGTGGGTTTGTGGGTTAGTATGTTTATTCCCACCGAACTCCGTATCGGGTGAACGGTTGGTTGAAACTTGGAATATACATAATTGATGAACTAAATTAACAGATAGGGCTACGATTTTTGTCCCGGTACCACGCGAGCGGAAACTAAAGTTTTATAACAAAAATGTTAAACAAGTTAAACCTAACATTAAAATATAGGATAAAGATTTAAATCTTGTGGATACTACTGTATTTTTAGGCATATCATTATATAATAAGCTTCAATGGGTGCTCACATTTCAGATACTTCCACAGCATTATGTCGTACGGCATTTTGTTGTGGGGGAGTGCTGCAGTTATCAACACCTTATTTGTGCTGCAGAAGAGGGCTTTTCGTGCAATTTATAATATGGGCCCAGAGAACCACTTAGAACTAAGTTTAAAGAATTAAATGTTATGACAGTGCCGTGCCAATAATATATGAAAACTTAATTTATGTCCGATAACATATTAATTTGTTAAAAAAAAATAGCGACAATCATAATGTTAACACTATAAATAAAGATAAACTTGCCATTCCTTCTGTAAGGCTCCATAAAGTTAGTCAATCATTTACAGACCTCGCAAACACGACGCTTTGTCGTCGCGCTTAGTCGCGAGCGTCTGACATATCTTGCTGTCGCGATTGTCGCCGTGTGTGCTGAGCTTTGAAAAAAATGTATGAAAATTGTCCCCCGCTGCTTGTCGTAGCGTCTAATCGCTGACGTTTGTGCTCCAATGTGCGCAGGCTGGTATAGTTGTGTTAATTTATCTGTAAATAAATTCAATAATGTTGTTAAACGTAACCTCTGTAATAAAGCTTATTATAAAATTTCTGATTATTTAGATGACAAAAAAGCTTGGGATGAAACTGAAAAACGCCCTCAAGAAATGTTAAGAAAAAATATTGTAAAACTGACATTAAAAAAATAAAAGTCTAGCAGAGTTTCTTGCCAATTCTTCTCTCTTCGGTTGCGTTACGAATTTGTGTAAATTAAAAAAAAAATACGATTCAAAGTGTACTGTAATGTTCGTACTGAATAAAAATTTTCACTTTCACTTGACACGTTAATTAAGAACCTGATGGTGGTGAATGAGTAAATAGTGAACTGTAATAGTTTTTTTAGGGTACATAAGGGTATTAATGATTATGTACTTATAGTTCAAATCTGGAGTGCTAATATTTTTCAATCATTTACAAGTATAAAACTATGATAATAATAATCTAAGCAGTTTGTACTTCGATTGTTGCTATTCGAATACCATAATTTCATAATCGAAAAGCAAATGCCGCTATTAAAATTGCTTCCATTAACTACTATCAGACGCTAAAAGTCATACTGAACGGTTATCAGGCTGATTGTCTATCAGCGCCCAAATGTCGGTTGGTCGCCGAAATAAGCCCGATGCTCATAATAATATCACAGACGCGTGCCATGAATACTTTCACACCGTATATTTACGAAATGAGAAAATGTTGATGACTGTCTGTCTACCTACATAGTAACCGAAATATATCGTATTAACTAGACCTTGACCTTACTGGGTTTATAGATGTTTTACAATATCTCTTATTTCTGTATTAAAGATCATCATCAGGCTATAACAGTCCACTGCTGAATATAGGCCTCCTAATGGGCGTCATTTTGGGCCTGTCCTCAGCTCGACGGATCTCGCTTCTATCAATAGCCTTTTGCAGATTGGCACTCCATCCGGCCGGAGCGCGCCCTATACGTACTAAGTTTTGCAAGAACTAATTTACCCCAACGGTTATCAGACAGGTTAACAGATCCGATGATCTGCAGCAGATATGGCCAGCCCCCTGCCACTTTAGCTTGCTAATACTCTGAACTATGTTGACAACTTTAGTTCTATGTGGGATTGTCTCTGTTTGAATTCACTTTTTCAGACAATCTCCGAGCATAGCTCGTTCCATAGCTCGCGGAGCGACCTACCCGATCATCTGGGTCGAACAACGCTCCGCGCGGTCACTTTTTGGATGGGTGACCGTTTAATGGCATTTAGATTTGAACGCTTTTGTGCTTCGGAAGGCACGTTAAGATGTTTCTTCAGTTGCTTAGCCATGTCGGAGGCTTTCAAGCGACTTAAAAAACTGCAACACCAGAGTTGGTCACTAGCTCATACGAAGAAGAATATGAATAACCAAGTTCTGTTTAATTTGGAACATTTCATCTCAGACAGGTATGAATGTTTGAAATAACTGCACCGCGTCGCCCAGTCTAGGGCATATTTTATGAGCTAGGTTATTGCAGTTTTAATAGGCTGACGTCATCATTCAGGGTACTTAAGGAGTGCACAAGCATATAATTATTGTAATAATAGTAATAGTAGTCACAAGTATCAATAAAGTCAGGATTTTGGTTTATTTTTTAATTTAATAAGGACAGCCAACACAGGTTAACACCACACACACACAACATAACTACTAGCCCTGTCTGTAGCTGGGTGCAGGTGAGGTTGGCTTGGGTAAAAGTCATTCCTTGCATTTTTCTTTTGACCTTATTCTTTATTTAAATTTCTACTTCTTTCTACGACTTCAACGAGAAAATAGTTACATTTTTCTTTCGATCTTATTCCGTTTTTTTTTTTTTTTTTTCAATAATCATATGTGGATTTTATAAAAAAAAGGAATTAACAAAAGCCGGCTTTTGACTATGGGATGTATTGTATATTACATCTTTACACGTGATCATTTGACACTTCAAACTCAGGGCGAGGCAGGGGAAGGTACGGTGTCCGGGGAGGTGTGTCGTTCAATATGTATGATGAGCGTTAAAATATTACCCGATAGTCAAAAGCCGGCTTAAGCCTTAGTCACGTATCGTAGAACTCAAGTAAAAGTTATTTGTTCTACTATACATTTAAAACTCTTCTAATTTCAACGAGAAAATAGCTCCTTATAAAATTCTACTGACTTCAACTAGAAAATAGTTGCATTCGGACTCGTTGCTCCCGAGTGCCGAGATGGGAAGTCGAGTATATCACTAAAGCGTCGTTTATTACTATCACTCTTTTACTCAGCGTTTTCTTGGACAGTAAACTTCCTTGCCTCCAAATGCAGCTAACGCACCATAAATTTTATATCGGACTACATTTTTGAGCTCTATTGTACCCTGGGAAAGGTCACCACATAGTTGACCTAATCCTTGCCCACGCAAGCCTTAGATATTTTAATTTTAAAAAACTTACATTTTGATATTTAAAAAAATAAGAATGTGATTAGACATTACAGACTTAATTGAGGTTAAAAGGTGGCCCATATAATATAAAAATAAACCGGCCAAGTACGAGTTGGATTCGCGCACGAAGGGTTCCGTACCCATGGGAGCCCCACTTAAATATTTATTTTATTCTGTTTTTAGTATTTGTTGTTAGCGGCAACAGAAATGCATACGCCCCCGTTTTTACCCTTTGGGAACAGAACCCTAAAATCCAGATAAAAAGGAGTCGAATGATTGTATATAAACATACAAAATTTCACATTATTAATATTAATGTGATTAGTATTATAGGTTTTCTCAAATTCACTGAACGCACGGACCATTCGTCTTCAGACTGTAATCACGGGCTAGGGTTTTTTTGTGAATATGACCATTTGCTTAAACGGAAAAGATTAAAATCGATGGTAATTATTGGTGTTCAGTTTGAAAGATAAATAATGTTGATCCAATCCCTTTGTTTTTTAAAACATTATGCTCATTTACTAATGTCTTAATATCACTGTGGTTTAGATCAACCACTGTTCTCCTTAAAAAAAAGTGGTTGGTTGTTTATATGAATTATATAAATAAATAAAATGTTTGTTCAGTTACATTAGAAAATAAATAGGGAAAACGATGATAACTGCAATAGTTGTAAAACTGTGCCGCAGCTACCAACTCCTGTCTCCTTATTTAGGTAGAGTTAGCTTCAAATAGTTTCTATTTGAAAGGAAGGAGTACAGTAAGAAGGACACAATTAGTTAAGTGGTATAAATTAAAAACTATGTTTTACTATAATATATACTACGTAAATACTAAATTTATAAAATGGTGAGTTTGTTTGGTGGTGACTCAACCAATCATCATAAAATTTTGAATATACATTGTGTAGGTATCTCTATGTATACGTGTGCAGAAAAGGTCAAAGGGTATCTTTCAACCAGAAAAAAGTACTCTTCCCTCAGGATAAAAGAACATGTTTTAACTCGAGCGAAGCCGCGGGCGAAAGCTAGTGACTTACTACATTTGATGGTGATGGCAGTATTTGCGTGCAGTACTAAGTGCAAATGCAAATATTGTTTTAATTAATATAAGCCATAAACTGATAAGCCCAACTTTTTATGTTAGCATGTCACTAAGCGACTTATGACAATAGAGTTGCCCTTGCAACTAACTTCACTATATTTGCCTTTGTGACTTACAACACTAGAGTTGCCTTGGTGACTTACGACACTAGAGCTGCCTATATGACTTACAACATTAGAGTTGCTTACGACACTGGCGTTGACGTGGCAACTTACGACACTTCAGTTGCCTTTTCGACTTACGACACTATTTGCCTTCGGGACTTACGACACTAGAGCTGCCTATATGACTTACAACATTAGAGTTGCTTACGACACTGGCGTTGACGTGGCAACTTACAACGCTTCAGTTGCCTTGTCGACTTACGACACTATTTGCCTTCGCGACTTACGACACTAGAGCTGCCTATATGACTTACAACATTAGAGTTGCTTACGACACTGGCGTTGACGTGGCAACTTACAACGCTTCAGTTGCCTTGTCGACTTACGACACTATTTGCCTTCGCGACTTACGACACTAGAGCTGCCTATATGACTTACAACATTAGAGTTGCTTACGACAGTGGCGGTGACGTGGCAACTTACAACACTTGAGTTGCCTTGTCGACTTACGCCCCTAGAGTAGAATTGAACATACTTCAGTTACTTAGCAATTTTTTATAAAATAATAAGATAAATTTACTATAAAAAGCTATGGTCTGATGAGAGAGTTTTCTGTGCTGTTTGTTTAAGTCCACTGACCTTTAAGACTGGTTTATACAGTGGCAGTAACTGGATCCACTATTACTATTTTTGGCACCAGTCCCTTTAATTTTTTTTTATACTATTTGAAGATGGAACAAGCACATGGGCCACCTGATGTTAAGTGGTAACCATTACCCATTACAAAGCATTGCATCGTAAATCACGTTTTTCTGGAGCGTGCTCTACGATGCAACGCCCTACGTCCATTAACTTGAGGCATGATGATGATAAGCCTCTGGTGCCTGTAATTTCACCGGCACCCACACCCTTCAAACCGACACACAGCTCATCTGCTTCACGGCACAAATAGGCATGGTGGCAGTACCACCCTGTATTACCACACTCTGAGTTTATAGAAATCTACCAGTTATTTTTTACTGACTAATTGATTTACTGACTGATTTTTTACCAATATTACTTTAATAATGATCACGTAGGCGCAACGAGCGTATTACTTTGTTTTGAAGTATACTTATGTGCCGTTTTATTGAAATAAACTATATGAATAAATAAACGTTTATTTAGATTAGTTCAAGTTTCGAATAATTCAAAGGTACGAATGCACTGATTGCATTGAATAAATATTATTTAAACAAATAATGCTGGATATTATCAAACTAAGCAAACCGTAACACACGTTGTGTTACGGGAACCACATGACTGATAATAATATTTTTTTTGGTAAATACACATACACATTAAAAATAGAAAACACCAAGACTAGAAAATAATATTTGCAGATCAGACAAATATTTATCTCGTGGCTGGAATTGATCTCGCACCTTCAGCGTCACAGGCATGCCTTCACCCACTGCACCAGGTAGGTCATTAGACAATAAAAAAATCTTAATAATAAAAACAATTAATAGATGCTAGAGCTTCAACCCAAAAGTGGTTGAAGCTAGGGTCCTCAAGAGCCCACTATCAAGTCAATGGTGCACAGTACTACCAGGTTACTAAAATCGTGTAAACAATGCATTACAGACTGGCGTTCAAGACAATTACCTATTGTTTACGTTGAATGCAATACGAGTACCCACTGAACAATAACATGAACTTTGCCAAGCTTAAACTTGTAAAGTAAAATGCTCTACAATGTTATTGTTGTATTCACTCACACTTACAAGATTCTTCTTCCTCATCTAAGCCAGTGGATAACTCTAGTGACGAAGTTTTAAGGCCCCTTGAAGGATTAACGACTAAAAAAGCCGGGACCAACTTTTTGATGTGCCTCCTAAATGCCACTAAACGATCACCCACCCTGGCTGAGTGTGCTTTACCGAGATGATCTTCTAACACCGAAGTAAGCCACTCTTCGAGCGTTTCTCACAGGAATCTGTTTAATATGTGGCATTTGTTATCAAGAAAAAATTTTTTTATGTAAATATCTTTAATCTTACCTACGTATTACGAGTACATACCTACCTACATACATACACCTATGATTTCGCAAACAGCTCAACATGATTGAGGATAAGTTTTAGGCTACCGTATGTACCTGCTTTCTTAGGTATAGGCCCCACTCGTCTGACCTGGCTCGGGCATGGCACGGGCGCTTTCCTATTCCATTCAAATTTAATACAAAATTCATGGAAATAAAGCACAATTTAGCTCGGACGACTTCGCGTCATAAGCACGTCCGATCAACGACATACCGTGTGTCCTAAATTGTGCTTTATTTCCATGCATTTTGTATGAAATTTGAATGGAATAAGAAACCGCCAGTGCCTTGTCTGCGCCCGACGCTAGTCACATTCATCGGGCACGGACGTGGCGCGGACATGGCACAGGCGGTTTCCTATTCCATTCAAATTTTATACAAAATGCATGGAAATAAAGCACAATTTAGGCCACACGGTATGTCGTTGCTCGGACGTATGACGCGCCATTTCGGCGCCCGCGCCCGATCGCCGCCAGATGGGCGTCCGATGGCCGCCAGATGGGCGTCCGATGGCCGCCAGATCGTAGTATGTACTTGCTTGCGACATACGTCTGTTAGTGATGTAAAAATGCGTGACGAATGACGATATCGAATTTGATATTGAATTTTGTGAATTGATTGTAAATGCAACGCTTTATGATCATTGTCGTTCCGATTATTGTAACTGAAATGTTCAAGATAAATTGTGGCTCGAAATCGGAAAGAGATTAAACTAAACCGGTATCAAGATTTTTTTATGTAATACCCATGGTAATACTAGCTGATCCTTGTGCAAATTCGTTTGCGCGTATTTTCTTCATCTGTATCAGGGCCCGATTTGGTAACCCGATAAAGAGGTTTTCGGCAGAGTTTTTCCAAAAGCTTAGTTAACCCTCTCCGTATGGGTTTACACTATTATTTGATGGGATAAACCATTCAAAACCCTTTTGATTAGGTTACCTGATCATGAGGGTTATCAATAGTATTGGATTTTGGTATTATTCCAAAACCCATTCCTTAGGGTTACCCTTTTTATCATTGTAACACGGGTTATACGTGGGTTATAGGTGATAAAGGAGAAAAAACATTCGGTCAAAAGATAAAAATTAATTGCGGTAATTGTGTTCTAAGCATTAAGGGCGGAAATGCAGACTACTAATTGTTTTTATTACGCAATAATAATTATATTATAATAAAATTGGAATAAATTTTCAATGACAGCTGTCAAACTTAAATCGACCATATCTCGAGAACTACTCATCTTAGACTTGTCTTTACTAGCTCAAATGATAGCTATTGACAAGACCTTAATTTTCGATGACAGCTGTCAAATTTAAATCGACCATATCTCGAGAACTACTTATCTTAGACTTGCCTTTACTAGCTCAAATGATTGCTATTGACATGAACTTAATTTTCGATGACAGCTGTCAAACTTAAATCGACCATATCTCGAGAACTACTTATCTTAGACTTGCCTTTACTAGCTCAAATGATTGCTATTGACATGAACTTAATTTTCGATGACAGCTGTCAAACTTAAATCGACCATATCTCGAGAACTACTCATCTTAGACTTGCCTTTACTAGCTCAAATGATAGCTATTGACAAGACCTTAATTTTCGATGACAGCTGTCAAACTTAAATCGACCATATCTCGAGAACTACTTATCTTAGACTTGCCTTTACTAGCTCAAATGATTGCTATTGACATGAACTTAATTTTCGATGACAGCTGTCAAACTTAAATTGACCATATCTCGAGAACTACTCATCTTAGACTTGCCTTTACTAGCTCAAATGATTGCTATTGACATGAACTTAATTTTCGATGACAGCTGTCAAACTTAAATTGACCATATCTCGAGAACTACTCATCTTAGACTTGCCTTTACTAGCTCAAATGATAGCTATTGACAAGACCTTAATTTTCGATGACAGCTGTCAAACTTAAATTGACAATATCTCGAGAACTACTCATCCTAGACTTGCTTTTACTAGCTCAAATGATTGCTATTGACATGAATTTAATTTTCGATGACAGCTGTCAAACTTAAATCGACCATATCTCGAGAACTACTCATCCTAGACTTGCCGTTACTAGCTCACATGATAGCTATTGTTAAGATCTTAATTTTCGATGACAGTTTTTAGTTTGACAGCTGTCATCGAAAATTAAGATTTTATTAGTAGCTATCATTTGAGCTAGCTAATGGCAAGTCTAGGATGAGTACTTCTCGAGATATGGCAAATTCAAGTTTGATATATGTCATTAAAAATAAAGATCTTGTCGATAGCTATCTTTTGAGCAATTAACGGCTAGTCTAGGATGAGTAGTTCCAGAGATATAACCATTTACAGATGAATTTGTAGAATGAATTTCGAGTGGAGCTTTGAGTTGAGTTGAGTGTGATAGTGACAGTGACAATCCAAAATTATTATTCAAAATAGTTTTGAAGGTCATATTTTTTCTTTTTAACACGTTGACTGCGGGTCTCGGACATAACGCTTTACAAAATGCTCATTATGTGTACTGTTGGCTTTGCCTAATAAATACAATAAAAATAAAAAATAACGCTACGCAGAGTACTCTGCGATGATGCTCTATGAAAACTGACTGAAACACATTTTTTTCTTTTTAACATGTTGGCTGCGGGCCTCAGTCATGACATAACTGATGACTTATGAAAACTGAAACACCATTTTTTTTTCTTTTTAATATGTTGACTGCGGGTCTCGTATATGACAACGCATACTCTGTGATGATGACCAATGAAAACTGACTGAAACACAGCACTTTCCTTATGTTTTCAAAACTTTTCTTTAATGCAGTGACGCTCTTCCTTCAACCAAATAAAGCGATCCGAACTAATACCTCATGATTGATGACATCAATCAAGAGTCAAAATCTAAATTCCCCCACCCAGTGTCAGGCGTAATGATAAACATTGTGTAACATTCAAAAAAACCTATCAAGAGGTGACTATATTCATTCGTTTAACCTCATAAGAGGGTAACCCTATCGACTGAAAACCAAAAGGAACGGGTTACACTTTCGCTTGTGTTATGAAGGAGGAATATGGGGGAAGGGTAAGGAGAATACCCAAACGAAAGGGTAATCCCGTCAACTGTATAACCCAATGAAGGGGTTTCACTTTCGAAGCAACTAGCTCGAAATCGGGGTTGTACGGGCCCTGATCTGTATATTAATTAATTGTATCCACGAGAGCAAGAGCATCTTCGTCTTCTGAGGATGACATGCTGACACATCGATAACGGACAACAGACTGCACTACACTTGTGCCTCTGTCACGTCATTTCTGCGTCATGTCCGAGCCATGTCCGCGCCATGCCCGTGCCATGTCCTCGCCACGTCCGTGCCACGTCCGCGCCATGTCCGCGCCATGTCCTTGCCCGATATGTGTGACCTGGGCCTTAGGAAACGTAATAATAAAATTATAACAAAAGGCCGAGAACCCGTACCAATTGCGTCAAAACCGAACGTATCCCATAAAATTTATTATATTTTATAAATTACATTTTCTTTAGTTTTACACACCGACGGGATTAATAATCAAGTAATAAATATTTTGTTGATTTGGTTTCCGTTGCACGTGATAGTATATTATGTAAATATACTCCAAATAATAGATAAATATGTGTATATGACCACGTGAGATATGATTTTGTTAAAACACACAAGCTTGTATTATAACGAAGTACTGTTAAGTATACCTATGATAGATTATTTTAAAGAAATACTCCAATTAATAAAGGTACAGGTACTGGTAATGTAATATAAATATAATCACTTAAATATAATCACTTGTGTTATGAAATGTTCGAAGTTAGTTATTATATAGGATCTGTTTATGTATTAAGCTTAAATACCATTCAGTGTTGTAAACAACATTGAATGGTAAAGGTATTTATAACCTTAAAACACTGCCTATTGTAATCCTAACCTATATAACTATGTGATTCGTAGTACATAGGTACGTTTCAGTGTTTGTAAGTCGACATTTACCCTTGTGTCAAGCTAATTATGGAGAAATAATGGTCGGGACTCATCCCTTTTCATTTTTGTAAAACACGTGGTTGCTAAAGCACGTGGTCGACCGACTTGTTTACTCGTTGCTATAAAAGCACTGCCGCCCTGGGAGCGGGACTCATTCTGTTGTCGACTGTCGGACCGGACGGAGCTCTGGCACCTCTATAGCAATAAAAGCTAAGTACCTAATCGTTAAGTCCTGATTAATGACGTTGTGTATTCCTAGGTTGTATGTTGTGTATTATGTAATACATAACGTTATATATTATATACTTTATAAGTAAATGGAATACACAACGTAATGTTTGTTATGTATAACGTTATATACCTTATATATTACCTAAAAAATAAGTATATAAGTAAATTTAATACGTAATGTAAATGTTTGTTACATGGTCAAACATTTACATTATATACTTATGTGTTAACGATTGAATTTGTTATTTTATATAAGAAACTGTAATGAAGACGTTGAAAAGAATGTACCGGGCAGAGTTTCTTGCCAATTCTTCTCTGCCTGGCCGCGTTCCGAATTGGCGGTAAATTAAAGAATATTGACGTATCAAGGTTTTCTTATTTAATGAGGTTATCCTTCTCCTTTCAGTTCCAGTGTTATATATAAGTGAGCTGGTGGAAAGTATATGAGTTTCAAATACCTGGCTACACGTTTAAGTAGAGTTTCAGTTACTTGCTTTGCTAAATATATATTTACCTAACGCCCCAAGCTATATTTATAGGTTTTAGTGTAGTGCTAGTTAAGCTATATTAACACTGAATCGCTAAAGATGGCCTATTAGTTTCCCTTCAAAGCTTATATACAATGATTGGTACCTTTTATGTTTTCTATTATATATATAAATGTAAAAAATGCTAACATCAGAAGTGGGATTCGAGACCTGTTCTAATACATTTTGTGCAAGTTTCAGATTGAATCCCACCACGCCGTCCTGGAAAGCCACATGGGACTGCTGATTCACTCCACGTCACCATGATCACTACGCTGCTACACTCTACCAGCTGGACCATCATGGTGACATCATGCTACGACATCAAGATGGAAGAAGGCCCTGCGGGGGTACCCTACCTAACAATGAAAACCGCAAGTTTTTATACGTTTGATATACTTTTCTTTGTACACAACCTTTGTAACACAACGGTAAATGTTGAAGTAATATTAGGTTGTTGGTATGTACCTTCAAAAACAAAAAGGGATATGGTAAGATAAGTTTTAAAAATTAACTATCAAACGCTGCGTAATGATCTTATAACTAGGTTTTATTAAATTATAAGCCTTATTTAAACGTTTGCCAGTATTGTTTTTACGTCAGGCCCCATTTCGGGTATAGGCCTCCTCCCAAAAGTCTCCAACCACCCCTATCACCTTTCTCCTTCCAATAACTAAGATGGTAATGCATAAATAAAAACAATACATTTTATTAAAATAAATAAATGTGTTCTATTTGTGGTTGTGGGTTCGATCTCCGCCCATTTGTGCAGTGAATATGGATGTTTGTTCTGTGACAGACTGTTCATGATAATAATCTTTACTTGTGTCATGTGGTACATTTTATTTCGTTGGTTCTCTATAGTCTACATACCTATGGCAGTTTTTAGTAACAATGATAAGGTCTTAGCCTATTTTGGGATCGGCTTACTATGTGCAAGATGTTCCATATATTTTTTTTATTTATAATAACCAAAATATTGCGTTATACGATAAAACTAAATTGAGTCTTAAGATAGTTTTATTTCATCTTTCATCTATGTAAAGTGAAGTCACTCTACTAAAATATTAATTTCACAGCCCGTCTTCATCCACTACCCAGCAGTACATATAGGCTTCTTTTTGTATGTGCCAATCTACACGTTGCAAAGCTTGTCTCATTATATTTACTTTAAAATAAAGTGGCTAGTTAACCCTACGATAATAATGCTTATTGAGGGGTTTCTGATTATTTTTATGAGGAGAAAGGAAAAGGAAAATCTTCAACTCCCTCAAAAACGATGTTGTAAGTTATAAATATCACAAAGACCTGTAAAATGTTTGTGTTATGTATGTATTGTATAATTATTTTGTTGGATTGCCATAACTTTTATTATTATTATCAGCCTTCAATGTCCCACTCTTGGACAAAAGGCTCCCGTCCACTCTCTCTATTAATTTAAATTTGTATTACGAACAATGCTAAATGGATTCGTAGCAAGGTTATCTGCGACATCTAAAACTATTTTAGGTTCGTTACAAATTCGTCGAATAGCTGAAGTGTCAAAAAAAAACCCTATTTTCGTAAATCTTTCAAAACGATTACAATGATTTGGTTAAAATCTGAAAAACGAATCCTCATAAAAATTTATTACAGGGGTGTCATTCTAGCTCCTTGTCGGTCTCACTATATGTACATAATAATTAAATTTGTATAAAGTATAAACTCTTTTTTCAATCTCGCCATTTGTGTCTGGATATTTTCTTTTTGTTTTCTCTATTTTTACATAACGATTCAATGAAATTTTAATTAAAAAATATCGTTATCGACACCAAATTGAAACTTAAGGAACATACTTCCTTAAGCTTAACAATTTTTTTTAATTTGCGATAATTGGGCCGCTAATTTTTGTTATCTTAGTTTTAGTTTTGAAATTCACAAATTCATATAATGAAAAAAAATATAAAATAAAAATAAATAAATAAATAAAATAAAATAGCCTTTATTTGTTCTGACCTTTGCACAATTTCTAATATAATAAAACATAAACTATACTTATCTAAACTATATTAACTGTACTTATTTCTATTTTCCTTTATGTATTTATTTTAACACTTCATATCCATCAGTTACCAGGTCAGGCAGTCTTGTGACATAGGCCTCCTCAAGTTCCCTCCACCTTTGCCTGTCCATTGCTGTCCTTCTCCAACCTTTGGGCAGATCGTCTTCCCATCTATTTTTTCTGCCTTCCTCTACGTCTTTTTCCGTCCCGTGGATACCATTCTGTTACTTTTTTGGTCCACTTTTCTGTTGTTGATCTCATCATGTGGCCAGTCCATTTCCATTTCAAGGTTCGTGTTTTTACTTTCACATCTTCTACTTTAGTGATGCTCCTAATTTTTGTGGCTTTCCATTTGTCTTTCAAACTTAGTCCCAACATACTTCTTTCCATTCCTCTTTGGCATACACCCAGTTTGTGCTCAATGTTCTTTGTTAGTGGCCAAGTCTGGCAGCCGTAGGTGAGACATGGGAGTATACAGGCGTTATAGACGTTTTTCTTTTCCGAGATGGGTATTGATTTATTTTTCATAATTTCCCTGAGGGACCAGTATCTTTGCCATGTATTATTTACTCGTCTTTCTACTTCTTTAGTTGATAAGTCTTCCACAGATATGACTTGCCCCAGGTAAATATACTCTTTTACGTATTCGATCTCTTCTTCGTCCACCTCAATTTTGACTTCGGTCTTGTTTGTCATCAATTTTGTTTTAAAAAATATATAGATAAAGATTATTTTATTTTCAGATTACATGATTACATGTTAAATAAAGATTTATTCTATTCTATTCTATTCTATGGTACAAATTATTTGTAATCAAGCGAAGCAATACAGGCCCCCACTTACTAGGCCCCTTTTATCAAAGTTGAAAAAGTTTGACTGTTGTCTATGGGACGAAACGTTGACTTTCATAATAGGTAGTCTGTAAAACCATACCCTCCGTGCAAGATTTACCTAACTGTTACGGCAGCAGGGTACGTAACGTACTTCAATCTCCTGCGCAGTAGTTATTTAATGTCGAACAGTCGAGCACCAAATACTCTTATAGAAATAATTACTAGGACAAATTAAAATACTGTTTCCATTAATAACATATATGTAGTATGTTTGATCTATTAGACTGAAGGAAGAACTTTAACTAGAAAATAAACTAAGATTGACGTAGTTCGTTATATTTAGAACAAACACTGAAAAACATGGGTAAAATGCACATGTGCTGCCTACGTACACATAAATGTCCTGTCTGGCCTTAGCCAGACTTGAAGCTATACAGGGTGGCCTAGAATATATCTACTAATCCTAATATTATACTTTATAAAATAGAACGGAACCAATACCTGCTTTTGAACAATAGCATGACATGATTCCAAATGAAAAAAAAAAATATATACCCAATATAATGGTGAAGCCAAACTACTACTACTACTTTACAATAATTACACATAACATTTTTTTTAATATCCCTAATTTTTGTCATTTTAATACCTATATAGATTTATTTTCATAACAAGTAGCAATCTTAACTTAAAACTAGACTTTCAACTTCGAAAATTTAAATTTTTGCTTATTTTTTTAGCTTTCAATTTCACCTGTACCCTCCAAAAGAACTTTATCAACAGCAGTTTTGTTATTTCACTGGGTTGTGTAGTATTTTATAGTACTATGATATTGATATAGATACTGTTCGTGTTCCAAACAAATCAAAATTAAATAAAGACTACGTTGCATTGGCACATAACTGATGTAAGTATTCTTCGGGTACCCTAAACTGTAAGAATGGTCCCTTTTGTAGCGAAACGACGATAGCATTGCATCTAAATAAAATATCATTATAACCCCGTGACCTTAAATTTGTCATGTGCCGCTACACGCGAAATAATTACTTACATGTTTAACTTTAAATAATTAGTTGAACACCTAACAGCCGTTATTCAGAGAATTGTTTCTAATAGAAGACTCATACCTATTCATAAAACGGTTTACTGCATTTTTACTGACAAAGATTACAAAAAAAAAAAATGTCAGCATGACCAAGCGATGCAAAACTCGTTAAATTGTTTTATAAACCAATTCCAGACATTTTCCAGTGATCTTTCTATACTGTATCAACGAAACTAATTCAGGGTTAAAATAAAACACATTTTTGTCATTACTGGATTAAAAAAAAAAAAAAAAAAACATTATTGGATTAAAAATCTATAAAGTAAATGTAGGTTATACTTTAAAATAATAATAGTGATTTGGGACAAAGTCGAGCTATATTTTACAACAATTCAAACGAGTCGACACCAACTGGCGATTCCCTAACAAATTATCCACCGTAGCTTAGAAAGTACCTACTTTTCTTATCCTACCATATCCATATCTGGCTTTATATCGCAATAAATAAGCTGTGCAAACGTTTATAGTATAATAAGTTAGTACCATTCATTTAGAATGGTATAATTGTAAGATTATACAAGTGGTCTAATGATATAATATTGAAGAATGTACAAAATATGATTCTCCGAAACCCATGTTACTTAAGAATATTTTATTTTATGACATTGTGTGAATTCAAATGAATGAACTAAATGAATTTGCAGCATACTGCAATAATTTTGAGTTTGACAACCTCTACCATACTATGAAGAAAGTGAATATGTTGCGTACTGCAATTACTTTGTGGACAAAATGAATATGCAGCGTACTGCAATTATTTTGTGTTTGACGACCTCTGCAATATAATGGAGAAAGTAAATATGCAGGTTGCTGCAATTACTTTGTTTGACAACCAGCCTACCGACTTTGACTCGACCTTCAAACATTTTACTAGACTTTGACTTTAACATGGACAAAAGAAATATGCAGTTTACTGCAATTCTTTTGTTTGACGACCTGTCTACCGACTTTGACTCGACCTTCAAACATTTTACTAGACTTTGACCTTAACATGGACAAAAGAAATATGCAGCTTACTGCAATTATTTTGTTTGACAACCTGTCTACCGACTTTGGCTCGACCTTCAAACATTTGACTTGACTTTGACCTTAACATGGACAAAATAAGTATGCAGCTTACTGCAATTATTTTGTTTGACGACTTCTGTAATGACTTTTTGACTCGACAACTTGACTTTGATGTTGAAATATGCAAGTCGCTGGTATGAAATAAATACGCAGGTTGCTGCGTCCTAATCCTATTTTATTTTCAAGTATATGTGTAGTACATTTATTATTTTATTATTACGTATTTATCCTGAGTCCCTTTCCTGGGCAATGTTTTCTGCAAGCATCCGTTCCGGGACTGGGTATTCATTATCTATAATACCTATATACATATTTACGTATATGTTAAGTAGTATATCATGGTTGTCATTGTGTCTTAACATAGTGATAGCGATGAGTACTGCGAGTTCCTTTCCCGGGCAATGCTTTCTGCAAGCATCTGCCCGCCCGGGTCTGGGTGTTCATTATTTATAATACGTATATATTAAGTAGTTTATCATATATATACTTATTAACCAAATCTTATTCTGTGCTGAGAGAGATCAGAAATGTGATTGTACTGCAAGAAATTTGAGAGGTGTTCGTACTTCGAGAGCGAAGTACGTGTCAGTCTGGCCGTGATAGTATATTATGTAAATATACTCCAAATAATAGATAAATATGTGTATATGACCACGTGAGATATGATTTTGTTAAAACACACAAGCTTGTATTATAACGAAGTACTGTTAAGTATACCTATGATAGATTATTTTAAAGAAATACTCCAATTAATAAAGGTACAGGTACTGGTAATGTAATATAAATATAATCACTTAAATATAATCACTTGTGTTATGAAATGTTCGAAGTTAGTTATTATATAGGATCTGTTTATGTATTAAGCTTAAATACCATTCAGTGTTGTAAACAACATTGAATGGTAAAGGTATTTATAACCTTAAAACACTGCCTATTGTAATCCTAACCTATATAACTATGTGATTCGTAGTACATAGGTACGTTTCAGTGTTTGTAAGTCGACATTTACCCTTGTGTCAAGCTAATTATGGAGAAATAATGGTCGGGACTCATCCCTTTTCATTTTTGTAAAACACGTGGTTGCTAAAGCACGTGGTCGACCGACTTGTTTACTCGTTGCTATAAAAGCACTGCCGCCCTGGGAGCGGGACTCATTCTGTTGTCGACTGTCGGACCGGACGGAGCTCTGGCACCTCTATAGCAATAAAAGCTAAGTACCTAATCGTTAAGTCCTGATTAATGACGTTGTGTATTCCTAGGTTGTATGTTGTGTATTATGTAATACATAACGTTATATATTATATACTTTATAAGTAAATGGAATACACAACGTAATGTTTGTTATGTATAACGTTATATACCTTATATATTACCTAAAAAATAAGTATATAAGTAAATTTAATACGTAATGTAAATGTTTGTTACATGGTCAAACATTTACATTATATACTTATGTGTTAACGATTGAATTTGTTATTTTATATAAGAAACTGTAATGAAGACGTTGAAAAGAATGTACCGGGCAGAGTTTCTTGCCAATTCTTCTCTGCCTGGCCGCGTTCCGAATTGGCGGTAAATTAAAGAATATTGACGTATCAAGGTTTTCTTATTTAATGAGGTTATCCTTCTCCTTTCAGTTCCAGTGTTATATATAAGTGAGCTGGTGGAAAGTATATGAGTTTCAAATACCTGGCTACACGTTTAAGTAGAGTTTCAGTTACTTGCTTTGCTAAATATATATTTACCTAACGCCCCAAGCTATATTTATAGGTTTTAGTGTAGTGCTAGTTAAGCTATATTAACACTGAATCGCTAAAGATGGCCTATTAGTTTCCCTTCAAAGCTTATATACAATGATTGGTACCTTTTATGTTTTCTATTATATATATAAATGTAAAAAATGCTAACACACGCCACCATTAGACTACAACAACCAATGATATATACGTTGCTATGGCAATAAACATTGATGTAAAGTGTTACTATGGCAATAACCCTCATTTTTAATTATTTTGACAGCACAATCACCTAAAAACTTATTGGATATTTTTTGACGCACTCTAAAGTGAGTGAGAGTCTTGGTACCGCGCCATACATCAGACGGTATTCTCCTTTAAACTCTTGATTTTATAAACCGTATTCCGTATTATTATTCCTCTTTAGTTCATGTTTTTTTTGTAAAATATCTTCTAAAGTTAATATCTTATTAGTTCATAATAAGTCAAGGCCTCGAAGTTTGTCTTTTGTTTGATCATTTTTTCGTAATTCCTTCCTTCGTCGTATGAGCTAGTTGGCCAACTCTGGTGTCGGAGTTTTAATGCCGCCCGAAGTAGTGGCTATATGTCGACGAAAATTGACATCTGTCGTCACGATAGATGACACAAAATATATGGAAAATTTGCCCTTATTCTTTTATATTTATATTCTTTATTTGCCATAAGAACAACTTGGGACGAAGGGTTCGTCAAATTTGTTCAAATTCACACATTTTTGAGAAGCGGTCGTACATAAGTTTCATTTCTTAAGTTAATTATTCTATAAATTAATATAAAAGGTCAAAAACAGCTTATTCACTTTGGAATTAAATAAAACCAGTCATTATAAAAATGACTGCATACTTTACTAAATTATATAAAAAAATATATTGAAAACTTGACACTATCAATGATCTATCTTCACGGTGACACGTGACAACATCTTCACACGCTATCGGTTCGACAAAAGATAATATCGTTCGTATGCCAACACGCTCTATTCTCTTTTCATAAACAGCGTGAATGACGCCCACGCGCTACGCCTGTCCTACGCCGCTCTACGAGCCGGGGATCCGTAGCCGGCTCCGGCGGATCCAATAGCAAAACCATTGCGTAGGCGACCGTATACGCCTACGCGCTACGTCTGCCGCATACAAGGTGACTCATTGAACCATGTATGAATTTCTCTCCTGAATGAGGCTTATTGTCAAGAGCTTAGTTGTAAAATCGCTTGGCACAAAGCAGCCACGTGCACTGAACTGCACGCTAACCTGATGCTATTAGGTATTCTGTGGTTATTGTGCCGAATTTCAAACTCTGAGACGTGTTTATAGTTCAGTTACAAAATATCAAATATTTTTACAGACTTTAAAACATTTTGCTTTATTCAATGTATTATTTAAAGCAATTCAATTTAAATTTCTGAATCTAAACGTTGTTGCTTTTTTAATGTCATATCTAAAATAGTAAGCTTTTTTACAACACCTCCGACACATTCGACAAACAACGGGTGAAATTAAAATTTATTTCAATTATGTTTATTGAGTTCCCCCCCATCAATGTAAGAAATTCTACATGATAGTTTTTTGAAAGCCAAAATAATAAGCCTATAATTGTAAATGTTGTAATAACTCAACTCATAACTCATAAAGTACCCGAAATCGAATTGCCCACCCACGCTCGAATGTAAGAATAACAGCCTCGAGAAGGACTTGTCGAGGTAATACATTATAGCAAACATCACTCGACATTTAGCTCAATCAACTTGATTATCGAGAGGACTCCTCAACAAACTTCCGAAAACATTTGTTCATAATCAGTGTTGTTTGTCTACGTAATAAAACTTTTTTCTAGTTATCCTCTAACAGGGAATGGTTTGAGGAAAACTATTGTTCTTTTCACTCATTAAATCTTTTTTTTTAATTGACTCATTAGTGGCCTCACTTGATTGACAAAATCAAACAAACCTCAATACGGCAATTTTCACATTAAATTGATATTAATGCCGGCCTGGGACATCAATTCATTAAACCAACCTTAAATAAATAATATCATTAATCATTGAGCATCATCTAGCCACAAACTAAGCAGAGATGACTGAAATACTACATATATACATGTTTGTAAATACATACACATTATTCATAGATCATCCAGACCCGAGATGAATGTTTGCAAATCTTACAAAAAATTGTCTCGCGATGGGAATCGAACCCTCAACCTTATGCGTCTCAGACGGGCCTTCGCCCACTACGCCACAAAGTTATCATTAACTTTGTTTATAAATCTCATTTTCATTTGTTATGTAAAAACGTTCCACTTTGAATTGGTTTGAATTGACGATGACTTTAACATAATCAATAGCTGAATGTTCAATCCCGAATTTGGTCGGCCACTCTATGGTACTTAGTTGGTTCACGAACTAGGTCCTACGGAAGGCTAGTTAATGGCTATTGACGGCAATTAGTAACGTGACCAGCTGTGGCTGGGCGAAAAATGGACGGTAAAGACTGGTTCTAAACTATGTTTAGTGGAGGTATCTGCATAAAACATGGAGTTGCAAAAAAATAAGTAAACTCCTAAGATTTTATGTGATTTAATAGTTATCTAGACTTTGATCAGATATTTATAGCTATTTCTATATTTAGTACTAGACTAGTACTAGACTATTAGTCATCATAAAATAAATGTACCTTCCACCAGTTGAAAAGTACGAATTTAAAGTTCCCTTTTATATGTTTATGAGTTAGTGGCCTATGCCCTATGAGTAATTTCGGAGTTTTTAGGCTGCCCGAAGGCCTCCGTCATGGCTTAACGACTAAGTAAGCCAGGACCAATCAAATCAAAATGCCACTCAATGGTCACCCATCCAAGTAACTAGTGACCGGGAGAAGTGTTGTTTAACTCAGCTGATCGGCTAAGGACACCGAAGTAAGCCACGCCACGAGCTCTTTATAGTTAATGTGATACCAATCATGTTATTTGAACACCGTAAACCTCGACCACCACCACCACCGTACCACCACCAAACCACCGTAGAGCTCGATTTTTTTTAATTAAAAGTTTATGTTTAATCGAATCTCTTTTTCAAGCTGAACACCCAAACGAAACAACCGACTGTGAAAAAAATGGCTACAGAGATAAATTAAATTCCTCTAAAGCCTTCCCCTTTCTATTCTTCCTATAGTTGTCTGGAATCGCTTTCATGGATAAGGATTTCAATTGTGTTACTGTCATATTGCACTAAGGGCCTTTTTCACTATCTTCAATTAACTATTTGCCAGTTAAAGTGATAAATATCTGGGCTTAAGTGTCAATTTAACCGGCAAATACTTTGACGTTACTTGAAGATGGTGAAATATGCCCTAAGTCACCTATGATCAATAAAACAACCTATTGAATCAGAAAATTGCACGTGTTTCATAAAAACCCAGTTTCTAGCAACCGTAAGTTCACGGTCAAGCCGTGAATTTCAACAAACGTACCCTACATTAACATGCCACTTGTACGTCTTGTAGCATAAACTTAGCGTATTCTACATAAATATGAACATCCGTTTCCGTAATCCGGCATGCACGGGTCGCGAGATAAACTAGACGAGCTGGCCTATAGATCCAGAGATAGCGTTTATTTTTCTACCGAATAAAACGAAAAACCAAGGCCGAACTATGTTGGCTGTTGCTAAAAGTTTTAACCTTTAGCTTTTTATAAGGAAAAAGTAAAAAAAAATAAGGTAAAAATCTCTATGTAGGAAAAACCTTAAAGTAACTTTGAATCGTATTTTTTTTAAATTTACTTCTATAACGCATTCTTCTTCTCTATTTGGTAACGCGACCAAATAGAGAAGAATTGAAAACTCTGCGTGGCTTACTTAAAAACATTGTACTTTTATCTTATTATTGTTACTATTTTTTTTATTTGATTTTATAGCTAAAATATCACTGCAACCATGGAGGCCTATTCTAATTCTCTTTCCTAATGAGAGTGCAAATTTCCACGAGGTCGTGAGATGCGAGGTTCCACGAGAATTCAGCTCTGGAACAGTCCTATGAAGTAAAGTGGTGAACTATGACCGCCCCACCCCAAGGGGCGACGAAAATTAGAAGTGGCGATCAGAATAGGCCTCCATGGTTGCAGTGATATTATAGCTACAAAATCAACGGTAAAAAAATAGTATCAATAATAATATGCATTGAAGATAAAAGTACAATGTTTTAAAGTAAGCCACGCAGAGTTTTCAATTCTTCTCTATTTGGTCGCGTTACCAAATAGAGGAGAATGCGTTATTGAAGTAAATAAAAAAAATACGATACAAAGTTTCATCATCATCATCATCATCAGCCTATAGCAGTCCACTGCTGGACATAGGCCTCCCCTAATGAGCGCCATTGCGCCCTGTCCTGAGCTCGACGCATCCAGCTTCTACCAGCAGCCTTTCGCAGATCGTCACCCCACCTGGCCGGAGGGCGTCCTACACTATGTTTGCCGAGCCGCAGTCTCCACTCAAGAACTCGTTTACCCCAACGGTTATCGGTTCTTCGGCAGATATGGCCAGCCCACTGCCACTTCAGTTTGCTAATTCTCTGAGCTATGTCGACAACTTTAGTTCTATGTCGGATAAACTCGTTACGGATTTTATCCTTCAGAGAAACCCCGAGCATAGCTCGTTCCATAGCTCGCTGAGCGACTTTAAACTGGTGGGCCAGCCGTACTGTGAGTGTCCACGTTTCGGCTCCGTATGTCATGACGGGTAGGACACACTGATTGAAAACTTTTGTTTTCAAACATTGCGGTATGGGTGACGAGAATACTCGACGCAGTTTTCCAAATGCTGCCCAACCCAGCTGAATCCTCCTCTTGGCCTCCTTCTCGAAGTTGTTTCTACCCAACTGCAATATCTGCCCGAGGTATGTGTACTCCGAAACAACTTCAAGAAGGTGTCCATTAACGACGATAGGACTCGGATCAATTCGGTCATTGACCATAACTTTGGTCTTGTCCAAATTCATGCCGAGACCAATCTTTCGCGAGGCTGATGCTAGGCCGTCCAGCATCTGTTGCAGCTCCTCCAGCGACTCCGCCATTAGGACTATGTCATCAGCGAATCGCAAGTGTGAGATGTGCTCGCCGTTTATGTTTATGCCCATACCTTTCCAGTCCAGCGTCTTAAACATGTCCTCCAACGCGCTTGTGAACAGTTTCGGAGATATGACATCTCCCTGTCTCACTCCGCGGCGCAGTTGGATGGGTTTAGACTGCTGGTCCTGTACTCGGACACTCATAGTGGCGGCTTCGTACAGACATCTCAACACTTCGATATAACGATAGTCCACTTGGCATCGCTGCAAGGATTCCAGGACGGCCCAGGTTTCTACAGAGTCAAAGGCTTTCTCATAGTCCACAAACGCCAGACACAGGGGCTGATTATACTCTTCGGACTTCTGTATAATCTGCCTCACTGTGTGAATGTGGTCTATGGTGCCATATCCTCCGCGAAACCCGGCCTGCTCCGGTGGCTGGAACTCATCGAGTCTTCTGGCGAGACGATTTGTAATAACCCGAGAGAACAGCTTATAGATGTGACTCAAGAGCGAGATGGGTCTGTAATTTTTAAGAAGCGTCCTATCTCCCTTCTTAAAAAACAGAACCACCAAGCTCTCATTCCACGCCTTTGGAGTTCTCCCACAGTGAAGGACGGAGTTGAAGAGGTTCTGCAGCTCCTGCACAACAGGAGCTCCTCCTGCCTTCAGAAGTTCCGAAGTAACACCGTCTTCACCGGAGGCTTTTCCATTTTTAAGCTGCCTCAGGGCCAGTACGACCTCGTCTTGGCTGATCTCGGGCAGGTCGTCGGTATAGTGGCGGGTGAGGGTAGCTCGAGAATCGTGGCTGCTACGTTGGGGGGAAGGAGCATGTGCCGCATACAGTCGGCCATAAAAGTCCTCTATCTCAGATAATACCTCCGGCTTTGACAAGACGGTTCGGCCATCGTGTGTCGTTAACTTCGTCAGGTGGCTCCTGCCAAGCTGCTGAGTGAATACTTTGGACCCTCGGTTTCGCTCTATTGCCTCTTCAATGAGGCGTGTATTGGAGCTCCGAAGGTCGCGCCGTATCATCTTCGCAATTCGCTTGTTCAGGTCTGACCTCTCTGACGAAGTGGCCTGAGTGGTTTCCCGTCTTTTTGTCATCAGCCGAAGAGTCTCATCCGTGAGTTTGGACTTCTTGCCTTTAGGCTGCATTTGGCAGAATTTGATGCCCTCGTCCCTTAACGTTCCAACCACGTTTTGTAGGGCCTCATCAACGTCATCGGTGGGTTCCACAGCAACGAATCTGTCACCGAGAAGCTTCTGAAACTTCTCGGTGCCCGCCATGATCTGGAGTAGATTGGGTCGGAGCGTGGACTTCATCAGACGGTTTCTTTCCAGCTTAAGATTGATATTCAGAGAGCCTCGGACAAGTCTGTGATCAGATCCGGTGTTGAACCTGTTGATCACGGAGACGTCTCTGAATATGTGCCTTTTATCCGTCATGATGAAGTCGATCTCGTTTTTGGTCACAGTGTCGGGGCTACGCCATGTCCACTTCCTGTGGGGCTTCTTCTCGAAGAACGAGTTCATCAAGAAGAGCCCCTCCTTCTCTAGGAAGTTGACCAGCATTTGCCCCCTGTGATTTCTACACCCAAAACCATGCGGGCCCACTCTGGATTCGTCGCCAATTCGGACTCGCACTTTGCCGTTAAAGTCCCCCATAACAACGTTGAAGTGAGCCTTCGAGGTGTTGTGCAAGGCTTTGGATATGTCCTCGTACATATCCTCCACTTCATCATCCAAGTGTGCCGAGGTCGGTGCGTAAACCTGAATTATCTTCATGCTATACCTCTTTGATAGCCGAAGGATCAGGTACGCTACCCTGGTCGACACACTGGAGATTTCTTCAACGTTGTTAGAGAGGGCCTTATTGACGAGAAACCCTACGCCACCCTGGGATGTTTGGTCACCCTCGCGGAAGTACAGAAGGTGGCCCGAGTCTAGGGTTATGGTGTCCTCTCCCTCTCTACGGACTTCACACAACCCCAGAACATGCCACCTAATGTTCTCCAGCTCCACTTCCAACTGCGCTAGATGTTCGTCGAGCCTCAGAGTCCGTCCGTTAAACGTAGCCAGGGTCAGATTTAGCAGGTAGCCAGAGGTAGCCCGGGGATTCCTAGCACCCCCTGTCCCGCCGTTACCATGGCCGCTACCTGGATGGCCAGGAATAGCGGGACGGCCGGGAACTGGGGGCCATCTCTTTCTTGCGTCTTTCATTTTAGGGGTGTATGCCCATAATCCCCACGCTGGGCATGCGGGTTGGGGATCGCAGGACACAGCTTCTCGCATCGCCGACGCTGCTGCCCATCGACGGTCAGGGAATTTAGCTATGCCGGTATAGGCTGCGCTATGCCGCAATCAGCCGGCCGCCAGAGCCTCGTTCGTTAGTCAGCAGGGTGCACCGCGTGCAGGTGAGGTTGGCTTGTGTCCGGAAGATGGAGGTTGGAACACCTTGCCCCCCCCATACAAAGTTTACTTTAAGGTTTTTACTACATAGAGATTTTCTCTTTTACGTTTTTACTGTTTCCTTTTAAAAAACTAAAGGTTCAAACTTAGGTGGACCTAATGAGAATTTGCCTAGAATAGTCCAAATTTCCACGAGGATGCGAGAATAGTGCTAAGTTTGCGTAAGTGGCCCAAAACTCTCCTAGCAGATAACGGGGCGATTCATCCGAACTTGGAATAACTTTTTCTTCCTTATAAATAGGTAAGTTACGCCTACGAGAAAGCAACATACCCTACGCATAAAATTTAAACCTTTATTAACAAGTGAATTAGAAATAATATTAATCTAGTTTTCAAAAGCCTCATCACACTCTCGTACTACCAGCTTCAAACCGTAAATCTGCCAAGATTGATGTTGGCTCTGACCTTTCTACCTGCTCTATGCCGAAACATTGCACCTCTACCTATAGTAAACGTTATTTTTAGCGTATACCCGATTATATTTATAAAGAAGGAATTTGATGTCTTCACTCCGCCTTCGCAGTTTGTCCCTAAGACAATTATCACACTGGCGCGGCGATTTGCGAGCGAGTTTACAATAAATAATTTGGGGCTATCGTTCGAAAGGTCTGGCTAGAGTGTACAAAATGGCGTCTGCAGCACTATTCTCGGCCAATAAGCTGCGTACCCACGGCGTGTTCGCTGCTCTCTCGCTCGCAAATTGCCAGTGTGATAATGACCTTAGTCGATTTCTAAGTTACACTAAGACCCACGCAGAGCCTTTGTATTTTTTTACAAAATAAGTGTAAGGTTTTTCTATGATCACTTCTTACAGTACATTTCTTGAGATGAAAGGAAAATAACCTGAAACAATACATTACCTTTAGTCATAATTATTAACTTATTTTTTCTCAGAGTCTGAAGTAAAACTTTGGGAATTTCATTTTGTGGCATTTTTGTATGTCCAAATAAATACAAATGTGAATCTGAAGAAAATTCTTCAAATGCGTACCTATCTACTTTAATCTGGTTACGAAATCAAAATGTACCTAACCCTTTCATTTTATGATGATTTCTGTGACGTATAGGGTGCAAGTAAAAAAAGATTTAAGGGTTCCCGAGCCAATAGAACTTTAAGGTTTAGTAGCTTTTAACTGTCACGGAAGACGAAGGGTCAGGGTACAAGGGATTTACCCTCCCATGAATTTTAAGATGATTAAAAAAAGTTTTCTTGATCGCCCGCTTACCGTTTTTACTGGGTTTTCGTTACAAGTCTTTTAACCAGTACAATGAGAGTAAAAGTTTTTTTGGAGATTTTTCATAAATTATGGATTTAAATTTCTTACGCATAGAACTTATAACATCAAAAATACAGTTGTGTATTGAATGGTAATGAGCATATTCGTTCAGTTTTCCTTGCGTAGTGGCTTTTGCATTCCAATCTACTTCTCATGACTGTTTTGAAAACATTGTTTCTATTGTATTATTTTAAACGTAAATATATTTTGCACATATTAATATACCATAATTAAATATGCAAATAGAAAAAAAAACAACATAAATTGATAACTCATTAGGTACGAATGATAAATTCAGTAAGTGAAACAATATTGTGGTAATTATTTTGATCACTGTAAATTACTGCTAATGATGTAGGTAATGAACTGGTTCAACGTAATAATTTCCACATTTACAAATCGAATACCTGCTAAGTTGTAATCCAATAATATTTTTGTTTACAGTCATTACATTATTTCGTCTTTCATGTTTACCATTTGGGTTTACTGTTATTTCAGTCTTATCAGTCCACTACTGCACATAAGTAATTTTTCATGTTCCCAACTAGTCTCTTATATGAATCTTGTAGAGTGTTAACAGTTAGGCAGCAATTCATAATGAGTATAGTACTTATGCAGCACGCAGCCCTTCCCTACAGCACTGAGCTTACTATTAAAAGTCGGAAAGTTATAGTTTGCCTGAACAATCAGGTTCACATTCGATATATGTTCCGTGGTCCACTCCTTTTATAATAAACTGAATGCGTTAGCTAATAACTATCTCATTAATTTCTACAATTGTAAGAAAATCCTTAAGGATACTCTTCAATATATGTCCTACTAAAATACAGAGAATTTATTAGCAGTGCTAAAATAATTTCTGAAAAATAAACCTGTTTAGTTTTATTTTTAGTTAAATTAAGTTATACTAAGATTTAAATTCACTTCAGTAATTATAATGTACATACGTACCTTTTAAATATTTAGTTGAAGTAAGTGTTTTTTTAAACACAATGCGAAATTGTAGAACTACTTTATTAGATATGAGTAGGTAATAGGATTTTTGATCCACAATAATCCAGCTAAGGGGATTATAGTTAAACTATGACATGGGAAGTACCAACAAGTGAAATCACGATAAGAATCTCTCGTTACTTAGCAATGCAGCGTGATCAATACTTGGATGGATCTAGATAACGTTCTAGAGCAATTCTTTAAGTCATAAATCCGATCCTGAACTCGAATAATATATAAAATAAATATGCTGGACATTTTTCACGCATCATCTAGATCCAAAGTAAGCAGAACTTGTGTTATAGGAATCACATGACTGATATACTATCTATCTATCTTTGTACGTTGAGTATCGCTATTTTATTTCTTGTTTAATATTTTAGTTTATTTCTTTTCTTTTGTCCGTGTAACTTACTAAGTTATGTTTTTCTTTTTCTCTCTTCCACACACCACACCAGCCTATATCAGTCCACTGCTGGACATAGGCCTCCCCTAATAAAGGGGGATATACCCATAATCCCCACGCTGGGCATGCGGGTTGGGGATCGCAGGGCACAGCTTCTCGCACCACCGACGCTGCTGCCCGTCGGTGGCCAGGGGATTTAGCTGTTCCGACGTAGGCTGTGCTATGCCGCAATCAGCCGGCCGCCAGAGCCCCGTTCGTTGTTTAGCAGGATGCACCACATGCAGGTGAGGTTGGCTTGGGTTCCGAAGATGGGGGTTGGAACCCCGTACACCCCTAACCCCCCCCTACCCTACCCCCTTTTTCTCTCTTAATGTTTTATATTTGCTTGGCTTCTTTATCAAAGTAGGTTTGCTCAAGCTTTTTTATACGAAAACATGTAAATGGTCTATAGTAATATTTAATTAAATTATAAGATATTTAATTCCTTCCTTAATGTTTGTTTTCCGAATAAACCAAAATAAAATAAATAAAAATAAATTTGTTTATACATACACATTCAGATACAAATCCCAGATCTGAGACAAATATTTACAGAACGCACAAACACTTGTCTCTCTTGAATGGATACTGCAACCTTCCGAAGACCTGAGACGCACCTTCACACACAATCGTCAAGCATACGGAACTCACTGCGAATTTAGGTTTCGAACTTCGAAGTGTCCTTTACCTTTATCAGAAGACGAATAGTTCCCAATGGGCCTAAACAGAGAAATAGTTCCCACAAATGGACACATAACGCGAGGTCGACGCTAGGTATTAATAAAGGGGTATATTCCCATTCGTCACATTACGGCGCACGAGCCCCCAGAGCGACGTAGCTTTGTTCCAGCCGTGACGAGATTGAACCGGTATTTGTATTTAGTGCAAGGGAAGGTTGCAGACGCGGTCTTTGATTGTTGGCCGTTTAGAAGACATTTGAGATGATGTTAAGGTCGATAATTTGATATTACAAAGCGTATACAGCAATAACAACACCAGCCTATGTATATGAGCGCACTACTGAACATACGCATCCCCTAATATGAAGGGAGATTTGCCCGTAAGTCTCACGCTGGACATTCGGGTTAGGGATCACAGGTCACAGGTTCTTACTCCGCTGACCCGGGCATTGAGCAGTGCACCGGTGTTAGAATGCACTAGGTATGCCACAATCAACTGTGTACTTAAAAACGAAAGCGTATAAAAAAATATGACGTGATTAATATTTTATAATTAATAACGAATTTATGTTATCTAGGGTAAAAGATTCTTAGGCACGTTTATTTTTTACCTTTTTAGTAGTAACGTTCAATATCAAAGTCGATTGCCTTAAATTATGTGGCCATCGATGGTGTAATTTCTGCTCTAGAAATACCGAGTGCTATTTCTGCTCTAGAAAAACAGTTAGTTCAGTAGTTTTACTCGTAGCCTGAAGAAGCAACAAACATAAAGTTTATATTTTATATTCCCCTCGCCTTTATTATCATAGTAGGATTATGTGGGCTGTGTATAACTAGCAGATATAGATAAGTACTGTTCATTTGTCGAATAATAAAGTTAAATAGGCATCGTGTTTAGTTCACCAATCAACGTCCTGAACTGTATTTCTGTTTTACGACTTGCTACCTTGTGACATAAAATGGATAAGATACTGTTAATTTTGGGTTTTATCACTTCACCGTAGGAAGATGTGTCCCTTATGTCTATGGCCTAACGTTAAAATAAGCAATGAGACAGAATATATGCAGTAAAATGGTACAACTAATGGTACAACTTTGTTCTAACTGAAAACCAGTGCAGCATCTGGGCATCTGAACTTTATCTCAGGTGATGTTTATGTTGAGAAAGGGATTCTTGCCAATGTTGAGTGCATTTATTTTTATCTAGGAACCTAATTTGTAGACTATGTACATAATACATAATAGATACAGCACCGAACTGCCATAACCTCCTGCTGCGATCTGAGGTACCGACGACGCAGCGGATGCAGGATGTAGCGGAGTACTTGCGCGCAAAGACCAAGGACAACCTGAGGGTCGAGCGGTTGGAGTTCCGCCACAGAGTCAGCTTTAACTCCTTTCTGGTGCGGGTTCCGACCGAACATCTGTCGACCTATACGAAGGAGGAGCTCTGGCCGAAGGGTGTCGTTTTCCGACGATTCCGTGGACGAATAATTTAATTATAGTTTTATTAATATGTATTTTACTCTCTAAGTTATACTTATATGGGCCGTAGGATAAGTAAAACACCATCTGTATTTATTCTATTGTAGCCTGAAATAAAGTTTATAATATTATGACACTTTAATCATTTAAAAACTCATCAAAAATACATTTATTATTATAATAAAATATATATAATAATAATATAAAATAAATAAATATAATCTCTGCAGCCCTAGCCACTGACCGTTTGAGCCTTGCCCCGCGGTCGGTGGTCTCCCGTTTTTATACATTTTTACTATATTGTTTTTGATGTTATTTATGTATAAAGTAGGTAATATTAGGTGTATAATTAATTGACTCAGGCGTGACTTTGCGGAAATCCATTACAAGATATTCTACAAGGCAAAATATTTAGTACAAATTACGCTAACTTTCTCTGACAAGTTCCACAAAATGCATACAGCTGCACACATATTGACCATGTCTTACCTGTGGGTAACCGACTAGGCTGAGAGGATGGTATAGGTCAGCCTATACCATCCTCTCAGCCTCTCAGCAAGTCTACTCCATATAACGATGTCCCATGCACTACAGCGTCTCGGTCTGTGAGTAAGTTACCACTTGATAATGTATACATCATCTAGACTAGATGCAAAAGCCTAAGTAGTTGCAGCAAGTAAATCTTAGTAAGGAACATGATATTAAAAAATTATAAAATCGCAATTCGATTTGGAATACTAAGCTAAAAAGCAAAAAGCTAGGTCAAAGAAATGTCGTAAATGTCGAACACTTATTTCTGATATTTTTTCAATTATAATATTGTAGGATGGTTGTTGTCTAGCTGCCGCCCGTGGCTTCGCCCGCATGGTAACCTGAAAGAATGTAAGCTGAAAAAATGTAGCTGCGGTATTTAACATAAATGCAATTGTTCAGCATAATCCGTCCATCATCACATTTCAATAATTTTCGCTTAATGAAAATACTTGCATCCACCCTCGGCATCGGCCCTCGCGTAGTTCCGAAATAAAAAAGAGGATGTATTTTAATCCAAGTCACAAACTATGTATATGTATCATCCAAATCCGTTCAGTCGTCAGGCGTTAAATGGGATCAAACATACATATTACACACAGAGATATAGAGAAAAAGGGTGAGAGAGACACACACACCCACAAACTTTCGTATTGATAAATTTGTGTGATGTGATGTGACTAGCTTAGCGCAGAAGCATCTCATAACTCACATCTTACATCTCACATCCCACGACCCACATCTCACATCCCACATCTCACATCCCAAATCCCACATCCCACATCTCACATCCCAAATCCCACATCCCACATCTCACATCCCACATCCCACATGTCACGTCTCACATGTCACATCTCACATGTCACATATAGATACAAACTCATGCTAAACTAAGTAACTTTTGCATTATTCACGACCCAATAAATTGTTTCCATGTAAATGATCCTTTTTGATGGTGAATTAAAGTCTTTACCAGCTGATACCTACTAAAATCCCAAATTCACGCACAGATTGTGCTTTTCCCATCTGTTAGAATTCCATTTGTAAACCTTTTCTATTCAATTCTTTGCAACAATAGCCATAATGTATTACGGGTATTATAAATTCAGGAATACAATTAAGGATGGCTGTTGTCAGACTTGGCCGGTTGAACTATTTACCTTGATCCGGCTATCCATTAAAATATTGGGCTATAATTTTGGGTTAAAATAATAATCAATAAGTTTTAATTTTTATGCTATCTCGGAAAAGGGTAAACCTTCTCCCGAAAGACAATATTTATTGTTCAAAGAATTTTTAGTATTTCATTGAAGTAAAATTTTAAAGTTACGCCATAATTTTACTCAAAACTTGTGAGGTTTGAGTAAAATTATTATTTTACTCAAAACTTATCTTCAAAACTAAACTTCAATGAAATACTACTAAAATTCTTTGAACAATAAATGTTGTCCTTCGGCAGCCTAGAAGCTGGTTATTGTTAAAAATTCTTGACTTTTTATTGATAATAATTGTAGCTCTGCCTTTATTTTAGGGCTGTCATACACAAAACATTAATAAATAGGCTTAAAGTTTCGGGATAAATTCTAAGTCGTTTTGTTTATGACTAAATATTTGTATAAACAATAAAAAAAATCGAGACGTATATTTTTCTTTTTTTTTTTTTACACACAAACTTTGGCTGTATATAATTTGCATAAAAAAACATTTAAATCAAACTGCATTTGTGTAGTCATTCAATAATTGAAATAAACTGATTCTTACTTTTCTTTATCGGCTTTTGAGTACCGATATATATTTTTTTAAGTATTTTAACATTGAAATCAAAGAATATCACCTTATATTATTCATATTGTAATTACTTTCAAATTAATTTCAAATGAATCATGAACCCGTCGTAATTTTAGTTAATGTTCTTAAAAATTCGACTGCTTAGTTTAATTTCCTAAATGTCCGAATATTCTTTAAAAATGCTCAGTTTAGTTTCCTGATATCTGATTACTCCGTCCATTTTTCGTGTTTTGGTAATATGACTGCCCTAGACAAGGAATCCATTACTCGCAATGATTAATTACTGCAATAAATGCAGGTACCTACCTATGTTCGCGAGGAATCTTACTTTGTTATTGCCTTGGCGCATTTCCAACGCAAACAAACTGATGAAGCGGTGCCAACTTGAGTTTAGCATAAAATATTACTTACTTTTGCTAATTACGCGCATAGCTTCTTCATTGTGGTGAAAGTTTTTGGCTTTATTATTGCAGCAATTTACTGTCCGTGGTGGCCTGGCATGGGATGGGCTCAGTTATTGTTATAAGTAAACAATGCGGGGCATGTTCACTCAACATCATAAAATATAGATATAGCCCCAAAGTTAGCAGAGCTTGTTTTTTGGGAACTACATGACTGATATGCTACTTAATTTTATTTTTGTCAATATTATATAGAAAATACCTGACCTGAGACAAATATTTGCAGATCATACAAACATTCGTGTCGAGGCGAAAATCGATCCCGCAACTTTCTGCGTCTCAGGGCGGGCTTTCGCCCACTGCGCCACGTCGTCAGAGTAAGGTACAGGCCCCACTTGTCTGACCTGGCGCGGGCATGGCACGGGCGCTTTCCTATTCCATTCAAATTTAATACAAAATTCATGGAAATAAAGCACAATTTAGCCCGGACGACTTCGCGTCATAAGCACGTCCGATCAACGACATACCGTGTGTCCTAAATTGTGCTTTATTTCCATGCATTTTGTATGAAATTTGAATGTAATAAGAAACCGCCAGTGCCTTGTCTGCGTCCGACGAGGTCACATTCATCGGGCACGGACATGGCGCAGACATGGCACAGGCGGTTTCCTATTCCATTCAAATTTCATACAAAATGCATGAAAATAAAGCACAATTTAGGACACACGGTATGTCGTTGATCGGACGTATGACGCGCCATTTCGGCGCCTGCGCCCGATCGCCGCCAGATGGGCGTCAGATGGCCGCCAGTTCGTAGTATGTACTTGCTTGCGACATACGTCTGTTAGTGATGTAAAAATGCGTGACGAATGACGATATCGAATTTAATATTGAATTTTTTGAATTGATTGTAAAATATGCAACGCTTTATGATCATTGTCGTTCCATTATTGTAACTGAAATGTTCAAGATAAATTGTGGCTGGAAATCGGAAAGAGATTAAACTAAACCGGTATTAAGATTTTTTTATGTAATACCCATGGTAATACTAGCTGATCCTTGTGCAAATTCGTTTGCGCGTATTTTCTTCAACTGTATCAGGGCCCGATTTGGTAACCCGATGAAGAGGTTTTCGGCAGGGTTTTTCCAAAGTTTAGTTAACCCTCTCCGTATGGTTTACACTATTATTTGATAGGTTAAACAATTCAAAACCCTTTTGATTAGGTTATCTGATCATGAGGGTTATCAATAGTATTGGGTTTTGGTATTATTCCAAAACCCATTCCTTAGGGTTACCCTTTTTATCATTGTAACACGGGTTATAAGTGGGTTATAGGAGATAATGGAGAAAAAAAATTCGGTCATAAGATTAAAAATAATTGCGGTAATTGTGTTCTAAGCATTAAGGGTGGAAATGCAGACTACTAATTGTTTATTTTACGCAATAATAATTATATTATAATAAAATTGGAATAAATTTTCAATGACAGCTGTCAAACTTAAATCGACCATATCTCGAGAACTACTTATCATAGACTTGCCTTTACTAGCTCAAATGATTGCTATTGACATGAACTTAATTTTCGATGACAGCTGTCAAACTTAAATCGACCATATCTCGAGAACTACTTATCTTAGACTTGCTTTTACTAGCTCAAATGATAGCTATTCACAAGACCTTGATTTTCGATGACAGCTGTCAAACTTAAATCGACCATATCTCGAGAACTACTCATCTTAGACTTGCCTTTACTAGCTCAAATGATAGCTATTGACAAGCCCTTAATTTTCGATGACAGCTGTCAAACTTAAATCAACCATATCTCGATAACTACTCATCTTAGACTTGCCTTTAGTAGCTCAAATGATAGCTATTGAGAAGACCTTAATTTTCAATGACAGCTGTCAAACTTAAATCGACCATATCTCGAGAACTACTTATCTTAGACTTGCTTTTACTAGCTCAAATGATAGCTATTGACAAGACCTTAATTTTCGATGACAGCTGTCAAACTTAAATCAACCATATCTCGATAACTACTCATCTTAGACTTGCCTTTAGTAGCTCACATGATAGCTATTGACAAGACCTTAATTTTCAATGACAGCTGTCAAACTTAAATCGACCATATCTCGAGAACTACTCATCCTAGACTTGCTTTTACTAGCTCAAAAAATTGCTATTGACATGAACTTAATTTTCGATGACAGCTGTCAAACTTAAATCGACCATATCTCGAGAACTACTTATCTTAGACTTGCTTTTACTAGCTCAAATGATAGCTATTGACAAGACCTTAATTTTCGATGACAGCTGTCAAACTTAAATCAACCATATCTCGATAACTACTCATCTTAGACTTGCCTTTAGTAGCTCAAATGATAGCTATTGACAAGACCTTAATTTTCAATGACAGCTGTCAAACTTAAATCGACCATATCTCGAGAACTACTCATCCTAGACTTGCTTTTACTAGCTCAAATGATTGCTATTGACATGAACTTAATTTTCGATGACAGCTTTCAAACTTAAATCGACCATATCTCGAGAACTACTCATCCTTTACTTGCCGTTACTAGCTTACATGATAGCTATTGTTAAGATCTTAATTTTCGATGACAGTTTTTAGTTTGACAGCTGTCATCGAAAATTAAGATTTTATTAGTAGCTATCATTTGAGCTAGTAACGGCAAGTCTAGGATGAGTACTTCTCGAGATATGGCAAATTCAAGTTTGACATATGTCATTGAAAATAAAGATCTTGTCAATAGCTATCTTTTGAGCAATTAACGGCTAGTCTAGGATGAGTAGTTCCTGAGATATAACCATTTATAGATGAATTTGTAGAATGAGTTTCGAGTGGAGCTTTGAGTTGAGTTTTGAGTTTGAGTTTTAGAGTGACAGTGACAGTGACAATCAAAAATTATTATTCAAAATAGTTTAGAGGTCATATTTTTCTTTTTAACACGTTGACTGCGGGTCTCGGACATAACGCTTTATAAAATACTCATTATGTGTACTGTCGGCTTTGCCTAATAAATACAAAAAAAATAAAAAATAACGCTACGCAGAGTACTCTGCGATGATGCCCTATGAAAACTGACTGAAACACATTTTTTTCTTTTTAACATGTTGGCTGCGGGCCTCAGTCATGACATAACTGATGACTTATGAAAACTGAAACACCATTTTATTTCTTTTTAATATGTTGACTGCGAGTCTCGTATATGATAACGCAAACTCTGCGATGATGACCAATGAAAACTGACTGAAACACAGCACTTTCCTTATGTTTTCAAAACTTTTCTTTAATGCAGTGACGCTCTTCCTTCAACCAAATAAAGCGATCCGAACTTATACCTAATGATTGACGACATAAATCAAGAGTCAAAATCTAAATTCCCCCACCCAGTGTCAGGCGTAATGATAACCATTGTGTAACATTCAAAAAAACCTATCAAGAGGTAACTCCATTCATTCGTTTAACCTCATAAGAGGTTAACCCTATCGACTGAAAACCAAAAGGAACGGGTTACACTTTCGCTTGTGTTAGGAGGAGAATACCCAAACGAAAGGGTAATCCCGTCAACTGTATAACCCAATGAAGGGGTTTCACTTTCGAAGCAACTAACTCGAAATCGGGGTTGTACGGGCCCTGATCTGTATATTTATTAATTGTATGCACGAGAGCAAAAGCATCTTCGTCTTCTGAGGATGACATGCTGACACATCGATACCGGACAACAGACTGCACTACACTTGTGCCTCTGTCACGTCATTTCTGCGTCTTGTCCGAGCCATGTCCGCGCCATGCCCGTGCCATGTCCTCGCCACGTCCGTGCCACGTCCGCGCCATGTCCGCGCCATGTCCTTGCCCGATATGTGTGACCTGGGCCTAAGTGGTTAATAAATAGCTTAAATCAAGTTTGATTAGGTTACGTACTTTAATGTATAAAATACTTACAGAGACGTGATATTTCATCCCTAAGAATAAGCACAAAAAATTTAAACTCGACTGACTGATTTATTTATTTATAAATAGAAGGTACCTAACATGGTAATATTATTTTTTAAGTCTGATTTGCAAGCTTAGGATGGGCATTTGCCACGGGTTAATATATAAACGGAGAAAAATATCAAAATATTATTCTTGGATGTGGATTTTAGCCCAGCAACAATTAATATGAGCTAATATGATGACTGTGGGCGTCGAACTGAGCTGGTCCAGAGTGTCAGTCGGAATGCAGCTCATTTGTGTTATTCAGCACTCTAAAGTGATAAAGTGATAACGCTTTGAGCATGGTTTTCTTAAAAAAATGTTAATAATAGTGAGATTTTTTTTTAAACTAATTGGGAAGGGAGACCCATAATCTATCGACTTAACATGGTAACATGGATAGGTATCGGTTTTGTCGATGAAAAAATTACGAACATTCATTTTTGATGAAGATGTACAACATTTTTTCCTTATCATCAACATCAATTAGTCCATTATCGAACGTATGCCTCCCCCAACTGCTTTCAACTTTGGTGGCCAATATTTATTTATTTAATAAAAATAAATGTTTGCAAAAATATAAAAAATGGTGGAGAGTCCTACAATTAGAGAAAATATTTTGTCTTTTTGTAGAGTAGACATAAAAACCTTGTTGCATGTTAAATTATAAAAGGAGAAAAACTATGTCTTCTCTCCCGTAAACGTATTCATGCTAAGTGGACTATATAACCAAGAAAGTTTGAAAACAAGTATTGTGTGGCAGGCACCTATACAAATAAGGATATTTTTCAGCACTGCGGCGACGTCACCGAACAGCACGAGCTACGGGCCTTGACTCCGGCCTCCAATTAAACAAATAGATGCACGAAACTACTTAATTATAATAATATACATTCGCATGAATTACTATAGCAATAAAATGGGCCCGGAATTATGACAATTCCAAGGCAAGAATTCAAGGGCAAGTTTGGATAACGCAATCAGAACACGCTATACACGTACGCTTTTCATTTTAAATACCTTATTGTTCTACGTGAAGTTTTACTACAAGGTTACACTTGCTCAAGGAAACTACAGCAGCTAATCGACGTCACGTTCCTACTTAGAAACTATCACAAAATTAGTAAAAGCCTATGTTTTTACATTCTTCTTCTACTTAGTTGGACACTCTTATCAGAATGGTTCGTGGCTATGGAGGTCGAGTGTAAATATATTTTTAATCGATAGCGTCCTTAAGAAAACTGTGGAACATCTATTTAAATACAAGCTAAGTTATTCATTGAAAATCAACATGTACCATGTCATTATTATGATTATTTCTAATTTCCAATTTACATTGTTTGTTTTTAGAGATATTATTAAATATCAATTGTTAATTTAAGATGCCTACTGCAATTCATTTTATAAAGCAAATCGTTGGATCCATTATTAAGTATGATAGTTAAATGAACATTGACTTCGATTTTAAATGGCGGCTCTTGCAACATGCCTCCATTGAGATGTCTTGACGGGAACGTTCGGTGATAGTGGCTTGTGTGATAGATTTTATAAGGCCTCGTAATCTTACCCCTCTAAGCCTCTATCATGCCTTGCACTACCAGACGTTCTATGGAATCTGCGTTGCGGGTTACATGTAGAATATACCCGTAAGTACCTTTTCGTACTAGTTTTCACATATCACGACGACCGACTATTCAAAGGAGACAAATGTTCGTATGAATGTTTGTCTCGGGTCCAGACTCGAAAAATTGAAATACGAAAATAGAAAACCCAAACCAGTGTCTTCTATGTGTATGTATTTACAAAAAAAGTGTATTTACTTTGTATGGAGTCGTGTGATGATACAAGCTCTGCTAAGTTTGGAGCTAGATGGGGCTGTGTGATAATGACCAGCATTATATTATTATTATTATACATATTTTCATAAACAAAATGAATAAACCTTGGAGAGAAGATTATTTTCAAGTCAATGTAATTTAACAATAGCTTTAGGAAACATCAAAAATATTGCAAGCTTCCATAATCCGCATTCATTATGAAGAGGAATGAGTTTCCTCTTGAAAAATTCAACAACATTTCACGGTATAATAAAGACAGCAGAAAATAATGCTGTTGAAGTAGGTACGGGTAATAAAATCTTCATGGTTAAGGAATTAAGGAAAGATGCGACGTCGCGTCAAGAGCGGGTCACATCTGCGCCTTCTCAAAATTACGCGAAGATCTTTTCAGGAGATAGGTGCACGAAGTTTTTAACTTTTGGACAAAAGTTGTTTAACTTTGGGGTTTTTAGTCAAATTTGTCACTCTTATTTATAACCCTATCATTATCAAGCAGTGGAACGCCCGCGGTTTGATCCCCATAGATAGAGGTCAACTCAACTTGTCATGAGTTTAACTTCGAACTTTAAGGTTTGAAAGAGTTTCTTCAAAACTTCAGAGTTTGCCTTTCAGAAAATTCTTCCTTATTGGACGCCTACACCATGCTTGTAAGTTGAAACATATACTCCATTATCCAGTCTCTAGATATTACTGATTCGATTGATCAGTCAATTAAAGATATTTTTTTGCCCGCACAAGAACTATATCGTCGATTCTATACACTTACTTGACTTATTAAAATGTTTATTTGCATTAGTGAGTGTTGGATAGTCATGCTATCGGCTGAGGCAATATCAGAACGATCGAATATATTTTAGTTACAAAAACTGTTTGCATTGAGCCCTTGCTTTATTCTCAGACTTTGATACAAGAGACCAGTCAGAAGCGCTATCAAAAATTAGTCTACCATTCCAAATATGCGTTGGTTCATTATCTATTCATAAACTTGAGACATATCCGTGTTCATGTAAAACTCCTGCATGGTTTGAGAACAAAAAGCGTTTGTGAAAATAACACCATGTTCGTACATACCTATATGAGGAAGGGAAAAATGTAACATATCGTATGTTCCCCATTTTATGGCGCAATGATAATGTTGAATTTATATTAGGTTTTTGGTAAAAAGACAGAATATCTATGTAATAGAAATTACTGTAGTCAAGTAAGTGGAAATTATGTTTGCACTTGTCTATGACAATGTGTGTTTTAAGGAACGACAATAAATTAAAATGACATTCTAGCAGTGGCTGATGATGATGATGAATTAAATGAGTTTGATTTTTTCATAAAATCGTCAACATTAGCGAAAATCAAGTGTTTTGTTAGTTATTACATGGCGCTACGCACCCTGCCCGAAGAGCAGCAACAGGCCGCCTAAAGCAGGTGTGTTTTTAGCACGCAAACTGTTAAGAAAATTACCTTTATCACTGCCCTTTTTTATAAACATCTATGCCCCGAAAACCTACTGTTTGTCTATAAATTTATTATGGGTCTTTTCATTTGTACCACACTCTTTTCAGTTTAACCAATCACCAACAAGAACTCATTGGGCAATTTGTATTGGCACCCCGGAAAACATTTCCCGAACAGGTATCATTAGTTACACCCACAATCTGTTGGTGATGTCGGATGCTGCATCATTACGGGAACATATCGATTCCGCGGCCCTTACTAGTAAATAATTTGTAAAATCGTAGCGCAGGCAGTTTATAATTGGATATGAATAATTTGATCTTATCGTTGGGTTTATGTACTAGATTAACGAACCATTAGACAGAAATTATGTATGTAGGTATGTGGAAGGAGTTCTTTGTGAAGGGCTCTTACAGGGCAAGTACTACGACCATGCCTATCTGCCGTGAATCATCATTACAGTGTGCCGGTGAAATTACAAGCACATGAGGCATTTAACACCTTGCTTCTGAGGGCACGTTCCACATTGCGTAACTTACGAAACAATACTTTGTTATAAGTAATGGCTACCACTTAACATTAGGTGGGTCATGTACTAGTTCCATCTTCAGGTATCATAAAAAACCACCGTAAAGCCAACAGCTTCTGTCAATGGAGAGACAAATGGAGAGTATTTCACACACAAAGTACACTCCACTCTAACTCTCCATAAAAATCAACTCACAATAAAAACCATGGGTCAATTTATAATCGCACGTACGGCTGTGTACGAAATGTCGGCTCATTACGGAAACATAAATATCGTTTCCTAGACCCAAGAGCCCTGTAAATTGCACCCATCTCGAACTCATTAAAATTCCCATCACGTAGACTTTTACTGAAAATTATTACCGTCGGTTGATTTGAATGCGTGAACTAGGACGAACGGTCAGAAAATAAATAGGACACAATAAAAATGTGAATCTTAGAGACGAAACTAAAACTTTATTTTAAAATAATGTAAATAAAATACTGAAATGTACAATCTAGACATTGAAAAGCTTGTAGCCTTTAACCAACAGTAACTACTCATAAAGAAACAATGTTTTCCTCTTTGGTTTATAAAAGATCTTTGTATCGTAAGTACTAGAAAATGGTCATCTTATCAATATACAACAATACAGATTTAATTATAAGTATACCCAATAATTTAAACGAGGTAACTTCTAAAATAGCATCTGTTCAAACTTTCCCACAACAATGATATTAAGAGGCATCCCACCGTTAACAAAGAGGACAATGAAAACAATAAATTCACAAGAGCTTTCCTTTAATTAAAGTTTTCCAATAAGCATTTCATAAAATGGAACCTTAATTTCATTATTTTTCATTAAAAGGTCCCGTAAGGCACACCAGCTTGCTCCACAATGCTTCTAACATCAGTGCTAGTGAAAATAGTGTCGTAGTTTAGGATTTTGAAAAAAATTGTTTATTTTCATTTTATTTTAACCGACTTCAAAAAGTGATGATGTTCTCTCAGTTGTTTTCTTTTGTCTATTTCTTCATAACTCGGTCATTTATTTGAATTGGGAAATTCTTTTTTCGTTTGAGAGGGACCACTTCCGCTTTGTTCCCATTTAAAGAATACTAAAGAATCAATTTATTTTCAGTTTTTTTTTTATTAATTATTTTAATTAAATTTATTACTCGACATTGTCAAAGTCGCAGAGCATATGTACCAAAGATTTTTTTTTAATATACTAAATGTATGGTATCGATATGGGAGAGACTAGCGCAGAATCGAAGTGGAGGGATATACCCAGCGGTGGGCAAATTCAGGCTGCGAATGATGATAGTGATAAATACAATGTTTAGTTTTTATATTCACCTTTACCTTAGGTGTACTCCTTTATTGTATTGTATATGTACGTAAGTATGTTACATAATATTATCTAATCTTCTTTGAGTAGGTATCCAGAAAAACAGTAAAAAGACACTGGTATTTTTACCAATCTTTCTGTGAAAAAATACTAAGAGCAAAAGGTTGAATCCTTCCAGTTATTTTGTTTAAACTTGGAATAAAGCAATCATCGTTTCTCCAAGCGTTATTAGATGCGATGGCGGAGCATCGGATTGAGATGAACAGCAAAATAATTGAACTGCAGTATAATATGCAGTAGTATGCTTCTATTTAGAAAAGCATTTGATTGCAATATTTCAAAACTCATTCTAAAAAAAATCTACATCACTAAAAATGTTTTACCTTAGCGTTTTTTTAACTTAACTTCTACCCGCGTCTTTACTCGCGTGGTATCTGGGTAAAAAGTAGCCTATGTGTTATTCAATCAGATCCAAGATTATCCAAGTCAGACTATATATAGTCTAAGTTGCATCCACATCCGTTTAGCCGTTACGGAGATGAGTGGGAAAAACACACACCCACGCACACAAGCATACACACACACACACACACACATACACACACACACACATACACACACACACACACACACACACACACACACATACACACACATATATATATATATACACACACACACACACACACACCATCACGCACACACGCACGCACACTCGCACACAAATACACACACACGCACACAAGCATCCACACACACACACACACACCACACAAAATTAGGATGTACTACTACCCACTAGGTTAACTATCAATTTGGCTCTGCTACGATTGATATAAAATCGATTCCGCCGTCAGCACGCCTAGATCTATATAATAGACAGTTCAATTTGGTGACAGAGAGACGGTTGATGGCACCACGACAGTGACAGGTGAATGATGGCATCAGGTAATTTAATACGATGTCCCTACTTTGTTACTTGGATCGAGTAATTCCGATGACAAAGCGGTATCAAGCCAGATTAAAGGAGGGTTTTCTTTATGGTACAATCGTAAAACTCATTACATACATTTTTATTTTATTTTGTCATTTATTAGTACCTAGCTTCCGCTGCTCCGCTCACGTAGTACCTACCTACTACTACTAAGCTGTGCCAGTGTTAGGCTGCACTACGCCGCAGTCAGCCGGCAGAAAGAGCTTCGTTGGTTGTACAGCTGTACACTTAACCTAATTGAAGAATGTGTCCCTTTTCTAAAGCATCTTCCAAACCAAACATCAAAATTACTATACTTAAAATTTGATTTTAAGATTCTCACAACATGGCACCTAAATATTAAGTACTTTGTGTTGGTATTCAAAGTAAAAAGCTAGTTACGACGTACGTTCTATTAGGCACGTTTGTTTTTTGTTAATATTCATAATAATATAGTAGGTAAACCAAAAAAACAACCACCAACAAGTACCAACAAAAATTATTCAGATAGAACACCATAAAGAGGGACTTTGAAAAAATTTTGTATTTTTGTGTACTATAAGTAAGTAAATGTAAGTTATAGAGCTTTCATATTTTGTTTTTCTGTTATCCTCTTATCTGCTGCGGTTCCAGAAACAATAGAAAATCTAATATCTCGTTCGGATCTGTGTTAAAGCATACAATACATACAGAAGTAGTTGAGTTCTTTGTGAAGGGCTCATCCGGGGAAATACTTCCACATGTCTATTTTTGCCGTGTAGCAGCATTGCTGTATTTCGGTTTAAAGGGTATCGGGTGGGTGCCAATTTAAATAACAGGCACTGAGGCCGTTTAGTACATCGTAAATTAAAATGGATTCTTACAGTCACCATATTGTTATTTTTACATTTCATATATAGCCTATGTCACTAGGTATTACGTATCTTCCGTTGTATGGGGTTTAACTAAACCTTTATGCTTCGAGTTGATAGACGCAGGGCGTTGCATCCAACCGTACATTCCAAAAATGCGTCACCTACGAAGCAATACTTTGTTATAAGTATTGGTTACCACTTAACATCAGGCGGGCCATGTGCTAGTTCTATCATAAGGTAACATAGAAAAAATTAAAAGAAGTAAAAGGACAATGCCGATTGATGTATGGCGCTCGGTACCAATGAATTTAAAGTGATTGCGTCAAAACGGAACCTAACTTTTTCGAAAGATATTAAACTGTTATTCATGGAATACTAAGTCTTTTTTAAGATAAACGTAAACAATTTGTTTAAATTTGATATTACTTTTAGAGTTTGTTTTTAAAAAATGCTTTCCTGAGTCCTTGTGTGTTCAGTTTTGTCTACATAATTTTAAGTAATCTACTATAAACATTTAACTATGGTACTATATCTATAAGTAAAGGTTTATATACCTCACACAAATAGGTAAAAGGGTGTTTTAACTTCTACTTCATAGGTAGGACATTACATACATTACTAATGTGTTCTACTTCATATAATGATATTGACGAGAAAGTAGATAGGCATTTACATCATTTATGGTTATAAATACGTATTAGTACTTACTGGTGAAGGTGAAATCCAAGCTAAAATCCAAGATCTTAACACATTCATCACAACCACGAAAAGGCAATGGATGCCTCTTCCAAACTATTCTAATTTCGCGTCACCGGTTATTGTGATGATGTTTATTAAAATATCTATTTACAGAACAAACACTGCTACACAATGCCACAGAACCCACAGTACCACAAAAAGTTTCTGACCCAACCTCTTTGATTATCAAAGTGAAAAAATCTCTAATGTTTTTAGTCGATTCTACTGTCTAAAATTAAAATTGAGGGTTGTTGCAGTGTCATGGCGCCGTGCGCCGGAAACCAAATAAACGAAATAATTTTTTACGTGATTATTAATCGAGTCGGTTTGTAAAACTAAAGAAAATATTAATGTTTTTTTATAAAATAAAGGCAATTTTATGGGATACGTTTGGTTTTGTCGCAATTGGTACGGGTTATCGGCATTCTCCTTTGTGGTAATTAATCCGTTTATTTATTTATATTTTTTCTACTTAAATTCTTGTTTATTGAACACTTCATCTACCTGTTTTGTGCTATGGCTTCTCCTATACTAAGGTTTGCTTGAAGAAAACTCTTGAAGGTGGTCTCTGTACATGTTTTTTTTCATACTCTTTGTATATATTATGTGCCGTTTTATTTATCTTATGTGCCGTTTTGTGGAAATAAACTACCTATTTGAATATATATTTTGTGTGTTTAATAAAAATTTAGAAAAATTAAGCGCTGTGAAGATCGAACACTGAAAAATTCGTCGTCTCATGTTGCCTTAGTCCAAGAATATTAGTCAAATCAGGGCACGAATCTCGGAATGAGAGATAGTTGGCTATAAACATGTATAAACCTTTATTTGAGCACTCTAAAACTTTTCTCAAAACCTACTTGTAGGGTGTTAGCTTCTACAGATATTCCAAGGTCAAAGGTCAAAAAATCGATTTATTGCAAATATCATGTTTCTTATGGGTTTTATGCTATATATTTAACTTTTGTTCAAACATTTAAAAAACAAAAGTTGTAGAGAATATACTTAAAATATTTTTTATTCTTATCTTTTTTATACTAATTACTTCCTAACTAATTAAAAAAATATATTAAATTTTTAGCCGACTATCTCTCATTCCGAGGTGAAACTCCTAATTTTCCTTTCCTATATGTCGAAATCCTAACGCAATCTTCCCTGAGCGTGTGGGCGGGATCTGAGGAAATATCGGTTAATTTTAAAGCGTCACACAGAAATAAGGCGTCTTTTATCAAATGCGTGAAAGGGTGATGTAGGGTGTAATTATGCACGGCTGTGTACATTAAAAATGTATGAGAGTGATGCTGTGTGTAACCACAGGTGAAACTTGAGATGTAATTGTACGTAATGCGCTTTAGTCTCGAGTGTGTACTCAATTTTAATGGTTGGGCTGTACGAATTGTTTTACATAATTAAAACCAAAAGGTTTGTGTTAAGTCTGGCTTTTGTGTGAAAATAATATAATGCTATCGTTAGATATTATAGAATTCTTTCAAAACTTTATTTGAATATGTCCGTCCGTGCAAAGCTTATGCCTTTTTAAAATGTTAGAAAATGCATCAGTATAAAAATTAATAGTTGGTAAACGTAACTAACTACATACTAACTAAGTAAAAGAAAATCTTTGAAGGCATTATAACTAAGTACTAACTAAGTAAAAGAAAATATTTGAAGGCATTATTACTGATTCTTATAGTTATTTTTACACATTATTTATTTAAGTATAAATAGTAATTAATAGTAAATATGGTCATTTAAGAACGTTATTATTAAGAATTATTATTAATAATTAAGAACGCTTAGATAAAATACATTTTAAATTAAAATCACAGTGAAACATGTAATTTTCTAGCATGACCAAACTTACCAACGTAAGTACGTTAGTACCATGTAGCCGTGTGGTTATCGCTGTTCTATAAAGTTACCTTCCTACATAGCTGATGCCAATATTGAGGACAAACTTCAGGATACTAGATTGTTTTTAATAGTTCCAAGTACCGAGTTGGCCGGCATCCGAGGCACGTAGCACCTTCCGAACTGACAGAGGGCACTCCAGTTAAACTGTGTTCCTAGCACGAATGACTAGAGCTATCTAATCTTTAAATCTAAATATATTAACTGTATTGAAGCTGACTGACTCACGATTTATTGATTGACTGACTGATAATCAACGCACAGCCTATACTGTAATGTTTACCGGCGCGCGTCGGATAGCTCCGGAGAGCATTTTATAACATGCTAATGGAAATTGAAACATCTACAATAAGTTCCTTATTAGCATACAATTTACGCAGCTTTGAGCTTTGTCAAACACTAGATCCGTAAGTAGATATTGCATGCAAATAAGGTACTGAACTGCTTTGTGGATATTTCAATTTTGCTCTAGCATGTTTAAAATGCGTGAATCGTACATTAGCTTGAATACTTGTTTGGGGATTTCGGTTCTTGTATAGTGTAGACGTTCTACTTGCTATATGCGGATTTAATTGCAATTTTACAGGTAAGCGCATTCTATTTGCCGCTGCGTCAAACCAGTCAAACGTAAAAATCAATCCACGGTAATAGAATTTAGGTATTAAAATTTTGCGCGTAAATCGCAATGCGTTTTCCGCATCATTTGCAATCCGACATCGTAACGCATCACAGTTTCCTGTTTCGGTGCGTCGAAATTATTGCGCAATGTACCTCTAGACTATACACAGCCGGAACTATGATGTCATAACAGCGTTTCCGTTTAAGATGTATCATGTCATTCTTTGAAAAGGACTCGTACAAAAATAAACGATACCGATACTGCGCTGCGCTGCGTTGCTTCCTCCGACGTCGCAGCTCTTTCAGGTAGGCTTATGGGAGGAAAGGGGAGGACCTTTCCTCCCCATAAGCCTATCTGGTCCCCCTTCTGTGTTGTGAGTGGCTTATCTTGAGTATTTTTCTTTTTGAAATTAAGCCCTGGTACTAATGTATGATATATAATAGACATGACGACTAAAAAAATCTAATTAGTCCGTCATTTACATTATCAAAAAATTTAAACAAAACACGTATTTTTTCTTTTGTCAATGTAACAAAAAATGACAGATATAGTGGGTTCAAATTCCGGCTTAGTCCACTTTTTACCTAGCCGTGACGTCACGAGCCCCCACTCCCGAACTTTGACGCTCTTTATCTCCGTCAATTATTATTTATTTGACAAATAAAAAAATAGGTGTCCAATATTTTTTTGTTGATCTATCTGACGGACTAATTAGAATTATTATTTTTTGCCCAGTCGTCCCTACTGTAAAATTTAAATTAATTCTATACCATTATTATTAGGTGTCGCAAACCGGGCTCCCGAATCCCGAAAATACCGGAATACCGGACCGAAAAGAACGCTTTCAAATACCGGCATTGAGAAAACGGAAATCGGGATTTACGTTATTTTCGGTATTTCACTATAAATCTATATTAAATAATATTATGTCAATAAACAATTAAAATAACTCAGCAGCAGCGAGTCATTTATAATACTTTCGTAGTAAATGATTGTTTTTTTTTTTTATAAATGTGATTTTCTTATCATAACGCACTTTTATTGTTTGGCTGATGACTATTCCCTTACGAAAATTACGATTCCATTACATATTTCAAATATTTTTCTCACTATATTGAAAATACCGAAACTACCGGAATATCGGTATTCATTTCAAAGTAATACCGAAAACACCGATTTTTGAAAACAGGTCCGGTATTGCGACCCCTAAATATTATAAATCTACAGTATAGCAGATATTTGTGCTAAAGACACTGGTCGCGATAACTTGTGACTAACTGCTCTTCCGTCGAGTGGCCGGCGTCTTGCCAGGATGCTTCTTCAGATTCGGCTTTTGTATGAGTTAACGGCTTACATTGTTGTGCCGCACCATTGTTACTTGTGAAGATGTTAGTTAATTCGACACACAAACTCAAACTCTTCCCCTTATCGAGGTTCTTGCCCGTGGTTTGAATGCTTTATCGGAGTATCACATCAGCCTATTGTTTGTGGAAATTGGATCAAGAGTAGTCTAACATTAGGACATTCAACTTATCCAAAAACATCTTGAATCTTGAATCACTTGATAGTGTTGAATCGAGGTTAAATTAATAAGCACGATGCTGAAAATTTGTGATTCCACTCCGTAAATAAATAATAAATAAGATAACTCTGTTTACCCAGAATTAAATTTGCACTAGTCCATTTTACTTTTATTTTGACCGTTTTCGACCGTCTGCTGGGTAATTAGTCTTCATCGGTATTTTATTACCGGTATAAGGTGTAAGGTGTGTCTGGGGTACCAAAACCATCTTCGGAACCCAAGCCAAACTCACCTGCATGTGGTGCACCCTGCTAACTATTACCTCAGCTGGCTCTGGCGGCCGGCTGATTGCGGCATAGCGCAGCCAAGCACCCATGTCCAGCAGTGGACTGATATAGGCTGGTGTGGTTGTGTGGTTATTTTACTACAATACAGTACACCAGTAACTTCTGTTTTTCTTTAGTATATTCAAAAAAAAATGTATCTTTATTAACTTTAATGAATACCTTTAATTCAATTCACAAAATATTTAACTTTTTTTTACTATGATTTTTCAATGAATTTTTGTCATTTAGGTTATTAAGTAGGTAAGGTTATTCAGTTTATATGCTTATTTTTCTATCTGTTTTAACTTGCTCTCTCTTTTTTTGACTATTCTTTATCCTCTGGGCGTTTTGGAATCTATCTTTTAAGCCCACCTGTGTTTTTATGAAATAAATAAATAAACACTAAAACTAAATACTTATTTAAATTAACAAATTAAAACTCAATTCAAGTATTTTTACTCAGACCGAGTTAAATTAAATAAACTTAAAACATGACAAAGCATGACGACCGTTTTATCAAAAACAAAAGTTTCATTCTGCGAAGTTGTAATTAGTTGACGCCTAAGTAAGTACAGACAAATAATGGAGGTACAAGCTGAGATGTGAATTTTGTGTACTTTTACTGTGTAATTAGTTAATAAGCATCGCTTGGGGCATGACGAAATAAAATTCTTAGAATTGAGGGTGGTTCAAAACCTAACAAGACGTTTATTCAATAAAAAACTACAAAAATTGAAAAGTCTTTTAACAAATGTTGTTGAACTTTAGGAGTAGAGCAAATGAGAGTGATGTCCACGATCCGAAGATTTCAAGTTGTTTTACTAAAGAAATACTTTGTGTTTTTTTTTCAGAATCTGTGAAGGTCGTAACTGCCTTTATATTTTCTGATGCAACGGCCAATATTAATATTTTTCGACGGAGCATAAAATAAATAAGAGAACAATTTAAATGGAATAGAACCCTTTGTAAAAGTACAAGACCATTTACAGTTTTGGTTTCTTTTACACTTAGTATTATTTTGCCTTTGAGAAAAGGTCTGCAATAAAAGAGAACCTCATGAAATGTTTCTGAACAGTTCAGAAACATAAGTTTAATTTTGAGAAAAGTATTGTTAGGCACCTATTAAAGTGCCAATACCAAATGCATGTCTGGAAAGTTTGGATACGTTTTGGTTTTACAAGTCGTTTTGTAACTCAGACAGTCAAATCTAAGGGCGAGCCCACAAATCTGCGGTGCGACGACGCATCGCAATAACGACGCAGCACTGTAATACGATGTGTTGACGCAACGCAATAATTTCATTGCAGATAGACTAAGTGCTTCTTTTTAAAACAAATTTCTACAAGTCAATGAAGGAAATCAGATAATCCATATTGTTGTTGTACGCAACCTGTCTGATCGAAATATAAAAACTAGGTAGTAGAGTTCTTTGTGGAGGACTCGTCCGGGGAAGTACTGCCACCGTGCCTATTTCTGCCGTGAAGCAGCTGTGCTGTGTTTTGGTCTGTACGTTTCAAGAAATGTAATCTACGATGCCACGCCTTGTTATAATTAATAAGTAATGGTTACCACTGAACATCAGGTGGGCCATGTGCTTGTTCCATCTTTAAGTACAATAAAAAAAACTAGGAAGCGAACACTTTGTAATGAATTTGGTGCGGCACCGCCAACTAGCTAGTTGCCAAGTTTAGTGTCGGAGTTTTAAGACCACCCGAAGGTCTCCGACATAACTTAACGACTGAAGAGCCAAGACCACCAATCTCAACGTGCATTCTGGTTTTTGCGGTTTTTGTAATGCGTTGTCTCACCGCAGGCAGTGATGTAGCCTCATCCTAAATGAAAAGAACTGTGTATAATCAACTGTTTATTTTACTTTGAAACATTCGCAATCTGTTTTGGTTATTACCCAATTTACAAATGCAAATACAAAAATATTTTATTTCGTGTCACAGAATTGAAATTAGACTTTATAATCTGTTTTATTTGCTTAGAGAACCTGTAGTTTAGGTTTATGATTTTATGTCTCATTTTATAATATTTTTTACTAGCCTGAATATGAACAGCATTTTTCAAAGAGTAAAGTTAGTGTGAATAATTTTCTAGACAAAATTTCGTACAATGGGGATTTTAAATCCGGCGTTTGACTATGAGATGTAATGTATATGACATCTTGAGCTATATATTACACAAATAGGACTAAAGCATAGAAGAAGTCTTAAAATTCATTTATGCTCTGAACATTAACTCATACGGCTGATCTCTACTTTCTTATGTCCATATAATATTAGCTAGAAAGAGATGCATACTTTATCTCAATGCGATTTCTGCGACTTCGTACCAGGGCATTTGTATGCACCTGCATGGAAATTTGTTCGAGCGCCCTGGTACGATTAACTTTTTGAAATCGCATTGATATATGTATGCATCCCTTTCTAACTGATGATATTGGACATAAGAAAGTAGATATCAGCCGTATTGAATTTTAAGACTTTATGTGATATTACACGTAATCATTTCACACTTCTGCACATAAACGTCACCATTCAAACTCAGGGCGAGGCAGGGGGAGGCGCGGTATCCGGGGAGGTGTCTCGTACAAAATGTATGATGAGCGATAAAAAATTATATCAAGATGTAATATATCCGATAGTCAAAAGCCGGCTTGAGGGGTTCCAACCTCCATCTTTGAAACCCAAGGCAACCTCACCTGCCCGTGGTAGATCCTGCTGTATAACAAACGGGGCTCTAGCGGCCGGTTGATTGTTGCATAGCGTAGCCTAACACTGGCACTGAATTCCCTGACTGACGTCGAGCAGCAGCATTGCCGGTGCAAGAAGCTGTGCCCTGCGATCCCCAATCCTCATGCCCAGCGTATTATGGGCTTATCCCCTTCTTATAGGGGAGACCTTCTAGCAGTGGACTGAATACGCTGGTGTATATATATACGCGCTATAATTTCATCATGGGTAAGTAAGCACAAAATATACGTCCTTCATAAATCAATGTTAGTCGAAATGGACTTATCGCTTGCTTTAAGGCGACGTTACATGTCAAACCTCCCTCTCGCTCGCACTAATTAACAATTTTGAAGATATAAAATCACTGAATGTAGTTATGCAAAATAGCAAACCTTCACGGCTTAGAAAATAACGATTCAAAGGTTCAGCAATAATATCATTTTGATTCTATCACATTTTCTTACCAAAAAACTGGTACCAATATACCACCTAAAAAAAAATTACCTACCAAAAAAATTGGTGTAATTTTTAACCAAACCATCACGGCCTAGAAAATAACAATTCAAAGGTTCAGCAATAATATCATTTTGATTCTATCACATTTTCTTACCAAAAAACTGGTACCAATATACCACCTAAAAAAAAATTTTTTTAGGTGGTATATTGGTACCAGTAATTTTTTTTTAGGTGGTATATTGGTACCAGTTTTTTGGTAAGAAAATGTGATAGAATCAAAATGATATTATTGCTGAACCTTTGAATCGTTATTTTCTAAGCCGTGAAGGTTTGCTATTTTGCATAACTACATTCAGTGATTTTATATCTTCAAAATTGTTAATTAGTGCGAGCGAGAGGGAGGTTTGACATGTAACGTCGCCTTAAAGCAAGCGATAAGTCAATTTCGACTAACATTGATTTATGAAGGACGTATATTTTGTGCTTACTTACCCATGATGAAATTATAGCGCGTATATATATAAAATATACGCGGAAAATGTGTTGGGTGCTAAATTATATTCTTGCTGAACCTTTGAATTGTTATTTTCTAGGCCGTGATGGTTTGGTATTTTGCATAACTACATTCAGTGATTTTATATCTTCAAAAATGTTTAATAGTGCGAGCGAGAGGGAGAGAGTTTTGACATGTATCGTTGCCTTAAAGAAACATTAAACTTATAAGCTTATGTTATGTAATGTAACCTCTGTGGCACAGTGGGCGAAGACCCTGAGAAGCTGAAGTTTGCGGGTTCGATTCCCGCCGTGGGAAAAGTGTTTGCCTGTTCTGCAGATACTTGTTTCGGGTCTGGGTGTTTTCTATGTATGATATTTATGTAATTACACAAATAAATTATATAAGTATCCTATAACAATCGTGTGCTTCAGATAATACAAGCTCTGCTCAGGTTGGGGCTAAAAAGAAATATTGTATTCAATATCATAATTCTCAAACAAGATTGGAAATAGTGAGCAGGTACCTACTTACTAATTTCTAATCTTGTTTCATAATCACGACATTACATCAACAACAACAACAACAACCCCAGCCTATACCAGTCCACTGCTGGACTTAGGCCTCCCCTAATAATATAGGGGATATGCCCATATTCCCCATGCTGGGCTGGATTGGGGATCGCAAGGATGATATCAGCATGGGCTTTAAAGACTATGACCACGAGAAAACCGCCCTAATGACTCTAACAAGCAAAGGATGTGTCCATTCCAATTATTATTGTTTTAGAAACAAGGTAGAAACTTACCAAGGAATAGTCCCCGAAAACTACCAAAAACCTTCGGGCCCTACCTTATTTATCTAATTATTGGAAAAACAAGAAACAATTACTTGTAACAGCGGCGAGGTCTATTGGCTATTGCTAATGAAAGCTGTCCCGGGCAGACCTCGTTACTATAGATATAAGGTACCACCAACTGTTTACTTAGTGTCCGCCGGGAGTTGGGGCCAGTCACCATTTATTACATAGCAAGGACACTCGGATTGCCACTAATCTAACCGAGTAACTATACCGATAGATAGACAGAAAATAGCTTTATTGCACACCATACACATCTGGTATGACAATTTAATAAAAAACCGGTCAAGTGCGAGTCGGACTCACGCACGAAGGGTTCCGTACCATGGGAGCCCCCCTTAATTTATTTTATTCAATTTAATTATTTATTTTTGAAGTGAACATACAACTAAAAGTTCTGTGAATATTTCAAGCGTCTGCCTGTTGCATCGAGCAAAAACGACAAAATAATCACTTTTGTTGTATGGGAGCCCCCCTTAAATATTTATTTTATTTTGTTTTTAGTATTTGTTGTTAGCAGTACAGTATATACAGTAACTATCCAGCTATCACGGTCATCAATCAAATGTAACAGTTTGTAGTATTTCTAATACTTAACCAATTCTTTTCTTAATAATTCTTCGTAATGATGATGATGAATCATAAATTAATCTATTTTTTTTTAATGACATGACTTTGATGTCAAAATCTCTAGAATTAGGTTTCCTAGAAGGAAGTTTCACATACAAAACTCATTTGGTACGTCCTTTATCAGAGGTTTTGTGTGAAATCTACATAATAAAATCACGTTTACTGTATGGGAGCCCCCTTAAATATTTATTTTATTTTGTTTTTATATTTATTTGTTGTTATAGCGGCAACTATCTAGCTATCACGGTTCATGAGATACATCCTGGCGACAGACAGACAGACGGAGAGCGAAGTCTTAGTAATAGGGTCCCGTTTTTACCCTTTGGTTACGGAACCCTAAAAATCATTAAAAATAATGATTGTACAATGGCGGTTTTTTATTTATATACGAAATCGCTCAGTGGACAGTGTAACGAGACTTGATAATATTTTACAAAATTCATATCTAACAACAAATAAGCAAGCCCCTCGATGGTACTTTAAAACAATAAAAAAGTATATAGAGATTTGAATTGTGTCGTTAATACCCAAACATCAGTGGTCGTTGTCACCGAAGTTGCGCCGTAGCCCGGACCCAGTGGAGACATAAACTGTTATCAATTACAGTCGAGTTGCATCGTAGGGTATGTATCTAACTCTCTGACACACTGAGAACAGGGTCAAATTCACACGTGTTTCCGTATTCAAAAATAACTACAGGTACCTATATTGTGTCAAACTTACTGTACTCTCTGGGTAACCGATTAGTGGCATTTAGAACTGAGCACTTCCGTGTTTCGGAAGGCATATTATGGTGTTGATCCTGGCTTTTTCAGTCGTTAAGCCATGTTAAGAACTCCGATACCAGAGTTGGCTACTAAATTATACGAAGAAGGGATAGGACTGTACCTACTCTCGTTCCTATCTGTAACTAACTCTACCTAAATAAGGAGGCGAGCGTTGATAGCGGCACAGTTTTACATTTATTGAAGTTATCACTGTTTTCCCTATGTTTGTTCTAATATAACTTGTTCCGAAATAAACATTATTTTTATTTATAGGTTGGAAATTTATTTAGGAGGGCCGTGAAATAGTAGAATATCTTCTTCTTCCGATCCGGAAGTCATGGGTTCGAATGTTGGCCGTGCACTTAAGGATATAGAGGAAAACTGCAGCAATACATATTGAAGACTTCCTGTAGATAAGCATAAGCTGCTTTTCCTGTAGGCTGTGAGGATGCTGGGCAAGCCTACTAAATATAACCATGCCCTACGTACTAAAGCGCTACGGTCAATGTGTAAAGATTGAGCCACTTGAGGCTGTTAAAATAGATAAATAATAATATATTAAATGCAAAAAGTCTAAGCATAAGTAGGATACCCGCCTTATTATTAATTTTTTTCATTTATAGTTCTATTTTATCTCACTACCTACTAAAACCTACCTACCTACCAAAGACAAATTTCCACCCAATAGCCTAAATTGTAAGCTTCCTCTAGAGATGCTTATTAGCATTTCAATTACAAATAGAATCACTTAGTACAGTATATACTTTATAAGTAGAAAGCGAGTAATTTATACCTACAAAAAAATATTCAAATATATTTTCAGCTATTTGTTATTCATAGCTGAAGGCTTTGTACATACAAATAGGGTAGAGTAAATATCGTATTTCATTAAACTTATTTGTGTATGCACAACTTCAGTATAAACAAAATAGTTTTTATGCAACTGCATAAAAAAATATTTGTATGTTGCCACAACTTATAATATTTTCTTATGTGCCACTCGAGGATCACCCCGTACCATGCCATAGGAGTTAGTGAAGAATTTCATTCAGATTTGAGTGCGATCAGTCCACGTTTCTATGCTCCATTCAATCTGACAACAACTGACGCGAAATTGTATGAAAGTTCTCAATAGCACTAAGTCTTATCGACTGACTTTGGGACCAAGATCTTGATACTTTTATTATTTTTACTGACTTACGTCCGTTGCTCCGACCGTGGTACCAAAAGTATATTAAATAAAGCCTCAAGCCTGGTATAAAACTACATTAATGCAAAGTTTCAGCTCAATCCGTATAAAAAATAAGCTGGACATTTAAACCTCAAATAAATAATAGCTTTCGCCCGCGGCTTTCTCGCATTGTTCCCTTAAAAAAAGTACGTTTTAAAATACCCCCGCAGGTTTAAAACTACATATAATGAAAACCAAAATTCTAGATTGGTACAACCTAATCACCCAGCGGTATGAAATTTACTCTAGGACCCATTCTCATACCTACCAAATGTACATAAAAAACTTATTGATACATTAAAGGTATAAAATATTATAATATAATAGGTCGCGTCAAGCCGTTTCGGAGGAGTGCGTACAAGAGATATTCCTATCTTAGAATTATTTTGTAAATAAAAAGACTTATTCTACGCCATACTATTCGTATGTATTGCTGTAGTGGGCCAGCCATTCAAATAAACTTTCGCATTGATTCCTACTGTAACGTAGTACATAGGTATGTAGGTTAGGTACTTGTACTTGCGCTTAGTGTGCACCTCAGGAGGCAGCGCTACCAGCCCGTGATAGATGCCCTCTGCGTCCTCGCAGCTGTCCATTGCTCTCTGTTATTGCGTTATTTGTACTCTTGCGCTATTTTCTAAACGAATGCCCACGGTCCGTGTTCGCAATTTTATATAAGTAACAGATGGGCTATTGAGCAGAATTTTAACAAGGCACTTCGTTTTAAGTTAGATGTTTTTGAATTGTGATAACCAACTAGATGGAAAGATTACATCGTCAAAATTGCAGTAATCGGTTGATGGAAAGGCCTTAAGATCGTTCTTCATGGTAATTCTTTGGGGAGACTTATGTTCAGCAGGTTTCTAAAGGTTGCTCATGATGATAATGATTTTCGTGATTTTTAATACCATTATAAATTGAAAAGATTAATTTAAGGCTAATCTTTACTATTAGAAAAATTCAATCTAAATCTTATTTTCTTGCTGACGAATAAAATTAGGGTGAATTTTGAGTTTTATCGCAAAAACAAAAAAATATTGATAAAAAAAATTGTAGGGCTTCGTCTAAATAACTATGGCCTAATGGTACTTAATGGTCTAGACTACAATCCCCTTACAGTTTTGCCTCACCCATCTTTATATATCCCTGTATTATTATTTGGTTACCCATCTTTATATATCCCTGGTTTGATAACACATTGGGCATTTATATTGATTCAGGTGATCTATGCAGAGTCAGGTGGCGAGCAATAACCTTACTTTAGGAGACTCTTGTGTGACATATTGGGTTCCGTGTGGGATAGGCCCACCATCTAAATTACCCTGACAGCCTTGTCGGTCGTATGGATAGGAAAGATTTGTACAATACACGCAAAGCTAAAGCTAAAGCCGCAGACAGTGTTTTTCTTCAACGTCTTGAAATCATATGATTTTACGATGGCCTCTGTGGCGCAGTGGGCCAATGTCCCACCAGAAGACGCAGAAAAATGTGGGTTACCGACAATACGACAATAGACAAATGTTTGTATCATCTGCAAACATTTGTCTCGGGTCTGGGTGTTTTCTATGTATGCTTTTACAAACAAAACGTATATACCTAGGATATCAGTCCTATGGTTCCTATAACACATGTTTAGTTTGGAACTTTTTAAAATCTCGACTTTCGGATAACTACTCGCAACAAAGTACCAACTTGACAATAATTATAAAACTAAATAGCAGCCATGAATAATTCCGAAAGCAGAAACGGTTTGCAGAAAGCACTAAATTCTGTACAAAACTTTATCCTAACAGGGTCTCGTGCATGTCACCAACATCAGAGGCTCAATCACAAACACTAGCGAAAAAGTATATAAGCCAGTATCGAAGATGTATCATAGACGTAAAACTTTGACCAACGTGAAATCGTAGATTCAAAATAATGCTTTGTCATTGGTCAAATACTTCGAAACAAGTTATATTATTATAATATATAGTTATGTTATGTTATAAAAATAGACTGGAAAAATACTTAAAGTGCACTGAAAAATAACCCCGATATACACGTATCAGCTTTAAAGCTGCCTGTGTATTAAAATAATAATAATAATAATAATATCTTATTAGCCTCACTGATCCCACTTCAGGGTAAAGGCTTCTCATTTCCCATGTCAAAATATGTCAGGGTTAAAACAAACGTGACGTCCTACTGACGTATTGTAAGGGTAACGGTTGGCCATTGTGTTATACGATATTAAACTTCTTCGCTAGTAGGTATTCGTGATAGAGCTTCTGGTTGTAATGTTGGTGATCGTCCTCGGAACTGTGTTATTCTGATACGACCCATTTGTGGATTCTTAAAGATTACTATTCCACGCGCGAAACGCGCATCTTGAACCTACATGCAAAAAGTATGAGACAACTTCACAATGGACCCACAACGCCTCTCAATGTACGTTATGTACCTTCCTTACTGCTATGCGATCATGTTATAAGGCAAAATTTAACAGGTTGTAACCAAAAGGGAGTCGACCTCGTAATTTTTCAGTTAACATTTTTTTTCTTGTAGTAAGGTCATTGGGGAAGGCGTTGGTGTGACGACATCGATGCCTTTTGTGCTAACTGGTGGGAGGCAGCAAGCAATCGTAAGTCTTGGGAGAGGATGGGGGAGACCTTTGCCCAGCAGTGGGAGAGTATAGGTTAATTAAAAAACAAAAGGGCATTGGGGGCGGCCTATGTCCACGGACCGCTATAGGATGGTGAATGGTGATGATGATGAAGGTTCTGAGCTTGAGACCTTCAGCGACTATCGGTAGCAAAAGACCAAAGTGTTAGTTCGCAATACTGAAAAACTAGAGGGAGGCTTTAATGCCCAATTGTGGGACAGTTCGGGCTAGAAACAATCACATCAACAGGTAAGGTTTTTCAGTCTACAGAAGTCCACAAAACAGATTTCTTGATAGGACGTTAATGTAACCCACTCGAAAAAAATACCGTAGCCTTAGTAGTTTCAGTACCTATATGAAATAATACTTACTTACAAAAAAAATAACTCTCATTTTTGCCTTGCCATATAATCGTGTAACAAAAGCAAACTACTAACTTCAATTTAACAAAGAAAATTCTAAACTCAAAGAATCAAGCTTCTGTTTACTTAAAAACCGGATTTAGAGCGAAATCCTTTTATCCTGCAATGCCAGTCTTGGGAAATTAGAAGTATCATGCGAGCATAATGCCGTCTCGGTATGATTTAGGCCGGGCGCGAGCTGAATCAGAATCGAGATGACTCGATACAATAGTAATATGCTTATATTTCTATACCAGTGGCCTGCATCGGATATTCAAGGTTTTCGGATTTAGAAATGGAGGATATGATAAAATTTTTGCTATAGATAAAAACACTTTATATTTTCAGCGACGGTTACTAGCCCTATAAAAAACAAGCTTAATATATAAAAAACTGAAACAATTATATTTTTATTTATGAGTTGATAAACAAAAATATAATTATATTTTATAAATATAAAATAAATTATAAAAAAATATAATTTTATTATTTTTTATCAATTACATTTATTCTTATTATTTGTTCTTGGCATTGATGTGAATATTTTGGAAAAGACCATACATTAATAAAATGTCGAAAAAAATAAATGATTCATGCTCGGTATGAAGAAAGACGAAATTCGTGCAAATGTTTGCTTTACAACAAGACTACCTACTATTAATGGACTTTTTATGTCCAATAATGGTGTATATATGTACTAAAATTTTCATAATACAGCAAGGCCATTGTCCTTACAAAGCAACATCCGCAAACACAATAAAAATTCAGTGTCCACCAATCACGTATGGAGTATGAGAATAAAACGAGTGTCCTTTGCCACAGGGGGAAAGGAGGGAAGCTCAGAGGCATTAACAACACACGCTAGCCTAAAATTTTAAGGATTTCATTTTTTCTGGCCACTGCACAGTGGATGGTAAGCACAAGTTTGAATATTGAAAGCTACTCACCCACTTGAAACGCCGCGGCGCCGCTATCTTTCAGAACCTGCACTACACGCTAGCCTAAAATTTTAAGGATTTCATTTTTTCTGGCCACTGCACAGTGGATGGTAAGCATAAGTTTGAATATTGAAAGCTACTCACCCACTTGAAACGCCGCGGCGCCGCTATCTTTCAGAACCTGTAGGATCACGAATATTTCAACACAAGGTATCGTTAGCATAACAAAAAGTTATTTAAATCAATACTGTGTCTTGGCCAAAAATTTACGTCTACGAATATTTTTCAATGCCCTCTCTGCATTGAAACATCAATTTTATCACCTCTTAAAAGCTCAAATATTTGAGTAGCGTTTAATTTTTGGAGCGTACCTATACGATTACAGACTCGTATTGCAAGCATTGTGTTTTGTACTTATTTATTGATCAAAACTAGGGCTTGCAAATATTCGAAAATATTCATATTCGAATATTCGATTTTTTTTCGGGTACTATTCGAATTATTCGAATATTATTCGAATAATAGAAAAACACTATGATTTTATTAAAATCACATCTTATTTTGTTATTTTGAGTGTTATTTTCATGAAGAAGTTTAAAATATCAACTTATTTTATTCTTAAACGCGTTTTTTCCATGAACAAATTTAAAAAAAAATACAAAAATGTATGTCACCGTAACGAGACATTGGTGATTTACACGCACAATCAACCACAAATTAAAATTTTCTTCTTCGTATGAGCTAGTAGCCAACTCTAGTGTCGGAGATTTTAGGCCACCCGAAGGCCTCAGACATGGCTTAACGACTGAAAAGCCGGAACCAACATCTTAACGTGCCTTCCGAAGCACGGAAGTGGTCAAATCTAAATGTCACTAAACAGTCATCCATCCAAGTAATGACCACGCGGAGAGTTGCTTAACCAAGGTGATCTCTTAAGTTCACCGAAGTAAACCACGCCAAGGACGGACGGACGGACAAAACAGCACCAAAAGGGTTCGTTTGACCGGCTCGGTAATGTCACTCTAAAACAGTCTTATAAATCTAGATTAGTTGTTATTTTAACAAAATCATGAAAATAAACATTCACGTTAACGACAGAGACGAATGGACAGAACAGTCTCGTCAACTAGGCGAATGCACTACGCGACACTTCCGAGTGTATCCGAACCGTGTTCCGAACCCGATAAAAGTTATTGGGTTTAGATCGGATCGTTCGACATGTTGTTTACCCGAACGACGACGTAAACTTGTATAGTCTTGTATGGATATATCGCGCGAACTCTTAAGTGGCATTTTATGCACATCTGAGTTCCGATTTCGGTGTTATTAATTAAAATCGAATATTCGAATATTGAAATATCAGTATTCGAATATTCGAACAAAAATAATATTCGAATTATTCGAATATTCGAATGCAAGCCCTAATCAAAACTTAATACTATTTAAAATAAAAACACTTTAAAAAGTGATGGGTTCGTCTCAGTGCCCACGGTAGCGTCAGCGTATCGCAAAAGGAACTTCAACTTCAACTTCAACGCTAACTAAAATTGAAATTGAAATTGAAATTGAAATTGAAATTTAAAATTGAAATTGAAATTGAAATTGAAATTGAAATTGAAATTGAAATTGAAACTGAAACTGAAACTGAAACTGAAACTGAAACTGAAACTGAAACTGAAACTGAAACTGAAACTGAAACTGAAACTGAAACTGAAACTGAAACTGAAACTGAAACTGAAACTGAAACTGAAACTGAAACTGAAACTGAAATTGAAATTGAAATTGAAATTGAAATTGAAATTGAAATTGAAATTGAAATTGAAATTGAAATTGAAATTGAAATTGAAATTGAAATTGAAATTGAAATTGAAATTGAAATTGAAATTGAAATTGAAATTACTTTATTCGGTTACAAACATCACAAATGCTAAGAATAGTGTACATAATTGTTTTCACTCTACTCTCACTCACTCGGTTAAACTAATACTTACTACTGCACATATATATAAAACAGTTAAATCAATGCTACTTCATACGTATTATGTTACCTAGACAATAGCAATAACAACACCAGCCTATACCAGTCCACTGCTGGATAAGCCTACCCTATAAGAGGGGGGATATGCCCATAATTCCACGCTGGGCATGCTGGTTGGGGATCACAGGGTACAAGCTTCTTGCATCGCCGACGCAGCTCACCCTCAGTGGCCAGTGGATTTAGTTGTGCCGATGTAAGGCTGCGCTATGCCGCAATCATCTGGCTGCCAGAGTCCCGTTTGTTAGTTTGCATGTTGCAACTACGGGCACATGAGGTTGGCTTGAGTTTCTAAGATGGCGGTTGGAACCCCTTACATCTCACAGGTTATTTAATACCAATTAGAGGCTTTATTTTATTTTGTAAGCGCGATTAGCTGCGGCTCTTAGAGTATCCTCATTGAGGTTGAGCTCGTGTAAAGTATGAACGTTTTCGTATCGTGCAACCCATACTAGGGTGTAGGTAGTTAGGTCGTCATTACTCTGAGTGAGGAAAATACGATAACGTTACTGGAATTGTGTCTAGCCGTTCAGTTTCATGTATGCGGGAATTTTGCACGAGTTTACCACCACATGGAGTTTTGCGAGCGACATGCGGTGGCATTTTGGTACTTCATAGATGTGGCACTTTTATAACTCACTATTCACAGACCACCTCTGTGGCGCATCGGGTGAAAGCCCGCCTAAGACGCAGAGGGCTGCGAGTTCGATTGCCGCTGCGAGACAAAAGTTTGTATGATCTGCAATTTTTTTACCTATGTGTGTATATAACCTAATTAATAATAATTTAACCCTCAATCTACGGCCCACCCCGAATGTGCCTAAGATAACCCGGGCTATCTTAGGGCAATGAAATGTTGTCATTTACTAGCAAGCAATCAAAAATAATAGAATTCTAATAATTGCATATTTTTAAATGCCTGTGATAAAAAAAATTGCAAATTATGTCATGAAAACAACCAAAGATACTTCATTATATGACTGGTATAAATAACGAAATATTAATGCAAATATTACATTATAATGTTGATATTAAGAACTAGCACCTAAATAGTTTGATTTAACGTTTGATATTTCCATGGATTTTGTAAAATTGACTTATTTTCTTTAGATAACAAGCCAAAAATTAATAAAAGAGGCAATTTCTGGCGTAAATTGGTAATTCACAGCAAAGAGTCATAGTTATTAATTAAAATGTGTGATAATAATGAAAATTTATGAAATTATGATAATTTAATATTTTGTCATTTTTATATCAGAAAAGTCAATTTTTGACAAAGTATTATTTAAATACGTAGATTGAATGAAAGCAATAATTAATAAGCATAATTATTTTTATCGCTATTTTAGCAACGCCGGGCTTACTAATTATCCAATATGAAAGCTTTTATACACATAACATCACCTTAAACTGTTAACATCAGCCTGGACGTAGGCCTCCCCTAATGAGCGCCATTGCGCCCTGTCCTGAGCTCGACGCATCCAAAAAAATTTTTTTTTTTTTCTGTTTCATAAAAATTAAAATAAAGTACTACTAAATTCATAAATCAAAGTTTTAGAGTCTTTTGCTTCAACGTCGAAAGGAAACTTGCTACAAGTCATTGAATTAGGAAATCACCTATTTTTATAAAATTACTAGCTGACCCGCTCGCAACTTCGTTTGCGTTTATACTCTTTTTTTTACGTATGTCCTTTTATGTGAAATGTTTCCCAAGCCCGGTAATTTGACACAGAACCCTAAATATGAATGGAATAAAAAGTACCTACATATAACTACATTACGGGGTAGGTACCTGTTCCCGTTCCCGCACTCCTTCACTCCTTTTTTCGTTCCTGTTTCCGTTGGCAACCCGTCGCCAAGTAAACAGGCGGTATAGGTATGATGAATTTTTATATGCCTAACTCTTGATTATGATTGGTTACCCATGCAAACTTTCATCACATAAATCACCTTCTTTAAGTTTCATTTTCGCTACAAAAAGCAGCAAGTACTTCTCCAAGGTCCCACCCATGGTTCAGCGGTTTAGGTGTTTATTTATTTTCGTTATAGTCTCTGTGAAAAATCGCAAGTCTTTATGTAAAAAAAAACTTGCTATCCCCGTGGTATTCAAATATCCAAGAACAAATTAATGAAATTGAAATTTCGAATTCTAATCCGATTTAAATATTATTCTTTATTTGACATTCCAATTTTAAAGAATATCGCATTGCACCAAGCTTTTAAGGCTTCCCCCATACAGGCGTGTATATTATTGGCGGTAATATTGCATGCGTTACCTATTGCGATGCAATTCCTTGCACATAATTGCGTTATCGCAGCAGTATGTAACTTTTTAGCCGTCCTAATACATAATGTACTAAAATTCTACAGATCTCACACTACGCGCAAACGCAATTTGACTATCAAAGGCATGTAAGAAAATGTAATTTAGAAATAAAGCACTCGATAAAATTTGACTATAATGTACTGACGATAAAGTGAACGGAGCGCAGAGTGGCTTTGCGCGTAAAGGCCTACTGCCAGTTTACAGTTTTTGTCCGTCCGCCTCCTGAGATGGCTCAAGTTGTAGCTTAATTCAATCTCGAGATATTATTTTTTCCATTTCTTGAATAGCGAGCTCAAAAAAAGTATTTGGGAAATTCTCGATCCAGAAAATTGTTGAATTTTGACAAATTTGGGAAAATATCAAAAAGTTACCATCCGATTTTGGAAATTCAAATTGCGCTTTGAAGCCCGGCAGACGCAAATATCGAAATAACTTTGACCGATCTCTTTATTCATCTACACATCTTTTTTTTACCTATGTACCTGTGTGTGGGAGCCTTTATGTGAGAACAACGTTTTATGAATAAATTTGGAATGAGTTTTCAAACACGACAGTGTCAAAATAAAATGGCATAACATGTGTCATGTGTCTAAGGAGTATTGATATCAACTTCGATGCAAATCACCCCTAAAATAACTTTCTACCTTTTTTTAACCCCGTTAGGCGATAAATTTCAATAATATACGAAACACGTCTTTCATCAATTTTGTTAAAGAATGTTTATGCAAAATTTGAAGTAGATTGGACCAAGGAATCACGTTGTTCCATACAAACTTTGCCCACGTTTTTCACCCCTTTCCCCTAAAGAATCTCGGAAAATCCTTTCTCATCGGATGCCTACGTCATACAAAGAACACGCCCTCCAAGTTTCAGGTCTATACGATCAGCGGTTTAGGCTGTGCGTTGATCCGTCAGTCATTCAGGACAAAGGATTTTATATGTATAGATTACCCTCCATTAAGGTATTTTTTCAAAAACCTGGTATGCGGTCTTTTATTATTTAATATTCAAAGTGTTCTGACGAAGTTTCAAGAAAATCACACCACGCGTTAAGATTTTCCCATACAAACTTTACCACCCCATTGCAACCCCCTAGAGGACTATTTCAAATTTTCAATGACACGAATCTTCATTGATTTTATTGAATAATACATGTCCAAGGTTTCAAGTTTCTAAGTTCAAGGAATACGATTTTTCATACAAACATTTTTACCCCTTTTCACCCTCTTAGGGGTTGAATTTCCAAAAACCGTTTCTTAGTGAGCGCTCACACTCTTTAAAGACTACCTGTACCAAATTTCAAACCTCTAGGCCCTGTAGTTTTTGAGATTTCGTGATGAGTGTGTCAGTGAGTGAGTGAGGATAATTCTCTTTTATATATATAGATTTCAGTTTAATTGAGGCCTTACTAGGTTCAGATACCTTATTAGTATTATAAATTAAAATGAACCTACAAGGGGTGAAATTGTGATTACTGTGCTAGACTAATATTGCCGAAACAAGATAAATATTTATCACAAGCTTCCGACCGCGGTTTCGCTCGCATAGTACCGGGATAAAAAGTAGCCTATGTGTTAATCCAGGTCACAATCTATGTATATTCCAAGTTTCATCCAAATCAGTTCAGTAGTTTTGGCGTGAAAGAGTAACAAACATTCATCCATTCATCCATCCATACATCTACACTCAAAAACTTTCGCATTTATAATATTAGTAGGATAGTAGGATAGGATAGGATAGTAGGATGTAGTGTAGGTCCGCTGTGGGTTTATCTTATACTTAGTAATAATCGTATGTACTTAATAGTGTTTAGGTTTGCATGAAAGATCAACAATCTGGGTTCGTTTCGTTGTGCCTGAGTGGCATTGTGGCAGTTAAAAACACTCAGAAAAACAATCAATTGATGAAACATAATTCTAAGTCTAGCTAATTCACACCTTTTGTAGACAGTCATGTCATTAACCTTAGTACCGTATTCTCATGAGAATAAACTTGCAAACTATAGATAAGTGGACCGCCCGTCATACATGTAAATAGGATATTAGGTGTGTTATATAACAGTAATGCCTTTGACGGGATTGTCCGAGCTCAAGCAAAATCCACTGACCCCAGCCAAAGCCTGAATATAAAATATTCCCAACTTGAGCTAGGTAAACGTCTGTAACGCGATATTCTTGAGGAAACCTTAAAACAGTATTTTCGTGAAATATTTTTGAGGATATTTTTGTACACAACAATTTCCGTGAAAATAAGGAGTTGGCTTGTCTAAAATATGTGGAGCACGAACGTGTGAGTGTGACATGAACACCATTTGTGGAAGATAATCGTGATAGCCATTTCAGTTCTGACTCGTTTGACGACTTCTGTGGTGCAGTGGGATGTTAAGATGCACTTTTACTGGCTGCAATTGGAATTTAGTTGAACGGTCTCAAGTTATATTTGAACTGTAAGTTTGACGCAATAATGGCTACTACCCAAACTACGTGCAAAGGTATCATAAATATATCATATACCTTGGAAGCGACGGGTTGCAATTTTGTTATAATGCAATTAATCATAACAGGGCAAAGGCTCGCCTGAGACGCAGAAGGTTACAGGTTCGATTCTCGCCGCAGACATTTTTTTATGATTTACAAGTATTTGTCTCGGATCTGGGTGTTTTCTATGTAGGTTTAATAGTTATGTAAAATGTTTTATAAGATTATCAGTAGGTTTATCAGTCATGTAGTTCTCATAACAGAAGCTCTACTTAGCTTGGGGCTAGACGATGCTGTGTGATAATATCAAATAAGTAATATTTATTTATTATGACGTTTATTTTACTTCGTTGGGACTTCCTAGTTAACGGTAAAACGGGTTGCTTCTGTCTTAGCATTTTAATAAGATTATATCTTAGCTCTTATCGGTGTAGTGAGGCAATTCTCTCCACTTAGCTCTTTCCATTGCTGTCTCTTTCACTTCCTTATACGACATGAGGGCGACCTTCTCTTTTATCTGACTCATGTAGCTTATTATTGGTCTTCATCACGAAATATCACGTGGAAGAGCCAAGTGATGTTTCTAATGAAGAAATGAAATGAAATGAAATGAAATGAAATTTATTGCATAAAATGTGGTAATAACAAGATGTCAATAATACTTAGATGTAGGTCCAACACATTTTGCTTAAAACTAAGCATGCAATCATACATAAGCTGTCAAGTGTCCAATAATTTTCCCTCTTATGTTTTGTATGGTTTCGATCAATACCGTTTTCTCATCTACTCGTTTAAGAACTTCCTCGTTAGTAATCTTCTCAGTAGTAAGATTGTCGCTACAAAATCGTAGTAACTTGCACTGCATCAACATGCCCCTTTTACCTTATTTTTAACCTTAGCGTCTATTCTTTCGACATATGCACGTTCAGGGTAAGTCAATGGTTGTTCCGTCCGTAATAGGTGAGACCTCCTGATTGGGAGAGACAATTCCTCGTTGTTTAATTTGAGGAATTTTGTCGTAAACAGCGAGTAATCCGGAGGGTCAAAATCATAATAAATAGTTGAATAATTAATGCTGGTGGTTAACTTCGTACTTTAATAAATTATTGTTAATTATATACTAGCTTATCTACTTTTATTCAGGTTATTTCTTACCTTGTGTACCCAAAAATAATGTTCCCATAACGTTTATCTATATGATACAATCGTAGACACCTAATATCGGGTATAAAATAATTAAGGTGTATAATTTCAGTATAATAGGTTTATATTTGTATCGCTGTTCCATATAAACAAACTTGGATTAGTTTGTTTATATCTTTCTCCCTGTAGTGAGTAGGCGGTAAATAATTGAAGTCAGAGCATTGAGCAATGTTCCAGTTTCTGAAAACTGCAACGATTATAAATAGACCTCTAGCTATTCCGGAACTTGATATCGAAAATACGATTGCGACGGGTCTATTCTAATTGGTCGTGTCAGGGAGAAGTGCGAGTTTTTACTTAGTTCGAATGTTCAAATTCTATGTCGACTGATACAGTATAAACTTTGTCGTTCGTTTCATACTTGGGATCTTTATTCCGCTTGGCTTCACAATTTGTTGAAGTTTAAAGGTTATTCTAAGAATGTACGATAGGAAAGTTCCTTGCACAAGCAAAAAGCATTCAATTCAATGCAAAAGTATTTTCTAGATAGTTTCCCCTTATATAATTTAGAGTGTGCTCTGCGTAACTTTAGAATATACTTCTTAACATTTTGATCAGGATAACACTAATTGTAGCTGATCCCTTTGCTAAATAATAAATGATTTTGCCTTACGAACGAAAAATAGTTAAAAGCCATAAATCAGGGTGTCTTAAAAGCCTGTTTACCGCAAGTATTACCCGCGGGCACCAGTTGGCAGCTTCCTCTAAACAAATTCCCGCGTTCAGAAGTTACGGCAATTTAACTTTTTACTGAGCTGCGACGCCGCGTCAACTCTGTTTTTGTCTCGGATTATTCGATTAGCCAGAACACTGACTGGCTACTTTTCAATTCGTTTGTTGTGCTACTGGTTCTTTGTTTCAAATCATTTATTGTCTTCTGTCTCTGGCCTTTTGGTTTCAATTTATTTATTTTGTTGTAGGATCTAAAATCAGTAATCTTTCTAGATAGGATCTAGAAACTAGATATGACTGAAAGTGACTGAAAGGTTTTGCTTCTAGCTAAGGAATAATAATAATAAGAATAATCAATTTATTGGTAAATAACTATTTACATGTTAAGGTCAGCAACGAAGAACAAACATTTCTCATTTAACATCTTTTTTTTTCAAACTTTTGCCTTTATTAGTACCTTAGATTTCTCCAGCCTCCAATTTAATTTCACTGCTAAAGCCCAAACTAAAAAGTTTGTATCTAATACGAAAATTAATCATAATTTTAATGCATATTAAAATCAAGTAAAACAAAGAATGGTTTGTTCAAAACTAACTCCCAAAGTACACGGTTGGTGAGTGAGTATAAAGTTTCCCAAGTTTCATAATTCGACGACTGTGATATAGCGGTGACGGATGGGTCAAAATTAAAATTAAAAAAAAAAACAAAATTCAAAATTCATTTATTCAGTAGGAACTGTATAGTACACTTTGAAACGTCATTTTTTTTAATTTTCCACCAATTCGTAACGTGACCAAACAGAAGAATTGGCAAGAAACTCTGCTTGCCTTATATTTTTTAACGTCATTGTACTTAATATCTATTACATTGTTTTTGATGGAGTTGGAGGCAGTTTCATCCCAAGCTTTTTTGTCATCTAAATAATCAGATATTTTATAATAAGCTTTATTACATAGATTACGTTTAACAACATTTTTGAACTTATTTACAGATAGATCAATCACATCATTTGGGATTTTGTTAAAAAATCGTACAGACATCCCTTTAAAAGATTGACTAACTTTATGGAGCCTTACAGTAGGAACAGCTAGTTTATCTTTATTTCTAGTGTTAACATTATGATAGTCGCTATTTTTCTTGAACATGTTAATATGTTTTCGGACATACATTAAGTTTTCATATATATATTGGCACGGCACTGTCATAACAATTACATCTCTTTTGTGTCTTTTTTGTAATTGTAACATCGGTCATTCCAAGTTAAGGATGTTTCTCAAAAAAAAGATAAAGGATTTCATTGCGGTTACAAAAAGCAAAGTGAAAAAAAACAGTAGCACAAGTACTTTATACTTAAAAAAGGATCTTAACCCATTGGTTAATACCTATGTACGGTTAGTGAATAGACTATTTTCAATTTTTTAATTTTATTATTTTCGCTTTTATATCGCCGCTCTGCTCTCCAGTGTTTCAAAAAAACCTTTCTTAGTGTAGGTTTTGAATGATATGTTGTTACTTGAAAACTTCCGTCATTTACAGCATCCGCTACCAAGGCAACTCCGTAAAATATGAGCAAATTGAATTTAAGTTTGATTTACATCTCTCGAATCCCTAGAAACTTCGTTAGTTCCTAAAACGCGAGCTTCAACTTCGCTGGAGATCTTCAATCTGCTTAATTTTGTACCCTCATTTTATAAAATGTAATTTGCATAGCCATGAGCTTCATACCTATTCATAAGATAACATACTCAATCCCTTTGAATATAAATCGAGTGTAATAAGAACAAAAGGGGGTGAGGGTAAACACATTTATGCCAATATTTGCCGGCAGAGTGCTATGGGATGATAAGTGGGCAGGTTTACAGAAATTGTTATGTAAGGGAGACATTGTAAATATCCATAATTTTTCGGTTATTAAATAAATTCATGACCAATACAGGGCGACTCAGCTAAACTGTACAAGAAAAAGTATATTTTATTTATTAGAAAAAACGAATAGATATCGGTTTTTTTAGCTTTTAAGTTTGGCTTTTTAAAGAAAAATGTTGTTGAAAATGAAAACAAGTATTCGACTTTTAGTGAACCAATTAATATATGTTAGCGACACCGTATGAAAGTAATAAATATTTATCATTACCTCAATAATTTGGGGATAGGTACATTAAGATCTTATTTTAAAGGAACCGTTTTAAGTCTTGCTGCTATCTTAAATAGTGTATTTAATGTTAAAATTATCTATTTTGTGAACCGAAGTCAATGTAAGTTTGACGGGTAAATGGCTAAAATCGACCGAGTCCGAGCTGCGGAACTATAGTAACGGCTCGCGTTTACCAAACCCGTTAACGGTTGAACTATGCTCGGGCGTTGACGCTCGAATCAAACGTATGTTAAAGAATGGGAGCGCGTACACAACTGACGGACGCACTCGGACGATATCGGTAGAGTAGTAAGTGTACGGTATCATTTCAAATGGAGCCGGCGAAGTGGACAAGTAACACATCTAGCAAGTCTAGTCTAGCTGCTAAGAGAATAAAGTTAATTACCAGATCTTGAGAGTTTGAGTCTTTTATTAGTAAAAGTTGAATCGTAGGAGACCGAGCAACGGCTTTATGAAAAATTTTCCCAATTATATTATGTTCTACAAATTTTCAGTAATGAATGCTAAGCATGGAGCTCAATCTTTAATATTAATTATTCATTATTGGCAGAATCGTAATTAGGGTGCGAGCCGAACGGGCGTTATCAATTGGGAATTTCTGAGAGAAGTTTTGCTTGGGCTTTATAAATACTTACCTATCAAAGAAAGACTTCGAATTCATGTTTTATCAATACTGTTTTAACTAACGGCCGAGGATGATAAGAAGAAAAATATCATAGCCAACCACATTTACCTCCGGTCAGGTGGAGTGACGATTTGCGAAAAGCTGCTGGTAGAGGCTGGATGCGTCGAGTTTAGGACAGGGCGCAGTGGCACTCATTAGGGGAGGCCTATGTACAGCAGTGGACTGCTATAGGCTGATGATGATGATGATGATAATGAACAACAAGTAAAGTAAAAAAAAAACACCTATTAGTGTACTCGAGATAATATATATCATCACGTAATAATTCAATCACACTAATATTATGAAGAGTTTGTGTGTGTGTGTGAGAGAGAGAGAGAGTATGTTTGTTCCCACTCAACTCCGGTTAAACGGATTTGGTTGAGACTTGGAATATACATAGTTTTTGACATGGATTAGCACATAGGCTTACTTTTATCCGGGTATTACGAGTGAAGCCGCGGGCGGAAGCTCGTATAAACATAATCTTATTCGACAAAATAATATTGCAATGTATAGTTATATAGCTTATATCTTAAAATAAAAAACAATAATTAATAAGCTTTCTCACGTATAAAATCTGATCACATTGACTTCTACACTAATAATATAAAGAGAAAAAAATTGTAAAATTGTAAAATTGTGTGTGTATGTTTGTAATGAATAAACTCAAAAACTACTGTGCCGATTTCAAAAATTATTTCACCATTGGAAAGCTACATTCACTCTGAGTAACATAGGCTATATTTATTGCTAGAAAAGATTAGGAATCCTTACTAAAACTTACATAACGTAACCCAAGGTGTAAAAAAGTGCTCTAACCCGTGCGAAGCAGGGACTGGCCGCTAGTATCGAATACACTCGTACTATTAACGCAATCTATGTACATATTCTATGTATACAGAATAAGTATCAAACGACGCTACAGTCTAATAGCTAATAGGTACCGACTAAAATAAAGAAATACTTAATTACCCAGAGGCCATGTCAGAATTTTCTTTTTGAAGGTTTTATTCTATGCTGAATTGAAAAGTTTCGTAAAAAATTGCAGTAAATGAAGTATGATAACTATACGTATTTTTATAACGTGAAGCAATTAGTTTGTAGGTACTCACTTGCTTCCAATTAACTTATCGAAAAGGTCATCGCTGAAAATTGCAAAATGGATAAGCAATTAAACTACTAGCTGTTGCTAGCGGACCCAATCACATATGAAAATGAAAACAAAAACAGTTAAAAGTACAGTTTATTATTTTGACGAGAAGTAAGTTGAAAGTGGAGTAACTGGCGCTCATAAAGGGATATTTATATCTAGCAGTGGACTGCTGATGATGATGATGACGATGAAGTTGAAAATATGGCTATATCATCATCATCATCATCATCATCATCATCAGTCAATAGCAGTCCACTGCTAGACATAGGCCTCCCTCAATGAGCGCCATTGCGCCCTGTCCTGCAGGTTCCCTCAATTCCACAAGCTTAACAAACTAAACATAGACCATGTTTTAGAACTAAGTCTGTTAACATAAAAAATAAACATACTCCGGCCACTAAATTAACATGTTGACCCCACTAGTTGATCGTCTAAGTTTTGTCAAGAGTCGTGTTCTCACGAAAAGATTCACTCATGAATATTCTATTGGTGATTGATATATATATATATATATATATATATATATATATATATATATATATCAATCACCCAGCCAAATGATTTAACGAAGTCAGTCGAGCAAAAACATCGACAAACAATGCGACAGTAAATCTTCATCAGTAGACGTAGCAAATAAGACATTATTTTCATTATAAAACCAAGTAAATCCTTTACCTTGTTAGCGAGAGAAATTCGCACTGTCTGGCATGCTTGTTTTGTTCTATTGTAAAAAGTTTGGATTAAGGCTTTGATGAAACTACGCCAATTTTCAATGCTAGTCGACTGAGTAAATAGGCAATGAGAATGAAAATGTTTTTACTAAATGTTTGTAGCCGAGTCAGACAAAGTTTTTGCGATATCATTAGCATTACTAGCTACTGAATCACTGAGTAGGTAGGAGATTTATATTTTCTACAAGAAACCTAAATACGAGTAATTATGAGGTCACTAGATAATTTTCACTGCTTTCACTAATGACCCCGGGCATTTGCCCAATTGTCTTCATCACAAGAAGAAAACTCGTAGATCTGTTGGTCGCTACTGCATAGTAAAATGAAAATTTTTACGTATACGGTATTGCTACAACATAGTGTAACCTTCATCTTTGGAACCCACACTAACCTCACCTGCCCGTGGTAACGTGGTGCTCTGGCCGGCTGATTACGGCATAGCACAGCGTAACACCGGCATAGCTAAATCCCTTGACCACAGTCGGGCAGTAGCATTAAATTTTTCATTCAGCATTGCCGGTGCGAGAAGCAGTACCCTGCGATTCCCAACCCTAGTGGGGACTATGGGCGTTCCCCCTTGTTATAGGAGAGGTCTGTGTCCATCAGTGGACTAAATAGGCTATTAATGTAAGTTACTGAAACTAAGTATTTAATTTGAGAATCAAGGGACGGAATAAGATAACACAAAAAATTTAAAGCTGGTCGGCTAGTCTTCATATAAATAAAAAGACCGGTAAAGTGAGAGAGCCCACCGCGGGTGACGTCAATTACGTCCAATTCATACATTCAGTATTGTATTCTCGTGGATATCATGAGTAGTATAGTAGTGAGTTCTAGTGAGGGAAATATATAGTTTCTCTCACTCACACTCGATGTATGAAAAGGAGTAGGACTTTTTCTACCCCTCTTCATACTTCGCTTTTTTATAGGTAGTTGCATCCACGTGGCTGACCACCATAATTTGAAACAGTTAGTTAAGGAATTATCTCGCAGTTTTTTAACCGACTTCAAAAAAGGAGAAGGTTCTCAATTCCGTTGTACTCTTGTTATTAGTAAGTTTGGTACGTAATTTAAAAAAACTGTACGTCTTATATTAAAATAAAAATCTATAATAGATTAAGCAAATCAAGGCCTTTCATATAACACCCTATTAACCGTGTAAGTCTCCTTAGGTATAGCTTGACCACCGTTTTACTTACATTTTAGAAGGTAGTAGAGTTCTTTGTGGAGGGTTCGTCCGGGGAAGTACTGCCACCATGCCTATTTCCGCCGTGAAGCAGCTGAGCTGTGTTTCAGTTTGAAGGGTATGGGTGCCGGTGAAATAACAGGCACAAGAGGCTTATCATCTTCATGCCTCAAGTTGATGGACGTAGGGCGTTACATCGTAGAGCACGTTCCGGAAAAACGTGATCTACGATGTAATGCTTTATATAAGGTATAGTTAATGGTTACCACTTAACATCAGGTGGGCCATGTGCTTGTTCCAACATCAAGAAGTATAAAAAAATAGAGACTTCACTACAATTTTCCTGTAAAATATAGATATCTTTCTATAACATATACAATAATCAGGTTTCTCACTTTGCCAATTTCGGAGATAAGGGCGGGCAGACGGTCATTTTTGGATGTTTTTCATCATAAATCCAAAACGGTGCATGATAAAAAAAAAAAAATTGTTTGAAGCTGTTATAATCAATTTCATATGATACCCCATTTGACCTAGCCAACCCCCCTTTTATTTTTCATCCCCCCCATTTTGGAAGATTTCGAAATAATTGTTATAGTCACCAGACTTCGCTATAATTTTCCTGTAAAATATAGATCTTTCTATAATATTTAAAAAAAACAGGTTTATCACTTCGCAAACTGCTTCTCGCAACTGCTGCTCACTTTCGCAAATGGTCATTTTTTGACGTTTTTTATCATTAATCAAAAACAGTGCATGATATAAATAAATAAAAAACGGTTTCGAGCAGTACAAATTAAGCCCTTTGATATTATACCCCATTCGACCTGTTGGTCCCAGTTTGAAATTTTGTTTTATTTATATTGAATTCCCTTTTGGGTAGAAAACATTATATATATTTTATATTTTTTCTATTTTTTAATGGCAATCTTATTCAGTTAGTGCATTTTAAATCTATACCAAATTTCAAATTGATAGCTTATGTAGTTCCTGAAATAATCAGGTGTGACAGACGGACGGACGGACAAAGCGGCACTATAAGGGTTCGTTTCACCGTCTTGGTAACGTCACCCTAAAAATCAATGTTTGTATGTTTGTCCTCTATCGTTCCGAAACCATTGATCAAATTGTGATACACCAACAAGTAAACATGCAAACAAAGTTTAGGGCGGATCAGCTAGTTTATCATAATTATTGATAACACGTCATGCCCAGGCTAGATTACGTTTTGCACGGTTGAACTCCGCCGCCGTGCACCGTGTCCACTGGATTCCATTCGATTATTGACAATGTTAATTAACTTCAGCACAATCACTTCTCTCATAGGATTGCTGATATAATTGCATATTCAGATTCTGGCTAGTTTAACAGACTATGAGAATAGAATGATTCACAAATAACTTAATAAAGTTTTATGTGTTTGTATTTTGGGGTAAACGAATTCTTGAGTGGACCATGACTTTGCAAATCTACCCCCTTACTTATGAACGCTACTCAAAGTTAATCAATGCTTAAAGTTATCCCTGTCACTGTTTGTCTTTATCCAACGGTACGAGATGGCAATAGTCTAATCATCGTTTATCTTTTGAAAGATGTTCATAAGTAAGGCCACTAGTGTAGGACGCGCCCTCCAGCCAGGTGGAGTGACGATCTATGAACTTAGGCTGCTGGTAGGAGCCATTTATTCCTAACTATACTACCAGTAGTCCGATCGGACTACTGGGATTGAATTACCAAAATATTTTCCTATCTGTCCGACTGCGTAGCACAGTTTTCCAAACCCTAGCTGGACGCTGAATTCCAATCAGACTAGTTAACATTTTCTTCCTGAAGTACCAGGGTAGCATAAGTCACAACGAGATATTACATCTTGATCCAGTAGGTACAAACCAGTCCATAATCATGGACTGGCGTAGAACCCACCATCATATCAGCCTATAGCAGTCCACTGCTGGATATAGGCCGCCCTGTCCTCAGCTCAAGAGCGGGATGTGTCGAGCTGAGGACAGGGCGCAATTGCGCTCATTAGGGAGGCCTATGTCCAGCAGTGTACCACTATAAGCTCATGATAATGATGATGATGTTTGTCAAGTTGACTATGTAGGTACAGGCTTTTCTTGTTACAGGAATACATCAAGGGGGAAAACAGATAATTTTGGGAAATCATCATCATCCAATATTGGACACAGGCAAACCCATTTTAAGAAGAGTCAACTAGCATTCAACAAACATTTTACCCTGAAATAGCTTCGCTTTAATGGCCGAGGAAATTATTAAACTTCCCTGTTTTTATTAAACTGCTTTGGTTGCTTTTTAATTCATATTTTTTTCCATGCTCTTGATATACCAAGCATCGTTACGTTTTAATAGTTCCTTTTAGTTGAGTTGCGTGCTAACGAAGTCCGTCAATAAGAATATTATTACTGCAAATAACCTTTTGAATATTTTAATGCTTCTTTAATCAATTAGCTTAAAGTACTCGTAGCGTTGCTTACTTCGGCAGATCAGCTTGGTTCATCACTCCATCGGGTCACTTCTTAGATATAGGTGACCGTTTATTGGTCGCGCTTCCGTGCTTTGGATTTCGTCCCGGCTTTTCAGTCATTAAGCTATGTCGGAGGCCTTCTGGCGGCTCAAAAACTCCAGAGTTGGCCAACTAGCTCACACGACAAGCAAAAAAATTAAGTCATCAGGTTAAATATTCGTGATTACTGTAATTGAGCCCTGAGTGGTCAATATTGGCGTCATGCATAGGTAGGTAGCTCCTGCTGAAAGCTTAAATTGTGCAAGTAAGTATATCGAAACTCATATGGCTACTATTAGTCATCTTTAATTTAAGCCTTTGCCATCATTCAATAACAATCCAAGATACCAATGTAGATTGAGAAATAGAAAGCTTTGGAAGTTAACCATCATCAAGGGTAGAATAGGGATGATGCCTGGGTAGAAAAATAATAATTCTAATTAGTCCGTCAATTAGATTATCAAAAATTATTGGACACTTATTTTTTTATTTTTAAAATCAATGGAAATCGACAGAGTTATAGAGCGTCAAAGTTCGGGAGTGGGGGCTCGTGACGTCACTTGTATGTAAAACTTAGTCATTTTTAGTTTAATTGAAAAAAGAAAAAATACGTGTCCAATATTTTTTGATAATGTAAATGACGGGCATATTAGAATTTTTCAGGCATCTAGCCTATTGTATACATACTTACCTTTGAGAACTTCAAATTGAAAATTAAACAACACATTGGCTGCGAGCAGCGGTAACAAGTCCAAGTGCTGTAGCCACAAGCGCTATTTTCGCTAAGCGAAAAAGCTCCTAAAGAGTTAATAGTTTTGAGGGTATTTCGAGCTCAGGACAGGGCACAATAGCGCTCATTAGGGGACGACAATGTCCAGCGGTGGACTACTATAGACTGATGATGCTAATGATGATGATAAGGGGCCTTGACTACCCCCTATTTGTTTGAGAAATTGCCTAAGTATAGAACTAGACACGTTCCCAAACCCAAAAAGAGAATGTAATGGAAACTTTAGCACTATTGTTAAACAAAACAAAACCTTGAGTAAAGAGAACCTTGTTATCGTCTCTATGGTTATGATAACATTTACATAATCATCACGAACCGATGCGAAAGGGCCTTAATTGGCAGATGGGTATTTTTGCTCTGAAAAATAAAGTTTGATTAAATCGGCACCCGACCCGGTTTGTTTGTTGTTTTGAAACTCAGGATGATATCAGCAATTTTAAAGGTTAAAAAATATTGGTATTCTTTCAGTCGATAATGGTTCTTATTACACAGTTAGGTACCTACTGAGTAGGGAATAACAATGAATTGCACGCAAGCCATAATACCAAAACTAAGCCCCTATCTACCTACTACAAGTACCGACCTACTAAGATTTGATGAACCGATAAAATGTACGGGCAATAAAAGCATATACTAACCTAGGTACTTACCGATTCATCATCAACATAGAGCAGACCGCTGCTGGACATGAGCCTCCCCTCATGAGCGCCATTGGGCCCTGTCCTCAGATCGACACTTAGCTAACTATTCAAAATTATATTACTCATTTAAACGACAACATCTTATTTACGTCCTACGTTCGAAAATTTGTTTAGGATAGCATATACATTTTTGAAAATGGTAGCCACTCTAACGCCATGTTTAACGGTATATTTCACCGGGACACCATGGCGGCGCAACCAGTCGCCGCTGCCAACAAAATTTATATATTTAGAGAGGTACTTACCAAATGGACACCAACATATATTTTGTTGGTAGCGGGCGACTAGTTACGCCGCCATGGTCCTAGTGAAATTAAGACTTGGATGCAAAAAGGCTTCCAATTTTTTTTTATAGGTATATTACAATTCGATAAGTGTACGAAAATAAATTCTGTTTATGGTTTTTTTTAATACCTGTCTACATTTTTAAATACAGCCGCATAACGCAAATAACAGGCATCGATTCAAATAAATCATAAGGTATTCTGTAATAGAAAATGTAAAATATGTAAAAAAATCGCTCTATGCGATAAAAACGCACGTTTTATCTTCATTATTGTTATTGTCCGTGTTGTCCTATTGTTTAAGTTCATATGAGTACAATGAAGAATTTTCTATCTATGTAAAAGTTTGAAAAATTTCCTATATTTACAAGGTAATAAGATAGATAAGATAATCACCTAAATGTTCTGCTTTTATAAGCGGAAGAAGAAATATTCTCGCCTTTTCAACCTCACGTAAAAATAAAAAAAAAACTCATTAAACTAACGTGAATTAACTCATTCATATTGAAAAACGGGAATTTTAACGTGCCGTTATATCGGTGAAGGCACCGACGTGACGACGTTTCGACTCGTTATGAGAGTCTTCATCAGGGTGAGTGAATGCGACGCTCTCCCTACGCTCTCTCTTTCTCTCTCTCAGTGCAAGACGAGACCCCTTTCTTTCAATGTGAACCATTTTCCTATACTACGCTTAACTATGTGTGTCCGTATATTCGTGCGGAGTCATAATGACGCCTCCTTACTATTAAGTACACACTACATTACTGTAACAGCCTCATGGCTGACTTGAGGTGCTAAATACAGTAAAAGTGTTGCAAAATTCAAAAATGCTGAAATGGTGTATCTATGCTTGTTTATTCTCATTTCGCAATTTTTTGCAGTATGCGCTCTAATCGTGAAAACTCTTTATCAGTATCTTTTTATATTTTACTTTTGCTTTGTAAATTTTACCTATACTTAGTAATGGTTTTTTTTTTGCTTTCTGGTTTGGTGAAGTAAATATATTAATATGGTAAAGACGACCTATGTGGCGCAGTGGGCGAATGCCGCCTGAGACGCAGAAGGTTGCGGGCCTTTTTTATCTAGTCTAGATGATTTATGCTGAGTTAAGTGGCAACTTTATTTTACTCGGTGTAGGCTTGCAACCGCTTAGTCTAATCGGCTTTATACATAGGCCTCAAGTACCTATTTATATTTATCAACCACTGTCTCGTAGCATTTAGATGTTCTAGCTATGGCTACCTTTAAATATTAAGCACAGAAAAGAAATCTCTAAAAGTTGAATCGTGGTAAACAATATTTTTTATTATTACATTAAGTATTTTTGTAAGAATTGTGTAAATAATGAAATATTTAAAAACCCTAAATAGATAAATATAAAAACATGGTCAATACACTCCCATATTACTACAAAAGTTCAGCTGACTAGGCCACGGGTTCCACGATGTTTTATTTCAGGAATAGCAGCACTTTAACCCTCGGTAACTCCTAAGCCATCTCGTCACTAATATTATGATACTTTGTCATCTGTGAGTGCCCTAACGGGTGCCGTCGCATCATTTATGATTCATGTTATGTTTTATATGCGCATGACTGTTCCCTTCTATGGAGGAGGATATTATTTTCTTGATTTTTTCCGGAAATTACTTCCTTTTCAAGTTACGTCTTACTTTTATTTCCGTTTGTAACAGAACAGCGTGTCTGTTTAGTGATAGTTAATACTAAAATTAAATTATACAAATATTTTGATTAAAATACATTTTCTCAGTGCCCTCTAGGGGATTTTAGTTGAGTTACGTATCTACATTCAAAGAATTAATGTAGAAGCCTCGCTATCCGTCGCTAGATGTCGCACGTGGCCGTACCATAGATGTATGCATGCATTCTACTTGTAATGTGTGTATTGGTAGAATGACCAAAGACTTTAATCTTTCTAGGATTCTGGATCTGTGGGCGGACTTGGGGAGAGTACAAATGGATTGATCTTATTATTTTATGTAATAACAATAATTTTATAAACTAATTAAAATAATTTGAAGCTAAAATATTGTAAAGATTTTAAGCAGAGATATAGTGTTATAAGGTTTTATATTTGTTGATAAAAATATATGCAATTTTGGTGATGCTAGAAATTCGAGGGCGGAAGTGGATTTTCGTTTGTGAAATTCAAATAAAATTTGGAAGAAAAGACGCTTGGCGGGAATGCGAGTGAGGATAGAGGTTTCGGTGGAAAAACGCGGGTTATTCAGCTTGGGGTAGCGGTGTGCGATTATGAATGATTCACATAATCGAAACACTTACTAATTACTAATATTCATAATCGATTATGAAATTAGTAACTAATCAGTTCTCATAATCGAATGACGTTAGTAGTTTTGCATTAGTAATTACTAATCTAGCTAGAGCCGTAACGAATGGACTAATTCTCTCATACATTTGTTTGTTTCGTTTGATGTTATGTTGGTATTGGTGACAAGCAAGCAGAATAAAGTGCTGCCACCTTAGGCCTTTTCGATTCTTTACACTACGATGGCTACGAAGGGATTTGATATGAATTAATAAATCTATCACTATTTGATTAAGTGAACAGTTCATTCCGTTTCAACAACATTCCATTCCGATTATATTCCTATTCCATTCTGATTTTATCCCAACAACAACAACAACAACAGCAACAACACTAGCATAGGCTAACATAAGCCTTCCCTATGAAAAGGGGGATATGCCCATAATCCCCACTTCTGGCAAACCCGCATGGGTCGGGGATCGCAGGGCACAGCTTCTCACACCGCCGACGCTGCTGCCCGTCGGTTGCCAGGTGATTTAGCTGCGCTATGCCGCAATCAGCCGGCCGCCGGAGCCCCGTTTGTTATACAGCAGGTTGTACCACGTGCAGGTGAGGTTGGCTAGATAGGGGTTTGGAACCTCTTACACCCCTATTTAGATTCCATCCGGATGCCATTCTGATTCTATCCCGATTCCATTCTAATATTAATAATGATTATTCGACTACTAGGATTTTCGAGTAATCTATGGATTATTAGCTCTTGACTAGGGCATAACAAGGCCATAGCTAATATTATCAATCGTCCAATCATCATCATCATCATCATCATCAGCCTATAGCAGTCCACTGCTGGACATAGGCCTCCCCTAATGAGCGCCATTGCGCCCTGTCCTGAGCTCGACGCATCCAGCTTCTACTAGCAGCCTTTCGCAGATCGTCACCCCACCTGGCCGGAGGGCGTCCTACACTATCGTCCAATAATAGATTATTAATCGATAAATACTCGATTTATAATCGATTATAACTCGAATAAAAATCGATTATGAATCGATTATCATTCGATGAATAATGGATTATTACTCGATGTTTAATCGATTTTTAATCGAGTAATAAACGATTCATAGTCGATTATTAATCGATTGTAAATCGAATATTTTTTGATTATCAATCGATTTTAATCGAGTAATAATTGAGCATTTATCGATTTTCAATCGATTAATAATCGATTAATAATCGACTCACAATCGATTTTCAATCGAGTTATAATCGATTCATAATCGATTTTTAATCGAGTAATAAACGATTCATAGTCGATTATTAATCGATTATAAATCGAGTATTTATTGATTATCAATCGATTTTAATAGAGTAATAATTGAGTATATATCGATTTTCAATCGATTAATAATCGATTGTTAATCGAGTAATAATCGATTCACAATCGATTTTCAATCGAGTTATAATCGATTATGAATCGATAATTACTCGATTGATAATCGATTATTAATCGAATGATGATCAATTATTGGTCGATAAATAATCGATTTTTAACCTTCTTAAAAATATACCCTGTTCATATGTATGTTCATAGCATCAAGCGGAATGCTTGGTTCAAGCAACGAAGTTTCGGTTCGGAATAGTTCGGATACTAGGATTTTCGAATAATCTATGGATTAGTTCTAGTATATCTCGACCCTCGTCATTCGTCATTCATCATTCGACGCTCATCTCTCAACTCACAATATTCTTATTTGAATGATTTCATTAGTTTATCTCATAATCGCACACCACTACTAACATTACTAATGAGACATTTCCGTATTTGAATGATTCCATTAGTATATCTCACAATCGCACACCGTTACTAACATTACTGAGACATTCCTTTATTTGAATGATCCCATTAGTAATTACTAATTTACTAATGCAATGGCTAAATTAGTAATTACTAATGAGACATTCCCATAATCGAATGATCCCGTTAGTATATCTCATAATCGCGCACCGCTAGCTTGGGGCCGCGATTGAATTCACTTTTGTTTTACTGCGTAAAAACTTTTAGAGTAAAATTTTGATTAATTTGTGTTAAATCTTGTGTAATATTAAGAGGAGGAGATTTCTGTTAATAATTTCAATTGATTGGGTTCAATTTTAGAGTAAATACTGGGGTTTTTGTAAAGTTTTGCTTTTAGTGATGTAAATTGGCGGGAGTGGAGTCTAGGCGCGAAGCTAGGGTCTTCCCTGTAATTGCGGTAAATCTTCTCATAGTAGGAATTCCAAAGGAATTCTACCTTGCGGTGTTATCACGTACTCTGGGTCCTCTGATAGGTAGCTAGGGAGCCAGGTTTGTTGGAGTGGGCTGGCCTTCGAGTTTTCCCTCGCATAGGGCTCGAAGTAACTCCCTGGGTGATGTAATTTGACTATCAGAACCGGTAGGGCCCGTCGAAGTGGATCCGTGCCTCTTGGGGCGCCGGAGCTCTGGTACTTGAGTTGCATTAGCTCAGTCTTTATTTATATATTTATCTATTACACCCATATAGTCCTTGTCCGGTAACTCTTTGCATCCCTAAGCTTCGGCTCGCAAAGTAGAAACCCTTAGGGCAGTGCTAGGGTAGAGTCACAAAGTCGAGGCTCACTACCTCGTTCCCCAGCTCTATAGTGGTAGAAGCTCTTCATTCATTTCGAAGAGCCTACATGCACGATTAAATTTAAATGTGAAGCTTCGGCTTCTAGCTTGCTCAAATACACATTTAGCTGTAGGTATAGGTAGATAGGTAGGTACACACCACTAAAGTAATTAACGTTGTAGGGTTAGGTAACTTAAGTCTAGGATCATTTAGACTACTTACCTATTTACAATAGTAAATTCAAGTTTGTGGGAGTATGTTTGTTTATATGATTCCTTGTAGTAGATAGACTGACTTTTGCCCGCGGCTTCGCACGTAACTTATGTAACGTTTGTAGTAGAAATGAATAGGTGGATAGGTAACTAGAAACAAGTACGGAATAGCTAAATTTTAACTAGGTAGGTTTATTTAAGTCCACAACAGTAGGAAGGCCTATGTACCATCTAACCATGTTTGTTACATAATACTTTTAATAGGTAGACTGACTTTCGCCCACGGCTTCGCTCGTGTGGTGTCCGGCCTATGTGTATGGGTACCTATTTACCTACTTGAAGGAACCTCCGATTATGTTACATAATTTATTAAATAATTATACAACTCTATTTTAGTACGCTTGGTCGAACATAAGTTCTTGGCAACTCTGGGCTGTAGACTAATGACAGAGAAGCTAAAATCGGTTTGACTGAGTCTATGAAATATATAAATTCTGACTATAGTTGCAAAAGCTCAAACTATATTGAACATAGGCAAATGTTCTAGTCTATTCTGTGATAAGATATACAGAAGACTATTCGTCACGTCATAGTTATAAGTGGCTAGTTGTACTATAGTTCGAATGAAAGAACTGTTTATTGATATTCTAAAGACTAGTAATCGGAAAGTTCTAGATGGTAGAAACTAACTGATACGTTTATAATTTGGACTAATATTCATTGATTATATGATTATAATGAGATTTGATATAAAAATCTAAAACAAGATAGAGACTGGAGTTATTAGATAAGAAATTGATTTTTATACATACCAATAAAGTAACTCATTAGAGTATACCTATTATGTTACCGATTATGTTGGTTCATGCAGAGAGGCAGAAGCTTCTTTAATAGGATTTCCTTAAGTTTTGATAAGTATTATTATACAAGGCTTTTGGAAATCCGCAGTAACCTTTTGTCACAAAACAGAAATGTTTTGTGCTTTAGATCCCTCTTGTCCCTTGAAAGAAATATACTGACAGACACAAATTTACATTATGTAGAGTTTATTTGCTATTGTGATTTTAATTATTTTATGTACGGTTATCTGCGATGCCACGATGTAGGTATGTCCCACTGATTTATCTACTCGTGTGTGTCGTGTGAAAGTGTATGTGTGTGTGATGTGTGTGATTGAGTTATTTAACTATAACGTAATTCAAGTCCCAATTATTAAGTACGAGTCCCAGTACTTGGAATGTGATGGAGGCTTGTCCAAGTAGGGCTGTCGAGAGTCACAGGTACCCGCGGGGCGGGGCGGGTATCCTAGTCATGTTCCGAGTTTGTTTGTATGTTTGTTTGTTATTTGAAATATTATAGTATTAGTAATAATAATATTAGTTATTCCCATTTCCGAAAGGCTAAATAGGAATTCCTAAGTTGTTCTATGTAAGTAGGTAGGATAATTAAATCAATTAAAAGTAATTTTAAGTAGGTAGATAAGATAGTAAAACCATCTCGAGTATCTTTAAAGGATTTGGGTATTACAATTCACAAAGTACGGTCCAATTTCTTACTAGACGATCACAAGGCCAAAACAAATAATTAAATAGGTAAAAATATCAAATTAGGTTATTTAAAATAAGTCAAAAAGTAGAAATTAGGTATAAAACATTAGTACTACAACTTTAAGACAAAAATAGTGCAGTTCGGGTAACTTTGCGCCAACAGATGTTTAGTTGTGTAACATTGGGACATGATGTTAAGGTATACAAATTTATGAATACGGACGAAATATTTTGTATGATTATGTTAGAAATTATCGTGTAGGAATTTTAATACCAAATAATAATAGTAATAGTTAATTAATTAATATAAACATATAAATTAGGAAACTACTGGTTCTAATAACACGATAATATAATAGAGTAAGATTTTATTATAGGTAAGTTAGATATAGTGTTAGAGAGAATTAGAATGGATTTTATATTCAAAGTTTTTGCTAGGTATATATAGATATATATAGGGGGGGTTACACGTTCCATGTATTTCACGCAACGTTGTCGATTCTGTTAGACTAAACAAGTAGTTTTTGGGAAGCTCATCTGATATGATGATGCTTCTGACTATCCCTTACGTCCATTGGATAAATCTGCCTAATGTTTTGGTAAAAGTCCAATGTTACCTATCCAGTGTTAATGAATTAGATGTGACCAAGTTTAGTTGGTTTCTTGCTTCTTTTTCATATGGGCTAGCTAGTACTCGGAGCTAGTGCCGGAGTTTTTAGGCCACCTGAACGCCTCCGACATGGCTTGGTGACTAAAATGCCGGGATCAACATTAATGTGCATTCCGAAACATGGAAGCGTTCCCATGTAAATGCAACACGCTACTAATTACTACACACTAATCTACACAGACCAATCCAACAAGTGGTAACACTATGATATATAAGATAATAATATATGATATATATGATTGAACTAATCCAAGTAGTGACCGGACTGAGTGTTGCTTAACCAAGATGATCTGCTAAGAACACGTTAGCCACAGGCGCTTCAAACACATAAAATCACACTAACATTTATAAATTACTAGCTGACCCGCTCGCAACTTCGTTTGCGTTGGCGACCCGTCGAAAAGTTACAGCCGGTATAGGTATGATGGATTTTTATATGCCTAACTCTTGATATGGTTGGTTACCCATGCAAATTTTCATCACATAAATCACCCTCTTTAAGTTTCATTTACCCCATTTCACCCTCTTAGGGGTTGAATTTCCAAAAACCGTTTCTTAGTGAGCGCTCAAATTCTTTAAAGACTACCTGTACCAAATTTCAAATCTCTAGGCCCTGTAGTTTCGTGATGAGTGTGTCAGTGAGTGAGTGAATATAGTTCTCTTTTATATATATAGATAAATGCAAAAGTTCAACATTTACGTGAGCGATCTAATCGTCGGCTGTCACATAGATGGCGTTAGCACAAACACCATAAGTTATGCAGACGACATGGTGCTGCTCAGCCCGACGGTTGGAGGTCTGAGAGAGATGCTGAGTGCCTGTGAGACCTATGCTTACACGCATGGGCTTATATATAATGTTAAGAAGACGGAATACATGGCCTGTAAGGCCGCCGGCGTATGCTCCGTTAACACAGACGGTATTACCTTAAATGGCTTAAGAATTAATCGTGTTACTAAATTTAAATATCTGGGGCATATCATCACCGACGACCTTAAGGACTATGCAGACGTTGAAAGGGAGCGTAGGGCTCTGACGGTTAGGGGTAATATGTTGGCTCGCAGATTTGCCCGGTGTACTGAGGAAGTGAAGGTCACACTCTTTAAAGCATATTGTCAGAGCATGTACACCGGAAATCTGTGGGTCAAGTATACCAAAAAATCACTGGATACCCTACGCGCCCAATATAATAATATCTTCAGAATGATGTTGGGCTGCCTCGTTTTTGCAGTGCATCAGGGATGTTTATTGAATACCAAACGGATGGCTTTGAAGCCGTTATTCGAAAAAAATAGCATCCCTGATCCGCAGAGTGCGGGGCAGTAACAACAGCATCCTAAAGACTTTTGCGGATAGATGCACATCGCCGCTCTGGAAGAGCCTTGTACAGAGAGTTATCTAGCAGAGAACTGCGCTCAATAGATCACTCTCGGAACAAGTTTTTACTTTATTTTTCTTTTTTGCTTCCTTTTCTTTTAGCTACTTTAACTTAAATTTTGTGTGCTCTCTGGATCTTGCAGTCCGAATTTTTTTATTTTTTTAAGTTTGTGTATGTTTGTTCCCACTGAACTCCGTAACAGCTGAACGGATTTTAATGGAACTTGGAATATAATATAGATGCCTGGAGTATCACTACTTTTTGCGCAGAAGCTAGTTTGTAATATAGTTTGTATTATAGTTTATAGGTTCTTGTAATTCAGTTTGTTAGTTGGTTGTTTTGCTAGGTACGTGTTTTATTTTTATACTAAATTCAGCTCTACAAATAGCTTAGGCCAAATATTTTGACAGGAAGCCTATTTGCATGGCACGCACGCTGAAAGCTAACTGAAACTATTTCAGCAGGTTAAAATATATGCCATATTTTTCCCGTTCGATAAAATAAAATCATTTCGACTGGGTTTATTGTTAACTTTGGCACAGAAAACATAAAAAGCGCTGAATTCGAGCTTAGAACTTTGTTTTGCTTGGTTTTACTCCTTTCTCGGAATAAAACCTTTGCTAACAAAGCCATTCTTTGCTCTCTGTGTCTTTTCCGAGAAAATCCATTCTGAAGTAGGTATTTGTTCTCAAAAAAAAATACAATTGATGTACTACTTAACTTTATAGAATACCTAAGATTATCGATAACCTTTTTTTTATTTTATTTATATGTTATCTATAGGCGCAAGTAACCACTGAAGTACTTATCTATGTATCTTATCATCATCATAATAATCCGCGGCCCGACTTCACCCACTCCTGGGTACTATATTATATAGGCCTTCCTTTGTGTGTGCCAAACCCTACGGTCTCATCCAGTTTCGTATACGTTAAAAGTATGTATCTTGTACGTGTGATAATTTAAATCTTAGTACCATATATAGGATGTAGGTAATCTAATTGCAAATATACATCCTGGCTTCCGGCGTGGAACATGGGCTGAATCCCAAATTATGTAACTAACTTGTAGAAGGAGCTCGCGTATCTCAAAAACTCGATACCTACTTTTTTATTCTGTAAATTTGCTTCTTATATCTATTTTACTAACTTAGATATGTTTAGTGTTTAGAAAACCTGTTTAAATTATTACACTTCAAACTTAATCGTAAGGGTATGTTGGAAATTTACCCCCTTACTTACAACAACCTCCTAAACGTCTGTTTAAGCAAGTACTTTAAGAAAATCTTTACTTATCGCCTCTCTGCTGCTAAAAGTAAATGCCAAAACTAAATAACTGTAACAGAAGCTAAATTTTTGGTTGTTTTACTCAGCTGAAACTATTTTTGATCACAATATAATACTTGAGCTAGGAAAGGATGTAAAGGAATTCGACATAGTTTATATATATATATATATATATATATATATGTATAGAATTAGACATAATTTTAATTACTACAAAACATTCCACCATAAACACACACACTTATTTTACAGAACAACACAACAGTTTTACAGAATATTTACAGTAGGTATAGGTACCATTTTGTGTGATGATATAATTTACATTACTTTTCGTACCTTATATTTATTTTTGTAATTGGATTTTATTCACTGTGTCTATGGTAATAGACATTTTCAAAAAAAAATTCAATCAATTCATGTATTTATTCAATAAGCACTGTAAAGTACACTTTGAATCGTCATTTTTGTTAAATTTACATTAATTCGTAACGCGACCAAACAGAGAAGAATTGGCAAAAAACTCAGCTTGGCTTATATTTTTTTTAAATTTCATTTTACAATCTGTATTCTTAACTATTACATTGTTTTTGAGGGAGTTGGAGATATTTTCATCCCAAGCTTTTTCGTCATGTAAATAATAAGAAATTTTATAAGCTGTATTATAGAGGTTACGTTTAAAAACATTTTTAAATTTATTTACTATAAATTAAGCATGTCATTTGGGATTTCGTACACATTGCCCTTTAAAAGATTGACTAACTTTATGGAGCCTTACAGTAGGAACAGTTAATTTATCTTTATTTCTAATGTTAACATTATGATTGTCGCTATTTTTCTTAAACAATTTGATATTTTTTCGGTTTATTTGTTATCATTAATGGGAAGGAACTGACTTCTGACATACAGGTTACCCTAGTTTATGAGTCAGGGCTTCATTATGTTATGTTACACTGGTTTAATCAATAAAGATGTTATTCATCATCATAATTATCGGCCTATACACTGCTGAACATAGACCCCGACCCAGCATTTACCACTAGTTACCACTAGGTTCTGATTCCTGCCAGGACCGTTGTGTTTTAGTAACAAACAAGTCGTGTAACAGTATTATACCAATGCAAACAAGTAACAAAATAGTACAGAAAAATACATAGCCTCCCGCACGTCAACTAAAACGTATGTATGCGGGGAGCGTTTGTTGCGTTTTTATTCGTTTTTTTTATAAAATTGATGCTTCAGAATGAATTGTAGCGTGCTGTGTGTTTCAATCAGCTTAAACAAGTTTCTCTTGGAACTTGATTAGTTTCTAACAGGGAATAAGCGATACAAAATGGTTTTTGTGACCAGAAATTTTCACAAAGTTTTCTACAGCCAGTACGGGCTATAAGTAAGGCCATTAGCTCCTTTCACGTGGTACTTGGATAAAATGTAGCCTACATATTAATCCAAGTCACAAAGTATCTATATTCAAAGTTTCATCCAAATCCGTTCAGCCGTTACCAAGTTAAGTGGGAGCAAACAGACTAACAAACAACTCTCGTATAAAATAAAGAGTGATTTGAATTATATTGTACGGAATTTGTTATACATATAGGGTTGTTAAAATTAGTTATTTTCCACATTCGTTTTAATCTTGTATTCATGATTGAACCCACCCCGTTAATGTTTTCATTTTGCCTGTACGAATAGCTAGGAATATATTATGCTGCAGCTTTTTAGTGCAATGAGATAAGTTTTAAAGCACACTCACTTTAATTAGTAAAGTAACGCTAAGCAGCAGGAACTAGGAAGAAGGCTTTGTTCTTGAAGATACACATTCCGCTAAGAGTCTAAACACGAAAATGAACTCTATTTTAATAGAAACTACCGAGGAGTATTCATTTTTAAAGCTATATATTCCAGGAAAATTAGGTGTTTCACCTCGGAATGAGAGATAGTTGGCTATAAACTTGTATAAACCTTTATTTTGGCACCCTCAAATTTGTTTCAAACCTACTTATCGTAGGGTGTTAGCTTCTAGAGATATTCCAAGGTCAAAGGTAATAAAATCAATTTATTGAAAATATCTGTATCTTATAGTAGAAAATCAAATTTACAACTTTTTTTTAAATAATTTTTTTATATCTTGAACCTCGAGATAAAAGGTGGAGCGATTTGGAGTATCATTCGAAGTCAAACCGCAAAAGTTTATAAATAATTGATAAATATATAATACAAAATAATTATTTTTTCATAAATTCAGTATCTATTCATTTAATAACACTTAGCTAGTCGTGTGATTAAAAAGTTATTAAGGGAAATACTTTAATTACAATAATTAAAACGATAACGATAAGTGGGTTTTGAGACTAGTTTTAGCGTGCCAAAATAAAGGATTTACATTATTGATTTTTTTTTTGTATAGCCGACTCTCTCATTCTCTCATTTCGAAAATTAGTCAAATGAAGGCAAAAAGCCTTCATTTGACTAATTTTCTTGAAATAATATTTAAGCTTGTCTATAATAAATAAAGAAGAAAGTCGCTGTCATGTGTTTTTATTATACTTGAAGATTGTGAAGAGAGTCAACTAGCAGACCTGATTATTATTATGATGTTAAGTGGTACCTAACCATTACTTTTATTTTTTTATTTGTTTTTAATTTGATTTGATTTGATTTGATTTGGTCTAGAGAGGCTATATCTCGTTTCCTCTTAAGTGTAACACAAAAAAGGACAGACACAACCCATTTTTGCGAGAAAACATAAAGCACAGATTTCTGTTCTAAGCACGCATTCCCTTGTACATTAGTACCTAGGTACTATAATAGTAGGTAGTTTCAAGTTTTGTTAATTCCATGGCCTAGGCGATAAAAACAAAAAACAAAAACAACAAAAAATCTAAAATATGTCAGAGCAGGTAGAAACAAGCTTCCTGTACCCAAACCTTCGCTGTTGGCTAGATACCAACAAATTAACGTCCACAAACTTAGCCCTCCCGAGATTGCTCGACCTTCGAGATCCCATAATCCATTGCAGAACCGCTAAGGTTCGTAATACGTAGATAGGTATTATTATGTATCGCAGCTTCAGTTTATTCAATCTATGTAGTTCTTTCGTCCGAAGGACATACAAAACTAAGACAACTAACTATTTGGGATGCCCTCTGTATTATTTTAATTGCTCTCTAATAGCTTGTATCTGTAATATAACAAAAAATAAAATTATAAGAATATTAGGTATAATTTTATTGCAAGCGCGCGACTCAATTTCACGCCTATTCCTACCTACTGTACAATAAGCAGAGGTAACTTACTTATTCTGTGATAGTACAGGTTTTTTGTTGCCAAATTGTTTTATTATAGAGCTACTAATGAGACTAACCTAAAGATCTTAGCAATTTCACCTACAAAATTTCCTGCAGAAAAATAAATTAGATTTTCTGCACTGCTACCTATTAGTTTAAAGAAAAAGATTAAGACATTTTTATTTCAGTTTAAGTTGTACAAATGCCTAGTAAGTTAACTAAGCATTAAGCTAGTTTTTTATCTGTAAAATATGGTTTTCATCACTCAATAGGTAGTTACAAAACCGTACCCTCCGTGCTAGATGAACTATGAACTGTGTAAACTATGAGCTTGAACCTTCTATGAAGTAATTATTTCATGTGGGTCCGAGCCTGGGTTACACCCAGATGTCATGACATAACATGGTGATGTAGATCCAGCTATCATCGTAAACCAATAGAAAATCTACTAATATGACCAAGCACATATACCTAATGAAGGTATCTATTCAATGCCATCCGATTAAGCCAGTTCACTGGGCGGAATACAAAAGGTGAGAAAGGTCTGCCTAGTCGGCATATAAGCAGTTAATTTATTGGAAAACAGCTTTTAATTGCCTAAATATAACACTGTTTTTAATAACGATCAAAAATAAAACCTCTAGGGTGTCAGCTGAGGGAGAGTTACCTTTATTACGGTGATGCACAACCTAAAATAGAATGGACGAGCTACCTATGCCCTAATTTTACCGGACATGTTCAAATTTTGAATATTCTACTTTGATTGTAAAATATGGGTGGCAAAGCCGTAAATAAAATACGAGTTAGCCATAAACCACTTCACTGAAAAGCCGAATGTCAACATTTTTCGCAACAAGCTTGAATTTTATTGCGATCACATCTACATAGGTATGAAGGTAGGTATACTACTAGCTAAAACCGCTTGTTTCACTCATACGATGCGATGATTTTTGCACTAAAATTCTTCTTCTTCTTCATATGCGTTAAGCCTTGTATCCATTTGAGCTCAAGCAAATGAGCGGCTCGGCCAAAAGAGCCGCTCATTCGCCTGGAATGGATACAAGGCTTTAGTTGCCAACTCTGGTGTCGGAGTTTTATACCACCCGAAGAAATTCGACATGGCTAACGACTGAAAAAGTCGGGACCAATATCTTAACATACCTTCCGAAACACGGAGACACGGAAAAACTAAAGTTCTTTTATTTTATTATTTTCAGTGATTTTTGTTTTATCTGCTTATTATTACTAACGAATAAATAATGTTTAAAGAAAACTAATATTTTACGGATCATGTTATCTGAAAGAAAAAACTTTTATTATTATTATTTTCAATCCAAATACCACTAAACCGTCACCTATCCAAGTAGTGATCGGGCGGAGTGTTGCTTAACGCAGATGATCGTCAGAACATCGAAGTAAGCCACGCCATGAGCGCTTCCACTTCTTAACCCCTCAGAGGATCGATATACATATGCTGTTACTATCACTTAACTCAAACCCACACGTAAAGTTCGGACCGCGGGGAACAGCACCAGCAGCGCCATTCGAACCCGCACTCCGAAACGTACGTGAAGATGCGCGGGGCTGACAGTCCGATCTGGCATGTCGACGCGAAGGCAAATCTCACAGTTTTAACCGCGAATCACGTCAGTGATCAGTCCCAGATGCGCGGTCCGATCTTTACGCACCATTAGCACGACATTTTGATCCGCAGTCCAAACCGTACAGATCGGACTACGCTTTGGAACGCAGTCCCGATGCGCGGTCCGATCTTTACGTGATTTTTTTAAATTGCCTGTAGCTAAACGCATAAACTACGGATGTGAAACCGAAAAAGTATAGAGGAAGTACACAGAAGTGCGTTCGTGATCCCAGAACACTTTTAGGTACTATATCTGTACCTCATCATCATTATCAGCCTCCACCAGTTATTTTGTACCTTTTAATAACACACGATAAGCGTGAAGGCGTAAAATATGCATACAAACAGACAAAGTTGCCTTATTTTTTATGTATGGAACAGTATGGAGGTACTACCTATAGATTCCACTCTGATACGTATAGCAAAATGCAAATTCTGGCAATAGGCAGCTATCTCGAAATCTGCATAAAAATTTTTGGATGCGCCCGGAGCGATGGACTCACACTGGTACAGTCACCTGCAGTAATGTAGGTACACTTACAATTTAATACAATATCTCTGTAAAGTAGCCATGTGCTGTGCAGTGCATATTTTCCCTATAAACCTGTATACCTATGTATACAGGTTTGGCTGGTAGAAAAGGCTCGTAGCTTAATGCTACGAGCTACTGCGCCCACCATCTTTGTTGCATTTAATGTGCAATAAAGTATAAATAAATAAATAAATATATCTATACTGTGCATCGAACCGATAAATTAAAAGGTTTTTGCGGGTGATCCGAAAAATAATTAAATTACTACGATTACTTACGATGAGCCTGCAATGTCCTACTGTTGCCTTCTAACTAGATACCTTCGATAGAGCGTTTATAATATACCAAATTTCAGTTTGTTAAGGATTTCAAAATATCTTGAACCAGAACCTGAACGTGCTATTTAATTTAGATGTAATAGCATGGTTGGATAGTGAGCTGAGGACAGGGCGCAATGGTGCTCATTAGGGGAGGCCTATGTCCAGCAGTGTACTGCTATAGGCTGATGAAAATAGCTCAAGATCAAATTTAATGATAGAAGCCTTCATGATCCGAGATATTTTAATAATAAAAAAAACATATCACATAGGTACTGGATAATTTGGAAATAGAGCGCCTAAAGTCATACGTTTTTGGAATTTACCGTACGGATAAGCTATTTTCTGACTTTTTACTGACTCATTTTAAATATTAGTCCTAATACTGTCAACTTGAACGATGATTTAACCGATCGAGATAATTATAATTACTAGATAATTATAAATATTAGAATTACTATAGAATGACAGTCTTCAAGTGAAACTTAACAAAAATCGTCCAAGCGTGTTTGACATAAATAAACTTCAAAATGCCAAATTTGCACTAATTTAGACCTTATATGGCTTGTTCAAAGACCGCGGAATTGACAGCGTGTGCGGAGTTTTGGTGCAGACACTTATTTTCCACTTTTTCCACACTAGAGTATAAATATCTCGATGATTTAACCGTATGATTATTACGTTAAAGACATTTAATTCTCAAAAAGGCAAAAGGCACTTACATGGGAAAAAACTATGGTTAACCTAACAATTATTATGATTTCGTGATTTGAGATCGTGTTATGTAGTAATTCCATGGTTATATCAAAATATCTGACAGGAAGACTGCTTACAAAAAAATGTTCCTGTACCACGGTACCAAACTGTACCTATAGTACTGCAGACTATACAGTAGTTGTACACTAGTAGTTGTACATACGATGCAAATTACCAGTATCTATGTTTGTAGTAACATATTCTGTGAGTATTCTGTTAGAGTTCCTTGTGAAGAACTCATCCGGAGAAGTACTGCTTCTGCCGTGAAGCAGCTGTGCTGTGTTTCAGTTTGAAGGGTGTGGGAGCCGGTGAAATTACAGGCACAAGAGGCTTATCATCTTCATGCCTCAAGTTGATGGAGGCAGGTCGTTGCATCGTAAGAACGTTTTAAAAAACGTGATCTGCGATGAAATGCTTTGTGATAGGTAATGGTAGCGACTAACATCAGATGGGCCATGTGCCTGTTACATCTACAAGTACCATAAAAAAAACTTTACTGGTTATCACTGGTTGATTATGTATATGCAGTATCCACTTATACTGCAGTTCATGACCACCTCGTGTTCATGTGGTGCATACTAAGTATTCACTAGCTTCCGCTTGCGGTTCCGTTCACACGGTACCTATTTGTTAAGCTGGGTCTCAATCTAAGAATACAAGTTTCCAAATCCGTTCAGCCGTTACGGAGTGGCAAAAAACATACACATAAACATTGGCATTTTTTCATATTAGTGTGATAAACTTTCCTTACTTAGTACATGGGTACCCACAACAACTTTTACCTGTGCAATTGCGTGTGTGTGTGTGTGTATGTGTGTATGTGTGTGTGTGTGTGTGAATGAGTATGTTGTTCCCACTTAACTCCGTAGGTAACGGCTGATTAGATTTGGATGTAATTCGGAATATTTTTAAGGTAACTTTTCAGTGACCTTTTATCTGTGTGGCACGCAAGCGAAGCCTCGGTTAGAAGCGTGTGATCACATATCCTTTCAAAATAAAACTACTGCGTCTTCGCAAAATAAACAGACCAGCCATCAGCAGCTAATGTCTGTGTCATAACGTCAAGAAGCTTTTACTGGGAATTGCACTAAATATCTAGCTATAAGGAAAACTGTATGGTTTAGTTTATTTCAAAGAGGTTGGATTTTTTTTCTTTTTTATTTAGAGCATCACACTATCACTAAACACGTCACACTTATAAAAGCGAAAGTTGGGATGCGTGTGTATTTGCGTATGTCTCTCAACTCCGTAACGGCTGAGCAGATTTGTATACTAGTTTGGAGCATGCCTACTTTTTATCCGAGTACCAAGCGAGGGATGCCGCGAAAGGCTAGTATATAGACGATATACAAGAATTAAAAGTATTCCGAACTAAGTTTTATTCAAATTCGTTCAACCGTAGCGGAATTAGGTGGAAAAAACATGCAAACACACCACCTCAAAAACTTATATTCATAACAGACATGAATGTCTGTTATCGGTAATATACGTGTTTAGTAATTTAAAATAAATTATTTTTTTTACTTAGAAACTAAAGCATAAAAACTTGCAAATTTTCTTAGCAAGGTCTACGATGTAGACATAAGTCTACGAGCGGCGTAGTAAGCGCATTTATAACGTCTACGTCGAAGGCTAGTGCTACCCGTTTGATGCAAAATTGTTGTCACCGACAACTTACAAGTTGCATGGTAGACTACTTATAAGGAAGGTGGGTAGTTAATTTTAAAAGTCATTGGTTCAGATCCAGATTTTACTTTAAATTTTTCATGTAATTCATCATCGAAAGTATGCTAAAAAGTCAGACTGTTGGGACACAACGTTACCTACCCTAAGTTGTTGTAGTTTATTTTCATCAAGTCATTTAAGCAGCCAGCAGTAGAGGTTTTCCGGGCATTCCGCTCACCTAATGGCCGAGATGGTAAAGTAAAGCCGACCGTTAACCCGCCACTGAGAAAGTTAATGAACTCGAAAGTTCACGTAGCTGAGAAAATATATAAACTATCAAAACGACCGCTGGTTTCTAGGCCAATTTCATTTTCTGTATAAGTACCTCCTCAATATTAATAAAATAACAAACTAAGGTAGATAGGCTCGTTGCCTTCCTTCATAAATTACTATCCATAATGTTACCCTGAACAAGATCAACAAACAACAAAAATATTTTTCATTAAAATCTTCTTCAGGTTGATCACTCGCATAAACACGCGCACACACACACACACACACACACACACACACACACACACACACTGGCCTCCTCCTAAAGAGAGCGACTTGCCTATACAGTACAATTATGTAGGTACCTACAGCTAGCGGCACGAATTAATACTACGTTTAATCTTCAATAAACATAACACATGTTGGGGATGTGAATGTACCTAACGAGTTCTGGTTCGGAACTAACTTTATTAAGTAAAATTATAAACGTGTAAACTAAAATCTAAGTCAGATGAGTCGAACATAGAGCGGCCACAAAGTGTTGAGTCTGCACTTAACACTAGGTCACATCATTATTGGACGATGCCTCGTACATCCTGGCCACTCAAAGAACAGAAAAGAAAAGCAAAATAACATAAAGCAAAAAATGTAAACCAAACTAGAAAAGTGTAAATATGTAAACGCTAAAACGACATTGAAATTGTATAAAATAATGTAAAAATGTAAATATTAAATTCTAGCTTAGTGCCCGTTAAAATGTCATCCTTAAAATGTTCAGATGTATGTTCAAAATTATTAATATTATTAAATCACTGTCACTCGCGCCTAATCGTTGACACTCACGGTGGGGTGCTTAATGTTAGTGTTTTAAATTGCGGGACTACTTTTTGGTCGTACATGTGCCTTTAACTAGACTGGAGGCCGATTCATTAAACACACACTTTGTCCGACACTCGCTGGTCTTGCCTGCTGCTGTAGGCCCTCGGGGACCTCCTCCGGGGCCGCCCTGGACGCCGTCGCCAGAGGGGGGATTGTTACCGCTTGGCGCGTCTGCCGTCGACGTACTCGTATGCTGATGTAGAGTGAAACGGCCAGGATAGCTATCGCCCCTGTACAGCCACGCGTATGTCGCGTACATCCAGAGACACGTTGGACTGGGTTTTTAGGTCTTTGATTTGGGCTTGTGTGTGTGACCAATCTGTTGTATGGTTTTCTGGCTCTTATAAAGGTAATGTCGATGAATTAAGGCTAAGGTTACTGTGGCCATAATTAGTTAGGCATCCACTTTTCACGATGCAACCTTGACCTATATCAAGTAGTCCGTGGCCTTTTAGTCTTTAATTAAATAAATAAATAATGCTGGACACAGCATCATGGAGCCCCAAACTAAGCAGAGCTTGTGTTATGGGAACCACATGATTAATATATTACATATATTTTTTTTTTGTAAATACATACATATTATACATAGAAAACACCCAATCCCGAGACAAATATCTACAGAACATGCAAACATTTGTCCCGCGGCGGGAATCGAGCCCGCAACGATTATAGACGCAATGAGTATAGACTCATGTTGCGATAAATGCACAGTGCGCATTTTATGCGACGAAGGAATGCAATTGACGATCTCTGTGGTGCAGTGGGCGAAGGTCCGCCTGGGATGCAGAAGTTTGCGGTTTCGATTAGTAGTAGTATTAGTATATTAATATTAGTATTAGTAGTAGTAGTCCCGCGCATTTTATGCGAACTGTTATTGTTATACAACTTGATCGCCTCTATGACACATAGTTTTGTTTCATTGTTAATTATGTTTGTCTTGCAGATAGAACTCCTAAACGGTTGCTCAAAAATAGGTTTATCGAGCTGGCCTAGTAGCCGCTTGGCTGAAGTATGAACTAATTGTATATTATCATCTAAACGTTTTGTCGTGGTTTGGTTTAGATCCTCACAATATTTATCATGAGTAAGCTCGACTGAGCTTTCCTTCATTTCTTCCGGTTCGCAGTACTGGGATAGCTCTCGTATATTATTTACTACTACATTACAATTAAAAGTCTTGACGCTTGCCACGTGATTTGCCTTGTGACTTTTAGAAGTGGATGGTGAGTATTGGTCTGAAGTCTCGTGCCTGGTCGATGTCGTTGATTGTCTAAATGAGTCATGCAATATAGAGTTGTGATTACCTTGGCAAGCTCTATTAGTACGTACTGAGCGGCACTGAACGGCATCATGCTGAAGTAGGCAGTTCTGGCATATACCGAGTTTCGGGTTTTAGTTTTATGAAATCGTCACATCGGTATATCGCATGATTATTATTACAATAAGGGCATGTCCACGTGCAGGCGTATGAGCGATATTCATGGTTATCATACATTTTGCTGGTTTATCGTAGCTTAGGTGATAGTTTCTATGGTAATATGGCTTGTGGTTTGATACCTTTGAGTGGTAAGGTTGTGGGTTATTGGGATGAGAGGAAGCTGATCTTGTGTGATATGGTGTTGATGCATCACTCTCTTTCTTGCTAATGGGTTCTAGAGCTATGAACTTACTTTCCACAAAGTGCATAAGCTCTTTGAGTGTTGGTATTTCTTCGGAGCCTTGCGAGTTTCCCTATAATCTGCAAATGTTTGCGAGTCGAGTTTTTTACAGATGAGGTGGACCAATGCGGGTCTCCATGTTGCTGTATCGATTCCAAGATTTTGAATGGCGTGAATGGTTTCCATGGAAGTATCGTAAATCCGTTTTATGTCGTGCGAAGTTTGTTTTGTTAGGATAGGCTGATTTAAAAATACTTCAAAATGATTTGTGAAGAGAGCTTGTGGGTAATTGTACCTCTGATTTAAGAGCTCCCAGGCCGTCTCGTAGTTTTCCGATGATATGTGTAGATGTTGAATAAGCCGGTCTGATTCTTAATCTTTAACTTACACTTTAAGTGTTGCATTTTTTGGCAGTTGGTTAGCAGATGGGTATTAAGCTTTCGGAGAAAAGATCTAGGAATGTAGGCCACCTGAGAACTCTGGAACTACAAGAGTTGAATGTTGAAGATGAGCGGTAGACGCCATCTTTTCATTGAGAGCCTTAATAGAAGCTTCATACAAGTCTTCGTAATAAAAGTACTCCTCCTCGTAGATGGAATCCGATCCTTGCAGAATATTGTCAATTTGAAGATTAAGCGATTCGATATCATACCATTTTTTCTGCACCCGTTTTTAGCCTATCCTCCAATTCCCACTTTACCTTTATCTCGCCCGGCGTGAGAACGCGTGCTGGCGTTGCGAGCCTCGAGCTCTCACTCTACTCAATACGCTTATCTCCCAAACTGACGTTGACGTATTCTTTGACAACGTTGCCAAGTTTAATCGCTTGGTAACTTTATTTCTAAATTATTATTGAATTTTAATTTATTAAAAAAAAAATATTCTTTTTTTTAAATAATATTTTTGACATTTATTTTTTGATTTTTTTTTTTTTTTTTGCATTTTAAAAGTTTGTATTATCAATTCATTTTAATCATTTGACTATATTATATGATGTTTTACCTCTGTATGTAGTTGTTAAGGCTGTGTGCTTTATTCTGTTTAAATTGCTGTTTTTCTTAGACTATTCTTTATCTTCTGGGCGCTTTAAAATCCATATGTTATGCCCACCTGTGTTTTTATGAAATAAATAATAATAAAAATAAAAATAATCTATGCTACCTTGATGTTAGCTGTAGTATAGTAGAACGCTCCGAAGTACGTGCGCTGCATGTTTAGCAAATCTGCCGCCTGTCCTGCTTGTTTTGGTAAGGCTGTAGGGGATGTTACCTGCGTCATCGGTAGTGGCATTTCAGGGGTGCTTTTTTGCACCTGCTTTCCTGTAGACGGACCGGGTAGATTGTGCTCTTGTTGTTTGCCCATCTTTCGAGGCAATGGAAATGACGATATTTTTTGTCTCATTGCTTCGTAATACGCCCTTGCCGTCTCGAACTGATTTTCCGAGAAATAAAGATGATCAGCCCGTTTGTATATGGCTGCCTTATCATTGGCAAGTTTAAATTCTGCCCAAAGTTTATCTAACCTATCCAAGCGTGTCTCTATGTACTCTTGATTCTTACGACTAACTTCTCCAAGGACTCACCTTGGAGAAGTTACTCTCGAGCTGTTTGATTGATTCGAGGATTTCTCCTAGGGTTTTCATCAGCTTCTTTTCTTCTTTCCATGTCCATGTCATTAAACGATAATAATAAAAGACCTTACTTGGTGGCAGGATGTAGGGAGCGTCTCTGCTGCAATGGGTCCGGGTCCACTTAATGAATCCAATTACTGCAATCCAAATGAGCCCACTACACTACGTATAGGCGCGCGACGTATTTATAAGGATAACATTATGAAGGATGGTGCGAGTCAAATAAATTAATTATCAATCTTTCTAAATAAACATTTTTGATTCTAGATTCTAAATATCAGATTGACAGTATAATATGGCAGGAGCCTAAACTGTTTATAAACGGTTTTCCTATAGAGCGCGTTAAAGAAGCTTGAAATCTAGGTCTTATTGTTAGGGGATATGAATGAACGAGTTCTGGTTCGCATCTAACTTTATTAAGTAAAATTATAAACGTGTAAACTAAAATCTAGGTCAGATGAGTCAAACATAGAGCGGCCACGAAGAGTTGAGTCTGCACTTAACACTAGGTCACATAATTATTGGACGATGCCTCGTACACTTATTATGGATGGATCAATTCATTTTGAAAAATATGTTTTGTAAAGCGTCCAAAATTGTTTATATCGTTTGTCAGCATCGCATGCGTGAACATCTAAGCGTTGACCTCGGAATCAAACTGTGTGAGTCTCTTATTCTCTCAAAACTAAATTTCGCTGCCAATGTTTTCGGAGAGTGCTTGCTTGTTAGAACAAAAAAGTTAACTCAGCGCATACAAAACGCCTGTGTACGTTTCTGCTTCCCTATTCCGCGACGGGCCCACATCTCTCCGTATATCAACGCCAACAATCTGCTAAACATGTCATCTCGCCGAACGCTTCACTTTGTCACTTTATTATTTAGCATTATAAAACATCAGCAGCCAAGTTACCTGTTTGTAAAGCTTCTCAAATCGTCTTGTACGTTTATCCACGAGCCTAATTTGTCCGAGACAGAACGACTGCATTTCGTGGTAGTTTTAGATATGCTGCCAGGAAAGTTTTTCATTAAAAAAATCTAAAAATTCCTTAATATTATCTCAAATTAATATCTCGGTTAAGGTAGACAGTCGTTCTAGGTCTTAAATCTGCAAGCAAAAACTGCAAGTATAAAAATTACAATATGTAAGTAGCTGTAATGTAATTTATTCAGAAGTACCTTTTTTGTTTTGGTTTGTTCTATTTTATTTTATTACTGTACACTGCATAGCGACCACGGAAGACCAGCCCTTTGGCTACGCGTTCCGCTTTGCCCTAGCTTATGCTGAGTGGTGGCCGTTTTTGTTACTAGTAGGTACCTATTAGAAAAATTGTACCCTAATTAAGATAACAAACTGTATCTGTGTAACGAAATAACGTTTTATTATTATTATTATTATTAAGAAATATGACTGTATGTACCTACCACAGGTATACTTGGTACCTAACCAATAACCTGGTGCTATCAATAAAGATATTGTATTGTATTGTATTTAATTCGGGTCAGGTACCTTAATGCGCTAATTCTACTGACCTACTAGTACATACGGTCGTCAACCTATGTATGATTGGCAAGATTTTGATTTCAATTCTGGACTGTATTTCAGTAATGTTACTGTCTGTTATTTGTATATCATTTTTTATAAATCTTAGCAAAGCTATTAACTTATCAAAATTAATAAAATGCAAATAATAAAAAAAATTGCAAGCTCTTGCTTTTATAATTAATAAATAAGTCTTGAAATAGCCAAAATATTATGAAAATATATTCAAGAACTGGATCTATGTTATGTATTACGATTAATTATAAGCTATAATGATACAATGATTAATTATAACAGAAAATAACATCAAAATTAGAATAGCCGCCCGCCCAACGCCTGAAAAAGGTAAAACTCGAGCGGCGACTCCACGCGCCCGTTACGGCGATGCGCGGGGGCGGGGTAGAAAAAAATATTCGGATTAGGATAAGGATGAAAAAGGGTTGTTTTTTTTGTATAAATGTAGTATTTCAAATAACTGAAGATTATTGTAGATGAAACTGCAAGTAAATTGGTGGAGAGAGCGCGCGGGGGCCGGCTGGCTCGCCATGTATGGCGCGCGGCGCGTACGCACGGCGCGCCTATATAACCGTCCCGCTGACCGGAGAGCGGCACTCGCAGTCTCGCTGCTTTAGAGTCAACATCCACCGCGTCCTAACCCACACACAAACGCCAACATGTGTGACGACGATGTTGCTGCGTTGGTAGTCGACAATGGCTCCGGCATGTGCAAGGCCGGTTTCGCTGGCGACGACGCGCCCCGTGCCGTCTTCCCGTCCATCGTCGGTCGCCCACGTCACCAGGGCGTCATGGTGGGCATGGGCCAGAAGGACTCCTACGTAGGCGACGAGGCCCAGAGCAAGAGAGGTATCCTCACCCTGAAGTACCCCATCGAGCACGGTATCATCACCAACTGGGATGACATGGAGAAGATCTGGCACCATACCTTCTACAACGAGCTGCGCGTCGCCCCCGAGGAGCACCCCGTGCTGCTGACTGAAGCACCCCTCAACCCTAAGGCCAACAGGGAAAAGATGACCCAGATCATGTTTGAGACCTTCAACTCCCCGGCCATGTACGTCGCCATCCAGGCCGTGCTATCCCTGTACGCTTCCGGTCGTACCACCGGTATTGTGCTGGACTCCGGAGATGGTGTGTCCCACACCGTCCCCATCTACGAGGGATACGCCCTGCCCCACGCCATCCTCCGTCTGGACTTGGCTGGTCGCGACTTGACCGACTACCTCATGAAGATCCTCACCGAGAGGGGATACTCCTTCACCACCACCGCTGAGAGAGAAATCGTGCGCGACATCAAGGAGAAGCTCTGCTATGTCGCTCTCGACTTTGAGCAGGAGATGGCCACCGCCGCCGCCTCCACCTCCCTCGAGAAGTCCTACGAACTTCCCGACGGACAGGTCATCACCATCGGAAACGAGAGGTTCCGTTGCCCTGAGGCCCTCTTCCAACCCTCATTCCTGGGTATGGAATCTTGCGGTATCCACGAGACCGTGTACAACTCCATCATGAAGTGCGACGTCGACATCCGTAAGGACCTGTACGCCAACACCGTCATGTCCGGTGGTACCACCATGTACCCCGGTATCGCCGACAGGATGCAGAAGGAGATCACCGCCCTGGCTCCCTCCACCATCAAGATCAAGATCATCGCACCCCCCGAAAGGAAGTACTCCGTATGGATCGGAGGATCCATCCTGGCTTCCCTGTCCACCTTCCAGCAGATGTGGATCTCCAAGGAGGAGTACGACGAGTCCGGCCCCGGCATCGTCCACCGCAAGTGCTTCTAAGTGTTGCATTGCCGGCTGCTGCGGCAGCGGTGCTGCGCCATCGCCAGCCTCGGCCGCCTGACCCTAGCACACTATACATCTTGCTACTACTATACATCATCTATGAAATTTTCCCCTGTCTAGCTATTACGGCTCATGAGATACACATGCCCGGAGACAGAAAAACGGGAAAAAAATCACGTTTGTTGCCCCCCTTGAATATAAATATTCATTACATTCTGTTTTTAGTATGTGTTGGTAGAGCGGCAACAGAAATACATCATCTGTGAAATTTGAAAACAATTGCATTTCTCGCGCCATTTGTAATTATAGACGTACCTATGCGATTTGTTTATTATTTAATTTTGATAATCGTATTGTTGGAATGTTCGAAATCTTTTAAGCGAGCTGGTGCGATTTGCGTGAACGTTCATTTCATTAGTAGCAAAACTTCACAAAACGTGTCATTTAGGCTTTCGAAATGAAAATAATTGCCAATGATATTTGACCTGTGAAATAGCAGTGATCAAAAATTATAATTTCATAGAATGAAAATTATTTAAAAGTAGCAATAATTTCCATCGTTACTCCTCAGTATCGTTTTTTGGGAGCGAATTCGTGGTGAGCTATAGTGGGGCGGGAGGGACAAAGTCTTTTAGGCTAGTGCATCTCTAGCCTCTCAAAAAAAAGAAAATCAAACATGAATCAATCAAATTAAATCGATAGTTTATCAAATTACTTCGATTACGTTATCGTTAAGCTTGAGTTCATGTATCGAGTTGATGTAAATTGGTAAATTAATGATTATCCATAATAAATCTTAGATTATAATTTAGCTATATATATTATAATTCTACTGTTCTGGAGTGTGAATTGTTGTTGCTGTTATTAACAATAACTAAATAAAAATTAAGTAGTAGATAGGATCATGTGGGGTTAGGTAGGTAGGTCAATCGTAGGTAGCTAGGTAGGAAGGAAGTTGGGCCAGCTGCGCTACGAGACCTAAAAGGGACGGTACACTATGTTTGGTACCGACCAATGTAGCACACAAAGGAAACGAGCAAGTATTTTAACCTCTAACAAGACTGAGTAGATAGGCACTTAAGTAGGTAGCCGCTTATGAAGACTAAGTTGGTAGCCACTTAGCAATAAACGATTGTTTTAAAGTTGTTTCATTAAAAACGTGAGTAAGTTACTGTCGCGAGTTTCAATGTCTTTCGGAAGTGTGAAAAACGTCCACTTCATTATTTATGCCGCGTGCGGCTTTACATGATGCAATCGACAACTAAATTTATATTTACAGATTATTTTTGATAATTTATAATATTTACAGGTTAAATTATTATTGTTCTATCAATTGTGATAAATAATCGATTGTAAACAAACAGCCGGCAGGGAAGGATAGCATCTCTACCCGGTAGCGATCGGAAGTGTTCGGATAGCGAGTTCGTCCGAAGTCTTTCTTACACGCACTTCAAGCAATTGCTATAATGCGTGTTTGCGTTTCATCTATCAATAAAGTCAAGTGCAAAACTGTTCGTAAAATGTTTTTATTCGTTCCAAGTTCAAAGTTCTGTTTCGGATAGCGTTTTTTACTGTTATTTTGTGAAAAGTGTTTTATTTGTTGACTGTTTGTTGAGCGGACGCGGTTTCTCATACTTTAATTACACCTTTTAGATAATTAATTAAGGAGAAAAACCTACTTCACTCACAATTTTCATCATGACTGTACATGCGCGAACACGCGCCTGAGCCTATATTCACGTTTGCCTTGATTCGCCGACAGTACTGTACGAAACCATAATGAAGATTCTCATTGGGAGACTCTTGCTATCGTTTGGAATGGAGACGGTGTATTCTGAAGAAGGTAAATAGGTTCTATAAGGTGTCCGTATTGCTAGCGTACCCATAATCGTATTCACGTTTGTTGATATGCTAATAAATAAAGCATAAATAGAGCATAATTAGTGCAATAATAAAATAAATAGTTCCTCTTTGGTTTAAGAAATAATGAACATTCTTTGTGTGTACGCCAACATAACGATCAAGCTGGCGTACACATAGTTCTCAAAAACGGCTTATACTATAGTAACGAAATTTACACACAAAAATAAAGGGACGCATGTTTAAATGAGCCTCAGATAAGTATTTTTTGGAGGTAGTAGAGTTCTTTGTGGAGGGCTCGACGGGGGAAGTACTGCCACCATGCCTATTTGTGCTGTGAAGCAGCTGAGCTGTGTTTCGGTTTGAAGGGTATGGGAGCCGGTGAAATTACAGGCACAAGAGGCTTATCATCTTCATGCCTCAAGTTGATGGACGTAAGGCATTGCATCGTAGATCACGTTCGGGATTTTTTTTATCTACGATGCAATACTTTGTGATAGGTAATGGTTACCACTTAACCTCAGATGGGCCATGTGCTTGTTCCATCTCCAAAAAGAAAAAAACAAAAAAAAATTGACTTTGATGTAGGTAAGGTAGGTATGAGGTTGTAGGTTCGTTTCCCTCCGCGGGACACATATTACTGTGAGCAAAGCTTTGTATCACAAATGTTTGTATGAGCTTCAAATGAGTTAGCTTGGACGCAGGAGGTTGTGTTGATAAACAAACAACCAGTCAGTTTTGCCGGAACGCACTAAAAGGAACGGTTTCCCGTACCTTTTAACTTACGACCATACCTATTTCGTACTTTAGCTTTGACCGTACCTTTTCCGTAGGTACCTTTTCATCATAGTTGTGTGAATCTGATTCTTGATTGTTCTTATTGATTCAGTATCTACCTATCAAAATAATCTTATTTAATATTTGTGTATTGTTTTTTATTTGTTGTGTGTACCACAATTCATTTATTCCTAGAACTTCACATGGACTTTTTGTATTGTTTCATAACGAATTTGCATTAAGTATTACTACCGGCATCGGCAGGGGAACTATTTCACGCACTATTTTCCATATAGGATTTTTAGTAAGAAAAGCTCGTTTTCTTTAAGAACTATTGCGTTGTTTTGATGGGTAAACTAGCGTCTCGCCAGCTCGGAATGTTTTTCAAATTCTTTTTCATTATCTCCGTTTCTTTAAGAGCAATCATTATGAAATTTTGCATAGCTCGGGAGCTATTTATGCTCTTTTTTTGTGTGTAAATTTCGTTACCATAGTATAAGCCGTTTTTGAGAACGGTTATGTGTACGCCAGCTTGATCGTTATGCTGGCGTACACACAAAGAATGGTCATTATTTCTTAAGCCGAAGAGGAACTATTTATTTTACTATTGCACTAATTATGCTCTATGTATGCTCTATTTATTAGCATATCAAAAAACGTGAATATGATTATGGGTACATCACGGACACTCTTTATGCGTTTGAAAATGAAAGATCTAAAGCGAGACTAACCATAGAATAATTGGGGATGTTAATCATATATTCTTGCAGCAAATATAACTACATTTCTCTTTCAAATGATATAATTTCCCTCCATGTCCCACTTCCTACAAATATTACTGTGTTTATTATTATTATTATTATTATTATTAATATGTCACTTTATTCATTTTAAAACTCATCAAAAATAAATTTTTTACTATAAAAATCAAAACATTATTAATCTGCTATAAACAAGAATAATATAAAAAATATTATTACACTTTATTATTACACTTTTATGCCAATTCTCCTTAGCCAGTGAGAGCGGGGTAAGGTTCTTGTCAACGGCTACGACATCGCGGTGCATTTCACTGTCGGCATGGAGGAAGTATTCTCTGAGGTTGCCCACGCGGTTATGGAGGGTCTTGGCATTTAAAAAGCCCCGACCCCACATTTCCGTGGGATGTACATCCTCATTACCGACGAGGCTGGATGTCGCATTCTGTGTGTTGAAAGAAGTTGATGAACCTTACAGTCAAGAGCGTCTAGTTCAGTCCGAGTCCATCTCAATATCCCAAAGGTATAGATAAGCAGTATTGAGTACTTTAGTCAGGTGGCAAAAGAATCGCTCCTTCACCGAGTGTTTTATGTCTCTGTCTACCATACCTAACGCTTCTGACATACCGAGATATTTGTATGTTTCGATATCGGAAAGAGATCTGCGGGATATCGTATCAGAAAGCTGTAAGTTTGTAGTATTTACAACTTTCCCCCGCTGTACATGACCGCACACTTCTCGACACCGAACTCCATACTGATGGCACTGCTGAATATCTGTGTAATATTCAACAGAGTCAGCAGCTCTGGTTTTCTCGGCGCGAAGAGTTTGAGGTCATACATGTACAACAGGTGAGAAACGATATCACACTCTCCAAAGTCCATAGTTGACCTCGAATGATTCTCCAAATAGTTAAAAACGGCGCGCACTCTGCCCTCTACCTCGAAAATGGTTCAAGATATAAAACAAATGTTTGAACAAAAGATGTAGAGAATTTTATGTTCTACGATATTTATTAAGATACAAATAGCATAAAACCCATAGGAAACATGATATTTGCAATAAATAGATTTTTTTGACCTTTGACCATGGAATATCTGAAGAAGCTAACACCCTACCATAAGTACCTAGGTTTTGAGACAAGTTTTAGAGTGCTCAAATAAAGGTTTATACATGTTTAGAGCCGACTATCTCTCATTTAGAGATTCGTGCCCTAATTTGACTAATTTTCTTGGACTATGATCCTTTTCCAAATTTCAAAAACTCGTTATTTTTTGTAAATACATGTTTTCCTAATTTAAAAAAAAAACCTTCCGTAATACATTTGTATTTATATTATCCTTTTATTTACAAAAAACACTATAAAACCTGTAAGAGGTTTGTCTAAGCGCTTCTATACGCTCACTCAAGCTAAATTATACTAGAAACAAAGCAAATTTATGCGTATCTATATTTAAATAGTAACCTATCTTACTTACAAAACTTACGAAAACAAAAACTGCTTATCCTATTTATATAAAACTGGTTTTGCACTCGACGGCGCGTCGTGCCAAAATAGCTATTAGCTATTGGCTAGGCTAAGCTGAGTGGCCGTTGCGTTGTAAATGAAGAAGAAAACCATTTTTTGTTATATATGCCAAAAAATTCTACAAAAAATTACGAGAACAACTGCATTTTTATTATTTTTTTATCTCTAAAACTGACCGAGATATAATAGTGCAAAGTCAACATTTTCGGTCTAAGCCGCGGACCGAGCGCGATATCGTTGATGACGTCACGGGTCCTATGCCTATCTCCGCGCGAGGGACTCGGGGATTCAAAGCATTTACCTGAATGTGCCCGTCGCGCGTGGAACTTCTTTATTTATTTTAAATAAGAAACAATAAAAACAACTTGAGTCCATCTAATAAATACTGTGTCGTGCCTCAGTGTAAAAATACGGCCACAAAATCACTCGAAAAGTTGATTTTTACGTTCCTAAGGAACCAAAAATCAGAAAAAAATTGACAAATGCGATGAGAAGAGCCCCCCGTTAGGGCCAAAAACTACAGTATATTCTTGTGAGAATCATGTCGATGTAATTATTCAAATAACATGTGAAATACTAACTAAGTAGTAGGTACTTAACCTTGCCATGTGAAACACTAACTAAGTACCTAGTAGGTAGACTAGGTAGGTACTTGGTTAATGCTAGTAATATGCTTTTTAGGGTTCCGTACCCAAAGGGTAAAAACGGAAACCCTATTAGATACAAAGACTTCGCTGTCCGTCTGTATGTCTGTATGTCCGTCTATCTGTCACCAGGCTGTATCTCAAGAACCGCGATAGGTAGGCAGTTGAAATTTTCACCGATCATGTATTTTTGTTGCCATTTTTGGCATTTTTTGCTCGATGTTAATAACAGCAACAGGACCCCTTGAAATATTCACAGAATATTTTGTTTATATATTAAGGTACTTAAAAAATAAATAATTAAATTAAATTAAAATTATTTAACTTATATTATATTTCGGGGTACCCGATACATGTATATTAGTAGTTATGTCGTATGTAGGGTACGCGACTCGCAGTTTATTGAACCATTCCAAGGTTAATGATCTCCTTTATTTTTATAAAACATTCTGCCACCATCAGACCGTGAACTATGGGAAGGTTGTTACATTGGCCCTTTTGAAATCCTTCGTCCATTTTATTTTTAAAACAATAATTTACACAATACATTCAATCTGAAATAAAAACTAGAATAATGTGTACGGTCTAGACTTTGATTTTACGTGCGTAATAATGTGATATTGTAACCGTGTTATCTTCTTCATTGTAACATGTAATTTGGCAAATGCACAAACAGTGCGACGCCAGGAAAAAAAAATATGGTGTTTGTTATTAGTTTTACAAACTCACGCTCGACCAAAAATTTTACTACCTATGCCAAAATAATCTCTCTAGAAATGGTGCAAATATTTGTGATTTATTATAAACTGCCTTCTTGTCCTACTTTATCCTATTAAACTTGCTGATAACATGCGATTCTGGCCTCGATTATTATCGATTCATTTATCGAATAATCGCAACAATTACATAGTCGATTATGCATAGCCTATGACACTTGATATTGATCATAGACAACCAATCTCAACCAATATCAGCCAATCTCGAGTGCTTGCTAGGAATGAATGAAAGAATGAGAAAAAATGACAAACAAAGAAATCAAAAACGAGCGCTGCGCTTTTTGTTTGTTGATAATGAGTTATAATTGAAGTGAAAAATAATTTTAAGTACATTTACGTATGGTTTACACCATTCCCAAGCTCGAGTTCTGAAAAATCAACAAAATGGTGCGCAGACTGCGAGAGCCCAGCACCACAGACGACGAAGTTGTTACGGGTTTGTACCTCTACCACAAAATCCTCTTGATTTTCTTTTCCGGATCAATAATTTAGTTTCCGATTGCAGATGCTCCGCCCAAAAAACACAAGAAACACAAGCACAGAAAACATAAGAAGAAAAAGCACGAATATGAGTTAGAGAGCGACACCTCAATAGACGTGTCTTACGAGGACGGTGTGGAGAAGCCTCACAGAATGAAGACCAAGGGTAGAGAGTCTGCCGCTGAGCTCCTCAAAGCTCAGACTATGAAGTCATCTTCAGACTCGCGGAGGTCCGTTCCGGGCTCTACATCCAGCACTCCACCCAAACCATCCAAGAAAAGGAAGAGGGGGCGGGATAGCGGCACCTCCAGTGAAGAGGAACGCTGGCTCGATGCTATAAAATCTGGGAAATTGGAGGAAGTAAGTTTTTTTTGTGTAGAATGCCCTCCGCCCTGATGGAGTGATGATTCACAAAAGGCTAATTATAATTTAAATTAGGGGAAGAAAGTTCTGCACTGATGTGCACCCTCATTGGGGTCTATTGTTCTGCGAAAAGTTGCTGGTAAAAGCTTTTTTTTAATCTATTTTTTATTGGGAACTTTTGTCAATGATAATGGTAGAAGCTGGATGTGTCAAACTGAAGACCGGGCGCAATGGCGCTTATTAGGGCAGGCCTATGTTCAGCAGTGGACTGCTATGGGTTGGCGATGATGATGAAGTTTTTGTTGTATATTCCATTGTAAGCAGCAGTTTTTTTGTTTGCTAGTGATAATGTACCCACCTATATTCCTAGCAAATGGTTTCAGTGATAATATAATTTCAGGTTGATGATGAGCTAAAGAAAATTAAGCCAAAGGATCCTAAAATGATGACAGCAAGACAGAGAGCTATGTATGAGCGTGGGACTGACAAGGAACCTGCCCCAGGCAGTGAAGTACTCATGGCCCTTCCTTCTGGATACAAGGAAAAAGTGATGACAGCAGAAGCTATACAAAAAGCAGCTATAAAGTCCCAAAAGCGTAAACAAATGGCAGATGAAAAACGAGAAAAGGATAAGCAGAAAACAATGGAAAGACTTCTAAAGAAACAAGAGTCTAAAAACATAAAAAACGCTCAGAAAACTAAACCTCAAAGAGCGAACGAACCAAGAATACTTTACAAAATGAATATGAATGAGACTTATCTAGCAATGCCCCCTGGAGTTGAGTTCCCGCTTGAACCACAGCTTCCTAGAGAATATCCAGAACCCATCTTATGCGGTGTAAATGGATGTGAAAGGAAGAAAAAATACAACTGTTCTAAAACCGGAGTTCCATTATGTAGTTTGGAATGTTACAAAGAAAATCTTAGATCTGTAGGCCAATAAATGTATTGGATAGTACCTAATTTTGCTTCTAGTCTAAATATTATATATATATATATATATATAGTTATTGAGTAATTTTAATATTTCATTGAAATTGTAATTCATAGTGATTATACATTTCTAGCCTAGTAAATTATTTTCTTTGTATGTTGTTTGATATCGATACCATCAATATGGCTTCAAGAGTTGTGTCTATGAGCTTTCAATCAGCTTTTCCAGTTAGCTTCATTTACAAATAATACCCTTGAATTGCGTGTGCAATTAGTCCCATGGTTTAGTTGGACAGTTTGTAATAAAAAGCTATGTTGACATATTGAATATAATATCTAATAGGTAATTTATAGTAATAAATAGCGATAGGTACAAGTAGTTGGCTTATGAAACACATCAATTAAAAAACATAATTTACATATAAAAAATTATCAAGACAAATATTTATCCAGTGTAATCACCGATTACACTTAATCAGTTATCAACTGTGTTCACAAACAGTTACCCCCTCATTCCAAAACGAAGACTAAAGATAGTCTGTTAAGTTTAAATCTGACAATTTATAGACAAAATACCAGTTTTAAGCCTACACTATCTTTAGTCTTCGTTTTGGAATAAGACAGATAAAGTTAAAAAAAAGTTAAGACAGATTACTTATGGCCTCATAGCTCAGTTGGTAGTAGCCATGTCTTATGAGCTGCAGGTTGCTGGTTCGATTCCTGTCTACAATTGACATTTGTATGATAATGGAGATGTTTTTTTTTAATGGTAGTGGAAGATGGAACAAGCACATGGTCCACCTGATGTTAAGTGGTAACCATTACCTAGCACAAAACATTGCATGTTTCTTCTGTCTGGGTGTTTTCTATGTATGTGATTGTATATCAGCCTAGTATCTCTGGCTCTGCCTAGTTTGGGGACCGATTGACCGTGAGCGTAAAGATGGCGGGACCACCTCTTGTATTTAATTATTTTTACCATAGGGATTTAGTACCCAATTGGTACTATTTAGTATCATGTGTGAGATGTCGTCGTTTATTTATTAACATAATGCATGCCGACAGAAAAATTTAACTACTTTATGTACTTAGTATAATATTTTAATAGTAGGCCAAACACATACTTTTATTTATTAGAGCACATAGGTATTAATTAAAAACGCCCCAATAAAATGAATCAAAGAGGATTTATTAATAAAATAGCCTCTGGTTTTTATTTCATAAACATAAATTATCTTTATGTCCTTAATTATTTAATCAAGACATTGATAATTCATCTAAATTACTTACATAAATTGAAACAGGAAACTTGAGTCAAATCTTATGTAAGGTTTATATTTATGTACTTATGTAGCCACTATATAAAAATATGCAGTATTAGAAAGGTGTAGGGAAGATAGTCTGTAGGTTTGTGAGGACATTATTGGCAGATACAGACTAATAGACTAGACTTGCAGTACCTATTATACAATTTAAGTAGGTTTTCTGTATAATGATAAGGTTTTGTCTACAAAATAGGTTTCTTGGCAAATGTGAAACCAGAAATTAGCCTCATTATCTTGGATAAATATATCTCAGTTGAAAACATGCATCAGTTTGCTGGTGCAAAGAATATAAGAGCCTGTCACACCTTGAGCTTAGACGCTCAAGCTTTTAAGTACAGAAGTCCTCTAAACACCATCAATTTTCTATAATTTCACCACTGATTTCCATGTTATTTTTTACAATAAGTTTATAAAATGCACCACTACACTACACCATTACTCTTAGAGTTAAAAATGTATTTACAATAGGCTAGATGACAATTAGTCCGTTATTTACATATCCAAAAAATTATGGACATGTATTTATTCTTTTGTCAATTAAACAAAAAATAAGAATAAAATAAGATATAGTGCGTTCAAGTTCCGCGCCACGTCACAATATAGTAAATTTTATTCCTAGGCGTGACGTCACGAGCCCCTAAACTTTCAAGTTCTTTGTCTCCGTCAATTTCTATTGATTCGATAAATAAAAAAATACGTGTCCAGTATTTTTTGTTGATCTAACTGACGGACTAATTAGAATTATTATTTTTTGACCACACTTTTAGAATTGTGACAAAAGCCACAAACCAAGAAGTGAAGGGAATTACATTATACCAGTGTCCATCACTGTGATAAACATATTGTAAAAATATTTTCTTTGTTTTTCTGTGTATGGATTTATAATTTATACATTATCACCTCACCTAAGATTACCTATTTAACTGATATTATTATACAGTCAAAATCCTACTTTAAATGGTTTTATTTAACACTTTAAACAACATCAATTTGGCAAACAAGATGAGCGTGATGAAGCTACTTGGTAGTAACATGGTATCAATATCTTTCTTTGTATGAGCTTATGACATATGAGCTTCGCATGATCAACTTATATACATCAAAGTTACATTACTTTACATCAATATACACAAATTACATAAATTTATAATAAGATATACTATCAACCAACTAGCAATATCATTTACTTACTACATTTCAACAATTTTACATTTATTGAAAAGGTAATTAAGATACAGTTATCTATCACCAGTAAGATACAATACAGATTTTTCTGACACTACATATTTTTCGTATACGTGAATTAATGTTCTTAGTTACATCTCATACAACTTTAAACTTTCAATAGAACAGCACTAATACCATAAGCTATACTGAATTAAACTAGACACAAAGATAACAATTATGTAGACACAGTTTATAGAATTTGTCCATGAAATCACCATTGGATAATGAATCATAAATGCTTCATGCTCAATGACCATTCCCCGCACCAATGTCATACACATTCAAAGAGAGCTCACAGAAGTCAGAAAGTCACAGATAGACACAGCTCATCATGTTACATGGAGCTTGGTAGCTTGAAGGTTCGAGCCTGATTTCAGACGTTTGTCCGCTTTGAGCTCCGCAGGCGCGCAAGGCCTGATTGTAGCCGCTAAGACTGATTATTCTGCTTATTGGAGCGGAGGCGCGAAAGACCAGCCCGCTCCTCCTCCTCATCTGATGTGCATGACAGTCCACCAACAGCTCCGCGGGATGAAGTCGCTTGAATCAAGTCCTGGTCAGGACCATTACGGCTCTCATACAGCAAAATACCTAGTGTCTCTTCATATATCCTTGCTTCAGGAAACTCTACTTTTGTGTGCTTTTTGTCAGTAGCATATACAATCGATGTGCAGCAGACCTCTGCGCACTTTTTTCCATGGCCATAGAAGGACCAGCAACATATCTCATTGGAGCCAATGACGTCTTTTATAAAGAGTACTCGACCACTGAATCGCAGTGAGAGCTTGTCAAACAATTCAATATTCTTGAGTAGATTGTCATCCGATGTGATTGTGTAAGAATATTTGTTGTTATGTCTATTGATAAGCAGCTTTACTACTGGCTAAAAAAGAAGAAAAACAAATTTAGAGAAATGTTTAACATGCTCAGCACCAGTGAATCATTTATGATAAACCACCTGGTGTCTTTTACGAGGCCAGTATATCCTGAAAGATTATCAATTTTTCACAGGCCAGTATATGGTTGATTATACACCTTTTCATACATTTTAGTATGCAATTAGATAGGCCTTAAGAATGCACCAGTGTTTTAGGGTCAAATAATGAGAAAATTATGAGGAATAATAAAATGGAAAAAATATATAATTATTAGATACTAGAAAGAAGATACAAAGACATCTCGAAAACTTATCTGGACCTATGAAAAGGATTTAAGTTATGTACTATCAGCGACAAGTCTACCTCACCAATTTTAAAACAGTTTTGCTTGCAAGCAGTTTAGCTAGCTGACCCCGCATTTTTCTTTGTCCACTTATTTTGACCAATCGGAGATATAACATCTGTTTCTTTTTGAGAAAGCCCTTTGTTTTTATGACTCTTCGAATTTCAGTATAAGCCTCTAGTTTACATTTACTAGTGTTTAAAATTTGACAAGGCGGGGCTAGCAGCCAGTAGCTGCACAGAAAATGCACCCTTAAGATGGTAAGGTACACTTGTAGCTGATAGTACATTACTATCGTTGAGTAAAATTTTAAGTACTCATGATCATTTCAATTATTCTCCGAAGAGAACATACCTTAGAAGTAGACATTATCAGCAGTTGTTCTTCTTTCTGCGATGTTATTAATGGTACCCTGCAGATAGGTTCCGCTTCCCGTTCCTTTTTGGCTAAAGCCTGCAGACACGATTCCGTTAGTTCCTCAATAAGAAAGTACTTTGCCTCAGCAAGTAGCTCCATAATCTCACGGTAGCTGTCCGGCAAAGCCACAGTTCCATCACGTAGATAGTTTAGGATTGTACCAAAGTGTTTTCCGCATCTATCAATCAGTATCCACCCTGAAAATAGTTGGAAAGCAATGAGACATCAATACCTCCAAGATAGCAGTATCGATTTATTCCAACCAGTGATTTCAAGAACAAACCTTCGGAATCAGTGAGCACTTCCATTCGTCCGCTGAACATTGTACGCAGCATATTGTCACTCTTTGTGAGGGTTCCAATAGTTGTGTAGAATAGGGTTCCTCCCACGTTCAGCTTCACGTACTGCGACGGACTTCCCTTCAGCAATGTTTTGTGGTCTCCAGACATTGTAGGTGTACCACAGACAGCAGCTGTACCTGTGATTGTACTAAACGAGTAGACAGAAGGCAAACTTTCTTCACTCATATCAAATTTATCGAGGCATTTTTACGCGTCTACTCTTGAGATCTTTACTTTTAGATAAATCCAACCGATATTCAATTAATTTTAGATAACTTGAACGCACGCACAGACTTCTAAAAACAGCGATCGATACGAATAAGTGTTGCCGGCAGTCTAACAGAAAAGATCCGGAAGAATTCCGGACCCAAGGTCCGAAATAAGGCAAAAAATTCGTTTTGTAACTTCAATAGTTATATAAAAACCTCATAAAATCATAATTTCTCTTCTCTGCCCCATCATCAGACCCTGATCACCATATTTCTATGTAACCTACCAGCTTTTGCCGGCGGCTTCGTTTACAATAAAGATATTATCCTAACTCTCGCGAACTGTACGTATTTTTTTCTGGATGAAAGGTAAGGCCTGTGTCCTTTTGTGTCCTCCTGACGACGTATATTTTACTTTACTTAACTAAACGTAAAAAAAACTGACCGAAGTACCGAGTACCGAACTGAAGTACCGAATACCAAACCACAAGTACTGTAGTACCGACTTAAGAGGCCGCCGTGCCGCACCGCATCGTGCCATGCGTGAGTAGAAGATGTATAGCGATCAACCGCTTGTGCTTGCTCAGCTCGTTCAGAGTTTGTTTTTTTAGGGTTGCTGACAGTGTGTTTTACACACTCAGGCCTCTGACCTGTGGGTGGTTGTTGAGTAAAGCCAGCCGCAAACCTTTTTGTAGTAGGTACTTAATAGATTAAACTACCCACAAAACACAATAATATTAAGTATGTGTCTAAATTCAGCTATTTATGTTGCCTAGGTAATGTATGGGTCTAATCAAAAACAGGTATCGAAAATTGGTGAGCGGATTGTGAGTCGTGAATTTTTCCGAATTTGAATGTCATCATTATCATCCTGTGGTACATGGTAAATGTAAATGAGGTAAAAAATACGGATCACATGAATTGAAAAAAGTCCGCTGAGGCCCGTTAAAATACGAAATCGGACTCAAGAGTCCACACCGGCAAACCTGTGAAAATATATTATACAACCCAATAATCTATGTACTTGATTGTCTATGGTTTGTGCTTGATTATTGGGAGTGTGCGCTTTGACTCAAAAATTGTGCCTACATTCCATAGATCTAATATAAAAATCCAAACTACATATTTTATATTCTCCCTTTGGACATTTAATAGAAAAATCAGGCGCAGATTTTTGTTCAAAGCGCGTACTCATAATAAAAACTCCTTGGGTTGTACCATAGAATAAGTAGTGCTCTCTCTGTTTAGGGAATGTACAATAGCCTAGACAGCATAGATTAAATACGGAGAACTAAATCTATGTACAATAGTCTGTGAATTAACCTCGAACCACACCACAGCTACTAGACAGAGAAAGCTATAGACGACGAGATAATTCATCTCATTCTTTCAAGAAAGAGAACTACTTATGCGTGCTTCATGCAAATAAGGGAGACCGCACTATAGATTTGCTGTCCCTTATCGCGTGCCGGTTTTTTCGTTGTTTAGCGCAACATTGCGCTAAACAAACTTTGGCAGCTAGCAGCAGTTTCGGAAGATTTTGTGAAAAACTTGCTTGAAACTAAATTATTACCTGGAAAAATTATGTTTCATCTATTGTAAATCAATAATAACAAATGAATGTTATGGATTTCTCTATCAAAATGGATCGGTGTAGTGTATTTTGGTGCAAAAGTGGCAGTGATCAAAACATTCCGGATTTGTCTTTTCATTCGTAAGTATCGTACTTTTGACGAGGTATTTATTCAAAAATGGATTATTAACTAGACTTCCACAATAAATAACAACATTTAGAGCAGAAATCTGTAAGAAAATAAGCCAAAAAGTGAAATTCAATTTTGTTTTGTTTTGTTTGGTGTTGCCGGCATTTGAAATGAATTTTGCCCACTGCACATTAATTTTTGGCTCAACTTTCATTTATTTGTAGTGAGCTAGGCGGCTGAAACTTTTGTCACAGATAGGTCTATATCTAGGAAGCCTAAATCTAAAATGGCGTAGTGCGGAACCAAATAGTTTTTGAGATATGATTATTTGAAAATTCAAATTTTTTACTTAATTTCGTCAAACTTGATGACACTGCGGGCAATTTTTTTTTCATCACTGAATATCAAAAATATGATCTTCTTCTTTTTATTTATGGCCTCTGTGGTATTTTTTGGTAATTCGACTTTGACAATGATATTTCTCGTTGTTATTGTAATACATTGAATATACAGTGGGTTATTAGATTTTTTACAACCACCTGGAAATCCTTCCCGCCGCAGTAGGTTCTAGGACACCCCAACTCGAGTAGCAAAGGTTCTAGATATATCACAGAACTGACGCAGATCACCCCGATGCCACGTAGTCTTGTGGTCCCTATGCGTAGATTGGATATAAAAAATGTGGAACCAGAAATTCGCGTGGAAGATCCTGAGTGGAGCTAGCCCGCGAGGACGAGTGGACGAAGCGACACTCAGGGCCGACGAGGTCAAATAACCGAATCAAATATCCATTTTTATGATTTGAAACTGTTTTTAAACTGATCGTAGGTCATAGGTCCCTCTCCCGGAAGTGTGTTTTGACGTATATTGTTTAATTTTTGTTGTCTCGTTAACCTCAAAACTTAATAATTTTTTTCTCAGAAACTGTGAGATTCCCCCTTTTAGAGGGAGAGTCCTCACTCCCTCCCTGCCCTTCCCCACCCCATAAGTTCATTACATATACAGGAAAGTCGTTTCATTTTTTATTAGAACTTTAAATTATATAATTTCTTTGGTTCATTATTATTTGCATAGCCCGGTTTAAAGATGATGTTTTAATTTCAGGATAAAAAACCAAAGGGCCACGTAATTCAATGGATGGTAACTGAAAATACACCTGTATGTCTCCAGTTATGTGAATCTTCGTAAGTATAAAAAACTTAAGTCTATTTTGATACTGATTTTATCGTTTAAAAGTCATGTGCTATATTTGGTCAACCTTGACTAACCGAGGTCTTAATGAATGTATAGGAAAATAGACCACGAAAACCAAAGAATTCATTATTTTTTTATATGTTGTGCTATTAAATGTTAGGTTATTGTCATTATTATTATTATTATTATTATTATCATACCTACAATGGTAGAATTCGTTCATTTTTGTCTTGGTTTAAAACTGTTTTTTTTTTTATTTCAGACTAGAGAACCAGAGGCTACGTTAAATCAACGGATCATTCAGATTTAAAACGGATTCGGGATTCGTCAGTCACAACTGACAGCATTTTCTGACAATTCACCTATATGCCCCCAATTATTTAAATCTGCCACAGTAAGTAAGTATCAAAAAGCCTAAGCTATATTTTATCAAAACCGGGTAAGTGAAACCCAAGATACTGCTTGCCTTCTCCGAAGTACCCGAAAATTTAATTAGCTAGTTGTGGCTTCAATTCCCACTGCGGGGCAAGTGTTTGCATGTTCTGTTTGGGGCTACATGATGTTGTGTGATTACGTCCCGCATTATTTATTTATTTACAATGGACTTTGGCTGACAGGAAAGAAACACTTTAATGTTAGCTCCAGTTTTCAAAAAGTTTTCACAAAGATTTTATACTAGCTTCTGCCCGCGGCTTCGCACGCATGGTACCTGGATAAAAAATAGCCTATAATGTTATTCTTGGTGTAGCTCTACATAATGTGCAATGACAATTTGTTATATAGGTGCACCTAGTTAACTACCTACAAAGCCTCGGTACTATATAACCATATTGCTAAATTGACCCTTAGACAGGGTTTATGTGAGATACCTTACCTAGAACCTGTAACATAATGCAATTGAACACCATGTAATTTACTCCGGTGATCTTCGCAGTTCATCTTCGTTAAGCAACACTCCGCCCGGACACTACTTATATGGGTGATCTGGATGGCATTTAGATCTGAGCGCTTTCGCCCTTCGGAAGGCACGTTAAGATGTTCTTCCCGGCTTTTTCAGTTGTTAGCCATGTCGGAGGCTTTCGGGTGGCCTAAAAATTCCGACATCAGAGTTGGCCACTACTTCATACGAAGAAGAAGAAGACCAATATGTTCCATGCCTCAATTCATATGTTTCATCATTATCATCAGCAGCAGCATTAATAGCTTGTTATATTTCCCAGCCAGAACGATGAAGACCTTGTAAAAGCAATAAATTTATTGTATTGTATTGTATTTGTATCTAAATTTTGCGTGAGGGAGAAATTAACAATACTCAATACCTTTCGCCTTTATTATATTAGTAAGATTGCTAGCCTTTTATGTACGTATTTTCTACAGATTACATTTGTTATGTTTAAATACCAAAATTAATTTCTGATTACTGTTTTTAGGGTAAATCACCATCATACACACCACGAAGGCTGCGGAAAAAATTTGCGTTGGACTGCTAAGCTATTAGAAGATACGCGCAAAACTGCGAGCTCTTGGGGAAAAAAGTTGGCGTTTTATAAAAAAGTAGGGAATTTAGAAAATATGATTGCTGAATCGAAAGCATATTTTCTAAATGTTGAAGTTTTGGAGAAATAAAAATATATTTCCTATAAAAATATATTTCATTTTGATATGTAGGAATTTTGAAAGCGTATACAAGAAACATAAAGACATGCGTGAATGACAACTTAGGACACAAATAAATAATAGGATATTTTTGCCGTTCTGTAAAAAATCAATGCAAAATATATCTTTATTCATGTCCGTTAAAATATTCAATAGTCTCCCCGAAGACATGAAAGATTTGACACTTAGCCTTTTTAAAATAAGACTTTACAAATGGCTTGTAGATAAATGCTTTTATACGATTAAATTGAATGTATTAAAAGTAAATAATAATTTACTATTTTTATTTCTTCATTTGAATTGTTAGTTTTCATTTTGACATATATTTATTAAGTAATCTCGATTGTCAACTTAATTATTGTTAATTAAAATTAACCGATATTAATGATAATTAATGACATATATACATATAACTATTTAATATTTGCACGCTTTTGTAATGAAGTATAAGTATGCGATCCACATAGCCTTTAAGATTTTCCTTTGTAATTACCATACTTATATGCAAATAAATATAATTTGATTTGATTTGATTTAAAAATTATATAGGTAGGTGCATTCAATCAAATTTGCTAAACATCCTTCCTTCCCTAACATATTATCAAAAGTCATTAAAACTTGTTAGTGAAGGTAGATTATAAATGAAAAAAAAATTCGTGTAAATGAAAAAATTGATAGATTAATACTTTACCTGCAGTATTTATTGATAGATTAATACTTTTCCTGCATGACATTAATTTCTTGTTAGATTTATATTTTACCCATTATCATCATCAGCCTATAGCAGTCCATTGCTGGACATAGGCCTCCCCTAATGAGCGCCTGAGTCCCTGTCCTGAGCTCGATGCATCCAGCTTCTACCAGCAGCATTTCGCAGATCGTTACCACCTGGCCGGAGTGCGTATTATCAGTATATTTTACCCAAATCTATGGAAATTTTAATTATGTGGCAACCCTGCCGTTGAAATGAGAAAGACTAGGGTGGCCACGCAAACTATAAATCTATATTTATACTTAATCTATGCCACAGCTACTATAGATGCACAGACTATTGAATAAGGTAATAAACAGATAATAAACGAACGAACGAATCAAAGAACGAATCGTATCAATCAATGAGAATACCATAGATTAAGTATATATATAGATTTATAGTTTGCGTGGCCACCCTAGTCTTTCTCATTTCAACTGCAAGGTTGCCACATAATTAAAATTTCCATAGATTTGGGTAAAATATACTGATAATACGCCTTCCTGCCAGGTGGTAACGATCTGCGAAATGCTGCTGGTAGAAGCTGGATGCATCGAGCTCAGGACAGGGACTCAGGCGCTCATTAGGGGAGGCCTATGTCCAGCAATGGACTGCTATAGGCTGATGATGATAATGGGTATAATATAAATCTAACAAGAAATAAATGTCATGCAGGTAAAGTATTAATCTATCAATTAATACTGCAGGTAAAGTATTAATTAATAGATTAATTGCATGACGAAATTTTATTCATTTATAATCTACCTTCACTAACAAGTTTTAATGACTTTTGATAATATGTTAGGGAAGGAAGGATGTTTAGCAAATTTAATTGAATGCACCTACCTATATAATTTTCAAATCAAATCAAATCAAATTATATTTATTTGCATAAAAGTATGGTAATTACAAAGGAAAATCAGGCTATGTGGATCGCATACTTATACTTCATTACAGAAGCGTGCAAATATTAAATTGTTATATGTATATATGTCATTAATTATCATTAATATCGGTTAATTTTAATTAACAATAATTAAGTTGACAATCGAGATTACTTAATAAATATATGTCAAAATGAAAACTAACAATTCAAATGAAGAAATAAAAATAGTAAATTATTATTTACTTTTAATACATTCAATTTAATCGTATAAAAGCATTTATCTACAAGCCATTTGTAAAGTCTTATTTTAAAAAGGCTAAGTGTCAAATCTTTCATGTCTTCGGGGAGACTATTGAATATTTTAACGGACATGAATAAAGATATATTTTGCATTGATTTTTTACAGAACGGCAAAAATATCCTATTATTTATTTGTGTCCTAAGTTGTCATTCACGCATGTCTTTATGTTTCTTGTATACGCTTTCAAAATTCCTACATACAAAAACGAATAGAATTATAGGAAATATATTTTTATTTCTCCAAAACTTCAACATTTAGAAAATATGCTTTCGATTCTGCAATCATATTTTCTAAATTCCCTACTTTTTTATAAAACGCCAACTTTTTTCCCCAAGAGCTCGCAGTTTTGCGCGTATCTTCTAATAGCTCAGCAGTCCAACGCAAATTTTTTCCGCAGCTTTCGTGGTGTGTATGATGGTGATTTACCCTAAAAACAGTAATCAAAAATTAATTTTGGTATTTAAACATAACAAATGTAATCTGTAGAAAATACGTACATAAAAGGCTAGCAATCTTACTAATATAATAAAGGCGAAAGGTATTGAGTATTGTTTATTTCTCCCTCACGCAAAATTTAGATACAAATACAATACAATACAATAAATTTATTGCTTTTACAAGGTCTTCATCGTTCTGGCTGGGAAATATAACAAGCTATTAATGCTGCTGCTGATGATAATGATGAAACATATGAATTGAGGCATGGAACATATTGGTCTTCTTCTTCTTCGTATGAAGTAGTGGCCAACTCTGATGTCGGAATTTTTAGGCCACCCGAAAGCCTCCGACATGGCTAGCAACTGAAAAATCCGGGAAGAACATCTTAACGTGCCTTCCGAAGGGCGGAAGCGCTCAGATCTAAATGCCATCCAGATCACCCATATAAGTAGTGTCCGGGCGGAGTGTTGCTTAACCAAGATGAACTGCGAAGATCACCGGAGTAAATTACATGGTGTTAAATTGCATTGTGTTACAGGTTCTAGGTAAGGTATCTCACATAAACCCTGTCTAAGGGTCAATTTAGCAATATGGTTATATAGTACCGAGGCTTTGTAGGTAGTTAACTAGGTGCACCTATATAACAAATTGTCATTGCACATTATGTAGAGCTACACCAAGAATAACATTATAGGCTATTTTTTATCCAGGTACCATGCGTGCGAAGCCGCGGGCAGAAGCTAGTATAAAATCTTTGTGAAAACTTTTTGAAAACTGGAGCTAACATTAAAGTATTTCTTTCCTGTCAGCAAAAGTCCATTGGAAATAAATAAATAAATAAATAATGCGGGACCTTATCACACAACATCATGTAGCCCCAAACAGAACATGCAAACACTTGCCCCGCAGTGGGAATTGAACCCACAACTAGCTAATTTAATTTGCGGGTACTTCGGAGAAGGCAAGTAGTATCTTGGGTTTCACTTACCCGGTTTTGATAAAATATAGCTTAGGCTTTTTGATACTTACTTACTGTGGCAGATTTAAATAATTGGGGGCATATAGGTGAATTGTCAAAAAATGCTGTCAGTTGTGACTGACGAATCCCGAATCCGTTTTAAATCTGAATGATCCGTTGATTTAACGTAGCCTCTGGTTCTCTAGTCTGAAATTAAAAAAAACAGTTTTAAACCAAGACAAAAATGAACGAATTCTACCATTGTAGGTATGATAATAATAATAATAATAATAATAACAATAACCTAACATTTAATAGCACAACATATAAAAAAATAATGAATTCTTTGGTTTTCGTGGTCTATTTTCCTATACATTCATTAAGACCTCGGTTAGTCAAGGTTGACCAAATATAGCAAATGGCTTTTAAACGATAAAATCAGTATCAAAATAGACTTAAGTTTTTTATACTTACGAAGATTCACATAACTGGAGACATACAGGTGTATTTTCAGTTACCATCCATTGAATTACGTGGCCCTTTAGTTTTTTATCCTGAAATTAAAACGTCATCTTTAAACCGGGCTATGCAAATAATAATGAACCAAAGAAATTATATAATTTAAAGTTCTAATAAAAAATGATACGACTTTCCTGTATATGTAATGAACTTATGGGGTGGGGAAGGGCAGGGAGGGAGTGAGGACTCTCCCTCTAAAAGGGGGAATCTCACAGTTTCCGAGAAAAAAATAAATTAAGTTTTGAGGTTAACGAGACAAAAAAAATTTAACAATATACGCCAAAACACACTACCGGACTACTACGGACCTATGACCTATGATCAGTTTAAAAACAGTTTCAAATCATAAAAATGGATATTTGATTCGGGTATTTGACCTCGTCGGCCCTGAGTGTCGCTTCGTCCACTCGTCCTCGCGGGCTAGCTCCACTCAGGATCTTCCACGGGAATTTCTGGTTCCACATTTTTTATATCCAATCTACGCATAGGGACCACAAGACTACGTGGCATCGGGGTAATCTGCGTCAGTTCTGTGATATTGCTACTCAAGTTGGGGTGTCCTAGAACCTACTGCTGCGAGAAGGATTTCCAGGTGGTTGTTAAAAATCTAATAACCGACTGTCTATTCAACGTATTACATTAACAACGAGAAATATCATTGTCAATGTCGAATCACCAAAAAATACCACAGAGGCCATAAATAAAAAGAAGATGAATTTTCAAATAATCATACCTCAAAAACTATTTGATTCCGCACTACACCATTTTAGATTTAGGCTTCCTAGATATAGACCTATCTGTGACAAAAGTTCCAGCCGCCTAGCTCAATACAAATAAATGAAAGTTGAGCCAAAAATTAATGTGCAGTGGGCAAAATTCATTTCAAATGCCGGCAACACCAAACAAAACAAAACAAAATTGAATTTCACTTTTTGGCTTATTTTCTTACAGATTTCTGCTCTAAATGTTGTTATTTATTGTGGAAGTCTAGTTAATAATCCATTTTTGAATAAATACCTCGTCAAAAGTACGATACTTACGAATGAAAAGACAAATCCGGAATGTTTTGATCACTGCCACTTTTGCACCAAAATACACTACACCGATCCATTTTGATAGAGAAATCCATAACATTCATTTGTTATTATTGATTTACAATAGATGAAACATAATTTTTCCAGGTAATAATTTAGTTTCAAGCAAGTTTTTCACAAAATCTTCCGAAACTGCTGCTAGCTGCCAAAGTTTGTTTAGCGCAATGTTGCGCTTAACAACGAAAAAACCGGCACGCGATAAGGGACAGCAAATCTATAGTGCGGTCTCCCTTATTTGCATGAAGCACGCATAAGTAGTTCTCTTTCTTGAAACAATGAGATGAATTATCTCGTCGTCTATAGCTTTCTCTGTCTAGGGAGAATACAAACTACTCGTGTTTCCACCAATAAACTTTCATTTTGTTCACATTATTTTTCGGAGTGCTGCATGCGGAGCAAACAATTTATTTTGTAGCTCCAATAGTGTGTCGTGTGTCGCAACTATGATATTTTTTTAAATCTATTTTATAATTGGATCTTTTGTCGGTTTCCGACCATGTCAGTTCCATACCGAGTTCATTATAAAGGGTGTTTTTTATAGAGGTAGAGAACTTTAAGTTGGCAATTTTTTTTTAACTGGCGGCCATTTTGTCAGCTGTCAAGTGATTTATGTTTAGTTTGGTTTGGCATTCATATATGAATAGACTGACGCCTGAACAACGATTCCAAATTATGCAAATTTATTTTGAAAATCATGGTCACAGATTTATAAGTCTAGTACTAAAGTAATCATGGTTCTGTTCAAAATACATATCGCGCACTACGTCCATTTTAGGTCAACATAATCGCCCATCAGAGCAATTAATTCGATTAACTATGGAACGTTTTCGCGCCACGTTTACTTTAAATGATAATACGCATCCAGAGAGACGTTGTACAGTGCGTACATAAGAAGTCATCGCTGCTGTAGAACGTAGCGTAGAGGAAGACTTGTGAGAGACAACCACGAAATTGTACCTATTGTTTGCGGATGACACGTCACTTTTATTTAAATTAAAGCGACGGCAGACCAATTTTGACGACGTGAACAATGCAATAGCGAAAGTTGTTAACTGGTTCGATGTAAATAATTTATTACTGAACGAGACTAAAACAAAATGTATGAGATTTATATTACCAAATGTTAAACAAGTTAAACCTAACATTAAAATAAAAGATGAAGATCTAAATCTTGTGGACAGTACTGTATTTTTAGGCATAACTTTAGATAATAAGCTTCAATGGGGCGCTCACATAGATGGGTTGTCGAACAGACTCAGTTCTGCAGCATACGCTGTCAAAAGAATCCGTCAACTTACTGACGTAGAAACGGCTAGACTAGTTTATTTCAGCTACTTCCATAGCATTATGTCGTACGGCATTTTGTTGTGGGGGAATGCTGCAGATATCAACACCATATTTGTGTTGCAGAAGAGGGCTGTTCGTGCAATTTATAATATGGGTCCCAGAGAATCACTTAGAACTAAGTTTAAAGAAATAAATGTTATGACAGTGCCGTGCCAATATATATATGAAAACTTAATGTATGTCCGAAAACATATTAACATGTTCAAGAAAAATAGCGACTATCATAATGTTAACACTAGAAATAAAGATAAACTAGCTGTTCCCACTGTAAGGCTCCATAAAGTTAGTCAATCTTTTAAAGGGATGTCTGTACGATTTTTTAACAAAATCCCAAATGATGTGATTAATCTATCTGTAAATAAATTCAAAAATGTTGTTAAACGTAATCTATGTAATAAAGCTTATTATAAAATATCTGATTATTTAGATGACAAAAAGCTTGGGATGAAACTGCCTCCAACTCCATCAAAAACAATGTAATAGATATGAAGTACAATGACGTTAAAAAAATATTTAAATATTATAGCCAAGCAGAGTTTCTTGCCAATTCTTCTCTGTTTGGTCACGTTACGAATTGGTGGTAAATTAAAAAAAATGACGTTTCAAAGTGTACTATACAGTTCCTACTGAATAAATGATTTTTGACTTTTTGACTTTTGAAGACACGAATCAGTATATCCGCCATCGTGCACAGGAATTGGATATGTGTCCATCCACTTTATGGAAGATTTTGCGGAAAGATCTTGGTTTTTTCGTGCTTACAAAATCCAACTCGTCTAAGAATTGAAGCCGCACGATCACCTAACAAGGCGTAGATTCGTTGAATGGGCCCAAAACAAGATTGCTGTTGATCCCGATTTTCATAAGCTAATTTTGTTTAGCGATGAAGCTCACTTTTGTTTGAATGGATACGTCAATAAACAAAACTGCCATATTTGGAGTGATGATACTTCTCAAGTGTATGTGGAGACACCGTTACACCCAGAAAAACTGACTGTTTGGTGTGCTTTATGGGCTGGTGGAATTATTGGTCCGTACTTCTTTGAAAATGATGCTGGTCAAAACTTTACAGTCAATGGTGACCGCTATAAAGCCATGATTACTGACTTTTTGGTTCATCAATTGAACAATCATGATGTGCAGGAGCAGTGGTTTCAACAAGACGGCGTAACATGTCACACAGCTCGTGCCACACTTGATTTATTGAAGGAAACGTTTGGTAACCGCATAGTTTCACGTTTCGGACCTGTGAATTGTCCTCCAAGGTCATACAATTTATAGCTATTCCCTAGACTATTTTCTGGGGGATTTGTGAAGTTGCTAGTCTACGCCCATAAGCCCGAAACGATTGACCACTTGGAGGACAACATTCGCGTTATTGCCGATATACGGCCAGAAATGTTGGAAAAAGTCATCGAAAATTGGAAGTCCAGATTTGACTTCGTCCGAGCCAGCCGTGGCGGTCATATGCCAGAAGTCATATTTAAATTATAAATGCCAAAAGATTATCTTTCGAATAAAGTAAATTTCATGTGAATTTAAAAATACATCTATGTTTTATTCCATTTTAAATTTCTATACCTCTAGAAAAAACGCCCTTTACATGTATGTTATAACATTATGTATCTTTAACCAGCCCATCTAAGGGTATAGCATGCTTTTGCTTATGTGGTATTTGCTGCCTCTGAGGTAGGAGCAGATAATACACTCTGGAACAGACCCACTTCTATCCAATTAATATTTAGTGCTCTCTCTAACTCTTCCCTCATAGATGCGCTTCGGAAACATTTCATTAGGAGGTGATATATATCCCCATTTACGCCACATGTCTCACAGTTGGGTGAATTTATTAATTTCATCATAAACATAAATCCGCTCAAAGGCATATGCCCAGAGCCTAGTCTATGGGCTGTTACAATGAATTTTTGTTTTACTGTAGTGTTTGCGAACCAAGGCATATGAGGTGGCTCACTTTGGAGGGTTCTGTACCAGATTCCTTTCACCCGTGAAGCAACATCGAAATATTCTTTCCACTTCGATCTTGGATTAGTTTTGTACTTAAATAGGAAATCAGAATGTTCAGGTATAAAACTACTTCAGTCCCATGCGATATTGCTTCTCGGGTGAGAGTGTCAGCCATCTCATTGCCACTTATGCCGACATGCGATGGGATCCACTGCAATCCAAGAGTCACCCCCTAGGATACCAATGCTAGGACCTTATCTAAGATATTGTAAGCTATCGATGTGCCTCTGCATCCAGAGGCGCATCGAGCTACATGCTGTAAGGCACTTCTGCTATCTGTCAGAATGATAACCTTCTTCAATCCTGCACCAATAACATAAGAGAGAGCCTCCGAGATTGCGAATAGTTCCATTGACATGATACAGATATTTGTGTCATTTACAAATTTGAACATCTCTTTTGTATTACGGAAGGGATCATAAAATGCGGCACCACTGCCTTTTTTGGTTTTTGACCCATCAGTGTATATCTTGTGCCATCCATCATATTTATTGTAGAACATATTATAATGTATTGCATTTAAGAATTTTAGAATCATATTTATTTCATATTGATATTTGAAACCCAGGTGTCTAATTTCAATGGATTTTCAATGGATTACATGTGTTCAGTATCTCATTTTTAGTAGATTTATAAGTTTCAACGAGTAATGAATTTCTATTCCTACGATGGTACGATTCAATCGATAGCTTCCTAATCACATCAATAGTTATGCTATTTATCCACGTTTGAGCCTTAAGGCAGTATTTTGTGGCCAGATACTCTCTGCGCAGATTAGCGGGGGCAAACACAATTCAGATTCCATTACATGGATGGGAGTGGTTTTGATGAACCCTCCTGCAATATGCATGGCTACATTTTGAACTCTGTTCTACTTACTTAGATGGGTCTTTGCGGCACTATCATAAATAAAACAAGCATAATCAATTCTGCTTCTTACTATTGAAATGTAAAGCCTACGAAGATGTTTAGGATGCACCTCCCCATGATGCTCCAGCTAGGACTTTAATTATGTTTGTGAGCCCTAATGTCATAGCTTGTACTTCTTTAATGTGTCTATTCCATCGGAGTGAGCTATCCAGTCAGATTCTTGAAATAATCGACTATCGCAATCTTATGATTATTGACAACTACGTCTACCCGATCTCTCCTCCACCCTTTACCAAATCGACAGAGTTGCGTTTTAGTGGCGGAAATTTCCAGACCACTGGGGATGTTTTCGTCAATTTAAATTGCTTCAGCTTCAGGTCGAGCTACACACTCCTGTGAAGATCTTTGCTCCGGGATGTAGACTGCCATTTTTGCTCTCATTATCTGTCTTCTTATTGTATCGTTACATTTCCAAGAACCTCAGGACTGCTATCTTGTATGTGCAGTTTTGCTCACACATAATTTGTCTAATTTTTCTCTCTTTTACCTTGGGACATACCTTTTCAAAGGCCATGTGGTAACTTCTGCAGTTTGCACATCTGTATTCTGTGGTTTCACAGTTTTCATGATCTCCGCAGCACCTCAGGCATTTTTAAGCTATTGCATAGCTTCTATCGAGGGCCTTGAGCGCGGGGACCGAATCCAGAAATTCCGAAACGAAAAAAAACCGCACGCTCCCCACTCCGACGGGCACGGAGGTGTGGCTTGAAGGCCGTGCATTGTCTAACGTCGTTTCTTTTCGGCAGTCTTCGACACGGTGTTTGTGTGCGTGCAACTAGACGTATTTTTATTTAATAAAAGAAAAAAAATTGTTTTCTTATCGGTCACCACGCTCAAAAAGTGTCATCATCATCATCATCATCAGCCTATCGCAGTCCACTGCTGGACATAGGCCTCCCCTAATGAGCGCCATTGCGCCCTGTCCTGAGCTCGACGCATCCAGCTTCTACCAGCAGCCTTTCGCAGATCGTCACCCCACCTGGCCGGCGGGCGTCCTACACTACGTTTGCCGAGCCGCGGTCTCCACTCAAGAACTCGTTTACCCCATCGGTTATCGGTTCTTCGGCAGATATGGCCAGCCCACTGCCACTTCAGCTTGCTAATTCTCTGAGCTATGTCGACAACTTTAGTTCTATGTCGGATAAACTCATTGCGGATTTTATCCTTCAGAGAAACCCCGAGCATAGCTCGTTCCATAGCTCGCTGAGCGACTTTAAACTGGTGGACTAGTCGAACTGTGAGTGTCCACGTTTCGGCTCCGTATGTCATGACGGGTAGGACGCACTGATTGAAAACTTTTGTTTTCAAACATTGCGGTATGGGTGACGAGAAAACTCGACGTAGTTTTCCAAATGCTGCCCAACCCAGCTGAATCCTCCTCTTGGCCTCCTTCTCGAAGTTGTTTCTACCCAACTGCAATATCTGCCCGAGGTATGTATACTCCGAAACAACTTCAAGAAGGTGTCCATTAACGACGACAGGACTCGGATCAATTCGGTCATTGACCATAACTTTGGTCTTGTCCAAATTCATGCCGAGACCTATCTTTCGCAAAAAGTGTAACTTGAATTAATATCAAAGAAAAATAAATACTGCATAAAAAAAAAAAAATATAATTGCATAAGTTGATACAAAATGCTATGCAATAGCTTTATCGCGGCAGTCCCCGAGTGCCACACGTCTTTTTATTTCTAAGAGCGTGGGCATATGCGTGTAATGTGGCCAAATTTCCAGCATGTTGAGCACTGCGTGGTTGGGAAGGTGTAAGGTTCTACTTTAAAGCGGCAGCCATAACCATAAATATATTGAGGTAGGGTAGCTAGTCGGAATACGTGCGCTCGCTGTCAGGTGACGTGCGCGAATGCTATGAATTTTATTCGCATCATAGAGCAATGTTATATTGTATGCAATAAGCCATTGACTTAATTTAACTTACTGTTCGGACAAGCTGCTAAGCATTCAGAAAAAAAGTACCTACCGTTCCCGGGAGATAAGAAAATAACTTTCAATGCTTATACAGAGTGAAGAAGACTCTTTTGCTTCTTTTTTTCAATGTGAGCCGCGGGCAACAATAGCTTATCTAAAAATATGGTGATCAAGGTCTACCGATGCGGCAGGAAAGAGAAATTAGGATTTGTAGTTTTTTTTTTTATATACCTGTTGAAATCACAACACGGTTTTTTTGACATTATTTCGGACTATTTTGTACTTCGGAGTTAGTTATAGTTCCGGATCTTTTTTTCCATAGATTAAGTATTCTCTGTCTAGGTTTTTTTCTGTTTCATTGAATTGACTGCCCTGCGCCTGCCGGCAACACTGCGGCGCGGGGCGGCTCGGCTGGTTTACTGAATTTTCTTTGCCGCCTGCTTTTGCTTTTTCAACAATTTCGCGCCTCAAATTGTATTATAGTATTTTTATGAACCCTAAATCACACCATGGGTGCATATTTATCTGAACCCGTTACCGAAAAAGTGTCTAGCGATGAAGCTAACGACAAGTTGGTTTGCGGAGCGAGCTCCATGCAAGGATGGCGTGCCAATCAAGAGGTAAGTTCCTGGTTGGCAAAATGTTTTTTGCTTGTGCTATAATAAATAACGTGTTCCCTATGGTTTTGCTCAGATGAAAGTAACTTTGACTCATTCGTATACATTTTACGGCTAGGGCATAATGTTTTATTTCTGGTGTGCAGTGCCGTAAGCCAAATTTTACTGTACGTACCGTGTGGACTTAGTACGCCGCGAAATGCAAATTACAAAACAATTGTGCAGCATTATGAGCTTTAGTGAGCTTGAAGTTTAAGATGAGGTCCTACTTCCAGGTAACCAAGTAAAATATGTATATAAACTTGCAAATAATTTGATTATAGATGCCTTGCATACTGTTTTGCACAATTGGGTGCCCTTTTTTGTTCAAGCCACCCAGAAGCTAATCATTAAGCTGATTGTCTTTAGGAGAGACTGTATTCAGTAGGGAAATTGAGAATTTGTAGGTTGTGGGTATCTCCGGTAAAGTTCACCTGCCTTAGTATCATATGTTACCTAGTATAAACATAGTTTATGAAGCTAATTTCTATTTTCCCCAATAAAAACATAATTCTTACAAAATAATTTAAATTGGCACAGTTCGCAAAAAGCTAAACTAAACTGAAAGTTTAGAGGTCAGAAAAAGGTCTTACAACTTTAGAGAGATAAGGTCTTTTATGAAAAGTACCTTAAGCGGCTTTGAGATTCAACTCAATAATATTATGATAAAATGTAATTTTTAGTGTTCCATACCCAGAGGGTAAAAACGGGACCCAATAACCAACACTCCACTCTCCATCTGTCCGTCTGACACCAGGATGTATTTCATGAACTGTGGTAGCTAGACAGTTGAAATTTTCACAGATGATGTATTTCTGTTGCTGATATAACAACACATACTAAAAACAATAAAATAAACATTTAAGTGGGGCTCCTAAACAACAGTACGAATCTTTGTGCGTGAGTCCGACTTGCACGAGACCGCACTTTTTATAAAAAAATATCATAAACATAGACATAGATGTTTCACACTCAAGTCGTTGGTGGCTGGTGGACATATATAATACATGAGGGCAACAGATTTATCCATCTCACATAAACACAGTTTTGTATTTTCTGAGGAATAAAGTAAGATTTTGACAATGCAATAACTACAAGAACTAATCAAAAGATAAACAGATAGATAAATAATTGTACTAACACCAACATAACTGACAATAATAATAATGAAAGTAATGAGAGATCTTATCGCTTAGAGCTACCTCTACAAGATACTGCAAACTGAATCTAATCTATTGTTTCAGGATGCTCATAACACCATTCTAGATTATGACACAAACACAGCACTCTTTGCTGTTTATGATGGCCATGGAGGAGCAGAAGTGGCTCTGTACACATCACAGAAACTGCCAAATTATATAAAAGCCACAGAAGCTTACAAGAATGGAGATCTCTCAAAAGCGCTGGAGGATGCCTTCTTAGGGTTTGATGCTACCATCCCAACTCCAGAGGTTATGGAGATTCTGAAAGAGATGGCTGGTGAGAATTTATTTTTTAAGGGGTTTTATATGAGCTGGTAGAAGCTGGATGCATCAAGCTGAGGACAGGGTGCAATGGCGCTCATTGAGGGAGGCCTATGTCCAGCCATCGACTGCTATAGGCTGATGATGACCTGGTAAGTTAAAATAGTTTTTCTACACTGGCAGCACCAACCCAAACATTGCTATTATTTTGCCATAAGCTTGATGCAGAAGGAATAAAAGCAAGTCAAAGCTATGCCCTAACCGGTGCTGGTGAACATAGAGGGTTGTGTTCTTCAGCGCTCAAAGCATTAAATCATATTTTTTTTTTATTTACATTAATTCTTAACGTGACTTGACAGAAAAATCGGGAAGAAACTCTGCTTGGCTTATATTTTGAGTAGTAGTAGACTGTTGGCTTTGCTCGGCAGGTACCTAAGAAAGTACCCAAATAAGCTTTGTGTTATTCCAGTGTGCAAAATTTCAGCTCAAACCATCAGTAGATTTGGTGTGAAGGAGTGACAAATATTTCACATTTCAAAAACTTTCCATTCAAATATTAGTATGATTTAATTAAAATATTAGTAGATCTATTTAAAGTATCGCAAATAATGTGTAACCCTTACTTATCTTTTTCTCTAAGAATACAACTATTTAAAAATCTTGTTTACCTACATAGTACGAATCTATTATTGGCATTAAGATTAGTCTACATTATTCATAAATTTTATATATTCAAAGTGCTGTAGATTCAGTGATTAATAAAAAATTACAACATTCATATGAACTAAGGCCTCAAATAGTAACTCAGTTGCACACCCAAATGGTCGGCACCAGACCTTTATTTGCAAACTTGGCGATTTCATCTGTTGAAATTCAAAGAACATCAATTGACAAAGTGTTAATTGATGTTTGTAAAAAGAGGACCGGTGCTTATCATTTCGGTGGGAAACTGACTAAATGACGCCTCTGGTCTTTTAATGCATGTATTAGGCAAGATACAACATGTGAACATCAGATGACTTGTGAGCATGAAACAGTAGTATTATATGTTATTTTTAGAGTAAAACAATATGTAGTCTGAGTAAGAGAATAATAAAATATCACCTTTTTCAGGTGAAACAAATCCTCCCGGTCATATTGACGAAATGGAAGATTGTTCAGAAGATGAAAATGTGAGCACATTGTACCGTGATGCTCGCCTTCCACTGCAGGTAATTTTATTTCAGAACTGGCACTGGCAAATTCATGCTGAATGTATACTACAACAAGAACAACACCAGCCGAATCAGTCCACTGTTGGACATAGGCATGCATATATAAGAAAAGGGGAATATGCCCATAATCCCCATACTGGGCATGCCACCACCTGCATGTGTTGCCCGGCGTAAGCGGCCAGTGGATTAACAATCAAATTTGTTTGAGATAGCATTTAGGAAGCTGATGCTACCCCCGCGAGTTCTAATGAGTAGTGAAGATCTCTTCTTTGGCCAAATGGCATCAAAGGTGTCGACACGAATACAGTTATACAGCAGGTAGCAACCACGGGCATGTGAGGTTGGCTTGGCTTCCAAAGATAAAGGTTTGAATCCCTTGAATGTATAAATTACCCAATATTAGTAACAGTGATAAAACCAAAACAAAAGACCTTTTTTTGTGTCTAAGGCTGGCATTTATATACCAATCTTAGCTCTGAGTCTAAGTTTGAAAGGTGTCCAAGTCAAAATTTATTATAGAAAATTGTAATTTTTACCACATAATTCAGATCATACCAACTGATTTGTACCAAGCCATCCAATAATTTTTTCTTATTTTTCTGTATCCAACAATGGGACTATGCAGGCTAGCTGGATATGGCATAGCGTGCAATTATTAGACCAGTTTATTTAATTGTACTTGTAACTGTTGTAGTCATAAGAATTATTCTATGAAAAACTTAAGGGGCCTCCGGACGAATTGCCCATACAAACATAATACCAAAATTATCTCTAATTCAAGCATATTTCCACTATATAATTGTATTATTTGTATTCTGATAGTATTTATCGAGGTTCCTAGATAGTTTTTTTTTTACAAAATACTTACTATTACTTATACTTAAATAAAACATTTTGCACATTTTTATGCCAAAATTGGCCACTTTTCTTTCTCTTTGTTTCGTATTAAAATCAACAATATCTTACGTGTTGTTAAGGAACATAGCTTATATTATCTAGTTACAGAATAACAATACTTTGTAAAGAATACATAAAGTTTTCAGTCATCATTTTTGGTATTACGGAACTAAACCAAAAATTTTGAACGGCCAATATTGCTATCCCGCCCGCACGGCTGAATCATCCATCAGCTATACAGAGATGCGATATCCTTTTTCCGCGCCTCGAATTGAACTTGCGAGTGAGGTTCACTGCATTCTTAACCACATAACATAATTATGCAATACTAGCGGCCCGTCCCGGCTTCGCACGGGTACACACGGCACGGGTAGGGCACTTTTTTACACCTTGGGTTACGTTACTTAGTTTTAGTAAGGATCCCTAATCTTTTGTACCAATAAATATAGCCTATTGAGTAACACTCAAGGTGAATGTAGCTTTCCAATCGTGAAATAATTTTTGATAAAGGTACAGTAGTTTTTGAGTTTATTGATTACAAACATACACACACAAAAATACAAATTTTAACTCTTTATAATATTAGTGTAGATGTAGATTATAAGATGTAAACTGTAAGGTGTACCTCTGTCTAACTCTAATACTAATTATCTTCTAATTGTAATGTTTCATTTAATTCAGGATGTCCTGGCACAGTATGAGAACAAGCTGGCTGGAATCCACCGAGCTAGACTAGAAGCCACCACGCCACTCTCCCCTTGTCTGCGTGCCAAGAAAAATGAAGCTGAAGCAGGTGGTTCAATAATTATTATCACGGCGCTTTTTAATGAGAGACCACCAGAGAACCTCTGGTCTACTCTACAAAACGATATAACTTACGATATATTCGGAACAATATGACAGTGCTCCGAATTATTTCACCATTCCATAATCTCGAAAATGTACGCTATCTGACTGTTAAATTAATATCGTTACTTTTATCGTATCAAAATGATTGAAAATTAACTAAGTAGTGTTCAACACGATTGTTTACGCGATAGAGGTATCGTTTAACGTTTTTTTAGGCAGAGGTCCTGTTTCCTGCTGTGAACCTACTGTGCCTAGCTTTTGCCTGCTGCTTCGCTAGCGTTAAAAGTTACTACTTAAAAATATACTTTTGTTTCCCTTAGGAACAGTACACTATTTTTTTCTGCATGAATGGTACATCCTATGTCCTTTTCTTGTACCCCTGTATGCGAAATTTCATGATGAAGAGTTGAGTTGCGTAGCTAAGGCGTGAAAGCGTAAAAAAAACAAAGCAATACACTCTATTTCGACAACAAATATACTCTATTTCGTGCTTTCGCATACTAGTTTAGAATGTATATCTAGTATTTTTCTTACAACAGGCGCTGGAGCTTCTAGTTCAAATTCAAATGCTGCTGCGGCAGGATCCAGCTCAGAACCCGATGTCGGCGAGGCTTCTTCAAGCAGGAATGGAGTTTCAGAAGAAGCAGGGGGAAGCAAGGCAGAGGATGATACTGGTGGAGTTTCTTCCACCAACAATGACAAGGATTCTAATGGAGAGGTATTAATTTTAGGCTATTATATTTGTGTTTCGTCCTGATGAGAAATGTACCTATGTCTTTTTAATTGCTTAGTATCCTGTCCAAATTTAAGAAATGTTGGAGCAAGTCTTCTATTTTCCCCCCATAAAATGTTGTTTCTAGCTTCATAAACTATTACTCTTCTCTCACTCAATCAATCCGGGTCGTCTACAGTTCTCTTTGCGCGTGTGTGTGCGGAACTGCAGGTAAGGGCCTCGGGCATTTTCCCCATCGCCCTGGCGTCTACTCACGGGGACTACAATCCCCGGGTCACTTGGTTTTGTCCTATGAGGCCTTCCCCGGTTTTCTAGGTGGCTCCTCAGGACACTTCGTTGGTTGGCAGCTGTGGCTACCTCAAACGGTGGTACTCCTTTCTAGTGTTACCATCCATCCTGTCGTTGGTCTTCGTCGGCCTCACGTATACGTGGGTTCGGCGATGCATCCAGCAGCAGTTCACGGGGCAATGGTCGCCAAGGACCACGGGGGTCAGGGGGTCGTGCGTGCAGTGGGGCTATTCCTTGTAGATGCTCGTGTCGACAGTTGTCAGCTTGATCGTACATTCGTCGAGCCAACTGGACGACAAAGTCTTCAATGCTTCCAATTTCTAGGTCCCGGGCGATGACATCATTGCGTACATATCGCCCCGCACCAGTGCATATGCGTAGGGCTATATTTTGTTGGGCCTGTATGCGGTTTTTGTTGGTTTTGGAGCACATCGCGTACCACGCCGGTGCCGCATAGGTTAAGCGCGAACGTATGTACGTCTTGTAAACTCCAACTTTTGTCCTCAGCGGAAGTTTTGATGTTAGGACTGGGTAAAGCATAGCCCTAGCCGAGCGTGCTTGCTGCAGTGTTCGCTCTACTTGTGGTCCCATTCTTAGAGTTCTGTCAATGATTACGCCTAAATAGCGAACTGAGGGTTGCCATTCGACGTCTTGGTTTCTGAGGGAGAGTGGGGGGAGTACAGTGCGCTTTCTTGTCACTAGTATCGAGACTGTCTTGCTAACATTTACCGCCATACGCCAGCGGTCCAACCATGCTGGTAAATGGTCGAGTAGTCGTTGCATGCGTCTGGCGGCTCTTTGTGGACTTTTTGAGGAAGAGAAAAACGCGCTATCATCGGCAAAAAGTGCCAGTATAATGTCTGTCTTTCCTGGTCGCAGCTGGCCTGCCATTGTTGGGATGTCATCAGTGTACAAGGCATATAAAGCCGGTGACAAACAGCTACCCTGAGGAACTCCTGCGGTTATTGGCCTGGGCTGTGAGTCACATCGCTCAACTGAGACATAGAATTCTCGGTCTTCCAAAAAGGACGCGAGTATTTTTGTTATGGCCGGTGGCGTCCTAGACTCCAGTAGCTTATAGATGAGGCCAGCGTGCCATACTCTGTCAAAAGCTTTTTCGATATCCAGGAACACCCTGTAGTAGAGAGTAGATGGAGCACCCGTGTAAGCTGTAGTGTTGTGGAGTGACTACTGCGGAATCCAAACTGTTCCGGACGTGGCTCGATACAGTGTATTAGGCGGCGTAGTAATAGCCGCTCAAATAGCTTGGCTATGTGTGGAAGTAACGTGATAGGTCGATAGCTCGCCGGAAATCTTCTACTAAAGGTAGGCCAGCGTGCCATACTCTGTCAAAAGCTTTTTCGATATCCAGGAACACCCCTACCGTGCAACGTCCGCTATTGAGTTCATGGGCGAGTAGATGGAGCACCCGTGTAAGCTGTAGTGTTGTGGAGTGACTACTGCGGAATCCAAACTGTTCCGGACGTGGCTCGATACAGTGTATTAGGCGGCGTAGTAATAGCCGCTCAAATAGCTTGGCTATGTGTGGAAGTAACGTGATAGGTCGATAGCTCGCCGGAAATCTTCTACCTTTACCCGGTTCTCTCACTCGAGTAGAGTTCATTTTACTTGTCTGTTGTGTTTGTGCTTGTCACAACATTTTGTACAGTGTAATGGATGTCATAGGAAAACTTACAAATCCCATGATAAAATGCTTACGAAATTGCAGGTGTCAACAAGTGAGCCCAAAGAGAAAGCTGCAGAGCCATCTTCAATGGAAGTTGATAAAGTATCCTCAGCTGCTCCTGATAGTTCGGGAGACAATGTCAACATACCCGAACAGAGCGCTGATGCAAAAGCAACACCAGGTAAGTTCCTAGTTAATAATCTTAGGCAAGCTTGTCTTTTTTATGATACCTGAAGATGGACATGGTCCCCTTGATGTAATAGGTAAGTAATGAATAATGATGTAAGTGGTAAACCCTATGATGCAACCTAAAACAAACCCGGAAACAGCTCAACAGTAAAAGCCATGGTGTACATCCCCAGATGAGCCTTGCACAAAGAACTCTACTAATTCTACCATATACAATAAAAAATAGTGAAGAATCATCTTATACCTTTCCTCACTTTTACTTTACTATCTTTTGGATAAAATATTAGCTATAATAGGATAAGAAATTTCAATTTAATTGTGTTTGACAGGTTACGGTGCAGGAGATGGTAGCAATGGTGAGGTCACAGAGTCCAAGCCAATTGGTGAGGAGGATAATATAACATCGTCAAATGGTGCTACCACACCCGCCAAAGGCAAGGGAAAAGGTAACAACTACTGTTTGATACAAATTTATAAAACCATCATCATAAAAGCCTTTCAGCCTTTTTAAAACACTTTCCTACTCAAGCATCAGATCCTGATCACCATCTATCTAAAACCTATTAATCGAGACCATTACAATGAGCCCGAACATGATACCTTTGCCTAGTATAGTATTATGTTATCTGTGCCTTTGCATTAAGTTTGTAAGGATTTTTAAGTGACAGAATACCAAATTTGGATTGATCAGACCTCTAAAAGTTGCTAAGACCCCTTTATCAACAAGAGAAAAGCTGATGATCTTCAAATGACAGGAACACACTCGCCAAACTTATAACATCCTTATTTTTGCGTCGGGATTAAAACATATATGTCCATGGTTACTCGGACTATGGTAGTGGTAGGTAGTACGACATGCGGGTTAAATTCCAATCCTGTGCAAAAATGGGCATAGTATTTATTTTAAAGATTGATAATCGTCACAACATATCTTTGTGCCCAATTGATTCAACCAATGGTACAATCTTCACAACTTTGTCCCAATTGAATTGACCATAAAATTGACAACCAACACAAATTAACATTATAACAAAATAATATTTGATCCAAAATTTAAAACTATTTTGCTACTTGCTAAATTTAGACTTACTTTATATTCTTGTCATTCATTTATATTCTTGTCATTCAGCTTCACCAGTATCCAGCTCGGATAAGGCGGTCCCCGAGCGCCCTAAGAAATCCCATCTGCGTCGCGCGGCCGCAGCGGTCTACGAAACTCTTCTGCTCCGTAACACAAATGAAGAAGATGATGACGAAAGTGACTCCAACGATGAAAACTTTGAGGGCGAGGAGGAGTCTTCTGATGAGGTGAACGGAGATGATGAAGAAGGTATGTAAAATGTAACAAAATATTTCAATAGCTTTAGGTCGATTGCCATGGATTCTTTGAATTAAGGTTCTGACGATTGAATGCTGTAACTAAAAGTGCTATTTGGTATCATCACCAAAAATATCTGTGGATTATTGTTTATATTATTTTATACTATTATATTGAGCGCTTCCGTGCTTCGGAAGGCACGTTAAGATGTTGGTCCCGACTTTTTCAGTCGATAAGCCATGGCGAAGGCCGTCGGTTGGCCTAAAAACTCTACACCAGAGTTGGTTACTAACTCATACGAAGAAGGAAAGAAGGATTGTTTCTAATAGTAGATATCACTCTCATGATGCGGATTCGCTTGAAGCTAAACCTATTCATTAAGTTTCACTCCCATGCTTCAAAGTTGACGCTTCATTCACATATTCTCGATTACCTACTATTTACTATTTCACTTATAGCATTTGGCCACTGTTAGTTGTAAGGTGTATCCAGATATGCACTTGTAGCAAAACATGTATGTTTTTATCATAACAAGCTGCGGAAGAGGAAAGTGAAGAGGTTGATGGAGAAGAGGAAGAGGGTGAATCTAATGAGGAGAATGTTGCTAAAGATAATAATGCCAACACTAATGACGCACGTGTCGAGGATGGAAATGAAGAAGGTATCTTTTGGTATTGGCACAAGTTGTAGATTGTAACATTTTTTTACTGTTTATTTTATTTTGATGTTCTTATTAATTTATTTTCGTTGTTTTAACGATAGATCAAAGGAGCATGCAAAAACCATCACAAGCACGTCATGCTGTTTCAGCATATAAGTATTGGCCCTAGCTAAACTAAAAGTTTTACTGTTTGATAATGGCAAACAGTGATAGGGCATAAGCAATCGTTAAAAATTAGGTTTATAAGCATGGGGGTATGTCTTTGTAATGAAAAATATTGATCTTGCACTTGTTATGTTATCTACTCGTTAATTTTCAATTTCAATTTTTTTTTCGGCTGATTCTGCTCTTTCTCGATCAGGTCTTGACTGACAGTGTTCTTGATTTAATTAAAGCAAAAAATTTCACTGAGGCAAGGCTTTTTTGTCTTACTGCAGCACACACAAACTTACTTATAAGTTCATAATTCCTATTGACTTAGGTACATTGAAATGTTTGTGATTATTGTTATTTTTTTTGTGCTTATATTTTGTTATTAATGTAAATTGTGTGCCTGTAGTAACAAATAAATGATTTATCTATATAAAATATTTTGCTACCAGAAAAAGATGGAGAAGTGGAAGAAGAAGAGGAAGAGGAAGTAGAAGGGGAGAGTTCTACTGACGAGGAAGAAGAGGAAGATCTGAGTATGCAGGAGGAGCCCGGCAATGATAGCGGTTGTACCGCTGTCGTCGCGCTTCTGCGAGGTAAACTCACGAAACTAGCATTTAAGTTGCTGGTGATGTAACATTATTGCTTATATTTAATGTTGTTCACATTTATAATATTAGTAGGATAAAGCCAAAGCAGAACACAACAGCATTGAAATGTTATCAGCTTATGCTATTAGCATAAAAACAATAATAACAACTTATTACACAGTCATGCATTAGGATTTATGTGTGATACATGTTCTGTCCTCGTACTAGGATTTCTTCTTGATTTGGATATCAAGAAATAATAGTACAAAAATACTATGCCTAGTACAGTCAGCATCAAAAGTAGATGATGAGTTTCAGAATTTCAATACAGCTGATAGGAATTTGCGTCAGAATTAGATAGCACTAAAGTGTTCCATAAATAGGTGATTGAAAAATATGCCAACAATAAGCTGATGACACTAACCACCACATGTGCCTGATGACTTTAAGGTTCAAAAGTATCTGATGTAAAATAGTTTTATAAATATATGAATTATGTTACTTTGCAATATTTTGGCAATACAGATATAAGTTCAAAAATAACTCACTATCTATCATAGTAAAAATAACTGATTATCTATTTTAACTGGCCTTTTAGCTCAGTTGATAGTTAATCTTATTTTTATTTTTTTTACTTGTACTTTTATTTTTATTTTTATTTTTATTTTTATTTTTTAAAATTTTATATTTTAAAAATAAATAAGAATAACTATCAACTGAGCTAGGAGGCCAGTTAAAATAGATAACCAGTTATTTTTGCTATGATAGATAGTCAGATATTTTTGAACCTGTCTTTATTTCCAAAATATTGCAAAGTAATATAATTCATTCTAATTCCAAATCCTAATAATCTTAATCCTATCCTATCCACATATCACATCACACTAATATTATAAATCACATTAATCACATATTTCGGTGCCAGAATAACACATAGGATAATCAAATTTTGAAAAAAAACAGCCTCAAAAGTGGTAAACGGGGATGGCAAAGTTTGTATGGGCACAGAATACAGAAAGGACAGAAGCGTCACTCCGCGCAATCATTTAAATAAATAGCGACTTTAGCTGCTACGCAATAAAGTGCTATTCAGCTCGCACCGAACTCAGTGTCTAACATTTATATTAACCTACACCTTGCATCCCTTTCTATCGTATAGCTCTATCTCTACTGACGTGGCACGTGTAACGTTAGGGTTGTCTTGAGAATTATTCTGTGACGAATAATAATAACCTGGCCGCCGACGGGCAGCAGCGTCGGCGGTGCGAGAAGCTGTACCCTGCGATCCCCAACCCGCATGCCCAGCGTGGGGATTATGGGCATATCCCCCTTCTTATAGGGGAGGCCTATGTCCAGCAGTGGACTGAATAGGCTGTTGTTGTTGAACATTTTACTATCCAGTTACCTAGCCACCTATTTCTTTTTAGGAACAATGATAATTCAAATAATATCTACCTACCTAGTATTAGATCAGAAAACTATTTTACACTGGCTAGCTGCATTAAGAACTCGGAAGAAAATAGACATACCTACGAGGTAGGTACTTGGGTCCTTAACACTTACTTAAGTGTTTAGGTGTCTTGTGTACGAAAACTGAATAATCACTGTTTAAGGTAGGTAGGTACATCATGCTAAATCTTAAGAGAAATTTTAGTAGGTAGGTACCTACCTAGATATTTGCAAGAGAAAAAAACAACATTTGGTTTGTAGGTAACCTAGGTATCTAGTTTTAGTTGTTAGTACACCTACCTTTAGGTAACTTACCACATCGATTTGTCTACCTACACCTACCTACCCGACTGTTTTTAAGTAGATAACCTACACTGCCTACTTAAAGTTAAGCCAAATAAAAATGTACCTAGCTTGGGTTTCTAATCTTGCTCTCAGTCTACATAATCAAAATCATAATACCTACTTACTACAGCACTATGTACCAATGGCACAAAAATTGTCTATGAAAAAATACCTACATAATATTACGTTTATTTATGTAGGTAGGTACCGCATTCAAATAGAACTTGTACCTAAGTACCTACCTACTTAAGTAAATACGGGAGACTTTGGTATCTAAACAACGCATTATTTGGTAGAAAAACTTTCAGTTCTGTACCTACTCTTGGTATTATTTACATTTTCTTATTATTATTCAGGCAACCAAATGCTGTGTAGTATTTTTTTGCCTTCATTTGGCGAAAAATATAGGTACATTAACAAAAACAAACTAAAATGCCGCGGCTGCTCAAGGACACTTTCGTTCCGGGCAGAACGCGTCAACCGACGTAACGAACCGCGCTCGATAGGCCGGCGATGCGTAGGTATATTTTTATACCTATTCTGCGGAGTGAAATAGGCCTGGTATGGGGAACAAAAAAAATCTTTACCAATCTACTTGAAATTTTGCACAGAGACTTTCTATTGAAAATGAATGAATACGTGTTTCAGGATTTTTCACAATTCAACCCCTAAGACTTATAACGGGAGTGGCCAAGTTTGTACGGGGTACAAAAGTCTGTGTGAATGTTTGTTACCACGTATCTCCGTAACCAATAAACAACTTTTAAAAAAATTTGGTACGTTGATAGTTTCGGTGCCAGAATAACACATAAGCTAATAAAAATTTGAAAAAACAACCTCAAAAGTGGTGAACGGGGGTGGCAAAGTTTGTATGGGGAACAAAAAAAATCTTTACCAATCAATTTGAAATTTTGCACAGAGACTGTCTACTAAAAATAAATGAATACGCGTTTCAGGATTTTTCGAAATTCAATCCCTAAGACGATTAACGGGAGTGGCAAAGTTTGTACGGGGAACAAAAGTTTGTGTGAATGTTAGTTTAGCTTAGTGAATAATACAAAGGCTTATCTAATTTAGATTTTTTTTTTCTCTAAAGTTGTAAACGGGGTGGCAAAGTTTGTATGGGGAACAAAAAAAAAGTTTACCAATTGACTTGAAATATTGCACAGAATCTCTCCTCTAGAAATAAATGACCTGTTTCAGGATTTTCCGCACTTCAACCCCTATGGCGGTTAAAGGTAATCAATTTTTATTCATGAACTTTGATTAAAATTTCTAAAAAGTACATTAAGAAAATAAAACTTGAAAAGGGTATGATTGGGAATGAAAGTTTGTATGGGGAACCAATCATTTCTCAAGTTAGGTAAGTTTATTAAAATTTATCATACTTAACCGGCAGTTGAATTGATGATCAACGTGAACAGGAGTGGGAACGGGAACGAAAAAGGGAGTAAGAGTGGGAACGAGAACGGAACGTGTACGGGTATGCTAGGTTATGCATTAATAATATGTTAGTACTTTTTATTCCGCGCAAAACGTGGTAAAAATAAACCTTTATGTAAATAATGAAACACATTTTGACACATACATTTCCACGCGGGCGAAGCCGCGGGGTGCAGCTAGTATATTTATAGAACTTTTTTACATCAGATACTTTTGAACCTTAAAGTCATCAGGTACATGTGGTGGTTAGTGTCATCCATCAGCTTATTGTTGGCATATTTTTCAATCACCTATTTATGGAACACTTTAGTGCTATCTAATTCTGACGCAAATTTCTATCAGCTGTATTGACATTCTGAAACTCATCATCTACTTTTGATGCTGACTGTACAAGTAGATCATAATCATATTCTTTATTGTTCCATGTGAACATGAAACACTTCTAGTTTTTAAAATCTACTTTACTACGGTTTTCTTTACGCCCTTACGCAACCGAAGTCAATATAATAATGCAACATTGTATCTATGATGATTGTTACCGACAACCGCTGGGGTAAACAAGTTCGTGAGTGGAGATCGCAGCTCGACAAACAAAGTGCATAAGTTGGATGCGCTGAGCTCAAGACAGCTGCGCAATGGCGTATTTTCGGGAGGTCTATGTCCAGCTGTGGACTGCTTCAGGCTGATGATGATGTTGGTTATAATGATTGTATTGGTAGTTGTAGGTTTTAGAGAAGGTAATTCGTATTTATGAATTGACCTAAAACGTTAATCTTTACAGGAAATGAGCTTTTTGTCGCAAACGCGGGTGATTCCCGCTGTATCATCTGTCGGGAGGGCAAAGCCATAGATATGTCTATAGATCACAAACCAGAAGACGCCCCGGAACTCGAACGCATCACAAAGGCCGGCGGAAAAGTGTCCAATGACGGGCGTGTGAACGGTGGCCTCAATCTATCGCGGGCTATCGGCGATCATTCATACAAACTAAACAAGGTATAAATTAACAACAACCATTTATATAATTTACTAACTTTCGCCCGCGGCTTCACTCCCGTGGTAGAGGTGGCGTCACGTAAAAATAACACTCAGGGGAAGCTGCGCAATAGGCGATTTATCTATATTTACCCGTGCGCAAACACACCCCTTCCACATCTTCCAGCGTTCTTATTACGTGACGTGTTAATCCAGGTCACAAACTATGTTTAGCTGCTATGGAGTTCAATGAGAACAAACATACTAACACACACAAACTTTCGCTTTTATAATATTAGTGCGCCTAGCTTACGCCCACAGCTTTGTTCCCGTGGCCAGATAAGCAATAGCCTATATGTTATTCCTGGTCTAGAACTACATCATGTGCAGACAAATATTTCCCGTTTCACATGTTCACTTTTACAAACTTTCACCATAATTTGGTCTATTCTAATTCTACATTAGAATTATGCAATCCACCTTAGATAACTCTAATGAAACTTCTTTTCAGGAGCTTGGTGCCAAAGAGCAAATGATTACAGCACTGCCAGATGTCAAAACACTGACGATAGACACTGCTAAGGATCAGTTTATGGTGCTAGCTTGCGATGGAATTTGGAACTTTATGTCTAGTCAAGAGGTTTGCGACTTCGTCTTGCCACGACTGGCAGAGGGGAGGGACAAACTTTCTCAGATTTGTGAAGAGGTTTGTTTGTCTTCTTATTATTATCTCTTTATTTAAATCAATCCACTCACCAGCCAACACCAGTCCACTACTCACCAGCCACTACTGGACATATATACAATGTGTCCGGTAACCGGTGTTGGGGTGGTGAACCATGGTAAATTTTATCATCAAATCACAATATATTATACCCTGTTTTTTTCCTCTCTTTCCAAGATAAAATGGCAGCCATTTTGTTTTTCTTAAAGGAGCTTGTACTGATCAAGCCATAACTACCCATGTAGAGGTCCTAAGAAGACAAAATAGGACTCATTTGATAGCTAATAATGTAGACATTAAATCACTTCCCCAAAGTCTCAGACACCGGTAACCGGACACATTGTATAAATATTTTTAATGTGGCTTGCGTTTAACTTGCCACCCTTAATATAGGGGGTTATGCCCATAATGCCCATTCCGGGCATGCGAGTTGAGGATCGCAAGAGCACTGCTTCTTGCACCACCGACGCTGTCGCCCGTCGATGGTCAGGAAATTTAGCTATGCCGGTGTTAGATTACGCTATGCCGAATTCAACGGGACTCCAGAGCTGCCTTTGTTAGTTAGCAGGGTGCACCACGGGCAGATGAGGTTAACTTGAGTTTCAGGGATGAAGATTGAAAACTGTGGTTGGAACCCCTACACCCCTTACACCTTTATTTGTATATTTTATCTTTAATTGAAATTGGATAAATCAACTAATTTTGTAGAGCAGCTGCGTAATCTCCTGTTAGCTTCGAAATGCATCAAAATTGGTTTAACATGATGTATGTTTGTAGATGTTTGATCACTGCTTGGCACCAAGCACGATGGGCGACGGAACCGGCTGCGACAATATGACAGCTATCATAGTAAGGTTCAAAGATGGCGTGATTGCTGATGTAGGCTCAGCAACCACAGAGGGACCCAAAAAGAGAGCGGCAGAGGATGAACCCAGCCAAGACGAAAAACAGGAATCCAAAAGGCAAAAGGTTGATGATACCCTGTCGAGTTCGTTAGTTACGTCCAGTGTTTAGCTTGGTTTTAGTGTTCAAGCCACACAAGTATTGTGAATTTTCGCTGAAGACTTTGTAATTTATATGAGAAATGAGGATGTTAGTTTAAGATTTCCATACAGCTAATAGGATACTTAGGGGACGATAATTTAACAAATTTGAGTGATTATATTAATAAATAATCTCAGACCGGTTTTGGGAAATCCTGCTGCCTTACTTGAGTTGAGGTTGATCGAAGACGTTTAGATTCGCCGGCATTTTACTAGGCTAGGTAGTGTAGCGTTTTTTAAACTCAACTGTAGATACACTGGTAATTCATGACTCGTTGTGAGTTCGCATCATTATCTTGTGATAATGGGAGTGGCATTAGCTAAGTACACACCTATCCTCAGAAATTCTATATCTGAGTAAAACATGTTCATAATCGTTTGGAAATTAGGTCCATGCATTTATATGTAGTGATAATGCCTCTATTGTGATGACATAATTATACTTACTATGATGAGTGATAGTCTGATTGCAAAGCATTGTGATAAGGTGCAAATAATGTACATATAAGTAAGAAAATGGATGCCAACAAGATTGAAAAGTAAGATGCAGCTCATAGTAAGTATACTACATTGAGAAAAACAAGTTAAATTGGAATTCTGAAAATGTTATACTTGGCCTTGTTTGAAATGCTATTAAATTTTTAACATTTCGAAGCTGTCTTTAATGTTCTTGGGCATGACAGTAATAGTGAAATTAAGCGATGTTTAAATTTGATTAGCATTTTAAAAGTAAGACGGTTAGTTTGTAAGTAATTGTATAAGACAACCTTTTCTAGTAATTCAGAATCCCATTGTTGTAAAGGGTATTTTTTGTTTTTATTCCCTGAAGGAGGCATTATTATTTCCCAGCAATGCATCCTCGGTGTCAATGTTTGTTTCTTGTAAAATGAGACAACCCTTTTCAATATTTTTGTTTTTCGTAAATATTTAAATAACCATAGGGTTTGCTGAGGAGTTAGGCCAGTGACTACTTGTGACTGAAATCCCAGTGACTGGTGTGTGTTTTCAAATTTCTAATCTATTGTACCTGTTTCATTTAAAAATCTACTTTAGTTATTGATTTTTTTTGGGTTTATAGTCAGATTTGCCTTAAACTGTAGCTAATAATTATAAACATGAATATGGTATGATAAAAAAATTGTAGAAAAGTTCGATCGTAAATGGAGGGTAATCTAATAATAAGTTTTTTAATCACTGATTTGCAGTAACGGACTCGTAACTACGAGTATACATTTAATGAAACATTTGTTAGTTCTAGAGATGTGACAGATATTTGTTTCTAAACTGGAGCTACGCTTCTATTCTCAGCAAAATAATTAAACATTTTTGTAATAAGGGGAAACATTTATTTTCAATTAATTTATCTGTGTTACTCTTAGTAATAAGTAGGTCTACTTTTGTAATCATATTAGGTAACGATTATTATAGACACTTATTGAATTGACACACTGTTAAAATCAGTTTACTTGACAAATAGACATTATTATTGAACGTACATAATCACGACATAAAATATAATAATATTATTTGTAACAATACTACACACGAATGTTTTCTTATTCCATGTGTGGTTCTCAAATGAAAATTAAATTTTTACAGACTGCAAACTAGTTTTATTTAGAAGTCTCTTTATGTACTAATAGTGCAGAAAAGTCTAGATTCGTAATACCTCATCGTAACTGGGTTAGATATTCTATCGTCTCTGTTTGTGTTGCTTCTAATATTTGTAGAGCGTCATATTCACTGTCCAACTGTTCCAGAATAAGAGTTTTGTCGATGATCGCTGCCTGAAATTATTACATTATAGAAATCAAATTACCTCCCCAAAGCCCGCGGTTGCTTTTTGCTGAAAACGCATTACGACGATTGACGCATACTCCTTTTTACAGGTAACCGTTAACAAAACGTCTCCGCATGGGTCTCTCTCTCGCCTCTAGCCTCCATAATTATGATACCTTACTTTTGTCTTCTGCGTAATAACGGTCAGGGCTAGACTTTCGTGCCGCTACTTGTACTCTGAATGCGTTTACGGTAAACGTCCGAGTACCGCTGCGTCAAACGTAAAAATCAATCTTGCCGCACGAAGCAACCGCGCACTCGTAAAGGTTTAATAAAACCTAAAATCTTTAGGATGCTTATTTGGTATGTATTGGCCAGGGGGAGGGAATCTATTAAATTATACCTACCTGCAGCTTGGCTTGTTCAGATTCTCTGTCCTTAGCGATAGACTTCAGAAGATTCATAGAACCTATAGCAGCCATTTTTTGTTTTTCTACGTTGTCACCAAGTTCCTTCAAGACTTTCAACAGCGAGTTTATATTCTTTCCGAAATCTTGAACTTCTGCAAAAATAGGGAATGTTATAGGTCGCGTCACGTAAAAAGAACGCTGGAAGAAAGGGAAGCGGGGAGTTTTGGGTACTCTCGCGCTTGAAAGAATTAAAGTAGGCCTACTGTTTTATTGTTGAATGAACTAGCCTGTGTATCTAGGTAAGTAGTACTAGGTACAGCTAGCAGCACGTAAGTGAAGCGCTGAACGAAACGTCTGCGCATGAGTCTCTCGCTCTCTCTCGCTTCTATTATTGATACCTTACTTTCGACTTCTGCACATTATCGGTCAGCGCTAGACCTTCGTGCCGCTACTTGTACTTCATGTGTAATATACAGGGTGGAAAAAATCAATGGGCCCTGAAGGAAACCACTATTTAAAATGGTTTAATATTTTACTAAAAGGTAACATTCCTTTGTTTTTAAAAAGAATTATTCAAAAACCAAATCTTTATTGGAGAGATTTAATCCTGAAAATTGATTCTATCGATTAATAAAATAAAACAGCGAGGTTTAGTTTTTAAATTTTTAGCTGGTTCGATTCCCGGATGAAGAAAGCGAATTTTAGGAAATCTTAGGATGCAGTTCTGTTTCTTTTCAAAAATAAAGGAATGTTTCCTTTAAGTTAAATAATCTATCTTATGGATTTAAAGTGGTTTCCCTTCAGGGCCCATTGATTTTTTTCCACCCTGTATAATAAAATTATATAAGGCTTATGTTTCAGGCGTTAAATTTTCTTACTTGTATCATAATCTCTACTATTATCTTTTAGGTCCTCAGTTTCTTTAGTTACATTGGTTTCAAGAATTCTCACTTTATTTATGTCGTCGTAATACAAGTGCACTTTTTCCAGTTCCTCTGCCATTATTTAGTGTTTTGGTTTTGGGTTTTGGGCATAGAGAAATTAAACGCTACGCTATTTTGGGTACAGTGGGTACAATTCTGACTTAAGTGGTTTTTGTCATTGGGTTGGTTTCTAGGCAACGATTGGTCTACAGTAAACGTAGTATTAATTTCTCTATGGTTCTATGTACTTTCCTCTTTGGCAAGGGAACGAACAACTCGCTCGTAACGACTACCTATCACAGATTTATAAGTCTAGTACTACTAATACTAAAGTAACGACTATCAAAGAAGAAGAAAGACTATCAAATTTAAAATTCCCGCGTGACGAGTTATTCAATTTCTGTCATGATAAAAGTATATCACTTCACTTCACTTCTTTATTAAATGGCTTCTGGGATAGTTATCCACAATTTCGCCAGTATCAAGTATAATAATATGAGGCAACGTTTATAAGTCCAGTCGTCCAGTCTTCGGTCCGGTCCTGTTTTCTGCTATAGCCATGGCGAATATAATAAAAAACGATCGGCGCACAATTTTCTTCATCAGAGAATTCCCGTTCAATCTTCTTTTATTCCATTTCACTAATAATTGTATCTTATAACTAACATTTATTGGTTATATACCATGAATATTAAACGACATACATTAGAAAAACACTAGAAAATAAAATTTAATAAAATTGACAACCGTCGTTCAAGATGAAAAAAATGGTGTCCTCAAAAGTATGTAATTTAGAAAACAATTTGAATTGACTTTGACATAGCAATGTAAATCACCGTCCTGATAATGCACATGGGACACCATTGTTTGACATCATTTTTTTCATCTTGGAACGACGGCTGTGTCATTTTTATAAAATTTTATTTTCTTGTGTTTTTCTAATGTATATCGATTTTTATTAATGGTATTTTAACCGATAAACATTATTAATATGACAGAAGTATTAGAGAAATGGATTAAAGAAGATTTGGATGGAAACTCTCTGATGAAGAAAATTGTGCGCCGATCGTTTTTTTGTTATAGTTGCCATTGCTATAGCAGAAAACAGGATCTAACTGAAACTACGTTGCCTCATATTATTGAACAATTAATTATACTTGATACTAACTAAATTGTGGAAACTATCCCAGAAGCCATATAATAAAGAAGTAAAGTGAAGTGAATTGCAAATCCCAATTTTGTAAAACCCGGTTATTCATGTACAAGCAATACAAAGCAAAAAACCCATCAAATCCTGGCTGTGAATAATCGTCACTTGACGATTATGTACACCCGAGCAAACACAGCCCGACCATTAATGTACATGGCTTCTGATTGGTCTATTTTTTAGGCAGCCATCACTCCTTTGAAAGCATCAAGTAAAACGTCCATAGACTATAAATCACTAAAATGTAAATAAAAATGGATATTTGACACTGGTGTGGGCTCTCGTCAAAACTCTCGCGAGATCGCCCCAACGTTGCCCTTTCCGGGCTAGATCTAGCACTTTTTAGTGTAGGTGAACTAATTTTTTTATGATTTAGCCCTGAAAGAGCAGTCTAGCCCTTTTCGTATTGCAATACAAAACTAACTATGTACGGAATAAAAAGTAGGTGCCAACCTACATTACCTACATTACCAGGCTAGGTCTGGATAGTTAGTTACCTGGGCGCGTTCCCATTTCCAGATTCATTTTCGTTGCCTTTTTCAAGTTCGTTGTGCTCCCTTTTCCGTCACGAAGTCAACAGCCAGTTAAAAAGTATAGAAAGAAATAGAAATAGAAAACCACATAGCATAGAGTTAGTATGCTATAATTCAGTACACTTTAAGTGCTAAAAACACACTTGCTCTAAAGCGCGAGCTGCGAATCGACCCGCTGTTCCGAGGCTCGCAGTCAATATGCTAGTGTCTGTCTAGTGTATGAGCACTGAAAACACAATTGTTCAAGGGCGCGAGCTGCTACTCGACCCGCTGCTGCGAAGCCCGCAGTCAACGTGCTAGTGTCTAGTGAAGAAATAAATTGTTGTGTAATGGTTACGTTCTTACTTAGATCTTGGGTGCTGATAACTGTAGCAGGTATGTGTGACAAACATAATGGTTGGACTTGCTTCTGACTAACCCCGACTAACTTGATATGGTTACGTACCTGTGCCAAAAAAAGTAAAGATACTTCTTTCAAGTAGAAACACTAATAATCGCATTGATAGCGCGGTATATTTTAAACAATCTAACTGGAACTACGACGTCAACGAAACTCTAACAAATGGTAGTTCATGTTGTAATGGGTATCCAATTATTTTCTTTTTTGGCGTATTTCAAAAACTATACATTGTAGAAAGAAAATAAAACTATTTTGAAATTAACAAAAAAAATCGTATGAGACCTCACTCAATATATTTACATATGTTTTAAGTACATTACATAAGTTTTTTGGCCCCTTTTTTGGACTCCATATCTTGATGATTGCCTCTCTGATATAACTCAAAAACTTCAAATACAACCTATCAACCTACCAAATTGTATACAGATTGGATCAACGGTTTGAGAGTTATGCTCGAACAAACAAACATACGAACTTACAACAAATACCTACCAATTTAATCTGAACTACAGAATAGTCTGAACTACGATGTCAACAAAACTCTAAACAAATAGGACTTTAGGTTGTTCATGATGATATTCAATACTCCTTAGTGGTTTTGATTTAAATACTAACCCCTACTACTACTACTTACTTTTAAAGCTACTTAATTTTATCCAGAGCTTAAAGTTATCCCTGTCAATGTTTGTCATTATCCAATGGTAAGAGAAGGCAATTGTTTAAGTAATCTTTTAACTTTCGACAGATTTTTATTAGTAACGCTAATATTGTTTTATATTTGACATTCCAATTTTAAAGAGATCGGATTGAGTTTTCAAACCTGTGTCAAAATAAAATTTTATTTAAATCAAAAACACTACGGAGATTTGATATCAACTTCTATGCAAATCACCCCTAAAATAACTTTCTTCCCCATTTTAACCCCGTTAGACGATGAGTTTCAATAAAGTACGAAATAGGTCTTCCATAAATTCTGTTAAAGAATGTTTATGCAAAATTTGAAGTAGACCAAGGAATCACGTTGTTCCATACAAACTTTGCCCTCGTTTTTCACCCCCTTAGGGGTAAAATTTCGGAAAATCCTTTCTTATCGGATGCTTACGTCATACAAAGAACACACCCTCCAAGTTTCAGGTCTCTACGATCAGTGGTTTAGGCTGTGCGTTGATCCGTCAGTCATTCAGGACAAAGGATTTTATATGTATAGATGGACGTTTTTACTTGATGCTTTCAAACGAGTGATGGCTGCCAAAACAATCGACTAATCAAAAGCCATGTACATCAATCAGGCTGTGTTTGCACGGGGTGTCCATTGAAACATTATACTTGATACTGGCGAAATTGTGGAAACTATCCCAGAAGCCAATTAATGAAGAACTGAAGTGAATCTTTACGTGACGACACAGCTAGGATTTGGTGGACTTTTGCTTTGTGTTGTTTGTACATAGATAATCAGGCTGTACAAAATCAGGATGTGCAATATATGAATATCAGAGAGCTTACCACAGGTTTTGATAGTTTTCGAAAACTTTTTATGTTTCGGTATCTTTCCATACATTTTCGTAGTTCATGCACGTTTATCTATGCACGTTTCCCTAGAGGCGCTGTACTGAAAATGTATGGAAAGATACCGAAACATAAAAAGTTTTCGTAAACTATAAAAACCTGTGGTAAGCCCTCTTGAGGACCCATCTGCAGGAATTTTGTCTTGAGGACCCATCTGCAGGAATTTTGTTTTTGTTTTGTTGTGATTCATGTTGGTTATCAATAGCCACCTACTTTTATTAAAATTACGGGTCTTACGGGAGAGATTGGTAATATTTGTGGTGTAGTTGCCATAGCCACTGCAACTGTTGTTTAATTAATTTGATTTACTGACTGTTTGATTCGATAGCTGTAGTTGTGGATGGATTGTAAACAATCTGTTCAGTGTATGTATGGCTGAATATGGAAGGCCTAACGCAAAATGAGAAGATTATTTGGTCCTGCTGGGAAGACAAAGCTCTGCGAGATGTGGTCAGGGAGGCTGCTGCGAAGGGCTCTCACATTAATCTGGCTATCAAATTTCTGATGGCTAGAAATAGCTGGAATGAATCAACAGCTTCAGAGTGGTTCATGGCTGAGGTAAGTGACCTTCCATAATCTGTAAATAATAAAAAACTAAATTTCTTCACCATTGACAGGGCAGCAGCACTAGTGGTGCTAGAAGCTGTGCCTTGCAATCCCATTGGCGTTTCCCCCTTATTATTATAGGAAGTCCAGCATTGAACTTTGGTGGGCTGGTGTTTTTGTTGTCGATTTCCTAGCAATGGGATGATGCAGGTTAACTAAAAAGTTGTGTTGTAGGTCAGTAAACAAACTACCTACCTACCTACTTTTCATGCCAACAATAAAATTAATTATAGTAGGTTAATCAACCTACCATTCCTTATCTAATTTTTGCATGAACTGAATTTCTAATAGTTATCAGTACCCTAGAGGAGGTGCAGAATATGATAACATTCATATTTTTCATTTTGGATCTAATTTTTAGTAACTTTTTTTGGCAATCAGCTTATTGTTTTGATTGAAAAACATTATCGGTCATTGAGCCACAAACATGGAAAATAATGTCTTTACCAGAACTAAGTGCATGCTGCCTTTTGCGTTGACTTTGAACACTTTTCTAGCGACATAAGATCTAAATTAGTGCAAATGTGGCATTTTGATATTTATGTATGTCAACAAACTGCCTCCAAGGAATAAAATAAAATCTGTTATAATTTATTTAAGAATAGAATAGAATAGAATAAATCTTTATTTAACACACACAGAAACACAGGTAAACATAAAACATAAATGCACAGCTTACAATAACATTTCTAGGTGAAAGCATGGACAGTCCAACTTCTACTTAGAAAACAGATATTCAAAGTACTCCATGTTCTAAACAAGGTAAAGATTAATCCATTAGAACACCTTATGGTATTAGCGCAGGACTCAGCTCAAATTGAATACAGAGATTTTATAGTTCAACATTTGGACAAAATGACTAAAGATATGAGTGGGGAAGATCTGAAGAATTATGAAAACTTCAAGCGGCATTGGAATCTTCTTAGGTATTTGGAGAAATCTTTTGAAGCTGATGGAACGTTCAAGCAAAATAAGGCATTTGGATCGGGAAAAGACAGAATAATTGTGAATGAGAGTGAAATAAAGGCATTAACCATTGATAAGATTTTAAAGTACCCTCAAGAATGGAAAAGTAAAATTGCCACTGCTCTGTTTTTTACTTCTTTTGGTAAGTTACCATTTTTAACTACCTCTGTGGTGCAGTGGGCAAAGGCCCGCTTGAGACGCAGAAGGTTGCGGGTTCGATTTCCGCCGCGAGACAAATGTTTGTATGTTCTGCAAATATTTGTCTCTGGGTTTTTTCTATGTATAATATGTATGTATTTACTAAAAAAATATATTTATGAGTAGTATATCAGTCATGTGGTTCCAATAACATATGCTCTGCTTAGCTTGGGGCTACATAATAGTGATAGTGTCTAGAATTATTTATCTATTTATTTACTTACCGGTTCCAGCTTCGCTCGCCAATATACTATGGTATTCCAGGTCACAAATGTATGTACATAATAGTGTTATTGTATATTCCAAATTTCACCCAAATCTCATCAGATTTTATGGAGTTAAGTACTTATAAAAAATTCCTCTCATTATATTATTTTAATTTAAAATAACCTTTATTGACTTGATTACTACTTTTATTTTATTTCATTATGTACATAATTACATCATTTTTAGTATCTATTATTGTTTTGTTGACTAATGATATATCTAAATTGTTATTAGCATGATATTAAGTAAAAATAGGCTGAGACAAAATCGCAATACCCTAACAGGTTGCATGTTTAAATTATTAAGCTACCTACTATCTAAGCTTTGTTATTTTGTACATGTAAGCAAATAAATGAATATGAATATGAAAATACATTAACTTTTGTATGTAAGTTAGAAATTCAGATTACTATATCATCATGTTGATGCTGATGATGTTTACATGCAGTTTAATGCACTAAAATAGTTACTAAGGAAAGTCTTCCAGCAAATATTGTAATTAATAGCTGATAAAGGCCACAAAGATAGTCTAATAATTTACATTGTTCAACCCAATATTGTGTCCATAGCATAGCAACTGATTATAATAGCTCTGATATTATTAACTAGATCATTAATATTATCAGAGCTATTATAATGATGTGAATGTGATGCATTATTATAAATTGAGGTAATTACTATGAGTTTTAACCAACTTCTAAATAAAAAAGGAGGTTGTATTTTTTATGTTTAATTACAATTAATAATATTACAATAATTTACAATTAGGTTGTATTTCTTGTTTAATCTCATTTTAGAAAAAATCGATTTTGAAAATTCTGTTTCGTTTGGGACCCTCCAGGAAGGGCCCCATTTATATATGTATAAAAAAATAATACCCTAAAAATTCACGGGATTTTTTTTCAATTTTGAATCTTTTGAAGTCAGTTTATTTTATTAATTCAGTCAGTTGTTGTATTCTGTTTATATGATATGCCTTTTCAGAGTTTACGCTCCTAGACTTCACAGCACCAGTTCAAATGTGGAACTTCCTGGTGGCCCAAAACAAGGCAATGATCCTCGTTCGATGGATCAACGTCCAAACATCAGAAGTGGTACGCGATTTGAACGCGCGATACAACTTTTTCAACAACGAAAACTTTGTCAAGAAGATACTAAACGTTGATACCAAAGGTTTCGGCGCTGAAATACTGGAGAAGCTAGATCTTATTTTTCGTAAATGGCCCATCACGGATCAAATGATCGAAAGTGTCGCCGACAGCAACTGTTTTGCTTACACGAAAATGTGTATTTATGATACTCTCGGCTCATATGGCATTATAAATGAAGATGAACGAAGTAATCTCTATCAAATAATTTCCAGGCTAGCTCGAACTCAAAACCTCAAACTAATAGACGATATTTTTACTGAATCATGTGCCACTGTGACGAAAGAACGGTTCTACGTTGAGCTGGCGAAATATTGCGTAAAACACAGCCTGTATAAAGTTCTCACCATCTGCGTGGAGAATAACATTGTTGATGCAGATCTCTGCGGTATAGAAAAGGAAGCAAAAGATTGCATTGAACTCTGGTTACTATTTAAAAGTATTGAACAGACTTCAGACAGGCAGAGCCATGTCCTTCCGGTGTATAAGACTTGTGAGCAGATAGCCAAAGATAGCATTGATGATTACATCTCCACTAATCCTCACTTAGTTCTCGGCATGATTTTACTCGAAGACTCCACTAAACTTTTCGATATATTCTCAGATGAAGACTACTTGCATTTTAAAGACTTTAAGTTAGACAACAAAATAATATACAAAGACAAACTTCCACATCTGTACAACGTCTACAAAAAGAATTCTGATGTCAATCAAATGTACGAAAATAAAGATGTAAGCGTCTATCAGTTACTATCAGGTTATCGTGGCTTGGACGTTTCCAAAATCTTTGAATTCCAATTGGTGAACCAAAGCAATAACATCTCGTTGAACGATAAGCCTGATAGACGCAGCTTAGGCAGTTTACTTTCCAATGACGTAGATGTCAATGCTACTAGTATCAAAGCTCTGTCGCAAAGAGCTATGGAAATGCCTGATTTCGCTAATGTAAAACTCATGAAACGATACGGCTATATGGCAAAGCTAAATCACGTTTACTACTTGAAGCAATATCGACCGTGTAATGCGAGCCAGGCATTTGTCTCTCAGCAGTACCAGACATACAATCGTCTTCAAGACAAGAGCATAAAAAGCGCATGTTGTGAAGCCCATGCCTTAGCTCTGCAGAACTGGTCTGACCCAGCGCTAACAGCTTGCGCAGTATCGTTTGTCGCCATGATTGGATGTAACCCGACTAGGTGTCGAGTCCACATGTCAGCAGCCAAGATGATCAAAGACCATCTCATGCGCAAGGGAATGACTGAGGACAAAGCCATTAAGACTGTCAATGAGTACGTCTGTAAACTGATTCAAAGTAACGAGTCTGCTGCAAAGGAAATCTTAGCTATTCTGGAAGAAATAACTTTGAGTACAGTAAAGGAAAAACTAGAGTCAGACGGCAAAGTTGACATGTCGGTCGTTCTGTATGAATCTCAAACGATGGTTAAGTTTGCAGTGTTGCATAGTTTACCAATGCCTGAAATGCAGCTAAAGGAATTTGTGAAAACAAACTCTTGGTTCAATTTTCTATTGTATGGCGATGTATTTCGGTACCCTTTGACTCAAATGCTGCAACTCTCTCAGGAGTTTGAAAAGAAGTCTTACGCAGAACACTTAAAGCACATAATGCTGCATAGGAACTCCGAAGAAGGATCGGAAAAAGAATACGCGAGGTCTAACTCAAACAACAGTCAGCGACGAGCTTCGCGTCTCAATTCTGTAGATGTGGTGAGTTTTTTGTTATTATTATTTCTTTGTCTTACTAAAGCAACCCTTTTTCATAAGTTGTGATATATTTCAGAGTCCAACACAAAACGCTATATTTGACTACCCGTCGAGTGCGTACATGGGCCGAGAGTTGTGGGAAGCGGCGGCCGCTTGCCACGGGCCGGAAGACCCGCCAGCGGCCTTGCTGCGAGCAGCCGACATCTGCCGAGAGCCGCTTCTCGTCCTTATAGCTAGCTGCTATGAGGTAAACAGTTACAATTATTACCAAAACTAAATATCGACATAACTTTAAAATAAAAATCTCAACTCAACACAAGACATAGGCCTCCGTAATAAAGGGGATATATCTATAATGCGGTTTGGGAATTGTGGAATTGTGGGGCACAGCTCCTAGCACTGCGGACGTTGCTGCCCGTCGGTTGTCAGGGAATTCAACTGTGCCGGTGTTAGGCTGTGCTATACCTTATTCAGCCGGCCGCCAGATCCCCGTTTTTATACATGGTGCATGACAGGCAGGTGAGGCAAGGTGGCTTGGATACTAAAGACCCCTTACATGCTTTTAAAATAAAAACAGCCTTAGGAAAAAAGCTCTAACCTGTGCTACAGTTCAGAAACTGATTAACATGTGTGTGTTTTGATATATTAAAACAACCAGCCAAACACCTATCTACCTAACAAATGTTTTTCTGAGCGAATCGAACACAACCTACAGCGCAAAAGACAGAAATACCATCGAGCATGCCAGTCTAGTATCTGAGTCGATTCATGTAGTTAATATGAAATCATATCTCTAGTAAAAAGTATTTTCCATTTTCAGCCGAACGCAGTAGATACGTACTGGGCGCAATGGATCCTGTGCTCGCTAGGTACTAACTCACGCACACAAAATTCTGTACAGTCAGTGATTGTTCCTCAACCTCAAGCAGACCAATTCCAAAAAGTAGCTGAGATATGCCTGCAGGAGGGATACATCGAGACCTTGCATGAGGCCATGTTGGTTTTTATGCCGGTAATGAACTATGTTATCTTGTAAAAGACATTATTTGCAGTATATAGACATACACACAGTCTCATTATTACCCTCATTCTCATTTTCAAATTACTCTAAGAAAGACATAATAAAATAAATGTAAAGTGTAACCCTCATAATCTTAGCGTCAACTCGAAAAATCCTTACCTCGACTCAACTCTGAATTTTGTCAGTTGGTGTTTTGGCAGTTTGTTTGTTTAGTGGTTAAGGATACCCATTACGAAACTGCAAAAAACTCCTCAGTCATGTCAACATTGGCAGATTAAGGTACTTCGCTGCGTATCTTGAGTATTCCTTATGGAAAAATTCTAGGTGACAACTAAGAATGGGAGGGTAAGTTTAAATCACCAGCTCGACAACTAGTTTCAGATTCTAGATGATGACCAGTCTTGCAAACAAAAACCTCATCGATTTAAAAGTAATTTCTAAATTTAATAAAGTAATTTCTGAATGTAATTCACTTTCCAATAAATAAACTCCATCTATTTCAGGAAAGTCCCCTGACTCACCTCACGTCATTTTTGTACCGTTGCATACGAAAATGCACATTCAACTCTGAAACCAGTAAACTTCTTGCATGCTTCTTACAAATCTGTCAAAGGAAATACAGCATGGACTCCAGTTCATCACCATGGCAACTGTCCAAAGAATCCATGCAGAAAGTTGCAGTGGCCTTAGTCAGAATCGCGCTAGGCCAGTGTTTTGATAGTGCGTTCCACCAAAGGGAGTTTTTGAAATGTCTGGCAGAAGTTCAATTTGAGAAGAATTTGATGGGTAAGATAAATCTTTGAATTCCATTGCCTTGTTTATGCACCCATTGTCATCTTCCTGTGCTTATACTACGCAATGTAGAGTCGGCACAACATAATGTGTTTTGGCCTACCTCTACCTGCACGTCCTTAAACATGCATAATCTAATACATACTCTTCTAGTTACATGACTTTGGTTCCTCCTCATGACATGCCCGTACCATGCTGACCTATTGCTCCTCAATTTTTCCGTCAGTGGCGCTACTTTCAAACTTCCATATATAATCATTCTTTATCTTGTCCATTTGCGTCACTCCACACATTCTATCCCTGTGCACACTTATTTTTTCGAAATTAAATGTTACCTTCATTCTCTATTAATACATTAACAGACTGTATTTTGGAACATTAAGTTGCAGACCGCGATACTTTGCCATTCATATAACTATACTGAGACTGGTTCTTATTCTTTGCAGTACCATCACCAAACTTCACAATCATGTATCAAATCTTGCAAATATCCATGGAAACGTCCTTAGTCATAAACGTATCCAAAATGCTGCAAGATGACACTCAGCAATACATCACGCAATGCGTTGATATGTACACAGCAAATAGAAATTACGATGTTGCTCTTAAAATCGCAAAACTAGCTGGTGTTCCTGTGAACGATATACTTATAGCAGAGTGGACGCACAAGTATTACACGTTACTTATCAGAGAAAGTGAATTGGAGGATAAGGAGTTGACACTGTTCATAGCACATTGCAGTGTAGCTTTCAAAAAAGCCGCAGTTACATTCAAATATGCCACCGAGTTTCTCATCAGCTACGTAACTAACATCAAAGATTTGGTACAGAAATTCTACTCGTACAGAATCATAATGAGCTGGTTTGAAGAGAATTTGCAGTATGGAAGTAGGAGAGAAGAAATTGAACATTTAATGTGGGATGCTTATTTCCAAGCTGAAGAACAAAGTAGCATCCTACTAAACAGCTATGAGAGTACTTTACACTTCATTCTAAACGATCAGAAAGACCAAAGCGTGTCGAGAAATATTGGTGTTGCTAACTCAGAAAAGCCGTTTACCGCGTCTCTGTGCGAGATCGAGGTTGAATCTGATGTTGGGAGTATAGATAACGTTGTATTGTTGGAAGAGCCGGAGGAAATTGACTGTTGGCGACGAGTAATGTTTAGTCTGCTAGAGTTGAAACTGCTAGTGGAAGCTTTTCGTCTGTCGGCCCTGTTCAAAACTCCTCAAGAGTATAGATACCGGCCGCCGGCATGTCCCGTGCAGATATTAAGGACGTGTCTCAAGTTAGCTGAGGGAGGGTGCTCGCCTTACGAATTGCCACAAGAATTGAGGCTTGTGATCTCATCTCCTATTCTGCAAAATAAACTTTCTGGTAAGAGCTCTGTTATAATTATCATCATCATCATCAGCTTATACCAGTCCACTGCTGGACATAGGCCTCCCCTAATGAGCGCCATTGTGCCCTGTCCTGAGCTCGACGCATCCAGCTTCTACCAGCAGCCACCTGGCCGGAGGGCGTCCTACACTACGTTTGCCGAGCCGCGGTCTCCAGTCAAGAACTCGTTTACCCCAACGTTATAATTATGCCAGCAGGGTAACATTATATTTCACATAACATTATATAGAATAAGGTTCGGGCCATATGCATCCGAAATCCGTAAAACGTAGGTTTCAGCACAGGATAAATGGAAGTTACTACACAGAAAATAAAAAAAATATATAAAAACTACAAAAATATGTAATAGTTGCCTTAACTATTACTAATTATTCTGTGTGGATTCCGACAGCATTAGTCCGAGTCTATGAGGAAATGTGTTTTATCATAGTGAGATTTTATAAATAAAATAACGGGTATTGCCATTATAATTTCTGATAACGGTGCAATCACAAAAAAAGCACTTCGGTGCCATTTTTCTTCAAATTCCTATCGAATTCCAGTGTCAGGGATATCAGACGCCAGTTTTGAAGAGCTAGTAATAATACAGGAGAAACAAGAGAACGTGCCAGAAAGCGCTCATTTAGCTGCACGCGAGGAGGCCGACCGATTATCTGCACTTGATGCGTTGGCTGTTCGCAGTGGTCTGACGATTGCTAAACAGGCAAGTATTATATTTGGTTATCCTACAGTGTAAGGGGTTCACAGGTATAGTATAGATACCTAGAAGACATTAAGTTATTGAGGGCTAGGTGTTCCAAACTCCATCTTTGGGACTCAAACAAACCTCACCTGCTGTGTGGAACACCCTGATAAATAACAAACTGTTAGGCTGTTCCATAGTTAAGATAGATAGAAAATTAATTGTACTTACATCATCAAGAACATACAGGGTGTAATCGTTAAGTGTGTCCAGGCGATCATTCCGTAACTATTAAAGATATAGAAAACATTTAAACTGGTATCAAAAGTACGTTACCTAATCGGTAAAATGACATCAATAACTTTTTTAAATTCAATCGAGAAGTATCCATTATTAACATAATCATACGTAATCATAAAATAAGATTAAGTTAAAATGACCACTTAAAATGAGAAAACCAAAACCTTTCTACTAATCTCATACTAAATGTATGGGAGTGATTAATTTCAGAACTTTTGGATACTTCTCGTTTGATTTTCAAAAAGTTATTGATGTCATTTCACCTGATTAGGTAATGTACTTTCGATATCAGTTTTTTTTATATATACAGTTGTGGTCATATAATTAAAAACGATTTGAAGTTATAGAAGTTTTTTATTTGAATCGTGTCATATACAAGATGTGTACCTTTTGAGAAGCTACTACTCATGTTATAAAATAGCCACATTAATAGAGCAACGTGGCTTAGGAATGAACAATAAAATCGCTAACTATTTTTTTCACAATTTATTTATTTTTACTAAAGTAACACATTCAAATAGTACTGAAGCTGGACAAATAATTAAGAACGATTTATTAAACTGTGCGGGAATTGTTTTGTATGACACTTACATTTAAAAAATCACAATAATATGTAGCGCAGAAAATTTAAAAAGCAATCAAATATATTTTTAACTAAAATTAATAGTTAATAGCATATCCACGGCTTTTGATTACTGCTTTACACCGGCGAGGCATTGACTCTATTAATTTTGCACATTTCGCAAGAGAAATAGAGTTCCATTCTTCCAAAAAAACGTCGTATAGCTCTCTTAAATTCCCACGCTGTGTATTTGAAACCTTTTTCTTTACTTCTTCGAACCACAGATTCTCTATTGGGTTTAGATCTGGGCTGTTAGCTGGCCAGTCTAAGACAGAAATTGAATGCGCTGTAAGAAATTCCTTTACGGTGCGTGCAGTGTGCTTTGGATCATTGTCATGCTGGAATGTCCAAATAACCGGTAGAACGTCTTCAGCATCAGGTAACATTGTTTCTTCCAGTATATTTTTGTATTGGAACTGATCCATGTTACCTTCTATCAACTTTACAGGTCCAACACCATGTCCAGAAAAGCACCCCCAAATTTTCACATTTCTACCACCGTGCTTTAATGTAACTTTCGTGTACTTAGGGTCAAATGCCGTATTCGGGGGACGTTGTACATATCGTTTTCCATCAGAACATACTCTGTTTATTTTCGTCTCGTCAGAAAAAAGTACATTTTTCCACTGTCGCACAGTCCAGTTTTCATACTTTCTCGCAAATGCAAGCCGGGCTTGCCTGTGGCAAAGTTTCAACATGTACCATTCTTGCTATCCTACCGTGCAATTTTTCTTCTACCAAACGACTTCGAATAGTGCGTGCTGAGATTGCTGAAGGGTTGTTTTCACCAAAATATTCTTTTCTCAGCTCATTGGACCCTTTAAAAGAATTTTGTTTTGCCATACGAACGATATTTCGGTCATCTCTAGGAGTTGTTTTTCTCTGTTTAGGTACACGTGGAACATTCGAAGTAGTTTGATACGTAGCGAAATGCTTTACAGCGTGGAAAACCATCGTTTTTGAACATTGCAGATGGTCGGCTATCTTTTTATAAGACCAATTCTTCCGGCGAAGTTTTATTATTACTTCCCTTGTAGATTTATCACAACTTTTATTTTTCCCATTGTTTTTTTATAAGAAGCAATCACTTTTAATCTGCACCAAACCAAATGCAAATTTTTACAGCACCAAATGGCGCCAAAATTATACAAACAGTAATAAATCGACCGAGTGTTCTCTATTTAAATTTGAATAAAGGCATAAACTATTTAGCGTTCTTAATTACGTGACCAGCCAGTAAACAGGACTACTATGTTTAGAAGTAGTGTAAAAAGTTTTTCTATTTATTTTTAGCTAATCATGTGTATCAATGAATACAGTGGTATTATGGAAAAGCTTTACGATACCGAGAGAAATAAAAAATATTATTTTTAGCTAATCATGTGTATCAATGAATACAGTGGTATTATGGAAAAGTTTTACGATACCGAGAGAAATAAAAAAAAATTGCATACAATTAGTTTTGCGTCTTAGTTTGAAAAAATCTTCCCTTTATATCAGGGGGTTCTTAATTATATGACCACCACTGTATATTTAATAGTAACGAAATAACACACGCCTCGCCTGTACACACCTAACGATTACACCCTGTATAGAACAAAACGGTCAATAACAACATTTGAACTAGACTGATCTTTTACAGACAATCCTATCATAGTTCAAGTCTTGATTCATTTTTGGCCTATTATTTTGCTTGGCTCAGATCAATATATTTGGCAGACGATAACTAAATAATATATCGCTTGATTTTGACTTTAGGTGGCAAGCTATTTCCGTATAGCGCTACAAATCGGTTGGGATTACTACGGTGTACGAACCTACCAAAATAGACCTCTGGACTTCATCAACTTGGTAAGCGGGAGAGGTCGAATGTCGCTGGCTAATTTGGTCTTCAAGACTTTCAACATTCCAACCAAAGAGGTAAGCAAATGACAGAAAAAGCAAAAAATTAAGTTATTACTTATTAATAATCGACATAGACAAATCTGGTGTTTAGGCATAATAAAAATAGTAGCAAAGCATAAAACAGAATACAACAGCCACACGTAAAGTTGCGCGGACTGCGCTACTGGAACACGTCCTAAACCGAAAGATAGATCCGCGCAGTTCCGACTGCGGATCGAAATGTCTTGCTAATTATGCTTATATGTGACCACAGTTTAGAACGCTCTCAAAAAGCCTACCTACATTCCGATCTGCGTGTAAAAGACGTAACAGTTTGACCGTAGTTTGGACAAGCGCGTGGAACGGTTAGATCGAACTGTCAGCGGCCGCGCACATGCTCGTTTCCGTGTGAGGTTTGGAATGGCGCGTACTGATACCCGCGTTCCGAACTGTACGTGAGGCGAGTGCTAATTTAAACGTCTTTTACAGATATCTGAATACCTTTGCCGGGAAATGGTTGCAGCAATCATATCTCCACACCTGATAGCGACATCTACGTTCCGTCAGAAAGAGCACTTTCAATACACACTGTGGGGCTATGCTCTCAATTCCGATCTAGAAATGTTTATGAACATGCGTCCAGCAGCCTGCAGTCCAATCGGCAGACTTGTATTGGAACATCTGATGGCATTCCAAAAGATTTACAAGGTCACCGGCGCAACTAAGCTTCCAGAAGATACCTTAGATGACAGCTGTTTAGACGTTCAAACGCTGATAGATGAGGAGTATCAGAACGTGGAGAGTTCCGAAGTGGAGTCGATTCTTACGGAGGGGACGATGCTATCGGCTGAAACAGAATCTGTTTATTCAGTTTCGACGGTATACGCTGCTGGTAGCAAGTTGTCGAAGGATTGCAGAAGAAATCTGTTTGATGTGGCCACACGGAGTAGCGTACATGTTCGTAATGAGATCAAGTCGAACATCAGGAAGATAACTAAGGGCTCGCAGTTGTCTACTAAGCAGGTAACGTTTTAAAGTGGTAAAATAACGTATTTTTATTGAAAACTTGACACATTTTCTGTATTAACCTTACCGTTCGATATTAACCTTCCACCACAGGATAATAATACTGAGTATAGCTTAGGCTGATTAGTTTTCTTTGAGGAAATTTTTGTGTATTTGTTGTTTGTAGGGGGTAATCTCAGAAACTACTGAACCGATTTTGAAAATCATTTTTACTGAGAGCTATCTCTTCGTGCTATAGGCACATTATATTATTTGTATTTTAATTGACTACCTTAAAGAAGACGCAATCGGAGCACCTGTAATTTTTATTATTCTAATCTTTTAGGCACGACGGACACCATAGTTACAAACTTTTTTAAATATTTTATAGGCCAGCTCTTGAGGCTTGAGTCTTATGTGGGCAAGGATGTGGTCGACGTTCAGCTTTCCCAGGAGATGCCTATTAACTCTCTTATTGATAAACTCTGGCTGTTTCCAGGTGAACATAATATCCATCGAGCTGCTAGTGGTGGCTCACGAGTGGTTCTCTTGCGCATGCGATACTGAGGGTGTGGCGACGGCGCTGCGTTCAGCTCAGGCGCTGTCCGCACGGCTGTTAGCGGCGCGCTCGTGGCGACTCATGGTGCGGTTACTTACCGGCTTGGCTCGCTACACCGAGTGCGCATACATCTTCCAGGTACCAACTATCTCAGATAACATAATGTTTATAGCAACACGCTAGTACTGGCTTCAAAGATACTGAGGGCGTAGCGACGTTGCAGGCGCTCTCCGCGCGGCAATTGGCGGCACTAGTACTGGCTTCTTAAGATACTGAGGGCGTGGCGACTTTCCAGTAAGTTCAGCAGCAAATGTATGAAATTTGTGTCGTGACGATAGATCGTGAGTGAAGGCATTTTTCGTAAATTTCGTCCCCTATAAGGTATCGCTGTGTCGTCTATCGGATCGCGGATGAGACGTTGTGGGCGTAGCGACACCATTTTTGGCGACGCGACACTTCTTTGAGCTATGCTATAACAGCCCGAAGGGCATACATGTAGCAAATAAAAATAATGGTTGTATTACTTGACTTTTTACATGACACTAGTTGACATTGGCACTGTAACTGTTTTATCTGTAAAATTTAGACTGGTGCGATTTTCCCTTGATTGAAAAGCAGGGAATTTTACTCAAATGGTTGTGATTTTAGTCAAATAGTTTTTAATCTATTCAGACAATAGATTTTTAATCAAAAAGCGATTAAAACCTTATGTGATTGTTCTTCCCAGGCGTTACGCGACAACCATCAGTTCGAATTCCTGCTGGGTCAGTTCGACTACATGCTCGGCCAGCAAGCTGATAAGATAGCGGAGTTCAAGCAGGGTCTGCTAGACTTCCTCAAGACCCATTGTCCGGGAGACACCGACACATATATAATGGCGGCACTGCATTTCAATATGTATGCCGATGCTGCTAATGTGAAGAGAAAACAGGCTGTCAATCTGATTGAGGATCTAGAGAAGATGGCTTTGGATGCTGCTAAGGTGAGTTTATCCTACTAATATACAATATTTTTAGTTTAAATTGTAGCATTTTTTTTTGCCGTGCTGCAAAAAAAATACTACAATGTTTAGTGCTGTTTTTAGATATATGAGGCTAGATCACGTAAAATATTGGCCAATGAGAAAGCTTCAAAATAACGCTTTGTCATTGACCAAAATTTTTCGTTACGCTTATGATTTCAGGTAGAAATATTTTTGATCGCCCTACTGTACTCAAAAAAAAAACTTAGACCATTTTGCTCATTGGACATCTTGCTACCTAGAAGGAATGCTAATTGGACGGTTCGCGTTATTAGATGTTTTGCTACTTGAATGATAATCGTAAATTCAGCTTTATACGATGGTAGAGACTGGGCCCAGTGTTTTGGAATTTCGGACCCAGTCAAAAAAAGGTAATCAACTGGACTGGCTTGTACCGACTGGACTTGCTGATACTACTTTGCACACAAACCCAGTGATAAGCCATCGTTGGACTGGGTTACTAGACTGTCACATTGCTGCCACCGTATAAACCAAGCATAAAGCGAGAGCTTTCAGAGGGACAAAGATCCGTTGTACGTATTGTTTGGCTCAGCAAACGATTCGTTCGACCAATCCTAGTACAACGAACGAAACATAGGAACTACGTCGCTTCTTGCAGCCAACTTCAGGGTGACGTAGATATGTTGTAGTTGTGACTATTTTGCCTACATTACAACAGTTTTATAATAATTTTTGTTTCATCAGGCAACATCAAAAAAACCGTACCATCCGCCCGAATGGCTACAGATCCACGACACGACATCAACGAGGTCGTTACTTGAGACTGCATTGAACCACTGCACCGATGCGTGCTCCCTCTACCTTCAGGGTGGATGTACGGGGTTCGCGGGGGAAATGGCAACGTTGGCGCAACAAGTTGCACTACAGATGTCGCTGCTCAACGCTTCGCCAACACGACTGATATTGAATAGGAGCATGGAGCAAATGTATCGGCTGGTTAGCGAGTATTTGAGGTGAGATAATAGCAATAATAATAATAAGATTATGTCATTCAGTTAAAGTAATACAAGATGCTCTACGGCAAGGTGGAGTGACGATCTGCGAAAGGCTGCTGGTAGCAGCTGGATGCGTTGAGCTCATGACAGGGCGCAATGGCGCTTATTGGAGAAGGCCTATGTCCAGCAGTCGACTACTATCGGCTGATGATGATGATGAATACAAAATATTCAACAATACATTTCATAAAGGTTGTTTTAAAAATTATGTTTAATTAAGTAGGTAAATATTATGACTGACTATGACTATTATCGAGGTAAGCCGGTATAAAAAGTTCTATCATAAATTACTAACTACCTCCTACACCCTAGAGAGCTGTGGTGTGGTCAAATAGTCCTCTTTCTTAGTGTTCATTTAGCTCGATCTGTTACGAGATCACGCTAGAAAATGCTACGACAGTTTCACTAATAAGGTAACCTAGTAAAGCAGTTTAGAAAAAATAGCAACTTAGAGATTATCTATAGTAATAAATTACAATATTATTTATAGATAATAATAAGGGCAAGGGATAGAATAGAACCCGTCACCCCCGCAAAGATGAATGTCGTGAAAAAAAAGTGCTCCACTTCAATGTCAACTTGCGCCTTCAATCCCTCTCTAGGACAAAGCATTACCTAATTTGATCTTGATTTAGTTTCTTACATACCTTAGGCTTAGGTCTGAATTGAATTATGGCTTAAGGGTACAACCCATTTTCAGTTTCATGGAAGGTCTAGTGCTTCTAAGTGGTCGCTGGGGCGAGGCGTGGCGAGAGCTGGCGTATCGGCGTGCGCTCGTGAACGATCAGGCGTATCTACGCGACATGGCGGCGTACCGACCCGATGTTGCTCACGATTTCCTCAACAGGTAAAAGACGGATAACGAAAATACAACCCGTGAGACAACCAATCCTAAACTAAACAGAATTTCATAATCGCCATTAGCCATACAAAACACTTACTTTTTGTGACTCTGCTAGACATAGAGTGACAGTAAAAGCTTGAATTAAGGTAAATCCTAAGATTTTTTTCAAGTAAAACCTAAGATTTACCAAGCTTTTAATGGTAAAAGCTCGAACAGTTCTGTGATTATCGTTGATTTCCATCTTATTTTGTGACAATTCACTTATTAAATCAGAAATAATAAGATTTACCTCAAAGACACAATAATCACTTCCTTCACAGATCTTAATCGGTTTGTTGGGTTAGGTTTGCACTGTGATTACTGATTACACACAAGCGCGAATTCAATTCATATATTACAACATGATAATGTACATCGTATTGAATGGATACGTCATTACGATCTGTGAACATTTTTTTTAAGGTCCTTGATATAAAAATAAGATATTTTCTCTTTCAGATACAAAACTGAACGAAACAAGACATCAATATCTCATGTGGCCATGACAGAGCTTCGCAACCTTTGTAGGTGACAATGAAATTGCGGTTACGATCTCAGTAAGTTAGCAGTAAGTAGTAAGTTTGAAGGAAAGTCCTTAACACATTTGGCAATAAGGTTGGTTCTTCGTAGAGACAGTGAGTTGTAAAATACTTGATTGAACGACAAGCGAGAATAACGAAATGCTGTTGCTTAAGAAGAGTACATATTATGAGCCAAAATGTAATTAGTATCTAGTAGTAGTAGTAGTTGTAATATGGCGGCTTCACTAACTCGCGTTTCAAGGAAAGTCCTTAAACACATTTGGTAATAAGGTGGATTCTTCGTAGAGATAGTGAGTTGTAAAATACTTTATTGAACGACCAGCAAGAATAACGAAATGCTGTTGCTTAAGAAGAGTACATATGATAAGCCAAAATTTAATTAGTATCTAGTTATATTGTCTGGTCACGTTATCTCTGCAGAACAAAACGTGGTAGAGGTTTAATGGTGACTGAAATAGTTATCTAACGGTGTAATGGGGCCGAAATTGCCCCGTTTCGCTCTATATTATTTTTTTATATGTTGTAGCACCCAGGTGATACAATGACTGATACAGACACTAAAAAGAGAATACAGACTGCATGAGATATTTCCAATAATAGAATTTCATTTTATCCAGATTTCTGAGTTCTGCAGTGATAACGTGGTAACTTTATTTTAATATTACTCAATAAATTACAAAGTTGAAATCAGTTATTTGAAATTATTGGCTAAATATATAAGCCTATGATTATTTTGCTATGATATCTATTTAACATAAATCATTGGCTATAACGTCTTATTATTTTTAAGATCAATGATGATGAAATCTAGTTCGTTTGTGCTTCCGATTTTTAATTAATAAAATATTATTTAATTGCCCAACGAAAATGGTGGGTGATTCAAAACGTTAATATATAAAAATATAAGCTCTATATGCTTCGTACAATTGAATAAAGTTAGTTAAAATATCGTTTACCATTTGTTATAAATTTTGCTATAAATGATTGCTCAAAAATTTGTTAAGTATGTCAAAGCTTCTGTATAATATTCATATAGTGACCTACTTGACCCCCGGTAGATACATTACAGACTTTCGATCGGCTGATAGTGAGTTTGTGCTTCCAATTTTTAAGGCAATAAAATATTTATGTTACCAATGGCATGCGATTACACATTAAAAAAAAAATAAGATACCTGAATGCAATTTTAAAAAAACGAGTCTATATCTCAAACCAAATTTAAAAAAATCTAAATTGTTTTTTTAAGTACTGTAAAAAAAATGATACCTATTGAAAATAATCTGTATGTTTCTGAATATATCTGTATATTATAGCGACTTACTTGACCTCCATTAGACTACAGATTTTTAGATTGGCCGATAGTGTGATTGGTTGTGAAAAATAATGCCTGTAATGGCCGATTATAAATCGTACAGATTGCGCACACCTTCATAAAGCAATAAATGAAACTATCGGCCGATTAAATAGTCTGCACAGTCTGCGAGAGTTTGCCTTAGATGGAGTATGTTTATCTTTGTATAAGCGTCTTTAAAGCAAATACCTTTTCTAAAGTAAAATTATAATTTTAAATGATTATTTAAATAAATGTACGTATGCCAAATATATTGTAGTCTAACGTTAACATAAAGTAAGTTTTTGCTTTAATTCTTTTAAATTATCTAATAAGTAAACCATTGTCAAAATTGTATCGTTACCTATTGTCTATGAAATGCATATAATAAATTGCTGTGATATTTTCGTGATGACTGAATGAACTAATGTATATTTTTATAAGTAAAATAAGGCAATAAATGGTTTAAATTAATAATTATGTATTTATTACTATTACTACAACCACACCAGCCTATTTCAGTCCACTGCTGGACATAGACCTCTCCTAATAAGGACATCTGTCCATAATACCCACGCTGGATGTGCTGGTTGCGGATCAACAATATACTGTAATACCATATTTAATTTACTCAGGGGCGCCGTAAAAATGGTAACAAGTTTAGTACTTAAAATAGATTTTATTATAAATTAACACAAACCCAACACAATACATTGGCTATAACCCTAAAACAGTGAGAGAGATTATACAGCCCTAATTTAGGGTACAAAGAAAAGAACTTTAGTCCTTCTAATACTTGAACATTCATCGATATCCTCTCCATGTATAAATATATAAAAATAAAACAATTAAGTAGCAAAGCGACAGCCTATAACATAATGATATTATATCAAAAATTGTGTTGCTCTTCCCAAACAATGAAATGGACGTAACATACACAATTTTTTATATATTCATAACTAAAAATATATATGAGATTCTAAGTTTTGTTTCTGCTACACGGTAAATACTTTTTAGAGGCTTTGTTTTTTAACTAAACATTAAACTAATAAAAATGCTCACGAACAAATTTATCACCGCGTCAATTGCTTATTAGGCAAAGACGATGCCGGCATCGGATGCGGCTTACTTAATAAAATTACGGATAAATGTCAAAATTTAACGAAAACGCCCATCTCTTGCAAAGATAAATTGATTTTTTAAACAAAAGCAAACGGTTCTATTAAGTGGTTAAACTTTTTGGACGGGTCTAGAACATCAAATTTGTTACAGGCACAGATATAGAAGACAACTAGATGAAGCCTTAAAATTCACTATGCTCTGAACGTCAACTCATACGGCTGATCTCTACTTTCTTATGTCTATATATCATTCGCTAGAAAGAGATGCATACTTTATCTCCATGCGATTGGTGCCACTTCGTACCAGGGCATTTCTATGAAACTGCATAGAATTTTTTCGAGCGCCCTGGTACAATAAACTTTTTGATCTCATTTGAAGTCGCATTGATATATGTATGCGTCACTTTCTATCTGATGATATTGTGCCTAAGAACGTAGAGATCAGCCGTATGAGTTGACGTTCAGAACATATTGAATTTTAAGACTTCATCTAGTTGTCTTCTATGTCTGTGGTTACAGGCAAACGTTTCTTTCGAAAATGGCGTAGCTTTTAGTATAGTCTGTTTCGCGTATGACATAACTCAGCAGTTATTAATTAATTGAAACGTTCGTGGATTACTTTGGTGTTATTAGATTACCTACTACATGGATGTGTGTTAGTAGTAGATCTGAGCGCTTCCGTGCTTCGGAAGGCACGTTAACATGTTGGTCCCGGCTTTTTCAGTCGACAAGTCATTTCAGAGGACTTAGGCTGCTTTTCCACTAGAGATGTGCTATGCTACATTGCTATGGATGCGTTTGATATCCACCAATATGTTTTTTTATATGGAAGGATGCGTGCTATGGATGTGAGCTATGGATGCGTGTTATGGATGTGTGCTATAGATGAGTGATATGGATGCGTCCCTACTATCGATACATCGCATGGCTCGAGCTGCGCATCTTCCTCGCGCAGCTACTTTGCGGCGGTGCATCTTCATAGACATCTAACTCGCACCGTTACATATCTCGATGCCGTTACATAGCTTAGCATCAGTGGAAATTGTCACAAAATTTCGTAGCTTAGCTTTTACATTCTCGCAGCATAGCTGCATAGCACATCTTTGGTAGAAAGGCACCCTTTTGATGGCCTAAAAATCCGACACCAGATGACCACTAGATCATAATGAAGGAAGGAATTAATTAATGACTGTTGACAAGTGATAGAGAAATAAAGGGAGCAAAATAACATAAGTTGCAACAGAATAATAGTCATCTCACTCACACTTATATTTACTGGCAAGGGACAGGATACATTAGGGTAAAAATTGGAATGTCAATCATAGAAGTACATACATAAATGCTTTTACAAAAAACATTATAGAAATAGCTATATGTTTATCAAGTCACACTTACATTGTTCCCGAAGTAGGTATTTACTATTTACACGATTAATACGAATGTAGGTAATACGAGTGAGCCCTTTAAAGAAATCATTACTGTTGAAAATCGTTTAGTATTTAGGGCAAATGTACTTATAATACTTACCATATACGAAAAACTATTACAGTGATAATAGTGTATAGTTATACTAAATGAAGGCATTATACTATAATTATTATGTAATTATTTGATGAATATTGATATATATCTATGAAAATATGTTATATACTGATTCGCTTATTTCAATAGTAGGGGTCATCTGCTTAGAATAAAGTTTCGAATACTCGCTCGGCTGGCTCGATCACGAAGACCAGCGAAAGAACATTCGTATCGTAGACTTACAAATTTTGGCCAATGAGAAAGCGTAGATTCAAAATAACGCTTTGTCAATCTAGCTATGTCATTGGTCTAATTTTTTCGATACGCTTACGAATATCAGGTTTAAATATTCGTGATCGCACTACAGTTATTTCTTATTTTTAGTAAAAATTTATATAGTGCAATACTATAATGTTAATTGTTTTGTAACATCTCTGTAAATATACCAGCTATATTTATATAAATTAGGTAGTGCTATAGTTGAAACAAATCTTTATATATTTTATTTATGATAAGTTTAAATAAATGTTTTGTCTCTTCCATTATTTCAAAGTATTATGATTTTCTAGACTCTTTAATTGACCCCGGTAACATAGCTACTCTATCAACTAGTTATTGTACTTAGTGGTAGCTTTGCAAGTCTTAATTATCGAAATAATTTTACAACAAACGGCTATTTTACACTTTGGATGTAGCTAAATTTATACAAGATTTATTATTCAGATTATTCAATTTTAGAAAAACAAATTGCTTATCAACTTGAGCAAAGTAATTTAAGAGTTTACATATCTCTGAAGCAAAACGAGAGTAAATGAGTGATAACGTTTTCAACGCTGATATGTTACTGGAACGAGGTCTAATTCCCAAAGTTTCTCTGAAACTTAAAATCACTTAAAACTAGGGCTATTTACAAGTTACCGTAGTCACACGTGAAAGATTACATTCCTCAACAAACCACAAACATTATAAAATTATTTTCATACTAAAACATCATCACAGTCTTCTCACATTTTCTTAATCTAAATTAGTTTACTATTTTGACACATATTCCTGTCATTCCCAGAGTCAGAGATTATTTACAAAAGGTTATTTTGAGATTCACGGCAAGGTACAGGTCACAACACAGATAAATGCCTATAAACTATTTGAATGGTAACGATAGGCTAATTATTCAATTATAATAAAATATAGTTTAATTTTAGGACATACACTGTTATGTCTGATTTCACGAACAGCATCATAATTTGAAATGCATACAGTAAGGTTTAATTCATAAATTCATAGACGCAAACCAATGTCCTTAATCTTTACTGATGTGTTTTTATATGAAGATGGAATTATTTGTTCATATTTCCGAGTAATATCTAATAGTGTGGGCTCTATGCTCTGTCACGAACATAAAACAATCTATAGTATAAAAATAAATGTTCCTACAAGGAAGCCTAGAAGCATTTGATTTCATAACTTGCTTAAAACTAATAAAACGCCATCATAAAAACTTCAGATCAACAGTAAATTGCACAACTACAGAGCAAGTTGACGTCACGTCAATTTTCATCAATAAAATGAGATTACCGTCAAGTCTTATTGTTTCTAACATAAACGTTGGCAAATAAACCCGGGGATTCAAACACTCATCACAAACAACACTGTGCTGGGACGCGCTGTTGGTTAATTAACTGCATGAGATTGCATTGGCTGCTGTAATCCAAGCTTTACGATATGCGTTAGGTTTCCCAATAGTTTGAGCGCTATGCGGAAAGACCCGAGTTAATCGAGATGACATAAGCGACAGACACACGTCGTCAAGGTCATTATTGTTACGATCATTTGCTAAGATTTTTAAACAGCTGGATTACAGCTAATCTTTCGGAACAGACATTGCTTCATGCTGCTAAAGTCAACAGTGCTCCGTTTACTTACATGAGTATCGCCCGAGTCAAGACCGTTTGCCAAATGGCAGGTTAAAAAATAAATGCGGTGTAACGCTGGTGCCACTTGTATCAAACTACTTGCGTGGAGCGATACGTATGCCGTTCCTTCAGCACAGTTTCTAGTGTGTGGTGTACATTCTCGGGCAAGTGATCGAGTAACATTCTAGGCATCACTTGGAGTTCCATAAAGTCTTCCGGGCACGCCCACCGCATCTCGAATGTTGGCTCTTGAATGCGCACTTTTCTGTAAAGATAAACCAATGATATTCCCTTCTTTAGGTAGGCCTGGCTATTTTGCCAGAAATTATAATAGGGATGACGACTGAAAAAATCTAATTAGTCCGTCATTTACATTATCAGAAAATATTGGACACGTATTTTTTCTTGTGTCAATAAAAAAAAGACAAAATATAGACTTTTTACCTAGCCGTGACGCCACGAGCCCCCACTCCCGAACTTTGACGCTCTTAATCTCCGTCAATTTTTATTTATTTGATACATAAAAAAATACGTGTCCAATATTTTTTGTTGATTTATCTGACGGAATAATTAGAATTTTTTTTTTTTACCCATTCGTCATGCCTATTTTTGTGACTTTTCCTCATACCTTGATAATCTTCTTGCTTCACCTTCTTCAATGCTGTGATCAGACATGTCAAAAAATATGAGCCTTTTTCAAAGAGGTTCGGTTGTTGATAGCCTTGTTTATTATAACCTTTTTTGTGTAAACTTAAGATAATGAGGTGACTTCGTGACAGACTGAACTCTAATGACAAGGTGACCTACCCAAGCAATGTGACCTTTTTAACGTAGGTAGGTAGTTTAAAACTCACTTTTCTATTCCCATGCGCTTGCGCCTAGCAATGTGTAATATACGTCCGGGCGTGAAGAGTCGTGCTGAGGAAAACCTTCGCGCGAATACATCGCGCGACACTAGCGCCGCCTCCTGAAAAGTGTTGAAATAAAGCCAGTTGAGTAAAGTTACTAACATAATTTGTTATGGTTTAGTTGCCTGAATTTGTTATTTTGTTCGTAGCATCAAATATTATGGTTTTCTCTAAAGTTTTGGGATGGCAGGGAAATTTACTTTATTAAACGACTTCGAGAAAGGAGTAGGTTTATAATTCGTCGGTATCTTTTTTATTTTTGGAATTGCTTTATATAGTAATCTTAGTAGTAAGTAGTAGGTACTAGTCAGTACTAGTTAAAATTTTAAGTTTAGTAACAGTTTAACAACACAGTTAGTAACAAACTGGCTATGAACAATGAACACACAAAACAGTTACACAAAAAAGTTACAACAAACTCAAAGACCGCAACCAAAAATCAATGAACTCTATTGGCTAATGTAAAAGAAAGAATAAAACACAACATCCAGATCTTTATTGCTTTTATCGAAGAACCAAACAAGCAGTATTAATTTCTCATTTGTTCAGTAACCACAATTTCCGTTGTTACTGAAACTTATTTCAGTAATTCCAAGGTAAGCTTTTATTGCCCGAAAGCAAAAACCAACTTTCTATGCCAATGGCTTACTCGAATCGATCGGTTTAGGTAATTACTAATTAGGTATGCAAGGAGGCAGACGTATTATTATAATTTTATACGTCTGATTGGGGTAACAAGGGTATTTGAGGTCGGAGAATAAGCTCAAGAAAGCAACTTCAGCAGTAACGAAATTCCTTGGTTACTAAATTGTTATGATTTGCGTACTATGAACCAGAAATTTCGCATTGAGTAATGCGACCATCAACCGCAGCTTTGATGTCATTTATATCAATCGTTCACAATTTATTTCAAGCTATTTAGACATGCGATCTAGTTATTCTTCTTTGCTAAGGTCATGCAACTCTCTCAACGAACATTCCGGCATGTTTCATATCTTTAGCATTAATTGAGAATGGAATTGCTAAGTGACTCCCATTAGCTACAGAGCGTTCGAATTCTATGAAATTCTCAAAGTGATTCGAAATTCTAGTTTAATTGCATTGTGATTGTAAATTAAAATACAGACGTTTGTTAACCGATGACATTTAGGTTTACTATTACAGTTTTTATCTACGGAAAAATCATTAGTAAACTTAAAAATATGGTTTTTCATTAAACTAAATAGTAAAGTATCCATTAAAATCAATTGAAACGCATTATTATTGGAATAACCAGAAACATTACTCGCTACTTTCGGCTAGAAATATAGTTGTTTTGTTTCACAATATTTGGTTTTGGCGGCGCAAGAAACTTGTTTGTCTCATTAGGAATAACTGGAATTTGACCGAACAAAATATACGACAAAAAATAGGACCTTAGCTTAGTTACTAAGGTCTAAAACGTACCTGACTAAAGTAAATTGTTATTGGAAATAAATAAAATCTTCGATACCACCGTCATCGTCATCACTAATTGAAGTTAAATCAGTTATTTCCTAACATTCTTGGCAGGGTGTATTAATAAAACCATTATTTCCACTTAAACCCCCCTTTAGCGAGTCCGTGAGTGTGTCTCAAAAAAAGGGGTTCAAATGAAAAGTACAGAAAGTCAGCCGTGTTAATAATGACATGAGTAAGCGTTGCCATAAAGCCGACACACGAACACCTGGTACAAAGGGCTCAACTGACAGCACTCACGGTGGAGACGCTCTGCACTAGAAGCGCGTCTGTCGAGTCATCGGAGTGGTTCGCCTCTAGGTCCTCGGGCCTCCGCCAGGTGGACTCCAGGTCTCGGGCTGGCACGCCGAACAGAGCGTAGCCGAACCCGTTCAGCATTATTCGATACTGGAAGGAAATCAGTAATGCGCGTGTTGTAACGTTGCTAGCAATAAGGTACCGTATAATCCGCAACCCGATTTCACCCTCTACCACAGAATAGAAAAAAAGGAACAGAATTTTCACTCCGCAAAAACGAGTAAACAAATAGCTACTTTAGCTGCGACGCAATACAGTGTTATTCAACTCGTACTTAACATTTTGTATTCACATACACCTTTAATCCCTTTCTATACGTAACTCTTTATCTTTTCTGACGCGTACTAACCTACAGAGCGAGCCCCGGAGTCGGGGCCCGCCGATATACTGATACCTTCGTACCTAAAGTGCGGAGTGAGACTGGCCTGCCTCTACTAAGTATAGGCCTCAGGTTAGGGTCAAGGATGTCAGAATTCGGTTGAGCTCAAGTGGAGTTGGGCGTTGTGATGACAGGTGGGGCAAAAGGCTAACAGAATGATGGCCGAGGACTGGAGAGGTGTCGGTTGTCCAGTAGCACAATGGGTTGACGACATAGTCAGCCTCGTGGGCCACCAGTAGATCGAGCTAGCCCAGGACTGTGGCAAGTGGCAGGAGCAAAGGGAGGTCTATTTACTGTATAACCGTAATTTCTATTGAGGTCACACAAATAAGGGCTTACTCTGGCAGGCATGCGGTATATATCCTCAAACAAAGTCAACCGTACCAGTGTTATTTATTATTATGTGACCGTACTTAACTGGAAAACCCAATATTTAATAACTGGAATAATAAGAGGTAATTCTATTCTTTTGCCTGTTTAATTTGTGTCAACATCAACATAAATAGCAAGGCCAGCCTATTCAGTCCACTGCAGGACACCCCTGTTAGAAGGGAGATAGATAGATAGATAAACTCTTTATTGCACACAACACCAATTAAAAACAAAAATTTACAAAAACAGAGAAATGAAATAGTAATGTAAGTACAATGGGCGGTCTTATCGCATAAAGCGATTTCTTCCAGACAACCAAGAATGGATATAATTAAAAGAATGAGAGGGAGATGCCCATGATCCCTACGCTGGGCATGCGGTTTGAGGATTGTAGGGCACAGAATCTCGCGCCACCTACCTCCAGTCGCCAGGGGATTTAGCTATGCCGGAGATAAGCTGCGCTATAATTATATTATTTGGTTTACAAGTATAATTTGACTAACTAAACAAAAAAGTCTGCTACAACGCCAGATTTAGATTACCTACCTTTGGTAATTTAGTGGCATGTATGGTTTGAATGATCTTGGTCCTGAGGTTTTCGATGCTGTGTACACTGAGCCTCATCACCAGGTCATCACCAACTCCAACTGTCATTACGAAGCTCTCCGTGAATCTTGCTGCCTCTCGACTAATTAGACCGGCTGTAAAACAAAGATAATCTTAGAACAGGTTTTATTATTGAAACAATGTTAACAAATATCCGGCTCAAACAACCGTCAATATTGTTTCTAAAACCTTATAAGTTACGAGAAGACAAAACTTTCGTTGGTTTTTCCTTATTCGTATGAACCATGAATAACAATAACAGATTGAAATTGGTGAAACTACCTGGGACAAGCAATCCTACAAAACATTTCTTTCCTAACCGTGCTACAAATATGTGGTGTGAACTCATGAAGTGAACCCTCAGTGAACTCATTCAAATTATACTCGAAAAACATTTAAAAAACAGTGCACAGATATTATATACATGCATCAGCTTAAGCTGCTAGTGTATATACATAATAATAAAATAATAATAATAATTGTACCACCTCTAGTTATTATTGTTAGTTATTACTATTGGAATTTAATTTAATTGTGTGTACTGTGTGATATGGATATTATTATCTGAAATAAATAAATACAATACAATTCAATACTAGTAAATAATTGTACCTAGTGGTTAGTTAGTTAGCCAACTTATTGTGACTTGGCTGAACGACTGTAAAACCCGGGATCAAAATCTTAATGTGCCTTCTTAAGCGTTCAAAACTATGCCACAAACGGTCTCGCTAAGAGAGAGATATTCATTCAAAACACCAAAATATACATCACGTTATGTTACGAAACCAATCCGTTGAAATCTGTGGTTGAAATCGACAAGGATGTAGGGTCAGTCGGTATTAGGAAAAGGAAGTCCAATTAATGATTCAAAACAATTACAGGGCAAAAAATACGGACAAACAAGCTAATCTGATCAATTATTAGTTTTTACCTGGTGTTGAAAACGCGAATACTTTGAGATGAGGGTATCGTGGCCTCAATTTTAATCCTACTAATACTGCAACTCCAGCCCCGAGACTATGGCCTGAAAACGAAAATTGAATTTGAATTTTTGATGCAATATATTGCTACAGATGTTCGAGAAATAGCAAGTGCATAAATTTTTAAAAAACATTTATACAATGTTTTTTAGCTTGGATAAGGAAATTTCGAAGTCACAATTATCCTTTAAATCTTTGCAGTTATAATATAAAGACCTTGTAATTAAAAATAGGACGAAAGTGCCTTTTCTGGATAGTGAGTAGTAGTGAGCTAATTAAAACAAGGCTATTATTAAGCCTTGATCAATAATGCCACGGAAACTACAGCCACTTTTGTTATACAAAAATTATGCATTCACTTACCGGTAAGAATGAGGTCATAATGTGGGAACTGCTGGAAAGTTCTATCAAGCACTGGAAGTAGCCTCTTTAACATCTTCGCTGCTCCCATTGACATGCCCTTGTGGGCTGCTGTGTCTTCTGGCAACCCTAAAATCGAGTTTGTTGTTTAATCATTTTGCCACTTTAACTATTTTTGGAGTAATAAATCCTAGATATGATGTACAATATTTTATTTTCTTTCAAAAATTTCGTCTCAGATGAGTTTTAAATACGGGAAGATCTGCCAACCAACTAGCATAGATCTGTAAGTTTACTTCAAGATTTTTTCCAATCAAGTCTAACATAAGCACCTAATGGAAGTTAGAAATTAGAAAGCGTTATATAGTAGTTTACTGTTCGCCATATTAAGATTACACAGATTTTCCATTTCGAGGGCCCCACACTTAACGATAATGGTCATCCTACACACATTATTTAGTGTTGTATTTCGGTAATAAACTGGTAAATATATGGGTACATTTACATACACCAAATACTGATCTATGCTCTATATTAAGTATCTATTACGACCTCTGTGGCGCAGTGGGCGAAGGCCCGCCTCAGACGCAGATGGTTGCGGGTTAGATTTCTGCTGTGGGACAAATGTTTACATATTCTACAGATATTTGTCCCAGGTCTGGGTGTTTACTATGTATGATATGTATGTATTTACAAAAAATAATAATAAGTAGTTTATCAATCATGATGTTCCCATAATATAAGCTCTGCTTAGTTTGGGGCTACATAATGCTATGTGATAGCGTCCAGCATTATATATTATTATAGGCCATAAACCACCGAACTAATTGCACGCGCAACTCAAGGAGTTAATGAGCGAAAATGCAAGTCTAATAATATTCTAGCGACCTTGTAAAGTCGTCTGCCATCTAGATCTTCGAATCGATAGTATCGACTGTCCAATGACACCATCTAATAGGGGAACTGTACCAAATAATAGTGTGTTGATAGACGCCGATGAAAATAATGTTCCGTTGATATTGATCCAATTTACTGAATGGGTTTTACTCACGCGTTTAATTTTACGTATAGGTTGAAATATGACCTGGCTAACCTAACCCTGTTTTTCGATTGGGCGTTAGTGTTTGCAATGTATTTTAAAGGACAACTAGTAAATAGGGACTTGAACTTTAGTAGCTTTTGTGAAAGTGACCGTGACCAGATTACAAAAATATCGCATGACAAAATCTACCTATAATGGTAGGTACTAGGACTGGTTTTTAATATAAGCCAAGCACACATCACCAATGTCAATTGGTGCTATTAAAAGAACAAACTAAAGAATTCTGCGCGTAAAAGTTTGTTCAAAGTTTGACCATGACTCAAGAAGTACAAGTTCAATTGGGTCTGCAAAGTTGTGAGGTAATGAGCTTAACCAACTTCGAACTTCTCCAAGTCGATCGTGATGTTTGTTACTCACAAAATGTTTACGCTACAGTTTTTGTATAATCTTTTGTGTGTTGGGTCATGCCGAGACCTCTTCAGATGATTTATAATTGCACTGTAGCTGAGAGGACTAGCAAAAATATGTCATAGTGAATTTATTATTAACTAGTATTCTCCCTCCCCATATAAGCAGTAACATATCCTCCAAAACTCAAGTCTCTAGGACACGGTTTAGGTTTTATCATACCTACCATCGTGATACCATGGGACCAGTCTGTGGCGAAGAATAGGTTAAAAGTACCCACAAATAATACTGTTCACACAGTTTTTGTACCCACTTTTTTGTTGTGTTTAATGATCTACTTTATAATATTTAATACTTACTAATTAATTTATTTTATATTTTGGTTTAGCTTGGAACGTAAATATTATTAAAGTTAAGTCTTAGTTTAAGTTCTCATTAAGTGAATTTGTAATTCTTTTGAGAATAAAGTTTCTTTAAACCTATATATTTTATATAGCACATAATTCACGTAAATAATAATAAATATATAATTTCTTTCATAAGAAGAATGTGATTATGGTGAATAATGCTGGACACTATAACACAGCATCATGTAGCCCCAAACTAACCAGAGATTGTATTATGGGAACCACATGATTGATATACTACATAGATACATTTTTTTGTAAATAAATACATACCATACATAGAAAAAACCCAGACCCGAGACAAATATCTGCAGAACATGCAAACATTTGTCCCGCAGCGGGAATCGAACCCGCAACCTTCTGCGTCTCAGGCGGACCTTCGCCCACTGCGCCACAGAGGTCATGAAGTATGCCAGGAAGTGGAAATCCGAGTTCTTTGCATACCTCTCCGGGAAATAGGCAAGACCTTAGAATTGTAATCCACGTGAGTTACAAAATATGCCACGACGGTTCATCCATCATCATTAACCTATAGCAGTTGGACGTAGGTCTCACCCAAGGTAAGGTACTGGATACATATTACCATTTAATTATGTAAGGTTACAAATCATGTCACTTATTAAAATAAAGTGGTGTGTACCTACCACAGAAAAGTAAACCTTAGTAGGTTTATGCGGTAGTCTGCTTTTACCCAATAAAAGGGAAATTCGTGAGAATTTGTGTCAGAACTGCTATCGCTGGTTTGTTTTATCTATTTTCCTCACCCAATATTGGATTCTAACCCCCATATTCGGAAACCAAGCCAACCTCACCCGCACGTGGCAACGTGCTTTACTAAAAAACGGGGCTCTGGCGGTCGGCTGATTGCGGCAAAGCGCAGCCTAACACAGGCACAGCTAAATCGCCTAACCGCCGACGGGCACCAGAATCGGCGGTGCGAGAAGTTGTGCCCTGCGATCCCCAACCCGCATGCCCAGCGTGGGGATTATGGGCATATCCCCCTTTATTAAGGGAGGCCTATGTTCAGCCGTGGACTAATATAGGCTGATATGGTTGTGTGGATATAGTCCACGAATCTATGTTTCAGTTTTTTTCAATCGAAAAACTGGCACCGCCATTGGTTCGCACACAAATACAGCGACTGTAGGTTTTATTCTTCTTTGTACGTAAGTCATAAAGGACAATGCCATCCGATGTATGGCGCTCGGTACCAAGACTAAAGTGAGTGCGCCGAAACCAAACCAATAAGTTTTTAGTCGATTTTAATGTCTAAATAATTAAAAATTAGGGTTGGTGCCATTATATCAATCTTTGTAGCCATAGTAATAGTACTGTTACTATGGCAACTGCCATAGTTGCCTTAGTAACAATGGTCGTTGCAATCTAATGGTGGCGTGCGGCGGAAATCGTTTGGTTTTGACGCAATTGGTACGGATTCTCGGCATTCTTCTTTCCCCAATGTAACCTAATGTACTCAGTAGGTACTATTCTCTGTTCGTTTATCACATGGAGGGAAACATTTATTCTAGCTATAAATCTAATAAATTTACCTTCAGCTTCAAACTTCTCTGAACCGGCTGTGAAGTCGGTGAAGATGTCTCGAAGAGATATGGACCCTCGTACCGCGACTACTATGCTCTCCCGGTCGTGGTCGGCTATCACGCAGAACGGCAACTGTTGATAAGGAATCGTGATGTTCGACTAGTTTTTGCTTCAGTAGCATGATTGATGATAAAACACAAATGCGAGCTTGGTAGACCAAAAACGTTTCAAAGATACCTCCAGTCATTATTAAGCTTGTAATTGCGTCCCATCTTTGTAGAAATTAAAACCTTTGTTAAGGAAAAGCATTCTTTACGAAACCCATTGCAATAGTACCTACAATCGTTTCTGAAAATAGTTGGTTCTATCCAACTCTGTGAAAGAGCGATATAAAAAGCTAATAGTCATTTATTAAGCTTGTAATTGCGTCCCATCTTTGTAGGGGTAAAAACCTTTGTTAAAGAAACGCATTATTTACAAAACCCATTGCAACAGTACAATATTTTCTGAAAATAGTTGGATAGAACTCGGTGAAAGCAATATAAAACGCTAGAACGTAGACGTATTTCCAACGAATCACGTACGGACTCGATAAAAACCATAATTTATTGGTAGATTACGGTCAAACTTAGCCGTTACCCAGTCGAATGCTCAAAGTGGGACATGCTAATAGGATTTTGATGATATGAAAACGTACCTCAAAGACCCGGTTGTTGAATGATGCGAAGATGATGTCGTCAGCTGTTACGTTGGACATGTACTTGATACCGGCGAAGTTGCACATGCAGCAGTTGTCGTCCGTGACTATTGAGTTCTTTGGCCTATTGAAGTAGACACATTAATCAACTTACGCAAGGATATAGCTTTATTGCACACCATAGAGAGTAAATTTATCGTCCTTCTGGCGCAGTCGCGTAATTACAATATAATGAAAAAGGCATTAAAATATTTTTTTCGTGGCAAAAGCAAATCCTAGGTTTCTATCTTGATTCTTAAAGAGTTTTTAAATTACCGTGACATTCATGACTCGTATAACGAGTGAATCTCGGTAAAACTTGTCTTTTATATTTATTTATTCATATTCCTTCTTCATCATCACTATTCACAGCCTGATTTCACCCACTGCTGGGTTAAGACAGGCCTTCGTAACCATATACGGTACAATTTCAAGTCGTAAATAAGGGTTTTATAATACTAACCCAAAAATTTTGAATCATGCAGGGGATTTGAACCTACGACCTTCCCATCAATGCCAGAGATTTTATTTATAGGATACTATAAAATCTTGAATTGTCCCATAATTGTAGATAACACTTTAAAAACCAAATAATCGTAACAAGGAGGTTGATCTTTAATAATGATGAAAGGTATTACGTAAATACCGGCTCATAAAATTAATTATTTATCACCGGGATAAATGGCTACAATCTAATTTTACTAAATCATATTCAAATAAAAAAAATAATAATTTTGAAACCTAAGTTATAAATCAAGCTAGTTTAATTTCATGCTCGAATAAGTTGCTAAAAAATCTAAATTTCAAAGGCTTTAGGAGTGCTTTTTGTTAATGAATGGTCTAGCATTATGAGAGCTCGGAGATTTCCTATATGTTGTTATCATTATTTATACTACCTATGAAATAGATTAATAGCTTATAATTATACCTTTGGTTGTAGACTGTGGTAAATATAAAATAAATATTCTCAAAATAAAACGCATTACGGACCAAAAAAATGTTTTAGACTACCTAGTCTAATTAAAGAACTTTATCCTCATACAAACACATAGTTCACTTATAATGAGATACATAAAAATAATATTAATCTAGGTTTTACCAAACTAACTTGGACGATAGTTCTTATTCATCATCATCATCATCAACAACCTATAAAGTCCACTGCTGAGCATTGGTCTAACCCAAGGTATTCACAAAAATCGGTCTTGAGCCCTCTCCATCCACCGATTACCTGCAATCTTGACGATGTCGTCGGTCCATCTGGTGGGGGGTCTCCCTACACTTCGTCTTCCAGATCGCGGTTGCCATTTGAGACCCTTGTTCTTATTAGTTATTATGTAAAATTATTACACAAATTATATTTTTGTGGACATCTACAGTCTGATGAAGATAATGATGTTCCAGTATGAAAATAAACAGAACTTAAATTATGTTTGCGAAGTGAATTTGGCAGCTTTTGATGGATTACCACACATGTGATGATGCAATTATCAGTGTTTCGTCGATGAATCAATTTATTTTTAGACATAGCCTTTTAGTTCGGATTTGATAGAACTCGCTTATTGTTTTAGAGCCACATTTTGCCAGTTAAATGTGGTTCAGTTATTTTTTATTGATTTGAAGGAGATGGGTCTGTTTTTTTTGGTTCCTTAAGATGGAACAAGCACATTGATCACCTGCTCTTAAAGGGTATCATACCGATTCTTATGTAGGTCACACATGTTTGGAACGTTCCTTAGGATGCAACGCCCTGCGTCCATCAACATTAGGCATGGAAGTCTTAAGCCTCATGTGCCTGTAATTTCACCCGTACTTTTGGAACCGAAACACAGTAATGCATGGCAGCATTAGGCAGCAATAGGTATAGTGGTAGCATAGTGGTACATCTCCGAATGAGCCCTTCACTAAGAAGTCTACTACTAATAGATATAATAGAAATATTATTATTATTATTTTATTATTCAGCCATTTTGATCCCACTGCAGGGCAAAGGCCTCACTTCGAATCGCGAGGAGTGGAAGGAGGGGCCTTCCACTCCTCGCGATTCGTCGCTACCACAGGCCAAGATCTTAAATACGCGTCAAGCTCATCTCGCCATCTTTTTCTGGGTCTTCCATTATATTAGAAATATAAATTATTTAAAAAAAAAACCCGACTGCATAGACAGTAACATTTTAGTACTTTTTAGTTCATTGTAAATTGAAAAAGGGCTTCTTACAGTCGCCATATTGGATTTTCTGACATTTCATATAGCCTATGTCATCCTCGTGATACAGAAGAATCCAACGACACCTCATTAGTCAAAATCCGTCTCGCCGTTTGGGCTGCAGCGACCGACAAATAATATTACAAACATTCATACACCCTAAAATCATAAGCTGACTGAAGAGGACTTCATTCGGGTAAAAATTAGATCGTACTTAAATAATATGAAAGTCTTTATTAAACTTACCGACAACAACAGCAGGTTAAATGTCTCGCCAGCTTGCAAAACCCCGTGAAACAATGCCTGTATAGCACATAAGGCCAACCGTAGGCTGCTATCGAGAGCTTCAGGTAATGCAAAGCATCGTCCAAGTTCATCCACGGAGGCGTTTCAGAGAACACTTTGTTGACATCTGTGGTGTAAATTGGTTCTTCGTCGTTCAGCATTTGTATTCTTCGCATCTCTCTAGTCTCCCTCTTCTGTCGTACCCTCAGGAGAACGCAGCCGGCTACAACATCTGATGGTACCAGGTCGGTGGATCTGAACAGCGCGCTAAGTAGAGCTACAACAAAATATTCATGGTTAGTATATATTTTATTATTATTTACAAATAAATGATTTTTGTATGCTATATTTTTATTTTACTTGTTCATAGTTACTGATCGGTGGATCTCACGTTTACTGAGATTATTACCTACGTCAAAAGCAATCGGAGATAAAATAAAACTATTGTCGAAGAAAAAATTTGTTCGCAATAGTTTCGAAATACTCGTGTAGGTTTTGTGGATACTGTATAAATTAATAAATATATGGGACATTTCACACACTAATCTGATTCTAAACTAGGCAGACAGGCTCTGCCTATATTTTCTCCTATGGGTACCAGAGACTAACTTAACATATTATACTCTTATAACACTCAGACATAGAACAAATATCTGTCCAGGGCGGGAATTGAACTCGCGGCCTGCAGCTCAGAAGGCAGAACTACTACCAACGGAGCTACAAGGCCAGTTATGGGCATCAGTCGCAGGACCGTATGCCTATTTGCTAACTTCGTAGTATAAAAATAGTCAAACAACATCATTATAAAATGTACCTATCTTTGAAAAGGATTAAGGCACGGCACTAGACTTTCTAAAATGCGCGAGCAAAAGAGCGCGGCATGATGTTGCTGACGCATCACCTATTTTTATAACATCTCCAAAACTATCAAACAAAAACTTTTTTTTTTAATTTGACTACCTTTTTTTATTTTAGGTAGGTTCGTAACGGTTATAATTCAAATTTCGAATGTGTACGAGTACGTATAAAATACTTGGTTATAATTAAATGAAGACTTTAGGCGCCTTCTCCAAACCCTGATGAAAAATAAATCAAATGCAAAGTCATGAACCTTTGATGCGAAAGGCGGAAACGAAAATTAATGATTCAACTTCGCTTTACAACTCTGAATTTCATAAATCTTAAGGCTATAGACCGGTGAAGTTTTACTTATAGATTGCAGAGTTATTTACCTCGCAGCAACATTAAATTCATAACTATTTACCTAGACGAAACGTGAATAAACTATGTGGCCTTAAATATTTGTCAACTTTACCCAAGAGATGTTCTGAGAACAAGTCAACAGTGTTGGGAAGTTGTGCAAAGAATCTAACAATGCCAAGGCTCGTGCTCTATGTAAGTTCTAATAGGAATTTCCTTGAACTAGTAAAGATATTCTCAAGGTTCGTGTTACCGCAAAGATGAAGCCTCAGGTGTACAACTTTCGTACATCAGCTAGTTACATGTGAGTATTTGCTTATCCATTCAAGAGAAGTGATTCTGCGGTAGAAAACCATCGTAGGTTACGGTACTAATTAACGATAAGTCGCTATGACTGAACGTTTACATTATTTAGGCGTTTCCCTTGAAAAATTGTGTGTCACAAAAGATGATAGATATTGCGCTGATAAACTTGAAGCCCTTTTTAGGGCTGTGTGAACTTGGCACCCGACTTTGGAAAATCGATTGTTTATTATTTTATTCTTATAGATATTGGTTTGTAGTTGATTGTAGTAACAATTTTTTCGTTTGTAGTTACTCCAAAAAAAAATTGGAGCACTTTGAAAAATACTTGGCACCCGACTTTGGAAAATCAAAAATTTTTTTTTCGATTCTTATAGGCTTTCGTATGTAGTTGATTGTAGTAAAAATTATTTCGTTTGTAGTAGCTCTGAAAAAAAGTTAGGAGACTTTGAAAAAAAACTTAGCGCCAAACTTTGTAAAATCTATGTTTTTCATTTATACTTATAGATTTTGGTTTATAGTTGATTGTAGTAACCATTTTTTCGTTTGTAGCAGCTCTAAAAAGGAATCCGGAGATTTAAAAAAATCTCACACAGGTTTAGTAGATACTCGGCAATGAAGTGTTTGTATGAAATGAACGCTACTACAAACGAAATAATGTTACTACAAACGAAATGAACACTACTACAAACGAAATGAAGTTACTACAAACGAAATGAACGCTACTACAAACGAAATGAAGTTACTACAAACGAAATGAACGCTACAACAAACGAAATAAAGTTACTACAAACGAAATGAAGTTACAACAAACGAAATGAACGCTACTACAAACGAAATAAAGTTACTACAAACGAAATGAACACTACTATAAACGAAATCAAGTTACTACAAACGAAATGAATGCTACTACAAACGAAATAAAGTTACTACAAACGAAATGAACGCTTCTACAAACGAAATGAACGCTAATACAAACGAAATGAAGTTACTACAAACGAAATGAACGCTACTACAAACGAAATAAAGTTACTACAAACGAAATGAACGCTACTACAAACGAAATAAAGTTACTACAAACGAAATGAACGCTACTACAAACGAAATGAAGTTACTACAAACGAAATGAACGCTACTACAAACGAAATAAAGTTACTACAAACGAAATGAACGCTACTACAAACGAAATAAAGTTACTACAAACGAAATGAACGCTACTACAAACGAAATAAAGTTACTACAAACGAAATGAACGCTACTACAAACGAAATGAACGCTAATACAAACGAAATAAAGTTACTACAAACGAAATGAACGCTACTATAAACGAAATGAAGTTGCTACAAACGAAATGAAGTTACAACAAACGAAATGAACGCTACTACAAACGAAATAAAGTTACTACAAACGAAATGAACGGTACTACAAACGAAATGAAGTTACTACAAACGAAATGAACGCTACTACAAACGAAATGAAGTTACTACAAACGAAATGAACGCTACTACAAACGAAATAAAGTTCCTACAAACGAAATGAACGCTACTACAAACGAAATAAAGTTACTACAAACGAAATGAACGCTACTACAAAAGAAATGAAGTTACTACAAACGAAATGAACGCTACTACAAACGAAATGAAGTTACTACAAACGAAATGAACGCTACTACAAACGAAATAATGTTACTACAAACGAAATAAAGTTACTACAAACGAAATGAACGCTACTACAAACGAAATAAAGTTACTACAAACGAAATGAACGCTACTACAAACGAAATAAAGTTACTACAAACGAAATGAACGCTACTACAAACGAAATAAAGTTACTACAAACGAAATGAACGCTTCTACAAACGAAATGAACGCTACTACAAACGAAATGAAGTTACTACAAACGAAATGAACGCTACTACAAACGAAATAAAGTTACTACAAACGAAATGAACGCTACTACAAACGAAATGAAGTTACTACAAACGAAATGAACGCTACTACAAACGAAATAAAGTTACTACAAACGAAATGAACGCTACTACAAACGAAATAAAGTTACTACAAACGAAATGAACGCTACTAAAACGAAATAAAGTTACGACAAACGAAATGAACGCTACTACAAACGAAATAAAGTTACTACAAACGAAATGAACGCTACTACAAACGAAATAAAGTTACGACAAACGAAATGAACGCTACTACAAACGAAATAAAGTTACTACAAACGAAATGAACGCTACTACAAACGAAATGAACGCTACTACAAACGAAATGAAGTTACTACAAACGAAATGAACGCTACTACAAACGAAATGAAGTTACTACAAACGAAATGAACGCTACTACAAACGAAATGAACGCTACTACAAACGAAATGAAGTTACTACAAACGAAATGAACGCTACTACAAACGAAATAAAGTTACTACAAACGAAATGAACGCTACTACAAACGAAATGAAGTTACTACAAACGAAATGAACGCTACTACAAACGAAATAATGTTACTACAAACGAAATAAAGTTACTACAAACGAAATGAACGCTACTACAAACGAAATAAAGTTACTACAAACGAAATGAACGCTACTACAAACGAAATAAAGTTACTACAAACGAAATGAACGCTACTACAAACGAAATAAAGTTACTACAAACGAAATGAACGCTTCTACAAACGAAATGAACGCTAATACAAACGAAATAAAGTTACTACAAACGAAATGAACGCTACTACAAACGAAATGAAGTTGCTACAAACGAAATGAACGCTACTACAAACGAAATGAAGTTACTACAAAAGAAATGAACGCTACTTCAAACGAAATAAAGTTAATACAAACGAAATGAACGCTATTACAAACGAAATGAAGTTACTACAAACGAAATGAACGCTACTACAAACGAAATAAAGTTACTACAAACGAAATGAACGCTACTACAAACGAAATGAAGTTACTACAAACGAAATGAACGCTACTACAAACGAAATGAAGTTACTACAAACGAAATGAACGCTACTACAAACGAAATAAAGTTCCTACAAACAAAATGAACGCTACTACAAAAGAAATAAAGTTACTACAAACGAAATGAACGCTACTACAAAAGAAATGAAGTTACTACAAACGAAATGAACGCTACTACAAACGAAATGAAGTTACTACAAACGAAATGAACGCTACTACAAACGAAATAATGTTACTACAAACGAAATAAAGTTCCTACAAACGAAATGAACGCTACTACAAACGAAATAAAGTTACTACAAACGAAATGAACGCTACTACAAACAAAATGAAGTTACTACAAACGAAATGAACGCTACTACAAACGAAATGAAGTTACTACAAACGAAATGAACGCTACTACAAACGAAATGAAGTTACTCTACAAGTAACTTAAATTCGTTTGTAGTAGCGTTCATTTCGTTTGTAGTAACTTCATTTCGTTTGTAGTAACTTTATTTCGTTTGTAGTAGCGTTCATTTCGTTTGTAGTAACTTTATTTCGTTTTTAGTAGCGTTCATTTCGTTTGTAGTAACATTATTTCGTTTGTAGTAGCGTTTATTTCGTTTGTTATACCTTGTTACCTTATTTAGTTTTTAGTAGCGATCATTTCAATTGTAGTAACTTCATTTCGTTTGTAGTAGCGTTCATTTCGTTTGTAGTAACTTCATTTCGTTTGTAGTAGCGTTCATTTCGTTTGTAGTAACTTCATTTCGTTTGTATTAGCGTTCATTTCGTTTGTAGTAACTTCATTTCGTATGAAGTAGCGTTCATTTAATTTGTAGTAACTTCATTTCGTATGAAGTAGCGTTCATTTAATTTGTAGTAACTTTATTTCGTTTGTAGTAACTTTATTTAATTTGTAGTAACTTTATTTCGTTTGTAGTAACTTTATTTCGTTTGTAGTAACATTCATTTCGTTTGTAGTAACCTTATATCGTTTATAGTAACTTTATTTCGTTTGTAGTAACTTTATTTCGTTTTTAGTAGCGTTCATTTCGTTTGAAGTAACTTCATTTCGTTTGTAGTAGCGTTCATTTCGTATGTAGTAACCTTATTTCGTTTGTAGTAGCGTTCATTTCGTTTGTAGTAACTTCATTTCGTTTGTAGTAGCGTTCATTTCGTTTGTAGTAACTTTATTTCGTTTGTAGTAGCGTTCATTTCGTTTGTAGTAACTTCATTTCGTTTGTAGTAGCGTTCATTTCGTTTGTAGTAACTTCATTTCGTTTGTAGTAGCGTTCATTTCGTTTGTAGTAGCGTTCATTTCGTTTGTAGTAACTTTATTTCGTTTGTAGTAGCGTTCATTTCGTTTGTCGTAACTTTATTTCGTTTGTAGTAGCGTTCATTTCGTTTGTAGTAACTTTATTTCGTTTGTAGTAGCGTTCATTTCGTTTGTAGTAACTTTATTTCGTTTGTAGTAGCGTTCATTTCGTTTGTAGTAACTTTATTTCGTTTGTAGTAGCGTTCATTTCGTTTGTAGTAACATTATTTTGTTTGTAGTAGCGTTCATTTCGTTTGTAGTAGCGTTCATTTCGTTTGCAGTAACTTCATTTCGTTTGTAGTAACTTTATTTCGTTTGTAGTAACTTAATTTCGTTTGTAGTAGCGTTCATTTCGTTTGTAGTAACTTCATTTCGTATGAAGTAGCGTTCATTTAATTTGTAGTGACTTTATTTCGTTTGTAGTAACTTTATTTCGTTTGTAGTAACATTCATTTCGTTTGTAATAACCTTATATCGTTTATAGTAACTTTATTTCCTTTGTAGTAACTTTATTTCGTTTTTAGTAGCGTTCATTTCGTTTGTAGTAACTTCATTTCGTTTGTAGTAGCGTTCATTTCGTATGTAGTAACCTTATTTCGTTTGTAGTAGCGTTCATTTCGTTTGTAGTAACTTCATTTCGTTTGTAGTAGCGTTCATTTCGTATGTAGTAACCTTATTTCGTTTGTAGTAGCGTTCATTTCGTTTGTAGTAACTTCATTTCGTTTGTAGTAGCGTTCATTTCGTTTGTAGTAACTTCATTTCGTTTGTAGTAGCGTTCATTTCGTTTGTAGTAACTTCATTTCGTTTGTAGTAGCGTTCATTTCGTTTGTAGTAACTTCATTTCGTTTGTAGTAGCGTTCATTTCGTTTGTAGTAACATTATTTCGTTTGTAGTAGCGTTTATTTCGTTTGTAGTAACTTTATTTTGTTTGTAGTAGCGTTCATTTCGTGTAGTAACTTCATTTCGTTTGTAGTAGCGTTCATTTCGTTTGTAGTAACTTCATTTCGTTTGTAGTAGCGTTCATTTCGTTTGTAGTAACTTCATTTCGTTTGTAGTAGCGTTCATTTCGTTTGTAGTAACTTCATTTCGTTTGTAGTAGCGTTCATTTCGTTTGTAGTAACTTCATTTCGTTTGTAGTAGCGTTCATTTCGTTTGTAGTAACATTATTTCGTTTGTAGTAGCGTTCATTTCGTTTGTAGTAACTTTATTTTGTTTGTAGTAGCGTTCATTTCGTTTGTAGTAACTTTATTTCGTTTGTAGTAGCGTTCATTTCGTTTGTAGTAACTTTATTTCGTTTTTAGTAGCGTTCATTTCGTTTGTAGTAACATTATTTCGTTTGTAGTAGCGTTCATTTCGTTTGTAGTAACTTTATTTCGTTTTTAGTTGCGTTAATTTCGTTTGTAGTAACTTCATTTCGTTTGTAGTAGCGTTCATTTCGTTTGTAGTAACTTTATTTCGTTTGTAGTAGCGTTCATTTCGTTTGTAGTAGCGTTCATTTCGTTTGTAGTAACTTCATTTCGTTTGTAGTAGCGTTCATTTCGTTTGTAGTAACTTCATTTCGTTTGTAGTAACTTCATTTCGTTTGTAGTAGCGTTCATTTCGTTTGTAGTAGCGTTCATTTCGTTTGTAGTAGCGTTCATTTCATACAAACACTTCATTGCCGAGTATCTACTAAACCTGTGTGAGATTTTTTTAAATCTCCGGATTCCTTTTTAGAGCTGCTACAAACGAAAAAATGGTTACTACAATCAACTATAAACCAAAATCTATAAGTATAAATGAAAAACATAGATTTTACAAAGTTTGGCGCTAAGTTTTTTTTCAAAGTCTCCTAACTTTTTTTCAGAGCTACTACAAACGAAATAATTTTTACTACAATCAACTACATACGAAAGCCTATAAGAATGAAAAAAAATATTTTGATTTTCCAAAGTCGGGTGCCAAGTATTTTTCAAAGTGCTCCAATTTTTTTTTGGAGTAACTACAAACGAAAAAATTGTTACTACAATCAACTACAAACCAATATCTATAAGAATAAAATAAAAAACAATCGATTTTCCAAAGTCGGGTGCCAAGTTCACACAGCTCCTTTTTAGGTGTCCGATTCCAACAAGGAACCTTAGTTTCCTACTCCGAAAATCACGTCACCCATTTGTCTGTCCAGACTTCCGGAGCCCACTAATGCGGGATTAACACGGGCAAAGACTAATTACACGTCCCCACGAACGTTTTTTTTTCAGGCCGTTAAAAATCCGCTCAAATAAACAAACGTTTTTCCAAGTAGCTGTTCGCACGGCATCGTTTTTAAAAGGCGACGTATTATTATCGCATCATATTAGTGCTCTATTTTCAGCATTGGGCGTTGGGCGGAGAAAGGAATAGCCCATACAAATCTTCGTGTTGCTATTCACACGGGCTGTAAAAAACGCGGGATTTACACGGGTTCGGCCTTACGTAACGCTCGCATGAAAACAAACGTGTAAATGGCAATTCGGCTAGGTGACGTGACTGGTGACTCAAGTCGCAAGTTCATAAATTCCGCAACATTCGTGTGGCGAGATGGCTGGTGATTAAAATCGACCATGTAATTGCTCTGTAAGCAAAACTACTGACACTATCAATAACTAACACTAACTGACTGCAAAACTAAGAAACACAAGTAACTAAAACAGATATTAGTCTAAGCAGAATCTACAAATAAATCTCCTAAAATGTTATGTTAAAAAGAAGAAGTTTCTAAAACGATTCGAAGCTATTTCTATAAACATTATGGCATATTCTTAGCTTTTTATTAATCATCGTATTCCAATATGGGCAAATTTATTTTAATTTTATTATTCAGTGAGAGGTTTTAATGTTCCTCCTACGACCCGACCTATATTTAGGTATACTCGTACCTATCAAACCTTTTTATAGTTTCAGAGTTTATTAACGAACACGAAATTGATAATTTATGCCAGAACACTTAATGCCGCTTGCATTATTCATGTTGAAATTAGGATGTGAACACGCAAATAATTTAGTTGCTAGTGATCTTTGGCTCTTCATTTTATAATGAGGAATATATTGACAAACAGTTATGATAAAACATTTGATTTATGTTTTCTTGCATTCATAACGATTTATAAAAAACGTCTAGACATTTAGTTTAATACTTCTATTTATTTTTTAATTCAGTTAACCGGTTTTGACTTCGTAATAGAGCAGAGGTCAAAATATAACTTTATAAAAAAAATATTTAGACAAAATAAATAAAACTATTCATATTTCCTCAAGCGGTTATAGTATATACTATACAACCAATAAACTAAGCCAACTCACATAAAAACCACATCCAAGATGTTTGTTTTCAATTAATCGTCACCTCCATTGTTTTTTCTACAAATAGCTATCATATTTCTTATTGTATAAAAAACTAAATAGAATCTCATAATTAATCAGCAATTTGTAATACTTTTATAAACACGTTGCACTCGCCTCGCACATATTCACGACGAGGAAGACGTCCTGCACAAGCATATCCGTGTTTTTAGCACTCAAAGTGTTATACACTAACACGTTTACTGCTGGAGGACGACCGACTTTCTGCCTGTGCCTGTGCACATCTGTGTTTTTAGCACTCGAAAGTGTTAAATATAGATTGTATCCAGTTTCGTAGTAGGGACACCATTTCTATCATTATCATCATCCACTGATGGAAATAGGCCTCCCCTAGTGAGCGCCATTACGCCCTGCCCTCAGCTCGCGCATCCAGATTCTAGCAGCAGTCTTTCGCAGATCTTCATTCTACCTAGCCGGAGGGCGATACTAATTTTACCAAGTCGTAGTCTTCACTGAAGAACTCGTTTACCCCAATATGCATATTGCTATAAATACCTGCAACCTGCTGAAAGGCCTCCTTCCCATGCTCATCTCTCTTCAGCCAGCAGAAAGCCCATCGGAACCTTCTTGACCACAGCCCCGTCACCTTCCTATGATGCCTGACTTGGTTCGGGGTATCTTGCATGTCTCCGTAGTTTACAGATCCCAGGGGATCAAATACCATGAATAGGCCGAAGACTGTGAGGCCTAATTGCACCCAGTTGAATAGGACTATACCTGTGGAAGAGAAATCGGGTTAGTATAAAGAAATACTGCAGCCGACCTAGAACCTACTCTATTCTAAGAAGAGATCCCAATCCACTCTATATAGAGTAGAGTATGTTTTACATGTGTCAGAATAGTACCTAACACTAATCATTATGATAGCGTTTGTAATCCGAGAGCTCACCTTAGCCGACCCACAACCCACGCTTTTCTACATAGAGTAGAGGTAGCATAGAGTAGGTTATTCTGCATAGAGTATGCACCTCACCTGACGTAAGGTCTAGATTATTATTAGAGATGTGCCGACTAGCCGACCAGCCGATTAGTCGGCTGCAAAGAGGTTAACTAGTCATCCAAGCCGATCATGGTTTCGGAGTATTCGACAAATTCTGTGACGCTTCGTTTAAACAGCTGATTCGCGCGCAAGTCGCAACCGCCCCGCCTGCGAGCGTGTCGAACGTGTTTTACTTCGCATTGTTTCTTGACAATGCGAGGTAAAACACGTTCGTTGTTGTTTTGCCTTTGCACGGGTCAGAGCGTTTTGTGTATAAAAATAAAGACAATATTGTTATTGTCAAATAAAAAGAGCTCAAATAAAATTTTATCATGTTAAGAATAAAGCCTCGTTAATTTGACATTGAGATTAAGAAACACATACAAAGTAAGAAGCCGAATAGTTGCCGACTACTAAAGTGGCCGGATAGTCGGCTTTACCGACTAGTCGGAACATCTCTGATTATTATCAATATCAGATCGGTCAGTATGACTCTTCTAATACAGGTTGCTAAAACTTAAAAAAGAGATCTTAAACCATATAAAAACCAAACTGCAATGGCTGATTTTTTTTCAAATTATGAGGGAAATATTAGTATGAATAATTCTATAGAGTAATTCTGAAATGGCAAAGCAAATACAAATCGGAAGTTGCAGCGTAACGGTCACGTGTGTGTGTTTAGACCATAAGAGTATTATTACAGGAAAGGCTAGATATTAAGCATTTTGTTTTGTACCGAACTTCATTGGCTATCCTTGTAGTAGATTCCATGACGGTCTACCCACATTAACGTTGTTATAATAAGATGCATGCGTTTGTATTGCAACTCAACGCTAAAAGGTTTTGCGTAGGTAGATGTTAGGTTACTATTATAAGGAAGCTGTTTTAGCCCTGAAACGTACGTCTAATGCCATTATCAATGTTTAGTTGAGGAAGAAACCTTTTAAAGACCTAGGTACATAATAGGTTTTTCATTTTGCGTGGGAAGGAAAACACAAAATAAGGTAAAATACTGGTCCCACAGCCTGGTGTTGCATTTTAACCCGGTATTGGCTTATGATAATGCATCTCTGGCTATTTTTAGAAGTTCAACGGTAAACAAATGTGTCGTAGACCTTACTTTATGTTTATAATATCTACCTGTCAAATAAAACATGGCAGGTGCAAATATATCTTAGCGTGTAATGTCGGGTAAACAACATGGTAATAAATTACTTTTTTCCAAAGAAACTTTCTTCTCAAAGATAAATGTTTCCGGCATGGCTCATACATAAAATTTTCTTTGAAAGAAGACACGATCACGATATTTACGTAGCTGCATATAGCTGCATAATAGTATTATAGAGGCGATGTATTTGAAAGAGTGTTTGTATCCGGCACGCCATAGTTCTTCTTCATAGTTTCTATTCTATGGTATAGTGTAGGGTAGTGAGCGAGTAGGTAGGTACACTAGGTACCTACCCGTGCGTAGCTTGAGCCGATACGCTCTGCTTACAGTTGGATGATCGAGGGCGCTCTGAGATATGTAGTGCTAACGATAATTCTGACGAGTAAATCTACGAGAACTTGTGGTAACGATATGGTGGAGTAAGGTTTCAAAGCGTTTTTCAAATGTCCAATAGAGCATCACGAACGTTCACGTTAGTTTGTTTTTGGCTAAGATCAGTGAGGATCAAAATAATAATTATTTTTGATTGGCTTTCATGGGATGCTAATTGAATGGGATAAAAAAGGAGCCGTTTCTTAGTTAGATTGTATTTATTTGTCTCTCAATTTCTCCTCCAATTGATGACCGATTTTGATAGTCCTTTCACGGTGTATAAATTGGTTATGAGAACATTTAATTTTGCAAATAGGTCCCATATAAATTGTATTCCACAGGAATAGTTATTTCTAAAGTCATTGCCAACTATAGAAATATACAATATCTATTTCCCATCAATTTCACCTGGCCGGCGTGGTAACGAATTTTAAAATAAAATTTGAATAACTAAAGAGCTTCGAGCATACTTACTGACATCGCCTCTTTCGTCAAACTTGTATTCAAACTAGATATCAGTAAATATATTACAAAATCTTTCAAAAAACTCTTTCAGTCTCAACCAAAGGCTCGAGAAATTTAAAAGAATTGGTTTGAGAAAATGTTTCTTGTGGGATACTTATTTTACTTTCCTTTGTTTCTGGAAAGGAAACAAATGGAAGTAGCCAGTTCTCGCCAACTTTTTCTATTTGAAGTTTGTTAAGTATCGACATTTATTTTATTACACCTAGTCCTTAGAGCCTGGTGCTCCAGGATATAACAAAAAAATAACATGGCAAATGTATCAATAGAAGTAAAATATAATTACTTATTTTTCTTCAATGCTGCTATGTTATTTATTTGTTTCTTTACTAAGGTGAGGAGAAATTGTGATGCTTTATACCAATTATAGGTAAATTTGTACTTACTTTGTATAACTATGCTAGAAAATTTGTCATCTACGGAACATTGTATCATGTCGCAAAACATCCACATGGTTCCCATGACGTTTAGCGCCGTCTCCGGCAGCACCAGAACCACTCTGTAAAAAAAATAGTATAAAATAGTTATCTAGGTGCAATCCTTTGGATCTTTGTCCGTTTGATATTAGGCTCAAAAAATGATTCTTTCAATTAGAGATACTAATAATCCTACCCAAAAATAGGAACTACATTGCTACTTGGAACCAACTTCAGGAGGATTAAAGATACGTTGTAAGTAGTCTACCTATGTTGTCAATATTCTTATACGCTATGAAGAAAAATGTAATATTAAACATATCCCCGGGATATCATAAACAGGTTCAGTGCTGTGTTTAACGCATAGAAAATTAGAAATGACGTAGCTATATAAGTTCCTTCATTCTTTGAATGGCCAACTCTGTAGACGGAGTTGGCTTAAAATCTTTATTAAAATGGCTAAGCAGCTACCAAACTTCTTCTTTACTTATTTGAGAGCTTTCTAGATAAAGTTTGTAATCCCAATGTGCGGAAGAGAAATTTATTTATCAATTCCAAATATTCCACACGAAAATTCTAAAGTTGAATAAATATCAAAACGCAATTATGTTCAAAACGCAGTTACGTTGCCACTAGTTGCCACCAATATAATTATGTTGTTGATAGGTTGCCACATGGAGTCGCCGCCATTGACAGCGTGCGCCGAGTTTTGGTGCAGAGACTTTTTCCACGGTTTCTACACTAGAGTACAAATATCTCGATGATGCAGATAATCTAGTACTATATACACACATAGGCACATATTATGTGAACGAATGAATGTTATGATTGAATATAACTAAATATTTTTAGACGTGTTGAATTGAAACTGCCAATGGAGTGTTTTATGCGTGTCATCAACATAACATAATGGTGACAACCTACAAATTCCACTTTTTTCACGTGATAATACGTGTGCAACACATTTTTACTTTTTTTTGGAACACCAACTAAGCACACTACTAAATTAATATATTACATTATTATATTTTTCAACCCCCATCTCGGAAAGATTATTCATATTTTACCTGATTGCAAAAGCCGTTTTTATTCCACTAGATGATTAGAGGATAAAGTAAATTGAGTTTAGAACATCGTGAGCACTATGTTTGAGAATTCAAAACATCATTATACCTTTCTATCTCCATGGTGCTGAATTTATCATACAACCTTTTTAATTTGTTAAAAACTCAGACTCAGAACCTTCTTGGTGTACTTTTTTTAAACTAAATGTTAAACTTTTTTTGCATTTATTCATTTCCTCGCTGAGGTCTAGCGTAGCGTTTAATATCTCTGTGGCTGAGGTGGGATGAAAAGTTACGTGTTGCACTCGAGTGCAAAGATTTTTCACCGCGTGCTCTTTTGATTCCCTCGCTAACACTCAGGATTCTAATTTTGGAGTTATTTTTGAATGTTAGAATCCTTCGCTTGCTCGGTCATCAAAATTGAGCACGCAGTTAAAGCAATTTTGCACTCTTGTATAACAATTATCTATTACAAACTTGAAGTTTACGGGAAAACCCTATTTCGTCCATTCATTCATTAGTAATTCAAATTTTCGCAATAATAGTGATTATTGTTTTTCCAAAAAATTACACCCTCAATTTTTCGTGGTTCGAATGGCATTTGTATTTTTACTTTGGCACAAAATTCTCCTTTAATATTTTTAATTATAGGTAAAGTAAGTACTTAGTATTAAGCCCGGACGAAATTACGAGCGAGGTCGTACTTAAAGAAGGACTTAGTCAAGTAAAGCTTTAGATCCGTGGTTCAAATTGCTAAATTATTTATAGGTAGCTACTTCCTACCTAAAGTATTCTACTTAACTTTCAAATATTTAAATTAAATGAATATTTTTCTTTGAGGTACTCCTCTCCTTGAACAAACATCGAAAACGAAAGATAGGAAGGCAGACTAATTTCGGCCTGTGACAGGAGTGAAATTTTTTGTAAGCTCAAAAAAATATCAAAGCTTATTCGTGCAAACAAACATCGCGCCTGTGCCGTGCTTCTGCAAACACAGCTTTAGCGAGACCTTTCAGAAATAAAAGCAACGGGACTGTTTTCCGTTCATCACGAAACAAAATATCCCTTTTAGAAAACTGTCTGAAAGCCGAGAAGAGGGTAGGCGACAATTAAATAGTTCAAATAGGGAAACTCATTTTGTAAATCCGATATCAAATGAAAGTTACACGGCTCGACGCGACAGCTCTCGGTGTACTTTACCCTTTTAACTGAATCACAATAACGTTTTTACATTATGTAGGTTCACTATTTATGGCTTTAAAATGTTTTCGTAAACCGAATTCCATAATTGACTGCGGAAGCTCTATAAATATCGTTTTGGAACGTCAAGTGATTCTGTTTCTACGAATTTCATTATGAATTTTAGCGGAACACGTAAAAAATTACATTATTTAGTGAACCTATACTTTTATTAAGAGTAGAAAATGTGAAATGGTAAATAAAAAAGTTCAATTTTGACAAGTTTTATAATAAACAACTATTTATTATATACTAATAATAACTAGCTAATGCCGGTGGTTTCGCTTGCCCATGATAAAACCACTAAATAAAAAGTAGCATTTGTGTCAATCCACACCAAGGTATTCCAAGTTTCGTCCAAATTAGATCAGCCGGTACGTGGGAACAAACAAACACAAACACACACACACACACACACACACACACACACACACACATTCACAACTTAATAAAAACTTACTTGACAATCAGTAATGGTGATACCAGTTTTCTAGAATCTACGTCTGTGATGGTGCCTCTTGCAGACTGCTGCGCCAGGGCCGCCAGTAGAAGCAGCAACAGCGCTTGCAGCGTAAGGGTCCCACACAGGAAGAGTCGGACGAATGACCCCCCTTGCCAGCCCTCGTTTTTGCACTGCCATGTCACTGGGTAGAGTACTTCGACCACGAGAGCGATTAGTACTAGCCTGTTGACAAAAAATGATGTTTATTAACGCCTTTTTCGTCGAAGGGGTGGGTAGTTAGACCACCTACCTATTTATATTGGTCGAATCTCAACTTTGAAGTTTAACTTATAGAAAAGAGAATTCCTCTTTCTTAGAGCTTTTTTTATTTTTCTAAACAATTACTAGTCGTATTCATCAAAGGCAGGTTACCTTAGAGCTCACTTATGTTTATTGATTTACATAACGTTGAAACATTATGCTGATTGCAGCATAGCTCAGCCTAAAACACCTGCATGGCTAAATTTCCTGAGTGTGGAGCCCGAAGCTGTCCCTTCGATCCCCAATCCGCATGCCCAGCGTGGGGATTAGTGGGCATATCCCCCTTTATAGGCTGGTGTGGTGTAGTGTGGTTCAACATTAAGATGTTGGTAGTGGCTTTGTCAGTTTTTAAGCCTGGGCAAAGGCTGTCGGGCGGCCTAAACACTCCGACAACAGAGTTAGCCACTAGCTCATTTACAATAAGAAATAGAAGTTTTAAATAAGTTTATATCGCGGTGTCGGTTTACAACCTGCTTTATTGGCGGGAAACTTTGCAATATCTAACTTCGACAAACAGGAACTCTGGGGGATATATTAGCCATAAAACTCAGGTTTTACGATATACTCGTAGGTGACTACCTAAAGCTATGTTCCCAAGTCATAAATCTGGTGTAGCTTACCATCCCATTTCAAGTACTGACTTAGTACGTGTATACATAGATAAATGTGTAATATACATGATGATCACATGCAGATACAGATAGCAAGTCGGACGGAATGTTTAAAAAAAATTGAATGTTACTATAACTCGATAACCATTTATATTCGATCCCCCGTCAATGGGTATAAATATATATTTCAAATGACCCAAAGTGTAAGCTCTGAAGGAATAGGTCAAATAACCAATTATCATGTACCTAACATATAACCATAAAATACCTTGACTAGGTATTTTATAGTTACACTAAGAAGTTCTAAGTCAACGCAATCAAAAGATACGATCGTTTATCCCGCCTAATTTGAGACTCGACACTCGCAAGGGAATCAAAACCTATAGGGTACTTCTTGTGGACCTAAAATCATGAAATTTGCAAGAAGAAATGTACCTAAAGGAACTAATCCTAAACCGTAAATTTGTAGTTACATCACAAATGGGTGTTTTCTATGTATGATTTACAAAAAAAAAAGTATATATGTAATATATCAATAATGTGGTTCCCATAACACAGGCTTTGCTTAATTTGGGGCTACATGATGCTGTGTGATAGTCCACCATTATTTATTAATATTAAATAAAAATTCAGACCTATAAGTTTGTACGGAACCCAAGATACGCGTGTCGGTTGGCCGGTTTTGTTTGTTATCTTTGATATCGGTTCAGCAACAATATTATTTTCTTTAGTACATATTTTCCTATGAGCTAAATCAATAAAGGTAAGTGCGTCAGTATCAACAGCATGGCAACGAACGATAAATAAAATGTGCCTTCTGTTAAAATAGGTACATAAAGAGCTTTTCTATTGTTCCTCTTGTTAAGAGGCTCGATTCTTTCAATAAATTGAGTTGTATCGAAATAACGAAGTTTTGAGATTCAATCTAATAAAATCTGCAAGACAGTAGGCCTCAGAGTATCTTTATGAACAGTCTTATTTATAAACATTACGTCTTTTGTTTTCTTTTAATATGCCAGACCATGACGATCTGCGAAAGCCTGCTGATAGAAGCTGGATACGCCGAGCTGAGGACAGCGCAATGTTGCTCATTGGGGTAGGCCTATCTCCTGCAGTAACTGCTATAGTTTGATGATGATGATGACCAGATATAGCGTTAGCATCATCCTCATGAAGTTCCTCATTCATCCCAGGGTTAAAGTTTTAGGGTTACCCGAGGACAGATCACAGATTTCTTTTAAACCACAAGAACAACACCCTATATCAGTCTACTGCTGGATATTGGCTTCCCCTAATAAGAAGGGGTATAGGCCTGCATATCTTAATCCCCAGACTGGGCATGCGGGTTGGGGATCCAGGGCCAGGCAAAGCTTCTTAAACCACCGCTGACGCTGATGCCCGTCAGCGGCCAGGGGATGTAACTGTGCCGGTGTTCAGCTGCACTATGCCGCATTCAACTGTCCGCCAGAGCCTCGTTTGTTAGCTAGCAGGGTGCACCACGAACAGGTGAGGTTGGATTGGGTGCCGAAGATGGAGATTAGAAGCCCTTACACCCCTTATGTTTCTCCTATAACTTAAACTTAATCATCACAGACATGTTCCAAAGACATTCATCTTACTGAATCTTTGATTAAATGGGCTATTATTTTAAACCACGTTTATTGACGCGATGTTAAAAGTTTAAACTGAGTGTCAATTTTAACAGAATTACTGAGCAATCAACGGGAGAGAGTTCGAAGGTTGCCTAAGAGCATTTGACAATATCGGGAGTGGGGAGGACGGGTGGAGGCAACAAGTGATGGGGTGGCTGTTAAAAGCATTTAAGTACTGAAAATGTTTTGGTGTCCTATACAAACGAGTTTAACCAAGTATCCTTTTGATACCCCAAAGAGCTTGTTACCTTTTCGGGTAGGTAACGGTTTATGGGACTCGTAAAGTCGGTTCATTTAACCAAGTTTTGGAAAGATGAGGAAAATATACATTTCCAATGCATTCTCTATCGACTATTAGGTAGTAGGACTATTGGTGAAAGATGTTAATGATGACGAAAAATAATATTTTATAACTTAACTTACGAGTACATAAATAATTAATCTACCATTTGTAATACCAAATCACATCACACATAAATTATTAAATACGAAAGTTTGTGTGCCTGTGTATGTGGTGTGTACCTATTGTTTGAGTATGTGTGTTTCCACTAATCTCTGTAACCGCTAAATATATTTGGATTAAACTTGGAATATACATAGTTTATGACCTGAATTAACACAAAGGCTACTATTGTTTGTTTATTTAAATGTTGTAATTTTTGGTGTACAATAAAGAGTTTTCTATCAATCTACCTATCTAGCAAAGCCGCGGGTGGAAGCTTGTATTCAATAAATCTGTAACACCATTATGTTTGAATTCGTAAAATTCCGCTTCTATACAACGATTAAGTAAGTACTTAATCCGTGCCTTGACTCTATTCAAAAATCTCTTCGTATTTTCAGAAATCTTTCAGTGCAAGCTTCTAAGCTCTTGAGCTCGCGCTCACATCTTCATAAATCCGTTTAGGGTGAAACTTTACAATTGTAATTTATTAAACAAAAAACTTTTGTTCTTTTATTTTTTTCAGGACATTTACTTGGAAAATTGTTATGCTATAGATACCTAGTTGGCAGATGGTTTAGGGGGGTGGGCTGTCAAGATGTCAAAATGACCAAAGGTTAAGTTGTCTTTAGTGTCAAGAAGGATGAACAAAGATAAGTAACACAATGTTAAAAAAGTTTCAATGACTACTTATTATGTTATTTGGTAAAATTGTATTGATACTCTCACATTTTGATTTCACGAATAAAAATTATTGACTTAAAACGTAAGATTCTAATTACTACAACCTGAGTTGACCACTCATACGAAGAAGTTACTTACTTCTGCCCGCAGCTCCGCACGCATTGTAGCCGTGTATTAAGTAGCCAATACTCACCATATTCCCGGTGCATAATAAATTATGTAGAACGTTTCAGCCCAATCCGTTTACTCGTTTTAAAACACCTACATGCAAGCACCCAAATTCAAACATGCTTTTGCATTCATTAAATAAATTAAAATAATGCGGGGCGTAATCACACAGTATCATGTAGCCCCAAACTAAGCAGAGGTTATATTATGGGAACCACATGATTGATATACTACTTATATAATTTATTTTGTAAATACATACATATCATACATAGAACCACCCAGACCCGAGACAAATATCTGCAGAACATGCAAACATTTGTCACGTGCGGGAATCGAACCCGCAACCTTTGCGTCTCAGGCGGGCCTTCGCCCATATATTATATTATGTGGAAAGTTTCAGCCCAATCCGTTTACTCATTTTAACACACCTACCTACATGCAAGCACCCAAATTCCAACATGCTTTTGCATTCATTGTATAAAGTGGGATAGTCTTAATGGGATTTTTATGCTATGAATTTTCTGTTTATAATTTTTAATTGGCCCTACACAGCAGCTATGTAATGAACATATTCATATATTTTATTCGTACTACAGGAATACTGGGTACACTTAGTCACGTCAATTTCCAAAAAAATGTCAATAGAAAGTCAAACAAAAAATATTTGCAGCTGTACAGGGACGTACATAATGCATAATTGACATTGTATTAAAAAATACTTTTGAATGGAGGATAGCTATAAAAAAATAATGTTAACTACTGGTTTGTCTGTCTTACGGCTAAAATCTAAGTAGCTGAGACATAAAACTAATAATAAAGTGTGTATTGTATACTGTTCCTATGGTGAAATAAATGAAAATGGGTATGATGTTGTAGGAGGTTCAGATCTACTTTTGTTCAAAGTAGGTACCTAACCTACCCTTGGCCGTTTCTAGAAATACTTAAATGCCTTGCTCGAATAAAATAAGTGAAAGAAAGAAAGAAAGAAAATCAATTTATTCGGCCCACAACCACAATGCATACAAAATAAGTAGGTAGGTACAGAGTTGGTAAGACACAAAATACAAAAAATAAAAAATAAAAAAACAATAAAGAAGCAAAAAGAAAAAAAAAGAAAAAACACACTTGAAAGTTATAAAAAAAATATATAAAAAAAAATAACACTATTATGATTAATATTATGATTGATTTAAGTGATGATGATGATGAATATAGATGGTATTTAGCGTCAGCATACATTGTCTTTCTTTTAGTTATCAAATTACTGTTTGTTTTCCGAATAATAAAATAAATAAATATCTCTTATAAAAGACAATGAGAGACCTATTAATAGTTAGTTGTGAACAAACAAAAAATGAAACTACATTATATTCCTCACTTTATCTCAAAATAACCTACATCCGGAGGCTCTGCGAACTTATTAATCTTATAATTGATGCCGGTACCGGATCCGGATAATAAAATAAAAGAATAATACTTTTACAAAGGCAGATTTATTAGTATCCTCTTTATACGTAAGGGCTCTTATACATGAGCGGCATGCCGTCAACGGCAGAGCAACTGCATCGATCAACGCGTCGACGGCAGCCGTCGGTCGACGCGTCGACGGTAGCCGTCGACAGTGACAACTACTACCGACAACGGCTGCAGTTGCTCTGCCGTTGATGGCATACTGCTCGTATATTGTATTGTGCCCTTTGTTGTAAATTGGGCAGGTACCTTATAAAATTCAGAATAAATAATGTAGATACCTATCTTTTAGCAATACTTACACAATTTTATAGCATAGCTTACTCAGATTTTTGTAAAATGTTGGCCAATAAAAACTAAAATAACAGAATTAACGCATTTTCATTGGACGAAACTTCAAGATACGTTTACGATACGACGAGTCAAAATACTCGTGCTTCGGCCTTAGCTGGGTACTTATACTCGGAAACATTCGGAAGAAAATCTCATGATAGAAATGACGTCATTATCACTATCAACCACACCCGCATCTTCGAGGAAAACCCCGCATCGCTTCTCTACCGCAGGAATCAGCTAAGAACTAGACATCAAAGCTTAACTCTAGGTCTATGTTTTTTCAATTAATTTTCCATATAATTTTTAATTCAATTGTTCAGTTTGTATTGTGTTTATTATTCATAGAACAGACTTATAGCCTTACGCATGTCCTCCAGCTGGGGGAGATTTGGAGGGGTCTTTTGGACTCTCCGCCGGTGACTAGCTTGTGTTAGCTGAGTAGCTCAGCGGCCCACGGACTAAAAACACCGTGTTCCGTCACTCACCGTAGTGCAAGTGCATCATCGTAACATTCATCACCTGATGAAGGTCTCGGTGCTGTGGCAACACTTGACGGGGTTATGGTATCCTGGTAAGATTCTACCAAGGCCCCGTCAATTGCCTGATAACCGAACCAACTATTCGAATAGTAAAAATCATTAGGCCGTTTTTATCTAGTCGTCAAAACTGTAAAAGTTTAGTATAAAATTTCGCCAGTGCTAGGTCCTAATATAAGACTGAGAGTATATTGATTTACGTACTTATTAATAAATAAATAATAAAAACAAAAAAAAAATGTATTTATTTTCCGAAAGGTTTACAGTTAACAGGTATACGAAAACAATGTTACATTTATCCTACTTGTACATTTTTGTGTTATAAATGTAAACCTTGTAGAGTCTAGTCTCTCTTTATTAGTAAACTGTAGGCATAATATTAGGCAGCGTATTTGCTGTTACATTTGAATTGAGTTGTGAAGTGAATTGTAGATAATGTATCTGGACTCCTGACGTTTCCTTTAAGCTCGTTGCTGAAAGGCATATCATTGATGTTATTGACAGCTTGACAGCTCCACGCTGATAGTTTCAAGTGAAGACAGTGGAGACATTTCAAGAAGTTGGTTGTTTGTCTCGTGTCTGTAGTGTATCCGACCTAACATACCTAATAGTTGATATAGTTTTTATTACTAACGAAAATTGTATCTACCAAAGTATGTATAGTTAGGTACTTAAAAACTCATATTTTCAATGTTTAACACTATTCTACGTATGATTTTTCGATCCTCAAAATATATAATTATTATTTGACATAATACTTGTGAACATATGAAAAAGATTATAAAAACTTCGCAATATATAAAGATAAGTATGGTACATGCATAGTTAGCTGTTTGCTTATTTCTATGGACGTATATAAACGTTATTAAGTTGTAAAAAAGCTCTCACACTTTTTATGACTTAGCGTCATACGAATTTTATCAAAAAAAAACTTGCTATACCTACGCCATTATATTTTAGATCCTAACATGTTTTTGCATAAGTAAGTTATTTGCTATAGATTAATGTATAGGCAGAATATTTCACAAACAGGGGTTTAAGGCCGATCTCAACTGTGATCACGGTCTGAAGTAGATAGGATATTTTTTTTATTTAACATACCCAGAAAAATACACAGAAGAAACATAAGAGACATACCTAAATACCTACTTAGTATCATTGAGATATTCATTCGACGTCAAGTAGGGATGATGCCTGGGTAGAAAAATAATAGTTCTAATTAGTCCGTCAATTAGATTATAAAAAAATATTGGACACGTATTTTTTTTTTTAAATTAATGGAAATCGACAAAGTTATAGAGCGTCAAAGTTCGGGAGTGGGGGCTCGTGACGTCACTTGTATGTAAAAAGTATACTTACCCGTGACGTCACGCGGAACTTCAACGCACTATATCTTTGTCATTTTTAGTTTAATTGACAAAAGAAAAAATACGTGTCCAATATTTTTTGATATTGTAAATGACGGACTAATTATAATTTTTCAGGCATCTAGCCTAGTGGCCTGAACCGACGTGGCCGTGGTACAATCCTACCGGGACCCCATGACCCCGTCAAGTGCTTGTGCAGCGTCGAGCCCTTCATCAGGCGATGATTGGTTCGATGATGCACGAGTACTACGGTGAGCGACGGAACACAGTGTGTTTTTAGTCGGTAGGCCGCCGGGCTAGCGAGAGCTAGTCGCAGGCGGAGAGCCAAAAAAAGGTCTGAATCTCTGCTGTAATTATTGAGATGCTTTCATCAAAGGCAGTCGTTAGAATGGCAGCCTGCAACATCAGCTAAGGCGCCTATTAAATACAATATGGTGTCTTCTGGACCTCCATCTGGGACCACAACGTCACTTACCATCGGGTGAGATCCTGATCAAAGGAAGGTCCTTTCGATTTAAAAAAAATGTATGAAGTTATAAGATGTTATGAATAGTGGTTGCGTTAATAGAGGCACTGCTTAGCTTAGCTTGGAGCTAGATGATGTTGTGTGATGTCCAGCATTGTTTATTTTTTTATATTTTATCCTAAAACTTACCAAACAAATCGAAACAGCAGCTCAAAGATACTTGGGAACACGAGATCATCTGAGGCTGCCAGCCATTTGCGCCCGAGTAGCCGGATCGCTGGCATCCTGGAACAAGCAAAAGACAACCTTATCATACTGCTACATAAAATGCATAATCCTATCTCTTTTAGATAGGCGTAGATCGGTTAAAGGAAGTTTCTTGGAACATTGCAATCTTGTGTACCTAATTGAGCAATTTTCGTATTTATGTCTAAAGCAAAGCCATGTAAATAGGTATATGCTTGCGCAAGCGCATTTACAAGGATAAATCAATTGTAAATATATTTAGAGCAGCTTCACAATGTTACATTACAATCTTCATTAAGCAATTCCATTAATATAATATAGCAGCTGTTATCCTCTTTTATTAATATTTATGTTTTAATACGTTCATTATTTTTTAATCGATAATTCCATCGTTATTTATGCCGAGAAACCCACAGAATTAGGTATGTGTGGATTAAGACTTTTGCCATTTAATGTGACGCCTAGTTCACATTTGCTTGGACTAGTACTTAGTAATATAGTTCATAAGAGATATTTAGTCCAAGGTTGTTATGAGGTAACATCTCGTATATAACTCTTCTGACGTCAAATATTTATTCTGTGAATTTGAGCCTTATTTATTTATACTTTACTTCACAATAAATGTAACGAAAGGTCTCTAGCAGCATTTTCTACCTGCCAAACCTGCGGTTTGTTAAAAGTAAAAAGTAAAAATACGTTTCCTAGAATTATTATTTTTCTACCCAGGCAATGATGCCTGAAATTGTTATTGTGCCTCATTACATTAATAAATAATAACTTTATTGAGGACCATACATATTATATCCATACATATATGGAGCTCAGTATACTGGGTATGAAACGCACGGACCGTATGTAGCACAACTCCAAAACTCAAATTGCTTTTGTAGCTCAAAAGTTTGCAAAGCTTAAATGGTTCTGGGCTGGTAATGCCTGTCGAATGCATGCGCGATGATTTATGGGCTTAGGGTATAACCCAGAGAAGTCCTCAGAACGCAAGGCGGCAGGCGCTGTGGCAGACCGAAACAGAGATTGTGAGATGATATGACCTTTGATAGAGGAAGGGCACAAATAGCTCAAAATCGAAATGACATTAGGGATCGTGGGTACCCTTTTGCCCATTAGTGGGACATATCAGGCTAATCGTAATCGTAATTTATATTACATATGTGCCGAGAAAACAACAATTTAAAAATATTTACCACGCATAAAAACCAGCTAATTTAATTGAAAGCACGCCAAAAATATCTTACCCACTAACCGGGTTCTTATTGAGGGAAGTAAACAATGTGTAAAAATATTGCGTATCCAAATCCAAGACCAGATAATGTGTTGGTTCATTGACTGGCATTTAGAACTAAATAAGTATTCTTAGGACTAAAAAACTGACTAAATGCGAGTTGCACTCGCGCACCGTGGATTCCGTACTTACGATTTATGAACTACTAATTATAGTTTTCGCATTTTTTTCCTTTACTTTTTTGTAAAAGAAGTCTACGCTTTTTTTTTCAAGTAAGTTTATGGCCACCTTCCAGCTCCATTCCTGGACATCATCTAGAGACAAAGTACTCGTCAAGACGAATCACAAGAGCCCAAACTAATGGGGTTTTGTCGTTTTATAACGGAGTTTCTATGGCTACCTTCCAGCTCCATCATTAGACCCTGGATACCATCTAAAGAGAAACTACGGATGGGGTTGCGTCGTTCCAATACAGAGTTCCTAGGTCACCTTCCAATATCACGTGTATTTATTTTTCGTCAAACGCGCGATTTCTAAACCGAAAAGCGGCGTGTAGTGTGAACTTGACTCGCCATTGCGAGTCAGTGTCAGTGAACGAAGATCTTAATCATAGTCCTTAATCTCAGGATAAAATTAGATTATAATACTTATATCTGTATTGAAATATATTTTTAAGATTCTTTGTAGGAACTAAAAAATACACGTGATTTTTTGGGGGCCTAGTCTTAAACCTCACCATGTATCACCAAGGGGGAGGGGGGGTTAAAAATGCTAAAAAAACATCACGTGATTAATGGACGGCCCCTAAGTTCACCATTAACTGTACATAATGGAGCTGTGTTCCTTTTGTCTCTGGTGAGCCTACTAAACGTGATTTATTTTATGTTTGTGCATCCTAAGTCCGGTTACATTGTTCCAGTAACATTCCAGTCCAGCGATTCAAACCAGCACTGAATTGCTACTGGAATAATGTTAACAGGCACTGAAATGCACTGGATCCAGGAGGAGATTCAGACCAGCAGGTATTTAATTTACTCACTTGATTGGATCTACTTTTCAATTGAGCGAGCCCATTGCAGCTTAACTGGAATCGTGTAGAGAGACGGGCAGTATGGTGCCGGCCGTTACTTTGCTGGCAGAACATTTGATCGCTTTCTTCTTGAATAATTGTCTTTCTCGTGTTAACACTTCAACGGTTGCTAAATGACTGGAATAATATAAATGATATCATCCAGTCGAATACAGCGCTGGATTAACTCACTGGATTAATGTGAATGGGCATTCGTTTTAAATTGATTAATTACATCCAAATTAAACCTGTGTTCATTTTAATGGATTGTTGACGTAAATTGAACTAGGTATAAAGCGCGTCATCTTTTTACAAACTGGTTCTGAGGCTATTATACGTTCTGCACCATCATTGATTTAATTCAAGTATTGTAAGAACTAACGTAAGTTTACGTCATGTTGTTAAAATTCATATAATAAATCCTCGTAAAGTTTTTTTCACTTCAGCATGACCAGTGTCCATGTCTTTTTAAAGTCTATTTTAGAATAGATTAGGCTGTAGTACCATGGAGTACAATTTGATTTGGTACTTTACATATAACCAAAATATTTGCTACTTAGTCGTGCAGCCATTCGACTCAATTTTTGTCGTTCAGGCAAAATTGGTTACTAAATTACCCGCCACTCGACTAAAGTACTAGTTTAGTCCGAACCAGTCTTCATAAGGCTAGTACAAGTAGCGGCACAAAAGTCTAGCGCTGATCGTTATTGCGCAGAAGTCAAAAGTAAGGTATAAGATATTGCAGATATTTGTCTCGGGTCTGGGTGTTTTCTAAGTATGATATGGATGTATTTACAAAAAAAAAATATCTATGTAGTATGTCAATCATGTGGTTCCCATAATACAAGCTCTGCTTAGTTAGGGGCTCCATGATGCTGTGTGATTACGTCCAGGATTATTTATTTATTTATTTTATTTAAATATGGAGGCTACAGGCGAGAGAGAGCGAGAGATCCATGCGCAGACGTTTTGTTCAGCGCTAGACTTACGTGCCCCTAGCTGTAGATATAAAGAGAGATAAAGAATATAGATAGAGAAGTACGTAGATATGAAGAATAAATGAAACTCTGTATCTATACTTTCCGAACATAATCTTTTCTTTGTTGAACGTCTTTTCCGTTCATCCCTGAGATCAATACTGCAAGCTACTCTATACAAAGGTGATCATGCTAAGCCTCGGGTATATTTTTAAATCTTTATAATAGAAAGTAAAAATTTTATAAAATTGTAGTAAGTCGTAGGATACCTAACTGATACTCAATCCTACTATATTCTACTAATATTATAAATACGAAAGTTTGTGAGTATGGATGTATGGATGAATGGATGAATATTTGTTACTCTTTCACGCAAAAACTACTGAACGGATTTGGATGAAACTTGGAATATACATAGTTTGTGACCTAGATTAAAATATAAGCTACTTTTTATCCCAGTACATCGCGGGCAAAGCCGCGGGCGGAAGCTAGTATTCAATATTTTATTGCGTTCAATGCATAATCTAAATATACAGGTGCTAACAGCTTTTAAGATCATTACAGACCCTGTTGGGCATAACAAATAATAAATAGGTGAGATGAGGAAGTAAGAGGAGATGACGAGCGAAACAAGTTCATCAGACACTTAGTTGAATAAGAGTGATTCAGTTTTCAAAAAAAATATGCAGGTACTTTTGGCACATTCACTATTCGACTATTCGTTTCGGTGATGGTTCGCGTACGTGGTGGCGTTTTTGTCACGTGGGTGTGGACTTAGCTCAATATTTAGATTATCTTATCAGTATTTTACTTCTCACGACTATGAGTCAGTGCTCTTAATTATCATACTTAATTAATATATATGATAATCGCGCATGCAGCTATGAACCGATATTGCTTAATTTAAAACAATGCGTAAAGCAAATAAACGTTTGCGAAAAATACAGATATGCTCGGGAAGTCGGGACGACGGAAGAACCGCAATTAGGTACGAAAAGTACGTTGCCTTCTCTACCGTAGAAGACATAAGAAAGGCTTGCTATGGGGGCAGGTAACAATGAATTTCTACTAATTAATTATTTTAACAAGTAGGTATAATCCCATTATTATCATCATCATTTAGCCGGTTAACACATAATGTGTCGTATAGGCTATAACGCCACTGTTTCCGGTCGCTTGCAAGCCTCATCCACAAATTCCCAGCTTCATCCACGATGTCGTTCGTAAAATTCCATAGAAAATATAAATTGTGATGTTTATTATTTTAACACTTACGGATATAGCATCTGTGAATGTTACGAGCAACCTTTATTTTGTCTAAGGCACAGGTCACACATATCGGGCAAGGACATGGCGTGGACATGGCGCGGACGTGGCACGGACGTGGCGAGGACATGGCACGGGCATGGCGCGGACATGGCTCGGACATGACGCAGAAATGACGTGACAGAGGCACAAGTGTAGTGCAGTCTGTTGTCCGGTATCGATGTGTCAGCATGTCATCCTCAGAAGACGAAGATGCTCTTGCTCTCGTGCATAAAATTAATTAATATACAGATCAGGGCCCGTACAACCCCGATTTCGAGTTAGTTGCTTCGAAAGTGAAACCCCTTCATTGGGTTATACAGTTGATGGGATTACCCTTTCGTTTGGGTATTCTCCTCCTAACACAAGCGATAGTGTAACCCGTTCCTTTTGGTTTTCAGTCGATAGGGTTAGTCTCTTATGAGGTTAAACGAATGAATGGAGTTACCTCTTGATAGGTTTTTTTGAATGTTACACAATGGTTATCATTACGCCTGACACTGGGTGGGGGAATTTAGATTTTGACTCTTGATTTATGTCATCAATCATTAGGTATTAGTTCGGATCGCTTTATTTGGTTGAAGGAAGAGCGTCACTGAATATAAGGAAAGTGCTGTGTTTCAGTCAGTTTTCATTGGTCATCATCGCAGAGTATGCGTTGTCATATACGAGACCCGCAGTCAACATATTAAAAAGAAAAAAAATGGTGTTTCAGTTTTCATAAGTCATAAGTTATGTCATGACTGAGGCCCGCAGTCAACATGTTAAAAAGAAAAAAATGTGTTTCAGTCAGTTTTCATAGGGCATCATCGCAGAGTACTCTGTCAAACTTGAATTTGCCATATCTCGAGAAGTACTAATCCTAGACATGCCGTTACTAGCTCAAATCATAGCTACCAATAAAACCTTAATTTTTGATGAGAGCTGTCAAATTAAAAACTGTCATCGAAAATTCAGATCTTAACAATAGCTATCATGCGAGCTAGAAACGGCAAGTCTAGGATGAGTAGTTCTCGAGATATGATCGATTTAAGTTTGACAGCTGTCATCGAAAATTAAGGTCTTGTCAATAGCTATCATTTGAGCTAGTAAAGGTAAGTCTAAGATGAGTAGTTCTCGAGATATGGTCGATTTAAGTTTGACAGCTGTCATCGAAAATTAAGTTCATGTCAATAGCAATCATTTGAGCTAGTAAAAGCAAGTCTAAGATAAGTAGTTCCCGAGATATGGTTGATTTAAGTTTGACAGCTGTCATCGAAAATTAAGTTCATGTCAATAGCAATCATTTGAACTAGTAAAAGCAAGTCTAGGATGAGTAGTTCTCGAGATATGGTCGATTTAAGTTTGACAGCTGTCATCGAAAATTAAGGTCTTGTCAATAGCTATCATTTGAGCTAGTAAAGGCAAGTCTAAGATGAGTAGTTCTCGAGATATGGTCGATTTAAGTTTGACAACTGCCATCGAAAATTAAGTTCATGCCAATAGCAATTCAACCCCATGGTTGAATTGCTATTGACATGAACTTAAGATTTTTTTTATGTAATACCCATGTATTACATTAAAAAAATCTTAGTACCGGTTTAGTTTAATCTCTTTCCGATTTCCAGCCACAATTTATCTTGAACATTTCAGTTACAATAATCGGAACGACAATGATCATAAAGCGTTGCATTTACAATCAATTCACAAAATTCAATATTAAATTCGATATCGTCATTCGTCACGCATTTTTACATTACTAACAGACGTATGTCGCAAGCAAGTACATACTACGAACTGGCGGCCATCTGACGCCCATCTGACGCCCATCTGGCGGCGATCGGGCGCGGGCGCCGAAATGGCGCATCATACGTCCGAGCAACAACATACTGTGTGCCCTAAATTGTGCTTTATTTCCATGCATTTTGTATGAAATTTGAATGGAATAGGAAACCGCCTGTGCCATGTCTGCGCCATGTCCGTGCCCGATGAATGTGACCTAGCGTCGGGCGCAGACAAGGCACTGGCGGTTTCTTATTCCATTCAAATTTCATACAAAATACATGGAAATAAAGCACAATTTAGGACACACGGTATGTCGTTGATCGGACGTGCTTATGACGCGAAGTCGTCCGAGCTAAATTGTGCTTTATTTCCATGAATTTTGTATTAAATTTGAATGGAATAGGAAAGCGCCCGCGCCATGCCCGCGCCAGGTCAGACAAGTGGGGCCTGTACCTTATAGTTTACGAAAAACAGCAAAAACGCGTGGCGCAGTTTGTACTTACAAAGACAGGACATGATCATCACCAACATTATTTCGTGTGGGATGTAAAATTATAAATAAATAAAGCGTAATGAAACTACATGTAAAAGGTACTAATTTAAATAAACTAGGCTGACATAATGTTGATGCCAGAGACCTTACTACTTATTGGTTTAATATATTATATAAAGTCCTATTTTTAATCGTAACTAGGTAAAGAATCTCTGTTAGATAATTTTCGAAATATAATGTGGTGCCTTACGTGCTTCGGAAGGTACCTATGTTAGGATCCCTCAAACTCTCTCAAGGGTGGAAGGAACTTGGAAGCCCTCAACTCGATTGAGCGTTGAGCTGCCAGGCTCATCGGCGATGATTCGTTGGTAAAAAAAAGAAATCTGCAGTCTTGAACACCGGCGTCGAGTTTCCAGACTGTCGGTTTACTAATTCCACTTTGGTGAATGTGCCCAAGATATTCACGACCTGATCCCACCTTCCCGCTTTTATCACCGGACAAGCAGGCGTACAGCAAAGTACCTGGTCGACATCGCACCTTGTCGTACCAAAAGATTCGCTTCCACGTTTATTGTTAGTACTAGTAAGGAGTGGAACTTGCTTCCGGCGTCTGTTTTCCCGGAGCAGTACAATCTCGGACTCTTCAAATACAGAGTGAATCGGTTCCTTCTAGATAAGAGTGCTCCATCTTAGACCACATCTTCACCTGGCTCAGGTGTGATAGTTGTACAACGCTTGACTATTTTGTGTAAAAAAAAGTATGTTGGTCCCGGCTTTTTCAGTCATAGTCCTTCGGGCTGTCATGTGGGAGGCCTTCAGGCGACCTAAAAACCCGACACCAAAGTTGCTACGAAGAAATAAATAAAGTTCTAAATAACCAGGGTCTACATTTTTATTTTATTAAATGAATAAAAGCTTCTCACTACAGATAATTGAAAGTATACCATACCTACACTTGCTTTTTACATAAATATTGTGTAACACACTGTGTTCACTGGGTTCAAATAAGGCCCGTGTGATATATCCTAAGAAAATTCAGAAAGTAGCATTTAATCTATGACTAAAAGTGTTTAATCTTACAAACTTTAATATGGGTATGGGTAAGAAATAGGTACTTTACCTACATTTAAATTTATAAAAAGCTCATTTATACAAAGAATGCAAAATGAAATGCAAAAGTCCTTTTGACATTCAAGAGCAAGTCTTTCACCCCTGGTTCTAATAAAACTGAACTTTTAATTTATGAATCACAATGAATCTAGACATGTAAAAGAAACAAATAAAGATTTGAAAAGTAGCTTGTGCTTGCTTTGGTATAGATAGCCTAGAGTGAAGACTCTAAAGAAAGTAGGTACCTATACGTAGTATTACGGTATGCACGATGACTCACAGATACCCTACCTACTACCAAACACACACCGAATTATGACACCAGTTTTGAGTTTTGGCTCATTTTCTTTTTATCAAAACCATCCCTAAATCAAGGCGGACAAAACACATATGTATTTTGAATATATATATTAAATAGGTTGATCTTTTTTCGAGTATAAAGTGTTCATTAATTTATTGAGATTTTGCGAGACACGTACAGCATTTGATTTTTATATTATAGGTAACTTAATAACCTCTAATAAATTCAACCTAAAAACCTTTTACAAAACTTTCTCTACAATAAAGGTTGTTGTTAGTGACGATAAATTGGTGGATGAAGCTAAATTTTTGCTAGTGTCGAACAGTTGAAATGCCAACACCATTGTTGTGGGTTCAACTGCACATCTTTCGGTCTTCGCAAAACAAGAACTTTTATCAGAATGGGTTCACTAAATTGGTAGGTAAATTTCTAAACAGTTTTTGATATCGATGCGTGCAAGCGTGCCGTAAATTAATAGGTAGAAAGTTTGAGTTTAAGATGATCCATATAGGCTAATTAAATGTAGTGCCTCATTATGTCATAAGTTGCCTGAAATCAAAATATTATTACACTTTGTTTCATTTTTAACTCGTCAAAAATTCATTTTGTTATTATTTTAATGTATAGGTTCATTTAATTACTTTACTTCTGACTTTCTGTGAAATACAATGCACGACAACATCAACGTAACAGTCTATTTAAAACCCTTTATTCAGTTTACCAAATAAAGGCAGAAAGGGTTTTCCTGCCAAGTGGTTTGTTGAGAGAAACCGCTCCACGAATTAGAGTAATTGTATTACTACCACGCGATGTGCTCACGAAACTCGGTTAGCTTGGTAAGTGCGTCACAGATATAGCTCTGTGACACTGCCGCAGTATGAAACCACTTTTGGCTTTGACAACATCACTACAAAACATGTACCTGATTATGTAGGTAATTATGAAGCAGAATGCGTCGAGCTGAGGACAGGGCGCAATGGCGCTCATTTCATTTATTTGCAGGAAATATGGTACAGTTTTTAAAATACATAGTAAGCGTTTCACATGTTTCACAAATATTTGGCATTCAAAATTATACAATACAAGTAAAAAAAAACTTCATATAAATAACTTTTTACTTCTTGTCCTTAAGAGTTTTGAAAATCGGTCCTCAATTGACGGAGTTATCGGTGAACAAACATAAAAAAAGTCGAATAAAAAAGGTTCCAATTGAGAACCTCCTCCTTTTTGAAGTCGGTTAAAAATAGAATTTATATTTACTATGTTAAATTATAATAAAATGAACAATGTCAAATTACAAGTAACATAAAATAAACAATAAGACTTTTAAAAACAAGCTTTTATATAAAGCTCTAAAAAGAGAAAAATAAACTTTAAATTAAATCAAACCTATCAACTTATTTTATTACACAATTTATGTGATATAAAAGCTTATCGCGAGATTTACTATTATCTAAATTTTATTTAAAGAGTCATTGTTGACTGATCGTTTGCCTGTTAATTTATTACAGTCTATAAGTTTTTAAATAAGGAGATGTAAGGTTGACGCAGACGTCATTTTATTCGTATTCTTCTCAGCAAACCCTCCAATTTGATATTTGTATATTATAGGAGTGGGTAAAAAATTAACAAGTTCCACGTCTTGGTGACTGACTTTAATTGACTTCACCCGCACATACATAGTTACAATTACAATGCAAGTTAAATAAAATCTTTTAAAATTTATCATGTCAGAAAAAATATTGAAAAAGGAATAACCATAAAAATTTACGACATGTCATGTCTGAATAAAATTATCAATGCATTATACTTAAAAGGATTGATTTTAAGCTGAGATATAATTGACACAGTGTTTTTTATTACTAAGAGCGAGAAGGGTTCCCCTAAGAAAATAATTAATGTTATATAGGCTTATTACACCACGCGGTATTCAGTCTGTCTTGTAAGACTGTCTTACTGACTAACTAGATTTACTATGACCGACTTAGTGGCTTACTCTTATTACACTACGCTAAGTGTACGACAGTCTTACTAAGACAGACTTAATACAACAACAACAACACCAGCCTATTCAGTCCACTGCTGGACATGGGCCTCCCCTATAAAAAGGGGGATATGCCCATAATCCCCACGCTGGGCATGCGGGTTGGGGATCGCAGGGCACAGCCTCTCGCACCGCCAACGCTGCTGCCCGTCGGCGGCCAGGAACCTTAGCTGTGCCAGTGTTAAGCTGCGCTATGCCGCTATCAGCCGGCCGCCAGAGCCCCGTTTGTTAGTTAGCAGGGTGCACCAAGTGCAGGTGGGGTTGGCTTGGGTTCCGGAGATGGGGGTTGGAACCCCTTACACCCCAGACTTAATAACTTAATAATAATTATGCGTGGTGTGATAAGCATTAAAATGATTTATCAACTAGCCAAAACTTAAAAAAAAAATCTTGTATGTGAAATTTTGTCATTTGGAATAATAATTATAAATAAAGCCACACACACATAGCATTGCAGTTCTTTTTTATAAAGCTTTCCTAGGCACCCTCGATAAGACATTCCTGTTACGTACACATTTTTGGTAAATGTCACGTGCTTTAGTAAATTTTGAATACTCCCGCACAAAATTAGCTACTTCCAAAATGTACATGCTGGGCAATGTCAACAGTTTTAATTTAATGAAGACAGGTCTACATGACTGCTAAGGTTTAAGGGAGGCCCATGTCCAGCAGTCGACTGCTATAGCATGATGATGATGATGATGATAATGTAGGTAATTTTTCAGTTTCATGAGTTCCTTCCTTTTTCGTATAAGCTAGTGGCCATGTCTTGTTACGGAGTTTTCAGGCGCCCGAAAGTCTCGGACATGGCTTAACGACTGAAAAAGCCGGACCAACATCTTAACGTGCCTTCCGAAGCACGGAAGCGCTTTGTTCTAAATACCACTAATCGGTCAGCCATGCAAGAAGTGATCGGTTAGAGTGTTGCTCAATTAGGATGATCTGCAAAGACAATCGAAGTACGCCAAGAGCGCTTCAAAGAAGGAAGTTTAAAAGCTACTTTTTAAAATAATCATCTGGGAAGGTTAATTTTATGTTTTTTGATAAGCATCCTCGTAGGTATAGCCAGTATCTACATTTGGAAATTTGCAGGAAGGTCGCTGGAGGAGCTGCAACAGATGCTGGACGGCCTAGCATCAGCCTCGCGAAAGATAGATCTCGGCATGAATTTGGACAAGACCAAAGTTATGGTCAATGACCGAATTGATCCGAGTCCTGTCGTCGTTAATGGACACCTTCTTGGAGTTGTTTCGGAGTATACATACCTCGGGCAGATATTGCAGTTGAGTAGAATCAACTTCGAGAAGGAGGCCAAGAGGAGGATTCAGCTGGGTTGGGCAGCATTTGGAAAACTACGTCGAGTCTTCTCGTAACCCATACCGCAATGTTTGAAAACGAAAGTTTTCAATCAGTGCGTCCTACCCGTCATGACATACGGAGCCGAAACGTGGACACTCACAGTACGGCTGGTCCACCAGTTTAAAGTCGCTCAGCGAGCTATGGAACGAGCTATGCTCGGGGTTTCTCTGAAGGATAAAATCCGAAACGAGTTTATCCGACATAGAACTAAAGTTGTCGACATAGCTCAGAGAATTAGCAAGCTGAAGTGGCAGTGGGCTGGCCATATCTGCCGAAGAACCGATAACCGTTGGGGTAAACGAGTTCTTGAGTGGAGACCGCGGCTCGGCAAACGTAGTGTAGGACGCCCTCCGGCCAGGTGGAGTGACGATCTGCGAAAGGCTGCTGGTAGAAGCTGGATGCGTCGAGCTCAGGACAGGGCGCAATGGCGCTCATTAGGGGAGGCCTATGTCCAGCATTGGACTGCTATAGGCTGATGATGATGATGATGATGATGATGATGATGATGAAGGTAAATACATTCACTAAACAAAACACAATCGAGACAGAATGTTATTTCAAATGAAAACAAACAAACGAGTTAGCTTATTTTTATTTCCTGTATTATGCAAAATCATCCGATGGAAAATTTATAACCTCTAAACTTATTTATTAGGTAGGTATAATTAAGGCTAAGGCTAAAATAAATAAAAACTAGATTTAGATTTATATATTCACGCTCAACGTATATATTATATTCAGCATAGGTCTAGCTAAAGCTGTATGTGAGTAGATACATGGACCCTGTTAGGGCGTTGTAAGTTTAGTAACTACTTAGACAATACTACTTACAGTTTAATAAAGGTAATAAAAAATTACAATTATATCAATCTCAATTATCGGAATCGAATTGATTAATCGGCAAAACCTAGCGTTTTTAGGGTGACGTTACCGAACCGGTCAAACGAACCCTTTGATTTCGCTTTGTCTTTTTGATACTTTACTTATGCTTCCGACTTGTAATTTGGTATAGATTTAAAATGCACTAACCGAATAAGATTGCCAATAAAAAAAAAACATATAATTTTGTTTTTGTCCCCAAAGGGTCCAAAATTTCAAACGTAGAGACCAACAGGTCGAGATGTCGAGGTATCATATCCAAAGGGACTAATTTGTAGTGCTCGAAACAGTTTTTCATTTATTTATATCACGCTTTTCTAAATAAGACGTACAGTTTACTTACGAACAAAAATTATTAATAAAAAAAAACAACGGAATTGAGAACCTCCTCCTTTTTTGAAGTTGGTTAAAAAATCTTCTAGCTAATTCCTTCACTTACTGTTTCAAATTAAAGTGGTCAGCCTGTAACTAAAACATTTCCCTCACTCTAACTCACTTTCTCAATATAAGTCGTTCTTAAAAACCTGTTATGACGTTATTAATGACCCTTAGTTGTTTATTTATTTACCTCGTGGATTTGTAGCCAGAGTATTTATTAAACTAGGAACACGATAACGACCGCGTTTTTGTGCAATTTACGTCTGAACAAGCACTTCACGTCAACGTGCCGCGCTGCAACACCACAACGTTCCACGTCGCGGTCGTGACGTGGCGATGGGTTCCGTCTCTTCTTACGAACTGTTACAACCTTAATAATAGCTGAAATAGCTGAAATTAAGCAAAGGTGGCACCTCGTGCCTCACTCACACATTGACTATTTACGTCAAAGCATTTCAGCAAGTTTGCATTAATATTCCCTTATAAACCCAAAATTTTAATGATTCATTTCAGTCAGTTCTCGGAAGGTTACTCTGTCTCTCCCCAGCTACGGACCTGGTTTTTAGCCCGCCGGCTGCATCAGAATACAGATAGCCCAAAGAGAAGTCCCACTCGCGACTTTATAAAACCCGTCGATCCACCAGAGATCCTTTTTTTTAAAAGTTGGAAGTTGTAAATTAAATTTAAAATCGTTAATAAATCTGTGTTTCCATAAATCTTGTTTTTTTTAAGACAAGTCGGAAAGCCAGTCTAACAGAACGACATCCACGAGAATACAATAGGTACTGAATGTATGAATTAGACATCATTGACGTCGCCCGCGGTAGGCGAGTTAGCTCGCACTTTACCGGTCTTGTTATTTGGTGGATCAACAAAAAATAAAAATTAATATACGACAATTTTGTTAGCATTAATAACATAGGTCACGCCAATTATTCAACAATATTCTATGAATGATAATTCTGATACCTGTGTGTATCGATGTTATAGGTACTTACTGTTAGATACTATCTGAGAGCCTGTGGTTCTTACTAATACGTATAGGTAGTTTTTTAATTTCTTTAACTTTACTTTACCATAATATTATAGTGAATGTTTGTGAGGATGTATGGATGTTTGTCGCTCTTTCATCGCGGTAGAACCGCTGCGCTGCCGCGCTATACGGATTTGAATGAAACTTGTAATAAACATATATAATAAATATACTGGGAAAGCTCGTCCCATCGTCGACCTCATCCTTGCCCACGCAGGCCTCGAGGTCAAGAGCTGGTCCATAGTAAATAATAAAAAAAATACATAGATTGTGACCTGGATTACCTACTACATAGGCTACTTTTGCGGCTTCGCTGCAGGCGGAAGCTAGTACTTTATAATGGAAGCTAATTATCTCAGTCTAAGAAAAGAATAATATTCAAAAACAAACTAAAAAAACACATTCTAACAAAATCCTAAATCCATCTTTGCTTCAAATCCATGCTTTGTGGACTTCGCCTCCGCTTGCCTATTGTATTAATTCTCAGAGTACCCACTTATAAAAATAAATGACGATAGTTGCACAAAACTTCTTTGGAATTGGTCTGCACGTTTTAAATACTACATAATCAATGTATAGTTATAATAATAGTAAGTAGTATGTAGTATGTATACTCACCGTATAAATATTACTGATTTATTGTATTCTCACAAAGTGAAATGTTCATTATATTGGGAAATAAAGTTCTAGAACCACATAATAGTAGTAAAAGTAGAAAATACCGAAGTTTTGAAACAAAGTTGAGGTTGAGGCTAGAAACTTGTTGATTAATCAGAACCCTATTTCAGAGCACTAGGTTAATCTAACAATAGACAACCTAGATGACGATGACATTTCGTGATCATATTCCAATTTTCTATTTCTATTTTTGTTGCTGGGAATAGGTTAATATTTTGATAATAATGTGGAAATTTTGTTAGAGAAAAAGATAGATATATTGTTTATTTCAAAGAATCACTAGGTTAGGTAATCCTTTTAATTTTTACAAATATTTATCCCAGGCTTAACTAGCTTTTAGGTAAACAAGTAGGTAGGTACTTAAAAGTCGAATATTTACAACGCGTTCATAGAAATATGTAAGTAGGTATATCAATGTACGAGGCCAAAGAATTATGAGATACTAGCTGCCGCCCGCACTTCGTTTGCGTGTATACTTGTATATCACACACAGTCTGATCAATGGTTTCGGAACGCATAGAGGACTAACAAAAATTGATTTTTATTTATATAGGAAATTGGGCCAGGGCCCTCCCGGGCGTCCCCAGAACACCCTACCAAAGTTTAATCACAATCTGATCAATGGTTTCCGAACGCATAGTGGATAAGAAAAACAAATTCAAGCTGATTTCACTTACGATCAAGTAAGCACAAAAACTGCGGAGTTTTTCGTATACGTTTCAAACGAACCAAGACCAGATTTGTTAAAATCATTAGAACCTATTATAACTCATCTTAGCCTCAGTCACACAAAAACGTGCCAATGCCAATTATATAGTCGTTGTTTTTTATATTCGACTATGGAAAACTATGGTCTTTCCGCGATGAATTTGCGCACATAACTGGCTCGGTTGGTACCACAGATTGGTACCAAAATATTCCATCGTAGTTACGTCAGGTGTGCAAATTGCAAAAACAACATCACGCGATACTGCAAGCCTATCGCCCAAATCTAGAAAGCAGTTTTGCATAAAATATATATATAACTAAGCATTTTTTTGTCTGCTATAAAACTATGTCTAACGATTACTATTTAAGTTCGATGATTTTAAGTCCCTACAAGACTTTTTATGTTATACCTACCATAAATTATGATGAATTTTAGTAAGTTGGTACTTAAAGTTGGTTGGTGTGGTAAGTGAATTTTCAAATGATTTCCAAATTACAGTAAATGGGACTCGATGACCCATGAATGGTAGACGTCTTCTCTTAAAATTAGTAAAGACCTTTTTTTATAATCATAACAGCAACTTATCTATGGCTGGCCTCATACAGCCAGATTGCCGCTCTGAATTCAGAAGTGAATTCATGTTATTATTTTAGGAAGCACTGAAATGCATAGGTTTGGTTTTTCTGACGAGCGTTATGTTCCGGACCGAAATATTTATGATTCTAAGTTCAGAACATTTCTTTATAGCAAACACACACTTCGCCTGAGCTGAGAAACACGAGACTATTGAAATCTGATTTTTTTAAATTGTTTGTAATGTGCCGGAATTCAGATCATACATTCTGTCTTTAAATTCAGACAGGTATTCTGGCTGTGTGAGGCCAGCTATATTGCATGATTAATAGGTAGGTATTGCAAAGTAATTTTATTTTTATTTTATTTTCAAATATTGCATCGTTTCACTGAAAATTTCCAGGTTGACTGATTCAGTATCGCAGAACTTATAATCAAGGTATTATGTTTGATAAAATATTCTTTTTAACTCAGTATGAAAAATGTTGATCAACTGCATGTATCGATTATGGCCACAAAAAAGACAAGTATCTTTTTTGTGTTATGTATGGCTGTTGACGTGAACCTATAAGATAACTATTAGTACCTTAGTAGTTTCTGTTGTTTATTATTGAATAATTCGTTCACAAATCTAGTACCTATCATATGCCTATCATCCAATTATGCAAATTAATTTAAATAATTTTCGATGTAAGTAATCGCTTTATTATCAGCTGATATTTTACTTATTCAACTCCATTCAATATAGGTAAGTAGATATTTTTAGGTGCAATGCAACATCCCAATTGACGTCATCACCGGGTCACTGACCAAGTTTGCCGCATCTGACTACTCTCGGGTACCTCTTGAAGAAATCTTTGCTTTATCTCCTTTGTATTGGCACAGACTAGTCAAGCGTTATCAGGATGTGGTTGAGTATGATTCATATGTTGGTTATTATTAGGTATAAGATGAATGGCAAAATATTCATCATCAGCGTATACAGTCTGGACATAGGCCTTCAATAAGTGGCATTGCGCTCTGTCCTCAGTTCGACGCATCTAGCTTATACCAGCTACCTTTCGCAAATCGTCACTGCAGACCGAAGAGCGTCCTACAATTCACTTGCCAAGAAGCGGTCTCAACAAAATATTAAACTAATTTATATTCATAATATACATAGTTCATTTCCACAAAACGGTACATAAATTATCTATGTGTCTCGTGATAAAGCTGAAAACTGACTGATGACCGCAGTTTAATTTGCCGATGAAAGCGAAAAAATAATCTTAAAAATTAATATAAAGATCATAGATTTTTCTGATCCTTATATTATGTAATTTTGTCCACATATTATTTAATTTGAATAGTCAGCGTCGTGGGCCGCCAGTGGATCAGGCTAGCGCAAGACCGTGGCAAGTGGCAGGAGCAAAGGGAGGCCTACAGTGGGTGAAATCGGGTTGCGGATGATGATGATGATGATGTAAGGTAGATATTTTCGGTAGAGCTTTTCTCTACAATGCTTAATATACATATTTGAACCTAGGTGATTTCTCAATGTTATAATATAATCAAATCAGGATTCGCATTGCCTTCAGTAATTCGAGCAAACTGCTAGCCTCAATTTTATCTAACAATAGGATGTCCTACCGATCTGCACAGGAATTCCATTCCCCCCATTTGCGAACGCCCACTCGAATCAAATTACCGTGCATAATGTAAACGAAAGGCCAAAGTTCAATTCTACGCTAAATATAAGTAATAAAGAGGTAAAGTTTTGTATATTTGTGAGTTGAGTTTGTAGGCTATTCTTATCTGTAGGGCGATCACAAATATTTCAATCTGACGTATCTTAAGCATTGCAAACATTTTGACCAATGATAAAGCGTTATTTTAAATCTCCGATTTCTCATTGGCCATTATTATAAAAAAAAAATGAAAATTACAAGTGAGGATGAGGTTTTTTGAGTTTTCTGGGAAAAGTACCTATCCCTCAGAAATAAAATTTATATGGGACCACCTGAAAAGTATACTCTTTTAAACAGAAAAGAATTTTGTAAATCGGTCCACAATTGACAGAGTTATCGGTGAACATACATAAAATAAAATAAAGTCGAAAAAAAGGTTCCGACGAATTGAGAACGTCCTCCTTTTTGAAGTCGGTTAAAAATATTTCACCATGGCTGTTTTTTGACAAGCGGAAGAGACATACCACGCAGACAAAGTTGCGAGCCAGTCTGCTAGTCAGCTAATAAAATGTTTGAAATAAAATCTCAAACTGCCTACGTGCCTTCAAGTTTATTGCGGAAAATGGTAGAAATAAGATAAGTGGGTACTTTACTTATGAAATTGTACAGATAGCGTGGCTCTCGTGACCCTGTAGCAAGGTTGGAAACTGGATTATAATCATTGTTCTAATTTACTCTAAGTAGGTAATGTAGGTACCTACTTCTTGTAACGTTTTTATCTCGTCTGCTCAATGGTCTGCCAAGTAGATATGATTTTACCACAGAAAATAATGTGGATAATTGGAATCGATTAAAGCAATAAGTTTTGATTGATCCTATAGCTAGATTTTGGTAAAATTACATGTTTTTAACACTAACACTCAAAATACTTATTCCAAGTATTACTTTAGCGTGTCAGTGTTAAAAACGTGTAAGCTGTTTTTGTGAAACAACAATTTGCCGATGTTAGTCTTGCGGGCGTTTTTATTTAAACTTATCAAGTTAATAAGTATTTTAAATGTTTCAAGCTATATTTAGTTTTTTTAATAATGTATTTATTTATTACACATCTAATAAGGAATACACCGTAGGTATCCATACCTCTCATTTTTCTCATTTTTTCGTTTCTCTGTTTTTGTAAATTTTTGGTTTTAATTGATGTTGTGTGCAATAAACAGTTTATCTATCTATCTATCTATCTATATATATATAGACGAAAGGAAATAATAGAGAACCTACTTATTAAAACACTTATTAAACTGTACATAGTACCCAAAAACTTTGGAATTAGGTAAAGACAATTCGTCCTGGAATTATTTTACCACAATATTTTAGAAAATAATATCAAGTGTTATTCCAATTTGATTATTAAATGCTAGTAAGATAAATTCAAATTCTAATAGGTTAATTTTTTTGATCAAACCGTTAATAGAGCCCTACAATGCAAATCATGGGTTTACGTGGGTTTACGTCCACGAGAACGTCTACGTGACGTACGTGACACGTTTAAATTAAAAATGAACAATATTCATAAAAGCTGCCAAGTAGGTAAACGGAGATTTAATGGCCGCTTCCTATATTATACCGTTACCGATTACGCCTCGTTTTCCGCTGAAAAACTGTCATATTTTCGACGCCTCGTTGTTAATTTTTGACAGTTTTTCAAGGGAAAACGAGGCTTAGTCGGTAACGGTATAATATAGAAACCGGCCGTTAGAGCAGTCGCAAATCGCAATACGATACCAGTGTTTGTGGCGTGTTTGTGGCAATTTGAGTTTTGTTTTTCGAACAATCATTGATCGCGCTACATTATGTATTACTAACCTCATGCATAACACAAAAGCTTGTGCTCTGAATCCCACAACCCTAGAGAATTCAATACAATAGCTAACTTTATATTAACTCTCGCTGGCACTTCGGCTAGCTCAACTAAATATTTAAAGAGTAACCTTGTAGGTACATAATTTGCGTTCGCCTAAAGCTGCGGTTGCAATATCCTGGATACGTAAAATTAATGCATAATTGTACTAGTAGTGACACTTTAGGTGATGCGTCGAGTTGAGCAACTGTTTCTGAAAATTGGGCTTTAGGTATTTGATGTTCCGCAAATAAACAAAAAGTCGCATAAGTACGCAATATTTTTTGCTCTATCAGAAGAACTATTCGGTGTCAATAAAAATCCATTGGTGACAATAGGTTATATTACCATATTCATAAAAACAACCAACAGTCACATAAAGAATTTATATCCTAACACCATACTATGATTTTTTCCTCCTATGCCAATTCATAACCTACCTACTACCTACATCAAACTTTACGAAATCGAGAAACATGATAATATGAACTCGGAGAAATTTTGGCTTTTGACTCGATCGTTTGTGCTTGAATGGATATTTATCTCATGAGATAAAATTAGATGAATGTAGACTTGTTATAAATTGACTTCGTTTATTCCCATATTTTGACTGTAACTTCAGTATACTGATGAAGTTACTGAATCAAAACATGATAAGACTATTATACGAGGTATAGTACTACTATACTACAAATATATATATTACTGTACAATATAAAATAAATAATAAATAAATAAATAATCCAGGACGTTATCACACAGCATCATGTAGCCCCAAACTAAGCAGAGCTTGTATTATGGGAACAACATGATTGATATACTACATAGATACATTTTTTTTCTAAATACATACATATTTCATTTATTTCATTTATTCACAAACAATAAATTATTGTGTCGGAAATATTTTACATACAAAAAAAAAGGGTAGTTCATTCTGATCTTAGGTTAGGCACACAAAGAGGATTTCAGGTAAAACATAGAAAACAGGTATCATACATAGAAAACACTATATCTTATTATATAATAAAGTAATATTATATAATAATATATAATATTACTATACTATATAATAATACTATACCTCATAGTCTTCATTCTGGTCCTGTTCTGCTATTATAGCATGCAGAACAGGGCCTAACTGAAGACTGGACGACTGAACTTATACACTGTACAACGGTGCCTTAAATTATTATGAACAATATACGCGAAATTGTGGAAATTATATCATCCTACATGCCATTGAAATTAATGAATATAAATATTGCCTAAGGCCGCATGATGATCAATCAACCTTCCGTTTACGTTCAAATGCAGTTGAGGTTTGTCGTGCATATATGTATTTTTCCCAATTTCCTTTGGAAGATTACAATTTTAAATCACTATATAAACGCAATTCTCAATTCATTTCGAAATGGGCTTACTCTAATCCCAGCATTGTAGAATTGGACACGTTTCGTTTTAGATATGCATAATAGACTGGTTCAGAATTGAAGAAAATCACGATGTTTGACGATTATCGATTAAAAATAATTTAATCTATGGTAGGCTAAAATAAATAAATAATAAATGATGCTATGTTATAGTGTTCAGCATTATTAAAATTATCAGAAAATGTTTACACAAAAGCATAAGTATGGGCTTAGTTCAAAAGTGAATGTCGGGAATAAGCTTTTTTATCGTATTATATACATATATAATAGGTCAACTTTGGTGTTGGAAGCTGCCCAGAGACATAGTTTACCGACTGGAAAACCCGAAACCAATAGGTACCACTGGGACAGGACGGAAATACTAACTACTTAGTATACCTATGGCATAAGTAGGTACAAGAAATGGTTGTACGAATCCCAAATTCAGAGGGAATGAAGGCAAGTTGACAGTTACCTAATTTTCCTTCTTATTTTCCTGATTGTATTTTATTGACGTAGCTAGACGTCAAATCGTATTGTATGACGAATTTATTTGTTGTTTCAAGACTATTTTCAAACGTTCGAAACGTTTCCGAGTCGAATCCGACAGTGGCTATTGTATCAGTGTGTCGAGATAACGCGCCAATAGTGTCGTATCGTTCTTCAGAATCTCCAACAGCAGATTTTATAAAAACAAATAATTCAGACTTAGTAAATTGTCCAGTTAGTTTATAAACTAAAACCACTAAAACCTAGAATTAGTATACATTGCTCACTCATGAGTAGGTATGCACTCAATGATAGGTGTAGGTGGCTCGCACCGACCCCAGTCCAGCCCCCAACCCAGTGACGCAGAAAACAGCTTTCCAGCTTGCTGGCCACCACGGACAGGAGACTTTTGCGACTGAACTGAGACTGCTGTTACTGTAGTGTACACGGTACTGTTTTGTGATTGTAGAAATTCGTTGGACGGAATATGAACAGTGGAACAAAAGCTGACAGACTCGATTCGGAAACTTTTCGAAAGTTTGGAAATACCCTTGCTGGGCCTTGATTCTCGGGAATAGATACGATTGTCATGATAGGCATATTATGTGACAATCATCTCTACCCAATAACTTTGTCATAGCGTTCCTACTCCATCACAGTTCGTACTCCTGTACGAAACTTCGAAGCAACAGGAGAATTTGCTATTCTACCAATTGTCTCCAGTGCCAGTGTGCCACTATAGACACCTATAGATTCATTGTGAATACATGGGCATCTATTGTTCTTTCATTCGCGTTTAAAGTTTGAGAAGGCGTGAACACCTATCGAAGTATGAAATAATGAGTATGTGGCGCAGTGGGCGAAGGTACGCCCGAGACGCAGAAGGTTGCGGGTTCGATTCCCGCTGCGGGACAAATGTTTGCATGTGCTGTAGATATTTGTCTCGAGTTTGGGTGGTTTTATGATAGGTATATATTTACAAAAAAAATAATATATGTGTAGTATATCAATCATGTGGTTCCCATAATACAAGCTCTGCTTAGTTTGGGGCTACAAGATGCTGTGGGATTACGTCCCGCATTATTTATTTAAATAGTTGTATCAAGCTACAAAATGAAAGTAAGCCCTGCATCATATAAGCAGGGTTCAATCTTCCAATATACCCGTTGCTCGCCGTAGATGTCTACGGCGTAGAATATGGGGATGACTGAAAAAAATATGAAAATGGTCCAACTCAATAGAGATAATTTAAAAGATGAATGACTGAAATGAATGAACATTCTTTATAGTGCACCTTATTTTTATAAACAACAGACATATACCTACTAATTAATATAAATAAAAAGGTACAATGGGCGAAAAAAGATCATTATGAAACGTACCTAAGTATTGACACTGTAGTAAGTCGGTTTACATACCATTAGAAACGGTCGCTAAAAGCCAAGCTATTTCTAAAGGTGTTTCTTTTCACAACATAGATTTTTGTTATCGTTGATGCCCTCCTCCTCGGCTAGTAAATTAATAAAATAAATAAATATAAAAAGCCCTTTATTTCTACTACATACATTAACACACATCACACATTTTAAACAACTAAATTATTAACACAAAGACTCCTTCTCATTCCTTACTCCGTATCTTCCTCGTAGTAGTAGTCTTTCGATCCTTTAGTAGTCACCTCAGTGGCGTAGGCTTCCCCTAAATCCCTCCACACGTCCCTTTCTCGTGCTTTCCTCATCCAATCCGGTCCAGATCGCTGGTTGAATATATCTCTCCATCTTTTTTTCTGTCTTCCTTGCCTCGGCTAGTATACCGGTATAAAGTTCCTCAGCGAGCTTTTGAACGAGTTATGCTCGAAATTTCTCTGAAGAAAATCCGCAACGAGACTATCCGACAGAGAACTTAATTTGTCGACATAGCTCAGAGAATTATCTAGCTGAAGTGGTAGTGGGCTGGCCAAGACCGCGTCTCGGTAATCGTAGAAAATGACGATCTACGAAAAGCTGCTGGTAGGAGCTGGATGCGTCGAGCTGAGGAAAAGGCGCAATGGCGCTTCTTGGGGAGGCCTGTGTCAATTAGTTGACTGCTATAGCCTGACGATGATGTTGATGATGATTCCCTCCTGTTTAGAAAATGCTGATCGTATTGATGCCTATCCATGTTATCGCTGACAAGAAGCTTTGTAATTTCAAATGGGGTGAACGATAATACTTCGTTTGATGGGCCACTAAAAATAACGCTACCAAAATAAATATTAATGAGGTGCTGTTGAGTACGGTAGGTGCACACATAATGCGTGCCAAAGGTATCATAACAATGAACTCGTTTTACATACCTATTTATACAGTGAAACATTTACTTTTTCGGGTTCCGTACCCAAAGGGTACCTCATGGTGTAACCGGGACGGTATCTCATGGTCCGCGATAGCTAGACATTTGAAATTTTCACAGATGTATTTCTGTTGCCGCTAGGTATAACAACAAATAAAACAGCATAGAATAAATATGTAACTACTCCTCCCTCCTAACTCCCATTCAACGGTACGGAACCCTTCGGAACCTTCGAACTTGAGTCGATCTCCCAATTGGCAGGTTTTTTTTAAATTATACTTAATAGAAAAGAAAGAAAGAAAGAAAATCCATTTATTCGACCCACAATGCATAAAAAATAAGTAGGTAGGTACAGTGTTGGTTAAACTTAAAATACAAAGAATAAAAAAAAAAACACACTTAAAGTTATAAAAAATATTACACTATTATTTTGCATTGCATGGGGTCGAATGGGTCTCGTCTCAGCGTGTGCTGCACCATACCTGGGCAGGAATGGCACAGCGCTGGTTTTCAGACGAGGCCGAAGTGTGATGACACGAAAATCGGGAACGTGAAAAAATCAAGAAGATTTAAAGTACATACTAATGATAATTACATGGAAAAAGTAACTAATAATAGGTAGGTACACGTGCTTATGTAACCAATACAATATAAAGATTAAAAATAAACTACATGAACTAATTTATATATATTTGTTAATAAATTACATAGGATTATTATAAGTACACATTACATATTTTTACGTAGATAGGATTAGATAGATACCAATAATTATTTCTCAAATTTAATTACAATTTTAATAAATAGGTACATTCAAATATTTAATATAATATTATTTAATAAAATGTATTACCTAAGTAAAGTACATGTAACAATTTATTATCTCTATGGTATAATGGATTGCCAAACGTCAAGTTTTATTTATTTTCTGTAATATTTAATTTAATTTAAATACCAGAAAGAAAGGGATCGACATTTACGGAATTGTGGAGAGTTATCCCAGAAGCCATTATATAAAGTAGGTACATTACATGTTGACATATTTTTTTGTCGAATCGTAAATTGAATAATTAGCATTATCCTGACTCCGCAAACATTTTCACTAAGCAATCCTTAACCACCTACCGTTATGTCTTGTGAGACCTATACAAATTAAAAATCATGAATTTTTAAATACTACCCTCCGTATTAACTTGCTGGTTTCTGTATCTTTGTTGTTACCTATATTATGTTCTCGTCCCTCACATCATGCAATCGCTGAGTTGCCCGCGTTTGACTCTGGTATGTGAAAAACTATTGCCATGAGTCTGGGAGACCCATGATAGGGGTGATATTTCTAAAATTGTTGTGTTTTTAAAATTTATTAATCGGCATATTATTATGGTTACCAAAATTATTTTCAGAATTAGCCTGAAAAAGCGTGTAAGATCTACAATTTGTGGCCTACTTACTATTTAGAATACGAAACTGGAGCATCAAAATCAAGCGTGCGGTGTTGTGCTTATCAATAAAGTTAGCATCGCACCGCACAGCATAACATTTTTTGCTTATTTATTCATGTCAATCTAAACGAGTGAGTTGAGCATAAATCTCATGAATTGAAAAAATTATAGCCCACAAATAATAGCACAGTCACTCGATGTTAATTAGTCACAGTCACCAGTCACCCTAAGGCCCGGTATCCACCAAACATGACCGGAGAAATGTGCAAAATAAACTAATTTAACCGTAGCAGAAAATAATCACGTCATTTTAACAGCCTGCGCACATTGGACGACAAGCGTCAGCGATTAGACGCTACGACAAGCTGCGGGGAACAATTTTTATACATTTTGTTCAAAGCTCCGCACACACGGCGACAATCGCGACAGCAAGATATGACAGATGCTTGCGAATAAGCGCGACGACAAAGCGTCGTGTTTGCGAGGTCTGTAAGTGTTTTCATTGGTCATGTCGGGCCTAATACTCACTTTGAAATAGCGATAGCATAGCAACACAACTTCCTTGGTAGTAGCGAGTGCACCCGTCTCGCATGTAGTCAATGACTCGGCAGCTTGCCAACGAACACAGGACAACTCACGACCGGGAAAGACATTTTCAATTCATGAGATTTATGATATATATTTATAGCTCAGTATTAAAGCCCTATAAATAATTAGTAGTGGAGATAACTTTTATTTAACGCAGGTTTAGTAACTCAAAAATCTATTAATAAACTGGAAATTCTGAAAATCAGAGCTCTATTGAAATTTAGTTTGGACTATATAGGATTGGTCAACAGAAAGCATAGGGCCACATGCTGACACCGCAGGCCAGGCCGCGCTGTCACAGAATTGTTGCTGTCTTGGAATTGGAACAGCGCGGCGTTTTAGTGGGGGCTATACACCGTGACTGTCAAAATGATCGTGCGCGTGAGCGCTAAGTTAAGCAGTTGGTGCGCGACACTCTGTCAGTGTCAAGGGCTCAGTTTAACAGTCTAACCTCCTCAAGGTACCTAACTCTTCGCACCGTAACGTAATAACAACGCCGAGACAGGTACGCTTTTTTATGACGAAGCCATAATATATATACGAACTAATTATAGCTATTAAAAATATTAAATAAGAAGACGAAGGTTGAATAAGAAGACGAAGGTCATTTAAAAGTATACTCGTATTTTGAGGATTAAGATAACTCTATCTACAAAACACTTACCTCAATTCCTTAAACTTTTTGAACACTTGCAGGTAATTTAATTTTATGCGTGTGCGCTCTACACTTGCATGGCGAATTTTTTACCAATTCGATCGCAGTTTACTACGCAAATTCGTATAGAATCGAGGTAGCGCCATCTAGTGAAAAACGGGTGGCGCTGGCTCCAAAATTTGCGTAAACGCAAACGCGATCGAGCTGGTAACAAAACTCCCACTGGCACTCTGAACTCAGCATGTAGCGTGTTGTAGGAATTCGTTGTGTTAGTGTTGAGCGTTAAACCATGAACAAAAATAATATTAGCATTAAAATTACTTTTCAACATTTATTAAATTTTAAGAGTCTGTGTTTTAATGATTATTAGAGAATGGAAAATTGTTGGCTTAGGGTAGATGATGTTAATATTGCGGACAGAGGGCATACATTTTTATAGTAGGTACCTTTAGCTACCGTTTGTTTGCACTACAATGTCCTTGTCGATATATCAACTTTGGTGAAATTAGGTAATTAGGTACGTAGAGCTTCTCGTTAGGTACCTATAAGTATAACCCACGAGTACCGATATATAGGTTTTTCTCGAAATGTGAGGGGTCCACGAAAAGCTAATTATATGTAAATCTTTTCACTTGTAGGTAGAATGTGGAAAATGGTACAATCACAGAAAATAAATATGTTCAGTGGTTACATTATAGGAAAAATAATCAATCGGGATCGGAGTTGATTGAGATATTAGTCATTACATTTCTAATAGTATAAACCTGTGGTTCTTTATAGTTTCATAAGATCAGCCGAATTTTGTTTCAATAATGTTTATTTTATGTTATTTTATTTGGGAAACAAACAGTATATATAAAATATTACAAAACCCAAGTGTTTCCTCCGTTACTTATAAAGCACGTAAGGAACAAACGACACAAAAACTCAGTGCAACTCAACAAACTTAACTACAAAATGTTCACAAAAAAATAGAAAGTTATAAAATTAATTGAAAATACACAAATCAATATTTGTGTAAATAAACGTTTCAAAACAACTTGCAAAGAAGAACCGTTATCTGTCAGCCCCACCTTAGACTTACTAAACTAACAATAACAACACACATTGCACATAAAATGAAAATCTACCTGTCTGCCCACACAACGGCTGGACTATACTATTATATCATCTATTTTGCCTGCGGCTTTACTCGCGTTAAAGTTATTTTTCTATCACTCGGGAACTTTTAAGCTATTGCATAGCTTCTATCGAGGGCCTTGAGCGCGGGGACCGAATCCAGAAATTCCGTAACGAAAAAAAACGTCACGGTCCCCACTCCGACGGGCACGGAGGTGTGGCTTGAAGGCCGTGCATTGTCTAACGTCGTTTCTTTTCGGCAGTCTTCGACACGGTGTTTGTGTGCGTGCAACTAGACGTATTGTACGACTCTACGAAGCTCGCACGAATCGAGACGATCACCACGCTCAAAAAGTGTAACTTGAATTGATATCAAAGAAAAAGAAATACTGCATAAATAAAATAAATAAATAATTATACTTAATTGCATAAGTTGATACAAAATGCTATGCAATAGCTTTACCGCGGCAGTCCCCGAGTGCCACACGTCTTTTTTTTTCTGGGTGAAAGGCCTTGTCCTTTTCTATTCCCTTGTCTGTGTGTAGCTATGTGTACCAATGCGAAATTTTATAGAAAATTGGGCGTGTATGCTTAACAAACCAACAAAGATACTCATTTAAACTCACTTTTACTGTTATATTATTAGATCTTGATACGTAAGCTGAATCTGTACAAGTAGGTAAACTGGTAAGTATTTATAAAACAATCTAAAATTAATTACTTTAACACAAATAGCATCTACAATAGCAGGCTTAAGTTGACATCCAATTAGTGGAGTGGAGGGTTAGGAGAGTGCCTCCACAAAGGATGCTCAATTATTATTATTGGCTAATCGAGTGCCGAGTGGGCTGACGGCAGCGGAGCGCCAGCCGGCCTCATGCAAAAACATCAGTTTAATTTTACATCAATGACGTCCGAGAGCAACTAATGAAAAATCAATAGACAGTCTAAACTCGACGGCTGCTTATTTAATTTCTAGAAATTGGATCACGCTATTCACGATACACTAATATTAGACGACCGTGACACTTTGGGTGATTAGCCGTCTGAGACGCAAGCGGTGCGGGTTCAATTGACTGCGGGACAATGTTTGCATCCACAGAAAAATTGCATCTGTAGATACTAAATAAATAATACTGAACATTATCACACGGCTTCATGTTGCCCCAAACTAAGCAGAGTATTGTGGGAACTATCATCATCATCATCATCATCATCATCATCATCATCATCATCAGCCTATAGCAGTCCACTGCTGGACATAGGCCTCCCCTAATGAGCGCCATTGCGCCCTGTCCTGAGCTCGATGCATCCAGCTTCTACCAGCAGCCTTTCGCAAATCGTCACCCCACCTGGCCGGAGGGCGTCCTACACTAGAGCTATGTCGACAACTTTAGTTCTATGTCGGATAAACTCGTTACGGATTTTATCCTTCAGAGAAACTCCGAGCATAGTTCGTTCCATAGCTCGCTGAGCGACTTTAAACTGGTGGACTAGCCGTACTGTGAGTGTCCACGTTTCGGCTCCGTATGTCATGACGGGTAGGACGCACTGATTGAAAACTTTTGTTTTCAAACATTGCGGTATGGGTGACGAGAAAACTCGACGTAGTTTTCCAAATGCTGCCCAACCCAGCTGAATCCTCCTCTTGGCCTCCTTCTCGAAGTTGTTTCTACCCAACTGTAATATCTGCCCGAGGTATGTATACTCCGAAACAACTTCAAGAAGGTGTCCATTAACGACGACAGGACTCGGATCAATTCGGTCATTGACCATAACTTTAGTCTTGTCCAAATTCATGCCGAGACCTATCTTTCGCGAGGCTGATGCTAGGCCGTCCAGCATCTGTTGCAGCTCCTCCAGCGACTCCGCCATTAGGACTATGTTATCAGCGAATCGCAAGTGTGAGATGTGCTCGCCGGTTATGTTTATGCCCATACCTTTCTAGTCCAGCGTCTTAAACATATCCTCCAACGCGCTTGTGAACAGTTTCGGAGATATGACATCTCCCTGTCTCACTCCGCGGCGCAGTTGGATGGGTTTAGACTGCTGGTCCTGTACTCGGACACTCATAGTGGCGGCTTCGTACAGACACCTCAACACTTCGATATAACGATAGTCCACTTGGCATCGCTGCAAGGATTCCAGGACAGCCCAGGTTTCTACAGAGTCAAAGGCCTTCTCATAGTCCACAAACGCCAGACACAGTGGCTGATTATACTCTTCGGACTTCTGTATAATCTGCCTCACTGTGTGAATGTGGTCTATGGTACCATATCCTCCGCGAAACCCGGCCTGCTCCGGTGGCTGGAACTCGCCCACTCTGGATTCGTCGCCAATTCGGACTCCCACTTTGCCGTTAAAGTCCCCCATAACAACGTTGAAGTGAGCCTTCGTGGTGTTGTGCAAGGTTTTGGATATGTCCTCGTACATATCCTCCACTTCATCATCCAAGTGTGCCGAGGTCGGTGCGTAAACCTGAATTATCTTCATGCTATACCTCTTGAATAGCCGAAGGATCAGGTATGCTACCCTGGTCGACACACTGGAGATTTCTTCAACGTTGTTAGAGAGGGCCTTATTGACAAGAAACCCTACGCCATCGCCACCCTGGGATGTTTGGTCACCCTCGCGGAAGTACAGAAAGTGGCCCGAGTCTAGGGTTATGGTGTCCTCTCCCTCTCTACGGACTTCACACAACCCCAGAACATGCCACCTAATGTTCTCCAGCTCCACTTCCAACTGCGCTAGATGTTCGTCGAGCCTCAGAGTCCGTCCGTTAAACGTAGCCAGGGTCAGATTTTGCAGGTAGCCAGAGGTAGCCCGGGGATTCCTAGCACCCCCTGTCCCGCCGTTACCATGGCCGCTACCTGGATGGCCAGGAATAGCGGGACGGCTGGGAACTGGGGGCCATCTCTTTTTTGTGTCGTTCATAATAGGGGGGTATGCCCATAATCCCCACGCTGGGCATGCGGGTTGGGGATCGCAGGACACAGCTTTTCGCACCGCCGACGCTGCTGCCCGTCGGCGGTCAGGGAATTTAGCTGTGCCGGTGTAGGCTGCGCTATGCCGCAATCAGCCGGCCGCCAGAGCCTCGTTCGTTAGTCAGCAGGGTGCACCGCGGGCAGGTGAGGTTGGCTTTTGTGTCCGGAAGTTGGAGGTTGGAACACCTTACCCCCTATTGTGGGAACTATATGACTGATAAACTACATAAATATTTTTTTTTGTAATTTCATACATAGTAAACATCCAGACCCGAGACAAATATTTGCAATACTGACTCGTAGTTCATCTCTTGATTAGTAAAAAGAATAGTTTGTCCTAAGTTTTTCGTGCGAAAAGGAGTAAATGAAATTATTTTATGAAAGGATAATTATAAAGTGATACTTAACGTTTGAAGGTTTGCCTGGTTTCTTATAGTTTTTTTTTTTACTTCTGAACTACCTAGGTACTGAGTACTGATCTGTTTCTGAACAAGTATAAACTTTTTATAAAAAATAAACCGACTTCAAATAAATCACTTCTTACTTTTTGCCTTAAAGAATTTTGAAAATCGGTTCACAATTTACGGAGATATTCGTGATCATAGGGCGAAAATTACAAGTGAGGATGTTTTCAAAGTTTTCCGGGAAAAGTACCAATCCCTCAAGAATAAAATTTATATGACCTGTGAAGTATAATCTTTTAAACAAAAAAATAATTTTGAAAATCGGTTTACAATTGACAGAGATATCGGTGAACATACACATAAAAAAGTCGAAAAAAAGGTTCCGACGAATTGAGAACCTCCTCGGTTAAAAAGAAGATGATATATTATCAATTTAGATACGCTACATTAAATTGACAAGACCCCACTCACTAAAGAGTGAAGGGTTGTGCTCCTATAGTTGTGACATTGTGAGCGAATTGGCTAGTTTTTAATATTCAGTCACAAACGTTTTTATAATGAATGACCTACGTTATGATCGATACGATAAATGCTAGCAGTAAACCGGTATATTGTATATCGATTCAAATGACGGTGGCATTTCCAACCAAACGCTTCCGTGGTTTGAAGAGCGCACTGAACCTTCCTTATTTTGTGGTTTAGGTAAGTGCTTGTTTACCTACAGTCTGATTGTGAATTACATGAAAATGCTTGTTAATTTTTTTCTTTTACCCCTTATCATCCATGTACTAGGTATATAAGTTTTTAGGAGTGACGTTCAAAAACATTTATATTATTTTAGCCAATCTGAGATAGAGACAAAATACAACACTTAACACAACTTTCATGTAAAAATATAACAATTTCGAATGATCGTGTGACATTACAAAAGCAATAAAGAGGTCGCAAAGACTTTCAAAGACACGACTCAGCCAAAGCAACAACTTTCTCGTCATTTGAGACGATAGATTGTAAGTAGGTACTTAGTTTTATTCTGTTGCCTAAATATAATCTTTTTTGTTAAAACTTTTGATACTATCATGGTTGTGATCAACGGGATACTTACCATGATTTGTAATGAGCGTAAAACAATAGAACTCCCAAATCATGGTAAATATCCCGTTGATATTAATAATTATCTTTTTAGTTAATTTTATTTATCATAAGTTTCCGATGAATTGTGAAATGTAAGCAGATTTGGAAATCTAGCACTTTATCTCAGAATGGAAAATTTAAAAGAAGGTGAGGTTGAATATGTTTTCATTTTTGATAAAACTTTAAATATATTTTTCTTTCGAGTTCAGTATATGCCTAAAAAGTTCTAATTAGTCCGTCATTTAAATTATCAAAAATATATTGGACACGTATTTTTTATTTTGTCAAATAAACTAAAAATGACAAAGATATAGCGTGTTGAAGTTCAGCGTGACGTCACGGGTAAGTAAACTTTTTACACACAAGTGACGTCACGAGCCCCCACTCCCGAACTTTAACGCTCTATAACTTTGTTAATTTCTATTGATTAAATAAATAAAAAAATACATGTCCAACATTTTTTGTTAATCTAACTGACGGACTAATTCGTTTTATTATTTTTTTACCCAGTCATCATCCCTGGTACATACAGTTACTTAAGTTATTTTCCTGTCAAGGATAAAACATTTCTAGGCATCAAAGGGAATATAAGAAAATATCGATACATTATTATTTTTACCAGTAGTAGGTATTTGCTCTACGATACTAGTAAACAAGATTTATTGAGTCGGGACAGGCTGTGGGGGAGGCGTAGGCGTTTCATATAGCGATGCGATATACGGTTACAAAGATGAAAAGGATACTTTAAGTATACAATTTCAGCGTAATTGGTTAGCAAATAATATCTATGTTGCTTTTTGTGTCAGTAGTTCGAAGATTCTCTTTTGTTCTCTCTTAATCCAGATTAAGGCTCTTTTAATCCAGAGTGAATCAGTTCCTTCTGGACTTGCTCCATCTTAGACCACATCTGTTTTAGGTATGATACCTAGTGGTCAAACGCTTGAAATGTTTTCGAAAAATGACAGGTTTACTAAAATAAAAGATTAAACTACAACTGCTAACTGCTGCTACTTATGTAAGTATTTCGAAAAAAATAACAGATTTTATGATATTCGCTATTCAATGACTCAAGAATGTCATTAATATAGATATTATTATTATTATTTTTAACTACCTACCTGATCTAACTGACTGTGGTAGCTGACGATTGAAAAATCAGTACTATTTCTTGTAGGATATATTATAATTCGTTCTTATTTTTTTCTAGAGAGACCTATTATTGGCTGTATAACTTTAATAACTAATCCTGTAAATTTTTCTTTAATTTCGTAGCTGTTGGTCTTTTCAATAAAAATAAAATAAAATAAAATATAGATTTAGTAAATAAAATGTGATATTAATATTCTTCGTATATGCTAGTGGCCAACTTTGGTGACGGAGTTCAACTCCGAGCGCCGAACTTTCAGTCGCTTAATGCGTCGCCGAACTTTCGGTCGTGACACGTCGCGTGATATGTCGCTTGCTCATGAACGCGACGTCAATTCGTCTGATGTGTCATAGGGAACTTGAAAAACACTGCAAGCGTATTCTACCGAACTTTCAACGCTGTACATTCCGCAGATGTGTCGAGACCCTAATCCCCACGCTGGTCATGAGGATTGGGGATTGCAGGGTACAGCTTCTCGCAGAGCCGACGCTGCTGTCCATCGGCCAGGGGATTAGCTGTGCCAGTGTTAAGTTAGGATGTATGCCGCAATCAGCCGGCCACCAGAGCCCCCTTTGTTAGTTAGCAGGGTGCACCATGCAGGTGAGGTTGGCTTGGGTTGCGGAGTGCGGTTTTGAACCCCTTACATCCCTACCTAACACATACATCACAGTCTAATTTTACCACGTTATAATTATACCAGATAAAAACAGTTGTTATTTTAAGTTATTAAGTAACACCACTTATTTTCAGACGGATCACAATATACCTTTCAGTTGCGTATTAGGATGCAATACTGTTTCCATTCAATAATTGATGAGTGGATGTTACGTGTATGAGCGAACATCCGTGACCTCGATACCTAATTACTAGTTAATATGTACCTACTGGTTAGTAAAGTAGCTAATGTGCTGTTCTGTAGAAAAGAATAGAAACTTTAGAAAATGATCCCTACAGTTGGTTTATACAGTTCAATGGATACGGTCTAGTTAACTTCAGTTGTGTTACAGAGATCTCCGAGGAATTGGACAACAATTTTGCAACTTAAAAAAGGAGATCCCAACCCATGTAATAATTACTTTGTCAGAAAATAAAAGTATTTTTGATTTTGTTTTTTTTTGATTGGTGAAATCTACAATCGACCTTTTCAATAATACCTTAAAAGTAACCTATTATATTCTACCTAAAATTATAAATGCGAAAGTGAATTTATTAGTTTGTTCGTACGCTTTGACGCCTTAACTACTCAACCGATCATGATGAAATTTCGCATACACGTTATCAGGGGTACAGAAAAGGATACCTTTAATCCACAAAAAAGTTGCCGAAGGATAGAAAAATAAATTTAACACGCTGCGGTCGGAAGATAGTATTTTATTAAAAGCAAATTCGGTTTGGCCAGTCATATTTGGTCCACGTTGCATTTCCAGGGTCGCCGTCATTGCAATCGATGAGGAAGACTTTGCCGTAGGTACATATATTAAACATATACTTTTGAGTACTTTAAAAACATACTTTGCCTTGACATATTCGTAAGCGGTCTGATAACGATCTGTGTTTGACAAAATTTGCTGGTAAAACTTCACGTTTACATCAAAATACTGTTTGAAAAACGATCTGATAAATACTGTTTGAAATAATTTGACAAACACGTACAATTTTACAAACAATTGGATCGTTTACATGGCGCTAACAACATCCGGGATTCCTAGTCACGCAAATCAATGGTTTATCGGGAAAAAAATCGTGAACAATATACAGTCGGTCAGCGGGGTGATCGACTAACTCTTTTGCAAACAGAAATTATTGACATTGATCCTGTTAATAATAATAATGTAATAATAAAAGCTTTATTTCAGGCTAATATATAGAAAGTTTTAATGTAAATGAAATCAATGACGTTCATTGAATTTATGCCAAAGTTTGTAAAAACAGGATCGGTGTCAATAATTTCTGTTTGCAACAGATCTTTTTTGTTATATTTTTTGACGACTGGACTTATAAACCGTACTACGTTGCCTCATATTATTATGAACATTATACTTGATTCTGGCAATCTTGTGGAAACTATCCCCGAAGCCAATTAATGAAGAAGTGAAGTGAAGTGAGTTAGCCGATCACCCCGCAGAGCGGTGTGACTGACTATAAAATATCTTCTACCATTTGTTTTTGAACTAACATCACAAAATTTATGGGGATAGAGAAACTTACAACAAGGAGACACGAAAAAATAAGATCCAAAAACGTTTTACCCTTTGACTTAGATTACATTTAAAGCAGGATACTTTGTAACAGCCTGCAACAGTGTTGCATTTAAATTAGCTATATAATTACAGGGCAAAGGATCAATAACTTGAAGGATATCGCGACCTTGCATTTATTTAGTAACACAAGTTAAATAATTTGGTGTTTTATGTAGATTAAATACATATTGGAACACGAGAATTTTAACGTACCGTTACATCGGTGAATGCGTTTCGACTCATTACAGTTTGTCATTTCATAGTACATACCTACACTTTGCGGCGCTCGTACGTCAAAACTATTGATTTTACGGAAAAAAGGTGAACACATGTCTCTAGTTTTGTTTTGTATTTATAAGTTCGTGAAATGAGTCGGAAAGGATATTTTTCATAATGCCGCCGCGAGCGGCAAAAATTCGAGGTGGCAAAGTTTAAATCGAAAAAAAACAACACATCAAAATCTATAAGACTCGCCATTTTCAAACTCCCGAAAAACTTTGCAGGCAACCCCTTTTTTTAAGTGACTGGAATACTGCCCTGCCAGTCTATTTAATTTCCCAGCCGGTGAAAAGAATAGCACTGGACTTGTAGGTATCTTCAAACTTAGACATTTCATCCGTCGAATTTCAAATAACGTCAAAAAAAAGTTTATTTGGACTGGAATTCTCTGATAAAGAAAATTGTTTGCTGATCGTTTTTCGTTTTTTGTTATTTCGTTTAGTGAATTGCTAAAGTAGAACAGGGTGCCTAGTGCGAGTTTTTTTACCAGCTCGATCGCGTTGGCGTTTACGGAAATTTGTATGGAAAGGAGCCACGCGTTTTTCACTAGATGGCGCTACCTCGATTCCATATAAATTTGCGTAAACACAAACGCGATCGACCTGGTAAAAAACTCGCACTAGGCACCCTGGACCTGAATAAAGACTGGGCGATTGGACTTACCTATAAACCGTAAATAGGTTGTCACATAATTTTTATGAACCATTAAACTTGATACTGCCGAAATTGTTGAAAATTATCCCAGAAATCATTGATGAAAAAGTAAAATCATTTAAAGAATGAATGATTCTGAGTATGATCTGAGTACATTTGTATGATACTAATCATGAACCACTTATAAATAAACCAGCCGGACAGAAAAAGCAAAAGTTACCAAGATCTAAAATACCCAGCCTTAGCTATTATTTTTCGTTCAATAAAGTCAACAAACCACGCCAACATAAATACAAACTACCAAAAGAAAACAAATATTACTAAATCACAGCATCAAACTTAATTTTCTCATTGATGTCAACAACAACAACATATAAAAATATTCGGAGGGTTCTCAGCTTTGAAAGCAACCGTTTGTATTAGTGAAAAACTTTTTATTATAGGCTCCAATATCAAATAACGTGAACTACTAAAACGATGGATGGATATTATTTGTAAAGAAACTCTCAAAGATTCCCTCAAAAACTCCCTTCTTCGCCTGCGGGTTCCCTCGTGAAGTATCGGGATAAAAAGTTGCCTAGACCTATATAAAAATGTTTACCTATTTAACGAAGAACAAATATTCATATCTTCATCTTTTTAAAAACTTTCGCCTTTACAACATTTGTAGGTTAGGTAGGTTGTTATTGGTATGGAATTAACAGATAATTATCAGTTAATTAAACATGATTATTAGAGGATATGACAAGGTGACTGGAGACTTACAGCCCGTAGTCAACTTCCTGCTCGGACCTGTTATTTTAACAATTAGTACTTGAGACCAACTGTCTAAAGCTGGGGCCAGCAATGCGTGTCAAAGTTTCGTACGTTTTGCGCGAACTATCCCTGTGTGCAGTCCGAATTATAGCAACAATAGCCAATGATTTGGTCAAATCTGGGTCTATCGTATCAATGCACAACTCACATAGCTTTGTCCCAGGCAAAGCGTAGACACAGGTGCGGTCCCAGCATAGTACGTAGTACCACTACCAGTAGGTAGTACCTACTTGGTGATAAATTCTAAGCTAAAGTTCGTCAGCCGGTGGCATTAGCTAGCCCTGGGTACGAATTATAAGACACGTCCGTAAGCCACGGTTGTCAGTCGTGCAGTGTTTATCCTCTGGCTTTATCAATTATTAATCATACTTAGGTACCTAATAAGGATTGCGTAGAATTCCAAGACAAGGGATTTATTTCATTAACCCCGTTTTTCATTCTCGTTTGATTCGCATATTATGTAGGTACTGTCTATATAAAACGCAACAGTTTGAGAATATACCTACTAATAAAAATATTGCTATAGACATTATAAGCGCTCGGACCTCTTGAGCGAATATTCGAGATTCGGTGATTATCATAGATACATGATACATAATGCCCAAAAGCTGAGGGTTGTGCCAAGGTTTCATATGAAAACATCGATGCTGGCACACGTGCTAGGGCCCACAGTCTATAACAGCTTACCTCACGATTTAAAATGTTCACAAGCAATCCTTCAAGCTAAACCTAAAGAACTGGCTTATTATAAGTTCGAAGAATATTTAAAATAACGTGAACTGTTATGATTTTTATTCTTATTGTCTTGCTAATATGTTCAGTTACCTTAGGAGGTAACTTACATAATTCTGACTTGTAATATAATGTTATCAACATATGAACTCAACTGAAATATTTATGGTGTTACTAATTAATGATTAAATGTCACACTGGTTATATTTACGTTTTTAATTATAATGTTGAATATTTTCGTTAAACATTTACCTACAAAAGTAATTAACACTAGTAACTATGTACCTACCTATTCAATAACTATTAATGGCAGTTATATGCCAATTTGATTTAATTTGTTTTTGTTATTTTTAATTTGGACATGCTATACGTTTATGTTTTTATGCGCAAGGTAAGTGGGTATCTATATTAAATGGCTAACTAACATTCTTAATACTAATGTATAAATTATCTATACCTACCAATCATTTTCGATTAAAAACTGTGTATTATAAATAATAATCAAAAATAAGCGTGAAATTTTTTATTATATTATGCGTGGCATTATTTATTACAAGGCAGTTAAATTGTATATTATCTGCATACAAGATATAAATTTAAATAATGTTTCTCAAATATATTTAAATTCATGTTTTAATGTAATTTATGAATCAGGGCATGAAGAAAATGGTTGGAATAGTTAATGCATAACTTTGTCTCTTCATCCATTCCATACCTTTGCAGAAGACTTAGAAGCTGTAGAAAACTTACCAAGTACTTATGTACATATACATAATAATCTATCTTCATACATTATATAAACCTTTTAGCCTATACATTACCTAGGTATTTTCTAGAATAGTACAGATTGCTGGTAACATATACAGTTTTTATTGATAATAATATATATTATACACACCTAACATCATTATTTTTTACAAAAAAAAACATCTGTCAAATTTATTTTTTTATTTCGTCGTTCATGGCTTCGGTTTTCAAACCTGTCGCATGTAATCTCTATCAATCAATGTTATTATATTTTTTTGTCTTGCATGTGGTAGGTACTTGCGATAAATCTAATAGGTACATGACAGATGATTGCACCGCTGGTATGTCTACAAGGTGGCCCAGCACATGTACACTATCCTGGTCGAAAAAGTTCTAGGGGCAAGAGAAACAACGTTATGACAGCTTTCATTCATAACAGTCATTGTTAAAAATATTGTAGGTTAATAACCATTATATCGGCTATGGAAGGTATTATCATAGTAATAGTATACAACTTATATTTATATGTAACGTAAAAGTCCGGAAAAGACGTGTGGCACTCGGGGACTGCCGCGGTAAAGCTATTGCATAGCATTTTGTATCAACTTATGCAATTATAATTATTTATTTATTTTATTTATGCAGTATTTCTTTTTCTTTGATATTAATTCAAGTTACACTTTTTGAGCGTGGTGATCGTTTCGATTCGTGCGAGCTTCGTAGAGTCGTACAATACGTCTAGTTGCACGCACACAAACACCGTGTCGAAGACTGCCGAAAAGAAACGACGTTAGACAATGCACGGCCTTCAAGCCACACCTCCGTGCCCGTCGGAGTGGGGAGCGTGAGGTTTTTTTTCGTTACAGAATTTCTGGATTCGGTCCCCGCGCTCAAGGCCCTCGATAGAAGCTATGCAATAGCTTAATAAAAAATCCGGTTAAAAACTAGTCTTTCTTCCACACGAATGGTTTCGTATCATCGTACAAGGCTTTTAAATACTTTTTATTTCAGCTTTACCTATTACAGTTCATGAGATACAGCCCGCTGAAGCACTGACAGATAGACAGACAGCGGAGGCTGATAGGTTTAACCCAAAGATTTGAACCCGCGACCTTTCCATCTATACCGGGACGCGCTAACCAACTGCGCTACCGAGTCAACTCCTCGCCTTGTCGAGGTTTTTCGGGCAGTCACGGCTAAGCGCCGCTTCACCTACAAGGGAAACGTTGCAGCTTCTAATCCTGATCAATGACTAATTGTCTAGTACATTGACGAGTGGTGTCGCTTTGCTTATTCAAAGTTTTTTTTTACGGCGCTTAGCCATGTCTGCCTTGACACCTTATATTTTGAATCGAAAGATTACATGCAAAATAACATTGAAAACTCGTTGGACGATGACAAGCAGTCAGCTCTCACTTGTGCCACTTAGCAGCGAACCAGTTAACCGTGCAGTGATAAGAGATAAGAAGTAGGTACCTTTCATATTCTTGCAACACCTTTACATAGTTTTAATGCCCAATCTATGTTCTGTAATGCCAAATTCTAAACGTAAGTATGCTGCTGGTAGGTTTATGATTAATGTAATTGGTTTATCCGCAATAATTAAAATTTAAGTAAAATAAATTAAATAATAAAAATAATAAAATATTTAATTATTAATTTATTCGAAAGTAAATAATTGAATCAAATTACTAATACTGTACTACTTTTATACACTTTTTTGTAAATACGTAGGTACTCTGTACAGTCTTGTACAATAAGATGTATGTGTGATGTACTTACATTTTAGGACCTCCTCGCTGTAAAGTTAAAAAAATACGAGCGCGTTGGTCATCTGTCAGCAAGCGCTTTTTAGTTTGACAGTACTAAATGGTATCATTTTAGAGGACGTGACTGTACTAATAAATATATCCAGAGTGAGTGATAAGCTCATCAATATCATGATAATACTCGACGGGTGGGTAGATTGAATTGCACTGACTGACCTTTAACCGGTATGTGTACAAACAACAGTGTAAGTATACATGCAGGTGCCTTTGCGAAATGCCAGTGGTGTGTGCTTTAAATTGTATAGCATTTATGTTTCATATTGATGATGATATATTTAGGATGGTAATAATAATAATAATATCGTGATGTCGTAGCAGTTGACAAGAACCTTACCCCGCTCTCACTGGCTAAGGAGAACTGGCACAAACCTACGGTGCTGAGTGCCCTCGACCGCAAGGTGGTATGGGAGAGTAAGGAGCTGCACGGACGGTTCTATAAAGCCCTTACAGGGCCTGATGTAGACCTACTCGCATCCGTGAACTGGCTACGTTTCGGTGACCTCTTTGGGGAAACTGAAGGTTTTGTCTGTGCGATTATGGATGAGGTAATAAAGACGAACAACTACCGAAAGTATATCATGAAGGATGGAACCGTTGACATTTGCAGAGCTTGTCATCATCCCGGTGAATCCCTCAGACATATACTTTCGGGTTGTTCGCACCTCGCTAACACTGAATACTTGCACAGACATAACCAAGTAGCAAAGATCATCCATCAGCAGCTTGCTCTCCAATACGACCTTGTCGATTCAGAGGTTCCGTACTATAAGTACGCACCGGTACCGGTTCTCGAAAATGGTCGTGCTACGCTCTACTGGGACCGCTCTATCATCACGGACAGGACTATTCTTGCGAATAAACCTGATATCGTCTTGGTAGACCGGTCGGAACGCCGGGCGATACTTGTTGACATCACCATCCCGCATGACGCTAATCTCGTGAAGGCCGAGAAGGACAAGCTTAGCAAGTACCTTGACTTGGCACACGAGATTACCGCTATGTGGGATGTCGACTCAACAATTATCGTTCCGATAGTCGTTTCAGTGAACGGTCTGATAGCGAAGAGCCTTGACCAATATCTTAAGAGGCTCTCGCTAGGCAGCTGGATCAAGGGTCAGATACAGAAGGCGGCTCTCCTGGACTCGGCACGCATTGTGCGGAGGTTCCTCTCTCTGCAGCCCTAGCCACCGACCGTTTGAGCCCTGCCCCGCGGTCGATGGTCTCCCGTTTTGATACATTTTTTACTATAATGTTTTTGATATTTATTTATGTACATAAGTAGTATTAAGTATAATAGTAAAAAATGTATTTTAGACGAGTTTACAATTAAATAAAGTATAAATAATAATAATAATCTTGCTAGGGAGCTGGATCAAGGGTTAGATACAGAAAGCGGCTCTCGTGGATTCAGCACGCATCGTGAGGAGCTTCCTCTCCCTCTCTGCAGCCTAGCCAACGACCGTTTGAGCCTTGCCCCGTGGTCGACTAAAGCCCTCTTCAGTTTCCGTTGTAAAATAGTACTCTGTGCTCTTCAGTCAGATATGTTTTTAGGGTGTATGTATGTTTGTAATATTATTTGTCGGTCGCTGTAGCCCAAACGGCTGGACGGATTTTGACTAGTGAGGTGTCCTTGGATTCGTCTAGATTACGAGGGTGACATAGGCTATATGAAATGTCAAAAAATCCAATATTACAACTGTAAGAAGCCATTTTCAATTTACAATGAACTAAAAAGGTATCAAAAACTGATAGATTTCCAGAGACTAGGTGTCGTTGGATTTGACTAAATCATTAAATTGACATGTAGATCATAAGAAGCGTCAAAAATTCAATATGGCGACTGCAAGATGCCATTTTCTATTTACGCTAAACTGAAAATTAAAAACCTACCCCCTTACTTATGTACGCTACTTAAAGTTAATCAATACTCAAAGTTAGCCCTGTCACTGTTTGTCATTATCCAACGGATAGAGATGCCAATAGTTTAAGCATCGTTTATCTTTTGAAAGATGTTCATAAGTAAGGCCGTCTGTCTATGCAGTCGGGGTTTTTTTGTTTTTTTGAATAAATACTTGTTTTCTATAATGTTTTGATGTTATTTATGTAGCATATACTTATCCTATCCGTGGTATATAGTAGATAATGTAAGTTTTATAGTAAAAAAATATTTTTGACGAGTTTTAAATGAAATAAAGCGTTGTAAGGTATTTTAATTTAGGATAGGCATATTTTAACTCTTAATTATATAACTTTAGTCAGAGCTTTGACGATCTGCCGTTAGGTGTGTTCTTTGATGATTGATGTACCCAATCTTATTTACTTAAGGTACAATTGCATGTTGGGCATCTTCAAAATCTTCAAAAATATTGATTATAAATTCATTTTATTATTTAATAATGATGTATTAAAGGAGAATGCCGATAACCCGTACCAATTGCGTCAAAACCAAACGTATCCCATAAAATTGCCTTTACTTTATAAATAACATTAACATTTTCTTTAGTTTTACACACCGACTCGTTTAATAATCACGTAAAAATTCTTTCGTTTATTTGGTTTCCGGGGCACGGCGCCATGATACTGCAACCACCCTCAGTTTTAATTTTAGACGGTATATTCGACTAAAAACATTTGAGATTTTTTCACTTTGCATAATCATAATCAAAAAGGTTGGATCAGAAACTTTTTTGGTACTACTAAACTATCTCCTATCTTTATGTATTTAATATGCTCTCGCTAGAGTGTTGTGTGGCATTGTGTAGCATTGTTTATTCTGTAAATAGATATTTTAGTAGACATCATCACAATAATGTACGATAAACAATCTTAGCATCACCTGTTTGCTAAAAACCGGTGACTCGAAACCAGCATAGTTTGGAAGAGGCATTAATGACCTTTTCGTGGTTGTCGTGAATGTGCTAAGATCTTGGATCTTAGCTTGGATTTCACCTTCACCAGTAAGTACACCTAATACCTATTATAACCATAAATCATGTAAATGCCTATCTACTTTCTCGTCACTATCATTATTTGAAAATAATATAAAGTAGAATACAGTAGTAATGCATGTTATGTCCTACCTACGAAGTAGAAGTTAAAACACCCTTTTACCGTGTACGTGTTTAGTATATAAACCTTTTCTTATAGATATAGTATCATAGTTAAATGTTTATGGTGTAATACTTATAATTATGTAGACAAAACTGAACACACAAGGTCTCGGGAAAGCATTATATAAAAAACAAACTCTAAAACTAATATCAAATAAAAACAATTTGTTTACGTTTATCTTAAATAAGACTTAATATTCCATGAATAACAGTTTAATATCTTTCGAAAAAAATAGGTTTCGTTTTGACGCAATCACTTTAGCATTGGTACCGAGCGCCATAAATCAGACGGCATTCTCCTTTGTTGAGTTGGATATTACCGATTGATAATTTCGCGCTTCTAGGTTTCTCTAAAACTATCAACAACTCGCGCCCACAATCAATCAAATCAAATCAAATCTTTCATATTCAGTTATATTTTATAAGCATTTTTAGGGGAAAAATAGTGTAGATTTTATGTGTAAAATAAGTTTAAATTAAATCTGTTGTTATGGTTTTTAAGGTTACAAAATAAAATATAAAATACTTTCGTGACACGGTAGTTGTGTGTCATAAAAGAGATGGCTAATCCTCCTACGACAGAGAAGCCCACCACTTTGACTATTTTTTTTTTTTATACATACATAAAAAAAAATACCTTAAACTTGTCAATCATTTAGGCTAAAACTAAGCCTTTAGTAAACATTTGTGAAAACTGGAGTATATACATTATTTCCAATTCGGGCTCCAGGCTTCCACTCTTTTGAAAGACTTATTTATCAGACCCAGCGCGAAATGACTAACCTGGCATTTTTTTGTTTGTCGCTTTACATGCCGTGGTGTAAAAAGGAAAATTAGAAGAAACTCAAAGAAACAACTTAAAATCAAGACAATCGAAACTTGTAATTTTGTATAGGAATTGCCACTTCGGATTTCAAATCAATTTTACGTACTACGATACCTACGAATTTCACCAGGCAATCTTGTATTATACAAGTACCTATAAACTTATATATCTACCCCCTTATTTATGATCTCTACTCAACGTTAACCAATGCTCAAAGTTATCCCTGTCACTGTTTGTCATTATCCAACGATAAAAGATGGCAATAGCCTAAGCATCGTTTATCTTTTGAAAAATGTTCATAAGTAAGGAGTGTATGTTGATGGCGAAATAACTTTTTTATAAACGTCAATTTAAATAAAATACTGATCTTTCTTTTTATATGTAGAATTACATACTTAATCTATGCAAATTCTTACTCAAGTAGGTAGAACGTACCTTCTTACCTAATACGGATTTCATGTTATCAGTGAAAATGGTGATAAGAGCAACAATGGCTGATTTCTTTGTGAATTCAAAGAACTTTGTTCTATTTCGGCATTCTATTTTATAAATAAGATGAAAGAGTTATTATTAGTGGTATTAGTTGAAAGAGGTATTTATAATGTAATTGATAATACTATTTAATGGAACAGGTATACCAACTTTCTACTGTACTAAACAATTAAAAGTGATACTACAAAAAACAGTTTAATTTTTTTTATTATTACCTATTTAGGTTCTTGATACCTACCTATCAAATAATAATTAATCACAATAGTTACATAGTTATAATTATGTTACATTATCTTGTGTTAATAGTACCTTCATAGCTCTTAATTTTTTTTAAATATGGTTAGGTACTAATGCGTTTAATCAAAAGAGTTTTTTTCTTCTTTTTAAGTAAAAAGTTTTATTCAATCTTCAGGGTTCCGGTCTTCATGGATAAATAAAAAATCAAATAATGTTTGTCTCCATCGTGTAAGGTTCATTTTAATGGTAGCGTCAGAACAAGTTATCATGTAAAAGTTGTTAGACTGGAAGGCTACGCTCAGGTAGGTATCATTAACAATATTTTTTACGTGTTACTTACTCAGAATGTTGTATGTTTCATGCACGACAAATATTCAAATTGCAGCAACTTTATTCGTATCGCTGGTTCAGTAAGCTGCTAACTCTCAATCAGAATAAAATCTGACGAGCGCTGCACCGGCACTCATAACATAAATCATGTACATTATGCACTGCAGTGTCGACACAATGGTCCACTTGTTCAGCTACAGCGGTCACCAGCACATTTACAAACCGAATCACTACATCTAATGAGCCTTTCACTCAAAACGACAGTAGACAGTACACCTAACCTGTCTTAAGTGTTGTGAGAATCATTGCGACCGGCCGACTAGATTAAGCGAATGCGGATCCAATGCCGTGCTCATCTGTGACGTTATACGCGGTCATAAAGCAGGTTTTCATTGAAGATTGATGATTTTTTTGTTGAGGGGGTTTGTTTACTCCGAATTCGAGCAGATCGGTGCCGTGCGCGCGCAGAGCCTCGACACAGACGGGTGTTCCGTGGGGCTACCGGCGCACAGTGGTTTGTCTCCATACAAGAGGTTGGACATAAGATAGTAAAAAAAACAAAGTCGTTATTTCAAAAAACTAAATATGCCATCACATTTGTCTGTAATACAGCAACAAATTATACTAAATTCATTTTTTCAATTGGACTTATAGTCTAGGAGATAGCGTAGTAAAACTGTTTTTCTTGTATGAAAAGCAACTTATAAATGTCAATATCTTCCCATTTTGGCCCATTTTCGTTTTGAGATTTTATACTCATAATCTAACTATGTTAAGCTATATTTTCTCCAAAGACACATGCTGCTACTTTTGTGCACTTTTTGAGATATAACGAAAAACAGATAAAAAAATATTTGGTTTAACGGTATGTTTTGAAAGGACGAAAATATCTCATAATAAGTTGCTTGCCTTGTTAAAAAATAATAAAAATCTTCAGCAGACATAAAAAGGCGAACACACTTATTTGTCTTTTTACAAATAAGTGTGTTCGCCTTTTTACGAAGTGATTAAGATTTTTTTTTATCAAAACAGTTAAATAGTCAGCATTTTTATTTAGCTATACTTCGTCTGTCTACAGAGGAATGTTTTCTTATCAAATACCACTTTTAATATTTACCTACCTACCGGACCGGGATTGTTTATGATACCTTGCAAAAAGCATTTAGGTCCATTGTTCAACTAGGAACCTATTTATGGTTGATGATGTCACTATACCTAGTTACCTGTCTTAATTATCTACCTGATAAGGGTTGTTAGTGTAATACCTGCTATTTTCAAATCTAGCTTGTAATTGGCTAAGTGACAATTGCTACTTGTATTTAAATAGCCGTAGGTAGGGTATCATGTCAGTTATAATTTCAACCCTCTAAGCGTTGCCATTATGTCTTTCGGTAGTTTTGTAACGAATTTAGATCTCTATGTTGCTTTACGTCAGCATAACGATCTCCATGACTATAATCATTTGTTTAGTATTTTAAAGTCCAGTTGTAGTGTTCAACTATGTGAAAGTGCAGAGAATGAACTGAAGAACTGGTGTCGTCAATTTTGTTACCGCATTAATGTCAAATGGAATAATTGCAGAAGAATAGTTGACAAATTTACACAGAGGAATTCTGAGTGGCTAGATTCTGATATAATTTGGCCAGAATGTATCAAAGAGAATGTGGACCGTTGTTCGGTAGAAACGGTTGAAGTTATGTCGAATGAGGTAGTGAGCCCGGAAAAATCTGATGCGTCAACTTCAATGGTAAAGACACCTAGAAAATCTTTTGAAGATTTGTCAAACCGACAAAAAAGAAGACGCACCGAAGAATCTCGTGCAAGTAGTACTGAAAGCGAGTTAGTATATTCCACGGAATGTGCCCTAAAGTCTGCTGGAAGAGGTGATGTGGCAAAAGTACTAAAGTACTTACTTGAAAATCCTCGAGAAGTTTCCAGGGTACTTAAAGTGATAGGTGACGAGAGCATAACACCACTTGAAGTTTCTCCCCAGAAAGCTCTTGCTCTATATATAACTATGCGTTTATCCAAATGGCGTTACATAACGTTACGAGAATTTACTCTCAAAGAAGGTCATATGAAGTATCCCAGCTACTATATGCTACTGAAGGAAAAAACAGAATGCTATCCAAAAACAGAAGACGTCACAGTGACCGATGTTTCAGCAAAGATAAAGTTGCAGTCACTTCTAGATTTGACAGTGAGAAGACTTGTAAAGTCACTGAATAGGAGCTTTGATGCAGGTGAGCAGCTTTTGTTACATAGCAAATGGGGATTCGATGGAGCATCAAGTCAGAGCATTTACCATCAAAAGACTACAGTAAGTGAACAAGATTTGTCGACGGTCTTCATGGCAAGCCTCGTGCCTTTGAAGCTGGTGAAACAATCGTCTGGAGATATTGTGTGACAAAACGAACGACCTTCATCAACAGTATATTGTCGTCCAATCTCCTTCAAATTCATAAAAGAGACAGAGGCCAATGTGAAGACGGAATTGGCTGCCTTTGAATCGGAGATTGCGTTACTAGCACCTACCGATTGTGGAAATGCCATGGTCACACACAACCTAATGTTGACCATGATAGATGGAAAAGTGCATACATACATTTCTGAAACATCAGCTGCTGTTTGTGATTTATGTAAAGCTCGACCTAGTGAAATGAACCAATTAGATGTTGTTAGGTTAAAAACAGTGCAACAGGATTTGTTAAAATATGGGCTAAGTTCTCTGCATGCATGGATCAGGTCTATGGAATGCTTATTGCACATTGCATACAAACTCGAAACTAAGTCATGGCAGGCGAAAGGAGAAGAAATTAAGCAAAAAGTCAAAGAAAGGAAAGAAACTATACAGGAAGCTTTTCGCAGAGAAACTGGACTACTACTAGATGTAGTTAGGCAAGGAAGTGGCAGTACAAACACAGGAAACGCAGCCAGGCGGTTTTTTTCCGATCCAGAAACGACAGCCCGTATTACAGGAATAGATATTCTCTTGATTAGACGAATCGCAGTAGTACTCCAATGTATTTCTTCAGGGGAGAAGATCAACGTTCAAAAATTTAGTCAGTACTGTAATGCCACTGCGGATTTATATGTTAAACTTTATCCATGGTATTACATGCCTTCCAGCCTTCATAAATTATTAATGCACGGAGCTCAAATAGTAGAACATCTTTCGGTGGTGCCTATAGGTTTCTTATCCGAAGAAGCTTCGGAAGCTAGGAATAAAGACTTCCGCAAATACAGGGAAAATCATACGCGAAAACATAACAACATCGCGACAAATGAAGACATTCTTCACAACCTTCTTCTGTCTTCGGATCCACTGCTTACCAGCATACGACCTAAGTTAAACAATAAAATGAAAATGTCTCCATTCAAAGAAGTTGAAGATTTACTTATAATTAATAAGAATGAAATCGAGTTTGTTGATGTATCTACACTTCTTGATGTAGACTCTAGTGTTATTGATGACGATGAATCTGATGATAGTAGCAGCGATGTTGACGAAGACCATGATGATAATAGTTAGAGTTTAAGAACCTTAGATTAACTAAACATTACGATTTTGTATATTATTCATTGTGATCGTTTAAATTTTATTTATGTAATAATATTTTATTTTATAGCCCTGTTTTTGAATTTAATTGCTTGTATTTAATTAGGTGATTTGTAAAATAGCTTACCAAACATCCAGCTACTAACAATAGAATTGGAATGTAAATATTCTAGCATTTTCGTGTACGTTATGATAATAAATCTGAATGTAATATTTAAGCGACAAGCTATTAATGATGGTATTGTCAGTTCATATTGTAATATTATATCATTTTGTGGAATGTATTATTTGATTATTTTGTTATTAAAACATAATATTAAAAATATTTTTTAGTTTTTTTACTTGTACTTGTTACCGATAACAGGGCGTACCTAGATACAAAACATTAAAAATGACTCGGGATAGTCGTATGTATAGAAATTTGCATTTTACTTCACAATCTTCAGAAATTTGAAATAGCAGGTACTTATACACTAACAACCCTTATCAGGTAGATAATTAAGTCAGGTAGCTAGGTATAGTGACATCATCAACCATAAATAGGTTCCTAGTTGAACAATGGACCTAAATGCTTTTTGCAAGGTATCATAAACAATCCCGGTCAGGTAGGTTGGTAAATATTAAAAGTGGTATTTGATAAGAAAACATTCCTCTGTAGACAGACGAAGTATAGCTAAATAAAAATGCTGACTATTTAACTGTTTTGATAAAAAAAAACTTAATCACTTCGTAAAAAGGCGAACACACTTATTTGTAAAAAGACAAATAAGTGTGTTCGCCTTTTTATGTCTTCTGAAGATTTTTATTATTTTTTAACAAGGCAAGCAACTTATTATGAGATATTTTCGTCCTTTCAAAACATACCGTTAAACCAAATATTTTTTTTATCTGTTTTTCGTTATATCTCAAAAAGTGCACAAAAGTAGCAGCATGTGTCTTTGGAGAAAATATAGCTTAACATAGTTAGATTATGAGTATAAAATCTCAAAACGAAAATGGGCCAAAATGGGAAGATATTGACATTTATAAGTTGCTTTTCATACAAGAAAAACAGTTTTACTACGCTATCTCCTAGACTATAAGTCCAATTGAAAAAATGAATATAGTATAATTTGTTGCTGTATTACAGACAAATGTGATGGCATATTTAGTTTTTTGAAATAACGACTTTGTTTTTTTTTACTATCTTATGTCCAACCTCTTGTATGGAGACAAACCACTGTGCGGCGGCGACTACCGCGGGGCTCCGAGACCGCACCGATTTCAGCCGACTACACCTACTTGCCGCCAAATCGAATTCTCCTATTCGCTCGTTCTTGGTACTATCAAACGAGGTAGAGCAAGATATAGTAATGTGAATAGTCATGTTGAGAAACTGAGATGCGGCGCCGTCGCGAACTTAACAGTTTGGAACACATCTGACTTTCCAAAACCTTAGGTGTACCTCTAGTCACATTTAGATTACGGAAAAATTACAAACTGTCTACATTCGACACGAGTTGTATGATTAGGCAGGTACTACAACACGCATGGCAACTAGAGTTCAAGGTAAGGAAAAAGCATCGATCAAAATACAATATCGGTCGTAGCATAGATAGTAGGTACCTAAATTCAAACATTCTCGAATTATTTTAACATTAAGATAGGATGATAAGATGGATTATTAAATAAATGTCTACAATCAATAACGAAAATCACATCCATCATGTTGTAATTTGACAAAATGATAAATTACTTCTACCTTTCTAGAAAATGTTCAGTGATAAAATTTTCTCTTTCTTCAAATCAAAGTCCAATTATGAAAAACCGTCTTTGTCGCTATACATATCTTTAATTTTGTCATAAACTAAAATCAATACAAAATCTTTATTTAAATTTAAAACAATCATTAACTTTTTGAAACATATTGATCGCAAAATTCGCAAAGCAGTAGTAGTATCTAGCTGAACAGTTTCATACTAAACATTCTAATTCCTTCCTTCGTATGAGCTAGTGGCCAACTCTGGCGTCGGAGTTTTTAGGTCGCCTGAAGGCCTCCTCAGACATAGCAAAAGCCGAGACCAAAATCTTTCTGAATCACGGAAGCGCTCTGATCTAAATGCCACTAAACAATCACCCTTCCAAGTAGTGACCGGGAGTGTTGTTTTACTCAGATGATCGGCTTTGACCACCAAAGTCACGCCAAACCACTCACACCACCTTCCTAATCTCCTTCAAAAGCTGAATCATTCACAGTCTGTTTGTTACCACTCCGAGTTCAGGTAGAGTGAGGTCCCATAAGGCTATCGTATCAAGGCCGTACTGTGGCCGTACATTGTAATTATTGCCTTTTGTTTATAAATGTCGTACTTTACACCAGTGACATTGAAATTGTGAATAGACCGGTATAAAACTGTTGAGCAAATAATAAAATTGTATTGGCGTGACCTGGTTTGCATTCTTTGGAATTGTAAGTATTGTATTTCAACAAATAAATCAAGTGTTAGCTGTTATTTTACCTGTGCATTTAGAATAGTTAGCAGCAGTAAGTAGGTATATTCAATATTTTTAAACACTTTAAAACTATTTCGTTCTAAAGATTTAGTTTGTGCAATTACCTAGTATTTTTGTCTAAACTATTTAGGAGGGTTGGATATTATGTTACCTAAAGATGGTTGATATAAGGCATTCAGGTCTAAATATACGGGGTGGTCTAAACCAATGGTGCCTGGATTGAATACTAAAAAGATACAGAGATTTCACTCGATTCATTCGTTATAAATACAAGGATTTGATTATTTAACCCGAGTGGTAAGTAAAAAAAATTAAGGACCTATTTTTAGGATTTTCAAAATTCTATGGAAGCAATTTTTCTTTACATCAAAAACAAAATAAAATAAATAAATAAATAATCCGGGACGTTATCACACAGCATCATAAAGGTTCCTTTAAGTGAAATTTTGCACCACTTTGTTCCAAATCAACACATTAAAGAAAGAACATTTTTATTACTTATTACCATTACTACACTCACATATAACCCAATTTTCTTTAATGATACTGAACAAATTATACTCCTACCTACCTGTAAAATAGTAAACCCAGAGAGGGACAATATACAAGAACCAACAAAACGGATTGGCATTAACATTCTGAGGAATTAGGCTTTATTCCCTTCGCAGCCAGACGGTATCTCGTGACAGTCTGATTGATCTTGATTGTGCCATTGTGCTGCTCAATGTAGCGATGTGGTAGACGTTCCAGTTATACATAAGTACGTAATACATATTTGAACGCAGGTACACTACTTACAACGTATCTTTATTCCTCTGAAGTTGGCTGCAAGTAGCGACGTAGTTCCTAGTTTTGGGTCGGATCAAAGAACTGACTAAAGCATAGAAGTACCCTTAAATTTCATTCATGCTCTGAACATCACCTAATAAGGCTAATCTCTACTTTCTTATGACCAATATCAACAGTTAGAAAGAGATGCATACTTCTCTCAATGCAGCTTCAAATGAGTTCAAAAAGCAAATGATTTATCGATATAAGAAAGTAGAGATCAGCCGTATGAATTGACGTTCAGAGCATAGTGAATTTTAAGACTTCATCTAGTTGTCTTCTATATCTGTGGGTCGGATTGTACTCCTCGATATACATTGTACTAAGATTAGGCGAATCGTTGGCTGAGACTAACTTCAGAGCGAAAAAGATTCGTTATAGCAGTATTATCTGCTTGGACAAGACACAAACATGGATTCAAAAGCCAGCTCCTATCTAATTGGTTACTTATTAATTGTTTTTATAGCCTAAATGAATATTTAAATAATTAAATTTGTAACGACACTCTATTAATATTTGCATGCCTGCATGCAGGCTGAATACATGTACTATCATAGCTATAAGACCTAATTGTGAAATTAATTTTATGTATTCTAGCAAATAAACGTTTGAATCTTGAATCTTGAATCTTGAATCTATCATAATCTCTTTTAAATGGTCTGTTACTGATGGACAATCAATGCACGGCCTGAACCATTTCGAGGAGGGTCGTTTTTTGCTTAAAACGTACTTAATATTATTAAAAACAATATACTTGATACTGGCGAAATTGTGAAAAATTATCTCGGAAGCAATTGAATAAAAAATAATCAATAAATTAATGACAACTCTTAAGTTTGCCGAGTTAGGATCGATTTATCAATAACTTGTAATTTCAAGGACAGGCTCTGTAACATCCAAGAGTACACTAAAATTTTTCTAAACTATATTGTTTGAAAATTATCTAATACTTACCGTGCTAAGTTTAGGTACCACTTTACCTTGGAGTTTCACTGGTGTTTCATGTTTCAATGAAATGAGTTTAAAGGTTCAAAACTATGAATGAAACAATGAGGATGATGGCATTGAAGTGATAGAATCAGCCGAGTGGTTAGAGACGACAGTTGGCCAATCTGTCTTACTTATTCAGCCGTAGGAAGGTAGGTATAGTCGATAGATTATTTCATAACATACTGTGGCATTCGACTCTTAACATAAATAATTTATTAATAATAAATCATTTCAAATAATATATTTTAAAGTTAACATAGTAATAATTTTATATAATATTAATTCAAATAATTAATTATTATTTTAAATAGGCAAGATTTTTTAAAATAATAATTTTATTTTAACCTTATATGTAAGTGGTTGACCAGTTTGACCAGGCTTGGAAGCTGCAATGCAAAGTTTCCCTGTAGGTTCAGCAAATCGGCGCAGAACCGACTGCACAAAAATTTCGATTAGGCGAGGGAGTTGACTCGGATTTCGAGAAGGCGAGGTTGCGGGTTCAAATTCCGTCTGAGTTGAGGTTTGATATATATATTTCAGCTGACATGAATTGAGTAAGACAGGATTGAATTTTGAGATGACGATTGATAGAAGAAAATGCAAGAGGAAATCATGTTACCAATTACAGTGGGATAAGAGCAGGAAGATGATGAAAAAATAGGACATATCGGCGGCCTAAAAACTCCGACACCAGAATTGGCCACAAGCTAATACCAATAAGAAAAAGAAAAATTTAAGTATCGTTTTCCACATTGCTTCGGAGATGATACTCGTATTGCCGCTCTATATACCGAGTGAAAAGTCTATAGTCCGTTTTTTGAGCAACGTAAACCTTCGCCGAACCCATATAAACAGTATATTAATAAACTGAGTATATTATTCTTTTTTTTTCTAATTATTGGCAATTTAATTAAATTGCAATAGCTATAATACTAAATAACTATATTATTTTTTTCTAATTATTGGCAATTTAATTAAATTGCAATAGCTATAATACTTACTCAATATATTTTTCTGCTGACAAAATTAAAAAATGTTATATTGTCAATCCAAAAATTATACAAATACATATTTAAAAATTCAAGGTTTCAATTCAAAGTAAATAGAATGCTTGGTATTATATTATATCTAGTATAAGTACGAGTTTTACAAACTATCCGAGCGGCTAATAGGATGCAAATTGCCTTTTAAGCTGCAACGTAACTGAATTTTAAGATAATTCCTCGTATCCTGTTACTAGATTCATATCATAGAATAATACAATGTACGGGTATTGATTTACCACTTACTTGAATAGGAACTACACCACACAATCACACCAGCATATATCAGTCCACTGCTAGATATAGACAGATAACACATTAATAATGACCATATTCATACAAAAAAAAAGTAACTTCGTCTAAGCAACTAAGCAAAGGCCTTTCATATTTAAGGGAAAAAAACCTGCTCAAAATCCCAACGCTGGGTATGCGGGTTGGGGATTGCAGGGAACGGCTTCTCGTACCTCTGATGCTCCTACCCGTCGGCGATCAGGGACTTTAGCTGTTCTTTTGTTAGGCTTTACTATACCGCAGGGAGCAGTTTAAAAATGTCCGTTACGTCTTTCATAATTCTTTTGAGCATTAAGCCATTTGAGCATTCTGAAATTTTGATTTCCAAGACGACAGTCCCGAAATACAAATTCTCACTTACGAAAAACGAGGCAAGTACATATTATTATTTTGATTAGCACTATTATTGTGATTGATTTTAGATAATTGTTGTAAAATCTACTGATTTTTCAACAATTATAGTAATTTACGGAATAGCCAACATAATCTACAAAAAAGTTTGAGTGAATGCCAGAGGTTAAGGCTACTGTGGTTCCGGTGAGCTGACTGTTATCACGATTGTTCCACCGGCCACAAGGGCCGAGCAATCTACATACGAATACAGTTGAGTAAGTAAGTGTGAAAGCCGGATCAAAGAGGTGCGTTGACTGTATCATTTCCTATAGAATGTTCGTTCATAGAAGCGTAATTCCTTCCTAATATCAAACTGAGAATCCGTTTCTTATTAGGAAGGAATTGCGATTCTATATAAGAACATTCTATAGGAAATGACACTCAACGCGCGTCTTTGATCCGGCTCAAACTGGGAATCCGTTTCTTATAAGTTATGTGAAAAAATAAGTTTTTTAGTGCTGTTGACCTTGTTTGATTCAATCATATCTTCTTATCTTAGGAGCTTGTCTGATCCCACTTTAGGGCAAAGGCCACCCTTCCCTCTCTCCGCACTTCGTGATCTTGGGAATCCGCTCGCCAGGATACTTAAATAACATCCAGCCGTTCACGTCACCTTTACCCGCTCAGGGGTGATCTTAGCCCACTACTGGTCTATATCCCACAACTGTCATGTGGCAAACATAGGAGAATAAATAAGCCGTATAACGATTTTGAAGAGACTTCAAAAAGGTTGGACGGTTGGCAACCCTAGGAAGACCCATCTACCATAGAACGTTTGAATCCGGGATCCTGGTTCGTATCTTATCTGTTTACCGTTTTCGCTGCACAAGTAAACAAAAGCGGCCACTGTTTGCTTTGGAAGCGTAAAAATACGCATTGAGATTTAGATTGTCGTTTACTTAAAGAAAAATATTGCTCAGATAACAAACTCGTCATATTTAATGTAAGCAGTGGTGGGTTACGAAATATTTTTCGTTTCCACTAATAATAAATTCAATAAAACATTAAAAAATATTATATTGACTGCATTGTACTATAACTTCCTTTACTGTTTGGCTAACTCTGTGATATTATCTTCGTGTAAACTATTGACGAATTACCTATGTAGCTGATAATTTTATTATTACCTACTTTAAAATATAAATCAGTCTAGTTTTTAATTTAGCTAATTATATATAACATTTACACTTATTCAAACTGCCAGGAAATTATATTAAACTTTTAAAGCATTGTTTTTAATATTGTCAAAGATAAAGAAGTGAATGTCCTAGCAGTTGGATGTTCTCATCTCAATATTTGTAAACACGAATGCAAACTCACAGTAGAAAGTACTTCTATGTACCTTCTTGCTACATCTTGGCAATAAGCCAAAGCTGGGAAGTGTTACTGTGTAAAAATACTCCAAATATCCTCTTAAATATCAGTGGATTGTTATTTACGGATGTTTCCGAACATCTTAGATAAATAATGATTTCTGTCGTTAGATTTGTAGGGTTTATTTTTAAAGCTAGGTATCAATATGAACTTTGGATTGGAACTGGTGTGAGAAACTAGTGTTTCATTTGTATTGGATTATTCTCCACGAGATAACGTAGGACTTTCAGGGAAAATTCTCCTTAGACCCAGAGGAGCTACAATAATTCACCCCCCTAAAGGTCCTAAAGTTGTTGTTACCTGTTTGGCTTAGTGTTGAATTATGAACATCCCACCACAAGGGCCTCATGGCCGCAGTGATATCATAGCAAACAAAATCAAATAATAATAATACCCCGGAGATATAACAAACATGTTGCTTTATATTCACCACCAATATCTTAATCAACCTTTAAAACTCCGCTGTAGGACACACCCCTACGCCTCTTAAATTTAAAGGATATATTAACTTCCACTGAAAAAGCTTAGACCAACATATTCACTTGTCGGGCCACATCACCAATGTCAGGCGGGTTTTTAAAAACTCTTATTTAACCTTCATTTTAAATTAATAATAGTTTTTACTACTAAACTGAACATGCAATGTTATATAAATACCTATTCCTAAACACTTTAAATAAAATAAATAAATAGTAATTTATTTCATACTACAATTATATCTGAGTCCATAGATACAACAATAGAAATAAATATAAAAATGTTCACACACATATAATTAATACCATGATTATTAGATCAAGGGAGCATAATATGCACCCTTGTCCAACATTTCATAAATTAACAGTCAGTGTCTAGCGACTCTACAATGAGGCGAAGTTAGCTGTTGGAGCTGTCGCGCACCCGACGCAGATCTCTTGCGCATTATCGCCGCGGAGCCGTCTACTCGTGCATCAGTAAACATTCCATTCCCGATGCGCTGCAGAAGCGCGGCAGGCCCATCAGCACCCTAAACGCATTATTATATTGGACTTAAAGTACCGGCATTCTCCTTAGCGGGCGCCTTGTGCTATGGACAAAGTAGCGAGCGCTGTTTGCAGCACTGATCATTTTGTTATACCTGTTTATATCTACTATTACTACTAACTGATTCCAGAATTACCTACGTCATTAGTTGGATAGGTATGTATGGTTAATTCTTCCTCATCATCAGCCTATAGTAGTCCACTGCTGGACACTCTCAATAAGCGCCATTGCACCCTGACCTCACCTCTAGTAGGTAATTAAAATAATCTCTAGTTTTCGTTAAATCGTAAGTTATTTAAGAGGTTAGAATACTTAACATTGAAAGGATAAGATATAATATAGTAATTTAGTCGAAACGACTCTCAAGAGGCAGGGCAAATAATAGAGCAATGCCATATTTTTTTAAAGCAAATATTGTCTTACAACCGAGTGTAGATTCTAAATATAAGGTATCTCGCAATATGCAGTTCATGAAAATGTACCCACTTATATCGCAGAACACACCTTTCGCAAGATTCCATAGTGATTTCGAACGGGTCATAGTCTCCTATAGAGGTAAACCGGTGGTGATGAAATGTTTAAAGGAAGTTAAGTGGATGCATTCCACTTCTTTGGTTGGATCGTAGCTGTACATGAAATGCATGTCTATGGTTTTATTATTTTATATGGAGAATTTTCATTTTTGGCGTAATATGTAAAGGACAGTGGTTCTTATGTCTCTATGATATTACGCCAAAAATGAAAATTATCCATACAGTTTCTTTCACATTTTGTCAATTGCGTATAACAGGTTTAGGTATGTCACATGAACCCTGCCTAAGGGTATACCTAGCATTAATAACCTGTTACAAGCAATTGACACCATGTGAAAGCAACTGTATGGAGTATTGAGCATTTCTCTCACAATTAATCAGCCTATTGATAGTAGTTCGGTGATGGCCTTCCTTATTGTAATGAGCGTAATCGCGCCCTGTCTCTATCCCCTGTCCATGTCTGCGTGTATGTTTGTAATGAATAAACTCAAAAACAACTGTTCCGATTTCAAAAATTCTTTCACCATTAGGAAGCTACATTCACCCTGAGAAACATAGGCTATATTTATTGCTAGAAAAGTTTAGGGATCCTTACTAAAACTTAAGTAACGTAACCCAAGGTGTAAAAAAGTGCCCCAACCCGTGCGAAGCGGGGACGGGCCGCTAGTATTTTTATGAAATGTAAAAGTAAGTACCATTACTGGTAGGTTACTGAACTGACCCCTTCCAGTCATCTTACTTTATGCAGCGAAGGTAATATTCATTTCAATGGATAATTCACTATGGTTATCTATTATTTACTTATTGGCACAGTTGTTAATAGCGTAATACGTGAATCGATTCGTAAACATAACAAATATCTAGGCGATAAACCAGGTATGAGTATAGCATCAGCATTACTCACTTGTTCTTTGCGTTGATTCTTGCTTACATAAGCATGTGTGCCCGTTTTTTACAGCCGCATGAGCACGTTCACTGAGCTCCTCACAAACCAGATTTCAACACTTCAACCACTTATTTACATTGCGACACACCAAGGGAAAACACCTATACAGCCAAATTCCTTAGTTAGCACACGGTTGACCGCTTTCGCTGGTTTTGTGCAAACACAGCCTCTCTTAAATGCCTAAACACTCGTAGTTTACGTCGACACTGAGTTAACACTTTAGAAAGCACTAGATGGCACACAGACGATCTGCGGCAGAGACTGAAAAAAAGTTATTCTAACGCACGTGAAATTGCGGTTACGGAAGGGGTGAGTGTACGCGCCACGATGCACCGCCGAGGCTGAGAGACTGGAGCCTGTCGCGCGCGCAGACTGCTGCGGAGAACTGCAAGTGGAAGTGGTAGCCACGCGTCATCGCCCGTGCCGAGTCGCGCGACCAGCGCCCTAGAAATCATTGGAACCGGCCGCGGACGGTGCGGCGCCGCTTGCGTATTCTACTCACTTTCGCTATCTACCATCCTATCTTCATTCATCAATAGACTTATTAGTAGTTAGGTAGTTTTAAAGGATCTTTAACAGTGAATACGGGATAACTTCATTGTTAATGTGTGCTGTTTGGATGTTATAAGAATTCAAAATAACATGACGGCTTTTAAAATGTTTGTAATTTTATTCTTGTAAAAAAGTAGTAGGTATATAAATATGTTGGTGCCGGCTTTTTCAGTCGTTTAGCTATGTCGGAGGCCTTGGGGTAGCCTAAAAACTCTGACTTCAGAGTTGACCACTAACTCATACGAAGAAGAAGAAGAAATAAATAGCTGTTCGTTTAAAATCGATGCTATATAGCTGTTCGAACTTGTACTAATTTTTTTAATTAACCTGCTCTAGTTTATAACACAATAGGAAGTAGGTGCGTCATCTAGAACCTGCCTAGCAATAGACACAATAACTAATGACTTCGATGCCGACGCTTAAGCCAGCTTGTACAGTGCATTCAGTTGCTCGGAGTACTGCGATATCAGATTAAAAGGGGCTATACACGTTGTAACGGTCAAATGAAGCGTTCGACTGACTGCAGTTTCAGTTTATTACCGTCATTTAGACGAAAAAAGAGGTTTCCTGGAGTTTTGAAAATTGGTAATTTTATAGATTTCGATGTGCTCTTTCCGAGTTGCAACTTTGCCACCTCGTATTTTTGCCGCTCGCACCGCCATGAGCCATATTGGGAAAATGGCGCCTAAAACGCAATTTTATATGAAAATTGGTAATTTTACAGATTAAGATGTACTTTTTTCGAATTTCAACTTTGCTACCTCGTAGTTTTGCCGCTCGCGCCACCATATTGGGAAAATTACGCCTAAACGGCAAAACTACGAGGTAGCAAAGTTGAAATTCGGAAAGAGTACATCGAAATCTGTAAAATTACCAATTTTCAAAACTCCCGGAAAACTTTCCAGGCAAAACTACCAAATGACTGGAGTATTATGTGATGAGTTCGATCGTCATATATTCGAAAAAAAATGCAGACTATACTTACGACCCAAGCCCTGTCACATGTGAGAAAAAACCATTGTCCAAAAAAAAACAGTTGCAAAAACTTACAATGTATGGCCCATAGCACTGACCAGCGGGGTGACCGGCTAACTCTGTTGCAAACAGAAATGATTGACACCGATCCTGTTTTTACAAACTTTGACATTTCATCCGTCGAAATTCAATGAACGTCAATTGACAAACTGTCACAGTTTGTAAAAACAGGACTGGTTTCAATCATTTCTGTTTGCAACAGAGTTAGCCGATCACCCCGCAGATCAGAAAATGCTAGTTCAATTATCATAACAGCTATGACCTAAAAGGCACCGGTTGACAATTGGCTGGAGTCCGATGTCAAGAAGCTGATGTTTCAAAGATACACGTGAGTACCAGTGTTATCAGTAGGGCGATTACGAATATTTCAACGTATCGTAAGGCGTTATTTTGAATCTACGCTTTCTCATTGGCTAAAATTTTACGTCTACGACATGAAGAATTGTTTGCTAGTCTTTATAAATCAAGCCTCTGCATCGGTCTAAGTCCGCAGCGGGTGTGCAAACGCCTTAATCTTACTAAATACGCAATGCACTTTGGTTTAATTGGATACCAATACGCTATAATAATTGCAAGCAATGAATTATAACGACCATGACATGACTAGCGTCGTACAGTCAATTTCAAAAGCACAAACAAATCACATTTTTATGAGAATGTATTCTCCTTCATTACAACCTGGATTCAGCAATCCTTCGCCAGCAAAACACTTTGGCCCTGATATGATTGCGATGATGAATATGATTAGCTTGTTAAGTCCCACTGCCGGCCAAAGGCATACCCCCGATCTCTCCAGTACTTTTATGATAGGAAAAAACGTTTCGACTTTTATAAAGAATACAAAAATATTTATTTGCAACAATATAAACACTTAGGAATGCATTGGTACATGGTACATAGAATATTAATAGTTATTATTAAGATAGTAAATTGTTTATGATGTGCAACAAAATGGACCCTAACTCAGCATTATGCGAGTCGTAAATAAACAAATAACCCACGCTGATCTTTCGTAAGGACCTATTCCGTTTAGCGGACGTGTAAACTAATAGCTACAGAAACAGACAAAATATAGTGTGTAAAATAATAAGAAAAAAAAATATAATATAATAGCAAAACAGTGCGTTTAACTAGTAAAAAATAAGAAAAGCTTTCAAAACAAATAAAAACAAATTACATAGAAACATTATTAGGTAGGTCAGGTTTCACATTCAAAGAAGAAGGTACTAAACATAATTAGTTGTATGATACTATAAAGCACTTGTATCCATCACTTCCATCACTTTTAAACTATTACACAAGTCTTTTAGAAGTACTAGCTACTCCTACTAGATAAATTATAAGAAAATACAAAGTAACAATGGATCCGGAAAAATCTCATTTGGTTGGTACTACTCGGTTTATCCGGGTAAAAGAAAAAAATAATTAATTGCGTTTTTGCCTCAAGTTGGTCGCCATTACGCCAATCCCTTACAGCCCTACGCAGAGTGTTCCATTTTTATTCGAGCAAAATTACGTCCACCAAACTGTATATTATACTTAGCATAGCACCCACTCAAATACATCACGCACACACATTAGCCTATATCAGTCCACTGCTGGAAATAGGCCTCCTCTAATAAAGGGGGATATGCCCATAATCCCCACGCTGGGCATACGGGTTGAGGGTCGAGTTAATGCGAGAAGCTGTGCTCTGCGATCTCCAACTCAAATACATCACCCAACTTAAAACTAAACAGTAGGTACCCTCTCTGTACGATATAGGGACCACTCTAAGAGGAGAGACCAATATTACAATAGTATCGTACATTACAAATTAGCAAATCATCACAATATTTTTTCCTAATGGTAACAGAACCTATCCACCTCTCGTTGGATTCTGAACCGCTTCGCTATCGAGTTTGTTTATGACGTAGTCGAATGTACGTCTCTGAACATCGCTTTGTGTGGTCCCAAGCTTGCCATAAATCTAGATTAGAGGATCACTGGCTAGAAGATTTGTCGGGGGTGTAAGTGCCCCAAAGCCAAACTAGCGCCGCTCCCTAAATAATAGGAGATCCTTTATTTCATCATCACATGTCGTTTTGTAATTTTGATGATATTTTGCATACCAGTAAGTATTTGTAGGTAATTTTTCCAAATCTTATTTGGCCGCCAGTCACATTCATACTCATCACTCTTTAAGTCTCATGGCTTTCATCCCTCCTCATCACATGACAATACCATGCTCACCGCACCTTATCTACCATAAGTGCCACTTTCAAGCTTCCCTTGATATACTCGTTCCAAAATTTTACACCACTAATTTATCAATCCTTGTCAAAGCACGCATCTATCTACAATCTCATCTCAGTAGCATGAGAACACTTCTTTCGTCCGATTTTTCCGTTACCCAATACTCTGATCCAAACATGACAGGTTTAAGTATCTTGTAGCGTTTCCCTTTACGTTTATGGGGCCGCAAGTTGTTCCTGAGACATGTAACCATTTCATCCATCCCACAATCATTATTTTTCACGTCCCGTCAATATTATTTATTAATTATTTACTACACATTTCTCAGTTTAATCAGGCGCGGCGCCAGCTGTTCTCAGTGCATCTATCCAGTGTATCTAAGATCGCACTGACTATGCTTAGCTTACGTAAGAATTTCATTTGTGGGTCGCGACCCCAGATCCTTTGTACTTATCCTGCACAGGTGAGATTGGCATTCCTCCGCACCCCTTTCACTCAAGCTCTATGAAATTCCAAGAGAAATTCACCCGTTGGAAGCTTTAGCAATATTGCGACTTCGTAGAACCTGGTAAGTCTATTATAAGATTTGAATGTAAAAGACGCCCTCCGGCCTGATGGAGTGACGACCTTTCACAGATCGTCACCCCATCGATCACATCACCTTCTGGTGGATTCGTTAACCCGAGGGCAGCAATCGACTGTTATAGGCTGATGATCATGATTATGAGACTGAGATTTTTGAACCAGGTTTTGATTAAAGTTCGCCCCCAACCCGAAAACAGCTTTATTTCCGGGGCTTTCTGGGAGAAAATAAAAGGCAAGCGTAACTATAACAACATACTCGTGAGTACCAAAACATTAACAATCAAATAGCCAATATCAGGATTTTCTCCTGTGGCGTAGGCATAGGTATTAGAAACTATGGTATGTTGGGTCTGGACTCAAAAAACATGTAAACATTTGTCCCGCAGCGGAAATCAAACACGAGCTCGTTATATACAAAAGCTAGGCCTACTTATACCCTCATACACTATTAACTACTAAATTTAAGGAAAGTACCTACTTTGGTGTACCTACCTACGTAACGATTACTAAAACTGCCTTGAATAATAAGAAAAAATAATGAAAAAATATTTTCTAAAGATACATTATGTACCTTTGAAGCAAAATCTATTTCAAATCTTTATGCAAAGCTTTTGCACTCTACTTGCTAAAATTCGTAGCCTCCGAGAAGGTTAATTCCAATTTCGATAGAGTAAAGTCTTTTTAGTGTGGTCTCTACAAGGAGTTTTTAATAGAGGAATTCGCGCTCTTAACTAAAATCTGTGCCTAATGTTTTCTCCCAAAGGGGGTTTGTTTCTCGATTCCTCTTATGCGTAACACTAAACATACAGGCTGCGTGTTTAGTGTGACACAGCCCCCTTTTGGGCATTTTTATTGAAAAAATCAGGCACAGATTTTAGTTCAAAGCGCGCACTAGACCACGCGGTATTCAGTCTGTCTTAGTAAGAGCCCGTTCATATGTCACGATTTCAATGCGCGCTGATCGTGAATATGAACTTTATGTAAATTAAATAAACTGTAAATTCAAACGTTGAGGAGCAAGCGACGCTTACGACGAGGTGTCGACCTCGTATGAACGTGCCCTAAGACTGTCTTACCTTACTTAGCGTAGATAATAAGCGTAATTGAGATGTAATTTGTTTCTTTAGTCATTGAGCGTAAGCCACTAAATCAGTCTTTACTTATTAGTCCGTAAGACAGACTGAATACCGCGTGGTATAATAAACCTTTTATAAAATAATAAAAACTCCTTGGGTCTCTATAAATATTTTTTAATTTCTGCCCTATGAAGCTCTGCAGCCTCCAAGAAGGCTAGTTCGAATTTTAAATCAGTAAATTATTTTTGGTCTAATCTATTATATTTATGGTACCGAGGCAGAAGGGGCATATCATGTACCTAATCAAATCTTCATACAAATTTAAAGATTCCAAATTCAACTAGATCTTTGTCGTTCTTTATGATTTTTGGGTATCATTGTTTGGAACACGAACGTCTTGTGCAAAGGCACTCCCGCACCTATACCTTAGTGATAATCCCTCACTAGCCACATATGGCATAGATGACCTAACCTAGTATTTTATGACTATTCATTTTAAATATATACAAATATACTATACTAATAAGTACCGGTTGCATAGAACACGTAGGTAATTATTTGGAAAAAAAATATGGTAAGTAAGCGTAACTTTTCAGTTTTGCAAGTAGCTTAATTATTGACGTAGCACGTAGGTATGAAGGTAATTTCCTATGAATTGGTGCGTATCACAAGAATCTTATCCAACCTGTGGTCTTAATCGGAAAGTTACTAGACTGTTGAATCACATCTGCGGTTTTTCTTGCAGAAGGTCGTTGTAAACACGGACTTTTCGAGATAATAACTTTGACGTGTAATAAAGACGCAAGATAAACAAGTTTGCACTAGTTCTTAGACCAGTTTTATCAAAATCATTTAGTAAGGATAACATTGGATTAAATTGACTAAGCTTAATGAAGAAATTAAATTAATCACGAAAAAATACGACGAAACGTGGAGACACCTCCTTCCTACCTGTCCTGCTAAAATGCATTTTATGTAGGTAATACATCTTACTTAGTACAGACCTACATACCTCTAGAAATTGATAAAACCAAAGAATATACAAAATAGGTTTCATATAGTTTTGTAGTAGGATTTTTTCAGTTAAAATTGGGTTTCTCTTAAATTATTAAGTAGCAGTCTGAAACACTTTTGCAAGTTGGCACTTATAATTTTTAAAATCGTGGCTTTAAAATACAAGTCATTAAATTGATAAGCGCATGTCGTCCACCCACTTAATTTTGCTGACGACAGCCTTCAAGGTATGACGTCATGGGGTTTCACGAACCCATGTTTGTGTGAACCGCAGTGTCTGGAATTAATTCTAGGTATCATTGGCACCACTCATTAAGATGGATTAATGTTCCAATCTGCCATTTTCCAGTGGGTAGAAGGTTAGATCTTAAAAACAATTTATAGTTATTTTCAAGTACGTTACAGTTAAACTGTATGGAACTGAAGGTAGGTATTTTGATTATCTGTGTGCAGTGTGAATTAAATACTTCTCGAAATTATCCGTTAGTCCAACTCAACTTATCTGATCCCAGTACTTATCCAAGTAAGTATATTATTAAAATTTATAGAAAAATAAATACTCATATACTGCTAACATTTTATAGTTGTTCTGACATAGCTCAGAGAATATTATATAATTAACAAACTGAACTGGCAGTGGTCTGGTCTAGCCTGCCGTAGAACCGACAATCATTGGGGTAAACAAGATCTTGAGTGTAGACTACGACTCGCCAAACGTATTAGGATTTAAAGGACACCCTCAAAAATTATTACTAAATAAGTAATCAGTACTTAAGTAGGTATTAATTTATTAATCATTTTATTTTTCCTCTGTGAATCAATAATGGAATGGCTGAGGATGGTAAATTGGCACTGAGCATAAAATTTTAATGAACTACATAATACGCAGATGTCATAAAACTCAACAATTTTAAATCAGCAATAACTGCGAATTGCTTTTATAATAAAACCAATTAATTAGCACCTTCCTGTTAAAAGGATCAAAGCGAAACATTATTCTAGGCAGAGACAATCTGCGCCTAGATCCTGTTGCTCATCACATCACACTGAATTATTAAAAAGCCAATTAGTGTTGCGGTTTTGATTTGAATTCGATTGACAAACATTTAAAAAACTTCGTCGTAATATCTAAGACGTAGTACCTACGTATTACGTACCTAACCCAGCTTATTAATTATTATCTTACTTTTTTACATATATTTAATAAATGCCTAAACTACCTATAAATTCCTCATTTTGCACGACTTTTCAGCAGTTTAGGAACGTGCCCTGAAGTTCGAAAATAATTTTTCACTTCTCTTGCTCAAAAAGTGTATCATAATAGTGTAGCTTAGCGGGCCTAAAACTCGAGTTTAATACCTCGGGCAAAAAAGTATTTTTTCTTTTTAATTTTTCTCTAAAATCAGCCCGTACAAAGCATTCGTTCTCTTACATAAAAACTCGACTTCTTGGTGCTCCGTCCATCTTTATTTTTGAAAATAGAACCGTCTTGGTGATGTTTTATGAAGGTTGATTAAATTTTAATAAAATTTCTGAATATTGTCTAATTTTGAATTGTTTTATTTTCTCGCAATCGAAGTGAAAAGTAGAGTGTTTTACTCGGGCCAAAACCATCCATTATAACTCGGTCTTGTCATCCTCCCTCGCTACGCTCGGGAGTATAACAACCTCGTATATAATGGGATGGTTTAGTCCCTTGTAAAACAATCTACTATTGTATCCTTACATTTTCTTACTTTTATAGCAAGGGCATACATCACCTTCCATCTTCATCGTGTCCCAAGAATGAAGTATCTTCCATCTTCATATAATGTAATGTAGAATGAAGTATCTAAAACCTGGCAGGTGTACCTGCGTAGTCAATAAACCGAACGACACCATTTTGTAACCGACCTTGTTATAGCTACCGAGATGCCATTTCAGTTACTAAGAACGTTTTATTAGATTCTGAAATGTCCAATTTAGTATCGCAACTCGCGAGGGTGGTAGAGGAAGGTCATTGTCAGAGCCGGATTCAGCCCTGCCTAGACATATACCTATAACATACCGTATCTTCTAAGTACTTACTTATTTACCTTGTTGAAAATGTTTGTGTTTCTTTTTTAATTTAACCTATTGTGCTTTTTTTGTAATTGTCTATTAGGTAATATAAATTGTTTGTCTGTCTGTAGAACCAAATAAATATTTATCTATCAGATATTATGTATTTTCAGACAGCTTTCTCTAATCTTTTACAAGTAGTTTAGACTACAAAAAGTACATTCAACTTTGTGATTACGTTACTAGCATAATGGCTAAGTAAGTAGCTCTGTCTTTGCCTAGGTCGCAGGTTCGATCCCCACCTTGGACAAACATTTGTGTAGTGAACATAGATGTTTGTTCTGTATCTGGGTATTTTATGAGTATCTATACGTATGTTTATCCGTATTCGGTACTATACTATAGCCCTGCCTAATTTGGGATCAATCAACCGTGCGTGAGATGTCCCGTATTTTTTTTAAACATACCTTACCTGGTAGGTTACCTACCTAGTTACCTACTTATGTTGGTAGGTCGGCTCTGATTGGCCTTACTGATGACGCAGTCTGATATTTTTACACTGTAAAAGATTTTGTACAGCCGTAAAATTGAACTTCTACCGACCTTATAATTAAGTACCCATCTACAGTAATTAAATTACACCAAGCGAGAAGACCGCGGATTGAACGAGAGGTTCCTGCAGCGGTCTTATCTCTCTTAGTTATTTTTTTTCCAGTTTATAATTAGGTACCTAGGAGTCAAGGACTAACCCCTTTACTTATAAACGCTACTTAAGTTTAGCTATTGCTTAAAGTTAGCCCTGTCACTGTTTGTCAATGTCCAAAAATAAGAGATAGCAATAGTTGAAGCATCGTTTATCTTTTGACAGATTTTTATAAGTAAAGCCCTAGGATTATGAGTGTAGAATTTTGTCCCTCGATTGTGGCATGTTTTATCGGTCCCCTATCTCCAATTGACTATCATAAACTTGAATCAGTAGGCGTATTAAGTACTAAACAATACCACAACAATACTGCAATCAGTTAAATTTTTTTGTGTACAAAACTATGATTGGAATTAATTGAAAGAATGTTTCAAATTAGGCCTAAATCTCTCCGGTTTCACAGAGGAATTAATTTAGGTACAAGTCCTAACTCCCCTACTGGCTGCCCTAAAGGGCGAGCGGACAATTTGCCGGGTATAAAGTGGTACGGCCACGCGAGTCGCGGCCTTGCCTTTAGGTACTTTACCGAAGAACATTCTACGTATCTTTGATCGTATTCTACGTAGCAGCTAGATGTGTTTACGACGTACTGAGTACTTATTTATTTTGGTACTTGTTGCGAATTGAACAAATAACATTTTTTTCACAATTTTCCACCAATGCATATTTTCAGATAGGTACTATTGCTCAATATCGATTAGGCAGATATGTTTAGAACAGATTTTCAGATATTTGATTCAGATATTTGTCTCGGGTCTGGGAGTTTTCTATGTATGATATGTATGTATTTACAAAAAAAAGATATAATTTTTAGAATATCAATCATGTGGTTCACATAATACAAGCTCTGCTTAGTTTGGGGTTACATTATGCTGTGTGATAGCGTCCAGCATTATTATAAGTATCAAACTATGTACGGCAGATCGCGATTTTTTTGATTATTTGGTGCTTTTTAGACCGAGTACCCTATTGGGTACTTGACCGAGTACCGATTTCGGTATACCGAAATCAGCAAGCACATTAAGGTCCAGGACATCACCGAGCGGATAATGGGGATCAAGTGGAGTTGGTCAGTCAGACTGAGTGACGACAAGTAGACCAAAGCGCTGTCTGAGTGGTGTCCGAGAGTTGGTTACAGGAATATGAGACGACATCCAGCGAGATGGTGGAGATGGCTCAGACTAACTAAGCGCAGGATCGAAGCGAATGGCATATTCAAAAGAATGCTTCTATGCTCAGCAGTGGGTTGAAAATACCTTATAATAATAATAATGATGATGATGATGATAATGCTTTGGCGTACAGAGTACGAAATGCGTTTTTGGAGTGGCGCTCATAAGCTTAATAGCAAATTCGGTAAGTAGGTACATAATGAGCGGACTATCAGTAGGTACCTAGTGTCTCTACACCAATTAAACTTTATTTTATTTTGCTCGAAGAATGAAACACGAGATAAACACGAGATTGATACAACTGTGTTACTATGATCTGACATTATGCCATTCTACTTTACGATGCTTTAATAAGACCATTGTGTGTAAATCTGCGTAAACAATAGGTACTGGGAACTAAGATTAGCGCCATTGAACGGACTGACCTGTTAATGAGTCTTGGGAGGAAAATCTATGTAACTAGACGGTATAATGTTCAATTCAAGTGCACATTTATCAGTTTAAATGTGTCTAGGAATAAAATCGATAAAGTACTACCAAGTGTATAGAATTGGCACTCGTAAAATCGATTTAAATTATGACATTAATCATATTCGTTACAATTAGATACAATTACGTTCTTGAGTGGAGAACGCGCCTCGGCAAACGTAGTGTAGGACGCTCTCCGGCTAGATGAAGTGACGATCTGAGAAAGGCTGGCTGCGTCGAGATGAAGACAGGGCGTCATCCAGCAGTTGATCAGTATAGGGTAATGATGAATCATATTTATGTTTATTATTTTATTTTGAGATGTTTTCGAAAACTTAGAAAAGAAAACCGTTAATGTAATGCCAGCTGAATTATCCTAGCTAGTACTTATACGTACAGATAGTCGTTACCTTGAAAAAAAAATTGTTCCTATTGTGTATTACGTACAGCTAACCAATTCTGGGAATCATCGTTCAAAATAAATAAGTGAATTGAGTAAAAATGCAGGTGTAGGGTTAAAGGTTAAGAAAGTAAACTACAACAACAATTTCTCGTATTTATTTATGGACAGAAATGGCCAAATGTATATTTTATATGATCATAAAAAGACTCGCTATAAGTATAACAACCATACAATCGTACAATTATAGGCACTTTAGTGCAAACTTGCACTTTATGTTTTATTTGCGACTTGAGTTTACATTTTCTAGTCTAGTTTTATCAGCACTAGAAGTGTATATCTAAATTTTATGTACACGATTTCACATAAACAAATTTTATACAAAATTATAATGAAATAGTTTTTTTTTAATTATTCTAAAATACTTAACTGTTAATAATATTCTGACACGTACGTTCAATTATCACAAAAATTGAAAAAATAAATGTCTATTAATGAAACTCATTAAATTAATTGATAAACACATTATTGTATTAATCTAAATTAATTAATGTCTTTCCAATTTTCTTACATTTTCACATATAGTGACTTCTATAAAGGTTTTCCTATAAAATGTACATGATCTTAATTATATAGACTATTTACCTATTCAGTCAAACAATAATTATTTGATCATTTCCAGATTTATTATCAATTAATACTATTTATTTCTACTCTATATTTAAAGCTTCTTTGATTTAACACGGTTACACAGGAATGTATGTATTTAGGATAGTTATGGTCTGTACTCAAAAAAAAAATGATTGCATCTCATGAGGCAAACTTAAATTGTAACAAAAAACTGTACTTATAAAATAAATATAAAACTGATAAAAAATGAACATAATTTTAATCTACAACTTTACATTGACAATTACAGATTTCGTTTTGATCTTCCGTACCCCTAGAACGAGTTGAATATTACGAAAGCGTTGATAGTTTTCATTTTCGAGCTATATATTAAACCTTTTTACGGCAATTACAAATTCTGTTTTGAGTGAAAAACATTGCAACCCGCAAGAATATGACATTACCTATGTCGTTTGATCAGTTTATATTTGAATCCAATTCAGTAATTCCCATTGATATATACTAAATGGTAATTTTCATTATTATTCTTAACATACATTAAAAACTCTATTTATTATTTCTTCTCTCTACGATATCGTTAATCTAATAAGAACACGTAACATACATTAAAAGCTCGAAAACTGTACTTTCAAAACTATTGAACGTTTCCGTGTTGTGCAACTCGTACTGGTGGTATAAAAAAGTTCATGACGGATATTTATTGAAAGATAGGTCAGTTATTTCCCCAACATAAGAAATCCTCACATCCTTTAACATTAGTAAACTACTTTCAAGAAACTACGTCACTCCACGGCGTAGCACTGTAAGGGTCAGAGAAACTGACGCAGTCGAACCGTCAATCTAAAAATTTACAACGCATTTTGAGCCGTATCTGTATATATTTCTATCGAGATAAAAAAACCCGCACGCATTCGCGAAATTTATCTCGATTAAAATGTGTGCAATATACTGAGGAGATAAGGCTTTAAATGCTATGTAAATTTGTAGGTTGACGCTTAGACTATCTATGCTAAAATGTTGGTATTTAGTATTTATATTTTCAGAACTATTTTTTACAGACAGTATGATATTTAGTAAGTAAGTGAGTAATAAGTAGATAATTAGTTAAATTATAAAACTGAGAGACACCACTGTGATAGTTAATCTAAAAATCATAAAAAAATAAAAACTAAAGACTCTGAAATAACTTAAAATGTTTTTTAAATGGAATGAAAATTCAGTCAAAATAAATACTTTAGATTAAAATTTGTGAATAAAGTTCTTCGAAATACCATATTGCGAATTCTTTGATAGTACCTAGTAAGTTTTTTAGGATATCAATTAGTTGCCATCGCGCTGTAGGTCACAGGCGTAGTTCTATTATCTGTTCTGTGTAGCAGGTTCTATTTCCGTCCAGGATTTTTTTTTGTGATGAACATAGAGTCCTAGTCCTAGAACCCATAAGGTATAGCAGACGAAGTGTCAATAACATATACATAATTCATACTGAATGTGTATATGGATGTTCTGTGTCTGGCTCTTTTATGAATATCTATGTATGTTTATCAGTCTCTGGTACCAGATGCCAGATGATCATTTACCCACTAACTCAGTTGCACACCGAAATGATAAGCACTTTTCACAAACTTTGTCAGTTTATCAATTGACGTTCTTTGAATTTCGAGAAAAAAATGACAAAGTTTGCAAATAAAGGTCCGGTGCCGACCATTTCAGTGTGCAACTGAGTTACTAAATGAGGCCCCAGTTGGCCGTGTGTAAGATGTCCCGAATTTTGACCCAGCATATGTGTTAACCCAGATCATAAACTATGTACTATATTCCAAGTTACATCCAAATCAGTTCAGAATTTTTTGCGTGAAAGAGCAGCAAACATCCGTCCAGCCTCACAAACTTACACATCCTATCCTACTACATATAATACTAATATATATACTAAATGCGAAAATTTGTGAGTATGAATGGATGAATGGATGAATTGTTGTTACTTCTGTCACGCAAAAACTACTGAACGGATTTGGATGACTCAACTCGGAATATACATAGTTTGCGATCTGGATTAGCACATATGCTACTTTTCATCTCGGTACCACGCAAGCAAAGCCGCGGGTTGAAGCTAGTTTATAATATAAGTAGGATAGGATAGGCTAGGATTGTACATGAAAAGGCTCTGCCTAGTTATTTTAAAAGTGAGTGAAATATCCTGTAAGTATATTTCATCTTAAAATAGCCTTAAGAAAAAAGTTCTTACATTACTCTTTCAGCTCTGCCAGCTCGCCCGTCATTGTTCACGCTCGGTTTTCGCGGATAAAATTTCCCTAAAACATTTTTTCATTTCTTTTATGACCTCCTAAACTTTGGTAGTAAACGTAAACAAGACATTGGTGTTATTGATTAACCTTAGATGTTCTTCACTCATGTAACTCAATTTTTGACCTGTTAAAAGAACCTGTGTGGAGAAAATAGACTTCTTTAAAACTGACCCCCTTATTCATAACCAAATGTCATCATTTTATAACGCTCGATAATGTAAGCTTGTCCCTATCATTTAAATGTAAATAAAAATAAGCAACATGATATTTTAACTCCATTTTAGGCTATCTGAGGTTTTTATGAATAGGACGGATTCCTAAACAAACTTATCAATTTCGATTTTTCAGCTGTTCCTTTGGAGTTTTCTTCAATTTTTTTTACCTGGTGGTTTAGTCTGAGGTATTGAGGCGAACAAAACAAAAAAATCAATCAATCAAATCGATCGAGCCATTTCTATTGCAAGAGATACGTACAGCAATAGATTTTTGTATAAACAAAGCTTACAGTTCTCAATTTCAGTGGTAGTGTGATAGTTTTCCAGGCCGTCTCGGCGGTGCACTTTCATACTCGTAGTAGTTGGACTGTGGTCGGATGTGGCCGGAGTCTTTACAAGAGCGCTGTGAGTGGTAGCCAGCCGCCCCTACGCGTCGACTGGGAAAAAAGTAATTATTCGAATTTACACATTATTACAACGAAATAAGAACTATAATGAAGCGAAGGAGGGAATCGTGTCTTCCAATATGTGCTTTTCCATACAAAGTAGCTCGCTACAGAATTACTGCAAGTGTTTTTTAAAAGATCAAAAGTTTCCAAGTGGAAACTGACAGTTTTTATTCTTTTGTATTTATATTGTGACGGGTTACATGGAGCTCAAAAGATCAAGATTCTGCAGAACGTTACGACATGATGGCGAGTCACAAAACGAGATAATGTCGTATTCGACTTGGAAACGTTTTGAATGTTTGATAATAGCCGAGCTGATCGATACGAAGTATGTAGTTTAGGCACGAATCAAAATTTTCTGACAAATATTTCTTTACAGTTTGTCAAGATGAAGATTTACCCGTAACAGTCCCGTGTCCCATGGTCCCGGTAATGTATGATGTCCCGTGGAATGTAACGGCTACGTTCGCGTGACTTGACAAACTCTTAAATAGCTTCATCTGGACAAGCAGGACCGTTATTCGCTATGACCAAACGCAAACGTAACGCGCCTCGTTACGATATCGGTATGGAATCTGCGTGTAATCGTACTATCTATGCCCATGTCAATGACGCCATGGCGTGTTTTGGAAACGCGTTTGTGTTTGAAGAATGTTATGACGTTACACGTTATAGGCAAGCAATCTTTTGTGTCATAGAGAATACGGGCCCTGTTATAGTACTCCTAACGTATCTATCTTTGAAGTTGGCTTCAAGTAGCGATGTGGTTCTTATTTTTGGATTAGATTGTACTAGGATTGGTCGAATCGTTTCCTAAGTCTTACTTTAGAGGGATTTATTTAGATCCGATGTGACACCTTACAGTCTATGACCGGCCTTGATGCAAATGTGTGGATATATGGGAGATACCCGAGACGGTCAACGAGTGCTTATATCTATAGGTACATTTAACATTAAGAGGCAGCCCGTGTTCAAACCATTGTGATCGAAATAAACCCATTATGTGACTCTTTCTTTGAAACGGTCTAGACACTACATTGCGGCCTTCAACTTTTTTGTGATTCTCATGTTTTTTGTGATAAGAAGGCACACGCTAATAAATCGATATAAAATAACTGTTTTAGCGATTATCTTAAAATGTAATCTGGCATGAATATGAATACATATTGAGTCATATAGTTCCTTGGGTACAATTTATGTCAATTTAACAATACAAAATGTCACGAAAAAACTAGCTCTATACGAGTATGGACAGACGGGCCTTAAAATAATTGACTACATAGCAGCTGCTACAGTATTAATTTGCGCCAAAATAAGTTTGGCTTAGACTTTTAATACCCTTTAGACTAGATTAGTAAAGCATTGGTGTGCCAATATGATTTAATGTTCCAGTAAGTATTGTGTATTCAAGATATTCATATTCTTAGAAGGCCAGCTCAAAATAGCTAAGTAATGGTGATTCAGCAATAATTCGTGGTATAGCAATGGCTAACGTTTGATATTTACTGATATTTCGAAATGGTTTGACTCTCCGTGGAATTACAAAGCACAAGCAGCTTACCAATGCCAAGGTACCAGCGTTGCGTTGCGGGAAAAAACATCCATTTAACTTAATTATTAACGACACTGAAACCGCAATGGACATGCGACAGACAATGCCATGCTTAGAGAGAGAATGTTCTAGAGCTCGCAGCATATTGTGACGATGCACATTAGTATCGGTATGAACGTCGCATTACCAGATTCTGGTTTTATTAAGTTACAGTTTGATACAGTTTGGTTACGATGAAAACCAAAATGGCCGTCATCACTATGTGTATGTCAAATGTCAATGTCCCGCGTATCAACCTATATATAACAAACATGTTTTAGATATGAACATAATAAAAACTTGTTCATCTATAATGGTGAAAGGAGAATGTCGAGAACCCGTACCAATTGCATCAAAACCAAATGTATCCCGTAAAAGTTTTTATATTTTATAAATGATATGATCATTTTCTTTAGTTTTAACAAATCAACAAATTATTTTTTTACTTGATCAATAATCAAGTAAAAAAATATTTAATTGATTTGGTTGCCGACGCACGCCTGATTAGACTGCAACAACCATTGATATATGATGATATACTGTTACTATGGTAACAACCCTATTTTTTTATTATTTAGACAGTAGAATTGACTAAAAACTTATTGGAGATTTTTTCACGTTTGTATTAACGCACTCACTTTAGTCTTGGTACCGAGCGCCATACATCAGACGGCATTGTCCTTTGTGTCATAAAACCGGATGTCGAAGTCAATGCCTACAAAAATGTTTTTGATTGGGTCTAGTTAGCAAAAATAAAGATTTTTTTTGAAGTTATGAAAGGGCTAAGTGTGCTCGGTTATGTCTTGCTCAGAAATACTTTTTATTAATGTATAAGGTTCTGTAAACATTGTTACAGACAGATAAATATCACAGGCATAAATGTTAAACTTGGTATCAGTTTTACGAAAGGTCAACCAACAGTTTTCCATTCATAATTGGTTTGCAAACAAATTATTTTGTTTTTTGTTTGGACGGAAACATTTCTTAGGAACCGCCTGTAGTGTAATAAGTTTTAATAAAAATCTAAACTTTTGGATTCTTGTTCAAAGGTTTTCACATGATGAAGCTCAGAAGTTTGAAACAAACTTACCAGAATTCTTGTAAACTTTTGTATCTTAAATTGCAAAAAACAACAAAAACACAGACTGTTTTGTAAAAGATATAACGTAATAAAAAAAATCGCCAACTGCGAGTTGGACTCGTGCACCGAGGCCGCAAGGGTTCCGTAGCAAACTTCCTTTTCTCTACAGACATTGCGTCTTGTCAAATTTCATAATGCTAGGTTTAGGGGCTTATTGATTCCCAAGCGATTGCTGATAAACGCTGCATAAACGGACGTATTTTTCATTGTCTTGACTTAGAAGTTTGATTTTTTTAACAGCCTCTTAAGATTGCAAATCTGAGTATTTGATACTAATTTCAAATTGCTTGATACCTTCACGCGTTCCTATGAAAAAGATCTTGATAGATACTGACGGACAACAACTTGATACTATAAGGGTTCCTTTTTTCCTTATGAGCTTAAGAGATACGGAGGCCTAAAAGTAGGTAACAGGTATGGCGGGGATTAATACCTTATTTATTTTCCATCAAGACACAGAATACAGAATATATATTATGATCAAGATTAACCTTTGGTATTGAACGTAAATCTACGCGAGACATGAATAGATTCTCTATTGTTGCTTGAATTCCTTGACAGGTTATTCTTTTGTTTTAACTTTACGGTAGGTAATCCTTACTCTGTAATGACGGCAATTCGTTATATTTTGATTAATTACCCTAACGTGCAGCTAGGAAGTTAATAATTAGTATTATAATAGTATAGTATTTAGCTTCTAAGAAAAGTTGAAGGCTCAACCGCAACTGATTAAAAAATATACGGCTGTAATTACGAAATGGGAATTCCCTTCATAACTTACCTTTAACGAGCACACAGTTAAGAAATAATCAGTTTAAGTATCAGTTAAATCGTACTTGCAAACGTATATTTTATAATCATAGCTTACGCCCGCGGCGGCCTCGCGTGGACCCGGTTAAAAAAGTATGTGTTAATCAAAAAATTATGTATAGGGACTTAGAGACACCCTAATCGGCGAGAAATATACAATAAAACCTATTCTCATGTCTACCATACGAACGGCCTCTGTGGCGCAGTGGTTGAAGGTCCGCCTGGGACGCAGAAGGTGGCGGGTTTGATTCCAGCTGCGGGACAAATGTTTGCATGTTCTGGAGATTGTCTCGGGTCTGGGTGTTCTATGTATGATAGGTATGTATTTACAAAAAAAAACATATATATGTAATATATCAATCATGTGGTTCCCTTATTACAAGCTTTGCTTAGTTTGGGGCTACATGATGCTGTGTGATAGTCCAACATTATTATTATTATGACACTTTATTAAACTTTAATACTCGTTAAAAAACATTTTTTACTATATAGTACCTAATATTATATACTTTATACATAAATAACAAAACGATATAGTAAAAATGTATAAAAACGGGAGACCACCGACCGCGGGGCAAGGCTCAAACGGTCATTGTTATTATAATTATTATACATAAAAATCCCCATCTCATCCCGCGCATCCTCGCTGCGCTCAACGGTCTCCATGATCTAAAAATTACGTCGTAATGTTTGAGATTCTATGAGCGTGATGTATGAAGGTAATTATGACTTTTTAACGTGTAATTTTATTTTTGACTTGATTTAATTTATTTTTCAATATTAATTTTGGTATTTCATTAATTATTTGATTTTGATTTGTTTAGTTAATGTAATTGGTTTTGTTAACGTTTTCATAAATACTATATTCTGTTTAAGTAAAATAACTATATTCTAAAAATAAAATACATAAAAATCGGTCAAGCCGTTTCGGAAGAGTGTATCGAAAGTTCTATATAATTATTTCGATGAGGGTTGGGCACAATTTTACCTCTTGAGGGCAGCTAGGTACCTTTTCGTTTGAAGCTAGAAGTTTTTGTTTTTAGGAAACTTGTATATTTTGAAGAAAAAAACAACACAATTTTCGGATTTTTTAAAAAAGAACACATTATTTAAAAAAAAACAAGATGATATCAATCGACTTTATTTCCCAACAGGAACACTTTACCAAATCAAATCTATAAGATTTGGCAATAATTTTATAAATAGTTTTCCATACGAATTCTACTGACAGCACCTTTTTTCGAAAATCAGAAAATGTGGTTGTTTTGTCTTAAAAATAAACTTACAGTTTCTTATGAACAAAATCTTCTCTTTTTATTTTCAAAAGATAAGGTAGCTGCCGTAGATGGGTTAAAATTTTGCCCTATGATTAAGATAGAAGATGACTGTTTATTTTCATTTACTTTTAGATAATTAAGCTCTAATAAAGGTATTATTATCGAAATTGATCAAAAATACTAGTTAGTTATTGTGAATGCCGTGTCCGCCTGTAATTCGTGGCTTTGTTCTTCTTAGAATGAAACTTTCAGTATAACCATCCAATGTATAGATATTTAAGCTGTTAGCGTTCCTATATAAATAATAAATAAAAACAATTACCTCTCCTCTTCGGCTTTTGCTCGCTGCGCATGCACCTGCCTCCGCATCTGTCCAATTTGCACCTCGCTTAGCTTCTCGCGCCGCGCACTGCTTGAAATATCAATTTACTTTATACATTTATTTACTGAAAGAATATTACAATAGTTTATTAGTAATGGGAAAAAATACTGTGAGTAAGTATCAATGTACCTAATGATTTTGTTAAATATTATTTTAACCAGAATATGAGTTCATGACACCACAGTTGGTCACTAGCTCATACGAAGAAGAAGAAGAAGAAGAACCAGAAAATAGCGTAAGCACAATAGCACATTTCACAATATGCAATAGTTTGTATGTTTGTTCCCACTCAACTCCATACCGTAACGGCTGAAATGATTTGGATGAAATTTAGTATACCTATACTTAGTTTGTGATCTGGATTACTACATAGGCTACATTTTATCTAGGTACGACGCGAGTGAAGCCGTGGGCCTAAGCTAGTCTGATATAAATTAAATAAATAATGTTTTTTTTACACATCACCGAGCCTCAAATTGAGCAAAAAGTAAGCTAAAAAAGGCTCTTGTAACTAGAAAAAACCGGCCAAGTGCGAGTTGGATTCGCATACTAAGGGTTCCGTACTGTTGTATGGCAGCCCTACTTTAATAAATGTTTTTATTAGTATTAGTATTTGTTGTTATATCGGCAACAGCTACACATCATCTGTGAAAATTTCAACTGTCTTGCTATCACGATTCATGAGATACAGCCTGGTGACAGACAGACATACGAACAGTGGAGTTCTAGTAATAATAATAAAAGTTACTTTTAAGAAAATGCTTTTTTCATTATCTCTACGACAATTTTTGTAAAATACCTAAAATTTAAGGTATTGCACAGCGCCCACCTTGTATACGAGATTGATTTAGGTAATTTGGTGTGTGGTTACGCTTTCTGTGGTTATGAGCAAACTATTCGCAATCTTACTCGGAATAATTAGGGTATGACCGCATAGTTAGTATAATTTGACTCACTTTAAGTTTTGTTGGATCTCGTCATAGTTGACATAATGCCCGGTAGGACCCCATGCGCTGTCCATTGCCTGCGAACAAACAGAACGTGTTAAATGTAAGCTTTATTTACATGACAAAACCAAAAAGAAATACGAAAAGGTTTCACCTTTCCCGCAAGGCATGATTGTATGACATCGTTGTCCACCTTTGACGTTGCTAGTGAGTGAAGGTGAGTGTATTTATTTCGTCATTAAATTAAATAACAAATTCACAAAATATAACTAATATTATACAAACACTATACTACCTTAGGATTTTAATAATAGAATTCGTAAGTTAATATTTGTGTTCAAGAAGTTACGTTATATTGCGGATCTGAAAATAATTAAACAAGTTTACTTTGCACTATGCCAATCAATTATAACTTATTGTATAACAACATGGGGTGGAGCTGGTAAAACTTTACTACTAACAACAGAGAGAGCTCAAAGAGCAATTCTCAGTGGCCACTTGCCGTCCTTTCATATTCCCAACTAGTCTTTCATATGAATCTTGTGGAGTGATAACAGTTAGGCAGCTATTCATAATAAGTATAGTACTAAAAAAGCACGCAGCCCTTCCCTACAGCACTGGGCTTACTAATAAAAGACGGAAAGATATAGTTTGCCCCAAACAATCAGGCTCATACTCGTTTACATCCAAATGCTATATGTTCCTTGGTCCGCTCCAAGAAAAATGTTAGGTACGAGCTGAATGACACTAAATTGCGTCGCAGATAAAGTAGCTATTTTTTTTTTGATCATTTTGCGGAGTGAAAATTCTTTTCCTTTTTCTATTCTGTGCCTGTACATAGAAAATGTAATACAGGAAACAAAATAAATTACTGTCTTAACATTATAAGTCAGTAGTGTCAGCATATGGTGTTGTCAAGTTAAACTTACTTTATAAATAAAATAATTCCTTCCTTCTTCGTATAAGCTAGTGGCCAACCCTGGTGTTGGGGTTTTTAGGCTGCCCAAAGGCCTCCGACACGGCTTAACGACTGAAAAAGCTGGGACCAACGTCTTAACGTGCCTTCCGAAACACGGAAGCCCTCAAATATAAATGACACTAAACGGTCACCAATCCAAGTAGTGACCGGGCGGAGTGATGCTTAACCAAAGTAATCTGGCAAGAACACCGAAGTAGGCCACGCCATGAGCGCTTCAATAAAATAATGGTGATTTGGACTATGGTTGTCAACAAGTTTTGAGAACCTCAGTAAAAAATACGTGATGCAAAACTTTTTTCCAAAAACTTATAGGTTAATAAAGTGTTGTTGACAGCCCTAAAATTAGGGCAGAGCCTACGAATTTAAACTCACCCTATATCATCATCATCAGCCTATAGCAGTCCACTGGACATAGGCCTCCCATAATGAGCGCCATTGTGCACTGAGCTCGACGCATCCAACTTCTACCAACAGTCTTAGTCTTAAACTTCACCACGTATCACCAAGGGGGAGGGAGGGGTTAAAAAATGCTAAAAAAAATCACGTGATTAATTGACGGCCCCTTACCCTATATAAGGTGTGTTTAAAATGAGCAACAATATCATGAGCTGGGTACCTGATGTGAGGGTTGGTTCCTGGCAGGGGGGGAGCGGTATGAAGGTGGCGCGTGCGGCCGCCGTTCAGACTTGTTCAGACGCTCGCTGCTGTTGCTGCCTTGTCGCGAGTGCTGATGACTCTCAGCTCTGAACCAAACACAACATGTTTAATAAAAAACTGCACTAAATAATTGCGTTTTTGGTTTTTTACTACTAACAATCAACCTAACCTAAATGTACATTTATGGCGTAGGTATATAAAGATACCTGTTATTTTTGGAGTCAGTGTCAGCCTTTTTAGAAGTCAGTTAATGAGAACCTTCTCCATTTATGAAGTAGGTTTAGCTATATTAGCAAGTTTTTACTGTCCCGAAAGCGGTGAAAGCGAAGAGCCATAGTGGACTGATAGGTAACCCAACTTATTCGTTTTTAAATTTATGTGCGCATTACCATAAAATCAGAAGATTGCCTGAAAGAGATCGCTATAAGTGATAAGGCTGTTCACTGCACAAGCAAGGACAGTTTTATACAATGAAAGAAATTTCACTACAGAAACCCATTAATGGACATATGAACGCGCTATCGAAGCGTTTAGAGAAATTAACCAGATTCGTTCTGAATTATCATAAGTTATGATGGATTTTGGACTCATTTCTTCTTTTTTCTATTTTTTAAATGGGTGATTTTTTTGATGTCACCTAATAAAAAAAAGCATAATTTAAAATTTTGGTAAAACACGACGGTTAAAAAGCAATTGAAAAAGGATGAAATAATTAAAAAATCCTCGACTTAAAAAAGAAATATACTTATAACTTAATGAAAAACCCAAGAATATCAGTCAGGGGCTGCCATTAAATGAACTATGTAGTTTTGCAGTTTTATGTAACGTGAATATTATTTAGAGTTTTTTAACGCTATATTATATATACCCTTAAGCCGTGCCCCTACGGAACTACTATGGGGGACCTTTAGAATTTGATGACGATACTTATTTTTATTTACGATGAAATTTGAAAATAATGATGTTTTTCAAAAATTTTAATTTTGCTTTTTTTTTATCTTTTTAGAGAGCATAGATATTAAAATATATTACTGCAGCGCCCTCTAGTGAATTACTACCGTAACATCTCAAAGAGGTTGGGTTTTTTTTTCTAAATCTATGTAACATCTATTTAAGAACCCACACTAATGAACCACAAACTGCATCAAAACCGGACTATAGTAGTTTTGGTTTTGCACAAACAAATGTTTCCTGCAGCGCCCCCTGGAGAGTTGTCACCGTAACACCTATCTAAGAACATGCACCAATCAAACCCGGACCCATAACTATTCTGTGCCATGACTGAAAACTGCATCAAAATAGGACAAGTAGTTTTGGAGGAAATGGCAACATGGATTTGCAAAAACAAACAACCCCTCACCCCAAACGCATATACCGTCTCCGTTCGGTCGTGGGTAATTAAATTACTAAAATAAATCAACATGTTGACTGCGTGCGGATCGGGTCATAGACACAAGCCAATTTCACCATGTTTTCGAAGTTTTTAAGCTGTTTGAACTGTTGGAAGGCCTCCGATATGGCTTTTATGCATTTTTCTTTTCATGTAATTTCTGATCCGATGAAATAAGATTAGAAGACTGATATAGAAGACATCCATAAAATTCCAGAAATCGAGTGACCTACTCCCTTCTAAGACCATTAGGCTCCCCGCACACGTCAGACTTTTTGTAGGACAGAAAATCGGACAGATAGGGAGGAGCACGTCATCGACAGAGCGTAGGTATACCAACCAGGTTGGATTAACGGAGGAAGTAAGGCCTTAAGAGCTAAAATGGCTGGAATTGGATTCTACGGATTGATATATGTATTTAGTGCTATATTTTTTCGTAAAATTCATAGTTTTGGAGTTATGGCACTTTCAAATATGTATAACTATTATTGATTAACTAACTATTGGCCTCATGCACAAGCTCGATGTCCACAACGATGTCGTTCAATGAACGTCAATTCACAAACTGTCATAGTTTGTTAAAACAGGATCGGTCTCAATCATTTTTGTTTGCAAAAGTGATACCCGATCACCCAGCTGGTATTAAGTGGTAACCAATAACTATTACAAAGAATTGGATCGCATGTCACGGATGTTTGGAACGGGCCCAACGATGCAAAACCCTGCGTCCATCAATTTGAGGCATGGGGTTGTACAGCACACAATAGAGTAGGTACACCCAATTCACGCTAAATTAGCGATGTTACGACTCGATCTACCAACCCGGGTCAAACCGGGTTGAGCTCCGAACCGTTCAAGTCGATTTGAACCGATGTCAAATCGATCTGAACGAGCTGAGGTGAGCGAGCGGTTTGTTGATCGCTGTCCCTCTTCTGCTCACGCGCGGCGCGGTTCAGCCCCGCGAGTCGGTACTTCGCTCGGCGTCGCCGGCGCGGCGGTCGGTCGGTTCAACTCGGTTCTGCCGAGCCGAGTTGAACCGACCGACCGTTGTGGCTGAGCAAGTGCAGCGAATGTTTGTAATGTTTAGTGTTTTGTTGCGTTCAGTTAGTTGGTTATTTTATTTTATATCAAAAGGTTGTTTTTTTTATTTTATTTGTAAAAAGTGAACTACTTTCAGTACAAATTATTGCTTGATCTTAGTTAAAAATACATAGCTTAGAAATAGATGCATAGAAATAAAGAGCTTTGAGTTGAATTTTTAATTTTACCTCCCTCAGGGCTATGAAAATATGAAAAAAATGACTTTATAAAGTCGATTTTAATTCGTTCTTGGTCTCTACCAGAAACGAGTTTAATTTTTATTATTAATCGGGTTTCATTATCATAAAATTCTAACATGTGCTAAGACCGCAAAAATCTAAGTAAACCGGGTTAAAATTGAAAACGAGATAAACCGAAATGACCAAGTCGATGCGATGAACCAATTTGTATTAGATTGGTTCGTCGCATCGACGTTGTCATTTCGGTTTGTAACTCGGTTTCAACCCGGTTTACATAGATTTTTTCGGTTCGGTTTACAACTCGGTTTGCATGTTCCTTCAACCCGGTTTGAGTCGGTTTGAAAAATTTTGAGATCGTTACATCATTACGCTAAATAGTCTCCAAGGCAATTAACGATGTTTCAAAATAATTCTCGTAACATCGATGTATCGACATTTGGGAAGACTTCATCGATGTTTTCTCGCTAAACATCGATGAATATTGATCATCCCTATCGGACATCGCCATCGGCATCCTGTAGCAGGTGCGCCTCTATCAACCCTTTAAAATAGTGAAGGAAAATGTTGCAAGGAAACCCGCGGTATAGTCCGCTCTAAATTTGTATTGCATGCCTTTCCTGTGTGAACGACCGACTAGGCTGTGAGGATTGTATAAGTGTTGAACAAGCTTACTCGATTTTTATATTATAAAAAGTCAAAAATACTTTTATTTCCTTACAAAGTTATTATATTACATGGTTTTGAATCTCCTCTTTTAAGTTGCATTAACCTGTGTTAGAGGAGGGGACTCCTCTTTATGGTGGTCAGTCTTAACTAAGCTAGGTGACTAAGTATAAAGTATATTTTAATCACATTATGGTAAATAAATTTACATAAGAATACTCTTAAGTATATATTATAACGAGAAAGTTTGTAATGATGTATGGATGTTGGATGACACTTGGAATATAGGTACCTACATGGATTGTGACCTGGATTAACACACCTGGGTACTTTCTAGAGCGAAACCACGTCTGACGTTAATTTAAAGTACATTACTGCAGCGGCCAGCAAAAGAGGCATTGATGGACGAACGTGTAAATGTGGGCCGAGGAGGCACACATACGTGAGTCCATCAATGCCTCGTTGTGGCCAAGGCTTATATAGTACTTTTCTCAAATAATGCGCGGAGATTAAAACTAATTAGTTCATAGGCAGAACGTGTTGTTATTTTTCAATAAACAGCATTCTTAGCGAGCCAGTTCGAAATTTAAATAAAACGTTTAGTTACCTCCTTGGTTGCCATGATTCGGAGTAAAAGATCGTTCCATTTTTAAATAACACGACAGATATGATCAGTTCACAGTTTACATAGTAATTTATTTGGCCGCAAAACACGACAGATATGGATTGTCATACAACTTTTGCCGGCCGCTGCTCGCATGTAATCGGGCAGTACAGCAAATTCGGTTTATCTCGAAGAAGGTTGTCAAAATAATGCTCAAATTTCCAAGCATGTTTGAGAAAACTATATTTTACACAAATATACGGGTTTCGGATTTTTCCCTTTACTTTTGGTATAAGACATTGCTTCTTGCCAAATTTCATGATTCATGATAGGTCAGCGAGAAAATAGGTTTTAATTTCCTTGGTGTCAAAATATGCGGCATACTTTCACAGCTGTAAAGGATTGCAGACCGTTTTTTCACAGCTGTAAAGGATTACAGATAATTTTTTCACAGCTGTAAAGGATTGCAGACCGTTTTTTCACAGCTCTAAAGGATCGCAGGCCTGAGTATATGTTATTAATTTTAATTTTATATCTCCACGCGTTACTGCGAAAAGGGCCTTGACTGGCACACAGACGGACAATGAAGTGATCCTAAAGGGGTCCTTTTTTCCTTCCCCAAAGGGTAAAAACGGGACCGTATTACTAAGACTACACTGTCGTCTGTCACCAGGCTGTATCTCAAGAACCGTGATAGCTAGATAGTTGAAATTTTCACAGAAGATGTATTTCTATTGCCGATATTACAACAAATAGGTACCTACTAAAAACAGAATATTTTCTTTTGAGGTACGGAATCCCAAAATTTTCAATTTTCCTTATAAAAATACCTTTGTTGGTTCGGTGGGTTAGCCTCTTCTGTTCGTTCGTCTATCCTCAGCCTCTCTAGCGCTTCTCTCGATATTGACTTCTCCGACGCACGTCCAGGTTGTGTCCTTCCGTAAATTTCTCCTTCCGGTTTTTTGTGGGGCTTGCCTATCCTGTTAAGAGATAAAAATAGATATTATTTGTTTATTGATATATGGCACACAAAACACACAAAACTTTCGCATTCACAATATCTGGCTTACCTATTTATTATACATATTTTTTATTTATTTTTACATATTACATACATTATACATATTTAAAATAACTAAACTAGTATTAAGTATATAACTAAATAGGTATTTAAGTACTAATTTTTGGCATGCACCTTATCTATCATTCAACTTTTGTTAAACACTTGCTTTGTTTACCACCATCTAATTGTTTCGCAAAATATCTCGACATGTAGGTTTAGGTATATGTTGTATACATATAACAATTTATGTAAATCTTTTTATCATAATGTGTTTAAAATACTTTATTTATAGTCACCTAGCTTAGTTAAGACTGACCACCATAAAGAGGGGACTCCTCTAACACAGGTTAATGCAACTTAAAAGAGGAGATCCCAACTCATGTAATAATTACTTTGTCAGAAAATAAAAGTTTTTTTTTTTAAACAAACTATAATCAGATAAAAACAATACATAATCATTTAAATTATTAGGCGTAGGTCACACATATCGGGCGCGGACATGGCGCGGACATGGCGCGGACGTGGCACGGACGTGGCGAGGACATGGCACGGGCATGGCGCGGACATGGCTCGGACATGACGCAGAAATGACGTGACAGAGGCACATGTGTAGTGCAGTCTGTTGTCCGATATCGATGTGTCAGCATGTCATCCTCAGAAGACGAAGATGCTCTTGCTCTCGTGCATACAATAAATTAATATCAGATCAGGGCCCGTACAACCCCGATTTCGAGTTAGTTGCTTCGAAAGTGAAACCCCTTCATTGGGTTATACAGTTCGTTTGGGTATTCTCCTCCTAACACAAGCGAAAGTGTAACCCGTTCCTTTTGGTTTTCAGTCAGTTTGAGTTTCAGTGAGTCAACCTCATAACAGGGTAACCTGTTATGAGGTTAAACGAATGAATGGAGTTACCTCTTGATAGGTTTTTTTTGAATGTTACACAATGGTTATCATTACGCCTGACACTGGGTGGGGGAATTTAGATTTTGACTCTTGATTTATGTCGTCAATCATTAGGTATAAGTTCGGATCGCTTTATTTGGTTGAAGGAAGAGCGTCACTGCATTAAAGATCTTAAAATAAGAAACTAAAAACTGTCATGTAAGCTAGTAACGGATAACGGAACGCAAGTAAAGGATGAGTAGTTCTCGAGATATGGTCGATTTAAGTTTGACAGCTGTCATCGAAAATTAAGGTCTTGTCAATAGCTATCATTTGAGCTACTAAAGGCAAGTCTAAGATGAGTAGTTATCGAGATATGGTCGATTTAAGTTTGACAGCTGTCATTGAAACTTAAGGTCTTGTCAATAGCTATCATTTGAGCTACTAAAGGCAAGTCTAAGATGAGTAGTTATCGAGATATGGTTGATTTAAGTTTGACAGCTGTCATCGAAAATTAAGGTCTTGTCAATAGCTATCATTTGAGCTAGTAAAAGCAAGTCTAAGATAAGTAGTTCTCGAGATATGGTCGATTTAAGTTTGACAGCTGTCATCGAAAATTAAGTTCATGTCAATAGCAATCATTTGAGCTAGTAAAAGCAAGTCTAGGATGAGTAGTTCTCGAGATATGGTTGATTTAAGTTTGACAGCTGTCATTGAAAATTAAGGTCTTGTCAATAGCTATCATTTGAGCTAGTAAAAGCAAGTCTAGGATGAGTAGTTCTCGAGATATGGTCGATTTAAGTTTGACAGCTGTCATCGAAAATTAAGGTCTTGTCAATAGCTATCATTTGAGCTACTAAAGGCAAGTCTAAGATGAGTAGTTATCGAGATATGGTCGATTTAAGTTTGACAGCTGTCATCGAAAATTAAGGTCTTGTCAATAGCTATCATTTGAGCTAGTAAAGGCAAGTCTAAGATGAGTAGTTCTCGAGATATGGTCGATTTAAGTTTGACAGCTGTCATCGAAAATTAAGGTCTTGTCAATAGCTATCATTTGAGCTAGTAAAAGCAAGTCTAAGATAAGTAGTTCTCGAGATATGGTCGATTTAAGTTTGACAGCTGTCATCGAAAATTAAGTTCATGTCAATAGCAATCATTTGAGCTAGTAAAGGCAAGTCTATGATAAGTAGTTCTCGAGATATAGTCGATTTAAGTTTGACAGCTGTCATCGAAAATTAAGGTCTTGTCAATAGCTATCATTTGAGCTAGTAAAAGCAAGTCTAAGATAAGTAGTTCTCGAGATATGGTCGATTTAAGTTTGACAGCTGTCATTGAAAATTTATTCCAATTTTATTATAATATAATTATTATTGCGTAAAATAAACAATTAGTAGTCTGCATTTCCACCCTTAATGCTTAGAACACAATTACCGCAATTATTTTTAATCTTTTGACCGAAATTCTTTTCTCCATTATCTCCTATAACCCACTTATAACCCGTGTTACAATGATAAAAAGGGTAACCCTAAGGAATGGGTTTTGGAATAATACTATTGATAACCCTCATAATCAGATAACCTAATCAAAAGGGTTTTGAATTGTTTAACCTATCAAATAATAGTGTAAACCATACGGAGAGGGTTAACTAAACTTTTGGAAAAACCCTGCCGAAAACCTCTTCATCGGGTTACCAAATCGGGCCCTGATACAGTTGAAGAAAATACGCGCAAACGAATTTGCACAAGGATCAGCTAGTATTACCATGGGTATTACATAAAAAAATCTTAGTACCGGTTTAATCTCTCTCCGATTTCCAGCCACAATTTATCTTGAACATTTCAGTTACAATAATTGGAACGACAATGATCATAAAGCGTTGCATATTTTACAATCAATTCAAAAAATTCAATATTAAATTCGATATCGTCATTCGTCATGCATTTTTACATCACTAACGGACATATGTCGCAAGCAAGTACATACTACGAACTGGCGGCCATCTGACGCCCATCTGGCGGCGATCGGGCGCGGGCGCCGAAATGACGCGTCATACGTCCGATCAACGACATACCGTGTGTCCTAAATTGTGCTTTATTTCCATGCATTTTGTATGAAATTTGAATGGAATAGGAAACCGCCTGTGCCATGTCTGCGCCATGTCCGTGCCCGATGAATGTGACCTCGTCGGACGCAGACAAGGCACTGGCGGTTTCTTATTCCATTCAAATTTCATACAAAATGCATGGAAATAAAGCACAATTTAGGACTCACGGTATGTCGTTGATCGGACGTGCTTATGACGCGAAGTCGTCGAGCTAAATTGTGCTTTATTTCCGTGCATTTTGTATTAAACTTCAATGGAATAGGAAAGCGCCCGCGCCATGTCCGCGCCAGGTCATACAGGTGAGGCCTACGCCCTAGAGCTAGATGATATTCCTAAATAAGTGTACACAGCATGATTACAACGATAAAAACAAGCAATGAAGAAATGAAAGAAATTAACACAAACATGGCAATTTACTGACAGAATACATTTTGAATTTTAAAATGCATTTTAAACAAAGACAATCTGTTATCAAAAATATCGACTGAATCTCTATTGTCAATCAATAACTCCTTGTAAAGACGGCACTTAATTCACATTCCGTGCCTCGGAAGGTACGTTAAGATGTTGATCCCGGCTTTTCAGTCGTTAAGCCATGTCGGAGGCCTTCGGGCGGCCTAAAAACTCCGACACCACAGTTGGTCACTTGCTCATACGAAGAAGGTATTATGTATCACGTAGCCCCAAACTAAGCAACGCTTGTATTATTGTAACCAAATGACCTTTTTTTTGTAAATACATAACATATACAAGTTTTCAGAGAAATCCAAGATTCAAATGATTATTAGAATACATAATTATTTTTACAATTAGGTCTTATAGCTATATTTATAATAGTACATGTATTCAGCCTGCATGTAGGCAAGCAATGTGGTTGGAGACAGTTTCATCCCAAGCTTTTATTAGTAGTAGAGTTATTTGTGTTCTCTGTGTTTCGGTTCGAAGGGTGTGGGTATCGGTGAAATTACAGGCACAAGAGGCTTATCATCTTCATGCCTCAAGTTGATGGTCGCAGGGCGTTGCATTGTAGAGCAGGTTCCAAAAAAATATGATATACGATGCAATGCTTTGTGATTCCATCTTCAAGTAACATTTAAAAAAAAGCTTTATTATTATAGGCTATAAATAATGAAAAAAATTACCTGAACATAGTCGTTAACGACTTGAGCAGCGAAGGCTTCTTGTGAGATAACGATGACTGTTGCGGTGACCCCCTGATTATTTCCGGTCCGCCATGATTGTCGTCCGTCAGCCAATGTTTTAAAGCTGAATTACAAAAATCAGATGAAAAAAAACATGAATAAATATTGTGTCTAATAGAAAAAAAAATCGGTTAAGTACTATACCTGTACGTGTATGTAAAAAAAACGCTGTTAGAAGTGGAGATGGTGTGTTAGCGCACGGGTAAATACCATCGAGATATTATACTCTAGAGTGGAAAACGTGGAAAAAAGTGTCTGCAATTTGGTTCAATTCAATCAATTTGGTTTTGTCAATTGCGCGGTCTTTAAACACCTTTCAAGCGACATAAAGTCTAAATTAATGCAAATTTGGCATTTTGAAGTTTATTTATGTGAAACACGCTTGGACGATTTTTGTTAGACTGTCACTATATAGTGTTCTATATAATTATCTCGATTCTTTTAATTATATTCTTTCCATTCTTAGTTGTCTGGAAAAAATCGCTTTAAGCGATAAGACCGCCCATTGTACCAACATTACTATTTCATATCTCTGTTTTTGTAAAATTTTGGTGTGCAATAAAGAGTTCATCTATCTATCTATCTGGATGGTTATTTATTTATTTATTTAATAGGAACGCTAACAGCTTAAATATCAATACATTGTAGAGTTACACTGACAAAGTTTTCATTCTGATATAGAAACCAATTACAGGCGGACATGGTTAATACCGATAAATCGCCTTATGCGCAGATTACCGACAGCGTTCTTTTTACATGACACGACCTATCTAACTGATACTCGACCACGAATACTAGCGAAAAAGTATTTGTATAGTAGACATACAATTTGGAACAATGAGAAAGCATATTTCAAAATAACGCTTTGTCATTGGCCAACATTTTTCGTTACGCTTACGATAAGCCTGATTGAAATATTCGTAATCGCCCGACAGTTATCCACAATTCCACAGCAGTAGCCTGTATAGCATTTCGTTTTCGAGTTAAATTTTAAAGTTACTTTCCTCGGCAATTACCTGGCTCTTTTGAGTGAAAAATATGGCAATCTGCAAGAACATTATATTTTACCTATACGTCGTTTGATCAGTTTATATTCGAATTTAATTCAGTAATGTCCATATCACAACCAGACCACACCAGCCTATATCAGTCCACTGCTGGAAATGTGCCGGATTCAAGGGGGTGCACTTGCACCCCCCTGTTAGGAAAGAAAATTATATTTTTTTAATAACTTCGGTCACAGATTAGGTACTTGTATCGAACGATGAACAAAAATTGTTTTATGTGACTTATAACCAATTTAAGGTCGCGGACCCCTTTAGAGACTTAGGAGCCGAGTATTTTTTACACGCGTTTAGTGCGGCAGTAGAGTAATAGGTAAGTGTAGATGTAGACGAATCTCCCTGATAAAAATCTTGGCGGCGCCCATGGCTGGACATAGGGCCCGCCCTCTAATAAAGGGGGATATGCCAATAATCACAACGCTGGACACGCCGGTTGGGGACTTATAGCATACATTAAAATTGACTTTTGAACGTTTGCGTATTGTGCAACTAGTACTTAGGGGTATCGAAGAAAAATCTAAATAATTATATGGAAGAGAATAAGCAAAAAGGTTTTGGATGGAAGAATGTTCTTGAAATCACTTACGTGGGTGTGCTCGTGCGTAAATAGGTTCGTTATACGGATTCCTTTGGATTTCTTGAACAGCCGTCTGCAGAGATTCCAGGCTCGAAGATTTTCGCATTCCTAACGACGGGCCTACTTGCATTGCTAAAAGACAAATGAAAAATACTGTTTATAGAAAAATAGCAAAAATTGTACGGCCTTTGTGGCACAGTAGGAAAAGGTCCGCCTGAGATGCGGAAGGTTAGGGAATCAAACCCGCAACCTTCCGCATCGCCGGGAGACAAATTTAGGCATGTTAATATATGAGTAGTAATGCAGTACCTATCCAGTTGTTCCCACTCAACTCCGTAATGGCTGAACGGATTTTGATGAAACTTGGAATAGACAGGCATTTGGATGAAACAGTTTGTGACCTGGATTAACATATAGGCTACAGCAGTTATCTCGGTATCATGTGAGCGGAGCCGCGAGCGAAAGCTATCAGATCTTTTTCCCTCTGACGTTAGGGTTCAAACAAACGATGCCATATTGCCCACTACTTCGCCCCATCGACCAATCCTAGTGGAATCGGACCCTAAAATATGAAATACGTCCCTACTTGCAGCAAAATTCAGAGAGATAATAAGACATTAATGCTGTACAATCTAGGAGTCTTCAAATCCAGAGATAAGACCACATCTTCAGTAGAAGTAGTAAGTACAGTGCCACAATTATAGCGAATCTTAATTTAGCGAATCGGAAATTAGGCTTCTGTCAGCGCCTAATTTCCGATTCGGAACTGGGCGCCAAGCTAAAATTGTGGCGCTGTAGTTGATATTTACAATTGATCGCCTTTATTTCCTTGATCTTCTTGTAAGTGCCGGTTTGCTTGGCGTCCATTGCCGCGTGCCGTTTCTCCGACATCGACCGTCTGCCGACCGCATCGCGACTGAACCCCGCGCCACTCTCGCTGCCCGACTCGCCTGTGCTACCCCTGACAAAAAAAAACAACATTTTTAGCATTATTAAAGTATCATAAACATTTCGACTCAGTTGGGGTTTTTGAAGCGGTGACCTTTCCATAAAACTATATATTTTCGCTCAGTCCAAGGAGATTGTATTAGGGAGTACGCGTTTTGAACAAAAATCAGTGCCTTGTTTTTCTAAATAAACTGCCCAAAGATTATATGTCGTATTACGTTGGACTCGTACTTGGTCGGTTTTATTTTCGTATTTTCAGTCTCATATCTAATAATACCTAAGGTGATGCCTTCGACAAAACATTACCTACCATTAAAAGGCATTATTTTTACGTACTTCGGTTAGCAATCGATCTGGCTTATCAAACACACCACGTCCGTTATTTAGAGTGACAAGATGTAAAATAAGAATAACGTTGAACAAAAATAAACCGCCCGAGAGCTGAACTTGTCCCGAGCAAATTACTAACTTAAGAAATGGGCATGTACCGCGGTTAATATTACAAAAGATTATATATGTACTTTGCGGCGATATGAAATCGTATCAAATCATATGAAACTTACTTTCAGTGCACTGTTTTATTGTACATGTCTACTAACAATATGGTGTATGCAACACCTCACACGATTGCTCTGTCTAGACGAAATCGTTGAACGACCATATGGATTTATAGACTGTGGTAAAACTATGTATGATCGTTGAGTATTAAGACCAATATATATCCAAGACCAGTTTAAACAAGGTATTATTGATTTAGGTTAGGCCCTATAGTCGAGAATGTAGATGTAGATTCTAGGAATTTTGTTTCTTTAACGTGGTGAAACGCCTAGAATTTTTGTGTTTACTTTCTCTTATGTTTTCAGATCAATCACAGATATAGAAGAGAACTAGATAAAGCCTTAAAATTCACTATGTTCTGAACATCAACTCGTATGACTGATCTCTACTTTCTTATGTAAAATATCATCACTTAGAAAGGGACGCATACTTATACCAATGCGACTTCAAAATAGATCTAAAAGTTGTTCGTACCAAGGCGCTCAAACAAAATTCTATGCAGTTTCATAGAAATGCCCTGGTACGAAGTCGCAGCAATCGCATTGAGATAAAGTATGCATCCCTTTCTAGCACATGATATATGGGCATAAGAAAGTAGAGATCGGCCGTCTGAGTTGACGTTCAGAACATAGTGAATTTTAATAGCTGTCTTCTATAACAACTATGAAACCAAAGGCAGATTATTATCAGTTGTTTCAAATAAAATTGCTGATTCAAATAAAAAAATAATCGTCATCTTGAAAATGCTTCTCAAAATTAAGCATTGCTTATAATTATTTCTGTCACTGTTTTTTTAGTATCCAACGGTAAGAGGTAGCAGTTTTATAGGTAACGCCATAATATTCTAGATAATTTATATAGCTTAAAGTGTGGTATTTTTTACAAGTTGATAGGGCGCTGTAGTGCCTGGAATATGGTTAGATTTAGTAAGTTAAGCCCGCCTAGCACCTAATACCATCTCTCTCTCAGCTTAGTCACACGAAACACAATTGATAATGTGTGGGACTGAAGAAACCACGCATTTCCTCACTATGTTTTCCGTCACCGTTTTGAGCACGTGATAACTTGCACATAGAATTTTCGAAACATTGATCATGGTAGATCTATGAAAAACTTTAGTCGACTCCATGATAAGTGTAAGTAAACCTAGCAACAGTGGGTAGGGCTTACTTTATTTCCAACGACAAAAGCATCACTAGCAAATAATTCTCGTAGAGACCTTTAGTTATACGTCCTATAGAGTGGTGTAGCTACAAAGCTGAGATGGGTCCTTTTTTTGGCCTGCACATCACGGTAGACATTAAGATTTTTATTTTTTGTTTAACTCATTTTATTTTTTATTTTTGTTTTCCTTTCTCATTATCTCACTAATTAAGTTTATGTATTCTACGTGTGTGTATGTCAAAAATAAATGCGTATCTTATCTTATCTTATATAATTATGTTTTAGCAAGATAATCATCACATAATAAAGTTCAAAGATTTACTTACTTAGCCGTCGTGGTTCCATAATCCTCTTCAATAATAACATTATGGTGCGCTGGCGGTGACCGCGACATATGCACATGCCCCAGATTCTGTCTGAAATGGTGGCCGTTCACAACTGGCGCGTCTGTTTGAGTTGCCATATAATAACTCTCATTCCTTAGTCCAGTTAATCTGTCTATGACAGGGTTCCATCCATCCAATCTGCTCCATTCGAAGCTATCTCGCTTTGTATCGTGGGGAACTTCGTCTCTTTCTAAATAGCCTTTACTATCGTCTGATTGGTTTGACCAGCTGTTGTTGTTTATAGTGACTATTGAGGCATGTTTCTTAGAGCTTCTTACATCGTGGTTGAATTCGTTGTGGTTGATCTCGTTATCTGTTGCTTCGTTCGCGTTTGCGTCATATTTGAAGTTATCTGGTTTGTTCTCTTTGTCATTTGATGTGTAGATGACTGTGTTGAATTGTGAGTTTTCATTGGAGGTGGTTGTATCGTTTCCGTTTGGTGGGGTGTCGTCTTTCCAACGCGCTGAGTGGTCGTTATTATCTGTGGAAGGAAATTTTCAGGAAACTGTAATTATTATTCATGAAAAAAAAATCTAACGGAAACATATTTACAGGTTTCCCTGTAAGATCCCTGAAGGATCATTTAAACACTCAAGTACTTTGTAGTATTTCCTTACGTACCCTGGTTATTTCCTACTGTATGATCACTTGCTAATTAGCAGTCTATAGGTTTGGGTACTTTACCTCATCCGTTAATGCTTAACTTTTACTTAACTATTCTGGGACAAATTTCCCGCACTTATAATTTAATGTAGTTAACAAAACATGTTTCTTATTTCATTTATGCAAAACTATGCTGGATTTAGGAGCATAATTAAGTTCGAACATCTTCATCATATCATTCATATCATAAAGTATCCCAAAGTATTAAAACTGATTCATGACAAAAAATGTATCGACCCATAAGAAGTTAAGTCAATAAAGTTGCCTGTTCTTCTAGCTATGGTGTCAATATAGTTACCTGTTCTTCTATCAATGGTGTCAATAAAGTTACCTGTTCTTCTAGCTATGGTGTCAATATAGTTACCTGTTCTTCTAGCTATGGTGTCAATATAGTTACCTGTTCTTCTAGCTATGGTGTCAATATAGTTACCTGTTCTTCTAGCTATGGTATCAATATAGTTACCTGTTCTTCTAGCTATGGTGTCAATATAGTTACCTGTTCTTCTAGCTATGGTGTCAATATAGTTACCTGTTCTTCTAGCTATGGTATCAATATAGTTACCTGTTCTTCTAGCTATGGTGTCAATATAGTTACCTGTTCTTCTAGCTATGGTGTCAATATAGTTACCTGTTCTTCTAGCTATGGTATCAATATAGTTACCTGTTCTTCTGGCTATGGTGTCAATATAGTTACCTGTTCTTCTGGCTATGGTTAGGGATATGCTGCCTTGCTGTTGCGGCCGAGAGTGTAGCAACGCCCTTCGCAATGTCTCCATCGCTTCTGCATTCGATTGGCCCACCAATGGCACGCCGTTTACACTTAACAACTGGTCGTTCGTATGTAACCTGCAAATACATTATTTTATGATAAATGAATTTGGAACAAGCTTAAGGCTCACCTGATGTTAATTGGTAACCATTACTCATAACCAAGTATTGGTTCGTAGGTCATGAATGTTGGTAATACTACGATTTAACTTCTTCTTCTTTGTATGAGTTAGTGGCCAACTCTTTTAGGCCACCTGAACGGCTCCGACATGGCAAGCCGGGACCAACATCTTAACCCTTCCGAAGCACGGAAGCGCTCAAATCTAAATGCCACTAAACGGTCAGCCATGCCATTAAGTGATGACCAGGCGTAGTGAGGCATTTACCACCTGCACAGTCAAATCCTCTGATCATCGACGGACAGTAGCGTCCAGCGAGAAGCTGTGCCTATGAGCATATCACCGCTCAGTTAGTTCAATTCGTTTTCAGGAGTGATATTATGTCTATTGGGTTGTACTGATATAGGTTGGTGTTGATATCTTTTGATAATAATATGTGAAGTGATTATATCGTATTCGCAGTTTCAAGGCTTTCATCATCATACCTTCCATCCCTCGAGGCAGCTCCACCATTTAGCACAGATTTGATGAAGATACCCAGGTCCTGAGGGTCTGGCCCAACAGTGACCTTCCCTTTCACGCTTATACCTAGACCAGCCTTTTCTGAGTCATAGACCGGTACATCTAATCGGAGGATCAGACGATTTCGAAGACTTAACACCTGGAATAAATATACAGGTATGTTAAAATGTTTTCAACGAGTTAAAAATATAATAATAAGCTTAGGTAATAATAATAATAGGGCCTTTAGAACCGAGCTGATTCAAAACAGAATAACAAATAATAATAAATAATGCTGGACGTTATAACACAGGATCATGTAGCCCCAAACTAAGCAAAGCTTGTATTATGGGTACCACATGATTGATTGATTATTATTATTATTGATTCTTAATTATTTTTAAGAGCTCTCTCTTGTCGGTGCAGTGATGCAATCGTCTCAATTTTGCTCTTTCTCTCTGTCGTTTGTCTCTCTCACGTCCATAGATGACATGACGGCGACCATGATAAGGCAATAATGAGAAATTTTAATATGATCATCATCAAAGCAGCACATCACATAGCATCATGAAGCATTAAACTAAGCAAAGCCTGTACTATGGGAACCACATGACTTAGATACTTTTTTTAAATACATATATATATTATAGATAGAAAACACCACAAACAAGACAAATATTTGCAGATCATACAAACATTTATCTTGCAGCGGGAATCAAACCCGCAACCATCTGCGTTTCAAGCGGGCCTTCGCCCACTGCGGCCATCAGACAAGATTTACAAAATGTTTCTATTTTATCTCCTATCCTACTATTTATCATCATCAAAATCATAGTCTGAACGCGGAGTTACCCACTGCTGGGTAAAGACCTCTCTTAGTTTTAGCCAGCTTCCTTTGTCCTCTGCCTCTCATGCTGGTATGCCCAGCTATTTTCACAACCTATCATGATAATAAGTAATAACTTCCACTAAGCAACGGCTTAGTTACTCACAGAACTAGAAGAAGTATTGAGGGCCTCTTGCAAGGCACTTTCTGCACTCTGATCTCTATTCAGCAGATCATCTTTGGAAGAACTTTTAGGTATTCGTCCGCGCATTGATCCATTACTATTGTTGATTGCGCTCACTATACTAGAGACACGACCGTTTTCAGAAGTTTTTTCTTTCACGCTAGGAGGAGAACCGATGGCTTTTTCTACGTATTTTGTTGGACTTTGTTGGGGCTCTACCCTCTGTGAAAGACATTTTTGGTTAATTTTTAGTTAAAGTTACACGCAAGCAAATAAGGAAGAGATCATACAACGAATAGTTCAATAGCTCGCTGGTTTTTGAAACCAGCTAGCTATTGAACTATTAGCTAGCTAATCTTTTTATGTTCGGCAAGATGGCTGGACGGATTCGAAAAATTATTTGTTTGAAAGGCTTGTTCCCAGGTTGTTCCATTGTCAATGATTCTGGAGTTCTGGAGTATTTTTTTCAAATATTATAGACAAACCTACATACGATAAAAAAATATTTAGGTACTTGTAGATTAATAAGAAGTGTAGGTACACTGGACACTAGCTATTCATAAACGTTAGGATCTCTTCCTAGTTTGTTATGGATATAATAATCATCATCATCATAATCCTATAGCAGTCAACTGCTGGACATAGGCCTCCCCTAATGAGCGCAATTGCACCCTGTGCTCAGTTCAACGCATCCAGCTTTTCGCAGATCGTCACTCTAGCCTTATCTAATCTTATCCTACCTATAGGTAATGAACATAGATGGATGGATGGATGTTTGTTTCTCTTTCACGCCAGAACGGCTGAACCGATTTGGATGAAACTTGGAATATACCAAAGAGGTTGGATATTTTTCTGGTAATATACTAAATCTATGGAATATACATAGAATGTGTTCTGGCTCAACACCCTCTGTGTTGAGCCAGGTCATAGACATCAGCTTTTTTATCCGGGTACCACGCGACCGAAGCCGTGAGTGAAAGCTAGTATATGATAATAATAAATAAAATATGTTTTGACTTTGTAGTAAAAAAATAGTATTTTTTATGAGTTTTAAGAATAATAAAATATAAATACTCGTTAATATAAGGAGCATCTCACACAAGATCAACTGATCTCTAACTAGGCAGAGACTTAAAACCAAAAGGAACACTTTTCCCAAAGTAATATTTTATTACCTGAGTCCGATTCGGCGCTGGCCGTTCGATAACAATATCAACAGTGGAGTCAGTGGGCGTGTTTCTGAGTAACGCGACCACTTGTTGCTGCGTGAGGCCGGAAACGGATACGTTGTTGACTGAGACCAGCCTGTCACCTGCCCGCAGTCGACCGTCCGATACCGCAGCACCCTGATAATAAAACAACTTTTGTACATAATTATGAATATCAACGGGATATTTACCATGATTTGAGAGTTCTGTTGGGGGAAACAACAGAACTCATAAATGGTAAATATCCCGTTGATGTTCATAATTATCTGTTGGGGGAAACAACAGAACTCACAAATCATGGTACATATCCCGTTGATATTCATAATTATGTTCACAACCATGATAGTTTCAAAAGTAATAACTTTTGTACATATGCAATAATATACTTGCTTAAAAACATTATTAATAAGTCTCCGTCGTATAAGGCTATATACCTACCTACCTTTATATTGAAGACGAATATTGTACCAAATAAATAAATCTATTTCGAAAACAACTGGTAAGTATAAACCAAATCAAGTTGACGGTTTCAAAGCTCATGATCACAAATAAGCGGTGTCATCAAATTAGATTTAGTGCGAGGTACTTTAGTTTATATTTTATTTTAGGTGTAATCCGCCCCCAATCCGAATAGGATACCACTTTGTCAAAGTATTTCGGAATACTATTTAGTTTTACTTTGAGAAAAAATTTCAAGGACAAGATAGAGCCTAGTCAAAGTAGGTAAATCAAAAAGAGTTTAGGATAACTTTGAGAAGGTTCCATTCCATTCTGATTGCGCGCAGATTTGACACGATGTTTGTTTAGAGACTTACCTTTGGTAAAATATTCTTGATATAAATAGGACAGTGCCCACCAGTGGGATTGTCTCTCGTGGTTATAGTGAAACCCAGTCCTTTCTCTCCTTTGACTAACGTTACGGACACATTCTGCGTTGAACCAGAACTCGGTTTAGATTTGGCACTAGGACTCACTGGTACTTCCAAGCCTGATATTGCGCGTTCGCTGTTGCCCACTGAAAAATAAAGATGCCATTAATAAGAATTGTTTGAAATAAATTGTAACGTACAAAAAAAATGCTATTCAAAATTTATTCATTTATACATGTAGCACATTACAAAGTTTCCGAATCTTAAAGCTGCTGATGGTGATTCCAAAGAAAGCCAGGACACAACGGCGCATCACAACAGAACACACCTAGATACAATAATGCCATTCAGGCGTAATCGTCACTGTCAGATTCGATTGGGAAAGGATTTGAACATTTGAAAATACCCATGCTGGTCCGAGTGACATCATTATCGAAAATCATGGATAGCCTGCAGACAGGACCCACTACCCACACTTCTGTAGATCACCACCCACATTTGTTTTTAGATTTTTATCGACTTCTTTTACTCATGTGCTCCTACGTAGTCGTGCCCTTCAGTAAAAAGTTTTGTTTACATGCATATTTTTATTCATTTAGCACATATAGTACATTTTGTAGTTTCTGTAAGTTAATCATCGAGATAATTATACTTAGAGTGGAAAACGAAGAAAAAAAGTGTCTGCACCAAAACTCGGCGCAAGGGATGCCTGGGTAGAAAAATATAATTAGTCCATCAATTAGATTATCAAAAAATTTTAGACACGTATTTTTTTATTATTAAAATCAATGGAAATCGACAAAGTTATAGAGCGTCAAAGTTGGGGAGTGGGGGGCTCGTGACGTCACTTGTATGTAAAAAGTGTTCAACGCACAGTGCGTTGAAGTGCCGCGTGACGTCATCTTTGTCATTTTTAGTTTAATTGACAAAAGAAAAAATACGTGTCCAATATATTTTGTTAATTTAAATGACGGACTAATTAGAATTTTTCAGGCATCTAGCCTATTGCGCGGTCTTTGAACATTTTTCAAGCGACAACGTCTAAATTAGTGGAAATTTAGCATTTTGAAGTATATTTATAGCAAACACGCTTGGACGATTTTTGTTAAATTTGACTTGAAGACTGTCACTCAATAATGTTCTATATAATTATCTCGATGGAGTTAATAGAAAGATTAGGTAAAGTATAGGTTAAATAGATGTTGTTATGTTAGTAAATTATTAGTTTACATAGATTAAATTTAAAGGTTTTGTAAATTGAATCAAGCCTACCACCATCTTCCAACAAACCAAAGGTTTGTCTGATGGAAAATGCTCCTAGCATTACCTTTGTTACATTTATTGTGCAATAAAGTATGATTAAATGGAAAGAAAAATACCTTCGGGTAAGAGATCAAGCGGACGCTCTTGTACAGGATGGACGCTCGCTACGTTGTTCACTCCTGACACCCATCTCAGCATGTCTTCAACTCTGGAAAAATTACATAAATATACTCAGTACAGTACTGCCGTCCTTATCGAAAGTGCAATAACGAGGTTTTTTTGGCATTACACAGTTATTTACATATTCGTGATCAGCAAAATGAGCTCTACATTTTCTTCTTAGACAGTTTTTACGTATCTATCGCCATTTTGTTTTTTATTAATCATAACCGCAATATCTTAGGGTTTTGGTCTTGATTTACTAAACAAGAATGAAACAACGGAACCTTGTCCCTCAGAAGTTAGCCTCAGCAAATGGCTCGACCAATCCCAGTACATAATGATGATTCGTTGAATTCGACTCTCACCATATTTACACTATTAATCTATCTCCACACTACACAAAGGTTATCTGGAAGAAAATGCTACTTAGCTTTAAGTTCGCCTGTGTATTTCTTTTATCCTGTGCATAAAATTTTATATCTAGATCTATCTATCTACCATATTTGTATACCTGACCCATAAATTTTAAATTAAGCTAGTGGTCAAAATATGCCGATAGAAATACAAATAAATTAGAACGGGAATCGATACCAAATATGTAACTTTTTAAAGCGAAATAACAGAAGCTTAAAGTACATAAGTACAGCGGTTAGTATTTAGTATAACACATTTGACTCTGTAGTACCTAGGCATTGTTAAACAACTAAATTAGATTTCACTTTTCGAATTGCACAGCGCTATACCATGTTCTGGCAAATGAATTCTAAGTTACGAATGATTGAGTAAAGGTATTCTATTCTATATGTAATGTTGGTGCAATTTGTGTACCTGTGATTGGTGACAGGTGTATCTTGGCCTAAAGGTTCCCTGCGCGCGTCTCTCGGAAGACTTTTACTGCCATAAGTCTGAACTTTCTCAGCTGCCTCTAACCAAACGCCACTCCTGCAAATATGGATATGAATGTGTCATGAAAATTTGATGGTGAGCTTGGAAGGTGTGATGAATGACATTTACAAATGTAGCTATAGTGTAATACTTAGGCAGCTGCTGCTTGTTTACACAATACAGAGTCGATCACTAGCATAAATGAAGAAGAGGAAGAAATCTAAACAACATCAACACCAGCCTATTAAGTCCACTGTAGGACATAGACCTCCCCTTTAAAAGATTCCCCGCACATCAAGCGGGGGGATATTCCCATAATCCGCCCGCTAGAGTTGGGTTGGGGATCGAAGGGCACAGTTTCTCGCACGCAGTGTCAGTGCGAGAAGCTGTGAAGAAGAGAAGCCCGTTCACGGCCAGTGGATTTAGCTGTGCCAGTGTTAGGCTGCGCTATGCCGCAACTGCTGCTAGGACTCCGTTTATTGTACAGAAAGATGCACCACGGACAGGTGAGGTTGGCGTAGTATCCTACTGGGACCCTATGACCCCGTCATGTGCTACAGCGTCGAGCCCTTCATCAGGCGATTAATGGTTCGATGATGCACTAATACTAAGGTGAGTGAAGGAACACGGTCTGTTTTTAGTAGGCGGCCAAGCTAGCGAGAGCTAGAGCTCGACAGAACCCTCCCCGAGCTGAAAGAAATGCGTAACGCATTTTCACACTGACAAAAAAAGGTTCCATTAAATGGAGGTTGGAACTCCTCACACTCTCTAGAAGACTTGGAAGTCTAATTAATTTTACAAAACAGATTTGTGATCAATCAAGATCGTGCTAATACTTTAAATACGTTACCTACCTTAAATAATAAGCGGCTTGTTTGGTCATTTGATTGAAACACTAAAACGCTAACAGTGAATGCAATTTTGATTGGACTAACTAGATAATAATTGGCAGCAGCTAGAAATTTGCGGAATTTATTCCGTTACCTCTGTCCCGTTGCGAACGACTGAGTATGTGTTAATAAGTGCTGTTCTAATGAGAGAGCTATAAAGACTACTAGTGGTTGACCCGTGACTTCGTCCGCGCTACCCGCTGCACCGGTGGACTGAATTTTATTAAAGTTTTTAGTGCACCCCCGCACACTACTCTATTTACCCTCCAAATAACAAGTACCTATATGTTTTATTTATATTGAAATGTTTATTTTAAACTGTTTTATTAATATTCAGAGGCCGAATTACGAATATTTTGACATGTCGTAATGTAGTACGAGGATATAAAATGTTGGCCAATGATTTCGAATCTCCGCTTTTTGATTGGGGAAAATATTACTATACTGATACGCTGAACGTTCATTTTGAGTCGGTAAAGCTTCAATGATAATTATTTTATTCGTTCCCTGCCCGATAACAGCATAGAATCTCGGAATTATTACCATTTTTTATTTCCTGAATCGATTGCGTGTCACCTACCATCCATGAAATCTTCGTCAAAAAAAGGCTAGGGCTAAGCTAAATAGCCGTTTAGACACCCGTTTATATCGGTGCTTATGGGCCTAGGAGTAATTTTGGTCCAAAATCCCACTGCAGCAGTTCATAAAAAATCAAGGGAAGCAAACCCATACATACCTACGTAACAGATATTTACAACCAATACCTTTTAAACCTTTATTTTTATAATAACTCACCCTGGACCCGAGAACTGCATCGATAGCCTATTGGTCTGCCTCTGGAAATGTCCGTGTCCATGTCTGTCTGGCGTGTCCGGAGGCCGGCCGTCTGACATGGGGTGCTTCTGTGACGTCCGACTGCTGTCATCGCGACACACCACGGCTGCTGACCAGCGCTTTGTTTGGTCTGTTGCCTGAAATAGAAGAACTATCCTCAAGAACAATTTTAATAAGTATAATGGGGACCGAATCCTTGAAACAAAAATTCCTTTGTCAAAATATTTTGTATTAGGTGTAAGCGATGAGTGTAGTGTAGGTACAAAATACGTCGGATGGAGCATGAGGAAAAACTATTTCAAAATTCTTAACATTGTGGACACAAGGATGTACTGTAACAACTGCAGTTGTTTTAAAACCATCGAGGAAATCTGTGCTTAAAACTGACCCATAATTGTACTAAGATAAGAATAAAACTTAGGATGTCATATTAGTTACAACTTTCAAACAAATAGTAGGCATTAGGTTTTCCTATGTTTTCCTCCAGTGTTACGTGAGAAGTATGAGAAGGTATGTCGATAAAGCTGCAATAACAAACGGTGAAGCCTTTAAATGCTGGCCTTAATAGCTTTCAATTTGAAAATGTCTATCGTTGGAACAGCTGCTGCATTGCAGTTCTTGATAAAATCTAGTTTCACCATCTGCTGTAATTGGCAAACACAAAATAATAGTAGGTATATGTAGTATCTACTTCATCAAAAGTTAGAGGAACTTTTCTAAACAAAAACAATAGAAAATTAAAAACAAACGAGTAACTTTACTTAAATTCGACGACCTCTGTGGTGCATCTGAAGAAGGTCGATCAAAAGCGTAAAAGGTAGCGGGTTCAATCCCACCGCGAGCGGGTCCAGACCAGAAATAAAGCCCCCAGGTGCTTAAATCTAAAATGTCAGATTAAACTGAGCATTCTCTCAAATTACCGTTCTTTGAGGTGGTAACGTGTCTTGATGTAGGGATGGTTCACTGCCTCTTCGAACTTGAAGTCCACTCGAACCATCCTCTAAGTCTCCTGCGCCGACTTCAACACAAGAGTCCGTGTTAGGCACCCGCATACTCCCGCTGACTCCACCGCCACCCTGAAACAAACCATAAAAAGATGAAATAAAGACTATAATTGGATGATACTGCGAGGATGAGAAAGTGATAGAACTGTAGCTCGATACGCATCAAGGCATTGTAAGAGGTTTTTGCTATTTTCAACCACAATTTTGAATTATGATCATCAATCTATGATTATCATCTGTGATTGCACACACCAAGTCTAACGAGTAAAAACTAAACTCAAAACCGTGCGTATCGCGCCTAAATAAATTTGAATTAGGAACGACCAAAAAGGATGCTTCAGCAACTTTTTTTCTGTTATAGACACTTTTAACGCAGTGGTCATAAAATGCGCGCACAGACTAAATGTCTGCAGTACCGACCCTAAAGCACACCAAAACCTATTATATCCTATTCTATTATTTTGTCATGTACCTAACTAGCCGTAAGTCTTTCTTTGAGAATAAAATAAAATAAAATAGTGTGCGTTACCCCAGCAGAATTTTTTCTTCTAGAATGAAGTGAGTTCCAGGAATAATTAGTGCATTACTTGCTGTAAATGTGCGTCAAGAAAAAAAATTTGTGCGTGCTGCCGTTTTGGAATAAATCGCAAAAATAGGTTTTCTGCTGGAGTAACGTTCTTCCAGCAGGAAGATTCTAAACGGATGATCCTAGACAAAAATGAATGATATGGGCAGGTAGCTTATATTTGTGCATAAAAGTGCGCAAAAAATAAAATTTGTGCGTCTTAAGGTTTTTGAGTTATTAACTTTCCTGCTGCGGTAACGTTTTGCAAAATCTTGGTTCTCGGAAACCATTGAATGTGCAACTATAAAATATACATGCACGAGTAGCTCTTAATTTGTGCGTATTTGTGACAAAGTAAAATTAACAAAAATCCATACAGTTTTTAAGTAATCTAGCTTTTTTGAAAAACCTTAAAAAAATTCTAGCTCTTTAATGGACAGACGCACAAATTCATTGTAAACGGTGTTCGGTTCTTGTTGTTATCCTTTGTAACCACAAAAAGTTTCAAGAAGGTACATACACGCGTTTTTGAATAATATCGATTAAACCAAATCTGATAAGGTCATAACTTTGACGTCAAAATGCAAGAAACCCTTTCAACGCACAATTGTGGTATGAACAAAAAAATTAGTGCGTTTAATGATAATTAAACCCTGAAAATTTCAGCTCTCTACGTCCCATATTGAGCTAGTTATAAACGATAGTCTGAAATAAGACCTAGACCCTGGTTTCTGACCTGTGATCCGACCAAATTCGAATGACCACTAAAAAGCGACCGTTTCATACATATTGATGACCTTCTTAATTTTCCTTACGAGCCGTATTGGTCCTGGATACACTCAAGTACAAAAGTTATTGATACTTTTGCAAACTATTTTAAGATTTTAGAGAAATGAAGTCAGTAGGTACCTATCTAACCACATACCTATCTTTTTAACCGACTACCTCGGAAGGAGGGTTATGTTTATCGAGAATTTTAAACCTAAATGATTGTTTAACGTAGCTAGTTTGCTACCTAGCTAGGCAGAGACTTTCTCCAGTCAAATTTACCTACTCTGGATCGAAAAACACATATATATGTACATATACTACTAGGTAGGTACGTTTATCAATATATTTTTAGTTATTTTTAACTTAAACGTTATCTAGTATATTATAAGTAATTAGCTAGTTAGGCAGTAGTTAGGTAGTACTTATGTCTACTGTGTAGTTTACTAGGTAGGTACGCTTATCAATATTTTACAGTCGGGTTTTAGTCGGTTATTTAACTTAGGTATACCTACCTATCTAGTTTATTAAAGTATTTAGCTAATTAGGCAGTAGTTAGGAAGTAGGTACTTATGTATATTATGTACATAATATTAGGTATATTATGTACATAATATTAGGTATATTATGTACAGACAGCGTCAGAGTCTGGTAACCCCCCTAGTTAATGTTAGTAGGTTCAAACCGTCGCGGCGTCATTCGTGGATCTCAACTTTTTGCACAAATGTGTTTTATAAAACTTCAACACCTTGCCTACGAATATTTAATTTCAATCATATTACTAAACGACACAATGGAGTGGCGGTTACAACACTCGACATAAATCGAAACGTTACAAGAGTGCTGGGTTCAAATCCCTCATTACCAATATGTTTTATTTTTTTAATTTTTGTTACTAACAATGGATTACGTTACGCGGTAAGTGTAGTAAGTAAGTTACCTAATTATATAAATTAATCTTAAAAAATAAAAAAAATGTTCAAAAGTTATAACAAATTTATTAAAACACCACGTTTAACATAATAGAATATAGATAGTAACTTATTTTTTTGAATTTTTAATAATGTTTTAAATGATAGATTAATACTTATTTACCCATATAAGATTAACGAGTGAACAAACATGTTAACATTGGAACAGGTTATACTTGCCGTATAAAAATCCAATAAACAATTTAGATCACTCGCAAATACTTAGTCTGGTATTTTATCTATAATTGAAAACATTTTATAGTATTTAAATATTTTTTTATACCGAATGGGATGGATGTCCAAAACTTTAAATTATTTGTTGAAGCCTTCTTTTCACTTGGGTAATCAAAGTCCAACCAAAACCACTACGACGCATCAGTTCCTAGGTTCTCATGACCTCCTGTTACAGGTGCACAACACTTCACTCGTGTCCCAGTTAGGACAATTTGACCCCACATATGCTCACACATTCTCCACATATTTAAATCGTGACTTTTAGATGACCATGATATGGTGATAATGCCCGTCTGAGAAGCGAGCCAATTAGTCAGAATTCGCGAACAATGAACCGCGCAGTTATCATAAACTAAATACACCGTTCCTTCTGTATAAGCAACTTGCACTGTTGACTGCATTATTTCTTGCAAAACTTTGCTCATTGATGACATCCATCGCCAATAACCTGAAAATAAAAACATAATATTATAAGCATAAGATGTGTTTATATAATATTAAATGGAATAGGTCTACTAAGAACATTGTTTATGATAATCCTACTAATAATTCTCATACCACTTACCTAATGTTATTCTGCCATTTCCAATTCCATACATTGATTAACATTGACGTTGATTATTTGATGTGTTGTAGCGTTCCAAAAGTTTTATTTTGCAAAACGCACTCTTTAGCTCAATTTTTCGGACTGGCTTTTTTATATGCAACATTTTTCATATACAAATTCAATGACACACGACACACACCCAAGACGAAACAAGTAACCTTTTGTTCTGAACTGTCATTTAATACACAACTACCCTCAATAGTCCAGTGCTGCACAAAATAATTAAAATAATTATAAGTAGTTGCGCACTACCGTGTTAAACAAATGAAGAAGTTACTAGCTGACGCATCCATGATTACCTAGACAAAATAATAAACGTATATTGTAACTTATAATTTCGTCATTATCGCCAACCGCTACGATAGCTCAGTTGGTTAGAGCGTCCGATTCATAAACTGGTGTGAATGAGTTACTGGTTCGATCCCCCAGCCAAGTATAAATATTTTTGTATAAGATTTTGGCCATTTGAATATGGTAGCCTCCACGGCAGCAGTTTAAATTTATACTTGAAAGGGGTATACCAGATCGTGACGCTGTGTGTACATAATATAATATATATGCCAAGGACGAATTTCCGCTTGGAAGCATTTTTTTAGCCAAGACGAGATCAAAATAAATATTCCAAAATGAGAATAAAACGAAATGTAACCTATGCAATTTTATTTAATTAGTTCATAACAGTGAAGGTCAGAGGCGCTCATGGCGTGGCTTACTTCGTTGGTCTTCGCAGATCATCTTGGTTAAGCAATACTCCGCCCGGACACTACTTGGATGGGTGACCGTTTAGTGGCATTTAGATCAGAGCTCTTCCGTGCTTCGGAAGGCACGTTAAGATGTTGTTCGCGACTTTTTTAATCGTTAAGCCATGTCGAAGGCCTTTTGGCGGCCTAAAAACTCCAACATGAAAAACCACAAGGCTAGGTATACATTTTATAGCTATAGGTACAGAGCTCAGTGTTCGCCGCCGATGGATTGTGACGGTAACTAGGTAGGTATAGGTATAGGTACTCGTAAATGAAAGAATATTTATATGCAGGTTTTTGCTTTTATTGAAACTAGAAAATAATAAAATACAAAACATACAGGCAAGTAGGTATAGTCACAGGTAGGTAGGTACATTTTATTTTTAATGCTTAAGGATCTACAATACCGAAATTCGATGCGGCGCGGCGCCACGGCAGGCCTCTTTCACTCCGCAGAATAGGTATAAAAATATACCTACGCATCGCCGGCCTTGCGAGCGTGGTTCGTTACGTCGGTTGCCGCGTTCTGCCCGGAACGAAAGTGTCCTTGAGCAGCCGCGGCATTTTAGTTTGTTTTTGTTAATGTACCTATATTTTTCGCCAAATGAAGGCAAAAAAATACTACACAGCATTTGGTTGCCTGAATAATAATAAGAAAATGTAAATAATACCAATAGTAGGTACAGAACTGAAAGTTTTTCTACCAAATAATGCGTTGTTTAGATATCAAAGTCTCCCGTATTTACTTAAGTAGGTAGGTACTTAGGTACAAGTTTTATTTGACTGCGGTACCTACCTACGTAAATAAACGTAATATTATTATGTAGGTATTTTTGATAGACAATTTTTGTGCCATTGGTAGGTATAGATAGGCCTACATAGTGCTTTAGTAAGTAGGTATTATGATTTTGATTATGTAGACTGAGAGCAAGATTAGAAACCCAAGCTAGGTACATTTTTATTAAGCTATTGCATAGCTTCTATCGAAGGCCTTGAGCGCGGGGACCGAATACAGAAATTCCGTAACGAAAAAAAACCTCACGCTCCCCACTTTTACTTAATTTTATAATCTGTTGCTTGGAAATAGAGTTCATATTCAAACTTTTGTATTCTATTAGTTCTTCGTCGCAACGTCGCAGCGCTAGTGTTCAACACAGTAAAGATAGCTACACGTCTATGATTGGCCTCTGACACGAACTGACGTCTGACGTTTTTCACCTGAATCTAATTTCAGATTTGTTTTGAAATTTCTGTCATCACAATCTTTTCTTTGGAATTTTTATTGCTTTTTGATGTATATGTGTTTCAATTATAAGTGAAATCGTATAAAAATAAATAAATAATTATAATTGCATAAGTTGATACAAAATGCTATGCAATAGCTTTACCGCGGCAGTCCCCGAGTGCCACACGTCTTTTTTTTTGGTTTAACTTTAAGTAGGCAGTGTAGGTTATCTACTTAAAAACAGTCGGGTAGGTAGGTGTAGGTAGACAAATCGATGTGGTAAGTTACCTAAAGGTAGGTGTACTACCAACTAAAACTAGATACCTAGGTTACCTACAAACCAAATGTTCTTTTTTTCTCTAGCAAATATCTAGGTAGGTACCTACCTACCAAAATGTCTATTAAGATTTAGCATGATGTACCTACCTACCTTAAACAGTGATTATTCAGTTTTCGTACACAAGACTCCTAAACACTTAAGTAAGTGTTAAGGACCCAAGTACCTACCTAGTAGGTATGCCTATTTTCTGAGCTCTTAATGCAGCCAGCCAGTGTAAAATAGTTTTCTGATCTAATACTAGGTAGGTAGATATTATTTGAATTATCATTGTTCCTAAAAAGAAATAGGTGGCTAGGTAACTGGATAGTAAAATGTTCAACAACAACAGCCTATAGGGGAGGCCTATGTCCAGCAGTGGACATAGGCTTCCCCTATAAGAAGGGGCATATGCCCATAATCCCCACGTTGGGCATGCGGGTTGGGGATCGCAGGGTACAGCTTCTCGCACCGCCGACGCTGCTGCCCGTCGGTGGTCAGGTTATTATTATTCGTCATAGAATAATTCTCAAGACAACCCTAACGTTACACATGCCACGTCAGTAGAGATAGAGCTATACGATAGAAAGGGATGCAAGGTGTAGGTTAATATAAATGTTAGGCACTGAGTTCGGTGCGAGCTGAATAGCACTTTATTGCGTAGCAGCTAAAGTCGCTATTTATTTAAATGATTGCGCGGAGTAAAGCTTCTGTCCTCTCTGTATTCTGTGGCCACGACGTGTCTTGTCTACTCGCCGCGCTATACTTCGCGCGCAAAATTATATTGGGTTCACGCGAGGTCAAAACAGGAAGTAGGTACAATATTTAGTCCAAAAGGTCCCTACTTAATTATGAAAATAGATGACCAACTAAGTATACCTAATGCTTTTTATTAAGTTTGTAGGAATCTAAGTAGGTAATATACCTATAAATAGTTACCTAGTAGCTAGGTTATTACTATTATTACTATTAGTGATAGGTACCTACTTTAAATTACAAAACAATATTTTATTATATTTTTGATGAGCTCTGCCCTAGTAAACTACATAGTAAGGAGTAGGTATATTATGACAGCAGACAGACAGCGTCAGAGTCTGGTAACCCCCCTAGTTAGCGTTAGTAGGTTCAAACCGTCGCGGTGTCGGTCGTGGATCTCGAACTTTTTGCACAAATGTGTGTTTTATAAACCTTCTCCTCCTTGCTTAGGCATATTTAATTTCGTCGATATATCTATATGAGACGATGGAGTGGCTGTTACAACACTCGACATTAATCTATACGTTAATAGAGTACTGGGTTCAAATCCCTCAATGCCTAAATGTATTTTTTATTTTTTTATTTTCGTTACCAACACAATGAACTACGTTTTAAGTGTAGTAGGTAAGTTACCTAATTATTTAAGGTAAAATAATAAAACAATTTTCAAAAGTTATAACAAATTTATTAATACACCATTTAAGATAACGCAATATAGATAGTTATTACTTATTTTTTTCAAAAATAGAATTTTCAAAAATGTTTAAAATGACAGAATAATACTTAATTTACCCATAAAAGATTAACGAGTGAACAAACATGTTAACATTGGAACAGGTTATAATTGCCGTATAAAATCCAATAAACAATTTAGATCACTCGCAAATACTTACTCTGGTATTTTATCTATTATAAAAAACATTATATATCTGAATATTTATTAATACCGAATGGGATGGATGTCTTTCACTTAAAATAATTTGTCAAAGCCTTCTTTTCATTTGGGTAACCAAAGTCCGTCCAAAACCACTACGACGCATCAGTTCTTAGGACCTCCTGTTGCAGATGGACAACACTTCACTCGTATCCCAATTAGGACAAATTGACCCCACATATGCTCATACATTCTCCACATATTTAAATCTGGACTTTTAGATGACCAATGCTGTGGTGATTATGCCCGTCTGAGAAGCGAGCCAATTGGTCAGAATTCGCGAACGATGAACCACGCAGCTATCATGAACTAAATACACTGTTCCTTCTGGACGCTTATCCACTGCTTGCACTGTTAACAGCATTATTTCTTGCAAAACTGGCCAATTATGCGTCCACTCTCTTCAACAATTTCTCCTGGTCCCATTGATAACATCCATCACCAATTACCTGAAAATAAAAACACAATATTACGTATGATTGTGTTTATATAATATAACAGGGAATAGGTTTACTAAGCACATTGTTTATGATAATCCTACTTATAATTGTCATACCACTTACCTAATGTTATTCTGCCATTTCCTCTTACATTTGATGTAGCGTTCCGAAATGTTATTTTGCAAAACGCAATCTTTAGCTCAATTTTTCGGCTTTTTTATATGCACAATTCTTTTTCATAAACAAAATCAATGACACACACCCAAGACGAAACAAGTAACCTTTTGTTCTGAACTATCATTTAATACACAACTACCCTCAATAGTCCAGTGCTGCACAGAATAATTATATGTAGTAGCGCACTACCGTGATAAACAAATGAAAAAGTTACTAGCTGACGCATCCATTCATACCTAGACAAAATAATAAACGTATACTGTAACTTAAAATTTCGTCATAATTGCCAACCGCTACGATAGCTCAGTTGGTTAGAGCGTCTTATTCATAAACTGCTGTGAATAAATTGCTGGTTCGATCCCCCAGCCAAATATAAATATTTTTGTATAAGATTTTTGCCATTTGAATATGGTAGCCTCCACGGCAGCAGTTTAAATTTATACTTGAAAGGGGTATACCAGATCGTGACGCTGTGTGTACATAATATACATAAGTACCTACTTCCTAACTACTGCCTAATTAGCTAAATACTTTAATAAACTAGATAGGTAGGTATACCTAAGTTAAATAACCGACTAAAACCCGACTGTAAAATATTGATAAGCGTACCTACCTAGTAAACTACACAGTAGACATAAGTACTACCTAACTACTGCCTAACTAGCTAATTACTTATAATATACTAGATAACGTTTAAGTTAAAAATAACTAAAAATATATTGATAAACGTACCTACCTAGTAGTATATGTACATATATATGTGTTTTTCGATCCAGAGTAGGTAAATTTGACTGGAGAAAGTCTCTGCCCAGCTAGGTAGCAAACTAGCTACGTTAAACAATCATTTAGGTTTAAAATTCTCGATAAACATAACCCTCCTTCCGAGGTAGTCGGTTAAAAAGATAGGTATGTGGTTAGATAGGTACCTACTGACTTCATTTCTCTAAAATCCTAAAATAGTTTGCAAAAGTATCAATAACTTTTGTACTTGAGTGTATCCAGGACCAATACGGCTCGTAAGGAAAATTAAGAAGGTCATCAATATGTATGAAACGGTCGCTTTTTAGTGGTCATTCGAATTCGGTCGGATCACAGGTCAGAAACCAGGGTCTAGGTCTTATTTCAGACTATCGTTTATAACTAGCTCAATATGGGACGTAGAGCTGAAATTTTCAGGGTTTAATTATCATTAAACGCACTAATTTTTTTGTTCATACCACAATTGTGCGTTGAAAGGGTTTCTTGCATTTTGACGTCAAAGTTATGACCTTATCAGATTTGGTTTAATCGATATTATTCAAAAACGCGTGTATGTACCTTCTTGAAACTTTTTGTGGTTACAAAGGATAACAACAAGAACCGAACACCGTTTACAATGAATTTGTGCGTCTGTCCATTAAAGAGCTAGATTTTTTTTAAGGTTTTTCAAAAAAGCTAGATTACTTAAAAACTGTATGGATTTTTGTTAATTTTACTTTGTCACAAATACGCACAAATTAAGAGCTACTCGTGCATGTATATTTTATAGTTGCACATTCAATGGTTTCCGAGAACCAAGATTTTGCAAAACGTTACCGCAGCAGGAAAGTTAATAACTCAAAAACCTTAAGACGCACAAATTTTATTTTTTGCGCACTTTTATGCACAAATATAAGCTACCTGCCCATATCATTCATTTTTGTCTAGGATCATCCGTTTAGAATCTTCCTGCTGGAAGAACGTTACTCCAGCAGAAAACCTATTTTTGCGATTTATTCCAAAACGGCAGCACGCACAAATTTTTTTTCTTGACGCACATTTACAGCAAGTAATGCACTAATTATTCCTGGAACTCACTTCATTCTAGAAGAAAAAATTCTGCTGGGGTAACGCACACAATAAAATAATGTAAGAGTTTATTCTTAATACTTATCTAACAAATTAAATAGGCCGCCCGAATATTGATATTAATATCAGTACGATTGAGTAGGTCCTTTAATAAATTGTTCCTACTTTTTCATTTTGTAAATATCTACAATATGAAAAAGTAGGAACAGGTAATATAGGACCCACTCAATAGACCTTAGACTAAGTATGTAAGTATTCTATAACACAATATAGTACCTACTACCACATGAAACAATAAAGCCTGATTATGACTATGAAGAGTCTTTACATTTTAATCTAGTCAGATTTTTATTTTTTTTATTCCAAAGTAAACGTTACTACCACATACTAGGTACCTAAGTATACTATGATCTGTAATCACGTTGAAAGGAACTAACAAGTAACACCATGTTAGGCATCGATCTTACTCACCCTGACTGGAGCAATATGTCTACCAATAACCTTTGGCAGGTTTAATACATATTTTACCAAATAGGTCCGTATAACAAGCTTTATTCCGCAACTGTGTAGGTAGGTGAATACCTTCGTACCTACTATACGTAAACTATAGACAGTAATCCATTTACCCTAGTTGCAGCTACTGAGTTACTGAACATCGAGCTATCTGTCTCTATACCTACTAATCGAGGCATTGAGATATATATGTGATAGTAACTTATATTATAGTTTGTGTGTGTGTGTGTGTGTGTGTGTGTGTGTGTGTGTGTGTGTGTGTTTGTGTGTGTTTGTGTGTGTGTTAGTATGTTTGTTCCCACTCAACTCCGTAACGACTGAACGGATTTGGACGAAACTTGGAATATACATAGTTTCACATACATACGACATGGATTAACACATAGGCTACTTTTTATTCGGGTGCACACGAGCTAAGTTACTGGGAGAATCAAGATTTCTTGTGTCGATTAATAATACAGGTATGATAGATATCATTCATAGATAGGGGATAGTAAGTAGGTAGCTAAGCTTTCTACCTACTATACCTTACATTAAAAGCAGGTAGGTAGGTACCATTAATTAAGCTATATCTACTTAACTTTCTGTAGGTTTTTTGATAATTTAGACAGGACATGAAAAACAAATGCAAGAATGAATCGGTATCTACAAATAGGTAGCACGTAGAGTTAACTCACCTTTTTTGGTTTACGAGAACATGAACACTTTGAATAACACAAGCCCATATTGAAATTACAGCGCAAACATAAACTCAATCGTTTTCTTAGCGACGACATGGCATGAAAAGGTTTTTTCATGTTTGATCACAGAAAATATTCAAACAAGTCACGACAAGACTTTTTTCGTCCATTGAAAAAAATGCCGCGCAAAACTATTTTTTTTTAACTTTTTTGTACGCTCCTGCACAGGCAGATGACTATTTGTGCATTCTACCATTCTGCCAGGCTCGGGCTTATGTTATTCCTGTAATTTATTTTACATTATGTACAAATCTAGCATTTTCAGTGAGTAATTAATTTCCAGATAGATTTTCCAAGCTTCTAGGCAAGTTAAAAGTAGGTAGGTATGCCTTTCGGTTCTGTCAACTTCGGACCTTTCAAAAGACCTTGTGATGCTCGGAACTTACCCTGAACATGTCGGGCGAGGCGGTGCCCGCCGAGGACCCACTAGCGCCATCTGCCTGTGCGGCCCTGGGCTGTGGTGCCTGGGTACATTCTGCCGTCAAAGTCTCTCTGTCATCAGCTACATCCCTCACGCGGTCGTCTGGGTCGAGGATACCGCCTGAACTGGCTCGAAGAGCTCGTACTCCTACCCATGTCTCTGGACCCTGTAATGAATAGAAAATGTTGAAAGTTTTTTTTACTATCCTATAGAACCAAGATTAATAAAAGTGATCAGATAAAGTCTCATTCGGATTCAGGTTCAGCAGTACTTAACTACATACTGAGGTAAGTACTTAGGTACCTACTTATAACTATTTAATTATTACCTAGATATCGAGACCAAGACAAGACCTACGAGTCGACCTATTTGTTCGTTTTGCCTGTATGTGCAGTAAGAACCTTTTCACATACCTTTATAATTCAAAGTTAGAACAATGTTAATTCGAAAGAACCGAATCTACCAACTGTATATAATTAGGTTAGGTAGTACCTAGGGAAAACACTATAACTATTTGGTAGCTTTGCAAGCACAAAATATCAAACCAATTAATTTTATTCCGCAAAAGTAGGTAAATGCCTAGTGCCTACCTCAATAATAAACAATTCGTTATAACTGTACTAAGCCATATATGCGACAACTCGCATTGTTTTAATGAATTTCAGTGTTTTTCTCATAATGAAGCGATACTAAAGAGGAGCGTGAACGATTCCCACGCAGCATTCGCGTATTCATTGGCAGTGAATGCCGGCTATACCTACGTGTCTCAACTGTTTTGTCCATATGTTCGTAGGCCTTTGTGTAGCTGTCGCCGAGATCTCACTGAATGATGTCAAAGGTTTTATTAAGCGAACATCAATCTTCTCGCAAAATGGGCTTGAAGAGAGTGGTTTTTATTCATCTTTAGCCGAAAGTACACTTGGTTTGTGATAAAAAGTCTAGATAAATACCCATGATACCGACTTCCGCTCCTGTTCCTTTCTAGCCGACAAGCGAGCAAGCTTCTTGAGTCGCGGTGGCGGTACCGGCTCCGACGCTCTCATCCCATATTCCATTGTGCCATGAAACTACCACACATCACTGTCCACTGCACATGATATTCTTAGAATCATTCTAAATCGATTTCACTGACTTTACTCCAAAGTCGGGAAACGACTGGCTGTTTTGTGTTCACAACTGGATGCAATGAGCCGATTGAAGCAATTGAAGGTAACGCTGTCTGACAGAACCTTGACCTTCGCGGGCCGCTGCCCAAACACAGTGGAACTCACGTGCCTTGCACCAGATGCTATGCCCCATAAGAGCTGCCGTGATTCACGGTACCGTTAAAGTCATTTCAGTCCTATCTGGGACGTTTTCGCTTCATTTAACTCGTTAATATTTTTGTTCAGGTTATTGTGTGGTTTTACACGCATGCTACACAGAATATCATTATCAATACCGCAAAGTGTGTCACTAACGTTGCTAAATGTTATTGGTTTTAGTTCTTATTAATGCCCTACGCATTGCAAGAATAGTAAAAACATCAACTATACACATCAAAATGTTAATTGCTTAATAAGTTATTTACTAATAATAATGTTGCGTTAATTCAAGAAGTTGAATGGCGTCTCATTAAAAACTCTATAATAAAATAGCATGTGCTGAATACGAATACCAAGCACGCTTTCAACCAGAGCAACAGTTACATGCGATCTTTTTTCTAAGAAAATAGCATTGAAAAATCATAATCATACCACAAAATATGAAGCTTGTAAAGCAGATAGTACCCTGTAGAAATAGTCTCTCTTCTACATTCTGCGAACAATATTTAAGCAATAAGTCGACTCACCGCCCTAGAACCATCTTTTTAAAATCGTTTTTAGATCTTAGCAAAACTTTAAATGTTCTAGCTAACAACTATAACCATAGAATTCAATTAATCTTTATTCATGAAGTATTATCTAACTGATACGTCCATAGCCTAATGCCAACGGAAGTGCAGCCTTTATGGTCGGAAGCGTGCGCCGAATAGCAAATGGCTCACCCTGCGTCAATGTCTATTGTTATGAAATTTTATGAAATTTTTAAATCTTCCTATCTGATGGCTGACAAATGTGCGAGTATTTGCCTGATATAAGCAAAAACATACTAAATATAGCTGGTTGATGAAATATTCTGTTTTGAAATCTAATAACCCGCACATATTAAATGAAACGGCTTGATATGAGTTGCAATAAGCAATCGTAAATTTATTTATCATCCATTTATTTTTACTTTACAAAGTTCTTATAATTTTTTGCGACGTGTCGTATGGTAGGTAAGTGAGTTCATTCATAGCATAGATCAATAAACACACCTTAGACGACGAATTGCTAGTGATTCTCAAGTCCCAAGGTTAGTTACTCGCGAAATTATTATGTAAATACATTGCACTTGGTTGAGTTTTTGCAATGTAGGTAGGTAAGTACCTACTTTTCATTATTTCACCCAATTTTATATTGAGCCAAGTGTATTTTTTCATTGACTGTTACACAAGGTAAAAAATATAACAATAAATTATTTACATTATGTTGGTATTTAGCTACGTTATTAAAATAACTTAGAATTGTATGAAAATAACGACTTTTTTTGGTAGTTTAGGTACAAATCCAAAATTCACCTTGGAAATGCATTAAAATATTCAAAGCATCCACTTATTTCGTACATGTGATAATACCACAAAACAATTATTTTACAGCACTAAACTCATAATTAGGGATCATCAATGATCACAACTTTACAGTTTTGTTCCTATTTCACTATTTTCACTAAACGCGTGGCATGTACCGCGAATACGCACCGCGCGTCTCCTCCGCGCAAAGTTAGAAAAGCAACTAAACAAGTGAGCGTCTAATAGAAATATTTCCAGCAATACAAACAAAAACTCAATCATTCTACTGTACTGCTTCATAAATTTTCAAGGTCCGTGCTTCTAATTAGAAGCTACGAGTAAAGTTGCTAATTGCAAGGGTTGCTGCTTAATTCTTTAACTTGCATGCAATGTTGTTGATGATGTATATTATTATATTGATGGAATGTGTTCAAAATTCTGACAAAAGAGTCATTGGTCTAAAATTCTATACAAAATATGTATTATCAGATCCGTTCTCTATTAGTACATTAATGGTGATTTAAATTGTGACCAGAGTGTCATAACCATAATAATCGCACAAGCGACAAAGCTCTATTTTTGTTGAATAAATTGTTGCTTTGTTACTTATTAAATATAGAATCTATTATGTTAAAATAAGTTTGTAACCTATTATTGATATTTACGTTACCTACCCCTATAGTACCTAGACAGCGAAAGGTACCTATTCAATACGCCTTAGCCATGATGTGCCTACAATAATATTAATATAGAAACTGAATTTCTTATCATGGTAATATATGTTAAGAACCGAAATTGTATCATATGGGTATAAGATAAACAGCCCCCTTAGCATGCCGTTTTTATGTCTACTCTACGATAGAGAAGACAACGTATTTTTCCTGATTGTGGGTCTCCCTGCATCCCAAACATGCCTATTTTGTTCACCAAATACTTATTTTTATTCATTCTTTAGAGTAAAGTATTTGGAATATTTAAAATGTTGCTACATCTACAACCAAATATAAGTTTTCTCTATTCTTTCGCAGACAAAACCTTGTCTACGGTTGCTGTGCTAAGCCGGCAGGAAAGGCTTGCCTTTTTCACTAATCGCTCCCTCACCTTTTTCTAATAAAATTGTTTTTTTATTTGATTTTGACTTATGAGCAATTTTTTAAATTACTACACCATAAACACCTACAGCCAAGTTTATCAAAATGTTAAGTTTAGAAGTAAATAAATACAAAATTGGTCAGATGAGACCATTTATATGTATCGTAGGTGGGAAGGTAAACGTACCAATAATTACACCTAGCGCTGATAAAATAGAGAGATAAGGAGTTAGTTAGGTAAGGTACTTCATTTGTATAATAAAGGATCTGGCACATTAACTGCAAAGTGAAATTGTAAATTGAGCATAACCTAGGGAAACGCGAGAGACTTAAGGAGTCTGAAAACAAACCACAACCAACCGAGCGACGTGGTAAAAGTGTTTAGAGCCACTGATGCCCAAATTATAAACATTTTAGATCGCCGCTATCCTTCAAAGTAAATCTGATCACCACTTATACATTCAAATGTTTGAGTAGTGTTCTAGCATTTGGGTTTGTGGTAGACTTGATCACCGAGTCCATTTATCTATGTTGTTGCACGTACGTAATAAATGTGTTGCTCATTATTTTGTATGTATGTAGGTACCTACTACATCTGAATTCCAAACTATTTAATTTTTAGGGTTCACTTCGTTGTTCTTTTCTCAGGAATGCGTAGAGGTATCAAGTTGTAATTTATATCTGAGGTCTCCAATCACCTAGAGATATGAAAAATCAAACTTCTAAGTCAACAACAAATACGACCATTTATGCCGCATATTTTGTCACCTACAATGGAATCAAAACCTATTCAAGCCTATCTCGTTGACCTCAAATCATGAAATTTAACAAGAAGCAATGTCCTACAGCAAAGTAAAAGAAAACACCCGAAAACCGTAAATTTGTAGTAACATCACAAAAAAAAAATTCATACAACATTTCGTTAAACTGACATTTGGCCGGTTTCTAAAGGTGTATTCACTAGATATATTAATATAATTAATATTTGTATTTCAGGCAACTTATTGCATATTGATTGTACACATCTTATATCACATCTAATATCACTGATACTGTTCGGAAATTTATCTCAAAATTTCTGAGCAGTACAACTTTCGGTGGAAGCTCTTCTTTTGTGAAGATTGGAAAATGCGCAGTTGGAACCCACGACATAAATGTATAATCTCCTATTGCTTATTTAACCTAATTGTTTTTTTTTAAAATAAATTTAGTTCAGATTTTTAAAGAAATACTCACTGTTGCGGCTAAAGATGCATTGACTCAATCAAATCGATCAATCACTAAAAACTAGGTGTGTCTAGACTAGCGAACAAATAGTCAAAGCTCACATTCATTTCAACGCGCACCCATATTTATATTTACACACCTGCCTTCGTTGCTATTTGACTCTATCGCAAATGCATAAAAACTATTCAATGTCAAGCCTAGCCCAAAAACATTGAGTAAATATACTATCGAGTCTGAAACCTAGTACTTCCTTTATGGTCTATTACTTTACTCTTTGCCTAGTACCTTCTTGCCATAAGATTTACGTCTCTTGTCAGTCAGTGCGCCCACTCCCTCACAATGTAAAATCGTTCTGTTACTGACCGACTGACTTATTTTCTGAATGACCCACGTAAACCCTAAACCACGCATGAAACGTAAGAAAAATCCATTCAAAACAATTTTAACAAATGCAAAAATTATGCCAACTCTTCGCGGAGTACTTCTGCTACCGCACAAAAATGTTCTGAGATCTGGTGTAGGTACTACCAAGTCAGACATTCTCAATAAACCTTCCTTATCTAATCATCTTGAAACAATCAACTAAACCAATATATTTTTTTATTACTTGGCTCAATAATTATTAATTTAATTGGTTCCGGTAAAGGTATACTACGCTTGACTAGACAATTGGCATGTATCGCTCCGTGATCCCAGATTAAGAACAAAATATAAATACCTATTCTTTGCGTAGCCTAAGACTGCACTAAAAAAGATTATCTCTTTAGGTAAGGAAGGTAGGTAAGTATCACGAGTAAGTTACTCGTGATGTCTTATTTAACAGACTAGTAGAAGAATCACCTAACTGAAAGTAGTCACCGCAGCTTTAAGCATACATATTTTAGGTCTCATGTCCCTGCAAATTCAACTGCACCCACAAACCTAATTACAGCAATGCTGCTTGAAGGTAGAAATAGGTTTATGCACGGTGTTAGTACTTTTCTAAATAAGCCCTGATAAGTGTGTGTAAGTGAGTGTAAGTGATAAAAAAGTAAAGGTGTCCAACATTTATCTTCAGAACCCAAGTCTACCTAACTGGCACGTTGTGGCACCCTGCTAACTAACAAACGTAGCTCTGGCGGGCGGCTTATTGCGGTATGCCGCAATAAGCCGCCCGCCAGAGCTAGCCGCATAGCTAAATCCCTGACCGCCAACGGGACTGTGCCTGACGATTGCCAACCCGTATTCCCAGCGTGGGCATCATGGGCATATCCCACTACTCATAAGGGGATGCCTATGTCTAGCAGTGGACTGATGTAGGCTGGTAGTGGTGATAAAATAGTGCGATTGACACAACAACTAAACGAAAGTACCTATAAGACGTTATCAGTAGTTAAACATACAAATTATGTACTATATAATCGCAGGCAATGTGGTATGCGACTGATTAGCACAAGGTCGATAGAAATAGTTTTATCTTAATAATACTAAATATACCTAGAATTATTTTGAGCAATTCACGGTTTAAAAAACCATTTTACACTAAAAAAAGATTATACAAACAATTTTATAATAAAAAACTAGATTTATTATAAAATAGATTGTTAAATTTATTTTGTAAGCAAAATTAATTAATTACCTAGCTACCGTCCTAAGGACCGATTTTTTTACTTCACCACTATCTGGTTCATCATTTGAAAATATATAGAACGCATATTTTCATAAATTGTTAGGTTTTTTCGAATTTTAATACAAAAGACATCAACGGGAGCCCCTCTACGAAGTTACGTTTTGCGTAGCGGTCGTCTACGACTACGATATCACGTCGGGATGTTCTAGTAAATTTATTTATATATACTTTAATTTATAATATACTTATTGTATTTGTCATTTATTGCAATCATTATTTTACATTGTCAGACAATAATAAATAAATAAATAAATAATGATCTTAAAGTAGGTTCAACAGTTCTTCTTCTCCTTTGTCTTCGTATGAGCTAGTGACCAACTCTTGTGTCGGAGTTTTTAGGCCGCCCGAAGGCCGCCGACATGGTTTAACGACTGAAAAGCCGGGACCGACATCATAACGTGCCTTTCGAATCACGGAAGCGCTCGAATCTAAATGTCACTGGGTGACCGTTTACCCATCCAAGTAATAACCGGGCGGAGTGTTGCTTGACCAAGGTGATCTGCTAAGAACCCCGAAGTTAACCACGCCACGAGCGTTTCAGTTAGGTATACACATAAATTATGTGACTTAATGGACCCTAATTGGGTATAGCAATATCTGGAGTGGAAACGGGCCAAAGTAGGTATAGACAAGACCGACAATTTATAATAATTTTATTAATAAGTGATTTTCTGTATGTTCAGCTACGTGATAAACTATTAATACCGTGACTTAAGTAGATACATGCGCTACATACTTATCAGTCAATTTATCATCATACCTATGTGCTAATAGAATTCTAAAAGAAAGTGAAATGGTCAACGCATTTAAGTTGCTAGTTCAATTTTGGCGTGAGGCCATAACATATCTACCTATTACTTAATGCAAATTAGGTTATCACGATTGATTTTAGCAATATCTGCTTAATTGGGAAAAAATACTTTCACCGTCTTTTATTCTTTAAGCGTGTAAACACACTATGCCGAAAATTACGCGACGTAAGTTCCGCAGCTGATTTTGACTAGTTCCTCTGTATGCCATAACGCAACGTAATTTCAGCATAATGTGTCATCTGTAATTCAAATAGCATTGCAGGCGTAATCATGCCGAACCGACGTAATTTCAGCTATAGTGTGTTTAGGCACTTAGGAAAGGCATTTAGTCACAGATATCAACATTTAGTAGTAGCATTTTTTATGAGATTTGTCAGAGTAGTGTATACTAGGATTAGAATTTTATTGTCTTCAAGGATAAGCATAATAATTGATTCCAAGCTTATTTCATCGGCTGTAATTAGAACACATGGCACTTTTTGCATAAAAATGCAAGTTCAAAACACTAGTTCCTCCATTCAAATGAGTGGACATAATACGACTAACAGGTAATTTAATTAGTTAAAGTACCGGTAAAGTTCAATGGCCGATCGCGTGAACACTGTATTTTAGTAACGACGAAGTAATTGCATAGGTGCGTTGATTTAATGAAGTACTTTCCAACACTTTCGGAACAAAAGGTGCCTGTGAAAGTGCTGACAGCTACTAACGTTTCAGTTGAGGAAGACAGAACTACTTATCTTAGATAATTTTAAATCAGGTAAACAACAACGGTATTTATTCAAGTCGACTATTTTGGAAGTGTTGACTTATAATTGCGAGAAAAAAATATAATCTTGACAAAATTAAATAAAGGACGCAAGATTAAGTAATATTCTCTAAGTAATTCTTACCGAATTTTCATGAGTCTTCGGAAGGATGCTCCTCTGTAGTTTCTGGACTGGATACGTCTGTCTCCATCCAAATAGCCTCACAAGCTTGTCAGCCATATCCTCACACCTCGGGGTGGACTCTTTCATTTTTCTATCACAGTTTTAAACTTTTAAGCCACACCTCTTCCTCATCGCACGACTGTTTTATTTCACATTATTATTATTTTATTTTGACGAAACCACTAAGCATCAGTAATAGTTTGAATAGATTACATAATATACACAATTTTTGACTGAAGATTCTATCAAACAAAAACTGGATCCAGTCAAACCACTAGCTTGTTTGCAAAAACAATAAAAGTAATGCAAAAAATGGGCTGTTGTGCGCCCGGTGGTACTGCGACTCTGGCGGCCGGCCTCCACTCCGTTATCGCCGCCATCGTTATCTGACTACCACCGCCCCTCTACCTGCACATTCACTTTGCAATAGACGACGACAAACCGCAAATACTCGAGCTTCTGAATTGCGAAGAGTCGTTCTAAATCGATCGATATATGACTAGGCAAAAACTGATAAAATTCCATCAGCGACAATGGACAACGATATTACAATTTTATTGTAATGAACGTATGTACGCTGATGACATCGAAGAATGACAAGTGAACGGAAATATTTGACGGAGCTTAAAAATCCATTAAGACTAATTAGAATGGACTCGACACTTTCTGTCCAACGAACATGTGGAACAAAGAAAGCTGATCGAGTTGCATGTGTAACATGAAAACATAAGTTGGGCAGCAAGAACTAGGCAATTATTTGCACCTCGATGTAATAACAAATCATCTAGAAAGAATTTCATTATCTATGGCTTACATTGAAGGGTTTTGATAGTATGCAATTTCGTCAATTATGTAGGTTCTCTATCTGGCCTGACTAGCGAAGCGTGATTCTGCCTCTTTGTAAAACAAGGCTCTAATAATACTGAAAAAGAAGTGTAAAAAATATACGGAAAAACTGTTCCTACGGATTCATTTACGAGTACAGATTTTAAAAACCTTACATTGCCCGGTATTTTAATTTATTAGTAGTTTGGTGTATGACCAATCATGAGTATTTCAATACTAATTTGAGATTAATCTACGGTCGTGATTAGATAACACATAAATTATGGGCTTAAAGTTAAAAAGCAGGTAACAAAGACACATGATGCATGGATAGTAGGTATCGTTTTCACTTCTCTTGCTATGAAAATACTTATTTGTGCAGGATATAGGCTGCACAAAATCGAATTATGTGCACAAGTGCAATAACATATCTACTCATAAATGTATCTATATTAAGGCAAAGAAAATGAGCCATGCACCCAAACACAATAAGAAGGTCATTTATTTATTAATTATTTTTTTAGATATAAAAACAATTTCCTTCAGTATTCAAAACTGTACTAATTTTACTTTGAATTTTAATTAAGAAAATGTTATGTTACACTACTGTTTTATTTCCTCGCAATCGAAGTGAAAAGCAGAGTTTATAACTCGTCCACAAAACCATTTTATCCTCGACATTATTATCAGTTATAAGTTTCGGATAAAAATGGTTCGTTTTCTGCACTTCTTGTAACATCTATTATAATTATAAAGAAATGCCTTAGAACAAGAATAGCTCGGCAAGTGCAAATTCATTGTAGGTACAATTGTGAGTAATTAGTGTGTACATAATGATATTCACCTCATTCAGAATGATATTCTTCATACCTGGTAGCTCATAGCTATAGGGAAGCCATTTAAAATTGGATATGGACATCGCACACGTAACGTAACACGAGTCAATTGCCGATATTAAGTTTGTTTGTGTTATCGGTTACGGCAATATCTTGTGGAAACAATTCACTATTAGCACCGATCGATTCAAAATTACCTCTATTCAAAAGATCCATTGTCGAAACCACAATTCGAAATCACGTGGGATTCTTACTTTGCTGTGCACGTTGCTAAATACATGAACAAAAGGTAATGAGATAAGTAATTTCAAATATAACGAAACCTACTACTTGCTCCATAATAAAAACATTCAAGAGATCTAATGAAAGGCGATATTTTTGGGAATGAAGCTTGTTGCGAAAAGCTAGATATAAGTTTATCTTCACGAAAAATTATCCCAATATCATGATGAAAAATTATTCCAAAATCTTTAAGAAAATCGGTTATTTCAGAGCACTATTTTAAATAATTCGTTATTTTCCATGGTTGGTTTCAATGAAAACTCGATTATGGACATGGTAATTTAACGTAATTCAAAGAGAGATTGAAGAGAACTTTGTCAATTCTATTCTCACGGAGCTTTCTACAATAACTGGGTATCTAGATCGGTGCCAATGCTGTTATTATGTTACCACTGTCTACAAACAATAGCATAGCAAACCCATGGCATTGGTAATGATTAGCAACACCGTACTGTTAGGAGTTGCAAGAGTTGACAACTGTAAAATTTATTTATTTTGAACAGTGTTACCATAAGTACCTACTACTTAGTTATTATTATTATGAATGCTGTGTCCGCCTGTAATTGGTTTCTGTATCAGAATGAAAACTTTGTCAGTGTAACTCTACAATGTATTGATATTTAAGCTGTTGGCGTTCCTATTAAATAAATAAATAAATAAACAGTGGAGGAAGCAAGTACGATATGGGTTCATAGTATCAAAAATGGAGTCGTTGTAGGTCAGATGATGAGAGATACATTGAGAACCAACGAAAAATGCTTTACAAAGCGGTGTAGCTGAATAATTAACTCAAATACGTCACACTTCCGCAATATTAGTAAAATATTGCATGGAGGAAATTGCAGATAGCACGTCCATCACGGACTCAATAATGGGCTTCCTCCTATTATTTTATATTCATCGAATCCATTTTAAGTTAGAGCAGCAACCATTTTTCACGTACGTGTCACGTTTGGACAAAAACTCATGTCATGTTTACAACTGCTTATAGAAGAAATTTTCTATAATATGCTTATTAGTAAGGAAATAACGTTCATGTGACGGAAAATCGTGTTATCTATTATGTTCAAGAAGCGAAGTTTCGCGTGTTGTCACGCGTCACTTGACATGGAACGAACGTGGAACTGGTGGATACGCCGTGCTGACATAAAGCCGAATTGGAATCCATTCATGTAATAGTTATTTAATTGATTCTGACGTCAGCTAACTCACGAACTAAGAAAGTATACAATTGAACAAAGGAAAGTAAATGAAAGGAATCAACGACACCATAAAACAAGTGAACCAATAAGAGACAAGCAATGCAAACAATTTATACAAGTTTTCAAATTGTTCTTCTGGAGAAACAATTATATGAAAAAGTGAACCTTCAAACTGCAGACTTTGTGCAACGCAAAATACCTAAGTACGTTCAGTACAACGCCCTCGACATCAAATTGACTTAAGTCACTTGCCCCGTTACAACCTTATTTCCAGACAAACTTGTTTTGGGTATATTCGCACATTATCACAATCACTGATTCACACTCCAAATTATTATCTTAAAGTTATTAGTCACTGAAATCGATGTAAACAAACTGGAGGCTGTGCGGCAGGCAACTGGCTTCGGTCTGCGCGTGCGCCGGTCGCTGCTTGCGAGGGGGGCAGGTCACGTCCCCCCACCGGCCTCCGAGCCATGCTAGCCATTGAAATGTACGCTGCCATGTAAACAATTGTTCAGCTGTGTAACTAGGTAGCTGATCACAATAATGTTCAAACTTAACTGTATGCTACTTTTCAGGGCGTTCATCCTGAATCTATTTAATTGAATGTACCTACATATATATGGTTATAATCGCATCGTTGTGATAAGCTATCCGGTGTATCGTAGTTTATATTAGTTATTTGCTGTACTAACTTACTTATAAATATAGAAAATATTTGGTTGGAATCACTGTTACTGATTCGGAGTCATCTTTATTCAAATAAAACATGTTCCAATTATAAACGCAAGCAGGCGCGGATACAGGGGGGGGCAATAGGGGCAATTGCCCCCCCCTCAACTCCGGCAAAATACACTAGATATTATGAACATTTTAAAATTTTGAAATTGATAGTAATTCACAAGGTACTTATTATGTACCTAGGTTAATTTGGAACGATCAATACATTGTCATGTGTTAACTAATTAGCTATTCATTATACTGTGTCCAGTGCCGAGAATAAGACGGTGCCACCGGTGCCCAGGCACAGGATGCAGACCATGCATGGTAGTATTCATTAATTATTTCGTTAATATCCAGTTATAAATCGTAGTTTTCTTTCTGGGGGGCGCAAAAATTACCAGACCTAGACCAAGTTTTAATTATAATATCCGGAAAAATAAATTCTTTTCTTTTCTGGGGGGCACAGAAATTACCAGACCAGGAGCAAGTTTTGGGTCATGAATAGTAGTATTAATTTATTATTAGTTTGATATCCAGATATAAATTGAGTTGTCTATTCTGGTGGGGTGCAGAAATGACCAGATCAGGACCAAGTCTTCGTTGATAATTATAACCTAATACATATAGATTGGTTGAAATTCAGATATAAATCGAAGTTTTCTTTTTCATATTTTGTATGCTCACCTTTGATAGAAAAATTTCGCGGCTAGCACTGCTCGCCGATTTTGTTACCACCTTTTGGTTGTGAATGGTACATAACTACGCACAATTATTTTTAAATCCAATCTATAAAGTTTGCAACAATGATGAATTAGAACACAACAGCGCTAGTTAGAATGATTAAAAAAATTGCGGCTCGCTCCGCTCGCCGACTTCCTTTTTTACGTCTGTTGGGCCTAGGCCTAGACACCTCGGTATTTCAAAAAATGCCATTTCCTTTGTGCACCAAAAATTTTGGGGATCGCTGCGCTCGCCGATTTTATTTCTATAATAAATAAAACAACTAAGCACTGAGAAGTCAACTTTAACTTCATATATGCTGGGACGCGAGATAGATTTTCTATTATGTCTGGTATCCAAGCTTAACAATTATAGACGCTCGCACCGGGCGCGTAAAATGCTATTTACGGCACTGACTGTGTCCATACAAAAAACCAGTAATGGAACGTTATCCGGTTTCCGTCATGAGGATTATTCACGTTGTTTATTAATTTGTTAATTATGCAGATTTGTAGCTATAAAAATCAATATATAATTTGTTTTGTTTATATAATAGTATAAAAAATGACCAAGATGCAGAGGTTTTAGTGTAAAAATTCCGCGGCTCGCTTCGCTCGCCGACTTCATTACTGTCTTTTACATTAACGATTTCCTATGAATATATAAAAAATCGCAGTTTTCTTTTCGTGTTTTGTTTGTTACCATAATAATTATTATTAGTATAGGCAAAATAACACATCTACCGAAAAAAAATTTCGCGGCTCGCTCCGCTCGCACATGAAAAATTAATAAGTGCATTGCCAAACACAAAAATTGCCCCCCCCTAAACGAAATCCTGTATCCGCGCCTGAACGCAAGTGCTTCCGGCCGTCAGTCACCGATGCAGACATCCTAGTCGCTAAATTGTAGTCCAGAACTTACTGGACGTCCACGATATCAAGGGAACGCGGGGTGGCTAGGGTCAGTGGCGCGGAGAGCCTGGCGGACCGAGGCGTGCGCAAGCACCGTAACGAATAGATAGGGTGGGGTGCTGTCGACCACCTCGCCAGTCAAGGTCAGTACAACAAATTAAAACATTAAAATTCCATGACAATAATACTGTGCCTAACTTCTTAACTTTAATTAAATGATAACTTGATTCGTGATACCTAAATACACTGGTCATCAAAAAAATCGACCCACCCTCTTATTTCACATTTTTTTTTAAACTTCGTAGATGAGTGGTTTTGAATTGTTTTTTTTTTTTGTTTGTTAGGGTTTGTTACGATGTTTGACATCTGTCTACCATAAATTACGGCCTACTTGAGGGTACTTAACAAACTTTTTAGCGCTTACACTGATTAGTGTCGATTTCATTGTTTACGTCGAGATTCAGGTGAACCGAATTCCCTTTGTGAAACGGAACATTTAAACAGTGCGCTCGATAATTAACGCTATCTTTATTCACTAAGGCTGTAGTTTTACAAAGATTTCATCTGAAATTATGGACACTACTGAGGCAGAAGCAGCCCAAGTTGTAGCCTTGCTGCAACAAGGCTTCAGTCAACGTGTTGTGGCGCGAAGATTGAATCTCAGTCGATCTGCGGTTATAAGAGTTTACCAGAGGTTTCTGGAGACTGGAGAGTATCGAAGAAGATCAGGATCTGGATGACAAAGGGTCACTTCTGAACGAGATGACCGCTTTATTGTGACCTCAGCTTTAAGAAATCAGCAAAAAGAAAAACCTTTCTGGGGTTGATCTTCAGCGACGCTTACAAGAAGTGCGGGGTGTGGCTATAAGTGACAGTACAGTGAGAAGGAGACTCTGTGAACAATATTTAAGACCTCACAAGCTAGCAACGAGACCACAACTGACCACAGCTCATCGACAAGCAAGACTACAATTTGCGCGAAATCACCTGAACTGGACTATGCACCAATGGGCGTCAGTTCTTTTTAGTGATGAAAGCCGAATGACGTTATATGGTTCAGAAGGGCGCCGTAACCTCATGAGACGGCCAGGTGAGCGTTATGCCCAATGCTGTATGAGCGAAACAGTCAGTTATGGTGGAGGCTCTGTAATGTTTTGGGGTGGGATTTCTTTGACTGCTCGCACGGAACTGGTATTTATCAGGAGGGGTTCACTAACTGCTGCACGTTACATAACAGAGATCTTAGAAGATCACATGATGCCTTTTGCGGGTTATATCGGAGAACACTTCCAGTTAATGCAAGACAACGCACGGCCACACATAGCGCGCATCGTGACTCAGTACCTGGAAGAGGTCGGTATACAGGTTATGCAGTGGCCAGCAAGGAGTCCTGACCTCAACCCTATAGAGCACATTTGGGACACCCTAAAACAAAAGGTTAGAGCTCGAAATCCCGCCCCTACCACCTTAGGAGAACTGGAAACCGCCATCAAAGAAGAATGGGAGCGAGTACCTCAAAGAGCCATTGCTGTTTTGATAAGGTCTTTAAAAAGGAGAATGCAGGCTACAATTAAAGCAAGAGGAGGAAATACCAAATATTGATTTCAAGGATTCATCGGCTTAAGTGCAAAGGGTGTAAAATTACAGCTTGTTCAATATAAACCTAAAAATTGGGTAAAATTAAAGATTTTCATTTTTTTCTCATAATGTGCAAGTTCTCCAAAATGTATACATAATTTTCAATTCAAAATGTTAAAAATAAACAATTTTACATAAAAAATATTATTCCAAAACAACTTGTTTAATTCAAAATTAAAAAAACGAATTTTCCAGCAAAAGTACAGGTGGGCCGATTTTTATGATGACCAGTGTATATACCGTTCCTAATTAAAAACCCTTAATACAGAACAAAAAACTTCAAAACAACCTCATTACATACACTACCTACGACTATGATTTCATGCAGTTATTTGAAAAAAAATATCAGACAGCGCCATCTATCTATTACATAAGAAACTACATCAGATAGATATCGTAAAGTACCATCTGTCTACGAACAAAGCTTAGTTACATAATGTTGCTGTAAACGTCAGATAGATGTCTTCGCCGATACTAAAAAGAATTAGTTTTTTTTGAGCACCTGTTTTACTAACGGACTTGTTCATTAGTTATTCACCCTATAATGTATTTTTGCCATCTACCAACATGGATGAAGTAGGTTGTATTTTCTTTTCATTTTGTAATGACAAAATATTTCAAAAACTAACACAAAACGTGTTTTTTACAATTGTAGGGATCAGTGATAACTGACTTGTTTCCTCCGTATTTAGTTTAGCATCACCCAAGTACCTAAGTAAGTACACTCAGTACCTACTTACTTACGTATCTAATGCTAAGTGAGTAGATTATGTAGGTACAAGGTTTTAAAACTGGATCTAAATGAGTAGGTAACATAGTTTATTGACCTAGATAAGAAACGGTTATTTAGTAGGTAAATGTTGCAAAACATCAATAAGTAGTTGTGGTATGTAGGAATGTTTAGAACAATATTTTGCAAGTTTATAGTATAGTATTTACTTATAAAAATGAACCTACCCACTACATAGTAAAATGTATAGTGCTTATAAATTGATATAGGTATCATTCCATAAACTTCATAACAACATTGTAAGATTCCCACATTTCCACGTGCTTATTTCCACAGATTGGAAAATTTAATTTTCACCTGCCTCGAAACAATAGAGACGTTAACACGTGCAACTTCTTTAAATCGGTCAAGCATGAGCATCTATTTCTTACAGGTTTGTGTACCTACTTCTTTGGTATACACAAAACCTGTAAACCTGTAAACCATACTGCAACATCGCGTCGCCCAAGTACCTAAAGCTAAAACAAGCGACGTAATTTTCAACAGGCCTAAATCAAATCCAGCTTGGAGGCCAGTTGAAAATTACCCCTGAGTATCCCTGGATTATCCAGATTATCTTAATAATATTTTAAATGAAATTTGCTTAGGTATATTAAAAGCGAAGTCGAATTCAAAAAACCTTTAGAAGTGAAGCGGATGGGTTAAGCTTGTAAAAAGGAATCCTTGCAAGATTTTCCCCACAACAATTGTACTTTCGTAAGGTTTCAGCCTCGACCCTGGGCAAGTAAATCCCACATTCATAATAACTATTGCATAATCAATACCGTTTAAACATATAAGATTCTAGCATATCAATCAGTTATTTATTACGTGGCAAGGTCGACGACCGCCTCCATGCAAAATTTCTTGCGAAGGTTCTATGGTATGACACAGCAAGTTCAATAAAAGAAGTATGATAACAAAATAAAGCTCTTGTTAAATATGCCTACATACTTCGAACTATAAGAATTGTTACTAAATATCCCCATAATTTGCTGACTGCATAATTTACAGAATCCATTTTCATTACAAGTGAAGTGGAAACCGGAGGTTTTGTAGTTCACATTACTTGTTTATTTATTATTTCCCTTGGCTCGGCTGCAGGGTGTGCACTGGTGTATGAAGCCAGCGTGGGAGAAAACGAGAGTGATCATACCTTAGTAGGTGAATTGGTCAACATCCAAGGATTATTGCAATATCAACAACTATCAATAGAGACATTTGAATATGATGACCTTCTTGAGTAGTCTACATTAACAATAATTAATAGATTGGGGAGTTCGTAGGTCTATCGATACAATTAAATATAGGTATGATCGTGGTGGATGGCAGAAACTGAGGATTATCATGGCCGTTGGTGGTGGATGGCAATGATGATGAAGACCTAGTACAGCTATCAATTTCACAAATTAGGTTGCCAGAACCCCCTTATCAGACACCCAATCGGGGTCACAACCACTGCAGATAACAGGATAAAAATCAATAAGGTGTAAGTTAATATACAGATTAATATGTGCAGTGTTTCTAACAAGCTACACCTGCCTATGCATAAGCTAGAGGTGAGAGGAAAGCAAACAATCTGAGATTAGATAAAGAACCCTCCCTCCCACGCAGAACTTCTTAGAATTCAGACTAAATTTTGTGGAATCCAATCCAATGCACCACACTGCACTTAATAGCTAATGCTGATTGATTAAAGCTGTTTCATACGAGGTTGAGAATTTGACTAGAAAAGACTAGGATATTGATAAAGCTACACAAACTTTTATTGATATTCTTATTGTTTTCTTTCTTCAAAATTGGTGATATTAAATAATGGAGTGAACAGGAAGGTAGTGTAAAAGTAGTTGACAGTGTCCAGTTCTATGATGTTAGGAATAAATGAAACGATTCGGACTGGCAGTAATGATAGTTCACGGAATCTAACATCGCGTCACCACCACCGGTGTAGGTCGTGTCGTGACTCGTGGGGAGAACCTGACTCAGAGAAGCGAGGGAAACAGTAATAAAAGATTTTATATGTAAGTATTCTCTTTCCATCTTCTTTCTTTCCCTTATAAGCTTGGGCTGATAAACAAAGTTACACCAGATACATATATTTTGGCATATGTTATTTTATGCGAATAAAGTTATATCTACTTGTATTTGTAACTAAAAACAAATTCAGGTTGTAGGAACATGGTACAATTTGCGACATCATCAGTATAAAAGCAATCTCTGCCAGTCATTCGCTATAAAAGCAATCTCTTCCAGGCATTTTTGGACGACCTGGATTAGAAACCATGACAGGAGTCACCCATAACACTCTTCCAAGCATTTTCGGACGACCTGGATTAGAAACAATGTCAACCATAACAGCAAAAGATGCTCCCGAAAGGGTTTCTCAAAAAGTTGACAGACTAATCTGCGAAGGGCTACCAAAGTTAGACTACTACCCAATATCATTTTACTTTGTTTTAAACAATAGTTGATATCTACCTGTGTTTCACATTGTTACTTCAGTACCTGCGCCCTTTGTTCGTTCTGTTATTGTTGCCTGGTTAAATACAACGCGTTAGTAATGTAGGAATTACAGTTAGATTCACGGTAGTTAGGCGGTGTGATGATGATGAAACAGATAGGGGCAAACAGTGACAAAGCAATGCCTAAGGCGACTTTATTTAGTTTTATTTTTTCTGTGGTAAAGTTAGGCAGCCATGAATGGTATGAGCAATTTCATACGACGACGTACGAAACTCGGATACGCAAATTGAACCGTGAGTGAGTAACCGGAGTAACCATACACACATACACCACACAAGCTACTAAGCCCTTCGGAAGGAAAATATTATGGTAAACGGATGATTAACGATACCTAAGCATGCGTCAAATAAACAATGAATTTCTTGCGTACCTAACTTGAATAAAAAGTTAAAAGATGCTCATACACGAATCATACAGGAAGGAAAACGTTTAGTTAATACAATACTAAATACCAATACATATTGGATCAGTCATAATTCATATTGCAAGCGAACCCAGCTTTATGTAAAATATTTGAGTTTCAAGTTCGCTTTATCCTTTTTAATTTAATAATAAGAGCCGTGTCACTGTGGGATGTGAGTGTGTGGATTTAATATGCGGGGTACGTTAGCTCGAATTGGATTTTTCATTAAGGTTATCACTAACATAACGCAGGCTTGAAGTTGTAAAAATAAATACGAGGTGAAGGCCTAAGTTTTAAATAAAATAATACCTGTACTACTGATAAAACTGTAAACAAATCCTAATTATAGTTTTAGAAAGTATATGTAAAGAAATTAAAAAGATACCATATCAAATAGAAAGAAGAGCGTATAATAAAAATAGCTTCCTATCTGCGAACAAAATGGAGCCCATATTAAATCGTAGCAGGTAGCATTCCAAAGTAAATCGGTAATAAAACGTTTTTTGGAATATTGTAAAGGTACAATAGATAAAATCTTTGAAGTTTACTGCAAGAAGCGACGTAGGTAGTAGTTCCTATAATCGGGTCCGATTGTACTAGAATTGGTCGAATCATTTGCTGAGCCTAACTTGAGACTGACCTATACCTATAAGTCATGTCTACTGTACCTAAGTGCTAGATGTGTAAGTTAAGTACGTGGAAATAAGCAAACCATAATTAAAACTTATTTCCAACAACATCTAAACCCTCCTTTCTTCTCTTTTGCTTCTCCTTTCGGGTAAAATGAAGAGGGGTTTTATAACCATTATATTTTTTTAACATAATTACTATGATTTTTTAACTTTATATAGAACAGGATTGAAACCGTTACACTAAATATTGTCGTGCTCTAGATTTCATGACGTAGGTAGTATGGATAATGGATACGAGCATTAATGATTTGTAATTTAATCGAATTACCCACCACGCTACACTGGCATGGTATCCATTCTAATCTGTAGATTGAATAGCATGGCAGGAGGCAAACAAAAAGCAAGTTCTATCCTCATCATAATTACTAAAATAACAAAAAAAAACTGTTATTGCTTATTAAGGTCTTTGTAACTTTTTTTCTTCGTAATAGTGGCCGACTGTGGGTCGGAGATTTTAGGTCACCCGAAGGCTTCTGACATGGCTTTACGACTGAAAAAGCCGGAACCATCTTTACGTGGAAAGTAAGCGCTCTGCTCTACGCCACTAAACGGTTACCCTGACTACCTGGTTACTTTGAGTGGAAGATGAGCAGGCGAAATGTTGCTTAACTAGGCTTACATTATAAGTCTCACAAAAGTTTCTTTGTAACAAAGACTGATTTATGAAAATAGAGTCAAATAATGTATCTGTTAGATTTTTGATCAATATTTAGTTTCATCATCATCATCCTCATCCACAGCCCGACTTTACCCACAGCAGGGTGTAGGCCTCCCTTTGTACGTGCCAATCTTTAAGTTCAAAGCTTATCTCATCCAGTTTCGGCCCACGATATATCGTCAGCCCATCTATCTGCTGGACGACCGACGCCGACTTTTCTGTACCGGGTTCTTGACGCCATTCAGTTATCGCTTTATTCACCTCAAATTATTATTAATTAGTTTACCATCTCAAAAATAAAGGTTGTTTTACAGTTGCCAGTTACATTGAATAACTTTATAAGAAATAATATTTTAATCCACTCAGGAAGATATACTAGGTATATCTAGGAAGGTAGACCCACTGTTGTTGATGGTAGTAAAAACTAATACCTAACCCCTGACCTTGGGAATTCGGACATGAAAATTAAGTTTTGCTTCTGAGAAAAATCACAAAGTACAATGTTCAACTAAAGAATTTGTTCATTCTTTGGCTATTGTCTTAGAATAAGTATTTGTAAGAGATTATAATCACGTTACCACGGTAATGTAATGGTTGATGAGTTTCGGTTTTGTTTCCTGGTACACTAAATCTTGCTAAATGCCTTAATCTTACCAAACATACGTTGGAATACTGTTTGTTTTCACTTTCCATTATTGAGACTTTACATGCATTGCCTACAATTATTAATATGGCGTTACGAATTTGTGTTATTTTAAAAAAAATGTGTTCCTTAAATAAATACATTTTTTATTTGTATAGGTATGTAACTTCATTTAAATTTATTTATTTTCATTCATAGTTATTTAAGATATTCAGCGTTTATGTCTAGTTTAGTATACAAAACAATTTGAGTATAATTACAATTACTTAAATAATGACTAGATTACATAGATGTCATTTTTTTTTTCAAATCATAAATTACAATAGGAAACCATTGCATTATCACGTTTTTTATATAATTATCTCGATGATTATCACTGAATTATTTACACATTCATGTCCTATTCTCAAATTATAAATTCAAATCTGGCAATTAGAAAAAAATGCATTGTTGTCAAAGAAAAAGCTTTCATTGTTGTGATAGGAGTTCTAATAGAAGGCTACTGGATCACGTGATCCAGTAGCCCTAACATTAAAAAGGCAAAAGTCTGTGAAATGTAAACATGTAAAATGTTTTGTTTGTCCTACCTTCAAAACTACTGATACTGATCGGATTGAGCTGAAGCTGTGTGCACATTTATTTCTAGACCAAGAATAACCTAATAGACTACTTTTTTATCCAAGTACGACCATACGAGCAGAGCTGCAAGCGAAAGCTAGTAACAATAACGACATACCTAATCCAGTCGACAAACTTCACCCTAATTAGATTATCTGTCCTTTTCAATGCTTTAAAGATTGATATATAATTCAGAAACCTTAGAAACTTTTAATTTTGATGTCTTGACATAGAATAAAACTATTTCCAAAATATCAGATGGCCTATGTGATTATATTTGCTGGTAGGTACAATTATACGGTCCGCATTTCTGAACCACCCACGCCCAATCTGCCAGGCTGTGTGGGTAGGTAATTGAATAGTGCCAATACAATGAAAACCTTTCAAGAATGCGGATGAACAATACACAGTCCACGTGTTTTATCTAGAAAAGGTCAGAGTGAATTTGACTTCAGAGTACTTGTTTTTTGTGAAGGGCTGCCCCGGAGAAGTACTACCACCATGCCAATTTCTACCAGCAGTATTACTACAGTGGTATTATTATGATTTGGTTCGAATGGTGCAGATGCCGATGAAATAATGAAGGTTATTAAGAAGAAGGCCTCATGACGATGCAATACTTTGCTAGGTATAAGTACAATTCTAGGTATTCGTTACCACATAATTGAGCTTGTTTCGTTTTCAAGGTATTTTAAAAAAGTCATTAATTATTTTAACCCGGTCTGGCCTATCATACCCTACGGTTTTTTAAGTTCAAAGCGAACATTCCGTGGACTATGTCCTTTGCTGGCTCTCTTCTCTTGTCCATCTCACGCCAGTGTGGGTGTTTACTGGAATTAGACATATCTTGTAAACATACATTACAAGCTCAGTATCACTTGGCTCAGTTTCTGGTTGCTTGATTAATTAGGATCAACTAAAAATTAACATGTCATGTTTGTGAGTTGCTTGTTTTTCCAAACTTGGTTTCAAGGCAACGTTGTTGTTATTTCATTGAGTTTATTAAATTTGAATGTCTTGAGCTTCACTCTATTACAGCTAAAATATTCAGAATGAGCAGAAAGTCAATTTGTAAAACGATGATAAGAGAAAACGAAATGTAATGAACGTATGTGACCCAAAAAATACGATACTCGTAGGTACCTAAACACAAAAGAAAACAAATTATTTTAATATAAGAACAGAATCTTCAATTCTAGAAAAAAACAAAGTGGTAACCTTAAACCAAAAATGATTTGGGACATCACAGTTCACAATATCTCAAGTAGAAATTCGTAAATTAACTCAAATTTTACACATTTATCGAATTTTCCCATGCCATCACAAACCCTGGGGCTGGGAATAAGGGTCCTGCTTATTGCCTTTGCTGGCCAGACCAATCTAAGGCAAACTGGTAGTTTACCTGCTTCATTTAGTTTGTCTTGGCTGTTATTGCCCCTCGGGTGTTGCATATCAGGTTTCGCTGCATAGACATTCAACGCGGTAGGTAGTAGGCAACCAAGCTAGTAAGGTAGTTTGTCACATAATTGGTATGGATGACGGATATGCACGTGCGCATGAGTCAGGGCGTCTCCGAACTCCTACGCTGTGACGCCGAACTATGTCAGTTATGGATGAACTGTCTGCGTACAGTGCGTATGAATTGCAAATTCAACATGTTCTGTGACTTTCTGAACTCATATTTCTGCTCAGTTTTGAACTCTCTTCAATATTAAACCTGGAAAAGTATACCTGCCTATCATTTGATTATCAATATTCTTTCACATAGGTAAGGTTCGTTATTTAGTTCAGATGGTTAGTACCCTTGACCATTCTTTTGTATTTATACTACTAATTAATACGAACCAGAGTACATGCACTGTTTGTTACAGGCTACAGTCCTTTATGCTCTTTTTTATATTATAAAAAAACGCTGTTTCTGTTTTATGAGGAGACATAAATGGTGCTTGCATCCGCTGCGAGATGACCAGGCATCGAGGTCGACACTCAGTGCTCATTGTATTGATACTGCTAAACTAATAACGGACAGGAAAACTATTTATACGTAGGTTTTATAAAGGAGGTACTCCATGTAGGAGGTAGACATCTCTTCATTCTGTAAATCATATCGAGTCGTCCAGTCATTGCTTCGTCGAATATTTTGTAATGTTTTTGTTACCTAAATCAAATTCTACCTGTATTTGATTTCTGGCAGTTATTACAAACGTTTTTATTCCTCGATTTCAGCTATAGAATATTTATTAATATAATAAAGTCATTACATGTCATTAAGCAATTAACGAGTACGGGGTCATAGTAGGTTATTAGATATTCTTAAGAAGAAAAGCACTTATGATTTTGATTGGAGATTGATTAATTGGGATATTATTTTTATTTATGTACAAGTGTGTGTTGTTTTCTATCAATGACCACTTCATTGAGACCCGAAATGAATATAAGCACTTTTATGTGCACTGCGTAGCATACGCGTCGGTTGCAATTTTCTGCATACTGAAGTTCCTAAGAGGGCTGAGGTACTTCGTGAGAATAGAAGGAAAGTTTGAAAAAAACTCGAAAAAACAAGAAATATTTCGTTGACAACCACTTAAAAATCATGTTTTAATTTGCTCTACTTACCTAATTAACGTTGTGATAAGATAACATAAAAAATATAAATTGAACAACATTGACCCAAACCTTTGTTATCGTACGCATATCAATGACGTAATGAAAGCAGCAATATTACGTTTGGAACTTCTTTACGTTGGTGAAATGGTGCGATTCTTTATTTTTCCACAAATATGGTAACACTTGAATGGCTCTGATATTAAGAACATGTGCATGTCCGCTACATGAAAAAAGTTTTCGAGAGCCCAGTAGTTCAATCTACTCTTGATACGAAACGCAACATATGGCGCTATGAGAAACTGTCTTTGTTGTTTTTTCCACGATTCTATCTACGCAGGTACCTCGATTATAAATGCTTGGTGTAAAATTAGCTCCACACAAAGAATATTGAAACAGTCCTATCCTATAACATGTCACGTTTACCCACAAAATGTGTAAAAGTTTAATGTGGTGGAGCTTCGGAATACATTTTCGGAAAACGAACAATAGACCTCATTGTAATTCTAAACCAGGCTATGAGCTCTCTGACCACTGACCACTTCTACATAGTTTTCAGAATTGAGTAGTTTTAGCTAACATATACATAGAACGTACCGCATTGCAGTACACGACAGAGTAACAATCGTTAGATTACTTATTCGTAGTAAGTAGATACTCAAAAGAATGTCTTGTCACTTTCCGAGAACCGGTCGGTGAACGAGATCTGTGGCCCGCAGGCCGTAGACCGAAGAACGGTTCGTATCGGTGTCATACACCTTTGAACTTTATGAGTAGGTAATAAGGCGGTATTTAAAGTTTTCAATCCGATGCTGATTGTTACAGACATACTGGGCATACAGCACTCAGGCAGGGGGCGGTACAATTGGTGTTTCTCCGTGGCTGAAACTACCGCTTACCTGGCGATGATCCACGGCGACACCATTGTTTTCTTCAAGGAGTTATTTCAATATTTTTCACTGTTTTACGTTTAAAACTTTTGTTTGGGTTATTATACGTGACCTAACAATCGGTTTGTAGAAATAACATTCAATATTTTTTGTACGTAGGTAAATGCTCCTTTCCTGTGAATTAAATTCCAGCATTTCCTTTCATATTGCTGCATCGGTATAACATTCAACATATTATCCGTAAGTAGCGGACGCGTTTTGTCAACGTTTCGCTTTCTCGTCGACACGCTTCTTTATAGATTTTCTCAGCTGTACAAGAGTTCAGACAAGTAGCATTACTCTGCAGAAATATTTGAAACTTTATATCATAGTAGATATCATATTCATTTCGTCAGTGGACTGGCAAAAGTGAGTTCACGGCTCGTTAGCTGCAGCTCGCGACCTTTCGTTGCGCAACTACCCGGCGACCAATCAAGCAGAAAAGTTTGCAAAAGCATCCTTCTACACCTGTATGTTTTAGACAATAACATTATTGGTACAGAATAAATAGCTATTGGCGCAATTGGTCCCAATACATAAAACGTTATTGAATATTATTAGGAAAGTATTGATTTGCCTATCTGCTTAGTGATCCATTGAATGCATAATGCACTGTAATAGATAGAAGGCTATTATCCAAACTATTTATTACTATTTTTTTTCAACATTAATAAAATGTCTAGCATTATTTACTTTATATAAAAAAGTAGTACAGCTCTTAGTGAAATCCTTGCCCGGGGTACTACCACCATGCCAATTTTGGCCGTGAAGCAGAATTGCTGCATTTCCGTTGGTTTGAAGGGTGTGGGGTGCCGTGCCGGTTAAGTTACAGGCACTTGCCTATACATGATAGAAGCAGAACGGTTTCTTATAGGGCACTTTCCAAACATGCGTGATCTACGATGCGATGCCTCATACTTTTTAGGTAATGGTTACCATTACCACTTAATATCAGGTGGACCATATGCTTGTCCCATCTTCAAATAACCAAACTAGTTATTAGTAGATTTCATTTTAACGACACGTATCCAAATATTTGCTAAGGATCAACAATAGACCATTCAAAGTATTAGCGCGTTGTGAAGTGGCGCAGTAGTGTACGAGCAAGGTCGGCCGCTTCCTACATTTCATTAGGAGTAGGTAGGCAGCATGCAGTTATTCAGCAGGTGAACGTTAAATTGCAATAATTTCTAGTTCCAGTATCTATCTACTTTATTATTCAATTGATGTGCATGATATGGTCAACTATACTATTATTGATGAGAACACTGTCAGCCTCCAAGTAATCTTGTTTTTACGGTTCGGTGCCACAAAAGGAAAATAAAGACTTTTTCTTGGAAACTGGAGTAGTTAATTATATTAATTTTAATAACTTGCCTCGCCTCCACGTATCGAGCTAAAATTAATGTTAAATAAATAGGTACTCAAGTCTGCAATCGATTGGAGCTGTGAAAAAATCAAAACCTTTAGAGTTGATCTTGAAGGCAAGAAACAAAGCATTGTAGCACAAGTAAAGGAAAAAATCGGATAAAAGTAAAGTAGTTGCATTACAAAAAAAATCATAGCTACAAGTTTACACGGAACCCTCTCGGTGCGCGAGTCGGTTTCGTACTTCGCCGGTTTTAATTTAGTAATAGGTAATAGTTACTTAAAGTCGATAATGCAAAAAATAAATATATAATATAATAGTAGAACCTACGAATAATGACAAACACATTGAAACAAATTAAGTTTTGTTGTATGATTTGATTGTTTTCATTATCATTGTATGAAAATAAAACAAAACAAAAACTTATATAATTATTTTAAAATATGAATAGGAGATGGACCTCCTAATGTGTAAGATAGTATGTATACTATCTTTTTTAAATAAATCATATTTTGTACTACGGAGTGCCTGCGTTAATAGAGATGACGACTGTGTAAAAAAATAATAATTCAAATGTGTCTGTCAGTTAGAGCAACAAAAAGCATTGGACCTGTATTTTTTAATTTATCAAATAAACAAAAAATTGACGGAGATAAAGAGCGTCAAAGTTCGGGAGTGGGGGCTCGTGTCGTCACGGCTTGGTAAAAAGTGTACTAAGCCGTAACGTCACGCGGAACTTCAACGCACTATACCTTTGTAATTTTTTGTTTAATTAACAAAAGAAAAAATACTTGTTCAATATGTTTTGATAATGTAAATGACGAACTAATTAGAATTTTTAATTCGTCATCCCTAATGTAGGTACTCAGAGCTGTCGTAGTCTACGAACGGCCTACGGGCCCTTCGTAGCATTAATCGTAGAAATGCATTTTCTTCCAAACAAAAGACTTCAACGAACGACATAATCTTAGCAAAAAGACATGATTGTTTGTTTTGATGACTATTTAATTAGTTTCAATGTTAACTATATACATTTTAAATTTTTTGAACTGTCTTGTTTGTATTCTATTAAATTCAGAGTATTCTTACGTCAAGGTTAGGTAATAACAACACCACATAGCGCGTAGGTTTTCCACCAATAAGCGTGTAATTGATACATTACTCATACCTGTAGGTCTTCTACTCATACCTGTGGGCTGAAGGCCAGTCGATAAAATTAACCAAAGGCGTACCTAAGGCTTGATTTTAAACTCGCCTAGTTAAACTTCACACAATTTCTCCAGTATCAAGTGTAAATTCATAATAATATTGAGGCATCGTACGATTTCAGTTCAATTTATTTCAGTCTTCAGTCAATCCTGTTTGGCAAAAAACGATCTGCAAACAATTTATTTTCTTCATCATAAAACTCCTGTCCAAATTCTCCTCCCTTGCCTAGTTTATTCAGTTGCCATGAAGCTAGTTTGACAGCATCTAGCACCGTAAGCTCCTCTCAGAAAGGCCACAATGTCGCGAAAGTGGTTCTTGCCCCGCGCATTCCTTAGCCAAATGATCATTAGGGCAAAAACAAGGCTTCGTTGCACAACCTATCTCAATGCAAACCTACTTTGAGAGCTATTTGATCGAATCGTGAAATAACAGTAAATGTAAGGAAATTCTGATGAATGCTGGTGCTGTGTTGAATGGAGTTTTATGATTTTTGGAATAGTTTAACTTAACGCGATCTAGGATCTAATAAGGTAAGTTTAATCTTGACATAAGTGGTATGTCAACTTGTAAAACTCAGTGCTAACTTAGGTACCGTCAGTATAGTTCAGTACCATCCTTACTTAGTATACAACCACCTATTCGCTTTAAGCTGTTTTTTCTACTTTTATTATGCGAACTGCTAAGGATTTGAACTCTCTACCGGCCTCTGTCCTTCCTGATAACTATAATCCGGGACTATTCACTTTATAAGTGTAAAGTGAATTGTGTCTTGGTCTTCTAGACCTTCGTGCTCCATATTAGACCACAAGCGGTCAAACAAAGGTCCATCCAATGTTAGAAAAAGTTACTAATTCAAATTAACAACTCGGACAACTGGTGGATGATTATTACTTAATGCAACCACTGGTTTGGAACTAGATTTTACTTTAGGCACATTCACATAAAATTTGTTTATCTCTCCAAGTGACAAGTGACAGAAAAACGAAAAAAAAAACACATTTGTTGTTTTATGTACCCTTAAAATCCATATATTTATTTTATTATGTTTTTAGTATTTGTTGTTATAGCGGTAACAAAAAAACATCATCATTGAAAATTTGTACTCTCTAGCTGTCACGTCACGGTTCATGAGATACAGCCTAGTGACAGATAGACAGACAGACAGACGAACTGTGGAGTCTTAGTTATAGGATCCCGTTTTTGTCCTTTTGGTACATAATCCTAAAACCGAAAATTTCAGATTAAATTTTTGTAAACAACCATTGAATACCTTAGGTACCTATACCTACCTACTTTATTTATCACACGTGTCATCAAAAATGTTTGTGCTTATTAGGCGAGTAAGTAGGTTAAGTACCTACCTACTTGCTAGCTCGTTAGCTTTATACATTATTATTACATCCTTATACATGGTTAACATGTAAAAGTCTTCTTACATTACATGGATACTATAAGTAATTACTGAAATATGACTTAAATATTTATCTTTAAAGTAATATTAGTCACCAACTAGTCATTAGTAAGGCAGTTCCAGTGACCAATGAAAAGCTGTGAAAAACGCGCGAAAAAAACCGTTGTAATTGACTAACTAAATGGACTAATAACTGACCTGCCCTGTAGCTTTCTTATAGCGGTGTGTAGCTTCCCTCACGAGGTCCCTGACCAAGAGGTCACCAGCTCCACACGGCACCAGCACCCGCACCGAGCCAAAACACACTGTCACCTTCATATCCACCCTGATCACTGATGAGATGAATCACAGAAACACACCCTAAGTATTAGGCTAACATATTAGTTTGTCCACAAACTAATAGGAGCACAGCACTATCTGATGCACATGGCGAAGGTAACCCTGCTACGAAGCCGTTCACAAAGCTCCGATGATACAAAAAGAGCAAAAACACTGGGTTGTCCGTCCGTTTTCATAGCGTAGGACTTCTGTCCATCCAGTACCACTATGAATAAAAATCTGCCACTGCACTATATCCCAAAATCCTCTGTTTACAAATGGGAATCACGAATGATATTCAATATTGAGCACATTTCGATAAGATTACGCGAAATACGGGCGTGTAGTGCGCGCGCTCTTTAACGGCAGCAACGGTCGTGGCGAGGAACATGAATAAGAATTTGAAGTTGTTTGTGGTGACGGCGCGGGGGTAGGGCTGCGGTCGCGGGTCGGGGGACGCGACCGGTTCCTGCACCAGCCAATGGGCGGCAGCGTCGCGCCAGGCAGCTGTGCGCGTGTGGCGGCTACTCCGGCCTGCCGCGTCATACCTGCCTCACTCCGGTTTTGTATATCACTCACATACCGACTATTGCACATTATTTTGAATGAGAGTGCCTCTGATTACTCTATAACCGACTCATTAAGTAGCGGAACCCTCCGATAAGACCAAACCTGACTATGTCCAGTCGGTCTTTCACGTCTTATACTTCCAAGTTCAAATCCTATTCTAACTTGTTTGTGTGCGTAAGTATTTACTTATAATATGACACACAACACAAGCAATTACAATCACAACTACATATTTAGTATTATGAGTACCGGCAATAGGTAAGTAACCTAAGTTTAACAAAGCATGAGTATGCGTTGATGTCATCCATTGAGGAAAGTAAGCAAGGGATAATACATTCATAATAATTGGTTTATGTATAAGTTACCAATTTCTTGAGTTTTATTGCACTTTGTACGCATCTCTTCAACGCACGCAACTCTTTTCAGTTGGGAGTTTGCCTAATCAATGTTGCCATGCCAACCAACAAAACTAATAAAACTTCTTGTCTTATATTTGCCTGTCTTCCCATATGGGAGCAAAGCACTTTTCTAGACAGCGAAGGTCACTCCTAAGTGCCCCTAAATCAAGACACTTGGCACTACAATAGTCAAGATAAATCAATGATGATTATAATATTTAGACAATTTATGACACTGGTATAATTTTTGGGGTCTAAGTGTGTAAGGGGCTCTTCCATCGGGGTGTAGCCTCTATCTTCAGATTCCTCACCAGCCTACTGTATAACAAACGAGGCTGGCTGCCGGCTGAATACGGCATAGCATATCCTAATACCGATACAGCTCTCCCTGACCGCTGGCGGGCAGTAGCGTCGGCAGTGAGGAAAGCTGTGCCCTACGATCCCCAGCCTGCGAGCCCAGCGTGGGGATTATGATATGCCTATGTCCAGCTGTGGGCTGATGGCTGGTATGGTGGTATTTTTTGGTATCCCGTAGTATCCTTGGCTTTATCAGTTACAATATGGTCACTCTCAGACGACGCACCAGTATCATTGGCTTCGATCATCCCTTTTGAGTTGCCGGTATAATTAGTTCGGTGGTCAAATTGGCCACAACCCAATCAAATCTACGAAATGTTTAACGTCCCCTTACCAACCAATAGGTTATGAAGCAGACGATTAAACTGGCAAATACCAGGACCTGCAAACAGTAGGTCTTGCTGCCGAGATGCAAAGTGCACCCGGTACTCAGGTGAGTTACTCGTGCGCTGAGGGCGCACTACTATATGTCCATGAATGGTACCGGAGCTGTTATGTCGCTCACTACCCGCTAACCACTGAAGGATAGCTAACTTGTAACCCAGCTTAGGCCGTCAGTGAAGCCGACTACTATTTTTCCATGAATAGTACAAGTAGTAGTAGTAGTAGTAGTAGTAATAGTATGGTCTAATCGGCCAGTACAGGCCTTAGGCGAGCCAAGCCAGTCAGTCAGTCCCGCATTGCCCCCACTGCTGGGCAAAAGCTACAAAACCTTGAACCTATATGAACAAATCATACTCAACAATTTACTGCGTTCCATTATGTTAATATAAGTACTAAAGTTTCATTTTTCAGATCATTACAGACCCTGCTATTACTAATACATAAATATTAGCAATGGCCTACTGATGCTGTGTGATTACGTCCCGCATTATTTATTTATTTACTTAGCACCATGCTTTACAACATGCCTACATAAATATTTTCATACAATTCAACCAAACCAATCTCTAATCGTCCCTCAATTATATTCATATACGTTCTTCTAGCGTGTTAAAAACCACGTGGACCGCAAGTAGATACCAATCGGTATGTAGTTCTCAAGGTGATGAGCATTAGTATGCGGATAGCATCTACCACCGCCAGCTCCGTCTACCTGACTTGCAAACCTATGTGACATAACGAACAAAATTTAACATGTAAAGTAGTTGAGAATTTTGAAGCCTATCGCTGCTGGGATACAAGATATTTCACTTAAACTGCTGCTTCGGAGCTTTTAGGCCATCCGGACACCTCCGACTCGGCTTAACGACTACACATCCAAACACGCCTTCGTAATCACTTCACCCGTTCACTACAGTTAATGATCGACTGTCGACTGTTTAGTGGCACTTTTTTAGCGCTTGGTTATATCTACTCACATGCCCCTAAACAGTCAGCAGTCATCATCACTAAGTGTAGTGAACGGATGAATTGATGCTAAAACACCGAAGTAAGCCACGCCTTGAGCCGTTCTCCATCACTTGAACGGAAAACATCCACGAGCGAGTGTATAGCCGCGATTTTATCGTCCTGCTACTTCATCCTATAACAACTCTATGAACGTGTTTCATGGTGGCACACATTAGTGTGACGTCTGAAGCTGGGTACGGATAGCACGTTTCTGTATACGCGTAGTCGGGGTACGCTGTGTACGCGTACATTGGATACGCGTCAGTTAATGTGGACCGTCGCGAACCTGAACGCGAGGTCAATTGTAATCCATAGCGCTACGCGAGCCGAAATCGACTAACCACGGCTCGCGCTGCGTGCCACCTCGCGCGGCACGCGTTCCCCAGAATGTACGCGTAGCTACAAGTACAAACATGGCGATCCAGGAATGAATGAAGTGGCAGGGCGACAATATACACCACGCCATATACGCGATACACTCGCTCGTGGAGGTAGTGCCTTAATTACCTATTTTGTCTAATTTTGTTAAATAATGAATTTTCCACTACACCATTCCACACCACACCAGCCTATATCAGTCCAATAGACATAGGCCTCCCCTAAAAAAGGGGGATAGGTTTAAAGATTCTCATAGAAACATAATAGTTATCTTACAAAAAAGGGATTTAACCATAATCTCCACGCTGGGAATGCGGGCTGGTGGATCGCAAGGCACATCTTCCCGATACTGCTGCCCAGCGGCGGTCAGGGAATTTAGCTGTGATGGTGTTAGTCTGTGATATACCGCGTACAGATGAAATGAGTTTAGAATATTTTGAGTAGTGTTTTTGTTTCCCACTGTCAAAAATACAGTCTAACTAAATTCTTGCCGACAAGGTATTGCCGACCGGGAATAACCGTTTAATAGAATTAAGAAAAAAAACTAATATTGGTGATGTAGACCACGTTTAATATATTTAAATTATTAATATTGCTTAAATTGAATTGAAATAAATAAACGTACGCTTACATTTCTTTAAATAAGGCGCAATTCAAATACGTACACAAAATAATACAGTCGACAAAAAAAAACAGTGGGACCAATGGGAGTGGTAATGCTGTGTTCGTTTGTAACGGTTGTGCTAACTATTGATTAATGGAAATTTGTGATTAAATAAATAAAATAATATATTGTTCAATACAATTTCAAAGTGTTACAATATGAACTACAATACACATTCAAAGTTAACATAACTGCCCCAATATTATGTCTCCTAATTAAGAACATCGAATATTTTAATATCATAAGACCTTCAACTTTAAAGACGATATTTTCAAAAATGTAACAAGTCTACTTATTTAGCTAATATTCAGATCTATTTTGTTTTGAGAAATAAGTACACATTTGTTTTAGATTTCATAACATCAATTACATAACATATAAATGTTATCATATCAAAATGCTATAAATAATAAGTCGATTATAAGCATAGACATAAACTTAGTTTGGCACTATGTGTAAATATGAATAGAACAGTGGCAATAAAGACAACATTCTCACATTGGTACTATTAACAAATTTATGAGTATCATCAAGAAATTTAACAGAGGCTCGATCACAAAGACCAGCGAAAAAGTATCTTATCGTGGAGGTACAATTTTGGCCAATGAGAAACCGTAAATTCAAAATAACGCTTCGTCATTGGCCAAATTTTTTACGCTTACAATACAAGTTGAAATATTCGTGATCACCCTATAGTACCTATCTAGCGCTTAAGAAAACAGTGGAAATGATTCTGAAAGTATTTTACTAATATTATCGTTAAACTTAAAGGATCTTTCTCTTTCTTGTAGATGAAGATAACACGAGTCGAAATGACTTTTAGCTAGTTATAACTAGTTTTAGCGATAAATAGTATTACTCAGAATCCACCACACTGCCTGAGATTTTTGGCTGGGCAAAACCTGCCTTTCTGGATTTTACAAACCCTCTTTTCATCACTGTATCATTTTATATATAACTGCATACAAATTAATCTACTTTTATGTCATTATTCCACCCAAAATACATTTTATTTATGCTGGTACACAATGAACAGGGTTGTCTGTCTTATCCAATCACACTATAAGGAAAGGATAAATAGAAATACTGAGAACAATCTTAGCAAACAAGATGATTTCTTCAAAAAATAATTATCTCTTCACAGCTTGGTATACTTAATTGTAGATGAGTACTAACTACTGATCAAGTGGCATAGCACTTAATAAATGTTCAACAATATTTATTTACAAGAACCACGATGTCCAGAAAAATACTGCAAGCATATTGAATAGGGATGATGCCTGGGTAGAAATAATTAATAATTATAATTAGTCCGTCAATTAGATTATCAAAAAATATTGGACACGTATTTTTTTATTTTGAAAATCAATGGAAATCGACAAAGTTATAGAGCGTCAAAGTTGGGTAGTGGGGGCTCGTGACGTCACTTGTATGTAAAAAGTGTACTTGCCCGTGACGTCACGCGGAACTTCAACGCATTATATCTTTGTCATTTTTAGTTTAACTGACAAAAGAAAAAATACGTGTCCAATAGTTTTTTATAATGTAGATGACGGACTAATTAGAATTTTTCAGGCATCCAGCCTATTACGTGATTTGTTAAACTTTACACATTTTAAGATTATGCCTATAGTTGCATTCACAAATACTTAATAGATGCCTTTTTACTACAGCACTAAGTTAACAAAAACTTATTCAGATCCTTGTCTACAATATTGAAAAACAACAAGTAAAAATGCCTATTTTAGAATCTTTTGCGTTCAAAATATATTTAAGAAAGCTTTTTGAACAGAATACCAGTGAACCATGCATGATCAATGTCAATGTAGTCGATTCTTATACGTGTAAAAATTGACGAAAAACTTAAGATAGGTTACTAAAATGTAAAAAAAAGAATTTCAGATTATTCTACAACAAATAATCAATCTTATGATGTCTATTTGGTTGTACTTTTACGTCTCACATCTGTTTCTTAAACTACTAGATCTAAGAGTAAGCTCTCACTTTTGAAACAGTTGTCAATATTGTTAGGAAATTTATTATGTAGGTTATTGCATGGAAATAGGTATCTATAAAAATATAACTGAAGTTAGTGACTAGAATTAAAGTAATGAAATAATATAAGGACATATTGAAATCCAGTCAACACTTCTTCAACAACTTGTCAACATCTAGAAGGATTATGCTAGGTTTATGAATAAAATAATACAGATAAAGAAAGAAAAAACACTATCAAGCGAAATATTCCAGCCTATGGTAACAATTATGTAAGTATTTAATCTAAAGATAATTGAAATGCATCATACCTTAGTTATTACATAGCTCACCACTTACAAAGTCCTTCACCTCAGTCGATTAGTATGATAATGTGAGACAAGATTTTACAGCGCAGGGACCAGCCCTTAGACTAAACATCGATATTAACAGAGATTGGTCGCTCGAATTTTAATTCCTACTCATTATCACAAGACAACCCACAAATAATTCTAAGTCAGAGCACCTTATAATTGTAGAGATCATCGCATACTCCTAGATGATGAATTGCGCCATCACATGGCACTACCGGCTGTACATGAATATACACTGCATTATCATAACAATAGGTACATATTGACACAATTTACAAATTAATGAATCATCAAAAAACAGGCACATCAGCAACATTGATCTAGCAATCACAGAAATACTAAGAGCAACGCGCTTTTCCCTAAAACAATAACAGAAATCAATGAGAAGCAAAACGGTTTTGAGTATTCTTAATTAGAGAGCCAAATGAAACAATTCATCGCAAATCCTGACCTTCGGGCGCTCTGTCATGTCATGATCGATTCGAGATTATCACAATTGACCGAAAGGTAGTAGAAAAGTTTTCAGATAGAATATAAATAATTGCACTTCCCTTGTTAAGGGTTCTCGTGTCGTTCAGACGTCGCTCTCTGCGTCGGTTACGTGCGCGGGCTGACCAAAGTTCCTAGTTATGGACTCGCTGACAGTGCGAATGTTAGCGAGATAGCGGTGTGCCGGCTCGTCAGAGTCGTAGATTGCACTGAGAGACTCAAGTGAAACGAGCGCCTCAGAGTCTAACAGACGCGAAGACGCACGAGATGACACGTCATCATCTCTATCGAAATAGCAGGAGTTCACGTCACTGAGCGCCGCTTCCGCATCCGTCAGTCCAGCCTCGTTGAGCATCGAGACATTTTCTAAGGCGGGATCGTCGGTGGTGTATCCTGTGCTTTCAGGATGACATCCCTCTCCGTCGCCCTCACCTTCGGAGCAGGACGAGCTCCATTCGGACTGGCTTTCCCCGTAGAGTCCCATTTCTCTATGATTCGAAGTGGTCACCTGAGAAAAACACATAATAGAGATTTTTATTTTTTAATTGAAAACTGACAAAGTATGTATTATGATTTATAAAACAGAAAAAATCTTACCCGGTTACCAAGTCTCTCCTGGATTTCTTTATCCTGCTTTTCGGAACTCATTGCGGCCTCCGCTTTTCTTTCACAAGGTGGACTGCAAAAATTAATGATGGATATAAATCTTTAAACAATTACCTACCTATTTTATTACCCTTCTGATATCAAGCGGTAGCTTTGATCCTTCGATTTTTATTAATAAAATAGAGACCAATTAAATTATTATCTACAAGTGCGCTTGATACCATTTTATTATTGGCAATATTTCTTCACATCAATCGATACTTTTGAAACTCACCAAGGTATAACTATACTTCCCTAATCGTGCAACATAGAGACTAACATAAGGATGTTCAAATTATAGTCAAAAAGGTACATACCTAGAGTTATGTTCCCGTGAGTGCGTTGGCGATGGTAGTTCCACGACCACATCAGTGGGAAGTACTCCTGGGAACTCAGTAGCCGATGGCCTCAAAGGTGAGATGGCTTGTTGGGACACCCGGCCCGGGCTAGGCTCCTGCCTTGCAAGTTGTGTTATAGCTGCCAACCCTACCGCGTGGAGGGGACTACTGTTGTTATTATTGCAATTTCTAACCGGCTCTAGAGCTGCATTTTGACCCCTGAAAAATTTAAGGAATCAAATGTTTTATGATATTTCATATGAACTTAAAAATGCTTTTAGTTCCATAAAATTTAAAAGTACCTTAATTCAAGTTTTAACTCTTTCCTCTCAGCTTTTGGAGGATTCTTCATAATATTCTTATCATCGAGCAGCCTTTGGATTTCTCTCTCGAAAGGAGGCACACATGCAACGTCAATAACTGGACTCCTTTTCGTGTACGTATCCCTATTACTCTCTTGGTTCAAATGCTTCAAGTTAGTCGGTCTACTTGCTGAACTAGAGAAGGAGTTAGTTCGCTGTGCGTGGCGATTTGACACGTCCTTTTTATCAGTCTGACTCGCTCCATCCCGTTTTGCGGAAACCTGAAGCATGCTTATTATACTCCTCTGCAGTTTGTCTTCTTCTTTTTGAAAGTTAATACTAGCATCGAAGAATTTATCTTCAATAGAAGGTTTTTTTGTGATTTTGTGCTTAGCGTAAATTTCGTTTATATGGTTTAACATGGGCTTGTTGCCTCGGATAGGTGGGTAGTCGTACGAAGGGTTAGGGTTCGTGCGTTGTGGTCTGGCTTGGGGGAGCCATTGTGATGCTCTAGGGGGGGAAGGGGATGCATCGGTGGTGCGTGAGTAGCTTTCGTCTGAGGAGCTGAGACTAGGCGACCTTGTGAGTGAGCTCAACTCGTCCGCGGATGAGTGAACGCGTGGGCTTCTCGCTAGAGGTAAGCTTTCGCTAGACCTTGGCCTGGGAAGTCTCGGAGGTCTTCTTTTATGAGCTGCGGGAGGCCGAGGTTCTTGGGGTCTCGGCCAGGGAGGGACGAGAGCGCGGGGTGGGGGCCATCTCGGATTCCCGATCAAACCATGAGGAGGTGGGGGCGGTGCTTCTTCTAAATCTTCTAACACCCTGCGCCCTTTGCTGCCTTTGTGATTATTGCTATTGTTTTGATGACCGTTGGAAGGTAAAAGTGGTTCGTTTTCACATGCTATTGATGCTTCTCTGACGGGGGGTAACCGCGACAGTGGCTGGGAAGCCGCTCTTCGAGCAGAATTTTGAAGCATTGCTAACGGAGTGGCCACACCACCGTATGCAGTAGGTGGATTCTGAGGAAGACTGTTGTTTGAAGATTGTCCATTACTACTAGTTGGAGCTCTGTCCGTCAAAAAGTATGTGGTCATTTCACCCTTTCCTTTCACTTTGACCTTGCCTCGGCAAACAAACTGATATGGTAAATCCTTAAGAAACTGGAACACTTCCTCTGTAACTTGCGTGTGGTTTGGCAGTCCAGTGGAGTCCATCCGACTGGCTACATTGACAGTATTGCCCCATATGTCATACTGAGGTTTCCTAGCACCGATGACACCAGCAACCACTGGGCCTACGTTTATACCTAAAATAAAAGATTCTCATGTCAAATTATCCTACAGATTATGGTAGAAGTTTAATAAAGCAATTTTACTTAATTGCGTACTTACCAACTCTGAGCATGAAATTATTATAAGAATTATCGTTGATATCCTTGAGTTTATCCCTCATTGCGAATACGAACTCTACTAAAGTGGCCATGTGTTTGCGGGAACTTGGTTCATCACACATTTTCTTATCTGGGATCAGTCCAACTGCAGCCATGTAAGTGGATCCAACAGTTTTGATTTTATCAATTCCGCTGAATCTGTCTTCACCAAGAAGCTGAAAAATAATTACCTGTAGCTAAGAAAAAGTATTCTTGAAATTGTAAGTGATAAAAACATTCCATGCTTTTTTAAGTTACGTATTGGAAAATGTATTTTGTTCTTTAAGTACCTAGTTTAAAAAGCAACGTATATTACCATTAGCAAAGTAAATAGGAAGGAAGAAGGAAGGATGAAAGTAGTTACCTCATCAAAATCCGCGATGATTTCATTGAGCAGCCGTAGACATTCCATTCCCTGGTTGTTTCCATCCAGCTCCATGTAGAACTCGTGGTAGTTGGTGATGGAAGCGAACACCACGCCCACGCGCTGATACGACTGGTGGTACAGGTCCTGCCAACCGCGCCTCTGACGTCAGCGTGTGCCAAGCGTGGTGAAGGGGGCAGTGACACTCAATGATAAAGCTACGAGGTATTTCTACTCAAATGATTCTACTTTTAATATTAATCGGTAAGTATATTGAGAAAAAATGGGAATTTTCTTGTAGTAAGTGGGACATTAATTTTCAGTAGTTTTGACGTTCGTTACTTAAAAGGCTAGATTAGTTTAACTAAGTTGTAGTTGTGAGACTTTTTCCACGATGCTATGATAGTACGTACTGTTCTAATTTGTGAAGAGTGAGATAGACATGCGTTGCGGGGTACTCGAAATAATTAAAATGGTTAATGATATCTTCACTTATGCCGAATATGTTGAATATTCCCATTTATTTTACAAAATATAATCTACAATTCACTAAAGTTGTCAATTCGAGACATTTTGTCAGACACTTATAGCAATTATAACTCTCAATGTCGATACAATACTTATATTTGTGTGCTATTTTCATTGCTTTGCACACAGAACCGTTTTAGTTTTGTGGATCTATCAGAATTTGTCACTTTACCCCGTTTTTGCAATGCAGCAGTGACACACAAGCAAATGGCGTGAGAATGGAAAGCATTCGTGAACTTTTGATGTTTGTAATGCTTTTAAATTCTGCGTAAATAATGATATTGTGCAGATGTTATGTAGCATGGACTGGTGCTCTGTTAGTTTTTATGAAACATGCAACCACATCCATAAACAGCAGCGAACATTAAAGACTAAGCAACACCAATTTGGTAGCAATTTCAGATTTTATAAATGAACTCTTTTCATAAAAACAAAAGCAAAGCATGAAAATTTACCATGTTAGTTCTAAACTGGTTGTCCAAGAAGTGAGTGGCGACGTGAGCCGGTAGCAGATTGAAGAGTATCCTTTTGTTCGATGCCTGGAAATATAAGAATGCAATATTTTTCAACTTGTTATCTAATAGCTTCCGCCTGCGGCTTCACTCGCGTGGTAACCAGATCAAAAGTAGCCTATGTTTTAGCCTAGGTTAGTCCGTTTAGTAGATTTTGTGTGAAAGAGTTACAAACATACATAATAGATAACATTGGTCAATTTCATACAGCATCATGTAGCCCCAAGGTAAGCGGAGCTTATGTTTTGGGAACCGCATAATTGATTAATACTTAAATACCCTTTTTTGTAAATTACTTATATAACATAACATGAGATATACATAGTCTGTGACCTGGATTAACACACAGGCTACTTTTTATCCGGGTACGACGCGAGTGAAGTCGTGGGCGGAAGCTAGTTTATTTATATAGGAATCCTATAGGGCGCTTCCATGATATAGAATTATTTCCCTGTTTGATGTCATTTATTCGTACCTGCAACGCGTCCATGTCTCTCTTCTCGTCCCTTGCCTGTATCTGCCAGAGGAAGTCAAGCCGCGCCGTCCACTCCGTTTGCCGCGCGTGCAGTAACACCGCTAGAGCCAGCGCTAACGTCCACGCGCACTCGATGTATGCCGAACCGACTGGACCGGGCCTAAAGTTACAAAGCACATCAAGGTAAGCCTGATATGGAAAATATGATGTGCCTCAAAAATGAAACCTCTAAAGATCTTAAAAATATAAGAATAGTAAAACATTTTGGTCTGATTGTTTTCGTTCATATTTTTCATTCAAGGTTGTTCAAAGCAATCATCAACCCAAAATACCTTATCATGACCCAACATAAGAAAAAAAGCCCCTGATTTCCATTAAAGCCTATGTCCAAATTTCCATTAAAGCCTATGTCCAATCATCATCACCATCAGCCTATAATAGTCCACAGCTGGTTAAAGGCCTCCCCTAATAAGCGCCATTGCGCCTCGTCCTCAGCTCGACGCCAGTTTCTACCAGCATCCTTGTCCAATACTGGTATCATAAGTAGGTAATAATAATAAATCAATGAATAATATTCTTCTTCTTCTTCTTCGTATGAGCTAGTGGCTAGAGTTTTTAGGCCGCCTGAAGGCTTCCGACATGGCTTGAATAATATTAATAGGTAGGTACTAGATGACATAAAAATAAAGTTTGAAAGCTTACTCTGTCATATGATCGTAGCAATCAAACAGGTCCTTGTGATAAGCGAGGATAACCGCCATGTACCCAGCCGTCATGACTGAAAGCAGGATTCCCTTAATCAGTATCGGCAGCCTGAGGAATACTGCTACAGTTAGCATGCTGATGCAACAGCCCAGCGTGATGTAGAGGGGGACGGGACATGCTCTGTGGTCGTCATCGCTCCACAGTGACGCTGCTATGCTGATGTTTGCTGTTAGATTCCTGCAGACGTCGATTTTTCTACATGTTACCTGAAAACAATTATTTTTTCACTCCTCTTGCTGAAAATGTCCGTGATTGTAGCGTACCAGAGCGGGGATAAAATGGCTTACTTTCCTCTAGGGGTAAGGTATTTTTTAAATTTTTTGTCTGTTACCAATGAGCCCATAAAATCGAAAACGTCTGAAGTATGAATAAAGACTCGACTTATTAGGTACTGTTTAAAAAAAACAACTTTTTTTTTGAAAATGGAACTAAAAAAGTGTTGATCTCTTCGATAATGCTTGCATTGCGTTGCGGCTACAGAAGAACTTTTTTTTAAAAAAAAGCATTTTCTTGTGAAGCTCATAATTTGCAGATGGAAGAGAATGAAAAGAAATAACTTTAACGGCAACAGCCGTTAAGGTCACAAATCATTCATCAGTCATCAATTCGCCTATATTGACACCATGGGATGAGTCAACTCAGCTAATTGTCTATTCAGAACATTCGAACGAGGGACCCACAAACCTGGAACCACGTGTAGGCTCATAAATAATTTAAGTTATCCCACGTATACCCCACGAATACGCCACAGATAACTCAAAATCATACAGGACTAAATTTAAGTTAAGAAAAAACACATCGTTAAGTATAGAGAATTGTACAAAATGTACGTTTGCCCCCGTACTTAAAAAACGTTACTTAAATCTAACCATTACTTAAAGCTAGCCCGATACTTTATGCATATTTTTAAAAGAAAGGTCATTTATTTTTTATGACTATTTAATACTGTAACTATTGGATTATTTAATTTCTCGTAGTGAAAAGTAGAGTACGTACACAAGGCACTTTAAATCCATTATAACTCGGTTCCTATTTACAACTGTAAATATGACCCCTTGTAAAACAATCTACTTTTTTCCAAGTTTTGCTGCAAAGATTAGTTAATTTAAGAAAAGAAATATAAGATACGAATGTTTATCTATTTAACACTAGCACAAAAAATTTGATTTTTGAATTTTTGAATTTCTAGCCCGAAGAAGTGAGCCAGCTGGTGGAGCATAGTTATGTTTTCAACACTCAAAGCGTTATACGAAACATTGATATTAACTCTCCGACCATACGTACTATTTAAGTCACAATAAGCATGGTATTCATTCAAAAAGTCAACGTACCACATTGACTTGTCCAACAGCATATCCCAGCACAATCGTAAACGTTGTGATAGCATTCCTCAATGCAAATGGTCGTGACACATCACACGGTATTAGCCTCAGTCTTGCTGCTAGCGTCAGCGCAAGCACTGCTGCTGACCACGCAAAAGCGGTTACGAAGAGTAGTAAGAGGATGGTTGTTCGTGGAAGGATGGCCGCTTGGAGGGCACCAGTAGCGGCTAGGGCACCGAGTGCCGCGCCAAGGGAGCCGGCCCAGCCGCCATCCGTCGATGCTCGGTACTGAAACATAAATATAAATAATAATCTTCTTCTTCTTCGTATCAGCTAGTCACCAACTCTGGTGTCGGAGTTTTTAGGCCGCCCCAAGGCCTCCGACATGGCTTTACGACTAAAAATAATAATATATAGCCATAGTATTTTTGATGAGTTTTAAAATGAATAATATATTTATTTATTTTCTCTCACAAGTTGATATTAGTAAAAAAATAGTATATTGTACCTATTGCTCCTAGACAAACCTGAATAAGTTTTTTTGTCATAATATGTTTTGTTAACAAATAAAAGAATTGTATAATTTTGTATTACTATTATTAGGAATTTACATAAGTCTAACAACTAGGTAGTATAAGATAGTTTAATACTATCATTGTGAGAGACTTGTAGGTGCCTGAAGTAGGTTCTTATGAACCTGTATCACAGGTCACCAGGTCCACTCCGGGAGTACACACAAGTCTTGTTTTGAAGACTTTAACTGGCTATACAATAGGCAACTCATACATAAATAGAAATAATGCTGGAGATTTTTCACATAACATCTTATAGTCCTAAAGTTTGCAGAGTTATGAGTAGGTTAGGTACAACAAGACTGGTATTTTTTTTGGAAATAGATAAATATTATACATAGAAAACGTGCAGACTTGAGACAAATATTTACAGAATATACAAACATTTGCCTCGAAGAGGAAATCGAACCTGCGTCTCAGGCCCAATGCGCCACAGAGGTCGTCATCGACTTATGAATAAAATTGTGTTTTTTTAGGAAAATCAAATAGGCATATAATGGTGTACCTTGTTAGAGGGGGGTTAGGGTTATAGTTAACAGTTAAAGATTACAATAATCTTAATTAATCTAACATTGCAAATTCTCCAGGATATTTTTGAACAAAAACTAGACAAGTGTTCGACCAATAGTACACCTGAGTCAGGTGAAGATGTGGTCTAAGATGGCGAACGCTTGCCTAAAAAGAATGAATGCACTGGATTTGAAGGTTTCGAGATTGTACTGGTCCGGAAAAACAGACGCCCGAAGCAAGTTCATCTCCTTACTAGTATACTAACATAAACGTGGAAGCAAATTGTTTGACATACAACCAGGTGTACTGTAAGGCGTAAGGTATTGACGTAGGAAAAGGTGAGATTTCAATCAGAAGAATAGGGATGATGCCTGGGTAGAAAAATAATAATTTTAATTAGTCCGTCAATTAGATTATCAAAAAATATTGGACACGTTTTTTTTTTTAAATCAATGGAAATCAACAAAGTTGTAGAGCGTCAAAGTTCGGGAGTGGGAGCTAGTGACGTCACTTGTATGTAAAAAGTCTACTTACCCGTGACGTCACGCGGAACTTCAACTCACTATTTCTTTGTCATTTTTAGTTTAATTGACAAAAGAAAAAATACGTGTCCAATATTTTTTTGATAATGTAAATGACGGACTAATTAGAATTTTTCAGGCATCTAGCCTATTATAAGTAAATCTGCTACTAAGCTCTTACCTGAGCCTCCTTATCAGCATCCTTGAAGCAGAGCGTCAGAAGGTGGACGTGTGTCGCCTTCTCCCGATGCACGGACCGCGCGTCGATAGCTTGAGCAAGGTACTTGTTCACCCGGTTCGTTGGCTGGTGGTATACAGACGAGTGACGCTTTTTCAGAGGCCGCTTAAATTTCTCCGTCACTTTATTCTGTGAAAACGGAGTAACGTTGACGTAACGGACGGCAACTGTTACTACAACTACACTACCCACCGATACACCGAAAGAGCGATAGAGGAAGTAAACACCGATGGGACACAGAGGATAAAGTAAACGGAGAACATTTAATGAGAAATGCAAGGGTCGAGGTCAAAGGTCAGACACGACATGGGTCCACTGTCACATGCAGACTCCATGCTCAAAACGAGGTTGTTGACTGACCTTAACACTTAAAAGATCCGGACTCCGAAGCAGCATCACATTATTAAAATAGTAAACACAAATGAAAAAACATAATAATATCATAGTAATGAAAGTTGAAAATCATTAAGTTAAGTTGGAATAGATACTATGAATATTCTTTTGTTTTAATGGCCTATCAAGATTTGAGAATAGTACTAAAGTAGATACTTAGAGTGTCTAGTGATGCTTGGTTAATTTTCACTAAGCTTACAGTTCGAGAAATTAGCTTCTATATACAAGAACTGGCTGGTAAGAAATAATCAAGCATCGAATAAAATATAAGTGTCTCTAGAGTTAGAGAAAGTCACGGCATGCAAGTTAGTCGAATGCCGGGGTCCATGCCATGCTCTAGTGCTCAAGGCCAGTCGGGATTGCGAGTGAAACACAATTCAGTGCGTTCGAATTTATTATCAAACAAAACTCAATAAAACAAAACAATTGACAAATTTTGAAAGAAAAAGTATTGTCCGATAAGAAAATAGTGACGGTAAGTGGTTCGAGTGCTCACGTTGATTTGTTTCTTTCCCCTGCACCACTAAAGAAGGTGATATATCGGTGCGTGAACTGTATCGCGAAAGGTGATCCACAATCAAGGTTTTAGGTAATCGTACACCTATACAATATCGGAATTAAAAAATGTGTGTCACCATGTGATTGGTGGAAAACAATAATACACATGAACAACATTATGTCTGCGCTTACTGTTTCAGCAGGAAGTAATTGCTGTGGAACTAATGTCCAAGGTCGAAACATCTGAAAAATAACGAGCAGACACCTCATGTTAGTTGCTGGTGTATTCAAGTCTTCCACACAGTGTTCAACGAATACAAAACAAAATGCTGTGATTAGATTATGTCATGATTAGAACATTTTCATATTGCTGTGTAATACCTATATTAGGTACAGAAGGTGGTGCCAACAGGAGAAGGCTCTAACAAACCAGCAACTAAATGTCATATTGTGTCTGGGAAATATTGAGATCAATTGGATCCAAGGGTTCTGGTGCTGAACTTGGGAATGATTCTGTCCGATTATATGAGTAGATTTACCTATATTTTTAACACATTGGTATTTATTTCCCGTAATTACTCGCAAGAAAAATGGTTATCTGCAAAAGCAGGATAGCACCTTCGAAAGCATAGATTTAGTTTGAAAACCACCACTCAAAAGTCAAACTAACTACTAAAATCATAAGCGAGACACACTATGAAGCACATCAGAATAGGTCATCCCGATACGTTTCATGTACAGAGTTTGTGAAGCGTAAAATTATAAAATGTGAGTCTAGAGTACCCTAAATGCGTGTTGGGAATTTGCGCACAATTACTCTAAAAAGCTAAAGCCGTACCCGCCCACGAAGGTATAATGAGTGAGTATCGTATGTGTGCATATTCCGCGCACTATGTATAAGCACTACTAAGTATATCGTTAACTTATCTGTGCTGAAAGGAAATCATTTTATTATAAAGTCCAAGTGCCCAAAGAAACCGTTTACAGATTTTAAAATGCCAAAAACCGTGCAAAATTATAATAGTAACTCGCACAAATGAGTTGACCGAGTGCATATACATGTTGGTATGTGTGCATGAGGCCGGTATCTGTGGTGTGTGTGCGTAGGGCGCGGGCGTGGTGCTGCATGACTGCGTCGAAGGTGTGGTGTTGCGGGGCGGAGGCGGGGGCGGGCGCGGGCGCGGGGGGGTGCTCCCGCAGCGCGGCGCTCACGTCGTCGGCGCGCAGCGACGCCAGCCGCAACGCCTCCGCCGAGCCCGGCTCCGCGTGCAGCGCCCGACGCAAGTCCAGCACCTGCCACACCATACTAGCTACACCTCCCATCCCTTCTCTCCAACACTCCTACCTATTACTATAACACCCCAAACACTCCAACCTATTACTATAACACCTCAAACACTCCAACCTATTACTATAACACCTCAAACACTCCAACCTATTACTATAACACCCCATCCCGTCTCTCGGAAACTCCAACCTATTACTATAACACCCCATCGCTTCTCTCAAACACTCCTACCTAATACTATAACACCTCAAACACTCCAACCTATTACTATAACACCCCATCGCTTCTCTCAAACACTCCTACCTAATACTATAACACCTCAAACACTCTAACCTATTACTATAACACCCCATCCTTTCTCTCGGACACTCCTACCTATTACTATAACACCCTATCGCTTCTCTCAAACACTCCAACCTATTACTTTAACACCCCATCGCTTCTCTCAAACACTAAAACCTGTTACTAAACACCCCATCCCTTCTCTCGGACACTCCTACCTATTACTATAACACCCCATCGCTTCTCTCAAACACTCCAACCTATTAATATAACACCCCATCCCTTCTCTCAAACACTCTATCCTATCACCTACTTCGATACACAGCCTTGTCTAAGTTTTCATCTCGCAATCAACTCAACCGTACAACCGCACTGGCTAATCACGCATTGTTTTGTCTAAGCTTTCATTTCTCTATCAACTCAATGCACCATTTCGTCTAACTTTCACCTCTCAATCAGTTCACCGGTTTTTCGTGTCACATGCTAACCATTTTGTCTAACTTTCATCTCTCAATCAATTCAACGCTATTTAGTGTCCTTTGCGCTACGTTAATGTGGTGGAACGATACACTCTCTTACATTACCTAAGACCTCACTTTCCTGTCACACCTATCATTCACGAAATTCACTGCAGGACATAGACATCAGGAGGATTTGCTATAATCATTTCGTTTCGGATATCTAAAGATGATTACATTATATATCTGTTTTGTGTCACATACTCCGGGAAAAGCTGTGCTCATAATCTTGTGTTCTTGTACGTAACGTACACTGCTAAAACTTATTACCTCATCACGCTCACACATTTGTACACACGTCTCATTGTACCGCCTACTATTACCGCCTAAGCATAAGCAGTCTGCTCATCCCGCCCGTACACCCATTTACACTAACCATAACATAGTATGTTCACGCTTATTCATAAAGTTTTATTTGCGTAAAACGATATAACCTAACACCTGCCAGACTATCCCAAAAATAACAACTTTGCGCTATTTCTCAGACATTTTGAGTGTAATTTTTCCTATGCTTCTGCACCTATTGGTTACTGCGCTTCTTCACTGGCATCTACTACAGTATTTAGCTTAGATACTTCTACAATGGCTTCTACTATGCAAAGTGCTTCATAGATTTTAGTGATATTCCATATGTTACTGTTATAAAATTATTTCTATACATATACAACTATAATCACCGAAGTTCTATACATAATTAACGATACAAAGAACCTAATACATATAGATTGAGTAAAGTAGTATGCATTAAATTTAAAGTAATAAAAATAAAGCAGGACTTACCTTTGTAAATCGCAATCCAAGGATGATATAATTTTATCACACGTGCCAAAATATTCTGAAGTCAAAGTCGCGGACAGTGACGTCGTATCATTTAGCCATGTCCGAGTGCAGAACGGAATTTAATTCTTGTGCGAATAGTAGTCAAAATTGAGTGGACTGGTAAAGAAATCCTTTGTGCAGAATTCATCCATGCAAAAAGTATGGTAGACGAGATCGTCCCGTGTTTGTAACAGTCGAAGGTAACTTGTATGCTAATGTGTTCTATACCTTCCTAGCTGCATTGGCCTTGAGCTCCTGGGGGGAAGCGGCCATGTTGGAGAAAGGCACGTCAACGTTGAATTTGATGGAGTGGAGTAACTGCACTACAACGTTTGAGACGTTCTTAAAGGAAAGCTTTCTTCGGGATCCTGAACCACCAAGACCCACGCCCGCTGATAAACACATCTGAAAATCAAGAAAATTACTTTAAAGTCGGTAATCAGAAAATGTCTTGTACTCTCGAACCTAAATGACACTGAGACGACCTGTAATAAATCTACATAAAAAAAACTAAATCATTGTTTTCCTAACGGATCCTAGTGGGGATCCAGTCCTGGTTGGGAGTTCGAAGTCAAAAAACTACGTAAACAAAGTCGTGTGCGGTCTACTAGTGCACTGCATACTTATAGCATTTTGTTTTTGTGCTAGGAAGGTACTTGATAATATAAACTTTCATCTTCGAGTCATCAGCATCAATAATGTTATTCAACTGGTTCTCAAACCACGCCCCTTTAATGTCAGGCTTGTCGACATAACAAGGATTCCAAAGCTTTTGTTTCAAGTTTGCATACCAAATCAATTGCTACGGGTTTCACGTGGCAGTCGCCAGACCACATAGCTCTAATAAAGAAAGGCCATCAAAAAAAGCGTAGGACGATTCTTGGCCTTGTGTGTCAACTGGTGACATTATGTAGCGCGATAACATTACGCAGAGGAAATCTAAAACTGCTTTAGGCCAAGTTCATTAGTAGACTTATTGGCTCTCATTTTGTTTCTTGTAGGCAATCGTTTGTTTTTTATAATCAACTGTAGATATGATTAATGTCCGTTATGCTGTTATGTCAATTTGTTACTGGTACTGATACCCATGACAACTCACGATAATACCAAATAGGAATAACCATCTCCTCTTACGATAAGGTATTCATATTCAGCAGCAATCTAAATCCACTTTTAATAATAAAAAATATTTAACACTACCTTCCTCCCGCAGTTTTGCTATAAAAGTAGCCTCTATGTTATTCCAGGTCTAGACCTACATTATGTGCAAAATTTCAGCTCATTCCGTTCAGTAGTTTTGGCGTGAAGAAGGGAAAAATATTTTATTTATTTAACTTTTGCCTTTATAGGATGTAAGAGAGTATTTATCCATCAGCAATGATTAATATTTTAGCTGGTTGCTGAATGTGGAAACCTTAGATGACTTACTTTTCTCCGGCGGGGTGGAGGAATGATAAAATAGGTCTGCACAGAGTGGTCTCTAAGGTACGCGTTGCGTCCAGCGCCATGTCCTGGCTCCACCTCGTAAGCACCGCCCAGGCATTCTAATGTTGCTTGTGTGATGTGGACGCGACTGCAAAATTTACAATTAAAAAATCATAATACATAACATCTCAGAGGAGCAATCCTTCATAAGTGAACCGCCGGAAATCGATACCAAGATGGGATAGTACTCAAAGATAAAAAATCGATATGCTATTCTATAATACAAAAGTCACTAGTTAACTGCTTCCAATAAGTGGGCATGGACTTCTCTCTGAGACACCTTTTATTGTATCCTCAACAGATTTGTGGAGAGAGCAATATCTGAAGATATTTATAATAGACTAGCTTCCGCCCGCGGCTTCACTCGCGTGGTACCGGGATAAAAAGTAGCCTATGTGTTAATTCAGGTCACCAACTATGTATATTCCAAGTTTCATCCATATCCATTTTGTAGTTTTTGCGTGAAAGAGTAACAGACATATATATCCATCCATCCATACTCACAAACTTTCACATTTATAATATTAGTAGGATTAAAAGTCGTGACGATATTTTAAGAACAATCTTTTACACGAAACTCATGCAAAACCTGCTAGGCGACCCACTACTATTATTATTATGCAAAGATTTAACTCTTGAATCTTTTGGAAAATTCCCAACAGACTATAGCACTAAACAATAACTCGTAAATGTTAACCTTTTTAGTGTAGCTCAGGAGACCGAGTCGGTCGTGTGGAACATTACGAACTACACACGACCAAGTTTCCTCACACATAGTACCTACATGGTTAATGGCGGCTAGAAACTCTCCCAGGTGTTGTCTATAAGAACGTACGAGTAAGATAACAAAGAAAATAAAAGTTCCCCCTGAAAGTTTTCCACCCAACAGTAGGGTAATGACGTCATAAAACATGTGCGGCGAGATTCAGGACTCCCCCGGGTTCGCATGAGTCTAGGCAACCATCACTAATTTGTAGAGTTATGGAAAACAACATACACTATTATCATTCTCTACGTAACGACAAGGTTAAATATATTCTGACAGTTTTTATCCATTTTCTAAGTACACAGACATCTACTTAAATATAATATTTTGTTGTTATTGTTGCGTAATTATCGCGTTTTATAACAGAAATGCGAAAATACAAGGGCGTGTATTAGATCAACGAAGTAAATAAAACCATTTGACAAGCTCTTGGGTACAAACAAGATTGAAGTTAATCTTTCTCGTTCTTGATCATGTCGCGAATTCTGCGAATTCATGTTATGATCCTCCTACCTCCTACGCCTTTTTACCCTTGACAAAATAATCCTCTGCTTGTAATGTTGGTAAAAACAGGTACGAAATGTAATTTTGTGAAGATTTAACCTACATCACACTTCGTCATCTCTGTATAGTTTAATTGTGTGCTAAAACGTTTAGTATTACTTCCTTGAGCTCAGTGAATAGGTATATTTTCTTTTTCAGCAGCTATTTCGTTTGAGGAAAGATCACTCACCCCGGCTCTCCCCCAGCCTCCATATTGTTGGCAAGCGTGACGTCATTGGACCAGACATCGTACTGCCATTTCCTGAGACCGAGAACGCCGCACAGCACCCTCCCCGTGTGTATTCCCACTCGCATGTTCAACTGCACATCCGTTGCTTCCACTACAGATCTGTGAAATTAAATCAGGTAGCTAAGTATCTTACTAATCATCATCATCGTCGGCCTACAATCTATTGCTGTAGGCCTTCCCTAAAGAGCGTCATTTCAATGTGTTTTAGGTCGACGGATCCAGGTTCTACCGGCAGCTTTACCCACTAATATCATAAATGCGAAAGTTTGTTTGTATGTTTGCTACCGCTTCATGCCAACCGTATGAGTGGACGGAGCTTAAACTTTGTGTATTATGAAGTTCTAGACCAGAAATAACATAAAGGCCATTATTATTCGGGTACAACACGAGCAAAACTATTTACAAATAGTGAGTTTGTTTATTTATTTGTAACGCCTTCACAGACAAACCGCGAGTTATTTTGATGAGTTATACTTCGGTTTAGAGACTTAGTGACTATAAAATCGTCAGATCATTCATCTAAAGTCCAAACTAATATATTTTTTATGATGAATGAAGACAAACGCGATAATCAGATTTATTTTGTATAAATTCATTGGCTCTCTATCAAGACAGTTGTTTGTATAAAAAAAGAGTAGACTGTAAGAATGACTGAAGCGCTCGAAGTAAGCCACACCACGAGGGTGTGGCTTACTTCGGTGTTCTGAGCAGACCATCTTGGTTAAGCAATGTTCCGCCAGATCACTACTTGGATGGGACGTTAAGATGTTGGTCCCAGCTTTTTCAGTCGTTAAGGCGACTATACGTCTAAAACCTCCCTTTCGCTCGCACTATTCAACATTTTTGAAGATATAAAATTACTGATTATAGTTATGCAAAATAACAAACCTTCACATTCTAGAGAATAACAATTCAAAGATTCAGCAATAATATCATTTTGATTCTATCACGTTTTCAAAATACAAAAAAAGTGATCAATTTTGTTACAAATTTTTTGGTAGGAAAACGTGTGGGTTCAACATGATATTCCTGCTAAATCTTTGTATTGTTATTTTCTAGGACGTGAAGGTTTGCTATTTTTCATAAATACATTCGGTGATTTATATCTTCTAAAATGTTTAATTTTGCGAGCGAGAGGGAGGTTTGACATGTATCGTCATCTTAAGCGATGTCGGAGGCCTTCGAGCGGCCTAATAACACCAGAGCTGGCCACTAGCTCATACAAAGATGAAGAACCAATGACTACTACTTCATCAACAAAATAGTAAATGTCTTATGTCTTTTTAATAAACTTTGCTTATATTCTGAAAGTATTTGTTCAGATATTTCACAGATTGTAAATGAGATTTATGTAAATAGCAACGTGAAATTGCTTCAATTCTTTATTTCTGGTGTTGCGTAGGTAACGCTGAAATGGACGAACCAAACGTAAAAACGGGAAATAAATCTAGTAAAGAATAAGCGATGAACATCTTTATTTCTCTCGAATTTACTTGTAGGTATAAATCTTGTTGAAAACACTTTGCTTGTAACTCTTTCATGTTGAATAGATAACGTGGTTCGAAGACGAATGGCAATAAAATTGGCAATAGCATCCTCACGGTCAGTACATGAACTAAACACCTTGTGTTAAAAATAAAAGTGCGGAGAGTAAACACTGTTACAATGAACATGATCTGAATAAACATCAATACAATTGCTTTCCCTGGAAATTGGAACAGTCGTACTTATTTAGGGAAACCTGAAACGGGAAATCATTGTATCCACAATTTTATCATCAAGAGAAAGTACACAAAAAACCATCATATTTTTGGGCCAAAATCTGTAGCGGGTCGCAGTATTCTATAATTTTTATGTAAACTGAAAACCGTAATTGACTGCTAAACCAAAACATCTTTATCGAAATAACATAAAAAATGGGTGTTTGCATGTATTTTCGAAATCAACATACAGATAAAACTTTGATTTGGCGTAAGCAAAACGATATATATATGTTTGTGACTGGAATATTATAATATTATAATATTCCAGTCACAAACTATGTACATAACTACCTATTTTCCAAGTTTTATTCAAGCCGTTACAGAGATGAGTGGGAACAATTACACAAACACGAAATATTTTAAGGGGCCTCCGACGGACGAATTGCCTATACAAACGTTATACGAAAATGATTTCTTATTCAAGTCACCGCAGTCTTAATATCTCTAAAACAAAAAAATACGAAAACTTGTAAACACTGTTTGCAAAACTAAAGCAAACTAGATATTGGTAGGTAAGCTTCTTGCTCAGAAATTTCCAACGAACGCAAGGGAATATTGATGGAAATAGATGAAAGCCTTTGAGAAATAAAATTTTTTCAATACTAATATTATTGAAATCAAACCAGAACACGTAAGCACTCATACGAATAGTTTTCTTTGCATAGAGATTTCAATCGTTTTGGTATGGCCTTTTCATTGAAAAAAATATTTAGTTATTAGAATCGAAACTTACTGCTTTTGTTACATTTATTCACGACAAATTCTTTATTTTATGGGGTTCCGTAATGTTTTTTAGATTTCGGAAAGAGCCGGTGTAATGAAAAAACCGCTTACAATAGGTTAGTCAACACGATATGAAAAGAAAATTTAAGAGGACAATTGTGAAATTTATGCGAGTTAATAAAACGGCTGTCGACCCAAAAGCTACAGAAGAGACTCATACTTTTTCATTAGTTTACGACACAGTTGGCGCACGAAATTAAAGCCTAATTACGAAATTAAAGTTCCTGTCCTAGCTCGCTTTTACAGTGAAAATTCATAGCAGTTTCGCGCAATATTATATACTTTTTTAGGGTTCCGTACCCAAAGGGTAAAAATCGAAACCCTATTACTAAGACTTCGCTGTCGGTCTGTCTGTCCGTCTGTCCGTCTGTCTGTCTGTCTGTCATCAGGCTGTATCATATGAACTGAATGTACACTTCAAAAATAAATAATTAAATTAAAATAAAATAAATTAATATGGTACCGAACTAGGGCTTGCATTCGAATATTCGAATATTCGAATAATTCGAATATTATTTTTGTTCGAATATTCGAATACTGATATTTCAATATTCGAATATTCGATTTAAATTAATAACACCGAAATCGGAACTCAGATGTGCATGAAATGCCACTTAAGAGTTCGCGCGATATATCCATACAAGACTATACAAGTTTACGTCGTCGTTCGGGTAAACAACATGTCGAACGATCCGATCCAAACCCAATAACTTTTATCGGGTTTGGAACACGGTTCGGATACACTCGGAAGTGTCGCGTAGTGCATTCGCGTAGTTGACGAGACTATTCTGTCCATTTGTCTCTTTCGTTAACGTGAATGTATATTTTCATGTTTTTGTCCATCCTTGGCGTGGTTTACTTCGGTGTACTTAAGAGATCACCTTGGTTAAGCAACTCTCCGCGTGGTCATTACTTGGATGGATGACTGTTTAGTGACATTTAGATTTGACCACTTCCGTGCTTCGGAAGGCACGTTAAGATGTTGGTCCCGGCTTTTCAGTCGTTAAGCCATGTCTGAGGCCTTCGGGTGGCCTAAAATCTCCGACACTAGAGTTGGCTACTAGCTCATACGAAGAAGAAAATTTTAATGTGTGGTTGATTGTGCGTGTAAATCACCAATGTCTCGTTACGATGACATACTTTTTTGTAATTTTTTTAAAATTAGTTCATGGAAAAAACGCTTTTAAGAATAAAATAAGTTGATATTTTAAACTTTTTCATGAAAATAACACTCAAAATAACAAAATAAGATGTGATTTTAATAAAATCATAGTGTTTTTCTATTATTCGAATAATATTCGAATAATTCGAATAGTACCAGAAAAAAAATCGAATATTCGAATATGAATATTTTCGAATATTTGCAAGCCCTATACCGAACCCTTCGTGCGCGAGTCCGACTCGCCCTTGGCCGGATTTTTCTTTTATAAGAGACCTACAGATGGAACTAGCACAAGGCCCACCTGATGTTAAGTGGTAACCAATACTTATAATAAAGTAGTACTTTGTATGTCACGCAAGTTTGGAACATGGCCTACGATGCAACGCAACAACCCGCGTCCATAAAGAGGCATGAAAGTGTAAAAGTATCATGTGCTTGTATTTTACCCACACCCTTCAAACCGAAGCACAGCAATGCTGCTTCACGGCAGAAATAGGCATGGTAGTTATTATTCAATGTTGATTCACTGAATACTTCCTCCTCACCGAAAGTTATCTGCGTAGCTAAGTAAATAATTAAAATGGGAGTAATATTTAATATGTTCAAACTTTTCTCAAAGTAATTATAATTGTGCAAACAAAGCTAATTGGGAATTTTCCAGATAAACCGCTGTGTTCATTCTGTGATTAGTGTTTTCCTTTATGTTCGTTAAAAGCGTGACGTGCGTTGCAAATACTACGAATTATATCTCTCTTCAAGCAGCCTCGATGTGTTCATATTATGAGAGTAACAAATTGTAAGAAATCCTATAGGGTAACTATAGAAATTAGTAATTTGGTTGCCGGTGTAATTAGTTCGCTGGTGGTATAGTACGAAAAAAAAAATTTGGCCAATGACAATGCGTTATTTTGAATCTGCACTTTCTCATTGGCCAACAATTTATTTCAGCGATATGAATACTTTTTCGCTAGTCTTTTTGACTAAGCTTCAGGCCTTATGCGAACCAAGTTAAGAAAATTTTAGTAATATGATTCGATGCTAAGAATTTAAATATGAAAGTTTTACTCACAATTGAAGCTCTAAGTACTTCAATAATTAAAATTTTCGTGAAATACACCTCTTGTAAAATGATATTTAGTTTGAAGTATTGCAAGTTAATTGGATGGATGTCGAGCAGACTGAAACTTTAAAAGTAGGTCAACAAGAGTAATATTATTCAATAAGTCTGGATTACAGCCGGTCTGTCAATACCAGCACTGGTTTGCTGGAATGGAAAATAAACAGGTACATACCTGTTTGAAAACGTTGCACGTGAAAATTGTTTAGTTTTATTTCAGAGCTTGCCGCCCACATTTTCATTGAATTTGTTGCTTTATGCACTCCAGTCTGCTTCTTCAGAATTAATTGATATGGCTGTGTGGAATGTAACCATCATCACGTACAAACGCAGTTACTTTAACAATTTGGTTGCTTAACTACTCTTAGAATTTATAACCATCATCATCAAGCCTATAGCAGTCCACTGCTGGACATAGGCCTCCCCTAATGAGTGCCATTATCATAACCATCACAAACTAATATAATAGATGACTACGCTATTGCATTAGGTTAAGCCTGTGATAATAGCTGTATTGTTCTATTAAATAAATGTAATGATGATAAAAATGCTCTATTGTGGATTCAAATTAAATCTAAATTAATATTTCTGGTCTCACAATTGGCGGTTAATAGCAATTTCTTCCAGACAAGCGTTCCTATATCAAGGCAACTAAAAAAACTACGTACTTAATTAAAGACTAAAAATATTAGACTGCTTTGTTACTGAATAAACCTTGGGATAGGTAGGTTAGGTAATATTTAACACGCGTGCACTAGCATGTATACAGTTTAGGATCGTATCGCTATAAAGTTTAACCATTCGATGAACATGTCGTTTGTTAGCAAGCTTAAGCAGTCTTTTGACTATATGGGATGTAATGTATATTATATGTAAAGATACGTGATACGTGATCATTTGACACTTCAAACTCAGGGTGAGGCAGGGGGAGGTGCAGTGTCCGGGGAGGTTTGTCGTTCAAAATGTATGATGAGCGATAATAGTAGATTAGTAGCCAAGGGCTGTAAGGCATCAATTGCAGCCCGAGATATTTAGGCGCACGAGCGCAGCGAGGGCGCCTATAGTTAGATTAGTTAGAGTTATAGTTAGACTATAGTTCGAGGGTGCAATTGGTACTTACACCCGAGCTAACTATTCTGCTTTACATCTCGATTGTGAGGTAAGTAGAAAAAAACCGGCATTACAAGAATAAAACATTATATTTGTTGAAATTTATAGTGAAATGAGAACAATTTTCAAATTTTAAGGACAGGTGTTTTTTGGGTATGTTAATAGTTTGAGATTGTGATATTTGTTGGTCATGGACAAAATCTGACGGGATGAAGCTTTCTTCAGCAGAAACGTCTTTAAAGATTTATATTCCCGCCTCTTTTCATTAAAAATAATCAAGTAAAGAACTTTTTTTTTAAGAACGAAATTGAGCTTCGCCGTTCTATATTTAAAATTGATTACTATTATACTCACACGAAGACAAGGCTGAATAGCAAAGCGACCTCTTTGGCCATTGGGCTGAATGCATGATGTCTATTGCCAGTATGATGGTTAGGTGTATGCGAACTATTTGAAAGAAGGAAGGGTTTTTTTAAAATTACTTACCGCCCTAGGGCTTTTCTAGCTACATTATTACCCTAGAGCGCTAATTAGTCACCTACAAGCTCCATTTGGAGGTAATAAGAACCTACTTACCGAACATGAGAGATGTAAAATATTATAGCTTAAGATGTAATAATGTATCCCATAGTGAAACGCCGGCTTTATTCTAGTTTAACAACTAAATTGCATGCACATGTACATCTTATTTGCACGTACTGTACTTTCTAACTTCCCCCCGTTCCCTATTCAAGTCAAATTGAATCGATCCTCACGCTCGGCGTAGTAGATCAAAACATAAGTCATCCGGAGATGCCTAATACTATTATGATGTCTTAATCATGAGCTTAACAATGTTACGAATTCTTAATATTATAGTTTTAACTCAATCTTATCACGTTCTCTAAGAAATTATATGGAGCGTTTCCACGCTTCTCTAGTTTACACCTAGTTCATAATCTACATTGTTCATGCTCTAGTTTACACCTTGTTCATAATTGATCCAAAATATTTTTCAGCGTGTCAGTATTAATAACACATGAAAATATCACGGCAATTCTTTGATATTTTCAACATGTGAATTTTATTTCAAATCATTACAGCAGCATCAAAAGTTTTGGGGGATGTTGAAATGTAATATGAATTTATTCGTCAGAAAACAGAAAAAATCGTCAGAATTGGTACCTATGATATTATTTTTGTATAAGTATAATATCATTGGTGAACTAGTTTACCCGCATTAAGCAATCAGTCCAGGAGGGTGGGGGTGGTGGAGGCTACATGACACTATCGGCGTGCAGCAGCCCTTGAATTCTAAATTATCCGGTTGGGTGGTAGGCTGTGGTAGCCCTGAGAAACGCCTATTTACTTCGCTGTCCCTTGGGTCGGCTGATTCTTTAATGTTATGTAGACCTTTGTTCCATTTATAATGGAACGAAAGCATTTCACGCTAATTTCACAAAGTGTTTAAGGGAATTACGGAGTTATATTATTTAATTCATATTTATTTTGGTTCCGTTTTGCCAAATTGTTGATTTGTTACTCAGGAAGTTGGAATTTCTTAGTATATTCAACATTGTGTTGTGAATATATGAAATGAAACAGCATCAGCTTATGAAACGGGAAATATAGATCAGTCGCTCGTTAGGCTGAATTAAGATCAAATAAAAGCTTAGGTGAACTACACGGTACTTAAGAAATTGGCTAGTGTTCATAAATTACTCTAATCATAGGAATCATGACAAATTATTTCAAGCAATCTAATTATTTCAGCTGCATCAATAAATGCTTAAATGTTCTATCAACAATTATGCAAATACACAAACTTGGTGAAATTAATAGCACCAGGTGCATTTGGACATCCCAGAATATTACGGAGATACAATCTGGGTCAAAAGTTGCTGCCAAGACATATAAATTATGCGGAACATAATGATTTTATCAATTACTGAAGTCCTAATCGACTTTAATATTCACCACTAAGATATGACCTCTGTGGCGCAGCTGGCGAAGGCCCACCTGAGACGCAGAAGGTTGCAGCTTCGATTCCCGCCACGATGAACAACTGTATAACATCCGTTTTAAGGATCCGCCATTTCCAGAATCTGCCATTTCCAGAATCCGCTATTTATACCGAAAAAAGGAAAATTTTCTTTTATTTTCACATATGTATTTTTGTGGGTATTTTCTATGAATAATACGTACACATGTAGGTCAGAAAAAAATATTTATGTAGTATATAAGTCATGTGGTTCTCATAATGCACTTCTTAGTTTAGGTCTAGATTATGCTATGTGATAATGTCTATTCTAAATAGAGATACAAACTGCTGTCCTCGTATATAATATGCACCTTAATTCATATTCACGGGGCTAATTATAGATTATACAGAAATATGCAAGCGAAAATAGCTTTACGAGAGTGCAGTTTCACTTCTTGTAAGTAGTTTACAAATTGCGGTCAAATCGTAATAAGTAGGTACACATAAAAATAATTCGAATTGTAAAATATTAGGCATCTACATCTTCCAAAATTAATCATGAATGTTAACAAATATCGTTCGTATTCAGTGATTCAGTGTGTATTTTCAAAATGTTGTCATGAACATGTATTCCGAGGCACAAATCAGTGTTTGTGCATGATTCAAATGAGCCCCTATTCATAGCGATACAGAAGCGGACATTGTCAACAGAACGTCTGGACTGTGTATCTAGTGCCCAAGGCACAGCTTTGCGATAAAATAAAATGCTACCGACTGTTTATTTTGCCACATACTAGACTTGCTGCATCACACAAGTCCAATATGTGTGGGTGTGTGTCTGTGAGTATGTATATGTATGTGGGTGTATTGAGTATATATGTTTCTTCCACACTTTCTGTTCAGCCATTACCGAGTGACAGACTTTGATGGAAGACAGATTTTGATGAAACTTGAAAAATAAATCGTTTCTGATCTAGATTGACCGAAGGGCTACTTTTTCCGGGTAACACGCGAGCGAAGCCGCGGGCAGAAGCTAGTTATACAAAAAGTCTTCGAAAAATAAACTTATTTTTCTGGTGCCTTAATGCAATTTCTTTTTTATTTGGAATACACACAGAACAATAAAATCCAATCATGATTCCATCATCACTATCTTCCTGGCCTTATCTCACATTACGAGCAGTCAGTTCTCTCTCCATTTCCCTCTGTCACTCGTCATCTCAACACTCACTCCTTTCTTACTCATTTCATCTTTCACACAATCCATCCATATTTGTTTGGCCTACCTCTACCAGTTCATCCTTTCATTATTCTGTCATCTATAATTCATTTTGCTGTAAATAGGAGTTGTAGCTTTAGTTTATAGTAAATTGTAAAAAAAAACAAAGGATTTTATTTCAAGCCAAAAAAGTACATACGTAAATTGTACCCTCAAATTTTGCATCACACACAATCAGATAACCAAAATGAGCCAAAATACAACCCAAGGCCATATCTACAAAGATTTACAGTGATAGCAGATGCTAATGTGTTAATCACACTAATATTATAATTGCAAAAGTTTGTGTTTGTATATGTGTGTGTGTGTATGTGGGTGTGTTTGAGAGTGAGTATGTTTGTTCCCACACAACTCAGTAACGGCTAAACGGATTTAGATGAAACTTGGAACTTATTATCCTGGTACCAAGCGAGTGCAGCCGCGAGCGGAAGCTAATTATTAACTAAATAAATAAGTAGGTAGTCAAAATCATCTCAAATACTCCAAAATTAGGGTTGATTCCAAACTGTTCGCTTCCACGTTTATTATTAGTACTAGTAAGGAGTGGAAATAGCTTCCGGCGTCTGTTTTTCCGGTCCAGTACAGTCTCGGAGTCTTCAAATCGAGGGTGAATCGGTTCCTTCTAGACAAGCGCGCTCCATCTTAGACCACATCTTCACCTGTTTCAGGTGTGTTAGTAGTCAAGGGCTTGACTATTTTTTGTAAAAAAAAGAGAGATTAGGTATTATTATTACTTGCTCATTCGAATCACATTTTAGTTAAATTGATGGATATTATAAATGACAGTAAATTTCACTTTCAGACACTTTCTGCAGTTCAGCTATTATTTACAGAAATAATTTTGTAAACTGAACATTTCGGTACCTATGTGTATATTTCGTCCTCGGCCCAAATTGTATCAGTAGGCTTTACGAGCTATTTAAGTAAATACTTTCATGAAAAGTTTCAGCTCTAGAATCGAGCATCTTTTCATCATTTAGTACACTATGTAACCCCCTTTTTCCCCCTTTGTAATTCAACCAATTCAAAGTCAAAATCAAAGTTGTTCCAAATCAAAGTATCCGAGCTGAGTTACAAGAGTTTCGTTGTAATAAAAGCGATGTAGGGTATACAGATGTTTCAGTTTTTATACAGTTTGCTCAACGCTAGTCTATGGACCTGAATGTGACACTCAAACGCATCCGTACTCCTATTTTTAGATTTGGTTGTGACGACAGCACTTCTAATTAATGCTAGTTTGAAAAAAATATGATAAATCAAGTGTTTCGCTGAGGCCAAAATTATCTTTGTAGTTATTCATTCATTTTTTTGTTCAATGTCATCTGGCATAGTATAATTTCCACAATATTTCCAATATCAAGTATATTGTTCATTTTATAATATTAATGAGGCAACACAGTTAGTATACGTATACAGGTTGAGTTTAAATTCGTATGTTATCCCGAAAGGGATTTGGACTATGGTTGTCAACAAGTTTTGAGAACCTCAGTTAAAAATACGTGATGCAAAACTTTTCTACAAAAACTTTAAGGTTATTTTGTGTTATATTTGTGTGCAGTGCGTACCAGAGCAACAATTATCAGGACAAAGTTTGACAAAATCAGCTGTTCCAAACCTGCTTTATAATTTTTGAGTTAAATTAGGATGAACTTTACAAGGCATTTCTTCAATGAAAATCTTCAAAACTCGGAAAAGTCCTTGTAAAAAATGTACATACGAATTCAAACTTGCCTCATATAAATGCAATCTTCGGTCAGGTTCTGGCTGTAGCAATGGCGACTCAACGATCAGCGGACAATTTTATTCATCAGAGAACTCTCGTAGTCTATTTACGCGAGCCTTGATTCCGTGGAATAAAATTCGGGTCAAGTTTGTGCCAAATATTTTGTGACGTATGAACATGATTAGTGATGTGGTGTTTTGACAAGGGACTTATAAATAACTGACGGAAATCTCAACGGCTATTTTATAAATAGATCAAAACAAAGTACCTACTTACATCTTTGTGTCAATAGGGAGTAGGGTATTCGGTACTTCCATCAACTACTTACTACCAACTTCACGAAGTTTAATGTACCCATAATAAACGATGATCCTATTTTATTTATGTGCAAGGAATTTGGTACAGGTACAGTTAAAATAAATGGGCATTTATGGAAGTTATCTTATCTATTAAACATATTTTACATAATTCTTATTTATAATAAGGTGTAATAATTACAATTCTCGCGGATTTCATAAATTATTTATAAAGTACTAATTAGGTCTATCAACTCAGCGTTCCTATCATTCTTTGGTGTAATAAATAAATAGTCAATAATTGAGTAGATTTGCAGCTGTATCTAGCTAATATTTCGGCATCATACATTGACCTACTAACGCAAACTGTAGACTTGCCATACACAAGAAAACATAACCAGAAGTATATTCTGGCGACACCGTCAGCTGGCGGGACACGCGTCTGAAACACTATCTGGAATACTGATAGCTGTTGTATACAGATGGAATGGCCGAGGTCTGCGGCTTGCGGTGAAGGCGTTGCTATTGTTACATTACAGCTCATAACAGTATTGCAGGCGCTCAAATAAATAGTAAAACTAGGAATGTGCTAAAGATAAAACAATCAAAATAATAACTGTTCAGACCACGTCATTATGGCAAAATAATTTGCAATGGATACCTAAATTATTAGAAGGCCGTAATTAAATTTTATTTATTTATTTTTTATTTATTTATTTTAGAAACAACAAACAGTAACACTTAAACAGTACTATAAAAAAATATTATATTAACAAAATTCCTTAATTTCCTTAAGTGATCGATCCCCGTTGTCCACGAATTTACTGTATAAGGTAGGGTAAGGGCGGTGCTGGGTAGAGAACTTAAAGAGAAAATTTGAGTAAATTAAAAACAAAACAATGGATTTCATTCTTAATTCAAGGTATCTGGGATAACATTTCAACAGTTTCGTCAATATCACAAAGTTGACCATAGTGAGACTGAATTTTATTTATTTATTTATTTTTTTATTTATTAATTTTGATGGTCTTCATTGACAACCATTATGTAAATTGTATGTATCGATACGATACTAGGTATAATGGATCGACACTTCGATTTGACTGTTTTACCACTGACTGATTTCATACGATATAAAATTTTAATTTGTATCATAAACTAGTTCTACCACTGTATACTGAGTTGAAATTCCAAGAAGTCATCATATTGCACTCCCTTATCAGGGATTTTTGAAATGTAGAACTATGATATTACCATACCTTTTTCACAAAAAGTTCCACGTCACACATGACCTTGCCTTGATGATGTTTATCTGCTTACGTCATCCACTTTAGCGCCTCTGCATTACCCTAATTTTTGCATAGACATTTTATTAGATTAGCTGGACGCACATTCCAGCTAAATGACGTTGTTGTAAAACAGTAGCGTGTTTATAAATATGAAGCACGCACGTGCGGGCGCAGTCGGGGGCGGACGCAGTCAGGCATGCCGCGATACGAGCTTATCTGAGCATTGGCTCATCAAAGGAGCGCTAAATATACATTATGAGCCCTGCGGCATCCTGGGTGGTCCTGTCACAAAGACACAAGGTCAATAGGCACTCCTTGTTGTAGATATTTTATCCAAACTTTTAGCGGTAATAAATATAAAAACAATAATCAGTGCTTGTTAGGAATTGACCGTCCAGCAGTGGACTGATATAGGCTGGTGTGGTGGTGTGTGGTAGTAAGGAATTGTATGGTAATTAGTTTAACTCCAATAGCTATTAGATGGAGTTGCTAAATATTTACGTGTTCATAGCGTAGGTATAAGCATAAGTATTGTATCTTGGTCTACCTCCGGAATAAAGTATTGTGCGCATCACATGCTTATTTCATTTTTGATAAAACCTGCACCCCGGACCAGGCTACAGTTCACCATATCCTAGAGTTGGTTTTGGTTTTTCTTAGTAACAGATTGGAAACTCTGTTTTTACACTCAAATAGCTTATAAATAGTTGCTATTCATGCACTTGCTACTAGTGTTCCTATTAGAGTGAGGTATTAACCAGTCAATGAATACACCCTAATGGAAACTAGTTCCGAGAAAATTGTGTCCACAAAGGACACTCAAGCTAATTGAAATAATGGATTCTGGAAACGATTCCAGTGGCTTGATGCTACATAGGTTTAAACAGTTGGACAAAACATTGCGATTTGCGTTGAGGTTGTTCAACTTTAAACCCCGCTGTACCATTTCAGAGGTGGAATTTAAGGAGATCCTTTTGTAATGCATCTGCTCTAAGGAGTATAATAGTTTACTTGTTTCAAGGCTTTAGAACTTACGTTTTAGTTCAGATTATGCCTTGATTATAGAGTTTTCTTCTTTTTCTCCAGCCTAAAAAAAAGTTCAATGTAAGAGATTCTCCTTGTTTGGGAGATTTTAATCAGATAGATAGATGAACTCTTTATTACACATAACACCAATCAAAAAAAATACAAAAACAGAAATAGTATAATGAGCGGTCTTATCGGAGAAAGCGATTTCGTCCACAGTGAGAGTAATCAGATTGTTGATCACAGTAATGAAAGCTAACAATGTTGATTTTTTCGTGTCATCCCCTTAAATAATCCCTTAGTCGCCATTTACAAAATCCAGGCATCAAGATAGTACTCTCTATAAAGATCGTTGATTTATGACAGTTTTCACTTGGAGACTGTGACTGACTACAAACATCAAATAAATAAATCGCAATGCTACATTTGCACTAATTTATACGTTATATCGCTTGAATTGTGTTCAAAGACGGCGCAATAGGCAGCGTTGATTATCTCAAGAAGTATTCATCTCTGGAACGGGATTGTCACTACATCTACTGGTAGACTATAGGGTACACGGGTAGGTAATGGTTACTCACGCGATGGCATCGATCATGTCGAGTCCCATCTCGACGCAGCAGCGCGCATGGTCGGACCTCGGCTCTGGCAGACCGGACACGCAGTAGTAGCAGTCACCCAGGATCTTGATGCGGAGGCAGTGGTTGTCCTAACATTACAAAACATAATAATTACAGTTTTTTTTTTAATTTATTTATTTCTTTGAGAAGACTCAAAAGAACTAAGCCTTTTGAGCTAGTGTAGTGTAATTATTAGTAAAAACAGTGCAACAGTGCTTTATAAAGAACACAAGAACAACGTGTCGCCTTAAGTAAATAGAGACAGTAAGAAAGTGTTGATGGACACATTCTTAGAAATACCTTATAATATAAAACTAGGTCAATGTTAAGTTACTTATTAGTCTATCATAAGGCTAGATTGTAATATTTTAAGTGTACATTTCTTATAATAATGTGCACTAAGTTATAAAAAAAATGAAAAAATATTTCGACACACCAACAACAGATACATATTTTTATACATATTACATATACCGTTTCATTAACACATATTCTTCACATGATTAAATTCCGAACCAAAAACCACTCCACGCATCTTTCCCATAACCGAATTTAATCAAAATCCAAATTTAATCAAAATTTTTTATGTATAGAAAAATAAAATAAAGTATATAAAAATCTTTCTATTGAATACCTTTAAAGATTTCTATAATAATTTGAAATAGCGGTAAAAGAAACTTTAAATAATAGGAACTTCTCTAATCATAATTGGTAGGCCTAAGATCAACAAACAAATGGTCTTTATGTGGGTACGTAGAATAACTAACTACGTACTTGTCAATTTTGTATTTCTAAACTATTCATACAATTTGTTATCTATGCATTGAACGATGCATTCCATCATTTTAAACCTTTATCTGTACAACCAGCTATGATAAAAATCACAAACGGAGTATTGTGTGCAATTGACCACCAATAGCTGTCTGCCTGTGCGTCCCATACAAAGTATCTAAACACACAAAGCATTGTCTGGACAGTTATTAATGATGAGCCGTCAGTGTCTGTCTGTACTACGTGGTTACAGCAAAGACGGATAGCACCTACCTTCTGAGAAGCCTACACCAACATTGACTAATAGGTTTACAGTGCCACCATTGCTAAAACAGACTTGGGATGATATTTTTGTATTTTTCCGTTTACAATACCGATTAATAAAAATACGTTTCTTCTTCATCATTTATTTATATATTAATATCCGCAGCCTGACTTCACCTACTGCTGGTTATAGGCCTCCCTTTATATGTGCCAATCTTCACAGTATAAAACTCGATTCATCCAGTTCTGACCTATGTTTCGTTTTTGCAAATAAAATCGAAGTAAGAATTTAGATCCTTATAAAGGTTGCTGCAAAGTTAGTACACTATCGAGTAAGTAAGATCTTATTGAAGTAGAAAGATCAAACTCACGTTAGCAAGCTGGTCGAACCTTCCAAAGAGCTCATTCAGCAGCCGCACCAGCTCCTGTGCACTGCACTGCGATGCGAGTACCGTAAACCCCACGATGTCCGCGAATAATATACTGCAACAAACACATTCATTAGAAATGTATAAGTAGTAACTGATTGTATTGAAAATCAATTACAAAACGTCGTTTGCCGCGACACTACTTGAGTACAACAACATACATGTGAAACCTCCCTCTCGCTCGCACTCTTCAACATTTTTGAAGATATAAAATCACTGAATGTAGTTATGCAAAATAGCAAACCTTCACGGCCTAGAAAATAACAATACAAAGGTTCAGCAAGAATATCATGTTGAACCCAACACGTTTTCCTACCAAAAAATATGCACCAAAATTGATCACATTGGTGCAAGTTTTTTGGTAAGAAAACGTGATAGAATAAAAATGATATTATTGGTGAACCTTTGTATTGTTATTTTCTAGGCCGTGAAGGTTTGCTATTTTGCATAACTACATTCAGTGATTTTATATCTTCAAAAATGTTGAATAGTGCGAGTGAGAGGGAGGTTTGACCTGTATAGTCGCCCTAAGTGGTTGTTTATGTGCATTATATTTAGTTTAAGTAATTTAGCGTTTTGTGGTAATCTTATAGCTATGAAAAATCTATCGAAAAAAATCCAACCTCTTTGGGTATACCTACCTAAGTTGATAAAACAAATGAACTTGTAAAATAAGTAGGTTTCTGGTACCAAGCAAATCGATAGGCAATTTAGAAGCTTTGAAAACGTAGTCATTTACAGACGGAGATTGCGAAGTAACGCTGATAAAGAACGCGAGAAACCTTGTTCAATTTCAGTAAGAATACTTTACCCTTAGCGAAGTACTACAGAGACCTTGATTTCAAGTGGATAGGGACCATGCCCGAAGGTCAGCCTGCCAATGAATGAGACACAAGAGGATTTCCGTTCACGGTTAAGGGTTTTCGAAGAGATAGAGCTTGCCACTTAATTGTTAATATATTGTGAAACACTACCCAATACATCACAGAAACACACTCAAATTAAGAGGTCATAAATAAATAGAGATACAGGAATACATAAATACTTGTATAATATATATTATAAGCACCGGGTCATGATGAATGGCGCGTTCCATTGAAGAACCACAGACGCGCATAGGCAAAATTCTGAAGGATAATGAAAATAACTAAACATATGTATACCTACAAGTTTGCATTGGCATCTCTCGTAAAAGCATATTTATAGGGAAAGCATATACACATCCGTAAGTAACAATATATTGATGTAGATCTACGGCAATTTACATAAAAAAGGCAGCGATTACGTCAATCGCTTTCAAAAAGTTATTCACATATTCGTCTGGTCGAGTCAAAATCACAAATGTAAATTATTTGATACGATGGATTCCGAATGAATTTTAATATTTCGAATTGGCTGCTGCAAAAATGAATTTAAATTCAAACATCTGACGAACTCTGTAGCGCAGTAGGCGAAAGTCCGCTCGAGTCTCAGTAGGTTCCAGGTTCGATTCCCGCTGCAAGACAAATGATTGTATGATTTTTCTCGGGTCTTGTTGTTTTTTGTGTAAACTATGTATGTATTTACAAAAAAAAGTGAATATAATAGTATAAAAACAACAATAACAACAACTACAACAACAACAGCCTGTTCAGTCCACTGCTGGACATAGGCCTCCCCTATAAGAAGGGGGATATGCCCATAATCCCCACGCTGGGCATGCGGGTTGGGAATCGCAGGGTACAGCTTCTCGCACCGCCGACGCTGCTGCCCGTCGGCGGCCAGGGGATTTAGCTGTGCCGGTGTTAGGCTGCGCTATGCCGCAATCAGCCGGCTGCCAGAGCCCCGTTTGTTAGTCAGCAGGGTGTACCACGTGCAGGTGAGGTTGGCTTGGGTTCCGGAGATGGGGGTTGGAACCCTTTACCCCCCATATAATAGTATAATAGTATTCAGTATTCCGTTTTTTTATTGAATTGCAACATAAGACTTAATAACTGAGATAGTACTCAGTTCTATGCACCCTGTTTTAAAGGATGTGGCAAACAAAAACTTAACCCAAATGAAGTAGGTACTTATAGGGTACAATTTCTTTAAACCTATATAGAAAGTCATGTGGTACCCAAAACACAAGCTCTGCTTACATGGACTATAATAATGCCATGTGAATATATCGAGCATTATTTATTTGTTTAGAAAATATACAAAACAACATTGTTATATCTAACCCGACAAAGCTTGAACCTTGGCTCTCATCTCATCATGACTTTATGATGTTACCATTGTTTAGGCTTTAGGCTTATCGTTGATTCAACCCGTTTTCCGCGGGACGACGACCTCGTAAATATTTTTTTATTTCCTCTGCAAATACAAGAAAATATAAGAAAAACTAACTTTGTGGCAACTCGACTGTATAAAAGTTTGAAATAAGCACAAAAGCTTCTTTGTGCTTCAGAGCTTTTATCGATTATATTCGAACTGTTATTTTTTTCCCTAAGTGTTTCAGCGAAGGTACTTTGCAGTTCTAAGAGTTCACTAAACATAATTGAGTAAATATATAGGTAGTACACTAGCTGTCCCGTCCACCACTTCTTTTGCGTGTATACCTATTACCTACTACTTCACAAACAAAACAATTTTCGCAAAAAAAAAAGCATAGGACTCGTACCGCCACGTACCTACTTGTGAATCTAAACCATCCAATGACTCACTCAAATACACACAATTTTTTTTAAATCAAAATCAGTATGCGTTAGCATCATAGTACCTAGTCTGTGGTATAGCCGCATGCGAGGAGTTCAGCGACAAACAAAAATTTAAATATAAAGAAGATTAGCAGTATGATCAGGAAGTCTAGTGGCCTCTAAAATCTTGATTTTTTAAAGAGTTACTAGACAGGCGGTTATGGAATCAGAGTTGTAGGTTCATTAATAACTCATTTCACTACACACGACAGAGCTAGCTTTAAGATGATAAATTTAATTTTTAAATGTCTTATAAAAACAACTGATTGGAGGAAGCTGCAAAGGTCAATGGAATATACCTATTTAGAAATAATTATACATGATGCATCACTTGTCACCGAACTGGTACTAACACTTTGTATATCATAGAACTTATTCTACATTCGTCCCGTCAGTCACTTGTTGACGATAAAAGCACGGAAAGATTTAAATGGATTTCCGATCATTCTCGATTGAGTCAAGCGGCACATTATGCAACGAGTGTTTTCCAATAGGGAACCTGCCAAGAGTGACGCTACACTGGTACATTTTACGAGGCAAGACTCATTCAAACAACACCAGAATTGAAAATCGGCACTTTGCCATGCCTTTAAAAATGGACTTGCGGATAGTCCAATAAAACTGTATCGGAAAATCCAGATTGAAAATAAAAATTTAATATCCATAACACTGTAGGTACTAATTGATGTAACTATGTGTATATAAAGGTGTGATAATTTATTTCACATAATCCGGATTGGATTGTTCCCGTGAAATGTACCTAAAGTATTGACGTGATCTAATGAGATGAACACAGGTATCGCATTAACGACCCTCTTTTAACGATAGCAACCCTTATCGTACATACAAAACATGGCGCCTTCCAAAATAAAAGGTTTTTTTACTATACATTTTTGACAAATATACAAGAGGTTTCGAGAGAGATAGAGCACGCATTCGAGATATGGTGCTGGAGACGAATGTTGAGGATACCGTGGACGGCTAAGCGCTAATGTGTCAATCCTCTCACAGCTCAATATAAAATAACGGTTTTCCACGATATGCCACCGCTGGATTCTGTCGTATTTCGGCCATATTGTGAGACGTAGAGCCGATAACTTAGAAAAGCTAGTCATCGTCGGCCATGTAGAGGGGAAACGTTCCAGAGGAAGATCCCCAACCCGATGGTCTGACCAGCTTAGAGACAAGGGAACGTCGTTCTACAATGTGCTCCAGATGGCCACCTAATGCCATAAATCGGAGTAGCTGGAGATAGGCCGTCCACGCCTGTAGGACGTAACATAGTGATCAAGATCTTCAGGAATGAAGTAACGACAAAAAAGAAGATATAAGAGGCTTGGAACGTCATGATAACTTTATCGTGATTTGCAGACATGATTTATAACGAATATAAAAATGAGTATACTATTACGAAAAAAATAACCATGGTAATTAATACCAACTATGTTTTGACGATACAAGATGTATTTTCAGTACTTGGATTTAAGATGTAACAGAGTTAGGTATTCTTCGGACAATTTGAACGGTGATTTATCACTTGAAATGAGTAAAGTTAAATCTAAATATACGATTTGTTAGGGAATCCGACCCTTTGAACCGTGTATATCCGTTTAGACTAAAAGGATCACTGTAGGCGACTTCCTGACGTGACGTCACCCATTGGTCGGTTTGCGCAATACCTACCAACCTACTAACTAAATATATATTACGTGAGCAGAAACTCAATGTTCAAAAGAACGATGCACGAAGCTTCTGTAGGTCAAAGAGTTTTTTTACTAAAAACGTGAATACTAATTGGTATGTAAATTAAGAGCGGACAGCTCACAGTAGCAAACAATGTCAAATTGCTTGTTTTGCTATTTTAATTAGACGTTTAATTGATAGATGTCATCATCACTGTTTAGAGGAATGATCAAAATGATAGTCACAAAAACTTTTTATAAAGAACAAAAAACTATTGACGTATGTAAGTTAAAATAGCATTCACAATTTATTGCAAGAATTTAGCTTTGATGTAAACAAGGCTATTTGTAGTATAATCGTTAAAGAATATCGTTAAATAAAGCAGATAACAAAGGGAAAAGTGTAAGCTAATATAGTAAAGCGTTCCACAGTATATTCCTACAACATCGCGCAGATTCCGCCGAAGAATGCGGCGATTCAATAGAGCCTTTGCGGGAATCGGTAAATACTGATCGTGCCATTATTACATACACAACATTGGTTTTATGATGAAAACGACGATAAAAGCTTTGTGTATGTGCATATTTACATTTGGTAAAATATTTTTTGGTATCGGATAACTCCTGTTTTACGTACGAATTGTACCGACGAGACCAACTAATTCATAGCCGTAATAATTAACAAAATAACTTTGATAGGTTATCCATTAATTTAAAAATCATAACAAACATTTCTTGATTTAACTTAAAACATGCATTTGCGTATTGTCAACGTGTAACAAATTAGTACGTGGATAAACGTAGATTCTAGTGATATGATGTCATTTGAAGCTATATTTAGGAGCGTTGTAACAAACACAATTACCGCCTCTTAATCATCTAAAATTCACTGTAAAAAATTAAAACATTCTGTTCTTGTCCAAATATTTTCGAAAAATATTCTTGTTTACCCCGGTGCCTTGACCTTTGCTTTACTTTTACTATGATAGAGAACACAAACAAGACAACGTCGTATCTTTTTCCCTCTGAAGTTGGCTGTAAGTAGCGACGTAGTTCCTATTTTTGGTTCGAATTGTACTACGATTGGTTGAATCGTTTGCTGAGCCTTACTTCGGAGGGAGAAATTGAAAGAATTGTGAAACCTATACGATATGTTCCTTAATATTACTAGTGGCAGTACTGACAGATGATGGATGGACTACTCATTTTAATTTGATAAACAGAAGGCGTCAGTCGGGCATGGTATTACTATCGATTCGTAGACACACCTAATGGACTATGAAGGGCTTCTACTTAACAAGTAATATGATAGTTGAGACAAAGTATTTTGATGGACTTTAATGTATGTACCTACACTGTTAGTTTAATGATTTTTTTTATGAAAATAAACATTACTTTCTTTTTATTCACTACAGTGTTTGTCAACAATAATACGTTAGGTAACTGAAAGCAAGCTAATCTATTAAAACTGTACAAAACGAACGATTTTTTCTTTTATTTAGAGTTTTTTTTTACAATACATGGCGGAATAATGTACCCATTTACAGAATATTTGGCGTTTTTATGATGCCATGGCCATATGATGATTTACGTTCGTATTAAGTCGGTTTGGGACGCTACCCGACCTGACTTAATACGAACGTACATCATCAGTCAGATCTTTTAAAAATGTAAACACACAAATATTTAAAGCTAAATAGATATTAAATTATTCTAACAGTGCGTTTCCATTATTTAATAAACAATGTTTATCAAACTAGTCAATCGAGTACTTAGTCGAAAAACTGTCATATCCGTCTACTTCCTACATGAGTGAGAACACGATTCTTGACGAAAAGAAAACAATATGTTCTTCACAAAACAACGGTAACATACCGATCCTTTTATCATCAGATTCTACTACAGTACATATACTGATAGAACATAGTTGAACTCGTATAGCATACCTCAATTTTGTTTCTAATTTATTCATCATCATCATCAGCATATAGCAGTCCACTGCTGGACATAGGCCTCCCCTAATGAGCGCCATTGCGCCCTGTCCTGAGCTCGACGCATCCAGCTTCTACCAGCAGCCTTTCGCAGATCGTCACTCCACCTGGCCGGAAGGCGTCCTACACTACGTTTGTTAATTTGTTCAATGATTGATAATTGCAAAATCGAATTTCAATGGATAAGCTATTGGCACTGCACTATATGTTTTTATTTTTTTCAATTTTAATAAAAATAAATTATGTATTGCTCAAAAATTGAATAACAATCATAGTAACAATATATCAATGATAATCATGATACAATGCCAATAAAACTAACCAACATGGGAAAAGTCATTGACTAACTCGACAAAAAAGGATGATTGCATTCAGCCGCAGAAATGACTCAGTTATTAATAAAACTGTTCTTGAATACGTAATTTCTGTAGAGGCGTAGAAGTAATTCGACCTCGGTGGTACGGGGAACGGACAGCCATCCCAACTACAACGTGAGAAATGCAGGTTTGATTCCGCTGCGAAACAAAGTATTGCAAAGAACTATTTTATTATCTACTTACTATTTTGTCTTCTATGTCTAACACACTATGCCGGCGGCTTGACCCGCTCCGGCTTTGCCGCCGACAAGTGTATAGGAGCCTTTATACCCAATTTTAATTCTCTATTATATCTTATAAGTCCCTTCTGTGTACTGTTGTCTGTGTGCAAAATAAAAATACTTTGTTATTCTATTCTAAAGCCTCTATGATATGTGGATTATGCTATTATGTAATAGTTTCCACCCGCAGCTAAGGTCGCTTTAAAGTTATTTTTCTATCCCTCGGGCACATTTCTTCATTATGATTGGTTGAGTAGTCAAATTGTGAAAGCATAACAAACAAATAAACAATTACCTATATATACTATTTTAATAAATAATAATAAATTATTTAATAACCTAATTTTGTACAAGGTTTCACCCGCAGTTGCACTCGCGTAGCATCCGGATAAAATGTAACCATTATGTTAATCCCGGACTAGAACTACATTTATTTACTTAAATTTGATGTTGAGTGAAGATGGGCCAAAAATTTCAAAAACATTTCTCAAACTTTCGCATTTATAATATTATTAGAAATAGGATCTAGGTGTTGGGTTGTGGCATGTTGTGATACCATAGTTAGAACAGTCTCCTGATTAAAATATTTAATCAAACATTTCAGTAAGATTTCGCTTTTACTACTCATGAACCTTCCATAATAAAAATATCAACAACTAAGATGTCTGCACCTGCTAGCATCAATCAATTCTCCGTTTATTATATCGTAGGAATTCTTGCATGTGACTATTAAAAGTGGCTATACCTAGCAAAATACTTAGAATATTACTTATGTTTATTTCCCCGGTGACCATGGCCACGTGTCTGTATACTCGGTTTACCTATAGATTTCATTTCAAAACAGTAAACATTCTATTCAAATATTTGGGTTATATTTTGTGAGTAATGAATAATTAGTGTTTGGAAATATGCCAAAACATTGAAAACTTACATAGGTAAAGCCACTACTTATATCGAAACACATAAATTATAACCGTCTTCATGTCCTAATAAACCTTAAAATGTTTACAGATCATTATTATTAAACTGCTAACAAAAATAACATTTCCTGTAAGCTTAAATTAATGAAGCCACAAAAATAAATTAAGCGCACTAGTGCTCTTCTTAGCTAATTTATTTTTCCGCCTGCGACGTAAATAAATAAAACGTTTTCATTCAAATGAAAAGCTTTGGATTAATGGACTTTTTAATTGCATATTTTTTTATATCTCTGACTGTGGGTTGTAATCATTTTTTTACGATTCCACATAGTATTTTAAGGACATATTACTTACTACATAAGCTCATTTTCATTTTGAACACCAGCCTCCGCTGTAAATCTCTATCCTAGATTATTTTGAGTCTCAATTCAAAACTTATTCGATGTCATCTAAAGCATTATGATTGATAGACAAAATAGCTCTTATTACGTAGCTTTAAGAATTGAAATTAATTGATAAAGTAAGGAAAACAAAGGGACAGGCGTCGGTAAACAAAAGATATTGCTGCACTTGAGATTCGCCGACGAAACATCAAATAAACGACCACACCACTGACAGATATATGTACAGAACGCTAAGAGCAAAATTGCACTCAACTAGAGCTTTTATCTATTGTTAGCAGAAAATTAATAGTTACTTAAATCAAGTAAAAATTTATGCAACCACTTATAGATACCAACAATATGAATTTTCAATACTGTTTTCATATTCCACATCAATATTTGTATCTGGTATGTGGCGGTCCACAATAGAGTCACGAACTCAAATAGCTATGTGCATAACTACACTAGTATGGACGAACGATAGCACGTATAACATTGAGCTCAAAAGAGCTACAGAATAATAAGAATAACATTACCGAGTGCACTGAAAAAAAGAAATAACCAAACTGTTTTGTTATTTCCGAACTTTGTTTAGCCAATAACAAAGTTTATTTGAATAATCAACACTGGCTAATCTAATAGGCACCAAACTGGTTTAGTTAGGTTCAGTTTTGTTTACTGCAGTCGAACTTTTTGTATAAATTTAACAATAAAAAATAAACAAACTGATTTGATTACCTGCAACCAAAACTTTGTTTGCAAGTAACAAAGCTTTTTGACAATGCTAAGTCAAATTATCATTGCTGTATGTTGCGAAAATGACTAATTACAGTTTGACTCGAACATAATGTCTAAATCTTACTCAACAAAATTATGCTATTTTAAACATTCTTGGGTTTTACATAGCCAACGTGCATCTTTGCAAAACTTTAGTTCTACCTACTAGCTATTACAAATTGTGTATGTAGTAGTAAACATTGTATCGTGTAACGAAACGCTTTTGTTTACGCGTAGCCGACATGTTTTGTTTTTGCACGGCATAAAGTGTTGCCAACTCGCTCGGACAATAAAGGGATCACTCCGTACTAGTATAATACGATGGTACTGTTGTACTAAACGGTCTGCCATCCAAGTGGTGACCGTGCGGATTGTTGCTTAACTAAAGTAGTCTGCTAAGAAAACAGAAGCAAGTGCTTCGTTAATTATTTAATGAACTATCGAAACAAAGTTTTCATACATTTGATTGTATCCTCCATCAGAATACTAGTTGAATATTGAGTGTATTTTTATTGAGTGTATTTTTTTTAGTACATTATAAATACACTCAATATTCATTGTAGAACGTAGGTACGTTCTACAATAACAAATAATGCATTCTTAAAAGTGTGAAATGTATAAAAATGGCTAAACTTTAAACCGGCAACTTTGCATATTACGTAATCTAAAATGCAGTAACTTATTGTTTTATTTATTTTGACCTGGCTCTTATTAACTATTCAGTAATAGTTAGCATAAGATACCTCAGTATGTATCTAAATAAATCACTGTATGTACCTATTTCTTTTATTGTGTTTGTTATAGAAAGATTGATTTGAAAGAGAGATTTTAAGTTTAACGTTTTACGTTTGACAATGCTTTAGGTACCTACAGCAGCATCAATTTTTAAGACTTATTTTGTTTTATTCATTTGACATGTTACTACAATAGTTCTAATAATCAAAATGTTCTTGTCTGTTTTCTTATATGACCTACCTATTATTGAAATGCATTAGTATGTAACCTACTTGAGCACTTAACTTTTGACGAAATCAAGTGTCACATTTTGTACCTATGGTGGAAATAAATGAACTATGAACTATGAACTATTGGTTCAAATTTATCTAGTATAAAAAATGCTGCTCGCTCCACGCGCAGTTTTTTTTTACATAATACGTGTTTTTGTTTGCTATCCCTAATTTATTTATTTATTATTTCATCTGGCACACAAAACATAACACAATCAGTATACATATAATAAAAATAAAGATAGTATTCCAAAGCATGTGTACCTACACATTAAAATCAATAATTAATTTAAGCAGAAAATCGTACATAGTAGTAATAAGTAACATATAAATCACTTTGATTATTAGATGAAGCGCAATTATTACTCTTTTGCATAAGTACCTACCTAGCAGAGGTACCTTTCGTATTCGTCCTCATTGAAATAAAAATGGCCAACATTAATAGGTTAAAGAAAGATGGTGATCTGATGATGGAGCAGGAAAGAGAAAATAATAACTTTAGGTCTGAGACCTGTTTTAATATTTTTTTATGAAAACACGGACTTTTTGTTTCGGACTAATATTGTGGTGTTCGGCCGGAATTTCGGATCTTTTCCTGATTGACCGCCGGCAACACTGATTTCTTTTGCACTGCGGTTCGTGTACTGACTGGTTTGAAAAGTAATTTTCCTTGAAATCTTTTTTCAATTTTGTATTGTTGTGTTTATAAGAAGTCTATGTACGTAAAGTTATTAAAAGACGTCAGAAGAAAAGCGATGGATATAGATGAGCAACAAATAGATGGGCCAGATCCTCTAGATAATTATCTAAGGCAATGGGGATTAGAAGCCTACATTCCTACATTCAAGGGTAAGTAGAACATAGAATAATGTTTCACCTTTTTGTTTGATACATTGTGGGCGTTTTAGTAAATTGTTCCTATGTTCTCCTGGTTTGCATGTTATCAGCAGCTTAGGGCCTGTGTGTTTAGGCGGCCAGTGTTTTCAAAGTATTTACCTACGTACTTACGGTAGGTACTATAAAAACACTGGGCGCTTTAGGTATTTATGGAGGTCTTGGATAAGGTCTGGTTTCCTCACGATTGTTCCGCTTTGAGTACATGAATTGTTCCGCTTTGAATACATGATTATGACAACCTGGGGTTTATGGTTTACTAACATTATTATGGGTTTGTGTGCATTATGTGGCCAGGAGGAAAACCTAGTGGAGTACCATTCAAGGTTGTGTGTGATTTTGCATGATAGGTTACTTTATTATTAGCTGTCTATATAGGTTACACTTAACCTAGGCCGCGGTCTCGAAGTCAGCGGCGGCGGCGCGGGGAGCGGCGCGGCCATACAAATCTATGCATTGAAACGCGCCATTGCTTCCGCCCCGCCGCCGCCGCCGTCCCGCGCCCGCTGACTTCGTGTCCGCATTCTTAATGCTTACTTAGCTATCATTACTAACATATTTGCAGAACAAGCCATTGATATAGAGACACTTCAAATGCTGTCAGAAAACGACATAAAAGATTTAATACCTATCATTGGCCATAGGGCTAAACTAACAACACAAATTAAAATGTTAAGATCATTATCAGAAGCCACTAGTAATCAAGTGTCAGTAAGTAAACAACTTTTTATTGACACTCAAGAAAATGAGTGCAGGCCGTGTTACACATGACTGTAGCTTGCATAAAAACTTCTTGCACATGCCATCTACTTTTATGTGTATATGCTAACTGGAATGCCTGTGTCTGATATGCAAGTAGATTGTTGTTGGTACCATTAGAATTTTCATATTTACTAGCATGCAATATGAGGGAGGGGATGCGGGAGGCTGCAAAACCGGTGAGACCTTACACATACACTGTACATGCGCATATTGCATGCAAGTTTAGCATGCAAATCTATCCTCATTGCACCAGCTAATTCTACATGCTCTTAACAAGCATGTACGCTACTGTTCCATTTTACAGGCATGTGTATCTCGGCCTTTAAGGTACTTTGTAGTTAGCAACTAAATATAATAATATGTTCCTATACATATTTCATTAAATTTCAATTTTATACTTGTAGATACCTATCTAATTATAAAATGGATTGTTTTATGAGATGTTTGTTTCGTCCTCTTTATAGTGATGATAACATCAATCTTTGATGGCCTCTGTGGCGCAGTGGGTGAAGGTCCGCCTGAGACGCGGAAGGTTGAGGGTTCAATTCCCGCCGTGGGATAAATGTTTGCAATATTTGCAAATATTTGTCTCAGGTCTGCGTGTTTTATGTATTTAAAAAAAAATACTAGTAGGTATATTAATCATGTGGTTCCCAGAATACAAACTCTGCTTAGTTTGGGGCTACATGATGCTGTGTGATAGAGTCCAGTAGCATACATATACCTAGCATAATCTTGATTTTGAATTTTGTGCAGGTTTCTGAGGATCATCCAATACTAAGTGACAGCGTCCTAAATTTTATTTTTGACCCTGCACAGCCAGACCCGGTACTTTCCAATGATGATACAACATCGATTATCTTAGACCCTCCTAATAAATCCTGCGTAAGTACCTATTAAAACAAAAATAAGATTTTATTATCATTTGCAATAATTTCATGATGATTGGTTATCCGAAGGTAAAGCAACTTGCATGTGTTACTACTACTACTCTACTATGTGTGTGCTTCTTTGAAGTTATTTTGTTTGGCTGTTTTTTTTTTAAACTCTTGTCATCTGTGTGCCCTACGGCAAAGGCCTCCAACTTTTGCCATTCAGTAGTTTTCAATTTAATAGGATATAAATAATTAAAATAAGATTTTTTTTCAGGAATTATATAACATTTTGAGTGCCTGCAATGATGGGAAGGCACTGCTATTGAGGTTCCAAGAAAATGGTTTATTGAACAACGCCTCAAGGCGAAAATTATGTAATATTATTATTGCTAATGAGCTGAAAGATGACCCTGACACAAAACTTAAGAGCAGTAGGCTGTACCAATTAGCATATGACATACCAAAAGTATTTAAAAAAGAAAATTCATCGGTATATTTTATACCATACATGAGCTTCAATCCAAGTCAAAAGACATCTGCGAAAGGAAAATTACTTGACTGTTATAGACAACGCAGACGAGAATTTATCAAATCTGGAGTAATCGCGCAGAGCTCTAAACGGAGTCCATCCACATCTTCAAACAGTAGTGCAGGTTTTCCTCGCCAGACAGTGTGCAGTGTGCAAGAAGCAATAATAGATCAATTCGAAGAATTAACAGACATTGACGACATTGATGAAAAACTTTTATGGTTAAATAATTGTTGCGACCCATGGGTTACAGTTGAAACCTATTGGCAAATTACAGCCAAAAAAAGGTTGTCAGACCTAACATCCAATGATATTACAGTTGAAGACTACCTCAGGAAATACAAGCCACTAAACCAGCCCGGTGGTGTCTTTTTAGTAAGTGGATATTTTTTTATTAACAGTTTAATACAAATGTTTATTGACTTATGAAATCTACAGTTGTTAGTGATAGGTTATTGTGTGCCGTGGCGGCCTAGTGGAATATACCCTGACTTCCATTCCGGAGATCATGGGTTCGAATCCTGGCCATGCACCATGGATTTTTGGTTTTGTAATATTTATGTGCGCGTTTCCACGTGCTCAAAACGGTGAAGGAAAACACCGTGCGGACACCAGTATGCCTTAGAACTATAAATTCGAAGGCATGTGCTAGGTTAGGCTTCTATTATAAACTGCGTAGGTAGGTACTGAGCAAAATTTCTAATAGTTTATTTACTTTTTTGCAGCTACTAAAAGACTTCAAAAAACTTTACCCCGAGATAGACGACACATTGCACCTAACCTGGCCAATAATTAGGCCAAAAATTATCGACGAGGCGAGGAAACGGCAAGATGCCGGATTAAAGGATATTGTTATAAACATTAACGGTAAGTAGGTTCTGTCCTTACCATTAAAACAATTTTTATTTAACTTGCATCGTTCATTATGTTCATCTTTCTGTTTCAAAATTGATGCCGGAAGGTGATCACAGAAACTTCTCAACTTAAGAGGAGGAATGAACTTTTATAATGTAGGTATATAAAACCTTATTTATTTTAAAAAGTATACTAATTATTATTTTTTACAGATGATGAAGAGGTACTTGACTTGGTCGCTTTCATGGCACTACCATTTTTGATGACTACATCTCAAGTTAAGAAAAATACAAGTAACTCAAAAAAACGGTGGCGTCCTTCTAAGCACGAAGCATTACAAGGATTCATAAGTCATATAAAATCTGCTGCAGAAATCGAGGAAACTATCACTCGTCGAAAAGCTAAGCTGCAGGAATTGGGGTTGACTTTGCAACCATTTATAATTGTGGTAGGTCCCTCAATAAAAGCTATTTCTGCTAGGTATATCATACTGAATCAAGTGCGTTATGAAATGCCATCCATTGTCAAGGCAGTTGATGCTTGCTTTAAAATAATGTTTGTATTGAACGCAGAGTACTCTGCAGAAAGCACTCATATTTGGCAATTCATACAACATACCATATTCAAACTTAGAACCAAGTATGATAAAATTTTTACCACAGTGCGCGCTCTAACCACGGATCTAGGGTTATAAAAAATAAAAATAAAGTTTCTCTGAGGAATCCTTACAAACTTGAATGTAGGTACTTATGTAGATAGTTCGTCCATCACTGCAGTCGAGTCTCGAAAATTCTTACCCGTTTTTTTCAAAAAGTATTTTATATATGATTTAACTACAATATAACGATATTCGGTTATTTTTCGGATCCGTAACTTGTGCTGCCAAAATAAAAATGGTTTCATGTTTTTTATGTTTTGAGAAATTTGTAAATGTTAGAGATCTGTTTAAACATTTCGCATTAGTTCACGCAACACATAGTTTTACGGTTTATCGTTGCATTGATGACGGTTGTGACCGTTCATTTTATTTAAAAAATACTTTTGGTAAACATTTAAATAGCATTCACGTTGATAATAGAATGATTTGTTCCTCAGATGGTAAAGAAAACCTATGTTTGGTTTATCCTGGGACATCACAAGTTAATTTAAATAGCCCTGTTACTCCAGTACTATCGCGATCGAACCTGTTAATTCCAAGTACAGAATCTTCTACTAATACTGCTAATTCTTCAGACCTTAACGTTATTAAACAAACTTTAATTTCAAATATAGAATCTTCTGCTACTACTGCAGTTTCAACTTCAAGTACATCAAGCTCATCCAACAACCAACTAGCATTATTTTTGTCCTTTTTGTACGCAAACCCTTTGATACCCAGGAAAGTAGTCCAAGATGTCGTCAATGGTATAAAAAAATATATAAGTAGTATACTAGCCTACAACATAGAACATGTTTTTACCCAAATACTTGACTCTAACGCGACAGGAAAAGAGTTGGAAGTGCATAAGCAACAGCTTCTGTCAATTGTTAACTCCCCTATGAATCAATTGGATACTGAACATAAGCGCTTAAAATATTTTGAAAGTAATGGTTCCTACATACCACCTCAAGAAATAGTTATAGGACAAAGAAGGACTATTATTACTCAACGTGGAGTTGTGAAATCAGTATCAGTAGAATGTTCAGAGCAATTTATCCCTCTTAGAAACGTTCTTCAAAATTTTTTTTCTCTTGACGGCGTTCTTGAGGAGACATTGGAATATATAAAAGATATTACAAGTATAAATAATCACATGTGTAATTTCATTCAGGGTAGATTTTGGCGTAATTTCCTTAAGGATCACAAAAACAAATTAGTGTTTCCGTTATTTTTATTTTTTGACGATTATGAAAGTGGCAACGTTTTAGGAAGCCATTCTGGCATACACAAATTAGGAGCAGTTTATGTTTCGGTTGGTTGTATTCCTCCCAATAGGGCTTCATGTTTAGCTAATATTTTTTTAGCACTATTATTTCATTCGTCTGACAGAGTTGTTTTTGGCAACAATGTTATTTTTCAACCGTTAATTAAAGAGTTGAATTTTCTGATTGAGACTGGAATAGAAATTAATGTTCCTGTATTTCAAGGTCGCTTATATTTTGCTTTAGGTCTTATTGTTGGTGACAACCTGGGCATTCATTCCATTATAGGGTTCAATGAAACCTTCTCATCAAACTTTCCATGTAGAATTTGTAATGTAACTAAAGAATGTATGAAAACTCAGTATTATGAAGAGATAAGTTTGCTCCGAAACATTAATAATTATGTCGAACAGCTAGAGAGAAACTGTCCCAGCAGTACAGGTATAAAAGAGAAATGCATTTGGCTTTCTGTTAAAAACTTTAATTTATTTAAACAGGTAGGTGTTGATATCATGCATGATATATTAGAAGGAGTTGCAAAATATATTATGGCTTTCCTAATCTTAAAGTACACACGAGACCTCAAATATTTTAATGTAAAAATTTTAAATGACAGGATAGAAAATTTTGATTACGGCCCTGATAGTACGAGCAAACCTTGTTCATTAAACATGGAAAATATTTCCAAAGGTAACATTCGACTCTCGGCCTCAGAAATGCTGACGTTTTTGCGCTATTTTGGCCTTTTAGTTGGTGACCTTATACCGACGGATGATAATTACTGGCAAATATATATAGTTTTAAGAAAAATTATTGACCTTGTGATGTCTACCATGATCAATGAAGCTAGTTGTGAGTTGTTGAAAGTTTTAGTAGCTGAACTAAACGAACTGTACGTTACATTAACTGGGGAGGGTTTAAAACCTAAATTCCATTTCTTAGTGCATTACCACTCGATGTTATTAAATTTAGGCCCTCTCGTTCACTTTTGGTCAATGCGCTTTGAGGCTAAGCATAGATTGTCTAAAATAGCTGCTCGAGCTACATTTAACCGTCGAAATCTTACGATGTCACTTGCTATAAAACATCAGTTGCAACTAAACGATAGCTTTATAAAAGGCTCGTTGGATTCTACGGTTACAGTAGGCCCTTTTAAAAAACTTTCTAAAAAAATATCTGATGATGTTATAAATTCTCTTAAATTAACGCCTGGTAGTTCTTTAAGACATGTTTCATGGGCAAAAGTTAAAGGTACAACATACAAGTCTGGCACAATCGTTGTTCATGATATATCAGACCTTGAAGAAATTAATTTTATGGTAATCAGAAGAATATTTGCTTACAATACTAATAAAATTATATTTGAATGTTATCTGTTAAACAGTATATGTTTTGATGATCATTTTTATTGTTTTGAAGTAGAAAAAGCTGCTAATGAGTACACGATTTATACTTTTCAAGAAGCTTTGATATCATATGTTCCTAGTCATATTAATGTAACCTCGAGTGGAAAAAGTTATGTAACTCAAAGAATTGTATTTTAGTAGTAAGGTTAGATGTGACTCAAGTGAAGTCCATTCATATAGTTCATAAGTTTTCAAGTCGGAAAAGTTATTTAGAGTAACGCAAAGACGCAATGACTGTTTTAGTATATAAGTTAGATACTTCAATCCAAATTTAACTTGAATAGGTATTTAGGCCTAAATGTTATTTGTTATAAACACAATCATTCTTTATAATATAATGAAACAAACTGATTTTTGAACTGTTTCGTCAATCCAAATTTAACTTGAATAGGTATTTAGGCCTAAATGTTATTTGTTAAACACAATCATTCTTTATAATATAATGAAACAAACTGATTGTGATTTTTGAACTGTTTCGTCGTTGCCACTGGTATTTTGATTGCTTGACAAATTAAATTGTTGAATATTTTGTTGTTGCTAGTTTTGCTTGTGAACGTTTTGGTTCAAATTGTCGACTTTCTAGATTATCAACAATAATTATAGATTTATTTGTAGGCTCAATAAATATGTGTTATCATTAATATAAATCTGTTTGTTTTAATAGTAACCCACAAAAACATCTTTGTTTTAAAATAGGTACCTAGGTATAGCAGTTGATTTTCTTAAGTTAAATTAGTAGGTGAAAATTGGGCGCACACTACTCGGTGCCCCAGCAGCCGAAGGAATTTCTTCATACATTTGAAACAAAAATGTATGAAGAAATTTTTTCGGCTGCTGGGGCACCGAGTAGTGTGCGTCCAATTTTCACCATTTTTTAGATACAGGTAACAAAACAAATATCTTACTTATAGCCAAACTATTTATTAATATCTAACAAAACTATTAGACATTATAAAGTTAAGGAAAGTAGTTAAAAATAACAAATTAGCGTTGTTACAAACAACAAACGAAATTATCTGATTTTAACTAAACTAATAATTTATATCTAACTAACTACTAGGCACTATAATGCAAACGCAAATTGTTGAAAACAACAAACTAAATTTGCTACAAATAGCAAAATAAATTCTGATTATAGAATGACTATAAATTTTCATGTAACAAAGTTTTGATGCTGTACATAGTTAAACACTGTAGTTGAAAATAACATTTTCTTTTGTTAGTATCTGTCAATGCGATAAGGGAGGAACAAAACAATTATGCTAAACCTAACTGAGTAGTTTGATGAAGCACAACGAACAAGTTTTGCAAATGGTAACTTGTGGTGAGTTTAGCTATGTACAAACGTTTTGAGAATACTAACCTAAAAAAATAAGCAATAGTTAACCAAAATAGATTTGTTAAACGCTACACTAATCCTGTAGCTCAACTGACTTTTGTTATGTGTTCACGTTGTTTGATTGTCATTATTTTTATGTAACTGGTAGACAAAGCTTTGGTAACATTTAGCGAAACATTTTTTTCAGTGTGGCTCCACAAAAACGGAATAATAGGGTCGCATGCATGGAAACAAAGCTTGTTTGACCAGAAGATAAATAAAACATACCGGTTTTACATATCTACGAGAGTATACATGATGATTCGTCTTTACAAACATAAGTTACAAAGCAAACAAGTAACGAGCAGAAGTAAACAGACAAAGATTAAACCAACATCATTAAAGTGATTCATCTGATTTGCCATCAGCGACAGCTAATGAATCATGCAGCTAAAACTAGTCAAAGTGTACCCTTAGATTCGTACTGAATAAATATATTTCGAGTTTCAGTTTGATTACCGCGAGGTATGCACCTACAACACATTCCTCACACTACATAATGATATGATAGCCCAGGAAACCTTATTTGATATGTTCCATACGAAGCTCCATATTTTTATTGGTATCATCAGTATCAGTTTTTGTAAGTTGCAATTAACCTTGTAAGTTGTACCTATTCGACTTTTTTTAACTGGCTCATTGTAACGTTTTGGCATCTAGCGGTAAATTTGTGTGCAAAATAGAAAATAGAGTATAGGTAACGTATGGCGCTAAACTTTTTACATAAAAATAGCTATAACCGTTATTGTGCGTGATTGATAAAGGAAATATCCCACCAACTTGCAAATCACCGTTATCAAACCCACAATACCGTACTCTAACAAAGACAACAAAAGAAACTGACAAATCGACGAAAATAGGTATATCAGTATACCTAGGTAGTCAAGATTTTATGATCATTCATAAAGTCTGTACTGCCTCATAAAATCACACGAGGGAAACCGGTTATCTACATTGAAAAGTGGTTGACTATTAGTAAAAAGTTGTATAAGTATTTAAGGGTTAAATAAAATGCTTCGAATAAAAACAGTCTTCGAAAACAGGGTCGTGGACCGCATTTAGATTACATAAATTTTAATATTAATTAGTATTCAGTAATTTAATTTTAGCACATTTCTTATTTCAGTAGTTGAGCTGCGCCAAAGCATCTCAATTAATTATCTAGTAATAGAAAAACCTTTTATGAGTAACATTAAGTACAGTCAGCCATTTGAGATTTTAGAAACTGCTATATCATTGAAACTATCAAACTTCTGACTAAGCTTACCAGCCTAAGTTAAAGGTTTGCTTTGAATTTTTTTCGGGGTGTAAGGGGGTTCCAACCCCACCTTTAGAACCCAAGCTAACTTCACCTCTTCGTGGTGCACCCTGCTAAGTAACAGACGGGGCTCTGGCGGCCGGCAAATTGCGGCATAGCGCAGCCTTTCACCGGCACAATCCTCTGCGTTGGAGACGCCATCGCGAGAAGTTGCGCACTGCGATCCCCAACCCAGTGTGGAAATCATGTACAGCAGTAGACTGATATGGGCTGATGTGGTATGGTGTTGTGGTTCTCGTTTAATTCCTAGATATCTTGAATTAAAAAGCTTTTTTATGTACAATCATCTTTGATACCTAATTGTCGTCTTCTGTACATACACTTTAGAAAATTTGTAATATCGAATACTGACTTGAAGTAGAGTTCAAGACTCAAGCTACCGTCATGAGATGACGCTTGGAAGACAAATTGGGCATGGCATTGAACGAATTCATCTGCGTTCACAATCTGTTCAAGAATAATTTATGTTCTAAAACACGCATCAATAACGTGGCAATTAGTTTGATGGTGCAACGTTAGTTATCTTCATTACTCATTCATTGTCTACAAACTATACAAGATTTTCGATCATGACGTCAATCAGACCTACAACAATTGGATAAATGCGCTGCTGGCTTTGGCCAAGTGCGGCTTCAAGTCTCGTCTGGTGTGCAAAAAAAATTTTGGCCAGTATTTTTTTGTTTACCACTTTTAAATTTCATTTCATCCTCACCTTCCTTGGTCTTCTGTTCGTCCATCGACTTCTATCAATCCTAGCGATATGAACAGCCCAACTTCAATTTCACCAAGCTGTATTACTTATTCACGTACTTAAACATTATTCTGGTCAAAGAAAGATTTAAGTTTTGTTGTAGGATCGGCTCTTTAGAAATCGAAGCCAGCCGTGCCGAAGATTCACTTTGATTAATGGAAATCTCGTATTGAGGTTTGATCGCTCAATAGATTGCTGGTAATGAGACTGTGTAAACTCCCAGGCATTTATGTGAGAATGTCTCGCTCGATCTGTTTGAAGTGGATCTTAATTGAGCAATGATACGGTTACAATGTGTCGTAAAACTGATACTTAGATTATATTCACCATCATTTATGCACATTTAATTACTTACCAACTATTTCATTTCACGAGGACTTTGTTTAGCCTTCATTGAATAAATGACTTTATTTATTTATTCAAAGGAATGCCAGCAGCTTCAAAATCGATACATTGCATAAGTTACATTGGTTATTGATAAGAGTTTTGTTCTGATAAAGAAGCCTTGCAGATCAGTTAATTTATCGTTTCCTATAACGCAAAATCCATTGGTGCTCGGCTGAGATTTCAAACCATAACCTCCATCGGAAGACGAGGTATATCCAACTAGCCGACGACAGACCGCCTCATTATATTTGACTAAATATAAGGATATATAAGACACATAATTATGTCACTTGTCCTTGTTAATAACCCATTGAAGTAACTCTGTTGTAATGATGATCACAAAATAACAACATTCCATAGTTGCATAAAAATTATAATTATATCTAAAACTAGCCGGCTTCGTGGACATAAATTTTTTCTTATATTTTTACCTTTTGTTTTTTTTATATAGCCTATGTTACTCAGGGTGAATGTAGCTTTCTAATGGTGAAAGAATTTTTGAAATCGGCACAGTAGTTTTTCAGTTAATTTATTACAAACATACACACACACAAAAATACAATTTTTTCCTGTTTTTTTACTAACCTCTCTCGTCCCACTGCTGGGCAAAGGTGCTGTTTATAATATTAATAAAATATAAAGCGTAGATGTAGATAGATGTAGATTGCATAATTTTATTGAATACTACGTATTGCCCGCGGCTTCGCTCACGTGGTACCCGGAAAACAGTGGCCATGTGTTATTCCATGTGTTACAATGTGCTAAATTTCAGCTTAATTCGTTAGCCTTCGTGTGAAGGAGGGACAAATATATATTTTAAAATTTTATCGCTTTTATAATATTAATAAAAAGATTGCCACATAATATCATATATTCATATTGGAAATAAACCGTTAATAAACGCAACACTGTTAGTACATTTTTCAAATTTTCCCGTTTACTCCATTGCGAGAGAGAAACGTTTTCTCGAGGTCGTAGTATGTGGTTTTATCTTTTTAGCAGACAAACTTAAATCATAATAAGATTGACATAGTATTCTCATAAAAGGTATCTTTTTTTTATTTATTTTATTATCATTACATCAATAACACTTTTTACTTTTATATTTGGCCCTATAAACCATCTAGGGTTTGTGTGGGTACGCACACACGACATAAGTATTTATGAATGTACATATGCAGATATCCTAGTTAACGAATCAAGACTACCTTCTGCATCATTCTGCACAGCCCGGCTCGGTTAGTGGTAGGTAAGATATTTAAAGAGCAAGCAAAGTGGGTAATCTAAGCACCATGTTCTCGGAAAGTTATTTGCAAGAACAAGTAATAGAATAATTAATAGAAGACAGTTACTGTACCTAATGGAGTACAAGATGGATGCACTCATCAATAGGTTAGACACATAAAACTATTGCGCTGCTGATCCCCTGTCTGTTTCTCAACATATCCATCACAAAGTACTATGATCAGCGCAAAGCCTTCTAGGTAAATCACACTATTATTATTAATGTCAAAGTTTGTGTGTAAGTTCCTACTCGACTCCGTGACGGCTGAACGGATTCAAATAAAACTGGAATTTACATAGTTTATGGAATTGCGTAAAGGCTTTTTATCCGGCTAACATCGAGAGCAGGACGCAATTGTGCTCATTAGGGGAGGCCTAAGTGCTATAGGAACACAACGAGGAAGAAATCCCAAACGATGGACGGACCAATTATCCGAACATCTAAAGATACTAGTCAGCGTGACTCTTCATCAGGCGGCCGATAGAAACCGATGGAGGAAGACAGTGAAGAGACTGCACCAAATGAGTCACGATCCTCAGAACTGAAGGAACTACGGAGGAGGAAGTGCTCTAGGCTGATGATGATGATGATGATGATGATCCGGCTTACGCTGGTCCGAAAGCGAAAGTCTATTAAACGAATTAATGAAACTTGTGAGGAATATTAAATTAAGTAATTAATCATTTTTTTAAATGTATTTTTTATATATATATTTTTTGTACATACATTCAAATATAGCTAAAGCCCAGACCCGTCGATAGCTAAAAACCGCTCCCAAATTTGACCGTGCTTTCTTAAGCACGGACGCGCTCACATCTATTGACCACTGAACGGTCACCCATCCATGTAGTGACTGGGCGAATTGTTGCTTATCCAAGATGATCGGCTAAGAACACATAAAGTAAGCTAGGCCACGACAGCTTCATTTCGATTATATCGCAATAAAAACGTAGACAAAGTCACTGGCGTTCCGCTAGTCTATTTATAAGTGATAATCTGATAATGGTCGAGTATCGGACTCTCACTAGCCAACGACGTTAGTGTCAATGAACGTGTTATAATTTATAGGGCACTAGTGAAATCTTGCGACTTCGTTCACGTCAACGTTTCTGAGTAGTTATTCCTTGCTACCCACAGAGGTACCTACCATTACAGAAGCAAAATTTTCAATTGTCAGAGAAGCGAGTACTAAAGAGTTTTTATTATGGGAGTGTGCACTTTGAACAAAAAACTGTGCTTATTGTATTCTCCCGAGGGGGTTTGTGTCTCGTTTCCTCTTTAGTGTTATATGTAAGAGAAAACAAGACACAACCCCCCTTTTGGTATTATTCCAAGCGCGCACTCCTTAATATAAACTTCTTGGTAAGTAGGTACATAGTATTAGTTAAATTTAAAAAAGAAAACTGATTTTGAATTATGAAATAAAGATTAGAATTAGGATGACGATTGAAAATCGGGGCTTATTGACATTTTACTGGGCATATATTCTATCAACTTTGACGAGAGTAACAAATATCCAACAATAATAATCATCATAGGCCTCCCCTAATGAGCGCCATTGCGCCCTGTCGGACGCATCCAGCTTCTACCAGTAGCCTTTCGCAGATTATCACTTCACATGATGGGCGTCCTATGCTATGTTAATATATTTTCGAAATATATTAATGTAAATATCATTATCATTTTCTAACACATCAAAACATGCAAGATGATCAAAAAAGCGTCACGTTTCGTAAGCGTAACGAACAATTTTGGTCAATACAAAGCGTTAATATGAATCTACTTTTTCTCATTCGCCTAAATTTTACGTCTAAGATACGAATACTTTTTCGCTAGACTTCGTGATCCAGCCTCTGGAACATTGAGTTAGTCAGGCTCACGACAGTTTTATATAGATATATTTCAAAATATCGCACTGAACACGTCAGCAGTCACAAAAATACTCGTAGTTATTACAAGTGTATCTGACCTTTATTTAGCTAAAGATACGTAAAGAGGGCACAAAACTAAAAGTAGATCATGTTATTTTGTTTATGAATAAAGACAAGATTTGAAATACTTCAAGAGTAGTGGATTGTATTCTAGTGTATTTTTAGCTTGAGTTAACTCACATAGCAAGCCAATATCAGTCCACTGCTTACTGGACATAGGCATCCCCTAAAAAGTAATATCCCCAGGCTGGGCATGCGGGTAGGGGATCGCGGGACACAGCTTCTCGCACGCCGCTGCTGCCCGTCAGCGATCAGGGGATTACGCTATGCTGGTGCTAGGCTGCGCTATGCCGCAATCAGCCGGCTGCCAGATCCCTGTTTGTTAGATAGAAAGAAAGAGAAAGAAAGAAAGAAAATACATTTATTGACCCATAGTACAAAAAATATAGGTACCTAAACAATAGCCTGAGAAAAAAAAAGAAAAATCATAGTGCTAAAATAAAAAAAGGCACTTAACCACTTAACCAGGCGCAGCCTAGGGTCAAAAGGCCCTGTCTCAGCATATTGCCGCACAGTGCTGCCATAAAAAGGAATACTATGCAGCGCTGGTAATTCTGACAGTGCCACAGTTAGGTAGCAGGTGGCACCACGTGCAGATGAGTTTGGCTTGAGTTCTGAAGATGGGAGTCGGAACCCCCTTACACCCCAGAGAGTTAGAGTTAACTAATAAGCAAAATACAAGTTACAAGAAAAGTACATAATTATAGCAACAAACGAATGTCGATTTGCATATAAAATAATAATATGGCTAGAATAAGTTTAGATAGGCATAAAGAAGCCATGTATCTCTGGATGACGAAGGAAGCCACCCAAGCCAGACAAGAAAATAATTGTGGAAACTACGACATTGAACAAATAAAGCATAAGTAATAGTGATCCTTTTACTCAGTACATAAGTATGTATAGAAAAACTTTTACGGAGCTCGGTAATAGTCAATTGCGTAGAAAAGAGTTTATTTCTTTCAATAAAAGTTACCCTGATTCGGTGCAATAAAATATATAGTACGTAATAAAACGAATGATTTAAATTACTCTAATCTATTAAGTTGATATCTCACTTTGAATATATCACACTGTGTGGTGCAGTGGACGAAGATTTCTCGAGACGCAGAAGGTTGCGGGTTCGATTCCCGCCGCGAGACAAATATCTGCAGATACTTGTGTCAGGTCTGTTTTTTATGTTAATGTGTACGTATTTACAAAAAAAAATATACAATGTGTCCCCAGCTTGTGGAGATAGACCAACACAACACGTTTATTAGGGTATTTTTGACCAATATGCAAAGTATTAAAACAATCGGTCTAGTATTTACCGAGAAAACAATGGTTTTAAAATTGTTAAAATAATTGATTAGTGTGACGTGGCCATAATATGTAAATGTTTTATTGATGAAAAGCATGCATTTCATACTCACACAGGCATCTCTTGTCATCTAATTCGTGTCAATAATGATACAGTATTACTTTTTTTTTTTGTAATTAAAGGAGAATGCCGTCTGATGTATGGCGCTCGGTACCAAGACAGTGAGAGCGTCAAAAAAATATCCAATAACTTTTTAGTCGATTCTACTGTCAAAATAAATAAAAATGAGGGTTATTGTCATACTAACACTTTACATCCATGTTTATTGCCATAGCAACGTGTATATCATTGGTTGTTGTAGTCTAATGGCGGCGTGCAACGGAAACCAAATCAACAAAATATTTTTTTACTTGATTATTGATCGAGTCGGTGTGTAAAACTAAAGAAAATGTTAATGTCATTTATAAAATATAATAAATTTTATGGGATACGTTCTGTTTTGACGCAATTGGTATTCTCGGCATTCTCCTTTGTCAGAATATTTTGATTTTAATTTTTTTTTTTTTTTTTTATGCTAAAGCTGGCAGACGAACATGCGGGTTACCTGATGGAAGGTAGTCACCACCGCCCATGGCCACTTCTAATTAAAACCAAAACTGTTTCACAGCATTTGTGAGAAGTAGTATTACGAGGGAGTTCATTCTGTGTCCAGGTTGGGGACACGATGTATAAGTGTTATCATTATCAGTCTTGTGGTTAACATAATGCAAGATCTGCTTAGTATGGGGCTAAAACATGATTAAGTGATAGTGTAAGCATTAATTATTAGTTATGTTTATTTACACTAAATACTAGTATTTTTCTTCCCGCTTAGCGTGACTTAACTCCGTAACAGCAAGGTGAATTTGGATGAAACTTGGGATATAAAATCCTTCTAGTACATAATTTGTGATCTGGGATTTTTATCCCGGACAAAATACTTTCTAGACCTAGTTGGTCTGTGCCCACTGGTCATCGTGCCCGAGTTGCTTTTGTTTAGTACGGGCTCATAACTTGACTTCTATATTCTGAAAACCAAAATTGTGACTACCGGTCACTAGGCTCATTTTAAGACATTGACCGAAGGCAAGTTGTCCAACAAATAGAAGAAACAAATTACTTTAACGGATAGACTTATTATTAATTTGACGATCAAAGACTGACCCCAAGTGTCATTTTTAATGATGGGTTTATATGGCAGCCAGTGTTTCAACATTTCAATTCCTTCCTGTTTTAACTTGGAGTTATGCGATCCCTCTGGAACAGCAGGTACTTTTTTCTGTATGATAGGTATCTTATGTGACGGCCTCTGTGGCTTAGTGGGCGAAGGTCCGCCTGAAACGCAGAAGGTTGCGGGTTCGATTCCCGCTGCGGGACAAATGTTTGCGTATTCTGTAGATATTTGTCTCGGGTCTGTGTGTTTCTAATCCCCTGGCCACCGACGGGCAGCAGCGTCGGTGGTGCGAGAAGCTGTGCCCTGCGATCCCCAACCCGCATGCCCAGCGTGGGGATTATGGGTATATCCCCCTTTATTAGGGGAGGCCTATGTCCAGCAGTGGACTGATATAGGCTGGTGTGGTGGGTGTTTCTATGTATGATAAATATGTATTTACAAAAAAAATATTATATGTGTAGTATATCAATCATGTGGTTCCCATAATACAAGCTGTGCTTAGTTTGAGGCTAAATGATGCTGTGTGATTACGTCCCGCATTATTTATTTTTATGACATTTTCTGTGGCCCTGACAACGTTTAAGTATTCGAAATTTAATGATGATCAGCTAAAGCGTGAACCTGTCACAAACAAAATCACTTTTTTATATATAATATTAGTTAGGATTAATTTACAGTCAGAATCAGTATAACTGATTCATAAAATATTTCACTCTAACAGAAATTGAATAAAGGATAATAAAGCAGCTTACTTGGGAGCCGACATGTTGTTACCTCGAGCGTTTGAAATACGCGAACAAAATAAGATTATATATAAATTGGAGTTAGTTAAATGTTTTCATAGCCGTTTTATATTCTCAAATTATCTACCCACACAAAATTATTCCAGAGCGTGACAAATTAACTCAGTGTACTGTGAAGTGGATGAGAAAAATAGGTGTTGAAGACAGACTGATGGGAATCAATTAAAAATATGCATGCATGACTGGGTACCTGTTTATAAGGTCAAAGAGTCGGCTAAATGACGTAAGCACAGTGACTTTTCGCCACAAGGTATAAAATTGTTTGCTATTTCCAATGGCATCATCTTTGATATGAATTGTCATATTATAAATATTAATTAGGTCACTGGATACTATAGTGAAATTACAACTGAGCGCTTGAGTACCTACGTCGGTGTATAAACAGTGGAATGTAAAGGGTTCCAACCTACGGAACTCAAGTCAACCTCACCCGGGTGGTGCACCCTGCTAACTAACAAACGGGGCTTTGGCAGCCCGTTGATTGCGGCATAGCGTAGCCTAACAGTGGCACAGTTAAATTCCCTGACCGCCTTCGGGCAGCAGCGTCAGCGGTGCGAGAAGTTGTGCTCTCCTAATCCACATGTCAAGCGTGAGGATTATGGAAATAATTATCCCCTTCTTATTAGGGAAAGCCTATATCCAGCAGTGGACTGATAAAGGCTGTTGTTATTGGTGTTTTATAAACATATCTTGTATAAACAATGACGTTCGAATATTCTTAAGGAATCATATTTCCATACATACGAGTAACTGTTTTCCATTGACTTACCACCCTAACGGCTTCAAAAAGAGAGTTAATAGGCATCTTCTGGGAAAGCTCGCCCCATCGTCGACCTCATCTTTGTCTATGCAAGCCTCGAGGTGAAGAGCTGGCCCATAATAAATTTAAAAATAAAATAAAAAACTTAAAGAAAGGAAACATAAACATTAAAAGCTTCATAAACAAGTTGTTTTCAACTGTACAGTGCTGCGTAAACTAAATTGTTGAACAACATTCTCCTAACGTAGGCAAGTTGCTTGTTAAACTCGGTAATTAGAAGCTGGATTGTAAGTAATTAGTGGTACCAGTTAATCTTAATGAGTGGGACGCTTAACGTTGCGTCCGTGGGCGATCGTCAAAGAAAGTATTTTTCTGTTTAAAGCTCCATGTTGTCCTTTATTTGTTACTTACTTTTTTATCCGCGATTATTCAATTTGATTAAAAAATCCTTACGCTGCGCTACCGCCTTTTTCTTAGTTATCTAGGTCCGTTTATAGGATCAAGATACGGACATCTTAATCTACCTTTAACCGCAGGCGTCAGTACGCCTGCTTACTTTGAGCTGAGCTCTACTAAAGTAATTAGTAAGTAAAAATCAACCGCTTCGTATCGTATATCTATAACTTTTGATATAACTTACTTTTATATTTATAGGTACTAGCGACCAAACCTGACCCTATGCACGGGTAGTAGAGCATTTTATGTTTCTATGTTTTTTTCGTGGTTTTTTTTGTCTCGAAGAGATTAGTCGGTGTTCGATAAAAGCTCTCAAGCGGCTTTACTCCGACATTTTCAACAATTATCGTCATATTTCAACCAATTTAAACAAAACCACAGAATAAAACAAAACCTTAACAAATCGTACACTCAAACCTTCCTCATAAATAATAATCACTGTATCTATGAGTGAAAACCACATGAAAATCTGTTCAGTAGTTTTTGAGTTTATCGCGAACAGATAGACAGACGCAGTGGGGGACTTTGTTTTATAAAATTTTGAGATAGTAATGAAGTTGTGAAGAGGTTACACAGCTATAAAAAGATTTTATTATCCGATAAATTAATAAATGTAATCGTTCAACGGTAAAAAGCTTTTGCTGAAAATACACGCATGGTGTATTAAGTACCTATATATTTATACAGGTACTTAATACACTAAGTACTTAAGAAGAAATTCAACCGTATAATACTCTTCTTGAGTGAAGACCACGTCTTGACAAAAGTAAAGTGTAGGACGCTCTCCGGCTATATGGAGAGACGATCTGTGAAAGGCTGCTGGTAGAAGCTAGATGCGTTGAGCTGAGGACAGGGTACAGTGGTGCTTGGGGGAAGCCCATGTCTTATTATAGGCTAATGATGATGATTATGAAGTATATTTAATTGAGTTACATACCTACTCAAGCCTAACCGAGATATCATACAACGCTCGAAGTTTCACTGAGATAAAGGACCTAAAAGTTAAAGTAATTAACCCAAGATCTAATCGTCTATTAATCTGAAGTTAACTAATAACAGGGATAGATTGGGAGAAACCCTTCCGTTTTTATGCCTGCCTGGAGAACCCTAACAAATCAATGCGGACGTGCCAATGTATAAATCACACGATCATTTAGTTTGCATTTATTTGTAGGTATTTTTGTATAGCATCTCTAACTCACTATCACTACCTAGATAGATCGATCCACATCAGTTTTAAGAAGATCGTATCAAAAAAATATATATTTAAATAGTTATAAATAAATAATAATTTATAAATGATAATCCAGTAAATAGCTTATCATATTAGAAAAAAATAAAAATGTATAAATGACTCGTATCATTTTTAAATTATCTAGCTGATAGTGGACGATTAAAAGGATTTGAAACCATCTCAATCTTGATTTTTCTACGTACTTTAAAAACCTAGGTACTTCGGAGTTTCACCAGCTACCAGGTGGTGTCGGCACCATCGTTGGTCAATAGCTCATACGAAGAAGATGTAATTAAAAAATAACGAAAGAAAGACAAACATTTATTTATGTCGCAAACTATAAAAATAAATTAACAACTTAAGGTACGTACTCTAATAAGATATTTATACACAATTTAAACCCTTCGAACTAATCTCTATAACTCCGGTATATAATACAATTTTCTAGTTCAGTAAGGCAATCGGTGTTAATCGATTTCTATCGTCTATTTTCGTAACTGAGTAACCCTATCATGTTCATAATGCGGTGAGCTTATGAGGGTTATGTGTGTTTAGTCTTGTAAACCCTTTTTAATACGATACGTTTTGAAAAGATAAATTAAGTTTGGTCATTTCTTCTTTGCAAAAGTTCTACTTTAAAAAGCTACATACATAGATATTTATTTTGTTTACCACCAAGTAAAAATCGTTTATATTGTAAGCAATCCTAGTAGGTACATACCTACCTAGTTTGGGAAGAATCTGTCGTCCTGTAACACAGCTCAAGCTGTTCGCACATTAAATCGACTAAACGCCGACTCAACTTCAGCTCAACTCATAGTATTTCATTGAAATGTAAGCTTTATGTTATGTTTCTTAAGAGTCAATTTGTCAAACGGGTCGGTGACGTCAATAGGTGAACAACGCGTGGATCACTTGTCGTCCACGCGTCGTCAACCTTTATCGTACAAGTTGACTCTTAAGAAACATAACATAAAGCTTACATTTCAATGCCATACTGTGAGTCGAGTTGGAGTTGAGTCGGCGTTGAGTCGACACAATGTGCGAAGACCTTAACTCTAGCTTCCACAGGAAGCAGAGAACGGCTTTATTTTACCCGATTTATTGAGAAATAAACTTTTTTGTTTTTGGTTTTGTATAATGATTCAGTATCTAAAACTTTAACTTCTTCGGCTATTGAAAAATCAGGGACTAAAGTTAATAAGTTAAAGTATTTATTATTTGTCCTACGAGATGAGCTCTGTGACGAAGTGGGCGAAGACCCATCTGAAACGCAGAAGGTGGCTGGTTAGCAGCCTCACATCATCTGGTCATACACACACACACTTTCATCGTTTCTCTCTCTATTCAAATTTCAGTAGGTTAGCCAACTGCGAACTTTGTTTAAAAGTTTGTTTTCACGAGGTCGAATAACTTCCACTGGTTTCGGCAGAATAACAGCGCCGAGGTGCCTTCGGTAGTGAAGCATAAATGCTGAGCTGGAGTCGATTTGCTGCCGTAGCACACATAATTCATTTGATTATTTACATATTTATCTTTCTTTTCTTATGAATAATTACTGACAAAGTAGGCATTAGTACTTAATCATTTGTAATTATTATCATCGTTTTTATTTATCTCCTTTCGTTCTTTTTTTTAATAGATATTGGTACTTAACCCCCTAGGTACTTGTTTTTCATTGATTGTATTGTATCACTATGAATTTGTACTGTTTGTATGTGTTAAAGCAACAAATAAATGCCTGTCTATGTTTTGGTTATGTTTTGGTCTGAGACAAATATTTTTCTCGTGTTTCGCATTGGTATGTATTATTATGGTATATATTGATCCGAGTCCTGTCGTCGTTAATGGACACCTTCTTGAAGTTGTTTCGGAGTATACATACCTCGGGCAGATATTGCAGTTGGGTAAAAACAACTTCGAGAAGGAGGCCAAGAGGAGGATTCAGCTGGGTTGGGCAGCATTTGGAAAGCTACGTCGAGTCTTATCGTCACCCATACCGCAATGTTTGAAAACAAAAGTTTTCAATCAGTGCGTCCTACCCGTCATGACATACGGAGCCGAAACGTGGACACTCACAGTACGGCTAGTCCACCAGTTTAAAGTCGCCCAGCGAGCTATGGAACGAGCCATGCTTGGAGTTTCTCTGAAGGATAGAATCCGCAACGAGACTATCCGACATAGAACTAAAGTTGTCGACATAGCTCAGAGAATTAGCAAGCTGAAGTGGCAGTGGGCTGGCCATATCTGCCGAAGAACCGATAACCGTTGGGGTAAACGAGTTCTTGAGTGGAGACCGCGGCTCGGCAAACGTAGTGTAGGACGCCCTCCGGCCAAGTGGAGTGACGATCTGCGAAAGGCTGCTGGTAGAAGCTGGATGCGTCGAGCTCAGGACAGGGCGCAATGGCGCTCATTAAGGGAGGCCTATGTCCAGCAGTGGACTGCTATAGGCTGATGATGATGATGATGATGATATATTGTTACTGTATATATATTATTATATATATTGTTATGTAACGTGTTTTGTCTGTTTTCTATGTATTATATGTATGTATTATATAAATAGAGCTCTGCTTAGTTTGAGGCTAAATGACCCTGTATGATAATGTCCACATTTATTAATTTATTTATTCGATAATTTGAGGTTAATCTTAAAAACAACTTCCATTTATGAATAATACTTTTTCGAAGTCACATCCAAATCAGGCAGTTTATATGAAACGTTAATGCATTTTAAAATAATAATCGCGTAAAATTTTAATAAAATCATCCTTTTTTGGTTTTATGAGAACTAGCAACAATTTACCTCGTTCTCAATTACAAAAACAATTTTGCTTTTTTTGTCTTCGCAATATTTGAATAACTCAGATAACATTAAGCATCTACGGAAATCAGTGGTAATGTAAATAAAATTACCCTTTTTAAAACCTGTATTAATAGTAAGTACATCGATCATCCATCACATGAGTGTTCAACACTCACGACGTATGTCCTTGTGAAGTTGGGTGCAAGTAGCGACGTGGGTCCTATTTTTGGGTCTGATTGTACTAGGATTGCTCGTTTGCTGAGCTTAAGGCGACTATAAGGGTCAAACCTCCCTCTCGCTAGCACTATTCAACATTTTTGAAGATATAAAATCACTGAATGTAGTTATGCAAAATAGCAAACCTTCACGGCCTAGAAAATAACAATACAAACGTTCAGCAAAAATATCATGTTGAACCCAACACGTTTTCCTACCAAAAAATTTGCAACAAAATTGATCACATTGGAGCAAGTTTTTTGGTAAGAAAACGTGATAGAATCAACATGATATTATTGCTGAACCTTTGTATTGTTATTTTCTAGGCCGTGAAGGTTTGCTATTTTGCATAACTACATTCAGTGATTTTATATCTTCAAAATGAATAGTGCGAGCGAGAGGGAGGTTTGACCCTAATAGTCGCCTTAACCTTTGTGGTACAAAGATCCGTTAAGAGAACTGTATAACAATCTACAAAAAATATAATGTTTTTGTGGTCAAGGGTTGTTATGGTTTGGACTGATTATAACAATTATCTTAAAAATAAACTAAATAAAACAGTATAACGCAATACATAAGACTATGTTACTATGTTGCCTTAGTATTAATAGGCTTACATAAACACGAATAACTAAAATACGTGGTATCTTAACAGGTACCACTTACCTTATAGAGAGAGAGAGAGAAACTTTTGAATTTATAATATTATAGTGATTTTCTATGGAAAATGCTTAAACTACTGACTATAATGTACCAATAAATGGGTACTCGAAAGCCCAGCTCCATTAAAATACAAAGGCAGTAACTGGACCAACGCAAGTTAAAGTAACCCAGTTATGGTTAGTAATATAGTAACAACATTGACTAAGTTAGTAGAATAAAAGCATATTCAAACAGAAAGCGCTACAGCGCCGCGTACAAACGCTGCGTCAAAACACCGCGTTATTTGTATTGTGAGGAGGAGCTGCGCGTTGAGGTCGCGACACATCTGCGGAGCGTACGGCGCCGATACTTCAGCGACTGAATTATGAGTCGTAGTATTCGGTTGGCATGACACACCAAGCGCGCCGAACTGTCGGCAACGTGACGACCGACGCGGCGGCGTTTAGTTTAGCGCGTTACACGTAGGCAGGCAGGAAAGGCTTGCCTCGCCGCGAGAACCACTGAACTTTCAACTACGCGCGCCGAACGTTCGGTCGCTTAATGCGTCGCCAAACCTTCGGTCGTGACGCCTCGTGTGATGTGTCGCTTGCTCATGAACACGACGTAAATTTGGCTGATGTGTCATAGGGAACTTGAAAAACACTGCTAGCGTATTCAACCGAACTTCAGCGCTGTACGTTCCACAGATGTGTCGCGACCATTACCCAACGCGACGTTTTGGCGCAACGTCAGTACACGGCGCTAGAATGCCTTGACGCCACTATTAGTTATTACGCTTTCTGTTTGACGCTTTGAGGGCTGAAAACACAACTGTACAGTAGGCGCAGAACAAACTTACAGTCAAAGAGTTAATCTAGTAGACATTTACCATAAAAATGTAACCTGGCAAGTATTAGTATTACACGGTATCGAATGAAAGAGTCTCTCTAAGTATACATAGTTGCATATTGGAGTTCGGCCAAAGCCATGTCAGTCAATACAAACCGTCACCAAATTGGCAAGCACGTCTAGCTACGATATAAGACGATGCTTTTTAATGCTCGGTCGGAATCAAACGTTTTAGTTGCCACGAAATAGTAGTTGGACGCAGTCTAATCACAATAACCCATGTGTTGTTGACGTTGTGGAAAATCTGTCCTCCCGTAACCCTTAACTTTCTGGCTGTTCAAAATACTGAATTACATCTACAGACATTAACTTCTGAGCTCTACATAACAATCGCTGTTTTCACTAAAAGAAAAAGTACATTGTCATTGTTTATGTCGGCACCTACCTGACTTGCTCATGCTTCTGTATGTAGATCTTATGGAACTGGCCTTCGACGGGTGAGATGATGTCGTTCTTCATCTCCATGGCAACGTGTTGCGGCAGCACCGATAAGAGCAGTCGTTCCTGGACAATATTAGATCAATAAGTTATTTCGATGGGCGAGTTGTCTCATTAGTTGTTCGGGATAGGCACTTTATATGTAACGGGCTGACCGGCCCGCGACCTCATTTGTTATATATTTTCGGTGGAACCCTAAAATAGGTACACGGAATAAAAAGTATGCATACCTACCAGTGAAAGAACGTTCACCTATAATATTTTTTCATAACATAATTGATTATGGTTATTTTACATGGAACCCTAATTAGGTATGTACGGAACCAAAAAACACACCTACTAGTCAAAGTCCCTGATAAGGCCAGTACCTTAATAAATAATATTTTAATCCATGTAAGATTACCTACGCGTTCTATTTTCAAAGTAGGTATCGGACATAACACTCGCAAAATAGTAAATTTTAAATACAAACTTTTGATACCCTAAATTACATTATTGCAAGGGATCTTTTAGAAAGAGAAGACAGCCTTTGTTTAACGCTGATAATGTAGCTTTCTATAGGTGAAAGAATTTATAAAATCGGTTCAGTACTTTTTGAGTTTTTCTAATAAAAACAAACATACCTAAAACAAATCTTTCCTCTTTATAATAGATATGTGTAGATAAGAGTGTAGATTTTAGTATAATATAATAAAAAGGGCTTGTCAAATAAGTCAATCGAGAACGAATCATCCAGTTGAAAGTAAAGTTTCAGTCCTGAATGTGGTCCCGTGAGAAGTTCTAAGACAATTAAAGGTTTATTTCCCAATAAAATATATTTAAATCCGCTAACAGGACGTTTTGACAACAGCAAACTAAATTTACTTAATAATACAAATAATAATGCTGGATATTATCACACAACATCACCTAAGCTCCAAACTAAACAGAGCAGCTGAGTATGGCTGACAAACTAAAAAAATAAATACACAATACATATAAAACATTTGTGGAATCAAACCCGTGACCTTCTGCGTCTCAGACGAGCCTTCGCCCACTGCGCCAATAAGTCCGTCATTCCTTTATTTTATTAACCCACAACAATTTTGAGGTAACTTACTTATGTAAAAGTAACGTACCTAACCATTCCAAAACGGTGGTCATTCTAAATTATATTATTGATTTAGGTAGGCATGACTAAGACATGAATAACCAATTCTGATGAATGGATTTTGATTTTCCTGTCTCCGTACGTAGTTACATCGCAATTTCATTGTAATGCATCCAATAAAACGCAATAATTTGGTAAAGTCAAACAAAACATGTAACTTAAGTATTTATGCATACAAATATATTACCAACTGAGTACTAACATCCTTATTTTGTGGGACTAATGACATGAGCTCACAAATTACTGACTCAGTTAAATGTTGGCCGGCGAATGAGTGCTAGAGCACGTAGACGTAGCTCATTTAAATTAGCAAATTTTCAAACAACGGGATTGATGAAAAAATATATTTTACAAAAGATTTTCAAAATAAACTCCTTTTACTTTTATAAGTAGTAGTCAATTTTTGGATAATCACTGCTCCGACTGTCACTCTACTGCCAGCTAAATAGATTAAATTTCTAGACCTATTTATCAATAATTGAGAATCGTAAATCAATTGACTCTACGCAAACTCATTTACGTGGACTTCTAGCATGGATTTAATTTGTCCACTGCTATTATGGACGTCTAACAACTTCGTGTTGAATGATTTGTGCTACGCTTAAGGTAATTTTTCCAATTTATATGAGCCTGGTCTATTTTATGTGTGAACTCGATGTCAAAGTATGCCATTTGTATTATTAATCACTAGAAGACAACAACAACACCAGCCAATATCAGTGCTGGACATCCTCTCCTAATAAAAAGGGGGAAATGCCCACTACCCATATCTCCCACGCTGGACACGCTAATTGGAGATCGCAGATTGCGTCTCGCATCGCCGAAGCTGCTGACCGTCGGCAGTCATGGGATTTAGCTGTGCCGCAATCAGCTGGGGCCAGAACCCAGTTTATTGGCCGTTGAGGTAGACGTGAGTTCCAAAGAACGAGGGTAGAACTCATAACACCCTACATTAGATAGGTCTTATTTTCAATATTTTAAGATTTTTTTAATACTTTTAATGCTGGCCCCTTTTTTATATAGAGGATTACTGGTTTTTTGTAAATAAGAAATTGAATTTCCCTCTTCACAAAATGATAAAAAGAAACGTTAAAGTAATGGGAAAAAAGGCTTAAGTTGCCCAAAATATGACTTTTGGAGTGAAATTGTCAACAATAAAAGTTGGATTATTATTTTTACAGAACGTAAAAAAAAATTGATTGCTAAAATTAGCCATCTTCCATATTGACTGAAAACTGATTTAAATACAAAAAACTAGATAGCAATAAACATTTTTAGGGTTGCGTACCTCAAAAGGAAAAAAGAATCCTTATTATATCACTAAGTCATCCGGTTGTTTGTCTGTCTGTCAACGCAGGTATCAAGTCTGAACTCAGGTCTGAAATCTCTTGGAGCAGACAGTCAAAAAATAACAATATACACCACAATTCATTTCATTCCTACAAGTTTGTACCCCTCGGTTATTTTGATGATGATACTTGATGATGGAACAAGCACATGGCCCACCTGACGTTAAGTGGTAACCATTAGGTACCTGTCACAATGCATCGTAGATCACGTTTTTTTAGAACGTGCTCTACGATGCAAGGTCCTGCGCCCATCAACTTGAGGCATGAAGATAATAAGCCTCTTGTGCCTATTATTTCACCGGTACCCACACCCTTCAAACCAAAACGCAGCACAGCTGCTTCACGGCAGAAATAGCTGCATGGTGGCAGTTCTTCCCCGGACGAGCCCTCCACAAAGAACTTTACTACTAGTAGTACTAAGTCGGTGCGCGAGTTCAACTCGCACTTGGTTGTTTTTAGAGTAAATCGAACTTCGGTACTTATTGTACTTAAAACGATATGAGCGTTGAAAAAGAATATACTTGGTACATATTTAGAGAAACCTACTTTATTAGTCATACCTATAGGAAATACCTACTGCGATCATATACTTATAAAGAGGTAGGTAGGTAGGTACTTACGATCTGTTTTCTTATACTTATAGAAGCAATTCAATCATATTTTTTGCTGCTACAACATAAAAGAAGGCTTGTCACCTTTCTGAATTGTAAGGAAGCTTAGATTAAAAATAAGTATTTTTTGTTTAAGGAAACTGTTATTTTTATCCATTTTATCGAACCACCGAGGAACATAATCCTATTTGTAGATCTCATTCGTTGGTAGTAATGGAAGTTTACTTCCACGCGATGTAATATTGACTTTAAACCCTTTCAAAGGAGCTATTACGGAAGGAGGCTTGCGATGGTAGGTAGCTTTTACTAAAAGTGATAAACGAATTTACGATGTTCAAAAAAGTAGGTAAGCTATGACGCCAGCGTTACATCTAAGTACTTGACGTTAGTAAAAGTTAAGTAGGAACTGGGTGCCTAGTGCGTGTTTTTTTACCAGCTCGATCGCGTTTGCGTTTACGGTTTGTATGGAAAGGAGACAGTGCCACGCGTTCTTCACTAGATGGCGCTACCTCGATTCCATATAAATTTGCGTAAACGCAGATGCGACCGAACTGATAAAAAACTCGCACTCGGCACCTTGAATTTACCAAGGATCAAAATAGGTTATGGTTTGATTGAAAAAATAATCTTTGCTTAGGTAGGTACTTAATTATTTATAGGTATCATGACATGCTTAATTTTTATGTAAATACAATAAAAAAAGTTGTTAAACGCAATTTTTGCAATCAAATCTATATATATAAAAGAGAACTATCCTCACTCACTCACTGACACACTCATCACGAAATCTCAGAAACTACAGGGTCTACAGATCTGAAATTTGGCACAAGTATTCTTTGTAGGGTGTAGGCGCTCACTAAGAAACGATTTTGGTAAATTCAACCCCTAAAGTGGTCAAATGGGGTAATAATGTTTGTATGAAAAATCGTATTCCTTGAACTTAGAAACTTGAAAACTGGGACATGTATTATTCCTTACAATCAATGAAGATTGGTGTCATTCAAAATTTGAAATAGTCCTCGAGGGGGTTGCAATGGGGTGGTAAAGTTTGTATGGGAAAATCTTAACGCGTGGTGTGATTTTCTTGAAACTTCGTCAGAACACTTTGAATATTAAATAATAAAAGACTGCATACCAGGTTTTTGCAAAAAATACCTTAATGGAGGGAAATCTATTTATATAAAATCCTTTGTCCTGAATGACTGATAGATCAACGTACAGCCTAAACCACTGACCGTAGAAACCTGAAACTTGGAGGGCGTATTCTTTGTATGACGTAGACATCCGATAAGAAAGAATTTTCCGAGATTCTACCCCTAAAGGGGTGAAAAACGTGGGCAAAGTTTGTATGGAACAACGTGATTCCTTGGTTCAATCTACTTCAAATTTTGCATAAACATTCTTTAACAAAATTGATGAAAGACGTGTTTCGTATATTATTGAAATTTATCGCCTAACGGGGTTAAAAAGTGGTACAAAGTTTTTTAGGGGTGAATGCATCGAAGTTGATATCAATACTCCTTAGTGACACATGTTATGCCATTTTATTTTGACACTGTCGTGTTTGAAAACTCATTCCAAAATTCAAAAACGTTCTCACGTAAAGTCTTCTACACACAGGTGCGTGGGCATAGGTACGTTATTATTGGCGATAATATCAGACAATATAACAGAATATATCACAATATTGCAAGCGCAAATATTGAAAATGTTTAAGTTTTTCTGATCGAGTATAGCCCCGATTCATGAAATTCTGACATTTGCCTGTAGTTTCACAGATATGAGAGGGGTTGTTGTACATTTGCCACAAAATAAATATCTTCACAATTTTGAAACTCCATACATGAAAAGTAAATTTGTCACATGCATTAAAAAAAGATGTGTAATTGAATAAAGTGATCGGTCACAATTATATCAATATTTGCGTCTGCCGGAGGGCTTCAAAGTGCAATTTAAATTTCCAAAATAAGATGGTAACTTTTTGAGATTTTCCAAAATTTGTCAAAATTCAACAATTTTCTGCATCGAGAATTTCCCAATTACTTCTTATGAGCTCGCTATTGAAGAAACGGGAAAAAAATATATCGAGATTGAATTAAGCTACAGCTTGAGCCATCTTGTAGGCAGTAGAAGGGCCTTTACGCGCAAAGCCACTCTGCGCTCCGTTCACTTTTTCGTCAGTACATTATAGTCAAATTTTATCGTGTGCAAGAAAATTATATAGAAATAAATTCTAAATTACATTTTCAATGCCTTTGATAGTTGCGCGTAGTGTGAGATCTGTAGAATTTTAGTTCATTATGTATTAGGATGGCTAAAAAGTTACATACTGCTACGAAAACGCAATTATGTGCAAGGAATTGGGACGCATTATCGCAATAACGCATGCGATATTATCGCCGATAATAACACACCTGTGTGGGGGAGCCTTAAAAGCTTGGTGCAATGCGATACTCTTTAAAATTGGAATGTCAAATAAAAAATAATATTTAAATCGGATTAGAATTCGAAATTTCAATTTTATTCATTTGTGCTTGTATATTTGAATACCACGGGGATAGAAAGTTTTTTTTTACATTTAGAGATTTTTAACAGAGACTATAACGAAAATAAATAAGCACCTAAAGCGTTGAACCATGGTTAGGACCTTGGAGAAGAACTTGCTGCTTTTTGTAGCGAAAATGAAACTTAATGAGGGTGATTTATGTGATGAAAGTTTGCATGGGTAACCAATACCGGTACCTATACCTATACCGGCTGTTAACTTGGCGACGGGTTGCCAACGGAAACAGGAACGAAAAAAGGAGTGAGAGCGGGAACAGGTACCTCCATATTACTACAACACGGGGTAGGTAATGTAGTAATATGTAGGTACTTTTTATTCCTTTCTTATGTCAAATTACCGGGCTTAGGAAGCATTTCACATGAAAGGACATATGTAAAAAAAGAGTATAAACGCAAACGAAGTTGCGAGCGGGTCAGCTAGTCTATATATATAAAAGAAAGTCGTGTTAGTTACTCCACTTATAACTCAAGAATGGCTGAACCGATTTAGCTGAAAATTGGCAGGGAGGTAGTTTAGAGCCAGGAAAAGGACATAGGATACTTTTTATCCCGTTCGACAACATTCCCGTGTGACTTGACATGAAACGTCAGTCATTATAAAACGTGGTATAACAAAAAAGAATCAGACTTGGAATAACAAAACGCAAATGACAGCAATGTAATTGACGTATAATGACAGATGTGTCCTGACGTATGGATGACAATTTGATATTTGTAAGAAATCAATAATAAAACTATTTCTATTAAATAAATAATTAACAATTATAATGTAATGATAGTGCCATTGCCCATTCGTAAAAAGTGAAGTGAACTATAAAACTCGGTATGGTTGAAAATTTGAGTTTTTAGGTGAAGTGAAGTTTAATTAATAATGCGGCGACCAAAACGATCGAATCTTTCCCGACAAAGCCGTGATGCAAGAAGAATACGAAATACTGCAAATGAAAGGACTGAAGAAGAACAAGAAATTGCACGTGAACAGAACAAAGATGAACGTGAAGAATAAAGATGTAGATGACCTAAACTACATAATTCAAAAAAGATCATTGGAACAATGCATTCATTCAAATCTATTGACTGCGTCACAAATGAAGATGAAGCCACCAACTATCCAATTGAATTTTTAAACTCTTTGGACGTGCCTGGCTTACCACCGCACAATTTACGCCTAAAGGTTGGCTCCGTAGTAATCATGCTTCGAAACATAAACCAACCAAAACTGTGCAACGGTACGCGTTTGGTGGATAGAAAATTGATGAACAATGTAATTTACGCTACGATAATGATAGGAAAATTCAAAGGTGAGAAAGTTCTCATTCCGAGGATACCGATGATCCCAACCGATATGCCGTTTGAATATAAAAGACTTCAATTTCCGATACGTCTTGCATTTGCCATGACCATCAACAAATCACAAGGCCAATCCTTAAAAGTTTGTGGTTTAAATCAAGAACATTCATGTTTTTCCCATGGTCAATTATACGTGGCATGTTCACGGGTCGGAAGACCATCTGCGTTGTTTGTTTTTGCGCCTGATAATAAAACAAAAAATGTCGTGTATCACAAGGTACTTAAATGAAGAGCAACCTATGTACTAAAATACAGAAATAATTATGAATGATTAATGTAGGTATTTAATTTTTTTTGTATTTTTTCCAATTAAAAAAAAAACTGCTTATTTATTGCCTTTAAGGCGGAACAAAGTTCGCCGGGTCAGCTAGTTTACTATAAAATAATGATTATTTAGATAACAAAGACGTCAAAAAAACATACCGAAGCCAAGCATAGTTTCTTGCCAATTATTTTCGGTTTGGTCGCGTCACGAATTGGTGTAAATAATAAAAATTGACGATTCAAAGTGTTCCTTAAAGTTCTGATTGAATAAAACACAATTGAAGGTTGAAGTTAGAAGTTCGGTACGTGAGTATTTTAATCACGCAATAACATATAGGCTACATTTAAACGGGCATCACGTAAGCGAAGCCGCGGGCGGTAGCTAGTCTAGACAAGATGCAAAGGCCTAATTTTGTATACCAAATGCAAACCAGAAGTAGGTAAGTGATGTTGTGGAAAAAAATGTACCTAAACCTCTATTCACTCTTGCCTTGTCCCGATTCGAATTATAATGAGGTATGACGGGTCTTTTAAAACGCAATCAACGCCTGTCATATCTCATTATAATGGGGCTAAGATTATCTTTAAAACGTTTTACGTACCAATTTCTCATTTTCGTCTTCCATGTCGAGCCTGGCAGCGATGCAGTTCCGAGTGTCGAGAAAGGCGCGGCGCTGCGCGTTCTCCATCAGCGAATGCATCAGAGCTCCGACTACATTGACGCACACGAACACCACAACATTGCCGACCATCTGTCAACAAAAAATACAATTTTAGTGCGGTTAACGATGGCTTATGGACCCTGATTTGGAAATCGAATCAGCAAATTGCGTTTACCAGTATACAACTACAAATAGTTTATTTTACCAAAAAGATTTACTGATAGTAAGTGGCATGCCTGTATCATGGGAGGCCGGGTTACTTTAACGATTACCAAAATAAAAAACACAGTAACAGGGGAAAAGATGTAAAAGTATAAGACATACATTTAAAACCTCATCGTAAAGTAAAATAAGCTCTGAATTGAAATTCACGATAAAATTAAGTATTTTTATCATTTACTAATACCCTTTCTTATCAGGAGAGACCTGTGTCCAGTAGTAGACTAATAGGGATTGTTGTTATAGTTGGTTTTATAAAAGGTGCAACTACATATTATAAAAAAGTCCCGGTGCGTCTGTTTGTCTGGCTATTTGCGATAACCTATAAAACACTACTGAACGGATTTTCAAGCGGTTTTCACCAATAGACACAGTGCTTCTTGAGGAAAGTTTAAATTATGTAAATTGGATGAAATATGACGATAACTGGGTGCCTAGTGCGAGTTTTTTACCAGCACGATCGCGTTTGCGTGTACGCAAATTTATATGGAATCGAGGTGGCGCCATCTAGTGAAAAACGCGGGGCACTGACTTCTTTCCATACAAATTTCCGTAAACGCAAACGCGATCGAGTTGGTAAAAAAAACTCGCACTAGGCACCCAGTTGAAAATGACGGAATAAGTCAAGCCACCTGGGAGCTTTAATCGAAAACTCTCCCTTTGAGATATAACAAAATAATTTATGGTGGGATAGGTCATATGCTACCCGTGCGAAGCTGGAATGGGTAGTAACTGATAAAAGCCAAAAAAGCAGATGGCAACTAATAAACGCTATCAATCAATGTCACGGAACATGACCGGCTTGCCAGCTTGCCACATGAAATAAATAACAAAGCAGATACGGAATCATTGTTCGGCAACATCTGGAAAATCGTTTTAATGTCGAATATAAAATCAGGCAATTTCACATTCGAATGAACTCAAAATTTAATACCCGATATTCGATGTGCCCTAATTACTCGACGAGCGTTTTCATCAGATTTCAACGGCTGTAAAATAAATACCTCGTACGAGAAACACAGCACCGCTGTGAAACTCAAAATAGGTATGAACTCGAAACGAGTTTTCAATTAGACGTAGAGTACCAGCTTTTTAAAACACAGCGCCTTTTAAAAGTGAGGGGTAAATAGTCAGGATCAGGTGGTACGTAACGAGCGTACGTAGATTTTTTAAACAAATGCTCGTTAAATGGGTGCGAGCCACTTTTGAAAACTCATTAAAGCATTAATTACTGAGTACGAGCACGAGCTCTTGGACTAATGAGGAGAATTATTTGATTCTTCACACTAGCTTTGTTTTGTTTAAATTTTGACATGAATGTGGTGGTGATTATGTTAAAACAGGCATTACAGGCGTTATCCCAAGTTATGCAAATAGAATCTGTCACCGTGTCACTCAACTCTTCTGCCCCCACAAAGTGACTCAGCTTTGACAAACGGTATAAAAAAGCCAATACGAAGCGCCAACAGTGAATTTTCAATCTGTAGCTACATAAAACAATTTAGGTCCGTGTAGCACAAAAATGTTACGATTTTTGTTAACAATGGCACGTTGATTGCGAAATTTAATAAAAGCGTGGAGAAATGATCGAATTGGTAACTGAATCAGAGACGTCAATAAAATAAAGTACTTATATCTACTTATATCCTATCCTACTTACATACTTAGAGGATTTATGGATGTATGGATGTTTGTCACTCTTTCACGCAAAAACTACAGAACGGATTTGGATGAAATTTGGAATACACATAGTTTGTGACCTGGTTTAACACATAGGCTACTTTTTTCCGGAAAGTTAATTCACTGATGCTGATGCTTCGAACTGATAGCAAATCTGAACATAGGAGTTTTGAAAAGTAAAAGATCCAAATTATAACAAAAGATGCAGACATGTAACGGCTGAAAACGAAAAAAATGAGAAACAATTCTAGACGAACAAACACTAGGTACGACTAAGCTTCTAAGCATTTCAACATCCGCAGTTACAAGAAAGTAGCTATCAAACTACATGATGTGGAACTATAAACGACCGCCATCAAGACAAGACGTGTTTATTACTTGTAAGACGCACTTTACACTTTCTGATGCTACTTGCCGATAACGATGGCACGGCACAGGTGAAAGAATATATTCGTCTCTCAAATGGACAGACCGACATTTCCTATTCAAACTGTCAAAAGATATCATCGTTATTTGATAATTGTAAAGATATAATTTATGGAATATAATAGCGCAATAATTAAAGTCAACGCACTAAGCTATGTGCTTTGATAACTACATAAAAACGTATTGTGCATGTGCATATCTGCATACTTGAAATCATATTGATTTGAATGCCGAATAGGCTGAGAGGAAGGTATAGATGCTGGTCAAGCCTCATTCACGTTTCAGACCAGTGCCGGTTTAAGCCAGCGCGAGGACTGTAGCAATTTCTATCAATAGGCCCTTGGTTTGCTTTAGTTTTTATAAACCAAAACTTACGACCTGCACTAATTCGTCGCATACGCTATCCTCCAAATGATCTCCGATGATTGAAGATTTTTTCAAGTTATCTTCTGTTGGGAGAGATTTTGCTATCGGACTATTAAAAAAAAGCCAGTATATTTCAAATTTCTTTCTAAATTGGTGTCTTTTACTGAAACCGCAGTGTGCGGGCCCCCAAAGCATGGCCCCCAAAGCGAGGCTCGTAGCATTTGCTACTCTCGCTACAGCTAGCTAGCTAGCTAGCTGCACGTAAATCTAGCAGTGAACGAAATTTCTGCACATGGGTCTCTCGCTCTCCCTCGCCTCTAGCTCCCATAAAATACCTTAGTTTTGACTTCTGCGCAATAACGGTCAGCGGTAGAGTTTCGTGCCGCTACTTGTACGTGGCTAATCCGTCACTGTTCGTGGCACTGCAGCATCCCGTTCAGTGAGTAATAAGTTACCACTTGACGCTGTATCAGTCATTGCAACTGATAAATATTTGAATAATAAGAGGGTCTTTTTTATCAGCTAAGTAGGACGGTCAACCTATAGTCACTGTTGAACATAGGTGTTTCCTAAGCATTTACACGAAAAACGGACTTGAGCCCTTTCATCACCAATTACCCGCAATCTTGTAAAACTAGCTTACTAGCTTGCCAAGTAATTAGGTATTGATTTTTGGTGTAGGTTTTTTATATTACTTGAAATGGAGCAAGCACGTAGTAATGGCCCACCTAATGTTAAGTTGCAACCACGACCGTAGGTCACAGATGTTTGGAACGTGCGTACGATACAGAACTCTGCGTAAATCATCTAAAGATGATGATATCAAGGTGATAAGCCTCGTGTGCCTGTAATTTCACCTGGACTCTTCAAACAGAAACAGCGATGCTACGTCACGGCAGAAATAGTAATGGTGGTAGTACTTCTCCGGACGAGCACTTTACTTAAAGCTACACTAACCTAACTGCTAAGGTAGTACCTTGAACTGGCCATTGATTGCTAGCATGTTACGTTTTATCTTTTTTATATTTGTTTATTTTGAAGTTTACTTAACTGTTGCAAAATTAGATAGGTATAACGCATTAATTTTGATGGATTAACATTACAGATTGGATTAATCTGTAATAGTCCAAGAAAATTAGTCAAATTAGGGCAAGAATCTCAGAATGAGAGATAGTCGGCTATAAACTTGTATAAACCTTTATTTGAGCAATCTAAAACTTGTCTCAAAACCTACGTATCGTAGGGTGTTAGCTTCTACAGATATTCCAAGGTCAAAGGTAAAAAAATCGATTTATGGCAAATATCATGTTTCCTATGGGTTTTATGCTATTTATATCTTAATAAATATTGTAGAACATTAAATTCTCTACATCTTTTGTTTAAACATTTTTTTAATATCTTGAACCATTTTCGAGATAGAGGGCAGAGCGCGCGCAGTGTTTAACTATTTGGAGAATAATTTGAGGTCAAACCGCCGTATTAAAACACGTCATATAAAGTTTATAAATTATTGATAAAGATATAATTCTAAATAATTTACATTTTTATTAACTATTACATTAAAATAAATATTTTTTTCAATAATACAGAGTCTATTCATTAAATAACACTTACCTTCTCGTGTAATTATAAAGTTATTAAGGGAAATACTTTAATTACATTAATAAAAAATTTGAAACTTTTCTTTTTAATTAGTTAGGAAGTAATTAGTATAAATAAGATAAGAATTAAAAATTAATCTAGGTCTTAATTAATCAAGGTCTTATTTAATCTTTACAACTTTTGTTTATACGTTTTGTTTTATATCTTGAACCATTTTCGAGATAGAGGGCAGAGCGCACGCAATATTTAACTGTTTGAAGTATAGTTAAACACTGCCCTCTATCTCGAAAATGGTTCAAGATATTAAAAAAATGTTTAAATAATATTTGTAGAAAATTAAATTTTCTACAATATTTATTTAGATATAAATAGCATAAAACCCATAGGAAACATGATATTTGCAATAAATCGATTTTTTGATCTTTGACCTTAGAATATCTGTAGAAGCTAACAGCCCTACAAGTAGGTTTTGAGACCAGTTTTAGAGTGCTCAAATAAAGGTATATACTAGTTTATAGCCGACTCTCTCTCTCTCATTCCGAGGTGAAACCCCTAATTTACCTGGACTATAATGTTATATCTTGTAATAATAATAAACGAATTTGAATTTGAATTGATGTTTCAACTATATACTTATGGCTTTCAAACCTCTTACTTTGCTATACATATTAAGTTCCAATTAGACAACTGCTTGTAAAACGCCAGTGTTATCCTAATAATACATTCTGGATTTGCGAATCTGTTTTAACAGAATTATATTTCTGAAAAGCGGCACCCAATTAATTTAATTAATTGGAAATTCATTGTACAAAGGAAATTACAAACATGTCAGATCAGATTACATAAACATGCTATTTGATGTGATATGCTTAGTGGAGTGTAGCAAGCTTTTGTGCCACAGAAGCTCTATTGTTAGCAAGTTTTTGTGGCGTAGAAGTTCAATTTTCCATCCAATTTCCGCTACATATTAACAAATGTCACAAAACTAACAGAGTATAGACGGACCACGTGATTCAGACCACTCTTTGGGTATTTCAGAGGCACGGAGCGTGATGAGCGGGGATCGCACACCCAAAATGTATACGTGACCCTGACAGGATTGTCTTATCGAGGGTACCTTTACCAGCTATATATAAAAAAAATATTCCGAGGAATTGAGAGCCTCCTTTTTGAATTCGGTTAAAAAGAACTGCTATGCCATGTGGGGCTGTATTTATAATAGTATTCCAGATTACATAAAAAATGAACCTACGAGATAAAAAAATAAAATTATGGCTAATTGATAAATAATTTTATAACATTAATGATTTTCTTAGTAACCATTCTTAGAGGAACGCTTCTCGCTCCTCGTAACAAAAAGCACTGTCAAATATGTCTAATTTAAAATAAATTCTTTTAGAATGTATTGATCATTTTATGTCGACATAATATTTTGTAATTTCTTTTCACACGGTTTATTTTTATTGTAGGTATATTTTATGTTACTAATAATTCGACATTGTTAATTTTGTTATGATTTTACACTGTAAATATAAATCCTTTTTTTATTGTATAATTTTACATGGCAAATATTTGGTGAAATATGTGAACCGCTTTTTATGTATTTTAACAACTGTACCTGTACCATATTTCCTGCAAATACATGTAATTGAAATTGAAAATTACCACCTTTGAAAACCGTCCCGTACCAAACATAACGTTGTTAGTTCATAATTGCCAACATTAATTTCATTGATAATGCCTTAAACAGTAAGTTTAATTTCGAAATTATAATAAGCTTTTTAGACTAGTGCAGGATCGAGACAGTCAAAGGGAGGCCCAGATGTGGGCAGAAAATGGCTGAAATGATGATGATGAATAAGCTTTTATAAATTTTTATAATTGAATTGTTATTGACATTTACATGTAGTAACTAGGTATTGTAATGTATGTCGTTGTGAATCAATATCATTTTTATTTATTTAAATAATTTTAAAAGTTGTAGTATAAGTAACTTTAAGATTTTTTATTGAAAACACCATCTAGTAACAAACCAAAGTTTTAGCTGGTAGAAAATGCTCCTAGCATTCAGCTAACCTTTTGCAATTAAGCGTAAATAAATATAATGTATGGGAACTATTCATTATTACCGGCAGAAATTCAAAGCGACACACCCATTCATATAACGAGCTACTGTGAATAAATTTCACGCACATATTGTTAGATTATTTATTATTATGGAAATTCGAGGTGAACCCGCAACTTAAGGCAAATGTGTTTTGGCATTCCCTCGAGGATGAAAGGAAAGCCGTCGGGTTAAGTTGACAAGCGAGATATTATAATGGTTTTCGACTGAATCTATGGCAAAATTGTTGTAGTTATACGTTATTGTATCATGGACCTAATGGTAATAGTGAAAGTAGTTCCTATAAAATACGAATCAATATCCGTTATTAAGTATATCCGCCGATTAAACCTAACTAATATTATAAGCTTTATGATGTGGATGTAAAAAGCGCAAATCGTTTGCAATGGCGTTTGAGGGAGGCTTATGCCTAACAGTGGGTTTTGGAAAGCTGAGAACGATGATGATGATGATGATCATAACATTCCACTGCTGGACACAGGCCTCCCCGGATGAGCGCAATTGCGATGATGAATATTTTAAATAAATGCAAAATTGAGTTAGGCTTTTACGACTGACCCGATCATCATGATCGCATACTCGTTGACAGGGCTACAGAAAAGGATATTTATTAAGGTACTTTTCATCCAGGAAAAAAGTACCGAGCGATTGCAAAATGAAAATTTCATACTTCAGTTAATGGCAGTTGCTACTAACGGATATTCGTTTATTTATAGGAACCGACCGTGTTGGTCGAGATCGGGAGTATTCGACCAACACGGTCTGACTGGTCCCGCTTTGCTAACTAATCTATCTCTCCGATGGGCTTGCAATGCGTTACGTAAAGTGCCAACTGCTTGCAAAAAGTGGGCAAAAGGTTTCAACTTGCCTCTGACTACATTTGAGTATGTACTTAAGTTATTGGAACTTTGTACTTTTCTCGGAGAAGGGTGCTGATGTCTGCGACACCGTTTTTTACTTCTGGAGATGTCATCGACTTTTAACTTTTTTGTGCCACATATTGATTTTAGGAAAATAAAAAAATAAAAAATATATTTATTTATTTAAATACAAAAAAAACACTACATGGTTTGTTCAATTGAATTGCAGAGGATTTCGGGAAAAATTCGTAATGATGAGATGATAGGATATCAATTGTCAGATTTATCATTCAAAGTGTCAGCATGAAACAAACGCGTTTTATTTTTATCTATCGTAATAGATAGCTGTAACAAGCGATTTCAAAATGCAAAAATAACACAAGCCTATATGAAGGGTATAATTCCAATAATCCCCACGCTGGGCGTGCGGGTTGGGGATCGCAGGGCACAGCTTTCTGTACCTACCACCGACGCTATTGAAAAATCTGACTTTATTAGTTTAATCAAAATTCTCATGCAATTTCATTTTGTTTACTCCAAGCTGTGAATAAATTGATGTCTTTACGAAGCCCATTATCGTGAACGTCGCAATCTGTATTTTCCGGAAACCTCTTCAAATGAGAGGAAACATATTATTTTTCGAGTATTTGCGTCACAATTACGTGATATTGGGTTTCTGAAGATAAAGGGCAGGCGCGCATTGAAGAGATGACAGAAATGAGATGTTTCGTGAAAAAGGCAATAGGGAGATATCGATATTATAGCAAGCCAAGCAAGGCTTCAGTAGCCGTTCAGTATCTACCCGTTTCGTCACTTTAGTAGCTTTTTTATGATACCTTAAGATGGAACAAGCACAAAGCCCACCTGATGCTAAGTAGTAACCATTACTTATAACAAAGTTTTGCTTCGTAGGTCACGTGGAGTTGTTAAGCCTCATGTTCCTGTAATTTTACCAGCACTCACCCCCTTCTAACCGAACCTTCTCGGGAGAAATAGGAATGGTGATAGTAGGTATTTTCTTCGGATGAGCCCTTCACAAAGTAGGTTTTTGAAGGTCCTTTGTGGAGGGCTCGTCCGGGGAGGTACTGCCACCTTGCCTATTTCTGCCGTGAAGCAACTGAGCTGTGTTTCGCTTTGAAGGGTATACGTGCCGGTGAAATTACAGGCACAAGAGGCTTATCATCTTCATGCCTCAAGTTGATGGACGTAGGGCGTTGCATCGTAGAGCAAGTTCCAAAAAAATGTGATCTACGATGCAACGCTTTGTGATAGGTAATGGTTACCACTTAACATCAGGTGGGCCATGTGCTTGTTCCATCTTCAAGTAGTATATATAATAATAATAATAAAAACACAGAACTCTACATCTGAACTAGGTCTAGCTATAGGTTTTACGTATAGACATTGATATATATTGTTACTAATGCGTATAGGTAACTTGTAAAGAAATAGCAGACGTTGCAAGATCGAATAATGGTTTGCAGATGTTTCTCTAACCAACGCTTTGTTGATGTAAACGTATGCACGTAATATGGCAAGGTTATATTAATAAGACGATATTTATCTACCTGAGCGTCTGTTGGCTTATTCTCTGTTTAATAGCTGTAAACTGCTATTCTTAGTCGGTGTAGTTCTTTCGGTGTGGATTTATGAAGTGGATTTTACAACCACATTAAATACTTAGTTAATTAATAATAAATAATCTTTAATGAAGACTGATAGATAAATTAATAATGCTGGTCATCCCACAGTATCATGCAGCCTCAAACTAAGCAGAGCCAGATGACTAATAAACAACTTACATACATTTAAAAAAAAAAAAAATAGAAAACACGTACACAAATGTTTGTAGAACATATAAACTTTTGTCTCGCGGTGGGAATCGAACCCGCAACCTTCTGTGTCTCAGGCGGGCCTTCTGTTATTATGTTACTGTTAGTTCATGCGTGTTTCTGGCGTTGTTATGCAAACTTTATAGGTTGATCTTGAACCGTTAAAGTTTGTTATCGCATTTTTAATGTAGTACATTACATTCTAACTGACAAAATATACATTTATAGATCCCGCTGTACTTGTTACTGCTCACATAAACGAATAAACGGAATTCTTATTCTTAACAAAATCTTAAAGAAGCTGTTTAACGCAGTTCCTATGAACTGCGTTAAACAGCTTCTTTAATATCTGATAAAAATAAATGAAGAGACCGAGAAATCCGGTTTTTTATTGTTTTGTAAAAGCTAAATAACAATGTTCTGAACAAAGTTACTAAATAATTCACTAAGTACAAGGAGTTGGTTTCGTCAAGACGCCTTGAACAAAGTTAATTTTTCAATCCATTTCCAATTCCGAATCTCTTTCTTGTGATAGAATTTCTTCACAATTCACAGAAAAACTTTGTCCAAAATTTTAATATCTCTTACCAATTTACATATTTTCCCTTGTATAACTCATTGAATCTAACCGTGATCTTTCAATCAAAAATTCTATTCAGAGGCTCGATCATGAAGACTAGCGAAAAAAGTTTTCGCATAGTTGACGTACAATTTTGGCCAATGAGAAAGCTAAGATTCACAATAACGCTTTGTCATTGGCTAAAATTGTTCATTACAATACGTCAGGTTGAAATATGTGTGATGGCCCTACCTCTTCACGTCAAAATGCCAAATGGTGAAACGGCCCGTTAATGTCAAAAATCGATTATAATGCCCAGAGCAGATTTGTACATGTATTTTGCATCGTATTATGGTAACTACCTTTAAATACATTGTGCGTAGGTATTGAAAGGGATTACTAAAGTATCGTTTCCCTTACCCTGATTACAATCAAGAACATTAAATCCAAACTGTTCGGAACGAATACAAATTCATATCAGGCTATGTGTAAGCAAGGTGGTACGAGGGATTACGGGGTTCATGCCAAGTTTGTGTGCTCAGTGATGACGTAAGAGCCGCACGCGATCGGAGCCCCCTCGTTAGTGGAGTGGTATGTTAGGTACTATACAAAAGTAGTGAGCACCACGTTGGGCGCCAAGAGGGCAAGGCTGCGACCTCCGTTCCGCCTGAAGCTGCTCGGTCAAGTGGCACATTATACTTACACGGTTTTTGTTGCCAATGACTTCATTTTCCATTATTATTACGATAATGTAACGTAGATTATACATTTTCATTATAACGTTTTCATTGTAACGTATTTAGAATAAGTACCTCGTTGGGCGCCAAGAGGTTAAATCTCATAATTTTACACTAATTTTCAGTGAGGCATCTAATATTTAAGTTAAGCTCGTTGCACTGATGGGCACATTGAACTGACCTGCTGCCAGACATGGTAGGGAAACCGTTGAGCGACGAGAGCTGCTGCGATTGTGTGCACAGTAGGCAAGAGGATGCCGAAAGCTGCTGCGACAGGAGCGCCGACCGGAAGAAGAGCGTAGGCCGCAAACACCGCCCAGACCACGTGGACTGCACCTTCAGCCGCGGCACCCGGGCTCCAGGCTGGCAATGTCGTGGCCAGAGCAGCTCCCCCGCCTGCCAGAGCAAGCCAACAAGCTCGAGGCAGCCGCCGCTCTGGAGCCACGCCACTGGCCCGGCCACACCACCACGCTAATCCACCGCACAGCACCGCATGGGCACTTAGAACTCCCACCTGTTGGAAATAAAGTGTGATTGACTGAAATTGAAATTTGAAACTAATGACCGAGCTTTGCATATTTGAATGGATAAATTCGAATCGAAACGTATCTCTGGCGATTTGAATAATTACCGTAGTAATTGATGAATGCTATAAAACCACATCAAACTTGCTAATTTTATGCATGAAAATATACTTTTTTGAAGCGAGGGAGTTCAAGTGAAAAACTTTAAACCTAACTTGTTAGTTATACCTACAAGAGTAGTTGCAACAAGCTCCTCCAACTTCTAACAAACGAGAAGTCCGAAGTCTTAGCCTCATCACTATGATCAAACTTTGCGGAATATCAAGACTGCGTATGTTGCATGAGGGAATATTGCTCCTTAATGCTGCTAAGTATTAAACGATTTATTGCGATACCATAAGTGACAGGAAGTTAAAATAACACCACTTTCTGTGAACATCGTTATAAAATTGATGAAAGTGTATCTGAAGGTTAAATTCATTTTTTGAGCTCCCATGTGATTTAAATCGAATCAAACGTAAGGAATACGGCAACAGCAGCTGATGAGTTGTGTTATTACCTGCGGTGCCCGTCGCCAGCCCCTCGTGGCGTCGACGGCGGCAAGCGCAGCAGCGAGAGCCGCCCACAGCGCGAGTGCTGACCCCACCGAGCTGCGCTGCAGCTTGCACGCGTATCGCGCGTACAGCTCCTCCAGCTCGGCGGACTCGAAGCGGCGCCGCGTCATCAGCCGCGCCAGGGGCCCGCGCGCCGACATCGCCTTCACCGCGTGGTCCATGCCTCCGCCTGTGCCTCCGCCGCCCGCCACCGTGTCGCCTTTCTGAACCTCACCTCGCCGCTGAACGGCTCACCAATCGCCGCTTCATCTGCAGAATAATACAAAACGTGAACACCGACGCCCACCCCTTAATTAATGAAACTTTCTAGACAAGTGCTTTGATAAGTATGATAACTACATAATATAGGTATCAAAAATTTCACACACAAACAATTCTCCAAAGCTATCATAAATTATGTAAACAAACACCCACCAGTTTTACATCTTCATAAATTAAAGTCATTATCATACTGTGTAGGTGTGACAAGGTCAGCCCTATAAAGAAACGGCAATAGCGGTAAATAAATGAAACTATGGAGTGTATCAACGCAAACTTTTATGACGTGAATAAAAAACCACTCGATATGTTCCTATTTATCCTACCCATCGCCTACTATGCACTCACATTTGTAAAATATTCATTGTAGCGTGCACAAGTCGAAATAGACTAGAATTTGAAATGAGAAAGTGCGGATTTATAACTGAAGCGTAACAGCATTGCCCTGCGGAAGTCTTGGTAACTCCCAGTCAGGGCGGTGGCAGGTGGGTGGATCGCCTAGATCGGAGCTCTTGCAGGCACGAAGTTACGGAATAGACAATATATAATAATGTATTATGTTAAACCATTTCATTTGCTAGCTTTTGATACTAGCCAAACGAATTTTGTTCTGGTTCTAGAAATTAAATGTTATATAAAGCAAAAAATATCCTAAGAAATACTTCTTACATAGTACATAACATCACAAACGTATCATATATCATTATATATTCAGATCTTCTGGTGATGTTTTATTTTTAAGACCACCCAGAGGCCTCCAATATTACTTAGTAGAACTACGAAATTAAAAAGAAAGTACCTACTGTAATTGTACTACATATTATAAAGACGAAAATTTGTGAAATGATTGTCCCACCTTCATGCAAAACTACTGAAAAGATTGAGCTGAAACTTTGCACTCACTATGTAGTTATAAACCTGGAATAACATATAGGCTTAATATCCATATACCACGCGAATAACGGGTTAAAAAAAGCTAGTAATAAATTACTGACGATTCTAGTAATTTAACTGACGGAACATTTTAAAACTGTTGTCGCTATACTTTATTGGAACCTGGAATTAGGGTTTGTTTGGGGTGAGTAAGCCGGAGTAATAAAGGAAAGTTTTGCTTCTTATCATAACCTTGTTTGAAATTTAGGTTTCGAAAGTCTTTGTGGTAAAGTTCAAATTAATTGAACGAAAACAAAACAAACTTTGGATTTTTGTAATAAGCAACGCCGCAGGATTTTGAAAAGCGAAACATTTCAAACTTTAACAAATATTGAAACTTTCAATTACCTACTCTACCAGAATACGGCCGGGATTTCGAGATCAACAAGTCAAGAGCACCGTTAATGGAAAAAAAGCATTTACGAAACACGTAAAACCTTCATACTTAGAAAGACTACTCAAAGTTAACCATTGCTTAAAGTTAGTACTACTGTGCACTGTCACTATTTATCAAAATCAAATGGTAAGAGGTGGCAATAGTCTAAGGGCCTATTTCACATCTTTATATAACGTCAAAGTATGCTATACTATGTGCGTTAAAGTGACAATTACACCCAGAGATTTGTCAAAAGCACTTAATATCTTTTATCTTTTGACAGACTTTTATAAGGTCATTAGTGAATATAAGTAGTTTAATATCATCGCGCTCATTAGGGGAGGCCTATGTCCAGCAATGGACTGCAATAGGCTGATGATGATGATGATGATGATGACGAAGCTCTTTTCAATATGAGTCTACGATAGTATCAGTGGTTAAGCACTAAAGAATACAGTGTTTGTTTAGGTTCGGATAGGCCACTACCATTTTCATACAGATCAGATATAAATCTAGAAAGGTAGAGTAAAGGTCGACAAACACTATTGTGAGTGAAGAAAGAACAAATCTACCGTAGATTTGATCTGTTGAACTTTACCAGTGAATCGTAAGTTTTAGTACCTAAGTATTCTTCTCGCTCTGCGAAATTTAAAAGGATACCTCACATTTATTATTATTGTGTATTATGTATTTTTTATTTTTCTGGTAATAAAAATATTTGTATTTGTACATACCATAAGGGTACTTGTAAAGTTTTTGTTTTTAGGTGATTTTTTCGAGACAATATTTTTAATTTTTTATTTCGGAATATTATTATAGATGTCGGAAATAACATTATGAGTTAAGAAAATATTAAAAACGAGGTTCTTAGTAAGCGAAAATAATCCTGTCTCCCAACATTTATGTACGCCTACCTAAAACAAGCCTAGGTTTATATTCATTTTAACGACCTCTGTTACGCAGTAGGCGAAGGCTTGCCTGAGGCACGAAGATTGCGGGTTCGATTCCTGCCGCGAGAAAAGTGTTTGTATGACTTGGAAAATTACTGGACAATATATAACAATAGTTTATTGTCACGTGCTTCCCTTCCGTAATACAAGCTCCCCTTAGTTTCAGGGTAGACAATGCTGCGAGATAATGTCCAATTTATTGTATTATTCATTTATGAAGTACTTGAGGTTCCTAGCGAGTATTTTTATTTCACCTGAAGATAGGCACTTATGTACTTTTGAGAGAGACTTCTAAAATTGTTTTCCTGTAAAGTTGCAAGGGATCCCCTCAGATTAACTTCCTTTATTCGAAGTTCAAAGCGTGTGGTTCCGCTTATATGAACGAATTTTCAAATGCCTCACGTCTTATCTTTGTGAGGCTTAATGTACTTGAAGCATCGTCTTTATTTTTTCGAGGCTGCCGATAAAATGTTTATGTTATGACTTTTACAACCAAAACAAACACATAACAAGAACATACATACAACTGAAAAGGTAAGATTTACAACAGTTTAAAGTTACCTGTGGATGGTGGTGGAAAATTTAATTTCCACTCCAAGAGCGTGCTAGCACCTTATACAATAATCTCGTGTTCAAAACTTTATTACCTCTATAAAGGATGAGTATAATGGAACAGTTGCACTAATGAGTAGGCAAGAAGGTACTTAAGAAAACAAAATATTTTATTGCAATAGAATCTTCATTGTCTTCTAAGTGATTTCGTCACCCTAACACGAACCTCGTGCATAGAATTAACTTCTTACTTCCGGTGATTATTTTAATGAAATATTTTTTAATCCAGCTCCTGTGTAATGAATGTAATCAGCTGAAGGTACAGTATAGCCAGTAGAAAGGAATCGAGGCGAGTGGCATAATCAAAGGGAGGCCTATGCTCAGCAGTGGGCCGAAAATGGCTGAAATGATGCTGATGATTAAGGAATAACAAACAACTACAATATTTATAGTCATGTGTACATTAGGTACTCAATGTTTAAAGTAAATATTTTATATAACAATACAGCTGCCCGTGGCGTTATATAAGTTACAAAACACTCCTCGTTATTGATTCAGGAAAATAATTTTAGTAAAAAAAAAACTAAAAAGCTAACAAAATTCTAATAATGTCGGCTGTTTTACTGAATACTTAATACAAGCAATTCGTGATAAAACCACACCCAGAACCGTATCTTTACGTCCATTGAAACGAACATGCTTCGGTCGCGACCGACTTTGATGGCTTTTGGGGAAATTAAGTCCGCTTTTATATTCATTTTTATGTACTTTTATAAAATTAACTTGCTTATGCCCGCGACTTCATCTGCGTAGATTATTTCTTTGTAATTAATGATATTTAAATAGAAATGAAGGACTTTCCATACAGAACTTCATACTCTTTTCACCCCGTTCGGGCATGATTATCAAAAACACTGACCCATAACATATAAAATAATTTTTAATCGTCTGCCTAAAAAGATACATAATTTGAAATCCTATAACATCGGATTTTCATCCCCTATTTTACCCCCTTAGGGGTGGAATTTCTGAAAATCTTTCCTCAATGGATGCCTACACTATATAAGAAGGTACGAGTATCTTTGTGCAAAATTTCAAGTTTCTAAGTTTAGATGATTGGGCCGGTGTTTATGTTTATGGCCCAGTCAGTCAGTTTACACCATTTTATATATTAAAATAAACGTAGCAGTAGTAGTTGTACAATAATTTTTCATTTACAACCTACAACTTGAATATTATACATCAAATGGTAGTCGTTTCGACTAAATTCACTTTATACCGTGTAATCGAAAAAATAAAAATATTTCTTAACAATTGCGAGGACTCAGATAAAAGTCGGTACTATGTCTGATGTTTCTCAAGATATAACTAGGTACGTATTATATATCGGTAATAATAATAATGAAGGCCACTAGTATCCTTGTACCAAACAAATAAACGTCAGACTCATTTTCGAGCTCGTTCTTTCCAATTTCGTGATGTAACAGTGAACACGAGTTAATCCGATTGCGTATCGATTGGTGATGATCCGCAAATAGACCTAGAGCAAAATATAAGTTCCAGCTGCAAATATTTGTTTTAGAAGATGATAATAATATAGAGGAGGAGGGGGGGTCACGGTCGACGGGTCAATAAACCCGGCAGGCCTACAAGCATCGCGGCGCCCGCAGACGTCGCGCCCACCTCCACTCGACGCCTATGAAATGAAAACTCAGGTTCAGCAAACTAACCGTTATTAGTATTTCGAGAACTGCGCCATTCGTTCGTTTGCGAAAAGAGTGTTTGCAAAAAATCTCAGGCCATTACTATTCTTACAAAATGGCTAGACTAATTGCTAATTAGACAATTTCTTGGCACAAACTAAATACGACTGAAATTATATTTTGAACTTCTCAAATAAATAAATCCACTTTTATATTCTAAAAAGTTCATTTTGCATTGAATAACTTGAATACATCAATAAAAACCAGGTAATTTATTTATCCGACTGCAGCTACACTCAGGCATTCCATGCCTTATCTAGTGAGAGTAACAAAAAATAACAAATTGTAACTATAAATTAAATTAGTCTGTAGGCATAATGAACTAGGCGCAATTATGTTCCACTTTGCCTTATGTAGACTCCAATACGTATGGTAAAGATTATTTTTGCTTAAAATGAATAAATTCGGGATGATACTTATAAGTTTAAAAAGTATGTTCAGGACGTCGCCTAAAAATGTGTATAGTTGTATATAGATATAGTACCTACTTTAGTTTAAGTATGGAAATAAAACTTGTTTTTTACATAGCTTAGGAACTAGCCGTAAGACTGTATTTTTAGCATAGATTTGTTTTATTTCTAAAGAAAAAAACAAATCAAAAAAAAAAAAACAATCTATGCTAAAAAGTTAGGTAGGAATAAATAGTAAATAAGACGAAATATAGGTAGGACATAAATAGGAAAAATATAGGTAGGCATAAACACAAAGTTAGGTAGGGAAAGCTAAAATAGTTAAGAATAACGTACGAATAGATAGATCTCTTAAGAGTATAGCTTCCGCCTAGCTAAGCATTTGCCGCTCTCTTAAGGGTATAGCTCCTACCTAGCTAAGCGTAGAAATTTTATGCCGTCGTCGTAAGGGTATAGCCCCGTAGTACTTAAGCTTTTTGTATGAAAATGTGAAGCTCTCTGATTGGTCGAAAGAGCTCGACGCTGATTGGTCGGCCAATCAGGGAGCGGCTTTATCCCCGCCGGGATTTGTATAAATATAGCGCCGATTTGTAAGCCCGACACAGTCGAGCAGTACCCGCCTTAGAATAAGGACTTGGAAGAAAATAAAGAAGCCGACCCAGGAACAAGGATTTTCATTTGGAAGAAGCCCACTCCTTGAAGTCGAGCCGTCACCGCCGACATCCTTCCCAATCCAGTACCCCAATCATAAATGTGTACGTCTGCCGCAGCCGAGCGACGTGCACAAAGTATAATGCGCGTAATAGCGAAAATTTGAATTGCATTAGTGACAAAGCATGGTCAATGACTTGAAGTCTGTGTCAAACCGAAAACGGTCCTGTACTCTATTCTCCATTCAAGATTTAGACTAGCTGCGCCAAAGAATTGCAGAATCCGCTAAATACATTAACTCAAAAAGATACGCCCGTCTTATAATATCACGATCATTTTTAAAGAGATGTAGAGCTTGCATTGCAGCTGAAGGCAAACAGTTGTTGTAAAACCTTGTAAATCTGATTTAATATAAATCATAATTAAAGTAATCCACCAAGGGAATTTTATTTCAAATGTACCTTTAACTAACTAATTCCTTTTTTTCTTCAATTTAGTTTTACCATTTTGGAATCCAGACTAAGTGCACCATCGTTTAAAGATACTTCCAAAATAATATTACAGTACAGTCGGTTAAAGTTGGGAGACGTAATATTTTGAATTCAATGTTGGGCAAAACTCTGACCTTTTATTTAAAACTGAGACAGTTATGTTTTAACTTTTAACTGTAATTTACAGAAAGGTTATTCATGGTTAGATAATAGAAAAAAAACTATAAAAAAACTGACTAAAAGTACATATTTGTAGTCACAGGACTTGAAAGATCATCACAGGGTGTCAGTTTTTACGATTTCTTGAATCCTTTTAATTTGAAAAGTGTGTAACTAAGATTTTTACTCATATTTTTCTAATGACAGTCACCACTTGGCCGTTTTCGGCTTGACATCGATTTCTTGGACACCCGATATAATGATTAAAATAGGTAAGTACATATATAAGTTATTTATTTTAATCATTATAAATTTTGAACTATATGGCCCCGAAGCGTCCGAAATGTAATACATTATTCAAACAATATTGTAGGTACCTTTTTCAACAATTACAAAATAACAAATATTGATTTTTAAACTTATTTTTTTACTTTGGTATTTCAAGCATTTCTGTTTTTAGGTATTTTATATTTATTAATCTGTACCCTTAGATACCCATTTCATCAATTTTATCTTAAAAGATTGACCCATTTCTTCAATATAATAACCATTATCCTATGCTAATTTTAGGGTCGCTAGGCAATTGTCATATCCGCTCACGACTTAAAGTAAGTACGGTCTGCAAAAGCTGTCTCGGCAATTTAAATTAGTGGAATGATAGTAGTCTAAGTGGAATGGAAGTTTTGCGGCAGTAAAAAAACAACTACTTAGTTATTAGCAACAACAAACAAACTAATTGCGAACTAGTTCGCCTGTTGTAAAGTTGACTAAAAGAAACCTCTCAGTTCGTTAACATTCCCATTCAGTATTCCGAACTCAGACTGGGTGTTTATTACAAGGACAAAATATACTTTGAGGTATGGCAAAACGTGCATATAAAACTCGACGTTGGTAACGATTCTGATATGTATTTTCTAAAACTTTTTTTATGATACATTAAGATAGATTTAACACATGGCCCACCTGATGTTAAGTGTTAACCATTACTTATAACAGAGTTACATCATCATTTGTTCGTAGGTCATGTTTGTTTGGAACGTCCCCCACGATGCAACGCCCTGCGTCCAACAACTTGATGCATGAAGGTGTTAAGCCTTATGTACTTATTGGTTTCGAAATAAACATATTGCTATTTGTATTTGTATGTGCCAGTAATTTCCACACACACGAAAACGGTTTCGAAATAAACATATTATTGCTATTTGTATTTGTATGTGCCAGTAATTTCCACACACACCCTTCAAGCCCGAAAGGAAACGGCAGAAATAATAATAATAATGATTATTTAAAAAAACATAGATAGAGATAGATATATTCTCTAGATAGAGAAAGCGATAAAAACTAAAAAAAACATAAGGGATAGCTGCACAGCTTAAAAACAAATTTATACATACCCACCTACGCAAAATAACTAAACTTTGTAAGAAAATTTTAAATCAATACGAATACATGAGTATAATAATACCTAACAATAGACAAATACATAATGTATGAAACAATATCATAAATAAATACTACATTTTTTTTATACTACTAAGTTAGCAAACAGGCATACGGTCCTCCTGATGGTAAGCGGTTCCCGTAGCCACATGTTTTGGAACGATCTTCCATTCGATATTAGAAAAGTAAAGTCAAAGGAATGTTTCAAAAGATTAACCCGGAGAGCATTACCTTAAAATTGTATATACTTAGCAAGCAATCCTAATCCTCTGCACACGTAGGTCTTTCTAGGTCATAATTTCTGGTCATATTTATTATAATAAATATTATAATATTTTCTATTTGTACCTACCATTTTATATAAAATAAAATTATGATAAGTAGTAAGCATTTTATTAATATTATTTGTATATTATAAGTATTTATGTACCTAGATGTATGTAATTTTATATGTAGTTTATTTATAAAATAGGTTAATATACAGTTGTAGTTATAAGTAATTTTAAAATATAATTTTGTTACATTTAACGTGCACCTTTTTGTTACATTTAACGTGCAATAAAGTATAAATAAAAAATAGTAAAGTTTTAAGAATAACATAAAATTAGAAGATAAGAGAGCTTTAGTTTAAGTTTAAATGTGTTGAGTGAAAGAGCTTGTCTTATCTCAACAGGTAAGGTATTCCACGATCGTATAGATTAAACTGTAAAAGAGTTGCCGTAGAATGAACTACTGGTGATAGGAAATCTGAGAGACAGGTTGTCCAATGCCCTAATATTCAAGGAGTTAGAAGAATGGAGATATTCAAATCGGTCATTGAGATAGCGAGGCGAGAAAGGACTGAACAGAATAGAATATAGAAGGGAAAGAACTTGCATGTCCTGGCTACGGCGAATAGAAAGCCACTTGAGCAAGGTTGGAAAAGGTGAAACATGGTCATATTTGCGTAAGCCAAATATGAACCTGATACAGAAGTTTTGGAGATGCTCAAGCTTGTTTAGCGGCTCTTCTGTGAGATCCAAGTAGCACGCATCAGCATAATCCAGCACAACGCGAAGGAGAGTTGTGCAGTTGTGGCATTAAAAAAAATCAGCATCATAATTATATTTACAACAAATACACATCTAATTAGAGTTAATTTTACAGCTCTTTAAAGAGATCCTTGTCTTTTCCATCTAAACGGGATTTTCTACAATTTTTTAACTCAAGTTTTATGAAATGCACAAATGCATAATTGCTTTCAACAGTGTGAATTTTAAGTTTGAAAATGAAATGTAATAATTATATTAAAATAAGATAAATGTAACGTAACCTACATAAAGTTTTTACTTATTTTTTGTTAAGAGAAAATGTTATGTTCATTTTCTGGCAGTTATTTTAAACAGACAAATGACTTATGTTTTAATCCTTAATTTTTAGACTAACCTAAAGCCGGCTCCAGACTACGCTATAATATAAAAGCATATAGTGTATAGCTCATAGCACAATAATATCGCGCATAATACATTGTAATGGACTCGTTCACTATGTATTATAATATTATATGATGATGATGATGATGAAATTATTGGTTTACTATCGCTATAAAATTGGTGCGATGCGCTGAATTCATGCTGTGCTATATCACGCGTCGCCTTTTTCCTCCTCCCTCACCCCGGCCGTCCCGTCAACTGAGCTTGCTATATACTATAAATGCTATAAATTATCGCAAATAATATCGCGGAATATGAACGCCATGCTATATCATATAAGCATTAGGTCCTTCTTTGCTTTACTATATAGCACAATCGTATAGCGTAGTCTAAAGCCGGCTTAAACCCTCTTTTCGCCATGCAAACCATTTGCTGGACAATTAATAACTAACCGTCCTATTCTTATCAGTTTTACTAACATGAGATAGCTAAAATGGCGTTAAAATCACCGCTTTTTATTTACATTTAAATGACAGGAATAAGCTTACTATCGAAAATTATAAATTAAAATTTGGTTATGAATAACAGACCTCGCAAACACGACGCTTTGTCGTCGCGCTTAGTCGCGAGCGTCTGTCATATCTTGTTGTCGCTATTGTCACCGTGTGTGAGGAGCTTTGAACAAAATGTATGAAAATTGTCCCCCGCTACTTGTCGTAGCATCAAATCGCTGACGTTTGTCGTCCAATGTGCGCAGGCTGTAAGGAGGTTATTTTGTAAAAAAAAAACTTGTATTTTTCCATCTAGATATATCGGGTTATATGAAAACAAACTAGGTGGTATATACCGATGCATACAGTACTATACAGTACAATAATCACAACGGATCTTCGTCTCTATGAAGGTAGGCTCAGAAAACGATTCGACCATTCCTTAAATAATCAGACGCAAAAATAGGAACTACGTTGCTACTTGCAGCAAACTTCAGAGGGGTAAAGATACGCTGTGTAGTATATGGCAATAGGCTGGAAAAAAAATAGTTTCTGCTCGTCTAGTAACAATGAAGCCAGAATAACAATAACAACTAGTCTCTATAATAATAGTAAGAGTTGTATCGCTATGCAGAACGAGTTTAACCCATAACTAATCGCGTTCTCGATACCAATTTGTATAACACTATCGAGAAAAAAATGAAGTAGGTTACACAGTTTATTACTTACAGTGCCTACTTACACAAATACACCATGTTATGCAAAGCATATGATATAATATACAGGGTGAGTTTGAGCTTATCTTTATGTTGTTTAGCAGCACTAAAATATCATCGTCAAAAGTCAGGCACGGCTCAATTAGCTACGACGACTGTCCCACAAGATTTTACTTTACAAGCCATTTCTTCAATGAAAAAATACTGTTGTTGACCTTCGAGAGTAAATATCCCTTTTAGGGATAACATACATTTTCAAACTGACCTTGTATAATGTTAACACTATCTGTAACCCATCGTATGAAAATTAAATACATACCTAAGTACATAATCATCGTGGAATATAAAGGGCTCTTTGTGTTTTATTCATTCACTATTCAATTGTTGATGTAATGGTCGATCCGACACTAAACCATTCGGTCGGTGTGTTTAATAAGGTTATGTTTCGACCTGACAGAATGTTAGATCAGGTTTGAAGGGCAGAGAGCCTGCTGGCTGATATCGAGAAGTACATTCGAAATTTACAAACTAGGTAACAATAATTATATACCTAGTATAATATTTAATAATTATTTCCGTCAATTTTAATATATGTAGTAAGTGAAAGAGTAAGTAAGAGCTAAGGAATACCTCCTAGGAATAGTTGCGTATGATGATGTTGTTGATCATGATGAATGATATCCGAGACGTCAACTGCGAAAAGTATTTTTAAGAAAATATCCGAGTATATCTTACTATTTATTGACAATGTTTTTTCACAAAGAAACAAAATTCACGAAAATAATATTCCGATTCTTAAGTTTCATTGCTATTTGTGAGTGATACTATTGAACACAGTTGGGGCTTTATTTAAATCATTATTTCTACTAGAATGTTTCAAGAATATCCAAGTTTTTATGGTATTTATTTTTTTCTCGAAAAAGTATGAACATTTCTCTACCATCGCTAACAAACAACCAAAAACATCTCCAATAATGAGATTCATTAACGAAAAGTGTCGCAACGGGGTTACGTCATTACAGTGCATATGTATTTACTGCTCGATGGTGGGAAACTTGAGGATTCGGGATTAATTTCATGGCTGATCCTATATCTTTCTTTCTTAGTATTAACTATAATAATCAGATTTTTAAGCCGACCCGGAGGACTGAAAGAGAGCTAAAAAAAGTCCAAGAACCACTATTAGCCAAATATTGACGACGCAACATTGTTCTAAATGTGAAAAGGTGTTTGAGAAACTTCTTTGAAGTAATTTAGCAAAGTATACAATCTTCTTATTGATCAGATAGTAGGTATATTGTTAAACGTATGTCTATTAGCTAAAGGAATATTTGGAATGACTAATAGGTACGATAATTTTCTGAGAAAAGTGTCTAATTGCAGAATAGTAAAAATACTGAATATAAAAAGGTTGACGAAAAAAGTATATATAATATATATACTAGCCACTAATTAACTGAAAGAAGTTTGAATGGGACTGAAATTGAAAGGAGAAGATCTATGGCACCGTATGTACCGTAGGTACTTTTATTTATTTATAGACATTAATATGTCTATAAATAAATAAAAGTACCTACGGACGTATGTACTTTTATTTATGTATAAGAACGCACAGAAATAGGCACCTTTGACCATCGCAATGTACCCACAATTAATGATATTTAAAAGCCGAAGGTGAGTCCCAGGATCAAAGCAATTGAAAATGTGTTAGCCTACGATCCGGCAAACATACATACATATATTCACGGCTGTTTTCCGAATTGGTAGGTAGAAAGAGATCACGGATCTCCACATGAAGGTAGGATAATCGTGTATAAATTTAGCATGCAAAAATGTAAATCTGTACCATGATGGCATGTCATCAACTCTGTGAGTAGAGACAAACCAAAATAACAGTCACCTCGAAATATGAATAGTGGAGGAAATCCAATTTAAAAATAGTATTAAGTAGGTAATTTAAAACTTCCTTCATAAGAATATTTAAAAACTATTCCAGTTTTAAATATTTATTGAAGCTAAATAGAATAGATGATAATGTAGTCATCATTAACATCTGTACCTGATAGATAAAACATGAAATGTTTGCGAATTAGCGAAAGAACTTTTGTTTATTTCACTAGAATTAGAACAACAGGATATTCTGTATGGCCTTCTCATAATAGTTTTATTAACTCTTATTAATAATTACAACGGATAATCATTTTAAATGGCAATCCACGCAGACTACATTATCAACAAGATTTAAATTTAAAATAATATTCATTATGGAGTTGTCCTACAACTCGTCAAGTGTATTAACTTGGTGCACTAATAAACTTGTCAATTATAAAACCACGAGCTCAAATTAAGAGCTATTATACTCATTGTAAAAACTTAAACGTGGGCCTTTGCTTCTATTAAATTTTATTTATACAACATCAAGTGGTAACTTTTTACTCACTGACAGAGACGCTGAAGTGCCTAGGATATGGTTAGGTTGAGTAGGGTTGCCATCTATACACCTACCATCCACTCAGCCTAGTCGGCCTTACCTCACAGGAAAGACATGATCAATAAGTGTGGAACTGACTAAGCGTGTTTCCTCGCAATGTTTGCATTGGAAACGAAAAATCCATTGATGCTCGGTCGAGATTCGAACCTTTGACCTCGAGATCGGAAGTCGAATACCTACATTCCACTAGTTCACACCGATCTTGTTTTAACAAACTGTGACAGTTTGTCAATTGACGTTCATTGAATTTCGACGGATGAAATGTCGAAGTTTGTAAAAACAGGATCGGTGTCAATCATTTCTATTTGCAACAGAGTTATGGCCGGTTCCTATATTATACCGTTACTGATTACGCCTCGTTTTCCCCTGAAAAACTGTCAAATTTTCGACGCCTCGTTTTAATTTTTGACAGTTTTTCAAGAGCAAAACGAGGCGTAATCTGTAACGGTATAATATAGAAACCGGCCGTTAGCCGATCACCCCGCAGGGCTCACTATTTTAACCACATTAATAATCTGCATTATCAGCATCAATATAAGGTAAGATAAAATATTGGAAACCTTTGCAATATTGCAATTGTTTGACGGGCACTGGTCGTTCTTCGTGAATATCCATAGGGAGATCTATGGTTATACCATACCCATAAATTTTGTTATTTTCATATTGCTTGAATTATGTTACTTTTTTTCTGTATGCATGTGGTCAATCACACGTGCTCAGCGTAGGGATTGGGGCATCTCAATCTTCTTATTATATTACAGCTATGGACTGATTAAGGCTGCTGGTGATGGTGATGATGACGTTGTGGTCAATCATTAATGCGTTATCTATGTTCAACAGTGGACTGGAGTCTTCTATGGGTTATTGATGATGATGATGATTTGTAAAATAAGTATAATGATTGTATGAAAAAAATAAAATACCATGTTTACGCGATTGCCTTCATACTCACGTAATAATAATTACCTGTCAAATACCTTATCACAAATTACTCAGTTAAACACCTGCGAAGTGCATAGTTTTTAATCAGAGTTATACGTGACTTCGACTTCTATGCACATTTTACGTATCTGAGCGCTCTGTTGCCAAAACTATTGATTAATGTAGACCATTCATATCCGTATTTTAATTAGACAATATGAACTGGTGTCCATATTTAAATTGCCCTTTCATTTGATTTTAGTTTTATCGGTTGCCCACGATAGAAACATACATTACATTTAGAAACATTACATTTTTCTGGATAAAAGGAACCCTTTAAGTACCTCTGAGAACTATGCGAAAAATCATGATAATCGGTTTAGCTTAACTGCGTGAGGCGTTAAAGCGTACCTACCCTACCTTACAAACCAACTCATATTCGAATTATTTAAGACATTGTGGTACTTATAAAAGATCTAATAAATATAATTTGATTATACCCTGACCCAAAACTTTGAAAATGGAACCGGTGTAAAATTGAATTTCAAAACTTATTCTCATCAACAAAGTTCCTTTTTGAAATGATATATATTTTTTAATTTTTTTTTTCATCTACTCTAAATGTATGATTTGAATAAGCGATCTCTTTGCAACTCGGTCAAGTAAGCTAATAAAGATAAATTAGGTAAATAACGACTTCACAGTCTTGCTAAGTACTTATTATGGACTCGTTTCTCTTGAAATGTTGTTGTCGCTCCAAATTTTAAAGTTGTTACCAATATAATAAAACGTAACGTAACAATAACAATATCAATATACAATAAGCCTGTCGTTGAATCCATACTGATACAAAAACGCCTTATCAAGCAACAGTGAATATTTCCTAAAATAAACACATTATTGCCCAAGTAAATGAAACAAAACGAGTAAACACATTCGCGAAACTTGGTATGTATCCGTTCGCCATTAGTTTGTAACGTAATGAAATAGGCATCCGTTCAAAATTATCTTGAGTTTCAATTACAGCAAAAGTTTCCAGACTTTGGTAATTTAGGCCATCAGCTCAGCACGTTTGGCTTGGTGATGATCAAGTTATCTACACTACTGCCAGCTATAATAATGAAAACGCTAAGTGCAAATGATTAGTGGCTATTAAAAGCTTCATAATATTATTTCGAAGTAATTACAAAATGAACCTAGAATAAAGTAGAATAAGAAACAAGAAAACAGACAGATATGTTAAAAATTGCTTCAACATCACATATAGCAACTATAGCAGTCCACTGCTAGACATAGGCTTCCCCAATGAGCACTATTGCGCCCTGTCCTTAGCTCGACGCATCCAGCTTCTATCAGCCTAGCAGTCTCTTGCAGATCGTCCCTCCATCTAACCGGAGGGATAAAAACCAATTTGCAATGATAAAACTCTTATTTCAGCAACCACAAAACTTCGGTAAACTTTACCATAAAGTTTTTAATTGAGATTGATAAAATCTGACTATTCTTACAAAATCGTACAATTTACAGGTTTAATTACTCAAATTCAAACAAAGTTTCGCTTACAAACTTTGAGTTTGCCGACTTTTCATTCCTCATTAAGGATCCACGGAGCAGAACACGACAAACAAGACGAAGTTGATTTGGCAACCGTTGTTTTCCTACGAAATCCCGACGGTAAATATTGGAGGCCAGTTAAATACCTACCTAAATCTACTTAGATATTTGCAACTAGATATTGTGACAAAAATACATGAGTTTAAGGGCGATAAAATGCCAAGGAAACAACATAATAAAAAGGTCACAGATGAAACGAGAAAGCGTCTGCTGACGTCAATGAAGAATGAACTGTCTCAAGAAGATCGTACCCACTTAATGAATGAGGTGATATAACATACCACTCATCAGGAAATACAGCAAGGATATCAAAACGAATGAAGATCGAAAAAAAGCATCGTTTGAATTTGATGGTATTACTTTTACCTTCAGAGATCTGAGTCCAATAAATCATTAACAAAAAGGCGGATGTAGAGATCACAGCTTTAAACACGCTTTTTGATATTCACATGGTGTCTCAAGGTTACGTTGTATTTGAGGTCATCTTTGTACTGATGTAATTTCCTTTGGTCTTGTGTATCCAGTTAATTATATTTGCCAAATAAATATGTGTTTAAAGCACTAATTCAACAATGGCAATAATTTTAAAATATTGTGACATAGACGCAATATCATAAACTTTTAATTGCTAGTCTCTTAATCTGTCAACCTTATTTTTTACAAGAATGTATGACTAGGGGAAGGATATACTATTATGTCGGCAAACCAAAACAAAACACTTAAAATTTTACGAGCAGGATGCGAGAAGGGATGCACCGTTAATGTGATCTGAACAGAATGTGAACTGTGTGGAATAAAAGAGTTGTTTTAACTTTAAAAAGTCAATTTTCTTTAATCAACGTTTCTAATAAATGTTGCTTTTCAAGTTTGTCACTGTTCATGTTTTGAGCTTTTGGATTTTTCATTACTTTCTAAGAAGTTTCTTGTTTCCCATGAGCCTTATAGTAATCGTTACCTTCGATAATGACTTTAATTATCTTAACTATTGAAAATTAAACGTCTTATTTTGACTTTATACATACGATTACCTACATTTAGGTCCAATTTATCAGTCAGTTATCACTATCTGTGGCAGTACGCTCGGAAGCGTTTGAAATTGACGTAACATCCACTTAGTTTGAATACAACCACTAGTGACTACAAATTTTCGGTCGAGATATGACGTCACCTATACAGTGATATTTTTTCGAATGTTTCCGAATATAATTAAAAAAACCAAATTACACACATTTTTAGAAATTATTCAATCATTTTAACTAGGAATAACTATGTTTGGCATTCTTCACTGTCTAAACATAAGAACAAATTTATTTGCCTATACCTCATTCTTTGTGTGACTAATGACTTCATCTTGCACGACTCGTTTTATTGTTCCGATCCTATAGCGTTGTTTAACTTGTTTAGGCGGTTTGCGATCTTCATGAATTTGGCCTAAATAACTCAATTCAAAGCGTTCATTTCTAGCAAGCCATCTTTGATTTGTCTTCTGCAATTTGTCTGAATAATTGAGTAAGTTCATTAGATACAGTGATTCTATTGAGTTGGAAATCAGCGCCAAGAATATGTTGACGTTGATATAACCACTAACTCGCTATTGATTTTAACTTGCAAATCTACCTACGGCACTCCGATGGAAGGCGTGGTCGTGGTCGGCCAAGAAAGCGTTGGCGAAACGAACTCTTCGGCTTCGGCTTAATAAGGCTTAAGGCTTCTTCGACTTTTTCGACTTCGAGATAGGATCTTGGGATATCTCAAGAGATACAGATAGTTGGTGGAATTTTGGGGATCTTTCCCCAGCAGTGAGACGATGCAGATTGATAAAAAAAAAACTTACCTACTAAGTACTGCATTTATGGATGCATTACTTAATATAGGTTTTATATATTTAAACGTTTTCTTTTTATAGCTTCCACTTTTTTCGTTAAAGCTCTTTATTTTCTCCTAAATATTTTAATAGGTACCTACATACCTATTTTTTTATAGGTTTTAGAGTTTAAAGAGAGGGATTATCAAACCAATGGGCAATTCAAAGTCAATTATCTACTCAACGATTCTTTTTACGTTTACATAGGTAGGTCGGCAAAAGGACCAAACCCTGCTAAAGCAGCCGTACGTAGATTTAATGAGTGTAGGTATCTTAATTAATTTTTAAATTACCAAGTTAATGATGTCATTTATTAAATTAGGTGTACCTAAATTACCTAAGTAGGCTGGTCATAGCTGCATGCTATTGGTATGAATAATTGTAAGGGTAAAGGCTAAGCTCCAGGGGCGTGATTCTAAGGAATAGACATAATTATCACGGTACGTTATGTATACATCGCAAAACCTGTCAAATTTCCATACAGTTTTGACAGCTCTCGCGATTTACCTTCATATAATCTACGAATAACAGGGCCTGATTCTCGGGAATAGACATGATTATCACGATTGACATATATCGCAAGAACTGTCAAATTTACATAGAATTTAACAGTGTAATATGCATAGGTAGGTACATATCTTATGTGATAATTTATCTATTCCTGAGAATTAGGCGTCTGGTCCTTATTAATATATCGAGAGAACTGTCAAAACTGTAAGGAAATTTGACAGTCGTCACAATATATATCTAACGTGACATGAATCAGGACCCTACAAAATATAAGTATTCAATAAAATCTAGACAGTTTTCCATAGCTGAATGAAACAAATTTTAGGATTCCTACCTATTTTCGCACTGTGCAGATCAAATCTTGACTTATATTGAGTAAGGCTTCGCGGGGGCACGATATCAATTAAATAAACACACTATTATTCTTTTGATAACAATCCTGTATAAAAAACTGAGCATTTCGCCGGGCCTAGCCAGTGAGCCGGCACTGTGACCCGAGAAACTGGGTTATATCGAACTAACTTAGTATACATCTGTGGCGTTATGTGGGGGCTTGATGTAAGAACAACGAATGGAAGACATCATACTCAGCTTATCAAAACCCGAAGGACCAACAGTGATTGCAATTTTATTAACGCGGCTTTGGTGGTTGGTATCTGATAAAATCAAAACTAATAAAAATTCAATTCATATTCCTTTTTCTGTTTATATTTTGATTTAAAAAAATTATCAAATGTGATGAATTGGAGACTAAAAATGAGGTATCACGTGAAAGCTTATTTGTTATTCCTTCTTAGGTCTTCTTTTTACGTTAAAATTTGATGGATCTAAGCAGCTGAACACAATGATAGAAGGACGTTGCATAATACAAAAACTCCACTTAGGATGGTAGGCACAAACTTTTAACAAATTAATGTTTTAGTAAACACATTTTATTTCCTCTATCCGACCAGTCCTTAGGAACCGGCTTTTAGCAATAAATCACTTCACATCACACCGCGAGAATATTATCTTTAACATCTACGTAAAAACAAAAAAGATTAAAAATCTTAACGGCTTACCTCTAATAGGAATCCTCGAGGGCGACGTCCCTCCAGCACGCCGGACGGAGCGGGCGCCGCGCAACCAACATAAACACTGCACCAATCGGTTCAAACAAACTCTACTCCCAAAATCGAACCAGAAATACTTGTAACACTGCACACTCACTTGTTCGATCACTGAAATCCAATAAGTTCGTTTGTTTTTATTCACAAATCAAGAAAAAATGCGCGCATGACATTTGAACAATGTAAGTGATGTTTCAATGTTTTTCGATAGCGTCTCCCAAGCCCGCCGCTCGATGAGTGACTGGCTTGGCTTCATTGGCTGGTGCCTCAGCCGCGGTCGGGTAACCTTATGGCGTAGGGAGCGCGGGGCTGCAGTGCGGTACGAAGGCGGCAGGGATCATGCCTACTTTACATGGTAGCATAACACCGAATTGAATGAATGAACAATAAACACTCGGGTAAATAAACATAATAAAGTGATGACCTAGTGAAATTATGGCGTAGGTTTTCGACCTGAAGATTTTATCATTATGTAAACTTTTATTTCTTTGTCTCTAAAATTTTACGACAAACACTATCCCTAAGTACTCACAAAAAGATAACAACTTAATCGTCTAATGTACAAAAATCTTTAATTAAAGTCAAATCGCATTCCAAAAAAAAATTCACAAAAAAAAACAGCAGGTTAAATGCATGGAAAAGAGTTCTCTGGAATAAATAATCCAGAGAACCATACAATATATATTGTACGAATACAAAAGCTGACTTATTCGGCATTAGGTATTACTTTTATTTATTGTCTCCAAACTGATTAAACTGCTTTTATTCTGAAACTTTGAAATAGATGACGACAATTTTGAGTTTATTTTGTTGATAGATATAATCATGCTGTATAAATGAATTAATATTTTAGATACCATATAAATACATTTTGCACCCCAAACAGCTTCTGTTGCTAACTGTAGGTTTTTTTAAGGAATACGTGAACACCATCAGTCAGTCAGACTCCTTGGTTATTAGATAAAAATAAAAAACCAGATACCACATCAAGGTGTTGTATCCATGCTATTTCACAAGCCTGTTATGTCTGGGGACCCCCCCCAGACATAGACAGACAGGGAGGGAATAGCATACGAACTAATGTACGATTCACACTTACCGGCGCGCGTCGGAGAGCATCGGAGCGCATTTTAAAAAATGCTAGAGGAAATTTAAACATCCACAAATTAGTTAGTTCAGTTCCTTATTTGCATGCAATTAACGCAGCTTTGTGCTTTGTCAAACACTGATATAAATAGATCCGCTGCGTCAATTGCATGCAAATAATGAATTTAACTGCTTTGTGGATGTTTCAATTTCCTTTAGCATGTTATAAAATGCGCTCCGACGTGCTCCGACGTGGGCCGGTAAGTGAGAATCATACATTACTCACCTTGTATTATAATTTCAAATAAATAAATATAATGATGCTGGTTATTGAAGATTTTCACACAACAAAGCTTTTGTTATGGGAATCACATGACTGACTATTTACAGACAATGACCGATCAAGCTTTAAACTTTAACAGCTGTTTCGTTCTGTACGAGATGATAAATGTCTGATACCGTTTTTAATTTATGTTGGTATGTTTTTATAATGTAAGTCTATTCAACAATTTGAATGTAGGTTCATATAAATATGTAGGTTTAAGTTTAATCTTAAATTTATCTTATCCATTATAAATCCTTATCTTTTTATCTTCTCTCTTTACCCTAAGGTTTGCTGTAAGAAAACTCTTTAAGGCTTAAGCTCGCCTATGTACATAGCATTTAAGTAAATTTATATCTGTTTTATGTTTTTGTGTTCAAAAAAGTTTTTTTTTTACAGTTTTGATTGATGCACTAAGTTACCTATTTCTTATTTTATAACGTACAATTTTCATGTATACCTATTGATATTAACTATATACATAGATGACCTCTGTGGTGCAGTGGGCGAAGGTCCGCCTGGAACGCAAAAGGTTGCGGGTTCGATTCCCGCTGCGGGAAAAATGTTTGCATATTCTGCAGATATTTGTCTTAGGTCTGGGCGTTTTCTATGTATGATATGTATGTATTTACAAAAAAAATATAGATGTAATATATCAATCATGTGGTTCCCATAACAAACTGCGCTTAGTTTGGAGCTACATGATGCTGTGTGGTAGTCCAGCATTATTTATTATTTACATATATCTTGTTACCAATAACTGAACTGAACTGAACTGAACTTATGTTTTTAAGAAAACGTTATTTTTCTTTGTGTAAAACTAGATCCGTCGTTGATCGTACATGCTAAGAACCGTACTTCAAACGTATTTGTAAATACAGACATATTATACATAGAAAAACACCCAGACCTGACACAAATATCTGCAAATAATGCAAACATTTGTTCTGCAACGGGAATCGAACCCGCAACCTTCTGCATCTCAGGCGGACATTCGCTCACTGCGCCACAGACGCCGTCAAATTAATGAGCAAGTGATCAACTCTGGTGTCACAGCACACACAAGCCTGGAGGCCAAAATGGCTTAAAGACTGAAAAAGATGGCACTGACATGTTGGAGTTTTCAGGCCACCACTATGCTCCGTCATGGTTTAACAACTGAAAAAGCCAAAACCAACATCCCGAAGTTTTCAGGCCACCCCTATGCTCCGTCATGGTTTAACAACAGCAAAAGCCGGAACCAACATCCAGAAGTTTCCAGGCCACCCGAATCCACCGTCATAGTTTAACAACTGAAAAAGCCGGAACCAGCCTCCCGAAGTTTCCAGGCCACCCCTATGCTCCGTCATGGTTTAACAACTGAAAAAGCCGGAACCAACATCCAGAAGTTTCCAGGCCACCCGAATCCACCGTCATAGTTTAACAACTGAAAAAGCCGGAACCAGCCTCCCGAAGTTTCCAGGCCACCCCTATGCTCCGTCATGGTTTAACAACTGAAAAAGCCGGAACCAACATCCAGAAGTTTCCAGGCCACCCGAATCCACCGTCATAGTTTAACAACTGAAAAAGCCGGAACCAACATCCTGAAGTTTTCAGGCCACCCCTATGCTCCGTCATGGTTTAACAACTGAAAAAGCCGGAACCAACATCCCGAAGTTTTTAAGCCACCCCTATGCTACGGCATAGTTTAACAACTGAAAAAGCCAGAACCAACATCCCGAAGTTTTCAGGCCACCCCTATGCTCCATCATGGTTAAACAACTGAAAAAGCCGGGATCAACATACCGAAGTGTCCAGGCCGCCCGAATCCTCCGTCAGGGTTTAACAACTGAAAAATCCTGGAAAGCACAAAGCACTTTGTGACTGGAGAAGTGGAAACACCCATCCTACTTAGCCGATACATTGTGTTGGGCGGAGGGCATCGTCCGCATTGACGTACTGCTGGTTATTTCCGTGCACCTGGTTACAATCAAGCGAGGTGCACTTCAAATGTGCACTGGTATTTGTTACAAACTCAATTACAAATTTGTTTTACTGATATGTGAAGATAAAATAATACAAATTGATTAAAGAAACTGTTTTCAATTAAATACTGATTACAGTTAACTAGGTCAACTTATAGTACAACGGTGTGTGTTAACTTTTTCAATAAATAATTGAATCCCATTTTAACTCTAAAAATAGTCTCTTAAAGAATATACCTTTACTAACAATACAGCTATAAAATCAAAATCAAAATACATTTATTCAATAACCACATAAAGTACAATTTGAAACGTATTTTTTTTTAATTTAAATTTACACCAATTCGTACGCGACCAAACAGAGAAGAATTGGCAAGAAACTCTTCATAGAATATAACCGAAGCTAAGATATAAAAATCGTCATGAAAAAAATATTATTATTGCAAATACCTTCTCATTATATGGAACAAAAAAGCTATTCGGGAGTACTACCTTCTTTACGTAGCAATCTCTTTTATAATTACTTACTTTGGGTTAAGTAAAAAATTATAATACCTACCATGTTTACGCGATTGCCTACATACTCAAGTAATTTTATGTATTCTTAAAATGCTATTAATTAGCAGTTTGCATTATAATTACAAGCTTCCGCCCGCGGATTCTCGCGTGGTACCCGGATAAAAAGTAGCCTATGTGTTAATCCAGGTCATAAGCTATGTATATTTCAAATTTCATCCAAATCCCTTTCAGTAGTAGGTATTTATTGGCGTGAAGGTGAAACAAACATTTCTCTTTTCACACACTTAAGCCTTTTATTTTACTACATTACCTTGTTTTTAGTAATTTCCAATTGCAAGTAAATTACCAACAATATGAGTTTGAAATAACTTTCGTAGCAATGTACTCACTGTACATCAAATTTCAAGTTTATTTACTTTTATGTAGGTATACTGTAATAAACTTTTATATCATACAGCACAGAATGCTATTCTAGTAGACTGCTCAGAGACAACGCATTCTCAGTCCTCAACATTGTGTTATATCCTACTATATTCTACCTAAGATGAGCAATTCAGCATGAATATCGTAGCAGTGCCAACAAAGCTTCTCTTGTTGCGCTCATGTTGAGCTCACAGAATGTGACATGCTGGCAAAATTAAACGTGCTTGCGCAAAACAATAACTATCAACTGTATTGTTTCCCTCTTTTATACACTAGAAACCTACATTAGTACAAACACGAGACTACAGCACAAGAGACTTTAGAGCAACCTTAACTTCCGCCCGTGGGTTTACCCGCGTTAATATACAATACACACGTCGTTTTTGTCTGATTGAGTGGTAATAAACAAACATAATAGTAGATTGTTTTACAAGGGACTGAGTAAAACACTCAACCTTCATAAAACATCACCAAGACGGTTCTATTTAAAAAAAAAAAAGATTGACGGAGCACCAAGAAGTCGAGTTTTTATGTAAGAGAACGAATGCTTTGTACGGGCTGATGATTTTAGACAAAAATTAAAAAGAACAAATAATTTTTAGCCTGAGGTATTAAACTCAAGTTTTAGGCCCGCTAAGCTACACTATTATGATACACTTTTTGAGCAAGAGAAGTAAAAAAAAAGTTTCGTTTCATTTAATTTCACTTCATGCTCTAAGTCCTAAAATGTTATTTAATAGAACTTGTCTTTATTTTTAAATAATATTTTGCCTTTATTTTACTTCTACGGCAAAAAAAAATTATTTTTGCGTTTATTACTTTAGGAACCTAAAAGAACACGTAGATAGACGACACTTAGCCTAATTCTAGTCCGTAATAGATAAATTTGTGTTTGTTCATATTTCACCAGCGTCTGTTACAGTCTTTTATAAACCAGTCCATCCAACGGTTGTCTGGAAGAGAACGCGCTGTAATAAGCGAGAAGACCGCCCATTATAGATATTTTCATTATTGTTCGTTTTGTTCTATCTATTTACGAGTACAGCAAATATGAAAATTGCGCCCTCCGTTCACATAACCAACGATCTATCGTCACGATAAACGGTAACATTTTCATACTCCCGCTGTCGGTCCGGCAGACGATAATGTTGTGCAAAAATGTGAACACGCTCTCACTCGTAGCACTGTAGACAGCAATTTGAGTTGAGCTTTGCAACGTGCCCGTAACGAAGCACTCTACTGTTTTTGCCCAAGTTACCGTGTAAAGTTAGGAGTCTGTTATACAAACCTCTCCCCATAGTCAAGATCCGTTTTCAGCTTTCGTTCACATTTGCAGAAAGATAAAATTATATGAAACTGACATTATAAGCTTCAAACTTTTCTTTAATTTCCACAATAAGTCTATCGGTAGTCAAATATTTTCACGTGAAAATGGAGTATAATGGAGGTTGATATTGAAATACAAAATACGTAGTTTTTAAAACCACATTACCTAGTACTCCCTAAAAAAAAGTATTTTATATTCTTTCTCTCTAAGTTGACTGACAACGTGATATTTATTTACGTGTATTCAAATCAGTGTTGGCGTTGGTTGCATGACTTCATTCTGAATTTGGTGTACAGGATACAGTGTAAGTACCTACTGTTAAACGATCAACTAATAACACAAACTGGCAGAATAATTACGCTACCTTTACGGTCGTGTAAGCACAATGTTATTGGACCTTTAGAACTGTTTCTACCTAAACGTGATCAAAACGCATATAAGGTTTTTTCGAATACGGCCACATCTTGTTAAATAAAAGTTTACACTTAAGTACTTTAGTCATTTAAATTCATAATTTTCCATCTCAATGCGAGACGTCTTCATAAATATGGAAATATGTTAGTAGTTGAATAAGAATGAGTTTTTGCGAAAAATTACATTAATAACCTGAAAAACAGAATAAAAGGTATCTAATTTGCAGATTGTGAACAGTTTTTTTATGTATAAGTGGTAACCATTACACAAAGCATGGCATCGTAGATCACGTTTTTCTGAATGATAATGAGATGACTGAATTAAAGTTAGAAGTTAAATATTCATAACTAACTCCCAAACGAATGTAACCCATACATTAAAATGATATTGTTTGCTAATGATCTGCAATCTCTAGCTGTGGATTACTAAGCTCTGCGAATTGGCGTAGCACCATACGACGTTCAATGCAGGAATCAAATTTGTCAGCAGCCGGCTCCAATAATTCCCGACCCCAGTTCAAGCGTCGAAAACGAACGTTTCCACCAGACGCACGTAACCTCGTTTATTAAAGTAATAGCCGACATTTCTTTCATTTTCTATTACCGTTCGTTTTTGGCAGCCTCCGTATTAGGTTCAAAGTTATTATTGTATTGTCTGTAGACAAAGGCATCTTTGACGTCCACAAACTTTTCCTCTTGTTTGCAATGCACACATTGCCAATGGCGAATTGGTACATAAATATCGATGAGTAGTTCGTGCTCGAGTACCAACCTCGACTGATACCAAGCGATATCGTCAGGCGATCGCTATATCCGCTCACTGTCCGCTACAGACCCTGCATGCTGATTACCATCATTAAATTTAAACAATCGCTTGCTAAAACTGTTTGTAAAATGGCTTTTTTTTTCAGTGAAATTCATCAAAGTACCTACAAATTTCATCATAATTACCTGACTGCATAGAAGGCCAGATCAAACATCGACCTCTACAGAAGTTGATATTCTGATCACACCTATCACTCACGTGGAGTGTTCACTGATGTATGAAGCATTGAGAACCCTGCGACATTGAGGCGCTACCTGGTCGAATGTTAATGCCATAAATCTACCTAATACATTATTCTTTCGGTGACCTCTCAGAAATGATCTGGAAGCATTCGTTGTCTGTCACTATTTCCTGAATTATTTATGTGCAGTATGTTTCCGATCTTTTACAATTCAATTTCTACAGAATGAATTTAAAATGTGTTGACTATAGAACAAAGAAGTTATGTTAAATTACGCTTCCAATATTTTCAAGGGAACAAAAACTCATGGGCGTAACACGTTTTCCTTGCTACATTTCAATGCAGAGGATGTTCAGAACAAGCAAAATTGTGCGCTCACGGGTTACATGGGCGTATCAAGGAAAGGTATATAAGGGGTATGCCTGTCCCCAAACACAAAAGTTAAGAAGGATCGGTTAAAAATCGATTATTGTTATTAATTTACAGTGTTTTTAAGTGCAACTTTGTGCTAATAGCAGGCAATAGTGGTTTTTATTTACAATCTACCCACATTTGTGTCAATCTTTCATTCATTTATTGTGTAGTTTAATCTGTTATTTTTCTATTTACTTAGGTTTATTGGCAGGCTAGTTTCTTTTCATTTTCTTTTGTAAGTGGTTATTATTGAAATTAAGTGTAAATTAGGCAGCACGCTCGCGTACGCATTTAGTTATAATTTTTGTATTAGTTTTAAGTCCTCTTATAAGTGAATTTCTGTAATTCTTAAGAGAATAAAGTTCTTAAACCGGAACTTATTACTTTTTAGATTGTATTTTGACCACAGTTTTAGAGCCATAGCTGTACCACAGGTTACTGCAGTCACATTGTCAGTAAAGACAAAAAAATCCTACTGACACATAAACTGACCTAATATTCTGTCTGTAACATGTCTGTCTTTCATGTAACATAATATTTAAAAAAAGATTTATCTGAAAATTAGAGAAATCCTTGTTACGTCCATGGTGGATACGCTACCAAGCATGGAAGTTACGATATCGACCTCCGCGGAAGCAGCTCCGTTCCTGCTATCCTGTCCCGACGCAGCTGCAGGCGGAAATGCACTTTCCAATACATGCTACGATAGAATCACTAACCCAGTTTTGAAATAGCATTGCAACGAAATATCAGTTAGGAGATGGTTTTGAGAATTGAAACGATATCGACCACGCAGACGAAATAATACATTAATACATTTGACAGCGGGTTTTTTGCCTTTCGAGTTATGGAATAATTATTCGAGTGTATGCGTTATCGTTAAATTCAATAACTTTGAAGATGGTAACTCCGTGACAGTTAGGATACTGATTCAGTTATTTATAAGGCTAAGTATCTTGCAAACATTTGTCTCATAAGAGCTCTATACTGGATACGTCGTGCTTATTGGCAACAAGATCTATTTCAAGCATCACCTTTCTTCCTCTGAACTCTAAGGGCTAAGTCATAAGGGCAAAAAGAGGTCACCCGAAACTCGCTTAACTTGATCCAATCTAACAAGAAACCATACATTAACTATCCGTGTATCGTCTCCATTTTCTACTGAAATACCAGCACAAAGTTTACTGAAACATTGTTAGAGTATATTTTGTATCAATTAGAGATATTAAATTTATGGTTTTAGAACTTTTCACGAGAAATTTACATTTCACTCATAAGAAATTACAAATTTTCAACTTATGATAATAATGTAAACATAAAATGTAAAACAATTTAATGCCTGAAATGTCCGCAAAGTTATATTGCAACTAAAATTAGGGCTATAGCACATCGTAGCATAGCGTAGCAAGGTGTAACACAGCGTAACATAGTGTAACACAGCGTAGCACAGTGAAGCATAGCGTAGCACAGCGTAGCATAGCGAAAATCAGCGTAGCTTACTATAGCTCGGTGAAGCAGAAGGTAACAGTACAGTATTAATTCCTGCTATAGCTTTGAAAACAAACTCACCTGCTCAATTCCGAAAATAACTTCAGCTCGTTTTTTATTGATTCCAAACTTTCTGAAATAGTACGTTCTATGAGTAAAACTTATCCATTACTGGGGGCCCTCATAGATATATATAAATTATATTATATATAAATACTGCATATTTGAACGTTAGTATGCAGCAACATGGATGAACTAACGTTCTTGTTTTATGCGTACAATTTTATTCCAGGCTAGCTGCTGTTTGCTTTTACGGTAGTTATTACCTGCATTAATGTGTGCTCAGAGCTCACCTCACGTGCTATAGACTGCATTTGCATAAACAAACCTAAGCATAGTGCCTATGTACTCACTCACAATGTGTTCTGCCTACGTACCTATATGTGGTCTAAAAAAATCACCTACTAAAATAATCTATCTACAGTGAAATGACAAGATTTGTATATAGGTATTTTTGTTTATTTTATCTATTATTATTATTTTAATTTACTCGCCTAGCTATTGTCAGTATAGTAATGCAATTATCTCTATTTTGCTTTCACTTCCTTTTACGAGATGAAGACTTTTTCCTTATACGAGATTCTATCATCAAAAGTTTTGTCAAGGTTTCTAGCATAAAATGATTAATAATAATAACATTAGTATGCAATTTTAATGACTTATGATTATCTTGAATTAATATCCTAACTCAGATTATGACTTCAAATAGCTACGTACCTATTTATTATATCTTGGGTTCAAACTAAACAAGTAACATATCTTTTGCACGGCAGAAGCTGATCAAAGTTCTAAAACCCCTCTCCAATATTTGTTAAAGTTAGTTCAGAATAAAAAAGGTTTCATAGTTTTCCTTCTGAAAAATGAACTGAAGTTTCAATCACTTCCTTTGTTTGGAAAATTGGAAAACGCAGACTTCCTTATAACTGTGTGATTGGAACTGGATATTGTCCACGTCTTCCAAGTTATTGTTCGGTCAGGTTTGAAAATATAGTTTTAAAACGTAATGAAACTAAAGTAGGCTTACAAAGTAGCTGCCACAAACCCCTGATGACCTTATTTTCGACTTAGTCTTACATAGCATGTCCTTACAAGATAAATATTGAAAGGTCGGCGTACCACGGCCTTGGTTTAGCCATTAATCGGCCAGGACATGGAATGATTCCCTCTGGACGGAAAATTCCACACCCAACTCGCATGTCACTCCGTACTCATACTGACATTTCATTTCATTTCATTCATTAATAAAAATTTCATTACAAATGGAATATGAATGACAATAAAAGAAAATTAAAAGTGGATTAAAATAAAAAATATAAATTGTACAAAAAGACAAACTAGCAAACTCAAATTATGGATTATTACCTATACATAAAAAAGAAAAGAGTCCAACATAATAAATAACACTCATATAATGAAATATGAACTATATCATAACATAGATGGATAGAAAATTATTTATTTTCCAGATAACATTAATGTAGTGTGGGGATAGATTGGTAGTGCTACAAATTTTAAAAAACAGTTGAATATGTAGGCTAACTCTACATTAATAAACACACAGTACAACATATAACAAAATGTAATCATGTTCAAAATTTGTCTTTTACGTTATGTCATCCAGTGTGAAAATCACACGCACCACTGAGGGATTCGTAAAATGCAAATAATAGAATATTACATTAGACTGGAGTAAACCTTCAGATTTGGAATTAGGTACCTAGGTTTTTACTGTATTTATCCTACAAATTTTCAAGACAGAGATGAACCATCAATGGTTAAACCCAAGTGTTCATTTGAAGTTACATATTATGAAGTACGTCTCTCCACTAACATGCACAATATGCGCATCCTGGAAAATAAATAAATAATAATGCTGGACTATCACACAGCATCATGTAGCCCTAAACAAAGCAGAGCTTGTGTTATAGGAACCACATGATTGATATATTACATAAAAATACATATTTTTTTGTAAATACATACATATCATACATAGAAAACACCCTGACCTGAGACAAATATCTGCAAAACATGCAAACATTTGTCCCGTAGCGGGAATCGAACCCGCAACCTACTGCGTCTCAGGCGGACCTTCGCTCACTGCGCCACAGAGGTTGAAATTACTGTCGATACTAAAAATTAGCAAACCTAATTTGGTGGACTTTCATTCACAAAAATAAATCTTCGCCCTCTATTATGCCACATTTCCTGGGTATTTTTAAATTTACCTATTTATCCGACTGGTAATAACTAAAAAGGTCTTTTTCCTCACAACTTTTACTTATCATTCATCCGACTGATCTTTTGTAAAGATCTCTCGATTTTCCTTGTTATCGGAGTATTAAGAAGAGCCATAGGTTCATTAATAACTATAAGCATAAGATAGAAAAGGAAACTTCACTTTCTACCTCTACGTTATATTTCAGGAATTTCCAATTCTGGTATAAATGCCAGCAGCTCCCAGATTTAATAATGACTGTGGAAAGAAGAGCCTCAAACAAATCATTTTAAGCATCAGAGCTTAAATGTTAATTTATTTTTCATAGCTCTTCAAAAGCCTTTTCATAAAACGTTATTGTTTTAAATGTGGAGCAGCGCAACCCGTTTTAAATTAAAAATTCCGGATCCGAATCCAAACATCCCCGACCGTACTAACTATTTATTAGTCTGTACCCAAATTCATTCGCTTGGATTAACGATTCAAAGGTACGCCTTCGGACCGTTCTACATATTCGACGTTTTATTGGCCTCTCGTATACGTGGCGATTCATCTACGCCTGTGCCAGACATAGTATCCGAATATTATTCAAGATGTCTGTAGAAATCCAACGTGAGAAGTTATTGTCTCAGCCTGATTTATTTCTCTTCTTGATAAGGGTGAACACATCCAACTAAAAAAGCTTGACCCAAACGTTTATTTATTGTTATAGAGGTAAACTTGCGTAGATCGTTAACTTGAGTAATATGCGTACATTATAGTTCGTTTGAATTGCTTAACTTTACTAAAACTAACCAAGTTTAGTATTCAAAAACAATTAGCAAAATTAACGTAACTTCCTACGCAGAGGTTTTATTTATCCATCCCGCTTCAGTACCAAACTGAAGCGGGTTTTGTGGTAACTTTGGAGTACCAATTCAGAAAACACCGCAGCAATAAGCAAGACCCTCTTAGTTTGAAGTGTCTAGTAATTTTAAACACGATCTAGAACAAAATATGGGAAGAAAAACCTAACATTTGAAGGAGCAAAATTATATATCAAATTACCGAACAGTATTAAAGAGGCCACTAGCATGTTTGTTTTCAAAAAAAGGTTAAAGGAGTATGTATGAAGTACACTAAATTGTAATTAATTTAACTTGGTAAAGTTTTTTTACTGTTACTGAGAATATAGCTGGTCATAAACCAGTACTATGAGTACATACTATGGCTAATTCAATTACTCTATACGTGAACTTTATGTATTATGTTCTTTGACCAAAATTTCGGTTTAGACTATATCTGCTGTGAAGGTCAAAATTTCGGTGTGAAGGGTCCGTTTCCAAGCACATGAGGCATACCCACTGCATGCCTCAATTTTATGGACGCAGGGTGTTGTAACGTAGGGCATGTTACACACATGCGTGATCTACAATGCAATGCTTTGTTATAGTAATGGTTACCACTTCATATCAGGTGTGCCATGTGCTAGTTCCACCTTCAGGTACCTATTCAGGCTCATTTTTTTATAACCTTTATCGTCCGCTGCTGGGCAAAGGTCTCCCTCATAGACTTCCAAACATCTCTGTCCCAGCTACCTCCCACCACTCTCTTTTGAAGGCATCGAGCTCGTCCCGCCAACGCATCCTCGGCCGACCCCGACGCCGCTGGCACTCAGGTATACAGGCTGTGGTGATGGTCGCCCAACTTTTCCCATTTGAGCCTGGCAGCCTTATCTTCAACATCGGCCACACCGGTCAAGGAACGCAGTGTGGTGTTATACACTCGATCGGTTTGTTTGATCCCGAGAATGCTACGTTCCATGGCTCTCTGGCAGACTTTCAGTTTGGACTTCTGCGCCACAGTCAGTGACCAGGTTCATAAAAAAAAACATTATTTTTCCAGGTTGACTGTTTGGTGGAAAATTAAACTTACTGTCCGTACCTTGAACATTATTGAACTTAACAATGCTTTGTTTTATTTGTGATGTAACGGGACCAAAAATATTGATCGGTTTATTTTAGGACGGTTTTCTGTTGCGTGTGGCGTAGACATGGGCATTAGTGTATATGAATAGGAATTTAGATTCACATACGAAAATAATAGTTCATTCGTGTTGAGGCCAAAGTAAGTATAACAGAGCAAATAGAAAAGAAACTGGTTCTATTCAATAACATTTAATGTTTTTAAAGTTTTTCCAAAATCTATACAATAAAGTAATAAAATAAGTGCTGTACGTATCTATAATTTATATATATTATTGAATCATAATTTTTCAAAACTACCCCAAAATTAGGTCGATGGTGCGATGTTGAAGACGGGTCAGAAATGCTAGCTTCTGCCCACGGCTTTGCAAACGTTGTACTCATATAAGAAAAATTGCCTATTTGTTAATCTATATTCCAAAAATCCGTTCAGCTAGTGAGTGAGTAATAAACATCCAAATTTTCGCATTTATAATATTAGTGTGAAAAACGTTTAAAAAAAAATTGAAAACCCTTTGAATGTCGTTACTTATAGTAATAAGTAATGCGAATAGTAATTCGCATGACGTAAAGTAGCTTTGAAGTTAAACATATTCGGCGCTGGTACGGAATTTACAGCAGTTTCGCTTCTAGAGTTACGCTTTTGAGTAAACTTACTATACTAGTGTAATACCAAGGCAAATAGAAATGCGTACCCTACATGGATGGATGCTCGCATTCATTCGATAAAGAGCTGGGAATTTCATTGCCTTCGAGCTAATCGCCTTGGAGCTTTGGGCTTTGAATTTGAAGGACAAGGACGCGACGTTCCCATCCTATCTATAGGCCTATTCGTGTCTTCAAATACATTATTCTAAAGCTTAGTCTTGGTAGCTGCGAAATTAAAGTTAAAATAAGTCAGCCCTGCAATTTCCAACCCGCATTTCCAGCGGGGATTATGGCCCCCGTTCTTATAGGGGAAGCCATTGCCAAGTGTCAAGTAGCCAAGTGGACTGACGTAGGTTGTTGTGGTTGATATGTAAATTCGTAATGTGAAAATATTTATGAACATAGGCAATCTAGCTTTTCCGAGTTCTTTCACTTATGTACCTACATATGAGCTTTTCTCGAGTCCTCAATGATCCGACTTCATTAGGGTTAATTACTCAGTTGTACCTATGTACATTATTTCAGTACTTAGTCCAACGAAACAAATAAGTAGACACCTATTCTTGTCGCCCATTAACGGATATCGTCTGTTTATTATTAATTTTTGACACATTGAGTGCAGGTCAACACACTTGGTCCACAAAGTTAGTATATAAAAAACAAACTCTTTGTACTTGGTCTAAGCGCGAGCTGCTGTTCCTTGTGCATGGCACGGAAGCGTCATTTGCGAGGCCCACATTTAAAGGGCTAGTTTAACACTTTGAGTACTGAAAACTTGCTCTGGGGCTGCTTAATGCATCAAGCAGCCATCATGCCATGCCGATCCTCATGTGCGAGAAACGCAGTCAACATGTTAAACGGTAACTACAAACAGGACAGTGATAGAACACGAAACCATTACACCTTGAAATAAACGATTTTTACTAGGTATGTGGACATCCATTTTACAAACTTATAATAAGTTATATATATATATAGTTGGTTTATATAAGTTCCTACTTATCAGCATCGTTCCCACAATCAACCCCTTTATGCTTGTAATGTTGTAAACTCTATCGTAGATCTGATAGCATTGACATTGGTTTGGTATAAGGTCAGGGGTTGGAACCCACTGCCAAGGAGTAGTAATATTTACTTCCGCTGCACGCGAACCCACAGTTCGGAGGGAACCATTGCGGAAGAAATAATAGCAACTGCCAAGGCTTGTTCTGACTTCTAATTCCATATGGTGTATAATGAGCTTTCACTGTGTAGCACATACTAGATAGCTATGTTGAAGAACCTTATATTTTAAGAGTTGTGCCGGATCGGTCTCGCCGAAACTTTTCCACACCCTATCTTTGGCGGTCTCCCACCATTCATTCTCAAATATCAGATCAACCAGCCAACGTGTTCGGTGGCCTGAATTGGCGATGCCAGTTAGGGAGCGCAACATAGTGTTTCGTACTAGGTCGATTTTTCTGTAGCCTAGAACGCTGCGTTACATTGCCCTCTGTTACCTATCCTTTTTCAATGACCCGATACAGTCGGGTAGCCGGATCTTAAAAATGACCCGGCGGATCTGCCGGGTACCGGATCCAACCCGGCACAACTCTAGTATTTTTGACGGCCAGCTCTTGACCTCGAAGCTGAGGCGCAGGTAACTGATTGCAAGTTTTAGCAATGTCTACAATGATAGAATCAAGTGAACTATAATGTTCCTATGGTGAAATAAACGAGTATGAGAATGAATATGAGATAGCGGTGCAGCATTCATTAGATACTTACCATGAGACATTAAACATAGTTACGTTATTGTTAGTAAATTCATTAATAAAGTATTTTTAATTTTGCTATTTGGTGGTAGTCGAGTAAAACCAAGAAACAAGACAGTAAGCATAGCGTAGGTAAAAACCGACATGTCTTTTTCCTACTAAAAGAAAGCGGGAATTTCGCAGCTGCAACGCAACTGCAAAGAAACTGAATGCGCAGTACATTTCTACCTCAGCTATTAGTGTGCTGAGAAAAAAATTACTAGACTATAGGCTGAGCATGAACCTAAAGCATGAACACAGGGGCGGCATAAGAAGCCCCTGTGTACATTAAGCTTTGTGCTTCTTTCTTCTTGACTTTAAATGCCCGATGAAATTTAAAAAGAGCCTATTTAAATAATTTCGTCCAATGAGATAACGTCATAACAATTATTTGCAGCTTATGTTTTAGCTCGTACTTTTGTCTTAGTTTACTGCATTGCCGTAAGTAGGGCGGTGCCACCGGTGCCCAGGCACAGGGCGCAGACCCTAGGGGCGCGCAGAAATGACCAGACCAGGGCCAAGTTTTGGGTCATGCATGGTAGTATTAATAAATTTTTGATCTGCTCGCCGACTTCATTTCTCTGACAGTTGTTGCAGTTACCAAGAGTTAAAAATATTGCCACCGTTTTCTGTGTCTTGTTTCTATTGAACACCAAAAATTGGGCAGCTCGCTGCGCTCGCCGGTTTTTCTGCTTTTGTTTCTATGAAAAATGCACTGAGTACTCAACCTTACCTCGCTCGGTCAATTATTAGTTGGCTTTTTTTTTTCATTAATTTATAGGGCGGCAAACCTTACAGGCCCGGGACGCTGAATCTTTTAATACGCCACTGGCTAGTAGGTATACTAACTAGGGACCTAGGTACCTTTATTATTTTCGTTGCAATGACCTCTGGCGCATTGGGTCAAGACTCGCCTGAGACGCATAAGGTTACGGGTCCGCCGCGAGACAAATGTTTGTAAGATGTGTAAATATTTGTTTCGCGTCTGGATACTTTTTATCTATGATATATATGTATTTAATGCTGTGTGATAGTTTCCAGCATTATTTAATACTAGCTTCCGCCCGCAGCTTCGCTCGCGTGGTACCGGGATAAAAAGTATACTATAAAAAGTATCCTATACGGTAATCCAGGTCAAAAACTATGTTATATGCCAAGTATCATCCAAATCCGTTCAGTAGTACATCCATACTCACAAACTTTCGCATTTATAATATTAGTAAGATAATTAATGGATGACAGACGTTAAGAAGAGGTGTTGGTGACGGCGGCGTTGCATATGTACCTAAATAAATGTATCTTATGAATGCCGTGTGTCCGCCTATAATTTTTTTCCTTTATCAGAATGAACTATATACCTAACCCTGCAATAAACAGTTAGGTATTTAAGCTGTAGGTTGTTCCTATTTAAATAGATAACCAAATAAATCGTAGAACAGAAAAAAAACCGTGAAAAACTTAAGATGTCAAGTTTACCATTGGGGCTTCATCAGTTATTTGGCTTCAGACTGAGTTTTAGTGCGACCGATATATCGCATTGACCGAAACAATACCTGCTTCTTCAATACAGGGAGTATACCTACGCGGCAAATATAGCTAACAGATCAAGATACAAGATAAGTACGATATTTGTTCAAGAGGAAGTATAGTAGACACAGCTAAAGAAGACAACTAAGGTACGAATAAGGCCCACCTTATTCGGGTCACAAATAGCGTAAAAGAAATATATTTTTACCTTTAATTTGAATGCAAAAAATAACTTTATAAAAACATCTACTGTGGGCCATCTTGAGAACATAGGCCCCCAATAAGGCCCACCATATTAGATCAAATATTTAAGTGAATTTCAGGATTTCTTAAGTTTTTCGTAAAATGACCATTATTTTTAACGGTTTTGTTTTAACGTATAATAACGTTAGATTGAATTTAGCTCAAAATTATTGTCATGGGCCTTCATAAGACTATGAAAATTAAAAATAGCTATAAAACTAAAATACTTGATTATTTTATGAAAATAGTGCCATTTTTATTTCTTGAGCTTCAAATATATAAATATTGAAACAGAAAAATTTGAATTTTACGTTATAAATTTTTTGTTACAATTTAAGGTTTTGTTTTTTTTTTTTGTTTTTTGTTTTAGGTGTATGAAATTTTTCAATTCACTAATATTGGAATATTTGTAAACCCAGCGCTGTTGCAATTTAAATAATATGTTTATTAATTATTATTATATTCATTCAATCATCGAATTTGAATAATATTTTGTTTAATATATAAATAAGATTTACTTTTCCGGTATAAAGATGACGAAACATTAAATATCATAAATTATAATAATTTCATAAATTTTAATTAATGTTACACATTTGAATTAATAATAATGGATCTTTGCTGTATTATTTCGCCCTTAAACGCCGCAAAAATTGCTACTTTTAATTTATTTTTACTTTTTTGGCCAGTTATCTAAAGAAACAAATCAATTTTATAAAATCCACGAATAAATCAAACGAAAGTAAAGTAAACTATTTAGGTGCTACTACTCATATTAATATCAACATTATAATGTAATATTTGGACTAATATTTCGTTATTTGTACGAGCTATAAAAAGTAGTATCTTTGGTTGTTTTGATGACATCATTTGCAAATTTTTTATCAAAAGCATTTATAATATGATTAACTATCTTTGAAAGGATTTAATCCCCGACGAATTCTATTTTTTGGGATTGCTTGCTAAAAAATTACATAATTTCATAGCCCTGGGCCATCTTAGGTGCACTTGGGGTGGGCCTTAATAGGGGCATTTCCCAGTGAGGGTTAAAACAACGATAATTTAATACGAAATAGATATAACAAACATAATAACGTCGAATTGAATACAAAAAACCTAATTCTTTATGGTACTCTAACAAAGAAAAAATGAATTCACACTAAGAACGTCATAATAAAAAAAAGTTCAACATGGTGAAATTATAAATCGTTGATATTTTTGAACGTCGCTAATAAACCGACACCTACTTTAAAAATACCGAATGTTTTTCATGCGATTGTGGTTGCCATCCTATTTATTGATATGTTTACACATTCTCACCAAAGTTTAACAGTTTTTAATCAGTAGAAATAGTTATCTTCTATATCTGTGATAGCAGCTTTTACACTGGTCAATCCTAGCACGTAGTTTACTAGTTTTTTACTAGTTAAAATTGAATAGGTGAGTATTTAGCCTGAATTTAACTTATGTATATCTAATTAATAAGATAAATGATAATTTATCAATTATTATAATATATTAAATCTAAACTATGGTAGTTGTACAATGTCATCTGTGGCTATGAATTGTAGATATTTATACCTACAAGTGATTTCATAAATACCTCTTTTTTGCATAAATGTGTAGGTAATATTAGGTACTCGATTTATTTACCATTGTCAGGCTTTGCAAATTTAGTGGTGTAGAGGGCGCTTCTTTTAAAAGTAATGAACGAATTATGAAAAGATCTAATTTCTGGTTGAGAGATACGTGCAAACAATGAACTCCTACTTTATACGTACTTAGGAGCTCACTTCTTCGTATGAATATGCCAACTCTAGTGTCTGAATTGTTAGGCTGCCCCAGGGCCTCCAACATGGCTAAACGACTAAAAAAGCCGGGACCAATCGAAACTCTCTTAGCTAAATGCCACTACACGGTCACCCATACGATTAGTGACCGGGCACCAATGTAAGCCACGACAATTAATAAGTAGGTACACTGAATAATAAGCAGTTGTAGGAACTGGGTAGTTTTTTTGCACGTTAGATATACCGATGAGAAACTCCCGCAACAAACTATGCTGGCTGGCTACATGCAAGCTAACATTGATGGACGTAACGGGCAACAACCTTGAATCAGAGCGCGGGGTTGATTCCCCGCGGGCTCGTCCTATTATAACTCCAATGTGTCTTCTATCAACTACATAGAGCATACGAGGCGGATAAAGGTCAAGTTCTTGGCTGGCGAGGCCGGTACGCTTCGCTGACACCCAGGGTCGCTGAACATCAAAGCTGTCTGATTATCCCCTTCGACGAACATGGCGCTCTAAATCTGGGAAATTCCACTTCAGAATTTAGTAGTAACTAACCCGCCTCGGTTTTGTACAGGTATCTAAGTACTTGTCAATGTCAACACAAAAGAACTGCCGCGAGATTTGGTCGATCCCATTGATGAAAACTTGAATAAAATCGGCCCAATAATTTTGTCTACGTTACGTATTAAATACGAATTAGGTAAGTAAAAATATATTTTTCACTTCTCTTGCTCAAAAAGTGTATCATAATAGTGTAGCTTAGCGGGCCTAAAACTCGAGTTTAATACCTCGAGCTAAAAAGTATTTTTTCTTTTTAATTTTTGTCTAAAATCATCAGCCCGTACAAAGCATTCGTTCTCTTACATAAAAACTCGACTTCTTGGTGCTCCGTCAATCTTTTTTTTTTGAAAAGAGAACCGTCTTGGTGATGTTTTATGAAGGTTGATTAATTTTTAATAAAATTTCTGAAAATTGTCTAATTTTGAATTGTTTTATTTTCTCGCAATCGAAGTGAAAAGTAGAGTGTTTTACTCGGGCCAAAACCACCCATTATAACTCGGTCTTGTCATCCTCCCTCGCTACGCTCTGGATTATATAATGGGATGGTTTAGTCCCTTGTAAAACAATCTACTAGTATATCTAAATTTCAAATATGAGTTACTCTCGCGCAGGATTGTGATGGATGGCACGTTGGCACGAGTGAGGCCTTTAACCAGCTGTGGGTGCGGATGATTATGATATCAATCATTTAGGTACAAGGTACCTGCACGTGGTGCACCCTGCTAAACAACGAACAGGGCTCTGGCGGCCGGCTGATTGCGGCATAGCACAGCCTACATCGGCACAGCTAAATCCCCTGACCACCGACGGGCAGCAGCGTCGGGCAGCAGCGTCGGTGGTGCGAGAAACTGTGCCCTGCGATCCCCAACCCGCATGCCCAGCGTGGGGATTATGGGCATATCCCCCTTTATTAGGGGAGGCCTATGTCCAGCAGTGGACTGATATAGGCTGGAGTGGAGTGGTGGAGTGGAGGTACAAGATACCTATGTCCAGCAGTGGATTGGTATAAGCTGACGATGATATTTGGTATTTTGGCTGGTCTTTTTCTAACAGCTATTTATTATTTTGAACTTTCTGAACGTGAAACCTTCCTCGGCGTAAATTGCTCATGTTCATTTCATCATCATCATCATCATCAACAACCTACAGAAGTCCACTGCTGAACATAGATCTCCCCAAAGGAATTCCACGAAGAACGGTCTTGAGCCCTCTCCATCCACCGATTACCTGCATTCTTGACGATGTCGTCGGTCCATCTGGTGGGGGGTCTCCCTACACTTCGTCTTCCGGCTGGAAGACTTAGAACAGCAACTGTAGACAAGGGATTTGTCGACGGAAGAGTAAAGAAAACTTATTTTTGGATGTAGATGTAGCAACATTTTGAATGTTTTAAGCAAGTAACTAAAGAATTGATAAAAACAAGCGTCTGGGGGAAAAATAGACATGTTTGTGATGCAGAATAAAGATCCTCGAATGGCGACCGCAATCTGCCCCCTTAGCATGCCATTTTTATATCTACTATACGATAGAGAAGACATCGATACCGATTGCAATCGGGAAAAGCACGATGTCTTCTCTAACGTATAGTAGATATAAAAATGGCATGCTAAGGGGGCAGATTGCGGTCGCCATTCGAGGATCTTTATTCTCCAACTGTTATCGGTTCTACGGGCTATGTGGCCTGCCCATTGCCACTTTAACTTGCTAATTCTAAGAGCTATGACGGTTACCCTGGTTCTCCTTCCGATCATAGCTCTCTCCATAGCCCGATTTGCGACTTTGAGCTTGTGCATGAGGCCAATAGTTAGCGACCAAGTTTACCATAAGTCCCATAAGTCATCACTGGCAACACGCGCTGATTGAAGACATTTGTCTTGAGGCTTTGTGGTATCTGTGGCGAGAAAATATGCCGTAAATTCCCGAACGCTGCCCATCCGAGTTGGGTTCGTCGGTTGACCTCTTTGTCGAAGTTGGACCTACCGACTATTGAATTATCTGACCAAGATAGACATAGTGGTCAACAGTTTCGATGATATCGTTCCCAACATGGACTGGTTTTGGCACGACATGAGCGAGCATTTGACATCATCTGCGTCTTACTCAAGTTCATTTTTAGACCCACCTGTTGGGAAACGATATTGAGGTCTCTGAACATTGTTCCAAGGTCATCCAGCGATTCTACCATGATAACTATATCATCGGCAAATCGAAGGTGAGAGTTGTATTCGCCGGCCTTGTCCGTCCCAGTGCAAAAGCTTAAATATATCCTCCAATGCCGAAGTGTAAAGTTTCTTAGAAATTAAGTCTCCCTGTCTCACCCTTTCTCACCTTTTTACAGCTTGTTCATTTAATTCCTTGAATATGTATAGATGTAAGGATTTTTGAAACATAGGTTGTAATGTATGTTGTACCATGTACTTATTCAGCATGTATTTATTGCACAATTTACAGCTCTCTTTTTCCTACGACTCGTAGCAAGCCTACGGCGTAGAACAAATTTGACTACTGAATATAAATTTCATTGAATTGGTACTTTATGTCCCCATATAAAGTATAATTTTTAGAGTGCTTACTTTCTAGGCGGGTGTTTAGGTAGCTTGCCTAGGAACTTAGGTACCTAAGCCTCATACTATACAAGCAGTTAGGTAGTTATAGGTACCATGTAGATAGTTATCTATACTGCTCGTAAATTAAGCTGGTTTCTAATAATCTAGCTAATAGGATAAATTTTAATTCCACGTGGACGTGTAGTCAGAAGTCAAGGTCCTTTGTTGCGTGTGCGATTAAGTACGCAACAAGGAGTATTTTCAACTGACTTCAAAAAAGGTAAAGGTTCTCAATTAGGTTATTTTACCTCATAACTTCGTCATTAATGATCGGATTTAGAAAATTAGTTTTTCGTTTGGGATATATACTTTCCGATTAGTCCTATTTAAATTTGAAAAAATAAATGTCACTCATAAGTATAAATTTCTTTATAGTCGGAAATTTTAATCAAATGCTACACGAGGCAACTATTATATCAGTAGAGAAGTAGGTAAATACTTTTAAAGTGCATGCACATGACCTGCAACTGCTGTTCTTGAGATAAAATTTAAAAATAAAATTAGATAAAACAATAGTTCAAACTTCAAAAGTAACATGTATTTTATAATATCCAAGAAAAACTGATAAAGCTACCTAATTAACAGACTATTGTTTATCAAACGCACTATCAGACCACTGACCGTACAAAATGGGTCAAGCACACGCCACTGGCGTTAATAAATTGAATGCTGAACATTGCCATTAGCAGCTTCGTTTATAACCATTGTTTGAAGTGGACGAAACTAGGACGAATAAATCAATGGATGCAAAATCTATACCTACCCGCGCGAAATTACGGCCAGGAGGTAGTGTGAAAAATACTGTTCTTTTTAGAAACCGTTCATTTTATAATGAGACAAAAGGCTAGTCTATAGCTTCAGCTACCTACTTGGCTGTTGCTTATAGGATTTCCCAAAACGGATTTTTATAAACAGGTATCTAACTTTTAAGAAAGGTCTGGAACGGTGATTGTCCAGTAGTTAGTCCAGTAGGTGTAACAGCACCTACTTATTATATTATATTATTCCACCTTATTATATTATTATTATTGCATTATTATTATTTTGACTGGCTTCCACCCGCGGCTTTGCTCGGGCGGTACCTGGATAAAAAGTATCCTTTGTGTTAATCCAGGTCACAAACTATGTATATTCCAAGATTCATCCAAATCCGTTCAGCCGTGAAGTGAGTATTATGAACATACTCACACATACACAAACTTTCTTATATATAATATTGGTGTAATACTTTTACCATCCTCAAGTAACGTCAAAGTAAGTTAACTGTCGGTTAAAGTGACCAGTTTGCACAGAGATTTCGATAATTTAACCAGCAAATAGCTTATTTTGACGTTACTTGAAGATGCTGAAAACAGTTTAGCGAATTCAAATCGTAATTTGAACATACTACGAATTATAACTCATAAGTACTAGCCATAACTGTTTAGAAATCACTTCATCATATCTGTGATATACGAACCAAACCTAGCATTCGACCATGGTCAAAAACATTAACAGAGAAATGGCCCGTAAAAGTATTGTCCGCATTGATGACATCTATAAAATTCTAGGTCCATTAGCCAGTTTTAAAAGCCTCTACTGGCGTTTCCACAACATTCATTAGGTAAGTACGATGCGACTGACTAGTCATGTTACGGGCAAAAGGCTTTTATTGCGAGGGTTCCTTCCTGTGTCCTTGTATTCTGTGGCATTGTTTATGATTAATGTTACCTTGCAATGGATAAACTCTATGTTCAGTTCAGCGTTTGCATGTTTGAATAAGTTCGATTTTCTGCAATTTTATGGCAGTCGTTGATACAACAAAATGAACATTTGAAAAATTAAAAGTTGGTATCTACTATCTAACCAACTTATATTCAAGAACTAAATATCAACACCACTTAATTTTTTTCTGATCTCCTAAAATGAGTCGACAATTTTATCTGTCTTATCTGACTAACCAAATGGAATGCTTCCGGTTTATTTTCTAATTTCGTAAATCAATCTTTTTTGGTGATATAAATTATGGATAAATTTAAATACCTAACATTAAATATATTGGATAACTTATAAAATATACTTATATACTAAATAAATAGGTATTACACAGGTCTGGGTGTTTTCTATGTATGATAAGTATTTATTCACAAAAATAAATATATATGTACTTTATCAGTCATGTGGTCCCATAATACAAGCTCTGTTAAGTTTGGGGCTACATGATGCTGTGTGATAGTGTCCAGCATTATTTTTTATTTATTAAATACTTTTATCATCATCATCATCGTCATAATCCTCGTCATCGGCCTATAGCATCTTTCCCCTCTATCTGCCCAAAATCGTCCTCCACGTTCCCAGCATTTTCTCCGACTAAAGACCCAATACCTCTTTCGGGCACAATACCTCATTCTATACGGATTCATTTACTGTGTCTGCTATCCGTCTGTGGAACTCTCTACCAGCAGATATTCGTAGCTCTGTCTCCATAGGAATATTCAAATCCAAACTTTATAATCATTTATCTTTCTAGAAAATAGTCAATGAAAAAATTGAGCTTTTAGGTATTATACATTACTTTAAGTAATTTATGTATGTTTAAGACATTTTAGTGTTTGTATGTAAGTTTATTTACCTGTTATGATTTATGATTTTTATTCTCTCTATCTCATTTATACATTTTGTAGCGTTATGATATTATATTTTTCTACAATTTCATTAATAAAATTTGCAGCACTACTAATCGATATCCACACTACACAAAGGTTATCTGGAAGAAAATGCATACTAATGCAATGAATACTAAATAGTATAAAGTATTTTATCTTATGCAATAAAGTATTTTCTATCTATCTATAGCAGTCCACTGCTGGACATAGGCCTTCCTTAAGGAGCGCCATTGCGCCCCGTCCTCAGCTCGACGCATCCAGCTTCTACCAGCAGTCTTTCGCAAATCGTCACTCTACCTGGCCGGAGGTTGTTCTATACTACGTCTTCCGATCCCCGGTCTCCACTCAAGAACTCATATTACTATAGATACTTTAATAAGATAATGAAATAGGAATTACTACATAATAATCACAGCATCTCATCTTAAAACCGCTTTTCAATTTCAAAAGGATCTCGATCTAGTTCACACCTACAAGCATTGCGCGTCGGACACAATAAAGTCACACTTCGCCCGTCGCATAAATGCAACGAGCATTTTATTCTAGCGAGGGGTGAACGTAGCCTTCCCAGGAGGACCATTCACGCGAACAAAAACAAAGCTACATCGCCGTGCCTCGCTAAACTAAATGCGACCACAATTGCAGTGCAGCGCGAGAACCTATTTGTAGGGGTAGGTACTACCTACATAGGAATGTTCTCGGCTTTACAGCATCACAGAGAACTAAACGATTTTATAGCAAAAACCATGTCAAATATATTCCTATTTTTCTAAACTGTATCATTATAGTTTACCTAACATAAGCTGGCACTTCTAACGGATGACTAGAGGCTAAGCCGTAGGGTAGTAGATACCAAAGTGAATCAATTTAACAATTCATACATACTTATTCGAGGTATTAACTCTATCGTAGAAGTAACATTATAACCAATTTTATAATTATCCATCCATCGTTTCTTCCTTTTTCATAGTGGCCAACTTTGGTGTCGGCAGTGTAGATGAAACCGTCCGGCGCGCGAGTGTGGAGACACTGACATGGTTTAACGACTTAAAAAAGTGGGACTAAGATTTAAACGTGTCTTCCTAAGCTTGGAAGGAAACCTTTCAGAGTCGATTGAGCCAGAATTTCATTATTCTGTCGGTGTGTGAACGAAAATTGACGGATTCGATTCGGAAACTTTCCGAATGTTTTAAAATATGATGGCAGATCTAATGCCACTCTGAACAGTCACTGCAAGATGATCTGCTACGAACACCGAAATAAGCCACGCCACAGTTCCAGTTTCAGTTATAGTATATAACCATCTAAAGTTACCATAGTAACAGTATCGATGCATCTTACTAATAAGAAGGTAAATTTAATAAAAAAACAACGCCCATTTTATGCAACATAATTATCATTGTCTATGACATAATTTAGATTATTTAGTAATTACCTTTTAGTGCCATGTTGGCAACATTCTACCTGTTCTGTGGTGACTGAATACAAGCAATATCCCAAAAATTGTGGTTTTATTCATTAAATAATAATACAGTCTGTAATTCCAATCAATACAGTAAGAGGTGATCTTTACATGGTGCCGAAAACATTCAGTCTATAAGCTCAAACAAAGAGCGATAAATTCAGTGTTAAAATTGCGTTGTAAAGTTTTGGAGATTTCGCCGGCCGGAGGTCGCCATATTTTTTCCACGCGTTTCGACAAAGTACACGACAAGAAACAAGCTAAGTTTGTTCTCGTTGCGCGCTCTAATAAAATCAACCGAGCGCGCGAGGTTTGGCACGAGTATAAGCCAATAGCAAGGCGAATCCGGTCAATAAACAGCACGCGATCTTGGAACCGTACATCGAGAACCGACTTTTTTCGCTTCGTGAAATTTGAGAACCCCATCTTGCTCTTCACTTTTCTGCGCACACGCGGCTTTCAAGAAAAAGTACTAAATTACAATAATACATTATGTCGGAGGTGGAACGAAAGAAATTCATCGCCGCAAGAGGCCACTGCAAGGCTTCATTATCACGCCTAAATAAATTTTTGGGTGAAACAAAGGCTTTCGTGCTAGAGGATCTCCAGGTTCGCAAACAGAATTTGATCGAAATCTACAAGAAATACACAGATATATTAATAAATTTGGAGCTTCTTGGTGAGAAGGGACTTGACGACGATGATGCGGAAGATCAGTACCTGACATTGTTAGCTACGTTAGAGCGGCATATAAAATTACAAAAGCCTCCATCAGACTGCTCCAAAGACAATCATCACTATCATGCAGCTAAACTGCCTACACTGGACATACCAATATTTGAGGGAAAAGATATATCTACTTACAAACCTTTCATGGAAATGTTCCAAGCAGTGGTGCACAACGATGACAGAATTACAGACATACAAAGACTCTGCTTTTTGAAAAAATATTTAAAAGGGGAGCCGCTACAGATCATTGACAATTTGCCAATCATTGGTAAATCTTACAAAGATGCATTGGAATTACTGCAAAAACGATATGAAAACCCCGGATTATTAATACACAGCCATGTGAGCAGCTTACTGGATATGCCAGGTATACAGAGAGGAACTGCTCAACAACTGCGTGATTTGGTGGCCAGGATCAGGCAACATATTACAGCGCTGAAGAACCTTGATCAGCCCGTTACACAGTGGAATGCCATATTATCATGCATCGTCCTGCGCAAGATTGACTCTTTGACGGTGAGGCTGTTCCACTCAGATAGGGACACAACGCAGGTGGTAACGACTGATGAGCTACTTAGTTTTTTGGACAAGCGTGCAGCTTCCTTGGAGGCCAGCCCCTCCGTGAGTGAAAGGTCACAGTATAAAGCTAAATCATCAGTGATCTTGTCAGTAGTAAACAAAAGTGAAAGCCTAGCAGTAAAGTGTATCAGGTGTTCCCAAGTGCATAAGCTATACAAATGCCCCACCTTTCTTTCAGATTCCATACAAAAAAGATTGGACTTGGTGAAAAAGAACAATTTATGTCAAATATGTTTGGCATCTCATCCACAAAAATGTAGGTACAAATTCAAATGCTCTGTTTGTGTTTCCAGCTCGCACAACTCGTTACTACATGATGCTGAGAATATAATTGACAGATCTGGAGCAAAGATAAATGATGGTAAACCTGCAGCACCGGTGAGTTTGCATATTTCTCACTCCCTTAATGCAAGTGCATTACTTCCTACAGCCAAAGTCTTGGTGACTGGAGCTAACAATGAAAAGTTCATTGTTAGGGCTCTTTTGGACAGCGGTAGCCAGTCTTCATTTTGCACCACCAATCTGGCTGAACATTTAGGGTTACCTCTCATTGATTTGCATAAAAACATTTCCACTCTCGGTGACGTTTGTAGTAATTCCATGAACAAAGGCATACAACTGCAATGTGAATCATTGAAAAACAACTTTAGTTTCAAGGTAACCTGTTCTGTGATTGATAAAATTACATCCAAAGTCCCGCACAGGAAAATAGATTTGAATAGCTTCATAATACCAAAAAATATTGATTTGGCGGACAACGATTTCCACACTCCAGGTGAAATATCAATATTATTGGCCTGTGATGTATTTTTCAAAATCGTTATTGATGGGAAGATAGAGGGTGGCCCAGCAGATCCCATCTTATTGAACACACAGCTAGGATATGTCATCTCTTCCCCAGGATTTTCCACAAATAATACAGCCATAGCTATGCATACAGTCATCACTCCAGCGCTTGACCAATGCATTAGTCAGTTCTGGCAGGCAGAAAAAATACCTGATATTTATCAAGAGTCTCTGCCTGAGCACGAGTATAGCGAAAAGATATTTCATGAGTCAGTCTCACTACAAAATAATACATTTGAGGTTAAGTATCCGCTCAAGCTTGAATTGCAGGATATTGACCCATCCAATTCATTTGCAATAGCTTTGCAAAGATTATACAATTTAGAAAAAAGATTTACAAAGGATCCAGCCTACTATGAACTTTACAAAAAATTTATACATGAGTACATAGATTTAGGGCATGCAAAAATAATTGATACAAAAAATTGCAACAAAAAAGATGAGCCTCTATTTATTTTACCTCATCATGGGGTGCTTAGACTAGACAAGCAAACAAATAAATTGAGGGTGGTTTTTGATGCCAGTGCTAAGAACAAAAGTGGCCTAAGTCTCAATGACTTGATGTGTAACGGCCCAGTAGTTCAAAATTCGCTGTTTGATATACTGTTACTGTTCAGAACATACAAATACACAATTCAATGCGATATTCGCCACATGTATCGAATGATCAGAGTCCATCCTGATCACCGATGTCTACAAAATATTCTTTGGCGTGAAAACGGGGTAATGAATGTCCTACAGCTACAAACAGTGACTTATGGACTGACTAGTTCAGCTTATTTGGCCACCAAATGCCTCATTACTTTGGCAAACCAATTTAAGGATGAATATCCACTAGCAAGCACAGCAGTCATAAATAGTTCATACATTGATGACATTCAGGCTGGTTGTAATACAATTCAAGAAGCAATGCAGTTAAAAAAGGAGCTTACTTCACTCCTTAGCTATGGGAATTTTGAATTACACAAATGGGTATCTAACTCTTCTGAGCTGCTTCAAAACATTCCTCAGCAGAAATTAGGTACTTATAATAAAAATTTAGATCAGGATAAGTCAATTATCAAAATATTAGGCATTACATATAATTCTGTTAGTGATGCATTTTTAATGAATGGTAAGGATGTAGTCCCCACCGATGTCCCAACCAAAAGGTGTGTACTTAGCTCAATAAGTAGACTCTTCGATCCAATGGGATTTGCTGGGCCAGTCACTATGAAAGCCAAGCTTTTTATGCAGGAATTATGGCAGTATGATTTAGACTGGGACACCCCATTACCAATTGAATTAGAAACATTTTGGAAAAGTTTTTATGCAAGTCTGGTAGGTATGCCAGAAATAGTCATTCCACGCTATGTTCAAACTAAACCTAACAGTGAACTTGAAATTGTTGGCTATTGTGATGCATCTGCAAGGGCCTATGGCTGTTGCATTTATTTAAAGGTTATAAATAGCGGTGAGTGCAGCACTCATTTGCTTTGCTCCAAATCAAGACTTAATGGTGTTAATTCTAAACTAACTATACCAAAATTAGAGCTCAACGGAGCATTATTGTTAGCTAAGCTTGCTTCACATGTAGCTCAGCTTTTAAAAATTGAAAATATTAATCTTTTTTGTGATTCAAAAATTGTTCTTGGATGGTTAGATTTGTCGCCTGTTAAGGTCCCCGCCTACATAGGAAATCGCATTAGAGAAATTAAAAAATTAACACAAAGTTCATTTTGGCATTTCACACCAGGGGTTCTCAACCCAGCTGACATTTTATCCAGAGGTTGCGAACCAATGGATATTTTTGATAATTCATTATGGAGGCATGGTCCTGACTATCTAGTGGAATGTAATAATTACAACCTTTATTTAGCTAATATTGAAAGGCCATTTCGACCTGTCAAGATTTCTTACAAAAGTACATGCTGTACGATTGTTGCAAATTCGGAAAATGGAAATATTGATCCATTTCTTGAAAAATATTCTAGTTTATACAAAACAGTGCTAATTATGGCATATATCCTACGATTTATTAATAAATGTAGAAAACAAAATAATATAAGTTCTACAAGTATAAATGTAGTAGAGTTCAGAAAGGCTTTGTGCTATGTTCAAAGATTGACCCAACAGCACTACTTTGCTGAAGAGCTAAAATGCATTGCTGAAGAAAAACCCATCAAAACCTCTCTGAAGTCTCTGCATCCTTTTCTAGATAATAATGGTATTTTGCGTGTGGGGGGCAGACTACATAATGCCAATGTAGATTATACAAAGAAGTTTCCCATAATTTTGCCAAAACATTGTCACATTACTAAGTTGATTATAAGACAAGAACATTTGACTTTAATGCATGCTGGACTAAAACTTGTTCTAAGTAGTTTAGCGCAAAAATATTATATACTCAATGTTGTTAGAGAAGTTAAAAGTGTAATATATAAATGCATAACTTGTTGTAGGCATAAAGCAGAAACTGCTAAACAGCTTATGGGTTCTCTACCCAAAGACCGTGTAAACCCTGCTCGGGTATTTGAACGGGTGGGCATTGACTACTGCGGCCCCTTTGATATAAAACAATCATCTAAAAGAAGCAGTGTTATTAGTAAAGGTTATGTAGCTGTGATTATTTGCTTCGCCTCTAAGGCCATACATATAGAAGTGGTATCAGACATGACAACTGACGCATTTCTAGCTGCATTCAAAAGATTTGTTGCTCGTAGGGGTATACCTTCAGATGTCTATTGCGATAATGCAAGCACTTTTAAAGGCGCTAATAACCAGCTTAAAGATTTATATAAATTACATAATGATAAAGAGTTTCAAGATAGGGTCCATACATATTCACTGCAAAGGGAAATTAAATTTCATTTCATCCCAGCTTATAGCCCCAATCATGGCGGCTTGTGGGAGGCAGCAGTGAAATCAGTAAAGTTTCATCTAAAGAGAATTTCATCAACTAAGATATTTACATATGAACAATTTAATACAATCATGGCTGAAATAGAAAGCATTTTAAATTCACGCCCACTGCTAGCTAAGACCTCGCAAGATCTATCAGATTTTTCATGTATTACTCCGGGCCATTTCATAATAGGCTGCCCTCTAACAGCCATACCTCAGCCCGATTTAACTGATTATCCAACCAACCGTCTTCGGTTTTGGAGGAGTTGCGAGCAGGTGAGGCAACATTTTTGGAAGGTTTGGTCAAAGGACTACCTGTCTTCACTTAATGAAAGGACCAAATGGAGAAAGGTGTTACCCAATCTCAAAGTAGGAAATATGGTTCTATTATTAGATTCTAACACCCCTCCCCTTCATTGGCCTTTAGGTAAAATAACTAAGGTTGTTCACGGCAAGGACAACCATGTAAGAGTAGTAGAAGTGCAAACTGCTAACAAAAAATTACACACCAGAGCTGTGTCAAAAATTGTATTGTTGCCTATAGATTAAAGTTAAAATTAAGTTCCTAACTAGATGTATATTAACATAGGTAATGATATGAGTAAAAGACATTTCATAAATAATTAAGTATGTATTCAAGCTAATTTAAATGTCCATTATCATTAGTTCTTAAAACTTTTATTAATAAGAAGTGCTTATAAATATTTTATAGATTTATATAATAGGGTGTAGGTAGTAGAATTTTGTAAGTTTTTCTGTCTCTCCCCCCACTTATGTCTATGACATAATTTAGATTATTTAGTAATTACCTTTTAGTGCCATGTTGGCAACATTCTACCTGTTCTGTGGTGACTGAATACAAGCAATATCCCAAAAATTGTGGTTTTATTCATTAAATAATAATACAGTCTGTAATTCCAATCAATACAGTAAGAGGTGATCTTTACAATCATTACTAACCCTTTCTACTAATGCTTTGTAAATTCAAAGAACGGGCGTTGAACGATTCTACGGCGCTGGAGGCGCTCGGAAAGCTATTGAAGAGAAACAACAAAAGGCCAGCCGGAGGCCGCGCTCTAGCGCTCACAGGTCGAGAGGTCGACCGTGCTAATACTGAACGCCTTTGAAAATTACTATTCGCCCACAGCAAAAATTATAGGATAAAATAATAATAATCTTTCTCGGTTCGTTCGGTAAATTAAGAACCTATTTTATGTTTGAACTTAGGCTTGGATAAAATAATTTTAAATTTGTACTGTAACGTTCCATTTTAGTTTAGTCCGTTAGGAATTCTAAATTGTACGGTATCTACTAAATAAGTTAGGCTTACGTAGGTACTAGTACTAAAAATCAAAATGCTTAAATGTTCGTCGATAGGAAATCTCCCCAGCTTTGTTATAAGGAGACTTGACTTTTCAGCTTCCGCCCGCGGCTTCGCTCGCGTGATACCGGGATAAAAAGCCTATGTGTTAATCCAGGTCAAAGTTTCATCCAAATCCGTTCACCCGTTACGGAGTTGAATGAGAACAAACATACTCACTCACACAAACTTTCGCATTTATAATATTAAGTGTGATTTACTTTTTATGCTCGCAACATCGAGATTCGAGATACGAGATAGAGTAGGTACTAATCTCGATGGCTCGCAGATATAAAACTATATCGTACGCATGTACCTTTGTTTTTTGCGCAGTAAATATACTAATATACTACTTACTTCCAATATTAAAATACTTACATCCCACTAATCCTTAGCTTCCAGAAGACGCAAGCGTTATTTCGAGTGGACGGCGCGGGCGATAAGCTTCTCACGATAAAATAATATATAATCTACACAAGTCGCTTACGTAATTTTATTTTGACCAGATTTTTCAATCTTCATCACACCAGTATCACGCATAACGCATTATTTCAAACATTTTTCAATGGATTAATGGCTAAATACTTAGCTATTTACTGGATTATTAAAAAAAATTGCTATGAAAATTTACCGTAATCATAATCTAACTAAAATTTTATGTTTAAATAAATAAAAAATGCTGGACACCATCACACACCATCATGCAGCCCTAAACTAAGCAGAGCTTGCATTATGGGAACCATAATTGACTAACTACTTTAAATACATTTTTTTTTGTAAAAATATACCAATACATTAAAAACACTCAGACCCGAGATAAATATCTGCAGAACATACAAAAATTTGTCTCGTGGCGAGAATCGAAACCGCAGCCAAGTTGTTTATTTCAAACCAAGGCACGTTAACTTGCTCTGTAGTTGGCAAAAGCTCAAGCAACTCGCTCGTAATTTTTGCAGCAGGTTTTCTTTAATTATCTCCATTCCCTCGACTCCTGGGGTCGTAATTACGAGCCTGACATCTGGATGAATGCAGCCATACAAATTGAAGAGAGCGGGTAACGCAGATCAAGAGACTGCATAACCTAGGTACCTACTTTAAACGATACGGAGGCGAGTGTAGGTAAATCACACTAATATTATGTATGCGTTTCGTGTGCGTGTTAGTTACTAGGTATGTTTGTTCTCACTAAACTCCGTAACTGAAATATTTTAGATGTTTGAATGCAGTTTGTGACCTAGATTAATATGAAGGCAATATAATAATATATAATATAATGCTGGACACTATCAAACAGCATCATGTAACCCCAAACTAAGCAGAGCTGGTAAACTACATTAATATTTTTTTTTGTAAATGCTTGTTATTATACCTAGTCTGGCCATAAATCTGTTACAATTAAAAATAAGAAAGATGTTACATTTGAATTTGGAATCTGTCATTTTTATACGATTGTTCATTGGGTTTTCTAATTTTGGCGCCAATACATTGTACAATATTTTGCGATATTAAAATGGAGACAAATGCAATTTTTAAAACTCTCCATACGCTTGGTATTAGTCAAACGTTTGTGTATAGGGCTATCAATAGGTACAAAGAGACCTCCTTCCTCTGTTTGTGACAGAAAAAGATCTGGCCGTCCACGTAGTATTCGTACAGTCAGCATCAAAAGTAGATGATGAGTTTCAGAAATTCAATACAGCTGATAGAAATTTGCGTCAGAATTAGATAGCACTAAAGTGTTCCATAAATAGGTGATTGAAAAATATGCCAACAATAAGCTGATGACACTAACCACCACATGTACCTTTTTTTTTTTTTTATGCCAAAGCTAGCAGACGAACATGCGGGCTACCTGATGGAAGGTAGTCACCGCCGCCCATGGACACCTGCATTACCAGAGACAATACTGATGCGCTGCCGGCTCTTGAGGTGATGAAATACCCGCCTTTTGAAGGTCCCCATGTTGTAGCTCTGCGGGAAAACCGCCACAGAGAGTTCGTTCCACAACTTACACGTACGTGACAGGAAGGACCGTGTAAAACGAACAGTTTTCGAGAACCAACCATCCAGGTGGTGCGGATGATATTTGGTTTTGCGGCGTGTGGTGCGATGGTGGAAAGCAGCCGCGGGTACCAGATTGAACAACTCTTCAGAACACTCTCCATTATACAGACGATAGAGCACACACAGAGATCCAACGTCTCTCCGCAGACTTAATGGCTCTAGATCGTCTGTGAGCTTAGGATCGTCGACAATACGAGCTGCCCTGCGTTGTATCCGGTCAAGTGGAAGGAGTTGGTATTGGGGCGCTCCAGCCCAGAGATGAGAGCAGTACTCCACGTGGGGACGGACTTGAGCTTTAAAAAGCAGAAGTCTTTGACCCGGCGTGAAGTACCAGCTCGCTCTGTTGAGAACGCCAAGTTTCTTGGAAGCCAGTTTGGCTTTACCTTCCAGGTGACTGTGGAATTGGACTTCATTCGAAATGTCGACTCCTAGGATTCCTATGCTCTTAGAGATATTAAGGGGAATATCCTGAAATCTGGGAGCTACAACAAATGGGGTTTTCTTAGCAGTGAACGCGCAAACTTGTGTCTTAGTGGGGTTAAAGCGGACAAGATTTTTTTCACCCCAGTCTGAGATCTGCCCCAGAGATGTCTCGATTTCAGACACAAGATTGTTTCGACTCTCCTCTACATGCTCCCGAGAAATGTTTGCGCGGCCTGCATACTGAGCGTCGCCAGTACTATCATCTGCATAGCAATGTATATTACTCACATGTAACATATCATTGATATGCAGAATAAATAGGGTCGGCGACAGCACGGAGCCTTGTGGTACGCCAGCATTTATAGGCTTTATATCGGAGCATGACCCATCTACAACAACCTTAATGCTGCGCTCTGACAAAAAACTGGCCATCCAGTTGCATAGTTTCTCGGGGAGTCCGTAAGATGGTAACTTCGATAAAAGTGCCTTGTGCCAGACCCGATCAAAGGCCTTCGCGATGTCTAAACTGACTGCCAGAGCCTCTCCTTTGTTCTCAATGGCTTGCGCCCAGCAATGAGAGAGATATACGAGAAGATCACCAGCTGAACGACCATGGCGAAAGCCATATTGCCTATCGCTGATCAGCAGGTGCTCCTCCAGGTACCCAAGCAGTCGATCATTTATGACCCTCTCCATCACTTTAGAGAACAAGGAGGTAATTGCGATAGGCCTGTAGTTGGATGGATCTGAGCGGTCACCCTTTTTAGGAATAGGGTGAACCAGGGCTATCTTCCACGAAGGCGGGACAATTTCTGTTAAGTAGGAGAGCCTGAAAAGGCGTGTGAGTACCGGTGCCAACTCCGGAGCGCACGTTTTCAGCACAATTGCGGGGATCCCGTCTGGCCCACTCAACTTTCTAATATCGAGGGAAAAGAGAGCTCGTCGCACAGCTCTTTGCTTGAAAAGAATTTCGGACATCGAACTCTCACACCTTGGGATGGTTGGTGGTGTGTTTCCTCCGTCATCTAAGGTCGAGTTGGAAGCAAAGAGTGTGCCCAGTAGATCAGCTTTCTCTTTGGCTAAATAGGCCAGCGAATCATCTGGTTTACGCAAAGGTGGGAGAGACGACTGACAGAAGTTACCTTCAACAGCTTTAGCAAGAGACCAGAAAGCACTGCTCCCAGAAGGGAAGCTAGCTAGTTTCTCGCCAATGCGGCCGATATACGCGAACTTTGCTCTAGAGATTTGTTTTTTTAAGGATCTGGAAGCAGCGTTGTACTTTTTCTTCAGTTCGGAAGTGTTGGACTCATTGTTGTCTCGCGCTGCAGCCCAAGCATGGTAGGCGCATTGCTTGAGTTCGGAGAGCTCAGAGCAATCCACACCGTACCAGGGCTGGGTCTTTCCACCAAGTGGTACCACAGAGCTAGGAATAAAACATTCCATACCCTGAAGAACCACATCAGCGACTGACTCCGCACAAGCACAAGTGTCATCCGAAGAGAAACATAGCTGCCTCCATGGGTAGGAAGCATAGAACTCTCGCAATCCATCCCAGTTTGCCGACTTATAGTGCCAGACCCGACGCCTCCCAAGAGGGCGGGAGTTAACTGGACGCACGATCGGCACTTCCGTACGTATTAGACAGTGATCAGATGACCCCAATGGGGCATCGACGGAAATTTGGTAGCCGTTAGGGTGGGTGGTCAGCAAAAGATCCAGAAGAGAGGCAGAGTGGTCTTCAATATCTGGTATCCTAGTTGGAAGAGACACCAGTTGAGTGAGGCCATACGCCAGGGCAAAGTCATGTACAGCTCTTCCAGCGTGATCGGTGATTCGTGATCCCAGCCACTCAGTATGATGAGCGTTAAAATCGCCAAGGATCACCACCTCCGCTGAAGGAAACTGCCGGAGAACATAGTCAGTCATAGTCTTGGACGTTCTCAAGGAGACGGTCGGTCTCACTATTACCGCTATGAGACCTATAAAGACACGCATATATACGAGTTTGTCCCCCGTAATCAACGCGAGTCCACAGAATAGATAGGTCTCTGTCTTCAAGGCTGTTCAACCGACGACAGCAGATATCCTCCCTAACAAACATACATACTCCGGCTCGAGGCACAAAACAGTGCTCCAGTTTGTAACCAGGATAATTTAGGTATGATATGTCTGCCGGAGAGGATATTTGCGTCTCAGTCAGAAATAAGAGGGCTGGCTTTGCTGTTTCCAGATGGAAATGAACAGCATTTAGGTTGGAATGTAGGCCCCTGATGTTGCAAAAGTCCAATTGCAATGTGGAAATTGGTGCCGCTGAGAAACGCTTATTTCTTTTAGTTTTAATAACAGCCATATTTAACATCGGGTTTGTGGGAAAAGAATGACAAATTTATGCTGACCCTGAGAGCAAAGGAGGGTCCCATACATTACTAGGTTTCATGATTGGGTAGAGTGAGTAGCTGGCTCGGGGGACGGAAGGGCCCCCGATCCGACCCTGTGAGAAACCGCAGTGTTCCACTCCGGTCTCCTACTCCGGCACAACAGGAACTCACAAGGCTTTTTACATTGGCGGCGGAACAGCCTCCTGGGCTAGGATTTCCCAGGTTCGGGTTCCCTACGAACCAACGGGCAGCCAGCGGACAGCTGTTTCATCGGGTCTCCCTGGCCCCCCAACCAACCCTTCACGCCCAAACGCGAAACCATGATTCCTATGACCCGAACGGATCCCAAAGCCATCAAAAATCCGCCATTCGTGGTGGGGAGGGGGGGAAACTGGCACTCCCCCCCTGGTACCTGATGACTTTAAGTTTCAAAAGTATCTGATGTAAAATAGTTTTATAAATATATGAATTATGTTACTTTGCAATATTTTGGCAATAAAGATATAGGTTCAAAAATAACTGACTATGTATCATAGCAAAAATAACTGATTATCTATTTTAACTGGCCGTTTAGCTCAGTTCTTTTTATTTTTATTTTTATTTTTAGATAATATTTTATATAAAAATAAAAAAAACTATGAACTGAGCTAAGAGGCCAGTTAAAATAGATATAATCTGTTATTTTTGCTATGGTAGATAGTAAGATATTTTGGAGTGGCAAAGTTTTTACGGGGAACAAAAGTTTGTGTAAATGTTTGTTAGTTTAGCTTAGTGAATAATACAAAGGCTTATCTAATTTTGAAAAATTTATCTCAAAAGTTATCTCTAAACGGGGTGGCAAAGTTTGTATGGGGAACAAAAAAAATCATTACCAATCGACTTGAAATATTGCACAGAATCTCTCCTCTAGAAATAAATGTCCTGTTTCAGGATTTTTCGCACTTCAACCCCTAAGGCGGTTAAAGGTAATCAATTTTTATTAATGAACTTTGATTAAAATGGATTCCTAAAAAGTACATTAAGAAAATAAAACTTGAACAGGGTATGAAAGGGGATGAAAGTTTGTATGGGGAACCAATCATTTCTCAAGTTAGGTAAGTTTGACGGCCTCTGTGGCGCAGTGAGCGAAGGTCCGCCTGAGACGCAAAGGTTGCGGGTTCGATTCCCGCTGCGGGACAAATGTTTGCATGTTCTGTAGATATTTGTCTCGGGTCTGGGTGTTTTCTATGTGATATGTGATATGTATGTAGTTACGAAACAAAAATGATATGTGTATTATATCAATTATGTGGTTCCCATAATACACGCTCTGCTTAGTTTGGGGCTACATGATGCTGTGTGATTACGTCCCGCATTATTATTATTATGACACTTTATTTAATTGTAAACTTGTCTAAAATACATTTTTTTACTATAATTTTACTTAATGTACATTAACGTATATATATATATGTACATTAACATAATGTACATAAACAAATATCAAAAACTATTATTATTATTACTTAACCGGCTGTTGAATTGGTGATCAACGTGAACAGGAGCGGGAACGGGAACGAAAAAGGGAGTGAGAGTGGGAACGAGAACGGAACGTGTATAGGTATGCTAGGTAATTCATTAATAATATGTTAGTACTTTTTATTCCTCGCAAAATGTGGTACAAATAAACCTTAATGTAAATAATGAAACACATTTTGACACATACATTTCCACGCGGGCGAAGCCGCGGGGTGCAGCTAGTATATTTATAAAACTATTTTACATCAGATACTTTTGAACCTTAAAGTCCTCAGGTACATGTGGTGTAGGGCTTGCATTCGAATATTCGAATATTCGAATAATTCGAATATTATTTTTGTTCGAATATTCGAATACTGATATTTCAATATTCGAATATTCGATTTAAATTAATAACACCGAAATTGGAACTCAGATGTGCATGAAATGCCACTTAAGAGTTCGCGCGATATATCCTTACAAGACTATACAAGTTTACGTCGTCGTTCGGGTAAACAACATGTCGAACGATCCGATCCAAACCCAATAACTTTTTTCGGGTTCAGAACACGGTTCGGATACACTCGGAAGTTTCGCGTAGTGCATTCGCGTAGTTGACGAGACTGTTCTGTCCATTCGTCTCTGTCGTTAACGTGAATGTTTATTTTCATGATTTAGTTAAAATACCAACTAACCTAGATTTATAAGACAGTTTTTAGAGTGACATGACCGAGCCGGTCAAACGAACCCTTTGGTGCTGCTTTGTCCGTCCGTCCGTTCTTGGCGTGGTTTACTTCGGTGTACTTAAGAGATCACCTGGGTTAAGCAACTCTCCGCGTGGTCATTACTTGGATGGATGACTGTTTATTGACATTTAGATTTGACCACTTCCGTGCTTCGGAAGGCACGTTAAGATGTTGGTCCCGGCTTTTCATTCGTTAAGCCATGTCTGAGGCCTTCGGGCGGCCTAAAATCTCCGACACTAGGAGTTGGCCACTAGCTCATACGAAGAAGAAAATTTTAATTTGTGGTTGATTGTGCGTTTAAATCACCAATGTCTCGTTACGGTAATTTTTTTAAAATTAGTTCATGGAAAAAACGCGTTTAAGAATAAAATAAGTTGATATTTTAAACTTCTTCATGAAAATAACACTCAAAATTACAAGATAAGATGTGATTTTAATGAAATCATAGTGTTTTTCTATTATTCGAATAATATTCGAATAATTCGAATAGTACCCGAAAAAAATTCGAATATTCGAATATGAATATTTTCGAATATTTGCAAGCCCTAATGTGGTGGTTAGTGTCATCAGCTTATTGTTGGCATATTTTTCAATCACCTATTTATGGAACACTTTAGTGCTATCTAATTCTGACGCAAATTTCTATCAGCTGTATTGAATTTCTGAAACTCATCATCTACTTTTGATGCTGACTGTACGAAAAAGGTGGTCAAAGCAGTAAGGGAAAGAATTCGAAGAAATCCTGTCCGAAAGCAAAAGATTTTATCTCGGGAGATGAAGATGGGAAGCACCCAGAACCATGTCGCGTATTTTAAAAGATGACTTAGGACTTGCAGCCTATAAGAGGCGCACTGGTCATTTTTTAACTGATAATTTAAAAAAGAATAGGGTGGTAAAATCGAAACAACTACTGAAGCGGTACGCAAAGGGAGATCACAGAAAAATGTTGTTTACGGATGAGAAAATCTTTACAATTGAGTATCATTTTAACAAACAAAATCACAGTATTTATGTTCAAAGCTCTAAAGAAGCTTCTCAATTAGTAAACAGAGTGCAACGTGGGCATTATCCGACTTCAGTTTTGGTCACTAGCTCATACGAAGAAGAAGAAGAAGAAGAAGAAGATCCGACTTCAGTGATGGTTTGGTGGGGTGTTAGCTATGAAGGAGTGACTGAGCCATATTTTTGTGAAAAAGGTATCAAAACATCGGCACAAGTGTATCAAGATACCATTCTTGAGAAGGTAGTTAAGCCCCTTAACAACACCATGTTCAATAACCAAGTATGGTCCTTCCAACAAGATTCGGCGCCGGGTCAGCTCGGTCCACACAGTCTTGGTTGGAAGTGAACGTTTCGGACTTCATCAGAGCTGAAGACTGGCCGTCTTCTAGTCCCGTTCTTAATTCACTGGATTATGATTTATGGTCAGTTTTAGAGAGTACGGCTTGCTCTAAACGCCATGATAATTTGGAGTCCCTAAAACAATCCATACGATTGGCAGTGAAGAATTTTCCCATGGAAAGAGTGCGTGCTTCTATTGATAACTGGCCTCAACGTTTAAAGCATTGCAACCATTGGAGACAACTTCGAATAAGCTTTTTATATTTTAAATTGTTTTATATTTATGTATTAAACACACTGTAAAAGCAATAAATATTATTTGCAATAAACAATTTTTTTTTTCTTTGTGAGTATATTTATGGCAAGACTAGGTACATACAAAACACCCAGACCCGAAAGAAATATTTGCAGAACGTACAAATATTTGTCTCGCGGCGGGAATCGAACCCGCAACCTTCTGCGTCTCAGGCGGGCCTTCGCCCACTGCGCCACGGAGGTCATCTATGGCAATCTGTGGCATTGAATGGAGTTCGTTTGCCATAACCGCTATTATAAAATATTCATTATTAATATTTGCATAGTGACTTTGTTCGACAGGGTTCCAGGTTTTTACGAAATCTAAAATAAGTGGCCAATCTTACTGAGGGCAAACAATTTGCAGAATAATGGCTTAATTGAGATGATAGATCTTTGACATGCTTATTTTTTATACCGATACCCCGCGAGCGCTCATTTTAAGAGGCGTATGTCTATTGCAGTCTTCTGCTGGACATATCATTAGCCTATAATAAGCTGATGATGATGATGATGGATGACCCCGCAGGTGTAAGCTGAAAAAGCAGGTCGATAAAGGGAAGAATGTACTAGGTATGTACGTATACATTTTTCAGCGAAGGTTGAAGGCCTCCAAACCAAAGTAGGTACTTATGAAGGATTATATAGAGTCAAGTCGTTAAGCCATGTCGGAGGCCTTCGGGCGGCCTAAAAACTCCGACACCAGAGTTGGCCACTGCTCGTACGAAGAAGTTGAAATGGAGAACATATTAGCTAAACACGCGAATCTGTGTTAATAAACGAGCGGGGCTCCGTGGCTTGATTTGGCTTCTAAAAACGAAAGACTGCTTTGCAAGGTAGAGATAACTTTCCAAAGGTCGAAGTCATGGAAAATTCGCAATTCAAATATAATGGTAAAAACTATTAACCGTCCCATCATGTTTGAAAAGGCGCTTTGCTTTGTGCGAATGACGCCAAACAGTAGAGCGCCACTCTATTTTAGAGATACCAATCAAAACACTTTTTTAACATTTATTTTACTATCTTCCGTCCACGGCTTCGCACTCTTCGTACCCGGATAAAAAGTTCTAGAAAGTGTTAATCCAGTACCTCTAGAACGAGTAGTGCACAATTCGAAAACTTTCTTGGTTTACCATATCGAGCTCAATTTTAATGTACGTTTTTTGGAAATTACGCAACTGGTTTTAAGTAGAAACTGATCGAGCAACGTAGGTAATGTAATCTTCTTGCATATTGCTATAATTATCAGGTAAAACGGTGAGGTAATTAACGAATAAAAAAGGTATTTCAAAATTGAGATCGATATAGTAGGTAGGTATAGTTTAAAAGTTTTCGAATTGTACAACTCGTACTAGGCCCTCTGGTCACAAACTAGTAGTAAAGTATACTAAAATCCGAAATCCGGTCAACCGTTGCAGAGTTGAGTGGGAACAACTCACACACAACAAACATTTGCATTTATGATATTAGGTACCTACCCCCTTATTCATAACTAAATGTAATTTTATAAAGCTCGATAAAGGAACCTTGTTTTAAATGTAATTAAAAAGAGTTGATATATTGTAACAACATTTTAGCTATCCGAGGTTTAAAGAAATGTTATAATTAAGACGGTTAGTGTGATGTGATCTGATCCGCTTTTATCGCATCTTTTTTAGTCTAGATTAGAAGATGCGAAGGCAAGATCTCATTCGCACGACCATTGTAACAACGAAAGTTAATAAAAATGGGGAAGCATCAAGCTACAGCATTGTTTGTACAAATATATTTATAGCATTAGATGACCCGGTGAACTTGACTCCACCTAAAAATGATTTGTAGTGTATCCAATAACAATTTTATTCGATTTTTGGGTGCTCCTATAGGTTTTTATAATTTTTTTTGTTCCCAAATATTGAGGCGAACAAAAAAAAACATATTATTCAAATCAATTGAGCCATTTTTGAGTTTTTGCGAAACTAACTCATGGAAATTGTTTTTTAATCTATAGACTAGCTTCCGCCCGCGGCTTCGCTTGCGTGGTACCAGGATATTTGTTAATCCAGATCACAAATTCCAAGTTTCATTAAAAAATCTGTTCAGCCGGATTTGTGTTTTTGGCGTGGCGCTAAAAAGGTTAAAGCAATGTTTTGCAGAAGTAAATAATGTCATTTGTTCATACTAAAAAAAGATCAAAAAAATATAAAGGGCAACACAATTTTTTGTAGGTATTTTTAGCGTACCCACAGGGCACGGAAATGTGTTTTTGGCGTGGCGCTAAAAAGGTTAAACCAATGTTTGAAGTAAATAATGTCATTTGTTGATACCAAACAAGATAAACCAAAATTTGCATATAAATTGTAATCTTTTACATTACAATTTATATGCAATATTGACTTTTTCATAATTTTTTTAATTATGCTTATAATAATATTTCTAGTTTTGTGAACTTGTATAGGTACTAAATGTTCTTGTCTGTTTTTCTTTCTATTTTATACCGCATACCTAATATAAGTATGTTGCATACTCAATTTTATTTTATGTTAACTACTGACGAAATTAAGTGTAAAAATAAATGAACTTTGAACTATTTTGACATCATCATACTAATCAGCATTTGGACCATTGCTGGACACAGGTCTCCCCTAATGAGCTGCGTTACGCCCTGTCCTCGACATATTTAGGTCAAAGCGATCAGATGATCAAAATGATAAATGGATGAGATGGATCAGAAACTTTTTTCTGTATTTAGACATATGAGCGGTTAAATTGCTTTGGCAGTTTTTACAGCAGGTTGCAAATGCGTACCTTCCGAAGCACGGAAGCGCTTAGATCTACATAAATTGCCATTACGTCACCCATCCGAGTAGTGACTGAGCGGAGTGTTGCTTTTACCAAGATGATCTGCGAGGACCACTGGAGTAAGCCCCGAAAGAGTGCTTTTCTGCACTGTGAAAACAAGAACTAAGGCGACAATACATGTCAAACCTCCCTCTCGCTCGCATTATTAAACATTTTTGAAGATATAAAATCACTGAATGTAGATATGCAAAATAGCAAACCTTCACGGCCTAGAAAATAACAATACAAAGGTTCAGCAATAATATCATTTTGATTGACGACCTCTGTGGCGCAGTGGGCGAAGGTCCGCCTGTGACGCAGAAGGTTGCGGGTTCGATTTCCGCTGCGGGACAAATGTTTGCATATTCTGCAGATATTTGTCTCGGGTCTGGGTGTTTTCTATGTATTATATGTATGTATTTACAAAAAAAAAATATGTATCTATGTAGTATATCAATCATGTGGTTCCCATAATACAAGCTCTGCTTAGTTTGGGGCTACATGATGCTGTGTGATAACGTCCAGGATTATTTATTTATTATTTTTATTTATTCTATCACGTTCTTACCTAAAAACTTGCACCAATGTGATTTGCAATTTTTTTGGTAGGATAACGTATTGGGTTCAACATGATATTCTTGCTGAACCTTTGTATTGTTATTTTCTAGGCCGTGAAGGTTTGCTATTTTGCATAACTACATTCAGTGATTTTATATCTTCAAAAATATTGAATAGTGCTAATAGCGGAGGGAGGTTTGACATGTATTGTCACCTTCAGATAGCAAAGCTCGAACAGCTAGCAGGCCTTGAAAGTTGGAACTATTGTTACAGGTGACAACAAGTTCCTATAATGTATTGTCCTATATTTATTACCACATGGGTAGGTAAGTACATAAATAGCATACACAAGAGAGCAATATAATGTCTAACTAAGAAACGTACGTCTGTTATTTATCTAAGCTAATGTCTCATCTCCGAAAAAACTAATAAAAAGTCCAGACAAATATTTAACTTTTTTAATAGGGATAACTTAGATAATATGCAAGGGATAGTCCCAAGGATTTTTTTTCTTCTAGTGATAAAAGGATACCGCCGTCCGCGAACGACGCAATCACATATTATCTGCTCAATAAATACAGTCAACAGTAAGCATAATCTTAAACAATTTAAATCTGTAAATGATATTTAGTCATTTTACAACTCTGCGTATTAACTGACGAAGTTTCGAAAACTAAAAAAATGAGTCCGTCACCGGCCTAGCGTGCGCTAGAGGTGGTCTCTGGGTGCCGCCGACACCGGCTTGTTAGGGAACGGTCACTGCGCCTGGGAGGCGGGCGCGTGACGCGCGCGGCGCGGGCGGCGGCGGCGCGGCTAGGAGGAGGAGCCGGCGCCGAACATGTTGGCGCTGAAGCCGGCCGCGGCGGGCGGGGGCGCCGCGCCTGCGCCCGCGCCCGCGCCGCCGCCCGCGCCGCGCGACTTCGGCATCGGCGGCTGCAGGTACTCGTGCCGCGCCAGTCCGAACACGTCGATGCGCTCCTCCTTGCGGTACGCCAGGCACGCGCGGATGAAACTCTGCAACGAAACCGTACCATCTTAATATCTTATTCGCTAGGAAGTAGGGATGATGCCTGGGTAGAAAAATAATAACTCTAATTAGTCCGTCAATTAGACTATCAAAAAATATTGGACACGTATTTTTTTTATTTTTAAAATCAATGGAAATCGACAAAGTTATAGAGCGTCAAAGTTCGGGAGTGGCGGCTCGTGACGTCACTTATATGTAAAAAGTGTACTTACCGTGACGTCACGCGGTACTTCAACGCACTATATCTTTGTCATTTTTAATTTAACTGACAAAAGAAAAAATATGTGGCCAATATTTTTTGATAATGTAAATGACGGACTAATTAGAATTTTTCAGGCATCTTGCCGAGATGACTTTGCTGAGATCCATTACCATATAGTCAAAGGACCATTGAGGTAAATAACAAGAGATGCAAACCTCCTTAACAAGTGATAAAAATATAGTAACCACTTATTGATGGCGAAGACGTAGCTTTGAAACTAATTGTGATTTTGAAGTAAACATATATTTATCTCTTTTATTTAAACTGGACTGCTTCGAGAATGGCAGTTGATTTTATAGAGATAACTATAATGCTTGAAATAATAAGCTCGATGTTGCCTGATCTCGATTTCTTTCCCGCCCGCGGCTTCGCTCGCGTGGTTTCCCGATAAAAAGTCGCGTATCAGTTAATCCAGGCCATAAACTACTATGTATATTTAAAGTTTCATCCAAATACGTTTCATCCAAATCCGTAGTTTTTGCGTGAAATATTAACAAACATCCACACATCCGTACTCACAAACTTTGGCATTTATAATATTAGTACGAAGTAGGATAGGATTATAAATCTTAGATTTTCCCGTAAGTTTGGAATAACACTTTAAATACACAAAAGTATGTAGTTTTTACGTTTTCATAGAGTACAAATTGTCAACAGTTAATTATCACCATATAGCTCAAAAGTTAAGAAAAAGAGAGTTAAGAAAGTTAAGCGAAATTGTGGAGAACTGTCCCAGAAGCCATTTAATAAAGAAGTGAAGTAAAGTGAAGTTATGTTATGATGCCGTGAAAGTAATTATCGGATTCGATTCGGAATCTTTTCGAATATTTTAATGCCCCTAAATCGATACTTTACGTGTGACAGACGCTATTATATTTATATGTGGTTTATGCATACCTTAGCCTCGTTGCTGACTGTGGGTTTGTTAGCAAACTGCACCTCGGTGGCCTTCAGGATAGTATTCTCCTCGAGAATGGTGGCTTGACTCTGGTTGTGTCCAAACGGCTTCTTGCCGTACAAACACTGGTAGAATATCACGCCAACACTCCACACGTCCACCTTGCTGCTTATCTTTGGTGGGTTTTTGCCGACGACGAAACACTCCGGTGGCAGATACCTGCAAGTATTATAAAATAAAATAAATAAATATAAGAGACATCTCACACGGTCAACCGATCTCAAACTAGGCTGAGCCTGTACTATGGGTGCCAGAGACCGTATTGTTACTAATAAAACACTCTGACACAGAACAAGTATCCATGTTCACCACACAAATGTTTGTACTGGATGGAAATCGAACTCATGACCTGCAGCTCAGAAGACAAAGCTACCACCTATTTATGAAGCCAGTCAAAGCCAGAAAAATTATAACTATATTCCATCGAGATAATATAATTATCTCGATGCTATATTCAGGTAATTTTATTACAAGCTTTTTGCCTTTAGGACGAGTAGATACTTTTTTCTGGATAAAAGGTTTTTTTGAAAAGGACATATGAAGGGTTCATATGTCCTTTTCTATACCCCGAAAACGTGTATGCGAAATTTCATAATGATCGGTTAAGTTAAGATCAGTTAAGGCGTGAAGGCGTAACAACATACAAATTATAATATTAGTTAGAATTAGCCTTTCTCACCCATGGTACTATCGATACTAATTGTAGTGCCACGGGTAATATTTTTTGCCCATAGTACAGCCAACACCAACCTTTCTGGTGGTACTAAAGGACATTGAATACACGCGGGGTGATCGGCTAACTCTGTTGCAAACAGAAATGATTGACACCCAACCTGTTTTAACAAACTGTGACAGTTTCTCAATTGACGATCATTGAATTTCGACGGATGAAATGTCAAAGTTTGTATAAACAGAATCGGTGTCAATCACAGATGTAGGAAGACAACTAGATATAGTCTTAAAATTCAATACGGCTGATATCTACTTTCTTATGTCCAATATCATCAGTTAGAAAGGGATGCATACATATATCAATGCTACTTCAAAAAATTAATCGTACCAGGGCGCTCGAACAAATTTCTACGCAGGTTCATACAAATGCCCTGGTACGAAGTCGTAGAAATCGCATTGAGATAAAGTAAGCATCTCTTTTTAGCTAACATATATGGACATAAGAAATTAGAGATAAGCCGTATGAGTTAATGTTCAGAGCATAAATGAATTTCAAGACTTCTTCTATGCTTTAGTCCTATTTCTTTGGTGTCAATCATTTCTGTTTACAACAGAGTTAGCCGATCACCCCGACGGTGTAACTGGAGGTATGGATCAACGGTGGCAAGGTAACGGGGGCACTTTTACTAATATAATTCAAGTCCTCTTTTTAACATAATGCCTTTGCAGAAGTTAAATTGAATCTGCAGCTTTATATCTCATTTAAGAGGCTTTTTAAGTTTTGTGAAAAATTAAGATGTGAGTTTTTTTATTATTATTTATTGAGAATTTAATCATAAAACGCCTCAGGCCGTATTGTAGAACAAAAGGCTATTGAACTACTTGCTGAAAAAAAAATTAAGAGCTTAGTAGCTTAGTACCTTAGCTACACTTGCGAATACATGGAGAAAGAAGAGCTTAAACCACTTTGGTTACACTTGCGACATTCAGCCTAAAATTGGATTTCATACAGAATTTCTTTAAAATCCTAATGACCTATGAACGACTGAATATCGGGAACATACTGAATAGGCGTCAACATCGCCTAGCCACCGTTGATTCATACCTCCACACCTCTTACACCTTGTCTGGTACACAGATAGCTCATTAGACGCATATATATTAATGTGGGTTCAGTTGCCACTACGGTAGCTTTTTCTTTTGTCATTGCTTGATATGACTTTCTTTTATTGCCATGACTTAAGAGAAAATTCGTACAGTAATTCATCATAATCATGGATTAATTGAAAGTATGTGTAAAATGGAATCAACTGCCAGCGTCTGTTTTTCCATTGATTTACGACCCTAATGGCTTCAAAAAGAGAATTAATATCTTCTGGGAAAACTTGCCCTATCGTCGCCCTCATCTTCGCCCACGCAAACCTCGAGGTCAAGAGCTGGCCCATAATAAATAAAAAATATAATAATCTAATTTCAAAATTATATCGTGGACAATATGAGATCGAATCTTTGAAGAAAAAAAAGTAATAAAATGAAAATAAAATTATGGAATCAAATTTACCGACTGACAATATACAAAGAATAAAGAAATAATGATTATTATGAGCCTATCTTACTGCAAGGCCTACCAATCCCTTCTCAATTCGCATGCTGTGTTTACCTCTAAAGGGTCGTACTGTTGTTTGTAACAGGCTTTTATTTTCTGATTATTTGTGTAACATCCAGTTTGGCAAAACTTATTAAAACAAAATGGCGAAGACCCCACTTCCTTCTAGCCACCTGCACCTCTCTTTAAGCCTCCTCTCCTCAATGAAATAAGCGAATAAAATAACTAACCAATAGGTACCGGCCCCTTGGCTGGTCAAATCCATGCCATGATCCGGATTATAGTTCTCCTCGTCCATGACCTTCGATAGGCCGAAGTCGGTGATCTTGATCTCGCCGCAGACGTTACCCTCGGTGAGTAGGATGTTGCCCGGCTTCAGATCGTAGTGGATCACAGGGGGCTTTATCTCGTTCAGGTATTTCAGAGCAGAGACAACTTGCATCACGATCGAGCGCGCCTCGCGTTCTGGGATAGTTTTATGCTGGAATTGAGAATTAGCTTTTTGAATACAATGTTTTATTGGTATTTGACGTCCTCGTTGGTACAATAGGTGAATAGTCGGCTAAGACAGATGCCAGAGCTTTGACTCTTGCTGCAGGACAAATATTTGCGTACACAACACCAACAACAAGCAAATACCAATTCAGTGAAAATTCACCTTTAACAGGCACTGGGCATTGGAAAATATTACCATTGAAACAATTATTGTATTAGCCCTGTAGCCATTTTCGGCGGTCAATACCAAAATTAATATATTTAGAGCATAATTATATATTTTATATACTTTATCGTAAAAATTTTATATGACACAATATGTAGCGGAAATTTCCACTCAATGATTCTAACTTACCTGCTTGAGATAAAAATCGAGATCATGTCCATTACAATATTCAAGTACTGTACAAAAAGAATTTCCGTCAATTTCAAATACATCATAAAGTTTAACAATACGGGGGTGATCTAAAGCCTTGTGGATGTTGTATTCCCGCAACGCGTGTCTGTAACAAAGAAATGAGTGATGAATGATTTTAAAACACATAACAGTAAAGAACAATCGGCGGATATAGTTCTTTGGAATTTCTTCTCATTTAATTCGAAGAAACTTACACTGGGTTTACGCTCTTGCAACAATGGTTTGTTTCGCAAGTTGAAACTGATAGAACTTACAAGGGATAGTAAGGAGTTCGGTCTCATAGAAATATCCCAAATATTAGAAATATAGAATCATCAGCGTAAATACGCTAATTTGATGATAATAAAAAATACAACAACACCTGTCTATACCAGTCCACTGCTGGACACAAGAATCTCCTAACAAGGGGGCCCATAATGCCCCCGCTGGGCATGCGAGTTGGAAATCGCAGAGTTCAGCTTCTCGCAAAACCGACGCTGCTGGCCGTCGTCTTTTGAAACTCTTTACACTCCAAAAATACGTAAAACATAGTTAAAAGTACTACTGATTTGTATACTTAAAAGAATTGAACAAAGATAGCTTGTTGAACATCTTATTTACATTTAAATGCACCAAAAATATTATCCCAAAATAAGTAACGCTTTAAAAAATGCTACACGCTATCAATGTTTTATGTAAACATACTAAATCCAATTCCGCATTCAAATATACACAAGTTTCGTTATAGAGCGAACAATCTTATCATAATGTACATTGTACACCTTGTTTTATCGCGCGACCTACAAACAAAGTATCGACCCGATCCGAGGACACACGAGTCAACCGCGTTGCATCTTAGGCTGTAGCTTAGAGACAGCTGAAAACGACGTCAATAGCAGCAAGCATTTCCTATAAAGAAAAGTTTAATCTTTGTTCTTCATTATCAGCCTAATAGGAGTCCAATGTTGGTCATAGGCCTCCCCTAATAAGCGCCATTGCATCCTGTCCTGAGCTTGACGGATCCAGCTTCTTTGTTCTACAATGAAGCTAAAATCCTCCCTAACATCCATGATTTTCGGTCCTACAATATTGAAGATCTATGGACTTACGAAAAATAACATTTTCATGAATCCATGCCATCATAAAAGTACCATTCTACCAGATCATAAGGTCTTGATGAACGAATGCTCTTTTTTAGTGTAGAAACCACAAAAAAGTAAACCCTAAGTAGGTTGTTTTACACCTCTGTGATCGGAACAGTAATTTAGAGGAGATGCGGAACTGACTTACTCAACGTTTCTGTCTTAAACTTTTCTCTATATACCTACCCACAAGAGTTTTAATCAATATAATTAAGAGTATTTTCTAGTTCTTCATGTTCTTACAGCAAAAAAACAAAACCGTTAAAAATAGTGCGATAAGGACTTGGCACTTAATTCTCAAAAACATTCCTGTAGCTAAGCAATTCTTATCGCACTCATAAAACTAAACTAAAAAAAATAAAACAAGATGATGTGATGTCATCATACACGGACTCACTTGATATAGTTGGCCTTCTTGTCTTCTTTCCAGTCTTTGTTTAGTTGGTGCACTTTACATGCTGTGTATCTCTGCTCTCTCAGGTCGAAAGCTTTGTGTACTTCACTGAAACCACCCTTGCCAAGTAGCATTAACAACAGGTACCTGAGAATAAAAGTATGGATTAGACAGGTATTCTTCGAACTCAAACCTCTTCAGATGCACATCCAACCGTTCGCAATGGCCGGACTGTCGGACATCGGTTTCTAAGAAAATAAATATTATCATTTATTCCAGAGAAATACAATGCATTGGAACAAATACTACCAGGGCTACATGGGGCTAGTAAGCAAGCAAGATAGGTATTTTAGTAGTAGTAGGTAGAGTAGGTACTTATATACAATTCAATTAAGGTTTACGAGCTTGGTAATGGTTAGCGTGAGCTGATTAAAAGCTCAAATACTTCGCTATACCAGGCCATCAAATATATATCTACTATCAGAGTAGCTACATGTTTGTATTGTCGCTGTCTTATGGGTCTTGGATTATTCTCATGAATATTCGGTATTGATGGGAAGATCGCGGGTTGAAATCCCACCCGACTAAAAAAATCTCAAGACACAAATTGTACAAAAAGATTTTTAGCTTTTCCATTAGTAGCCTCATGTAACCCGGGCATTAAAGTAGATATGTTTCACAACCTTATAAAGTATCAATTTCCCAGATAATATGTCTATTTTATCGTAAATTAATTCAACTCTTATAATCTATTAGCAAGTGGTGAAACAAATCCATAGAAACATAGAAATAAATAAACTATGAATACGATTGACATAAAACATTTTCCCTTGAGCTAAGAATATTCACATTAACACATAGATTATTCACATGTGATCTTTTATAATTTACCAATAATATTCTAACACTGGTGTACTCAAAACGTGAGGATAGTTAGTGTCTATTATCACAAAGACGATAACAGTTCACATATAGATATTTATAAACTGTTATGTAAATTATTGTAAAGATAAATAAGACTTCATTCATTACAGTAAGAGATTACAGTAAAAACTAGTTGAATTAACCCCGTGTTTTCCCGACCAAGCCAAGACGCATTGGAGAGCACGAAGTTGTGGTAGGTATATTTCAAAACAGGATTTATACCTGAGAGATTATTTACCTGAACAAACACGCATTTACTTCAACCATAATTGCCTTGTGAATAACAATGAAATTCAAAGAACCACCGAACGATGTTTTGTGATCGATCGACCCAAAACTACGCATAAGAAACAATAAGCGGTTCGTAACTTGAATACTTTTATCCATATTAAATCTAAAGCATTTAAACTTTCATATATTTTCAAATCATAAAACTGATCACACTCTAGCTAAAGTCCTACCAATTATTGATAAGCAATAGAAAATAATCCAAGCATTAACATTGTCAATTTAACTGTTTCTACAAATCTCTCTACAAGTTTACAACACCAAGAGCACTTCTGAACCTTAAACATTTTATTTGCAATATCCATGTTCAATTTCACTATCAACTCCCTAACTTTAAAATACACCCAGCACATCAATTTGACATTGGAAAAATATAAAAGGTCCAATTAAACAGCAATTGTGGTGTACATATCAATATTTATATAGTGCGACTTGCATCGTGCATTACAATAAAATAATTTAAACCTACTTCAACTTCATTTTAGACAAAGAATAAAATGAACTAAATGGTACAAAACAAACCAGCAATCATAACAAAACAACACTCAATATCGATAAAAAGTTTGTCAAATCGAACCTGTTATATTTTTGGAGTACGATAAAACGACTGTGTTATTGGTTGATGATGTGAAATGATCATGGATGAATAATGAACGGTACAATGGCTTAAAGTTGCGTCAGGCTGTATTTTAAAGAAAAAAAATTGAAACGTATAAATATTAATTAACGGCCTACAGCGACGTGCCATGCTTTTTGCGATTCAATACAGACACGGTGGCATTATTCTGTATCAATCACTGTGAGCCTATAAACAATAATGAGTATTCAATTGTTTATCGCATCATTGAATATTTAAAATAAAAATAGTGAACGGTGCGGAACAGCGACGTTTACTCCTTACTTTAAAATGTACACTAAACAATAGCACCGCACAACCATACTTCGTTTTTTCTAAAGAAATAGATGTGAAATCGTCTGTTTATTGAATTGAATAAAAGACTGTCCTGCGGTTGGCATAGAGTAGATCGCAATAAGCACGTCATGGTTGGCCTGCAGCACTATTAGAAATCGCTCTATTTTAAGTACAATGAACAGGATATCGCGGCACGGCGTAATCGTAGAGAACTTACCTCTCTGAAAACGCATGTTGGGAACGACTTTGCTCTTCATGGTGCTGGTTCAGTCTCTTAAAGTTACGGAGTTGATGTAGAAAACTGGGCCCAGTCCTTCAAAAAGAAATGATATTATTTTGAAGGACTGGATTTTTGCTACACTCCGGTAATCATAAGAAAAGCTTTGACAGTTGCAACATCCAGTTATATTTACGTAAATAACGTACGTGGCCTTCCAAGATATTACAAGATTATTTTAAACGAATAATTCTTGTTTGCTCCGATTATTATTAATTATTTGGGAACTCCAAACGTCACAGCTGTTCCTAGAACACCCCGAGCATAGTGTGTGACGGTTAGGGTATGGCAACTTACCTTTCAGAGAGCACAGGATGTTGTGAGAATCTACTCTGGTCTTCATTGTGTATCCGTTTCAATTCTCTTATGTGTAGATTTCTTTCTCGCTCTAATTTCTCCATTTCTAGCTGCAAATCTGCGTCCTCTTTTTTAAGCGCGCTTTGTCTCAACTGTAAAGTAAATGAAAAAACTCATTGAAATCACCAAATTGCCAGTTTTATTTAATTATTAAGGGCATACAGACAGTATGACATTCATTAAATTAGAATCAGCAATTTTAGGGTATCTGAAGGTTTATTACTTAATTAGATCAGTCTACACCCCACATGGTTATTGGCATAGGCAAATTAGGGCCTTTCAGATAACACCATATTTGTGTAACTTGCTTTATAGCTTGACCACACAGCTGTCCTAACATTTATTGATGTTAACCATATTAGCTAAAAACTTCGCAATATAATATACTTCTATAATATTTAAAAAAATCGGGTTTCTCACTTTGCAAAAACTGTGCATGATATCAAAAAATTAAAAACTGTTTTATACTGTTCAAATCAAGCAATTTTATTTGATACCCCAATCGACCTGGGAACAACCCCTTTTATTTTTCAACCCCACCATTTCACCATTTTTTTGGTCATTTTTTGGACAGTTTTGATTGAATAAAATGGACTAATTGATTTCTTTAAACTGGACTAATTGATTTCTTTCGTATTGTATGCCACTAGTTTTTCTTATTTTGGCCCTTTTGGGGATGAAAATGAAAATATTTTAGTATTTTAGCTTATGTAGTTCCTGAAATAATCAGCTGTGACAAACAGACGGACGGACAAAGCGGCACCATAAGGGTTCGTTTGACCGGTTCGGTAACGTCACCCTAAAACGGACCCGTTTTGAGAAGCGTCATAGAACGTCAACATTTTTAACTAGAATAAAATCCTTTCTACCGCATATTAGGTAAAAAGGTCATTTGAGTCAAGATAAATATACATATAGTTCTTTTGTGCTCATTTTCCTACCTTTTTAGTTTTTACTCATATTCTCTTTGTGAGTTCGTTTTGAATGTATCAAATAAATGTATTCTATTTTTATTTCTATAGATATCATGCGTCAGTCGACGGAGTATATGCCATGCTTGATGTAGGTGGTAAATAATGGTCACAGGTTACTTACCTTGAGAATCTCATCAGCCTCATAATACTCTTGCGAGGTCATGCTGGGTAGCGGGTCAGGTTTGAGGAAGGTGGGCGCGTCAGTGCCGTTATGCAGCGGCTGAGGTTGCGGGGTGCTTGGCGCGGCATTGGACGTCCGCTTGCCTCGGCCACCGCCACCTTCGCTGTTCACCGGCCGTTTCTTGAAAAGCATCTTCTTTTGCCGATCGATCTCTTCTTTCTCAGCGGTGATTTCCTCTTGCCGCCTGCTCAAACAGACAAATTCTCTTTATAGTTACTTAATATACAGCGCGTTCATCGCCAGTTGGGGGGAATAGATGAAGAATACTAAAAATTTCTAATGATTGGGGTCTAAGAGTTACCAATCTCCCATCTTCGAAACCAAAGCCAACCTCACCGGCCCATGGTACACCTTGTTAGCTAACAATCGGAGCTCTGGCGGCCGACTGAATACGTGGGGTACAACCTAACACCACACCACCACACCACACCAGCCTATATCAGTCCACTGCTGGACATAGTCCTCCCCTAACAAAGGGGAAAATGCCCATAATCCCTACGCTGGACATGCCGGTGCTAACCTAACGCCGGTACAGCTAAATTCACCGACCGTGGCGTCGACGGTCAGCAACGTCGGCAGTGTTAATCATGTAGACGGGCATATCTCCCTCCTTATGGGAAGAGGCATATGTCCAGAAGTGGACTGATACAGGCTGGTGTTGTTGATAAACTGTTATTACTAATGTTAAGACTAACAGCTGTTTTGTGATGGTATTGATATTTCAACACACATGAGAAAAAGTAAGTGTAAAGATCATAATGATGAGTATGTAAAGATGCTGTAATCAGATTATAATACAAATTTTAAAACCGGAGTGGTTGATCAAGAAGTTATTTCAATAAAATATTGATCAATTAATTGCACAAACATGGAATTTGTGAATTAAACTCTTTACTACGTCAATAGCAAAATTTAAGCACACTCGTAATGAAACATGTTTACTCAGCTGAGATAGTTTCTCAAAGCCATTTTTATTTACAGAACCTTGTCACTCGAGCTTCAATTTCTTGAATAGCAAATGTTACGTACTAATTTCGTTACCAACGATTACAATACTAGTTAATATAACGCCTGAATACTGAAACGTTACTCAACGATTTGTGATCGTCTCAACCATTTGAGGAGTTTCTCAGCCGGCAAAATTTGTCAAAGGAAAAATAGAGAAACTTATTTTTGAATTGAGATGCAGCAATATATTTTTAATGTTTTAAACATGTTCATTTAAAGAATAGATAAGAGTAAACGTTTGGGGAAAAATTTGACATGTTTGGGATGCAGGGAGAACTACAATCAGGCAGAATACGTCGTCTTCTCTATCGTGGAGTAGACATAAAAAGGGAGCTGAATCTGTCTAAAACGTCAATTATATCACCATTTAAAAGCTCCAATATTTGAGTATTTGAGTAGCAATTCAGTATTCGGGCTTCAATAATGTCGCGTAATCGCTACTTTCATACAAATTAGTGGGCTTCATTCAAATTCAAAAGCGATTTTCAATTCAAATTGTATAACACGTACAATGGTCAATACGGTTCTTTGTCTCTGAAGCTAGGCTCGGCAAACGGTTTGACCAATCTTAGTACAATCCGACTCAAAAATAGGAACTACTTTTAGCCAAATTCAGAGGAAGGAAGGAGATAAAAGAATACAATCCTATAACTCGTAACATAAAGAATAGGAACCTGAGTATTGTCATACAGTCGGACGGCACAAGAAAGCAGAGAACCTAAGGAGATTACTGTAACCTCGTTATATAGGCTCAAAAGAGACCTAGTGCGAGGAACAGACCTCAGCTAAGGTACATTAAATTTAAGTTTAGTTTAACTGTTGAACTGTACTAAAACTACGATCGACAATATGTACCTATGAGGTGCTTGTAAAGTTTAGATAAACATTTAAAAAAGTAGGGTGTAAGGGATTTTAACCTCCATCTTCAGAACCCGAGCCAACCTCACGTACCCGTGGTGCACCCTGCTAACTAAACGGGGCTCTGGCGGCCGGCTGATTGCGGCATAGCGCAGCCTAACAGGGCAAACTACATGCCCTGGCCGGAACGTCTGCGGTGCATGATGATGTGCCCTGCGATCCCCAACCCGCATATTCAGCGTTGGGATTCCATAATCCCATTATGCCCATGCATATTCCCTTAATTATTGGGAGAGGCCTATGTTCACCAGTGGACTGATATAGGCTGGTGTTGAAGTTGACGTTGTAAAAAAAGTGTACCTTGTGAGTTCTTGAAATGCGTATCCATCAGTCCAGTTCTCCTGAAAGGTGGCACCGACCCGTTGCGTAACAAACTGGCCTAGCCTTAACCGATTCTGCATACATCTCTGTCGGGCTTCTTTCTTTTCAATAGTACTTTTCTCATTTAACAATTTCTTAACAACTTCTATACACTTATTTATGTGTGACTTATGTTGATCTATAACCTGAAAAATATAAGACATATTTTAATGCTTATTACTTCGCTCTTAGGAAAGTTTTGAAGTTATTTTCGGAAGAATAATTACAGTAGATGCTTTATGAAACTTTTATTTTCTAGACTGTGTAACCAAATGTAGGAATTTCCAAAACTCCACTACTAGAGATGGTTTATACAGACCGACAAATAAACACGAATTTCATACCTAGATGTTCCATAGTTCACAAGTAAAATCAATCTGACATTTTAAAATTAATGCAATGCAATAGATTAGACACTTTAACATGGTCACTGGTTATGGTTTCTGCAATGAAAATAGGTATCCGATTCATATTCATATGTTATGAAAATTTATGAGTATACTTGCACTATGAATAAAATATAAACCACGCCGGTATCTTGCATAAATGTTAGTTATAGTGGGTGTGCCAATGGGTTAAAGTTGGGTGTAAGGGGTTCCAATCTCCATCTTAGGAAACCAAGCCAATCTCACCGGCACGTGATGCACCCTGCTAACTAACACGGGGTTCTGGCAGCCGGATGATTGCGGTATAGCGCAGCCTAACACCGGCAGAGCTGAATTCCCTGACCGCCAACGGGCAGCAAAGTCGGCGGAGCGAGAAACTATGCACTGCGATCCCCATCCCGCATGCTCAGCGTTATTATGTGCATATCCTATTTAGGGGAGATCCAGCAGTGGACTGATACAAGCTGGCGGTGAAGATTATATAAATACCTTGCTCTGTGCTTGCACTTGATGTTTCAGTTCTTCATTAGATCTCGTTAATTCATCTATTTTATTATTCCTTAGCTCTAAGTCTGAAGATGCCTGAGTTTCCAACTCTTGTATCCTCTGACACGTCATATCTGTTTGAACCTGCAAAAATACCACAAATTAGAACTTCTATACTTGTATAGCAGTATACTATACGTTCTGGAAAAATGTGATCTACGGTGCAATGCTTTGTGATAGGTAATGGTTAACACTTAACATCAGGTGGGCCATGTGCTTGTTCCATCTTCAAGTAGTATAAAAAAAACTGAACTGGTAATTAGCAAAAGTAAGAAAACTAAAACACGACTACAAGACGAAAGATGACAAAAGTAAAGAAATGTTTGGTATTTTTTCAGGATAACTCATATTCGGATATCTATATACAAATGTCAATTATGGCCTGTAATTCAACTCAACGAATCGATTAACGATTAAGTTCAGTAGCTAATAGAGGCATAAGAAATCCCAAATAACATTATACCTGCTTAACAGTAGAGTGTGGTCGTTGCTGTGACGTAGAACGTAAAAAGTCTGCCCCTGAAGACATCAACGAGGAGGGTGACGGTGGGTACTGGGGAAACAAACAAAAGATATTACTTATATTAGGCCAATATTTGATCACGCACTTCAATTGGAAGGATATTTTTTTTTCAGTTTTATAGAGTGTGCAGAGTAACTTGATTATTTTGCAGAACGTCAAAGTTAAACAAGTTCAGTATTTGTATGATTGTTCGCAAGGCTGTAAGTAATGGGGTGTTAGGGGTTCCAACCACGAACTTCGAAACTCAAGCCTGCCACGCCCGTGGTGCACCTTGCTAACTAACAAACGGGGCTTTGGAGACCGGAGGGTTGCGCCAAAGAGCAGCGTCACAGCTTCATTCCCTGACCGCCGACGCGCAGCAGCGTCAGCGGTGCTAGAAGCGTTAAGAAGAAGCTGTGCCCATCGATCCCCAACCCAGCGTGGGGATAGTAAATTGATTTAGGCTGGTGGGTGGTGGTGTTGTTGTTTGTTGATCGCGAAGTAAATATTGGATCCGTGCATTACCGAGCTTTGTTGTCAGACAGCCTTCAACAGGCAAGAGGCAGCTTAAAAACTTCCATCACGAGTTGGCCACTAGACATGTTACTGCATGTTATATACGTATAGTACCTATGGACTGTCGAAAAGCGAATCGATTCAGTTTGTTTTTGTCGGATTTTATTTCGATGAATCTCTGAAACGCTATTCGGTAAATATTTCGTTAAAGATTCGAATTCTATTATCTAATGTTTTCCTGTTCATCATAAACTCCACTCAATCCAAGCTTCCGGGAAACTACGGTTTCTCAAACGTTCAAAAAGTACGTCTCACGTTGATAGTAAACACAGACTGATACCGATCAGTAACAGCATCAGTAGACTCACCATAGGGTAGTTGGCGCCTTGCGGCGAGGGAGATTTGGCGCCCGTATGCCGCACAGGGCTACTTGAGGGGTGCTTAGAGAAGTACTCTCTAATATTCTTGTCAGAAGAGTTATGCCGCTGTTTGCCGCCGCCGCCGCCGCCTCCGCCGCCGCCTACACCTTCGTCTCCTGAAACATTATACACTTGAGTTATAATAGTGGTTCACCCTGAAATAAGATCTAACAATGCCTTACACATAAATAACTGAACTTCTCTAGGGGTATTATTATAAACATTGGAAATCCCACCGAGTCCGTAAATTTTTGTTCAATTGCATTTCAATTCAAACTGATTTTTAAGATCTTAAAATTTACGGATTCTGAAGAACACCTACTGTTTCTGGTTGGCAGATAGAAAATGCCTACAGCATTAGGCCCACCTTTTGCAATATATTTTAAGTATGTGCAATAAAGTTTTCAAATAAACAAACAAACGCCATGACACGAAAGCGCATCACAACACAAACCCCGAAAAAATAGTGTAATTCGTCACTGTCGGATACGTCTCGGAAAGGTTTCGATCGTTTGAAAATACCCCTGCTGGAGGGAGACTACGATGGATTTTTAGGATCTTAGAAGCTGCTGATGGTGATTCTGAAGTTCATCACAACACAACACACCCCAACACAATAATGTATTTCTGGCTCAAATGTCATCTTTGAATTGAAAATACCTCTGTTCGACTGAGACATATCTAGACATGTACTAATTCTCTGATTAAGCTCTTGCTAATCAACATTTGTCAGAGCCAATTTTGGTCTAGATAATATAGCGATTTCCACGTGACCCAATCAAACCAAGATCTGGTTAATCATCTGGATTTAAAACCAACATTTGCCTGCAGCTATGGCCCCGGGCAACCAACATTCTGGGTTCCAGAAACATCGCATGCCATACCTTTGCCAACGAATTTTACTTTGTACTTGTATTTTTAAACTTTAAATGTGAAAATCATACCTTTTCGTTTTCTTTTCCTCTCAGGTATTGCTATCGTGGGAGCGGCCCCACTAGGGGGCACTAGGGTAGCGGTAGGAGCAACAGTGGAGCCTCGCATAGCGGCCGACTTCTCTGGAGTTAGAGCATCTACTTCCTTAATTTCCTTATCACTATGAGATGACCCTGAAACAATAATTTATTTTATTTAAGTATATACTAAAATTGAAAACCTTAAACCCAATTGATTTGGATCAGAAAGGGGTTGTTTTAAACCTATGCCAATGTTTTGCAAGGGCACTAATATAAGCCAAAACAATATTATTAACTAAACTTATGAATGTCGTAAAGTTTTTCAATTATTTGTTTGTACAATATTTATTGTTTGTATTGATGCAGCTATCTAATAATTATTATTATATTATTTAAAGGTGGTCTGCAAAAAAGATGGCAGCAACCACGGGTCTGGCCCAGTACCTAACATTCATGCCTGGGTAAGTCAGAATGTTACGTAAATTTATAAGACAACTACACAGTATTCTGTAGTGCATTTTCTAAATCAAAACTTAATTTGCCTAAAAATAGTAAAACCTACAAGATGGATCTATCAAGGAGCTGTCAAATTCATTTTAGTTTTAGAAAATATACAAAAGAATTAGGTACCTACCACTAATTGTGGTGCCGTAGCGTAGGTATTACTGCTGAGTCTCCTTTTTCCAGTGATGTTAAAACATCGAACATTTGACTGAAATGTCTAGACGGACACGTTACTATTTTCTTAATTTGACGAGTTAATTATCTTTTCGATGGAAATAAATTCGAAATGGAATCAAAGTTAACATGTCAACATCAACAAAATAATAATATCAGTCTAGACCGTATGTGTAGTATGTAGGTATAGTGTAGTGCTCCTAAACAGAAGGATAACATTTGACACGAAGTCAAATGTTCGGTGTTTTCACGTCGAAATAGACGCAGCTTTGACATCTTATTTACTGTCGTTGACTTCACTAACAATACTCTACTCACTCAAAAGAAGTGTCAAACTTTTAGATGGATATAACAAATAAAGACAACATAATTACATACTTGTGTATCAATAAAATGATCAAGTGTTTACGTGTTAAACTTTGAAGGTATGTAAGCATTAAACTCACTTTTAGTCAAAGAGCTCAGTAGGCCGATGTGGTTTATGTTAGCTCCGCTTTTATAATCATGCATTGTGGCACGCAACTGTTTTGTTTCTCGGGAAGAAAAACGGCACTTTCTCGGTTCTTATTCGGCATCATACACAACATGTGACGTCACTATCCTCGTTTGATTAGTTTTCTTTCACATTATTTACTCCTTTCTCAGGTTCATGAAAGAGGTTAACATTCCAGCAAGAAGCCGGCACGTAGTAAACACTTGATGCACTGTTCACACACAACACCATTTTGTAGCACTTTTAGCACAAATTCACAATTTACCTGTGCTCATATTGGAGTCCTGACTATGTAGTGGTTGCCCCGTGTTGACAGTGGTTTGTGGTGCCATCTGAATTTGTGACCCAGCTGACATCTGTAAAGAAAGATGGCGTCTTTACATATGACTCGCCCAGTTTCCACCGATTTCACTCGTGTTTTATCACTTTATTTAAGCGAAGTTCCACGTTTACTCACTAATTATGCGTAATTCATTGTGTTCTATCAATTATTTATCTATTTTCACTTATCCAAATAACCTAACCAGTTTGACAACTTGTAAACGGATCGCTAGTCTCACTCGAGTCGCGACACTCGGACGGATACGCATCCGCGGGGAGCGGCGGGCGGCGGGGCGAGGGGGTGGGAGCGGAGATCGTCACGAAGTTCGCTCCGAATGAAATAATAATAATACCGACCGACCGACAGACGAGGCGCCATTTTACAACAAGGATACAAGGCCGCAAGCATTATTCAACTCGTATAAATTCGTAAAAAAAGATTTTGCTTACAACATTCACCACGTTATCGCAAACCAAGCAGAACAATGTATAGGTACCTGCCTACCTGCTTTTACAAAATATTTTACCGCCTTACTAATACTTCGTTCGTATTCGCGTACTTTATACAAGGGTCAACAGCCTGCGATTGCTATCATCGTGTTTGTCGGCTGACAGAATAAGATATTGAACAAATACCAATTGTACCAAAGGTTGGGATTACTACAATTAATAGAAGTAAAAGAACAGAGTATGGTTTTGTTATGTAAATAAGTAATTGACAACATAAATTTTAGGCGACCGATTGGCTTGTGTCGGAATCGTTCGTACCTCCATCTAAACCGAATTTACAAGATGAAGTTTTAAACAATATAACAGGCAGTGTACAAAGCCTAACATAACTACAGGTTAGGTACTAAACCATCGACTTGGCCAATTATTCCCACAATGAGGTGGCACTGTGAGCGTGGCGCGGCGCGGGTGGCTAGCGGGCGGCGGCATGCCACCGACCGCGGTAGATAAAGTACTAGGTAGGTAGGTAGTAGCTAGAGAGTACCTATAGAAGGCAACCTATAGCTACCACAGCGGCACCGAACGAACGCGGCGCTCGTGCCCCACAACAAACTGCTTAGGTACTGGGTGTGTTACGTAGGCGTTTGTCGTCTTCGTCACGTTGCCCGCTCCGCTCTATGTATCAACATTTATATAAGACCTTACGGCTTCAATTAAATAAATTATCTATGAATCGACGGACCTTTATTAATGTGAGCAGGCAAGGCACCAACAAACACTACTACATGGCGTCAAAAAAGAGGCTCTATGTTCGACTGAATGTATTTTTCAGGCATGCTATAAACTAAATTTAAAAAATAATTAATAATTTGTTATCGTTAAAATAGCGCTCAAAATAATTTAATTTCTAGGCTTAGTATTCTAATCAAGGTGTTTACATTTTTAAGCCAACTCTAACTTTATTGTATTGATGGAAAACTAAACATTCACAAACTGTCCAATAGGATAGGTTCGATAGGTCAGGCAGGATGTTTCTATTCGTTTCTTATCTCCAAAATGTGAACTGAGAGTTGTAGCAATCGGAACATTAGAAAACACAATATCGGAAATTCGGAACTTATTTCGATTGCAATACAAAAGAAAATAATACGGATAACATCGTGCGAGCAACCATGTGACGTATTGATTTATCATAACATGTTTAAAAGAAACGGAACATCAACTCAATTGAATCAACTAGAAAGATGTACGTACTTACGTACTTAAGTGGAAAAAACATAACCTACTATCAAACGAACAAACTAAAATAGTCGAACAAGTAAATGCCCATATGACTTCAATTTAACCACCAAAAGATAAGATATAAAGTACATAAGAGATTAGAATTTTGTAGTATACTGAAGTAATAATAATTAGTATTCACTATTTCTTTTGATATAAGAATAATGAAATGAACATGATATAACTAATAATGAAGCTATAAAAAAAAGAAATTATTTGAGAATCCTGTATTTGAATCACTAATAAATAAGAAAGCTCCATCTCCCGCGACCCAACCCTTCAGGAGGCAACGGCAATCAATACTCGGTCACATCTCTGTCCCCCGCATTCATTGTCGAAGCGCAGTAATACGTACGGTCCCCAAAGCCCCTCTTCCGTTGGTATACAGCTGTGTGCTCTTTAACCCAATTTTCTTGTTCAAAGGGTAGGTGTATGAGGGAAGGAAAATCATTCGCAGCATCTATACACAGACACAGCTATAATATAAAAAACTGTTATAACCTTAGACCCGTGAGTAAAAAAATATTCCCTTAAGTGTGAGCTAAGCTCTTTAAATACAAATAATCTGTAAGTTTATTGAAAGCCCGGTCGTCGTGGAGGACTTTTTATTAAGAGAAATGTTCATTCTGCGTAGAGAACTTCTACTGGCTGACAGGGATGATGATAGCTTAGCATAACTCACCGGCTAATATATTATTTATTCAAATCTTTTACCTGTGAAATTATATTTAAGGCACAACGTTCCCCAATAATATGAAAGAAGAAAAAACATTGCAAGAAAACACGTAACGCAGCTGCGCAGCATTCTCTTGCTAATCAGTTAAGTACCCCAAACTTACTAAGGATTACTTTTAATCATAAAGAAGTCAATTCAAATGCAAAAGTTTATTGAAGTATTAAAAAACCTCCTACTCTAAATCCTCATTTCTCTTCCCTGCTTCATCATTGGACTCTGATTACCATGTGGTAGATAGATATCTATGTATACTATATTTGACCTTGGCTCATTGAGGCTATTTCAAAGAGCCCAAACACGATACCTCTGACATAAGTTGCTAAGGAATTGGGAACCTCGCCGATTCTAGGTGATGCTACAGCATCAACTCACTTAATGTTACCATGACCTTGGAATATCATTGAAGTAACAGGATACCAAATTTCGATCAGACTAGTGGAAGTTGCTTAGATCCCTTCATCAATTAGAAAAGAGCTTATGATCATTTGAAAATCAGTCTCAGATCGAGTCACTTTTCATAAAAAAACTATGCTAACGTTTTTAAAGACTAGGTTATGTGAACACGTTTTAACTCTGCCCCCTGCTACGTGATACCATCGATTGACAGTTACGTACGTTATAGACGACACGAATGATTGATGTATAGCGTATTGCTTTTGCTTTCCATGGAAAGCAAAATAACTAGGTAAGTACGTTTAAATCTTACAATAATTTGTTTACAACTTAACATCCTTTGGCTCAAATGTCGAATGTTTTGAATATCTATTCAAAAACAATTAGTAAATTAGTCAACGATACAAATATAAAATTGACTGCTCGTGTATCAAAAAAATATTTCAAAGAACAAGAAGGTTGGTTCTCTTTGAAGAGCATACCCATTCACTAATGAATCGCATTTAAAAAACTTGGCCTCATAAAAAATATTGAATACCTACCTACCTTTTAACATTAAGTACATTTTTATTAGGTAATTCTGCGTTTTGATTTTGGCTTCATTTATAAATTTTAATTAAATAAACAAAATAATGTTCACACACTTTTTCGTCTCTAAGTAGATGTCAGATCAGAACCAAAGCAAGAGTATCTGCCTACCTATGTGATAGAAAAAGGTGATACATGGCGAATGGGAGTAGGAGATCGAGGTGGGTGCGAGCCGCGTCGTCGGGCGAACAGCGCAGTGGGTCAGGCGAAGCAGTACAGGCGGACCTTGCAATGTCGCGGCGTGACGCTCAGCTGACGAGCCGCCCGCCACCGCGCGTTGCGCGCCGGTCGCCCCGCGTTCATTGCCTCCGCGGCTTCAGACACGAGCGGACGCTCCGTATGCCATAACAACGTAACTTTCATATTTACGATTATTCATATGAAAACAAATTCTGCAGCAGCGAAAATATTGTGTCTTGTCAGTGAATATTTTACACAAGGATTGTTTAGTGAGTGCGAAGATGTGCATTTATTATATTTCTGGAGTGCGGTGACTACCGGTGCGAAAGGTCGGGCTGTGTAAAAATAACTGCGGAACCGGGCGGCTAAGCGGTGGAATGAGGTTTGACGGCACATTGTAGCCGAGGCGGGGCGAGGCCGTGTGCGCCATGTTATAATTTCCCTTCGCGTTGAATGTGCAAACTGAAACGACTGACTGAACACTACGTTGTGCCTACTTCTCTTTCTCTCAGTGCGGAATAGTAATGCCTGTTTTATGCGAGCCATAATGACCATGCCTTTTGGTTTGCGTGCCCAGCCACTTCAGATGAATATAATACAACAATCGAATTCATTCATTACTCCACAAAACGGAGCTCATATAAGTTGCAACTAGCTTGTAACACTTGCTAAATTACGACACAATAAAAATAAAAACTCGGAACATTCATAAACATAATCTCAGTTTCGTTTTATGGCAGTATCAGGTTATTACTATTAAGTTAAGGTGGAGAAGTATTGGGGCATTCTGATTTAGGTAAGGAAACGTTGCATTGGCCACCCGACTTGATTAATTAGTAAATTAATTTTAAAGACTGACTGAATTGAATTTAAGGGTGATCTAGGTTTTTTATACTTTTCAATACAATCCTAAGTTCATATTACTCAGTTTAGTTTACTTCAGTTTAGATTGGCATCTGGAGCCCGGTTCCTAGGAGACGATGGATCGAGACAAAAAATGATGTTTAAATTATTATACATTTAAAATTAAAGAATAGATATTGATATTGACCTAAAAGTTAAAACCATAACGAGTTCTTCGTAAGATAAGATAGGGTAACTTCGTTCGTAGCGAGTAGCTGGCATGGCACCAATCATAATTCGATTAACTACGTATAAAATATTATCACAGAAGAAATTATTAATAGGACATATATACGTTACCGCTTCAGGCCAAAAGCAAGTTGAATGATATCCAATAGGTAAGAAATCATCATTTAGTGAGTTGAGATAAGTATAGTGAAATCAGAAACAGAAGACAGTATCGATTATTTTAACACAATGGTGGATAGGAGCGAGAATAGAAACGAAAAACACGGTCTCGTTTCAAGTATTTTAGCGATAGAGGGGGGGCAGCGGCGCGCGGTGAGCGGAGCGCGCCATCGCTGCCGCCTGTGTCGGTGACCCCGCGGCCCCGTCTTGCCTACCAATCCTACCATACGCTGAACACTACGAGTACAATACGAATCAGTACCTTAGTACCTTACACACCTACTAGCTTCGAGGTCATACATTTCCTAACTTGTTATCTTTACAGCATACAACGGTATTATATAATTATATTTACCACAATGATAATGTACTGAATAAACAATTATACATATATATTTATTTTACCTAGTCCTACGTAGACACACTATACAAATATCATATTTCGGGCAGACTAAACAATAAATCAGGAAGAAAAGATGAAAATCAATCAAAACTAAAGGTCGGAGAAATAAGATAAAAACGAGGATAATAAGAAATTCATAATTAGAAAAGCTTAATACGAGTTCCTGAGTTTTAATTGTAAAGCAAAATTCGATTTAGTGCGTGGGTAGTATTTACACGTTGCTACGATGTAAGCACAAGTCTTGTTATTTTGTAAGTCGGTTATTTATAGAAATGTTTACTCTACAATCTGCTGCAGGGAAGGGGGGACGTAGTTAAAAGAACTCTATTGCAATCGTTACACTCATTTTATTCTCTCCATCACACAGGTTGGAAAGTTTTAATTTGGAAAGAAGATTGAATTCAAACCTATTTCTTACGTGCAATTATTTTATTCCAGGTTATGAATCGAACATTTCTCTCATTTGTAATCCGTCAATACTTACAGCGTTGCGTAACTAAGTAACAAATATTAATCCATCACGAACGTCCAACCAAGCATACAGATTTAGATAGGTAAACTAAAACCTACCAGCTTTCGACGGTGCCCGGATAAAAAATAGGCCTATACGTTATGTGCATTTCAGAACATCCATAATCGTATACAAACTTTCTCCTTTTATAATATTAAATAATAAGATACTATTATAGTGTTGTTTTTATCTGATCTAACAAAAAATAGCTGATCCTCAATACATCACCAACAAAAAATATTTTAATGTAATGAAAATAGCATTAATACGTAATCATCATAAACCTACAGCTAAACAGAATATTTTCCCAACCAATAGCAACTAAATGTATGAACGACGCAGTGTGATCGATATCAAGGTGATATAGCTATTCGTAAGCCTAGTATAATACGTAAGTATTCACCTCACCATAATAAGTTCTATAAATAATGTATGCCATCATGCAACGGTCTGTTGTGAACTAGCGCTACTGTTCAACCAAATTGCTAATGGCATGTATGTAGGTAGGTAAGATAGACGATAGCGAACAGCATCAAATTAAGCAACATAATAATAATTGTACATGTTATCTAAATCTTTATAGAGGGGATACTTTTACTTAAGCCAGAAATAAGAAGTTGTTAGGGACACTCACCATTTTATAATCTGGTGGCCGCCGAGTTTCTACAAGTATCTCCCTTGCGCTGACCTGCAAACACGCGATCAATGCGCTCAATGTAAACCAGCCTATTAGAAACGTCTCCCCACCTATGCCAGCGTTTCGCCGTTTAATATCACAGTGATACTTCCAAGACCAACAACAGCATTACTTTTATCATTCAGTTTAAAAGCATTTTCCACAGGGGGCGGTAGCCTGTGGTGGTTAGATGGGAACTGGATACTCCAAACTCATGTTACGAAGATAATAGTAATTACCTACCTAATACAAAAGATGACAACCTAACATAAGATGTTATATATTGATATTATTATAAAAACCAATACTATCTAACACAGATTTCTTTATAGCATGAGGAAAGTTGTCCTTTGAATAAATTAAAGATTTATTAATAAGACCCTACCCAACGGGAAATGCCTACACTAATATGTTAGTAGAACGTAAGTCACGAAAGTAGGCAGTGCCTATGTACTATTTATGTCCACCCGCCATTTTGTCGTCGAATGACGAAATGATAGTCACACTAACAATCTTAGAACCGACAATCGCATTATCTATCTACCTATACTACATGGTTGATTGGTTGCTAAATAATAGCAACATCATTTATTTAATCTAATGTAATATAAGAACCTTGTTATGAAGGTATTAAAGCGAACTTCTGAAAAATACCTTTCTTTAATTCACTGCACATAAGTTACGTTGATAACTTTACAAAATAAATAATGAAGTGAAACAAGTAAACGTATGGAAAATGTTTATGAAAAAACTAAATCAAATATTTTCGGAACGATATAACAAAGATAATGTGATCAATAGCGCAGATCGTTTCAATCTGAATACCAAATATAAAAACAAAGAATAAAATCAATGCCCTGGCGCGGCCAAGTGACGCGTCAATAGGACTACACGGGGGAGAGATAAGAGCGAGCGGGGTGGGGAATGAGACGAAGTATATAATGGAATTACATACATTCATACATAATACACATCACTTGGTTGCCCGAGAGCACGATGTGTGCACATCGTACGTGGTCGCAACACGGCGCGCGAGGAATGGGGGAGGTGCGCAGCGACAGCGGGGCAGCGGGGGCAGGTGTGACTGGCTGGGTCCAACTACTGAAGCGGTTTGGTTGCGCTATCTCAGATCACGTGATCAACTCATTCGTCGCATAAATCAACCTAAACGAGTATTACAATTTACTTACAACATGAAATGAAACTCCAACATATGAGAGACAAAGCACTATTTAATAACTAAATCGATTATTAGATTTAGTTGATAACAGATCAATTTTTGAACAATGATTACTCAGCTTTACTCTAATTGTAGCTAAAACTAACCATAACTCAAGATAATTCATTCGAAACTAATAGCTTTACCTACGGCTGCTACGGCAAACAACTGACATCACACACAAGTGTTTACATTAGATCTACCTGGAATGGTACCGTAGGAAAACAAATTCACTATCATCATCATCATCAGAAACATACACATCCATATTGGATAATAACTATTTTTTTACCTAACCAATATAAAAGTTTGTCAGTCCTATAATAAGTACTAGCCTAAGTCAAGTTCAGGATTTGCGATAGAAACGACGTTCACATCAAAACGAATTTTTGTAAAACCGGTTCTCTAAAAGGGTAAAGTTATACAGAGGGCCGAGGGGAGCATTCGCGCTACCTATAGTCCTACCGTATCGATCGATTAATCAGATGAGTTTATTAATTTTACAGACTTTATTGCGCAGCGTCGATATCGCGAACTGAGCTAAGTTAGTAGTGATATTTATATTGCGTATGCGCCATGAAAATTTATTTGAGCCTAGGTTGTTGTGCTCGACTCGAAGGGATTTAGAAAAGTATCGGTAATTGCAACTTGCATAATAATGGATTTCTAGGATTAGTGCAAGTGACTGACCTTGGCGCCTAGGAAACGTGCTTCCAGCAGCTCTTGCTTGCGTGGATCCAACGCAGCCTGGAAGTGCTCCATTTTGACGCCAGCACCTGTCCAAAATAATACATTTTTAAACCGCAAACTTCTAAGGCGGTACTGAAGATTAAATTGAACCGTGGACAAATCAAACCTATGTAATATGTAGGTGAGGTGATCTTACTTAATCATGACAATATTTTTTTTCGACTGTGCTGGGAATTTAAAAATAAAATAATTTATGTATTGTCATATTATTTTTTGTTTGCTTATTTTTAGGGTTTTTGATTATAGTTTTTTGTGAACATAAATAGACTTTATTATTGCAGCGGAAGTTAGATCGATCAGTGGCGTGGCGAGACCAATGAGCTTCTTCATCGCAAGCTAAAGTTTAAGGATAAAAAAAAAATATAATGCGAAAATGAATACTAAAATAGAATACCTACAGAGTACTTACTATCATCTTACCTATACCACAAAAAAAAATCTGATTTTTCGTACTCATTTTCATAATATTTTACGTCAAACCTGGAGAAAGTTAAGCTAGTAATGGGGTAAAAAAATATACATAGTTTGCAACTCTTTTTTGCATCTTAATCACACTACCAGCATTCTTTTTACATTGCTATTGGAAGCTACAACTTTTGATAATTAATCGTAAGAAAATCGGTCTTTATCAGGTTAGTGCTGATGATTTTAATAGTAAATGGGTTCCATCAGGTATTTCAGTCACACCCGTCCCAAAATACTTATAAAAGTTAATCCTAAATGAACTATTTTTACTTTTGTCCTGTCCGACTTCCCGAAAGTAAGGATAATGACCGAAACAACATCTGAAAAGTTTTGGTGTTTGAAAAATGGAGTAGTTTTTGTTTAGGAGCTGATTTATACGAGTCACACCCGTCACATGCAGCATCTTTCACAAAAACCATTTACATGCAACATAGATTTCTTTGCAGGGGCTGTAGTGTAATTAACTCTCACAGTACCTGGCACCAATGATGCTAGATTTTATTACTTTTCATATATTTGTCTTGTCAGTATAGTAATTTGATGATATTGGTAGGTTCAACTATTGTAGAATTAAGATTATGTGGTAATTCACCTAGTTAGGACAAGCGCAGAGTCAAGGCGAGTGGTATAATCAAAGGAAAGCATACACCCAGCAGTGGGAAGAAAATGGGTTAAATTACGATGATGATCTTGTGTACCTAGCTAGGTCAGGTATCGATAATTAGTTGATATTGGGAACAAAATAGATGATGTAGAATAATAAATTACAATTATTTACGTATTAAGATTGTGTGTCAATGAGGACAAATTACTAGAAATCACTAATGATGACGTATAACTTGTCCCATTTGAACAAATCCCATAGCTTCCCAACATTGGTGGCCAAGGGTTTTTACGATGAGTTTTCAAGTTTTTTAAAAATATTTTTTATATTTCTTACTTCCAGTACTAAATAAGCAACCACACAAAATAAGTTTTTATATTATATATACAAATAATCAACTTATCACACCCGTCACAAAGACCTGTCACACCCGTCCCAATGTTTATTGGTTGATATAAAATTTAATATATTCATTATTTACCGGCTTCTACTGCAATACTAATAATTGACTTAGTGTTAACATATGTGGTAAATTATTTTATATACTAGTTTATTTTCGTTTAAAATGTAGAGGTATCGGATAAGGTCGCAAGACTTGCTAATAGTTGGCGTCACACCCGCCTCAGGCCTTTAACTGGCCGTATTTTTATTTTATGTTATCTGTAGACCTTTATTTTTTTATGTGTACGTAAACTGCACTAGAATCTACAGAAAAAACAGTATAATGTTGTTAATTTTGACTGCTATTTATAAATTATGGACTCCGATAAAAGTTGAAATGTCATACCCGTCACCGCGGACTGACCCAAATGTAAAACAATAATCCACTTGCCCTTGAAGGGGTGAACGTAAGAATTAGATAGAAGCTGATCAAAACTTGAACAAATACTAATCTAAACGCCTAAACCAAAATATAAAAAAACATTTTGCTAAATTTCCAAATAAAAACCAAAGAGATGCTATTTGGGATCATAAGTATTCATAATTACAACTCTTCAAAATGAGTAGTATTAGTAGGCAGATTTAGACTTAGCCGGATCTTCTTCTATAATATAACATAAATAAAATCCTTTGTCCTGAATGACTCACTGACGGATCAACGCACAGCCTAAACCGCTGATCACAGAGACCTGAAACTTGGAGGGTGTGTTCTTTGTATGACGTAGACATCCGATAAGACAGGATTTTCCGAAATTCTACCCTAAACGGGTTAAAATGGGGGGCACAGTTTATATAGGACAATGTGATTCCTTGGTCCAATCTACTTAAAATTTTGCATAAACATTCTTTAACAGAATTGATGGAAGATTTGTTTCGTATTTTATTGAAACTCGTCGCCTAACGGGGTTAAAAAGGGGTAAAAAGTTATTTTGGGCGTGATTTGCATCAAAGTTGAAATCAATACTCCTGCTTTTGATTAAAACATTTTTTTTTTAATCTGGAGCCACAAACGTGGAAAGTGTCTGCACCAAAACTCGGCGCACGCTGTCGATTGCGAAAACATTGAAGTGAAAAGTTTCAAGCGGTCTAAATTACTGCACATTTGGCATTTTGAAGTTTATTTATGTCAGCGTATTTGACATAAATAAACTTCAAAATGACAAGACAAGGGACCATTTTTGTCAGTTTTCATTTGAAGACTGTATGTGACTCTATAGAGTACTTTCTTATCTCGATGTGCCAATTATAAAATAATTTTAAATCAAAAGCACTAAGGAGTATTGATATCAACATGAACTCCCTGTTACGAGTATCGATGTAGTTCAGTGGTATAAGTTCGTATCGTATGTATGTTTGTTCGAGCATAACTCTCAAACCTGACTACCTTGGTGGTAGTCAGAGGCAAGTGCAAATATTGTGTTTAGCACACATGCCTGCTTACTAAATGCACAGTGCTCACACATAAAAATAGCTCGTTCTCTAGAACAAGTGTGTTTTCAGCACTCATACACTAGACACTGGCACGTTGACTGCGGGCCTCGCAGCAGCGGGTCGAGTAACTGCTCGCGCCCTAGAGCAAGTGTATTTTCAGTACTCAGTGTTACTTAATTTTAGCATAGTAACTCTATACTATGTGGGAAGGACAAATAGGAGATGAAAGTTTGCATGGGAACCAATCATTTCTCAAGTTACGAGTAGGGATATAAAAGCTTATGACACTTATACTTTTTAAGTCTACTGGCTCTAGACTTGGCGACGGGTCGCCAACGGAAAAGGGAGTAAGAACGGGATCGGAAAAGGTAGCGGAAGTGGGAGTGGGAACGGGAACGGGAACGAAAACGCGCCCGGGTACCTAACCTACCCGACCTAACCTGATAATTTAGGTAGTACGTTTTACTGTGTAGGTTGGTACTTTTTATTCCATACATAGTTAGGGTTACACGTAACTTAAAAAGTTTATACACGCACGAAGTTGCGGGCGGGTCAGCTAGTGATACGGTAAAATGCCTAAGAACTGGCGGTAACTGAAGATCTGATAATGGAGTTCATTAATAAACAGAAGTTACGTACGAGTTATACAAACAGAAGTCCATGCGAAATTGGTATTCATTGGGCTCTAAAAACATTTAATTCTCTAGTTTATAAGTATCTATAACCAATGCTGTTGGTGTGGCAGATGGGTTAGTGAACGCCAGACGTATCGGTGTTAGGGAACATCATGTAAATTAATCCTAATAGAATAATAATAACCAAGAATAAAACATTAACACATAAATAATAACATTTTGTAAGATAAGATGAAGGTATTGGTTTTACCCAATACTGTGTAAGCCTACCTTACTATATCCATAACATAAATGCTTTAAAATTATATCTACTTCCAATATATCATCATCATCATCATCATCAGCCTATAGCAGTCCACTGCTGGACATAGGCCTCCCCTAATGAGCTTCTACCAGCAGCCTTTCGCAGATCGTCGCTCCACCTGGCCGGAGGGCGTCCTACACTACGTTTGCCGAGCCGCGGTCTCCACTCAAGAACTCGTTTACCCCAACGGTTATACATAAGTATATAACTTATAAAAACTTCCAATATATATAATTACATAAACTGTTAGTGCGTTAAGGCAAATGATTTTTACAAAAAATATTTTTATGCTTAATTAAAAAAAAAATATGACCCTAACTCTTAAAATAAAAATCAAAATGGGTAAAACATAAATCACATTGCTCAGAGCTTAGAGGCGTGGGATGTTTTGAAAATTGATCTTTCATTTAAGAGAATAGGTAAAAGGGGTGAAGGGAAGCGGGGTTTTGGCGCAATATCTAGAGCAGACAGTCGAGTTGCGAGAAGTTAGGTACAGTTATTTATATAGATACGTATGTACGTTCAATGTACATATCGATCGCCTCCCCAGGCCACTCGCCACTATGATCTCACCTCCATCCATCCTTTACGAATCCCTCCCCCTGCGCCTTGTCCCCGCAGCACCCATAGGATGATGAGGCCTCTTACAAATGTCGTGATTTTAAGAAGCTTTAGATGCCTTATATTCACATTTTATAAAACCCGACAGACCGCAGAACAGTAACGCCAAGACCGATAAGTTTAAAATTTAGGTGATTTAAACTACCTTTTCAGATGAAATGAATAACACCCGTACGTCATTAAAGGAGTAAGATTTTTATATGGATTAATATCCACCAATTATTAGGTAGTTATTTCATTTAATCAAACAATTTTAACACAACATTACAGTATGATACCAAGAACTTTTTTATGTACAAAGTGACCATTTGTAAATGATATTTAATGCACAAAAAATCTAACTTCTTTATTGACATAGGGGTGTTATTCCTACCGCGAAGCGGTTTCGACTTCAAATCCTTCACGACCTTTCTGAAGGATGAATTTGGTAAAATCCTTTCTTGGTGTAAGTAGGCTCCACTAAACAGGGAACACTCCTAATTCAAATCTCCAAGACTTACGGTTTAGGCTGTTCATTTTCAGTTTGTCAGTATTAACAGAACAATTTTAACTCTACAAGTAGACCGTATGTTGTGCGTAGGTATGATGTAGGTTGTCTAGCTTGATTGCTTATTATATGTCATTATTGCATTCACGGAATTTATTTAGTTAGGTAACTACTAGTAGGTATGTTCTAAATTAATGGCAATAAACCAACTACCAATTTAACACACATCTCTGCTATAACCTACTATCAAGAGATGATAAATTTATTAGTTTTAGATTATAGTTTTTAAGCATCAAGATTTTTTTATAGTGGACAGCATTACTTTAAGTTTATTTGGCCAACGACTAACGTTTGATCAGAATAACTCGGAGAATACAACCTATTTAATTACCTACCCATTAATTTGCATTTACATTAATCTCATAGCTGTACCTACCTATCCAGCTAGCTACCAGTGAAAACGAAAGAGAACCTACCTACTTTACCTATATTTCATAAATAGAAAACAAACAGGGTTTAGGCTGTGTTTAGGTTAGAATAGTATTGTAAATTTATGATGCAAGTAGCAGTATTTAGAAAAGTGACTTGTAAAATTTAATAACGCCTGCAGTAGTTCAAGTGACGGAGGCATTAAGCGCCGCGCCGCCCGCCACCGGCACCGCACCGACACCGACCGGTTGGTTGTATTTATTATGATGGTGTTGTTATGTTGTGTGTGAGCAACGAGCGCAGGCAGACGGCCCGCGACCGTCAGAGCAGACAGACACCCACCCTTGCATCGAGAGTTGCGGCGGCCGCGCTCGGATGGACGATCGCTCATCGCGAACGCCTCCTTGAAATGCATCTTCCAACAACACTCCGTAATCCATCCACATTAACGTGTATCATCAGAACAGCACGCCAGTACACAATTCATTCACTGTCACTACGCGTCACTGTTCCATTTAATTTAAAACCGCACTACAGCTATCGTCATCCATTGCCAAACATGATAAAAACGTGCCACATTTCAATTTCTACAAATCGAGCCGGGCACAAATCGTTCGTAGGCACGACTGATGTGACAGTCGGCCTCGGGCGCGGACGAGCGCGCGATACGAGCGGCCGTCGCCACCGCCTCCGCCACGAGACCGGACCTCGCGTCTCGGGGGCGAGGATGCGGGAATCGGCTTCGGCGCAATACCCGTCACGAAAATAATAGGAACAGCGAGTGCACCTCAGAGGCGCGACGCGACGCGGTCGGTGCGAGCGAGACGCGGATAAACACCAGACTGTTTACTTACGGTGTTCGAGCGCGGGCCAGTGTAGCGGGGTGAGGGGCAATCGTGCAATCCGCACTCTGCAATTACTTACTGTTTTTTCACATTTTCATCCTAGGGTGAACGAAAAAAAAACTGTATTCGTCCACACCGTACAATCAACCAAGCAGGTACATGGCCTTTTCTGGAAGAGATTTTGATGCCTACCTCCCTGATTAATTTCCATAACAAAATTTATCTACCTATTTATTACTGTACTATCATAAGCATAGCGAAGCAACATGGCATCATTAATCATGCCGTAAAACAGGCTAATCACGCATGTTAGTCCTACTTGATCTCCTTTCTGAGCTGCCGCCGATGACAGAACCACCCTTAAACTTTTTTCATGAAAGTTCTTGTCTGGTCTATTCATATGTACCAAGAAGTATATTTTGTGCTAAATCATCGTTAAATCGTTTTTGACTTATCGTGTTTCTACTTAGGGTCAAATCAGACCATCAACAGATGTCTCGATGATTCGTATTGTATAATAGTGGTTAGCGATCAATCGGTAGGTAAGCTAAGCTGTGCATCGAGCGCTGGTGGGAGACTGCATTCCGACGACGACGCCCCTGCCCGCAGCCCGCGAGCCGCAAGCCCTCACCCCCCGTCCTTCCGGCGTTCGTCACGTGACGCGACGATTAGCCGCTGAGTGCGCCAATGAGACCGAAATAGAACTTTCTTATAAATATATAATAATATATAAATAAATTTCATCTTCATCTTAATATATAAATTTCTTCTCCAGTAAGTATCTTAGTTCTGAGTTTTCACCATCTGTCATTCTGTCCATCTATTATATGGTTGGTGTGGTTCTATGGTTCTATTTAGGTAGTGATTTGTAGCCTGATAAAAATAAGTATTTTTTAGCATGAAGGAGTAACAAACATACATCCAAAAAAACTTTCGTATTTCTTATATTACACATTACACATACTACACATACTTCTAATTAATTACTTACGAACATCTTTATACAAGTACACACACTAAATCCATTGCCGGACAAGTAAATTTACTATGAAAAATAACTAAATCGTCTAAATCTAATTGTTTCAGGCAGAACGAAATCACTTTATAACAGAAGGATGTACGATCAATACAGCTGCAAAATATACACGTGATCGCGTCACTTTACTATACATAGGACTGTACCTATATAAATGCCCTCCTACCACAATCTCCCCCTAAACACCCAAAGCTCTCCCCACAGCCAGCCTTATGTCGAAACGAAATTATTTTTTTTCCTCTTCCGCCCAAGTAGGTAAGGTACTTTTATAAACGTTTTTTTTTAAACGAATATTTTATTTAATTATTTCCTACTAATATTATAAAGGTAAGTATTGTAGTAGTAGTAGTAGGTTTCTTTGTGGAGGGCTCGTCCGGGGAAGTGCCACCATGCCTATTTCTGCCGTGAACCTGCATGACTGTGTTTCGGTTTGAAGGGTGTGGGGGCCGGTCAAATTATAGGCACAAGAGGCTTATCATCTTCATGCCTCAAGTTGATGGACGCAGGGCGTCGCATCGTAGACACAAAATAAATATGTCCAGAAGACAATCTACATACAAAGCGCGCTCGAGCAACGCACACATAGACACCCCTCACCGACTCTATATTTCGGAACAGTTCGGACCAGTGCAAGCGCGAGTGTTAGAGAGTGGCTTGAGACACGCGCTGTGAAGTTTTTAGTTTAGTTTCTGCAAATCTAATTGGAGCAACAAAAAAAAGTTATTATAACTGTGCAGTGGACGGGTGTTTAAACTCAATATTAAACGGTGAATTGTCGTTTATTAAGGTACCAGTAGTTTCAGTGAGGTAAGTAGGTATTTGCTTGTATTTCGATGGTTCATTTTAACGTACATTATAACACAGAACATTTAGGTAGGTAGTGTAGGTATGTTGTAAGGTCCTAGGTAGGTAAGCGCCCCGGTCCCCGGAGAATATTATGTTGTAAGGTAGATATCTAAGCTCGATTTATATTAGTTTCCTATTTTGAATCAGTCTAAACGAAGTAACAACATTTTTGTGAGGTACGTTCATGCACCAAATATTACGTAAGTTGAAAACATGATTTTTTGTTTGTGTAGATATTGTGTTGTTTTTAGTGTCATTTTTTAGGTTTAAGTCGTATAAGGGAAAAAGAAATTGTGTAAATAGGGTATAAATGTTTAGAAGTTATTAGAAATTTTCGATATTAAAAATTGTCAAATGTAAAATTTTATGTTTTTGTTCTGCAAACTTTTTGTATTGTAATAGTATGTTCATTGTTTTGTTTTAATACTATAGAATAAGTTTTTTGTTATGTAGGCCAATATACAATACCACGGGTTCTGAGTAACCTCCCTCAATCGCCCCAAAGTTTACAACCCTAGCGCGATTGCCGAGCGTAGGTATGAGAAGCGAAGTCAATCACATACATGTGATTGACTTCTGTACCTATTGTACGTTCCAAAAAAGCGTGATCTACGATGCAATGCTTTGTGATGGTAATGGTTACCACTTAACATCAGGTGGGTCATGTGCATCTTCCACCTTCATGTAACATAAAAAAATAGGTTTGTGAGTGAAATGTGTGTTTGTTCCTCCTTCACGCTAAAAGTACTCAACGGATCGAGCTGCAATTTTCACAATAAGTATGTAACTGTAGTTCCAAACCTGGAATGATGGATAGATGGATAGTGGTCAAAGGTTTTGGTGTATTTACAGCCGGTACCTACGGTTGTGGTGAATCATTTATTGAATTTATCTTGAATTAGTGCACCGCCATCTTCTAAAGCAGTAGTTCTTAATTGGCTCTACTTTGGCGATCGAAGCAAGCAATACTTCACTGCATTAATGCAGTGTTAAAAAAATCACGGAAGTATCAAAATAGTTGTATTTAAAGCACTGAATTAGAAAAGTCAAAACATGTAAGTAATGTAAACAGCGAGCGGAGCGAGCCGCGAAAAAACCTAGAAATGTAGTTGGCGAGACGCAATTTTTTTAACAAACAGAAGAGCTGAATTTAAAGTACTGAATTAGCAATATTAAGACAAGTTATAAATGTAGATGGTGAGCCGAGCGAGCCGCAATTTTTAACAAATGTTTGTTTTCTTGATCGATTATAGTGCCCCGATTTATGAACTGAGAGGCTCGGCCGGGGCACAGTCCAAGTCACTAGTGCTTATTATTACCGTAAGTCATAGCCGTAAGTTAAGTTCAGTGTTAAGTTGTTCGTAGTCAAGATTTTTTTTTTTTATTAAACATATTTAATTATGAACTTAGGGTTGTAGAACCCATGTTTACTATTTCTCGATAAAGGAATTTTTACCCTATAACACGTTAAGCCTAACTGTGATTATTAGCTTACTTGGGAAACATTAGCCAGTGTACAGCTGAAGCTACGGTTGTTAGCGTGAGAACTGTGCAACGGATTTTAAAAGATAAGAAAGATTTACCATCCTATTCCTCAAAGTGAACTTATCCTATGAAAAAAAGAGGAATAGAGAAAAATATATATTGATAGTTGCGCGTAGTGTGAGATCTGTATATTTTTTTCTAGGAGGACTTATGGCACCTACTTTACAGTACCATAACTGATTCACCCATTGCGCCAACGACGTGGTTGTGATCCCGAATCATAGCGGCAGAATTAGGTAGGACAGAAATAACTCGTTTGACTTTTCCCAATGAGCACCTAAACTCTCCAAAATCCATTGCATTAACTTCGTACTAAAAACCTGCTTCGATCTTTTGTCATAATAGTCATTTATTCATAATATTCATTATACGTCAATGGTGTATATTTACATTTCTTAGGTATAAGAAGTGCTGTAATATAATATAATAAAATAATCATCAAATTAAATAAGTATAGAAAAATGTCAAAAGTACTATATAGTGTTTTAGGTACCTACATTCAGGTAGGTAGGTACTTATAGTCTATGCATTCATCATAGCTATAAAAGGTCTGCTCGATAAGCCACCTTTTTAATTTAGTTTTAAATGAATGCATACTCGGAGCCTGAGTGACAGTATCAGGGAGTTTGTTGTAGACTGTCGGTCCCATGACGTGTGTCAGCCTGGAAGATTTCGACAGTGAACGCGATACCGGCACTAGCTTGTGGCGACTGCGGGTGCTATACTTATGAACGTCGCTGTGCTGTAAGTAGGAGTCCCGGTTTGTTCTCACATATATTGCTTGTCAAGAATAATATGATTGAAAAATGGTGAAGACTATAGACTGTCGGTCCCATGACGTGTGTCAGCCTGGAAGATTTCGACAGTGAACGCGATACCGGCACTAGCTTGTGGCGACTGCGGGTGCTATACTTATGAACGTCGCTGTGCTGTAAGTAGGAGTCCCGGTTTGTTCTCACATATATTGCTTGTCAAGAATAATATGATTGAAAAATGGTGAAGACTACAATACAAATAAAAAAAAGTCTACTCATCCTATTATTCAATGAGGTGTTCGAGGTTAAAGTAACTTTTGAACTGCAATGTTTTCAGATTTTGAGAAATATTTTTGAACCTTTTCGCGTACCCCCGACACTCATGCTACGGCCCGTAAGAGGTCCACGGACCCTAGGTTAAGAAACCCAGCTCTAAAGGTCTTAACCTTTGCTCTTCCTCCCCTACTATGGTTGCCTGGAAAAGATGGTTGGAAAAGATAGCATTCAGCGATAAGACCGCCAATTGCTTTATCTTGATATTGCTTGTGCTAACTTACAATTATGATTTTTTTGTTTAAGATTGTAGTGGGTGATCAACAGTGTCTATCTTTTGCAATGTTAGACTATAGACTAAAATATGAGAAATGACTATGTATACAAAAGCAGAAAAAAACCGACGAAACGATACGTTTTTCGCCTGCTGTTAAATAGAAGATTTACTTAGTTTTTAATACTTTTAGTTTTTGATACTTAACAATTTAAATCACAGGTTGAAATGATCTTAGTTAAAAATAAATCGGTCAAGTGCGAATCGGACTTGCTCACGAAGGGTTCCGTAGCCCCCTACATGATATAAGACTACATGTTCTTTTCAGATCTTTTTTATTTGAGCAAGGATCGACAATATATGTAGTTTCCGAGATATTGCTGTTTTCAGTTTGACACCTGTCATCAAAAATGAAGTTCTTGTCAATGGCTATCATTTCATTTAGACATGGACAGTCTTATTCCAAAACGAAGACTTAAGATAGTCTAAGTTTAAATCTGACATTTTGTATACAAAATACCAGTTACCTTTAGTCTTCGTTTTGGAATAAGACAGGGAAAGTCTAAGATGAGTAGTTCTCGAGACCAATCATTGGTTTAAGTATGACAGCTGTCATCGAAAATGAAGTCCTTGTCGTTATTATTTGGGCTAAGAATGGCAAGATTAGTAGTTCCCAAGATGATGACGGTTTGAATTAGTTTTGAGTGCAGCTTTGAAAACAAAACAAAAATTTTGAACCTTGATTTATAGCTGAGTACTTTACTGACACGCGCACGCTGTCAATTGCGCCGACTTTGAACACTTTTCAAGCGTCATAACATAAGGTCTAAATCAGGCATTTTGAAGTTTATTTATTTATAATACGCTTGGATGATATTTGTCAGTTTTCGCTGGAAGACTGCGAAGCCATAGAGTATATAATTATCTCGATGGCAATCCTCAATTGGTATTTTAACTTACTAAATTTTAAACTTATTTTACTTGTTTTCTATTTTTACTAGATGGCGTTACGTTTAATGTTTGAAAATTATAAAATATTTTTTGTGTTGTAGCTAAAAATCAATGGTATCGGGCCTCTTCCTTTGCTTGTCTTATAAGACTTCTTGCCAAATTTTATTATTCTAGGTCAACTGCAACTACCTCATAGGTTCGATTCGAAATGTGCGACATAAACGGCCCTATCTTTTGATTGCGTTATTTAAGAAACTTAATTTTTCACAGGCCTCAAGGGATGGCGGACCTGCGAATTTGATATTAATTTTAACTTGATACCTTCACACTTAATTTTGTCTTGACAGACAGACAGACGGACAACAAAGTGATCCTATAAGGGTTCCCTTTTTCCGTTTGATGAACGGAATCCTAAAAAGGACCTTCGTTTGACCACGAACTCACCGGATGTTAAGTAAACGTTGTAGTATAAGATGGAGCATGAAGGTTCTGAAGGCACCTATTCACTTTAGACGAGTCCCGAATTATAGTTATGAGGATAGGCAGAGGCCGGAAGAGAGTTCCAATCCTTATTAGTTCGGATAATAAAAATAGAAGAACACAGCTTAGTGCGAATAGGTGGTATATCTACCAAGTAACGATGGTACTGCTGAGCCATGCGTCTGCTTGTCCTAAAGTGGAATGGAAATGGTGGGATCAGTTCGTGCAGATCCTGAGAGCACTCACCGAAATGTAACCATGAACCTGTAGGCGCTGCTGGTTCTACAGTGACACTAAATTTACCCAGTTTACAAAAAACCTACTCCGTACAATTCCATCTCCCAGCCAGAGTCAGCCTCTACCTCTACAGCGAGCGCCCAGAGAGTTAGTGGGAAAGAAAATAGTAACTACTTGACTCTGTAAAATCATCTTAAGATTAGACGAAACGGTTTAAGTTTATTTCAAGTTAACAGAAATATAACAGAGTGAACGATCATTATTATGCGATGAATATAACTTTCTATTCGTAGTAGCGCATCATCTTATACTTCCATTGCTATCAAACTACTTTTTTACACGGTTAAATGAAAAAGTGGCACTCACTCAGCCAACAGAATTGGTGGTGGGTGGCATCAATGCGTCGCATCACATAGTATTTGCAACGGATGCAGCGAAATGAACAGTTCGTTGAACTTAAGCGGGCCTGGTTTCACTCGTATAGCAAGCAGCACCCAGTTCAGTGGCCCTATTATAAGTTCTAAGGTAGGTAAGTACCTACATACTTTCATTTAAACGCCTTAGGAAAGCTTCTTAGGAATTTTGAAGCCTGCATGGCATAGAATAATATTTTTGTCTTATCACTTCGACGTCCGAATATTTTTGCGATCATTTGCTTTGATTGATTGCTTACGGGAGTTTAAAGATAATTTTCAATACATTCTTCGAGCCAAGCTTCTACTAATTCAGAATCTTCCTCGCGATACCCATATCTAGGCGTGTTCTATTAAAGCCAGATCGTTTAAGTTTGTCGCATCAGCACTAGTTGCCTTTTAAATCTCGCTGCTGGTATGGTGTGGTGTGCCGTGTGGTAATAGAACTAAAGTAAAAGTTTAATGACTACTCAAATTAAACGTTAAGTACAGGCGCAAGTAACATAAGCATGGATAAATCTAGCACTCATAGACACCAAGATTCGAAGATTGTTGTTGATTATGAAGTGAACTGAGCGAGTGAGCGAAGCGAACAATGTATTTTATTTTTAGTTTCCTTAAAATTTGATAAAAAATATAAGTTGACTCTAATCATAGTTATAAACATTACCAGCTTTCGCCTGCGGCTTTGCATGTTTGTTATGTTTGCATGTTTTAAGTTATTTTATATACCTCGAGAACAGTACTTTTTTTCTTGATGAAAGGTACCCTATGTCCTTCTGTACTCCTGGCAACGTGTATATACGAAATTTCATGATGATCGATTGAGTAGTTAGTAGTAAGTAGTAAGGCGTAACAAACAAACAAAAAAATATACTTACTTTCAGATTATGCTTATATATATTAACAAACCTAGACCAATGACGAAAGTAAGGACTAAAAATCTTGGTGATTAAACTAGTAGGTATCCATACTCAAAGACTGTATACTGTAGGACCCTGCAGAGTTATTGGTTATTTGACCTATTCTAAAGGGGTTATACTTTGCCAAGGTCACCCTGTTTGTTTTTTGTTATAAATATTATCTTTTCGATCTCCTTAAGAAAGTACAAATAAAGCTTGTAAAAGGTAAACTTCTTTTAAAACGAACACAAGCCATGGCAGATTATCGCGTTCACGATATCATTGGCGATGAATTTATAAGAGGTAGGTACGTCAGATTTCGTCAAGGTCAGCACAATGCGCATGTGCGGTGACTTGGGTGTTAAAGATTTTTCATGTAACGAGACTTACTACTGAAGCAATCTCCAGAGAGTTGCCAATCCTTTAAGACTGAATGAGCAAGAAAGAAAATGTTAATACAACTTTTCACGAATATCTTTTGAAAAAAGCCTGTTTTAGTTTTATAAAACTGGTGTCATATATATTTTGACGATATTATTAGCCGACTGTTACCGATTATAGAAGTATGTTACGAACATACCTACTATTTATAGGTACTTCAATGGCCATCTACAATCGAGACAGGCAGAAGGCGGGAGTCGACGCCGACATCGATCCACGTCTTATATACGACTCTTTACATACTTCCTCGCATTCTATGTGGGGATTCAACCGCGATGCGTCAACTGATGCAAGGCATATGCACCACACTCCGCACCTCACCTCTCTCCCCGCTTGGTACCAGCCACCAACTACTCGGACAGATCTCACCGGAGAAGGAGACGTCGTTTTATTGAATACTTATTAAACCAATCGCTTTATAGCCTTAACCTTGAATCGATGACCTTTTATATCGAGAAGAGAAACGCTACTAGCTTAGGTAAGTAAGTACCTACATGACGAAGCGGCGCACGCGTCGGATCGGATCGATAAGTTTAATTGTGTTATGAATTAGTGTTTTTATAAAGACAGATTGTCACAATAAGTAGATTTTAATAAGGAGATTAAAAATATAACCCAAATTTTACTTACTAAACTACGAGCAAAATAAAAAGAGTAAATTATAATTTATGAGTTTATCACAATCGATTTAAATTGAATTAATAAGGATTTAGGCATGCACTACCTGAGGCCTCATCTACTAACTCAGTTGCACACCGAAATGATAAGCACCGGTCCTCTTTTTACAAACTTTGACACTATGTCAATTGACGTTCTTTGAATTTCGACAGATGAAATGTCAAAGTTTGCAAATAAAGGTCCGGTGCCGATCATTTCGGTGTGCAACTGAGTTAGTAAATGAGGCCTCTGATAGTATAATTTGACATGTTATAGCACTGTCAACTTCAGAGATCGAGATATATTAGATAGACCCACCATGGCTTCACGTTTTGTTTATAAAAAAAAGTATTTGAATATGCAAAGTCGAACATTATAGGAAATTAATGAAGGTACCTAAGTGAAGTGAAACTATTGAAGTCGAGGTGAATGACATTGCATTGCCACTCTCTCAATGCGGTACATATATATTTTAGAGTGAAGTACCACAACCTAAACTAATTTAATTGAATAACCGTACATTGACGTAGGTATATAATCTAAAGAACTGCGTAGTTACTTGTCGGGAGTTAGGGACAAACTGGAATGACCTCGAGTCCCTATTGATCCGGTGCTGACGGGTTGTCTGTGACGTCACGATCACGTGACCCATTAGTTGGTTAGATAAATAATACATAATTAATTTCCCTATGATAAACCAACCTATTCCTTAATTTTAATAAATCTCCGTAAACCTGTCAGGTAATGTACAGTGTAGGTTTTATCAGATTCTTTTCAGTAGATTTCATGGAGGTGGTAGCTTTAAACAATAAAAAACACACTCACCTGGGTGCAGCACTTGTTCCGTCATGCCTATGGCTCAAAAAAGCTCTTTGAATCCTGAAACAATAAATAAAATGGTAAAACATGAACGAATTATCTACCTACCTAATAAAGCCAAATTTTTATAAAATCTGTAATACAATTCATGATATAAAATACTACCTAACATACAAGTTTCACGCGCAACCTTAAGCTATCCTTGCGTACATGGATTAAAAGAAATGTAATATTTTAAGTACAGATATTATATTGTTAACTGTACCTACATTCGCAAAAAAAGTTTTTTATTGTAACTGTGTAATAGTTTTATGTGTTGAAAATTGCAAACTAACCCTTGATAGTTGATAAATAAAGCCGTAGGGTATCAACGAAACAAGTGCACTATAAAATTGTGCATCACAAAGTAAAAGTTTTGATGGTAATGAGGCTATGGTTGGTTGCTGCAATACTGTAGATTTCACGAGTCTATTTATCAATACTTCCATAGACAGGTATTCAAACGAGTTTAATGAAGACAATTTAACCATGCATGCACGTCATTACTTTCATAAATCGCTCGCGTAAGGCCCTTACTGGCTGACTGAACAACGGAATTGCACCAGCTCAAGGGAGGTTAGTTAGGCTTATTTCAAAACATTCAAAGCAGTGGATAACAAGCATGTGTACCTACATAATTGTCAAAACATATTAAAATGCAGAATGAGTTAAGGACCCATTACCTCACGTAGTATTTTTAATATGATATAAAAATTAATGGTCGATATGCAGTGTTTTAAGTTAAGAACATAAAAAATTTAAACTTACAAATATCCATAAAACTTCATGTCTTCAACCTGCTCCAACAATAAGCATGGAATATTTTCATTTCCATCCTTTATTTTGTTAGCACGTTGTAGGTAATGCGTTGGCGATTGTTGTGATATCATAATGCATGCATTTCGTCACAAGGACCAATCACATAAGCATAGCTGTGTGCTCAATGAGAATACAATTAACAATAACAGTTTAGCTAAGATGATGTCTGCTTATTAGCCATCAAATAAATCGCTTGGATACGGGAAAGGAAGCATGCTGAATATGCCTGTATATTATATCGATTTGCATGAATGCAATGGATAAGCATAGCGGGTTTTTTTAATGTAGGTATTTATATGTGAATTTAAATAGTAAAGCATATTAAATGTAATTTAGGTAAGGTACCTAACATTCCAATTAATAACAACTCGAAATAAGTTTGTAAGAGTTAATTGGTAACCAGGTGGGAGGTAAAAAAATTAAAATGTTCCATCAGGAGGACCATATGCCTGTTTGCGAACTTTGTAGTATACATTAAAAAAAACCTACATACAATTATCGATGTTTCTTTCATGTATGGCCCAATAGCCTTTGCCGAAGCAAATCTAGATTCTCATGCAAAGTCCTAGATTATAGAAAACAGCTAATGCGAAGGCAGAAGTTTGTGTAGATACTTCCCATCTGAGATGTAGAAGCTTACCGGTTCGATTCCCGTCACGTGACAAATGTTTGTATAATATTAAAATAATATTTGTATCCAGTTTGGGTGTTTTCTATGTATAATATATGCTAGCTTCCCCCCGCGGCTTCGGTCGCCTGGTTCCCGGATAAAAAGTGACCTAAATGTTGTTACAATTTCGGCTCAAACAGTGCAGTAGTTTTGGCGTGAAGGGCCACACACTTTCCTTTATAACATTAATAGGTAGGAAGTATTTACAAAAAATATATCTAAATAGTTAACAGTCATGCAACACAACCACTGCTTAGTTTGGGGCAGTTTGATTATACAAAAATAAATAAATTATAAAAAAGTGTTGCACATTTCTAAATTTTTTATTATTTATTTATTTTACACATTACCATGCTTTTTGAAAGAAAAAATGCAAAAAATTATTAAATACATCATATACAAGCTTCAGCACACTCGTGGACACATCATTAGGGACACTAGATACCATCACCGAGATTTCTCATAAGGGAAAAGGCATTTTCAGAGACTTTACTTTAATAAGGGATTATGTAACATTATTTATCTGGCTTACGCAGATGAGATTGTTCTCTAAAATAATGTTACTAAGCAGTCAAAAAATGAATAGGTATGTTGTCCTAGTGTCCCTCATTATGCGTCCACAACTGTTGGTGAGGCAATAGTAACACCGGTGCTTTTAAAAAACAACATCATATATTTAATAAACTATCTTTTGCCTGCGGCTTCGCTTCTGTTATACTCATCCACACAATACCTGCACACCTGTTTCGCTCCATTTGCAGCTTAATATTCTAGAGATAAGATTCTATCCTAAACTAATGTTATAAATGCGAAAGTGAGTTTTTTTGTTATGGTTTCATGCAATTACTACTAAATCATCATGAAAATTAGCATACACGTTTTGTCTGGAAATAAAGCACTGCTGTTCCTAGGGGACACTAAATTAACTTTAGGGCAAGTAAAATGTGGGCAAAACCTGGTAATAGTTAGTAAGTATATTTTTGCACATGCCAATAGTTGATAAAAATTTGAATGGGACGTTTAGGCTCCCAGCAAACGACCGACTTTACGACCGATTTTTTGTAGGAAGAATAGGGAGGGGCACATCATGGACAGAGTGTATACCAACATTACCAACAAGATTTGATTTACGGAGGAGGTAAGGCCTTAAGATCTAAAATGGTTGGAATATGTTCTCAATATAACTTTTTTCGTAAAGTTCATAGTTTTGGAGTTATGGCACTTTCAAATATGTATGAAAATTGCGGTTTCTGGATTCAGAAAGTAAGGCCTTAAGAGATAAAATAGTTGGAATTGTATAGTATTTTATGTTTTTTTTTAATAAGACTATGCATACTTTTCACAATGTTACCCAATTATACACACAACATTTTATATTGTTGTATTGGCAATGTGTACGATTTATTAACAAAATCCCGAATTATATGCTTAATTCATCGGTAAATAAATTCAATAATGTTGTAAAACACCTAATAAAGTTATTATAGGGAGACCTTTGCCCAGCAGTGGTGTAAATTTAAATTTAGAAAAAATATGTTTCAAAGCGAATCATTTAATAAACTTATATAGGTATGTGCTTATTGAATTAACTTTTTTTGATTTTGATTTTTTTTTATTTTGACCTAATACCTTTTCACAAATAAAAAATAATTAAGTAGGTATGTACACAATGAGTCAGTCAAATAGTTGGGAATGCACCTAGACCGCAGGCTTACCTGGAGGACTCACCTACAAAAGAAAAGAGATGAACTCAACATGAGATATCGAAGTCTGCATTGGCTGCTTGGTAGAAACTCAGTTCTGAGCACAGACAATAAACTCCTTGTATATAAGGCTGTGCTTAAGCCTATCTGGACGTATGGTATACAACTACGGGGATCAGCTTGTAACTCAAATATCTCAATCCTACAAAGAGCACAAAATGGCATTCTAAGAAACATCTCAAATGCACCATGGTTCCTCATGAATACTGAGTTGTATAACGGACTGGAAATTAACACAGTCAGCGACGAAATAAAATTATACTCCTCAATGTGCAAAAAACGGCTGAATGATCACCCTAACCACCTGGCTTCACAGCTAACCACCATCAGCTACCCAAAGACGTGTTGTCTTTGGGTATCATGGAACTTGGTTCATGATGAATAAGAAAGGAGAAATGATCGCTGGACCAGTTCTCATCCATGCCATATCATGCCAACACCAAAACTGCTCATAGTCTGAAGACTGATCGCAGATAAAACACAGAACAAAAAAAAAAGTATGTAGGTATGTGATATATTTATTATTTAACGAGCCCCCGCCCGCGGCTTCGCTCCCGTGATACCTGGATAAAAAGTAGCATAAGTGTTAATCCAGTTCACAATCTATGTAAGTTTTATTTAAATCCGTTCAGCCAATCTTGCATGATTGAGTAAGAAACAAACAAACATCCATCCTCAAACTTTCACATTTATAATATCAGCAGGATTTATGTGGTGAGGTAGTCATTCAAGCTTTAGTTTGAGGGAATAAAGAACTACATGGGACAATACGTCTACTAATATAATAAAAGTGAAAATGTGCATAAAAGTATTTGAGATGAGTATTGAAATGTTCCTACTTCAACTACTAAATGGATCGGGCAGAAATTTTGAACATACATTCCAGACAATAACATATGTATATGCTTCTGTTTATCTGAGCTAGTTACACTAATTAACTGTGTGCATTTGGATGTTTATTTCCACTCGAATCTGTGACAGGTGAACATATTTGCATGTAACCATTCATAATTTGTGACCTGGATTAACACATATAATAATAATAATCATCATCATCAGCCTATAGCAGTCCAAGCTGGACATAAGCCTCCCCTAATGAGCACCATTGCGCCCTGTTCTAAGCTCGACGCATCCAGCTTCTATCAGCAGCCTTTTAGAAATCATCACTCCACCTGGCCGGTGGGCGTCCTACACTATGTTAGCTGAGCCACAGTCTCCACTCAAGAACATTAATAATATGATACATTTATAGTAATATATCTTCTCCTACACCAAATGGGAAGATGTCGAAAACAAGGTCAAGTCACTCAAATGGAGATGGACAGGCCATATGCTCAGAGAACCACACTAAAGTGAATGAGAATAACAACGCAGTGGACACCCTGACACAACGCTAAAAGAAAAAAGGGTAGGCAGTACAGGAGATGGGTAGATGATGTGAAAAAAATTCCTGGTCCACTCTGGGCACGGTTAGCAGGAGATAGAGAATGCTGGAAGTCGCTGGAAGAGGCCTTTGTGTCCAAAGACATGCTACTACTCAAGTGATAACCTATTGATATAACAATTTATCTACTAAAAACTATGTACACTTTGAGAAGAAAATTAAGGCTTTGAAATTGAAATTGAAATTGAATCTTCTCCTAGCATTAGGGTCAGCGCTGACAGAGAGGAACGCAGCAGAGAGGATTTTATTAAGGCACTTGAAAATCAACTTTAAAATTATTGAAATAAAGTGCAATATATATTTATATCCCTTCTGTTCCCCTGACAATGTGTATCCAAAATGACATAATTTTCTGTTGAGTACTTAAGGTGTGAAATCATAACAATCAAACAAATAAACTTACTTTCAGATTAAAAGAATAAGTCAGGATAAACTGTCATGATTATCATGATGGTATACCAGTTTTTGTAGATTGTAGAAAAAATTCCAGTGTAAACATTTACTCATCAATAATGTTATCAAACATAATAACAATGAAGCATACTATAGGCAGAACCAATTACATACAAATATAGAATATAGTAGGTACACACCTGGTTTGTTTATGCATTTATTCTAATCTTGGGTGCAATTAGTGTGCTTAATACTATCAGCATATTTTGTGGGTAAGAGCTGGTAGAGAAAAAACAGGCAAGTGACTTTGACACAACTACACAAACTTTATGGTTACCAATTTGGTGCCCTAAATCATGGCAGAGGTCTATGCAAGCTGGACTTAAACAAATTATCAACTGATAAGAGTTCTCTATATATAAATTATGTATTAATCAGTATATGTAGGTACCTTCCGTGAAAGCATATGAAAATGAGAAGAGGATTCTTTCAGCAAGCATTTCGTGTTAGAACAATTTAATAGGTAAGTAAGTATTATAAATAGCAGTGCTAGTAGGCGCAGTGCTAAATAAATGCCAAACCAGCAGGCAAAGTTTTATGAAGCAGCAAAACAAAAGTTAGGCAATACATACCTACATGCATGCACGAAAAGCAAAGTAATAGCAGCCAGGATTCCAGAAAAATAATTTTGAATTATGTAAATATCATAGAAGTACTTGTTACTAACCTTGCAACCAAAGTAAAATGCAGTCATTGTTTACTCAGGTTGATACAGTCCTTGTAATAATGTCACTGTAAATCACATAACAAAATCGTTTCCGAAGTCAAAATAAAACTATCATTGTATTTTCAAGTTTCACGGCGGTAAATACAAGCAAAAATGGCGACCAAAAATTCACTTCACTCACTTTGTTTATTTACAGTAATAACGTAAAATACCTTTAGCAGAGGTAACAAAATTCGTAGTTTTGAAGAAACAACTAAATAATTAGTTTAAAAGTTACTCTGTGATAACTTTATCTACTTTTTACAAAATGTAAACACATTTTTCTTGTTGACAGAACAGATTGGAGCTAATTCGCAACTTGCACAGGAAGTGGAGGAAGGAAAGGAAGTAGAAAAGAACGAACTTATTATCTATGAGTGAGTGACACCAAAAATAAAAAAAATCTGTCAAATTCGTTTAACGACACATCCCCGCTCGTCAGGTGGTATATTAATTATTAGACATTTTAAAATTGATACAGTGTACCTACTATGGTAATAAGTTGATAAGTTGTACGATGAGTTCTCTCCTGCTTCTTTTGTAACTGTAACTGCTGTAACCTAAAGATTTTGCTTGTTTATTATTATGGTATAAATATTTGAATACCTACCAAGTACTTAGTTCTTTAAAAAAAAAAACTTGTGGTAATGCTTTCTATAAAATGTATTAATAATTTCTTTTACCTAGTCTAAAATTCTGACCTAGTCTTTTTATGTAAATGTGCATGATGTGGTCACCCATATTTAAGGCAGCACTAGCCTTTAAGATTAAGTACTATTATTTGGTTTAAGTATGTGTCTCTCTTGTCAGCGACCCAATAAATAAATAAATAAAGTCTGGCCTTATGGTTATCTCTGCACACATCTTATGTGGACAAAATTAAACTCTGTTGGTGGAAACGCCTGCAGTTTGTATTCATTCCACCACAGCATTCCACTACAAGTGTCACAATCATAACTTGGCGAGGCCGTGCGCCACTGCGCTTCAAACCAGAATTAGTAGTATGTTGTGTCAAATTAAAATATTATTAACAGACTTCAAAAAAGGAGGAGGTTCTGTCTTCGGCTGTTCATATACAGTGTCCTATGTTAGTATTAGTATTTTCCAATAAATAAAAACATTTATGTAGATAATGCATTTCTAATTTCTTTTATTCGGGAACCAGCCAGAAGAATATTTAAGAAATAAAATAACACCTAATGCTGGTCCAATAAGACTGGACGACTGGGCATACGTTGCCTCATTTATGAAGAATATACTAATATTATTGAAATTATGGAATATTATCCCAGAAGCCATTGAATAAAGATTAAAATAAATGCTAATTTAATAAAGGCTCCTCCATATAGGCGCTTTATTATCCGGCGAATAATACCGGATGCGTTATTGCGATAATGCGGGATCGCATATGTCTTACTACAAATGTTCTAAGAACTCATATGGGAACGATAAAATGATGAAATGATAACGACAAGTCGATAACATCGTACAAGTGTGTAACTTCGTAGCCTTCCTAATACATAACGTACTAAAAACCAGAAAGTTTGTATATTAAAGAGGACCTGAGGGATGTCAGAAATTAAACAACTTTAAGATTGACAACTGTAATGTTCGCACGTGATGAACTAGGTAGTGAAGCTCCATTTTGATATCGACTAAAGATAATGTAATTATAATCGAAAATCTATGACTAATCCATACCTACCTAGGTACTTAAATTTTTTAATGTCCTACGGATTTTTGTCTAGTTGGTTAATTAGCTGCCAATCTGTGGGGCCTCGCAAAATTTTCGGCTCCCACTGTCGGGCCACCCGCGCGAAACATCTCACGCAAGGTGAAGGTCATTATTTTAATTATTTTTCTCTAACACTATTATTTTTTTTTTTTTATTATTTGTAATGTTTCATGGTTTTAGATGTAATCTAGTACTTAAATCTAACTTCCTACACGCAGAAATTTTATATTAATCTTTTGGAACGAAAAAAAAAACCCGCTTTTTTTGCAAAAACACGATGATAATTCAAAAAAGAAACCACTTTTGAGATAAACTAACATTTTTATTTTAATATTCTATTTATATTAGCTTTACATTAAAGCCAAAAAACCAACACAAATTACCTATATTTATTTAAAGTTCACATTTATCTTAAAATAGCGTGATTTTGACAGTATGGAAAATGTCGCGACAATTTTGAGGAATGCGCGGAACCATAAACGATTTACGTCATAAAAATCGAATGGTACCCTAGACAGAGAAAGCAATGGTACCGATGTGGAAGGTGATTTATTCTTTATTTTGAAGCCCTGTCTGTGTAGATCCTATTAAAAGTCAATGTCATACTGACATGTGACACAATTTCTAGCATCAGAGGATATAAACCGGGTAGGTACCGAGCTACCGATATCGGTAACCGACAGACGAGGGGGGTTACCGATATCAGTAACTGACAGTTTCGGGGTTTTGGTATGGTAGCAGCATAGATTAAGTATTTAAATAGATTTATAGTTTACGTGGCCACCCTAGTCTTTCTCATTTCAACTGCAGGGTTGCCACATAATTAAAATTTCCATAGATTTGGGTAAAATATACTGATAATACGCCCTCCGGCCAGGTGGTAACGATCTGCGAAATGCTGCTGGTAGAAGCTGGATGCATCGAGCTCAGGACAGGGACTCAGGTGCTCATTAGGGGAGGCCTGTGTCCAGCAATGGACTGCTATAGGCTGATGATGATAATGGGTAAAATATAAATCTAACAAGAAATTAATGTCATGCAGGTAAAGTATTAATCTATCAATTAATACTGCAGGTAAAGTATTAATCTATCAATTTTTTCATTTACACGAATTTTTTTTTCATTTATAATCTACCTTCACTAACAAGTTTTAATGACTTTTGATAATATGTAAGGGAAGGAAGGATGTTTAGCAAATTTGATTGAATGCACCTTCCTATATAATTTTTAAATCAAATCAAATCAAATTATTAAAGTATGGTAATTACAAAGGAAAATCTTAAAGGCTATGTGGATCGCATATTATACTTCATTACAGAAGCGTGCAAATATTAAATTGTTATATGTATATATGTCATTAATTATCATTAATATCGGTTAATTTTAATTAACAATAATTAAGTTGACAATCGAGATTATTTAATAAATATATGTCAAAATGAAAACTAACCATTCAAATGAAGAAATAAAAATAGTAAATTATTATTTAGTTTTAATACATTCAATTTAATCGTATAAAAGCATTTATCTACAAGCCATTTGTAAAGTCTTATTTTAAAAAGGCTAAGTGTCAAATCTTTCATGTCTTCGGGGAGACTATTGAATATTTTAACAGACATGAATAAAGATAATATTTTGCATTGATTTTTTACAGAACGGCAAAAATATCCTATTATTTATTTGTGTCCTAAGTTGTCATTCACGCATGTCTTTATGTTTCTTGTATACGCTTTCAAAATTCCTACATACTAAAACGAATAGAATTATAGGAAATATATTTTTATTTCTCCAAAACTTCAACATTTAGAAAATATGCTTTCGATTCTGCAATCATATTTTCTAAATTCCCTACTTTTTTATAGAACGCCAACTTTTTTCCCCAAGAGCTCACAGTTTTGCGCGTATCTTCTAATAGCTTAGCAGTCCAACGCAAATTTTTTCCGCAGCCTTCGTGGTGTGTATGATGGTGATTTACCCTAAAAACAGTAATCAAAAATTAATTTTGGTATTTAAACATAACAAATGTAATCTGTAGAAAATACGTACATAAAAGGCTAGCATATCTAATATCTTAGCAGTCCAACGCAAATTTTTTCCGCAGCCTTCGTGGTGTGTATGATGGTGATTTACCCTAAAAACAGTAATCAAAAATTAATTTCGGTATTTAAACATAACAAATGTAATCTGTGGAAAATACGTTCATAAAAGGCTAGCAATCTTACTAATATAATAAAGGCGAAAGGTATTGAGTATTGTTTATTTCTCCCTCACGCAAAATTTAGATACAAATACAATACAATACAATAAATTTATTGCTTTTACAAGGTCTTCATCGTTCTGGCTGGGAAATATAACAAGCTATTAATGCTGCTGCTGATGATAATGATGAAACATATGAATTGAGGCATGGAACATATTGGTCTTCTTCTTCTTCGTATGAAGTAGTGGCCAACTCTGATGTCGGAATTTTTAGGCCACCCGAAAGCCTCCGGCATGGCTAATAACTGAAAAAGCCGGGAAGAACATCTTAACGTGCCTTCCGAAGGGCGAAAGCGCTCAGATCTAAATGCCATCCAGATCACCCATATAAGTAGTGTCCGGGCGGAGTGTTGCTTAACCAAGATGAACTGCGAAGATCACCGGAGTAAATTACATGGTGTTAAATTGCATTGTGTTACAGGTTCTAGGTAAGGTATCTCACATAAACCCTGTCTAAGGGTCAATTTAGCAATATGGTTATATAGTAGGCAGACCGAGGCTTTGTAGGTAGTTAACTAGGTGTACCTATATAACAAATTGTCATTGCACATTATGTAGAGCTACACCAAGAATAACATTATAGGCTATTTTTTATCCAGGTACCATGCGTGCGAAGCCGCGGGCAGAAGCTAGTATAAAATCTTAGTGAAAACTTTTCGAAAACTGGAGCTAACATTAAAGTGTTTCTTTCCTGTCAGCCAAAGTCCATTGTAAATAAATAAATAATGCGTGACGTAATCACACAACATCATGTAGCCCCAAACAGAACATGCAACATTTGCCCCGCAGTGGGAATTGAACCCACAACTAGCTAATTTAATTTGCGGGTACTTCGGAGAAGGCAAGCAGTATCTTGGGTTTCACTTACCCGGTTTTGATAAAATATAGCTTAGGCTTTTTGATACTTACTTACTGTGGCAGATTTAAATAATTGGGGGCATATAGGTGTATTGTCAAAAAATGCTGTCAGTTGTGACTGACGAATCCCGAATCCGTTTTAAATCTGAATGATCCGTTGATTTAACGTAGCCTCTGGTTCTCTAGTCTGAAATAAAAAAACAGTTCTAAACCAAAACAAAAATGAACGAGTTCTATCATTGTAGGTATGATAATAATAATAATAATAAAAAAAAAAAAAAAAAAAAAAAAAAAAAAAAAAAAAACTTCACCGCTGACACACGCTTTTTCTCTAATATTTTACCAAAATTTATTTTATATTGCTTTTCCCGATTCATACCGTTTCCTCAACAGTTTTAAACCAGTAATACAACCTATTTTCACTTTATTTTTGACATAAAGGCACAAATGCCACAATGAAAAAACCATCATAACATGTTGACCAGAGGAAAAGCACGAGCGGCTACATATGAAGCACACCAAACATCTGCGCCTGTTCCGTCAAGCTCCACATCGTCGTCCGGGGATGAGGTATTCGCCACCCCCCCGGACACCAGCGCGTCGAGCGACGAGAGCAGGCCGCCGTCGCCTCCGCCGCCGCGACCACCTGTGCGGCGTGGGCGGCCCCCGCTGTCGGCCGGCTTGGGGTCTGCGGGACAGTCTGCCCCGCGTCCGACCCCCGCCACCACCAGCAATGTGCGCATTCGCATGAAGTGGACAGAAGAAATAAATAGAAACGTCATGCGCGCATATTATAGGGCTACAGACGGAGGAACTAACCGCACCGCGTACATTGCCCGGATGCTGCCTCTGTTTCAGGTACTTGAACCAGCTGTAACTGTTACTGCACAACGGCTATCGGATCAGGTACGAGCCATCCAACGATTAAAATTGTTGGATGATTCGGTACTTGACCGGCTTCGCGCTGAAAGTGCTCAAGTAGCTGACCACTCGCAGCGGGTCCCGGCTGCCACGTCGACGGTTACGACAACTTCGATACCTGTGACGACGCAGCCGGACCCCGCTGCTGACGACGTCAACAACGAGAACACCAGCGTGACAAACCAGGTAAATGAGCAGTTGAGGAGGACTTTGGAGGATACGATTTTAACGTACCGGTCCGCACCTCTCGATGAAAGACCGCGTTTGCCACGCTTGCCCACTCACAGACGAAACTTGGCTCTAATGGAGGCCTTGAATCCTTTGCTGGTTCCTTATCTAGAGACTAGCGAAGGTCTAGCCGATACCCATTCGATCCTTTACTGCGGAGCCGTGGCTGCGTGTCGTGTTGCTCGTGTCAAGTTCCCCAACTCCACGCGAGCACCACGACCTGTCAACCAAACTCTAGCTTGGCAAGTACGGATCGAACGGCGGATCGGTAAATTCAGGACCCTCATTGCAAAGCTAAGTTGCTTCAGAGGGGGCAATACCCGCCCTCGAGTGATGCGTTTTGTGACACAGGCCTTTTCTGGGACCGATATTCGGCCTCACGATTATATGGCCTGTGTCACAGAACGCATTAACTTTCTGAAGCAGAAAATCTCTGCATGGGCAAGCCGCATTCGTCGGTATCGAGAACGTGTGGACCGATATTGGCAGAATCGAAACTTCCAAAGTGACCAGAGGAAGGTGTACCGAAACTGGGAGAAACCTGACCAATGTGTGATGGACGGGCGTGTACCGGATGCGGATGCCATGAATAATTTCTGGCGCAGCATCTGGTCTGTGCCCATCCAACACACGGAGGGAGATTGGATGGATGTGGTGAGTAGAGAGTGTGAATCTATCGAAACCATGGGACCTGTAGAGATTAGCCCCATAGATGTCAGATTTGCAATCCGTTCGGCCCATAACTGGAAAAGTCCTGGACCGGACGGGTTGCATAACTTCTGGCTGAAGTGGTTTCGGTGTTCACACTCTGTACTCGCCACACAATTTCAAGAAGCCCTCGAGCTTGGGTCTCTCCCAAGTTTCATGACGATAGGAGTCACCTTCCTGCTCCACAAATCTGGTAGTACCGCGGAAGCAAAGAACTACAGACCCATCACGTGCTTACCTACCATTTACAAGCTCCTTACGTCCATTCTGAGCATAAAAATTAATGCGCACATAGTTGCAAATAATATTTTGGCTCCGGCTCAGAATGGATGTAGGGTTGGGTCCCGCGGTACTAAGGAGCTCCTCCTCATTGACATGACCATTAGCCAGCAGATCAGGCGCAGCAAAGGGAACCTCTCCGCTGCATGGATAGACTACAAGAAGGCGTATGATTCAGTGCCTCATACATGGCTGGGGAGGATCTTAGAGTTGTATAAAATTGATGCAACATTGAGATCCTTCTTAGGTACATGCATGAGACAGTGGATCACAGTTCTTCGTCATCCAGGTAGCGCACGGGATCCCTCTGCTCCGCAAGATCTGATTCGCATAGAGCGGGGTATTTTCCAGGGCGACAGTCTGAGTCCCCTATGGTTCTGCCTGGCACTGAATCCTCTTAGTACTCTGCTAAAGGATTCAGGGCTAGGCTATCGACTTCGGAGAGAGGGTGATATCGTTTCTCACCTGCTGTACATGGATGACCTCAAACTTTTTGCGCCAAGAAAACCAGAACTGCTGACTCTGTTGAATATCACACAGATATTCAGCAGTGCCATCAGCATGGAGTTCGGTGTCGAGAAGTGTGCGGTCATGCAAGTACGGCGGGGGAAAGTTGTAAATACTACAAACTTACAGCTTTCCGATACGATATCCCTCAGATCTCTTTCCGATATCGAAACCTACAAATATCTCGGTATGTCAGAAGCGTTAGGTATAGTAGACAGAGACATAAAACAGTCGGTGAAGGAGCGATTCTTTTGCCGCCTTACTAAAGTACTCAATAGTCTTTTGTCGGGTGGTAACAAGGTTCGAGCCTTCAACGGCTGGGTTATGCCTCTGCTCATCTATACTTTTGGCATATTGAAATGGACTCAGACTGAACTTGACGCCCTTGACTGTAAGGTTCGTCAACTTCTTACGACACACAGAATGCGACATCCACGCTCGTCGGTAATGAGGATGTATATCCCGCGGAAATGTGGGGGCCGCGGCTTTTTAAATGCCAAGACCCTCCATAACCACGAGGTGTGCAAGCTCAGAGAATACTTCCTCCATGCCGACAGTGAGATGCATCGTGATGTCGTAGCAGTTGACAAGAACCTTACCCCGCTCTCACTGGCTAAGGAGAACTGGCACAAACCTACGGTGCTGAGTGCCCTCGACCGCAAGGTGGTATGGGAGAGTAAGGAGCTGCACGGACGGTTCTATAAAGCCCTTACAGGGCCTGATGTAGACCTACTCGCATCCGTGAACTGGCTACGTTTCGGTGACCTCTTTGGGGAAACTGAAGGTTTTGTCTGTGCGATTATGGATGAGGTAATAAAGACGAACAACTACCGAAAGTATATCATGAAGGATGGAACCGTTGACATTTGCAGAGCTTGTCATCGTCCCGGTGAATCCCTCAGACATATACTTTCGGGTTGTTCGCACCTCGCTAACACTGAATACTTGCACAGACATAACCAAGTAGCAAAGATCATCCATCAGCAGCTTGCTCTCCAATACGACCTTGTCGGTTCAGAGGTTCCGTACTATAAGTACGCACCGGTACCGGTTCTCGAAAATGGTCGTGCTACGCTCTACTGGGACCGCTCTATCATCACGGACAGGACTATTCTTGCGAATAAACCTGATATCGTCTTGGTAGACCGGTCGGAACGCCGGGCGATACTTGTTGACATCACCATCCCGCATGACGCTAATCTCGTGAAGGCCGAGAAGGACAAGCTTAGCAAGTACCTTGACTTGGCACACGAGATTACCGCTATGTGGGATGTCGACTCAACAATTATCGTTCCGATAGTCGTTTCAGTGAACGGTCTGATAGCGAAGAGCCTTGACCAATATCTTAAGAGGCTCTCGCTAGGCAGCTGGATCAAGGGTCAGATACAGAAGGCGGCTCTCCTGGACTCGGCACGCATTGTGCGGAGGTTCCTCTCTCTGCAGCCCTAGCCACCGACCGTTTGAGCCCTGCCCCGCGGTCGATGGTCTCCCGTTTTGATACATTTTTTACTATAATGTTTTTGATATTTATTTATACTTAATAAGTAGTATTAAGTATAATAGTAAAAAATGTATTTTAGACGAGTTTACAATTAAATAAAGTGTCATAATAATAAAAAAAAAAAAAAAAAAAAAAAAAATGACACCGCTCATGTCACACGCTTTTTCTTCGCTAAAATTTTAAATATTTGATTTCATCACCATTTACCACCTAAAAATATTCCAATAAAGTTAATAATCCATGGAATACGTGCCTAAATTTATATTTCAACAAACCTTTTCCAAAAATGAAAAAATCATAACAATGGATTTGACAACTCAGCTACACATGTCATAGAAGGAATAAAATAAACATTGATGATTACACGAAGAAAAGCAAGAACAGAAGCGGAGCAAATCGCACGCCCAACACCTCCGCCTGCTCCGTCAAGCTCCGCGTCGTCGTCTGGGGATGAGGTATTTGCCACCCCCCCGGACACCAGCGCGTCGAGCGACGAGAGCAGGCCGCCGTCGCCTCCGCCGCCGCGACCACCTGTGCGGCGTGGGCGACCACCGCTGCTGGCCGGCTTGGGGTCTGCGGGACAATCTGCCCCGCGCCCGATCCCCGCCTCCGACAGCAATGTGCGACGCATGAAGTGGACGAAGAAAATAAACGAAAATGTCATGCGCGCATATTATAGGGCTACAGAGGGAGGAACCAACCGCACTGCGTACCTTGCCCGGATGCTGCCTCTGTTTTTGACGCTTGAACCAGCTGTTATCGTCACTGCACAACGGCTATCGGATCAGGTACGAGCCATCCAACGATTGAAATTGTTGGATGATTCGGTACTTGACCGGCTTCGCGCTGAAAGTGATCAAGTAGCTGACCACTCGCAGCGGGTCCTGGCTGCCGCTCTGCCGGTTACGACAACTCCGTTACCGGTAACGACGCAGCCGGACGCCGCTGCTGACGACGTCGACTACGAGATCACCAGCGTAACAAACCAGGTAAATGAGCAATTGAGGAGGACTTTGGAGGATGCGATTTTATCGTACCGGTCCGCACCTCTCGATGAAAGACCGCGTTTGCCTCGCTTGCCCACTCACAGACGAAACTTAGCTGTAATGGAGGCCTTGAATCCTTTGTTGGTCCCTTATCTAGAGACTAGCGAAGGACTAGCCGATACCCATTCGATCCTTTACTGCGGAGCCGTGGCGGCGTGTCGTGTTGCTCGTGTCAAGTTCCCAAACTCCACGCGAGCACCACGACCTGTCGATAAAATTCCAGCTTGGCAAGTACGGATCGAACGGCGGATCGGTAAATTCAGGACCCTCATTGCAAAGCTAAGTTGCTTCAGAGAGGGCAATACCCGCCCTCGAGTGATGCGTTTTGTGACACAGGCCTTCGCTGGGACTGATACTCGGCCCCAGGATTATATGGCATGTATCACAGAACGCATTGACTTTCTGAAGCAGAAAATCTCTGCTTGGGCGAGCCACATTCGTAGGTATCGAGAACGTGTGGACCGATATTGGCAGAATCGAAACTTCCAAAGTGACCAAAGGAAGGTGTACCGAAACTGGGAGAAACCTGACCAATGTGTGATGGACGGGCGTGTACCGGATGCTGATACCATGAATAATTTCTGGCGCAGCATCTGGTCTGTGCCGATCCAGCACACGGAGGGAGATTGGATGGATGTGGTGAGTAGAGAGTGTGAACCAATCGAAACCATGGGGGCTGTTGAGATTACCCCCATAGATGTCAGATTTGCAATCCGTTCGGCCCATAACTGGAAAAGTCCTGGACCGGACGGGTTGCATAACTTCTGGCTGAAGTGGTTTCGATGTTCACACTCTGTACTCGCCACACAATTTCAAGAAGCCCTCGAGCTTGGGTCTCTGCCAAGTTTCATGACGACTGGAGTCACCTTCCTGCTCCACAAATCTGGTAGTACCGCGGAAGCAAAGAACTACAGACCCATCACGTGCCTACCTACCATCTACAAGCTCCTTACGTCCATTCTGACCGTAAAAATTAATGCGCACATAGTTGCAAATAATATTTTGGCTCCTGCTCAGAATGGATGTAGGGTTGGGTCCCGCGGTACTAAGGAGCTCCTCCTCATTGACATGACCATTAGCCAGCAGATCAGGCGCAGCAAGGGGAACCTCTCCGCTGCATGGATAGACTACAAGAAGGCCTATGATTCGGTGCCTCATACATGGCTGGAGAGGATCTTAGAGTTGTATAAAATTGATGCAACTTTGAGATCCTTCTTAGGTACATGCATGAGACAGTGGATCACAGTTCTTCGTCATCCAGGTAGCGGACGGGATCCCTCTGCTCCGCAAGATCTGATTCGCATAGAGCGGGGTATATTCCAGGGCGACAGTCTGAGTCCCCTATGGTTCTGCTTGGCACTGAATCTTCTTAGTACTCTGCTAAAGGATTCAGGGCTAGGCTATCGACTTCGGAGAGAGGGTGTTATCGTTTCTCACCTGTTGTACATGGATGACCTCAAACTTTTCGCGCCGAGAAAACCAGAACTGCTGACTCTGTTGAATATCACACAGATATTCAGCAGTGCCATCAGCATGGAGTTCGGTGTCGAGAAGTGTGCGGTCATGCAAGTACAGCGGGGGAAAGTTGTAAATACTACAAACTTGCAGCTTTCCGATACGATATCCCTCAGATCTCTTTCCGATATCGAAACCTACAAATATCTCGGTATGTCAGAAGCGTTAGGTATAGTAGACAGAGACATAAAACAGTTGGTGAAGGAGCGATTCTTTTGCCGCCTGACTAAAGTACTCAATAGTCTTTTGTCGGGTGGTAACAAGGTTCGAGCCTTCAACGGCTGGGTTATGCCTCTGCTCATCTATACTTTTGGCATATTGAAATGGACTCAGACTGAACTTGACGCCCTTGACTGTAAGGTTCGTCAACTTCTTACGACACATAGAATGCGACATCCACGCTCGTCGGTAATGAGGATGTACATCCCGCGGAAATGTGGGGGCCGCGGCTTTTTAAATGCCAAGACCCTCCATAACCACGAGGTGTGCAAGCTCAGAGAATACTTCCTCCATGCCGACAGTGAGATGCATCGTGATGTCGTAGCAGTTGACAAGAACCTTACCCCGCTCTCACTGGCTAAGGAGAACTGGCACAAACCTACGGTGCTGAGTGCCCTCGACCGCAAGGTTGTATGGGAGAGTAAGGAGCTGCACGGACGGTTCTACAAAGCCCTTACAGGGCCTGATGTAGACCTACTCGCATCCGTGAACTGGCTACGTTTCGGTGACCTCTTTGGGGAAACCGAAGGTTTTGTCTGTGCGATTATGGATGAGGTAATAAAGACGAACAACTACCGAAAGTATATCATGAAGGATGGAACCGTTGACATTTGCAGAGCTTGTCATCGTCCCGGTGAATCCCTCAGACATATACTTTCGGGTTGTTCGCACCTCGCTAACACTGAATACTTGCACAGACATAACCAAGTAGCAAAGATCATCCATCAGCAGCTTGCTCTCCAATACGACCTTGTCGGTCCAGAGGTTCCGTACTATAAGTACGCACCGGCACCGGTTCTCGAAAATGGTCGTGCTACGCTCTACTGGGACCGCTCTATCATCACGGACAGGACTATTCTTGCGAATAAACCTGATATCGTCTTGGTAGACCGGTCGGAACGCCGGGCGATACTTGTTGACATCACCATTCCACATGACGCTAATCTCGTGAAGGCCGAGAAGGACAAGCTTAGCAAGTACCTTGACTTGGCACACGAGATTACCGCTATGTGGGATGTCGACTCAACAATTATCGTTCCGATAGTCGTTTCAGTGAACGGTCTTATAGCGAAGAGCCTTGACCAATACCTTAAGAGGCTCTCGCTAGGCAGCTGGATCAAGGGTCAGATACAGAAGGCGGCTCTCCTGGACTCGGCACGCATTGTGCGGAGGTTCCTCTCTCTGCAGCCCTAGCCACTGACCGTTTGAGCCTTGCCCCGCGGTCGGTGGTCCACCATTTTGGATATATTTTTTACTATAATGTTTTTTTATATTATTTTTGTACATAGTAGATTAATAATGTTTTAAATTTTATAGTAAAAAATGTATTTTTGATGAGTTTTAAAATGAATAAAGTGTCATAATAATAACAATAACCTAGCATTTAATAGCACAATATATATAAAAATAATGAATTCTTTGGTTTTCGTGGTCTTTTTTCCTATACATTCATTAAAACTTCGGTTTGTCAAGGTTGACCAAATATAGCACATGGCTTTTAAACGATAAAATCAGTATCAAAATAGATTAAAGATTAAAGATTTTTATACATAATGTGGAAGATTCACATAACTGGAGACATAAAGGTGTATTTTCAGTTACCATCCATTAAATTACGTGGCCTTTGGTTTTTTATCCTGAAATTAAAACGTCATCTTTAAACTGGGCTATGCAAATAATAATGAACCAAAGAAATTATATTATTTAAAGTTCTAATAAAAAATGAAACGACTTTTCTTTATATGCTTATAGCTTATAGCTTATGGGGTGGGGAAGGGCAGGGAGGGAGTGAGGACCCTCCCTCTAAAAGGGGGAAACTCACAGTTTCCGAGAAAAAATGAATTACGTTTTGAGGTTAACGAGAGAAAAAAAATTAAACAATATACGCCAAAACACACTACCGGACTACTACGGACCTATGACCTATGATCAGTTTAAAAACAGTTTCAAATCATAAAAATGGATATTTGATTCGGGTGTTTGACCTCGTCGGCCCTGAGTGTCACTTCGTCCACTCGTCCTCGCGGGCTAGCTCCACTCAGGATCTTCCACGCGAATTTCTGGTTCCACATTTTTTATATCCAATCTACGCATAGGGACCACAAGACTACGTGGCATCGGGGTGATCTGCGTCAGTTCTGTGATATTGCTACTCAAGTTGGGGTGTCCTAGAACCTACTGCTGCGAGAAGGATTTCCAGGTGGTTGTAAAAAATCGAATAACCGACTGTCTATTCAACGTATTACATTAACAACGAGAAATATCATTGTCAATGTCGAATCACCAAAAAATACCACAGAGGCCATAAATAAAAAGAAGATGAATTTTCAAATAATCATATCTCAAAAACTATTTGGTTCCGCACTACGCCATTTTAGATTTAGGCTTCCTAGATATAGACCTATCTGTGACAAAAGTTCCAGCTGCCTAGCTCACTACAAATAAATGAAAGTTGAGCCAAAAATTAATGTGCAGTGGGCAAAATTCATTTCAAATGCCGGCAACACCAAACAAAACAAAACAAAATTGAATTTCACTTTTTGGCTTATTTTCTTACAGATTTCTGCTCTAAATGTTGTTATTTATTGTGGAAGTCTAGTTAATAATCCATTTTTGAATAAATACCTCGTCAAAAGTACGATACTTACGCTTGAAAAGACAAATCCGGAATGTTTTGATCACTGCCACTTTTGCACCAAAATACACTACACCGATCCATTTTGATAGAGAAATCCATAACATTCATTTGTTATTATTGATTTACAATAGATGAAACATAATTTTTCCAGGTAATAATTTAGTTTCAAGCTAGTTTTTCACAAAATCTTCCGAAACTGCTGCTAGCTGCCAAAGTTTGTTTAGCGCAATGTTGCGCTAAACAACGAAAAAACCGGCACGCGATAAGGGACAGCAAATCTATAGTGCGGTCTCCCTTATTTGCATGAAGCACGCATAAGTAGTTCTCTTTCTTGAAAGAATGAGATGAATTATCTCGTCGTCTATAGCTTTCTCTGTCTAGGGGTAGCAGTTTAATTTACTAGGTATCCCCGCGTTGACATTTTGTGTTTTTATTTTTAGTACGTGGTCGTATCTCTTCTTTGGTTTATTTAAACTTTGTTCCAACTGCCCTGTCTAGGGCCTCATTTCATTGGTTTCATTTCATTCATTCATTCAATTTATTTTCTCTGTAAACCGTTTCGTCAGTGTTTCCACTTTTAGGGATTTCGCCCCTTTTCAGGGCCAAACTACTTAGTTCAAGCACGACTTAAGGCTATTTATATTACGACCGACAGAGATTTAGGGAATTGTAGGGAAAACCATTACTTGACGTGGAAACTCTTTTTTTTCTATGATAATTTTTTATGATGATTATTTTTTTTGCTATACCTAGTTTGGGGATTCCCCAAATTATCTTTTTACTAGCTGCGCCCCGCGGCTTCGCCAGCGTAGAAATTTATGAGTCAAAACGTGTGTCATTATTTATATAAAGGTTTTTTTACCATGTTTAGCGCGGAATAAAAGGTAACAACTTAAACTACTACTGCTTTACCTAGCTGAACACGTTCCCGTTCCCACTCTCACTCCCGTTTTCGTTCCCGTTCCCGTTCCTGTTCGCGTTGGTCAATAGCCGGTTAAGAATAATGATTTTAAACCTACCTAACTTGAGAAATGATTGATTCCCCATACAAACTTTCATCCGCTATCAAACCCTCTTCAAGTTTTATTTTCACTACAAATATTAGCAAATGTACTTTTTAGGGTCCCGTCCGAAAAATTCATTAAAATTGATTCAGTGTTTTTACTAAATCACCTGTTTATATATTTCCATTAGTCTCTGTGCAAAATTTCAAGTCAATTGGTAAAGATTTTTTGTTCAATATGCAAACTTTGAGTTTTTGATACGACTTTAGAGGTAAATTGTTCAAAATTTCATCAACCTATGAAACTATCTACATAGCAAATTTCATTTAAATGTGTTCTGTGGTTACGGAGATACGTGGTAACAAACATTGACACAGACTTTTGTTCACCATACAAACTTTTTTACCTCTGTAAACCATCTTTGGGGTTGATTTGCAAAAAATTCTTAGACAGATGTTCATTTATTTTCAGTAGAGAGTCTTTTTGCAAAATTTGAAGTTGATTGGTCAAGATTTTGTTTATTGCCCATACACACTTTGCCACCCCGTTTACCACTTTAGAGGTAAATTTTTCAAAATTTGATAAGTTTATGTATTATTCTGGCACCTAACCTATCTAAACACTAAATTTCATCTAAATTGGTTTAGTGGTTATGGAGATACGTGGTTACAAACATTCACACAAACTTTCACATTTATAATATTACTAGCTTCCGCCCACGACTTCACTCGCGTGTAAAAAGCCTGGATAAAAAGTAGCCTATGTATTAATCCAGGTCACAAACTATGTATATTCCAAGTTTAATCAAAATCCGTTTAGTAGTTTTTGCGTGAAAGAGTAACAAACATTCATCCATTCATCCATACATCCATAGTCACATACTTTTGCATTTATAATAATAAGTAGGATTAGGATTATCCGACAAATTTTAGAATTCCTATTAAATTGTAATTTTTCTTTCCTGAAAAATGTTAGTTATGGTAAAACCAAAATCCTCGGTGGAAAGGTGGAAGCACTGGTTGCATTACTTTGTGATACTGGGTTTCGTATTCGTTCGTTCCTGGTTCGTTCGTATAGTAAATAGCGTAATTTATTTTTCAGTTCCTATTCATCCTGCATATTTTCTTTTAGTACAAAAACAGTCAATTTTTTATCTAGTCATGACTGCTTTATGATGGAAAATGTATTGTTTGTTTAAATAATGGCTTTTCTAAATGAACCAGTGCTGAACATTATTGTTGTAGGATTCCACCATAAAAAAGGGTGCCAGGTAGGTTTATTGATCATAGAAAAGTTTCTGATTTGGTTGCAAAATCTTCTGTCTACTGCACTTACTATAATATATTCCACTGCCATGTACTAAACCCTAATCCAACAGTACATAATTTTATCAAAATATGTGGGCTAGCAAGTTTACAACAGAAATGTAAACTTGCTTGTCTATTGTGCTAGTACCTGAGTAAAATACCTACCTTCATGTATTAAGGTGGAACATTGCTACCCTGAGCTGGTTCCTGGTCGTCCGTCGGAGCTGCCAGCAGCATGGAAGCATCTCCCCGCACTGGCTCTGCCAGATGGTTCCCACAACTATCTCTCCGATACTATATTTTTCAATCTCCCGGGACTAACTGAACCTGTACACACTGTATATGGTATCTCTTGCTTCAGGCAAATTCCTATTGAGGTAATTATAAAAACAGCTAGTAAGTATTTTTCCTATAAAAATATAATTTTCACCCTCAATTCCAGTCCTATAATCCTCTGATAGCTAAAACGGTGTTAAAATATCATGTCACCTCTTTTTATTTACATTTAAATTACAGGTTCAATTACACTTGTTTATGAATTAGAGGATTTGAATATATTTATTTAAAAACAAAACAATGACCGAACAAACTTGCAAAGAAAAGATATAAAAAATATAACAAGAGGCTGTTTCTTAGCTATAAAAGTTAACAAAACAGAACATATTGAATATTCGCATAGTTAAGCAATTCTAGTATCTATTGGAAAGAATCTGTTATCCTGTAACACAGCTAACTCTAGCTACGACCGGACAGAGGCTCTCTCTTCTTAGGAGCTAGTGGCCAACTCTGGTGTCAGAGTTTTTAGGACACCTGATAAAGCCGGGACTAACATCTTAACATACCTTCTGAAGCACAGAAGCTCTCAAATCTAAATACCACCTAATACTCACCCAAGTAGTGCCTAGGCAGAGTGTTGTTTAACCAAATGGTCTGCGTAAAACATTGAAGTTAGCCACACCATAACTTTTTTGTACCTGGTTTACTTACATAAAGAAATAATTTGTATTGTGTTTGTATTGTTAAATTTGAATGCAGACCCTACCATTTATTCATACTTTTTTGCACATGAAATGTAACAAAAGGTGGCTTGCAACATTTTTACCATTAAACATAGGTAATATGGCGACCTCTGTGGTCGAAGTAGGCGGATGACCACCTGAGATGCAGAAGGTTTGATTCAAGCTGCAAGAAAAATGTTTATATGATCTGGAAATTTTTGGTATTTTCTATGAATATGTCACCCACAACACAAGTTTTGCTGACTTTGTGGCTATACATGATGTGTGAAAATATCTAGCATTATACACTAGCATGTTGATTGCAGGCCTCTTGCATGGCATAGAGCGTATTGTCATGACTCATGAGGGAGTGTGTTTTCAGCAACCAAAGTGTTAAATTCCATTGAAATGCATATTATCTTTGATGAAATATGATTGAATCTTTAACTGGTATTTTATTACAGCAAGTTGTACAAAAAACTGAAGACATGACCCGCAGTTCCGTTCAGAAAAGTGTGTGTGTTGTTTGCCGAGCACCCTTGTTTGGACGACTCGCAGTTAAGATGGAACTGGTTGTCAGGGCCTGGTTCCTGCAAGGAGACTTCTCACAAACTAAACTACTTGAAGATGCATTTAAACATTTGAACAGTTGTCCTGTACAGATTGATCAGACACTTGAAGGTATGTTGTATAAGCAGTCACAACAGATCTTTGTCCTTCTGAAGATAAGTTCAGCAAATGATTTCACCAATCTTAGTACAATCCGGCCCAAATATAGAAACCGCTTCGCTACTTGCAGTCAACTTCAGAGACATAGATAAGATACATTCTGTTAATAAGGATTTCTTGAGTGGCGACTGCGTCTCAGCAAATATTGTGTAGTACGTCCTCCAGCCAGGTGGAGTGACAATCTACAAAAGGCTGTTGGTAGAAGCTAGATGCATCGAGCTGAGGACAGAATATCAGTCCACTGCTGGGCATATGCCTCCCGTAAATATGGAGAGGTTTAAACTCATAAACCTTATGCTGGGCGTACGGCCTGTGTCCAACAGTGGACTGCTATAGGCTGATGATGATGATTATGAGCTGAGGACAGGGCGCAATGACGCTCATTAGGGGAAGCCTATGTCCAGCAGTGGACTGCTATATGTGCTAAACTTGTCTACTTTTTAGCATTATTTACTTGTTATCATCATAATATATGAGCAAGCGTGATGAGTAAATAGTGATTATGCTATAACTAAAAGTAGAATCAGAATACCTACATACAACAAATGCTAAAAAGTACTAGTTGAGCACATGTAGCAGTCCACTGCTGGACATATGCCTCCCCTAATGAGCGCTATTGCGCCCTGTCCTCAGCTCGATACTGTGTATGATACGATGTACTTGTACCTACACACACACCACACACCAGCCTATATCAGTCCACTGCTGGCCATAGGCCTCCCCTAAAGGGGGATATGCCCGTAATCCCCACGCTGGGCATGCGGGTTGGGGATCGCAGGGCACAGCTTCTCGCACCACCGACGCTGCTGCCCGTCAGTGGCCAGGGGATTTAGCTGTGCCGATGTAGGCTGTGCTATGCCGCAATCAGCCGCCGCCAGAGCCTCGTTCGTTGTTTAGCAGGGTGCAGCACCACGTGCAGGTGAGGTTGGCTTGGGTTCCGAAGATGGGGGTTGGAACCCCGTACACCCCGTACACTTGTACCTATAAGTTACAAAATGAATTATTCTAATTCTTTGGGGTGTAAGGGATACCTCTATCTTCGGAACCGAAGCCCAAACCTCACCTGCCTTACATACAAAAACAAAACAAACATCTTCACGACTTTTTCCCCATTAATGATATTGCTCAGTACGCAAATCTATTGAGGATACTTTAACGGGGGTAGTCAGAGGCAAGTCCAAACATTACGTTCGATACATGCCCACTTTTTGCAAGCAGCTAGCATTCCACGTGACAGGTTGGAAGCCATCGCCGCTTTTTATTGGAACACTAACCTAGCACATACCTTTCGAACTTTTCAGTTCGAGGGCATGCCGGTTTCCTCACGATGTTTTCCTTCACCGTTTCGAGCTCGTGGTAATGCGCACATAAATTTTTCGAAACGAAAAATCCATTGGTATTGGCTCGGATTCGAACCCACGACCTCCAGATCTTAAGTCGGGGTACATCCCACTAGGCCACCACAGCTATACTATACATACAACAAATGCTAAAAAGTACTAGTTTAGCATATAATAATAATACATACATAAATAGAAGGAAACGTACCTCCCGTGCTAAATAAAAAACTGTTACGGCGAGGCGCCTTATTCCCCCTTATGCAGAGCAGACAATAACTAAATAAAGATGAAAGACCCAAGAGTCTAGTCTACAGTCTATTATATTGTTTTTAAGGTTTATCAGTGCAGCGGCTAGTGGAGAGTTGGAGGCATAAAGCTGTGCTACTATTCAAGCTTCTATTACTGCGTCGCAAGGTGTTGATCTATGGCTCACCGGCTGGACCGCTCTCCACTGCTCTGCTAACCCTCGCGTCTTTGCTGCCCCAGTGTTTGGAGAGTGGGCTGTCACATGCTGCTAATGTTGTGTGAGTAAACATTTTAAAAATGTAATCGCCGATTTTTATAACCGACTTTTGATTGCTATCCGTCACATTACCTACCTAGATAGGTTAGGTACTAGGATAGAAAAACATGACCGGTGCCGACCTTTTCAGTGTGCAACTGAGTTGAGGTCTCAGGCCCCGAACAGTGGACTGAATAGGCTGATGTTATTGTTGTGTTGTTTGTTGTCAGGGGTAAAGAAAAGGCCTTACCTTTCATCCAGAAAAAAGTTTTGCGAGCAAACCTTGTGCAAAAACGGGCAAAAGCTTGTTTGTCATATAAAGTAATAAGGAGACCAGGGTCTGATGATGAAGCAGAGAAGATAAATTAGATTTTTTTGGGTTTTTTTATAAATACCTACCTGAAATTACAAAACGGTTTTTTTGTCGCATTTCGGACTATTTAGACCTTAGGATCGGATCTTTTTTTGTTTGACTGCCGGCAACACTGAAGTTAAGTTATCAACTTATCATTGCCAGAAGTTGACGCCCATTGAAAGGACTCATTATCAACGACGTGAATGCTCTGCTATGGCTCAGCGTAAAAGCCGTATGCCAAACAATGGCCCCTGAATCCGAGATCGGACTAGTGTGCTTAAGCAATATCCGAATTCCTAGTAGAATATAGTATATATATAATAGTCCGAGATTTCTAGATCCGTATTTTCACGGATACGGATCAGACTCGGATCAGACGTAGTGCGAAACCGCTCTAACTGTGTTAAAGTTTTGATTCATGAGGGTAACAGCATTATAAGGAAACTTCCGGTCGGTGATAAGCATTTGCCCGCGCCTCCACTCCAGTTACAAAATGGTTATTATGCATATAAATTTTAGCTTTTAATGTTATCTCTGGTAGTTCTGCAATGAGTAGAATAAAGATAAATTACTATTGAATATTATCATAACAATCCGCTTGCTCATTTGCAATGTTCAATAAGAATTTATATGACTCGTATGACTCATTTATTTAATAGAGATTGCGACATTATAAATATTTTAAAAATACAACTTTATGGCATGATAAGTACTCGACCCAAATCGTTGCTGGCGTGGTACCTGCCTACCTTCCCGGGTAAAAAGTAGACAATACTTCCGCCCCTGGCTTCGCACGCTTTACATAGGCTTCTTAAACTCACCTTGTTTACATATAATTCAAATCGTCCACACAGCGTTATAATCAATGAATAGAGTGATGCTCTATTCATTGATTATATCAGTCTAGGTCGCAAACGAATTTATACTCCAAGTTTCATACAAATCCGTTCAGCCGTTACAGTGTTAAGTTAATTTTATTTATTAACTAGCTTCCTCCCGCATATTATATTATATTAGTAGGATAAAGGTAGGATAAATTGAGATTAAATTAGGGACGAAAAATATTTTTTTTCTGTCACTGATTTTAAATAAATAGATATGAAACTTAGTAGTGTCAGTCAATGATAATAGGCTAGATGCCTAAAAAAATCTAATTAGTCCGTCATTTAAATTATCAAAAAATATTGGACACGTATTTTTTATTTTGTCAACATTCAGCGTGACGTCACGGGTAAGTACACTTTTTACATACAAGTGACGTCACGAGCCCCCACTCCCGAACTTTGTCGCTCTATAACTTAGTTATTTTCTATGTATTAAATAAATAAAAAAATACGTGTCCAATATTTTTTGCGAACCAAACTGACGGACTTATTAGTTTTATTATTTGTTTACCCAGTCATCATCCCTATTATACAATATATTGTTCACAGCTTAACGAGACCGCTATCTCCTGTCCCAGCTGATGATAAGAACCTAGAAAAAGATATGCTAGACTCAAATATTGAAATCTCAAGCGAGAAGTTATCGAACGGCACCTGTCTTGTCGAAGAACTCTCGCCAAAAGAAACCGGCAACTTATTAGACGAAAAAGACAGAGTTAGCCGCCAAAGCTTTGACGAAACCATTTTAACTGATGTAGTGGATAGACAGGAGGCTGGAAGAGAAAAGTGTCATAGCATTGGTGAAAAGTATAAGCCCCAGAAGCTGCTTTCTGAAGCCCAACAAAGTCCTACCATGGCTAGGGACATGAGCGTGGATGGGTTGTATAATATGACGGGGCAAATCGACCAAACGGAATGTGGATTACCGCTACCACTCTTCGAAGATGGATACCTCTGTTTACCATATTTATCGTTGAATTACTTAGATCTGTTATCCGACCCTGCGGTACAGGGATTTGTTGTAGGCGCTTCGAATGTATTATTTAAGCAGAAACGGCAGCTTTTTGATGTACTAGTTGAATTGAATGAGATGAGGATAGAAACAGCTGATCTGACTTTACGAAGGCTGCTAACGTTGAGTACTGAAGACCTGAGATTCGCTGATCATGTCGTCAGGCACGGGTCTACACAAGGTGACTTGTGGATACGAGATCAGTTCGCTACTTACTTAATTTATATGCTGAGAACATCACTACTGCCTGGTAAGTTTATAACAACTGTATGCGTTTGCAATGCACAAGCCCGTGCAGGAGTGTAAGAGATTTCAACCTACACCATTCTATGTATAATATTATGAAAGAAATGTATACAAATAGTTTATCAGTCATATGATTCCCATAATACAAGCTCTGCTTAGTTTGGGGCTTATTAATTATATTCGGAACCCAACCCAACCTCACCTGTACGTGGTGCACCCTGCTAATTAATAAACGAGGATCTGGCGGCCGGCTAAATACGGCTTAGCGCAGCGTAATACCGGCACAGCTGAATTCCCTCACCGCCGACGGGCAGCAGCGTCGGCCGGCGGTGCGAAAAGCTATGCTCTGTGATTCCCACCAACCCATGCGTGGGTAGCATATCGCCCATAATCCCCACGTTAAAATGTATATTTTATTATTTTTATCTGGGTTGTTTGCGGAATATTGCAATTATCCCCAAAAAGACCGCTTCCCTAATGCGCAGAATACGGATAGTCGCAACAGCATTCTGAAAACACTAGCTGATAGTTTCTCAGAGGGAACTGTGAAGGCACATTCTCCAATCAGTTTTCTGTTGCTGTTTTTATACTAACAACTAAATTAAGTTTTAAATTGTGTGTTTTAGTTATCTGAAATAAAACGGTTTATTTATTATTGCAGATGGCAGTAGAGAGTTGGATTCCTTCAATGCTCAATTCATGGCTGCGTTCAAAGCCACTCCGGCTTACGAACAGTGGCTGAAAAAAACAAACAACGGGGATGTGGAGGCGTTCATTAATCTGGCTCCCATGCACCCTTTCAGTGGTCAGCTATCAGTAGCGGACATGAAACTCAAATTCGCGCAGTAAGTTCCTGTTTGTGTATATTTTCTAAGTAAATTTATGGCATGCGGTTTTTACTGTAAATGGTTTGAAATGTATCTGTGCCAGTGTTAGATTGCGCTATGCCGCAATCAGCCGCAAGAGCCACGTTTTTTAGTAAGCCGGGTGTGCTAGGGGCAGATGAGATTGGCTTGGGTTCCATAGATGAAGATTGTTGTCGGGTTTAAACATCAATTTTATTTTCCCATATAACCTGTTCGTACCTGTTAAACATTTGTGGCCATACTTATGAACATCTTTTAAAAGATAAACGATGCTTAGGCTATTGCCATCTCTTATCTTTGGATAATGACAAAAAGTGATAGGGCTAACTTTGAGCATTGGTTAACGTTGAGTAGCGTTATTAAGTAGGGGGGGTATATTTTTGTCCATTTTGGTTTAAGATCTTTCCAAAAAGGTTGTAATAAAACCAAACTTTTTGAGCTTCTGGGTCATGGACCTAGCCTGGACCAAGGAGTTTAGTACAAGATAGTATTTTATGTGAAAAATCGCTCGTGGTGTGGCTTACTTCGGTGTTCTTAGCAGATCACCTTAGTTAAGCAACGATCCGCCAGATCTCTACTTGGATGGGTGACCGTTTAGTGGCAATTAGATCTGAGCGCTTCCGTGCTTCGGAAGTTACGTTAAGATGTTGGTCCCGGCTTTTACAGTCGATAAACGATGTCGGAGGCCTTCGGGCGGCCTAAAAACTCCGACACCAGAGTAGGCCAGGACAACCTGAAGATTGTTTTTGGAGGTAGTAGAGTTCTTTGTGGAGGGCTCGTCCGGGGAAGTACTGCCACCATGCCCATTTCTGCCGTGAAGCAGCTAAGCTGTGTTTCGGTTTGAAGGGTATGGTTGCCGGTGAAATTACAGGCACAAGGGGCTTATCATCTTCATGCCTCAAGTTGATGGACGTAGGGCGTTGCATCGTAGAGCACGTTTCAGAAAAATTTGATCTACGATGCAATGCTTTGTGATAGGTAATGGTTACCACTTAACATCAGGTGGGCCATGTGCTTGTTCCATCTTCAAATAGTATTAAAAAAAAGGCCACTAGCTCATACGAAGAAGAAGAAGAAGAAGTTGTGACAATTGTCAGAGATTGTGAAGCTAAAGGGCAATCGCATTGTAATATCCGGTTTATACGCAACTAGTAATAAGATATTTTGAATGGTTTGTTGTTATAGTACAATGTCGACGACGGAGGGCGGCCGCAAGGTGACGGCGGCGGTGGCCAGCACAGGGCGGGCGGTGGCGACGACCTCGCGCGCCGTGGGCGGCGCCCTATCGCAGGCCCGCGGCGCGCTCTCGGGCTGGTGGAGCGCACTCACCGCGCCCCCGCCCAGCGGCGCCTCCGATACTTCCTCCATAGGTGAATACTAGGATACTATAAACACTTAATACTGATTTATTTATTAATGATGGTTTGGAATATTTTGTTCTGTCACAAAGAAAAGGTATTGAGTATATTTAGTTTTGTTGATATTTTATTTTAAATGATAGAAATAAAAATTTAATGTAATGAATTAAGAGAGTGCTTAAAGTATTTATTGAATTATAATTCTACGGTAGTTTTTATGTTCTATTCCTTCTTTCTTTCTTTCCTATTATGTTGTTTTGTGCTAGTTTTGTGTGTAAATTTTAGAATTATGTACCTATATTAATGGCTTAGTAAAATAATTTATTGTTAGATTTAGGTTTAGTTTTAGGATTATAAGTTTTGTGTTTTCTTATTTCCTCACTAGATTTAAATGATGTTGTATTATATAACAACAGTGAATCAAATATAATAATTAAAAAAAAATACTAGGATACTTAGTAACCACTGAAAGGCATATTAGACCACGCGGTATAAGGTTCTCGCAAATTCCATCGACTCAACGCTGACTCAACTCACAGTATGGCATTGAAATGTAAGCTTTATGTTATGGTTCTTGAGAGTGAATTTGTCAAATTGTAAGATAAAGGTTGACGATGCGTGGTCTACGCGTTGTTCACCTATTGACGTTACCGACCCGTTTGATAAATTCACTCTTATGAAACCACAGATATAGGAAGACAACTAGATAAAGTCTTAAAATTCAATACGGCTGATATCTACTTTCTTATGTCCAATATCATCAGTTAGAAAGGATGCATACATATATCAATGCGACTTCAAAAAGTTAATCGTACCAGGGCGCTCGAACAAATTTCTATGCAGGTTCATACAAATGCCCTAGTACGAAGTCGCATAAATCGCATTGAGATAAAGTATGCATCTCTTTCTAGCATCTCTTTCTCATCTAACATATATGGACATAAGAAAGTAAAGATCAGCCGTACCAGTTAATGTTCAGAGCATAAATGAATTTAATGACTTCTTCTATGCTTTAGTTGTATTTCTTTGTATGAAACATAACATAAAGCCTTCATTTCAATGCCATACTGTTAGTTGAGTTGGCGTTGAGTTGATGTAATGTGCGAACAGCTTTAGCGTGGTGTAATATGTGTAAGCCACTAAAACAGTCTTAGTAAGTCTGTCAGACGGGAATCGGTCGCGCTTGCTGACTAACTGGCTGAATAACGCGTAGTGTAAAATGACTTAGTCCGTTCAGTCAGCGCGCGGCAGTCTCAGATATAGGTTGTTTGTCGCGATTCGCCACGCCGCGGTGCCGTACACAATAGCATGATCAAAGGAAAAATAAGTATTTTTTTATATTATCGATATAATTAAATAATACTTGACATAGTTTAGTAGTAGACGCACCCGAGCTTGCATTATGGTACTACATGATTTATATACAAAGTACATAAATTGTTTTTTATATACATATTATACCTACATAGACATACCCAGACCTGAGACAAATATTTGCAAATCATACAAACATTTGTCTCGCGGCGGGAATTTAACCTACAACAACCCACGCCACTGTGCCACAGTCGTAATAATTTTGATTTAAACATTTTGCCATGACAATCGTCAACGACGACTTACGTCTTGCGAATGAGTTAGCGTGCGGTGTAATAATGAGCTTGACTAATTAGTCAGTAAGATAAGTCTTACTAAGACAGGCTAAATACCGCGTCTAATAGGCCTTTAAGTTATTACCTACCTAAGACTGTGGGAAATAAACTCATTCATTCATTCACTCTTTATATTTTATTCGGATTCGGATATTCCTTCTATTTCCATGAAAAAATAGTTTACGCAAACTAAGCTATATAGGTAGATAAAGTTAAATATTAAATACACACTCTGGCTTCAGGCGAGTGTGTATAGTGTACTCCCATTTGTACGCATTTATTGTAAACAAGCTACTTTCTGGGTGCGCAAGCGAAGCCGTGGGCGAAAAGCTACTCAGTTTACTAAAAGTCACTTGATGAAAAAAACATATTTTTTAAGTGAAATCTAGCTCTAGATTTATTTATCGCCCCTGAAACCACCTGCATACTAAATTTCATTAAAATCGTTGAAGCCGTTTCCGAGATTCAGATTATATACAATATATACAAGAATTGCTCGTTTAAATGTATTAGATAGATTATATTTATAATCCTAAACAAACCTTTTTCCAAACAGGTGATGATAAACTTCCTCCATCTGACGCGGAAGACGCCGTGGATCAAATTGATGACGATAACAAAGTGGAGCGGCCTTCCACCCCGGACCCTCCCGACAAAACTATAGAGGATGGAGCCACTAATATTAGCAACATTAGAATCGTGTAACAAATAAGCACAACTTCACATTGGTATATTGTTATCTAGAGAAGGGATTTTAGGCAACATAGTTGACAGAGAGTTCAAGCTAAATAAACGTACATCTAGAACTTTCGTGATTTGGCTGAAATTTTTGGACCAAAAACCTGTATAATTATGTGTATCTAAATACTTAACATCTCAAAGTATTAACTTACAACGATCGTCAAATTATGCAACTCAAAAGTTATGCATAGTATTTTTTAGGATGACGTTACCGAACCGGTCAAACGAACCCTTATGGTGCTTGTCCGTCCGTCCGTCCGTCTGTCACAGCTGATACGTTCAGGAACTACATAAGCTACAGACTTGATAATTTGGTATAGATTTAAAATGCACTGAGTGAATAAGATTACCAGTAAAAAAAAAGCAAGTTACACGGTCAAATATGGTGTTATCTGAAAGGCCCTAATTTGCCCATTCTAAAGCCGGTTTTTATTGCTCTATAGAACGTACACAATATTTACGAAGAAACCTTACTAATTATCGCACGCCCTTGACGTCACCCGCGGTGGGCGAGTCAACTCGCACATAACCGGTCTTGTTTTCATACTAAATAAGCAAATATGCATACGCTCTTCCTGATGTAAGCGGTACTGGCGTTCATAGAGAGATGAGATATTACAAGCGCGTTGCTTTAAATAATTTTAAAGTGTATACTTAATTTTTTTTTATCTTTGGGCGTATGCCCAGACTCGAATTTATAGGCGAGAGCTAAAATATTTGGATATTGCACAGAAAAAGTAGACCAAACAGTCCATACAAAATTGTAAAAATATGTTCTGCGTCTTCAGCTTTTGTATGTAGTCCAAGCTTGTCTATGAAAATGTTTGGACTTTATTTGAATTTAAGTTGCTTATAATCCTTTCTCTAATAAAATCACTAACTTGTTGACAACGCAAGAGTGGCCTCAATTAGTGTTTATGAACAGGGGCCTTATGCTTGGAAACGTTCGAAAAAATGTCACGATGGAGATGACCACTAGTGCTTTTACGAACAGTTGTCCTACATTGGTACGCGAAGTCAGTTACGCGTGTCCTGGAAAGCCAAGTCCATATTTGCAGCTACGCGTACACCCTTGGGGTACGCGTAGGTACTGCGCGAGGTAGCTCGAACGCGAGCCGCCGTCAGTCGATTTTTGGTCGCGCGTCAAACTGCGTATGGACAGCGCGTTCCTCTGTCCATGGCGTTCCAGGAGATGCGTACCAATGTACGCGCTATCCGTACCCAGCTTTACGTCATCTCCATCATGAGATTTTTTGAACTTTTCCGTGCGTAAAGCGCAAGTGTTAGGCAATTTTAAATGTCTATTGCTACTGAACAGGGATACGTACTAAGGTTCATGATAAAGCTTAGCGAGTCGCGTTGTTGTTCCGTATTGTTTTGTAAATTGTTGTAGGACATTGAAATCTCGTCGAATTCCATGTAAATAAGTACTTATTTGTCGTAGAAGTTTGTATTGGTGAGATTATTCTATAGGATTAGTATATGTTTATCGTTGGGTGTTGATTATGTATCATAATCATTTATATTAAAGCATTATCGTATTAATTTCAAACGGAAATTAAAAGTAGCAGTCGTTCAACTTACTATAAATACATCCAAGGCATTTTGAATGCTTGGTATCTAAACTTAAACCATGCCTCAATAATTGTGGGTTTGAATTCGTATGTTATCCCGAAAGGGGTGATTTGGACCATGTTTACAAGTTGTGGGGGGTCTTTGCAAAACTTTTCTTCGAAAACTTTAAGCTTATCTTTGTTTTGTCTGTACCGCAGCCCTAAAATTAAGGCAGAGCTACAATCATCAGCTGATTTTGTAAAACATTATCCTGTTTCCCTGGAATACCTGATTTTTTAGACTTATTCTAGAGCAGCCTCACAAGTATGGCGTTGCTTGACAAGATATTTCTTCAATGAAAAACTACAACATTCAAAAATTAATCGTCGAGAGTAGATTTACCCTGTTTTTGGCATAGCATGCGAATTAAAACTCACTTTGTATATTCGAGTCAGGCCCAGCTACCACCTAAACAGAGTTGCATGGGTGTTTTCACTCACCATAATCTCTAGGAAGAAATGACAAAGATCAGTGGTTTTGCTTAACATAATACCGTTCATAATCAACACCTATGTTGAGTAGGCACGTTTTTATTGCACAAATCTGCTTAGATAAGATATTCTCTAACAACTAAAGAGACACTGTTGTATCACATACTTCAGAATTTACCTTTTTGTGCAAAATTAATCTAGTAATTTAAGTAATGATTTTGAATATACAAACTAATTTGCGGTCAGCAGTTTTGTAAAGACTATAAATTATGTTATAAACATTACTCAAACATGTTTTATACAAAATGTATTATTATTTTATGAATAAATTCTTGATTTGTGCATTAGTGTTAGGGGTTAGAAAGTGATCTCTGAATCTTTATATTTTGTTGATAATTTTATGGCGAATATTATTATGTCCCTGTTTCTTTCAACAGTCTCAAACATATACACACGGTGTAACTGGAGGTATGGATCAACGGTGGTAGTTTTTGACACGGTGACTGCGGGCCTCGGACATGACGAGCCCCAGAGCAAGTGTGTTTTCAGCATTTAAAGTGTTTTCTCAAACATGCTTGGAAATTAGAGCATTATTTTGACAACCTTCTTCGAGATAAATTGAAATTGCTGTACCGGCCCAATACATGCGAGCAGCGGCCGGCAAAAGTTGTATGAAAATGATCTGTCGTGTTATTTAAAAATGGAACGATCTTTTACTCTGAAACATGGCAAAGGTATCTAATCAAAGGGTTTTTTTAAATTTCGAACAGGCTCGCAAATAGAATGCTGTTTATCGAAAAATGTACAAGTTCTGTCTAGGAACTATTTTGTTTTAATTTCCGCGCATTATTTGAGAAAAGTACTATCCAAGCCTTGGCCACAACTAGGCATTGATGGACTCGCGTATTTACACGTTCGTCCATCAATGCCTCTTTTGCTGGCCTCTGCAGTAATGTACTATATACACTAGGGTAGGGTGACTTTTGTAACTTTCTTTTGCTGATTTTATCGAAAGATATTTTTTATTTTGAATTTAATCAAATAACGACCCAATGCGGTATTGTAGGACGAAAAGCATACTATTGAGCTACTTGGAAATGAAAAAAATAAGAGCTAAGACCTCATACTTTGGCTACACTTGTAACATCGTAAAATAGGATTGATATTATCCTAAATTTCTTAAAACTCCGAAATTTTGAACGACTCATGTCGGGGGACATAGATGGGTGTTCATCGATAGGCATTGAGGGCCCCCATCGCTCAGCCACTGTTGGTCCATACCTTCATTTACACTGTGTCGATTTTATCTGTGCAACAGTTTATAGTCTTTTTTCACGTATTCATAATACGCTCTCTATTATTTTAAATAAAAAAAAACTGATATATCAACGCAATATTAAGATAGCAACATAGATCACCTACATATATGTAATGTGTGGTTTATCTGAAGAGTTTCATAATGAATTCAAAAATTTGGAAATTATGTGGCTTATTCCTATAATTAAAAGCTATTAATAATTCGGTTTAAAACATTCCTAATTGGCTTCGAACATTATGATTCTGTAAATGAGGCTCCTTGTGCTGTGTATATTAATTAAAAAATAGCCCCCTTTTTTAAATAATTTTGTAATGTTATTTAAGCTTATTAATAAACTCAATCAAATGGTAGCTGTGAAAGTTAAATAAAAGTTAATAAAATTTGCAATAAGTGTTATTATTGTATCTTTCTAAATGCTTCATCAGCCTAAGATGTATACAGGGTGGGGCAAAATTTTACCTCAATGAGGGCAGCCACCTTTTCTTTTGTAGTTCGAAGGTTTTGTTCTTAGGAAACTATATATTTATATAGATGAAAATTAAATTGCCTAGAAAATGTAATTTGTAGCAAAAACTAGTTTTTTTAATTCTTTATTTAATTAAGAACCTTTACCAGCATTGGTAATTGATTTATCTGTGCCATCTTACCCTAAAAAACAAGATGGTCACAATCGGTCTATTTTTTAGTCACCCGCCGCTGGCGTACCGAAAGTCAAAAATCGGACACGGACGGTGCGCCAGTAGGTGTGAATCGTACATCAGAACGATTCACACCTACTGGCGCACGTCGGAGAGTTTCGAAGCGCATTTTAAAACATGCTAAAGGAGATTAAAACATCCACAAAGCACTATATTAAGAAGGTGGTGACTATTACATTTCGATTAAGAAAAACCAATTGATCGACCGACAAGCGATCGCCTGCTACTGATCATTAATGTACGATTCACACTTACCGGCGCCCGTCGGAGAGCATTTTATAACATGTTAAAGGAAATTGAAACATCCACAAAGCAGATAAGTTCCATAATTGCATGCAATATCTACTTACGGATCTACTTATGTCAAAGCTCAAAGCTGCGTAAATTGCACGCAAATAAGGAACATTTATCTGCTTTGTGGATGTTTCAATTTCCTTTAGCATGTTTTGACATGCTCTCCGTAGGGCGCCGGTAAGTGTGATTCGTACATTAATGATCAATAGCAGGCGATCGCTTGTCGGTCGATCAATTGTTTTTCTTAATCAAAATGTTATAGTCACTCACTGCGATTTTTTCGACCCGTGGAAATGGATGGGTTGATTACACCTAACGAGTAAAGTGGCGAGACAGTGTCCTCGGCCGTGTGCTCGGTTAGTATAAGCACTTTAACCGCTCGGTTGAGCAGAGAGGCGAGAGAGTCACTAGAATCCCAATCTGTTTACTCGGCCGAGTACCCACCGCTTCATTCTTCTGTGATACTTTCCAGCACGACCATGGAAGCTTTTAGTAATTTCTTTGTGGTACAAATTCATGAAAATAAATGTACTATTTTGTACCCTGGAAGAAAAAAATTGTACCCTTATATTTTTGAAGATACAGCATAGTGGCTTTGGTCGTGCTAGGTTTTTTTTGGGCCTTTCTGGCACGGCCACGAGAGATTTATAGTAATTGAGATCATGAATAGGCTCAGAAAAAAATGTACTATTTTGTACTCCAGTATTTCGTACTTCAAAGGTTCAAGTTATAGCCAATTTAAAGCAAACTTGAGGAACCCAGAAAATGCCTTGCCTGACTCCGGAACTTTTCTCACTTAAAAAAACGTGTAGCTGTATATGAAAACCTATCCACATTAATCTACCGACAACCTTATGTATCTATCGACGTATTCAGATAATCATCATCGATCATAAGGAAGTATTTACCTACTTTTTCAATAAAATCGTTCGTCACCGTCTTAGGTCTTAAGACGACTAGTAGGGTCAAACCTCCCTCTCGCTCGCACTATTCAACATTTTTGAAGATATAAAATCACTGAATGTAGTTATGCAAAATAGCAAACCTTCACGGGCTAGAAAATAACAATACAAAGGTTCAGCAATAATCTCATTTTGATTCTTTCACGTTTTCTTAACAAAAAACTGGTACCAATGTGATGAATTTTGGTGCCAATTTTTTTGTAGGAAAACGTGTTGGGTTCAAAATGATATTCTTACTGAACCTTTGTAATGTTATTTTCTAGGCCGTGAAGGTTTGCTATTTTGCATTACTACATTCAGTGATTTTATATCTTCAAAAATGTTGAATAGTGCGAGCGAGAGGGAGGTTTGACCCTACTAGTCGCCTTAAGTCGTGTGCGTTACTCCAGCGGCATGTTGTCTCGGATCGGGATGAAACTTACAGAAAAATTAGAGCACTATGTCCTGTAAATGTGCCCCAAATATTAAATTTGTGCCTATTTAGGTTCCAGAGTATTTCGAGAAAATAAGATGCCGCTGTAGTAACGCCTGAAAACGTTACTGCAGCGGCATGGTTTTTACCCATTAGCCTTAGCCAAATTTAAAGTAGCTTAAAAGATAGCTTATATTTGTGCATGTCACTGGCCAAACAGCGGCATTTGTGCGACCTGTGGTTTATGAGTTATTGCAGATGCCGCTGGAGTAACGTTTTGCAGATTTGCGGATCTTCGAAACGGCTGAACGCACAAATATGATTTTTTGTGAGCGAATGTGTTGTAATTTGTGCCTATTTGTGCGCTAGTTGCTTTTCCGAAAAAATGCACGACGTATGAATTAGACGGGTTTTTGTGAAAATCGTAAATTGCCTCTAGCTCTTGAACTACTAGTGGAAAACACTTTATGATTGCTTTGGCTGATGCCTATAAGGAATATACATCTTCTGACAACCATCTTGAAACCCTACATCTATTTTTCGACGAAATATATCAATTTTACCACTGAAAATGGTTTACTAATTTCTAACCTCAATTAAGGGAGTTTTAACAAGTTATCGACTTTCATGATTTGCCAATAACTAGAGCGCATATCCAAATAGAAGCATGCTGAATTTCAGCTTTCTAGACCTTCAAATTAAAGATTTACAACTGAAAATAACAAAACGAGGTCTCTTAGACTGTTATCCGACCAAATACGGAAGGTCATAAAAAAGCGGCCGTTCAGTACTTCGAGACTACATTTTTAAATAGGCAGCTTTGTCATGTTTAACGTTAGGTACACTTACGTAGACAAGTTTTAGTGTGGGATAAAGGCACCTGTAACATTGATGCTGGACAGCATTTATTTCAACCAGTAACATGTTACATGTACGTGCTAATAGCCCTACGCCCGTACAACAACAATTAGTTAGGGTTTTTTCAAGTACCTAGGTACACTAGGTTTTTTTACTACTAAAAAGGTACTTTCGTTTAAATAATACTGTATAGTTTTGTCATCGATTTTGACTACTTCACTCTCGTCTCATCGGACGAGTATTAGATTCGATTGTTTGATCAGACAATATGAAAGAGAGCTGATGTCTAACATGGGAAAACTGAACCGATTCAGTGCGGAAGGCGCCGCAGTTGTTTCATAAAAATCTTTTTATTCAGGCGTATGGCAAATCCTAAAATGGGATGGGGTAGAGGTAAATCCTCCCTCGTTCTTGCGGTGCGATGTTGTGCCTGTGTGGTTAGTTCAATTTTGAGATTATATAAAGGGGTACCAGGTAAATAAAAATATCTATTTCAGAATAATCAACAGCTTTATTCTTCTAATGTAGGTACAGCAACTGAACTTAAATTCAAGATAATTATTTCATAATAACAACTTCATACAGGCCCGTTATTAATTTCTTATACTTGTAGACCTTTGGTATCCTTTTCAAAAAACTATAACAGGTAGGTAATGAATAATGTGAAAACAAAACACTGATAGGAAGGTTTAATTTTGATTTTCATTGAAATATTATATTTCCGTTTATATTTTAGTATACAGGTGAGGCAAAGTTTTAGGTCATTGAGGGCAGCCACCTTTTCGTTTGTAGTTAGAAGGTTTTTTAGGAAATTTTATGTTTACTTTGAAGAAAAAAACAATTGCATTTTCGGAATTTTGAAATAATGTACAATCAGCCTAAAAAAATAAATTAGTCAAAAAAAAAAACAAGTGGGTCTCAATCAAGTCTATTTCCCAACAGGAACTCTTTTCCCAAAGTAACTAACCAAATCAAATCGTAAGTTTATGTATGCAATTCGAACATTTGCTGGGAAATGTTCTGTTCTTATTTCATATTGTTCTTTTATTATGTGTAGTATACGACGAAGAAATTAATATTTATTATTAACTTAAGCTATTAATAATTTATAAAATCAGTCTCAGTAGAGCATAGGTTGACAACCTGTTAATTGTCTATTCATTTTAATAAGTAAAGGCTTAAGGTTTATACAATAGAATAGGTACCTACTCAAACTGTTGAACCAATTTTAATGAAAACTAAAACTATATAATTCAATTTTGTGTAACAATAATTAATAATATTCAATTTTGTGTAACAATAATTAATAATATTCAATTTTGTGTAACAATAATAATTATTAAATTTTAATAATTAAAGTATAGTTTATGGTAAATTGGTGTAATTTATGGTTAGAAAAGAATGAATCAAAAGATATTGTAAGTATCTAGTTCAGAATCATGACATTGTAGGTAGACTATGCAATTGAGAGAGTACTGCTTCCTGTAAAAATATAATAATTAGGTATAGTCCATGGTATATTGCTATAATGAAAGGTAAGAAATTAATGAATTAAAAATAAATTATAAGTAGGTACCTAGTGCAGGATCATGACATTTTAGGTAAACGATCCAATTGAAACCAGGGCTGCTTTCTGTAACAATAATATTTAGATATAGTTTATGGTTTAGTAAAATAAATACCACAATAAAATGGTCTGGCTTTGTTATGGAAGATTATTTTTTATTTAGTTTGTTAACTGATAACCATGATTTTTTTTTAATCGTCCATTTTGGATCCTAATAACGAAAACAGTACCCATGCAGGAAATTCGGAAAAAAATGTCCGCCATCTACACCCTCGATTTAAGGCTTATAAGGTAGGTACCAAAATGAGTAAATAGGTTCCTACGATATAGTACTAACTAGACTTCTTTAGAGGGAGCAGATACGTTTCTCGTAAGAATGTAGCTACGTAAGTATGAGTGTAGGTACAACATCATAATCATCAGTCATCAATGGACTTTGATAATATTAAAGCATGCATAATAAATTGAATTAATTTATATTCAATAAAATAGGAACAAAAAACTTCAATTACCTATGTATCGCTTGCACCGCTGTCGATTCACTTCATGGTTAGGCTCAACGCCCACGACCGATTTTTCCACCGATTTTTTGTAGGACAGTTAGGGAGAGGAACCACATGCCAACCTCGTGCAGAGTGAATACCAACGAGGTTGGATCGACGAATGAAGTAACGCCATAAGAGCTAAAATGTTTGGAATTGGATTGTACGTAATTATATAAGTATTTTATGTTCTATTACTTTTTTTTGTAAAGTTTATAGTTTAGGAGTTAGGACACTTTCATACGTACTATTCATATTTACGTACAATCCAATTGCGTTACTTCATTCGTCGATCCAACCTCGTTGGTATACACTCTGTGCATGAGGTTCCCCTCCCTAACTGTCCTATAAAAAATCGGTGGAAAAATCGGTCGTGGGAAAGATATTAAGATACATTGTCAACAAACATTCGTTCATTTCGTTGACGACAGACCACACATAGACATAGGTATATAAAATGCTGACGACGATAGAACGACTTTGGATAGATGCCCTCAGATCTTGCTTCACACTCACGTAATCGATTGACGAGTTCTTGTAAATGCAGACTGTATTAAGAATGCGTGATAGGCACAGGCAAGAACGAGGGAGGACAATAAATAAATGAAACTTATAACTGGTTTCGTGTTTTAAAAGAGGTTTCAAACCTCTCCCCTATCACATTTTTGGATTTGCCATACGCCTGAATAAAAAGATTTTTATGAAACCGCTGCGGCGCCTTCCGCACTGAATCGGTTCAGTTTTCCCATGTTAGACATCAGCTCTCTTTCATATTGTCTGATCAAACAATCGAATCTAATACTCGTCCGATGAGACGAGAGTGAAGTAGTCAAAATCGATGACAAAACTATACAGTATTATTTAAACGAAAGTACCTTTTTAGTAGTAAAAAAACCTAGTGTACCTAGGTACTTGAAAAAACCCTAACTAATTGTTGTTGTACGGGCGTAGGGCTATTAGCACGTACATGTAACATGTTACTGGTTGAAATAAATGCTGTCCAGCATCAATGTTACAGGTGCCTTTATCCCACACTAAAACTTGTCTACGTAAGTGTACCTAACGTTAAACATGACAAAGCTGCCTATTTAAAAATGTAGTCTCGAAGTACTGAACGGCCGCTTTTTTATGACCTTCCGTATTTGGTCGGATAACAGTCTAAGAGACCTCGTTTTGTTATTTTCAGTTGTAAATCTTTAATTTGAAGGTCTAGAAAGCTGAAATTCAGCATGCTTCTATTTGGATATGCGCTCTAGTTATTGGCAAATCATGAAAGTCGATAACTTGTTAAAACTCCCTTAATTGAGGTTAGAAATTAGTAAACCATTTTCAGTGGTAAAATTGATATATTTCGTCGAAAAATAGATGTAGGGTTTCAAGATGGTTGTCAGAAGATGTATATTCCTTATAGGCATCAGCCAAAGCAATCATAAAGTGTTTTCCACTAGTAGTTCAAGAGCTAGAGGCAATTTACGATTTTCACAAAAACCCGTCTAATTCATACGTCGTGCATTTTTTCGGAAAAGCAACTAGCGCACAAATAGGTAAAAAACACAATAAATTACAACACATTCGCTCACAAAAAATCATATTTGTGCGTTCAGCCGTTTCGAAGATCCGCAAATCTGCAAAACGTTACTCCAGCGGCATCTGCAATAACTCATAAACCACAGGTCGCACAAATGCCGCTGTTTGGCCAGTGACATGCACAAATATAAGCTATCTTTTAAGCTACTTTAAATTTGGCTAAGGCTAATGGGTAAAAACCATGCCGCTGCAGTAACGTTTTCAGGCGTTACTACAGCGGCATCTTATTTTCTCGAAATACTCTGGAACCTAAATAGGCACAAATTTAATATTTGGGGCACATTTACAGGACATAGTGCTCTAATTTTTCTGTAAGTTTCATCCCGATCCGAGACAACATGCCGCTGGAGTAACGCGCACCTTAAGTCGGCCCACGACCGTCTTTACGACCGATTTTTTGTAGGACAGATAGGGATGGGATGGGACGTCATAGACAGAGCGTATACCAACCAGGTTGGATTTACGGAGGAAGTAAGGCCTTAAGAGCTAAAATGCTAGATTGTACGTATCGATATGCATTTTATGTTCGTTTGTTCGTGAAGTTCATGGTTTTTGAGTTATGGTAATTTGAAATAAGTATGAAAATTTCGTTTTCTGGATTCAGAAAGTAAGGCCTTAAGAGTTAGAATTGTACGTATTGATATAAGTATTTTATGTTCCATAACTTTTTTCGTTAAGTTCATAGTTTTGGAGTTATGGCACTTTAAAAAAGAAATTTTCATATTTGAAAGTGCCATAACTCCAAAACTATGAACTTTACGAAAAAAGTAATAGGAAATAAAATACTTATATCAATACGTACTCTACCTTACCAATTTTAAAACAGTCCATGTATAGTATCACACATTCTTCTGCCCACGCAGCGACTCGCTATCCCGCTCGGCACGCATGAACACGCTCTCGCTTGTCATTTGGCCACTCGCCACTCGTTCGGTCGTCACCAAACAGTGTGTTTGTTTTCAAATTATCCTAATCTCAATTAAAATTTCTGCTATTAACAAATTTAGCTTGGACACAACAATCATTTTATTTTTTGCGATCCATTGCAGACGTACTTAAGCGTAATAAAAACTGAACTGACTCGCCATTGTAGTAAATACGTATGAACACCCACTCGGTTCGGCGACTCTCTCGTCCGAGAGCTCATTTACTGACTCGCCGCTGTACCCGTTAGGTGTAATCAAGGCATGACTTACCGCACGGCTTCGTGTAAATCCGCCATTGCAGCGACAGCACAACACACCGGACACCATTCATAGTTTGATGACCATTACAGTACCTGCCTATTGTTTCTTTCTACTCATTTGTCTAATTACAGAAACCTTATTTGTCGGTACCTCATTCTCACTCAAATGAATGGTAAGGGTGTAATGTAGTTAGCATAAACTATACCTCCTCAAGTTACAAACAATAAATAAAACAAGTTGATAGATTCAGGACAAATATAATCATTTTTGTATAGGTACTTAAATTCATACATAATATCACAATCTACGTGAGAAATTACATTTAATTAAATGCAATTGAGATAATTGTATCTAGTTAAGTACTTCAAAGTAATTAATACCTCAGTGGGTATCATTGCCTACTTAAAATCGACTACTGGGGTGACTGTGACCATCACATAACTTAGGCCATCAGATGCTATAGCATCATATTTCTTCCTAGTTCAACGGATACTTCTTGGAAGAGCACAAGCGTGAAGCTCTAAATGGTAAGGTAACGTCGCATGGATGCGATCAAACCGGCGAGTCAGGCTCGTCCCACGGCCAAGGCGGGCCGGAGTCCATCGCGTTCTGACGCCACAGCGCCCGCGCGCCCTCGGACGTGCCGTGAGCTAGCAAGCGCATGTTGTATGGTTCCACCATGTTGCAGAGTGATGCGTCGCTCTCTTGCCGCGGCACCCTCCCCGCGCCACCTCGCTCCGTGTCGTCGCGCTTGCCCTCGGGGAGCAGGTCGAGTGCGGCGTGCGGAGACTCCAGCTCGGTCAAGTCGGAGCGCGGGGAGAGGTCCGCCGAGCCGGGCGCGTCGGCCGAGCCGCACTCGACACCGAGCGCGGGCGGCGCGCCCACCGGCTCGCCCGGCGTCACCCGCGGGGACACCAGCGGCTGCGACTCGTCGTCGCTGAATGTCTCCTCGCGCGCGGGGCTCCGCTCCCGGGACCCGCCGCCGCGCATTATCTTATCCTTGAGCCGCGTGAGACGCTCCGCGGAGCTCACTTTGCGCAGGATCGCGGCAGTTTTGCGGAGACCGCGAAGTTTGAGGTCGACGATGGGCGAGCCGCCGACGCGGGAGGAGTCCTCGACGGAGCGGGAGTGCGCGAGGCGGGCCTCATCGGGGATGTCCTCCCCCGCCACCAGGAGGGAGGAAGGGCGCGAGCGGGGCGGGGAAGGGATGGGGGAGGCGCGGTAGTGCGCGGCGGGCCGGGGCCGGGCGCTGAAAGTTATCTGTCCTTCGTCGTCAGAGTCGCGCTCGTTTTCGACGTTGAAGGTGACGGCGGGAGGGTCGGGGCGGCGCCTGAAGCTGCCTCCGCTCTTGAGGATGGAGGGGTCGCGGCGGGGCGCGCGGGGGGAGCCCGGCGACGGCGGCCGACTCTCCCCCGCCGCCTCGCCCGAATGCAGCTCCAGAACGCTGTCCTCGTCTGAAACAAACACCAGCCCGTATGTAGCTGCTTTGAAATAAAAAAAAAACAAAAAAATAAAATAGGAAAGGTCTGGGGAGGGAAGGAAGGAGTCACCTGCGAGTGATGCCGGCCGCCGACGAGCGCTGCACGACGACCGAAGACTGCCTAGATATTGTAAATTGTAAATAATAGGTACAAATCAAACAACAACGTTAGATTTTCAGCGTTTATTGTTATATAATACTGTAAACGATATGATTGGTTTTGAATTGCTATTTAAGATAATTAAGTAAAACGAAGGCAACTTAAATAAAATTGCCTGCATATTGAACCGTAACACAAAGACATAAATGCCTACAAACTACGTTTACATAAATACTTATAAACGATACTACTGATATGTTTAAGTATATTGAGATTAGATAAGTACATAACTTCTAAAATAATCATACTGGAATTCGACATAATTTAATACTCATGCCATCAAGGCTACACTTAAGTACAAAATTAGCTAGCAATAAAAAACAGCTTCAAGCTTTCTTTACTGCTTAACTATAATACGTACTAATAGTTCTAAAACCCAGCTGATATTTAAATCAGGCGTTATGAACACAATTTTAACTACTTACTTTTCTATGTTCAAATTATCTACTTATTAACATTCAATATTAAATCTACGGAATATAAATAGTCTTTTGATAGCATCTAATGAGGATAATAATAAATGGCACAATTTTCGATTTACATAGATCAAACCAAGTTCTAAATTTCAAAACTGGACCTAGGTTAAACATCAATTGAACCAAATTGGAATGTGTCCTCAATCGATCGAGGAGTAAGTTATTATTTAAAATGATAACATATCTATATCTAAGCCGCAGTTAGATATATCGGCGAAAACAGATGAATAGGCACAAGCTGACAATGCAAACGACGCGGCGACGGCAAAAAACCATACTTGACTGTAAAACTAATTTTTCGTGACGAGTAAGAAATACACATGAGAAAGTAGTTTTCATAAAATTATATGATGTTGTTTTTTCTGTTATTCTTCTGTTCTAGCAGAGTATCAAAACGCGACAGTAAGATCAATAAACAAAATTATAATAATCCTATTCTGTATCTACCGCCAAGTCTAGCCTCTTTATTGGCCGACCGCGGGTACAGAAACTATAGTCAAACCATGCGAACTCTGCAGATCTCAGATATGCGGAAAAAAATAAAATCTATTGATGGAAACACACCTCCTGCAGTCTGTATCCTCTTTTTAGTGTCAGTTAATTGGTCACCTGGGTGCAAAGAACTATCACTAAAGCACAGAAGTCTTAAAACTCATTCATGCTCTGAACATCAACTCATACGGCTGATTTCTACTTTCTTATGATATCTTAGCTAGAAAGTGATGCATATTTCTCTCAATGCGACTTCAAATTAGTTCAAATAGAAAATCGTACCAGGCCGCTCGAATAAAATGCTATGCAGTTTCATAGAAATGCCCTGGTACGAAGTCGCAGCAATCGCATTGAGGTAAAGTATGCATCCCTGTCTAGCAAATGATATATGGACATAAGAAAGTAGAGATCAGCCGTATGAGTTGACGTTCAGAGCATAGTGAATTTTAAAACTTCATCTAGTTTTCTTCTATATCTGTGCCTGGGTGCGACTAGGTAAAAAAAACGAAACGGGTTAGAAGTTCAATGGCGACTATTATCTACCCCGTTTCGTTCAAAGTTGTTTTTATAAATGCGCACCCCGGTCACGAAAATGGCTGATCCCAAAGAGTAAAAATTAAAGGTCCATCTATTTGTCCACTTTTCTGATGTCTGCAGAGTTAGCGAGGTTTAGGTATATCTATTAAGTACTTCTAAAAATAGACGAAACTGAAAACAGTTTCTCGTCTTAGGTACACACTACGTTATTGCTTCTGTAAAATTATTCTATAATCTTTATTTCAGTCTGAAATAGACTACATTTAAGAGCTGCCGAGTTGATTCTAACTTATGAGATGTTTGATTTATCTTCATGAATTGATTCGAATATAATTAGATTTAGAATTCTCGGTCAACAATGGAAGCATTACTGTTTAGAGGCGAGAGTTCGTCAGTTACACAACCATACTTAACTATGCTAGTGATTTCAATACATTAGTAAATCATTTTACTAAGGAAATACTTCTCACAATATCACTTTGAACATATTTATTTCACAAATGGCGCGGCTTCACTATTGTGCTTCGGCGAAGGTTCGCGTTCCTTGCGAAGAAGTCACACTATAGACATACTCGGCCGGTCGCAATAGTAAAGCCGTTCCAAAAATATATTCCTCCCGATTCGCTCAACAGACAAACAATTCTGCAGCGTTCGAGATTCATTATTCGACATTTTGATTATTGTACTACTCTAGATCTGTTGTGCAGTTTTCTGAACTAATTCCAATAGCGTAACATATCGCGATGCAGCTTTGTAAATTGAATGACAGTTTACACCGGTGCGGGTGCCTAGAATAGTGTATGACTTATTATGACCCTTAGTATGACCGTATCTTCTTTGTTATCTAGAACTCAACGTTTTTTCCACCATTATTTTGTCTCTATTCTCCAATCGACAAAACCATTCTCTACTATATATATACTATTTCATGCTAAGGGCACATAAAAGCACACGGTTCTCTCTGTACGTGCCAAAGTGACTCATGTGCTGATAGAAAATGAGTTGAAATTATTCGACATCAGTAAGTCCACAGTCTCACAAAATCATATGAATCTAACGCCAAAAGTACACGGCCCACAAGCCAAAGTGAATCATGTGCTGATAGCAAGAGAGTTGATATTGTTGACTTCAGTAAGTCCATAACCTCGAATGGACCGTCCGAAGCAGCTCACATGAAGACATCATCTCCAAGGTTCAGGATGACGTGGTCGCGAGATTCTTCTTCTTCTTCCTCCTCGGAGGTGGGGAGGGAGTCGGGTGGGTGCGGGGAGGGGGGAGGGTGCTCGCAGATGGTTCGGAGGGGCTCACCTGGGTGGGAGGGGTTCTCCGACTGGAGGACGTCCTCCATTGCCTCCTCGTTTAGGGTTTGGAGCGCGCCGCATATCATTTGTTCCTCGAGGGTTACCTGTGTAGGTTTTGTACGTTAGATATGGTCCAGTCAGTCTTATAAGAGGTTATATATACATATTGGGTTTTAAAGTGTATTTATTTTTTGAGGGTAACATGCTGACGTGAATATGTTTGTAGCATGCCTAAGAGATAATTTTAAATCAAGAAAGTAGTGAAAATATTGCCCAATGATTATCAGAGTGAATTAAACGCCCCCAAAAATTTAAATGTAATTTCAGTGCATAAAGGTTCTTAAACCAAACAGAGTTTTTTTATCGTGTTTAAAAGTATTATTATCTCAAATAGGTTAAAATTATTTTAAGTACCACTGAAAATACAATTTTGCTTCGAAATTAACCCAATTATGTATTCATTAAATAGTGCCATATTAATGTAGTGATTTCTTCATTTCTGAACGGATGATAACTAAATTGTACAAGTCGCGCTATTGCACATGATACATGTATACATTTTAGGACCTTGTCGCTGTAAAGTTGAATCATTAGACGAGCGCATTGTCATCTGTTAACAAGCGCCTTCTATTTTAACATAGTACTAAATTGTATAAATCTTATTGCTCGAGACTGTATCATGAGTTGATGAATGTGCATATGGATAAAATAAACAGCGAAAACATAAAATTTGTGCCAGATTCAGATAATAAACATCTTGTGCAAGTATCCAATGACATTGATGAGAGAATTGATTATATACAAATGAAAAAAAAAAACACGAACGAATAGTCTTTAACATAACGTATCCTTGTCCCCCTGAAGTTATCTGCAAGTAGTGAAGAAGTTCCTTTATTTCGGTAGATTGTGCTAGGATTGGTCAAATCGTTTGCTGACTAACTTCACAGAGACAAGGACCGTTGTGTCTACAGCATGTAAGTAAATAATAATCACCACCTACAAAAACATACCATCACAAGTGCTACCCAAACCCACAAATATATGTGCCAATAAAAAAAAACAATTTTGAATAAAATATCTAGCAACCAGTATTATAATTTAATCACCTGGTATTCCGCATACGGCTGCAAAATATTACAAATTGAATAAAAATTTTGGATTTAGGCACCCCATTCAAAAAAGTGCTTCGTTATTGACGTAAGAAGGTTGGTCTCTTTTTCAGTCGTTAAGCCATATCGGACGTCTTCGGGCGGCCTAAAAACTCCGAAATTGGACACTGGCCCATACAAATAACGAAAGAACCACTAGTATAGTATCAGTTCTGTGAAGGTGAAGGAACCTATTCAACAAATTTTGATCCTAATGTCGCACATACATATTGATTACAAAACAAATAGTCGGTGCCTTCACTGACGTAACGGTACGTGAAAATTCTCACTTTTCAATATGAAAGAAAATACAAATATTTTTGTAAAATGAACATGACGTCAAAAATATTCTTCCAAATACAGTGTATGGTGCCTTAAATAAATAAAATAATGCTGGACACTATCACATAGCATCATGTAGCCCCAAACGAAGCAGACTTGTAATATGGCAACCACACGGCTGTAGTACTACTTATATACATTTTTTTACTACATACATACATATTTACATTATAGATACATAAAACACCTAGACCTGAGACAAAAATCTACAAACATTTGTCGTGACGGAATCGAAACCTTCTGCGTTTCAGACTGACCTTCGCCCACTGCACCACAGATGTCGTCGCGATATTTTCAGTTTTCAACTATTTTCTTCAATGATGTCTAAATAGTATTTGAATTATAGATACAAAAAATCTAGGTGATATTTACAAGCTCATATAGCGTGAACCTTTAAGGCGACGATACATGTCAAACCTCCCTCTCGCTTGCACTAATCACCACTTTTGAAGATATAAAATCACTGAATGTAGTTATGCAAAATAGCAAACCTTCACGGCCTAGAAAATAAGAATACAAAGGTTCAGCAATAATATCATTTTGATTCTATCACGTTTTCTTACCAAAAAACTTGCACCAATGTGATCAATTTGCGAGCAAATTTTTTGGTAGAAAAACGTGTTGGGTTCAACATGATATTCTTGCAGAACCTTTGTATTGTTATTTTCTAGGCCGTGAAGGTTTGCTATTTTTCATAACTACATTCAGCGATACTTTTACCTAAGGTAATCAAATTAACAAAGCATAGGATCTACCTGTTTTTCAACATTGCTAGGTCGACTGCGTTGGTGTTCTATCGCCGCTCTTGGTTTGTTCGAGGTATCAGGCTCCGTTTCGGTAGTTTTTTCGGTGACCACTGTGGTATAAATATAAAAGAATAAACTATGCGAATTCCGTAATCAGAGAGATTCCATAATCAGGAATTTATGCACAATTACATAGAACTAAAAGTGTTTTACAATTACTTATAACAAAATAAGCATTGTTTAAATTCTAAGTATTGTGATTATTAATAAAAAAGTAGTCTTAACATAATCACAAAAAAGGGGGTTCTGATTATCATTTTCGGAACCCAAGCCAACCTCACCGGCCCGTGGTGCACTCGACTAACAAACGAAGCTCTGACCGCCTGCTGATTGCGGCATAGCGCAGCTTAACACCGGCACAGCTAAATTCCTCGATCGCCGATGGTTAGCAGCGTCGGCGGTGGGGTATGGGTAGAAGCTATTCCCTGCGATCCCTAACCCGCATGCCCAGCGTGAAGGTAAAGTAAGCATAACCCCCTTCTTAATAGGGGTTGCCTACGTCCAGCAGTGGCTCATATAGGCTGGTGTGGTGTGGTGTGGTATGGACTGATTGTAGTGTGACTAGGATTGTATTGTTGTGATTATAAAGTTTCTTACCAGTTACAGGGGGTGCACTCGACGGCATATTAGCTTCCAGCTCGCGCAGATTTATAATGAGCAGCTTGAAAAGTTCCCAGTCACCGAACGGCAGCTTTAGAATCTGTTTAGGAATAATATTTTGTATAGTTACCTCCCGCTATGACAGAACACAACTCATAATCTCCAGATCCGATTTCTAATCGGGGTACTCAAGAGGCCATCACGTGTTTAGATAGCACAGATAAAAATGGTCCTTTATGCTCATTTTGGTTCGTGAAAATATCGTTATGACGTAGTGACAAAAGTGTTTAAAAAAGCAACTTTTCTATAATAGAATATGCATAAAAAGCACTGGAAGAAATTCTCTAATATTCAAGTACTCTATATTGAATGAATTGAGCTTCCGCCCGCGACTTCGCACCGTTAATGTTTTTGTTGTTTCTCCGTTCAACCGTTACGGATTTGAGTGGGAACAAACATACAAACACAGTTAACGCATTTATAATATTAGAGTCAGAAGATAGTGACAGTTACCGGTTCGAGATCGCTAAGCTTGCAGACAGCTAAGGCCAACCCGCACACGTTGTGGGTCCGCAGCGCAGTGCAGGCCGCGCCGGCAGCGCCGCCCAACGCCTCGCTAACGAGGCCGCAAACGCGGTCCACGTTCAGCGTTGATAGCCGGATGTTTGATAGATCAGTCTGTTAATAAAATACAAATAAAATCGGTTCAGCTTTTTACCCATAAAATCGTAACACACATCAGTTACTTTTGCTTTTTATATTTATTTGCATTTATAAAATTAGCATGACCCTTATTTCCCAGATAATGCTACGAGCATCGCCAAATAAGCTAATCTTATTCTTAAATAATGGAGCAGCTCTTTGTGCAGGGCTCGTCCGGTGAATTCCTACCACTTTTTTATTATTATTACGAGCCCTCAATATTCCACTGCTGGGTAAAGGCCTCCCCCCACTCTCTCCATTCATCCCTCTCCTGTGCTAAAATGGTCCAGTCGGCACGGTTTTAGCGAGGTCGTCCCTCCATCTTGTTCGCGGTCTGCCGCGACGTCGTCGTCCTGTGTCAGGGCACCACTCCGTGGTCAGCTTGGCTAATGTTTATTTTGCGTGAAGCAGCATTTCTGTTTCGGTTTGTGGGTAATTACAGCACATGAGGAGTATTACATTCATGCCTTAAGTTGATGGACGCAGAGCTTTACAGCGTAGGGCACCTTCCAAACACGCGTGACCTATACAATACTTCGTTATAATAAATAGTTACCACGTAACATCAAGTTGTTGTGCGTGTCTGAAGACAAATAAAGAACTAAATATTGCAGGACTATCACACAGCATCATGTAGCCCCAAACTAAGCAGAGCTTGTGAAATGGGTACCACATGTTTGATATTTTACTAATATACATATATTTTGTAAACATATCATACGTAGAAAACACCCAGACCCGAGATAAATATCTGCAGAACATGCAAACATTTGTCCCGCGGCGGGAATCGAACCAACCTTCAACCTTCACGTCTCAGGCGGACCACTGCGCCACAGAGGTCGTCAAGTCGTCCAAGATGTAACACATGTTCAAGTATTATAAAAAAATCTTACCAATCCAGGGAAAGCGTTCCTCAGCATAAGATAGGGGTTCTGCGCGGCTTGTTGCGGCTGCGGTTGCGGTTGCGGGTAGGCCATCGGTTGCGGCATGAAGCCTTGCCCCGTGTTGGCCCAGCCCACCCACATCGGCTGTGGACCCACTGCGCCTTGCCCGACTACTTGAGTGGGTGGCGACGCGCGCTGCCAATGGAAAATAGTTGTTTTATGGAAAACTTGATGTTATCATTTAACTACATTTTGTTAAATATAGGTTGACACGGGACATTGACATTGACATACACGAAGTGATAACGACGACCAATGATTATTGATGAACGATGACGAAAACCAATTTGGTGGGTAGGTCCCATTTGTTCTATGGAACATGACGTCATCGAACAAAATGATACATTTTCTTCCCTATTTTTTCCATAGAACTACATACCAGAGTTTCATGCCACAGAACAAAATGGGAATCACATTTTCCCAAAATCTTCCATGAGAAAAGAAGCTAAATGACACTGATAATGACAATTATACCGTCTTATCATTGATCAAACATCTGCCTGGGTCAAATAATCCTACAAAAGAATCTTAAAAATCGAAAAATGCATATTCGTAAGAAGCAACAGGAGGACTCTACAGATTATATAGAGGATTCTCAGTCTCACGATAATTTTTGTGCCTATCACCAGTTCACAAAAAAAAATTAAACGACAACCCTCACCAATAATATGAACCTGAAGTGTGCCTGAAGGAACATCACCGGAGATATAAGTGAACTATGCTGATTGCGTCGAAGAAAAATAACACAAGAGCAATTAATATTTCGGGCTTTATGTTTTAAATATAACCTTAAAGAGGTTTTATGTACCTTGTCCTATAGAACAATTTGAGAAATAAAAGTATTACATGTTCCATAGTACAAAATAAGAAAAAAATATCTTATTCTGTCCGATGACGTCATGTTCTATAGAACAAATGGGACCTACCGAATTTGGTTTGTCAAACCAATGAAAAGCCATTTTGGTTCGCGCGTATCAACCTATATATAGTATACTGTAATATAATAAAGGCGAAAGTTGGTAAAAAAGATGTGAGATGTCAAAATGTTTGTTCCTCCTTCACGACAAAACTACGGATTGAGCTGAAAAACGCACATGAAAAATACACAGTAAAGATGATTATCACAGGGATAGCCCACTGTATGTAGATACTTATAAAACATCCAGAAACAACACATCTATGTATTTCCTAATAACTATAATCCAGGACTGTCTTCTGCACCTTCGTGGTCCATCTGAGACCACAATGTTACTTAACATCAGGTGAGTTCGTGGTCAAAGGAAGGTACAGCCAAAAAAAAAAAAGTTTAAAAACGACATGGTTGGCTATGTTGGCTAACTTACGTGTTTCCTATGGAATAGTTTGGAATGTGGATGTCGCATGTTTTGCGGCGTTCCCCACAGGCCGCCGGCCGCGCCGCCCCCACCCAAATCCTCTTCAGCACCCGATTGTAACTGCTCCTCTGAAAACACAACACATTATAAAATTTGGCAACTAGCAAGCAAAAAATTGGTAAAAATATGCACAGATTTACACAAAATTCAGTTCTTTTTAATTATTTTATAATATCAAATTTGTTTGCAATAATATTTGGTATACCACTAAGTTTTGAGCTGGCGCTGATCTTTTCGTTTACACCTTTTCGTTAAAAATTACGATACTTAAGATACATATTTTAACAAATTCTTGTGTAGAAACAGATCCTACTCCTACTATAATATAATAAACGTGAGAGTTTGTGAGGATGTAAGGATGTATGGGTGTTTGTAACTTTTTCACGCAAAAATTACTGATGAAACTTGGAATATACATAGTGACCTGGATTAATACATTGGCTTATCATCTGGGTACCACGCGAGCGAAGCTGCGGAATCTAATTAAAATAAAGTAAAAGTACCGCAGTCAAAAGCTACCTTTGATAACCTTCTTGATGTAAGGATCCAGGTTGATAGTAAATGGCAGGAAGATCTTGAGATCAGCCGCGGTCAGGGTAGCTCGATGGAAGCTAAGGAACACTTCTAACTTGCGTTCGTCCCGGTCTAACTCCATTAGCGTGCTGGCTTCCCGAAGACCGTTCATCAGTGGTTTCACTCTGATACAAAACAATTAGTTTATTGTTAAAGTTTCACTCTATTGTGTTTTATCGAAAAGCTAATTACTTCTAATATGTTTAAGGTGAAAATACATAATAATATAATGGAAGTACTGTTGAAGGTTATTCCGTAAATGCTTACTTCAGTTCTACGCGAGATACGGAGTAAGAGCGTCACATTTAGTAGTTTAGTGTCTAGTCCAGTCGACACGCGCTACAAGTCAAAACGTCATCGATAGCTCTATCTGTAAATAAATGCTTACTTCTCATAGATGTGTTTGAGTGAGGTGGAGTCATCGATGTGGTCCTCATACGTCTCATGGTGGTAGATCAACCACGACGTGCGGAACGGCCATTGCTCTGTCAAGTTCACCCATGACGCAAGCTGATACCAGTTGAACTCAATCTGGAACGCTTTTAGTAGACGACCTGAAACAAAATTATGCAATTGAAAATTATTTTCACAATAGTAAATAGAAGTACATGGTGACCCAGCGGGATGTATCCCGACTTCCGATCCGGAGGTCGTGGATTCGAATCCCGGCTATGCACTAAAGGATTTTCGTTAAAAAGAATTTATGTGCGCATAACATTATGCTCCAAAACGGTGAAGGAAAGACATCGGGAGGAAACCAGAATGCCCTAGAACTAAAATGCGAAGGTTTGCACTAGATTAGTGTTCCAATAAAAGCGTCGATAGGCTTGTATCATGTCATGTGGAATCATAAGTACTTTCGTGAAGTGGGTATGCACCGAATGTAATTTTTGGACTTGCCTCTGACTATCGTGAATAAGTTTGTTTGCTTTGTTTCTTTAGTTTTAGCAAAATTTCTATTTTTCTATCATCCGAGCAGTTTAGATACAAAAAGAATATTTTCCTTCTTATCATAACCCAAAGTGCCAACAGTTACAATAAAGCTACTCGAAACAGGAAATTTTATACAAAGCGTCTTGTCTTACCAGTCACATACAGCACATTCATAAGCCTCCTCATGCTTCTAGGGTTGACATCACTGAAGTAGTCATCAGTCAAAAGCACACGGTTTAAGTCAGCAGCGCCCGCGGCTGGCACGGCCCTATGGAGGCCTGAGGCTACGGAACTCGCGACCGATTCCGAGGGGCGAAGCCTTCGCGTTCTTGCGGCGAGAACACTGCTGCTTGGAGCGTCTTTGTTGGGCTGGTTCTTTATGCGTTCCTGACTCGACATGAGTTCAGATGTTGAGGATAGACGGCGAGCTGATACCTACGTAAATAAATTACAAAAACTCTTAAATTATAAACTTACTCTTTTATTCTTAGTTGTCACCTCGAATTTTTCCTTGAGGAATACTCAAGGAATTTAGTGAGGTACTTTACTCACAACGTATATTATCTCTCTGAAGTTGGCTGCAAGTTCCTTTTCCTTGGATTGGATTGTGCTAGTATCGTTTGCTTAACTTCAGAGGAATAAACATCCTTTGTGACGATTGTACGTTGAGTTGACACCGTTGACAGGTCTAAGGATATTTTGCCTTGAGTACAAACAAATAAACTGCCAAAACAACATTTCGAGGTCGAGTCGAGGCAAAGAATTTTCGAGATGACAACTTACAATATGAGGGTTAATGTTTATTTATTAATTTATTGTAAATGAATTAAATGTAAACTGAAATAGTCCCAAAATTATAAACATGTTACTGCGCATTTCTGAAAACAAATGGCATTTTTGATAATTTATAATGTAGAAATAACCCAAACTTTCCATGAAATTTGGATAAGCTAGCGAATATAATCATCATCATCTAGCTATTGCAATCCAATGCTGAACATAGGCTTCTCCCAATGAGCGCCGTTGCGCCCTGTCCCCAGCTCGACGCATCCTGCTTCTACCAGCAGCCTTTCGTAGATCGTCACTCAACCTGTCCTACACTATGTGAGCTAGCGAATATGGCTAAACAAAAATATAAGATGCTGCGTGGAAAATTGTTCGACAACACATAATGATGATTGTCTATATCATTTGTTAAAATTAAATTGTTTTTATTTCACTTACAGATCTCTGCAGTGAGGTGGAGAAGTCATCGGTACCGATGGCCTGGATTCTTCTCGCAGCTGTCTGCTGTGCTGTCTTTACTCTTCGCAACGCTGAGTTTTGCAGATAGAACGGCAGTTGAACCATGTTGCGCAGGTAATCCCACCCGCCGATGTTGCTTTCGGAGAACGCGCGGCGACTGTTTACTTCTACTGCCTGTTGGTAATTAGATTACTGAATAAGTATGGGGATCGGTATCTAATTAACTTTATTTATTTGCAAATTGTATTTATATTTAGTATTTAAAACACTTGAATCAAATATTATACAAAATATTTTCAGATAGAAACCACGAGTCTCATGCACACCAAAAGAGTCAAACAAGAAAGGAAATTTAACAACCACAAAATTGGCGAAATATTTTTTCTGGAAATCTTATAAATGCAATAGGGTAAAATATGTTTTTTTTTCAATAAACAAACACCTAGACACAGGGAGTAGTCATGCAAGTCCACATAACTAAATACGATAACCACAACAATGACTGCAAAGGTTGGGATAACACCAAACTAAGGTATACTTTTTCCAAACTAACCTCCGTCCAAGCAACCTGCATGAAACATCATAATCTACTTAATTTTATTTTCTAAGCTACATTGTAAACATGGATGAGAGAGATTACATGACGATGCATTTCAGATATAATATTAAAAAGATCAGCAAGGAGGAGTAGGAATAATAAAATAGGATATTAAACAGATCATAATTTATACTTTTAAGCCACACTCATAAAGAAAATTTATCATAACTCATCCGACATAACTTTAAATCAAACTAACATAAAGTATCGATTTTGTAAAAATAAATTAAATAAATACATTTTTATAAAAATTGGACAGAACTAGAACCGAAATGAAAGAAACAGAAAATCAACATCGAATGCAACAGTTAAAGCTCTCACCTTACTAATTATATGAGGATCAATGGCCAGCAGTAGTATGAAAGGGCTCTTCGGATCGGAGCAAAGCGCGTGAACTGCGTTCAGTAGCGCCAGCACTTTCTCTTGTTCGCAGCTGTCCAACGCATCAACGACCACCACTAGTCGCGTTTGCTGACCCGTAAACGCATCTAGACATGACACCTAGGACATGGAACATTTCAATATTTAGTACGCAATAGAAGATAGAAAACTTCTTGCATCATTATACAGATGTAGCCTTCGATCAAATCAATTAGTTCAATTACGATTTTAATTGCTTGTAACTACTATTTAAAATTTTGAATACTGCATCAGTAAAATATGGTTTCAGCTGGACTTGATCTTAGAGAAGAAATAATAAAACAAATTATTATTTAAATAATTCAGTCCATCAGAACAATAATACTTTCTAGACTGCCACAGGGAGTACAGTTGGGTTCTCTTTTATTAAAGTTGTTCTAGAAATTCTTGCTAAGATTGGAAAGATGTAATTATGTGTAAAGTTGTGTTCATTTTTTTTTAATAGGAATTAATTGTTTTAAGTAATGTTAGGAAATAATAATAATGCTGGAGATCTTTCACACAGCATAATCTAGCTCCAATATAACCAGAGCTTGGGAAACAAATAACTGATATACAACTTATATATTTTTTGTAAATACAAACTTTGTATACAGGATGGGGCAAAATTTAACCTTATTGAGGGCCACCTTTTCTTTTGTAAGTTTTGTTTTTAAGTTTTTCTTCTCGGGAAACTATACGTTTATTTTGAATAAAAAACAATTTAAATTCGGAATTTAGAAAAAAAATACAATCAGCCGAGAAAATTACATTTGTCAAAAAAAAACAAGTTGGTCTTGATCGACTCTATTTCCCAACAGAATCTCTTTAGAGATATAGTTTCCTAAGAACAAAACCTTCTAACTACAAAAGGAAAGATGGCTGCCCTCAATTAGATGAAAAAACTCACATCCTGTATACATTAAAAAGACCCAAGACGAAAATTTCCTGATTTTGCAAACAGTTTCTTAAACTACTGCAGATTTTATTTTTTCTACATTGATGTAGAGTTGTGTGTTTTATGTATATAACAAGTATTTATTTAAAAAAAACCCGACTGCATAGACAGGAAGATTTGTGCTTTTTAGTTCATCGTAAATTGAAAATGGCTTCTTACAGTCGAAATATTGGATTTTTAAAATTTCACATATAATGCCACATTTAAAATATCACCCTCGTGATCTAGACGAATCCAACGACACCTCATTAGTCAAAATCCGTCCAATCGTTTGGGCTACAGTGACCGACAAATAATATTACAAACATACATACAACCTAAAAACATAACCTGACTGAAGAGGACTTCAGTCGGGTAAAAATTGGATTAGATTTGATTGATCCCGCGGCGGGAATCGTACTGCGCTACAGATGTCGATTGTGTACTTACAATATGCGTCAAAGAATGTACTTCTGGCCTGAGTGCCGTTGCGTGAGCGTCCCTCCGCAGAGCCCTGGCGAGGCGCGCTCGCGGCGGCAGCAGCAAGGACGCCAGCACGCGGCCCCACGTGTACAAGTTAGCGAGCAGCAGCACGCCACTGACAGCACACGCAGCGTACAGCAGCCCCTGTTGGATTTCACGCCGCCTGATGGACGACAACCCTCACTCATTGAGCCGTCGTGTCTTTAACACAATACTATCCTAGCCTAACTTACGTAGTAGAGCTCTTTGTGGAGGGCTCGTCCGGGGAAGTACTCCATTCCTATTTCTACTGTGAAGCAGCGTGTGCTGTGTTTGAGATCGAAGGGTGTGGGTGCCGGTGAAATTACAGGCACAAGAGGCTTATCATCTCCATGCTTCAAGTTGATGGACGCAGGGCGTTTCATCGTAGAGCACGTTCCAAAAAGACATGATCTACGATGCAATGCTTTGTGATAGGTAATGGTTACCACTTAACATCAGGTGGTTCATGTGCTTGTTGTTCCATCTTTAAATACCATATCAAAAATAATAAAAACATTTGCCATATTTTTCTGTTTGGTCGCGTTACTAATTGGTGTAAATTAAAAAAGTTGATGATTTTATGTGTTCCTTATAGTTCCTACTAAATAAAGAAATGTTGTATTTGTAGAAAAAAACCCATCGGCATATATATCAGTCCTCTGCTGGATATAAACTTCCCTTAATAATAAGAAGGGGGTATATGCTCATAATGTCCACGCTAGGCATGTGGGTTTGGGATCGCGGAGATTCTCGCACTACCGACGCCACTGCCATTACTTCGGAAGGCACGTTAAATTGTTGGTCCCTGCTTTTTAGACGTTAAGCCATTTTGGAGGCCTTCGAGCGGCCTAAATACTCCAACACTAGAGTTGGTCACTAGCGCATTATGTTCTTAACAGGGTGACCAAGGGATTGGCTTGGATTTAGAAGATGAGAGGTTGGAACCCCTTAATTAGACCCAAGCATTACGAGCTTGTGTAATGGTTGTTTTCTGAACTGAAATAACCTTATAACCCTGACATTACGCTTCAATACAAAATTTTATATTATAAATAAATAATAATGTGTTGTTATCTTACTGTGGGTCCACCTCGACGTCAGTGAAGAACATGATAAGAACGCAGAAGCCGACCATAATAGATGTGAAGCATAACTCAAATGTCATTATGTGTGGAATGCAGCAAAGGCGGCGCCATCTGAAAAAACATTCCGGCATAAGCAAAACAACCAAATGTAAGCGGTTCAAGTCAAAGGCAAAATATCTTTATTCAGTAGAAACCACATGGAAAAAACAAATATAAGCAACCGCTTATATTCAAGTCAGTAAGAACCACATGGAATACATGAAATTGGATGAGCCCTAGGATCTACAGTGGACCTTCATAGACCTAACAAAAGATAAGATAGAAAATAAAGATTAAATACGCAGTAAGTACACTTACTTCCACCCAGAAGTGGAAGAAACTGGTTTAGGACGAAAGGCGCGCGCTAGCCGAGTGCAAATGCGTCCATATTGACACTCCAGTGCCTCGGCCAAACTTGCTATCATCTGAACAACCATCGCTTCGCCTTCTTGACCGCCGCCGCTCTTCATTCCTTCTGTGAAGTGAAATCTGAAAAGTAATAATTAGTTATTATGAAATGTTTTTTATTTCAAATAATAAATCAATACAAAATCGTAAATATAGATGCGGTAGCTCTTGTACACTTTTTTACACAAATCATACAGAAATTCTCTAGAAAAGTTAATACATTATGTGCTCAGTGTTACCATAGGAAATAACAACTCTATTGTAAGGGTCATTTTACCGTATTAACTCACCTAATAGGTGTAGCAGGCAATGCCCTTGGATCGTTCGGTCCCGGCGGATGGCAGAATACAACTTGTAACACAAGCAGTAGCGAACTGAATTTACGACCGAGAGCTGAGAGGACGCCACCGGCCCACCACCATTCATATCTGAGGGTAGAAGTGATGTTATAAATATAAATATGTAAAACATAAATAGCAATTTACAGAAATATTAAAAGCTAGTTTCTGGACACATGTTTTTAATGTTGTGTTTAAGACGGTTTAGCTCGCCAAGTTGGTTCTTGGTAGATAACAAGATAACAGTGCCATGGTGTACTACCTGTGAGATAAGCTTGGATACCGGAGGTTGGAGAACTTTTCTTTAATAATAAATATAATAAATAATCCTGGACGTTATTACACAGCATCATGTAGCCCCAAACTAAGCAGAGCTTGTATTATGGGAACCACATGATTGATATACTACATAGATACATTTTTTTTTGTGAATACATTCATATCATACATAAATGATAAATTTGGACAAAAGCAGTAGTAAGGAAAAAAAAGTTGTATTAGAAATAATAGTAGTAAAAATAACTTATTCATAGGATAAAAATAAAGATGTAGCCAGATGAGATATGCTTACAGCCATACAATAACACTTACTTATTGCCAGTGTACCACAGAATATACAGCGCGAGGTAGAATGTCGCGAACAACGCGAAGCAAAGTCCCATTGCGACGTAAATGGGCGCTCCGGCGATAGCGGCCACGGCGCCGAGCGATAGCGCGACGTGCCAAGCGCCCCACGACACCGCCCAAGACCAAGTCCAGCCGGTCTCACTCCACTGCTTTGCGAAATTCTTCATCTCCTCTAAAAATAACATAAATTGTACACAAGGGTCCAGTATATTTAAAAAAACAAAACGCGAGTCAATTAACTAAGTCCCAGTAAGCATATTATTTCTGATTATTTAGATATATTTAATTTTCCAAAATAGGTTACAATGAAACTGTCTCCAGCTCCGTCAAAAACAATAAAAAAAAATACACTTGACGTTGAAAAAAAACAGTAATGTGAGAAGATTAAAATCTTGAGTATTCTTGTTAATGTAACTAGTTCTACTACCTTCCTTCGTATGAGTCAGTGACCAACTCTATTGAAGTTTTTAGGCCCATAAACCTCCGACATGGCTTAACGACTGATAAAGCTAGAACCAATCTTAACGTGCTACGTAAGGCATGGAATTGTTCAGATCTAAATGCCTAAACGGTCACCCATCCAAGTATTGGCTGGGCGGAGTGTTGTGAAAGTGCCATTTACCATGATGATAACTCTCTTTTATCTTAACTTATTATTGAAAACTTTATTGTACTTAGACCAAAAAAAAATATGCAGGGAAATTTAAAATAAAAAAAGATTATCTGCCAAGAGCATTGAAGTAATAATAATAAATAATAATAAATAATCCTGGACGTTATCACACAGCATCATGTAGCCCCAAACTAAGCAGAGCTTGTATTATGGGAACCACATGATTGATATACTACATAGATACATATTTTTTTTGTAAATACATACATATCATACATAGAAAACACCCAGACCCGAGACAAATATCTGCAGAACATGCAAACATTTGTCCCGCAGCGGGAATCGAACCCGCAACCTTCTGCGTCACAGGCGGACCTTCGCCCACTGCGCCACAGAGGTCGTCAGAGTAGTAAGTAAGCCATGCTATGAGCAATATCATTCTAGTAAGGAAAGATTTTATAGCAAATTGCTTACCTTTCAACTTATTGAGCAAAAAAGATTTCCCAGATCCCCACCGGGCGTACAGCCCCACTGTAATCGGGACAGACAGACTAGGCTCCGACAACATATCAGCTAATGCCGCACTATACAACTCATAACCAAGCATATTCTCGTTATCCTCATTTGTATTCAGTTTCCTCGCTCCAAATATCTGTCCGAGGATTGTTTTGTTGTAGCTCATGTCAATGTTGTAGGGCGTTTCGTTCAGTTTGTTCGGCTTGTATAGTAATTGACTGTTCTTTGGATTTCTTAAGAGAATTTCTACTATTTGCTGAAAAAAAGAAAAGGGTAGTTTGTAAAGTATTTTATATAATTTAACGGAATACTAAATATGCTGTTTGATGAAATTTATATCAGTATTTTATGACGGTGTCGTATTTGCATGAGGATACAATATTTTCTGGTCGATATAAGTCTACTGGAGATGCACATCTTTTTTACAAATACTAAAAGTCCTATATTACAAGCTAGGACTTTTAGTACTGAGCTCATACTAGGGGTACTGCTTAGTTTGGAGCTACATGATACTGTGTGATAGTGTGCAGTATTATTTATTTATTATTAATAATCATTTATACTTTGACACCTAATTAAATTACCTTAGACCTAGCTCTCATAGCGATGTGCAAAGCGGTATCGCCTCTATTATCCGTTACGTTAACGCGCGCCTTACGTTCCAAAATTAGCTGCACCATTTCTGCGTGACGCGATCTGACAGCCCTCATTAATGGCGTGTCTCCACTCTGAAAACACATAAAAATAAGAAACACTTCTCTAAAGTCATAAAACTAATGGTTAAAAAGAAATAAATTTAAAAAGGCTATCGGACCAGACGGGACTTGGACTCGCATCTCTGGTACAGCAAGCAGCGCACATCTAATTTTGCCACCGATCCAATAAAATGTTGATGAAACTTTTCACGAATAGATAAATAGAAAAGTAAAAACGTATTGAGAACCTCCTTTTTATGAAGGTTATGTCGGTTAACATGACATAACCTTCATAAAAACACATGGACGCTAACACATGATGCTGTCTGTGTATACCGAATGAGAGTAGCACAGAGAGCCGTGGAGCGTACCATGCTCGGTATTCGACTTATAGACCGAGTTCCAAATGCGGAAATCCGGAGACGTACTAAAGTCGACGATGTTGGAAACCGCATTATGGTACTCAAATGGAGCTGGGCAGGACACATTGCGAGGCGAGGTGATGACCGATGGAGTAGGAAAATTACAGAGTGGTGGCCTAGGGATGGCTTTCGGAGTGTGGGACGTCCGGCTGCAAGATGGGCAGACGACATTGTTAAAGTCGCGGGCCGTACGTGGGTTAGACCAGCGCTGGATCGTGGTGGATGGCACAAGTTGAGGGAGGCCTATACCCAGCAGTGGGTGAAGTCGGGCTGTGGATGATGATGATGTCGGTTAAAAGAATGCCCGTCGTGGGCGTATTCAGTCCACTGCTGGACATATCGGTCCCCTATAAGAAGGGGTTCTTATAGGGGACTGCTGAACATATTTCAGCAGTGGACTGAATAGGCTGTGTGTTTGTTGTTGGGTTAAAAGTACCCACGAAGAATACTGCTCCTCTTTTCTATTTAGTTTAAGTTCTCATATAACTGTATTTGTAATTCAGATTGAAAATAAAATTTCATACACTTGACTCACATAAAACCTGCGCAGACAGACTAAACCGCCATGTGCAATTCAAGAGTAAAAAATTTCGTGAAAAAGATCGCTAATATTTCTCCTATGATTTAGCATTTTATGTCTTAAGGAGTCATTCTTTCTGGCCTCATTTAAATTTTCTCATATACGCCTAAAAATTAATCTAATAGTTTCCTGTCGTAATTACAGGCAAAAATAAACCGGCATCTTCACGTAGCAGCAACATTATGTGGTAATAGGAATGTATATCCAAGCCACAAAGACGGGTGCCAGCCATTAATTTTATGAGGCCATCCAGGGTTTAAATAATTATATTATGTGATGGTTTTGTTTGGACGGGCAATAGCAATTAATCATTTTACTCTGGCCAGATCTTAGGGACTCATGAAAATAGACGAAGTATTTTTAGTTCGATTAAAGACTAAAATATCTTACGGATAATTAAATTAAATCTAATTAGCCACCAAATATATGTAAATCTTTATGAGTTATAAACAATTTTCGTAACACTTAATGAATGAGTGACGACTTCTTTATGATTAGTTGGTGAAGTGTTAACACTGAATAAAGAGGATTAGAAACAAGTAAGGGGAGCATTTGCCCTGAATACAGATATTTCAGGCAAATAATAAATCGCAGTATTATTAATTAATGAGTGTCCGCCAATTCGGCGATTTAAACTATATTTTAACTTAGCGATCATTAACAACTTCTGTTGATGCATTGTACGAAAGAGGCTTGCTACCCGCAGTACAGGTTCTCCTAGGGTGGGAGCTAGCAAACTTTATTTTTATGATGAGTGTATTTTGTATTTTCTGGTGTACAATAGAAGTTTATTATATATTATATTATTTACTTACGACAGTGCTATGCTCCAAATCCGGGTTGGAAGCTAACAGTAGCTTCAGTATAGAAACATGTCCCTTTTCAACTGCCGTATAGACTGGAGTCTTTTTCTCTTTCCCCGGTAGATCGACGTCAACGTGTTTTTTGAGCAACGCTTCTACAATGTTCTTGTGACCGCCTTTTACTGCGTGGATAAGTGGAGTGTCTTTTGAGTGATCCTGTAACAATTTATTCATCGAGGTCATTCATAATGAGTTGAACTTTGAAATTAATATTATGAATTTCCGTGTTTAGCCCAATCAGGGGTGATACAGACAATAAATAAAAAAACCGAATTCAAAGAAATTTACTTTTGGGGGTGGCATTTTTTCTTCAAATTTAAATGGGAGCAAACTGGAAGTGTTTAAAAATGAAAATGTATCTAAACGAAAAATGAATTTTACAAATCGGTTCATTTATGACGAAGTTATGGGGTAACGAATAAAAAAAATATAACCGAATTGAGAGTCTCAAGAAATAACTATGCTAATCTCTTTCTAAGAGAAAGTTTAGTTATCTCTTAAAATAATTTAAAAAGTCTCAAAAATGAAATATTATCTCCAAAAACTTTATTTATTTTCTAAACAAATGTCGTCATTATTTAAACTTTACCTGAACATTGATATATGCGCCAGAATTGATGAGCGCCAGAGCGATGTCATAGTAGCCCTCTTTAGACGCGATAGCGAGAGCAGTATAGCCATCCTTGTCTAACGCGTTCACATTCGGCTTGTGCTCTAGGAGCATCTGCACGATCTCCGAATGGTTACCTGAAAATTAATCTACTTGAAAACAAATTTTCTCGATTCCGAACAATAATTGTTCCAATTTTAAGAGAAGACATCCATTTAGAATTCATCGACGACCTCTGTAGCACAGTGGGCAATTAATTAATTTTTCCGCGAAACACGATAGATATGGATTTTCATACAACGTTTGCCGGCCGCTGCTCGCATGTATTGGGCCGGTACAGCAATTTCGATTTATCTCGAATAAGGTTGTCAAAGTAATACTCTAATTTCCAAACATGTTTAAGAAATAGTACATTACTGCTCGCATGTATCTGGCCAGTACAAACATTTTGATTTATATCGAAGAAGGTTATCAAAATAATGCTCAAATTTCCAAGCATTTTTGAGAAAAAATATATATCAGTAATATGATTTACTTAGTTTGGTTGGGACCACATGATGCTGTTTAATAGTGTCCAGAATTATTTATCTTGAAGACATCCAATAGCTGCTAGTAGAAGCTAGATGCGTCGAGCTGAGTCCACTGATGAATGATGATCCATTACCCATTCAAACACATTATTTTATTTTTTAAGTATTTTTACAGTTCAAAAAAGTTCTTCGAGAAAAATACTATAGAAAGTCGGCCATAATCAGCATTTAGCAATAAAAACATAGAACAAAATTTATTAGTATATTTTTTGTTGCGACATTTTAATGAATAGATTTGGAAATTTATGTGCGCGGTGTCAAATTCTTATTATTAAGATTAGTTTTGAAACTGACGCGGCGTGACGTCATTGCACCGTCTCTGACGTTATAAGATGAGCCAAAATGCCACTATTACCTAGAGGTCGTCTAACATGACGTGTTTATCGGTGGCACCGGTTTTTACAAGGTCTTCAAAAGAAAATTAATATTCGGTCAGTATTTCATGATAGATCGCTTTACTAGTATCCGAGGTGATATCACAATACCAGTACACAGAATTCTTACCTGCGGAAGTAGTTTTATAAACTCAACTAAGATAGGCAGATATTCATTCGAAGCAACTATACATGATAAGTGCTTTGTTCCCTTTACGCCGAGTTTCGTTACGTAGAGTGGTGGACACTGGGCCTGCCTCGTTTTTATTCCCTTAGCTTCGAAGTAACATCACGTCACCGACCTTAGGACTATGCAGCTTCAAATGCGAGTTCTATTCCACTGCTAAAAATATTTGAAAGGTCTGCAAGCATTCGACGACCTTGTTGGCGTAATGTACGAATAGTCAGCTGAGTCGCAAGAGGGTTCGATTTCCATTGCGCAACAAACATTTTATTGATCTACTCGCAATTGTTTCGTATCTTGATATATTGGTGCCATGGTGTACTTACAGTTCCTAATACCCAACACCGTAACAGGAAATCCGTAACAGGAGACTATCTCAATTCTCTATTTGGTCGCGTTACTAATTGGCGTAAATAAATTTAAAAAAAAGAATTGGTGTCAAATGTACCCATGGACCCCATCATCATATCCTGCTCTTATCTCAAGCTAGGAGTCGCCTGTCATATTATGTATACTTCCACTCACTTTTATCAGCCGTCAAAGACATAAAAAATATCTATACATTACTTTCACTTTTCCTTGTATAAATGCAGTGATCAATATAGTTTTATCTATCTATCCATCCATCCATCTCTTGAATAAAGAGTTTAGGTGTTCTTTTGAACTATAAATGGCTAGCTTTATGCGAAAATACCTTGCGTGGCCTGAAGCAGCGGCGTCCAACAGTACATGCCGGCTGTGTTAGGATCCGCCCCGGCCCGGAGCAGGGCGCCGACCGAGGTGACGTCACCGGCACGCGACGCCCAACACAGCGCCGAAGTCGCGTACTTATCGCACGAGTTGGCCCGTGCCCCAGCCGCCAGCAGCCGTAACACTACGCCGCTGTGGCGACGTCCTGCAGCCCATACTAGCGAACTGGAAGGAATACAAGTTTTTTTAACTTTTTTGGAGTAACTTATGACAAGGGCTCATAGGCCGAAAAACGCCGGGGTATCTGTGTAAGTAGTACCCATACCATAATATGTTTCCGCCGCTGCTACACAAGTACGACCATTACCGATTAGTTAAAATTATGGGTATTTTAAATGATTTAATCATACAATGCAGGCATTTACACTTTTTTTTATTAAGTAGTTATACTAGTAACTACCTATGTAACAAATACTAGCAGCTCGTCCCGGCTTCGCATGGGTTTGGGCACTTTTTTGCACATTGGGTTACATTACTTAAGTTCTAGTAAGGATCCCTAATCTTTTCTAGCAATAAATATAGCCTATGTTACTCAGGGTAGCTAAAATTGTGAAAGAATTTTTGAGATCGGCATAGTGGTTTTTGAGTTTAATCATTACAAACATACACACATACAAAAATACAAATTCTTCCTCTTCATAATATTAAGTGTTGAAGTGTAGATAGTAGACTAAACCATATCTGCCATACGAACAGTATAGCTCATAGGTAGGTATTGTCTTGTTTATGGAGGCACTCATTCTCGTAACTTTACTTTAAGTAACACTAGTGTTAGACACTAACATATTGTATGTTTATATTATTTTAGTAAAACTTCATTTACTTACTTTTCTTAAATCACATAATGATCGATTTTAGTAAGTAGTAACCTACTTCTTACTTATTCTAAACGATGCGAATATTTAGTATAGTAATCTGTGGATGATGTTGTGGGTCACATGTTTACCTTAGACTTAAGTTACCTTAATATTTACGTACAAATGTTATAACGTATGACTGTTTATCTTCCCAAATAAATAAAATAAAATAAAACACCGAAACCAGGGCAACTAGCTCATAAGAAAAATTGCAAGATTCCTCCACAAAAAGCATTAACTTCGTTTATAAAAGTATCAAATAGTTACCAATCCACAATTCACTCAATGTTTCAACTTCAACTTCAACAAAATTACGCAATGTTCAACATTCATATGGCATGTAAGGGTGGAGTGGAGGTAGCTTTTATTGTCATAAGTTGTCGAAATAATGGGTTGTCAAAATACGACACGACAAAATAATCGTGCATCCTTGGCCTCAGTACTTTTTGGTTCTCCAAAAATGTGCATGTGAAAAATTGAATAAGGAAAACAATTTCATTCAATAAGAGAGTGAAAGTGAAAGGCCAGGATATTAATATTAAATTACGAATATTAATTCACATTGTATAACTCAAACTAATAAAACTCCAACGTGCAATACAATACCATAAAACAGCAAGGGGCTTACAATAAAATTAACACTTGGCTGAATAAGTTACTTCACTTCTCTTTTTTTCTGTCATGAGTTATTTCCATTCACTACTTCAAAGAAATTGATTCTTACTTTTACTGTTATGTACGATTCACACCTACCGGCGCGCGTCGGAGAGCATCGAAGCGCATTTTAAAACATGCTAGAGGAAATTGAAACATCCACAAAGCAGTTAAGTTCCTTATTTGCATGCAATATCTACTTACGGATCTACTTATGTTTGACAAAGCTCAAAGCTGCGTAAATTGCATGCAAATAAGGAACTTAAATGCTTTGTGGATGTTTCAATTTCCTTTAGCATGTTATAAAATGCTCTCCGATGCGCGCCGGTAAGTGTGAATCGTACATTGCTGTCAGCCTAAACAATCTCATTGTAGAGCATATGCCTCTCCCCATTTTTTCCAGTCACTTCGCTCCTGCGCTATAGTTTCCCAGTTTTTGGAAGAAGTCTAGTTCATCATGCCATCTTCTATAAGTGGTCTGCCGCGAAGCCGTCTCCCTATATCCGGGATCCACTGAGTGGCAGTTTTTTCCCACAGCTCATCTGGCATACCGCATACATGGAAATTTAGAAGATTCTTGACGATTTAGAAATTGATTTTTTTTTTAGTTATATTTTCTTCAAATTTGAATGGGACTAAAAGGGAAGTATACCCAGACGTAAAAAGGATTTTCCGAATCGGTTCTTATATGGCGTAACAAAAGTTAAGTTAGGAGATAACAAACATTCTGTGGAAGAGTCCTCAAGAGCACCCATGGTTTTGGAATATTGGCGCTAGGATGGAACATCGTGTTTTGGCCAGTAGGAGTCCAGTATAATAAGTTTTTTGCCCCGTAATGGAATGGTATCAATGAAATTTCACCAAGTAAAAAAAAAATAACAACCAAAAAAATACAGCCGAATTGCGAACCTCCTTTTTTTGAAGTCGTTTAAAAATAAGTACTGATTTTATTACTTTTGTTACGGTTACGGTGCAAAAGCTCAATCTATAAAGCTCTATCAGTTGAGAAAAAAAATGGCAAAACAATATTGACGTTTAAACTCGTAAACAAATGTGTAGTCGGCAAAATTTAGTCTTATTTTATGCAAAATTAAATAGTAAGTATTTAGAATAACTTAGCAAACGACGCACCCAGAACGTGTTCCGAGTCAAAATGTCAAGTTAATTCATATCCGAAAATTTCTATAGCGCCAGCGTCGTTAAGGCTGATAAAATAATACGTTTTATTGCCCCGGCAAGACTACAATGTGTAATATTTCTCATGCTTTATGGTTCAGCAAACCACCTTGTACCGTTCCACGTAAGTACCTGTCCGCAAACGTAATCGAACCTCTTTGTATACGATAAACGACTTTGAAATTCATATGCTTAATGCATATTAGTTGCAATAGGTTAAGGCACCAAATAATATAAATAAATAATGGCGGACACCACATTATCTAGTTCCAAACTAGCCAGAGCTTGTATTATGGACACCTCATGACTGATTTACTGCTTATACTTTTTTATAAATACATATCATCATCATCAACCTATAGCAGTCCACTGCTGGACATAGGCCTTCTCTAATGAGCGCCATTAAATACATATCATACATAGAAAACATCCAGAACCGAGACAAATAAAATTATTTGTCTGATGGCTGGTATCGATCCCGCAACCTTCTGCGTCTAAGTCGGGCCTTCGCCCACTGCGCCAGAGTTCGTCTGTTTATGATTCTTGTATCTAGCCATTGAAGTAAAGCTATTTTTTATTCAGCCTGTTTCCTCACACTGCTCGACTAAAGCCTACCCCAAATGTAAAAAATGCTAAATAATGGCTTATGAAATTATAAGAGTTAGGTACAGGTTTTTCTAGTTCGGGCATATTGTAAAATTATTACCATTATTTAAATAACTTAACCCGTATGTTAATTTTAGCACTAAGAAAATTAATAAAAATTATTTATTATTTATAAAGATTCCACATTCTTATGCTACACAAGAAAAGAACCCAGTAAGGAGTTGGGTGTACTGAAACGCACAGCCACTTATTCGAGCGATTGTTTGATTATCTAAGTAATAATCTACCTAATCCACCGAATTTTAACCAAACGTTTGAAATAAACGTATTGTAATATCACCGCTTTACTCAATTATAAGTAGGTTAATTAATAATTAAAGTTTAAACTAATATTATAGATGCGAAAGTTTGTGTGTTACAAATGTATGTTCCTATTATGTGTAACGGCTGAACGGATTTGGATGAAACTTGGAATATAAGAAGCTAATATGGCTACACTAAGTGTTGATTGCAAGTTTTATGAAGCGTGTGTGACATACACACGACATAACCTGATGTCGTGTTTTAGGAACAACGAATGACGCTGCAACGTAATCAGCAAGCTTTCTATTGCGGTTTGCAACGGGGGAATTACTTACTAACTCGATATCAACAGGTTTAATAGGTTGGCTACTTCCTAAGTTCAAGGTGAGGTATTATATTGACGTTTTTTAAAATGATCCTTAATTTCGGAAATTTGAATAACGTGACTTCGTAAACATGTGACTTTTAGCTCGTGTTTTGATTCAGTGTTCCTCAAAACTTATTGTAAGATGTTGGAAGTAGTATGGAACCAATAAAATTGCTACTAAATAGAAAAAAGTGAGAACCTCATTTTTTGAACGAAACTTTTATCTCACTTATTCATAATATGAGTACCTTCCTTATTATTCTGTGGTATAAGCTAGTTGGCAACTTGACCAACAACCAACCGATACTAGGTCGGAGTTTTTAGGCCACCCGGAGGTTTCCAAGATCGCTTAGCGTCTGAAAAAGCCGGCAATTCAACATGCTTTTTGAAGCGAGGATTCAGATAGGATTCGGAAGCACTCAGATTCAAATGCCACTAAACGGCCACTCTTAGTTATTTGATATTAGAAAGACCGTGGGCGGCGCCTGGTTCAGAATAGCGCAAGATCGAGGCAAGTGGCATAATTTTAAAAAGGCCTATGCCAAGCAGTGGTTCGCTAACCGTTGAAATGATGATGGTGGTGAAGCGGCCACTCATCCGAATTGTTAAGCGATGTGATGCTTGTGCATAACTAAGATGATCTGCTAAGGACACCGAAGTAAGTCCTAAGAAGAGCGCCTTTCCTGATAACTATAATCCAGGACTATTTAAGTCTAGAGTGAATAGGTGTCTTCTGGACCTTCGTGCTCCATCTTAGACCACAACGTTACTTAGCATTAGATGAGTTCGTGGTCCATCCAATGTAAAAAAAAAGAGCTTTCATTTCACTGTAGACGTAAGATAAAAATATATTATGTCAGAATACGGAACACCGTCGCCAACTCAGCCCTAGAAGTTTATTGAGATAAAAAACAAACCTGTTCTTATGTCTGAGCCATTCGTCTAATCATAAGCTTGATTTGTCTGACTAATACGCAAAAAAAATCCAGTTTGTGTTCATACGATCGAACGCCATCCACCTGCCATGTCAATCCAATATGTAGAGTAGGTAAGCTATTGATGAGGCTTGTGCACACGACGTATAAAAAAAATGTTCTATGAGCCAGCCCGGCATCGTTTCGGCGTGGTTTACATGTGACATGATGTCCCAGAAAGCTGATGTTGATGATGACAAATGGCGAGGCACGATAGAAACACACGTAAGTGAGCGCATTGAAAGCGCTGTATTTTTTTAGTCTCCAAATCGCAACTACACAGCGCAAAGTACCGACCGTAGTGTTAGTATTCATACATTGATAGCATCACGAATGCTGCGAGTTTTGGTTACATTTTACACGCGTCGATGCGTAGAAAAGAAGTCGTGTGCAAAGGCCCTTAGTTCAGACGCTCTGCAAAGAAAAGCCCATCGTAATAATTGAATCGGTTTATTTTTTATGTAAGGCTTTTTTTAACTAGTCTGCTTCGCGTGATTACGGTAGACAAGGGATTTGTCAACGAAAGAATGAGAAAACTTATTTTTGGATGTAGGCGTAGCAATATTTTGAATGATTGAAGCATGGTATCTAAAGAATGGATAAAAATAAACGTTTAGGAAAAAAAAATTATGTTTGGGATGCAGTCAGGAAAAATGCGTCGTCTCCTCTAACGTAGAGATGACATAAATGGCATGCTAAGGGGGCTGGAATAACAGTAGGCTACTTTTTACAACGCGAGCGAAGACGAGATTCTTTCTCACGAAACTATCTTGGGAATCATATACCCAAGAAACGTAAAAAAAGTTTATACACCCTATGGAAACGTAGATATTATTTATTATTATTATTAGTTTTACAGTTTTTATTATTGTACTTGATAAGCCAGTTTAATTCCCCTCCGCCTAATAATTCGAAGGAAACCCTTGTCATGTCCGTCCAAACGTCCTCAATGCCTTTATGCGAAGCCTTACGTTTTCGACCGTGAAAGGTATTTTGATATTATCTGTATGTATATGATAGTGGGCGCTCTCCAACTTTGTCCGGTTAGAGGTTTTCCTCCGTTGCAAGTCTTTAGAGGCAAAATTTCACGAAAATCTTTCTCACAGTTTGTTAAATATGTGTTAGTACGTGGGGCATACTTGTGATGACGACCACCAATGATGAACGATGACGAAAACAAAATGTCTTTTCATTGGTTTGACAACCAAAATTGGTTTTCGTCATCCTTCATCATTTGTCGTCGTCATCACTACGCGTATGTCAATGTCAATATCCCGTGTACCAACCTATACAGGGTGGGGCTAAATTTTACCTTACTGAGGGCAGCTTTTACCTTTTATTTTGTAGTTAGAAGGTCTAACTAACTATATTGCACCCCTACATTATGCAAGGAACATAATATCATTCATTATCCTGCCCATTCATTCATTCATTCATTACCCATTGTCCCAAACTAGGTGGGGTCAGCAAAGAACATAATGTAGGCATACCCTCCAGATTATAGTTTCTAGGGCTTATGGTTTAGACTGTGTGTTGATTGTCAGTCAGTCAGTTAGCATAATCACAGTTTTATACGTAATTAGACTAGTTGACTCGGTTAACTTGATTAGAGAAGTGGCAATTTACAGACAAAACAACAAAGTTAGTTTTTCGGTTTTCTTTTTTTTAACCTTCCAAAAAGGAGGAGTTTCTATGTTCGTCTGTGGGTATTTTTCAATTTATCCTACATCAATCCTGTATCAAGGCGAACAAAACCAAAATAAATATTGAAATGGATCGACCCGTTTTCGAGCCTTTGCGCTACATATAGATGCGTGATAAATAATATGTAGTATTCTATGTATCGTCTAACGAATGAGCAAGAATTTAGATAGGCATATAGTACCTATAGTAATGTTTTTTGCCGACTTCGTTAGCGGTCGAGTTTATGGCTTAGTTAACCTCTGATGTGACTGAAGCTGGTAATTTTTTTCCAAGTTTATGATGGCGCCGAAAGCAATTAACTTTTCCTTATCAGTTTTAGGAAATGTCCTTGTAGTTTGGTGCGTTTATTTCAATTTGATACTGATTATTTCTTAAGATGTGATTCTGTAGCCGACTGCAGATAGCAGCAGTGAATGACGTGTCGCCGCAACATTACTGGTTTCTATTTATTTCTATAAATGACATTTCGTAGCTAGCGACGCTTTCGGTAAGGTATGTTAGCGGTGTACTACGTAAATTATAACGAGATTTTTGGCGAACATTAACTATAAATGTTTTACCAAATAACCTCCTATCAAAGCTTTTTTTTGTTTGTTACTTGCTGTTGACTTTACCAAAATTAGGAGCGTGTATAAATGTATCTCGTTTAAGTAACAATATCGTTGAACATACACAAAAAAAATACACACAGACGACTATAGAACCTCCTTTTTGGAAGTCCGTTAGTAAAAATTTACAAAAGAGGAATGAAACAAGGTTAATGTGGGGTAGTCATAGCCCCTGCAATCAATGGGTATTATCTACACATACTATTACAATTATCAAGGAAAATTATGGACAACGAACGACATCTCATGTAGGTATTCTATGATTAGATAAGATAAGATACATTTATTCACAAAGCTTTACAAGCTTAAACTACATAATATGTTACAAAATATCAATGTGTATAAACAAATTAAAATCGCAATATAAATGTCAGTACTTTCATACGAAACTAGACTAACACATTCATAAAGCCGTTTGTACAGTGACTGCCCTCCGTGCTAGTTCGCACTGAAGGCAGGCATCTCCTCTTCCACATATAGGGGTTACGGTCAGTAAGGTCTGCACTTTCCTATCACAATCACAAGACTGCAGCTTTTAGAGGAAGTTTTAGGTATTCGGCAACGAAGTGCTGGAACAATATTCCACCCCCCATCCGCAATGCTAACACCAAATATACATTTAAATTAAATTTCAAAAAGTTTTTGTTGCAAAAGCAAATAGAGGGTATTCCCAAGCACTTCGTATGCCAGAAATAAAATAAAACTCCCATAAATTATTTTGTTACACTATTGTCATTATTAAAAACACATATTATTATTACATATTTAATCAAAATTCAAAATTTAGGAATGTTATTGCTACACAACCATCATATTTCATAGCTAGGTACGTAACCACACATTATTTTGCGGCTCGTTCTGCTCGCTCTCGATTAGGTCTTGACTGAAAATCAGTGTTTTTGCTTTAAAGCAAAAAATTTCACTGAGGCAAGGCCTTTTTGTCTTGCTGCAGCACACACAAACTTACATAAAAGTTCATATAATTCGTAGGTTCTTTGAAATGTTTGTGTTTTTTTTTTTTTTCTCTTTCTATTAATGTTATTTTTTTGTGCTTATATCTTGTTATTAATGTAAATTGTGTGCTTGTAGTAACAAATAAATGATTTATCTATCTATCTATCTATCTATATAGGTGATGACTACCAGGCTATCATAATAACACTTTGGATGTGTGTGCGTGTTTAGAGTTAACTGTCACGTAGTGATGTGCAAGCTATAGGGAGTATGCAAGGAGAATGGCGGAATAAGTTGATCTATCATCATACCTACTTATTCAAGCATGTATACGCTTGGTAGTGGAGGTTTCGCCTTTCTGTTATTCCTGTGATATATGTATGTATATTGGTGGTGGTTATTCCTGAGGCTTGATCACGAAGACTAGCGAAAGAGTATTCGTAACGTACACGTAAATTATAGCCAATGAGAAAGCGTGGATTTAAAATAATGCTTTTCATTGGCCAAAATGTTTCATTACGCTTAAATTGATACGTCGTCGGGTTGAAATATTCGTTATCGCCCTACAGGTCTAGAACGAAATAATGTGTTAAGTAATATTTTGTAATATTTTTGCATGAAATAAAAGTACATAAGGTGTAATATGCATTTCAGCTCAAGCTATATAAGTGGGATGATGTATTTAGATCAATTAACAGTTCCTTCCATTAAATATTTTATATTACCTGATTCAAATAAGATATTACTGAATCATGGTAATTCGAATATTAATCGGCAAATTTCCGCAAATATATTGGTGTTTGGCATTCCCAAGATTGCACAGCTAAAGGAAAAATTTAAGATAATAAAAAATAAGTTCATTTATCCTCAAACATTTGTAGGTAAGTAGATTTTGAAAGTGAGGAAAATCTTGTATTTATATTTTGGCATACAAGACGGTAATTTCCCAAAAGTTTCAATGTCGATTTCTGTTAGAATACAAAGAAGCTACAGAACACATTCAAAAATATTAATTTTATTAACTAAAATGTATGATGGATTTGGTGTAGGATAGATTTTTCTAGTTGACGTTTCAAGTATAATTTACGTAAATATATCCTATATTTTAATTAACTGAGTCTTCCTTTTTCGTATGAGCTAGTTAGTTGTTTCGTATGAGCTGGGTGTTTCTATGTATGATGTGTATGTATTTACAAAAAAAAAACTGTATATATGTAGTATATCAATCATGTGGTTCCCATAATACAAGCTCTGCTTAGTTTGGGGCTACATGATGCTGTGTGATAACGTCCAGCATTATTTATTTATTTATTTATTTATTATTTATTAGTGCCAACCCCCTTTTGTCAGAGTTCTAAGCCGCCCGAAGGAAGCTAGGACCAACATCGTAAAGTGCCTTCCGAAGCACGGAAGCGCTCAGATCTAACTACACTAAACGGTCCCCATCCAAGTAATGACCGGGCGCTTTGTTGATTAACCAAAATGTGCGAAGAACACCAAAGTAAGCTACGCCATGAGCGCTTCACTGTCATTATTATTCAGCCGTTTGATCCCTCTGCAGGGCAAAGGCCTCCCTCCCCTCCTGCCACTCCTCGCGATTCGTCGCTATTCCAGGCCATGATCTTAAATGCGGATCAAGCTAATCTCGCCATCTTTTTCTGGCAAAGACCACCACAGATTGGATCCCACCCAACACCAGACGGCGACGTGGAAGACCCAGAAAAGAGCTTCATTAGCTACGTAAAAATATACATACTTGATGTTATAATTTCCGTGGGCGTGCACGTCGGCTCCTTTCTCCAAGAGCAACGCCACCACGTCCTCATGACCTTTGTATGATGCCCACATAAGAGGCGACCATCCACCCTGTCAAAATGAAAAGAAAATTAAAGACGAATGCAAATATAGGGGGCCTCAAATCGAACATGTATCCGTCATCTGCAAACCTTGGTAGTTTTGGAGATAGCTTGCAAAGCCGAATTTTGAATTTTGCATGCTCTAAAGATACATACTAAAATCTCCGTGTATAAAGCTATTAATTTTCCCATCTTACTCTATGACTATGGACAAACACGAATATGAAAATATTTATATTTGCAATTGTTTATTACATGCCTAAATCGTGAAAATAAATAATTTAATGCTGGAAACTATCACACACCATCATGTAGCCCCAAACTAAGCTTGTATTATGAAAACCAACATGATTTTTATACTACTTATATAATTATTTTTGGTTACATACATATCATACATAGAAAGCACACAGATCCAAAAAGAATATTTGTGAAACATATTTGTGTCGCGGCGGGAATCGAACCCGCAACATTCTGCGTCTCAGGCGGGCCGTTGCCCACTACGCCGTAAAAGTCGTCATGTCATGAAAATGTTCCACTATTTTAAGTTTCTTAAAGAAAATAGTATAGTTTATAATTTTATCAGTGGAACTATCTTACGAATATATTTTACGGCAAAATCGATCACAGCGCAGTCCATTAGCAACGCACGAAACATTTAACATTTTTACGTTGTCTTAATTGAGTACACTTTTCATGACCGCTTTACGGGCAAAGTAATTAGAAAACACGTTCATAACGCAGGACGTTCCAACTCAAACCAGAAATAACGGATAAACCACAACTTTTTCTTTTTTTTAATCCCCTGTCTCATAAGATCATATTTATGAGCAGTGCATTAAAAGTTTTAAGAGCAACCTCGTCGGCTGTTCATTTATTCAAGTAATAAACACGATTGGGGAATATAAAACATGTTGCTGTACTGACAGGCAACATATCTATACAACAGGTCCCAAAGCGGTCCCAGTTATTACCGTTTACAAACATACACTTGTATTTATTTGCATAAATACTTAGATAAGCGCACCTGAGTCGGCCGTAGCCCGCGCATTAGCAGCATGCGTTACAACGTTGTCAAATAATAAGCTCCGTTGAGTTAGCGCAAAGAAAATAATTTCCTTAGCGCCGGAATATCCGCTGCAAAGTTTTCATAACCGGTCACCGGGCTCTGCAATTACGTAGCATGACCCCATTTTACGCGTGGCCTCCAACAAAAATAAATACTCGTAAATATTATATAAATTATATACTTTGTCTCTTTGAAAAAATCCCAAGCTTTGTCCAATCTGAGAGACTCGATCGAGCGTTTTTTAATTGTGGCAGGGACAGTCAAATATAAAATGGAAATCAAATAACAAATCTTTTAGGGTATTTTTAACGTCTTTATTTATAGGTATTCTTATTTTAGAATGCCATTTCGTTTTCCGTTGAGTTACTAGTAAACAAATCATTGGAGAATAATAGCCGTCATACTATAGAGTTTGGTCAACATCATTGACTAGAACAATACTTAGTAATCAGTTGTTCATTAATTTGCATGGACGAGTAGATGCGCGTACGTATTTGTGAGGGATTTTAGACGGTGTATGTAGGTATAGGATGCCAGTGACATCTCGTTTGGCAATCATCCACCGCAAGTATAAATATATTTATTTCAGTTCACAGTCCAGAATACATTTTGGTTATTGTTCTATTTATGTGAACTAATTAAGTCAAAATTATTTAGTGCATTATTGTGCAGGTATGAGGTTAAAGAACCATCATTAGCATTTGACGGTCAAATGGTAAACAAATAATTCTCAGAATAATGTCAGCGCCATCGAACTTCTTGGAAAATAATATTTTTTTTACATTTATAAATACTAATTATACAGATCTAGTAGTAAGACATAAGTTTCATCAAACACCAGACAAATACCACATTTCCTGTTAATAATTATTCCATAGATATTAGATACGAAATGGTATCTAATATAAATGGAATATTATTTAGCGTAGGCTTGCCAATGCTATAGCAATGTGACTGTTATTTATATTTCAGCAAAGATTATGAACATCATGTTACAATGCCACGATCCAGACGAATGCTTTGATCGTAAACATCTGCTAAAAGCTCACTAATAACATATTTTTAAACAACATTTTTCTGTTTTTCAATATCTCAAGGTATTGAATACGTGGTAAATAATTTTAACAAAGCTTTGTAAATGTGAAGTTTTCAATCACGTCTATCTGTCAGCACTTTTCACGCTGATGTCAGCGATAATAACAGAGCGGCTCTACGTTAAAGTATTGTTTGTAGTATACTTACGCAGTCCCTTGAGTCCACTTTGGCGCCAGCGTCTAGCAGCTCCTTGACTATAGCGAGGTGGCCGCCGCGAGCCGCGAATGCCAGCGGCGTCCATCCGTCAGCATCCGCCGCCGTCGCGTCAGCGCCCGACGTAAGCAGCAAACGCACCGATCCAAGGCGACCGTTTTCACACGCACACATGAGTGCTGTCGTGCCATTCTAAGGGATACAATATTTACCACATTACTGATGAATGAAAATAGAAGCAAACCTCTTTTCATTCATCAGTGCTGTGTTCGGTTTGAATAAAAGAGTGCTGGTGAAATTAGAATTACACGCACATAAGGCTTATCAGTTATTATCACCTTAGAGCTTTGCATCGTACCTACGGCACGTTGTAAGCATGCACGATCAATTAAGGTGGGCCACGTGCTATTTCCATCTTCAAGCATTATAAAAAACCCATGGAATTTTTAAACCAAGTCTGATAATAACTTTTATTTCAAAATCGGTAGGTAGATACGCACTTTACTAGTTTTTCTCAATCAATATCTTATTTCGATATAAGCAGGCAAAATAAAAAAATTACCGTAGAAACGGAATCAAAAATGAGTCACTTATTGACTCATTTTTGAATAAATAAGTAAAGATGTGGAAACTACCATCCAACTAAAAATCCAACCACTTTATGGATCGTTAACTTGGTTTTATTTCTTTTCTTATATATATAAACAAAAAATACATACATATATAAATATACATATAGAAAAATTATGGTTGTTTTTAAATCTTGCAAAATAGATGTGTGACCGTAAATTCAACCAGTAAGGACTTTGATCCGTTCTATATTCACATTTTTTTTTACAAAGACAGAAAATAATTATCCATACCCAAAACAAGTGTGTAATAATCTTACAATAATATTTTTTATTGGAATGGAAAATAATAAAGTGAGCAGATTGTTGGTAAAACGTAAAACATTATTTCATCATCAACCACGAACAAGGTAATTATTGGCAAAATACAAAAGTTATAATATTTCCACGATTGCTATAATCCATTTGATTCCATTGAAATACTTGTAAAGATTAATTCTTCATAGTTATTAAAATATAGCAGATATTATATCATCTATATATCATAAAACCGCGTAGTTATTTCTTGAGGTTGATTCATGTTTTTGTAAAATTTAATTTTATACAATATAGTTTTTGTTTTTCCGTATAATTATTGAGTAGGTATAATTAAAGATATACGTAGGTAAGGCAGTCAACATGAATTAATCTAATAGTTACCTATGAATTTGTTCACAACTAAGCAAAGTCTGACACCGTGTTATGCAAAGAATAAAGAAAAACCCAAGGAACAATATAACTTTTCAGAATTTTAACCTTTACAAATTATCAATGACGAACCTATTACCTACCACCAAGATGATAAGAAAACCCCATTAAAAGCTTACTTAGTGGAAGTGTAATTAGTATTCTAAAATAAGCAACAGAGACAATTTACGTTATATATAATAAATATCATACATTTTTACAAATATGTATAATATACTTTACCTGACAAACACGAAATAAGCAACTAATTTAATATTTGTGTATAAAAAGGAGAACATTTCCCATCTCGTTAACTGATACGCAGCTGAATATACAGATCACGAATACTTTATTTATAATGTCATATCGTTAGCGTATCGTCAAATGTTGGCCAATGACATAACGTTATTTATTTATCTACACATTCTCATTGGCCCATATACGCTCCCGATACGAATGGTAGAAATATTTTTAATTTCCTTACGAGTATTATAATTCTCTCGAGGGTGGCATGTTCAGATTGTGAAACCTCTATAAATAAATGAATATTAAAAAAAAGTCAGTGGCCAATGACATAACGTTATTTCTTTATCTAAACATTCTCATTGGCCCATATACGCTCCCGATACGAATGATAGAAATATTTTTAATTTCCTTACGAGTAACATAATTCTCTCGAGGGTGCCATGTTCAGATTGTGAACCCTCTATAAATAAATGAAGATGTAAAAAAATGTCTTACGAGCATCGATATAATTATATAGAAAACTTAAGAGTGACAGTCTTATAGTAAAATTTAACAAAAATCGTCCAAGCGTGTTTGACATAAATAAACTTCGAAATGCCAAATTTGCACTAATTTAGACCTTATGTAGCTTAAAAAGTGTTCAAAGACCGCGCGGTGCGCGGAGTTTTGGTGCAGACACTTTTTTTCCACGTTTTCCACTGTAGAGTATAAATATCTCGATGCTTACGAGTGAAATAAAATAACAGATTTATATTAAGTTTTTAAGTACTCTTACCTCATCCCTATCGTCGATAGTGACATTCTTGTTAGAGGCGAGGTACTGTTGCAGTTCACTTGTATTGTCGCTGTTTGCCAGCTGAGAGAGCGTGCGAAAACACGCTAAAGACACCATGGACTCGCTACGGTGAAGACTCTGCAAGAAAATAACATTTTTTTATATTAAAGCTAAATACATACCATAACAAATTAGAAAAAAAGACTGGGGCACTTTCTTGCACAAATATAGAACAAACAAACATAAACCAAAATAAGCAACACAGGTTTCAGGGACAGTTTTAAAACGTCATTTGTTTTTGCGTATTATAAACTAACAAAACGAATAACGCTGTCAGAAATGTTTCCGTTGAATAAAAAATAACAAGCGTAAAAGCACCTCGTTATGTTGAACACTCCAGCGTAACATTGTAAGTCAAACTTAAGTTCGCAAACAAGGCGTTGAAAATTTTTCAAAAGACCATCTTAGCCGCAGCAATCACGGAGAACAAGTAAACGTTTACTCGACACAGATCAGAATTATAATGAATATAGAATTTATAGATATAATGATAAGGAGCGATAACACAAGGTAACAGAATACCTGGGTAGGTACGCTTAGTATTGGTACAAGAGAAGTGACAAAAATCGCGAAAATATCAGTAATAATCAGCTATTAAAAACATTAGATAACGAACAGTGATTACAATATTGTACAATAATAATATTGAGATAGGTACTTAGAAAAGTATTTTATACATTTTAATCAACACTTAAGTAGCTACCTCTACCTCGAGAAATTAATATTCTGATAGACATGTTCTAGGATTTTAATTGTTACAAATATAACAAACAATAACGGAACCAGTAATGGTTTCAAATATTTTTTAAATAATCAAATAATTTGACATACTTATGTGCTTATTCAATCTTTAATTTTAAAGTTAATCTGCTCCAAAGTAACACACTCCGACTCACCCTTATTAAGTTAAACAATGTAGTAAATTAATGAACTCCATGCAAAATGTTAAATACACAAAAACTCATGCACTTTCCAAATCTTTTAAAATTAGGCAAAAAGATGATCATCAAAACACAAGAATTCAACACTAGCAAATCATCAGCATCACGCAGACCGTGTTAGAGTGTCGACGCAGTGCGAAACCATGGAAACCGGCGAATCCGTGGCTGAAGCGGCGGTGTTGGTGTTCCCCCGGAGGCGCTGTCACGGTGAATTTCGGCACGCTGAAGTGCGGGCCCGCGGATAGAGGTCCAGCGTGATCCGAAACCCCACCTATTTCCAAGGGTAGAAAGGATCTGCGACGACGCTTAGGGGGCGGAGCGGGCGCGGGAAGCATCAATATCTGCCCCGCAAAGCTGTTGCTTTTCGCACGTTTCGCTGGCGTCACCTCTTCAGCATTTCCATCGGACCTTTCCGATCCACTTCCGCGCTCCGTATCTGAAGACGTCGGCGATTCACGCACAATTTCCAGCGGTGGCGGAGTGTTTTCTGGCAGACCGGGTCTCGAAACATTTTTTGGCCGATGAATATTTCCAATGAGGCGTCGTATGCTGATATAACCGTTATCAGTCTTTGGTAGTAGATGCGGCGGTAGGGACATCGCGTGTCGACTTCCCACATAATGGGACTGGCACGCGGGACAGCTCCTGTGACAGAGTTGTGAATGTGGTGACTGGTGGCTAGCGCTCGCGAGCACTACACGCCTGACGATGAGCGGATACTATTTAGAGCGCGATGCCGCGTGGCGTAAAGCGGGCGAAGGGCGGGCGGTGACTATGAATGAACGAGTTGGATACGTACTAGAGAGTAAGTGTTGCAAGTGCGCAAAGAGATACGTTTGAGGATCGCGGAGGCGGTGCGATGTGCGACTCGCTCTGGAGGCAGCATAGCGTACGGTGTCTAATCTGACTGTGCCGACGACGACGCGCCTGAGAGCATCGGTGAATCGTAGCCCTCCCCGCCGACCGGACGCCGGGTTCCCATTGGCCACTATGTGGTTTTTTCTTAACAAGTTTAAACATCAATCACAATAAATAGGTACGAGGAAACTTATTCTTGCTTAGACAAAAGTTTTAGTAATTCTTTTTGATAATTAAATACGTCGGTTCTTGATTACAATATTCAAAATAAGCAATGTAATGTTGATTGTTGACTGGATAACACTCATTGTTTTTGTGGACCGCATGGTTCTCAGAAGATTTATGATTATTGCGACATTTTAAATGTATGTATGCACTACGAGCCTATTTTTATTACAACCGGTTGATACTGGTACTGACTACCTGTTTAGGTACCAAGAGCAATAAGAGGATTGAGTACAGAGGTGAAGATCCGCAACACGAGCAAAGTAAAAAGATTAACGGGGTTACAGGATTCCATTCGCAAAGCTTGGTCGAGCTCAACCAACCTTTGAAATATTACTTCATACGCCGTAATGAAACATATTTTTATTAGATTTTAACTAGATGGCAGAAAAATGCACTTAATGAGCAAATATAATTAAGATGTTGAATGTAAATAAATTTCGTACCGACACGCACGCTAGAGTACCTACCTATGTTAGCGTCTAACACGTTGTCGAGATTCTAGAATAAAATGCAATTCTAGATAATTTTTAATTCAAATTAAAATCATCAAAATCTGGGAATGAAAAATGGGTGTAAATAAGTTTGTTCATCTTATTTTTTTTGCTTTGAAACCCGAAAAATATGCAAAATCAAGCAACTTATTGAAGATCCCACCAATTTATGAACAATATTTACCTGTCCATAATTTCTTATAAAAGATGCAGCTCGAAGCATTCTGTCGCAACATTAAATTCGGTTACTTATAAAATAATTGATAATTTATTTAAATGAAGGTTCAAAAAAATTAGCTTAAAATAAATTAAATATAAGTCGTTAGGTACTTAATTTAATAAGCAAACTTGATGGTTACGCTGATGTCTCAAGTTTTATCATACTGAACCAATTTTAGTAACTGGTCACTTTCTTATAGTTCGCAATGTTGTTCGAAGGATTAGGTCTTTGCTTTGTCAATATTAGGTTACATACTAAATTATCCAAACAAGATTAAGATAAGGGATAGAATTACGGCTACACCAACTATACACATAAGATTGGTTATAAATAAAGAAGGATAACTGTTAACAAAATTCCACTGCTCAGATTGCGTAATGCTTAAACTGAGATAACATTGGTAATATTGAAAAAAGGACTACCAAGGACGGGACGCAAGACGAAGTTTTATTTTGTTTGCATAGTTAGTGGATCTCTAGTATTTGGGATTATAGATTTCAACAGTTCATCAATAACAATCCTGCCAAATGATTGGCACAACAATGCACCCATCGCGTGAGCCAATTTCAAGATCTACATGTCCCTCATCAACACACATCAGGAACTCGAGATCACGCTTATTTTTTCAAATATTGACAATCTGAACGAATTTTATTTATTTAGTGATTCTAGTAGAATGCCTATGAAAAAACTTCGCCCGCGACAGGCACACAATTTACAGTAATAACAAAATATAAGCACAAAAAAATAACATTAATCACAAACATTTCAAAGTACTTAAGTCCATAGGAATTATGAACTTATAAGTAAGTTTGTGTGTGCTGCAGCAAGATAAAAAGGCCGTGCCACAGTGTTTTTTTTTTAAACACTGATTTTCAGTCAAGTCCTGATCGAGAGCGAGCAGAACGAGCCTCCCACGTTTCTTACTGCATTTCAAGAAATCCATTCTCAGTGCATCCCTACACTAGGCAAGGAACATACACTCCAAACTTCAAGTCCCTAGGACAGTGTCCGTGATGCTAGCGTACCCATAATCGTATTCACGTTTGTTGATATGCAAATAAATAGAGCATAAATAGAGCATAATTAGTGCAATAATAAAATAAATAGTAGTACCGGCAGGGGAACTATATCACAAACTATTTTCCCATATAGGATTTTTAATAAGAAATGCTCGTTTTCTGAACTATTACGTTGTTTAATGGGTACGCTAGCGTCACGCCAACTCGCAATGTTTTTTAAAGTCTTGTTCATTATCTCCGTTTCTATAACAGCAATCATTGTGAAATTTTGCATAGCGGGAACTATTTATGCTCTATTTTTGTGTGTAAATATCGTTGCTAAAGTATAAGCCGTTTTTGAGAACGGTTATATGTACGCCAGCTTGATCGTTATGCTAGCGTACCCACAAAGAATGGTCATTATTTCTTAAACTAAAGAGGAACTGTTTATTTTATTATTGCACTAATTATGCTCTATTTATTAGAATATCAACAAACGTGAATACGTTTATGGGTACGCTAGCATCACGGACACCCTAGGACATACAGTTCAAACTGTGCATTGTTTGTCAGTAAGTACGTCAGTCAGTTAGTCAATCTCGCCCTCTTCGAGGTGGCGTGACGCTAGCGTACCCATTAAACAACGTAATAGTTCAGAAAACGAGCTTTTCTTATTAAAAATCCTATATGGGAAAATAGTTTGTGATATAGTTCCCCTGCCGGTACTATTATTTATTTTATTATTGCACTAATTATGCTCTATTTATTATAATATCAACAAACGTGAATACGTTTATGGGTACGCTAGCATCACGGACACCCTAGGCTAGGACATACAGTTCAAACTGTGCATTGTTTGTCAGTAAGTACGTCAGTCAGTTAGTCAATCTCGCCCTCTTCCCGGAACCATCAAAGAGGCGTTTCGATCACACACAATGAGATATTTCTCAAGTAAAAATTATTTTGCACGTAGCATTTTTTGTCGCATATAGCGTTCACTGTACCGTATAAATAATTCTGAAGGTGAATGCTAAGCTAAGGCGATATGGAATAAATATGTATTAACAACCAAAGTATCAACATTTATTATATGCAAAACAATACGAAAATCTATATACATATTCCACAAGCATAATTCCAAATTACCTCTGTAATCATTGGATCGTTCACTGTATCCCTCACAAACTTGTAGTAAGGGAAAAGGCTTCCATAGCTCCTTGGAACTCTAAGTGCAAGCATGAGAGGTCGTCGCTCGGTCCCCGATGTCGTAGGCATGTCCTTCGATGACATAATTTCACAGAATTGCTAACACTATTAGTCCGAATGCTTAGAGAAATGTGCATCGCTTGCCATATCAACATCTGAATGGGTAACACACAACACGTAGTTTAATTGGAAATGGTTTTTCAATGATATTTTGGGGGTAGAAACTAGTAATACTTTATGGTTAAAGAATTTATATAAAACGTGAGTGTCCTGTCACTGCGTATACACTGCGAGTAGTCTTGATAAGATTGGTTTGAAGTAACAGAATTAAATTACCTACATATCCGAGGAAGCCCTTATCTAACTTATCACTTGTTTGTTAAGTCCTGACTACTTTGTGTGGAACCTTTAACTACTTATGACATTCAATAATTATATCCAACTAGTGTTCCAATAAAAGTGTCGATATGCTTGCAACCTGTCACGTAGAATATTAACTGTTTGCAAAAAGTGGGCATGTAAATGTTACGAATGTAATGTTTGGACTGGACCTGCCTCTGACGTCACCCGATAGGTATAATAATGTTCACAATTTAAAAAATTAAAACACTTTCTTAAATAAACTAACGACTCGAGCAATTCCACTTTAGTGAAATTATCAACGGATAAACCTTTACGAGAGAGCTTTTGTGTAAAATCTCCTCTAGCGCCATCTTTCAAAAAAGATTGTTACTATATGCTCAGTTGGTTGAACTAAAAAGTGTCATTGGGTGGATTGCGGTTGTGAAGCGCACGCGCATGAGTCCAACACTGTAGACATTATAGTTCAACTCAGATCGTGTAGATGGCGCCATGGCGTAGGTTATGATTAAATATTACAAATGTAATTATTCAAGCCGGTATCATTTAATTAAAGCATAACATGCCAGTATTCGATTGTTACAAAATATTATTGTTAAACTGAAGGACATAAAATTATTATTAGGTGCTTACTTATGAAATTGGCGTTTTGTATGGAGAATTTCGAGAAAATTGATTTCTCCATTCATACATTTTTGTATATTTTTCTGGAACTGAAATTAGAAGAGGATTAGTAATCCTATTCTAATAAAATTTTGTGTATGATGGGACAACATTATGAAAAGTATGCGTAGTCTTATTTAAAAAAGAAAATGAACATATAAAAAATACTAATTTAATCATTGAAAGTGACAACACGTGAAAGGACCTGTTTTTAAGTTTTTAACCGACTTCAAAAAGGAGGAGGTTCTCAATTCGCCGGAACCTTTTTTTTCGACTTTTTTTATGTATGCTCACCGATATCTCCGTCAATTGTAAACCGATTTTCAAAATTCTTTTTTTGTTTAAAAGAGTATACTTCACAGGTGGTCCCATATATTTTATTCCTGAGGGATTCGTACTTTTCTCGGAAAACTCAAAAAACCTCATCCTCACTTGTAATTTTCGCCCTATGATTACCAATATCTCCGTCAATTGTGAACCGATTTTCAAAATTCTTCAGGGCAAAAAGTGAATAAGAAAAGTGAAGTGAAGTGATTTATTTGAAGTCGGTTTATTTTTTATAAAAACTTTATACTTGTATTTTTTGCGGATGAACTCTCTCAAAAATAGTATTTTATTGAATTTTCAATCTTTGCAATAATGTTACATTCAGAAAATAAATTAATTTTGTATATGCCGCGAACGAGATGGAGGACCAGACTTATTTATTTGAGATGATTTAGTTTTAGAGAGGAATAGTGTTAGATGATGGACAACACACATTATTATCTAATCATACAATTTATCAAGGAATTCGAAAGAGTTTTTTTATCTATCTGAAGATAAAAAGGTAACTACAGTTAAGCAGAAATATTACCTACATATTGATTCTGGCAAAAATCCAAGTTGTTACTTCCCCTATAAACCCCGAGCCCTAACAAATATGTTTTGCGTAATAAATAACATACAAAAAGACAACCGTATAAGCTAACTAATACATAATTTTATATATATAACATAATATAATGCATAATTTTAATAATCTGCGTTGTTATTAAAATGTTATCATTGTTTCAGAAATTATTATTAGTTCGGTAGGTAGGAACATAAATTATTGTAGTTACTACAAACAGATATAAATTATGCTCTTATTATTTTGTCATGTACCAGAAACAAGTCATGTTATATAAAACTAGACGCGATAAGACCAAACCGACTGTGGTTTTCAAAAGGAAAAGAACAGACAGTAATGTAATAATTTAAACCTATCGAATAAGTATTGACTGCAGAAACATATTCAGTAAGACTTAATAATAGAGCTATTAGTCATCTATGTATAGGATAGTCAGAGGTCGTTTTCTAAACGATGGACTCATTTTGAAAACGCCCTCTGTGGTGCAGTGGGCGAAGGCTCTCCTGAGACGCAGAAGGTTGCGAGTCCGATTGCCGCCGCGAGACAAATGTTTGAAAATTTTGCAAATATTCGTCTCTGGTCTGGGTGTTTTGTATGTTTAAGTAAGTATGTATCAAAAAAATTGTTAATGTAGTTAACAGTCGTAATATTATGATTCCCAAAATACAAGCGGCCATTATAATGCTGTGTGATAGGAGTCCAGCATTATTATTTATTTAAAAAGCCTCCACTATTTAAACTTCTCTGAAACGCAGGCCGACCAGCGAACGAATAATTCAAATAGAAAATGATATCGTCATTACTTGTGCTATGTTGATTGAATCTCGATTTAACTGGTCTCGATATAATGATTGATCATCAGAATACGAACAGTTGAACTCAATGAACTTAGGAATATATTATTATGTTATACATAAATAATAATAAATAAATAATGCTGGACGTTATCACACAGCATCATGTGGCCCCAAACTAAGCAGTGCTTATATTGTGGGAACCACATGACTGATATATTATTACATATATAGGTTTCTTTTGTAAATACATACATATCATACATAGAACATACATAAACATACATAAACAACTTATAGGCTTTTAACAGATCATTTCGAAATACAGGGTTTTAGGCAGAGGCGGTACGAATGCCATAGGTCAGTTCAGTGAGTTAGGTGGAACTCTTTGTAGCGTAACATTATGACGGGACATTTAACCCATCATCATCATCATCATCATCATCAGCCTATAGCAGTTCACTGCTGGACATAGGCATCCCCCCCTAATGAGCGCCATTGCGCCCTGTACTGAGCTCGACGCATTAACATTTAACGTATTTCAGTCTAACGTCGATTTTCTTTACTGAAAATTAATCAATTGTTTGGTAACTTTGTTCACGAAAATAAATTGGCACATTTTTTTACCGAAGTGAGGCGAGTGAAGTTTTCTATTTGTAACATTGATGTCCTACTGATACGAATAATATTAAACACGAAATAACACCCCAAAATGCCACAAAATGCTTTCGCGAAAATAAACTGCCTAGGTAATATAACTAATGTAATTGCTTGAAAAATGCAATTCTCCTAATGTCTAATCCAGGAAGAGTAGTCCAAGCTACTAGGGCAAGTCATCATGTCACTGTAAGAGCTTTATTTTGTTGGTTATGGGTTCTTAAGCCCGCCCTTTCTATTGAGTTATTGGCTGGAAAACAACGCCAGCAAAACGCGGAAGAGCGAGATCACTGAAGTGCCAAGTATCGACACACATTCTAATGAACCCACTAGGATGGATGAGTTGTTTGTACTATTTGATGAGTCACTATCAAGACGTACCTAGGTACCAGCGAGCGTTATGATTGCAAAACTAGCTAACTGTTGGCAAACGTAACAATAGCAACACGCAAATTGAATTTCTTAAACAATACACGGATGGCGCCCAATCAATAAATTAAGACCAGTTAAATTTATTAATGTTAAAAATACGACCCTTCTCAGTCGAGTTAAAATACGAAGTTGATGAATGATGACTTTATGGGCAGGGAATAATGACGCACCATGAATTGATAACGAGACAGCCTTGACGACTCAATGCCTATTCAAACAAAAACCCAAGCCTTTAACTGGACAGCGAAATCCTATATAGATAAGATATACCTCCTCCCACGCGCCAACTGTCTTTATTCAAGTAGACAGAGTTGTGTGATTATCGATCGGTACTGCTTTATAAGAACCTACTACTTCTTAAAGTATTGGAAATAATCCTACATCTATTTATGTGAATCCTATCTTACATTATAGAGGCCGAATATGATGTTTTTTCCTCCTTCACGCCATAACTACTAAACGGCGAGCTTAAATTTTGCAGATTATGTAGATAAGATAGGTATGTAATATAATAATAATAATAATAATAATGCTGGACGTTACCACACAGCATCATGTAGCCCCAAACTGAGCAGAGCTTGTATTATGGGAACCACATGATTGATAAACTACATAATAAACTTTTTTTTTGTAAGTTTAAAAAAAGTATATATATATATATACATTTTCAAATGCAACTAGGTACATTACATACCTACACTACTCACAATGTATCTTTGTCCCTCTAAAGTTAACTGGAAGTAGCGACGTAGTTTTTGGGTTTGGATTGTACTAGGATTGGTCTAATCTTCAGCCGGACAAAGATCAGTTGTGTTGTGACACCTACACGTGGTGCTGTATATAATTTTATTGAATTTTAAATAGTATTCCTAGATATAAAGACTCCCGCCCGATGACCCCAGAATTGTTGCTTTGCGTTAATACTATAAATAAGATCGAGTCATGCTATGATAAGAGCATAGAGATAAGAAATCAAAGGAATATCACAAGATTTCCTAAGAAAACATTATTAAAAGTATAAAATATTGTTGACGAATTGCGCTCACGGCTTCACTCGCGTGATGTCCGGATAAAAGGTATGATTGTTTGTATTGATTCGAGGTATAATAATAGGATAATAGCATTATTATAGCTTAAAGAGTGGAAGCGCTGGAAATTTTATTTCTAATGCCTCTGACAGTCTTTGAGTGTCGTACTCGAATATAATTCTATGGTATGTACTTATTGTTTATCAGTTTTTGTAGACTGTGTCTTGTCAAGCAATAAAATAAAATCTCAAGAGATTTGAAAAGTGAGGCCATAACCCTCAACGATTTGATAAGTGTAATAAATACGCAAAGAGGTTGGATCAGTTTTTTTGTATTAGCAAGCCTATTTTCCTACCGTTACCTTCAGTCAAAGCAAACACGATCAAAAGTTCCACACATTGCAGAAAGTCAAAAGAACTGATGATTCGCAAATTCCTAGTAAAGGTTCATGTTGAGCTGGTGACCCCGAAAAGGGTCGTATGACGGAATAATTATAAAAATACTTGGTGCACGGAAACTGCTTTGGATCAGCAGTCAAACAACTCGAGAACTTACAAATTTTGACTTGTTAATTTTTTTTATCGCCCTTAATTGAGGGAGCACACAATTTAATTCCCTGTCTCTTGTTGGCAGTCCAAATCCTAATCCTAACTAATATATAACAAAAAAAATGCAAAAGGGAGTTTGATTATTTGTTTGTAAGTTTTCCCCTGGACTGGCCAGTGCATTTTGGGATGTTACTTACAATTTTTTTATTTTTTCAACACCTTTTACTCATAATTGTTAAAGTTAGGTACGGCGAAAAAAACCTTCGTTTGTCAAAACTAATATGTTTTTTAAGATGTAGTTATAAGAAAAATTACACATTGTTTATATTACAACTAATTTAAAAAAAACGATGGCTCTCAAACTACTCTACCGATCCTCATGAAATTTGGCATGTACACGTTGTCAAGGTCAAAAGGACATAGGCACCTTTCATCCAGACAAGAAGTACTGTTCCCGAAGAAGAGAAAAATATCATCTAATGCGAGCAAACAGAGGGCCTACAATTACTACCAGATTTATAAAATTATGAACAGGTTGTAATGTAAAGGACAGTTGAGGGTGAATCACGAATATTTCAACCGTATCGTAAGCGTATTAGTAAAATTTCGGCAGCGTTAATAAGAAATAAAGCCGATGGTCATTAACCAATTTTTTATGATGCGAATGGTCTTAATATTCGACATTACTCTGCTGCTATTGTAAAAGACTTGACTGAATTGACTCGTAAGGTGCGTCATCCATCACAATATTTTGGTAATAGAGATGTAGTCTGTGTCTGTACAAAACAATTTTCTCGTTTGAGGATATAAGCATTAATATTATTGTGCCCCTTATTTTCGGGTGAAATGATATAATCGATATCTACTACATATTAGAGCTATAACCACTATCGATCATTTTGATAAAGCCTACTTTACCAAATAAACTTTCTATGCCATCACTATGAACCGTGTGAGCCTCGTGGGAGACACTAACCTCGACTTTCAATTCATATGAATCTAAACTATATAATAAAAATACTATATTTACATAAATGGATGGGAATTGCATACGCATCCCCAAAAAAGCTGGTGAAATAAAAAAACCAAACCTCTATTGTCTTTCCTATTAAGTAATAATCTGTAGAGAGCCATTTGTGGCAGTGGCGAATATTTTTAGATTGTTACTTAAGTAGGTAGCTTAATTTTTTCTGGCTTGGAACTTAATGCTGTCAATAAATGAATTGAACTGAATTGATGACATACTTCTGCTTACTACACTACAGAGAATAGAGCATGTAAATAAGTGATCCTTTATTGTTGCTAGCAAGTATGGCTGCCTGGTAGTCTAGCCTGGTAGTGGTAAGGTACGAGCATGTCACCATTGTATCACATGAAGGCTATCAAATAACAGACTCTGAAATGCCATGGCTAAGTACGTGACAGTCTCGGATAAAAAATCCCTCTTCAACACAGTTAATTAAACACATAATGGAGTGTGACGATATAGAATTAGATAGCTCATGCAGTCATGGCCTACATAGAAATATTTTATTGTAACTAGATGAGTAGGTAACTAGGCAAGCTGTATGCCTAATTGTTTACTGTTCATCATCATTCACCTGCCCTTATCCCACTCTCGGTGGGTCGACAAAACATGTTTTCTTTCTCCATTCACTCCTACCAGCCGTCAACTCTGAAGATACTCACTCCTTTCACTCATATCCACTTTCCCACAATCTATCTATCACTTCTTCGCCCTCTCTCTACTCGTACATCCAGTCACCTTCATAGTCATCATTCCTACTCTTTTATTCACATGACTCTTTTATCTCTCCATACCACATACCCATACCATGCTAGTCTACATCTTCACATCTTATCTGCGACAGGTCCCACTTTCAAGCTTCCCCTTCTCTTTCTTTTGTTACACCAGACACCCATCTCAACATTCATTTGTTTACTGTTGTTTACTATAATGTATAAAACAGCTAACCTTAGAAACATAATTTTGAAAAATATTAACTTCTTGAATTAATGACTAACTCTGGTCGGAGATTTTAAGCCACCCGATGGCCCCCAAATTGCAAATTCGCAATATAATAGATAGAAACAATTTTTTTACAGTTTTCGAGTCTCACTATAGCGATCACTACATTATCGAAGAGTCTGAACATGATGTTGAGGACGACCCACAGAATGACCTAAGCCTAGAACGAGTTCACACGAGGACAATAGGGTGTGGCTGTGGACGTGTCGTGACGTAACTGACGTACATCGTTAGCTCAAGAGGGTGCAAAAGAATGAAAAATGCGGTCCCCGTTTTCACTGCCAACAAACTAGCATTTTCATAAATTTGCTCCTGCTATCGGTCCGACAGAAGATGGTGGCATGCATATGTGAACATGTAGATTAAAATCATAACTCAAAGTAGGTCAGATTATCTTTACATTATTTATCATAAACAGAAGAGTTATATGCACATAAAACAGAGTAGGTAGATAGAGCTGCGATCTATGGTATTATAAATAAATAATAAAAAAAAACAAACTAAGCAGAAAAATTGCAGAGTCTTGTAGAGGACCTAAAAAATCAGATTGAAATCCTCCAGCAACAGCTGAAATGCGTTGTGGAATCCAATCCTATTCCATCATCATCATCAAAAATGGAAACGTCAACTCAGCGTGTAGAGTATTGCACTGATGAGGAAGATCTGGCCAAAGAAACAGAGTGGATAAGCACTAAAACGAGGAAAAAAGAAAATTGAACACACTCAGACCACTAGAAGAAAAAAAATTGCCCGAAAAGAAGAATAAAATTCCTCAACCACCCCCCATCATCGTCGATGGTGTGAAGGACTACCAAAAGTTCTTTGACTTCTTGTCTATGAACCAGACTGCTGAAACCTTCGCTATAAAAATGCTAAATGGTGACAGCATTAAAATAAATGCTATTAACCACAAAGCTTATAGAGCTATCACTAAGTCTTTGTCTGAAAATAACTGCCTGTGGCATTCATATTATAATAAGCAGGAAAGGCCAATAAGGGTGATGGTTACAAAATTGCCATCATCATGGAAGCCAAACGAAATCCTGGAAGACCTCATAAAAAAAGGTTATAAAGCTGAAGAAGCGGTGAATAAACTGAGCTTTAAAACATAGGAGCTTCTAAATATGTTCATGTTATCGTTCAGCAATACAGAAGAAATAAGTAAGATTTACTATATAAAAAATATACTCGGGTGTGTGATTGACATACAACCACTTAGGGCTACAAAACTTATCCCACAGTGTAAAAGATGTCAGGTATATGGACATACGCTTAAATATTGTGCCAAAGAACCAAGGTGTGTAAGAGGTATCCGCTTACTGTAGCCGCTATATACTGCCCACCGAGATACACCATAAGAAAGGACATATACATGAGCCTATTTCAATCACTCGGGGTCCGGGGACTGGTTTATACTAGGAGGAGACTTCAATGCCAAGAACACATACTGGGGCTCCCGACTAACAAACACAAAAGGAAAAGAAATGATGAGTGCAATCAGAGAGCACAATTATGAGGTCTCATCAACAAGGTCACCCACGTACTGGCCAACTGACCCGTAAAAGATTCCTGACTTCTTTATACATAAAAACCTATCGACGAACTATTTGAACGTAAAAAAGTTATGATATGAGCTCCAAACACTCAGCAATATATCTAGCAATAAGTGAGAAAGTATTATACAAGGAAAACAATCCAACCCTAGTTAATAAACGCACATATTGACCAAGCTTTAAAATAGAATCAGATAATAATAGTAGATTGTTTTACAAGGGACTAAACCATCCCATTATATACGAGGTTGTTATACTCCCGAGCGTAGCGAGGGAGGATGACAAGACCGAGTTATAATGGGTGGTTTTGGCCCGAGTAAAAAACTCTACTTTTCACTTCGATTGCGAGAAAATAAAACAATTCAAAATTAGACAATTTTCAGAAATTTTATTAAAAATTATTCAACCTTCATAAAACATCACCAAGACGGTTATATTTAAAAAAAAAAAGATTGACGGAGCACCAAGAAGTCGAGTTTTTATGTAAGAGAACGAATGCTTTGTACGGGCTGATAATTTTAGACAAAAATTAAAAAGAAAAAATACTTTTTAGCCCGAGGTATTAAACTCGAGTTTTAGGCCCGCTAAGCTACACTATTATGATACACTTTTTGAGCAAGAGAAGTGAAAAATAAATCTTAGGGTTCCTTTTAAAACTCCATAGCAATTAGATAATGAAGTTGAGGAATTTATAGTATCAATACAACAGGCTGCATGGCAAAATACTCCCTAAATAAAAAAAAGAGTAGCGAGAAACCATTACGAGAAATCTCTCTTATTTGTGAAAAAAGGAAACAGAAAAAGCTATGGCACCAAACTAGATCTCCGCACGATAAAAATAAACTAAATATACTCACAAAAAAATTAAAAAGGCTTATTTTTAGCTTTACTGATGCCTCTACTAACACCTACCTCCAAGAGTTGACCAATGATCGCAGTACAGATTATTCACTATGGAAGGCTACTAAGAATCAAACGGCCGATGACCCAAATCCCTCCACTAAAAGAGGGAAATGGAAAATGGGCCGTGAGTAACGAAGAAAAAGCCAAAAAGTTTGCAGAGCATCTAGAAAATATTTTTAAACCAATTGAAGATCAAAGTTTAGCACTTGACGAATACACAACAGCAGATGAAGAACCGGACCAACTATTTATAAAGCCTGTTTCACCTAGAGAAGTATTTATTGCAATCAAACAACATATTAACCGAAAGAAATCACCTTTGGCTTTGACCTTATTTCAACCTTCCAAAAAGAGCCTTAGTTAAACTAACAAACCTCATAAACGCTGCACTAAGGTAAAAATACGTGCCAGACTTATGGAAAGTAACTGAAGTGATAATGATAGTTAAACCAGGAAAGCCTCCTTGTGATGTAACATCATACAGGCCTATTTCTCTGCTTCCTATCATATCAAAATTATTTGAAAAGTTACTTCTTAAGTCCATAGAATCACTAATTTAGTTGAGAAAACCCTAGAAGATAAAAAAGACTGTTCTACAATCTTTTTGGACGTAGCTCAGGCCATTGATATGGTGTGGCATGAAAGTCTTATCATCAAACTAAGAAAGTTACTTCCTAAACCTTATGCAGATATTAGAATCTTACCTGTCCCATAGAGTTTTTAGGATCCGGCAAGAAGATGCCTATTCAGATTTTAAATAAGGTAAAGCTGGAGTGCCACAGTGTAGTGTGTTGGGCCTGGTCCTGTATCTACTATACACTAGTGACATTCCTGTTATAAATAATATCACCATTGCCACCTTTGCCGACGACACAGCTATAATGGCCGTTGGGAGCACTCACGCAGAAGCAGCAGAGAAAGTCCAATATAAGTGAATAAAATACACGACTGGACGCAAAAATGGAGAATCAAGTTGAACGAATCTAAATCGATCCACATCAACTTCACCAACAAAAAGGATCAATACTGCCCTGTACATATCAAAAACAAGGTCATTCCATGCGAAAATACGGCAAAATATTTAGGTATGACCCTAGACGCAAAGCTACGCAGGAAAGCTCACGTCAAGAAGAAAAAAGATGAGTCAGAGATACGATACAAAAGAATGTACTGGTTACTTGGAAGACAGTCTACTTTAACCATACACAATAAAATTCTTCTATTCAAACAGGTCCTTATGCCAGTATGGACTTATGATATTCAGCTATGGGGCTGTACCGAACCGAGCAACATTCAAATGATACAAAGATTCCAGAACAAAGTACTCAGGGACATTGTAAATGCACCTCAGTACTACATCAGAAATGAAGACCTCCACAGGGGCCTAAACATAGAGTTCGTCGATAAAGTTATGAAAAATACGCAGAAGCTCACGCACATAGACTTCATCACCATGTGAACTAGGGCTTGCATTCGAATATTCGAATATTCGAATAATTCGAATATTATTTTTGTTCGAATATTCGAATACTGATATTTCAATATTCGAATATTCGATTTAAATTAATAACACCGAAATCGGAACTCAGATGTGCATGAAATGCCACTTAAGAGTTCGCACGATATATCCATACACAAGTAGATAGACTATACAAGTTTACGTCGTCGTTCGGGTAAACAACATGTCGAACGATCCGATCCAAACCCAATAACTTTTATCGGGTTCGGAACACGGTTCGGATACACTCGGAAGTTTCGCGTAGTAGTGCATTCGCGTAGTTGACGAGACTGTTCTGTCCATTCGTCTCTGTCGTTAACGTGAATGTTTATTTTCATGATTTTGTTAAAATACCAACTAACCTAGATTTATGACTGTTTTTAGAGTGATATTACCGAGCCGGTCAAACGAACCCTTTGGTGCTGCTTTGTCCGTCCGTCCGTCCTTGGCGTGGTTTACTTCGGTGTACTTAAGAGATCACCTTGGTTAAACAACTCTCCGCGTGGTCATTACTTGGATGGATGACTGTTTAGTGACATTTAGATTTGATCACTTCCGTGCTTCGGAAGGCACGTTAAGATGTTGGTCCCGGCTTTTCAGTCGTTAAGCCATATCTTAGGCCTTCGGGCGGCCTAAAATCTCCGACACTAGAGTTGGCCACTAGCTCATACGAAGAAGAACATTTTAATTTGTGGTTGATTTATTTGCGTTTAAATCACCAATGTCTCGTTATGGTGACATACCTTTTTGTAAGTTTTTTAAAATTAGTTCATAGAAAAAACGCGTTTAAGAATAAAATAAGTTGATATTTTATACTTCTTCATGAAAATAACACTCAAAATAACAAAATAAGATGTGATTTTAATAAAATCATAGTGTTTTTCTATTATTCGAATAATATTCGAATAATTCGAATAGTACCCGAAAAAAATTCGAATATTCGAATATTAATATTTTCGAATATTTGCAAGCCCTAATGTGAACGTCGAGGCCGTAACGTTAGTAAAAATTTGTGCAATAGTGCTTTACAACGAACACAAGAACTACTCGTAAGTGTCGCCTTAAGTAAATAAATAGAGACATTAAGAAAGTGATGGACAAGTTCTTAGTAATAAGTATTCTATAAAACTAGGTCAATGTCAAGTTACTAATGTAAAAATTTTAGTGCATGTTATTATTTTATTAATACGTGCTAGGTAAAAAAAAACGTTGCCCCAAACTAAGCAGAGTTTTTATTATGGGAACCACATGACAGTTATACTATAAAGTTATATTTTTTGCAAATAAATACAGCGAATAATGCAAACATTTGTCCCGCTGCGGGAATCTAACCCGCAACCTTCTGCGTCTCAGGTGGACCTTCGCCCACTGCGCCAAAAAAAAAACGTAAAAGATTACGTGTTAAATAAGCTTACGAGACCTATTTCTGTTTATGTCGTTAGCTTCACCTTCTAGGTCTGGTAGTAATCAAAACTTATCAGTTTATAATAGTAAGTTCGTGTCATGCATGCTATCCGCATAATTAACGTATATATAACTTGCATTTATTCAAGCGAAATTAGTAGCATTGAATACATTGCTATTATCTGGGGTAAATTCATAAAAATTATCTTGACCATGTCCTAGTTTCGAGAGGAAAATCTAGTATCGATTTCACGCCTTGGCGCAAAAGGACAATGAAATAATAATAAACTCGAGTGTTGGTAATTTTTTTGATATTTTCTGACCGGCTCTAGTACAGAAATGGTACTTTTACAAATACATTATACAATCTACCTAACTGTAACTCTATACAGACATCTGAAAGGTCATGCCTATTAATTCTATCTTTTAATTCTAACAATTCAGCTTATTCTGAGAGTCGTGCTTGCCTAGTTAATGATGTCCACGACAACCAACGTGGTAATTATTTGGCCAAACGGTCAAAAACGTGGTTAATCAAGAACCAGGTGACAAAATGTAATCGCGCAAACATTTTCATCACTTGGAGAACAGCTTCAATGTGCGTGATCGTTAGTAGCCTTCTTCTAACTTCAGTTGAATTGTCAGAATTGAATTGAATTGAATTGTATGTAGGTACAAGTGCGACGCGTTCTTGATAATTTATATCTGCTTGCGCGTGTTTATTGTTGCATACAGCCGTGGTTCAGCTGTGTGACATACCTATTAGCAAACATTGCATGGCTTTTGTCCAGTTCTGGCGGAAAGCGGATATTTGATGATTTCTACGGTAACATTGTGTGCATGGAGCAGTTTCAATATCACAATTCGTTGAGTTACACTTAAAAACATAAGATTTACTTATTTACCCAACTATGGCAAAGCCAAAAGGAAGGGTAAAGTTTTGTTTTTAACTGAGTTTAACTAATTTTCAAAATAGTTCTAATAGGATAGCATCTGAAATTCGGGTGGCGGCGGTTACAAATATTCAATTCAGCATAATCAGCTTATTTAGAAAAGGAGCTTCTAAGCTGACTGGAAGATTATTAAAGTGCCGCAACATCTCCACAGTACAGACACGTTTTCAACGTAAAGTTGCGTTTTAGTCACGCTTTTATGGGTGGGTGAGTTGTTTATTACCCCCGTATAGTACCTACTTGCCTACATGTTTTGCAGTTTCGGAACCTAATTATGCCCTGGAGCTTATGTTCTGGGCGCTCAAGTAAATTAATAGATATCATTACGTTCAAGCACGATGAACTTAAGCCGGACCTACAAGGTAATAGCATAAAATAAAGTACATTAAAATAGTTATTCACAGAGATTGCTTCACCATTCAGCGCTCCTCAGTTTCTTGTTAACAAAGCATGTATCAGGCTTCAAAATAACTGAACGTGTTGGTACGTAACTGGAGTTCGTGTTAATTAAGTCAATAAGATGGCAGCCAGGTAGGTAGGTAACCTAACCTATACGGTTAATTACACAAAGTTATAGATGAATACTAAGTTGCGAATAGGATAGGCATTCATAAAACGGTATAGTATTTAATTTTTTAACGACGTACCTAGTTTAGTTTCACTTATTAAATAGAGTAATCGGTTATTCCTACACAAGCTGGCAAATTCTTTCGTGAGACAACCTGTATACTGAAGGGATGGATCCGTCATCACCATAACCCTCACTTTGATAGCCTCGGTCATACCTATTAGCTTTGGGTGTCCATCTTGGACAATCGGCAAGAATGAGCTTAGAATTATTGTAATGATCAGTTTGAAGGTCAAACCCAGTGGGTTTCAGAAAACTAAGAGTCAAGGTTACGTTAGGTGGGTAACCTGGCAAAAAATGTGAGTAATAACATCCACAATAATTTGTTTATGATTGTTCAAAGAGAAGACTGTTTGTTATCAATCAGTAATCCATAGGATGTGGAAGATGCGTGAATATTAAGGTCAAAAAGGAAATTCATAAAAAAAGATAAGATTTCCAGTACATACCTACAACAACAAAATACCAACGATTCACAAGACATACGTGTACGATCAGGCATGCTGTTTCGGTAAGGGCAGTTAGGTTTATTATAGTTCTTTGTCTTGCTTTATATATACCTCATTGACTTTATGCGGTTCTCCACTCCAGATATCACGCCAGTGGATAAGCTGATGCAAATGGTTCATATAATTGTGCTGGCGATTGTGGTCCCGTTTGCTTCTCCGGGAGTCGGTCGGCGACGGCGGAGCGGTCAGAGACTCGCGTCGCGGGCGCCGGTTTGCGGCGGGGATGAGCATCGGCAGCTGAGAGTGCAACAAGCTCTCCGTTTCCGGACCTTCGTCTGATGACACACTATCCATGAGCAACCGCGTCGGCCTCGACCCGTGCGCCCCTTTCCCCGAACTACTTTGCGAGTCCTGCTTCCTCATTGTGAAGCTGTTTGTGCACTATATCGCCAGTGATAACAAAGAACAGAGCTTGAGTGAATGCTCGAATAATGATAACATTTCGCGAGTAGCTACGAGAGAGCGTCTGAAGTTGGCATGATACGTGTGGCTCGGACGACGGCGGCGACAAACTGCCTGCCGCTTCATTCGACTTCGTGCTTGTAGCGCGGTGCCGAGAGCACGTGGCTTGTTACGGCAGGCGATGTCAAAACAAATGCCACAATCAAGCAGCGTCGCCACCCCGTGCCGGCATCCATGCACAAAAAAATAGATACTAAGTGAATCAAATGTTTAAATTAGCTTATTCCAAAATGTTACTAATATTGAATTATTATCAAATAAATACTCATCATAGGTACATACCTTACTAATAAACAACAATCTATAATCAATGTAAAAGATAATTTGTTTGTTACATTGTTATGACCAACTGCTGAACCAATTTAATGAATTCTTAATTTAATACATAATTTTTATGCATAGACTTTATTTGAATTTTTTTTTATGATTAATTCCAGTTTTTGATATTATTAATTTTTGACATTTTTTTTTCATCTTTATATAAATTTGTACTTTATATTAAACCTAAATTACACTTTGTACTTAGTTAGTTTTACTTATTTTCTTTGTAATTTTTTTTACCAAATGTAAAGCGCCCTTTAGCCCAGCAAATTTGCAATACCGGAAAATGGTGAATAAGTCATGTACTTACTAACTAGTCTTAGAACCTATGTTACTTACACTTATATGTAAATAAATATCTTGAATCTTGAGTCTTGAATGAAATTTAATGAAATTGGATATGTAGATAGAGGGGTATATTTACAACCCGTAGAAGGTGAAAACCTGATGTCACTGAGCATTTTAAACACTTTCATATTAGATCCTACTGGAGTTTAAATCAATTGCTGGTTTCTTCATAAATGTGAAACTTAAATATTTTTACCTTAGGGCTAAATGAAAAGTCATTTCAGTAATATAAATTACCATACAGCAAATGAAAGTTAAAGCCGCCGCAGGATACAAATGTGTACGCTTTGTAGAACAAAAGTTTCTGTCTACAGCTTCGCTCACGATATACCCAGTTAAACTAATTTCGAATTTCAGCTAAATCTGTTACTGAGTTGAGTGGGAACAAACAGGTACTATCAAAAATTTAATTTTTTTGTGTTAGATTATATAAAAATCTAGCTAGGCCAGGTTTTCTCTCATAGTTCAGATAGGTACCTATTTATCTATGCCCAAAATTCCTTAGCTAGTGCCTAATCTTTTGCCTACAACACTCACTTATTATCAATGTTATAATTTTCTGTTAGAATTGGTTTATTTCCATTTTTTAAATACTTGGTTACAATGTGTGATCTAGCTAAAATCATGTTTTGTGCACATCTCATTTCTTCTTGGCTTGTTTGGATGACACGACGTTGATTGTTTGCAATCTCGGGATAAAGTTCATCAAAACCAAGCTAGGGCGTCTTGAGCATATCGCAAATAATCAACAAAAAATGTTTGTCCCTAAGAATCATTATCATCATCTACAGTCCAACTTCACCCACTGCTGGGTTTAAGTTTCCCTATGTATGTTCCAATGTCCACAGTTCAAAGCTAGTCTCATCCAGTTTCTGCCCACAATCGATGAAATATTGTCCGCCTATCTTGTTGCTGCACAACAGATGTTTCTGTACCTCCAGCAATTGTTCGTCTATTTGCAATGTCTTGGCATTATAGTAATTTTCGGTCAGACTGTACGAGGATTAGTAGAATTGTTTGCTAACTTCAGAGGGACAAAGATCCGTTGAAATTACTATGCCTATTAACCTTGCAAAGACGACTGTGCTTTAATCCAAATCCTACTTATCCTATTGATATTAAAAAAGCGAAGGTTTGTAACAAAGATGTGAGAGATGTGAGATGTGAAATTTTGTTCCTCTCATGACAAAACTACTGAATCATGGATCCAGGTACACAAAGCATCACGATCTGGTATACCCCTTTCAAGTATAAATTTAAACAGCTGCCAGGAGGCTACCATATTCAAATGGCCAAAATCTTATACAAAAATATTTATACTTGGCAGGGGGATCGAACCAGCAATTCATTCAAACCATTATATGAATCAGACGCTCTAACCAACTGAGCTATCGTAGCGGTTGGTGATTATGACGAAATTATAATTTACAGAATATGTTTATTATTTTGTCTAGGTATTAATGGATGCGTCATGTTTCCACTCTTTAATCTTATATGGGTTAATTAAGTATTATTTATTCTATAATTTAAAACATTATTAAAAATTCAAAAAAATAAGTAACTATCTATATTCTGTTACGTTAAATGGTGTTTTAATAAATTTGTTATAACTTTTGAACATTGTTTTATTTTTATAATCTGAATTTAAATAATTAGATAACTTACCTACTACACTTACAACGTAATCCATTGTGTTAGTACTTAACAAAATAAAAAAAACAATAACACATACAGGTAATGAGGGATTTGAACGCAGTACTCTTTTAACGTTTAGATTAATGTCGGGTGTTGTAACCGCCATCGTATCGTATAGATATGGTTTAAATTAAATATTCGTAAGCAAGGAGGAGAAGTCTTAAAAAACACACATTTGTGAAAAAAGTTGAGATCCACGAATGACGCCACGATGGTTTGAACCTACTAACGTTAACTAGGGGGGTTACCAGACTCTGACGCTTTCTGTACCATGAACGAATCCGCGGGCAGAAGCTAGACTACTTTAATACTAGACATCTAAATCAAATCTTTGAGCTAGACCCAATTAATGAGAGAGAGAAACTTTTAAAAAAAGTTACGGCTCTAAGAACTTATGTTTTTAATGTGATGTAATAACCTGCCAATGGTATTGACACAAATTACTTAAACAAAGCAATATTTTACTCACCTGAACAACACCCGAAGTAAAAAATTCCGTATTCGTTCTCGCTTTTCCTGTTTGTTCCGATTTGTGAACAATGAGAAAATAGCACTACGTAACCCCCCCAATACATTCACATGATTAAATCAAAACAACATTTTAACACAAATTAACAAAACAAATCAAAACTCGTCAATCAATGTTTTCGCTTGTTTCCTTAGTTAGTTTACCAGGGTTGCCAGGTGTTGTTCAATGAATTCCCCAAATTTTTTACCCTAACCCCTTAGGGTATGAATTTCCAAAAATCCCTTTTTATTCGGTGGTTTTGCTATAAAAGCAAGCTACACTCCAAATTTCAACTTTGTAGTTTCAGTGGTTTAGGCTCTACGTTTATTCCAGAAAAAGGCCTTCTCTTTTATATATTAAAATTAAATTCATTCATGGGAAATATAACACAAAATCTGATATTATATCAAATCAAATTAAAGTCAAACTCCTTTCGTCTCGCCCACATCGTACCGCACAACACACTCCAACTCCAACTCCAAAAAATAAATCTAAGTTATGTAGTTAATATATTAAATCAAATTAAAGTCAAACTCCTTTCATTTCACACCGAAAACCAAAGTATATTCATTGGTTTATGCTATGCTATGGTATCGAAGAGCGTCAGGTACAACTAGTCTTTGGGAGGAGGGTAGCACAGAACAGATTATAAAATGGAAATGGAACCAACCAATATGAATCAAAAAGTCCTAGGGCCTTCCATTCATAATATAGCTTAATATCGTCGATTTATTTTTTCAAGATAGCATAGATACGAAAAGTCTATCGCTTTTTTTGGTCGCCCCGACACTCTCTGAGATAGCCTAAATGGCGAAAAATCGCCTAACCTGGCAGCACTGCACTTTACTGTTTCAGGGCTCTCGAACCTCAAAGCGCGATATCGGTAGAGCTCCACAAAAATCGGTATATTTGTACTCAAAATCGGTCTAAGACAAAAAATATACAATATTCAATCAACTTCGTTTAAAACCGAGTGTGCTTGTGAAGAACTAAGATTCTTTAGAGCGTCTTTCCCTGATGTAATATTATTTCAACTCTTACAGTTGGCAAAGCTTACGCCTTTACGACTATCTTGCAGTCAGACTGAAAATTTTTCTTCCATTTTTTTTCAATATTGTAGAAATTTTATTCTTTTTGCACTCGCGCTTGTACACGGTTCCTCGTCAGACGACATATTTTCAACTTATTGATTATAAGTTATAACTCTTCGAAGTTAAGAAAATTAATGAAAAAATAAAATCCGAATTCCTGTTTCTATTGTGAATGGCAGTGAATTCCCGAGCGAAACCCCGCAACTCCTGATAACATCCAGTTGTAGTATTCCTTAAATATTCACTGTGGTGGAGGGGTGTAAGTGGTTCCATCCTCCATCAAGTGGAACCCAAGCCAACCTCACCTGCATGTGGTGCACCCTGCTAACTAACAAACGAGGCTCTGGCGGCCGGCTGATTGCGGCATAGCGCAGCCTAAAACACCGGCTACATTCCCTGGCTGCCGATGGGCAGCAGCGTCGGCGGTGCTAGAAGCTGTGCCCTGCGATCCCCAACCCGCATGCCCAGCGTGGGGATTATGGGCATATCCCCCTTCTTATTAGGGGAGGCCTATGTCCAGCAGTGGACTGATATAGGCTGTTGATGTTGTTGATGTTGATGTTGATTCACTGTGGTCCCTACTTATCATACTTTATTAAATAACGTCTAATACTACTACTATTTAGGGATTTCCCGTAACATACACCATAAATGAAAAGGACTGCCAACTTAAAAGTGTACAATCGGTAGAAAAATCGGTATATTATCCACGTATTCTCTGAAATCGGAGAAAAATCGTTGCATTTCGGTATTTCGGTAGGACAGAGCTCATATCGGTAGAAATACCGAAAAATCGGTAGGTTCCAGAACACTGTCTGTGTACATTTTTTTTTCTTCTTGGCGAGGCACTGTTTGTGCATTACCATTACTACTACTTTTGAGTTTTGACTGACATTGGCAGTCCGACAGTTGATGACAAAGACAACTAGCAGTAGGGTCAGCGTTGCCAGAAGGTTACATTTGATACATTTCACGTATCTTTTGACCCCCTCACGTAACATGTAACAAATCCTTAAATTTATGGCAATTTACGTATCTTTTGAAACATACAAGTTTCTAATACAATGTTTTTATTGCAAACTGTTTACTTTTACTCCTTAACTCACTCCGAGATGGCTCTGAATAGAACGCGCCAATGACAATATGAAACGTATCTCATAAGGATCAAAACTCATTTTTGCTTGAGCGTGGACGAGCACGTGAGATTGCCTTGTTCGTCGCGGTTTCGAACGAAACCAACGAAACAAACAAACTTGGCTGGCTGATTGTTTCAGCGTTGCCAGAAGGTTATACTTCTTACATTTTTAGTATCTTTTGACCCCCTCACGTAACATGTAACAAATTCTTATATTAAATGATAAATGATAATGATAAATGATATTTATTGTCTGTGGAACTAGGTCTAATTACAATGATCTTATAGCTATTTGTGCATCTCTAGTCCAACCTACCAGGCTTACAAACACTGAGGTAAAAAAACAATCAGGATTTATCTAAACACAATACAATTAAATAGGTATTTCAAATGTCAACTAGTTAAAATTAAATAAAAGGAGAATAATAACAATTAATAGTTATATAATACAATCTAAAATGCAATGAATAATGGCAAAACTAAGTTAAAAAAAATATTATATTAAAAACAACGATGTCGTAACACGTTAAACATCAAATTTATCTTTTAAAAAATCGTCAATCGAGTAATATGCTTTTTCTTCTAAAAGCTTAGTCAGAGATTTTTTAAATACACTCAAACTATCGACGGAACAAATTGACAAAGGGACATGGTTGTATACAATAGGCGCTATTGCAAACACACTTTTACGCATTAAAGCTGTTTTGCTTGGCTGATGCCGCAGGGTGCCCTCCCGACGACTGCCTATGGGGTAAGGATCAAAGAGGTGAAAGTTACTTTTAACAAAAGTTGCAACTTCAATTATATATACTGATGGAAGGGTTAGAATACGCCATTGCTTGAAAACATATTTACAGGTGTCAACTTGTTTAAGACCAAACATTGCTCTAATGCATCTTTTCTGAGCTATAAATACCTTAGTCTTGTTTGTAGAGTTGCCCTAGAATATAATACCGTATCTTATTACCGACGCAGCATGTCCATAATAAGCTGTGAGCAAAGCGTTTGTGTTAGCAATTTTTCCTAATTTATATAGTGCATATGAATATTGATGAAGGCGTTTGCAGATATTGTCGGTGTGTACTTTCCAATTTAATTTACTATCTATTTCAAGGCCCAAAAATCGTGTACATTCAACGTCATTTATTTTTATATTCGAGTATTGTATGTCAAGATTGTTTTTTGTATTAGATTTTTGCTGAAATGTCATAAGATATGTTTTAGTCAAGTTAATATGTAAATTATTATATTCAAGCCAGTTAGTAATTGATGTCAATGTATCATAAATGTCAATTTCTAAATTCATTGGTGTGTCATTATTAAATAAAATTGTGCAGTCATCTGCAAATAATGTCATATAATTATTAGTTATCTTTGTGACGTCATTTATATATATAACAAATAGTAGCGGGCCCAAAACACTTCCTTGAGGAACACCGTGAGTCACTTAATTTGTTCTTAAATCAGAAATGTGTGTAGTCTCACAGTGTGTTTTAGGAGATATTCTTGTTATGTGCGTTATTTGTTGTCTATTACATAAATATGACTTTAATAGGTTATAAGCATTACCTCTCACACCATATCTATCTAATTTATCTAAAAGTAAATTATGGTCAACATGGTCGAATGCTTTAGTCATGTCCATGTAGAGACCGTAGGCAGTTTTCTGTTTGTCAACTTTTGTTGTTACCCTATATAGATAGTCATAAATTGCCATATTAATGGTTTTACTTTTACGAAAGCCATATTGTTGATTTGTAAATAGGTTGTTCAATTCGAAATAATTATTTAATTTGCCGTAAATTACTTTCTCAAATATTTTAGAGATCACCGGGATTAGGGCAACTGGACGGTAATTATTAATGTCTTCCCTTTTCCCTTTCTTAAATAATGGCTTGATAATAAATTTTAACTTTTCTATGAAAATACCACGTTCCATACATAAATTAATTATGTGTGTAATAATTGGTGCCACAGCATAAGCAACCTCTTTGACAATTTTTGTGGATACACCATCATATCCTACACTGTTTGTATTCTTAAGTGAAGTAATGATTTTTAAGATGTCAAATGGGGCAACAGGTGAGAGAAAAATTGATTTGTGACTTAAATTAATATCTTTGTTATAATTATGATTAGTCTTACTTATAATATTACTAATACCTTCAGTATTTGTATTATTTATAGTAATGTCATCTATATTCAAATAATTATTTATGCTGTTATCACCGATTTTGTTACATTTGTTTAGTTTAACCATGTCAATAAAATAATTGTTAAATTCATTAGCCATTCTTAAAGGATCAAATATTTGTTCATTATTTATTACCAGTTTTGAAATGGTCTCTTTAGGCTCATTGCTTGTAGAATTGTTTATTATATTCCATGTTGCCTTCGTTTTATTTTGAGAGTTTTTAATGTAGTAGTCATTTTGAGCTTTTTGCGTCAATCTTAATATTTTTGTAAAACGTTGGGCATAGCATATAAATCTATTTTTGCACTCAACATTTTGAGAGCGTCTGTATTGCCATAGTAGATTTCTCTTTATTTTGCTACACCTTTTTATTCCATTAGATATCCACTTAGGTTTTTTAAATGAATTTATTTTGATTTTTATAATAGGAAAGCAAATATCATAAAAAAGAAGAAACAAGTCATAGAAACTGTTAAAAGCTTCATTTGGATCATCATATTTAAATGCATCTTGAAATGATAATGCCGTCATACAATATTTAATTTTTTTAACATTTTCATTATGATAATCCCTAACGTTTATGAACCAATGCCTAAGCTTACAGTATTTCCTGACAGGTATCCTCACAATTTGTGCTGAGTGGTCTGAAATTGCAAAGTCACACACTTCCCCCGTAATACCTTTGATATTATGCATAATATTATCTATACCTGTATTACTAATTAATCTTGTTATCTCATGAAATTGCACTTTTAGATTGTATCCCATAAGAAGATATTTGAGATTAGTAGAAGATACTGTTTTTTTTAAATATCTATGTTAAAATCGCCACAAATTATGACTTTGTAGCTGTTGCGCTTACCACATAGTTTGTTCATTATAAGGTCTAATCTTGTCAAAAACGCATTAATTTGATTTTACTCTCTGATCAATGTGTTTACCATCAGAATACAAATTGTCTAAAATTACCATTAGCGCGTCTGATTTGTTAATAAGTCCGTCAATATTTTGATGCATTAAATACAAGTAATTATACACGAAAAAAATTGTTTTCATTCTCATTGTTATGATTTGAGTTTGAAGCAGCAGGTGGGATGCTTATTAAAGACTCTACCATTATACCATCATCAGTTTGAGTTTGCTTATGTGAAAAGACCCTTGACTGCAAGTCATTATCTGTCTGGGAACATTTATATTCATGGCAATTTTCGTATCTTTTGAAAGAAACGAGATTTTAAATACAAGATTTTTATTGCAAACTGTTTACGAACGCATCCAAATAGAACTACTAATTAATAGGACTGCTAACACTCCTGCCACCTCCACTACCACGATGACAGCAGCAGCGCCAGCGGAATCGGTAACCATGAACCTCGAGAGCAACAACTTAGCTCCGGTCGGCCAGCCCAGACTGCAATCCCTGCAACTAGACATTCCTTAGTGTTGTGTAGTGTAGTGTTGTGGTGAAATACTAACATTTTAACAATGCAGTGATTATTATGACTCTAGTGTAGTGATGAAATATTTAATCATTTTTAAATGAATTTATTTAAATTTCTATTTATTTTTTTTACATTGTTTTACATTATTGTAGCTTACATGTACTTATTGCTTTTCCTTGCTGCTTTTACATACTTTTTCTTATATATACTTTAGCTTTGGTATAAATTGTTTGTTACCTTTTAGGCCGGGAGAATGTACGGAATAGGTAGGTAAAGTCATCAAACTAGGTCAGTTGTAAACTACCTACTCACACAAGTTCATTTTTCTGCAAATGCATACATTTTTGTTATAACTGTATCGTAATTAAATTCAGTGTCAAACTAGCACTCGAGGATTTGATTCGTACTATATCCTTCCCACTACTAAACATCTTAAAACTGTAAGACGCTACACGTACCTAAAACTTTTTAGTATAAGTAGGGGAGTTCTTTTTGAAGGGCTCATCCGGGGAAGTACTGCCACCATGCCTATTTCTGCCGTGAGGCAGCTGTGCTGTGTTTCGGTTTCAAGGGTGTGGTGGGTGCTGGTGGAATTACAGGCAAAAGAGGCTTATCATCTTCATGCCTCAAGTTGATGGATGCATGCAGAACGTTGCATCGTAGAGCATTCCAACAAACGTGATCTATTTTTTCTTACTTTGCGAGTTTTGCCGTTCGTGGTTTCGAAACAACGAAACATGGCTAATTGTGGTTTCTTTTGTTTCGTTGTGATGTTTGTTTGTTGTTGTAAGAAGTTGTTGTTCGGTAAGTTACAAAGTGGAACAAGGGTCTGTTTTATCATATGATTAAATACACTGTTTGACATCATAGATTCCCTTATTTTCCGCCATTTTGCTGACATCAATTTGCCCATCCCAGGATGTTGGGTTACTGATTCGAAATGCCAGGCTGGATACCTAAGAAACTTCACACAAAATTATAAAGGTACTATATATTATAGGTACACGACGTAAATAAGCATCATAATTGAATTTCGCACCACAAAGCTAACAAAAGGCGAGTATACCTTGTCTATCCCTTAAAACAGGTATTTTTTAGTTTATATTATACCTACGGATACGATAATAGTACGTATTACGTACTAACATTATTTTCCATTCTCATCGTAGCCCATCTGGGCTGAGTGAAAGAATCGACGGCTGCCTGGCCTGGTGGTTCACTGAGTGCCGTAAATAGCGCGGGGTCATGGCTCAGGGTGCAGGCCAGGAACAAGTTATGAGTCTTGCATGGTTAGTATTTATTAATTATTAGGTTAATATTCAGATATCATTCGTAGCTTTCTTTTACATATTTTGTATTCACCTGCACAAGAAAAATTTCGCAAACAATTTGGTTCGCTCCGCTCGCCAATTTGTTTGCTACTTTTGGTTCTTTATCGCACCTAACTGCACTTAAATGTTTGACAATAAGGCTGCAATGCTCAAAACTACCGTACCCTACCCTAAAAAGTTTGCAACAATGATGAATTAAAATACAATCGCGTATTAAAAAAACGCAGCACGCTCCTCTCGCCGACTTCGTATTTTACATCTAGTTTTACAGTTACCTAGGTGTTTAAAAAAATTGCAAAGCATTTTCTTTCTCTTGTTTCTTAAATACACATTTTGAGGGGCCCCGGACCCTCTAAATAAAAAATTACCGAATAGATATTCCAATGCCTACCGACCCTAAAACACGTAATTAAAAAAACTACAGGATTCTTACTACGCACAACTATCAAATGCATTGAAAATGTAATTTACAAATAAAACACACGAGAAAATTTGACTTTATCGTATCTTGAAAAGTTAGCTCGAAAAAAAAAGCGTTTGGGAAATTCTCAATCAAATTAAACGAAAAAATATTGAAATTTTGACCAATTTTCCTCATATCTATAAAAATACAGGCAAATATCACAATTTTAAAAATCGGGGCGCTATACTCGATCAGGAAAAAAATATACTTTATATCTTAAAAACGATAATGTAACTTTTGTAGCAAAAATGTAACATTTCAGGAAACGAAACGTAACTTATGACTCAAGGGCCCTGGCAACACTAAGCAGGGTGATCAACTGATCAATCCGTCATTACAACAGCTTTCAATTTCATCGTTCTTTATTTTTTGTTTTGTTTTTCAATTCTATGTAATTTCCTAATCGAATTTATTTGATTGCCTTGTTTATATTGGATGGTGAAAATAATTAATATTGAATCACCAAAACTATGGCGTTACCTCAAAAAAGATACTACAGACAACGTGCGCATTCTAACCCTATAGCGGATCACTGCTTTGAATAGTATGTTTTCATATGAAAATGCATTTTATCGTGTGGCCTGTGTCACAGGAATTTGTCAGACAACCAGTCTTCTCTTGCATCGAGAAACGAGAATCCTCCGCGCTGTCCCCGCCGTTTTCAGCTATCACTATCACCCAACACACCAGTGCACAGTGTGATGACACCAAGTGATATTAGGGAACTCAATTTAAAACTGGAAAATGGTATTTTTTCAGCCCTGTCCATCCAGACGAGTATGATTGGACAGCACTATATCCTGATATCAAGGATCACAAAAAAGTGGAATTCCTGGATGTTGGGTGTGGCTATGGTGGACTATTGGGTAAAAATAATCTATATTTATATAACACCTAAAAGTCAAATATCAACAAGCACTTATAATAGGTATACTTAATGCTTTGAGTGCTGAAAACACAACTCTCCATTTAGAGATGCTGTGCTTTGTCAAGCATGGCATACAGCATCATGTCTGAGGCCCGTAGTTAAATGTAACAAAATATTTTTCAGTAACATTATCAACAATGTTCCCGGATAACTTGATGTTGGGACTTGAGATCCGGGTGAAGGTATCAGATTATGTTAATGATAGAATCAAAGCATTGCGGATACAGCATCCAGGCCAGTATCAAAATGCAGCAGTATTGAGGACAAACGCTATGAAGTATTTACCAAACTTCTTTCACAAGGGTCAGGTAATTGAAATGAGTCCCTGAGAATTTTTCAATACACTTCTAGTTTGATACTACATTAGTATGAGATGTGTAATTTAATGATTTCACAATTTTATTTTATTTCAGCTTACTAAAATGTTTTTCCTGTATCCTGACCCCCACTTCAAAAAAGCCAAACACAAGTGGAGGATTATTAATAAATGGCTTTTGTCTGAATATGCATTTGTGCTTGCCGAGCAGGTAATCATAAGTTTCATAGTAAAGTGGATTTCAGTGTGTAAAATATTTACTCATTATTAAAATATTTTTAGGCTATTGTATACACAATAACAGATGTAAAGGATTTAAATGAGTGGATGGTTTCCCATTTTGAAGAACACCCCCTGTTTGAGAAAGTTTCTGAGGATGAATTGGTAAGAATAATAATTACAGAAATTAAAACTTATAATTTGGAAAGACCATCTAAAAAGATACCCTTTTCTGCAATGGGATGGGACTCCATGTTGGTCCATTATGCCTTTGGTTGGAAGGCCATAATAGACAAGCAATTCTTAAGTATGTAAATTATAAAGGTATATTTGTATATTTGGTAAGATAGGGTTATCTTACCAAAGGTACCTAAGTTCCGATAGTGTCTTACACAATTGATATAATTTACATGATTATTATTATGAGCCCTCAATATCCCACTGCTGGGCAAAGGCCTCCCCCCCACTCTCTCTAATTTACATATTAGGTGGATATATCTTATTGAGATTCCAAACAGTATTTAATGATGTGGCCATACATAACAACAATCAATATTTTATACATTATTTACCTACATCATTTTATGTCTTTCCTAACTCTGTTTTCTATTTCAGAAGAAAGATCCTATTGTTGAAAAACTGTATGAAAGCACAGAAGAAGGACAAAAGGTAACAAGAAATAATGGAGAAAAATATCTTGCAGTTTATAGAAGAGTTGCCGCTAGTTATGGGAAATTAAACTCCACAGTTGGTAGTTAATGAATTTTAATATAATTATGTACATATTTTTATATATTATTGACAAGATTATCAGGGTAAAACCACTTAACTAAGATTTTAAAATGTATCAGATTTACCCAGAACATCATTAAAGCTTCGCATTTTCTATGTCATCATCAATTTTTTTTCAATAAGACTGACCCATCTACTCAGAGGGCGTGAAATCGTGAGGTGCCTACGAATATGCCCTGCAGCTGCTAAAAGCCAGGTCTTTTCCATCCAATTTTTATGACACAAAAGAGAAAAAAGAAGAGCAGCCCATATTTCAGCCTGGTTAGGATACAAGTGAAGTCCAATTTTGGCTAGACGCAGTGCCTCAGCTGCATTTCCTGCTAAGTACTCAGCAATACTAGCTGTTGCATAAACATTTACCAGATTACTATTGCTAAAGTGGCCAGAATACAAAGCTTTCCTTGCACAGGAACTGGCTGCTTTGGCATTCATATCATTTCCTTTCAGGCAATATTGGGCCAAACAGAACCACATAAATCCATTACCAGGATAATCAAGTACAGTTTCACTGAGCAAACTTATGCCTTGTTCAACATCATCCTCACAAACACAGTAATAGGATCTTAGGAAGCCTATATCAGACACGAATTTTGATTCTCTTTCGTATTTACGCAACTCACTTAGAGCTAGTTTAGATATACTTTGCTCAGAATGAGTGATTCCCAATGAACAGATTGCAAGTAAAGAATAAGGTGAAGGCTTACTTTGAGATGCTTGTATACTCTGAAATAGCATGGTTTTTGCATCATTATGCCCTTTGAACATGTATATTATACCAGCCATGGCTACAAAGAGCTCAGACTTTTCATGTTCATCAGTACATAACCAATGGAGAGCTGTGTCATATGCAGCATAAGATTCTTCATACAGACCTTTTTTAAAAAGTGCCAGTGCTAAACCAACTGTTGAATTAAAACTTGCCTCAGGTATAGCTTTGAATATCTTTATAGCTTCATCATACTTCTCCAGTCTTAGTAAAATTCTTCCTATATTCAAGAGAATGATGCTTTTTTGATTGTCTTTTGAATATTTAAAAGCTTTTTCGTATGACCTTATAGCTGGTTTTAAGAGTCCAATTTTTTCCTGTAGAACACCTAGAATGTTGTTAGCACAGGCATTATTAGGTTCAAATTTACCAAACCATTCCATCAAATCCATGGCATATGTAATGGCATGGAGGTTTTCTATAGCGTATTTGGATTCAGGGTCATTTGTATGGGAATATTTATTCAAAGTGCGGCATACCCAGTCCGCATAACCGAGGGCACTTTCAGGATGGTAACCTAGCCGAGAAGCATGCCTAAATAAGTCCATTGCTTCTTCTTCACGTATAGCTTCTGCAATAATTGCCTGACCAATCCAACTTTGGGGATATGATGGAAGTGATGATTGTCCACGCCAAAAGCAGTAATTTGCTAACTTGTAAAGTTTAAGCTTAATATACAATGATCCCAAATTGCACCATATTTTGGCAGCTGACAACTTCTTTGTAACCATCAAAGCTTTTATAAAAGAATGTTGGGCTTGTTCATATTTGTTCAAGACTAGACAGATCTTACCAAGCAAATTCCAATTTCTCCATGAGTTAGGCTTTTCTTTAACACAAACTGTGGCTAAGTTGAAAGCTATTTGGCCATTTAGAACTTCCCTTGTTTCTTGGTAATACACAAAGTATGTATAGGCCAATTCATAAGATGTTTCCTGTTGTTTTTGTTTGGCTATGTATGAATAACAAGCAATAGCTTGAGAAATGATCTCACTTTTTGTTTTTCTCACTGGTTCAGTACCAGTATCGTTTGAAAGGTGAGGTAACAATAAATGTGCATATTGATCTGGCAGCTTTACAATGAAAACTAATGTGTCTGCTAGAAGTTTCCAAAAACAAAGATATTTATTTTGGTTCTTTATAGCTTCTAGCGTGTAGTCAACTGCATATTGAGCGCAATTTCTTGCAGAACCAAACATTTTTGCTTCTAACTTCTTTTTAGCTACCCTGATCCAGGCCTCAGATATGCCTTTTAAAGCTAAATGTGAGCGTGGATTTATTTTGATCACATTTTCAAAGGTAGTTATAGCTTCCTGATAGTTGGTGAGTAGTGAATGAATATATCCAATCTTTGTGAGGCAGTATGTGGCTTTAGTGGAATCTAGCAATATAACTTTGTTGTAAGCTCTAAGTGCTGATGTGTATGAGCCTCGTGAGTAGTATGCGTCAGCCAGACATTCAAAGGCAACAACATCATTTTTGTTATCCTTGATGACATTTCTGAAGTTAACAATAGCGCTTTCCCAATCTCTCTTGTTCAGATTATGTAAGCCCAACCTGAAGAAAACCCAGGGTTCTACCAAAGTAACACTTTTGGTAAATGTAGATAACAATTCAAAGTTCAGTTCGGATTGCTGTAGCTTTATATATATGTCACTTAAACTCTTCACTATTTTATCATCAGTATTATTTAAATAATAAGCTTTCTCATAGCATTTCTTTGCCTTAGTTACATCATTCTTCAGTTCACAATAAAAATTACCTAGATAATAGAAAGTATCTGCATGATCTGGATTAAGTTTGGCTGCTTTAAGAAGATGTATTAGGCAATCATTATACTGCTGAAGTTTCCAAAAAGATTTTCCTAAATAAAAGTTGTATATGGCATTTTCAGATTCAGACTCTTGTAGCAAACTGACTACTTCTTCATATCTGGTCTGTTTTAAGCATAAAAGAGCTTTAAGTTGCTTATAATATGCAGTATTTTTTAGATTTTCTATTATGTGGTCAGCTGATATATCACTTTCAATATAACATTCAGCAAGGCATGCTTGCTCTTCATGATTCAGGAAATCAAGAGGTATTATCTGAGCATTTGCTAATGCTTGCTTCCACTTTTGTTGTTTTGCCAATGAATAAAATAAAAATAATCTAAGTTGCAATACAAATTTCTCATCTTTTGCCTTAGTTATGAAGTTAGTTGCAAGTTTTTGCATTACTGGCCATTTCTTGAGCATCATGGTACATTTTATTATGAATGTAGCCTCTGTAACATCCGCTTCATTATAGTTTATTAGTGGTACACATTGTTTGTAGGCATCTAAATAAAGTCCTTTGTTGTAGGACACCATGCTGTTCAGTAGACCAGCATATTTTGAATTTTCTAGTTCTTCAGTGATTACTTCAATTTTTTCTACATCAAAGCCATCACAGGTCATGGTATCCACAAACTTTTTACATAACCACTGGCATACAAATTCTTTCAATGCTTTCTTTGTGAAAAATTCTAATTTCAAAAGATCATCAATGGCAGTATTTGTGTCACTTTTTTGTAACATAATCTTACACTGAAGCAGCTCTAAAGATTCACTTGGTTCATTGTTATACATATTGGCAAGAATATCCAAAACAGTAGGTAAATCTTCTCTATTACAAGGATTATCAACCTTCAGGAGTTCAATAAGCTGTTTTTCAGCTGACTTCTTCAGTTTATCATTTTGAACTTTGGCAATGTAATTAGCCAACAACTGAATTGCATCACTGTTTTTTAGTGTTAAACCTAACTCTCCCATTTTGTTGATGATTTCTTGGGTCTTTTCTTCTTCCATTTGAAGATAAAGCATTTCATTGTAGATAGCAAATAATTTCCGCTTGCTATCATCATCAGATTTTCTTTCATGGTATTTAGCTAGTCCATGCCATGCCAATGGATGATCTCTCTTACTAGTAATAGCTTTTTGGTAAGCAAGTGGTGCCTGTTCAGAGTCCTGAAGTGATTTTCCAAACAGCACCAGACCAAAATAATTTTGTTTATCTATTCGCAAAATATTTTTGCAACATTCTTGTGCCTCTTTGAAATTTCCATCATCAATTAACTTTCTGGCATCTTTCAACATGGTTTTTATATCCGCCATCTGGAACAAAAGTAAAAGTTAGTAACGACATACTAGGTCGGTGCTTATTCTAAATTTTGTGTAGCTATAGTGTTGGTAACTAAAAAAATCATAAATAATAAGTGTTGTACCACTGGAGAGTGAAATTTTCTAGTTTCCTAGTGGAGATTAATTAATACTATTTTAAAGAAATAATTGAATCTGATAAATGTTAAGACATACCTACCTAAAATAGGCACTAAGGGTCCTATCAGACAGAAAGCGTTCACACGTTCACATTCTGCGTTCTATGCCATAGAATTGAAGCATGAATTTGCGTATACCGAACTGAACACCTGCTGGATGTGGATGTGTATGTATCATAGTACAAAACAACGAACGCAGAACGCGAACGCGGAACGCTCGAAAGCGTGAAGGCTTTTTGTCTGGTAGAACCTTAAGTAAGGTACTGACTTAGCAAACCTATTGCTTAGAATCTATGCCATAGCAGAGTTTGATTCTCACAAGACAACAACAACAAACTGGGGACTTTGCTCTGGGGAGTTCTTCTACTGCCGCCACACACAAAGTTAGAATTTAGGTTATAGGATGGAAGAGATGATTGGATAGATGTGTGACAAAAAGAAATACGAACCACGAATGATGCTGGTGTATACAACGTACTCTTCACCTGGAACCAGCGACGAAGGATAAAACCCAAGTACGGTACTCAGACTTGACTCATATTCTGATGCCTATGTTTTCACCTGGTTACACTGACAGAATAGGTAGTAAGTTTCTTTAAAAGTTGGTTATTATTTTGTGATATGTGGTTATCAAACAAATCTATTACCTACAACCTAGACACTTATTCTATGACCTACAATTATTTTATTGATTCTTCAGAAATCAAACGAAATGTTGTTGGTTGCAGTGTTGCCGGCAGTAAATCAAAAAAAGATCCGATCCGATGGTCTAAATAGTCCGAAATGCGACAATAAAATCCGTTTTGTAATTTCGGGTATTATTTATAAAAAAAAACATAAAAATTCTAATTTCGTATTTCATATTTCATATTTATTTATTGCATACAAGTACATAGTTTGGTTGCTTAGGTCTAAGTAGCTTTAATTAGTCTTACATGTACCCTGTCAGGGCGCAGCAAATTGGTTCGAGTTTGTCATCTGTTACATACAATATTAATAAAAACTAACAAAATCATCCATTTTAGAAAAAAAAATTATTTACACAAAAATTAATTACCTATATATTCTAATCAATAGAACATATTCGAAGTAGTCAAATTTAATAATGTCAAAAAAAAATATTAATGTTAATAATAATGTCAGTTTACATAAGTTAATAAATGCAGATTAACAATTTGAATTTGTCAATTTAAAAATAAGTCAATAATAAAATAAAAATAAAATAGTTACGTATATAATGTCAGTTTTACATATAAAAATCAAGGCTGTTCTAGTCTAAGTATTTTTGTCGCTTATGAATTCGTTAACAGAGTAATAACATTTTGATAATAAAAAGTCTTTAAGCTTAATCCGAAAGGTTGAATCTTTTTTTATGTCTACAATATTATAAGGGATTTTGTTATAGATTTTAATCAGTCTGGTATAAGGGCTTTTGTCAAATGTCTTTAAGGTAGATTTAGGCAAAGTTAATTTATCTTTGTTTCGTCTGTTATAATTATTGTTAGCTTCTAGCTTTGATTTAAATAAACTTCTATATTTTCTTACGAATAGGGTCATTTGCATATTGTATATACTGGGTAGTGTCAATATTTTCATTGCTTTAAAGTGAGGTTTACAACTTTGTGTCTGTTTAATATTTGCTAGTATACGAATCAGCTTTTTTTGTTTTATGAATATGTCGTTGAAGTCTACACTATCCCCCCATAGGACAATTGAATAGTTGAACCATGCAAATGCGTTAGCGTAGTATGCTGATAAAGCGGTCTCATAATTTGTGTTACGTTTCAAAATACTGAGGGCAAATATAAATCTGGAGAGTTTGGTTTTTAATGAGTCTCAATATTTCTTCCAGTTTAGATGGTTGTCCAATGTCAGTCCTAACAAGTTAAAATCAGTAGCTTCCTGGATTTTGACAGCAGAGGTCAGGTTGGTCAGATCCAAAGGCTTTCTTTGACTGGTTCTAAATTGTACAATTTTTGTTTTATTTAAATTTATGTCTAAGTTATTGTCTCCTAGCCATTGTTTGGTGCATTCTAAAATCGACATTATAGATTGAAAGTCATTAATTTTGGAGATTTTGAATAATAATGATATGTCATCTGCGAAAAGTACGCTTTTTGTATTTATTGCTTTTGGTAAGTTATTTATATACGCCAAGAATAAAAAACATCCGAGTACACTACCTTGGGGTATTGAAGTATTTAATGTTCTATTGGTTGAGTTTATACTACACATTTTATTTGTCTGTTCATTTAGGTAGTCAATTTGTACGTATTGATTCCTGTTGCTTAGATATGAACGGAACCAGTTGAATACTGGTCCTCTTATTCCTAAATCGTATAATTTTTGTAAAAGCTTTTTATGACAAACTTTATCATAAGCTTTAGTCATGTCGAGAAAAAGCCCTATCGCATATTTCCTTTCATTTAAGCAATTGTAAATTTCCTGTACGTAGTTATACACTGCGAGTGTAGTAGAACAGTTTTTTCTAAAACCATATTGGTTTGCGTCAAATAGATTATTTTTTTCAAAAAAACTGTACACGCGGTTAGACATGGCCTTTTCATATATTTTTGAAATAGTAGGGAGTAACGCTATAGGTCTATAACAACTTGGATTCTCTGTTTTTCCATCTTTTTTTAATATGGGCCTAATCTTGGCTATTTTTAGTTTATTGGGGAAGTGGCCTTCACTGAACGATTGATTAATGAGGTAAGTTATGGGTGGTGTTAGTTCTTTGGTGCATTTTTTGATAAGTACCGGTGGAATTTCGTCCGCGCCGTAACTGTGTTTATTGTTCATAGTTTGAATAATAGATGATACCTCGCGCTCGGAAACCGGTTCGAGGTACATGGATTTAATGGGATTTGTCAGTCGCTCGTGGGCTGGGCATGGGCACGCGCTCGCTCTGACGATGCTGATCTTATTGTTTGTAGGAATTTCACCGACAGACGCAAAATAGTCATTAAAAGCATTTGCTACAGACTGTGGGCAAGCTATTTTAGTGTTATTTATTTCTAGTGTTAGATTTTTGTGTAATTTTTGGACAGGTTGTTTTCTTGTGATAGTTTTTATTGCGTTCCACATAGTTTTAATTTTATTTGTAGATTTGTGCATAGCGTTTATGTAGTTCAGCTTTTTTGATCGTTTTATACATGCTTTTAATAACTTATCGTAGGTAGAACAGTATTTTGTGAATGTCTTATTATTTATTTGGTTTGATAAAATTCTAAGGTCTTTTATTTTTGCAGGAGATTTTTAGACCTTTCGTCAGGTATATGTTTTTCTTTTTTTGATGAATTTTTGTTGTCTTTTTTGGTATGGTTTTATTTAACGTTATCTGAAGGGTATCGTAAAATGAATTGTAGTTATTTTCTGTGCTTTGATCAGGTTTTATTATATCGTTCCAATTTATTTGATTTATGGCAAATTTAAAGTTTTCAATTGTTTTTGTGCTAAATGTTCGCTTATTTGTAAAGATTACTTTATTTTTATTATTTAATTTGGTTTTCATGGTATGTTCATAGATGAGGCAATGGTGGTCAGATATTCCTTTATTTTCTACGGTCAACGAGTAGCATATCTGATTAGTGAATAATAAATCTATGGATGTAGAAGTTGAAGATGTGATTCGAGTAGGGGCTTTTACTCCTTGGTGGAAGTCGTATTCAATCATTGTATTGATTAGTTTTTTGTAGTCTCTGGGCTTTTTTACATTGTCAATATTGAAATCTCCGGTTATTATAATACGTTTTTTAGTAATGTAATGGGTTAACAATTTAAGTAGGTTGGTTAAAAATGTAAAGAATGTATCTATATCACGGTCGGGTCTGTAAACACTAATTAAAATTGTATTTTGTGAACTTATTTCTACGGCACAACACTCTATTATATATTCTATTGATAAGTCAGAATATTCTTTTAATTCCCGGTATTCCAGTCCGTCTCGAACCAGGATTGCAACTCCTCCGCCTTTATATTGTTTTCGATAGAAGGCTGCTGCAATCTCATAACCGTCAATGGTAATTAGGTCTTTGTTTTTGTCTTCAATCCAAGTTTCATTTAAGCAGACAGCGTGGTAGGTTTGTTTGTCGTCGCTTAGGATGCTCTGTATGATATGAACTTTGTTGTTTATACTTTGCACGTTTTGTACGAGTAGCTTAAAGACGAAATGTACCATTAATATTTTGTGACGAGGTAGGTCGGTCTTGTGTGTTATTTTGTGTGGGTTGAGTTGGATTTTGAGTTTGACACTTTTCTTCCATATTCCTTCGTGTATCTGGTGTAATTATCTGTCGGTCTTTGTTAATGTGATTTCTTCCTTGTTGTTGTGTATGGTAAGCATAATTGTTAAGTCTCTTTTCTTGTTGGTTCCTTCTGTTTTGTAAAGATATTTGGTCTAAGAATTCTGAAACGTATAGTCCAGTTGATTTAAATTGTCGCGCATGACTTACGATATACTTCGACATTCGCTTACTAATTAGTTCTATCTTTATGGGTCTACGATTTCCTCTTCTACCTATTCTCTGTATGTCTTCAATGTATCCTGTAAGGTCCACGTTTAGGACCGACATAAATGCATGAATCACTCGTCGTTCCAGATCTATTTCATGTTCTTCGTAGTATTCATTTAATCCATACATTACTATTATTTTATTGTCTTTTTCTATTTGTGGTTCACTTTAGTTTCTTTAATTCGTTTTGCAGATGGGTGCATTCAGCTTGTAGTTTTTCAACTTTCTTAGTAGTGTTGGTTAATTCTTCTTTCAAATATGTTTGCTCAGTGTGTAACGCGTCGGTGTTTTGTGTTAGTTCTTGTTTGAGGTCGTGAATAGCTTTACTTATATGGGATTGAAACGCAGTTCTCATGTCTGCTAGAATAGATTTTTTGTGTTTTTCAAGCTTTTCTTCTAGTTTTGTTTCTAAAAGTAGGCTAAATTTATCAAGCGTTATGGTTTCGGCAGTTGGGCTGGTATGAATATGACTATCTTCTTTTTTATTTTGAGCGTTCGGTGTCAATGTATCTCCAAAAAGACTTCTGTCGTGTTCAATAAAGTCATCAACTGACATTGTAGTATCATTGAGCTCGCATTGGTATTCTTTCCTTATAGGAGTGTTGTCATTTTTTGTGCGTTTAGTTATAATTTCGCAACTGGGACAGCGCCAGGAGCTCATTAAACGGTGTTTATTCTCGATGAAGTAGGCCGTAGTTATGTTGAGGCATCTAAAATGGAAGACACCCTTACAGGAGGAACAGCCAAGGTGCTCCCCCCGTTCAATTGTGCGTTGACATGCTAGGCAGTTCATTTTTTGTTTGCGGTAGGTAGGCAGTTCAAACGATGCGTCACGATCACGAAGCTAGCGGGCCCGACGTACTGCGCCGGTCAGCTGACGCGGTGACTCACCCGCAGCGCGCGATGTATGTTTCGTGACGGTTATTATTTTGGATTTTGTTTTCTTGATTATTTCGTATTCCTGCTGAATTTTTCTGTATAGCTTTCGTTACTTGTAAGCACTTTTTAAGAGTTTCACAATGATTCCAGATTCGACTCTAATAGATCACTTTTCACCATTTTTAAAAAAATTAACTTGAGAGCGACGTAATTGCAGTCCGACTGTGACACGAGCGCCTAGAAGATTTCTCTTTCCCGCTTCATTATCAGACCCTGATCTTCTTATAACTAAATGACATACAAGCCCAAGCTTTTGCCCGTAGGTTTGCTTGCTATATTTTTTTCTGGGTGAAAGGTAAGGCCTATGTCCTTTTCTGTACCCCAGAAAACAACAACAACATCAGCCATATGGTAGTACATATGGATACATTTATATAATTCCAATGAACCCAAATATGATAGCTCTACTGTAAGTTCGTGAGGAGTTAGATATCTTGCAGATTTCAGGGGTTATTACATCGGTATGTATTATTTCCTAATCGCATTTTGCCTCGATAGTGTTTTGTCATGTGTGCAGTGTTTATAAACGTAATTTGTCCTATGGGCAATTCGTATGGTGACTTATAAACTTTTTTCTGCATTGATAAATAGCCTAATTGATTTTTGCATTGATTTTATTTTGCCCTGGTGACTTATTAACTTTTTCTACATAGGTAATAATAAATAAATAAATAAATAACGCATTATATCACACAACTTCATGTAGCCACAAACTAAGCAAAGCTTGTATTATGGGAACCACATGAATGATATACTACATATACTTTTTTTTTGTAAATACATACTTATTATATATAGAAAACACCCAGACCCGAAACAAATATGTGTAGAATATACAAACATTTGTCTCGCGGCGGGAATCGAACCCGCAACCTTCTGCGTCTCAGGCGGGCCTTCGCCCACTGCGCCACAGAGGCCGTCAGATCAGATGAATAGCTTAGGTTAATTGCATATCACCTTCACCAATTTTCGTCCTAAAGGTAATTTGAGGCAAATCTCTTACTTTTTAGCATCGCATTAGCAATATGCTGTTACTTTCAATGCTTTTTAGGATAACTGTACCCCAAACAGAAGACAACAATATTATATTAAAATTTATTACTCTTAGTACCTATGCGCACGTTTTCGCCTTAACCGAAGTCAAAATCAGAATCGAAATAAAATCGTACCTTCTATTAGTAGGTAATTGATAACATGAATAAGAAATTTTGAACCAATAGTTATATATCTACGTATTATATATCTACGTTATTAAAGAAAACGTGTGCGAATTTGAACGTTATTATTTTAATGTTAAATGAAACGAATTAGAGATAATTAGATACTCGTAAGTATAGGTTTAATATTACAAGGATAGTAACTATAACCTTATCATCTATAGGTCGCGTCACGTAAAAAGAACGCTGAGGAGAAGCTGCGCAATAGGCGATTTATCGGCATTTACCGTGCTCAAACACACCCCCGCCGTTTCTTTCAGCGTTCTTTTTACGTGACGGAAAAGTACCAGTCCCTCAGGAATACAATTTATATGGGACCACCTGTGAGGTACTCTTTTGAACAAAAAAATAATGTTGAAAATGGGTCCACAATTGACGGAGTTATCGGTGAACATACATTAAAAAAAGTCGAAAAATAAAAGGTTCCGACGAATTGAAAACCTCCTCCTTTTTGAAGTTTATTAAAAAATAAACTAAAATAAAAAAATAAAAAAAAACCAAAGTAAACAGGTATAAACATGAAAGAAGTTTATTTATGTTTAATGCGACGAGAAATTTCGAATTTATTAAATGTGCGTTTGTAACGAAATGCGACGAGAAATATCGAGATTATAAAATATACGTTTGAAGTAAATTACGTTCATAAAAAATGAACACAAAACACTATCGAGGCTAAATCGATTAGGGAAAATTAAATAATGATGAAAAATGCGTTCGAGGCACCCATCTAACAAACCATTTCAGGTGATGCTGCAGCATCAGTTAACATGGTTCTTGAAATCTTTGAAGTATAACAAACGTTATTTCAAATGGAACCTATTAACATTTAACATATATACATATATTTTTATCTTTACATATATCTATATATTTTTATCTAGATGTCAAATTTTAATACACTCCCCGCCAGGGAAGCTGTTCCATTTCTATAAAAAAAAGACGTGTGGCACTCGGGGACTGCCGCGGTAAAGCTATTGCATAGCATTTTGTATCAACTTATGCAATTATAACTTACACTTTTTGAGCGTGGTGACCGATAAGAAAACAATTTTTTTCTTTTATTAAATAAAAATACGTCTAGTTGCACGCACAGAAACACCGTGTCGAAGACTGCCGAAAAGAAACGACGTTAGACAATGCACGGCCTTCAAGCCACACCTCCGTGCCCGTCGGAGTGGGGAGCGTGAGGTTTTTTTTCGTTACGGAATTTCTGGATTCGGTCCCCGCGCTCAAGGCCCTCGATAGAAGCTATGCAATAGCTTAATATATAGTTAACGTAAACTTTGTATTATTGATCATAATTGGTGTTTTTCATACTCAGGGTTTAGATCTATGGAAGTGGTGGAAGTTACTCACATTATCAACAAAGTTGGTGAGCGAAGCCAGCCACCAACCTTTTGTAGTAAGTACCATACTAAAGATAGACATACTAGACATAAGTAATACTAGAGTCACTGACTAGAATATCCTATCCTAGGTACTTATCCTATGGAAGTAATGTGAGGGATAGCAATTAAAAGTAGGTTTAAAATATCGGCGAGTGGAGCGAGCCGTATTTTTTGTTAAGTAGGTAAATGTAACTAAGCTAAAAAAAAAGGAAATAGTCCAGTAGATCTCACGATCCGGAAAAATCCGCTGAGGCCCAAAAAACTCCGAAAACGGACCAATAAGTCCGCGCCGGCAACGCTTGTTCAAGCAAGAGAGAGAGAGAGAGGACACAGATCATAGATAAGGACACAGATAGTGTACGATGTCAAATCAGTGCTGCCAAGACAATTTTGATGAAAATGGCTGTTATGTATAAAAAAACCTTGACAGAATGATTCACCAACGGACTAAAACATTGAATAAAATTAATACATGAAAGTCCTCGGCAATGTTATTTTATTTATTTTAGGAACAATAAAAGAAAAAAAACTAAGCTCCTTAAGTGATATATTGTCCACGAATTTACTGTATTTATATAAGGTAAGGTAAGGACGGTGCTGGGTAGAACACTTGAATTAGGTTAGTTAAAATTAGAATTAGGTTAGTTTAGTTTCGTACAAGACATAAATGTAATAGTAACATTTAGGGGCCAATTTTACAATCGTCAGTCACCACTATCAGTTTAGATGATTTGATGTTAATGTTATTATAATAATTGACACTGGAATTTCTGACAATTGAAAGATCGGCGCCACAATAAATCAACAACAAATACAACACCTATTGGTTGGTTATTTGTACTGAAGTGAAAGTAAGCCGTGTTGATTCTGTTAAATTTTCATAAAGCTTAGGTACAAATCGTTTCTCATAAAAGCGTTACCCAGACAGAATTCCTACCCGTGGTAGTTATTTTATAAGATTTTCAATAAACTTATGGGTAAACATACGCGCTGGCGAAGTAGGGATGTGCGTAGGGATTTAAAAAAAAATTGGATCGAGCTTAAAAAAAAACACATCCCTACTTCGCCGGCGCATATGTTTACGGATAAGTTCCGATCAGATGCATCTAATCCGATTTTCAAAATATAGATCCAAAAAATCGTATTGAAAAGCATCATTTAAATTTATTACTTATTTACATAAATACATTACATTTATTCCAAACAAAAAATAGCTAACCACAATTCAAACGCAGCAGATATTACTTATTACATAGACCCAAGAAAATACTATTTTTTATTTTAAGAAATAATTTTGCAAAATTTAAGTTGGGCACCTGAGACGCAGAAGGATGCGGGTTTGATTCCCGCCGCAGAACAAATGTTTGCGTGTTCTGCAGATATTTGTCTCGGGTCTGGGTGTTTTCTATGTATGATATGTATGTATTTACAATAGAAACTGTTTATATGTAGTATATCAATCATGTGGTTCCTGTTCAGGCTAATGTTGTAAGGCTGTTCATCCAAATTCAAATTAATACTGTGTAAACGTCATTTCATTAAAGCAAAAACCATTGTACCTAACGCATTGAGTCAATGATTATAATCTTTTATTATCTTAATTCTACGTATTTCATTTATGGCTCCACTATATCCACTAAAGATATAACATGGTGGCCCACGAGGGGAAACAATAAAAACCGCAAAATATCAAGAAAGATACAGAAAGAGACATAATATAAGCTCTGCTAAGTTTAGGGCTACATGATGCTGTGTGATAACGTCCAGCATTATTTATTTATTTTATATACCTATGACACGATAGCAAACGTCCATATTATTTCAGAGGTAAAGTACCGACACACAGTTTAAAATTTGAAACTTAATATACACTAAAGATCGAGATCTAGCATTTGCTTTAAAGTGTTAAAGTCTTAAATGATCCGAAAACCACAATGTTCGGAATACGATCCGATTTCAATGAAGTTGTATCGATCCGCGGATCGGATGGCATGGATTCGATCCTACTGAAAATCTATGGGATCGTATGCCCACGATCCAATCTTTGAAAAAATCAGATCGGCGTATCCCTACGGCGAATTGTAATGTTTTGTTGCGTTGTTGTGCCGCCCGACCCTGCGCCCTCCATTTGTTTTTCTACGTGATCTAACAAAAACTCGCTGACTTGGCAGTATTTTTTTACGTGGTGTATGGTATTATATAAATGTCAATGTCAAGTTATTGTATATGTCATTGTCAATTCAGTGTCAGAGATCAGTCCCAGCCAGCCGGTCAGGATTTAAAAATTATTTTTGTAAACAAATAGTAGCGTCTCGTCGCGGGTTCTAAAGATATTATTTTGTTTGTTATGTGATCTAAGAAAATAAAATAATGACTACTACCGAGATGCTTGCCTCGTATATAAATAAACTAGGTATGAATATTAACATCCGTTAAAGACCCGGTGCACCAAACAAATAGTTTGATGGATGCGTGTTTTCCAGGCCATCCACTGAAAGAAATTCGCGAAAGGGCTCTTCAACTGTTAATAGCTAAGCTGCGGCTTGGTTGGGAGTTAGATGATGAGCTGTCTGGAACTAGGCAACTGCTGGAATCACTTATTGCATGGTTCCAAAGCAGTTTGCCGACTTTACAGCAGGAGGCTTTGGAACTACTTTTGGCTACGTTAAAGGTATTTACATGCTGTGGGTTTTTAGGTACAGCTATATAATTGATATCTATTTAACAATTAATTTAACATATCTACATGGTTCAGCCTAAGTAATCTGTTTTACTGTTGCCAAATAAAGGCTAGTACGCCGTGTGAATCAGCAGTAAACGAGTAATAGGACGACAACCATGAATTTTAACTGTCCAATCAAATCTATTTTTTAATTTTTTGATTTACTATTTAGTTACTAGCCTTTTTTCAGACAAAGACCGGAGCCTACATAGCAAGAGAGTTGGGTATAAAAAAAATACTTTTAAATCTAAATTCTGTAAAAGATAAAATTGCACCCAATGCCATGGAGGTTTATGATGATGTGGTTGATACGCTGAGATTCATGAATACTGTTGAGTCAGAGGAAAATGTTATGATACCGAGGCTTTCAATACCAGATATTGCAAGGTTTGTTTGTCTATGATTCTTCTTCCTTCTTTGTATGAGTTAGTGGCCAACTTTGGTGATGGAGTTAAAGGCTGCCCAAAGGCCTCCAACATGGCTTAATAACTGAAAAAGATGGGACTAACATCTTCATATGCCTTCCGAAGCAGGGAAGAGCTCAAAAAGATCTAAATGCCACTATATGGTCATCCAAGAAGTGACTGAGTGGAGTGTTACATATCCAAGGAGATCTACATTGATCACTAAAGTAAGCCATGCCATGAGCACTTAAGTTATTTTGATTTGCTAAATGTATAAAATTTTCACTAACTTCTGCAGCCCGCTTCGCTCACAGAGTACCTAGATAAAAAGTAGCCATGTATATATGTATATTATTCCTGGTCTAGAACTACATATTATGTGCAAAATTTCAGCTCAAAGAGCTCGGTAGTTTTGGTATGAAGCAGGAAAAAACATTTGAAATCTTTTTTTATAAATACACTCGAGAGCATAGAAATCGCACACCCCCTACATTTTCGTTTTGACCGCAAATATTTTATAAATTAGGTTTTGTTTGCGAATAAAACTTAAATTAAATTAAAGTACACACTGTTAGCTTCCTAAAAACCCATAATGTCTAGCCTTGACCTTCAAAATCATTACAGTAGCACCAAAACAATAGAATTACCCAAATTCGCTCGTTTCAGGTAGCTCGGTTTGTGATACTTTGAGCAGGTATAAAAGGTTAAGGGATGATTGAAATGACATCATTTGCATACCAACTCCACCACATGTATGTATTTAGTAAAAAAAATGTATATAAGTAGTACTGCAGCCATGTGGTTGCCATAATACAAGTCTGCTTAGTTTGGGGCTACATGATGCTGTGTGATAACGTCCAGCATTATTTATTTATTTATTTATTTATTATTTATTAGTGCCAACCCCCTTTTGTCAGAGTTCTAAGCCGCCCGAAGGAAGCTAGGACCAACATCGTAAAGTGCCTTCCGAAGCACGGAAGCGCTCAGATCTAACTACACTAAACGGTCCCCATCCAAGTAATGACCGGGCGCTTTGTTGATTAACCAAAATGTGCGAAGAACACCAAAGTAAGCTACGCCATGAGCGCTTCACTGTCATTATTATTCAGCCGTTTGATCCCTCTGCAGGGCAAAGGCCTCCCTCCCCTCCTGCCACTCCTCGCGATTCGTCGCTATTCCAGGCCATGATCTTAAATGCGGATCAAGCTAATCTCGCCATCTTTTTCTGGCAAAGACCACCACAGATTGGATCCCACCCAACACCAGACGGCGACGTGGAAGACCCAGAAAAGAGCTTCATTAGCTACGTAAAAATATACATACTTGATGTTATAATTTCCGTGGGCGTGCACGTCGGCTCCTTTCTCCAAGAGCAACGCCACCACGTCCTCATGACCTTTGTATGATGCCCACATAAGAGGCGACCATCCACCCTGTCAAAATGAAAAGAAAATTAAAGACGAATGCAAATATAGGGGGCCTCAAATCGAACATGTATCCGTCATCTGCAAACCTTGGTAGTTTTGGAGATAGCTTGCAAAGCCGAATTTTGAATTTTGCATGCTCTAAAGATACATACTAAAATCTCCGTGTATAAAGCTATTAATTTTCCCATCTTACTCTATGACTATGGACAAACACGAATATGAAAATATTTATATTTGCAATTGTTTATTACATGCCTAAATCGTGAAAATAAATAATTTAATGCTGGAAACTATCACACACCATCATGTAGCCCCAAACTAAGCTTGTATTATGAAAACCAACATGATTTTTATACTACTTATATAATTATTTTTGGTTACATACATATCATACATAGAAAGCACACAGATCCAAAACGAATATTTGTGAAACATATTTGTGTCGCGGCGGGAATCGAACCCGCAACATTCTGCGTCTCAGGCGGGCCGTTGCCCACTACGCCGTAAAAGTCGTCATGTCATGAAAATGTTCCACTATTTTAAGTTTCTTAAAGAAAATAGTATAGTTTATAATTTTATCAGTGGAACTATCTTACGAATATATTTTACGGCAAAATCGATCACAGCGCAGTCCATTAGCAACGCACGAAACATTTAACATTTTTACGTTGTCTTAATTGAGTACACTTTTCATGACCGCTTTACGGGCAAAGTAATTAGAAAACACGTTCATAACGCAGGACGTTCCAACTCAAACCAGAAATAACGGATAAACCACAACTTTTTCTTTTTTTTAATCCCCTGTCTCATAAGATCATATTTATGAGCAGTGCATTAAAAGTTTTAAGAGCAACCTCGTCGGCTGTTCATTTATTCAAGTAATAAACACGATTGGGGAATATAAAACATGTTGCTGTACTGACAGGCAACATATCTATACAACAGGTCCCAAAGCGGTCCCAGTTATTACCGTTTACAAACATACACTTGTATTTATTTGCATAAATACTTAGATAAGCGCACCTGAGTCGGCCGTAGCCCGCGCATTAGCAGCATGCGTTACAACGTTGTCAAATAATAAGCTCCGTTGAGTTAGCGCAAAGAAAATAATTTCCTTAGCGCCGGAATATCCGCTGCAAAGTTTTCATAACCGGTCACCGGGCTCTGCAATTACGTAGCATGACCCCATTTTACGCGTGGCCTCCAACAAAAATAAATACTCGTAAATATTATATAAATTATATACTTTGTCTCTTTGAAAAAATCCCAAGCTTTGTCCAATCTGAGAGACTCGATCGAGCGTTTTTTAATTGTGGCAGGGACAGTCAAATATAAAATGGAAATCAAATAACAAATCTTTTAGGGTATTTTTAACGTCTTTATTTATAGGTATTCTTATTTTAGAATGCCATTTCGTTTTCCGTTGAGTTACTAGTAAACAAATCATTGGAGAATAATAGCCGTCATACTATAGAGTTTGGTCAACATCATTGACTAGAACAATACTTAGTAATCAGTTGTTCATTAATTTGCATGGACGAGTAGATGCGCGTACGTATTTGTGAGGGATTTTAGACGGTGTATGTAGGTATAGGATGCCAGTGACATCTCGTTTGGCAATCATCCACCGCAAGTATAAATATATTTATTTCAGTTCACAGTCCAGAATACATTTTGGTTATTGTTCTATTTATGTGAACTAATTAAGTCAAAATTATTTAGTGCATTATTGTGCAGGTATGAGGTTAAAGAACCATCATTAGCATTTGACGGTCAAATGGTAAACAAATAATTCTCAGAATAATGTCAGCGCCATCGAACTTCTTGGAAAATAATATTTTTTTTACATTTATAAATACTAATTATACAGATCTAGTAGTAAGACATAAGTTTCATCAAACACCAGACAAATACCACATTTCCTGTTAATAATTATTCCATAGATATTATATACGAAATGGTATCTAATATAAATGGAATATTATTTAGCGTAGGCTTGCCAATGCTATAGCAATGTGACTGTTATTTATATTTCAGCAAAGATTATGAACATCATGTTACAATGCCACGATCCAGACGAATGCTTTGATCGTAAACATCTGCTAAAAGCTCACTAATAACATATTTTTAAACAACATTTTTCTGTTTTTCAATATCTCAAGGTATTGAATACGTGGTAAATAATTTTAACAAAGCTTTGTAAATGTGAAGTTTTCAATCAACGTCTATCTGTCAGCACTTTTCACGCTGATGTCAGCGATAATAACAGAGCGGCTCTACGTTAAAGTATTGTTTGTAGTATACTTACGCAGTCCCTTGAGTCCACTTTGGCGCCAGCGTCTAGCAGCTCCTTGACTATAGCGAGGTGGCCGCCGCGAGCCGCGAATGCCAGCGGCGTCCATCCGTCAGCATCCGCCGCCGTCGCGTCAGCGCCCGACGTAAGCAGCAAACGCACCGATCCAAGGCGACCGTTTTCACACGCACACATGAGTGCTGTCGTGCCATTCTAAGGGATACAATATTTACCACATTACTGATGAATGAAAATAGAAGCAAACCTCTTTTCATTCATCAGTGCTGTGTTCGGTTTGAATAAAAGAGTGCTGGTGAAATTAGAATTACACGCACATAAGGCTTATCAGTTATTATCACCTTAGAGCTTTGCATCGTACCTACGCCACGTTGTAAGCATGCACGATCAATTAAGGTGGGCCACGTGCTATTTCCATCTTCAAGCATTATAAAAAACCCATTGAATTTTTAAACCAAGTCTGATAATAACTTTTATTTCAAAATCGGTAGGTAGATACGCACTTTACTAGTTTTTCTCAATCAATATCTTATTTCGATATAAGCAGGCAAAATAAAAAAATTACCGTAGAAACGGAATCAAAAATGAGTCACTTATTGACTCATTTTTGAATAAATAAGTAAAGATGTGGAAACTACCATCCAACTAAAAATCCAACCACTTTATGGATCGTTAACTTGGTTTTGTTTCTTTTCTTATATATATAAACAAAAAATACATACATATATAAATATACATATAGAAAAATTATGGTTGTTTTTAAATCTTGCAAAATAGATGTGTGACCGTAAATTCAACCAGTAAGGACTTTGATCCGTTCTATATTCACATTTTTTTTTACAAAGACAGAAAATAATTATCCATACCCAAAACAAGTGTGTAATAATCTTACAATAATATTTTTTATTGGAATGGAAAATAATAAAGTGAGCAGATTGTTGGTAAAACATTATTTCATCATCAACCACGAACAAGGTAATTATTGGCAAAATACAAAAGTTATAATATTTCCACGATTGCTATAATCCATTTGATTCCATTGAAATACTTGTAAAGATTAATTCTTCATAGTTATTAAAATATAGCAGATATTATATCATCTATATATCATAAAACCGCGTAGTTATTTCTTGAGGTTGATTCATGTTTTTGTAAAATTTAATTTTATACAATATAGTTTTTGTTTTTCCGTATAATTATTGAGTAGGTATAATTAAAGATATACGTAGGTAAGGCAGTCAACATGAATTAATCTAATAGTTACCTATGAATTTGTTCACAACTAAGCAAAGTCTGACACCGTGTTATGCAAAGAATAAAGAAAAACCCAAGGAACAATATAACTTTTCAGAATTTTAACCTTTACAAATTATCAATGACGAACCTATTACCTACCACCAAGATGATAAGAAAACCCCATTAAAAGCTTACTTAGTGGAAGTGTAATTAGTATTCTAAAATAAGCAACAGAGACAATTTACGTTATATATAATAAATATCATACATTTTTACAAATATGTATAATATACTTTACCTGACAAACACGAAATAAGCAACTAATTTAATATTTGTGTATAAAAAGGAGAACATTTCCCATCTCGTTAACTGATACGCAGCTGAATATACAGATCACGAATACTTTATTTATAATGTCATATCGTTAGCGTATCGTCAAATGTTGGCCAATGACATAACGTTATTTATTTATCTACACATTCTCATTGGCCCATATACGCTCCCGATACGAATGGTAGAAATATTTTTAATTTCCTTACGAGTATTATAATTCTCTCGAGGGTGGCATGTTCAGATTGTGAAACCTCTATAAATAAATGAATATTAAAAAAAATGTCAGTGGCCAATGACATAACGTTATTTCTTTATCTAAACATTCTCATTGGCCCATATACGCTCCCGATACGAATGATAGAAATATTTTTAATTTCCTTACGAGTAACATAATTCTCTCGAGGGTGCCATGTTCAGATTGTGAACCCTCTATAAATAAATGAAGATGTAAAAAAATGTCTTACGAGCATCGATATAATTATATAGAAAACTTAAGAGTGACAGTCTTATAGTAAAATTTAACAAAAATCGTCCAAGCGTGTTTGACATAAATAAACTTCAAAATGCCAAATTTGCACTAATTTAGACCTTATGTAGCTTGAAAAGTGTTCAAAGACCGCGCAATTGACAGCGTGCGCGGAGTTTTGGTGCAGACACTTTTTTTCGACGTTTTCCACTCTAGAGTATAAATACTTCGACTCTTACGAGTGTAATAAAATAACAGATTTTATTAAGTTTTTATGTACACTTACCTCATCCCGATCGTCGATAGTGACATTCTTGTTAGAGGCGAGGTACTGTTGCAGTTCACTTGTATTGTCGCTGTTTGCCAGCTGAGAGAGCGTGCGGAAACACGCTAAAGACACCATGGACTCGCTACGGTGAAGACTCTGCAAGAAAATAACATTTTTTTATATTAAAGCTAAATACATACCATAACAAATTAGAAAAAAAGACTGGGGCACTTTCTTGCACAAATATAGAACAAACAAACATAAACCAAAATAAGCAACACAGGTTTCAGGGACAGTTTTAAAACGTCATTTGTTTTTGCGTATTATAAACTAACAAAACGAATAACGCTGTCAGAAATGTTTCCGTTGAATAAAAAATAACAAGCGTAAAAGCACCTCGTTATGTTGAACACTCCAGCGTAACATTGTAAGTCAAACTTAAGTTCGCAGAACTAACAAGGCGTTGAAATTTTTTCAAAAGACCATCTTAGCCGCAGCAATCACGGAGAACAAGTAAACGTTTAATCGACACAGATCAGAATTATAATGAATATAGAATTTATAGATATAATGATAAGGAGCGATAACCCAAGGTAACAGAATACCTGGGTAGGTACGCTTAGTATTGGTACAAGAGAAGTGACAAAAATCGCGAAAATATCAGTAATAATCAGAAGCTATTAAAAACATTAGATAACGAACAGTGATTACAATATTGTACAATAATAATATTGAGATAGGTACTTAGAAAAGTATTTTATAAATTTTAATCAACACTTAAGTAGCTACCTCTACCTCGAGAAATTAATATTCTGATAGACATGTTCTAGGATTTTAATTGTTACAAATATAACAAACAATAACGGAACCAGTAATGGTTTCAAATATTTTTTAAATAAAATATAATCAAATAATTTGACATACTTATGTGCTTATTCAATCTTTAATTTTAAAGTTAATCTGCTCCAAAGTAACACACTCCGACTCACCCTTATTAAGTTAAACAATGTAGTAAATTAATGAACTCCATGCAAAATGTTAAATACACAAAAACTCATGCACTTTCCAAATCTTTTAAAATTAGGCAAAAAGATGATCATCAAAACACAAGAATTCGACACTAGCAAATCATCAGCATCACGCAGACCGTGTTAGAGTGTCGACGCAGTGCGAAACCATGGAAACCGGCGAATCCGTGGCTGAAGCGGCGGTGTTGGTGTTCCCCCGGAGGCGCTGTCACGGTGAATTTCGGCACGCTGAAGTGCGGGCCCGCGGATAGAGGTCCAGCGTGATCCGAAACCCCACCTATTTCCAAGGGTAGAAAGGATCTGCGACGACGCTTAGGGGGCGGAGCGGGCGCGGGAAGCATCAATATCTGCCCCGCAAAGCTGTTGCTTTTCGCACGTTTCGCTGGCATCACCTCTTCAGCATTTCCATCGGACCTTTCCGATCCACTTCCGCGCTCCGTATCTGAAGACGTCGGCGATTCACGCACAATTTCCAGCGGTGGCGGAGTGTTTTCTGGCAGACCGGGTCTCGAAACATTTTTTGGCCGATGAATATTTCCAATGAGGCGTCGTATGCTGATATAACCGTTATCAGTCTTTGGTAGTAGATGCGGCGGTAGGGACATCGCGTGTCGACTTCCCACATAATGGGACTGGCACGCGGGACAGCTCCTGTGACAGAGTTGTGAATGTGGTGACTGGTGGCTAGCGCTCGCGAGCACTACACGCCTGACGATGAGCGGATACTATTTAGAGCGCGATGCCGCGTGGCGTAAAGCGGGCGAAGGGCGGGCGGTGACTATGAATGAACGAGTTGGATACGTACTAGAGAGTAAGTGTTGCAAGTGCGCAAAGAGATACGTTTGAGGATCGCGGAGGCGGTGCGATGTGCGACTCGCTCTGGAGGCAGCATAGCGTACGGTGTCTAATCTGACTGTGCCGACGACGACGCGCCTGAGAGCATCGGTGAATCGTAGCCCTCCCCGCCGACCGGACGCCGGGTTCCCATTGGCCACTATGTGGTTTTTTCTTAACAAGTTTAAACATCAATCACAATAAATAGGTACGAGGAAACTTATTCTTGCTTAGACAAAAGTTTTAGTAATTCTTTTTGATAATTAAATACGTCGGTTCTTGATTACAATATTCAAAATAAGCAATGTAATGTTGATTGTTGACTGGATAACACTCATTGTTTTTGTGGACCGCATGGTTCTCAGAAGATTTATGATTATTGCGACATTTTAAATGTATGTATGCACTACGAGCCTATTTTTATTACAACCGGTTGATACTGGTACTGACTACCTGTTTAGGTACCAAGAGCAATAAGAGGATTGAGTACAGAGGTGAAGATCCGCAACACGAGCAAAGTAAAAAGATTAACGGGGTTACAGGATTCCATTCGCAAAGCTTGGTCGAGCTCAACCAACCTTTGAAATATTACTTCATACGCCGTAATGAAACATATTTTTATTAGATTTTAACTAGATGGCAGAAAAATGCACTTAATGAGCAAATATAATTAAGATGTTGAATGTAAATAAATTTCGTACCGACACGCACGCTAGAGTACCTACCTATGTTAGCGTCTAACACGTTGTCGAGATTCTAGAATAAAATGCAATTCTAGATAATTTTTAATTCAAATTAAAATCATCAAAATCTGGGAATGAAAAATGGGTGTAAATAAGTTTGTTCATCTTATTTTTTTTGCTTTGAAACCCGAAAAATATGCAAAATCAAGCAACTTATTGAAGATCCCACCAATTTATGAACAATATTTACCTGTCCATAATTTCTTATAAAAGATGCAGCTCGAAGCATTCTGTCGCAACATTAAATTCGGTTACTTATAAAATAATTGATAATTTATTTAAATGAAGGTTCAAAAAAATTAGCTTAAAATAAATTAAATATAAGTCGTTAGGTACTTAATTTAATAAGCAAACTTGATGGTTACGCTGATGTCTCAAGTTTTATCATACTGAACCAATTTTAGTAACTGGTCACTTTCTTATAGTTCGCAATGTTGTTCGAAGGATTAGGTCTTTGCTTTGTCAATATTAGGTTACATACTAAATTATCCAAACAAGATTAAGATAAGGGATAGAATTACGGCTACACCAACTATACACATAAGATTGGTTATAAATAAAGAAGGATAACTGTTAACAAAATTCCACTGCTCAGATTGCGTAATGCTTAAACTGAGATAACATTGGTAATATTGAAAAAAGGACTACCAAGGACGGGACGCAAGACGAAGTTTTATTTTGTTTGCATAGTTAGTGGATCTCTAGTATTTGGGATTATAGATTTCAACAGTTCATCAATAACAATCCTGCCAAATGATTGGCACAACAATGCACCCATCGCGTGAGCCAATTTCAAGATCTACATGTCCCTCATCAACACACATCAGGAACTCGAGATCACGCTTATTTTTTCAAATATTGACAATCTGAACGAATTTTATTTATTTAGTGATTCTAGTAGAATGCCTATGAAAAAACTTCGCCCGCGACAGGCACACAATTTACAGTAATAACAAAATATAAGCACAAAAAAATAACATTAATCACAAACATTTCAAAGTACTTAAGTCCATAGGAATTATGAACTTATAAGTAAGTTTGTGTGTGCTGCAGCAAGATAAAAAGGCCGTGCCACAGTGTTTTTTTTTTAAACACTGATTTTCAGTCAAGTCCTGATCGAGAGCGAGCAGAACGAGCCTCCCACGTTTCTTACTGCATTTCAAGAAATCCATTCTCAGCGCATCCCTACACTAGGCAAGGAACATACACTCCAAACTTCAAGTCCCTAGGACAGTGTCCGTGATGCTAGCGTACCCATAATCGTATTCACGTTTGTTGATATGCAAATAAATAGAGCATAAATAGAGCATAATTAGTGCAATAATAAAATAAATAGTAGTACCGGCAGGGGAACTATATCACAAACTATTTTCCCATATAGGATTTTTAATAAGAAATGCTCGTTTTCTGAACTATTACGTTGTTTAATGGGTACGCTAGCGTCACGCCAACTCGCAATGTTTTTTAAAGTCTTGTTCATTATCTCCGTTTCTATAACAGCAATCATTGTGAAATTTTGCATAGCGGGAACTATTTATGCTCTATTTTTGTGTGTAAATATCGTTGCTAAAGTATAAGCCGTTTTTGAGAACGGTTATATGTACGCCAGCTTGATCGTTATGCTAGCGTACCCACAAAGAATGGTCATTATTTCTTAAACTAAAGAGGAACTGTTTATTTTATTATTGCACTAATTATGCTCTATTTATTAGAATATCAACAAACGTGAATACGTTTATGGGTACGCTAGCATCACGGACACCCTAGGACATACAGTTCAAACTGTGCATTGTTTGTCAGTAAGTACGTCAGTCAGTTAGTCAATCTCGCCCTCTTCGAGGTGGCGTGACGCTAGCGTACCCATTAAACAACGTAATAGTTCAGAAAACGAGCTTTTCTTATTAAAAATCCTATATGGGAAAATAGTTTGTGATATAGTTCCCCTGCCGGTACTACTATTTATTTTATTATTGCACTAATTATGCTCTATTTATTAGAATATCAACAAACGTGAATACGTTTATGGGTACGCTAGCATCACGGACACCCTAGGCTAGGACATACAGTTCAAACTGTGCATTGTTTGTCAGTAAGTACGTCAGTCAGTTAGTCAATCTCGCCCTCTTCCCGGAACCATCAAAGAGGCGTTTCGATCACACACAATGAGATATTTCTCAAGTAAAAATTATTTTGCACGTAGCATTTTTTGTCGCATATAGCGTTCACTGTACCGTATAAATAATTCTGAAGGTGAATGCTAAGCTAAGGCGATATGGAATAAATATGTATTAACAACCAAAGTATCAACATTTATTATATGCAAAACAATACGAAAATCTATATACATATTCCACAAGCATAATTCCAAATTACCTCTGTAATCATTGGATCGTTCACTGTATCCCTCACAAACTTGTAGTAAGGGAAAAGGCTTCCATAGCTCCTTGGAACTCTAAGTGCAAGCATGAGAGGTCGTCGCTCGGTCCCCGATGTCGTAGGCATGTCCTTCGATGACATAATTTCACAGAATTGCTAACACTATTAGTCCGAATGCTTAGAGAAATGTGCATCGCTTGCCATATCAACATCTGAATGGGTAACACACAACACGTAGTTTAATTGGAAATGGTTTTTCAATGATATTTTGGGGGTAGAAACTAGTAATACTTTATGGTTAAAGAATTTATATAAAACGTGAGTGTCCTGTCACTGCGTATACACTGCGAGTAGTCTTGATAAGATTGGTTTGAAGTAACAGAATTAAATTACCTACATATCCGAGGAAGCCCTTATCTAACTTATCACTTGTTTGTTAAGTCCTGACTACTTTGTGTGGAACCTTTAACTACTTATGACATTCAATAATTATATCCAACTAGTGTTCCAATAAAAGTGTCGATATGCTTGCAACCTGTCACGTAGAATATTAACTGTTTGCAAAAAGTGGGCATGTAAATGTTACGAATGTAATGTTTGGACTGGACCTGCCTCTGACGTCACCCGATAAGTATAATAATGTTCACAATTTAAAAAATTAAAACACTTTCTTAAATAAAATAACGACTCGAGCAATTCCACTTTAGTGAAATTATCAACGGATAAACCTTTACGAGAGAGCTTTTGTGTAAAATCTCCTCTAGCGCCATCTTTCAAAAAAGATTGTTACTATATGCTCAGTTGGTTGAACTAAAAAGTGTCATTGGGTGGATTGCGGTTGTGAAGCGCACGCGCATGAGTCCAACACTGTAGACATTATAGTTCAACTCAGATCGTGTAGATGGCGCCATGGCGTAGGTTATGATTAAATATTACAAATGTAATTATTCAAGCCGGTATCATTTAATTAAAGCATAACATGCCAGTATTCGATTGTTACAAAATATTATTGTTAAACTGAAGGACATAAAATTATTATTAGGTGCTTACTTATGAAATTGGCGTTTTGTATGGAGAATTTCGAGAAAATTGATTTCTCCATTCATACATTTTTGTATATTTTTCTGGAACTGAAATTAGAAGAGGATTAGTAATCTTATTCTAATAAAATTTTGTGTATGATGGGACAACATTATGAAAAGTATGCGTAGTCTTATTTAAAAAAGAAAATGAACACATAAAAAATACTAATTTAATCATTGAAAGTGACAACACGTGAAAGGACCTGTTTTTAAGTTTTTAACCGACTTCAAAAAGGAGGAGGTTCTCAATTCGCCGGAACCTTTTTTTTCGACTTTTTTTATGTATGCTCACCGATATCTCCGTCAATTGTAAACCGATTTTCAAAATTCTTTTTTTGTTTAAAAGAGTATACTTCACAGGTGGTCCCATATATTTTATTCTTGAGGGATTCGTACTTTTCTCGGAAAACTCAAAAAACCTCATCCTCACTTGTAATTTTCGCCCTATGATTACCAATATCTCCGTCAATTGTGAACCGATTTTCAAAATTCTTCAGGGCAAAAAGTGAATAAGAAAAGTGAAGTGAAGTGATTTATTTGAAGTCGGTTTATTTTTTATAAAAACTTTATACTTGTATTTTTTGCGGATGAACTCTCTCAAAAATAGTATTTTATTGAATTTTCAATCTTTGCAATAATGTTACGTTCAGAAAATAAATTAATTTTGTATATGCCGCGAACGAGATGGAGGACCAGACTTATTTATTTGAGATGATTTAGTTTTAGAGAGGAATAGTGTTAGATGATGGACAACACACATTATTATCTAATCATACAATTTATCAAGGAATTCGAAAGAGTTTTTTTATCTATCTGAAGATAAAAAGGTAACTACAGTTAGGCAGAAATATTACCTACATATTGATTCTGGCAAAAATCCAAGTTGTTACTTCCCCTATAAACCCCGAGCCCTAACAAATATGTTTTGCGTAATAAATAACATACAAAAAGACAACCGTATAAGCTAACTAATACATAATTTTATATATATATAACATAATATAATGCATAATTTTAATAATCTGCGTTGTTATTAAAATGTTATCATTGTTTCAGAAATTATTATTAGTTCGGTAGGTAGGAACATCAATTATTGTAGTTACTACAAACAGATATAAATTATGCTCTTATTATTTTGTCATGTACCAGAAACAAGTCATGTTATATAAAACTAGACGCGATAAGACCAAACCGACTGTGGTTTTCAAAAGGAAAAGAACAGACAGTAATGTAATAATTTAAACCTATCGAATAAGTATTGACTGCAGAAACATATTCAGTAAGACTTAATAATAGAGCTATTAGTCATCTATGTATAGGATAGTCAGAGGTCGTTTTCTAAACGATGGACTCATTTTGAAAACGCCCTCTGTGGCGCAGTGGGCGAAGGCTCTCCTGAGACGCAGAAGGTTGCGAGTCCGATTGCCGCCGCGAGACAAATGTTTGAAAATTTTGCAAATATTCGTCTCTGGTCTGGGTGTTTTGTATGTTTATGTAAGTATGTATCAAAAAAATTGTTAATGTAGTTAACAGTCGTAATATTATGATTCCCAAAATACAAGCGGCCATTATAATGCTGTGTGATAGGAGTCCAGCATTATTATTTATTTAAAAAGCCTCCACTATTTAAACTTCTCTGAAACGCAGGCCGACCAGCGAACGAATAATTCAAATAGAAAAATGATATCGTCATTACTTGTGCTATGTTGATTGAATCTCGATTTAACTGGTCTCGATATAATGATTGATCATCAGAATACGAACAGTTGAACTCAATGAACTTAGGAATATATTATTATGTTATACATAAATAATAATAAATAAATAATAATAAATAAATAATGCTGGACGTTATCACACAGCATCATGTGGCCCCAAACTAAGCAGTGCTTATATTGTGGGAACCACATGACTGATATATTATTACATATATAGGTTTCTTTTGTAAATACATACATATCATACATAGAACATACATAAACATACATAAACAACTTATAGGCTTTTAACAGATCATTTCGAAATACAGGGTTTTAGGCAGAGGCGGTACGAATGCTATAGGTCAGTTCAGTGAGTTAGGTGGAACTCTTTGTAGCGTAACATTATGACGGGACATTTAACCCATCATCATCATCATCATCATCATCATCAGCCTATAGCAGTTCACTGCTGGACATAGGCATCCCCCCCTAATGAGCGCCATTGCGCCCTGTACTGAGCTCGACGCATTAACATTTAACGTATTTCAGTCTAACGTCGATTTTCTTTACTGAAAATTAATCAATTGTTTGGTAACTTTGTTCACGAAAATAAATTGGCACATTTTTTTACCGAAGTGAGGCGAGTGAAGTTTTCTATTTGTAACATTGATGTCCTACTGATACGAATAATATTAAACACGAAATAACACCCCAAAATGCCACAAAATGCTTTCGCGAAAATAAACTGCCTAGGTAATATAACTAATGTTATTGCTTGAAAAATGCAATTCTCCTAATGTCTAATCCAGTAAGAGTAGTCCAAGCTACTAGGGCAAGTCATCATGTCACTGTAAGAGCTTTATTTTGTTGGTTATGGGTTCTTAAGCCCGCCCTTTCTATTGAGTTATTGGCTGGAAAACAACGCCAGCAAAACGCGGAAGAGCGAGATCACTGAAGTGCCAAGTATCGACACACATTCTAATGAACCCACTAGGATGGATGAGTTGTTTGTACTATTTGATGAGTCACTATCAAGACGTACCTAGGTACCAGCGAGCGTTATGATTGCAAAACTAGCTAACTGTTGGCAAACGTAACAATAGCAACACGCAAATTGAATTTCTTAAACAATACACGGATGGCGCCCAATCAATAAATTAAGACCAGTTAAATTTATTAATGTTAAAAATACGACCCTTCTCAGTCGAGTTAAAATACGAAGTTGATGAATGATGACTTTATGGGCAGGGAATAATGACGCACCATGAATAGATAACGAGACAGCCTTGACGACTCAATGCCTATTCAAACAAAAACCCAAGCCTTTAACTGGACAGCGAAATCCTATATAGATAAGATATACCTCCTCCCACGCGCCAACTGTCTTTATTCAAGTAGACAGAGTTGTGTGATTATCGATCGGTACTGCTTTATAAGAACCTACTACTTCTTAAAGTATTGGAAATAATCCTACATCTATTTATGTGAATCCTATCTTACATTATAGAGGCCGAATATGATGTTTTTTCCTCCTTCACGCCATAACTACTAAACGGCGAGCTTAAATTTTGCAGATTATGTAGATAAGATAGGTATGTAATATAATAATAATAAAAAAAAAAAAAAAAAAAAAAAAAAAAAAAAAAACTTCACCGCTGACACACGCTTTTTCTCTAATATTTTACCAAAATTTATTTTATATTGCTTTTCCCGATTCATACCGTATCCTCAACAGTTTTAAACCAGTAATACAACCTATTTTCATTTTATTTTTGACATAAAGGCACAAATGCCACAATGAAAAAACCATCATAACATGTTGACCAGAGGAAAAGCACGAGCGGCTACATATGAAGCACACCAAACATCTGCGCCTGTTCCGTCAAGCTCCACATCGTCGTCCGGGGATGAGGTATTCGCCACCCCCCCGGACACCAGCGCGTCGAGCGACGAGAGCAGGCCGCCGTCGCCTCCGCCGCCGCGACCACCTGTGCGGCGTGGGCGCCCCCCGCTGTCGGCCGGCTTGGGGTCTGCGGGACAGTCTGCCCCGCGTCCGACCCCCGCCACCACCAGCAATGTGCGCATTCGCATGAAGTGGACAGAACAAATAAATAGAAACGTCATGCGCGCATATTATAGGGCTACAGACGGAGGAACTAACCGCACCGCGTACATTGCCCGGATGCTGCCTCTGTTTCAGGTACTTGAACCAGCTGTAACTGTTACTGCACAACGGCTATCGGATCAGGTACGAGCCATCCAACGATTAAAATTGTTGGATGATTCGGTACTTGACCGGCTTCGCGCTGAAAGTGCTCAAGTAGCTGACCACTCGCAGCGGGTCCCGGCTGCCACGTCGACGGTTACGACAACTTCGATACCTGTGACGACGCAGCCGGACCCCGCTGCTGACGACGTCAACAACGAGAACACCAGCGTGACAAACCAGGTAAATGAGCAGTTGAGGAGGACTTTGGAGGATACGATTTTATCGTACCGGTCCGCACCTCTTGATGAAAGACCGCGTTTGCCACGCTTGCCCACTCACAGACGAAACTTGGCTATAATGGAGGCCTTGAATCCTTTGCTGGTTCCTTATCTAGAGACTAGCGAAGGTCTAGCCGATACCCATTCGATCCTTTACTGCGGAGCCGTGGCTGCGTGTCGTGTTGCTCGTGTCAAGTTCCCCAACTCTACGCGAGCACCACGACCTGTCAACCAAACTCCAGCTTGGCAAGTACGGATCGAACGGCGGATCGGTATATTCAGGACCCTCATTGCAAAGCTAAGTTGCTTCAGAGGGGGCAATACCCGCCCTCGAGTGATGCGTTTTGTGACACAGGCCTTTTCTGGGACCGATATTCGGCCTCACGATTATATGGCCTGTGTCACAGAACGCATTGACTTTCTGAAGCAGAAAATCTCTGCATGGGCAAGCCGCATTCGTCGGTATCGAGAACGTGTGGACCGATATTGGCAGAATCGAAATTTCCAAAGTGACCAGAGGAAGGTGTACCGAAACTGGGAGAAACCTGACCAATGTGTGATGGACGGGCGTGTACCGGATGCGGATGCCATGAATAATTTCTGGCGCAGCATCTGGTCTGTGCCCATCCAACACACGGAGGGAGATTGGATGGATGTGGTGAGTAGAGAGTGTGAATCTATCGAAACCATGGGACCTGTAGAGATTAGCCCCATAGATGTCAGATTTGCAATCCGTTCGGCCCATAACTGGAAAAGTCCTGGACCGGACGGGTTGCATAACTTCTGGCTGAAGTGGTTTCGGTGTTCACACTCTGTACTCGCCACACAATTTCAAGAAGCCCTCGAGCTTGGGTCTCTCCCAAGTTTCATGACGACAGGAGTCACCTTCCTGCTCCACAAATCTGGTAGTACCGCGGAAGCAAAGAACTACAGACCCATCACGTGCTTACCTACCATTTACAAGCTCCTTACGTCCATTCTGAGCATAAAAATTAATGCGCACATAGTTGCAAATAATATTTTGGCTCCGGCTCAGAATGGATGTAGGGTTGGGTCCCGCGGTACTAAGGAGCTCCTCCTCATTGACATGACCATTAGCCAGCAGATCAGGCGCAGCAAGGGGAACCTCTCCGCTGCATGGATAGACTACAAAAAGGCGTATGATTCAGTGCCTCATACATGGCTGGGGAGGATCTTAGAGTTGTACAAAATCGATGCAACATTGAGATCCTTCTTAGGTACATGCATGAGACAGTGGATCACAGTTCTTCGTCATCCAGGTAGCGGACGGGATCCCTCTGCTCCGCAAGATCTGATTCGCATAGAGCGGGGTATTTTCCAGGGCGACAGTCTGAGTCCCCTATGGTTCTGCCTGGCACTGAATCCTCTTAGTACTCTGCTAAAGGATTCAGGGCTAGGCTATCGACTTCGGAGAGAGGGTGATATCGTTTCTCACCTGCTGTACATGGATGACCTCAAACTTTTTGCGCCAAGAAAACCAGAACTGCTGACTCTGTTGAATATCACACAGATATTCAGCAGTGCCATCAGCATGGAGTTCGGTGTCGAGAAGTGTGCGGTCATGCAAGTACGGCGGGGGAAAGTTGTAAATACTACAAACTTACAGCTTTCCGATACGATATCCCTCAGATCTCTTTCCGATATCGAAACCTACAAATATCTCGGTATGTCAGAAGCGTTAGGTATAGTAGACAGAGACATAAAACAGTCGGTGAAGGAGCGATTCTTTTGCCGCCTTACTAAAGTACTCAATAGTCTTTTGTCGGGTGGTAACAAGGTTCGAGCCTTCAACGGCTGGGTTATGCCTCTGCTCATCTATACTTTTGGCATATTGAGATGGACTCAGACTGAACTTGACGCCCTTGACTGTAAGGTTCGTCAACTTCTTACGACACACAGAATGCGACATCCACGCTCGTCGGTAATGAGGATGTACATCCCGCGGAAATGTGGGGGCCGCGGCTTTTTAAATGCCAAGACCCTCCATAACCACGAGGTGTGCAAGCTCAGAGAATACTTCCTCCATGCCGACATTGAGATGCATCGTGATGTCGTAGCAGTTGACAAGAACCTTACCCCGCTCTCACTGGCTAAGGAGAACTGGCACAAACCTACGGTGCTGAGTGCCCTCGACCGCAAGGTGGTATGGGAGAGTAAGGAGCTGCACGGACGGTTCTATAAAGCCCTTACAGGGCCCGATGTAGACCTACTCGCATCCGTGAACTGGCTACGTTTCGGTGACCTCTTTGGGGAAACTGAAGGTTTTGTCTGTGCGATTATGGATGAGGTAATAAAGACGAACAACTACCGAAAGTATATCATGAAGGATGGAACCGTTGACATTTGCAGAGCTTGTCATCGTCCCGGTGAATCCCTCAGACATATACTTTCGGGTTGTTCGCACCTCGCTAACACTGAATACTTGCACAGACATAACCAAGTAGCAAAGATCATCCATCAGCAGCTTGCTCTCCAATACGACCTTGTCGGTTCAGAGGTTCCGTACTATAAGTACGCACCGGTACCGGTTCTCGAAAATGGTCGTGCTACGCTCTACTGGGACCGCTCTATCATCACGGACAGGACTATTCTTGCGAATAAACCTGATATCGTCTTGGTAGACCGGTCGGAACGCCGGGCGATACTTGTTGACATCACCATCCCGCATGACGCTAATCTCGTGAAGGCCGAGAAGGACAAGCTTAGCAAGTACCTTGACTTGGCACACGAGATTACCGCTATGTGGGATGTCGACTCAACAATTATCGTTCCGATAGTCGTTTCAGTGAACGGTCTGATAGCGAAGAGCCTTGACCAATATCTTAAGAGGCTCTCGCTAGGCAGCTGGATCAAGGGTCAGATACAGAAGGCGGCTCTCCTGGACTCGGCACGCATTGTGCGGAGGTTCCTCTCTCTGCAGCCCTAGCCACCGACCGTTTGAGCCCTGCCCCGCGGTCGATGGTCTCCCGTTTTGATACATTTTTTACTATAATGTTTTTGATATTTATTTATGTACATAAGTAGTATTAAGTATAATAGTAAAAAATGTATTTTAGACGAGTTTACAATTAAATAAAGTGTCATAATAATAATAATGCTGGACGTTACCACACAGCATCATGTAGCCCCAAACTGAGCAGAGCTTGTATTATGGGAACCACATGATTGATAAACTACATAATAAACTTTTTTTTTGTAAGTTTAAAAAAAGTATATATATATATATACATTTTCAAATGCAACTAGGTAACATTACATACCTACACTACTCACAATGTATCTTTGTCCCTCTAAAGTTAACTGGAAGTAGCGACGTAGTTTTTGGGTTTGGATTGTACTAGGATTGGTCTAATCTTCAGCCGGACAAAGATCAGTTGTTGTGACACCTATACGTGGTGCTGTATATAATTTTATTGAGTTTTAAATAGTATTCCTAGATATAAAGACTCCCGCCCGATGACCCCAGAATTGTTGCTTTGCGTTAATACTATAAATAAGATCGAGTCATGCTATGATAAGAGCATAGAGATAAGAAATCAAAGGAATATCACAAGATTTCCTAAGAAAACATTATTAAAAGTATAAAATATTGTTGACGAATTGCGCTCACGGCTTCACTCGCGTGATGTCCGGATAAAAGGTATGATTGTTTGTATTGATTCGAGGTATAATAATAGGATAATAGCATTATTATTGCGAAAGCATTTTTAAAGAGTGGAAGCGCTGGAAATTTTATTTCTAATGCCTCTGACAGTCTTTGAGTGTCGTACTCGAATATAATTCTATGGTATGTACTTATTGTTTATCAGTTTTTGTAGACTGTGTCTTGTCAAGCAATAAAATAAAATCTCAAGAGATTTGAAAAGTGAGGCCATAACCCTCAACGATTTGATAAGTGTAATAAATACGCAAAGAGGTTGGATCAGTTTTTTTGTATTAGCAAGCCTATTTTCCTACCGTTACCTTCAGTCAAAGCAAACACGATCAAAAGTTCCACACATTGCAGAAAGTCAAAAGAACTGATGATTCGCAAATTCCTAGTAAAGGTTCATGTTGAGCTGGTGACCCCGAAAAGGGTCGTATGACGGAATAATTATAAAAATACTTGGTGCACGGAAACCGCTTTGGATCAGCAGTCAAACAACTCGAGAACTTACAAATTTTGACTTGTTAATTTTTTTTTTATCGCCCTTAATTGAGGGAGCACACAATTTAATTCCCTGTCTCTTGTTGGCAGTCCAAATCCTAATCCTAACTAATATATAACAAAAAAAATGCAAAACGGAGTTTGATTATTTGTTTGTAAGTTTTCCCCTGGACTGGCCAGTGCATTTTGGGATGTTACTTACAATTTTTTTATTTTTTCAACACCTTTTACTCATAATTGTTAAAGTTAGGTACGGCGAAAAAAACCTTCGTTTGTCAAAACTAATATGTTTTTTAAGATGTAGTTATAAGAAAAATTACACATTGTTTATATTACAACTAATTTAAAAAAACGATGGCTCTCAAACTACTCTACCGATCCTCATGAAATTTGGCATGTACACGTTGTCAAGGTCAAAAGGTCATAGGCACCTTTCATCCAGACAAGAAATACTGTTCCCGAAGAAGAGAAAAATATCATCTAATGCGAGCAAACAGAGGGCCTACAATTACTACCAGATTTATAAAATTATGAACAGGTTGTAATGTAAAGGACAGTTGAGGGTGAATCACGAATATTTCAACCGTATCGTAAACGTATTAGTAAAATTTCGGCAGCGTTAATAAGAAATAAAGCCAATGGTCATTAACCAATTTTTGATGATGCGAATGGTCTTAATATTCGACATTACTGCTGCTATTGTAAAAGACTTGACTGATTTGACTCGTAAGGTGCGTCATCCATCACAATATTTTGGTAATAGAGATGTAGTCTGTATCTGTACAAAACAATTTTCTCGTTTGAGGATATAAGCATTAATATTATTGTGCCCCTTATTTTCGGGTGAAATGATATAATCGATATCTGCTACATATTAGAGCTATAACCATTATCGATCATTTTGATAAAGCCTACTTTACCAAATAAACTTTCTATGCCATCACTATGAACCGTGTGAGCCTCGTGGGAGACACTAACCTCGACTTTCAATTCATATGAATCTAAACTATATAATAAAAATACTATATTTACATAAATGGATGGGAATTGCATACGCATCCCCAAAAAAGCTGGTGAAATAAAAAAACCAAACCTCTATTGTCTTTCCTATTAAGTAATAATCTGTAGAGAGCCATTTGTGGCAGTGGCGAATATTTTTAGATTGTTACTTAAGTAGGTAGCTACATTTTTTCTGGCTTGGAACTGAATGCTGTCAATAAATGAATTGAACTGAATTGATGACATACTTCTGCTTACTATACTACAGAGAATAGAGCATGTAAATAAGTGATCCTTTATTGTTGCTAGCAAGTATGGCTGCCTGGTAGTCTAGCCTGGTAGTGGTAAGGTACGAGCATGTCACCATTGTATCACATGAAGGCTATCAAATAACAGACTCTGAAATGCCATGGCTAAGTACGTGACAGTCTCGGATAAAAAATCCCTCTTCAACACAGTTAATTAAACACATAATGGAGTGTGACGATATAGAATTAGATAGCTCATGCAGTCATGGCCTACATAGAAATATTTTAGTGTAACTAGATGAGTAGGTAACTAGGCAAGCTGTATGCCTAATTGTTTACTGTTCATCATCATTCACCTGCCCTTATCCCACTCTCGGTGGGTCGACAAAACATGTTTTCTTTCTCCATTCACTCCTACCAGCCGTCAACTCTGAAGATACTCACTCCTTTCACTCATATCCACTTTCCCACAATCTATCTATCACTTCTTCGCCCTCTCTCTACTCGTACATCCAGTCACCTTCATAGTCATCATTCCTACTCTTTTAGTCACATGACTCTTTTATCTCTCCATACCACATACCCATACCATGCTAGTCTACATCTTCACATCTTATCTGCGACAGGTCCCACTTTCAAGCTTCCCCCTCTCTTTCTTTTGTCACACCAGACACCCATCTCAACATTCATTTGTTTACTATAATGTATGAAACAGCTAACACCTTAGAAACATAATTTTGAAAAATATTAACTTCTTGAATTAATGACTAACTCTGGTCGGAGATTTTAAGCCACCCGATGGCCCCCAAATTGCAAATTCGCAATATAATAGATAGAAACAATTTTTTTACAGTTTTCGAGTCTCACTATAGCGATCACTACATTATCGAAGAGTCTGAACATGATGTTGAGGACGACCCACAGAATGACCTAAGCCTAGAACGAGTTCACACGAGGACAATAGGGTGTGGCTGTGGACGTGTCGTGACGTAACTGACGTACATCGTTAGCTCAAGAGGGTGCAAAAGAATGAAAAATGCGGTCCCCGTTTTCACTGCCAACAAACTAGCATTTTCATACATTTGCTCCTGCTATCGGTCCGACAGAAGATGGTGTCATGCATATGTGAACATGTAGATTAATATCATAACTCAAAGTAGGTCAGATTATCTTTACATTATTTATCATAAACAGAAGAGTTATATGCACATAAAACAGAGTAGGTAGATAGAGCTGCGATCTATGGTATTATAAATAAATAATAAAAAAAACCAAACTAAGCAGAAAAATTGCAGAGTCTTGTAGATGACCTAAAAAATCAGATTGAAATCCTCCAGCAACAGCTGAAATGCGTTGTGGAATCCAATCCTATTCCATCATCATCATCAAAAATGGAAACGTCAACTCAGCGTGTAGAGTATTGCACTGATGAGGAAGATCTGGCCAAAGAAACAGAGTGGATAAGCACTAAAACGAGGAAAAAAGAAAATTGAACACACTCAGACCACTAGAAGAAAAAAAATTGCCCGAAAAGAAGAATAAAATTCCTCAACCACCCCCCATCATCGTCGATGGTGTGAAGGACTACCAAAAGTTCTTTGACTTCTTGTCTATGTACCAGACTGCTGAAACCTTCGCTATAAAAATGCTAAATGGTGACAGCATTAAAATAAATGCTATTAACCACAAAGCTTATAGAGCTATCACTAAGTCTTTGTCTGAAAATAACTGCCTGTGGCATTCATATTATAATAAGCAGGAAAGGCCAATAAGGGTGATGGTTACAAAATTGCCATCATCATGGAAGCCAAACGAAATCCTGGAAGACCTCATAAAAAAAGGTTATAAAGCTGAAGAAGCGGTGAATAAACTGAGCTTTAAAACATAGGAGCTTCTAAATATGTTCATGTTATCGTTCAGCAATACAGAAGAAATAAGTAAGATTTACTATATAAAAAATATACTCGGGTGTGTGATTGACATACAACCACTTAGGGCTACAAAACTTATCCCACAGTGTAAAAGATGTCAGGTATATGGACATACGCTTAAATATTGTGCCAAAGAACCAAGGTGTGTAAGAGGTATCCGCTTATTGTAGCCGCTATATACTGCCCACCGAGATACACCATAAGAAAGGACATATACATGAGCCTATTTCAATCACTCGGGGTCCGGGGACTGGTTTATACTAGGAGGAGACTTCAATGCCAAGAACACATACTGGGGCTCCCGACTAACAAACACAAAAGGAAAAGAAATGATGAGTGCAATCAGAGAGCACAATTATGAGGTCTCATCAACAAGGTCACCCACGTACTGGCCAACTGACCCGCAAAAGATTCCTGACTTCTTTATACATAAAAACCTATCGACGAACTATTTGAACGTAAAAAAGAGTTATGATATGAGCTCCAAACACTCAGCAATATATCTAGCAATAAGTGAGAAAGTATTATACAAGGAAAACAATCCAACCCTAGTTAATAAACGCACATATTGACCAAGCTTTAAAATAGAATCAGATAATAATAGTAGATTGTTTTACAAGGGACTAAACCATCCCATTATATACGAGGTTGTTATACTCCCGAGCGTAGCGAGGGAGGATGACAAGACCGAGTTATAATGGGTGGTTTTGGCCCGAGTAAAACACTCTACTTTTCACTTCGATTGCGAGAAAATAAAACAATTCAAAATTAGACAATTTTCAGAAATTTTATTAAAAATTATTCAACCTTCATAAAACATCACCAAGACGGTTATATTTAAAAAAAAAAGATTGACGGAGCACCAAGAAGTCGAGTTTTTATGTAAGAGAACGAATGCTTTGTACGGGCTGATAATTTTAGACAAAAATTAAAAAGAAAAAATACTTTTTAGCCCTAGGTATTAAACTCGAGTTTTAGGCCCGCTAAGCTACACTATTATGATACACTTTTTGAGCAAGAGAAGTGAAAAATAAATCTTAGGGTTCCTTTTAAAACTCCATAGCAATTAGATAATGAAGTTGAGGAATTTATAGTATCAATACAACAGGCTGCATGGCAAAATACTCCCTAAATAAAAAAAAGAGTAGCGAGAAACCATTACGAGAAATCTCTCTTATTTGTGAAAAAAGGAAACAGAAAAAGCTATGGCACCAAACTAGATCTCCGCACGATAAAAATAAACTAAATATACTCACAAAAAAATTAAAAAGGCTAATTTTTAGCTTTACTGATGCCTCTACTAACACCTACCTCCAAGAGTTGACCAATGATCGCAGTACAGATTATTCACTTTGGAAGGCTACTAAGAATCAAACGGCCGATGACCCAAATCCCTCCACTAAAAGAGGGAAATGGAAAATGGGCCGTGAGTAACGAAGAAAAAGCCAAAAAGTTTGCAGAGCATCTAGAAAATATTTTTAAACCAATTGAAGATCAAAGTTTAGCACTTGACGAATACACAACAGCAGATGAAGAACCGGACCAACTATTTATAAAGCCTGTTTCACCTAGAGAAGTATTTATTGCAATCAAACAACATATTAACCAAAAGAAATCACCTTTGGCTTTGACCTTATTTCAACCTTCCAAAAAGAGCCTTAGTTAAACTAACAAACCTCATAAACGCTGCACTAAGGTAAAAATACGTGCCAGACTTATGGAAAGTAACTGAAGTGATAATGATAGTTAAACCAGGAAAGCCTCCTTGTGATGTAACATCATACAGGCCTATTTCTCTGCTTCCTATCATATCAAAATTATTTGAAAAGTTACTTCTTAAGTCCATAGAATCACTAATTTAGTTGAGAAAACCCTAGAAGATAAAAAAGACTGTTCTACAATTTTTTTGGACGTAGCTCAGGCCATTGATATGGTGTGGCATGAAAGTCTTATCATCAAACTAAGAAAGTTACTTCCTAAACCTTATGCAGATATTCGAATCTTACCTGTCCCATAGAGTTTTTAGGATCCGGCAAGAAGATGCATATTCAGATTTTAAATAAGGTAAAGCTGGAGTGCCACAGTGTAGTGTGTTGGGCCTGGTCCTGTATCTACTATACACTAGTGACATTCCTGTTATAAATAATATCACCATTGCTACTTTTGCCGACGACACAGCTATAATGGCCGTTGGGAGCACTCACGCAGAAGCAGCAGAGAAAGTCCAATATGAGTGAATAAAATACACGACTGGACGCAAAAATGGAGAATCAAGTTGAACGAATCTAAATCGATCCACATCAACTTCACCAACAAAAAGGATCAATACTGCCCTGTACATATCAAAAACAAGGTCATTCCATGCGAAAATACGGCAAAATATTTAGGTATGACCCTAGACGCAAAGCTACGCAGGAAAGCTCACGTCAAGAAGAAAAAAGATGAGTCAGAGATACGATACAAAAGAATGTACTGGTTACTTGGAAGACAGTCTACTTTAACCATACACAATAAAATTCTTCTATTCAAACAGGTCCTTATGCCAGTATGGACTTATGGTATTCAGCTATGGGGCTGTACCGAACAGAGCAACATTCAAATGATACAAAGATTCCAGAACAAAGTACTCAGGGACATTGTAAATGCACCTCAGTACTACATCAGAAATGAAGACCTCCACAGGGGCCTAAACATAGAGTTCGTCGATAAAGTTATGAAAAATACGCAGAAGCTTACGCACATAGACTTCATCACCATGTGAACGTCGAGGCCGTAACGTTAGTAAAAATTTGTGCAATAGTGCTTTACAACGAACACAAGAACTACTCGTAAGTGTCGCCTTAAGTAAATAAATAGAGACATTAAGAAAGTGATGGACAAGTTCTTAGTAATAAGTATTCTATAAAACTAGGTCAATGTCAAGTTACTAATGTAAAAATTTTAGTGCATGTTATTATTTTATTAATATGTGCTAGGTAAAAAAAAACGTTGCCCCAAACTAAGCAGAGTTTTTATTATGGGAACCACATGACAGTTATACTATAAAGTTATATTTTTTGCAAATAAATACAGCGAATAATGCAAACATTTGTCCCGCTGCGGGAATCTAACCCGCAACCTTCTGCGTCTCAGGTGGACCTTCGCCCACTGCGCCAAAAAAAAAACGTAAAAGATTACGTGTTAAATAAGCTTACGAGACCTATTTCTGTTTATGTCGTTAGCTTCACCTTCTAGGTCTGGTAGTAATTAAAACTTATCAGTTTATAATAGTAAGTTCGTGTCATGCATGCTATCCGCATAATTAACGTATATATAACTTGCATTTATTCAAGCGAAATTAGTAGCATTGAATACATTGCTATTATCTGGGGTAAATTCATAAAAATTATCTTGACCATGTCCTAGTTTCGAGAGGAAAATCTAGTATCGATTTCACGCCTTGGCGCAAAAGGACAATGAAATAATAATAAACTCGAGTGTTGGTAATTTTTTTGATATTTTCTGACCGGCTCTAGTACAGAAATGGTACTTTTACAAATACATTATACAATCTACCTAACTGTAACTCTATACAGACATCTGAAAGGTCATGCCTATTAATTCTATCTTTTAATTCTAACAATTCAGCTTATTCTGAGAGTCGTGCTTGCCTAGTTAATGATGTCCACGACAACCAACGTGGTAATTATTTGGCCAAACGGTCAAAAACGTGGTTAATCAAGAACCAGGTGACAAAATGTAATCGCGCAAACATTTTCATCACTTGGAGAACAGCTTCAATGTGCGTGATCGTTAGTAGCCACTTCAGTTGAATTGTCAGAATTGAATTGAATTGAATTGTATGTAGGTACAAGTGCGACGCGTTCTTGATAATTTATATCTGCTTGCGCGTGTTTATTGTTGCATACAGCCGTGGTTCAGCTGTGTGACATACCTATTAGCAAACATTGCATGGCTTTTGTCCAGTTCTGGCGGAAAGCGGATATTTGATGATTTCTACGGTAACATTGTGTGCATGGAGCAGTTTCAATATCACAATTCGTTGAGTTACACTTAAAAACATAAGATTTACTTATTTACCCAACTATGGCAAAGCCAAAAGGAAGGGTAAAGTTTTGTTTTTAACTGAGTTTAACTAATTTTCAAAATAGTTCTAATAGGATAGCATCTGAAATTCGGGTGGCGGCGGTTACAAATATTCAATTCAGCATAATCAGCTTATTTAGAAAAGGAGCTTCTAAGCTGACTGGAAGATTATTAAAGTGCCGCAACATCTCCACAGTACAGACACGTTTTCAACGTAAAGTTGCGTTTTAGTCACGCTTTTATGGGTGGGTGACTTGTTTATTACCCCCGTATAGTACCTACTTGCCTACATGTTTTGCAGTTTCGGAACCTAATTATGCCCTGGAGCTTATGTTCTGGGCGCTCAAGTAAATTAATAGATATCATTACGTTCAAGCACGATGAACTTAAGCCGGACCTACAAGGTAATAGCATAAAATAAAGTACATTAAAATAGTTATTCACAGAGATTGCTTCACCATTCAGCGCTCCTCAGTTTCTTGTTAACAAAGCATGTATCAGGCTTCAAAATAACTGAACGTGTTGGTACGTAACTGGAGTTGGTGTTAATTAAGTCAATAAGATGGCAGCCAGGTAGGTAGGTAACCTAACCTATACGGTTAATTACACAAAGTTATAGATGAATACTAAGTTGCGAATAGGATAGGCATTCATAAAACGGTATAGTATTTAATTTTTTAACGACGTACCTAGTTTAGTTTCACTTATTAAATAGAGTAATCGGTTATTCCTACACAAGCTGGCAAATTCTTTCGTGAGACAACCTGTATACTGAAGGGATGGATCCGTCATCACCATAACCCTCACTTTGATAGCCTCGGTCATACCTATTAGCTTTGGGTGTCCATCTTGAACAATCGGCAAGAATGAGCTTAGAATTATTGTAATGATCAGTTTGAAGGTCAAACCCAGTGGGTTTCAGAAAACTAAGAGTCAAGGTTACGTTAGGTGGGTAACCTGGCAAAAAATGTGAGTAATAACATCCACAATAATTTGTTTATGATTGTTCAAAGAGAAGACTGTTTGTTATCAATCAGTAATCCATAGGATGTGGAAGATGCGTGAATATTAAGGTCAAAAAGGAAATTCATAAAAAAAGATAAGATTTCCAGTACATACCTACAACAACAAAATACCAACGATTCACAAGACATACGTGTACGATCAGGCATGCTGTTTCGGTAAGGGCAGTTAGGTTTATTATAGTTCTTTGTCTTGCTTTATATATACCTCATTGACTTTATGCGGTTCTCCACTCCAGATATCACGCCAGTGGATAAGCTGATGCAAATGGTTCATATAATTGTGCTGGCGATTGTGGTCCCGTTTGCTTCTCCGGGAGTCGGTCGGCGACGGCGGAGCGGTCAGAGACTCGCGTCGCGGGCGCCGGTTTGCGGCGGGGATGAGCATCGGCAGCTGAGAGTGCAACAAGCTCTCCGTTTCCGGACCTTCGTCTGATGACACACTATCCATGAGCAACCGCGTCGGCCTCGACCCGTGCGCCCCTTTCCCCGAACTACTTTGCGAGTCCTGCTTCCTCATTGTGAAGCTGTTTGTGCACTATATCGCCAGTGATAACAAAGAACAGAGCTTGAGTGAATGCTCGAATAATGATAACATTTCGCGAGTAGCTACGAGAGAGCGTCTGAAGTTGGCATGATACGTGTGGCTCGGACGACGGCGGCGACAAACTGCCTGCCGCTTCATTCGACTTCGTGCTTGTAGCGCGGTGCCGAGAGCACGTGGCTTGTTACGGCAGGCGATGTCAAAACAAATGCCACAATCAAGCAGCGTCGCCACCCCGTGCCGGCATCCATGCACAAAAAAATAGATACTAAGTGAATCAAATGTTTAAATTAGCTTATTCCAAAATGTTACTAATATTGAATTATTATCAAATAAATACTCATCATAGGTACATACCTTACTAATAAACAACAATCTATAATCAATGTAAAAGATAATTTGTTTGTTACATTGTTATGACCAACTGCTGAACCAATTTAATGAATTCTTAATTTAATACATAATTTTTATGCATAGACTTTATTTGAATTTTTTTTTATGATTAATTCCAGTTTTTGATATTATTAATTTTTGACATTTTTTTTTCATCTTTATATAAATTTGTACTTTATATTAAACCTAAATTACACTTTGTACTTAGTTAGTTTTACTTATTTTCTTTGTAATTTTTTTTACCAAATGTAAAGCGCCCTCTAGCCCAGCAAATTTGCAATACCGGAAAATGGTGAATAAGTCATGTACTTACTAACTAGTCTTAGAACCTATGTTACTTACACTTATATGTAAATAAATATCTTGAATCTTGAGTCTTGAATGAAATTTAATGAAATTGGATATGTAGATAGAGGGGTATATTTACAACCCGTAGAAGGTGAAAACCTGATGTCACTGAGCATTTTAAACACTTTCATATTAGATCCTACTGGAGTTTAAATCAATTGCTGGTTTCTTCATAAATGTGAAACTTAAATATTTTTACCTTAGGGCTAAATGAAAAGTCATTTCAGTAATATAAATTACCATACAGCAAATGAAAGTTAAAGCCGCCGCAGGATACAAATGTGTACGCTTTGTAGAACAAAAGTTTCTGTCTACAGCTTCGCTCACGATATACCCAGTTAAACTAATTTCGAATTTCAGCTAAATCTGTTACTGAGTTGAGTGGGAACAAACAGGTACTATCAAAAATTTATTTTTTTTGTGTTAGATTATATAAAAATCTAGCTAGGCCAGGTTTTCTCTCATAGTTCAGATAGGTACCTATTTATCTATGCCCAAAATTCCTTAGCTAGTACCTAATCTTTTGCCTACAACACTCACTTATTATCAATGTTATAATTTTCTGTTAGAATTGGTTTATTTCCATTTTTTAAATACTTGGTTACAATGTGTGATCTAGCTAAAATCATGTTTTGTGCACATCTCATTTCTTCTTGGCTTGTTTGGATGACACGACGTTGATTGTTTGCAATCTCGGGATAAAGTTCATCAAAACCAAGCTAGGGCTTCTTGAGCATATCGCAAATAATCAACAAAAAATGTTTGTCCCTAAGAATCATTATCATCATCTACAGTCCAACTTCACCCACTGCTGGGTTTAAGTTTCCCTATGTATGTTCCAATGTCCACAGTTCAAAGCTAGTCTCATCCAGTTTCTGCCCACAATCGATGAAATATTGTCCGCCTATCTTGTTGCTGCACAACAGATGTTTCTGTACCTCCAGCAATTGTTCGTCTATTTGCAATGTCTTGGCATTATAGTAATTTTCGGTCAGACTGTACGAGGATTAGTAGAATTGTTTGCTAACTTCAGAGGGACAAAGATCCGTTGAAATTACTATGCCTATTAACCTTGCAAAGACGACTGTGCTTTAATCCAAATCCTACTTATCCTATTGATATTAAAAAAGCGAAGGTTTGTAACAAAGATGTGAGAGATGTGAGATGTGAAATTTTGTTCCTCTCATGACAAAACTACTGAATCATGGATCCAGGTACACAAAGCATCACGATCTGGTATACCCCTTTCAAGTATAAATTTAAACAGCTGCCAGGAGGCTACCATATTCAAATGGCCAAAATCTTATACAAAAATATTTATACTTGGCAGGGGGATCGAACCAGCAATTCATTCAAACCATTATATGAATCAGACGCTCTAACCAACTGAGCTATCGTAGCGGTTCGCGATTATGACGAAATTATAATTTACAGAATATGTTTATTTTTTTGTCTAGGTATTAATGGATGCGTCATGTTTCCACTCGTTAATCTTATATGGATTAATTAAGTATTATTTATTCTAAAATTTAAAACATTATTGAAAATTCAAAAAAATAAGTAACTATCTATATTCTGTTACGTTAAATGGTGTTTTAATAAATTTGTTATAACTTTTGAACATTGTTTTATTTTTATAATCTGAATTTAAATAATTAGGTAACTTACCTACTACACTTACAACGTAATCCATTGTGTTAGTACTTAACAAAATAAAAAAAACAATAACACATACAGGTAATGAGGGATTTGAACGCAGTACTCTTTTAACGTTTAGATTAATGTCGGGTGTTGTAACCGCCATCGTCTCGTATAGTTATATGGTTTAAATTAAATATTCGTAAGCAAGGAGGAGAAGTCTTAAAAAACACACATTTGTGAAAAAAGTTGAGATCCACGAATGACGCCACGATGGTTTGAACCTACTAACGTTAACTAGGGGGGTTAACAGACTCTGACGCTTTCTGTACCATGAACGAATCCGCGGGCAGAAGCTAGACTACTTTAATACTAGACATCTAAATCAAATCTGTGAGCTAGATCCAATTAATGAGAGAGAGAGAACTTTTAAAAAAAGTTACGGCTCTAAGAACTTATGTTTTTAATGTGATGTAATAACCTGCCAATGGTATTGACACAAATTACTTAAACAAAGCAATATTTTACTCACCTGAACAACACCCGAAGTAAAAAATTCCGTATTCGTTCTCGCTTTTCCTGTTTGTTCCGATTTGTGTACAATGAGAAAATAGCACTACGTAACCCCCCCAATACATTCACATGATTAAATCAAAACAACATTTTAACACAAATTAACAAAACAAATCAAAACTCGTCAATCAATGTTTTCGCTTGTTTCCTTAGTTAGTTTACCAGGGTTGCCAGGTGTTGTTCAATGAATTCCCCAAATTTTTTACCCTAACCCCTTAGGGTATGAATTTCCAAAAATCCCTTTTTATTCGGTGGTTTTGCTATAAAAGCAAGCTACACTCCAAATTTCAACTTTGTATTTTCAGTGGTTTAGGCTCTACGTTGATTCCAGAAAAAGGCCTTCTCTTTTATATAATACAATTAAATTCATTCATGGGAAATACAACACAAAATCTGATATTATATCAAATCAAATTAAAGTCAAACTCCTTTCGTCTCGCCCACATCGTACCGCACAACACACTCCAACTCCAACTCCAAAAAATAAATCTAAGTTATGTAGTTAATATATTAAATCAAATTAAAGTCAAACTCCTTTCATCTCACACCGAAAACCAAAGTAGTTTATGCTATGCTATGGTATCGAAGAGCGTCAGGTATAACTAGTCTTTGGGAGGAGGGTAGCACAGAACAGATTATAAAATGGAAATGAAACCAACCAATATGAATCAAAAAATCAAAAAGCCCTAGGGCCTTCCATTCATAATATAGCTTAATATCGTCGATTTATTTTTTCAAGATAGCATAGATACGAAAAGTCTATCGCTTTTTTTTGGTCGCCCCGACACTCTCTGAGATAGTCTAAATGGCGAAAAATCGCCTAACCTGGCAGCACTGCACTTTACTGCGTCAGGGTTCTCGAACCTCAGAGCGCGATAACCATAGATTAAGTATATATATATAGATTTATAGTTTGCGTGACCACCCTAGTCTTTCTCATTTCAACTGCAGGGTTGCCACATAATTAAAATTTCCATAGATTTGGGTAAAATATACTGATAATACGCCCTCCGGCCAGGTGGTAACGATCTGCGAAATGCTGCTGGTAGAAGCTGGATGCATCGAGCTCAGGACAGGGACTCAGGCGCTCATTAGGGGAGGCCTATGTCCAGCAATGGACTGCTATAGGCTGATGATGATAATGGGTAAAATATAAATCTAACAAGAAATTAATGTCATGCAGGTAAAGTATTAATCTATCAATTAATACTGCAGGTAAAGTATTAATCTATCAATTTTTTCATTTACACGAAATTTTTTTTCATTTATAATCTACCTTCACTAACAAGTTTTAATGACTTTTGATAATATGTTAGGGAAGGAAGGATGTTTAGCAAATTTGATTGAATGCACCTACCTATATAATTTTTAAATCAAATCAAATCAAATTATATTTATTTGCATAAAAGTATGGTAATTACAAAGGAAAATCTTAAAGGCTATGTGGATCGCATACTTATACTTCATTACAGAAGCGTGCAAATATTAAATTGTTATATGTATATATGTCATTAATTATCATTAATATCGGTTAATTTTAATTAACAAAAATTAAGTTGACAATCGAGATTACTTAATAAATATATGTCAAAATGAAAACTAACCATTCAAATGAAGAAATAAATATAGTAAATTATTATTTAGTTTTAATACATTCAATTTAATCGTATAAAAGCATTTATCTACAAGCAATTTGTAAAGTCTTATTTTAAAAAGGCTAAGTGTCAAATCTTTCATGTCTTCGGGGAGACTATTTTAAATTTGAATATTTTAACGGACATGAATAAAGATATATTTTGCATTGATTTTTTACAGAATGGCAAAAATATCCTATTATTTATTTGTGTCCTAAGTTGTCATTCACGCATATCTTTATGTTTCTTGTATACGCTTTCAAAATTCCTATATACTAAAAAGAATAGAATTATAGGAAATATATTTTTATTTCTCCAAAACTTCAACATTTAGAAAATATGCTTTCGATTCTGCAATCATATTTTCTAAATTCCCTACTTTTTTATAAAACGCCAACTTTTTTCCCCAAGAGCTCGCAGTTTTGCGCGTATCTTCTAATAGCTTAGCAGTCCAACGCAAATTTTTTCCGCAGCCTTCGTGGTGTGTATGATGGTGATTTGCCCTAAAAACAGTAATCAAAAATTAATTTTGGTATTTAAACATAACAAATGTGATCTGTAGAAAATACGTACATAAAAGGCTAGCAATCTTACTAATATAATAAAGGCGAAAGGTATTGAGTATTGTTTATTTCTCCCTCACGCAAAATTTAGATACAAATACAATACAATACAATAAATTTATTGCTTTTACAAGGTCTTCATCGTTCTGGCTGGGAAATATAACAAGCTATTATGCTGCTGCTGATGATAATGATGAAACATATGAATTGAGGCATGGAACATATTGGTCTTCTTCTTCTTCGTATGAAGTAGTGGCCAACTCTGATGTCGGAATTTTTAGGCCACCCGAAAGCCTCCGACATGGCTAACAACTGAAAAAGCCGGGAAGAACATCTTAACGTGCCTTCCGAAGGGCGGAAGCGCTCAGATCTAAATGCCATCCAGATCACCCATATAAGTAGTGTCCTGGCGGAGTGTTGCTTAACCAAGATGAACTGCGAAGATCACCGGAGTAAATTACATGGTGTTAAATTGCATTGTGTTACAGGTTCTAGGTAAGGTATCTCACATAAACCCTGTCTAAGGGTCAATTTAGCAATATGGTTATATAGTAGGCAGACCGAGGCTTTGTAGGTAGTTAACTAGGTGTACCTATATAACAAATTGTCATTGCACATTATGTAGAGCTACACCAAGAATAACATTATAGGCTATTTTTTATCCAGGTACCATGCGTGCGAAGCCGCGGGCAGAAGCTAGTATAAAATCTTAGTGAAAACTTTTTGAAAACTGGAGCTAACATTAAAGTGTTTCTTTCCTGTCAGCCAAAGTCCATTGTAAATAAATAAATAATACGGGACGTAATCACACAACATCATGTAGCCCCAAACAGAACATGCAAACACTTGCCCCGCAGTGGGAATAGAAGCCACAACTAGCTAATTAAATTTGCGGGTACTTCGGAGAAGGCAAGCAGTATCTTGGGTTTCACTTACCCGGTTTTGATAAAATATAGCTTAGGCTTTTTGATACTTACTTACTGTGGCAGATTTAAATAATTGGGGGCATATAGGTGAATTGTCAAAAAATGCTGTCAGTTGTGACTGACGAATCCCGAACCGTTTTAAATCTGAATGATCCGTTGATTTAACGTAGCCTCAGTTCTCTAGTCTGAAATAAAAAAAAAACAATTTAAACCAAGACAAAAATGAACGAATTCTACCATTGTAGGTATGATAATAATAATAATAATAATAACAATAACCTAACATTTAATAGCACAACATATAAAAAATAATGAATTCTTTGGTTTTCGTGGTCTATTTTCCTATACATTCATTAAGACCTCGGTTAGTCAAGGTTGACCAAATATAGCACATGGCTTTTAAACGATAAAATCAGTATCAAAATAGACTTAAGTTTTTTATACTTACGAAGATTCACATAACTGGAGACATACAGGTGTATTTTCAGTTACCATCCATTAAATTACGTGGCCCTTTGGTTTTTTATCCTGAAATTAAAACGTCATCTTTAAACCGGGCTATGCAAATAATAATGAACCAAAGAAATTATATAATTTAAAGTTCTAATAAAAAATGAAACGACTTTCCTGTATATGTAATGAACTTATGGGGTGGGGAAGGGCAGGGTGGGAGTGAGGACTCTCCCTCTAAAAGGGGGAATCTCACAGTTTCTGAGAAAAAAATAATTAAGTTTTGAGGTTAACGAGACAAAAAAAAATAAACAATATACGTCAAAACACACTTCCGGGAGAGGGACCTATGACCTACGATCAGTTTAAAAACAGTTTCAAATCATAAAACATACATACAACGTCGGCCCTGAGTGTCGCTTCGTCCACTCGTCCTCGCGGGCTAGCTCCACTCAGGATCTTCCACGCGAATTTCTGGTTCCACATTTTTTATATCCAATCTACGCATAGGGACCACAAGACTACGTGGCATCGGGGTGATCTGCGTCAGTTCTGTGATATATATAGAACTTTTGCTACTCAAGTTGGGGTGTCCTAGAACCTACTGCTGCGGGAAGGATTTCCAGGTGGTTGTAAAAAATCTAATAACCGACTGTCTATTCAATGTATTACATTAACAACGAGAAATATAATTGTCAATGTCGAATTACCAAAAAATACCACAGAGGCCATAAATAAAAAGAAGAAGATCATATTTTTGATATTCAGTGATGAAAAAAAAATTGCCAGCAGTGTCATCAAGTTTGACGAAATTAAGTAAAAAATTTTAATTTTCAAATAATCATATCTCAAAAACTATTTGGTTCCGCACTACGCCATTTTAGATTTAGGCTTCCTAGATATAGACCTATCTGTGACAAAAGTTCCAGCCGCCTAGCTCACTACAAATAAATGAAAGTTGAGCCAAAAATTAATGTGCAGTGGGCAAAATTCATTTCAAATGCCGGCAACACCAAACAAAACAAAACAAAATTGAATTTCACTTTTTGGCTTATTTTCTTACAGATTTCTGCTCTAAATGTTGTTATTTATTGTGGAAGTCTAGTTAACAATCCATTTTTGAATAAATACCTCGTCAAAAGTAAGATACTTACGAATGAAAAGACAAATCCGGAATGTTTTGATCACTGCCACTTTTGCACCAAAATACACTACACCGATCCATTTTGATAGAGAAATCCATAACATTCATTTGTTATTATTGATTTACAATAGATGAAACATAATTTTTCTAGGTAATAATTTAGTTTCAAGCAAGTTTTTCACAAAATCTTCCGAAACTGCTGCTAGCTGCCAAAGTTTGTTTAGCGCAATGTTGCGCTAAACAACGAAAAAACCGGCACGCGATAAGGGACAGCAAATCTATAGTGCGGTCTCCCTTATTTGCATGTAGAACGCATAAGTAGTTCTCTTTCTTGAAAGAATGAGATGAATTATCTAGTCGTCTATAGCTTTCTCTGTCTAGGGCGATAACGGTAGAGCTCCACAAAAATCGGTATATTTGTACTCAAAATCGGTCTAAAACAAAAAATATACAATATTCAATCAACTTCGTTTAAAACCGAGTGTGCTTGTGAAGAACTAAGATTCTTTAGAGTGTCTTTCCCTGATGTAATATTATTTCAACTCTTACAATTGGCAAAGCTTACGCCTTTTCGACTATCTTGCAGTCAGACTGAAAATTTTTCTTCCATTTTTTTTCAATATTGTAGAAATTTTATTCTTTTTGCACTCGCGCTTGTACACGGTTCCTCGTCAGACGACATATTTTCAACTTATTGATTATAAGTTATAACTCATAGAAGTTAAGAAAATTAATGAAAAAATGAAATCCGAATTCCTGTTTCTATTGTGAATGGCAGTGAATTCCCGAGCGAAACCCCGCAACCCCTGATAACATCCAGTTGTAGTATTCCTTAAATATTCACTGTGGTGGAGGGGTGTAAGTGGTTCCATCCTCCATCAAGTGAAACCCAAGCCAACCTCACCTGCATGTGGTGCACCCTGCTAACTAACAAACGAAGCTCTGGCGGCCGGCTGATTGCGGCATAGCGCAGCCTAAAACACCGGCTACATTCCCTGGCTGCCGATGGGCAGCAGCGTCGGCGGTGCTAGAAGCTGTGCCCCGCGATCCCCAACCCGCATGCCCAGCGTGGGGATTATGGGCATATCCCCCTTCTTATTAGGGGAGGCCTATGTCCAGCAGTGGACTGATATAGGCTGTTGATGTTGTTGATGTTGATGTTGATTCACTGTGGTCCCTACTTATCATACTTTATTAAATAACGTCTACTACTACTATTTAGGGATTTCCCGTAATATACACCATAAATGAAAAGGACTGCCAACTTAAAAGTGTACAATCGGTAGAAAAATCGGTATATTATCCACGTATTCTCTGAAATCGGAGAAAAATCGTTGCATTTCGGTATTTCGGTAGGACAGAGCTCATATCGGTAGAAATACCGAAAAATCGGTAGGTTCGAGAACACTGTCTGTGTACATTTTTTTTTCTTCTTGGCGAGGCACTGTTTGTGCATTACCATTACTACTTCTTTTGAGTTTTGACTGACATTGGCAGTCCGACAGTTGATGACAAAGACAACTAGCAGTAGGGTCAGCGTTGCCAGAAGGTTACATTTGATACATTTCACGTATCTTTTGACCCCCTCACGTAACATGTAACAAATCCTTAAATTTATGGCAATTTACGTATCTTTTGAAACATACAAGTTTCTAATACAATGTTTTTATTGCAAACTGTTTACTTTTACTCCTTAACTGACTCCGAGATGGCTCTGAATAGAACGCACCGATGACAATATGAAACGTATCTCGTAAGGATCAAAACTCATTTTTGCTTGAGCGTGGACGAGCACGTGAGATTGCCTTGTTCGTTGCGGTTTCGAACGAAACCAACGAAACAAACAAACTTGGCTGGCTGATTGTTTCAGCGTTGCCAGAAGGTTATACTTCCTACATTTTTAGTATCTTTTGACCCCCTCACGTAACATGTTGTAACAAATTCTTATATTAAATGATAAATGATAAATGATATTTATTGTCTGTGGAACTAGGTCTAATTACAATGACCTTATAGCTATTTGTGCATCTCTAGTCCAACCTACCAGGCTTACAAACACTGAGGTAAAAAAACAATCAGGATTTATCTAAACACAATACAATTAAATAGGTATTTCAAATGTCAACTAATTAAAATTAAATAAAAGGAGAATAATAACAATTAATAGTTATATAATACAATCTAAAATGCAATGAATAATGTCAAAACTAAGTTAAAAAAATATTATATTAAAAACAACGATGTCGTAACACGTTAAACATCAAATTTATCTTTTAAAAAATCGTCAATCGAGTAATATGCTTTTTCTTCTAAAAGCTTAGTCAGAGATTTTTTAAATACACTCAAACTATCGACGGAACGAATTGACTAAGGGACATGGTTGTATACAATAGGCGCCATTGCAAACACACTTTTACGCATTAAAGCTGTTTTGCTTGGCTGATGCCGCAGGGTGCCCTCCCGACGACTGCCTATGGGGTACGGATCAAAGAGGTGAAAGTTACTTTTAACAAAAGTTGCAACTTCAATGATATATACTGATGGAAGGGTTAGATAGAATACGCCATTGCTTGAAAACATATTTACAGGTGTCAACTTGTTTAAGACCAAACATTGCTCTAATGCATCTTTTCTGAGCTATAAATACCTTAGTCTTGTTTGTAGAGTTGCCCTAGAATATAATACCGTATCTTATTACCGACGCAGCATGTCCATAATAAGCTGTGAGCAAAGCGTTTGTGTTAGCAATTTTTCCTAATTTATATAGTGCATATGAATATTGATGAAGGCGTTTGCAGATATTGTCGGTGTGTACTTTCCAATTTAATTTACTATCTATTTCAAGGCCCAAAAATCGTGTACATTCAACGTCATTTATTTCTATATTCGAGTATTGTATGTCAAGATTGTTTTTTGTATTAGATTTTTGCTGAAATGTCATAAGATATGTTTTAGTCAAGTTAATATGTAAATTATTATATTCAAGCCAGTTAGTAATTGATATCAATGTATCATAAATGTCAATTTCTAAATTCATTGGTGTGTCATTATTAAATAAAATTGTGCAGTCTTCTGCAAATAATGTCATATAATTATTAGTTATCTTTGTGACGTCATTTATATATATAACAAATAGTAGCGGGCCCAAAACACTTCCTTGGGGAACACCGTGAGTCACTTAATTTGTTCTTAAATCAGAAATGTGTGTAGTCTCACAGTGTGTTTTAGGACATATTCTTGTTATATGCGTTATTTGTTGTCTATTACATAAATATGACTTTAATAGGTTATAAGCATTACCTCTCACACCGTATCTATCTAATGTATCTAAAAGTAAATTATGGTCAACATGGTCGAATGCTTTAGTCATGTCCATGTAGAGACCGTAGGCAGTTTTCCGTTTATCAACTTTTGTTGTTACCCTATATAGATAGTCATAAATTGCCATATTAATGGTTTAACTTTTACGAAAGCCATATTGTTGATTTGTAAATAGGTTGTTCAATTCGAAATAATTATTTAATTTGCCGTAAATGACTTTCTCAAATATTGTAGAGATCACTGGGATTAGGGCAACTGGACGGTAATTATTAATGTCTTCCCTTTTCCCTTTCTTAAATAATGGCTTGATAATAAATTTTAACTTTTCTATGAAAATACCACGTTCCATACATAAATTAATTATGTGTGTAATAATTGGTGCCACAAAGAAGTTATTGTTCGGTAAGTAACAAAGTGAAACAAGGGTCTGTTTTATCATATGATTAAATACACTGTTTGACATCATAGATTCCCTTATTTTCCGCCATTTTGCTGACATCAATTTGCCCATCCCAGGATGTTGGGTTACTGATTCGAAATGCCAGGCTGGACACCTAAGAAACTTCACACAAAAATTATAAAGGTACTATATATTATACAGTTCATTCTTTATAGTTACTTTGGAATAGGTACACGACGTAAATAAGCATCATAATTGAATTTCGCACCACAAAGCTAACAAAAGGCGAGTAAACCTTGTCTATCCAAGACAAACCCTTAAAACAGGTATTTTTTAGTTTATATTATACCTACGGATACGATAATAGTACGTATTACGTACTAACATTATTTTCCATTCTCATCGTAGCCCATCTGGGCTGAGTGAAAGAATCGACCGCTGCCTGGCCTGGTGGTTCACTGAGTGCCGTAAATAGCGCGGGGTCATGGCTCAGGGTGCAGGCCAGGAACAAGTTATGAGTCTTGCATGGTTAGTATTTATTAATTATTAGGTTAATATCCAGATATCATTCGTAGCTTTCTTTTACATATTTTGTATTCACCTGCAAAAGAAAAATTTCGCAAACAATTTGGTTCGCTCCGCTCGCCAATTTGTTTGCTTACTTTTGGTTCTTTATCGCACCTAACTGCACTTAAATGTTTGACAATGCTCAAAACTACCGTACCCTACCCTAAAAAGTTTGCAACAATGATGAATTAAAATACAATCGCGTATTAAAAAAACGCAGCACGCTCCTCTCGCCGACTTCGTATTTTTCATCTAGTTTTACAGTTACCTAGGTGTTTAAAAAAATTGCAAAACATTTTCTTTCTCTTGTTTCTTATGTACACATTTACTAAAAAAATGTCGCGGCTCGCTACGTTCACCGATTTCGTTTACAGTTCGGCAGCAGTGTCTTTAATTTCCTAAGGGTATCTAACTACGCACTGTAAAGTTAGATACTAATCGCCCTTACTCACTGGTTACATTGGGTGTTGGTTCAGCTTGCGTTTATTGGCCAGGGCATCTCAGTCATCAGGGCCTAACGGCAAGGAGACGGATCCATACCATTAGGTCTATGTATTGACCGTAGATTATATGAAAAGAAAGCTTCCGATCTGCCAGTTAGATTTTTTTGAGGGGCCCCGGACCCTCTAAATAAAAAATTACCGAATAGATACGCCAATGCCTACCGACCCTAAAACACGTAATTAAAAAAACTACAGGATTCTTACTACGCACAACTATCAAAGGCATTGAAAATGTAATTTAGAAATAAAACATACGAGAAAATTTGACTTTATCGTATCTTGTAAAGTTAGCTCGAAAAAAAAAGTTTTTGGGAAATTCTCAATCAAATTAAGCGAAAAAATATTGAAATTTTGACCAATTTTCCTCATATCTATAAAAATACAGGCAAATATCACAATTTTATAAATCGGGGCGCTATACTCGATCAGGAAAAAAATATACTTTATATCTTAAAAACGATAATGTAACTTTTGTAGCGAAAATGTAACATTTCAGGAAACGAAACGTAACTTATGACTCAAGGGCCCTGGCAACACTGAGCAGGGTGATCAACTGATCAATCCGTCATTACAACAGCTTTCAATTTTATCGTTCTTTATTTTTTGTTTTGTTTTTCAATTCTATGTAATTTCTTAATCGAATTTATTTGATTGCCTTGTTTATATTGGATGGTGAAAATAATTAATATTGAATCACCAAAACTATGGCGTTACCTCAAAAAAGATACTACAGACAACGTGCGCATTCTAACCCTATAGCGGATCACTGCTTTGAATAGTATGTTTTCATATGAAAATGCATTTTATCGTGTGGCCTGTGTCACAGGAATTTGTCAGACAACCAGTCTTCTCTTGCATCGAGAAACGAGAATCCTCCGCGCTGTCCCCGCCGCTTTCAGCTATCACTATCACCCAACACACCAGTGCACAGTGTGATGACACCAAGTGATATTAGGGAACTCAATTTATAACTGGAAAATGGTATTTTTTCAGCCCTGTCCATCCAGACGAGTATGATTGGACAGCACTATATCCTGATATCAAGGATCACAAAAAAGTGGAATTCCTGGATGTTGGGTGTGGCTATGGTGGACTATTGGGTAAAAATAATCTATATTTATATAACACCTAAAAGTCAAATATCAACAAGCACTTATAATAGGTATACTTAATGCTTTGAGTGCTGAAAACACAACTCTCCATTTAGAGATGCTGTGCTTTGTCAAGCATGGCATACAGCATCATGTCTGAGGCCCGTAGTTAAATGTAACAAAATATTTTTCAGTAACATTATCAACAATGTTCCCGGATAACTTGATGTTGGGACTTGAGATCCGGGTGAAGGTATCAGATTATGTTAATGATAGAATCAAAGCATTGCGGATACAGCATCCAGGCCAGTATCAAAATGCAGCAGTATTGAGGACAAACGCTATGAAGTATTTACCAAACTTCTTTCACAAGGGTCAGGTAATTGAAATGAGTCCCTGAGAATTTTTCAATACACTTCTAGTTTGATACTACATTAGTATGAGATGTGTAATTTAATGATTTCACAATTTTATTTTATTTCAGCTTACTAAAATGTTTTTCCTGTATCCTGACCCCCACTTCAAAAAAGCCAAACACAAGTGGAGGATTATTAATAAATGGCTTTTGTCTGAATATGCATTTGTGCTTGCCGAGCAGGTAATCATAAGTTTCATAGTAAAGTGGATTTCAGTGTGTAAAATATTTACTCATTATTAAAATATTTTTAGGCTATTGTATACACAATAACAGATGTAAAGGATTTAAATGAGTGGATGGTTTCCCATTTTGAAGAACACCCCCTGTTTGAGAAAGTTTCTGAGGATGAATTGGTAAGAATAATAATTACAGAAATTAAAACTTATAATTTGGAAAGACCATCTAAAAAGATACCCTTTTCTGCAATGGGATGGGACTCCATGTTGGTCCATTATGCCTTTGGTTGGAAGGCCATAATAGACAAGCAATTCTTAAGTATGTAAATTATAAAGGTATATTTGTATATTTGGTAAGATAGGGTTATCTTACCAAAGGTACCTAAGTTCCGATAGTGTCTTACACAATTGATATAATTTACATGATTATTATTATGAGCCCTCAATATCCCACTGCTGGGCAAAGGCCTCCCCCCACTCTCTCTAATTTACATATTAGGTGGATATATCTTATTGAGATTCCAAACAGTATTTAATGATGTGGCCATACATAACAACAATCAATATTTTATACATTATTTACCTACATCATTTTATGTCTTTCCTAACTCTGTTTTCTATTTCAGAAGAAAGATCCTATTGTTGAAAAACTGTATGAAAGCACAGAAGAAGGACAAAAGGTAACAAGAAATAATGGAGAAAAATATCTTGCAGTTTATAGAAGAGTTGCCGCTAGTTATGGGAAATTAAACTCCACAGTTGGTAGTTAATGAATTTTAATATAATTATGTACATATTTTTATATATTATTGACAAGATTATCAGGGTAAAACCACTTAACTAAGATTTTAAAATGTATCAGATTTACCCAGAACATCATTAAAGCTTCGCATTTTCTATGTCATCATCAATTTTTTTTCAATAAGACTGACCCATCTACTCAGAGGGCGTGAAATCGTGAGGTGCCTACGAATATGCCCTGCAGCTGCTAAAAGCCAGGTCTTTTCCATCCAATTTTTATGAGACAAAAGAGAAAAAAGAAGAGCAGCCCATATTTCAGCCTGGTTAGGATACAAGTGAAGTCCAATTTTGGCTAGACGCAGTGCCTCAGCTGCATTTCCTGCTAAGTACTCAGCAATACTAGCTGTTGCATAAACATTTACCAGATTACTATTGCTAAAGTGGCCAGAATACAAAGCTTTCCTTGCACAGGAACTGGCTGCTTTGGCATTCATATCATTTCCTTTCAGGCAATATTGGGCCAAACAGAACCACATAAATCCATTACCAGGATAATCAAGTACAGTTTCACTGAGCAAACTTATGCCTTGTTCAACATCATCCTCACAAACACAGTAATAGGATCTTAGGAAGCCTATATCAGACACGAATTTTGATTCTCTTTCGTATTTACGCAACTCACTTAGAGCTAGTTTAGATATACTTTGCTCAGAATGAGTGATTCCCAATGAACAGATTGCAAGTAAAGAATAAGGTGAAGGCTTACTTTGAGATGCTTGTATACTCTGAAATAGCATGGTTTTTGCATCATTATGCCCTTTGAACATGTATATTATACCAGCCATGGCTACAAAGAGCTCAGACTTTTCATGTTCATCAGTACATAACCAATGGAGAGCTGTGTCATATGCAGCATAAGATTCTTCATACAGACCTTTTTTAAAAAGTGCCAGTGCTAAACCAACTGTTGAATTAAAACTTGCCTCAGGTATAGCTTTGAATATCTTTATAGCTTCATCATACTTCTCCAGTCTTAGTAAAATTCTTCCTATATTCAAGAGAATGATGCTTTTTTGATTGTCTTTTGAATATTTAAAAGCTTTTTCGTATGACCTTATAGCTGGTTTTAAGAGTCCAATTTTTTCCTGTAGAACACCTAGAATGTTGTTAGCACAGGCATTATTAGGTTCAAATTTACCAAACCATTCCATCAAATCCATGGCATATGTAATGGCATGGAGGTTTTCTATAGCGTATTTGGATTCAGGGTCATTTGTATGGGAATATTTATTCAAAGTGCGGCATACCCAGTCCGCATAACCGAGGGCACTTTCAGGATGGTAACCTAGCCGAGAAGCATGCCTAAATAAGTCCATTGCTTCTTCTTCACGTATAGCTTCTGCAATAATTGCCTGACCAATCCAACTTTGGGGATATGATGGAAGTGATGATTGTCCACGCCAAAAGCAGTAATTTGCTAACTTGTAAAGTTTAAGCTTAATATACAATGATCCCAAATTGCACCATATTTTGGCAGCTGACAACTTCTTTGTAACCATCAAAGCTTTTATAAAAGAATGTTGGGCTTGTTCATATTTGTTCAAGACTAGACAGATCTTACCAAGCAAATTCCAATTTCTCCATGAGTTAGGCTTTTCTTTAACACAAACTGTGGCTAAGTTGAAAGCTATTTGGCCATTTAGAACTTCCCTTGTTTCTTGGTAATACACAAAGTATGTATAGGCCAATTCATAAGATGTTTCCTGTTGTTTTTGTTTGGCTATGTATGAATAACAAGCAATAGCTTGAGAAATGATCTCACTTTTTGTTTTTCTCACTGGTTCAGTACCAGTATCGTTTGAAAGGTGAGGTAACAATAAATGTGCATATTGATCTGGCAGCTTTACAATGAAAACTAATGTGTCTGCTAGAAGTTTCCAAAAACAAAGATATTTATTTTGGTTCTTTATAGCTTCTAGCGTGTAGTCAACTGCATATTGAGCGCAATTTCTTGCAGAACCAAACATTTTTGCTTCTAACTTCTTTTTAGCTACCCTGATCCAGGCCTCAGATATGCCTTTTAAAGCTAAATGTGAGCGTGGATTTATTTTGATCACATTTTCAAAGGTAGTTATAGCTTCCTGATAGTTGGTGAGTAGTGAATGAATATATCCAATCTTTGTGAGGCAGTATGTGGCTTTAGTGGAATCTAGCAATATAACTTTGTTGTAAGCTCTAAGTGCTGATGTGTATGAGCCTCGTGAGTAGTATGCGTCAGCCAGACATTCAAAGGCAACAACATCATTTTTGTTATCCTTGATGACATTTCTGAAGTTAACAATAGCGCTTTCCCAATCTCTCTTGTTCAGATTATGTAAGCCCAACCTGAAGAAAACCCAGGGTTCTACCAAAGTAACACTTTTGGTAAATGTAGATAACAATTCAAAGTTCAGTTCGGATTGCTGTAGCTTTATATATATGTCACTTAAACTCTTCACTATTTTATCATCAGTATTATTTAAATAATAAGCTTTCTCATAGCATTTCTTTGCCTTAGTTACATCATTCTTCAGTTCACAATAAAAATTACCTAGATAATAGAAAGTATCTGCATGATCTGGATTAAGTTTGGCTGCTTTAAGAAGATGTATTAGGCAATCATTATACTGCTGAAGTTTCCAAAAAGATTTTCCTAAATAAAAGTTGTATATGGCATTTTCAGATTCAGACTCTTGTAGCAAACTGACTACTTCTTCATATCTGGTCTGTTTTAAGCATAAAAGAGCTTTAAGTTGCTTATAATATGCAGTATTTTTTAGATTTTCTATTATGTGGTCAGCTGATATATCACTTTCAATATAACATTCAGCAAGGCATGCTTGCTCTTCATGATTCAGGAAATCAAGAGGTATTATCTGAGCATTTGCTAATGCTTGCTTCCACTTTTGTTGTTTTGCCAATGAATAAAATAAAAATAATCTAAGTTGCAATACAAATTTCTCATCTTTTGCCTTAGTTATGAAGTTAGTTGCAAGTTTTTGCATTACTGGCCATTTCTTGAGCATCATGGTACATTTTATTATGAATGTAGCCTCTGTAACATCCGCTTCATTATAGTTTATTAGTGGTACACATTGTTTGTAGGCATCTAAATAAAGTCCTTTGTTGTAGGACACCATGCTGTTCAGTAGACCAGCATATTTTGAATTTTCTAGTCCTTCAATGATTACTTCAATTTTTTCTACATCAAAGCCATCAAAGGTCATGGTATCCACAAACTTTTTACATAACCACTGGCATACAAATTCTTTCAATGCTTTCTTTGTGAAAAATTCTAATTTCAAAAGATCATCAATGGCAGTATTTGTGTCACTTTTTTGTAACATAATCTTACACTGAAGCAGCTCTAAAGATTCACTTGGTTCATTGTTATACATATTGGCAAGAATATCCAAAACAGTAGGTAAATCTTCTCTATTACAAGGATTATCAACCTTCAGGAGTTCAATAAGCTGTTTTTCAGCTGACTTCTTCAGTTTATCATTTTGAACTTTGGCAATGTAATTAGCCAACAACTGAATTGCATCACTGTTTTTTAGTGTTAAACCTAACTCTCCCATTTTGTTGATGATTTCTTGGGTCTTTTCTTCTTCCATTTGAAGATAAAGCATTTCATTGTAGATAGCAAATAATTTCCGCTTGCTATCATCATCAGATTTTCTTTCATGGTATTTAGCTAGTCCATGCCATGCCAATGGATGATCTCTCTTACTAGTAATAGCTTTTTGGTAAGCAAGTGGTGCCTGTTCAGAGTCCTGAAGTGATTTTCCAAACAGCACCAGACCAAAATAATTTTGTTTATCTATTCGCAAAATATTTTTGCAACATTCTTGTGCCTCTTTGAAATTTCCATCATCAATTAACTTTCTGGCATCTTTCAACATGGTTTTTATATCCGCCATCTGGAACAAAAGTAAAAGTTAGTAACTACATACTAGGTCGGTGCTTATTCTAAATTTTGTGTAGCTATAGTGTTGGTAACTAAAAAAATCATAAATAATAAGTGTTGTACCACTGGAGAGTGAAATTTTCTAGTTTCCTAGTGGAGATTAATTAATACTATTTTAAAGAAATAATTGAATCTGATAAATGTTAAGACATACCTACCTAAAATAGGCACTAAGGGTCCTATCAGACAGAAAGCGTTCACACGTTCACATTCTGCGTTCTATGCCATAGAATTGAAGCATGAATTTGCGTATACCGAACTGAACACCTGCTGGATGTGGATGTGTATGTATCATAGTACAAAACAACGAACGCAGAACGCGAACGCGGAACGCTCGAAAGCGTGAAGGCTTTCTGTCTGGTAGAACCTTAAGTAAGGTACTGACTTAGCAAACCTATTGCTTAGAATCTATGCCATAGCAGAGTTTGATTCTCACAAGACAACAACAACAAACTGGGGACTTTGCTCTGGGGAGTTCTTCTACTGCCGACACACACAAGGTTAGAATTTAGGTTATAGGATGGAAGAGATGATTGGATAGATGTGTGACAAAAATAAATACGAACCACGAATGATGCTGGTGTATACAACGTACTCTTCACCTGGAACCAGCGACGAAGGCTAAAACCCAAGTATGGTACTCAGACTTGACTCATATTCTGATGCCTATGTTTTCACCTGGTTACACTGACAGAATAGGTAGTAAGTTTCTTTAAAAGTTGGTTATTATTATGTGATATGTGAATATCAAACAAATCTATTACCTACAAATATTTCTTGATTCTTCAGAAATCAAAAGAAATGTTGTTGGTTACAGTGTTGCCAGCAGTCAATCAAAAAAGATCCGTTCCCATGGTCTAAATAGTCCGAAATGCGACAAAAAAACCCGTTTTGTAATATCAGGTATTATTTGTAAAAAAACCTTAAAACTTCTAATTTGTCTTTCCCGCTTCATTATCAGACCCTGATCTCCTTATAACTATATGACATACAAGTCCAAGCTTTTGCCCGTAGGTTTGCTTGCTATACTTTTTTCTGGGTGAAAGGTAAGACCTATGTCCTTTTCTTTGCCCCAGACAACAACACCAACAACAACATCAGCCTATTCATTCCACTACTGGATATAGGCCTCCCATATAAAAAGGGGGATATGCCCATAATCCCCACCCTGCAGGTTGGGGATCGCAGGGCACAGCTTCTTACACCACCGACGCTGCTGCTATTCAGTGGTCAGGGAATTTAGTTGTGCTGTGCCCATTTTATAGGCTATGCTGCAATCAGCCGGCCACCAGAGCCCTGTTAGTTAGTTAGTAGGGTGCAGCACGGGCAGGAGAGGTTGGCTTGAGTTCCGAACCCCTTACACCCAAGTTACCGCTAGTTAGAATATATAGATACATTTAATGTAATTCCAATGAACCCAAATACGATACCTGTACTGTAAGTTCATGAGGAGTTAGATATCTTGCAGATTTCAGGTGATGCTGCAGCATAAGTTAACATGGTTCTTGAAATCTTTGAAGTAGCAAACGTTATTTCAAATGGAACCTATTAACGTTTAACGTTATTGCGATAGCTATAGATTTTTATCTAGATGTCAAAGTTTAATACACTCCCCGCCAGGGAAGCTGTTCCATTTCTATAAAAATATATAGTTAACGTAAACTTTGTATTATTGATCATAATGGGGTTTTTCATACTCAGGCTTGTGGATATTACTCACATTTTCAACAAAGTTGGTGAACGAAGCCAGCCACCAACTATTTTGCAGTAAGTACCATATTAGAGATAGACATACTAGACATACGTAATACTAGAGTCACTGACTAGAATATCCTATCCTAGATACTTATCCTATTGAAGTAATGTGAGGGATAGCAATTAAAAGTAGGTTTAAAATATCGGCGAGTGGAGCGAGCCGTATTTTTTTGTTAAGTAGGTAAATGTAACTAACCTAAAAAAAAAAGGAAATAGTTCAGTAGATCTCACGATTCGAAAAAATCCGCTGAGGTCCAAAAAACTCCGAAAACGGACCAAAAAGTTCGCGCCGGCAACGCTTGTTCAAGCAAGAGAGAGAGAGAGAGAGAGGACACAGATTAGGTAAGATGTCTTTCTCTTTACGGTCATGTCAGTAGGCTGTCATTTCAAATCAGTGCTGCCAAGACAATTTTGATGAAAATGGCTGTTATGTTTAAAAAAACCTTGACATATTATTCACCAACGGACTAAAACATTGAATAAAATTAATACATAGCAGTCCTCGGCAATGTTACTTTATATATTTATTTTAGGAACAATAACGAAAAAAACTAAGCTCCTAAGTGATGCCAGCCCCATTGTCCACGAATTTACTGTTTATATTTAAGGTAAGGTAAGGGCGGTGCTGGGTAGAACACTTTTAATAGTTTAGTTCAAGATTAGTTAAAATTAGAATTACGTTATTTTAGTTTCGTACATGACATATTTAATGGTAACATTTAGGGGCCAATTTTACAATCGTCAGTCACCACTATAAGTTTAGATGATTTGATGTTAATATAATTATATTTGATACTGGAATTTCTGTCAATTGAAAGATTGGCGCCAAGGGACTAATCAACAGTAAATACAACACTATTGGATGGTTTTTTGTGCTGAAGTGAAAGTAAGCTGTGTTGATTCTGGTAAATTTACATAAAACTTACAAATCGTTTCTCATAAAAGCGTTACCCAGACAGAATTCCTGCCCGTGGTTGTTATTTTGTGAGATTTTCATTAAACTTATCGGTAAACAAACGCGCCGGCGAAGTAGGGATGTGCTTTTTTTGAGGTCCGATCTGCGGATCAGATCGTGGCGTTATGTACGATCCATTACGATCCACAAAATTGGATCGAGCTTAAAAAACACATCCCTACTTCACCGGTGCGTATGTTTACCGATAAGTTCCGATCAGATGCATCTGATCCGATTTTCAAAAGATAGATCCAAAAAATCGTATTAAAAAGAATCATTGAAATTTATTACATTTACATAAATACATTACATTTATTCCAAACAAAAAAATAGCTAACCACAATTCAAACGCAGCAGATATTACATGGACCCAAGAAAATACTATTTGTTATATTAAGAAATAACTTTGCAAAATTCAAGGTGGGCACCTGTGGCGCAGTATAGTAGGTGAAGGTCCGCCTGAGACGCAGAAGCGCAACCTGCGTCTCAGTTTGATTCCCGCCGCGGAACAAATGTTTGCGTGTTCTGCAGATATTTGTTTTGGGTCTGAGTGATTTCTATGTATGATATGTATGTAATTACAAAAAAAACTGTTTATATGTAGTATATCAATCATGTGGTTCCTGTTCAGGCGAACGCCTTGTAAATTATAAAAAAAGATATATCGTCGCCAGTCAGCCAAATATCAAATTAATACTGTGTAAACGTCATTTCATTCAAGCAAAAACCATTGTACCTAACACATTGAGTCAATTAATATAATCTTTATTATCTTAATTCTACGTATTTTATTTATGGTTCCATTATATCCGCTAAAGATGGTGGTGGGTTCAATGAAGTTTGTATCGATCCGCGGATCGGATGGCATGGATTCGATCCGATCTGAAAATCCATCCGACTGACTTAGTGAATAGCCCCTCAGAGGGGCTATTCACTAAGTCAGTTGTCCACCGAAATGATGAGCACCGAGACTAGGTGTGCAACAAATGTACGTCAAATGATTGTTTTGGTATTCGCTAACTACAGTTGCCAACTAGGATGACGTCATCGGTATGCATCAATTGCGTTATAAACTGGGGCGTCTGGGTGACGTCACAGTGTACAACGAATGCCTGTTGGTTGTGACAGTTTCTATCGAAATTATATTTATTTGGTATTCCGTAACCAAAGTGGAGATCAAATTGGTAACCGACCTTCTTGGTATAAAGTCCTGCGAGAGACACTAGTCTGTAACAGTGTTTGGTGGGTTATGGGCACTGTACCTCACTGTGAGATAAAATAATATTATACCTAATTAACATAATTTGTTTTATTATCTCAACACAATTTGTTCTTATAAAGCTAGAAACAGTAATGTACCGCTTTACTAAAACCTACATTGTGTGACTGGTAATGAAATATGAATATTCAACATTTACCTACGGATCGGTAGGAAAATTAAATAATACTACTACCTATTATATCAGTTGCCCACCTCAATGTTATGAACCGGGCTAGGCAAAGATTTATTTAAAAAAATCCAATCTCTTTGGGGCTAGGTGGCTAGAATGTTATCTGCAGTTGCACACTGTGATGACGTCATCGGTTTACATCGAATATTTCTATCGATATCTTATCATTTGGTATTCAGTATCCAAAGTGGAGATCAAATTGGTAGTCGATCTCCTTGGTGAAATGCATTGCGAAAGGAACTAGTTTCTAGCAGTGTTTGATGATTGGGAAGTGATCGGCACTATTATTCGACTAATTGTTGTGTGAGGTAGTCTATTAGAATTGGTTCTGTATTTACATTATTTGTATTTTGGTAGTACAATATTTAAATGAACTTTTTGTCTGATATTTAATAAAATGTAGTGGCATTGATTCTTTTTGATTCCTTGTTTACATTATTGATCATAAAATCATTAGGATTTTTGATTTATTTGCCTAGCTATGTGACCTATCTCCAACTACTGATGAAACAACTGGCTGCCGTAGGTAGGCTTTCTTGAAGAGGGCTGTTGCGGTCGTGCCCAGCCCACGTAATGATCAGTGTCTGCTTTTTAAGTTGGGGTCAACCTTATGTCATACACAGGGTTCATATTGAGATAATAAAGGGATAAAAATGTGAAAACTTGTAATTTTCAATAAACTTAATTTGTAAATGGAACATACATAGAGTCTAATCCAGTATCTATATTAATCTTGCTTCCTTTTATAAACTAAAACAAAGATAGATTCAGAACAATAGCTACACGAGCAATTTAGGTAGGTATTCTATCTAGCTAGCTATCTTGTCGTACCTATTTTTGTTTTCGCACTGAAACCTAACTCCTTTTAGCCTACCTACTTACTCAAAACGTGAAGGCGGGTAGCGTTTAATTTATCTATGGCGAAGGTACGCTAATAATTAAAGATAGTCTTTATTCCCATTCGGTTGGTGGTAAAATGGCTATATTTTAATCAGTCGTATAACGTCGATAGAATACTAGAGACGTTCAGTGGCTTGCTGAAAGCCACCTTTGATGCATCATCTCACAATCTCGTACGGAATACCGAATAAATTATTTTTTCAGTTAAACACTCACTTCGGTTGCCCACCGAAGCTGTCAAATTTACGTTTGGCATTTCTTTGTTTACATTTTTATTCAAGTACGAGTTAAATTTCTCGTGGTTTGAGGTAAGGTTTGAGGAGACATAGAACCACCAAACCGCACCACATCACACCAGCCATTGGGAGTACAGTTCACTGGGAGATAATACCCATAATAATCCTACGCTGGGCATGCGGGTTGGGGATCGCAGGGCACACGTTCTCGTACCCGACACTGCTGCCCGTTGGCGGTCAGGGAATTTACCTGTGCCGGTTTGCGCTATGCCGCATACAGCCGGCCGCCAGAGCCTCATTAGTTTGTTATACAGCAGGGTGCAACACGGGCAGGTGAGATTGGCTTGGATTCCAAAGATGGAGGTTGGAACCGCTTACACCCTCATATGGTACAAGACTAAAGAACCATGTTCTATACTAGGTAGGCCTAGAAATTACCTAGTCAAGACAACAAAGCAAACAAATCCGGCTTCTACAATACTTTTCTTAGCACATTTCATCAGGGAGTTCCAGTTGCATTCTTGCGGCTCCATCTTCAGACCCTCGTCATCAAGATTTCATGGCTTCATGTCAAATAATTTTGCATTGCCATCCGATTTCCAAATGCATGCAAAATAGCTCATTCAAAAACCTCGAAGTAGGTTAAATTTAATTACCAATAACCTTAAGGTTAACCTAACAGTATACTTTTATCTATGGGTGAAACTAAATAAAAGATCAAAAATTAAATATATTTAGGATATTACTATATTTTCAGGTAAGTACAACCTTAGTAAACCTAGGTACGCCTTTTTCTGCTTCACGTCCTCGCCAGCAGAAGAAGCGCAAGTGTCTTGCTAACCTCAGCCATCGCTTCCGGGGCCTTGCGTCGAGTTCCAACGCAAGAGTTTGGAAAAATCGAAAGTCAATGTCCCTGACAGGAATGAGGTCGATAGGGAAGACTTTATCCTAGTGAAGAAGATACAACGACACTTCGACAGAGATTCGGCCCGCAACAAGCACACGGTACCGCCGCGATACCAGCCGACTATCAAGATCTGCCTCTCCCGTTTTGATGAGACGACCGGAGTCGGTGTCAGGGGTCGGTCCCAATGTCACTTCAGAGGCTGGAGAGCAGTAGAAATATTGGTTTCAAGTCCTACTCACTAGATTCTGGCAAAGCACATGGATGTAGGTACTCATGGATCCGAATTTCAGCCCAGTGATTTCAGCCAGCTATAGAGAAGCGGCACCGAAGCAGAAGCTATGGCGAATAGCTATGGGCTTTTTTAATCATATTTATATGTGCCTGAAATAAACGATTATTCATTATCTTATTTATTTGTTTTAAAGTAAATGGAGCGCTCACATAGATGGGTTACCAAACAGACTTGGTTCTACAGCTTAGGCAGTAGCTAGGATCTTTTAACAAGGCTTATTAGACCACGCGGTATTCAGTCTGTCTTAATAAGACTGTCTTCGCACTTAGAGTAGTGTAATAAGAGTAAGCCACTAAGTCGGTCATAGTAAATCTAGTAAGGCAGTCTTACTAAGACAGACTGAATACCGCGTGGTGTAATAAGCCTTTTTCTGACGTAGAATCAGATTTGTTAACTAGTTTATTTCAGCTACTTCCACAGCATTGTCTTACAGCATTGAATTGTGGGAAAATGTTGTAGATATCAAGACCATATTATTTTGTGCTGCAGAAGATGGCTGTTTGTTTATTGAGCCACTACTTTGCTAGGCTAACGAAATAATAATTGAAACACTTTGTCTTGAAAAAACAATGTTTTATTGCTCCTTACTTATGGCCGGTTTCTATATTATACCGTTACCGATTACGCCTCGTTTTCCCTTGAAAAACTGTCAAAAATTGACAACGAGGCGTCGAAAATTTGACAGTTTTTCAGGGGAAACGAGGCGTAGTCGGTAACGGTATAATATAGGAACCGGCCATTATTAAGCGTACACTCAGGTAGGTAATTCTGAGGACGGAAGGTAGTCCACCAATATTCAGGTAGCTAAGCGCGGTGCTTAGCTATAGCTATCAAAATAATCTCGATTGGTGTTCTAGTTATTAAATGTGAAACTTTGTTTGGTTGGATGTATGTAGTCGAGAGACTAGTTGCCCTCGTCTCGACGCATAGGGTCGTTTTCTTGTCCCGCGAGTATTCTTTCGATTGCAGACGCGATACTCTCCAGCGCAGCGCAGCCATTTGACGCTCTTCAACCTTGAACCGACTTCACTCTAGATCGTAGGCCCAAAGCAACGGGGTAGTCTCCCATTTTGAAGAACTATAAAAACAAAATATGTGTTAAATGATAATAATATAATAATAATAAATAGTGGATGTAGAGATCCAAAGATCGGGCTTAGTCGCGCTTTCTGGAAAAGGCATAAGTCCAGCGGTATTTTAATATTTTGACATTCATTAAGGACCAGTGGCTTAGCCAACACTAAATTGCATTCCGATTTTGGTTTTTAATAATGAAAATATGGAAGAGACATCCTCTTTGAGGTAAGGGACGAATAGCCAGCTGAGCTGAGACGCAAGAGGTAGTGGTTGCGGGATCGATTTCTTCTGCAAGACAATGTTTCCATGATCTGCAATTTTTTTTTGTTCCATGTCTGGGTGTTGTGGTGGGTGGACTCGTAGTTTCGGATACCCACGAAAAGGGAAGGATTTGATACACAGGAGAATATGATTGTGTTGGGTCAAGCAATACTATGTTTCTATCTGCCTGTTGGGTGTTTCTTTAAGTTTACTGTATACTTAGCTAAATGTGTTAAGCAGTACCTGTGTAAGCCTATTTATAGTAGGTATTATTAAGTCTTATTTTTTATAAATCACTTTTCACAATACAATCACTTTCCTTATAATGAAATCTCACAAAAAAATGACATTCATGCCGTCAAACGATTGTCAAAACTCAAAAATATTATCGATAAAACAATAGAGACGTCCGGTGATTTTTTGAAAGGTACCCATACATATCGACTGTAGTGAATACCGAATAAATTATTTTTTCAGTTGCCCACTCATTTCGGTTGCCAACCGAGAGTCGGTTGTACACTGAGCTGTCAATTTTACTAAATAGGGGGGCTGACCCACGATCCAATCTTTGAAAAAATCAGATCGGCGCATCTCTACGGCGAATGGTAATGTTTTGTTGCGTTGTTGTGCCGCCCAGCCCCGCGCCCTCCATTTGTTTTTCTACGTGATCTAACAAAAAACTCGCTGACTTGGCAGTATTGTTTTACGTGGTGTACGGTATAAATGACAATGTCATGTTATTGTATATGTCATTGTCAATTCAGTGTCAGAGATCAGTCCCAGCCAGCCGGTCAGGATTTAAAAATTATTTTTGTAAACAAATAGTAGCGTCTCGGCGCGTGTTCCTAAGTTAGTTTGATATGATAAGAAACTAAAATAATGACTACTACTGAGATGCTTGCCTCGTATATAAATAAACTAGGTATGAATATTAACATCCTTTAAAGACCGGGTGCACCAAACAAATAGTTTGATGGACGCGTGTTTTCCAGGCCATCCACTGAAAGAAATTCGCGAAAGGGCTCTTCAACTGTTAATAGCTAAGCTGCGGCTTGGTTGGGAGTTAGATGATGAGCTGTCTGGAACTAGGCAACTGCTGGAATCACTTATTGCATGGTTCCAAAGCAGTTTGCCGACTTTACAGCAGGAGGCTTTGGAACTACTTTTGGCTACCTTAAAGGTATTTACATGCTGTGGGTTTTTAGGTACAGCTATATAATTGATATCTAATTAAATATATATTCCGATTAATTTAACATATCTACATGGTTCAGCCTAAGTAATCTGTTTTACTGTTGCCAAATAAAGGCTAGTACGCCGTGTGAATCAGCAGTAAACGAGTTATAGGACGACAACCATGAATTTTAACTGTCCAATCAAATCTATTTTTTAATTTTTTTATTTACTATTAAGTTATTTAAGTTAGTTAAGCCTTTTTTCAGACAAAGACTGGAGCTTACATAGCAAGAGAGTTGGGTATAAAAAAAATACTTTTAAATCTAAATTCTGTAAAAGATAAAATTGCACCCAATGCCATGGAGGTTTATGATGATGTGGTTGATACGCTGAGATTCATGAATACTGTTGAGTCAGAGGAAAATGTTATGATACCAAGGCTATCAATACCAGATATTGCAAGGTTTGTTTGTCTATGATTCTTCTTCCTTCTTTGTATGAGTTAGTGGCCAACTTTGGTGATGGAGTTAAAGGCTGCCCAAAGGCCTCCAACATGGCTTAATAACTGAAAAAGATGGGACTAACAACTTCATATGCCTTCCGAAGCAGGGAAGAGCTCAAAAAGATCTAAATGCCACTATATGGTCATCCAAGAAGTGACTGAGTGGAGTGTTACATAACCAAGGAGATCTACAATGATCACTAAAGTAAGCCATGCCATGAGCACTTAAGTTATTTTAGTTTTTTTATTTACTAAATGTCTAAAATTTTCACTAACTTCTGCAGCCCGCTTCGCTCACAGAGTACCTAGACAAAAAGTAGCCATGTATATGTATATTATTCCTGGTCTAGAACTGCAAAATTTCAGCTCAAACAGCTCAGTAGTTTTGGTATGAAGCAGGAAAAAACATTTGACATCTTTTTTTATAAATATTTGCCTTTTTAATATTAGGTTGATAGTAGGCGATAACTATTTCCTAGAGTCCTAAAAATTTGCTTATTCACTTTACAGTTCAGAAAGTGGAGCTGGTTCAAGCAGTGGTTATTATAACCTGGATCCTAATCAGACATCTAAAGAAACATCTATTAGTAATGGAGACTATGAAACAAAACAAACAAGGTAATATCGCATAGACAAGGTTTGGAATGCATCATCAACGACACTGTTGATAATGCATGTTCATTAAAAACAACATGTGTTCATAAATGAACAGGGTGTACGGGGTTCCAAACCCCATCTTCGGAACCCCAAGCCAACCTCACCTGCACGTGGTGCATCCTGCTAAACAACGAATGAGGCTCTGGCGGCCGGCTGATTGCGGCATAGCGCAGCCTACATCGGCACATCTAAATCCCCTGTCCACCGACGGGCAGCAGCGTCGGTGGTGCGAGAAGCTGTGCCCTGCGATCCCCAACCCGCATACCCAGCGTGGGGATTATGGGTATATCCCCCTTTTATTAGAGGAGGCCGATGTCCAGCAGTGGACTGATATAGGCTGGTGTGGTGGTGTGGGGTTCATAAATGATCAACAACACTGTGGCTCCTGCTTTAGCTTTGAGCATTTGGCCTTTTGGTTGTAGTTACAAAAACAATAAATTAAAACTAACACTAAATTTGTCAACATAGCTCAGAGAATTTGTAAGCTGGAGTGGTAGTGGGATGGCCATATCTCCCAACGAACTGATAACCATTGGGGTAGACGAGTTCTTGAGCGGAGACCGTGGCTTGGCATACCAAGTGTAGGATACCCTCAGCTTAGGTGGAGTGACAATCTATGTAAGGCTGCTGGTAGAAGCTAGATGCGTCGATTAGGACTCATTCTCATTAGGGGAGGCCTATGTCCAGCAGTGGACTGCTATAATCTGATGATGATGTTGATCAGCTCACTTAACACTTTAAAAACAAAATAACCTTTAATTATTTTAGTGACAAATCATCACATGGCATACGAGTTTTGCTGTTCCCCTGGGTGACCCTTTGCTCATCTGATTCCAAGACAATGCTGCTCATTGAAGATGCTCTTAGACTCGTGAAATCCACCCGAAGATGTTGCAGATTCATTTGTGATGTCTTTTTGAGGGACTTTCCTGCAGAGATATTTCTGAATCGGCCAGGAATCATCAAGGTTCTGTATTTGTTTATTAGTTCTACCAACATAATATACACCATTCCAATAAATTAAAAATTTTGATAAAATAAAGTACTAGCTAGGTGTTATGATAATATAGGTAACATATACCTATTAAAATGCACTAGGAATATGAAATGTTTGCCATTTTTTTGGGAAAATAAAAAGCTTTACTAAATGTCTGACTAATTCAGTAGATTTGGGCTTTGATTCTCAGGAATAGAGATGATTGTCACGTTAGACAAAAGAAAAAAATACAACCTCTTGTCACGTTAGACAAAAGAAAAAAATACAACCTTTTTGCGTTAGACATATATTGCAAGAGCTATAAAATTTCACATAGAATTTCGATAGTTCTCGCGACATCTGATGCCCCATACAGACACGTGCGAGGCACCTCTTAGAGGCTCTCGACACGAGTCTTGGCGAGTGGAGGCTGCAGGAGTGCTAGCCATCCACACACTCGATTTATTCAGTTGCCCGCTACGTCTACAACAAGAGGGGCGTGATTGAAGTGTCTTGCGTCTATATCACCTAAAACACAAACACAAATCGTTACTCTAGGCTAATCTATGTTATATTACTATATTCTCTTCCTCCCGCGGCTTCGCTCGCGTGGTACTCGGATGAAGACACTATCCAGTGTTTTAAAACATATATAAATTGTAGATCCTAATCTATGATTAAATTGAAACGTTTTTTTTTTCAGAATTTAGTGGCAATAGCTGAGGGCAACAATAGCCGTCCCAATGAGGCTCTACGGGTCTTACTTTGTATTACAAATGCTCTACGTAAAAGACTGTTGCAACTTTCATGTTTGGATGTGATACATGAAGACGATAAGGTTAGCTTAGAAAAATATCAGTCTTATCATATTCAAAACTAGCTTCCGCCCGCGGCTTCGCTTGTGTGATACTTGGATAAAAAGTTCCCTTCAAGTTATTCCTAGTCTAGAACTAAATAATTATTCGTCTGCAAAATTTAAGCTTAATCCGTTTAGTACTTTGAGTGGGAAAGAGGCACAAACATTTCACATTTCATTCACTTTCATACAACAAATAACACTATATCAGTCTACTGCTGGGAACAAAAATAGGCCTAAAGGCCTCCTATAATTATTATTAGATACAGCTTCTCTCACCGCCGACTCTGCTTCATGGGAATTTAGCTGCGCCGGGGTTCGACTGCGCAGTGCCGCAATCAGCCGCCTGCCAGAGCCCCGTTTGTTAGTCAGCAAGGTGCCCCACGCACAGGTGAGGTTGGCTTGAGTTCGGAGGGTGGCGGTTTAAACCCTTCACCCCTATAAACTTTCCTTATGAGTAGCATGTTTTACGGTATCCGATATACGCCGCATTCAACACTACAAACACCCACTCGCTATAGAGCGTGTTGACTATAGATGACTATCGTCTGTAAGAACGACAGCGGGAGCAAATGTATGAAAATGCTTTCGTGTGTCGTGACGACAGATTTATTTAATTTAACCCTCCTCGTCCTACTGCTCACTACTGGGCATAGGTATCCCTCCCCCATAGACTCCCAAGCTACCACCTCTTTTGAAGACATCGCGCCGCCAAGGCATCCTCGGCCGACCCAGACACCACTGTTCCTCAGATGACCAGGCTGTGGTGGTCGCCCACCTATTGGAAGATATCCGGCTGACGTTTCCCGCGGATCCGCAACACCGTTCAAGGAAAGCAACGTGGTGTTACGCACTGGGTCGTTATGACACCGATAATGTTACGTTCCATGGCTCTCTGGCAGACAGTTTATCATAAGGAAGTTAAACCTTTGTAATTAGAAATCTGCAGCAATACTTACCAATAAAGCCCTACACGGTATAAAATCTTAGTCTCATAACAGCTTTCGGATGACCACAAAGAAATAGAAGATGGAGTGAATGTGGAACTGGAGCAGATTACCGAGGGCGCTCAGGAAACACCCAAAGAAGATGGTTTGGCTGCTTTGAGGCAGTTACCAGCACCATTATACGCTCTGGATACATTGCACACAGTTCTGTCGATAATGGCAAGAAGTGTTCTCGATGAGGAGGCATTGAGTTTGGTAAGATAAGTATTTAACATAATTTACCATCTTAAAGGTGGTTTAGATGGTTTGAGCATGTAGAAAGGATGGATGAATGAAGATTAACGAAAAAGTATATGTGGTGAGTGTGAATGGAGCAGTTGGAAGGGAAAGACCTCGACGTATGTTCTCCGATCAGAACGGGGATGTGCTGGAAAAGGCGAGTTCAAGCGTACCCTAATTCGACAAGAATGTATGAAGGATGTGATGAGAGTGAAAGAAGCAAAGGAGGTAATTGCATGGTACACAGTGCGTGGAATATGTTTTTAGATGGAGTAGCTTGCATAGCAGCTATACTATTTTCACAGCCTAGACGGTCACACAGTACAGGAAATATAACGACCATGGTTAGTAGGTAGGGTTTATTAGCAACAAGGAGTGTATCGAAATCTATCTTCATTCATTTATTTGACGCGTTTCCGCGATTCAGATAGCATGTTTGTCCCGGATTTTTAGTAGTTAACTATAATGGAAACGAATGAACAAATGCATAAACACTTGCAAATCCAATCTGCTAATAAAACTAGAACCTCGTTAAAAATCGTCTCAAATTGTGAACTATTTTTATTGCAGAAGGAACTAAATTTATGTGTATGTTTGGTGGAATCACTAGTTCAACTTCTACTTGATTGTGTCACTGACAAGTTTTGGACTGCAGACCACAACTTCAAAACACACAGAGATATTTCACACAAGAGCTGTATGGTGATGCGCTTATTGGGAGATATTTTGATGAAGTACAGGTAAATTATAAGACGAAAATTCAACTTCAAAGGTTCTTTTTGTAGTAGTAGAGTTGTTTGTGAAGGGCTCGTCCGGGGAAGTACTGCCACCATGCTTATTTGTGCCGTGAAGCAGGTTTGCTGTGTTTCGGTTTGAAGAGTGTGGGTGCCGGTGAAATTACAGGCACAAGAGGCTTATCATCTTCAAGCCTCAAGTTGATGGACGCAGGGCGTTGCATCGTAGGACACGTTCCAAAAAGCATGATCTACGATGAAATGCTTTGTGATAGGTAATGGTTACCACTTAACATCTGGTGGACCATGTGCTTGTTCCATCTTCAAGTACCATAAAAAAAAACCTTTGCAAAAAAAAAAACGTAGACCCCGTTATTATTTGATTTACCCATACTCAATTATATCTAGCTTCATGCTACACAGTCTAATTATCTAAACTATCCTTTATTGGCTGGCTCAGACTAGCACAGGATCTTGATCCTGGCCTTTACCCAACATTGCGTCGAAAATGGCTGACGATGATGATGATGATGATAATGATGAAACACTTTTTTATCAAAACAACAGCATTGGTGGGACCAATAGTTGTTATCATTCTAAACTCTATGTCTACCTAAATAGTTAGTCCAACAACTAAAGAAATCTATTTTTTTATTTCAGTAAGTCTTTTTACGAAAATTCTGACAGAAGCTGTCATCGCATAGCTTGGTTTCGTCTAGTCTCCTACAGTGAGAGACTGTTAGACTGGACACGAGAATCCGCCCTGCCGCCCGCGGTTATAGTCGCCGCTTTACAATACGCACAAATTGATCCTGCAGTGGAGCTATTCTATCCGGACTTGAGCAGACGTATAGCTGTTGTTTTACAGGTAATTTAGTACTTTTTCATTAAGGAATCGTCTGTGGAGAGTTCTGAAACGAGAGTATATACCTATTATGATCTCGAAAATTAAATGTTAGCCTATCATACAGCTATATGCGCTAGACAGTTCGTTATTTGTGGACATTACTAAGATCAAAGATTACGTAAAATAATTATTTCTCTGTAAATCTATTGCCGTCGATTAATTATTGTGTACAATATTATTTTTGTGTAAACTTGCTTATTATTTCAGAGCACTCGAATATCATCTGATCAAGAATACAAAACGAAATACAAACAGTTAAGAAAAATATGTGCCAGCATGGAAGAAGCTGTAAAATTTATTAAGAACAAAGACTCCTGTCGAAATACAAAAAACGCACTGACTTGCATTAAGAAATCGCTTCCTATACTCGAAATTTTCCAAAGCGAAGCTTTTTTGAATGATATTGCAGATTTCTTGCTTCTCAAAACTAAGAATTTTGACCTTAATGATAGTGACTGGGCAACAGCGCGGAGTATAGCTCTAAATCTGATGGCGAATAATGTTGAGTGGGTGTCGGCGAAGTTTTATGGGTTTTTGGCTGAAATGATCAAGTCGGTGTTGATTGGCGATGAAGCTCATCAGATGGAGAATGAAAAGTGTCTGACGTTGCTGTGTGACGTCAGCATACTGACCGAGATTTGTTGCCATGGATTGTCGGCAAAGTCGAGTGAGGTATCTTGTAAAACGTAACATTAAAGGCCTCAGTCATGAACTCAGTGATTGCGGGGCGGCCGTGGCAACACAGACTCGGTTTCAAACCCACCGGGCAAATCGCGCGGCGCTAGAGCAGCGTAGTGTTGCGTTATGTATGAGAAATTAGTGACTTTGTTCGCTAACCAAATGTCTAAACAGCGACGACACATAAAATCTTTTTCATTATATTATTGAAACGTCGGTTTTTCAAAAGCAAAAATAAAATTCACAACACTACTTCAATGCAGACACGCGGACATACCGCCAATACCAGTCTATTGGGTGCGCATCAGTCGTACGTCGCTCCCCGCGCCCTTGCCTTCGAAGCCAATTCCTTAGAAATATATACATTGAAACGCGCCCCTCCCCGCATCTTCGCCTCCGCCGCCCCGCGCCCGCATACTTCGTATCCGTAGCCTCAGACACACTACAAACCTCTACATAAAAATATACATCATCATCATCATCATCAGCTTATAGCAGTCCAATAGTGGACATAGGCCTCCCCTAATGAGCGCCATTGCGCCCTGTGCTGAGCTCGACGCATCCAGCTTCTACCAGCAGCCTTACGCAAACCGTCACTCCACCTGGCCCGAGGGCGTCCTACACTACGTTTGCCGAGCCGCGGTCTCCACTCAAGAATTCCTTTGCCCCAGCGGTTGTCGGTTCTTCGGGAAATACATACAAAAAAAAATATACAAAAGTCCACAATTAAGTAACATCTCTATCGGGCTATTCTGCTTATATTAAAAACTACTTGACTTGATGACGTGGTCAAACATTTGAAACTTTTTGGTTTCAGGTTCAGGAAAGCGCATCTGAAATAATGCTCTATCTACTACGAGGTCGTATGGCCCTGAGCGATAGTTGTTGGTGGCGGTTGCTAGCGAGTTTGTTGCCCGTTTTGCCACTTTTACACGTCTACGCTGCCCATGATACTCTTCTTGGTAAGTTAACTTATCAAAGCTTTTTGAGATAGACGAAATATAAATAAGCGCCTTTCATAATCCAAATGGCGTGCTGTAAAGTTCAAGATGTCCCTAGGCTGATTCAAAAAAAAATGTATTACAAAAGGCTTGTGTTATGGGAATCCCATGACAGATAAACTACCTTCATGATGTGTGATAGTGACTAGCATAATTTATTTATTCTAAATATGGAGAGGGCTCAAGACCGTTCTTCGTGGAATTCCTTGGGGGAGACCTATGTTCAGCAGTGGACTGCTATAGGTTGTTGATGATGATGATGATGATGTAAATACATACGAACATAAATACCTATTGAAATACATTGAAAACACCCAGACCCCAGACAATTCCACCATGGACTAGCAACAAAAGTCATTTGCTGGAATCCTTAAAGTTGGTTTATTATTGTATTACTTTTAAGGGATTTATGAGTTAAGTTGATGTTGTTTATAGCTTGCCTTATCCCACTGCTGGCCAAAGGCCTTTCCATAAGTTAAGTAAGTAAGTAATTTTTTCATTGGTTACAGGCCAAGCTATATCCAAATCTTTGGATTGGGATATAGCAGAGTGCATGGGAGTGAGCAAATCTGAATTGATAACTGGGCTTGTGCGGCTAGTCTTCGTGAAGTGTGTAGCGGTCCAACTGGATGCAGCTCATACTCTTTGTCGGCTTTTGCGTAAGTTTTATTAAGCTACACTCACAAAAACATAATTTTAAGAGACAATTTCATTCTTATTTATACTCTAGCCACAAACGTGGAAAAAAATGTCTGCAACAAAACTCGGCGCACGCTGCCTATAGCACCAACATTGAATACTTTTCAAGCTACATAAGGTCTATATTGATTTGGAAATATTTCATTTTGATGTTTATGTATGCCAACGACGTTCGGACGATTTTTGATAGTTTTCACTTGGAGACAGAAACTTTATATAATACTATCTCGATGATGGTTTCCTGATTTCTTAAGTGACAAGATAAAGTATATCCCAACAATCAACACCAGGCTATATCAGTCCAATGTAGGATATGGGCCTCCCTAATAAGGACGGCAAAGTATATTACTTTCCATTTAAATAGACTTCTGTCTACGCCAAAACCTTTATTCTAACTCATTGTAACATTTATATTTTAGACGACGAAAGATATTTACCTCCAAAAGAATCACTGCGGGCTGACGTGCTTTTAAATGCACTGCGAAGGATTGAGCCACAGGACTTCAATATTGATCTTTCGAGCTCTCCAACAAAAAGGCCACAGGTAAATTACACAGGTAAAAAGAGCCGGAATTTGGACCCTATGATGAGTATTGTAGCTTAGTGTGTACAACATTTTGGGTTTAAATAACTCTTTATAGCCCGACTCTTAAGTTACTAATGACTTGGTTTAACACTCATTATACTATAATAGCGATTAGATGAATCGAGACCGACATTGTCACAATCTTTTTCACACTGTCCTGAAAACTCTATGCACAAAACGCACGGTTAGATTCATCTCTATTTACTAGTCAATAAACAATGTTTATAAAATAGAGTTTAATCAAACGTCAATCGAGAAATCGCACAACTATCATATCTACTTCTTTCATTCGTCAGAACACAACTCTAGACAAAACGCAACATTTACTGATCTCATGAAAGATGTTATGACTCTCATTAAAAATTTAATTATTTTGTTTCTTTTCCTATCTACAATTTTGTCATTCACAGGCCACTGGGCTAACCCAAATCCTAGACGTGCTCAAGCAAGACATAATCCTAGACGAACACGGTTCTGAGTATGTAACTCGTTCCACTTTTCAACCGTCTTTGGAACCATCGTTACGGAGAAACACATTACAGCAACTAGCTGTTATGATGCGGCAACAGGACTTGCACGAGACATTCTTGCAATACGATGGCTTGAAAGTCATTGTTGCTATACTCAGGTAAGTAAAGTAAAAATCTCTTTATTCAGTAGAAACTTTGAAGTACACTTTGAATCGTACTTTTATTAACGTACACCATTTGGTAACAAGGATCAAACAGAGAAGAATTGCTAGAAGCTCTGCTTTGAGGTAAATGTTCTTGGTTAATAGTTTATCGAAAACTCCCTTTTAAGAAGACTAAGAGTCCGGATACTGAAACGCAACGCAACCATTTGCGATAGTTTCAAGCATTTGAGATGCCCCGCTACCCTGTGACTGTAGGGCGATCACGTCCCGTAAACATTTTGACCAATAACAAGATCAACAATGTTGATAAATAAATAAATAAATTATGCAGAACGTAATCACACAGCATCACGTAGCCCCAAACTAAGCAGAGCTTGTATTATGGGAACCACATGATTGATATAATACACATATAATTTTTTTTTGTAAATACATACATATCTTACATAGAAAACACCCAGACCCGAGACAAATATCTACAGAACATGCAAACATTTGTCCCGCAGCGGGAATCGAACCCGCAACGTTCTGCGTCTCAGGCGGACCTTCGCCCACTGCGCCACAGAGGCCGTCAGATGATCTTCTTCAACAAAGTTGATCTTCTTTAAAATTAAAATAAAAAAATGTTTTTGCAGAATGTCACTTATGGTGGAAGATTATCTTGCATTTCCTGAATGTGCTATTAGCTGCGTTTCGGTGCTGAATAGCGTTTGTTTTGCAAGTCGACACAATTTGGCCAAAATATCGGATTTACCATCACTTTTGATTCGAGGTATGTTTTAAAAACACTAAAAACTCACCTACATATCAATTAGGGGTGTAAGGGGGTTCCAACTTCCATCTTCGGAACCCTTGTCAACCTCACCTGCCCGTGGCTACTAACTAACAATTCCTCGGGGATCTAGCGGTGGCTGATTTCGGCATAGCGCAGTCTGACACCGACGCAGCTACATCCCCTGACCGCCGACGGGCAGCAGCTTCGGCGGTGCGCGAAACTGTGCCCTGCTATCCCCAACCCAGCGTGAAGATTATGAACATATCCCCCTCCCTATTAGGGGAGTCCAGCAGTGGACTATATAAGCTTGTATTGTTGTTGTTGATACTAATTACGACTAATTTACTCATGTATTGCCTTATGCTCTTTGGGGGCGTCCATTAATTACGTGAGGTGATTTTGGCGATTTTTCGAACACCTGCCCCCTTGGTGAGATGTCATGGGATTTTGCTCACTCATAATTTCTGTTTTTCAGTGATCCTCATATTCCCAGCGAATGAATCTGCGGTTTTACTCTCTGCCCAAGTGCTGTCCCTTGTGGCTTGGGCAGGATTCGCACTGCAAGAGTTAGATGCATCCCGACATCGCGTGCCAGCCCTACCGCTGAGTGTAACTGACCGCACAACCCTACCATTTAATGTGAATAGCTATTGGAATAGCAGTCCTAATGCTGAACATTCTTATGTTGGTATGTAACAATAGCTAGCGTAAAATGTGTTTCAATCTTTTAACAAGTAAATTAAGATGACATTAGTACAATCTTCTGAAATTTGTTTTTTAAAGTTTAACCCTGTAGTAATGTATTGTCTTTTTTGAAAATTGTTTACCACTTCCTTGTATTAAACTCAATTTTAAATTTTGTCTTAATCTAAAATGGATAAAAGAAACAGGTTCTGCTGACCTCCCCTAGAGTGGAATAAGGGCAGACGAATGATGGCGTTATGATTTAAACTAGCATCCGCCCGCGGTTTCGTGGTACCTGGTTCAAAATTAGCCTATAATGTATTCCTGGCTCAGAACTTCATAATATGTGCAAAGTTTCGGCTCTATCCTTTCAGTAGTTTTGATGTGAAGGAGAAACAAACATTTCACATCTTACACCATTTTACAAACATTCTCAACAAACATTTATAGTATTAGAATTGAATTTGATTTTCAACGTTACATGCCGCTTAGGTCGTCTTTTAAAAGTCACGGTGTCTGATGGCAGTTCAGACAAGGTGACTATGGTGAGTATAAATATTCTAAGGTGCAATGCAATCAATCAATAATTTATTGATCCATAGACAATAATTATTATTGCACTTAGATAAGTCATCTCAAACCACTAAAATTTAATTAAATAGAAGTTGTTGGGCAGCACTTGTACATTTTTCAATAAACAACTTTCTATTTGTAAGCCAGTTCGAAATTTAAATAAAACCTTTGATTAGTTATCTCCTTGGTTGCCATGTTTCGGAATAAAAGATCGTTCCATTTTAAAAATAACTCGACAGTTAAGAGTTAACATAGTTATTTATTTGGCCGCTATACGGCAAAAGTTGTATGAAAATCCATATCTGTCGTATATGGATTTTCATACAACTTTTGCCGGCCGCTGTTCGCCGGTACAGCAATTTCGATTTATCTCGAAGAAAGTTGTTAAAATAATGCTCTAATTTACAAGCATGTTTGAGAAAAGTACTATACAAGCCTTGGCCACAACTAGGCATTGATGGACTCACGTATGTGTGCCTCGGCTCACATTTACATGTTCGTCCATCAATGCCTCTTTTGCTGGCCCCTGCAGTAATGTTCTATTTCAATAACCTTAGTCTAGCTTACTACTATAACATAATGGATATTATAAAGAATAAATCATGTCTGCAATAGCATCGTCATCATGTAAAACAAACATTACCTAATCAGCAAAAGTCTCGTCTATAATGTATTATGTTTTATCAATTGTTTCTTTATACATAATTTAAATTAGCTTTTTTTTGTATTTATTTAATGTAGCATGTCATATTCTTCATGCAGAATCAGAACTTGTGATCACAGCTGACGATTTTATTTGCAGAGTGGCTGCTAGCAGAAGAAGACTGGCGTACCTCAATTCGCGTGCACTGGTGGTGCGCCAACGTTGGCCGTTCAAAGATACTGCTCGAAGCACCTCCGCCCCCTGCACCGTTAGCACTCCGCCCCTGTGCTAGAGACTTGGCTCTGCTTCGAGTCGCCTGCCCGGTCTACTCGATAGGCAAAGCGCTACTGGCTTTGGAAAACGCCACAAGCCATAGACAGGTCATTGAAGCGCTGAGCTTGTTGGAAAGGTAAGTTATACGTCACGTGAAGTTTTTCTGTTTTTAACCCCAGACGCAAAAAGACACACACAACTGTGGCATGGTTGCTCCCAAAGGGATGAACTGATTTAGATTTTTTTTTTGTTTGAAAGGTGTCTTGAGACATCGAGAGTGTTCCTAAATATGATTCAAGAAAATCTGTTCAGCCGTTTCAAAATCATCAGCTCTTTTCTTATCGATGAAGGGATCTGAGCATATTCTAGTGGTCTGATCGACCCAATATTTGGTATTCTATCACATCGATGATATTGCAAGAACATGGTAACCATAACTTGATCCTGCATCACCTGGAATCTGCAATATATGTAACTCCTCACAAACTTACAGCAGGGTTATTGTGATTGGGCTCATTGGAATGGTCTTGATGAATATGTTTTAGATAGATTTATTGCAGTGAACCATACAGTTTTAGTGCCCAGCTAGGGGCACTGTTCAGTTTTCAAAGCATAACGAAGTTAAAGTTCGGAGAATGATAAACTTATTTGATTTGACGCAATTTTTGTTTACAGCTACACATATTTGATACCGTTATCAGCAGCCACTGCAGAGCAGTTAGCGTCGTTGCCATGGCAACACACACGTCGGTTTTTCTCCGCTCCCCCAGCGTCATCTCGCGACGCTTCGCTTCTAACTTCGTTGCTGCATTTTGTGCTTGCGTACATGGATAATGTTCCTACTGAGGGTAAGACGACAACAATATCCGCAATGGATTACAAACTAACTTAACTTGGACGTCGCTATCATTATGAGTATGGGCTCACTATCAGGACAGATGTTGGTGCTGTTATGTTTGAAAATGTCTTTGTTACATGATAGGAACGAATCTCCTGCGAAGGTGGTAACCAGTTTCTAAGTTTACCTAATTCTAACTGTGAAGCCACAACACTGCGTTGCGACGACGCATCGCAAAGTGGCGGCGAAATTACTACGACACGTTGTGTGCCGCTATCGCAGATTTTTGCGATGCATCGTCAAGGTGTAGTGTAGTGGCCTCGCCATAAGTCGTGTAGAAAAATCTTATGCTAATGTTGATTACTTTATCTGCTTTGGTTGTGGCTATAACTTCTTTAAACATTTCTAACAGACTTCAAATAAGGAGCCCTTATTCTCATCTTTTCGTTTTGTCCCATTTAAATAAATAATAAAAATAATGTCGGACGTAATCACACAGCATCATGTAGCCACAAACTAAGCAGAGCTTGTATTATGGGAACCACATGATTGATATACTATTTTTTTTTGTAAATACATACATATTATACATGAAAACACCCAGACCCGAGACAAATATCTACAGAACATGCAAACATTTGTCCCGCAGCGTGAATCGAACCCGCAACCTTCTGCGTCTCAGGCAGACCTTCCCCTACTGCGCCACAGAGGCCGTCAAAAAGAGAGCGTCAGAGGCGTTTAAAGAAGAAAGAATACAACCACAAAGAAGTTGGTTTAAAAAAATATTTATTTCTATTTCTTCCCATCCAGGTACTATGTATTGGATAAAATCATCTTTCATCGGCAACGACGCTACCATAATATCAGTGCTCAGTCGCACTCAGCTGTACCCCCAACAGACTCCCCAGGAAAACATAGAAGTAACTCAAGTGCACATCCATATAGTCAAGGTTCTGATTAGATGCATTGTGCTGTTGGAGAGTCATGATGATTACAATAGCAGCAAAATGGAGAGCTTGTTGAAGATACTACTCGTTTGCTTAGAGAGGATTGACCTGAAGAACTTTCATATGTTGGGTAAGTTCGAGTCCATGGAAGTAAGTTCAGGGTTTCAACCCCCATCATCGGAACCAACCCAACCGCTGCTCGTGGTTCGCCCTGCAAACTAAAAAACTCTGGGCTCTGGCGGCCGGGTGATTGCGGCATAGACCAGTTAAGTCCTAGCCAATATGGCTTATACACAATACCTATGTCCAATTTTAGAACAATTTTAGACTTCCAAGCATCCTGTGAATCAGAGTAAGTACTGCGTAACTAGTGGTAAACCACTCAGTAATAACTTCAACAGGAGCTGCTGACTGATTCTTCTAAAAATGATTTACAGTTTATGTGTTCTTATGATTATTATGACACTTTATTCATTTTAAAACTCATCATAAATACATTTTTTACTATAAAATTTAAAACATTATTAATCTACTATGTACAAAAATAATATAAAAAAACATTATAGTAAAAAATATATCCAAAATGGTGGACCACCGACCGCGGGGCAAGGCTCAAACGGTCAGTGGCTAGGGCTGCAGAGAGAGGAACCTCCGCACAATGCGTGCCGAGTCCAGGAGAGCCGCCTTCTGTATCTGACCCTTGATCCAGCTGCCTAGCGAGAGCCTCTTAAGGTATTGGTCAAGGCTCTTCGCTATAAGACCGTTCACTGAAACGACTATCGGAACGATAATTGTTGAGTCGACATCCCACATAGCGGTAATCTCGTGTGCCAAGTCAAGGTACTTGCTAAGCTTGTCCTTCTCGGCCTTCACGAGATTAGCGTCATGTGGAATGGTGATATCAACAAGTATCGCCCGGCGTTCCGACCGGTCTACCAAGACGATATCAGGTTTATTCGCAAGAATAGTCCTGTCCGTGATGATAGAGCGGTCCCAGTAGAGCGTAGCACGACCATTTTCGAGAACCGGTACCGGTGCGTACTTATAGTACGGAACCTCTGGACCGACAAGGTCGTATTGGAGAGCAAGCTGCTGATGGATGATCTTTGCTACTTGGTTATGTCTGTGCAAGTATTCAGTGTTAGCGAGGTGCGAACAACCCGAAAGTATATGTCTGAGGGATTCACCGGGACGATGACAAGCTCTGCAAATGTCAACGGTTCCATCCTTCATGATATACTTTCGGTAGTTGTTCGTCTTTATTACCTCATCCATAATCGCACAGACAAAACCTTCGGTTTCCCCAAAGAGGTCACCGAAACGTAGCCAGTTCACGGATGCGAGTAGGTCTACATCAGGCCCTGTAAGGGCTTTGTAGAACCGTCCGTGCAGCTCCTTACTCTCCCATACAACCTTGCGGTCGAGGGCACTCAGCACCGTATGTTTGTGCCAGTTCTCCTTAGCCAGTGAGAGCGGGGTAAGGTTCTTGTCAACTGCTACGACATCACGATGCATCTCACTGTCGGCATGGAGGAAGTATTCTCTGAGCTTGCACACCTCGTGGTTATGGAGGGTCTTGGCATTTAAAAAGCCGCGGCCCCCACATTTCCGCGGGATGTACATCCTCATTACCGACGAGCGTGGATGTCGCATTCTATGTGTCGTAAGAAGTTGACGAACCTTACAGTCAAGGGCGTCAAGTTCAGTCTGAGTCCATTTCAATATGCCAAAAGTATAGATGAGCAGAGGCATAACCCAGCCGTTGAAGGCTCGAACCTTGTTACCACCCGACAAAAGACTATTGAGTACTTTAGTCAGGCGGCAAAAGAATCGCTCCTTCACCGACTGTTTTATGTCTCTGTCTACTATACCTAACGCTTCTGACATACCGAGATATTTGTAGGTTTCGATATCGGAAAGAGATCTGAGGGATATCGTATCGGAAAGCTGTAAGTTTGTAGTATTTACAACTTTCCCCCGCCGTACTTGCATGACCGCACACTTCTCGACACCGAACTCCATGCTGATGGCACTGCTGAATATCTGTGTGATATTCAACAGAGTCAGCAGCTCTGGTTTTCTCGGCGCGAAAAGTTTGAGGTCATCCATGTACAGCAGGTGAGAAACGATACCACCCTCTCTCCGAAGTCGATAGCCTAGCCCTGAATCCTTTAGCAGAGTACTAAGAGGATTCAGTGCCAGGCAGAACCATAGGGGGCTCAGACTGCCGCCCTGGAAAATACCCCGCTCTATGCGAATCAGATCTTGCGGAGCAGAGGGATCCCGTCCGCTACCTGGATGACGAAGAACTGTGATCCACTGTCTCATGCATGTACCTAAGAAGGATCTCAAAGTTGCATCAATTTTATACAACTCTAAGATCCTCTCCAGCCATGTATGAGGCACCGAATCATAGGCCTTCTTGTAGTCTATCCATGCAGCGGAGAGGTTCCCCTTGCTGCGCCTGATCTGCTGGCTAATGGTCATGTCAATGAGGAGGAGCTCCTTAGTACCGCGGGACCCAACCCTACATCCATTCTGAGCAGGAGCCAAAATATTATTTGCAACTATGTGCGTATTAATTTTTACGGTCAGAATGGACGTAAGGAGCTTGTAGATGGTAGGTAAGCACGTTATGGGTCTGTAGTTCTTTGCTTCCGCGGTACTACCAGATTTGTGGAGCAGGAAGGTGACTCCAGTCGTCATGAAACTTGGCAGAGACCCAAGCTCGAGGGCTTCTTGAAATTGTGTGGCGAGTACAGAGTGTGAACATCTAAACCACTTCAGCCAGAAGTTATGCAACCCGTCCGGTCCAGGACTTTTCCAGTTATGGGCCGAACGGATTGCAAATCTGACATCTATGGGGGTAATCTCAACAGCCCCCATGGTTTCGATTGGTTCACACTCTCTACTCACCACATCCATCCAATCTCCCTCCGTGTGCTGGATGGGCACAGACCAGATGCTGCGCCAGAAATTATTCATGGTATCAGCATCCGGTACACGCCCGTCCATCACACATTGGTCAGGTTTCTCCCAGTTTCGGTACACCTTCCTCTGGTCACTTTGGAAGTTTCGATTCTGCCAATATCGGTCCACACGTTCTCGATACCTACGAATGCGACTCGCCCAAGCAGAGATTTTCTGCTTCAGAAAGTCAATGCGTTCTGTGACACATGCCATATAATCTCGGGGCCGAGTATCAGTCCCAGCAAAGGCCTGTGTTACAAAACGCATCACTCGAGGGCGGGTATTGCCCTCTCTGAAGCAACTTAGCTTTGCAATGAGGGTCCTGAATTTACCGATCCGCCGTTCGATCCGTACTTGCCAAGCTGGAATTTTGTCAACAGGTCGTGGTGCTCGCGTGGAGTTTGGGAACTTGACACGAGCAACACGACACGCCGCCACGGCTCCGCAGTAAAGGATCGAATGGGTATCGGCTAGTCCTTCGCTAGTCTCTAGATAAGGGACCAACAAAGGATTCAAGGCCTCCATTACAGCTAAGTTTCGTCTGTGAGTGGGCAAGCGAGGCAAACGCGGTCTTTCATCGAGAGGTGCGGACCGGTACGATAAAATCGCATCCTCCAAAGTCCTCCTCAATTGCTCATTTACCTGGTTTGTCACGCTGGTGATCTCGTAGTCGACGTCGTCAGCAGCGGCGTCCGGCTGCGTCGTTACCGGTATCAGAGTTGTCGTAACCGGCAGAGCGGCAGCCAGGACCCGCTGCGAGTGGTCAGCTACTTGATCACTTTCAGCGCGAAGCCGGTCAAGTACCGAAGCATCCAACAATTTCAATCGTTGGATGGCTCGTACCTGATCCGATAGCCGTTGTGCAGTGACGGTAACAGCTGGTTCAAGCGTCAAAAACAGAGGCAGGATCCGGGTAAGGTACGCGGTGCGGTTGATTCCTCCCTCTGTAGCCCTATAGTATGCGCGCATGACATTTTTGTTTATGCCTTCGGTCCACTTCATGCGCCGCACTTTGCTGGTGGAGGCGGGGGTCGGACGCGGGGCAGACTGTCCCGCAGACCCCAAGCCGGCCGACAGCGGGGGCCGCCCACGCCGCATAGGTGGTCGCGGCGGCGGAGGCGACGGCGGCCTGCTCTCGTCGCTCGACGCGCTGGTGTCCGGGGGGGTGGCGAATACCTCATCCCCGGACGACGACGCGGAGCTTGACGGAACAGGCGCTGGTGATGGTGGGAGTGCATTTTTTGAAGCCGCTTTTGCTCTCGTTATCATTTTCGTATGATTTCAGTCATTGTGACATTTTGTTAGTTTTTGGTATTTGTAAGTTTTTATGAAATCCAAAATAGGTTGAAAACTTTGAACTATGGAGTTTGTGTATGGAAAAAACCAGGAAAAATATTATAAAATTAATTATTCGTAAAATATTTGATAGAAAGCGTGTGACAGCGGTGAAGTTTTTTTTTTTTTTTTTTTTTTTTTCCTTACCCGGATCCTGATTATTATTATTATTATGCTGAAGTGGTAGTGGACCGGTCATATATGTCGCGAAACTGAGAACTGTTGAACTAAACGTGTAGAATGAAGACCGATTTAGGTAAGCATAGCGTAGGACGCCCTCGCTAGATGGAATGATGACTTGCGTAATGTAGCTGGCAGACAGTGGATGAAAAGAGCCGAGGATCCTGCCGTACCTTATGAGTGACCTATGTCCAGCCGTGGACTGCTATAGGTTGATGATGATGGTTATTATCTTTTCAGGTTATCTCAACGAACTGATGCGTTGCATCCGTCATGCCCTCAATTCCCGCTACTGCTTTCTATCCGAGGACACTCTGATCTACTGCTTGAAGATAACTTCATTGTCGTTGAGTGGTTGCGCGTCTGGTGGCGGGCGGAAGGGGCAATCATGCAGATTGGATGCGATGCTGTCATTGCTGGCTTTGTTGAGACAGATTCATGAGGAAGCTATACCGGTGCAGGTATGTATTGATTCATATGGAAAAGTCTTGGTTTATAATGTAAGGGCTATAGTTGTAAATAATGACACAAACCTATCTACACTAATATTATAAAGAGGAAAAATTTGTAATTTTGTGTGTGTGTGTGTGTGTGTGTATGTTTGTAATGAATAAACTCAAAAACTGCTGTGCAGATTTCAAAAATTCTTTCGCCATTGGAAAGCTACATTCACCCTGAGTAACATAGGCTATATTTATTGCTAGAAAAGATTAGGGATCCTTACTAAAACTTAAGTAACGTAACCCAATGTGTAAAAAAGGGCCCTATGTCCACTATAAGTAACTATAAGTTATCACATGCAGATTTTCCTGTAGTTATTTAATATTCTTGAATTATTAAAATGTGGTTTTTGCCATTGGTCATAAAGTGGTAATCGGTCGATCATCATTTTGCAAAAGACATTGTGAATATAAACATTTAAAAAGTCATAAATAATACCATCATTGAGCCATCAAATTCGATTGATATAACTAAATAGCTAAAATAAGGAGATTACAAACTCATAGTGCTCCCAGATGCTAGTAAATTAACAAATAGTCAATCAAATAAAGTGTCTGATTACAAAGCGGTACCCCGACGCAAATTGCTCAATCGAATTTGATGGCTCAACGCTGGTATTATTTTTGACTTAAAAAGTCAAAAATAATAAATAAATGTGTGCTTTCTGAGTCGGGGGTTTTTTATATTTTTAATTTAATTTTTATACCTAAACCTAACATATCTAATCCATATTAGGCAGCAGAAGTATTTATTTCGAATAAAGCTTTATTTTTTACAATATGTATAAATATTGTTTGATAAAACCCAATGCCTTCTTCTTTTTAAACAAGTTGAAGTTTCTTATGCGATTTTATTACTCATGTGAAGTTGTGTAAGGTATCGGTCGCTTGTTTATCATCCTACAATCATAATATTCTATTATGATCTATCGAATAATATTATCAAGAATTGATCATTGATGATTGTATTGACGTAGCCATCGAGAACATCCGGCGTTTCTGTAGGTTTATGATTTAATCATAGTCTCAGCAACCTCTCGGAAAATTTTATAAATTCTTATTGATAAAATAGAAAGAGTAATGATGCACTTGCAATATTTGTGACAACGATATTAATGATAAGAAAGTAATACATATTTATTCGATCCGAATTTAGCCTACTATACCATTTCATAATAAATAAATAAATAAAAACAGAGATTGTATAATGGGAACCACATGACGGATATACTACCTGTATACATTTGTTTTGGAAATTCACAAAATATTATACGGGTCATTCTCATTTTTGAAAAAAATCACTGACTATGGATTTTCTAACATATAGCAGCTAAATAATGTTATCATGCTTTGTGTTAATAAAATATAGATTACATTCTATTATTCCAGAACAAAAAAGGATAAAAGTAATTCATAGTTTTTTTCTATATTTAAGTTTTAACCATCAAGATTGTCACTTCCGTGGATATGACACGTTCCTGCACTGGTTTCATAAAGAAAGAAAAAATCCTGAGTTTTATTTGTCAAACTGAATATGTAAAAAAATGTTTGCAAATATTATCTGGAATATATCTGCAATTTATTTATATAACGTATGTATCAAAAGCCACTAAAAAATTCATAAACTTTGACATTAAGTTTAAGATTGATTTTTTGGTCACTTCCATGGCATGTGAAAATGAGAATTACCTTACATAGAAAACACCCAGACCCGAGACAAATATTTGAAGATCATACAAACATTTACCTCGCTTCGTGAATCGAACCCGCGACCTACTGCGTCTCAGGCGGCTTTCCACCCACTGCGCCACGGTCGTCAAATAATGATATTATTGATATAGTAAATACTTGTTTCTCACAAAATGTATATCCTATAGCCTTATGGTATTTCATAGAGATGGAGCGAAGTATGGAGTAACGACGTGGTAGACTCTTTAGTGAAATGCACAAGGGGTGCGAGGGCTGAATTACGCGCGGCATCGTTACACGTGTTCGCAGCACTTGCCTACTACGCGCAGTTACTGCCACATTTGATGCAAGGTAAGGACCCACACATCGACTGAGCCATTTCAAAATTTCACCAGGAATATTTGATATATGAAAATACTAATTTGATGAGATGTTGTGGACTGAGTGGCGTTGCCGCGAGGAACCCCTATCCCATGTTAATAGGTGCGTGGGTATGCAAAGTTAGCATTATTGTACGGTCGGACTGTACATTGCTGTTGTGTTTTTTAACTTGTATTTGTTTGATATAAAATGCACGTTTGGTCCAACAATGACACTAGCTTTTATCAGTCCACTGTTGTACACAGTGGATATAGGCCTACCCAAGCCTAACCTTAAGAAGGGGCATATACCTACTCATTATCCCTATACTGGGCTTGGTTTCAGGATCGCAGGGCAACTTCTCGCGCCACCCGTCGGCAGTTGGGGAAATTAGCTATGCGGGTGTTAGGTTGTACTATGCCGCAATCTGCTGCCTGTCAGAACCTAATTTGTTAGTTAGCAGGGAGCACCACGGGACGGTGAGGTTGGCTTGGATTCCGACTATGGAGATTGGAACTTCATTAGGTAATCATAAATAACCCCACTGAAGAGGACTTCAGTAAAGTAAAACCAGGTCGTGAATGATTTTGTTTTTGTACTTTAATTCCTAAGGTCTTCATTGTAAAATTATTTTTGTTTTGTAGCAATCGATGAGCAGTCAATCTCTCAATTCGCGGCGCTAGTATTCAGCCAACGCCATGAGGCAAACGCAGTTCGCGCTGCAGCCGCTTCCATCCTTACTGCAATCTCCTCGCGCGCTTCCTCAAAGTCTGATGTAAGTTTTTAAACATAGTTTTTATTGATTAATTTATTTTTCAACATTTTACATTTTAATCCCCGTCCAGTGGTTCGAGTATGAAAAACATACCTTGCGAGCAGTAGCTATAAGTTAGCGTTCACTATATTTTTGCACAGAGATTGTTACATGTTTATAAAATTCTCGCGAGGGGCGTTGTTCGTTACAAAAATAAAGTTAACGCAAAGTTACTTACAAAGGTATTTTTTTCACATTTATCAGCAACTGTAATTTGAAAGTTAATGCTTTAATGTTAATAGTATGCCACTTTTCCAAATATAAAGCATTTTTTTTTCGTGCCGTCAATTTATGTTTGTGGTTTTACGACTAATGAAACTAAGGAATGAGTTACAAATTTAAAGCAAGCACAAAAACGAACAGCTGCAGCTAGCAAAACATCCGTCAGTTTAAAGAATAGTAAAGGCTATACATTTCATTTGTTCTTCGTATAACTTCGGAATATCGGGTTGTGTAACACAGTACGACCTCTGTGGTGCAGTGGGCGAACTGCCGCCTGAGACGCTGAAGGTTGCCGGTTCGATTCCCGCCGCGGGACAAATGTTTGCATCTTCTGCAGATATTTGTCTTGGGTCTGGATGTTTTCTATGTATGATGTGTATGTATTTACAAAAAACTGTCTATATGTAGTATAATAATCATGTGGTTCCCATAATACAAGCTCTGCTTAGTATGGGGTACATGATGCTGTGTGATAATGTCCAGCCTCCAGCATTATTATTCGTTTATTTATTTGTTCTATATGTTGTGGATATTTGCAAATAAAAAACCGCAAGTTGCTTGAATGGCCGACAACCAACTGCCGAAGTAAACATTCCTACCCACATTGAAACTAAGATATACCACATTCCGCCACCAATAATTAAAAATACTTAACAGTTAAATAATACTAATTAGATAGATACATTCTAGAGCTTATAATTTAATTGCTTCCTAGTTTTCCGGATCGGATACCGGTGGACAGCTTGAGGCTCCTGTTGTGCATCGTCGCTTTCGCTAGAATTATCAAAAACTTCACTATGCCCACAATTAGCAACAATTCGCCGAAGTACGAAATTTCGTGTTTCGTTTCGTGCGATTGGTCATATTTCATACTGTCAATTTCAATATTGGGGTCGTATGTTTTTTGAAATAGAGTAGGATGCGCAACGTTCGGACTCTTACATTACAAACTTCGTGCCGAAATACCGGTTTTCCTTTGATTATGGGTACCAATCGCAAGAAACGAAACACGTAATTTCGTACATTGGTGAATTGTAGTTGACCCCCTGGAGACTTTGCGTCTGAAAACTCATCATTATTACGTGTTTCTCTACCCGATTAAACTTGTGCGAATGACCCCACCATGCCGCCGGCCAGAGCTCAACTTCCATGCCTTCCATGCCGGTATCTGTAGGTACTTCCATCGATGACGGTTTGTAACTGATAGGTATAAACTTTAAAAGCTGTTAAGTAGGGATTCGTACGGCTTTTATAGATAAGGATACCAGGATTGGCCACTTTGCTCTTGGACTTAGTCAATTCATACAATTTTAATTGGTGATAAAGTTCTTATCAGCAATAAATGGTGATATGAAAATGCACACTGCGATTATAATTACACGGATTTAGGTATTTATCATTGCGGTGGGTAATCTTTATGTTTATGACAAACTTCGATAACGCAGTGTTTAAGTATCTTTGAAAAACCTCTTCAGCATTCTGATAAAAGAATCATCGCACCAATTTTTGTTTAGATGCTTCGTATTTGCTTATTGCCCGTTCAAGAAGATTTTTGAAATCGTTCATTTGAGTTGGTTAATTCATGCCCATAACTTTTTTGCTTAAATGGTGTGGGCTCAACTTACCTATTCATTATTGACATTGTGTGCTCTAACAGCCGTATGTTCTTCGCTCACTCCCTTTTACCCATCTTATCCTTTGCACAATCTAAAAACATTGGAATGACAAAATAGTACACTACTTACACCGTATAATATTTATCCTTCAAAAGTTTACTGGAAGTTTTTTTTATTATCTATATTTATTTTCTCAAACATGCTTGGCAATTAGAGCATTATTTTGACAACCTTCTTCGAGATAAATCGAAATTGCTGAACCGGCCCAATACATGAGAGCAGCGGGCGGCAAAAGTTGTATGAAAATTCATATCTGTCGTGCTATTTAAAAATGGAACGATCTTTTACTCCGAAACACCACCACCACCTGGCTGCCACCAAGGAAGTAACTAATCAAAGGGTTTATTTAAATTTCGAACTGGATTGCCAATAGAATGCTGTTTATTGAAAAATGTATAAGTTCTATCTAGGAACTATTTTGTTTTAATTTCCGCGCATTATTTGAGAAAAGTACTATACAAAACTTTGCATTGATGGACTCACGTATGTGTGCCTCGGTTTCGCCTCGGCCCACATTTGCACGTTCGTCCATGCCTCTTTTGCTGGCCTCTGCAGTAATTTACTGTTACTTTAAATAAAATACAAACGGTACAAGTTACAATAATAGCAACTATACACCACTAAGGTTTGTACTTGTGCGCAGCAATATTGCGAGTCTAGACCATGATGGCAAAATAAAATTTATGTTAAGTACTTAGGTATCATAATTATCTTAAAAACTACCTAACTACTAAATAGCGACGTAGTTCATATTTTTGGGACGAATTATTATAGAATTGGTAAAATCGTTTGCTGTGATTAAATTCATAGGGAAAAAGATCTGTTGTGACGATTTCAATGCTATCTTAACACGTGAACTGTGGACCTTGGACATCATCAAGACTATCAATATACATACGGCATCCAGCTATAGGGTTCTGCAAGATATAACAACATACGAAATATCAGAACCATTTCAGAGCAAGGCAATTAGAAACATTCTTAATGAATTGGTTTGCATAATGACTGAATCGAACTAATTGCACCGGCAACTTAAAACTTTAACCGTTTTAAGTCCAAAACATTAACTTTTAGACTCGCCTATCACTTTGCGAATACCTACAGTAGAACATCAATTAGAAGCTTTATTACATCAGTTAAATCATTTGTTATTATCTTTGCAAGTGCCTTTGTTGGTTGTTCTTCTCTAATAGTGTCCTCAATCACTCTGTTTGCATGAGTATTACTATAATATAGTTAGGTATACTCATGAAAATAGAGTATATTACACATATTATGTGAGTCAATTTATAACTCGTAAATTTAAATCTCAGAGTCAATTAATTTCCCGACAAGTTATCATAGTTCAAAGTTTATTTTCAATCTGTATTTGTGACATAGTGTACCTAGTACTTATAAATATTTGCGTAGCCAGTTTATAGTACTCAACCAAATGTTGTTTTTGATATCCATATTTTGACAACAACTAATAAATGCATCCCACGACTTTGTTTTCTAGTGTTTATAAAATATTGAGGATGGTTTAACCTGTCTGGTGCCAAGATTACAAATAATATTTATTTTGTTCAAAAGCGTCACGGTGCACAATTAACCGCCCACCTTATTTCTTTCAGTTTACAGTAATCGTCGAATTAAGAGCATTTTTGATCGAAGATATATTAAAAGCAACCATTAAGAAAAAATAAAAGTTAAAAAGTCTTAAAAAATCCTATTATTAAAAAAAACATGCAAAAAATTCGATATTGCGAAAAATACTCTTGAAAATGTCGTGTTTAATTTTGAAAAAATATTACCTAATTTTTGTAAATTTTTATTTTAGTAATGCGTGTTACCACCTAGGGCCTTAATGACTTCTTGGAGCCGGTTTGACAATCCATCCATGATGTCTTGAATATGGGATCAACATGCCACTCCTCTACTGCAGTCGTCATAAGCGCTGCTAGGGTCGTAGGGGCTGGTACTCTTGCTCGGATACGACTTTTTAGGTTGTCCCAAATGTGCTCAATCGGGTTCAGATCGAGACTGCGTGCCGGCCATGGCAAAACTTGAATCCCGAGCTCATCAAGGTATTGAGCGATAGATCTTGTGGTATGACAACGAGCATTATCTCGCATTAATCTGAAGTTCTCGACAGTAAATGGTGTGAAAGGTCTCGTAAGACTCCTCCACGTATCCTCAGCGTTCACACTACCTCTATCAAACACCACAAGATCGGTATGAGCCTCGTAAGAGATGCCTCCCCTAACCAATAATGACCATCTGATACCCCATGGTTTCAGTTATTGAGCACTGTTCACTTTGGCGCCTGTATACACGTTGACGCCCTTCTGGAACATTTAAGGCTATTCTGCTCTCATCTGGAACAGTACGTCCTTCCATTTCTCCACGGTAAAGACTAGCTCTACGGTGCTGTGGGAGCAATTCTTTTATTGTTTGTGCAATAGTGTTAAATACGCTACTGGCAACAAAGCGGTCATCCCGAGCTGATGTGTACCGATTTTGACCTGGACCTGGCCTCCTCGTGTATGAACCAGTCTCCCGAAAGCGTCTGATGGCATTCCGTACCGTAATTTGCGGTACACCGAATGTATGAGGGATGCGACGTTGGCTATACCCAGCGTCTCAGCTAAAGCCACTGCTCTAGCAGCACCAGTTGCATTGAGAGGCATTTTATTTCAGTCACAAAGAATGACACTAAAAACTCAAACTTAACAATATTCGCACACGATGGCAGAACAGAACAAGAACTGTTAACACTGTAATATAACTGCAACAATTTCAAACGACGACTAAATTCCAAAAAGGCTTCGGTGACATAAGTTTATACATCGAATTAAGGTTATAAGTATTTAATTTATTGCTAAAGTACCCACTTAACAAAAAACCAAACATTAGTTATGCCACAGTTAACATAAGCAATCAGGGTGACGAAAAATATATGTGGGCGGTTAATTGTGCCTGTGACTGTATTTCCAAAACCAGAGGAATTAATTGATTAATCATAATAAATATACATCTCACGCACGGTCAACTAATCATTTAATCACTTGGCAGAGTTGGACGAAATTACGCTGTGTGATGATAATGTCCAATATTTTTGTTTGTTGTATCTGGGGAAATACGCAGGAATCACGGCTTAGTCTAGTAGTTAGTAACCTATCAGCTAGTCATCTTTGTGTAACTGCACAGAAGGGCACAGTGAGACTAATGAAATTGAATATCAAAGTGAAGGGAACTGTAAATAGAATATTATCCAAGTATTTTCGTGCAAGGCCGACAACATTGTTAGTTTTACGCAGGTATAAAATAAGCAACATTATGTTACATTAGTACATATATCTCGTTTTTTGCTTCGTTTCTGTGTTTACCTGGTAACAAAATGGACGTCCGAGTTCCATCACATGCTGATTGTTATAATAATGTAAATGACCCGGCTGTGCAGCGTTCAAAATGACCGGTAAACATAGCGTGTCGTATTTCTTATTACAATACTCGTTTCGGAATACAATGGACGACGTAAGATTCGTTATTTGGATTTATTCAAGTCACGGGGCGCAATACCTCTGTATCGCGGCCTTGGGGGGCGGAGGCGCGGGCGTAGAGGCGGTGTGTAGGGCTTATCTACCCGTTTGCCGGTACACGCTTCACTAGAGCTGCGACCGCCAGTGACCGCAGCCGCTGTACGCCACGGCCGCTGCTCTCTCACGAAGCGCGTGCCTTGTTTGTTTACACACACTCGAAATGCCGGCGCGATAAATACGCAATTCAAACTTTATACAATCAGTGTACAGCTTATCAGTGAACGATGTGGATCAGTGCTATTTTATTCGGGACTTTACTCTCTCTCATTCTTCTGCTAACGGTTTATCACTATACTACCAAAGGCAGAAAATATTGGAGACTAAAAAATGTGCCGTACAGAGAACCATGCCCCATTTTCGGTAACTTCGGACCCACTTTCACTATGCGACGCAGCTACACAAATATGCTTCAGTTTTTCTATGATAGGTTTCGTGGTGAGAAGTTTGTGGGATTATTTCAAGCGCGAAGACCGACACTTATGGTTATCGATCTGGAAATGGTGAAAAACATATTTTCGAAAGAATTTCCTAACTTCAGTGATCGCGCGTCTGTGGCGACTGATACGCAGCGGGAGCCGCTTCTACGAAATTTGGCAAATATGAGTGGTTCTGAATGGAAAGCGATGCGACAGATCGTCACACCGACTTTTTCTTCCGCCAAGATGAAGGCGATGTTCCCTCTCGTAACTGATTGCGCACAAACTCTTAAGAAAACTCTCCTAGACGAGCCACTCGATGAGGTCAACGTACCCAGCCTCATGTCGCGTTATACAACGGATGTAATTGGAAGCTGTGCATTTGGAGTAGACCCAGGGTCACTGAAGAATCCTGATTCGCCTTTTCTGAAAATGTCGCAGAAAATGTTTAAAACTGACCGAACTACTCTCCTCAAACGGTACTGCCGAACTTTCTTTCCTAGACTTTTTAAATTCTTGAATCTCAAATCATACTCCCCAGACGTAGAAACATTCTTCACTAATATAATAAGTCAAGTACTCGAAGATAGAAGAGCGACCGGAGTTCAAAGACATGATTTTCTTCAGCTGATGTTAAATGTCCAAAAAACAGAGACTAGTTTCTCTATGACGGATGCGTTAATAACGTCCAATTCGTTCATATTTATGCTGGCCGGATTAGAATCGTCAGCTACAACGCTGTCTTTTTGTTTATATGAACTGGCAAAAGATACGGAACTGCAAGATAGCATGCGAGCGGAGATAACGGATTGTATCACGCGATGTGGAGGACTGAACTATGAGGCTGTTGGTGCGATGCGTCTTGTCAATCAGGCAGTGTTAGAAACACTCCGCCTGCATCCGCCCACACCATTAACCACAAGGCTATGCACATCGCCCTGCACACTACCTGGGACTGAATTGGCTGTAAAAGTCAAAGATCCCGTTCTCATCCCACTTCACTGTATACAAAGAGATCCAGATAATTTTCCAGATCCAGATAAATTTCTACCTGAACGATTCAAAGATGATACGAATCCTCCAGGCTTTATGGCTTTCGGTGATGGACCGAGAAGTTGCCCTGGTAAGTTCGTTTTCATTTCCCTTTAATATTAATAACACCACACCTTACAATTGGCCTAGTTTCAGTTGCCAAATGAAAAGTGGTTCCAACAAGGAAAACTATTCTCACATTAGGTATATCGATTGCAATTGCATTCGCAAGTGTAGAGTTTCAACAAACACAGACAGGTCACAGGAAAAAATTGCATAAACATCTATTGTACGCTTGGATGAGTTACAAAAACAGTTTATAAAAATATTTTAAGATCTATCTTTGCTGCACTTAGGTACACTTTTACTAATCAGTTGCGTTCAATTGACCTTAGATTTCCCAGTAGAATTAAATAGTATGGTTGAGGTTGTTGTTGATGTGGTTGTTGATGTTGTTGTTGATACTGAGTTAGTGTCCAGCATTATTTATTTATTACTATTACTATACTAGTCGTATTGAATGCAATAAATAAACACGTTAAACAAAATTAAAATTAAAGCTAACATTTCTTTAAGTCTCGTTTTGATTGTCTATTCACTAATGTAATTGAAGATCTCTTTATTTGTTTTCATATTTTGATTTAAATCTATTTTCAGGTGCTCGCTTCGCTCAGCTGATGATTACAGCGGGCCTTGGTTCTATACTAAGCACGTTCAAAGTAGAGCCATGCGCTCGAACAACCCCTCGAATACGGTACGACCCCCGAAGCGTGATGCTAAAGAATATAGGAGGCATCTGGCTCAGATTTGCGCCGCTAAAATCTTTGTAAAAGCTTTCCCTTCTCTTACTCTATTAGAATTATGAACATTGGTTTATTTTTATTGGAGAAATCATCAAAATTCTGACACTCATTTTGTGCGGCATTAAATTGTTCAAGTGTAGGAGTGGTCAATCTTGACACGTGTATTTTATACTGATAGCTTTGTAGCTAAAAAAGATGTAGTACTTAAGATTGTGTACCTTATACGTAATTTTAAAAGTTATGCTTCTTTTTGCAATGATTAATCTTCACGATAAAGTTATGGTTCTTTTGCTTTTTCTGACGCTCTGTCCGGAATGTATTTAATGGCATGGCATGCGAAACACAGCACTTGGTATAAAAAGGTATAATTTTGTACTCAAGGTTTTTTAAGTCGTTGCGTCTCGACTTTTTTAGATGAACACGTCCATTTTAAAAGTGTTTTTGTTACTTTGGACGTTTTTTACACCGAAGAGCTCAATAGGACAAACACAATTTAATTTTAAACTTCAAGTAGGAAGAAACGGACGTGTTGATGTAACAAGTTTAATAATTTATTTGATAAATAGAGGATGGGGTACTATCCCATTAACCTAGTGAATCATGAAATTTGGCTTGTAGCAATGTCCTATGACTATAGCTCTAAAAAATCAAACCTACAAGTTTGTACGGAACCCTCGGTGCGCCCTCGTAGATCAACTCGCACTTGGCCATTTTTTAGTTTTATGCGTAACTACTGCGGTACACTCGCAGAGACAATAGGTATTATTTATTATCTATTCTGGTCGACTTCATGACACAACAGGGGACATGTTTATCACTCATTGTTTAGGCTATTGTCCGTTTTAGGCTACTATTTTACTATTTTAATGAACACATTTGCGTTGTGTGAAAAGGAAATTGTAAAAACATTTGACTTTCCTTGTTTCGCTTTGTTTGAATTGTATGACAAACACTATGGATTTATCTCTTTGTTGAAATACTTAGCCATTTAAGTACTTCGCGCGTTATTTATGTTTAAATATTTATTCAATGAATGTGACTGTGTTGTTTTCTGAATTGTTACTTTAAGACATAGTTTATAGCGATTTATTAAGAATGTACGAATAAATACCAAAAAAATAGTATTATATATTACGTTATACTTCTTACTGCTGTTTCATTTGAACCCTGTATAATACACGTACCTAACTGAGTTTATGCATGCAGATTTGGATTTCTGCTTATCAATTCATCTGACTGAATAATATTATCGTAACATATCAAAACAACAGAATCTTAGGTATGTCACTTTATCTGTGGGAGAATGAATATCATATCTTGGATGTATCTTTCCAGATTTTTATTATTCTTTGTTCAAAAACATCATAAATTTAAGAGTGTACCTATATGCCTACGTCTAAAGTGAGTCAATATGCAATTCTTTAGTAGAATTCATTACACATTTACAGTAGACATTTAAAGGACATTTAAAGGAAGCGTTTGCGCGTCTTCGCCTTTGTACTAAGTTATTTTTCTATCCCTCGGAAATAGTATCAATTTTTTTCTTAGGGACCGGAAATCCTTTTGTAACGAGGTGTATACGAAATTTCATGATGATCGGTTAAGAAGTTAAGGCGTGAAAACTTAACAAACAAACAAACTCGTATTTATAATTATCGTAAGGATTTTTTTAACTAGCGCTCGCGGTTTCGCTTGTGTGTTACTCAGAGAAAAAGTACCCTATGTCCAATTCCACAGAACAAAACATACAAAAATTTAAATCGATTATGTTATTAAGCGTGATTGAGTACAAACATCCAATTATGTAAACTGACTGGCCTCATAGCTAAGTTGGTAGTATCTCTGTGATATACTTCGCGGTTTCGAACTCCGCCCCGGACAAGTCTCTGGTTTCCAATCTACAGGCTCTACCTAGTTCGGGATCACTCAACTATGCATGTGAAATGTCCCATATATTTATTTATTCATTTTATATGGATTTCTTTTAGTTCTTATGTTAGTGTGATATAGGTAGGTAACCTACATACAAATCATATCTTAATTTCAGGTATTAGAATGTGACGTGTTGGAGCAACTAGAAGAAAACAATTTCATAGAAAACTGCTTGGATATATTAGTCAATTTCAACAATTCTACCGAACATGTCCAAACTTTCGGTGAGTTCTGTGATATTACTGTTATAATTACATACGAAGTTATGGCAAGAACGGAATGTCGATGTCGTTTTCGTCTCTGAATTAATTATTAAAGAATCTCCGGCCATTGAATAAAGATGATTAGAATACGTTGAATAAAGATATTAAGTGCAGATATATTCACGGAATATTAATCATATTGTTCTACGTAAGCGATGTTCGCTTAATCGGTGTAATAAAAATAATTGAGAGACTTCCATTCCTTAGCGCTCAACACTAATCGTTGACAACCATATTTGGATATCATAGTTGTACCTGTCCAGTTTATTGACAGGAACCTATTCTTCTTCTGGCTAAATCGTTTAATATAAATGGCAATCAGCTGTAACAATACAGTTGTCTCACGCACTATTATTGTCAAGATTAATAATTAAAAACCGCTAGCCAAAAAACAATTATGATGATTCGAAGAATTATGGGATCTTTTAGTCTGCATTGATTGTTTATTCAATATTTATTGCAATCATATTACATATACATTAAAGTTAAGTCAGGTAAGGAAAGATTTTATACATAATATGTACCCAGTTAGGGTGTTCACAACTGTGAGTAGGAGCACCGATATTTTAAATACATAAAACTATTGATCTCTTGATATTGATTGTCATTATTGTTATTTGAGTCATTTATAAATTCGTCATGAGAATAGTAAATCTTATTTAATAAAATTTCCTTTAAATTCTTTGCAAAATGTTCATCCTTTTCCTGGGCTTTAAGTCTCACCGGTAACTAATTAGTCAATAGACCTTATTTCAACTGTGGGCCATAAAAAATGATCGCCTTATCATATTAGGATGGTCAAGATTTGCTCTAAATGTTTATTATTTCCGCTTCTTATTACGGGAGGTCATGTCCAGTTGTGGACGGCTATATGTAGGCTGATGTTTTTGTTTTTGAGCATTATTAATTCCCCCAACAAGCGGCCCATAAAGATAAAGATCTTTTATTTGCTCTGAAGGTGGTAAAATGTAGATGATAATTTAGTTAGAAGTAGTGTCCCATATTCAGCGAATATGGGACACTACTTCTAACTTCTAATTATATATATACCAAATGACGTGATTAATCTATCTGTAAATAAATTCAAAAATGTTGTTAAACGTAATCTCTGTAATAAAGCTTATTATAAAATATCTGATTATTTAGATGACAAAAAAGCTTGGGATGAAACTGCCTCCAACTCTATCAAAAACAATGTAATAGTTATTAAAACAATGACGTTAAAAAAATATAAGCCAAGCAGAGTTTCTTGCCAATTCTTCTCTGTTTGGTCGCGTTACGAATTGGTGGTAAATTAAAAAAAATTACGTTTCAAAGTGAATATATATATATATTCTATACAGTTCCTACTGAATAAATGAATTTTGTATTTTGAATTTTTCATCCTTAATAGTTTGACAGCCTTAACAAATAGACTAGAATTAAAAAGATATGGAAAAATATGGCGCATTATCCATTCAATAGCATTACCGACTGTGCAGTGTCACTGCCGTATGGGTACCTTGCCGATTTTATACGCATTAGGTATTCACTGTAAATACATAAATCTATAAACATTATTTTAAAAAATCCAATGTAAATAATTTTATCGTTTCAGAGCCTAACATATCACTGTCGTTACTCGAGCGGCGTTCGGAGCTTGAAGTTCGCGCGCAGAAATGCGGGGATGTCCGCTTGTCACCCATTCGTAGTTTCCATGAAAATGTGCCGCCGACTGCCTCTCTTGTTGCGTCGGTTGCTGACTTGCTGACCAACGTCAGCGTTTTCAATCGCTGTCCGGTTCAGCAGTGGAATGAACAGGGACTGTACCGGCTTCTGTTCAGGTAAGCTGAAATTCTGAGAAGGATGTATTATCTTTATCCTATCAATATTATAATCGTGAAAGTTTGTGAAGATGTATGCATGTTTGTTACTCTTTCACGCCAGAATGACTGAACGGCTATGGATGAAACTTGGAGTATACATAGATCGTGACCTGGATTAACACATAGGCTACATTTTATCCGGGTAGCATGTGAGCGAAGCTGTGGGCGGCAGCTATGTAAAATCAATCGCCGTGCGTGTGAAACACACAAAAATTCGAAAACGGCTCCACCGATATTAATCCTTTTTCCCTTTTGTTCGCCATACTTCAGGGGTGGTTTAGTAAGAAAGAAATTAAGGAAAAATCCAAAGGAAAATCAGAAAATACGGAGCAAATGCAAATGCTTTTATCTATAGGATTTTTGTATATGAATTCTAGAATTTTGACAGGATAACATCGGTCGGGTCAGCTAGTATATAATAGAAGGTCATTTTCAAACCCGTTCGATAAAGTTAGTTTCTCTCTGTCATACACTTAGGGAAGTTGTATGATCAGCAGTGTAGTGCTGTAGGCTGATGATGATGATGATGATAAACATGTTAAAAAAAAGAAATGACAACAAATTTAATAGGCATTTGAGATTTATAAGATGAATAGTATTTATATTACTGACTGACTACCACTGAAAACGAAAAGTAATAACCAACCTATAAGGCAAGCACCCTAACGCAAGTTCTGTAGACTTTAGAGGGTATGTTCCTTAAATAATGTAGGGGTCTAATAAGGGTTTTTTGCAATTAAGCATCTGAAGAGGTGCGGTGAGGGCTAAAGTTAAAGTCGTTCTTCAGTCGCGGGGTTCCTACTAGTAGCTGATAACTAGAGTTTATCATCAGTTTAAATACGAGAGCAGCTGATTACGATTATATCAGTTATCGAAGTACATAATGCAATTTCCATAGAATTGCACATCAGCTGCGGGATTACGATTTACGATACAATTTTTATTTGGCTCATTGTAGATATACATTTATTAGGTTTTATTCAATTTCGAGAAAGAGCTAAACCGCAGAATTCAGCTGGGCTGGGCAGCATTCGGTAAGTTCCGTCAAGTCTTCTCGTCACCCATCCCTCATAGTCTGAAGACTAAAGTCAACAGTTCAACCAGTGCGTCATTCCTGTTATGACGTATGCTGCTGAGACGTGGACACTCACGGTGGGAATGGTCCACAAATTGAAAGTCGCTCAGCGAGCTATGGAGAGAGCTTTGCTTGGAATTTCTCTTATAGATAGATTAAGAAATGAAGTTATCCGACAGAGAACGAAAGTCACCGACATAGCTCATAGGATTAGCAGGCTGAAGTGGCAGTGGGCCGGTCATACATGCCGCAGAACTGACAACCGTTGGACTAAACGTGTGTTAGAGTGGATACCGCGTTTAGGTAAGCGTTGCGTGAGTGACGATCTGCATAATGTTGCTGGCAGACAGTGGATGAAAAGAGCCGAGGATCGGGCTCAGTGGCGTAGATACCTATGTCCAGCAGTGGACTGCTATAGGTTGATGATGATGATGATGATGAGGTTTTATTCGATTAATTATTTCGGCTGTGAAGCAGCATTGTTGTGTTGCGATTTAAAGGGTGTGCCAAGGAAATTAAAGGCAGATGATGCCTCAAGTTGATGGACACAGGGCGTTGGATCCGAACATGTGTGACATACGTAGCAATACTTTGTTATTATTCATTAGCAATACTTGCTACTTGCTAGTTGATGCTTGCAAAAAGTGGGCATGTATCGAACGTAAGGTTTGGACTTGCCTCTGACTACCCCCGTTAATGTATCCTCAATAGATTTGCGTACTGAGCAATATCTGAAGATATCCATATTGGGGAAAAAGTCGTGAAGATGTTTGTTTGTTTTATTTTTTTGTTATTTTTATTTCTATTTTTTATGATTACTGAAGACGTAGCACATGGCCCACCGTATGTAATGATCATAACACGTTTTCAGCTATTAAGTAGCTAATGAATTTGATGCTTGCTATTACATATCTAAAAATGTCATAGGCTGAGAGGATGGTATAGGTGCTGGGCAAGCCTTCTCCACCTTACCATTCCCCAGATAATACAGGGACCCGGTCATTGAGTAAGTTATCACTTGACGGTTATAAATATCACGAGCCTGTAATGATTAGAACAAGTTAAAAATTAACTGAAAAATGTACTCCAGAAAAGCTCCTAATATGATCTAACTAAAGGCTTTTATTGGTGTCACAACGGATCTTTGTCCCTTTGAAGAACCACAACTTTTTACCTGTCATGGTTGTCTGGCAGAAAATGATTCCTAGCATTAAGTCCACCAATTGTAAATTTATTTATGTAAAGTGCAATAAAGAATCAAATAAATAAGTAAAAGCTAGGCTCAGCAAACGATTCGACCAATCCTAGTTTAATCCGACCCAGAAATTGGAACTACGTCGCTACTTGCAGCCAACTTCAGATGGATGCTCGGTTGCAAACAATGTTGTGACATACAATACCAACCTTTGCATCTCACACATGAAACTACTTAATTCGCACCTGGGATAATAATTGACACTTCTATTGTGCCAGGCTAAGCCACAGCTATAGCGGCTATAAACTTCGGTTGTAAAACTAGACGTTGGTGACGGCGCTTAATGATAACGATGTCTCAGATCGCAAGTACAATCAGCAACAAAGTAGATTAATAAAATGTCCTTCAAAAATCGTAGCAACTACAAAATGCCTTATTTTTTAAGGAATAATTGGTAATCTGCTGTACCCTGACCCATTTGCCCACCCTGGAACATTCTGAAATTTGGCATAGACGTCGTATGCGAAATTTCATGATGATCGGTTGATTTGTTAAAGAGTAAAAGCGTAAAACAAACTCACTTATGATATTAGTTAAGATTGGCGTCTGGTATGGTGGTACCAGACGCCAATCTTGGTAGGTTGGTAGTCGGCGCTCTGTGACTTCGTCCTCGTAGAAGTTTTACCCGCTGCACACCTTTAGAAGCTGAATTTCAATAAATCTTTTCTTAGATTAACCCTCGCTACCCCACTCACATAAGGAACACATCCTTCTTTCAAGTGTCTAATGTACGATTCACAGTTCCTTATTTGCAGTAACTGTTTTGTGGATGTTTAAATTTCCTCTAGCATCTTTTAAAATGCGCTTCGGTGCTCTCCGACGCGCGCCGTTAAGTGTGAATCGTACATAAGGCAATTTTGGCTGTGCGTTGATTGTCAGTCAGTCAGCTTCATTACATTAATATTTTTAGATTTTCTAACTTATAAGAGGTAGGTACCTACTAGCTTCAATAAATTTCAGGTGCGCTTCATGGCAAAATGGTTCTCTCAAGGAGGTTTCCTGCATCCGCGCTGCGGTGTGTCGCGCGCTCGTTGTCGTTACATCACATAAATGTGTGCGGATCTCGCTGTCCAGCACTAAAGATTGTCTGCACAACCTTTTATCCACTCTAACGCCATTTGGAGAAGGTATATTTTATTTTGATAGTTTTTATAATTTTGCATGTATCGGAAAAAAAAACTAGGTAAATAAAGAATTATTTCGACGACCTCTGTGGTGCAGTGAGCGAAGGTCTGAGACGCAGAAGTTTGCGAGTTCGATTCCCGCCGCAAGACAAATGTTAGTAAGATCTGCTAATATCATTTAAGAATTATATCAGGCCCACATACCACAAGCTTGGCTTAGTTTCGTGCTGAATGAAGTCTACCATTATTTATATTTATTTTTTTCTCAAGACTGGAGCAGTTATTTGCACGTTAATATCGTACACGTTTACTAATTAATTTTAAGGTGAGGGCAGGTATAGGATCGTAGATGAAGGTTGATTTTATACTTTTGAGAAGTTCAAAATCCAGGCCACCCAAAGGTTGTCTGGAAGATATTGTTCGAAGTGATAAGACCGCCCATTTTACTTTTATTAGTACAATAAAGAATTTTCTATCTATTTATCTATTTCTACTTTATTGAATAATAAATGTAACAAAAAGGTGGGCTTAATGCTACGAGCATTTTCTACCAGCCGAACCTGTGGTTTGTTATTAAATGGTGGTAGGTGTGCTTTATAATTCAATCTTAAAACTACAACTGCATCTGAAAAATCAATCATGAATTGTAGAAAATATATTGAATCAAATAATTGTTTTAAAGTTGCTTATATTGCCTAATCTAGTTAGATCCCAGAATTCGTCGTAAGTCCCTTACAAACTGTCTCATAAATGACATCATAACTTCCACTTAACTCTCAGCATTATCAATTGAATATCTTAAAGATAAGTGGTTTAGTAGAATTCATCGAGTGCCTCTTATAAAAATATTGCTTTCTAGCAATGTTTGATTTATATGATTTCCTAGACATTCATGATTTTATTTTTATAGTATGCCATCGATGCTGCATCTTGTTATTTAGTATGCTGTTTGAAAGATTACATGAGTAAGAAAGGAGTTTGTGTTGAATTGACTGATAGAGGGAAGTGAAAAAAGTAAATGTATTGCGCCAACCCCAATGTTGGCACAATGTGTTTCCTTGGCAGGGAAATGATAAGTATGCTATAATTTTCTTTTAATTAAAGTCAATTCAGGGTCATAAGCGCCAGGGTCAGTTGTTTATGGTAGCCAAAGATCGAGCTCAGAACAGGGCGCAATGGCGCCCATTATGTAAGGCCTAGGTATGTCTACCAGTGGACTGATACAGGCTGTTGATGATGATGATGATGACAGGTCGAAGACCTCCCAGTTTGATAGGGTTTGTTAATGATCACGGAAAAGTTCTACCCAAAACAAGAATGAGAATTTGTTTCTGACCCTCTGTCGCCGGTTTGTTTCTTCCTCTCCAAAAATGTATATCAGTCATGTAGTTCCCACACAAGAACTGGTTTGGAGCTTATTGATGTTGTCATAAAATGTCCGGCATTTTTTTTTACCTTTCTCATCACACTGCTGGGCAAAAGCCTCCTCCATGACTTCTAAACATCTCTATCCAAACTGCCACCCACCACCCTCTTTTGAAGGCATCAAGCTCGTCCCGCCAACTCACCCTCGGACGACACCGACGCCGCTGTCCCTCAAGTTAACAGGCTGTGATGATGGTCGCCCACCTGTTGGAAGGCATCCGGCTGATGTGTCCCGCTCAATCCCATTTGAGCGTGGCAGCATTATTTATAATTTATTTATTCGAGTAAGGCGTATTTTCAGACGAGGTGTACCCAGAATGCTTTACGGCCAAAAGCCAGTCGCTGCTGCTGCTTGCGTCACTCCTCGTGGAGCGATCGGCTGTGGACAGCATATGGCAGTTCCTCAAGAATGAACCATCGAACTCGTTGCTATTTCTGCTGCTGCAATGTCTGGAGAGCGAAGAAGCAGGTGAAATAATTTCAATATTTTTCTTTTTTATACCATTTTGTCGGTAGTAGAGAAATATCATTATGTAATACTGTTAAGACTACTAAAACATTTTTTAAGTGCTAAGATTTAAGGGTTTTAAAATGCAAACCAAGTATAATTTTGATACTAAAAAAACAAGCTCTTCAAAAGTTACGTGACGTCATAACCATCCATTTCTCTCGATTATTTTTTTATATAATAGTAACCAACCTAATCACCATACCCTAGAATGAGTACTTGCAAAATTTTAGCTCAACCGAAAACCAAGAAATAGTTAATTTATCATCCAATATCTGATTACAAACCGACAGCCACCAGGACAGGTGAAACTACAAAAGCTTGTAAAACAAAATCATTTATTGTCACTGTCAATAGTTCTTCACAGAATTCATTATTACCATAAACTCTCGAACTAGTGTCAACAGTATTCCATGAGCCAGTGGCTTCTCCCTTAAAGTATAACAACAGCTTCTCTATCCACTGTTTCAGATTTACAAGACTCTGGGTTATACTGTCTCACACAACTGACGCAATCAGCAATGAATAAGAAGCACGCTGACAAAACGAAAGACGAATCGTGTATAGAGTTCTACGATCATCTCAAATCGCCCTTCGATAGACCAAGAGACAATTCTGCTGGCGATAGTGCGAGGAGCGACTGCCAGCCTGAATATATGGCGGAGGAGTTTTGTAAAGCGCTTATGAATCTGTATAACAAAATTTCGCTTGAGAATAACAAGTATCAAACTAGTCAAGGTATGATTCCGTTCTTCAGTTACTTAGCTCTTAGAATATTTTTAATAAATGAATGGTTTATCAGTAAAAAAGAACCACCCGAAATCATTATAAAACGTTAAATTGGTTATTATGCCGTATGTTAGGCTTCCGAAGGAAAATAACTGATTGGAATTACATATGTATTTTCTAAAAGAATAGCTATGTTCATCTAAAGCAATTCCCTTGACTTGCCGTAAACTTATCGTCAGATATTTCACAGATGAGCGTTGGACCCGTATCTGTTCCTGCATCGCCTCAGTAACTGCAAGCAGTACGCGTAGTCGACGATACTTCACCCATCGACAATTCCCAAGAACTTTGCTATGCGCGATGCATGCTGTGAGAGACCAACTGTCTGTGAGAGGCAAACCAGTTGATGCACTGCGACAAGCGGATACTGTAAGAACTTTTTAACCTCGGACCCAGACAAGTTATGAATATCTAGAGTCATATTAACGTTCCAAAGAAATTTGCTACGCGCGATGCATGCTGTGAGAGACCCAACTGTTTGTGATGGCCAAGCCAGTTGATGCACTGCGACGAGCGGATACTGCAAGAACTATTTAAACAGATATAAACATTTTATTCATAATTATTTACGATTATAAGTCATCAATATGATAGGCACGTGAATAGGCACCCCAGGCACGTGAATAGCCTTAAAAATGTTATCCCATGTAACAATGTTTTCAATGACAAGCACACAAGTACAAGTTTTAATAACGTTCCAAAGGACTTTGCTATGCGTGATGCATGATGTGAGAGACCAACTGTCTGTGAGGGGCAAGCCAATACATCCAATGCGACAACTGTACACTGTAAGAATGAAAGAACCTTTTTTATCACTGGCCTATATGAATATAAATTTTAAATGTTTTTTGTAAAATAGTCCACGTAGGTCTTCATACCAAGCCATGTTAATCCCTAACAAAGCTAATACACCGATTGCTAGTAAAGCATGTGCATAAGTAAAGATTTAACGAATCACATGCTACTTACTAGAAATTTACTGAGTGCTTATTGCATTAGCTCATGCAAAATGTAGTTTGGGTTCATCATCATAATCTCTCAGCCCAGAATCACCCACTACTGGGTAAAGGCTTCCTTTAGTTTTTGCCAGCCTCCTCTGTCCTGTGCTTCTCTGAACCAAGTGTGCCCAACTACTTTCGCAATCTCGTCGACCTGACGCACTGTCGGACGACCGGGAGCTCTTGGACCCAACCTCTACTAACACTCAGTCTGGTTTATCACAAGCAAATGTTTTTTCATTATTATTTCATCTCTTGTACAGAACCCGGTTCTACGCACTCTCTACTGGCTTCTCACCATAATCGACTGCTGTATGATCGACTGCTCGGCGGCTAAAGAGAGTTTTGCCGATGAGAACATGGTGGCTTCTCTGAACAGACTGTGGGTGTGGTGTATGATGACCGACCAGCTACGCAATGCTGTTATGCATCTGATGTTTACTTTCACTAACGAGTGTCCTAAATGTAAGTATAGTAAAATATGTATTTTTATAAAATTAAATCATTTATTTACTTTTATTTGCGCGAAATAGCTGAAATGTAAATCTATTTAATTTCAATAGTTTTGATCACAATGAAATTTGACTTAAGACGATACATAATCGTCGTTGAGTGAACGAGATGCAAATACGCGAGAAAAATAAGAAAAAAGAGTGCAGCATAATTTTGACTCTGCTCCAAAATTAAATAAAAATAAGCTAGTTTATTTAATTTGACTAGCTAAATGAGTGTCCAACTAGTTGTATAAAAATGTACTGTTAAAGTATTCATACGATAAAAAAGTAAAAAAGTGTGTAGGAAAAGTTAACTTTGGACAACAAATCTATCGAGAAAAGTTTAGGTAATCAAACGTGATTCTATTTTTAATTTGACTATTCGATTTTGATATCAGATCCTAAATTTATTTTTATAATTATAATTAAAACAATACGTTTTATGACCAACGTGTGAAAATTCAGTAAAACATTGATTCATCCTTTTACTACCGCTAAACATATATTTCACGTAAATACTTGATTGCGCCACTATGTATGTTATTCGAGTCTAGAAGTATACAATTTGCAAAGATTTCGCTTCATTCGCTCATCAGGGGCACGCATCAAAACAAAATTAAAATCTAATAGATTCTGTCCTAGGTATATCCTAAATATAGTTGATTAGTATGTATTTGGCGTACACTGAGATGTTTGTTTTATGAAAGGTTTTCGTTTCTAGCTTGGGGAGCGATGTGTGTTTGTGTCGGAGGTCACAGTCTGCTCGGCGAAGTGTGTGCATTGTGCGTGCGTGAAACAGCGCTGCAGTCGCGGCCGCGCAGCGATGCTCTGCTGCTGTTGTCATTGCATACCATACGTCATTGTGTACCGCACCATCACTGTCGATCACTTATTCTAAAGGTATAATATTGTCTCAACATCTACTTAACAAGTCTAATATTCTGCCATTCATGTGAGCCAGTAGCAAGTTGTAATGTTGTAGTTTTTTGGCGGCCCGAAGAACATGACTTAACTATCTAGATCATGCCCTAATAGATGATAATGTAACTTGCTTCATTGCACGTTAATATGCGCTATGCCGCAGTCAGCCAGCTGCCAGAGCCCCGTTTGTAGTACAGCAGGGTGCACTATATGCGGTTAAGGTTGGTTCTAAAGATGTATGTTGGAAACCCTTACATTGCGGCCTAACACCATACATATATACAGCTGAATTGCCCAACCGCTGACGGGCATCAGCATCGGTGCCCTGCGAACCCCAGTAGTACATAATAAACAATAAATCAAAGCAAGACAGAAAAAGAAAAATATAAACTAGTTTAACAAATATTATTTATGTTAAATTAGGCTGAAAAGTGGTCCCTGTCTCAGCTTTACGCCGCATCGACACGCAAGTAGGTGGTAGATACCTACCTATGTACCTACATGCTGATGCAGCGCTGCTTTCCAGACAGGGCTTTCTGTGTAATCACGATCATTGCCGAGACCCAATTAGATGTATACTGATAAATACAGGTCGCGTCACGTAAAAAGAACGCTGGAAGAAAGGGAACCGGGGGGTGTTTACGCTTGGGTACATTCGCGCTTGAAAGTACTAAGTAGTAAAGTTGGCTTACTGTTTTATTGTTGAACTAGCCTCTCGCTCGCGGCTTCGAATATTGGTTATTAGTAGGTACCTTTATTGAAAAATATATTAGATAGAATTATCATTGAAGAATTTATAGAATTAAAAATATGTACGATTCAGTATAGAATGTTTAATCTAATTAAAAAAAAACAAAATAATGTTGTTATTTTTAAATGATAAACTGCACTATTATCAGCCTCTCTCTTAATTTACGTCATAAATATTTTTTCACACTATTCTATGTAAAACCATTTCGTAATTAAAAACTTTTTGTGCGCGACTGTGCGGAGAGCAAAGCTTGACGGACGAACCAATAGCGCACCGTCAAGCAAGTGGCGCTTGACCCTCCCGCTCCGTGCCACACCTCACACACCTCACACACACACACACACACACACACACACACACACACACACACACACACACACACACACACACACACACACACACACACACACACACACACACACACACACACACACACACACACACACACACACACACACACACACACACACACCAGCCTATATCAGTCCACTGCTGGACATAGGCCTTCCCTAATAAAGGGGGATATACCCATAATCCCCACGCACGGCATGCGGGTTGGGGATCGCAGGGCACAGCTTCTCGCACCACCGACGCTGCTGCCCGTCGGTGGCCAGGGGATTTAGATGTGCCGATTTAGGCTGTGCTATGCCGCAATCAGCCGGCCGCCAGAGCCCCGTTCGTTGTTTAGCAGGGTGCACCACGTGCAGGTGAGGCTGGCTTGGGTTCCGAAGATGGGGTTTGGAACCCCGTTCACCCCAACCACACCTCATACCACCAAATAGAACGATAAATCGCATATTGCGCAGCTTGACCGCTAGCGTTCTTTTTACGTGCCGCGAGCTATACCACATAATTTATTGTTATTACCTAGTGCAATCATTTGTTTGTGCAGAGCGATGTAATGTCGTGTGCGTATAAGCTGTGCGTGCGCGAGCGTTCCCGCGGGCTGAGCAACGCGGGCGCGGCGTGGAGCCAGCTGTGCTGCGCGCTGGCGGCGCACGCGGACGGCGCGGCGGCGCTGCTGGCGGTGGCGGGCGCGGGGCGGGGCGCGGCCGCGCTGGCGGGGCCCGTGCGCGCGCGGATCATGCCGGCCGTCGCTCACGCCGCCTCGCACCATCGCGTCACCTTCCTGCAGTCGCGTGAGTACTGTACTAGATCCCTTGTGTGCTGACACGGCGGCGCTGTATTCATGAGACGGTTGGCAGTGAGTGGGGGGCGCGGGACGGGAGATGCCTCGCAGCATCGCGTCACCTTCCGCAGTCGCGTGAGTACTAGACCCCTTGTGTGCTGCGACAGCGGTGCTGTGTTCATGAGACGGTTGACAGTGAGTACGCGGGACGGGAGACGCTGATGCACCAACGGGGTCTAGTTCCTGCAGTCGCGTGAGTACTAGAACTTTTGTGGGCTGAGACGGCGGCGCTGTGTTCATGATACGGTTGACAGTGAGTACGCGGGAAGGGAGATCTTGATGCACCAACGGGGTCTAGTTCCTGCAGTCGCGTCCCAACTAGCACACAAACTGCTTAAACAGACTTTATACAGGGTGCAATCGTTAAGTGTGTCCAGGCGATTATTCCGTAACTATTACAGATATCAAACTGGGTGCCTAGTGCGAGTTCTTTTACCAGCTCGATCGCGTTTGCGTTTACGGAAATTTGTATGGAAAGGAGTCAGTGCCACGCGTTTTTCACTAGATGGCGCTACCTCGATTTCATATAAATTTGCGTAAACGCAAACGCGATCGAGCTGGTAAAAGAAACCTTTTTACTAATCTCATACTAAATGTATAGGGGTGTTTGATGTCAAAATTTTGAATAGTTTTCGTTTGATTTTTGAAAAGTGATTGGTGTCGTTTTAATGATAAACGTACTTTTGATATCAGTTTAATATTGTTTGATATATGTTATAGTTACGGAATAATCGCCTGGATACACTTAACGATTACGAAACCCTAGCCTGAAAGTTGTATATATCAGTTTTCCTTAAGATGTACAGTAGTATATTTTTAAACCCTGTAACAGTCTCCTGCTGTATACTAGCAAGAAAAAAATATATGGTGAAACAAAAGCATATGTTAGCGTCACTAGACAGTTATGAGACGTACAATTACAATTGAGTTAATGGAGCCTTCTATAACACCGTGAGATGTAAAAGAGTACTTTATAGGGCAAAGGATTTTCAACAGAGTTACAAAGTTGCGTCATCCAAAACGGTTTGATAGCCCTCCTATATCACAAACGTACAACCCGTACATCAACAACAGCAAATACTCAAGCCTTTATACGGTGTAATTCAGTAGAATACATGTAACTAACTCAGGGAGCTGTTATTATCCAGACGCCATTACAGGTTTTCATAAAAGTATGTTTTAAGGTTATGCCACATTTTGAAGCTCGTATACATGCATAAAAAAGGATTTTGGTCTGATTTTTTTTATTTATTTTTTATAAATTCGAAACTTTTGATGAAATTTAAGTCTCAATTTCTTACCTGTGGCCCTAATGAATCTTTTTGTAACCTTTAAACTATATTTAAGTTTGAATATAATTTCACGCAATAATTATCAATATTGTTTATGGATCAAAAACTTTACATTTGGAAGGCGCGTGAAAATTTTGTCGATATTAGAGTACTCGCATTGCAAATTCACGTACATAAAGGTATAAACACAGAACTTAATAGGTATACTTAGGTACGTCTTTAATGGTTTTGATAATCCTTCCATATTATTTTATGATTCATATTTCGTTTCAACCACAATAAATCTACTATAGAACTAATTTAAATAAAATAAGTAATAACTTAAGCCGTTACAACTATAATGATAAAAACAAACAATTGTAAACATTGCGATATTTCACAATAGAAACATGAAATATTTTAAATATTTTCTTTATAGTTGAAGCAAGATGTTAAACGCTTTCCGATTTTTTATGCAAACAAAAGGAACAGAAGGTTCGAATGAGTTTGTCAAACAAAACTTTAGTTGCGATGGAGCATTTTGAATAAATTATTATGGTTAAGAATGTAAACGATAACCTTTTTTGCCTACACACGTTTTAGTATCATTACTTTATAAACTGTGTGGTCTTACACTCAGCTTGTATCCAACTGCCTGTGACCGTTACAATGTAAATATCTCCGCCGAGGACTTACTACGAGTATTCAAATATTGCTGGACAGTATCGCATAACATCAAGTAGCCCCAAACTATGCAAAATAAGATAATACCAATAAAGACCATACAGTAGTTCGACGCCTTTGATCTCCTAGTAAATACCGACAAGTGACGCGAAAGTGAAGGAAAGCAAGGGTTATCACAAGCAAACAGTATTATATAACTGTTGTGTGGGAGCACCATCTTGTGTTTGCAAAAAAGGATGCCATTTTCATATTATTCAACCTGAGAAATTATGAGAATTGGCACACGATTGAGGTAGGTACCTACTTAAATATAAATAATTCGGGACGTTATCACACAGCATCATGTAGCCCCAAATTAAGCAGAGCTTGTATTATGGAAACCACATGATTGATATACTACACATATATTTTTTTTGTAAATACCTATACGATAAACTTTGACACTCAAGCCCTGCGACATACTTAAAGCTTCTGTGAGCTACATAAACATGTAATACCTATTACATCCGTAATGTTGAACGACACGTACAGTACGGTCGGCGAATCAAGGCGAACGTGAATATAGGCTCAGGCGCGAGTTCGCGCATGTACAGTCATGATGAAAATTGTAAGTGAAGTAGGTTTTCTAAAGTATAAGAATCCGCGTCCGCTCAACACACAGTCAACAAATAAAACACTTTTCACAAAATAACAGTAAAAAACGCTATCCATTGCAAACTTTGAACTTGGAACGAATACTGCATTTTACGAACAGTTTTGCGCTTGACTATATTGATAGATGAAACGCAAACACGCACTATAGCAATTGCTTGAAGTGCGAGTGAGAAAGACTTCGGACGAACTCGCTATCCGAACACTTCCGATCGCTACCGCGTAGAGATGCTATCCTTCCCTGCCGGCTGGTTGTTTACAATCGATTATTTGAGTCGATTATTTATCACGATTAATAGAAAAATAATAATTTAACCTGTAAATATTATAAATTATCAAAAATAATCTGTAAATATAAATTTATTTGTCCATTGCATCATGTAAAGCCGCACGCGGCATTTGTTTGCATAAATAATGAAGTGGCCGTTTTTCACACTTCCGATAGACATTAAAAGTCGCGACAGTAATCTACTCATGTTTTTAATGAAACAACTTTAAAACAATCGTTTATTGCTAAATGGCTACCTACTTAGTCTTCTTAAGCGGCTACCTACTTAAGTGCCTATCTACTCAGTCTTGTTAGAGGTTGAAATACTTGCTCGTTTCCTTTTTGCGCTACCTATAGTCGATACCAAACATATTGTACGGTCCCTTTTAGGTCTCGTAGCGCAGCTGGCCCAGCTTCCTACCTACCTAGCTACCACGATCGACCTACCTACCTAACCCCACATGATCCTATCTACTACTTAATTTTTAATGATTTATTGTTAGAAACACCAACGACATTTCACATTCCAGAACAGTAGAATTATAATAAATATAGCTAAATTATAGTCTAAGATTTATTATGGATAATCATTAGTTTACCATTTTACATCAACTCGATACATGAAATCAAGCTTAACGATAACGTAATCGAAGTAATTTGATAAACTATCGATTTAATTTGATTGATTCATGTTTGATTTACTTTTTTTGAGAGGTGCATCTCTAGCCTAAAAGACTTTGTCCCTCCCGCCCCGCTATACCTCACCACACCACCAATTCGCTCCCAAAAAACGATACTGAGCACCCTTTTGTGGCTAACTTCACAGTCGCCGAGATCCGCCGACCGTACTGTAACGAGATGTACTTGTAAACATACCTAAATACATTTAATAATGTACAAAAATAATATATTTACCTTTCTTCCGGTTGTGGAAATTAATGAAATTGAAGATTTTTATTTGGTGTGAGATGACGATTTACGATTTACACTCACAGCACACGTCATGTTTATTCACTTTATTATGTACTCGTAGTTTTAGTATCATAAAAAAAGTCTAATCAAAAGAACATTCCATGTTTGTAAGCCTGCGGCAGTTTTTTTTTCGGTAAATATTTTCATGGTAATCGTATTTCCGCGCCGTTCTGTCATGATTACTGTGCCCAACATCTAATAATACAAGCAGGACTTTTTAAAAAAATAAACCGACTTCAAATAAATTACTTCTTACTTCTTGCCCTAAAGAATTTTGTAAATCGATTCATAATTGACGGAGATATTGGTCATCATAGGGCAAAAATTACAAGTGAGGAATAATTATATGGGACCACCTGTGAAGTATACTCTTTTAAACAAAAAAAGAATTTTGAAAATCGGTCCACAATTGACGGAGTTATCGGTGAACATACATAAAAAAAACGAAAAAAAGGTTCCGACGAATTTAGAACCTCCTTTTTGAAGTCTGTTAAAAATGTAATTTTTATACCTCCAGAATCTTTTCCGAATTTCGTTAACTCGTATTTTTATGTAAATACATACGTTTCTCTAATTTTTCTTAAAAAAATAATAAATATTAGAAAATCATACTAAAATGTTATTCTCGCAACGGGAATCGAACCCGCAACCTTCTGCGTCTCAGTGACGATGCCTTTGTATGAGAATACTAGCTTTCGCCCGCGGCTTCACTCACGTAGTATACGGGTTAAAAGCCTATGTGTTAATCCAGGTCACAAACTATGTTTATTCCAAGTTTCATCCAAATCCGTTCAGCCCGTTACGGAGTTGAGATGGAACAAACATACTCACACATACAAACTTTCGCATTTAATCATATTTTTCCGATGTGATTTATATAAATCTCGGTAACAACTTTAGTAGTACGACATTATGGACTCAAATCGAAAAATATTATTTTTATTTGTTACGAATGCATAATAAATAAATTCGGAAATAATGCCGAGTTGCATTATGTAATTGAGTTACCTTGACCTGTATACAGCTACCACTTTTACCTGTACAAAAATTACTATATATTTATTTTTCAACAGCTGAACTTCTGGAGTTATTATCGGGGACGATGTTGACCGGTGACACGGCGGAAATTATCTCAGCAGCCCGCGCCGTCTGGGCGTTAGCTGCCAACAATCATAAGGTATCTAGCTCGCTCTTCAACTAAGAAAGAAAATATAATACCAAATCCTCTAGGATATCTTTAGATAGATTACTCGCTACTAAGATAGACCCGTCTAAATAATCTAGACGCCATTCCGGATATGGGTTAACTCAGTATTTTAGGCCCGAATTCGGTAAAGTAAAGTAACGTAAAAATATCTTTATTCAGTAGGATACTTTGAATCGCATTTTTTTTTATTTGCTCCAATTCGTAACGCAAGCAAACAGAAAAGTTTTCTCTTCTTCAGTGTGGCTGCAAGAAACAATGGAAGACCAGCGCAGACTAGCCTAACCTGCATAATTATGCTGAGTTGAGACCATTTGTAACTAAGCAAATTTTATAAAATGTTTTGTTGGTTGCAAATAAATAATTTGAATTTGAAACACTAAAAAAACAACTGAATTGAGAACCTCCTCCTTTTTTGAAGTCTGTTAATAATCTCCGTAAACCATAGCGAATGCATACAGCTGCATTGAAATACTTGCTTATTATACGATCCAATTCAATCTCGCATACCTTGAAAAATGCGACCACGAAGTTTACAATGCAATATCGTAAATATGTTAACGAACCTGTTTGTCCTCAGGCAAAGTTGCTGCTAAGGAGTGCCGGGGTCGCAGCCGCCGTCCAGTCGACCCTGCAGCGTGCACATCGCGGTCCAAGAGACCCCGCCATAGAACGTATGCTCCAGCTGCTGACCTATACCAACACGGTCTTACAGACCACGTGAAGATTGAACATATTTGGACATTTGTGATAAAACCGTGCCACTAACGAGCATAAGATATTTAGATATTTAGATATTTATTCATACAATTATAACACAGCATTACAGTATAATACCAAGGCGCTATGATATACAATACAAACAAAAGAAAAAGAAGAAACCTTAAACAAAATAAACATAAAACATGCATAAAAATTATGAAAGCAAATATAACAAATATCAACAGATTGTACTATTTCTTACACTATCAATCATCTCACAAAACTTCATACATACTTCGCACACTTCAGTCCATCGGTCAGCAAACAGATCACACAATGGTGCTGATGCCAGAAGCGCATTTAATAATTTTAGGGCTCGAACGAGAGGAGAATTGCTGTGCGCCACGGTGCGCGTCCGTGACACCGCCAGTAGGTAAGGTGTGTAGTAGAGGTATTTTAGACCAATTAGCATTGAAAAAGTATTATTGTGAGAATAAATTGTGACTGTGTATTCTATATATTTTCAATTCGACAAGGTATTCTTATACTTTCAAAGACAGTAGTGTATTCGATATGAAGCTGTTTAAGTTTTAATTTTTCCATGTTTTGTTTGTTCATTGATTTGAACACTGGTGCATAATTTGTTATCATCATTTTATTGAGTGACAAAGCATATAATGTTATTCATTTACGGAATTAACATACTTGTTCGTGTTAGTTTACTGATCCTGACTTATATTAAAAGTATCGGAGATATTTAACGAGATCAATATAAACTGAATAATTTGATTAGTTAAAATAACATTAATAACAGAAAGCTTAAAACAATGTTTCCAAAGGTTAATGTACGATACACATTTACCGGTGCGCGTCGGAGAGCATTTTATAACATGCTAAAGGAAATTGAAACATCTACAAAGCAGTTAAGTTCCTTATTTGCATGCAATTTACGCAGCTTTGAGCTTTGTCAAACACTGACATAAATAGATCCGTAAGTAGATATTGCATGCAAATAAGGAACTTAACTGCTTTGTGGATGTTTCAATTTCCTCCAGCATGTTTCAAAATGCTTCGATGCTCTCCGACGCGCGCCGGTAGTGTGAATTGTACATAATCGTCACAATGGATCTTTGTCACTCCAAAGTTAGGCTTAGGAAACTATTCGACCAATCCTAGTCCAATCCGATCCAAACATAAGAACTAAGTCGCTACTTGCAGCCAATTTCACAAGGACAAAGACACTTTGTGAGTAGTGCAATTTACTTAACTTTGCAAACCATTGTGTCCTTGAAGTACTTGTGTGTACTTGAAGTGGGTTATAGGTCATGACTTCATAAGAATACCTACCCATCACTACAACCTACAATATGTTAATTAATTAAAAATTAAATTGTTGTAAAATGTTATACGACTGTTTGACTGAATTACACTTAATGAAATATACTTCTTATTTACATCTAATGCAACTGTAGTTTTACTTTGTTACAAAAATATCATTCCACAGGCTTTAGGTAATCAAGTTTCGCAGCAGATTTTAGGAATAAAATACATAGTACTTTAAACTTATAAAATATGTAAATTTTTCACGTGAAATTATTCAAATATTCATATTTAGATAGATTTTCATACTATTATTTCATTGTTTTATACGGTTTATTCAGATATCAAAGCTATGAGTAGCTTGTTATTTTCATAAAAGTTATTCATTCGGAATGGGGACTCAGTGTACTTATAGATACGTAGTTCTCCTGTTGTGGCGAACATCGGCGTCCATTGTTTATTTAATGAACATTGTGCCGGTACTTGTAATATAAATAAATATAGTATGAAGGCGTACCCGCAGCCCCGGAGCTAAAGCTGGAAAACTCTGCTCGTTGGGCCAGTCGCGACGCGGCCGGTTCCGCGATAAGGCTCAACGTCAATAGCGCACAATTATTGTGCTCGCCAAAAGCGATCGTACAGCGTTTACCTTATCCATTATCGCTGTGAAGGGCGATAATCCGCGTCTGCGCAAGTGCCGGTGCCGCCAGCAGTCCGCAGTGGTCACCGTTGTGCCAGTTATGAATCCACGTTGCGTTGACAGCGCAACTCATATTTCGCGGTGCGACTTCGTTTCTATTGTGCAGTGCAGTGTGTTTTGATGGATATGTCTGCGATACAGTTCAGTTTCCCTCCGGAAAGCTACTCCGCTGTGTACAAGAGCGATGGTGCGGCGGAGGCGAATGTGAGTAGGTCTGGCTTGGAGCGGCGGGAGGCGGGAGGCGTCCTTATCGGAGCGTGCCGGCATGCGTGTGCGCATCCACAAGGTCGCGACGCCGCACAACGGTGCATTCAACTCGTTTTGTCGAACGTAATCAATATTTGCGCGTCCGCGTCGTCCGGATTAGATTGGACCTCGAGTAATCATTCTAGCGATGGCGCAGCGCCACCAGTCGATTCTAGTTTAATGATTTCTAAAAACCATTTTCCGATAATCCTATGTATTCCTATGGATTTAAAGCAAATACCAGTTCCAAATACAGCTGCAATTGAAATAACCTTTATTTGTATGACTTCCATGATTATTATTATAACCCTATTACAGTTGTTAGTGATTATGTAAATCCAAATATGGCCTGATACTCGCATACTTGGCCGCATCTGTTTTTTCTTTGATCCCTTCAAGGCCTATACTCAATTAAATTTATTTGTAGTATTGTCATGTTTTTTCAATGTAACGTAGGTAATAAAAGCTTTTTAAGTACAACCACTTACTGTATTTTTAAATTTTATATATATAAACTAGCCGATACGCGCGCAACTCCTTTTTTGCATGATGTTTCGTTTTGTCTATCATTCAAATGCTGCTAAATTGTAAAATGGTAAATGATACTGATAATCATTGATATATACGATAAGTCTCCCAAGTACGTACATACTTAAAGTAGTCACTGGATGAGGTCTATCTAATTACCTCTGTAAATATCCCTCCCGTAAAGTAATATTATTTCATTATTCATGCGAATATTTACTTGGAATTGTTGTTTGTTAATTTAATGTTAAGCTACACCCCAGAATACATAAATTACTCAACCCGCGAGCGTAGCCAAATAAATATAATGTTTTCAAATAAATAAATAATATGTATTGTGTTCAAGCCAGGGGCTATAGGTAAATCAAAATATTGTCCCATTAATTGTGTTTTCATAAATCAAATCCATATTTACCATTTTAACAAATGGAAAAATTATGCCAAATCTTCGCGGAATACTTCTGCTACCGCACAAAAATTTCTGAGATCTCTGGGTACTCAATTATATGTGAGTGCATCGCTTTTGACTTTTGATGATCATGAATGAGTGAGTTGCAAAAATTCACAAAATATGGATTTTTGATGACGCATTTCTTGAAAACTATTATAGCAACAAACACGAAATTTTACAATTGGGGTTAAGTCCGTATAATGTCCTTGTGGCATAATTTCCAGCATCGTGATGTAAGCTGTAACGAAGTTACAGGGGGCTGAATAATGCCCGAGTTGGTTCCGGAAAAGGTACGCTAGACTTGTCAGTGATCGCTCCGCGATCCCAGATTTTAGTGAATTTATAGTTTTTTTGCGTATCTGCATAATGAAAAGGGTGAAACAAAGTAATCTTGAGGTTGGGCAGGATTTTTTGGCTGTAGTAAATTTTGGATGGATGTTCTTTCGTTTTATTGGAGTACAGACAGGACTCAATTCCGCCAATATTTCCTATTTATCGATGTGAGTTAAGGACGCAGTCAGATAACGCAGTGGAAAAGTCACATTGTATTTGCGAATCCACCGTGAAAGACTAGATCAATGATAAACGGTATTTAAGTATCAGAAAACTTGGATATTTCCGAACTATTTATCTATACGCCAGGCATGATAACAACGATAACAACACCAGCCTATTCAGTCCACTGTTGGAAATTGGCCACCCCTATAAAAAGGGGGATATGCCCATAATACAAACTGTAGCTGGCAGGACCACCTCTCCTATGTGGCATTGCTTCGTGCGGAGGGTGATCTAACTATTTTACTTCTAATATTTAATTTTTCTTATATTAGTTATGTGTCTGTTTTTTTTTAATATTTAGTTTTTTGTGTTAATAAGTAGTAACATATGGATCCTGTTGTCCGAATTAAAATTATTTTATTATAATTTATTTATGTATAATCCCCAAACTGGGTGTACGCACATATGCGGGTTTAGGATCGCAAGGCACAGCTTCTCGCACCACCAACGCTGCTGCCCATCAACGGTTAGTTGATTTAGCTGTGCCAGTATTAGGCTGCGCTATATCAGCCAGCCGCCAGAGCCCCGATTGTTAGTTAACAGGGTGCACCACGTGCAGGTGAGGTGGGCTTGGTTTCTGGAAATGGGGTTTGTAACCCCTTACATCCCAGACATTTACTTTAACGTTTTTTTTTTACTTTTACGTCGCTTTACCCATTTTTATGATACCAGGTGGTGAATGGCGAATGCTTTGAGACGACTGGCTCTCCTGTCAATAGCGATGCGCCCTCGAAACTATTCAGCTGCTTTCATTGTACGGTAAGTCTATCAGAATACTATTCCTCGTCCATATATATTTCCCAGTTATAGCTCAAAAAATGCCCTATCTTAAGTTAGTTAAGTGATATAGTGTCACAAATAATAGTAAGGATACTATTTCTCCAAAGCTAACGCGTTGACTGCTAGTCTCGTGCGGGACGTGCACTCAAAGCGTTAATGAGGGACAGGTTAACACTTTGACTGGGAACCTTGGCAGCTTTGTGCAACTATGGAAGTGTTCAAAGATTTTGCTGTGGTTTTGCTTTAAATAAAACCTTCTCGTAAAATTATGAAGTCGTTGATAAAGGATTTGATGGCTCAGATAACAACAATCTTCACATAATGTTTGTTTATGAAAAAAAAAATATTTCCATACCTAATAAGTTATGAAAAATTATTGCGATGTCATCAATGCTTGCGCAAAGTCTGACAATAGATCAATAAAAACTATGGAGTCTGTCTGTATGTGAGTTGGAGTGACTCGCACTTGGCTGCTGTTTATAATTTGATCTTTTGACTTAAATGTGACGTCAATTCAAAACAACGCATGTTTTATTAATACTCACATAAATTAACGCTACAGCGCTGCTTATACCATGACAAAAATGGATGAGCAACTCATGCTGATTAAATTTAAATTTAATGCATTCCAAAATTCCTCATATGATTATTCCGCGTACCTTTGGCTATTTTAATAAATACTTAATAATAGAAGCTCCGAAAACTATTTTTCATATATATTGTATTGCATAAAAAAATTATGATGATAATTATGTGCATAGCTAATCTTTTTTTCCAGTTCAGAAGCATTAAAGTCATCCGGAAAGAAAAGCACAGGAAAGACACACATTCTGCCAAAATTAAGGTGAGCGCTCATTATAAAAAGACAATATGCTGTTATCTAAACTAGAGGTGACATAATATTTAGTCAGGCAGATAGACGTGTACTTAATCTAATAAAGTTTTTGTGTACTAAATCTAATAGAGATAAAGGAGAATGCCGTCTGATGTATGGCGCTCGGTACCAAGACTAAAGTGAAGTGAGTGCGTCAAAAAATATCCAATAAGTTTTTAGTCAATTCTACTGTCAAAATAAATAAAAATGAGGGTTATGTATTGCCATAGTAACACTTTACATCAATGTTTATTGCCATAGCAACGTATATAACATTGGTTGTGTTGTAGTCTAATGGCGGCGTGCAACGGAAACCAAATCAACAAAATATTTTTTACTTGATTATCAATCGAGTCGGTGTGTAAAACTAAAGAAAATGTTAATGTCATTTATAAAATATAATACATTTTATGGGATACGTTCGTTTTTGACGCAATTGGTACGGTTTCTCAGCATTCTCCTTTCAGGTGTTAGTAGTTTGGTATTACTATTTTCGCAAATGCAGATACATGCAGAGGGCTTACCACGAGTTTTGGTAGTTTTCGAAAACTTTATAAGTTTCGGTATCTTTCCCAGTGTTGCTGTTTTAGCATTTTTAATGCTAAATTTAGCATATTTTCGGGTCTGTTAGCTTGAAAAATTCGCATTTAGCATATTTTTATGATTAACATTTTTTTGTACGTTACCTAAAAATTCAAAATTCCTAAGGAATTCAAAAGAAAAATATAGATTTTAGCATTTTATTTAAAAGTTATTTTTAAAAGTTATTTAGCATTTTTTGCTACATGTTTTAGCATTTTCTCCAAATAAAAAACGGCAACACTGATCTTTCCATACATTTTCGTAGTTCATGCACGTTTCCCTAGAGGCGCTGTACGAAAATGTATGGAAAGATACCAAAACCTAAAAAGTTTTCGTAAACTATCAAAACCCGTGGTAAGCCCTCAGTATTCATTTGATCATCCTCTAAGAAAATTTATTTAACTGTTCTGCGTACCTGCTACCCAAAATTGGCTGGTAGTACAAATAAATTACTAAAAATTGAAATGATCCAGTTATATACGACCTCTCTGTAAAATATTTGACTACTTAGATTGTTCAAATATGTGAGGACATTTGGGATTTCCGAAGTTAAACTAATATTTATAAATACGTGTGCTGTATTTGACGAATGGCACTTACCTACTTTGACGTGTTTAACCTCAGGCCAAAGTCGATTTCTCGTCTTAAAACCATATTTACCAGCAATTTGACATTAGGCATAAATAATTCACCTATGCCTATTATGCATTTTTAAATGATTTCTTATTAGCATTAGTCAGTAATACGAATTATTTCCGACATTTTTATTAATTTTCATGGCACGATAAATAAATAAATCAATAATGCCGGATATTTTCACACAAAATCATAAAGCCCTAAACTTAACAGAGCTTATGTTATGGGAAATAAAATTACTGATATAGTACTTATATAATTTAGTTTTAAATACATACATGTTTCGAGTTCTACGTAATATAGAAAACTCGAAACATTTATTTTTAGATCATACAAAAATTTGTCTCAGCGAGGATCGAACCAGCATCCTTCTGCGTCTCAGGCGGGCTTTCGCCCACAGCGTCGGGGTCGTCAATCTGTGAAAAGTGTATTGAAAAAAAATCAGGAAAATTATCACAAAAACAAAAACAAAAACCAGAAATAAAGTCATCTAAAATAGTTACCGGTAAAGGTTGGGACCGATATTGCTTAACTTAATGTAGGTTCTACAGATCTCTACTTTATCTTAGTACCTAGTTTTACTTAGCGCAGGCACAGAATAGTTAATAGTTCAGCGTAGATACGACCAAACACAACTACCTGTATAGGTACTTTAGAGTTTGAAGTGTTTACTTGTTATGAATTATACTTCACGTTGGCATTTAATATTTTTTACTCACTGTACAAACATGGGAATACCCTCACAAACACTACCGTTTACCACTCGTCATCATTTACATGTTTACTTATGTTATACCTCGCAATTATTATGATGAATTGCATAATCTAATCGATAATATAATTACATAATAACATTGTTATGCGTCTCAAATGTAATTTTATTGACTACACTACCCAGTTGTGATGGTATCAGGCATAAAGGTATACATACCTATCCCTAGAAGGTTCGTAGTAAAACCAGTGTGCTCGTGATAGCTGTTGAAAAATTTCGATATCTGTATGTCTTTTGATCGGGATTTGAGTTTATAGGTACTAAACGGTATTCTTATTTAGGTACTTAGCTTGGAATAATTCTAAGTTAGTTGGTATTGGCAATTGTGATGTACACTACCTGTCACACTTGCTTGCCTAACGGATGATTCATCGTGTTCTGCATCTTAGCTCTTCGAGTCGCATAAAATAAAGTACTTGCTAAATAACTTTATAAACTTATTTTCAATACATTTCCTATTGTAAAATGATTCAGCTATACATTATGTAGAGATGTTCTAAATCAGAGTTTTCTCCAAAAATAAATTCCCAAAAGTTTATCTACCTTTCTCTCTTATTAATATTGATGGATGTTTGTCACTTGTCTGGAACTTTTCTAGAAAGATCCGTCCTCCCGTAGTTTATTAAGTAAGTAAAATAATGCGTCAAGACGGTGAGTGACCGGAGACGACCAGTGTCGTGTTATCGTAGCCAATCACGTTTCACATTAAGTATGCATTTCTTACCTGAATTTAAGCTAATACCTAAGTCAATCGGCAGACCTAAGTTTTTTGATGGCTTCTGTCGTCCATATATGTAATAGAGCAATATAGTAATGTAAGTACTTTCATTATTGGTATTGCCCGTTTTTTTGCATGTTTATGTTGGCGTGAGTACAATAAAGAGTTTTCTCTCTAGATAGAGAACAAGATAAGTGTCCTACTATATAATATCAAATCTCAGATTGTTTCATAAATAATGTCTAAAAGAATACTAGTCATAAAAAATACAACAAGACACTTCACATTAGTTCACTCCCTTTCTCACCCTTTTTGTTGCAAGTGGCCTTTGTCTGATGTATGATATCTGAAGTATTCTCGATTTTATTCCATCAGAGCGACACGTGTGTTTTTTCTAAGTGGTGCTTCGATTATTCAAAGCTCACCCGAGCATATACCTAGGTCCTATTTGAATTGCTAAAGTAGGTGATTGCTCTTGTGTCTTCAATTATTAAATAGAAACCAGCACAGAAATATATCCTTATGACCTCAACGACCTATTATAACCAGAGTACGATTAGGTATAGTCCTTTATTTGTTTTAACACTAGCTGTGCCCCGCGGCTTTGCCCCCGTGGAAATTTATGTATCAAATGGAGAACAATATGGATATCGAAAATTGAGAATAAGACGTTTTTTCTATGTTTCACATTCACTGCAATGTCTCAACACCGTGGGTAATATTTTACTACTTTGAATTTGAAACACTGGACACTTGAACACACCTCTAGGGGTAGTTTTGTAAAAAATACGTGATTGATTATTTACGTTGTAGTTTGTTAATCGAACGAATTTTATTATGATAAGTTTATGTTAATTGAACCAAGGATTTTTTTTATTTAAAAATTAAGGTATTGCCTCATTTAAAAAAAAATAACTACCAAAAAGGTGGTTGTTCTCAAAACAAGCGTATTTCCTCTAAGTAAGATATATTCGCTAAGACTTTACGTCTGGATTTAGATTTTTGGTTTGGTTTGAATACAACCAATTTTGGTTCAGTAGTTTTTTTATGAATAAAATCGAAATATCTTAACTATTGACTACTCATATAACATATAACTTTGAAAATTTGACCTATTAGTCCAGTCAGTTGTTCTCCTTTCCGACTCATTTCACGATAAAAACTTATCTAAAAATGAAACTAGAGAAAATTGTCTACAATTTATGTAATATCTTTTTATTCGTAAAATCAATAGTTTTCGCGTACGAGCGTTTTTTACGTTTCTACGTTCCTCGTGCTAAATCAAGGTGACAAACTAATTTCCTTCGATTTAGATACCACTGAATAGCGATGGAACATTATGTATCCATTCGTCAATTTGTTTGTTTTCTTCTGATGCAGGTACACGACCTAGACCTTTAACATATTCAGTCACACGTTTACTAGCTAAAAGACATCGCGTGATTTGTCCGGTCATAACCCTACTCTCTGTATAATAGGAGCTTGATAGTCGCATTTCAAATAAAAATTACGATATTTTCGATCAAATACTTTATCGATCCTACGTCCATTTAAAATACTATATTCTTTATTTCCTGTATTTTAGAAGTTCGTCGTCTATGATCTGATCATTCATTATCATCGTCAGCATCAGCCTATAGCAGTCCACTGCTGGACATAGGCCGCCCTTGATGAGCGCAATTCCGCGCTGTACTCAGCTTGACGTTACTGGAGAATAATACTAACTAATTTGATTGACTAATTTGATTTAATTGTTTAAGTTTAAGTATAAGTCGAACTTCTTAATTATTTTACCATTACCATTGTGGTACCACCACGGAGCTCATTGAGGGATTTTAATACTTTTTATAACGTAATGTATGCACTACCATACGAAACGATAAAGCTATGATCTTGATTATGACTTACCGTTTTTATCGGCTCATGTAAGGCCACCCCATTCGATTCGATTGGTGACTTGCCGCACGGCTTGAATCGAGCCTTGTAAACCCGCACTGGTGTGACGATACTATTTGTACAAGCGATTCGACTGCTGACTTGCGCATGGCTAAAATCGACCCTTGTAAACCGCCATAATCTGAATGCTTATTTTTTAGGTACCTATACGAAAAAAGCTGTGGTTTTTAAGTGCCTCTACGAAAAATACTGGGTTTCCCTCGTACTCGCAGTGCTGTTATTCTTTAGAAAATATACATAAAGGTGTTCTACCTATGCCCGGTCAAGGCGGGTGTGTTCGAACTGCCTCAGCTTATAAACTCTTGTCATGTGTGTACTACATACTTTCAGTGATTAATATTGAATACTGTCTTATTCGTCTGTTTCTCATTTTTTTCTCTAAAGGCATTTGCCCTACAATGCGATTGTTCAGCTTGACAACAACAACTCTAATCCGAATAACAAGTACTACAAAAAAGTTTTTACGAAAATACAAATATTATTTCCCCTTAATATTACTGATATTAATATTTTTGACTAAAGAAGCTCGATCACGAAAATAAGCGAAAAAGTATTTTCATTCTCCCATCTCGGAAAGAGTATAGAATAGAGTATAGAGTATAGCTCTTCGATATCTGAGTGCAAAAGCCGTTTTTATCCGCTAGAGGATAAAGTAAAATTGAATTTAGAACATCGTATGCACTAAGTTTGTGAATTCAAAACATCATTAAACCTATTTACTTCTACCTCCATGGTGCCGAATTTATCATAAAACCTTTTTTAATTTGATAAAACCTCAGACTCAAAACCTTCTTGGTGTACTTTTTTTTTAAACTTTAAATGTTAAACTATATTTTGTATGTAAATTTTTTTTAAATTTAGTAATTTCCTCGCTGAGGTGGCATGAAAAGTTACGTGTTGCACTCGAGTGCAAAGATTTTTCACCTCGTGCTCTTTTGATTCCCTCGCTAATGCGCAGGATTCTAATTTTTGAAATCCTTCGCTTGCTCGGTCATCAAAATTGAGCACGCGGTTAAAAAGCAACTTTGCACTCTTGTATAACAAATAACTATTACATCGTAGACGTAAAATTTTGGCCAATGAGATCAGAAAGCGTAGATTCAAAATAACGCTTTGCCATTGTTCAATTTTTTTGTTACGATTACGGTACAGCTTGAAATATTTGTAATCGACCTACACTTAGCGTATCTGTATCGCATGTAATGAACTTTAACTCTGACGTCATTTCTTTCAACTTGTTTATCTTCGGTAGTAAATATTTATGGTTTAAGCTGCGTTCAAAATTCAATTCGTTACATTTCACTGTAGAAATGCATAATTTTCATATATTTGCTCTCACTTTATTCATGTTTACCTCTGGGTTTTTCACAGACACGTGATTTTACGGCAACTTCAACTTTGTATTGTTTGTTTACAAGTACTAGTATATGCTCATATTAAATCATAATGTTCAGCTTATATTATAAGAATAAGCATATTTTATTTCAAGATACATTTAGGAAGGTACCTTACATTTACGCACTAACAGTTTATACACATTTATTGAGAGTAGGCATGGATCCATATCCACACCACATCAGCCTATATCAGTCCATTGCTGGACATAGGCCACTCCTAATAAAGGGGGATATACCCATAATCCCCACGCTGGGCATGCGGGTTGGGGATCGCAGGGCACAGCTTCTCGCACCACCGACGCTGCTGCCCGTCAGTGTCCAGGGGATTTAGATGTAGGCATGGATAAAATATGGATAATAATATAATTATAACAAGAAATACTTTAGGCATACGCATAGTAGGTTAAAAACCAATACCTTCATTAGGGGAGGCCTATGGCCAGCAGTGGACTAATATAGGATGATAATGATGATGACAATACCTTTCGTGTTAGTAAAATACTGAGTTATGGTGGTAACGGCAAGCAAGGTAATTTCAAGATATACGGCAAGGCTCTATAATCCAAAGTGTAGGTACAAATTCTTAAATGGTTTTAGCTTAGGAAACAAAAACAATAAACTATTGCGTTGTATATGTGAATAAATTCGTTACATATAACTTATATTAACTATAAAAACGGTAAGTACGATCTTGGATTTCTAAATTAAATTCGGAATTACACTTACTAAATTATATGACGGCCTCTGTGGCGCAGCGGGTGAAGGTCCGCCTGAGACGCAGAAGGTTGCGGGCTCGATTCCCGCCGCGGGACAAATGTATGCATGTTCTGCAGATATTTGTCTCGGGTCTGGGTGTATTCTATGTATGCTAAGTATGTATTTACAAAAAAAAACTGTATATGTGTAGTATATCAATCATGTGGTTCCCATAATACAAGCTCTGCTTAGTTTGGGGCTACATGATGCTGTGTGATAACGTCCAGCATTATTTATTATTAATTAATTATTGTGTTTATTTATTATTATGAGAAAGAAGAGAACAAAAAAACTCGTAAAGTGTTTGTGTGTTCGTATATTTGTTCTATGTCCAGCAGTGGACTAATATAGGCTGATGATGATGATAATTGTTTTTGTACGTCTTCGTAACGGCTAATCAGATTTAGATAAAATTTGGAATACGTACCTATACATAGTTTATGAACTGGATTAACACAAGCAAATTTTTTAGGCTATACTGGTCCCACGCGAGTGGAAACGCGGGCGGAAGCTTGTGTAGACATAGTTTTTAAAAGGAAATCATACTTCTTTTCGTTTTTTGATCTCGTTGTGATACATTTTATCATACTTAGATTGTTGGGAATTCGAGAAAAACTAAATATCAGTTTAAGTTGTACATTACCCCATTTTGGGTTTTACCGTCAATACCTATCTTTCTGTCTTACTTCTGTAAGATAATTGCCGGCTAGCTACTATAAATGAGTTTGCATTAGTCACTATCACCACACTCATATGAGTGGTCTCGCTTTATGCCTTAGTTAGAATATCGAAACTAGGCACTTACCAGATAGAATATTTAAAAGTCCGGAGAAAAGCTTGATGTCCATTAAAAAATCCTGAGATTTACTGGAAATTTTCGAATTCTCGCGAAAACGTAATTTACAGCTTTGTAGCCCGCGGCACAAAGATAAAAATATACTCAAAAAGGTATCATGGCAAATTAAATATGATAAAACAGATGATTAGAATAGGTTTCATAGATTTTAAGTGTTGATTTTATTTGTGCAATTCACATGACCAGAGTTCATTTTTAAATTAGTCTGTAAATACTTAGAAAAGATTATTTGTTTTTGTACATGATAAAAAGATCTGAATAATCTACTCTTTTTTACTGAAAATTCCAAAAACCCTGAGATTTCCTGAGTTTTCTAAAATCCGGCCGTAATCCTGAGGAGAGCCTAAAAATCATTATTATTGCACAAACGGCGAACTTAATGATAAGTAGCATTTTCTTCCAGGTATCTTTTGTGTAGGGTGGTGATAATATGGAGATAGATTGGTATGGTAGTACTTACAAATTTGCTATGTGAAATAGTAGAAAAAATACGTTTACTCTAAAATAAAAATACAACCGAATTGAGAACATCCTCCTTTTTTGAAGTCGTTTAAAAAATAAAAAAAAGACGTGTGGCACTCGGGGACTGCCGCGGTAAAGCTATTGCATAGCATTTTGTATCAACTTATGCAATTATAATTATTTATTTATTTTATTTATGCAGTATTTCTTTTTCTTTGATATTAATTCAAGTTACACTTTTTGAGCGTGGTGATCGTCTCGATTCGTGCGAGCTTCGTAGAGTCGTACAATACGTCTAGTTGCACGCACACAAACACCGTGTCGAAGACTGCCGAAAAGAAACGACGTTAGACAATGCACGGCCTTCAAGCCACACCTCCGTGCCCGTCGGAGTGGGGAGTGTGAGGTTTTTTTTCGTTACGGAATTTCTGGATTCGGTCCCCGCGCTCAAGGCCCTCGATAGAAGCTATGCAATAGCTTAAAAGGAAGAATAAATAAAAATATACATAGAATATACATTGTTTAGGACCTGGAATAAGGTTATAAAACTTTATTCTCAAAACAAATTTACATTTTACTTCATGAGAACAGCATATGATAAGCTAAAGGTGGCACACACGATACGAGAAATCGTTACGATCGCACTGTACCGTTTAAACTGCATCGATAATCGAAACGTGTGTGTGATGAAAACTGTATAGTTTTACGATTAAAACTGTACCGTCGAACGGAGTAGATTGAACATTTGAAAAGATAAGATGAAATCGGAGGAAACTGTGACGATTTCTAGTAACGTGTGCGCCGAACACTCAGTTTTAATCATGGCCTTAAAGTGGCAACTAACGTATCATGGGGACGAATAGCATTTGTCATAATCATAACAGTTTTTGGATAAGTGGCGTTACCATAGACAGCAAATGTGAGTAGGTATCACTATCCATTCTGAAAAAATTATGCCAGTCTTTAGGGAACGTATTTAATTCCTTCCAAATTTATATGAGAATGAACTTTTCTTTTCATTGGCCAATCTTTGCACCAAGACTTATGATTTTTCCGCTTCTTGGTTTTTTCTGTCTCTTGTTTTTTTATCAACGATAATGCAGGAACAGCTAATACGTCGTCTGTCGATGCCATCGCAGAAAGAAATGAATAAACTGCGTAGTTTTACTTGAACGTGTATAGTCTGTAGGGACGGTCGATTTATCTTTACAGTTCGACTGCTGCACAGTTTTATCGTAACTTATGTGGATTGTGGCTACCAGAAATGTGTAAACAGTTTAAACAGTGAGCGTACAATACAAGTACTTATTACATAAGCTAGGTAATTTTTATCCCCATACCACGCAAGCGAAGCCACGGGCGGGTGGTAGTTGTATATCTTCGCCCCTAACCATTTTAGTATTTGGCAAAAGCCTATTATTTTGTTTTACTGTCTCGATAGTTTTACTTGGGAAGGTTCTATTTTTTTCACTTTACTTCGTTTTTCAAGTTTGTTTAACCACAGATCCATTCATGAGTAACTTATCATTATCACGTATTAATGTTGTCTTTAATAGGAAAATATATAAAAACCAGCCAAGTGCGAGTCGTACTCCCACACGAAGGGTTCCGTACCGTTGTATGGGAGCCCCACTCAAATATTTATTTTATTTTGTTTTTAGTAGGTATTTGTTGTTGTAGCGGTGACAGAAATTCATCATCTAAAAAAAAAAATTAACAAAAATTAAAACTTTCTAGCTACCACGGTTCATGAAAATTTCAACTTTCTAGCTACCACGGTTCATGATATATAGCCTGGTAACAAACAGACAGACAGACGGACAGTGGCGTCTTAGTAATAGGGCTCCATTTTTACCCTTTGGTTACGGAACCCTAAAAAAACCATCGTTGCTACCATCTACCTACTACTAACTCTGAACGTTTTCTTATTGTGAAACTCTAACATCGTAATCTAATGTTTTATTTGTTGTTTGCAAGCTAGTTCTTCATAATTTAGGGGATGCTAGTAATTCAATTATCAACGCAAATAAGGAACTTGATTGCTTTGTGGATGTTTCAATTTCCTTTGGTATGCTATAAAATGCTCTCCGATGCTCTCCGATACGCGCCGGTAAGTGTGAATCGTACATTAGTTAACAATTTGTTTGATTTGGCTTTAATTAATGGTGCTCAGGTTCATCAAGGGAGGTCTATGACTGCTTAGGCTGATGATGATGATGTTATGCAGACCGTTGTGTGTTATTTTTGTTATAACCAGTTAGCAAACAGGCATACGGTCCTCCTGAATGAATAAAAGTGGTTCCCGCAGTCTAGGAACACCTGTAACACATGAGGTATCACATGCGCGTAGCCGACTCTTTAAAACATTTTTAAGCTATTGCATAGCTTCTATCGAGGGCCTTGAGCGCGGGGACCGAATCCAGAAATTCCGTAAAGAAAAAAAACCTCACGCTCCCCACTCCGACGGGCACGGAGGTGTGGCTTGAAGGCCGTGCATTGTCTAACGTCGTTTCTTTTCGGCAGTCTTCGACACGGTGTTTGTGTGCGTGCAACTAGACGTATTGTACGACTCTACGAAGCTCGCACGAATCGAGACGATCACCACGCTCAAAAAGTGTAACTTGAAAACTTTAATATCAAAGAAAAAGAAATACTGCATAAATAAAATAAATAAATAATTATAATTGCATAAGTTGATACAAAATGCTATGCAATAGCTTTACCGCGGCAGTCCCCGAGTGCCACACGTCTTTTTTTTTTAACTAGCCTATTTCCCGCTTTTCAACCCCGATGTCGGCCCTCGAGGTGCCCATTTTTAATATTAAAAATGTTATAACGCCTTTTTTGAAAAGCTGCATTACCTCAGTAGTGAGAATGTTATAAAAAAAATCTTGACACTATCATGCTATCACACTAGCTTTTTTTTTTTTTTTTATGCCAAAGCTGACAGACGAACAGACGGGCCACCTGATGGAAAGTGGTCACCGTCCAAACGTCGTTTGGTAGCTCCAAACTAAGCAGAGCTTGTATTATTAGAACCACATATCTCTGCTTATATTCATATTTTTTTGTATTTACATACATATTATATATAGAAAACATCCAAACCTGAGACAAATATCTGCAAATTATGCAAAAATTTGTCCTGCGGCGGGAATCGAACCCGCAACCCTAGCACTTCGCTACAGAGACCGTTGAATTATTTAATAAATTAAATGCTCTTTTATATACCTTAAATTGTAATCATTATCAATCTTGGCTCCTTCCTAAATTGATAAGAACTCGTGCTTCCTGCTGCTTATGTATTCAGCATTACCGGTGTCTTTAGTGCTCGGATGTGGTCTGTGGTATCTGTTAAATAAAAATACAAATGAAATTGATTCTTAGGGGTGTATTTTTCTTCAAATTTTAATGGGACTAAACGGGAAGTATAGCTTCAAGCGAAACAATAGTTTTTCAAAAATCGGTTCATAAATAACGGACTTCTCAGGTAGTTACCTAACTAACATAAAACACAACGGAATTTAGAACCTCATTTTTAACACGCTTTTATTAATTTCACCTGTATGTATGTATGTAACCGACTCCTTTGAGCTCGATTTTGCCCTACTTTGAACGATCAGATTTGATTCAAACTTTGCACACCTGTCAAAGGTCGATGACAATGCAATAATCCGATAAAAATATCCGATTATCCTAATTAGATTCGCCAGGATTAATTAATTTCTTTCCGCATCCTTTGCATGCGAGTAAGAGAGACAGAGCTAGTGCGCGAACTACGCATGCGTGCAAGCGTGTTTTTTTAGTTTTTTTAAACTATTATTTATTTGTTTGAGGTCAGTAAAATATAGTAAAGGTAACTAGGCACCAATACCTAAGCACTTTAAATCGTACTGTCCTTTTGTTTACCACTAACAGTTGGCCACTAGCTCATATGAAAAAGAACTTAGCAGTATTGTAAAGCAAAAACCTTATCTAGGTATTACTAAATACCACCGTAACCAGAACACTTTGTTAAAATGAAACACCATTTCTTTTTTGGTAGGAACTATAGGAACTAAATGAATTATTTGCCAAGTTTTTAATGAACATTAGCATAATGTTCAAGCATGCCAGTTATGCGTTGTTCTGTTAAGGTACCTACATGTGTAGGGTATTTCGACTCCGATAAGCAGGAGGCAAGCGCGATGCGACCGTTCTCAGAGGTCACTATTGACGTCAATGGAGTCACGTGACCGCTTTGTACCAGTACTGTAATACCTACCAGTACGACCAGGTTACCACAGATGAGAGTAACAACAGTATGCTTTGTGTTACAAAAAGTTAAATGCGTTACATTTATTGTATACTAGCTGACCCGGCGAACTTCGTTAGCGTAGTTTTAGCGTAGCAATTTTCTTAATATTTTTTTCCGTAAGAACCTTCTCCTAATAATAACAAATACAACAAAAAAAGAATTAGTGAAATCGGTCCAGCCATTCACGCGTGATGCCGTGACCAAGGAAAACGGGTTTCATTTATATATATATAGAAATGTATGTAATGTCAGTATGAATCAGCCCATTGTTGGGAAAAAGCCTGTCCCATTTTATGTTTCAGCACTTTGATCCTTAAAAAATAGATAATGTAACAAATCTTGTTTGACCCCCAGCTTAACATAAAACAAAATCGTCATTGAAAAATTTTAACGATTGCGTGAATCCATTTTGTATCTGAAGATAAGAACTGATTTGATAATGAAAACAACGTTAGGTAAAATTAAATACTTAGCTAATATGTATATGATCTTAAGCTATTTTTTTTTAAGTATTATTCAAATGGATGACTTGAACGACAAATTCAATACCTAAAAGAGGAAGGCTCTTTTCGTTCATAAATTACAATAAAATTTACCATCATAATATAAATCTCATGTAAAAGACATCAACGCGCAAAGTTTTTGTGACATGTTTTTACTGATTTCATATAATTGTTATTAATTCTCTATTAAAGCGTAACGGCGATTGGTTTTCATAGCGAATTGGTTATACCAGCAACTCTTCAATATTACAATTTAAAACATCTAAACTATATTAAAACCATAACATTTTCTACTTCTGCCAATAAGTAGGTACCTATCTGCAATATTGGTCTTACTGTGTTGGTATCCACTACATGCCTGTGATTGCGACGAACTTTATTTTTGCTGGCATTCTGTAAAGGATCCGTGTTGAACACCATATGTTCTACAAAGATACTTGCAAATTATTTATTTATAGAACGGTTGACAAGACAGTAAATTGTATTTAAATGTAGGTGAGAATTGTTGGTTGTCTCGTATCGCGAACAATAAAGTTCCTATTTTCAATGAATTTGTAAAATCATTTGTTAAATTGGTTTATAACTGACTTCAAAAAGGAGGAGGTTCTCAATTCGTCGGTACCTTTTTTCGACTTTTTTTTATGTATGTTCACAGATATCTCCTTCAATAGTAATCCGATTTTCAAAATTCTTTTTTTGTTTAAAAGAGTATACTTCACAGGTCGATACACCATATAAATTTTATTCCTGAGGGATTGGTACTTTTCCTGGAAAACTCAAAAAACCTCATCCTCACTTGTAATTTTCCCCCTATGATCACCAATATCTCCGTCAATTGTGAACCGATTTTTAAAATTCTTTAGGGCAAGAAGTGATTTATTTGAAGTCAGTTTAATTTTTTATAAAAAGTTTATACTTGTTGTGTAAACTGTCAGGTAAACCAGACATTTTCCAAAGCCGAATTTGTTGGAGAAACCATTGTTCTTATAGATTTGTGTGCATAAAAACGATAAATAGGAAATTCCTACCATATTGTCTTGGTAAGGTACTAGTAAATCTAAAAAAAAACAAAGTTTCGATTTACATGCTTGTTATTTTAAATACAATTACTCTATGATGTTACAAGGGAATGCGCGCGTTGAACAAAAATATGTGCCTAAAGTTTTCTCTCAAAAATGGATTGTATCTCGTTTTTTTCACCCTTCCTTCAACCTTCTTTGGGTATTTTAATTGAGAAAAATCAGGCGCAGATTTTTGTGTAAATCGAGCACTGTCCTATAAAAACTTCTTATATTAACATATCTACGGAATATTTATAAGTTTAATAATCTTTAGAGACTTATTTTTTTACAATAAGAATGCCTGATTTAATTAGGTAGATGTACTTACATCAATACCACAATATTACGTACCTACCCAATGGGTAAGATAAGCTCTTCACTGCGTAATTTGGACATTGTTTTACTGGATCTAATTAAAACGAACGTTATCATTGATTGTATTATACCTCGTATCAGTGCCAAGTAATACCTGAAGAGTATATATATATAATGTATAGAGCTTTGTTTACATTGCTCACTGCTCGATCTCCTTACGTTTTATAAGAGCAACAATATCAGCGACCGTGTTAATGAATGCTGTACCTTTACACTCAGGTGTCACTTATAAAATACTAGTGGGTGGTCTTCAATTTCGTACTTACGCGTAGAGGTTTTTTCCGCCTCACTCCCTTCAAGTGGCTGAATTTCAAGAGTTCTTAAAACAAATAATATATGTGTAGTATAAGAGTCATGTGGCTCCCATAATACAAGCTCATCTCAGTTAGGGGCTAGATGGTGTTATGTGATAATGTTTGTCATTATTTATTTGTTATATAAGGCACCGTCACAAGTCCTTCGGTTACGGTCTAGACTAGACTGCGTAATTTATCTTCTTCATGAGTTCGGATAGCTTAACATTATCAATGCGTATTAACAAAATGATGTATACAGGCGATAGCACCAGCTCAAACCTTAGTGGTTTTTAGATGCTATTCTAAACAAATGTAAAAAAAATATCACAGAATATTAATAAAATCAAATCAAAACACAGATTTTATAAATTTAAAGGCTAGTTTAGTGGTAATCTTTCAAAACCACTACTAGAATAGTAATTAAACGCCTTTGAACAACTAACTAATCTGATAAAATATCATCTTAACAAAGTAATCATCATCATCGGCGTATAGCAGTCCACTGCTGGACATATGCCCGAGCCCCCCCCCCCCCCAAATGAGCGCCATTACGTTCTGTCCTGAGCTCGATGCATCCAGGCAGCCTTTCGCAAATTGTCACTCCACTTGGCCGGAGAGAGGGGCTAAACTACGTTTGCCAAGCCGCGGTCTCCACTTAAGAACACGTTTACGTCAACAAAACAAACGTGCAACAAACGTTTCTTAACAAAGTAAGACAAAACAAAACTACCTAACTAATGAATGACCAATCAGTGCTGAAAACCAATAGGTACCTTAGTCGATTTGAAAAGATGTTTGAATTCAGTAAAAAATAATACCACCTTAACAAAGTAAGACAAAATAAAACTATATGGTTTCAAACTAATGACCAATCAGTGCTAAAAAACCAATAGTACTTTAGTCGATTTGAAAAGACGTTTTTTTCGAATTTAGTTAAAAATAATACCATGTTAACAAAGACAAAACAAAACTATATGGTTTCAAACTAATGACCAATCAGTTCTGAAAACCAATAGGTAACTTGGTCTATTTGAAAAGCCGTTTGAATTCAGTTAAAAATACTGTTTATCAAGAGATTTTTTAATTGTAAGAAACTAAGACTATTCTTAGTTTCTATAAAAAACATATAGATGTTGCGCAGTTAATTTATAGAACTAAGTTTGTTTCTATAAAAACAGACGAGGTTGCATTCAGCGTTATGTACGTAAATAACGTTGGTGAAAATGGTTCAACTGTGCGTCATCATCACGAAGAAGGGCAGACGACTGCGAATGTTTTTAATGTCATTCACGCGGTTTTAGTTTTATACAAAAATCATTATCGATATCAATTAAGAATCCGGTCACTAAATTTATTGAGAATGTGAGTCGATTAGGGCTAGGTAGATACGTGCCCTGCCAGAAGTCACGTAGGCTTTAGGGCCTAGAGGCGGCGCGTGCGCCTGCAGTTTCATGCAACAATGCACAAGCCAACATTGATCAGACAGCATGAAATAGTTACTGCAAAAGTCTCCACTTTTATATGAACACTTACACAGAAAAATTAATGATGTTACTCTTTAGGTGTCCTTTGTTGTGGTTGCTAGTGAAAGCGATAATGGCTAAGTGGTCATATAGTCTGGTCCGCTTATCTCTGCAGAGCTCAGAACTCAAGAAATGTAGTAAAATTGACATTTTCATAGCCTATAGAGTTATTATCTCCTAGTACTTTATGCCCAGAAACTTGTCTAAAAAATATCTATCATCCATCTTACCATACTAACCATCATTATTAAATCTGAATGTATCTACTCCGCAAGAAAAAGCAAGTCAACTTCAAAGGGCTCACCGTTATGAGGACCACCGTTAAGAGGCGCGAGGTCAAAAAACCGCGGCGACAAGACGCACGATGCTAATTGAACGCGGATAGGGGCGCGGGGTTAAGACGCACAGGGTTAAGGAACGCGGAACCTATTCTCTTTTAGAGTTTTTCTTCAAGAGGTTAGAAGGGACTTTTTCCTTCCCCGTGTGGTTCTATATTAGTTTTTTATAAGTATTTGCAACCACGAAATGAGTGACACAAAAATTAAAAAGAGAATTAAAACTGCAGGAGAAGTTGCCACCTATAGATTTTAATTTTGTCCACATTTCTGAGTACAAGCTTTCAAAGGGATGAAAGAGGTTGTGATGAACCGATGCGCAGTTTCGAAAAAGTATGCCTAGTATCGAATTTTATTTTTGTCAGGCTCAATTTTAAACCATGTTCCATTGCCTGCGAGGTATTCTGCTCATAGAAAATTGCAAAGATAATTTCTGCTTCTTCTTCCACTTAAATTATATTTGCAATTCTTAGATGAACGAAAACAAATAATGACTATTGCATGTAGCAGCCTATCATTCACCAATGACGAGCCCTTAATGGCATATGATTAATGTAATTAATTTGTTTGCGGTCGATAAATTGGTATAATAGAATTGGATGTTATTGCTAAAAGACATTAGGGCCAGTGTGATTTTTATGATCATTGTTCTCATTAACAGGCACTTGAGTGATAGTTGGTATATCTATTAATATATTTTGGTACCTAGGGTACCTATTAATTGGACGCGTACGTGACAAACTGAACTGTGTCAGCCCATTAAGATCAGAAGCTGGTTGATCAGTATTTAATCGATTCTTAATATTATACCTACTGGGTATTTCGTTTTAGATTTTCCTCATCCTAGCTGCGTAAATGTGAAGAATGTTTTAAAAAGATTGTTTTGCCAATTCGTCTATGATATAGATATTCAGATATGCTCTGCTTTGCATATTTTCTTTGTATAATGAATGTTGAGAGATAGTGAAACATTTGATTACCCATACATTCCACGGCGACGTTTAGTAAAAAAATGCCGCTTCGACTTTAATCTACTAAGACTAGGCATGCTCTCATTCATGTATACTGGAATACTGCAACAACTTGCTTATTATTTATCTCTTCTTGTCGAATAACCAGTTCATACCCGATACTCTAATCATGGAAAGTATAGTGGTCATTTCCAACAATATATGGTTAGAAACATAGAAAGAGGAGAACACCGGAACACCGGCACGGCTAAATTCCCTGACTGCCGACGAGCAGCAGCAACGGTGGTACGAGAAGCTGTGCCCTGCGATCCCCAACCCAAACGTCCAACGTGGGGAATATAGACATATTCCCCTTCTTATTAGGGAAGGCCTATGTCCAGCAGTGGGCTGCTAGCATGACCTATACAAGGTGAGTTTGAAATCGTACGTTATCTCGAAAAGGGGTAAATCTACTCCCGAAGGACTGAAACATTGTCTCATTTTTTTTTTCCAATTTTGTAGTTTTTCAGTGAAGAAATGGTTTGTTAAGCTACGCCATATAACTATATGAACAACTTGTGAGGCAGCCAGCTAAAGAGAAGAAATAGAACAGCTTAAACAAAGATAAAAGCATAAACTTTTTAGAGAAAAGTTTTGTATTATGTACCTTCAACTGAGATTCTCACAACTTCACAAGTTGCCTATGTCCAGCAGTGGGCTGCTAGCATGACCTATACAAGGTGAGTTTGAAATCGTACGTTATCTCGAAAAGGGGTAAATCTACTCCCGAAGGACTGAAACATTGTCTCATTTTTTTTTCCAATTTTGTAGTTTTTCAGTGAAGAAATGGTTTGTTAAACTACGCCATATAACTATATGAACAACTTGTGAGGCAGCCAGCTAAAGAGAAGAAATAGAACAGCTTAAACAAAGATAAAAGCATAAACTTTTTAGAGAAAAGTTTTGTATTATGTACCTTCAACTGAGATTCTCACAACTTGTGAACAACCATGAATTGTCCAAATCACCTCCTTTCGGGATAATATACGACATCAAAATCACCTTGTAGTCTGTTTACATACTATTTGTAGTAATTTGTAATTACCCACTTATTTAAATAGACTAAAGTACCGATGTCCTTACATTTTGGTACAACAAAGTGGTCCCTACTCATGCAGTGGTGTCTACCCCACTAGATGTTAGTTACACTAACAGCAAATATTTCAAATCCATATCAGGACACAGGCAGGAATGGTTTTATCAACTGTAATAATGCACGTGTATTATTAAAACGTCATTTGATATGTGCATTAAACGAGATTCTGACCGCTTCAAATCATTTTACCTACTGATTCATTTAGGTAGGCATTTACTAAGAATCATTTATTTGTATTTTATACCTAACGCTTTCCAAGAAATTCCCCTTTCCTAAGATTTTTCTGGTCATGAATAATATTTATAAATATTTCCAGAATCCCCAGCTCCCCCTTGTTTAGAAATGTTCTCACTGGTCTACAAAGGGCATCGTTCTATCAAGATTAAGTTTAGGCCTAATACCTATACCACGCGGTATTTAGTCTGTCTAAGTAAGACTGTCTTACACTTAGCGCAGTGAAATAATAGTAAGCCACCAAGTCGGTCTTAGGCTTGGCTAATTAGTCAGTACTTATCGTAGTATAAAAAAAGCAAGCCACACTAAGTCGGTCATTGTAAGTCTAATTAGTCAGTAAGACAGTCTTACTAAAAAGTTTATTAGACCACGCGGTATTCAATCTGTCTTAGTAAGACAGTCTTACTCTCTAATTAGTGAAGCCTAAGACCGACTTTGTGGCCTACTCTTATTACATTACGCTAAGTGTAAGACAGTCTTACTAAGACACACTAAATACCCTTTAAGACTGACTGAATACCGCGTGGTCTAAGCTTTTTAGTAAGACTGTCTTACTGACTAATTAGACTTACTATGACCGAAAAACGAAAGACTCTTAAAAAATCTCTTAAGTACTCTTGATTAAAGGAAACGTGGCTCAAAGTCCTCTTGTTTTCCCATTCCAGTAGGATTATTGTTACCATGTGCCATGTGCGTCATAAAATGTCGAGATAAGATTGTTTTCCAGGAAAGTCCTTCTCGTGTTTCCCCAAAGATTATTCTGATTATGTTTATGGCCCGAACTACAGTATTATTTAAAGCAGTTTCTGGAATTACTGCACCCCTGGCTACTGTAGGCATTGTTCTGAGTCTCGAGTTCAGGGCAAGGGCAACGTTCTGACTCAGGATGATAGTCAATTAAATAAGTTTAGAGAAGATAAGCTAAGTTTTGTGAATTCATGGGCTCAATACAGGTTTGCTTGAATTATAATCGTCCCCTTAAGGGGCTGGATATGCTGAGGGACAGGATTATGTGCGATGTTGAATTCTGCGTGTATTTTATTTCACGCTTTCTCCCTTCCTCAATTTAAAGTTGTTGTTTCTTTCATGTTTGGAACTCAAGCCAGCCCCACCGGCCCGTGGTGCACCCTGCTATCAAAAAAACGTAGCTTTGGCGGCCGGTGGCTTTTGCATAGCGCATTTATAATTTTTCAAAACATCGAAATTAAATATCAATTATATAACGTACAAAAACATTGAGGTTTCCTTCATTGCTATTTCACTTCTATCACTTCTTTCTAACATCGAAGTTTTTTATGAGCGCTAAACATCCCTAGTTACCTACAAGTGACAGCAAACCTGACAAAAAATGACCCTTTTTCCAAGAATGATCTTTTTCATCCAAGAGCGCGTTAAGACCGAGTATTTACATAAATAATTAGCAAAACGTTATCCTAAATATAAGTGGTGTATTCTTCAAAAGAAAAAAGAAGCATTTTGATAAAATGAACTATATCAATATTGTATGTTTCGAAACGCACCAGCATACCACAACGAACAGATATGAATAAGTTATTAATATCAAACGAATATAAAATTCCCGCTAGTCCCCGATTAATTATTCAACTACTTTAAGTGTGATTTTATGAAAATAATTTTGTTCATCTCCTTGGGTTTATCGTTATTCAAGCACAAAATTACTCTGGGTCAGGAATAGGCCATCTCCTTTCCCATGTAAAAGTAATGAAGATAGCAGAATATGGCAGAGTTAAAAGTGTCAAAAGTGACATTCAAAAATTATGTCACGTCCTAACAAAGAGTTTTAAAAGTGTGGCAAAAAGCGTTAAGAATGTATGAAGGGTACGCGAACGATTAGTTTTTCGTTTATAATTCTGCTTTTAGACATTATAGAGAAATAAAATGTAGCCTATTTAGTAAGTTTGATAGTTAGCTATCTCATTTTACAATATTCATCAAAATCTTTTCAGTATTTTCACGCCAATTGGTAACACACATCCAGACAGACAAAATCTTACGATCAAAAATTTTTTATCGGTTTTCGTTTTTATACGCTTCACTGAATACACTTTTGCTTTAAGAAAAAGTTTTCTTGCTCCATCAAATATAAAGAATTCAGATTCCGACTAGCATAAAGTAATCCAGACTGAATATGACTAAGTAACCTACCAAAACCTTTTGTCTTTACGCCCTAACCCATCACCATGTGTTATTTCAGAGTTCCACGTTTCCAGTGACGTGAAACATCGAACATGTTGCGGAACCATAGCTTACCTAAATAGATTCAAAGTGGCTACGAATTATTGGTAGGATATAGGTACGTACGAGTCACTTGTAAATAGTCGTGTATATTGTCTCAATAAAAATATGTTAGCTGGAATTAGACTCCAAAAAATGCAGGCCAGAGATCATCGTACGGGAGGATACTCAAAACAAAATTTTAAGTAGGTTTCCAAGAAGTTCCCTCTGATATTTTCCTCCAGCTCCGCTCCCTCCCTGGCATTGTTCTCAGTTCATTGCAGGGCATCGCACCAGGGAGCTCAAAACCCAGACGACAAGGTAAACGTACTCACCTATGAATGATTCATGGCTGCATCACTGACCCTCGACCATGTTACCTACAAGTTAACGTATCGGCATTCAGAGGGAAAGCTTTGGATGACGTGTAGTATGTAGATCTGAAATGCTTAAATATAGTCACGTACGGTCTGAAGAGTTTGAACGGTGTTCAAGAGTCATTGGCTTCACTCGGGGTCAGCTGAACCCTGAAATGATGCATAGGACGTTGAGCGTAGACAGACAGGACTGTTATTATTTAGACATTTATATTAAAATAGGTGACCCTACAGACAGTTTTTTACAAAAATGCTATAGAAAAAAGTAGTTTAATTTTTTCCCATGGTAGATTTTAAAAAAAAGTCTTTCAAACAAACTTTGTTCCACATAGCAAATTAAAACAAAAAAAATATTTCCCAGAAATTTTCGTGTTTTGATAGATTATTGTACAGTATTGTTTTTTTAGATACAACGCAGCAGCTCGCCCTGCGCGCTCATCATGTGCGAGGCCGCAATCAATGTGTTAAATGAAATATAAATAAATCAGGACTGATTAACGATGCGGCCCATGAAAATAAACCAATTGGGGCTAAAAATGAAAATAGTCATCTTGATTGAGCGTGACAGGCTCCCGATTAATTTAAAACGATGTGCGTTTATCGACCACGACTGTGGCGCGTGTCTGGGTACTTGCACCTATGATGATGGACGCTTGATAGGTTAATACTGTTATTATAAATAAGTATAATGTAATCAAGATTTATGATGGCGAACCAGTCAGTGATTTTGAATAGGACCGAAGCTTGATTACAGCACATTAGTTTCGCACTACCTAGGAATTGTTATCTAAGTTATGCCATATCACTTGACCTGAAATCTATTACCAAAATCTATTTTATAACCAACTTTTTGCGATGCTTGAAAAAGACAACTAAGTTTTTATTTTCCTATACTTATTTATGCAAACGAACAAATTGAATCAATCTTTATAAGTATTTATTTCATTGGGCAATGTTGATTTGATTTCAATGTTAGTCAATAACATTCTTTCATACCATTTTTGTAGGCACATTTTGTACTTTAAGGTATGTAGGTATGCAAGGTACCTTATAATTTCATCGGACACAAATAAATATTTGGTTGTGATTTTTCAGTATAACTAACTTACGTCTGGAAAATGACTCTATCGTACTGACAGATAAGTGACTAGATTCAGTGAATCAAGTATTATATTATGGATTCAATAGGTTAACATTTTTAATGTGTTATAATGTCAAGAGGGCAGAGACATTTGAGAGGTTACATAATTTCTATATGATTTCCATTTTGAGAGGGAATTGTAATGCAAATATCTCTCATCTAGATTAATATATTTTACAAATTAAGTAGGTACCTAATATAATGTTTTTTTTTTTATTTTTACCGTCCAGCGGATGTTCGATCGTTAGATCACTGTGATGTAATGATACCGCATGCACAGCACAACCCACGCACCGACGACTGGCGATACTTCAATTTAATCAAACTCATTTCTTACTACCATAACAATAGAAGCTATATACGTCACGAAACACAAATATTATAATAAATCATATATATGTATATAAATCATGTACCTAGCCGCACGAGATCAGTTTAATGTGCAAAAAATAATATCTACCTAATTACATCATGTGAATGCCGTAAATAAAGCGGGTAATTAATGAAATTAATTAATTCTAATGAGAATTTTCCATGTAACCGTAACGTTTGGTTTATTTTTGGCTTTTTGTAAAATTCAAGGACCTTTGAATTTGATCTAAATTTTGAATCAACGCAAAAACGGGAAAAAAGCAGGAGGTTCTCGTTTCTTATTAGGGAAGGCCTATGTCCAGCAGCGGAGTATATGGGCTGGTGATGACAATGATGATGATAATGATGGGTTGCGATGCGATTACATGCTAAGCAATAATATTGATGCATTTTGTTTCAGAATCAATTTCTTTGAAGTCGGTTTTATTAAAAAAATATTAATTCTTGAAAAATACTAGATACTTATTGTATAAAAATAAATTGTCTACTCGTAACACTTATCTTTGGCGCCTAAGTCCACCGCTAACTAAGTTTTCACCATATAATACAACCATTCGCTGTAGCCAAAATCGGCCAGGCCTCATCCATCATTCCATCACCATATTATCTCATTTATCTAGTTATTGCTTTTTCTAGTATTTATTTCGGAAGTCAATCAAAAAATTAATTCAGTTTAATAGGTATTTCCAGAAGTCGATATTCCATAATGTGGTTTTGTAGGCATTATATTTTATGTTGTAAGTATATTGTATAGTATATGATATTGTTAAGTGTATATAATATAAAAAATATATTGTATTGTTGTAAAGGCTTTAAAACGGTGCCGTGGTTCAAAAAGATTAACTAGGTACGTGATTAATGGTATTCGCGGTATTTGCAGTACGTAAGTTAAATACTTCTATTGGACAAAATGACATTTATAGATTGTAAGAAAACAAAATCCACAGACCTTATTTTCAGTATTATAGTATAAGAACTAGAACATACATCTAGACTTGCTAGACTTTCAATACAAATACTTAGGTACCTACTGTATCAATTGAGCATTGTCAACTCGAAATATGATCAATGAACTGTGACGATTCCCACTGTGGCGTACTGTACAGATTGTTGTATACAACAACCTAGTGGTCCCTAGTGGTATTTCAGTCTATAAAAGTCTCAGATTGTTTTAATCTCTATTATGTGTTTACCTCGTGGCTCAGAGGGCCTCGTAGGGTGAGTTCCCAGGTCAAAAGCCCCGACACATTACCATGCTGTATCTACATTTCATTATAGTTCTTTATTGTCCTCTGGGAACCTGGGGGGCTTCCTATTAAATATTAAAGCGTGCTGCATAATTCAGCGTGACCTCGTCCATGGACCGGTCATTCAGCCTATGTACAGGACACTCAGCTAGACAACTTTATGGGATTTTGTGTACTTATGTAAGTTCTTCTATAATTGAACGTTTTTAATTCATAAACGAGTATTCTACTGTTTTATTCTTGGAAACCTTTTTATTCCGAGTCTTTGCTTTGGATTATTCGTTAACTCTTGACTTTGATTGAACCCTTTTTATGTATTATGAAATGATGTTCTTCTTTTTCTTCTTCGTATTTGTTGGGAGTTCACAGGACGCTCCAAGACCTCCGACATGGCTTAACGACTGAAAAAGCCAGGTCCAATATCTTAACGTGTCTTCCGAAAACGTCACCCATCCAAATTATTTTACCACCAGATGATCTGTTAAACACCGAAGTATGACAAGCCACGAACGCGACGTTGTATTAAAAGTTTATTTCTTTCATTAAGTCGAACTGTGAAAATAACTAATACAAGCGATGATCACGAGTATCTTCGACGTAGAAACAATTTTATTGACGAAAGTGTAAATCTATTCGGAAATTTAAATGCTTTAAGACTATTTGCATTTACTACATCTAGACATAGCTTGGAGTTGTAAAGGATCAAAGTTCGACTATTTTTTACAACTTTTTGGTGAGATACGTTTACAAAGTGTTACGATACTTTCGTCAAGATTTACTAGCCAGCCGCCCACGGCTTTGGTGGTGTGGTACCCAGGTGAAAAGCAGGCTATATGTTATTCTATGTCACAAACTATGTATTTAAAGTTACGGTCACATGGTTCCCAAATCGGTTCAGCCTTTACGATGTTGAGTGAGAACAAACACACTTATTCCCTAAATACAAGCTTTCACGTTTTATGTGAGCTTCCACCTGCGGCTTAGTCTGCGTGTGAAAAGTCTATATATTGATTATTCCAGATCTAGAATTACATTTATTTGTAAAATTTCAGCTCGTTCTTTTAAATAGTTTTGGCGTGAACGAGCGACAAAGATTTCACATGTTCACATTTCTCAAATTTTCTTTCCTTTATATTATTAGAAGTATGAGAATATGAGAGGTCTCCTCATCCTCACTGTACCCATACTTATGTATTTCAAAATTATGTTCTATACACCTTGAAATGTTTACAGTTTATACGATGACGTCTTCATGTATTTTTTGCAAGTTACGTCGCTTAGTGATAGCAATCGATCGCCGTCATTTCGACTACTATTATATTTATAATCTGGGCTCAGTTCAAAGCGGTCAACTAGTCATAATAAATTAGAAATATTCTATCACGACTTTATGCATGCAGATACTCAAAACTATTGAGGATATTGAAGAGGGGTGACACAAAATATTTATTACATTACACAATAATCTTAGATTTAGCTTTTGTATTAACGCTAATACATTAAATTTTGAACATCAATGTACGAGTGCATCGAAAGTTAGAGTTTGAATATGTACCGTCGTAGTATTTGGGGGCGTTGCCACAAAGGAAGAATAAAAGGAAGAAATACTACCGTATCACAAAAGACCGTATGCTAAGCTATTCAGCTACACGCAGCTGAAATTTTAAGTAACAAGATTGCCTTTAATTTATTGTTGTGTTTTTTCTAACCAACCTAGGTATAGAAATTAATATGTTGTCTTGTTGCTCATAATGCGCATGTTGTGATACCCTATAATTACGGGTAAACTGAGACTTTTATCCTTTTGTATGTTATTTTGTGTGTGTGATTAACCTGTGTTAGGTGTCCTTAAAATAAAATAGACCACTTATCGACTATATCGACCCCCGATCGAGGGGTCGACGACAACCTACAGGGGGTCCATGTGAGTGAAAAAAAGAAAAGGGGTCTGTGAGACGTAAAAGGGGTTCCACTATAGTAAGTTTTTAATCGCTTTTCCGTCTTCAAAGTGGAAAAGGATTTCAGCGTGGTTGTCAAACTTCTTATAAAAAAGAAACAATCTGTAAATCACTTATCAAGGAGATTTAAGATTAAACCTAATTAAATTTGTACCAAATATTGAAAATTTATTATCAAAGCATCAAGTTCTCCCACTAAAAAGAGTTTTGTTTTTTGTTTAGTAAGTTTATGTAACACAAACTAAAATTTTAATTCGAATATCATTATTTACGCGTGTATTTTATCTTTTTTCACTTCTCCTTACTACAGTAAGAAATCAGTAAAAACATATTCGAAATTGATGACTTGTAAAAATCTAAGCTAAGGCAAGTTAAACCAAAACTGATTCAAAATAACGGTTTGTCATTGGCAAATATTTTTCGTTAAGCTTACATTGTTCGTCTGTCAGCTTTGACATGAAAAAAAAACGCCTTACAGATGATGTTTTAATATATAGATTTACTTTGGATTAATTATCAAAGAAACTCCTTCCACAAATCAGTTATCATATTACAAAAAACAATGAGGTTATAACCCGACAGCAAAGAGCCAAGTTTAAAAACTTACTATATCAACCTCCATGTCATAAGGGAATATATAGGAAAAACGTTTATAACATATCCATAGTTATTTATAATAAATTTCCTGAAGAACTTAAAGTTTTAGATGGAACTATATTCAAGAAAAAGTTAAATAATTGGTTACTTATTAATTGTTTTATAGCCAAAATGATTATTTAAATAATTAGATTTGTAACGACACTCTATTGATATTTGCATGCCTGTATGCAGGCTGAATACATGTACTTTAATAGCTATACCTATTTGTGAAAATAATTTTATTTATACTAGCAAATGCAAGGCGACGGCCTCTGTGGCGCAGTGAGCGAAGGTCCGCCTGTGACGCAGAAGGTTGCGGACTTGATTCCCACTGCAGAACAAATGTTTGCATGATCTGTTGATATTTTTCTCGGGTATGGGTGTTTTCTATATATAGTATGTATGTATAATTACAAAAAAATATATATATGTGTAATATATCAATCATGTGGTTCCCATAATACAAGCTCTGATTAGTTTGGGGCTACATGATGCTGTGTGATTACGTCCCGCATTATTTATTTATATTCATTTATTAAAAATATAAACAAAAAATATTTGTATCTTGAATCTTGAAGACCGCCCATTATACCTACATGTATTTTGCATACGATTTACGATTTTACTTTTAACTACATTATGTACCTATTACAAAAACTGTGAATGATTTTGTTTATGTAGGTGCCTACTTGTCCTGGACATAAATAGACTAAGAATAAATTTGATTGAAGACCCAGAAAATTCTCAAAGAATAACATTGAGGACATCAGACGTGGGTGGGGTGGGTGTGTAATTGTGTATGTACCTACCTAACTAATTATGAATCGTTTGGACGCGCGTCAACCAGCTAGGGCAGGGGTCGGCAACCTTTTGAGGCGGAGGAGCCAAAAGCCACAATTCACAAAATGTTTCAATCTTTAAAGTTCCACTTAGGCCCTAAGTGACTCTTTAAAGATCTTGGAAGTAATCTTGCGTCAATTAAACTTTAAATCAATTAAAATTAATTAAACCTTAAATCATCCTACCTTACACATATGATGCGTTAGTACGTCGGCCGTACTAATTGACGCATCCTAATCTGACGGAAGTTCTATTGAACTGGAGAGCTGCAACTTTACATCAAAAGAGCCGCAGGTTGCCGATCCCTGAGCTATAGGGCATAAAAACCTACGCTTCTTTCGGATGGGGCAGTAGAAAAAAGAATAAGATACATCATTATTATGCAGTAATAATACGGTCTACTTAAGTACATGTGTGTTGATTCGAGCGCCAAAGTTTGTTGGTGGCCTTGCCTGAAATGTCTTGTGGTGTAGGACCTTGTTTTCTATTCACATTTATCTATAAAAATTTGCCTAAATAAATCGATTATGTTATAAAAACTATAATATTTTGGTTCTAATTTGTGAGTTGTGACGTCAATGGAGCCTATAAATAACTCCACGGAAGCCATAACCTTAATGACCAAACTCTAAATTATGTTCGTAGATAGTAGATATACCTACTTTTTTTAAAAGGTACTTAATACAGGAACAATCACATGAAGGTAACTATTAATTACCTATAACAAAGTATTGCATCGTAAGTCACGCAAGTGACGATAGATGTCAAACCTCCCTCTCGCTCGCACAATTCTACATTTTTAAAGAAATAAAACCACTGAATGTAGTTATGCAAAAAAGCAAACCTTCACGGCCTAGAAAATAACAATACAAAGGTTCAGCAAGAATATTATCATGTTGAACCCAACACGTTTTCCTACCAAAAAATTGGAACCAAAATTGATCACATTGGTACAAGTTTTTTGGTAAGAAAACGGGATAGAATCAAAATAATATTATTACTGAACCTTCGTTTTGTTATTTTCTAGGCCGTGAAGGTTTGCTATTTTGCATAACTACATTCAGTGATTTTATATCTTCTAAAATGTTGAACAGTGCGAGCGAGAGGGAGGTTTGACATGTATAGTCGCCTTAAAACGTATCCTACTAGTAGCCCGTGAGTGCCAGACCTTCGGATTTTATAAAAGCTGAAATTTTTTCTATGTGTGTCCCTAGTACAGGTAAGAATGATCCCCACTCATGAAGCTGAGGCAGCGGTGGCTTTGGCAGGTAACAGGTAACAAAGGTATATAAAATTCCATCTCAAATTTATCATAAAATAAAACTTAATTTTTTTAAATTTGATTCATAATAATATCAAAACTCGCGTTGCTCATTGCCAGACAGTTAGTATGGTTGCAACCATTATAATTTATAATTATACTTACGTTATATTATAAAACGTAAATTTTATATATAATTTTTTGGGGGCCTATTAATCTATGTTTACATAATAGCCGGACAGTTTCGACGGTTCTATCATCTTGCCAGACGCATTCAAAGTGAGCAGTAGTTCGGAGAGCAAGGAGCGTATACAGTAACTAGTGCGAGTGAGACAGAGCGCTTGGTTTATTGCGCATCAGCTGTTGTTTATTGTACCTATCTCATATATTAAGTACCTATAGATATATAGTGAGCGTGGCCACCCGAGTCTTTCTCATTTCAACTGCAGGGTTGCTAGATAATTAAAATTTCCATAGATTTGGGTAAAATATACTGATAATACGCCCTCCGGCCAGGTGGTAACGATCTGCGAAATGCTGCTGGTAGAAGCTGGATGCGTCGAGCTTCAGGACAGAGACTCGGGCGCTCATTAGGGGAGGCCTATGTCCAGCAATGGACTGCTACAGGCTGATGATGATAATGGGTAAAATATAAATCTAACAAGAAATTAATGTCATGCAGGTAAAGTATTAATCTATCAATTAATACTGCAGGTAAAGTATTAATCTATTAATTAATACTTTACCTGCGTGACGAAATTTTTTTCATTTATAATCTACCTTCACTAACAAGTTTTAATGACTTTTGATAATATGTTATGGAAGGAAGGATGTTTAGCAAATTTGATTGAATGCACCTACCTATATTATTTTCCAATCAAATCAAATCTGTATACGCTCCTTGCTCTCCGAACTACTGCTCACTTCGAATGCGTCTGGCAAGATGATAGAACCGTCGAAACTGTCCGGCTCTTATGTAAACATAGATTAATAGGCCCCCAAAAAAATTATATATAAAATTTAGGTTTTATAATATAACGTAAGTATAATTATAAATTATAATAGTTTAACTGTCTGGCAATGAGGAACGCGAGTTTTGATATTATTATGAATCAAATATAAAAAAAATCAGTTTTATTTTATGATAAATTTGAGATGGAATTTTATACACCTTTGTTACCTGTTACCTGCCAAAGCCACCGCTGCCTCAGCTTCATGGGTGGGGATCATTCTTACCTGTACTAGGGACACACATAGAAAAGTTTTCAGCTTTTATAAAAATCCGAAGGTCTGGCACTCACGGGCTCTTGCTCTATACCTGCGATGCAATGCCCTGCGTCCATCAACCTGAGGCATGAAAGTGAAAAGCCTCATGTGCCATTCAAACTGTAACAGCAATGCTAATGGTAATGCTTCCCTGATGAGCCTTGCACAAAGACCTTTACTGCCACCTACTAAGATTTTTGTAATCTGATTGTTTTTGTGAACTTTCAACCTTCATTTTATTGTTCGTATGGCAGTCAAATATAGGAACACTTACTTAGCAATATCTATATTCTGTATCGAATGTTTTTCGGTAGGTAAGTTACTACTGGGGATATCTAGTGGATGTGATAACATCCTGTCAGGCCCTCTGGGTAGAATACTTAGTTAATTTATTCTTCGATTTTTAGCTAAAACATGTTTGAAATTTAAATGTACTTTGCCAGTAAATATGTTTTGTATTCTAGTGATTTGTGTTGAAGTTTACATAATGTCCCGGTTACTATAAATAAAGATGACGCATGCCCCTGGAATTGTTAACAACGCCTAATCAGCTTAATCGCGTCTAAATCAGTAAGGTCGAGTACAGTAAATGGTACCTACATTAACTTATAAAAAAATCTACCACACCATTAGCAACTGTATTTCTAGTTTCATACAACTGGTTTTCATCTGACGTTGTAAAATTACACGCTGGTTCGTACCCATTTATAGCTTTGAAATAATAAGTCGTGAGCACATTGTTTTATTCTGTGAAGTTTTTTATGACCCATATATACTTTCTTGGAAGACGTTCATTTGATTCATAAAATTCTTTTTGATTTGCCTTGTACTTTATATGGATTGATGACAGATGTCGGATGTGTGGTATTTCATCATGGGTGTCCGCTACCAAGTGGTAGGTATCCTTCAGATTTCCGAAACACTCTAGCTAGTGAAAAACGAGACGCAGAAGGTAGGTATCCCCACTACTTAGCCGATAATTTTCTTTAAATTTTCGTTAATTATTCTGCGAAGCCACCAATAGTTAAATTGACTCAATGCATGCGCTATTTTGTCCGACTATAAATAACAAGTTTTGTTATAATGAATTGAATCAGGCGTGACTTTGCGGAAATCCATTACAAGATATTTAAAAGATAAAATATTTAGTACAAATTCCGCCAACTCTCTCTGACGAGTTTCATAAAAACTTAACAGAAATTCGACAATGTTTCGCCTTCCCCATAAGGCATCATCAGGAAACGATAGAATCGCTGTCCGCCTTCGGCACTCCAAGAAAAAAAATCTTCTCTTTTTTTCTGCTTGGCGCTCGGCGAAGCAACACGTTTGCGAATTTTTGCGGAGTGCCGAAGGCGGACAGCGAGTCTATCGTTTCCTGATGATGCCTTATGGGGAAGGCGAAACATTGTCGAATTTCTGTAGAGTTTTTATTAAACTCGTCACAGAGAGTTGGCGGAATTTGTATGAAATATTTTATCTATTAAATATCTTAAGTTTTGTAATAGACAAATCATCAACAACAGATGTAAACTAGATTGTAGACGAATAAGTTTATTATGGAGACTAAGTGTGGTTATAAAATGAAAGTGAGTTTAGCAGGTATCTCATCTAACTAGACTGTATAAATAGTTTCGAAGTAACATTATTTATTCTATGCTACAGGTAACACGTATAATAGAGTGTATGTGGCATAGGTATGTTCCGAGTCGTCTACGTACATCGCTCCAACTTAATATAAGTTACTACATATGTACGAGTAGATACAAGTAGTAACAAGAATAAAGCATCATTCAAATCACTGATTATTTTTTGGTCGCCCTTCGTCACGGTCAAAGTACAGTATTCCTGAAATAAGTAGGTATACGAATGAAGCATATCAGTTCATGATACTATGTAATAACTAAAGGTTATAGGAGATAACGCGCCCAGTATTTAAAAGTTTACATAATGAATCACGATACCTAAAGCATTTTTCATACGATACCTATCAGTGTTCGTGCGAGCACTGGCAACACATACTAATTGCTTCTTTAATACCACTATACAATTAGCCACCGCTTCTTGACCGATGGCCCACCCATGGCGGCTGCTTGGCTATAAATAAAAGTTTGTCAGTATTCCTATATGGTAACATAGGCGCAGGCCATATTTATATGGCGTCTGGTGCGGATATGGCACGGGTGGTTTCCTATTCCAAAATTCATGCAAAATGCATGGAAATAAAGCACAATTTAGGACACACGGTAAGTCGTTGCTCGAACGTGGACGCGTCATAACCATATAAATGTGGCCTTGCATCCTATTCACCTTTATAACAGAAAATGACCGATCGTTCGTAATTTTATTGGTTCTCCCTGTCAAACTGTCAGTCAATGTCCATGGCGGTTATTTTGTTCGGTTAAAACACGATTGTAAGATGGCAAAAAAAGTTTGTCTGTTTTCCTAAGACCTGGTTTTTCTTTATGAATAATCTTTCCAATGCGTATGACTGTTCGTTCTTCATTTGAATGGTTATCCGCGGGTAAAAATGTCATGCTGTGCTGGTTGCAGTCAGTGTTCTGGTTAATCAGGCCGTAAAGTTTCCGTCCTTAGGATATCTAAAGAGGTTTAACATGCGTTTAGATCCTAACTAAAATACACAGATATCGTGGGACCTGAACCAAACTGCACGGAAATCGTGAGATATAAACATTTTTGGCCAATGACAATGCGTCTTTTCAATCTACACTTTCTCATTTTCCAAAAATGTTGTCTCTCATAAGAATACTATTTCGCTAGTCTTCGTGATTGAGCCTTTGTACAAAATTTCATAAATTCTCAAGTTCGAATTATGATACGGATAAGAATAGTGGGTCGCTACGATAATGAGGATATTTAAGCAAAAACTAAGATAGGTATTTATTCATCATGAGATTCTTCCGATGGAGTCGAAATAATACGAACATAAGTATACCCTCAGGTCAAATATAATTCGTTATCTAACTCATCTCAAGCGCGTCATTAGCCGGTTAGATTTAATAAGGCAAGAAGTTATTTTTGGCATCTAATTAATGGAATAAAAAATCCTGTGCAAATATATTATATGAAAAATTGCTAAGTATCATGGCACTGGTAAAAAATACATGCTTTTGAATGCTTATGTGATTTTAGATATATCTAAACCAGTTTTTCATTTGTCGTACTATATTTTTTTATCAAAGTTGTGAACCTCTTTAAATATTTGGCTTAAAATAACGTCTACCCCAAACGCATATAATATGTACTACGTTCTCCGTTCCGTCGTGGGTAAATATCAAAGAAATAAGACAAAGCATAGAAGAAGTCATAAAATTCATTTATGCTCTGAACATTAACTCATACGGCTGATCTCTACTTTCTTATGTCCATATAAGTTAGCTAGAAAGAGAAACATACTTTATCTCAATGCGATTTCTGCGACTTTGTATCGTACGACTTCTTACCAGGGCATTTGTATGAACCTGCATAGAAATTTGTTCGAGCGCCCTAGTACGATTAACTTTTTGAAGTCGCATTGATATTGTATGCATCTCTTTCTAACTGATGATATTGGACATAAGAAAGTAGATATCAGCCGTATTGAATTTCAAGACTTTACATAGTTGTCTTCTTATATTTGTGGTAAAAGTAATGAACGTTGCTAGTTAACTTTGCCGTGTTAACGACTCGCCTTTGTTTTTTTTGAGCCGCTGAGTACAAAGAGGTTGGATTTTTTTTCTTTTACAGGGTGAGTATGAATTTGGTATTTCTTTTTCATTAGAATGAATTTTTATCCCTCTAAAATTAGGCTCAGCAAACAATTTGACTAATCTTAGTACAATCCGATCCTACTTTATGAACTAAGTTGCTACAGGAAGCCAACTTCAAAGTATTTTGAGCTCGGTTTTTACTCAAAATTATTGTTTTTTTTATAATTTTACCAAATAAAAATATCTAAACTAACTTTGAAACATAATGACACCTTACTTGAAATCACTTAGTAGACATTTTCTACTTATCGAATAGTGATCGATAATACGCAATACCTAGGTGGGGTATTTGATGCTATTAGTAGAATAAAAGAGATTCACTCTAATCAAAGTCGGTCAAATATAAAAACAGACAGGTATTTTAAAACCGGCTATTTACCTGTGGATTGACGTCAGTAACTGGTTACGATTCGCATATTATGTGAAACTGCCATAAGTTTGCAAATTGCAAAGTATTTATAATGCTTAGAAGTTATAATTTACAGTTATTATATGAACTTGTTTATTATACTTATGTTCTTATTACTTAGGGTTGCTTTAGATGCCTTTTAGGAACTCTAAAAGGGCAAGTCCACAGACATGCCCGCCGGTTCTCGCTATTATAGGTCTGTGCAATGTTGTTTAGTGTAAGCAGGGAATTCAATTACACACACCTATAGTAGCGAGGTCCTGCATGGCATGTCCGCGGGCATGTCTGCAGACTTGTGGGCATTTCCGTCTAGTGAATTCCCCGCTTTAGACAAACCAAAAACAAAAACATCATCACGACTTTTCTCCTATTAACTATTATGAATATCTTCAAATATAAAAATAATCAAATCTTACGGGGTATCCAGAGGCAAGTCATTACATTCGATAGGTATATGCCCACTTTTTGCGTGCAGTTCTCATTCCACATGCCAGGTTGATAAACCATCGCCTTTTTAAATTTCGTACTAAATTCGTATCAATTATATTCCCATATCAATATATAACATATCAATTATATTTTAACAATTTAAATTTTTCGGCTTTAATTCCATTCTCATAAGGCGATCAAAACAAAAAAAACTCAAATAGGTGGTGACATTTTGGAGTTTTTAAAAGATTTTTTAGTAATCATCCTTAGAATAAACCTCTCTATTAGAAAGTTGTCATAGAAAAGCCCAGGCATCAAGTTTTTCATGTCAAATTTTTATTGCAAGTGGGAAAATAAAAAATATAAATGTTATCTTAAGACAGTAAAGACTAATTTTCGACCCCTGTTGATAGATTAATATTCAAATGATGCCTTACCTTAAATCAATCACCATTTGTATACCTACCTTCATCTAGATATACACTGCTAGACTGCTATTTGTGCTTCTATAACGAATAACTTGTAGATGCTTAGAAGACTGCATAGAGCGTATCTCTCTTTCATGTACCTATGTTCACGGTATTGTACCGGTCATTCGATAGCATTGTCAGTGTATCCTGTATGAACATCAAGAAAGGTAGTTTTCCCACGTTCATATCACGTTTACGTACATTGTACTCGCATCGCATTTGTGGAGAAAGTGCGGTCACCATTGACGTCAATGACAGCTATTGCTGCGCTTGCGTTTCATAATTCAAGAGCTCATGCGTGCACAATCATATCAAATGTACGAACAAATAATGACAGCTTATTTGGGCAATTGCTAACCACATATTCAAATAATCATCATCATTAACATCCCATAGAAGTTGAGTGCTAAACGTTAAGGTTTCCACGAGGAGAGATCTTGATCACTTTTCATTCGCGCCCCCAAATTTTACATTTCGTCGTCTTCCTAGCCTTGTGTTTCAATTTTTTTTAATATTACACTATATTCACTGGAAGAAGCTTATAAAAATTTTATACTCACGACAACGTTGATTGGTCAATCAGTGATCCTATCACAGCATTAAAAACAGTCTATTGAAAAGGTATGCCTGTCCAAAATACAGAACAATCAACAACAGCGCCAGCTTATTCAGTCCACTGCTGGATATAGGACTCCCCTATAAGAAAGGGGATTTCCCCACAATCCCCACGCTGGGCATGCTGATTGACGACCGCAGAGCACAGCTTCTCGCACCACCGAGCGACGCTACTGCTCGTCGATAGCTATGCCGGTGTTAGGCTGCGCTAAGCAGCAATCTGCCGTACCGCCAGAAGAGTCCAGTTTGTTATACAGCAAGGTGCAGATAAGGTTTGCTTGGGTTTCAAAGATGATTGATTGATGATTGGGTTTCAAGGATGCTGGAACCACTCACACCCCAAAACATTGACAACCTCCACAACGAAAATTTCAATTTGGGATGCTTGTACTTAAAAAAACTGAAAAAAACCATATTAATTTTATTTTTTTATGGAAAGCTGTTGCTGAAATCAGCCAGGTCGTTATCATCACTCACCCCCCAACATGAGTTTTCTCCTTGTTAATAAGCACATGGACATAATGGAGTCTACTTAAATAGTCATGTATTATTATGTAAGTACAGGCTTTTGATAATACTGATAATGAAACGATCGTCCAGAATGAATTATTCTGGAAAACGGAAGCAACAATAAATAGTTATATTAAGTAGCTCTGTGTTATATCTTGTCTATCTTGTGTGCAACGTGTATGACATACGCGTTAAAATAGCTAACAGCATCACTATTATTATCAATAATCTTTTTCTCTTTGACGTCAATCAATATCCGCTGGGTAAGTAGTTATTCAAAAATAAAGAAATGCATGAGAACTGTGTCTCCGCTCCCTTATTGCAGCATAGAGTCCCGCCTTGTCAGTGCCAGTGTTGCATTTTGAAAATGTAAGTAATTTTTTGAAGATTTTATTGAATAATGATTTAAAGATGAGGATGTTATAAATATTTAATAGTTACTGCTTCCGAACGAATGACCCAACGGATTGTGTGGGATAATTTTAAATATTCCATAAAACTAGTTGTAATTAGATTCGTATTTGGGAGTAGTCGACAAGAGTTCAAGCTGGTTTCGGATGATTGAACGACAGTGCAGCGAACTTTAACGTTCAGATTCAAATATGCAGGTTTTAGGTAGAATAAAATAAACATGCCTGCCTCACGTTGTCACGAGGGTGAGGTAGGTATAAACATATTCAGTTGGTGGGTACATCTATGTATCAGCGCGCTGGAGCGCCAACGGCTAAGCTATATAAATAACATCACACCCAACATACATACACCCCACACTATCTACCACTCTCCTATCCTATGGCGTAGTTATCAAAAACTATGAGTTCACCGTGGTACGACATCACACAGACCCGGAACAAGCAAACATGCAAACTTTTGTCCTGGACTCGTAATCTTACCTCTTGCACCTCATTTTCCCGTTATGCCAACGGGATCCTTATTACTGAAAACGTTTAATGGTTTTGAGTAATTATTTAAGATATTACTTACGTAGAACGGAATCCAGACTATACTTGTTACTAGTTGCGTACTATGAACAATGTTAACGATCACTGTGTTTTTGTCAAACATTTTGACATGGTGGAAATGGTTAGCTATGTCATAGTAGAATAGAAAAGATGAGGTCATTAATTTTCATCAGGATAAAAGTACCTACTGCAAGAATCTGTATGTGTCGCGCCGCAACAAGCCAACTATAAAACAAACTTTATTACTTTTTTAAAATAATAAATTCGTTCGTTTCATAATGGAAATTGTTATGGAATAATGGAAATAGCTGCTGTTTACTGGGTTAAGAATTACTTTTTTGTGACAAGGTGTGATTTCTCGTGTCAACAAGTCACAAAAAACAGGAAATATTTTATGGAAGGCTTTTCTTTACAATCAATACTTACGATTCATAAATGCAGCCAACAATTCCTGGTTTACAATAACAATAAAATAGTAAGATTTAACAAAGCTTTATTACAGAGTAGTGGTAATGTAATCAGTAAGAGGTTCCTTCTTGGCAGTTCAGGCGTCAACATCACATGCATGGGTTGCGTAATGTGGAGTCTACGCAAAATGCTTCTTTAACAGTCGACGCACGTTTGCTTCCGAGCTCCGGTACGAAGATTCATATAAATCCAGGCATAATGTATGACTGTGACGCGCGAGACAACATGCCAGTCCATGAACCTAATGCAGTTCAGCTATATTCCATTTTTTTTATTGTGACCGGTTATATAGAGGTTTTCTGAAACAGAAAGATTTAATTAGGGTAAGTGGCAAAAATGAGGGCATCGCGTCGTAGGGATCACTAGGTACTTTAACTCTTTCTCCTCTTAATCGACGAATGAGTTAGGTTAATAGATGTCATTTTAAACTACGCATAATGTTTCATAATCAAAGAAAATATGCTGTTATATCCTCTAAGAAAAATATATAAGTAAGGAAAAATATTTATCCATTTATTTATACGACTCAAAATACTTTATAGGTTTTGAAGTGTATAATCTGTACCTACCTACATACCTACTGGCAGTACTGGCTTATGATATAGTTGTGCATAGAGTGTTGCGATGTCTTAATTTTAATTCTTCCGTCTAGCTAGAATATTCTCCTATAGCAATTATAGTAAAGCCAAAAAAATTGGTGCTATCAATCATTTGTTACTTGATTAAATTGATTTATCACCCGCTAAGTTTATCTTTTAACAAAAAAATATTTTAGGTTCTGAATAAATCTTTTATCTAACTACAGACCCAGAAGATAATTAAGTAATTATTCTTGTGTATCAAAAACAGACTGGTTTCTTCATTAATTTATTTAAGTGTATTAAGTACCTATATGTTTTTTATTTTGATTTTCCAGTATTCTTCGGTTACCTACATCGCGTAATGCGATCTAACAATAAAAATAATAAGTAGAATTAATTTTAGTTTTTATAATTGCTACACTACTATTATATTTTATATTGTACATTAGTAGCAGAGGATACTTGAATGAGTTGAGGTGGAGTTTTAGTCTATTCCTCCCTATTATGCACTCAATGCTATGGCAATTGAGACCTGTGAACAAAATACCATTTCACTTGGGAACTTCAATGGGGTTCCGTGGACCGACCCAATTATTTTCAAACGCTTTGGTTCATCGGCTCAATCGTTTAATTTTAATTGCCAACATCTGTACAACGCAAACAAGGCATTGTTTTCTCGCGTGTATAAACATGTCTTATTGTTTTATTCCGTGACTACTTGGTGAGAATCAGCTACGGATACTCTCTCAAAACAATGACATCCTTAGTTACCTTCTTAGATTTATTCACTAGGGGCCTATTTTTATGTATGTTTGTTGCTATATATTCAAAGACGATAATTTAGTTAAAGTTGTTATTGATTGCGTTGCTTTCATATCACAGCGGCCATGAAGACCTATTGTGATCTAAGTTATAGTTATGACTGGCTTCCACTACCTTCTAGCTTTATTATTATTATTCAGCCATTTTGATCCCACTGCAGGGCAAAGGCCTCCCTCCCCTCCTTCCACTCCTCGCGATTCGTCGCTACCACAGGCCAAAATCTTAAATACGCGTCAAGCTCATCTCGCCATCTTTTTCTAGGTTTAGCCGAGTAAAACACTATATACATATCTAGAGCTAAATATGTGATAATTAATTGACTCTGGTGTGACTTTGCGGAACTCCAACAACATTACAAGATATTCAACAGGACAAAATGTTCAGTCTTGTTGAATAGCAATGGTGCAACATTTCCCCAACCGATCCGTAGTCACAACGGTTTACCACACCAGTGTTACTATGGTTCAATGTATATATCCTTAGTCACACCGGTGTGACTATGATTCTTTTCATTTATCCGTAGTCACAGCAACACACACTTGACCAAATTTCCGTCTTTTAAATAAATACTTGTGCTTTTTGTACAGACTGAAAATATCCATTCAGTAGTTTTGGTGTGTCCATAAACTTTCGTCTATAAAATAATAGTTGAATAGGATTCATGCAAGTTATCTGTATACTCGTATTGAACGTGATTTTAAGATTCCATTTTTTAGTTGCACATTTTTAACTTTGATGTGTCATAAAACAATGGTGTTTCATACTGTTATTCCGAGAATTATGACTGTCGGTAATGTTCTGAACATAAAATCAGCAAATTCAAACCATATGAGGAGCTTTTCGTGGAATATAGTTTTGTTATGTTGGATTTTCCAGTTCAGGGTAACCCATAAGGGAGATATGCCCACTTTTAGGTGTATATCCTCCTTCTTATTCGGAGAGGTCTATGTCCAGCTGTGAACTAATATAGGCTCGTGTTGTTGTTGGATTTTCCACTTGAATTACCATAACGGTATTGTCTTTTGTGTTATTGAATCAGCAGTTCGAAGATAATCTACCTTAACGCAGCTAAACCTGTGAAAATTTGTGTTTGTGATTCCATAGAAACAATTTGTGAGCTTCATTAAGTAGTCTGATTTCTAACGAACAAGCCTACAAACGTTAAGAGAAACAATGTGTTTAAAAAAATTTATTCAAATAAACGACTAGCAGCTCTACTATACATGAATTAACCATTTCACGTTAATATTAATTCGGAACAGGGAACAGTCTGGAACCTGTACTCATTGTCTCAAGGCAGAGGTAAATGTCCTTTTGGAGCAGGCATGGGTCATCATCCAACAGTGCACCGGAGGCCGTTGACGTCAATACCCTATGTACGCATACAACATTTTACATATTTTATAAGGTAAATAAATCTATTAGCTTAGTCAGTGACAGGTACATAATGCGTTGATTTAAAATCAATTTTTTGGAATATATTTTCGCTGATACGCAGAAGATTCTGTTTAAAATTTAACACGGACGGGTGAATCCTATTTTTCAGAAATTTTTGACTAACTTTAGTTTATGTTGATCGCGGATGACAGATTGAAATTTGATTTGGCCTTGCGAGGGATGGATTTAACCTTCCTGGATCCGGACTTTGAACATGTGTATAATAATAAGAAATAGAGTCGCAAACTTACCACTAGGCGTTTTAATGGGAAGGAAAATAGTATTATTTCATCAATTTATGACGTAATACCCTGTAGTAATAATAAATTACATAACAAACTTGTCTTTCTGCGCGTAAGTAGGAAAATAAATCGTTCAAATTTACCGGAAGAATAATATGCTTTTTACCATATAAGTAGAAGTTAAACAATCTTTACTTTGCATTTCGAAAGTCATTATCGTTACTTCAACTTAAAATATTATTATCCGAAGGCGCAATCATGTTGAAGGCAGTTTCTACTTTTTCTATTTTACTAAATTGATTATAACTTCAATTATGTTATTTTGTTGTAAAGTAGGTAATAGGTACAGCATTAAACATTTTTCATCTTATATTGGTTTTACGTGAGATCTATATTGCCTTGACATCTTTTAATTTTCCATTAAAGGTTTCTTTGCGTCACTTAATTATTATAATTATTATTGTTTAACATTTTTGTTCGCACCATTATTACCTACAAATGACATTTACTTTTTATTACAAGTTTATAATGTAGTGCAAAGTGAAGATAATTAGCATATCCTTTATTTTTTATATCATTTGTGACGTCAATGTTTTATTTATAAACGCGTAGAAAATAATGAAGGTTTATAAAGCTGTCATACCTCAATCCAAAACAACATCACATCACATCACACTAATAATATAATTGCGAAAGTTTATGTGTGTGTGTATGTTTGTGGTCGCTTCATTCCGTAACAGCTGGACGGATTTGGATGTAACATTGAATATACATAGTTTAAGACCTGGTTACTTTTTACACCGGTAACACGCGAGCGACGCCGCGGGCGGAAGCTAGTTTAAACCATAATTTGACACTCTTCATAAATCATTAAATACGAGCTTGTGAATACGATTATCACAAAACATAACAACTTTTTTTATTAGCCGACTACCGGTTACCATTTGCGTAATCTTCTTTGCTTTTCTTCGTATATAAAACTAGTTTCCACCCACGACTTCCCTCGCGAATTACCCGAATACAAAACAGGTAGCCCATTTGTTGTTCCTGGTATAGAAAATTTCACATCTCATAATTTTTACAAACTTTCTCCTTCAAAATATTAGTCTGGGTATAAATAAATGTTCTTGTGAAAATGTATGCATATAATATGCCTTTAAATTCTAAAAGTCTCAAAAACAACATATTCAGTAGTATTGCGAGCTCAATATTCTTCCAAAAATACGCTTTCAGAGTTATCCGCCTAGCTTGCACACTCATTTAGTTAAATAGAAACAGAATGTTTGCCATAACACTTTGTAGGTAACTCTAGGTATCTATTTTTTTACATCTAAGTAGGTTTGCCTAGTCAAATTCATTACTACTGAAGTGCGTCATTGTGGGTGTACAAAAAATATACCTTATTTAAAATAATAAATAAATCTACGCAGTGTTTTCATATTACGTTTGGGACGTAGCGCCTATGAAAATATTTCCTACTAGCGACCCGCCCCGGCTTCGCACGGATGCAAATTATACATATAAACCTTTCTCTTAAATCACACTATCTATTAAAAAAAACCGCATCAAAATCCTTTGCGTAGTTTTAAAGATCTAAGCATACATAGAGACAGACGGACAGCGGGAAGCGACTTGTTTTATACTTTGTAGTGATAGTGAGTGTCAAAGCGTTTACGCAGCATGTAATTCACCATAATATAATACCAGCTGGGGAATGGGCACTTTTACACACTATAATATGGCCAACATGTTTGGTCTACAGCCACCGTACCGTATACAGTTTGTAAAAGTTACTCTGTCTGCATAAGTCGTGTAGGTAACTGTAGAGTAAATAAATAATATCATATAAAAAATGATCTATTGCTAAATATCACCCAAAAACAAACAGGTCAAGCTAAATCAAACCGTTGAATAGCGCTTCATAGATTTTTTTTATTTCTTACATTTTACGATTTGATTTGATATGTCACTTTGGGAAAATTGTTCCTGTAAGAAAGTAGTGTCGATCGAGACCAACTTGTTTTTTTTTTAACAAATTCTTTAGGCTGACTGTACATTTTTTCAACAATCCAAAAATGCGTTTGTTTTTTTCCTTCTTTCCTTCTAACTACAAAATAAAAGGTACCTGCAATGCTCAATGAAATAAATTTGTTTCCCAACAATCAAACAAACCCGACACTGTTCTGCAACATATAAAAAACTAGCTTCCGCCTTCGGCTTCGCTCGCGTGGTATATGTTTTAATACAGTTCACAAACTACATATATTCCAAGTTTCATCCGAATCCGTTCAAAGAGTAACAAACATACATCCATCCTCACAAATTTTCACACATTTATAATATTAAGTAGGATAGAATAGGATATGATGGTATAAATGAATTACATTTCACCCAGAAAACTGTGAGCTAAAAGAATGGAATAATCTTTATCAGTAAAGTACAAAGCGAATTAATCTATTTTTATGCCTGGAACAATAGAAGCTAATAGCTATTGTAATAGGTGGGATGACTATGGATGGTTGAATCAGTCCATGCAGATGTGTGGGCCATCCATAAACGGAATTGATTATTAAGTGTATGTGATACCTTATAAGGATACAATGGCTACCAACGTCACTGATACTTACCAGTATTTTTGAATATATTTTTGACACATTCGTACATATCCAAAGTGATAAAATGTATTGGTGAACACCATGTGAACTTTGTATTGACGTCATCAAACCTTATTTTCTTTTATGAATAATTTTGGACTTTATATCTATACTAAGTAGAGCTTGTATTATGGGAACCACATGACTGATATACTACTTATGTACATTTTTTGAACCGACTTCAAAAGAAAGGAGGAGGTTCTCAATTCGGTTGTATTTTTTTTTCTTTATGTGTGTTACCTCATAACTCCGTCATTTATAAACCGATTTGTATTTTTTTATTCGTTGGGTTGCTAATTCTTTACAATTTGTCCCATATAAATTTGGAGAAAAAATACCAACCTTAAAGATGAGAAAACAGTAGATGACAATTTTATCGGTTCGTATTTTATTCATTTTTTTATGTTTGTGACTCTGTCATTTATGAACCGATTTGGAAAATTCTTTTTCCGTTCAAGTTGAGGAGGATAGACTTTTGGTTTAGTCTCATAGAAATTTGGAACAAAAATACCAATCCTAAGGGTGAGAAAATAGGGAATGAAAATCTCATGGGCTCAAATTTTATTTATATTTTAGTAATCGTCTTAAAGTCAGATTCACAAAAAAATCTTAAAATAAACAATAATTTAAAATTAAAATAAAACCGACTTCAAAAACACAAACTGAAAAACTAAAAAGTAAAAAATAATTGCTTATTTTTTGGTTCATACAACTAACAATCAACCTTTTTTTCTGCTCAATTTATCCCGTACGAACTATGCGTTTACCACGTAGGTAGATCTAGATACCTGCCTGTTATTTTTGGAGTCGATGTCAGCCAAGGCACGCTTAGGTAGGTAACTATTGAATGAGTGGCGCGGCGCGAGGAGGGCATGTCCGAGGTGGTAGGGGTATAGTTGCTATAATATCATATTTCCTTAGCTGACTCCGACTCCAAAAATAACAAGTAGGTATCTAGATCTACCTACATGGTAAACGCATAGCTCGTACCGGATAAATTGAGTAGAAAAAAAGGTTGATAAATAAATGAATAATAAATAATGCTGGACGTTATTACACAGCATCATATAGCCCCAAACTAAGCAGAGCTCGTATTATGGGAACCACATGATTTATATATTACATATATAGTTTTTTTTGTAAATACATACATATATAATACATAGAAAACACCCAGATCCGAGACAAATATCTGCCGATCATGCAAACATTTTTCCCGCGGCGGGAATCGAACCCGCAACCTTCTACGTCCTTCGTCCACTGCTCCACAGAGGCCGTACTTTTTAATTTTTCAGTTTTTGTTTTTGAAGTCTGTTTTATTTTTATTTTTTGTAAATAAATGTACAATATGCATTGAAAATATCCAGACCCGAGACACATATTTGCATAAAATATGATACAAACTTTTGTCTCGCAACGGAAATCGAACCCGCAACCTTCTGCGTCTTGATTTTGTTTGTTTAGAGAGATTTCTTTCAATTTATGTAATAATATCTAGCGGTTGAATGAAACATGTCAGGGTCGCGAGTCGGGCTGCGCAGACGCAGATTAAAGGGTCGCGGCCTGTCTAGCAACCCGTCTGGCACTGGTATCACGTGTCTGGTTAACCAGCCTAACATTTAATAAATACCGTGGAACATTTTTTCAAACTTTAGTAACGGCACACAACTTTGTTAAAATCTTCAAAGGAATGGGCAATTCATATAGAAATATTTCCATGTAGTTAGATACAATAGAATTGATTTAACTTAAAAGTATTCAGGATTTTGCAAAATGCGAACAATAATTTTATTTTGTAGGAACCTAATTCTAATCTGCTATCGTTCTTAGTTGTAAACTTCAGATCTATTTCTATTAAAAGCTTTCACGGAATTACCTACAGTAAACTTTGATAACATTAACTAAATGTTTCTTGGTATTTTTTAAACTTTCACGGGTATGAAACATAATATTATTTAATTTGTGCCTTTTACCTTTCAAATTTTCCCGACGTTTCGATGGTTTTGTATCCATCGTGGTCACAGGATGAGTCGTCGGGAAAATAAAAAATGTAAAATGCGAGGAAGACCCATTAAAAAATAATATGTTTCTTGGTATAGAACTTTCTGAGCAAGAATGGAATTGCATTACAAAATATAATACGATTTTTTTAATGTTACCTACCGACTATTATAGTATCTTTTTATTGGTGTCATTATTTTGCATGAGTGCGTCGTGTGGTGCTTCACGTGGGAGGGCTGTGGCGTAGCGTGCCTGTAATTGTTCTTACCATTAGGTTCAACGTCACAAGGTAAATTGTATTGATATGCTCTGAAATGTTAATAGTTATGAGATACAATGAGAGCCTTACAAACATTATATGGGGCAATTAAAAGATAAATATGACATGCCTTTATGATATGTCTAAGGATGTAAGTATGTGGGAATGAAACTAAATTTCACACCTAAGACGCAAAAGGTTCTGGATTCGATTACCCGCCGCCAGACAAAGTTTGTACGATCTGCAAATATTTCTCATATAGTCAAATTGATAATGTATAAAAAAAATCGGTCTATATCGGTCATGTTTTCCCATAATACAAGCTTTGCTTAGTTTGGGGATAGATGATGTGTGATAATGTCCGGCATTATTATATTAACTACTAATGCCAAGTATCTACTTCAACACCGAAACCCGGAACTCTGTTTTCGCATATACATTTGTTCTCAGCAGGTATTGAGCCCGCCTCTTGTTAGCCACTATTCCACTGAACTAAATAACCACTCTATTTTTAAACAAATCTATTATTAGTATGCTATTAGTCAAGAATAATGTAGTTTCACGACCATGATTCGTCACGCGTGACTGAAAATGCAATTTAGAAAATTATGGGTTTTTAATAACCGTAGTACTGTAGTGATTAGGTGGTATAAATAAAGGCATACCTACTCGTACTAACTCGCACTTTATAGTACTGATGCACGTGTACATTCACGAGAAATACCGGATCAAGAAGTTTGTTTACCTGTACCTAGTTGCTAGTTGGTTAAATTGTAGGTTACCTATAAGGTATTATATGTTTTTTTATAGAAAGACTGCGTCATGTTATATCAAGTAAGTTTATGAAAATCTTTAAATAGATCTGTAGCGCAAGAAGGGGCATATCCCCCTTCTTATTAGGGGAGGCTTATGTCCAACTGTGGACTGATATAGTCTGGTGTTTGTTGTTGGAATACCTCTTAGGCATGAAATAAAAGTATCTGAGAACACAAAATTCTTAAGAATGCGGTGAACCTTGCTCGCAACTTCAATTCGAGGCGCGGGCAAAGGATATCGCATCTCTGTTTAGCTGATGGATGATTCAGCTGTACGGACGGGATAGCAATATTGGCCGTTCAAAATTTTCTAAGAATTTGGTTGTGTTCCGTAATACCAAAAATGATGACTGAAAACTTTATGTATTCTTTACAAAGTATTGTTATTCTGTAATTAAGTAATATAAGCTATGTTGTTTAACAAACAACACGTAAGATATTGTTGTTTTTAATACGAAACAAAGAGGAAGAAAAGTGGTCAATTTTGGCATAAAAATGTGCAAAATGCTATTGGCTTTTATTTCATTTTAAGTATTTTGTAAAAAAAACTATCTAGGAACTTAGTTAAATACTATTGAAATACAATTAATACAATAATATAGTGGATGCTTGAATTAGAAATCATTTTGGTATTACGATATGGGCAATTCGTCCTTCGGAGGCCCCTTAAGAGCTTGCCGTAGCAGCGCGACAAGACAGATTTCCTGTTACATTGACAAGGAAAGCATCTTATGTAGACCTGCGGGGTGATCAGCTAATTCTGTTGCTAACAGAAATGATTGACACCGATCCTGTTTTAACAAACTGTGACAGTTTGTCAATTAACGTTCATTGAATTTTGACGGATGAAATGTTTTCATTTAAACATTTCTGTTCTCAACACAGTTAGCCAATCACCCCACTGAGGCGTATGGCCGGGAAAGAGAGTTTAGGGGACGTACTAACGTTCTAGACAACTCTGTCACTCACTAGATTAGATGTCAATCACGAAATCAAATATGTTTGATTTTCAAAGTAATCACACTATCAATCAAAAAACTGTGATTCTGTGTGGATTCTGTTGCTTGCATATTGTCTGAGCCAGATTTCGTTTGTTTTTTTAAATAATTAAATATGGAACAAGCATGCTGTTCACCTGATGTTAAGTGGTAACCATGACCTATAAAACAAAGTATTGTATCGTGCCCTACGACGCAAGGCTCCTTGATGCATTAAGGTGACAACTTGATAAGCCTCATGCCTCATATCACCGGCACCCTTTAAACGGTGCTTCCCTGCAGAAATAGACATGGTGGTGGTACTTCCCCGGACAAGCTCTTCACATGGCATATATATATGATATACTACTACTATGATGAAATATTCACATTTTTTATCGCACTAAAAGCTGTCAATTACAAAACTCGTAGAAGCTCTACGAAGTGCTACGCCTTCAATGATGTAATCGTACGAACTGTTACTCAGATTAAATTGTTTATTTGTTTACATTACATTGGTGATAGTGGATATAACTCATTAGGTACATATATTATATGCATTCATTCTTGTGGTGATAGGAAGAATACGCCGCTGGAAACTGCCAAGCGATAACCCGGGACATGCGACAGCTCACTTTAATTAGGCGAATATTTCATATTTATAAGCAACTAGTTACCACCCATGGCTTCGCTCGCCTAGTACCGGGGTAAAAAGCAGGCTATGTGTTAATTCACAATCTTTCTAAATTTCATTCAACGTGATTCAACTCCGTTCAGCCGGTACGGAGTTGAGTGGGAACAAACATAGGTACTGTCTCTCTCTCTCACACACATACACACACACACACACACACACACAAACACACAACTCTTGCCTTTATAATATTAGTGTGATAATAGTGTGAAGTGTCTGAAGCGCTTGTGACGTTACTTGGTGCGTGGGCGACCGTTATATGTATATTATAATGGTCACGGTAATGGTAATGGTGTTACCATTATAATATACATAGATATATTATTTTATTGTATATTATAATATACAATAAATTAATATAACAATTAATATATATAAACATATATATTAATATATATAAACATATATATATTGAAACGTGACACTAAAGTTGACCACCAGGTCATACGAAGAGGAAAGGATCAGCGAAGTTAATATAAACCTTAGTGGTATATACCCTCGAGAGCAATGAATCCGGGTCACTCAAAGAATCCAAAAAATCTCGGAAAGTAAGAATGGTAGGTTAATGCAATAAATTGTATTTAATAGACAATTTAATACTCCTTAAATGAAAGTATTAAAACTTCTTAGTTATTGTAAAGTTATATCATAAAAAAATCAAATTTGAAAAGGGAACACTGTCGAAGATGGAACTACGAAATTACAGGATTTGTTTTTGCTTTTGTTTGTAATCTGTCATTTATGTTGGTACATAAACCAGGTTGATAGTGCTCAATATTCATTATTCAAGCTGAAATCATGTCGCTTACACTTGAAGAATGCACCAGAATACTTACATTGGTGGAAACCGGCCGGAGTCAGCGCGATACAGCCAGGACTGTCGGTGTGTCGCTGTCAACAGTACAAAGAGTTCTCCGACGTTACGAAGAAACTGGTTCTAACCTACGCAGACCAGGAACGGGCAGAACTAGGTGTACCACAGCACGAGAAGACCGATACTTGGTGAACACCATGCTTCGAAATCGCTTTCTCACAGGAACTGAACTCACAAATCAGTTTCGACGCCTCGGAGGAAGTAACCCAAGTGCATGGACAGTAAGTCGTCGGCTTGCTGAATCTAACTTAAAACCCCTTAGACCTGCAAACGGCCCTAAACTGGAGCGTGGCCATCGTATTTCAAGACTAAGATATGCCCAGAACCACGTAAATTGGAGTATTGAAGATTGGTCGAAAGTTATGTTCTCCGACGAATCAAAATTTATGCTCTACAAGCACGATGGAAGACACAGAGTGTATAGAAGACCAGGGGAAAGATTCAAGCAAGCATGCATCGAAGAAAAAGTAGCCTACGGTGGTGGGTCTGTACTTGTGTGGGCCGGAATTTCCTCTGAAAGTCGCACAGAGCTGGTGATCATAGAAAACGGCTCTTTAACTAGCGTAAGATATGTGGAAGAAATCCTCAACGAACACGTTGGTCCATTTATGGTCAATTTGGGTGAGGATGCTATATTTATGCATGACAATGCCCGACCTCATACAGGTAGGATTGTGAATGACTACCTTCAAGAGATGAACATTACTTGTATGGAGTGGCCAGCGCGCAGCCCGGATATCAACCCGATCGAGCATGCTTGGGACGAGCTAGGGAGATGCGTAAAACAACGAAACCCTCCCCCAATCACGCTTCCTGAGCTCAAAATTGCTCTCACAGAGGAATGGGAGAATATTCCCCAAAATCGTATAAGGAACTTGGTGTACAGCATGCCAAACCGCGTAAACGCAGTAATGGAAGCACGAGGAGGTAATACGAAGTATTGAAATTCAAGAAAATCGTCATAAAGTTCAAAAATTTCATGTTTCCTATTTTTGTTTTAAGGAGAGATCAGCAGTTTTTTTTCTTTATGTAATTTTGTGTAAATAAAATGTATGGTGATTCATATTTTTTTAACTTTCATTTAAGGAGTATTAAATTGTCTATTAAATACAATTTATTGCATTAACCTAGCATTCTTATTTTCCGAGATTTTTTGGATTCTTTGAGTGACCCGGATTCATTGCTCTCGAGTGTAGATCTAGGTTTTTTAGATCGAATTTTTGTGAGTGAATGTGAAAAAATCTCTCCAATTTCATCTTTTCAGATTTGAAAAGTGATTACAAAGTAATTATAATAAGTATTCTACATTACACGGTACCAAAGACAGCGGTGCTTGAGTGAATTCAAATTCAAATCAGATTTTATAGTAAATAGATTTTTAAAATGGCTATTTTTGGGTTTTATTGGCTATATTGAATAGCATTTTCGAAACAGGATATTCATTTTAAAATAAAAAACCTGACCGCGCACCTTGCATTTGCATAAAAGGATACCCATAATTATTTTTGAAAATGTCTCATTGGGACCTGTTTTGATTATACCTACCTATGAGAAATCGCATTTCTAAAAAAGTATATTTTCTTTCTACAATAGCGATGGGCGACTCCAAACGAAAACACTTTTCGAAAAATCATTCATTACTAATATCATTTAACGACTATGATACTCGTATTAGCAAGATATCTCTTTAGAGAGCTTCGAACGAAATCTCTCGAGAGATGAACTAATGTTTGCTCAATGTCGTAAGACTGAAGTACGAGTAGGTAACTTACGAAATATACTACTCTATGCATGTACATATTCAATCATTCAAAAAGTCTCATCCAATTTTTTTTTATAAACAGTAGCTTGCTTACGTTCTAGTCTCATTTGTTTCGTTTGGCTAAGGTTTTCGAGTGTTTCTTAGGTATCTACGGATTTTTAGTTCGGATTAGTATTTCTCGGAGTCTAGACTCGCCATTCACTCATTGTTATTAGAACTTAACAAAGAGATGAAAGAGGCAGGAATTTTCGAGAGATTAGAATTAGTATCTCGCGGAGTGAGTCGCCCATCGCTTTTTATACAATGTTGTAAAATAATAGCCACTAATAGGAAAGACTATAAATACCCATATACAGGTACCTATATTTAATATATATTGATGACCTCTGTGGCACAGTGGGCGAAGGCCTGCCTGAGACGCGGAAGGTAGCGGATTCGATTTCCGCCGCGAGATAAATGTTTGTATGGTTTGCAAATCTTGGGTCTGGCTTTCCTATGTATTTTATGTATTTAAAAAAGTCCCATAATAAAAGCTCTGCTTAGTTTGGGGCTAGATGATGCTGTGTATCATTTATCGATTCCAGTAATTTTTCGTTAAAAGTTCACTTCGTATCAGAGTATCAAAGACCAATTAAGTCCCATAAATAGTAAACAAACAGACACTTCTAAGGCCTAACTTATCAGTATAATTAATTATTGTAATTTTTTATGTATAATGACCCCTGGTTAATTGTAGAATCGTATCGGTAATGTCGGCTATAAACCAGATTATTTATAACTAGCCGAATGCTAACGGGTTCGTCCATGTAATGAATTTTCAACTGCGAGTTTCCACTACAGATGCACACCTCACCGTAGTTACTTTTTGCAGGGCACCATTTCCAAGTATTATTGGGCAACATCATATAGTAAAAAGCTATTTGTTGTTGGTATATATTGCCGTTGCTCAACTTTTGAAAACTGCCAACAATGTAACAATGAATAAGTTTTTGAACATATTGCCTTACTGGCTTGTTGATGAAAGTTAATCTTGTTAATTTTGTTGTTGGCGGTATGTATGCGAGAGCATTCAACAAATACCAACAACATAGGTCATAAGTTAAAGTCACCTAATAGTATCGTGTTGCATTATGCTGCTCCATAAAAAGTAACTGCGATGTGGATTTACAGGTTGAATTTTAGGGTCTCTTTTCTTAGTACCCCTACACTGTGAAAGGAACATCTCTTTTTAAATCTCGACTTACGACACAGTACGATCAAGAATATTTCAACCTAATTCTTCTCTCAGTTCTGAAAAAAACTGACCAATGACAAAGCGTTATTTAGAATCCACGCTTTCTCATTAGTCAACATTTTACGTCTACTGGGTACGAGCCTCGGTTTAATTAGCCTGTACGTAAACTGTCAGTCAGCCAGCTTCATTTGAAATTTATTTATTTTTATATTTATTATACTAGAAGAGTGATAATCACGACACTTTTACATGCTCTTTTTATTGTAAAGTAGAACTGTAATCATAATTGCTGTACCAATTAATGAGATGCACATAGGTTTTCGTGTATTTGCTCTCATGTTAATGTCGTGAAAGATGATTAGCTGGGTACCTACCAAAGGTCAATTTTGGTGCTATCATTGCAAACTAGATAGAAAGAGTTGTAAGTGATTACATGAAAGATGATTAAAGCTGGAACAAAAGGTTATTTCAATGCTATAAATGTAAATTAAATTAAATGCCTATTCGTTCTATAACTTAAGAACCGACAACTGTTGGGGTAAACGATTTATTGCGTGTAGACCGCGTCTCCGAAAACTCAGTGTAAGATGCCTTCCAGCTAGGTGGAGTGCCGATCTGCGAAAGGCTGCCGGTAGAAGATGGATGAGTTGAGTTGAGGACAGGGCGCAATATCACTCATTAGGGGGAAGCCCATGCCCAAGAGTTGATGCTATAGGCTGATGATGATGATGCTGATAACTCGTTCAGTGGCAGAGTAGTTAGTAACAAAGTTTTTTCAAAGGCCTTTACTAATGCCAAACACGGTGATCATGAAAGCTAAATGGGGTAGGCTTTGTGGTACTATGGACTAGTATGGACTAGTATGAAGTATGAGCTAGTGAGCTCATAAGAAGCAGAAGAATATTTTGTACTATTATCAAAGAATATTTTTTTTTTTTGAAAGTGAGTACCTATTTGTCTAATGAAAAATATAATAATATCATTTGTAAATAGTGTATGTGTACCTATGGATAACTTTACGATATCTAATAGTGATCTAGGTAATTAGAGGCTAACCTCACACATTTCTATTTTAAGATTATTATGCAGATCACGATATTCCAAAAATACACTTTTTTTAGACAAAATGGAACTTTCCTGTTATGTGCTAATGAACGTATTTAGAGTTACAGCAGAGTTAACATGACGACATTTACAATTTAATTAGTCGACTGGTAAGTGATCTAAATGTGGACATCCCAAATCTTACAATAATAATGCAGTCAACAACCTCGTTTTTGACCCCTAATTTTACGTGTGTACATAATTGAGAAAAATTACAATATTAGTTTGAAATAACAGTCAGAACTATTAGATAAGCTACCAGAAAATTATTTGTACTGCAGCAGAAAGTTGTGCAAAAGAAATAAGACAGAATAGTGGGTGGATCCAACGTGATTTCTTATCTTCTTCTCCTTCGTAAGACCTTGTGACCAACTCTGGTGTCGGGGTTTTCAGGCCGCCCGAAGGCCTCCGACATGGCTTAACGACTGAAAAGCCGGGACCAACATCTTAACTGGCCTTCCCAAGCACGGAAGCGCTCAAATCTAAATGTCACTAAATGGTCACCCATCCAAGTAATGACCAGGCGGAGTGTTGCTTAACCAAGGTGATCTGCTAAGAACACCGAATTTAACCACGCCACGAGCGCTTCACGATTTCTTATCGTACTACTTTCTTCAGTCAAACCTTATGCAGAATCAAATGGCAACATAATAGGTATATCCATTATATAGCATACAGAGTGGAACATAATTATTTCAGATGGAGTAAACTGGCCAGCACCAATACCAACCTTGCAGTATAGTCGCCGCTATCTACATAAATACAGTTTTTTAACAATTAATACATGCGCTGCTGGCTAAGACGAGTATATTTAGATTTTCCTTCATCGTATACGTGTTACCTATGTAGCAGCCGCGAGATATCTCTCGACATTTTCCATCATCTTTGGTAGATGTCCTGAATACGTCTTGTTTGTTTAATTATTGTTTTAAAATAAACAAACAAGCGCATAGACTATAAAAGTATTATAAAGACAACGTAATAAGTATCTCTCAAATGTTCTAATAATTAATTTAATAATATAGTTTGGGTTGGCTAGCCTTTCAATACGTGATTTCAGACACTGAAATATTAGTAAGGTACTCATATCCTTTGTTCTGTGCTCAGTTCTGTGAGTCGTCATGATTGGGACAGAATACGGACTCCGTCTCTGTTAGTTGTAACCATAACTTTAAATAAATTAATGTTGTGACAGAGACTGCCCTGCATCTCAAACAGATGAATACCTAAATAAAGTCGTAATGTGGCGCCATGTTTGATAATGATTGCAAAACCGGTCGTAACTGCCCTGCATTGATAAGCATGCAAAATTATCTACGTAATTATGTGCGTATTTATAATTATAATTACTTCCACATTTTAATGGATGTTTCACGCAGGTTCTGACTTAAACCTGACGTTAACCTTCTTTGCTGACAGATTAAAGTCAACATACAATTTTCTTATCAATCAACTCCTGGCGTGTAAGTGTAATCAAGATATTATAATAATGGCCTGCCTATAATTTTAGCATCTACATACTTAACTATCTATTATAACAGTGTTTTTGGTCAGCTTAAATTCGGCGCCCACGTGATCAGACCATGGCGGGAGTTTGACAGACCAAAAAAGAACGTGTACGCACGTCACAAAGACCATTAGGTCTAATTCAAAATCTTTTGTCGCGTCGTGTTCGACTAAAACGTCTATGTTATTACCTAAACGAGACGCAAGCGATAGATATATCTAGTTTCTACCTATACGTCATAAATATGCCCAACAAACTTTTCTCGGTACTGATTGAGACTTTGGACCATTCCAATCTGTGGACTCTTCAGACATAAATAATGATGTAACTGAATAAAATCTGTATTATTTCGTAGATAGCGGTTGTGGCATCGAAGAGTCGGTCGAGGGCGGGCTGTGGTCACTGCACCCAGATTGTGATCTTAATGTCTACATTACGTCATTCACCTAATTTTTGTCGTTTAAAAATAAAAATAAAAAGACATGAACTAGATAAATTATATTAAATTAATATAATTCCTTCAACGTTCTCTTCAGATATCGGTTCAGATTTTAAAATATTGCTAGATTATGCAACATGAGTATTTCTCAGACTTTCACACATCATTTTATTAGTAGCACGTAGATTCAAATAGCCATTGAATTGTACAGCCTAGCCCTTTTAGTGAAAAACGCCATTCAACCAAAAATTTTACATTAAAGTACAAGGTGATCATTCAATGCTCCTTCTTTAATTATCCTCAAAAAAACCTAAAAACTATGCATTCGCATTAGCAAGATTACCTATACGGTCAAAACTACGTTTTATCTCATCCGTACAGAGTAGAATCTGCACCTAGCATTTATAATACGTTGTATGTATAGAACTCTAAATCGTGCTTTGCATTTATTTAAAAAACAAATTACAGTGCTGATCACACTATTATTATAAATTTGAAAGTCTGTCTGTTTGGGTGTGTGCTAGTATGTTTGATCCCGCTCAACTTCCTAAAGTCTGGACGGATGAAACTTGGAACTGACATAGTTTGTGCCCTAGATATTAACACATAGGCTACTTTTTATTTCATTACCACGCAAACAGGGCCGCGGGCAGAAGCTAGTAGGTCCATAAAGGTATTTTTTAATAAGAACCTATTGTGCTTAATTGCACCAACATGGCGCGCAGTAGACGCGTGCGCCGTTTTTGATTTATTGATCACGAACCATTGACGTCACTTAAGTGTCATAGGTTTGGCTCAGCCTCTAAAATGAAGTTTCTCTTCATAGTTTAAGTAGTAGATACTTTAAACCTTTGAATTCATGATACTTAAGTATTAAAATTATTGCGTAGGTGTAAACATTTTTGATATCGTAATAACCTTTTAACTCTAGGTTACGATAAAAGACCTAGATAGCTTTATTATCTTCATTATTTTTAAGGTTCTAAAATGAAAAGGTTTTTTGAACTCCATAGGTGTTGGTATCATGTGTTATTTATACTAGAATCTTAATAATTCCCGTAAAAAAATAGGGCAATTACTTATAGTTCATATTTTGCCATAAAAAGTCTAGCATTGCCTTGCCAAGGTATACAACGTCGTTGGTGTGCCGGAATTGTGACCAACGTCGCATTCTCGTTGGAGCTTTTACAGTGGGCATATTAATACTCAATACTCAATAATTTATTGCGTTCCATAATGTAAAAATACAGGTGTGAGCAAATTTTCATTATTAATTAATATATTTTTTTTATTTTCATTTATTAAAATTAATCTTTTAATTTCTTCTTATAAATCTTTGTTAATAAAGCGTATAGTGAGTCACGTTTCGTTTAGAATTTCGTAAGTGGGTACTTGTACATCTTATCTGTCTGACCACGATTGACGTAGATTGACGTAGATGTCTGTGGTCTTGTCTTTGACAAAATAGTGTTTTTATATAAAAATAAATATTATTTTATCTAGAAGCACGGCCTAATTGTAATTGATTAATTTCATTGAAAAATAAATTTTAAGAGTATGTTTAAATTGCAAAAAGTGGTTTACACGATTATTATCTCACAAATACAAATACAAAATCATTTATTGACATATGCAATGACACAATTCATAATAGATCTATAGACTCTCTAATAATGTATAAATAGTAAAGGTTTAAATATTTATTTTGTAACTGATATATAAAACTTACTTAAACTTAAATCGAAACTTAACTCACATTTACTTCAAAAGCCACATTTCAAATTTATTGCCTATTACGTAACTTTTGTATTATCTAAATGGTTTTCACTTTTACTGTCTATCAGTAATCACCATTAATTTGGAACAGACGTCAAAGACTCGAGCCCATGACCTATCCAACTTAATGCAATGTTAAACGAAGTAAACAAATTAGGAAGCTCATTAGTACTATTAAAAGCTTTACTTCTCTGGATAGCCTCCCGAAGTTTGAGCCATCCACCACGGTCTTGTGCGACTAGATGTAGGAAACTCCCAACGACGCGTAGGTACTATATCTTAGAATGAGAATGAAAACAAAACTTAAGTTATTAGAATGAAAACAATGGAAATCATTATTAAAATGACAAGAGTTTAAATCAGCTGAAAAGTCAATTTCACGCTTCAATCCCTAAATGCTATATTTCACCAGGACACCATGGCGGCGCAAACAGTCGCCGCTTCCAACATTGTGTCCTGGTCAAATATAGCCCTTAAGCACCTTCAGAGGTTCTTACCCTTCAATACCAAGATTACTCTTGCACAATCTCTGCTTCTACCAATTCTTGATTACTTTCTTTCCTTGATCTCACGGAGCAGCTTCTAAACAAGTTGGAGCATCTTCAAAACTTGTGCATTTGATTTATTTTCAGTTTGCGCAAGTTTGATCACGTCTCTCACTTTTGAACCCAATTGAAATGGCTCCCTATACGACGTCGTCATGCCTTCACGTTTAGTCTTTTCTTTATTATATCCTTCACAACCCTCTCTCCCCCCTTACCTCCACTTCTACCAATTCTGGCCTCCCCTAAGCCGCGTGTTGCCTCATCATCATCATCATCGTGCATGGCGCAGAGCGTGCGATGTCCGCAGTCAACGTGTTAATTAAATCATTATAACTAATTGTAGGTTGCCTGTAATCATTACGGAGCGAGACTTGTTTTTAAGGCATGATAAAAACGTAAGCAAAAAGATTCTTCGTAGTTCGGCAAAAAAGCTATACATTACATGCACACGTGCGTTAGCTAAGCTTTATAAAAAGCTTTTATCAAGGATCCTACCTACGATTTCATGATTATTCGTTTCCTAAATTTTCATTTACTTAATAAAGAACAATAAAAACCTAGATTACTTACTGAAATTCATATGAAGGTATATTTTGTTATTAGTAATAGGTATTATGTTATTTATATATATATACTAAGATATTATAGTTTACTGTTATACCGGCTTTACCTAGTGTAGGGATCATTAGCATTAAGTTAGTAGTGTATAAAAGCCTCTGCATAATTTTGGATTTTAAGTTAAGATTAGTAATAATACTTGTATTAGTCTGTGAACCATTTTTTTTATTTCTTTGCCGTTATAAATATATTTTGTATTGGTATCATTATCTTCTTTAATCTTTTTCCCAAGGTTTTAGTATTTAGTAATCCGCTTTGTTTTTTATAATATTAATTTATCATTGCCAATCAACCATAATATACTGATGTAAATATGTCAGTTCCCGAATTCCAGATTGCTTTTTGTGATAGTTCAGTTCAATTTTAGTAATCTATTTTGAACTGTATATCTGTATACTAATGGTTCATTTAGCTTGACAAGTTGCCACAGACGCAGCGTGGAGCAAACCCGTCTATAAAAAGAATACCAGCTAACGGTTATATTGAGTGCACTGGGAAGGGACGCTTACCTACAAGAACCGGGTTAAATTAACTAGGGAAGACCGATTTAATTCTAAAAATCTTCTAAAATACGAATGAAAAGTGCTTGTTGGTGTATCTGTAATAGTTCAAGTGAGAATATTGTTGGGAAAGCATCAGTGATTTTGCATTGTGTTATTGCAATTGGCTCCTCGCTGCTTTGAGGTTATGTTGACAAAACAGCTTTGGGCTCGTGTAAGTACATTTTATAATAGCGTTATGTGATAGCGTCGTTCCTTAAAAGAACTTATTTGTCTAAGATCTTATTTTTCAGTTATCAGTAAATTAATATGTTTTCTCTATTAACTTATTTTAATAAATAAATACTTTTTCAGTTGCCAATTAATAATAACGTTATATAATTGAATAATGAACTTGTGATTTAGTTTACAATATTCGAATTCACTCAATGGATGAGTTATTTTTTTAGCTATCTGACAAGTTTGACGATAAAAAAATAACCCTCTTCTAAGTTGGCTATTTGCTGGATAAAGTGACAAATCTCTGAGCGAACACGTTTATTTATTTATTATGGGCCAGCTCTTGACTTCAATGCTTGTGTGAACAAAGATGAGGTCGGCGATGGGGAGAGCTTTCCCAGAAGTAGCCTAATACCTCTCTTTTTGAAGCCGTTAGAGTCTTAACCTAAGTCAATTTAACTTGTACCTTTAATCGGCACCTATCTTACTTTGACGTTACTTGAGGATGGTGAAAGATGCTCTCAAATTTGCAATTAATGTATACCTACATAACATACTTATAATAATTTCTTGTTAGTTTAATCTTCATTGAAAATGGAATATTATAGGCCACTGCGTAGCTCGGTCGGTGGGCAATGTATATGCAAATATGACACATGTGTTACCAACTTTTTATGAAAAGAGCCGAGGATCGGGCTCAGTGGCGTACCTTGGGGGAGAACTTTGTCCAGCAGTGGACTGCTATAGGTTGATGATGATGATGATTTGTTACTTTAGCTAGAGTTTGAGTGCATTCAAATGAAGTCTGACCTAAGTGTTGATGCTCACAATGTTTGTAGAACGTGGTTTGTAAAATTGTAGTATGTCGTGGTATCTTGCGTTACGTGGTTAAATTGCCCCAGACCTACCTATAGCTTGGAAAGATAGGTTTTATTTATTACAAACTTTACCAAAACGTGCCTTTTAATATACCTACATTTTAAGTTAGATAGTGGATACCAAAATTAATTAGGTATATCTAAGTTTCATTCGATAAATATTTTGATTTTAAGGAATGTAACTGATCAAGGATGGATATCCGGCATTAATTTATAACATTAATAAGTGGCATTTATGTTTAGAAAAACAAACATATGTTTGAACAGAAGGTTTCTCATATTAAATAACTGGTTTATATGTTAACATTTTACGTTATGTCACGTAGGCCATACCCGCGCGTTATATAAAACCTTTATAAAAGACGATACAAAGGCCAGACACAAGTATTTACCTTTAAATAAATAAATATTTAAATAATATGTATAACATTTTTACGAGTATAAATATACACATTACGTTCTTTTAGCAGGCTGAGAGGATGGTATAGGTGCTGATCAAACCTACTGTTACAACCGTACTCAGTATATTATAGCATAATATACATACCTAAGCACCCTTAGAATCAATAGTAGGGTTAGACCTGTCATCGATGCGAGATCCAGTCTTGGTTTAACATTCAAAGCTACCGGTTGTCTCGGGGTCATATCATAATTCTTAAATCTATATCTATTTTGCATCATCGATAAAAAAATTTTTTTTCAAAGTCTTCTGATAAATTCTCCGCTGTAAAACTACCACTCCATCTAATCCGTTCCAGGCAGAAAGTGCCCCGTTCAGTGAGTAGATGTAAAGGCCTAAGTAGTATCCGAAAAAGGTTACAAGATGTCTAGTATACATAAATAGCCACAGCACAGTATGTGTAGTGTAGAGATTTTTACGAAATCAACACATATACATAGACACGTCGTTTTTTTGCCATTAGATGTATGATCAACTCCATACTACCACACCAGTCTATATCAGTCCACTGGTGGACATAGGCTTCCCCTAATAAAGGGGGATATGCCCATAATCTCCACGCTTGGTATGTTGGAGATCGCAGGTCACTACTCGCTCCACCGACGCTGTTGCCCGTCGGTGGCCTGGGGATTTAGCTGTGCCGGTTTCAGGCTACGCTATGCCGCAATCACCCGGCTGCCTAAGCCTTATTTGTTAGTTAACAGGGTGCACCATATGTTGGAAACCCTTACACCCAATGATCAAGTGCATGCTTTGACTACGTATGTACTAATATTTTGCCTGAAAACGTGAAGACACCTGAATTTCCATAATTCATAAAACCAAAAAATTCTCTGAAATATTCCACAGGATGTTACAGGTTTTCTGTTTACATTTTCGCAGGTGGCTTATACGCGAATGCATAAAAACATTATTCCGATGACAATGACCGAGAACGGCCGAAGTGCAAATTGTCATCCAGATAGATAGGTACACATCAAATCCATCACTTACATCCATGCGTGCTTATTTATGAGTAGCTGATGCCAAATATTACTGGCTGAACTATTTCTTACTTCGTAAGTAGTTTAAGTCACTAATAGTTTATTAAAAAAGAAAAAAACACTTACTTCACTTAACTTCACATCTTTATTAATTGGCTTCTGGGATAGTTTCCACAATTTCGCCAGTATCAAATATAATGTTCGTAATAAGATGAGGCAACGTAGTACATCAACGTAGTCCAGTCGTCCAGCCTTCAGTCAGGTCGTGTATTCTGTTAGAGCAGTCAAGAAAAAATTCTTACCCCACCATTTCTTTCATTACAGTCAGCCTGTCAAATACTTAAAGCTTTCTCCAGACAGGTGCGTTATTATCCGCGTTAATTATATTATTATGATATTTGTTTTTAGAAGATTTGAAATTATGTATTAGGACTGCGAAGTTACACACAGTTACAATAACGCAGTCGTGTGTACAGAATAGGAGCGCATTAATGCCGATAATAACGCACCTTGGCACGGGACGCTTACAAGAACAAAAGGCAACCTAAGGCTTTAGTTTTTAGTTACGGAATAGGGAGGCAGGTAACAGGTTTCAACTTATACCTGTTTCATGTTTTTAGAAACTTTATCTGAAATCTAAATCAGAGAAACATTTTTATGGCTACTTGTTATTTATTTTATCTTCAAAATTGCCGAATTTGCCGAACCGGTTGAATTTAAAGTGAAAAAGTGAACAAAAACAAGTTTTAGCACTGTGTGAAATGTGCAAATTACAATTTTACAAGGACTTTGAACATTGAAGAATGTTATAGGCGCCATTTGTGTTCATAACAGAGCTGCGTTCTACAGGATGATTCTACGTGTTATTATTGAACCTTGATTCGACCTTTTGGGTATTTTTTCAACAACTTTAAACTGAATGTTACGAACATTTACTGTTGTGAACTTGATAGAATCCTGATCCTAACTAATATTATAAATACAAATGTAAGTTTTTTTGCTTTATTAAGTTTTCACACCGTAACTGCTCAACCGATCATCATAAATACACGTTGTCAGGGATACAAAAAAGGACATAGAGTACCTTTAATCCAGAAAAAGTACTGTTCACTGCCCTCAGTGAACAGTACTTTTTTAGAGAAAAAATACTTTTAAAACAATTTAAAACGGGATCTAAGCCACGGGCAAAAACTAGTGTATTTATAAATACTTACTTATAGGTTTATTTTAAACTACCTTCCACCTGCGATTTTTCCGCTATTTTGAGACGGTATAACATGTATTCTTCTTACTTTTCCTCACGTGGTTGATATTTCCACAACTCATTAGTACCTACCTACTTAACACTTAGGTAGTAAGTATGTTGCTACTTCTAAGTGTAGAATACATAATAAAAAACTCGCTTGGTTGGTCAGCGTCTGTATGCAGAGTGTCTTTATATGTAGGTACTTGATGATATTATCTACCTTAGCTATACAGATGTTATGGGAGGATATTATAGCACAGTATAATTAATACTTAGTACTTACAGATAATCAACGACGTCAACGATTAGTTATCATTATCACTACCATTGCTATAGCTACCTAGCAATAGGTAGCTGATCCTTACCTATTGTAGCGTGATCCTTGCACGCACTAAAACTCAGAAATTTTAATAGTCAGCCAGTAGCAATAGTGTTTATTCCATGACCCACAGTAATTGAAAGACATTGATTTTGTTTATTATTTACTAATTATAAGTAAACAATAAACAAATAGTACGTTTATAACAACAAACAAATAATTAGTAATAATTAATTAGTAATTAGGTACGTGAAGTTGTCAATATATTCTTCCTATAAAATTCTATACTCTAAACAAAGCACATGTACTTTAAGTAAAGTGATAAAGTCGCTTATTTATGGAAGATACTTAAAAAGAATTATACACTCGTTAAAGCTACTTTCTGGTTTATTTATCTTGAAATTAAACGATGGTGTATAAGAACAAGCTATAAAATATTGTCACGAGTCATGTAGAGCTATAGTTAGGTAGGTACCTAAGTACTATTGATTGACGTAGGTTCTAATACCTATATATGCTCTGTAAGACACTCATTCGCATACCTACATTAATTTTATAATCATTAGTGTATAAATTCTAACCCGTTTGTCCAGACAAGACGTATGTTCATCGAGCCGTTAGTACATTATAATTGTTATCGAACTTTTTCATGCTATTTAGACAGTAAACTCGTATGAGGAATTGACGCATGAATCGCTGTTAGTTCAATGCTATCAAGTTTTATCGAATGTTTGAATTAAATGTAAACAAATTGATGACCCCTTACAAATTGCTTTTAATTATTTGTATGATTAACGGCGCACCGTGCTGCCATAACGAGTTTGCTCGCGTGCGTATGAATGAACTTTTGGAAAGCTCCAGATATTCTTCGCCGGAGTGGGTGATATGCGTAATCCGGTATAGTTCGTAGTAGTTATAGTAAAAGCGGGTCAGGTCGGTGGCCCGCGGTCGTCAGATAGACCAGGGAAAGTTACTCATGCTTGGCCAGTTTCTTTTTGCAAGAGCGACAAGCCGAGTCCGCATGCGCGGGGCCGCGAATACGTCAGTATTGCTTCGAGCCTACGTTCACTTCGGACGCGCGATTCGCGCTCGTGTCCATGTTAGCTTCGGTGTACATGAATAAACAAGGAGTGATTGTGTACCCTGGATTGCGATGAGCGGAGCTGGTGTGGCGTCCCGGACCGCGGACCCCTTACCGAGCCAGCTGCCTCTCAGGCTGTACGTCCGGGCACTTCGGCAGTATCAAAAGCTGCTCGACCTAAAACGACTAACGAGCAAAGACAAAGTAAGCGACTTACGATACATCCTTTATAAGCTCGATACATAATTCATGGACTCTGCCGTAGTTTACAGAACTCAGTAGTGTCCAGTGACTTTTATTTAACTCTGAGAGTTTACCGGCCTTACACTTATTCTTGTTATGTCCTTTGTTATATTTCAATGAACTTTAAATTATGGATGTTAGACTTCTATGCAAGATGCATTCTGACGTAAATAGTCAGTTTTTTCCTTCTATGACTTAATACTTATTAATATTTAATTCGATTGAAAGACACAAATCGGACTTCAAAGGTTACAAAGCTCATTGAACGTAGCAGTAGCTATGAAATATTAAAAAACTTTTGATCTAATTCCATAGATACGTCTTAAATTAGGTGTTACAAAACTAACTTAGTGTACCAGCGAGTAGGTGTATAGGATGTATGCTAAATTCAAATTTTTGAAACTCGAAATTTCCGGTATTTAGGTATCAACTTTAAGCCGAAATGAAACTACTTTGAGTTAGGTCCTAGTCGGTTTATCGGTTAAATAAACATCGGTCTTCTTCAATTATCTTGGTAGGCTTGCCGGCCTTTTAAAATGATTACAAGTTTTTATGGTGTTCAAAAGTTGTTTTTGATGCATTTTTAGTCCACTATTTTTAGTTTACTGGCTTTTTGTAAGGATAAAAAACATAAAAAAAAATAGAACCGAATTGAGAACCTTCTGGTTTTTATGAAGTCCGTAAAAAATTTGGTGCAAGTTGTTACCACCTCCTTTTGGTATAGCAAAAATCAAGACACCAAAATTTAAGCTCCATAACATAATGCTACTAGTATTATAAATGCAAAAGTTTGTGAGTATTGATGTATGAATGAATGTGTTACTCTTTCACGCAAAAACTCAAAAACTACTGAACGGATTTGGATGAAACTTGGAATATACATAGGTCACAAAACCTAGATTAACACATAGGCTACTTTTTATCCCGGTACCACGGGAGCGAAGCGGGCAGAAGCTAGTAACTAATAAGAAAAACAAACAAAAACACAAATAAGTAATATGCATTATATCACATTGGTTGACCTAGTAGATATTTTACAACCCAGCATGGGTTGTGCTTGCAGAATCAGTATCGATATTCAAACCGTAGTAGGCATATAAGAATGTTCAAGGTTTTTAATTACTGTTATCAATGCCTATCGGTCGTTGTTTTGATTTTGTCAATTATGATATGCATAGTTTCTGAACCCTGAAAAATTTTTAAGACGTTACTCTTCATCGGCTGATGTCGGATGTTTCATTTTGATATTATCAGTTCATTCGATACTTAAGGTCACATCTGGTCACATAATATAAATCAATTCTCTATATTCGTTCGGACTAGCAAGTTATCTATGTACTGTACGCGCTTAAAGTAACATTGAACAGACTTTACATCAGGATCGAATGTAAAGAGATATTTATAGTACAGACTAACGAAGCTGTTTTACGATTATGTTGAGAGATAATGTGTTAGTATAAAAGTAAATGAATTTTACACATAAAATTTTACCGCCACATGGAATATAATTTTGAATATAATTTTAACGAGTGCTGCCATGATTGCTTTAGAACATTAAGAGTCAAGATTGGATCTATCAGTCACATAAAGCCAAAGCATCCATGCACGTTGGTCAAAAAGTAAAATACAATTATCGAATCCGGAAACGGCTAGGTGGATAGGTGGATTATTATATACTCGTAGGTACGACTTATTGCAAAGAATAAAATAAATACCTTCCATAAATCCAATTAGAAATCATGGGAAATTTTACATCTATGCATTAACCTCACGTGCATAGCGCGTCATGGTCCATGCTTGATTTTCCTTTTGAGGAGTCATGTACCTAATGCACTCAAGGTTAATTTTGTAACAAAATTAACTAGGGCAGACACACTGGGTTATGTTTTTACAAGCTTGCGGCTTCGCTCGCCTGGTTACCGAATAAAAGAAGCCTTTATGTTATTCGCTGGAACTACAAATGTACAAAACAACTCTCCGTTCAGTAGTTTTAGCGTGAAGTAATAACGAACACACACAAACATACACACGCAAAATTTCCCAATTATAAGTATGATATAATATGTATAAAGTGATGACAAGGCATATATTGGGTCACTTGGGTGGCGAGTGAGTTCAAATTGGACTCAAAATAACGGAGAGCATGTGTGCGGAACAACCATCGCCGATTTGAAGGAGGTCATGCTTGATAAATTGTTAATTCACTACAGTAAAATATGAAATAATAAACTTAAATAAATCGCCTTTAATATATATAAAAAACACTTACACAAAAAGGATATAAATCTCCATTATTTATGCAATAATGGAGTTTTTGAAACATAAAAAAGATAAAGACTGATAAATAATTATAACATCAAAATCAAGAAATTATTCTAATCAAATTATAACGACTAATTTTGACAAAACAGATAACTACCTAAATATTCAAATGACGGCCAGGCAGTCCTTGTGTGGCCTTGACAATATCAAATCGAAAGTCATGGATGACGGATCGATGTCGGTACTAGCTGAAGGTTCCGATTCGATATTAGGAAAATGTTGCGATAGTCCACCTACTGACGACGTTGATCACGAAGGGTTAACTGGCATGCTTATGCACTTAGCACTATTTACCAAAAGACATGCTAAAAGGTCACACTATAATTTACAGTATTTTATCATAACTTAGCCGGTCTGATCCCACTTCAGGGCAAATACCTCCCTTCCCTCTTTCCCCATTTCCCTATCTCGGGAATTTGCTTGCCAGGATACCGATAAAACGTACAGTTCGTCACGCCACCCCGTCTGGGATGGCCAAGCAGCCGCGTTACGCCTTGTGGAACACACATACTAATAGTATAGTGTACGAGTATAGTACATTCAAAATAATTAATAATTTACAAAAACTAACTTATGCAAATTGACATTATATATAGACTAGACATTTTATATAGGTTTTTTTAGATGGTATTTATATAGGTTTGTGATTCTGTTCAATCAGAATTTGGCAATATCGGCATAAGAAATGTAAGACAGTGATAAATAGATACATTTTCCTTCCAGCCTTTGGACCTACCAAGACGACCTGTTTGATTACCTAACAACAACTTTGTCCAGCTAATTGTTTTAGCTGTTGGAATAAATAGCCCTTTAACCTAATAAGTTATACGAAGCTAGTACGGGCTGCAACCGGATACAAATACGCGACCCATTTCCGTAACCGAAATTCACTCATGTCAGCATTTCCGGAGTAAAACGTCACAGCACCATACACTCAAACTGACGCAGCGTTTGGAAGAACGCATCAGTTGCAATTAAGTTATAGTGTAAGCATCTTATTGTTGACGCTCCTACTTCAAACGGAAGATTTTTCTCTTCTCAGGTGTCTCTTCTATATTATTAACTATTACTACAGTCCCTCTGAAATTAGGCTCCGCAAACGATTCGATCAATCCTTGTACGATCTGACCCAAACTTAGGAACTACGTCAGTATTTACTCGCGTCAGAGGGACAAGATAGACCGTACGTAGATACCGATAAATATTTTCTTTCTTTTCTCTAGGATCTATCGTTCGTAATGTTCCCATTCGAGTTTCATTCATTTCCTATGGTTAACTGTAAATGTTATTCAATAATGATGCTTTAAGATATTCATTGCAGTAAGTAGTACCTAATGCAAATGTATAAATCAATATTTAAGTAAGTCACGTACCTACTTACTGATAGAAGAGTAAATGCGATAAAAAAATATCATTTCAACTAGACCTACGGTTTCATCAACAACTGATAAGCTCTTTTATTACACCTAGGCAGTATTTATTATTTGATACCTAGGTAGTCTTTATTAATTCTTAACTTTCTCGATGTTTCATGCGTAGTTTCTTTCTCTTAACACATCCCTGAACTTTAGATATTGTGATCTTTCGATTATTGTAAGTGAATTGGCAAGCTTTAATATCATAATATTTTATTCCTTGCGTCATTGACTTTAAAAAGTAAATTCATTTTGTACGCGATTTACCTACAAGACTATCTGCTTTAAAACAGGTTGTGTTGACTCGTATCATTGTCAAGGTAACATGTGAAATGTGTAGGTGCGTATGTAATTGTTATCATAAACAACTTTGTGGCAAATGTCCGCTGGCTAAGTTAAAATATTTAGGATGTTATAACTTAGCCAGCGGCTAAGCCAGCGGCAGCTTAAGCCGGTACTACTCGATCGAAGTGGCTGGAAGAAAAGGGGGTAGGCATTAGTTCTACTATGGGATTGTTCAGTCTCAAAGTATAATAGTAACTACTCACCTTCATTCTTTGCTTTACTTACACATAGATAGATTGTAGATATATCAAAATTCGTTCCTATTGTGGGTGCAATGCTTTGTTGTTTCGTTTTGAGCATGGCATTGACTATGTTACTTTTAATTGGTTCATGATTTTAATTCGTCCTCTAAACGGTGAATTACTTCCTGTTAATTCATATGTTTTATTTAGAGAGACTCTATATTGCAGATTAGTAAATTATAGCGTATTAATATGTATATTATAGAATATAAATGAAGCATTTGGTCATTGTGACGATCATTCAAACTAGCTAATTCAACAATTCCAAATTGGTAATAGGTGTCCTTAGAATATAAGTATTTATTAAAATACTTACATGCATGGAAAAAATATGGGTTAGGTAAAACTCAGCAAGACAACAGCTAAGTAAATATATGAGTTTTGGTACGTATATCTGCACTTTATTCAGCTTAACATTACAAGACATTTGCACAATGTGAAAAATATTGATTCAATGCTTTGCTACATGTGTGTAAATCATCCTTGGACTCCTTATATGGTTCATTAAAGCTGTTTTTCTTGGCTGCCATTCTACCATAAGCACGTCTACAGATTGTTGATGCAAAAAATTATGCGTATTTATTTTATATAAGTAGTTTGTTTCATGTCAATGTTAGTTTTAAGCGTTAGAACGGAATGATGATTTCTATTACGAATTTAAACAAAAAACAGCATTACATCAAGGTATGAGATCCAAAATTTTTGCTAACACTCAGTTTAAGAATATTTTCTTTTATACAGGGGTTTGAATTCGTATTTTATCCAGAAAGGGGGTACATCTACTCTCGTAGGTCAATTTGTTTTTCGACTTATCTAAATTTATTATTTTGTCATTGAAGAAATGACTTGTAAAGTACAACCATAAACCCTGTTAACGTTAACTCAACCCTGCTGATATTGTTGTACTTGACATAATGATGGTGAGATTGTTACTCCGCCTTATACACTCATGGACTTATTTATAGGAACGCTTCATCAATCAAAGAAAATTATTTAAATTAATGATTAATTTACAAATAATTATTATTACATTAATATTTAATTTGAAAAAAGAATTACTTCAATAGTCTTTTGTTTCTAGCTTTCATTTGTTTTTTCGTTTACTTGTTATTTTCATTAATCTATTGGAATAATTTTGCTGACGTATGCGTATTAATTTCCTAAAATCTGTCAACAAAATGTGTTTTCAAGTTTTTTTTTACAAAAACATATCGCAATAGTCGTCCTTACATATCAATGAATACCTGAAGGCACAATGCCCGATTTTAACGTAGCTCAGGTTTCCAAAACTGTTACTTTAATTGAAAATGGTCGTAGTTATAAAGAAGTGGCTCAAACATTGCGAGTTTCCAAATCCGTCATCTTTCGAATTGTTAAATGTTACCGGCAGACTGGAAAATACACGAGACGTGCAAGGCAAGGTTGCAAGAGAGTCACATCAGCGAGAGACGATCGATTTATGGCGAGCAGTGTTCTGAGAAATCGCGCTTTGACTTCTTCTGAAGTCAGATCTACGCTCCAGGACGTTCGACAGGTGACAATTAGCACTAAAACTAGCAAGAAAAAGACTTAAAGAAGCTGGAATAAAGCCGCACTTGCCAGCTAGAGGACCCTTACTTACCACAGATCATCGAGTAGCTCGGGCAAACTTTGCTCGCTCATACCAAAATTGGAATAATGATGACTGGGGGAAAATATTGTTCACTGACGAGTCTAGGTTTTGTCTTACGCCAGATGATAGAAGAGTCAAAGTTAAGTGTAACATTGTCGGAACAGACTCATATGGAGGAGGGTCTGTGATGGTATGGTGCGGCATTTGTATAGGGGCACGTATAACCGATTGTTATGCCCTTTGCCCCATATATCGAAGATAATTTTCAATAAATGCAGGAGATTACGCGGCCCCACACTGCAGCGATAGTTTCGGGGTATCTTCGAGAGTCAAAATTGACGTTTTGCCGTGGCCAGCACGCTCGCCAGACTTAAATCCGATCGAACATGTTTGGGTTAAGTTCGGCAAACAAGTAAAACAGCGGGATCCAACACCAACAAACATAGGAGATCTAAAAAGGGTACTGGAAGAAGAGTGGAATCTAATACCACAATTTTTCATTAATATCATAATCAAAAGCATGCGGAGAAGATTGCAGGTATTTTTAACAGCTGGAGCGGGGTAACACCAAGTACTGAATGTACTCAAACACTCGACAAGTTTTCGTAATGTCGACACAATCACATTTTCAATGTGATGATTGAAGGGTTAGTTCATCAAAACATCATTTTTAATATTTTTGTCCATTAGTCTTATGTTTTTTTAATTAAAAAAACATCACGCATTCAGCCCAATGACCAAAGAGGTCGCTTTGCTATTCAGCCTTGTCTTCGTGTGAGTATAATAGTCATCAATTTTAAATATCGAACGGCGAAACTCAATTTCGTTCTTGAAAAAAAAAATGTTTTATTATTGTAATGCCGGTTTTTTTCTACTTACCTCACAATCGAGATGTAAAGCAGAATAGTTATCTCGGGTGTAAGCACCAACTGCACCCTCGAACTATAGGCGCCCTCGCTGCGCTCCTGCGCCTAAATATGTCGGGCTGCAATTGATGCCTTACAGCCCTTGTCTACTAATCTACTATTGTAAGAAAATTTGGAATTACTAATCTTTACGTGAGGATTTTAAGAAATGTGGACAACCATGGTCATAATGATCCTTTTCGTGACAATATGACTTCAAAATTACCTTGTATATACACCTATAAAAACAAATAAATTTTTGTATAAGCAAGAATATATGCTAGGGCTTACATTAATTTAGTTAAGATATAAATAACATGCTTCATACATATGGGATGATTCAACCTAATTTTTGATTGTTTCGAACAAACTTTTTCTACCTATTCATTTACTTTAAATGGGAATAAAAATAACCAACTACTTAAGTGCGACAATCTTTAGTAATTTTATGGTCAAGTCACGTGACGGACAGTTGTTATGTTAATAACTTATAGATAATAAATACTAAAATAGAATGATGTTTATTTTCATCATCTTCTAATGATTATTTTAGTTTTGCCTTCTAGATATACGTTTAACTGATCAATTTTAAAATCTCATTCGCATTAAAGTCCTCATGTTCTTATATTAGTAAGATGACTTTTTCTCCAAGTCAACGATCAAACACGGTAGTGTCTAAGCGATTAGTCTGTAGTTTCTGTCCGTAGTGTATTATTAAATACTTATTTCTTACTTACTTATTTGAATTGATTGATTCGAATTAGAATTTGAAAATTCAAACTCGGCACTATCACAACTATCTTTTTTTAATCAATGCCTATTTTTTATACATTTTAAAGCGCCTATTTTCAAAGTTTTTGGAAATAAATTAAATTAAACGTCGCAATAAATCTAATTCCAAACATTGAGGCTATCACTTTTGTTTACCAGTTTTCTTATGACGCAAATCCTTTACTGCCGACCTAAATACGTTTAATTTCTTCCTATGCTAAACTTGTACTTGCAAAGCTATCGGAAATTTTGTAAGAATGCGTTATTTTTCCTTCCTTTGCCTGTGAAACTCCAGATTAGGACATAAGGCTCTCCTTGTCCATCCTTTTGTGTAGGTAATGATGAGTTGGCTTTTACTACTAAGGGTTCGTTTGGGAGGATATGTTGGAATCAATATTTACCTTGTCCTACAGCCTTCAATAAATTGTTTGATCTCGAGCTCTAAGATATCCCGAGATAAGATACTCTTCAGCGGCAATTTCAATTTCATCATAAAGCATGTTTCATCAAACGGGAATAGCATGCAAAAAAGTCTGGCGTATCTAAAACTGAGACTGAACTATGAAGCACAAAATATTTTGACATTGTCATGTTGACATTGTCGTAAGTGTGGTTTCTTGATATCTGTTTGATTGGCCAATGAAAAAGCGTAGATTCGAATTAACGCGTTATTATTGTCCATAAAGAGACGTCTCTTAATAGGCCTTATTTATGTACAGACAGAAAAAATGGTAAAAAAACAGATAATTTTGAATAAATACGCAAACTCATTCTTCAGCTTCATAGTCTAGATATAGATATAGACCTACATATGTACCTACACTTGTTAGATCTTAAGGAAAACTTGTATTTGCAGCAATAAACTTATTTCATTTCATTTTCTAATTTGATACAAATATGCGGAGAAATGCTTAAAATGCTTGGACAATGGTAACATTTTTTTAATACGCTTACGATTACGATACAACATGAAAAAATATTCGTGTTTCAGTCTCTGAACGAATCTTCACGCCAACTACACTTACTTGTGAAGTAAATAGTGGAAACACATTGGAGGGGATGTCATTTTTATGCACGCCTAATCTAAACCTAGATGTCTGATCTAGATCTCATCGATCTAAAATCTAAAGACGTTTAAGAGGCAGGATATAATATCACAACGATACGTTCGCTCGTTGAAGTAAGCTCCTAAACCTCACTTCAATAATGTACACTTCAGTAGTGTTAAACATTGAAGGCGAGTTCTTTTCTAGGCTAGATGATCTCTACGCAATTATTCTATATCCCGTGCATAATAGTTATTTCATGTCCAACTAGTTTTACGTTTCGAGACTGAACATACAATGTATGATATGTCATTTCTTATACATTTCTACTTCAGATTATAATTCCAAATCTTTTAATAAATATTGTTAGTGTTTCAATAAATAAATTGAAATTCAAAATCTTTTTTTTATTTAGGTTTTTAATAACACTTAATAAATGATTTATATAATATAATATCACTTTATTGCGTGAAACATACCTAAAACTAAACTTAATGACATTTAAAATTGGTACACTGGGCGGCCTCATCGCTGAAAGCGTTTCTTTTTTTTCTTCCAGGCAACCTTTCGAGTGAGAAAGCTTTATGATCTGAATAACACAAAAAGGATGGTAGCACAGATCAAAAACAAACTATAGTAAATAGTAAAAGGTATAGTTAGTGAGTACAGGTAGTATACAGAATAAACATAAACATTATGACAGTCATTACAAACAAACACGCCTTATTATTAGCGTATTAATAAATTCACCTTTTACATCACATCGATAATAACGGAAGTTGTATGTTTACTTCCTCCTTGGCACTTAACCCAGGCTGTTGTATCTATTATGTACATTATTATAGCCATGATAATCAACCTTTTTATAGTTTCTTGCAACGCTACTTAAGTTAACCTATGAATACTTATTACAGACACCTATAGTCTCCCTTAAGTATTATTTACAAAATAATGGTCCACCACACCACACCACACCAGCCTATATCAGTCCACTGCTGGATATAGGCCTCCCCTAATAAAGGGGGATATGCCCATAATCCCCACGCTGGGCATGCAGGTTGGGGATCGCAGGGCACAGCTTCTCGCACCACCGACGCAGCTGCCCGTCGGTGGCCAGGGGATTTAGCTGTGCCGATTAAGGCTGTGCTATGCCGCAATCAGCCGGCCGCCAGAGCCCCGTTTGTTGTTTAGCAGGGTGCACCACGAGCAGGTGAGGTTGGCTTGGGTTCCAAAGATGGAGTTTGTACGGGGTGTACGGGGTTCCAACCTCCATCTTTGGAAATAATGGTCAACTCTACATAAATATGTGTCGGAGTATTTGGATAATTATTCCTAATTATTGGCACAATAAAGTGGTGTGAGACTATAGAGATAGAAGTCTATAGAGCCGCAGTCTCCAAGTGAAAACTGTCAATAATCGAGTGTCGTTGATATACATAAACATCAACTTATGTCGATTGAAAAAATGATGGTGCAATAGGCAGCGTGCGCCGAGTTTTCGTGCGGACATTTTTTCCACGCTTGTGGCTCTAGAGTATACTATCTCGATGGGCGCATACTATCAAATAATTTCACAAAAACGTTAAATTGGACAAACAAGGCGTTTAACAACTTATGATAGTTCATATAATTTTACCAACAAGGAAAAACAGCCGAGCTGCAAATTATCTCTTTTGAGCTAGCAAAAAATTATAAGTGAATGATTAAATCGATATCACAAAGCTTATAATTATATCAGTGTATAATCAACGAAGGTATGTTTTTGAGTTTGAGCTATTAAACACTGCAAAAAATAATCGCATGAAAATTATCTCTTCTGCTTATATTCTTATTTGACTCAAGGTTAATTTTTATTTTTTGAGTTATCGCATATTTATTCAAATATTTTTGGTTTAATTAAACATTATAATAATAATATACATATGAGAGTTTGTGCAAAACGCGTCAGTACTTTAGCGTATTTTGTTACGTCAAATTATTAATTTAGAAAAATTTATTACCTAAAAAGCGTTAATTTATATGGTAAATTATTATTTGTACACAAAATAATACATAATAATAATAATAAATAATGCTGGGCGAAATCACACAGCATCATGTAGCCCCGAGCTAAGCAGGGCTTGTATTATGGGGACCACATGATTGATATACTAAACATTTTTTTAGTACATATCGTACATAGAAAACACCCAGACCCGAGACAAATATCTGCAGAACATGCAAACATTTGTCCCACAGCGGGAATCGAACTCGCAACCTTCTGCGTCTGAAGCAATTTAAATAAAAACATTCAATAAATCTTTATTTAAGGAGGTATGTGAGGCTTGTGGATGCGACTAGCACAAGGCCGTGGTGGATGGCACAATCTTCGGGGGGGCCTATATCCAGCAGTGCATGAAGTCGGACTATAGATAATGATGATGAAGGACCTTTAACATAGATACCTGCCTATATTGATATAGATGAAGAAAATGGTAGCCATATGAACCATGAGCAGGTACAGCAGTTGAACAGCCACCTTTACAAACTTTATCACAAGGTAATGTAGTGTAGGTACTTATATACTTAGTAATTTTTCAAATAAGATTTTTATTGAGCGTGGGTAAGATTTCCCGTGTGGCACTGGTGTGTCTGGAGGTCACTCGAGTGCTGAGAAGCTCATTACCTATGAGTGGTTGAGTATCGTATGTAATTTTAAAATCATTATAATTTACATTCATACAGGTTCACTAACCCATTGCTGGGTAATGGGTGTGCCTCTTTTTACTGGTTTAAAGGTGTAAGAGGTTCTAACAGTCACATTCAGAACTCAAACCAACCTGCCTGCTAACAAACGGGGCTCTTGCGGCCGGCTGATTGTGGCATAGCGCAGCCTTACAACGGCACAGCTAAATTTCCTGACTGCCGACGGACAGCAGGTGGTGCGAGAAGCTGTGCCTCATCCCCGATCCCCAACCCGCATGCCCAGTGTGGGGATTATGGGCATATCCCCCTTCTTATTAAAGTAGTAATAGGACTATATAGATCCAGCACTGGACTGATATAGGCTGGTATTATTACTGGTTTATGCCACTCGCACAGCAAATTATCAACCATTCCGAATATAGGTAAAGCTTCTATAATTCTTATCAAAAGATTCAATATGATAAAAATAGCCTTAAGCACATAGATTTGTGAGTACTGTTAAGATAACCAACCACGTGTTTTGTGGCCCCATATGGAATACAGCATGTCCTATGAATGTTACAGTTAGAACATAGTAAGTTAATACACCGTCATAATCTTGAAAGCAGATCGTACGTATATGAAAGAATAATCTGAAAAGATTTCAAGAAACATGTTATAACACGTGAGCGGCAGCGTATAAGCAGATGCTCACATAAAACTGAAATAACCCCATAATTTATACAAACTGTAAATAAAACTCGGCTTTAGTACTACGAATTATTTTTCGATGTGAACAGAATAATTTAGCAGTAAAGATAAAGTACAAGATTGTAAATAAATTATTATGAGAGTTGTTCTACCTATACTGTACCCACCTTCGTACAAATGATAACATCAATTGGCATGCCTACTAAAACAACTGCGCGGGCCATCGATAAACATAGACAAACCTAGGTTATAGAAACTAGTTCGGTTCAGTTCAGTTTATTTATTGCAACATAAACCTTAATAAATACATTGACAGTGTTAAGTTTTATGCACCCTGTTTAAACGAAAAACCGTTATGTGCTCAGATAAATCAATGATTGCCGGTCCACGCTTATCCCATAACAAACAGCTTCCGTAGTTACACCTAAATTGAATGAACAAACGTTTAGAAATGAAGCAAGTGAAATGTATAATGAACTGTATTATTTATGAATGGCGTAATGTCAGATTACATCTTTCGGTTACATAACTTTTACCACTGAAGGACGCTTCGGGTGCATAATATTAAGTATATCATGAATCCATTACTTATACATCGAATCAATACCCCTCCAAATTATTTATATGTTTTTGGGAAAAACACTTTTGTTACAAGGTGTTATGTGAGGAAAGAGAGTATAATCGACGTATTACGAAGTATAATTTCGCTGTCGTGATATTTCGCATCAATCGAGTTACGAAATAGGCTATTTAAATATACCTACCTACTTATCTGCTACATAACAGTGATATTCAAAATCATTTACACCAAAAAGTTGATTCTAAAGGTAAAAAAAATAAAACGAATAAAAAAAAACACACTGCCCTAAAAAGCGAAAAGTAAACATAATCAGATATCTTAATTAGATAGATTAACTCAAAGAAGAAAATTGGTACCTACTAATCTGTTTCAAGTCGGTGCAGTACCAACGTAGGGTAGAAGCAGAGGCCACGCTCACGCATTCACACATGCGTTGGGCGATGTTATGTGGCGGGAGCGGAAGTAAGTAGCCTATCACATATGTAGATGGCTTAGCACCGACTTCAAACGGATAAGTAGGTACCTATTTTCTTCTTTGAATTAAATATCTAATTAAGTTTATTTTTCGTGTTTTCGGGCAGTAAGTGTTTTTTCAAGCTGTTTTTAAAGGATAATGCCGTCTCATGTATGGCGCTCGGTACCAATGCTAAAGTGATTGCGTCAAAACGAAACCTAATTTTTTCAAAAGATATTAAACTGTTATTCATGGAATACTAAGTCTTTTCTAAGATAAACGTAAACAAATTGTTTTTATTTGTTATTAGTTTTAGTTTGATTTTTTAAAAATGCTGTTTTTATTTGATATTAGTTTTAGAGTTTGATTTTTTAAAAATGCTTTCCCGATACCTTGTGCGTTCAGTTTTGTCTACATAATTATAAATATTACACTATAAACATTTGACTATGATACTATACCTAGAAGAAAAGGTTTGTATACCTCACACAGATAGGTAAAAGGGTGTTTTAACTTCTACTTCGTAGGTAGGTAGGACATTACATGCATTACTACTGTGTTCTACTTTATATTATTTTCAAATAATGATAGTGACGAGAAAGTAGATACACATTTACATCATTTATGGTTATAATACGTATTATTACTTACTGGTGAAGGTGAAATCCAAGCTAAGATCCAAGATCTTAACACATTCATCACAATCACGAAAAGGCCATGGATGCCTCTTCATAACTATGCTGGTTTCGCGTCACCGGTTATTAGCAAAAAGTTGATGCAACGATTGTTTATCGAACGTTATTGTGATGATGTCTAATAAAATATCTATTTACAGAATAAACACTGCTACACAATGCCACAGAACACTCTAGCGAGAGCATATTAAATACGTAAAGATTGGAGATAGTTTAGTAGTACCACAAAAAAGTTTCTGATCCAACCTCTTTGATTATACAAAGTGAAAAAATCTCCAATGTTTTTAGTCGATTCTACTGTCTAAAATTGAAAGTGAGGGTTGTTGCAGTGTCATGGCGCCGTGCGCCGGAAACCAAATAAACGAAAGATAATTTTACGTGTTTATTAATCGAGTCGGTCTGTAAAACTAAAGAAAATGTTAATGTTATGTATAAAATAAAGGCAATTTTATGGGATACGTTTGGTTTTGACGCATTGGTACGGGTTATCGGCATTCTCCTTTGTTTATTTTTTTCAGTTTTAGTGTAATTGGATAATACTGTTGTTCTTAAGGCGACTATAAGGGTCAAACCTCACTCTCGCTCGCACTATTTTACATTTTTGAAGATATAAAATCACTGAATGAAGTTACGCAAACTAGCAAACCTTCACGGCCTAGAAAATAACAATACAAAGGTTCAGCAAGAATAGAATGTTGAGCCCAACACGTTTTCCTAACAAAAAAATTGCACCAAAATTGATCACATTGGTGCAAGTTTTTTTGTAAGAAAACGTGATAGAATCAAAATAATATTATTGCTGAACCTTTGAATTGTTATTTTCTAGGCCGTGAAGGTTTGTTATTTTGCATAACTACATTCAGTGATTTTATATCTTCAAAAATGTTGAATAGTGCGAGCGAGAGGGAGGTTTGACCCTTATAGTCGCCTTAAGTAAACTGGCATCACAGGCAGACCAATTAAACGTGCCGCCCGCATAAGGGATGACTCAGGGCGAAAATTACAAGTGAGGATGAAGTTTTGCGAGAAAAGTACCAATCCCTCAGGAATAAAACTTTTATGGGACCACCTGTGAAGTATATTCTTTAAAACAAAAAAAGAATTTTTGAATATCGGTTTACATAAGACGGAGGTATCTCCTCCTTTTTCGAAATCTGTTAAGAAAGAAAGTTCATCAAATTTTATACAATGCTTACCAAATACTTGCAAGTGTCATAACATATTGTATAATCAACTTGAAAATTATAAATGGCGAGCTCTATCTGATGACTTTATTGGCTTCAATGTTAGAAAATGCTATTAAGGGATCGGAATAAGATCGTTTTGCGTGCAATTTTTTCTCTAGTTTGAAGTCGGTACTTCATGCCTGAGGATCGTGATCACCAGAGTACATTGGTCCTTCAGGCGTGGATGGCCAGTCTCCAGCGACTCCTATTTGTGGCCATCTGTACCACACTGTAGAACGTATTCTTGTCTCTAAGCTAGGTTGAACCAACGGGCTGGGGATCTTCCTAAAACATGATAATGATCACGATCACAATCCTATATAGAATATAATGGCGACGAATCGGAAATTATCAAAAGAGACGATTTCTGGTTAGAAATTCTTTATTGTATTTATTTTTTAATTTGTGCGCAACAATTTTGACTTTAGTTGTGGCTGCTGGTGAACGTGATAGTACCTACCTTATCTAATTTCAGATCGTGTCCAGTAAATCATTGTGAATTCAAATATTTTCCAGACCTTGAAGTAAACCTCAGGGTTCATGACAGGTTCATGCTATCTAACGAATATTAAATCCGGAAAACTACATAAATCTGGCCTATTCAAAGAGTGTATTGATCCTGGTACCGAACATAACAATGTAAAATCCAAGCAAAAAATCTGTATTAATATTAATGGGGCAAGATTCAGAGATAAATTTCAAGCCCGGTTTTGAAACGATTTTTGAATAATGTGTACGTGACGCAGGTTTTAGCCTCGACGTGATGCGCCCTATTTCGTAACAACAAATTGTAAGGCTGCGCACGCGCTGGTGAAACTGAAAGGAGTTAACCAACATATAATGAGCGATTCTATAGGTATAATATATAAGTAGGTACCTAATTATACTGATGTAAACATGAATCTGTTAGTAAAGACTAATGTTAGATGACGAGGTAAATATCTGGTTCTGACCTAACAATTGCATATTGTTTTATAATGACTTATAATAACCAAAATTCATCTTAGGCACAAAGTTTTTCTAGAAATCACATTGAATGTGTAATGCAAAATATGAATTTAATAATCCAAGCAAACACAAAAGAATTAGCAGCGGGCCATATGATTTTCGACGCCCCGTGACATCGATTGCGTATAGGTTTTTTTTCTGTTACACCCTTTTTCAGGCAAAATTTTAGAAAAATCTTCCTTATTGCACTGCACCTCTACATTATGCAACACACTACATAACATACATTCCACAATTCCTTAGGACTTTCCGTTTAGGCTGTGTGGTGATTGGTAGTCGGAGTTTTATTATATATTTAGTAACAAAAGAAGGTAATTGATGTTAGTACAACTGCGCTAAGTAGGTAAGTATGCTTCCACAGTCAGACACGTTGAATATATAATATGTACCTTACCTACATACTGACACACAAATAAAAAATACACGTATACGCTACTTCATTTAAACAGGCCTACTTAGAATTAGAATAGGTTTATTCTATATAAAATTATCTCTTCTCTTTAATCAATGATTATTATTATTAACATTGTGTCCAGAAGGTGTATTAAGAATTAAGTTTTTTATTCAACGGTTTCTTTTAATATTGGCAAAAAAAAAAATATGAAGCCACGTTGTACCGTATATAAGTCCAGTCGTGCAATCTTTAGTCAAATACTTGCCTCGGGCCCGTATGTGCAAACTTTGCAGTTTGACAATTGATGTTTTTTGAATTTCAACTTATTATTATATGTCTAAGTTTGCAAATACAGGTCTGGTGCATTATTAAAGTGGGCAACTGAATATCAAAAAAATTTGGCCTACAAAACTGCGGTCAGGAGGATTGATGCTAAGAAACTCAAGGTATGTTAAACTAGAGTGAAAATACGATTGAATTACCAACCTACTTGTTTTAGCGAATCACAATACCGATCTCGATGATAAATCTGTATTTCTGTGAAGGTTCATTACGAATATAGCTAGATATTGTTCCGTGGTATAGCTTAACTTTTTACGTAATGCGAACTGTAGCTACAGTGGCTTTTAAATATACTTTTACGATTTGATCACTTTTGTAGAGTTCTTTACGCCAAGACTAGCGAATGGCTGAGTTGCCTTCTTAATATTTATTTATTTTTGTTTTTTATGTATGATATATGATGGACGTATTTACGCAGTGTAATACGAATCGGCAAAAATCCCTTACTTATTTCTATTACGTGTTATTAGGATTTCTAATTACTTAGATACCCCTTATTATGTAGGTATATAATTTTGATATGAAAAATCTAATATTAGTATTTTACTGGGCACTAAATTAAATTATGCATAATGCTTGTTTAATTTGTGAATCCACAAGTAAAGTACTACACAGTTTTCCTAGAACATTGCTTACATGGAAAAATGCGCACCAACCACTTTGTTATGGTGGAATACTTACCTTCCTTTATCAAATATTATGTCAATTAAGAGGCTTAGGTTTTGTGGATAGAACTGCTATCTTGCAGCCAAATATTGACTCGGATATAATTTATGGTACCTTAAACAAACCTATCTACATACTTTGGATACTAGAGATATACTTACTTGTGCGATACTCCTTAATACTTTGAGAGAAGACAAACCGATGCTATTTTTATTTAGACAAAGATTTTAACTGATATTCTGGGTCCCGATAAGCAGATTTATTCTTGCTACTGATCTCGAAATTGCGCGTGCAAATAGTTCGGTGGTTTATTCGGCCTGCGCGGGCCTTATGCGAGCTAAGTTAAAATGATATCGATAATTAGAATAAGACAAATGATTCATTCATCCTCGCGGTACAGAATCGTCAAAATCAAAATAGTTTAGTATTTATATCGATTGTTAACAGGATATAACTCACAAGGATTATTGGCACTTCCCCCTTCCGCTATGTATCCTGAATTTTGATTGTATTTTACGAGCATATTTGACAGACAGGTAAGCATTCATAACTTTATTATCACTCAAGTAAATATTCTATTGATAGGTTCACATTTTTTGCGATTATTAGACTGTTTTAGAGACGTCTTTTCGAAATCCAAGTCAAAAATCCTTTATTCGATGAGATCAACTTTAAATCGTATCGTGTCATCTAGGGTGCAGGCCATATTTATATGGCGTCGGGCTCGGACATGGCACGGGCGGTTCCTATTCCATTCAAATTTCATACAAATTGCATGTAGGTAAATAAAGCACAATTTAGACCGCATGGTACGTCGTTGCTCGTAGTTATGAAGCGTTAAAGTCCGAACAACGACATGCCGTGTGTCCTAAATTGTGCTTTATTTACATGCATTTAGTATGAAATTTGAGTGGAAACCACCCGTGCCATGTCCGTGCCCGACGCCATATAAATGTGGACTGCACCGAGTGGTAGTCACTGTCTACAGGCTATCAGGATTTTCGACCATGATGTCACTTGGACCCGGGTGGCGCAATTAGTTAATGCGCTAACTTTAACAGAGATGTGGATTCAAGTCTTGTCTGGTCCGAAAATTATGGGAAAAAAATCAAACTTCTAAATTAATTGACTCAATGATTGAAAAAAAAGCCAAGCAGAGTTTCTTTCCAAATCTTCTCGGTTTGGTCGCGGTACGAATTGGTGTAAATTAAAACAATTGGCTATTTAAAGTGTTCCTTATGCTCTAATTAAATAAAGACTTTATTTTGAATTAAAATTTAGAAATATTTACTAGCTTCTGCCCTCACATGTCCCACACCCCTATGGTACCCTATAAGCTTCGATTCCCCGCAGAACTTCTCATGTTTCTGGTTGACGTAAGTTTTCATTTAACAATTCAGTTCCATCTATATGCTAAATAGCCAAGGAGATGTCAAATACCTTAGAACCTTGGCCCTTTTGTGTCTTTTTCCTCATGAGACCGTCCACCTTCCGCTTAGCCCATTCTGGTAGGTACCTAAGTTATTTTGTATTCGCAAGCACAGATTTCCGCTTGCCGATATTATTAACATCTGACCCCGAAATGTAGAACCTATGTACTTATTGTTTTTTTTGAGTACACAACATACCGTAAATATAACAAAACAAAAGATGTAAACAAATGTAATTATGCGGGAGATCAGGAGCACAGTTGTGATTTCAGCACTCGAAGCGTTAAACAAAAGATATAAACAAATTAAGTCAACTTAGAAACAAATAGAAGCCGGGGTGGCCTAGTGGGATGTACCCCGACTTAAGATCTGGAGGTCGTGGGTTCGAATCCAAAACGACCGTTAAGGTATCCTCAATAGATTTGCGTACTGAGCAATATCTGAAGATGTCCTATATTAGCTGTATACGTTGTGTCTTTTTGATAATGTGCTGTTATGTGTGCCTGAATAAATAAAATAAAAATGAAATAAAATAAAATATCCCTAGTGGGGAAATAGTCGTGAAGATGTTTTTTTTTTTTTTGGTTTTAGAAACAGTTAATTTCCAGATAATTGTAGAGAATATTGGAACCTTACGGATTTGTTATTGTTTTTAAAAGTATGTAGGTATGTGTAGAATCACTATACCTAATGCAAACTGTTTTAATCAGGTAGGTAATTATGCTTCATCTACAAACCAAATGTGTTAGTCACGTTATATACCAGTATATACTTACTTCGATTGTAGGTATAGTAGAACAGGAGTCCGATTCTATTCATTAAAATAGATTGAAAATAGACCTCTCTGTCGTGTTGTTGACACAATAACAGTGCATGCGAGTTGTGGCACTGAACTGGGCTGTGTATTATGAGCATGTGTGTGATTTCTGTATGGGCAAGGCGACATTCCGTCACGACCGCTTCCTGCGCCTAACTTATTGTGAAACTATTCACTTACGCCCATATTTCGAAACCTCAGATATTATATACTCAAGTGAATAAAATTATTTGCCAGTATCCAAAGCAAATAAATAAATAATAAATGTATAATAATGCATTCTATCTTGTATCTTAATCATCATCATCATCAGCATTTAGTAGCCCAGTGCTGGATATTGGCCTTTCCCAATGAGCGCCATTACATCCTGTCCATAGCTCAATGCAACCAGCTTTCCAAAAAATCCTTTCCAGCCTAAAAATTCCAAATCTTCACTCTATCTTGTGGAATGGCGTCCTACACTACGTTCACCACGGTCTTCACTCAAGAGCTCGTTTACTCATACCAACTTAAAACTTAAAACAAAACTGATAAATACAATAATGAAAGCAAGTGGGCAAAATGTTTAAATGCATTCTAAGTGATTAATCTCACTTCATCTTCAACATTTCCTTTAAACTGCAACCTCTGAGCGTAATCTACCGGCTCAGACGGGTAATTTTTTTACGTACCTTCATAGTTACTCTTTTATTTAGAGTTGTTTTTCTAATTTATTTGCGTTCATTGTACATGAGTCATCGGTTAGGTTAAATTGTCGTACATATTGCTAACCCGGACTGGTAGAACGGCTGAACAAACAGCAACACCTGTGCAACAAACACACGCCTGCGTCATCAAGCCAATTTCGACACTAAATTAAATAACATTACATTCTCAATGAAAAACATTATGTAGGTACTAGTATTTTCTGCCGGCTTCGTTTTCCTTGAAAACCTACTCTACCCTTGCCTGGGGCCTGATTCTGACGATTCGATATATTTGATTCTATTAGATATATATCGAGAGAACTGTCAATTTTTCGCGGAAACTGTCAAAACTGTATGAAAATTTACAGTTCTCTCGATATATATAATCGTCAGAATCAGGCCCCTGGCTAGAGAACACTTTATTTAAGGTATAAAAAATTGGCTCTAGTGCCAATATGAAAGGTATTATTACTGTATCCTTTTTATTATATGGTTATTTTTTGTAATGCCAAAAATTTTTGGAAAATGTAAATTGGATTATCTAGCTAAACCTAATCATTAACACAAAAATATGATTTTTTAAATGGGATCTGAACGGGAAGTATGCACCCTTCCAGGCAAAAAAAGAATTTTCAATATTGTTTCATAAATGACAGACTTTATGAGGTAACAAACATAAAAATAAAACAACCGAATTGAGAACCTCCTTTTTGAAGCCAATATAAAATATATTTGTATTACCTCTACCTCATAATCCAGTAATAATTTACGTCAAAACAAATAATAGTTGAACAAGTTTTATAATAAGCTTCTCTATCTTACAGACGCCCTAACTTTTCATATGGTTGAATTCTTTCATAAAATAACTACTTCAAACAAAGAGCTATGACGTTATTTTTTTCCATTGATGAATGTGATTAGTCGACATTCACGTAGGTATTAATATTGAGCGATATTATTTATGCTGGTTTCACATTCGAAAGTGCTAATAGATCTTTGTGTTTTGTGCACGATTTTGGAACACCTTGAATATGAATGCATTGACGCTCGCGCTAGGATCGACACGTGCACTTACCTATTGAAAAAAATTCAAGCAAATGATGCTAGATTTTTGTGCTGTAAAAAACTGAAGCTTTAAATTATTAAAACTATAGACTATACGTTAATCTTATTCTACTAATATTAAATAAGCGTAAGTTTGAATAATCATTCATAAAATAATAGGGAGATGTATGTTGTTATAACATACAAAAAACGCCAAAAGTACTGAAAATATTGAGCTAAAATTAATATTGAGCGGGTTCTCCTGTACTAGACACGCATCGTGAGAAGGTTCCTCACGCTGCAGCCCTAGCCACCAACCGTTTAAGGCCTGCCCTGCGGTCGGTGGTATCTCGTTTTTTACATTTTTACTATAATGTTTTTGATACTCTTTATGCATTTCATAAGTAGCATTAAGTATAATTTTAGTAAAAAATGTATTTTTTAACGAGTTCAATTTCGTGAAATAATAATATTAGACACTAAGAATTATCTAGCGCTAACCTAAGCAGATTTAAAGAAATAACTTACATAGTACATAGGTAGCTAGAAGCTTGATTTTATTTTATGTCATGTATACCTACATTTTTTATTTATTTTTTCTGTCTGTACCATCCTGGGATGTCTACATTATTATCATTGCTGAAGAAAAGTTCGTATGGTAATTTTTAATTATATAAACACACTATTTATCATACACAAATATATATAAAAGTAAGTATATTATAAATATATTTTTAACAGTAATTCATTTTGAAATATATACACTATACTTAATCAAATCTACGTTATGATTAAAATATATGATTCAGTATGAAAGAGTAATGTACGATTCACATTTATTATTCAGTATAAAAGAGTAAATAAAATGTACGATTTACATTTACCGGCGCGCGTCGGAGAGCATTGGAAAGCATTTTATAACATGCTAAAGGAAAATGAAACATCCACACAGCAGTTAAGCATGCTATTTACGCAGCTTACTTAACTGGAACTTAACTGCTTTGTGGATGTTTCAATTTCCTCTAGCATGTTTTAAAATGCGCTTAGATGCTCTCCGACGCGCGCCGGTAAGTGTGAATAGTGCATTAACTGATTAGTTTGACTTTTAGAGCGCGTTGATGTTTTTTATATAGTGTTCGGGCCTCTAAGATCCAGAAAGTATTCCACCTTATACAAAATAAAGTGTTTGTAATATTTACCATTGCTTATTAGCTCAAAACCTCATAAAAATAATCCGTTTTATAATATGTGTTTCAAAGCCTTGGGTCTTTTTTTCCCAAAATTTTATTTGATTAGGGATCACCTTAGAAGTAATCCCCATATACCACGATTATAAAAAAAAACTTTAATAAATCTACTAATGTTTTATTTCGTTATCATATTTTATCGTACTTCAAATATCCACCTTTGGTCATTGGCGTAGCGGCTACGTAGAGCAAGCGTAGCACTAATATGTACTGTTTCTTTTATACTTTCATATCCATTACATAACCACTTACGTCATCGTTGAATGAAATAATAATACTGATTATTATACTGATATAAATATATCAACAATTATACACAAGCCGTTCTAATAGATATATCCAATATGTTTACGCGTGTCTACCGAGCGAGGGCAGTATTAACTACTGTTGAACATATTTGGTTTGGTCATTAAATTACACATTACTAGTGTGCTAACGCCATGGTTTGCAAACATAGGAAAAGTACGGGACGCTGTCAATTTACAAATACTTACATTGTATTTATGTGCCTACATTTAAATAAGTACCTAAGTACTAAAATACTTATTTGACGTGCGATGTAGCGTAAAGACACTTTTGTTCCTTAATTCCTTTGTTTGCTATCTTACACGAGGATCACTAATTTATTTTTATGTCATTTCATTTGCGCAAATGGTTAGTCAGATACTTTACTTACTGTGATCCTTACCGCGAACTAAAGTACCTACCTAGGTACCTAAAAGCCTTCCCAGATAGGCGATCTGCTCGCGTGTGTTGAGCGCGCGTTTGATATGCATATCCAATCAGTTTTGCTGAATGTCACGTGGTATGTGATACCACGTGACATTTAGCAAGCCTGATTGGATACGCATGTCAGTCGCGCTACTCCAGTCGCGCGTAAATTGCCCATCTGGGAAGGCTCTACCTGCATATTAGTAAGAAGGGGCTGTACATGCAGAAAATCATCACAAAATCGCGTTACTAAATGAATTGCTAAGTAGGTAGTTACTTTACGTATGTAGAGAGACGTAAAATACATACATACATACAGAAGATATCTATTAATTTTAGCATAGGTGCTCAGCGTGCCTCCGAGGGAGAGCGTTTATATTCTATAATACACTTTCTGAGAACGGGACTCGAAACGAGTTTAAACATGGCTCTTTATTTATTAAAAAAAAATATGAAGTTGCAATTTTTCAGATAAAAAATTGTGACATGTAGCCATCAATATAGTACTTCACATCTAGCGTAATACTGGCGCATGGCGTCGACGTCGCAGTTGCTGTCATATGAATTGCAACCGTATTATTACCAACCGTAGCTAGATTTCTTGCATTTTTTTTTCTATGCACCTTGCCTATTGACGATTCTGGCCTTGAGACATGTACCACATTAAAGCAACAAACAGTCTGCAAATTATGCAGTATCCCGCTGCAATGCACTGCACCCGAGGAATAGGGATGGAGTCCGTTTGATATTTGCCGGATTTTTTTTCAGTCGGATTAGAACGCTTTAACCCTAGCATAGTTACTACTTTACCTTGCACGTAAACAGTCAATAACATCCTTCGATAAACGATGTCTACTGCAGAATATTAGGCCAAAAAAGGAGGAAAGCAATACCATCCGCATCAATTTGACATTCCATTTAACAGAACTAAGTGCTTCCAAACATCATTTATAATGCGCACTTCTAAAATATGGAATCAGCTGCCAGCGTCTGTTTTTCGATCGACTTACGACCCTCGCCTTCAAAATCAAGAGTTCATAGGCATCTTCTGGGAGAGCTCGCCCCATCGTCGACCATATCGTTACCCACGCAAGCCTCGAGGCCAAGAGCTGGCCCATAATAAATAAATAAATGACTTGCGATATCTTTCCACATAGCAGGATTTGTGATTATTTAAAAATAATAATTTTGTGGTGGTGGTTATGGCTAATATGTAGGTTAGCATGGTAGGTATGGGCATGTTAAGAGAAAGGATAAAATCTTGTAAACGAGAAGTGCAAAATATGCATGTGGAAGGATGTGCAGGTAGAGGTAAGCCAAAGAAGAGATAGATAGATTGTGTAAAAGATGACATGAGGAAGAAAAAAATTAACGAAAAAAAGTGTTGAGATAACCAGTGACAGAAGAAAATGGATCGAAAACACATATTGTGCCGACCTCACTTAGCGTGGGATAAGGGTAGGAAAATGATGATGATGATGATGATGATAATGATAAATACGACTACCAATCCCCTGAGATTATCCTTCCCGGCTACAGCGACCAGAAAACATGAAAATCTGTTAAACCACAATATGCAGAAGGTACAGGCAGAACCAATTGCAGAACGAACATAAGTAGGTACATTTTATCAACCTTATTTTGTACAGGCACTCACTTCGCAGTAGAACCTGCTATTTAAAAAAATAATTTGATTTCCTGTGAAATTAGAATATTCCGACCTTTTAGATCCAGAATTCATAGGAACTCGACGTGCCTGTGCAGGGTACCATGACCGACCTAAGTACGTAACTAGAGGAGAGAACACTCATTTTTCAAACACATACCTGTCACATTAGGATTCTAGAATGATGTTACGGCCATGTTACGGGTAAAAACTTTTACATATTTTCTGAAAACAAAAACGAAGTTGTAGGTTTCAGATACAGACATCCAAAGATAAGTAGAGTGGATATTTTGATATTGCAATCAGACTAATTAAGTGAGGTGAGGAGAACTTGGGTAGGTTTATTTATTCCGCTCTACGCTAACTTTAGCGTAGTAAAACAAATTTAAAAAGCAAACCAGTTACCAGAACTACACGTATTTTGTTTTTGTACCTTAATGGGACTCATTACTGAAACAATGCGCGTAATTAATCCAGAATGTGACGTCATCGTGTTAGTCAGACTGTGAACTAGCGACACAGTGCTGTGCATACAAACAAACTCACGTCATAAATCTGTTACTTACTGGACTTTTGAACGTGTCCTTATGACGCCAAGGGAATGTAGGATGGTAGCCGACGTCACAAGCTTCAGACTTCTCAAAGTGCGTCACGTTTTCAGGATTAAAAGTGTCGTAATCTAATCTGCCTTCCTTATTGTGTTACGTACGGCAATTTTCAAACATAAAAATGGCCCAATTAGCGTCATGTTTAGCTTTGGATTTAAATTGACGGAAAAGGTTTGTAACGTTTGGCCAAAGCTCCCGAAAACCTACTAAGTAGTCAGTGGGACCTACCGTTTAGATATTGATAAAATTATGGTAGATACCTATGTTTCTATTTATTTAAATACAGGATACTAAATAAAAAAAGGTTTGAAATGGTTACGTAAATATTGCTACAAAAATATTACATGTAATAAATATTACTGTAAATAGTTCAGACAATAATGTCAAAAAGAATGCTGGAAGGTAGCTCAAACTAAAATTGACGAGTGCGTTCGGCCGTGTCTAATAAATCAATGCAATTCGAGGTTTTGTCTGAGAAAATATGGAGGCGCTATGAAAACCCGACAGAGCGTTGCGCGGGCGCAGCGAGGGGCCGCGCGGAGCGGGCGCTGCCGACGTCACGAGAAAGCCGAGGCCTGTATAAAACCGTCGCCGTCCCTCCCACCGCCACATTCGCAGGCTAGCTCTCGTTGCTTCCCACACGTCAGCTCGCCATCCGCGTTTACTTTACCCGTTATCTTTCATTTGTGTCCGCGCTTCCTACGCACGTACTCGTACGCTACCATGACTGTCACCAGCAAGATGAACAGTGTTTCCCGCCAGTCAATGCTGACTCGGTTCGGCCCTGGTGGACTACTCTACGCCGCAAATAAAATATTAGCGGTACGTCATCGAAAAATAGTGTCTAAACTCCTGTGAAAGTGCTAAAATCTTTTGTGGGAATTCAATGTGTGTGGTGAAATGGTGTTTGACCGTGTGCTTTTGGTTGTCCACAGGTCGCTGTGCCTAGCAAGGACGAGGATCGCTGGCGAGGCAAAGATGAGGCGCTGTTCAAGCGCTGGCGACGCACCACTTCCGTGGTGGAGTCAGCTCCCGCGACTCCCACGCCCACTCCTCCTCCGGCTCAGCCATCGGAGCTTCTAAAGTTCTTAGCAATTGTAAGTACATATACATACGTCAAATATTTAAAAAAACTTTTATATTTTATTTCAAAAAGTATTTAGAAGTTTCTCATAAAAAAAATGTTGCACACCAACAGTACCACAGCACACACAGTACCTAATTAAATTAAGTTGGTGTAAGGGTCTCGTAGGTACCTAATCCATAATAAAAAATATGGCTTTGAAATATAGTTAACTCATATATTTTTTTCTTTTGTCAACAGAATGCATTGGAGCTATCAGCCCCAGCCTCAGATGCTCTGTTAAAGTCCCGCTCGTCGGAATGGTTCCAGCTGGCAGGACACCCCGGCTCGCTGGCACCCGCGGGCCCCGGAACTGTGTGGAAACGCCGCGCGGCCGGCGACCACCCCGCGCACAATCCCGAACGCGAGGCCTACGAGGCGCTCGCCTCCTGTCCGCACATGCGTACAGCTATTCCCGAATACTACCGCGAGCTCAGCTACGCCGGAGAGAGCTTCATAGAGCTGCAAGACCTGCTCCACGGCTTCCGTGACCCCTTCGTCATGGATATCAAGATGGGCACTAGAACCTTCCTTGAAGATGAAGTCAGCAACGCGCGCGCTCGTACGGACCTGTACGAAAAGATGGTGCGCCTCGACCCCAAAGCGCCGACCGAGGCCGAACACGCGGCCGGGGCGGTCACCAAATTACGCTACATGCAGTTCCGCGAGCAAAGGTCTTCTTCGGCAGAGCAAGGGTTCCGCATCGAGGCGGTAAAGCTGCCCGGCCAACCGCCGCTCACGGACTTGCAGAAAGTGCGTGAGCCGCAGCAGTTGGCGAGCACGGTGGCTCGCTTCCTGGGCCGGGACGAGAGAGCGCGTTTTGCCATCGCCGCTCGCCTCAGAGAGATCCGCGAACTTTTCGAGCGCTCAGAATTCTTCAAGACCCATGAGATCGTCGGCAGCAGTATTTTCATAATTTATGATGACGAGCGTGTCGGCGCTTGGTTGATAGATTTCGCTAAGACGAGACGCGTCCCCGAGGGTGTTCAAGTGAATCATAGGGCACCTTGGGCACAGGGGAACCACGAGGAAGGCTTCCTCTACGGGTTGGATAGACTGATAGATACAATAGAGAATGCAAAACTTCCTGCACAAGACGCCGTGCCATCGGAACCCGACGTCTCGCGCTGAGCGCCCGGCGAGGGGACCTTGGACTCGCCACGACACCAGGCCTAGCGCCGCAGTGCCGCCCTTCTTGCGCCACCGATCAGTCGCATGGAAGATGAACACCACAATACGTGTTGCATGATGGAAGAGAAAAATGCGATTTTGTCGCTTATTTATTTCGTTCTAGTCCTAAATTTATGTAATTTTATGCAAAGTATACCTACTTAGATAACCCTAATTATTATTTTCAATAAAATGTGTATGAAATATATAATACGTTGGTTTTTGTAGTACCCTGAAACATGTGTAATAATATTTATATAGATACGTGGTATGAAAGTCATCGTACTGTAATCTCGATTGAGTAGATGATTGAAATACTGTGATTTAACCAATGACGCATGAGGTTTCGGGTTCGATTCCCGCTGCGGGGCATGTATATACAAGTACCTTACTAGTTTTTGTATGGAAATAGAATAGAACAGCGCCCCTAGCAGGAGGAAGTTTATACAACTGACATCTCCATACAATAATAGTTAGCGCCAATGCGACCAAGGAAAGAATGAACACTCGGGCCGAGTTGGCCTCTCCTCTGGTTGCTGTGGCACTCATAGTTCCCGAAGCCTACGACACAGGAGAGAATTAGTGTGGGGTTAAGTCTATGTCCCACCTGTCTATCGCTTTCAATGCTGAAAACATAACTGAGCTGCATGCGCAGGTTGTGGCGCGTAGCGTATGTCCGAGGCCCGCAGTCACAGTGTTAAGATTATAATAGTATGAAATATTGAAGTGGCCAATTGAAATCATGTTCATGATCCGTGTGTACTGTGTTACTGTACATCTATCGTGTTGGTAAGTAAATCAAAATCTCAATTATTAAAACTAAATTATATTCAAAGTTTTAAAAGTACAGGTTATACATAAACAAATATAATAATCATTAACAATATCGTATTATAAGGTATAATTAACATAATTACGTTATTTCAAGTAAATTAAATGAAATCGGAGGGATTACAAATGAGACTTTGAAATAGAAATGTTCAAAAATAGATTATAATTATGGATTATTGATTTTAGGTCAACAGTTGAAACTACTGAAAATGATAGTAGAGATACATTATTGTCTACTAGTTTTATATTTATAGAATAAGTCAAACATACAACATCAAAACACCTAGTTGGAGCCTGAGTTGCCGTCTCACGGCGGAATACCCAGCGCGAATAAATATAGCTAGTTACAAACTATCAATTAGCTTATCGATCCCTATACTCAACGCAAATAGGTAGGTATGCTCGCCTTTACTGCGATTCAGTTTTCATCACAAAGTAAGTAAAACATCAATCAGCCAAAAGCAGTCCACTGCTGAGCCCAGGCCTCCCCCATTGAGCGCGATTGCGCTCTGTCTTCAGCTTGACGCATCCAGCTACCAGCAGCCTTTTGAAGATCGTCACTCCATCTAGCGGGAGGGCGTCTTACACAACGCCTGCCGAGCCACCACGGTCGCGGTCTCCACTTAAAACGACTATAAGGGTCCAAACCTCCCTCTCGCTCGCACTATTCAACATTTTTGAAGATATAAAATCACTGAATATAGTTATGCAAAATAGCATACCTTCACGGCCTAGAAAATAACAATACAAAGGTTCAGCAAGAGGTTTGACCCTTATAGTCGCCTTAAGAATGTTTACTCCAACTATTGTCGATTCTTTGGCAGCCTACTGCCAATTATTTTCAGATTGCTAGTGAGCTATGTTGAATTGAATTTTGAATGTATCTGAATATTTGATAAATAACAATCATTTATCAAATATTAGTACTTAGTGACCCTCAGATTATAAGTCTTATTTAATTCATTTGATCTAAAAATCTATATGCTTTTGATTTGCCGCCCGGACTAAGTGCAAGCGACTCGCGAAAAATTTTTGACCCCCGTTTCATAAAGATAATGTCAAATTAAGTAATATAAATCTAGTAACTATTAACTACTCTATTCTAAAGTTACAATGGGTCAACCATAGTAAGATTTTTCTTAGCTTTGATGGTTCTACAGCTATTGACTTTTGTAGCAAATCGCAATGAGTTCAGAGTTTCACTAAAACATTCATCAAATTGGTTGACATTTACCAACATAAGAGTTTTCGAGTTGCCTCCTAAGCTGGGCATCAACAGGTGCGTAAGCTTGGAGTTCCTATATGGGATATGAGATTGGTTAGTCTGTAAAGATAGAATTACTTTGGCCAGTTCAGATAACGATCTGTTGATGTGCTTTGTTTCATCCATTCTCTGTGTGGTTTTTCCACTCTCTGATCCAGCCAAGTCTACTAAATTCAGATTGCTTGTGTATTTCTCTTTACGCTTTTCGTTGATCGCCGATATCTTGATCTGTGCAACGGAGTGTGATCGAGAGCTACGTTCGTTGTTGAGTGTAGCCGCTGTTTGTCTATTACGTTGTGCAAATATCATCAGCCTGATAAAATCATGTGAACTCTTAACTTCCTCTTCTTTCAAGTTGGATACATAAACATCAGTGCCTTTAGAATTGACCATTTTTATATCATGGCTTGTTTGGTCTTTGCTGGAGTTCAGCAAGTCATAAATTATTTCATTGTATATTTCCAAAAATGAGGCTCTTATAGTGAGTTCCCAGCCCATTCTCTTCAAATCTTCCATACGTGCAAATATCATGTTAAAGGCACGAGGAATGATGCCATATTCCTCTTTTCCACAGCCGCCTTCCATAGTATATGTTTTGCCTGAGCCTGTTTGTCCATATGCAAATATGCACACATTATACCCATCTAAAGCAGATTGTACCATGGCTGAAACTTCAGCAAATACATCTTCTTGAGATGAACGGGGGGTAAATATACCATCAAAGGAGAAGAAGTGTTTTCCTTTACGAGCAGAGTTCAATAATTCAATTTTCTCTACTTCTATGGAGCATGCATCTAGCACATTCAAGTTATACAATGGCTTGTTCATCTCTGATTCCAAAGGAGGGCGGACTCGGCAGTACACTCTGATGTTGCCCTTCAGATCTTGAATAGAGTTCCTCAAGTCTCGCTGTTCCTGGTACATGGATGCCAACATATTTTGCATTGCTTCTGAATCACTCTTGTACTTTTTAATTGATTCCAAAGCCTCTTTATAATCAAGTTTCAGCGTGTCATGTTCTAAAGATATTTTTTTAAGATGGTCCGATAGCACTCTCAATGCCTCAGTTTCTTCTTTGAGGCTGCAGTGACGTCTGGTCAAGTCATTGAATTCAGATTGAATCCTATCTAGTTCTGAAGTTTTTTGTTTTAGACTATTGGTTACTTCTTCAAGAAGTTTACTTTTGCGGTGTAGCTCTTCATTTTCGTGTTTCTGAATCTGGAAGTCAAGTTTTAATTTATCGTGTTCAGAACACTTCTCTCTTAAATCGTCAAGTGCCTTTAGTAATTTTTCCTTCAAAATATCCCGTTCCGAAGTACAGCTCTGAACAGAGTCTTTAATCTTCTCATAATCAATAGAAACTTCACCATGCATAACTTTTAACTCACTGAAATCATTTTTTATAACTTTATGCTTTTCCAGCAAATCATTGAATCTGGCTTTATAGTCATAGGGTGGTATTTTTGGTGCGACTGTCTTTTTCTCTACTTTGGTCTGTTTTGCTGGAACTGTCGGTGCAGGAACAGTAGCTGCTCTCTTGAGCCGAGGAGCTGGAGCTGATGTTGTTGGCTGATTTTTGAATGGTCTAGTGTGGTTTAATATGAGATTCTTCTTTTCCAGTTCACTAAGTCCATTGCCTATTGTCCTTGTGACTACGCGGTTCAGTGGACGATTTTCCTTTGATGCTGTTGTAGGAAGTTTTGGTATTCGAGACATCCTGAAATAAAATACTAACTATTATGTATATGAAGTAGTCTGTACTTACTTAGTACTCATAGTCCTGTAGTTCTAGTCTACTCTTTAGATTCAAACTACATAATAAATGATCAACAAAATCTATGTTGATCATAGGTCTTTTCTCATTAAACAACACATTTTTAGTACTAGTTGAGGATATTAGGTACTAATGGGACCTAACAACACTCAAACCAGGAAGATGTCTGCAGATAATGCAAATATTTGTCTCAGCAAAAGTCGAAGTTCTCTATGTACTATTATCAGCCTAGGCTGTCCCACTACTGAGCAAAGGCTTCCCCCGCCACCCTCCACCTTTGCCAGTCTTTTGCAGGTTATTTCCTATGACTGGTGAAGGCGTTCAGGACACAAGCTCATTTTTGGCCTTCTCAGTCAGTAGGGACCCAGCAGTCACCATTTTTGATGACTCAGGATGCATATGTATACGTATAAAAAAATTACTTGTAAGGTACGTACCTAAATATTCAATCGTTTTTCAAAACCAATATGTAATGAGTTTACTCAGGGTGAGGATTCTGGAAAAAAGGAAATCAATTATAAGGGTTACAATAAATTGCTTTATGTAGGTACAAATCAATACATCCAGTAAATATAAAAAAACCGCACTCAAGGTTTGAGGGCAATCCTATTGGTTATTTATTTTTGCCTGTAACTCGTGTTTTGGCTACACTTTGAAGCCTACAGTGCTTTGAACCTACTCTTGAGGATTTTTCTTATTTATCTTTTTATAGATGAACAGTTTTCGCTGATGTGTCTACATCACACAATGTTGAAATGTTTTAACTTGTAAAACTTTTTAGCATTGATTTAATTAATCTTGTAATAGTTCATGTGTTTGTAACAAGTTACCCAGCTTATTTTTGAACAAGTATAAATTGGAAGCAGTAACAACTTCTTCTGCCTTTCTCTTTTCTTCTTAGGCCTTTTACCCATGCTTATTCATATAAAATAGAAAGGTAGTAAATCATTATGATCATCATCATCATCATCATCAGCCTAAAGCAGTCGGATGCAGTTCATAGGCTTCCCTAATAAGCATCATTGCACCTTGTCCTCAGCGCAACGCTTCCAGCTTCTACCAGCAGCCTTCCACAGATCATAATGTCTATTTATATATTTTTGAGCTGCATTCTCAACTTGAGAACTTGTTGACCACATCGGTTGTTGGTTTTTCAGCAGCGTATAACCAGCTCACTGCCACTTCAGATTGCTAATTTTCTAAGCAATGTCGACAACTTTGGTCAGAGAGTCTTTTTAATTTGATGCTTCAAAAAAACTCAGACCGCCGAGCCACTTTAAACTGCTGATCTGCCGTACTATCCAGGTTTTAGCTACATTTGTCATGACAAATAGGACACACTAGTTAAAACTTTCGTTTCTCAAACATTCAAACACACAACAGCGCTATGGGTGACGAGAAAACTCGATGTACCTAGTTTTTCAAATGCTCCTGCAAGCTGAATCCTCCTCTTGGCCTCCTCAAAGTTGCTTCTACCTAACCGAAATATCTGCCCGAATCAAGACAAGGTGTCCATTAACGACGACAGGTCAAATTCGGTCATATCCAAATTAATGCAGAGACCTGTGCTGCTCCTATAGCGACTCCGCCAGCCAGAGTATGTCATCTATGAAACGTATCGCGAATGTGCTCGCCGTTAACAATTCAATCATCATAAGTATGTACCTACCGCTTGTGGAACTTAAACCAAGTAAAAGTTCTCACCTACAACCAGGAGTTCACTGCACACAACACAACACTGGTATCTCTATCTCTAGCATACGCGCTTTCTACAAAATAGCAGACCTCTGCTAAGTTTAAATACAATCTATTTCCTCTACTATCCCGTGAGGCGTTGAATTTATAGCTGTTGTTGTCTTTCCATCCAAGCAACCAAAACGGTTCGTTCGTTCAATCAAATTCAAAATTCAAAAATGGCTTGTTGTTTGTACGCATCAGTGCTGCCAACTTCTATAAATTCAAATCGCTAGAAACAACATCAAAAGTCGCGAATAATATTTAGCGAATCGACTTTTTTTAAAAAAAGCGAATCCATGTACAGTTTTAGACAGGTTATTTCGAGTAATAGGGCTTTATTTAGACTATATTGCTATACGTCGTGGTTTAGTCAAGACGTCAGTCTCAGTCATCACCAGTGATCGGAATTAGGTGAGCTAATTTACCTAAAGTTCAAAGAATAGAGTCAAAAAAAATGGAGACTTCCTTACCATTAACATTTTTTTCCGGGAAATCTTTCCCGGAAATTGGGAATTTGTTCCAAGTTTTAGGATATCAGTTAAGTACATTTAATATTAATGTTATTCATACAGAAAACTAACTGAATTAATTTTCCTTTTTAACAAACTTCAATAAGATTTATTTTGTTATTAACTCAGGTAAAAAACTGGATTCGCCTATGTTTTCGTTTCCCAGAATAGCCAAATCATGCTGTCCCTTTAAGTGTTTGTAGCAATACACAGCAAACCAGTGATAAACAACAACAACAAACGCTAAGAAAGGGACAGCATGCTTTGGCTATTCTGGGAAACGAATCATTGTTTAAGTAAACAATGACAAAAGGGTTGAAGGGTGAGGGTGTTTTGCATCCAAACGGCGTCATAACTTGTATGCGTGCGTGCATCACTTCTGTAGTTACCTCGGCAGCGTGTGTATCTTAGACTCGTGAATATTTTATTAACCTGTTTTCGTATCGATTATTGGATCTGCTTCACATAACTACCTTGGCTTGAATTTACGGACTGCGATTTATTGCAACCATATCACTACTTGTAGCTATCTACCTTGGCTTGAATTTACGGACTACGATTTACTGCAACCAGAAATTTACTGCGCTTTACGGCAATCAAATTACTTGGTAAGTCTTTGATTTGTACTACACTTTTAAAACATTCTAAATATTAGACTGCTTTTGATAAATTTACCAAATTCAAACAATTTTATGCAACTATTTATTTATGGAATTTTATTCAGTGTTTTATATTTGAGTTCGTGCACAAATGTTGGAGCTACTGGCAATTCTATCATCAAACTATATTTTACGCGAAGACGTCCCTGGAAAAGTGTAGAAACTATATATTTGTCTCATTGTTTTCAGTAATTTTTCTGCCTCAACGCAACTAGCAAATAAATGGCGACCAAACCTACCGACGGGATTGTACAGTCGTGGATTAGAGATCACCCCGAATTGTACCACGACCCCGCTAGCAACACGATATTTTGTTCTAAATGTGAGAATTCTATTGTATGCAAAAAAAGCAATATACAGAGGCATATTGACGGACCAAAACATCAAGGTACTGCTAGGCAAGTGAACGAAGAATTTTATTTAGATTTAATACAATTTCTTATATTGTGTAACATACCCTGGTCACGAGTAAATCGACCAGAGTTTAAAACTTTTTTAATGAAATATATGTGTTGTAAATGTACAAATGTTAAAAGGATTCCCGATGAATCGTTATTGAGAAAGGTTTATTTAGACGTAGTTTTTAAAAAAAAAATTGCATTAATCCATGACCATGTTCTTAATCAGAAACTTTGGATATCTCTAGATGAAACTACCGACTATTTAGGTCGTTATATTGTAAATTTTCTTGTAAAACCTTTAAATCTCGCAACAAACAAACCATTTTTAATAGCTTGCAAAATGTTAGAAAAAGTAAATGGAGAGACAATAGCTCATTTTGTGATTGGATGCCTAGAAAATATGTGGGGAGACTCGTATGAAGACAAAGTAGGAGATGTTTTAGTTTTATGTTCTGATAGCGTAGCATATATGTTAAAAGCAGGAAGAATGTTAAAGAACTCCTTGCCAAATATGATACATGTTACCTGTTTAGCACACGCTCTTAACCGCGTTGCAGAAAAAATACGGACACAATATGCGGATGTGGATACTTTAATTTCAAATGTAAAAAAAATATTTTTAAAGGCTCCTAATAGAGTAAAATTGTTAAGGGAAAAATTTCCGAGCCTGCCATTGCCACCTGAACCTGTCATAACAAGGTGGGGTACATGGCTAGAAGCAGCTTCGTATTATGCTGAATATTACGAAGAAATAAAAACTATTGTAAGACTTCTAAGAAGTTCTGATTCTTTGTCTATCAGGCATGCTAAAACTGTCCTAGGAAAAGAAAGTTTAAAAACTGATTTAGATTACATTGACGAATATTTTAAAATAATTCAAATTTCATTAAAAAAATTGCAAAAGTCTAACTTATTGTTGACGGAATCTTTCCATATTTTTGATGAAGCAAGAATTGTTCTAAGCTGGTGTTCTTCTGAACCAGTAAAACAAAAATTAGAAAACGTTATGGACAGAAATCCCGATCTAGATGCATTAAGAGACATTTGTGAAAATATAGATAAAGGATTAGATAATGAAAATGAATTATTGTCATTCTATAAATATGTACCTGTAACTTCAGTTGATGTTGAAAGGTCCTTCTCTACGTATAAATGGATTTTAAGTACAAAAAGAAATCGTTTGAAAATAGATAATATGGAAAAACTCCTAATGATTTTCTTTAATTCTCCGGACGAAGATATTTCTTTATACTCCGTCCATGATGAAAACGTTAGCGATTCAGATTAAGGGACAAATTCAACATCAATGGAAATAATGTTTAGAGTTCCGACTGTGTATCTTAGGTAGGACTGGTTACTTTCTTAATTATTGATTTTGAGTTCCATTATCTGTACAAAATGAATAAATGGTACAAAAACTATAAAATGGCTTTTTTATTCCCTTGCTTAAATAAATGTTTTTATTACTATAGCTATTTACTAAAGCTGGTTTATAAATCACATTAGCTTCCGCGCTTACTTACATCGTTCATTTTATTTGTTGAAAACAATAAAAATCGTGCTTACCGTTTTTTACAACAATCGAATTCGTTTCCTCTTCTTGTTATCAATAATAAGAAGAGGAAATTAATTCGATTGTTATTTTACTGTATTAATTTTAGATGGACCTAAGTAATTTCTCGAAACCCGGGAAAATTTTCCCGGAAAAATATTTAGTCGCAAGGCGTCTCCACTTAGTCTCTGTTATTTTTCGAACTTTAGGTATTTTAGCTCACCTAATTCCGATCACTGGTCATCACATCAGTTCATCACTTCATTAGTCAAGTCATGTGTTTTTTTAATGCTATTTGAAGATGGAACAAGCGCATGGTCCACCTTCTAATGTTAAGTGGTAAACATTATCTTTGACAAAGCATTGCATCGTACTATCACGTTTTTTCGGAACGTGCTCTACGATGTAACGCCCTCTGATGAATAATACTGGCCACTAAATATCTTTGTAAATTTACTAACACCAAAAAAGTCCAGTTTTATTTTGCTTCATTACAGCTATGTCGTCGTTGTAGACATGAAAGCAACAGTCGTCGTTTCTAGCGACAAGGTCGCTAAATTAGCAACACCAGCAAGTACGTCTGTCAGTCAGTTTTAGTGTTGCTAGAGCTGAATATTTATTCGTTAAAGGTATCCATTCATGCCTTATCCATGCAGGCAAGAAAAACAAATTTAGGGAACAAATCCAGGGAGGGTGAGGACTCAAACCTTTCATGACTTGGTACAAATTATTGAATAAAATAGAACCTTACAGTAGGAGTTCGATAAACCCCTAAATTTATGCCTTTTTATTTTTTAATCATTTGCATCTTTGCATGGTGTGTAACTCTAATCAAGGTATATTAATTATCTACCTTACAAAATTATTAAAAGTGTTCTGCGCATTCCAGGTTGTGTTTAAATCCTTGATGCTACTTATACATCATTAAAAAATACATACAAATATTTTACAAAGAAAAACACTCAGATCCCGAGACAAATGTGATGCGATGCGTTTGCAACGTTGATTATTTATTATATTTTAAGGCTTTGCTCGCAAACAATGGGCCTGTATCAAAACTGATACAAGATACAAGATATTTATTTGCATAAATAAGTGTAGGTAACATTAGGTCTTAGGACTAGTTTTAAAAGTACATGACTTATTTACTCTTTTCAGGCATCGCAAATTAAGTTGGGTAGAGGGCGCTTAAAACAAAGGGGGACAAAGCAACCAATACTTATGAAAATAATGAACTAATAACAAAGTTCACACATTTAAATTGTAACTTTTTGAGTAGATACTCAAAAAGTTACTCCAAATATTCCTGTACTGTATAAAAACACTTTTCTGTAAGAAATGTTTTAAGTTTTTTTAACAAATATATGAGTTATGCTTTCATTTTTAAGCTATTGCATAGCTTCTATTGAGGGCCTTGAGCGCGGGGACCGAATCCAGAAATTCCGTAACGAAAAAAAACCTCACGCTCCCCACTCCAACGGGCACGGAGGTGTGGCTTGAAGGCCGTGCATTGTCTAACGTCGTTTCTTTTCGGCAGTCTTCGACACGGTGTTTGTGTGCGTGCAACTAGACGTATTTTTATTTAATAAAAGAAAAAAAAATGTTTTCTTATCGGTCACCACGCTCAAAAAGTGTAACTTGAATTAATATCAAAGAAAAAGAAATACTGCTTATATAAAATAAATAAATAATTATAATTGCATAAGTTGATACAAAATGCTATGCAATAGCTTTACCGCGGCAGTCCCCGAGTGCCACACGTCTTTTTTTTTATTTCAGTGGGAAGTTTGTTGAAAATTCTTACAGCTATATAATATGGGCTTATAATAAGTATTTTTATTTTAGAGTATGGTAAGTAAAGTTTATCTTTGTGACGGGTATTTACATTATGTGTTTCTCTTATTTTAGTGAACTTTTTACTATTTTTATGAATAAATGTGCAAATATCTAATATATAAATTGATGGTAGAGTTAAAAGTTTTCATTTAATGAAAAAGGGTTTACAGCTTTGCATTTTATCTTTTTGGCTATGATTCTAATACATTTTTTGTGTAATGAACTGTTAGACTTGCTTAACTGTTTAGACTTGCCTCTGGCTACCCAGATTATGCAGCAATATTAAAAGAAATCTGAAAGAAAATCGTAATGATGTTGGTTTTTTTCCGTAAGGTAATGATTGGACTATGAATGGATATATCTTAATAATTTTTAATCCTGGTAACAAAAATAACTTGCGATTATTTGCTGAGAGCCCGCCAATCATGGACCAGTTCTTTACTATGTTCTCAGAATTCTATTGGCGCACTACAAAACAAAATTGCCTTGAACCCAATCAGAAAGGTGTAGGGACGTCCCACACCGCATTCTTCTCACAGCATACTTGTATCGATTTCAGTCATCGATACAACTAAATAGCAGTATGGTGCTGAGATCATTTTGTACGTTAAACTGATACGATGATAAAAATGTTAAAAACGTATTATAAGTTAAAAAAGGTCTTGCACCCAAAATTTAAAAGGTAGTCGTTACAAAATACACTCGTAGGCACAATAAACCGACCACCTTGTATCTTTCAGTTTACAGTAATAGTCAAATTAGGACCATATTTGATGGAAGATATGTTAAAAGCAACCAATAAGAATAAATAAAATTACAAATAGCGGTGCTAAAGCAATTTCTTAGCACGTTACTGACAATAAAGCGGTCATCCCGAGCTGATGTGCACCGATTTCTACCACGACCTAGCCTCCTTGTGTATGAATCAGTCTCCCAAAAGCGTCTCATAGCATCCCACACCATAATTCGAGGTACACCGAGTGTATGAGCGATGCGATGTTGGCTATATCCAGTGTCAGCGAAAAAAGCCACCAGCATAAAAGCACCAGTTGCATTGATAGGCATTTTTTTCAGTCAGAAAGAATAATACTACACTAAAAACTCAAACTAAACAATATTTGCACACGATGGCAGAAAAGAACAAGAAAAAGTCAACACGAGAACGTAACTGCAACAATTTAAAACGACGACTAAATTCCAAAAATGCTTCGGTGACACAAGTTTATTCACCAAAATAAGGAAAAAAGTGATTAATAAGTTGCATAAGTACCCACTTAACAAAAACAAAACCTGATAAGCTATAGTTCACATAAGCAATCAGGGTGACCAGGTGAAACAGGCATACATAATACGTCATTATGGTGGAATACGGGAATACCTGCCGACAGAAATTTATCAGTTTATGATACATAACGTAAAATAGTTTAATCGATTGAATGTATGGGTATCACATAAATCGATTTTTATCTGGATGCCAAAAAGCCGTGGTCTTTGTTGTTCTTGCGCGTGTCCCATCACTAAAGCGAGCAATACCAAAAAATTGTGTTCTTCCGTGTCGAGAACGTGAACTTTTGTTACAATTGTATATTTTGGCTGTTTTTTAGTTGAAGAGGTGTAGTTATACAGCGTGGACTAGATTGTTGTGTTAATTCATACCACTAGAATATTTAATAGACTATAGAATTAATAACATACTGCATTGTAACCTGTTTATTATCACCATTGACGGATGTCCTTGTGCATTTTGCAATAACCGAAGTGGCGGCAAATTTGAATTTGTTATAGTTAAGTGTTTACCATGTAAGTAAAATAAAAATCTAAGCGTAATGGGTAGTCCCAAAGAAACTATTAGTGCTTGTGAGAGCAACGAACTTGATAATGATGTTAGTGAGCCAGCCGACGAACTATTGGATAGTGAAGTTGGGGATACCACTGACAATATTACAGCTACCAATCTGAGTGGCACTACCTCTTGCGACCCTAATGTCACGAAAGATAGCGATGGAGCAGCCTTGTGTGGTTCGAAAAAAACTAAAAAGAAATCGCGTCATGGTAAAAAGAGCCACACACCTGCCAAAGAGCCAACAGACAGAAATATAGTTCGAAGAGCTCACCATGTTGGTGCCAAATTCAAACAGAGCCAAGGAAGGAAGAGAGCTCAAAGCTTCCCCACTATCTCAAAATTTTTCCTGCCTCACAAAAGGCCTCGTAAGGATGTTTTTATTCCACCAACAAAGTTTTTGCTTGGAGGTAATATATCCGATCCGTTGAATCTGAACAGTCTGCAAGATGAAGATATTAACAGGGCTATGAATGCAGTCACTCCTGAATCATCTCCGCTGCCAACGCCACCCCGGCACAAAGCCAAGATAGATGTTATAATTCCTCCTAATATTAGAGATCCCCTAAATCTGATGGAGCCTTTGGATAATGATGAATATGAGAAAAGACTTGAAATGCAGCAACGTAAGCCGCGGAAGAAGGCGAGACTTCGGCGCCGCACAACAGACAATATAAGCCCATCAAAAGAAGAGATTGCCGAGAAATCTGAAGGCATCAAGGAGCCACTACCGCCTGAACCCTCTACTTCTACGGCTAAGTCTCGGAAAAGATCATGCAGTGATAGTGATAATGCATCACAGAAAGGCAAAGATTGTAATAAGAAATTACGGCGCATGGATTCCTTGGATAAGATAGTGAGTCCTGTGGTGCCTCAGCCGGGGGCCTGGATGAGAGCACGGCAGCCCCGCGCCGGCCCCTCGGAGAGACCAGCCTCCCCTCACCGCACCAAGAGCCTCTCAGAGGGAGACACCAAGTTGCCAACATTTCATGCCAAAAACTCCAAGTATCAATATGGAAACTATGACAGGTAAAGTTCCACAAACATTTAAAATACAACATAATTGTTCCCATTGTGTGAAATTTTAATTGTAAACAGTACCATGTGGCTTCCACATTGTACTGAGTATTGCCTTTAAATTGTTTTTACCTTTCATTTTTTGAATCAATAGGCTAGATGACAAAAAAATTCTAATTAGTCCGTCATTTAAATTATCAAAAAATATTGGACACATATTTTTTATTTTGTGAATTAAACTAAAAATGACAAAGATATAGCTTGTTGAAGTTCAGCGTGACGTCACGGGTAAGTACACTTTTTACATACAACTGACGTCACGAGCCCCCACTCCCGAACTTTGACGCTCTATAACTTTGTTAATTTCTATTGATTATATAAAAATATAAAAATATGTGTCCAATATTTTTTGTTAGTATAAATGACGGACTAATTAGTTTATTATTTTTTTACCCAGTCATCATGCCTATTATGTAACAGGCTATTAATACTAAATATTATTTTCCAGGTATTATGGTTACCGTAATTTGAATGCGATGATGGACATCCGCCTGCAGGTGTTCGAGATGCATCGGCATCTCTTCCAGAATAAGGATGTGTTGGACATCGGCTGCAATGTCGGTCACATATCTATAGCTGTGGCTCGCACTCTCGGTGCCCGCTCTGTAGTGGGAATGGATATTGATCCTGTTTTGATAAGTAAGTTAACCTACTTGCTAGATGAATTTTATTTTTTTAATGCATGTGTTATTTACTCAATTTGTGTAACATGTATGTAATACCATGATTGTACCTGTCTCATTTTTCAATGCTTTGTGCAATACTTTCTGTGTGTGCAATATATTTACAATATAAACAGTGAGTGCCTAGTGCGTAATATGTAATATTTACTCTTGAATACATTAAAATTTATGTTAAATATTCATAAGTCCATACTAAGTAATTGGTGTGAAACTCATTTGAATAACAATAACTATTCTCATTCCATTCCAGCACGAGCACAAAAGAACCTACGTTCCTTTATACCAGTGCCAGCTGAACCAAAAATGGAGGATGACAAGAAAGATCCTGAATTAGTTGATAAAAAACCGGAATGTGAGGACTGTAAGGAGGGAAAATGTGAGGATTGCACTGATAAACCTGATGATGCAAAAAAGCGGAAGATCAAACGGCCAAGGAAGAACAGAAAAGCATTTAATAAGGAGCAGGGGCAGTGCTTCTTCCCTATGTCCATGTCGATGCTATTTGGACCCCTTGGCGTGATGGGTGATAATGTATTACTTCCAGCATTCCCATACAATGTTACTTTTAAACAGGTGAGATTATTTACTAGCTTTCGCCCACGTGTTCTGTATCTGAATAAATAGTAGCCTAAACGATTGTAGCCTAAACGATTGTTTCCTAAACAGCCTTTTGTAGCTAAAGTGAGGCAATAGCATACAAATCTTAGGTTAGCACTTTTGACATCTGAATGACAAAGACTTTGGTGAGAATTAAATTGACATTTTATAATGAAGTAAAGGTTTGTTGGAAGAAAATTCTTAAAGGGTTAAATTTGCCGCTATAGTATTTATTATTTATGTGTCCAATAAAGAATTACAGAGTTACAAAAGTAGACTTTAGATGTCATCGGTAATTTATCTTAAATTTTCAATGGAGAATGGAGACGCCCTTTCCCAAAGATTAAAATATTTTCCTAGTTGTTTAAAAAAATCATTAGATCACACACATAAGTGCCTTATTTCCAGGGTAATTACGTGCCTCGCGAGGATGTGGCAGTCGGTTCCGGAGATAGTCCACAGTTCGACCTGATTCTCTGCCTTTCCACCACTAAGTGGATGCACCTAAACTGGGGAGACGCTGGCATGAAGCGGGCCTTTCGACGCATGTTCGCGGATCTGCGTCCAGGCGGCAAACTCGTCCTCGAAGCTCAGAACTGGGCTAGTTATAAGAAGAAGAAGCGTATGACGGTAAGCTTCTCTTTTTTTCAAGGTGTTTTGAATAGATGTACAATGTATCTTTGTCCCACTGAAGTTGGCTGCAAGTAGCGATTTTGTTCCTGTTTTTGGGTCGAATCCTTTTGCTGCGCTAATGTGCAATTCACACTAACCGGCGCGCGTTGTAGAGCATCGGAGCGCATTTTAAAACATGCTAGAGGAAATTGGATGTTTCAATTTCCTTTAGCATGTAATAAAATACGCTCCGACGCGCTCTGACGCACGCCGGTAAGTGAGGATCGTGCCTACATTACTTGACTGGGACATAGATTCGTTATGACGATTGTAACTACCTACTAGGGTCAATGTTCCAATAGTGGACCATTTAAGAGATTTCTAAGCTACTTAACCATAAAGTCTGCTTATCTAGTGTATAACGCTTTGAGTGCTGAAAACACAAATGTGATTCTGCACGTCGTCATCCTCCTCGTGAATGGCACGGAGCGTCATGCACGTCGTCATCCTCTTCGTCGTCTTTTTTTATGAAGCATAAGTTTGTGTGACATTTACTTTACTAAATGACTTACATATTATTACAAAATTCAATTATCTTTTTAGGTATATGCAATAATATTTATTCAAAAAAATATGTTATACCAATAGATGACCAACCAGGTCCAAAGCCTGACCGTGCAATGTAATGTACCATTACTTGACCATTTAGCAGTGTTGCCGTGAGGCTTGGTAAAATATTGCTACTAAATGTGCTAAGAATTTCTTACAATAGGATGTTATTCGTGTTCTGGTCAGCTTTTGGTACGTGGTCAGCTAGTAGAACATTGACCCTATACCATCCCGATGTAGTGTTCTACACACTTTCACCTTTTAGAACCTAGCCATATTTCACTGAAAATCATTATTGCGAGGATTTTAAACTCTTATTATTTCCATGTTTGTATATTTTTTGTTGGGGGTATTTAGAATCATGAGACACTACTAAACCTATTTTTAAAATTCACTGACACGAAAGCTAAACTATTCCCAAGAGCCAAAATAATTGAGTTGACTGACAAAAGAGGAAGACCACGCAAACAAATTTGCGTCCAGGTTTAGTTTTAAATAATATTATTTTGTTTAAGTATAATAATTATTGGATGAATGTTCCATCCGGTGATTGGTCGAATTCCACTCCTAGAAGATCTGAGGCCGAAGCACGAATTTTTTGACGTGTACCTACTGTAAGCGTATCGTATCGTATTTTGGCGAATAGCCGTGTACTGACTGACGGAGCAGCCTCGCGAGGCTGCATATAAAATGTATGTCAAATAAACGGTGCCTCGCGAGGCTGCTCGCTCAGTCAGTACGCGGCTACTGAAAAATCGTAGATTCGTAATAACGCGTTGTCATTGGCCAACATTTTAAGGTACGCTTACTATAATTATGTCATGTCAAAATGTTCGTGCTTCGTGTGTTCTTTTCGAATATTTGAAAATACCCCTACTCGTACCTACTCATCTCTATTGTGGTATACTGGTATGTAATGGTTAAGTACCTTCTTCTAGAAATATATGACCCTATAATTCTAAAGGTGTGTCCAAATATTGCGCGGCGAGTGCGCGGCAGCAAACACGCGGCGTTGGCAAGATATTTCTGTCGCGCTCTAGTTAGGATAGGACTAAGCCGACGAATGTTTGCGCGGCAGTATTGCGCGGCACATGCAAGATATGCCGCGCGCTTCAATTGGTATCAGAATTAGAATGAAAACGGTTGAATGTCGCACAATGTGGTATTATTACTGATGAATTTTTCGTGTGCGGCAGAAACATGTCCAAACATAAACAATGACGAATGATTACTAAAATGTTCGCGCGTAGCACGTAGACTACGCGTGGCTGCCGCGCGCGGCAGCCGCGCCTGATTGCCGCGCAATGTTTGGATCCAGCTCAACACAATCAATCTATAAACTAGCGTGTTTCACATAACCTAATAATCTTAAATAATTAGAAAACATAAACAATATACATCCTGGTTTGAAACGCGATGTATGAAATTTTGCGGTTCCATGCTTCGAATAAATAATGTAGGTACGATACTGACAACTAAGTATTGTTTTCAGTATCAATATCAGAATGGGTAGTTACATATCTGTATCACGGTATCAGAAACTACACTATTAATCATCACTCTTAGCAGGAAGATAGACCATTTTCAGTAGCTCAATAGGCCTCCCACACAGAACACATTAGTTTCAAACACAGAGGAGTAAATCAACTAGATAGGGCAACGAGCGTGACGAGTGTCGCCCCAACTATGAGCAATTGCTCATCATGCTAATCTTATAAAGCTTGCTCCATCTTACACACATCTTGACACTTTATTCATTTTAAAACTCATAAAAAATACATTTTTTACTATAAAATTTAAAACATTATTAATCTACTATGTACAAAAATAATATAAAAAAACATTATAGTAAAAAATATATCCAAAATGGTGGACCACCGACCGCGGGGCAGGGCTCAAACGGTCGGTGGCTAGGGCTGCAGAGAGAGGAACCTCCGCACAATGCGTGCCGAGTCCAGGAGAGCCGCCTTCTGTATCTGACCCTTGATCCAGCTGCCTAGCGAGAGCCTCTTAAGGTATTGGTCAAGGCTCTTCGCTATCAGACCGTTCACTGAAACGACTATCGGAACGATAATTGTTGAGTCGACATCCCACATAGCGGTAATCTCGTGTGCCAAGTCAAGGTACTTGCTAAGCTTGTCCTTCTCGGCCTTCACGAGATTAGCGTCATGTGGGATGGTGATGTCAACAAGTATCGCCCGGCGTTCCGACCGGTCTACCAAGACGATATCTGGTTTATTCGCAAGAATAGTCCGGTCCGTGATGATAGAGCGGTCCCAGTAGAGCGTAGCACGACCATTTTCGAGAACCGGTACCGGTGCGTACTTATAGTACGGAACCTCTGGACCGACAAGGTCGTATTGGAGAGCAAGCTGCTGATGGATGATCTTTGCTACTTGGTTATGTCTGTGCAAGTATTCAGTGTTAGCGAGGTGCGAACAACCCAAAAGTATATGTCTGAGGGATTCACCGGGACGATGACAAGCTCTGCAAATGTCAACGGTTCCATCCTTCATGATATACTTTCGGTAGTTGTTCGTCTTTATTACCTCATCCATAATCGCACAGACAAAACCTTCGGTTTCCCCAAAGAGGTCACCGAAACGTAGCCAGTTCACGGATGCGAGTAGGTCTACATCAGGCCCTGTAAGGGCTTTGTAGAACCGTCCGTGCAGCTCCTTACTCTCCCATACAACCTTGCGGTCGAGGGCACTCAGCACCGTAGGTTTGTGCCAGTTCTCCTTAGCCAGTTATTATTATTATTATTATTGATTGCGTGGCTTTCATATCACTGCGGCCATGAAGACCTATTGTGATCGCCACTTCTATTCAAGTCGCCCCTTGAAGCGGGGCGTTTATAGTTCACAACTAAGCCCTACTGCTGACAGAAACCGTAGGACCTTTTTGGGTGTGAATTCTCTTAGCTCCTCTGGGCTTAAAGTGAATTTGCCCAGAATAGCGCTACGTTTGTGCATTAGTGGCCCACACTCTCCTAACAGATGAAGTGGCGATTCATCCGCCTCTTTGCAGAACCTGCAGGTTGGAGTGTCGCAAAGCCTCAACTTAAACATGTGCTTGTTAAGGCGACAATGTCCAGTTAAGGTTCTGACCATAATGCGTAGGTTGTTTCTGCTAAGCGCTAAGACTTGGTTGGTATACCGTTTGTCAAAGGCTCTAATTAACAGTTTGGAATGGTTCATGCCCGGAGAGTTATACCAGTATCTGGTTGACTCTTCGAAGCAGGAATCTGTTAGGTTTCTTTTGGCCAGACTTTTCGGTATGCCACAGAACGGTTCAGGACCCAGCTGTGTACCGTTCGATCCGGCCCTTGCAAGTTCATCGGCACACTCATTACCGTGAACTCCAGCATGACCTGGAACCCATCTTAGAACCACCCTGTTTTTTAGGCTCAGAGTGTTCAAACGTGTCAGACAGTCCTCTACTAGCTTGGACGTGATGACCTTCGAATCCAGGGCTAGAAGAGCTGCTTGACTGTCAGAATTTATATATATTGTTTGGTTGGAGTAGCGTTTCTGCAGATTAATGTATGCACATTCGAGAATGGCGTACACTTCCGCTTGGAAGACGGAGGCGTGTTTACCCAAGTTAATGCTTGCGCGAAACTTTGGTCGCTCTCCATAGACCCCGCATCCTACATCCAACCCAATTTTGGAACCATCCGTGTACCAGTTAAGGCACCCGGCCTCGCAGGGGAGCTGGTTGTTGAGCCAGTCTTCTCTAGAGGGCATTTCTACGGCGTAGTGTCTTTCAAAGACATACCGTGGAAGCATGACGTCCGATGTCATGCTTAGTATGCGTGATTCCATTGTTGAGTCCTGTAAGGATCTCAATTTATTAGATAACCAGTTTCTTCTGACCTGGGTATTTGCCCTGTACATGCTAGCTTTCGCCTCTTTAAGCAGAAATAAGTGAAGAGGCGGTAGGCCTAGCATTGCATCAAGCGCCAGCCCAGGGGAGGTGGACATGGCCCCGGAGGCCATCAGACACGCGGTCCTTTGTAGACTACCTAACTTTTTGATAACTGTCGACTGAAAGGCTTTGTCATACCATACCACAGAGGCGTATGTGATTATCGGCCTCACAACGGTGGTATATAGCCACAAGGAAATTCGGGGGTTGACGCCCCAGTTATTCCCCATCAGACGATTGCTAACTCCCAGGGCCATCTTAGCTTTTTGCAAGACGTTGCCTAGGTGAGTGTTCCACGTCAGTTTATGGTCGATAGTAACGCCAAGGTGTTCAGTACTTCAGTGGAAAAGTTGATTGGATTACCATTAAGAATTGGCTTTACAAGTTTGTCCAGCTTCTTCTTTTTGGTAAATGGCACAATCACTGTTTTTTCTGCATTGACTGAAAGACCGCTCTTGCCACACCAGTCACTGACAGTGTTTAGTCCTCTTTGCATGATGCTAGAGATGGTAGATTGGCAGAACCCCCTCACGACGATCACAAGGTCATCTGCATAGCCCTGCGCATCGATATGCAGGTCCGCTAATCTGTATAGGAGTTGATCCACAGCAAGAGTCCATAAAATAGGCGATAAAACTCCACCTTGGGGGCAGCCTCTAGCTGTGGATATCTCAATTGACGTTTGTTGAAGTGCTAACTTTGCTCCTCTATGATTGAGCATTCCCTCTATCCACCGCGTGACTGTTGGGTCGACATTCTTGTTTATCAATCCATTTGTCAGCAGGGAGGTTGGGGAATTGTCGAAAGCACCTTCAATATCAAGGAATGCACATAGTGCAATTTCCTTATCCTCCATAGCCTTTTCCACCCTATCAATGAGACTGCACAGAGCAGTCTCAGTGGATTTGCCTCTCCGATAAGCATGCTGGCTATGGTGGATGGGAGAAGTGACAAGTGCAACATCTCTAATATATCTGTCTACCATCTTAGTGTTTAAACACACTATGCCGAAATTACGCGACGGAAGTTCCCCAGCTGATTTTACGTTCCGACGTATTCGGCTGATATGACACACCATAAACGCCGAACTTACGCGGCAGAAATTCAGTTGCGTATCTTTTGTTTTTCCCCGCTCCAGATCTTCTTTGGCAGTTGAACCGAACCTCGGTCGCGTATAATGTGTGCTCTACCGCCGAATTGCCGCTGAACTTACGCCCGACCAAAGTTCGGTTGTACGTTATTATAACGCAACGTAATTTCAGCATAATGTGTAATCTGTAATTCAAATAGCATTGCAGGCGTAATCATGCCGAACTTTAGTCGCGTAACTTCAGCATAATATGTTTCGACACTTAGACCCCATCTTTACCTGTCCCAGGTGTGGTAGTGGTGAAACGCTTGACTATTTTCGGTGGTGGTTCCCCTTCTATAAGGTTTACTTTTCCGTGGTTTTAAACTATTCTTCAAATGCCATTTACCAACAATGTACCAATTTATTCTCTTATCTCTTATCTTGTTAGTGGTTAAATTGTAATGCTTTCGGTGGTACGTAGTTGTGGTGGCTTGTTATCATAGTAACAGCATGTTAATTGGGGCATCAAAATATTATAGGTAACGTTTCATTTATTTAATTTACCCGGTCAAAAAATAACGGGTAGCGGCTTATTAATAGATCTTCCATGTGTTGCACTGAAAAACCACGGGTGGCTACCGTGTGATCTAAACACAGTAAGGCAACAAACATCTGTTTATTGATTGAAATGTGTGGATAAATAAACAACACTTATTTTTTTAAAGCATATTGTGTGAACGTGGTTAAGTAAAATGTACACAAAAACTATATTTATAGCTGAAAAACATTGTACAATGGTGTTATGAATTTAAATTTAAAGTAAAAATTACAATAATATAAAAATTATAATCAAGCTTAAAAATCGGAATTAAATTAAAATTTAAATCAAAATATAAAAACATCGTGCAACAAACTGATAATACAAGAAAAATTTATTCCACTCAAAAACGTAAAGTTACATGGTACCTTACTTGTTGTGCTATTTCTAAGTTAACGTTAACGGCAAAACTATGTGGTTTAGACCTAAACTTTAGAGTACTTACTTACCTCCCGTGCTAGTTGAAAACTGTGTTACGGTTACGGCGAGAAAAATATGCTCTTCACCCCATTTGGTATCCAAAGTGTGCTAATTACTACAGTAGATACCCAAGAAACATGCAATAAAGGTCTGATTATAATATATTTTATTACTACAGTTTGAGGTCTCCTAAAGGACTTACTAAGTAACTAAGCAGGTAAGTTCAAAAATATAAGACAATAAAAAAAAAAATTCGACAACCTAGAAACAAACAACATTACATCAAACCACATGATAATGCATAGGATTTACAGGCATAATGCATTAATACTGAAATCGAAACAAGGCAAAGAAGATAAAGTTACGGGTTACTAAAAGATAGGTTACTGATAAAGGCAACTCAACTAAACATTGACTTGATTTGGTGTTTTACATGTTGGCATAACACAAGCTTTGCTTAGTTTAGGTCTAGATGATGCTGTATTAATATGTCTACAATAGCATTTTTTACATGTTTTTACATTTGACTGACATGATAGTATTTTATTCAACGCTGACACGATTATGATTAGCTAGTAATTCCCCATAAATAGTATAGCTCCAGATTATATAGAAGTTTAGTAAGAACTACTAATAAACTTTTGCATCTTTGTTCCAGCCAACAATCTACGAGAACTTCAACTCCATAGAAATGTTCCCGAACAAATTCCGCGAGTTCCTTCTATCGCCCGAGGTCGGATTCAGCAAGTGCGCGATCCTCGGTGTGCCGCAACATGCAAGCAAAGGCTTCCGGCGTCCGATACAGCTGTACGTGAAGGGGGATTTCACGCCTAGTAAAGCTTGTTGGTCGGATGCTCACGTGCCGTCGTCTCACCACAAGCCGACGGAAACGGAGCCGCCGCGAAGGCCGGTGTACGCTCCGGCGGCGCCTGCGTACCGGCCGAGCGACGACGCTCCGTCATGCGGCGCCGCCACCCCCTATTCGCCGAACCTGGACTGCTGTCTCGACGACTCACCGTTTTACAACCCTCGCAGCGACTCGTACGCGCCTTCGTACCAGCCGCCGCGACCGACGGTGTACGCGACGCTGCCCTCGCCTCTCGGCAGCGCGTCTCCTGCCGCGTCGCCGGCTGCCTCGCCCGCGCCGCACGCCTCGCCAGCGCCCGATCCCATGTCGGCGCGGGGCTTCGCCGAGCCGCGCCCGCACGATGACTAGACCTCGTCCGGACTGAAAATACTTCAATGAACATCAAACAAAATGTTCGATTGAATTCCAGGGTGTTGTGATCTTCGGGTGTCGATGAAGTTCATAGCGTGAATACAATATAATGAACTTAAAGTGATGTAAAAGCTATGTGATCTTTGTAATTTCTTGGATTTTTATGCATAAAAGTGATAAAGTGATAAACATCGTTCGAATCGGATCAGATGCATGATGTGAAAGTATGATATGATTGAATTCCTTGAAGTATTTTCGCCAGAACCCAGTTAATTTAAGCGTAACGCCGCAGAGCGGCACTTTGTCAATGAATCTAGAAATGGGGATGTGCTTTCAAATCATGTTGTTATTTATTGTTATAGCTCCTACGAGCGAGTCTGATCTGGTGCCTGTGTGTTCTGAGCCGTAGAGTCCGCTCGCCAGCAAAAGACCTGGTACGAGCGGCGTAGCACAGATCCCCTCTTTCTATTCACTTATTATCTCGAATTTGGACTGATAATATAATAGTAGTTTTAAGCATAATATTTAACGCAGGACAAATTCGCAGGACTCACAGGCGGGCACATCGCTTTCTCATTTCTGGGTTTATGTCTCCCGCCTTTCGTATTTTGATGTAAATATCGTTTTAGACCCCATAGGATTATGTTCGATAGGCTGAAAGTATTTTATAATATTATACTCGTGCATTAATCTATTCAAGAGATTTTATTTCATTCCAAAACCCTAAATAAGTCAATTAGTAAGCTCCACACACACCGGACATAACTTTGTTGGTTGGACTCATTGAATTAAGTCGAATGTAGGGTTCAGTCCATACTGATTACATTTACCCTCCAAACTTTGTTTGCGGTAATGCAGATAGGCTTTGAGCAAACAGCGCATACAACTTTTATGCAACTTTTATTTTAATCTGCTGATACGAGTATGTCAAATGTTCAAAGAAGGCGTTCGGTAAAGCCCGCGGTCAGTAAAAACATCTACTGTTCATAATCTAATTGATTCGCTTTAGAAAATAGTGGTATTGGTAATATTTAGAAAATACTCTATTAATGTTATTTAGCCATATCCCAGTGCAGGGCAAAGGCCTCCTCTCTTTCCACTCCTAGCCTCCTAGCCTAGCCTATGGGTCTTCCATGTCGCTGTCTGGTGTTGGGTGTATGGTGTGGTTTTTACACAGAACATTCGGCCCAGTTCCACTTTAAGATGGTGGCTTTGTGACCAACACCGTCGATTTGTTTTGGAGCGCAGTATGCTGTTTCTCATGCGGTCAAACAAATTTACTGCCAAGATACTGCGCTCCCTCCTTTGCTCGCTGGCACACCTTTTTTATGTTTAACAAAGGCCAATAATGTGCGCCATATGGATAGGAAGAACGCACAGCATGTCCAGGAGTTGCCTTTTTAGGGATAGTGGTAGTTTACTCTTCATCAGTTCTTTCATTGACCAAAAGCAGGCGTTCATTCATTCTCCAGGCGTTCTCCGTGCGTCTTGCAACCTTGCTGGCTTATCTCGCCTGTTGTAAAGAAACTATTTCGCCAAGATAACCTAGATGACCTATTCCATAACTAACTTTATAGACGTCCGCAAAGGTCACGATGAGCCGACAATTTCATTACCCTGCTTACCTCTATTACATAAACTTACCCAGTTCGTCTTATATCTCCCGTTTAATAAAGGGCCACAGTAGGTAGGTAAATAATTTACGGCACAATCGTTATGGCGAATTTAATAAAGAGCAACATATTCCAACAGTATCCGGGTGAGGCAATAGCACGTAGAATAGACGACATTATATTATGGACTGGTAAATAACAAACAACTTAACTAAACAAAGGTAAGTTGGTAAAGTATGTGCAGTTTTCTATACTTAGTGTTTCCTAATCCTTGAACAGTATCTTAGTATTTGGTATTAGGTAGGTAGGTACATTTATTCTGTGTCTTAGTCAATATTCTAATAATTTCTCTGACTTTGACTGTGGTAAATAAGTACCTACTGTGTGTGGTGGCGTGGCGGTAATAAGTAGGTACCTACCTTTTAAAAAACAGATTACAGCTTATTTGGCATGAACTTTATGCTTTATGCCTCTAATTCCTCTGTAACTATAATTATGGTTAATAAATATAAGTAATTCATAGAGCCAACACAGATACGCGCAGGTCGATAGTATATCATCGGGATCAGAACCATAAATCTCAAATGGAGTTCGGGAAACCTAGCAAAACGTGGTGATGGCTACTGGAGTAAAGCCTTGATCGAGTTAGGCCCGAGTCTAGGGAGGACGAACAGTGAAAGCCTCTGGGAATACCTGGATGTGACACTACAAAGGCTGGATAAAACTAAGGAAACGAGACCATTGCAGTCCATGATCACACACTGCTGGGTGATTACGGTTAGATTCCGGCGGGCGGCTGAGTGAAATGATGATATACCATATTGACGACCTCTGTGGCGCAGTGAACGAAGGCCTGCCTGGGACGCGGAAAGTTGCGGGTTCGATTCCCGCTGTGGGACAAATGTTTGCATATTCTGCAGATATTTATTTGGAGTCTGGGTGTTTTCTATTATGTTTGTATTTACAAAAAAAAGAACAAAAAATGTGTTGATTGGAAACTCCATTTGGCGAGTAAATATACCTAGGCTGCATATAGGTAAGGTACATCTTCCTAACAAACTCTCTGGCATCTGGTATCTTCTTTATTTATAAATAGGTATATCACATAATAATACCACATAATACTGAGTATAAATAGGTAGGTACTACTCAGGTATTAGTGGTTAAACTTAGGCTTTAAGTTAGCTTTTCACGTAATTATGTAACCTTTAGTATCTTCTATAAGTCTACAGAATGTCAAATAGGTTCAAATACCTTCCTAATCTCTTGAAGGCTCAGATTATGATTAAAATGTCTCGAGTTGTACAAAACTCAATTTCGTAAATAAATTTGAAAGCAATCTCTCGAGCGTAGGAATGATATTAACTCATATGCGAGCATCTTTCAGCATCTACAGTGATAAAACAACATCGGTGTGTGATTACAACCTACTTTTAAGGGGCCCATCTTCAAGCGAAATTACATTGGTTGTTTTGGAAGCGAAGTTTCTATAAAAATGAGAGGGATTACCGGTAATGGATCCTATTTCATAACTTGCTCGATTCCAATAATCCTGGTACGGGGTTTGGCATACGTCCAATCCTATTTTAAATTACCATGTATAGTAGTATCGCCATAACTACCTACTATAAAACATGCCGGAGAATTCCAACTTGAAATTACCTACCAACGTACCAACCTACAGATACCTACCTTGGTGGGTAGACAGATAGGTGTCTGGGTACTTCCTGCAATGCGATCGTAATTAAGAAGATACATAACTGTAATAATCAGTATGCTTGTAAGTAATTAAAATAGCAAGTTTAACCTTTTGAGCGCCACGCCCCAAACGCATTCCCGTGTCATCTACGCCAAAGCACAAAGTGAACAATAGTAGATTGTTTTACAAGGGACTAAACCATCCCATTATATACGAGGAGGATGACAAGACCGAGTTATAATGGGTGGTTTTGGCCCGAGTAAAACACTCTACTTTTCACTTCGATTGCGAGAAAATAATTCAAAATTAGACAATTTTCAGAAATTTTATTAAAAATTAATCAACCTTCATAAAACATCACCAAGACGGTTCTATTTTCAAAAAAAAGATTGACGGAGCACCAAGAAGTCGAGTTTTTATGTAAGAGAACGAATGCTTTGTACGGGCTGATGATTTTAGACAAAAATTAAAAAGAAAAAATACTTTTTAGCCCGAGGTATTAAACTCGAGTTTTAGGCCCGCTAAGCTACACTATTATGATACACTTTTTGAGCAAGAGAAGTGAAAAAATTTTTGTAAGCCGGGTTTTTTGTCAACTATAGACGACGTTGGCGCTGAGGACCCGCAAGTGTTTGTCACGTATAGATGACTATGGCGCTCAAAAAGTTAAAAAAACCGACGCGGATAATGTCTAAGAATAAGTTTTCGTAGAGCACTTTCGGATTTTTCCTGGAACAGCCAAGTAAGCCTTTTGTTTCTCATCTAAACAAAAGGTGTATGTACAGCTATGTAAGCTGATAGTGTATTTTATTCGCATGTAAACAACGTGAACATTACCAGAGTAATTATCGCTCCCTTCTACTACGTTCTAATTACGTACACCTACGCTTGCTACGTCGTAACAGATTCAGGTCCGTGGTCGCAGCAAAATTCGAAAACTTTCTTGGTTTACCTTAAAGAGCTCAAATTTAATGTCCGTTTTTTGGAAATTACGCAACTGGTTTTAAGTAGAAACTGAATCGAACAACGTAGGTAATGTAATCTTCTTGCAGATTGCAATAATTATCACTCAAAACTTTGAGGTAATTAACGAAAAAGGTGCTTCAAAATTGAGCTCGATATAGTATACTATACAGGTTTTCGAATTGTGCAACTCGTACTAGGCCCTTTGATCTATTATGTCCTCCCCCCGAAGTTGGCTGAAAGTGCTAAAAAAAGCGAAGCAGTTTCAAAGAGGTTTAATATTAAGTCAATGCATAGTTTCTATGTTTGGTCGGATTGTAGATACAGACTATGTTTGGTTGAATCGTTTACTGAATCTGACTTCAGCGGGACATAGATCCGATAAGAGTTATTATGAAACGTCGCGACATTCAGTCATTAGATTAGTCGGCTACATTTGGTTGTGCTAAAATCATATAATACTAGCTTCCGCCCGCGGCTTCGCTATCGTGGTACCGAGGTAAAAAGTAGATCTATGTATGTATTTATGCTTCAAACTATGTATATTCCATTTTTCATTCAAATCCGTTTAGCCATTACAGAGTTGAGTGGGGACAAACATACACACAAACTTTCGCATTTAAGTATAATATTATTGTGATAATTTTCAATTTTATAAGTTCTTTATTTAATTTAATAAGTATACTTAATAGGTTATATTTTCCTAGAAATGTACAATCAGTAGTAAATTATACAGGTACGTTTTTAAGCATCTTTGCTTATCAAAACTTTTGAAAATAATGTAAATTCTAAGGTATACGTTACCTGTAAGAATTTAAACATATTAAGAAATTAAGTAGGTACGAATGGGTTAATGTAAGCTGGGAAAGCTCGCCCCATCGTCGACCTCATCCTTGCCTATGCAAGCCTCGAGGTCAAGAGCTGGCCCATAATAAATAAAAAAAAACCTTTGTGACGATTATTGTGATGGGTATTTTTTATAAGGGTTGTTCCTTTTAGTTTTAGTGCACCCAACCGCCCCGGTACACGACAAAATGCTGCCTACATTCTTAGATTTGCTACATCTATTTAATTTTGCTTTATTCTTCTTGTACCCTTTCATCACGCTGACAGCTTAACATGTGTTTTTGGGTAAATGTACCTACTTTCTCAACAAGAATCTCAAGTTACACGTTAAATGGAAGGTTAGATCAGATACAAAAGAGCAAATGGATCTCCTATTATGTTAAAAGTGTGAAATAAATAAACACATTTTGTGACTCTGAAAACGGGTTGAAATGTGAATAACTTGGAGGTTAGGTTATTCGTATAAATCGGTAGGTATTTACTTATGCCTAAGATACGATATTCAATTAGAAATAGTAGGTAGTACATTCCGATCCATTACTTTGAAAATATACACCACTAACTCAAAATAATACCTACTTACCTACCCGCTTTGTAAATTGAGGCTGGATCACGTTCCGCCGAGCAACACTTAGCAGAATTATAATTTTGCCCAAAAATTACTTTACCATTTATCGTAATACCTTACCTAATGTATAGTACGTAGACACTGGATTTCAATACGAATAATAATATTTTTATTTCAGGCAACTTATCACGTATTTATGTAGGTACATCAATAAGCCCATAACTAAACTATTTTTTTTATATTTATTCCATGTTAAATCACATAATTAGGTAGCTAATGTTCAGAAATTTAACTCTAAATTTTCTAATTTTCCTTTCGGCCAAAGAAAAGAAGAAAAAAAGCATGAGAATTATACTGTACAAATTCAATCCTATCTACTTCGTATGTCGGTAATGAGCTAGTGGGTAACTCTGGTGTCGGAGTTTTCAGTCCGCCCGAAGGCCTCCGTGACTGAAAAAGCCGGGACCAATTGCCGGAGGACGAATTGCCCATACAAACGTAATGCCAAAATGATTTCTAATTCAAGCATATTACCACTATATTGTTGTTTTATTTGTATTTCAATAATATTTATCTAGATTCCTGGATAGTTTTTTTTTTACAAAATACTTACATAAAATGAAATAATAGCATTTAGCACATTTTTATTTATGCCAAAATTGACCACTTTTCTTCCTCTGCGTTGTCTCTACGTGCTTCCGTTGCGAGCGAGGGTCGCCGCAGTCTTAAACGTGCCTTCCAAAGCACAAATTTTAATAAATTCAAGTGACTTAATACATCCAGATTATATTATATTAGGCTTGGGCTCAGAAGTCTTAAGTATATTTAATAGGAATGTTCACCAAAAGGGAACCCACTTTTACAGTCCGATTCACACTGTGCTCATATTATTCTATGCTAAGGCACCTAAGGGTAGGTAGACTTGAATAAACTGGAATAAGCCTAAGTCAAGGGGGGTCAATGAGAGCGTATGAAGCAAAGCATGTTAGATCAGTATGATCAAGAAATACCGCTGGCTCCGAAACCGTTTTTGAGGTTCGATCGCCGGTCCACGTGCTGGGGTTTAAAACAGTAAAATAGAAAACAATTTATACATTTACGTAGTATGACCTAAACTCACCCGACTGCCACAACTCCTGGTGATCATGCACTGCATAGATTTCAGTCTTTTAATGATTTTAAATATTTTTTTGTTACGCTTACAAGGGCCGGCCTACCATGTTATTTCCGCAGGAGCGTAGCAAGTGGAATTCGTGGTTTTTATTCTTCCTCTCCGAAAAAAGGCGTACCAATAAGTCACGCCTCTTTTTCAGTGGGGAAGGCAAAGAGCACGGATTACTTACGTTATGCAGGTGTACACTAAACCATTAAACCATTTCCATGCGTAACTATTATGTTGTAGTTGTTACCCACACTGACCTCCTAGGTTACCCAGTAGCTTTATCCATTAGCCGCGTACACACACTTAAACTAAAATTGAATTATGAACTAAGGTAAAGTTTTGATTTCGAATTAATCTTTTAATTAAGGGTAGGTACAAACTCAACAGATCAACTGAGATTCAATTAATATTGGGTTCTCTGAATAATTGTAGATAACTTGAGGCATCTCTGAGGGGTATTACAGAACATTTAGTAAGTACATTTACTATAGGATTTATTGAGTAAGCCTTGATGAAGCAAGTAGGAATTAACTTATTACTTAAATGTTTTATATCATCATCATCATCAACAACATTTCCCGGCCCTTAACCAACTCTAAGTGGGAGCGTTCGTTTGCGTTTGGTCATAGCTCATAGGGAATAAGGGCCCAGTGCTGCCTACCCGTCATGCCATGACTCATAAACATAACATAACATATGGAGCCGAAACGTGGACACTCACAGTACGGCTGGTTCACCAGTTTAAAGTCGCGATCATCATCATCATCAACAACATTTCCCGGCCCTTAACCAACTCTAAGTGGGAGCGTTCGTTTGCGTTTGGTCATAGCTCATAGGGAATAAGGGCCCAGTGCTGCCTACCCGTCATGACATGACTCATAAACATAACATAACATATGGAGCCGAAACGTAGACACTCACAGTACGGCTAGTTCACCAGTTTAAAGTCGCTCAACGAGCTACGGAACGACGAGCTACGTCCCGTTTGTTAGTTAGCAGGGTGCAGCACGGGCAGGTGAGGTGTGCTTGTTTTACGAAGATGGTAATTGGAAATCCTTTCATCACGTGTAGGTATCTATTATCCAGTCTTGACTGCAATTAAATATCTTGCACTATCTTGTATCGTTGACGAGATGAGAGACGGGAGTTTGAAGGGAGAGTGTATTTTTCGTACATTTGCACTAACTTGAGCTATAGTCCATTATGTGAATATGCTCTAAGGTAAAAAGAACAATCCCAGTTGACCGTGCCTACTTTATATCCTGCATTATGATAATTTCGTCATGGTGGATATTGGACATTCAAAGTTATGTTCAAATTCTATTTGAATATTTTTGTCCGCGTCACTTGCCGCGGGGGATAGGATTGGTTACAATTTCTATTGGAGAAAGGAAAATGGAATACATTTTGAAAAATCGATTAGGTAAGTAAAAGAGATGTTTCCACCGGCGCTTAATACAATGTTTCTCAGACTGATATACCACTTAGGTATAGGGGGTGTTTAGTGTAATGTCGGATGAACACGCTCATCTAAACGCCACGACTCCACGAGACAATTCGAGTACGAGTGTGTACAGTTTCTTCCGCAGCGGGCATCCGGAGTTTAATTGATACAACGAGTGTATATAATGTATATGAATATATGCTCTAGTGTCGAGCGCACGTGAGGCGACGAGACTAGGGTGTACATACCTACACCCACCATAAGGAAGTGCTTAGAAGGGAGGATTAGGTCCCGGAAGGAGTCATCTCCTCGGATTCATGATGCTAAACGCTTCTAGAGTAAAAAAGTAAAGTATATACTAGCTAAATTATTATGTGTTTGAGCAGTTGATTTAGCTGATTTTCAATAACCTCCTCGCGGGATAATACTTAGGTATATTTACGTAATATTCTAGACACCTTAGATATTGTAGGTACCTACCTAATAAGTACCTACCTATTTATTTAAAAGCGATTCGCATCAGTAAGTATGTCGTACGAACGTCGATGTTCGAGTGCGAAACAGGCTCTACTAATGCAAAAAGTTGTCACGTGTGCATATCTGTATAATATTTAGAGACATTCCTCTGATGCTTAGATAACTCTTTATTGAGAACCACATTAATATAAAAAATAGTAACAGTCTAAGCAATCCTGCAAGCTGAAAGCAATCTTTTCCAGGAAACCATAAGAAGTCCTTTTCGAGAAAAGTCGTTTATTTTAAATTTTAATAATCTAAGGATAGAGATTTATGTAGCATGAAATAGTATGACTGACTCGTTCCCTAGATAAGTAGCTAACTTCGATTCAATATCCGTTTGACCCATGCTCAATGCCGGGTAAGAACCGAACTTGATCCTATTACTTATTTGGAACCCAATTTGCGCCTTTTCATTCAAAGCTACGTCTATACCACCTCTAGTTTAAGATCCCAAACGATTTATCTGTTTATTTTATTTTGAATTGCAAATTACGGTACGCACGGTCTGGCGATCCCCAATTATGCTTAGTGAAATCACTCCATTTCATAGTTTTGTTTTCTTACAAAAGGTAATAGCAGTGCAATTTAAAACCGGAAGAAGTAAATAGCGGAATTCGCTCCCAAATTCTGAGACAAAAAATACACCCTCGATTACAAAGACTAGCGAATGTTTTCGTATTGTGACGTAAAATTTTGACCAATGAGAAAGCGAAGATCAAATTAACGCGTTGTCATTGGCCTAAATTTTTCCAAAATTGTCGTGTTTTTTTTTTAAATATTCGTGATCGCTCTATAGGTATTGAGTCACTTTCAACCGATTGAGAGCGCATATCGATCGTAAATAAAATTATCGTCTGAACATCCCTTCCAAGCTTTTAACAGTACTTACCTAATCCTATAACATCGTGTAAGTAGGTACCTATTATAAGATTAACTATAAAAACTCGAATACTTACTTAGGTACCTACTTGTCTGGAAAGAGTATGTAACGATGAAGAATGTACAGCTGAGATGAATTGACTGCTACCAGTTGGCAATTTGCCCACTGGAGTTGAAATTGTCTTGAGAGTAAAATATAGAGATCCAGTAACTGTAATAACGGGAAAGTCAATAAAACAAACTTAAAAGAAACCAAAACACGTGCTGCACTGAATCTTATTAGATCGCTGCATTTTATTTTACGGCTTCGGGAACCTAAACCAATCAAGTAGCAAGATGAATAAATTAATTGAGAAGGACTTCGGTTTTTTTTATCAAAAACCTTCAGCGAGTAACTCTTTTGAGAAACGGCCCAACAAAAGCTATCCAATTAGTTTTAAATGAAGTTTCTCATGAAACGTTCAGTTCAAATGCCGGGGATGTAAAACCAGCAGTTTATTATCTTTTTAAGGTTCTTTAGCCAATCAAATAAGCCATAAAAGTGATTTATTTTAGTATCTACTTATCCTACGTTTGTCAAAGTTTATGCTGTCTGTACTGAATTTTCACACTTATCAAGATGTGCATGAAACATCCAAGTAACACCTCTATGCCGCTGTTAAGTTGTATTGTACCTTCAAATATTACAAATAAATTTTCATATCTGAGCAAATTTTTGAATCTCATAAAACTCATGGTACTTATTACTGGCCAAAAGTTTACTAATATTAAGTCAATGTTATCAAAACAACGTAAGTAGAATTTATTGAACTTGACTAATGTTTTTTAAATACATCAAAAGGAACATACTAACTATTTGCGTGTGACAAATTCTCGGTCTGCCTTCGAATTGGAATGTGTAATTTATACCTACCAGACTCTAAAGGTAGGTCCACACTTGTGACATTTGACCGAACATTATCGTCACAGTATCAGAAAAACATGTCAGTACCGATAATGTGGACGTATTTTGTTACACGAATAATTGTCTCAAGCTGCAGTTATGATTCAATCCATTCCGAATACTGAAAGCACATAATATGCGGCAGGACAATGTACGGAGTAACGATCTACGAGCCGGGTCCAGTGTGGACGCTGGTCTGTCGATTCATCGAAACTCGGTTTTTTCATAGAATGTTCGCTATTGTCCGCTTGACCAGGATACATTCACATTTGCGTTTATGACACGCGTCTATATACTCCAGATGACACAGATACAGACACGGGGTTGGAGTGGATCACCACTGCCTGGTGTTCGGAGCTTAAATGATACCACCCATCGACTCCTGTAGCGATGCTATGCCATGCCAGTCTAGTTCGACATCATGCGTCTACTCTTTATAAGATTTCATCGTATGTGGTTTTCGACCGTGTCAACACAACTATAAAGACCGTCCACATTTAGCGTAACATGTCGATGTGTAGCGATGCCACGTAGTCCGGTCCGTTGCCATGTCACAAGTCTGGACCCACCTTTGTGTAACATCAGTAGAATATCATGTGATACCCATAAATGTATTGAGTATATGTTATGTATGTCAGTAAGTAGTTCTTCCTCCATGTTTCCTGTAGTTACCAAAACAGTGAAAGTTGCTGAACTTAAATCTATGCATGAACCCGTCACGTACTTAGCTGCTTTATTTTATTCAGTTTTGTTATTTTACCTACCCCTTTCTAGATTAATCATAAACATAAGCCTGAAATATTCCAACAGCTGATACCTCGTGCTATAAATTACTCTAGCCATTTTATAAGTAATCCACAACACGCGTCAAGCAGATGGGGAAAGTTAGATTCATGCTCATTTTTTTGGTTCTATGACTTGCACTACCTACCTACTACGCTTTGGTATCGCGCTTAGATGTCCTACTTAATTGGATACAAGGTGAGTTTGAATTTCTATGTTATCCCGAAATGGGGTAATTTGGAACATGGCTGTCCACAAGTTATGAGAACCTCAGTTAAAAATACATAATTCTAAACTTTTCTCCAAAAAATTTAAGAGTACCTTTGTGTTGTGCGTCGTAGACCTAAAGTTAAGGCAGAGTTATAAATACGATCATCACTATGTCAAGGAAAAAGCTGACAAAATCAGTTTTAGGGTTGCCTCACAAGTCCTTGAGTTAAATTATTGCGAACCTAACCTTACATGCTAGTTCTAAAATGAAAAAAAAAAACTACAAAATTTGAAAAGTTTTTATACATAATTCGGGAGTAGATTCAACCCTATTCGGGATAACATACATACGAGTTTAGGGAAACTCAGTGCGTAGGAAGTAGATGCATTGACGTACGCGCGTCTTGTCAAGTGTGCACCAAACGCGCGTTGTCAGTACGTCGATCGTCGAGCTAAGGTTTTTAGCTATTGGTGATTCATTGTTTGATTTAAAGGAGCTGTCCCTTTTTTATAGATAGAGATTAACAGCCTGCTCACATTGGACGACAAACGTCAGCCATTTGACGCTACGACAAGCAAGACAAGTCAAGGGGACAATTTTCATACATTTTGTTCAAAGCTCTGCACACACGGCGACAATCGCGACAGCAAGATATGACAGACGCTCGCGACTAAGCGCGACGACAAAGCGTCGTGTTTGCGAGGTCTGTAAATGAGAATGAGTTAATTATAACTCGTTTTAGAAACCACCACAGCGTGTAGGTACCCGAAGCCCAATAGTGTACCTATTAGTTTCTATGTTCTCCGGGTTTGGCCGTAATTCAACTTTGTTACCAGTATCTCATTCCACCATAACTTATTAAGTTTCAGAGGCTTAGACCGTAGATCTAAAATAATATACGAGGCAAATATCCTAGCCTCTTAGGTCTGCATCCTGAATTATGGACATTGTTCATTAATTTATTATTAAGATCATCACAATGCTGTGCGTGAAAGATGAAATACTTTCTTCATACTTACATTATCATTATAAAGAAGTTCGAACAACAAAGAGGCCCGCCTGAGACGCAGAAGATTGCGGGTTCGATTCCCGCTACGGGACAAATGTTTGCGTGTTCTGCAGATATTTGTCTCGGGTCTGGGTGTTTTCTATGTATGATTTGTATGTATTTAAAAAAAAATATTCTTAAGTAGTATATCAATCATGTGGTTCCCATAATAGGTACAAGCTCTGCTTAGTTTGGGGCTACATGATGCTGTGTGATAACGTCTAGCAATATCTATCTATCATTCTAACTTATAAATAATAATCGTTTTAAATTCAAGTAGTAGGTATTACTACACTTTATCCCGAGGTGTTCCCAGTAAGTACCTACAATATCAAGATTTTGTAAGAAAGACATATAAATTTCATGCAGCTCTTAACTTTTCACAGCTAGAGGTCTTCAAGATTCATAACGGGTCGTTATATTTTTTGTATTCAAAGAACAAGGGACTTGTAACATCTTCCGAGGGACGAATCAAAAGTGGAAAGCACAATGAAAATGTCCTTTTCGAAAGCTTTTCTTGGGGTTGGTTTTAAAATCTTAATTTTTTATGTAGAGTTTTCGAGTGTTTGAGTGGTTACAGCTATATCAACTCTCGATGGAAGAATCGTGCCAATGTCATGAATTGTGTTTAGGTCACTATTCGAATGCATTGTACGTAGTGTATATTATATATAATTCGCATTTAGGTGGTAGTATGAGGACCTTGGCCTTCCATAAAACTAGGTATATTGGCCCTTGAATGTCAGGTATGATGATGTATGAAGTAAACCAGCAAAGAAAGCTTTTAATTGAATGTTTTTTAAGCTTTGGTATCAAGTTATTTGAACAAATTTAAACTATTATTATTATTAGGAGGCCTACACTCTTTGTGGACTACTATATGCTGATGATCATGAGTATGAAATTCTATTTAAAGTTTTCGAATTAGTTTAGACTTGAACCCAAATGATAATTAAGTTAGATGGCAAAAAACTAATTATGTATAAGAAAGTAAGCACTCATAGCGTAGTAGTATTTAAATAAATACATACCTATGAAAACGTGAGCAAAATTCAGAAAAACATTCATGTGAGTTGTAAAAGATAGAGGAACATAGAGTTTGCCACTTTCAGTCTTATTATGTTCACTTCATATTTATCTTCGGATAAGTATTTTAATTTTCGTTTTTTTTTTTGGTTGAAATTGTAAACCTACGCCCTGGCCTATATGATAATAGATACGCGCTAGCTCGTCAAAACTAACGAATTTATTTGAACAATGTTATGGCTGTTTTTATATTTTTTTATTTCGAAGCACGTACCGCATGCACTATTAACACAAAATGTTGAATCATATTAGCATTTTACGGTACGCTATAAACGAGTAATATAGGTCCCTATGATTTTCAGTGGAATGTTTTACTTACAAAGCGTTGTTTACTATGTTCATATTTCGGAATATTAGTACATAGTTATCAGTTCACTGTTGGATTTAAGCCTCCCGTAACAAGATGGGTGATATGCCCATAATCCCCCGGGCGGGTGGGCATGTGAGTAGAGGATAGTCGGCGACCAGAGGATTTAGAAAATTTTGCTGTGCCTGTGTTAGGTTACGCTATGCCGTAATCAGCTGGCTGCCAGAGCCCCGTTTGTTGGTTAGCAGGGTGCACCACGGGCCGGTGAGGTACCAACCTCAAGGCATTCCATTTTCAAGGCAAGGAAGGATTCCATTTTCATCTTAGTTACCTATGGCTTGAAAATGGAATCCCTTACACTTCAAGTAGATTTGTATTATCTACACTAATATTATAAAGAGGTTTTTTTTTATGTTTGTGTGTGTATGTTTGTAATGAATAAACTCAAAAACTACTGTGCCGATTTCAAAAATTCTTTCACCATTGGAAAGCTACGTTCACCCTGAGTAACATTAACTATATTTATTGCTAGAAAAGATTAGGGATCCTTACTAAAACCCGTGCGAAGCCGGGACGGGCCGTTAGTTATTTATATTTATTTTATAAAAACACAGGTAGGCATAACTGATAGATTCCAATGCGCCCAGAAGATAAATAATAAAATAAGAGAAAAATAGAGCAATTTGAACAGAAAAAAACACACAACCTAAACAAATACATACAATATACATAGGTAAAACATCAAATATTACAGGAAAATGATAAAATGAATTGATAAATTAAACGTTAAAAATACAAATAATATAATAAAATGTCAAAAATTTAATTTCAAAAATATTATTTTAAAAAAAGAAAAAATTGAAGTACTAAATTAAAATTCTTAATAATAATTTAAAAATAAAGTTAACAGGCGATAGATATAAAAATAACAAAATAGTTAGGATCTAATTATATGCATGTTCCGTTGGTGTAAAGTGATAAGTAATCTTAAAGTATTTTTTTTCATCTGAGATAAGTATTTTTATTAGTAAATTGGACATTGCACGTCAAATAAATGAGCTGGGTAAAAAGTGTACTAAGCCGTGACGTCACGTAGAACTTAAACTCACTATTATCTTTATCGCTAATTCTTAATTAACATATAAAGTATGTACCTAAAGTATTATTTTAATGGCATGAAATAAATGACCATAGTGTGATTTCAATAACATGGGTAACAATAAATTCCACCGTATTACAGCCATGAACAACAAATTTCGATATTAGGGTGACGTTACCGAACCGGTCAAACGAACCCTTATGGTGCCTCTTTGTCCGTCCGTACGTGTCAGCAGTTTAGTCCGTGTGACAGACGGTCACAGCAGATTATTTCAGGAACTTCCTACATAAGTTACCACTTAAAATCACTAACCCAATAAGATTGCCAGTAAACAAATAAAAAAATATTTTCTTTTTCATCCCCAAAGGGTCCAAAATAAGAAATGTCAAAATTTCAAACTGGTGTCAAAAGGTGCGTTTAAAGCAGTTTTTTTTCTTTATACGATGCATGGTTTTCATTTTATGATCAAAATTGTCCAAAAAATTACCATAATCCCCATACCTTATTTGCCCATTCTAAAACCGTACATTTTCTATTTTACCTTAGAAAGTACCGTTTTTAATTACGAAGAAAACTTACTAATTAGTAACGCACGCCATTGACGTCACCCGCGGTAGGCGAGTCAACTCGCACTTAACTGGTCTTGTTTATTTATGATCCATCATTTTGCTTTTCACAATATATTTTTGTTAAAAACAACATCAATCTTTATAAAACCTGACCACTCACTATTCTAAATAAAGTAAATGCATAAAATATTTTTTGATGTTTTGCTCAGATCGTCAACTAGTGGTTCTCTATAACCAAACAAAAAGAGTTGTGGTACCGGACCACATTATTCTGTCCATAGATTTAGTATATTACCAGAAATGAAAAAAAATCTAACCTCTTTGGTTCTGTCACATTCATGCCTCCTCGACATATATAACATACGAGTAATATAATACTGTAGATAGGTACTTGAAGCTTACGCTTACGCTTTACACTTGATTGGCCTGGAGGGTACAATAGGATGTATGATACGCGTTATGTTATTATTATTTGTATACCTACTTACTAATCATTTCATAACGATAGTTCGTAGAAAATAGTGATATTACTTGAGTACCTACTATGCTACTTTTTCAAGCAGAATTAAGTATGTCCTACATTGGGTCATGGACAAGGCAATATTTACGTACCTAGGATTAAGAAGTAATACAAGAACAACAATACCAGCCTATTAAGTCCACTGCAGGACATAGGCCTCCACTAGTAAAAGAGGGGGATATGCCCATAATCCCCATGCTGGGCATGCGGGTTGGGGATCGCAAGGTACAGCTTCTCGGACCACCAACGCCCAGCTGACGATATCCCATCATAGCTGTGCTATCCTCTATCCCCATCATAGCTGTGCTCATAAGCCGTGCTATCCCGCAATCAGCCGGCCGCCAGAGCCTCGTTTGTTATACAGCAAGGTGCACCACGGGCAGGTGAGGTTGGCTTGGCTTCTGAAGACGGAGTTTACTACCCTTTACTACCCTCATGTAAATGTAAATAGTTAAATAAATAATTTACGGACATCTCACACACTACCAACTGATCCCAAATTAGCAAGAGTCTGTTCTATGTATCAGAGACTAATAAAAATTCACAGATACTCATAAAAAACACAAATGTTTGTCCTTGGCGGGAATTGAACCCGTGACCTGCAGGCAGAGCTTCTACCAACTGAGCTATGAGGCTATTTAAGTCAATGTCCTTTAATGGTTTTGTAAAATATCTCGAATAACTACACAAGACTGTATGAGAAGCTTTTTAAATATAGTTAAATCCACCACGTCTCTTTTATGACAAATCGAATATCCACCAAAACATTTTGTCCTCTCGTCACATTCGCAGGATTTAACGGCTTTGAATATGGATCATCAGATTTGTGAATTCGATACACATTTTAAAAGCTTTAGAAATTTTGGTATGGCTGATAAATAATAATCACGCTAGTATTATAAATGTGAAAGTTTGTGGTCGCTTCACTCTGTAACGGCTGATCGGATTTGGCTGAAACTTGGAATATGCATAGTTTATGACCTGCATTAAAACATAGGTTACATAAACTTAGTTAAAAAACTAAGAATCTATCTCTCTCTAGCTTAACATTTTATTTCTACTTAACTATTCTAAGAGGGATAGAATATAAGAATGTGTCCAACTATGTAGTACTCGTAATATTCTCGGTAACTGGGAAAGGATATTTGAGAAGCAAAAAACACGATATAAGCTCTGTCCATACGAATTTTCAGAAGAGGTTGAGAGAGAACAGACGATATTATACTTATGAGTAGGTTCTTTTACGAAATAAATATTCCGTTATACAGTTCTATTATTTTCAGTACTTGAACGTTGGACTCGAAATTCTTGAGCTTTGTTGCCGGAAGTCTACTCAATAATTTAATTTTTATAGATACTTGGTCTCAATCAATAAATAACTGGATGACTCGTTATAATATAGCTAATATTTGGAATTAGATCAGTTTACCATGGGGAAGGTCTATGTCCAGCAGTGGACTGCTAAATATTGATGATGATGAGTCTATCATTTTTCGTTTCATCATTCATATATAACCTGCAACCACGCCCACGAACGAATATCCACAGAATATGGTTATAAAATAAATAAATAGAAAATAGTCATGTGCGAAAAACTACAAATGTGATGAGGAGGTATGGAAATCATGTGACTAAAAGAGTGATGAGTATGAATGTTACTGGATGTACGAGTAGAGGGAGGCCGAAGAATAGATGGATGGAATATGTGAAAGAGGATATGAGAGTGAAAGAAGTGAGTACAGAGTTTACAGCCGATAAGGAGTGAATCGAGAAAGAAAACATGTTGTGCCGACCCCACCTAGAGTGGAATAAGGGCAGAGAAATGATGATGAGAAAATAGTCAAGTGCAAAAGCTACTTTGATAAGTTGGAATGTTTCTGAGGAAGCTATTTACGTATTTGATTCTTTTCATAAAAAAACACAATCGGTCTGCTTCTTATAATACCTATTCAGTTCAACTATCTTTCCTGTCTATTTAATTAGGTGCGTATACTTACGTAAAAAGGTTCACCGAACATTTTAATGCAAAATGAAGTAGGAGTAAAATCTCACAAGACCAGGATAATTATAAAAAATCCGAATCATTATCATCATCATATCCCTATTTTATAACACACGTAGGTATGTGGGGTCGGTACAGTCTCACTATTCTCCTTCCATTTCCCTCTATCACTCTTCATCTCAACAATCAGCCTCTTTATAATAAGTACCTATACCTAGTTGTTCCAAGTACGAAGTAATATTATTAATTCCATGAGTTTTTCTATCTCACGAAGACCATTCGGCTTTGGATGTATAGTGAAGTGTACCGTTATGTGTATCTGTGTGTGTGCACGTGACATCCATGCACAACAATAAAATATTTCAAAGAAGTCTGCACGAGATAGATCAACTATACAATGTGATACAAAGAAGTCCCGGTTAATAAAGCAGATTCGCTAACAATAAGGGGATACTTAAGTAAAGCTCTCCACCTCTTTCGTATTTTATAGACACATCTTTACCAGGTGTTCTGAAGGGCGGTCAAGTGTACCTGCCTTGGGGACAGATTGAGTAAGTGCTGTTTAATAAGCCACGAGAGCCTCCGACACGTGTCCACCAGGAGAAATATATTTTTAATACTAGTTCAATGACCTGCAATGAAGCAGGCGAACGTATAAATTATACTAGATGTCTACCACGTCGGTACTAAGCTAGTCTTAGTTAAGTTTATTTATTTTTCTCATACAAAGGTTTTACTTATATATAATAATATAATAATAATAATCCTGGACGTTATCACACAGCATCATGTAGCCCCAAACTAAGCAGAGCTTGTATTATGGGAACCATATGATTGATATACTACATAGATACATTTTTTTTTTTTGTAAATACATACATATCATACATAGAAAACACCCAGACCCGAGACAAATATCTGCAGAACATGCAAACATTTGTCCCGCAGCGGGAATCGAACCCGCAACCTTCTGCGTCACAGGCGGACCTTCACCCACTGCGCCACAAAGGTCGTCAAAAATGTTATTATGTAGTTATCATCATCACCAGCCAACCACTTAAGCTTCCTAATCTTCTGAGCTATGTCGACAACATTAGTTCGTCGGATAGTCTCGTTATGTCCTATCCTCCAGAGAAACTCCGAGCACAGCTGGTTCCATATTAGATAAATGTTATACACAAGTTATGTAAACATGTTTTGTGAAAGACGGTGCCAGATAGTAGGTAATCTATGAGACTGTGATTACAGGTCACTGTAGGTGCAGATACAGGTAGATTTTCACGTGTTGGTTTCATAAATCAGTTTTACTATTCGTAAGTAGCACATGGAACTAGCACTTTACGTGGGTTATAAACTTAATTATAAGCTCAACACCACAAAGCTTTTAGAGTGAGCTTGGAGAATTACCTAGATTTATTTTAAACTAAATCAAGACTTTTTAAAAATTTAGTTAGCCTGTTTTTAAATAATCCGCCTGGGACGCAGATGGTTGCGGGTTCGATTCCCGCTGCGGGACAAATGTTTGCATGTTCTACAGATATTTGTGTCGGGTCTGGGGATTTTCTATGAATGATATGTATGTATTTATAAAAAAAAAGTATATATGTAATATATCAATCATGTGGTTCCCATAATACAAGCTCTGCTTAGTTTGGGGCTACATGATGCTGTGTGATAGTCCAGCAATATTTATTATTATTATAATCTTCACCAGTCTTGTTAATAATTTGATTTATTAAAAAAGTACTCCACATATTTTATTTCTTTCTCTATATTACAAATATTTACTTTTTTATTTAAAAAAATAACATAAACTGTAAAGTATAATTTACAAAACATTAATAATCAAAGGATGATAGATGAACTGAAAACCAAACCAAGAATGAAAAGTATATACATCTGTAAAAATCGCGGGTAATAACGAATACCTAGGTATATCATACAATATTTATTCAAATAAAATAAAGCTTTGTTATAAAATAAGCATTAGAAGTGACAGCTTGGACATATATCAAAACTGATACTTAAATGTACAAAAACAACTACAAGAACGTAGACAGCATTTGCTTTCTGCTCTATTATTCTTCAAAGTAAAATAAATTTTCCTTTTTGTTTGCACCAGTGGCTTGTGGTGTGAGCTGGTGTTTGAATTTTCACGAATTTTCACATGTGGACCGGTGAAATCATCTAAGGCAAGCTATCCTGAAAAGGGGCAATTCTACTCGCGAAGGTTAACAACAAATACCCCGTAGGTCAATAATGTATAAAACTTTTAGAATTTTGTAGTTTTTCATTAAAGAACTTGTCAGGCAGTCTTAGAACCCACCTTGTTACGAGACTTAGGTAACAACTGAAAATGTCGATGCCATCATAACAAGCTTTTCGCAGGTCTAAACGATAGCCTATGCAAATTGTCAAATGCAAATCCAAGAAGTCAAGCTCACCGGCATAACAAACGGTGCTCTGGCGGCCGGCTGAATTCGGCATACAATCAAATTCCCTAGCCACCGCCTTGCAGCAGCGTCAGTGGTGTGAAAAGCTGTGCCTTTTCATCCCATATCCGAAAGCCCAGCGTGGGGATTATCCCCTTCTTATTGGGGAAGGGCAGAGGAATGATATAGGCTGGTATCTTTTTGTAATTTATTATGAGCTTCTTTGAGCACAGAAGTAAATCTCACGAACTCTGTGTGATGACCTCTGTGGCGCAGTGGGCGAAGGTCCGCCTGAGACCCAGAAGGTTGCGGGTTCGATTCCCGCTGCGGGACAAATGTTTGCATGTTCTGCAGATATTTGTCTCGGGCCTGGGTGTTTTCTATGATATGTATGTATTTACAAAAAAAAGTATGTATGTAGTATATCAATAATGTGGTTCCCATATCACAAGCTCTGCTTAGTTTGGGGCTACATGATGCTGTGTGATAACGTCCAGCATTATTTATTTATTTATTTATGAATCACGAAGAACTTTCAGAAAAAAGAAGTAAAATAATTATGGAAATAAAATTAAGCAAATACAAATAATATAATAGTAAGAATGAAACATTATTACATTTTAAATTTGAAAACTGTTTTTGAACACGTAAATGTGGTCGTCCTTTGCTTAACAAACAGTGTCAATTAAAGTGTCGCATAAATATATCATGGTTCTAGTTTGTTTTAGTTTTTGTTGTCACAAATATTTCAACCTAACGTATCGTTAAATTTTGGGGAATGAGCAAGCGTAGATGAGAAATAATGCTTTATCATTGGTCGATATTTTACGACACACTAACGATAAGTACGAAATACGAAATATTCATGATTGCCCTACGCCTACAGTAATACTATTATTTAATAGAAATTTAAATAAATAATACGGAGTTACTCACACATCAATAAATAATACAGAATATCTCTCACACGGTCGACTGATCCCAAACTAGGTAGAGCCTGGGGTCCTGGGGTCCATACAGCAAAAACATTGAAGTTCGTTACACAAATGGTTGTCCTGGGTACGAATCGAACCTGCGACTTGCATTGCTGAAGACGTTACTACCAGTCATCATCATCACTATCCTGGTAGTACATTGAGCCCCGTCCTCAGCTCGTCTCATTCAGCTTCCTCCAGGTGCTCGACGCATGCATTGCATTGCATTTGTAATTTCTTACCTAAGAATATTTTTAAGTTATTTTTAAATTAAAATTTATATTTATAATTTTAAATGTTTTGTAAGTACAGAACTCCCTTGACGCAACTTTTAAATGAAGATGGACCAAGTACGTGATTATAATCTAAGTGATATAATTTGAGGTGCTTTAAAATTCAAGGGCGCTTTAAGTCGTGATGGCTTAGTAGAATGAAGGTAGGTATGTATTATAAGTAACCAAATATTTAAACGATCTCTTTAATGATCGTTTTGTTACTGATTCTGTAAGTTGAGTATCTTATTTTAGACCAAAAGCTGTTGTTAGATCAACGCAGAGGCTACCGTAATAGGTACGTACCTAATAATTTTTCATGGTACCTGAAGATGGATCAAGCACATGGCCCACCTGATGTTAAGTGGTAACCATAACCTATTACAAAGCATTGCATCGTAGGTCACACGTCCATCAACTAGAGGTATGAAGGTGATAAGCGTCTTGTGCCTGTAATTTCATCATTTAATAATTTCAATAAGTATGCAATTTACAGTACCTATTTACATTATATTATCTTCTTTGCAGAAAGGAGTTAAGTGTCACTTCATAGTGATGAAAGGGTTTTTAGAAAATATGATTGCAAAGACAAAGGATATGGGGAATAGTCCATTAACATGATTCAGGTTTATTGTGTTTGTTTATTTATATTTTGTGCGAATAACTTAATAAACGCGGTTTTACTCGCTCGTCGATGAGGGCCTTAAAAACCCTTATCGACGAGTGATCGACGAGCGAGTAAAACAGCGGTTTTATGACTCGTCTGTAAAGCTCGCCAATGTACCATTGCAATACCGCGGTCTTTTGAGTTGACGAGCCTGGCTCGCGGCTCGTCATGTTTGCTTCATTTTTTCGGCTCGTCGTTCAAAACCGCATGTCAATTATGGTCGGCCATCGAGATATTAGTAGATATATTATCTCAATGCGGCCGGCGAGCCAAGTCGCCGATTATCATATGGACAATTAGATTTTCGCATTGTACCTACTGTTTTGATGAAGACTAATTCGTTGTACAATTTTTCAGACATTCTCAGGTAATTTCTGTAATCGAGTAGTTCTGCTGACAATTCTCGAATAAAATGTGTATGCGATAACGATCCAACTTTTAACCCGAACTCTCGGGAGTTTTCGTTTTTTTTCTTAATTCCATGGTAATAATAGCAAGATAATACAAAGCTTCAGACTCCGTACAAGACATGTTAACCTCAATTCGATAAGAATGTTTTACTCGCAAGTTGATCAGCAGCAACGAGCCGCGAGTAAAATCGACGTTCTTTAAATCTGCAGTATAGGCTCGTACGCCGATCACCCAAACATACACATACAAACACACGCAAACTTTACTTTAGACTACTACGCAAACTTTTGCATTTTCAATACTAGCTTTCGCCCGCGGCTTCACTTGCGTGGTACCCGGATAAAAGTAGCATTATTATTTATTTTTATTTAATTAACACGATTGACACCAATTACATTATTTAAATTAAATTATACAAGTCAAGAGTGGTAATATCTAATGTCCAGCAGAAAAAAAAATATAATTATCAGATAAAACTTATATATAAACAAAGATATAAGTTGTGTCACAGAACAAAGATAATATTGTGTCACAAACAATCATGCATCTCGCTCACAAAATTTCAGACATCCCGATAATATTTTCAGCATGAGCTAATTCAGTTCAGGTACTATATATAATCCAAGTTTCAACCAAATCCGTTCTATAGCTTTCGCATGAAAGAGTAACAAACATCCGTCCATTCATCCACCCAAACTTTCACATTTATAATTTTAGTAGAGTTAATGTGATTAGTGTGATGTGATGTGATGTTAATTTAATATGGCTTGAATGAAATAAATCGGATGAAACAGATAGATCCCTTGGTAGATGAAATCCATTGTTTCATGATACTTAAAAAATAACCATAGTAAAACGAGTTTGTAGTTATTGTTGTTCTATGTCTCTACATCCACAAAAGCCAACCACAAAATGAAACATTGAAAGAATTAAGTAGTAAAATATGAATTCAGTTCGTGAAAATAACAAAGTTCCCGTAAACTACGTAGTAAACCTATTTACAAGCTCGTATCTTGCATTTTATTTGATAAAGCATTGTTAAAGGCTCTCGTTATCTTGTTTGTCAGCACAATTTGTAATGGCTGTATTTAATTTTATAATGTTGTAAAATTATTTTCCAAAACATTTCATTGTTTATGTTTCAGTCGTTTGTGGCAGGAGGCGGGCGTTTCATAAACGGAAAATTACGAACTTTTTAAATAAACAAATAACAAAAGGATGCCTATGCTACTACGAATACTTCGGCTATAATGACCTTGATAGATCAGCAAACCTAACCTCGGAAAGTAGTAAGATGCCATGTCTTAATCTAGGTCACAATCGACGTATATTCCAAGTCTTATCCAAATCCGTACAGCCGTTCTAGCGTGATTGAGTACCAAACACCCATCCATTAATCCATCCACCCATCCTCACACACTTTCATATTTATCATATTACCTAAGTAGGATGTAGGATTAGTAGGTAGGTAAAATATTAGTAAGACTAGCAACAAACCAACCAACTCCCTGAAAACCTTTTTAACCAAGGAGACAAGTTTTTTTGAGTTTTTAAGCTACCTGATGCAGTCCTTCATAGGGTTACAACAAACCAGTGAACGAACATGCTTTGCAAAATATGCTTATATATACAGGTGGGGCAAATTTTTACCTCATTCAGGGAACCTTTACTTTTGTAGGTTTTGTTCTGATGAAACTATAGGTCTGTTTTGATGGAAAAACAATGAAATTTTTGGATTAAAAAAAAATGTATAGGCAGCCCAGAAAATAACATTTGTCAAAAAAACAAGTTGCTCTCAATCGACTCTATTTACCAACAGGAAAACTTTTCCCAAAGTAACTTACCAATTCAAATCTTAAGTTTTCGCGAAAATTCAAAAAGGTACCACACAATTTATATGAAACATCATTCGCCATAACATTGAGTTCTCGGAATAAAACCTTCTAACTACAAAAAAATTGGTAGCTGCCCTCAATGGGGTAAAATTTTACCCCATCTTGTATCCTATTCCTCAGAAATCAATTCACACTTAAATAGATTGATGGCATAGGCACTAGCCAAAACTGCGTATTTTCTGCCTCTTCCAAGTGATTTTTAAGACTTGGCCACAAGTCCCAAAGTAAACTAACTCAATAAAACCTTATTTGAAACTACTGAGTGAGTAATAGCCTCTTTAGAGACTTGGAAATTCGGAATAGATTTCATCGACTTCAAGTAGGTACTTTAACTTGAATAAACTTAAACAAATATCCACAGATATCTGTGAAATATAATTTTATTTTATTCTACGTCTTTCGATAATACATTTTTAGGTTTTTAAAGAAAAGTTTAAAAAATAAAGTAGAATATAATAGCTACATAATTTAAGAATAAAATAAATTTGTGGTACTTGTTATTAATGTTATGTGGGTATTATTGGAGGCCTATGTCCAGCAGTGGACTGATGTTGGCTAGTCTTGTTGTTGTTATTGTGAGTATTTATCCAATCAAAGGACATTTTGATACAATCCTCTCCCTCAGCAAGGTCCTAACGAATATTCATTAAAATATTACAGGAATCGGCTTTCAGTAAATTCATCGTAATGAAACCCAGACCCTGTTCCTTCAGCAACAAGGAAATACCTGATACTTCAAATGGCAATTGGATAGCTTTTCTTGAGTCATAAGCAAAGTTTAGAACACTCTGGATAAAACAATGAAATTGAAATCAGTTTATCGTTTGGAAGCTATCATAGCTTCCAAATTTTTAAAAACTCGGCCAAGTGCGAGTTACATTCGCGCACCGAAGGTTTCCGTAAGAACTTTTACGTATGAAATCATATAATTTAATTTTTTATCGGATTTATTCTAATAACTATAAGACATTGCTTCTTGCCAAATTTCTTATAAGTCAACGAGAAGTATCTTAAAGTTTTAGATTAAAGTGATCCAAGTTCAAAAGTGTGTCAAAATATGTGGCCGTATCTTTTGATTGCGGAACAAAACAGCAGAACCAAAATGAAACTGCATTTGTTTCATAATTACTTTCTTGATTGATATTAATATTAATTTGTACTTGATATTAATGCCAACTTGATACCTTGAAACTTTAAGGGTTCATTTTTCTTTTCGAGGTACGGGAGCCTAAAAATACTTACTTACGAAGAAAATTGGATATTAAGTTTCTAAGCTAAGTATTTTCCTTAGATTTGCATTAGTATTCAATCAAGCAACGAAAATAAATCTATTTTATTTCCGTTATGGTCTGGTTATTCGAAGGGTTGATATTATTAGATCAGTATTATTAAAGTCAAAAATTGGGTTTTCCTTCTTTAGTTCGTATAATATAAGAATCCCGTCCGAAGCAATTGCTAATGTCATAGATATTTTCCTCGCTCAGTTTTCACGGTAACGTTATTCCTCTGAGACAGAATTACTGTAATAATAAAATGCTCGTATAACCTGAGAAATGTCTACGTCAAACTTTTTTATAACGTGGTAAGTCTGATAAGTGGAAAGATAAACTTTTTTCAAGCTTTTTATTCCTTTTCAGGCACGTTTGCTTATAAAATCCCCTCATCGCTCTTGGCCCGCAGGTACTAAAACATTGTTTTAGCGTTTAACTTCTCCTTATGAGTTTTACCTACTCATCTCAACTTCACCATGTTTCCTAAATTATTATAAAATTAATAATTTCCAAACATTTGAAACGTTTCAAAGTGAGATTGTACTATGATGAGCAGAGTTCAAAGCCAATGGTTTATACAAGTGTCTAGGTAATGATTCGGCATAAGTATCAAGTAGAATATTATTCAATTAAATGTTGTATCTTTACCTTGACATACACTTCAATTTTTAGTATTTTTTAAACTATCACAAAATTCAAAATTCAAAATTCATTTATTCAGTAGGAACTGTATAGTACACTTTGAAACGTCATTTTTTTAATTTACCACCAATTCGTAACGTGACCAAACAGAGAAGAATTGGCAAGAAACTCTGCTTGGCTTATATTTTTTTAACGTCATTGTACTTAATATCTATTACATTGTTTTTGATGGAGTTGGAGGCAGTTTCATCCCAAGCTTTTTTGTCATCTAAATAATCAGATATTTTATAATAAGCTTTATTACATAGATTACGTTTAACAACATTTTTGAATTTATTTACAGATTAATCACATCATTTGGTATTTTGTTAAAAAATCGTACAGACATCCCTTTAAAAGATTGACTAACTTTATGGAGCCTTACAGTGGGAACAGCTAGTTTATCTTTATTTCTAGTGTTAACATTATGATAGTCGCAATTTTTCTTGAACATGTTAATATGTTTTCGGACATACATTAAGTTTTGATATATATATTGGCACGGCACTGTCATAACATTTATTTCTTTAAACTTAGTTCTAAGTGATTCTTGGGGCCCATATTATAAATTGCACGAACAGCCCTCTTCTACAACACAAATATGGTGTTGATATCTGCAGCATTCCCCCACAACAAAATGCCGTACGACATAATGCTATGGAAGTAGCTGAAATAAACTAGTCTAGCCGTTTCTACGTCAGTAAGTTGACGGATTCTTTTGACTGCGTATGCTGCAGAACTGAGTCTGTTCGACAACCCATCTATGTGAGCGCCCCATTGAAGCTTATTATCTAAAGTTATGCCTAAAAATACAGTACTGTCCACAAGATTTAGATCTTCATCTTTTATTTTAATGTTAGGTTTAACTTGTTTAACATTTGGTAATATAAATCTTATACATTTTGTTTTAGTCTCGTTCAGTAATAAATTACTTACATCGAAGCAGTTAACAACTTTCTGCCGTCGCTTTAATTTAAATAAAAGTGACGTGTCATCCGCAAACAATACAATTTCGTGGTTGTCTCTCACAAGTTGAGGTAGGTCGTTGATGTAAATAAAAAATAAAAATAGTCCAAGTATTGACCCTTGCGGAACACCCATCTTTACTACAGATCCCGGAGAACATTTTCCATTTACGTCTACTTTCTGTATTCTGTCAGATAGGTAAAAGAAGTGAGAAGGGCTAAAGCCATACCCCTGACGCCATAGTGATCTAGTTTCCTGATTAATGTTTCATGGTGTACGCAGTCAAATGCCTTAGACAAATCACAAAAGATGCCTAAAGCATCATGTGAGTCCTCCCAGGCATCGTAGATATGCGATACCAACTCAACACCGGCATCAGTTGTTGATCTGCCCTGCGTAAATCCGAATTGTTTGACATCTAGTAAGTTGTTAAATTTAAAATGGCTTTGCAGTTGACTAAGAATAAGCTTTTCAAAAATTTTACTAAATGTTGGCAGTACTGATATCGGTCTAAAGTTAGCAGGGTCAGAACTACTACCGGATTTAAATAAAGGTGTTATTTTACTAGGTTTCATTAAATCAGGAAACTTACCACAGTCAATACATTCGTTAAATATAAACGCTAGTTCTGGTGCGACAATGTCAATCAACGATGTTACAACGTTAACAGAAATGCCCCAGAGATCCGTAGTTTTTTTGACATTTATCAGTTTGAATGTTTTAATAATATCATTACTGTTTACATATTTAAAATAAAACGGTATTTCACATTTTGGTACATTTATATTTAGTAATGAATCCGCAATTATAGGAGAAGAGTTTAAGGATCTTGTGGTAGAAACTGGAATGTCTGTAAAAAAGGATTCGAATGCTTTGGCAACATCACCATCTTGTTTGATGATGGTATTACCAATATTTAATTTATACTCCTTAATGTCATGTTTGACTTTTCCAGTCTCACTGTTTATTATTTTCCAAGTGGTTTTAATTTTATTACTACTGCTTCTAATTTTTGAACTTATATAATTAGACTTAGCCGCGCGACATACATTTTTAAAAATTTATGAGTAATTTTTATTTTATCTTTAAACTCTTCACTAAAATTATACTGTTTTTCACTGTAAAGCTCATACATTCTTTGTCTGCTTATGTGAATTCCTACTGTTGCCCACTCACAGAATGTAGGACTGTCAGAGACCATGATCGATTTAGGTTTAAATATTGAGCTAAATTCTTTGATAAAATTATAAAAAAAAGAATTATATAAATAATTTGGATTATTATTTTGATATGAAAAGGGTGATCTATTTAACAAATTAGATTTATTTTTTTCTAATCGATGCACAGTCACTGGTACAAAAGTTATTTGCCGTTTTACATTTTTCTTTATTTGATTTTCTATTTTAATTAACTGACCAAGGTGGTCTGATTTTATGTTACTAATTACATTTTTACTTAGTATATTAACATTTGAATTTGTAAAAATATTGTCTATGCATTTGGCTGAAGTGTCAATAATTCTAGTTGGCTCCATAAAGAGAAGTTTTAGATTATATGATTTGAATAAACTAGTAATTTTAGTACTTAATGAATAAACTTCTAGAAAAGGAGAATGCCGATAACCCGTACCGATTGCGTCAAAACCAAACGTATCCCATAAAATTGCCTATATTTTATAAATAACATTAACATTTTTTTAGTCTTACAGACCGACTCGTTTAATAGTCACGTAAAAAATTCTTTCGTTTATTTGGTTTCCGGCGCACGGCGCCATGACATTGCAACCACCCTCACTTTTAATTTTAGACAGTAGAATTTACTGAAAACATTGGAGATTTCTTCACTTTGTATAATCAAAGAGGTTGGATCAGATTTTTTTTTGTGGTACTACTAAACTATCTCCTATCTTTATGTATTACTTATGTATTGTGTAGTAGTGTTTATTCTTTAAATAGATATTTTATTAGACATGATCACAATAATGAACGATAAACAATCGTGGCATCAACTGTTTGCTAATAACCGGTGACGCGAAACCAGCATAGTTTGGAAGAGGCATCCATGGCCTTTTCGTGGTTGTGATGAATGTGTTAAGATCTTGGATCTTAGCTTGGATTTTTGAATTTCACCAGTAAGTAACCTATTATAATGATGTAAATGCCTATCTACTTTCTTGTCACTATCTATTTGAAAATAATATAAAGTAGAACACAGTAGTATCTAATGTATGCAATGTCCTACCTACGAAGTACAAGTTAAAACACCCTTTTACCTATCTGTGTGAGGTATATAAACCTTTTCTTATAGATATAGTATCATATTTAAATGTTTATAGTGTAATACTTATAATTATGTAGACAAAACTGAACGCACATAGTCTCGGGAAAGCATTTTTTCAAAAACCAACTCTAAAACTATTATCAAATAAAAACAATTTGTTTACGTTTATCTTAAAAAATATTTAGTATTCCATGAATAACAGTATAAAATCTTTCAAAAACATTAGGTTTCGTTTTGACGGAATCACTTTAGCATTGGTACCGAGCGCCATACATCAGACGGCATTGTCCTTTATATTGAAGTCTCCGCATGTTATAATATTTTTGTTTGTTTTAGATATTTGAACAATATTTCATCCATGACCTTCACGAGTAGATATCTACATCTACACTATCTATCTATTAATTTATAATATTAGTGTAGAAGTCTTCTACACTAATATTATAAAGAGAAAAGATTTGATTGTTTGTTTGTTTGTTTGCATTGAATAGGCTCCGAAACTACTGGACCGATATAAAAAAATCTTTCACCATTGGGTAGCTACACTATCCCCGGGTGTTATAGGCTATATTATATTTTCAAAAAAAAAAAAATCAATAATGTAACCCGAGGTGTAAAAAATGACTTAAAAATTCCTTACATTGCGTGCGCTGCGAAAACTATTCATGATAGAACAAAATAATGTACTACGACTATTTAGAACATTAACTACCCGTGCGAAGCCGGGGCGGACCGCTAGTTAAATATAATTCTAATAAAAATGGTAAGACGCAAGGTAGACCCGTTAAACAATTATAAATATTATAATATTTTTAATGAACACTCTCTACTCCTAAATAAATAAGACGATAGCTCAAAATGAGCTTTAGACCTTTATGTGGGGACTCAAGGGACCTAGGGGCTTAGTATAATAGCATAATGGGTTAACCTAAAAGCGTAATAATTACAACATTAACTATCTTAAGCTCATTTAGGCTCTATACGCTCCTTTCATGTAAATCTAGTCAGCATAAATGCTGGAGCTGACATTTATTTGTTCACCACGCAAACATGTAAGCGAAACTTTCAGATTGTATTTCCGCTCCTTGGATATTGGCCTCGTTGACTATAGGATAGGCGCAGAGATTGGACAGAAGACAGAGGCCTATGGTTCTGAAACCACCAGTAAAAAGGTAGTAAAAAGCTCTTAAAGTAGTAGGAAAAAGCTCTTTAGTTCATCATCGGCATTTCACGATGTCATATTTCATCATCATCATCATCATCATCATCATCATCATAAGCCTATAGCAGTCCATTGCTGGACATAGGCCTCTCCTAATGAGAGCCATTGCGCCCTGTCCTGAGCTTGACGCATCCAGCTTCTACCAGCCGCCCCGCTATTCCTGGCCATACAGGTAGCGGCCATGGTAACGGGGTGCGAACAATCACCGGGCTACCGTTGGCTACCTGAAACAACTGACCCTGTCATATTTGTTTGTTGATAAAGTATGTTTCATTACACTGATATTGCTAATAGTATCTTGTTTAAGTCTGTATCCGCCAGAAGCATGTTTTAATTTTTACGCCGTTGTGGCATGTTGCAGTTCAATTCAGGCGTCCATTCCGTTTGAGTTTGTGAGATCTGGGTCAATATAAATGACTTTCCCGTCGTGGTTTGCGAGAACATTGTCCGCTCCTGCAATTTCTCTTCGCTCTAGATTACCTCGGTATGTAAAGTGGATTGGAAATAGAAAAAGTAATTATTAATAATTTCCCTACAATAAGTTCACTACATTAGCTATCTTGTTTATACGAGTAATAATTTTATTTTAGATACTATTAAGGTTACAGTTACATTTAAGGTCAGCATTTTATCATGTCAGAGGCCTTGGAGCTTAGGCATAGGCCTCACCTGTCTGACCTGGCGCGGGCATGGCGCGGGCGCTTTCCTATTCCATTCAAGTTTAATACAAAATGCACGGAAATAAAGCACAATTTAGCTCGACGACTTCGCGTCATAACCACGTCCGATCAACGACATACCGTGTGTCCTAAATTATACTTTATATCTATGCATTTTGTATGAAATTTGAATGGAATAAGAAACCGCCAGTGCCATGTCTGCGCCCGACGCTAGTCACATTCATCGGGCACGGACATGACACGGACATGGCACAGGTGGTTTCCTATTCCATTCAAATTTCATACAAAATGCATGGAAATAAAGCACAATTTAGGGCACATAGTATGTCGTTGCTCGGACGTATGACGCGCCTTTTCGGCGCCCGCGCCCGATCGCCGCCAGATGAGCGTCAGATGGCCGCCAGTTCGTAGTATGTACTTGCTTGCGACATACGTCTGTTAGTGATGTAAAAATGCGTGACGAATGACGATATCGAATTTAATATTGAATTTTGTGAATTGATTGTAAAATATGCAACGCTTTATGATCATTGTCGTTCCAATTATTGTAACTGAAATGTTCAAGATAAATTGTGGCTGGAAATCGGAAAGAGATTAAACCGGTACTAAGATTTTTTTATGTAATACCCATGGTAATACTAGCTGATCCTTGTGCAAATTCGTTTGCGCGTATTTTCTTTATCTGTATCAGGGCCCGATTTGGTAACCCGATGAAGAGGTTTTCGGCAGGGTTTTTTCAAAAGCTTAGTTAACCCTCTCCGTATGGGTTACACTATTATTTGATGGGTCTAAACCATTCAAAACCCTTTTGATTAGGTTACCTGATCATGAGGGTTATCAATAGTAGTGGGTTTTGGTATTATTCCAAAACCCATTCCTTAGGGTTACCCTTTTTATCATTGTAACACGGGTTATACGTGGGTTATAGGAGATAAAGGAGAAAAAAAAATCGGTCAAAAGATGAAAATTAATTGCGGTAATTGTGTTCTAAGCATTAAGGGCGGAAATACAGACTACTAATTGTTTATTTTACGCAATAATAATTATATTATAATAAAATTGGAATAAATTTTCAATAACAGCTGTCAAACCTAAATCGACCATATCTCGAGAACTACTTATCTTAGACTTGCCTTTACTAGCTCAAATGATAGCTATTGACAAGACCTTAATTTTCGATGACAGCTGTCAAACTTAAATCGACCATATCTCGAGAACTACTTATCTTAGACTTGCCTTTACTAGCTCAAATGATAGCTATTGACAAGACCTTAATTTTCGATGACAGCTGTCAAACTTAAATCGACCATATCTCGAGAACTACTCATCCTAGACTTGCTTTTACTAGCTCAAATGATTGCTATTGACATGAACTTAATTTTCGATGACAGCTGTCAAACTTAAATCGACCATATCTCGAGAACTACTCATCTTAGATTTGCCTTTACTAGCTCAAATGATAGCTATTGACAAGACCTTAATTTTCGATGACAGCTGTCAAACTTAAATCGACCATATCTCGAGAACTACTCATCCTAGACTTGCTTTTACTAGTTCAAATGATTGCTATTGACATGAACTTAATTTTCGATGACAGCTGTCAAACTTAAATCGACCATATCTCGGGAACTACTTATCTTAGACTTGCCTTTACTAGCTCAAATGATTGCTATTGACATGAACTTAATTTTCGATGACAGCTGTCAAACTTAAATCGACCATATCTCGAGAACTACTCATCTTAGACTTGCTTTTACTAGCTCAAATGATTGCTATTGACATGAACTTAATTTTCGATGACAGCTGTCAAATTTAAATCGACCATATCTCAAGAACTACTCATCCTAGACTTGCTTTTACTAGCTCAAATGATTGCTATTGACATGAACTTAATTTTCGATGACAGCTGTCAAACTTAAATCGACCTTGAATTTGCCATATCTCGAGAACTACTCATCCTAGACTTGCCGTTACTAGCTCACATGATAGCTATTGTTAAGATCTTAATTTTCGATGACAGTTTTTAGTTTGACAGCTGTCATCGAAAATTAAGATTTTATTAGTAGCTATCATTTGAGCTAGTAACGGCTAGTCTAGGATGAGTAGTTCTCGAGATATGGCAAATTCAAGTTTGACATATGTCATTGAAAATAAAGATCTATCTTTTGAGCAATTAACGGCTAGTCTAGGATGAGTAGTTCCAGAGATATAACCATTTACAGATGAATTTGTAGAATGAGTTTCGAGTGGAGCTTTGAGTTGAGTTTTGAGTTTGAGTTTTAGAGTGACAGAAATAATAATAAAAATAAAAATAAAATAACGCTTTACAAAATTCCCATTATGTGTACTGTTGGCTTTGCCTAATAAATACAATAAAAATTAAAAATAACGCTACGCAGAGTACTCTGCGATGATGCCCTTTGAAAACTGACTGAAACAAATTTTTTTTTTTTTAACATGTTGACTGCGGGCTTCAGTCATGACATAACTGATGACTTATGAAATCTGAAACACCATTTTTTTTCTTTTTAATATGTTGACTGCGGGTCTCGTATATGACAACGCATACTCTGCGATGATGACTAATCAAAAACTGACTGAAACACAGCACTTTCCTTATGTTTTCAAAACTTTTCTTTAATGCAGTGACGCTCTTCCTTCAACCAAATAAAGCGATCCGAATTAATACCTAATGATTGATGACATAAATCAAGAGTCAAAATCTAAATTCCCCCACCCAGTGTCAGGCGTAATGATAACCATTGTGTAACATTCAAAAAAACCTACCAAGAGGTAACTCCATTCATTCGTTTAACCTCATAAGAGGGTAACCCTATCGACTGAAAACCAAAAGGAACGGGTTACACTTTCGCTTGTGTTAGGAGGAGAATACCCAAACGAAAGGGTAATCCCGTCAACTGTATAACCCAATGAAGGGGTTTCACTTTCGAAGCAACTAACTCGAAGTCGGGGTTGTACGGGCCCTGATCTATATATTAATTAATTGTATGCACGAGAGCAAGAGATCTTCGTCTTCTGAGGATGACATGCTGACACATCGATACAGGACAACAGACTGCACTACACTTGTGCCTCTGACACGTCATTTCTGCGTCATGTCCGAGCCATGTCCGCGCCATGCCCGCGCCATGTCCTCGCCACGTCCGTGCCACGTCCGCGCCATGTCCGCGCCATGTCCGCGCCCGATATGTGTGACCTGTGCCTTAGGTATGTACATAAAAGCTTGCTAAAACAAGGTTACTACGAACAATACTTTCGTCGAACGATGTTGTTGGTTGCTCAATCTACCTCGTCTAAATATATAAAACAAAGTTGGGTAGGACACCTTTTATAACGCAAGATTTGTCTCCATCCTGAATAGTAGAATAACTATCATGACATCAGAAAAATATGACGAAAAATACAAATATTAAGTAAATTCATTTTCTCATACATTTTATATGGAACGGTTCTTTTGATGTTATCTCGGGAACGGATGGACTGATTATGTTTTTTTTTAATTTGTACGGGTACGGGAACTGGATCGGCAACGGGAGCGGAAGTGAGAGGTTAAGTTTAAGTTGGTTAAACTTTATGCGTTGTAGGGTGTGTAGTGTAGTCGAAAAAAAAAAGAAAAAGAAAAAACAATAAGAATAAATAATAAAAAAACAAAACAAAAAGGTAAAAAAATATATACAATATTTTAGAACAACTTATGCTCGGCATAACGCCGGTTTTGCTACGCCACCAATGGTGCATGCCACCCCGTACTGCGAGTTGTATTATTATTTTTAGTGTCTTTAATTTATTTGATGTTTGTAATTATTACGTAAGTGTCTTCTAATCATCACCTTCAAAGTAAAAAATTCGCTCCCGTCGCGTCGCTTCTTTGCTACGCGCCGCCATCACGCTACGTACGAAAACTTTATAAACAGTACCTACCTACATATTCGGCCTCCAAGATATGGACTTCATTGATACAAAATTTAAATAAGTATGAACAAAAAAATAGAATTTTTTACTGAATTTATGTCTCTCACTATTAATAAAGTTATTTCGTTCACAAGGGTGGGTTCGCTTTGAGTTTGTGAGTGAACTGCTACTTCAGAATGTAGCTCAAATAAGAAAATAAAGTACGAGAACGTGAGAATGTACTGCTGTCGAAAAGCGAGTAATAAATACACTGTAGTTTTCTAGACTAAGCTAACTTTCTTTATTTTCTGTAACCTCGGAGCAGTAAGTACATAATCGTTTTTACTGCTAGTAGGTATTTTTCTACTCATTACAAATAAACACCATCCCATATCAGTCCTCTGGTGGACACAGGCCAAAGGGTGATATGCCCTGGTGATAATCCCCACGCTGGGCATGCGGGTTGGGGATCGCAGGGTATAGCTTCTCGCACCACCGAAGCTGCTGCCAGTGGTCGGGAGATGTTCTCGTAGCTATGCCGCTATGCCACATTTAGTCAGCCGCCAGAGCCATTTCGTTAAACAGCAGGGTGGGTGTACCCAGGGCAGGTGAGGTTGGCTTGAATTCCGAAGATGGAAGTTGGAACCCCTTACACCCCTTCTACTGATCCTAACTTCCTAACTAATGTTATGAATATGGTTGAGTACAACCGATCACCAATAATCATGTATACACGTAGTCAGGAGTACAGAAAAGGACATAGGGTACTTTTCATCCTCAAAAAAGTTCCCAGGGACAGAAAAATAACATGAACATGAACGAAGCCCCGGGCGGAAGATAGCTATTTTATTAATTCTACAAACTTTGGGTTTTTTTAAGCAGTTTCTTAAGTAAGATGGCTTCTTAGGAATTGTTATCACAGAAAACATTCATGTATTTTTAACAACATAAGTAATTGTTATTTTATGATAAAATATATTTTTTATACCTCGGGAACAGATTTTTTTTAATGTCTTTTTCTTTTTGCCCTACAACGCGTATGCGAATTTTCATCATGGTTGGTTGGGTAGCTAAGGCATGAAAGCGTAACAAACCAACAGACTCATTTTCGCATTTATAATATTAGTTAGGGATTAGCAACTCTGGAGTTCGCTAAGTAACTACTGTATCAATTTTTATTACAAACTACTTATTAACTGACCTATCTAGTCTTAAGCGCCCTGCACACGTAAAGTTCAGGCCGCGGGAAATAGCACGAGCCATTCCTATGTTCCTATGTTCTATTTTCTAGCTCTCTTCGCCTGAAACACAGGATTACCTAGTTCAGGCTCTTGTTTTTATTATACCTATGTTTAATTAAGATTTCTGTACCCTTTAATATTTTTATGTTACCAATTTAAGAAATTTTGAATAAATTATTTTATTTTTATTTTTTATTTTTATTCCAACCTGCACTCCGAAACGTACGTGTAAATGCGCGAGGCTGACAGTCCGATCTGGCATGTCGATGCGAAGGCAAATCTCACAGTTTTAACCGCGCATCACGTCAGTGATCAGTCCCAGATCCGATCTTTACGCGCTATTAGCACGACAGTTTGATCCGCATTCCAAACCGTACAGGGTGCCTAGTGCGAGTTTTTTACCAGCTCGATCGGGTTTGCGTTTACGGAAATTTATATGGAATCGAGGTAGCGCCATCTAGTGAAAAACGCGAGGCACTGACTCTTTTCCATACAAATTTCCGTAAACGCAAACGCGATCGAGCTGGTATAAAAACTCGCACTAGGCACCCAGATCGGACTGTGGTTTGGAACGCAGTCCCGATGCGCGGTCCGATCTTTACGTGTGCAGGGCGCTTAAATAAAAAAATGTAACGTCCTATTTCCAAAACATTACTTTCGTAAAGATCAATAAACCAGACCACACCATAGCGTATTACTGGCTAATTTTATGTGACATTTTAGCCTTTCTCTCAATGAGAAGAGGCCAACAATATCCTTAACCTTAATTTTATTGAACAATTTTATGAGTTTGCGACGTTAAAGAGATCCGCAGTATCGTAAATGTTCCTAGGAATTTTATAACGCATGTAAGTTTGTAGTCAGATTTACTGCTAAGTGGGTTGTATTTTAGGGACCTCATAGTCATCAGCTATTTTGTATTGTTTTATTGCCTGCTAGTTGACCGACAAGGTTTAGTTCAAACTCAGATTGAGCAAAATCAGTCTTACCTTTTTAGTATCAGCTAGTGGCTAACTCTGTTGTCAGAGTTTTTACGCCGCCTGACATGGCTTACCGACTGAAGAAGCCGGGACCAACATCTTAACGTACCTTTTAAAGTACGGAAGCGCTTAGATCTTAATGCCACAAATCGGTCACCCATCCACTTAGCGAACGGGCGGAGAGATGAACTGATAAGGACACCAAAGTAAGCCACACCACGAGCACTTCAGCAAAATCAGTACCTATCCTCAGGTCAGCTCGATTGAAATTGAATTCAGAATCAGGTACGCTTTGTTCGATAACTTGTAAGCCTAGAGTAAAGTAAATGTTTGTTCCATTTGGAGCTGAGGGTAGAGTGGTTTGTGTAGGGCTTCTGTTGTGTTGTGATGTTTGAGGCTTCAAAGGATTCAAATCAGCCTACACGGTATATTGCAACAATTCATTTAGATAGAACAAAGACCTACAAATTAAAATAATTAATGAAGTATTTTTTTTAATATCTTTAACTATAAATGCTGTCATGTTGATGGTCGTAAGATAAGGAACATTATTTATAAAAAAAATAACACACCATCATCATCAGCCTGTTAGCAGACCATTGCTGGCCTGTTAATAAACAAAACTATAATAATTTACCTCTTGGGTTTTTCAAAATTTCGATTTGTATTTAGGTATGGAGGACGTGCGGCTGCCGCGCGTGCCGATCGATCGCGGTGTGTTCATTTGTCGGATCCGGCGCCGGTCGTCCTCCTCGTCCCGCTCCTCCCCGCACCCTTCCCCTCAGCTACCTTAGTGTTGTTTTAAAAGTTTGATGTGCCTCAACAGGCCTTCTCTAATGAGCGCCATTGAGCTCTAACCTCAGCTCAACACATCCATCTTGACGCAGATCGTCAATCCACTCCACCTGGCCAAAAGGCGTCCTACACTACATTTACCGAGGCATGGTCTCCACCTAAGAACTCGTTTACCACAGTGATTGTCGGTTCTTCGGGAGATATTGCCAGCCCACTGCCACATCAGCTTGCTAATTCTCTTAACTATGTAGACAACTTTAGTTCTATGTCGGAGAGTCTCGTTGCGGATTCTACCCTTCAGAGAAACTCAGAGCAACATTATATGAACACATTGAATATTAAAGGCGGCTTGATTGTACCATCTTCTGCTATCTTGCCACTTAGTATTCGATGACTAACAAAGTATTCATTGCTATTCGTGCTACAGTTTGATGGACAAGATTGCTTGTTAAAAATGCAAATACGATACTGCGGCACGGCACGGTAACGAATATCATGCCATGCTGTGTCATACCAGTTTCAGGAAAAGTACGTACCTACTTTGCATTTAAGATTTTATAGATATTTTTAGACACTTTGACATCATACTCAGATAGAAATAAAACATTTTTTCCTCAGTTTTCTTATGTTGAGATTGAGTTAACAGTATTTTAGAAAAACTTTTAGGCATTTTAGAAAAACTTTCTTACCCTGCTTTTCCTGAAATAAGAATAATTAAAATGAAATATTTACACATCTTTAATATAAATACAAATTTTGGTTTCCGCCAAACCAAACCAAATTATGGCTTTGTTTCTTCAACTCGAATTTTATAGATAAAAAATGATACGTGAATCATGTGCTGGTAGAAATTTTATACCTTAGTAGGTAGCTATTTCCTGTTTGTGATTTCAGACAATAGGTCCAGAGAGAGAGATACAAGCAGCGTCTATGCTGGTATAACTTTTTATGCGTAAAACAGATTAGAACCCCCAGTTTTCACATCGCTACGCTCCTTATCATTCATTCGAAGGCTCGTTGCTTTGTGTGCGAGAACCAGTGAGTCGAACTAAGTAATGGGGAGCAGTCTATTACATTGAAATGCGACTGTAAAAAACAATGGTATTTTTTTTTAACATTATTATCATTATGTGGAAACATGTACCACACTAGCTGACCGCGTGCAACTTTGTTTGAGTGTATTTAAAAGTGAATCTTGAAAAAAGTTTCTAATCCAACAGGGATGATGCCTGGGTAGAAAAATAATAATTCTAATTAGTCCGTCAATTAGATTATCAAAAAATATTTGACACGTATTTTTTTATTTTTGAAATTAATGGAAATCGACAAAGATATAGAGCGCCAAACTTCGGGAGTGGGGGCTCGTGACGTCACTTGTATGTAAAAAGTGTGCTTACCAGTGACGTCACGCGGAACTTCAACGCACTATATTTTTATCATTTTTAGTTTAATTGACAAAAGAAAAAATACGTGTCCAATATTTTTTGATAATGTAAATTACGGACTAATTAGAATTTTTCAGGCATCTAGCCTATTCTCTTTGGTAGGTACATGTCTGTGCTCTAGGCCATTAAAGTACTAGGATATCAGAATTTGACAAAAGGTTGGAACCAGGTGACACTAGCTCGCAACTTCAATTTGAGGCACGTGCAAAAATCCACAGAAATGTATCTAGATAGAAGAAGAGAGTTCAGCAATATGTAGCGAGACTAAGCGTGTAACATTTTGCGTAGGTACTTTGACGTCATGAGTGCAATTTAGTGGTGGGAAACAAGGCTTTGCCGCGGCTCGCGCAACGATCGATTAGAACACGACACGGCACACCGATTAGGGGGACTATATTCGATCAGGATACATTTTCAATGTTAAAAAAACTTGCTTCCAAGCGCCTTTAGCACTGTTAACAGGCGTGTGACGGTGGCTTAATTTTTTCTTATTTTTTTTACTTATTTGTGAATTTTAAGATTCTGTTCTTTGTGTGATGTCTCTGGCTAAAGACGTATAAAATGTCAAGAAAATCTTCGTAATCCAAAAGGTGTCAATGTATAAGTAGGTAAAATAACGTATAAGAAAGTAGGTACTGTAACAAACTTGTATGCCTATACCTGTGGTGGACCACGGGAAGCAAAAATGACTTTTGTTACAACCAGGTGAACTAAGGTAAATCATGGAAAGAAAAAACCATGGAACACCCGGTTAACTCGAGGTGGACCACGGAAAGGAATAAATGCCTCTTGTACAGCCAGGTGTACTATATAGATAGGCGGGCCGGACTGACCGACTGCACGGGCAGGGACTGCTCTAGCCATTTAAGCGTTGTGACTTAGTTGCTGTAGACAAAGACAAAGCGTTCCGCGTAAGGTCTAAGAAAGAGATCGAGGAAAGCATCTTGAGACGAGCCGCGCACTTTTGCCGTGTCACTGAATCGCTTGGATGCCAGTCAAGTGCCAGCCGGTGACCTTGACACACATAACTGGCGCCACGTAGCTTATTTATTTATTAGTAGATATGTATGGTAGGTACCTATGGTTGTTTATCTTTCCAAATAAATTAATAAAAACATTCAATCTTAACATGTTTAGTTTTTTTTATTGATTTAGAAACTGGTCTCTAGTACCTAGGACTTTGTGTGAAGAGTTCGTCCGGGGAACCAGTACCGTGATGGAGTATGCTTATTACAACCGCAGCATTACTGTTTCGGTTCGAAAATTATGGATGAAAAATATGGATAATACCGACTAGTACCTACCGTCTATTGTTACCCATGTTTTGCAAATAAAGAAATCTGAATCTGAATCTGCAAAAGATTTTAAGGGCAAAGTTCTGGAAAGACGCTTTTTTTTAAGTAACCTTAAACCTAGTTGCATGTTTTCTGTGAAAATGTCTTGCTATAATCAAATTAATACTATTATCACAGTAATAAGAGCATACAGTAGTCCGACGCCTTTGATCTCGCGGTAAATGCCGACAAGTAGCCTGACAGTGAAGGATAGCAAGAGCTGCCACAAGATGATGCTTTACAATTATTACTCACATCACAGCACTCGTCGTATGCACCATTTTCAATACAATTTATTATGTTTAGTCACTTTACTCGTAGTTTTATTATCAAAATAAAATCTAATACAAAGATAACATTCCAGTAGTAATGCCGCTAGCAGATTTTTTTTTCTATAAATATTTTCATTGTAATCGTATTCCCGCGCCTTTCTGCCATGAAAACTACATAATATGCCTAATATCTAATACTTTGAATATAATGACTTCCTTTTTATCCTTTTCTAACCCTCCTGATCTTAAATACATACAAACGTTTCCCTAATTTTTATTTAAAAAATAATATGTTATAATTACAAAATACACAAAATGGCAAATGCTTAAACCGTGAGAGGCCAAGAAGAAAAAAACATAAAATGACAAATTAACAACAGTGCGGCACCAACCCAAAAAAACGAACCGGCTAGCCTTGAAAGTTATGTCCCGAGTTGCATATATTTCGAATGTTTGCAACTCGGGACCGGCCCTCCCGCGTCTCGCCCCTGTCTAGTCTTTTTCGTCAGACGACTGTATGATTTATAGGCTGTGCTATTATGTTACACTATTTGCAAAAAGCTTTGATTGGATCATCTTAGTACTAAACTTACAAATCTATGATCATCTTTTATCTGATTATGATGACAGCCAATAATAATAATAATAATAATAAGAAAAAGGTCCTACACGGCCGACATCCTCACGACCTCAACCAGATTCACATAGACACAAAAGCCTCAAACATGTGGCTCAAAAAAGGTAGCCTATTTCCAGAAACAGAAGGATTTATAATAGCCATACAAGATCAGGTAATAAACACAAAAAACTATAGGAAACACATCATCAAAGACCCCACAGTAACGAATGATAAATGCCGCAAATGCAACACCCAGCCGGAAACAATCCAACACATAACTGGAGCATGCACAAGCCTTACACAGACAGATTACACCCACAGACATAATCAACTCGCAAACATTATACACCAGAAGTTGGCACTCAAACATAAACTTATAACAAATACAAACACCCCATACTACAAATACACACCACAAACTGTTTTAGAAAATGCTTCACACAAACTTTATTACGACCGTGCTATACTTACAGACAAAACAATTCATTACAACAGACCAGACATCACTCTACAAGATAAAACTACCAAAACCACATACTTAATAGACATAGCCGTGCCCAACACACATAACATCCAAAAAACAATATCCGAGAAAATTAATAAATATACCGAACTAAAGGATGAAATTATTAGAATATGGAAGCAGGAAAAAGTTTACATAGTTCCCATAGTTATCTCGACCACTGGAGTCGTTCCAAATCAAATTCACAATAGCCTAAAACTTATTGATCTGAAAGAAACTACATACATAACCCTACAAAAAGCCGCTATATTAAATACTTGCAGGATAGTGAGAAAGTTCTTGCAGTTGGATGATGCAACAATACAAAACTCTGCATCAATAAATACACACCACACACTGTAATTTACTTGGCTAAAAGCCCGTAAATACAGGTACTACCAACTTTTGTTTAAAGTTGTGAAAAAAATATTTTACCCCAAAATAATAATAATAATAATGCGGGACTTAATCACACAGCATCATGTAGCCCCAAACTAAGCAGAGCTTGTATTATGGGAACCACATGATTGATATACTACACATATAATTTTTTTTTTTTGTAAATATATACATATCATACATAGAAACACCCAATCTTTAAACTATGTCATCTTTTCTCATTTTTTGCGCTTGTGTTGCTCACAATCACAAATATAAGAAGCCATATCATATCAAATTCAAATTAGACGTTAAAATTTTGCAATGATCGTTCTTATCTAATTAATAATCGGTGAGATAAAGAAAAACATATTAAATTTCGGGAAAGTTCTAATACCTTTACAGAGAGTTGACATGCTACATAAAAAAAACTACGTTGCATCAAAAAATAAATTGTCTTTTTAATTCTTTACCCTTACATTCCTTACTTAATTATGGTAACGTTCAAAAAATGCTAATCATGCAAAATGCAAAATGCAAATTTTTCATGCTAATGGATCAGGAAATATGCTAGATTTAGCATTAAAAATGCTAAAACGGCAACGTTGCGGCAGCGGACTAAAGTTCGTGGCAAGCAATGGAGCCGTCGAGGCAACTATTACCATACGAGATACATACACTCTTTTCTTCTATCTCGATATTTCTGTGGATTTAGCCGAGCATGCGCGCAAAATTTGATATGAATTTGGTTGTGTTCTGTAATACCAAAAATGATTGAAAACTTTATGTATTCTTTAAATAGTATTGTTATTCTGTAACTAGTTAATATATGCTATGTTTCTAAACAAACGACACGTAAGATATTGTTGTTTTCAAATACGAAACAAAGTGGAAGAAAAGTGTTAATTTTGGCATAAAAATGTGCAAAATGCTATTGGCTTTTATTTCATTTTAGGTAAGTATTTTGTAAAAAAAACTATCTAATAATACTATTGGAATACAAATAATAAGTACAACAATATAGCGGAACTATGTTTGATCGAAAAATCATTTTGGTATTACGTTTGTATGGGCAATTCGTCCATCGGAGGCCCCTTAGCCAATCTACCCACCTCATGACGTCACTGCACTAGTAACAAAACGCTTTTGCAAAGGAGATTGTAATTAATATTACTATTGAAGTGACGTCACGACGGGGTCTAAAAGGCGAATAGCGTTTTGGACATTTGAGGCACAGAATAAAACAAATGTGTTTTTAAATTAAAATTAATATTGAATATTTATGAATAGAAATCAACGTTTCTCGTTTATTTTTTACAAAATCTATCAATAATACCAATTTTTTATTTTTTTCTTACATGGTGTAAAATACCCTATTGGTTAGTTTTTAGAATCAGACCAAAGAGATTTCATACAAGAGGGATAGACATGGAAAAATAATATCTGTTCCAAAACTCTGTGCATGCTGCTTACTGCACAGAATTTTTGACTAGTTGTCAGGCTGCCACGCACCAACTACAATGCGGCGCGATGTCAAAGTGCTCAGTATGAAGCTGCCCGAAAAACAGCAGATACTTGAAACAAAGGATGGAGTTTCATATTTTAAGTACGTATTGTAGCAAATTTATGTATCTACATCGAGGGTTTCCATTTAATTTCAATAATTTTCATTTTCTTATTCACAATGAATTGACACGAGAGTGACGCCCAAAGCGTGTTCAAACAAAAAGCTATGGAGTCGATTACATTTATATTTTTATAATACATAAAATTATTGGTGTGTCGAAATAATTTTAGTTTTCCGAACAAAAACTTGCAACTATTAATTACGAATTCATAACAATTATTTGCTTTCATAACAATTTACAACATTTTTGTGTTTTGTTTTTAGTTTTCCTCGAAACCCGAGGTGTTAATAAAAATAAACAAACACCTGTTTCAGCATTTGTCGCAAATCAAACCCTAAGGGGTACAAAAGGGGTGCCAAAGTTTGTATGGGGGGGGGGTGAATAATCTTCATATAATGACTTATAATTTTGCACAGAGACTCTACAGAAATAAATAACCACTTATTTCGGGATTTTTCGAAATTCAACCACTAAGGGGGTTAACGGTGGCGGCAAGTTTGTATGGGGGACAAAACTCTTTACCAATTGACTTGAAATTTTGCACTGCTTCAAAAAATAGGAAAAAATCAGAGAATCTTAGCGCGGCTGATTGAGTTGAAGTTTTGCACATCATATACGTAGGTCTAGACCAGGAATAACTGAATAGGCTACTTTTTATCCGGCTACCACGCGTGCAAAGCCGCCGGTGAAAGCTAGTTTAAAATAAATTGAATAATAAATCATGTGGGACTATTCACACAGCATCATATAGCCCGAAACTGAGCAGAGCTTCTATCATGGGAACCACATGACTGATCTACCTACTTACGTATTTTTTTGTAAAACTCCCAGACCTGAGACAATTATTTGCAGATCGTACCAACATTTGTCTCGCGACGGGACTCGAACCCGCAACCTTCTGCGTCTCAGGCGAGCTATCGTCCACTGCGCCACAGAGGCATTTGGAATAGGTACCTACATAATTTATGTACCTACATTATTATTAATATCAATGACAGTGAAAACATTAAAAAAAAATTGGAAAAACGCCTCCTTACCGTTCAACAGTGAAACCAAAAAGTTAAACAAACATTTCTAAAATTAGTATATGTTATAGGTGTGTTATAGATTCCTTATTCATATCTGGTAATACAGCATACACGAGTGTAAGTGAAATGGTTAGTACCACGTGGTTATTATTCTGAAAGTGACAAAAAGTTTAAACTATGTAGGTTTGATGTATATATTTGCGAGCCACAGATATAGGAGAGAACGAGATGAAATCTTAAAATTCACTATGCTCTGAACGACAACTGATACGGATGATCTTTACTTTCTTAAGTCTATATATCATTTGCTAGAAAGGGATGCATACTTTATCTCAATCCGATTGTTGCGACTTCGTACCAGGTCTTTTCTATGAAACTGCCACTGATATAGAAGAGAACCTTATCACAGATATAGGAAGACAACTAGATAAAGTATTAAAATTCAATACGGCTGATATCTACTTTCTTATGTCCAATATCATCAGTTAGAAAAGGATGCATACATATTATGTGATTCAACTTCAAAAAGTTAATCGTACCAGGGCGCTCGAACAAATTTTTATGCAGGTTCATATAAATGCCCTGGTACGAAGTCGCAGAAATCGTATTGAGAAAAAGTATGCATCTGTTTCTAGCTAACATATATGGACATAAGAAAGTAGAGATCGTATGAGTTAATGTTCAGAGCATAAATGAATTTTAAGACTTCTATGCTTTAATCCTATTGCTAGATAAAGCCTTAAAATTCACTATGTCTGAACACCAACTAATACGGCTGATCTCTACTTTCTTATGTACCAATATCATTAGTTAGAAAAGGACGCATACATATATCAATGCGGCTTTAAAATAGATAAAAAAATTCATCGTACTAGGGTGTTCGAATACAATTCTATGCAGGTTCATACAAATGCCTGGTATGAAGTCGTAGAAATAGCATTGAGATAAAGTATGCATCCCTTTCTAGCAAATGATGTATGGACATAAGAAAGTAGATCATCCGTATGAGTTGACGTTCAGAGCATAGATAGATTGATATAAAATTATTTATTGCACAAGATAAAATACAAGTACACAGGCGAACTTAATGTTAAATAGCATTTTCTTCCACTACCTTTGCGTAGTGTGGAGATAGATTGGTAGTGCTGCAAATTTTATTAATGAAATTGTAGAAAATTATAACATAACTAATAATAAAGAAATCTAAACCATAGTACTAAAGATAAAAATAAACTTACATACAAAAACTAGAATATCATAAACATACATTCATTACTTAAAGTACATAATACCAAGAAGGTCAATTTTTTCATTGACTATTTTGTAGGGAGATAAAATGATTATAAAGTATATATATGTATGTGTGTATATATGTGTATGAGCATAGTGAATTTTAACGTCTTCTATATCTGTGGAAACAGCATAGCATTTTATTCGAGCGCCCTGGTACGGTTTTCTTTTTTGAACTCATTTGAAGTCTCACTGAGAGAAGTATGCATGCCCTTCAAACTGATGATATGGGACATAAGAAAGTAGATATCAGCCGTATGAGTTGATGTTCGGAGCATGAATATATTTTAAGGGTTTTTCTATGCATTAGTCATAGTTCTTTAGTAAGCAATAGAAAATATCTCCTTGTGACTTATGTTGCCCTGTAGTTCTGATAAATTTCGCTATTCGTTTTTCGCATTCCCTTGAAGGTAGTACTCGATATCAAATACCAGGCTAACATAGCTGACCAGGAGGCTACTGATTGGAATAAAAAGCTTTTCCAAGTACAATTATAATCTTCATAGCCTATCAAGTTATAATCTCCTGGTACTTTATGTTCAGAAATTTAAGTGCGCGAGGTTAAGACGCGCGGGTTTAAGGGAACGCGGTGTAGTGGGAATCATTCCTACAAACATAACAGAGTGACGAAAGTCTATGAATTTTTTTTTCGGTTGGTGCTTTTTATGCTTCACTGAATACACTTTTGCTAAAAAAAAAACATAAATGTAACGTAAGTCTTTTTTTGCTGTAGTCTTTTAATAATATACTCGTACTTGGTTTTCGCAATGGTTAATGGTATTCGTAGTAAATTTTCAGCAACCAAATCTAAAACAGGAGCATACTCTATAAAGTTTGAAAAACAAGAAACATAGCGCTAAGTCCTAAGCCAAAGACAAGACGCTTATTTATGTTGATCTTGATCTTGCAACACGGTTTTAGCATAGTTTTAGCGCAGCGCACTTAATCTACCCGTCAGTACCGATGACAATGCAATGGTGAAAGCGAGATGATCGGATTACGGATCCTGGACAACGGAACCATATGATGGATATAAATAAATTGATCGTGTTGGATCTTTTTTTAACAACTTCATAAGTGAGTTGAATAGTAAATCTTTGGTTATATCACCTACATATTATTAGGTTATATATTCATGCCTCAAGTGTATGGACGCAGAACGTTGCAACGTTCCGAAAAAGGCTTTGTGGTAGGTAATGGTTACCACTTTACATCAGGTGGGCCATTTGCTTGTTCCATCTTCAAGTAACATAAAATATATATAGCCCATGTCAATTTGTGAATAAGTTAGCGATTTTTCGGCACGCCATTAATAATAAGTTCGTTGTTGGAAGCGCGTGCCTATATGTGTGCTTTTGTTACACGCGCATCTTGGGCTTGTATAATGTACGCCGTCTATGCATGAGCCGCGAGAGAATAACCCACACGATCGAGCGAACACGCCGGAATAAACGCGCGTTTTTAGGGTGATGTTACCGAACCGGTCAACTAACCCTTATGGTGCCGCTTTGTCCGTCCGTCCGTCTGTCACACTTGATTATTTCAGGAACTACATAAGCTATCGACTTGAAATTTGGTATACATTTAAAATGCACTAACTGAATAAGATTGCTAGTAAAAAAATTAAAAAATAATTTCGTTTTCTTCCCAAGGTGTCCAAAATTAAAAATGTCAAAATTTCAAACTGAGGCCAACAGGTCAAGTAGGGTATCATATCAAAGGCCCTAATTTGTACTGCTCGAAACAGTTTTTTATTCCCCCCCCTATCTCCGAAGTTTGCAAAGTGTGAAACCTGATTTTTTTATATGTTATAGAAGTATATCTATATTTTACAGGAAAATTATAGCGAAGTCGGTAACTTAAACAATTTTTGAGAAATTCAGCATTCTTCCAAAATGGGGGGGTTGAAAAATAAAAGGGGGGTTGCTAGGTCAAGTAGGGTATTAAATGAAAAGGCTTTATTTGAAAAGCTTCAGACAATTGTTTTTTATCTTGTACAGTTTTGGATTTATGATTAAAAACGTCCAAAAAACGACCCCCCCGCCCCCACCCCTTAACTCCGAAGTTTGCTAAGAGAGAAACCCAATTTTTTTATATATTATAGAAATATATCTATATTTTACAGTAAATTGTAAATTAAAACGGTTTTGTAGAAAATTCAATAAATGGAAGGAAAACAAACGGTGGTCAAGCTATATGGAGAGTTACACGAGTAAATAGGGTGTTATCTGAAAGGCCTTGATTTGACTATTCAATAAAAGGATTTTAATTTTATTTAAGACGTACATTTTTTATTATACGTACAAAACTTACTAATAAAAAAAATGCAACGGAATTGAGAACCTCCTCCTTTTTTGAAGTCGGTTAAAAAACTGCTAGATAACTCCTTCACTTCTGTTTCAAATTATGGTGGTCAGCCACCTGGATGCAGCTACTACCTACAGAACAACGAAGTATGAAGAGGGGTAGAAAAGTCCTACCCCTCTTCATACATCGAGTGTGAGAGAGAGAAATTATATATATATATATATATATATATATAATTTCTCTCATATATATATATCTCTATATATATATATATATATCCCTCACTCTAACTAACTTTCTCAATCTATGATATCTATGAAAATAAAGTACTGAATGTATGAATTAGACTTAATTGACGTCACCCGCAGTGGGCGAGTTAACTCGCACTTAACCGGTCTTGTTTAAATAATAGGTACGCTAGTCTGAAATCACTCATCCTTTATTTCAACCCGCGCTACTGTTGTTAGATGTTGTTGAAAGGTATAACCAGTGCTTAGCTAAATGAAATGAAATGTATTATTGTAGAAACTATGTACAAAAAGATCTTAAAAGCTGGCTGGAACAACAGTTTGTCCATTAATTATATACGTACAATGTCGGCACCAGGTAAGAACGAAACTAACCCTGTTTAACTTAAAGGTGTAACTAGGAAATTTATCGATTATAAAATTCTTTAATGTCATAAAAACATTTTTCTATGAGCCGCTTACGGTTTTGTCTTAAATTTACTAGTGCGTAGTTTTCCTATGTGTCTAGAAATGTCATTACCTATATACTTTTATGACAGAGGATTTTTTCCTCACAGTGCAGTTTTGTGTGGGGGCAATATTGGTCTAGTGGGATCTTTATATTCTCTATATTTCAAAACAGAGTTAATTTTATCTTTAAACAGGTTAAAAAATGAAGAATGCTTTTTTTTATAAAACAACCAATTTGGAATATGTATAAACAAGTTAACGTAAAGATTGTATATGTTTGAGGCTTGCATGAATCTTACACATTTTTTGAATAATAGAAGCTCTTTTGATGTGCGTTGAGTAACCGAAAAGCAAGAGACGATACCCTAGTACTGAGGTGACGTAGCCAAAAAATGCGGTTAATGCAGTTTGTTGACCAGATGTTTTTCTAAATCTTAGGTATAGGCCCCACTTGTCTGACCTGGCGCGGGCATGGCACGGGCGCTTTCCTATTCCATTCAAATTTAATACAAAATTCATGGAAATAAAGCACAATTTAGCTCGGACGACTTCGCGTCATAAGCACGTCCGATCAACGACATACCGTGTGTCCTAAATTGTGCTTTATTTCCATGCATTTTGTATGAAATTTGAATGGAATAAGAAACCGCCAGTGCCTTGTCTGCGCCCGACGCTAGGTCACATTCATCGGGCACGGACATGGCGCAGACATGGCACAGGCGGTTTCCTATTCCATTTAAATTTCATACAAAATGCATGGAAATAAAGCACAATTTAGGGCACACAGTATGTTGTTGCTCGGACGTATGACGCGCCATTTCGGCGCCCGCGCCCGATCGCCGCCAGATGGGCGTCAGATGGGCGTCAGATGGCCGCCAGTTCGTAGTATGTACTTGCTTGCGACATACGTCTGTTAGTGATGTAAAAATGCGTGACGAATGACGATATCGAATTTAATATTGAATTTTGTGAATTGATTGTAAATGCAACGCTTTATGATCATTGTTTTATGTAATACATGGGTATTACATAAAAAAAATCTTAGTACCGGTTTAGTTTAATCTCTTTCCGATTTCCAGCCACAATTTATCTTGAACATTTCAGTTACAATAATCGGAACGACAATGATCATAAAGCGTTGCATTTTCGATGACAGTTGTCAAACTTAAATCGACCATATCTCGAGAACTACTCATCTTAGACTTGCCTTTACTAGCTCAAATGATAGCTATTGACAAGACCTTAATTTTCGATGACAGCTGTCAAACTTAAATCGACCATATCTCGAGAACTACTCATCCTAGACTTGCTTTTACTAGTTCAAATGATAGCTATTGACAAGACCTTAATTTTCGATGACAGCTGTCAATCTTAAATCGACCATATCTCGAGAACTACTCATCCTAGACTTGCTTTTACTAGCTGAAATGATTGCTATTGACATGAACTTAATTTTCGATGACAGCTGTCAAACTTAAATCGACCATATCTCGAGAACTACTCATCCTAGACTTGCTTTTACTAGTTCAAATGATAGCTATTGACAAGACCTTAATTTTCGATGACAGCTGTCAAACTTAAATCGACCTTATCTCGAGAACTACTTATCTTAGACTTGCCTTTACTAGCTCAAATGATTGCTATTGACAAGACCTTAATTTTCGATGACAGTTGTCAAACTTAAATCGACCATATCTCGAGAACTACTCATCTTAGACTTGCCTTTACTAGCTCAAATGATAGCTATTGACAAGACCTTAATTTTCGATGACAGCTGTCAAACTTAAATCGACCATATCTCGAGAACTACTCATCCTAGACTTGCTTTTACTAGTTCAAATGATAGCTATTGACAAGACCTTAATTTTCGATGACAGCTGTCAAACTTAAATCGACCATATCTCGAGAACTACTTATCTTAGACTTGCCTTTACTAGCTCAAATGATTGCTATTGACATGAACTTAATTTTCGATGACAGCTGTCAAACTTAAATTGACCATATCTCGAGAACTACTCATCCTAGACTTGCTTTTAGTAGCTCAAATGATTGCTATTGACATGAATTTAATTTTCGATGACAGCTGTCAAACTTAAATCGACCATATCTCGAGAACTACTCATCTTAGACTTGCCTTTACTAGCTCAAATGATAGCTATTGACAAGACCTTAATTTACGATGACAGCTGTCAAACTTAAATTGACCATATCTCGAGAACTACTCATCCTAGACTTGCTTTTACTAGCTCAAATGATTGCTATTGACATGAATTTAATTTTCTATGACAGCTGTCAAACTTAAATCGACCATATCTCGAGAACTACTCATCTTAGACTTGCCTTTACTAGCTCAAATGATAGCTATTGACAAGACCTTAATTTACGATGACAGCTGTCAAACTTAAATTGACCATATCTCGAGAACTACTCATCCTAGACTTGCTTTTACTAGCTCAAATGATTGCTATTGACATGAATTTAATTTTCGATGACAGCTGTCAAACTTAAATCGACCATATCTCGAGAACTACTCATCTTAGACTTGCCTTTACTAGCTCAAATGATAGCTATTGACAAGACCTTAATTTTCGATGACAGCTGTCAAACTTAAATTGACCATATCTCGAGAACTACTCATCCTAGACTTGCTTTTACTAGCTGAAATGATTGCTATTGACATGAATTTAATTTTCGATGACAGCTGTCAAACTTAAATCGACCATATCTCGAGAACTACTCATCTTAGACTTGCCTTTACTAGCTCAAATGATAGCTATTGACAAGACCTTAATTTTCGATGACAGCTGTCAAACTTAAATGGACCATATCTCGAGAACTACTCATCCTAGACTTGCTTTTACTAGCTGAAATGATTGCTATTGACATGAACTTAATTTTCGATGACAGCTGTCAAACTTAAATTGACCATATCTCGAGAACTACTCATCTTAGACTTGCCTTTACTAGCTCAAATGATAGCTATTGACAAGACCTTAATTTTCGATGACAGTTTTTAGTTTGACAGCTGTCATCGAAAATTAAGATTTTATTAGTAGCTATCATTTGAGCTAGTAATGGCAAGTCTAGGATGAGTACTTTTCGAGATATGGCAAATTCAAGTTTGACATATGTCATTAAAAATAAAGATCTTGTCGATAGCTATCTTTTGAGCAATTAACGGCTAGTCTAGGATGAGTAGTTCCAGAGATATAACCATTTGCAGATGAATTTGTAGAATGAGTTTCGAGTGGAGCTTTGAGTTGAGTTGAGTGTGATAGTGACAGTGACAATCCAAAATTATTATTTAAAATAGTTTTGAAGGTCATATTTTTTCTTTTTAACACGTTGACTGCGGGTCTCGGACATAACGCTTTACAAAATGCTCATTATGTGTACTGTTGGCTTTGCCTAATAAATACAATAAAAATAAAAAATAACGCTACGCAGAGTACTCTGCGATGATGCCCTATGAAAACTGACTGAAACACATTTTTTTCTTTTTAACATGTTGGCTGCGGGCCTCAGTCATGACATAACTGATGACTTATGAAAACTGAAACACCATTTTTTTTTCTTTTTAATATGTTGACTGCGGGTCTCGTATATGACAACGCATACTCTGTGATGATGACCAATGAAAACTGACTGAAACACAGCACTTTCCTTATGTTTTCAAAACTTTTCTTTAATGCAGTGACGCTCTTCCTTCAACCAAATAAAGCGATCCGAACTAATACCTAATGATTGATGACATAAATCAAGAGTCAAAATCTAAATTCCCCCACCCAGTGTCAGGCGTAATGATAAACATGGTGTAACATTCGAAAAAACCTATCAAGAGGTAACTATATTCATTCGTTTAACCTCATAAGAGGGTAACCCTATCGACTGAAAACCAAAAGGAACGGGTTACACTTTCGCTTGTGTTATGAAGGAGGAATAAAGGAGAAGGGAAAGGAGAATACCCAAACGAAAGGGTAATCCCGTCAACTGTATAACCCAATGAAGGGGTTTCACTTTCGAAGCAACTAACTCGAAATCGGGGTAGTACGGGCCCTGATCTGTATATTAATTAATTGTATCCACGAGAGCAAGAGCATCTTCGTCTTCTGAGGATGACATGCTGACACATCGATAACGGACAACAGACTGCACTACACTTGTGCCTCTGTCACGTCATTTCTGCGTCATGTCCGAGCCATGTCCGCGCCATGCCTGTGCCATGTCCTCGCCACGTCCGTGCCACGTCCGCGCCATGTCCGCGCCATGTCCTTGCCCGATATGTGTGACCTGGGCCTTAGAGCAAAAACGAATCGATTCAGTTTTGGCCCATTTGCTCTATATGCGATTTCCAATCAATATATTTGTCTAATGTTATACAAACACATCTTATTTCGTTAGTATTTTCTATTATTTTATTTCTACATGTCAGAGTGCTATTATATATATTAATTAGAATTAGCGAGACATCTGCTTACTCGATTAACAGCAATACTGAAAGCGTAGGCAGTTGACTTGCAGTCAATTTCTACCGGCTAAATACCACTCAATGAATTGCAAAACCCATGTCCTACAGACCCTGCAATGGATCTCTATACAGGCTGATAATAATGTCCTATTTATCACACTAAAGGAGTAATTCCTCGATTTCACCAATCGAAGAGATAAAGATATCCTGAGCACATTGTGTCGCTCAGTGTAGCCGGGTGTAACCTATTTGTCAGCATTCATTTATTTCGCTGTCGGGCTGCATCACACGCATGGCCACGCAGTGTAATAGCGTTGTTTGGTAGGCTGCTTCCCATAGAGTTCCTAGTTGACGATTCAACTGCTCGCGTAGAGGCTATTAGCTAGGTAGAAAATGAACATTTAGATGATTTATGCAGTTTCAAGTGGTAATTTTTACTCATTGAGCGGAAGACATTGTTAGATAAATTAGGCTACTTTATTTATATGTATATGAATAGGTTAAGGGGATACCTAGAATAGAGGAGGAGTAATGGTGCTGCGGCGCGGATGTGCCGCAACACCTTTATATGGTATCATAGTTGCAATTTCACATACGTATAAATTTACCATCACCGTTTTGGGCACGTATAATGATTTATATTTGTTTTCATTTTAAGACATCATTTGACGACCTCTGTGGCGCAGTGGGCGAAGGCCCGCCTGAGACACAGACGGTTGCGAGTTCGATTCCCGCTGCGAGACAAATATTTGCATATCTGCAGATATTTGTCTCGGTTATGGGGGTTTTCTATGTATAAAATGTTTATATTGACAAAAAAAAATGTTTGTATTGACAAACATTTTATATTAGTATAAGTAGCATAATAATATCAGTCCCAGTTCCCAAAATACAAGCTCTTCTTGGTTTGGGGCTACATGATGCTGTGTGATAGTCCAGCATTATCCAGCATTATTAGCAAACAAACGTAGGTATTTTCCACATTATATTGCTTGTCTGTTAAATCGATTGTTAGGTATATTGCTAGATCCTATGCAAAATCCCATAAGGTTCTATGGGCTACAGATATGGAGTACGACCTGCAAATCCAATCGGGCTACCATCCAACGTTGTTAACGCAAGCTCCATTTCTTATATCACTCACCATTATAGGTAAACAACCAACAGCCAACAACGAAATCCACGAAGTCCCAATAGTTGACAAAAAAATAAAAATAAGAGGTAAATATTCCTTGGAACGCCTGAAACATCATGCCAACCTTCTAACAAGATCGCTGATGGAATGGAATGGATGAATGACATCCAAGCAACACAAAGCGGTTACAGAGAATTTATGTGAATCTTGATCGTAAACGCTTTACCACTCATCCGCTTATAGTCCACCAACTAATCGCAGATTTTAAAAGGAAAAAGAAAGTGCACAGTAATAATAACCATTTATTTGATTAAATTTACATTTTTAGCTCACACAAACACTGTGAGTCTCAGTTAGAGAGTAAAAATAAGGTTTTTGGTTAGGATACGATGAGAAAAGGGCGAAATTACCTTGTAGGTATGCCCAACTCTATTGAAATATAAGTACCGTGTAATAACGTAGTTAGGGTTTCTAGGCTGTTTCTATATATGACGAGTAAAGCCTGACCATGCTCTTCGTTAGTCGCCCACGTTTCGTATGAACACGTAAAGCTCATGGAAAAGTGCATATTTATCAGATTCGCTTCAGCAACGTGTAGTCGTTATACAAGAGTAGAACTCGGTGCATATTAAAAGTTATTTCTGTATAGATAGTATTCATCATTATCAACATCCTGAAGAAGTCCACTACTAAATACCTAAATATGTGCCGTTGTTCGTGCATCGAACTTCTACACTTCGTATTTCAGTAGGTATATCACCTCTATTTAGTATTACACTAAGAGTTTGTATTTTTTTGTATTATACATTGAAATAATTCAAAATTCAGGTATCGTATAAATACGAAATACTGATCCACGAGATTCGATGCTATTCGACAAGTTCAATGCGATTCGTTACCGACCTAAAGTTCGGCGATCGCCGAGTCTGTGTGCTTTCCTAACGACTTTGTTGGTATAAAATAACTTATTTGTTCATGCGGTCGTGGTGTGAATATAACTACAGGAAAATAAGTGTATATACCACGCCACGTCATCTCTCCAGAAGTCAGAAATGTGGACAAAATTAATAATCTGAAAATCCATTGATTTTATGGTTCCGTACCTCAAAAGGAAAAAGAAACGCTTATAGAATCACTTAATAGACAGCTGTCTGTCAAGACCGTTTTCTCAGGAACGCGTGGATGTACAAAGTTCAAATTAATATCAAATACTTAGGTTTGCAATCCCTTAAAGCTCTGAAAAAATCAAACTTCTAAGTCAATACAATGAAACGATATGGCCGTTTATGCTGCAAACTTTGACATTCGCTGTGGAATCAAGGGAATTGTAAGGGCGTCTACACAGATGATAGATGAGGCACAGCTGTAAGATATGAGAAGTAACAGAACTCGGAAAGGACCGATATTCCCTTCCCGACCCTGTGATTGTGCTTGATACATTTTCATTAAACCACCTGCGAGCTTTGCTAGTGTAGTGGAAAAAAATATTTCCCTTGCCGTTCCTAACATCCATTTTATCTTATTTTCTGTCTAAGGGGCGGCGTAAAAAGCATAGTTTTCTACTCTTCTTCGTATGAGTTAGTGACCAACCCTTATATCAGATTTTTCAGGCCGCCCTTAGGCCTTCAACTTCTTAACGACTGATATATTTGAGATCAACATCCGTGCTTTCCAAAGCACGGAATCGCTCAGATCGAAATGCCATTAAACAGTCATCCATCCAAGTAGCGACAGGGTGGAGTGTGACTTAACTCAGATGATTGGCTAAGAATACTGAAGTAAACCATGTCACGACTACGAGAATGTTCGCGCTGTGTGAAAAAGACGAGCAGTTTTCTATTCACTCGTCAGACAGATAGCTTGGTTGTTGGCAACCATAAATAAAATAATAGCAGTTTGTAGACAAATTGTTTAGTTTAATGTAAAATGATCGCTATCATTAAGCACACAGCTATTTTGGTACAGTTCTGCTTTCGAGTTTTCATTTTATTATTTTGTACGCACGTCATTCTGGAATCTAACCAGCTTAATTAAAATGCATGCTCATTTTTACGGGCGCTTTCATATTTTTGTGAAAGTCTGACTTTTCCAGGGCCATTGTTCGCCTGAAGCCACGTCTGTCATTTATGTACCGACGACTGTTTCAGTTGAATATATAAACGTAACAAGCAATTACTGAAATTAATTAAAATAAATGTTCATGACTCATGTAGTTCGATAACTTTTTGGGTAGATGAGTTCTAGAGATGAGACCGCGTCGTGGTAAACCTAGTGTAGGGCGCCCCCCGGCCAGGTGGAGTGACGGCCTGCAGAAGGCTGCTGGTACTTAGAATGTATATGCGGAGAGCAAAAATCGTGCTCTGTGGCGTTAACTGGGAGAGGGGTACCTATGTCCAGCAATGGACAGAACAGAAGAGGCTGAAGATGATATAGGTTTGTTACATCTGATAAAAATTCTTTTGCTCTGATTATTTTGCATTGTTTAATATCGATGCAAAATTCATTTTGGAATTGGAAATACGAATGTGAATACGGATTTATTATAAATGTTCATGTCCGAATCGCCCATTAATTAGTGAATCTACCAATTATGAGCATTCAATGACTATAAAATTATTCTGTGGAGCTATTTTAATAACCTTAATTAGAAACTTGGTAAAAAAGGCTCAATTGCAAAACACAAATGAAACTTTTGAAGGGTACCTTCCTATTCAAACAATCAAAAGAAAGTTTAATTGATCCAGACCAAAGATATAGTCGCCATGACTTTTCTGGCTCAAAGTTCCCCAACCATTAACAATATACGTATACCTAAATATTTACTTTATGCTGTGACCAGATAAATAAGTTCTAACAAAGTAAAATGAATTATGAAGTAATTTTTATGACTCTAAATAATTTACCAAAATACCGTGCAGAGTTGAATCTATTTAAACAGTAATAATGGTTGGCGGGTAGAGCTCGATGCCGAAAAGAGATTCTCAGGGTATAAGCTATATGGGAGACCTTTGCCCAGCAGTGGGACGAAAAGGTTTAAATAAAAAATTGAGTTACTTTGAGGAAAACTGTGTTTGCTATATTTTGGGTATTAGCTTCTACTCACCGCTCTTCCCGCGTGGTACCGCGTTTAAAGATTCAATTTACGCAGCTTTGAGCTTTGTCACACACTGACATATATAGACGTCAGTAGATATTGCATGCAAATAAGGAACTTAACTGCTTCGTGGATGTTTCAATTTCCTCTAGCATGTATCACAATGCGCTTCGATGCTCTCCGACGCGCGCTGGTAGGTGTGAATCTAGGTCACTAACTATGTATGTTCTAAGTTTCATCCAAATCCTTTCAGCAGTTACGGAAGTGAGTGTGAATAAACATACTAACACACATACTCACAAACACAAACATAATATTTTGCATTTATAAAATTTGTGTGATATTTTTCTTATTTTGTTCACGAGGAAGAAATTCGTAACTATGTTTGTCTGAAGAAAATTACACCTTTTCGCATATCTCGTAGACAACTCGTAGCCTCGTAGCAGTCTCGTAGCAACCACAGAGTAAATGAAACATCAACTCATCTGGTTTCTGAAATGTTAACGGAACTAAAATCTTCAAATGTGAGTGCAGATCACGTACGCCCATGTTGCAGAGCGCTAGAAAACTTCGCTTGCTGAAATTCGCACTAAGCGATGCCGTGATGTTTAAAAGCATCGCTCAGAAATATCTTTTTATTTATAGGAAAGCTCTTAGGGCTTCTTTCACCATCCTCAACTTAAGCTCCGAGATGGTTAATCACCAACTCACATCACATGTGACTTCTCGATAGCATTTCATGACGTTCAAATAGCACTGAGTTAAACTGACCTATTATGAACTGACTACTTGAAACATCATCTGGCTATTAGCGAGTTTCCTTGTTGAGTAAAATGACACTACCTGTTGTCATGACAATACCACGAACAAGGAGCTTTTGTAGGGGAGTGCGCGCTTCGAACAAAAATTTGTGCCTAATGTATTCTCTAAAGGGGGTTATGTCTCGTTTCCTCTTTAGTGTTACACAGCAGCCATTTTCTGGGCATGTTTTTTTAGAAAAATCAGGAACAGATTTTTGTTCAATTCACCTTTATTAACTCCTTGACCACGAATAATAAACGGTGACATTTACTCTGACATCAGTTGATTGACAGTTGGTGTACTATGGAAAGACCCTGTGCGTAGTTAGATTTTGACTAGCTAGATTTTGTTAACGAAATCGATCGTAACTTTAACTTGTTAAATTAATGTTTCTCAGAAAGTTACTAATCAAATCTTTACCTAAAGATGGCAAAAAAGTCCCATAAACTATAACATTGTCCTATATAAACTTTGTACTTACAATGAATTGACTTTGATTAAAATTCTTATGGGATTGTGTCCAATGCTATTTAAGTCGGAATACCTTTCTGCTAATTATTATTTGATGAGTGGATTTTATGATTAGGTAATTTTTCGGTTAAAAATCACCCAATGAATATTTTAATCCATCTTTTCAAATACCTAAGAGAATTTTTTCATGATAAAGCAGAACAAAAGAAAGCTAATTTGCTGTTTATGAATTTTTAAAACGTTACATTTTCACTTGAGTACCTTTTTATACGTAGCTAAGTCCCAATCTGAGAACGAAGGCCCTCTCAAATTTCTTTAAAGTAATTTATTTTTCTGTAAAGGCCATCCTCCAAATGGTACAAGTTTTATTGAAAGCGTCGTCGGTCCCAGAACAAACATTGTTCAAAATAAAATTGCAAAAAAATTAAGAGTACCTGCGGGCATTATTTTTTCAGCTTCCGTACCTTTGTATTTAGAGACATAATATGTTGTTCTATACACCTCAGATTACTAAATGGCGTTAAAATATCATGTTACCTCTTTTTTTTCTATTTAAATGACAGGGACAAGATAACTTTATCAAGCTAACGCTCGTATTATATAACAGAAATGTCATTTTATTATAAATAAGGGGGTAAATATATAATATAAATACATAAATACATATTTACCATATTATATAAAATGGGAACCCAGGACCGTAATTCAGAAACCTTTTACAATTATTGCAACGAATTTACGAGCGAGGTACATGGAAATTGAAATTAATTGGGTGCGGCCCGAAAACTTTCAAAAGCCATGTAGAAATTTACAGCTAGAGGGAAACAGCTAACTCCAGAAACGATAGGACAAGGTTTTCTATAACAATTAAAAAGTTAGAAATAATTAAAACCCTTAATTTGAGCACGAAAATATATACTTCATACTTCACTGCAACTTTGCGTTACCTATATTTTTGAATGAAAATGAAACAGCGCCCCAAGCGGGAAGTTTGTAAAACTTTGATATTTCGAGCGACATATTATGGTCTAAATTAGTGTAAATGAGGCATTTTAATGTTTATGTAAGTCAACAACGTCGCTCGGAAGATTTTTGACAATTTTCACTGGAAGACTGTGGCTCGATAGTATAGAGAACTAACTCAAATTTTATATTAAGGTACGTTTTTCACACTTAACACAGTTCACAGTTTAAGATTGAAGTAAAATTTATAAAACTGACTGCTTACGCTTGAGCAGCCATCCAATGAGTTAAGACTCTATCTTAATAGAGCTAGCATAATGTAGTGAATACTAACTTTTAGATATAGTTTTTCAATTTGAAACTCATTGACTTTAGTTGTAATAGAGCTCTTGGTGAAGGGCTCGTTCGGGGGAAGGACTATCACTATACTTATTTCTGCCGCGAAGCAGCATTGCTATATTTCGGTTTTAATTGTGTGGGTTCCGATGAAATTACAGGCACAAGAGGCTTATCACCTCTCGTTCTATACGATCCAGTTCATCAAAACGTTGTCTGAAAGAGACCATCTATTGTACAACTGCGGATTAGTTTTATGAATCCGAAAAAAATATTAATTAAAATAATTGTAATTTTTTTGGTGTACAATAAAGATATCTAGTTATCTTCATACTTCAAGTTGATATACGCAGGGCATTGCACCGTAGAGCAGGTTCCAAACTTACATAACGTTCGATGCAATGCTTTGTGAGAAACGATAAGATTAGGTCAAGTTTGAGACGATGTTAAAATGAGAAAGCTTTTCCTTTTATACGCTGTTGCATTATGTTGTAAATTAACAAGGGCCTAGAGGCGTGGTGGGTCAGATCACACAAATTAACCCTTCATAATATACAAATGTCAGCGGCATCGCGTGTCTAGACTTATAATAGGTGTGTGGTTTTAGCTTTTAGGTACTGGGTACATTGAAAGAGATGCTACTCTCAAATCTTATTGTCCTATCCCTGAATAAATGTAGGTATTTAAAAATAAATGTCGATTGTTCATGAGGCCTGTTTCTTTAAAATCACATCATCATCATCATCAACCTATAGCAGTCCACAGCTGGACTAAAGCGCTATCCACACATTTCCGGGTACCCGGTCGTGCCGTGTTCCGTCAGGGACGGGGAAAAAATCGGTTACGTACTACTTATATGAACTGGTTCACACAGCTACGTGTCAGGCGCATCCGGATCGTCAGTGACCTGGAGCACGCGATTTTTATGTATCGTTATCAGCTACTTCTTCATCTAGCGCTATTGCAATTATTGACAATTCTTCGGTGTTAAATAAGGACATCGCGATGTGTGAGTATCAGCTAAAGAAACAGATGTTATGTGCGTATCAGCTGAAGAAACAGATTACACTGATACCTATTTCCCTGATATGTGTGAACATGGGTGACGGATGGCACGACCCTGACGAGAACACTGTCGGAACACTGATAGCCCTGACCCGGAGAAGTGTGGATAACGCTTTAGGCCTACCCCGGTGAGCGTCATTGCTCAGCTCGGCGCATCCAGCTTCTTCCAAGCAGATCGTCACTCCATCTAGGCGGAGGGCGTTATCTCTATGCTATGATATTGGTTCTTCGGCTGATGTGGCCAGCTCACGTGTCCCACTTCAGCTTGTGAATTCTCTAAGTTTTATCGGCAACTTTAGTTCTCTGTCGGACAGTCATTGCAGATTTTATCCTTTAGAGAAACTACAAGAATAGCTCGTTCCATATATCTTTAGAATTGAATGATAACGTTCGTACGTTATCATTGATTATCGGGTCCTTCCCATCAAATTCATCAAAATTTTAAAACAGTACGATAAACACGTTGTATTTTTAATACGAAGATGCAAGATCAACTATTTCTTAGGTCGGTATCACTTTCTGGAAATATTCGTATAAAACTTACATTACCCTACCACTTATGTAAGATGTAACCAACGATTCACACACACGCAATGAATAATGGTTGTTCTTCGTAAGTGGCTGTTAGAAGAAAGAAATAAGGAAAGTTGTTTGTTGTTGTTTAGCTATGTACTCTTATACTTTTGTGTACTCTTATATTATTTATATGATACTGGACTAAACTGCAAAGGACATTGTAATATGATTGTAAAAAAGTGAATCACAGTAATATTATAAATGAGTTTCTGTAAGTGTGTGTGTGTGTGTGTGTGTGTGTGAGTGTGTGTGTGTGTGTGTGTGTGTGAGAATGATGTGTGTGAGTGTGAATATGTTTGGTCTCACTTAACTCTAACGGCTGAACGAATTTGGATGAAACGTGGAATATGGAATATAGAATGTACCCTACACGTAAGCTACTGTTTATCACGGTACCACGCGGGTGAAGACGCGGGCACAAGCTAGTAGCTAATAAAGTTATTTTGTAGCAGCTGACATTAAAGTCAGATGTATGTTTCTCTTATTCATCTTTTTATTTCCCTAAGTTTCTACACCACTGAATTCGGTACGTTTGATGTCATCCTATCCCTCTAGCTTTCAGTAAAAACAGAAAAACATATCCTATTCCATTTCACTGAGGAAGTGCTGAATGTGTTTTAATTTCCCACGCTGGATCCGATGCGGGTGATGTCACATTTAGGTTTGGATCTAGCGCATTCTGGTTTTGTAACGATGTTTTTCGTCGGACATATCCGAGCATAATGAAATCCGATAGACATCTGCATATGCATTAACACTCGAAAAGTTGCCGAGTCGAATGTTTTAAAATTGCATTTAACGGAATCTCCATCAGGAGCATTCGAATCCGAAACAAAATTGAGTTTTCGAGTGGTTTAAAATCCCCCTGCTGTTCTTAGTTTGGGCTCTACTTTAGTAAGTAAAGTATTTCAGTTTATTTTAATACTTACCTATTAAATGAATCTAAATTCCTTTTTTCTTCGTATGAGCAAGTGACCAACTCTAGTGATGGAGTTCTTAGACCACCGGAAGGCCTCCACCATGGATTAGAGATTGAAAAACCCAGAAACAACATCTTCACGTGCCATCCGAGGCACAGAAGCGCCTGAGATCTATATGCCACTATGGTCACACAGTGACTGTGGTTTAATCAGGATGATTTGCTGAGAACACCGAAGTACGCCATGAATTTTTGCCATTTCTGAATGTAAATGAAAGTTTATATACAAAGGTACCTATCAAACTTTTTTACCATACTAGGTAGGTAGGTACTTAACGTTACTACTGTCACTGCCGTGCCGGGCAGTAGTAACTTACTCAATATCCTAAATATTTGGGATACGCAATTGCCACGCCTCTGCCTTTCGTCTTTTACCTAATTGATTAAGCTTTTATTTATTTTATTGATGGTAAAATATAAGATCAATCATTTGTAGGAAAAAACTGATTCTGAACTTACCTGTATGTTTTTATGACCCAAGTAGTTTGTCTCAATTGAAGTCTGATGATTATTTGTTTCAGCAAGCTTGGTATTGAAGTAACCACAAATGTTTTTGTTATAATGTAATATAAGATCAATAATTTGTAGGAAGAAACTGATTCTGAACTTACCTGTATGTTTTTATGACCCAAGTAGTTTGTCTCAATTGAAGTCTGATGATTATTTGTTTCAGCAAGCTTGGTATTGAAGTAACCACAAATGTTTTTGTTATAATGTAATATAAGATCAATAATTTGTAGGAAGAAACTGATTCTGAACTTACCTGTATGTTTTTATGACCCAAGTAGTTTGTCTCAATTGAAGTCTGATGATTATTTGTTTCAGCAAGCTTGGTATTGAAGTAACCACAAATGTTTTTGTTATAATGTAATATAAGATCAATAATTTGTAGGAAGAAACTGATTCTGAACTTACCTGTATGTTTTTATGACCCAAGTAGTTTGTCTCAATTGAAGTCTGATGATTATTTGTTTCAGCAAGCTTGGTATTGAAGTAACCACAAATGTTTTTGTTATAATGTAATATAAGATCAATCATTTGTAGGAAGAAACTGATTCTGAACTTACCTGTATGTTTTTTTGACCCAAGTAGTTTGTCTCAATTGAAAAGTCCGATGATTATTTGTTTCAGCAAGCTTGGTATTGAAGCAACCAAAATGTTTTTGTTATAATGTAGATACTAGATACTTTGAATTTGTAACTCCAACTTCAACCATCTGTGACCAAACGTGATACCTACTTTGTACTAAATGCAAGAAACTTTGATATCATATATTTGTCTAACAAAGTTATACTACAGATGTAGAATGTGAAAAAAAGTTTTGTATGTAGGTATATAAAGAGTATTTTCTTGACAGGTTCATATCTTTGATTCGTAAATTGATTCGATGATATCCCATATGAAAATTGATTTCATTTTCATACGTTTGCGTTGACATTGGCTTCAGTTAGATTTATTTATCTTGTTGTATTTTAAAGGCAATCAAGTTTTCTAACGTACTTTTCTTTAAACGTACTTACTTAGGTTTACTATCCTGGCGGTATCGACCCCGAAGCGGTCTTGGCCTCCGACACGATAGAATTCCGCTGCCGTTTGTCTAATGCTGCATTCAGTCTCTCCAGACCGTCACTTAAAAACTGACTAAAACACTTCCACCGTCATTTCACACTTACATTCCAGAAAGTTGCGGGTATGATTCCCACCGCGAGAGAAATGTTTATGTGTTCTGCAAATATTTGTCTCGGGTCTAGGGGCAAACCTCCCCCTCTCGCTCGCACTATTCAACATTTTTGAAGTATAAAATCACTGATTATAGTTATGCAAAATAGCAAACCTTCACATTCTAGAGAATAAATTCAAAGGTTCAGCGATATAATTTTGATTCTACCAAAAAATTTGTACCAAATCACATTGGTACAAGTTTTTTGGTAAGAAAACGTGTTCAACATGATGAACATGATATTCTTGCTGAACCTTTGTATTGTTATTTTCTAGACCGTGAAGGTTTGCTATTTTGCATAAAGCATTCAGTGATTTTATATCTTCTAAAATGTTCAATTGTGCAAGCGAGGTTTGAAATGTATCGTCACCTTAATATTGTATGTATTGACAAAAAAAATATAAATAATAATGCTGGACTCTGTGTGGTGGTATCCAGCAATATTTATTGAATTAAATGTTTATATTCAGAAGGATTTTAAAGTAGTTAGGTGCCTAACTAGAAACCTGAATAAAATACTCGATTATATAAAAATGCATTTATTTTGAGCACTAAGTATGAATTCGTGCAATTGTGTAACAAAGTCAAGTTAAATTTATTAATATTATTATTAAAATAATTATATACTCGTAATTTATCAAAATAATAAGATAGATAATGTAGTAACTTTAAAAACATACGCTTTATACAGTTCACAAAAATGTTTACCTTTTAGAATACCTTATTATGCATCAATAGTCTCAATGTAGAGTCATTTTCACCACACTGATACTTTAAGTATGGGTCAAACAAAAGACAAGTGCCATTATTCACCTAAGTAATTCACTGAAATAAGAGACTATAATGATACTTTATAAAATTTAACACACTGGATATTAGAAAAACGTTTAATTAAAGAAAATAATTTGGCAATGCAATAATCATAATTTGAGTAATCTAAGTATTTACAATTTACAGCAGCATTTTTGAATCCACTGTTAAAATATAAAGATTTAAATTGACTTTAACTTATTTGCTAAAAATGATCCATAGCCAACAAATATTTGGATTCTTATATTTAAATATTTACTTCCTAACACTAAGTAATTCCAATATTATTTTAAATGCATAAAATATACCTTCTATTCTAAAAAAAGTTCTAGTACATGAAATTTGGACCCTATGTAAAACAACTAAGTAAAAAATTCATACATTAAATATACTGTACAGTTTATTATAATTCAGACTAGAATGAAACGAAATCAAGAGTAAATAATTACATTTTTACAGCATATTATGTAAGTATTTACAAGTATACGTAAAAGTTACTATTTAGTTTTTGCGTCATGGCTCATAAGACGCAGAAACTAATAGCGGGTCCACACAGCAACGACTTGTGCTGTGCCGACTGGTGCGCAGCAAAATTCGGTGCAAATCACAACGTTCGACTTCATGTCCACAGTCCACACATCTCGTTTGGAACGAAAAATGTGCTGTGTAGGTTTGTCTGTGCCATGTGGACCCAGTGTAAAGTTTGTATAATATAAAATAAAGCTTGAATCTAGGCTAGGTCGAGATGGATTGACATTACTTAACCCACGCCTTTGCACTTTGACTGAACAAAACAAGAGAGGCAATTGACGTGAACTATGCACAGGATAGTTAAAAAGTTATGTCGATCCATCGTCATTATCATTATTATAAAACACATAAATATTAAACTATTCAATGTACTATTTACAGTTATTATGGTAAGTTAAGTATACTAAAACATATAATCTAAAAATCTAATAAAATAGTTTGTTTATAATTTATCTCAAGTGTATAAAGGACTACGAAAAACATAATATTCATGTTTTGTAGAGAGCTGTAACAATTGTCCTGAAAATAAAGAAAATATGATTAATGATAATTATTTGTGAATATAATATAAAAATAGGGGTGTACGGGGTTTCAACCCCCATCTTCGGAACCCAAGCCAACCTCACCTGCACGTGGTGCATCCTGCAAAATAACGAACGGGGCTCTGGCGGCCGGCTGATTGCAGCATAGCACAGCTTACATTGGCACATCTAAATCTCCTGGCCACTGACGGGCAGCAGCGTCGGTGTTCTGAGAAGCTGTGTCCTGCGATCCCCAACCCGCATGCCTAGCGTTGGGATTAGGGGCATATCCCCCTTTATTAGGCTCCCCTATGTCCAGCAGTGGACTGATATAGGCTGGTGTGGTGTGGTGTGGTGGATTTATGAATATAAGTGTGTGTACATGTACTTATAAGTCGGTGCAAAAGCGTTATTTCAACAAAATCATTCAATAACAACACGTGGTTGCTGGTCACGTGTCGCAAAAAGTTCTAGTTTATATAGGATAATAATATATAGGAGACATTAGTATGCTGAGAACATCTAGACGGAGTTATTTTCAGCTTCCACTAGGCTAAGCCTGTATCGAGGAAGCCTGAATACGAAAAGATACATACGTACTCTGTTGAAACGAAAAAGACCTAGCCATATAAGCCTTTCCATACAAAGAACGTCTATGTTTTTCCTATATTAATTGATGATGGTAAAAATGTAGCTGCATCTACATCAAGATTCGGCGAATCCTTTGTGTGATGGAGACACACAATAGACGTCCCGTATAAATACACAGGGAAGCAACACGCGAATTTTATCCGAAACCCGAGAAAGCAGCCTTAAAGTAAGTGAAAGTAGGTATGTTATGTGATATGGGTATCTTTAACACTGCTAAATGTATCGACACCACCTGTTGTTGATGAAAGTGTTCTTGGAAAAAGTACAAGAATAGTACAGGGATCATAATCATAAAATAGAGCGATAAACGAATGTTATGAATGCGATTTACTGTGCCTGTGTGGTATGCATGTATGTTTTATTATTCTTGATTAAGCCACTGAACAGATTTTATTATAATGATATCTGATTATTTAAAATTATTCTGTTCAGCTGTAAAATAAAACTTTTAAATATGTTTGTCCGGAAATTTCGTCTTTAATTACGTGCAAATTTTGACTGTAATTTAGTTTTTAAATTACACCAGTGAAATCGTATTGTAATATTTGTACTAAATAGGTATTGTAGTTTATTTATGAACAAATGCCGAGTAAAGTTTTATGTGGAAGCTTGTAACTTCTCGATATAAATAACTACACAGAAATGTTCTGACATTGAGCGATAATAGAAAAAAACACTTGAAAATTTGAGATAGAATAAAATGTGTTAATTTATTTTTAAACGCAGTGACACTTAGTGTCAGCGCAAACTGGCCACACGCGACAACCACAAACGCCGCGACTAGAAGCTAGAAGCCGCGACAAGTGGCGCGGGCCGGGCGGCTTCCGGCAACAACCGTGTCCGGCGAGTCCATATAAAATGTATGGAAACTACAGGAAATATGCCAGTGGCCGTGTTTTGTGGCTGTCGCGTGTGGCCCGTTTGCGGCGACCCTTTTTTTTAACTAAGATAAAAGTTTGAGTTATTGAATATTATGGTATTTGTCATTGTAAAATATGTTCTAAACATCAGAACAATAGGTATTTATTACTGGGGCCTGGTTTATATTTGGTTGGTTGTTATTATACGTTAGAGAATTGCGCGATTAAATTACGTTAGTCACATCTATAAGGCCATATGTTTAATGTTTACAAATAACAGCAGATGCTACTTATAATAATAAATCTATGTATTTTGACATAATATTAGAGAAACACTTGTTGGAGTACATAATATTTAATAGCTCAGCTGGGTAGATTAACGTCAGATTAGGACAACCTGAAGCACTCAAAACACACTCGCTGTAAGTTCTATATACTTTATCTAATGGAAAACGTGACATCTATGTATAAAGACCTTAATATTGGATAGCTATACAACTAAGTGTACTTATAAAGTTTCGTATCTTTCAATAATATTAATCTTATTATATCTATCATCCAAACGTGATCAAATATCTTAGTACGTGACACAAGCTACTGAGAATTAGGGTTCTTTTTCGGATGAATTTACTATGGTTACAGATATTTTAGTGGTCAGAGGGTCGATCACAACGACAAGCTAAAATGTCGTAGACGTAAAAATTGGGCCAATTTGATAGCGTAGATTCAAACTAACGCCTTGTTGGCACTTGTTGTGCAAAAATTTTGGGTAAGTTTACGTTACGTCTAGTTGAAATATTCGTGACCATTAATGATAGTAGAAATCATATTTGTTGGGTAATGGTGAAGTTAAACTTCACTGACTTCATTCTTTTAGAATAAGCAAATAGATCAACATAATGCAGGTCAAAACCGCTTAGATAATCGATTTCTTGGTATGTCATAAAATGTTGCAGAGCTCTACGTTCTCTACGTCATCCACAATTTCAGTAAGTACTTAGTTTCATCAATTTAATGTTTTTAGTAAACATTTCCAATAATTTTTACCCAAATATTGGAATAAACAATGTTCAAATTTTTCTTTGTGTAATTTTCTTTTGTCTATTCTATTCTTGGAATATTTAATAAAATATAAAAAGATCATGAATCTGAAAGGAAAACAACATGAAAACCTATAATATACTTACCCAATTATATAATGCTTTCTTCTACCACCCTGATGAGGGCGGGAATCTGTCGCTATAGCGGCCCGGTCACCTGGGGGACAAAAATACAAATTTAATCCTCATTCAAATAAACAAGGTGGACTCAGAATTGAAACCACTTTGTAAGTATTCCGTATTGTATGAAATACAAAATTAATCCTCTTTCAAATAAACAGGGTGGACTTAGAATACAAACCACTTTCTTAGTATGCCGTATTGTATTCTTGTCATGAAATAAGGCTTTACCTATGCACATCGATCGTAGGATAAAAAAAAGCTTGACCTGTCCTTTTCCCCTAGCCTTTCATATTTAGCCTAGCCATGTGGGTCTCCTAATACAAGCTCTGCTTAGTTTGGCTACATGATGCTATGTGGCTTGCTGTCCAGCATTCTTTATTGTTAGGTATATAGTTTTTATATAAAAACAAAAACTTTTTTATCCATATAATAATTATTTATTTATTTATTTGAAACTAGAAATAAGGCAAGAACGCAAGACATTGCATCGTATAGCATGTTCCAAAAAAACCTGATGTATGATGCAATGCTTTGTGATAGGTAATGGTTACCACTTAAAATCAGGTGGACCATGTGCTTGTTAAATCAGGTGGACCATGTGTCCATCTTCAAGTATCATAAAAAAACGCATAGTACATTTTTGTCTTACTAAAAATATTAGCTAACATGTAATATAAAATTTATTTATTATGTTATACGCATGTATAACACAGGGAATCCTAGTGTGGGAGGCTAGTTTCTTCCTTATTTAGTACTAGATTTGTTTAAAATAAATATTAGTTCATTATGCAATTAGACAGTTAGGTACAATATTTGTAGGTATAATTTTTATTGTTGTTTAAGGACAGAGAGGCATTAATAGTTTACTAGGTAAATAGTTTGTGTAAATAGGTAGGGTTAAACTTACATTTAAGTGAAAAATTGGTACTTGTATGTAGTGAGTTTAAAATTTCCGATACATCAGTTATGTAGGTACTTTTACACACAAAACACTAAAAACAACCATTGAACCACAGGGCAACCGCTACAAAGCAAGTACCTACATACAATAAACTTAGGCAGGCACCTACCTACCCGTATACATTTGTAGATGTAAGCTTTTTAAATTTGTTGGAGGTTCAACATTTGGTATGGAGTGTAAAAATCTGATTGATTGCAATTTATAATTCTATTTCCTGTAAAATATTATACCTATTCGACACACTACTTTCGCAAAATTACGTTGACAAAGCGGTGAGAAACTAGAACAAGAAATATTTCACTAGGCACTATATAATTCAACCTACAGTGTTGACCACTAGAAAAATTAGGTAAATAGATGACGAAAATGGCCGCTGGCTCATAGAAGCAAAGATTATTACTTTTTCTTATTTCTTGGAACAGTTCCAACACAAGTCTTGTTCTGATTTGGATTACGTATATAAGAAAATATAATTAATTTATAATATTAGTTTGGAATGACAAGAAAATAATTACAGGTTACTAGATTTTGCTAGCGGCTTCGTGCGTGTTAAAATTTAATAAAAGCTATTTTTCTGTCTCAGGAAAAGTCTTTTTTTCTTGATGAAAGGTCCTTTTCAGTATTCCTGAAAAAGTGTTTGCAATATTTCATGCTGATAGAATCAGTGAGGTTGAGTAGCGTAAGAAACAAACAATAAAACTATCGAATATAATCACTTTCGTATTTATTATATTTTTCTAAACTTAGTTATTTAGTTTAGTTAGTTAGTTCTATATTGTTAGTTATTTTGTATATTTAGCATTGGGATTCTTAATAACATTTATATAATTTATTAATGTAAATTAAATATGATGGATTATTTAAATTTAAAACATCCGGTCACTTCAGATCATTGTAAGTAGTGTTAATTGGATTTTCAAGTTTAGCCCCGGATTGACCTAAAACTCTGAGACCGAAGTTGGTCATTAACTCATACATTTCTATATACTTATTTACTAGACTATTTTATCACTAGCTCATACAAAGACGAATAAATATTTTTCTCATTTCATCCGGTACCTTAACTAACTAACACTTTATCTATGGATAACGGAGATGAAAAGAAATAATGAACGTTATTTTTGTGTGAAAATCTATAAAATTGGATTTTGTGGGAAAATCTATAGATTGGATAATTGGCTTTGTTGTACACAACAAAACACTTGAATATTGAAGAACAACAAGCCGGAATTATTGACTTATTTTTCTTGTGAAAGTTCAAAGAATGGGAGTGATCTGAAAATAATTATAATGCGTAGGAGCACTAGTAGCTCAATCCGTTAGATGGATTCGGATCTTGATGAAAAAATATTGAAGTATCTACAAAAATTGTTTCTGTAATATTCCTTAAAGGAACCCAATTAAAAACTGTGCTTTTGCCAGAAGATTAAGATTTTTGTAGCTAATTGGCACTTTATTTCGATTCAGGTGACGCTAATTTGAAAACTTTAATAGTAAATCTAAAAGGTACGATGAAGACAAAAACTATGCGATTAATTTGTTGTGAATTGGACTCTCAAACATAAAGTTTTCATGAATTATTACAAGTTTCACGAAACAATTAGTATTTTCTCGAAGGTTCTTGAGAAATTAAATGATTGGACTGGTGTGAAGATCTTGAAAGTTTTAAAATTATTTTTTTTTGTTTTAAATAGCTATTTATCAAAACTTGCATATTACTTACACAACTTTAGATTATAGTTGTGCAGCATATAGGAATGATATTGGGTTTTTATTTAATATTTGCATAACTTTATTGCCCGGTTTTCAATACACATCATTCTACGATATACATCACATCGTACTACGATAGCTGGCTGTTTCTTTTTTTTCATGTTTCTTTTATCTATTCATCTAATAAGGAAAAAAGATCTTGAGCCTGCGAATAGGCTCCTCGTTTCGACACAAAATGTTTGGGCGACCTTAAGCTTACCAATATGTGGTTGTAAATGTTTCATCAGAGAAAGTGTATAATTTGATAAGAAGTTCTTAAACTTTAGTGACTACTCTCTACAAATCTAAGGAATCTATTTTATTCATTGATATATACTGTTACTAATGATTTTATTCCATAAACTTGTCGACGTTACGATCCTCCTTCGATCATATTAGTAATGGCAAGAACGTCAAACGTGATGTAACGTCACTCTGACACAACTACGCTAGTGTATTGTGTGATGGAAATCAATTGGAGAATAATTGAAGAAAAGGATCTTCATCACGCCCAGGCATTACGTGTTGGGCGGAGTGTCTGTTCTATTGATAATATAACTATCCTGGATGAATCCACCTGTATTCTCTTTGCTCGATAATCCACATCTACCAGTGGCCAACAAGTCGAAGGTGCATATACTAGTCTGTGCTACTGTCAGTACCAGTATTGTGCAATGAATATGGAGCCTCTTGACTCCCGATAAACTATAATATTGTCTAGCTAGAATACATCTAGAATCCAAAGGGCCCTGTTCAAGATGTGTTTGTTTATTCTTGGACACAGATTTTATTTATCCACAATAGGTATTTGTACCTATCATTGATTTTATCTTCAGCCTATTTCGATTAGATTGTGGGTGCGGCCGGTCCACCTTCACTACGATTTTCCCAGCGTTTCTATCTCAAATAAAAACTAATTAAATATTCAAGAAGGATTTTCTAGACAAAGTATATCTGTTCACAATTTTACTTTTAGCCATCAATAAATTCCCTTGTTAGAATTTTATGAGCAGACTTGCTAACGAACTTCTATTTAAGTAATCTTTATTATAACGATAAAAGTTAAATGATGATACAGATATCCGTGCTAACTATATGGGGTTGGTATATAAATACAATAATAATTGTATTTATACTCATAGTCAATTCTTGGAAACGGCAATTAGCTTTCAAAATTTATTATTAATTAATATTTGCTTCAACTGTGAATAGCCGTAGGTAATAAAGCAACCGTTTGGAGTCATTAATGGAAACCGTGTCACTCAAAACACGAATTTCGGGAACAAATATTTTATGAGTTTGCCGGGTTCGGGTATAACATTATTAGACATTGTGTAATGTAGGAAATATGAGGAGTTTCATGAGTAACTTTGAACCTAATGTTGCTATTTTAAAAAAAAAACGCTATTGACACTCAAAGTAACGAACTAAAGTGGACACAGGCTAGAGCCTGTGTAGGTAAGACCTGTGGTAAAACTTAAATTATCACGTATTTTTTATTTATATATTATACATATTATTCATAACATTGGTATGGAGTCAACAAGAATAAAATAGACAATAAGAAAATAGCAAAACATGCAATAAGCACGATCAAATAACTATTTTAAGTTTGTCAAAATTAGTAGACAAAACAAAGCGCTAAAATAACAAAACAAAAATCAACTTTAGAGCTATTGTTCCGTCTCTTTTAAACTAAATTAGCTTCCTCTACTACTTTTCTACCCTAAAAATACTAAAGATACCTGCGTGGTTGGTTCTAGCTTCGTTGCGAACTTGGCCGGCTCCTCCGTTGCCGAGAGCATACCACGCGCCAGCCGCGCGAATGTACACCTGAACTGCCGACTCATGCTGCAGTACAGCACGAAGTTGACGGACGATGTGAAGAGTGCGAGCACATCCATGAGATCACCTGGTGAAAACAGCTTTTAATTGTATGTAGTATGTAGGAAAATGCGGTCTTCCTTATCGGTCTAGCGAAGAGTAAAATGATATCATATCCTACTGTGAAAGAGGCGAATAAGTTAGCATGGTGATACAGCTGACCTAACCTAATCTTATTAATTTTAATCCTATTATAATACAAGTAACTAGCTGACCCGCCCGCAACTTGATTTGCGTATAAACAATTTTTAAAGTACGTGTTTTCATGTAAAATGTTTCCCTAACATGGTTATTTTATACGTAGCCCTAACTATTTACGGAATAAAAAGTAGGTACCAAACTACATTACCTACATTACCAGGCTAGGTCCGGGTGGGTAACTGGGCGCGTTCCCGTTCCCACTCCCACTTCCGTTGCCTTTTCCGAGCCCGTTCTTTCTCCTTTTTCCATCGCCAAGTCAACAGCCAGTTAAAAAGTATAGGTATCATAAGTTTTTATATCCCTATTCCCTACTCGTAACTTGAAAAATGATGGGTTCTCCTCCCCATGCAAACTCTCATCCCCTATCTATCCTTCCCACATAGCATAAAGTTACTAAAATTCTATGTGCTGAAAACACAATTGCTCTAGGGCGCGAGCTGCGACTTGACCCGCTGCTGCGAGGCCCGCAGTCAACGTGCTAGTGTCTGTGTGTATGAGTGCCGAAAATACACCTGTTTCAAAAACGATATATTCTAGAATTAAAATAAAAACAATTTTTAAATGAAAAAGCAATACCCATTCATATGACAACTCATTCAATATATTTACATTATGTTTAATTTTATGGCCCCTTTTGTCCAGCAAATTTTTCAAATACAACCTATCGACCTACTAAATTGTATGCAGATGGATCAATTGGTTTAAGAGTTATGCTAAAACAAACGAATTGTTCCGTTTGCACCGCGTTCCCGTTAGCCCGCGCTTCATAGGCCCGCGCTCCTTAGAACCGCGCTCACCATAGCACCGCGCTTCTTGTCCCCGCGGCTTCTTATCCTCGCGCCTCATATCAGTGGGCATCTTATCCGTGAGCCCTTTGAAGTCGGGGCTTGCTTTTCCTCGCGGAGTACATTCAGACTCAATAATTATAATGTTTTTATGTGAGGTAAAGATGGACGGTAGACATTTTCAGATAAGTTTCTGACCATAAAGTACCAGGAGCTCATAACACGATAGGCTGTGGAAATGATAATTTTACTAAGAAAGGTTTTTATTCCAACCAGTAACCTCCTGGCCGGCTATGTTCTCCTGGTATTTCGTGTCGAGTACTCTACATCAAAGGAATCCGCAAAAAGTTCACCAAAATTTATCAGAACTACCAGGGCAATATAAGTCGTATTGAGTAAACCGGTGAGCCCTTTGAAATTGGGGGCTTACTTTCTGACGTAAGATGGTGGATGGTAGAAGTTTCTGAGCGTAAAGTACCAGGAGAATATAACTCTATAGGTATATATATGAAACATCGAGATAAATGAAAAGAGATGCAAAACTCCTTTCATGTGTCAAAATACAGTAATCACCACAGATTTAGAAGATAACTAGATAGTCTTAAAATTCAATACGGCTGATCTCTACTTTCTTATGTCCAATATCATCAGTTAGAAAGGGATGCATACATATAACAATGCGACTTCAAAAAGTTTATTGAACCAGGGTGCTCGAACAAATTTCTATGCAGGTTCATACAAATGCCCTGGTACGCAGTCGCAGAAATCGCATTGAGATTAAGTATGCATCCCTTTCTAGCAAATGATATATGGACATAAGAAAGTAGAGATCAGCCGTATGAGTGAATATTCAGAGCATTTGTAAGATTCATAATTTAAAAATGTGAAAAATAAATTACTTAAGACGAAATTTATTTTATAATTATAAATTGACTGCGTTTATTATGCCTGGTAGTCCGATTGGTAGTCCGACTATCGGACTACTGGGAAAGAAATGCCAAAAAATTTTCCTCGTAGTCGGACTACTAGGACACGTTGAATTTTTACTTGGGTATTCCTACTAGTCCGACCGGTTGCACGGTTTTCCAAACCTTAGCCGGACGCTGAATTCCGGTCAGGCTAGTTAACATTTTCTTCCTGAAGTACCAGGGTAGCATAAATCACAAAGAGATCGCGTCAGTAACGATAGAGTTACACGATAGAAAGGGATGCAAGGTGTAGGTAATAAATAAATATTGATACTGAGCGCGGTGTGAGCTGAATAATACTTTATTGCGTCGCAGCTAAAGTCGCAATTTATTTAAATGTTATTGCGGAGTGAAGCTTCTGTAGATGCTACTATTCAACCACACACACATGCATAGTAACAATATATTGATGCATTTTCTAAAAGTACTAGGCAATCAGAATACAGCAGGAGGTAAAAATGGTAACTGTTTCCGATTTTATAATGTCAGAGCAAAAAATAACGTCAAGAGGACAAGACCACGATTAAAGAGGTATTGCATTAAATAGTCCATATAGCTAATTGAAACAAAGAGTTTGCATAGAAACTTTTAAGCTATTGCATAGCTTCTATCGAGGGCCTTGAGCGCGGGGACCGAATCCAGAAATTCCGTAACGAAAAAAAACCTCACGCTCCCCACTCCGACGGGCACGGAGGTGTGGCTTGAAGGCCGTGCATTGTCTAACGTCGTTTCTTTTCGGCAGTCTTCGACACGGTGTTTGTGTGCGTGCAACTAGACGTATTGTACGACTCTACGAAGCTCGTTTATTTAATAAAAGAAAAAAAATTGTTTTCTTATCGGTCACCACGCTCAAAAAGTGTAACTTGAATTAATATCAAAGAAAAAGAAATACTGCATAAATAAAATAAATAAATAATTATAATTGCATAAGTTGATACAAAATGCTATGCAATAGCTTTACCGCGGCAGTCCCCGAGTGCCACACGTCTTTTTTTTTCTGTTATTAGGAACATCTTCGCTTACCATCAGACGAGATGTGGTCAAACGCAAGCCAATCACATCACCTCATTACAAATAATATTATAAATACGGATTAGTGTGTTTGAAGCGTGTTTGTTCCTACTCTGTAATGTCTAAACGGATTTGGATGAAACTTGGAAAATACATAGATTGTATCATAGGCTGTTTATCCATTTACTAAGCAATCGAAGTAGCGGACAGAAGCTAGTTCTTAATAAAAAGCAGGGCGTCGCGTAAATAAATATAAATATATCATAAATCGCTCCATCTGGATTAGCATGAAATTAATATTGTTTATATCCTCTTTGCTCTAAAAAGCCTCAGTTGTCGGCACTTTAAATGAACTCATGAGGTGAAACCTTCTTGTTTCTATGCTACCCTGGTACTTCTGAATTAAATACTTTCTTGTATTTATTGAAATAATCCACAGCCATCGAGAAAATTACGAGAGCCTCAAATGCGGAAAAGTGTCTGCACCAAAACGTGGCCGCACGCTGTCAATTGCGCCGACCTTAAACACTTTTCAAGCGACATATGGTCTAAATTAGTGCAAATTTGGCATTTTGAAGTTTATTTTTGCCAAATACGCTTAGCCAAACTCTTCCCTAATTTATGCCAAAGAGTTTGTTGCATAGAAACTTTTTTGTGTTATTTATACTAGTAACGTGACTTATGCTATCCTGGTACTTCTGGTTACTTTTAAAATATGCAGATTAGAGAATTTAGTAAGCTGAAGTGGCAGGCTGCCATCTGCCAAAGAACCGATGACCGTTGGGGTAAACGAGTTCTCGAGCGCAGACCGCATTTCGGTAAACGTAGTATAGCCGCCCCTCCGGTCAGGTGGAGTGACGATCTGCGTAAGGTTGCTGGTAGAAGCTGTATGCGTCGAGGTCAGGACAGGGCGCAATCGCGCTCATTAGGGGAGGCCTATGTCTAGCAGTAGACTGCTAAGGGCGAATGATGATTAGTATGGGATTCAGACCAGTCTATAATTATACCTACCTACGGGTTCAAAATGTAAGATCTCTGTGTCTTATGCTAGCTTATGTAGCTAACATAGCTGACCAGGAGGCTTGAAGAGGTTGGAATAAAATGGTTTTCCTAGTTAAATTTTTCATTTTCATAGCCTATCGAGTTAATCTTCTGATACTTTATGGTCAGAAACTTATTTAAAAAATAAGAAAACGTAAGCCTATTATTATTAAAAAAAAAGAATGTTCCACCCTACTTCAAAATGCAAGCCCAAGTTTCATCCAAATCCGTTTAGACTTGACAGAGTAGGAACAAACGTACTCTCTCTCTCTCTCACACACACACAAATGTTCGCATTTGTAATAATATTTGTGATGATGTGATGTGATCAGTGATAGACATTTTTGACCACACATCGTCTGATGGTACGCGAAGATGTTCAATAGGTTTAAGCAGTATGTAATCCATTTATCTATAGTACCTCTTTAATCATGGTATTGTCCTCTTTGCTCTGACATTACATAGGTACATTAGAAACTGAAACCAGTTGTCATTTTTACCTCTTGCTGTTTTCTGATTGCCTAGTACTTTAGATCACAACTTATGACTGGTGTCAGAGGCTGATGCATCGTCAATTTGTTTATTGTTGCTATGGTCTGTCCAAAAACTTTTAGAACTCAATGTTACCAACGGTCATAACAACAACAGTCCAAACCAAAAGCATAAAGGTTCGTTTTATAATCCGATTATTTTTCGAAATATTACATTGCATGACTTTCCTATATTAGCGATGCCCTAGTAGGTAAACAGATATCATACAAATGGATAAAATAAATAAATAAATAATGCTGGACATTATCACACAGCATCATGTAGCCCCAAACTAAGTAGAGCTTGTATTATGGGAACCACATGATTGATACACTAAATATATATATATATATATATATATATATATATATGTGGTTCCCATAATACAAGCTCTGCTTAGTTTGGGGCTATATATATATATATATATATCATACATAGAAAACACCCAGACTCGAGACAAACATAAGTTCATTGTATTGTTTGTATTTACAATTTTTTTATGATCTGACAGAATTAATTGGAAATCAGAAATAATGCTAAATTCATTAAAAATTTTGACAAAAATGTTACCAAATGCGTTACTAGCTAATAACCTAAGGGGATAAAAATTCGGCCGAAATTAAATGAAGTCCGGAAACGGACGAAAAGTCCCCACCGGCAACACTGAAGGAAGTAGTGATTGCAGCAATCGAATTCTTGGTTATGCGATTTAACAACAAAAATCGATCATCGAATATACTTCTCAGTTTATGTAGTCTGAAATCAGAATTCATCATCACGCGCTCATGGCGTGGATTAGTTTAATGTTTTTAGCAGATCATCTTGACTAAGTATAATTCAGCTGGTTAGTACTACTTGAATGGGTGAATGATTTTGGCACTTAAATCTAAGCGCTTCTGTCCTTCGGCAAAGGCACGTTATGATGTTGATCCCGGGTTTTTCAGATCACAGTAGGTAGGTTAAAGTACTAGCTAGGCGCCTATTAATTAATTTATTCTCGTTCATGATCAAATCATTTATTAACAAAAATATTATTTTTATGTTTTAAAAATTATGTTAAAGCTGCGACCGAAGACGACCAACGCCGACGCCCAGACGCGACGCCCCACGCCGCCGCCTGTCGACTAACTCGATGGTACTTTTTTTGTTAAAGCATTGAGATTTGCTGTTTTAGATCAAACGATACATCGTAATAAAACACAGTCTATTTATGTATAAACATTAACAGTCTATTTATATATTACGAATCGTGGTTTAATAATAAAAGATATCAGTTGTTTTAATCTATAACCAAAAATCGTTATGTATATAGTTAGTTGTGATGTCAATAATATCGATAAAAAAATCGTAGTGTTATGATGCTACAATCACTAGTTCTCTGCTTTGACATCTATCAATTAGACAATACCAAGTTTGATAAACTGCATGCATGTGTGTGTGGTTTTGTACATGGTTGTGTATTGTTTGACAAGCCTCTATGATAAAATACCTCCTTACAATTTATACTGCCCTGGTAGTTCTGATTAATTTACTCTTTACGTCGGTTTTCACGCTGCCTTTTTGCGCGTTCCCTTGATGAAGATGTACTCGACATCAAATACCAGGAGAACATAGCTAACCAGGAGAATGAATAGCTTTGGAATGATGGCGGACGCCGGGAGAGGCGGATTCTATCCGCCAGCGCACACTGTCAAGTAAAATGCATTGCGATTCCGCGAGCGTCTGCCAGCTTGCCGGAGCATTCGGCGGTATGCCGCGGTATCCACCGAGTGAGTAGCCACCGCTCGCCGGGATTTGATTGATCTATTCACTAAAGACTACGCAGGCGAACAGTTGCTTTTGAAAGAGTGTGTTGTGGGTTTCGTTTCATGATTGTGGATTGTGGGTTAAGTGCTAATATCAATTTTTGATGATGAGGCGAGCGGCCCCAGTTCGCCGCGTGGCCTGGCATCCAGCCGCATGCCGGCACATACCGGTGCATAGCGGCGTAGTTTAGATAAATTTCGGTATTCTTGCGCATACCCTTGATGTAGAGTACAGAGACATGAAATACCAGGAGAACATAGTTGATCAGGCAACTGGCACCTACTGGTTGGAATAAAAAGCTTTTCTTAATAAAATCACAGCATAAATATCCATACAGTCGTTCAACGAATGCGTCTGGACAAGGACTTTGATTTGCATCAATTACTAATTATTCTTTTAATTTGTGATTTCCATGAAAATGGCTGTGTATTGTTTGACAAGTCCCTATATTTGAGGAAATATCTCCTTATGATTTATACTGCCCTGGTAGTTCTGATGCCATCTACGTCATTTCATTCTTTAAAGACCTTTTGCTTTTATTATGATTTTACATTTTAAGCCGATTTCATTAACCGACTTCAAAAAGGAGAAGGTTCACAATTCGTTGGAATCTTTTTTTGGTACCTACCTAATATAATGATAGGTAGGTAATTTAGTACCTTTTGATGATTAAGTGGACCCTAAGCACGAACAAGAACGAAAACAAGAACGAGAAGAAGAACAAGAACAAAACAAGAATTTATTTATTTGCAACACAAAAGGAATAAGAAAACTCAATGTTTGTCTACTTATGACAACCCTTGCCTTCCTACATTTTTGTATCACTTATAGGCATTTACCGCGAGATCAAAGGCATCGGACTACTGTACGAAAGTAGGTCTTTATACTGTTGTAAAATTATCATATGCATAGCTTACAAAGTTATATTCTCCTGGTACCTTACGCTCAGAAACTTCTACCATCCACCATCTTACCTCAAAGCAAGCCCCCAATTTCAAAGGGCTCACCGGTTTACTCCTTACGACTTATATTGCCCTGGTAGTTCTGATAAATTTTGGTGAACTTTTTGTGGATTCCTTTGATGTAGAGTACTCGACACGAAATACCAGGAGAACATAGCCGGCCAAGAGGTTACTGGTTGGAATAAAAAGCTTTTCTTAGTAAAATTATCACTTCCACAGCCTATCGTGTAATGAGCTCCTGGTACTTTATGGTCAGAAACTTATCTGAAAATGTCTACCGTCCATCTTTACCTCACATAAAAACATTATAATTATTGAGTCTGAATGTACTCCGCGAGGAAAAGCAAGCCCCGACTTCAAAGGGCTCACGGATAAGATGCCCACTGATATGAGGCGCGAGGATAAGAAGCCGCGGGGACAAGAAGCGCGGTGCTATGGTGAGCGCGGTTCTAAGGAGCGCGGGCCTATGAAGCGCGGGCTAACGGGAACGCGGTGCAAACGGAACAATTCAAAAAAAATATTTGTCTATGCAAAAGTGAGTTTGTTTGTTAGGCTTTAAATCGATCATCATGGAATTTGCCATACACGTTGTCAGAAATACAGAAAAGGACATTATGGTATGTTTCATGCAGATTAAAATTATTGTTAGAAGAAATAGAAATTGTTTATTTACTAGGAATATGGTAACAACGTTCTTAAGTGCTATTATGGTACAGGATTCTCATATTTCACCAAATACAAGTGGCATGCAAAATTTAAATATTTAATTTGTCAAGAAATTTAAATTAATTCAAATTAATACAAACATAATGTCACTTCAATATGTTAATATGTTATCTATATTCCTAGTAAATAAACAATTTCTATTTCTTCTAACAATAATTTTAATCTGCATGAAACATACCATAATGTCCTTTTCTGTATTTCTGACAACGTGTATGGCAAATTCCATGATGATCGATTTAAAGCCTAACAAACAAACTCACTTTTGCATAGACAAATATTTTTTTTGAATTGTTCCGTTTGCACCGCGTTCCCGTTAGCCCGCGCTTCATAGGCCCGCGCTCCTTAGAACCGCGCTCACCATAGCACCGCGCTTCTTGTCCCCGCGGCTTCTTATCCTCGCGCCTCATATCAGTGGGCATCTTATCCGTGAGCCCTTTGAAGTCGGGGCTTGCTTTTCCTCGCGGAGTACATTCAGACTCAATAATTATAATGTTTTTATGTGAGGTAAAGATGGACGGTAGACATTTTCAGATAAGTTTCTGACCATAAAGTACCAGGAGCTCATTACACGATAGGCTGTGGAAGTGATAATTTTACTAAGAAAAGCTTTTTATTCCAACCAGTAACCTCTTGGCCGGCTATGTTCTCCTGGTATTTCGTGTCGAGTACTCTACATCAAAGGAATCCACAAAAAGTTCACCAAAATTTATCAGAACTACCAGGGCAATATAAGTCGTAAGGAGTAAACCGGTGAGCCCTTTGAAATTGGGGGCTTGCTTTGAGGTAAGATGGTGGATGGTAGAAGTTTCTGAGCGTAAGGTACCAGGAGAATATAACTTTGTAAGCTATGCATATGATAATTTTACAACAGTATAAAGACCTACTTTCGTACAGTAGTCCGATGCCTTTGATCTCGCGGTAAATGCCTATAAGTGATACAAAAATGTAGGAAGGCAAGGGTTGTCATAAGTAGACAAACATTGAGTTTTCTTATTCCTTTTGTGTTGCAAATAAATAAATTCTTGTTTTGTTCTTGTTCTTCTTCTCGTTCTTGTTTTCGTTCTTGTTCGTGCTTAGGGTCCACTTAATCATCAAAAGGTACTAAATTACCTACCTATCATTATATTAGGTAGGTACCAAAAAAAGATTCCAACGAATTGTGAACCTTCTCCTTTTTGAAGTCGGTTAATGAAATCGGCTTAAAATGTAAAATCATAATAAAAGCAAAAGGTCTTTAAAGAATGAAATGACGTAGATGGCATCAGAACTACCAGGGCAGTATAAATCATAAGGAGATATTTCCTCAAATATAGGGACTTGTCAAACAATACACAGCCATTTTCATGGAAATCACAAATTAAAAGAATAATTAGTAATTGATGCAAATCAAAGTCCTTGTCCAGACGCATTCGTTGAACGACTGTATGGATATTTATGCTGTGATTTTATTAAGAAAAGCTTTTTATTCCAACCAGTAGGTGCCAGTTGCCTGATCAACTATGTTCTCCTGGTATTTCATGTCTCTGTACTCTACATCAAGGGTATGCGCAAGAATACCGAAATTTATCTAAACTACGCCGCTATGCACCGGTATGTGCCGGCATGCGGCTGGATGCCAGGCCACGCGGCGAACTGGGGCCGCTCGCCTCATCATCAAAAATTGATATTAGCACTTAACCCACAATCCACAATCATGAAACGAAACCCACAACACACTCTTTCAAAAGCAACTGTTCGCCTGCGTAGTCTTTAGTGAATAGATCAATCAAATCCCGGCGAGCGGTGGCTACTCACTCGGTGGATACCGCGGCATACCGCCGAATGCTCCGGCAAGCTGGCAGACGCTCGCGGAATCGCAATGCATTTTACTTGACAGTGTGCGCTGGCGGATAGAATCCGCCTCTCCCGGCGTCCGCCATCATTCCAAAGCTATTCATTCTCCTGGTTAGCTATGTTCTCCTGGTATTTGATGTCGAGTACATCTTCATCAAGGGAACGCGCAAAAAGGCAGCGTGAAAACCGACGTAAAGAGTAAATTAATCAGAACTACCAGGGCAGTATAAATTGTAAGGAGGTATTTTATCATAGAGGCTTGTCAAACAATACACAACCATGTACAAAACCACACACACATGCATGCAGTTTATCAAACTTGGTATTGTCTAATTGATAGATGTCAAAGCAGAGAACTAGTGATTGTAGCATCATAACACTACGATTTTTTTATCGATATTATTGACATCACAACTAACTATATACATAACGATTTTTGGTTATAGATTAAAACAACTGATATCTTTTATTATTAAACCACGATTCGTAATATATAAATAGACTGTTAATGTTTATACATAAATAGACTGTGTTTTATTACGATGTATCGTTTGATCTAAAACAGCAAATCTCAATGCTTTAACAAAAAAAGTACCATCGAGTTAGTCGACAGGCGGCGGCGTGGGGCGTCGCGTCTGGGCGTCGGCGTTGGTCGTCTTCGGTCGCAGCTTTAACATAATTTTTAAAACATAAAAATAATATTTTTGTTAATAAATGATTTGATCATGAACGAGAATAAATTAATTAATAGGCGCCTAGCTAGTACTTTAACCTACCTACTGTGATCTGAAAAACCCGGGATCAACATCATAACGTGCCTTTGCCGAAGGACAGAAGCGCTTAGATTTAAGTGCCAAAATCATTCACCCATTCAAGTAGTACTAACCAGCTGAATTATACTTAGTCAAGATGATCTGCTAAAAACATTAAACTAATCCACGCCATGAGCGCGTGATGATGAATTCTGATTTCAGACTACATAAACTGAGAAGTATATTCGATGATCGATTTTTGTTGTTAAATCGCATAACCAAGAATTCGATTGCTGCAATCACTACTTCCTTCAGTGTTGCCGGTGGGGACTTTTCGTCCGTTTCCGGACTTCATTTAATTTCGGCCGAATTTTTATCCCCTTAGGTTATTAGCTAGTAACGCATTTGGTAACATTTTTGTCAAAATTTTTAATGAATTTAGCATTATTTCTGATTTCCAATTAATTCTGTCAGATCATTAAAAAATTGTAAATACAAACAATACAATGAACTTATGTTTGTCTCGAGTCTGGGTGTTTTCTATGTATGATATATATATATATATATATAGCCCCAAACTAAGCAGAGCTTGTATTATGGGAACCACATATATATATATATATATATATATATATATATATTTAGTGTATCAATCATGTGGTTCCCATAATACAAGCTCTACTTAGTTTGGGGCTACATGATGCTGTGTGATAATGTCCAGCATTATTTATTTATTTATTTTATCCATTTGTATGATATCTGTTTACCTACTAGGGCATCGCTAATATAGGAAAGTCATGCAATGTAATATTTCGAAAAATAATCGGATTATAAAACGAACCTTTATGCTTTTGGTTTGGACTGTTGTTGTTATGACCGTTGGTAACATTGAGTTCTAAAAGTTTTTGGACAGACCATAGCAACAATAAACAAATTGACGATGCATCAGCCTCTGACACCAGTCATAAGTTGTGATCTAAAGTACTAGGCAATCAGAAAACAGCAAGAGGTAAAAATGACAACTGGTTTCAGTTTCTAATGTACCTATGTAATGTCAGAGCAAAGAGGACAATACCATGATTAAAGAGGTACTATAGATAAATGGATTACATACTGCTTAAACCTATTGAACATCTTCGCGTACCATCAGACGATGTGTGGTCAAAAATGTCTATCACTGATCACATCACATCATCACAAATATTATTACAAATGCGAACATTTGTGTGTGTGTGAGAGAGAGAGAGAGTACGTTTGTTCCTACTCTGTCAAGTCTAAACGGATTTGGATGAAACTTGGGCTTGCATTTTGAAGTAGGGTGGAACATTCTTTTTTTTTAATAATAATAGGCTTACGTTTTCTTATTTTTTAAATAAGTTTCTGACCATAAAGTATCAGAAGATTAACTCGATAGGCTATGAAAATGAAAAATTTAACTAGGAAAACCATTTTATTCCAACCTCTTCAAGCCTCCTGGTCAGCTATGTTAGCTACATAAGCTAGCATAAGACACAGAGATCTTACATTTTGAACCCGTAGGTAGGTATAATTATAGACTGGTCTGAATCCCATACTAATCATCATTCGCCCTTAGCAGTCTACTGCTAGACATAGGCCTCCCCTAATGAGCGCGATTGCGCCCTGTCCTGACCTCGACGCATACAGCTTCTACCAGCAACCTTACGCAGATCGTCACTCCACCTGACCGGAGGGGCGGCTATACTACGTTTACCGAAATGCGGTCTGCGCTCGAGAACTCGTTTACCCCAACGGTCATCGGTTCTTTGGCAGATGGCAGCCTGCCACTTCAGCTTACTAAATTCTCTAATCTGCATATTTTAAAAGTAACCAGAAGTACCAGGATAGCATAAGTCACGTTACTAGTATAAATAACACAAAAAAGTTTCTATGCAACAAACTCTTTGGCATAAATTAGGGAAGAGTTTGGCTAAGCGTATTTGGCAAAAATAAACTTCAAAATGCCAAATTTGCACTAATTTAGACCATATGTCGCTTGAAAAGTGTTTAAGGTCGGCGCAATTGACAGCGTGCGGCCACGTTTTGGTGCAGACACTTTTCCGCATTTGAGGCTCTCGTAATTTTCTCGATGGCTGTGGATTATTTCAATAAATACAAGAAAGTATTTAATTCAGAAGTACCAGGGTAGCATAGAAACAAGAAGGTTTCACCTCATGAGTTCATTTAAAGTGCCGACAACTGAGGCTTTTTAGAGCAAAGAGGATATAAACAATATTAATTTCATGCTAATCCAGATGGAGCGATTTATGATATATTTATATTTATTTACGCGACGCCCTGCTTTTTATTAAGAACTAGCTTCTGTCCGCTACTTCGATTGCTTAGTAAATGGATAAACAGCCTATGATACAATCTATGTATTTTCCAAGTTTCATCCAAATCCGTTTAGACATTACAGAGTAGGAACAAACACGCTTCAAACACACTAATCCGTATTTATAATATTATTTGTAATGAGGTGATGTGATTGGCTTGCGTTTGACCACATCTCGTCTGATGGTAAGCGAAGATGTTCCTAATAACAGAAAAAAAAAGACGTGTGGCACTCGGGGACTGCCGCGGTAAAGCTATTGCATAGCATTTTGTATCAACTTATGCAATTATAATTATTTATTTATTTTATTTATGCAGTATTTCTTTTTCTTTGATATTAATTCAAGTTACACTTTTTGAGCGTGGTGACCGATAAGAAAACAATTTTTTTTCTTTTATTAAATAAACGAGCTTCGTAGAGTCGTACAATACGTCTAGTTGCACGCACACAAACACCGTGTCGAAGACTGCCGAAAAGAAACGACGTTAGACAATGCACGGCCTTCAAGCCACACCTCCGTGCCCGTCGGAGTGGGGAGCGTGAGGTTTTTTTTCATTACGGAATTTCTGGATTCGGTCCCCGCGCTCAAGGCCCTCGATAGAAGCTATGCAATAGCTTAAAAGTTTCTATGCAAACTCTTTGTTTCAATTAGCTATATGGACTATTTAATGCAATACCTCTTTAATCGTGGTCTTGTCCTCTTGACGTTATTTTTTGCTCTGACATTATAAAATCGGAAACAGTTACCATTTTTACCTCCTGCTGTATTCTGATTGCCTAGTACTTTTAGAAAATGCATCAATATATTGTTACTATGCATGTGTGTGTGGTTGAATAGTAGCATCTACAGAAGCTTCACTCCGCAATAACATTTAAATAAATTGCGACTTTAGCTGCGACGCAATAAAGTATTATTCAGCTCACACCGCGCTCAGTATCAATATTTATTTATTACCTACACCTTGCATCCCTTTCTATCGTGTAACTCTATCGTTACTGACGCGATCTCTTTGTGATTTATGCTACCCTGGTACTTCAGGAAGAAAATGTTAACTAGCCTGACCGGAATTCAGCGTCCGGCTAAGGTTTGGAAAACCGTGCAACCGGTCGGACTAGTAGGAATACCCAAGTAAAAATTCAACGTGTCCTAGTAGTCCGACTACGAGGAAAATTTTTTGGCATTTCTTTCCCAGTAGTCCGATAGTCGGACTACCAATCGGACTACCAGGCATAATAAACGCAGTCAATTTATAATTATAAAATAAATTTCGTCTTAAGTAATTTATTTTTCACATTTTTAAATTATGAATCTTACAAATGCTCTGAATATTCACTCATACGGCTGATCTCTACTTTCTTATGTCCATATATCATTTGCTAGAAAGGGATGCATACTTAATCTCAATGCGATTTCTGCGACTGCGTACCAGGGCATTTGTATGAACCTGCATAGAAATTTGTTCGAGCACCCTGGTTCTATAAACTTTTTGAAGTCGCATTGTTATATGTATGCATCCCTTTCTAACTGATGATATTGGACATAAGAAAGTAGAGATCAGCCGTATTGAATTTTAAGACTATCTAGTTATCTTCTAAATCTGTGGTGATTACTGTATTTTGACACATGAAAGGAGTTTTGCATCTCTTTTCATTTATCTCGATGTTTCATATATATACCTATAGAGTTATATTCTCCTGGTACTTTACGCTCAGAAACTTCTACCATCCACCATCTTACGTCAGAAAGTAAGCCCCCAATTTCAAAGGGCTCACCGGTTTACTCAATACGACTTATATTGCCCTGGTAGTTCTGATAAATTTTGGTGAACTTTTTGCGGATTCCTTTGATGTAGAGTACTCGACACGAAATACCAGGAGAACATAGCCGGCCAGGAGGTTACTGGTTGGAATAAAAACCTTTCTTAGTAAAATTATCATTTCCACAGCCTATCGTGTTATGAGCTCCTGGTACTTTATGGTCAGAAACTTATCTGAAAATGTCTACCGTCCATCTTTACCTCACATAAAAACATTATAATTATTGAGTCTGAATGTACTCCGCGAGGAAAAGCAAGCCCCGACTTCAAAGGGCTCACGGATAAGATGCCCACTGATATGAGGCGCGAGGATAAGAAGCCGCGGGGACAAGAAGCGCGGTGCTATGGTGAGCGCGGTTCTAAGGAGCGCGGGCCTATGAAGCGCGGGCTAACGGGAACGCGGTGCAAACGGAACAATTCAATATTTTCGTGAATACTGTCCTCAAGGCCAAGGCCTGAGGGATGAAACATTCAGCCGAAAAATGAATTGGGTCTCCACTGAAAAAATGTACAATGTAATGTCGCTATTCCCTTTGTAAATAATTAGAAACAGGTGGAAATATAAAAATGCGCGTTTATTTGAGTCTGCTTGTATAGAATAGAACCTTGTGAATAACGTAGGTAAAGTAATTAACTTACCTTGCCTACAATAGGTGAGAAGTCCTTAGGTATTTAGAGTAAATCCCAATCCACTCTTTAATCCTAAAAATCAGTATATTATGCGTTTATACGCCGCTTCCTCATAATCCGTCAACTCGTTAATCCATTGCGTAGGCGAAACTTTCAGCAAAAAATCTTTAATCGTAGTCGAATTTTGATTTTAATAGATGATTCAATGTTTGCTTATATTCAGATTTCCCCGAGAGTTTCTCAGATATTGTGCTGAAATAGAATTATGTAGGATGATTTTTTGATGTAAATGTTATATGGAATTTATACGCACTGATAATACCTATAACCTGCCTGACTTTGTACCTATTAAAATTATTTGATATACTATCATAATATTATATCTAACAAAAGAAAGATATAACGAAAATATCAGACACTGTGCTACTTTCATCAATATCCTACCCTTCATCTGTGAAATATTTATTATACATATATTCTTGTGTTAGGCAACGTTGGCATTTTGTTTATATTGCTGATACACCTCACGTTCCATATCCTCAGAGCGTTAATGAGATTATAACCTATTGGTATGTAAATGTGTCTAACGTTGTTATAAAATTCTGTATCATAGGGTGCCGGTTATATTACCATTCTAAGTGACAGTGATAGCTCTAATATTATTTCGGAAAGGTAGAAGTCAGAAGGGCTTTTTGCAAATTGTGCCTGGAATTTTGCTAAAGTTAGTTCCTTTGGTATTTGACGTTCAAAGCGTAATTTTCGAGACCCCACTTAGAGTAAGAAAGGTTCACACTATCAACTTATCAATATAAACAGCTAAGTGCTTTCAAACGAGATTCGGATGCAAGCTTTTTACAAAATAGCTCTTAAATAAAATTGCTTTAAAATCTATAAAGTGTCCTAAACAATTTATCTACAAAAGACTGCAGGTGGTGTTTCTTTCTACAAAATGGCCGAAGTCAAGTCATCGAAAAGTTGTACGTAGGTAGTAAGTATATGTATAAAACCATGTATACAGTTGTAATAGTAATGATCCTCGGTTTTTTATTAACTAAGGTAAATTATATCAAAGGTTTGATTTAGAATAACGAAGTCTCTGGTGGTCCCTGGTATTCTCTTTTATGAAATAACGAACCTAACCCCTTACCGTGATAATGCCATTTGTGTTTTTCAAAGTTTCTTATATTTTTTCAGTGTATCTAAAGATTATATTTAATAAAACTCACTTAAATAATATCAAGCATTTCTTAGTGTAACGGAAAGTATTTAAATTTTTAAATAACATAATAACTGATAGAAAAATTGAACCATTTTTTTAACTCGGACGTACATCTACTCTTCATATTGTTTAGTGAAAACAGACATCGATTCGCATAAAATATTTTATTGATACCATGTTAATTCAAGACAAATGTGCCTATCAAGACTATTCGTATCTACTCACTGTATTCTGAGCTCGCATCTAACAGCCGATAAAGCAATTTGGTGACTTTTATTGACCATTTCCTTTTTATTTGGCTCCAAGCAGTAAACATATCATAAAAGATTGTCGTATCATTTGATTTTCAATAGTAAATGCGATGTTCTTAGTGAAGGGCCCACCTGTCGAAGTACTACCACGATGCCTATTTCTGCTGTGTTTTGGTTTGAAGGTGCCGGTAAAATTACAGACTAATGAGGCTTAACACCTTCGTAACTCAATTTGATGGATGCAGGCTATCGATGCTGGGCGTTGCATTGTAGGGCACACGATCCTAATGTGCTTGACCTACCAAACAATACTTTGTTATAAGTAATGGTTACCACTTAATTTTATAAGTAATCGGGTGGACCATCTGTTAGTTCTATCTTTAGGTAGGTATCATAAAAAATCTAGTTAAGAACAATGTAAATGGAATTTTTTGGTATAGGAACAAGAGACACCGGATAAAATTACAAAGATTTTTCTAATGGAATTCTAAGGGAAGAATTTTCCTTGTTGATTTAATAATCTAAGGTAAGGAAAGCCTTTAGAATAATATAAGAATTTATTAAAAGTTACAATTACTTTAAGCCTATGTTCGCGGACTTAAAAGTCAATCATAATTCAAGATAACAGACAGATAAAACTTCTGTCAAAATAAGCTGTTTAAGGCGAAACTCTTTGAGCGATACCAGCAGCTACTATACGAGATGCAAAACAATAAAAAGAGCGAGGTATAATGTTGACGCTGCACCAAAATTAATAAAATAAGCTATTTTTATAATATCTCAAAATTGCTTCAAAAAATCATCCGTACATTTTGAAGATACAATGTTTGCCAACTTTTTCACTGTGAAAAAAGACAAAATTCAATGAAAGTTATAACAACTTTTCAGTTGAAAACAGTGCCACGATTCTTTTTTCACATACCTAATAGTAAATATAACAGCCTGCGCACATTGGACGACAAACGTCAGCGATTAGAAGCCACGACAAGCTACGGGGGACAATTTTCATACATTTTGTTCAAAGCTCCGCACACACGGCGACAATTGCTACAGCAAGATATGACAGACGCTCGCGACTAAGCGCGATGATTAAACGTCATGTTTGCGAGGTCTGTAAATTGAAGTGAAGTGAACTCACTACAGTACACATTGTAATTGTAGTAAAGGTACTTTTTAAAGATAATTATGGATAAATGACATATACCTTTATAGAAGTAAAATATTAATTCCTCAATGAGAAGAAATCCTCCAAAAAAGACCAATCCCGTTAGTATGTCGCACAAGGTCTGTACTTAGTATGTGTTGTTTGTTAAAGTGCAGACTAACCGAACATGCTGTAACAGCTCTTGAAGAAATCCGGGGCCAGAGCGCTAGCGAGGCCTAGCAACCCCTGAGGTACTTCTGTGGAGAGGAACAGCCCCAGAACCGCTAACAGCATCCTCGTAGTACGGTCAGTACGGCTCGATCTACGCGCACAAGACTCTTCTGCGAGACACTGCTTCTCAGTCTGAAATATTCCATCACATGTTAAAAATTGTATAGACAAAATTCAAATATTACGGTATTGTAATATTAAAATGGTAGTATTATATGTTATGTTCAGCCGTGGAAGCTAGTACCTAAATATCCGCGGCTCTGCTCGTGTACCAGTAGCGTATATGTTAGTCCAGGTTACAAACTACCAAGATTAATTGAAATCTGTTTAGTTGTTATTGATTTGAGTGGGAAAAAACATACTAACACACAAACACACTCACCAATGCACAGACATTGGTGTGATTTCTAAAGAGTTTCCTTATTCAATATTTTTTGGAGCTAGGACTTATCAAGGTAATAAACCTGTTCTTACCTTGATGATTAGTAATGTCTGTTATACCTGGCTCATTTTTTGTTTGCTGTGAGCTAGCGCTCGCTTGCATTATCTATTATGCTACTGCTAACCTGCATCTTAACCCGTAAATTAGCGCGCTAATTAAGGCATTACGTAGATGTGGCCAACATTAATTTACGCGTTAATTTACTAACGGCATTACTAATCTAATGACGTTAAACGTTAAGCTATAGCTCGGGTATGTGTCGGTTTTTTGGACAGATGAAAGGGTTTAGCGCACTAAGCGGTGTTGGCTACATTAACACCGTCTCATTCTACCGGGCGCACGCCCGGAGTAAGGACGTATTTATTTACATACTTTGTTTTGGCGGGAACTACAAAATTACGACTTTATTGATAATTGAATTGTCTAATGAAAAAGCGTTGGAGTTTTAAGAGTTGCTAGAAATCAGAACCATAGTGAATTTCTTCTGTTCTTTTTGTATTTGCAATACAAAGCTGCAATCATATAAGAATCGTTCGGTAGTTAGATATGCGTGGTGCCCCGCGCAGAAGCCTATGAGAAGACTATAGCTATAGCTACGGCACTTTGTAACGCGGACAGTTTTTAACTTTCGAGACGTCTTCACTCATCTTCACTCCTTGGCGACCGGGCAGAAAGTGCACAGATTTATAAGTCTAGTACTAAAGTAAGAAAGTGTTCGTTTCGTACCGTCGCGCCTGCACCGGAGCAGCGAATGCCATCACGACTCTGTCAGAGCGCACGACAGAGGGCACTCTTGCGTTTCGTTTAGAGCCGATATTCATGACCGGATGCGATATATTTATATATTTATTTATTATATTTAAAAAAAAATTGTTCCCTTTTGACAAATGCTGATACGAATTAAATGAATTTTTGACAGATAAAATGAAATAATATAATAGCACTACTTTATCATACTTCATCATCATCATCATACTTACAATTATGTAATTAGGATAAAGTAGTGCAATTACCTAAGTAAAATACCTACTTACTCTTAAAAAATCACCTACCTTCTGATGAGTTACTTTAACTCAGGCTTTAACTATTAAAGCCTCAGTCTGCCATCACATGTGATACTACCACACTGTTTTATGCTAACTCTCTACCTTTTAATTATAACCATCTGATGACGATAAATATGTTGAGTACTAGCTTCCACCCGTGGCTTCGGTCGCGTGGTACCGGGATAAAAAGTCTATGTGTTAATCCAGGTCAGAAACTATGTATAATCCAAGTTTCATCCAAATCCGTTCAGTAGTTTTTGCGTGAAAGAGTAACAAACATTCATCCACTCATCCATCCATACATCTGTACTCACAAACTTTCGCATTTATAATATTAAGTAGGAAGTAGGATAGTAGGATTGAGTATTTATTTAACATCATTGTCATCCACGCCTGAATTCACCCACTGCTTGCCAAATGGCAAAGTATAGTGTTCCGTATCGGAATTGAATATTCTTACATTTACATTTTCGCGCCATGCATTTATTGTGGGTAGCATCCACATTAATTCGAAAGCAGACACAATTTGCAGGGTATTTCAAAAACTAGATTTGTATCCTGTTTTCTGATTGGTTGTACGGTGTGACGTTTCCTCGTTTCTCTACGAGACCCCTACGACCAATCCCAATACTTGGCGTCGCACCACGATACATAACGCACGCCTACGCGAGCTTCTTCCGATCAACCCTACCTACGCGCCCGCGCAGACCCTTAACCGTTTCGCGGTGTTCTTTGTGTCTTCACCTTGCTCAATTTCCGAAAGACTGCCAGCTCTGTGAACCTTTCATAACAGCCCTGTGGACCCTGAAGTGCGGTAATTTATCAGTGTTAAACGGGAGCGATCCTGGGAATCTTCGTCGGAGGTGAACAGGTACGTCGCACCTAACCAGCCATTGAAATTCCCGTACATATAGATATTTTTTATTTTTAGCTACTTTTTACTTTACTTTTACTTAAAATTTACCAGTATTATTTCAGTCCCTGTAAATTAAAATGTTTCGGTTAAATCAGGCTTTTCCTTATTAATAAAACAGAAAAGTAAAGAGAGATTTAACTAAACATTGAAGATTTGGCCAAGCGGTTTGAAATATTTAGCAGCGCTTTGCTGTACAAACTTTATTTTCCTTAATTGCGTGGCCATTCGCATAAAGAGCTGCACTGAATTTAATTTACGACGTGATCGATATGTTGTCTTTTAATTTCGTAAAAAGGTCCCATGTGATTTATAAAATATAAGCTTCTATCATTCCTCACACATATTCCAAACAGTAATTAACTTTAACCAACAATTAATTAACTTTAAAAACTACCATAGAACATTTAAAAAAAACACTATTTGAGTGAGAACTGTTACCGCGACAAAAGCCTTCTTCAGCTCTCTCCATCTTCCTCTATCTCTAACATAAAGAACTAAAATGATTTCAATTTACAAAGTGATCGATATCATATCGACCTTTAATTTCGTAGACAGGTCCTATGTGATTAATAGATGTAATTTTATTGAACCCCTAGAGTAATTAGGTGGCTGCCACCGAAGCTCCGGGGATTGCAAATTTGATATACCTAATATCCTCTCTGTACCTACACAACCAGTATAGGCAGAACTAATATTAGCCTGTCTGTAAGTATTATGTTTCACATGGAGAAAATCTACACCCAATTGTAACTGTTTTATATCAATTTGGGTATTTAAATGATATAAAGCTCTTTGTATAGGTATCTCTGTTGAATTGTTTCGAACAATGCTTTGGTAACAAAGGGGGTATTTAATATATCTTGCCGAGCAATCTGAATGCTTGATCATCCAAGTAATAGAAATAGATATCAGAGATGTTTAAAATTACCTACTTAAATACAACTAATATTGAAACATCCTGTAGCAAGACGACAAACAAATGAGGTTTTTTGTTTTCCATAAACCGAAATAATCATCATTTCATTATGTAAAGCAGGGCCCTTCGCTCAAATCGAACATAATATCGGGCTATTAATATTAAATTTTATTTCAGAGAAATTACATTATTAAAAAGTATCATTTTGTTTCTGATCCGTAGTCACACCAGTTTACCACACTAGTGTGGCTATAGGGAAAACCAAAATAATCTACCTACTTTTAACTTTTATCTACTAGAATAAGCGGCTTTTCAAGATGGGAGTTTTGGTATAAACAACAAAAGGAAGGCACAAGTAGGAACAGCTATAAGAAAATTGTTAGGCCTCATTATTTTTAAAATTAGTAACTTTAATAGCGAAGCCATTTCCCTATGATCGTACATAGTTGTCGCCAACGACGACGAAAACAAAAATAATAAAACCAAATTGAAACTTCCTCATTTTTTAAAGTCGGTTAAAAGCAGATTCGTTTTTTATCAAAGCTTCTCAAGGGGATCTTTTATAAAGACCTACCCATGGAAGGTAAGTACCTCAACTTCTTTATAATAAATAAGTCGATCTCCATGCGAAAGAACGATTGAACCAATATCACCCAATATAGAAAATTGCTTTGGCATGTGTGATTTAAAGATCTTAAAAATATCGTGACATAAGTGTTGAATTATCTACGTGACTGTAATACCACTACCTATAGGATTATATAAAATATTAGGTGTATGTATAGTACTTGCCTACTTACTATAAAAATAAACACTTTACGAATAAACGCTTTACAAGCAAACATCCAACGCTTTTTTATAGTCTAAAATTGTGGGCAAAGATCGCATACTTTTTTGTCTACCTGTTAAATGCTTTGGTGCTGAATGTTATAAATTAAATTCAACAAGTAGGTTAGGACTCATAAATAATAATTTTTAACCGACTTCAAAAAGGAGGAGGTTCTCAATTCGTCGGAACCTTTTTTTCGACTTTTTTTATGTATGTTCACCGATATCTCCTTTAATTGTAAACCGATTTCTAAATTCTTTTTTTTTTGTTTAAAGGAGGATACTTCTAAAATGGTCCCATATAAATTTTATTCCTGAGGGATTGGTACTTTTCCCGGAAATCTCAAAAAACCTCATCCTCACTTGTAATTTTCGCCCTATGATCACCAATATCTCCGTCAATTATGAACTGATTTTCAAAATTCTGTATGGAAAGAAGTAAGAAGTGATTTATTTAAAGTCGGTTTATTTATTTTTTAAAAGTCCTACTTGTATTAAAAGACTTTTAAAGGCCGTGTGTAGCCTGGGCTGTCACTCAATAAAATTATGTTGTAATGTTTTACGCGGCATCCTACTTGAGCGATCTGGATGCGAACGCAAAGCGGCGCGGTTCGGCGCGGAAACAACAAACAGTTGATAACTATTGAAGTGTCCTACGTGACCAAGCGCACGCAAGGTGCGAAGCGGCGCGGCGCAAATTGACCCGAACGCGATCAGTACGCGAAGTGGACGATGATGTAGTACAATTTGCGTGCACGCAGGACAGAGTCGCCGCGTTGCTTCGCATCGCGTTGAATTCGCGTGTCACCGCGCCGTCGGCGTCGGATCGCTTCGCAATTGCGTTCGCTTTGAATTGCCCGCGTAGGACGCCGCGTTAGAATGTGTCTAATTTACATTTTGTTGTAAAGTTTTTTGTTAAATTAAAACCTTTTAAAAACAAAAACAAATACGAAGCTTCTTAAGTTGTATGTGCAAAAAAGGGTTAGGAAAAGGCTGTATGTGGAATGTAATGTATACTGAGGAAATATACTAATCCAATCAGAAAAGTTCAGTCATCCACAATGCTATAAACACAATACCTACTTAACACCCACTTGAGCGTGGGAAGATCTTCTTGTTTATATAGTGATCTGCTGAGCTATTCAAGGAATCTTTGCGCACTTAGCCGCTACGAAAAATAACACTAATCTACACTACTTATATACTCATTATTGAAATAGAATGGATGTAACTACAAGAACACTACACTAAACTAGGAAATGAGCAATTCGTTGCAAAGTGGAATTGTGATCACCATACCTATATTGCCGCTACCTAGTTATTTAAACTTTATCCATTAGGTATTGAGATAATATTGGAAAATTGTATAATCCTATACTTTTGATACTAAAGTTATTATGAACCTTTGTTAATAAATGTAATTAATACTGAATACTTTAAAATGCTCTAACAAATTGAGTGTCGAATTAAAAGTTAATTAAATTTAAAGGCGAGATACAAAAACAGGTTTTAAAGGTCAATCGCCTTTTTACGAAGTACTTAAACGATTCTATAAACGAATAAGTCTTCGGAGTTATTTCAGATTTCTAAAATTAACTCACCTCATTCGGTCCAACTGATGAGCGTTTCAGCAGCTTTTGTCTCCTCCTCTCTGTCGTAGTAAGTTTAGATATTAAGCAAGTACTCAATATCGATAAAGCAATACTCGGAACTAATTTCAATATGACACTATATATCCACATGATTGCAGTGACTAACTCCACGTTTCTAGACATCTCAAGTACGTATACAGTTCTGTTTTGAGGTAAGGACAAATCCTCCGCGAACTCAGAATTGTTGTGAGGCGTCACTTCACTCGGCACTATATTCATAGCAAAGTAAATTGGAAGACACAAAAACGGACAAATCACGTAAGCACTCACAATTGCTAAACTAGTGTTCTTTTTACTGCACCAAGTCCTGTTTCTCTGAGGTAGAGCGATCGCTATGTATCGCCAGATGGCAAGAGTTACCGCGAGCCAGATTGAAATCGTGTGGAAAGTCTGGCTGAATATGGAATGGAAGTAGACGAAAACTGCCCACGTGTATGTGTTTTTATTGACTTGCGGCCCAATTTTAATGTTCATATGTAACGCGTAGGGGATATATTCGAGCATGACAAGAAGGTCTGCCACCGCGAGGCCGGTGAGGATGGAGTTGGTAGAGCTGCTCATTTCGCGACGGCTGAGAACGGCAATGTTGATGGAGTTGGTGGCCGAGCCGACGATGCAGATGACCAGCGCTATGTACCCATGCATGCGACTGTAGGCTTTGTAGAAGTCTGTTGCGCCTGACACACAGTAGGCATCCGTCGCGTTCGCCATCCTCGTGCTCACTCAGCACTCCACTAATGTTTGTCATCGGCGTTGGTGTGGGAATCAATCATGATTTTTTTTCGTCTGAATAGTGTTTTTTTCGTCTAGCTGACATGATCTGCAACAAAAATGTATGTTTTTAATTACGGTGGCAAAGAAGGCACAAAGTCGGTTTAAATCAATTTCTATTCACAATACGTCCAAAAAAGTAAGTTCACGACAACCATTTTTATACTCATAGTTTTTTTTATATAAATATAAGTCTACTTAAACATAGGTAACATAACATAACGTTGTAGGTACCTGCCTGAAAAGACCTAACGACACTATCTCGCATGTTCGTCTCACCAGAGTCGATGAGTGAATGGCTATTAGTACGAGTAGGTATCGGAGATCTATCGCCTTTTTCCGCAGAGAACCGTTTATAACGTGTTGGTAAATATCATAAAATAGCATCAAGGCCGGTATAGACGGTGGAATCAATTGTAAACAAATACAAAATTGCCTCACTAATTATGTGCATTTTTCTTAGTCATTCTTATGAAATACTGTGCTAAATACATTGTTTTTAAAATGAGCATATTAATTATAAATAGGTAAACCCAAGTTTGGAAAAAAATGGTACAGGCTTTGAGAGGCAGCAGTAGATAAAGCGCTGTTGGGTGATGATGAAATCTGAGTTTCTAGTTCTCATTCCTTGTTGATTTTAATGAACTGAATGAAAGCTCGAGATAATCTTTACGAAGTTAAGTTAAGAAGACCTCGGTTTGGCCTGCTGAACGTTTGGATATATGACCGCTTAGTGGCATTTAGATCTGCTTCTGTAGAAATTTATTTAGTTCTGTCTTTTTTAGGAAGGCACGTAAGGTGTTTGTGCAAAAAATATGTAGCTAAAAGAGAAAATTAAATTATAGTTTAAGGCATCGAGATAGGTTTTAGGACATAAGCAAAGTGCCGCTTGTGATCTTCTAAAATGGACCAGTGATTTTGTTTTTAGGGCATAAATTACCGAGACGCTGTTGTGCCTGGGTGCTGTAGCAGGCCTATCTATCGACAAAGTTGAAACTAGATGTTGGATTATAAAACCTCCTTTTTAATCGAGAACTGCCAAGTTTAACTAAGTTGTTGATTGTACCCACAGAAAGAAAAAATATTGACATCAAAACCCTGTGGCCAGCACTCTTGGGTGTATATTTATGTTCTCAGATTTAGTGATTCATATGTGACTAAGATCGGTATAACTCTTGCAATTTGTGACAGTCTAGTTGCTGAGATATTTACAAAAAACTGAGATGCAAGGTCAGGACCCTGGCCACAGGACCCTGGCCACTATGGCCACATATTTATGCAATTATCTCAGCAACTAGCCCATCACAAATTGTGAATCAAGTACCTATCTGCGTTACAAGCGAGTCACTAAATCCTAGTTATAGAATCATCTTCCAAGGCTCTTTTATTGCAAAGTTGGTTAAAAAATTTGGTCTGCGATTGTACCTCTAGGTGCCATCATGGATTGGTTTACATACGCCCTTGACTTCGTCAGACGCATACTAATAAGGATAGAAAAGCTGCTTGGATAATTTGAATCTCATTTTGCTTTCTCTTAGTGGGTACAAATGACATTCAATTAAGTCTAGGGTTCTGATACAATACAATTTTGCTGCAAATTAAAGTCTCCAATATTTAAGTCTATTGAAAATTGGGTCAACCACATTCGATCCCTCGATCTATACTTACCTTCTTCAATAGCTGAGAGAAATGGGCCAAGATACGAACAATGGTCATTTCAGATGGAATGGCAAATGACTCGTCGATTTACAAGGTTCTTGTTAGTTTCTCAATGTTCTAAATCTTGAATAGTACTAATTTTTATGAACTCGTTTGTGCAATGGCAAAAGAGCCAGCTAAGATGCAAGAGCCTACGGTTCAAATCCCGCTGCGGGTAAACTATTTTGTTTTTTGATGAGCAGATATATTTTTCGGATCTATGTGTGTATTCCATGGTGTAGTTTACTTAGTTTCTGATATCCATGACACAGAACGGAATGCTGGTGTGAAGCCACATAGCATACAATGTATGTGACGGGTTTTTTTATGATACCTATTGAGGGAACTAGCACATGGGCCACCTGGTGTTAAGTGGTAACAAAGTTTTGGGTTGTAGGTATGTTATGTTTAAGTCACAAACGGTTTGTTTCACAGTTTGGGAAAGTAGCTACGGCACAAGTAGTATCAAGTTGTTATATGCCTAGCTTGTTATTTACTTAACAAGACTAGTGAATTGGTCTGGGAGAAGTACGTACGTACAGTCAGCGACAAAAGTTGATACTTCAGATTTTTCAAATTGCTATTAACTACCATGCGGAATTTCGAATCGCAGAAACCTTCGATCAGAAAACTACTGCACGTATGTGATAGCTCGATAGATATGTATGGGTTAGCTGTATTTGAAATTTCGAATATATATTCCGAAACAGTTTTTCGTAACGAAATTCCTGTATCCTAATGTATGTAGCTGCCCTTATTTATAAAAGTTTTGAATTAAGAGCCATTTTTAAATGTAATAACAATTTAAAAAAAAATTGATAATTTTGTCGCTGACCGTACGTCAAACTCTACAATTCTAAGCACAACCGAATGAAACTTCAGTCAATACGCAAACAAACACATGTTGTTCCTAAAGAGCATAAAAGCCTGTCTGGAAAGCCTTATTAGCATTTTAACCCGAAACGATCCAAAGGCAATAGGGATATAACGTCAAGGAAATTGCCTCAATACTGCGAAGGCTTAACTCAAAGTTGTTTTGATAATGGGTCCCTTCTACGTCTGCTTACTACCCCTTATATGAAAGGATCAAGATTGTTATAACAGCTGCAAGTCGCTCCTTAACACATGATAGTTTATACGATGTGATTCTACGAGATGTAAATATTAATAAGAATAATAATAAAACTTTAATTTACGCGACAATAGAGAAGTAGAGATGTTATAAATTATTCTTTTATATACAAGCTTCCGCCGGCCGCTTCGCTCGCGGGTAACCGAATAAAAAGTAGCCTCTGTATTAATCCAAGATACAACCTTATTTATGTATATTCCAAGTTTCATCCAAATCAGTTCCGTTTCTATTTTTGTGTGTTAAATTATTGCGCAACTTTACAAGTTCCGTCTTCAATGTGAAATTGTTAAAAGTGTTGCAATTGGTTCATTTCAATTTTTGCAATTAGTTAACATTCCACGTACCAGAGCCCATCGTCGCTATATTGGAACCTTACCTAGTACATGCCTTCGAATGGGCATTCCGATTTCCTCACGATGTTTTTATGTTGGTTTTCATTTTTTAAACTAAGTGTCTATTGGTGGATGGCCGCGATTTGAAACCGACTTCTGGATTGGAAGTCAGACTACATCACACTAGGCCATCACGGTTCTTATCATTGTTATGATGCTACGGAATATATCGATGTGTAACATTGTTCATACTATAACGTTGCCAGTTGCAATTATTGGGATTTACATCCGAGCGCTTCCGTGCTTAGAAAGGCACGCTAAGATGTTAGTCCCGGCTTTTTCAGTCAGAGGCCTTCGGGCGGCCTAAAACTTCGATACCAAAGTTGGCCACTAGCTCATACGAAAAACATAGAGGGAAGGAAGTCGCAATTTAGATATTGTGTTAACGCTAGGTGAAACTATAGATATATGAATAGGCATAGGTACTTCAGTAGATACCTATTCTAATAAAGACTAAAGAATGTATCATGATAAAATCAATATACCAACTCTTTGATTTATACGGTGAAGGTTATCCTTTGTTCCTTTCTAAAGCTGTACAGTGAATCTAGAAAGCTCATCAAGTTGAATTCCAATATATATTCACAGAGAAATCAACGCGAACTCGTTTAGGTAGGTAGTAAGGGTCTTATTAGACAAAAAGCGGTTCAGTTTTCCGCGTTCGCGTTCTGCGTTCTATGCCATAGAATCCAAGTGCGAAGTCGTATGTCACTGTGGTGTTACCAAACGCCTACTGTGTGTGCATGTATATGTAACGTAATATAACACAATGTACGCAAAACACGAACGCGGAACGCTCGAACGCGTGACCGCTTTCTGTCTGATAGAACCCTAAAAACGTTCCTACTTGAATTTCAACTTCCAAGACCTTTCACTCAGTTGACTGAATCAGGCAGTAAACAATACAGTCAGTGAGCATTAAAGATTTCCCTTATCTTGATGTAATTTTATTTAACGTGAGTAACGATGTTAAATGATCATAATGCCTTTATGCCGACGTGGAGCAGAGATCTGTAGAAAAACCTACGCTAAGTATACTTTATGAAGACAAAATGTCGTATTTCACCAAAGCGGTTAACCAAAGCCTTTTGTCAATTTCTTAGATACATTATTTTGGCCGTGGAGGTCCCTCCAAAGAGTTTGATACACCTTGCGACAACTGAACGATCTGCAAAGTATGTTGGTATAGCCAAATTGGCCAAATACGGAGAGGCATCGTTTGGTGTACCCGTTGGGGTCTACGGTGTAAAGGATTCCAACTGTCTCCTTCGAAACTTAAAGCAATCTCACCTGCCGGTGGTGCACCCTGCTGACTAACAAACAGGGCTCTGGGAGCCGGCTGATTGTGGCATTGCGGAGCCTAACACCAGCACAGCTACATTCCCTGGCCGCTTCGCCTGGTCTGGCCGTTAGGCAGTAGCGTCGATGGTGCGAGAAGCTGTGCCCTGCGATCCTCAACCCGTATGCTCAGCGTGGGGATTATGGGCTTCCTTATAAGGGGAGGCGTAATTCTAGCAGTGGACTGATATAGGCTTTGATATAGGTGTTGTTGTTGTACGTCATCATATTCTACTAGACTTTAAAAAAAAATTACACTAGCCCATCGTAAAGAAAAATAATGTTATTATGTTACAGCTCTTTTTGGACTTGCCTACTTAAGCCTAAATTGGAATTACTTCATATGGTAGTATATTAATCATGTGGTTTCCATTCCTAATACAAGCTCTGCTTGGTTTGGGGCTACTTGATACTGTGTGATAGTGTTCAACTTAATTACTTATTTATTATTTATCTGTTAAATAATCTGTTATATTTACGAATTTATTTAGATAGCTTAGCTTGACAAATCGATGGTTTAACTCTCACATGATTTATTAACTACTTTGGTATATTTTTTTGTAAATACATACATATTAACAATAGAAATGACCTAGACCCGAGACATAATTATGTTTGCAGAACATTCAGACATTTGTCTCGCTTCGGGATTTGAGCTCGCAATGTGCGTCTCAGTCAGACCCACTTTTTACCCACTGCGCCACAGAGGATGCACTAAAACCAAACTCTACATGCGCCGTCAGAAAAGCATTTATTAAGGCGACGATACATGGAGATATAAAATCACTGAATGTAGTTATGCAAAATGACAAACCTTCAAAAAATGTTGAATAGTGCGAGCGAAAGGGAGGTTTGACCTGTATAGTTTGCCGGAATTACCCAACACGCTATGAATAATACCGACATTATTTGCAAGTAACTCTGGCGGTAAGGCTAATTAAAGCTGTAACACGTCTGTGGGTGAGATTTCGACATTTACAAGTGCCCTGTGTGGTCACAATCGTCAAGTAATTAAGTACGCCGCAGGGAGTAGTTAGACCCAGACTTGCTATAAACCCGACGAGAAATTTCATCTTGTAGATTATAATTCCTTTAATGGACGTCGTTTGGCTACGGCAGATGTACACACAGACACTGGATTGAGAGGTCCGGCGGCTCAACTACAACTGTAGGCTCCTTTCAATAAAACTCCGTTGTTGGGTTCGCTTCCTTTATTTCTTCTTAGTCCTTATCCTTAGGCAGGTACTGCTCGACTGTCTCGGGCTTACAAATTATAAGGTACTATTTTAAGTCAACATGGTTTTCAAACTCACCCTGAAATTGAATTCGTTAGTTATGCTGAGCTGAAAGGGGGTCATTTGGACCATGAGAACTTCCGGGAACTTCAATTGAAAATTCTAAACTATTCTCTAAAAACTATTAGCTTGACTTTTTGTTGTACGTGGCATGGCTACCTTGACAGTAAGTTGGGCTACTAAAGTATATCAGCTGTTCAAGGACAGTCTCAAAAGCTTTAGAGTTAAAGTATGGTTTAACTTTCCAAGCTTTTTCTTCAATGAAACACTACAAAATTCAAACTTCATAAAATAAATCATGTTCACCTTCGGGTATAGAAATCACCTTTCAGGATAACATACAAATTCAAACTCATCGTTTATAATTATGGTATCAAAGTATTTGTGGGAGTAAGTATCATACTGCAAGTTTTAAATGTTAGGTGAAAAAAAACAATAAAGAGATAAAATCAAGAAAAAATGCCCTGTTTGAAATCCTGTTAGGTTGTGAGTTGGGTTGATTCAGATTGACTACAGAATCAGAAACTGAAATAAAAAGGATGCATTCATCGAAGCAAAAAAGAATTTATGTAAAAAACATCAAATTGTGAGTCTTTGAAATGTTTGAAAAAACAACGCTTCGTCCACATTGTAAATGGAGTTTATTATAAAGTGAGCAATTTGCTGAAATGAAGTGACTTCGCTTTAATTAACAAGAAAGAAGAGATTCTTCAGGTTTCATTGACAAAATCAATCATAGTAAGGTAGAGAGTTTATACTAAGCATTAAAGCAGGGATATTTTCAAACATTCGAAATTTTTTGAATCGCGTCCGACAGTCAGAAACAGGCAGAATTAATCTAAATTCTTTATTATTTTTCTGTGTAAGCACAATGAAGTGTTTTGTTTATCTTTATAATTTGTGAAATGTTATATATTGACGTAACTAAGTGTTCTTTTATGTTCCTACAGTTAAAAATAAATGAAATGAAAAAGTGACGATTGAGCAGGCATTATAATTGTGTTGGGTTGTGTCGTGTTGTGTCTCACCATCGTGTTGTGTTTTTGAGATCCTAGAAATAAATTGTAATAGAAATAGTATTGAACTATCGGATTCGATTTAGAAATTTTTCGAACTGTTTTTGAAAATACCCCGGTTGAGTCTAAGCCTACAAATTTGGCACACTGTACCATCAAGACAGTTTTTATCTAAGTAGGTACATGATTAAAAATGTAATGAAGCTGACTGTCAATTAAAATTAACGCACACCCTAACTAATCGGTTAGCTTTTAGACTTTGAATTTGAATACAAGAACTACACCACCCGCCTATATCAGTCCTATGTGCTTCCCCCTAAAAGGGGGATATGCCCTCCAATCCCCACGCTGCGCTGAGCTTGCGGGTTGGGGAACGCAGGCCACAGCTTCTCCCACTGCAGACACTGCTACCTGTCGGCGGCCAGGAATGTAGCTGTGGCTTGGGTTGCGATAAGCCACAATCAGGCAGCCGTCAGAGTTAGTTAGCTGAGTGTACCACGGGCAGGGTTGGAACCCCGTACGGGGTACCAACTTACAATTTGGATGATTTTCTGAAATTAAAATTCAACTTGGTTGGAAGTTAAAATCCCTCTAAACGTGGACGAAACCATGGCCTTTTCACCCGGCGCCACTAAAACGTACTAGGTATTATTAATTATTATTAATATTGATATCGTATCTTGATATTTTACATTTCAAATATTTATAGATAGATAGATAGATAGAAAATTCTTTATTGCACAAGATAAAATACAAGTACACAGGCGAACTTAATGCTAAATAGCATTTTCTTCCAGATAACCTTTGTGTAGTGTGGAGATAGATTGGTAGTGCTGCAAATTTTATTAATGAAATTGTAGAAAATTAAACATAACTAATAATAATAAATGAGATAGAGAAAAACCGAAAAAAAAGAAACCTAAACCATAGGTACTAAAGATAAAAATAAACTTACATACAAAAACTAAAATATCATAAACATACATAAATTACTTAAAGTACATAATACCTAGAAGCTCAATTTTTTCATTGACTATTTTGTAGAGAGATAAAATGATTATAAAGTTTGGATTTGAAGATTCCCAAGGAGAGAGAGCTACGAATATCTGCTGGTAGAGAGTTCCACAGACGTATAGCGGAAACTGTAAATGAGTCAGTGTAGAAGGAGGTGTTGTGTTCGGGGGTCTTAAGTCTTAGGTAATGTAAGGAACGGGAAGGACGATCTTGGGCAGATAGAGGGGATTTATATAATATATGTCAGTGATTGCGAGGTCGTTTGCTCGTCAATCCTTTTTTTTTATCGAGACAGCGTTAATAAGCATTGTATTGTGATATTTTGCATCATAATTGTACCAATAACAGGTTTTATAATACACGTTACTAACACTGCCAATAATTGATGACGTAGAATGACTTTCCTAGAAAAATATAGTTTGCCGCTGAGTTTTTAGCAATGTTATCAATATAATATATTATCTTATTTATTTATTATAACTTTATTTTAAAACTTATTTTATTTTATTTTAAAAGAAAAAGATGTCATTAATTCAGATTTTTATTCACTGGCATCTAGGATAATATAATTTCTACAATTTCACCAATATAAAGTACCTATATTGTTGAATCGGTGTACGGTATACAGGGTGGGGCAAAATTTTACCTCATTGAGGGCACCTATCTTTTCTTTTGTAGTTACAAGTACAATTATGAAAGGTCAATTTAAAATAAGAACAGAGTATTTACTGGCAAGTGTTCGAATGGCATACATGGACTCATGGAAAACTTTTTTGAATTTTCGCGAAATCTTGCGATTTGATTTTGTAAGTTACTTTGAGAAAAGTATTTCTTTTGGAAAATAGAGTCAATTCAGACCTATTTGTTTATTTTTCTTACAAATGTCACTTTCTAGGCTGGCTGTATATTTTTTACAAAATCTGTAAATACCATTATTTTTTCTTTCAACAGAAACCTATAGTTTTCTCAGAACAAAAAATTCTAACTACAAAAGAAGAGGTAGCTGCCCTCAATGAGGTAAAATTTTGCCCCACCCTGTATAAGTCCAATCGTCCAATCTGCAGTCAGATCCTATCGTTGAGATATTTATACTCTAGAGTGGAACACGCAAATTTGATAATTCGCATGGACGATTTATGTCAGTTTTCACTTGAAGACTGCCACTCCATAGAGTTCTACAAAAACGATCAGTGAACAATTTTTTCATCTGATAATTAGAATGCAAATCATTTTTATTTCATTCACTTGTGTCTTATAACTAATGTAGATTGGTTTAACTAAATGCAAAAAAAATTAAACAACATTAATCAGAAAAAGTCTAGACAATAAAATAAAATTAAGACGACAACTGTGAAAAAATTCCTCAAAGAGATGCCAAATAATTGATTATTTTCTAACATTACTTCTTCTTTGATACCACTGTAGCTGTATCGTATCAGTTATTTTATCAGCGAACGCACGTTTTTCTGTATTTGATACCAGCCTTTAGTCCACTATCCCACAGATCACATAGTTTAATCTTGTTAATGATTCTGCCTCAATAAAGTAGCTCAACTAAATACTTACTCACTTTGAGTAATTTGGAGCACATTGTTGTGTTAATTGCTTTGTTACTAAAGTACCTATCTAACTTTCGTCTTCTAAGATTACGCTACGAACATAGATACACTCATAAATTTTATCTTTTTATTGAATTTTTTCGCATTGGGTACTGAAAACTTAACTAAACGAAATTTAAGCGAATGACCTCAGTAAAGTTTATCTACATTCACTACATCTTATTTACATCTTATTACATCTTATTAACTTCATATTATGTGATAAAAAGTCACATCATTGTGACAAAGCGTATTTACCTCATTTTTCTGGGATAAAATTTAATTAAAATGTGCATGACATTTATTTATTTTTTTAAATTGCTTTTGTGACCCCTTGGCTCAGACAGAAATGACCTTATGGGTTGATTATCATAATTATCAGCCATTTTCAACCCACTGCTGAGCATCGGCCTTCTTTTTATGAAATGCTAGGCTGAGCCAAGTGCCAACCCAAAAAAATAAAATGGTTTTGAACTTACTGTTCATCAGCATCCTCCTGCCCTTATCCCACGTCATGTGGTCGGCTTATATGTGTCATTTTGTACTCCTTTCGTTTCCGTTTATCACTTGTTATAATCAACACACTCCTTTCTTACATGTCACTATTCACTCAATCTTTTAATTTAGTAAATTATTTTAACATGTCAAAATCATCAATAAATACCCTTCACATACCGTTACTATCGCAACTATCTAATAATGTCACTTACTTTTAACTTTTCATCTGTAGAATGTTTTTTGTTACCTTCTGATCTAGTGACCAGTTTAATCCAGTTTACCTAATCATTTTATTCTATCGTTATTGTTTTCTGTATTTTCTGTATTTGCTATTTTCATAGCAATAACAGCAAATCCACTTCCAATCGATGTACGTTACTATGTACAATTGGAAATAGATAAGCAAATTCACGTAATTTCGACGCTCAGACTGAAAGTAATTAGATACAGTCAAACAGCATCGCAAATATCACAATCAATTAGGTTGTTACACCGCATATTTGCACAGCTATTGACAAAGCCAATGTCACACTTACCCCCTTTAATTTCAGAGATTGCGTTGCGATAAGAACGGCTTTATAAATTGATAAAATTGGAGCACCCCTTATTTACATAATGGCTTTTTAATGAGTATCGATTGTCAAAATCTAATAAATTATGAATGTATTTTCGAAGTCACGTGATCATCATAAAGTTAAATGAATGAATTTTACTGCTCAAGTTTATGGCTTCTGGCATGGCAAGTCTGGCCCAGTATTGCTTATACATTCCAGTTCTAGGTATGTCAGATAAAAGTGAGTGGACCTTAAAACTTTGATATTTGTGACGAACAGAGGATTTTTATCTTCATGTTTTGCAACCCTGCGATGGAAAAAAGGTGGATAATCATCAGTTACCCACTATGTGTGAGCTTCAAATTTAAATTGAACTGTTCTATAAGTGTAAATTTTTGTGATCTTCGATGTATTTGTAAATAATAATGCCTAGTGTAATTTTATAATATATATTATTAGTAGATTTATGTATTAATAAAAACAAATGTCATACCAAAAAAAAAATGTTTTTTTTTTATGGAAACTTATGATGGAACAAGCACATGACCCTCCAGATATTAAGTGGTAACCATTACCTGTCATAAAGCATTGCATCCATATACCACGCATTTTTGTAACGTGCCCTACGATGCATCCACTTGAGGCATGAACGTGACAAGCCTCTTTTGCCTGTCATTACTCCGGCACCCACACCCTTGAAAACGAAACACAGCAACGCTGCTTCACGGCAGAAATAGGAATAGTGGCAATACTTCCCCTTCACAAAGAGCTCTTTACTACTATTACTGAGATCTACTTTATCTGTAATTATCTGTAAATAAATTCAAAAATGTTGTTAAACGTAACCTCCGTCATGAAGCTCATTATACTTATTATGACAAAAAAGCTTGGGATGAAACTGTGTCCAACTCCCTCAAAACTAATGTAAGAATGTAATGCTAAGAAAAAATATTGTAAATGTGATATTTAAAAAATACAAGCATAGCAGAGTTTCTTGCCAATTCTTTTCTGTTGGTCACGTTACGAATTGGAATATATAAAAAAAATACAATTCAAACTGTAATGTTCGAACTGAATAAAGTAATTTTCACTTTCACTTTCACTAATAGCTAAGATAGATAAATTGCAACGCGTATGCAACGTTATGCCATTAAATTTGTTTCATGGTAGTATTTTCAATTACCATTGAAAATAAAAATAATACTTATCATTTCCTAATTATACCTTAACTAGCGACCCGGCTTCGCACGGGTGCAAATTAAAATAAACTTCCTCATGAATCACTCTCTATCTATTAAAAATACCTTTTTAGTTTTAAAGATCCAAGCATACATAGAGATAGGGACAGACAGACAGCGAGAATCGACTTTGTTTTATACTATGTAGTGATAGTGAAGTATGAATCTTTATAAATTCTAGTTTTAAAGGAAACCCAACTTTTTCTGTACCTAGTTGTGGTTACCCTGCTGGACTTATTTTCAGAGTTTCTAACATTAAATATGATGTGTAGTGCTCGAATGTTATGAAATAAATATGAGAAACCCATTCCACTTTTATTTATGAGAACTTCTATTTCGCCTTACGGATCTATTGGCGTCGTTAAACTGCCTACGATCGTAGAGTGATGATGAATTATTAGATACGAACTGATCTGCCCACAACTATGTTTGCGTTTGCCTACTTCGATATGGTTATTTTACGTGAAACCATAAATATACCTATTGTACGAGTTGTAAATTGTACTTTCAGCAATACCAATAAATTCATGTGATTGCGCGTTCTATTTTCAAATTATCTGACAGATAGTTTTAACTGACAATTTCATGCATGCAAAATAATGAATACTATAGGTAAATTATACTATGGATTGCATTATTGCAATTAGCGTAGGCATCAATTTGTATTAAGTTAAATTAAGTTTTGTAGTCTTAGCGCTGATAAAGTAGCTTTTTGTTATATAATTTTTGATGAGTACATCGATTATAAACAAACAAACAGGTATAAAAAATCCAATCTATCCTCTTTATAATATTAGTATTGCATCATACTGTGATTTCGCTCTATTGTAAAGTAAAAAGTATATGTAATTGCAGGTCTACATTATGTGCCAGTTTTGACATACACTCGTGAGCAAAAAAATCGACTCAGGACACACGCTCGCGGTTAAAAACTCTAGCAAAAAATCTGAAGCTTTGATTCTTTTTCTGATTTTAACATCTCAATACTGTTAGTTGTAGCTTTAAAATAACTGGTCTACGATGTTCTAATTTTTTTTTGGTAAAGAAGTAATATTGAATGGGAAGGAGTCTTAAGCTATGAAAAAGGTGTTAATTAAAAGCAAAGAAAATACCAGCCTTAATTCATCAAAACATTAATTTAATTGTAATTAAAAAAAGATAAAAGATATTTATTTGCTTAAAAACTCGTGTAAAATAGGATGAAGTGTATAAAAATTAAAATATGACACAACATGCCTGACCTGTAGTGGTATTGCAAAAATTTGAGAGAGTGGCATGACATATAATGTATTATTTATGACAAAAAAACAGGTAAAATACAAAAATGTATATATAACCATTTGTTAAGATTAACTTATCAATATTGATGTATGAGGGGAAAATATGTCACATTCACATGCTCAACTTTTACATTTCACAATTTTTCTCATTGTATTGAAGTAGACTTTATAAAATTAGCAGAATAGGATCTTATAAAAATGTTCCTTATTCCGTATCGGTAGTCACATACTTTCGTCACTCCATCGCTCGATGCTATTAATAGTGGATAGAGTGGACCAATAAGCATGTCAACGCAGAGATTCTGTCGTACAGTAAGTATTGAAATTTACCAGCTGTAATATAAATACTTTTTATGCAATGATCTAGGACCTGAAGACGTTTTTATAATGCAAAAGGTTTACAGTTCCCTATGAAAAGGAGCTTAATCATGTTAATAATTTAAAATCTTTATAAAACAAAAAATGTTTCTACCTACCTACCTAACTACCTATGTCCAATAAAGACTTCCAACCAAAAAAACCATCCGACCAATGTGCCCCAAGCCGGTTTCACTAAAAAGGCCTTTCCGTAATGTTTGTATATTTATCTTCTATACATTTCGAAACCATTTATCAGATTATGATATACAAGTATACACGCAAACGAAGTTGCGGGTGATTCAGCTAGTTATTTATAATGAGCTTAAGAAAACAGCATAAGAGTAACCTTAACCCTGATAAAACATCTTTGGTATTAGACAAAGCGTAATAATTCGAAATGGCTTGTAACCTTGATCTACTTTTTTATTAATAAAAACGTGTTCTGACATCATATCACGAGAATGTCCGCACTATTTTAGACCTTATTTTGACTTTGAAGTCAGATTTGGCGTTCTGAGGCCTTATTTACTAACTCAGTTGTACACTGAAATGGTCATTGACATCAGAACCCTGTGGCCAGCAGTCTTGGGTGTATATTTATGTTTCCAGATTTAGTGATTCATTTGTGACTAAGACCGGTATAACTCTCGCAATTTGTGAGTCTAGTTGCTGAGATATTTATAAAAAACTGAGATGCAGGGTCCTGATAACAGGACCCTGTGGCCACATATTTATGCAATTATCTCAGCAATTAGACCATCACAACACAATTTGTGAAGCAATACCTATCTGCGTTACAAGCGAGTCACTAAATCTTAGTTAAAGAATCATATTCCTAGGCCCTTTTATTGCAAAGTTACAAACAAAAGTTTTTGAGGTTATAAAATGATGAGAAACTGATTGTATGATTTAGATGAGTTTTATGAATGAACAAATATAAAAACTATACCCAGAGTTAGCGATGAGCTTATGATGCAGATTGACATAATTTTCAACATTTATAAAGCCCTCATTGCTGAAATATCAACAAAAATGTGGTGGCTTGATGGTTTGATGACATAAATAGCTATGCAACTAGCGGTCTAGTTTCGTAGTTTGTGACGGTTCACAAACTACGAAACGAATGCCGATCTGCACCATCTCGTATTCACTAAATCCCTGCTTAAAAAAATCTTCCTATGTTCTTTTATTGCAAAGATACTTGCCATTTTATGGTTATAAAAATAGTAACCGTTCATAATTAATGAATAAAATAAAGGCAAAAACTATACCCAGAGGTTATGTACAGTTTATGACGCAGATTGGCATTAATATCATATTTTGTGACGGTCTAATTGCGTTATTAATAGATTTATGTAGGTTTATTCTCCATTTCTCATTATGTGTATGTATACACAAATGGGGTGGAAGGGGTTCCAACCCTTATCTTCGGAACCCAAGCCAAACCCACGTGCACGTGGTGCACCCTGCTAAACAACGAACGGGGCTCTGGCCGACGGCCGACGGGCAGCAGCGTCGGTGGTGCGAGAAGATGTGCCCTGCGAACCCCAACCCGCATGCCCAGCGTGGGGATTATGGGCATATCCCCCTTTATTAGGGGAGGCATATGTCCAGCACTGGACTGCTATAGGCTGGTGTGGTGTGGTGGTGTGGTATGTACACATTTAGATAACCTTATTATCATTATAACTTCTCTTTATACCCGACTGCGCCAGAAGGAGGGTAATGTTTATCGAGTGTATTTATGTTTATATGAACTATGGATGTACATTTCTTTGGCCACGCCCTACAGCCCAAACCAAAAGACGGATTTTGACATAAGAGGAATCGTTGTATTCATCAAAATTGTGGTAGTGACATAGGCTTTATAAATTAATGAATTAAAATGGTTAATATTAATAAAAGGGTTTTGTTTTCTTACCCTAGAAAAAAGATATAAGAAGGATATCAAAAGAAAAATCATTAAAAGAACATTACAAATATATTTATATCATGTTACGTTTGTATGACTGTTTTAACACAAATTGTCAAAAATAATACAAGAAAGTTTAACAATATCTATATAAAATGTGACTAACTAATGCATTGTTTTATAAGCTTATACTTAATACTTTATGATACTGCAGGCGAGAACAAACAATACATTGATGCCTCGGGCGAGAAGATCTACCAAAACTACGTTGGTCCCCGACTGCACTCTGGTTTTTTGTTTTTAAATTATTTATTTAGGCTACTTTTTATCTGGGTACTACGTGACCGAAGCCACGGGAGAAATCTTGTACTCCAGCTTCGTACGGGTACGGCGTCAATTATGCCTACATGTTTTTTCTGTCGTAGGGTTGCTACTTATTGTAAATGATTTTACTTGCGCTACTTTACATAAACCCTTCGCAAAATATATATTTAATCAAATATACCTTCCTCATGAGTCACTCTGCCTATTGATGAAAACCGTATGAAATCCATTCAGTAGTTTTTAAGTTTATCGCAAACAGACAGAAAGATAGTTGCGAGGCGGGGGACTATGTTTTATAATTTGTAGTGATATTGATGTCGATGCAGCGACACCAATCAGTCGATATAGCGCACCGTATGGCACCACCAGTTGTGAAAAATATCTCGAATTTAATGAGCAAAGTTTTCGTCTGAACGTCCACTTGAAAGTCTTCAACACTTCAAACTTCAAACTACGAACTACAACCTAAATAATAAATTACACATACGCAGTTTTCGTAGTCCTCTGCTACGCCGTAGCAAAAGAAAATGAATATCCATAGAACATTTCAATTTGACTGAATCTATAATGTTGTATGTATAGCCTCTTAATGATAAAAACAAGTAGGCTACACCTACACACAACGAGGTTATTAAAGATACATTGTACGAAAGTAAACAGCGAATCAAAGTGAACACGCGCAGAGAGCGTTTTATTTGCCAAATAGAATAAATATCAAATAATGTCGCTAGCATTTTGGGAAATGTTTGTTATTTGGTCAGATTGCGTGTTGTAAGGTTGTACACTCTTACATGTTGTACTTACGAATAACATATACTTAAATAAAAGTTTCTCATGTTCTGCGTAAGCTCGTTTTAGTGTTAGGGATATAGAATGCTAAAATATTTAAAATGACAATCTAATTTTGTCGTTGACAGTAGGTACCTTATATAGACCTCGCAAACACGACGTTTTGTTGTCGCGCTTAGTCGCGAGCATCTGTCATATCTTGCTGTCGCGATTGTCGCCGTGTGTGCGGAGCTTTAACAAAATGTATGAAAATTGTCCCCCGCAGGCTGGCGTAGCGTCTAATCGCTGACGTTTGTCGTCCAATGTGCGCAGGCTGTTACTGTCAGCGACAAAATTATCTTAAACACATTCAAAAGTGCTGAAAAACAATCCGCAGTCATCGTGTTCCACACATTTTGCTGAATGACTTTTGTCAGTGACGGTAATTTAACGTTTGTACATTATGGTCTTAGTACCAATCTTAACAAATATCTACATTTGTCTCGTTGTAAAATGTTTCCGTTAAATAATTGACACGGAGTCTAAATTAAAGAACATTACCCATAGAGTTTTTTTTTATTTAACCAGAAATGTTTATTTGGTCACTATCCATAATTTGACGTAGCGACTAGGGACCACATAAAACAATGTTTCATGGAGTAGGTATTCATTTTATGTAAAATGCTTAAGGGATTAAGGGAGAGCCCAATACATTAGCTAATATTTTCATACAATTGGAAACCTAATCTTTTTCATTTTTATGGATATTTCAAAACCAAGTTAATCTGCGATCCTGGCGTGGTTTACTTCGGTAATCTTAAGCTACACTTTACACGGTCACTTGGATGGGTGTCCGTTTAGTGGTATTTAGATCTGAGTGGTTTTGTGTTTTGGAAGGCACGTAAGGATGTAGAGCCTTTTCGGCTAAGTTACCACTAAGACCCAAGGCACGACGTCCTCAATCGCAATCTGTTGTGTATGAGACGGGGCAAGTGAAACGAACCACGGCTAGAGACACACTGTTTATTCATAACGAAATAAGATGGCGGGTGGTGGTCGCAGCCACGCACCTATATATAGATATACATATATTACATTCCTCCCCTATTTGACAAAATAATAATAAAATAAATATTACAAAAACGGTTTATAATTAACCCTCGGTAGGTCCCGTAGCAGCCTAGAGTTTGACCTGGAAGGCATGGCTGGCGGCTCTGGAGCTGACGCTGAGCTGATCTCGTTTCCTTCCTCCCCCGAGAGCGGGCTACCGGTAGTATTTTGCACATCTTGGATAATATCGAGATCTAACTCAGGCTTATTCGCCTCAACGTTTCCTTTGTACAATATTATTTGGTTTTTGTGTTTCTTCACTACTTGGGAAGTCATAAGGTCAATAATACGATATATTACTCTTCCTAGCTTCCTTGATATTGTTCCCCTACACCAAGTAAATTTATCATTGTTTATAAACTTTTTATACAACACATTATCTCCAATTGAAAATGTATGCGTGTTTGTTCCACCGTAGGTTTTACTCTGCAAACACTGATTACGTTTAACGTTAGTAGTAGCCGCGGATGTGAGTGGAGCTGATGACGACTCATTTGTATTTAATAAATCCAACCGCGACCTAAGTTTATGACCGAACACGAGCTGCGCTGGGGAGAACCCGGTGACAGAGTGTTGTCTACATGAGTTGCGTATCCGCAACTCATGTAGCTTTTTCCTTCGCAATGAATTACGAACGAACGACAAAAGGTACAATACATATTTAATCGGTAGATGCATGAAAGCACATTTCGTTTCTACAATGTGACGTACTAGCATTGTGTTTGGAGAAAAGAGTTTTGAAAATCTAAATATACATGTGCCTTTACTAATGAGCCACCGCATATAATTTTGGAGAAAACCCAAGTGAGACAGTCTTTAATTTCATTAGACTCGCAGAAGGCAGCTACCGTCAGTCAATGTACGTGTATGCTACCTGTCTGGATCAAGCTTTATTTAAATACTATATCACATTTTTACGACAGATTTTTAGCAGGATACCAATTGCTCTTGGAATCGTTTCAAATATCAAAATGAAACCAATTATTGTTTTTATGAAACCAAGTCCAGGTATGACGTGACTTAGCCGGTAAGTCTGCCGGTTTGCAATCATTAAGCCATGGTGGAGGTCTTCGGGTGCCCTTCAATAACCAACACCAAATCGCTAGTTCAATCCGAAAAAAGAAAGAATGGATATTTTTCAACTGTTCAGCCATAAAACGAGAAAACTAATCAATTAAAAAGTTTGCTTCGGAATTACTGGCTAAGTAAATTAGTTCTCTATCGAAAGGATTGTCGAGTGGTTATAGCGTACTTTCAATAATGATCGCCCAATAATTATTACACAGTTCTTAAATACCTTAAAGGGTCTGGTGTCCTAGATATATTCAAAACTATCTTCTACCCGCGGCTTCGCTCGCTTGGTACCCGGATAAAAAGTAGCCTAAGTGTTAATCTAGGTCACAGACTATGTATGTTCTTAGTTTTATCTAAATCCGTTTAACCGTTTCGTTGTATGGGAACTCACAGACACACACACAAATTTTCGCATTTGTTAATCAGTGTGTGTGTCAGTTATCAGTATGATTCAAGCAAAGTAGCCAAATCTATACACTAATTGCTTAACCAGTATTTCATGATTTTCTAAAGTGTTTTCCTTGATCGATGCTAAAACGATAAAAAATCCTTTATAAATAAAACATTCGCAACCAATTTAAAAAACAACGAATCGTTTTACGTTTCAAGCATTCAATGTTAAATAATACATGTGAGTTTGAATCAGAGCTTGTTTTATTCAAAGCAAAAATATTAATAACTTACTTCGCTAAAAGAAACATTTTTCGTAAATACAAACTTTTTTCGTAAATAAAATGAATTGTAGACCATAACACTGAAATACATCACTCATATTTATGAATTGTTTGAGATTTACAGCTATATAATACTTTATTGGTACCCACCATTGCCTCATGAATATTTAAAAGCTCAGTATCGTAGGATTAGTGAACGCGCTGAGCTTAATCTACACTGTAAACATTATATGGCTGATCTAGTGACGAAAATAGATAAACTCTTTTAACTGAGAAATATAGTTACAAGCTTTTATTTATGATACACAGCGATGCTAAACATTTTGTTCAAAATGAAAGCTTCAGAAACTTCTTGGTCTCTAATGGTAGGTCGCCCAAAGAGATGGGGCACTATGTTTAAAACCACATTGTTTCATTGTTTTGGTTCAGAGGTATTATGCATGGTGAGTTTGCATATGTACATATGTTCTCCCGAAAAGGGGAAAATGTAGGTACTCCTGAATGTCAACAACATTTGTGCGAAGATATATGAGATATTTATTCTTAGTGATTGGAAAAGTAACCCTAGCTTATGTAGTTAAACTTTGTTCTTGACTAATCTATATAACATAACTGTAGCTCTGCCTTAATTTTAGGGCTACTACAACATACATTATAGAGATAAGCTATACTTCAGCCACATTGGATGAAGAATGTTTGTAAACAAACATTTCAACACTTTTTGCAATTATTCCATAAATACGTAATATTTCAGTTAACTAATGTCATAAATGAAACTTTTACTATATAGGTAAGATATTAATGAAGTGCACATATTTATAAAACAAATAATAAAAAAGTAATTTTGAGGTTAAGTATGGGTGGTTTGTTTATATTTATTCTTCATCGAATTTGACTGAAGTATAGATACTTACAGAAAAGTTTTGTATAACATTTTTTTTACTGAGGGTTTCACAACTTTTGTACAACCATGGTCCAAAAGACCTCCTTTCGCGATTACTACGAATTCAAACTTCATATTAACCTTAATTTTTTCTCCAAGCACAAGTGAAAATAGGCTCATGGATGGTAGAAATTAAGTATTGGTTAGCAAAATATAATTTAAATTGTAGACACATAAACAATACAATAATACAATAGCAGGAATGTGTGTAAAGCCTTGAAGTTAACACTATACTTTTACAGTTACTCTAAGAAATAAAATGTGCTCAATAAAATTTTACTGTTATCGGATATCGTTTGAGAATGCTAAGAGCTGTTTTCAAAACAAGCAAAGACCTTATTATTGCCCATAAATAGTTTCTTATCCCTAGATAAAGCGCGTTTGGTCCGCGTTCAAGTTTGCGGAGTCCTTGGACTAAACCTATTTCAGTGTCAAGAGATCTTTACATTCCAAACAAAGATTTTGGTCCGGTATTCTTACAAGAATTTGAATTAGAGGGAAAGAGTTATTGGGTTCATAAAATATCAGCGGATGAGTTTTCTGTCTCAAAAGTAGGTACTATTAGGTACTTATGAGTTGGTCCAAGGAAGCGACAAGTGTGTATTTACTTAAAATGTTATCTAGTCAAAGTTAAGTTAATACTGTAGTCTAAAAAAGCGATCGCATTGGACCTTTACAACCATATTTTAATTCTTACAAACTAGATGAGTTGTAAATGTAACCAGTATGGTAACATGAATCATACTAATATTATGAATGCAAAAGTTTGTGAGTATGTATGGATGTATGGATCATTATGGATGAATGTTTGTTACTCTTTCACCGAAAAACTACGGAACGGATTTGGATGAAACTTTGAATATACAGAGTTCGTATACCTGCATTTACACATAGGCTACTTTTTATCCCGGTACCACGCGAGCGAAACGGAAGCTTGTTGTAAATAAATATGTTAGGTAGGAAGTAAAAAAAAGTATCAATTCATATATTACATGTGAAGTGAAGAGTGACTTTTATAATCATCCTCATCATCCCACTCACGCCAGAACAGTCTAGAGCCCTTTTCTGCTATCTTGACGGTGTCATCGCACCATCTGTTTACTTTATACATCTGAGATGTATAAAGTATCTAATCGTAATCACAGCCATAGATTATGCCTGCCTTCTGTTGTTTTAGATCAAGAACAAGTAAGTCATTATAATCTCAAGTTGTTACTCTCGTTACTTCAAGGTGAACAAGCGCTCATTAGGCTTTTTGCGCTGATAAAGATTTGCACTTAATTTTGTTTGAAAGCAACAGATTCAGGATATTGATACTTGATGTTATTTTTAATTATAAGTCTATGCTGACTCATTAAATTAAATGTAAAATAGTAGATTGTTTTACAAGGGACTAAACCATCCCATTATATACGAGGTTGTTATACTCCCGAGCGTAGCGAGGGAGGATGACAAGACCGAGTTATAATGGGTGGTTTTGGCCCGAGTAAAACACTCTACTTTTCACTTCGATTGCGGGAAAAAATAAAACAATTCAAAATTAGACAATTTTCAGTATTTAACCCGCAACGAAACAGTTCGCATTCTACCGTGAAGGGAAGAATCAACCTTCATAAAACATCACCAAGACGGTTCTATTTTCAAAAAAAAAGATTGACGGAGCACCAATAAGTCGAGTTTTTATGTAAGAGAACGAATGCTTTGTACGGGCTGATGAATTTAGACAAAAATTAAAAAGAAAAAATACTTTTCAGCCCGAGGTATTAAACTCGAGTTTTAGGCCCGCTAAGCTACACTATTATGATACACTTTTTGAGCAAGAGAAGTGAAAAAATGTTTTTTAAAACGAGAATTTAAATGCTTACCTACCACTTTTCATGTCGGTGGTGTTAACCGTTGAGGAGTTCCCTTTTTAGGACCCAACCTGTGGACCCAACCCTGGGTCCAACGACCATGTCATGTTAAAACTGCGTACACAAAATTTTATGTCTACCCTGTTGCCCGTTGAAGAGTTCTGGCGCTAATCCTGGATGTCGAAGCATGCTTTCCATAAAAATACATTGTTATCGGAACTAAACCAACATGTGAAAATTCAACTTCGTAGGATCAAAGAAAATAGTTTGAATTCAGCTTGCAGGTTTGACCTGAATAAGCAAACCAATCTCCTTTAAAAAGATGTTATCCAAAATGTTTTCATGACAATTAACGGCACGGGACCCGCTTCATAATATTGATTAATGCCTCATTGGTGAAGGATTAGGTTAGGTTAGGTGCTGAACTCATAAAGGTAGTCCGCAAGTAGCTACAATCTACAAGAGAGCTCTCTTGTAGATTGATTCTCTGAGAGAATACACATAGAATATATTTACATAGAAATTAAACATTAGTTTGTGAAAATACTTTCTTTCATTCTTCTGTTTACTACATTAGGTTGATCCGTACCGTTACTTATTCTGTGGCTTAGCTACGTCAGACACGAGTTATATTCGTAAAGCACAAACTACAATGACTTACTTTGTTTGTGATCAAAACAGAGTTTTGATCTCTAACAAAGCCTCTGGGCATGTTCAGATTTGACAGAGGAAGTGACAGTGCTCCGAGCCACTAACAAAGGAGCCTCATGATGGAATTTCCGCTTCGCAACGGACCCCGGACACACCTCGTTACTCGCATTACACGCTCATTAATGTCAAATTACTTTTACTTACTTACTCGATCGTGTAATCTTGTAATATTCCCAACAGTCAATAAATACGTCTAGTCTTTACTATATTCAGGGTTTCCACTACGTCGTGGATATCAGAAACTATTAAAGAGCAGCAGTTAACTCAGATTCGAAACAGGATTTGCATATTATACAAATATTTCGTTCCGCCCACAGCAAAGGAATTGAATTTGCAATTATTTTGGTTACTAAACAATCATGGTCATTTTACGACCTCTGTGGCACAGTGGGCGAAGGCTCGCCTGAGACGCAGAAGGTTGCGGGTTCAATTCCTGTTGCGGGACAAATGTTTGCATGTTCTGCAGATATTTGTCTCAAGTCTGGGTGTTTTCTATGTATGATAGGTATGTAAAAAAAAAAGTATATAAGTAGTATATTAACCATGTGGTTCTCATAATAAAAGCTTTGATTAGTTTGGGGCTACATGATGCTGTGGGATAATGTCATTATACTTCGTGCTTAGTCTCTCGAGATTAGTAACCTGAAAGAGAAATCATATATATACAATGTAGTAACGCCTACGTGACACCACTTTTACACATATTGAGAGTTTTTATATATTTTTTCAATTCTATTGTGGGTACTTGAACCTTCCTGTCGACTGCGCCCGCCCGGACACTTCATTCGTCTTTATGTGTTCTACCGCTCAACACTAACTTAAATAAATTCAGTGACGATATAATTTTCGAATATATTTAATTTGAATTTGCATCTAATTTGCCGGAAAGAAACCCGCGATCGATGATACTTTTCCCTACTTCAAGAAAAAACTAAAAAAGCCGGAAAATAAACTGATGTAAATTGCAAAAAGTAAGAATTCGTGTAATCGAATCATCATCGTCGTCGTCTTCGTCATCACCGAGGGAACCCTCGCCATCTCCCCAGTTGCTACAAGGTAATTTATTTACTAATTCGCAAGTTTTATAGTGATTAGATACCTACCCGCCACGCGGTTTGCTTCCTTTGCCTAGCACCTAAATCTAGATTGCGTGTAACTCTGTGGGACTTTTATCTTTCTGGATCTTTCTAGCTAGACGATAGATAGACCTTGTGTTTCGAGCTGTCTATAGGACTATCTCACCACAGATTCACATCGGTTTGCGTATATCTTTGCGGGAGTTATATCTTACTGATCTGAAGGTACTTAAGATCAGATTGCTTGTAATTCTGTGGGAATTATGTCTTACTGATCGTACCGCTTGAATGCAATCTCATTATGTAATGGTATATAAGACCAGTTCGCGCGTAATTCTTTGGGAATTATGTCTTACTGTTCGTACCGCTCGAATAAAATCTCATTATGTAATGGTATATAAGACCAGTTCGCGCTTAATTCTTTGGGAATTATGTCTTACTGTTCGAACCGCTTAAATGCAATCTCATTATGTAATGGTACATAAGACCAGTTCGCGCGTAATTCTCTGGGAATTATGTCTTACTGTTCGTACCGCTCGAATAAAATCTCATTATGTAATGGTACATAAGACCAGTTCGTGCGTAATTCTTTGGGAATTATGTCTTACTGTTCGTACCGCTCGAATAAAATCTCATTATGTAATGGTATATAAGACCAGTTCGCGCGTAATTCTTTGGGAATTATGTCTTACTGTTCGTACCGCTCGAATAAAATTTATTATGTAATGGTACATAATACCAGTTCACGCGTAATTCTTTGGGAATTATGTCTTACTGATCGTACCACACAGTACGGTCTCATTTATTTAAAAATACATAAGTCCAGTTTGCGCGCAATTCTATGGGAATTCCGTCATAAAATGCTATCCGCCTTATTATATTAAGGTATATTGTCAGTGTTCGCCCGTTATTTTGTGGGAATTACGCCTGACAAATCCGACCGCTATTGTTTTATGTGGACTATATATAGTGAAATATATTTAGTTTGTTCAGTAATAATTATATTGAGCTATTTTCAAAAAATATCTACGGACGGAGATAACCGATGTATCCCCGCGACGAAGGCGCTCGCAAGCGAGAACATTTTCATTTTTCTGCTGGAAAGAAATAGATCCATCCCCGATACGATCACCAGCACTATTAACGGCATCGGACGAGACGTCGGTGGCGGAGGAACCTTCTCCAGCAGACGACGTCCTCGATACCATCTTGTCGAACGTACTGGAAGATTATGCCTCAGCCCAGCATAACGGTTGATTACGGCCCTGGCGTCTTTAAAGACCTGGCGACGCGCGTCGAGTATATCGCGACGCATGGATTAGATCCAGCCCAGAGAAAAGAGTTTCAGGTGAAATATAAAATTTCCATAAACTGTTCTCACAGCGCAGCACCAAAGCTCAGTGCAGAAATAAAAACTAGCTGCGCCAGCTTTCACAAAAAACCAAGGAGAAAAACTGGAAAGCTCCGACCGAAGCGTGCAAGCCGCCGGGCCCGCCGCCCGCGCCGGCGCCGAGGAGCGAGCCTGCATTTCCACGCGGCGCGCGACCTCATCGAGACGGTCCCCGTCTCCGCCCGCCCGCGCCGCCGCAACACGCGGTAAGATACGCCGGCCAACTGTCCCTCTTCCGCGACCAGTGGGCCATGCTAACCACGGACTCGCTCTGGACTAGATCGACGGCTATGAGATAACGTTCTCACAGCGAGTCGTGCAGGAGCGCCCACCTTCCCCGTCGATGAAAAATTCGGACGTTGAAATTGCGTAGTTTGAGGAAACTATCCAAAATCTCCTCCGAATTGGAACGATTTCGAAGCGCGCTCCTGATACACATCAGTTCATATCTCCTGTTGTGTGTCTGTGTTTCTAAGACCTAAACCCAAAGGGAAAATGCCGTTCATTTTGATCTTGAAAAGATGAATTAGTTTATCCCCACTAGCCACTTTAAGCTAGGATAGCTAGATCTTCGAACAGCTATAAAATTTACATCTAAAGATAGTTTGTAGATTTATTGGTTTCATGATCATCAGTAAAACTAAGCCTAACCGGTTTGCAAAAAAAAAAAAAAAAAACAACTTCAGGAATGAAATAGAATCCTAATACACAAAATCACGATGGCGAATTAGGAATTTCGCACAGTTAATAAGATTATTATTATCAATATGTCCAGCCATAGACTATGACATACTTTAAGCAAAAAAAAAAAAAAAAAGCCGTTGACAAAGTTATGAATTTGCCAAGTAGCTATTATTGAGTTAGTCTGTTCTCTGACGCCTCAACGACGGGATGGAGCGCCGCGTGCGGCGAGAAGACCGCGAGTGGCCCCTGCTTCGAACATGAGCGCACGCTTCATACCAATCAGCTCGAACATTTAACGGCATACCTTTTATCAAAGTCTTCACAAATAACTTAGCTAACTGCCAAATGTTATTGCGTTGAGATACACTCCAGTGCAGTCTCTAACATTAACAGGGTGAGCTGCATCCCCTGACACATGTCACGAAAGCAAAAAAAAAAAAAAAAAATTACTAAATTTGCTGTTGCTGAAATTCCTGACATACAATGGGAGCTGACTGATTTCTGCCTTTGAGACAGACATTAATTTTGGCATGCCCGAGATTGATTTAAGATTGATTTGATTGCAAGCAGAATAAAAAAAAAAAAAAAATTGAATTGAATGAAACAATAAGTGCGATGAATTTGTGTCTAGGTTTAGAGACCCAAATGCACATGCAATTTATGCATTTAGGATAAGCTGATCAAAGATTTACTTGTATGCATTCCATCCTTTCGCCATAATACTTAAATCCCTGCGAAAAATAATCGCTGACAAAGCGACCGGCATTATGATTGTCCCATCATGGCCTACCCAGGCTTGGTATCCAATGTTCTAACATTCAAACCCGCTGACCGCTCTCATTTTTTATTCCAGTCCAGAACGTCCACTCCGACCTGAGCCTAGTTGCCGCGTTATTATCAGGGGAGCGCTACTATAATTCAGCGCTACTTAAATTATTTAAAGCAATATAGCGTTTACATTAAAATGTTACAATTATTGTTGAGAAAATAATTTTGAAATTTATACAAATTCTGTTGCGTCGGTAATGGCTTTCCTCGCCGGAATGTTTAACAGTGGTGGCTGCCATATGGCTCTCTAAATAGTTGCTGAGCTGCGCTTGCATTGGTTATAGAACCAAAAATTTCTAAGAATCCTATAAGTTTTTCCTTTGTATTATAATAAGGTTCAAAAGGTTCTTTAAGGGCGTTTTTCGCTTGAAACCTCCAAGTTCCAAGTATGATACGACATGGGATTCCAGCTGTGTACTAGATTGGTTGGAGGTTTGGTACCCAAATGAAAGAATTACCTTGGAAATTCTTATAGTAATAATAGTAATAATGTTACATTGTTGGCCCTTATCATACTCATGGAGTTCAGATGTTGTCACAAATTAAAATCCAAAATATCAATATTCTTCCAACCAAGATATTTTTATAAATGTCTTCCCGACCTAATAAAAAAAAAAAACTACAAATTCCTTTCTTCAATGCTAAGCCACAAGTGTGTTTTGCTCAAACATTAGCATGTTACATAGATAGAACGACTTCTCTGCGCAGAAGCGATACACTGTTCGTGAGCTCTAGACAGCCATACAAGGCTGCCACTGGTCAAACGATTAGACGTTCGATAATATGCACGCTGCAGGATAGCGGCATCGATGTCTCACTGTACAGCGCGCACAGCACGCGCCACGCTCTACGTCCCGAGCTCTCGCGCGTGGCGTCAACATCGACCAAAAACTGCCGGTTGGAGCGCTGGCTTCCAACACCCTCGCCAAGTTCTACAACAGAACAATACTCAACTCGGACGAAGCTGCGTTGGTTGGCTAATGCGATCATTATTATAATGTGCATTACTATTAACCAATAAAAATAGTTTAAAATCAATAAATAGAAGCCGATTAACCTTTGTACCCTAGTAGAAATATTTGAGTCTAAAGACATCATTTAATACTAGTACTTATATTACATGTCTAGTTTCAGAAATAGACAAAAGTTTAATTACTTATATTTAAACTTTTACTTATATAACTGCGTCTGTTATTTCCTAACCCTATATACTCTCAAAGTCTACATTGTATATATATGATTTCTCTTTCAGGTTACTAATCTCGAGAGACTAAGCACGAAGTATAATTAATGATTAAACGAACTGGTGAAGTTCTATCATAATTATACGAGTGCTTAGTCCGAAGAGATTAGTAACCCCCACCCGCCCATACGTCCCTAAATGGGTTCAGGAAATAACATCCAGAGCTCCAGCTATGAACGAATGAAGTGTCCGGGCGGGCGCAGTCGACAGGAAGGTTCAAGTACCCACAATAGAATTGAAAAAATATATAAAAACTCTCAATATGTGTAAAAGTGGTGTCACGTAGGCGTTACTACATTGTATATATATGATTTCTCTTTCAGGTTACTAATCTCTTCGGACTAAGCACTCGTATAATTATGATAGAACTTCACCAGTTCGTTTAATCATTAATTATTTATCTTATTTATTTATGGTACTTATAAGGGCTATTTTTAGTTTGTCAGGTACTCACTCAACAATGCAGAGCCCCTGCAGTGCCCTTACAGGGTCCATGTATTAACCAATCAATTTAATAAGTACCTACTTTATTACTACGATCTAATACAAAACTGTACTGTACAAGGTGCAATAATCAAATGTACAAATATAAATGTTTTGTAGAAATTCGTCGTATATTAATAAAATCTTCATTTTTAAAATTAAATAAATAGTGTTTATACCTTTGATCAAAGGTTTACAAGCGAATCTAAGCCGCATTCTGTGCCTTATCTACATTAAGTTATTGACGGAAGCATTGAAGGAGTAATATCGTAATACTATAAAAGAGTTCGTAGGAAGTATGAACTTGACTAAAGTAAATAGAATAATGAAACAAGGTTATAGTTTCGAATTCGCAATTTGGTAAAATAACTTTTGTTTTTATAAAAGACCTCCACTTAATTTCCTTATCGGGAAGGAAACTACCACAGGTGTGTGGGAGAGACCAATTTGTCGCACCGCAATCTAATGTGGGCCAAGTAATTGCGGTCCATTTTAGAAATTAGGACCATTGTTTTGGTAGAATAAATTAGTCAGTAATGTTCTTTTGATATTTCAAAGTGGCTTATTTTAACCCGAGATTCTATCAAACGATTTTAAATCTGGTTTGGATAGTGATCTATCTTATATTTTATTGCTTCTATACCTTTTTTATGATATCTATAGATGGAACTAGCACATGGCCTACCTGATGCTAAGTGGTAACCATTACTTATAAAAAGTATTGCTTCTTAAGTCAAGCATGTTCTGAACGTGCCCTACGATACAACGCTCTGCGTCCAACTTGAGGCATGAAGGTGTTAAGCCTCGTGCCTGTAATTTCACCGGCACTAGGCCTAATTTCACGCCAATCCTTTCAAACTTATAAGCAATATTTTCAGCTCAAATAATCACGAATACAAAACCTAAAATGAGCTTTCAAATTAAAAAGCAGGCAACTGGTTTTGCTGAAAGGGTATCTAGACAGGGTAATAGAAGTAAAATATAGAAACGATACAGTGCTATTCTGGTTGATCCTCTCATAAATTGAATCGTAATAAACACGTCGCGGCTAGCTGGTTGAAAGGGTAATTGCTAAAGTACTGGAATAGAAGATCCAAACTTTGTCCCTATACGTCGCGTGTAGCCGTAGCCGCTAATGTCGTAGGTAACGGCTGAAGTTCTCTAACTTATTTTAATAATGGAACTACCCTCGAGAGCAATGAATCCGGGTCACTCAAAGAATCCAAAAAATCTCGGAAAGTAAGAATGCTAGGTTAATGCAATAAATTGTATTTAATAGACAATTTAATACTCCTTAAATGAAAGTATTAAAACTTCTTAGTTATTGTAAAGTTATATCATAAAAAAATCAAATTTGAAAAGGAAACACTGTCGAAGATGGAACTACGAAATTACAGGATTTGTTTTTGCTTTTGTTTGTAATCTGTCATTTATGTTGGTACATAAACCAGGTTGATAGTACTCAATATTCATTATTCAAGCTGAAATCATGTCGCTTACACTTGAAGAATGCACCAGAATACTTACATTGGTGGAAACCGGCCGGAGTCAGCGCGATACAGCCAGGACTGTCGGTGTGTCGCTGTCAACAGTACAAAGAGTTCTCCGACGTTACGAAGAAACTGGTTCTAACCTACGCAGACCAGGAACGGGCAGAACTAGGTGTACCACAGCACGAGAAGACCGATACTTGGTGAACACCATGCTTCGAAATCGCTTTCTCACAGGAACTGAACTCACAAATCAGTTTCGACGCCTCGGAGGAAGTAACCCAAGTGCATGGACAGTAAGACGTCGGCTTGCTGAATCTAACTTAAAACCCCTTAGACCTGCAAACGGCCCTAAACTGGAGCGTGGCCATCGTATTTCAAGACTAAGATATGCCCAGAACCACGTAGATTGGAGTATTGAAGATTGGTCGAAAGTTATGTTCTCCGACGAATCAAAATTTATGCTCTACAAGCACGATGGAAGACACAGAGTGTATAGAAGACCAGGGGAAAGATTCAAGCAAGCATGCATCGAAGAAAAAGTAGCCTACGGTGGTGGGTCTGTACTTGTGTGGGCCGGAATTTCCTCTGAAAGTCGCACAGAGCTGGTGATCATAGAAAACGGCTCTTTAACTAGCGTAAGATATGTGGAAGAAATCCTCAACGAACACGTTGGTCCATTTATGGTCAATTTGGGTGAGGATGCTATATTTATGCATGACAATGCCCGACCTCATACAGGTAGGATTGTGAATGACTACCTTCAAGAGATGAACATTACTTGTATGGAGTGGCCAGCGCGCAGCCCGGATATCAACCCGATCGAGCATGCTTGGGACGAGCTAGGGAGATGCGTAAAACAACGAAACCCTCCCCCAATCACGCTTCCTGAGCTCAAAATTGCTCTCACAGAGGAATGGGAGAATATTCCCCAAAATCGTATAAGGAACTTGGTGTACAGCATGCCAAACCGCGTAAACGCAGTAATGGAAGCACGAGGAGGTAATACGAAGTATTGAAATTCAAGAAAATCGTCATAAAGTTCAAAAATTTCATGTTTCCTATTTTTGTTTTAAGGAGAGATCAGCAGTTTTTTTTTCTTTATGTAATTTTGTGTAAATAAAATGTATGGTGACTCATATTTTTTTAACTTTCATTTAAGGAGTATTAAATTGTCTATTAAATACAATTTATTGCATTAACCTAGCATTCTTACTTTCCGAGATTTTTTGGATTCTTTGAGTGACCCGGATTCATTGCTCTCGAGTGTATTTAACCTTGCGAACATAGCTTTTAATGTAATGCGTGCGTAAGACGAATTTATTTGCGTACATCGGTAAAAGCTTAGCAGGTCTTAGGATAGATAATTAATTAATTATTTGACTTGGAGTTGATAATAGCTCTACCTTTCGATCAGCATGACGCGGGTTCGGTTCCCACCCTAGGTTTTTGTGGTAATCCTGGATGTTTGTTATAAGATATTTATCAGTCTTTGGAACCCCTACCAGAGGCTCTGCCTAGTTTGCAATCAGTGGGCCGTGTATGAGTGTCCCATATATTTAGTAAATATGGGCGTAAACTGGATGTTTCGTGCTAAAGCGGACGGTTGCATCGTTATTTTCGATCGCGGTTGTATCGATCCACCATCGACTACTGACTGGCCGACCATAATAATCAATGTGGCTATAAAATGAGTTAACCAAAATAATTAAGGGCTCAATTTTAGAACCCAAATTAAAAACTCGGCCAAGTACAAATTGGACTCGACCGAGGGTTCAGTACTTATAGGTATGAAATATTTTTTCTGTGGTGTAGCTACAAATTTACGTTTTTCTAATATTTTTCTTTACTTTTGCTTAAGATATTGCTTCTTGCTAAATTTAATTACTCTAGGTCAACGGGGCCCTACAGGTTTAGATTTAATTACAGAGTGTCAAAATATACGGCATAAGCTTCCTTATCTTTTGATTTCGTTAACTTGAAAGTTCGATCATAGTTCCAAACAGTGTCAGAAAATACCTAGTTCCAAGGGATTACAGAGCTGAGTATTTGATATTATTAATTTCAACTTGATACCTCCCACTCGGTCCTGAGAAAAGGGTCTTGACAGAAAGGAAAGGAAAGGAAACAGACCAACAACGAAAAGATCTTATAATACATATTTTTAACCAACTTAAAAAAGGAGGAGGTTATATATTTTTATGTATGTTCTCTGAAGATGGATGGACCTATTCGAATATTTTTTTGTTTTTTAAAGTTTTGAAAGGTTTCCCAAGTTGTTCCATTATCATCAGATCAAAATTTGATGATGGGATCCCGGAAAAATCTAAAGAACTGTTCAAATATTAATGGAACACTATAGCAATTTGCCTGTTTTTTTAAATAACTTGTAGTGCATTTGTTTACGGAAGCACCATGTGTTGGAGCGAAACAGATAATTAATAGCATAGACGGCCACCGGAACTAACCGTATTTCTGAGTTTTTTTTGGTAAAAATATTTAATTACTTGTTTAGCAATAACAATTAGTTTATTGATGTAAAAATGCTCCGCAAAAAGAAGAACACACATATTCCTGCTTGAACATCTTCAGGAACTTTACTGTGCGACATAAGAGGTTGTAGGACACCCTCCGGCTAGGTGGAGTGACGGTTTGCGTAAGGCTGATGGTAGAAGCTTGATGCGTCCAGCTCAGAACAGGGCGCATTGGCGCTCATTAGGGGACTATGTCCAGCAGTGGACTGCTATAGGCTGATGATGATGATACATGGTTGGAAAAGAAATTAGTTTTAAAATAAAATAAAATTATAGTTTACGTTATCACATTGTTTACTCTATCAGCTTACCTACAAATAAGGAATACCCACGCGGAATGAATACTAGTTTATGTAAGTAATTCGTTAATTTTGTCAACAACACGTTGACTATTTGCGCAGAACCACGCCCAACGTTCATAGAAGTTAGTATTTTGATGTAGAAAATTCAGCTTGAGCTGGAAACGATGCAGAAATAACTTTTTTGAAACCATAATATCGAAACTTATAAGTAACCGGATGTTTTTCTTTGATAGAAAAAAATATTAATTTTCACTCGAACAAACGGTTTTCTAATCGTTTCATAGTTATGAAAAACCGAAAATGTATCATTAACTTTAAATGGTCTATATTTTAGGTAATCTCTTTTACAATAGCCAAGTATGAGAAGAAAAAGAGTAAATAAGAATAATTATGTTGGTACATTAACATAAATCATAAGACTCAATGATAAAAAGAGACATCATTAGGAAGGTACGATACGCTTCCTCAAAGGAAGAGTGATTTTTTGAAATATTTTTTTTTGTCTGTACATTATTATATACTTACTTCGAAAATTTATTTACGGGCTATCTTAGGTACTTAAAAAGATTTTAAATTATTATAATTCCTGTAAAATATTAGTACTTAAGTAACTTATAGATTTTATTAAACTACCTACGGTGGTGGACTTATACCTAAAGACAGCAATTATATAGAATTACAGAAGGTAAGACGATTAGCGATTCTTATGTTTTTGCTAACAGAAATAATTGTGACCTTCTAAAATAAGCAGAAATAACATATTTTAAATTGTAATAGAGCTTTACGTTCATATAAAGTATGTACCTAGGTAATATATCAGTTAAGTATCAGGTATACGGGTGCATAAAACTACAGAAAAAAACAAAACAAAAAAATGTCTTACTAACAACTTCCACACAAAATAAATTTAATTAAGCCCTTACCAAATACAATTAGGACTCCTCGTTGCCATTTCAGTCACTTGTGATCCCTGTGAAGTTTGGCGCAGGTCAGAAGATCGGAAAATAGCGGGCGGGAAAATTATGGAGCGCGCGCGTGATCTCCGAGCCAAGACTCATAGCAAACTGCCGTGCGGCACTTTCAGAACCAAGTGGTCCAGGGCCAATGACGACTGCTGTAGCGACTTCTCATCGCCATCTACTCAACATAGCTGAAAGATAAACGGAACAAAGCAAAATACTTTACAGAAAAATAAGACTGGTGAAGTGCGAGTTGACTTGTCCATCACAGGTGACGTCCTATTACGCTGAGATTATAATTGAAGGAATATACGTTATGGTTTCAATGTTATTCATAAACTTTAAAACGTACATTTATAATTAATTAGAATGCCAAATGACACTTTTATAAAAGCCATAGAAGGGTAAGGCCCTTCTATTGCTTTGTCACCTCCGTGATGTACGTACCAATATTCCAACCAAGCAATTCTCGTATCGTTGTTAATACCGATATCGTGCTGTATAGTGTAACTTTTTGTTCACGAACAGGTTGCCTAGTGCGAGTTTTTTACCAGCTCGATCGCGTTTGCGCTTACGCAAATTTATATGGAATCGAAGTAGCGCCATCTAGTGAAAAACGCGTAGCACTGACTCCTTTCCATACAAATCTCTGTAAACGCAAACGCGATCGAGCTGGTAAAAAAACTCGTACTAGGCACGCAGTAGGTTCTACACTATACCTACGGCGCCCGACGTAGCAACGTTTCAACAACTTTCAATATACAATAATTGTATTCTTTTCAAACCATGTTTTTTATCATACAATAGTATTTTGTACACGTATTAAACGTAGTTGTAAACGTGAAATGTGAAATACTGTGAAGTTGAAATTCACACTACTAAGTAGGTAACTAGTTGTAGACGTCTAGCCAAGGAATTATTTATGTTAATTCTGGCCTGCCCGCCGCGCGGCTTCGCTCACCTGTTGGCTTATTCCCAGAGGTCCACAACTCCATTGTTTTCAAAAAAACATAGGTGCATACTTTAATTCCCAACGGGACCACGACATTTTAAAATAAATAATATTTACTTTCCCAACGGGTCCATGGAATTGTTTGGTACAGTTAGCAATAAAAACTTCGATAAGATAGGACAAATATTTGTTTATTCATGAAATAAAAGACAATAAATAGATAAATCAAGACTCTTGGATCACAAAAATTATTAACACGTTCTATGCCATGTCGGTCATCGGTGTCCGTCATCAGCACAGATATAGAAGACAACTAGATAAAGCCTTAAAATTCACTATGCTCTAAACGTCAACTCATACGGCTGATCTCTACTTTCTTATGTCCATATATCATTTGCTAGAAATAGATGCATACTTTATCTCAATGCGATGGATGCGACTTCATACGAAGGCATTTCTATGAAACTGCATAGAATTTTGTTCGAGTGCCCTGGTACGATTAACTTTTTTATCTATTTTGAAGTCGCATTGATATATGTATGCGTCCCTTTCTAACTGATGATATTGGACATAAGAAAGTAGAGATCAGCCGTATGAGTTGCTGTTCAGAACATAGTGAATCATCAGTGATTTCTCATAGGGCCTGCTAAAATGTCAATATTGTCAAACTTCATTATTTTGTTTTAATGATAGCCTTCTAGGAATAGGACGAATCTAAAACTCATCTGACTCACGGGTCACTGTGGGCGTCGCGGCTCGAACGGAATAACTTCGTTGTTGCTTTGGTATTAGAACGTGTGAATGTGTAATATTAAATACACTTAAACATTTTAAAATCAGTGCTTCACTATGCTTACAATAAATCACCTAAGGCATTAAAAGTCAAATTAAATAATATCAATCTTATTCTAAGTAGACTTAAGCATAGGCGCCCCAAGTTTTAGTCTATTTACATTTCCACATTTGCGTCCCATGTTTTGGATTGTGATGGAAAAAAAATGGTGTCAATTGCCTCTAACAAGTACTTGTTTATTATCTGTTTTTTTTTAATATTTTTAATATTTTTTAGATAAACGGTATAACAAAAACTAAGGACCAAAATTTTAAAGGGGGTACAAGAACATAATACAGAAAAATATTTATAAAATCATGGCTTCTAGTTTTTGAAAAAATAAATAAAATTAATACAGGCAAAGGATTGATGCATGTGTCATGTCATATGTGAATAAAATGTTTGTGTAAAGTCTGAGTAGCAATTTTTTTTATTATGATTTTAATGATAAACACACATGACACATACATTGCCTAATCAAGGATAAAGAAAGGATTTTGGTACCTGAAACATTTTTAGAAATGATTGGGCACAGGGTGTGAAATTCAAGGGACCCGTGAATTACGTCCCAATTAAAATATAACGTACTAACTTGGACCGTCTATGAAAGTAAATCCTGTGGCCTCGCTAGGGCCAGCGCAAGCGCCATCTTGATTTGCACTCATATTGACAAAAAAATACTTCACCTGCCCGGCGCACGGGCGCAAGGTCAACTGACAGTAAATAATATGTCTACTAAATCCATGCATGCTAATTCGCTCAAACCTGTAGTCTATTTCACTCTAATGACATGAATACTCGCTAAAGAAATACCCTTTCGTATTGTTTTAACTGACTGTACATTCGTTAAATCTCATGGACCCAGTGGGAATTCATGTATGAACATTTATAAGTATAGTTAAGTTTTTCATGGAACCGCTGGGAAATACAAAACAATAGAATCATGGACACCTGGGAATAAGCCCACCTATTATCGAGATAAGTAGTATATGTGCTAATATAGGTATCAAACTAAATTCAAAGTATTATTCAAATCTCTTATGAAGTCAAACATACTATCAGACACAAACAAAAAAAAACATAAACTCGCAACTATAAATATTTTTCGTGATTCAGTCTGATAAATAAAAAGGTTCCGACGAATTGAGAATTAACCAGGCTTTTTTAACCGACTTCAAAAAGGAGGAGGCTGTTTGAAGTCGGTTAAAAAAGCCCGGTTTTTTCGTCGATTTACTTAAGATAACGTAGGTCCCTTTACAAAAATACAAACAAACATCAATAATACATTATTAATTTCAATGAAAAATATATTCTACAAGTTATCCCAGAATGTATAAACCAACTCCAAAATACGCATGATAAATAGCGATATTTAGATTTGGGGTTAGCGTGCCACTGGTCAGTTTGATAGACTTTATACTCGCTCTATAAGTAGGAACCTACGTATTGAACCTATATACTTACTTTACAAAAAAATATTTATTTTAGAGATTGCTTTGATGTGTCAATGCTAGTAAAGTCGAAGAACTCGTTTCAAATCCTGATACATAGTACTTTAGCTATAAAAATGAGTTAATCTGGAAAATAAATCATTTAATAAATTGGTTTTTCCTAAAAACACAATTGATTTATTATTTTGAACCGTGCCAACTGAGTTTTTTTGATAAATATAAAAGTATCTATTATATATTATTTATATTATAACTACTGGTAATATTTAATTATAATTAAATAATGCCAGTTTAAATTATTAGGCTTTAGTAACACTCAATATATTCCATTTTTACTGAAGTACATTAGTATTCTAATTGAGCTTAGAAATGCTTTTTCGTCGACACTTAAAAGCTTTCTTTGATACTGAATAATAGCTTGATTTATATACACCTTATACATGATAAATAAATTATGAATCTGTTATTGAAATTCAATTCTAAAAGGGTTTCAAGATACCTAAGTAATGCGCAACAGACAGCCGTATTGCATATTATAGAAGCGACGGAATATTATAAGATTTATTTTCAGATGAAAGTACTTCGCGTATCATACTAGTCTTTGTTGTTGGTCCCTGGTTTTTCAATCAAGTTATGTCGGAGGCCTTAAAACTCAGACACAAGAGTTGGCCACTAGCTCATACGAAGAAGGATGGAAGGAACTGGTTTTAGTGACAGGTTCCAATATCTGGCTAACAATTTTTATTAGTATGTATCGAGGTAAGTATTTCAAGACATAAGTGTACCTTTTAAATGTTTGCTTCGAATGTTCAATATCAAAGTTTTTTGTTCTTTAGCAATATGATAACTCTTCGTTCAGTTTTTTTGAATCCTTTCGCAAGTAATGCTAATTTTCCATAAAAAGGACCGACTGCTTAGTAAACTATTCTAAGCATCAAACATTCATGTTAGTGGATATACAATTCCAGTTTATTTTTGGAATATCACGTTCCAAACATGTGATGCCGTAGGTGAAATAAATTGATAAAATAGTTTTTATTGTGTATGCGAAAATAAAAAGTCGATCAGCCTTTTTTTAAGTGTGTCATAGCTTGACTATTTTAATCAGGATTTTCATGAACCTGAGAACTTGTATCGAAGCCTGAGGATCTCTAATGTATGTATGGATTGTGCGATTTATCTGCTTTTGATTTAGAAATCAAGGAAGATTATAGTTATTTATCTAAGGACACCCAAACTGTTTCAGATAGTGACTACCTACCTAAAAACTCATTCTAACTTTTCTAAAGTTAATGCAAAGATGCCGATGTTCATGTACCGGATACAGTATGAAACGTGTGGTAGGTAGACCTCTTTGCGAACGTGAAGTAAAACTTTTCTTTATTTTCAAAGTTACAAGCAGAAAAGGATACATTGGCCGGATATCCTGCGGAGCAACAACCTATATTACTGGCTTGAAGTTAACATACCTCATTAACTGCGAGGGTGAGGGTCTACCCCTTACATTTTACATGACTAAGTAATTATACCTACTGAGTTTGCTTTACAAAAACTGGACAGCAATTTAGAAAACATGTTTAGCTTGTTCGTTTTATTGTTCCGGTGCACCAACATATATACGTAAATCAGATGGTTAGAGCTAACGAGCAATTCAACAAGACTAGCGTTTTTTGTCACTGCTTAAAAATGATATGAAGCACCAATACAAAAAAATGTAAAAAATAAGGCGGGTTAGGTATATTTTTGTCTTAAAGGTGAATATATTGTAAACACTGACCAAATTCTAGATTTGACAAAAAAAAATCTTGAAAACTGAAAAACGGAGAAATTTTGAAATTTTAAGCTTGTCCCATTCCCAAAAAAGACTAGAAAGTTCCTCGTAACTCATAGAGTAGTGATTTTTAGTACTAAGTGTGAGTGTTCACTTGCACAAGGATATTATGACAATTGCATGTTTCCCCTTCAAAAATCTTTAGTTTCTCTAGTTTTTATTTTACGAGGCTTTTATATTTTGTCCTAAGGGTGCGTCTCAAATCGGTGCAGTTTACAAATCTCTATAACACTATACGATAACATTTTATGGGATTCATACAAACTATAGATTACAACGTATTACCTGATCAATGTGGATAGGTAAAATGTTGTAGCATTTTGCGATTTTTCAAAGCAAGAATGTATATCGGTGGCTTGAAATATATACTGTATAGCAAATTATATGTAGGTGATACCTTGTCTAATATGTAGCTTAACGTCTGCACGCTAGTATTCCCTAAATAATTTTAATTATAATGAACAACAAATATGAGAATATTTCAAAAATGTAATGTTTTATTAAATAATGGTTCTCAATTACGCGGTTTTTAGCACACCGAATTAAGAAAACTTATACACAGAATAGGGGTAAGGGGTTCCAACCCTTATCTTCGGAATCCAAGCCAACCCAACCACGTGCAGTGGGGCACCCTGCTAAACAACGAACGGGGCTCTTGCGGCCGGCTGATTGCGGCATAGCACAGCCTACATCGGCACAGCTGAATCCCCTGGCCACTGACGGGCAGCAGCGTCGGTGGTGCGAGAAGCTGTGCCCTGCGATCCCCAACCCGCATGCCCAGCGTGGGGATTATGGGCACATCCCCCTTTATTAGGGCAGGCCTATGTCCAGCAGTGGACTGATATAGGCTGGTGTGGATACACAGAATTGAGTTTTGCAATATAAAGTAATAATTACTCAAAGCTCGGGCGATGTGGTCGCTCAGCGATGAAGCCCGTTTTTTGTTATAAATAACAAAAAAATCCTCAAAGCAAAACATGTCCAAAGATCATTTTACACATTATTCATGTTACTCATGCTACATAAGGCTGGGCAGTATTAACAGCATGTCAATATTATAAACTGTTACAAAAGTAATTTACATTAGCTTTATTGACTGAACATTGTTATCAGAACATGATTCACTTATGAAAAATATATTTGAGAGTTTACTTTTACCATCGCCTTTTACCCATAGTTTTTATTTCACAAACTGTTTTTATCAAAAATGTTTATTTTTATACTTATTTCTCAAAACAGTAGAGCCATTTCTATTTCGAATTCGGTGGAGGGTAAAAATTCAAATCCATTTTCTCAAAATGGAATATGTTAATTAGTTCCCCTTTTATACCATTAAATTCAAGTAGCCATCTTCATGTAGATTTTTGATACAAAGCTTGTAAAACACGACAAAAAAACTGCCATAAAATTGATAAAAATTAGCATAACGCGTAGATTCGCCCTAACCATAATAAATATGAAACATCTGTCAAAAAGAACAGGTTACTAAACAGCCGTTTAACCACCCGTTAGTTTAGTAGCACATGGACCTTAGATATAGGTATAAAACTCTTTGTGTACCCCCAACCAACATAAACACACAGAACATAGGTACTGGAAAACACAATAATGAAGGTGTCTTCTCGATACCAATTATGATTGTTGACCTTCACCTTCGTAGGCTGATGAAATTATGATAAAATGATAAATGCCTTGCGTAGGAAAAATTCTGATACCCCAGTGTTATTTGAACTTTCTTGAATTATTCTTTCTTATTTGTACCAAACAAATGGTTGGTTCAGTTTAGTTCATACGATAATAAGAAAGAATAATTCAAGAAAGTTCAAATAACACGTATACTTGGAAATCAAAAAAGTTTTTCTACTCTTTAATAAGAAAGCTTTTCTTAATAAAACTCTTAAAAGTTATAATTATAAGACTTTTGAACTTTTGTAGGTGTAAGAAATACAATGAGCTATTCTGCGCTTTTAGTTGCAACTTTATTTAATAAGCAAATAACCTAGTTGGAGAACTTTCTGAATATTTGAATTTAGGCCTATTGGGTAATGTAGGAATTATTTAGCACTGTGTCAAACTAGGAGGAGCTCGCTGACAAATGATACACGCTCGTCGAACGTTTTTACTTTACAGCGACAAAGTCCAAAACTGTATACCTATATATCGGGACTACGGGTACAAATAATTAATAATAATATAATTAAAGATTTATAAATTCGAATTCGAAAGTAAACAACTGAACGGATTGAGCTGAAATTTTGCAGGTATAACCTGGAATATCTAATTAAATATTAATTACCTAATATATAAGTATAGGCTACTTTTTATCCGAGTAGCACATGCGCGAATCTATATAAATATAAAACATGAAAATTGTTTCTGCGGGCTATGTCCGTTGTAGACTTTGAATCCATTGATCAGATTATGATAAAACTTTGGTAAGGTGTTCTAGAGAAGCCCGCGAGGGTTCCTGGCCCAATAATTTATATAAATAAAAATCAATCAATTGCCTGTTTCTCGTCTAATGCGTTTCGAAACCATTGATTATATTGTGATGTACAAGTATACACGCAAACGAAATTGCTAGTAGTATGTAATATGTAAGAAAAATGCCTATATTCTGGTGAGTATTCCTATCACAACAACACTGTTCAATTTCCATCTTAGTGCATAACTCCATCGATCATTTTGCCATCAGCGCGTTGAATAAGAGTCCTAAAATAAAACCGAAAAAATTTTCACTATTATAAAAGCTCCATACAGTGCGGCGAGATTTCAGTGCAAGAAAACAGTAGTACTAGTTCAAGAAAAGTAACAAAATCAGGGGAAATAATTTGTGTAGTTTTGTAAATTGGTACAATTATACCTTGCGGTGCGGTTACCCCACATTTCAAGAGGCATTTCGCTGCCCAGCCACTCTTGTACTTGAACCCTTAGTAGGGGTGAGAGAAGAAATATGAGTTTTGGTCTTGGTGCTGGATTTAACAAAAAGCGAGTATCAGTGGCTGTTTAGATCCAGCTGAGTAGTGGGCGCAGCTGAGTAGCTTTACAATAGACAGTCTGCCTATCCATTAAATTGCACAAGTTGTGGGTCAGCCGCTAAAACTATGTATTTTTTATCTCTCTGTTAAAACTTACACAAAGTGTAGCTTCTAAAGTATTGATCGTAGAGTAGCAGAGTATGATGCTATTTGTACAGATATTCGAGATATGAGCAAAATCAGAGAAAAAAAGGTACCTTCAACCCCCCTTACACCCTTGAAGACTTTTATACGTTCATCTGGATACCACAAGGTATAACTGCATCAATTCAAAAAACTACACGAGTTATTTCCCCTGATTGCACTTAATCAGCTTAATTTGATCGGGCTTTAAGTACTATTGTGACTAACTTACCTACCTAGGGAGTAATTTTTCCATTTGAATTAGAGAAACAATTTCTTTGCATACAAATAAAATGTTGAAAGTTTCTTGGAGTTGCAAAGAAAAGAAATTAACTTGTTACTTTAGCATACTTATATTTAACTCTTGAGCCTCTTAGGGTTTTTATAAAATAAATACAATAGAAATAAAAGAGCCCCATAATACCTCTGTAAGGGGTCTAACCTCCATTTATTGGAACCGAGCCAACCTCACACACTAGCTTTTTTAAGTCCACTGCTGAACAATAGGTCTCCCCTAATAAAGAGGTATATGCCGATAATCCCCTCGCTGGGCATGTGGGTTTGGGGTCGCAAGGCACAGCTTCTCGCACCGCTGACGCTGCTGCCCGTCGGTTGCCAAGGGATGTAGCTGTGCTGGTGTTTTGGTGTGCTATTATGCAATCAGCCGCCCGCCAGAGCCCCGTTCGTTATACAGAAGGGTGCAACACGAGTAGGTGAGGTTGGCTTGGATCCCAAAGATGGAAGTGGGAGCCCCTTACACCTTAAGAGCCAACCTCTACAAACTGCTGAGTAAGAAACAGGGCTCTAGCCGCCGGCTGATTGCGGCAGGCGCCGTCGACAGACAGCAGTGACATTGGTGCGAGAAGCTTTGCCCTGCGACTCCCGACCCGCTTGCAATTAGCCCGTGGCGTGGCCTACTTCGGTTAAGTTAAGTTACCTTGGTTAAGCAACACTCCACCCGTACCATAGTCATAATCTATCCACTGGGATAGATAAGGATTCTTTTCATCATCATCATCAGCCTATGGCAGTCCAATGCTGGACATAGGCCTCCCCTAATGATTGCTATTGAGCCCTGTCCTGATATCGACGCATCCAGACTCTGCCAGCAGCCTTTCGCAGACTCAACCTGGCCAGAGGGCGTCCTACATTACGTTTGCCGAGCCGCGGTCTCCACTCAAGAACTCGTTTACCCCAACGGTTATCAATTCCTAGGCAGATATGGCCAGCCCACTGCCATTTCAGCTTGCTAATTCTCTGAACTATGTCAGCAATTTTAGTTCTATGTCGGATATACTCGTTACTGGTTTTATCCTTCGGAGAAACTCCGAGCATAGCTCGTTCCAAGGCTCGCTGAGCGACAAACTGGTGGACTAGCCCTACTTTGAGTGTCCACGTTTTGACTCCGTATGTCATGCTACTATGTATATGTCTATGTCTATATCATGACGGATAGGACGCACTGATTGAAAACTTTCGTTTTCAAACATTGCAGTATAGGTGACGAGAAAAAACTACGTAGTTTTCCAATTGCTACCCAACCCAGCTGAAGCCTCCTCTTGGCCTCCATTCTCGAAGTTGTTTCTACCCAAATGCAATATCTGTCCGAGGTATGTAAAAACTCCGAAACAACTTCCAGAAGGTGTCCATTAACGACGACAGGAATCTGATCAATTCGGTCATTGACCATGACTTTGGTCTTGTCCAAATTCATGCCGAGACCTATTTTTCGCGGGGCTGATGCTAGTCCGTCCAGCATTTGTTGCAGCTGCTCCAGCGAGTCCAGCAGTGGGAATATGTCATCAGCGAATCGCAAGTGTGAGATGTGCTCGCCGTTTCTGTTTATGCCCAAACATTTTCAGTCCAGTGTCTTAAAAACATCCTCCAACGCGCTCGTGAACAGCTTCGGAGATATGACATCTCCCTGTCTCACTCCTTTGCGCAGTTGGATGGGTTTAGACTGCTGGTCATGTACTCGGACACGCATAGTGGCGGCTTCGTACAGACATCTCAATACTTCGATATAACGATAGTCCACTTGGCATCCTTTAGTTATAGGCATTATAAAAATGATTGTGCATGTGAGAAACTCTGCACTGAAGAAAATCTTTTTAAGAATCTAACTCATCTAACTGGCTGTCAAAAGCCAGTAAGGTGCGGAGCCTTACATAATATCTGTTGTCATAATTTTAAGAATTTAATGGTTCAGAACGAAAAGAAAATCGTTCCTTATTCGAAAAATATTTAGACGGGAAAGGAAATACGCGCAGATGAAGTTCAAGAGGTGTCCACTAGTCCTATTTAAATATTTTTTATTTCAGTGATTCTTTGTTACTGTCATCACTCTTCCTGCCCCCGATTGCATAACTGAATAAATGGAGCCTTATTCCAGGATATACATTATCCTCCTCTTCTTGTCTCTCTTTGTCTTACCAAAAGCAAACCCAAAATTAGGTGCTCCGTAGAAGTACTTAGGTATGTTTAAGTAGGTGTTATTTATCATAAGGTTAAAGATACCGCTGGTTAATACCTGTGTAAATGTTTAGTTTCCAAATTGGTACAGATAACGAAGAAAGGCATGTTTATAGTTAAATTAGGAGTGCAATAAACTTATTCTCAAGATATTTCTTGGTAATGCTAACAGAAAGTAAGCAAGAGATTAGAAAATTCCTTGTCTTTTTCGAGTGCTCCTTGTATTAAAATAATAAAATTGACTTTTCCCCGTAATTTCCTCTTTTAAATGCATATCGTTAAATAAATAGGTATTGCTCCGGCAGTACCACGACATTACCCAAACCTATTGAGAATACAGATTGGAACTCGTTATGACCACTTTTTGTAAGCAGTTGTCAAAGTACGCGAGTTGCAAACCCATCGCCGTCATTTTCATTTTAATGAAATAGTTGAATATTTACTTAACACAAAAGTCAAAAACTGAAGTAAATTTTTTTATTTTATAAAAACCATTCGAAATAATTCTTTCAGTATCCAGAGCAATCCAAAACATCAAAGTAGGTAACATCCGATACCTTTGATAAAAACAAAGAACCAAAGAGCTGTCATTCAGGGAAAATAGAGGACGTGTTCTCTACTGGCATAACAAAGAGTTGTGGCACTAAAACATGGTAATTTAATGCTCAGCCGATGACCTATAACTTTGATATGAATAAATTACCAAACATTTTCTTGTTCCAAATATTTTGTTTGATTGTACCTACGTGAATAACCTACTTTTATGTATGTCTATCGTATCTTCTATTCCACCGGTAAATCAGATGAGTAAAGGCTTCTTTCTCTATCACGCCACTCCTCGGCTATTTTGTTCCAGCAGAATAGAGTAGGCATTACTCACAAAGAATGTTTTTCCCTCTGAAATTAAGCTCAGTAAACTATTCGACCAATCCCAGTACCTACAAACCGACAAAAACATACGAACTAAGTGTACAAGATTGGGGCTTCAACTTTATTAAAAGCCGTATTAATTCTCCCAGGTGCACTAATTCTACTGTACGTAGCACATGATACACCAAATACTTCCCGGTAGACACCGGGCGTCGCTTCTTGTAGCCAACTTCCGAAGGACAAAGATACGTTGTGAATATTGAAGGTTGTTGGTCGTCAAGTTGCCCCGTGTATCTTGGTGACCAGAGAACCGTTTTTAACCGACTTCAAAAAGGAGGAGGTTCTCAATTCGTCGGAACCTTTTTTTTTATGTACGTTCACTGATAACTCCGTCAATTGTGAACCGATTTTCAATTTTTTTAGCGCAAGCAGTAAATAGTAGATTGTTTTACAAGGGACTAAACCATCCCATTATATACGAGGTTGTTATACTCCCGAGCGTAGCGAGGGAGGATGACAAGACCGAGTTATAATGGGTGGTTTTGGCCCGAGTAAAACACTCTACTTTTCACTTCGATTGCGAGAAAATAAAACAATTCAAAATTAGACAATTTTCAGAAATTTTATTAAAAATTAATCAACCTTCATAAAACATCACCAAGACGGTTCTATTTTCAAAAAAAAAAGATTGACGGAGCACCAAGAAGTCGAGTTTTTATGTAAGAGAACGAATGCTTTGTACGGGCTGATGATTATAGACAAAAATTAAAAAGAAAAAATACTTTTTAGCCCGAGGTATTAAACTCGAGTTTTAGGCCCGCTAAGCTACACTATTATGATACACTTTTTGAGCAAGAGAAGTGAAAAAGTGATTTATTTGAAGTCGGTTTATTTTTTTTTAAAAGTCCTACTTGTTCATCGTTCGGTAAAACAGCAGGGTGCACCAAGTGCAGAGGGCATGAGTTGTACAATTCGAAAACTTTTATAGTATACTATATCGAGCTCAATTTTGAAGTACCTTTTTTCGTTAATTACCTCACCATTTTGAGTGATAATTATTGCAATCTTTAAGAAGATTACATTACCTACGTTCTTCGATCAGTTTCTACATAAAACTAAATTGAGGTCGATATGGTAAACCAAGAAAGTTTTCGAATTGTGCAACTCGTACTAGGGGTACAGATGAGGTTTTCTTGGATCTTACACCTGTAAGTATTTAGAACTGAAAAATGTTTCATTGCAAGTAGATTTAAAATAAACCGAGTAGAGTAAGTTCAATGGCCGCAGCAAGCACCGACCTCCTAAATATGGCACTTGCATCAGCGTTTTTTTTAAATAGTCTTGTCTGTTTTAGTGACACGATACCACAAAAATTTAAATTCCGTTCGTTGGCTAATAAATTTAATGCCATTAGCATCACTTGATTATGGGACTGAATAAGGTTCTTAGAGAAAGAAAAATGCAAAATTTGAAAGTGTTTTTTTCTAGGGGATTTTCGTAACCAATATTTTGAACAAACCGTTGTGAAAAAATATATAATGTATCTTATAAAAATGATTGGAGTTGACTAATTGAAGGATTTTGAAACCAAAAATATCATCAAAAATAAAAAAAATAATTGGGTACTTGTGTTTTAAACTATAATTATAAGTACTTAGAATACAGTGTAATGTAAGTACCTGAGAGCACCTATGTAGGTGTTTTTAAAAAATACATGAAAGCCGCACACGTGAATCAATTGTTTAGATAAGTAGGTATACCTTTTGAGGCTATCACAGTAATATAAATTTAATATAATATAATAATATGTTTGACGTCGCTTGTCACCGTAACGCCTGAAATGATTTGGATGAAACTTGGAATATACATAGTATAAGGCCTGGATTAACACATAGGCACCTATATTATATAGGTTTCTATCCCAGTATCACGCGAGAGAAGCCGCGGGCGAAAGCTAGTAATTTATAAATAGTATAGTAGTAAACATCTGCGGGGTGATCGGCTAACTTGGTTGCAAACAGAAATGATTGACACCGATCCTGTTTTTGCAAACTTTGACATTTCATCCGTCGAAATTCAATGAACGTCAATTGACAAACTGTCACAGTTTGTTAAAACAGGATCGGTTTCAATCATATCTGTTTGCAACAGAGTTAGCCGATCACCACACTGGTCCTCTTAAGATTCGAAAGGTTAAGATGTTGGTCCCGGCTTTTAGTCGTTAAGCCATGTGGGAGGCCTTCAACCAACAATAAAGTTTATACATGTCAAACCTCCCTCGCACAATTCAACATTTTTGAAGATATAAAATCACTGACTATAGTTATACAAAATAGCATAATAATAATAACATTCTAGATAATAACAATTTAAAGGTTCATCAATATCATTTTGATTCTATCACGTTTTCTTACCAAAAAACTTGTACCAATGTGATCAATTTTGGTAAAAAGTTTTTGGTAGGAAAACCTGTTAGGATGTTGGGTTCAAAATGATAATCTTACTTAGCCTTTGTATTGTTATTTTCTAAGCCGTGAAGGTTTGCTAATTTGCATTCAGTGATTTTATATCTTCTAAAATGTTGAATTGTGCGAGGGAGGTTTGACATGTATAAACTTAAACTTTAATGTTAGTTGAAGGCCTTCGAAATGGCTTAACGACTGTAAAAGCTGGGATTAACGTCTTAACCTTTCGAAGACACGAAATTGCCCTGATCGAAATGCCACTATACCCATTCAATTAGTGACAGGGAGAAGTGTTACTTTACCAAGATGATCTGCTAAGAACATCAAAGAATGAAATTAAATATTAATATTAAGATCATAAAAACATTAATATTAAGAAACGAAACATACGTGAAGTATACCCTCTGCGCCACAGAGGCCGTACCTATGTCTTTATTTATTTTGTCCTCTAGCATTTTAAGGTCAACTAACACCCATATTTACATAGGCCGGTAAGGGTTTAATAATTTATGACTGTTGATGATAATACTTATCAAGCCCCGGTTTAGGGAATAAGATGACAGACTAATCCGATAATGGATCATCTGGAACACTCATAAGATATTAGCGTATTTTTCCGAAGTGGTAACGTAGGTATATATTTTTAAGCCATCAATCATGAGGATACGGCTGTACGATATAGGCTATATCATGGAAAAAGCTACGACTTCTCTGAGAGGTACTCAAACACTATTGACATCAATAAGATGGAGCTGTGCCAATCCCAAGGGGTAAAAACATTAGATTACTTGGGTTTATGTACTAAGATGTATCAATTTATTTTTCTTTTTTTTTACATAAACTGGCAGACGAACTGACGGAGGCCACCTTTTTGGCTAATATAAATTGGATAACGGCATGAGATTTTGAATTTTAATATTAACAAGAAGAAGTAAGAAGGGCCAAATAATCGGCATAAAAGAGAAAGACCACGGGAAAGTTGGCAAGACGACAAAATCAGGGCAGCAGGCAGTCTATACCAAAAAAAGAAAAAGATGGAAACTTTTGAAGGACCTTTACCCGCAGAATTGCCATAAATAAATTAAAATTTTAGTATTACAATAAATTAAATGGCCATTATTTTTCTACGAGCTTAAAAAAATACAAAATATAAAACTTACAAGGTTTTAAAAGTTTTGATACATACAACATTTAAAATTAACTATTAGTACAAACTAATTAAAAACTATTTTCGCATACGATTCCACTCTTCTCTATTAATTGCCAGCCTTGACCAATGCTTCTCGGCCACTTTTACTATGTCATCGCTCCATCACTTGCGGGTCTTTCTCTTTTCCGCTTTTTATCTCGTGGGGACCAGTTGGTTGTTATTTGGGTGGTTTGTCTATTTGATGTATTTCCATTTTAGCCCTAGGATCCTCTGTATCTTTTGCATTCACTTTTAATATTATCTTAATTTAAATCACTAAAGTTAAGGAAAAATAATGTCATTTTTTAGTAGTAGTAGAGTTCTTTGTGGAGCTACCACCATGCCTATTTCTGCCGTAAAGCAGCTGTTCACCCTTCAAACCGGAACAAAGCACACCATCCATTTAGTATATTACCAGAAGAAGAAAAATCCAACCTCTTTGCAGCACACTGTGTTTCGGTTTGAAGGGTGTGGGTTCCGGTGAAATTACAGGCACGAGAGACTTATCATCATCATGCCTCAAGTTGATAGTATAGCACGTACCAAAAAACGTGATCTACGATGCAATGCTTTGTGATAGGTAATGGTTACCACTCAACATCAGGTGGGCCATGTGCTTGTTCCATCTTCAAGTATCATAAAAAATAATTATAGACTCCAAAGCTCAGAGACCGACAACTGAGCATCAAAGGGGACCTTTTAAAATACCCTGCTCTGCCGTCCGCCAATTTGACGTTGATCTCTATGGGAAGTGTTTATCGCCGTCAATGGACGTCTGCATCATAGACATGTTTAAATGTCCACACTTTGTTTAGGATATCTTTTGTAAACTTACTTCATATTTTAGACTAGTTTCCACTTGTACCTTCGCTCGCATAGAACTTGTAAAAAGTCTAGAACTACATTGTGCAAAATTTTTGCTCGATCCGTTTAGTTTATTATTCATTTCATATTTTACACACTTTCGCCTGTATCCAAACTATCATAACTATTATTATAAATGCAAAAGTGAGTATGTTTGTGGTTTGTAACGCTTTCATGCCTTAAATACTCAATCGATCATCATGAAATTTCGGATACATACGTTATCAGGGGTACACAAAGACATATGGTACCTTTCACACTGAAAAAAGATCCCGAAAAATATAAATATAGAGCCGCGGGTGGTAACTAGTTATATTATAAGATAGGATATCTTTATACAGATTATGGTTTTTGGCTCATAATAAAAAAATCTTGGAAGTCCATTTATTGAAGACGAAATTGAATTAAACCAACTGTTGTCACTGTCGTGGTATGTAGAATAAATGGAGTTTTGTTTGAAATAATACTTTAGTCGTGGGAAAATATCATCTGCTTTCATTTTGTGTCACGAGCCTTGTAGATATAATCGAGCATAAACCCTAGAGACTTAGGCATAATTCTTATCAAGTATTTATTTATATATTCAGCTTAGGTCACTAAAGGTTTCTTATGATACATTGAAAGAAGAACCAGATTTTATAATTTTCTTTTGCGTAAAACCAGGACAGATGCCCCACTTTTTGAAAGAGCCTCGTAATTTGAAAACATTTGATTGATTTGAAAACAAAGAGTTTATAGTTTTTTAAATGTCGGCAACCATATCTAATTCAGATGGATTTTGATTACTACTTTTTTAAATATCTACGTTTTTATCTACACTTTGAAGTATTCGGTTCCTTTTCTAATAGTAAAAGGAAAGAGTATATTTTATACATTTAAATATTTATAAACCTACCGTTGACCATAAAGAACTTTAATTTTTCTAAAGTAGGTATTTCACAATCGCATTTATTTACAATTATATTTAACTAGTTTCCGCCCGCGGCTTCGCTTTAAACGCTTAGTATAAAAATATAAAGATGTTTTTGTATCTCCGAAAACTTTTTTCTGTGTGAAAGGTACCCTATGTCCTTTTCTGTATCCCTGACAACGTGTATGCGAAATTTCATTATGATCCTTTGAGTAGTTAAGGCGTGAAGGCGTAACAAACGTACAAACAAATATTACTCACTTTCGCATTTTTATTACTAGTTAGGAACATTTACTGTGCAAAAGTGTAAGTAAAGAAGCTTTTAACCAGTTGTTAAAAAACACCCAGACAAAAAACAAACATCTATGTTCACCGCAAAGTTTATCCTCAGCGGGAATCGAACCTGCGAATTATAGAGCAGAAGGCAGACTTACTACCAACTGAGCTACGAGGTCAATTTATATCATCATTTGCAAAATAATCGTTATCTATGCTCGGATCACCCTGTTCTGCCCGCGGGCAACTACTTTGCTAGAAACGCAGACACAAGAGCCTAATGAGGAAAAAACCGGCCAAGAACGAGTTGGACTCGCGAACCGAGTGTAATTTTTTGTAATGTAACTACAAATTTACGGTATTTATATTTTTCCCTTATTTATATATAATAACACATGTTCCCATAACACAAGCTCCGCTTAGTTTGGGGCTACAAGATGCCGTGTGATAATGTCCAGCATTATTTATTTACTTATACTATTAAGAGACTCCTTCTTGGCTAATTTCATGTTTCTAGTTCAACGGAAACCTACCCTGTGGGTTTTGATTTCCTTGCGAGTCCCAAAATATGTGACATAAACGGTCGCATCTTTAAGGTCGACTTATGTACGATTCACACTTAACGGCGCGCATCGGAGAGCATCGGAGATCATTTTATAACATGTTATAGGAAATTGAAACATCCACAAAGCAGTGAAGTTTCTTATTTGCATCAAGGATGTGGATGTTTCAATTTCCTCTAGCATGTTTTAAAATGCGCTCCGAAGCGCGCCGGTACGTGTGAAGAAGTTTGATTGTTTTACACAAGGGATTGCTGACTTGCGTATTTGATATTTATATCAACTTAATACCTATACACAGTCCTGAGAAAAGGGTCTCAGACAGACAGGCAGATAACGAAGTGATCTTATTAGGGTTATTTTTTCCTTTTGGGGCACGGAACCCTAAAAATAATAAACTTACATATTCTACTTATTTAGCTGAAAACCGCCTGCTTTCTAAAGATTACTAAACCGACTAAGCTTTTATATTAGATGCTATCAAAGTATCTGATAGAGGCTGAACACGCAAATGTGTAATCATAATCACTATGAAAGCAAATTTAATTTACCCTTAACCCCTATGAGGTGATTCACATTGAAAGACAAAGACAGAAACCTGAGTTTTTGCATGAGAGATAAAGGAATTTTATTTTTAGGACTAGTCAATTCTTATGGTTACATACCAAGGTATAGTGTATATGCCTTGACTTGACTTAGACAAATAGGATTATCTTTACAAGCTATAAATTAGTTTCACCTGTCCTGTTGTCTGTAATCAAATCTTGCAAAATCAATTTGAGACATTTCCCCGTTTCCGATTGAGCTAAAATTTTGCACGACTTTGTATTATGCATGATAATGAAATGTTATGATGCCATGGAGCATACTTAAAGGAGATAAAGCATATATAATAAATAACAAAATAACTTCTTTAGTTTCAGTTATGGCTTTGTAGCCCCGGGAGCACACTATCAGAAAACGTCGATCAAACAAACGTCAGACGCCCACACGAATTCCTTTTAAACATAAAAAAATATTCCTTGAACTTTTTCCTACTCGGTATGTATTTTGTTTTTATTTTGCCTAAGGCCAGCAGCTTCGGTGGTGCGAGAAGCTGTGCTCCATCCCCCATCCATATGCCTAGTGTGGGGAATATGGGCTGATTCCGCTTCTTATTAAGGGATTCCTATACCCAACAGTGGACATATTTTTATCCATAATAATATCTAGTCTAATATATAACTCGGTAGTTTTATTATTAAAACTTGCTCGAACATTAAGGTCAACAGCAGTCACAAATAAGTCGAAAACTTAATTTCCTTTTACAAAACCACAATGCAAATGCAAGTTTGCACAGTTTCTTCATAATTAAACCCTTTTAGAATGAACATCGAGTTTATTTAAAATCTATTTGAGGATAAATGTGTTAGCCAACGTTATTAGGTACGGAGAAAATGGAAAGTACTTACTTAGGATCTACAATGTTCAGTGTTTTCATTTCATTTAGGGAATCGTAATTAACATAATTTAAATGAAACGTTTTATTTGCATCATCGATTATGTGTGTATGGTTGAATGTTTTATCTTTTCTGTTGGCGCGCCGACGCATACACGTCGCTTTTTCCGTCAGATGTGAGTCCACCTTTATTAAGGCAGTTTTATAGCAATGTGTGAAGTAAAGATAAATGTGTCACTAGAGGCTGCATAAGTAACTCAGTTGTCCACTGAAATGATTAGCACCGGTCCCGCTTTTAAAAACGTTGACTGTTTTTCGATTGACGTCGTTTGAATTTCGACAGATGAAATATTAAAGTTTGCAAATAAAGGTCCAGTGCCTACCATTTCGGTAGGCATCTGAGTTATTTTATGAGGCCTCTGAGGTTTGATCACGAAGTTTAGCGAAAATGTATTCATATACCACACCATCCTATAACAGTCCACTGCTGGACATTGGCCTCACCTAATCAAAGGGGATATGCCTAGAATCCCCACGCTGGGCATGTGGGTTGGGGATCGCAAGCACAGCTTTAGCTGTGGCGATGTAGGCTGTGCTATGCTGCAATCAGCCGGCTGCCAGAGCCCCGTTCGTTGTTTAGCAGGGTGCACCACGCGCCGGTGGGTTCCGAAGAAGGGGTTTCGATTTTCGAACCTCGTACACCCCAGTAGACGTTGGCCAATGAGAAAGCGTAGATTCAAAATAACGCTTTGTCACTGACCAAAATTATTCATTACGCTTATTGAAGTATTCGTGATTACATATTATATGCATGCCGCCGACATGTCCAGTAGTTGCTGTAGTACACTAGCAGGCGGGAGTGCACTTCACCAATAAGGACATGAATTTATCCCAACCGACCCGTAGTCACACCGGTTTACCACACCAGTGTGACTATGGTTCAATTTATTTATCCGTAGTGACACCGGTGTGTCTATGGTTCTTTTCATTTATCCGTAGTCACACCAACACACACTTGACCAAAGGACAATGCCGTCTGATGTATGGCGCTCGGTACCAATGCTAAAGTGATTGCGTTAAAACGAATTATTCCGGAAATCCCCACCAAGCCGCCCCACTGGTGGGGATTATTGGATTTTTTTTCCAATAATCAGGAAAAATAAATTCCAATAATCCCCACCAAGTCAAATGGCAAATTTTAATCACTCTTATTCCTTTACTTCGTGGTATTATGTTGTTCTCTGTATTGCATCATATTATAATAACATAGGTAATTTAAGTAGGAAGAGTTATTTCCTTATGTTTATAGCAGCATTGGATGTTAGAAAAAAATAAAAGAAAAAATAATTGTTATGGTCTTTAATATAACTAAATTATTTATAATATTATAATTCTTTAATTAGTTAAATTATTATCAGTTATGTATTACTAATTATAATTAAACTAAATTAACAATATAAACATAGTAAAAATCAACAAAGTACTTATTTCTACTAACAAACATTTATAATCACGTTTTTAGTATCACACATAACTTTTATTTTGTCTTAAATAGTTCTACTAAACTACAATAATTAACCTAATTTACAATAATTGACTAGAACTAAAGATTAATTTCAATAATTGCGTTGCAATCGTTTTGGTCTAGTTGCGCGGCAACAGATGAATGATTTTATTGCACCCGGGCTTCAAAACAACAGACCACCAATTAGCTGTTTCCCTATTGGTTAAAACTACTAGGTAGGTACTTTGTGGCAAACCGATAAAAGGTTAGTCATTGGTGGTTTAATATATATATATTATAATTATATTGTATTTAATTATTATTAATTATATAAGTTTGTAGTAATTTTGGTCACGGTACTATTAACAATTAAATAAGCATATACATAACAGATAGTATAAGGATAACAGATTTGGAACTATTGAGAACATGACACAACAACAACAAATGATGTGTCATACTAAATAGCGTGATTATAAAAATTTACCTTTTAATTGTTGTAAATTAGTTAATTTTTAGATGTTAGTAAGTATTTTTAAGACTATGTTGATTTTTTACTATATTTATGTTCACATGGTCTGTTGTTTTGAAGCCCGGGTGCAATAAAACCATTCATCTGTTGCCGCGCAGTTAGAACCAAAACGATTGCAACGTAATTATTGAAATTAATCTATAGTTCTAGTCAATTATTGTAAATTAGGTTAATTATTGTAGTTTAGTAGAATTATTTAAGACAAAATAAAAATTATGTGTGATACTAAAAACGTGATTATAAATGTTTGTTAGTAGAAATAAGTACTTTGTTGATTTTTACTATGTTTATATTGTTAATTTAGTTTAATTATAATTAGTAATACATAACTGATAATAAATTAACTAATTAAAGAATTATAATTTTATAAATAATTTAGTTATATTAAAGACCATAACAATTATTTTTTCTTTTATTTTTTTCTAACATCCAATATTGCTATAAACATAAGGAAATAACTCTTCCTACTTAAATTACCTATGTAATTATAATATGATGCAATACAGAGAACAACATAATACCACGAAGTAAAGGAATAAGAGTGATTAAAATTTGCCATTTGACTTGGTGGGGATTATTGGAATTTTTTTTCCGGAAATCCCCACCACTACGTCGTAGCTGACTACGGCGTAGCTGGTGGGGATTATTGGAAAAAAAATCCAATAATCCCCACCAGTGGGGCGGCTTGGTGGGGATTTCCGGAATAATTCGTTAAAACGAAACCTAATTTTTTTGAAAGATATTATACTGTTATTCATGGAATACTAAGTATTTTTTAAGATAAACCTAAACAAATGATTTTTATTTGATATTAGTTTTAGAGTTTGTTTTTGAAAAAATGCTTTCCCGAGACCTTGTGTGTTCAGTTTTGTCTACATAATTATAAGTATTACACTACAAACATTTAAATATGATACTATATCTATAAGAAAAGGTTTGTATACCTCACACAGATAAAAGGGTGTTTTAACTTCTACTTCGTAGGTAGGACATTACATACATTACTACTGTGTTCTACTTTATATTATTTTCAAATAATGATAGTGACGAGAAAGTAGATAGGCATTTACATCATTATAATAGGTATTAGTGCTGACTGGTGAAGGTGCAATCCAAGCTAAGGATCTTAACACATTCATCACAACCACGAAAAGGCTATGGATGCCTCTTCCAAACTATGCTGGTTTCGCGTCACCGGTTATTAGCAAACAGTTGATGCCACGATTGTTTATCGGTCATTATTGTGATGATGTCTAATAAAATATCTATTTACAGAATAAACACTGCTACACAATGCCACAGAACACTCTAGTAATACATAAAGATAGGAGATAGTTTAGTAGTACCACTAAAAAGTTTCTGATCCAACCTCTTTGATTATACAAAGTGAAAAAATTTCCAATGATTTCAGTAAATTCTACTGTCTAAAATTAAAAGTGCAGTTGCAATGTCATAGTGCCGTGCGCCGGAAACCAAATAAACGAAAGAATTTTTTACGTGATTATTAATCGAGTCGGTCTGTAAGACTAAAAAAAATGTTAATGTTATTTATAAAATATAGGCAATTTTATGGGATACGTTTGGTTTTGACGCAATTGGTATGGGTTATCGGCATTCTCCTTTGCGTCTTATAAATACATACTTAGGTAAGGAACCTATTAATATAATTTATTTATTTATTATAGAAAACAACCAGACGAGATAAATATTCGCAGATCATACAAACATTTGTCTTGTTGCGGCGGGAGTTGAACCCGCACCCCTCTGCGTCTCAGGCGGACCTTCATCCACTGCGCCACAAAGGGCGTCAACATATCTATTCAGATACTTTCACTATCTAATTATTACTTTCATTATTTAATTAACCTCTCTCGTCCCACTGCTGGGCAAAGGTCTCCCCCATAGACTTCCAAACATCTCTATCCCGAGCCATCTCCCTCCACTCTCTTACTCATTACTCTCCACTATCTAATTACTTTTATCAAATAGCTTTTATTTTTCACCATGGTTTATGAGCTAATATTTTATTTGCATCATCATAGTAAATCATTGTCCTGAATATTTTTGATGCCAAAAATATTCAAAAATCATCAAATATCTATAAAATCAAAAATCTAAGTATTATGTTTATAAATTCAAACCATGTTCAGATTTTGATTATGTGGATACTTGAAATTTGCAAAGCTTTGTCCCATCAAGCGTCTTTAAATGGTACTAGGTACTTGCGTCTTCAAATGGTTGTAGGTAAGTACGACAGCACCCAAGTTCTGGCAAAATTCCGTAATGCTTGCGTCAATCCGTCTGGATCGTTTGTTTCGGTCGAAAGCTTTTAAACACTGAAGTATCCGAGGGGAAGTCATTTCGCGACGAGCCACCATTTCCTACGGCATTTCGAGTCCTAACAGTTTTCAATCTTCGCGTAAATCCTGCTAAATCACTGCGTAATTACATTTGTTTCACTGTTTTCGTTCTATAGGAGTTACAACTTGACAGTTACGTATACTTTTCTTTTTCGATAGTAACAGCATCTAACGTTTTAATGTTTATTGTGGTAGGCTGTCATTGTAATTGAAAAAAATATCTGAAATAACCACCTCTGGTTCTTTCTACTGGGTTGTTTTCTATTCGGAATTAATAGAGTATAATATAATTTATTTGAAACGCATACGCGTTGTACAGTTGTGCCTAGGTACTAATTGCATAGAACATGACTATACCGACTCCTCACTCACCACAAAAGACAAAAGAGCAATTTGCTCGAAACAATGCCCATCAATAATTAGTTTCTCTAATGATAATAAATGAATCTTACAATAGCTTTAAGTTACCATTTTAATAAACAAACTATTGACTGGAACGAATGTCGGTGCTATACCAAAATTAGTAATTATTGATAATATGTAATAATTTGTGTTTTAATTATAGTTTTATTGAGATCGGAAACGGGTACGGCTAGGTAGGTAATATAGTAGTATGTTGGTACTTTTTATTCCAATAAAACATGGTAAAAATGAAATAAGTAAATAACGAAACACTTTTTGCCACATAAATTGCTCCGTGGACGAAACCGCAGGGCGCAGCTAGTAAGCAATATGTCAGTTTTTATTTAGTTCTTATCAACCGTTGCTATTGTTGGAATCCGTTGAGGTATCTACAAAATTTTATTACAAAATAATATTTTTTCTACATCAACTGATAATAATGTTTGCTATAGCCTTTGTGGAAAAACAAGCAATTACCCTGTACTGCCATCAAAGCAGTAAGGAGTTCCATCCCCCATTCAGAACTCAAGCCAACCTCACCTGCACGTGTTGTTAACAAACAGGGCTGGCAGCGGGCTGATTGCGACATAGCGCAGCCTAACACCGGTACAGCTAAATCCCATGGCCACCTACGGGCAGCAGCGTCAGCGGTACGAGAAGTTGCGCCAACCCGCATGCCCAGCGTGATATTGGGGTATATTGGGCATATCCCCCTTTACTAAGCCTATGTCCAGCAGTGGAGTGATATAGGCTGGTGTGGAGGTGGTGTTCGTGGCCTCATAGCTCAGTTGATAAGTAGCTTTAGCCTACTGAGCTGCAGGGCGCAGTTTCAATTCCCGCCCCGGACAAACATAAATGTGGTGCACATGGATATTTGTGCTGTGTCAGGGTGTTTTATAATTTTTCGTATAAAAGTATGTATATCAGGCTCTGGTACCCTTATTACAGGCTCTGCCTATTTTACCGTGTGTGAGAAGACCCGTCTATTATACTTACTTTATCTACGTACGTAGATATCTAAAAGTGCTTACGCACTGCCTAATTTATTCCATGAATAGCGGTTTATATTGTGGGGTTATTAGATAGTACAGAAAACTAATTAACTTTATCACTATTAATCTTCCTTACCAGAGTTTGGACATATCGCTCCACATCTGCTACCAACATTTAAGAAGTTGTTAATATATATTTTGGAATATGTTTATCGGAGTAGTTGTATGAAATGATAATCGGAAAAATAGGCCTGTGCATTCATATTGCTTTATTTCAGTCATCTTCATAAAAATAAAAACCGTTTCAGTCAGAATCTTAGACGAAGGGTTCCATTCCATAGCTCTACGAATCTTGAACATTTAAAACTTATTTTTGAACTTAATTTTGAAAAATCTTAACAGTGGCTTGTGCCTGTGTACAACGAATGTATGTATACATCTAAGTGGTAAACGAGAAAATATATTTTCCCATAGTTCACGGGACACGATAAATAGACTAATCCACCACCACCACAACCACCACACAAGCCTTTATCAGTCCACTGCTGGACATAGGCCTCCCCTAATAAAGGCATAATAGACTACTCGTAGGCCCCAAATTGTATTATTTACTAAAAGAATTATATTTATTATTTTTATATTGGCACGTTAAAAGGTTTGGTTTGGTCCCGGCCTTTTCAGTCGTTATGCCATGTCGGAGGCCCTCGGATGCCCCAAAACCCCGACACCACTAACTCATACGAAGAAGGAAAGATTTTGATATAACTGTGAACAATATGGTAGACGGATCTTGCAGGATCTTAGCGGATCAAAAATCACAAATTAAGATTATTCGTTGTTTATGTTACAAAAGTATGCAAGTATTTATTGATTACAATTTAATGGAGTTCTAAAGAGCAACGACCAAACTTTACGATAGCTTTCAGAATTATTCGAAGCAGAGTTCGTCTAATGAGTTATGACAGCCATTTCTAAACTAGATAAATAATGGTGTACCGTACCGACTATTTTCATAAGAGATTTCTATTGAGGATACCATAGAGGGGATAGTCAGAGGCAAGTCCAAACATTACATTCGGTACCCACTTTTTGCAAGTATTTAGCTACGCATTCTACGTAACAAGCCCATCACTTAACACATGCCTTTCGTATTTTAGTTCTAGGGTATGCCGGTTTCGTCATGTGTTTTCCTTTACCCGTTTGGAGCACGGTGCCATGCGCATATAAATTTTTCGAATTGAAAAATTATTGGTGCACGTCTGGGACTGGGATTCGAACTCATGACCGAAGATTGGGAGTCGGGATACAGGCCAGGTATAAGTTAATTGGTATTAAAATACCGTAGAACCAGTAGCAGACAATACCTAGTAACCGGCTTGGTGATGAAATGAAAACGAAATTCAGAAATGTTCAAGTTTATGTAAATTTTGTTACAATGCTAACGGCCATTATATGACGACCAGTTTCTTAGAGAACTTTATCGAACAAACAAGGGGTTAACGCGCCAAGTGATTATATTTTTAAAACAAAAATAACTGTTTCATATTAAGGATTAAGATATTTATTGAAAAACATGCTCAAAGAGCTTTTCAAAAAGTTCCATTCACCCGCCCCGTTGAGATGTTGATCTAACCTGGCGTCCGTCTAATCTTCTCTGAATACAAAACAATAAAGTTCAATGCACTGCAGAAAAGCAGTCTTTATTTATTAAATAAAAATGTTTTTTGTTTTGTTGACAGGCGAGTGGAGGCCGAGGCTGGGCCAAAGAGCTCCCCGTCGTCCGCGAGCGCGTTGGGTCGACGACATTGCGAAAGTAGCTGGACATACCTGGATGAGAGAGGCACAGGACAGAGGCAAAAACTTAAGGGCAGCCTATCCTATACCCAGCAGCATTATATTCGGGTCCAAGATGATGATGATACTTAGTATCCTTTATCTGTCATCATCATACCTACGAAAAATCTTACCATAGTGGACTTTTTTCAAGTTGATATGATTCGGAGTATGTAGTAGTCATAGAATTTATTTTTTTCCGATTTGTATTAGATAACACTCCCAATACTTGCGTTAATCCATAAATCTCATAGAAAAAAAAAACACATTCTTGTATTTTCAAATTTTCCGAGCAAACATTCTATTTTTCGTATTTCCCTGAAAATAAATAACTTATTGGGACTCATTACGAAATCTAAAATGCCAAATAGATCCAGCCGTTTTCAGGTGACGTAACTAACAAAATATAAGATAACAAGACCGGTAAAGTGCGAGTTAACTCGCCCACCGCGGGTGACGTCAATTAAATCTGATTCATACATTCAGTGTTGTATTCCCGTGGATATCATACCTAAGAAGAGATGAAAGTTGGGCTTGTCCCCACGAAATACTTTGTATACAATTCCACGAGGTAAGTAAACAAACAAACTACAAAGGGTCATGACAGGTTTTATCGAAAGCAGAAATGAGATGAGTTACATTGTAGATAATTATTTTATATTCAGACTTCCTTTGTAGATGATTATTATATATTCTATTCAAACTTCCAATTCTCCACTATATTATGCTAATCCTTTGTACAATACACAGTAGGTAGTCCGTTCTAACTTCCTAACCGTTCCCATTCCAAACGACAATCATCACCGCGCTCGACCAGTTGCCAGCAATCACCATCTACCGGAACAAACAAAGTCAAAGCCGTGACTTAGCAACGTTATTCTTAAAGCTGGTCGAGTGCGTTTTACAATTTTAATATTTGACAATTATCAACTTATTTTTAGAATAATTAATTATAATTTATGATTTGATTTACAATCATATTTTAAATACCTAGGTAATTGCTCACTTAAAATAAATAATAACTTATAAGATCTAGTAGGTTCTACATAATTGGGTAATATTTACCAAGATTTCTAACAGTCGGCCCTTCCTGATTTATTTCACGTCCCGGGAAAGTATAAACTTGATATTATCATCCTTACAAATAAAAATAGGTACAGAAATTACAATATTGAAACAGGTACCTTAAGTATACTTTAACTCTTAGATAAATAATACTGCTATGATACATAAAGTTACTAAATTCGTGTACCAGATCAATTGAAACATCGGGGTAATTTTTCAGGCATCCCTTTTGGATTTTAATGCTTAAATAACACAGCTTAAGGAGTTTAAGTTAAAACATTGGAGCTGTATCCCCAACGTTTGTCTTAGCATAAATAATACAGCTAAACTAGCTTAGAATAAAACATTGGGACTGTATCCCCAATGTTTGTCTTAGCATAAATAATACAGCCAAGCCAGCTTAAATTAAAACATTGGGGCTGTATCCCCAACGTTTGTCTTAGCATAAATAATACAGCTAAGCGAGCTTAAATTAAAACATTGGGGCTGTATCCCCAACGTTTGTCTTAGCATAAATAATACAGCTAAGCCAGCTTAAATTAAAACATTGGGGCTGTATCCCCAACGTTTGTCTTAGCATAAATAATACAGCTAAGCCAGCTTAAATTAAAACATTGGGGCTGTATCCCCAACGTTTGTCTTAGCATAAATAATACAGCTAAGCCAGCTTAAATTAAAACATTGGGGCTGTATCCCCAACGTTTGTCTTAGCATAAATAATACAGCTAAGCCAGCTTAAATTAAAACATTGGGGCTGTATCCCCAACGTTTGTCTTAGCATAAATAATACAGCCAAGCCAGCTTAAATTAAAACATTGGGGCTGTATCCCCAACGTTTGTCTTAGCATAAATAATACAGCCAAGCCAGATTTAATTAAAACATTAGGGCTGTATCCCCAACGTTAATCTCTACTTGAATAATATAAAATGACAATGATGCCATTTCTTATAATAATTTCTTATTTGAGTTAATTATACATAATTCTCATTGTTTCAATTATCATATTATATGCATACATTATTCCCTGATGGAATAATTGATTAATAGAAAATTATAATAGATACCTAATGCCGTTTCTTATAATAAACTTTTATTTTAATTCATTATTAATTATATTAGAATTTTAGTTCTCATTTTATTTATATACTTGTTTTACAACTTAATCAAACCTGTATCATCGCCTTAATCAGAGTTTGATTTTGATTCTGCCCCACTGAACACCATCGAAGGATGGATTTTGGCGATAAAGAGAATACCTCTAAAGTTCTTATTTACCTTTTGTGATTACGATGTGTCTTGATTAACAATCGGTCATTATCCAAAGCTTCTATAATACGATATGGCCCTTTAAGTTTTAAAACTAATTATCTACTTCTACCTAATGATGAAATCTCTACTCAAACTAATTTACTTGACTTTAAATGTTACTTCCTTCTTACTCTTATCAAATCATTCTTTTTTTTCTCTGATGTATTCAGTTATTTCTTTTCTAATTTCCACTAGATTATTTGAAATATTTTCTAAATCATCTGTAACGCTTAGTTGTAGTAATGAACCCTCTACATTAAGACCGATCATAGATACAAATATCCTAAATAACATAGACACCGTTAATAGAGTCTGAGCAGGACTTTTGCCAGTGCCTATATTTACAGAGTTATTGAGTTAGTGACGCTGTGTGTACTATGGGAGTTCATTTTGACAGGACATCTATCTGTTAAATGACCCACCTTATGGCATAAATCACACCGCTTGATTGGTTGTTTACATGTAAAGTATGTATGCCCTTCTTCTCCACAGTTAAAACATTTCGCAGGCTTGTGGGGTGCTTTTACATCATTTTGGCTATGAGCCACCTTATTAAACAATTTAGAGTGTCTATCTTCGGACTTGCTTTGTTGCATAGGCAAATTGGATATGTCATATATATTTGTTAATCTTACATTTCTGAGAAATAGTAGCAATTTATCTAGTTCTGAAAACTGTGCAGCTTCTGCACTTGTTCTCACGGATCGGTCTTCTATTCCGAATAAAATGCAATCTATGGCATATTTACCAAATATATTGCATCGATTTAAAAGTATAACCTTTTGATAGAAATACTCTTCAAGAGTCTCTCCAAATTTGGCCTTGCAAGCCAGCATGTCCGTCAATAATTGCCCAAAATTTTCCTCACTAGGAAAAGCTACTTTAAGTTTATCCTGCCATTTCAACCCATGAAAATAACAGACTAGGTAAGCCTTGATACCATTTTTGGGCTAATCCCGTCAATTTTGGAAGCGCGTAGTGGATGGTTTGTCTGTCAGTCCAGTTATAAATCATAGCACACTCATTGACTTTATTGATCCAGATATGTATCGTTTGATTTCGATTTGAAGGATCAAACTCTGGAATGACATTTAAGACTGGGTAACGTTCACTGTTCCCGTCTGCTGTTTTCATGTTCTGAATGAGTTCCTTAAATGTGCTAACTAAAGAATTTGAACTAGAATCAGTATTCATTCGGTCAAGTGGAGTATTCGATAAAGGTAAATTTTGTAAAGGAGTGATGTTCCGTTGACCAGCTTCAGGGACAACGCTGGGTATCGGGCACTCGTGCCGGATTCCAGCTTGTTTTCCAGACCTCTGCCGTGAAGAACGGGACTTCTTCGAATGATGACCGCGTGAGTTGTCATAGCTCCTGTCTTTCTTTCTCTTCTTCCTCTTAATGTGTCGTCTATGCTCCTCCTCAGAGGACTCAGATTCATTCCGAGGGGGCGTTTCGGAAACTGCTTTGCGTTTACGAGATTTCTGACCCATTGCTTCCCTGAAACTGACATAATTTTCAAACAGTAGGTGCTCTTATAAAAACTTTACCATAATAATTTATATGTATGCCATTTATGTAAATATGTGTGTGTCTTAATATATATGAATAAGTGAATATCTGAATGTGTGAATATCTGACAATTATACATACAAATCTGATTTTCTCAGATATTCACATAACACTCATATCAGTAGCAAATAAGTATACAATAGGTACACATTTATCTTCGCCATTTAAATTATATACATATGCGTATATAATAACAATGTCCACAATATATATTAATTATATTCACGCAAGTATTAAATTCTTTGGGTTATTTATGCGATAAATATATTTAACTCTACGAGCCATAAAAGAAAAATTAAATTTAATCAAGGCTTGATTGGCTTTTAAATTAACGCTTTGAAAGATGAAAACACAACGGCGCACCTACTGGACGTCGCCTTCTCGAGTACGGAGCGTCATGTTCCAGGCCCGCATTCAACGTGTTAATATCATAGGCACGTGATTTTCTCAATAAAATTATTGTTCCCGAAAAAGAAGAAATACGTTCATTCGTTTATACGTATATGTTGGCCTGAGATGATGACAATGATGATGATACTAACGTATTATTACAATGAAGAAACGATAACGCCAATAAACTTTAAAAATATAAAACCAATTTATTATTTAAAAGACTAAAACTTATTATGTCAACCCTCCTATCGACTACAAAAATAATTGAATACATCAAACTTTTCAATTTGCTAAATAACTATATTGAATCTTGTAAGCATTGTGCGACTTCAAACACGTGGTCAATAGAAAATGTTAGCCATTACATAATACAGTCAAATGTAATAATCACTTGCATACCTTTTTCTGGGCGTAAATCCTTCCATTGACCGGGAATTTGAACTCTAATCACCGGCTCAATTTTATCCCACCTTTCTGATCTTTTATCGAAAGCAGAAATGAGATGAGTTACATTGTAGATAATTATTTTATATTCAGACTTCCTTTGTAGATGATTATTATATATTCTATTCAAACTTCCAATTCTCCACTATATTATGCTAATCCTTTGTACAATACACAGTAGGTAGTCCGTTCTAACTTCCTAACCGTTCCCATTCCAAACGACAATCATCACCGCGCTCGACCAGTTGCCAGCAATCACCATCTACCGGAACAAACAAAGTCAAAGCCGTGACTTAGCAACGTTATTCTTAAAGCTGGTCGAGTGCGTTTTACAATTTTAATACTTGACAATTATCAACTTATTTTTAGAATAATTAATTATAATTTATGATTTGATTTACAATCATATTTTAAATACCTAGGTAATTGCTCACTTAAAATAAATAATAACTTATAAGATCTAGTAGGTAGACTTGTACGGGAAAGCGTGAAAAGCCTTTTTAAAAACACGAAAATTAATTTGATATAAAGTATTTAATGTTCAAGATGTTATTCGTACAATGGATTGATTCAGACTGGCTCTCCAGTCACTATAATCTATCGGAGTCCAGACGCAACGTCCGCAAAATGCACACCTGAGACCGTGCGTGGGCGCAGGTATGCAGTGCTTATGCAGCACTAAATATACTATTGTTCGTGGAAGTTGCGACCATAACTCCTCCCTCCGTAAGTTCGAGATTATCCGAGCGAGGATTATCCGAGCGAGGATTATCTCAAGCCATTGTTCCCCTGTTACAAAATTTCTTAATTCTATGCTTATATGCGAACAATACTATGCTTATAACTAACACAACGCAAAACACCAAATTTCCTATACTAACACTTTTATAATCTAGAGCACTTTGATTTTCACTATGACTAACAATTTCACTTCCAGTTTTCTGCAATAAGTAATTCAGGAACTGGATGTCGGCAAGATCGATTCCGTTGAGATTAACAGGTTTCCTCTGAATATCCGATGGGCTAGACATTATTTTAGGTAAGTTGATTACAGGAAACTTCGTGAATGTTACATCTCTTCCTTGGCTTTGGTGCTTCTTAAAATACAATTCCTTTATCTTAACTTGACAGTTATCGTCTGTAGTTAACAGATAAGTTCCTCTAATGTACTCTTGTGTTACCTCGTTCTCGCAGTACTTGGTTAGTAGGTTTTCTGTTTTCACGTAAACTATCCACCGATTGAGTTGTATTAGTTCAGCTTTCACGTCATCGATGGTAACTGGAACTGGATGACAGCTCGAGATGTTTGTCGAAAACTTCATAAGGTCGGTTATACAATCGTCATCAATGAGCGGCGAAACATCGTTCTCATAACATAGGAAACGAGCTTCATCGATTTCACGGCATGACTGGGAGAGCGGCCTTGCTTTCAACCCCTTCATAAGGACATAAGGGTATTTTGGAAGGATAAGGGTGGTAAGGTCATTGACTCTATCATGAACAGGTAAGGGAATTAATTTAAAATAGTTAAAAACTTCGTCTTTAATCAACGGTATGTGCATGATGAATTTTATCTGATTTTGTTTTAGATACGCTTTCATTTCAATACATTGTTCTATTTTTACAATATTTTCAACTTCTACAGGATACACTAATTTTTCAGTTTTTTCTATTTCCTTAAACAATACTAATAACTCATCCATGTCTATAACAGATTGATGCAAAACCTTTATCTTAGCTAAAGCAATTGCCGTTTCAATCTCATTCAGTCTCATATACAGTGTCTGGAAGTTATGTATAAAAACATTATAAATGTGAATGAATTTATTACCCGATTGAAATAATTTCGAAATGTTTAAGTTACGATTAATGCCTTGGATATGTTCTTCTATCTGAATGAAATTGCTTTTAGTAGAGTTGGCTATATCTGTGAACGTACCCACCATTTCGGCAACAATTGTCAGTTTTCTTGAAGTCGCGTCTTGTTTTGAATTTATCTCATGAATTAACCTTTCGTACATTTCAGCGTCGTCATTATCAAGATTGCCTGTTATTGTCTTTATCAATGAACCAATAGGATTTAATATGCCTCGCTTAGATCTAACCGATGGAATCAATTGCTTATATTTATCTATAGTTATATTCATGATATAATCAGTTTGTGATTCTACTTCAATGAAGTCTGAATCAAAAGCTTTGGTATCGAACACGCTTTGAACTTGTCTTTTAAGTCTTATATATCTATCTATACTTAATTCTAATTCTTCACGGATTAATCTTAAATCTAGAATCTTAATTACAGTCCATCTATCATGGCTGACAATAGCTTGACCTTCCTTTACAGGTAACAACCCCGGGTTCCTTTCAATCGGCTGCAGAAGAAGGCCCTGGCTTCGGATCACTTGGACCGCCAGAAGAATTAACCTGTGGAGGACGTTTAATGTCTTTAATGGGAACTTTTGTATTCCTATTATGAGTAATAACCGGTACAACATTCCTTTCTATAGCTCCGCTGACTTGAGCTTTCTGATATCGCGGTTTATCCTTACTACGCCTAGTGTTTACTCCTTTAATGAAGACCGTATCGCCTACATCTATGTTAAATTCTCTTTCACCACCACGTTTTTCTATAACAGCTCTCTTTTTATCAATAATTTTGTCCGTCAGATATTCGTATAAATATTTTGTCCTTTTAACATGTTCCTTAACCAATTGTTGAGTAAACTGTTTATTGAAATCTACATAAAATGTACTGTTAGATTCTGTATGGCCGAAAACTACTTCAAATGGAGTAAGACCTGTGGTAGAATGAATCGTGTGGTTATATGACATAACTGCATAAGCCATTACAGAAGCAGCGTCCGTTACTTTCTGTTCGTATTTTGCTATTCGGTAAATTTCAATGATGGTTGAATGAAATCTCTCGACAATTCCCATGGAATTAGGGTTGTGAGGAGTACCGATATGAAGGTCAATCTTATAAAATGAAAGCATTTCCTTCATAAGCGTATTGTTGAATTCGGTACCAGGATCCGAACTAATTCTACTAGGGGTTCCATACAAAGAGAAGTACTTTATTAGAGCTCTTACTGCTTCAGGGGTTGATTTAGTACTGATTTCAAATGCTTGACCTAACTTGCTGAAGGCATCGACTATTGTAAGGTAATGTTTTCCATCAATCGAAAATGTATCTCTAAATAATTCCTGAAATGGTCTTATTTGGGTCTGCGATAGTTGAAGTTCTGGTTTTAATGGTTTACGGTCATACTTCATTTTCTTACAGAGTTCACAAGCATTTATGATACTGGCTACTGTTTGATCCATATTGTTCCTGTAAAAGGTACGTTTTAGGTGTATTAACGTTTCTTTAATTCCCCTGTGACTATTTTTACCTACATGATATTTAAGCACCACGTCTCGCTGTTCCTGTTCGCTATCTACATAAACTACTCTCTTAGTACATTCGTAAAACTTCACTGCTCCTTTCTGAAAAAGTAATAGAGTAGCCTCTGAAAACTGCTTTCGGTGTAATTCGTCTTCAAAATAAAAGAAATATTTTATTTTAGGCCTAATATAACTTTTCAGAAATCTTTTGATCAGATCCATGTTATCCAATGGTAAGTGAACCTCTAATATCTTTTGTTTATCCCTAGATAAGTCCTTAACCGCTAATTCGTTTCTGTTCCAGGTATGAACGAGAATCTGATTCGGTTTGGTGTCTACAGCTTCTTGTAGGATGTACATCCCATCAGTATCTAAGTCACGGGCCGAATGTACTGTGCCTATGCTTTCGTTTCGTCCTTCAGAAGCCGAAGTGGTCGAGCTACCTACAGATGGAATCGAATAGGAAGACCGTCGACCGGTACGTATTACGGATTCGTTACTTTTCTCCGAACCGGATGAAATAACTATCGGAGATGGTGTTCGTTCGCGCGGGGTAGAGGCGCGAGAATTGTCATTTTTATTTCTACTCAGCTGAGTTATTTGGTCTGTCAAATCTATTAAATGTCGCTGGAGCTTTTGTTCTTTTTTCTCTATATTTACTTTCATTGAAACATCATCATCTTCACCTAAAGCGTTAATTCTGATTCGAGATAAAGCATCAGCGTTACAATTTTGCTTTCCTTCCTTATGTTCGATGTCGTAATCAAATTCCGATAAGCGGAGTTTCCATCGCGTTAATTTACTATTGGGCTCTTTGATGGATTTTACCCAAATAAGTGGCCTGTGATCGGTGTAAATCTTAAATTTTCTGCCATATAAATATGGTCGAATATAAATCGGGTCTTCGTTAGTCGTCCTGATATTATGTTTCACTTGATTTGTGAAAGACAATGGCAGTTTTTCACAGTAAAATATATCACGATATTCGTTACATAATTTAAAAACACTATCACGCTCCTCTTTGTTCATATGATCCAAACATAATTTTCGCAAATTTTCTTTCAACACATCATCAACCATACAGTCATCTTTCACAAAATTAACCTTACATTCTTCATTTTTAAATACTGTAACATCGAACGGTTCCTTAAATGTGATAACAGCTTTTACATTAGAAGCGTTTTGAATTACTGTTTCCGCGAAGTAGTTCTCACACCTAACAAGTGCGGTAGGCATACGAACGCCATCCTGAAATTGCAGAAATTCTAAAATAGCTTCACCGCTTTGTAAGTTCGTGGGAATTTTTACTCGGGTCTCAGATCGTGGCGCTAAATGAATCTCATACGGTGGATTGTAAATAATAGGGATTCGCGCATTGTGTGCCATTAATATTTGATTTCTCATGTCTATATTAGCACCTAGTTTTTGAAGAAGATCAGATCCTATCAAGCCGTCATATCTTCCATCCACATCATAGATGTAGAACTTATGAGGCAGTGTGCTTTTAAAGGTCTTTAGCAATGGTATGTAAATTATCTCGTTATGCATGCTCTGAGCATGTGTACTAACCACTGTGAACGGTTCGTAGTATCTGAACTCATTGAAAAACTCATAAGCCTTAGCAGGACTTATAAAGGACCTACTACTTCCGGTGTCGATGAGAAACTTGGAGTTTATCTCAGGGATTTCAATGTGAGGTAATTTTAAAATACTGTCACAATAATTTAAATTAATTACTTCACCGCATTGTTCGAGGCAGTTTTCTGAAAATTTTCAGGAACCACGGTTTCCGAACTGATGTTTTCAGGGCAGATGTTATCCGTATATGCGGGATTATTTTCGTCATAATTTTCCATAAAGTTACAATCAGTAGAGGGGTACTCTACATTGTCACCATACATCTCATAGCCATAGTCATAGTTGTTATAATCCTGACACTCATCCATAAAATATAGATCATTCGCTATCATGTTCTGTCTAACCGGCGCTGTGCGCATTGAAACGTCAGTATCCTGTAGCCTAGGTGCCTGCACCTGCTGTTGTGGTGCGCCAAACCTATTCTGGCTCGCCTGGGGTTGGTTCTGAATACCGAACTTAAAACCTTGCTGTTGAGGGATACCGAATTTATATCCGCCGTGTTGGAAGGGCGCGCGTTGCGCTGATGTTTGGCCAAAGTTACGCTGAGGCATATTTTGGGGTGCCCCAAATCTAAATCCTTGCGTAGGAGGCGCGAATCTATTTGGCTGGACATAGTTAGGCCTGAATCCACCAAAGTTATTTTGTGGAATTCCGAATTTAAAATTATTATTTGGCACTGCATGAAAAGCTGGTTTAAAACCTTGAACCGCTGGTGTTGGTTTTAACGCATTTTGTGGATTTGGTACTTGTACAGAAGTTTGCCTCAATAATTTATTTTTCGAATCATACTGAAACTTAAAGTTCACTTCTTCCGTCACTATGCTCAATGCATTCTCTAAGTTAGAGCAACCTTTCAACCGCACAATCCTAATCATGTCTTCCGGTAAATTATAGAGAAACACGTTCAGAGCTGTGTTGTTGTAAACAATCATTTTCGCGGCTTTGATTCCTTCATCGGTAAGTCTATTTACTTTCGCAAACAAAGAGCTTCTAACGTTCTGAATTCTATGACAAAACTGAATGTACGTTTCACCTTGTTTAAGCTTCAGAGTCTCAAGCTCTATCGCTATGCACTCCTCTGATCGAGGGTCACCGAAATGTTGTGTAAGTAATTGTTTTAACTCATCATACGATTTTATATTAGGGTGATCACTAAGTAACGTCGCAGCTCTACCAGTAAGCCTACTTGATACAGCGTGGAATAAGTATAAACTCTGGTCTAAATTTCCGTCAATTCTACTTCCACTAATCACATAATCACACTTGGATAAAAATTAATTTAGCAAGTTTTCTTCCCCATCATATTTAGGGATCAGTGACAAGGTTTCCTTAGGCACTGCTTTGATCGACATGTTACTTTATTAAATATTACTTATTCTATACTATTCAATAATGCCTATTTTAGTGCAACTACTTCTACTTATTACTACACCAATTAACTACGAGTATGACGGATTTGCCAATGTTTGTGCAAATCAGTTCGCCAATTTATGTGCAAACAAAATCAGATAAACGCAGTTAATAAGCCCGACGATTTAAGTCCGGGAGTATTAGGAATAGACAGGAATATGAAACACAGGAAGTGAAAAGGTTTACTCACAAACTGCTCGATCCCATGTCCTCCAAGAGCCGAATCAATCACCACTTTCACACGCGATCACCGTAGGGAGTCGAATTTATTTGGTTCGTTTCTTTCCGCGTCCGCGTAGAGTCGGTTTTCGAGTGAAACGCTACTTTTTCGTGAGACCGATTTTGGGGTTCTTCACGAGCGTAGTTTTCGTGAAAATCGCGGAAAATCCACAAGGCTGCGCCAGACTTGTACGGGAAAGCGTGAAAAGCCTTTTTAAAAACACGAAAATTAATTTGATATAAAGTATTTACTGTTCAAGATGTTATTCGTACAATGGATTGATTCAGACTGGCTCTCCAGTCACTATAATCTATCGGAGTCCAGACGCAACGTCCGCAAAATGCACACCTGAGACCGTGCGTGGGCGCAGGTATGCAGTGCTTATGCAGCACTAAATATACTATTGTTAGTGGAAGTTGCGACCATAACTAGGTTCTACATAATTGGGTAATATTTACCAAGATTTCTAACACAGGTTTATGAAGAACGAGATAAATTGAGAAAGTGAGTTAGAGTGAGGGAAATATTATAGTTTCTCTCACTCACACTCGGTGTATGAAGTATAGTATGGTAGGACTTTTACTACCCCTCTTCATACTTCGCTATTTTAAAGGTAATTGAATCCACGTGGCTGAATACCATAATTTGAAACAATTATCTAGTAGTTTTTTAACCGACTTTAAATACGAAGGAGGTTCTCAATTCCGTTATTAGTAAATTTTGTTCGTAATTTCAAAACTGTACCTCTTAAATAAAAATAAAATCCTTTAATAGAATAAGCACATCAAGGCCTTTAAATAACACCCTATTTACCTGTGTAAATTTTTTTTTTACAAAAACGTTTTAATTAGAGACTTCGCTACAATTTTTCTGTATAATATAGATATTTTTCTTTACTATATCAAAATGTAGGGCTTCTTATTTTGAAAACTGCAGAAGTAAGGGGGTTCGGTATCGGTCGTTTTTTTGGAAGATTTTCATCATAAATTCAAAATTGTGCGAAAAAAATGTTATTTGAAGCTGTTCAAATAAAGCTTTTTCATATGACACCCCACTCGACGTAGCCAACCCCCCTTTTATTTTTCATTTTGCACCCTTTGGGGAAGAACAGAAATATATTACACACTTGGTGCATTTTACATCTATACCAATTTTCAAGACGGTAGCTCATATAGTTCCTGAAATAATCAGCTAAGACAGACGGACGGACGGATGGACAAATCGGCACCTTAGGGGTTCGTTTACCGGTTAGGTCACGTCACCCTAAAAATGAATACCTATCTACCTACTACATTTACATAAACATGTTAACAACAAGCATGTCTGGAACGTGTGAAAATCGTACCTATAAAGTAGATTTTCTTTGGAAATATATAAAAGTGAAAATTTTAGAACTATCCCATCAAAAATAATTTCATTTTTGATTTTGTTTTGAAAGCCTTTTCAAATACATGCATGATTGATGATCGAATGTTTGTTTACTAATGCAAAACGCTCAAGTGCTTTTGATTGATGAGTAGTTTCCCAGTTGAGATTTAAATAGTTTTTGTTATTGTTAAGTGTTAATGCCTTGTAACTCTCTCCTTTTTGTATTTATTATAATGTTTGTACAACCATGCTGGGATGTAACAAGATGCCAGAGAGTAAAAACTTTTATGATTGTATGACTGAGCAAGGCTAAAAATCAAATAAACAAATAGACGTGTAATTAGTAGATATTCATAATGATTTCCATTAAATTTATCGTTAAGCTGCAACCATGCTGGGATGTAACAAGAGAACAAGATGCCAGAGAGTAAAAACTTTTATTATTATTTGACTGAGCAAGGCTAAAAATCAAATAAACAAATAGACGTGTAATTAGTAGATATTCTTAATGATTTCCATTAAATTTATCGTTAAGCAGTCTCTTTCCTTTATGTAGGCATGTACTTATTATTTAATTAGTATGTATGTATCATCATCATCATCATCATCATCAGCCTATAGCAGTCCACTGCTGGACACAGGCCTCCCCCAATGTGCGCCACTATGTATGTATGTGATAGTATATTATGTAAATATACTCCAAATAATAGATAAATATGTGTATATGACCACGTGGGATATGATTTTGTTAAAACACACAAGCTTGTATTATAACGAAGTACTGTTAAGTATACCTATGATAGATTATTTTAAAGAAATACTCCAATTAATAAAGGTACAGGTACTGGTAATGTAATATAAATATAATCACTTAAGAGAAGGGCTTGTGTTATGAAATGTTCGAAGTTAGTTATTATATAGGATCTGTTTATGTATTAAGCTTAAATACCATTCAGTGTTGTAAACAACATTGAATGGTAAAGGTATTTATAACCTTAAAACACTGCCTATTGTAATCCTAACCTATATAACTATGTGATTCGTAGTACATAGGTACGTTTCAGTGTTTGTAAGTCGACATTTACCCTTGTGTCAAGCTAATTATGGAGAAATAATGGTCGGGACTTATCCCTTTTCATTTTTGTAAAACACGTGGTTGCTAAAGCACGTGGTCGACCGACTTGTTTACTCGTTGCTATAAAAGCACTGCCGCCCTGGGAGCGGGACTCATTCTGTTGTCGACTGTCGGACCGGACGGAGCTCTGGCACCTCTATAGCAATAAAAACTAAGTACCTAATCGTTAAGTCCTGATCAATGACGTTGTGTATTCCTAGGTTGTATGTTGTGTATTATGTAATACATAACGTTATATATTATATACTTGATAAGTAAATGGAATACACAACGTAATGTTTGTTATGTATAACGTTATATACCTTATATATTACATAACAAATAAGTATATAAGTAAATTTAATACGTAATGTAAATGTTTGTTACAAGGTCAAACATTTGCATTATATACTTGTGTGTTAACGATTGAATTTGTTATTTTATACAAGAAACTGTAATGAAAACGTTGAAAAGAATATACCGGGCAGAGTTTCTTGCCAATTCTTCTCTGCCTGGCCACGTTCCGAATTGGCGGTAAATTAAAGAATATTGACGTATCAAGGTTTTCTTATTTAATGAGGTTATCCTTCTCCTTTCAGTTCCAGTGTTATATATAAGTGAGCTGGTGGAAAGTATATAAGTTTCAAATAACTGGCTACACGTTTAATTGGAGTTTCAGTTACTTGCTTTGCTAAATATATATTTACCTAACGCCCCAAGCTTTATTTATAGGTTTTAGTGTAGTGCTAGTTAAGCTATATTAACACTAAATCGCTAAAGATGGCCTATTAGTTTCCCTTCAAAGCTTATATACAATGATTGGTACCTTTTATGTTTTCTATTTTATTGTTTTATGTTTTATATATATATATGTGAAAATTCTATCATATGCATATTACCATTAAGGATATTATATTTATGTATTATTATAAACAAATTACAATCACAAGGGATAAATTTGTGTTTATTGATATTTTTACCATCGTCTGCTACAGTCTTATAAATCCAGTCCATCCAAAGGTTGTCTGGAAGAGATCACTCTAAGCGATAAGACCCCCCTTTGTACTTTCAGTATAAGTTATTATTTGTTTTGTGCTTTATATTTAATTTGGTGTACGTACAATAAAGAGTTATATATCTGATCTACTTAGAGACAATATGAATTTGAGTTCATCATCATCATCAACCACCTAAACTTAGTAAGAAGTCCACTGATTAACATAAGTCTCCCTCAAGGATTTTCGCGAAAAACGGTCTTAAGCCCTCTTCATCCACCGATTTCCTGCAATCTTGACGATTTCCATGTCACTGTCTTACAGTTCAGGACTTGGAGTCAGACTTTGAGTTAGTTATTGCTTATTTTAGCCATAGAGATTGGAAAATGGAATATACTTTTGTTTGGATCAATAATAAATGCATATCTTATTAATATATTTATCCCCATAATGTAAACTCTGCATTGTTTGAAGCTGTGTAATAGTGTCCAGCATTATTTATCAAGACTGACTCCTTGATAGCCTCAGGTTTTGATTACAAACAGAAACTAATGACGATATTTAGTTACAGACCGGTTATAGCGAGCGCAACTTTAAAATCTTTACAAAACTTAGTTCATTATGTACCTGATATGAAAAGTTTCGAGTAGAACCTAGAACCCAATACCATGACAGACAGGGGTCGTGGGTAGCTTAACTTTGGATTGAGTTCATTTTCCGAAGTAGATACCAAAACTTACGTCACGTCCCAAAAAAACGCATCACTTCTTAAGATATCCATACCTTTTTAGAGTTTCGGTACCTACTTACAGAATGGGACCCTATTACTTAGCATGTACTGTCCGTCGTACCGTTTGCATGTCTTTAAAAAGGACCATAAAAGGTGGTGATTTGTATTTTTACACTATGTATTAGGTTTATAAAGTTTATAATGGCAGATTACCTAGCAAATAACAAAAAAAGTATGAAACAATAACAATAGAAGCTTATTTATTTAAGAAATATGTCACGTTTAACTTTCCCAAACAATTATAAATTACGCCTTGGTTACTGAACCCTCATGACTCGAGTCATACTCGCGTTTGCCCGGTTTTATTTCATATTAGGTATATCTGACACAGCAACGTTCGCAAATTACAAGTTAATTGTAGTGTAGTCACATTATCGGTTCCTTCAGTACGGAGTTGGTGACGAGATATTGTTGGATTCGAAATATATAGGTAGAGATACCTATAGTATCTCTAGAATCCAATTCCTTCATAATCATCTGACCACTTAGATATAGATAGATAGATAACCTGGTGGTCTGCCTTGTCTATCGGCAAATAATAAAGATCACCGTACTTAGGTAAGTACTGATAATGTGAGTTCTCTACAATCCTATCATAATAAAAGCTAACATTTAAATAAATAGTCCTTAGTCACAACAAATCACTGAATCAGATAGGTTAATTAGGTACTTAATAATCGTGAAACTTTGAAAAGTTATTCCGACTTCAACATTCCCAGACACTGTCTAAGTTTAATAAGGTTTCTTACCCTACACTACCGAAATAAATGCCCTCGCTTGTTGCTAGAAGCCAAAGATATTTTGTGGGATGCAAATTCCCAGATTTTGAAACAATATTCCTGTCCTAGTAAGATTAGTGACCTCTGTGGCGCAGTGGGCGAAGGTCCGCCTGTGACGCAGAAGGTGCGGGTTCGATTCCCGCTGCGGGACAAATGTTTGCATGTTCTGCAGATATTTGTCTTGGGTCTGGGTGTTTTCTATGTATGATATGTATGTATTTACAAAAAAAATATGTATCTATGTAGTATATCAATCATGTGGTTCCCATAATACAAGCGCTCTGCTTAGTTTGGGGCTACATGATGCTGTGTGATAACGTCCAGGATTATTTATTTATTTATTTTATTTATATTAATAGCCTGTAAAATATCGTTAGAACGCACGATAAACATGAGTTTTCTGTGAATAAATAGGTAGAAGTGAGAATTAATCAATAGGGAATGGCTCCCGTAGACAGGTCTCATTTCACGTGCGTCGATAGATAGAACTAAAATACATTATATACAGGGTGGGGCAAAGGGTTACTTCAATGAGGGCAGCTACCTTTTCTTTTGTAGTTAGAAGGTTTTGTTCTTAGAAAGTACAGTAGTGAGGTTTACTTTGAAGAAAACAACAATTGCATTTACGAAATTTGAAAAAATGAACAGTCCGCCTAGAAAATTACATTTGTCAAAAAAACAAGTTGGTCTCAATCGACTCTATAAATAAATAAATAAATAAGTAAAATTATTTTATTTCAGACAACATAATCCATATGCACACAAACTTACAAACTAATAAAACCAATTGATTAAGATGAAAGCAAATATATGTATTTGTAACTGAAGTCTTACATAATGAACAAGGAACACAAACAATAACATTATTAATACACCTTCCCCACTAAGCAATACCACGTGGGAGAGATGATCCTACCAGCTATAGTTTGTCGGAAGGTATTGCGGCTGTCACGTACTCTGCACTCAGGGATGCAGTCTCCTTACGGTGGATTGCATGACCCAAAAGAAACACTTTTCCAAAAATAACTTACAAAAAAAACTTAAGATTTCGCAAAAATTAAAAAAAAGTTTTCCATACAATTTCTATGAAGCGTCATTCATCTAACTAGAGAAGAAAAGGTGGCTGCCCTCAATGAGGTAAAATTTTGCACCACCCACTTTTTTGTATAGGTTTATCTAACATGTATAAAAAAATCTATTTCTTATAATAAGCTGATAAATAGTTATGTAATTTACGTATTACGATAGAAACAATATAAATGGTGAGTTTGAATTCGTATGTTATTTCGAAAAGGGGTGATTTAAGCCACACTTATCCACAAGTTAGACGGCCCATTTGGCGCGGTGGGTGAAGGTCCGCCTGAGACGCAGAAGGTTGCGGGTTCGATTCCCGCCGCGGGACCAATGTGAAGACATGTGTCTCAGGTCTGGGTGTTTTCTATGTATATTATGTATGTATTTACAAATAAAAATTATATACTTTAGTATTTTATCAGTCTTGTGGTTCCCATAATACAAGCTCTGCTTAGTTTGGGGCTACATGATGCTGTGTGATAGTGTTCAGCATTATTATTATTGAGTTCAATTCAAAAAATATCTCTAAACTTCAAGCTTTACTTTGAGTTGTGTGTGGCAGCCCTAAAATTAAGGCAAAAATACATTTATCATCAATTATCATCATCAAGTCAAGGCTAAACTTCAATAAGATCAGTTCGCTGTGCTGGGACTGCCTCACATATTTTTGAGTTATATTATGGTGTAATTCAAAGTCACTAAGTATAATCGACGATAGAAATATTTTAATAAAATCATCAATCAAATTGAACCTAGTTCGTTAAATAGTATGTGCCTATGTACTGTAGGGCTATCAAAACACGAACACGTTTTGAACGAACTTCCAGACTACCAGACTATTGGCGAGAAGCCGCAAAAGCACCTGAAAAGCGTGAATATGTATGGTTTATCGCCTTCTCGTTCATCATGTCCCCCGGGACATTATGAAAAACTTCTGAACGTGCCCCAAAATATGTCACAAATTATTTATCATGGCGAACCGGTTATGTTCCACTGGTGGGCAAAGGCCTTCCCACGATCACTCCAGTCATTTCGATGTTGAGCTACTCACTTACATACCCACTCTCTCAAATAATAAATAAAATATAAATAAAAAGCCTTTTGTTTCTTGCTAAATATGTACAGTAATAACAGAAAAATAAAGGAAGACATAAGTTGTTCAGTACCGACCGAAAAAGTAGCTTCATGCAGATTATAGATTTTTCCCCTTTTTTGTTATTAAGGTTTAAACAATTCTTATTCTCCTGCAAGAACCCTTTCGCAGCCTTATCCAAAGAAAGATTTTATCAAATACCCATCCAAAACATTTGGTTGTATTGATGACGATTTCGTGCGAAAGTAGGTACGACGTAGGTAATTTACAAGTTGCAATTTATGAGACGGAAAAGCTTTGAACTTTTGCTCATTGTGGGTTCTTAAAAATAATAGAAATGTCTTCCAATTTAAAATTTCCAGGACAGAAAAATGGAACGTAAATGGAAGACGAGGCTTTTTTTCCTAAGTTGGTCGTATTTTTTAAAGGTTCTGAAGGATTTCTTCATGTTCCTTGTAGGTAAGTACTTAGAATAACAATAGTAACAAACTGGTTAAAAATCAATGCCGAGCAGAGGTTTTTGTCAATTCTTCTCTGTTTGATCGAGTTACGAACTGGTGTAAATTAAAAAGTTAACGATTTAAAGGGTTCCTTAAGGTTATACTTGAATAAAAAAATAAGTTTCAAGTGAGTGACTTACTATATACCTAGATACTACTTATATGATTACTATGTAGCTTCTACTTGTGTCTTCATGTTGTCAAATATTTTGTTTATATCCTTCGGTAAAAATACTTTTTCTGGATTAATGGGACCCCATGTCCCTTACTGTAATTACCCTTGACAACGGGCATGCTGTATTTCATGATGATTGATTGATTAGTTAACACGTTGACTGCAGGCCTTGGACATGACGCTACGCACTAAGCAAAGCGGGCCGCTCAGAACAAGTGTATTTTTAGCTCTCAAAGCTTTATTATACGGCGAGAAAGAGTACGTAACAAACAAACAAACTCAATTTCGTATTTATAAGTAAAATAAAGTTTGAATAAGATTATTTTACACACCTATTCATTTTATAATATTACAGCCACGTACAACCAAACTTACTTCTTTAGTTATAGAATTTCAGATTTTATTACAACTCTAGCCTCAAAAGTCGATACACAAAAAATATTTTAAAAATCGATGTAACTTGATTTCCTTTGAATTTACAATAATCATTTATTCAAAATCTATTGAAGAACAATGTAAAGGTAGATTGACATTGAAGAAACAAATAGCGGATATAATTTTAATCAACTACTTACCTAATTATCAAATAAATACTTAAAACGACATATAAATACGAAAACATAATTGTAATCCAACTTTTTATCATAGTCATAAAAAGTCTGATTGACAAGCCACGATTTTAATTTCGTTTTAAATTGAACTCAATTTAAGACAAACGCACGAATGAGTCGTGCGTGGATCATCCCATCTGGTATTGCTCTTATGTATGAACAAAACTCCAGATCCTATATTAAAATCCACACCTGTAATTAAAGAATAATAATATAAATAATAATAATGTGCGCATCACCACGAGCTCGAAACGGTGAAGGAACCGGCATGCCCTCGAACTAAAAAAGTTCGAAAGTGCTAGGTTAGTGTTCTAATAAAAAAGCGGCAATGGGCTTGCAACCTATCACGTGGGATGCTAGCTGCTTGCAAAAAGTGGGTATGTATCGAACGTAAAGTTTGGACTTGCCTCTGACTACCCCCTTTAGGATATCCTCAATAGATTTGCGTACTGAGCAATATCTAAAGATATCCAAAATGGGGAAAAGTCGTGAAGATGTATAATAGTGCTTCAGCATCATAGCGTCCAGCATTATTTTTTTATTTAATAAATGAACGCACATCACATTCCACGTGACATTCAGCAAGCCTGATTGGATACGCATGTCAATCGCGCGATTAACTCGCGCGAGCAAAACTCCCATCTGGGAAGGCTCAAAAAGCTTTAAAAGTTGGGATCGTTACCAGTCAGAGTACTAGTAGCGACATCTTATGAAGGGATAATGATCCACATCTGCTTTCATTTTAGCTGTGGAGGGAAAACACCTTTTAAAATAGGCATTTATAAACAGCGCCATCTCTTGATTATATTACAAACTGAATTACGTTGTAGTACCGTACTGCCGCAGTGGCACACATGCTTGGTGGCACCACCAGTACTTTAAATCAGGCAGACGGACAGTGAAGAGTTAGTAATTGGGTTTCCAATTTTACCCTTTGGGTACATAACCCTAAAAATTAATTAAATAGAAATGTCAAATTATGGCACAGTGGCACAGTTAAATCCCCTGACCGCGGACGGGCAGCAGCGTCTGCGGTGCGAGAAACTGTGCCTTGCGATCCCCAACCCGCATGCCCAGCGTGGCATGGATTATGGGCATATCCACCTTCTTATAGGGGAGTCCTATGTCCAGCAGTGGACTGAATAGGCTGGTGTTGTTGTCAAATTAAGTTTGTGCGAGGACCACAAAAAACTACGATACAGAACTCAAAAATTTGGACAAAACGAAAATCTTTTTATGGAAACAACTCGTATCTACACTTTGTTTTCTCGGTTTTAGTGTCAGTCATTTCTATTTACTACGCAAATGCGTATAAAAAATAATGTATAACGAAACGGGGTAGAAGTTGATTACGACTAATTCTACCCCGCTTGGTTCCCACTGCATTGACCCAACTACTAAACAAAGGTTGTGCAAATTATGGTGTCGATGTCGCCAAGCAATTGCTTTCGGCAAAAGTGGGGCCTGACAGACTCTGCGCTCTACGAAGGTGGTGAAGAGATGATGGAGCACATCATCCTACACTGGACTATCTATATCTATTAGTAGTAGTAGAGCTCTTTGTGAAGGGCTCGTCTGGTGTGAAGTACTGCCACCATGCCTATTTCTGCCGTGAAGCAGCTGTGCTGTATTTTGGTTTGAAGGGTGTGGGTACCGGTGAAATTACAGGCACAAGAGGCTTATCATCTTCAAATACAAAATACAACAAATACAAATACAAATATTTTTATTACCAGAAAAATTCAAAAATACATGATACAGTGATACCAGTGGACCCCGCACTAGGGCTAGCCTGTGTCGCGGGAGACCGAAATACAAATCAGATTTCCAAACATAAGATAGAATTTAGAACACTAGGTACAGGACTACTATAAATATAAGGTAGGTAACGAAAATCTATATACTGAAAGAACAAAGAAGGCTAAATAAATAAATATTAAATACAGAAATTAAATTAAAATAAAATATAATAAAAACACAAATGGGCTACTGTTAGGACGAAAGTTATAACGTTCATGCCTCAAGTTGATGAACACAGGGCGTTTCAAAACGTGATCTACGATGCAATGCTTTGTGATAAGTAATGGTTACCACTTAACATCAGGAACCATGGGCTTGTTCCATCTTCAAGTACTAAAAAAAATCTGGTGAACCTTAGTCGTGAAGCAGCCACTTATCTTTTGCCCATCGAGATAATATGTAATTGCCATACAAATTATTTTAATTGTAAAATTTTGTTTAAGTTGCAGTTGTTAGGATTAGGATTTCATTGGTAATGCCTTACGTCATACATTACATTATATTAAATACTAAATAGTAGGTACTTATGTAGATTGTTAGGTACTTTCGGAGTCTGATGTAAAAGCATTGTTGGTTTTAAAACTCTACCAAAATCTTTGAAAAAAAAATTGATAGCTTTTCACTTCCGGACAAAGTGTACATATCCGTTTGTCCCTTTTTAGTCTCACAGCAGATGCAGCCGGATATCAAAAAGAATAATTTCCCTTTTTTATGTTCTATTATTTAAATAGGCAAGTAATAATAATAAGTTACGGCATTACGCGTTCAAAGGTTGCGTGCTAACGTTAAAAATGTAAAGTAAATATGCATTATGCTTGTTGTTATATTGTAAATTGCGTTTATCAGATACTGTGAGAATGAATATCTATAATAAAATAGCAGTTACTGTTGTAAGTAATTTGTCAAATAAATATTGAAATTAGTAAAACCTCCTTAAAATCAGTCTAATATAATTAAAAATTTTACAGATTAAATATTATGTTAATAATTGATTATGTAATTTTTAGTAACATATTTTAAATAAATAACAATTATTTTTGATATAAAACAATTATTTTTGATACAAAATAATTGTTACCGGAAGCTATTTTGAAGTAGCCTAAAACTGAAATTCATGTGTTGTACTTTGCAGATAAAATTAAATCGTTATTATTTTTCAAAGGTATTTTTCTGATTTAATAACATTTTATTTGAGGTATAAAATGTTATTAAAGTAGTCAGAGGTGGTACAGAGGGAAAGTGTATTGAAGGTAGTCAGGGAGTCCGAGGCGGTGGATTCTGACATTCTGGTTCGAACTTCGAGAAGGGAAAGACGTCCCGCTCTGCACCCTGTTGATATTATTCGGCTTTGACTACACCTCCATTTGCTGCAAATGAGCTAAGTAACTTGAATATGTTTTTCGGCCTCGACAATATTTTAAGGTTATTTTGTAAACTAACATTCTAGCCCTAATTGCATAAACATAAAGGAAAGTTTTAACATGTTTTATTGAAGTAAAATGATTTATAATAGTATTTCGTTATCTTAAATTCACTTCTTCTCATACGTTCATAAGTTAAATATTATTAAGCAATAATTTAATACTATTAAGTTAGCTACGCCGTAGACACGCTACGGCGTAGCAAAAGGAAAATAATGAAAATATATCTAGAACGAGAATTTTATAAAGAACAGGCTACGTTTACGTAAACTACCTACTAATTTAAGTAAAAAACAAAAAGGAGGGCCATTGTTTTTTGTATTTGTATTTATTCAAAACATTACAACTATTATTACAGGTCAGAACTAATACAATAGTGTAGTCATCAAAATAATCTTTAAAACTAATAATTTGAGTAAATCTATTTGCAAAATAATAAATACACTTATCAGTAAATTCAATAAAACAATAATACACATAAATAATTAACAATGTCCATCAGCAAAATAAACCAGTAAAAAATTTTAATACTACACTAAATTCAATAAAAAAATATTAAAAAATTAATAACTACAAATGTCAATCAGTAAAATAAACCAATAAAAAATAAATGTTGAAAATGTTGGAAAAAAAGTCAAGCCGCCTGAGAGCTTTCATCGAAAACGCTGCCGCCCTTTGAGAATAACGATATAAAACTACCCGTGCGAAGCCGGGACGCTAGTAAAAAATAAACTTAACATATCCAATAATTCACACAACGTTGCGTTTTATTAATCAAATCTCATATGGCGGATGAACTTTTGATTTTCAAAGCACATAAATGGATCTAAAAGGGCATTAGAGCGACAAGTAGGATTAATTGGGAATCTGAAACTATAGATATGTCTGATAAAGGATTATAAAAATACGTAATTCATTACAAAGAATTAATCACCAGAACCTCGTTACGAAGCTCAATCTGTTGGACTCGTCAAAACAAATCATAAGAGCCCAAACTCGAAAGGCTTCTAACAGCAACATAAGAGTTCCACTATTCACCTCCTCCTGCCACAAACGAACACAAACTCTTGGTTACAAAATCTGCTTAATTAAAGATCAGAAACTGGTAGCATCGGGAATTCTAGAGCAATGTTTCCACCAACCCAGAGTCCTTCTCCGTTATTTTAAGGAGTGGGGCTGGCTCACAATACACTCCAATGCTGGATGTCAGTGCAGAACTTTTTCCCCCACTTCAAATTAGAGTAAGAATTATCCATCCCCTAGCTCTAGTAGATCACGTTTTTTTGGAATGAGCTCTACGATGCAACACCCTCGTTTCATTCATCCGAACTACATAGGTACTGGTATACCTACAAAGTTTCATTTTGATACTTTCGATACGACAATTGATAAAATTGATTTCTAAGATTTTATTACATTGTTAGTCACAAGTGATTTGACAAGTTTTATTTTTATTTTATTTTTATTTATTTGGTACAATAAACAGTTACAATATAAAGGTAGGTAGTAAAGATTTTATACAATGAAGACTTAATAATAATGTAACCCACGACTTTGGACTCAGATTAGTAATACAAATTTAAAATTTATGAAAACTTACGCTAGAGGCTATTGACAGCTACTACAGTAATAATAATAGATGTAAAGACTAAAATAGTTATATAATGTAAATGGAATGGTTTAGCTGCAACAATCATAGTAAATAAATTAAAAAAAGAGTTAATCAAAGAAATAACAGACCTAAGATTGTTTAAGCTAAGTTTGTTTGACAAACGAAATTTTTACGTCAAGCCAGAAGGTGTGTAGACCTCAGTGTTGACCAAAAACTTATTTATTTCTCTGTCGCCTCGTGTTATTCATATCTAATAAAAGAATCCGCCCGACCCCAGAAATATCACCTCTTCAATAGATAATTGAAAAAACGAAAGTTGTTTTTTTATTCTTATATTTGATAACGAAAGTTGAAATAACTTTATTACTTATTCAGAATAAGAACCAAGATAGGTAGTTCATTACTTACTAATTGTACTTAGATTATTTTTTGTTTTGCTATTATATTTCGTCTTTACAGACATCTCGGTCTAAGCCTACAACAAATAGATACATCAGCATATAAGGTACAGTTACCTACTACAATTACCTACAGAGAAATGTGTTCCTAAGTATCCCTCGTCACCTTATCTATTGTTATCCTAAGACATACCTACAATATGACCCTGACGTAAGACGATTCCGCCTGTTTTCAGGTTTCCAAACCCAAAGGGTAAAAACGGGACCCTATTACTATGACTCTATTGTCCATCTGTCTGTCTTACTCCAGGCTGTATCCCATGAACCGTGATAGTTACATAGTTAAAATGCATATAAGTTCACAAATGATGTGTTTCTGTGGCCGCTATAGCAACAATTACTATTAACAGATTAAAATATTTTTTTAAAGTTGGCCCATATAACGGTTCGGAACCCTTCGTCTGCGAGTACAACTCGCACTTGGCCCGTTTTTTATATTTTTTTTGTATGTAGCTCCCGCCCGCAGCTTCACTCGCATTAAAGTTATTTTATTCGGGAACTTTTTTGATTAAATGTATCCTATAGCCTTTTCTGTACCACTTACAAAGTGTATGCGAAATTTCATGTTGATCGGTTGAGTAGTTAGGACGTGAAAGCATAACAAAAACAAATAAGTATACCTATCTTCTCTCTTTCGCATTTATAATATAACTTATGATTGGGATTTACTTCCTCAAAATATAGAATACAGCAACAAAAAGCTACACAAAACATCCGTTTACAATCGTTTCTTCATTTCCTAAGTGCTGCGTCAAAATATTTTGTGTTTCAAGCCTTTTAAACGTGAAACAATCCTGATATATTTTGATACATAGAAACTAACAAAGAATACATAGAAACTTTTAGACATTCAATGATCTTTCATCATCGTCATCATCATCAGCTTATAGCAGTCCACTGCTGGATTAGGCCTCGCCTAATGAGCGCGATTGCGCCCTGTCCTCAGCTCGACGCATCCAGCTTTTATTAATAAATAATCTTTGATTCGGTCAAACTCTATGAATGTTGTAGTGTAATCTCGATGAATCTGCAATCAATGAGTTTTCGAAGTAGGTAGATACCTACTTTGAAACCCTATGTGTAACTCGTGGCCCACAACGGAAACCCATCCAATTGGTACAAATGACTCTAGATCATTATTCCTAATTAATGGCACAATAAAGTGGCGTGAAACCACCGAGATAGTACTTCATAGAGTAACAGTCTCCAAGTGAAAACTGTCAAAAAATCGTCCGTGCGTCGTTGACAATGTTGACAAACATAGGTAATGTGGCATTTTGATGTTAATTTACATACGAGTAAACAAGAAAATGAAACATTCACTAATTTAGACCTTAGGTCGCTTAAAAAGTGTACACGGTAGACGCAATACCTAGGCAGCGTGCGCCGAGTTTTGGTGCGGATATTTTTTTCCACGTTTGTGGCTCTAGATTATACTATCTCCATGCGTGAGATAGATGATTTATCGTAACAAATCTTTCGTTTTCCGGGGTTGGGTCAGGCGGCTAACGAGCCTCCGAGCGAGCGAGTGTACGCGCATTGAACCTGATTTAAGTGAGGACGAAGGACAAGCTGCTAACAACCGGGGACTAATTGTGTTGTATTTCATGTATCTAATACTAGCATGGCTACACTCTGCAGGCAGTAGTATATATCTATCTAAGCTAGTACTAGGTATCTTTAGGTACTTGTGTTAACTTAAACTGTGACTAAGTACGAGTACAGCATAGTTTTCCTACAGGTGTAAGGGATTCCAACCTCCATATCTTTGGAATTCAAGCCAACCACATTTGCCCGTGATGCACCCTGCTGTATCTGTAACGGGGCTCTGGCGGCCTACTGATTTTGGCATAGCACAGCCTAACGCCAGCACAGATCTAAATTCCCTGACCGCCAATGGGCAGCAGTGTCGGCGGTGCGAGAAGCTGCGCACTGCGATCACCAACCTGCATACCTAGCATTGGGATTATGGGCATATCCCTCTTTATTAGGGGATGCCTATGTCCAGCAGTGGAATTATATAGGCAGGTGTGGTATGGTGTTAACTATTATAAATCAACTAAATTCAATTTTTAACATAGTAGATGTATTTCTTAGGTATAACCTTTCAACAAAGAGGTCCTATCAGGTATGAGATGACCATAATAACAGGGTTATGGGTTCACATGAGCTTTACATCTATCAGGGCACTTGGTAGTATATATATACTAAGCTTAATCTGAACTATGCTTTTGCACACATTTCAGGCAAAATTCCCAAAAAGTACGACTCCGGCAGGATTTGAAAGCAGCAATGTTTCCCCTATTGGTAGAGCCAACTGCGCTTAACCGAAAATTTTGTCAAGGTGTGGAGTTGCCGCGATAGCGCAGTTGCTAGCGCGTCCTGGTATTAATCCGAAGGTCCGCAACCTTCGTTTAAATCTCACCAGAGTCGAAAGGCTATACCCGTGTAAGGGAACAAAATATGCCCCTGACGTTATCAGCCAATGAATACATCCTATGTATTGGTAATAATGCTAGTTATTAATCTGCCAAGTTTTATGTCATAATTATTGACAGTTTCCTTGCAATGTCACTTGAAAGTTTTTTTTATTTTTCTAAATATCTTGAAAACTACTGATCCGTTTCTTTTGTGATTAACGTATGTTGTTAATGGCTTGAAGAGGAATAAATTCGCAAAAAACAAGACGTCTCTAGGTCAACATTAACTTGGTCATTTTTGATGTCAAATATTTCAAACTTTTTTTTTGACTCTTGTGACTCAGCGACACCCACCATTTTTTTTACACTGATGTGACATCTTTTTCTGTACAAATATATATTGGTCTGAAATTAATCGGCTTGGAGCAACATGGTGATTTATTAATTTTGAGTATACCGGCCTAGTACATCACCAAGGTATACACGTACCACGAGTATAATTGATATTTTATATAAATCTTCATTAATCTACAGATTATTTAAGCGGACTATAGGTCCGTTATGGTACTCCATAACGAACCTATAGTCCGCTTAAATAATATACTCATTCTAGGGATTCACTATCTTGAATCTACATTAAAAGTCGATTTAAAATGAAAATGTTGTATTTATTAATCAACAATACAAAACAAATGTAAAACCTCTAATAAGATAGACCTATCCACCCTCATCAGTCATAAGGTGAAAAAATGGATACACAATAACTATAACATAAAATAAATCCTAATCTTCGTCACTATCTTCGTTTATTGTGACATTCGTGTCATTTAGAAAAAGTGAGCTCAACTTTTCATTGGGCCGAGGTATTTTCGACAAGTACCTACCATATGATAAATAGTATATAACAGCTGCTACGTGAGAAGAGCAACCTACTGTTCTTAGACCATTTGCAAATCACACTTACACAACAATACTGTTCTATACTATTTATTCCTAAAACCGGTGGGTTATATTTTATAAAACATTTATACACCTTTTTAGATATATGTTGAGAATGAATCTGTACTTTTAAAATAGAGGTTTGTTCCTTAACGTAAGCCATATTTAAGGTACCGTCTTCATTGAGAACCTCCCCTAATTAGCAAATAGCCTGTCCGAATTGATATGTTCCTGTAAATAATACTTTCCATTCAGTTTCTGTCAACTCTGGGAAATCTTTGACGGAATTAGATAAAAAACATTGAAACGGAAGATTTTTTCGACACCAACCTTTGTTGTGTACCAGTTGTGCTAATTCATTTTCTTCGCCTTGTTTTAAAAAAAAGTGTTTAAAAAAAACAGTAAATGTCCTAATCTGTAGAATAATGAAGATTTATATAAAATATCAATTATACTCGTAGTACGTGTATACCTTGGTGATATACTAGGCCGGTATACTCAAAATTAAAAAATCACCATGTTGCTCCAAGCCAATTGATTTCAGACCAATATATATTTGTACAGAAAAAGATGTCACATCAGTGTAAAAAAAATGGTGGGTGTCGCTGAGTCACAAGTGTCAAAAAAAAAAGTTTGAAATATTTGACATCAAAAATGACCAAGTTAATGTTGACCTAGAGACGTCTTGTTTTTTGCGAATTTATTGCTCTTCAAGCCATTAACAACATACGTTAATCACAAAAGAAACGGATCCGTAGTTTTCAAGATATTTAGAAAAATAAAAAAAACTTTCAAGTGACATTGCAAGGAAACTGTCAATAATTATGACATAAAACTTGGCAGATTCATAACTAGCATTATTACCAATACATAGGATGTATTCATTGGCTGATAACGTCAGGGGCATATTTTGTTCCCTTACACGGGTATAGCCTTTTTGTGATATTATAAAACCTTAAGTTTATAAACTCGTGATCAGAGGCGGAAACATCTGCAAGCGTTATTAATTTGAACATTACCACCGCCAAAACCCTTGGCATGACAACACGTATTCCATCGTGATTTAACTGTGCATAAAGAGTTCAACCAACACTCTATCCTTAGAGAACCGAAATAAATAAGAGTATTTACTTCGATACAAATCGAGTGTAACAATGCCAGTACCCACTAAAACGTCGAGCCCAACAATAGAATCGTTTATTGCAAATGTACAACGGGAACTTTTAGAGTTTGTATTCTTGTAGTCTTTCTTGAAACGTATTCCTGACTTACATTAGGTTTAGGCTTTTTATGCGTAGACCAATCTCAACTATAGAATATTTCAACAACAACAACCCAGCAAAAAAACTGAAACATAAAGACACTCTAAAAACACATTGCTAAAACCATTGAATCCAGGACTTTCTGCATCATAGAAAGACAAAGATTTTGCGCAAACTCTGGAAATAAGCTTTCCATATTTTAAAGAATGCATAAAATAAGTAACGCTTCGACGTCACCGCTGTGACCGCAAAAAAAAGAGTGGCTGGCTCGTCCTTGCACAAAGAATTTCTGTGGCCCACAAGATAACCACCAAGCTGTATCCTTCCACCCTATAAACCAACGGTCTAATTTTGTCATACAATTTAACTTTACTCTAGAGGCCAATACACACGCTCGTTCTATAAAATAGGGCCACGCCAACTGAATACCTAATTTTTTGCAGCTAGGTCCAAAATGTGTTGATCTAAACATAATTAAAATTAATATAGGTACTCCTATCCAGTAAAGATAATAGTTTTGACATATGAGCTGCCATCATTACTGATGATAGCATAGTATGAAGAACATAAGGATGTGGTAAGGCGAATTGCGCCGATTCCGCATCATATGCTGAAAATATCCCTAAGTATCTAAGTAACTTATAGGCGCCCTGCACACGTAAAGATCGGACCGCGCATCGGGACTACGTTCCAAACCGCAGTCCGATCAGTACGGTTTGGACTGCGGATCAAACTGTCGAGCTAATGGCGCGTAAAGATCGAACCGCGCATCTGGGACTGATCACTGACGTGATGCGCGGTTAAAACTGTGAGATTTGCCTTCGCGTTGACATGCCAGATCGGACTGTCAGCCCCGCGCATCAACAGTGCGGAGTGCGGGTTGGAATGGCGCGTGCTGTTTCCCGCGGTCCGTACTTTACGTGTGCAGGGCGCTATTATCTTCTATCTATAAGTATTTTTGTATCGCAGGATTAATTATTAAATTCTCTCCTCGTTTTAACAGGCCGGCTTAATTAGGTAATTTACGTTCCATGAAACGTATTGTTACAGTATTAATTAATATTTTTGTAAGTAGCTTAGGGCATCATAAGCTATCGAATTAGTTTCTAAAAATATAATCTTTTCCTCTTATTTGATGTAATCGAAACTAGAGTTAAATTTTAAGTTATTTATCATGGAAATAAATAACATAGAATGTTTTTTTTTTTTAAATGCGATACCTACCTAAAGTAAGATTGCATAGTATTATGTTATGTAAATGTAAATATTCAAATAAACATTAAAGTAATTACCAAAATAATGAGAGCTAACTTGATAGTTATTATAATAATTAATGTTTTACAAGCTGACCCGCCCGCAACTTCGTTTGTTACTTGTATACTTGCTTTTACGTGAAATGTTTCTCGAACATGGTTATTTTACGCGGAGTCTTAGATAGGTATCTACGAAATAAAAAGGCCTACCTACCTACCTTACCAATGAAAATCCGGAATAAGTCTGTACTTGTGAAACATGGAAACTATTTTATTATATAGAAAATACCTACTTCGAGTCTACTAAATAATAAATATCAAATTTCGAGGTTAAGAGCTGGCCCATAATAAATAACCAAAAGATAGAATCAAAGATCAGAGTTTCATAAATTAGTAAAAAAATATTTTGCTGGCTTTTATATGTAAACAATTTTATTTAACAAATAAAATACTTAAAAATGAAGGTTGCGGGTTTCATTCCAAAGCAAATTAAGTAAAAAATATTTTTTATTATTATATTATTTTATATATATATATATATATATATATATATAATTATAATATATAATTTGATTTATAATTTAAACGTATTTGTATGAAACCTGGAATATAGATAGTGACCTGCATATGCTACTTTTTATCCCGGTACCACGCGAGCGAAGCCGCGGGCGAAAGCTAGTATATATACATATACTAGCTTTCGCCCGCGGTTTCGCAACATTCATAAAAAAAATCTTATGATTCAATGATTCTACGAACTGCGACCTGAAGAGGTCAATAATAAGGTGTGACATGAAGATGAACAGTATAATTGAGAAAACTGCATCAACTTCGTAACACATGAAATTTAATTTATGCTAATTAGATAGGTACCTACATAAATTAAGGTACTCTATTTTCTATATGAAACACTCACTTAATTGCAAAGTTTTTTTTCGGTCAATAAATTCTTGCGAACTTTCTTATAAATGTTTTAAGTTTTAACTGCCTAATGTTCTTTTGAAAGAAATATATTTCTGTTTCCATCAGGATTCCACTCCGCGAAGTATTTCCTTGCCTTGTTTATTAATTGAATTTTTAATGTTACTTTTTTATTGCTTGCCAACCCTGGATTCATTTCATGTAAATTATATTTTTATTAATATGTAGGTATATTAATAAGTATAAAATGCGTATCAGAGATGCTGGTGCTTTCTGCACGATGGCGCCGCTGAAAAATAGTTCCTACCGCTACTACAGCATACGATCCGACCTTAATGGTGACCTTTTTAATTGTTTCTTAGATTATTTTAAGCTACTATTATAAACCACTGTTTGTTTATTTTTATACAATTTGTGACCCAAATACATGTTTCTATAACTTTATCTTTCTTTGATAAGCATCACAAAACATTGATTTATTATTCTGATATCAAAACGAAACACTATGTTTGCCATCGCTGTCTGCTATGGAAAATATATTAGAAAATTATCCAAGGCTGATTTATAGCGAGATAGCCAATCCTGCGATAAATCAATCCCAGGCTAGGTGCGGGGAGATTCGACTTGAAAATTCGACTACTCATCGTACCTAAGGCTCTTCTCTATTATTAAAGGCCTGACCTATAAAACACTTATAAAGGAACAGGAGATAAATTACAGGTAATTTGTCCGGTTCCCAGAGTCACGTGCGAGGCAGACAATACAAACTCAAAGTAACGCGTATCTACAGACCGACAGACGTGTCGAGGGCATTACTAAAGGTAGGTTAGGTATCTGAATTTCATGAAAGAATATGTTAAACAGATCGCTCAAGAGTTTGGTAAGCAATTGTGTATGCCGAATAGCATTGAGCACATTTATCATTGAAGCTAGAAAGGGTCAGACTGGGCTATTCAAATAAACAGTCATGTCTTCCCTTCATCCCCTGGCGTTTCTTCGCTATAATTACGGTGCTAATCACACTTCACAGTAATATAATAAAAGCTGTGAAAATGTGTGTGTGTGTGTGTGTGTGTGTGTGTGTGTGTGTGTGTGTGTGTGAATATTTTTGTCGACTCCGTAACGGCTGAATGGATTTGGACGAAACTTGAAATAAAGTCAAAGTTCAAACCAAAAAAAAAGTTTTAAAGACGACCTCTGTGATGCAGTGGGCGAAGGCCCGCCTAAGACGCAGAAGGATGCAGGTTCGATTCCCGCTTGGGACAAACTTTTGCATGTTCTGCAGATACTTGTCTCGGGTCTGGGAGTTGTCTATGTATTATAAGTAGATATTTACAAAAAAAATTAGATCTATGTAGTATATCAATCATTTGGTTACCATAATACAAGCTCTGCTTAGTTTGGGGTTACTTGATGCTGTGTGATAATGTCCAGCCCCCTTAGCATGCCGTTTAAATGTCTACTCTATGATAGAGAAGACGACGTATTTTTCCCGATTGTGGGTCTCCCAGCATCCCAAACATGCCTATTTTTTTCTCAAACGCTTATTTTTATCTATTCTTTAGAATAAGATAGCCGTATTTACATTTAAAATATTGCTACATCTACATCCAAAAATAAGTTTTCTCTAATCTTTCGTCGACAAAACCTTATGTACGGTTGCAGTGCTCAGGAAGATACATAGAACTATCACATTTGCCAGATTTTATTCGAGTACCATGCGAGCGAAACCGCGGGCGGAAGCTAATAAATTCCATTAAGCGTTAAGACAAAAAAAAAAGTTTCACTAAGTTTTGTACGCGAAACATATTACCTACTTACTTTTTGAAGTAAATTGTGTAATAACATATCCAGCACACAAGTATAAAAAAGGTACTAAAAATGTAAAAAATACACGCTTAAAAAATGTTTATTAAAAATTAAATTCAAAATACATAAACTTAAAATTTAACTAACCGACTCAAAAAGCAAACATTTAAAAAGTCAAAAAAAGTCAAAAATAATACCATCGACACGTATAAATAATTGATAATTAAAGGTTGATGTTCTAAAAAAATTATTGTCAAAGATACTGTGCCCTGCAACCACTATAATACAGTCCTAATAACTTCACTACATAACTATTTGCGCTTTCATCGTGTCTGGAGCATCTCTGGTGTATCAGAATGTGCCTATTTGTACCATATTTTAGTACTCATGGATACACCCACTTACAGCACCTAACGTACTCATACTTACATTCCACCTCGATTTTTTTCTTGAGGAATATTCAAGGTACCGAGCGTTGTACCTTGCGGTAACATTGTTTACAGGTCCTTGACTAAGAAAATATTTTCCGGTATTCTACACCAAACAAACAAACTACCACAACATGGTGGGTTAAATAGCAGAGTTAGTCTCGTCACTAACTCATAGTAGGTAAATATTATTAAATCCTACTAATATTATAAATGCGAAAGTTTGTGAATATGGATGGATGTATGGATGAATGGGTGAATGTTTGCTACTCTTTCACGCAAAAACTACAGAACGGATTTGGTTGAAACTTGGAATATACATAGTTTATCCCGGTACCAAGCGTGCGAAGCCGCGGGCGGAAGCTAGTATAATAATATTTGTCCCGCAGTGCAGAGATCATACCCGCTTCCTTTTAAGCTCATTGGCTTTTCGCCCATTGCGCAAAATATAACTAGGTTCCTACATACAAAATAAATAAACTTTATAGTTTTGGCCTGAGATTAAGAATACTTATCTTATCAAGATGCTTACAAAAATCAATGTGCTTCTTAGATTTTTGTCCTTTTCAATTTTAAGAGTAGGGTAATTATAATAATGAGTAAAATCAAACAGTATTATTATAAGTCCAGTACACACTGACGGACGGCCAGCGCACACTGATGATTAACGATGCCGCCAGCAGCGGCCGCCGGTGGCATCTTGCAGTATGCCACTACTCCTCACTAACCCCGTTTGCATTGCTCCTCCCCGCAATAATATGCTAGCAAACTCCAATACATATCGTCGCATGCCTTCGCATCCCGCCCCAGGCCGTCGCGTCCCACCACCAGCACGCTCTGCAATACCGCAGAGAGAATTCCCCATTGATTCTCCGTAGCCGGTCTTGGAGTTTCGAAAACGATTTCTTGTTACCATTAAATAGGTACGAATTTACGTTGGTAAAAAATACCCTGCCCCGTCCGCCGATGTGCGCTGATCTTAAGTTAACAAGCCGCTTAATTAAACTCATGTCATTATATGGAATTAGATTTGAGAATATTCTACAATGTGTGGCAATAAAATTATAGTGATGGAAGGTTAAATGTAAAGTATAATCAAAATTCATTATAAAATGACCTAAATGTATATGTATAAGATTTATTATATTAAAATTACTTATAGGAGATATATTTATTGTCAGGGAAATATGTTTTTTTATTGAAATATACTATATATTTAATATACAAAATAGGGAGATGAAAATAACATTTTAAAATTGAGACGTTGTGAGTGACTGAGTCGAGTGATGATACTCTATTTCTTTGTATTAATATATATATATATATATATATATTATTCTTAATTATTATATTATTCTTATTTTATTTTTATTATATTATTCTTACACTGGCACTACAGAAAGTAACGCCACTATCAATCCAATAATTTATGTAGCAGCCTTTTTGCCGACTTTATAAAGAATTTTCGTGAGCAACGTTCATTTCTATTGCATAAAGGAGACAACTACTTGTCTCACCCAGACTGAATTTACATCTCAAACTGCATTCGGTATCCGTTCCAGACATGTCTTCTATATTTTACATAAAGCTCCTATATATCTTGGTTGAAAGTTTTCTCACAAACTCTCTTTTTGGAAAATATCATACACGCCGTTTTGCAAATACTGATATTTTCTCGTTAGAATAAACTCTTTAAAACGATTTGTATAAAAATTTGATAAATGTACTTTATTTTGGTGTGATTAGGTACAATAAAGAGATTTTAAATCAACAAGTGGACACCCTACCCGAGTATCCCTGTGTAACTGAGTGTTCCCTGGTAGTAATAATAAAAGGTGGTTACAAGTCAAACGTGAAAAGGTTTCTTCAAGGAAAGTGTGCTCTATCGTAGATTGCATCTACGCTTACCACGAGTTCGTGTGTGTCCAAACTACTAAATACACACACGTTATGTGGTCAAACGCAAGCCTATTAAATATATATAAAAGTATCAGCACAAAATCATTAAAAATTTAGACAAATTAATATAAGTATGCTATATTTTTTTCTTCTTCGTAATGGCTAATTCTGGTTTCGGAGTTCTTAGGCCGCCTGGAGGCCTCCGAAATGGTAACGACTGAAAAATCGGGAACAAAATCTTAACGTGTATTTAGTTAGCCCAAAAGTTACCGTTACCGTTAAAGCCTTCACGCAAATATGATTTAATCTTTATTACCACGCCGCCCGCCACACAAAGCCAAATTAACTCTTTTAGCCAATGTAAGTCTCTGGATTTTATTTAAATGTAATGAACGTTTTTCTTATGTTAATACCAACATTGAAAGCAATGGACATCTGTAGTTTGTTGATGATGGCGAAGTTTGATAATATCTTTTTTAGGATTCCGTATCTGACTAGAAAAATATAAAAACCCATAAAGGTTCATTCATTCAGGATCATTTCGTTGCCCGTCTCTCTGTATGTCTGACTGTCAAGACCGTGTTCCTCAGAAACGCGTGGTGATATCAAGTTTTAATTAACCAACTTCCCTTAGACAAGTGAAAAAAATTAAACTTTTAAGTTAACACCATCAAAAATACCCGCCGTTTATGCCGAATACTTTAACACTCACACGGAAATGAAAACTATGAAATTTGACAAGACAATTTGACAATCAAGTAAATGAAAAAAAAATGTAGTTACATCACAAAAAAGTTGTGGACGCTATAGCGTGTGGAGAGAGACCATAAATAAAAAAGAAGAATATTTCATAGCCACGTTTGTACGGTACTTACCCTCAGTGTCGGAGGTCTTTCCGGTGTAGTAATTACATGAATACAGGGAGCTATCTATGTTTACTTTTTAACTTATATTATATCCATTATTATTCTACAAATTACATATACATTTTTAATATGTAATGACAGTTGTTATTCACTGTGCAGGTTGAGGTATGTAAATTGGACTAGCTATTTTATATAGATGTTAACCTATGTGTGGCTTAAGTTTGCAAGATAATTATAGCCTATGACCCTATGACCATGTAGGTATGTGTATGTGATATTACTTAATAGTGTCTAATATTCTACGAGCTATGCTTGGAGTTCAAAGGCCCTTAAAGAATAATTAATGAAGCTTTCCGACCGAGAACGAGAGTAGCTAACACAGCTCGGAGGATTAGCAAGCTGAAGGGGCATTAGGCCAGCCATATGCGCTGCAGAACCGACAACCGTTGGACCATACGGGTATTGGAGTGGAGACCGACATGTAGATAAGCGTAGTGTTGGACGCCCCCTGGCAAGATGGAGTGATGATCTGCGTAATGTAGCAGGCTGACATTGGATCTGAAGAGCCATTGATCGGGCTCAGTGGAATACCAAATGGAGAGAGACGTACCTACGTCCAGCAGTGGACTGCAATAGGTTGATGATGATAATAATGATTATACAACGCAGAAGATTCAATATTGTCACATAATATGACAATGTGATTGCTTATTCAGACCGTCTGAACTTGTCAGCTACCCACCTGTGCTTACATCACTGACTCTACTATTGATTTCCCAAATAAATGACGTAGGTTGTTGAAATACTGTTTGGATAAGAAACATTCAGATTATTTTAGGCTAAGCAAAGTTGTGTTTGTATTTTTTGATCGACTTTCAAGTATAAAAGATTATGAAATAAATAATTAATAAGTAATTCAATAATAATTATACCACTTATTATGACAATGTGATTGCTTATTCCGACCGTCTGAACTTGTCAGTTACTCAACCTGTGCTTACAACACTGATTCTACTATTGATTTCTCAAACAAATAACGTAGGTTATTCAAATACTGTTTGGCTATGAAACATTCCGATTAATTTAGGCTTTTATATTTTTTTGATGGACTCAAGTATTAAAAGTTTATGAAATAAACACACACACATCTTCACGACTTTTTCCCCATTATGGATATCTTCAGATATTGCTCAGTACGCAAATCTATTGAGGATACCTTAACGGGGGTAGTCAAAGTTAGGGGAGAGTCAGGTTATGAAATAAATTTCTAAATAATTTGGTAATTAATAAGTAATTCTAAAAACCGCGATATAAGTGCAGCTCTAGAACTGGCGACTAGCTAACGACAATAAGTATTACAAATAATATTATTATTTAACACTTTGAGTGCTGAAAATACAACTCCCGATATAGAGCTGCTGTACCTCCTCGGCCCTCGGGCCATTCCCGCAGCTTCATGTCCGAGGCCCGCAATCAACTTGTTAAAAATGGCCACGAATGCCTAATTTAAACATTTTGTTCAAAAATATTGTTGTTTGTTTATTTGTCTACCGAATCGGCCACTTTTTGTTCCGTTACAGCCGTAATCGGCTGAAAATAATGTACCAGCTATGGATCTAGAATCTGGTTAGGTTTGACCTGAGTGACCCTACCTCAATGATTCAGTAGTAATAATTATTCATATTTATTGCATAATAAAAACTTAATTACTTGGACTGTGTTCACTGTTCAGTTCTATGCACCCTGTTTACAGGATTTGGCAAATAGTTAACATAAATGAAAGGTATCTCGGTAGTTATAGTACAACAATGAGGTACAATTACTTAAACCTATAAATTATTAAACACTCACTTTCATGATTGCCTGAATGGATTGAGATTTACAAGGCATAAAATATAGGTACCTAAATATACGTAAGTACATAATTTATGCATAGTTATCAAAAATACAATGGATGACTTGGCAAAGGCAGTGACTGAAAAAACAGCAAAGGATATAAATAGATCCAAAATTTTCTCCCCGTTAACTTCCAGACACAAAGAAAGATGCCAAATCTCTCTGTCAAATATTTTCCCTCGAATACTTTGAGCGGATGATCTGCAAGTATGAGAAATAAAAAAATGACTTGCAGTTTTGCGTTTCCCTAAAATGGAAACATAACTTTGAAGAATTTAGTTCTTGTGGTCGAATTGAATTAGGTGCATTTTTGTGGTACTTTATGATATTAGAAGGATAATTTTACAAACCGCCTTTACAAAATAATAACTATTAAAAGCTTTACCTGTTTTATGTAGTTTATTAGTCTGCAGATGTATTATAGGCAAATAATATACTTAATTATCTAAGTATTGCAACGTGACAACATGTTGTACCTACCTACTTAATCTAAAAAAAATATGTTTTGTATCAGAAAGCAGAGTTTACCTTTCCTTTGTTATTATTTAGCCACGAGCAAAATACAAATATTTTTTTATGTAGGTAGCCAGCCAACAATGAACAGGACCACGGACACGTCATGACAGGATTAAGAAGTTTACAAAGAAATAACTTACCTGTTTACCTCACAAAGAGGATTAAAAAATATGGATACTTTAGTATTATTTCTTTCTTTTTAGAGAGATAACTTTAGCTTTCATGCTTTTTTAGAAGTCAAGTACCTAGTATTTTTAAGCTTACCTTCTGTCTGAACTGATCCAATAGAGGTCCTAACTACTTAAATTCAATCATGATTCAGTTGCCTTTTTGTATTACGAAGCTTTCAGTCAAGTTCGTTCATATTGTCGGAATCAAAATAATAGAAACCCATGTCAAAAATCACCAACATAAATCCAATCGTGTTATCGGCATAAGCCTGGTGCTGATATCAAAACACTTTGCCACGAAATTAGTTTTATTTTTTGTGTTCTTAACTAATTAGTGGTTTTATGATTTACTAGTACCATTCACGTGGGATTAAACATGTAGATCTTCGTATTGTGTTTTACGAAAATTTATTATTATGCGTTTTATTTTATTGTATTGATATAACTAAGAACACCTAGTACCAAATGAAACAATAAAAGATATGAATATGAATTCTATTTGGTATCAGTTATGTGTATCTGATAGATACACATAAATGATAGATAATGCTCATACAAAAAAAAACTATTGTCATAAAATCCTGTACAAAGCTTACTAAATGATGTTGTGCTGTGAAAGCACAACATCATTTCAAAGAATGTACCATCTAGATCAAATAATCTAAAACTAATACATGCTAATACTAACGGCACTAAAAAATCCATTCAATATTTTCCACGCCATTGAGATAATAAAATTCTATACAATTACACAAAATAAGGTTGAGTCAATTCTGGATGTTAAATACGTATAACGTATCCCAAATTTTACGGGCCATATCTCGGTTACCTTATATTACTCCATTAATATCATTTTCAGGCTCGTTGATACCCACGGTTGTAGAACCTCATAAAATAATCAGACCTTACTCACTCAAATATAAAAGCTCTCAATGTAATTCTCGACCCGAAGAGCTTTGACCAACGAGAAACATGAAGCATTCATTCATCATTCTCAAAATTCAAAATAAGGATCCTGTCCTGAAGCAATTTGCCTCTGACAAAATAATAATTTTCAACTTTGATAAATACTTAAATCTGTTGGGTTCAATTTTCATTTGGAAAGAAAATTAAACATTTATAATTCAACGAAACTGTTAAAATAATCACAACATGCAGATTTAATAACAAAAGAAAAATATTTGCTATTTTAGTTTGCTAGCGACCAAACCAAAAATATTTTATTTGAAGATTTACTTTCACGTCAAATCACATCACATGACCTTTATCTTCCGGAAATCAGTTGGATTTGTCAATGTCCGGGAAAATACGAGTAGGTACCTAACGCCACTTCCTGTTCTATGAATTTTGGTCTGAGGAAGATAATAAGATACAAGTGGCTAATATTAAGTTTGAATAGTTTTCTTTCCATAAGTCTAAAAAGGTCTTAATATCCAAGAAATCAAATTTTCTGTATCAAAGAAATATAAAGTTCAGACGTCTAAGTTTGATGTTCTGGCTTGTTTGCTGAATTGCCCTTTGACCTTCATTAGGAATCCAGATTTGACAAGCCAAAAAGCCGCATATGCTGGTAAAAAGCATCTTTCCACTGCTATACGATACTTATAATATTTTGTGGGGTAGGAAAGGGATCCCTGCTAGGGATATGTAAACTTCTCCCTCATGTTTTAAGATATGACTATTATACACCAAGGGATGGATAGGAGACCGCATACTGGGATGATAAGATAAGTAAGTGTATTGACACGGGGCCCGGGCGGTAACGATGCGGTTACGACTCTATATACCTCTATATAGTTAAGTATTCTAGAACTATGTAAAAAGCAAAAAGGTTGGATCAGGAAAAAAAAGAAGAAAAAAAAGAAAAATCTTTATTGCAACAAAATAAGTAGGTAGTAAGCCTTAAGTAAAAAATCATATGGAGTTACAAAAAATGAAGGACTACTATTTAAATCCGAATTATTTGTATCTAAATGGAAAATATATAATTTGCGTTGCTTTTTAGATTATACAATTTTGAGAGTCAGCCAAAATCCAAACCATAGGAAAGAAGCTTCGACTTGGATGAGGCCCATGTGCGAATAAATTTCAAAAGTTGTTTTATTTTTGAGATTTCTTTGGTCTTTTACTGTTATTATTCTATTTCTATAGTAAAAGTGATTAAGACTCAAGCATAGAGTTTTGTATTTTTTTTTATAAAAAGCTAGGTCGAAATGGTTCGAAGTAAAAAAAATCACGTCAAGCCTCGACACAGTTTGATGTAAGGATTAAGCCCCATTCCCCCACATAGGTGCATTATTATCGGTGATAATACCGCATGCATTATTTCGATAATGCGTCCCAATTCCTTGCACACAACTGCGTTATCGCAGCATTGTGTTACTTCGTAGCCGTCCTAACACATAATGTACTAAAAACAGTTATCGCAATATTATAGTCTATGGGGGGAGAGCCTTTAGCATAATTCCATGGTTGGACAACATTGAAATCGTGCAGGACTATGGAAACGGTTTATCTGTGGTCGCTACTGGCACATAATCCCTCAAAGGGGTACCTAGGTTATCGGTACTGAATCAAGATACTTCGGTTAATTAAGTATAGTTCTGCTCTTTGGCCGAATAGCTCTGAAAGATAAAACAACAAAGGAATATCACTGCCAATAAGATCAAGAGCTTTACGATCTACGTTTCAGCAAAAAATATATATGAAAAGAATGAATATATTCAGCTCCAGGTTATCAATTTGAAAATTATTATTTTTTGTTTACCGTAAGGTTTTGGAATTTTGACTGGGCATACAAGAATAAATGAATATTGTAGCCATATGGTTCACGATCTAAAGAACAAAATGAAAATAAACAAACAACCGAACAAAGAAAACTAACATTCAGCCTACTACTATTATAGTGCTTGAATCTAGGTATTACTATAATTTCTACCTTATACATTGACTAGCGGTCCGTCCCGGCTTCGAACAGGTTAGGGCACTTTTTTACACCTTGGGTTACGTTACTTAATTTTTACTAAGGGTCCCTAATCTTTTCTAGCCATAAATATAGCCTATATAACTCAGGATGAATGTAGCTTTCCAATGGTGAAAGAATTTTCGAAATCAGCACTATAGTTTTTGAGTTTATTAATTATAGACATACACACACAAATACAAATGTTTCCTCTTTATAATAATATAGTGTAGAAGACGGGTAAATAAGTGTAAGAAGTAAATAAATACACAATAAAACATAGGAAACACCCGAGACAATTATTTTTTGATCATTTATTCATTTGTCTCGCGGCGGGAATCGAACCTTCTGCGTCACAGGCAGACCTTCGCCCACTGCGCCACAGAGGTTGTCAGACATAGATATACACGTGCCCACAACGCGTCGTGGAAATTTCATTATCGTTTTACAATCATCATCATCAACCTATAGCAGTCTACTGACCTCCTCTAATGAGCGCAATTCCTCAGCTCGACAAATCCAGCTTCTTCCAGCAGCCTTTGCAGATCGTCACCCCACCTGGACGGAGGGATTCCTACACTACGTTTGCTGAGCCACGGTCTCCACTCAAGAACTCATTTACCCCAACGGTTATCGATTCTGCAGATATGGCAAACCCACTGCAACTTTAACATGCTCATTCTCTGTGCTATGTCGACAACTTTAGTTCTAGTCTTGTTGCGGATTTTACCCTTCAGGCAAACTCACTTCAGAATAACGCTCATCGTTTTTACGATGAGTCGTCACAATGCAATGTTGTGGCAACGCGGCTACTTTCGAACTTCTACGCCACTTAAAGACGCTTCTTCTTCTTATTCGTATGAGCATACCATTTGTCATGGAGGCTGCCCAAAGGCCTCCTAAATGACTTTATGACTGAAAAAGCCGGGACCAACATGCCAACATTAAATTAAATAATAAAATTTGGAACTCTACTTTGAGTTACTTATAACGCTACTTTAGAATGTCGCTTTTCAAAATAACAGATAGTCTCGTAATTTTGTTAGCGACACGCTAAAGTTGAAACAATTTAAGGTTGTCTGAAAGTTTGCGAAGGCTAATTACTTAAGTTAGTATTGTTCCAGAAAACAATGGGCATACGAATAACCATTTATCCTAAACAACTTGGCAAAGTTTGGATTTATGCATGTTTTCCACCCGTTTAGCACGGTCACGCTCATTTTTTTTTTTTTTTTTTTTTATTTACTTAATTTAATGATTTTACTTAACAACACAGTTATTTAGGGTAATAAGTTATTTGCAAATGTTAGAACGCTAAAAATATTCTGTGTTAAAATGCCAAAATCTGATGATGAAACAATAATATTGCAATAAAATACTTTTTTATTCCAAGAACGTTTACTTATATATAAACTGGGGAGTTATTTGTAACGCACGTGCATACAACTGTTTAAACGAACTTTATTAGATATAAAATTGCACACTTTTCCATTTACTTAGAAGTGTAATAAAACTGCTCCTCCTAATATTGGAGGTATTGAGTCGTTTGAGTCTAATAAAGCATCGTTGCTGCGAGCACTATCGGGAAGGAATCGGGGAGCACAGACAAGGTCCCCGTCAATAAAATTCAGTTCCAAAATATTTGGAGACAAGAATAGGAATGAGTCGTAGTCGCCAGCTCTATAAAAGTAGTAAATTTTGCATTTTATTTTTCCAGCATAAGTAGGTACAGTCAGCATCAAAAGTAGATGATGACTTTCAGAAATTCAATACAGCTGATAGAAAATTGCGTCAGAATTAGATAGCACTAAAGTGTTCCATAAATAGGTGATTGAAAAATATGCCAACAATAAGCTGATGACACTAACCACCACATACTAACCGGCTTGACCGGCTTTGATGACTTTAAGGTTCAAAAGTATCTGATGTGAAATAGTTCTATAAATATACTAGCTGCACCCCGCGGCTTGTATGTATGTATGTGCGCGGAAATGTATGTGTCAAAATGTGTTTCAGTTTTCATAGAAAACAGATACTGAAAGACAACGAAACTTATACTTCCTTAAACGACATATGTATGTATGTATATATTTACAAAAAAAATGTAACTATGTAGTATATCAATCATCTGGTTCCCATAATACAAGCTCTGCTTAGTTTGTGGCTACATGATGCTGTGTGATAACGTCCCGTATTATTATATTATTATTATGACACTTTATTCATTTTAAAACTCATCAAAAATACATTTTTTACTATAAAATTTAAAATATTATTAATCTACTATATACAAAAATAATATAAAAAAAACATTATAGTAAAAAATATATCTAAAATGGTGGACCACCGACCGCGGGGCAAGGCTCAAACGGTCGGTGGCTAGGGCTGCAGAGAGAGGAACCTCCGCACAATGCGTGCCGAGTCCAGGAGGGCCGCCTTCTGTATCTGACCCTTGATCCAGCTGCCTAGCGAGAGCCTCTTAAGGTATTAGTCAAGGCTCTTCGCTATCAGACCGTTCACTGAAACGACTATCGGAACGATAATTGTTGAGTCGACATCCCACATAGCGGCAATCTCGTGTGCCAAGTCAAGGTACTTGCTAAGCTTGTCCTTCTCGGCCTTCACGAGATTAGCGTCATGTGGGATGGTGATGTCAACAAGTATCGCCCGGCGTTCCGACCAGTCTACCAAGACGATATCAGGTTTATTCGCAAGAATAGTCCTGTCCGTGATGATAGATCGGTCCCAGCAGAGCGTAGCACGACCATTTTCGAGAACCGGTACCGGTGTGTACTTATAGTATGGAACCTCTGAACCGACAAGGTCGTATTGGAGAGCAAGCTGCTGATGGATGATCTTTGCTACTTGGTTATGTCTGTGCAAGTATTCAGTGTTAGCGAGGTGCGAACAACCCGAAAGTATATGTCTGAGGGATTCACCGGGACGATGACAAGCTCTGCAAATGTCAACGGTTCCATCCTTCATGATATACTTTCGGTAGTTGTTCGTCTTTATTACCTCATCCATAATCGCACAGACAAATCCTTCGGTTTCCCCAAAGAGGTCACCGAAACGTAGCCAGTTCACGGATGCGAGTAGGTCTACATCAGGCCCTGTAAGGGCTTTGTAGAACCGTCCGTGCAGCTCCTTACTCTCCCATACCACCTTGCGGTCGAGGGCACTCAGCACCGTAGGTTTGTGCCAGTTCTCCTTATCCAGTGAGAGCGGGGTAAGGTTCTTGTCAACTGCTACGACATCACGATGCATCTCACTGTCGGCATGGAGGAAGTATTCTCTGAGCTTGCACACCTCGCGGTTATAGAGGGTCTTGGCATTTAAAAAGCCGCGGCCCCCACATTTGGGATGTACATCCTCATTACCGACGAGCGTGGATGTCGTTATTATTATTATTATTACATAGCATAAAGGTGATGATGCTATCGAGTACCGCAAAATGTCTCGCTATAAAAGATCTTAGCAGAATGTTCCCATAGTAACTATTATTAGAAACATAGTAACTATTCCAAAGAACTATGACTAAATCATAGAAGAAACTAAAAATTAATTCATGCTCTGAACATCAACTCATACAGCTGATCTCTAATTTCTTATGTCCAATATCATCAGCTAGAAAGGGATGCATACTTCTCTCAATGCGACTTCAAATGAGTTCAAAAAGAAAATCGTAACAAGGCGCTCCTATAAAATGCTATGCAGTTTCATAGAAATACCCTGGTACGAAGTCGCAGCAATCGCATTAAGATAAAGTCTTCTTAAATATAAAATCTTAAAAAAGTAGAGATCAGCTGTAACAGTTGATGTTGAAAGGGATGCATTATCCCTTTCTAGAAAATGATATACAGACATAAGAAAGTAGAGATCAGCCGTATGAGTTGACGTTCAGAGCATAGTGAATTTTAACACTTCATCTATTTATCTTCTTTATCTATGGTATACACATAAAAATAAAGTACATACAGCATTAGCTTGTGTATCCATTTGTAGGTACTTAAAAGTCTACTAATATTTTAAATGGCGAAAGTTTGTGAGGGTGTATGGATTTATGGACCTTTCTCGACAGATTGGCTGAACTGAACGGAATTGGACGAAACATGGAATATCATAAATTCTGGCCTTAATTATCACAAGGCTACTTTTTAACCGGGTACCACGTGAGCGAATCTGCGAGTTGAAGCTAGTACATGTATAAAATAACATGAGGTAATTTTATTTGAAACAAAGCAATGTTTCGTACAACTTAGCGATAGAGTAATATTCCGGTGGAAACCGATAAAACCTTCCAGAGACCGGCCATTAGGTCCCGGACCTTTCCCGCGAGATTCTGAAACAAAACGGTTATTACTCACGTTAGCAACAAAAATACTTAGATGTTATTATGGGCTTACACTTATACCTTACTTTATGTTAAATTCGTGTTTTTCAACGAGTACCATGGATTAAGAGGGTAGTTAATATTAACTGCAAACTGTTTAAGTATGTATGACAAACCATTAACAAATCATGTGACCGACGACCTCTTTGGCACAGTGCGCGAAAGCCCGCCTGACACGCGGAAGGTAGCAGGTTCGATTCCCGTTGCAGAACAAATGTTTTCATGTTCAGTTGTCTCGGGTCTGGGTGTTTTCTACGTAGGTATGATTAAGTATTTAAAGTATATCAGTCATGTGGTTCCCGTAATACAAGCTCTACTTATTTTGGGGTTAGATAATGTTGTGTGATAATATCCAGTATTATTTATTATGCCTCGTTGTAAACTGATTCCCTAAAACAATTGAACAAAGTGATAGAAAGATTAACCAGAAAGAAGTCCGCCTACGGCCAAACCAGGGGTTCTACGTAATTCTACTCAAGTAGATATTTAGGCAACCAGATTAAATGCTTACACGAGTTTATTTCTAAGTATAGTTGCAATTACTGAAGTGCTCGTGGCGTGGCTTACATGGGTGTTCTTAGCAAAGTAACACTCCGCTCGGTCAATATTTGGATGGATGACCGTTTTGATCTGAGTGCTTTCATCGGATGGCACGATTTTGACTCTTGTGAATCTATTTACCTCTCCATCGTTTCTGCTATCCTGGTAACGACTTTACCTGTTTTAAAATTCATGTTAGGTTTTTTTTTATATAAATAAATAAAAAAGACATAGAATACAAATTGTTTACACAATGATATCTGCTTAGTACAATATGAACCCCCTTACTTAAAAATAAACACTACTTAAAATTTGCCGTTGCTTAAAGTTATAACCCTGTTTTATTAATAATAATATTGTATTTTCAGTCCAAGACTCCAAGTAGTTGAACTATTTTTGTAAGTTGAAAAAATTGGAGGAAATGGGTCCAATATGTTCAACTCTCGTATATAATTTGTATCAGTAGACGCCCGAGCAAGCACTATATACCCAATACTAATCAGTGTACCTATATCTCTTTCTGTGAAAATTATACTTGGCCTTAGTGACACAAATATCTCCTACAGCCTGCTTACAGTAAAATAATAAGTAAAGTTTTATTTTCTGCGGGAGACAAAGTAGGTATATGACAACTAGGGTTTATAAGACCTAAGTAATCAAAATCAATTTTATCGAGGGGAATTGTTTGTTAGATTTTCTTGTCTGACGCCAAGTTCGTCTGCTGAGCAGCAATATCCGCCGGCAGATCCGGTTATCGACTTGAACCACAGACTTCAACTAGATAAATCTGTTTTTGGAAACAAACAAGAGCATCAGCTTTTGAGTATCATAGTTTATAGTTAATAGTTTCATGCACAAGTTTTATGTATATTTATGCAAACTAACGTTGTTCAAACAAAGAAATAAATGTTGTTCTAACCTCTTTGATGCAAACTTCACCGCGATAAAGAGTGCAAAGCATGGAATTACCCAAAGAGGTTGCCATGGAATAACGCTATAAATATTATAAATAAACTAGTAAATACTGTAACGTGACCAGAGAAAGATTGCCAAGAATCTCTGTTTGGCTTAGGTATATTACTAGTTTTTATTTTTAAGCTATTGCATAGCTTCTATCGAGGGCCTTGAGCGCGGGGACCGAATCCAGAAATTCCGTAACGAAAAAAACCTCACGCTCCCCACTCCGATTTACTTAATTTTATAATCTGTTGCTTGGAAATAGAGTTCATATTCAAACTTTTTTATTCTATTAGTTCTTCGTCACAACGTCGCAGCGCTAGTGTTCAACACAGTAAAGATAGCTACACGTCCATGATTGGCCTCTGACACGAACTGACGTCTGACGTTTTTCACCAGAATCTAATTTCAGTTTTGTTTTGAAATTTGTTTTCTTATCGGTCACCACGCTCAAAAAGTGAACTTGAATTAATATCGAAGAAAAAGAAATACTGCATAAATAAAATAAATAAATAATTATAATTGCATAGGTTGATACAAAATGCTATGCAATAGCTTTACCGCGGCAGTCCCCGAGTGCCACACGTCTTTTTTTTATTCTTATAATTGAAAAAGGCCTTTGAGTCGCATGGTAACTTATGTCAGCCCCATTGATATATATTGTTACTATCTCAATGGTCAGCCCTGTTACATCATTCTGTGTGATACTTTTATCCTTTTATCTATAGTTTTTATGAACTAAAGTTAACAATATTATACGCCATAGAATAAAGTGACCTGGCTACCTCAGACAGTTACTATTTTTATCAAAAACACATTGGTTAAAAAAGTGTTTTGTTTTAAAATAGTTTAAATCTCTTAAGTACCTATACATATCGCACCATCGCTGCATCGGTAAGACAAGGGCATAATTGTCAACAATTCGAAAAATGATCTAAGTATGCCAATATGCTTTAAAAACATCATGCCCTGCGACTTCGTACCAGGGCATGTGTATGAACCTGCATAGAAATTTGTTCGAGCGCCCTGGTACGATTAACTTTTTGAAATAGCATTGATATATGTATGCATACCTTTCTAACTGATGATATTGGACATAAAAAAGTAGATATCAGCCGTTTTGAATTTTAAGACTTTATCTAGTTGTTTTCCTTTATCTGTGATAATAAGGTTTATTGATGACACTATGACACTGTTATACAAAAAGAGAATATTATGTGCATTACAAATTTTTGACATATTTTTGTAACAAACAGTAAATTACTTTCAAGGAGGTTTAGCGTATATGATTCCATGATAAAAAAATTTGATTCTCTTGTCTAATTGCTCGTGTGATATAGATCTTTTATGTATAAAAGACAAAGAAATCTGTGATAAAAGATTTATGGTTAGCACTGATAAAATGACAACTAAATGATGTCCTAAAATTCACTATGCTCTGAACGTCAACTCATACGGCTGATCTCTACTTTCTTATGTCAAATATCATCAGTTAGAAAGGGACGCATACATATATCAATGCCACTTCAAAATAGATCAAAAAGTTAATCGTACCAGGGTGCTCGAATAAAATTCTATGCAGGTTCATACAAATGCCCTGGTACGAAGTCGCAGAAATCGCATTGAGATAAAGTTTGCATCCCTATCTAGCAAATGATATATGGACATAAGTAAGTCTCTACTTCAACTCATACAACGTCAAAGCATAGTGAATTTTAAGGCTTGCTTTATCTAGTTGTGTTCTATATCTGTGGATTTACTCAATGACGGCGTTTGACACGCGTTTGAGACATTTTTGGTACTATTTTGTATGTTTCTATGTTTCTATAGCTAAATATAATATAGTGATGCTTAGTTAATTCGAAAATAATGACTAATATTTTATGGGGGATAGGACAACTGGTAAACAATCCATCGACAACTATTATAGATACACTACAAAGACATATTTTCAAAAAACAATGCAATGATGAAACAATAACAATTTCATCAGAAACCACAACTAGACAAGCGAATGATGCTACGAAAAATCACAATCTGGTAAGCTCTTCCGTGCCTTCATGTAGTTCAAAACAACTAAGCGACTTACGATCGAAGCAAACACAAGTTGGGACTGCTTTTAGAAAGCGCCAACAATTATCAACACAGTGTTCAGAATCTATAAATCTATGCAAAAGAACTAGTAAAGCAACAAGTGTTTCGAAAGTTAATCATTTGGATCGTAAAGTCGGCACTTCAAAAACTTATTTAGATGCTTGTACTGAAACAGAAAAAAATGTAATATGCGATGATCACCAACAAGTGTTGGATGCATTAAAAAAATGGCCTGCTGCAAGAAAAACATCGGATGAAAAAGATTCCAACAACAAAGTAACGCACTTAAAATCCAAGTTCCTACAGGCATTAAACTATTTGAAGTTGGAAAAAATTCAAAGCATACCAGAGTATCGAAGCAGCGATGTGACAACTATGAGATTGTATAAAAGTGCCAGCTTTTATGAAATACAGCTTCAAAATAAAACTGGAAGTAAATAGACTGAAGTAAGCCCAACGAATATATCTTCCATCTACTCATAAGGTAAGTCCTAAATAGAAATACCATTATTTAAAATTACCATGCCACTGCATCTGATCAATAATACTTTTTATTAAAGTCTGATTCTATCTATCAGTAAGAATCTGAACGTATAGCACTGAAGTACTGAAATTAAGGAATGTATTTTCGTGCAGGCAATTGCACCTATGTCCATCAGTGGACTGTGATAATTGCGATGAACGGTGCTTATCAACTAAGATAATGTTTTTTTATTTCTTTTTTATCGTTTGGAAATTTCCTCACGTTTACTAAATGTTATTTAGCAGATAGAACAGGATGAGCTCTCGGATAAACGACACCTGTTTCTTCCTTAATACATCCCGACACTTGTCTCGGCTTTCACCAAACTGAATCTCATCGATCTTGATGAAGGATTATTGTGCCCTTATCCCTGTCGTTTGTGGAAACCAATCGCGTCTCTACATTTTCACTAAGACCCGATATCTTGTCTTCTTACACGTGAACTCAAAGTGAAAAAAAAACAGTAATCCTGTAAGGTTTAGAAGCTCACTGACACTAATAACACAGGGGTGTACAGGATTCCAATCCCTATCTTCGGAACCCAAGCCAACCCCACCTGCACGTGGTGCACCCTGCTAAACAACGAACGGGGCTCCGGCTGATTGCGGCATAGCACAGCCTACATCGGCACAGCTAAATCCCCTGGCCACTGACGGGCAGCAGCGTCGGTGGTGCGAGAAGCTGTGCCCTGCGATCCCCAACCCGCATGCCCAGCGTGGGGATTATGGGTATATCCCCCTTTATTAGGGGAGGTCTACGTCCAGCAGTGGACTGATATAGGCTGATGTGTGACACTAATAAAAAAAATTATATATTTACCAGCTTAGGGTCCTACGTATCTATCACGGCGCAAAACTGTAGGTACACACTCCACTGTAGGTAAAGAAATAACTCGATACTTACTCGCTCACACAATCTAAAAATGAACCTCAACTTAGCAGTTAAAACTCAATTTTAGATAAGACCTTGCGAGTGGGAGATATCATGTTAGATTATTGCGTGCATATCCTTGTCACTTCCGGAAGCCACTCGTGTCTTTATAATATATTCGGAGCGTCCTTCTCATGCATTTAAGTATATTAGGAAAAGCGCATTAATATGATTGTTTATTTTCATAAAAAGGTTATGCGAGGCTCTTGTAACATTGTTAGTGGAATCACGTTTCGGCGCCCTCCAACCTCCCTGCCCTCGACTGCGAGGGCTGGGTAACCGGAGACCCACGTCAAAACGAGCGTGCTACTCCATTCGCCACATAAATTCAATGTTTCACTCAGCTGTCTTGTTTAAAAATTAATTTCTCATTTTCAAGGTTACATGGTTTATTTACTTACTTACCGGATTAGGATCCTGTGCCCTCAAATAAATTGTTAGTCGATTATCTCTTTCTTGAAAGTACCCATCCTTGAAAAAGGTAAAGGCGAGCCAGTGTTCAAAGGGTAAATGATTGGCTTAAGCCTAAAAAAAATACGTGAGCGGTGAGTCTAAACCTCTTGTCCCCAACTTTGATTACTTTAACTTTATTTTAATAAAAATACACTGGTAAAACTAAACATAAATGAATCATACTAATATTATATAAGTTAAGATTTAATAATTCATCTGTATTAGGAATTATGCAAGGTTCAGATGTGGTTCAGATCAATATGAGTACCTACTTACTTATTTAACTCTTTAAAACTTTTCAAAGCCAATCACAAAACCCATCTCGAGCTAAAATGAAAATACGAAAAGCACATTCAAAAGAATCAAATAAACCAGCGTATTTACATGGACCGACGGCAACAGTAAGGTAAATAGATACTGTATTTAAATAAAAACCTAACCCTTGACTTACCCTTGAGAGAATCTGATTTACTCCCTATTGATGAAAATCTGTATTATTATATGAAACTGCCGTGACGTAACATTAAATATAGGATGTTTATTGCCCTAGAGTATTACGTAAGAGAAAAATTGGATAGTGTATGGATGGGTAACAACGTCAGCTCCTTGAAAATTGGGTTCTCTATATTTTACGCGTGGTGTAATTTCTTTGCTAAGAATATTTTATCTTTGAAGTAAAAAGTTGAATAGGTTAGGATGAAAGCTAGTTTCAGGCAGAGATGCCCCATCGGAGAAACTAGCCTCCAAAATTTCCTGTTAGGATTTCAAAGTCGACATTATATTATTGCTTATGTAGTTAGAATCTCTAGTATAATAATTGTCCTAAAATTCGTGTCTGTTACTAGAAGATTTTAAAAGATACGGGAATCGACTAATTTAAGAATTCTTTAGCTGGCCCCGGAATACCTCTTTGAGTTCAGAGATGGAATTCACAATCTGAATTCCGGCGCATGTACCTCACACAATCTTAAACATTCTGATAACTCAGTAGTCTTGTATATCTCGGCTCAGGCGAAGTGTTTGCTCGCTCTATAGAAATGTATGGAAAGATGCACCCACCAAAAAACATTTTAGAGTGGGGTAGGTATAGGTTTTAATTCGGACCAATTAAAGGTTCTGACTAAAATTAGCATGTTCGAGAAACATTTTACGTGTAACCATGTGCTTGCAAAAATGTGCTTATATTCAAAAAGCGTTTACACGTAAACGAAGTTTCAAGTGGATCAGCTAGTTAGTTATATAAATTTATAACTACAACTACAATTTTTTTATATAATTATATTTAAAATATAAGTCATTTATCTGACGGTTACATCTGTGTGTAGTACATCATCAACTATGCGTTATATTCGATACATAGAACTTGTCACGTTAAAAACGAGCCTATGTTTTGTGCCAACTATCCCCGTTTCTTGGCTAATATCAGCTTAGTGCTCCGTAAGAACGTTAACAAAGAGCAGATACAAATAATCAACGTAATTACATTAAAGCGTCATAATAATAATTTACGTCACCGGCTGTGGTTGTCGCCGCCGACGTGACTCGACTAAGACCGCGAAGGCTGACAATTTGATTATAATGCCAATCCCTACCTATCTCTTTCAACAAGCGGCTCCAGTAAACTCACAAAAGGAAAATGTGACAGTAGCCGGATAAATAATTATATTCCTTCCTTCATTATCAGAGTTGAATTACTAGAGTGGCCCGAAGGCCTCCAACATGGCTTCACAAATCAAATCAAATCAAAATACGTTTATTCAATAAGAACACAAAGTAGACTTAACTATTGAACAACCGGGTCCATTAGCTTACGGACGGAGTGTTGCTATAACAAGATGATCTGGGTGCCTAGTGCGTGTTTTTTACCAGCTCGATCGCGTTTGCGTTTACGCAAATTTATATGGAATCGAGGTAGCGCCATCCAGTGAAAAACGTGTGGCACTGACTCCTTTCCATACAAATTTCCGTAAACGCAAACGCGATCGAGCTGGTAAAAAAACTCGCACTAGGCACCATGATAAGAACAGTGAAGTAAGCCAAGCCACAAACGCCACACACTTTTATCATCGCCCTACCCGAATATGTGTTCCCCGATGATTTTATTCTGGGTGTCTTTAAGTCTCGAATGAACAGGTTTCTTCTAGGCAGGCGTGCTTCATCGTAGACTGCATTTTCGCTTACGAAGGCGAAATGTAGTCAAATGTAAGGCTATTTATTATTTTAAAAAAACGCTTATAATACGCTATTCTTTGATCGAGATTTAACCATTTTTGAAATCCTACTCATTCAACAAAAAAAATATCAATGCCAAGCAAAACGCCATTTTTGGATCATAAACACAAGAGTCTCGCTCAGCTCTCGCATGTTTTGAATACCGGAGGCAAATTAAATCTTTTCATTCGAGTCTTTTGAAAGGAAACTCTTAGAAAATTCAAAGACCTTGGAGAACTTTTCCTACATATTTATTATCATCATCAATAACCTCTAGAAGTCCACGAAGATCGGTCTCGAACCCTTTCCATCAACCTATTTCCTTAAACATTTCACAAAATGTGATTCAGTAATTCACATCGGTACTAATATCATAATTAACATTTAAGAATGTGTTACACTCAAATAAAAGGTTTACCTAATTCATAAAATCACTGCATATTGAGGTGACTTCTATAGCAGGTCTTCAGAGGACTCGATTTAATAATAACCCCAAATGTAGGTATTTTTCTTACAAATGTTTTAAAGAAGTTCACGTTCTTGACAATCTCTGCCGTCATGCCGCTTTTGTTGATGTTAATTTGGTACAATGCAGTGAGCCAGAAAATATAGCTTCTCATAAAAACGCCTAATCTCTCGTCGCACCCTTTCAAAATCTCTCCACAGCCATAAAATTAACATGGTCTATTATATTCATCTCAGATATATTATCTTTTTTTTTTTATATATTGGATAGGCTTGCGTTTGACTACAACTGGCCTGATGATTACCAAACTTAGTATTGTCGGAATACATGAGAGGCTAAGGGGAGTACCTACATGAGAGGTTAAGAGGATAAGGGGTGTACCCCTTACACCATTTTCCATTCCAACCGCCACTGGTTGGATCGGATTGATTCGGATCTCAAGCCAACCTCACCTGCCTGAAGCTGTGCCCTGGGTAGTCGCTCACGCGGTGGTAGCAATATCGCGGCACACCATCAGCAGCACCTGCACTACATTATGATAGCGTAATAACGACGCAATAGGGAACTTCATCCGAAACGCGATGGGAGCTCTCTAACCAAATCCATTCTAGACTATAATATCAAAATTACTATCAGGAACAGAAACACAGCGGTCGCAGAACAGCTGGCAAATTTGCTTGAAGACCAGCGGGGTGATCGGCTAACTCTGTTGCAAACAGAAATGATTGACATCGTTCCTGTTTTTACAAACTTTGAAATTTCATCCAATGAACGTCAATTGACAAACTGTCACAGTTTGTTAAAACAGGATCGGTGTCATTCTGTTTACAACAATTCTGAAAAATCATTTCTGTTTGCAACAGAATTAGCTGATCACCCCCGTGGTGGATTAGATGGACGTATGATAGAGGGAATAATTGTAACACTCATTTGTCTTACAACTTGAAAGATTACATATCATGATCTATAACACAGTAGAGTTGTCGGACAATTATGCCCTAAAGTTTTAATTGTTTTAATGTTTATTAAAAGTAAGAAAACGTGTGTAACTAAATATTAAAAAAATATATATATATTTATAATAAAAATAGTAATAGTAAAAAATTTTTTTAAAAATTTATAAATAATTAGAAAAAAATATATAAATGAATAACAATACAACATTTCACTTTTACTATTTTAACATTCTATTGTTTTGTTAGTTTTCGCTCATTTGCCCGACAACGTGAAAGACACCTAGTCTTACGCGTTGTCATGCAAATGCGTGTTACACTTGTTTATATAATATATGCTACTTATTTTTTTCTAATTATTTATATCATCTCTCATGTTCTATATCAGTGTAGAGTTGTCGGGTAAATGAGTGAAAACTAACAAACTGCAAAGCGTCCCCACGCTTTGCCACGCTTTGTATTGGGGATCGCAGCGTACAGCTTTTTTTATCCGCGTTCACCACAGATTCATTGTCCGTGCCCTTATTAACTTTATTTAATTTTTATTATAATTTAAGAGCATAGCTCTTGTCGGTGTAGTGATATTTATTATTTCGTATTATTACTATTTTATATAAATACATACATATTAAAAAAATAATAAGAAATAAAAAACTAGGCTAAAGGCGAAATACCAGGAGGGCAATTCACGGGTTTACTCGAAACAGAGTCGTATCGACTAAGAGTCTCCCAACTTGGGTCGAGGGTTTGTGTCTACTCTAAAGTCACGATTCATAAAAATAGCCATTCTTACGGCCACTCGACTGAAGTCGCTGCGACATTTCCGTGACATGACTAAAAAACGTTTCGTTTTACGCGGGTAAACTGACCGTAGTTGGGGTAAAATTGGCCGAATTCGTACATCATAATTTTAGGCTTAAAACCATACAAAAATAGTAATTAAAAATGCATTTGATTTATATTAACCATAGTATGCTTAAAATGCAACTATTGAGGCCTTTTAATAGAATAAAAATTTTTTTTTTAGCTTGGTACTAAGACAAGTTTTTTAGCTTGAAACGAAACGTAAATGCTTGGTTTGTTTGTTTACGCGCTGTCAAGCAAGTATCAGTCAAAGCGGGGGTTGCCGGTGGTCGGTAAAAACTTTATTTATTAAATCTTTATCTTTTCCCAAAAAATTAATAATTTCAGCGTTGAACCCGATTCTTTAGATTTAATCAATTTATCATGAATAATAATTAGGTATCGATTGTAATACTGTTTCCGAATGAATATTCGAACGGACTTGATTTTGAACGAATAGAAAAATAGATAGATATATATTTAGAGGGGTCCACATTAAATTAAATAAATAAATAAATTATGCTGGACACTATTACACAGCATCCCCAAACTAAGCAGAGCTTGTAATATGGGAACCACATGATTGATATACTACAAATATATTTTTTTTTATAAATACATATCATACATAGAAAACACCCAGACGGAGACAAATATCTGCAGAACATGCAAACATTTGTCCCGCGGCGGGAATCGAACCCGCAACCTTCTGCGTCTGCGGTACCTATTCTAGGCGCATTAACCGGTAGTTTCTTGCTTGCAGTAACAAATTGGTGCGCATTTGGAGAAAACTTTAATGCATTTGAAATGAGCTGTACAAGTCGCCAGAGGCTGGCTCGAGAGACACTTCATGTAGGTAGAGACAAATAGAATGCTCGGCTATCATAATATTGAAACAGAATTTAGATGTATTCATGATATTTTATTACCTCATAAATGACCATGAATTGGCGGCCTCTATGGCGCAGTGGGCGAAGGTCCACCTGAGACGCAGAACGTTGCGTGTTCGATTCCCGCCGCGGGTAAATGTTGGCATTATCTGCAGATATTTGTCTCGGGGCTGGGTGTTTTTTGTGTATAATATGTAAGCATTTACAAAAAAGTATTTATAAGTAGGCAGAAAATGCTTTAGCATTAAGTCCTCCCTGTTGTACAATTCTTTGTTTTTGTGTAATAAAGTGTAAAATAAATGAATAAAATAAGTATTCATGCTCGCCACAGTTAATGCATGCTCTGTTTTGTTTGGGCCTGCATGATGCTGTGCGGTAGTGTTCAGCATCATTTATTTTATTTTTCATTTATTTAATGATGGGATTTTGTTTAAATTATCATTAAAGAGATTAATTCTTGTTGTGGAAAAATACGATGATCTGCACTTCTTAAGTAGGTACTATAATTATTTTTGTTTTTTTGGGTCTTCCTTCTTATTTACTGATTTCCCAGTTCGCCGGGGTCACTTATTCTATACTATACATAGTAAATATTCTATTTGGAATAATGTAAATGATTTTGTGAGACTTGATAAAGCCGTAAAACAACGGATAAACCTACTCATTTAATGTTGTGGAACTTACAAATCCCTTCGAGCGATGCCTCTCACAAGGGAAAATCGCTTATTCATAAACTGCTTTAAAAATGAATCAGAGTTATCTTAAAGAATATTTTATAGGTATACAATTTTTCAACAAAGGTGTTTTTGTTGTTTTGCGCATTAATAAAATATCTGGTGTTAGGTACATCTTTAGACAAGAGGTACGAACCTATACCTAAGCTAAGTTTATTCATAACACTTAATTTTTAGTTACAAAAAATGATACTGCTGTTTTCACAGCGGCTTGAATATGTAAATAAAGAACGTACAAAAGTATGGCAAAATACGAGTAATTTTTAATAATGCTCATTACCTACTCGTATGTAAACACAAAGCACGAGAATAAATAAAATGACTGCCAATTTAGCCAATAAAATAAACTTCAGTTCGTTACCTTTTGTATATTTAGATGTCTACTTAAAAGGAAAATGAGAATGTTAAAATCCCAGAGTCGATTTTATAATTATGTATATGTATTGTAGGGTAATAAGCCTTCGAGTGGCCTAAAATCTCCGACACACACAAGCTTTACGAAGATGCAAGGATAGAGAAAAAAAGGGAATTGCAGATGACGAAATATGGTACACTACATAGTAACTTTACCATACCCGTATAAATATTTAAACATTTGTCCTTGTTTGTTATCTTTTCCTCTATACTAAAGTAAAAAGCCTTCATAAATCATAAAAATCTTCATAAAGCCTTCATAGAAGCATGAAAAATACGCGGTACCTATATGCACTTAGCATGATAGATCCATTTTTAAATAAGTATTTGTTACAAGACTCTTTCTGGGCCTTTTCTCGACTAATTAAGTTTATTTTGAAAGTTTCAGAGTTCATTAGCAAGCCACTATACATTAAAAACTTTGAAAGCGTGTCGAGACGCGCCCTTATTCTAGAGTAGGACAAATTTTTTTCATTGTAAACATCTTCTAAAAATTTCATGCAATTTTCGTCAACCTTATAATCTAGAACCAGGTTAGTAAATTATCTACTGCAGGTAAATAGCACCATTTCAACACCAGCAGATGCAACACACTCTACTTTCATTTTCATATTCGCTTTCAGACCTACATTGCAAAAATAAAAAGTTTATTTTATAACGAGTTTCTGTGGTCCCACTTGGTCAAAAAATCGTTCAGGGAACTATTCACCGGTTATTTATTAGGTATGGTGGATGTATCAGCATTTGCTTTTTGCAATGGCACTCAGATTAATGCGACGCTCTCCGACCTCCATCCCTTAAGCGGAATGTAACTTTCATTGCTCTCTGCCAGGGCCGGATCCAATAGATACCTCTACCAGCTACGTAATTCTGTCATAAGGCCCGGTGTTCAAAACTAATTTAAAATCATTTAAAACGCACAAACTGACCATTTTTAACTGAATTAAAAAAGGAGGTTCTTAATTTAGCCGTATTTTTAACCCACTTCATAAAAGGAGGAATAATAAAAATAAATACAGGCGTAGTAGCATAGTACGGCTGTATTTTTTTTATATTTGTTGCCTCATAACTCCGTCATTTATGAACCGTTAAGGATATTTTTTTTTGTTTGAGAGGGTAGACTTCCCTTCATTTAAATTAAAAATAATACCATCCCTAAAATTTTTCTTTGACGTGGGTTTTTTTTAAACTAGTCGTTGATCGTCTCACTCACGTCATTGTTGTATATAATTATCTGGTCCTTTAGTACGTAGGTACTTATGTCCGATCCGGTCTAAAATGAGTAATTAGCTGGCCTCTGTTGATAACCCTCGAAATGTCTGTACTATTATTACTTATTCTGTGGTAATGTTTTGAGTTCTATAAAGGGTAAAATGAACGTAAATACCAAATGAATGATTAGGAAATAATATTCATGTCATGGTCTAATTATGTACTATAGAAACTGCTTTTATTTTTTGCTTATTAGTTACGTATCTAATTGGGATAGGAGTAAAACCACCATGCCTATTTCAACCATAAAGCAGCATTGCTGTGTTTTGGTTTGAATGATTTAAATAGATGCCGGTGAAATTACAGGCATATGAGGCTTAACACCTTCATCCATCAAGTTAATAGACGCAGGGCATTGCATCGTAGGGTACACTGCAATCATGCACGACCTGCAAACCAATGCTTTGTTATAAGTAATGATTACCACTTAACATCAGGTGGTCCATTTGCTAGTTCCATCATCAGGTATCATAAAACAAATGAAGGTACGTAAAATATGATGAATTTCTGATAAATCCTCGTATAAACTCGTATATACAAGGTGTTTTTCATAAATGCATCATATTTCGTATAGCTCGATTTCATCATATTTTATATAATTATTTTACCTTCATTTTTCTATGAAATCTGAAGATGGAATTAGCACATGGCCCACGCGATTTTATGTGCTACGTAGACAGAAAACAATATTTTAATTTTCACGATCACAAATCCAATACTAGGTTACTTTGCTATATAAGACACGGAAAATGGCGGCCGGCTCTGCACTCTGGTGATATTTACAGCCCTTTGGATTTTTTATGGGTGGCTAAGAGGCACACAAGACCTCCATTATTCTCTTTCTTCCTGAATTAGGTGCAATTCGGCAAAACTCTCGGCATTATCGCTATTAAATTATGTTTTCGATAGAGCCTTAGGTATTGGTAGATAAAAGGTACCTTTCTACGTTAGTTGATTCAATAACTTTTCATTATTTTTAGACTTTATTTAAACTTATTTCAGGTAGGTACTATTGATTGGAGAAGGCCTATGTCCAGCACTGACTGTTAAAGGCTGATGATGATAATAATAATCATGATTATGGCTTTTGATTTTCAATATAAAATAAGTCAGCTTCATTAAAGGCGAAAGTTTGTGAAAAATAATTAAAATGTGAAGTATTAGGTATTTACCAATGTTTGTTCCTCCTACCCGCCAAAACTAGAGAATGGATGGATAATATAAGATGTAGTTCTAGACCAATAACATAGCAAAGCTAGTAGAAAACAGGTACAAGTTGCAAAAAAAAATTAAAACCTTAAAAATTTTGCGCATGTTTTGGAGTAAATTGAGATCAGACTGTTAATCTTTCTGCCAACCAAGATCATAAAAATAGCTTAGGTAAGAACTATTAGGCTTAGGTAACTGCTATGCTTTTACCTTGATGCTAAGTGATGACTTTATTCATCACGAAAGAGTATTTTTATAGTCCCATCAGCATGTATCCAATCAATATGTAGGCCCAACCCTTTACTTATCGGCTTATCCAATGCTAAACCAACAAATAGGCCCTTTAGAAAGATAATAATAAAACCCTTAAAGTTTCATATTCAATATAAATAAATATAAATATCATACTCCAACATTTACACTTTAAAAAAACTGCAAATGTTTTAGTATTTAAAAAAGCCTTAGTAACAGGTAGTTCGCTGAATATTGTCTAAAAAGTATACCTATATATAACTGTAAAACTCCATACCTATATTGGTTAATCATAGAATTTACCAACTTGAAAGAATTTATAAAAAAAAACTGGTAAAAAAAAGTGCGAGTCGGACTTGCTTACGAAGGGTTCCGTACCGGTTTATGGGACACCTCACTTAAATATTAATTTTATTCCGTATTTTGTTTTATTCTCTTGAGAAATACATCACCTGTAAAAAAATTAACTGCCTAGCTATCACGGTACATGAGATATAGCCTGATGACAGACAGACAGACAGACAGACAGACAGACAGACAGGCGGACAGTGGAGTCTTAGTAATAAGGTCCCGTTTGGGTATGAAACCCCGTAAAGGAATATTTTTTCGAGCGTTTAGGTACCATTAGACTTTAAGTAAGTAGTTTATTCTAAGTGTAGCACGTTGATTGCGGGCCTCGGACATGCCCATTTGTTTGTTTGTTTTTTCATGCCCTTTAACTACTCAACAATTCCATGATGATCGCATGAAATTTCGCATACCTACACGTTGTCAGAGGTACAGAAAAGCATAAAAACTACTGCTCCCGAGGAACAGAAAAATAACTCGAGCGAAGTCGTGGGTGAAAGCTAGTTCTACAATATAATGTGAAATAATCTGTCCGTTTATATTAGTAGGTATTATTGATAACTATTAGCACTAGCGATCTGATTAGATTGGTAGGGAGTTATCCACTTATAAAAATTTAGTATGTCTCCCACAAGGATGTTCATATACTTAAGTAGGTTGGTATTCAAAATATTCATTGCCGACGCACATATCGAGCTGAAAAGGACAGTCGAGAACAACGCATGTCGTGGTGTTAAATTTCAACAATGATATCTAGAATTTATCATCTAATATTTGTAGGTACTTAGCGACCTTTCAAGCCAAACTAATGAATCAAACAGTGTTTTATATATAAACCTAATACTGATAAAGCACCTATTGTTATTTGTGTACTTAGCTCAAAATTATTTATTTTCATATATTAACAACCCTAAAAGACTTGTGACGTCACACTTTCACGGTCTATTGAGCTTGATAAGCAGATGTTATTATATCAAATGCCTTAATCAAATAAAAAAACAATGAATCATGCGTGATTCAGAACGCTTACATAGCTCGCTGACTTTAAACTGGTGAACTAGCCGTACTGTGAGTGTCCACGTTTCGGCTGTGTATGCCATGACTGGTAGACTGGTAGCACGCACTGATTGAAAACTTTAGTTTTCAAACATTGCGGTATGGGTGACGAGAAAACTCGACGTAGTTTTCCAAATGCTGCCCAATCCAGCTGAATCCTCCTCTTGGCCTCATTCTCCAAGTTGTTTCTACCTAACTGCAAAATCTACCCCCGAGGTATGTGTACTGTGAAACAACTTCAAGAAGGTGTCCATTAGGGACAACAAGTCAGTCGTCAGTCTTTTCAGCTTGCTGCGCTCGCCGGCTACATTTCTCAGACGTTTTGATGTGGTAACCTCAGGGACGCTACTAATTGAGCCCTTCTGTTTGCTGTATTTAAAAAATTCGCGGCTCGCGGTCGCCGTCTGTATGTCTGTAAGGGTTCCGTTACTACAAAAAAGTTAAGAACCACTGCAATAAATTGATCATGAACAAGTTCATACCCCAACTCACACTTGGCCGATTTTCGGGTGGCTGCGCCCACAACCTTTTTGGAGAGCTTGATCCGCGCCTGGGTAACAAAGCCGCTAAGTCTTTGTTGTAGACTATATTTTCGCTTATCATCAGGCGAAATGTAGTCAAACGTAAGCCTATTTATTATAAAAAAAATGAAACTGGGCTAGAGTCATCTCCCGCATGTCAAGCTACTTGTGGGCAAAGAGAACCACAGAGTGGATCCGACTTGTTACTAGGCGACGAAGTGGAAGGCCTAGCATAAGATGGTGGGACAAACTCGACTCATATTACCAACATAGCCTGACATAGCGTATAATCGGAGAGTAGAAGCAGAGAAGGGAAGTCTTTGCCCTGCAGTACGACAGCAACGACTTTTATTAAATAAATAGTAGATAATATTTAAAAAAAAAATGGAAAGTAGGTAGGTACTCTCATCTAGGCCAGTAATATAAGGGTGACTGTACCTACTTACACACGGTCGAGTAAACATTGTTTTGATATGTAAATGAAAGGGCTTTTGCAATATAAAGCCTGTACACACTTTTCCGGTCAACACGTTCGCGTTACTTTTTACTGAACCAAAAAGTTGGTTCTTGTTATTTTGATTGGGAGAGGTCACATATTGTACCACAGTTTTGTACCATGCGTAGAGAGATTGTTTCTATAAACAGGGTGAGTTTGAATTCGTATGTTATCCCGAAATGGTGGTAATTTGGACAATAGTTGTGCACAACTTGGGAGAACCTCACTTAATGAGAACCTCCTCCTTTTATGAAGTCGGTTAAAAATATGTGACACAAAACTTTTCTCCAAAAACTTCTTGCTTAACTTTGTGTTAAACGTGGCAACCCTAACAGTAAGGTGAAGCTACAATTATCTTCTTAATTATGTCAAAGACTAACAAAATCAGCTGTTCATAGTTCATAGTTTATTTATTAATAACTATACAGTTACAGGTCACATACTTCAGAATTTGATTAAATATAATACGCTGTATACCTAGTGATACAAATAATAATTAAGTCATTTTAATAAATTTAGGTACATTATTATGAGTTCTTAGGCTGCTTCATAATCTTTTGAGTAAATTATGGTGAAACTTTACAAGCCATTTCTTAAAAGAAAAACTACAAAACTCGAAAAGTCGTAAAACAAATGTTGTTGACCTTCGAGAGTACCTACATTCACTTTTTGGGTACATACGAATTCAAACTTTCCGTGTATATGCGCATTTTCGTGAAATTATAGCATTTTGTGTACAAAAGCTTGCAAATAAACTGACCTACTGAAAAAGCTGCTTTAGCATTTAAATAATCCTGTAAAAATGTTTAGGATCCAGGAGATAATAAACTTTTTACTCTACATTTTTTTATTTATGACGGTTTGCGAAGTAAACACGTCATCGGGATAACATGTGATCTCATCATTCGTATGTTGTAGCGACTCGAGATGTCGAAGCAAATATTTCTTGGGCTCGCCGAAATAGAAAAAGTCAATTTATGTGGCGTTTCTAAATTCTCATACACTTTACTCGCGTGTTGAGTTTACTGTGTCTGTATAATGGCGTGGAGCTTTTAAATCACTCTTTAGAAAAGATAAACTGCATGGAATTTATTTTGTTATAAAAATATAAGTTGATACTTATGTTTTTAAAAATACGCTTAAGGCCAAGAGGGTCAAAGTTACTTATATAAAAAGGAAATGGGTTGTTTTAATCCTAACTAATATGCAAAGGTGTGTTTATTTGTTACGCTTTCACGCCTTAACTACTCAGCCGATCATCGTTAAATTTTGTACACACGTTCTCAGGGGTACAGAAAAGGACATAGGGTACCTTTTATCCAGAAAAAAAGCTCTCCATGCGATAGAAAAAAAAACGAACTCGAGCGAAACTGCACGTGGAAGCTAGTTGTTCAATAATTATATTGAGATAAAGTAAGTACTGCCTACATTATATATGCATACAATGCATACTTAGTTAAATACAGTAGGTACCATTTGAATAAAAATAGTTAAAGCAAGTATTCATTGCTTTATTGCTTTGCCAATTTCAGTAAAGAAACAAGTATCTTATTAACATGAACATTCAAATAAATTCCAAACAAAAATACACTACGTTTGTCTTGAAAGCTGCATTTCAAAACCATTTAACCTCAACCTATGAACCTTTGTACCTACGAGAAACATGTAGTGAAATAATGCAAACGCTGAAAACTGTTTGATTTGAATTGAGAATGTTGTTGATTTAACAACATACAAGTTTTTTAGAGATGTTCCGACTAGTCGGCAACTAGTCTGTAAAGCCGATTATCCGGCCACTTTCGTAGTCAGCGACTAGTTAGCGATTATTCGGCAAAGAGCGCCGACTATCGGTTTCTTATTTTGTATGTATTTCTCAATCTCAATTTCAAATTAACGGGGGTTTCCCTTGACATGATTCAATTTTGATTGAGCTCTTTCACTATAAATGAACAATAACAATACAAATAAAGACTACATCTTTATGTATATAATACACCGCTTTGACCCGTGCAAAGGCAAAAATCAAGAAACAATGCGAAGTAAAACATGTTCGATACGCTCGCAGGCGGTGGTTGCAACTTGCGCGTGAATTAGTTTTATAGTTAAACCGAAGCGTCACAGAAATTGCCCATTACTCCCGAAACCATTATCTTATACTTATACAATCGTATAGCTTTTATTTCAAAAACTTTTATACTGCATTGAAATTTATACTTAAACCTTATAATTACACTAATTTTATTACTTTAAAGTCCGATAAAGAATTTATTTATATTTTATATCCGGAAATCTTCATTACCTACTTATTCTACATTTTAATAAGCAATTGTTTTATGATTATATATTTGTCTCAGGTTCTTTCTTTTAGCAGTTACTTTTGTTGCCTATTTGATACAACAACAGTTTATTTTACCCTGTGTATTTTATGTATAACAAAAAAATGTGAGTGTTGCAGTGGACTTAATTCGATACGAGATGCTTTACGACATAACATAGCTACACTTACACTACACATTTTCATCACTATTTATGTTCACACAAAGCTGCCCGCTAGAAAACTATTTTTTTTTATTTACATTTGTTCACTGGAAAAATCCCTTGACTTTATAGGTTCTAAGTCAAAGCTACTAAAGTTAGCACTTTACAATGCGGGCTCGTTAAACACAGGTCAGGATAACTTTATCATTGCAATGGTACGGCACTGCGCGGATATTATCGCAATTAATGAGACCTGGATAAAGAGTGGGCAGGAGGCGCGTGCGCCAGCCGTGCCTGGGTACCGTCTACGCCTCGCCCCGCGCCCCCTGCACATGCGCAAGGGAAAAGGTGGTGGACTGGGTTTTTATATTAAAACGGGTGTAAATGTTCGCTATTTATCTAGACCTAATGATATGATTGAACAGATGTGGTTATCAACTCGTGTTAATGGATTTCGTATTGTTGTTGGAACAGCGTATAGACCTGAGTGGGTAAAAGTAGACACGTTTATCGACGCACTTTCTGACTCAATAAATAATTTCTCCAACTTTGACTTTGTTATGTTTTTGGGAGACATCAATATTAATATGCTCGTGGAATCCGAAGCTGAAACTATTAAATTTAATCAGTTCCTTGACTATATGAATTTACATCAATATGTCACAGAACCGACGCACTTCACATCGCATAGTGAGAAGCTTATTGATGTGGTATGTACAAACGCACCTATGCATCATATTACAGTAGATAATATTACTGGCGATAATGGACACGCAATGATTATTGTGACCTTATCATTAAAAAAAATTAAATCTTTACCAAAAACTTTTACGTTTAGACCTATCAATAAAATTAATCTTAATGAATTTAATAATGACTTGTATGGCATAGACTGGAATGAAATTAATTTGTTACCTACCATAGACTCTATGGTTAATCAATTTAACACAATGATTATTTCTTTATTCGACAGGCATGCCCCTATTAAATCTATAACTGTTAGGAATAATTACTCATTGCCGTGGGTTACCGATGTATGCAAAATGATGATCGACGAACGTAATGAAGCTCATAAGGCGTATCGAAAGTCTGGCACTGAGCAAGATGGTAATTATTATAGAGAAATGAAAAGTCTAGTTTTAAAGAGTATAGCTGGTGAGAAACGTGCTTATTTTAATGATATTGTAAATTCTAAAGTAAGTAATAGTAGAGAATTCTAGAGTAATTTAAAAAATAAAATCTTGATTGACCCATGCAAGGATAAGTCCTTGCCTGCTTTCTTTGATGACCCGAATAAAATAAATGAACACTTTTTAAATATACCGGGAGATAATACGGTGCCTTTAACCGAATTATCCTTCTTTAGTCAAAATAAATTTGGTACTGAATCATTGGATCTAAAACCAATCACGTCAACTGAGATATCTAAAATGATATTGTCTATAAAATCTAATGCACTTGGCGCGGATGGTATTAGTAAAGATATGATTTTATTTTCACTCCCTTGCACGTTGGATATTATCACGGCAATCATTAATAAATCTATAGTATCAGGTATAGTGCCTAACCAATGGAAAAACGCACTCGTGACACCTATACCTAAAAATGACAATCCTCTTGAATTTAATGATCTTCGACCTATAAGCATCTTACCATTTCTCTCAAAGCTGCTTGAAAAGGCCGTTAGTGCTCAGTTGACCAAATATGTAGAAACTTATAACATTTTGCCTTCTTTGCAATCTGGGTTTCGTAGGGGTCTCGGTACAATGACAGCTCTTCTCGACGTTACAGACAATGTATTGGCAAACCAGGACATGGGCCACAGTACAGTATTGACTCTTCTTGACTACTCTCGGGCATTTGACTGTCTCAATATACCACTCCTCCTTGCCAAATTAACATATTACGGCTTAAGTCAAATGTCTGTAAAATGGTTTGAAAGCTATCTGAACTACCGATTTCAGTCAGTTAAATTAGTAAAAAATGACGGCACTACTTTGTGTTCACAACTACTGCCAATTAATCGTGGTGTTCCTCAGGGCTCCATACTTGGACCTCTTCTTTTTATTATTTATAGTGCGGACTTGAAAGAGGTCATAAAACATAGTTTATTCCACTGTTATGCAGACGATGTACAAGTATATGTGTCAGAGGCGCCAGGTAGAATCCCACAAGCTGTTATACAGTTAAATAATGATCTGAATGCGATTGCAGACTGGTCATCTCGCAACGCCCTCGTATTGAACCCCACAAAGTCCAAATATATGGTTCTGGGCACTAAGTCGCAAATCTCAAAAATCAAGCCTGATCTGGATGTCAAGATTGATGGGATTCAAGTGGAGCGTGTTAATGAGGCGAGGAATCTTGGTGTCATTTTTGATAGCCAGCTTAGATTTGAGAGTCACGTTCTTAGTTTAGTAAAAAGCTGTTTCTACCGACTAAAGATCCTCTATAAAATTCGCAATCAACTTTCAGAAGCATCTCGTATAGCCCTATGTGAAGCTTTGATTTTATCTAAACTTAATTACGGAGACATTGTCTATGGACCCCGCTTGCTCGTTAGGACTCAGCTAGTAGTACAGCGAGTCCAAAATGCATGCTGCCGGTTTTGTTTTAATGTCCCACCTCGTAGTCACATTACTCCTTATTTAAACAATATGTCCATGCTTAATATGGACTCTCGTAGAGAACTACATCTCGGTGGGTTAGTTTTTGATGTTATTAAATTTAAAAAGCCTGAATACTTACACTCAAAGCTAAAGTTCGCTTGCAGCAATGGTCGTGGAGCCTTACGGCCCATTAGATCAGCGCTTCTCTACCATGACCATAAAACGGCGGCGTTTACAGGTAGTTTCAGATATTTGGCAACGAAGTGCTGGAATAATATTCCACCTCCAATACGAAATTTAAATACCAAACATACATTCAAAATACGTTTCAAATCATTTTTATTACAAAAACAAAAGGAAGGTATTCCAAAGCGCTTTGTTCGCCAACTCTGAGCTTAGCAACCACATGTCAGGTACATTTTCAATATCCGGTCAATAATTAAAACTTCATCATCTTCACTTTGAGTCTTCAATAGCTTCCACTTTTGCACTGAATATATCATAGGTATCGATTATGTACATTATACCAACCTACCAACTGTTGTTGTTGTAAAGCATCTCGTTCTTCTTGTTACCTCGGCGGGTTATAACTGAAAATCAGTGTTTGCTCATCGAGCAAAATTATGCACTGAGTTATGACCTTTTTGTCATACTGCAACACACACAAAGATTAATTAATATTTTTCTTTTTTCAGTCTTGTTATAAGTAGTTATGTAAATTGTTGTTATTATTATGTATGTGTGTGTTTGTTGTTGCAAATAAAAATGTATCTATCTATCTATCTATCTTATTGGCCGACTATTTGGTCAATCAGTTAATGGTTTAGTCGGCTTTTTTACAACCGACTAATCGGCTAGTCAGCCCATGTCATAGTCGGCACATCTCTAGTATTTTTGTAATCCAGGCACGATATCTTAAAGTGCCTAGTTTCGAAGTATTAGGTGCCTAGTAGTAGTAAAATAAGTAGTATTAGGTACAGGATATATGTTATTGTTGATCTAATCTAAGTGTAATCTAAATCAACTTGAATTATGCTTATTGCGTTTCAATAGAGCCTGAGTTTCTGTGAAGTCCTTAATAATACTTAATGAATAAGAGCAATTCTACACGACAAGCATTTTTTTTTGTCACGGCTTATAAATCATACAAAACACCAATATAAAAAATTGGATAAATTAAGACTGTTTAGGTATACTTTTGTCTTACTGAAGAACTTATTTTAAACACTCAACAAATTTTAGAATTGACAGAAAAAAGTCTTGAATTCTAAAAAACGGGAAAATTTTGCATATTTTGGCTTATCCCATTCCTAAATATGACTGGAATGTACTTCATAACTCTTACTTAGAATACCGATTTTTTGTACAAAGTCGTAGTGTTCACGTGCACAAGCATACATGACAATTGCGTGTTTCTACTTCAAAAATCTTTAGCTGCTTCAGTTTTTATTTTTCGAGGGTTTTCGTTTTTGTCGTAAGGGTGCGTCTCAAATCGGTTCAGTACAAATCACTCTATGTATCACTAAATACATACGATAACAACATTTTGATGTGATTCGCACAAACTAGATATAGGTTACACTGCATCAGCTGATCGAAGTGGATAGATAAAATGCTGTAGAATTTTGCGATTTTGCGTGGCTTTGGGACAGGGTAATTTCTCAATTCGGTGCTTGAACTATCTAACTGTATTGCAAATTATATATATCTGATTCCTTGCTACAATGTAACTTGGCTTAATTTCTGCACGCTAGTATTCCCTAAATAATTTTAATCATCAACGGATAATTTTAATTTAAAAAATGTTATGTTTTCTTAATTCGGTAGTTCTCAGTTCCGCGGTTTTTTGCACACCGAATTGAGAAAACGTAAACACCGAATTGAGTTTTGCGATATAAAGTAACAATTCCTTAAAGCAAAAAATGTCCAAAAATCATTTTATACATTATTCACGTTATGGCCGCTGTACACACTCGTCGAGACACCACGGGACAGGCCGAGTGCGAGTGTGTACAGTGTGCTCTCGTCTCGTCTCGCGCTCTGGTCTCGTCTCGCGCTCTCGTCTCGTCTCGCGCTCTCGTCTCGTCTCGCGCTCTCGTCTCGTCTCGCGCTCTCGTCTCGTCTCGCGCTCTCGTCTCGTCTCACGCTCTCGTCCTCGTCTCGGTCGCTTTCGGCCGCGTGTCGGTTTTTGCACACGATTCAAAAGGTCTCGTTGGCACTCGCGAGGAAAACAAGAGACCATGTACACACTCGTTCATTTAGTTGCCTAGTGATAATGTTTATGAATAGACGTGTTTCGCTATGTGGTTTAACACATTAAATTTTTTATTAAAGTTTTTAGAATCCTATCTAAGAGAAGCCGTTTTATGGAACTCAAAGGATGTGAAGCACGATTTAAGCACAATTTATCTATGACGCTTGGGTGCGAATAAGAGAGCATATTTGAATTTCTATAGCTGAGTTAGTTTATATATAATATATGCATAGTAATCATCAACCACCTTCTTTTTCTCGATGTCCTTAAAAAATATAATAGCTTACAACACAAAGACCAAGAGCAGCAGCAGTATCTACGTTCATTGTCTCGGGAGTCTTCAGTTCAAATGTCAGAACTGTGTGTACTGCTCTCGACGACAGCTTCCTCGGCCGAGATTCTCGCGAGACGCTCTCAACGAGTGTGTACAGCCGCCATTACTCATACAACATAAGGTTGCGCAGAATGAACAGCATGTCAATATTATCATCTGTTGCAAACGTCATTTACATTAGCTTTATTGACTGAACATTCTTAGCAGAACATGATTCTTTTAATTGAAATATATATTTGAGAGATGATCTGTATCCATAGTTTTAAGTTCACAAACTGTTATCATCAAAAATGTTACTTTTTATACTAATTTCTCAAAAAAGTGGAGCCATTTTTCAATTTGGTGGCGGGTAAAAAATAAAATGCATTTTTTTCATAATCTAATATGTCAATTAGTTTCCCATTAAATTCTGAGAGCCTTCTTCTTTTAGATTTCTGACACAAAGCTTGTAAAACAAGACAAACAAAATCGGCCACCGAAATTATAAAAATTAGCCTAAAGCGTAAAATTGCCCATAACTAAACACCTAAAGATTCTATTCAGGCTCTAGCTTCTTAGGTTCCTTTACAAATAAGCCATTTTAGATTCAAAAGTATCGTAGCATTATTGTACTGCCATTCTTTGTGTTCTTAAGCACCAGGTTGCCTGTACCGTACTACTGGTATCCACGTGGCGCAATAAGCGTATTACTTTGTGTTAAAGTATACCTAAGTGTTGTTTTGTGGAAATATACTTGCACCACAAGATCAAGGCAATCCGTTTTAGATTCAATCGTACAAAAGCAAAGGTCAAACATTGCTGGCCTAAATGAACTTAACCCCGATCTTGAACTGGATCCAATGCCATGATGATGGATGACAAGCGCACCCCTCACGTCGCCGACGAGGCGTGTGCAACTACAGATACTGAGGATTGAACTTTTATCAAGCATTCGATAAACAACGATCAATCATCGGCCACGTCTTTCAACCAACTTAATGTTGGAATAGACGGTTTGGTTACTCATAGAGTATAAACAAGTTTCTTGATTCGTATTTTTATTCGATTAGGTATGACTAATGTACGTGAATATTTAAATTTTTTGAATAAATCAAAACTTCACCAGCCAAGTCTATTGTAGAACTTATTCTTCTCCTCATCAAGAGGTTTTGCCGTAATTTAGCACTCTAAGCAGTAAAGATGTTGATGCCTGCCTATCTTTAGTCGCCTTTAACTTTATCTTTTAGTCGACATTCAAAAATAAATGTTATTATTATTATTTATTATTATTATTATTATTATTTATTTATTTGCTACATGTACTACAATTTATATAAACAGCTTAGGTTGGTATTGTAGCCTGATTGTGGTGAGTAGGTACATGTACCCTGTAAGGGCACTGCAAAGTGAGTTGAGTCGTAGTTACTTATACAAATAAAAGGAATAAAAGATAATTCAAAACAATACATTTCAACAGCTAAAAATAATATTAGTTTAACAATTTTAATCTTTTTTACATAAACCTAAGTCAAAATTAAAAGCCAAAGTATCAAAAGTCAAAATATACCTACACATAGTTCAATGACAAGAATGCCTATTGACGCAAGAAATAATAAAAGGTAAATGTTATGTAATAAAATAAATATTACGGCCTTAATATTTACGGTCATCGTTTAGTTTGTCAGATAGGTATTCGTCAACAGAGTAGTATGCTTTTTTTTATCAACAATAGCTTTAAGTATCTACAAAACGTCTTTTCTTTTTGTTCATTTTTTATATGATCCGGTAATTTATTATATATTTTTATTAGCCTATAGTTCGGACTTTTTCCCACCGACTTTAATGTAGTAGTTGGTAATAATAATTTATGCATATTTCGTCTGTTATAGTTCTTATTAACGTCCAAGTTAGATTTAAAATTATCTCTGTGTTTTCTTACGAATAATGAGGCCTGGAGGATGTAAACAGATGGGAGGGTCAATAAATTATTTTTAATAAAGTGTGGCTTGCAACTTTCGCGCGCTTTTATATTTACTATTATTCTGACACATTTCTTTTGCATTATAAATATTTGATTAAATTCGACACTATCACCCCACAATATTATGCCATAGTTAAACCATGCGTATGCATATGCATAGTAGGTAGAAAGTGCAGTCTCATAGTTTGTATTTGATTTCAATACACTGAGGGCGTAGACAAATCTAGATAGTTTTGTTTTTATATTTCCAACGTGGGGTTTCCAATTTAAATTAGTATCTAAGGTTATTCCTAAGAGCTTGAATTCGTTTGTTTCGTCAATATCGAGATTATTAGATAGTAAACTAAGATCAATGGGCTTCCTTTGATAAGTTCTAAATTGAATCATTTTAGTTTTTAGTAGGTTTATCTCAAGGTTATGTTCACAAAGCCATTTTCGACACTCGTCAAAAGCAGTTGTTATGTGCGCATAGTCAATCGTCAAAGAGCTACTGAATAGAAGGGACACGTCGTCTGCAAATAGTACACAGGGCGTGTCTATGTACTTTGGTAGATCATTAATATAAATTAAAAATAATAAACAGCCGAGGACGCTGCCTTGGGGTATTGAATTATTCGTAATTTTGGTATCTGAATTTATATAAGACAAATGGTTGTTTTCGTTGCGGTTTTCAATTTGTACAAATTGTTTCCTATCCTTCAAATATGACTGGAACCACCTGTGTTCGTTCTATTCTATTCACGGGAGGAAATGAAGGGGCCTGCTTATAGTATTTTTCCGGAACCGCCAAGGCCTTATTGTCACGTCCTTAAGTGAACGCGGTGATGGAAGGCGAGATGTTAAGACGCGCGAGAAAACGTGGCGTGGCGGGAACAACTCGTCAAAACGAATTATTCCTAATTATAATGGCAATGGTCAAATGTAAATCCTTTACAACTTATTACAAGGTGTAGTACAAGGTGATCATTTTATTGTATACAGTCGTGGACACATAAATAGGGACAGTAGGTTACACCCTCAACAAGATTTTTCATGAGCAAGTCTTGCGGCAGGTGTGCCATTATTTTTTCAGCATTCAAAGCGTTAAACACACAATGCTTTTGTAGTACTTGTTACTTACTGGGGTCATTATGAACACCAACGAATTAATAAAATAATCTAAAGAATTACTTTCAGACGGTCACTTATTTTAATGGATTATTAATATCAAAATCTACACGGTGAATTCGAATTCGAATGCTATCCAGAAAAGGGGTAAATTTTCTCCCGAAGGTCAACAATTTTTTTTGTACAAAGGCTTTCTTAATTTTTCAGTGTTTCAATGAAGATTTTCTTGTAATGTTACGCCATAATTTAACTCAAAAACTTGTGATGTACTCTAGAACAGCTGATTTTGCTGTAATATGTATTTCTCTTAATGTTGATGATAATTGTAGCTCTGATATAGTGTTGGAGAAAAGTTTTGTATCACGTATTTTCAACTGAGATTCTCACAACTTATGAATAACTATGGTCCAAATCACCTACCTCCATAACATACCAATTCAAACTCACCTAGTATTATTCTGCTGTGTAAATTTACCTATTTCTTAATTAGTTGCATTATTACCTAAAACCTCTTGACTTGACATAGTTGACATGCAGAGTAGCGCCGACGCGCGACGCTATTAGATTTTTACCCGTTTTTAAGGAGATGTGTACCAATTTTCTAGGAGCTAGCATTGTAGAGAAGCCTTCTTCATACCTGCGTATCATAGGTACTCGATGGGTTTAAGTTTTGAACTATTTGGGACCAATCTTCTACTACAAAGGTTTCTTCAAAAGATTAAACAGACTTGTTTTATCTTTTCAAGCAAAATATCCCTTAGAATTTTTGATTACCTATATGTTGGAAAATTAATTCTAGAAGTATTTTTTTTTATGCTTAAAATATGTTTTGTTCTAATTGTCTAAATCTACTAATGATACTGATCATAAACTTACTTTTGATTTTATAATTGGACCTAAAAGTCAACAAATCTTGGTGATCTTGTACCAACTGTCACTATTAATGTGTCCACGACTGAAAATCGATGATTTTAATGTCATCATGCCACAGTCTATGCTCGAAAGTTTCACAAGCTTTTATCTCTCTTTGTTTTTCTAAATCCATTTATCAATAAGAGGCGAACGTACCTTCTTAAATTCGTTCTTAACCAAAGAGATTTTCAAGTGCCTGTTATTGTCAGAACTAATTTAACTTTGGATATTTGTTTCACAACATCAAAGGATGTATATAGAAAATGGTTGCCAAAATAACTACTTACTCGTAATTATCTATTTCATCGATTTATCCCTTTGTGTATTTTACTTTCATACAAAATTTTAAAATAAAAGATCCAAGTGAATATGAATAATGCTCTACATACCTGCAAAATTGAAATTCATAATGTCCTGAAAAATCATGTTGCTTTGATGCTGTATATGTACCTATGCTTATATGATGTGATACCTTTGATCTTTTTGTAATGTTTTAGGATGAAAGTCGTTTTTGAAAATCGGGATTGCGATGATAATTTGTTGTGTAAACAATAAATGAATGACCATATCTTTTGCTAAGACAACCTCTGTGGCACAGTGGGCAAAAACTCGCCTGAGACGCAGAAGGTTCCGGGTTCATTACCGCCGCGAGACAAATGTTTGTATGTTTTGCAATTATTTGTCTTGGGTCAGGCTGTTTTCTATGTATACTATGTATCTATTTACAAAAAAATGTTTATCAGTCATGTGGTTCTCATCGAGCTCTACTTAGTTTGGGGCTATATGATGATATGTGATAGTCTCTATCATTATTTTATTTATCTATTTATTAGGTAGGTTCAATGGATCAACTCATCTTCCTAATATTTAGGTATGTATAAATGTAAACACCGAATGAGCTACGAGCTTCCGGGAGATATCACCATAATGCCCCTACTTCAACATTTCTGTAAGAGATTGCATGAGGACGGATTAGTTGTGGAGTCCCTATAAATCCGGCAAGCAAACCGAGCAATAATGGATGGAATAAATTATGAGATTGAAGTCGGTCCAAGGGTCCGTTTAGCAATTCTTCTTTGAATTATTATTACCATCCTACAGTCACTGGGCTTTCGTAGAAGGTAGCTGTCCTCTATAATAACATCCGTTTATCAAATAGAATAATCTGAAAATGGAATATACTGACTTAAGAAATATTTTTGTAGCCTAATTTCAAAAAGTCTTATAACAAAAAAACAAATGAAAGAACAAATGATTTAACCAATCTATCGAACTAATTCACGGTTGTCCAAAAGATGGCCTTATCGTTAATACCGATCTCTTCCAGGCAATTGCTTCTATTACCTAGGTACTGCTATATGCTGCTGGTAAAAGCTAGATGTTTCGAGCTGAATACAGGGCGCAATGGCGCTCAGTGGATTATATTATAGGCTGATGATAAATTATACAGATAAAATCATTAATTATAGGTTTGTTGAGGTTTAAAAATATTTTGAAATATGCCAACTGGGGTGAAACGGAATCGGAGTGTACAAGGTTCCAACCCCTATCTTCGGAACCCAAGCCAACCCCACCTGCACGTGGTGCACCCTGCTAAACAACGAACGGGGCTCTGGCGGCCGGCTGATTGCGGCATAGCACAGCCTACATCGGCACAGCTAAATCCCCTGGCCACTGACGGGCAGCAGCGTCGTTGGTGCGAGAAGCTGTGCCCTGCGATCCCCAACTCGCATGCCCATGGGATTATGGGTATATCCCCCTTTATTAGGGGAGGCCTATGTCCAGCAGTAGACTGATATAGGCTGATGTGGTGTGGTGGTGAAACGGAAAGGGAAATATTTATTCAAGCACACTTACTCCAAAGGAAATTGAATTAAACCGTTATGAGAAGGTATTATATTGGCTTACTTACTCTTACAGATATTCTGCGTACATTCTCACAGAGTATATATCTACATTTTTCGTTTGAAAGTATGTAGATATAATCATTTTTGAATCTCTCCTGAACACAGGTGCTATCAAAATATCGGTGGCTTTCACTTTAATATTGATGAACACAGATGTGATGGATCGTGCAAAAAACAATAGATATCTGAGCATAGCGATCGTTTTTGCACGATCCAAGCTTCTGAGCTTTTTTTGTTTATTTTTCATACCAAGCAACTTTTATAATAAAGCTACCCACGTTAATAAACTCATCTCGTCATAATATTAAGATAGGACATAGTTACCTATGTCCGTAGGTACATATAGAGTTACGAACACATTTAAAAATATAAAGATCTGGTGGTACAGGTAAAGTTAGAGAGCAAATGGACGCGCGGCTGATCACCCGTAAGATGGACCGGCCAAATAAAAGTTGCAAATATTCCCCTGAACAAGTGTGCTCTATAGACAGCGGTGTGAAAGGATTATGGAGTAGTATTGTGATGCAGGAACACGACCACTCTGTCAAGAATGTTACGACTGAGAAGAATTAGGATTTTATCAAGCGATAGGTATATTCGTTTTAATACATTAAAGAATTTAACCATTTGAATACTTTAAAATAGATTACTTATCTACTATAACAATAATACATTAAATTATTTACTTCTGGGATTTACTTATACTTTGAAACAATATTATAAGCCAGCTTTAGAATGATGTTGGCGCCAGGTGATGCCAGATCTTAGCATTTGTAACTAATAAAAATTCTATAGGAAGGTCTTAGCTTAAGAATCAATTTCCTCTTCTTTGTTTTTTTCTAAAAATCAATCTACTGTAACCACAGAATACAGAGAGGACAGAAGCTTCACTCCGCGCAATCATTTAAATAAATAGCGACTTTAACTGCTACGCAATAAAGTGCTATTCAGCTCCCACCGAGCTCAGTGCCTAACATTTATATTAACCTACACCTTGCATCCCTTTCTATCGTATAGCTCTATCTCTACTGACGTGGCACGTGTAACGTTAGGGTTGTCTTGAGAATTATTCTGTGACGAATAATAATAACCTGGCCGCCGACGGGCAGCAGCGTCGGCGGTGCGAGAAGCACCGCAAGATATATAGGGGAGGCCTATGTCCAGCAGTGGACTGAATAGGCTGTTGTTGTTGAACATTTTACAATCCAGTTACCTAGCCACCTATTTCTTCTTAGGAACAATGATAATTCAAATAATATCTACCTACCTAGTAATAGATCAGAAAACTATTTTACACTGGCTGGCTGCATTAAGAACTCAGAAAATAGGCATACCTACTAGGTAGGTACTTGGGTCCTTAACACTTACTTAAGTGTTTAGGTGTCTTGTGTACGAAAACTGAATAATCACTGTTTAAGGTAGGTAGGTACATCATGCTAAATCATAAGAGAAATTTTAGTAGGTAGGTACCTACCTAGATATTTACAAGAGAAAAAAACAACATTTGGTTTGTAGGTAACCTAGGTATCTAGTTTTAATTGTTAGTACACCTACCTTTAGGTAACTTACCACATCGATTTGTCTACCTACACCTACCTACCCGACTGTTTTTAAGTAGATAACCTACACTGCTTACTTAAAGTTAAATCAAATAAAAATGTACCTAGGTTGGGTTTCTAATCTTGCTCTCAGTCTACATAATAAAAATCATAATACCTACTTACTACAGCACTATGTAGGTAGATACCTAACAATGGCACAAAAATTGTCTATGAAAAAATACCTACATTATAATATTACGTTTATTTATGTAGGTAGGTACCGCATTCAAATAGAACTTGTACCTAAGTACCTACCTACATAAGTAAATACGGGAGACTTTGATATCTAAACAACGCATTATTTGGTAGAAAAACTTTCAGTTCTGTACCTACTATTGGTATTATTTACATTTTCTTATTATTATTACTCAGGCAACCAAATGCTATGCAGTATTTTTTTGCCTTCATTTGGCGAAAAATATAGGTACATTAACAAAAACAAACTAAAATGCCGCGGCTGCTCAAGGAAACTTTCGTTCCGGGCAGAACTCGGCAACCGACTAACAAACCACGCTAGGAGGGCCGGCGATGCGTAGGTATATTTTTATACCTATTCTGCGGAGTGAAAGAGGCCTGCTGTAACTAACAAAAAACAACGCCTTAGAAAAAAAATCCTCGCTAGATAGGGTTTGCAAAATATATATGAAGCCGTGTAAATATATAAACAAGACCGGTTAAGTGCGAGTTGACTCGCCCACCGCGGGTGACGTCAATGGCGTGCGATACTAATTAGTAAGGTGTCTTTGTAATTAAAATGTGTACGTTCTATATAAAAATAGAAACCGGTTTTTGAATGGGGGGTATGGTAATTTTTTGGACTTTTTTCATCCTAAATCAAAAACAGTGCACGATATCAAAAAAACAAAAACTGTTTAATACTGTTTAAATCCAGCCTTTTCATTTGATACCCCACTCGACCTATCAACCCCCCTTTTATTTTTCAACGTTGTAATAGTTAAGTTAAAACCAATGTAATAGTTAAGAAAAAACATTGTAAAACTGACATTTAAAAAAATATAAGCCTAGCAGAGTTTCTTGCCAATTCTTTTCTGTTTGGTCACGTTAAGAATTGGTGTAAATAAAAAAAATTGACGATTCAAAGTGTACTGTAATGTGCGTACTGAATAAAGAAATTTTCACTTTCACTTTCGCTCCCTAATGAAATAAAAATTGATTAACTAGCTACTTAAATACCTACATAATTACTTTTTGTAATTGTTTATTATCATTCTCATAATTTTTTCGTAACTTGGGTATTTTTTCTTTCACAAATATACATATATCAGTCATGTGGTACCCAACATTTTTATTTTATTTGATTTCATGGCTACGATATCACTGCGGCCATTGATACCTAATTGTGATCACCATTTCTATTTTTCGGCGCCCCCTTGTTGGGCGTTCATAGTTCACCACTAAGCCTGACTGGAGACAGAAACTATACGTCCTTAAACCAAACCAAAACCACCAGCCTATATTAGTCCACTGCTGGACATAGGCCTCCCCTAATAAAGGGGATATGCCCGTAATCCCCAACCCGCATGCCCAGGTGTTGGTGATCGCAGGGCACAGCTTCTCGCACCACTAACGCTGCTGCCCTTCAGTGGCCAGGGGATTTAGCTGTTCCGATGTAGGCTGTGCTATGCCGCAATCAGCCGTCCTAAGTCCTTAGGATTTATTGAATGTCCTGGAGAATAAGGAAAAACTTTGATCACGCTCCCATCGCATCGGCCCGGCACGTTGACAAATACTAGAATATACGTAGTTTCGGCTCTAATGACCCAAACACGCACAACTACCTCTCAAAGCTCGCACAATTGTTCAATTTGCACTGCCTGAGGCATTTGCTTTGTTGTTAGTATATATACTCGTATATCTAACATGAATGACAACATGACAAAAATATTTTTAGCCAAAAGACTATTATGCTATACAGGTTAATCTTGCCTATCAATGGTTACCACCGTCAAAAATGAAATGAAAATGAATACCAGCGTTTCATGTTTTGTTAAAGATTTTGACAGGCAAGCATACCTACTTTTATTAATACAAGGTGTTCGATAGAATGACTAACATTGCACGAAACAGGTAGTAGTACACTATAGGGAAAGATCTCTGTTGGCGCAGAAGGTTGTGGGTTCGATTCTAAAATGTTTGTATGATCTGCAAATATTTGTCTCTGGTTTGGGTGTTTCTATGTATTCATATGTACCTATGTATTTACAAAACAAAACTATATAAGTAGAAAATCAGTAGTGCAGTTCGCTTACTAAATAAAAATAACAATAATAAAATAACACAACCTGTGCTAAGTTTGGGTCTATTATATGATGCTGAGTGATGGCGTCCAGCATTATGGCTTTAAGATGAGTTAGATGGAAATTTTGCAATATGCTAGAGGGGTAGCTCCAGCTTCAGCCTAATGACAATATACTTCGTATAGTGACTTTATTTAAAAAATAAAACTTGTGGCACTCGGGGACTGCCGCGGTAAAGCTATTGCATAGCATTTTGTATCAACTTATGCAATTATAATTATTTATTTATTTTATTTATGCAGTATTTATTTTTCTTTGATATTAATTCAAGTTACACTTTTTGAGCGTGGTGACCGATAAGAAAACATTTTTTTTTCTTTTATTAAATAGAAATACGTCTAGTTGCACGCACACAAACACCGTGTCGAAGACTGCCGAAAAGAAACGACGTTAGACAATGCACGGCCTTCAAGCCACACCTCCGTGCCCGTCGGAAATGGGAACGTGAGGTTTTTTTTCGTTACGGAATTTCTGGATTCGGTCCCCGCGCTCAAGGCCCTCGATAGAAGCTATGCAATAGCTTAAAAATGTTAAATTAAAATACGTAGGGTTTGTTAACGCTGGTAGTGGTAGAATAGATACAACCTAGGATCAGATAATATGTTTCAAATTAACTAGAAATCATAGTTAATGCGAGTTACCTACAAACAAACCAAATTATTCAGATACTTCCGCATTTGCACGAATACCTCGACATGAATTATGTAGATTATGCTTGATCGGGAATCGGGGATTATTGAACAGTGATTGCATTCAATCACTATGATTGTATGGGGAGGTAGTGAGGTACTACAAGCAAAATACTAAATGCTGACTATACATTTATTTGAAATACGGCAGTATATACTTTTTAGATAAACAAGCTTGCAGTGTGTGATAATCAGATATTAGTATAATAATAACGACAGTTAAGTCATTAATCAAAGAGCTTATTTTATTTCAGATTAGAGGCTCGATCACAAAGACTATAGATAAAGTATTCGTATCGTGAACTTTTTACAATACAATTTTGGGCAATGAGAATTCGTAGATTCATATTCGTTAGCCAACATTTTTCAATACGCTCACGATACGTCAGGTTTTCATATTCATGATACCCCTAGAGAATAATATAGAAATATAAAGGTTTTCAAAGTCTCAAGTGTTTGTTATCTAAGTAGTGCGGATTGTAAAATTTAATTAATTTTAATAAGGTTTATTTACCTATTCTAGTTTTATACCTTATTTTCTAACTAGCATTACAATTTGATAATCTACTAATCTACCAACTTATAAATAAAAACCTACTTAAATTTAACGAAGTTTATCCATCCCTAGTATACCTAAAACTTTTATAACTAAGTATTTGAAATATACTACATATACTATAAGTATTGTATATTATGTAGTGGTCTAGTGCTATTCCAAATTTAGGTATGATAAATGGACCAAGCTATATATTTAAATGTTCCCATCAAGTCCGACTAAACTACTTTAGACTTAATTATAATAAATACTCTTAGTTAACTTTGATATAATAGGGATGTAATGTTGGCAACATCAACAAAAACGTATGAATGCCTGCTACGCCAACTGTTTTTTTTTATGCTACTAAGGTAGCAAACAGGCCTACGGTCCTCCTGATGGTAAACGGTTCCCGTAGCCTATGGACGCCTGTTACATAAAGATGTATAAAATGCGCGTTGCTGACCCTTTTAAAAATTTTATACCGCTCTTTTTGAAACGCTGTTACATACTAGGTATATAATACACAGTGAACAGTATATAAATATAATGGGGGCTCTAAATAGATATCTATCTACAGCTAACAATTTTTCACTAATTTGTCTCATGCCTTTGGCAAATGTATTTACAGTTTAAAAATAATAATAAAATATTATACCTACTTAATTGTAATTACCTACACGTATTTTTTTATCCTAGCTATATATACAAAACAATAAGCACTTTTTTTATCTTATACACTCAATTTCAAGCATTATCCAAAATAAAACATAGTGAGCGTTCATAAAAAAATTGGCGTGTACACAACACCGACACAAAAAAACTGCTTTTGAAACATAAACCGTACCCTGTGTAAATGGTTTAACTTACTTAAGAACTAAACGATGCTAGATAAAACTTTTTATCCGAATAAAAAACCACAGTTAACAACACAGCACTATTCCCATGAATAACATGTTAAAAGCTTGCCATCTTTTTATCTTGTATTGCCCGCAAGGGAGTTAGAGCAAGGAAATTCCATTCTAACTCCGAGATATGTTTGTGTCTGAGCTGAGTGGTGGTAAAATGTGGCATGTACGTCTCCATACGTACTTGTAATAGTTATTAAATCAGGCCTGTATAAAACTCAAATGCAAATTATTCAGTGAGATCTGGTAGTTTTTTTTCTTACGCTTCAAGCAACAAGCTTGAAAATTGTGACTACTGTGTAATACGTGACTAACTGACAAATAAGCACTGAAAAGTATAGCCTTGTTTTAGCTTGAGTGAAATTGAGAGGAATAATTACGTTATATAAGAAATGATTTCCCTGAGTATCTCCAAAGTTATCTAATCATAAAAATCCTGTGGGTGAAATTTCCACTACCTGTCCTAACTTATAATACAAATACAAAAATATTTATTTATAAATTACAAGTTGGTTGTTACATGGGTTGGAATCTCTTCTTTTAAGTTTAATCAACCTGTATTAGAAGAGTCCCTTCTCTTCTGTGGTAATAAATAGCATACAATTCCGAAACTAGTTCCTGAAACTAAGGCCCTACCATTGCAGGATACGATTCTGAATTTAATGAACCACGTTTGAACCACCAACTCCACGTTTCGTAACACCAAGATGAAGACTAACATAAATTGCTTTTCGATTTCTTCCTGATTCGTGACCACGTGCCTGAATTCTTATAAGTTCATTGTAAATTCCATTCTCATATTTATCGTACAGGAAATTCAACGCCACGTAAATTTGATATTCAAAATAAAATGGGAATGTTAATATGATATGCAAATTGTATTCTGTTTTACTTTATTGTGTTTTTCGTTGTATCTGTCTGTAGCTGAATAACATGCCTCGGGGGTCAGTGGTCAGTTGCTCTCGATATAAAACTTACCGAGATAAATTAAATTAAGCGAGCAGTATTTATTTTATCCTGTTAAATACACTCCAAAGCCTCCGGCACCCGCTGGCACAGCCAGTCTCCGAGTCTGCCGCGCTGTGTGGCTGTATCGACGGGTGTTGGCATACACAACAGCAGGGGTATTAAAACATTAAAACATTCGAAAGATTGCCGAATTGAATCCGTCAATTTCTATTCCGGCGGATTTCTAGGAACTTAAAAGCTGCTGATGGTGATTCGCGATATTACAACACAATACACCCTGACACGATAATGTAATTCTGGCTCAAATTTCACTGTCGGTTTCGAGTCTGAAACATTTCGAACGTTTGAAAATACCCCAGCAAGACTTTCTAGCCCTATTTGTCCCTGTGCTTGAGCCAATGAGACAGACAGTATTTTTTGTTTTGTTTGGCCCATCAACCTATTGACATATTTTATTCAATAACCAATTTAAAATCTAAGTAGTATAACTAAGTACACACATACGAGAACCTAGTGTAACGGGAGATGTGGCGATTGAGGACTTCACTACTTAAATGTTCTGTGGGATGTAAGGGCCCTTTATGCCGGTGTTAATCCCTCTATGCTGGTGTTGTTGGTTGTTAAATGAATTATTCACCTAAATACTTTTACTATTTACACAATCATTTAAATAAGATAATCTAAAATACTACTTATATCTTTGGCCTAATTCACAGACGGCAAGCAGTTTGATAATTTTGTCTCATTCGAATAAATCTTTGAACATGAGTAAAACGAAGTATTTGTAGCTTTGTAAATTACATATTTATTGTATCGTTAACTTCAATATGAGCTGTACCCGTTTCGACGCAGAGTTACAAATATTAATATCAAAGAGTATGATAGAGATACCTGTAAGTACGTGTAGCTGTATTAATCGCACAAAGTTTCAGAATTGTATTACCTACTGCTACCGCGAAAGTAGCACGTGACCTGAAAGACGAAAATAATTAGACGTACAACATTATAACTTTATGAGTACAGGTAATATATATAAGGTACTTAGTTGTAGCTACGGTTCGATTCATTTTATACGTGACTGAAGTACCAATTAATTACTGGGCGATTTCTTTTAATAACGTCTATTAAATTGGCATGTGGGCACATGTCCACATAATATGCCAATTTAAGTGAACCTACACTAAAATAACTCATTGAATTAATTAATTGGGTATGTACAGAAAGCTTACGTTGATTCTTACATAATAGGTACATATTATACACCAATACCGGCATTTATTTTCGTACCTTTAATCGTTTTTATTAGGTTATTTTTACCAAACGTTTTTCTTCAAAAGCCTGACTAACGCTAATTAAAACCTTTTTTAATAAGAGTTTCGATAGACAGTTAGGTCTTTCATTGAGTAGAGCATCACAAACTTATAATTCGGTACTTTTCCACCTATAGACCTGAGCGTTATTACAAATTTAAAATGCCATCCTAATAAATGACTTGATTGTATGAGAGCTATTGAATGTTAAACTAATTATTATTTAATTAAAAGCTTTATTTCCGTCGTTAATGGATTTCCCATTAATTGGGGCTGTAGGCCTTAGTGAAGGGTTTCCAATTTCACAGCCGTCGAGCTACATCATTCTACTTAGTGAAATACACTTGACGCAGATGTGCGTGGACGCACTTAAGCATTTTTGTACTTCGAAGACCAATAGTTTTGTTATCCGTGCTAACGTGAGAAAACAAACGCGATGAACTCATGTTGTTGGTAGGTGATTATTTTACAGGTTCTCTAGCCGATACTATCGTATATTGTTATGAAGTAGAGTACAATAAAATGAATCATATTGTTCTATTATGACAACCACAAAATTTACGATTTCATTGTGATGTTCATTGAGCTTGTGTGGCATCATTACACCGGTTTATCTGTTATGTCTGGTCCTCTTGGAAGTTTATTCCTGTGAAATGAAAATTTCCCCGGTGAACATTTTATTCATTTCACTCGGGAATAATATTTTTCAAGTTGTGATTACTTAGAAAGTGAATGCCCTAGAATGTTTATTAGAGGCGCTTTGTGTTTAAATTTCTCTTGTGACGAATTCTCGTATTTTCATCTACTTGCGAGCCGTTTCCTGTCTCATTTGGTATAGGTGCAGCAACATAAACAATTTGAAAATGGCATGTGTTCCAACCTCAGAAAATTTATTCAATTTATTTACACAAAGTTTCTAAGGTATAAGGTATTTGGAGACAAAACGCTAAGCTTGAACTTCTAGGAATGTTTTGATATGAGTCACATTTCTGTATAACTTAAATATTAGAAGAATTCTTATGTTCCAGAATTTTTAAATATTCTTATACATACAGATTCAAATAATTACATCTTTTGAATCGAAAAGTCTCGCACAAAAACATGGTCCGGGGCCTTTTTCTCTGAATAGACATATTATCACGTTAGATATTATCGTGGAAACTGACAAATTTACATACTTATATTGTCAGGTCACACGATATATACATATATCTCTATTGGGCTTAAACTGGATAACTTTATAGGACATAGGCTGGGCCCTGATTCTCGTGATACGATATATTTATCACATTGAATATATATATATATATATAATATATCGTATCACGAGAATCAGGGCCCAGCCTATGTCCTATAAAGTTATCCAGTTTAAGCCCAATAGAGACTCCCGCTTACAAGCAAATTCACCTCTACACCTGCTCACCTTATTCACTCATAACCGAGCGTGGAGACTTTAATAAAGGCATATGGTCGGGCCCTACATAGTAATCCAGTTTTCATTCCAGTTGCGACTTTTGCTTTTAAGAAAATTCACCACATCACCTGCTCACTTCGTTTACTCGTACACGTACCACCAAGCGTAAAGACTATATAATAGGCTAATATACTAAAAAGTTTGTTCACTTCACAGATTCGCGACCGTGGTAGTAGAGGTGGTCGCCTGTGAGCGCTATGTCTTAGTCTTGGTGCTATTAGGTGCCTCCTCCTCCGGCCGCGGCAGTGGCAGCACCTTGCGAGCTAGCCGTGTGAAAGTGCTCCGGAACTGACGGCTCATGCTGCAGTACAGCACGAAATTCACAGCCGACCCGACAAGTGCCATCAGGTCCATCACCTCACCTGGAACAAAATGTATGGCTTAAAGTTCCATCATTATATTTTCAGATATATTAATGATTATTAATACTGAGTGTTCTATACAAAACGTGAAATTATCTGCTCATTTTATTACAATAATAGCCATGGTAAATATAGTTTTTTTCGACTACAAACTTGAAGGAGTTTAAGCCCACTACCCAGCTAGTCACTATGCCGCTCTCGACGTACAAGACGGGACAATTAAAACGCGTTCGTTCTGATTGTCGTTTTAAACTTCATTAAGTTAAGTCTACAAAGTAAGTTCAATTAATTATACATCATTTTACACAATTTATGACTCTTGAAAAGGTATTTAATAAAATTTGGTAAAATAATACATGAGTAATTCAATGCAAATCTTCCATAATTATAATGAACATTATTATAAACCGCTGCCGCGTGTCGAGCGAGGTCGTGTAAATACATAGATGTATTTTCATTAGGTAGAGTTAGAAGCAGTTTGTTATTTTACTTCTGGGATAGCAAAACGTAGGCAAGCCATTCTTTCTGTTCTCGGTCCGTTTGCAATACAAACGAAAAATTAATTTTGTTAGCTAGACTCGGTGAGGAAGATAAACCATTCCAAATAAAATTATTTGACCGGATTATAAAGCTCGCCTACGTAAAAAGTTGGACGACAAGTTTTTTTACGACACTGCAATATATTTTTATGTTTATGAATTCATGCTGTGGAAATAACAAACGTAAAACACATTAGAATGGTTATTTGTTGGTTATTTTATTCAAAATCGTGGGTAGCGTCCCTTTTTCAGTGAAAGGAAATTGAAAAGTTGAAAATGTTTCAAACAGCTACTCTGTTTGCATAAACAGGTCTGGTATTTATCTTTATCTTTATCTGACTGTCCACGTGAATCTCATACAAAGTCTATTAGACTTTATATTAAGTCTAGTAGTCTAATTCTTACACAAGCGTCATAATTGTATTTCCCAACCCAGTACAATCCTATCCTACTATCTAATCTTTAAAGTTTGTGATTGAATTGTTAATGTCAGAATAATTGAACATAAGCCTTGTTCAACATAGTTTTTTTGCATATAATGTATTTCTGGACATTAATATAACACACTTTTCTGTTGAAAGTTTGTGTGTAAGTTAGTATGTTTGTTCCCACTCAACTCCATAACAGGACGGATTAGGTTGAAACTTGGAATATACATAGTTAGTATCTTAGATTAACACATAGGCTAGCAGAGTATGCTTTTTTCCGGGTACCTACACGGGCGAAGCCACGGTCGTTATTAACATAACGATACTCAGATAAAAGCTTGTTTGCGTTGGTTGACTTTGATGAAAGCTCTACTTTTTAAATTTTAAGTGATAAAATATGATGTTCAAAAGATTCAGAGACATTTTCCAAGCTAAACTTTTTATCTCTGTTATAGGCACTTGTCGTGCGTGAAATTCAAATTCCAAATGTGATAACAAACCAGCAGTATCCAGATACTTGTGAAAGCTCTGAATGTGGTCCTCGTATCAATTTAAAAAGCTCTAGGAATAACTGCGCCAGCCAAATCCACGGCAAATCCATGCGTCATTCTGCAACCATCCATTATGTTGGAATTTAATTTATAAACATCCAAAATAAATTGCATCGCCAGTCGTTTTTTTAAACAAACGTTATTTTTCCACTAGATGAGACATTTCCTTGATATTTTTCGCGATATAAACTTATATTCCGAGGCAGAAAAGCCAAATTGTTTGTTTGACAACTCACACACCTTGAATTTGCTTAGTTCACCGATCGATTTGCTTTTATGTAGCTTCCCATATAGTTTCCTAAATGAGTTCAGAGGGGCAATCACGAATTTTTCTGACATTCGCTGCGTAAACGTACCGTGCTTACTATACGATACCTTGGTTGCGATCACGAATCACCTTTGTTACAGTATCGTCAACACGAGACGTTCACGAAAGTGACGTCATTCTGCGTAAATAAGGATGAGCGCCGATGATTGAAAAGTGAACAAAATGAATGAACATAGACCCAATATTTCATTCAAAATGGTAATATTTGAGTGGTTTATCCTCTTTGGTTACTGTCAGTGACGTTCGACTGTTGTTGTTGTGATGTGCTCAATAATAATAATTTGAAATTATTCAACAATTTTATCAATATAAAGTTAAAAACAAGTCAGCTGCAATACTTGCATTTGTTAGAATTTAAGAAAAGTAAGTACCCACCTACCGTAGTTCTTCTATAAATAAAAGTAACTTTGTGATCGCAAATCAGTTTATACCTACGCTTTTTTAAATAGTTTTATTTACAATATGGTGATGGAGTATCGACGCAGGAAGCCTCAGCCCATGGAGCTTACGTAAGAAGACCCATGAAGATATTTACCTACCTACTATTGGTAACATTTTATTTTTAACCGCAAAGAATGGAAAACTCGAGGGAAGCCTTTGCCCAGCTGTGGGCTAAAAACAACAACAACATTTTATTAAATGGTTTTCTAAATTAGAGCTGGCTTAAGGCAAGGATGCGGAATCAAGCACTGCACTTGACTGTTACCCTAACTAAGATGTTAGCCTATACATAGTAGTACTGTGTGGGTATTGTCTTATATTAATCCTGTCTATTTATTGTTTTAGAATGAAGTCAACCTGTGGTGGAGCCTTCGCCGGGGCCAAGCCAATCCGCCCTCACAAAAACTTCTTACTCGGACGAAGTCACGGGGCGTCCATTAGTTAGGAATGATTTATTGTTACATTTACCTTTAAAAACGACGCCCTAGGCCTATGTTAAAACTAAAGTGCTTAACTTGAAAATATAATTGAAAAAACATGTACAATTAAACTTTTTATTTAATAAGTACTGTGGTTTTTATTCATAACTTTAGAATGGATTTATAATAAGCTTAGAACTTAAATCAAGAGATACAGAGTTAAGTGATAAAACGAAACGAATTGGATTAAGCGGACAGACTGTGCAGAAAGAGAAACACGGTGGCACATACATTCTTATACAATAGCTAAACTGCCTTTTCCCTATTTTCAAGGAAGTTAGTGGAAGGACTATCAAGGGAAACTCATAGGACCCTTTACCTTGGTCTGACACAGGATTGAAAAAATATACCGCATTATTATAGAATCATTCCTTTTCTTGTGCAGTGAGCTCTGCCAGAAAAACAATTCCTCAATAACCCTTTGACTAACTTCCCTGATAGCAGGAAATACCTAGGCAATTTAGTAAAAGTAGGTAAACGTACATAAGATATCTAGACCAATTTCCTACTGAATTTAATATAGGTAGCTATGTAATGAAAGTTATGTTTTTTCTTCTACTCCAATTAACTTGGCAGAAAGATAGTAGGTAATTCAACGAGTTCCTTTTCTTTTTCAAAAACCTCTAGATCCTTGTAACACCCTCTTAGAAACATACTAGAAGAAAATGTAGGTCCCGGTGCATACCTATCTAGTAATTATACACACAAAATCACCAGAAAACAAACAATCTAAAAATCTAAATACCTTACGAAAGTTTTCTCACTGAAAATTTCGCGGTGAATAAACATTCGTACGCCTACGACGGCGATGCGACGAAACGTACGTCAAAAAAGTGCTCGTGATCGCGTTTTCATACAAAAGTCTTTACGTAACTACACGCAGACGATAGGATGGTTACGAGAACGTATGTCAAATAATTCGTGATACCAAATTTTGTGTAGTTAACGTTACGGTATCGAATGCCATACAAAATGCTTACGTCTACGATACGATGACTTTGTCGCAAATATTCGTGATCGAGCTACAGTTCAAAATTGCCAAAGTTTAGAAAGGTTACTCGTAGACAGGTAAATTACGCTAAATATTGCCACCTCTCTGCTAAGTTTATCTGAGTAACATTTATCAAATAAAGCACAACCATTTATATAAACAGCAATTATAACAATATAAATAATAATAAAGAAACTACTGGGTTTTTATGTGCTACTGGTTACTTTAACATAAAATTAGTAGCCGTAATTCCGATTTCCTCAATTTTTAAATTTTTTTGTTAGCGAACATGAACATTGTCAAATACTTCGTAAGGTCCATTTATATTTACCGTTCATTAGGTTATCACTTATTTGTGTTTATTTGTCTTTGTCGTAGATTCAGTTTTATTACAAAAATTATCCAGAAATTTTTGTTTCTTAATTAAAAAGAAATACAGAATTAAGTTTAGTGAAATACTTCCTTTGATCCCACTCTAGTTTCATTATCAGACCGTTGTTTGGTAAGACCTAAACAGTAATCATTTAATCAAAGGCTGGTGTTTAATCCTAAAACAACTTAAGTAGGGATTCCTTATGTAAGTCTAGATTGAATAGATGTCTTCTGAAATTTTGTACTCCCATCTTAGGCCACGTCATCAGATGAGTTTGTGGTCAAACGAAGTTCCATCATATATGAAAAAATATTTTATATCCTATCCGCAAAACTACCATCATCATCTCATATAGCAGTCCACTACTGGACATAGGCCTCCCCTAATCAGCGCCATTGCGCCCTGTTCTCATAGCTCGGCTATACAAGTAAGTAGATAATTATATTTGTTGTATTCGGAAGGTACATAGTACATTTATTTCTAACTTTTCTTTAGTTTTAAGCTCAGTTTCTCTTAAGGTACAAGTCAGTCGCGAATTTGATATGAGAAACCATAACAATACGGTGAAATTGAATATCATAAAGACGTACAAATCTGGCTAATATTTGTCCGTAACACACAATTTTATATGCGAGAGGCTCGTATCCACCTTATTATGACTTCTCATAATAAGAAGATCCGGCGTAAGCCTCATTTTCATAAGTACCTAGCTATAGGTATCTCATGCCATTTAAATGTTTATTTATTGGAAACTCCTCTATAGGTACTTTGGTGATATCGTAACTCGGATTATATGAATCAGAAAATTGGAATATCCTTGAATTAGGAATGTTATTTGGACAAGTGAATAGGTTCTTCATAGATATCGACAAACATCGGGATAGGGTTAATACCCCTTCTACAACCTTAATTCATCAGGATCACTGTTTTTAGCTTTTACTTGTGTATTACTTTTTTTGTTATTGTTTACAGAAAACAAATAAATTATTTAAAATACAAATTACATCACCAACTGAAAAACTAAAATGAATACCAGTGATTTCCCAAAAAAAATCTACAGCAAACCACCATAATAAGGACTGGGACTAAGCCGTACCATTCGAGTCTGAAGGCTGTCGAATGTCGATGTCCAACAGATTGAGGGGATTATGGTTCCAAATACCGTGTGAAATGTGCAACTCTGAGCTAACGGATAAATGAAAGCTAAATGATTTTTCCTCAGTTTAAACACACATTTTTCTTCTACACACTACAGCTACAGTCCATAAAATGCCACAGAACATTAAAAAAGTTAAACTTGTCCATTATTTTGGAAGATTAACCATAATCATATGCTTGGCACGGGGGGTGGTAATTGTATTTAGTAAGTACCTATTGGTGTTGAGTAATCAGGTGCTCCTGCCCATTCACTGATGTAATCCCTTGTCGCCCCTTTACGATATCCATGGGTGGAAACGGGGTCTTTTTGTTGCCAGAACCGCGATGGCTAAATCACTATTTAAAATGCTTTTTGTAGCAGTTGAAAAACCATTTGTTAAACATGATTCAGCTAATAGCCATATTATTTGATCAGGTGATGTATGATGAAATGCGTTCAAAATTGACATGTGAAGCAGCCAATTGTTTTCGGATATATTTTAACGAGTAGGTACTTTTAGCTAAACAATATAAGTACAAATGTCTCCACAGTATAATGGTGGTAATGCTATTCATAATATTTTAGCGTACTCATACATAAATACCTAAACGAAACTAGTTTAGCTGTAGGGAAACTGTGACTAGGCAAAGCATGACACCTATCAAACAACCTATCCAAACTTTCGCACTTAAGATTGTGTATTTTTCAACGTCAGCCTATCAAGGAAAATAAATCAACGAATTACAGGAGGTGAGATTTAATTAAGATTCACTCACGATATTAGCAACGAAGCTTACCTACTCGTCAGCCCACACTTACATTAGAACTAATTACGATACTGTCATGGAATGGGTTGGATCCTATATAGACATTCACATATACTGACAGCCGACGCAATCAGCTGTTTCAGGGTGCGGCATTAATTCAACGGATAACCTTCTGACCGACTAATGTATATTTTTTGGAGTCGTAATTGTAAAGTGATCCTTCACAGTCAGTTCTCACACAATCGCAATCAGTACACAGACTTTGACCCCATTAACACGTGAACAGATAACTTTGCCAGCCAGATTGATTGAGGCTAAAAAATGTTTTGTTTGTTCTTCACTTTGAGGTCAAGATAATCCCTCGATCCGGGGTTAGGTCATGTTGGAGCTATAGCCCTGTACGCCTTATCTGAACAAATAAAGGGAGATTTGGGGGATGACATTTTAGGACACACGATTTGTCCGTGCTTCACTACTAAAATCCGTTTCTACGATATTTTCTTATCTTTTGATTGTAGGCAACCCATCATAGTCATAGCAAGATGAAGTTTAGTTTACTGCAAGAATCGGTCTTGAGCCACATCCGACTACCAGCATGCCCTCCAATATTATCCCGAGAACCTTGATACAGCCTGCTACATGATTATGTGTGATAGTGTCCATTATAATTTATTTATTTACTAGCTGCCGCCCACGCCTTCGCTCGCGTGGTACCGGAATAAAAAGTAGTCTGTGTATTAATCCAGGTCACAAACTGTGTATGTTCCAAGTTTCATCTAAATCCTTTCAGTAATTTTTGCTTGAACGAGTAACAAACATTCATCCATGCATACATTACATCCATTCATCCAAACAACCATACTCTTCCAAAATTTCACATTTATAATATTAAATAGGATTAGTAAGATTGACTACTAAACTGAAACATACAGAGTTTTAGAAGGTGGTTAATTAATGACTACTTAATAGATAAATTCTTACCAAATGCATAGTAGCAAATCTGAAAAAGATGCGGTGCTATTGCAGTCAAAAGCCCAAAAAGCGCCTGTGGCAGTTCCGTGGCCAGGAACAGGCCCAGGAGTGCCACCAGCATCCTCGTGGTGCGATCAGTACGACCCCCACCTCCGCCCCTCTTCCCGCCAGAATCTTCATTCAAACGCGCCTTCTCACCCTGTTTGAAATAAACTATATGTCAACAACAACAACATCAGTCCACTGCTGGACAAAGGCCTCCCCTATTAGAAGGGGGATATACCCATAATCCCCTCGGTCGGCATGTGGGTTGGGGATCGCAGGGCACAGCTTATTGCACCTCCGAAGCTGCGCTGTGCTGCCCGTTGCTGGCCAGGGGAGTTAGCCGTGCCAGTGTAAGGCTGTCATATGCCGCAATCCCCGTTTGTTTATTCAGCAAGATGCACCATGGGCAGGTGTGTTTGATTTGGGTTTCATACACCCTTAAACTATGTTCAGTAATACGTAATGAGCCATTTGACTGGTTTAGTAATTCACGGAATACAGTAGAGGTAGGTACGTACATATTATACAGGATAGGGCAAAAAAAATATTTTACCTCATTGAGGGCAGCTTCCTTTTGTTTTGTAATTAGAAGGTTTTGTTCTTAGGAAACTATAGATTTATTTTGAAGAAAAAAACAACAGAGGAGGCTTATCATCGTCATGCCTCAAGTTGATGGACGCAGAGCGTTGGATATAGAGCACGTTTCAGAAAAATTAGATCTACGATGCAATGATTTGTATAGGTAATGGTTATCACTTAACATGAGGTGGGCCATGTGCTTATTCCATCTTCAAGTACCATAAAAAATGCATTAACGGAATTTTGAGAAAATGTACAGTCAGCATAGAAAATGTTACTTGTCAAAAAAAAACACGTTGGTCTCAATCGACTCTATTTTCCAATAGGGACACTTTTCCCAAAGTAACTTACCAAATCTTTAGTTAATAAACCTATAGTTTCCTAAGAACAAAACCGTCTAACTACAAAAGAAAAGGTGGCTGGCCTCAATGAGGTAAAATTTTGCCCCACTTGTATATGATTATCAGGCTAAAAATATATTCAAAACTTTTGACTGGCTGTATTTAAAAAATTACCTAAGTATATTTTATCGGTGCTTAAAAAGGTTTGCTATTTCTTATGAGTTTTTATTATTGGATATCTATTATGAACTCGTTTCATCCTGCGAGCGTTTTTGTTTACGCTATAATGTAACCCACTTTTCTCAAGTTTAATAGCAGGTGGGAGTATTTGCTGTTTACTTTACATGTAGATCGATATTGCACGGTAGCCAATATATGATGCCCACCCGTAGCTGTGAGTATCTGAACACTGGACATACTAACGAGATTTCAATACTTATTACTCATAGCACCTGACGTCTTATATTGTATAAATACTTAGTACTTAGATGCATACCTCATTTGAAATAATTGCAGACTTTTTCAACAACTTCTGTCTTCGCCTATCACTCGACTTCATTTTCAATATTAATAATACACTCAATATTGATAATACAACACATGGAATAAGTTTTATGAACACACTGTAAATCCAGAATATAGCAGTCAATAAATCACTATTGTCTGTCATTTGCAGCGCGTAAATTTCTTCGACGTCGCCGCTAAGAGACACGTTCACAATACCAGTCTCATTCAAAGTTAAGTTCCCATTTGCACTTTTCATAGGCAGCATTTGTATATTCATGGCAAAATAGATAGGAAGACACAATATTGGGCATACGAAGTAAGCCATACCAATTGCCATATTCGTATTGCGTTGATTACACAAAGTCCTATTTTTCTGAGGAAACTTTATTGCGATGAATCTCCACACTGCTAGAGTGATCGTGAGCCAGATAGAGACAGTGTGGAAAGTCTGACTGAATATTGAGTGGAAGTAGACGAACACTGCCCACGCATACGAATCTCTATTGAGTTCGGAAGCGATATTCGTGTAGATGTGAAGAGCGAACGGTATGTAGTCGATCATGACGAGCAGGTCAGCGACTGCGAGGCCGGTGAGGATAGAGTTGGTGGAAGAGCTCATCTCTTTGCGTGAGAGCACGGCGATGTTGACAGAGTTGGCGGCGCAGCCGAGCAGGCAGATGAGGAGCGCGATGTAGCCATGCACGCGCACGTACATGTGCTGGAAGGCCTGCCCGCCTGGAACGCAGTACGCCACGCCCGGCTCCTCGCCCGCACCGCTCGACATCTTCGCTGCTGACCTCAATTGTATGCCTTACTCAGATATTGATCGCGTTATCTGTAAAATAATTAAATAAACATTAACACTTGCTCAATAACTTGTCATGACATAATCTTAAACTTTTTTATATGACCATCAACATACAGTATTGTAACAAAAATTTATCTTAATATATTATCTACTTATTATTACCATATATCTATCATATTGACAAGAATTTCATGTAAATTGGTAAAAATTTGAGTGCTTTTGAAAGAAAATACGGACTAAGTAAAGCCCGTATATTTCTTCCCTGCCTCACGGAAATTCCAACATGATGTTCGGTAATATTTTATTTTCTTGTCCCCATGTTCCCGTATATTTATGTTCTTGTATGCAATGCTTTAGTAAGATTATATTCTTCTGATGTTGGTTAACTATTTCTTATAGTTGCAAAATGTGAATGAACAAGATCTATTACTTGTTAAATATACCTTGCACCTACAAGATTGTCCGACGGTTATTTGCTGCAGCATGCACCAAACGGTCCAATTACACTACTTATAGATCGATTACTTTTGAAAAGTTTGTGGTAGTGATCCTCCTCAACAATGAGGGAATGATAAAGGAGATGCAGAATAAATTATAACATATTCTAAAGAAATATATTTAAAACCTAGTTACCAAATCGAAAATAAATTCGCTGGCTCTATAAAACCTACTGTTCGTTAGAAACGTCAATAACAAACGATTTAAGGTATGTAAAAAATGACAGTGATGGACGATCCTATTTCTGGGTATCCATATCAGCCCTCTACACTCATGAAGTCGATATAACTGAGTAGAAAAGTTTCTGAGCCGATTTACCTTTTGCGCGACTTTTTCAATATCGTTAAATAACCTAAAAATATAAACAGGGGGTACCTACCGTCGTAACAAACGACGGGTACATACAGTATACTTAATACCTTGGTACCTATCTAATATTGATTGCCGTGGGGTCAAGAGAAGCTCTGAAGGGTATTTGCGTCTACGCAGTTTTATGTTGCGACTACGTGTCGGTGCGGTGCGGAGTGGTTGTATTTAGTGGAGAGTGTTTTGATTTGGTTTTTGACACACAAAAGCGTTCTTAAGATATTTAGACGTCAGTTGCTCTTAACTCAGTATATGCATAATGGTGTTTAGTTGCGATACGGTGAATTATTTTTGTCAATAATTATGAGTGGGGACGGTTGTACCGAACAATAGTTGGAAGTGTTTCATTATTTCACCGTTTTTAGCCATAATCAAAAAAATGTCTGTTAAAATATTTAGATGCCCAAATTATGAGCCACAAAAACAGTACAAAGTCGGTTACTAAGGACGTGTAAGTTGGAACATCGTTAAAAATTACAGCAAATAGAAATGGACTGAATAATAATTATTAAGTAAAATTAATGGATATTAATGATAGGTTTTGAATAATTGTTTAGTTTGTATGTGCACCAGAGGAACTTGATACCAATGATTCAAACTAGTTTAAGTGATACATAAGAGTATTATTTAAACAGCAAATATAATTTATAAGGAGTTTCTATCATTTATTATGTAGATAGGTGTGTGAGGGGTTCCAACCTCCACCTTCGGAACTCAAGCCAACCTCACCTGCCCGTGGTGCACCCTGCTAACTAACAAACGAGGCTCTGGCGGCCGGCTGATTGCGGCATAGCGCAGCCTAATACTGGCACAGCTCAATTCCCTGACTGCCGACGGGCAGCAGCGACGGTGGTGCGAGAAGCTGTGCTCTGCGATCCCCAACCCGCATGCCCAGCGTGGGGATTATGGGCATATCCCCCTTCTTATTAGGGGAGGCCTATGTCCAACAGTGGACTGATATAGGCTGTTGTTGTTGTTGTTGTTGTTGTTGTTGTATTATGTAGATAACGCTTTGTATGCTGAAAACACACTTGCTTTAACCGGGCTGCTGTTGATCCTAGGGCATAGCGCGCACCATCATGTCCGAGGCACACAGTCAACGTGTTAAACAACTTCAATTCACTTTAATCTATGATTTTCGTGGTGTTACAACCGTATCTAATCAATATTACAACGCCCTGGTGATGGGGGTCGATTGTAACAAAGGCAAACATTTGTCGTGTAACTACTCTATTAATATTTGCATGCCTCATGCAGGCTGAGTACATGTACTATCATAGCTATAAGACCTATTTGTGAAAATAATTTTATGTATTCTACCAAATAAACATTTGAATCTTGAATCTTGAATCTACTGTACGAATAAGATAGTTTAAGGATATGAAGTAAATAAACGCTATACTATTTTGTAAAATTGGCTTTGTATATTACCACTAGTCTCACTCATAGTAATCAAACTTTTTGTATACTAGCCCCTTTAAATAATATATTATTATTATTATTATTATACTATATATAGCTCGATTACCACTCACTCACTGACTGACTGACTCATTGACATGATTGTTCTCCCAGATGCCACCTCGTAGGGTTGAAATTTTTGGTGGATTCGTATAGAGGGAGTGGGGGCGACCTCAGGAAAAATCTGACATTTCCACTTTTCACCCCCTTTCACCCCCACCCCCCATGTATCTCGGAAACTATTGGTCGTAGAGGGTTCGCGCTCAAACTAATATTGCTCAGGGTGCTTTTTAATATAAGGATCCGAAAAAAAAAATTAGGGTTCCAAAAAAAAAAAAAAATATCCCATACAAAATTTTCACCCCTTCATACAAATTTTTTTTTCTTTACTTTTATGACATGTGTCGATGTTTGGTGGAATCGTATAGATATTTAGTGTAGGTTAGGTGAAGGTGAAGGTGTAGGTGTAGTGTAGTTGTAGGGTAGGTGTAGGGTAGATGTAGGGTAGTTGTAGGATAGTTGTAGGGTAGGTGTAGGGTAGATGTAGGGTAGTTGTAGGGTAGTTGTACGGTAGGTGTAGGGTAGGTGTAGGGTAGTTGTAGGGTAGCTGTAGGGTAGGTGTAGGGTAGTTGTAGGATAGTTGTTGGTCGATTTTGATTCGATTTCGATTTCGATTTCGATTTCGATTTCGGTTTCGATTTCGATTTCGATTTTACCAACGATATCCTGTTTGATTTATTTTTTTCTTTTCGATATACTTTTGATTTCTTCTTCCTCTTCGATATCCTATTTGATTGCTTCTTTCACATCGAAAATCTCTTCGATTGATTCATCCACATTTCTCATTCATTTTCATTTCATTTTTTTCTCTTCGATATCCTTTTAATTTCTTCTTCCTCTTCGATATCCTCTTTGATTGCTTCTTCCACTTCGATATCGTCCTTGATTGCTTCTCTTACATCAATATCCTCTGTTATAGCATCATCCTCTTGGTTATCCTTTTCGATTGTTTCTTTCACATCAGTTAATTTGTTTTATTGCTTCTACAACTTCGATATTCTCTTTGATTTTTTCTTCCACTTCATAATCCTCATCGATTGCTTCTCCTACTTCGATATCCTTATTAATGGCTTCTTTCACTTCAAAATCCTGTCTTATAGCTTTACAATGCAAGCCAAAACCGCGAGCTGCGTGCAGCTCGCGCACCACCCAACCTCTAGTTATTATACTATATATAGCTCGATTACCACTGACTGACTCACTGACTGATTCACTGATTGACATGATTGTTCTCCCAGATGCCACCTCGTAGGGTTAAAATTTTTGGTGGATTTGTATAGACGGAGTGGGGGCGACCTCAGGAAAAATCTGACATTTCCACTTTTCACCCCCTTTCACCCCCATCCCCCATGTATCTCGGAAACTATAGGTCGTAGAGGGTTCGCGCTCAAACTAATATTGCTCAGGGTGCTTTTTATTATAAAGAACCGAAAAAAAAAATTAGGGTTCCGTACAAAAAAAAAATTATCCCATACAAAATTTTCACCCCTTCATACAAAACTTTTTTTTCTTTACTTTAATGACATGTGTCGATGTTTGGTGGAATCGTATAGATATTTAGTGTAGGTTAGGTGAAGGTGTAGGTGTAAGGTAGTTATAGGGTAGTTGTAGGGTAGTTGTAGGGTAGTTGTAGGGTAGTTGTAGTGTAGGTGTAGGGAAGGTGTAGGATAGATGTAGGGTAGTTGTAGTGTAGGTGTAGGGTAGTTGTAGGGTAGTTGTAGGGTAGTTGTAGGGTAGGTGTAGGGTAGGTGTAGGGTAATTGTACGGTAGTTGTAGGGTAGGTGTAGGGTAGTTGTAGGGTAGTTGTAGGGTAGGTGTAGGGTAGGTGTAGGGTAGTTGTAGGGTAATTGTAGGGTAGGTGTATGGTAGGTGTAGGGTAGGTGTAGGGTAGTTGAAGCGTAGCTGTAGAGTAGTTGTAGGGTAGGTGTAGGGTAGTTGTAGGGTAGTTGTAGGGTAGTTGTAGGGTAGTTGTAGGGTAGTTGTAGTGTAGGTGTAGGGTAGGTGTAGGGTAGTTGTAGGGTAGGTATAGGGTAGGTGTATGGTAGGTGTAGGGTAGTTGTAGCGTAGCTGTAGAGTAGTTAGGTAGGTGTAAGTAGAGTAGTTGTTGGATTTCGATATCGATTTCGATTTCGATTTCGATTTCGATTTCGATTTCGATTTCGATTTCGATTTCGATTTCGATTTCGATTTCGATTTCGATTTCGATTTCGATTTCGATTTCGATTTAGATTTCGATTTTGATTTCGATTTCGATTTACCAACGATATCCTGTCTGATTTCTTTTTTTCTTTTCGATATACTTTTGATTTCTTCTTCCTCTGCGATATCCTATTTGATTGCTTCTTTCACATCGAAAATCTCTTCGATTGATTCATCCACATTTCTCATTCATTTTCATTTCATTTTTTTCTCTTCGATATGCTTTTAATTTCTTCTACCTCTTCTATATACTCTTTGATTGCTTCTTCCACTTCGATATCGTCCTTGATTGCTTCTCTTACATCAATATCCTCTGTTATAGCATCATCCTCTTGGTTATCCTTTTCGATTGTTTCTATCACATCAGTTAATTTGTTTTATTGCTTCTACAACTTCGATTATCTCTTTGATTTTTTCTTCCACTTCATAATCCTCATCGATTGCTTCTCCTACTTCGATATCCTTATTAATGGCTTCTTTCACTTCAAAATCCGTTCTTATAGCTTTACAATGCAAGCCAAAACCGCGAGCTGCGTGCAGCTCGCGCACCAACCAACCTCTAGTTATAATATATATAGCTCGATTACCACTGACTGACTCACTGACTGATTCACTGATTGACATGATTGTTCTCCCAGATGCCACCTCGTAGGGTTAAAATTTTTGGTGGATTTGTATAGAGGGAGTGGGGGCGACCTCAGGAAAAATCTGACATTTCCACTTTTCACCCCCTTTCACCCCCACCCCCCATGTATCTCGGAAACTATAGGTCGTAGAGGGTTCGCGCTCAAACTAATATTGCTCAGGGTGCTTTTTATTATAAAGATCCGAAAAAAAAAATTAGGGTTCCATACAAAAAAAAAATTTCCCATACAAAATTTTCACCCCTTCATACAAAACTTTTTTTTCTTTACTTTAATGACATGTGTCGATGTTTGGTGGAATCGTATAGATATTTAGTGTAGGTTAGGTGAAGGTGTAGGTGTAGGGTAGTTATAGGGTAGTTGTAGGGTAGTTGTAGGGTAGTTGTAGTGTAGGTGTAGGGTAGGTGTAGGATAGATGTAGGGTAGTTGTAGGGTAGGTGTAGGGTAGGTGTAGTGTAGGTGTAGGGTAGTTGTAGGGTAGTTGTAGGGTAGTTGTAGGGTAGGTGTAGGGTAGGTGTAGGGTAGGTGTAGGGTAGTTGTAGGGTAGTTGTAGGGTGGGTGTAGGGTAGTTGTAGGGTAGGTGTAGGGTAGTTGTAGGGTAGTTGTAGGGTAGGTGTAGAGTAGGTGTAGGGTAGGTGTAGAGTAGGTGTAGGGTAGTTGTAGTGTAAGTGTATTGTAGTTGTAGGGTAGTTGTAGGGTAGGTGTAGGGTAGTTGTAGGGTAGGTGTAGAGTAGGTGTAGGGTAGTTGTAGGGTAGTTGTAGTGTAAGTGTATTGTAGTTGTAGGGTAGTTGTAGGGTAGTTGTAGGGTAGGTGTAGGGTAGTTGTAGGGTAGGTGTAGGGTAGTTGTAGGGTAGTTGTAGTGTAAGTGTATTGTAGTTGTAGGGTAGTTGTAGGGTAGGTGTAGGGTAGGTGTAGGGTAGGTGTAGGGTAGTTGTAGGGAGGGTGTAGGGTAGGTGTAGGGTAGGTGTTGGTTTTCGATTTCGATTTCGTTTTCGTTTTCGTTTTCGTTTTCGATTTCGATTTCGATTTCGATTTCGATTTCGATTTCGATTTCGATTTCGATTTCGATTTCGATTTCGATTTCGATTTCGATTTCGATTTCGATTTCGATTTCGATTTCGATTTCGATTTCGATTTCGATTTCGATTTCGATTTCGATTTCGATTTCGATTTCGATTTCGATTTCGATTTCGATTTCGATTTCGATTTCGATTTCGATTTCGATTTCGATTTCGATTTCGATTTCGATTTCGATTTCGATTTCGATTTCGATTTCGATTTCGATTTCGATTTCGATTTAATTGCTTCTTACACTTCAAAATCCTCTTTGATAGCTCTTCAATGCAACACCAAAACCGCGAGCTGCGTGCAGCTCGCGCACCACCCAACCTCTAGTTATACTATATATAGCTCGATTACCACTGACTGACTCACTGACTGATTCACTGATTGACATGATTGTTCTCCCAGATGCCACCTCGTAGGGTTAAAATTTTTGGTGGATTTGTATAGAGGGAGTGGGGGCGACCTCAGGAAAAATCTGACATTTCCACTTTTCACCCCCTTTCACCCCCACCCCCCATGTATCTCGGAAACTATAGGTCGTAGAGGGTTCGCGCTCAAACTAATATTGCTCAGGGTGCTTTTTAATATAAAGATCCGAAAAAAAAAATTAGGGTTCCATACAAAAAAAAAATATCCCATACAAAATTTTCACCCCTTCATACAAAACTTTTTTTTCTTTACTTTTATGACATGTGTCGATGTTTGGTGGAATCGTATAGATATTTAGTGTAGGTTAGGTGAAGGTGTAGGTGTAGGGTAGTTGTAGGGTAGTTGTAGGGTAGTTGTAGGGTAGTTGTAGGTTAGGTGTAGGGTAGTTGTAGGGTAGTTGTAGGGTAGTTGTAGGGTAGTTGTAGGGTAGGTGTAGGGTAGTTGTAGGGTAGGTGTAGGGTATTTGTAGGGTAGGTGTAGAGTAGTTGTAGGGTAGTTGTAGGGTAGTTGTAGGGTAGGTGTAGGGTAGGTGTAGGGTAGTTGTAGGGTAGTTGTAGGGTAGTTGTAGGGTAGTTGTAGGGTAGTTGTAGGGTAGGTGTAGGGTAGTTGTAGGGTAGGTGTAGGGTAGTTGTAGGGTAGGTGTAGAGTAGTTGTAGGGTAGTTGTAGGGTAGTTGTAGGGTAGGTGTAGGGTAGGTGTAGGGTAGTTGTAGGTTTTTCACACCGAGAAAAAAAAAAAAAAAGGGTAGTTGTAGGGTAGTTGTAGGGTAGTTGTAGGGTAGGTGTAGGATAGGTGTAGGGTAGGTGTAGGGTAGTTGTTGGTCGATTTCGATTTCGATTTCGATTTCGATTTCGATTTCGATTTCGATTTCGATTTCGATTTCGATTTCGATTTCGATTTCGATTTCGATTTCGATTTCGATTTCGATTTCGATTTCGATTTCGATTTCGATTTCGATTTCGATTTCGATTTCGATTTCGATTTCGATTTCGATTTCGATTTCGATTTCGATTTCGATTTCGATTTCGATTTCGATTTCGATTTCGATTTCGATTTCGATTTCGATTTCGATTTCGATTTCGATTTCGATTTCGATTTCGATTTCGATTTCGATTTCGATTTCGATTTCGATTTCGATTGCTTTTTCTTCTTTGATATCATCGTTGATAGCTTCTTCCTCATCGATATTCTCTTTGATTGCTTCTTCCTCTTCAAAACCCTTCCTGATACCTTTATGAATTAAAACATAAACCGCGAGCTGCGTGCAGCTCGCGCACCACCCAACCTCTAGTTATATTATATATAGCTCGATTACCACTGACTGACTCACTCACTGATTGACATGATTGTTCTCCCAGATGCCACCTCGTAGGGTTAAAATTTTTAGTGGATTCGTATAGAGGGAGTGGGGGCGACCTCAGGAAAAATCTGACATTTCCACTTTTCACCCCCTTTCACCCCCACCCCCCATGTATCTCGGAAACTATAGGTCGTAGAGGGTTCGCATTCAAACTAATATTGCTCAGGGTGTTTTTTTATATAAGGATTCGAAAAAAAAAATTAGGGTTCCATACAAAAAAAAAATTCTCCCATACAAAATTTTCACCCCCTCATACAAATTTATTTTTTCTTTACGTCTATGACAATGTTTGTTTTCCCGGATTGAATTGTATAGATTTAGTGTAGTTTAGGTGTAGGGTTGGTGTAGGGTAGGTGTAGGGTAGTTGTAGGGTAGGTGTAAGGTAAATGTAGGGTAGGTGTAGGGTAGTTGTAGGGTAGTTGTAGGGTAGGTGTATAGTAGGTGTAGGTTAGGTGTAGGGTAGTTGTAGCGTAGCTGTAGAGTAGCTGTAGGGTAGGTGTAGGGTAGGTGTAGGGATGTTGTAGGGTAGTTGTAGGGTAGTTGTAGGGTAGGTGTAGGGTAGGTGTAGGGTAGTTATAGGGTAGTTGTAGGGTAGGTGTAAGGTAGGTGTAGGGTAGTTGTAGGGTAGGTGTAGGGTAGTTGTAGGGTAGTTGTTGGTCGATTTCGATTTCGTTTTTATTGCTTCTTTTACATCGATATCCTCTTTTATAGCATTTAACACTTCGATATCTTCTTTGATTGCTCCTTTTACATTAATATCCTCTTGATTAGCATCTACCACTTCGATATCTTCTTTGATTGCTTCTTTAACATCAATTTCATCTCTTATAGCATCATCCTCTTGGTTATCCTTTTTGATTGTTTCTTCCACATCAGTTAAAATTTTTGATTGCTTCTTCAACTTCGATATCCTCTTTGATTGCTTCTTTCACTTCAAAATCCTGTCTTATAGCTTTATAATGCACGCCAAAACCGCGAGCTGCGTGCAGCTCGCGCACCACCCAACCTCTAGTTATTATACTATATATAGCTCGATTACCACTCACTCACTCACTCACTGATTGACATGATTGTTCTCCCAGATGCCACCCCGTAGGGTTGAAATTTTTGGTGGATTCGTATAGAGGGAGTGGGGGCGACCTCAGGAAAAATCTGACATTTCCACTTTTCACCCCCTTTCACCCCCACCCCCCATGTATCTCGGAAACTATAGGTCGTAGAGGGTTTGCGCTCAAACTAATATTGCTCAGGGTGCTTTTTAGTATAAGGAATTGAAAAAAAAAAGTAGGGTTCCATACAAAAAAAAAATTATCCCATACAAAATTTTCACCCCCTCATACAAAACTGTTTTTCTTTACTTTAATAACATGTCGATGTTTGGTGGAATCGTATAGATATTTAGTTAAGTGTTGGGGTAGGGTAGGGGTAGGGTAGGGGTAGGGTAGGGGTAGGGTAGGGGTAGGGTAGGGGTAGGGTAGGGGTAGGGTAGGGGTAGGGTAGGGGTAGGGTAGGGGTAGGGTAGGGGTAGGGTAGGGTAGGGGTAGGGTAGGGGTAGGGTAGGGGTAGGGTAGGGGTAGGGTAGGGGTAGGGTAGGGGTAGGGTAGGGGTAGGGTAGGGTAGGGGTAGGGTAGGGGTAGGGTAGGGGTAGGGTAGGGGTAGGGTAGGGGTAGGGTAGGGGTAGGGTAGGGGTAGGGTAGGGGTAGGGTAGGGGTAGGGTAGGGGTAGGGTAGGGGTAGGGTAGGGTAGGAGTAGGGTAGGGGTAGGGTAGGGGTAGGGTAGGGTTAGGGTAGGGGTAGGGTAGGGTAGGGGTAGTTGTAGGGTAGGTATAGGGTAGTTGTTGGTCGATTTCGTTTCGATTGCGATTTCGATTTCGATTTCGATTTCGATTTCGATTTCGATTTCGATTTCGATTTCGATTTCGATTTCGATTTCGATTTCGATTTCGATTTCGATTTCGATTTCGATTTCGATTTCGATTTCGATTTCGATTTCGATTTCGATTTCGATTTCGATTTCGATTTCGATTTCGATTTCGATTTCGATTTTGATGTCGATTTCGATTTGATTGCTTCTTTTACATCGATATCCTCTTTTATAGCATTTACCACTTCGATATCTTCTTTGATTGCTCCATTTACATCAATATCATCTCTTATAGCATCTTCCATTTCGATGTCTTCTTTGATTGCTTCTTTTGCATCAATGTCATCTCTTATAGCATCATCCTCTTGGTTATCCTTTTTGATTGTTTTTTCCACATCAGTTAACATTTTTGATTGCTTCTTCAAATTCGATATCCTCTTTGATTGCTTCTTTCACTTCAAAATTCTGTCTTATTTCGCTTTATAATGCACGCCAAAACCGCGAGCTGCGTGCAGCTCGCGCACCACCCAACCTCTAGTTATATTATATATAGCTCGATTACCACTCACTCACTCACTCACTCACTGACATGATTGTTCTCCCAGATGCCACCTCGTAGGGTTAAATTTTTTGGTGGATTCGTATAGAGGGAGTGGGGGCGACCTCAGGAAAAATCCGACTTTTCCCCCTTTCACCCCCTTTCACCCCCACCCCATATGTATCTCGGAAACTATAGGTCATAGAGGGTTCGCGCTCAAACTAATATTGCTCAGGGTGCTTATTAATATAAGAATCCGAAAAAAAAAAATTAGGGTTCCATACAAAAAAAAAATTATCCCATACAAAATTTTCACCCCTTCATACAAAACTTTTTTTTTCTTTTCGTCGATCACACGGTTGTTCTCCCAGATGGAATCGTATAGATATTTAGTGAAGTGTTTAGGGGTAGGGGTGTGGTGTCTTTTGTCTTTTAAGTCTTTTTTGTCCTTTTTGTCCCTTTTATCCTTTTTGTCCTTTTTATCCTTTTTGACTATTTTGTCTATTTTGTATATTTTGTATATTTTGTATATTTTGTATATTTTGTCTATTTTGACTATTTTGTCTATTTTGTCTATTTTGTCTATTTTGTCTATTTTGTCTATTTTGTCTATTTTGTCTATTTTGTCTATTTTGTCTATTTTGTCTATTTTGCCTATTTTGTCTATTTTGTCTATTTTGTCTATTTTGTCTTTTTTGTCTATTTTGTCTATTTTGTCTATTTTGTCTATTTTGTCTATTTTGTCTATTTTGTCTATTTTGTCTATTTTGTCTATTTTGTCTATTTTGTCTATTTTGTCTATTTTGTCTATTTTGTCTATTTTGTCTATTTTGTCTATTTTGTCTATTTTGTCTATTTTGTCTATTTTGTCTATTTTGTCTATTTTGTCTATTTTGTCTATTTTGTCTATTTTGTCTATTTTGTCTATTTTGTCTATTTTGTCTATTTTGTCTATTTTGTCTATTTTGTCTATTTTGTCTATTTTGTCTATTTTGTCATTGTCCTCATTGTCGTTTTTGTCTTTGTCGATATCCTCTTTGATTTTCTATATTCGATCCAAAAAACTTTATTTCGTACAAAATTTTTAATCGCTTGTATCTCCGTAACGGTTAGAGATAGACATGAAAAACTTTTACGGAATATTATGGTTTTTTTTTGCTTAGCTTGCTTATTTCACTACAATATCCTCTGTGATTGTTTCTTCTACTCTGGTGTAGTCTTTTATTGCATCGTTCACTTCGATATCCTTATTGATTGCTAAATCCACTTCAATATTATCTTTGTTTGCTTTTTTACCTTCGATATTTTCTTTGATTGTTTCTTCCACTTTGACATCCTTCTGGATTGCTTCTTCCACTTCGACATCCTTCTGGATTGCTTCTTCCAGATCAATATCATCTTTAATTGCTTGTTTTACATCAATATCTTCTTTTAAAGCATCTCCGATTTTGATATCTACATTGATTGCTTCTCCCACAACGATATCTTCTTTGATTGCTTATTTTACATCGAAATAGTCTTTGATTACATCTTTCACTTCGCTATCCGCTTTGATTGCATCTTTCTCTTCGATATCATCGTTGATTGCTTCTTCCCCTTCCAAACCCTCTCTGATTGCTTTATAATTTAAAACATAAACCGCGAGCTGCGTGCAGCTCGCGCACCACCCAACCTCTAGTTATCTATATATATAAAAGAGAACTATCCTCACTCACTCACTGACACACTCATCACGAAATCTCAGAAACTACAGGGCCTAGAGGTTTGAAATTTGGTACAGGTACTCTTTAAAGAGTGTGAACGCTCACTAAGAAACGGTTTTTGGAAATTCAACCCCTAAGAGGGTGAAAAGGGGTAAAAATGTTTGTATGAAAAATCGTATTCCTTGAACTTAGAAACTTGAAACCTGAGACATGTATCATTGAAAACCCTGTCAACAAACCTGTGTAATTGAAAATTTGAAATAGTCCTTGAGGGGGTTGCAATGGGGTGGTAAAGTTTGTATGGGAAAATCTTAACGCGTGATGTGATTTTTTTTAAACTTCGGCAGAACACTTTGAATATTAAATAATAAAAGACCACATACCAGGTTTTTGAAAAAAATACCTTAATGGAGGGTAATCTATACTTATAAAATCCTTTGTCCTGAATGACTGACGGATCAACGCACAGCCTAAACCGTTGATCGTAGAGACCTGAAACTTGGAGGGCGTGTTCTTTGTATGAAGTAGACATCCGATAAGAAAGGATTTTTCGAGATTCTACCCCTAAAGGGATGAAAAACGTGGGCAAAGTTTGTATGGAACAACGTGATTCCTTGGTCCAATCTACTTCAAATTTTGCATAAACATTCTTTAACAAAATGGATGAAAGACGTTTTTCGTATATTATTGAAATTTATCGCCTAACGGGGTTAAAAAGTGGTAGAAAGTTTTATAGGGGTGATTTGCATCGAAGTTGATATCAATACTCCTTAGTGACACATGTTATGCCATTTTATTTTGACACTATGTCATGTTTGAAAACTCATTCCAAATTTATTCAAAAAACTATATTCTCATATAAAGGCTCCTACACACAGGTGCGTGGGCATAGGTACGTTATTATTGGCGATAATATCAGACAATATAACAGAATATATCGCAATATCGCAAGCGCAAATATTAAAAATATTTAAGTTTTTCTGATCGAGTATAGTGCCCGATTCATGAAATTCTGACATTTGCCTGTAGTTTCACAGATATTTCTTTTCTTCACATTTTTGAAACTCCATACATTAAAAGTAAATTCGTCACATGCATTAAAAAAAGATGTGGCATTGAATAAAGTGATCGGTCACAATTATTCAATATTTGCGTCTGCCGGAGGGCTTCGAAGTGCAATTTAAATTTCCAAAATCGGGTGGTAACTTTTTGAGATTTTCCAAAATTTGTCAAAATTTAACAATTTTCTGGATCGAGAATTTCCCAATTTTTTTTTTGAGCTCGCTATTCAAGAAACGGAAAAAATGATATCTCGCGATTGAATTAAGCTACAGCTTGAGCCATCTTAGGAGGCAGACGGACAAAAACTGTAGGCAGTAGAAGGGCTTTTACGCGCTAAGCCATTCTGCGCTCCGTTCACTTTTTCGTCAGTACATTATAGTCAAATTTTATCGTGTGCTTTATTTATAAATTACATTTTCAATGCCTTTGATAGTTGCGCGTAATGTGAGATGTGTAGAGATTTAGTACATTATGTATTAGGATGGCTAAAAAGTTACATACTGCCGTGAAAACGCAATTATGTGCAAGGAATTGGGACGCATTATCGCAATAACGCATGCGATATTATCGCCGATAATAACACACCTGTGTGGGGGAGCCTTAAAAGCTTGGTGCAATGCGATACTCTTTAAAATTGGAATGTCAAATAGAAAATAATATTTAAATCGGATTAGAATTCTAAATTTAAATTTCATTCATTTGTTCTTGGCTATTTGAATACCACGGGGATAGCAAGTTTTTTTTTTTACATAAAGACTTGAGATTTTTCACAGAGACTAACGAAAATATATATCTATATGGAAGCTGTGTAGCGGAGATCAAACGACGAATGGCCATGGGCAGAGGTGCAATGACTCGGTTGGAAGGGATTTGGAAGAATCGGGGAATAACCTGGAAAACAAAGATCCGCCTTGTCAGAGCCCTAATATTTCCGATATTTCTTTACGGTGTAGAGACGTGGACCATCCTGGCCAGAGAGAGAAAAAGGATTGATGCATTCGAGATGTGGTGCTGGAGGCGAATGTTGCGGATACCGTGGACGGCTAAGCGCACAAATGTGTCAATCCTTTCACAGCTTAATATAAAAGATCGGCTCTCTGCGATATGCCACTGCCGGATTTTGTCATATTTCGGCCATATTGCGAGACGTAGAGCCGATAACTTAGAAAAGCTGGTCATTGTCGGCCATGTAGAGGGGAAACGTTCCAGAGGAAGATCCCCAACCCGATGGTCTGACCAGCTCAGAGACAAGGGAACGTCGCTTTACAGTGTGGTGCAGATGGCCACAAATCGGAGTCGCTGGAGACAGGCCGTTAACAACTGAAGGACATCACATAGTGATCACGATCTTCAGCAATGAAGTACCGACTACAAAGAAGAACGAAAATAAATAAACACCTAAAACGCTGAACCATGGGTGGGACCTTGGAGAAGGACTTGCTGCTTTTGGTAGCGAAAATGAAACTTAAAGAGGGTGATTTATGTGATGAAAGTTTGCATGGGTAACCAATCATAATCAAGAGTGAGGCATATAAAAATTCATCATACCTATACCGGCTGTTAACTTGGCGACGGGTTGCCAACGGAAACAGGAACGAAAAAAGGAGTGAGAACATTATGGGGTAGGTAATGTAGTAATATGTAGGTACTTTTTAATCCATTCATATGTCAAATTACCGGGCCTGGGAAGCATTTCACATGAAAGGACATATGTAAAAAAAGTTTATAAACGCAAACGAAGTTGCGAGCGGGTCAACTAGTAATATATATAGCTCGATTACCACTCACTCACTCACTCACTGATTGACATGATTGTTCTCCCAGATGCAACCTCGTAGGGTTGAAATTTTTGGTGGATTCGTATAGAGGGAGTGGGGGCGACCTCAGGAAAAATCTGACATTTCCCCTTTTCACCCCCTTTCACCCCCACCCCCCATGTATCTCGGAAACTATAGGTCGTAGAGGGTTCGCGCTCAAACTAATGTTGCTCAGGGTTTATTTTTATGTAAGGATTCGAAAAAAAAAATTAGGGTTCCATACAAAAAAAAAATAGTCCCATACAAAATTTTCACCCCCTCATACAAAACTTTTTTTTCTTTACTTTAATGACATGTGTCGATGTTTGGTGGAATTGTATAGGTAGGACAGGTGTTGGGTAGTTGTAGGGTAGGTGTAGGGTAGGTGTAGGGTAGTTGTAGGGAAGTTGTAGGGTAGGTGTAGGGTAGGTGTAGGGTAGTTGTAGGGTAGTTGTAGGGTAGGTGTAGGGTATGTGTAGGGTAGTTGTAGTTGTAGTTGTAGGGTAGGTGTAGGGTAGGTGTAGGGTAGTTGTAGGGTAGGTGTAGGGTAGGTGTAGGGTAGTTGTAGGGTAGGTGTAGGGTAGTTGTAGAATAGGTGTAGGGTAGTTGTAGGGTAGTTGTAGGTGTTGGGTAGGTGTAGGGTAGTTGTAGGGTAGTTGTAGGGTAGGTGTAGGGTAGTTGTAGGGTAGGTGTAGGGTAGGTGTATGGTAGGTGTAGGGTAGGTTTAGGGTAGGTGTAGGGTAGGTGTAGGGTGGTTGTAGGGTAGTTGTAGGGTAGTTGTAGGGTAGGTGTAGGGTAGTTGTAGCGTAGTTGTAGGGTAGGTGTAGGGTAGGTGTAGGGTAGTTGTAGGGTAGTTGAAGGGTAGATGTAGGGTAGTTGTAGGGTAGGTATAGGGTAGGTGTAGGGTAGTTGTAGGGTAATTGTAGGGTAGGTGTAGGGTAGTTGTAGGGTAGGTGTAGGGTAGTTGTAGGGTAGTTGTTGGTCGATTTCGATTTCGTTTTTATTGCTTCTTTTACATCGATATCCTCTTTTATAGCATTTACCACTTCGATATCTTCTTTGATTGCTTCTTGAACATCAATATCATCTCTCAAAGCATTATCCTCTTGGTTATTTTTTTTTTAAATTGCTTCTTACACTTCAAAATCCTCTTTGATAGCTCTTCAATGCAACACCAAAACCGCGAGCTGCGTGCAGCTCGCGCACCACCCAACCTCTAGTTATACTATATATAGCTCGATTACCATTGACTGACTCACTGATTGACATGATTGTTCTCCCAGATGCCACCTCTTAGGGTTAAAATTTTTGGTGGATTCGTATAGAGGGAGTGGGGGCGACCTCAGGAAAAATCTGACATTTCCACTTTTCACCCCCTTTCACCCCCACCCCTCATGTATCTCGGAAACTATAGGTCGTAGAGGGTTCGCGCTCAAACTAATATTGCTCAGGGTGCTTTTTTATATAAGAATCCGAAAAAAAAAATTAGGGTTCCATACAAAAAAAAATTATCCCATACAAAATTTTCACCCCTTCATACAAAACTTTTTTTTCTTTACTTTAATGACATGTGTCGATGTTTGGTGGAATCGTATAGATATTTAGTGTAGGTTAGGTGAAGGTGTAGGTGTAGGGTAGTTGTAGGGTAGTTGTAGGGTAGTTGTAGGGTAGGTGTAGGGTAGGTGTAGGGTAGGTGTAGGATAGGTGTACAGTAGGTGTAGAGTAGGTAGAGGGTAGTTGTAGGGTAGTTGTAGGGTAGGTGTTTGGTAGTTGTAGGGTAGTTGTAGGGTAGGTGTTGGGTAGGTGTTGGGTAGGTGTAGGGATGTTGTAGGGTAGTTGTAGGGTAGTTGTAGGGTAGGTGTGGGGTAGGTGTAGGGTAGTTGTAGGGTAGTTGTAGGGTAGTTGTAAGGGTAGTTGAAGGGTAGGTGTCGGGTAGTTGTAGGGTAAGTGTAGGGTAGTTGTAGGGTAGTTGTAGGGTAGTTGTAGGGTAGGTGTAGGGTAGTTGTAGGGTAGTTGTAGGGTAGTTGTAGGGTAGTTGTAAGGGTAGTTGAAGGGTAGGTGTAGGGTAGTTGTAGGGTAAGTGTAGGGTAGTTGTAGGGTAGTTGTAGGGTAGTTGTAGGGTAGGTGTAGGGTAGTTGTAGGGTAGTTGTAGGGTAGGTGTAGGGTAGGTGTAGTGTAGTTGTAGGATAGGTGTAGGGTAGTTGTAGCGTAGTTGTAGGGTAGGTGTTGGTTTTTCGATTTCGATTTCGATTTCGATTTCGATTTCGATTTCGATTTCGATTTCGATTTCGATTTCGATTTCAATTACAATTTCGATTTTTGTCTTCGATTTCTCTTTCATCAATATCCTCTGTTATAGCATAATCCTCTTAGATATGCTCTTTGATTGATTCTTTACCATCGATATTCTTTTTGATTGCTTCTCTCACATCAATATCCTCAATTTTAGCATCTTCTATTTCAATGTCCTCTGAGATTGCTTCTTTCACTTCTAAATCCTCATCGATTGCTTCTTCTACTTGGATAACTTTTTTAATTGCTTCTTACACTTCAAAATCCTCTTTGATAGCTCTTCAATGCAACACCAAAACCGCGAGCTGCGTGCAGCTCGCGCACCACCCAACCTCTAGTTATACTATATATAGCTCGATTACCACTGACTGACTCACTGACTGACTCATTGACATGATTGTTCTCCCAGATGCCACCTCGTAGGGTTGAAAAAAATTTTTGGTGGATTCGTATAGAGGGAGTGGGGGCGACCTCAGGAAAAATCTGACATTTCCCCTTTTCACCCCCTTTCACCCCCACCCCCCATGTATCTCGGAAACTATAGGTCGTAGAGGGTTCGCACTCAAACTAATATTGCTCAGGGTGCTTTTTAATATAAGGATCCGAAAAAAAAAATTAGGGTTCCATACCAAAAAAATAATATCCCATACAAAATTTTCACCCCTTCATACAAAACTTTTTTTTCTTTACTATAATGACATGTGTCGATGTTTGAGGAATCGTATAGATATTTAGTGTTGGTTAGGTGAAGGTGTAGGTGTAGGGTAGTTGTAGGGTAGTTGTAGGGTAGTTGTAGGGTAGTTGTAGGGTAGGTGTAGGGTAGTTGTAGGGTAGTTGTTGGGTAGTTGTAGGGTAGGTGTAGGGAAGTTGTAGGGTAGTTGTAGGGTAGTTGTAGGGTAGTTGTAGGGTAGTTGTAGGGTAGTTGTAGGGTAGGTGTAGGGTAGTTGTAGGGTAGTTGTAGGGTAGTTGTAGGGTAGGTGTAGGGTAGTTGTAGGGTAGTTGTAGGGTAGTTGTAGGGTAGGTGTAGGGTAGGTGTAGAGTAGGTGTTGGGTAGGTGTAGAGTAGGTGTTGGGTAGGTGTAGAGTAGGTGTAGGGTAGGTGTAGAGTAGGTGTTGGGTAGGGTAGGTGTTGGTTTTCGTTTTCGTTTTCGATTTCGATTTCGATTTCGATTTCGATTTCGATTTCGATTTCGATTTCGATTTCGATTTCGATTTCGATTTCGATTTCGATTTCGATTTCGATTTCGATTTCGATTTCGATTTCGATTTCGATTTCGATTTCGATTTCGATTTCGATTTCGATTTCGATTTCGATTTCGATTTCGATTTCGATTTCGATTTCGATTTCGATTTCGATTTCGATTTCGATTTCACCAACGATATCCTGTTTGATTTTTTCTTCCTCTTCGATATCTTCTTTGATTGCTTCTTCCTCTTCAATATCGTCCTTGATTGCTTCTCTTACATCAATATCCTCTGTTATAGCATCATCCTCTTGGTTATCCTTTTCGATTGTTTCTTTCACATCATTTAACTTTTTTGATTGTTTCTAGAACTTTGATATCCTCTTTGATTGCTTCTTCCACGTCTAAATCTTCATCGATTGCTTCTCCTACTTCGATATCCATTTTAATTGCTTCTTTCACTTCAAATCCTATCTTTTAGCTTTACAATGCACGCCAAAACCGCGAGCTGCGTGCAGCTCGCGCACCACCCAACCTCTAGTTATACTATATATAGCTCGATTACCACTGACTGACTCACTGACTGACTCATTGACATGATTGTTCTCCCAGATGCCACCTCGTAGGGTTGAAATTTTTGGTGGATTCGTATAGAGGGAGTGGGGGCGACCTCAGGAAAAATCTGACATTTCCCCTTTTCACCCCCTTTCACCCCCACCCCCCATGTATCTCGGAAACTATAGGTCGTAGAGGGTTCGCACTCAAACTAATATTGCTCAGGGTGCTTTTTAATATAAGGATCCGAAAAAAAAAATTAGGGTTCCATACAAAAAAAAAAATATCCCATACAAAATTTTCACCCCTTCATACAAAACTTTTTTTTCTTTACTATAATGACATGTGTCGATGTTTGATGGAATCGTATAGATATTTAGTGTTGGTTAGGTGAAGGTGTAGGTGTAGGGTAGTTGTAGGGTAGTTGTAGGGTAGTTGTAGGGTAGTTGTAGGGTAGGTGTAGGGTAGTTGTAGGGTAGTTGTAGGGTAGTTGTTGGGTAGTTGTAGGGTAGGTGTAGGGAAGTTGTAGGGTAGTTGTAGGGTAGTTGTAGGGTAGTTGTAGGGTAGTTGTAGGGTAGTTGTAGGGTAGGTGTAGGGTAGTTGTAGGGTAGTTGTAGGGTAGTTGTAGGGTAGTTGTAGGGTAGGTGTAGGGTAGTTGTAGGGTAGTTGTAGGGTAGTTGTAGGGTAGGTGTAGGGTAGGTGTAGAGTAGGTGTTGGGTAGGTGTAGAGTAGGTGTTGGGTAGGTGTAGAGTAGGTGTAGGGTAGGTGTAGAGTAGGTGTTGGGTAGGTGTATAGTAGGTGTAGGGTAGGGTAGGTGTTGGTTTTCGTTTTCGTTTTCGTTTTCGATTTCGATTTCGATTTCGATTTCGATTTCGATTTCGATTTCGATTTCGATTTCGATTTCGATTTCGATTTCGATTTCGATTTCGATTTCGATTTCGATTTCGATTTCGATTTCGATTTCGATTTCGATTTCGATTTCGATTTCGATTTCGATTTCGATTTCGATTTCGATTTCGATTTCGATTTCGATTTCGATTTCGATTTCGATTTCGATTTCGATTTCGATTTCGATTTCGATTTCGATTTCGATTTCGATTTCGATTTCGATTTCGATTTCGATTTCGATTTCGATTTCGATTTCGATTTCGATTTCGATTTCGATTTCGATTTCGATTTCGATTTCGATTTCGATTTCGATTTCGATTTCGATTTCGATTTCGATTTCGATTTCGATTTCGATTTCGATTTCGATTTCGATTTCGATTTCGATTTCGATTTCGATTTCGATTTCGATTTCGATTTCGATTTCGATTTCGATTTCGATTTCGATTTCGATTTCGATTTCGATTTCGATTTCGATTTCGATTTCGATTTCGATTTCGATTTCGATTTCGATTTCGATTTCGATTTCGATTTCGATTTCGATTTCGATTTCGATTTCGATTTCGATTTCGATTTCGATTTCGATTTCGATTTCGATTTCGATTTCGATTTCGATTTCGATTTCGATTTCGATTTCGATTTCGATTTCGATTTCGATTTCGATTTCGATTTCGATTTCGATTTCGATTTCGATTTCGATTTCGATTTCGATTTCGATTTCGATTTCGATTTCGATTTCGATTTCGATTTCGATTTCGATTTCGATTTCGATTCCGATTTCGATTTTGTTTTCACCAACGATATCCTGTTTGATTTTTTCTTCCTCTTCGATATCTTCTTTGATTGCTTCTTCCTCTTCAATATCGTCCTTGATTGCTTCTCTTACATCAATATCCTCTGTTATAGCATCATCCTCTTGGTTATCCTTTTCGATTGTTTCTTTCACATCATTTAACTTTTTTGATTGTTTCTAGAACTTCGATATCCTCTTTGATTGCTTCTTCCACGTCTAAATCTTCATCGATTGCTTCTCCTACTTCGATATCCATTTTAATTGCTTCTTTCACTTCAAATCCTATCTTTTAGCTTTACAATGCACGCCAAAACCGCGAGCTGCGTGCAGCTCGCGCACCACCCAACCTCTAGTCAAACTATAATATTAAAAGGGGCTAGTACAAAAAGTTTGATAGTTATGAGTGAGACTAGTTGTAATATACAAAGCATATTTTTCGCAAACAAGTTTGTTTTTCAAAAACAAATGACAAACAAAGAAAAGAAAAAACAAACTGATATTAATGGCAAAGTTTGTCTTTCGGGTAATCTTGAGTGAATAACCTAGTTTAGCGGTTTTAGTTAAATGAAAGGTTTCTTTGAGTGCCCGCACTCAACCATCCATTAGATTTTCACCTACCAATAATAGAAATACTCTTTGTTTTGAGATCACTGTTAAAGTTAACACTGCCTTGTGTTTTCTTTTAGCTAGCGTAGCGGTATAATTAGAACATCTGAGCTTTTACCGACATCAAACAACGTTTTTTCACAAATATAAGACCGATTTCTAGCTAGATTAATTTCCCGCTGGTAGATCATCATTGTTTTAGCGAGCTGTTATGAGTAGATAGATATGCTTAATTTGATTTGCTGCGTCCGGTCTCAGTATGCAGCGGTGTCGTACACTACTAAAAATTAGTTAGTTGACCCATTCTTGGCTTGACCCGAAACAGATTCCATCATAGTTTCGTCAGGTACAAATAACGCCATTTGGGTAGTGACTCAAAGCATACAGGGACTTTTCACGATATAATGTTTCTCACAATTTACCGGAATGGGTGAACAGAGAGTTGCTAACGGCCATGAAAACAACAAAGGTTGGGTCACGGTTACCATGTTTGTTTGTCGTCTAACCCCGTAATAAACCAGCTAAAATGTTACTAACACTTTTATTGCCCTCAAATATTTGAAATATTGGTAATGAGTTCCGTCAATCATAATGTATCGAGGAGAATTTAATATCATAAAGGTCAAAGGTTAAATCATGCATGGAAAAATAAAATGAGTCATATTAATTTAATATGCATAGGAACTAATGAGAGTTAGATTAGGTACTGCATAAAAAGTGAAGAAGAGTTTCCTAAATTAGATGCTTTTAAAATACATAGCTAATTTGAAATAAGCGTTTGGAAATTCAAAAGAACTACCAAAATATTTTGGCTAAGCCATCGTTTTCTTGAGATCAAGAACAACCAGAAGATCGATCCAATCGTTATTTCTTTCAAACTCAAACTCAAACTCAAAATTCATTTATTCAGTAGGAACTGTATAGTACACTTTGAAACGTAATTTTTTTTAATTTACCATCAATTCGTAACGCGACCAAACAGAGAAGAATTGGCAAGAAACTCTGCTTGGCCTATATTTTTTTAACGTCATTGTTCTTAATAACTATTACATTGTTTTTGATGGAGTTGGAGGCAGTTTCATCCCAAGCTTTTTTGTCATCTAAATATGAGACAACTTGTTTGAAACAGTAACTTTGCACAAATGCCTGAATCATTATTATATTTCATTTCATTTGTGAGAGCTCAACGAACATACCGTATATACTTATAACATTTGAGGACTTTTCTCGCTTTTCATGTAATTGCTTCATCAGATTCTTATTATATATTCAGACTAGAGGTTGGGTGGTGCGCGAGCTGCACGCAGCTCGCGGTTTATGTTTTGATGGAAGAAGCAATCAAAAAAGATATTGAAGTGGGAGAAGCAATCAAAGATGATATTGATGTGGGAGAAGCAATCAAAGAAGATATGGATGTGGAAAAAGCAATCAAAGAGAATATTGAAGAGAAAGAAGCAATCAACGATGATATCGAAGAGAAAGATGCCATCAAAGCAGATAGCGAAGTGAAAGATGTTATTAAAGAAGATATCTATGTAAAAGAAGCAATTAGAGAGGATATTTAAGAGGATGATGCTTAACAGAGGATATTGATGTAAGAGAAGGAATCATAGAGAATATAGATGTAAAAATAGCAAATCGAAATCGAAATCGAAATCGAAATCGAAATCGAAATCGAAATCGAAATCGAAATCGAAATCGAAATCGAAATCGAAATCGAAATCGAAATCGAAATCGAAATCGAAATCGAAATCGAAATCGAAATCGAAATCGAAATCGAAATCGAAATCGAAATCGAAATCGAAATCGAAATCGAAATCGAAATCGAAATCGAAATCGAAATCGAAATCGAAATCGAAATCGAAATCGAAATCGAAATCGAAATCGAAATCGAAATCGAAATCGAAATCGAAATCGAAATCGAAATCGAAATCGAAATCGAAATCGAAATCGAAATCGAAATCGAAATCGAAATCGAAATCGAAATCGAAATCGAAATCGAAATCGAAATCGAAATCGAAATCGAAATCGAAATCGAAATCGAAATCGAAATCGAAATCGAAATCGAAATCGAAATCGAAATCGAAATCGAAATCGAAATCGAAATCGAAATCGAAATCGAAATCGAAATCGAAATCGAAATCGAAATCGAAATCGAAATCGAAATCGAAATCGAAATCGAAATCGAAATCGAAATCGAAATCGAAATCGAAATCGAAATCGAAATCGAAATCGAAATCGAAATCGAAATCGAAATTGAAATCGAAAATACCCTACACCTACCCTACACCTATCCTACACCTACCCTACAACTACCCTACAACTAACCTACAACTACCCTACAACTACCCTACAACTACCCAACAACTATCCTACAACTACTCTACACCTAACCTACAACTACCCTACAACTACCCTACAACTACCCTACAACTACCCTACACCTACACCTTCACCTAACCTACACTAAATATCTATACGATTCCACCAAACATCGACACGTGTCATTAAAGTAAAGAAAAAAAAGTTTTGTATGAAGGGGTGAAAATTTTGTATGGGATATTTTTTTTTTGTATGGAACCCTAATTTTTTTTTTCAGATCTTTATATTAAAAAGCACCCTGAGCAATATTAGTTTGAGCGCGAACCCTCTACGACCTATAGTTTCCGAGATACATGGGGGCTGGGGGTGAAAGGGGGTGAAAAGTGGAAATGTCAGATTTTTCCTGAGGTCACCCCCACTCCCTCTATACAAATCCACCAAAAATTTTAACCCTACGAGGTGGCATCTGGGAGAACAATCATGTCAATCAGTGAATCAGTCAGTGAGTCAGTCAGTGGTAATCGAGCTATATATATTATAACTAGAGGTTGGGTGGTGCGCGAGCTGCACGCAGCTCGCGGTTTTGGTGTTGCATTGAAGAGCTATCAAAGAGGATTTTGAAGTGTAAGAAGCAATTAAAAAAGTTATCCAAGTAGAAGAAGCAATCGATGAGGATTTAGAAGTGAAAGAAGCAATCTAAGATGACATTGAAATAGAAGATGCTAAAATTGAGGATATTGATGTAAGAGAAGCAATCAAAAAGAATATCGATGGTAAAGAATCAATCAAAGAGCATATCTAAGAGGATGATGCTATAACAGAGGATATTGATGAAAGAGAAATCGAAATCGAAATCGAAATCGACCAACTACTACCCTACACCTACCCTACAGCTACTCTACAGCTACTCTACAGCTACGCTACAACTACCCTACACCTACCATACACCTACCCTACAACTACCCTACAACTACCCTACACCTACCCTAAAACTACCCTACAACTACCCTACAACTACCCTACACCTACCCTACAACTACCCTACACCTATCCTTCACCTACCCTACAACTACCCTACACCTACCCTACAACTACCCTAAAACTACCCTACAATTACCCTACACCTACACTACAACTACCCTACAACTACCCTACACCTACCCTACACCTACCCTACAACTACCCTACAACTACCCTACACCTAACCTACACCTACCCTACAACTACCCTACAACTACCCTACAACTACCCTACAACTACCCTACAACTACCCTACAACTACCCTACAACTACCCTACACCTACCCTACAACTACCCTACAACTACCCTACAACTACCCTACAACTACCCTACACCTACCCTACAACTACCCTACAACTACCCTACAACTACCCTACACCTACCCTACAACTACCCTACACCTACCCTACAACTACCCTACAACTACCCTACACCTACCCTACAACTACCCTACAACTACCCTACACCTACACCTTCACCTAACCTACACTAAATATCTATACGATTCCATGAAACATCGACACATGTTATTAAAGTAAAGAAAAAAAAAGTTTTGTATGAGGGGGTGAAAATTTTGTATGGGATAAAAAAAAAATTGTATGGGACCCCTATTTTTTTTTTTGGATCCTTTTATAAAATTTCACCCTTAACATCATTAGTTTGAGCGCGAACCCTCTACGACCTATAGTTTTCGAGATACATGGGGGGTGGGGATGAAAGGGGGTGAAAAGTGGAAATGTCGGATTTTTCCTGAGGTCGCCCCCACTCCCTCTATACGAATCCATCAATAATTTTAACCCTACAAGGTGGCATCTGGGAGAACAATCATGTCAATGAGTGAATCAGTGAGTCAGTGGTAATCCAGTTATATATAGTATAATATTTAGTGACAAAGGGACAACTTTCAACTCTTTCCTCGACAACTGTTTCAAATCTACAGAATTTTCAAAATCGATCCACAATTGACGAAGAAATCGATGAACTTAGGTATGTTCTCAAATACAAAAAAAAATAGATACCTACAGTCGAACAAAGAACGTCCTTCTTTCTTAAAGTGGTTTTAAAAAAGTTTTTTCATCTTGAATGAAGGTTGTGTCATTTTTATTTTATTTTATTTTCTAGTGCCATGATTATTATAGTTTATTATTATTGGTATCTCAACCGTCATATGTTGGTAATAAGAAACAAGTGTGGTGAAATGGAATACTCTGAAGAAGAAAATTGTTCACCGATAGTTCTTTGATATAGTCGCCATTGCTAAAGCAGAAAGCAAGACCTGACTTAAGACTGGACGACTGGACTTATTAACCATACTAAGTTGTCGAAAATAACATATAATAGTATAATAATTGATACTGGTGAAATTGTGGAAAACTATCCCAAAAGCCATTAAATAAAGAAGTGAAGTAGAGTCAAGCATTTTAGCGAAATTGTGGAAAACTATCCCAGAAGCCATTAAATAAAGAAGTCAAATAGAGTTAAGCATTATAAAGACTTGTGCGATAGCACTATTTTCTACCTACCTGTTGTGGGTCAGATATGACCCACAACAGGTAGGTAATTCAATGATGATGTAATTAATTTTTAAAACCATCAATCAAGAAAATAACTCGCAACCATGACGATATCGACCGTCGATATTCATTTTGCTGCTTGAAGTAAGCAATTTGTGAAAAATCTATTAAAAATCTCTGGAGCCAACAAAATTTATGTTCACGTTATTGCGTTTTAGGTACCTACCTAACTCTTGTTTTATCCGTTCTCACGTGTCGCGTCCCATTCCAATGATTAATTATAATGATTCATGATTTACGTTCGCTTGAGTGTAGCACACGATCGATTTTCAATTAATCAGTCTTACTTAGCTAATACTGTCCTATTTAGCTAGGCGACCCGTTTTTGTATCCTCCCAGTGAACCCATTATACCGTTTCGAGCTCGTTACTATCAAATTTCTGGACAACCAATTAATCTATTTGCTAGATTCAGTCCCAATAGAGCCTCGTATTTAATAGGATCGCATTAATTGATGGGCTCTCTGCAAATACTTACAGATCCACCCATCAAAAAAATAATTGTAAATAGATACCTAAGTACAATTTAAGTTTTTTTCATGTTGATTATTGTTATTTCTAGTTCTTGTCGTTCGTTATCTCCCTGCCTTTATCCCACTCTATGTGGGCACAACATGTTTTCCTCTTCCATTTTCTTCTATCAACCGTCATCTCAACCTTCTTGATCATATTATGTTTCACACATACATCCATCTTTTCTTCGGCCGACCTTTGCCATCAGCTATTGTCCGAATACGGAACGACGTATCTGCGAGGCCACACTTTAAGAGTCTAGACATTCTTACGTTGCCTTGTACAGTTATAAGTAGATTAAGTATATCATATATGGCTATTTAGGCGAGAACCAACAACAACAACAAAAAATAAAATAAAATAAACATTAACCACAACAGCCTATATGGCTGGACATAGGCCTCCCCTAATAAGAGAGGGGATATGTCCATAATCTCCACGCCGGGCTTGCGGGTTGGGGATAGCATGACCGACGCTGCTACCCGTCGGCAATCAAAGAATTTAGCTGTGCCGGTGTAAGGCTGCGCTATGGCGCAATCAGCCGGCCGCTAGAGCCCCGTCTGTTTGTTAGCCGGGTGCACCATGGTCAGATGATATTGGCTTGAGTTCTGAAGGTCGAGATTGTAACCCCTTACACCCATAACCAACCTGTACTCATACTCTCTCCTCTCATGAGGCATAACCATGTGCACACATATGCCACTCGTAAGGCATACAAGCTGGAGTCGATGTCACGGTCACTTGCGAAATGCAATCATGGGTAATAATAACTAATAAGCTTCCTGCTGCCTGTTTATAAATTTATAATAGGCATCCCGATACTGTAACGCGGGCTCCTAGCTACACAAATAAAAAACAAATTAAAGGGTTAGCATATCGAGTAAACTTTCTACACCGTCGCGTCGGTAAGTTCATGGAATGTTAATGAAAATGCCAGTACTGGTAACATTATTAGATAATATGATATAATGTAACTTTTTTTTCTGATATTTTAATTTTATTACTAAAATGACTAATTTGACTATTAACGCCTAGCCCTTGTCAGTGAAGTGATGCAATTATCTCCATTATACTCAATCCATTGCAGTCTCTTTCATTTTCCTAGATAGCATGACGGCGACCTTCACTTTTATCTGGCTGTTGTAGCTTATTCCTCATTCATTTTGGCTCGTCGCGTTTTCCTTCTACGTTTCTCTCGATGATGCTTCTAATGAAGCTGTCATGTCATGTAATAAAGTTCGAGAAGTAAGTTATAATTGAAATTTTTTTTGTTGAAAAACCTGCTTTCAACTTGTTATTGAAAAATGTTAAAATTTATCGGGCACCAAACCAACCTACACATTCTACGTATATAGATCAGTTATTATTAAAGCGATGTTTTCTGTTAAGTGTTATAAATATTCACACAATCAAGCGATTACAAACAATAGGTAGGGTACCCCATTATATTTTTCATCTCGCGTGGGAGTGTACACTGTACTGTGGGTGAAAAAAGTCTATTAACATTTGAGACTCTTCAATGTACTTCTAAACTTAAATTCTGAAACGAACTAACGTATTATGCTGAATTTGACAATAAAAACAACGCTGTTATTCATTGTTTAATTGGGGTATTTTTTTAGTTAGTAGCTTGAGTTATTACTATTTTCAAATAATTTAGGTGATGTATATGTATTTTGTTCACTGTCTGTACATATGTGAACCTTTATAAATTCAAATAAGGTTTTGTTTTCAAAAATAGACCTAAGTAGGGAGTTATTATGTTTTCGAAAATTACTGTTTTGTGGTAAAATAGAAAATTAAAATTGAAATATGGAGACGCTGTTTGAGTTGCAGTAGTATAAATTTTCAGCGCCCAAACTCAAGACTAGAGCAGCACTGATACAAGATAGGTTATTAACTGTGTTTGAAGTTTTTTACACGTGGACTCATGGTACATGACTTAGTTTAATGTAGAAGATAGCGCTGTGAATGTTTTTAATTTCACTGTATATGTTACACATATTATGATCTATTCCTTTCTAATACCAAAAAATAATACTTACCAATGGTATTTGTTTATTGTTGTAATAAATATTCTATTCCTAACGAATACCAAATTTTAAATTTTTAAATGAAGAACAAAATGTGTTCCCAACCACTACCAAAACATAACTGATACAGTGACAGAAACAATTTATTTTGCGTAAAAATTTTTTTTTTTTTTTATTTATTTATTAGCCTGGCAAAAACAAGCAAAAATCACTTAGCTTTAACTAAATTTAAGAAAACATTTATACTTAGATTTGTAATCAAATTCCTGATTTCCCTCGAAATTTTTGACAGATTTTGAATAAGCCGCAATTAGCACCATTTTGACTGTATTTCCGTCAGTTGTGCTTAAAGGTGTTGTTTTCACTATTCCAAAAATTTATCGATAAGCAAAATAATTAAATCTAAGAAAAAATGCACCACCCGGAGACATGTAAGACTTTCATCTTTACTACCACGGTAACACATATCTGAAGGCTGGCTGGTTACATTTGGAAGACACCCCTGATACTGAAGCAATTGAAAATTTTACTAGCTACATGGTGTCACAATGGCTAGGAGATGAGAGTTTTGTAGACACTTGGTGTATTCGTGGTGAACGTCATCGAACCACAAATCTTTGAATCTTTGGCATTTGAAATTAAATACGAATTGGCATAGAATTAAACGTAAATTTATATCAGCTTCTGTTAGCGCTGAAAGAAGACGCAGACTTATAAACAGTGGTTGCTGCTCAAATCGAGAAAATGCACCACCCGCAAGACGATCAATGAAAAAATTGATTATTTTAATACTAAAAGTTGTTTTTTTTATATAATAAAATAGTTACACTCTAAGTAAATACAAACAAATGTTATTATTGTCATGCCAAACATTTTATTATATTTACTAAGTAAACAGTTGATTCTTTTTTTCGAGTTTTTTTTTATATTCTATGATAATTTGTTTGATAAGACTGATTTTGAATAAATAAACAATACTTAAAATCACATTTATAATAACATTACTGACTGTATACTATTTTACATTGTTTGGGATTCGTTTATGACAGGTATTCGTTGGGAATAGATAATTAATTACGATAGTAAACAAATACCATCTAATAAAACAATTAATAATTACTTTCCAAATTATTCCAGTCCAATTCCAAACAAATACCTATATCTGAGTAATAAAACCTCTCAAACACACTTCTTACAGTTTTAAAGAATGCCGTTTTCGTTACTTTGTACTTTAGCTTCAGGTAAACTTCACGGTTTCATTTGCCTCTTACTGTACACGTTGTTCAAAATATTCTGCCACCGGTAGAGTTAGTTGGTAACGAAGTTCCCGGTAAGTTAACATAATAAGTTAGGAACAATATACCCGCAGGTTGATTTAGATCGCTCCTCGGTTAACCTGACCCTATAAAGCCATCTTACATATTTTATACCTCTTAATATATATTCCTGACATTGTAGACAGAAATCATAGATAATATATTTCAGAGTAGCGAAATGTATTAAGCCGATTTTAAAAAAAGGCTGAGGTTCTCAATTCGGTTGTATTTATTTTTATGAGCTGTACCTCATAACTCCATCGTTTACAAACCGATTTGGAAATATCCTTGTTCGCTTGGGAGGGTACAATACCCAGGTAGTCCCATTTACAATCGAAGAAAAATACCACAAAGAATCGTTTTTTTTATTCATTTCAATATCAGATGTCCGGCTACCTTGCTTTTCCTGCACTAAGCATTCAAAGGCTCTCGTCGTCAGAGCTTTCAATATTGGAACTTTCTACATACCTAATCAAACCCGCCTTTTGACCTAAAAGCTCTTCTGAGGTCGGATTTACTTGAAGCTTAGTGCTCTATCCTGCTTTTGGTTAAGCATGTAGTTAAGTACCTACCTAGATATTTATTTTACTTGATAATGATCTCACAAAATATATAAGTTCGATTAGAGAAGGGATTTCCTAAAATAAAAAGCCTTTTTAGGCTAGAAAATGCTGCTAGCTTTAAAAACCCACCTTATGATAACATTTTTTGTGCAATAAAGAAAATGAACTTTGGACCTTTTTATCGAAGGAAAAATCAATCATCAACGCTGTTGTAGGGCTAACCTTCATGTCAATTTATATCATTGGTTTCATCTTCGTTACATAGTGTAAAGTTACTGGATCTCTGAAAGAGAGACTCTAGCAGGGTCACTGAAAAAATCTTCTAAAAACAATACATTTTATTATATTACTGTTTATTGCCCCTTATGTATCTGTTACTGTTAATTGCGCCCTTGCTACCTGTAAATTCATCATCAAACTATAGCAGTCCCTGCTAGACATAGACCTGTTAATTAATTTATAGATATTTCACAAACAACTAAATAGTACTTTCTAAGTCACATTTTTAGAACCATTAACCGTCATACTTGCTACGCAAAGTTAACCAATGCACAGTCACTGTTTGTCATTATCCCACGATTGGAGATGGCAATAGCCTAAGCATCGTTTATCTTTAGATTTTTTTTAAGTAAGCCCATTTAATACTGCTAAAATCACTCTTTCAGAGATCATTGAAACAATTTCTATGAATTGTATAGTATCTACATATCGAGTTAAGCCGTCCTAATCATTTAGACACAAACGACTCTTTGAAGCTAATTGCATGTTTGCACAAGCCGTGTTTATTTGTAGAGTTGATTATAAGCATACTTACATAACGACAGGCTCTCTCCCCTTTGAGCTTTGCGATTGTTTCTACGCTCAGAGTTTTCACATCAAAAATTATTTATCATCAATAAACATAAAACTATAGATTCGACGTTGAGTTATAACTTGATGGAGAGAGAAAAAAATATTAAATGTCCATGATTTCAGATAAATCGTTTTTTATTTTTATTAAAAAGATCAACTTCAAAAAAATAAAAAAAAATAACAGAATTAGTTAGTAAACGCAGCCAATAATATGTCTCTCTAAATACTAGCTAATTAGAATTAGTCCCGATTTTTCAATCGTCTTTTAACTTAGTACTTCATGTGCCTTTAATTTAATCGTCACCCTCACCCTGCAAAGCGAAACTCAGGAATGTTGCTTTATCAATGATAGAAAAAGGCATGGTGGACAGGACCTTCAGTCCTGTAACTTTATGTGTGTTCCGGTGTGATTGTTCCAGAGCCAGGTAGGTAATCTGCGAAAAGGTTGGACCGATTTCTTTGGGACTTTCACTGTCACGTAGCTGACTGTATCAGGAAGTAACTTAGTCTTCTAATATGAAAGAACTTTCACGCCAGTTGCAAGAGAGTTCAGTTGTTATAGGTAATGTATTAGGGAGTAACTTAAGCTTGTACTCCTAAAGGGACCGACAGTGTACAACAGTCTTTCTAAAAATGTGACGGAGGCAACAAGCCTGACATCTTTCAAGTGGAAGCACTGGCTTACTGACAGCAGCTTTTACAGCTACAACGAGTTCTTAGCCTGTAAAAGTTAGTAGTTAAATTTTATCAGCCTGTATTAATTTTTTTTTTTTACTATTATATAATTATAATATAAAATGTTGTCAAAATTTGAAAATGACGTGTAATTCTTGTAATGTACGAAATAAATGATTATTGAAAGAACTAAGCTCCACTTTTTGCAAAAATTAAACAGCAAAAAGGAAGTTCCAGCCAGTTGCAAGGGGATCAGTTCAGTTTTTATATATATATAATTACTTTGCAAGTAAAAATGTTTCATGTTATGATAAAACTATGAACGGCCTACCAACGGGTTAAAGGTACCTATTAAGTTTTGCTAAGTAAGTAAGTGAATATTCTAGATACGCTTGAATAACAGCTTCTGTTTCATGTTCTCGAATCTATATACCTACCAAGAAGGTTCGCTAAGTATATAGGCCTTTATACATGCTACATATTCGGCATTAATGAAGCTCCAGTACCTACCTACCAACCTTTAGGTACAGTCATGCCTAAACTACAGAGGTACGTAAGTAGCTAATCAACTTATTAATCACTTTAACAATTTTTGTTAAATTTAACTCAAATTATATTCATAAACATAAAAAATGATTTTTCTTATTGTTTGGAGTCTAGAACATCAGTAAGTATGCTAGAAATACTGGATGTTTATACTCTCACTCACCCTGAAGAATACATAGGAGTACATCTAGCTACGGGTGGTTACGGTAATTAATTTGTGGTCACTCAACTATCATTTATTAATTTTTATAGTTAGCTTATTATTGTCTACCATTTCAATTAGCAAAGTAGTATTACTATCTATCTTGACACTACACAAGGTTATCTGGAAGAAACATGCGACTTAGCATTAAGTTCGCCTGTGACTTTGTTTATCTTGTGTAGAAACAAGTTATAAAGGATTTTCTATAAGATATCTATCTCTTTCTAAATCTATATCGTCTGTAATTTGTATAATTAATGCTGTACACATTTATTTTTACGCACTTTTATTTTTACTTTCACTTTTCATTCATTGCCATGGTTGCTTATAATGATCATATATTTTATAAGTCCAATTATTTTTAATTATATTTGTAACGCATTCGTTCATTTATTGTGTTTCACAATTGCTGCTTCGCTCCGCATGGTGGCGCCACTGAAAACCAGCGCTGCAGTAGTTTCCATGCTTCTGCAGCTAGCTGAGTGGCGACCTTTTTATGTCACTATTTTCTCGTATTAGATTTAAGCACTTTCCTATTGTTTATTTGTAAACTTATTTTGTGACTCAAGTAAATTTTTATTTATCTGTACTTATCTATTTTTATCTATTATATATTTCAGTAAAATCAAAATTTTCCTCTTAATATTTTAAGTGTAATCTTTGTTATATCTAACTACAAACTCGACGCTCAGTTTATGAATTTGCATGGGCTCTGTAATTAAATCCGTCTTCATAATGAAAAAGTTTTAAAGGCCTTAATGGAGAGATCAGTTTTCTAAGGAACACTAAAACGGAAGTGAAAGAAGGTGATTCCCTTAAAACAATTCTGAAAAAGTTTCCGGTAGTCAAAACTTTATGCTCGTTAAACATAAAAGGTGTTATAATATTAATTAAGTACCTACCTAATTATAATATTTATTATTTAATTGCTTCTGGATCTTCTTTTTTGTCATCTACTATGATGAAAACGGTTGAGTCGAAAAGAAGCTGCCTGATTTTCGAAAATCTAGGATCAGATTTTTTTTATTTAACCCTTCTTGTCCAACTGTTGGGCCGCCATAGACTTCTAAACATCTTGTCCCGAGCTACCTCCCACAACCTACTTTTGTCGGCGTCGAGCTCGTCCTGCCAATGCATTCACCCCGCGATCCCTCAGGTGTCCAGGCTGTGGTGATGGTCCCCCACAAATTAGAAGGAACCCGGCTAACGTGTCCTGCACAATCCCATTTGAGCCAGGCAGCCTTTTGTCCAAGTTAAGTTTTTTTATGATACTGCCACCATGCCTCTTTCTGCCGTGAAGCAGCTTTGCAGTGTTTCGGTTTGAAGGGTGTGGGTGCTGGTGAAATTACAGGCACAAGAGGCTTCAAGTTGATGGACGCATGGCATTGTATCGTAGAGCACGTTCCAAACAATGGTGATCTACGATGCAATGCTTTGTGATAGGTAATGATTACCACTTAACATTATATGGGCCATGTGCTCGTTCCATCTTTAATTAGGTAACGCAAAAAAAAACCCTATTGTTATTGATGGTATGAAGGTGTTAATGTGCCTGTAATTTCACCGGTACCCACACCCTTCAGACCGAAACACAGCAATGCTGCTTCACGGCAGAAATGGGCATGGTGGCAGTACCTCCCCGGGCGAGCCCTTCACAAAGAACTCTACTACTGCTAAGTAAGTTATGTAAGTATAAGTTAAGTTATTACTACCTATTCATACAAATTGATAGAAATATAATAAGTAGGTGTATAAGAAGGTAAAGTTCCAAAGAACTAAGACAACGACTCTGGAGAATAGCTAAGAGCCTAAATACGAACACAAAATTATTAAATTGATAAAATTTACATAAAAAAAATAGAATAGCTCTTAAAATCCACTTAAGGTTTTCGGGGATAATGAAACCACATTCAAATTGAATTACTCTACCCCCTCTGTAGTTAAAGAAAGGACCTATTTTTATTCATGAACAATAAACAAATTGAATAACAAGAAATAACCACAAACGATTTTGTGTCCCAAAATCGACCTATCTACTTAAAATAGATGAAACAAAAGAGTGCCTAGTACATATTTAGGTACATAGATTACTGAAAATTAGAAAAAATGCGAAATGTTTATATATATGTACATTGTGAGCTGGATTAACAAATTGATTATTTTTTATCGGTACCTAGACCAGGTGAGCGAAGCCGAACCGACCTACGTCGGTTTTGCCACCAGAACTAGTTTGGCCTAGGACCAACTAAATTGGCCTGAAATCGAGTTTGGCCGGAAACATTAATTACTATCAAATTAATCTTAGATTAATCTTAGATTTAATCTAGGTATTCATTTGAATATAAATATTTTTATTCAAGGCAATAAGCCGTAACTAACCTACAATGGGCATGTACTTAAATTGATTAGAATTTTGGTTTTTATTAAGATTGTATTGTTTTTATTATAGGCCCGGCCCGGCTTCGCACAGATGGACATAAGGCACTTTTTTACACCTTGGATTACGTTACTTAAGTTTTAGTAAGGATCCATAATTTTATCAATAAATATAACTTATGTTACTCAGGCTGAATGTAGCTTTCCAGTAGTGAAATAATTTTATATTTTTTGAAATCGGCCCAGTAGTTTATTCATTACAAACATACACACACACAAAAATACAAATTTTTCCTCATTATAATATTAGTGTAGAAAGAAGATTTATTACTTATAGCGATTAGAAATAAAATCTTCAAGTGGTCATTATTTTACGGCGACTGTACCTACTAACTGAACTAATTTTCCTCCACTCGTCGCACATCTGTTGTGAAACCTACTTAAAACTTTAGTAGCTTATCCAATATGCCCCAGAATATTATGAAGGTACCTTACCTAACACGAAAGATAATTCATCAGCATCATCAGCCTGTCGCAGTCCGCTGCTGGACATAGGCCTACCCTAATGAACGCCATTGCACTTTGTCCTTAGTTAGACGCCACTAGCTTTTACCGGGTCATTCCCATATTCCCCACCAGGTCTGGCCCACTGATGGGAATTATAAGACAGCAGAAAAAAACTACTCATAATCCCCACCGCGCGATCGTCGTTGTCGTGGTGGGGATTATAATTATAAGCCTATTCTGTTTTTGCCAGTGTCATAATACCCACCAACCGGTGGGCCAGAGTTGGTGTCCACCTTTGTTTTTGGCATTGTATCATACATAATCCCTGAGGATTATGATTTTAATACAATGCAAAAAAGCAAACTATACCATACTACGAGACCTTACTCAGGAGAATTTGATCTGATTAGAAATACAACAGAAGCACCAATTATTTGATTTTATTTAATATTTCAATATGTGTTTCGTCCTTTTGATAATTGTCCGTTGACCAATCAGTTAACAGAAAAAAGGTATTGTGCTAACCGGCCGGCACGTTATCATCGCGTTAGTTTTGAAGTGTTTTCGAGTGTAAGAAGTTATAAATTGACACTTAGATTAACGAAAAAACTTCAGTACTTTTATTTTTATATAATATATAATTAAAAATAAATGGTAATGTTAGTTTAAAATCACAGTATATTCAACCTTTTTCCAACTCCATTAAGGATTCCACTTTTTTCTTTTCTTCTTTTTGTCATATTGAAAAAACATTAATTTCTCTAAAAAATGGTCCCGCATAAATCCCCACTTATTAATTCCCCCTGGAATTCTCGTATAAACTCATATTATCCTATGGATTGTTTTGTTCGACTGTTTAGATATATTAGTTAAATTATGTCAGTATTATGATAGCTTGCTTTTTTGTCTCTGTGTCCCTACCAGCTCTGGCCCACCGGTGGGCATTATGACACTAAAATAATTTGGTTATGCTCATAATCCGCACCGCACGATTGACGTTGACCTGGTGGGGATTACGAGTCGATTTTTCTGCTGTCTCATAATCCCCACCAGTGGGCCACGTTAAGTCGTTACCTACACTTGTGATCCAAATCTACGTAGTAAGTAATATATACATATACATTAATAAGATGTCTCACAAAGCATTTTTTTTATTGTACAAAATGAGTTTTATGCATGGCTTCACACAGAAATGGATAAGTCAAAGGTATTTCTTTCATATAACGAGCCCATGAAAATAAGAGTAGTATGAGTTGGACCAACACCATCTTATTACTCTGTTTTAATACTTTGTTGCTTCGTGCTAAATATATTTAGCTCGAAGTCTTGATTGTCATTTAATTTTAAATTAATAATTTAGAGTCTCCATATTGATATTGGTGCTGCAGCATTGCTACATCTCTGTTTTACTATTTAACTATGGAATCATCACCTTGTACTTATATTATTAATGAGTATATTTATTTATTATTTTATCAAATTGTGGCAACATTCAGCTTTCCCGGCTTTTCAGTCGCTAAGCCATGGCGGAGGCTTAAAAACTCCGTCACCAGTGTCACTAGCTCATACGAAGAAATAAGGAACAGTTTCGACATCGCCGAAGTACATTTCTAACAGAGCACTTTGACCATTGAGATATTACGATGACTTTGACAGAAGGGAAATAATCCTTGCAAATGGTGTTGGTGTGTGGGTGTACGGGGTTCCAACCCCTATCTTCGGAACCCAAGCCAACCCCACCTGCACGTGGTGCACCCTGCTAAACAACGAACGGGGCTCTGGCGGCCGGCTGATTGCGGCATAGCATAGCCTACATCGGCCCAGCTAAATCCCCTGGCCACCGACGGGCAGCAGCGTCGGTGGTGCGAGAAGCTGTGCCCTGCGATCCCCGCATGCCCAGCGTGGGGATTATGGCCATAAATCCCCCTTTATTAGGGGAGGCCTATGTCCAGCAGTGGACTGATGTAGGCTGGTGTGTGTGTGTGTGTGTGTGTGTGTGTGCAGGTTGGCTAGTAATATTAATATTATCAGGTCTTCCCGGAATCATCATTTGAGAGAGTAGGGAAATAATTTAGCACGTAGGCAAATACTTTCGAGCACATGTGGCACTATAAATAATATTGAAGGACTACTCATCCAAGAACCCGAACCCAAAAGGAATTGAAATCCTATAGGTAGGTAAATGCCTATCCCAAGAGTTGAGCATGATCCTCGTAAAATAGAGGACGCTTAGGAGTAGGTATACTATAGGAAAAACTACTGCTACAGGAAAAATTGAGAACTAGTTACCTGCAATGAAACAAAATCTAATTTTAAAAAAAATGTATTGAAAAAATCTTTAATTCGACAAACACATTTATTTATTCCTAATTTATAACATAACTGTATACCAAAGCAAAAACTTCAAACACTATGATGAAAAAATCCGAGTATCTGAATAATTCATCAAAAAATTATAAGAACTCATACATACCACACCACACCTGCAGCCTATACTATACATGAGTCTGGACATAGGCCTCCCCTAATAAAGGAGTATATGTCCATAATAAAAAAAAATTGCATGGACGCAGAGTCATAGCTCAAATCCCGGAAATAACAAGGCGGACTCGTTGGCAAGGGAAGGAACCTTCCTCACTCCAACCGCCATGCGCCACCGACATTTGCCTCAGTAACCCACCTTCAGTGGAAGTTAAAAAAAGGCTAAAACAACACCAGAGATTGTGGAAACGAAGACAGGACTGCAAAAACACAAAAAACATTGGTTCCAGGAAGAAACAACAAAATAACTAACACTCTGTAAAAAATGAAGCGTGAAGACCTACGCATACTGGTTGGTGTTATCACAGGCCACTGTGACCTGAACCACCACCTAGTAAAGACAGGAGCTACGGACAGCGGTACCTGTCGTGGTTTCTTATAGGATACAGAAACAGTGGAGCATGTCATCTTACACTGAACTACCACAGACGAAGCCAGAACAAAATCCGGGTTACAAAAGCTGCTTGATCAAAACTCACAGACGCAGCATCAGGAATTCTAGAGCAATGTTGCCATCAACCCAGAGTCCTTCTCCGTTATTTTAAGGAGACGAGCTGGCTGGGGTAGGTTTAGCAGAGAGGCAATGCAGAATGCAGAATGTCAGTGCAGAACTTTCTCCACCCACCTCAAATTAGAATTAAAATTTGATGCCCATAAACCCCACGCTAAGCATGCGGGTTGGGGATCGCAGGACAACAGATTCGACGCTACTGCCCATTGGGGATCTAGCTGTGTCGATGTAACCTACACTATGCCGCAATCAGCCGGCCCCCAGAGCCCCGTTCGTTATTTAGTAGGGTGCACCACTTTTTATCGAGTCTTTATAAGATAAATAGAAGGCAATTACAGCCCGTATCCAAGCTACTTGTCTACCTATCTTACATTTTATTAACACCGTCCAATACCTACCTACCTTACTTTTATACTTAGGTATACGTTATGTGAAAACTGGATTTTCTTCGGTGTGTTTTGTATTCCAAAAACCATTCCAGGACTCTTGAAATGGTTTTTGGAATACAAAACACCTGGACCAGAAGCTAAGCTTGGAAAGCCACCTTTAGTACCTATCTATGTTTGATAGAAAACCATGGATAGATGTCACTTTTTTTTTTATTATTAAATCGGCTTCACTGTTGCTATTGATTTCAACGAAATTTTATACATACTCGTATTTCTATCGAATAATAATTTAACTATTTCATAAATCTCTACAATTACTACATTGAATATAATATTTAATCCATAAATAAACTAAGGTTAATAAAAATTAATATTTAAGGTACATAGGTTAAACACTAACTACAGTTTGGCCAATTTATATATTACAATTTAATTAAATAATTATTTTAATAATTTATGAATTTAAAACTTTTTTAATAACAATTTCTAAAATGAAAATCGAAATATAACTACACAAAACGTTCAACTTTTAAAATAATAATATTTATAGATACTCGTATAATTCCAATTAAAATTACCACCCAAACAATTATCTTATCTATTACCTTACGTACATTTGGTATGTTAACGCCGATATGACAATATCGATGCTGTTTGTATCGACTGGTGGATGACAGAAAGCGATGGTAAATCGTGGAAGGGTATGGGAAAGACCTTTGCCCAGCAGTGGGACAGCATAAATGCTTTTAGATACATGTTCACTATAGGAACAGTAATACAGCATTGCTGTTGCTGCAGCTTAACACCTTCATACCTCGAATTAATAATAATAATAAGCTTTACTGTAAAAAATGTGTTTTAACGAGTTTTAAAGTTAAATAAAGTGTCATAATAATAATATTTTTATTTCATGAAAAATGAATTATTTTTAAATTGATAGCGGCAGGACATTGCATCGAGGGCACATTCCAAACATACGTAACCTATAAAGCAAGTTTGTTATAACTTATGGTTACCACCTAACATCAAGTGCTAGTTTCATCTTCTAGTATCATAAAAATTAACCCCCTTACTAAAAACGCTACTTAATTTAAACCATTGTTTAAAGTTAGCCCTGTCACTGTTTGTCATTATCCGATGGTAAGAGAAAGCAATAGTTTAAGCATAGTTTTATCTTTTGACAGATTTTTATAAGGCCCACAGTGTTTAGGTTAGTCGTACCTGAGTTCGGGGTGTAAGGGGTTTCCCCATCTTCAGAACCCAAGTCAACCTCACCTGCACGTGGTGCACCCTACTAACTAAGAAACGGGGCTCTGGCAGCCGGCTGATTGCGGCATAGCGCAGCCTAACACAGCTAAATCCCACGGCCACCTACGGGCAGCAGCGTCAGCGATGCGAGAAGTTCGGCCTTTGATCCCCAACCCGCATGCCCAGCGGGGGGATTATGGGCATATCCCCCTTTACTAGGAGAGGCCTATGTCCAGCAGTGGACTGATATAGGCTGGTGTGGTGTGTGTGGTACCTAAGTTCTCTCTCATAGTCAAAGAAGATAAGATCTTAACAGGCTCATATGGATTCATAATACGTACACTAGACAAGGACTTAATTAATTTAAACATTTTTTTTAGTGTAACTGGTCTCCTAGTAACCTTAACCTTGGCAGTTTTATACCTACCTTCCGAGTTACACTTAAATAGCTAGTTATATGACGCCCGTTACCTAATGTAAAGTAATTAATGATTATTGTACTAACTACTTACAATAATTGCGATTTTTTGCATTTCATACATAAGTCAGACATGTCAATTGAAACAATAGAAGACCAATTATGATTTTATGGCTATATGAAAATTAATACACCTACCACTCCAACACAATGACCTATGTAGTATTTACCTACCAATATAACAACCCCGGATAGGTGCCTACCGACCATATGCAAAGGTTCTAGGTAGGTAGATTAGTACGATGCAGCTACAGAAAACCGTTCGTAGGCGACTGTCCTTAAGTCCTTATGAACATTTTCCTTCATTCTTCTTCACTGAAAGGCTCGTGGCGTGATTTACATCGATGCTCATAGAGCTACGCAACACTCCACTTTGATGGGTGATTCTAGTGGCATTTAGATCCGAGCGCTTCCGTGCTTCGGAAGGCACGATAGATGCTGGTCATGGATGCCCAGTTTTTTCAGAGGGCTTACCACAGGTTTTGATAGTTTTCGAAAACTTTATAAGTTTCGGTATCTTTCCATACATTTTCGTAGTTCATGCACGTTTCCCTAGAGGCGCTGTACTGAAAATGTATGGAAAGATACCGAAACTTATAAAGTTTTCGTAAACTATAAAAACCTGTGGTAAGCCCTCAGTTGTTAGGTACCTAAACCATGGTGGAAACCTTCGTGCGGCCCAAAACGACACCAAAGTTTGCCACTAATTCATACGAAAAAGGAAGGAAGAAGGAAATATTTGGACCATTTTATAGATTCTGTGAAAATTACAGCAAAAATGGGCAATTTACATTTTTTTATGGTACTTGAAGATGGAACAAGCACATGGTCCACCTGATGTTAACTGGTAACCATTATCTATCACAAAGCATTTCATCGTAGATCACGTTTTTTTGGTACGTGCTCTACGATGCAACGCCCTGCGTCCATCATCTTGAGGCATGAAGATGATAAATAAGCCTCTCGTGCCTGTAATTTCACCGGCACCCTTCAAACCGAAACACAGCACAGCTGCTTCTCGGCAGAAATAGGCATGATGGCAGATTACTTCCCCGGACTAGCCCTCCACAAAGAACTCTACTACTACATTAAATATAACTTTTTTGATGCCAATCGATCCTATCTTTTAGAAGGATCAAATAAGACTGTATCGAAACTACTGATGTTTTAGCAAGTTTAGAGTACTAGAAATTATATCAAAAATTTTTAAAAAAAATATTTGAATTTTAAAATTCTACGTTTACAAGTTTTTTTTTCTAATTCCTACGTAAGAACCAGCCTCTAAAAAGTTTTGTGTTACTTATTACGCAGTCTCGAAAATCCACCCATTCTTCTTTCAAATTGCTGGTAAACTATTTGCATTCTGTAGTACGTAAGAACTAAAGGTTCCCTTGTTGAAACTTTTCAGGCCCACTTCGAAAAGGGTCAATACAGTAACGGTACTTAAGAAGTGCCTATGTAAATATTTGTCGACACAATACTGGTAGACAGTTGGCAGGTAAACGTAAGGGTCAGTCTAGACGTACATAGGTAAAGTATATAATTTAATTATTTTCTAGTCGTTAACGTACTTTTTGCGTCACACTTAGGTACTTACAGTGATGTAAAGCTTAAATGTAAGCTTATTATTGCTTACTACTACCAGGCCTCTTTCACTCCGCAGAATAGGTATAAAAATATACCTACGCATCGCCGGCCCTCCTAGCATGGTTCGTTACGTCGGTTGCCGAGTTCTGCCCGGAACGAAAGTGTCTTTGAGCAGCCGCGGCATTTTACTTTGTTTTTGTTAATGTACCTATATTTTACGCCAAATGAAGGCAAAAAAATACTGCATAGCATTTGGTTGCCTGAATAATAATAAGAAAATGTAAATAATACCAATAGTAGGTACAGAACTGAAAGTTTTTCTACCAAATAATGCGTTGTTTAGATATCAAAGTCTCCCGTATTTACTTAAGTAGATAGGTACTTAGGTACAAGTTCTATTTGAATGCGTTACCTACCTACATAAATAAACGTAATATTATAATGTAGGTATTTTTTCATAGACAATTTTTGTGCCATTGGTAGGTATCTACCTACATAGTGCTGTAGTAAGTAGGTATTATGATTTTGATTATGTAGACTGAGAGCAAGATTAGAAACCCAACCTAGGTACATTTTTATTTGATTTAACTTTAAGTAGGCAGTGTAGGTTACCTACTTAAAAACAGTCGGGTAGGTAGGTGTAGGTAGACAAATCGATGTGGTAAGTTACCTAAAGGTAGGCGTACTAACAACTAAAACTAGATAACTAGGTTACCTACAAACCAAATGTTGTTTTTTTCTCTTGCAAATATCTAGGTAGGTACCTACCTACTAAAATTTTGGCCACGCTGGGCATGCGGGTTGGGGATCGCAGGGTACAGCTTCTCGCACCGCCGACGCTGCAGCCCGTCGGCGGCCAGGTTCTTATTATTTGTCACAGAATAATTCTCAAGACAACCCTAACGTTACACGTGCCACGTCAGTAGAGATAGAGCTATACGATAGAAAGGGATGCAAGGTGTAGGTTAATATAAATGTTAGGCACTGAGTTCGGTACGAGCTGAATAGCACTTTATTGCGTAGCAGCTAGAGTCGCTATTTATTTAAATGATTGCGCGGAGTGACGCTTCTGTCCCTTCTGTATTCTGTGCTACTAAATACTCGTAGGTATTTACCTAAAGTAATGCAAGTATAAGCTTTACCGGATCTCAATCAATTTATTGCTTCTTGCATCTTTTTTATGTTTATTAATTTTTATTGCTTACTCTTATACGTTTTGGCTTTAGTTGTAAGTTTTTAAAAGATAGAAGTAATTCTGATTACGTAGATTACAGACAGGTAATTTATAATTTATGTTACCACCTCCTCCTCCTCGTCTACGTGACACCCGGAAAAAATGAGGCCTATAATGTTAATGATTCTAGGTCTAAAACTACAAGCAAAATTATAATTTGAAAATTCTACCAAAGTAATAAAGGCAAACAATTTTGAAATGTAGGCTTGTCAAAAGTTTGACTCTCCTTCAAGCCAAAATTACTAATGCACATACATACAACATTTCAGCTCAATTCGTTCAGTAGGTAATTTTGTAAAAGAGGGACAAACATTAACGAAAAAAACACACTTTCATTATTTTAATATTAGCATGGACATAAATAGTGACAGTATAATATCGATAAACATTATTGGGAATTTGATATTGAAAATAGATATGTATTTATTTAGTTCATTGGGTATTTATTTATGTAAAACATATGGAAAACCAACAGCTCTAAATAAATACAATCTTTAAAAAAATAGATGTCCAATTATATGTAGGTGTCTGCTAATAGCAATAGTTAAGTGTATGAAGAAAGAAACAACGTCCAAACATTATGCAAGCTAAGCCATAAAAATAACATAAAAAACTTGAATTAAATATCGACCTATAAATATACATCTATATACCTAAAAGAAAGTCGTGTTAGTTACACTATTTATAACTCAAGAACGGCTGAACAGGTTTGGCTGAAAAATGGTGGGGAGGTAGCTTAGAACCAGGAGAAGGACATAGGATTATTTTTATTCCGTTAATATTTTTTGATATTATAATATTTAGGGGTAAGAAGTAGGGGTCGGGGTACGGGTAGGGTAGGGATAGGGGTAGGGTAAAGGTAGGGGTAGGGTAGGGGTAGGGGTAATGTAGGGTAAGGTAGGGTAGTTGTTGTTGTGGTTGTTATTTTATCCTCATTGATTCTTTTTCCACTTTGATATACTCTTCGATTGCTTCTTCAACTTCAGTATTCCCTTTAATAGCTCTTTTCCGACATCGATTTCCTCTTTAATAGCTTCTTTAACATCGATATCCTCTTTGATAGCATTTTCCACTTTGATATCCTCATTGATAGCTTATCCTCTTCAATATTTTTTTGATTGCTTTTTCCATTTCGATATATTTTTTGAATGTTTCTTTAACTTCGATACCCTCTTTGATACAGGACAACGTCTGCCGGGTCAGCTAGTATAAGTATATATATTTAGGGCCTATTTCACCATCTTCAAGTAACATCAAAGTTATTTCAAAGCCAGTTAAAATACTTAGCAAGATCGTCATCGGCCTATAGCAGTCTACTGCTAGACATAGGCCTCCCCTAATGAGCGCCATTACTCCCTGTCCTGAGCTCGACGCATCCAGCTTCTACGAGCAGCCTTTCGCAAATCGTCACTCCACCTGGCCAGAGGGTGTTCTACACTACGTTTGCCGAGCCGAGGTGTCTGCTCAAGAACTCGTTTAACCCAACGGTTATTAATTATTTTACAGATATGGCCGCCTACTACCACTACCACTTCAGGTGGCTAATTCTCAATAAAGTAATTATAGGTAAAGTATATGTAACTTATATGTATAATCGAAGTATGTCAGGCAGACATCCCCACGTGTTCATGCTTACGTAGCACCTAGGTGTAGGTTGGTAGGCCATAGCTAGCTACGCGCCGTAGACATTGGTGTCAATTCTGTTATGCATTTTACTATACTAAACTTAATTTGACAGTTCTAAAAGTGATTCTGTCCCTTTTTTATATGTGAAAATGACAAGGATAGCTTTAACTTTAAAGCTGTCAAATTAAGATAAGTTTAGAAAAGTGAACAACAGAATCGACACCAGTAGATGTTCATGTATGTTCTTTAATATATTCGCGAATGCGGACTGAGTAATATCTAAAGAATAAGTTCTCACTTAGTATCTATGGGAAAAGTCGTGATGAGTTGTTTTTTTTATATTTAAGTAGGTATAGGTAAGTATCTTCTGATACTTTAAATTATATAATCATCATCATCATCATTCATTAGACTTTATTTAACTCAATAGATCGAAAAGTACATTTAAATGTATCAGAATATACCTTAAATAAACAAAAAAAAAAGGACTCATCACCACTTTTCCCCTTTTTATCGTATATAATTCCCCATTGTCACAGTCCGTAAATATATTTAAGAACGTACATTGAACATCTAGGTACAGAACAAATATAATCAATAATTAGTTAGAGCTTATATTTGAAATGTGTGATTTATTTTTGAAATGTAGGTAGGTATATAGGTAGTTTGATATAACAGTCGTGTGGTTCCCATAATAGCTCGGCTTTTTTTGGGGCTACATGCGATTTTTTGTGATAAATATATAGCATTGTTTATTACTATTAACTATTCATATATCAAAGTTTAAATCCGAAAGCTCTCAGATAGCACTAACGGCCATCTTTCAAAAGATAAACGATGCTTAGGCTATTGCCATCGCTTACCGTTGGTAATGTCAAACAGTGACAGGACGAACTTTGAGCATTGGTTAATTTTAAGTGGTGTTCATAAGTAAGGGGGTTTGTTACTATGAGAATCGAGGCCGTGGCTTGAGTGCGAAAAACATACCTTACTACAATGTTTGCGTTAACTTTATTTTCGTATAGAGATGACAAAGTTTTCCAAAGTTCCCGCTAGTGGCGCTTTTTAATCTCGTAGTTAAAAAAACACAAAAATTTGTATAACTCGTAGGTATATTACAAATCGCGGAACTCAAATATGGGGATGATTTGGGTATCTAATGCCTGAATGGGACGTGCAGATCAAGTTCCTAAGCCAGTTCTACGTACCTAATAATAGTACCTAAATTTTTACTAGCTAATGTGACACCAGCTACTTATGTAGCTTCTTTGATACCAGTACATAAATTTTGATCAAATACCTACAATATAATGAATTTAATGTAAATTTATTTAAATAAATGAGTAATATCTTAAATAAAGATAATAAAAATCTTAACTTATTAACCAAAGACTGAAATGTAAATAAGATTTATTTACGTAATTTAATTTAAAGTTAACCAAAGGTTTTGAAGAAGAACCTCCCGCCGGCGCCGCCGCCGCTAAGATCATAATTTAATTAATTCCCCAAAACAGTCGAGACAACTTCACATCGTATTAAACTTAAGATTTAGTAGATGCATAGGACTAAATGTCTAAACACACTATAGCTGAAATTAGGCAACGTAAGTTCGGCATGATTACGCCTGCAATGCTGTTTGAATGACAGATTATGCTGAAATTACGTTGCGTTATGGCATACAGCCGAACTTGTCAAAATCAAGTGCGGGACTTACGTCGCGTAATTTTCGGCTTACCGACGAATCCTATATTATACCGTAACCGATAACGCATCGTTTTCCTTTGAAAAACTTTCAAAAATTAACGAGGCGTCGAAAATTTGACAGTTTTTCAAGAGAAAACGAAGCGTCATCGGTAACGGTATAATATAGGAACCAGCCGATAATCCCCCTTACTTATGAACGCTACTTAAAGTTAATCAATGCTTAAAAAGTTAGCCCTGTCACTGTTTGTCATTATCCAACGGTAAGAGATGACAATAGTATAAGCATCATTTATCTTTTGAAAGATGTTCATAAGTAAGGCCAAATGTAATTTAGACGCTAAGAATAAATTTAAAATAAAAGACAAACAAATGAAGTTTTACGCATCTATTCATATGCATATTAAAAATAAGTAAATAAATATACGGGACATCTTACACACGGTCAATGTCCCAAACTAGGCAGAGCCTGTACTATGTACAGTCAGCATCAAAAGTAGATGATGAGTTTCAGAATTTCAATACAGCTGATAGAAATTTGCGTCAGAATTAGATATCACTAAAGTGTTCCATAAATAGGTGATTGAAAAATATGCCAACAATAAGCTGATGACACTAACCACCACATGTACCTGATAAGTTTAAGGTTCAAAAGTATCTGATGTAAAATAGTTTTATAAATTTAATAATTATGTTACTTTGCAATATTTTGGCAATAAAGATATGGGTTCAAAAATAACTGACTGTCTATCATAGCAAAAATAACTGAATATCTATTTTAACTGGCCTTTTAGCTCAGTTGATAGTAATTCTTAATTATTTTTGTTTATTTTTATTTTTATTTTTATTTTTATTTTTATTTTTATTTTTATTTTTATTTTTATTTTTATTTTTATTTTTATTTTTATTTTTATTTTTATTTTTATTTTTATTTTTATTTTTATTTTTATTTTTATTTTTATTTTTATTTATTATTTATTTTTATTTTTATTTTTATTTTTATTTTTATTTTTATTTTTATTTTTATTTTTATTTTTATTTTTATTTTTATTTTTATTTTTATTTTTATTTTTATTTTTATTTTTATTTTTATTTTTATTTTTATTTTTATTTTTATTTTTATTTTTATTTTTATTTTTATTTATTTTTTATTTTATTTTTATTTTTATTTTTTATTTTAAGAGGCCAGTTAAAATAGATAATCAGTTATTTTTGCTATGATAGATAGTCAGATATTTTTGAACCTGTCTTTATTACCAAAATATTGTAAAGTTATATAATTCATTCTAATTCCAAATCCTAATAATCTTAATCCTATCCTATCCTAGTATCACACCACACATTATTATTATTATTATTATTTAATATTATAAATGCGAATGTCTGTGTAAATGTTTGTTACCACGTATCATATGTGTGTTACCGTAAACACTTAACAAATTTAGATGAAATTTAGTACGTAGATAGTTTCGGTGCCAGAATAACACGTAGGATAATCAAATTTTGAAAAAACAGCCTCAAAAGTGGTAAACGGGGATGGCAAAGTTTGTATAAGGAACAAAAAAAATCTTTACCAATCTACTTGAAATTTTGCACAGAGATTTTCTATTGAAAATGAATGAATACGTGTTTCAGGATTTATCGCAATTCAACCTCTAAGACTTTTAACGGGAGTGGCAAAGTTTGTACGGGGTACAAAAGTCTGTGTGAATGTTTGTTGCCACGTATCTCCGTAACCGCTAAACAAATTTTCATGAAATTTGGCACGTTGATAGTTTCGGAGCCAGAATAACACATAAGCTAATAAAAAATTGAAAAAACAACCTCAAAAGTGGTGAACGGGGGTGGCAAAGTTTGTATGGGGAACAAAAAAAATCTTTACCAATCAAATTGAAATTTTGCACAGAGACTGTCTACTAAAAATAAATGAATACACGTTTCAGGATTTTTCGAAATTCAATCCCTAAGACGATTAACGGGAGTGGCAAAGTTTGTACGGGGAACAAAAGTTTGTGTGAATGTTTGTTAGTTTAGCTTAGTGAATAATACAAAGGCTTATCTAGTTTTGATTTTTTTTTCTGTAAAGTTGTAAACGGGGTGGCAAAGTTTGTATGGGGAACATAAAAAAATGTTACCAATCGACTTGAAATATTGCACAGAATCTCTGCTCTAGAAATAAATGACCTGTTTCAGGATTTTCCGCACTTCAACCCCTAAGGCGGTTAAAGGTAATCAATTTTTATTAATGAACTTTGATTAAAATTGATTCCTAAAAAGTACATTGAGAAAATAAATGAAAGATGAAAGTTTGTATGGGGAACCAATCATTTCTCAAGTTAGGTAAGTTCATTAAAATTTATCATACTTAACCGGCAGTTGAATTGGTGATCAACGTGAACAGGAATGGGAACGGGAACGAAAAAGGGAGTAAGAGTAGGAACGAGAACGGAACGTGTACGGGTATGCTAGGTAATGCATTAATAATATATTTAGTACTTTTTATTCCGTGCAAAACGTGGTAAAAATAAACCTTTATGTAAATAATGAAACACATTTTGACACATACATTTCCACGCGGGCGAAGCCGCGGGGTGCAGCTAGTATATTTATAGAACTATTTTACATCAGATACTTTTGAACCTTAAAATCATCAGGTACATGTGGTGATTAGTGTCATCAGCTTATTGTTGGCATATTTTTCAATCACCTATTTATGGAACACTTTAGTGCTATCTAATTCTGACGCAAATTTCTATCAGCTGTATTGACATTCTGAAACTCATCATCTACTTTTGATGCTGACTGTACCAGAGACATAAATACATTGATAATTATAAAACACCCAGACACAATTTTTTTGTCCTGGGCGAGAATCGAACCCGTTACCCAGAAAGCAAAGTTACTACTAACTGAGCTATGAGGCTAGACTAAAAATATTCAGAGCATAAAATACATAATCTTTTTCTCCATGGCTGAGTGCCCGAAATAAATGAAAACCGTGCCACAGAGGATACTGTAATCACTACGTCAAAGCCAAGAAAGAAATATTGGTTGACATAAACGCAAACTACATTCATTTACTTTTTCATCTCTGCTATAAACTGTGTTCAAGTACAGATGGACTCGGTTAAGTTTACTTACTTGTAAATGGTATTAAAGTGTACGATTTTATTTGCGGCCCTCACCGTCCAATGTAATTTGCTCCAAATCCTATCAAATACCGAATCAAATAGATAGAGTTATTCGCATGAGCGATCCCTGTGAAGACAACTCGGCATCTCAATTACCTATTATACTACCCACCTACCCGTCTACTGGTATAAACAACTATTACGACCAAATAAAATGATTTATTTCTTCCCTAAAATTTCATTTCACTTTATTAATATCGACATTTTACAGCCTAATAATTTTCAAAGCCTTAAACATTTTTGAGCATGGAAGAATACTATCCACCTTAATAAATATAAAACTATTGGTTTTTTTTTTTATATTTTTTTTTTTTATTTATAACATAAACAATGTGTAATGTTTCTTATAACTACATCTAAAAAACCATATTTGGTTTGACAAAGATGTAAAAGGAGGTTCATTTCTCCGTACCTAATTTTAACAATTACGAGTAAAAAGTGCTGTAAAAATAAAAATAAAAAATAAAGAAACTGTATGTATACAGTACAGTAAAATCTAAAAATCGGTAAACAAAAAGAATCAACAAACAATAATGTAACGAAGTTAAGTAGTTGAGAGAAAATGCAAGATTATGATGAGATAAGATTATGATTATGTATTTATGTTACAAAGGTAGGTATTTAAGTACTGCTTCTGTTCGATGGGATAGGTACCTAACTTATGATTTATTTAGATAGGTCGACCAGCAACAAACGACGACTAACAAAATGCGTTTTAGAAATGGCTCAAAGTACTATAAGACTTTTATGAATTATGTAAACATCTTCAAATTGGGCGTGACAGTTTAGTGAGAAGCTTAATCGGTACAGAAATATAGCAGTTTTAAAAACCTGTCACTGACTGTAAAATCATCATCATCAGCCTGTAGCAGTCCATTGCTGGTCATAGGCTAATAAGCGCCATTGTACATGAATGTCAAATTAAATTTGGCAACCCTCGCTCGCAACTTCGATTCAAGGCGCGTGCAAAAATAGCTCCCGGATATCACTATCTCTGTTTAGCTGATGGATGATTTAGCTGTGCGCGTGTGAGCGCGATAGCAATAGTAGCCGATCAAAATTTTATATGAATTTGGTTGTGTTCCGTAATACCAAAAATGATGACTGAAAACTTTATGTATTCTGTACATAGTACAGTATATATACTATACATAGGTATTGTTATTCTGTAACTAGATACTATAATCTATGTTCCCTAACAAATGACACGTAAGATATTGTTGTTTTTAAATACGAAACAAAGAGGAAGAAATGTGGTCAATTTTGGCATAAAAATGTGCAAAATGGTTTTGCTTTTATTTCATTTAGGTAGGTACGTATTTTATAAAAAAAAAAGTATCCAGGAACCTAGGTTCCTAGTAGTATTTATCTAGGTAAATACTATTAGAATGCAAATAATACTTAGGTACAACAAATATATAGTGGAAATATGCTGGAATCAGAAATCATTTTGGTATTACATTTGTATGGACGACTGGGTAAAAAAAAATCTAATTAGTCCGTCAGTTAGATCAACAAAAAATACTGGACACGTATTTTAATTATCGAATCAATTGAAGTGATTGAAACGCACTATATTTTTGTTATTTTTTGTTAAATTGACAAAAGAAAAAATTCGTGTCCAATATTTTTTGGATATGTAAATAACGGACTAATTCGAATTTTTTTGTCGTCTAGCCTATTCATCCCTGTCGTGGGCCCCTTAAACTTTGAATTAACAGACAGTATTTCTGCTGCACGTGCACTACCTACAGCGACTCGGTCAGTGATTAGGCATCTACAATTTACCTGTAGACGCTGCTAAATAAATCATCAGACAAAATGCAAAAGCCTTACGTTTGTAGGTATGTACACGTAGACGTATTACCTAATTACTGATAACATGTTTCTCAGTTGGTGAACACAAATAAGTAAAATGGATATTGTTAATTACCAGGCCATACCTAAGTATCAAAAGTCAATTATTATGAGTCGCAATTTTCCGCCAACGCACAAAGGTTGTGCGATGGAAAAATAAATTGTAGACTACGTAGATAAATCATATTTTTTTATATTTATGATTTGAAATTGGAAAAAATATTTGTGGAATTCGGGGGAGACCTTTACCCAGCAGTGGGACGTTGCAGGTTGATTAAAAAATGATTTATCTATGTAGAGCTTGGAGGCCAATTCAAAACATTTTATTCAGTGAAAAATGTCAATATATATTTCTAAATCTCTAAATTTCCACAAAACAACATAGAATAGGTTAGCTGTTTATGGAACTATTTAAATATTGGTCATTTTGAAAGAATATATATACTTTAATGTAAAGAATATTAATAAAATCGAATTGATTGTATGAATGGCTTGTTCAAACTTAAAAGGAGATCGTTGTAAAAAAGAATTGTTCGATAAAATTCATTAATAATAAATGAATGCTTCCCAAAAATTAACAAATAATATATTTACTTTACATAACAAACCAAAATATATTATTTACTACAACTAATAATTTCTTTAAAGAAAAGTTATTTTTAAGGTAGTTAAGTTTTAGTTTTTCTTCACCTGAAAATATCTCAAATGAGTTTACAACTCAATCATGCACGTTTTCGATGGCAGTCTAGAAGATATGGTAGAGATGAATTTATTATACTTTTTTACTGAACTTTACATCAAGAATTAAGAACGCAAGTACTTACCCATTCATATAAAATATTTGAAAAGTTCATTAGAAAGTCCTTGTCGCATAACTTTTGCACAACAAATACCTACCCAGTATGACGAACTTAAACAAAAAACTTTTTCTCTTCTGCAAGTTCACTCGACGACCTCGCTTTGAATCTTAACGATCTTACTAGGAGTAAGTTAGACATAACAGAATAATAACTCATCGTGAATTTCACAAGAACAGTGTTTTTTTTAATCCACGCGTGTTTTAGATTCTCGCAAGTTGCGAGAGCGTGCTACCCGCTCAACGGTCTCAATGCGACTGGTGAAGTAGAACGCAATGGAGTGACAAATGCGATTGTTCTGGTGTGCTCGAACGCTTCTTCATCATCATCCAAGACTGTTACTTACAGTGCTTAAAACTTCCAGAGCACTTGCAAGTTGCAACTATCAACCGTTCCCGTCTGACCGAACTCTCCCCAACCAGCGAGTTAGCTCGAAAGTACATTAAACTTTATTTGCAAAAACTACTTACTTGCTGTTTTTATGACAATTCGATAGCCATGTTATCTTGTTTGTTGGACAAAACTTCATTTTATGAGTTCGTTCTTTAGTACCTACCAGTGCACAAAATTTATTAAGTTTGCAAGAACATGACACAATGTTCTTTAAAGCAGTGTATTCCTAACAAAAACTACGTAGTTTTTTGCCATGGGTAAGTATAGGTAACTTATTTTTAATTTTTATAACAATAGTACTAATCTAGGTACTTTTTACATCCTTAAGCATTCTTATATACCTATTAGGTACAATTCTTGTTTAAAACCCGCGCCAAGAGCTCATAGCACATCACTTTATTTACTACAAAATAGCACACATCGGATCATGAGTTTATCAAATCAACCCATTTATCGATTAACGTATTCTATAAATATAATTTCGAATTTTGCTCTTTTATGCCAAACAGCAGTAGGTAATATTTCATTTATAAAATATATTTGTCGAAGAGTTTGCAAAACTCTCCCTTGTGACAGGCTTACATAATTAAATTCAATTAATTAGGTAAGGTTTTCTTTTACTAACTTAATTTAATTTTTTTCTTTGAGTTTTTCTTTTCTTCCCATGTCCCACTTAGAATAGGAGAATGATGATAATGATTTCTTCTTTTATTACAACAACTAGTAGAGGTAAAATATTGTTTTTTTTTTATATTATATTTATATTATATGCCGAAGAACCAATAACCGCTGGGGTAAACGAGTTCTTGAGTGGAGACCGCGGCTCGGCAAACGTAGCGTAGGACGCCCTCCGGCCTGGTGGGGTGATGATCTGCGAAAGGCTGCTGGTAGGCGCTGGATGCGTGGAGCTCAGGATAGGACGCAATGGCGCTCATTAGGAGAGGCCTATGTCCAGCAGAAGACTGCTATAGGCTGATGATGATGATGATGATGGTGAATAATTTGGCTAATCTTAGAGTCGAAGTCAAAAGGCCACCCTTGAGCCACTCCTGAAAGAACTAAAGGTCACGATTGTAAGTGCCACTAAACTGTCACTTACCGAATGATCTGCTAAGAGCCTTCCCAGATGGGCGATTTATTCTAGATTTAGGCGTATTCTAGATTATACGTATTCAGCTTCAAGTGGTAACTTTTTACTTACTAACTGGAGCATTGTAGTACCTACCTGAGACATGGTTAGACGGAATTGACTGGCTTGCCCAGCACCTACCATCCTCTCAGCCTAGTCGGCCTTACCCACAGGAAAGACATGGTCAATACGTGTGGATCTGACTTAGTCGCGGGTTACTCACGATGTTACCCTTCACCGTTTTGAGAACGTAATTAAACGCATATATTTTTTTCGAAATGAAAAATCTATTCGAAAAATTGTTAAAATGACGGACGCATTCATTTTAACGGACGACCTCCGGATCGGAAGTCGGTACATCTCACTCGGCCACCACAACTATGGTACCTACGCCGCAAGGGCTTCATAAAATAAATTAACGTGTCAGAAATCAATAACCAATCCGCATATAGAGCTCAATAATTTAGTCTAGTAGGTAGCTATATACCTACATGAGGAGGACAAGGCGCAATGGCGCTTATGAGGCTTATGTCCAGAGGGCCTACCATGAGTTGCACAATACGAAAACATTCATTGTATACTATATTGAGCTTAAATTTGAAATACCTTTTTTCGTTGATTCCTCGCCGTTTTGAGTGATAATTATTGCCATCTGCAAGCAGATTACATCACCTACGTTGTTCGATCAATTTTTACTTGAAACCAGTTGCGTAATTTCCAAAAAACGTACATTAAAATCGTTTATGCCTGGTAGTCCGATCGGTAGTCCGACTATCGGACTACTGGGAAAGAAATGCCAAAAAATTTTCCTCGTAGTCCGACTGCGTAGTCGGACTACTAGGACACGCTGAATTTTTACTCGGGTATTCCTACCAGTCCGACCGGTGCGGTTGGTTGCACGGTTTTCCAAACCTTAGCCGGACGCTGAATTCCGGTCAGGCTAGTGAACATTTTCTTCCTGAAGTACCAGGGTAGCATAAGTCACGAAGAGATCGCGTCAGTAACGATAGAGTTACACGATAGAAAGAGATGCAAGGTGTAGGTAATAAATAAATATTGATACTGAGCGCGGTGTGAGCTGAATAATACTTTATTGCGTCGCAGCTAAAGTCGCAATCTATTTAAATGTTTTTGCGGAGTGAAGTTCAACCACACACATGCATAGTAACAATATATTGATGCATATCATCTATATAGTTGTAATCTAAAAGTACTAGGCAATCAGAATACAGCAGGAGGTAAAAATGGTAACTGTTTCCGATTTTATAATGTCAGAGCAAAAAAATTACGTCAAGAGGACAAGACCACGATTAATTAAAGAGGTATTGCATTACATAGTCCATATAGCTAATTGAACCAAAGAGTTTGCATAGAAACTTTATTCTGTTATTAGGAACATCTTCGCTTACCATCAGACGAGATGTGGTCAAACGCAAGCCAATCACATCACCTCATTACAAATAATATTATAAATGCGAATTAGTGTGTGTGAAGCGTGTTTGTTCCTACTCTGTAACGTGTAAACGGATTTGGATGAAACTTGGAAAATACATAGATTGTGATCTTGTTTAACACAATCATAGACTGTTTATCCATTTACTAAGCAATCGAAGTAGCGGACAGAAGCTAGTTCTTAATAAAAAAACAGGGCGTCGCGTAAATAAATATAAATATATAAAAATATATCATAAATCGCTCCATCTGGGTTAGCATGAAATTAATATTGTTTATATCCTCTTTGCTCTAAGAAGCTTCAGTTGTCGGCACTTTAAATGAACTCATGAGGTGAAACCTTCTTGTTTCTATGCTACCCTGGTACTTCTGAATTAAATAATACTACTTTCTCGTATTTATTGAAATAATCCACAGCCATCGAGAAAATTACTAGAGCCTAATGCGGAAAAGTGTCTGCACCAAAACGTGGCGCACGCTGTCAATTGCGTCGACTTTAAACACTTTTCAAGCGACATATGGTCTAAATTAGTGCAAATTTGGCATTTTGAAGTTTATTTTTGCCAAATACGCTTAGCCAAACTTGTAATTAATTGTAAAAATTGTTAAATAGTAATTTATACCAAAGAGTTTGTTGCATAGAAACTTTTTTGTGTTATTTATACTAGTAACGTGACTTATGCTATCCTGGTACTTCTGGTTACTTTTAAAATATGTAGATTAAAGAATTTAGTAAGCTGAAGTGGCAGGCTGCCATCTGCCGAAGAACCGATGACCGTTGGGGTAAACGAGTTCTCGAGCGCAGACCGCATTTCGGTGAACGTAGTGTAGCCGCCCCTTCGGTCAGGTGGAGTGACGATCTGCGTAAGGTTCCTGGTAGAAGCTGTATGCGTCGAGGTCAGTACAGGGCGCAATCGCGCTCATTAGGGGAGGCCTATGTCTAGCAGTAGACAGCCAAGGGCGAATGATGATTATGATGGGATTCAGACCAGTCTATAATTATACCTACCTACTGGCTCAAAATGTAAGATCTCTTTGTGTCTTATGCTAGCTGTAGCTAACATAGCTGACCAGGAGGCTACTGGTTGGAATAAAATGGTTTTCCTAGTAAAATGTTTCATTTTCATAGCCTATCGAGTTATAATCTCCTGGTACTTTATGGTCACAATCTTAAAATTCATTTATGCTCTGAATATCAACTCATACGGCTAATCTCTACTATCTTATGTCCAATATCATCAGCTAGAAAGGGATGCATAATTCTCTCAATGCGACTTCAAATGAGTTTACAACGAAAATCGTACCAGGGCGCTCGAATCTAGTGCTATGCAGTTTCATAGAAATGCCCTGCGGCCCTGGTACGAAGAAGTCGCAGCAATCGCATTTAGATAAAGTATGCATCCCTTTCTAGCAAATGGTATATGGACATAATAAAGTAGAGATCAGCCGTATGAGTTGACGTTCAGAGCATAGTTTTTTAAGACAATCTATTTCTCTTCTATAACTGTGGGGTCACCGTTATCTCCTTGCTACTTATATTGCCCTGGTAGTTCTGATAAATTTCGCTGATCTTTTTTTGCGCAATTGTTCACATCAAATACCAGGAGAATATAGCGACTAGGGGAGGCTACTAATTGATTGGAATAAAATGCTTTTCTTAGTAAAATAAATTATCATTCTCATAGCCTATCGAGTTATAATCTCCTGGTACTTTATGGTCAGAAACTTATATAAAAATGTGAAAAAATGTATGAAGCAGGATGCGTCGAGCTGAGGACAACAGGCTTCAGATCATTCCATAATTATACCTACCTACTGGCTCAAAATGTAAGATCTCTTTGTGACTTATGCCACCCTGGTACTTCAGAAAGAAAACGGTAACTGAAAACCGGACCAGTAAACGAATTCAGCGTCCGGCTAAGGTTTGGAAAACCGTGCTACCGGTCGGACTGGCAGGAATACCTGAGTAAAAATTCAGCGTGTCCTAGTAGTCCGACTACGCAATCGGACTACGAGGAAACATTTTTGGCATTTCATTCCCAGTAGTCCGATAGTCGGACTACCGATCGGACTACCAGGCATAAACGATTAAAATTGAGCTCGTTATAGAATACTATAAAAGTTTTCGTATTGTGTAACTCATGGTAAGCCCTCGGAAGTGGACTACTATAGGCTGATGATGATGATGATAATTATAAATTAGTAGTGCCTAGCTATCTAAACACCAGACCACCACCAGATGAATATTCAGGAATAAGCGGACAGATGGTTCACCACATGTTAGAAACGTAAACATCACACGGTCTTTGGTAAGCTAAAATGTAGTAATAATATCATATGGGTAGCTATAGGCAAGTCCAAACATCACATTCGGTATATACCTTCGTTTGCAAGCAGGTAGCATTCCCGTCAGCATGCCCGTCGCCTAATTTATTGGAATTGAGGACATTTTATTTCTAGGGAGTGCCGGTTTCCTCACGATATTTTTTCACCGTTTTGCAATAATGCGGACATAAATTTTTCTAAACGAAAAATCTGTAATTTTTGGCCGAGATTTGAACCAACGACCTCTAAACTGAAAGTCGAGGTTCATCTTACTAGGCCACCAGCTCCTTGAAATTTAAAACCAGCCTTTTTCTACAAAGTGAAATCTTAAAATGATGTTCCCAGTTTCTCTTCAATCTACTTTCTCGCAAATATTGTTACCAAGAACATATTAATGGAGTTTTCAGTAAGGCTCTTTGATGGCTCTGTTCATAAACAGTATGAATAAGGGCGCCGTCAAATTAGGCGACCAGGAAAAATGGCTCAAACCAGTTCTAGCAGGTTAGAGTTTTTATATAAATAATTTGAACATGATAAACGTCTGGGTATGTTTTTACAGGAGTTAAGAGACTTGACCAAATTAATTCGCAACACCGAGTTGCGCTCCAGGAGACAGATAGGTACGCGATGTAGTAACGAAAGCCACCAAGCTTAAATGTGACTAAGTTGGTCATGTCTGCCGCAAGTTGGGAGACAGGTGGGCCAAATTATCACTGAGTGGTGCCCAGACACAGGGCGATAATATCGCGGCAGGCCCCGAACGAGATACAGCCACGAACGAGCTCGTTAAATTCTATGCCGACTGGACCATAAGCACATGGGATGAATGGAGAGAGTGGGACCTGCCCACCAGTGGGATATCAATAAAGGTCTATATAGTCAAGATTTCTTAAACCTACTAATACTATGAAGGCGAAAGTTTGATAAATTTATGTCAAATATTTGTCCCTCCAAAAGTACTGAACGGAATGAGCTGATATTTTGCACATATATGAAGTTCCAGATCTGGAATAATATATAGGCCGCTTTTTATGCGGGTATCACGCGAGCGAAAGCTGGCTTGAAATAAAATTGTTCTATCAGACCATATATCTAGAATACAGTAAATAAGTATAATAAATCTATGTCTTTATCTGACCCATTTACTCAGCCCTGACGACGACCGACGTGGTAAATCTGGGATCAGCAGGGGTATTTTCATACGTTCAAAACTTTTCCGCGTCGAATCTGCCAGTGGAGATTAAGCCGGAATTATAATATTGTGTCAGGGTGTCATATTGTGATGCGCCTTAGTGTCGTAGCATTTCACAAAATCTTAACAGCTGAAACCGTCGGAATCAAATCAAATCGAACAAACACTGACGGTTTCAAATCGGAAGCTTTTCGAATGTTTAAAATACCCCTGTATCGATTTAACTTCTGCCGGGGCGTAGCATAGCGTAGCAGTCTTCTACGGCGTAGCATAAATTATAAAGAGCACAATATTTCCTACGTAAAACTGCTACCTCCAATCCCGTAATTGTTATGTGTGTGTGCACCATCATTATGTGCTGCTTAATGTGCATACATTACTCTATCTATTGGTGAAAACCTATTGAAAACCTATGAAAATCTATTCGGTAGCTTTTGAATTTATCGCATAAACAAGCGCGGTGGGGGGACTTCGTTTTATTATTATGTACCTAGTGATACTATTTCCAGTTGAATAATCTTTTACTAAACTACCTGAGATGCTTGTTCCAGTACCATATGCTAAAATTGTAGGCGACGGCATAAAAGCAAAACTAATAAAGCCGGATATTGAGAGCGTATTTCACGACGACACACTTTAAATTACCAGCAATAGCTTTACCACGTGCAGTCTTGAACGACTTTAGTTAAAATTGTGTTCAGTGCTAGTAGGGGAAGGCCGGGTAGCCTCGGCCACTGTGAGAACCAAGCTTCCACGCACACATAGATAAACCTACATGCGTTTCAAGAGACACAAGTTCTGAACAAGTTTCGGCTTCTCATGTAGAGTACCTACCTCTTTTATTAACGAAGATACAAACTATTATACATTTTAGAGGTAGATTATTGATAATACACTGTTACTATCATAACTAGATGCACAGTACCTACCTATGGTAGTACCAGCCTTTACGCATAAATAGGCCCGAACCAAGTCCCTCTACTGCCTTCTTACATTGACCATTTTAACGTCGACCAAGGGACACTTCTACGAAATAGGCAATTAATGAGATGAAAAAGTGTATTTCTTGAACTCAATTGCTTATGAAGCACGCGGTATTACATTTTTTAAGTATATAAATTTATTGATTTTTGCTAATGTCGCTTCAAATATTAAAGTAAATTAAATTAAATTAAATAGTTCGTGTCATTTAATGTTGCTAGCAAAAAGATGTGCAGTTTTTCCCGATCATTGTGGGGGATTTTGATAAGGAATAAAATCTTTGTGAACCTCCTAATTTGTTAAAATAATCATAATACATATGTAATGTACCTACAGGAGAATATTCAACATCATTTCAAAAAGATCACTCACTTCTATTGATAAATGCCATCATCCATGAAAGCAAATTATTCACTCACAGAAACAAAATATAAACTAAAAGAGAGTTATTTTAAGCTGACGTTACATGCGGTGGTTGAGTGATATTACGATTTATAATTATTAATATCAACGGGATATTTACCATGATTTCTGTGTTCTAATGTTTTTGTAGTTTCATGGTAAATATCCCGTCGATATTAATAATTATATTCACAACCATGATAGTTTCAAAAGTTATATTACGATTTGAACCACATGATTGATATAGGACTACATTTTTAAGCTATTGCATAGCTTCTATCGAGGGCCTTGAGCGCGGGGACCGAATCCAGAAATTCCGTAACGAAAAAAAACCTCACGCTCCCCACTCCGACGGGCACGGAGGTGTGGCTTGAAGGCCGTGCATTGTCTAACGTCGTTTCTTTTCGGCAGTCTTCGACACGGTGTTTGTGTGCGTGCAACTAGACGTATTTTTATTTAATAAAAGAAAAAAAAATGTTTTCTTATCGGTCACCACGCTCAAAAAGTGTAACTTGAATTAATATCAAAGAAAAAGAAATACTGCATAAATAAAATAAATAAATAATTATAATTGCATAAGTTGATACAAAATGCTATGCAATAGCTTTACCGCGGCAGTCCCCGAGTGCCACACGTCTTTTTTTTCTTACATGGTGTAATAAAATACCCTATTGCATGTAGTCCCAATGATGCCAGCCAACATAAAAGAAATCGTTTTAAAAAATACAAAATCTTCGTAAAGTTTAGCTATGTATATATTTTTTTTATTTTCACATAAGTAACTTAAAATCAATGTTTGTCTTTTTAATGAAAATCTCATATAAAAGTTTTTATTTTTAATTACATTTTCACTTCTCTTGCTCAAAAAGTGTATCATAATAGTGTAGCTTAGCGGGCCTAAAACTCGAGTTTAATACCTAGGGCTAAAAAGTATTTTTTCTTTTTAATTTTTGTCTAAAATCATCAGCCCGTACAAAGCATTCGTTCTCTTATATAAAAACTCGACTTCTTGGTGCTCCGTCAATCTTTTTTTTTGAAAATAGAACCGTCTTGGTGATGTTTTATGAAGGTTGATTCTTCCCTTCACGGTAGAATGCGAACTGTTTCGTTGAGGGTTATTGAAGGTATAGAGATTTTAAAAAAAAGATGGTATTGGCGCTAAATCTCTAGAATTTTCTTCATTCCAAATCACAAACTTTTACGTTTAACTTCCTGACTTTAACTTTCAAATTGTGAACGTGAAAAATGTCATCAAGTGATAGTGAAGATGCTAATATGCAAATGGAAGAAAAGGGCAAAGAAATAATTATGAATCTGTTGCCGACAAAATCACGTGAAATATATTTAAAGAGTTACGAAAATTTTATGAAATGGAGAGATGAGAAACGTGTGGATTCTTTTACAGAAGGGGTTTTTCTCACTTATTTTGATGAATTATCGAAAAAATTCAAATCGTCGACTCTTTGGAGCACATATTCAATGTTAAGAATGACCTTAAAAACGAGACACGACGTCGATATTAAAAAATATGTAAATTTAACGGCTTTACTGAAGAAATTGTCCACTGGATACAAGGCAAAAAAATCTAAAGTCTTGACGACACAAGAAATCGAAACATTTTTAAATAACGCTCCAAATAAACAATACTTGGCAACAAAGGTAACCTACTTATGTACTCTACTCAAACTAAATAAATAGATACCTACCTACATACCTAAATTATGTACCTAGATTATTACGATTATTAACACACTTATTTTTTTGTTCAACAGGTTGCTTTAATTTATGGAATCAGCGGTGCATGCAGAGGAATAGAGCTTGCCAATATAACGCTAGAAGACGTAGAAACGGATACAAACCTACAAGCTGTGAGTCTGCCGAACACGAAAACAAACAAAGAGCGTAAATTTGTCATCAGTGGAGAATACCTTAATATAGTTAAAGCCTATCAGGAGTTACGTCCCACTAATGTTTCAACGAGAAGATTTTTTCTAAATTATCAAAATGGTAAATGCACAAGGCAAGTCATAGGCAAAAATAAATTTGGTAACATGCCTAAAGATATTGCCACTTATCTAAATTTACCAAATCCGGAACTCTACACGGGCCATTGTTTCCGCAGAACATCCGCGACTCTGTTGGCGGACTCTGGTGCGAATATAACGACATTAAAACGCCACGGTGGATGGAGGTCCGATCAAGTGGCTGAAGGTTATATAGAGGACTCTATACAAAACAAGTATCACGTCACGCAGCGGATTATGGAAGGAATCAATATTCTACCAAACATTACAGAACCCCAAGCATCTACATCGCGGGATTGGATGAATATGTCAACTCAGCTGAAGCCGCACTCAGATCTTAATAATGCAGGAAACTCAAGCATGATTCGAGTCTCTCCAACTTTTACTCCACAACAATCAACTCAAAATATTATCACATCCCAATCACAGAGAACCGAAATAAAATTGCCCGGGAAAAACATATCACTAAACATTCAAAATTGCTCTAACTGCACATTTAATTTTTAATAAAATTTCTGAAAATTGACTAATTTGGAATTGTTTTATTTTCTCGCAATCGAAGTGAAAAGTAGAGTGTTTTACTCGGGCCAAAACCACCCATTATAACTCGGTCTTGTCATCCTCCCTCGCTAAGCTCGGGAGTATAACAACCTCGTATATAATGGGATGGTTTAGTCCCTTGTAAAACAATCTACTATTACTTACACCTGCGTTGCTAGTATACACATGCAGTTCACAAGTGTGCGGCCCTCAGTACTATCTTACATTGTCATAAGTGGCCCTTGACCAAAAAAGTGTGATAACCGCTGCTCTAGAGTATTTAATATCACGATGGAAAACACAATTACTTTTCAAAATCAACGACGAACAACGAATAACAAAGATTTTTCACACGCAAAAGTGGTCATTTCTTTTTGTTTTCAATACATAATAGATTTCTTTCTGCAAGCCAGTTCCAAATTTATATAAAACCTTTGATTAGTTACCTCCTTGGTTGCCATTTTTCGGAGTAATAGATCGTTCCATTTTTAAATTACATGACAGATATGAGTTTACATAGTAATTTATTTGGCCAATAAAACACGACATTTTTTTCATTTTCTACTGGCCGCTGCTCGCATGTATTTTACCTACACGTACATCAATTTCTCTAGTTTCATTTTTAATAAAAAAAAAATAATATGTATTACATAATTTATTAGGTACTAATAAAACTACTATGTAGACTCATATCTGTCGTGTAATTAAAAAGACTGGAAGATTAAAAGTGCGTGTTAACTCTACCACCGCGGGTGACGTCAATAACATAGTTTGAGAAAGTGGTTAGAGTGAGGGATATATATAGTTTTTCTCGCTCACACTCGATGTATGAAGAGGGTTAGGACGTTTTCTACCCCTCTTCATACTTCGCTTTTTTATAGGTACCTACTTAATTGCATCCACGTGGCTGACCACGATAATTTGAAATAGAAAGTGAAAGAATTGTATAGTAGTTTTTTAACCGACTTCAAAAAAGGAGGAGGTTCTTAATTCCGTTGTATTTTTGTTTGTAATTTAAAAACTGTACGTCTTAAATAAAAATAAAATCCTTTTATAGAATAGGCAAATCAAGGCCTAGATAACACCTATTTACTCGTGTAACTCTCCATATAGCTTGACCACCGTTTTCTTACATTTATTCAAATTTTCTACAAAGCTGTTTTAATTAGAGACTCCGCTACAATTTTCCAGTAAAATCTAGGTATTTCTACTTCTCCTTATAAAATATAAAAAAATCGGGTTTCTCATCGGGGGTTTTTTTTTTATAATATGATATATGATACACCATTCAGTGTAATACTTTTATCAACTAAACTTATCAATATTATACACCCTAGAATAAAGTGACCTAGCTCACAACCTAGCTGCCTCAGAACAGCGGGTCAGCTAGGATACATAGAAATATACCTACGTGTAACATATTAATATTGCTCTGCATGTGTGATCTTAAAGACTGACTCCGAGCTAACTCCGATTAGGTAACTTACATATACATTTTTAATTCTGATTTGAATTACCCATAAAAGTTAAAACGACTGTGGTTAACTAGTGTAGCGGCTCGGATCTATTGCAGTTGGCAGCACTGATCCCTAAACAAACACGCCTAGGCACGCAGTAGCTGTGACAAACACAGACACTTTCTCTGTCTAGGCATCTATGGTCTAGGCACAGACAGCATGTATGTTCTGTGCAGCGTTGCCAGAAGGTACTAAAAGGTACGATTTTTCGTACCTTTTATCATCCGACAGAACTATAACCGTACCTCAGCTTTGACTGTACCATGTTTTGGCAACATGACGAAGAATCGAATCCCTATAATAACATTAATATAGACACAGCTGTATTTCATAGGTTATTTTGTATTTAATTAATTTTTGATTGGTTAGTAAAATAATTCGCGCTAGTAAGGAAAACATATTTACGTATCGTCATAAACAAAATAAATGTTAAAAAATGGTTCTAAGAAAGTAATAGTAAAAGTTTTTGACTCTATCTTATAAAATAGTGATTAGTTTTATTGTGGTGATAGTATTTTCAAGAAACTTTAAAGAAATAACGTAAAATTAGCAACACAAAAAATTATTGGTAAACAGTGTAGTAACAAATAAATAAACAATTGAACACTAATAGTGACTAAAAAGTGAATAAATAGTTGGCTTTAAAAATAAACTAGTTAAATAAGTGCCATATTCTTCATGAAGATAAATGAATATTATTTTTTGGAGGTTATAATAATTATTTACATTTGCACAGAAGTGAACTACAATCCCATGCAACTTACTGTAACTAACTTCATAGTAATCTATATAACATAACCAGTGCATACAGCTATTTCAACCTATCCGCTGTAGAACGAGCAGTGCGTCGGTTGTATACCCAGACTGCCACGCAAGGGGTCGCAAAATCAAATCTCTGCGAGACTGATTGCACTTTTTGGTTTTTTTTTTTTTTCTTTTAAATTATTTTTTATTAAGCTTTTAAAGAAGAAGAAGAAGAAAAACTTAAAGCTTTTATTTCTTTTCTATTGATTCCAAAATGGCATTGACATGCGCCGGCTGTCTGCAAAAAATTCCAGAGAGACAACATCTTACATGTTTAACATGTAATGAAAACTATGACTTGGAATGCGCAAATGTCTCAACCACCCGATTCTATGACACCATGGACCGAGCTTCTTGGGAATGTCTATGTTGTATCAACAAGAGGCCAAAACGGGTCAACCTGAACACTCCAATTCGTCCCATGGCCACTCAAACCCGCCCACATCGGCAAATCATACCAAGCCGAAAATACACTCCCCCCACGGCAACGACGTATCAAAGAAATGGACAACCTACAAATGCAAACATTGCAGTGAGGAGACCTAGGAGACAAAGGAAACTACCTACCCATGACTCCTCATCTGACGACGACATGAATATACTGGGAAACACACTGGACCCTGACCCTGTAAATGCAAAAACGACTTCTAGCCAAATGATCACCATTGACGAGATAGAAGCCCTTTTGGACAAAAAATTTGAAACAATAAAGTCATCTATTCTGAGCGAATTAAAATCAACTATTATATCCACAACATCAAGCCAAATATCAAAACTTAAAGAAGAAATTGCAGAGAAAACAAACACCATAACTTCAGAACAAAAAGAGCAAAAACAAACGATTGAAGAAATAAACAAAATTATAGCAGAATTGAAGAAAAATAACTCAGCATTACAAAAAGAAATTGATGAGATTAAGTCAAAAATACTAAACTGCAACGACAGCAAACAAAACCAACTAAAGAAAGAGACAACAGAGAATATAAGTAAAAAATTTGTTCTATATGGCCTAGTCGAAAACATACAGGAGAATGAATACGATTTACACGAAAGAGTAGTATATCTATTTCAAGAAATACTGAATATCAACCTGAATGGTTATATAGAAGACATCAAAAGAATAGGCAATAGGGGGAACAGACGGCCTTTAGTTATTGAGTTGCTAAGCAAAAATATGACAAAATGCATATTTCAAAATCGTCGAAACTTTAAAAACACAGGTATAGCAATTTCCGAACTTCTAGGACCAGACGCTCTACAAAATAGAAAAAAACTAATAGAAAAGCTCGTAGAAGCCCGCCAAAGTGGACGTCGTGCAAATATTATAGGGAATAAACTAATAATTGATGGAAAGGAAATTGAACAATTAACAGAAAATTTGACGACTAAACCCCAAAACACTCATGACCACCCCAGTGATTTAGAAAATGGAAACAAAAATAAAGAAAACCGGAAAATGAGCCAAACCAGAAGAAAAAAACCTGCAACCCCAAATCCGACACCTGAAATGTTTTTTCGAGACCGAAATTAATATATTATTTCAGAATATGCAAAGCTTATGCAACAAAAGGCATTTGGTTGAAGCGGCCACAGAACATGACAAAAACATACAGATTTTATGCCTCTCAGAAACCTGGATAACTACATCAAAACAGGATCTACTACACGTTGAGGGGTTCAAATTGGCTTCTTCCTTCTGCCGATCTAACTACGAAGGAGGCGGAGTATGTATTCTACATAAAGAAGAGACTGAGTCTAAAGAAATTAAAGAAGTAGTTGAGTTTAGTATAGAATATTTAATTGAAATATGTGCAATAGAAATATCAAAGCTAGGCTTAGTTTTAGTTAATTTATATTGGCCAGATCGAAAACGAATGCCCGAATTATTTTACGAAACTTTAACCAAACTCTTGCAATTCTTACAGCTAAAATATAATAAAAAAGATATAATAATTGGAGGAGACTTCAACATAAATATATATGATAGTACAATCTCTGCTACACTATTAAATCTCATTCACAGTTTTAACTTCTATCAGCATGTAAAAGAAGCAACTAGAATAAAAATATCGAAGCATAATATGAATAATAAATATTCTTGTATTGACCTTATATTTACAAACTTCCAAATTAAAAACAGCAGTGTAAAAGTTAAAGAATACGGTTTTAGTGATCATAAGGGAGTATTAATTAGAATTCCATCTAAAAAACTTACATTACAAAAAACCTGGTTGGTAGAAAAAAGAATTTTCAATGATTGCAATATACAAAAATTTATTACAGAATTAAGGGACACAAATTTTAATCATGTTATAAACAATGGAAAAAATGCTAACGAAAATTACAATTCATTTAGTGAAATCATAAAAAATATAATTGAAAAGTGTATACCGAGAATAAAAATAAAAATAAAGATTAATAGTAAAAAGGCATGGTTGACTACTGGAATAAAAAAATCTTGTAAACACAAAAGACATCTTAAAATATTAGTTTCACAAACTGATAATCCAATCCTTTCCACAAACTATAAACACTATAAAAAAATATTAAGAAAAACCGTCGTTACATCAAAAAAGCTTCAAAATATACAAAAAATGAAAAACTCTGAAAATATGGTCAAAACTATGTGGTACATTGTAAAAGAACAAACAAATAAACTTCCTACAAAAAATAAAAAGAACATAAAACTAAAAGTGATCGACAAAACTACCGAGGATCCAGCTATTATTGCAAACACATTTAACCACTTCTTTTCTTCAGTTGGAGACAGCAAATCCATACAAGCACCAACTGGTTGAACAGTAATCTCGCCGACAAAAAACACAATGTTTTTACAGCCATTAACTGAACAAGAGACCTACAAAATTATCCGTAATTTAAAAAATAAAAGAAGTTTTGGCCATGACGAATTACCACCCGTACTTATAAAAAAGTGCGCCAAAGAATTAGCTTCCCCACTTACATTCTTAATAAATCAATCTTTTTTTGAAGGCATTGTCCCAGACCAATTAAAATTGTCAGTAATCAAACCCCTCTATAAAAAAGGAGACCATTTAGATAAAAATAACTACAGACCAATTGCATTATTACCAACATTTTCAAAAATATATGAGGGTGCCATGTCATCCCGTCTTTATTCATTCTGTGAAAAATATAAAATCTTTAATGAAAATCAGAACGGCTTTAGGAAAAACCGCTCAACATCTCTAGCCGTGTATAAATACATAAACGAAATATTAAATATAATTAACGAGAAAAAGTATGCCGTAGGACTCTTATTAGATATGAGTAAAGCATATGACAGGGTAACCTACAGTATTTTATTGAAAAAATTGTACGGAATAGGTATCAGAGGACCAGTTTATGATTGGTTTATATCATACCTTAAAAATCGTGTTCAATATGTTGAAGTAGAACATCACGATTACGCAACGGGTAAAATTATAAAAGTAAAATCAGAATATATCGACGTTACAAAATCTATACCACAAGGTAGTGTTCTAGGGTGCATCTTATTTCTCATATATATAAATGACTTACCAAAAATTATAGACAGTTCTTGCACCTTATTTGCCGATGACATATCAGTGATAATCCCATGTAAATCTGACATAAATATAAATAATCTCCTGGATAGCACCTTAGAAAAAATAATAGAGTGGCTTGACGAACACAATCTCCAATTAAACTTCAAAAAAACGCAGCTCATGCAGTTCCACCCCTATCAGAAAGCACCGTTGAATATAAAATACTCATATGACAGTACCCCACTCGAATACGTAAACACTTACACTCTTCTAGGAATCCAAATAGATTCTAACATAAACTGGAAAGAACACATTAAAAAAGTAAATTCTAAGTTATCGAGATTTACCTACGCCTTATATGAATTAAAAAAAACTACCAGCATAAAAACTGCCATCTGTGCATACTATGCTTACGCGCATGCTTGGCTACAGTATGGAATAATACTCTGGGGAAACAGCACAGATGCCCAAAAACTATTTGTATTACAAAAAAGATGCCTCCGCATAATTTTTAATCTCGATCAAATGGAAAGTTGTAGGCCATATTTTATAAAACACAAAATTCTTACCCTCGTATCTATATATATCTTAGAAGTATGTATATTAGTAAAAAAGAATATCCACCTGTTTCATCCCTATTCGCGACCGCAAAATCTGAGACCAAAAACCCGATTAACCATTCCGTTTTCAAAACTAAAAATATTCCACACGGGCCCCCATGCAATGTCTATTAAAATATTTAACAGAATACCGCTAGAAATCCAAGCAGAAAACAAAATTAATACATTTAAATTATTATTAAAAAATTATTTACTGAAAAATTGCTTTTACTCGCTGCAAGAGTTCTTTGATTAGAAGATAATTTGTTAGTATTATATAAAAATGTTAATTATTATTTAAGTTAAATGGTAAATGTTGATTTACTTACCTACTTATTTGTTTTTTTTTTGTGCAATTTTAGTTATAATGTATTTTAGTTTGTAAGAAATTTTTATTATATTATGCCACCTAGCAAGATGCCTAAATTTTGCCATGCCCTAACAGGGTTCATGTTGAAACTATACATAGAATTTAAGACCTCTGTAAACAACATGTACGCAATAAATGATTTGATTTGATTTGATTTAATTTATTTAACTAACCAATCAGAAGTTGACGAATCTTACAGTCAAGGGCGTCAAGTTCAGCGTGAGTCCATCTAAATACGCCAAAGGCACGAACATTGTTACCACCCAACAAAAGACTATTCAGTACTTTAGTCAGGTGGCAAAAGTATCGCTCCTTCACAGACTATTTTGTCTCTGTCTACTATACCTAGCGCTTCTGACACACCGAGATATTTGTAGGTTTCGTTATTGGAAAGAGATCTGAGGGATATCGTATCGGAAAGCTGTAAGTTTGTAGTACTTACAACTTTCCTCTGCTGTACTTGCATGACCGCACACTTCTCGACACCGAACTCAACGCTGATGGCACTGCTGAATATTTGTGTGATATTCAACAGAGTCAGCAGCTCTGGTTTTCTTGGCGCGAAAAGTTTGAGGTTATCCATGTACAAGAGGTGAGAAACGATATCACCCCCTCTCTGAAGTCTATAGCCTAGCCCTGAGCAGAGTACTAAGAGGGTCCAGTGCCAGGCAGAACCATAGGGGACTCAGACTATCGCCCTGGAAAATACCCCACTCTATGCGAATCAGATCTTGCGGAGCAGAGGGATCTCGTCCGCTACCTAGATGACGAAGAACTGTTATCCACTGTCTCATGCATGTACCTAAGAAGGATCTCAAAGTTGCATAAATTTTACACAACTCTAAGATCCTCTCTAGCCATGTACGAGGCACCGAATCATAGGCTTTCTTGTAGTCTATCCATGCAGCGGAGAGGTTCCCCTTGCTGTGCCTGATCTGCTGGCTAATGGTCATATCAATGAGGAGGAGCTCCTGAGTACCGCGGGACCCAACCCTACATCCATTCTGAGCAGGAGCCAAAATATTATTTGCAACTATGGGTGAATTATTTTTTACGGTCAGAATGGACGTAAGGCGCTTGTAGATGGTAGGTAAGCACTTTATGGGACTGTAGTTTTTTGCTTCCACGGTACTACCAGATTTATGGAGCAGAAAGGTGTCCAGACGTCATAAAACTTGGGAGAGACCCAAGCTCGAGGGTTTCTTGAAATTGTGTGGCTAGTACAGAGTGTGAACATCGAAACCATTTCAGCCAGAAGTTATGCAACCCATCCGGTCCAAGACAATTCTGACATCTATGGGGGTAATCTCACTTCTCGGGCTTCAAAAAAAAGCTTAAGCGGTGGCTAATCGATCAGACTTTCTACAGTTGTGAAGAGTTTTTTAATTTGTAGGTACGATTACCCACGTACGTACGAGCACTATTTGTATTATCTTAAATTATTATATTTAATAAATTCTAATTAAGTTACCTAATTGACTACATAACTACTGATATTAATTTAATTATATTATTATTTTTATTATCGATGCGAAAAGCACCTACACATTGTAGGTGCCTCTGACATGTAATTTTTTCTATTACTTCAATAAATTTCTTATGTCTTATGTCTTATCTCAACAGCCTCCATGGTTTTGGTAGGTTCACACTCTCTACTCACCACATCCATCCAATCTCCCTCCGTGTGCTGGATGGGCACAGAAATTATTCATGGTATCAGCATCCGGTACACGCCCGTCTATCACACATTGATCAGGTTTCTCCCAGTTCCGGTACACCTTCCTCTGGTTACTTTGGAAGTTTCGATTCTGCCAATATCGGTCCACACGTTATCGATACCTACGAATTCGGCTCACCCAAGCAGAGATTTTCTGCTTCAGAAAGTCAATGCGTTCTGTGACACATGCCATATAATCTTGGGGCCGACTCGGGGGCGGGTATTGCCCTCTCTGAAGCAACTTAGCTTTGCAATGAGGGTCCTGATTTTACCGATCCGCCGTTCGATCCGTACTTGCCAAGCTGGAATTTTGTCGACAGAATGCTTGGGAACTTGACACGAGCAACATGACACGCCGCCACGGCTCGAACTTGACACGAGCAACATGAGACGCCGCCACGGCTCCGCAGTATAGGATCGAATGGGTATCGGCTAGTCCTTCGCTAGTCTCTAGATAAGGGACCAACAAAGTATTAAAGGCCTCCATTACATCTAAGTTTCGTCTGTGAATGGGCAAGCGAGGCAAACGCGATCTTTCATCGAGAGGTGTGGACAGGTACGATAAAATCGCATCCTCCAAAGTCCTCCTCAATTGCTCATTTACCTGGTTTGTCACGCTGGTGACTCGTGGTGGTGTCTCGTAGTCAACGTCATCAGCAGCGGGGTCCGGCTGCGAGTGGTCAGCTACTTGATCACTTTGGATTTCAGCATGAAGCCGGTCAAGTACCGAGTCATCCAACAATTTTAATCGTTGGATGGCTCGTACCTGATCCGGTAGCCGTTGTGCATTAACGTTGACCGCTGGTTCAAGTACCTGAAACAGAGACAGCATCCGGGACGCGGGGCTGGGGCCTTCAGACGCACTGCCAACTACCATCCGCATCCAGTTGATATTCCATCTACCAGAACTAAGCGCTTTTAAAAATCATTTATAATACGCACTGCTAAAATATGGAATCAGCTGCCAGCGTCTGTTTTTCCGTTGACTTACGACCCTAACAGCTTCAAAAAGAGAGTTAATAGGCATCTTGTGGGAAAACCCGCCCCATCGTCAATCTCATCCTTAGCAAGCCTCGAGGTCAAGAGCTGGCCCATTTTTTTTAAAAAAAGGAGTAATGCAAACTTCTGATTTAATCTTTCTTTTCAATCTTAGCATTTTGGAATATCGTACCTCGACTCGAAAAACATATCCTTTTAGGGAACCAATCTATCGTACATAATTTGAAATTAATACTGGCAACACATGTTCTGTGGCAAGCCAAGGTGGCCAGTGTACATTTTTGCAAACATTGAAATTAAATTCCGAGAACTTTTTAAAAATGGAGTTAATTTAATAAAGCAGGCTGGAATTGAAAACTAGCTTTCAAAAGTGAGTTCATTTCGTTGATGTTTCACTTCAAAAGATTGAAATAGTAAGTGCATGCAAACAAATTATTCACCATCCCGCTACGATGTTGCGGTCAATAATTTTAGCAATAATTTACCTCGTAAGTGTGATTAAAACTGCTACTGGATTAGGTGAAATAATTTATGCTATCAACGCTGGCGGACCGGCACATACAGATATCTATGGAATTCACTATGAGAAAGATTCCTTGCAAGGGAGAATCGGCACCGCTTCGGACTACGGCAAACAGCTAGTCATGATTGGCAGAGTGAACCAAAAAGATGAAATACTGTATCAAACTGAAAGATATCACCATAGCACATTTGGCTATGATATTCCTGCAAAAACTGACGGTGACTACGTTTTGGTGCTGAAATTCAGTGAAGTATATTTTAACGCTCCTAACATGAAAGTATTTGACGTAGTTCTAAATGGTGATCATACAATTGTAGCTGATTTAGACATTTTTGATAAAGTTGGCCGTGGTGTAGCTCACGATGAGTATATTCCCTATACCATTAAAGATGGTAAACTCTATTACAATGAAGAGGAGTCAGATATAAGAGGTGGCAAAATTAAAGTCGAATTCATCAAAGGCTACAGAGATAATCCCAAAATTAACGCTCTCTATGTGATGAGAGGTACAATTGACGAGGTCCCTAAACTTCCTCCTCTTGTTTGGCCGGAGAATGAGCCGGAAGAGCTAAGGGATGAATTGGAAGAAAAGAACACAAACTCAAAGCGTGCAAGTGGACCAAAGACACCCGACCCTTACTCAATGGATGAGAGCACGCTGCTTATCCCTGTGTTTGTTACAATTGGAGCTTTCATTCCTCTCTTATTCTGTCTGTGCAAGCTTTGAACTGCCATCATCAATCAGAAGACATTAACTACTGACAATCATTGAGTGTTCAACAATACACCTTAAAAGAAGCTGCCAAACCATCTACATAGTTCTCCTGGTGCTGATTAACTAACTAGGAGACAGCAATGCTAGTAATAGGAATTTTTATCTCCCTTAGCAACTTGTAAGCGATGCAATGGTTGTCAGGTAGAAGATCCAACAATGTTTTCCAGCTTTGGCAAGCTTTGAAACTCCATAAAAATGCTATTCCTGCGTGACTGCCATTTACTTCATTTATTGTTACTGATATGACATATTTTATGCAAAGCTGATTAAATTATTTAAGATCTCTAATAGTCATTTATGATTTCTAAGCTCAATGATTATAGTACAAACTCAAAACTATGCATTTATAGAGCCCGTCCTTTGTTAAAATTAAATTTACACATTAGATAGGAATACCTATGTGCACACATATGTTATTTAAGAAATAAATAAGTAATTGAGTTGAATAGCAAAATTTTTATTTCAGTCATCCATTTTAACTCAATAGCCTTATCTTACAAGTTAAAGTTTTGATTTTAGGTTTTTTTATTAGATTATTCTAGCCCATTTAACCAATAATAACATCATAAAGAAACATAAACCCTACATGTTTCTTTATATGGACTAGACATTGTGACTTTTTTTACAAAAACGATAAGCTTTATAATCAGTTATTACTTTCTCCATTTCCTCTGCTTGATTTAGAGTTTTGTAACATTTTATGTAATCTGAAACAAGAGTTAAAATTAATATCAGAAATGAAACTACACAAATATGCTTACCACCAAACTGAGAACCTCATATTTTAAAGTTAGTTAAATAATAGGTAGTGGTAGGCTACTAATACCCAGGTACTATTGAGCTACAGTAATACATCAGAATTGTGAAAAATAAAATCAGGTTGAAAAGGGTTATTTTTATGTGAGGTAAGATGCTAGGTACAGTCAGCAAGCAAATTACTTCCTAGTTTCCATTTAGAGGTTTTAGTTTGGATGTGACGATTTTACGTTTGTTGAATGGATGCTATTGATGAGGATGTGTAGTAACAAATAAATGATTTGTCTATCTATGTAAAGGGGTTCCAATCCCCATCTTCGGAACGCAAACCAACCTCACCTACATGTGGTGTCCCCTGCTACCTAACAAACGGGGCTCTGGCGGCCGGCTAATTGCGGCATAGCGACAGACAGATACAGACTACGGAATATAAAAGTAATGTTTAGGGGGAGGTGGGGTGCATTGATACAAGGGGCACATTGATACACCAGCCTTATCTAATAATTGAGTGAATGGATTTGAGTGGCGCAATCTCTAGAACGTTCGGAAAAACTTCCGAACGAATCCATTGTAACCGCACCGACCGTCTGTCAACGGGCAGCATTGGGCATTTCGAGACGTGTTTTAGGCACTCCTAAGTAAATTCTGACGCGATATGTGAGTGTGTTTAGACGCTTTTCAATAACATCTAACGATGATTTTTTCATACTTAAGGTAAGTTAAACTATCAATTATTATGATTTTCGTTAATATTACTTAAAATCAAATTTAGTTTTACTATGATAATTTTGATTTTGAAAAATCATTGTTTGGGGCACTTTGATGCAACAAAGTGAGGGGCACATTGATGTGTATCATTGTGCCCCATCTCTTTATTAAGGTACTGCATTTCTAGCCCAGAAAGAAGACAGTCTGTCTTCGTTTGCTAGAATCTGATTCATGTAAGACTGAATTATTGAAATTAAGTGGTAAAGATTATTATAAAGGATCAGACGTACAAAGTGGACCTGATTTCGACATTCATGACCCTGAAAATATAAATGTTGGGGATATCCTTCACATTAAATTTGAAAAAAGTGCGCCATTAAGTGTCCAAAGTAATTTTTAAATACAACTTGATTAAGTATGAGTACTTATGAAAAAAGTGCCATATTTTGTCTTTCCAGAGGTCGAAAACAACGCAAGTGTTGATTTTAGAGATGTTGTTTTGCCTACACCAAATTTTACGAAAGGCACAACTCGAACCTCATCTATGTATTCTTTTTCTATTAATTGAGTGTATATAATGTGCAGCAAAAGAAGAAAAATATTTATATTGCTTTTTCAAATAATATTAAGTTTGATAGTTTGATTTATTGATTGCTTGCGATTGACTGTGATTAAGATTTGTTATAATAATTACAAAAGTATCTTAATATAATTGAAGGCTGATTATGATCTCATCACAATAAACAAGTGGAATCAATGTAAAAGTGTTTAAATTTGACCATTTTCATAGATTTTCCACCCTGTATGAAAGTGCCCCACGTGGTGTATCAAAGTACCCCGCTAGTGGGGCAGATTGATACAAAAGCCATTTTTTACTAAACGTCAATTATTTCTTTTCTTTGATAAATTAAAAAAATTTAAACTATGACATTATAATATTTAATTATTTAGGTAAACGTATAATGCAAAACTACTGAGAAATATATGTTTATACACATTTTATAGAATTTTAAATTTTTCTGTATCAATCTGCCCCACTTCCCCCTACCCCTTAACATTAGGTGGGCCATCTCCTTGTTCCATCTTCAGGATACCATTAAAAAAAACGTCCAACGGCTGTCCATTAATCACGTGTAATTTAGCATTTATAAACCCCCCCTCCCCAGTGGTGATACGTGGTGAGGTTTAAAACTAACCCCCCCCCCCTCCCCACTCAAAATCACGTGTATTTTTAAGTACCTGCAAAGAATCTTAAGAATTTTAGAATATTATCTTTAAAAACAGGTATAAAGTATTATCTAATTTTATTCTGAAATTAAGGATCATGATTAAGAACTTCGTTCGCTGCCTCGCAACGGCGAGTCACGGGCTACACGCCGCTTTTCGGTACAGAAATTGCGCGTTTGACGAAAAAATAAAAACACGTGATATCATACCATCATATCATACATACTCCCCCCTTGTGAAATTTAGTGATTTTAGCCAAAACAACTCCCCCCCCCTTCGAGCCTCATATGATTAATGGACGGCCCCTTAGATGGTTGGTACTACTTACACATTTGAAGTTTTCTGCAACTTAAGCTCGCAATTCCCTTTGTTATTACGGAAAAATCCCCTTTTGCAATCTGCAACTTTCGTAACAGTGTTGTTTATATTTTCAGCCGACGACAGCACAGTCGTCGTGTTCTTGTTATGTTGTGGTTCTAAAGTTGCGGCAGTCGTTGCAATCAAAGGCGAGGCCATCATCGAGTCTGTAGAAGTCTGTACTGTTGACAACGAAGCGTTTTCTGCTACTGTGGTTACTTCTTCTAGAGTTATTGTTGAGGTTGATGTGCTGTTATCTTTATTTAATGGCATTTCTGCTGTTTCTGTTGAGTTTAACGGTTTTATCGTTGTGCTGGTGGTTCCGTTTTGTGGTTTTATGGTCATTTCTGAATAATCGTAGGCGTAATCGTAATCCTGGAATATTAAAATAGGAAGGATTCATTTGTACTACTAACATAGTTCAATTAATTTCGAGATTAATTGAAATGGTGGTGGCATTTTAATGTTCTTTATAGGTACCTAACAGACAGCTTGCTATTTGATAAGGAGGTAGGTAAATACTCACATATGTAGGTACCTTTCTTACATAAATTTATGCAAAGTAGGTAAGGTAGTTAGGTACGGTCTACATTATGTGACGGCGACATTAAAGGCGAGTGAGAACCTAAGAAGCACGTCCTTCCTAACCGCTTACATTTTGTTTCGTACGAATTGTGTAGTGACCACCATTCGAAATGGAACATCACCATCCAAACCAAATCTCCATTGTCATTAAGGTAAACACTTGTCTTGTTACTGATACGCTACCTGCCTACCTACCTAAATACCTACGAGTATACAACGACCTCTGTGGCTCAGTGGGCAAACGCCTGTGAGGCGTAGTTCGATTCCCGCCGCGGAACAAATGTTTGTATGTTCTGCAAATATTTGTCTCGAATCTGGGTGTTTTCTATGTATGCTATTATTATGTAAGCAATTACAAATATATATATATGTTGTTTAACAGTCATGTACTTCCCAAAATACAAGCTCTGCTTAGTTTGGTCCAACATGTTGCCTTTTTGTAGTCTATAGTGTCCAGCATTATTTATTTATAAATAGGATCTGCTTCTATACACTTACAGTTAGTTGCTCTGGCAGTTTCACTTGCACAAGTTGCAAGGAGATAGGTAGGCTAGGTATTCGTGTAAGTGAATTGATAATGATAAGTTAGTAGGTAGGTAGGTATTAAGCATTAGTAAATACTAGGTACCTACCTATTAAGCTCATATAGGTAAACCCTGCTTAACTCTGTTCATAGAACCAAACTTACCACATACTCCTCCTTCCCTTTAGTCAAAGCAAATATATTAAAATTCTTCAAATCTATCTGCACGTTCAAATCTCCAGTTTGTCTTTGATCTATATTAGATGCTAATATTATTTCGCACAGGAGAACAGAGAATGCTATTTTAATCATACCACACATTTTTGTAACTGCAAGTATGATAAACTTTTATTGGGATTACGATCCAGACCAGACTCGCGTTGATACACAACTGGTCCGAGAAGGCGAAGCGCCCAGCGCTTGACAAAGTTATTCATCCAAGTTAAAACAGTTATATCAAGTTACCGTAGGAAGGTCGATAGCCTCTACCTACACGGTGCAGGTACCTTCTTGGTAGTGAGTCAAGTAGAAAACCGCTTATCGCGGAATGAAAATAATTAAATCGGTACGTACCTACCTACTTAACTTAACTGCATATAATCGAAACGTTTATTGATAGCGCTTTGGTAGCGTTAGCGCAAGCGCAAAGTTTGGTAGTTTATCTATACCTTACTACTTACTTACATTCTCTAACTAATCGGATAAAGTACTTACGTTACGTACATACCTAACTACCTACGAGTATTACATTTATGAAGTATCTTCCTAGGTACCTACCCAGGGCCGGTCCTTAGGCGGTGCGAGCGGTGCGACCGCACCGAGCGCCTTCAAGGGGGGGCGCCAAAATGAACCTAACGTGAAACAAAAGACGCTCGACCGAGCGGGCGAGTCTCGTACAAAATTGCGGGGGAACAGGGAGCGGGGCGGGGTGAACTTTCGTCCGTCACTTGTTTCACTATAGTTCTTCCATCTTGGTTCTCTCCATGGTTTTTTAACATTTGAAACTCAATGCTGTCAATGTTTCTAAAACAGTCCGAACCCAAAGCTAAAAACTTTCGTTATTCAATCCGATTTTTTTTCGTAATAAATTAATGACTTTTCATAATTAGCTATGATGCCCTAATAGATAAAGAGGTACCTATCATACAGATGGATGACAAAAATAAGTTAATTGTATTATTTGCATATCAAACAACACTTTTTAATAATATGACAGGATGAATAGGAAAATAATCCTAAATAGGTACATTAATATTCTGTATAAAAATGTTACCAAATGCGTTGCCAGTTGCAGTTATATGAGGATAAAAAGTCCGCCGAAATGAAATGATGTCCGAAAACGGATCAAAAGTCTCCATTCAGAAACACTGATGAAAGTAGTGATTGCAGCTATCTAAATACTTGGTTTTGCGATTTGACAACGTAAAATCGATAATCGATTATACTTCTCGGTTTTAGTTGTTTGACATAAAATAGGTATTTTAAATTTTATGTTACTATATATATTATATTTAAAAATGAAAATATTTAAAAATAGGTATTTACAATATAGTGGGACTTACATAGCAGGTATGTCGCGCGGCATAGTAACAGCTTGCAAAAAGTGATCGTCTGTCAAATATAATCTTTTTCCCTCTGACTACTCCATTTTATGGATTCCTCAATCTATTATAATTTATTCCCATATAGATTGGCGTACTGAGCAATATCTGAGAATATTTATATTGGGAAAATTCATGATGATGATTGATCTTTGTTTTCTTCTGTTATACGTAAATAGTACCAGCTACCTACCTATATTAATAAAATTTGTTAATCGTCGACCGACATCAAACTGGCGTCAGATGGTGAGTCTTCCCCTAAATTTATTAGGATTGGTTCTTGCTCTCTTATATTATCGAAAGTCACATCCCTTTCCCAATCCGATCATATTAATCGTTTGGGCTTTTCCACCACACTTGCCCAATTTTCACGTGTCACTTGATTTTGCAGGCATTCTTTAGCAATTCGAGCATCTTTTTTGCTGTAAGGCTCGTGTTATTTCTGGCTGCATAATGCATATCCTTGCACTTGTGCCCAAATAAGTTCCATGGCGTTATATTGGCAGTGGTATGGCGGAAGTCTGAGAACTGTGTGACCGTGTTCAGCTGCGATTTCATCCACAACGTATAGACGTTTCTGTTTTTCAGTTTTCAAATTTTTACCAGTTCATACTTCAATATAGATTCACCTACGTTTTCACTATTATCGCAAAGCCAGTTTATGATATCTGACTTTTTGTTGGTTTGCGTTGGCATTTTATTCAACTGGCGAGAGTGATATGGTGCGTTATCCATGAGGATAACAGTTTTTTACAGGTTCTTCTAGTGCCAGCAGTAAGTCCTTAAACCAACCTTCAAATACTTCAGCATTCATTTCTTCATGGTATTCCACGGTCTTTTTTTATTTAAATGCTAGCACAGCTCCACCTACAAAACCTTTTTTACTTCCTGCATGACAAACGATTAATCTTTCTCCTTTTCCTATAAGTACTTTCGAAGTAGACGCAGCATTATCATCAGTCCAGTACCTCGATAAAGTGTGGTTAGCATTAAACCACGTTACGTCGATAAAAATTACGTTTTCCCAATCCTCTATTTGTTTTGCTTTCTTCAAAAAGTTACACCGGTGTAACTTTTTTCTAGGGCAATATTGTCCACTTCTTTAACGTTGGGAATTCATTTCTCAAGTAGTAGTTGTATATGTGACGTCGTATTGAATCAGCATCAAATTAATCCACATGGCATACTAGGTGCGGTCTCCTTTTTTTTTTGGCGATGAGGCCTTATTTTTTTCGTTGCCGCCGCTTTTGCCATGAACTTCGTTTATAATGTTCGTTACAGTGGTAAAACTGATGCCTTGCGCTTCTGCAACACGTTCACGCACTTTTGACACGGGCAGAAGGGGCCCATTGTTTTGATTTTCCTTTTCAAAATACTCACGCAAGCGTATCACCAACTCCTTCGATTGTCCTCTCATTCATTTCCCTTAGGCATTTTAGAATGACCTACCAGACAACATACACTGGTCGCTCTAGTTTGCTCATAAGTCCAACAACCTCCTGTGTTCATGTGAAAAAGCAATCGTGATAAGCATTTTTCCTTTGTCGCATGCTTGTCACAGTTTTCAGGAACATCATTTTGACGTACCTATGTACAAACCTAAGTTATTTGACAAAAGAGTTTTCATGTCTTTTTCATTCAAGACTTTTTACGCGATTAAATTATATCATTTTCTTCTACAATATTAGCAATACAATTTGGACAATACCAAATTGTGATTAGAATAAAAATAATTATAGTTCTTGATGAAATAATTAATTTGTTGAGATATTATGACCCAACAATCATAATGACAAAATAATGATATCAGTTATTTTATTCGACGATGGTGTCAATAATCGATTCAAAAATCGTTCAATGTTATGTGGCTGCAATCACTTGTTCTGGACTTTGACATCTATCAAAAATACATAAAAAGATGGAAATACTATAATGTTTGAACAGAATAAATAACAGTTGACAATCATTAAAATTATATTTAATTTGTCTACCACTTCACTTATAGGTATTCGCACAAACTGGTTAAACGAACTTTTGACAGCAGAATAACCTGAAGCCACTGCTTTTTCTGGTGGAAATTATAGCAACTGCTTATTTTTTTTTTTATTTAGAGGGGCGCCATTTTTAGTCCTCGCACCAGTTAAAAATGTTAATAGGACCGGCACTGTACCTACCTACCTAAGTACTTGATGTGGTGGCATACAGGCTAATAAATTAATTAATAAGGATTAGAATAATTGTAAGTCTACTCACTAGTGGGATATATTTAACCTACCTAACCTACATAGATATTGAAACTTCTACATAGATCGGTTCACAGACTATGTACCTACGGGATTTGGATATGTAGCTAAAATACTTAATTTACAAGTTTCCGCCTGAGGTTACGCTCGCGTTGTACCAGGATAAAAAGAAGCTTTAGTGTTATTCCAGATCACAAACTAAACTATATATTTTAAAAGTATAATTTTAATACGTTCAGTGGTTTTTGCGTGAAATAATATATATACGGGACGGAAACAAACATCCTTTCATCCTCACAAATTTTCATTGTTTATATTATTAGTAGGATAGAAGGACTAACTAAATAACTAACCCGGCGCGCTTCATAAAACCTCGGAATTATAAAAGAAATGTTTATTTTTAGCTGAATTAATTTCAGTTTTTTTATTAAGTTAACACGTTGATTGCGTGTTTCACATATTATGACGCTACGCGCCGCGCCGTGCATGAGAAGGACGACACGTCCTGCAGAAGCATACATCTGTGTTTTCAGCATTCAAAGTGTTGACTTTGACTTCAAATCAAAGCGGTCGGACGTGTTGCTTGTGTTGCGTGCATCATCATACTTCTTACGATGTCGTGGGTTGTAGACCCTGAAGTGCTCATCATAGAAGTGGAGTCTCGTCCCATTTCTCTATGCAAAATTAATGCCCAAGTCATCATCATCATCATCCACAGCCCGATTTCACCCACTGCTGAGTATAGGCCTCCCTTTGCTCCTGCCACTCGCCACGTTTTTCGAACCGCTACTGCTAGTAATTTAACTATTCATTCAACGTCTTACTGAGGCGAAAGACGAGACTTGTCTCACTCTTGAATGATTTAAACGCGCTCGTATGAACACTCACATTGAGAGCGTTAAAAATCTATCTATGATATATTTTACGCCCGTGCGAACGAGCTCTACTGCTCTGTTTAACCATCGGGTTTAACCAACTTATCCAGTCTCAATCCCGCTCCCGTTCCCGTTAAAAAAAACATTGAAATCAGTCGATCTGTTTCCGAGGTATCATTAAACATAATAACTACCTATGGGAAAGTGATTTTTCCGATGTTTTTAAGATCATTCGGGATGGAGACAAATCAAATCTTACCCCCATATTCATAATGAAATATCATTTTATAACTCTTGTTATAGTAAGCTTGTCCCTGTCATTTAAATGTAAATAAAAAGAGTTGACATGGTATTTTAACGCCGTTTTAGCTACATATCTGAGGTTTATAGAACTGTTATGATGAATATGACGGTACTTAAGGGTCCCGACACAGGCGCGTTGTTATCAGCGATAATACCGCATGCGTTATAGCGTTACCTGTTTTTAGTACATTTATGCATTAGGACGGCTACAAAGCTAGCACGGAAGCTACGGCACTGCTAAGATAACGTAGTTGTGTGCAATTAATTAGGACGCAATAACACATGAAGTATTATCGCCGATATTAACGCAACTGTGTAGGGGGTGGGGGAGCCTTAAGTCGAAAGAAGTCCTGCGGGTGCGGCAATTAGCGGAACCAATGCCGAATCTATAGCAATACGTAAAAACACCGACCACGAAAAACTTAAATCTATGGCGGACGGACTCGAAGCGAGGATTTTGTTTTTCAATAGCATCTGGGATATTTTTCCACAACTTATATATCACTTCACTTCTTTATTAAATGGCTTCTGGGATAGTATTCCACAATTTCGTTATTATCAAGTACTTCACTTCACTTCTTTATTAATTGGCTTCTGGGATAGTTTCCACAATTTCGCCAGTATCAAGTTTAATGTTATTTAGGTTGTGGCGGAATTGGACAGTGACAACACTTGACATGCTGACATAGACCCCGTCGAGCGGCCAATGAAAACATTATTCTGATATATATAAAGATACTAGCGAAATTGTGGAAACTATCCCAGAAGCCAATAAATAAAGAAGTGAAGTGAAAACATTATTCAGCAGCAGGCAATTCAGCATAAAAAGAAGTCCATCTGGGTTCAACTACTACGTATAAAAAAAACGTTTCAAGCGGGGCAGAACTTCGATGACGGAACGAACCCTTGTTGCCCGTCGCCATGGAGTGAAGACGTCTCGAAACTGTCCGCGTTACGTAGAGCCGTAGCTATAGCTATAATCTTAATTTAAAGTAGTTTGTTCAATACCTACCAACTTAATGTGTGCAGTAAAACTCTGTCTTCATTCCTTGACGCATATTTAAACCGACATTACCCACCAAACGCCCATGTATTGTAGGTCTTTATTACAGAGTGAGAGCTGGTTACTAAAATATAAATTAAATATGGCACTAAGTATGTAAGTTATCCAGAATATGTAAGTTATAAAGACTACCTAAGTTATGTACCTATCTGGAAGTTGCCTAAATTGTCTTCCGACATATGATCATCGTGTGATGTTTTTGATGTACGGTTACAGAAAGATGGCACAAAACTTATTTAAATCACGATCGAATTTCATACGGGGGACCGTATAAAGTCCATAAGACGTATTATGAAATCCTCCCTGTAGTCAGATCAGGATCATGCATCCATCGATATTGAATGAGAATACCTAGGTAATACATCTCTAATATTATTTATTAGCTTTGTTAGCACTGTTTCATTTTCTTCAGTTGGACTTTTGAGGTATCCTCGCATTGACGTCTAAGTATTTTCTTTAATTGTGTTAGTATGTAATTTGTTTTTACAGCACGTAGTCCCATCTCTTCTTACGTAGTATTCTCTATCATTGAAAAAGATACAACAAAATATTCGTTTGTTTTGTTTTCAATTTTCGATTCAGTCAATCTAGTTAAATATTTTTATCGAGTCAATGGAGTACACAATAGATACAGAATACTAAAATATGGTTCTTGTGAAAGAGATAATTACACGCATAGTGGACTAGTGCTAATTGAAAAGAAATGATAAAGTTTTGGAAAAGTGCAGGTACGTTTAATTACAAGACATTCGTCAAACATAGTTTACAAACTTTTAATATGATTAAAGAAGTTGATATATTTATCGTTACAGCTAAAGGTAAAACTGGATACCCTGTGAGGCCGCCGGAACTAAGTGATAAAGCTCCTGACGTCAGATCATTGTTACATACTCTTGCAGTTGATGAAAATGAAGGTAAATATTTTCACATGAACTTCCTCTATTACCTACCTAGCTAGGTACCGTAACCTATTGTTGTCACACTAAGGGTAAGGTGCTTAATGTAAAGCTTAAATATCAACTTTTTTTTTTTTAGTTTATTTATCATTTAAAAGTTTTATATAATATTTGTTTTTAATTATAAATAGCAACCAAAAAAAAAAAACCACTGAGGTTTTGATTAGGCTAAGTTACGTAGACTGGGTACTTAAAATACCGCTATTAATATTTTAAGTACCGATGTACTTTGCTGCCCAATTACACTTACACTTTGCCCATATGGTGTGGATGCACAATACCAATCTCAATGGTTCTTTTTTTCAGATTTAAAAACACCACAAAAATTTCAGTTCTATAATACCAACTCTCACTATGAGAAATTATTCAACTCTCTTGACTTTTTAATTTTTATCTTATTAATGCTGAATTTCACTATGTTATTTACTTAATTTGTTTACGAACACAGAAAAATGTTGTTTTTTTTTTACAATGTTTTTCTTAACATTATTAGGTTTGACTAGCTATTCACATTCATCGTTATATATTACCGTTGCTAAATGAAAATTTGTACCCTACCTACTTAACTATTTAAATACTTAAACTATGCACTATGTAACTATGGGAAATATTTATTTATTTACAGATATACTACACTTATTTGAAAAGAAGTCAAAGTTATCTCTATCCTTGCATGATATTCTCATTGAAAAAAAAGGTATTATACACTTCATACAGTTTATGGAAACAACGGAACAGCACCATCTAATAAAATGTTGGATAGACATAGAAAAATTCAAAACGAAACTGATAAACTCAAGGCAAATGACCAATAATGACCATACTAAGATTAATCGAACTAAGAGCTTTGATCTCCATTGTAAATGTAAACAAAATGAGGAACTACAATCTCAAAATAACAGCAGGATCCAAAAAAATCCCACATGTTCTAGTGTGTTCAATCCTCCAAGTAGGAATGAATGTTCAACGAGCTCATGCGAGAACCTAGTTGAGTATGGCAACTCAGAAATACATAGAAACTGTGAAAATCATGGTGCTACCAATCTCACAGAGGATGCTATAAATATATTCAAAACTTATATTGCATTAGAAGCACCTCATCAGATAGATGTGCCTGATAGCTTTCGAAAGTCTGTTATCACAAGCATATGTGAGCCTGAAGGAAACATTAAAGAAGACTGCTTCACACAACTCCAAAATATAATATTTAGCCAATTAGAAAATGGTTGCTACAATGAATACATTTGCAGCCCTTATTATATAAAAGCACAAATTGACATTTTAACGAATGCCTCTCTGAACCTAAATGATATTTTGTTTAACGAAACAATATTGTTCTATTTTACAGAGTACTTAGAACAAGAGTCATGTAGGGTTCTTATGGAATTTTTGATGTCGGTCATCCATTTTAGAGATAATCTGTCCAGTGTTTGCCAGCCAAATAGTGAGCAGACACAAGCCGATGCTATTGTTATTTATGATAAATACTTTTCACTTCAAGCCACAGATCCTGTAGGCTTTCCAACAGATATCAGATTGAAAATTGAAAGTGAAATATGTAGAGAGGATGGTCCTCTTCAATCATGTTTTGATTTGCCTTATAGGATAGCTTTTAAGACATTAACCCAGTATGTAAAAACATTTCTTGAATCCGAATTATATTATAAGTATCTCTCGGAAATGATACACTCTGTAAATCAAATGTGGAATAGTAATCATAAAACACATTCTGATTGCAGCAGTGAGTTCAGTATAAGCACTCAGAACACTTTACTAGCGATGGGTGACCCAGTCTTCCGTAAAAAGAAACGCAATCTCTCTGTACCTGATATGACAATAGATTCTAACCAGCTTTATAATGCAGACTCATTATGGCAAAGAAATAAACAAGATGGACTAAGTCTTGGTAGAGTAAACAGCTTAGGCCGATTTGAATCAAAATTCGAACCTGACCCAGATAAAAAAGATAAGTCGGTATTAAAGAAAATGGTAAGCCGGTTCGTTCCATCCAATACTTCAAAAGTTGAGGAAGAAATGGCATGGCAAATTGCACATATGATAGTGAAGGATGTAACAGATCTGACAATGGCGCCACCGGATAATTAGATGTAATATTTTTCTCTAAATATGTGATAGTTATTGATAAGAAACAATATATTTTAATAATAAAATAATGGTATGTATGTATTTTTAAGATAAGTGTAATATGAGTAAATTAAAATCTTATTACTTTATCATCAAAGCTATTACTACCTGCCACTTATCATAAGTAATTGCCACGCATTCTAATAAACAGCACAATTTTAATTGAGGTTTGTCAACAGTACTTCATAGAAATTGTATGGAAAAACTTTTTTAATTTTCGCGAAATCTTAGTATCTGATTTGGTAAGTTACTTTGGGAAAAGTGTTCCTGTCAGGGAACAGAATTTATTGAGACCAACTTGTTTTTTTTTTTACAAATGACGTTTTCTAGGCTAAGAGCCAGTCCACACGGCGCGTTGCGTCAGCGTTGCGTCGACGCAGCGCTACCGTTGCGTTGTTTTACATACAAATAACCAAGGTGTTCACGCGGCGCGCTGCGTCGTCGCAACGCACACATGACGGACAGCAGCCCCCGAGACGAAGCGGGAGGGGGTGTACTCATTGCGACGTCGGAGCGGCAGCGCTCAGTTGCTTGTGCGTTGATAGGGAGGATACACGCAACTTCTTTTCGTCTAATAGCAACTCCCGATATTCTAACAAAAAAAAACTCTCCATTACTATTTCTTAATGAAATGAAAGGACATATCCAAAACCATCTTGTGATCTTGCGTCGATTTCGGCGGCGACGTAGTAATAGGAGCAATGCTAGACGTCTTTTCCAATCCATGCTTACCTATAGACTGACTGTGATGTTTTTTAAAAAATGCTTGCCGCAACTGTGCGTCGCTGCTGCGCCGACGGAACGTTAAGACTGCGTCGTAGTAACGCTGCGATGGCGCAGCGCCTGTGTGGCCGGCTATGCGTCAAAATATTTGCGTTGCGACGACGCAACGCAACGCAACGCGCCGTGTGGACTGGCTCTAACTGTACACTTTTTCAAAAATCCAAAGATGCAATTGTTTTTTTCTTTCAAAATAAATATATAGTTTCCTTCGAACAAAACCTGCCCCACCCTGTATACTGACCATGATTAGCAGCTAAGTGCTTTTTGAGATGCTGAGGCATTCGGACGGCCTTAAACTCACGACATTAGAGTTGGCCTCCAGCTCATACGAAGAGGAAAATCCTTTCATGACACACACACTGATCCCAGTGTTACAGAGAAATAACAGTTTGAAAAGAGTTTAGGTTTAGGTAGGATTAAATGGTAAAGAGTACATGCTTAGTATAATACTTTAATAAATGCATTTAAATAAAAAACATGTCACGAAAAAACAAATGAAATTTAACACTTTAACTTAACGGTTAAAATAACTGGAATGGCATTATTTTATCACAGGGTTGCATAGTTATTAATACTAGGAGGGATATGTGTCAGCTGCAGTCGAGGAGGTTCTGAACCCAATAATGGAGATTGTTCATCATTGTGGGTCAGTTCTTTGGTAGTAAACTTTGGATATGATGGAGAATATCTATATTTATTTGCATTCCATTTTCTGTAGACTAAAGCATTGAGTAATGCTTGCATTGGGTTTAATAAAGCCTGAAAAAATAAGAAACAATAAAAATACTATTAGCTTTTGCTCTTGTAAATTTAACATACAGAGTTGGTTTGGCGTAAAATTTGGCTTGTGTTAGCTTGGTAGAGGTGAAGAGGAACCTCTAGCCAACCTCACCTGCCCGTGGTGCACCCTCTTAAACAAACGGGGCCTAACACCAGCACAGGTACATCCCTGGCCGCCGACAGGTAGCAGCATCGGTGGCGCGAGAAGCTGTGCCCAGCGATCACTTACGCGCATGCCTTGCGTCGGGATTATGAGCATATCTTATTAGGCGGAGAGGCCTGCGTCCAGCAGTGGGCTGTGATGTGTAATGTGTGGTGTTAGGCTGCACTATAACCCCGTTTGTTGGCTATCACACGTATCATCGTAGTGCACTACGAAAATAGAACCCCTTTCAGAGTATGTAATTTTTTTTAGGTATCTTACCATACTAAGAACTTACCATTATATACCAAATGGTTATAATAAGTTTTACTGGCATTTTAAACCACATTGTCCATACTAATATACCATTTATTAGATTTGGCAGCCAGCAGACATAAAATACTCCATTAATGAAGAAAAACTTTAATCTTAAAACATCAACAACTCTTCTTTCCTTACTTGTAAACTAAAAACAAAAAAAGCCTATTAGAAGATGCTTTGCTTTGATACATACATGGTATGTCTAATCAATGTGATAAAGTCAGGATAAAGCTCATAATTAATTCAAAATAAGATAAAATACTATTTACCTGGGCAAGTGGCAAAGCAACGGCCATTTCAACATTTTTACTTGATAATGTATATAAGATAGGATTGGCAACCATAACTATAGCAATGGGAACATAAGTCGCAAAATAATTAGGCAAAATTCTTATTAGGGCACTTGTAGCTGAAGGCAAGTTATGGCACCTATAAAATAAAATATATTAGATTATACTTAAATACCTGTCAACTCTGTGTAGGTACTAAATAATGTTATTTGCATACACAGACACATTAATGATAATAATAAAGTACAGATAATAATATTATTATTCGTCTAGGATGTCCCACAGCTGGAACTGAGCAAAGTCCTCCCCCGCAACCCTCCGCTCTTGCCAATCTTGTGCAATTAACAATAAAGTTGTTGGGATATTATAAAAATCTTAATTTTCCCTGAAGTGTAAGCTTACACTTCAAATACAAAAAACCATTGAATAAGAAAAGCGAGACCTCTCTTCAATGTACTATAAAACTATTAGTCATTGACCAGGCTTGGAAGCTGCTACGTTTCCCCTGTAGGTGAAGCCAACAGCGCTGCAGCGCTTAGCCGTGACTGGCCAAAAAATTCGACCAAGTTAGGCTCGGTAGCGCGTCCCGGTATTTATGGTAAAGTCACGGGTTCAAATCCCACCTGAGTCGAAATTTTTGGAATAATTGTACAAATTCTGGATTTTCCCTGAAGCACAGAATACAGAGAGGACCTGAAGTGTGAAGCTAACACTTAATATACAAAAAAAATATATAATTTTCCGTGTAGGTACTGAATGAGCACGCATGAATAATAAAAAAAATATAAGCATTATTAGTGACGTCCGTGCACTGAATGAGTAGGTACACATGAATAATAAAAAAAATATAAGCATTAAATTTTACATACGTAGCATTAGGAATATAAAGAATTGCCAATCCAATAGCAGTTGTCGTAGCTGGCAGTCCCCATGCAAAGGTATGATAATGGAGTAAATTAGAATCCCGTCCTTTTATAGTATTCCATGTGTCAATTGCATAAAAGAGGGTCCAAAACCAAGTAGCTGTATAAAAATATTGGGTCCATGCCTGTAACAGTGAAAATAACAAATCTGTACAATTTTAAAGTTTAGTATTTTTTTTTAACTCTGGTTCTTTTTTTTTACCTTTTGGCCAATTCTGGTGTTTTTAAGCCAGCTTACAGGCTTCAGCCAATAAGGCTTTTAATTTTTGTAAGTGATGCAATTAAAGTTCTTATAATTATATTTATAGGTAATGATTATAACACTTACAGATGTTATGCTACAAAACAGGACACTAACATCATCATCTGGCATAGGCATAATATTTTTATATTTAAGCCAAAGAGAAGAGCGAACCAGTACACCTAAAAGGGAAAATTTATAGAAAATAGTTGTGTTAAATAGAACATTTTGGAGATTTAGGTTAATGTAAGTAGTAGTTAGGATATTAAAATAGGTAGAGAAAGAAAATTATGAAAGAAACCAAATTCCAATATTTTTTTCAACACATTGACTGCTGACCTTAAGTATGTACATACCAAATGATGCAAACAAATCTGCAATGGCAAGCCATATTATAATTCGTCGTCCACGTGTAATACTAAAGCTAAATTTTGACTTTGTGATATCTGGAAATATCTGAAATATAAAGGATCAAATTAAAATAGTAGGTACATGAAATTAAAAGTTCCAAAAAATTATGTGTAGATCATCATGTGCTCAAAACGGTGAAGAAAAACATTGTGAGGAAACCAGCATGCCCCAGATTTAAAATTCGAAAGCCAAAGGTTAGTGTTCCATTCCAACCTAAGCAGGAATGGGCTTATAAATATAACCTGTCACATGGAATGCAGTTAGCTTAGAAAGTGGCCATGGGCTTACTTGTAACAACCCCCTTTATGGTATCTTAAATAGGTTTAAATATTGAGTAAATTTACTAGTCAATCAACTTATTATCATCAATCCACATTTTGAAAAATCTCACGTGGGATTTGGGGGGGGGGAAGGGTCGAGCAAAATCTAACGACATCTCATCAAGGGGGGGAGAGGGTGGAAAAATCGTCAAAATCACCTCATGTAATTAATGGACGCTCCCTAATGAGGAAACTAAATAAATATAAATATGAGCAGCCAGCAGACTAAGTACTTGTACAGTTGGGGTGTACTTAATGGGACACTATGGAAAAAAGACTTAGAAAGGAGAATGGGCGACATTCGTCCAAGAACCTCCACTGATGAAACTTGCGGGAAATGATAGGTAAGGTATGGCACTGAGCTCTGACAGTGAATGAGAAGAGCGAGGCGCTCTTCTCATTCAGTGTCTGCCAGTTACATTTATAAATTACTATATTGGTTTTCTACTAAAATAGGTAGTACCTACTACTTCTTTTTATTTTCGGGTAATGTATTGGTTGAATCAAATTTCTGGTGAAAATGACCTCATTGGGGCAATAGGCGAAAAGCTGCCTGAGACTCGAGCATGGGTTTGATTCTTGCTGCAGGAAAATGTTTGCATGATATGTAGTTATCTGCTCCGGGTTGGTTTGATGTGGCACCTAGTACATATTTACTTACCATGGTTTTGAGTGCTCACAGTTTCTGATATGACACGCAAATCCTTCTCCCACAAAGAATCTTAGAGGGTGGGGTCAATGTGTTATTCTATAATAGGTGAGGTACTTATAAAACCTATTGTGAATGTTGACTGTAGGGAAATGCACCACACATTGAGCAGGCGAACACTATAATAATAATGCTGGACACTAGCATCACGTAGCCCCAAACTCAGTAGAGCTTGTATTAAGGGAACCACATGACTGATAAACTACTTTATATATATTTTTTTGTAAATAATTACATACATTATGTTTACATAGAAAACACCCAGACCCGAGACAAATATCTGCAAATAATGCAAACATTTGTCCCGCGACGGGAATCGAACCCACTACCTTCTGCGTCTCAGGCGGACTTTCGCCCACTGCGCCACAGAGGCCGTCAAGACTATTGCAGCAAGACAATAAACAAACAGCTTATAAATAATCACCTGATACAGAGCTCCAATTATTCCAATGGTTGAAGATACTAGGCAGACGGTATTGTACGTGTCTGTATTAAATTCGTCCATGATTCTTACAGCTAAATCCTCTTTTTTACCGGTATGGTGGCAGCAGAAAGTTTGAATGGTAGGATCAGACATTTCCCTTTACTAGTGATCAGTAGAAAGGTTTTTAAGAATGCCAATGAAGCCAGCGTTACACCACGATTCACGAGACAAACAAATCACAAAAGCAAAAGCCTATTTAGTCTCGTCTCGAAAAAAAATTGTTGGTAAAATAATAATTGGTAAACAAACAAAACAAAAAATAAACCATAGAGAAATTAAACGCTACTGTGACGATACAAGCATGTATGTACTCTGTGGTTTATTATTGAAGAAGATAACAAGGTTACAATATCACATTTTTACGTACGTAGAATCAAAGTCTAGACCGTACACATTATTCAATTTTTTATTTCACATCGATCGGTGCAATATTACCGAAGTTATAAGCGGCGGAAGTTAACGTAGGTTTTTTAAATCTCGTCAGTGATCGCGAGAAGCGCGTGACGTCATCGCTCCTATACGGCGTGGCGCGGCGGGCGTCCGTAGTACATTTCGCTGCTAATTTATTTGCTCTCGTGCTCCCTGGTTATTTTTATTAATTTAAAATAATGCTGATTGATTGAGTGTATTATGTAAATTATTGTTTTAAAACTAAAATGGAAGAAGGATTTCAAAAAGGCCAATGTAACAACCTTCCCATAGTTCACGGTCTGGTGGTGGCAGAATGTTTTATAAAAAATAAAGAGATCATTAACCTTGGAATGGTTCAATAAACTGCGAGTCGCGTACCCTACATACGACATACCTACTAATATACATGTATAATATACGCCCCTATTAAATAATTTTAATTTTTTTGTTTTTTTAAGTACCTAAATATATAAACGAAATATTCTGTGAATATTTCAAGGGTGTAATGCCTGTTGTTATTATTAACATCGAGCAAAAAAACGGCAAAAAAGTAGCAACAGAAATACATCATCGGTGAAAATTTCAACTGTGTAACTATCGCGGTTCTTGAGATACAGCCTGGTGACAGATAGACGGACATACAGACATACAGACGAACAGCGAAGTCTTAGTACCTAATATGGTTTCCATTTTTACTCTTTGGGTACGGAACCCTAAAAAGCATATTACTAGCATTAACCAAATACCTACCTAGTCTACCTACTAGGTACCTAGTTAGTATTTCACATGGTATTTGAATAATTACATTGACTTGATCCTCACAACAATATACGGTCGTTTTTGGCCCTAACGGGGGCTCTTGTCCTGCATTTGTCAATTTTTTTTCTGATTTTTTGTTCCTTAAGAACGTAAAAATCAACTTTTGTGTGTTTTTGTGGCCGTATTTTTACACTGAGACACGACACAGTATTTATTAAATGGACTCAAGTTGTTTTTATTGTTTCTTATTTAAAATAAACAAAGTAGTTCCGCGCGCGACGGGCCCATTTGGGCTTTGACTCCCCGAGTCGCTCGCGCGGAGACAGGACCCATGACGTCATCAACGATATCGCGCTCGGTCCGCGGCTTAGACCGAAAATGTTAACTTTGCACTTTTATATCTCGGTCAGTTTTAGAGATAAAAAAATAATAAAAACACAGTTGTTCTCGTAATTTTTTTATACGTATTTGTAGAATGTTTTGGCATATATAACAAAAAATTGTTTTCTTCTTCGTCCCATTCACAGACAACAGAGTTCAGCAGCCTACTATAGACTATGAATAATAAATACATTATCTGTATCGTGTCGTATAGATCGATCACTTCGTAACATGCATGGAATTTTCAATAAATTGTCAAAAGATTTAAACAAAACAAATAAACACCTAAAATTATAATAAAATGACACAACCGTCATTCAAGATAAAAAAAAATGACCTTGATTTTTATCTTGATTTTTATTGATACTGACAGTTTCTACATATGAAAAATGACAAAGTTTAGAAATAGGTACGTACGGTCTATAGTTCTGAGATCCGGGTCCGGTGTTAGTTAACACAATGGCGGACCAAGATGTCTGTGTGTGTGTGTGTATATAATGTACCCATAGATCTTTTATACTACCGTAGTAAAGATATATGAATGTACCGGATGTTGATGATAGAACGCTAGATTAAACGACATGGGATAAGATGATTTAAGTTTAGGTAGCACTAGTAACTATAGATATGGTTATATGGGCCTTTTGCAATTATGTCGGTGCTTTTTAATTTAATGACATGTTCATACATAACGGTGATTTTTAAACGATTACCTTTACATAAATGTAATTAAATTTCTTTTTACTAAGATTTAAGTACCTAACATACCTGCATAATACTAACAGTATATATCAATGCTTTTATCAGCTATACTTATCAATAGTAAACACGATAGAATGTAGTGACCTAGCTGCCTCAGACAGCGGGTCAGCTAGGATACATAAAAATATACCTATGTCTAATATTTATTGTATCAGCTCTGCATGTGTGATCTTAAATACTGACTCCGAACACATTCAACACACAAGGAGATGAACATCCTCTATAATTCCACACGTGGAACAGTTAGGAGAATCTGATATTTTCATTATGTGATTAAAATTAGCAAGAGGAATGTGTTCTGAGCGCAGTCTGTGCGCCGCAACAATCAGACATCTTTTAAGCTTACTATTTACAAACCAGGGCACACAATGAGGTTCACGTGAACTAGGTAGTAATATTGTAAGTGACCTTTCATATAGGTACATAACCCTTTTATTTTTTCATCTGCCCTATTTTGGAAGATTCTAAAAACTTTTGTATTAGTTATCATACATAGGTATACTTCTTTACACATTTTTTCTTTAATATATAATAGTAGGTACCTACCTAGAGATTAGCTATGAGATTAAGTAGGTATATCAATGAAAAAACTTTTTTTTGTTGCATACATAATATAATATTTGAATCTTAGGTACTAAGAAATAAAGTTTTGCTATAAATAATTTTAGCAAATAAACTGTTACAGCGATTCCTAGGAAGGTACATAAATAATATACCTAACCTAACTGATCAGTTAGGTAGATAGGTAGGTATTATACTAAAATTACAATTGTTAGACTTCCGTTCAAACTCACTCATTATTTTTTTCTGTCGTTTGCAATGGAATGACAGTTAAATTATGCGTAACAGAAAAACAAGGGTTTATTGGGTCGGGTACTTCACCAGGCTGGGGCGTACAAGTTACATTCATTGTTGTATTTTTTTGATCTACTTGTACTTCAGTGCTGGTAAGACTGAGAGCTGGAGGCTGACTTGGATCAATCAAAGGAGTTATAACAGTGCCGTTTACATTATCATTCACGTTTATTGGTGTTTCTGTAACGTTATTTTCTGCAGCTGTGTTTAAAAGAATTGAACATGGTATTGTAGTCATAAATTCCTGTCCAGATTTATTAACAACAGTTACAGTGCATTTAGTATTATCTGTAGCATTGTTATTATTATCAGATGTTTTTATATCAGCATCAGGCGTAAATGATGTAGCGATGGCGCATGGAATAGCTAACACTTCCGTTTTGTCGTCATTACTAATTGTTAAACTGCAATTCACTAAATCGGCTAACATAGAATTAGCTTCTAATGCAGTTTGATTATTATCGGGAGCAACAGCTACAGGCTGGCCTCTATTATCATAAATTACGGTATGATGACGATTTCCAGTAGATCTTGCTAAATTCCATAAAGCTAAACCAGTTAGGAGTGTACCAACTCCTGCACCCGCAATACCAACTCCAGTAAGAGCGCTACCTGAACGACTCATAGAACCTCTGTTGCCATAGCTTGCATAGTTCCCGAAATATCCAGGTGATTGTGATCCATATCCCGGCATTTGTTGGCCGTTGCTGGCATGGTAAGAAGGATGGCCACCATAGTTAGAGCCATAGTTCGAATAGGGAGGAGGTGGTTGTGGATGTTGGTAGTCGTTCCCATGGCTTTGATAAGATGCTCCATTGTAACCTGGATACGAAGGAGGTGCGCCAGCTCCTGAGTAGGGAGGTGGGGCAGCTGCTCCTGAGTAGGCAGGTGGGGCAGCTGCTCCTGAGTAGGCAGGTGGGGCAGCTGCTCCTGGGTAGGCCGGTTTGGCTGCTGCTCCTGGATAGGCAGGTGGGGCAGCTGCTCCTGAGTAGGGAGGTGGTACGCCTGAACCAGAAAGTGCGCTGCCCGGTTTTGAAGGATAGCTACTACCTTGTTGATTTGAGATTCCAGTGCCTGATTGTTGAGGGTAGCTGCTTCCAGGACTGCCAGACAAGCCATTTGATGCTGGATATGAATGACCGGATTGACCACTGCTTTGGACGCCAATTCCAACTTGTTTGTTACCAGAAAGTCCTGTGGGGCTGGAAGGATAAGAGTGACTAGTACCCGTCTGGGAAGTTTTAGGTTTCGATTGCTTGGCTCCTGTTTTTTCTTGCCATCCGAATAAAGACGGTTTCGGTGCAGGTTGTGGGTAACTGAGTGACGTAGGTGCAGGATGTGGATTATAACTAGTTCTTCTGCTCGTTCCACGCGCTGCACTCGAACCACCTCGACCACTTAAAGATCTTTTGCCATCGACATAGATCACTATGGCTAAAGTCAATAGAATCACTTTTAAATTCATTATTGTTATTCGCACATGAACTTGTTTTCCGTTAAGTTATTGACACAAAAGGGACACGTTAACACAAAGCAGTCGTCCGGCAGTCAATGTATGACACATTTAGTTTCTCGAACATTGGGAGTTAAGTGGCTAAGTGCTGGTAGGCATGATGTCGATTGGTTGGTCGCCCACCCTACTGCGCGTAATGTCAAGCTGAATAGGACCATACAAGACGCTTGGGACCTTTTTAAAATAAGTAGAAGTTAGTCTGAAATAACTGAACTAAAGCAAACACGCATGCTATGCTCTTTCGGGTAATCAATACAGGTAGGTTACTATGGGCAACGAAACTTGAAACATACTAAGGTCACTTTCTTAATACCTACCTACAAAATATTCATTTGTCTTCTGTGATTCTTAATGAATCTAGATTAGATATGAACTACAAGTACTAACCTACCTGTCCATTGAAAAATCATATTAGAAGAGGCCAATATCCTACCAAAAATCCATCCCGGTAGGAAAAATTCACTACTTTTTCCCCATTTTAAAATAGATAGACATATATCTATTTGCAAATGAACACACAACACAGAAAAAAAAGACGTGTGGCACTCGGGGACTGGCTATGCAATAGCTTAAAAATTTCAACAAAAATAACAAAAGTGCTAAAACAGCAGCAGCAAAATGATATCGACTCAGCATATCTACTGTTTTAGCAGCAAAAGCTGATATTCTGCCGAAGCCATTATGAGTCGAGCCGTTATATCCTGTGAGCAAACTGTCTAGGCCTATGAGGACATAGTTTAGGTAAAAATATATATCAATAAATATATATTTTTTAAAAATAAAGAATAGATTGGGTACATTGTGGATAATCTTTACATATTACGCAAATCAATTGAGGATACCAGAATAGGTGGTAGTCATAAACAAGTTTAAAATTTGGATTTGGATTTTGAAAATTTACTTGCGTTGCTGACTATACTTACCTAGAATAACGTACTACATAGGTAAAATAATTAACCCAGGAAGGTTTAATTACTTAACCTGTTCTGAGCTCGACGCATCCGTTTGATTACATTACACTGAATGAACTAAACAAACAGTGAAAAAATGCGTAGAATCGAGTCTCTGTGCACTATCTGCCATGGTTTCACGGTTCCTCTTATTACTACTCCTAGCTTATTTGTCCGATTAAAAAAAAAATCTGTATTGCTCTGGTCGAACTTGGTCGAGTTGACAATATTTGCCGTCGAAAAAACTTGAAAAGAGAGCAATACCGTTTCTATTTCAGTTCAACTAGAATAGTCCGGGAAATCTGAAACGTAGCATATTTTGGTGTAGGTACCTACACACATTATGTAGGTATTAAAATTTTATTAATAAAAATATTGCGGTAAAAAAATATTCTATTAGACAAAACATAACGTGACACCCAGGTGCTATTAGAGTTCAACTAGTGTGCGTGTTTATTTAGGTACCTAGCCTATGTTTGTCCCCCACATGCATGCTTGTGATGTTCCCACTGAACTCCGTAACGCCTTTGTATGAAACTTGGAATAATCGTAGATAGTTAGTGACTTGGATATCAAAATAAGGCAGCTTGTTTTTATCCAGGTACCTACCTACTACGCGAGCGAAGCCGCGGGTGAATGTTAGTTATTATTATTTACGAGCTATTCCGTAGGTACTCACTTTAAAGTTAAAAATTAGCGCTGGTGGCGCAGTAGAAGAAAGCTTACTTGTGACGCAAAAGATTGCGGGTTCAATTCCCGCCGCGAGATGTTTTTTTGTATCATCTGCAAATCATTTCTCTTGTTGGGTGTTTCCTATGTATAATTGCATTTCCAAAAATATGTGCTTATTTTGGGGCTAGATGATGTTAGCAATCAACATGATGATTGATGATGTTATGGTCCAGTATTGTTTATTTATATTTAACATAATGTTTAGGTACCAAACCTACGTGACATCTCACACACGGTCAAGTGATCTCAAACTTGGCAGAGCCTGTTATTATGGGTACCAAGAGTACCGGGACTGATAAACATACACAGATACATATAAAACACCCAACACAGATAAAAACATTAATGTTCACCACACAAATGTTTGTCCTGGGCGGTAATCGAACCCGCACATGCAGTTCAGAAGGCAGAGCTACTACCAACTGAGCAATGAGGCAAAGTATGTAGTACAAAATAGCGCGTAATAAAGTCACAGTGTCTAACACATTGGCGCGCTGTGGTGGAGGTGGTACTAGTCATAGAGAAATTATTAAGGTGACGATACATGTCAAACCTCCCTCTCGCTCGCACTATTCTACATTTTTGAAGATATAAAATCACTGAATGTAGGTACTTATGGAAAATAGCAAACCTTCACGGCCTAGAAAATAACATTACAAATATTTAGCAAAAATATCACGTTGAAAAAGTTTATAAATTTTATAAATAGGTACCTACATAGAATTATTCCCTCTCGCTCGCACTATTCTACATTTTTGAAGATAAAATCACTGAATGTAGGTACTTATGCAAAATAGCAAACCTTCACGGCCTAGAAAATAACAATACAAATATTCAGCAAAAATGTCACGTTGAAAAAGTTTATAAATTTTATAAATAAGTACCTACATAGAATTAAGTAATAATTTAAGTTTATGTGAAATATTTAAGTCCTCTCTCTAACTATTATAACCATTGTAGTGCCCATCAGGGTCCATATGAACTCACCTTTATACATTACTTTAAAATTTTTCTTTAATTATTCAATTTCTGGATCTAAATTAGACCGTAAAGCTATCGCAAAAGATCTTGGAATTTATTTTGATGAAGAACTAAACTTCAAAAGTCACTTTGACTATGTAATTGGCAAGAGCTACCGCCTCCTAGGATTTATCACCCGAATCACTAAAGAGTTCAAAAAACCTAACAGTGTTCTCTATCTGTTTAATAGCTTGATCAGATCTGTACTTGAGTATGGTAGCCCAATCTGGGGGGCTATTCACTAAGTCAGTTGTCCACCGAAATGATGAGCACCGAGGCTAGGTGTGCAACAAATATACGTCAAATGATTGATTTGGTATTCGCTAACTACAGTTGCCAACTAGGATGACGTCATCGGTGTGCTTCAGTAACGTTACACACTGGGGCGTCTGGGTGACGTCACAGTGTACAACGAATGCCTGTTAGTTGTGACAGTTTCTATCGATATTATATTTATTTGGTATTCCGTAACTAAAGTGGAGATCAAATTGGTAATCGACCTTCTTGGTATTAAGTCCTGCGAGAGACACTAGATTGTAGCAGTGTTTGGTAGCTGAGGGTGATAGGCACTGTACCAAACCGTGAGATAAAATAATATTATACCTTATTAGCATAAGTTATTTTATTATCTGAACACAATTTGTTCTTATAAAGCTAGAAACAGTAATGTACCGCTTTACTAAATCCTACATTGTGTGACTGGTAATGAAATATGAATATTGAACATTTACCTACGGGTCTAAAATTAAATAATAGTGCTACCTGTTATATCAGTTGCCCACCTCAATGTTTTGAACTGGGCTAGGCATAGATTTAGTAAAAAAAACCAACCTCTTTGGGGCTATGTGGCTAGAAGGTTGACTGCAGTTGCACACTGGGATGACGTCATCGGTGTACATCGAATATTTCTATCGAAATGGTATTCAGTATCCAAAGTGGAGATCAAATTGGTAGTCGATCTCCTTGGTGAAATGAATTGCGAAAGGAACTAGTTTCTAGCAGTGTTTAATGATTGGGAAGTGATCGGCACTATTATTCGACCGATTGTTGTGTGAGGTAGTCTATTAGAATTTGTTCTGTATTTACATTATTTGTATTTTGGTAGTACAATATTCATAAATAAATTGTATTGTCTGATTTTTAATAAAATTTAGTGTAATTGATTCTTTTTGATTCCTTGTTTACATTATTGATCATAAAATCATTAGGATTTTTGATTTATTTGCCTAGTTAGGTGAGCTATCTCCAACTACTGATGAAACAACTGGGTGCCGTAGGTTGGCTTTCTTGAAGAGGGCTGTTGCTGTTGTGCCCAGCCCACGTAATGATCATTGTCTGATTTTTAAGCTGGGATCAACTAATGTCATACACAGGGTTCACATTGAGATAATATGGGAATAAAAATGTGTAAACTTGTAATTTTCAATAAACTTAATGTGTAAATGGAATATACATATAGTCTAATCCAGTATTTATGTTAATCTTGCTTCCTTTTATAAACTAAAACAGAAATAGATTCAGAACAATAGCTTCATGAGCCCTTTAGAGGTAGATACTCTACCTAGCTAGCTAAATTGTCGTACCTATTTCAGTTTTCGCACTGAAACCTAACTCCTTTTAGCCTACCTACTTAGTCAAAACGCGAAGGTGCGTAGCGTTTAATTTCTCTGTGGCGAAGGTACGCTAATAATTAAAGATAGTCTATATTCCCATTTGGTTGGTGGTAAAATGGCTGTATTTTAATCAGTCGTATAACGTCGATAGAATACTAGAGACGTTCAGTGGCTTGCTGAAAGCCACCGTTGGTGTATCATCTCACATTTTCGTACGGAATACCGAATAAATGTTTTTTTCCGTTGCACACTCACTTCGGTTGCCCACCAAAGCTGTCAAATTTACGTTTGGCATTTCTTTGTTTACGTTTTTACTTTTACTCAAGTACGAGTAAAATTTTTCGTGGTTTGAGTAGATATAGAACCACCACACTGCACCACATCACACAAGCCACTGGGAGTACAGTAAACTGGGAGATAATACCCATAATCCCTACGTTGGGCACAGGTTCTCGTACCCGACACTGCTGCCCGTTGGCGGTCAGGGAATTTAGCTGTGCCGGCTTGCGCTATGCCGCATACAGCCGGCCGCCAGAGCCTCGTTAGTTAGTTATACAGCAGGATGCAACACGGGCAGGTGAGATTGGCTTGGATTCCAAAGATGGAGGTTGGAACCGCTTACACCCTCATATGGTTTAAGACTGAAGAACCACGTTTTATACTAGGTAGGCCTAGAAATTACCTAGGTACTCAAGACAACAAAGCAAACAAATCCGGCTTCTACAATACTTTTCTTAGCACTTTTCATCAGGGATTTCCAGTTGCATTCTTGCGGCTCCGTCTTCAGATCCTCGTCATTAAGGTGTCATGGCTTCATGTCAAATAATTTTGCATTGCCATCCGATTTCCAAATGCATGCAAAATAGCTCATTAACCTTAACCTGACAGTATACTTTTAGCGATGGGTAAAACTAATTAAAAGATAAAAATTTAAATATATTTAGATATTACTATATTTTCAGGTAAATACAACCTTAGTAAACCTAGGTACACCTTTTCCTGCTTCACGTCCTCGCCAGCAGAAGAAGTGCAAGTGTCTTACTAACCTCAGCCATCGCTTCCGGCGCCTTGCGTCGAGTTCTAACGGAAGAGTTTGGAAAAATCGAAGGGCAATGTCCCGGACAGGAGTGAGGTCGATAGGGAAGACTTCATCCTTGAGGAGAAGAGACGTCAACACTTCGACAGAAATTTGGCCCGCAACAAGCGTAGTACCGCCGCGATACACGCCGACTATCAAGATCTGCCTCTCCTGTTTTGATGAGACGACCAGGGTCGGTGTCAGGGGTCGGTCCGAATGTCACTTCAGAGGCTGAAGAGCAGTAGAAATATTGGTTTCAAGTCCTACTCTCCAGATTCTGGCAAAGCACATGGATGTAGGTACTCATGGATCCGAATTTCAGCCCAGTGATTTCAGCCAGCTATAGAGAAGTGGCACCGAAGCCGATAGAATAGCTATGGGCTTTTGTTATCATAGGTGCCTGAAATAAACGATTATGTAGTATCTTATTTATTTGTTTTAAAGTGAAATGGAGCGCTCACATAGATGGGTTACAAAACAGACTCGGGTCTGCAGCTTAGGCAGTAGCTAGGATCTTTTAACAAGGCTTATTACACCACGCAGTATTCAGTCTGTCTTAGCTAGACTGTCTCGCACTTAGCGTGGTGTAATAAGAGTAAGCCACTAAGTCAGTCATAGTAAATCTAGTTAGTCAGTAAGACAGTCTTACTAAGACAGACTGAATACCGCGTGGTGTAATAAGCCTTTTTCTAAAGTACAATCAGCTCTGTTAACTAGTTTATTTCAGCTACTTCCACAGCATTGTCTTACAGCATTTAATTGTGGCAAAATGTTGTAGATATCAAGACCATTTGACGACCTCTGTGGCGCAGTGGGCGAAGGTCCGCCTGGGACGCAGAAGGTTGCGGGTTCGATTCCCGCCGCGGGACAAATATTTGTATGTTCTGCAGATATTTGTCTCGGGTCTGGGTGTTTTTCATTACCAGTAGTCCGATAGTCGGACTACCGATCGGACTACCAGGCATAAACGTTTTCTATGTATGATATGTATGTATTTACAAAAAAAATATATATTTCAAAATTCAAAATTCAAAATTCAAAATTTATTTATTCAGTAGGAACTGTATAGTACACTTTGAAACGTAATTTTTTTTAATTTACCACCAATTCGTAACGTGACCAAACAGAGAAGAATTGGCAAGAAACTCTGCTTGGCTTATATTTTTTTAACGTCATTGTACTTAATATCTATTACATTGTTTTTGATGGAGTTGGAGGTAGTTTCATCCCAAGCTTTTTTGTCATCTAAATAATCAGATATTTTATAATAAGCTTTATTACATAGATTACGTTTAACAACATTTTTGAATTTATTTACAGATAAATTAATCACATAATTTGGGATTTTGTTAAAAAATCGTGCCATCCCTTTAAAAGATTGACTAACTTAATGGAGCCTTACAGTAGGAACAGCTATCATCATCATCATCAGCCTATAGCAGTCCACTGCTGGACATAGGCCTCCCCTAATGAGCGCCATTGCGCCCTGTCCTGAGCTCGACGCATCCAGCTTCTACCAGCAGCCTTTCGCAGATCGTCACCCCACCTGGCCGGAGGGCGTCCTACACTACGTTTGCCGAGCCGCGGTCTCCACTCAAGAACTCGTTTACCCCAACGGTTATCGGTTCTTCGGCAGATATGGCCAGCCCACTGCCACTTCAGTTTGCTAATTCTCTGAGCTATGTCGACAACTTTAGTTCTATGTCGGATAAACTCGTTACGGATTTTATCCTTCAGAGAAACCCCGAGCATAGCTCGTTCCATAGCTCGCTGAGCGACTTTAAACTGGTGGACTAGCCGTACTGTGAGTGTCCACGTTTCGGCTCCGTATGTCATGACGGGTAGGACGCACTGATTGAAAACTTTCGTTTTCAAACATTGCGGTATAGGTGACGAGAAAACTCGACGTAGTTTTCCAAATGCCGCCCAACCCAGCTGAATCCTCCTCTTGGCCTCCTTCTCGAAGTTGTTTCTACCCAACTGCAATATCTGCCCGAGGTATGTATACTCCGAAACAACTTCAATAAGGTGTCCATTAACGACGACAGGACTCGGATCAATTCGGTCATTGACCATAACTTTGGTCTTGTCCAAATTCATGCCGAGACCTATCTTTCGCGAGGCTGATGCTAGGCCGCAGGAACAGCTAGTTTATCTTTATTTCTAGTGTTAACATTATGATAGTCGCTATTTTTCTTGAACATGTTAATATGTTTTCGGACATACATTATGTTTTCATATATATATTGGCACGGCACTGTCATAACATTTATTTCTTTAAACTTAGTTCTAAGTGATTCTCTGGGGCCCATATTATAAATTGCACGAACAGCCCTCTTCTGCAACACAAATATGGTGTTGATATCTGCAGCATTCCCCCACAACAAAATGCCGTACGACATAATGCTATGGAAGTAGCTGAAATAAACCAGTCTAGCCGTTTCTACGTCAGTAAGTTGACGGATTCTTTTGACTGCGTATGCTGCAGAACTGAGTCTGTTCGACAACCCATCTATGTGAGCGCCCCATTGAAGCTTATTATCTAAAGTTATGCCTAAAAATACAGTACTGTCCACAAGATTTAGATCTTCATCTTTTATTTTAATCTTAGGTTTAACTTGTTTAACATTTAGTAATATAAATCTTATACATTTTGTTTTAGTCTCGTTCAGTAATAAATTATTTACATCGAACCAGTTAACAACTTTCGCTATTGCATTGTTCACGTCGTCAAAATTGGTCTGCCGTCGCTTTAATTTAAATAAAAGTGACGTGTCATCCGCAAACAATACAATTTCGTGGTTGTCTCTCACAAGTTGAGGTAGGTCGTTGATGTAAATTAAAAATAAAAATGGTCCAAGTATTGACCCTTGCGGAACACCCATTTTTACTACAGATCCCGGAGAACATTTTCCATTTACGTCTACTTTCTGTATTCTGTCAGATAGGTAAGAAATGAGAAGGGCTAAAGCCATACCCCTGACGCCATAGTGATCTAGTTTCCTGATTAATGTTTCATGGTGTACGCAGTCAAATGCCTTAGACAAATCACTTATTTATTTATATTTATATTTATATTTTTTATGTATTTATTTATATTTATGTAATTTATCAATCATGTGGTTCCCATAACACAAGCTCTGCTTAGTTTGGGGCTATATGATGCTGTATAATGTGTCCAGCATTATTTATGTATTTATTTATATTATTTTGTGCTGCAGAAGACGGCTGTTCGTTCATTGAGCAATTACTTTGCTAGGCTAGCGAAATAATGATTGAAACACTTTGTCTTCAAAAACAATATTTTATTGCTCCTTACTTATTAATAAGCGAACACACAGGTAAGTAATTAGAGGACGGAAGGTAGTCCACCAATTCAGGTAGCTAAGCGCGGCACTTAGCTACAGCTATCAAAATAATCTTAGATTGGTGTTCCAGTTATAAATGTGAAACTTTGTTTGGTTGGATGTATGTAGTCGAGGGACTAGTTTTAGTCGTTTTCTTGTCCCGCGAGTATTCTTTCGATTGCAGACGCGATACTCTCCAGCGCAGCGCAGCCATTTGACACTCTTCAACCTTGAAACGATTCCACTCTAGATCGTAGGCCCAAAGCAACGGGATAGTCTCCCATTTTGAAGAACTATAAAAACAAAATATGTGTTAAATGATAATAATATAATAATTAATTGTGGATGTAGAGATCCAAAGATCTTGCTCAGTCGCGCTTACTGGAAAAGGCATAAGTCCAGCAGTGAGTTACCTAGGTATTTTTATATTATGACGTTCATTATGGACCAGTGGCCTAGCCAACACTAAATTGCATTCCGATTTTGGTTTTTAGAAATGAAAATATGGAAGAGACATCCTCTTTGAGGTAAGGGACGTATAGCCAGCTGAGACGCAAGAGGAAGAGGTTGCGGGATCGATTTCCTCTGCAAGACAATGTTTCCATTATCTGCAAATTTTTTTGTTCCGGGTCTGGGTGTTGTGGTGGGTGGACTCGTAGTTTCGGATACCCACGAGAAGAGAAGGATTTGATACACAGGAGAATATGATTGTGTTAGGGTGAAGCAATGCTATGTTTCTATCTGCCTGTTGGGTGTTTCTTTATAATGTTTACTTTATACTTAGCTAAATGTGATAAGCAGTACCTGTGTAAGCCCATTTATAGTAGGTATTATTAAGTCTTATTATTTATAAATCATTTTTCACAATACAATCACTTTCCTTTTATTGAAATCACACAAAAAAATGACTTTCATGCCGTCAAACGATTGTCAAAACTCAAATTAATTTGTCTATGCTCAAAAATATTATCGATAAAACAATAGAGACGTCCAGTGATTTTCTGAAAGGCACCCATACACATCGACTGTAGTGAATACCAAATAAATTATTGTTTCAGTTGTCCACTCATTTCGGTTGCCAACCGAGAGTCGGTTGCACACTGAGCTGTCAATTTTACTAAATAGGGGGGCTGGTCGCCATATTATGAAATCCGAGCAGGATAGAAAGCGTCCAGAACAAATGCCTTAAAATCCTTTCGTATCGACAAAACATAGGCCGCTCACTTAAAGGTTACGAAAATAGGCTTAATCACTTTAAAGTAGCCACTCTATCTACTCGTAGGGAATACATCAACCTCATACACCTCCACAAAATTCTTCACTCTGTCATAGATTGTCCCATTTTAACTTCATCTATCAACATTAATACTTACCACAAAGTCAAAGTCAAAGTTATTTATTGCGTTCATGTGTAGGTACAAAAAGTTCTTATATATAATATATGTATCAACATGAGCCCAGGAAGGGCATGGCAACATTTAGGTTTACCTATGTAATAGGTACTTTTATACAGTTTTTTATGCAAGTATTAAATTTAGTTTTAAACTTTTATTATAAAAGTTATTTACAGCTTATTCCTTTAATACTAATAATAATATAATATCTACCTATATAATACCCATCTGCTGCTTCTATTAATCATTTTCTTCAAATTATAAATAATTAAGTTATGTATCACAATTTTGCAAGAAAAAAAAAAAACAATAAAACATTTAATATTTCGAATAACATTGCTAATATGTTACTACCACACTCTTTACATACAAATTATGGAAAGTAATAATAAAACAATAATAAAGTGAACATTTTAACATTTTTGTAAAACATATACCTAGCTTATTTATCATCAAAAAACTCTTGCAACGAGTAGAAACTATTTTGAATTAGGTAATTTTTTAAAAGTGTTTTAAATTTATGAAGGTTTTCTTCGTTTAGAATGACTTGGGGAATGTTATTATAAATCTTGATTGCCATGGCGTGAGTACCAGAATGAAATATTTTAAGATTAGAAAATGGAATAGCTAATTTTGTTTGGGGTCGTAAATTTTGTGGCCTGGAGTATTTTTCAAAGAAATTCATTTTTTTTTTTACAAATAGTCCTATTTCTAGTATATAAAACCAGTTAATGTTAAGTTTTCTTTTATGAAGTATGGTTTGTAGCTCTCTATTGTATCCAGGTTGTAAATTATTCTTAGGCATCTTTTTTGAAGAACAAACAGTTTCATGGCATCAGTGCTATTGCCCCATAAGGTTATGCCATATTGAAGCCAAGCATTTGCATATGCATAGTATGCAGCGGTAGCTGTTTTTACATCTGTTGTTTTCTTTAGTTCATAGAGAGCGTATGTGAATCTTGAAAGTTTGGAAGAAATTTTTTTGATGTGGTTTTTCCAATTTATAAACGAGTCTATTTGTATTCCTAGAAGAGGATAGGTGTCAACAAGTTCTAACAAGTTATTTTGATATTTATAATTAATAGATAATGGTTTTTTTTGGTACGGATAAAATTGTATAAGTTTTGTCTTCTTTAAATTTAACTGAAGGTTGTGTTCCTCAAGCCATTCTACGATTTTTAGGATGGTAGTATTTAAATGTTCTTTTAGGTTACAGCCAGATTTGCTAGGGATTACTATGGATATATCATCTGCAAAAAGAGTACAGTGATAGTCTATAATTTTAGGGAGATCATTTATATATATTAGAAAAAGTATGCATCCGAGGACGCTGCCTTGAGGTATTGATTGGTTGACAATTTGTTTTTGTGATTTTATATTTTTGATGTATCCTGTAGAGTAGTCGAAATGCTCAACTTCAACATATTGTTGCCGATCCCTAAGGTAAGAAACAAACCAATTGTATACAAGGCCTCTAACACCTATACCGTAAAGTTTATTTAATAAAATGTTATATGTGACTCTATCATAGGCTTTGCTCATATCTAACAGAATTCCAATGGCATATTTTTTGTCATTTATTATTTTTAAAATTTCATGTATGTGTTTATAGACAGCTAAGGATGTTGATCTTTTTTTTCTAAATCCATTCTGAGAGTCGTTAAATATTTTAAATTTTTCACAAAATGAGTAAAGGCGGGTTGACATCGCGCTTTCATAAATTTTGGAGAAAGTCGGTAATAGTGCTATTGGTCGGTAGTTGTTAAGATCACTGTGATCTTTTTTTTTATGTAGAGGTTTTATTACTGAAATTTTTAACAAGTCTGGAACAATTCCCTCTGTAAAAGATTGATTAATCAGAAATGATAGAGGTGGGGCTAATTCTTGTGTGCATTTTTTAATAAGCGTAGGTGGCAGTTCGTCGTATCCAAAACTTCGTTTGTTTTTCAATGTGCGAATAATTTGAACAATTTCTTTTTCAGTGACTGGTTGTAAGTACATTGAATTTTTAGAAGGGGTTATGACAGGACGACCAACTGTTTTTTGTAGCAAATCGCTGTCTCCTACTGATAAGAAAAAGTTATTAAATGAATTTGCTACTTCATTTGGATCCTCTGTGAGCTTATTGTTTACTTTAAGTTCTAAGTTTTTCCTATTTTTTTGTGATAATTTATTTGTTTGCTCTTTTACTATATGCCACATTGCTTTTACTATGTTATCTGAGTTTTTAATTTTCTTTATGTTTTGAAGCTTTTTTGATGTAATTACAGTTTTTTTTTAGGATTCTCGCATATTGTTTGTAGTTTTTATTTATTATAGGATTATCCAACCACAGATCCCGGAGCCCATCAACTTTTGCTTTAAGCGTATATAAAAACAATGCCTCTTTTAATAATCCTCTTCCTCGAATGTGTCGTCTATGTAACAAGTTGGCTCCATCTAGAGATTTGGATATCTTTGACCCTAGGTTAAATAAGTTTAAACGATGTGTCCGTAGAACTTTGCTATTACCTTGTTTATATAACGTTAAATAATTTCCTCGTTTTTTTAATGTTTTTTGGTTAATTTAATTTGTAAGTTTGCAACACTCTAAAGATGTTATGTTCACATAATTGATTACTAATCTAGATCTAAACATATAAGGTAAACAATGTTTTAAACTAACTCGATTGTAATCTGATTTGTGAAATCAATAAATAAAATAAAAAAAAATACCACCTGTATATTACCTACTTACTTACATATGGAAACAATAAAAATATTGAGTATTGAGTATTGAGAACCCAACACGTTTTCCTACCAAAAAAATTGCATCGAAATTGATCACATTGGTGCATGTTTTTTTGGTAAGAAAGCGTGATAGAATCAAAATGATATTATTGATGAACCTTTGTATTGTTATTTTCTAGGCCGTGAAGGTTTGCTATTTTGCATACCTAACGATATTCAGTGATTTTATATCTTCAAAAATGTTGAATAGTGCGAGCGAGAGGGAGGTTTGACATGGTATAGTCGCCTAAATAGGATGGTAGTGGCCATAGTCATAGTCAAAGTCATAGTGTTAAGCAAATTGTTTAATGAAGCACTTTTAAAATACTCTGGATTTTATAGAATATTCACAGATGGTTCAAAAGATTTGAATAGTGACAGTGTTGGGGCTGCTTTTTTTGATGAGATGAATGAATATCATATGAAATTTAAAATTGATAACAATGTATCTATAATGCACGCGGAACTTATCGCGATCGCTGAAGCTTTGTCGTATGTGGCATCTATTTCTGCAGATAAAGTAGTTATCTTTTCTGATTCTAAAAGTACTCTGCAACATTTGTCACGTTGCACTACGACTTTTCTATGAGTACCCATAGCTTACACCATTCTAAAATTAATCTTACAGATATCGTCTAATTCCGGAAAATTGATTATTTTGCAGTGGATTCCATCACATTCAGGAATAATCGGTAGTGATAAAGCTGATTTGCTGGCCAAACAAGCATGTAGTGATGGCGTTGATTTTCAGGTAAATCCCTCCTACAATGATTATGATTACGCATACAAAGTTAGAAATATATGTTACGACCTATGGAAAGAATATTTCAACGAACGGTCTCTCACAAAGGGCATATGGTATAAGTATAAGACTATCGTTCCTCGACCATTTAGAGGTCCATGGATTGATAATAGCATACTAGATAGACAAGATTTGGTCATATTACTTCGATTGAGATCCGGACACATTCCATTAAACAAGTTTGCTTATCTCATGCGTAAGGCTGATTCTCCTCTATGTGATTCATGCAAAAAACCCGAAGATGTCTATCACATTTTAATGGAATGTGTCCGTAATGAAAGCCTTAGATGCATCCTTTTTAGAGACAGTTCCATTGGATTATGTAACTCAATTCTTACTTTGCCTTACTCAGATGATGTCAAGATGGTACTAGACCTTGTGAAATTTGGTATAAAATTAAGTTGTTAAGATAGTAGTTTGAGTTTATTTTTTTTGTAACTTTTTTATATACATAAACTGTTTATTTTAGTAATCATTGAGCGGCATATTCGCTAAGCGAAAAAGCTCAAATAAAGGAGAAAAAAAAAGTCATAGTGGTATTCAGTTGTGTGTGATTGCGCGGAAGTTGAAAGACACATCTCTTTTTGAAGTTACTCCTATGGATTTACACAGACGCGGCCACAGAACAACAAAACAACATACTACCTACCAAGGAGGTTACTCGAAGTACTACTTAAAACTCCATGCTACCTGGGTATTCAGTAAGGGTAATCGAGTGACGCGGAGCGTGCCACAACTTTGAACTTTTTAGCTCACAATTTTATATACTGCGGACACCATTAATAAACGTTGTCACGGTCCTGCCATAAGATGGGCTAACAAGATTTATTTAGAAAATAAAAAAATCCATTACATAGTTGGTGCAGGGTGCAGGCTTACAACGCAAACAGCTTCGTGAAAAGCAGTAAAAGATTAATCAGTAACTTGCAGACCAAGAAGACAAATTTCTAAAGAAATAATAGGAGTATTTTTTCACCTAAATCACTAAAAACCTATTGGCTAGTAATGCTCCTTGAAAAAACAAGCAATCCAACGATAACATCGGATGTCTTGTCACTCTCTTAACTGAACTGACATGAATACTGCGTACACATACACTCAACGGTGACGTGTGGGCGCTTGTAGGGATGAAATAAATATATTTGTACAATGATATACATATTATACTCCTTGCTCGTAGGCTATTCGTTCTCAACGAACTTACTACGAGGTAGCTTGTGTCGGCGCTCGTAGCATGGTATCAATATATTTGCACTCCCCTGGCCAGTCGGAAAGCCGCCGGCATCTAGACAGGGCAATCATACTGGGTGACATAGAGGGCGCCGGTCCCGAGTTGCATACATTTTGAATGTATGCAAAACATAAGTTTCAGGGCTAGCATGGCTGGTTGCGCATACACCGCATCGCGCGCGCGTCGCCCGTCTCACAGCTCCAAAAACCCGTCCGTAAGCATAGTTGTTATGTCAGAACGGCGCCGCATACAGGAAAACGATTAGGTACCATGATTTTTTTTCCGGTAAAAAAATTGCCACGGGCTTAATTAGAATGTGGGGCGGAGAAGATCAATGAGTATAGTAATAGAGAAGACAAAGAATTTTTTGCTAATTGTTTTATTATAAAGCCGCACTAGTTTTAAAATAATATGACTTGGCTAAAAATTGACAACCTGAATAAAACTCGAAAGAACTGGAGAAAGAAAAACACTAAAACATTGTACAAAATAATACTGGCGACATCGTAGAATGGTCAGAAAACTTTAGCCTGCCAAAATTAGGCAAAGAAACAAAAAGAAGTCACTGAAATGTTGAAAATGAAAAAATATTTATTTCGTCAACTTAAAAAAACGTATTACATTACGGTTTGAAGTCTTCTTTTATATAAATATTTGCTTGTGTTATGAGATTTTCGCCCTTCTATACCTATTTACATTATTTTATAAGTTGGCAAGTATGTACCTAAATAATAAAACGTAATTTTAAAGAAATATAATAATCTATGTTTACATTCCTAAGTTACCTAAACATACATACATTAAGAGCACCTACGCAAGAATGTTGGTTAGTGTGTAGTGTGGTGTCTGTGTAATAGCGAGGGTGTGTATGAGTGTAGGTGTGGGTTATCCTGTTCCTCCCAGGGTCTTAGGAGTCTGGTCATCACAGGAATAACCCACGGTGTGTATAGTGCGTGTTTGTGTGTATATTTTTTAGACTTTATTTGTTTTATGACAATTAATACATTAGTAATAAAAGATAATACTTGATTGAAAATGGCGCATATGACGTGTGCTGTAGTAATTTGAAAACATCATTTCACACAAACAAACATCTTACTTCATCAATTTCCATACGCAGAAGAAAGGTAAATAAACATCATAGGTACTTATATTATATAGGTACTATATTCTATACATATTATTTTTTTTTTATTTAGGTTACATTATTGTTTATGTTTCATATTGATGCTGGCTGATGTTTATCCCAAAACAAATAAATAAATTATTAAATATGGTTTGCTTGTGACAGCCCTGGCTTTCCTTCACTTTCGTGCCGTTTACCGCGAGATCAAAGGCGTCGGACTACTGTATGAAACTACTGTGCTCTAAGTCAGTCGATATTACTCGATATCGATCCACATCTTTTTTTTTCTACAGGTTGGACTTGTGAGGTGCCTAAAGCCAAGCAACGCATGCTTGACGTTTACATTTTTTTTCTATTCTCTCAGATTGTCTCGTTCATTCATTTCATTTGATTGATTATCTTGATTTTTATTTTAATCTGTGGCTCATTCATTTTATTTCCTTCCTCTGATATTGATGTGATGTGATGGCAAAAAAAACTAAAACGTACCTAGAATTACGTACAAAGAACTATAATTAATGTTAAATGGTAATAATCCTAACGTAACACGTAAGAAAGATGTTTTAAGTACTTACTAACTTCTTGTACAAAGTTTCTGTCTACATTTCGTTATGCCAATCACGATGCGAATAAATTAAAAATATTTGCGAAGAATGTCTGAAAGGAAAGGCACTAAAGCTCTAGAGCTATGGTGCAAGCGGCTGATAAAGGATTGTCCTGACATAAGGATAGAAAATATGACAACATCCTGGAGAGACGGAATGGCATTTTGTGCTCTGGTCCACCACTTCAGGCCTGATCTGATGTAAGTACCTAAATAATACTACCTGTAACTTTACCTAGGGTACCTATATATTATAATGGCATGTACCTAGTTACCTGTATATAATGTTCCATTTTATTCTGATAGATTTAGCTGTTCAAAATTTAATTGCTTCGACTGCTGGGGGGTTATAGTTTTAAATGTTTGAAAAGTTTCTGAATTTTATTCCGATGGGCTATGATCTCAAAATATTCTGAATGATGTAACAAAATAATTTTTACAGTCTTGTGTGCAGAGCACATAAAATTCAATAACAAGCTTTAATATTAAAAATAATACATTTATTTTAGCACAACAATAGATCCTTAATAGTTATTAGACTTAAAATAATAATATTAGTAACAATATGCAAGTGTATATAAGTAAGTAATTAGCACTGTGCTTGTAGGTACAATGATAGAATTGATTCCATCATTATCTGAACAGTGTTTGAAAAAGGGGTTATCCCATTTATCTGGTATTGTCATTAGGATGGTTAATAATAACTTTTATTTTGTATTTTTTCTCTTTTAATTACATTCCTGTTTATTACTTTTTTTTCCTTTCCCTGACAGATGGTCAAAGTTCAGGACATGTCAGGAAAGTAACCTTATGCTCAATTTTGACTGACTGATTTGACTAGTTTCATTTTAAAAGTATGAAAATACCTTTGCAGATAGCTCAGACTAAGAGCCCTTAAAACCACTTAATAATATTATTAACTGACCTCTAACGTGTGCAGTGCACTTATGATACTATGATGGTACCATAAACCTAATATAATTTATTTTATATTTCTGGGTCTCAAAATACATGAATGATGCCATCCTTCTCTACCTCCATTTTTTTATTTCAGTGATATGTCAAAGTTAGAGCGTGATAATATATATGAAAATAATCAATTAGCATTCAGTGTTGCGGAGAAGTTCTTAGGCATTCCTGCCCTTTTGGACCCTGAGGATATGGTTGAAAATGATGTGCCTGACAGATTATCCGTTTTGACTTACTTGTCTCAGTTTTATCAAAGACTTGGTCATACTGGTAAGTTGATTTAATTAATGAGAAAAGATACATGATACTTCCATACTGGATTACTAACATTGATAGATTGGCCCCTGTTCGTTGTTCATAGTTCATACCCTTATTGGGAAGTGTAATTGGATTATCTTCTTCTTCGCTTCTTCGCATGTCAATAATAGGCTAGATGCCTGAAAAATTCTAATTACTCCATCATTTACATTATCAAAAAATATTGGACATATTTTTTCTTTTATCAATTAAACTAAAAATGACAAAGATATAGTGCGTTGAAGTTCCGCTTGACGTCACGGGTAAATACACTTTTTACATACAAGTGACGTCATGAGCCCCCACTCCCGAACTTTGACGCTCTATATCTTTGTCGATTTCCATTGATTTTAAAAAGAAAAAAATACCTGTCCAATATTTTTTGATAATCTTATTGACGGACTAATTAGAATTATTATTTTTCTACCCAGGCATCATCCCTATTCAAAACCACATTATGTTTTAAAATTGGTTTGGACCATAAAGTTGTCAACAAATTAGTATAGTGGTTGGCTTATTGAACTCATTAACTTTAGACATTAATTTTCACAATTTGAATACTTAAATGAAATTTATTTTACAGTTACCACTAAAGTATCTGAAAGTGAATCTAAAATAGCATCAGAGGCAGCTGAACCTTCAGTACGTATAAATTCTTAATTATTGTGAGCATATATCTTTCTTTTATATTTGTGTTTTGTGTGTGCAAATGCTTTTGTTTTTTGTAATTTCTAAGCATGAAATGTTTTTTTTAAATACTTTCTTATCACTTCATAGGCACCCATAAAATTTGGCAAGACTGGCTTAGACAAATGCACGGTATGTGGCCTGCCCGTCTACCTGGCACAACGTCTTATGGTGTCCCACAAACTTTATCACAGGAGATGTTTCCGGTGCTCAAAATGTTCTGGACACTTAAACCCTAAAAACTACCATGTTGTCGAAGGATCTGACTTTCTATGTGATAGCTGTAAAAATGATAAGACTATGATTAAATATCTCAATAATAATGATCAAGATCAAATGGGAATGTTAGCAATTGGAGATTATTTACCAACTGAAAAAGTATATCTACCTAGTAAAGATGTTGTTGGTTCCAAACAGTCACCAAGACCTACATCTATTCTTGGTGAGTATAATAAAGAATTATTCCCAATCATCATAATTATCTGATTATATTTATGTTCACAATACAATATTTAACAGGGTGAAAATGTTTTGACCTTGCACCTACACCTTCACACTTTAAATTATCTGGGAATTTCGTAAAAATATTGTTATTGCATGTAACATGGAATTGAATTGGATTGGAATGCTAGAGACACAAGTACCTTCTTACTTTAAATGCTAAGCAGGCTGTTGCACTTTTGGGGATGTGTGCGCTCGCAATCAAAGTGTTAAAACAATAACTATTGGCACCTGGCGCTACTTAATCAGTTATAAAGACATATTTTCTGCAGTAATATCTCTTAAAATTGTTCCTGATTAATGAGTATGAAACAGTTCTAATTCTTCAGGGAATAGTGTCTAACATCGTAAGAAACTAGTTATTTCTGTGAAAATAAGTGGGTCAATTCATGGGTGGTTTAAATATACATACTTTCCTATTCTTACTTTTATGCCTTTCTATGAAGCTTGTATGTTACTGTAATGTTATTGTATTACCTATCTAATCTTTAAAGATTTGGTTTATCTAATTTAACTGGCCATGTCGTCTTACGAGTATAGTAGTTATCTTAGGTACGAAAACTATCTACAGTATATGTTTTCTAATATTTAATACATTTTGTATATTATTGGTACATAGTATAAAGATTAATTTTTTTTCTAGATAAAATAAATATGTTTGAAAAAAATACGAATACTGATATGAATAGTAAAATAGCGAATGTTTCTTCAAAAGACGACCTTAATACTAGATTTAAGGACCTTAGTAGTAATAATGAAACACACAGTGAAACTGACTGTAAACAAGTGTCAGATATTAGAAATTCTAGTATCGAAGATGAAAGTCAACAGCACAAAGATAACTCAATAAAATTACAAGATAATATAAGTGAAAGTTTAGAGCATACAAATACAGATTCTATAAAACTACAAGGTAAATTGAACGATAGTAGTAACTCAATCAATGAAAGTTCGCTTAGCAAAAATATTCCAGAAAAAAATTACAAAAGCAACATAGAAAAGTTTAATTTCCTCCAAACACAACTTTCGGATAGCACAATAGATATCAAGGATGAACAAATTAAATCATTTGAGAAAAATAAGCACAAAGAAAAACCCAACAATGAAATTGATAATGATGACAAAATGAAAGAGGAACGTAAAAACTCTGTTGGTGTACTAAAAGAGGACCGTAATGTCACAGATGATATTAGAATATCTAAAATACCTACAATAAATCCCATAGGAGTTGAAAAAGAACCCGAAGAGACGAATAAAATTGAACAGGATATAAAGATAAGTGTTCCTCCTAGACGAAAAAAGCAAAATGTGTCTGAGAAAAATAATAAAGCTAAAGTTGAAAAGCAATATCCAGATCACCTGAATCCATTTTCGGACGACGAAGAGGAGGTATGTTATTAAATATTCAACCATTATAAAATTGTAGACAAAGTAGACCTACCTACCTAACACAGGCTGGTTGCACATTTTCTTGAATAAGCAAGAATTATTTAAGCAACCCTCCGCCCGGTTACTACTTGGATGGGTGACCGTTGAGTGTCATTTAGATTGAGCACTTTCGTGCTTCTGGACGCACGTTAAGATGTTGATCCCCGCTTTTTCAATCATTAAGCCATGTCGGAGGCCTTTGGGCGGCCTAAAAACTCCGACACCAGAGTTGGCCACTAACTCATACAAAGAAGGAATTAAATAAGTTAAAGTCACGATTAACAGCGGCTACACACTTTCTCATTAAGCCAGCCATAAAAAATTGCAAAAAATAAGTTTCGAACAAAGTTGGATCTTATCATAACTTGTAGCATTTCAACAATATATTTTTAACAGGGGAATAATCAGTCATCCCAGAAGACCAGTACAAACCCTTTTGGCAGCAGCGGCGAGGAAGATGATGACGTGCCTCCTATACAGTCGCCTCCGAAAATATCAGCCATCAATACATCAACACCTGTGTAAGAGACCATTTCTTGTTACAATTTTCCCAATAGTTACTTGTTTGAACATATGTGAGCCAAGTATTCATAAGATCACGTTTAATTTCAGAAAACGACTGATCGCCGTAAATCCGTTTTGGTCTGATGGCGAAGAACCGTCCTCGGATGAAGAAGACATAAATAGCAAAAGGTATTTATTAAACAGAACAATGTCTAGCAGAAGCGTTTTCTTTTATTTATTTGGATGCGCTTTTTGAGTATTATTAGCTCATGCAAATGCTGAGCTTCAAAGTTATGAGATAGTAAAAGATCATAAAGATAAATTAGCAGGTGTAACAAAGTTGACGACTTCTGTGGCGCAGGTGGCAGGTTGAGACGCATAAGGTTGCGGGTTCGATTCCCACCGCGAGACGAATGATACTTATGTTCTGTAAATGTTTGTGTTGGCTCTGGGTTTTTTATGTATGTTAGTATAATATTTTATGTAAAAAATAAGTATTTACAAAAAAGACTGAGTATGAGTGAAAGAAGTGAGTACAGAGTTGACAGCCGATAGGAGTGAATGGAGAAAGAAAAGATGTTGTGCCGACCCCACCTAGAGTGGGATAAGGGTAGGGAAATGATCTAGTATTTACAAAAAAAAAAATGTAAGTAGTTTATAAGTGATAGTGTCCAGCATTATTTATTTATATAAAGTAACAAGAGTGGTGGGAGGTAGCTCGGGACAGAGATGTTTGGAAGTCTATGGAGACCTTTGCCCAGCAGTGGGACGATAAAGGTAAAAAAAAATCTTCCCTCCAACTAACGTACGTAACAATGATATTTCGTGTTCAAACAGCTCAAAGAGTGCATATACGTCAATGGGCGCGAGTACTTCACATCCAGCTTCAGGGACGCCTCGACGCATAAAGCCGAAGGCACCGCTGCCGCCCATCATCACCATCGCGGAATCGTCTCGCTCGCAAGCCACGTCTATGGACGACGTAGCCAGCATATCCTCGTTCAGCTCCTACAACTCCACCTTCAACTCGGAACAGGTAAGATTATTAACAGGTATGATTTAGGTGTGTTTAAGTGATATAGTTATTACATTATTTGCCCGCTAAACCATCTATGGACAGCTTTTACAACACCAGAACAGGTACTTTACTCAGAACAGGTAAGGTTATGATTTAGGTGATATACTTACTACATATTTGCATGCCAAACCGTCTTATTATTTTTCGTTTACTCACTTTGATCAGTGCCTCAAAGAATCTGGTAAGATATTGATGCACCACTTCTTTGGCCACTGGCACACCTATAATGCAGTGTTTGTCCGCATTCCAATGTGTTTATTATTTCATTTTCATGTTTTGATTTTTCTGTGTAATATCCTTATTATTCATTCATGTCATGTCAGTCACTTAAATAAATTTTACAAAATGGTAGTAACATCACTGTTTTTCCTTTTATAATAGATACCAACCTTCAAATCTAAATATATAAAATGGTAAACTGACTAACTGGGTATATCAAGGCACAGCGCAAACCGCTGGACCTAGAGACTTGAAATTTCGCAAATAAATACCTTTTATTAGTTTAAGCATCCACTAAGGAAGGATTTTTAGAAATTCCACCCTTAAGGGGTAAAATAGAGGATAAAAGTTTGTATGAAAGTCCGTCGGTTTCGTAGTACAAGATCTTCTAATTTTGTATTTAGTCTAGGCGATTGAAAATTAATATATACGTGTCTCAGCTTTTTTGATAATTCCATCCCCGAAGGGATCAAAAGGGCGATGAAGTTGTGTATCCCTTCATTTTCAAAGCAAAAATTACTAAATAGAAATAAAAACTACACAGTCGAAATCGTGGGCATAAGCTAGTTATACATATTTCCTGTGATCTTATGCCATCCCTGGGTTGCCGAGTAATTTAAAACTAAAACTAATCCTTGATTTTTAACTCCACAAGACACAATACAATTCCAAATCAAATGCATTCAAATCTGGTAACCATTGATGATCATTGTGTGATAATGTCGTCATCTACAAAACGCATTTTGTAATACAAACATCACGTTTCTCTGATACGACGTGAACAATATTTGCTCTGACTCTTGCAAAATTGTACATTATATTCTTACGAAATAGAGTTGCATTCTATACTAGGTGATTTTCCCTACAGTGTATCACTCGCTGACTAATATGGAAAATTAAATGCGCAGCAATTCTTTCAGAATAATCGTATGAATACATACAATACAATAATAGGTGTTACTGCTTATGTAACTTCAAGTCTTTACCCTACGCATCTCCTCTTTAGTTACTTTGGTAGCGAGGATAGTAAGTAGTACCGAAGATGCGGGAAGTATTATCATTGGCCTCGATGTCTAGTCTTGATTATTTGGTATGTAGTTGTTTTCGAACCTAGCAGACGATACGATAAAATATTGTAATTAAGTTCTTGACTTGAATCACACTTGAATCTAATATAATCCTGCTCTTGAGCTGCGTTTTATATTAATAATTATATTAATATTGCAGTATTGCTGGACACAATCACACATCATCATGTAGCCCTGCCTATACTAAGCAGAGCTTATGTATGGGAACAACTTACCAAACCATACAAACACTACAAAAGATTGCGAATCAAGTGACGGTAGTATTATATACTTTTGGATAAATTATTAGCAACTACCTACATGCAGTTATGGTTTGAGCGTTTGATAGGTCCTAATCTTTAATATTATAATATGAAGTACATTATTTTAATAATGTTTTTTGTATGCTCATTAGCTACTAGCCTAAACTTAATAAGAACTAGAAATTAAGTCTCATTTTAAGTGATCTGTTATTTGTTCTTATGAGAATAAACTCTTTAAACCGAACTTGGCTGATATACTTCATAAATATATTTTAGACACGAGAGAGAAATAATTGTAGATCATACAAATTTGTCTCGCGGCGGGAATAAAACCCGCAACCTTCTGCGCCTCAGACAGCACCCGCTTCACCACAGAGGTTGTAGTTTACAGCATGTGCTGCGCTGGCCTTCTATTAAAAGTTGTTGATGTGTGTGTCATGACACGATGCTGTGATATTTAGTGTCACAAATAGTTTCGCTGAATTCCCGCATGATAAGTCATAATCACAACTCTTTGATGTGTTCAGAGAACTCCTACCATGAGGAAGAAGGCCCCAGCACCAACTCCGCCGGACAGCCTCTCCGCGGTTTCTGAAGGCGGATCCTTGGACAAGGGAGTCGACTCGTCAGACCTTCGAAACGCATCGGGTTCAGAATGTAACGTTAATATGTTGATCCATTCAAATCAGATACCTACTTAGGAAACAGATTGATATTACGGGCGCGGGGCAAGAGGCTTAACTATCTCCTTCATGCCTCAAGTTGATGCGAGCACGTCATTATTACCTCGATGGGCACGTTTTAAAGATGCGTTACCTACATTGAAATACTTTGTTTAAGGTAGTGATTTCCACTTATTATCAGGTGGACCAAGTGCTTTTTCTATCTTCAAGTATTATAAAAAAGTACAGTTCAAAGAATTACATCATCATCGGCTGATGCCTATAGCAGTCCACACACATACATAGGCCTCCCCAATGAGCGCCATTGTACCCTGTCCTCAGCTCGACGCATCCAGCTTCTGCCAGCAGCCTTTCGCAGTGTCACTCCATCTAGCCGGAGGGTGTCCTACACTACGTTAGCCGATACGTGGTCTCCACTCAAGAAAATAATTTATGAAACTCTATTATTTTTAGGTGGAAAGAAAGCGAAGGGCCCAGCTCCTGGCCTCCCGTTGCCCGAGCGGCGCGAAGTGAAACTCCAGATGTCTCCGGAAGAGCTGCAAGTTCAACTGGACTTACTAGAGACGCAACAACTCGGGCTAGAGCGGCAGGGCGTTCTCATCGAGCGGATGATACGGGACAAGTGTGAGGGTAAACACATTCAATGCACTTTATTTCTCTATAGCGCACCTACTGCACCTTGCTTACTTGTTTCTGCTGGCATTTCTCGGAAAATCTGGGTACAAATCAAAGTAAATAAGATCAAGAGTGGTTAGTTTCCCTTTTTATTCGAAAGGTTTGATGTTGGTAAACAAAAAAAACTCATCTTTTCTTACCCGATTTAGTTTGAGTCAATTTGCAGCCACACACTTGTATAAGGCCACTAAGTATAGCAAGATTTTTAAAAAAATACTTTGTTTTGAACTTGTTATTCAAAGTCTATTCTGACTATATTTCCTAATATGAGTATATCATAAAGCGCGCTTATAGTTTCTCTTGCAGAGCCCGCTTTTTGATCTATAAAAGCAGTCTTATGTCAATCGCCTTCAAATAATTTAGACTATTCCTGTTATATTGCAAAGTAAAATTAATAAATAAATGAATATTTGGGGACAAAAATGCTTATGAGTTAAATAATTTTTCCCAGAATACATAATAGTGAGTACTAGATTCACTGAGCGAAGCTACTATGTCTTCGCAGGCAGCTAGTGTTGACCATAATTGGCAATTCTAGACACAGACTCGATCTTAATCTTGTATCTAAATAGACTTCAATTGGATAGTTGTTTTGAGTACATGAACTGTCCAATGAACAGAGGAAAAATACTATACATTACATAACGCACTGTTCATACTTAGTATCTATTTACTTCGCTAATGTAGGTCACACGAGATCTGAAATGAAGTATGTGAAACTTGAAAAATATAGAGCGCGTTACAACGATTATTATAAGAATAAAATAGGAACGAATATTACAGCGCCATATAATTTGGCGCACGTGAAGTTAGCTGTTTAGCTGCGCAATAGAACATTTGGGAACTAAATTCGCTTCTGCGACAGAAGCCTAACTTTAGATTCGCCAAGATATGTGGCACTGTAGGACATGTCATATCGTAAGTAAGTAAGCGTATCTTACAATTTTGGTCATTAAACAAGCGTAGATTCGTTTTTTTAAATATATTATATATATTATTTAGGTCTACCAACAGTTTTAACATGCTTACAAACTTTATTATAATGAAAATAAAATGATACTAGAACGAATAATAAGTTGTTATTGGCCAAAATTTTACGGTACGCTTACATACGAAGTCAAAAATGTGTGCTTCGGCTTTTTAGAGCGAAAACGAACAATTCAACCTGACATATCGTAAGAGTGACGAAAATTTTTGGCCAAAATGGTACGTCTACGGTACGAATACTTTTTCGCTAGTGCTCGTGATTGAGCCTCTGTACATTATTTTTACTCCGAGATAATAGATTGTTGTCTGTATAGGTGATGAAGCTTGCACCGCGCCCCAAGAGGAAGTAGAAGATTTAGTAATACAGCTCTGCGAGTTAGTCAATGAGAAAAACGATCTGTTCAGGAAACAGACTGAATTGATGTACATGTAAGTATTGTTTATTGTATTACCTTTGATTTAATTTTTTTTTTCTGAAGCGCTGGTGGCGAGGCTTACTTCGGTGTCCTTAGCAGATCATTTTGGTTGAGCATCACTCTGCTCGGTCACTACTTGGATGGGCGACTATTTAGTGGCATTTAGTACTGAGCCCGTCAGTGCTTCGGAAGGCACGTTGGCCCCGGTTTTTATGTTCGAACGCATACGAAAAAGAATGTTTTTTTACTGTAAATTGTATATTTTAATTACTATTGTAATTGTACTACAACTACAATACTACAATTACAATACAATTACTATTGTAATTGTATTACTATTATTATTGTAATTGTATATTTTAATTACACAAATTGAAAAAAAATGAAAAGTCTTTATTGACAGCCAACAAACAGTCTTAAATCTAAAAGCTTAACATGTAAATAATAAATAAAATAATAGGTACAAATAAATAAATAATTTACTTAGATAAATAAATAAGGTCGTAAATAGACATGTAGTTTGATTAATTAACTTGCTGATAGATAACAAGATGATAATTCATTTTTATAATTAGTTTAATTGGCGCAAGCCGTTCTAGTTATTAAGTCAATAAAGAAAAAACAACAATAAGTCAATAAACAATAATATCCACACTAGAAAAAATATCTGTATTATGGGTATGTATACAATTACCTTTTAGTTAGGGCCTTGGCTACGGTTGACGTTCATTATATTTAAATTATAATGTATAATTTGATTATATAAGTAATAGTACTTTATGTTAAATGTACTTACATAAGAAAATATAATATAGTTATTACATATGAATAATATGGGAAATAAATAAAAAGATAGGTATAATTGGTAGATAAACTTATACCTATGTTGGTAGGTATAAGTTTAACTAAATATAATAAATAGATTTTAGAATTTATTTATTTATTTTAATTTAGGCCATGGTTTCCAGAAGGTGTTCTGTGCAGTCAAATGTCAAGGTGACATACCAATTTGATAAGATGTATTTGGCTTTAGCCACGAAACATTGTTTTATGTCATAAGCTTTGGTGACTTTATTTGATGGAAGTTGAAACAAAAAGTGCGAAACGCTTAGCAAAAGTAGTATTAACAGGTATGCACATTAAGTTTGAAGATTCTGCTAGTGAGCATTTCTTGATAAAGGTTACTGCGAATAGTTGTTTCATGAACAGATAGAGTTGTTAAAAATAGGTTAAAATTATGTAAATATGTACCTCAGAGACTAAAATTATTCAGAGAAACATAATTAGCTAGTGTACCCTAAAAAATCTTTCAGACGGAGACAACAGAGATTGGAGCAAGAACAAGCCGATATTGAACATGAGATAAGGATAATACAATCAAGACCTGCTGTAAACAGAATTGATGCGGATAAGGTACAAAATATCGTACTTTTATTTTTTATTTTTTGTGTTCTTTGTGTGAAGGGCTCTTTTGGAGAAGTACTAACATGCCTAATTCTGCCGTTAGCAGCATTGCTGTGTTTCGGTTTCAAGAGAAGGTGCCAGTGTACGATGCTTATCATCACCTACATATATTTGTACGCAGGGCGTTGCTCAGAGCACGGTTAAACATCAGGTTGGCCATGGGCTTGTTCCATCTTCAGGTATCATAAAAATAACATTATTACATAAAAATAATATGATTGTTCCTATCGTAACCGCGAGCAATCACTATTATAGGCACGCGATCGTTAAAAGAACGTCTATTTTTAGTCATATTTGTCTATTTTAATCGTATTTGTGAACAAGAAAACAATTAAAATTGCATTATTGGTGTTCTGTGAGTCCATTCTAACAATTCCAACCATCAGCGCGCGATCAAGTCAGTAATACTATTGATAAAGACGTTTTTCGCAAAATTTTACGTAATAACCCAGCTGGTCAAGGAACAACCTATGTCTAATTCCGCCTTAATCTGTAGTTTTAGTCACGGAAGCATGGATTTGATTCGATTATGTAATTGTACAGGCACGTGAAGAACAGCTGGTGTCTCGGCTGGTGGAGATCGTCCGGCTGCGCGATGAGTTGGTGCAACAACTGGACGCGGAGAGACGACGCGAGCGACAGGAGGACCTTGCAATAGCCGCCTCTATCGCTAGCAAGAGAGGTAAATTCAATCATCCGCAAATAAACGCCTGTCTTGCGATCATCGTCACCAAACCAGGATTTTTTACAATGCACTTATTTAGCAAAACGGTCATAGAAGTTACTGATGTCGGCAAAGTGAGCCGCGTATTTTTGATGGATATCTTAATGAGACTATACAAAGAAAAAAACGAGGATTTAAAGATAGATAGATGGATAGATAACGATTAACAAAAAGAAAGATGACATTAGGAAACTGATTTCAACTGGCCATTAAATAATAAATATATAATTTTAGGTTCCATTCAATAAATAACCTACTCTTGCCGCACTTAACCGGTTAAAATTCTTTTAACGCTTTGATTGCTGAAAACACAAATGTGATTCCGCAAGGCCAGCAGCCAACATGCTAGTGTATAACGCTTTGGATTGCTGTAAACACAAATGTGATTCCGCAAGTGCTCGTCCTCCTCGTGCATGGCCAGCAACCAACGCGTTAATTGTTGTCCGAGTATTGCACCCCTGCACATTTCCTAGACATTACTTATTAGACTTAAAAGCTCTTAGATCCAAAATCAAATAATTATTATTTTATATCTTGCAGCCCAAAGAAATAGCGACGCTTCACTGAAATCGCCAGATGTAGCGGCGGCGCACAAAAAGAACAAAGTTAAAGACAAAGTTAAAAAACAACTGAAGAAAGCCAAGCACACCCTCTACTCGAAGAAGAAAGATGACTCTACTGAACGCAAAGAAGGCAAAACTGAAAAAGACAAATCTAAATAATCATAGCACGAATGTTTTTCTCATAAATAGCTATATATTATTAGGTATATTCCCGTTTCGATATTTATATATTTAGGTACTAAAAGTACTTAAGACTGAAACATTCCACTGAAGTTCTTAAAAATGTTGAATATGTAAAGCTTTTTTTTATGAATAAATAGGTACCTTCAAGTTCTTTATTCATAAGCAGGTATATTTATATAAGTTTTAGTTTGAGAGATGAAATGTTTATTGATCAAGTGACTGAAGCGAACAAAGATCTCCGAGACGACAAGACATTTTGCCTTTGTATGTTTTTATAATGAATTAACACTTTATTGCTTGAAATATATAAAAATACAATTATATTTAAAAAGGGTATCAATGGGTGGCCTTAACGCCCTTTTATCAGATACTTTTAATTGATACCCTTTTAAATATAATTGTATTTTTTTGTAGGTACTGTCGTACCTACTTATTAAAAGTTATCAATGGTCAAAACTCGAAGCACGGGTTTTTTAAACCCTTGAAGACGTTACCTACGTAAGTACCTATAATAAGTTTTACTGATAATTAATTACTGTAAGTACCTAATTTATTATCAGATAAACATTTTGAATTGTGTGATGTTGATGACCTACATATAGGAATGAATGAATGAACACTTTATTGCATGAAACACATAACAAAATACAATGACATTTAAAATAATGATACAATGGGCGGCCTTATCGCTGAAAGCGATTTCTTCCAGGCAATTTCAAAAACTTGAACTATGTAAAATATGGGAGAAAAAAAGGTACATCTAGTAATGTAGGTAATTTTTCAATTTGTGCCAGATATTATTTTATATTATAACTTAGTAACTTTGGGAAGATCTGTTAAAAAGTTACTCATAAAGATGCAATAAAATGACATAAACTAGGGTCCATTGCGAATTTATTTTTACTTATAATTATTTTGCAAGAAAATAACTAACAAACATATCTTTACTTACGCTATCAATGCACTGTACTTAACTATACTTACTAATCTATTAAAATTACATGTCACTAACAGTATTAATGTGTTACATTTCACAATACTATATTATAGATTGCAAACTATGTGTTGTCTCATTGGTAAATAATTACCGAATTCAGCTTTTCGCGAGTAAATTATATTTGATTCTATGCAGTCTCAAATATATCTGAGATTTACAATTGCATGTCAGGTCGCGAAACTTGTGATGCCAACAATGTGTATATATATCGCCATAGCTATGTTACATATCCTACAATCCTGAACATTTTGGTATGAAATTTATTTTCCCCTAGAATTGTACTAATATGTTACACAGTATAGTTAGCGTTAAGTTTATCTTGTTAAAAACAATTTTCTACGATTATTATTATTCTTAAAAAAAAATTATGCTTGCTAATTTCGACTGCTCTCATCTAAATAATATTTAGACCATGTACTTTTGACATGCTTCCATCTTTCCGACGCTGACTGTACCACAACTTGAATATGATCTAAAAATACCTGACAAATATATAAATTTATTTTAAATCGTGGAAATATTTATTACGGAATCGGTCAATATAAAAGGACACCTTAAAATAGCACAAAGATTAAATATTTGATCTAACAATCACAAACTGTTGTTTTATTTGTCTAAAACTACAATACTCTATTTACCTACCTACCTACCTACCTGTACGGTAAAAATAATACATTTAAGTAAAATAAGTTAATTTGATTTGATTAAATTCTCAAGAATTCGTTTGTAGAACTTGAAATAGAAATATTTTATTGAATATGATGATGGCCAACATATATCCTTTCGTATTTTTACCAAGTCACATACACAACGGCCACAACTTTTACACTTGAGCTTGTCCTGAGGAAACGAAGGTCTCACAAGGACAAGAGGTGGTCCCGCCATCTTGACGCTCACGATTTGCGGCTACGCACGAGCCGACTCGTGAAATCTCTTATTCTCGACAAGCTGGTAGGTACTAGGTACAAGGGTAACGAGTGGCTACAACATGCACTGTGTCCACGGAAAGCAGATCAGCGAGAGAATACTATTGTGTGGAACCTCGGACCGATCCCACACAGCACCGAGCCGACCGACGCGACACGCCAAATTACTCGCTCACGGGGTATCAAATTGTTTGCATTATAGTAAACAGTTTTTAGAAAAGAGTTTAAATACTATTATTAATGTTATGTATTAGTAATTCATTTAAAGTTAACCATGATTAAACCATAGAATTATTACATCGAGATAGATAATTCCATGGTTTAATCAAACTAGTTATTCGAATTGTCGCACAACTGTCAAATCCGCCTTCTTTCTTCATATTGAGAACACAATTCATGATAAAACGTAAATGATAAACATGTTAGGTAATTCAGTGAAAAGACGGATAAAATTATATTCATTGTAAATAGTTCGCTGCCCGCGTGCAAGATGCTTGCTATAACAGCTGTGAACTATTTACCTCCAACTACACCGGCGCCCTTTGGCAAATATAGTGCGTACATATACAAACCGCATATGTCAAAGAGCGTAGTTGTAGGTGGAAGTGTTAATAGATAGTCATTAGACAATTTACTTAAATGCACACATTTTAATAACCTAAATCGAATGGCAAGTACATATTTGCTGTCCTTGCAGGTCAAGCGGCTAAGAAGATATATAATCCCAATTTATGAAAAAACCTTGAAGTGCTGGCCTCGTATATTATTATACCACTCATAATAATCATAATAATAATAATATACCAGTCATAATATTTAAGTGTGCATACAACCACAACATAATTAAAAAATAATTTAAGTAATCAAAGTTATCTTAGTTCATTACAAATTAAAATCATTAAGTCTTAAAAAATTATGCTTTCTTCATTAGGTAATTAATTATTGTCACTAGTGGCTGTTATCTATTTCTATACGTAAATTGGCTGGCTTAGATCTACTTAACCTATACCTCAGATCATTACTTTTTGTTTTTGTTTCGGTCCGAGATTTTAAGATTTGTCGTAAGTCACTTTGGTTACTAGATTGTCTCTGTTGGGATTCTAACCTTGACCAAACACTACTTGTACCTGTGTTAGTTGATTTACTAGTGCTATGGACTTTCTGGACTTTACTCATCAGATTGTGATCGGAATCTTCATTTGATGATTCATCACTTGATGCTTCACTTTGACTGGAGTCTTTACCTGAAGGTACGACTTTCTCACCTAATCTTGATCGAACACTGCTTTGTTTGCCTCCATGAAATTTAAATTTGTCAGATAATTTAGTGTATTCTTTTTTAACATAAGTACTTTGTGAATTAGCTACTTCTATGGATAAAGGGGCATACTTTTCAAATTGATCATGTTCCTGTTTGATTGGTTTTGAAACTAGTTTTTTCTTCAGTTTTGATTCTTCGTCATCAGCATGCATTCTCATCCTAGGAGTTTTTGATTTCGATTTCCATTCAGAGTCAGATTCACTATCATCAGATTGCTCATCTTTATCCTGGCGTCTTTTACCCAATCTCATTGCCAGCTTCTTGTTTCTTATATGTATGGGTTTAACAGGTTCTTCAATTTCAATCTCATCCTCATAATCATTCTTAGGCAATTTACGTTGGAAAACTTCCTGGTGATCGTAAACACCCCATGACCTACATAAATCCCCCCATGGATTTTTGCTTGCAGAGTTCATTGTCTGATCATAATATTGATCCAAATTTTTTGTCTCTGGCTTCTTTTTAAGTTTTTTCTTTTCTCCATTTGTAGCAAAACGAATAAGTATTAAATCTTGTTTTGGATGTGGCATTCCTTCCCTCCAATGATGGCTTGATTTCTCAGCAAGCATTTCTTTCAATTGCTCATTTTTGATTTCTCTGGAATGAACCAATAATGCTAGAGCTGCCGAGATGTGGTCCTGGCACACTACATTGCCTGTAAAATTAATAAATAACTGTGTATTATGGAATACTTTTCTTAAAATCACTGCTTGTTAAATGTGGGCATGTACCAAACATAATTTTTGGAATTGCCTTTGACTATTGTTATAAGGGCATCCTCAATAGATTTGTTTATTAAGCAACATATTATGAAGATTTCTTATTCTAATGAGCAAAAAGTCATGATAATATGTGTTTTGTTTATACTTTAGTGAAACTATGTATGGAAAATGTACTGCTAACTATGTATGGTAATTGCATCAATACACAGACAAAAGCTATGCTCTTAAATTGAATAAAATTATCAAGAACAAGCCATGAGTAGCCTGGTGGGATGTTACCTCCGATCCAAAAGTTGTGTTGGAATTTTGTTTGGCAAAATTTATGTGCACTTTATCTAGTGCTCAAAACAGTCAAGGAAAACATAGTGAGGAAACCCATAGATTAGTCAACTAGTATGGACCATGTCTTTCCTGTGGGTAAGGGACTAGGCTAAGAGGATGATACAGGTACAGGGCAAACCTGTTCCATCTAACCATGGTTTGGAACTGGGTCATGTCCCAGGCACTACAGCCTCCCAGTCAGTGAGTAAAAAGTTACCACTTGGCATGGTTTAAATCATCTAGAATAGATGTAAAGGCCAAAAAGATGTTAAGAACAAGAACATAAAAATGAAAACAATTTCATAAAATGAATTACTCACATGAAACATCATCAATCCATTCTAAAGACAAAGGCTTGTAATCCTCCAAGTATTCAAATATTTCTCTGGTTGTGAGACCATCAACGCCATTCAAGTAAAGAGCATCAAAGCGAAAATGTCTCTCATTTCCACTTTCTATTCCAAAATTTGCATAAAGTTCATCAATTTGGTTTTGAGTGATCACCCGATTTCCAGTCAGGTTCAGACCAAACCTCTTTGCTCTCTCCTCCAACTTTGCAGCATCTACTTTCTCTAATTGTTTGATGACAAGTCCATTTTTATCAGCTTTATACAACTGTAAAAAGTTTATAAATTATTCATCATTAATTGATTACCTACTTACAGAAAGGAAAAAAATGGTTCAGTACTTTAGACTGAGGGTGTCAAGGTCTAACCTATATGTATTGAACCCAAGCCAACTTTAACTGCCTGTGGTGAATCTCGCATGCCAAGCATGGTGGCTACAGATCCTTCTTATAGGGGAGGCCTATGTCCAGCAGTGGACTGAATAGGCTGGTGTTGTTGTTATTTAGACCACCAGCCTTGGGAGGAGTAAGATAACCAGCTTCATATGGACATTTGTTCTTAGCTCTCAAGGCGTTATCTGTTAAAAATTACTCAACCTTCTACCAACCAAATGCAATGTAACATGCGACTAAAAAATTATAGGTAATGTGTGCATGTTGCAAACTGAAAGTACTTATTTACAAGATTTTAAAGTCATTCCATTCACGCTTACCACGGTCTTATCTTCATCAGTTGTTATTTTTGATTTTGGAACAGTAGGGACAATGATTTCGTCGTAATCAATGTGCATTGCGTTGTCATCACTCATTTCACCGTCTTCTTTATCCATGTTGGTTTCAATTTTATACCATAGGAAGGCTTGGTATATATTATCGGTCAATCTGTGAGCAAAACCGTGTAAATTTCCATATAAAATTGTAAAATTCACTGAAAAATTTATGGCTTTTTAGTGGTGACTGGTGAATGAATAAACAGTGTTGCCGTATTTTATTTGGAGAAAATGCTAAAACTTGTTGATAAAAATGCCAAAAAAATGCTAAATAACTTTTAAAAATGCTAAATAATATGCTAAAATCTATATTTTATTCCCGAATAGCAAACTAAAGTAGTCTACTGTTAAAATAGATGCATATCCGCATATAAAGAACGCAAGAGAAGACTCTGCTCTTCGGGTATTAAGATTAATTTGCATCGTAGGTTAATTAATTTTCATTGACATATACATTTTCTATGTAATGTGTTGCTTCAGTAAAGGAGAATGCCGGCTGATGTATGGCGCTCAGTACCATATTTATCTTAATACCCAAAGAGTAAATTTTGTAAGTACAAAATTTGCAATAAGTTAAACTCTGTCATCTTTTAGCGTTGTTCACGCAAAATTTTCTCATAAATATGAGAAGCCGTGAAAACAGATTGTCTCTGGTTTCTATAAAATCTTTTGAATTCCTTAGGAATTTTGAATTTTTAGGTAACGTACAAAAAATGTTAATCATGAAATATGCTAAATGCGAATTTTTCAAGCTAACCATAGATCTTTTATATACTACCGTTAGATTGGCAATGCAAAAGGGAGGGAATTTATTTTACGCGTGTGTTAGAGCGAGAAAGATAGGCGAGACCATTCATGTACACGCTATCGGCCTGTATCGGCCTAGCGTCATTCGTGAAAGATAGAAATCCTGAATATTTTACGAATGCAATAACAACGCCAAAAGACGATGAGGCTATTAACCCAGGCCAAATAGATATTCAACCATAAACATCTATTAATAAAATTAATAATTGAACAATATTTTGTAATTAGAATAAAGTATGGAGTGAAATTGCAAAAAGTTTCTAAAGAAAGTTTACGACATTTTTACAACAAATGAGTTATCTTTGAAGGAAAATAAAAATCAAACCAGTTTTGCACATAGAACGTATCTAGTTTTATTTTTGTTCCCTCAACATGATATTAACTTTACGAGTACATTGCATCAAATAAACAGAGATGAAGACATTGCAATCTCTAGGTACATATCGATAATCGAAGTTGAGGTAGGCAGCGCATAGCACATCACTATTTTTGTTGAACACATGCACATTACACACATACTCGTGTACTATTGTTTTGGTCTCGCCCCTAGCACTGTATTGCCAATCTAACGGTAGTATAAAAGATCTATGAAGCTAACAGACCCGAAAATATGCTAAATCTAGCATTAAAAATGCTAAAACGGCAACACTGTGAATAAATACCAGTATTGCCAGGGCCGTTGAGTCATCATTCGTTACGCTAAGTTTCGTTACCTGAAATGTTACATTTTTAGTACAAAAGTTACATTAACCTTTTTTAACATTGAAAATGTTTGTTTTCCTGATCGAGATATATGAAATTGTGACATTTGCCTGTATTTTTGCAGATATGAGCAATATTTAAAAAACAAAAAAAAAACTCCCAATCACTTTTTTTGAGCTCGCTATTCAAGAAACGGAAACAAATTGTATCTCGGGATTGAATAATGCTACAGTTGAGTCATCTAAGTGAGGAAATAAAGGGAGGGGCTAAAAAGATTGTAGGTATGAGTGTTGTGTTTTTTTATTGTAAAGAAAAATCGAAAAGAATGTTAGTACGTAATACGAATACTAATTACTGGTATAGATACTTACATCCGTAGGTATATAATATTAACTACAAAATACCTGTTTTAAGGGTTTGCCTTAGATAGACAAGATAAACTCGCCAGTTGCTTAGCGTTGTGGTGCGAAATTCAATTATTATGCTTATTTACGTTGTGTATTCAAAAGCAACTGTACAGAATGAACTGTATAATAAATTGCATGTATTTTTTGTGTGAAGTTACATATATGTCCAGCCTAGAATCAGTAACCCAATATCCTGGGTTGGACACGGCGGCCCACCTAGCCCCCCCTTGTATACGCCTATGTTGGTAGGAGGCAAATTGATGTCAGCAAAATGGTGGAAAATAAGGGAATCTATGATGTATAATAGTGTATTTATATGATATTATAAAACAGACTCTTGTTTCACTTTGTTACTTACCAAACAACAACTTCACTCACGCACTTTTCTCACAGATGTACGACAAATAAACATTTCAACGAAACAAAAGATATCACTATGAGCCATTTTTGTTTCTTTTGAAACCGCAAACGGCGCAAACTCGCGAAGTAGGAATTGTGCGTGTACACGCTCAACGCTCAAGCAAAATCATGTTTTTACTGGATACATTTCATATTGTCATGGCATGTTCTATTCAGAGCCATAGCTCTGAGTGTACTAAAAGGTGAAATTCTTTTTAAACGCGCCAGTTTTAAATACATTCAATTTGGATGCGTTCGTAAACAGTTTGCAATAAGGGTATTGAAAGTGTCGTTATTTTCAAATGATACGAAAATTGCCTTAATAAGAATTTGTTACATTTTACGTGAGGGGGTCAAAAGATACGAAAAATGTAAGAAATATTACCTTCTGGCAATGCTGTTATGTAATTTTTTTTGGCCATTGACATGTGATATTTTTAAATAGCGTTGCTTCTTTTGGTTTTGGCACCTTTTCTCTTGGGCAGGCTAAAGTCTATTGACCATACCGCCACCAATTCTTTCGTATTTTTATTTGTCTTTTGTTTACATGTACGTATTTACATTTATCATAAATCGATCGTGTGTTTCTTTTATCTTTATATTTTTTATTTTATTTAATCTCAATATATAATTTAGGAACACTCCTTCACAAGTAATTCAAACAATCAATGACCGATCTTTTGTTTTTTGGGTTATTATTGTTTACAAAGGAATTATGGTTCAATGCCTAGACAGAGAAAGCAATAGACGACGAGATATCTTCATCGCATTCTTTCAAGAAAGAGAACTACTTATGCGTGCTTCATGCAAATAAGGGAGACCGCACTAATGATTTGCTGTCCCTTATCGCGTGCCGGTTTTTTCGTTGTTTAGCGCAACATTGCGCTAAACAAACTTTGGCAGCTAGCAGCAGTTTTCGAAGATTTTGTGAAAAACTTGCTTGAAACTAAATTATTACCTGGAAAAATTATGTTTAATCTATTGTAAATCAATAATAACAAATTAATCTTATGGATTTCTCTATCAAAACGGATCGGTGTAGTGTATTTTGGTGCAAAAGTGGCAGTGATCAAAACATTCCGAATTTGTCTTTTCATTCGTAAGTATCGTACTTTTGACGCGGTATTTATTCAAAAATGGATTGTTAACTAGACTTCCACAATAAATAACAACATTTATAGCAGAAATCTGTAAGAAAATAAGCCAAAAAGTGAAATTCAATTTTGTTTTGTTTTGTTTGGTGTTGCCGGCATTTGAAATGAATTTTTCCCACTGCACATTAATTTTTGGCTCAACTTTCGTTTATTTGTAGTGAGCTAGGCGGCTGAAACTTTTGTCACAAATAGTTCTATATCTAGGAAGCCTAAATCTAAAATGGCGTAGTGCGGAAACAAATAGTTTTTAAGATATGATTATTTGAAAATTCAAATTTTTCATCACTGAATAGCGAAAACATGGTCTTCTTCATTTCATTCATTTATGGTCTCTGTAGTATTTTTTGGTAATTGGACATTGACAATGATATTTCTCGTTGTTTTCCCGGAATAGACAGTCGGTTATTAGATTTTTTACAACCACCTGGAAATCCTTTCCGCAGTAGTAGGTTCTAGGACATCCCAACTTGAGTAGCAAAGGTTCTAGATATATCACAGAACTAACGCAGATCACCCCGATGCCACGTAGTCTTGTGGTCCCTATGCGTAGATTGGATATAAAAAATGTGGAACCAGAAGTTCGCGTGGAGGATCCTGAAGATCCTTTTTAAACTGACCATAGGTCATAGGTCCCTCTCCCGGTAGTGTGTTTTGGCGTATATTGTTTAATTTTTTTTCTCTCGTTAACCTCTTAAACTTAATTAATTTTTTCTCGGAAACTGTGAGTTTCCCCCTTTTAGAGGGAGGGTCCTCACTCCCTCCCTGCCCTTCCCCACCCCATAAGCTCATTACATATAAAGGAAAGTCGTTTCATTTTTTATTAGAACTTTAAATAATATAATTTTCACTAAAAAAACTTTAATCTATTTTGATACTGATTTTATCGTTTAAAAGTCTTGTGCTATATTTGGTCAACCTTGACAAACAGAGGTTTTAATGAATGTATAGGAAAAAAGACCACGAAAACCAAAGAATTCTTTATTTTTATATATGTTGTGCTATTAAATGTTAGGTTATTGTTATTATAATTATTATCATACCTACAATGATAGAATTTGTTCATTTTTGTTTTGATTTAAAACTGTTTTTTTTTTTATATTTCAGACTAGAGAACCAGAGGCTACGTTAAATCAACGGATCATTCAGATTTAAAACGGATTCGGGATTCGTCAGTCACAAGTGACAGCATTTTTTGACAATACACCTTTATGCCCCCCAATTATTTAAATCTTCCACAGTAAGTAAGTATCAAAAAGCCTAAGCTATATTTTATCAAAACCGGGTAAGTGAAACCCAAGGGGGTTACTCCGGAGAAGGTAAGTGCTTGCCTTCTCCGAAGTACCCGCAAATTTAATTAGCTAGTTGTGGGTTCGATTCCCACTGCGGGGCAAGTGTTTGCATGTTCTGTTTGGGGCTACATGATGTTGTGTGGTTACGTCCCGCATTATTTATTTTTTTCCAATGGGCTTTGGCTGACAGGAAAGAAATACTTTAATGTTAGCTCCAGTTTTCAAAAAGTTTTCACTAAGATTTTATACTAGCTTCTGCCCGCGGCTTCGCACGCATGGTACCTGGATAAAAAATAGCCTATAATGTTATTCTTGGTGTAGCTCTACATAATGTGCAATGACAATTTGTTATATAGGTACACCTAGTTAACTACCTACAAAGCCTCGGTCTGCCTACTATATAACCATATTGCTAAATTTACCCTTAGACAGGGTTTATGTGAGATACCTTACCTATAACCTGTAACATAATGCAATTTAACACCATGTAATTTACTCCGGTGATCTTCGCAGATCATCTTGGTTAAGCATCTCTCCGCCCGGACACTACTTATATGGGTGATCTGGATGGCATTTAGATCTGAGCGCTTCCGTCCTTCGGAAGGCACGTTAAGATGTTGGTCCCGGCTTTTTCAGTTGTTAGCCATGTCGGAGGCCTTCGGGTGGCCTAAAAATTCTGACATCAGAGTTGGCCACTACTTCATACGAAGAAGAAGAAGACCAATATGTTCCATGCCTCAATTCATATGTTTCATCATCATCATCAGCCGCAGCATTAATAGCTTGTTATATTTCCCAGCCAGAACGATGAACACCTTGTAAAAGCAATAAATTTTTTGTATTTGTATCTAAATTTTGCGTGAGGGAGAAATAAACAATACTCAATACCTTTCACTTTTATTATATTAGTAGAATTGTTAGCCTTTTATGTACCTACGTATTTTCTACAGATTACATTTGTTATGTTTAAATACCGAAATTAATTTTTGATTACTGTTTTTAGGGTAAATCACCATCATACACACCACGAAGGCTGCGGAAAAAATTTGCGTTGGACTGCTAAGCAATTAGAAGATACGCGAAAAACTGCGAGCTCTTGGGGAAAAAAGTTGGCGTTTGATAAAAAAGTAGCGAATTTAGAAAATATGATTGCAGAATCGAAAGCATAATTTTCTAAATGTTGAAGTTTTGGAAAAATAAAAATATATTTCCTATAATTCTATTCTTTTTTGCATGTAGGAATTTTGAAAGCTTATACAAGAAACATAAAGACATGCGTGAACGACAACTTAGGACACAAATAAATAATAGGATATTTTTGCCGTTCTGTAAAAAATGAATTCAAAAGATATCTTTATTCATGTCCGTTAAAATATTCAATAGTCTCCCCGAAGACATGAAAGATTTGACACTTAGCCTTTTTAAAATAAGACTTCACAAATGGCTTGTAGATAAATGCTTTTATACGATCAAACGAATTTATTAAAATTAAATAATAATTTACTATTTTTACTTCTTCTTTTGAATGGTTAGTTTTCATTTTGACATATATTTATTAAGTAATCTTGATTGTCAACTTAATTATTATCAATTAAAATTAACCGATATAAATGATAATTAATTACATAATATATACATATAACAATTTAATATTTGCACGCTTCTGTAATAAAGTATAAGTATGCGATCCACGTAGCCTTTAAGATCCTTTCCTTTGTAATTACCATACTTTTATGCAAATAAATATAATTTGATTTCATTTGATTTGAAAATTTTAGCAAATTTGATTGAATGCTAGGTGCATTCAATCAAATTTGCTAAACATCCTTCCTTCCCTAACATATTATCAAAAGTCATTAAAACTTGTTAGTGAAGGTAGATTATAAATGAAACAAATTTTGCAGGTAAAGTATGAATTAATAGATTAATACTTTACCTGCAGTATTAATTGATAGATTAATAGTTTACCTGCATGACATTAATTTCTTGTTAGATTTATATTTTACCCATTATCATCATCAGCCTATAGCAGTCCACTGCTGGACATAGGCCTCCCCTAATGAGCGCCTGAGTCCCTGTCCTGAGCTCGACGCATCCAGCTTCTACCAGCAGCATTTCACAGATCGTTACCACCTGGCCGGAGGGCGTATTATCAGTATATTTTACCCAAATCTATGAAAATTTTAATTATCTGGCAACTCTGCAGTTGAAATGAGAAAGACTCGAGTGGCCACGCTTTATCTATAGTTACTTAATCTATGGTTCAATGTAACCTTGTAATGACGTTCAGTTTTTTAAATCAAAAATACATTAGTATGTATATGTTTATCGTTAAAAGTAAGTTGTAAAATTGCGTTCTTTTGTCATAAAATATCTATGATTAACTGAAAAAAGTAAAGCAATAATGCAGTTAAAACTTTTGAAAATATTGTGTGCCCTCCGTTACAAGGTTCCGTTGTTGAATTCAGATGAAACGTCAAATGCGGCCCAAAGACAAGAGAGTAATTAGCTCGGATTATCTCTATGGCACAGTGGCAGACGGCCCGCCCGGGGTTGCGGGTTCGATTCCCACCGTGAGACAAATGTTTGTATGTTCTGCAAATATTTGTCTTAGGTGCTTTCTATGTATAATATGTATGTACGTGTTAAAAGAAAATGCAAATAAGTAGCATTTATTATTACATAAACACATACACCATCGCATCTCGCTCGCGTTTTTAGTCGGAGTGCGGTGACTGGTGTGCGATGTCTGTGCCGGTGAGTGACATGACATGATACGCGTTCCAAATGATTATTTGTACCGACGACGCAACTGTTCCGAATCATTCTGAACACATTGATGTTCCGGAACACTGAGTCGATTATGTAAAAAGCTACACACGTCTACCTTCCGCCCGCGGCTACGCTCACGTTATAATTGTTGCGGGGTTTTGATATTTTTATATTTACGTTGCGAAGACGCGAACAGACCGCTGTCAGTTCGCTTCGCTTCTTCCAGTTGGTACTTGCCTCTGCCAGTTGGTAAATTACAATCAAATACGTTCTAATGTATATAATTTATTTTGTAATTTGTATGAAAGGGGGCGTCCATTAATGAGCGTGAGGCATTTAGGGGGCCGAGCAAAATCTCAAGCTAAAACCCGTATTTACGGGTTTCCTCGCACTCCAAGCCGCGAGCCGTGCTAGCTTATAATATTAGTGTGATATGTGATGTTTATTTGCATTAATACTGTAATTTGAACACTTTATTTTAAAAAACTTGCATACTTGTGTTGTAGCCTAGATGGCAACACTGCGCAACGACGAAAGGTACCTATTAGACACACACGACGAAAGGAACAAAACGAGGAACGAAAGGTACCTACATAGTAAAAAAAAATACTTTTCTATGTGCTTATTTAGTAAGTTTAAGAAATAAATCTAATGACTCCGATTCTTGACACCTGCATAACTTTTAGCTTTTGAGGCACACTTGATATAAATCGGTCACTAAACAGAACTGAGCCTCTTTTTCATAAAATAAATCCAACGCTATCAACTCATTATCCCACATTTTTATAAATCGTGAGGCGAGCCGCGAGCCACATCAGCCCCTGATGACCACGACCGCTCTGTCAAGAATGAAACGAAGAAGAAGAATATTTAAATTGTTAGGTTTTTTATATTTTTACAAATTTAATAATAATTTATTTATTTTACTGGCTACCCGAAGGCATTGCTGTGAAGTTGTCGCTAAAACTTCCTAGCGATGACGTCATAGCAATGTCGCAGGGTGGGGTGATCGGCTGGCGAGCGCCCACTTGGTTGACGGCTAGCATCGAGTAGACGTTCTAAAATAGGAGAAAGTGGAAGTACAGTCTGTAAAGTACTATTGTGGATGGAAATATAAGTATTCAAGGTATTTATTCGTGTTTGTCATTTATTTTATAATACTCTACCCCCTAGCTGTGGCTGAAAGCTTACAAAATCAAATTAATGTTCACTACTTGAGTATTTACTTACCTATATAGGTAGGTATTCATTTTCTCTATAAAACCATCGAGATATTTATATACTCGATTAATATGACGACCTCGGTGGCGCAGTGGGCGAAGGTCCGCCTGGGACGCAGAAGGTTGCGGGTTCGATTCCCGCCGCGAACAAACGTTTGCATGTTCTGGAGATATTTGTCTCGGGTCTGGGTGTATTCTATGTATTTACAAAAAAAAAATGTAATATATCAATCATGTGGTTCCCATAGCACAAGCCCTGCTTAGTTTGGGGCTACATGATGCTGTGTTAGTCCAGCATTATTTTAATTATTTATTTATATATATGATAAAACACCTAGCCCGCCCGATACGGATGTTTGCAGATGGTACCGTGCCGTATTGTCCCGCGGCGGGAATCGAACTACCTTTCTTTTGCGTCTCAGGAAGGCCTTCGCCCGCTGAACCACAGAGGCGTTTAATAGAAATGCTTGCATAATGAAAGAAGATACTAAAACAAAGTTAGTGTAATTTGTCATTTATTCCATAAACAAAAAAAAATGAATGGATGAGTAGATACTAACTAGTTAACTAATAAGTAGGTCTAGGTACCTACTTAAATAGACATTAATATAACTTTTGCTTGATCCTAACTAACACAATACTACGAAGACTAACTGTCAGCAAGGTGTCTGATGCATGATTCCTAAGCAAAGATTTTGAAACAAAATGCTAAGCGATCCATTTGCGCAGTTATAAAACTTATAAAATTAGTACTTATTGTACTCTACTTTATACTAGGTAGGTTAGGCGCCGCATCTAATGCGGAATAAATGCTGCAAGTGGTGTGATCATATTTTACGATAATAAGAAAGAAGGATACCTTACTTAGATTTGTAATATAAGAATAGGGAATAATCTGATAACCCGGCTTTATACATTCGTCGGCAACACAAGTAGAGTAGTTCGATGAGACGATTGACGAACTAATCGCCTACAAGCGCTGACACGAGCTACCATTCACATAATCGTAGAGTTAGCTGCGCCGCCGCGCCGTGCTCGAGCACCTATTGATAGTAGGTACCATTGGTAGTAGGATAGTAGGTAGTTCCCTTTAACTCGCACCCGCAAAACCACCTCGGGAAACGAGCACACGAGGCGAGCGACCAACGAGTGTCCGTTCACATAATATGAGCTCGTTTACAGCTTCGCCACGAGTCGGTCGTTCGGATCGCCTGCTCGTGCCATGTGTAAATGCGGAGTTATAGGGCATTCTTCAGCGAATGTTCATGATATGTGAAAAAAAAATTGCCTTTTCAGACGGAGAGACAAAATGCGAACTTTCGCTAAAGGGCCCATCAAAAAAAACTATACAGGGTACATACACCACAGTTTTTACATTGAGCGGTGGGTGGATAGCCTGTCAGATAATTCTTAGATCGTACGATCAATAAGTATTATAGATGTCGTCACGCTTTTAAACAAATAAATATTTGTGTTTAAAAGTTTTGCATTTGACGGGTAAGGTAAAAGCTAACAGGTTTGTAGGTAGACATGGCCCATGGTGGCCAAATCACTGCTGTTCAGCGGAAAGGCAAAATTGCACCACAACTTTTACTTTTCGTAGGTTTCGCGCTAGTGATTTAACATAGTTCTAACGCGAATCAAGCAACTGTAGGGCTATCATGAATATTTCAACCCGACATATCGTAATCGTAACGAAAAATATGTACCAATGACAAAGCGTCATTTTGAATCACCGCTTCCTCAATGGCCAAACATTTCGCGTACTTTTTCGCTAGTGTTTGTGATCGAGCTTTTGAATCGGTTCGGCCACGACCCGTATCGTTGTTTGAAAATAGCTCCAAGAGACTGCTGTAGGTAGTGCTAAGAAAACTAATTATCAACAACATCAATACCTACATACTTATGGACATACGAAACCAACCTACTAATTGATTTGAAACTTTTACATACATACTTATAGGTAGACTTAAACTCATCCAACAAATAATAAAACACACACAGAATATTCTACTCTTAAAAACTACTGATTATTAAACATTACTTTGAGAAAAGTAGTTGCATCCGGTTCTACATTGGAGTTGGTGCTGTATAGAGCTGGCTTGTTATTGTTTCTGTAAAAAAGGAAAATTTGAGTTATATTAACATTCATTAAAATGGAGTAAATACCTCATTGGTAGTGCTGTTTTACTTACAAGAACTTTTTGAGTCATACATCAGTAATTTATATGTACATTCATAAAGCCACGCCTATTTCCCAGGGCGGTACGCAGATACCATGGATCTCCACTTGCTACGATCCTGGAATGGCTTATCTCTTATGCTCCTTCACTCTCATGACATACATGCTCGTTGGTTTAAGGTCATCAATATTTGATATGCTCATAATAATTTACCATAATCAGTCATATGAATAGGTGGGGCTAATTTACCTAGAGTTCGTGGTAGGTTCGTGAAAAATTTGAGACTTCCTTTGAACTCAATTTTTTCGGGGACCAAATTGACATTTTACTTTTATAAAATACTAGCTCAGCCGGCCGCAACTTCGTTTGGGAGTATACTTGTGCTTTCATGTAATTTTTTTCCCGAACATGTTTATTTTACTCGTAACCTATTATTAATATATATTAACGGAATAAAAAGTGCCTACCTATCAGTGAAAGTTCCTATAAGTCAGGTAACAGTTGTAAATCATTGAAACGTGAACAATTTTACTGATAACACAAGTATAACGCAAACGAAGAGGCGGGGTTCTACGTCATGTAAGTGGTTCGACGGGAAAGACCGAGTTTACGGTCTTTAGCGAGTGCTAATACGTTGCGACAGCGTCGTCAGTGCGAGAAGCTGTTCCCTGCGATTCCCAACCCGCATAACCTGTGTGGGGATAACGGGCATATCCCCCTTCTTAAAGGGAAGGCCATCATTCAGCAGTAGACCGATTTAGGCTGGTGTTGTTGTTGGCTAAAATACGAACCTTTGAATAGATATTGGCAATCGCGGCGTGACGAGAAGACAGTTCATCGGCTGGCCATCGAGCTGCCGGTTGTGGTATAAATCTACAGCCTTCTGAGCATCCTCCTGTGTCTTGTAAATGACTTCAGCAGTGCCGGGTCGGACTAAGCGAGATTCCACCATGCCACCAATGTCTCCAAACAGCTCCTGTTTACAAATTCCACTTTAAGATGCTTCAGTAGGGGGATAGTCAAATAAAAAGGCAGTAGTTATGTTATATATGCATGGTTATAGGTAACACAAAAAATCTTGCATTGTCTATACTAATTATAAGGAAATATTTGATATTTTGTATGTATGTAAAGGACAAACTTAAACTTGAACAAAAAACCGATTTTAAAAATTCTTTCACTTATTTATTGCTACATTATCATCCACTACAAATTATTGACCGTAATAAAGTAAAATAACATGTACTATTGTTAGCAATAATTTAGATTAATATAAGATTTTTCATAATTGTATTAGTTGTACCTTATACAGGTGATTATTTTAAATTCAATTTTAGCTCTTTTCGCCTGAAACACTGGATTACCTATTTCAGGCTCATGTGTTACTCATCTTACCTGATGTTTAATCGTAAACTTGTGTTTATTTTATGTACCATGTTAAATTCTTCAATAAATTATTATTTATTTAACGATAAATATAACTGTAAGCAGTCATTATTTAAAAAAAATTGAGAATAAAAATTTGCCTATTGAAGGCTTGCAAGACAATTTAAAACAATGCGTATGTAAGATTCATGAAATTTCATGAGGTTCGAAGTGCCTGCCTCCTTTTTATTTCGTACATACCTGTACCTATTTAGGGCTCCGCGAAAATTAACCAAAGAGTTTACATAAATAAAAATTTGTTTATTTCGAGACCAATATGCCTGCCTACTAACATAAATAGTAAAATATTTTTTATAAATTAAATTTATATATTATATAGAAACATTTTGTATTTAGTAATAATCATTTGCCTGCCCTTATCCCACTCTAGGTGGGGTCGGCACATGTTTTCTTTCTCCATTCACTCCTATCGGCCGTCAACTCTGTATCCACTTCTTTCACTCTCATATCCTCTTTTACATATTCCATCCATCTCTTCTTTGGCCTTCCTCTACGTGTACATTCAGTCACATTCATAATCATCACTCTTTTAGTCATATATGGTTTTTATCCCTCCTCATCACATGCCCATACCATGCTAGTCTTCCACTCCTCAGCTTATCTGGTGCACATGATCTGGTCACACAGGTGCCACTTTTAAGTTTCCCCTGATATACTCGTTCCTTATTTTATCCATCCTTGTCACACCACAAATCCATCTTCACACATTCGCATCTCAGTAGTATGAACTCTTCTTTCGTCCATCTTTGTCATTGCCCAACAATCTGATCCATACAATGCTATAAGTTTAATGACTGTCTTGTAGATTTTCTTCTTAAGTTTAAGGGGCATTCGAGGGTCGTTGTTCCTGAACCTGTCGCCGTTTCATCCATTCCGCATTAATTCTATTTTTCACGTCCCTATATTGCCGCCATTTTGGAAAATCGAAAATGTTTTTGGTAATTTAATAAATTTATTAAAATAACCATATTCAAGTACGCAAGTACACGCAAACGTAGTTGCGGGCGGGTCAGCTCGTAGCCTCATAAAAGTAAGTATATTGTGTAAATACTCACGTCAATATCACCTCCAGTTACAGTGTTTCGTAGATTGCTGACTATAATTCTGTATTCCTGTGGAGGTTTTTCATTCTTTGGAACAATCTGTTCACTTCTCAAAGCAGCCATAGGGCGTTTTTTAAGAATAGATGGTGGCCGTGGAGGGCTTATCTCTCTATCAGGCATAGCACTTCTGAAATAAAAATATTTTATTTTGTTAACTATCACTGAAACAATCTATATCTATATAGCAACATAGCAAAACAACTTTTCTTTCCCCATCTACATCTTCGCCCTTTGGCAAAGATTTGCGTTTTAACTGTGTCTCATCATTGTCATCATCAGCCTATAGAAATCCACTGCTGGTCATAGGCCTCCCCTTATAAGCTCCATTGCGCCCTGTCATGAGTTCGACGTATCCAGCTTCTACCAGTAGCATTTCGCAGATCATAACTCCACCTGGCCGTAGGGCGACCTACACTACGTTTACCGACCCGCAGTCTCCACTCAAGAACTCGTTTAACCCAACGGTTATCCAACACAGCCACTTTAGCTAGCTAATTCTCTGAGCTATGTCGAAAACTTTAGCTCTATGTCGGATAATTGTCCGATAGCTCACTGAGCGACTGACCTCTGTGCCAGTTGAGTGAAAAGTTGTCAATGCGTCTTTGTCAAACACTTTAATCGCGAATCTCCAGGGCGTGTGGATGGGGGGTTTATATGAATACTACATAAAATAAATTGTAGAACCAACAAACCTACGAGTGCTGCCATATCTATTTTCCACTGCTTCATTGTGGGCAATGATTCTCAGCTGCAAACTGGCTTTTCTGTTGTGTAATGTTGGCCTTGGTGGAGAGTAATCCATCCCCATGGGATCATCAATCACTTCAATGTCATTCTCAACAGTTCTCACAATTGGTCTCAATCTTTCCATTCTCTCTGGCTTATCTAAAAGAATAAGGATTGATAAATATGAATAATTCCTCTCAAAATCCTCCTCTTTCTTGTTCCGTCTTCGGAGCCTGATTACCAACTATCAATAACCTATTCATTAAGAACTTTCCAATGCCCTTCTACAACCTACCTATGAGATTTTATAATATCCCAAAATAACTCCTCACAAACTTATAGCAGAGTTATCATGTTTGGGCTCATTGGAATGGTCTTAATGAATAGATTTTATATACTAGATGATTAGGATCTAATGATGGGTTAGGAAAGTGAAATAAGACCTATAATATATATCACTCGACATAAGTCGGTGGTTTATAAATGCAGAATTTATTCTTGTTAACATACAGAGTAAAATTTTATTAAGAAATAAATTTCCTGTATTACTCTATAGTACTTTCCCTATAAAAAAAATCCCCCTGTATTATATATAAACAAAGCGGATTTTTCTATTGACTAGCTGAACCGCTTGCAACTACATTTCGGTGGTTTTACATTACTAATTTTGATTTCCTCAGTATTTCAGCTGTTCCTTTGGGGTTTTCTCATTTTCTTTTTTCCTAAACCACCCTAGTATTGAGGCGAATAAAACTCGAACAAACAGGAAGATAAGAGATTAACCTGCAATGAATCTTGACAAACTTACCATCAAGTTTACTGCCAATTGTTCTGGTTTCCAAGAATTTCTTGGGATTAATTGGATGTTTGTTTTGAGTCCTTGCAGGAGCTGGCATTTGATATGCAACTTGTCTTGTGAGATCAACAAATGCTGGAAAATCATATGTTTTTTTTTTTATATTTGCCAATACCACACTAATATTATCCTGATACTGGTTATGAGGAAGTTTTTGTAAATATACCTAACATTCTACTAGCTTCTGCCCGTGGCCTTTCACACACAAATTTTCGAATTAATAATATAAATGATGGGATATGAATAAGTGATAATGTTTATCATGTTAACTGAGTTTAAGTCTAAAAGACTCCAATAGAGACATATGATGTGGTCCGAAAATTTGTGACAAATATGGAATAAAACTGATAATACTTTTAAAGTTAACACTTTCAATCAGGATCTTAAAGATTCCAATAGACACATAAATTAGCCACCAGCCAAGTGTTTTTGGTTAATGAACCAAAAGTGCACAGCCGAGGACAGGGCCCAATGGCGCTCATTAGGGCGCCAAGGTCCAGTAGATTGCTGATGCGACTAATGATGATGATGATGATGAATCACAGACACTATGTCAAGAGTTGTCAACATTCCCCTGCCCTTGTCTTGTCTTGTCAACAACATTGTCCGACTAAAAACATGGTTCAAATTAAATGATGCTGCAGCTGCAAACCTAATCAATAGATTTCAAACTGAGAAGGGGACCATAGACTTATAGGCAAATGTCCTTTACTGCGGACCTCAGACAGGGCTTCCATAACACTGCAACACAATATAAACAATAACCCTCCTATTCATAACAGTTCCATAAACCTCAGATAGCTATATTTTTTTTTTTTTTTTTTTTATGTAATGCTTATCATGCGATCAGTCTTGCCGACTATAAGCAGATGTGGTGAGTGCTTCTTGGCATGGAGGGCGCTTCTCCCATCGGAGCCAGCCCTTTCTTTTTATCAGCGCGTGTTCCAGAAGGACAATCAGAAGACTGTCCTAGTCGAAGAGGTCGCGCCGCTTTTTCAATCGACGTATGCTTTCAGGTATAGTGAGTTGTCCCGCAAGCTGGTTTGGGTGTCTTTCAAGTCTCAACTTGTATTTGTGGCCATAGTTTATTATTTCTTCCTTGATTGTTGGCATGCCAAGGTATTCATGGATCTCAGCTGTTCTGATGAACCATGGAGTGCACGATATTTGCTTAAGGATGTAGTTTTGCACCCTTTGCACTTTCATGATGTTTGAGGCACTAGCAGAGCCCCATAGCTGTATGCCATAAGTCCAGATTGGCTTTAGAATAGTTTTGTAGAGAAGTAACTTGTTGTCTATGGTGAGTTTGGAGTTTCGTCCTAGCAGCCAATAAAGACCCTTGTATTTTAAGTTTATTTGTTCCCTCTTTGCTTGAACATGTTTTTCCCAGGTGAGTCTACGATCCAGGTGCATACCCAGGTACTTTACTGTATTTTGGTGTGGTAGTTGGGTGCCGTTCAGAGTGACAGGAGCGCAATCTTCCTTTCGGAGTGTGAATGTTATGTGCACCGATTTGGACACACTGGCTGTAATTCTCCATTTGGCTAGCCATTCCTCCATTTTATAGAAGCTAAATTAGCATTAAAATATCATGTAGCCTCTTTTTATTTACATTTAAATGATAACGAGGAGCTTACTTTATCAAGATGTTATGAAATGACATTTGGTTATGATTCACATCCATAATCATAACATATGAATAAGGAGATTAATGTTTTTGTTTTTAATACTCATAGTGTTTATGCCTCTTTCACCAACCCCTTTGCAATCAAATCATAAAAATAAGCTAAGTCCTACAAGGAATACTAACTACCTACAGTTTGGCATTTAAACAGCAAATTTTTCTTGAATTAGGTACTTACCTCTTGTAGGTTGTGGAACATTCCGAATTGGAGGACCAAATTTTTGGGCATACAGCCTGCCTTGTACTGGTACTTGGAATCCATTGCCGGTAAATTTTGCCTGCAACAAAGCAAATATTAAAAACAATTCAAAAAAGGGGAGATTACCGAATAGGTATATTATACTAAATGATATGATACAAAAATCATCAATTGCCATGTGTGTCTTGCAAAAGCTTGATCAATTTGATTTTGTTTTATTCACCTTGATTCAGGGGTGGTTTAGGAAAAACCCAAAGGAACAAGACAAAAATTTAAAATATTCAATTTTGTCATTTTTTTATAACTCTGGAATTTGGACAGGACAACTGTCTGACTGTCGAATCAGATTGTATTTAAAGTAGTCCATGCAATCTGATAGAAATATCATTGTAAAGTACGGCTTATGGCACCTATAGTCTTAGCAGCGTTGCCAGTATGAATTTCAGTTAAGGTAGGGTTTTTTCTTCAAAAAGGTAGTTTTCTACTTCGAGGTACGGCTTTTCAAAATGTTATGCCTAAAAGCGTATTTTTACAACTAAGTTTAATTTTTTTGATAGATTTTATGATATTCTTATCATTATGTTTTCTTTACCGCAACTGTATTGTTCTTGATGGATGTTAAACGAACGTAAAATCACCTCCGCTATACCTAATCTGATATGAGTATTTAATTTTTTGTAAGTATTTTGTTAATTGATTATCTAAGCCACCTCCACCACCGCCACACCAGCCTATATCAGTCTACTGCTGGACATAGTAAAGGGGGATATGCCCATAATCCCCACGCTGGGCGGGCATGCAGGTTGGGGATCGCCGGACACAACATCTCACACCACTGATGCACTGCCCGTCCATGGCCATGGGATTTCGCTGTGCCGGTGTTAGCCTGCACTATGCCACAATCAGCCAGCTGCCAGAGACCCGTTTGTTAGTTGGCAAGGTGCACCACAGGTGAGGTTGGCTTGGGTTCTGAAGATGGGGGATGGAACCCCTTACACCCCCATTATTATCTGAGTATGTATGCTTCACTACTTTAGTTAAATTTAACGGAGTAATTGTTGAATGTAATGGGTAACAACAACATAAGGAAAAGGTATGGAAAAGGTACGGTCAAAGCCAAGGTACCGAAAGGGTACGGCCGGCTGAAAAAAGGTACGGAAAACCGTATCTTTTAGTACGTTCTGGTAACGCTGAGTCTTAGAGACTGAAGTGAACATACCCTCTCTTGTCTCAGTTTGTTAAGTTTCAATCGTGCATCTTTTTGTCTAGCAAGTGCTGCTAATCTATCTCTTGCATCTGCTATTTGCGTCCTTTTCTTTACTATTATTTTGTTTCTTGCATCAGTGATTGGGAGTTTCTTCGGTGAAGATTTGGTATTCGTGAAAGGTTTGTTTGCTTGTTGATTTGTAACTTTTATAGGTTTACTGTAATAAAATAAAATCTTTAAAAATAATTTCCGTAAATAGTATCGAAATGGTTATTTGATTAATTTTACCTGGGTCTCTCCTTTTTCTTTTTCTTTATGATTTCGTCCAAACTCATGTCAACATAGGAAGTCATTTTTAATAAATTTATTGTAATGTAGCTACACTACACCTAATTTATATTGATATGTCCAGTTTAATTTTTTTTACAAAAACTGAGTGTGAAAAGAAAAGCTCAAAATCAGCAAAGTTATTTGCAATTCTAGTTACGAAGCAGTAATCCCAAACATCCCAAATTCCCAAATCCCAATCCCATCCCATAGAAATCAGTGTTGCCGTTTTTTATTTGGAGAAAATGCTAAAACTTGTTGCAGAAAATGCCAAAACAATGCTAAATAAAATGCTAAAATCCAAATTTTATTCCCAAACAGCAAATTGAAGTGGTCAACTGTTAAAATAGATGCTTATTCGCAAATAAAGAACGCAAGAGAAGACTCTGCTTTTTGGATATTATGAGTAATTTGCATCGTAGGTTAATTACTTTTCATTGACCCTTCATATTTTGCACGTTTTGTGGTGGAAATGTGTTGTTTCAGTAAATTTTAGCTATTATGTTACACTTAGAAAATTTGCAATAAGTTAAATTCTGTCATCTTTTTCCGTTGTTCGCGCTAAATTTTCTCATAAATATGAGAAGCCGTGATATTATATTAAAACATCAAATTCAAATTAGACGTAAAAATTAATAACACTGCACTATTCCACCACCACCACCACCACCACACCAGCCTATATCAGTCCACTCCTGGACGTAGGCCTCCCCTAATAAAGGGGGATATGCCTATAATCCTCACGCTGGGCACTGATCGTTCGTAACAAATTAACAATCGCTAAGCAAAAGATGTATATACATTTCGGGGAAGTCCTATTCCTCTATAAAGGGTTCCCATGTTTTAAAAAACTACTTTGTGTTAAATAAAAATTGTCTCTGGTTTCTATGAAATCTTTTGAATGGACTTCCGGTTGAGCGTCATACGCGTTAGCATCTTGTCGTTATTTTTCAATTGTATTTTTCGTAAATTACAATAAATTAGGCAGACCAGAGTAGTTTTTTGTGTTTGGTGGCTAGTATTTTGTGTTTGCGCCCGTACCTATATAGTTTTTTAAATGTGTTTGCGACATCATGACCGACCCCCCGACTAATGGCATTACCGGGGATCCCGGCGGCGGCGTGGTTTCGGGGATGGAGGTTGAAGTAATTCAGGCTCCATCCTCGCTACGTCTACCCTCAATCTCTGCTGACGAAAGAGAGTTTGAGATATTTCATCAGTCACGTAGTCAGCGCCGTAAGGCTAAAAGATCCAGAGTTGAAAATGACCGATCCCGCTCTCGTTCTTCGTCCACGTCCACCCTTTACAGTAAGGATGAATTTCTCCAGCCAGGTCAGTCCACACCTCCCAACTCTTTCTCGATTGCCCCTACACACCTAATGTCGACTCAAATCCCCGTAGTCTCCACTCAGGTTGGCCGTCAACGGTATGGCCAATCCGACAAAGGTCCCTTCACTGTCCATGTCCAACGTAAAGAAGCTACCCAATCTCTAGGTAGCACCCTCCATCCTGTTACGTTTGGTAAATTCTTATTTGACAGGTCTCGTGAATTCTCAGGCGTTATTGATGGATCCGTAAAAAGTAACGGTCGAAACTGTATCGCTCTCGACTTCCACTCAGCAAATTCAGCCAACGATTTCCTACAATCTCCAGCTGTAGACAAAAATAATTTCAAAGCTTTTATTCCCACTTTCAATATCACCAGGTTGGGCATTGTCCGTGGTATCCCAACTGACATGCCCGATGAAGATGTGCTCTCAAGCATAAAGGTTCCAGCAGGTTGTGGACCAATAATAAAGATGAGGAGAATGAATATAAAAATAACTCTCGATGGAGTCCCAACATGGAAGCCAACTCAAACTGTTGTATTCACATTCGATGGCCAAATTCTGCCCAGCAGAATCTTTTTATGCTACAACGCATTCCCGGTTGAACTTTACACGTACCCGACTATTCAGTGTTACAATTGCTGCCGTTAGGGGCACACAAAAACCCAATGCAGATCAAAACCACGTTGCTTCAAGTGTACCCAAGGGCACACCGGTGACACCTGTGAAGTAGAAGTTATAAAATGTATTTTATGCGAAGGCAATCATTTTGCCACCAGTAAGTCTTGCCCAGAACTACAAAGACAGAAAAACATTAAAAAAATGATGTCTCAAAAATGCATTTCTTATGCAGAATGTTGCAAACTAATTGCTCCTGCTAAAAAGTCATTCGCAGACGTAACCTCTTCGTCCTCATCCGTTCTCCCTCCCTCTCCTTGCTCCTCAGCCCACCCAACTTTAACTTCGTACAAAAAAACCATCCCTCGACGTCCTCGCTCCCCTCCTCCCCATAGGGTTGGTTATGACCGTAATGCTCACAACAACCTTGTTCGAGAAGATCATTCTGAAAGTGCTTCAAATGGATGCGCTCTCAACAATCCTTTGGTTAGCATCCTATCAAATCAACAGCTAATTGCTGAAATTATTAAACTACTGTCCCTCATCACTTCCCTCTTTAATAATCCTGCCTCTTCTTCCCCTAACCAACCGAACAACGTCGCATCAATGATCAGCAATATCTCCTCACTCTCCTTTCCAATGGATCCAATAAATAGGATCCTACAATGGAATTGCCGTAGCATCCGGAATAAAAAATCTGAACTTAATCATATAATCAATAAATATAAGCCGTGCGTCTTGTCTGTCTCTGAGACTTGGCTGGCCCCTAATTCTATTTTTAGGATTTCGGGTTATTTAAGTTTCAGAAAAGACAGACAGGATGCTCACGGCGGTGTTGCCATCTTTATTAAAAATGACATACGAATTTCTAACCTCCCTTTTACTTACCGCGGCGAAGGCTTTGATGCCATTGCTGCCCGTGTTATGGATGTTAGCATTGTGTCAGTCTACATTCCTTACCCTACTAAATCTATTCTTCGTAATCTTATTTCTGTTCTTGAATCTCTTCCTAAGCCTCTCATGGTCTTGGGTGATTTTAATTGTCACCATCCTGTTTGGGGCTGCGACATGACGGACCCAGTTGGGGACTTTCTTCTAGATTCTTTAGACAACATAAATCTTTGTCTCCTTAATTCTGGATCTCCCACAAGAAGACATCGTCCTGACGAAGCAATCAGCGCTGTTGATCTTTCCCTGTGTTCCCCAGAACTAACTTCATTAACATCTTGGGAAGTCCTCACTTCCTCATTTGGAAGTGACCACTTCCCGATATTGTTAAACATCTTAAACAAATTCCAGTGTCCCTCCTATAAGTATAACCCCATTCTAAAGTTTAATTTGAACGTTCATCATTCCTTTTGGGAAAAATATGCGGACTTGTCATGTGATAAAGTTCCGGAGCTAAGCCCTATCACAAATAATAATATTGATCAATGTTCTGCTGATCTCATTTATTGCATCCTGGACAGTGCTAAATTATCTTTCCCATTGAAAAAACCTCCCCCTAAAAATATTCCTTCTCCGCCATGGTGGGATAAAGATTGCTCCGAAGCCATTCAAGTCCGCAAAGCTGCTGAATCCACGTACTGTTCTGTTATGACTAGGGAAAACTTTATTGAACTAAATAGGATAATAGCGAGAACGAAACGACTGCTTAAGAACAAAAAATCTGATGGTTGGAAAAATTATTGCTCTAGCCTTAACCCTAATACCCCTTCTTATATCTTATGGCACAAAATCCGCAGATATAGACGTTCTTGGGTTCCTCCTTCTTCCCGTTGCTGCCCAACACAATCGTGGGCTGACTCTTTTATGAATTCTCTAGCTCCCTCTTATACTCCTCTCCCTTCTGAACTCCCTTCTTCTTCTCAATATTCATCTTCGAACCCCTTAGACCAACCATTCTCCTTACAAGAATTAAAAAATGTGCTTAACTCAGTTAAAGATTCCGCGCCTGGAATGGACGGCATTCCTTACTCTTTCTTTTGTAAAGCATCCGATCCTCTAATAAAATACTATCTAGACCTTGTGAACACTATTTTCGCTTCTGGCTCTGTCCCTGACTCATGGAAATCTCAATTCATAATCCCGATTCTCAAACCAAATAAAGACCCATCTGATTTTAAATCCTACCGTCCCATTGCTCTTTCTTCAGTTCTAACAAAACTCACAGAACATCTTATTAAAAACCGGTTAGAATGGTACTTAGAAAGTAACAACCTCCTTGCCAAAACCCAATACGGTTTCAGAAAAGGAAAAAGTACGATGGATAGCCTCAGTATAATAACCACTGATATAAGATTGTCCTTTACCCGTAACGAGTCCGTCATCGGCGCTTTTCTAGATATCACAGCAGCGTATGATAATGTGCAACTTCCTCTTCTTAGAAATAAACTTCATAAGCTGAGAATCCCGGTGAAACTTAGCAATCTTATCATGAACCTTTTAACTGAAAGATTTCTACACTTTCGCTGTTGTGATCCCTCTATCTCTGCCTCCAGAATGATCTGGCGTGGTCTTCCTCAAGGCTCTGTTCTTAGCCCCATCCTTTACAATCTGTATACTTATGATTTGGAAGCTTCTATTGGTATTTGCCGTATTCTTCAATATGCTGATGACATTTTACTATATTATGCGCACAAGAAAGTTGAAATTGCCATAGAAAATTTGGAAACATCTCTTGATAAACTCCACCGTTGGATGGAAAGTCACGGCCTTCAACTTTCCGCTGGTAAAAGCAATATAGTTCTCTTTACTCGTAAAAGAACTCCTCCTCCAATTGAGATCAAAATTAATCATTGCCTTATCCCGGTTAAAGATAGTGTTAAATTCCTTGGTTTTATTCTAGATCGAAAATTAAATGGCATCGACCACTGCAACCATATTATTACTAGATGTGAGAAACACATAAATATTATAAGGTGTCTCTCTGGAGTATGGTGGGGGGCTCACCCGTTTGTACTTAAGCTCTTATACAACGCTATAATCCGTAGTGTCTTAGACTATGGATCTTTTTTACTTGAACCTGCAAACAAAGCTAGTCTTAAAAAACTTGGTTTAGTTCAGTCTAAGGCCCTACGTATAATATCAGGTGCCATGAAATCTACGCCTATTAACGCGCTTCAGATAGAATGCGTAGATTCTCCCCTTCACATTCGTCGACAGTTCCTTGCAGACCGTTACTTTTATCGCTCCCTTCAATTTCTCCACCATCCCATCATCCCAAAATTACAACTCCTTGATCGTTTTACCTTGTCTTCCCCTTATTGGCAAACGAAACACTCTCCTCTCCTAGTAAAAAGTTATCAAAATTTTAAATCTATTAAGGACCCCACCTTTAGGTTCCCAAATCTCCCCCTCTTTGAATTTAATTATGATACTGTTTTGTTCCACCCGCGCATAATTCTTAATTTTGGCATATGCAAAGGTGACTCCAATGCTGATGAATTATTCAGAGAACTCATCAATAGGGAATGGCGCGGTTGGCATACCATATTTACCGATGCCTCTAAACTTTCTCCTCTTGGATGCGTTGGATATGGGGTTTTCCATTCTCAATATGACATAGTTCAAAAAATTAAGAGTCCTCCTGAATCATCGGTATTTACAGGTGAATGCCTTGCTCTTCTAGAAGCCATTAAATATATTCTCCTGTTTAAGCTGTCTCGCACTATAATTTTTTCAGATGCCCGCAGTGCTCTCCAATCTCTAATCTCTAATCCTTTCTCATCCAGAAATCATAATCCAGTAATTTTTCATATTAAGCAATCCATCTTACAATGCAATGTCAAAGGTTTTGAAGTTGTTTTAGCTTGGATCCCTGGACACACGGGCATTGTTAGCAATGAAAGAGTTGACCAAGTTGCAAAAGATGCAGTTGAATGTGGGGATAAAGTCCCTTTCAAAAATTACTGCCATGACCTCCTCTCTCTTCCCAAATCTCGCCTTTCTAGTTGTTGGGCGTCCTACTGGAGAAATTCATCTAAAACTAAAGGATCCTTTTTTGCTAGAATTCAACCTGATATTCCCTGTAAACCCTGGTTCTCAAAGTTAAGAATGAGGAAAAGCCTTACGTCGATGCTTATTCGTATGACAATGAATCACTGCTGTATCCCAGTTCATCTGCACAAAATTCATATAAAAGACTCCTCTTTATGTGAATGTGGCCTTGATGAAGGCGACCTAAACCATATTTTTTTCTCTTGCCCCCTTCTGAATCATTCTAAATTCTTAGATTCCCTTGTCTCACTAAAAATTTCCCTCCCCACTTATATTCCCGAACTTTTAAATTCGAAAGATCCAAATGTCTACAAATCTTTAATCCAATTCATAAATCTCAACAACCTGAAATTATAAGGTTCCCTTATATTTCCGGGTTGTCGAGGTTTATGAATTCTTATTCTTATTCATATTCATTTATTCATTATTTTGTTTAAATCCTATTCTGGTCTGTTTTTTTTTTTTCAATTTTGCTTGTACATACGCCTCAATTGTTTCTATTATGACGTGACACTGGCAGAAATGTCCAAGTAGGACGATTGCCATTAAAAAAAAAAAAAAAAAAAAATCTTTTGAATTCTTTAATAAGTAGGTTAAACGTTAAAAAAATGTTTTATGCTAAATGCAAATTTTTCAAGCAAACAGACCCGAAAATATGCTAAATTTAGCATTAAAAATGCTAAAACGGCAACACTGGTAGAAATTAAACGCTACCCTACAGAGTTGCCGTTTTTAATTTGGAGAAAATGCTAAAACTTAGTATTCAGTATTCAGTTTATTATTTAAAAGTTGTCATATTTGCATTTTTTACAGTGACATTTATCAAAAATACTAGGATTAATAGAAGAAATAATAGAAATTGATTGAAAAACTATGGCAAGTTTATCCCTGCAACAAAGGGCTGAAATATTAATTTTCCATGAAGATGGCTTGAATATTAGTGCTATATCACGAGAACATAATAGAAGCGTTTTACCTGAAATAAAACGCTTATTAATTTACTTACCTTATTCGAAGCTAATTTAATTGAGACAGCTACTTGATTTCCCGCCTTCCGGTTAATTACTTTTCTGACCTGTACTACCATATCCGGTATCCGGTCTACGTCACTTCCTCCTGGCAGGTGGAGGAACTTTGCTTTTTGAGTTTCGCCATTTTAAAAATTCATTGAGTCTTAATTACCAGGCAGAGATTATTCATTAGCTTCGAATAAGGTAAGTAAATTAATAAGCGTTTTATTTCAGGTAAAACGTTTCCATTAATTTGACTGGACCTTATTCGAAGCTAATTTAATTGAGACGTGTTTGTTATCGCCTGGTGGAAGTGACGCAGACGCCAATGTGATTCGAGTGAGAGGAAAGTAAAATATAAAACTATTTGTGAAATAAATCAATATTTTGTATTTTCTAATATAGAAAAATAATTATGAAGTTAATCTACTTTGTGTAGGTATACAAACAAAATTTCACATCATAAATTGTAAGTAATAAAAAGTTGTAGGAACTTTATATTAACAAAATCATATCTTCTATAGATAATGATCATAAGTACTTATGCACTAATCACCAGGCGCGGATACAGGGGGGGGCAATAGGGGCAATTGCCCCCCCCCCCTCAACTCCGGCAAAATACACTAGATATTATGAACTTTTGAAATTTTTTATATTGTTAGTAATTCACAAGGTACTTATTATGTACCTAGGTTAATTTGGAACGATCAATACATTGTTATGTGTTAACTAATTAGCTATTAATTATACTGTGTCCAGTGCCGAAAATAAGGCGGTGCCCAGGCACAGGGCGCAGACCATGCATGGTAGTATTCATTAATTATTTCGTTAATATCCAGTTATAAATCGTAGTTTTCTTTTCTGGGGGGCGCAAAAATGACCAGACCAGGACCAAGTTTTAATTATTAGGTTAATATCCGGAAATAAACTTTTCTTTTCTTTTCTGGGGGGCACAGATATTATCAGACCACGACCAAGTTTTGGGTCATGAATGGTAGTATTAATTTATGATTAGTTTGATATCCAGATATAAATTGAGTTGTCTTTTCTGGTGGGGTGCAGAAATGACCAGATCAGGACCAAGTCTTCGTTGATAATTATAACCTAATACATATAGGTTGGTTGAAATTCAGATATAAATCGTAGTTTTTTTTTTCATATTTTGTATGCTCACCTTTGATAGAAAAATTTCGCGGCTCGCTCTGCTCGCCGATTTTGTTACCACCTTTTGGTTGTGAATGGTACATAACTACGCACAATTTTTTTTAAATCCAATCTATAAAGTTTGCAACAATGACGAATTAGAACACAACAGCGTTAGTTAGAATGATTAAAAAAAAATTGCGGCTCGCTCCGCTCGCCGACTTCCTTTTTTACGTTTGTTGGGCCTAGGCCTAACCACCTACACAAAGGAAAAAAGACAAAGAAAACGGTGGCACCTTTTGAAACACCTTCAAAAGGTGCCACCGTTTTCTTTGTCTTTTTTCCTTTGTGCGCCAAAAATTTTGGGGATCTCTGCGCTCGCCGATTTTATTTCTATAATAAATAAAGCAACTAAGCCCTGAAAAGTGAACTTTAACTTCGTACATGCTGGAACGCAAGATAGATTTTCTATTATGTCTGGTATCCAGGCTTAACAATTATAGAAGCTCGCACCAGGCGCGTAAAATGCTATTTACGGCACTGACTGTGTCCATACAAAGAACCAGTAATGGAACGTAATCCGGTTTCCGTCTTGAGGATCATTCACGTTTTTTGTTAATGTGTTAATTATGCAGATTTGTAGCTATATTGTATAAAAATCAATATATATTATGTTTTTGTTTTTATAATAGTATAAAAATGACAAAGATGCAGAGGTTTTAGTGTAAAAATTTCGACTTACTATCGATTACTATCTTTTACATTATCGATTTCTTTTGAATATATAAAAAATCGCAGTTTTCTTTTCGTGTTTTGTTTTAGATTATAATAATAATTATTAGTATACCTAGGCAAAATAACACATTTTCTGAAAAAAAAATTCGCGGCTCGCTCCGCTCGCCGGTGAAAAATAATTAAGAGCATTGCCAAACACAAAAATTGCCCCCCCCCCCCCCCCCCCCTAAACGAAATCCTGTATCCGCGCCTGCTAATCACTAGGTATAATCTTAATCAACTGGATTAAATAGCGAAGTTACTGACGATGAGCTACAAGCAGATTTGACTTCACGTTTATAAAATTTGCTAAAAGTATTTTGTGAACGCCAGTTTCCTCTAGCTAGTATCTCTTCCATGGAATAATTATCAAGCCAATTTTTTGAGGCCACAGCAGACCTTATACTTCCAGGGGATGCGTTTATCCCGGCACTAGATAATAATGACTTGACCCATCCTGCTATCAGTGTTCGTGATGCAGACTTTGGCTCACCTCTAACACTAATGAATAAATTATTCGTTTTCGCTGCAGTTCTACGATTTACTAAAAGTGAGGTAGTATGTTTAACCCAAAAGACGGGGTCTAATCTTTCTTTTTCAGGATTAGCGTATAATCGCCAACCTGACTGTCTATAATTAGCGGAATCAGTTTTTGATCCGAAAGCAGGCCATAAAATTATTGAGTTTGCTTGGATCAAACAGTTGCCAGCATCTACTGTAAGTAATGTTAAATCATGAATTCTTCTCCCAGAGCAGAGAAGTAATAAGGCCGCTGTGTATCTCTGAGCATGAAAAATATTATTCTTATCAATTTCACAATTTTCTAAATGAATTCTAAATCATCAATATTCCATACCGGGGATTTGTTAGGACAAACTGGCTTCCGCAAAGATATTGACTTTACTTTAAGTTTAACTAGAACATGTGAACTTAGTTGGCCGGAACGTTCTGGATTACACAGAGTTGATACCACTGATTTGTGTAGCAATATTGAGTTGTATGAAAGATTATGTTTTAAATAGCGATCAGACAAGAATCTAGCAAGATCACAACCTTTTGGAATTGTAGGATTAATCTTGTGTTCTTTGGACCAGCCCAACCATCTGTTCCAAGCAACGCTATTAACCTTACGAGTCGATGGTCGCCAAGATTACTCTAAGAGTTTCAGCTGTCCACTATCCCATGTGGTTAACAGCCCAGACCACCCCCATATTTCCACACCTCTAGGGTCATTTCGAGGACATTCGGAGGTGGTAGATCTGTCGCAGTATCGATCAGGACGTTGTCTAGGTGATGTAGGGTGAATGGTGGAGCTAGGGCGCGTGATTTGATATCCGGGCGCCAAAACACTCGTTTCCACCGTGGGACTACCAACAGGTAAAATCCTCGAGCCTGGTTTAGGTGACTCAGGACCTTGGGAATCAGGTACGGAGGGGGGAAAACCCAGGCCAGACTGTTATTCCACGTCCGGGAAAAAGCGTCGTTGAACAGAGCCTGGGTATCTGTCAGATCCAGAGACACATAATTGATTACTACGTGGGCACGTCTGGAAGCAAACAAGTCGATCAACGGCGTTCCCCACTTCGAGAAAACCCTGTGGGTACATTCCGGAGAGAGATGCCATTCTGGAACTGCACGTAGTCTCGAAAGGTGATCGGCATGGCAGTTGTAAATTCCCGGAATATGAAAGACGTTGATGTGAATTTGAAAATCGTCCAATATTTGAAATACCTTGTAAGTTAAGACCATGAGAGGAGTCGACTTCGTTCCTCCTTCGTGCCGAAGATATGCTATCACAGATTTGTTGTCGCTTTGTATCATTACGGTACTGCACCTGAGGAGCTGAAAATGACCTTGAAAAACTTTTAGGATCGCTAACATTTCCTTTTGATTGCAATGCAGATCTTTCTCGGCCTCTGACCACAGGCCCGTTAGTGACAGATTGTCCAATCGAGCGCCCCACGCAATGTCGGATGCATCGGTCGTGATAATGTGCGAAGGGGGTGGCCTGTCTATTGGAGTTGAACGTCTGCAATTGAGAACGTTCTTGGATATGAACCCAAAGTTTTGTTCAGGAGGTTTAACAGAGCTCTGAAATTGAGCCTTCCCTTTGGTACTGCAAAGCTGGCAAAGTTTAAGAGACCTACGAGGCTCTGTAGATCTCTGAGCGTTGTGCACTTCCTCACCATCATTTGATTTATTTTGTCGATCAATGCAGGGACTTTTTCCTCGGGAAGACTCTTGTGGTTTGACCAAGGGTTCCAGTAAATTTCTAGAAATACTAAGCTTTTTACCGGGGTTAGGAGAGATTTTTTTAATTTATAAGCCATCCTAACTTTTCTAACGTTTTAATTACAGTGCCGACATGATTGCGTAATATATTTTCTTCTTGATGAGCTATCAGAAAATCGTCAAGATAGACTACTATTCTGATTCCTTTTTGTCTGAGCAGTTGTGCTATCCAGTTTGTGAGAGTTGCAAATGTTTTTGGGCTCGTGCTCAGACCAAATGGCAAACATGTCATTCGTAGTAGTTCGTTGCGATATATTAGGCGTAGAAACCTTTTGTGACTGCAAGCCACGGGTACATGAAAATACGCTTGTGAAAGATCGATTTTGCTCAGCCAATCGCTCGGCTGTAAAAAGTCTGGTATGCGATGTACATTTATCAACTTGAAATGGTCTGTTATTATATACCGGTTCAGTGCCTTCAGGTTGAAAATCGGACGTACAGAGCCGTCGCTTTTGGGAACAAGGAACATTGGGGAATAAAATTCTGGAGACGCCATAGTTCGCTCTAGAACCCCTTGAAATTTCATTTTGTTTATGACTGCTGTCATTTGAGCGGACTCTGGCACATGCAGGTTGGATCCGATCGCATCGGGAAGCACGAGTGGTGGTTTCTTGCGAAACGGTATGCGATAACCTAATATTACTTTCAGGATGTATGCAGGTGCTCCCATTTGTTGCCACATGGTTTCAAAATGTACAAGACGGCCGGCACTGAACGGTACTGAGTCAGTACTTACGGCGCTTATTGTCCTTGTTCTGACGAGTCGGGGACGACATGCGTTTCCTTCCATAGTTCGCTTGATTTTGCGGTCTCGTATTTGGTCGAGAGGAGTTTCCTCGAAAGGTATTCTGATACCTACTCTTATTCGGCGTGATCGAATTATGTTGGCATGTAGCCACCTTGCGGTGGTGGAGCGTAATAGCCACCTTGCGGAGGCGGAGCGTAAGCATGATGAGTTTGTGCGTTATTGCGATGGCTCGCATTATGATAACCCTGCGAGGGTTTCGCTGACCTTTGTGTAGGGCAATGGGATTTTTTAGACTGCTCTTGCGAGGCAGGGTTATTATATGCTTTATGTATCGGCCAGAAGCACTTTCGTACGCCGCCGGCTTTTTCAATAGCCGCTGTGAACTTTTCGGCATCAAAAAGATTTGTTATGATGGTGGAATCTTTTTTAGATTGACTTTGACCAAAGGGTCCTTTGCATGTTTTGTGACACTGTCTCTACGCATTTGGATAATTTCCGATCGGTGGCCGCAGATAATCTGCAATAAGTCTGAGGAAGTCTTATGAAAATCACGTGAAAAAAGCTCACCAAGTTTTTGATGAAGGCTTTCATAATTAGGAGCGCCACCTTCTCTGGTCTATTCCAGGAGATCCCTGAGGGCTTTTTGTAGAGATTCGTTCTGTTTTAGAACACACATGGTCAAAGCCGCAAAAGCCTTATCAGACTGGACAAGGTGTCGAGAAGAGTCGTATGCTTTGACTTCCTCATTCATTTCCAGATCTGTAAAGCCTGGCGTATAATTATACAATTTTTGAGACTCTGAAAACCTTACTTCATTCCAATCATCTCTATTTAAGTGTTGAAGTTGGCTCAGTAACTTCAAGTAGTGTTCTGAAGTCTTAAAAATCGCAGGTTCCTTGAGTTTAGTATCTATGTCAAGGGAAAATTCTTGTTCGCAATGTACAGAATCATTGGGTATATCATCAGGCAAATTGTGTTCAAAGTTGTCACTTGACAAATGGCGAAACTCAAAAAGCAAAGTTCCTCCACCTGCCAGGAGGAAGTGACGTAGACCGGATATGGTAGTACAGGACAGAAAAGCAATGAACCGGAAGGCGGGAAATCAAGTAGCTGACTCAATTAAGGCGACTAGTAGGGTCAAACCTCCCTCTCGCTCGCACTATTCAACATTTTTGAAGATATAAAATCACTGAATGTAGTTATGCAAAATAGCAAACCTTCACGGCCTAGAAAATAACAATACAAAAGTCCAGCAATAATATCATTTTGATTCTTTCACGTTTTCTTACCAAAAAACTGGTACCAATGTGATCAATTTTGGTGCCAATTTCTTTGTAAGAAAACGTGATAGAATCAAAATGATATTATTGCTGGACTTTTGTATTGTTATTTTCTAGGCCGTGAAGGTTTGCTATTTTGCATAACTACATTCAGTGATTTTATATCTTCAAAAATGTTGAATAGTGCGAGCGAGAGGGAGGTTTGACCCTACTAGTCGCCTTAAATTAGCTTCGAATAAGGTCCAGTCAAATTAATATATCTCGATTCACCGTGAGATTTTGGATTCGGCGTTATAGCGAAGAAGTTCATTCAGGCATTATGGTTCAACGCTGGGACTGTCAGAACGAAAGAAACCCTGAAGCTCTTAGATCACATTGTGCACGGGTTTGGGATGACATCAGGGGGACTGATTTATGCGCGCGCCTTGTCGCATCTGTGCGAGATAGACTACGTGCCGCCATAGCTGCTGATGGAGGCTATATTAGTTATTAAAACAATGTTATAGTTTCCTTAAAAAAATAAAGACAATGATTTGATTATTTCTTCTTTTTTTAATTTTTAGTAACAAGTTCGATCTCGCTTGGGTGAATCCACAGACTACTAGGATGGGTGAATCTCTATTGCTTCTTCTATGCTCAATGCCTAATCTATGCTCTATGCCTAATCAAATCACTTTATTATAATCGACCTAGTGGCATAGATTTTTGCATGCAATTACCAACCCTAAGGTGGTAAACATTTTCAGACCGCAGGTGTACATAAAGTTTTTGAGGAGCAAGCGGTGCTTACGCGGGTCGCGCCGAAAAAATTCGCACTCGTGTGAACGTGCAAATAGGTGAGCATTAGAAACAGCATGCGTAAGGTCGCTCCGCCGTGCCCGCGGCCGCGATAATAACGCAGCTGTGTGGGGGAGGCTTTATATTTACCAGCTGTGACGGCAACACTGCTTGCTGCTGTTATCCATAGATAAAGTATCATTTTTCTTTCTTTTTCTCAGTGCGTGCAGCACAGCAGCATTTCTAAATTCTCTTTGCCTGCCTGCGGAGCGTGGCTAGTGAGTGAGCGTGGTTGTTTTATCGATTTTTTCTTCTACGCTCTGAAAATGGGAGATCGTAAGTACTGTGCAATAGTTGTTTTTGCACCCTAAGTTAGCATATACTGTTAAATGGTTTACTTTACGCCACTTGCAGCCTACGCTTCTGGGGACTATAGCGGTGGCGGTGGAGGATACACTGCTCAACAGTTCTCAGTGCCACCACCTACAATGGCTACCACCGATAGCTACGGTAGTGGCGGTGGAGCTCAGGGAAGCAATAATTACGGTGCACCCAATTACGGCGGGCAAACCGCAGATTGGAATAATCCGAGCTCTGGTAGGTACACACAAACAACCTATATTTTTCGTAATAGTTACCTACATAGACATTGTTTTGTAAGACGTTCCTTGACTTTAGTTAATGTATAAAAAAATGCATCAACAGGCGGAAATTCCTACGGCGGTAGTCAAGGAGCTCCTTCAGGAAATAGTTACGGCCAGAGTTACAATAACAGCAGCTCAGGCTATGGCTCGGGCGGTGGATATGAGCGCAATAGCGGTAATGGCGGGTACAATGCTAGCAGCGGCGACCGCGGTAGCAATAGCTATGGCAGTGGCGGTGATCGCGGAGGCAATAACTATGGAGGAGATAGAGGAGGGAACAGCTATGGAGGAGACAGAGGGGGCAGTGGTTACTCTGGTGGAGACCGTGGAGGTTACGGCGGAGGGGACAGACCAAGCTTCAATAGAGATGGGGGGAATAGAGATGGTGGATATGGGTAAGTGTCTATTCATTTGATTATCACATAGACTTATGAATACATTATACAGAATAATACTGTGAAATCAGCAATATTTAAGTATCTGGTATGTGTAACTTAAATGACACATTCACATTAACGTGCTCGGTGTTTAGCTAGGAGGTTTCAATAGGATTAGGAAGGTATATAAATCTCCAGTAGGATTAGGATCGCTGTAGGATGCACACAATGCTTGAATCATTGATCTATTGCGATTCAACCTCAGTGTTTGGTATACAGGTATACAATAAAATGTTTGGTCTAGAGTGATAATTTTTACTTTTGGTTGGTAATGAAAAATTATGATGGTAAGGTTATAAGGTTTTATACATTATATTAAACAGTATTCACCCACGCATGGTTGATTATAATAAAGATGACTAAAAATTTTGTAGGAAACTACTTTTAGAACAAAGGTCTTCCAAATTGTAAGGTTTTTATCTTTTCATAATCAATAACTACAGGTTAATTCTGTGTTGCACTTTATAAGGCTGTCAAATTACTCTCAGTTATTTAGCTATTAAAATAAGAAAACTTTCAGTATAGGGTCATCATTTTGTAACAAACATTCTTATGAAATGTAACACAGAAGTATACATAATGTTATTATGTTATTGTACCTACCTGCCTTATACAAGGTTTGTTAGCGGACTTTGAACTGTGTGATGTTTAGTCAAAGCTTTGCATACAATATTGGTACTTGATATTTTGGGATAAAATACAGGGTGGTCCAAACCAATGGGACTTGAAGGTAAAGTTCCAAAATATTGAAGAACCCTCCTGTTGATTGGTAATTAACAATACAGGGAACTTAACTCCTTTAATTTACAACTGCATAAATATCACATATTTAGCAAAAGTATAAAGTATCTCTGAAATAGCCTATGCAGGACCTGCATCACAATGAGAGTTGTGTGTTATGTTAAGCATTCAACACTTTACAGTTTGTAGGAAAACTTTTCAATGCATGTATGGTAAGATTTGCTTGAAACTTGGCATAAATATTCTTAAAACCTCTTTTGTGGAGTAAGTCATGGGGCATCCACTAGTTAGTATAAGTAGTACATTATAAAACACCGATGTTGGCTTGTTTCAGAGCATATTATCAGCACAGACCTCTGCTGCTGGTATTTTGCTCTACAAGTTAGCATTGAGTGTGATTGATGTTTAGAATACACACGTAGAGATCCCTAAGGGACTGACATAAGTGTAACTCAAAGTTCCTAAATATTAACAAGCAAAACATTTTTCATTTTCTATTTTGTGGGTCGCAACAGCACCACAATTTGCAAGACCTGAAACAAATATTTGCAGATCATGTCATCTGTAAACTTTCTCCTGCAGTAGATATAAAACCGTATTTATTATTGTATCGCAGCCACATGATGTGTGGCTATCGATCAAATTAGTTCTAAAATAATTAAATTTTATTGTATGCAAAACTTAGGCTAAATTCAGTGAGTATTATATCATTCAATACATGCATCACAGTCTTCCAATGAATGTATGTGTGTATTGAAATGAACTGTAAATTATAATTTGGGACTGGGACTAAACAAACTGATTTAATTAATGTTGTTTTACTGGTACAACATGGTTGCAACATTGTGTTTTGATCATGTTGCAATTATTATGGTCACTGGATGATTGGGATAACAATATTAATTATGTTTAGTACTTGTGAAAGGTTAAAAAATACTGCTTAAAACTGAATTTATATATTTCCATTTTTCAATCATATAGCTAAAACAAAATCAATACTTGTCCGAATTTTGCCAATTTCATCTTGTGGTGTTTTTTTTGTTTTGTTATTCAAAGTTAAATTGTAATTATATACATTGACACATGGTAGTTCTTGTTTCTAAGTGCATAATATCATACACAAAGAGACTTCCTATTATCAATTTTCCTACATTAAAATAATTGATTGATTCTTCATCAACAACCTATAGAAGTCCACTGCTGAACATAGGGTCTTGTGCGACTGATCATAACTTTAGTAAATATCTGCATGAGAGCTTGTACTGGCCATGGTAGCTCTTATAAACAAAATTTATTTTCATCTGGGATAATATAACTTTCTAGGTATTCTTTTTGATTCATATTTATGATTCCTTGATACTGTACATATGCCAACTCTCATTTATGTTCCGAAATGTTGCTATCTAATCACTCTGAAAAATTTCAATAATGTAGTTGGTTTAGTCCCTGGAGTAATCTTGAAAAATATAGCTAATAAGATCTAAAAAAAACATCAAAGTTCAAACGAAATTATCTTTGTTACTGTTCATTAATTAAGTTGAATAGAAATAAAGGGCCATTTAGATGGAACGTTTTTGGGCGAATTGCCTGGCGAGTCTCGCCTACGACATTAGCCAGGCGATTCTTTTAGTAATGTTACAAGTGGCAAGTTTTTTATATTACGATACGATTATCATACCTTCAAGTCAGGAAACTATCTAAATGGCTCTAAAGTATATTTTTTTCAAGGTTTCTGATCCTAGCTACGGTACCTAGCTTATTTTTGATTGTCATGTAATGGTTATCTACATAAAAAGTATCTAAATGAATGCATGTCTACAAAACTACTACTGCTATAATGTGTCAACAAACATTCTAAGATTTTCAAGGTATCAAGGTATTAACATATCGGTAAAGAAAAGGATGCATCAATTGGAGTGAGGTCACTCAAAGTGAACCTAGGTGGTCTGCGCGCTCCGTACAATGTATCCCCAGCCTGCCAGTGTGCTAAAAGCTCTTCTTATTGTTTTAGTGGCGGCGGCAGGGGGGGTGGTTTTAACAAAGGTAAAGCTCCTCGCTTAGCGAGTGGTGCTATTGTCATTATTTTTAATTTGTATTTATGTAAGGGCTGCCAAACCTGGTATTCTACTCGTTCAATGGTAATGAGTAAGGTAATGAATAACAATCACGCTATTGTTGATAGGTTTCACGTTGAGTATGTGTATGTAGGTAGAGTGTACAAAGGTATAGACGAATGGTCAAGATTTTCCATTCAAATCAAACTATATTTTTTAAATAGGAGCGGCATACACTTCTTACAATTGATTGAAATGGTTTGTGCAAATACGTCCCACCTGCGATATTTTCGTTAGAAATACATAGTGTATGAAAATGGGTAAACAGGACCTGCTCTACGAGATTTTCTACGACCATTTGGTATGGATTGCTTCTGGATCTACCTGGGAGAGTAATATATTTTAAGGGTAAAAATTGGCAACAATACAAGTTCAAGAACTCGGATAATAATGAGAGAGGATGCTAACATGACAATTATATTCAAATGGGATCAATTAAAAGCTGCAACAATAAATTTATCCCATTGTTCCTGAGTCAGCCACATGCATGGAAGAACTGGAGGGTATTATTCTATTAAATTAATTTCCAGGGTTCTCGGTTATACAGTTTGAATAATAACATTATATCTTGGAACTTAAAAAGATATCGTTTTGGCAGCCCTGTGGTTGTGTTATTATTACATTGATTATTTAGGACTGGTATAATTGATTAGCAGCATAGTAATTTTAAATTGTGTTCACAAACAAATTCTTCACATTCTACATTAGCTGTAAAAAAGGTACAATGCAAACAGCGTTTGGTTTTATGGGTTTAAATTTAAAGATTTACAGGTACATGATAGGTATTGTCATAATTTTAAAATGGTGTAGTGTATTTATCAAACGGAAGTTTAACAAATAAATTGTTGCATCTTGCACTGAAAAGTTGATGATCGACAGGTAAATAAGAAGTTTAAAGGGTTTAGTACATAGCTATCTGATCTGGTCCAAGTATTATTATATAGGTCATATTTTCCAAAGATCATCTAAATTCTAAACCAAAAAAATTGAAACCCTAAACAAAATCTGAAAAATATTTAAAAAAACTCAGGGCCGTCATGTCTACAAGAAAATATTTGATTTGTTTGCCAGCAGCTTGGTTTTAAAAGAATAGCTATCAGTTTTATCTCTCAGTTGTCAACATGTAAGCAAATATATACAAAATTTGTTTGACAAAATCTTACATGAAACAATGGGTTCGAAACCCGTTGGTTTTGGATAGTGGATAATAATTTATTGCAATTAGATTAGAAATACAAAAATTGCTTACAACAAGAATTTACGATTCCTGCCTTTTAAATAAGATTTACTATAGGTGGAGGCGGTGGATTCGGCGGCGACCGTGGAGGTGGTGGGGGAGCGGGTGATATGGTCACTCAAGAAGATACCATCTTTATTCAGGGCATGAACCCATCCACATCTGAAGATGAACTGTGCCAGCATTTTGGTGCCATCGGAATAATAAAGGTAAGGTAATGTCTTGTGGCATTCCATGTTAAGCTTGATATCCATCATTAAACATTGTATGTTGCAACCACCGGGTTCGAATAGTCTTTTCATTGCATGGCTAGCCCTTTTGAACTCCATTCATCTATACACCTAGTTCTGTAGTTGAATTATTATGGCGTTTAAACCATTCAAAATTACAGCTGACTGAAAAGCGCCGTTATAAGGTTTATGATCTTTGACCCAAGGAAATGAAGTGACCAAAGTTTTATTTGGCCGCTTCGGCGATCACTGCCGCGGCAAGCTACGTTCGCTCGCCTCTCGCCCATGTAAACACAGTTCAAACTTAACCTAACGAAAATATTTCTGTCTGAAAAAGTTCAAGTTGACATTTAATTAATCAGTTAGCTGAGCGTCTAGCTTTACATTTAAACGTTGTGCAGCCACTTGGTTGATCGATATTTAGGCGTGTGGTTGAATGCGTTGTTGAGTGTGATGTGCTATAAAACTACTATTACAACCAGTTGGCTGCGATATATGTACTGGTCAATGCATCATTCTCATAAATATAATTAGACTAGAGGTTGGGTGGTGCGCGAGCTGCACGCAGCTCGCGGTTTATGTTTTCAATTGTAAAGCAATCAGAGAGGGTTTCGAAGAGGAAGTAATCAACAATGATATCGAAAAGAAAGATGCCATCAAAGCGGATAGCAATCGCAATCGCAATCGCAATCGTAATCGAAATCGAAATCGAAATCGACCAACAACTACTCTACACCTACCCTACAACTACCCTACAACTACCCTACAACTACCCTACACCTACCCTAACACTACCCTACACCTACCCTACAACTACCCTACAACTACCCTACACCTACCCTACAACTACCCTACAACTACCCTACAACTACCCTACAACTACCCTACAACTACCGTACACCTACCCTACAACTACCCTACAACTACCCTACAACTACCCTACAACTACCCTACACCTACCCTACAACTACCCTACACCTACCCTACAACTACCCTACAACTACCCTACACCTACCCTACACCTACCCTACAACTACCCTACACCTACCCTACACCTACCCTACAACTACCCTACAACAACCCAACAACTACCCTACAACTACCCTACACCAACCCTACAACTACCCTACAACTACCCTACAACTACCCTACACCTACCCTACACCTACCCTACAACTACCCTACAACTACCCTACAACTACCCTACACCTACCCTACAACAACCCTACAACTACCCTACACCTACCCTACACCTACCCTACAACTACCCTACAACTACCCTACACCTACCCTACACCTACCCTACAACTACCCTACAACTACACCTACACCACACTTAATATCTTAACGATTCCACAAAACAAAGAAAAAAAAAGTTTTGTATGAAGGGGTGAAAATTTTGTATGGGATAATTTTTTTTTTGTATGGAACCCTAATTTATTTTTTCGGATCCTTATATTAAAAAGCACCCTGAGCAATATTAGTTTGAGCGCGAACCCTCTAGGTCCCATAGTTTCCGAGATACATATGGGGTGGGGGTGAAAGGGGGTGAAAAGGGGAAAAGTCGGATTTTTCCTGAACTCACCCCCACTCCCTCTATACGATTCCATCAAAAATTTCAACCCTACGAGGTGGCATCTGGGAGAACAATCATGTCAATGAGTGAGTGAGTCAGTCAATGGTAATCCAGTTATATATAGTATAATAAAATCGAAATGTGGAAACAGTCAATCGAGAGGACCTGTCCTTTCCAGTATGTCATTGTGATTGGCCGAATCCAAATCAGCACGGAAAAAAATGGAAGATACTTAAACCCAGCTGTGGGTGGATATAGGCTGAAAATAATGATGATAGAACACCATAAGGTTTCACTGTTATTTGAACTATAAGGCTTTCACTGCTCAAAATATAGCGCGCCTGTTGTTCTTTTTTAACCAAACCTATTACACTATTTTCAGATGGATAAGAAGACTCAAAGGCCCAAAGTTTGGATGTACAAAGACAAAGCTACTGGAGCGCCAAAGGGTGAAGCGACGGTCACATACGAAGACTCAAACGCGGCATCATCCGCCATCCAATGGTTCGATGGAAAAGACTTTAACGGTTCCACAATAAAGGTTTCGCTCGCTCAGCGGCAGAATACCTGGGCCGGTGGTAAACCTAGCGGTGGAGGCGGCGGCGGTGGCGGTGGTGGTTTCCGCGGTGGGAGGGGCGGCGGTGGAGGCCGAGGAGGCAGTGGCGGTGGACGCGGGGGCGGTGGAGGCGGCGGCGGCGGCGGTGGCCCACCATCCGGCAACCGAGAAGGCGACTGGAGATGCACAAACCCTAGCTGTGGAAACACTAACTTCTCGTGGAGGAAAGCTTGTAATAGGTAAGTTACCAGAAAAGTTGACCTTTAATGAAAATAAAAAAGTCCTTCTCATCGATTTCGCTGACGGTGTGTATTAAGCGAGTATCGAGTCGGTGACTGGCCTGAGCCGATTAAAAAGCATATTTAAGAAAACGCACTTCTGCCGCGTAACCTAACTTAAACTGTGTCTACAGATGTAACGAAGAAAAGCCAGGCGGCGGCGGTGGCGGTGGCGCTCCGTCCGGTGGCGGCGGACGCGGCGGCCCGCCCGGGCGAGGTGGACGCGGTGGGGGCGGCGGCCGGGGCGGTGGCGATCGCAGCTGGGGCGGCCGTGGCGGAGACGACCGCGGCGGCGATCGCGGTGGAGACCGCAGCGGTGATCGCAGGGGCTACGGTGGCGGCGGCGGCGACCGCGGTAATAGTGGCGGCGGTGCGATGCGGAGTGATGGCGGGTAAGCACGAAAGTTATTGCTCTGTTTTATGTATATCAGAAACAGTAGTTTCTGCTCCATCAGTGAACTATTTCAAAAATAAACTGGAAAAGTATTTAAAGTGTACAACAAAATAACCCCCAATATATCAGCTTAAGCTGCCTGTGTATAAACAAAAAATAATTATTATTTATTTTTCTAGTACTAAAAATATTTCTTTAAATGCTGGACATCATCACATAGCCTCATATGGCCTCAAACTAAGCAGAGCTTGTATTATGGGAATCACATGACTGATATACTACTAACCCGCAACCTTGCTCTCAGGCGGGGTTTCGCCCACTGTGCCACAGAGATCGTCCTATTATTTCTTTTCATATGTATCCTAGTTCTGCAGAGTTTGAAAAAATTTAATAGGAAATAGACTGGGTCCATTTTATTCCAAAAAGAATCGCTTTGTGTTTGTTGTAAACCGAGAACAATGATCTCCAGCTACTTACTAAATGCTGATATAAAAAACTCATGTTTTGTTTCAGCAGCAGAGGAGACAGGCAGAGACCGTATTAGTTTATTAATGTGATTGTGTAAGGTATTTTGTAAGGTTTATTTTTATTATGACTGACCCTAAAACTTAGGTTATCCATGAATTCAATATCTATTCTTTAATGTTGTGTAGTTACTGCGTAGATTTTTCATGTATAATAACGATAATACTTCTTCAGAAAGGTAAGGTTCCCTGATAGCTTTCCGTATCGGGAATTTGGAATTGAAAATTTGAATGCTAGATTGTTCTTTACGGCGCACCATTCCGTTCCTAGCCCCGAAATAACGAAGATTCGTTATTTCGGGGCTAGGAACGGAATGGTGCGCCGTAAAGAACAATCTAGCATTCAAATTTTCAATTCCAAAAACTGACCCAAAACTGACTACTTCACTTATACACGATTGAACGTTAATTAAAATAAAACTGGAGAAATAACTGCCCCCAACCTAAAATAATAAATATTTAATTACGAATCTGAATAAAATATTCAAAAGGAAACAATCCGGGAACCAAGTATATGTGGCCAGGATAAACACAGTATCAATTCATTTTAATTATACCATTAATTTACAGACTTTCTGATAGGTAGTCATTATTGTAAATTTACAGCAACATCATTTGCGCCCTAAATCTGTAATATTGCGCGCAGACTTCCTGTTGATCACATTGCCAGTTTGTATTTTATTGAATAAGACTAGGGTATCCAAGTGTAATAAATCTTACTTTTACAACATATTTTATGTTAAACTTGTTTATTATTTCCGATCCTGCCTTAGTTTCACGTTAATATTATTTCGTATTCGTATCTTACTAAAAATTAAACTACACAAAATTATATAAATCTATTTTATTTACAACTGAAAACAGCTATCGTTTAAATAGAATCTTCTTTGGTCTATAAATTTATAGATGCGTGTGAAATTCAAATAAGTAGTTTTAAATTATTTTAATAACAACAGCAAGGCAGTGTCTACCGCTTTTGAAAGCTGAATACTTTGATGAGTAGAAATCCTACGACTGTGGCAGCGGCGACTCCTATACCCGCCTTCCACCACGAAGAATTTTCACCGGTGAGACTTGCAAAATGCTTCAGATGCCTGAAAACAAACCAGGATTTGAAATTCTCTAACAGAGAGTAATCTAGCTTATAAATAATATAGATATGCAAAAAGAAATTGTAACGCAATATCGACGGAGTTTACCAGACACACTACAGACAATCTCAATAGAGAAAATACAAATGCTTCAATGTCAAATCAGTGTATCGTTCGGCGCAGAATTTTGTACGTTAGTGCTAGTAGTAATTATGAAATTATGTCGAGACATACCTACCATTCAGCCAAAATTATGCATGCATTTGTACAAACATTCTGTGCAGAACTTGCGTGCGTTGAGGTAGGTAGGTATAGGTACCCCTACTAAATTATGTGAAAGTACACACTTCCCCAATAAGTGCTGAAGACAAAACTGCAGTGTATTCGGCAATGTCTATGAGCTGTGCTTTGTGTAGGGCATACCGAAGGCCAAAGATTATCCAATGCCACAATAAAAAAGTACAATGCAATTAAGGCTCAGTATGGGTAAGGTGCTACATAAGATCATACATAAACCGTGCTGGTTGTGATAATGAATCATGTGGTAGTTTTTACTTTAGATAATGCGTAGTAGGTACTAACCTGTGCTTGCTGAATAAAATCCAAGCAGCTTGAAATTGACTGATGAAAACAATTAAAATAACAGTCCAAATATTATGATGTAGTTATGGAGTAATCAATATGACATTTTAGCTCACTACAAACATAATTTTACTAAGCAAACCATAGCCTGATGAAGGCATTATTGAAGTTAAAAAATATTTTTAGATAGAAAAAATGGACCAATTTAACGAAAAAATCAATTGCACATAGTACATAATACACAATGAACCCTGAAGAAGTGCGGCAGAAGGGGATAACCATAGCACAAAACCCTATAATATAATATTATAAAAGTGTAAGTTGAAAGATAGATGGATATTGAGTGAAATTTTACTAGTTATATACCTGGGACATGCTATTTTGAGTAAAGTTAACATGTTTGGACTAATGGATGAGTCAACAACATCTCCCTGATTCGGATGCAGATCAAACCTGCGGCCTTACCAAGGCACACTTGTCTGAATGATCTCTTATTGGCGGAATTTACTAAGTGATGACAAATTCCTCCACTGTGAAGCTTAAAAACCTCTGAAAAATTAAGTTGGTGACGTTGAATTTTAATAAGTCATCAGCATCTTATTTGGGTCGTCATCCAGCTTAAATATGTTATCAGCACATTCTTCAAGGTTCACGAAATTAGCGAGCTAAACTCCACCACTACACCACAAGTACTTACGGAAATGCAGCCATTGTAGCCAATTTCACGAAGACATCGTGTTTATTCTCTCGAATGTTGAAGAATTGCGGCGGGAGCAGCTGGTACTTGTTGCAGAAGACCTCTGGCTGAAGTATGTAGTCCTGGCGGGCTGGAAGAGCGTCGCCACGGGTGCCTACTATGAGCACTGGGATATGACTTTCCGCGAAATATTTCTGTAAGCAAAAAAAGCCACTTTTCATTGGAGTTTGGGGCTTTGCAGAGGATGGCGAATTATCACAAATTTTTATGTGGCATTTTCCTGATACAACTAGCTGCTTGAAAAAGCTGACCGTTATTGCGCAGAAGGTATCATATGGGAGATAGATGCGAGACAGAGCGAGAAACCCATGCGCAGAAGTTTCGTTCCTGGCAAGCGTTGTGCTCATTTTGAATATACTGCCTGGTAATACAATAACGGTGCACGGTGGGTTGAGAAGCTGACCTGTATCTTGTTATGAGGCTGATGGTTGGAAATTAAATACTTCAATCAAATACTTGTTTTCTCAGGTATCACACTTAGAGCAGTTTCGCACTACGTCCGATCCGTATCCGTATAAAAAAACGGATCTATAAATCTCTCACCCGAATTTGGATATTGCTTAAGCACTAGTCCGATCTCTGTTTCATTGACTTACTACTTACAATGTATATCCTAGCGATGTATTCGAAGGAGCGACTGGCTGCAACGTCGTACACCAAACACGCGACGTCACAGTTCACTTCGTGCGGCTGCAATGGATCCGAAACTCGCGTAATAGGTATCTCTTTCAGCACCAAGTACTTCTCCTGCCCGTAAACTAGCACTGTGTTGATGCAGCAGTTCTCTGTGGAGTTACTGTCGCCTCTCTCATTGGCGTGTGGTTTAATTTTCTGCAAAAAAACAGCTTTTGTAAGCAAATGCATAAGAAAATAAATCGTTATCGTCATTCCTTTTCGTGTTCATTGCGTGATGTACAGGGTTGGTCGTAACTGCTTTTGTTAATTTTGTCTAAATAACGAAAACCTACAGGGAAGCGTGGGCGCGGCGGGTGTCGCACCATTTCGTGGATGTGGAAATTTAAGTTCAATTTTTGAACACCGGAATAATCGACCTACCGATTAGAACGTGGTGTAGGCAAACCTCGTCTAAAGGTATTAGTCGGAAGAATGACAGCTGGTGTTAACGTGACGGTATCTAAATGTTAAGTTTCGCTGTGTCGCTGTTGCCAACCAGGAGAATGGCCATTTACGTAAAATGAGAACATTTTCTCAAATTAAGGAGTCTCGAGTATTTATGCGGATCGTAAGGTTGGTTTGCGTTAAAGGCATATTTCGAATACCTAACTTTTACCTAAGTTTCGCTGTGTCGCTGTTGCCAACCAGGAGAATGGCCATTTACGTAAAATGAGAACATTTTCTCAAATTAAGGAGTCTCGAGTATTTATGCGGATCGTAAGGTTGGTTTGCGTTAAAGGCATATTTCGAATACCTAACTTTTACATTGCTTCGGAGTACACGTACCTCGGGCAGATATTGCAGTTGGGTAGGAACAACTTCGAATAGGAGACCAAGAGGAGGATTCAGCTGGGTTGGGCAGCATTTGGAAAACTACGTCGAGTCTTCTCGTCACCCATACCGCAATGTTTGAAAACGAAAGTTTTCAATCAGTGCGTCCTACCTGTCATGACATACGGAGCCAAAACGTGGACACTTACGGCACACAGTACACGGCTAATCCAGCCGTTTAAAATCGCTCAGCGAGCTATGGAACTAGCCATGCTTGGAGTGAATGAGGATAGATTCCGCAACGAGACTATCCGACATAGAAAAAACGACATAGACTAAAATTGTCGACATAGAATAAAGTTGTTGACATAGCTCAGATAATTAGCAAGCTGAAGTGGCAGTGGGCTGGCCATATTTGCTGAAGAACCGACAACCGCTGGGGTGAACGAGTTCTTGAGTGGAGACCGCGGCTCGGATAACGTAGTGTAGTACGCCCTCCGGCCAGGTGGAGTAACGATTTGCGTAAGGCTGCTGGTAGAAGCAGGATGCGTCCAGCTCAGAACAGTGCACAATGGCACTTATTAGGGGAGGTCTATGTCCAGCAGTGGACTGCTATAGGCTGATGATGATGATGAAGTTTTATATACTTTTACTTTACTTTCACTAACTTTTAGACGTAGAATGAAGAGGAGAATTCAGTTCACATGGTATTAACAAAGAGGCTGGATTTTTTGCTGGTATTATACTTAATCTATGGGTAAATATAATATGAGTAGGTATGTACTCCGTTTCGGGGTTTCAAGGTGCAAATAATAGCCTATTCCTTGATGAGAGCTGTCATATAGAAATTGAAAAATTATACGGGGTACTTCATTACACAAACCTTATGTGCGATGCCGAGAAAGCTCCTACAGATTGAAGTTTTCCCGCACGACCTTGGGCCGATTACGTGGCACTGGTACACGTTACGGCTTGACTGTTTCTTGGCAATATCCACCTTTTTTTCGCGAGTTACTGAAAACATTACACAAAAATACTAGTCCAAAGTTCATCACTCTCTATGACTGCGGAATGTTCAAGTTGATAAAAATAACAATGACATCAATATAAGATTTAAATGATGAGATCATTGATCCGACGCCGATGATTTCGAGGGTTTTCATGTTGGCACAATAACAAACCTACTTTATTTTCTACAGGCTGATGCTGAACTGTTTCTAAAAAAATATTTGTAGGTACATGGAACATTAACCTTACGGTAAATAATAAATAACTCACTATGAATTGCACTTTTTTGTGTCTCGTTTTCCAGAAAGTTATAGCCTAGATATGCTAAGTAAGCACTGGTGTTTTGAAGATCCAATAGGGCCATGACTGTCCAACGACACATCCAGCCTTGCAGTGTCAAATAGCCCTGAAATATAATAATAAATAACTTTACCCGATTCTTTCTCAACACTGTCAGAATTTCACCGAAGGTAGGTCCATTCCTGATTTTGAGATTTCAGTTAATGAATTTTGCATTTATTTATTTATTTTAAATTAAATTGTATAAGTGGCTGAATGACATGAATTTCAATGACGTTATTGAATAGGGATGACGGGTGAAAAATTCTAAGTAATCCGTCATTTACTTACATTATCAAAAAATATTGGACACATACGAGTATTTTTTTCTTTTGTTAATTAAACAAAAAATATAGTGCGTTGAGGTTCCGCGTGACGTCATGGCTCAGTACACTTTTTACCTGGCCGTGACGTCACGAGCCACCACGCCTGAACTTTGATGCTCTTTATCTCCGTCAATTTTTATTTATTTGATAAATAAAAAAATACGTGTCCCAATATTTTTTGTTGATCATCTGACGGACTAATTAGAATTATATTTTTTTACCCAGTCGTCATCCTTACTGTTTAGTTGGATTAAATATTTAATTTAGATTATTGCATGCTAGCATTATAGTGAGACATGAAATACCCGGCTAAAAAGCAGCCTATGCGTTAATCCAGGTATATATCTATATTCCAAGTTTCGTAAAAATCCGTTCAGCTAAGAGTTTGAGAACAAACATACTAACACACTCACACGCTTTCTTATTAATTATGTGTGATGTGAAGATGCTTATAATAAACCACTTTCAACTTATAGTAAAAACTATTTTCCCCATAAAGTGCTTTTCAAACACTGTATTGTTATTTTCTTAATCATTAGTTGCTATCTTTAGATATATCGATCTATTTGAAAACAAAGCATTTTTGTCACGAGTGATATGTAAACTTAATGAGAGAGCCGGCAGACATACAATTGTAAGTTGGCCGACTATCGAACGACTAAATTGCGTACTTTTATAATTTAGCTGACCAACTTTATTTTATTGGTACAATTGTGCGTAATCGGAAGTGAATCTCTCTTCTAATATTTAGTTGGAGAAGATGTGCGGGCTAGCACAAGTAATGACACCTATTAGTATACTCTGCAATTTACTCTCATCATCATCATCATCAGCAGTCCACTGCTGGCAACTTAAAATTGTATGTCTGCTGACTCTCTAATACTCCACTACTCATCATGTATCTTTATCCCTCTGAAGTTGGCTGCAGGTATCGACGTAGTTCCTATTATTTAGACGGATTGTACTAGAATTGGTTGACTTGTTTGCTGAGCCTTTCAGAGGGACAAAGATCCGTTGCGACGATTGTAAACTTAGAATAATCATTTTGCCAATAAACTCTAGTTGATTTTGATTGTAGTTTGTTTTAAAATAAAAACGATTTATTCGTTATACATAGAAATATGGGTTAGGATCTCTTCATTAAAGTCGTACCTTATCATTGGTTGGCACAGTGTATCTCAAGTTGTGCCACGGTATTCTGGGGCAGCAAGAAAATACATTCTTGAGCTCTATTGGATTGAGCATGCCATCTTTGTCTCTATCATACTTTTCAAATATCTGAGTAAGGAACTGTTGTCCTTTGTATGACAATTCTGTGGTACAGCCCATTGGTACTTTAATACTGCAATGTAAATAAAAATTATATTAAACTAGCAGACAGACATGCTCCTGTCAAAATTATAAACGTCGTACAAACATTCCAAATAAAAGAAACAATTTCAGCTTTCGCATAATGTCTAATATTTTCTTTGGGGTATTCTTACTTTTGTTTTTTAAACCACCCCTGGCAAGGGGGGTCGAGTTGTTTTCGAGCATTGTGAGAGTTGTATGCGCGACAGACGCACGGCAATTAATTTTAATAAGAACTTACACCAATTATAAAATAAAGGTCAACCTTCAATATTTTTGGTATTCTCCCTCTTAGTCCCATTGGTTCGTACCACCCTGTATAAAGGCAATTGTGTATAATAAGATAGCCAAGTTTTGGGTGGGCATGGATGGACTGTCTTTTCAATAATTATTAAACTTTATATGGAAATAATGTGGCAGCATATTTTTTAATAACTTTGGGCAAATTTTCAATTCAAGCACAATATTTTCATTATATTTTTATTATGTTTGCTAAGTTTGAAATGCATAAAAATAATAACAGTATAATAATATCACTTATGTTGTCAACTATAAATCAATCGGTTTGTTGCCATGCCAACTCAACTTTAGTAAGACGCTCACAAATATTTCACTAATAGCGCACTGCACACGTAAAGTTCGGACCGCGGGAAACAGCACGCGCCATTCCATTCCGCACTCCAAAACGTACGAGTAGATGCGATCGCGTCGACATGACAGTCCCACCTGGCATGTCGACGCGAAGCCAAATCTCACAGTTTTAACTGCTCATCACGTCAGTGATCAGTCCCAGATACGCGGTCCGATCTTTACGCGCCATTAGCACGACAGTTTGATCCGCAGTCCAAACCGTACAGATCGGACTGCAGTTTAGAACGCAGTCCCTATGCGCTGTCCGACCTTTACGTGTACAGGGCGCTAATGTATCAAGCGGTCACAAAACGGTTTTTTTTTTAATCTACGCTTTCTCATTGCTTTACGTCCAAATTACGTCCCAAATTTTACGTCTATGATACGAAACTTTTTCGCTAGTCTTCGTGATTGATAGAGCGTCAGCTTACCTAGCATACAGATAACTATGAGTCAATTCCAAGCTTTCATCATATCCAAATTTCCTGAGCACTGTCCAAGTAGTCTCGTTCCGCCCTCTTTGTATGAACAAACAATGAAGGAATATGAACCCCTTAATTGTTATGCAGTCATTCTCAATACCACCAGCAATGTTCTGGGCAATTACAGATTTTACTTCATCTAAAACCTGAAATGAATATTATACTAATAATGTATGTAAATACATCCATACATTATTATACAAAAAAACACGCAGACCAGAGACAAATATTTGCAAATCATATAAACTTTTGCGGTGGAAATCATACCCTCCATCTCGTCTCAGGCTCCTTCGCCAACTGCGCCACAGAGGTTGTCATTACACCCAAAAATATTTTTCACAGACAAACCACTTCTACACAAACCTGTAATTGCAGAGGAGATTCAAAACACTTTTTCTGAAACATTGTGACTTCATAATCATCCAGGATCCCATCACCATCCAAGTCACAGATTTTGAATATCCTTGTTAGAGCCCTCTTGCATTTTTCTGTCAACTGAATAAAAAAAAATATTAGTCTTCATTTTCGCTTTAATAAATTATTAATTTACTGCAATAACTTGCCTCCTGTTCATCTATTGAATAAATTGGATTTATTGGATGCAAAACTGCCTTTTGTGCATTATAAAACATTTCTGATACATTAACAAGTGATTTTGCTGAGCATTCAATGCATCTATCAACCTCTGGGTACTCTTCTGCTATATCCCAAATATTCTAGAATGAAAACAAAACAATTACAATTACCTATAAAGGGTAGGAATAAGAATTCATTTATTATTATTAATAGAATGAGGTTATTTTAATAGAATGAGAGAATATTATAGAACTTACATCGATAATTGAATAATCAATCAAATCTATTTTGTTTCCTACTAAAATAACAGGTTTCCTATAATCATCTTGGCAGTTTTCCCTGACAAATGGCAACCAGTATGATGCTATTTTGTTCAAAGTTTCTTGTTTTTCAACAGAGAATACTATGCATATAACATGAGCTCTTTCTATTTCCTCAGCAACTTGCTCTAATGATTGTTCTGCAACTGAAATAAAAACTGTTTTCAATGGAGGTACTTTACAATACAACAATATGGCAAATACATTCAAAATTCTCATGCTTTCCAATGTTTGTAAAACAACACATGATTTTTTGCTCTTTTGTCTATACAATCTATAATTGGTTCTAATGGTTCTATGTTCCAATGGCTATTACTTAGACAGTTAAAATAAAATTTGAGCATTCACACCACACATACCACATTTCACCAAACATAGAATACACCTTTTGTGATTGACCGATAGTTTGATCATTATGTGAAAATGTTTTTTTGAGACATGCGGTGTGAATGATGTTTATTATCCCTTGATGGATTCCCAAGGTGCATCAATGATAGAAGAATTAGGAAATTTTTGAATGTTATTTGAATGGATGGAAATCTGTCGAAAATGTGGGTTATGTACCTCAATATCAGAGGCAGCAAACATGCTTTACATACTGCTCCATAAATGGATTGGTGAACAAGATAACACAATAAATTAAAAATGGAACTGACACAGTCGGAAACTGACAAATGTTCCAAAACAATAGTTGAAAAATTGACTCAGAGTCGGTAAATTTCAAACAGATATTCACACACTCACAGTGACTTTCATTAGTAAAGATACTGAAAAATCGGGGCGATTAAATATTAATAGTGGACATGTAAATAACTTACTACAGATATCAACAATGTTGGTTGGAACTTGTTCAGGTGTTACATCTGCTGGTATTGTAATTTCTTCTGCTTTAGGGGGCACATGTTCCGTGAACTCTTCAGTAACTAAAGAAAGTATTAGGGACGTTTTCCCTACACCAGGATCACCCAAGAGCAGGATCCGTACATTTCGCGGAATCGATTCAAAAACCATTTTGATCAATATTTTGGTAATCCTTGTTAGAACATTATTCTCTGTATTAAGTACATGATGAATACGTTAAATTTTTCATTATGTTGATGATCAAGACAAGATATTTTTATTGCTTTGCTTTGCTTGCCTTGCCGGAGTTTCTTTTCATGAATTGTAATTCGATTTTCTCATTTTCTGTAAAGTAAGTACCAGAGTTTTGTGTCAGTCAGTGTCTTGTCTTATAACTGTCTGTTTGTTCTGTTCTGTCACCAGTGTTGCCGTTTTTTATTTGGAGAAAATGCTAAAACTTGTTGCCGAAAATGCCAAAAAAATGCTAGATAACTTTTAAAAATGCGAAATATAATGCTAAAATCTATATTCCCGAATAGCAAACTGAAGTGGTCAACTGTTAAAATAAATGCATATTCGCATATAAAGAACGCAAGAGAAGACTCTGCTCTTTGGTTATTAAGATTAATTTGTATCGTAGGTTAATTACTTTTCATTGACCCTTCACATTTTGCATGTTTTGCGGTGGAAATTTACACTTACAACACAAAATTTGCATTATGTTAAACTCTTCCCGTTCTCTTTTCCCGTTGTTTGCACAAAATTTTATTATTATTATGACACTTTATTTAACTTTAAAACTCGTTAAAAAACATTTTTTACTATAAACCTAATATTATCTACTACATAACATCAAAAACAATATAGTAAAAAAATGTATAAAAACGGAAGAACGGAACGGATTAGCGTCGGGATAGTGATGTCAAGAAGTATCGTCAAGCGTTCCAACCGATCTACCAGGATGATATCAGATTTATTCGCTAGAATAGTCCTGTCCGTAATGATAGAGCGGTCCGAGTAGAGCGTAGCACGACCATTTTCGAGAACTGTGCGAGCACCGGTGCGTACTTATAGTACGGAACCTCTGGGTTGATAAGGTCGTATTGGAGAGCAAGCTGCTGATGGATGATCTTGGCTACTTGATTGTGTCTGTGCAAGTATTCAGTGTTAGCGAGGTGCGAACAAACCGAAATTATATGCCTGAGGGATTCTTATTCTTATTATTATTATTTAATTGTGGAAGAGCAGCTTGACGCTGATGTGTCCATTTCAGGCAGTGTTAAAAAAAACAAAATTAAGTCATTTTTTCTGTTACTATTTTTATCACTGACTTATTTCATCGTTTTAGTTTCTCATAAATATGAGAAGCCGTGATATTATATTAACACATCAGATTCAAATTAGACGTAAAAATTAATAACACTGCACTGATCCTTCGTAATAAATTAACTATCGCTAAGCAAAATATAAACATACATTTCGGGAAAGTCCTAATTCCTATAAAGAGAGATCCCATGTTTTAAAAAACTACTTTGAGTAAAAAAACAAATTGTTTCTGGTTTCTATAAAATCTTTTGAATACCTAATAAGTAGGTAACGTTCAAAAAATGTAAATGATCAAATATGCTAAATGCGAATTTTTCAAGCTAACAGACCCAGAAATATGCAAAATCTAGCATTAAAAATGCTAAAACGGCAACACTGTCTGTCACATCATGCATGATGCATGTTTGTCAATCAATTGTGTCCACAACCACAGACTATGTGTGGACCAAAGAGCATACAATACCAAGAGAAAGACATGGGACAACAAACTAAAAAATCCTACCTAAGACCAAAAGTCACTTGTGGCAAAAAGTCCTCTCTGTATTCTGTGCTTGTGGTCACTTCGACCTTCGACACAGACTTCGAGAAACTTACCTATTACATTGGTATTCAATTTTAGCTGAAATCCATACCAGTGACGTTTGACCACGTCTTTGTAGGGTTCTCCCGACTCTTAGTCCGGTCATTTTAGACATAAAAATAGTGATCAAATAAAGAAAATTCCGACAGAGCCAAATCTTCGTAGAGACCTTAGGTTTACCACAAGGAATAAAGTGTCAAAAGTCCCCATCAGTCCCATGTGAGCTTAGGGACTTATTCGAGGCCCAAGGTCAAAATTTTAGGTTTTTTGGATTTTTTTCGAAAACGGTAAGTTTTATCGAAAAAGTACCTCAGAGCAAAGTTGTAGATCTTAAAATTCTCTATAAAAATGGTCCCTATAATTTTTTAATCCTCCATCAATAACGTAAGCAGCGTTTGTACAATCAACCTCAGCATTGACTGATTGAAAGCAATCGTAAAGAGCCGACTTCATTGTTTTACGCATTCCAGCTGCATCGAAGAGTGACAACGGGTAAGGAGCTAAATCATATGCGAAAAATGTTTCAATTTCATCCTCAAAAGTCTTAGTGACACTCATACGTTGAAATAATAATACTGGGTCTATTGGTACTTCTTCGTCGTGAACTTTCACAATGCTACTCACAGCTAAAAGAGGAAGTACTTTATCTTTTCTTTTCAATTTTATATGATAGAAAGTTTGACCAGTCATTTTAGACATCGAGGCAATCCCAACTTCACGAGCTTTATGACAATTAATCTTATCGTCACCAACGACTCCTGAAGCAATAGATAAGATTTTGTTAATTTCGGGAAAAGGATCATGTGATGAAAACCAGTCAAGAAGTATTTTAATATCTTTAGCATCTTTCTTAACTCTCGAATCACTTGCATCTACATGTTGATCTGTCGTGTCCATTCAAACATTAGCAAGAACTTCCAACTCGTCACACACTGTGTTCATTGCGTGCATTCCGTAAACCCATTTTCTTATTACACTTTCTTTTGTACTTCGTCTTCGAGAAATACCACCATCTGTTTTCATGGATTTCATCATTGATTGTTCGATAATCATATCTGTTGAAGTTCAACAACTGAGTTTATCAGAACGTCGAACAGTGAAAAATCCTTCAGTAAACCTTCAATAAACACTAGGATCAATTACCTCCTCTAATTGAAGCATATCCTGCAAGTATAAGTGCGCAGACTTAGCGTAAGGTAAATGCCCCGATGCATGGAAATAGGGAAGCATTTCTTTAACGCAGTTCAAATGAGCTTGCCAATCTCCCATACGTTCAGCTCTTATAAATTCTTTTGCAATGGACACCATCCGAAAATACTGTACCCATAATTGTGCAGTTGGTCTTCGTTTCTGATATTCCATTAACTTTTTATTAAATAAATCAAGTAAAAGTTCAGATATTTCCTTATCATTTTCAATGTCATAATATAAAAGAGTTTTATCGAGGATATTTTCCACTGTAATTATAAGATCTGCATCGATACCATCATCAATAGCTAGTTCTTTTAATATTGTTAATGCTAAAGTGAGCTGAAGTAACGTGTGAGCTCGAACTGCCCTCGCGTAAGCATGGCCATTAAGCATTTTCTCTAAAGACTTAGGAGCATAAATCTCAGAAAGCACTTCTTTTAAACCACTTCCTTGCATAATATAACCTATTGCGCCGAAAAATGACATTAACAAATGAAATCCTCCCAGTCTCACTATAATCTTTAATAATTCCGATCCTTCAGGTGCAGCAGATACAATTTCGCGAGCTTTCGCAAATAGAGGTTGATCAAAAGTAATTATGCAAACTGTATGGTTGTGACGTTTAGCATCTTCTAAAGCAGAAAGTAAAGTTGTGTATATCGTATTGTAATTACTTGCAGGCTGTTGAACAAATGGCAGAAATGAAATTTTTGATTTTGAAAAGTCTACAATATTGCTAGTCACGTGTTCAATATAACCATTCCAACCAGGTAAAGGAAAAGCTTTACAGCTTTTTAGCTTTTTGCCTAAATATGTATATACGTGGCATACTATGTAGAACATGATTCTTACAAGCGCAATATCTGGGAAATAGTGGGTCTTAGAGAAAAAATCATAGGGACCATTTTTATAGAAAATTTTAAGATCTACAACTTTGCTTTGAGGTACTTTTTCGATAAAACTTACCGTTTTCGAGAAAAATCCAAAAAACCTAGAATTTTGACCTTGGGCCCCGAATAAGTCCCTAAGCTCACATGGGACTGATGGGGACTTTTGACACTTTATTCCTTGTGGTATAGCTAAGGTCTCTACGAAGATTTGGCTCTGTCGGAATTTTCTTTATTTCAATTGTCTAAAATGACCGGACTATCTCAAACGTAGAGTATTAATTTCTCTATGGTGCACAAATGGCCTATTACTTACTCTTTGGTGCACAAAGCAAAACAAACCGAAGCCGTGCGTCTGACTTTTCCAAAATTCATTTTATAATTAAAATAATGTTTGTTTGTTGAGTGTTTCTCAATTAGTCAATATGGGTGAATGTAAGAAACAAAATGATTGGGACTCTGGCAAATGTTTGCGAGAACCCATAAAATGTTTGGAGGTTAGTAATAGGTTCGAAGGGCTCCGCGCGCTGTTCCTTTAGAGTTTAAGAATTTAAGAAATCCCAAACCCACTGACCTAAATATTGATACATTGCAGCATTTGTTTTGTTAAAGTAGCTAATTACAGGCAGACACAGCATCGCCACTAGCTATTTTTTAAATATTTAAACATAAAGTTATTATTTGTGATGATTATACAATGGAAAAAAACCTCTTTTACAGGACAAATGGAAATTGGTTCCATCTTTTTTGCAAGTTAAAGGGCTTGTCAAGCAGCACATAGACTCATTCAATTACTTCATAAACGTAGAAATCAAGAAGATCGTGAAAGCAAATGAAAAAGTCTTCTGTGATGCCGATCCTCTGTTTTACATCAAGTATTTAAATGCATATGTTGGGACACCGGATCTTGAAGAAGGTTTCAATGTATCCAAACCCACCACCCCTCACGAATGCCGGCTTAGAGACATGACATATTCGGCTCCAATCACAGTTGATATTGAATACATCAGAGGGAACCAGCGAGTTATAAAAAATAAGCAGTTGATTGGAAGGTAACCTTTAGTGCTTGACCAGACAGCAAATGTGTTTGTGGGGTGGGCGCATTGCTGCAAACTCCAACATTATGTTCAGAAACAGCAGTTCAAAAATGGAATGGACAATTATTTAATGTGCACTGAAAAAACCCCGATACACAGGTATCAGCTTTAAGCGGCTGTGTATAAAACAATAATAATATGTACTTTCATCTGAGTACAGTGAGCATGCGGTCGCGGGTAATGCACAAGCATATCACACCATATCGCTCTTACAATTGACTGCAGTGACTGCAGGGTGCAGCCGGCAAGCATAATTGTCACATAAACAATAAAATTTTGACACCACACAACAACAACAACAACAACACAACCAGCCTATATCAGCCCACTGCTGGACATAGACCTCCCCTAATAAAGGGGGATATGCCCATAATCCCCACGCTGGGCATGCGGGTTGGGGATAGCAGGGCACAACTTCTCGCACCTCCGACGCTGCTGCCCGTCGGCGGTCACGGGATTTAGCTGTGCCGATGTAGGCTGTGCTATGCCGCAATCAGCCGGCCGCCAGAGCCCCGTTCGTTGTTTAGCAGGGTGCACCATGTGCAGGTGAGGTTGGCTTGGGTTCCGAAGATAGGGGTAGGAACCCCATACACCCCACAAAACACCACAAAAGTGCAGGAATACGAGCATTTTGACTGTCTGCAGTAGAGGCAAAGGTTTTGTTTGAGTATTGTCATATCCCACACTGGATACAGTCAAAATACTTAGATTCCAGCACTTTTGTGGCTAGTCTGGCCAAGCAATTTCTCTATAGCTTTTAATAAAATTGTATGGCTCTCAAGATCTCTCTCAAGAACTAACACTATGTTTTGATGTTTTCCAACAGGATGCCTTTAATGTTACGGTCATCCAACTGTGTTCTAACAAATAAATCAGACTATGAACTGGCAAAGCTGAATGAATGTCCACATGACCCTGGTGGTTATTTCATCATTAGAGGTAATTATAGTTTTCTAACTTTGAATAATTCTCTCACATAATGGAACATGTCATGTGTGTGCAGTGCATCTGTCTTAAAGGTTTTACTATTTTATATTTATTTAATTGGTACAATAAACAGTTACAGTATAAAGGTAGGTAGGATAGCCAGTCAGATTATTTATTTATACTTGTAAATATTTTATACATTGGAGACTTAATAATAATGTAAACCGCAACATTGATAGATAGATAGAAAATTCTTTATTGCACAAGATAAAATACAAGTACACAGGCGAACTTAATGCTAAATAGCATTTTCTTCCAGATAACCTTTGTGTAGTGTGGAGATAGATTGGTAGTGCTGCAAATTTTATTAATGAAATTGTAGAAAATTATAACATAACTAATAATAATAAATGAGATAGAGAAAAACCGAAAAAAAAAAAAAGAAACCTAAACCATAGGTACTAAAGATAAAAATAAACTTACATACAAAAACTAAAATATCATAAACATACATAAATTACTTAAAGTACATAATACCTAGAAGCTCAATTTTTTCATTGACTATTTTGTAGAGAGATAAAATGATTATAAAGTTTGGATTTGAAGATTCCCAAGGAGAGAGAGCTACGAATATCTGCTGGTAGAGAGTTCCACAGACGTATAGCGGAAACTGTAAATGAGTCAGTGTAGAAGGAGGTTTTGTGTTCGGGGGTCTTAAGTCTTAGGTAATGTAAGGGACGGGAAGGACGATCTTGGGCAGATAGAGGGGAGAAACGTTCTTTAAGGTAATTGGGAGAGAGTGGATTGTTGAGAATGCAGTACAGGAGACAGAGTATGTGTGTGTCACGACGGTAACGAATGTTTAGCCATTTTAACTGAGAGCGGTAGTATGAGATGTGGTCGTACTTGCGTAATCCGTAGAGGTATCTGATACAAAGGTTCAGTAACCGCTCCAGTTTGTTCAGTTGTTCTTCAGTGGCGTCAGGGTAACACACATCTGCGTAATCTAGGATAGGAAGCAAAATAGAGTTTACGAGAGTGATTTTAGCAGAGAAGGGTAGGAAGTTCTGCATCCGTTTCAAAGCATGCATGGACCCAAACATCTTTCTGCTGATCTCAGTGATCTGCTGGTCCCAGGATAAGGTTTCTGAGATAATGAGACCCAAATTTTTTACTTCAGAGCAGTAGACCAGAGGAACATCGTTGTATTTAACAGAAGGGAGAGAGTGTTTGTCCAATCTGGATATGAAAGTGCGACTGCCAACAATCATCACTTGGGTCTTAGTGGTATTGATCTGAAGACCGAATTTTTGAGACCATAAAGAGACAGCACGTAAGTCTTCAGTCAAAAGAGTAATTGCATCATAAATGTCGCCAGGGTTAAAGGAGAGATAGAGCTGAACATCGTCAGCATATAGGTGGTAAGAGGTATAGCGGAGTCCGGAAACAAGAGTGTTAATGAAAATAGAAAAGAGGAGAGGGGAAAGGACGCTGCCTTGTGGAACGCCAGCAACAACGTCACACCAATTGGAGCAGGTATCATCAAGTTGCACTCGCTGTTGGCGTTCACTAAGGTATGAGCGGAACCAGTCACAGGCCGACAATGAGATATTATGAGAACGAAGGATAGCGAGAAGAATCGAATGATCAACACAGTTAAACGCGTTGCTGAAGTCAAGTAATGTTAAGAGTGTGAGCTGCTTGTGGTCCATAGCCGATCGAATGTCGTCCGAAATTTTAATAAGAGCTGTACTAGTGCTATGTGCCCCACGAAAGCCCGACTGGAAAGGATTTAAGAGGGAATGGTTTTGAAGATGGAGAGAGAGCTGGCGGTACACAACACGTTCCAGAACTTTAGAGAGAAAAGGAAGAATGGAAATAGGTCGGAAATCTTTTAACTCATTGGTGACAGATTTTTTGGGATTGGGGATGATATGCGCCCTTTTCCAAATGGAAGGGAAACAGCCAGAGGAGAGGGAGAAGTTAATAATATGGGAAATGCTAGGCAGAATACAATTAAGAATGGGCATGCTAAGATCACGGCCAAGACCGTCCTGTCCCACTGCTTTGCTGGTTATACTGGTAATAATACGCCTTATTTCATCCTCATTAACAGAAGAGAAAGAGAAAGCAGGGATGTTGAGTTGAGTTTGGCTACCTAATTCTGCAATGGTTCTCTCCCGTACTATATCATCGACATGATGGGTAACTGATGAAAAGTGGTTATTTAGAGCATTAACATCAACTAGGGGAGCAACATGACTTTTGCATCGACCAAAACCGAGACTATGTAGAAGTTTCCACATGTTGTTGGGAGTACCAGAGCTAATTTTGCCAAACAAAAAGCGTCTTTTGGCATTTCTAATCATTTGGTTACATTTGTTGCGAGCTTTTTTGTATTGAGTCAAATGCTCCACAGACGGGTTTTTCCTGTTCCTACGATAAAGATAGTCACGCTTAGCCATATATTTCCTAATATCATCAGTTAGCCAGGGAGCCGGCGGCCGCTTCATGCGGACAGGGCGGAGAGGTGCATGTTTATCATATATATCAGTGATTGAAGTGTTCATAAACTCCACCTTCTCATCAATGGAGTGTAAATTATGAAGTTGGGACCAGTCGAAATTAGCCACATCCGAACACAGACTCTCACAGCACATACCTGCCAAGTTACGTTGGATCATCACCTTAGGCTTAGGTCTAGGCACCTTAACTTTATATGAAACATAGAGGAGATCATGATGGGAGAAACCCGGAGCTGGAAATTGCCCGTGGCAAGTAATATGATCCACATTATTTGTCAAGATGTGATCCAACCAGGTGTGCGAACCATTTACATGGTAGGTAGGAGCAAGGTTCATCAGGGTTATGTTAAGCGAGGATGTGAGGTTTAGCAATTTCCTAGCCCTAGAATCTTGCCTCAGTGGGCATGTGTTGATATCACCTACAATCAGGGAATGGCTGTACTGGGGTAAATAAATTTCAAGAAGTTGTTCAAGGGAGTTGAAGTAATCAATCTTAGGGGGGGCATATACTACCCCAAGGAGAATACGAATGGTAGGCTTGACCGTGACTTCAATGAGGATGTACTCCATAGAGGCAGTGTATGCAGATGGGGAAACGCTTAAAATCTTATACTTCAACTCAGACCGGAGATATATTGCAACACCACCACAACGTACGCCAGTACGGTCATTTCTGATCAGGGAGAAGCCAGGCAGTGAGAAGGAAGTAGAGGGGAGACTAGGTTTTAGAAAAGATTCAGAGACGAGGCAAGCATGAAGAGAGTTGATATCTAGAATATCAAAGAGTTCAGTTATATGAGCAGGTATACTCTGAGCATTTATATGGCATACATTGAGGTTCTTAGATGGATTAGGAAAGGACTCAAGGAGCAGGTTTTTAAGGGGCTTAGCATTAAGGCTGTCATCAAGTGCATCCGAGAAATCTTCAGAATCCAGAGAAACAAATAAGTCCGAAGAGATTGAGCTATCCATAGTAAATATATAAATAAATATATATATATATATATATCTCTAACTAAATACAAATAAAATAATAACTAATAAAATATACTTAACAGTAAATACACGCACGCCCAATCAACTGCCGAAAACAGAGTACACATAGTTACACTATTCGCCACAGTACACTGCCAGTTTAAACTGAAAAAATATCTTTTCATACAATGCTCTAAACTACGAAAATTAGTCATTTCATTACAAAGTAGGTAAATAAGTCAATATGAGTATGTATATAAAAAAAAAATAATAATAACAGTCTACATCGACAAAAAATAAAAAGACAACCTGAGGAAATAACAATCAGACTGGGGAAAGAAAAAAACTACATAATTATACATACAAAGGAAATACAAAGTTTTAAGTGGGTACATAATTGAATAAAATAAAATTTACAAACAGTTTAATTCAACAGAGGCCGTAAAAGAAAAGAACTTGACTGTCAGTTAATGCATGTGTCACTCAAACGATAGTATTGTCTATAACTGAAGCCAAAATATTAGAAGAAGAAGAAGAATTAGGTTGTCAATGTCAACTTCAACTTTCCGGCTAAGTACAAACTTCAAAATGTTGTGACTGAATGAAAATGTTTTGTTCGAAACGAGAACGTAAACAAATAAACATGCATCATTCTACAGTCTACCTACTTACTTCGAAGAAATAACCAAATTGTAATTATTTAGTACCACCGGCTTTATGAAAAAGTATAGCCTATTATCAAAGTCCACAAAAACAGGGTTCAAAGTTCACAATTATTCGATGAAGCGAGAAAAGAAAACACCCGCACTTTACTTGGAGCGAGCAACCTTGGCTCTAGTTGCCGGGACACCCGGCCGCGACGACCCAGAGGATTTCTGTACTGCTGCCGTCTCGGCTGCCTCAGTCGCGGGTCCTGATTTTGTAGGCGGAAACTTCTTCGAGATTTCCTGGAGTTGAGTTTGCGAGATTAGGCGATGTTTCCCTCCATCGGGCGTTACCAGATACACGCTACCGTCTTGAGACCAACATTTATGCACGCCATAGATTTTACGAGCATCGTTAAAGATTGCTCTCCTTGGTGCAGTTAGATACTCGGCGATTGAAATGTCGGCACCCTTTAGTTCTTTCTTGCATTGCCAAATGCGCGCACGAACATCAAGACTCTGAAATCTGATGAGAATAGGCCTCTTCCCTGCTTTGGAAATGTCTTTACCAAGACGGTAACAGAAACGGATACTATCAGGGCTAAACTCTTTAATCTTGAGTTTATCCGTTATAACACTAGACACAATGCTTACTAGATTTTCACCCTCTGCCTCCTTTACTCCACGGAATAGAAGAAATTTGCGACGACTCCGGTTCTCCATTTCGTCAACGGCTGATGTTGTATGAGCAACTTGAGCCCGGATTAGGTCGATAGCAAGTTTCATGCAGACCTTAAAGTGCTTGAAGTCAGATGCAAGTTGCTCCAGTGACGGACTTGAGGATGATGTTGAAGCATTGCTCAGACGTACCTCGAAAGAAGCAGCACAGTTTTCCAATTTTGCATCGAGTTCCATAATGGCAGCCAATGGGTCCGTGGAGTAGATGGCAGGCTTCCTCTTATCCGAAGACATGTTGTAGCAGCAGGAAAGGCGCAAATAATAAATAATATGGTGGTAGTGAGTGTAGTGATGTGGCAGTGTCAGTGACGAACAGTAGTTGTGTGCTATACCATAACCAGTGTAGTGTTAGTGTTGCACATTAGACTCCTTCAGCAACAGACAAGTTTGGAGTATAAAAACACTGGATTTGACACTGTTTGAGGCTTGTGAGTATTTTAATTTATTAAAAGAATATAAGAGAAAATTTCGAGTTGTTATTTTCGCACTCAGATTAGAAAATAAAAAATAATTTTAAAAAATTAAATCAACTTCTATGCGTGCTATGGAGAGAGCTATGCTTGGGGTTTCTCTTAAAGATAGAATAAGAAATGAAGTTATCCAACAGAGAACGAAAGTGACCGACATAGCTCAGAGGATTAGTAGGCTGAAGTGGCAATGGGCCGGCCATATATGCCGACGAACCGACAACCGTTGCACCAAACGAGTATTGGGTTGGAGACCCCGTTTGGGCAAACGTAGCGTAGGACGTCCACTGGCTATATGGAGTGACGATTTGCGTAATGTAGCTGGCAGACAGTGGATGAGAAGAGCCATGGATCGGGCTCAGTGGCGAACCTTGCGAGAGACCTACGTCCAGCAGTGGACTGCGATAGGTTGATGATGATGATGATGATGAAAACAACTTCTAAAAAGTTTTATTTTTTATTTTTATTTGAAATTAACTCAAAATTAAGAAATAATATTTTTATATTGTACATGAAATTAGCTAACAAAAAAGAAACCAACAGTAGTTAAGAAATAAATTAGGGGCCTACAAAGTTTTTTGACGGCAGCGGCAACGACGGCGTTCACCCTGATGAAATCTCTCTTAACGAATTCCCGTTTTTCAATATGAATGAATAGAAACTTTAGCTAGAAACAATAAAAAAAAAGTAGTATATAAAAAAAAGAGAATCACAGAACTAACAGCGCTAAGACTAAATGTAAATATTGAGATAGACATACAGTCAGGAAGACAGCTTGTCCAGGACAAGATACTTGAATCGACCAATGTAATCTTTGTGGAATACTAGCCTTCCACCCATGGCTTTTCTTGCATAGTACCTGGATACAAAGTACCTGTAAGTTGTTCTTACAAACTAAGTATATTCCTGTTTCCAGAGTTGAGTTGTACCTCTTGAGTTCATCATCATCATCATCATCATCATCATCAATCTAGCCGTTCACTGCTGGACATAGGGCTCCCTTAATGAGCGCCATGGCGCCCTGTCCTGAGCTCGACGCATCAACCCCTTGAGTTGCTAGTGTATGTAGTTCGGTTTTCCAGTCAGCCAGTCAAGAAATTACGTGAGCCAAGTTTTAAATTGTATGTGCTATCATGTCATTTGATTTACAGGCCAAGAAAAAGTGATTTTGATTCAAGAACAACTCTCAAGAAATCGGATGATTGTAGATGAATTCAAAGGTGCCATTCAGTGTCAAGTCACCAGTTCTACACATGAGAAGAAAACAAGGACAAATGTTATAGTGAAGAATGGGAAATATGTCTTGAGACATAATGCATTGTCTGATGTAAGTATTTATTTATTTGAGAAACCAACAGCGATACAATATAAGTATGATTATACTAAAACCATGAAACTTAGTTAATTTATAACCAATAATAGGTTTTGAAGACTCAACGAATTCCAGCCACCGGAGCAAGGCCGGTTTTCGCAGAGGATATGGCACCATAGACCACATTCACACAGTGAGGCAGATTATACAGAAGTCGGAAGAGTATAATTAGCACCTGTGTCTGGCTTTTGTGGACTTATGGACTATGAGAAGGCCTTTAACTCTGTCGAAACCTGGGCTGTCCTGGAATCCTTGCAGCGATGCCAAGTGGACTATCATTATATCGAAGTGTTGAGATGTCTGTACGAAGCTGCCACTATGAGTGTCCGAGTACAGGACCAGCGGTCTAAGCCTATCCAACTACGCCGCGGAGTGAGACAGGGAGATGTCATATCTCCGAAACTGTTCACAAGCGCGTTGGAGGATATGTTAAAGACGCTGGACTGGAAAGGTATGGGCATAAACATAAACGGCGAGCACATCTCACACTTGCGATTCGCTGATGATATAGTCCTAATGGCGGAGTCGCTGGAGAAACTGCAATATCTGCTGGACGGCCTAGCATCAGCCTCGCGAAAGAATGAATGTCGGCATGAATTTGGATTAGACCAAAGTCATGGTCAATGACCAAATTGATACGAGACCTGTCGTCGTTAATGGACACCTTCTCGAAATTGTTTCGGAGTACACATACCTCGGGCACATATTGCAGTTAGGTAGAAACGACTTCGAGAAGGAGGCCAAGAAGGGGATTCAGCTGGGTTGGGCTTAAAGTCGCTCAGCGAGCTATGGAACGAGCTATGCTCGGAGTTTCCCTGAAGGATAAAATTCGTAACGAGTATATCCGACATAGAACAAAAGTTGTCGTCATAGCGAAGAGAATAAGCAAGCTAAAGTGGCAGTGGGCTGGCCATATCTGTCAAAGAATGAATACCCGTTGGGATAAACGAGTTCTTGAGTGTAGACCGCGATTCGGCAAACGTAGTGTAGGACGCCCCCCGGCAAGGTGGAGTGACAGTTTGCGAAAGGCTGCTGGTAGAAGCTGGATGCGTGGACAGGGCGCAATGGCGCTCATTAAGGGAAGCCTATATCCAGCAGTGGACTGCTATAGGACGCTGATGATGATGATGACGATGATGATTGCAGTGCATTTCAGGATATACCAATTGCAGTAGCCTTCAAAGCGATGGGGATCTGCAGTGACCAAGAAATAATGCAACTGATTGGGACTGAAGATAACATAGTCAAGAAGATGGCTCCTTGCATCATGGATTGTCACAATTTGAAAATCTTTACGCAGCATCAGGCCCTCACTTATATTGGCAGTAAATTGAAAGTTAAAAGGTATACAATTTGCCCGTATTCTTTTTTTACAGAAACCCCACAAAAAACCTCTATTTCTCTCTCTTGCTCCATCTTCAGACCAATTCTAATGAGCCCATCAGACCTGTGGAAAGACCTGTGTAAGCTTGCCTGTGTTGCTTTATATCCCTTTTTCAACTAGCAAAGAGCAGATGACCTTCAAATGGATAAAAAGATTTTCTTAAATACAAAATCAAATCGCCTTCCAATAAAAAAAACAATCAAAATCGGTTCATCCGTTTGGGAGCTACGCCATCTTCAGACACACAGATGAAACCGTTTCTGTTGGGGCAACAATAAGGAAGGTTGAGTTAATTTAAAATTAACAAAACACACAAAATGAAACTTAAAGACACTGGTTGGATTACAGTCACCACAGTGGTGACTGTAATCTAAACCACCATCTAGTGAAGACATAGACATTGGCTTTTGTCTGGGCTGTTATCAAGAAGAAAATACAGTAAAGCATGTTATTTAAGATCAGCACAGCCACAAATGAAATCAGAGTAATCTTGGTTGCAACTTTGCAAAAGCTGCTTGATCACATCTCATGATTCAAGCAGTATCAGGATTTGTGGAGCAACGTTGTCACAAACCAAAGTCCTCCGAAAAGTCTTCTCTGAAAGTCCCAGATTTTAATAATAAACAGTCTTAAAGTTATTAGCTATAGGTCCAACGATATTAACTTAATTTCTTTATATTCAAGATTCCAGTCTTCAAATTTTAAAAACCGTACACCGGTAGATGAAGCTCGTGAAATCCTAGCCACTACTATCCTGGCGCACGTTACCGTTGAGAACTATAACTTCTACGTAAAAGCGATTTATCTTGCCATCATGGTGAAGCGAGTGATCGAAGCTGAAACGAATAAAGCTGCTATAGATGACCCTGATTACTATGGAAACAAGAGACTTGAACTTGCAGGATCCTTGTTAGCTCTGATGTTTGAAGATCTGTTTAAAAGATTTAACTGGGAAATGAAGATGACAGCTGATAAGCTAATTCCGAAAATAAAAGTAGCGCCGTTTGATATTGTGAAGTATATGAGACCTGATTTGATTGCTAATGGGCTGTTTGCAGCTATCTCTAGCGTAAGTTAAGTGCATTGCATTTTGCCAATTCTGTTGAGTTATTTCCCCATTCATGCTCACCGAATATTTTCACTAGTTTTCCTTTCGCCAACTAAATCTTCAATTGTTCGCCCATTTATTCCCTAGCAGAACGCATTCTGTGGCTTTAATGTCATCAAAAGCTTCCCGATTTATTTAATTTCCATAAATTTTGCTAAAATTAAATTTTTTTGTGTTTTTTTAAAGTAGGGTATGAAATGACACACTCAGACCAATGCCCGTTTGTAAGGCCGAACCTTGGCGCGACAAAAATCCACTAACGAAAATGCATTACATTTTCAGGGTAACTGGACGATTAAAAGATTCAAAATGGAAAGACATGGTGTGACTCAAGTTCTATCACGCCTCTCCTACATATCGGCTTTGGGAATGATGACCAGGGTCAATTCCCAATTTGAGAAAACTAGAAAGGTGTCTGGGCCACGTTCATTACAGCCTTCTCAATGGGGCATGCTGTGTCCAAGTGACACTCCAGAGGGCGAGGCTTGTGGGCTCGTGAAAAACTTGGCTCTTATGACGCATATAACGACAGAGTGCTCAGAGGAGCCGATTTCACGATTAGCGTGTAACGCAGGCGTAGAGGATGTCAAACTTTTGGGTGGTGAAGAGATTAATCACCCTGCTGTGTATATGGTCTTCCTCAATGGTAAGATTCGATGTTTCGCTAAAAGCAAATCTTTCAGAACTAAGTCCATTCAAGATTAATTCTGGCACTTGAATGAATGTAATTCCAAGTATTACATAGCACTCACAACAAATTTGTTATTTTTGTAGGTAACATCCTAGGAGTAACAAGACAATACAAAAGACTGATCAGAGTTTTCAGAATGTTCAGACGGCGAGGTCTCATTTCCGCGTTCGTTTCAATATATCCAAACCACAACCAACGAACGGTCTACATATGCAGTGACGGCGGCAGACTATGTCGTCCATACATAATAGTCGAGAAAGGAAACCCGCTCGTCTTACAGCACCATATAAACGAGCTGAATCGAGGAATAAGAAAATTCCAAGACTTCCTCAATGATGGACTGATCGAGTATCTGGATGTGAACGAAGAGAATGACAGTTATATCGCGACGACTGAAATTGAAATAGAGCCCTATGTAACGACGCATTTGGAAATAGAGCCGTTTACAATACTGGGAGTGTGCGCTGGTCTTGTGCCATATCCACACCACAACCAGAGTCCCAGGAACACATATCAGTGTGCTATGGGCAAACAAGCAATGGGTGAGTAACTAACTGTTTAACAGTAAGATTATTATTATAGAAATAGATACAGTTCAAAATTTTTATTTTTTAGGAACAATTGCTTACAACCAAAGGAATAGAATTGATACACTCATGTATAATTTAGTATACCCGCAATGCCCAATGGTAAAAACGAGAACCATAGAACTCACTAACTTCGACAAATTGCCGGCGGGACAGAACGCTACTGTAGCTGTCATGAGCTACAGCGGGTACGATATCGAAGACGCGTTAATTCTCAACAAAGCCTCCATCGATAGAGGATACGGTCGCTGCCTCGTCTATAAAAGCGCTAAGACAACAATGAAACGATACAGTAATCAAACCTCCGACAGAATCTTGGGCCCTTCAAGAGACGCGACTACTGGCAAAATAATAAAATCACACGATATATTGGACGCCGATGGCATAGCGTCGCCAGGTGAAATGGTTGAAAACAGACAAGTTCTTATAAACAAGCAAATGCCGCCAGCCAATGTTAGCAGTGTCTCTCAAGGACAACCACAGCCTCAAGTAATAGAATACAAAGATGTACCGGTCACATATAAAGGGCCCGTCGAGTCTTACATCGAAACTGTAATGGTATCTTCGAATTCTGAAGACGCGTTTCTCATAAAAATACTGCTACGCCAAACAAGAATTCCAGAAATAGGAGATAAGTTTAGTTCTCGGCACGGGCAGAAGGGTGTGACTGGATTGATAGTGCAGCAGGAAGATATGCCATTCAATGACAGAGGAATCTGCCCTGATATGATTATGAATCCCCACGGTTTTCCATCTCGGATGACAGTTGGGAAAACAATTGAGTTACTGGCGGGGAAAGCGGGTTTGATGGAAGGGAAATTCCATTACGGTAAGTAACTTATGTACGCCGACAAGTACCTTGCCTACTTACTGGTAAGTGAATTGAACTTATCCACTTATATCATTTTCTGTTTTCAGGCACGGCATTTGGAGGTTCAAAAGTGCGCGATGTTTGCAAAGAGCTCGAAAAGCACGGATACAACTATCATGGCAAAGACATTTTCTACTCTGGCCTCACAGGAGAGCCTCTTGAAGCTTATATTTATTCGGGACCAGTAAGTATCATTCCTTCCTTTTTGCTTGCCCACGACGCGTAAGGCTGATATTTAACTATTTACTTCCAAATATTAAACTACTGACCATGGGACTTAGAATAATATAGGTACTGCAGTTATGGAAATCCAAGACACAGTGGTTGTGACACTAACCTACGTCATCGACGTACTACCACCAGTAGTGTAGTCATAACTTCCTGACCCCTTGCAATTAAGTTTGTTGCGATATCCGATAAAACCATGAGATTTTAACATATAAACAAGTTTGTTTGTGTTGAAACTTCCAAGACTTATTTGTTTTCTGTAAGTAATGATGACAGATTTTTACATAATTCCGTGTTTAGTTGCACTTAAGTGGAAACTTGTAATTGGCTGCTTTGCATGTATTAATATTAATCTTACTACAAATGTACCTAGCTGTAAGTTTTCTTAAAACTCTTATAAAATAGAATAAAATAAGTGGCAATTGGTTGTGTAACTGCTGAATCCATCGATATATTATGCATGTCAGCTACTATGTATGATTGGCAGAATTGTACAGATATAGCTACATACATTGCTATGATGCAATGCGTTGTGATAGGTAATGATTACCACTTAATATCAGGTGGGCCATGTGCTTGTTCCATTTTCAGCTATAAAAAAAATATCATTCCGTGTTGCCATCAGGTACCATAAAAAAATATTCCGTGTTGCCAATAGTAAAGTATCTTACGTATATTTCAGGTGTATTATCAGAAACTAAAACATATGGTTCAAGACAAAATGCACGCGCGGGCCCGCGGTCCTAGGGCGGTGCTGACACGCCAGCCGACGGAGGGGCGATCGCGAGACGGAGGCTTGCGGCTCGGCGAGATGGAGCGTGATTGCCTCATCGGTTATGGAGCTAGGTGATTAATTTTTCAAGAATATATACTATATGTTCTTAGGATCGCATACACTACACTAGACTAAACCATTAACAGAACATCGAGCCGCTCTTTATCCATGAACTATGACTCGTCGGCCGTTCTATGGAGTGAGAGCGTAAATTTAATGAAAATGCTGTAGTGTGGTGCGACAGTAGATTGTTGGCAGTGTGAACGGAGGATTTTTCATACTTTTTCTCCCTTGAGCTATCGTAGTCGCCCGTCGAGTCGATAGACCACACAACGACGGATGTATTCCTTATTTGTTAGTTCGATCTCGTCAGCCACGATAATGGATATTCTCTCAATAATGGCCCTAACGAATTAAAAAAAGGCATTTTAAAACCAACCGGCCAAATTCTTAACCCGCACTCACTGACATAACTCAAGAAAAGTCAAGTCAAATCAATATTTATCTTCTTTCTTTTCCAGTATGTTGCTGATGGAACGTCTCATGTTAGCGTCAGACGCGTTCAGTGCTCACATTTGCGGTGCTTGTGGACGGCTGGCAAGTCGCGCGTGGTGTCACGCCTGTCGGTCCTCTGCAGCCGTCTCTAGCGTGGACATGCCTTATGCTTGCAAGCTGTTGTTCCAAGAACTAGCGTCCATGAATATAGTGCCTAAGCTTACTTTGAAGAAGTACTGTTAAATAAATAATATTCATATTTAGCTATTGTAGTTTAATTTTGAGTCTGTATACTCACATATACATAATATGTTTTCTTGTAAAACCTGGCAGGTAAATAAAAAAAAAAATGCTGGACACCCTACCATCATACAGCATCATATGGCCCCAAACTAAGGAGAGCGTGTAATAGGTTAAGGTAAGGATACTTAAATTGTAGAACTACTAACTTGTTTTGGTTTAAAAAAATACAAGACTAATTTAAAAATAATTTATTTTTAAAAAACAATTTGGCTTATTGAATCTAAATCTTATCACAATCTTAATATTTTTAAGCTCGCTCTTACTATTATGTAGGTTATCCACATAGTAACCAGAACAAATACGTAAAAAAATCCACTGTATGAAAACATTCTGAACAGAATATATCCTATCGTGAACCATACCACAAAGGCTTGTGAGCCAAGTCGTCGTAGCGACAGACGCGCGGGCAGTTCTTGCGTCACGACATTCTGGTAGTTCGCTATGTCTTTCACGTAGTTTTGTATCCTGCATGGCTTCTGTAATACTTCTCTGGCAACAAAACCCCAAAAGTCGTTTCTATCCCATAGATTTGTGAACTGGGGTTGGTACTGAAATATGTAAACAAGCCATCAATATAGAAATTGAATATCTGTGTGAAATTATGTACATTACTGGGTAGTTCGACATTGTTAGAAATTTTTTTCGTTAAGTTTAGTTTCGTTTAAGTTTCAGGCAAGTAATTTCTCAACGCTTGACATGTAGAGTAGAGACTCGGAGTACAGCGTAGGCTCAAGCTAGGCCCATGGCTAGTGTAGGGATTCTTATGGGAGGCCTTTATCCAGCAGTCGACTGATATGGATTGATGTTGTTCTATACTAACAAGCCCAGGAAACTAGTTATTTGTGATGAATACAGCAGGCATAAAATACATACCAATTCGTTTATCCTCGATGCAATTTGATACAGCATCCTGACTAGTATTGTACTCTCGTACGTTGTTATAGGCATCAGATCTGGGTCCCCCATATAATGTACCGACGCAGTACTACGCAGCTGAAACATAACAAGAAAAATATAGTTTTGAGATTAATCTAATCTTACTATAATTATTATAAGTAAGTGAATATTTTTTATTTTATTTTTATAAAGGCCAAAGTTTGTAAAAAAAGATGTGAGATGTAAAATCTTACTTCCTCCTTCCTTTCAGCTAAATTCGATAAGTAGTTTTGGGCGTTACTAATCTAGCTGAAATTTCACAAAATGTTTGACAACATCTAAGACGCAGAAGGTTGCGGGTTCGATTTCCGCCGCGGGAAAAATGTCTGTATTATGTGCGGATAAAAATTACAAGCACTGCTTAGTTTGGGGCTACATGATGCTGTTTGAAAGTGTCCAGCATTATTTATTAATTATATAGTTCTTCACTAGACCAAGAATAACATAAAGGCTGCTTTTTATGCGGATATCACGCGAGCGAAGTCGAAGGCAAAAGCTAGTAATAGAATAATACCTGGGGGATGATCCGCTAACTTTGTTGCAAACAGAAATGATTGACACCGATCCTGTTTTTACAAACTTTGACATTTCATACGTCGAAATTCAATGAACGTCAATTGACAATCTGCCACAGTTTGTTAAAACAGGATCGGTGTCAATCATTTCTGATCGCAACAGAGTTAGCCGATCACCCCGCTGAACTACTCCTAAAACAAATGAATAGGGTGAAGATTAAAAAAAATTATACTTATCATTCTGTCCAACAATAAGAAATGATATATTTTTTAATTTTAAATACATTAAATCAGTGTCCGTGATGCTAGCGTACACATAACCGTATTCACGTTTGTTGATATGCCAATAAATAGAGCATAATTAGTGCAATAATAAAATAAATAGTTCCTCTTTGGTTTAAGAAATAATGACCATTCTTTGTGTGTACGCCAGCATAACGATCAAGCTGGCGTACACATAACCGTTCTCAAAAACGGCTTAGACTATAGGAACGAAACTTACACACAAAAATAGAGCATAAATAGTTCCCGAGCTATGCAAAATTTCATAATGATTGCTCTTATAGAAACGGAGATAATGAACAAGACTTTGAAAAACATTCCGAGCTGGCGTGATGCTAGCGTACCCATTAAACAACGCAATAGTTCTTATAGAAAACGAGCTTTTCTGAATAAAAATCCTATATGGAAAAATAGTGCGTGAAATAGTTCCCCTGTTGGTAGTAATACTTTATGCAAATTCGTTGTAAAACAATACAAAAAGTCCATGTGAAGTTCTAAGAACAAAATATACATTGTGGTACAGTCGCACAAACAAGCAACTGAGTAATATGTTATTAGGTTGGTAGTGAATTTATATACCTACCTTCTTACCTACACCAAACAAGGTAGGTAGCACAGACTTGAAACTTAATAGATGCGAGTGTATGTAGGTTATGTAGTAAGAATATAAGTAGGTAGGCATCTAGTTTTGTTACCTACTGTAACCTTCCATGAGTTTTGTTGATATAAGTAGGTACCTATATCACAGTGACTTTCATCCACCCATAAAATACCTAGGTAGGTAACTAATATTTTCGTACAAGATGCTTTGTTTAGTTTCACGAATGAAATTGCGTATTGTTATTACTAGATCTTGCTTACATAAAGCTATAGGCAATGTAGTGGCACAGATTCTTTAATAGTACCTACTATCGCACTCTGCACAAAGATTTAAATAAACTCACTCAAACTAACTCTTGTCACCACGCAATAAAGTGCTATATAGCTCGCACAGCGCTGATTGCCTAACACTATTTGCCTTTGTGCAACGCCGCGGCGCGGCGCCCGATGGCTTTGAACAAGCCGCCTCGCTAACAGCGAGGAGTACAACCAGTCAGTGTTGCCGGAACGTACTAAAAGGTACGGTTTTGCGTACCTTTTTACTTACTACCATACCTATTTGAATCAGTTTAAACGAAGCAAGTAGGTATAGGTAGGTACCTAAATCTTTATCACGCCACCAAATATTACGTAAGTTAAAATCATGATTTTTTGTTTGTGTAGATATTGTGTGGTTTTTAGTGTTATTTGATAGGTTTTGGTCTAAAACGGTCTATTTCTATAGCGAAAATTGTCAAATGTAAAATTTTATGTTTTTGTTCTGCAAACTTTTTGTATTGTAATAGTAAGTTTATTGTTTTATTTTAATATTGTAGAATAAGTTTTTTGCTATGCCCTTTTTTTATGCCTTTTTTTAGCCCGTATACCGCGGGTCTGGAGTAGCCTCCCTCAATCGCCCCAAAGTTGACAGCCCTAGCGCGACCGCCGAGCGTAGGTATGAAAAGTGAAGTACCTACATACATGTGTTTGACTAATGATATGGATAATGGATAATTTAAACGCCTTACACACCATCCAACATGCTGTACTGCTGTACAAAGGACGCCTTGCTGGACTCAAGCATACACACCATCCAGCCGCGCATCCAGCGTGCTAGATGTAATCGAACTAGCGAAGTGAGCGGACGTGTTTTATTTGTAATAAACCCTCTCCAAAATACAAATAGGCACTCAAAAGCGAACAATAAATTATTATAAGCGCTACCCACTCATCTATTTGAAGTCGATGCCAGCCACGCCAAGTCTAATAGGTAGTACTAAGGTACTAAGTAGGCAATTATTTATCCAAACCTAATTAATCGCCACTGTGGGTTTACTAAAGAGTAGGTACAAAGGTACCTAACCTACCTACTGAAATCAATTTTTAAAAAATAGCCGGTGCCTAGGTGCCTGTGTCTGCCTACCTACCTTAAGTATGTGGTAGATATGTGCGCCGCGTTCAAAATAGTCGACGGCGCCGCGCCGGTCATATTTGGTCGGCGGCGGCGTGGCACTGGCGTCGTGGAATTATTAGATTTTTTAAAAATAACTACGTGTACTACTAGTACTTTTGAAGGGGGAAAGCTAGAGTTTGCACCGAAAGTGACGGTAGCAGCTCACAAATGCCATACACAAGGACCACCTGCTCGGTCACGGGCGGGAACCACCAGGTCTCTAGCCAGTCTTAGCGATCCACTCCCTCTTTCGTAGCCACTTTCCTTCTGTAGCCACGCGCAGTGCGTGTGACCTACTATACTACTTCTGCGCGGCGGCGGTGGCCCCTGCGTGGAAGTCTAAGGTATAGGCTACAGATGCCGAGTGATCCAGGGAGAAGGGCCATGTTCTGCGCCCTTGTTTTGATCCGTCCCTTCTCCCTTGCCCCGCGCTCCGGGACCCGACACCTTTTTTTTGGTTGTTTGGTAGGTTTGACTTTTTTCACATGAACTGTCAAATCTCTCGGCTTCTCAGTTTGCGTGGCATGAAAGAGACCACAACGCTATCAGAATCTAATCAACAGGGAGCAAACCCAAAAAAAATTTGGAAATCGGTCCACGATTGACGGAGATATCGGTGATCATAAATAAAAAAAGATTCTGACTTATTGAGAACCTCCTTCTTTTCGAAGTCGGTTAAAAGCCTAATATTTAAGTTTTGATGAATATTATAAGCTAAGTATATTAGTAAAAAAAAAATTGGGCGATTTTCAACAGTAAATTTGGCGATTTCATTGCGCAACGCCTGGCCACCCTGGTTGTGTGCGACTGTACCACAATTAATTTGTTCCTAGAACTTCACATGGACTTTTTGTATGGTTTCACAACGAATTTCCATAAAGTATTACTACCGACAGAGGAACTATTTCACGCACTATTTTTCCATACAGGATTTTTATTAAGAAAAGCTCGTTTTCTATAAGAACTATTGCGTTGTTTAATGGGTACGCTAGAATCACGCCAGCTCGGAATGTTTTTCAAAGTCTTGTTCATTATCTCCGTTTCTATAAGAGCAATCATTATGAAATTTTGCATAGCTCGGGAACTATTTATGCTCTATTTTTGTGTGTAAGTTTCGTTCCTATAGTCTAAGCCGTTTTTAAGAACGGTTATGTGTACGCCAGCTTGATCGTTATGCTGGCGTACACACAAAGAATGGTCATTATTTCTTAAACCAAAGAGGAACTATTTATTTTATTATTGCACTAATTATGCTCTATTTAAGCTCTATTTATTGGCATATCAACAAACGTGAATACGGTTATGTGTACGCTAGCATCACGGACACATTAAATCACACTAATATTATACCTAAATGCGAAAGTTTCTGTGTGTGTGAATATGTTTGTTCCCTCTCAACTCCTTAACCGCTGAACGGGTTTGGATAAAACTTGGAATATACATAGTTTGTGAGTTAGATTCACAAATTGGCTACTATTTATATGAGTACCACGCGAGCGGTACTCACATAAAGTTATCGGTATTCCTATATAAATATTGTACCGATCTATTTAATTGACCCAGGCCGCTCAAGCATTATTTACCCTAAATTACAATATTTTAAGCGTATTTAGGTAAAGTAGGTATTTACCTTATTTGTGATGGAAACTGGGAACGTTGATGAATTCGAAAATGAAGAGTTCTCCAACGATTCTTCCACAATCGGCTCAGATTGAATAAAGGTATTTTCATTTAACTGTAAAAGTAATAAAAAAAAACAATAATTACATATCTCCCTAGTAGAAATCTAGAGTTATCATCAGTAACTTTTTTAATTATGAAATTTTCTTAGGAGCGATTTTTTTTTTCAAATTTAAATAGGACAAAATGGGAAGTATATCCTCGTTTTTTTTAAATAATTGAGTTAAATATATCCAATTGAGAACGTAAATCCTCCATTTTTTAAGTTAGTTTAAAAGAATAGAAGGCAGATAAATTCGTTTACACTTACGGAAAATATTGTGGAAAAGTATTGGACACTTGCTTTTAGGAAAGGAGCAACTTTTCTGTACTCCTCCAAAATCAACTCATCTTCATTGCTAGTCCACATAAACCACTGCTTTATACCAGACCATACTCCTGAAAACCAACAAGATCTCAAAACATTTCGGTTCTGTTAAATGAATATCGCATCGCATGTCCATGATTATGTTTGTCACCACCACCACCATCATCACCAATATAAGTCCACATCTGGACATAGGCCTCCCCATAAGAAGGGATACGCCCATAATCCCCACGCTGGGCATGCGTGTTAGGGATCGAACGGCACAGCTTCTTGCACTACCGACGCTGCTGCCCGTCGGCGGTTAGGGGATTTAGCTGTGCCGGTGTTAGGCTGAGCTGTGCCGCAATCAGCCGTCCGCCAGAGCCTGTTCGTTAATTAGCAGGGTCGGAACCCCTTACACTAAAACTGCATAATGGATATTGGTGATAAACTAACCTTCAAGCAATATTGTAGCTTGTAATTATTTAACCTACTCGGAGTAACCGCTGAAATAAGCATAAGAAGCGCTTTCAAAAATACTCGTGCGATTCCTATTTTGTATTCATGTAAATAGACTTACCACTGTTTTGCGCATTAACTTTATTAGTAAACTCTTCGGAGTTCTTGATGGCAGTTGCTACGCCATTCTGTATTTTTTGCACAAACTCCACTGCAAATTGCTTGGTACTCTCACTCCACAGCGGCTGATATTCAAAGTTTGCCGATAAGTTGAACTCTGACAGTGCTTGCTTTGCTATTGCTGCCCATTTGTGAAGAGAAAGACCGTTATACGCGTAACTGAAATAACCATGTACATTTTTGGTGTTTTATTCTACTTCTAACTAATATTTTATAGGCCAAAGTATGTAAAAAATAAAATTATGTGAAATGTGAAATGGTTTTTTCTCACGACAAAACTACTGAACGGATAGAGCTGATATTTAGTTTTAGACTGGGAATAGCCTACAGGCTGCTTTTTTGTGTACAACGCGAGCCAATCCGGGCGAAAGCTAGTACAAAACACAGCGATCTCTTTCATGTGGTACAAAAGCAACAGTATGTGTGATTCCTATGAATGTTAAATTCCATTATCACCTAGATTTTCGCGTATCGCAATAGGGATAATGCCTGGGTTATAAAACAAAACTAAGTAGTCCGTCAGTTAGATTAACAAAAATATTGGACTCGTATTTTTTTATATATAAAATTAATAGAAATTGACAGGGACAAGTATAAACTTTTTATAAAAAATAAACCCATTTCATATAAATCACTTCTTACTTCTTGCCCTAAAGAACATTGAAAATCAGTTCGCAATTGACGGAGATATTGGTATTTATGATAGGGCGAAAATTATAAGTGAGGATGAGGTTTTTTGAGTTTTATGGGAAAAGTACCAATCCCTCAGGAATAAAATTTATATGGTACCTGTGAAGTATACTGTTTTAAACAAAAAATAATTTTGAAAATCGGTTTACCATTGAAAGAGACATCGGTGAACATACATAAAAAAGTCGAAAAAAAGGTTCCAACGAATTGAGAACCTCCTCCTTTTTGAAGTCGGTTAATAAAAAGCGTTAAAGTTCGAGAGCGGGGGCTCGTGACGTCACTTGTATCTAAAAATTGTACTTACCCGTGACGTCACGCGGAACTTCAGACGCACTATACAGGGTGGGGCAAAATTTTACCACATTGAGTGCAGCTACCTTTTCTTTTGTAGTTAGAAGGTTTTGTTCTGAGGAAATTATAGGTTTACTTTGAAGAAAAAATTATGGCATTTTTGGATTTTTGAAAAAATTTACAGTCAGCCCAGAATGTTATGGTGAATGATGTTTCATAGAAATATTATGGCAAACATTTTTTTAATTTTCGCGAAAACTTACGATTTGATTTGGTAAGTTACTTTGGGAATAGTTTTCCTGCCTCAGTCTGACTTCAATAAGGTAAAATTTTGCCCCACCCTGTATAAATCTTTGTCATTTTTTGTTTAATTGACAAAAGAAAAAATACCTGTCCAATATTTTTTGATAATGTTAATGACGGACTAATTAGATCTTTCGAGGCATCTAGCCGTCATCTCTCTCATCTCTACAACATGTGAAAGATGAAGATGAAGCGTGACATTCACCACGCCAGTAGGTAATATCTACATCAAATTAAACAAAAACAGCATAAAACACCTACTTCTCATATCCAGAGTTGTTGAAACTAGTATCCGGACTATGTTGCAATCCAGTGCCGCTATCTACAACGGCTTGTTCTAAATTTTTGAGTATTGGAACCAGATGTGGCTGCGCAAATACTTTTCCAAGTCTGAATAGCATCACAGTGTTTTTGTATGAAGTTAAATCAAGCCGGACAAATCTTGGCAAAACTAGTCGGAAAATGCAGACATATAACGGAAAGTTCTCAGCAATAAATTGAGTGAAACCAGGATCCAATGGACTTGTGGTAACCTGCTGATCTTCTTGATAGTCTGATAATCTGAAATTTTAAGGTTACTAAATATCACAGTCTATAAATCCATACAGTCATCGAACGAAGGCGTATACAGGGCAATCATGCGGGGTGTGAGAGGGGAGACGAGGGTAGGCCGCTCCCGAGTTGCACTCGTCAAATCAGGAAGTGATGTGGCATTTCATGAAAAGTCGAGGAATTTCATGATCTGGGCATAAGTTTCAGGGCCTTGCTTTTCAACACTTTCGCGACACTTGCCGGCATTTATCACCAGATCAAAGGCGTCGGAAGGGAATTAGGTAGTACAGACGCCCTCCGGCCAGGTGGAGTGCCGATCTGTTAAAGGCTGCTGTTAAAAGCCAAATGGGTCGAGATGAGGACAGGGCGCAATGGCTTTGATTGGAGGAGGCTATAGGCTAATGATGATGGCGATGATTATCACAGACAAGATTACATAATTTTTCTGAGCCATTATTTGCAGTTTTTCTCGTTTAAGGTAGGTACATAAGTTAAGCACAGTGGAAATTAAAGTTTTTGTGATTGCTCTAAAGGTCCTTAGAGAACATCACACTTCATAATATTATAAATGCAAAGTTTGTGTGTACGAGTATATTTGTTCCCACTCAACTCCTTAACGGCTGAACGAATTTGGATGAATCTTGGAATATTCAGTTTATGACCTGCAATAACGCAACGGCTTCTTTTTATCCGGTTACCGCGCGAGCGAAGCCACGGGCAGAAGCTAGTATGAATATAAATACCTGTCTTTGATAATACTGTTGTCTACATATCTCCATGGCTGGATGAAACTAAGCCATAGTTCCAGAACAAGTCTAAAAGATGCATCCAGCGGCCATGTCGTAACCAGGTGCTTGATGTAATGATATGCTCGCGGGCACATGATCTGACGCGCGTACTTGCGAAGTGCCGACGATCGGATGGCCGGGTCGGACTGGTGTTTAGCCGAGAATGCATGGAGATGTTTTATTAGCACTCTTACTGTCCGAACTCTTTCTGGGCTTGAGAATTGGACTGGGTAATTTCTTTGGTACAACTGTAAAAATAGAAAATAAAGTTATTTACAGCATAATTTGTAAACGGGCTCATAAAGGCCGAAGTTATATACAGAATAACACGCCATTTCGAAATTCAAAAGAAAATAAACTTCTTAATAAACAAGGGCAAACAGACTCCCATGGGTAACATGGGTAGGTAATTTATTATACTAACAGATCAAATAATCAAACTGAGAATTCGTGAAATGATAAGTTTGTAGAAACTGAGAAATTGTGAAAGAAAATTGTCGAGCTGAGAAAAGGCGCTCAGTAGTAGAGGCCTACGTCCAGCAGTAGATTGCTATATATGATGGTGATGATGTAGGTGTTTCATGAAAAAAACCTACATTATTATTTGGTCCATTGAATTGCTCAACACTCATCCAAACATCTATGAACACTTGTAGAACAGTCTCTGATCTCCACACTTCATTTCTTGACTGCGTTTGTGAAGAGGGCTGGTTGCTCATCATAGCTCCCGACAGATCTTGTATTAGAAGCAAGGATGGTGAATATAATGGCCTAAAAAACACAAATGATTACTATAGGTTATTCTCGTAACGCCTTGAGTTGCGGGAGCAATTAGTTCATTGGTCTAGTTAGGCCCAAACGCACTAGGGCTTTATGCTGCCTAGTTGTAGTACTCGTAGTCAAGGGCTCAACAACAGGCGAGGTTTGCAAAAAGACGTGTGACCCGCGGGTCTCGTAAGACTGACCACACCGTCTTACCACCCGCTTGCCCGAGACCGTGATTGTATTAGTTTGCTAACACAAACTCTATCCTAGTTAATAAATTAATACTTGGCAGGTTGATAATATTGTTTGTGTGTTTGTCCGACTCAACTCCCTAACGGCTGCGCGGATTTGGAAGAAACTTGGAATATACATAGTTTGTGACCTGGATTGAAACATAAGCTAGTTTTACTTATAATCCCGGTACCACGCGAGCAGAGCCGGGATCCTTCTTCCTTCTTCGTATGAGTTAGTAGCCCACTCAGGTGTCGGAATTTTAAGGCCGCCCAAAGACCCCTGACATGGCTTAATAACTGAAAAAGCCGAGACCAACATCTTAACGTGCCTTCCGAAGCACAGTATCTCTGCTACCACTGAATGGTGCAACAACAAAATTACTAAAATAATGACAGTGCATAGCACATAGCTTCTAGAACACAGTTTTACCTGTTGGCAGTTTGCAAAGGTGCAACCATAGGCACTTTGCCAGTATAATTGGGTATATGCGGCAGCACTGGCTCATTGGGATCCACGGGTAAGAAATGAAGTAGGTAATCACATGCCAGCGCGAAGTAGACACTGTTCCAGTTATCCCATGATATACTGTTTTGGTTATTGTTTACGACATGAAGTGCAAAGTTGAACATGTAGTAATCAAAGGGATCTAACATAGTTGTTCAGAAATATTATTTTGTACAGAAACAAGACAAAGATCAACTATGAGACACTGATCATAGAATGGTAAAAAATATAAAAGTACTTTTTAATCATGCGGGTACAGAAACATATCATTTGATGATGAAAAATCTCCCACATTTGTGAGTATTATAAATATGAAAGTTTGAGGATGTATACACACAAAAACTACCAAATAGATTCGGATGAAGCTTGGAATATACCTACTTGGTTTGTGACCTGGATTAATACATAGGTTAATTTTTATACGGGTACCACGTGAGCGAAGACGCGGGCGGTGGCTAGTATATTATAAATGTGAAATTTTGTGTGTTAGTATGTTTGTTCCCACTCAACTCCATAACGGCTGAATGTATTCTGATGTTTGGAGTAGGTATACATTGTTTATGACTGAATTAACACAGGTTTTTTATAAAGTTAAATTTGAGTCACAAATAATACAAAGATAAACAAAAGGTTAGTGCTTAAATAAAAGTAAATAAACAGTGACACAAAAAGGTGACAACTCAATGTATGCTGCAGAAGCATGGTAGCAACTGAAGAGCCATGGATGGAAGTTTTAATAAAAAAGGATACTCAGCATGAGTGCAGTTACATTCATTGTCTGTGGATCTGTAGCAAGCAAATCTGCATAGAACTGTGGGCATCTGCCTCTTTCTATTATCATTTGTATGTCTAACTGTAATAAAAGAAGAAATAATTTTCCTAAGCATGTTAATTAATAATAGGTAGTGATAAAATAATTTATTTAATAATATAAACCTTATCAGACAAGCAAAGCTTTTTGATTTGTTTGTCATTAAAATAGCTATTGGGTAAGCTACAAATTAGTATTAGGGAGCCCAGATACTGAAATTCTACTGTACTATTTGAGAAAGTCCTAACCATTTAAGACATTGCTATCCTTCAGAATCTGTTCCGTAACATCATATCATCATCATCATCATCAGCCAAGAGCAGTCCACTGCTGGACATAGGCCCCCCGCAATGCGCCATTGCACCGTGACCATAGCTTGACGCATCAGTTGATCACCACTTGTGTCTAAATATATTTTTAAAAATATGCCTAGTGAGTCTATATTCGCATGTTCAAGGAAGTGATTCGATAGACACGAGGACCATTGTTATCGACATGTTATGATAACCTTACTTATAAATGCATGATTTAACATTTTCTCCACTTTGTGGAGTTCCACTGGCCACTCGTAAGGGCTTTTTATTTCACCGGGACACTATGGCGGCACAACCAGTCACCGCTAGTTACTCACCTGGTGTCATCATTAATAAATGAAGTGATAAGAAAACAAATAAATTAATAAATAATGTTAGATGTTATCACACAACATCATGTAGCATTAAACTAAGCAGAGCTTGTATTAGGGCAACCACATTATTGATATTGATTGAATACTACTTAAATACATATTTTTGTAAATACATACATATCATACAAAGAAAACACCCAGACCTGAGAAAAATATCTGCAGAATATGCAAACATTTGTCCTGTAGCTGGAATCACTTTGAGTAGTGTTTATAAGTATGATGGTTAGTATTTATTTTAGTAAGCTGATAGAGACTTTGATTCGAGGCATTCAATTAGACAAAAAGATAGATATATAAATAAATAATGCTGGATACTATCACACAGCATCATGTAGCCCAAAGCTAAGCCGAACTTGTATTATGGGAACAGCATGCCAGATATACTGCTTATATATTTTTTTTTTATATATATTATACATAGAAAACACCTAGATCTGACACAAATATCTGCAAGTAATGCAAACATTTGTCCCACAGCAGGAAACACATCTGATTATAAAAAAAATAATACTTACTGGTAGAGAATTAAGAGGCAACTGGTACTTCAGTTGAGGGTCAGCTAGCAATTTGTAGCATAACCGAAACAAGGGCCCTTGCGGATGTAAAAAACCTATTAAAGTTTCATAATAACATTTGTCTGATTCCAAAGTAATTGTCTTCAAGCCCCAGCCGTTACCGAATGATGTCGAAAATATATTGTTGATGAGCTCTGGAAATAACGCCTGCAGCTCTTTGGTGGGGCTGAACTGATCAATGATTTTGGTCAGTTCTAAAAGTTTCTCATGCAGTGGGGCATTGAGGCACGTGTAAAATTTGCTCTGTAATATAAACATTAATTTAACAAATACTTATTTAACTTGCAAGGCATACATTACAGTAAGAAAAAGTGCAGATTAGAGTTATGCCACTGATAAACTCACCAAAAGATCATGTGCCATGATGATTTTATTAGTAAAGTATTTGCCGACTGATGCAGTGCAGTAGATCACATAAATTTATATGTTGTTTTAAATTTATTTCTCGACAGGTTAAGTTTTACAAAATGAAAATAACGAAACCATATAAATATAACGCTACCAGTGTTGCCGTTTTTTATTCGGAGAAAATGCTAAAACTTGTTGCAGAAAATGCTAAAAATATGCTAAATAACTTTTAAAAATGCTAAATAATATGCTAAAATCAAAATTTTATCCCCGAATAGCAAACTGAAGTAGTCAACTGTTAAAATAGATGCATATTCGCATACCCATGTATATACGACCCTTCACATTTTGCATGTTTTGCGGTGGAAATGTGTTGCTTCAGTAAATTTCAGCTATTATAATTGTTACATTTACAAAATTTGCAATAAGTTAAGCCGTCATATTTTCCCGTCATATTTTGTTCGCGCTAAATTTTCTCATAAATATGAGAATGTTACATTTTTGGTAAAAAAAATACATTATCGTTTTTTAACACTGAAAATATATTTTTTCCTGATCGAGTGTAGTGCCCTGATTCATGAAATTGTCCAAACACAACACCTCCCAATCCTTATAACAATCGCTCTATCAGCCAACTTCAATCCCCCGCACCCCCTTACAGGAAAAGTGGATTTATTTATTTATTTATTTTAATAGGAACGCCAACAGCTTAAATATCAATACATTGTAGAGTTACACTGACAAAGTTTTCATTCTGATACAGAAACCAATTACAGGCGGACAAAGCATTCATAATAATAATAATAACGATTGGGTAACATACCAAAGGAAGCTAGAAGACGTCACCATTAGGCGCCTAACCACGCCTAAAGAAGTAGAGACCAATGCCATCCTTCTCATGGAAAGGATGGCCAGAGCGAAATCTGAAGCTTCCAAACACCACCGCGCCGGGACGAATTCCCACAGACGATTAAGGAGCTACTTCGAAAGAAGAGGGCTACCTGCCGACTTTGGGCTAGAACCCGGTGCCCAAGAGTAAAATCGGAACTTAATAAACTCACATCTGAAGTCAGCCGAGTCGTGGACACGTGGCGTGGAAAAATCTGGGAATCTAGATTAGACGAAGCCGCAGAACGAGACATAAATCTCCATGCTCTCAATTTGACCAACGCTCCAACTCCGACATATCCGTTATTGAACGAACAAGGGCAGCGTAAGTTCGCTCCAGCAGACCGAGCTGAAATTCTAGCGGACCACCTGGATTTGCAATTTATCCCACACCCCGCAGCAGCAGATACTCCGGACGAAATCACCTCCCATCATGCTACTGTCGAAGTGTCGAAGTGTCGAAGCGATGAACTCCCCAACTCAGCTCTTCAACATCTCCCTCGAAGAGCCGTAGTTGCCCTGGTCATGCTTTTTAACGGGATAATGAGAACGGGACACTTACCCGACATCTGGAAACTTGGCAAGGTGATAATGCTACCAAAATCGGGTAAAAACCGACGCTACCCCGCAAGTTATCGCCCTATAACCCTGCTACCGACAACTGCAAAGCTTTTCGAACGTCTCCTACTGCGGAGGCTTGCTCCGTGCATCGAACCTAGGCCCGAACAGTTCGGTTTTCGTAGCCAGCACTCCATAACTCTTCAGTTAACAAGGATCCTCCACCATCTAACGCATGAGTGCACGCAACAGCGGCCGCTCTACCGTAGGAGTCTTCCTCGATGTAGAAAAGGCGTTCGACCAAGTATGGCACGCGGGACTTATTTTAAACTAGTCGCCTCAACAGCACCACCGGCCATCATCCATATCGTAACATCTTTTCTGCGAGGTCGAAGCTTCTACATCTCGGTCGACCAAGCGGAATCACGTCCCCGACCCATCACCGCTGGAGTGCCCCAAGGCAGCTGCCTGTCAACTGCACTCTACGCCCTGTACACAGGTGATATTGGGCACTAGGAAACCAACTATTGCCCGGAGAGAAGGACATTACCTTAGCACTCTTTGCAGACGATAGTGCCTATTTCGCGTCTTCCATCTACCCCGACATGGCCACCCGACAAATGCAACACTTGCTTGACCGATTGCCAACGTGGCTAGATAGTTGGCGCATTGCCGTGAACGTCGGAAAAACGGCCGCACTACTCGTCAACCGACATCGCACACTGCTACCACAACTACAGTTGCGAGGACAAGCCATAGAATGGCAAACCTCTGTCCGGTATCTCGGCGTAGATATCGATAGGTCCCTATCGATGAATGCCCAGGTAGAGCGTACTCTACGTATTACGCGCGCTTAACGGGCTATGCTACGACCAGTCCTTGCCTCAAGACTGCCACTGAGAACAAAGATGGGGGTTTACAAAACGTACATCCGCTCACGACTCACATACGCAGGACCAGCGTGGTACGCGTTATGCTCTACCACAAACCGCAAACGAATCCAAGCTCAACAAAACATAGCTCTCCGAGTGTGCACAGGAGCTGGTCGGTATGTTAGGAATGTCGTCAATGACTTCGTGGCATTGTTAGCGCGAAGGATGTATGACCGCGCAGACAACAGTCGCCACGTACATCTTAACGACATCGTGCCTCTACACGCCCGACCCCCCGATATTAACATCCCATGGCGAACTCTACGTCGCGAGCTCCTGGAGACACCCAACTCTCCGGACCAGTATCCACTTCCGTAGCCAGAAATTGGCTACGGAAGCAGAACATTGGCTATTAAAATTGGACAACGTAATGCCTCTGGGAAGCCAACCCACGAGCTAGGGTGGCACACAGAGCAAAACCAAAAGACTCGAGAGTAGTTGCTCTCGAAGTTAACGCCAGACCAAAGAACTAACGTTCGATTCTTACCCACACTTCATAACCAAGATGGTAGAGTCGAAGTGTTGATGACCTTGATGATGATGAAATTGTGACATTTGCCTGTAGTTTCGCAGATATGAGATGCGCATATGTCAAAATGTGTGCCTGCCGAAGGGCTTCAAAGTGCAATTTGAATTTTCAAAAAGGGTCGATAAAGAAGATCGGTCAGTTTCATACAACCTGTGACCTGAGACCTGACCCTAAAATGTCGCGTCTAGAAATGACCTATGACCTAATTGATAGTTCTTATTGCTCAATTAATCGATTTTTTTTATTAAAGCATGATAATTTTTCTGGGTATTTATTTTATACTTTTAGGTTGCGATCGATTACTGGCGCCATTAAACAAAAACCAACCAAACGCGTGCTTTCTTAGTGGCAGTTTTGTTTTAGACGGTTGACATTGGGACGAGAGATGCACAATGTCGATGAGAGTGCGTTCAATAATCATGATACGTTATGATAGGGCGTATTGCGATCAATATTTATTATTAATTTACTAAGTATTCCGGCTTTAATAAATAAAGTTATTAGTTATAATTTCGATACTCCATTATCAAGAATATTTTAAAATTATATTTTTAAATTCGTATTTTTATTCGCTTCGATTTATAGTCAGGTCTAAAATCGATCGGCCTTCTTTCTGATATTTTCCAAAATTTATCAATAATTTCAAATTTTTATCGCTGCCTTTAATCGAGAATTTATCAATAAAAAAATTTTTAGCTCGCTTTTCAAGAAACGGAAAAATCAATATCTCATGATTGAATTAAGTTACAGTTTGTGTCATCGTAGGAGGCGGACGGACAAAATCTGTAGGTGATAGAAGGGTTTTTACGCGCGATACCAGTCTGAGCTCCGTTCACTTTATCGTCAGCACGATAAAGTCAAGTTTTATCGTGTGCTTTATATCTAAATTACATTTTCAATACCTTTGATAGTTGCGCGTAGTGTGAGATCTGTAGATTCTTTTTCTCCCTAAAAATCTAACTATGATAGCTCGGAAGCTTTCTTTTCGTATTTTGACATATTTTAATCTAACGTCAAAACATGGAACGAATGGTTCGAATACGTCACCTTGCCATTACGCCCTGGTTCCTGAGATGCCATGGCCGACGATTGCAAGCTGAACTGACACCCAGTGTAGTTAGAGAGTAAGGGCGATTGGTATAATAAATAACTTTACTTTACAGTGCGTAGTTAGATACCCTTAGGAAACAAAAGTAGCTGCTTCAGAACCGTAAACAAAAATGGCAAGCGTAGCGAGCGCGACATTTTTTTTAGTAAAGGTGTACAAAAGAAACCAGTGCAAGAAAACGTTTGTAATTTTTTGGGTCAAACCTCCCTCTCACTCGCACTATTCAACATTTTTGAAGATATAAAATCACTGAATGAAGTTATGCAAAATAGCAAACCTTCACGGCTTAGAAAATTACAATACAAAGGTTCAGCAATTATATCATTTTGATACTATCACGTTTTCTTACCAAAAAACTTGCACCAATGTGATCAATTTTGGTGCAATTTTTTTGGTAGAATACGTGCTGGGTTCAACAATCATGAATTTCACTTCGTAGCTCTGAATGTGCTAAGAAGTGAAATTCTTTTTAGACGCGCTAGTAGTAGGTACGTTCAATTTGGATGCATTCATTAATAGTTTGTATTAAACATCTTGTATTACATATTTCATTTTTTTTCAAAAGATACTAAAATTGCCATAAATATAAGAATTTGTTACATGTTACGTGAGGGGGTCAAAAGATACGAAAAATGTAAGAAATGTAACCTTCTGGCAACGCTGGCCGGCAGTGTTGCCATTTTTATTTGGAGTTATTGCTGAAACTTGGTGCAAATAATGCCAAAAAATGCTAAATAACTTTTGATAGTGCTAAAATCCAAATTTTACTCCCGTATGGCAAACGGAAGTAGTTAACTGTTAAAATAGATGTATATTCGCATATAAAAAGCGCAAGAGAAGACTGCGCTTTGGGTATTAATTTATGACTAATTGACATCGTAGGCTACACTTTTCATTGACTCTTCACATTTTACATGTTTTGCAGTGGAAATAAGTTACTTTAATCAGTAAATTTAAGCTATTATTTTATGTTAGTTACACTATGTTATATAATTATGTGTAAATATGTAATTAATATGTAAATTTGCAATATGTTACTCTGTCATCTTTTCACATTCTTCGCGAAAATTTTGCTCATATATATATATATATATATATATATATGAGAAGCCATAAACTAACACATCAAATTCAAATTAGACGTTAAAATTATAAGCACTACACTGATCTTTCGTAACTAATTAACAATCGCTATGCAAAAACTAAACATACATTTTGGGGAAGTCCTAGTTTCTTTAAAGACAGATGCCGCGCCGTGATAACTAAAAAAACTAATATGAGCCAATAAACAAATTGTTTCTGGTTTCTATAAAATCTTTTGAATTCCATATTATTTATTACGGTAACGTTAAAAAAATGCTAATCATAAAATAAGCTAAATGCAAATTTTTCATGCTAATGGGTCACGAAAAATGCCTGATTTAGCATTAAAAATGCTAAAACGGCAACACTGGCTGCCGGGTCCTGATATTGCACATCCTGATTTTGTACAGCCTGATCATCCATGTACAAACAATACAAAGCAAAAGTCCACCAAATTCTGGCTGTGAACTAACGTCGCGTGATGATTATGCACACCCCGAGCAAACACAGCCTGATTATTGATGTACATGGCTTCTGATTGGTCGATTTTTTCGGCAGCCATCACTAGTTTGAAAGCATCATGTAAAAACGTCCATAGACTATAAATCACTAAACCAAATCACTTAAATGTAAATAAAAATGGATATTTGACTCCGGCCAGGCCTCTTTCACTCCGCAGAATAGGAATAAAAATATACCTACGCATCGCCGGCCTTGCGAGCGTGGTTCGTTACGTCGGTTGCCGCGTTCGGCCCGGAACGAAAGTGTCCTTGAGCAGCCGCGGCATTTTAGTTTGTTTTTGTTAATGTACCTATATTTTTCGCCAAATGAAGGCAAAAAAATACTACACAGCATTTGGTTGCCGGAATAATAATAAGAAAATGTAAATAATACCAATAGTAGGTACAGAACTGAAAGTTTTTCTACCAAATAATGCGTTGTTTAGATATCAAAGTCTTTTTTCAAATTTCTCTTAAGATTTAGCATAATGTACCTACCTTAAACAGTGATTATTCAGTTTTCGTACACAAGACACCTAAACACTTAAGTAAGTGTTAAGGACTCAAGTACCTACCTAGTAGGTATGCCTATTTTCTGAGCTCTTAATGCAGCCAGCCAGTGTAAAATAGTTTTCTGATCTAATACTAGGTAGGTAGATATTATTTGAATTATCATTGTTCCTAAAAATAAATAGGTGGCTAGATAACTGGATAGTAAAATGTTCAACAACAACAGCCTACTCAGTCCACTGCTGGACATAGGCCTCCCCTATAAGAAGGGGGATATGCCCATAATCCCCACGCTGGGCATGCGGGTTGGGGATCGCAGGATACAGCTTCTCGCACCGCCGACGCTGCTGCCCGTCGGTGGCCAGGTTATTATTATTCGTCACAGAATTCTCAAGACAACCCTAACGTTACACGTGCCACGTCAGTAGAGATAGAGCTATACGATAGAAAGGGATGCAAGGTGTAGGTTAATATTAATGTTAGGCACTGAGTTCGGTGCGAGCTGAATAGCACTTTATTGCGTAGCAGCTAAAGTCGCTATTTATTTAAATGATTGCGCGGAGTGAAGCTTCTGTCCTCTCTGTATTCTGTGCTCCGGCATGGACTCTCGCCACAACTCTCGTGAAGTTGACCCTGACTGCCTCCGTAGCGGAACGAAGTACGAGTGGATGAAGCGACACTCAGGGGCAACTTCACGAGAGTTCTGGCTCCGCATTTTTTACATACACTCTAGGGGTAAGGACTACAAGACTAGGTACAACCTCATCCGTGTACAATCGTGTACATAGATAATCAGGCTGTGCTTAATCAGGATGTGCATTATTGGCTGGCTACCACTATAATTTACTCTTTGGCAGTGTTGCCGTTTTAGAATTTTTAATGCTAAATCTAGCATATTTCCGGCTCTGTTTGCTTGAAAAATTCGAATTTAGCATATTTCATGTATTACATTTTTTTGAACGTTACCTACTTAGTAAGGAATTCAAAAGATTTTATAGAAACCAGAGAAATAGAGAGAAAGTTTTTTTTTAACTCGAAGTAGTTTTTTTTTTTTTTTTTTTTTTTTTAAATATGGGATGTCTCTTTATAGGAATTAGGAGTTTCCCGAAATGTATGTTTATCTTTTGCTTAGCGATTGTTAATTTGTTACAAACGTGTTCTTAATTTTTACGTCTCATTTGACTCTGGTGTGTTAATATAATATCACGGCGTCTCATAATTATTAGAAAATTTAGAGCGAACAATGGGAAAAGATTTGGAGTTTAACTTATTGCAAATTTTGTAAATGTAACTTAATAGCTAAAATTTACTGAAGCCAGACATTTCCACCACCAAACATAAAAATTATGAAGGGTCAATGAATAGTAATTAACCTACGGTCATATACCCAATCTTAATACCTCTTCTTAATCTTAATACCCAAAGAGTAGAGTCTTCTCTTGCGTTCTATAAATGCGAATATGCATCTATTTTAACAACAGTTGACCACTTCAGTTTACTATTCAGGAATAAAATTTGGATTTCAGCATTTTTATAAGTTAATATGCATATTTTTGGCGTCAAACAGTTGCTTGCACTGCACTGCTCATCTAATTTATTTACTTGTAAATTAAAATTAGGTACCTACATCTAAATGGACAGTGACCGAGTGACGCTCGAGTTGATTTGACGTGTCCAGTGCATTATTACGCGCGCGCTCCGTGGCAGAGCGGGTAGTTGTTTACACGAACGGGCCGGTCCTAGCGGACTGGGCCGATTAAGTACCTACTTTACGATGAATAAAGAAGACTTACTTTGTAATGAGACCGAGGAAGAACTAATAAATGAGGAAAATATTATAGTTGAAAGTGAAATAGAAATTATGGATGCCCAATGTATGGAAACCACAGAGAGTAGACAGAGCAAAAGAACTAGGGAAGAGACCGAAGACGAACATTGGAATGAAGTTAGAAGCAGGAAAGATAGACTTCGAGAAATCCGGGATATTATTGAAATAAGCATAACCTCAAACGAAAAGCTTCCGAAACAATTTGCCCTGGCCAAATTATTAAAAAATCAAAATATCGCTAATATTACGCGAGTGAAGTATATAAATCCATACAAAATTATTGTTGAAGTGAAAGGAGAAAAAAGTGTCGAGCTTTTAACTCAATGTGACCATTTATTAAGCTTAGGATGGAGATTTCAACGACCTTTAGAAGTAGGTTTATCATATGGAGTAATAAAAAACATCGAGTTGGACCTATCAGAACAAGAGCTACTGGAATCTATCACTAGTTCGGAGCAGGTGGCTAATGTGAAAAGACTTAAACGCCGAAATACCGAAGGAGATGTTGGCTGGACAGAAAGTGAATCCGTGCGAATAGGATTTAAAGGCCCGACACTACCCACTTATCTACACATATATGACATGCAGGTTAAAGTAGAACCGTACCTATTCCCCGTAACACAATGCTCGAGATGCTGGCGCTTTGGCCATACTATCAAGATGTGCCCCTCTAGAAGAATATACTGTCCCAAATGTGGTGGCAAACATGAGAATTGTGATACAGAAACGTATAAATGCATAAACTGCGCGAATGATCATATAGCTCTAAATAGAAAATGTCCAGAATACTTAAAGGAAAAGAAGGTACGGGAAATTATGGCAGAATCCAATGTTTCATATAGGAAAGCTTTAACAATATACAATCCAGCTCAAATACAATATCTTGAAAAAACTCGATCACCTGTAAGAGATAGCTCAAATCCACGAGTAGCGCCTACTCCCACTCCGAGTATACCGCGATTCTTCTCATCTTCTCTGTCTGTCCAAGAAGCTCCTACATACGCCCAGATTGCATCATCTTCTAAAATAGTAAATAAGGGCAAAATCATTAATAATGAAGTAACACCAGAACATACCGAACAAACCAAGAAAAAAAGGAAGAAAAAGAAGACGAAGAAAGGAAAATCTAATTTAGAAGAGAATGGTGCGTGGGAAGGTGGTATATCTACAGATTCTGAAGAAAGTGAGTGCGATAACGTAAGTGGTGACTATAAAGAGAGGCGTAAAAAACGAGAAGACTTATCATTCTTTAGCTTGTTGAAAAAGCTTAAAAATATCTTTGGACAGAGTAACGAGCCATGGAAGAGTAGAATTCAAAGTATAGTGCAACAGTGTATTGAGTGGGCAATCACTTGGGTATTCCAAAATATCTCGGACCTGCCTTTTTTACAAACTTTTTTTAGTTAATTATGGGTAAAGTAGATATCAATATTTTGCAATGGAATGCACAAAGTATTAAACCGAAAATAGTTGAATTGGAACAAATTCTATGCCAGGAAAAAATACATTTTGTAGCTTTAAGCGAAACATGGTTAAATCCAGATATAGAATTAAATCTCAAAGAATATATTGTATTTAGACTAGATAGAATTGACTCATATGGAGGCGTCGCCATATTATGCCATAAGGCTTATAGGGCCCAGTTTCTTCCATTGCAAAGCGTTAATCCGGCTATTGAGGTGGTGGCTGTGAAAATCTCTAATTGTGATCTAATAGAATACCTTATTTCGATTTATTGTGCACCGAATATTGTTACTTCTTATACAGACTGGGATTTTATCTTTTCAATAGCTGAAAGAAAAACCATTATAATGGGAGATTTTAACGGACATCACCCGAACTGGTCAAATAAAACAGACACTAGAGGTATTCAAATATTTGATACGCTTCTAGATCACAGTTTTGTCACCTTAAATGATGGTAGAACTACACGCATAAAATTAGTAAATGGCCTCTTACAACAATCCGCTCCAGATATAACAATGGTGTCAGCAGATATAGCTTTAAAGTTCAACTGGAACGTAACTAATGAATGTCTGGGCAGCGATCACCTCATGATTAAATTAAAATCTTCTGTTGATTATTATCCTAACTTTAAAAAAAAACGTAATTTTAGAAAAGCCGACTGGGGGAGATATCGTCAAATAGTAGATGAAGAGTGCTCAAAATATCATATATCCTCAGACCCCCAGGTAGCCTATGATACTTTTATTAATATTCTAAACAAAGCTGCAGACTCCTGCATCCCTATAATTAAGTTATGTCTTAATCCTAATATAACATTTACTCCAAAATATTACTGGAACCCATCACTATCTAAAGCGGTTGCTGAGAGACGATTAGCACTATCTAATTTTAGAAAAAACCCAATTCCAACTAATTTAGACAAATTAAAAGATAAAACACGAGAAGCACAAAGACTAATAAGAAGCGCTAAAAGTAATAATTGGCGGGAATTTTGCTCTCAGATGAATGAAGCCACTTCTGCTACTGAAATGTGGAGACGAATGAGATGGTTAAAAGGATACAAATCAGCTAAACAACAAGTAGATAAATCCCTGGTAGAAAGTATGTTATGTAACCTCACACCAGATTTTGTAACTCAATCATGCCCGTACTTTAAATCTCAAAATTCTAAATTAGAAATTAATATTACAAAGACCGAATTATTAAAATGTTTGAAATCCAAAGATACCTCACCAGGCATTGACGATATTTCATATTCCATGATTTTCAACCTACCCCAAAGTGGTAAACAAGTCCTGCTAGACATATACAATATGTTTTTCACACTTAGCTTTGTACCTAATCAGTGGCGTGACATACGTATAATACCTATTCCCAAGCCAGGTCGGGACTATAACTCCGTATCATCACTTAGACCTATATCCCTCATGTCGTGTTTATGTAAAATATTCCACTCCATAATCAATAACAGATTAGAATGGTATTTAGAGAAAAATGCATTATTTTCTGAAGATACCAAAGGATTTAGAAAAGCTCATTCTTGCCTGGACAACTTGACTGATTTAATAACTAGTATTCAAATAGGTTTTTCAAAAAAATATATAACTATTGGCTGCTTTCTTGACCTAGAAAATGCGTATAATAATGTGGACATTTCTTATCTTTTATTTACGCTCGATCGTTTAGGTATAGGAGCCAAACTATGTAACTATCTATGGACATTTTTAAAAGAACGGTTTCTTAGAGTTGAAGGGCAGAATTATAATTTAGTAAGGACTACAGGACGTGGACTTGCTCAAGGAGACCCGATTTCTCCATTGTTATTCAATGTAGCAACAATATTCATTTGTAAAACTATTACTTCAACCCTAAATACCCGAATCTCACAGTACGCAGATGATTATGTAATATTTACTACCTCTAACAATTTAATAGATGCTCAAAATCAAATACAAAACGCATTAGATTTGTTACATAAGATGTTTTTTGAAATTAATTTAGATATATCACCTACAAAAAGTAAAACGTGTATTTTTACAAGAGAGTATCGAAGAAATCATGTTGACCTAACGATAAATGGCGTCAGTTTAGAGGTCGTGGAAAATGTAAAATATCTAGGTATGTGGCTGGATCGTTCGTTACGATGGAACAAACATATTAATGAGATACGTGAAAAAGTTTTAAAATTCCTTAATATTTTTAAGGTCTTATCTGGATCAGGATGGGGTGTTCATCCAAAATATTTACGTAAATTGTATATATCTATTATTAGAAGTAGACTAGACTACGGATCCTTTTTATATGATTCTTGCTGTAAAACAAATTTAGCCAAACTTGATATAATTCAAAATCAAGCTATGAGAACCATTGGCGGCTTCATAAAAAGTACTCCCATTCACGTAATGCAAAGTGAGCTAAGTCTATGTCCTTTATATCTCAGACGACAATACCTAGCCGGAAAATATTGGTTTAAAAATAGTTCAGTAACGAATAGCTCCTCTATAAATTTAATTAATAATTTAACTGACCTTAGCCTTAACTCGTATTGGAATAACAAAAAAAAACCATTACTATCATTAATCCACCAAAAATATAAATTACTCCCTATGTATACTAACTCACAACTAGGTATGTTTTCTTTAGAAAAATGGGTGACCAATATCGACATTTCAGAGACGATAAGAATTGATATAGAAGATATAACTAGCCCTAAACGTTATAATCATGCAATAACATTAAGAAATAGATGCATAAAACATTTGAATAAAAATTATCCTACGTCATATAAAATATATACAGATGGCTCTAAAGACAGCTCTGGCATAGGAGCTGCATTTTTAGATTTTGATTCTAATATTTCTTTAAAATTTAAAATCGATGTAAATATTTCTATTATGGAAGCTGAACTTGTAGCTATCTCCGAAGCTTTATCGTACATAGATTCAATGAATTATAACAATGCCGTTATATTATCAGATTCAAAGAGTGCGCTTCAACACCTAGCTCGGTGTACTTCGATATTTCGAGGATTACCTGTAGCTTACGCAATTTTAAAGCTTCTCATGAAGATTCAAGCAGATTCTAAATTAGTTTATTTACAATGGATACCATCCCATATTGGGCTAGATGGTAATGAGCAAGTTGATTTACTAGCGAAGCACGCAATTTCAGATGGAATCGTGGTAAATATTACCCCTTCCTATCTAAATTATTTACCTACATTAAAATACGACTGTTTTAGTTTGTGGAAAGAATATTTTGATTTAAGATCACGGGAAAAAGGTATATGGTATCGCACAATCCAGCCACATCCACTCAATTGTCCATGGATAGATAACAAAGTGCTGAGTAGACGACAGATTGTCACCGCCTTGAGACTCAGATCTGGACACATTCCATGTAATAAATTTGCTTATATAATGCGTAAAACTACCACTCCTAACTGTTTGACTTGTAGTGTCGTTGATGATGTGTATCATGTAGTGATGGAATGTGTTCAGAATTCTGGCAAAAGAGTTATTATTGGCCTAGATAATTATCAAGTAGGTGAATGTAATAGCATTTTGTCAGACCCATTCTCGGAACAGGCTAAGCAATTGTATATGTTGGTGGACCGAGGTTAGAATTATGATTAGTTTATGTGCATTGTGTTGATTTTTGATTTATTTTGTTACCAGGGCGTCTTAATCGCTTGTGCGACAAAGCCCTTTTCTTTCTTGAATAAAAAAAAAAAAAATATATTTTTGGCATTTTCTCCAAATAAAAAACGGCAACACTGCTCTTTGGGCTCCCCTCCCAGTCCCAGAGGTTACTTTTGGAATCAAATCAAGTGGAAATCGAACAGTAAAGTAAATCACCTGAGGAAAATGTCTAGTGAATGGTTTCAAAATATTGGTAGCCCGCGGTATGTGGTTGCTCCCATGGTAGATGCAAGCGAGCTTGCATGGCGACTTCTCTGTCGTAGACACGGTGCCACACTGTGCTATACACCAATGTTTCATAGCCAGATCTTTATGAAAGATCCCAAATACAGGAAAGATAACATGCAGACGTGTAAAGAGGATCGCCCTTTGATTGTGCAGGTTAGTTTGGAATGGAAAGTGCAGAGCCTATACCTCTCCCTCATAGGTACTCAAGCTCAACTCAAAAAAAAAAAAAGTACTTTAATAGGTACCATAATCAGCCGGTTTGGTTCTTTATTGTACGATTCACACTCACCGGCGCGCGTTGGAGGGCATCAGAGAGAATTTTATAACATGCTTATGGAAATTGAAACATCCATAAAGCAGTTAAGTTCATTGTTTGCATGCATTTTACGCAGCTTTGAGCTTTGTCAAACACTGACCTCTAGAATGTCTTAAATTGCTCTTCGATGCTCTCCGACGCGCGCCGGTGGGTGTGAATCGTACATTAAGTGATCTGTGGCAGAGTGTACCTTAATTTTTAAAAGCTAAGGAAAAATGGTCTATTTCTGTATATACATAAAATATTTTATTATTTTCATAACTGGTTATACCAGTTCTGTGGTAACAACCCTGAAACAATGGCTGCTGCAGCGAAAATGGTGGAATCATACTGTGATGCTATTGATATAAATCTTGGATGCCCCCAATCAATTGCCAAAAGAGGTCATTATGGCTCATTTCTTCAAGACGAATGGGAATTACTACAAAAAATTGGTAAGTTCTGACTATAGAGTGTGAGTTGGATATTGTTATAGAAAACTTGAACAACAACATTGGAACCAATAATAGGTATTGATTTCAGTTACAACCATGTCTGAAGCTGTATCTATTCCGATCACTTGTAAAGTGAGAGTTTTCGATAGTATTGAAAAATCTGTTGAATATGCTCTCATGCTGCAAAAGGCTGGATGTAAGTTGTTAACAGTTCATGGAAGGACTAGAGAGCAAAAGGGACCACTGACAGGAGTTGCGAGTTGGGATCATATAAAAGCTGTAAGGTTTGTGTTTGCATATATTCTATTCTATTAAAATCATCTTTTTCTTAAGTGTGTTATGATAAATAAATAAATAAATAATGCTGGATGGTATCACACAGCATCAAGTAGCCCAAAACTAAGCAGAGCTTCTATTATGGGAACCACATGACTGATAAACTACTTATACACTTTTTTTTGTTAATACTTGCATAATAAACATAGAAAACAGCCAATGTTATAGGTTAATTGAATGCAACCTTGCACATGAGTCCCACAGTGTGGTTTCATCATCGCCCCATTGTCAACTTCATCATTGCCCATGCAAACCAAGGTCTAGCAGCTCATGCCAATATAATTTAAAAAAACATCTGGGCATCTAACTGGGAATACCAGAAGACCAATCCTAATTTTGGCAACCTTTCAGACTTTTAATAAATGACAATGACTTATAATGAGATAGTCATTATAAAAATCATAATTTAATATTATTAAGAGAATAATTATTAATTATTTGGAGGTGGACTGAGCATCAGATGCCCAGTCATCATTCTAGAGAACCTTTTCACAAACATTATACCTACATCATTTAAAAAAATCATTAATATTGTTGTATTTCATAATCATGGTTCATGGTGCTAATTTCATACCAAATCTTATTTTAGAGAGGCTGTCTCGTTGCCAATGTTTGCAAATGGAAATATCCAATGCTTGGAAGATGTGCACAGATGTATAGAATACACAAATGTGGACGGAGTGATGAGTGCTGAGGGAAATTTAACAAACCCTGCTATATTTGAAGGCATAAATCCAGTGTCTTGGGAAATTGCTAAAGAGTACTTGGATCTTGTTCACACATATCCATGCCCAATGTCCTTCATAAGAGGCCATCTGTTCAAAATATTTCATAAAATGTAAGCAGCATAGTACCTACCTTTTTTAAATTAAATGAGACCTGCTAAAGGTACTTTATCAAGTAGCAGGTTAATATAATAAAACTAAATTTTTAGCTTCACCTTCAAAGAAAACAATGGTGATAGAGAAATTCTTGCTACAGGGCAAAACCTTGAAGACTTCAAGAGAGTATGTGAAAATATAAAAGAAAAATATCTACCATATCATAGAGGAGAAAAACAGTTTGAGGATCTTGAAAATATAACAAGGTGTGGGTATAACTTGATATTGCCTCCTTGGATATGCCAGCCCTATGTAAGAATGTCACCTGAAAATTATACACAGAAGATGGAAAAGCTAACCGATCAGGTAAAGGCATCAATATATTATCATAGTCAGCGCAATTGACAGCGTGCGCCGAGTTTTGGTGCAGACACCTTTCCCACGTTTGTGGCTCTAGAATATATATCTCAATGGGTAAAGGTAAATCTTATCAGTCTTTTCTATACAAAAAGTATAAAATCCCGTATTATCTCACCCAAGTAGGGATTTGTTGGATAAGGAGTCCCTACCCAATAACCAACACAATTACACCAGCCTATTCAGTACACTGCTGGGCATAGGCCTCCCCTGTAAGAAGAGGGATATGATCTACCTACTTTGTCATGGTAAATTATTCTGTGAAGATTACAAAAAGTTCAGTGATAATCTTTGATCCCCTTGCTTGCAGGATAGTGAGCAAATTAAAAGAAATTATGAGGATCCAGATGGAAATGTTATATCAAGGAAAAAAATGAAGAAAATGTTAAGGACTTCAAGAAAGCCAGTTAATCCAGATGCACAGATACCAAGGAATGGAGAAATATGTGAAAGAGATACATGCCCCAATCCTAAGGTCAGTTTAAGTATTTTCTGCTATATGGAAGGAATTCAGTAATCTCTAAAAATTTATACTTACTAGTTTCTAAAATCCGTCCAGAAGTATTTTTCCCTGATTCCCGAACAAACAAACATATTTTATTTTATATACAAAATTACCAGTCTATACCAAACCACTACTATATATAGGTATCCCCTAAAAGAAAGGGACTACACTCATAATCGCCACGCTGGGCACGAGGGTTGGGGACTTGGGTATCGCAGGGCTCAGCTAGACGTATAGCAGCGCACGCGGCCAGCGGATGTAGTAGCAATAAAATAAATAAATAAATTAAATAATTTTATTTCGGACAACATGATCCATCGATGATGATCCATATGTTCTTAAGGCGACTATAAGGGTCAAACCTCCCTCTCGCTCGCACTATTCAACATTTTTAAAGATATAAAATCACTGAATGTAGTTATGCAAAATAGTAAACCTTCACGGCCTAGAAAATAACAATAGAAAGGTTCAGCAATAATATCATTTTGAGCCTATCACGTTTTCTTATCAAAAAATTTGCACCAATGGGATCAATTTTAGCGCAAATTTTTTGGTAGGAAAACGTGTTCTAGGCCGTGAAGGTTCGCTATTTTGCATAACTACATTCAGTGATTTTATATCTTCAAAAATGTTGAATAGTGTGAGCGAGAGGGAGGTTTGACCCTTATAGTCGCCTTAACACTTAATACACAACTTATACAATTTATTAACACAAAAAAAATTACAACATCAACAACAACAGCCCATTCAGTCCACTGCTGGACATAGGCCTCCCCTATAAGAAGGGGGATATGCCCATAATCCCCACGCTGGGCATGCATGGATTGGGGATCGAAAATAAAACTAGCTTAAAACTAATTATAGTTAGATCACCCTCCGCACGAAGCAATGCCACCTGGGAGAGGTGATCCTGCCAGCTACAGTTTGTAGGATGGTGTTGGGGCTGTCACGTACTCTGCGCATCAGGGATGCAGTCTTCTTACTGAGAATCGCTTTAAAACCGTCCGTCTCATATTCTGCAAACATCCCTGATGCACTGCAGAAACGTTGCAGTCCCAACATCATCCTAAAAATATTATTATATTGAACATGTAGGGTCTCCAGCGGCCGCTTGGTATAGTTGATCCGTAGGTTACCAGTGTAGAAGCTTTGGCAGTAAGCTTTAAAGAGTGTTATTTTAACTTCTTCTGTACACCTGGAAAACCTACGGATCAGCATATTGCCCCTCACCACTAGAGCCTTACGCGCCCTTTCAATATCAGCAATGCTTAACTTATTACGTTAGGATAAGGAAACAAATTACGTACAGTTTTTTTTGCTCGTTTTGTTACTTGCACTACTCTTTTATTTTATGTATGTATGGAAGATTATGGGGTTCCTGCTTTTAATGAAACACAATATAAGGATTTGCAATGTGACTTTGTATTATCCTTTTATATATCGAGCTTTAGAAAGGTGTGTGGACAGCGCAACGACCAAACGAAAAATCAATAATACAAAATTGGTATGTCTTCCAAAAGGCATCTAAAACCATAGATTACTTCAGCGACTGAAAAGGCGGTATTACTATGAATAGTAATAAGGTTTGTTTAAGATTAGTTTTTGCAAGTAGGTACATAAATCCAACAGTATGCCTATTAATAGGCAGTAAGCTGCACCAAAGGCTTTAATTAGGAATTAATTATTTAATTTATATAATTTTGTTTCAGGGAGGAAAGTGCGTCTACAAATTATGTAAAAAGTGCTGCAGAAACAAATGTTTTGAAGAAGAACTTGACTGCACAGGACATAAAATATTAGTGTTTACCAAAAGGCAAACGGCAAAGAAATTCGCAAAAAAAACAGTCAGTGACACTGTGATAGCAGATAACCTTGAAAAGTAAATATTGTGAGCTTAGGTAAATATAAATAGTATGTAAATATTTCATTTAACAAATCAAATATTTATCTTATTTAAATAGGTAATGTGTAATACTGTTGTATAAATATATTTTTTATATCAAACATGTTTCAACCCTTTACCTATCTGCTAAATGAAAAGGTTAAAAAGGCCTATTAAAGGGTTAATTCCTAACATTAGCGTTTTCATATCTTCGGTGTTCTAAAATCATTTTGGTTAAGCAATACTTAACACGGATTACTTGGATGGGCGTCCGTTTAGTAGCATTTAGATCAAGCCCTTCTGAAAGGCATTTTATGATATTGGCCCTGGCTTTTTCTTTAAGCCGTGCCTTCGGTGGTCTTCCGGCGGCCTAAAATTTCCTCATGTCTCAATCTCTTTGTTAGAAAGAACTAACAATTTGCAAAGTTTCATACAACCTAAGGAAATATCGCAAGTTGAGGTAATAAACTGTCATCATAATAGGTAGGTATGCAATGGATGTTGTGATAACAGTATCCATAGCAACTCGGATCTTTATTTAATTGCGTGCCGTAGACATTAAAATAAATAAAGAAGAAAGCAATATTCATCATGAAAACTCGTAATTTCGCTGTTATTATTATGAAGGGTACCTAATGACTGTTACTAATGAAAAAGTACCAACTAACCCATCAATTAGTGAAATCTAACGTTGGAATTGCGCGCGCATTGATAGGCTTGGCTCGGTTTATAAAGAGGGCATCGATTCGTAACAGTCCAGAAAGTATTATGTAGACAAAGAGTACCATAAAATCGCAAGAGGGATGGTGTCAGTGTTCAAAATTAGTAATTATGTTAACTAAAAAAATAATCTGTGCTAAAATAGAACATCGTAATCAACTTTAATTTGAAAATTAAATCTACAAATGGACAAATGCTGTGCAGCAGATAACCAATCACCAAGGCTACAAAGGAGACTCAACGGTCTTCAATTACCATTAAATTATCTGCAAGTTGCCGGATGGATCGTTTATTTAGCCACTGCCTTACTGAACTTTATTATTCTTATACAAATTCAATTTGAAGAACTAAAACTGATAGCGTCAGTGGTTTATATCATTCTATATGTATCCCACACAGCATGCCACATTACAGCATCCTGGATAGACCCTAGCGAAAAGGAATTGAGGAAATTAGCCTTGAATAACGTGCCTGAATTCGATCGCAATATCCACGCTCATGTTATCGAGAACGGAAGGTGCCATCTCTGCAATATACACACCAGCAGCAAGAAAACTAAACATTGTAGCCTGTGCAATAAGTGCGTGGATCATTTCGACCATCACTGCAAGTGGCTTAACAACTGCGTCGGCCGCAGAAATTACGCGGTGTTTATGGCGAGCGTCGTTACCGCTCTGATGATATCATTCCTCACCTCGTCTCTGTGTTTAGCGGATATTGTGCTATTTTTTAAGGACAGTACATATTTAAGCTTGCCTGCACAAAACTTTATTAATTGTACTTTAATATCCAACGTTTCTACGAATCACTGCCGGTCATCAATCTATTTATTGGTGTTTTTAGTGATTTTCGGTTTATGTGCCTTAGCTATAGCGTGTCCTTTGTTGCACCTTTGTTGTTTCCATGTGTATATAACGATGTTAGGAGTTTCCACCTATGAATATATGGTCAGTAGTGGTCCTTCTGATGTCCTGCGCCCCTGTTACATGAGCAGATGTGGCTGTGGAATATTGAAATTGACAAAGAATTTAAACTTAAACATAATTAGTAAACCAAAAGAGGGAAATAAAAAAAATACTGTGAAAAACGCCAGTGAGAATGAAGAAATAGACCTGAAGTTGAATGTTACACCATCGGCAGTTGCGAAACCTAGTCATGATGATGGTGGCCCTAAAGTCGCGAATTTGTTAAGCGTATTAATAAGCAACGAATTAGATAGAGCGAAGAAAATATTACTTTATGATAAAAATAAAATACACCCTCACGAAGTTGATAATAACACGTCCATTTAAAGTATCTTGTTTGGTAGGTACTCGTGATGTAGGTAGGTTTAATGGCAAAGAAAAGTGATAACACTATGCCTTCTGAAAATGCATTTTTTACCTTTGTTAGAAATTGTTGTTAATTATGTTTTATTATATGATGTTACAGTAGGATACCATTTTTTACCGTAATTATCTGCCTACGTACATAATATGGTGCACGGGATTTTGCATAGGTAGGTAGGGCCGTAGGTAGGTACTCGTACAATGTGGCTGACTGGTGTCGCATGTCATTTCACCAGAAACATACCAAAATGGCAGCGATTTTAATGACTATATAATTATTTTTGATTATAATTACTGGTTTAAAGACTATTTATTCTCGTAACGGAACAAACACATTTGTCTTATTAATACATTCAGTACCTAATTATTTTTTCTTAAGGAGACGCAGGTGCCTTCTATTGACTCTTCTACATTTTGTATTTAAGCTTGATACAATTAGTGTCACTACTTACTAATATCTATTTAAATAAAGTATCGGTGATATTTTAACAAAACCGTTTATTTTTTAACACGCTCATACGATATTTAACAGAACAATAATAAAGTCCATAGATGAATCAACATTCATTTTATTATGTGAGTCAGCCCCGCCATCCACAAGGTTTACGTAGGTACATAATGATGCAATTTAATGTTGTTTCTGGGAATGAATAAAAACTAAGAAAGTTGTATACAATTTCTATATAGGATATAATTATATAAATGCAGAGTCATCGGACTTAGGATATGTGTAAAATAATTCCTCAAAGATTACCTAGGTACCTCTGTGAGACACAGAGGTCATAATGACGACCTCTGTGTCCTGCCTGAGACGCATAAGGTTGCGGGTTCGATTCCCGCTGCGGGACAAATGTTTGCATGTTCTGCGGATATTTGTCTCTGGTCTGGGTGGTTTCTATGTATGACAAGTATGTATTTACAAATAAACGTATATTATGTAAATGTATCAATTATTGTGGTTTCCGTAATACAAGCTCTGCTTAGTTAGGGGCTACATGATGCCGTGTGGTAACTCCAGCATTATCTATTTATTTAAATACTTTATTATTATAAATGTTATGTACATTTCCTAGGTATTAGCAGCTATTGATGAGTAATTTTAGTCTTTATGCTATTCTATTTTAAGTGATATTATGAAATGTATAAGTTTTTGTTTCTAAATAAAATAAAATAAAAACGCCTGGGAATTTAAACCTGTGATCAAAACGAATTTTCAAGGTTCTCATTGACGTCAAGTGACATTATTTAGAGGGGTGGTAACATAACTATAAAAAATCTAGCCTTTGAAAAGATATTTCAATAACATCGAAATGTTCTCGTCGTATAAACCTATATACTTTTTAATAATTTGAACAATTACGTACCTATTGTACTTTTTATTTTAACACGTTGACTACTGGCGTCGGAGATAACGTTCCGCGCTATGCGCCATGCCGTCAAATGTACTGGTGAACATGGAGGGTTGTGTTATTTAGAGCAATCAAAGCGATAGATACTAAAGTGCAGTTTACGTTAGTCGTGAGTAGAGTAGTGTGGAAAAGGCACATTCGAGCTAGTCCAGAACCAGATGAGACGACTTACGCGCGAGTAGAGTTGCGCGGCTGACAACACAAGTCCCCAGTAGTAAAATTGACGGAGCGATATTATTGAACTTTTACGTACTATAGTAAGCAGAGCTGATAGACACGGAGCTGAGATAGTGGGAATATACCATGCGGTGAACCTCGCTCGCAACTTCAATTCGAGGCGCGGGTTAAAGATATTGCATCTCTGTTTAGCTGATGGATGATTCCGCCGTGCGGGCGGGATAGCAATATTGGCCGTTCAACATTTTCTAAGAATTTGGTTGTGTTCCTTAATACCAAAAACGATGACTGAAAACTTGATGTATTCTTTACAAAATATTGTTATTCTGTAAATAGATAATATATAATATAAGCTATGTTCCATAACAAACAACGCGTAAGTTATTGTTGTTTTTAAACCGACAAACAGGAAGAAAAGTGGTCAATTTTGGCATAAAAATGTGCAAAATGCTGGCTTTTTATTTCGGTAAGTATTTTGTAAAAAAAACTATCTAGGAACCCAGATAAATACTATTGGAATACAAATAATACAATAATATAATAGACATATGCTTTGATTAGAAATAATTTTGGTATTAAGTTTGTATGGGCAATTCGTCCTCCGGAGGCCTCTTATTAGACTTGATCATGTAGCCGGATCTTATATAAATTATGTAGTTTGTATTAGTAGTAGTAGAGCTCTTTGTGAAGGGGTCGTCTGAAGAAGTACCTGTTATCACTACCCGGTAAGCATTCTCTGCCGTGAAGCAGCATTGCTGTGTTTCAGTTGAAGGGTATGGGTTCCGGTGAATCATACAAAGGAATAACCTCAAGTTGATGGACGCCGGGCAATGCATCGTTCCAAACATGAGTGAACTACGATGGTAATGGTTACCACTTAACATCGGGTGGGCCATGCGCTTGTTCTATCTTCAGGTACCATGAAAAATAAAAATATGTTTGAAATGAAATGAAAAAAAATTGAAGTCAGTTCCAGTTATGTTTTAATAATAGTAAATATGTTTTTATGCAATATAACCTTGAATTTAGTTGAATCAACACACAATAAAATAATATTAATTTAACACCTGATGATGACATCAAACTCCCGTGCGATGTGATTATTTGCATTCCTAATCACGCTTGCGGCGACGGTTCTGCTCTTCCTGGAATAATATAAAAATTGGGTTAATCTGCAGTGATCTTTCAGTTGTTTCAAATCCACTTAAGTGTGGTTAAAGATATTACCAAGGAACATAATAAATGCAGTTCACTTCAGAGAAATTAGGTAGCAAAAGTATTTGCCCAACTGATGTGTAAACTTGCGTATATGCCTACTTAACATATGCATATGTAACATAGGCATATATGTACTTGTACATATATGCCTATGTTTATTTCAGTGTCGGTACATTAAAGAGTTTTCAGAGAAATCTCCGAACTGATAGATAATGAAATTGAATACTAACTATCACTGAGTGTAAACTTGGCATATGTACGCCGAACTGATTGATTATTAATTTGAATACTAACTATCACTTAGTGTAAACTTGTTTTATGCTTAGGGGTATATGTATATGCCTATGTTCAGGTTGGTGTGAGTACAACAAAGAGTTTTCTATCTATCTATGTAATGTCGATGAATGATGTTGGTGGAGTCTTTACCTTCTGGGTAAGAATAATGAGCAGTCTCTTGAAAATGCCAATGAAGTCGATGAACAGCTCGAGGGCATGCAGCACAAAGTCTTGGCTGCCCATGCGGCGCTTCTCAATGATCAGCTGAGTGTCGTACAACACGAATCCACACATCACCATCAGTCCCAGGTAAATGTGAGTCTGAAAATGAAATATGTTGAATAATCAACCAAACAGAACTAAGGTGGTGGCCTGATATCCATACTTCCCAACTGAATTACGGCCATGGCCATCTTGGCTGAGCACAAATAGCTTTTTGGTTCGCCAAGTTTATTTACGTACTAGCTGCCTATGTAGTAATCATGATCATCATCATCATCACCATCAGCCTAAAGTAGTCCACTGCTGGACATTGGCCTCCCGTAATGCGCGCCATTCCGCCCTTTCCTGAGCTCGACGCATCCAGCTTGAACCAGCAGCCTTTCGCAGAGCGTCACTCCATCTGGTCGGACGGCATCCTACACTATGTTTGCCGGCCTGCGGTCTCCACGCAAGAACTTGTAGTTATATAGGTCAAATGTATTGTTTGGTTTTGCCTTCTACTACTCCATGAGGTCCTTAAAAGATTCGCCAACTTACCTGGTACAAGAAATGGGATTGCACAAATAGGTTGACCAAGGTCATCAGGAACATGGAAGAGAGCAGAGTCATCAGAGTTCCACCCAGGAACAGCCAGCTGCCACGGTCAGCCAGCATGGCCGTAATGGAGAAGCACACGAAGACTAAGGTAGTTCCCATGAGCGCGGTGACAATGATGGAAGGATCCAAGACACTGATATAGTCCAGGAGAGGTCCCATGCTCATACCTGGAAAATTTAAATAATCATTATGTGTTTCTGTACTTGTGCTGTATTCGCATATAGAGCTACAAGGCTGAATCAATAAAGTTTAATTTTCTTCTATCAATTAAATCTTTATGTTAATACGTACAAGCTACAGCTTCTTTTACTAGTCACCGAACTAATATTTATTATGAATGTGAAAGTTAGTAGGAAGTTATGTGATGTGAAACAGGTCAATCTGGATTGATACATTCATAATGCTATTTAGCATCAAGAGATTGCTTGTGTCCTAATTCCTCTATCAATCACCTATACATATCTATATTTTTCTAGACCAGAAATAGAATATTAACAGTTGGGGAAGGTCAGCTTGAGACGCAGACTGTTGCGGGTTCGATTTCCACAGCAGGACAAATGTTTGAACTATTTCCAGATATTTGTCTCAGGTCTAGGTGTTTCCTATGTATAATGTATAATTTACAAAAAAAAATGTATATGGATTTTATCTGTCACTTCGCTCCCATATTACAAGCTCTGCTTAGTTTGGGGCTACATGATGCTGTGTGATAGTCTCCGGAATTATTTATTTATATTGGGCAGAATAAGATAGATAACAAACACAATCATTACCTGAAGTAAGTCCGAATCCCAGGAGGTATCCTAGTCTCTGTTTAGTATTCTTGCCATTGTCAGGAGTAGCAACCAGCATCAGCATGAGACCTGCTCCAATAATCATGGAGAGGAATCCAGCTTGGAACCGGGTGAACATATCAATGTACACTCCTGCGGAGGCAGCTCCGCAGGTCATCATCAGTGTACCATAAACATTTTTTAGATGTTTACGTACTGGAGCCTCTCTGTAAACGATATTTTGTATTATAAAATATTTCTCCATGTATAAAGAGCCCTCCGGTAAGGTGGAGTGACGATCTGCAAAGACTGCTGGAAGAAGTTGAATGCGTCGAGCTCAGGATATGGCGCAATGGTGCTCATTATATATATTTATGGCATATGTCCAGCTATATGCTGATCATGATGATGAAAATATTTCTACTATGTATTCATTGTCTAACACATAAAATCCACAACTGCTGACTGATGACTGATGACTGATGAGTGTAACATGATCAAAGTGACTAACCTTAGATTGAAATGTACTCAGTGCATTGTATTGACCTTTATCTTATTGTTTTTATTTTGCATTGTACATTATAAATAATTGTAGTACAAAGCACAGTAAGTTCCAGAAATAAAGTCAAGGTTTCTTGGTGAAATCTTTCGACTGAACATTATGATAATGGTTACTGTGTTGGGCTGATGGCTGAAAGGGTAAACGTAAAATACTTACAGACGGTTCTGAAAACTGTTGATGAAAGTCTCGATATTGGGCGTCATGTTGGTTTGGTTTGTGGAACAGTGGAACAGAAGACGGACAGGGTCACGCTCGATTTCGATCCTTTGTCAAAAGTCGCAATAAAATCTAGCAGTAAGTACTTCTTCAAACAAACGAAAATGACGTACACACAGAGCTCAGCTTGTGAAATTATCACAGACACAGACGAACGAATACACTTTACAACTTCAGGTTCTGTACTGTTGATACATAGATGACGCAACTTGAGGAACAATCTAGGCAAAACAACACCACGTCACACGCACGCACCGCACGTCACGTCAATTTATTCTCCAATGAGAATACATTTCTCTATATCTATGTATTGTCATTGGTCGGATTTTACCTGCCCGCCGCACCCCTTTCCGTTTGCTTTTTGTTAGTGTTGCCAAGTAAGTCGACTGAAAAATAGTTGTGACTGTGTTTTTTTTTATTTTATGCCCGGGTCGGAAGTTACGAATAGTAAAAAAAATAAGAGGCTGCTGGACTCAATGTTGTGGCGAATAACGCTTCTTTTAAATTTTATGAAGAAACTTACTTACGACACTTACAATTTGATTTGTGTATCTGAACCAAAGAGGTTGGTTTTTTTTCTTTTTCAGAATCTTTAAGTTACCTACTAAGTAAGGAATTCAAAAGATTATAAAGAAACCAGAAATAATTTGTTTTTTTTTTTAACTCAAAGTAGTTTTTTAAAACATGGCAATTCTCTCTAAAGGAATTAGGACTTCCCCAAAATTTATGTTTATCTTTTGCTTAGCGATTGTTAATTTGTTACGAACGATCAGTACAGTGTTCTTAATTTTTACGTCTAATTTGAATTTGATGTGTTAATATAATATCATGGCTTCTCATATTTATGAGAAAATTTTGCGCGGACAACGGGAAAAGATGACAGAGTTTAACTTATTGCAAATTTTGTAAGTGTAACATAATAGCTAAAATTTACTGAAGCAACACATTTCCACCGCAAAACATGCAAAATGTGAAGGGTCAATGAAAAGTAATTGACCTACGATGCAAATTAACCTTAATACCCAAAGAGCAGAGTCTTCTCTTACGTTCTTTATATGCGAATATGCATCTATTTTAACAGTTTACCACTTCAGTTTGCTATTCGGGAAAAAATTTGGATTTTAGCATTTTTAAAAGTTATTTAGCATTTTTTTGGCATTTTCAGCAACAAGTTTTAGCATTTTCACCAAAAAAAACGGCAACACTGCAAGTGCCCTGGCAACACTGATAACATGTTTTAATAACCTAAAAACGCATTTTTGAAAATAGAACTATGTAAACACGTAATCCCCTGTTGAATTAACACTATAGCTTTTTCAAAATGGGTAAAAAGACTAAAATAGGAAAACAGCGGAAAGATAAATATTATCAACTTGCAAAAGAAACAGGTGAGTGTTCCAGTTCCATTTTATAAATCTATAGTACAACTGTACAACTGTAACCACCCATACTCTCATTTCTGGGACTAACTGAAAACTAATTGGTTTATAGTTATGTAAGTACCTATCGAGAAAACTGAGCCGATTACAGAACTCTGTGTTCTTCTATGTGTCACCCAGTCACATGTCCATTCATCGCTCACACATCCTTAAAGGCATGTTGTCTTCCTTGCTGCAGTGGTTTGTACTTGGCAGGTTCATTTTCTGGTAATTAGGATGACTTACATCTGCTCATATAAATAAGAAAGCTCTGCAAATAATAATAACATTCTCTATTTCTAGGATATCGTTCCCGAGCTGCCTTTAAATTAATTCAACTAAATAGAAAGTTTGGATTTTTACAAAAATCTCGAGTATGTATCGATTTGTGCGCCGCACCAGGTGGTTGGATGCAGGTGGCCCACAAAAACATGCCTGTTTCGAGTGTTGTTATTGGTGTGGACCTGTTCCCCATAAAACAAGTACCCGGCTGCATCGGCCTTACTGAAGATATCACTACAGAAAAATGTAAAACTGCTATTAAGAAAGAAATAAAAACATGGAAAGCTGATGTGGTGCTCCATGACGGAGCTCCAAATGTTGGTTTGAACTGGATTCATGATGCTTACCAGCAGGCATGCCTAACACTTAGTGCAATGAAACTGGCCACTCATTTTTTGAGGGAAGGTGGTTGGTTTGTGACTAAAGTCTTTAGATCTAAAGATTATCATGCCCTGCTGTGGGTATTGAAACAGTTTTTCAAGAAAGTTCATGCAACAAAACCCCAGGCCTCCCGTAATGAGTCCTCAGAGATTTTTGTGGTGTGCCAGGGTTACATTGCTCCTGACACAATAGATCCTAAGTTCTTGGATCCTAAACATGTGTTTGAAGATTTGGATATTGTGAAGAAACAGCACACAAATCTTTTACATCCTGAGAAACAAAAAAAAGCTAAAGCTGAGGGCTACCAGGAGAATGACTACACCACTCATCACAAAGTGCTAGTTACAGAGTTTTTGAAAGAGGATAGTGATGCCATAGATCTTCTACAAGGATGTTCACAGGTAAATAAAAAAAAGTTTAAATTCACTTTTATACTTTTCCCTTTATTTGTGTAAGAAATGAAAGGAACCCTTACCTTAAGCTATAATATGTAGATGGATGGATTACTCTGATAGAGGGCCCCACATGATGTCATATTGTACTTAGAAGAATATAATCATTGACTTCTATATGGTGGTTCTACATGACAAGTCATCATCAAGTCACTTGTACAAATGAAATCGCCAACCCATTTACGTGTTTGCATAGATCACAAGTGACTTTATTATTTTGACAAAGAAACAACTATTGGCAGATAAGGGATCGCCTGCAACTAAGTAAGGACTTACCAAGTCGATTTTAGTTACCAGCTGCTGACTAACAGCTAAAGTCTGACTTTAGAACTTGATTTCAGTCACCTGTCACCTAGCAGAACTGCCATTTACTATCGATCTCCGCCATGCATCTTTAGTCACTTGTGTAAAACCCACATTACTAATTAAACATTTTTTTTTTCACAGATAGTAATAAATGACAAAAGCATTGCAGAGCATGCAAAGACCACAGAGGAAATAAAGGAATGCTGCAAGGACATCAAAGTGCTTGGCAGGAAAGATCTGAAAGCTCTTCTGTCATGGTTAAAGCACATGAAGGAATGGAAGGCACCACAAAAGGTATGAAAAAAGTATCTCACACATCTTCTTAGTAAGCCCATATTAAAAAAAATATAATCCTTTAAAAAAAAAAAAAAAAAATATTATATGGCTTCCCTCTGCAGCTCCCTGCATGTCCTACAGGTATAAAAAATGTGTTAAACTATTAGTAACAAAATATGTATATCCTAATGTTCATACAAATCTGTTCAGCTGTTACAGAGTTGAGTGAAAACAAACACACACACTAACATACTATCACATAAACTTTGAAGCGTGTGAAGCTTACGAAGTATGTGGAAATGTGCAAATAAACTTACTAAAAATCTAATCAAAAGTATATTGCAGCTAGCGGCACGTAAGTCTAGCGCTGAACGAAACGTCTGCGCATGGGTGTCTCGCTCTCCCTCACCTTTAGCTCCTCTACAATACCTTATTTTTGACTTCTGCGCAATAACGGTCAGCGCTAGACTTTCGTGCCGGTACTTGTAAATCATGGCGAGATTAGTGAAGTAGTTAACTTATGATCTGGAGTACTTTCCTTTTTGCAATATTATTGTAAAGCAACAAATCGGCCTGACACATTTTTTTCTACCTTCTACTTACATCAAGGTTATTATTTTAATTTTATATATTTATTACACAGAAAATTGTAACAGAAGGAAAAGATGAAGAAGCAGATTTAGCAACAAAAGATGAAACTGAAGAGGCTGATGATGAAGAAGATGTTGATTCAAAAATAGCAGAACTACAGGTTGTATTTTTATTCTAAATAATTTTAACTAGATGAATAGGTGAAATCCTGTTAAAATGTCAGTAAATAAATGAAACAACGGGTAAAAAATGTGTATGGCTGTAAATGAGCTGAATCATAGCCAACATAATAACCGAAGTTGTCGATATAGCTCTGAGAATTAGCAAGCTGAAATGGCAGTGGGCTGGCCATATCTGCTGAAAAACCGGCATCAGTTCAGATGAGTTCTTGAGTTGAGACTGCATCTCGGCAAACATAGTGTAGGATGCCCTTCATCCGGCTAGGTGGAGTGGCGATATGCTAAAGGCTGCTGGTAGAAGCTGGATCATCGAGCTGAGTACAGGATGTGATGGCGCTTATTGGGGGTGGCCTGTGTCCAGTGGACTGCTATAAACTGATGATGAATGAGTTTAACCTTGGTTTGCTAATGATTCTGTACCATACGACATGACTGTTAATATATTAGTAACGTATGTAAATTATCTAATGTACATTTAACATCCTCTGTAGAGCGTAGTGGGTTCGATTCCAGCCGCGAGATAAATATTTGTATCTATTTGTGATTTGCAAATATTGGTTTGTATTTACAAAAAAAATATTAAGTAGTAGGTATATCATTTATGTGTTCTCACAAGCATCGAGATATTATATACTGCTACCGCACAAATTCTGCTTAGTTTAATTAAATAATGCGGGACGTAAAACACACAGCACCATGTAGCCTCAAACTAAGCAGAGCTTGTATAATGGGAACCACAAGATCGATATAATAAACATATAATATATTTTTTGTAAATACATATCATACATAGATAACACCCAGAACCGAGACAAATATGAATAGAACATATAGGATTCGATGCCGCAGCATTCTGCGGCTCGGCGGACTTTCGCCCACTGCGCCACAGAGGCCGTCAGTTTGGGATTAAATAATCATGTCCTGTGTGATAATGTTCTGCATTATTTTTTATGTTTAAGGATGAAGAGCGTCGTTCATCAAAGAGGAAAAGAAAACAATTAAACAAGCAGAGACAGAAATTGGCTGAAAAAATGAATCTAAAAATGGTGCTGAAAGGTGATGGGGGACCCATTATGGAAAGTAATGACATGTTCAGCCTGTCTGACATCAAAAATGCCGAGGTAAAGTACCTATTTTGAATAATCTTGGCCCAATAACGAATTCTAGGGCGGTAGGCGCATATTTTAAACCACGAAGCTGAATCAAAACTATCTTATATATGATGTTGACAAAAAAATTGCTTGTTATTTTTTAAATATTGTTTTTTTTGTAAAATTCCGTTTATTTTGACATTGCCAGGAGTTATCGAGGATAATAGATCAGGCACCAGATTTAGTAGCGGACCCTACAGAGGACTCAGATGATGAATTGAAAGTCAAACAGAAGTTCGTCAAATATGACGTGGAAGCTTCCAAACTCGACTCTTCCGGACTGTACTATAAAGATTCTGACAGTGAGCTTGAAATGGAATCTGATTCAGACACGGAAAAGGAAAAAGATTCTTTAGGTAAGTAATACTGTTCAGATAGTTGTGAAACTTCAACTCAGGTCGTCGCTGAAATAACTGCTACCATAAGACCGACCGACCGACCGACTCAGCTTAACGTGCATGGAAGTGCTAGACTACTAAATGCCGCCAAACGCAAGTCAACTCTTGTAAAGCATATCCTATACTAGATACTAGAATGGATTAAGCTGAAATGCACGTTATGTAGTTCTGGACCAGGGCCCTTATTCTCGGGAATAGACATAATTACATTAGATATATCGCGAGAAATGACAAAATTCTATGTAAATTTGATAGAGTCTGTCAATAAAAGTAGAGGCTGAAAAATCGCTTCTAATTCAAAAAAATATAAGTATGGCAATCCACTTGCACAAAAAAATACCATAAGTCGCCATCATTGGGGAATAATAATGTCATACTGGTTTCCCCTAATCTTTTGGAGAAAGTCAAGAGTACCTAAAATGATGACCAGTATGAAGAATATTAAGAGGGTGACTGGTTCCTAGGTACCTCTACGGGAAACAGGCATTATTTGCCTATTTTTCTGATCCATCATCAAACATCTATAAAATAGTTCAAAATTATTACGCGCAATTATTATTTTAAATCCCACTGAATTAATCCCGCTCTGTAAAGCATAGCGTCTCCGTAGGTGGAAACATAATATATAGTATTGCCATGTAAAATGTTACGAAAAATCCGAGTGTCTACTTTCGTTTGACCGATATATGTCTAACGTGATAATTATGTCTATCCCCAAGAAGCATTCCCCTCGAATGAGGTATACTTAAAGCAGGTAGGTTTTTATCAGAGTACCACGAGAGCGAAGCCGCGGGTGGAAGCTAGTATAGAATACGCGAAATCCTCATTCAATAAAATAATATTAATTTTCTTAGGACATTTATTAACTATTGGTTGTTTATAGCATTCTCGGATTCAGACGATGAGTCAAAAAAGAAGAAAAAAAAACTTGACAAAATAACAGAACAGAATACTTTGAGAAACAGTAAATTAGGCAAGAGTCCAGCAATACCCAAGGACAATCCGCTACTTACCGATTTAGACAACACAGACCCAGTGTCCAGAAGATCTATGAAAGCTGAGCTTTGGTTTCAAAAAGACTGTTTCAAGGACATTGACGAGGCAGACGACGAAGGCGTGGATTTAGACAAGTTGGCTGAAACATACATCGAGAAAGGTAATACATATCATAGAATGCCATTTTAATCGAGTTTCTTTATATACGTCATTAGCTGGAAAATATTGTAACATTATGATATACTAATTGTTATTTCCTATAGGTTTCTTGTCACAATTTATTTTGATTCTTCCTTCTTCGTATGAGCTAGCTCTGGTGTCGCAGTTTTTTTTACTTTTTATTTAAAATATAGGTCATCTCTTACACGGGCAACTGATCCTAAACGAGGCGGAGCCTGTACTATGGGTGCCAGAGATTGATAAACATACATACTTATAAATAACACCCAGACACAGTAGAAACATTTATTTTCATCACACAAAAGTTTGTCCTCGGCGGGAATCGAACACGCGACCGGCAGCTCAAAAGGCAGAGTTACAAACAACTGGGCTATGAGGCCAGTCGGCAATTTATAGGCCACCAGAAGGCCTCCATCATGGCTTAACAACTGAAAAAGCCGTGACCAACATCTTAACATGCACGGAAGTGCTTTATTTTATTTTATTTTTATGGTGCTTGAAGATGGAACAAGCACATGGCCCACCTGATGTTAAGTTACCATTACCTATCACAAAGCATTTCATCATAGATCACGTTTATTTGGAACGTGCTATACGATGCAATGCCCTGCGTCCATCAACTTGAGGCATGAAGATGATAAGCCTCTTGTGCCTGTAATTTCACCGGCACCCACACCCTTCGAACCGAAACACAGCACAGCTGCTTCACGAGCCCTCCACAAAGAACTCTACTACTACAAACAGATCTCAGATCTAATTGCCAATAAACGATCACCCATCCAAGTAGGGACCCGGCGGAGTGTTGCTTAACCAAGATGATCTGCTAAGAACACTAAACTAAGTCACGCCACGAGCTCTTCTTGTTTTGATGAACTATATACATATTCCTCTATTACAGGTAAAAAAGTAATAGACACAAACCTTATAACTGAAGACGGTAAAGGCTTAAAAAGGAAACTCGATGAAGAGAGTTCAGACGACTCGTCGGACAGCGATTACGATGTCGAAGATACAGTGGCGACCAACAGCGCAGCCGGCGCTAAGGGAAACAAGAATAAAGACGACTTTGAAGTCGTCTCTCAGGACCCAGGTGAGACAGCAGTGGTGCTTAAGCATAATCATTTAATAATGCTGGACGTTACCACACATCATCATATAGCCCCAAAATAAGCAGGCCTTTTATTATTGGAACTACAGTCATGACTGATATACTATTTATATGATTTGTGAATACCTACATATTATACAAGAAAACACCCAGACCCAAGACAAATACTTGCAAAACATACAAACATATGTCTCGCGGCGGGAATCGACCCCGCAACCTTTTGCGTCGTCATATCATCAAGCAAGAAATAATCTAGGGGTTGTTAAAACTAATAAATCATTTATTTTTTACTAGCTTCCGCCGGCTGCTTTAGGTCACAAAATATGTATATTCTAAGTTTCATCCAAATCCGTTCAGCCATTACCGAGTTGAGTGGGAACAGACACACGCACAGAATCTTTTGCATTTATAATATAAAGTGTGATAAGTATGATGTGATAGTGTGATCATCACAACAACACCATCCTATTCAGTCCATTGCTGGAAATGGGCAGGCCTTCCCAAGTAGAAGGGGGATATGTCCATAATCTCCACACTGGGTACGCGGGTCCAACCCGCGTGCCACGGATAACAAAACCTGAAAAGTTACCAATCAACTTTTACTGTAAAAAAAAACCGGTTTTGATGTGTGTATGAATGAGCATATTTCTTCCAGAATTGAAAAGGCTAAAAAGGGAGTTAAAAATGGATGCAGAAACTTTGGCTTTGGGTACGATGATCGCAACGTCGAAAAAGTTTAAACGTGACTTGATCGATGACGCCTGGAACAGATACGCGTTCAACGATACCAATCTGCCAGATTGGTTCACAGAAGACGAAAAAAAACACATGACTAGACCGATTGCAATCCCTGAGGTATGTATAATCGTTGTATGAATAATTTTCATGATTCAGTTATCATTTACTTTATCATGATCGAATGACTCAACTCAGCTAACGCGTGAAACTGTTGGGTAAAACATGTGCATTATATTTTCAGAAATTCGTTGACGAATACAAAGATAGACTGCAAGACATAAACGCAAGACCGATCAAGAAGGTTATAGAGGCTAAAGCTAGGAAGAAGAAGCGCATGGTTAAGAAAATGGAACGCGCAAAGAAGAAGGTTGAAGCTGTTATGGAGAACGCTGATATGTCCGAAAGAGAGAAAGCACAACAAGTCAGGCAACTTTACAAAAAGGCACAGGCAGACCCCAAAAAGAAAGTAACATACGTGGTCGCCAAAAAACACACATCAGCTAAGAGAATGAAGCGACCGAATGGAGTCAAGGGCCAGTATAAGGTGGTCGATCCCCGCATGAAGAAAGATATGCGAGCGGCAAAAGCAAAAGAAAAAACTAAGGGCCGCGGTAAGAAAGGCCAAGTATCCAAAGGTAAAGCCAATAAGCAAAAAACACCACCTAAAAAGAAAGGTAAGAAAGTGAAGTAAAATTTAAGATTGATATCTGTATATCTCTTTATTTAAATCTATTGTAAGAATAAATTTTCTTATACATTATGCAATTTTGTCTATGTTTGATACTCTTTTACGCTAAAATTACTTTGATATTTTTTTTATGATACTTGAAGATGGAACAAGCTCATGGCCCACATGATGTTGAGTGGTAACCATTACCTATAACAAAGCATTGCATCATAGATCACGTTTTTTGGAACGTGCTCAACGATGCAACGCCCTGCGTCCATCAACTTGAGGCATGATGATGATAAGCCTCTTGTGCCTGTAATTTCACCGGCACCCACACCCTGAATTACAACAACATTATTATGTAGTTCAAAACTAAGAATACTTACATTATATATTGAAGGTACAAACCAGCATCATAAAATTTTTGTAAAAAAATCTGTTGATTTTGAAATTATAACCTTGTAATGTTGGCGACATAGCCTAAAGGATGAAATTCTGGGAAATTGGAAGGAAGGTTGTCATGTATTAAATTTGTATGGATTTGACCGAACGGGCGGGGCGCGGGAGCTGTGCCGCCATACCGATGGGTGGAAAGCAGACCCATTAGGCGGCAATACAAAGATTATTTTTACGACTAAGGTCAGGGTGATATTTGACTTCACGTGCGTCACTCAGCAGAGTTCATGGACAGACCAGCCATATAATGATATCACTTCGTTCAGTGGCCTTGACGTCTAATTCCGATTCGCTCCAACTACGTTGTCTGCCTACTAAATAACGTGGAGCGATTTCGTACGAAGTCGTCACAATGATTTTAAAACAATATCCTTCTTATATGCAAAAAAACAATGTTAAATGAAGGACACGTGGAGTCACCCTGGTGTATTTATTCGCGAGAAGGTCGTTTCAATACTTGGGTTCGTAACGATATTGTTTTTCTTAGTTTTAATTATTGAGATAAAGATCGTGTTTTATTTATTTGTTTCAATAATGTCTTCTTATGGTCTTGTTGCACCGTTTATTCAATAAGGAAAGTGCAACTTTAACGCGGGGAGGACGTCTCGGGCGCTTCAGCAATGGGCCCTAATTCTCAGGAATAGAAATTACTGTCACATTAGACATCTTTCGCGAACTGTATTCCTGAGAATAAGGGCCCAGCGGCACGATTTTCGGGAATAGACATACTTATCACATACATACTTAAGGCGAGAAAAAATTACAATGTAATTTTTATCAAATTTAATGTCAAATTTACATAGAATTTTGTCATTTCTCGCATTATATCTGATGTGGCATGTCTATTCCCGAGAATCAGGCCCTTGGTGCGGTTTGAACTTTCCGGATCCTCTTGAAAGGAAGGTAGGTAAGTATGTAGTTAGATAAGGTTTGAATATCTGAAGTACCTAAGTAAATGTGATACCTAGCTATTTAAAAGGACCGGGCCGAGTGAGGATGGAGGTAGTCGAGGGTGGTGGGTGGAAGCAGGCGCGGGCGGCCGGCGGCGGTGGCGGTGGCGGCTATATCGAGCGCGATCACGGCCAAGGCCGCGCAAGCCGTCATCCTTCCAGAGCCGACCGCCCGTGCCCGTGAAAACCTATATAAAGTACCAACAATAGGTATATCGCGAAGCTGCCTACACCACACCTTGTACTCTCCCTTATCGCTTATTGCGCCGTATGTTCTGGTCACAGCTCTCAAGGTACCTACCAGGTCGTTTGCCCGTCCTGCATGCATCAAGGATAATAACAGTAATACCGATATCTGCAGTAGTAGGTATATTAAAACGTTCGAAATGTTTCCAATCGAATGTGACAGTGATGTATCAACAGGAATTATAATATGGATTGTGTTGTGAAGCAACATCGTGTCGTAGCGTTCTTCAGAATTTCCATCAAGACGCTTCTGAGATCATAGAAATCCGTCGGAAAAAATAGAATCGAACAAAAAATGAGGGATTCCACACGGAAACTTTTCGAACGTTTGAATACCTGCAGCGCTCATTAGGTATGAATCTAAAAATTAACTACTTGAGGAAGGTGACTTCAATATGATGCAATCTTTTTGATTGTCCCTCTATTTGCAAAAGCAAGGGTATTTTATTTGAGCAATGACAGTTCATTGGAGTGACATCTCTGAATGACTACGTGATTGGAGAATAAAGAAGACTGATCAAGTGCGAGATTATCACGCCCATCGCGGTCTGCGGGTAAAGTGTGAAGGTGAGATGGTAAGTGAAGGAATTATGAAGTAGGTAGTTATGGGACAGACGACAAGCAGCAAATAATATAAAGAGTGTGGGGCAAAATTTTACCTCATTGAGGGCAGATTTGATCTTTAAAAACAACCGCGATTTCCTTTTTTTTAAATCAGCCTAGAAAATTACATTTGTCAAAAAAACGATTTGGTCTCGAGCAAGGAGGCTTACGTAAGTACTAGTAGTAATTCCACGGCTTCAAGTCTCAATCGTCTCTATTTCCCATCAGGGACACTTTCCCGAAGAAGTTACAAAATCAAATCATAATATTTAAATTTTTTTTAAAACTATTATCCACAATTTGTATGAAGCGCCATTCGCCAAAACATTGAATCCATCCTCTTAACCCCTTGAGTTGCCGGTGCAATTATTTCGGTGGTCCAATAAGCCAGCCTTCGCGAGCCAAGTTTTTAAAACGTAACCCGCAGTTGGCGAGTCAACTTATACTTTTATCTGTACGTTATAGTAGGGATTTCGCAAAAAAAATATTTAGGGACCTAGTAGGTCTAAGGTACCTATTTACATACCTATTGAATTTGGCACAATGTCAACATCATGTCACCACTCTTTCTTGTTTTGTCCACGTCATATTCTTGCTCTTTCGAGCGAGGATATCCTGAGTCTGATAATTTTTCTTAATAAAATAATATAAAAAATGTAATCTGTAAGACATAATAAAAATATTCCTAAAGGTTAAGGTGAGTTTGACCTTAGAAATTGGAGTAGGCATTTCGTGTTTGCTATAAGTAGCTTCGTAACCCGGGGGGTTTGAAATGACGTCCGCAGCAGGTAGAAGCTGTGGGGCGCGGGGGGTGACCTCGCCCTCGCAAGGTCGCGGGTTCCATTCCACTCGGCCACGCCACATGTACTAGGTAGGTTACCTACTCTACCACCCTACTCGGTAATCTTCCATAATGGTCCTCGGTTCCAGATACACTGTCACATTTATAGCCTTGTGTATAGAAACGTTTGTAATCAACACCCCACAAAGAACATAATGCATGTATATGGCTAACATCTTAGTACCTATCTAATGTAGGTATTGTTATCAGAAAGATTTTACTTATTGCTTTTCAAAGTCAGGTTTCTTATGCCTTTTTGTGAGGTTCCGTCCGCATAGGTAGGTACCCTGATTGAAAACTACTACCCTGACCTAAAGATAAATGGTTAGAAAATATTTACGATTTGGTTTTAAATTGTATTAATAATTTTGGCATATAGATTATGTGAGTAGTACAGGTTTTTTTCCACGTTTTAATGAAAATAAGCTACATACATGCGTAACCTGAGATCCAAGTCTACCCTGCTCCACGGGAGCAGAAATAAGTTTAAATGTTAACCGTGATGCTACCATGGAAAGAGGAATTCTATCTAGATCAGGGATTCCCAACCTCTCCTCGGCCGGACCGCTAGCGTAACCTAACCATGACTGCTATAATTTACTCAGGTCACATTGATATGTTTAGTTACCTATTAAATTCTTATGATGGTTATGATGGCTGGTGTTGCCTATTGGCGTATCCTTATTCTGTGACCGTGGTCTAGCTTTGGAAAATAATCTCGAAATGAGGACTACAAGGCTCGAAGGTGCTCAATGCTTGTTGAGTCCCTTTTTGAAACAAGGGGTAGAAATCGAAATATATAAAAATAGCGAGCCCAGCTTCGTACAGGTGCAAATTCTACATATAAACCTTCCTCTTGAATCACTCTATCTATTACAAAAACCGCATCAAAAACCGTTGCGTAGTTAGGGACAGACAGACAGCGGGAAGCGACTTTGTTTTATTCCACATTACTATTTTATGTAGTGATGGTAAACTGACTGGCTGTGTAATGTACCATCGCACAGAACCGCTGGACCTAGAGACATGAAATTTTTCACATAGATACTAAAAAGATACTAAATTTCACCCGTAACGGGGTAAAACAGGGGATAAAGTTTGTATGAAAGTCCGTCAGTTCCGAAGTTAGGATCTTAATATTTTGTATATAGGTTGAAAATTTAAGGTGGGGTACAGTGTTACACGGGGTACAATGTTACAATGCACTCCGTCCCTATCTTTTGGGTTTATGATGTTGGTATACACGACATAACATAACAAAAAAGGTTTGTGTGATTAAACGACGAAAAAATAGTTTAAAGTTTTTAATTTCTTTCCGGGCGAATTGTATTTACGTAAGTGATGGTAGTTTTCCTTTACTTAATGTTTATTTAGCTACATTTTACCGTTAAGTAGTTTGTTGTAAACATAACCTACAAAACACATTTTTTTAAATTTGGTTAGCCTCTCCGGGGCACTGTGTGACACTAACAGTCATCATGTTGGAAAATTGGAAGTGGCAAAGTTGACAATCATTTCTACTTTCCTATTGAAGCGGATATGGCAACAGTGTCGTTAGAGGATATTAAAATAGTGCTTCCTCTTGTAAGTGTTGCAGAAAGAAAGACCAAACGTCAAACAGATGTCTATACTTTCCCAAAGAATATTTGAAAGAAGTTTAATATTTATTAGAAGTTAAACACTTTTTCTCATTTTGTTAGTTTTATATTATTTTATGATGTAACATTGTGCCCCTTACCCTGTAACAGACTACCCCTATGCGGGGCTGATTTAATTAAAGTAAAATTAAAATTAAGTATTTGCTGATAATGTTAATGTTTGAGTTATTTTAATGAAAAAGAGATTGTTAAAGTTTATTTTCAAACAATATTTTTGTCATAATATTCTATTTTTTTTGTTACCCTACCTTACCCTACAGTTTTGATTATTTAGATTAAAATTAATTATTATAAGTAGAAGGCTTTAAAGCTACGTCCACTACGGCAGATGGCACACAGGTTCCTATCCTATTTATCTAACCTCATTTATCTAATGAACCATTGTTTGCCCGATATTGAAAGATGTGGAACGATAACCTTGAGTTTCGTAACCTTTTCCCCTTCAAATATGTAACTAGGTCTACAGTCTATAGGTAGGAATAATGTAGATAATGTGACTCCCCGATTCGAGGCCCTCCGCTCCTAAAGGAGTACAGGCCCTCCTTTCCCACTCCACACCTCAATTTGATTCCTTGAGCTCTCTTTGATTAAGGTTTTATTAAGAAAGCACCTTCACTTGACATAAAAAGAATGTAGGTTAGCTCTTTAAATTGATTCAAATGGCTCAATTATTATCTGGGTTTTCTTCATTGCACTTTCGAAGGATTTATAATCTGTGGAATTGAATTGACTGTTAAACAGTGATCTCGATTTTCCATTGCTTTGCTGGTTCATTCGATGAGATCCTAAAGCTTTTACTTTAAGCTTCCATTACCGTTAGTCTTCTTTTTATCGAATACATTTCAATTAAAGCTCTCAACAATCTAGCATTGTTCTTGAACTTCGGTGAGTCAAAGTGCCGTCGTCTGTTTCGAATTTACCTTAATTTTGTTGTTCGTCCGTTTACCGGTGACGGGAGTCATCGAGTCGCGGATGGATTGTCCGTTTGCGGAGACGTTACACAAATCTCGTGGACATTCGGCCGCCTCCGCACTATAAAGTGTTGGGTTTAGTGCGTGCGGTCCGGGTGAGCGACCATGTTCATGGTCAACTGCGCTGCGTGCGGCCGGCCGCTGCGGGCTCGTCTCGTGCCGCGCGAACACAAAGCTCAGAACAAGCCTCTGGCGTAATAGCGACTGACGCGTATTGGTGCTACCTATTTACAGGGGACTGAAACTGTTAAGCCCCTACAAGTACCTATAGCCTATGAATCACTGTAGTTAGCAAATACCTTTCAGGCGTTTTATGACCACGCTGCATCAGTAAAATCTGTGAAGGACTGTGATTTCCAAAAACCTACCGAACCGACAGCGAGGCAACGTCTCTTATTGACATTTGAAGAATTTCTCCTTGTTGTCTGCTCCTTTTACAAGTTTTACATGACGGTTGTTCCACTAGCATCATCAGCCTGTAAATGGCAGGTTTTCCGTAAAAATGTTCATGTACCTACGTAATTACCGTTTATATAATCTTAAGTATTATTTATCATTGTCATGTGAATGCAAGAAGCACATGGCCAACCTTATAATAAGTAGTAACCATTACTTATAACAAAGTATTGCATCGTAGGTTACGCATGTTTGTAACGTGCCTTGCTATGCAACGCTCTGCGTCCAGAAATTGAAGTGTGAAGGTATTAATCCTCATCATCATAATCAGCCTATAGCAGTCCACGACCTCATGTGTCTGTAATTTCACTGGCACTCTTCTAACCGCAACACCGCAATGCTGCTTCACGTCACAGCAGAAATATGGGCATATTGTCGGCATAGGTGATAATTATTTCACTACCATTATAATTAGCTGTAGTTAGGTACTGATACTAGCAGACTACAAAGCTCTAGTTATGAAAAAAATCTATGAAAACGATGGGGTGTAAGGAGTTCCAACCGCCACCTTGGGAACTCAAACTAACCGCACCTGCCCAGCAGTGTATTGCTTTAATAATCTGATGTTGTTGCTATTGTCTACGACAATGATATTAAAGATTAGTTTTATTTAACTTTTTACTGCGTTTTAGTGTTATAATGTTAAAAATCAATGTTTTACATTTTAATTATATTACTTAATAGATAAACATAAAACTTTTTTCGGATAAGTAACAACTTTAATAATAAAAAAAAACAAGTAAATTATTGAACAATTGATTTTAAAATAGATTTTTCTACTCTTCTTAGTTAAAACAATTAAATAAAATTAACATTAGTTTCTTGAAAAAACATCGAGAAAAATGTGGAAGTTCAGGTGTTTACATGAAAAGTGCATTAAAAAATGCTTTGACACACTAGCCATTTTGCACCTTAGTGTTAAGGAAAAAAATATAATGGATGGGTCAAATTTTACCTCATAGAAGGTTTCGTTTTTAGGAAACTATATGTATATTTTGAAGAATAAAACAATTGCATTTTCAGAAAATGATTTTGTCATAAAAAAAATACAAGTACAAAACCAAAACCTTCTTAATACAAAAGAAAAGGTGGCTGCCCTCAATGAGGTAAAATTTTGCCCAACCTGTTTATTCAAAATGACGTTAAAGTTAAGGTTGACAAACTTTTCTCGAAATAATAGGTACGTCTCACACAGCCTGTTTCTGTGGTCTGGAAGAAATCACTTTCAGTGATAAGGCCGCCTATTGTACCATTTTTTTAAACGTAATTGTGTTTTTTTTTGTATGTTTCACGCAATAAAGTGTTCATTCATTTATTCTTACACTACATATTGTGACATAATTGCATACTATGCACAAGTGACAAGCACATTTTAGTCATAATAAGAATGTATATTTTATTAAATAATAATAAATAAATAATGCTGGACGTTATCACACAGCATCATGTAGCCCCAAACTAAGCAGAGCTTGTATTATGGGAGCCACATGATTGATATACTACATATATACAGTTTTTTTTTGTAAATACGTACATACCATATATAGAAACACCCAGACCCGAGACAAATATCTGCAGAACATGCAAACATTTGTCCCGCGGCGGGAATCGAACCCGCAACCTTCTGCGTCACAGGCGGACCTTCGTCCACTGCTCCAAAGAGGCCGTCATCGTTTATTGAAAAAAATTAAACATTATACTAATCTAGAAATAGAAATCTTATGTTATCCCGAAGGGGGGAAAAATCGACTCCCGAAGGTCAAAATCAATTGTTCAAAGACTCTTTGAATTTTATAGATATTCATCAAAGAACTAGCTTCTAAAGTTTCGCACTAATTTAACTCTAAAACTTGTGTGGCAGCCCTAGAACAGCCAATTATGTTAAACTTTGTCCTTGACTTAATGATGCTGATGAACTGAGCTCTCACACCACAAAAGACTCTTCGACACCACAAAAATAAGTTTTCAATTACGTATTTCTAACCGACGTTCTTACAACTTGTGAAAAACCATGGTTCAAATCACCCCCTTTCGGGATAATATACGAATTCAATAAACTCACCTGGTATAGGTAGCTACTACACTTGATAATATAAAACAGGTACATAGGACATACGATAATATGATACGAGCGTATACGCAAAAAAAATATAATCAGAAACCGCCCTAACCTTTTGCTTGATACTATAAGGACAAATCAAAGTCCAATCTAATCTTTTTTTTTTACCCGAAGAACTACTTTAGATTAGGTACTAGTGGTTCCATGTGGGTACAGTTTAGGTAGTACAGAAATCTACTTGAATTCACCTATTATTAGAGCATACAATGTACCAGTTATTTATTACTAAATTGAACTATCATGATTTGAGAACAACAATGTACACAGTATTAATAAACAGTAGTTGGTAGGTGATGTATTGCGCTGGTTCGACGACCGACCGTGGCAGGCCGTCCGCCCCACTTGCACGCCACATTATTTGACCGATTAGACTGCAGCTTGCTCAATGAAAACCTACTATTCATGTTTGCACGCGCGTGTGGGCATATGTAGTAAATGCCTATGAATAACGATCGCATATTGTAATATAAAACTATCAACTTCAGTAAGAAATATAACGACCAACCGCGAATCATGCACGGAGAGCTCTGTTTAGTTTAATGTAGAAAAGTAATGCATAATTATAATAGAAAGTTGATTGTTAAAAAACATTGAAACACGTAAACTGGTTTTGGTAAGTTTGATACATTCAGAAAGCAATGTTTGTTTTTTCAATTTTCCGCGTTATTTCAGTTCGTAGGAATATCTAGTTAAAAATACTATCTCTTGAAAGTTGCGAGCGGGTAGGTAGTTACAAGAGTGAGCAATCTTCTCAACACGTTGACTGCGGGCCTCCGATCTACTGAGGAGAGGATTTATAGTAGATAACGGTTGAAGTGAGCCCATTAAAGCTTGTTGCACATTTAGATAGTAATGGATATTACTCACAGATAGAATTGAGAGTTTCTTGCCTATTCTTGTTTGATCGCGTTACGAATTGGCGTAGGTAAAGTTTGAAGTTTTGAAGTTGGAACAAGGTAATTTGCCTATCTAAAAGAGTTAGTTAAAACTTTTGGAGCTCCCCATCATCGTAATCCGTGTGTGTAGGTATATCATATTTAAGATATTCCATTGAGTTAATATTATATTCAAGCATCGTATTTAAGGTATCAATTACAACGTTTGACAGGATGGCACGGCATGCTGATGCATGCTATGTGTGATTTATATGTCAGTAATTGAGTAGATATGTGCGTTGCGTGAATTCGATATTGTTCCTTTGCTCTTTTAAATTAAGATCAATGCATGTCGTTACTATCGTTAAACCAGTTTAAGCAGGATCTCGAGACCTACCTAACTAAATAGCTAATAGTAGGTATCTAAGCTATCTGCTCAAATTAAATGTATTTTAAAACAAGACCGGATCGGTCAAGTGCGAGTTGACTACTCTCGGGTATGTAAAATAACTTAGCCAGCTATCACGGCTTGAGATCAATACCGTAAATAACCTTTTATGCGACCGGTGCGAGCTTCTTGACTGATGCCTTCACTAGGGTTGCCAACTTTTTCTGTACCCAACCCGACCCCATCCTACCCCTACCCCTGCGACCATTACCGTTGTTAAGCCTGGATAGGTACCAGACACAATAGAAAATCTATGTCGCGTTCCGACATAACTATGCACTGAGAAGTCAACCTTAACTTCTATGTTCCGACATAGAAGTTAAGGTTGACTTCTCAGTTGTTTTAAGGTTGTTTTCAACTATATAACAGCCTTCTCTATGATTAGCGCATTCGTCGCTTTACTTTATAGCTATTTGTGCTTCTTATTGCTCGTCACTGAGTTTAAATCTTTCCACATGAGATATGCATTATGCCGTCGGTCGATGAGCTACTTATTTTCCCCTAAACCGAGATTTTGTCTCCAAAAAATATATACTTAACAGTTAAAAATTACAATGAACGAGCGGGGAACTAGTAAATTGTAAAGTGGCATGACCGTTTTATGTGTGTATTGTGGCGAAACCCGGGCCGCGCGGTCGTCGACCGAGGCCCTTGACTCGCGCGGGTTCAGCGACACCGCTGCGCCGCCGCCGCTGTTGCCGCCGCTCTGTAGCGGCTGGCAAGGCGGGCCGCTCGCGTTTCTTGTCCTTGAGATTCTTACAATACAAAAATAATGCTGTTCTCAAATTAAAATGGTTGGTATAAAGACATTCCTTTTCACATCCTTTAGGTAGCCAGAATCTGACTTTGTAGTTTAGTAGGTAGGTAGAGTACGGAACTAAAGCTCTAGTTTTTTTTAGTAACGACTTTCAATATTGAAAGAATCATCAATTCTTTTAATATTGAAAGTCTACTGTGATTATTTTTGTTGGTAGTATGAATGTCTGTTGAATGAATGATTCCAAAAGCTTATAGGTACTTACATGCGTGTATGTTACTAGGTAGGTAAGTACCTAACCTCATTGATCTTTTTTCTAAGAACGTTTTTCTGTAGCTACAACTGTGTACTTATTATATGAAACTTTATCTGTCGATACCCCTAGCACCCTAAGGGTGCAACCCTCTGCACTTCCGCTTGTCAATATTTCCAAGTCACTTCCAAGTAAATAATCCTACTTAATATTATAAAAGAGAATGTTTGTGATGATGATGATGCATGGATGTTTGTTACTCTTTCACGCAAAAACTACTGAACGGATTGGGATGAAACTTGGAATATACATAGTTTATGACCTAGATTAACAAAGGCTACCTTTTATCCAGGTACCACGCGAGCGAAGCCGCAGGCGAAAGCTATTAATATCATATTCATTTATTTATTGCTTACATCTAGGTTCATAGTTTTTATATAGATTTTACTAAAATATACTTATTCAGTAGATGTACCCCGTTGGGGCGCTGCAATATTTAGATTGTTTAAGTTTAATATCTAGAAATATACCACGTTGATTTTCAACAGGAATGTACCATGATTTGTGAGTTCAATTGTTTCCCGATAATTCAACTTGTATGTAACTGCATGCGCCATGATTGTTGATCGCGGGAGCAACTGAACTCACAAATCATGGTTTATATCCCGTATGTTCACAACCCTAATAGTTTCAAAGTGACTTACAAAGTAAGTATTTAAATATTATAGGTTTAAGTACAGCTGCTATTGATATGATTTAAAAGGTAACTTAATTTTAAGTACCTAATTGATTGGAAAGGTACTAACAGTTGAGCTACTTATATATATCAAAATTAATGGGCAATTCATAAACATAAACCTAATGTTTTTTATTAAACTCTACTAAGTCTATAAGTAAGGTTTACTACCGTACCCCACAACCTCCATAATTTAATTATTATTTAAACATCTCAGCACACGCGTGTGTGACGGTATAGTTTTGGTATGTACGGCAACTAACAATATTTGCCCTTAATTGTAAGCTTAAAAGTGTACCTACTATGAGTAAGTACCTAAGTAAATAGGGTCTAATAAATAAAGTTGATTCATTCGGGTCAGTTCAGTTGTTCATCTCATTGTGCGGTTGAACGCAAAATCTGGCGCGCGTTGATGTCTTTTTTTCGACAGAAAGAGTTCCGGTCACTGAACTCAGAAGTATTGAAACTTTATACAGTAATGCCGTTTATGGACTCGAATGTCTTCTAGATAGAACATTCATTCAAACGTTCGTTTAGTTGGTAGGTGACTTACTGTACTGCTACTGAACGCAATAGTACTTACCTAGTAGAGACAGTAGTGTACAATGAATCATTATACACTACATCATTATCAATGATGGATGTTTAAAAGTGTGTTGAACATTATTTTATATCTGAAACCCTATAGTTACGGGTGCACTGAGAATTTTATCCATTTGTATGTTATTTTGTGTGTATGGTGTCAAACTGTGTTGGGTGTCCTTATAAAAAAATAACCCTCATAGCTTATAGTTAAATAAAAAAATGCTCTTAATACTTACAATAAAAATAAGCGACTTGTTTCTATAACACCGTTTTTGGTTTAGTTAGATATTTAATGGCCTTCTTCAATTATTCGAAATGCTACCATAAATGTGGTCAGACAATTTTGAAATCTTAGAATAGCGAATATAAATCTATACTTATCGATGCAGAAAAAAAAACGATTCCAACGATTTAAATTTAAAAAAAAAATACCCAAGTTGCACGGAAGCATTTTTTCTTTTGATTTGGAGCATAGCGTGGTTGTACAGGACAATAACTCTGAGAGACAAGATATTTTGGAAGCATTTGAAAGGTACTGGAAAGGTGCTGGCAAAAAAAAAGATACTCACAGAGTTTTGAGTAGAGTTAACAAAAAAAGAAAGCGTCACTATTTTGAAATTCGGATTACAACTTATTAATTATTATAGAAGCCTTTGAAACAACCAAAGAAAAAGTTACAAACCCCTAATAACGGATGGTGAAGTTTGTAGGATAAAGTAACTGAAACTCGAAAAGGGAAACAATTTTTAAATTTGTTTATGGAGTGGAGATGTGCTGTGTCTTTTTATTTATAAATTTAAGTAACGCCATCATCATCATTCTGCTGCCCACGGGCAAGAAAAGGAAAGACCGTGGGACTAGTCCCACGCTAGGTGGGTCTTACCTTTTAAGTTACTTTAAAGTGTTTAAATAAAAAAAAGTATTAGTATTTTATGAAAATTTATTCGTGTTAGAAACTGAAAAAAATTAATAACATGAGGTATGGCTTTGTAACTAAGTATCCTGTTTTTTATTTTATTTAAAGTAATTAAAGATAATAGACAATCATTATAAGTCAGAAACATTCATCCTATGCTGGTTTCAAACCCTGGTTATGAACGTATGAACTCCAGTTTGGTAATAATTGAAAGTGAATGTTCGAAAAAACCCTTCAACTCTGGAAGTAGCTCTAGATCGCTAGATCCTATGTTGGTCATAACATAACTTATCAACTTTCATACGTAGGTACGTACGGTAAGGTTCAGGTCAGGACTCGATTCTTACTCGCACTTGTCAGTTTATTTAGCTCTTAGTGATTACTGATTATTTACTAATAGCCATATTAAAGCAAGCCGAAACCCGGGAGTTGAAGCGAAAAAAATTACTTATATCGATAGAAGGTAACACTGTATATCGATAAGTTACACCTTGATCAAATTAAAATAGGAGGTAATCTTAGTATAATATGTTTGAGTCTAGTAAATTACTTGTAAAAGAAAGTTTGGTTTGTATTACTGAACGTGAAAAGTAGAGACATGTACAAGAAAACCTGAACGCGCATATTAAATTTCTCTTCATGTGCTTTTTCATACAATCATAGTGTGCGCTATTGGCACATAAACAGGTAACTTACTTAAATATGGCATTCATAAAACCTACACTTCATAAAAATATGATTTGGTACATTTTTCTTAATCAATTTTCTTTCCATTATCCTGTTTTATGTTAGAGCAGTTAAAATATCACACTAAAGCTTATCAAAGTTTTCAGTTTCATGCCCGACAAATATAGATTGAGAATTTAGTTTTCTTAAATACGACAGAACTTTCTACAGACAGTCGGGTGGGTCAAAAAGTGCAGCGAAATGGCTAAATGGAAAAGGTGAAACTTCGAAGAAATCGGCGCGGCGCGGGATGCGATGTTTATTGTATCGAAGCAGGTATCAGGCGCGCGCGCAAGAGAAACTGAAAGTAATGGCGCCGCATTCAACCCACTTTCACTGCTCTGGTGCGCAGGCGCCCGCTGCCAGCCTACCATACTACCACCACTTGCGCCCTACACTCCGCTGGGAAAGCCTGTATGTAGGCAAACAAACTTGTTCGCAGATTACGATGGCACATAGCCATTATCATATTCACTATGGCAATTCCGATTATTGTGAAGGAGATACTCATAAAACGGCAATTCGGCATACACTAGCATTGCACTGCTATTAGGAGAAAGTGTTTGGTGAATTTTACGCCAGCATTACTTACTTTCTGTTCGGTGAAAACTACGTAGGACGGATTGAGATCAGACCCACCTGCACTGGTTTAGCTAAGTGCTCTAAAGTTCATATATTTTTATTTTACTAAAATTAAACAGTAAACAGACTTCTTTACGACTTTGACCCTATTATGCATATCTTTAGATATTTCTCTTAGAATCTGAAGTTTAGCTCTAGGGCATGTCGGTTTCCTCAGAGCGTTCACCGTCACTGTTTCGACTTTCAAACGTAATGCGCACTTTATTTTTTCAAAACGAAATACATTGGTGCACGGCCAGAACTCGAACCCCCTACCTCCGGGTTGGAACATCCTGCTAGGCTAGCACAGTTTTCTATATTTTTTATTATTAGGTATGATCTCTTTGTTGATTTTCCTTATAGGTGAAGATAATAGGGATGCAATGACTTTTAGTTAGTTATAACTAGTTTTAGCGATAAACAGTACTTAACACTCACTGATATACACTATTTGTTGTGTTTGTTAAACTCTTGACTTGCGTGAGGTTGTTTTTAAGTACCTATTTGAACTGAAAAAATGGCACCGACCTTATTGTCTCTGCAAATCTAGAGGATGGTAACTTACATAATATGTGGTTGTGTGGTCGTGAGCTTGATGTGGACAAAACTCCTGGAAAAAACTAATAGGATTGCTGGGCAGATGTCGCTCGCAGAATCGTCTTGTGTAAAATCAGTATAAACGGAATGTCTGAAATTTTGTGAGCGAGATGCATGATTGTTTGTGACATAATATTATCTTTGATTTGTGACACAACTTATATCTTTGTTTATGTATAAGTTTTATGTGATTATTATTATTATTTTCTGTTGAACATTAGATATTACTACTCTTGACTTGTATAATTTAATTTAATTAATGTAATTGGTGTCAATCGTGTTAATTAAATAAATAAATAATAATTTTAAATCCACCGGCTATCATAGCCAGTATTGCTTTGAAAGTCACGCATTTTTGAAACGCACTCTGCGATGAAACGCCCTGCGTCCATCAACTTGAAGCAAGATGGTTTTAAGCCTCATGTGTCCTACGTCTTACGTAGTTTTCATTTTACGGGCCCCTGACCCTTTGAACCGTAACACAGCAATGCTGCTTCACGGCGAAAAGGCATGGTAGTATTACTTCTCCAGGTGAGTCGTTCACAAAGAACTCTACAAGGTACCTACTTCTTGAGTTGTGCGTAGGCCGGCTAAGATAAGTGTTAAGTTATAGATAACGTAAAACTACTTAAACTGTAAAATGATTAGGGGCCAATCACACCGAACGGAAGGTAGTTTGCGTTAATCTCCATTTAATCACAGAATATATGTATGTCTTAATAAAGAAAGTATCAGTTTAGGTACTATTCTTTTTGTTGTACATAAGAAATCTCCCGTGTTATATAAAAATGCATGATTGACGTGACTTGAAGTGTGGCCTAGAAACTGCACTTTCGACTGCGCTGCGTGCGACTCGCCTAGTAGTTCTCTAGTGAACTAATCTCCTAAAATCCAGTCAGCATTTTATTATGCAGCTTTACATTTTTGTATATATTTCGTTTGCTTTTAATATTATTGAATACATATCAATAAATTCAATTAATTTTATAAAAATGTTTATTTGTGGACAATAATCTGTTGTTTAATAAATTATACCTATGTAAAAGATTTTATATGGAATATTTATGCATGCAGTAACTACAGAACAAAGAAATCATATCGTTTATTGCTTATTACATATTCCAGCACATCTCATATTCGAACAATAATTAACAGCTAACAAAGGCTAAACTAAATTAAAAGACCATATCGGATCAGAGTCCCACTAATATGTGTGTAAAGAAAGGAGGTAATGGATACGTGCTAAGCAGCACAGCAAATGTTCGACGCGTTGCATCCGAAAAGAAATGAACGAAAATGAAAGTGTCCCACTTTCGCCCCTCTAGCTTTCTACCACTTTTTTCAATCTAATCTATTAGTTACAGTCGTTTGTTATTTTGCTTCCGGATGTCAGAATTTCTTTTACTACTATTTTTGGCGAATTTGAAGATTCGGAAATTAAACTTGAATGAAATATTTTTTATTATATTTATTTTAGGTCACAATGAACTCAAAATGGCTCATAATTTTAATTAAATAGGACAACTATGTTTTTATCAAATGTCAGCAAATGTTTACATAAGTAAATAATGACAAATGATTCACTTAAGCAAAATTAATTGCCCTACTTGAGTAGGTAGTAGGTATTATTATTTTATTTCTGACCAGAGGCCAAATGGTCGACAACGGACCTTTATTTGCAAACTTTGACATTTCATCTGTCGAAATTTAAAGAACATCGATTGACGATCTGTCAAAGTATGTAAAAACAGCACCGGTGCTTATCAATTCCGTGGGCAGCCGAGTTACTAAATGCGGCCTAAGTACTTTCGTCCTTAGGTTGATGCTGTTAGGTAATGTAATGTGCGTTGCAGACACAAAACATAAAAAACAAGGGACGAGCGGAAGAGCTGCTCTTCGATACGCAAACCAAACAATTAGATATAATTAAATATATTTTGACCTTTTTTCGCCAACTGCGCTAGTTGGCGAAAGCCCGCCTGAGACGCAGAAGGTTGCGGGATCGATTCCCGCCGCGAGACAAATGTTTGTATGATAATACTTCTTATATGTATATATATTTCTTATACATACATACACTTTATATATAGAAAGCAGCCGGACCCGAGAAAAATATTTGCAAATCATACGAAATGTCTCGTGGCCGAAATCAAACGGCGGCCCTTCGATTACTGCGCCACAGAGGTCGTCATTTCGATTTTCACTATTGGCTTTATCTTAAATCATGTATGTACAACGTGAATGGACTACTTAGTAATTTCGTATGTAGTCTGTGGTAGTGTCAATCATTGCGTGCTCATTCGTCACTCATCAATATTCACGATCTATGAGAAAGTGATGTCTTTAGCAAACTAATAAATTATCAATAGTCGTAATTAATTAGTTTGGAAAAATTCACATCCGGTTTTTACTTTTAGTTTGAATAAACAACAACACCTGACTATTCGATCCACTGCTGGACATAGACCTACTCCATTAGAAGGAGGAAATGCTCATAATCCCCACGCTGGGCATGCGGGTTGGGGATCTCAGGACACAGACAGTTTTTCACACTACCGTACCAGACTACCTGACCGTAGCTGCCGCCCGTGGGCAGCAAGGGGATTTTTGGTAGTGCCGGTGTTAGTATGCCCTTTACGTACAGCGATCAGCCGTCCGCCAAAGACCCGTTTGTTAAACAGCAACAACAACAACAATTTTACTTATCGACTTCGCGCTCCAAATTTACGAACATTGAAGCGCGCTCCAGCCGTGTGAAATAGATATTGGCGCGCGCACAACACCAAACCAGCAACTAATAAACAATAATTTTAAATAAAAAAAAAAACCGTCTTCAAAAACATTTATTGAAAAAACTAAAAAGTTAAAAATAATTGCTTATTTTTTGGTTCATCCACCTTTTTTCTATAAATTTATCCCTTACGATCTATGCGTTTACCACATAGGTAGATCTAGAACCTACCTGTTAGTTTTGGAGTCGGAGTCAGCTTTTGGAGTAAGACATTATAGCAACTACACCTCTCCCACCTCGGACATGCCCTCCTGCGCAGCCCACGGAATAGTTACCTACCTTCGCGTGCCTTGGCTGACACCGACTCCAAAAATAACAGGTAGGTATCTAGATCTACCTATGTGGTAAACGCATAGATCGTAAGGGATAAATTTATAGAAAAAAGGTGGATGAACCAAAAAATAAGCAATTATTTTTAACTTTTTAGTTTAACAGTTTTTTCAATAAATGTTTTTGAAGTCGGTTTTTATTTTATTTTAAATTATTGTTTATTTCCGAAGTTTTAGTGAATCTGACTTTAAGACGATTACTAAAACTATAAATAAAATTCGAGCCTATAGAAATTTTATTCCCTATTGTTTTACCCCCGAAAAATACAACGAAAAAGAATTTTCCAAATTGGTTTTTATAAGACGGAGTTATGAGATAATAAACATAAAACATGAATAAAATTCGAGCCCATAAGAACTTAGTCCCTGTTTTTTAATCTTTAGAGTTGGTATTTTTTCTTCAAATTTTTAAGAGACTAATTAAAAAGTATACCATAGACAAAAAACGAAGAGTTTTTTAAATCGGTTCATAAATGACGGAGTTATGAGGTAACAAACATAAAAAAACGAATAAAATATGAGCCAATAAAATTTTCATTCCCAGTTTTCTCACCCTTATGGTTGGTATTTTTACTTCAAATTTATATCGGACCAATTGCAAAGTATACCCTACACAAAGACAAAAGATTTTTCTAAATCGGTTCATAAATGACGGAGATATGAGGTAAGAAACATAAAAAAAAAAAAAAATCGAGCCCAAAAAAGGTTAATTCTCAATTTTCTCACCCTTAGGGTAAATATCAACCCTTTCCTTCCTTTCTTAAAATTTATATGGGACTAATTGAAAAGTATACCCTTTCTAACGAAAAAAGAATTTTCCAAATCGGTTCATAAATGACAGAGTTATGAGCTAACAAACATAAAAAAAAATACAACCGAATTGAGAACCTCCTCCTTTTTTTGAAGTCGGTTAAAAAGGGAAAATATAATATTTAGTTCGCAATAAAAAGAGTCATTGTGGGCTAGTGGAACTTTCCCCGACTCCCGATCCGCAGGTCGTGGGTTCGTATCTCGGCCGTGAACCAATGGATTTCGTTTCTAAAAAATATGTGCGATCATAACGGTGAAAGAAAAATATCGTGAGGGAACCCGCCGCTTAGTCAGCTCCACACGTATTTACCATGTCTATCCCGTGGGTAAGGCGACTAAACAGAGAGGATGGTATAGGACCTATACCATCCTCTCTGCCTAATCGTCTTACCTAAACTATAGGTGACTGACTCATGTAGACCCTATTTTAGAGGATTAAAAATGTCAACATCTCCCAGTATGTTATCTTAGAGGGTATGTTATGTTTTTTAAGAATAATAGAGAAAAAAATTAGATTATACCTACCTACCTATATAGGAAGCGAGGCCTGAATAAAATAAACATACCTAAACACAAGACTCTCTCTCTCTCTTTAGTAAAAGTATGTTTTGTATGGCTCCTCTAATCTTTCGTGGTCAGCCAGAAAGGTTAATTTTTGATTTTTTTTCATCCTGAACTGTGCATGATATAAATAACTTAAAAACTGTTTTATACTGTTCAAATCAACCCTTCTCATTTGATAACCCACTCGACCTAGCAGCCCCCCCTTTTATTTTTGACCCCCCCCCCCCATTTTGGAAGATTTCTCAAAAACTGTTCTAGGTGGAGACTTCGCTATAATTTTCCTGTAAAATATAGATATAATTCTATAATATGTAAAAAATTTAGGTTTCTCACTTCGCAAACTTTTTTCATCCTAAATCAACAACAAATCAAATCAAGCCTTTTCATTTGATACACGACCTATCAACCCTCCCTTCATAAAATGAAAACCAAGCATTGTATACAAAAAAAACTACTTTAAACTAGGCTAATGAATGATTCATATGATATGCCACTCAACGTCGCGCCAGTTCGAAATTTTGATGTATCTTATTTTGGGCCTTACGGGGATGAAAATGAGAATATTTTCTTATTTGTTTACTGGCAATCTTATTCAGTTAGTGCATTTTAAATCTATGCCAAATTTCAAGTCGGTAGCTTATACCACTTATATCCTGAAATAATCAGCTGTGACAGACGGCCGGACGGACGGTCAAACGAACTCTTGGTTCGGTAACGTCACCCTAAAAACAAAACACTACGTCGCCACGACGCACGCAGCGCGCGCGCGGGGCTTCCCGCATATCTTCGAGGACGCGCGAGCATTTTTTGTCAGGTTCAAGCATATATGCCCTTTATTGTAATAATTTTAAAATTGATTTTAGAGAGCCTTAATAAAATCCTCTCCGCTGCGCTTCTCTCTGCCTGCGCTGACCCTTATAGTAATTGAGATCATGAATAGGCTCACAAAAGAATGTACCTAGGTACTATATTGTACTCCAAGATTTGTATTTCGTTCTTCAAAGGTTCAAATGTTATAGCCAATTTAAAGCAGACTTGAGGGACCCAGAAAATGCCTTGAAACCCGAACTTTTTGTATCTGTATATGAAATCCTATCCATATCGATCTATAGATCACCTTATGTATCTATCCACGTACTCAGATAATAATCATCGGTCATAAGGAAGTATTTACCTATTTTTCAATTAAATCGTTCGTCACCCTCTTATCAGTACCCAGTACCTACTTACCTACCTAGAAAACGAGTTTAGCATCCACGGTAACATTACTTCAGGTGTCACTAAAGGCATTTTCTGGGTCCCTCAAGCTTGCTTTAAATTGTCTATAACTTTTGAACCTTTGAAGTACGAAATACAAATCTTGGTGTACAACATATTACTATTTTTTCTGAGCTTATTCAATATTCATGATCTCAATTACTATAAATCTCTGCCAGAAAGGTCCTACCCAGCACGACCAAAGCCACTATGCTGTATCTTCAAAACTATAAGTGTACAATATTTTTCTTCCAGGGTACAAAATATAGCAAAATAAAGCTTCCATGGTCGTACTGAATGTATCACACGACATATTACTCAATTAATGAATAGTTTCACAGATAACGACATAATTATTATTTTTTTAGTTTGACATTTATAATATGAAATATAGAGGAGGCCAGTTACTATCATTTTATTTAATTTTTAACCGACTTCAAAAAGGAGGAGATTCTCAATTCGTCGGAATCTTTTTTTTTGTGTATGTTCACCGATATTTCCGTCAATCGTTGACCGATTTTCTGATTAGGTCCCATAATTTGATTTCTGAGGAATTAGTACATTTGCCGCAAAACTAAAAAACCTCGTTCTCACTTGTAATTTTCGCCCTATGTTCACCGATATCTGTCAATTGTGAACCGATTTTCAAAATTCTTTAGGGCAAGAAGTAAGAAGTGATTTATTTGAAGTTTTTTTTTTTTTTAAAGTCCTACTTGTTATGTATTTTGAACTAAAAATTTTGGATGCTCTTGACAATGGAATATGGTGGACCTTTTTTTTAAGTATCACATGAGAACTGTTTATTTATTGTACCCATGTTCGTTGCAAATAAATTCTTATGATTATGATACGTGCTGAAAGTGCTGGGCAAGCCTACTCCATCTACCACGTCCCAGGCACTACAGCGTCCCGGTCAGTGAGTAACAGTTACCACAACTCATCTCTCACTCACTTCTAGAACTATAAAAGAAGAAAACGTTATAAATTGTATCAAAATCAATCATTAACAGCGCTGGAGTTGTCAGTCGTATACGCACACTCCACAACTCTAGCGTTTATGCTCACAGTAGGTACTCATACATTCACAGTAACGGACTAAAGTTAACGGAGGTTTAGTTTAACGGAATGATAATCGTCTAACTTAAAATTTTTGGCAATTTTGTCAACTTCGCTAAGTTAACGTTTTTATCCCAGCTCAGGTTAAGTAACATATCTATACCACAAACACCTGTCTAAGTATGATACCTATCGCAGGGAGTAGTCGTTCAACCGTTGCGATAATACAGAGGAACCGTGTTAGAATGAGGTCGACAACCTCTGTAGAGGCGGGTGACACAGTTCAAATTAAGTTTGCTTTACACATAGATCAAATTAATATTACTATAATGTTTTTATTTTAGTAACACAAATCAATATGTCTTAAGGCGGGCACAGATTGCTGTAACGTAACATGCAATGTAATAAGAAAGGAGCATTACATAAGTGAGGACACAGCGCGTTCTCGAACCCAGCATTTATGCAGAAATGTTCTGTTCGTGCACGTAGTGTGCACAGTTCATGCGCGAAAGGCGTCCACAGTTCCACACTATGGGAATTCTGTTAAATTGAATGGTAAATTGTGACTGTTTTACACTGTGACTGAAAATTCTTTCATTGCGTGTTACATTGCATGTTATATTTCGGAAGATACATAGTGTACCCGCCATTAGGTTTACCGGTTGCAAATAGTAGATTAGTAGCCAAGGGCTGTAAGGCATCAATAGTAGCCCGAGACATTTGCAATTGGTGCTTACTCCCGAGCTAACTATTCTGCTTTACATCTCGATTGTGAGGTAAGTAGAAAAAAACGGCATTACAAGAATAAAACATTTTTCATTTAAAAATTAGCTTCGCCGTTCGATATTTAAAATTGATGACTATTATACTCACACGAAGACAAGGCTGAATAGCAAAGCGACCTCTTTGGTCATTAGGCTGAATGCATGATGTCTATTGCCAGTATGATGGTTAGATGTATGCAAACTTTTTGAAAGAAGGAAGTGTTTTTTTTTTAAATTACTTACCGCCCTAGGGCTTTTCTAGCTACATTATTACCCTAGAGCGCTAATTAGTCACCTATAAGCCCCATTTGGAGGTAATAAGAACCTACTTACCGAACTGTAACCGAAATGTAAAAAATATTTATCTAAAGTGTATTCGGATAATGGATTACATGTAAATGTCAAAATTTTAGAACAGTTTCGGACGATAACTTCTGCATTACCTACTACAATAAGATCAGGGTTGTTATCTAGGAAAAATGTAGTATCTACTTTTAGTTTTACTGTAAAATTACATTAGGTACATATGCAGGTCTTAAATTAGTAGCCCTTTTGAAAAGCCTCGCGCATTTACCTAGCTACCCTTCTTAATCTGTTTATAAACAAAGTAAAACATTAATACTGAATTGAATATGAAGTCCGTTATAAATAGAGCAATGGTTTGGTTATTGTGCATTGTGCATAGGCATTGTAAGGGTATTGTATACAACAGTGGATATGTGCGTATATGCGCGTGCGACTAGCCGCGCTAGAGATAGCCGTGGGTCATCGACCGCCGCGAGGCCGACGCCCGCTGACGTAACGTTACGCGAATTCCACGCCCCCCGCACTTCACCCTCACACCCGCCACTCGCACCGACCCAATTCCTTCGAAGCCACTTTGTTTGTGCATCGCTAATTATAAGACAGCGTTGCATCGCACTGCCAAACGCGTTCTATTTCTAATTCACATAACGAGCTATTTGCGGTTCGTTATAGGTGAAGGAGTTTGTAGGTTCTAGCTTGGAGAACTTACTTAGGATAAACACAAGACCTGAATAGAAAAACGTGCATGTTTTGTAATGAGAAGCCTTTTCTTGGCTCCAGAATCCAATACACTCATAATGTTCAGGATTTCATGGATACAAAATTTTGAACGGCGTTAATTTATTGAACCCATCCATACAAAAGACATAAACGCGCTCTACTTAGCGCAAATAGATTAAAATAAAACTTTTAGTAAATACTTTATAATTCATTAATATTTATATACATAATAATTATTTTAATCAATTTAGGTACTACGTGTCCCCATTTAGCACGCCCTCCGGCTGGTAGAATCTGGATGCCTTGAGCTGAGGACAGGGCGCAATGGCTCTCATTAGGGGAGGCCAATGTCCATCAGTGGCCTGCTATAGATGATGATGATGATGGGGACATACGAGCTTATTGATGCGCCCCATCGTACTCGTATGTTTCCATCAAAGTACCCGTTCTGACAGACTTTTCCGTACAGGTTTTTCATTAGCTCGTAATAGTTCATCGAGTAGTCATAAGTACTAGGTTCTACCCACGGCTTTGCTCCAGGTCAGAATCTAACGATATTCCAAGTTTCATCCAAATCCGTTCAGTTTGCGTTCATACTTATACTACACACACAAATTCTCACAAACTTTCGCATATATAATATTAGTGTGATGTGATGTGTGATGTTGATGATCACAGTTAAACATATATATAATTTTTCATTTTGAACTTGACATGCCACTGGTACCATATAGTTACTATTTCGGCACTAAACACGTTGACTGCGGGCCTCGGACATGCCTCGGGGGCCTCGGGCCTTGGAGGGCGACCGACGTTTCGGTCCTAATTCCCACAATTCTAAGGATAACTTTCGAAATATATTACTAATTTCAAGGCTAAAGGGAAAACTGTATCCAATTGAACTAAAATAGCTATTGATGACTAAAACTCCTTCTTTGGGCATGTACTAGTCACATCAAGGTTTTTGTTTAACCTTTGGTCGAATTATGATTTTAACTGGTGTAGTTTTACAGCTAGGTTTTATTAGTCCAGCGTTGACGCAAGCAAGTGCTTGTTAAACACAGTATTATTTATTTGCTAGTGAGTCAATATATGCGATTGTTATTGATGGGCGTACAGTGATCCATTCAACACAATACAAACCGCAGTGTGGACGTTTATGTAGAGTAGACAGATATAAGGAGCTGTCGGTGACACATTCAGCTCGTATAATAATCTACACATTATTCAGACGAAAGCTTTAACAGCATACAAATTTCGATGAAACATTAAAGGCTGTGTCATTTAGGTGCCCCGAAGTATCTGTTTTTTTTTTCAGTTTATAAGCTTACGTTTGATCGCCATCTCACCTATTAGTAAGTGATGATGCGGTCGAAGATGCACGCTTGCCTAGAATGTACCTGACTAAGACTCAGAGACTGGACTAAGAGTTGGACTCTTTACTGATTAGCAGCTAAGGTAAAGGGAAAAATTTAAATATTTTGTTCACAGACGCTCATGGGGCGGTGCTTCAGTTTGCTTCAGTGTTTCTTAGCCAATCATCTCAATACTCAATACTCAATATTTTTATTGTTTCCATAAGTAGGTATACAGGTGGTAAGGTATGTAGGTAAGTTCTTATGGACCCTGATGGGCACTACAATAGTTAGAATAGTTAGAATAGTTAGAGAGAGGACTTAAATATTTCAAATAAACTTAAATTATTACTTAATTCTATGTAGGTACATAATTATAAAATTTATAAACTTTAAAGGGTTTATAAAAAATATTAAACTTTAAAGGAGTTAACAAAAATAGTTCTTATTATGTACTAAATTAACATAGAAAATTTATTTAAAAAAGAAAAGGAATGAACAAACTCTTTATTTGTTAGATTTAGGTGAGTATTTTGCTAATAATTTATCATCGAGGTATTCATTTAGGTCATAGTAACATTTTGAAGTTAACAGTATTTTTAACTGATTTGTAAATGATGTGTAGTTTGTTTCATTTTTAATTATATCCGGTAATTTATTGTATATTTTTATTGACATGACATAGGGACTTGATGAGTGCATTTGTAGTCTGGATGTAGGTATCATTAATTTTTTTTTGTCTCCAACTCCTTGGATGGGTGACCGTTAAGTGACATTTAGATCGGAGCGATTCCGTGCTTCACAAGGCGTGTTAAGATGTTGGTCCCAGCTTTTTCAGTCGTTAAACCATGTTGGAGGCCTTGAGGCGGCCTTAAAACTTTCACAAAAGAGCTGGCCACTAGCTCAAACGAAGAAGAGAGCGTGACAGACAGTGTGATAGAGTCCAAATTATGTAACATGTTATTAAAATTTTTGTTGTTTTATTAACGTCTTGTTACATTCTGGGAAAATTACGAGTAAATAAAAACAGGATAATTTAGAAACCCCAAAAATATTCATATTGAAAAACGGGAATTTTCACGTACCGTTACATCGGTGAAGGCACCGACGGCGTTTCGACTCGTTAAGAGAGTCTTCATCTTCAGGGTGAGTGAACGCGACGCTCTCCCTCCGCGTCCCGTCTTGCACTGAAAACTATTATAATCACCTCAAAAATATTATAAAACAAAGTCCCCTCCCGCGTCTGTCTGTTCCCTTTATATATCTTAAACTAATACGACAGATAGGTAGGTATAGAATACTACTCATGCCATGCCGTGACGAGTCGCTACGCTATTTTATTTTCTAGTATAACTAAAGAAACTATAGAAACTAAACTAATTTTTCGAAAGCGGATTGTTACGAAAAAATCGAATCTCGAGTCAGACTGGGCTGAAAATCTAGTGTTTTTCTTACATAATCTGCCACTTGTTTAAGAAGTTAATATCTACTATAGGACACTTCTATTTAACTTCTTTTTCTGCTGATGAAAACTATTGTTAAACTATTCGATTTAACTTTTTTTTTTTTGCCTAATTTAATTCTATAAAAATTGAAAAATTACGTAGAGTGGAGTTCCAATTACGGTTTAGGCTGTACGAGATTGTTAGTCAGTGAATCAGTCAGCTTCATTTTATATGTACACTAGCTTCTGCTGGCGGCTTCAATCGCACTGAACGGGAACTTTTTTTTAGATGAAAGCTATAGGGTACCTTTCATCCAGAAAAAGTTCAAATAAAAAGTATCTTATGTGTAAATCCAGGTCATAAACTATGTATATTTTTATTATATTTAAGTTATTAGGCATAACTTTAGATAATAAGCTCCAATGGGGCGCTCACATAGATGGGTTGTCGAACAGACTCAGTTCTGCTGCATACGTAGCCAAAAGAATTCGTCAAATCACTGACGTAGAAACGGCTAGACTGGTTTATTTCAGCTACTTCCACAGCATTATGTCGTATGGCATTTTGTTGTGGGGGAATGCTGCAGATATCAACAACATATTTGTGTTGCAGAAGAGGGCTGTTCGTGCAATTTATAATATGGGCCCCAGAGAATCACTTAGAACTAAGTTTAAAGAAACAAAAATTATGACAGTTCCGTGCCAATATACAGGGTTATTGGTTAAGTCGACCTAGATCCTGGAGGGGGTTGTAGCTTCCATAATTCCTGACTGATTTGACTATGGAACACCCTACCCTAAACTTAACCGAACATATAACGATATTGGACTTTTAAGTTTTAAAAAATAAAATATAAAATAATGGTACTTAAGTCAGAAAACAATAAAACAATCCAAATAGGTACAAAATGACGTTTATAAAGTGGATTAAGTCACAGAATGAGAGTTTGTGTGCGGATACGTAGAACAAGAACTAACTAACAAAAATAACGGTATGTTTTTAAAAAAATCTTAAAAGTCCTCTATCGTTATATGTTCCATAGTCAAATCAGTCAGGAATTATGGAAGCTACAACCCCCTCCAGGATCTAGGTCGACTTAACCAACAACCCTGTATATATATATATATATATATATGAAAACTTAATGTACTGCCGAAAACATATTAATTTGTTCAAAAAAAAATAGCGACAATCATAATGTTAACACTAGAAATAAAGTTATACTAGCTGTTCCTACTGTAAGGCTCCATAAAGTTAGTCAAATCATTTAAAGAGCAAAGTGTACGTTTCTTTAACAAAATCCCAAATGACGTGGTTAATTTATCTATAAATAAATTCAAAAATGTTGTTAAACGTTATCTCTGTTATAAAGCTTATTATAAATTTTCTGATTATTTAGATGAAAATAAAACTTTTGATGAAACTGTCTCCAACTCCCTCAAAAACAATCCTATTACATTAAGAATACAAATTGTAACAATAAGTTTAAAAAAATATAAGCCAAGCAGAGTTTCTTGCCAATTCTTCTCTGTTTGGTCGCGTTGCGAATTGGTGTAGATTAAAAGAATGACGATTCAAAGTGTATACTTTAAATTCCAATTGAATAAATGAATTTTCATTTAATTAAAAGTTTCATCAAAATCCGTTCAGTAGTTTTCGCGTGAAAGAGTAACAAACATCCATCCATCCATCCTCAAAAACTATCACATTTATATTATTATTAAGTATAAGAAAGATAAGATTAGTAGGATAGGAAGTAAGATTAATAAGGATATTTGGATGATTTTACAAATCTCTGCTTCTCTCCGCTTTTGGGAGGAAATTGGGCTTTGCTAATGCATGCGATCTCGCGCCGTCATGTATGATCCCAAACATAATAGCTAACGATTAATTAGACTGTGTATAGTCTACCATTTATGTTAAACAATTCGCACATTAAACCCAACCTTGTGGTAGCAGACGTTTTGCGTCAGTCTATCTTGAAACAGCGGTTATAAAAACACTGCGGTCACGCAATGTCACCCCCCATCCGGCAAGTCGCGGCGTCCTGCAGCGGCGCGGTCACATTCAACAAAACATCAATTGACAACTCAACTCGACCTACCTGCCCTGACCTTCTTCAAGTCATCTTGTGTTAGGTCGTAGCCTGTTTAATATGAATTTTCAATTATTTACCTAACTTAAAATGTATCATACATACTGTTTATACGTGAAAAATACATATTAACCGGCGTCGCCGTACCTATGCCACGGCCATCCCAGCGTCTTATAAAATATGCACCCTGTCATAAATATTCCTATTCAGGGTGGGGCTAAATTTTACCTCATTGTGTACAGCTACATTTTATTTTGTGGTTATAAGGGTTTAGTTTAAAGAAAAAAATACCAAATTATCGGATTTTTAAAAAGATTGACAGTGAGCCTAGAAATTAACATTTTTCAAAAAACAAGTTGGCTTCAATCCACTTTATTTCACAACAGGAACACTAAAGATAGAAGATATTCAAAAGGCAAAAAAAAACACAAATTCGGATAACCTCTGAATTGTTTCATAGAAATCCAACAGAGATTCGACAATGTTTCGCCTTCCCCTTAAGTCATACTCAGAAAGAGAGTTTTTGTTTGGCGCTTGGCGAAGCAACACGTGTGCGGAGTTCCGCGGAGTACCGAAAGCGTACAGAGAGTCTATAATTTCCTGAGTATGCCTTATGGGCATAAGGCCAATTATGTTGAAGTCGAAACATTGTCGATTTTCTGTTGGGTTTTGTGAAACTTGTCAGAGAAAGGTTTGCGGAATTGTCTTTTGAATAGTAATAAATTTCCGCAAGGTCACGCTTGAATCAATTAACTAAAACATTAGAAATAAAGTTAATGAGCGTGGTACGAATAAGTGAAGTATAAAGTAAGTGAATGTATTTGAAAATTATCTTTAGGTTTCTCTTATCATTTTTTATTTCACGTAATATATTTGAATCATAACGAACTAAAGTTGGGTATACCCACTGAGCTATTCAATGTATTTAGGTGCTAAAAATAAAACTTTAATTCTAATATAACATCAATTGACAACTCAACTCGACCTACCTGCCCTGACCTTCTTCAAGTCATCTTGTGTTAGGTCGTAGCCTGTTTAATATGAATTTTCAATTATTTACCTAACTTAAAATGTATCATACATACTGTTTATACGTGAAAAATACATATTAACCGGCGTCGCCGTACCTATGCCACGGCCATCCCAGCGTCTTATAAAATATGCACCCTGTCATAAATATTCCTATTCAGGGTGGGGCTAAATTTTACCTCATTGTGTACAGCTACATTTTATTTTGTGGTTATAAGGGTTTAGTTTAAAGAAAAAAATACCAAATTATCGGATTTTTAAAAAGATTGACAGTGAGCCTAGAAATTAACATTTTTCAAAAAACAAGTTGGCTTCAATCCACTTTATTTCACAACAGGAACACTAAAGATAGAAGATATTCAAAAGGCAAAAAAAAACACAAATTCGGATAACCTCTGAATTGTTTCATAGAAATCCAACAGAGATTCGACAATGTTTCGCCTTCCCCTTAAGTCATACTCAGAAAGAGAGTTTTTGTTTGGCGCTTGGCGAAGCAACACGTGTGCGGAGTTCCGCGGAGTACCGAAAGCGTACAGAGAGTCTATAATTTCCTGAGTATGCCTTATGGGCATAAGGCCAATTATGTTGAAGTCGAAACATTGTCGATTTTCTGTTGGGTTTTGTGAAACTTGTCAGAGAAAGGTTTGCGGAATTGTCTTTTGAATAGTAATAAATTTCCGCAAGGTCACGCTTGAATCAATTAACTAAAACATTAGAAATAAAGTTAATGAGCGTGGTACGAATAAGTGAAGTATAAAGTAAGTGAATGTATTTGAAAATTATCTTTAGGTTTCTCTTATCATTTTTTATTTCACGTAATATATTTGAATCATAACGAACTAAAGTTGGGTATACCCACTGAGCTATTCAATGTATTTAGGTGCTAAAAATAAAACTTTAATTCTAATATAATTTACTTATTCATTAATTAATTTAATATATGCTATAATGAACTTTAACTGAACTTTGTTTTATTTCTCTGGTCTTGCAATTTTTATATGTGCTGTATGCAATAAGGAGTTTATCTATATATCTTTAAATATATGTATTTACTTGCATAAAATAATCATCTTAATAACATAAAAAATATGATAAATAGTATTACCCTTAAAATTAATGGAATCAAACTTACTTTTGCTTTAAAAGAAAATTTTAATGACCGTCGATCGTTAACTAAAGTGTTAGGTACTGAATGAATACAATGAGAAATAAGCTGATTAATAATAACATATTAATCAATAGTTTAGACCACAAAATAATCCCTACTAAATAATCCCCCGATATTTACTCCCTCAATGAAATGATAAGATTGCAAAAGTTGTCTTATAATTATCACAAAAGTGTGTAAAATAAAATATGTTGATTGAAAAAAAAACTGAAAATTAGACTGCGTTAAAAGTGAACTTTGATTTTTAATAAATTTACATTTTTATGTTATTTTATGATATTTTTTTATACAATTCTGTTGCATTATACCTACATATACAAAATACATTAAGACTTAGTACATCTTTGTAAGAGCAAGACCGTAAATTCGTAAGAATGGTAATTAAAGATATCTCAGATATTAATGTAAATATGTAACCACGTTGATTTATTTGTACAACTTATTTTAATATTTATTGAAATAATTGTGTTTGTTAAATTCAGTCATTTTTCCAAGACTTTTTTGTTGATTTGCCAAAGAAACACCTAATAGAAGCAATTTTTTTTTAAAACAGTTACGAATATTGTAATAGTTACTCATTTTAACTAAAAGTGAAATGATGATAGATATTTAACAAGTTCAAAAATAGTCAAGAATACTACAATCTGGGACACCTCGTGTAATAGGAATAATGAGTTGATTTTTTATCAGTTAATAATCATAACGATTGAACACGTGTGCGTTCATTGCAGAAGGGTGCATGCGCGACCTTGTAGTGTAGACGGCTCGCCCGTGCTTTGTGTATCCAATCCATCCAAACATGGTGGATTCGTATTCCCATTTTTCCCCCGTAGCGTTATTTTGTTGATTTTATTCACTTCCTTCCTTCTTCGTATAAGCTAGTGACCAGCTTTGGTAACGGAGTTTTTAGGCCGCCCGAAGGCCTCCGACATGGCCCACATCTTAACGTGCCTTCCGAAACACGGATTTATTCACTTACTAATCTTATGTTTTACAGTACTTTTTTTAACAAATACATAGTACACTGATTTTTATAAATTAGTTTTCGGCAAACCCCTTGATTACTTTTGATAACATAAGTTCAGTTAAATTTGTTTAGTAGCCCGGTCGGGCTTTATGCGGGTCAAGTTATAAAAATTTTAAAATGTTTGTAGTCATAACTTCGATAACTTTTTTATTCGATGACCTCTGTGGCGCAGTGCGCGAACGTCCGCCTGAGACGCAGAAGGTTGTGGATTCGATTCCTGCCGCGGGACAAATTTTCATGTTCTGCAGATATGTGTCTCGGGTCTGGGTGTTTTATATATATGATATGTATGTATTTACAAAAAAAAACTGTACATATGTAGTATATAAATCATGTGGTTCCCATAATACATCCCCCGAGCGTAGCGAGGGAGGATGACAAGACCGAGTTAAAATGGGTGGTTTTGGCCCGAGTAAAACACTCTACTTTTCACTTCGATTGCGAGAAAATAAAACAATTCAAAATTAGACAATTTTCAGAAATTTTATTAAAAATTAATCAACCTTCATAAAACATCACCAAGACGGTTCTATTTTCAAAAAAAAGATTGACGGAGCACCAAGAAGTCGAGTTTTTATGTAAGAGAACGAATGCTTTGTACGGGCTGATAATTTAAGACAAAAATTAAAAAGAAAAAATACTTTTTAGCCTGAGGTATTAAACTCGAGTTTTAGGCCCGCTAAGCTACACTATTATGATACACTTTTTGAGCAAGAGAAGTGAAAAAATACATGACACTTATCATCTACATAAGTATACGAAGCTAGTTAATGATATACCTTTTTGTCATGGTTACTGTATACAAATAACACGAGTTTTCCGAATTTCTCAATGTTTGTGCAATTTGTTGAGTTACCTGTCAATTTTCAATCACTAAAAAGGTAAGGTTAATTTTTTCGTAAAGTAAAGTAAATAAGACTTTTAATTCTTAGAAACAAATCCTTAACTATTGGCGTGGGTCAGACTCAAACTTCAGTTTTCTAATATTTGATGTTTTACGTTAGAATTAGCTCAATAAAATCTTTTATAACAGCAAGTTTGACGCTTGTATGTATTTATTGTCCTATTGTGTGACCTTTCTAATGGAGCAAAAACATACAATGTTAAATAAATACTTTTATATATGTTTGGTGGCCTGTTATTTTATACTTTTAATATACCTAATTTATATATATAAATAATGCTGGACAGCATCATGTAGCCCAGCATGTGTTATGGGAACCACATTTTTGATATATTACATATATTCATTTTTGTAAGTATATACATATCATACATAGAAAATACCCAGACCCGCGACAAATATCTGCAGAACATGCAAACATTTGTCCCCCGGCGGGAATCCAATATGCTCACCAAAATTAAGTAATTTCTATTCGCACCTTGTTATGGTTCCAAAGATAAAGCCTTTAAAAGTCGGATGAGATGGACTGACAGCATAGGTAATATAAATAAATAATAATATGTAGATAATCAATCTAAAATCATATTCTTATCCTTCCCCCGGACAATGGACCCTCCATTTAATTTCATTTATTTATTTCAAGTTCCTTCTGAAAACCATGCTTAGCCCATCTCTAGGAAAGTACCTTCAAGATGAGAAGAGAAGGGAACTTTTTGACCCATGCCGTTGCAGAACGGGTAACACCCACACAGCTTTAGTTTTTGTTTAGGTATAGTTCTACCTAGCTTTAGTTACAAATATGATTTTTTTGTCTTTGTATAATTCCTTTGATAAATTATTGAAACTATCTACCTATGTACTTGTACATCATTTTGTCTTTTCTATGAATGTGCTGTAATTGTTTGAGCCAAATAAATATATATATCTATCTATCTTTTTATTCTCATACAATAAAATATCGTCAGGGATTTTTTTTTACAAAAAGTAGGTAGTTCCAAGCTAGTTACACTAAGTAAGTCATACATTCCAAGTAAAAAAAGTTAGGTTTTGTATGTATGGAGCCCTAAAAAGAAATATTTCCTTGAGTACCTAAACTATTGTTTATCAGGCTAGTACAATAAACGATTACACACGTGTAAGTTTATTGCAGAAGGGTGCACGCGCGACCTTGCCAGCGCAGGCGCAATGAAAAACAGCGAGAACAGAGAGAAATGCGCGGGCGTGACGCGGCACCTTATCAGCGGATGCGGCTTATCGCAAGGTCGCGGAGAATTGAGTACTGTTTATTCTGTGGTCACGGGCCACGTGTTGCTGAAGCTGACCGTTTTCAGTTCATATCATAGCTATTTATAGGATAATTATTTACATTATAGCTGTTTACTTATATGTTGATTGTATGTAGGTATGCTCGTCTTATAATAATGTAATTTGTAGAGTTAGTTATGTTTAATTTTGCCATAGTGCAACCGCTGGTTGGCATATAAAATATATTATAGCCATATTAACTTCCTAGTAAACGACATGCTAACATAATACGTACTCGTAAAAATTTGAATATAGTAATACGTTCACCAACTTCTGAAAATCTGAATGTTTGAACTGGCCTCGTACTACCCCCTACCACAGAATACAGAGAGGACCTACCAAGTATGTGGTATCATCATCATCATCATCATCTCAGCCCGGAATCACCCTCTGCTGGGTATAGGTCTCCCTTAGTTTTTGCCAGCCTCTTCTGTCCTGTGCCTCTCTCGTCCAGGTATGCCCAGCGACTTTTGCGATGTCGAAGTATATGGTAACATATACGTCGACATACTTAGTACGACTATATAAGGAATGAGTACCTATATCATATTGGGGATTGGTAATGCTCGCGTCCGTAGGTTGAAACCAGAACATACCCTACACGTGACCCCTGGGTGGTGCCAAACGAGCAAGCTCAACGCCGAGTCACAGGCGGCGTTTAAATAAACTGTTCCCCGAGTAATCGGAAAGGTTATGGGGACCAAGAGATTAAGATATAACCTCTAGACAACCTAACCTGGAAGGCAATAGGAAACCACCACGAGATACTTCCCAAGAAAAAACCATGCAAGTACAAGTAAGAAATAGGAATGCGATGTCGGACAATCCGGCTGACGCCCGGCGCCCAGTGATGCCCGGGTCACTGGGTGTGAAGTATGCTACGGATGATGATGATGATGCCTCAGTTTCTACAGAAACTTTACATAATAGGAACGAAAAACTATCTTTTCGACAAAAACACAGAATCGGCACCTAGAATGTTCGAGGGCTCTTAGACCCTGGCAAACTAACAATTGTCGAGAAAGAGATGAAAAAACTTTCGAACTTGGCCTGGGAGAAACGCATATGAAAGGCATGGGCCATTTCACTGGCAAATCTGGAAATACCGTCTACTTTTCTGGCCATGAAACGCAAAGTAGAAGTGGAGTTGCATTCATTGTGCCGAGAGAATTGGTGGGTTTTTGTGACGGGATATGCTCCTGTGAACGAAAATAATTGCCATTCGTTTCAACTGTAGACCCTTCCCGCTTATTATCATACAAGTTTATGCTCAAACTGCTCAATCGGCACAGAAAGCCATTGACTCCTTCTAAGATCTCAGCTCTGGGATGGACAAAATTTCACACCGAGAAATGCTAATTATTCAAGGAGATTGGAATGCCAAAGTTACACTAACAACGACGACCACTTGAGACACATCCTCGGAAAACATACCATAGGAAGCCGAAATGAAAGAGGTGAGAGGTTTATTGATTTTTAATATGACTTAGTTATAGATTTATATCATGACACACCTCAAGTTTGAGATGTTTAGGATATTTCCTTTACAGCTCAAACTCAGAAGTAGCAGATTTTGAACCGAACATTCTGAAGGCTGAAGTGGAACCAGCAATTATGAAGCTCAAGACGAACAAAGCTTCAGGTAGCGATTGAATCACGGCTGAAGCACTAAAAGCACTCGGAGAACACGGAATTTCTATGCTACACAAAATCTGTAATGCAGTATGGAGGTCTTGTGAGTGGCCAACTCACTGGGTGCACTCTAATATACTTCCGCTCTACAAGAAGGGATCAGTGAGAAACTGCAACAATTACAGGACCATCGCTTTAGTATCTCACGCAAGTAAAGTATTGTTGTATATTATAAACAGCCGCCTCAGATCATTCCTGGACTGGCAAATACCGCAAGAACAAGCCGGCTTCGTTAAAGGCAATGTGTGAGATGGCAACACCTATGGTCCATTCTTGAAGAAACTGGAGTACCCAAACAAGTTATACTTATAAAGAAATTATATGAAACCGGCTATGGCACTGTCAGCCTAGGAAATTGCACTTCTGATCCTTTCACATTTAAAAAAGGTGTGCGACAGGACTGTGCTATCTCTCCCATACTGTATAACATTTACGGCGAACACATCATGCGTAGGGCTCTAGAAAATTGGGAAGGTGGCGTAAATATCGGAGGAGTTACAATTTCTAACCTACGATACGCCGATGATACCACCTTGTTCGCATCCACTGAAACTGTAATGGTTGACCTCCTGAACCGCTTAAAGTCAGTAAGTGCAGAATTGAGCCTACTTATTAACATGAGCAAGACGAAAATAATGGTTGTAGATCGATTGAACAGACGCTTTAAGGGAGTACGAAACAGTTGAAGAGTTCCAATATCTAGGCTCAATGATAAACTACAAAGGCAAAAGTGAACCTGAAATTCGTCGACGGATCGGTATGGCCAAAACAGCTATGAACCAGCTCAACAGAATATGGAGAGACAGCAACATTCGCAGGAAAACAAAAATTCACGTAGTACGCACGCTTGTTTTTTCCATTTTCTATTTTACATATAGGAAGCGAATTGACGCCTTCGAAATGTGGTGCTGGAGACGTTTATTAAGAATACCTTGGATAGCCAAAAGAACCAATGTGTCGATACTGAGACAGCTCAATCTGGAACGATCCAAATGTCTGGCTTCTATTTGCCTACACCGAATACTCCAATATTTTGGACATATCGCGCGCAGAAATCCCAGTAATATGGAAAGCATAATTGTAACAGGCAAAATAGAAGGCAAAAGACCGAGAGGGAGGAGTCCGAAACGCTGGTCTGACCAGGAGTCGGAACAGCTGGAAACTCCTGTTAACGTCGCACTCCGCCAAGCCGATGACCGTGGCAGATGGAGGAAAACCATCAACAGTGTTCTTGCACGGAATCACGATCCTCAACTATGGGGGAACGATTGAGGAGGAGGAGGACCTATATCAGAAGAAGATTGAAGTAGCGCCGGATTTTTTTTGTGACGGAATAATTGAGGAGCATGGGAATGTTATGAGGAGAGATGAAAGTCATGTTACGAGATGATATGCATATGGAAGCATATGCTGATAGAGCTTCTTACACACAATCCATCCGGAAAGATGGATGGATGGTGTGTAAGAAAGATGTAAGATGACATGAGTAAGGAGTTTAGTGTTGAGATGACGAGTGACAGAGGGAAAAATTGGGAGAACACATTATTAGCCGACCCCACGTAACGTCGGATAACAGCAAGAAACAGAAGAATAGGCTAGATACCTAAAAATTCGAATTAGTCCGTCATTTAAATGATCAAAAAATATTGGACACGTATTTTTTATTTTGTCAATTAAACTAAAAATAGCGTGTTAAAGTTCAGCGTGACGTCACGGTTAAGTACACTTTTTACATACAAGCGACGTCACGAGCCCCTACACCCGAACTTTGACGCTCTTTAACTTTGTTAATTTCTATTGAAATCATGTATAAATAAAAAATACGTGTCCAATATTTTTTTTTAATCTAACTGACGAACTAATTAGTTTTTTTATTTTTTTACCCAGTCATCATCCCTATTCCTAGTAGATTTACGTCTTGATCATATTTATCGAGGATACGATACTGAAGATATTCATAATGGCAAAAAATTTGTGACATAATTTGTTTTTTATATTTTAACACTATTTACAGTATCTATCTTGTGATACTGTAAATAGAATATTGAATCTTGTTATATTGTTTAAGAATGTGTTTCTACCTACATAGAAGTCTTTTATATCTAAAAAATCTAACCAACAATAAAAGAAACAATAAAACCTTAAAAGCCAAGAAAACTCAGTGGATACGTTATCGCAAGGTCACAGGCCACGTTTTGTTAAACCTGATCAATTTTCAGCAAATCATTGTAGGTATAGGTACTACGTTATGACTTATGAGTTATGTGTAAGTATAAGCTTCCGCTCGCGGCTTCGCTCACGTGCTACCCAGATAAAAGTAGCTTTCGAATATTTTCACGTCCAATTTCAAACTTTATTTTCTGTTAGAAAGGGTCTATTACAGGGTCTGGTTGAGACCTGATGATTAGAAAAATCATCGAATAATGAATTGGAGCATTAAAATCTTTAGTTCACATTCACAAATACTAAACTAGGTACCTAGTTTCTAGTTTAGTGTTTGTGGGTGGGTGTTTTTTTAGTGGTTTGTACTAGGTACTTACTTTAGTTGAGGTTACTCTGAAGTAGGTAATTTTTCTAAAAATTAAATGAGGCAAATTCTGGTAATCTTTGAAGGAGATCTATGTTCAGCGAGTGGACTTCTTACTAAAAAGCAAATCATTATTAGCTAGGTACGTCAATTGTACTGATTTCGATGATTTTATTTATATGCATTTAAAATAAAATTTTAGTATTTTTAAACCAATGTTTTCATTATTGTATACAAAATCTAAATACTTGGGTTTCACAAATAAATATTCAATTATGTACGAACGTATGTATTTATTTATATGGCTCCATTACCTAAAGATAAAAAAAATATGTCTTCGATTCTCTCCTTGTCTGCCTTTCTGTTCGTCACCGTTCGACCATACGCACTTGATGTGTTACGTATGACGCGCGACGGTAAGTACGTTATAGTAATATATTGTTTGCCTATGTATTTGTTATGTATCTAGTAACATGCTAACTAATCTTATAAATTCGAAAGTGAGTTTGTTTGTTACATTTTCACGCATCGATTATAAGTTTCGTAAAAACATTGTCAGAGGCACAGAAAAGGATATAGGACATTTATCCAGAAAGTACAGTTCTTGTGAGGTAGAATTTTTTTTCTCAACGCGGACGAAAGATAGCAAGAATTATAGTTTAATAAATTGGTTAGGTAAGTGTGCATGGAATTTTATAAAGACAAAAAGTATCCTTGGTTCCTAAAAAAATATCGGCTATATTTTTCTCTTGGATCTGATTAGTACTAAGAAAAGTAAGGTTCTTGTTAGTCTAGTATCTTATCTCAGTACCTACGTAGATAAGTAGCAAAATTTTAAAATGGGGATTTTGTTTTCGTGGATCCTAAAAGGGTTATGTAGGTCTTTAAAATCTTATGCACATGACTCAACTATTTACCTCTCGATGTTCGTCCGTTTTATGTACATCATAAACATTTGCCTTTATCGGTTCGGAAATAAATGTATCACTTTATCCTTGCCAAAGTCAGTGTGAACTTGAAACAGAAAAACACACATCCCAGCTCATTGTTGCGGTCGGTCACTTTGACAAGGAAATGGTGCATTTGCAATCTTCGCCGGTAGGTATCACAATGAGTATAATAAGTGTCGATCTTGCTCGTATGGCCGAGGGCGCAGCGCCGGTCGTCTCAAGATCAAGGTCGCGCGGCAGACGCGCGGCAAGGTCACCCCTCCCTCGCGCCTCTCACACGCGCAAATATTTGCGACCGTCTGTCCTCCGCGACCGATACGCCGAGGTCAGCCCGCCAACAGACCTTGAAGCAATATTATCCGACCTCTCCTGTTTGAAAGACGAACCTGTATTTTATCGGTCATTTATGATATCATTACATACTGACTTTGACTGGTGATGGGCGGACAATACCTACTTGCACTATAAAATTACAAATATACATACCTAATATAAAACTTAAATTTAAAAAAATTGTGTAACTACGTAATACCATTTTATTCCTTCCAAAGACATCAACGCATAACGCAATTAGAGGCTGCTCTGCTATAGTAAAAAAAAAACAGAGCCCATTTTTTTATCTTCGACGAAGTACCGATATATTTTTTCTAATCTAATTACCAACAGATATTTTCTATCCAAAATACTATACATCAGTGTAATCTGATGGCCAGATCCATCAATTGTCAGTTACCTGTTAGATAATTTAAACAATGAACTCGTAAGTCCATACATTTTCAAATTTATCCAATGGATAATTACTTATCGTATCGTAACTTGGGTATCTGACAATTTAAAAAAATTATGGATGCTTTAGGTTAGGATGACTTGTTCGCTTAAGTGCCTTATGATCCCAGAGCGGCCCGGCTAAACCACTGTAGTAATTGCTCACGAAACTCGGGGGTTAAAATACGTTTTAGCATACGTGGAACCGTGGCCTGGCTTAGGTACTTCGTTTGGCTTAGGTACACTATATGGATGGGTGACCGTTTAGTGTCATGTAGATCTGAGCGATGTAGGTCCCCGCTTTTTCAGTCGCTAAGCCATGTCTGAGGACTACGGGCGTCCTAAAAACTCCGACACCAGAGCTGGCCACTAGGTCATAACAAGACGAAGAAAAAGCATGCGTGTATTCGGTTCCACCATTCCAACTAGACAGAGAACTACTGCAGGAATGTTAATATTAAATTATCTTATATATGCCTCTTGAAAGTCAGTACACGTGTGTCTACTGTAATAATTGGACAGTTAGTACCTATCTTGTCAACTCATCAGAGGAATTAGAGTCCAGGAAAGACGTGTCTAAAGGTTAATGCCGGTAATTGATTCAAATGTATTTTGGCTCCGGATGTCAATTTAGTTGGTCTACATAGCAGCTTGTTAGGCTAGTTTCAAGAGCTTTGTAATGGGGTTAAGTAGAGCTCAGGGTCGTCTTTTCAAAGAGGTTTAACCAAATTCACTTGATTGTCACGTGCATAACACATTGTCTACACTCACAAACGTCACAACACTTAATCACATGCAATTAAAATACCTTGAGTTTAACTTATTCTACGCGCCGCGGCTCCACTTGTGTTTGTTATTTTTCTATTCCTCTGAAACTTTTTCTGGACTTTATGTACCCTATGTCCTTTTCTGTAACTCTGAAAACGTGTATGCGACAGCGTAACAAACAAACAAACTCAATATCGAATTTATAATATTAGTTAGTAGTTAGGAATGATTTAAGGGTAGTAAGCCTTTGAGCTTCGAGCAAAATTAAATTTTGCTCAAAACCGTAGTCTTATTTTATCATCATCATCATCAACAACAATCCATTGAAGTCCACTCGCTGAACTATTTGGGGACTATTTAAAAAAAAATCGACCTATTTGTCTTGTTGATAATTCTCATAAAGGTGTTTTGATCTTAACCTATATATAACCTTCTGCAATGTAGCTAATTCTGGTAAACAGCCAAGTAAAAGCGTCATGTTTTCAAACGTGTTTATTTGGCTGTGCGCTATGCACTTGATATTTACCTATTATTCTATATGTTTTAACTTCCTAACATAGAAAATAAACATTGATTTGGCAATGAATAGGGTGTTTTGGTTTTTCTGTGTGATCATTAAAGTAATTATTTTGTGTTATATTAATATATTTTGTCGATGAATAAACGTGAGTAAAACTTATCATCATTTATTTAAGAGCTGTGCTCTTGTCGGCGCAACTGATGCAGCTCCCTCCATTTGACTTTCTTTCTTAACTTCCCGATACGACATGGTAGCGATTATAATTTCCTTGGTCTTCTCCTAACGTTTCTTTTCTTCTTCTTTTCCCTCACAAACACATGCTACATATTACGCGCTGTCATGTCGTATAAGGTGCTCAAACATATCAATTTAGCTCTTTCTTCTTTGACTCTACACAAAACTTCTAAATTAATATTTTTCCATCTACCTAAACTTATAAACTGATCTAATCCTAAGCATTTTAGATAGTAAGTTTGTAAAAAATCTTATATCTGAATAAATTATTACATTACATTACATTAAGTTATTCTTTCCATTATAATTTTCAGAGTTACCAAGGTACTCATAGTTAGAAATAATTTTAACATAATGTATCTATAGGATAACACCAGATAACACTAGGAAACAATACAATGCTATATATTCTATGTTTTTAACTAATCAAGAAGACATAGACATGACATGACGACCTCAGTGGCGCAGCGAGCGAAGGTCCGTCTAAGACGCAGAATGCTGTGGGTTCGATTCCCGCGGGACAAATGTCTGAATTTTCTGCAGATAAGATATTTAAAAGATATAATATTTAGTACAAATTCCGTCAACTCTCTCTGATGAGTTTAATAAAAACTCAACAGAAATTCGACAATGTTTCGCCTTCCCCATCAGGCATCAGGAAACGATAGACTCGCTTTCCGTCTTCGGCACTCCGCAGAACTTCTCAGACGTGTTGCTTCGTCGAGGGCCAAACAGAAAGTCCATCATATCTCATAAGTCATATCTGCAGATAGTTACTCGGGTCTGGGTGCGGTTTAAGTATAATAAAGTATCTATTTACAAAAAAAAATATTAAGTAGTGTATGGTCATGTGGTTCCTAGAATACAAGCTCGGCTTAGTTTGGGGCTACATGATGATGCGTGAGTGTCCAGCATTATTTATTTTATTATTATTTATATGGACAAATTTTACAATGCTTTAATTCTACGTGTAATTATTGAGACATGATTTGCATAGCATAATATATTTTACTGTTACTACTGTTATATTATTATATTGAATAAGCATAGTAGACACTGTAGGCAAATCAGCAGCAGAGTTTCTTGCCAATTCTTCTCTGTGTGGTCGCGTTATGTGGTGTAAATTACAAGAATTGACGATTCAAAGTGCACTGTAATGTTCGTACTGAATAAAGAGGTTTTCACTTTCACTTTCAATCCAATGCATTTACTTTGTTTAAAACGAACGTCTTTAGACATAGGTACTCAAGGATTGATGGAAAAAACAATGAATATCCCTTTGATACGTTAAGGTCGCTTCAGAAACATATCACACTATTATTATAAATGTTAAAGTTTTGTGAGCGTGTTCGTCTATTTGTGATTATTTTTGTTCCTACCCGTCTCCGTAACGGCTGAAGGGATTCTAATGACCTATACCTATCTACACAATAACATAATTGTAAACATAAAGCTAGTCCTTCCTACTAATACAAAAGGAGAATGTTTGTATGTGTGTGTGTGTGAAATGTTTGTCCCTCTTTCAGGCAAAACGACGGAACAGATTGAGCTGAAATTATGCACATAGTTATGTTATTCTAAACCTGGAATAACATATTTTATTATTTTATTATTTGGGTGTTTTCTATGTATAATATGTACGTATTATAAAAATATATATGTAAGTAGATTATCAGTCATGTGGTTCCCATAATAATGGGACTATATGATGCTGTGTGATAGTGTCTAGCATTATTTATCTATTCAAATAAAATAAAATCGCTTAAAACATTCATGTTTTTTTACAAAGGGCTTAAATTATATCTGTAATACGTAAAATGAAGTATTAACATGAATCCTGTTATGGCATAGCAAAATTTTGGTAATTACTAGATAGCGTAGTATAATAAATTTCTTACAAACAAAAATACTTAATAAATCTTAAATTGACCAAAAAAGAAACAAAATAAGTTGGTAAGTAAATGTAAGTAACTACTAATCTTAATCAAAGAACTCTTGCAAAAGAAAAAAGTATCTTGTAGAAGTAAGTAACAAATAAAATCATAAATGTATTAAATGTTTAGCTACCTTCTAAAATGTGTAGGTAAGAAAGAATAGGAATCAAAATTTAAGATGTTTTTTGCGTTACTATGTGCAGGGAATGAGCGTATATTTTGGAATATACATATGTCCTTAAAAAAACTCAGATTTTCAAGCTTGGCAAAAAAATAGAAATTATTAAGAGTATTGGTACTTAAATTTCCATTATTTTGGTAACAAAAAACTTACATAACATACATAATGCCTTAAAGTATGTTATAATAATCCTCTAAATTATAACTAACATGAGAATTTTAACATAAATAAATTTTCAAAATTCAAAATTTAAGCTAGGTAAATTTGCCTTTGTTTGAATGGGACGGCATCCTCGTGTCTGCGTCTGGGTTGGTATATAGGTACTAGCGGCATTGGGGCCAAGGTTCCTATGAATTATGGAGTAATATGGTATTATTCGGGCGCGATGTATGTCACTGGTCTGATTTCACGGCCGTAGCGTTTAATAATACCCGCTGAAGGTTCCGTTCGACATCAGGAGGTCACTTCTCCCACGAACCATTTCCGGTTGCATTGTGTCTGGTTATTTGAGAATAGTTGCAATGACGATAATAACCAAGAATAGTGGTAAAATATATTACTTTCTTGCTCTACGCAGAGTAAGTAAGTAGGTGAATTTAAAATAGATTGAGAAAATAATTGTTTTGGTCTAATTTTTTGTATTTTGAAACGAACTGGTTTCAATCGTAAGGTTTTATCGGGAAGATGGTCTCACCGAAAAAACTGCGGTGACTATGACCGCAACATCATACACTTGTTTTTATTTCCCATTTCCTTGTTTTTATTTTTCTGAATGTAGTACGTAAGCACCTTATAATATGTCGACTAACATTTATCTAATTTTTAATTATTTTTCTAAAGTCGGTCATTGATCAAACATAACTAACAAAATTTCAAAAAATTGTAGGACAGTAGCAAACTAGGACATATTCATATGAAAGGCGAGCGCTCACGGCAACGCGGCAGCAGTCAAATGAGGTCAGTGGAACGTGAGGCATTACACTTGACCTCTTTCTGCCGAGTCCTTACCTCCGCCAGACCTTCACACTTTTTACAATGCTTTTACGAGCTAGGTCGGGCCAATTAAGTTTCGTCGAACGCCAGCCGTAACAATGACGCCCCCGTTCAGAAGACAGATGCATGTTGTTGCCGATGTTGCCAGCTTCTAGCTAGAGTTCGTGAGTTTTCATGCTTTTGTGGCCTCCTTTTTCATGCTGATAATTTAACTCAAACCAAGTTGCAGAAATATTTAAAGATCGCCACTCAATTTGGCCGGTTAAGGAATATTTTATAAAAAAAACTCTAGCTTCCGCCTACGCCTTTGCTCGCGTGGTGCCCGGATAAAAAGTAGCCTATATATTACTAGTTTTCGCAGCTGTGGTTGTATGGTAACCGTATGAAATGACCGCAAGTCTAAAACTACATCAAGTGCAATTTCAGCTCAATCCGTTTAATAATTTAGGTTCGAAGAAGAAACAAACATACATCTTCACATGTCACACCTTTTCCTACAAAGTTTCGCTTTATAAGACGTTACTTATATGTAAATATTTTTTTATTCAGGGTAATAAAACGTCTAAAGTAGGTAGTAAAGGTAATAAGTATAAAGTACCTATGTTATAAAGTAGGTGGTATGTCTGACATAAGCAAACTTTTTACTTATTTTATAAAAAAAAACAAGTAAAACAATTTTTTCAAATAAAGAATTGCTATGAAATTTGTGAGATCTAGTAGTAAAAATTACATTTATGTTTACATTAGCTGGCAACAATGCCGTTACCAATGCTGCCCTCGATTTGACGGCAGATGCAGCGAGCCGGCTGTGGCGCAGAACCATAAATAGTTACTATGCAAGCTGTGGCCCTACGGCCGCACACTCTTGACACACATTCGCTCAATGCCTATTGATATTTGTTTCTTTTTAGTTGACCGTGATACGAATGTTAAAATAATGTTTATGTATTGATTGTATACAATTATGAGTGTTGGCACTGACAGCTAATAGATGATTTGGCATGCTAACCACATTTTTATTTACTTTATATAGAGAACAACGGTCTTAAGTTTTTCCATATTTTTGTAAGCTAGTAAGACAATTTGAATTTATTATCAATATATACCTATACCTAGTTTCACGAACATTAAATATAATTTATCATTTAGCTTTTTCACACAATTTAAGTCAAGTTTCAAAATCTGTATTGCACAAAAGTCATGAAGCAAACGTCAAACGTCCATAAGCATGATAAAGAAGAGAAATAGATGGAAGTCTTAAAATTCACTATGCTCTGAACATCAACTCATACGCTGATCTCTACTTTTTATGTCCATATATCATTTGCTAGGGATGTATACTTTATCCCAATGCGACAATTCGTACCAGGGTATTTCAATGAAACTGCATATCAATATATTCGAGCGCCCTGGTACGTTTTTCTTTTTGAACTCATTTGAAGTCGCATTGAGAGAAGTATGCATCCCTTTCTAGCTGATATTTTTTGACATATGAAAGTAGAGATTAGCCGTATGAGTTGAGGCTCAGAGCATGAATGAATTTTTTAAATTTCTTCTAGATAAGCTTTAGTCACAGTTCTTTGGTAGGTAGGTACCTAATATTTATTATGTTCTTGTTTTTTTGGGTTACTTGTAGTAAAGAGAATATGTAGGATGTAGGTTTAATATGTAAGAAAACGTACATATATCGCAATAATTAGTCACTTCTATATATCTTCTCTTCTGAAAGTATAAAACAATGTCGTTTTACGTGTTTGTCTACTTATTTTATTTGTCACTCGAGCGCAAACTACAGATTTTGATATTTTTTTAAATGATCATTTAGAGAATTTCTTTCGAAAAGTTTAAAAGTTGTACTCCGTGTATTATGCTATTATAATAAAGGTACAGTTGACGTTTTGAATTTGGTTACACTTATGAATGTATGGCCGGATATTTGCAATTCAATAGATTGTACAAAGTATGGTCTAACTTAGTGAGTTGTATACGTTCTCTTATATCTAACACATCAGTTCCTAGTAAACAAGGTCACGGTGACCTTGTCATTTGTATTTTTATTATTTTGCAAAAATAAGAGCACAAAGACAAACAAGGAAGTCGGCAGTCGCTGAGCGTCGGTCGATTGCTTGAGTCTGAACTCTTGAGAGATGTGATTAACAAGTAGGCCTTTATAAGTATGAACAGTAAGCAGGCATTTGTGATTATCATAAATTATAAATGAACACGTATAATAAAAAAAATATTTATTTATTGTATTTTATTAATAATAACGGCCAATGACCACTTAAACTAATAAAAATTTTAAAATAAATATTTTAACTAAATTCTGAAATCCAATACCTAACTTAAATACAATATCCACTAAAATTAAGATAACTATATGTCAGCCTCGCATAACCTCAAACAATTGCCGTGCGTAACGTGTGAAAACAGCTCGAACGATTCAATTTTTTTTTGTTCCTTGATTCGTTTATGAAAAAGAAAATAAAGAAAAACCTAAAAGAACATTCATAAAATGGATTTGTATCGGAATTGCCACTCTGGATTATTACAAATCAATTTTAAGCGGGTACGAAGTTCACCGGGTCGTTTTTATAAAAGTGCTGTAATTTAAACTACCTTCGTGCACTTGTAATACGTACTCAGGGAAAGATTATATTTTAAGATATTAAGATTACGAAGTATGGGAGTACGAAATTTTGTGTTTTGTTTAGTGCAATTGGTCGAATTTTATGCTGTCAATTTCATTAAATCGGTGTTTTGTGACTGTCACATTACGAATTTCGTGCCGTTTCGGTTTTCGTTCGATTACGAGTATCAACCGCATGAAACGAAACAACAAATTTCGTACTCCCGCGAATTATAGTAGACTCCCTTTAACAGTCGTCAGTCAGGTATATAAAAAGTTGTTACCTACCTACAAAAATAGTTACACAGTTCATCATTTTTATGCGCTCTAAAAATTATGACTCTGTCTTGAACTGTGTGGATTGTGTTTGTGCTGTTGGTACCTACTCATGATCTGTTCAGGGTCAACATCAGTGACGTACGAGTACGTACCGTTTACAACACATGTGAGCTACAAGTGCGGGGTAACTAACGCCACTTTTAGATGGGAACGTATGGAGCTGCGCCTCTACGCAATACGTACATAGGACTCCAGGATGCAATATACTAAACCTACACAATCTTTTGTATAATTTTATTTAATATATATAATAATAATAATATAGCACATGCATATTTTGACGACTAGCGAAAGCTATTTTCAAGATTACTTACTCATACTTTTTTTTCCCATAGTCAGAATGTGTTTTGAGGACTTTATTTTTCAAGTGATTCTTACATGTCCTTCGCTCTGTGTATTGCCTTTTCTCTGCTGTGAATTGAGGGAGGTAAGATAGCCTATTTCAATCAATTAGTATTCTGTAACAAAATGTTTTTATATTACTTAATTATTTATCTCAAACTTCAGGTTTTAGGTAATCATACATTTCCTATTAATTGAAAAGCTTTGTAGAGTAACTACTGACTGAGTATTGCTTTGTTATCTTTATCAGCATAAATACCAAAATTTTTGCAATAATCATTTTTTTAGATACCGTTTTGCCAATGGCGGCGGTAAATAGATAAATCCCACTTTTTTGCGATAAGACTGCAACGCACATCTACTTCGTTAAGCACACAATATTTGCTTACACTATTGAAAAAATGCTTAGATTTTTGGGTACAATATCAAGATTTCGTGGTAAAATAAATAGGTTACGGGTATGCTATCTGCTTTCAGATAAACGATATTGCGAACATTTGTAACGTGTGACAAAGGACTCAAAGAGTTTATTCCAGGAATAATGTAAGTTATATATTTATACACTAACACAGCACAATGCAAGCTTTGTTATATTCCACAAAGTCGATGCTGTTTGCTTACTTGTTTCCAATAACTTTGTATTGTTAAATGATTGTCAGTTTAATCTGTAAATATTATACATATTATTGTCAGTGATATTTTGGTACAAATACAAATACGCAAATAACATACAAAAAATTAATAACAGAAAAACTGGACGAATATTAGAAACCTCATCTTTCAAAGTAAAGGATTATTTTAGTTTTGTTTTTAATTATTTTCAGTTAAAGAATTCTAAGAAAGGTATAATCAGTTTATTTTAAGGATTCTACCTTCGAGTAGGTATGAGGTGGGTCTCTGCTCACGTAACCTAACCTTTCCCAGAAACCCGCCCACGGTGCATCGTGTTTAAGTTATAAATTGGATAACTCAGGTATTATTCTAAAAAAACATGCATTTTTTGATACTATTCCTAACATAAAACTGGCAAGTAATTGCTGTAAAATGTATTCATCAATAAAATTCCAAGGCGAATTGTTATTGTTGTCATAAATGACGTCAATTAAAAATTTCTTACCGTGTGTTTCCACTAGTCAATAAACAATGTTTAAAAAAATCAGTTCGATTTACTGATTTTTCAGTCACACAACTGATCATTCTATTATTAGTCTATTTTCTTGATACATACCTATCTTGTGAAAACACGACTCTTGACAAAACGTAAACGATCAACGAGTCAGGTTGACCTTTGTTATTTCAGTGGAAACGCTCTGTTACATGGAAAAAGTGATCCGTTCTCTCATTTTCAATTCTTGGATTATGAAAAACCAAAGTGATGATGATGATGAATGATAGGTACCCTGAAATCCGATTCAGATGTCCCGTTTTCAATCTCGGCAGTACGCCTGAGTACTCCAATATATTTTTCGTTTCGTAAAAATGTGCGTCAATAGGTACCATGTGCTCAAAACGGTAAAGGAAAACATCGTGAGGATATTCGCGGTTTAGTCAGCTCCAAACGTATTAGCCATCACCTTTCCTGAGAGTAAGGCGACTAGTATGAGGGGCGGTATTGTAAGTCCTACTCCATATAACATATCCGAGGTACTATAGAGCGTCCCGGTCAGTGAGTAAATGTCATCACTTGACGCTGTATAAATAAAACATCTCAGATGATGCAAAGCCCTGAGTTGCATCTTTCCATCGCAAATATTAAATATGTGAGCGGGTTAGGATTGGGAGTGGAAATGGCAGTAACAGTGGAAATGGGAGTGGTTAAGTTGGTAAGTTATCTTATGCGCACTTTAGGTCGTGCGTTCTTAGTATTTATTTTCTATACATAATAGTTTTGATATTTCACAACTGTTGGACTTTCAGGGATTTTCATTGGTACCTAAGTTAGGTGCGTACATATTTAGGGTTCCACGAAAATCATATTCTGAATTTCCGGGTGGGTCAGCTAGTCGCAACTAAAGTTGAAAGGCCTATTAGACCACGCCACGCATTATTTAGTCTGTGTTAGTAAGACTGTCTGTCTTACTGACTAATTAGTCAAGCCTAAGACCGATTTAGTGGCCTACTCTTAAATACTATTCTAAGGTTAAGACAGTCTTACTAAGACAGACTGAATACCGCGTGGTATAATAAGCCTTTTTGTATCTCTCAGCCGCAAGACCTTTCAAACGTGTATTGTACGATGCGACAACCTCATCCTATGAGTAAATGCGTGAGGTAAATAAGGCAATGTCATAGAATAAGTAACAGTAGGTAACGCGGCGAGAGGCAACAAGTGTCTGATAAGGCGGGGGCGCCGTGCTGGTGCTCTATCGTTCAAGATTAAGGTCGAACCTTACCGAGCAGGCTATTATGTTAATCATCATGCTACACACACCTACATAGTGAAAGGAAATGTCCTCTACGCTTTACGTATCGCATGCATGCGTTCATTGATGCGGATATTTTTGGTATTCACACCAACTGTAAATGATTCTGATTGACGACGGCATCATCTCCATCAACATCAACATATGACGACATATTTTATTTATTTGGTGCATACATCGAGATATTTATACTTAGAGTGGAAAACGTGGAAAAAAGTGTCTGCACCAAAATTCTGCGCACGCTGTCAATTGCGCGGACTTTTAAACACTTTACAAGCAACATAAGGTCTAAATTAGTGCAAGTTTGGCATTTTGATGTTTATTTATGTCAAATACGCTTGGACGATTTTTGACAGTTTTCACAAGACTGTCACTCTATAGAGTTCTTTTTATTTATCTCGATGGGTTGTTTGTTTATTGTTTCTAATACTTTCTATTTTAAACTGTTAAATTAACTGTATGTACTACACATAGGTACCTATGTAACCGGCACTCTTTATCGCTGAAACTCATGTTTCTTATCATCACCTATAGCAGTCCAGAGCTGGACACTCCTAATGATGCTGGGCATGCGGTTCGGCAGGCCACAGCTTAAAACTAATTATAATTTATTCAGGCAAGTCACTTCGTCCCTTATAATCTAGATTTTAAGCAAAGGACAGCTATGTCCTGTATGTCAGCTTAGAGATAAATTTCGTGAAAATCTATCGTCAATAATTCAATGTCTTTTCTTTGACGGAAAACTGAAAAATCTTTATGACAGATCTGAAATATTATTTATATATTTACCACATTTTACCTATTTAGATCCAGACATACTTATATTGTAAAACTTTATCTAATAAAACAAATTTATAAAAGACAAAGCGCATTGTCCTGGTCCAATCAACATTGATATATACTGTTACTATTTATCTCAATGCCAGTCACCGTTCGAAAAGTTTCCGATTTGAATCCGTCAGTGACGATTGAGCCGGAGTTTAGTATAGTGTCGTGTTGTAGCGTTTTTCAGAATCGTTTTTCAGAATCAGAAGCTTTTGAGATCCAAGAAACACGTATTAATCGAAATAGAATCAAACAAAAAGACGACGGATTCGAATCGGAATCTTTACAAATGCTTGAAAATATAAGCTGGATGATATATCGATAGACATAGAATGTTAGTTACTTTTAACATTGCACACCTGTCCATTTATAAAAAAAACATTATCTTTAATAATGAGGTATGCTAATAATTTCAGTAAACGTATTTGATTAAACACTGTAGGTAGTTCACACCAACTTATCGTTTATTATCACCAAGATGTTGGGTGTTCGATGGACAACCTATGCGTTAGCCAACCTTACGTTGCAAACTGTTAGTACTTTAGCGATTGTTTACACATTCAATGAAAACAGTCCAGTTGCTGTATTTATAAAACAGTTTTGCGTAAGAGACCGAGAACAATGGCATGGGTGAATATTGCCATAATACCAGCGGACTGTACGACTCATGTGTGGCTGTTACGCGTGTTTCTGCGAAATACATCTAATCATGACATCATGCACATTGCTCTCCTTTTTAAGTTCTTATGCTTATCTTAGAGATTTAATGTTGTGTGAATAAATCCGGCATTTTTTTATTTATGGTATAAACTGGTGATTAACCTGATGTGGAAGTTTTCAGACAAACTTCCGTTGAAGTACAAAAAAAAAAAAATATGCTAACATATGATTTTGAAAAAGTGATTGTTAAAATAATGATAATTTAGAACTCCATGCATTTTGCGAGACTTTTTTGAGGTTCATAAGAATTTTCTACTAAATTATAACCACTAGTGTATACATTTTAGCATTCATAGAAATTACTCGTAAAATTTACGTCATCTCGTTGATTGAAGTGCCTGGGAAGTGAGTCAGGGCATCGCGCGGCGAAGACGTTCTAGCAAAACCATTAACTACCACATGACTAAACTCGTTATGTCACATAATGTAAGACCACTTCCGTGCATAATTCGCAATATTTGCCACTCATTTTTTTAAACAAAGATTATATTAGACCTTCAGTCTTTTCCGCGATTCTTCTAATCTTATTATGTACAATGATAACATTTGCTTATTACAAATACGAGTGGTATATGTGACTTTAAATAATGTTCTAGGTATAAGGTGCCTAATACAGGTAATTAAAATTATGAAAAAATCTCGCTTAAATGCTGTAACAAAAAATTATAGTTGTTTATTTTCAATAGAACAGATCGTAAAAGCACATCCACTTGCGCGGGCGGAGGGAAGCGAGGTGTGTGCGTCGTTGCTGAATATATTTTTCGCACACACAAGGTCGAGGCTAAATTGCTTGACTTCCTAGATCGGTATTCGGCAGCGACCTCGCTCGCTACAGCCGCCGCCGCCCGCCCGGCCGACCCTCTAACCGCCTGAAACCAATACCACTGTGCTTACACATCATTATTTTGCTTAAGTCTTTATGTAGGTACATATATATTTATATTTTCATTTCTTCTCATTTTTATTTGCAAAGTGTACCTCAAACTAAACAATTCTTTCAAAACCGCTTCCTACACGGATGATATCACAATTATTCCAGTCTTTGTAAACATAAAAAATTCTAGATAATTCATGACTGTAAAGTATTTGCTTTTATCTATAGTTTTTATCTGATACTGTGCAAAAATATGTTCTGGTTGGCAGTTCCTCATCACGTTGTATCTACGCAACACTCGCGAAATGTATGCGGATAAAAATATCCAGGGTCAGGCTCAAGGTCTTGCTGCTTTTCTGATTAGGAGTATGCCGATAAAAAACACACATGCGGCTAATGAAATATCGATCCTTTACTGACCACATAAGTCGCAATTCAGTTTGCACATGATGCAGGAACAATAACTGTAATACCGCTGATTTCTTGCTTCTCAAGGCTATATTCTAGAAATCTACTATGTAATTAGATAGCACTATACGTTACTATGAAGGTTTTAATGTAAATATTTAAGTTGTTCTTTCCAAATGTTATGCAACAAGGAGTTTTTATCCTACAGAAGGACTTAATGTAAAGTGGTAGTATTTTTTATATTCTATGATAAAAAATATTGTTTAAATTTAAAGGATGTGTAATAAATATGGAATTTTAAATTACTTCCTTAAAAAAATATTAAAATATAAGTGAATTTCATTAAACATCATTACATGAGGGCGGGGTCATTTTATCATCACTGACTCTACCATACTCCGAAAAGTTAAACTTACGTATCTTGTTAGATCATCATCATCATAGGCCTTTAACATCTATAAAAGATGATTTAAGCAGCGTCCTACAAGGTTCGGCACTTACGAATGTGACTTGTAAGGCCGATACGGGAGCGACAGCTTGACCGCATAAGTCACTTGTTAGATAATGCAGTTAAAATTAATAATTACAAGTAACATTATATAATAAAATATATATAAATAATGTGGGACGTAATCACACAACATCATGTAGCCCCAAACTAAGCAGAGCTTGTATTATGGAAACCACATGATTGATATACTATACATATACTTTTTTTTGTAAATACATACATATCATACATAGAAAACACCCAGACCCGAGACAAATATCTACAGAACATGCAAACATTTGTCCCGCAGCGGGAATCGAACCCGAAAATTATATAATAATAATATAAGCCTTTATTCAGATATCATTTTGCATTAATTTGACTTTTGTATTGAAGACTCTTGTGTGTCTATGATATCGACAACTTTGTCTGTTTACCGAAGTTTGGCAAAAGCGTTCTCCATTTTTTTCCACTCAGTTCCGTAAGTTTCATCTGTCACTTTCCTAGTCTATGTTTTACCTGCTATGCTAATTCATATTCCCACCTTCAAAACTGTCATCCTCGTTTCCTTTTTCTATTTCTTAGGTACCAAAACAAAATGTTTTTGGGGCTCTTTCAATGCCTCTACCATTTCCACTTAAGTTTTCGTGTTTTCGTTGTTACTCATGTTTATTTTCGTACGTTTTGTTACTTATTCTGTTCGATTTAAATATCTCCAACAAACTCACAAGCTTACTATTAAGATAATGGATATTTTGGGATATTTTTTCATACAAGTAACAGAATAGTCAATTTGAACCACCTTTAATCAAGAGTAAGTATGTAAAGTAGGTAAGCAGATACCAAAACTTTATGGAAGTAGTACACATAAGTTAAGCAAACGTATCCAAGGACAACTTAATACGAAATAATAAAAAACAAGCCCTCAATATTTCACTACTCCATTACTATGGGGACAATAGCAAGAGGGAAGAGAAATGGGTGAGGTGAGGAGGGTAGAACTCAAACGGTTTCGGGAGATGGATCACCCTGTGTCGGGCGGGTGCGGGTGCCGGGCGGGCACTGACGGGCGACCTTGCAGTGTGACATTGGCGCGACACGGACGACGCTTCCTGTTATCTCATTTGTGATACTCGTCGCCTCTCGGCCGGCATTAATCATTTATTGGAACAAAGAATGTCCACTCACGGTAATTGTAATTAGCACGCGTTGGCCTTGGATGGCGTATTATCTCGACACCGAGCAGAGACCGCGCTAGGCTTTGTCAGTTACAAAGGGAAGATTGGACGTTAGTTTTGCCTATATTTTGACACAAACCTTGGGTTATAATATATAATATATAGCGATAAAAATAGTGCCTATCGAATAATAATAATACAAAAATACGCAGATTGCATTCACTGTCATCCAGAATTCACCATCCAAAAAGCTTCCCCTTTGCAAATATTATCGATTTTAGCACCCCTCTGTTGGCTTAGTCCCCCTTGAGAGCTGTCCCTACTAGGTATCCCTATGAGAGCCCCTGCCTACTGCGCGGCCGGCCGCTGCCCCTCGATCACATTATAACCTTGTCACACACGTCACAAAGGATTTTAAAAACGAGTGTGGCCCGCAAACTGGTATATTTTCCTCGATCATTGTTTTTGCTATTTATTACTATGATGTTCACGGAAGTAGGAATTTTATTCAACACATTAATCGCCTATTATTTGGATTGATTATTAAATTATAGAATTGAGTAGGTATTGAAAAAGGATTGATACTTTTACGAATACTTACATTGCCATTTTTAATATACTCCATAATATTTCTTATGTACCTCTACCTACCTACTTCCTATGCCTCTTTTACAAATAAGTACCTAACCAGTTTTAAGGCATAGGATAGTAAAACTCTGGAAAAGGAGCAGTGGGATGCTATAGGTTGATGATGATGAAGTACTTACCAAATATGTAGGTATGTAGCCTACCCTTACCTACCTACTAAGTAATTACTAATTACCTGCCATATCTACTTCCGTGTCATCAATTAATGATATTTCAGTGAAAATAGATAACTTTCTTGAACGAACAAGTGGGTATCTAGTTAGGTAGGTACGGTTGGTATCCATAAGCCTGTCTACAGACTATTCTTATAATAGTTAGGGGAATCACTTTTTTAAATTGGTATGTGGTATGGTAGGATATGGTTATGGTGCATTTGCGTACGCCTTAATTTAGTCATTCTATACTACATTATTTCACTTTTCCTTAAAAGTCTAATTTCTAAACTATATATCTACTTACACTGTTTAAAATCTAAACATATACCTGCCTACCTATAAAAATCAGTCGCCGTGCATTAGTTTAACAAAAACTAGAAAATTCATAGACTGTTTATTTGTTTTATTCGCTAAAGAAAATTTGGAAGAACCCAAGGAAACAGCAAGAAAATTAAAATTAAATTAGCAGGTAATTTTATACAAAGTTCACCGAGTCTTCTAGCAATAAAACAAAAGAACATACAAACCATTAAACATTGTAAGAACCAATAAATTATGGGACGGTAGGTACTCTATTTACTAGCCCTAAGGTAAATTGCAAGCCACGTGCCGAAGGTAACGGAATCAGCCAGGTAAATAAAACAATGCGAGGTAGGTTGGTACCTATAGGGCAAAATGAGACGTCACACTAATGAGTGCGCAGTGTGTTCTGCGCAAACATGTTTGCCGCACGCTCACAAAGTTCAAGGCCCGGGGCGTATGACGTACCAACTACAGTTTATTCTGTTCCTTGTTTTGTAAATAGTAACTGCAATTTATTCTGTGTCTGGGGTAACGACAGAGAAACGTTCGGACCTTCCATATGGAGGACACGAGGACAGCTGCCTGTGTTCGACGACATTCACTTAATCAGTTCACAATGTGCAATGTGCATTCATTTGTATTTTTTTTTGTAATATTCTGCTAACCAATAAGATTCATAAGGCACTAATATCAAACTATTATCTACCTACATACAATTTATTTTTGAAATTAATGTTCTTAACTGATGATAAAAAAAATATTATTAAAATGTCGGGCCTAAATCCATCATATCTACATTAAACTTAACATTAACAACACACACGGGAAATTAAAATAAAATAAAATTAAATCGCATATAAGTTACCCTGCTGCTAATAAAACAAAGGTTTTCGCTTAAATTATTAAATTACCTATTCTATGGGTTTTCGATTTGGTTCTTTGTCTCTGCTTTGTTAAGCAAGGATTTATTATTAAAAATCCAGAGTAATCTAAATACTTATTAAAGGTAAGTACCTAAGGATTTTTTTAATGCAGTGATATGTCTGTCCTATAGTTAGTACAGATAACCTGTATTGAGTCGTTTGCAAATCAAGCTCGATGCCCTCAAATAAATGAGGCATAAAATAAGGCTATCGTCCTATTCATGCTGAGCATTATCGTAACCATAACTCACTGCCTTTTAGGGCGCACATGTACTTCCTCCTTAAGTGCACGTGCATATGCGCGAAGTCAGCAGGTGCAATGCACACCACCTGCATGGTAGTTCATCTGCTTCAGTGAAGTATCAGTGACGACAAAATAGTTAATCACGTGAGTCTGATACTAATATCGTCAAAAATAAAATCAAACTACAATATTTACAGAAATTTCCACCTGCGCTACGAACTGCCTACCTAGAGTACATACATATAGCTTAAACTTACACACAAATTTCGTGCATGTGTGACCATATTGAGGGCCAACCGAAAAATTTAAGAAATAATCCTAATTATAATTTGGTAATTTTGTATGGGATTTTTGTGAATTCTAGAATTTCAAGAAGAAAGTCTGTCTGATCAGCTAGTTATTTATATAATAATGACGTGAACTGGGTTACAGCGAGGATATGTAAAAAAAGACAACATTTATATTCTGACGTAATTGCAATAAAACATAAATGCAAACCCTAGAGCACTACCTTAAAATGTTATATACTTCACAATCCTAATCATCTGCACAAGTAGGTCTTTATAGGTCACAATTTCTGATCATATTTAATAGAATAAATATATTTTTTCTATTTGTATCTACTATTTTATATAAAATAAAATTATATATCTTGATAAGTAAGTATTTTATTAATATTATTTGTATATTATAAGTATTTATGTTACCTAGGTGTATGTAATTTTATATGTAGTTTATTTATAAAATAGTTTATTATACAGTTGTAGTTTTAAGTAATTTTAAGATAGAATTATAGCACGCCTACCACAATGTAAAAACAAAACCTGTGTTTTACATTGTGGCTGGTAGAAAATGCTCGTAGCATTAAGCCCACCTTTTTGTAACATTTAATGTGCAATAAAGTATAAATAATAATAATGGTTGAAAATTTAATATATACTAATTTTGTGGAAGTTGATCTCCAAAAAATAAATTAATGTGTTGTTCCAATTCGTAGTATTTTTTGTGTTAGTTTTCTTTCTTAAATAAAAGGCCCGCATACTTTTCACAATGTTGTCCAATTATAGATACAACTATGATTATTAGTTTCAGAAAAAAAACTAATATATCCATACGTATTGAGAAATACATTTTCTCGATATTCTCCATACAAAACGCAAATTTCTCATCTAAGGACCTGATTATTATCTTATCACTGAAGTCGTCCTGAGGTATGTGAGTGAGCAGTCAGTATAGAGACTTGCCAAATGTGGGCAGATTACTCACAGAGTATGACCAGCCAGGTGTGTCGGAATCTGTGACAGATGACACCTTAATTACAAAGAATGGTGCTTCTTGTGTTACTTGTGACCTTCGCTAATTACCTTGTTATGAAGGAACCTTCAAAACATTGTTCTTATTATACTCTAATTGTAATTGTGGCATGTCAAGAAGTATTGTGGTCTTTATAATTATGGTGTCCCAGAATATCCGTACCTATCAATCCGAAAGTCATTATTCTACAAATGAAAAATAACTCCACGGCTTTTGGAATTTGAATGCTTTATGTATAGGACGCGGAGGGAGAACGTTGCCTTCACTTATCCCGATGAAGACTTTCCGAAAGAGTCGAAATGGCGTCGGTGGCATAACTCATGTAATTCAGTTTCAGTAATATTTATGGATTTTGGAAATTTTTACTGGATAAATTCTTTGTTGAAAATCAGCTGTTTTAGGAACTTATTCTGATTCTATGTTTTATGAACGTTTTATAAATACCAGGATTAGCTCTGGCTTCAGACTTAATAAAAAATCACAGTATTTTTGTTAAAATCATTTTTTGATTCATGAAATGTTTCAATAAAGTAGAATCAACATTTTTAATAGAATAGGTACTTTGGCACTTTTGGCACTGGATACTGGGACACTTTTTAAATTAATAATCATCGTAAAAATTATCTGGGTGTATATTTTAGCTTTATTTAGCTTTAAAATGTAAAACAAAAAGGCACAACTACACATTCGAGAAGGCTTTTCTTTCACATATTTCACACACCACGATGCTTCTGACTTCAAAAGTTTTCTAAATTTTTTATGTCGTTTATTATCCTGCAACATCACTAAGGTGGTCCTATACTACAGGATGTAAGAAGACTATTACCGAAAACTAGGAGGTTACAATCAGATCAAAAAAATCGGAAAAAAGGTGGACATAGGGTCAAAAGTTAGAATTTCGCTATGATTTTTTTTTATAAAATAGCTCTTAACATTCCTAACAACTTCTGTTCTGTAATATAAACCTGTAAGATGCGTAGTTTCTGAGAAAATGAATTATTAATTATTTTTTGTATAGAGGAAATCATACTTAATATTTTTTCTCGAATTGGGTCAACTTCTTGCGTGTTTAGTTAGTAATGAGTGGTAGTTCTCATGATATTACAACCCAAAAAAATATAACGCGTTCCCACACTTGCCCATTTGCGAGCTATTTGACATCAAATATTTATTCTAGTTTTTGCTTGAATTTTTGACAGCATTAAATGCATTTTCGTGCACTTGGCTTTATTTTAAATAGTTTTGAAAGGAAATTTGTTCTATAACCCAAGATTTATACTTTTACTGAAGTATGAATCTTGTAATGATCTTTAAAATCATACACAACGTTTGAACTGATTTGTTAGAAGCAATAGACAAACTTGCAGCTCTGAGAAGAGCTGATTAAGGTGCGGGTAGTTAATAGAACTGTTTGAAGTCCATATTTTAGAACTTCAGACATGTTATTGCACTTTGTGTCTGTCTGAAGCAGTGACACTGCTCAGGGAGTAAATCTTGATGAGTTTGCTTTGAAAATTTAGATCTGATTAGGGAAATATAGGTATACAGCTGATCTTACGAATAAATATAGTGCAACCAATTTTTTTACTTGTTTTTTTCTAACACTGAACTGTGAAAGAACTTAGAATATAGTTTTTATCTAAAATGGCTGGTTTCGGTTCATATCTCAATGTGTTATTATGGGAATGTGGAAGTCTTAATAATCTTAAACATCTTAGTGAAGTTATAATTTCTGAAATTCCTTGTAAAGTATCCGAAAGAGACCGTGCAAGAATTGTAGAGTTTTGTCGCATAAATTTATTAGATTATACAATTTATTAGATATAAAAGCTTGTAGCGAGATTGACTCGTGTATCTCATGATGTATTCACCTATTTTATAAAATACATACAATTATTGTATTTTTGTTTATCTAAACCAGTAAATCTCGCGACAAGCTTTTATTATCACTTGCCAGGAAATACTCTGATAATAGGGTTTGACAGAAGGATAATACCCCCAATTACAACTATGCGTCGAATTGCATGCATGATCTCAATGTTATGGTGAATGATGTTTCATAAAATTATTGTATGGAAAACTTTTTTAAATTTTCGTGAAATCTTACGATTTTATTTGGTAAGTTACTTAAGGAAAAGTGTTTCTGTTGGGAAATAGAGTCAATTGATACTCACTTGCTCTTTTGACAAATGTAATTTTCTAGGCCAACTGTACCTTTAAAAAAACCGAAAATGCCATTATTTTTTCCTTTAAAATAAACCTATGGTTTCCTCAAAACAAAACCTTCTAACTACAAAAGAAAAGGTAGCTGCCCTGAATGAGGTAAAATTTTACCCCATCCTGTATATAAAATCTGAGTCTCGGAAACGGCTCCAACGAATTTAATGAAATTTTGTATGCAGGGGGATTTCGGGAGCGATAAATCGATTGCTAGGTTACATTTTTAGGAAACGTCGGCTCGGTCGCGTCCAGGTACCAGTTATTTATGTATTAATTTCATATAAATTGTGTAATTTAATAAATTGATGCTTTTGATTTAATTTAAAGTTTGTTTTATTTTTAGTGCTTTAAATAATAGCTTGTTTTAAAAGTATTTTTTTATAATAATTTATTTTTTATTTTTAGTTATCACTGTATTATTGTACCTTTCATTTATATGTAAACCTATAATAAGCAGTGTATAAAAATAACTAGTCCGCCATCTTAGGCCATCCACCATATTGGATTTAGATTTAAGTCATTTTATTTTTCGTATTTTTCTTACCCTGCAAACCCTTGCATTTGATACCCATGTTGTAAGAGTGCATTAAAATAACTAGTCCGCCATCACATAGCTTACCATGCATTGTCATCCACACCAAACGTGTATACAAGATTTTTACACAATCGGTTTAAGATATCTACTTCAAGAATGAATTGCAAGATTCTACCGTCATATACATTGTTACAATGCTAGTTAAATAAAAGCTTTTAAAAATAGGCACCTGTGCAACTACAAGTAAAAGTCATACATGATATTTTTAGGTCATGTAAGATTTCACGCATGAAGCACACCAAGTAAAGAAAAATTTTCTAAGCAATTTTTTATACCCTGTATCAAAGAGATTTGATAGAAGTTTTTTCAGGTTATATACTGTACATATCTTTATACCCTGGATTACATAATTACTACAATCATCGTAAATTCAGCCTACTATTAAATACCTACTTAGGTGATTTTTTAAATCTGTATAATAGTTTTTAAGTATACCCATTACAAGGAAATATTTATAAAAACGAATCTTTCTTATTTATAATAGTGCCGTAGTGTAGATGTAGATATTTTTTTTGAAAACAGAATCTGTAGATAGCCTCACAAGCAATACAATAGCTCAAGTGCTACTTTAATGCTTCCCGCAGCCCATACTTCAAGATAGATTTCAGGAAAAAATTTAAGGTCATATGAATATTAGCACTAGCCTTGATTTCATTCCCAAACAGAAGAAGTGATCTCAGTCGCAATTTACACCGACGAATTTGAATAACAATGGTTTTGTGATGCAAAATATCCACATCTAATAAGTAAAAAAAATACGCTTATTATTGATTCAATATAAGTGTAATTTTCCGATAAAAGTTAAAATACATTTATAAAAACAAATTTTATCTTCTATTTTCTTCTATTTCAAATAGGAATAAAATAAAATTTAGGAAGGTAGGAGCGTGAGTAAGCTGTTCCTAAATAGAATTTAAATTTTAGGAGACCTTTACCTTAAACGACGGTTTATTGATACAAAACTTTCATAAAAATTCCCATACCTAAGTCTGGTGCGTAGAAGGTCTCGTCCTTGGCAAAGACGTCCTTGGTGATATTGTCCCTGAAAATACATGGCGACGGTATTTATACTTTTATATCCTTTCATATTTCATCAGCAAATAAGATGTACCTATACAGATGAATAATTTTAAAATTACCGTTTGTGTTGTAGCAGCCATCTTATTAAGTACCTACCTACCTACTTAATTTTTGTCCTGATTTTTTATAGTCCAATATGTGTATGCAATCATAAATATAATAAATAAATTAGGGGAGGTCTATGTCCAGCAGTGGCCTGCTATAAGCTGATAATAATGATGATGATGATGAACTCGAAGTGTAAAAACATTAAAATATTGAATCGGCTCCTAACATTGTATGGGCTTCCTGTCTATTTACATGACTATAGGTTACCTTCACATAAGCGGGTTGAGGTCACAAGAACTCACCGCAACTTCAAGAACGCGGTCATTGTAGATGCTTTTGTAAAATAATGGCATGATTTAATTATTTATGAGCACTTGTTTAACAAAATAAAATACATTTTATAAATACTTAGAGGAAGTGACGACTGAAAAATAAATGTACCTACCTACATTAGAACCTTGAACGCCAAATGTTAGGGTTACCTTCATAGAGCATTTATCAAGAAAATGAAACCTGAAATCCGTAAGCTTCCGCATGATGTATTTCTGTACGCGGAAGAGTGCGGCTTCGTGTATGTGAATAGTGTTATCTATTGACAGGCTATTGACAATAATTGATCCAATTGCTTCTTTACTTTATCATCAATGCCATTGAACATAATAATCAAAACGAGGCGATTAGGGTTGTCGCGTCAGCTTGCAGAAACCCGACACCGAGCGTGACGACGCCACGAGGCGCGCGGGCGCGGGTGACGGGCGCCGGCGACCCTGACTCTTGAAATAGTCTTCCGTATTAACGCCGAGAGCAAAAATATCGCATGATGTTTTTTTCAAGGTCACCAGCACCACTACACCCCCGCCACACCTTAAATGGACTTAAAACCAAATAAAACTGCCAGCCTGTCTGTCAATTGGTCGGGCTTTGTCTTTTGTCACATTTATTTTGTGAATTTGTGAGTAACACAAAATATATTTGTAGGAGGATTTTGGTTTTTACTGGCATCTAACCCACATATTTTATCAACAACCTCGTTAATCTAATTTATTATTTAACTTGGTAGTTTAATTGTCTCGATCATTGAATTAAGCAGGAAATTTAAGGGAATAGAATTCTGTGAGACTTTGGCATTGGGGAATTTGATTAGGCCTTTTTTGCGAAATAACTTGCAAGTATAGAAATAAGTAGTACGTTTAAAGTAATTAGCTCAACTATAGCTAATTGATACTAATTAGCTAATATAACTTTATCACACAGAATATTTTTTTTTATGAAAACCTGCGTGTAAGTTATAATTATTAAAAATCTAAATATTTTTTTAATGAAAACCTGTAAGTTATGGGAAAGTGTTTAATGTGTTAAGTGTTTAATCCTAGCTTATATGTTCAGTTGTTTGTATCACGCCTTAGCTACTCAACCGATCATCATAAAATGTTTCATATACAGTACAGGTAACGACATAGGGAATAAATACTTATTTTTATCCAGAAAAAAAGTACTGCTATGGATAGAAAAATAACTTTTAACGCGAGCAAAGCCACAGGCAAAAACTCGTATTTAAAAAAATTGTGAGTGAAATGTGAACATGTTTAATGTTTGCTTCTCCGTTACGCAAAAAAGAGAAACAGATTGCTGAAATGCTGAAAATGTTGCTTTGTATATAGTTTGTAGCTTTGTGTAGTTAGTTCTAGAGCAGGAATAACTTATGTGCTACTTTCTATACATGCCACTACACACGCGATATATAAAATAAGTTTCACTGCTGTATACTATATTTATTTTTGAAGTTTTTTCCCCCTAACTAAACCAATATTCATCAATAATTATGATGTCACAATTAGTTAAGTTTTTTCGCTTTGCATTTTTAGACATTTTTCGTCATAGGTTGAAAACTATGAATTATACAAGAAAGTAAAAATATATCTCAAATTAACCTCTTTCAAGAGATAACGCATTGAACCTATTTGATTTTTTTACTCCTATAGACTTTATTTAAAGATAAAGATGAAGAGGACTTCAGTCGGTCTCACTAGCCCGCCTGTAAAAGCGTACAAATATTTACCTACTTGGAAGGACAGAAAAAAGAAAACTATTTGACGCTATAACTCTATGGCAATGAGACTAGCAGACCCGCTCGTAACTTCGTTTGCGTTTATACACTTTCATTACGTATGTCCTTTGACGTGAAATGTTTCCCAAACATGATATTTTTTTTATGGTACTTGAAGATGGAACAAGCACATGACCCACCTGATGTTAAGTGATAACCATTACCAAATTAATTAAAATTAACAAAGCATTTCATTCGGGAGCAACGCCCTGCGTCCGTCAACTTAAGACATAAAATTATAAGCCTCTCGTGCCTGTAATTTCACCGGCATCCACACCCTTCAAACCTAAACACCGAAACACTGCTTCACGGCAGAAATAGAAAATGTATGATGTATGATTAATTTTTTATGCTTGAGATATAATTGGTTACCCATGTAATACCCATTACATGGGTATCACCCTTTTTAATCAGCAAGTCCTTTTCCGAGGTCCCACCTATCCATCTATGGCCAAAATTCATTAAAATTGGTTCAGCGCTTTATTATGCGTCTATTTATTTTCATTATAGTCTCTGTAAAATAATTCAAGTCAAAAAGTTAAAAAAAATAGCTTTGACGTCCGTAGTATAAGGTAAGTTTTTAATTCAAATATCCAAAAACAAATAAAATTGAAATTTAGAATTCTAATCCGATATTTATAAATATTTTTCTTTAATTGACATTCTAATTTTAAAGGGTATTGCATTGCACCAAGGCTTGCACCAAGGCTCCCTCACAAAGTTGCGTCAACAATAATATTGCACACAACTGCGTTATCACAGCAGAGGTAGCTTAGCCGTCCTAATAACACATACTAAGCGTCCTAATACATACTAAATTTCGTAGCCGTCCTAATACATACAAAAATCTACAGATCTCACTTTATGCATAGCTATCAAAGGCATTGAAAATATAATTTAGGAATTTATTTTTAAATTATATATTTTTCTAGTTTTTTTGTGTGCAAACGATGAAATTTGATTTTATCGTACCGACGATAAAGTGAACGTAGCGCAGAAATGCCTCGCTCGTAAAGTCTCTACCGCCTACAGTTTTTCTCCAGCCGCCTCCTACGATAGCTCAAAGTGTAGCTTAATTCAATCCCGAGATAGCATTTTTTCTATTTCTTGAATATTGCGATCAAAAAAAAGTTATTTGGAAATTCTCGACCCAAGTCAGCAAAAAAATTTGAATTGATAAATTTTGGAAACTGGATTTATAATTTGCAAGTAGGATTGAGTAAGTAAGATTAAAGACTAAGAATAAAGATTTAAGAGTAAGAGAAAATAAGTTAGTAGCTTTCCTAGTTGCAGAAAAATAATTAGTGCAGACGTACAGACGGACGGACAAAACCCTTTTCAACTTTTATGTACGGAACCATAAAGGTATTTTAATAACTTTATTTGTAATAAAATATGCTGAAGTTATGTTATATTTCACCTATGACGTATTGTTTCAGTTACATATACCAATAGACGTCATACCCTGAAGTTTTTAACTGTTTGATTTTAATAAAGTAGGTAGAAATACACGTGTAGCTAGGTACGTAGATGTCGATACGACTGAAATACGTCATGACCTTGTGGGCGATCAAATTAATATTAGCTGAATATGTAGAGCTACATACATATTTTTACTCTTTAAACATAAAAGACTCTTAAAACATGACAACCTCTGTGGTTCAGTGGGGGAAGGTCCGCTTGAGACGCAAAAGATAACGGTTTCGATTCCCGCCACGAGACAAACGTTTGTCTGCAAATATATCACTCGGGTTAAGGTGACTGACTATATAGTGACTATAGACTAAGACTAGATAAGTATTATATCAGTCATTTAGTTTCCATAAGATCTACTTAGCTTGGGGTTATATAAACTATGATACTGGGTGATAGTGCCCAACTTTATATTAAAGGAACTGCGCGATCTGTTTACTGCCGTCATTCTGATAAAGCTTTTAATCTGACAATATCTCATTCCTCGAAAATATTTATCCTTCAGTAGAACAAGTAAACAAGTACCTGGCCTCATCCTTGCCTATGCAAGCCTCGAGCTGGCCCATTTTAAATAAAAAAAAACTCTGATTTCATTTTTGTGCGAAACCGCTGCTATTTGAGATTGAGGCATTTGAGAAATATAAGTAGGCAGTTGGCAAAACTAGAATATGCCATTTTTATGATATTGTGACATTGCAATTAAATGTATGTGTGTCCAAGCATTAATTATTCGAGTGGAAAACTGAACCGTTCTTGAACTTGCAATGGATTTTCCTGCCTTGTGCATCATGCATCATGTTCACGTGGCGACGACAAGGCGCGCGCACGCACCCCGCCACGTGTACGCCACACTATCGCTAGATAAACGCTTCTGCGTCGTAATCCACATGCTCATGTTCTAAACCCCTGCGTGTCCTCGACTACTACCTTATACAGAGAAGTCAATGTCAGCGAAAACATTGTTTAATAACCTCAAATTGACCGACCATGCGGCCACGTGTCGATTTAATTACAAAACAAACTTACATTGTAGCGAATTCAGACTTCATTCGTTTAGGATTTAAAACGCCATAGGGATAAAACGGCGTTATCTTTCATCATCACCATCAGCCTATAGCAGTCCACTGCTGGCCATAGTCCTCCCCTAATCGGCGCTATTGGGCCCTGTTCTGAGCTCGACGCATCCAGCTTCTACCAGCAGCCTCGCGCAAATCGTCGCTCCACCTGGCCGGAGGGCGTCCTACAATACGTTTGCTGAGTCGCGGTCTCCACTCAAGAACTCGTATGCTCCAACTGTTGTCGGTTCTTCGGCAGATATGGCCAGCCCACTGCCACTTCAGCTTGCTAATTCTGTGAGCTATGTCGATAGCTTTAGTTCGATGTTTGATAGTCTCGTTGCGGATTCTATCCTTCAGAGAAACTCCAAGTATAGCTCGTTCCATAGCTCGCTGACCAAATTTAAACTAGTGGATTAGCCGTACTGTGAGTGTCCACGTTTCGGCTCCGTATGTCATGACGGGTAGGACGCACTGATTGAAAACATTCGTTATCAAACATTGCGGTATGGGTGACGAAAAAACTCTTTTCTGGTTATCTTTTTAACATAGAATGAAATTTAAAAATAGTTTAAGTAAAACTTAAAAACAAAAACATCATTTCTAATGCGCACTGCCAAAATATGATAATGATAATAGCTGATAATGCTATGGAATCAGCTGCCAGCGTCTGTTTTTTCATTGATTTACGATACTAACGGCTTCAAAAAGATAGTTAATTGGCATCTTATGGGAAAGTTAGTCCCATCATCGACCTCTTCCTCGCCCCTGCAAGCCTCGAGGTCAAGAGCTGGCCCACAATAAATAAAATAAAAAAGCCACAAATAGGCAAGACGACTGAAAAATTCTAATTAGTCCGTTATTTACATATCCAAAAAATATTTGATACGTATTTTTTCTTTTGTCAATTAAACAAAAAATTACAAAGATATAGTGCGTTAAAGTTCCGCGTGACGTCACGATAAAGTACATTTTTTACCTAGCCGTAACGTCACGAGCTCCCACTCCCGAACTTTCATGTTCTTTATCTCCGTCAATTTCTATTGATTCGATTAATAAAAAAATACGTGTCCAATATTTTTTGTTGATTTATCTGACGGCCTAATTAGTTTTTTTTTATCCAGTCGTCATCCTTATTGTACCCAGTATACTACATGATAAGTGTAATTTACAGTTTATGTAAGCTTTGTGTATAAAATTTTCAGATATAATAATCGTGCCGATGCACTCAATTGCCGATATCCGACTGTTAAAAACAATGGTTTTAAATTAATAGGATACCAAACTATCACTTGCTACGGGCAAGGTTTTCCCCTACTAATATTATAAAGGTGAAAGTTTGTGAAATGTCAATGCAAACATGTGAAATGCGAACTATCTTTCCCTCCTTCACGGGCAAAACTACACAACGATATTTTCAGATAGGTTTAGACCTAAGATAACATACGGTCTACTTTTTATCCGAGTGAAGCCGCGGGCTGACTTAAATAAATTTAAAAAATGTATGAAATTACTTTTTTTTTTCGATTTTATTCGATTAATATAACAGTGGTACCGACGATTGTAAAATCGGGTCTAACTCAAGAACTATTCAAAAAATTAGTTTGAGAAAAACTGGCGTTTTCCGACGTCCACAAGAGAGTCAACGAAAGAAAGATATATTAGAACATTATTTCAATTTGTTAATTTAGGCAGATTATTTATTTGCTGTTGAAATAAAGCCCCGATTCTAAATCGTTCCGTTTTAAAATGTTATTTTAAGTTTCTAATTCTGTATCCAGTCATGACGATGTCTCCGGTTCACTGTCCGTTTGTTTGTCTTTTCCTCAAACTTTCTTTGTTAAATTAAAAAACAACATTAAAAAACGCTTACATATGTAGGTACTGCTGACTTAACAAGAAACACGGGTCAGTGTCCCTTAAATAAACAAAAGTAACCTACCTGAATAATACATAATTCTGTAGACACACTGAAATATGAGAAATGGTGTGCTAAGTAAACATTGTAAGTAAATTAAATATTCGCAGCAAAAGTTACTGCGCATTAAATAAAAAGTGCTTGCTCCATCTAGATATTCTGTACCTACTGTAATATAATGTATAATATAATAGTGATGGTAATGCCCATAATTGTTAGGAGGTCAGTTAGGCGACCAGCCACCATGTCTCTTGTCTACTGACTGCCGAGCAGCGGTACCGATCAAGTCTCTGGATCATACAAGGGAGAGGTGAAAGCTCGTTCCATTTCCTCACTTTCAAGAGTTTGAGGTCACATGAGGTACTCACATTAATATAATAAGTGCCGTCAAACTGAGCAACTTTTCCCTTCGCGGTCAACATCGCCTATTTGCCCAATCACCAAAAATATGCATACAGTCCTAGGATGTTGATTTTTTAAAGATATTCGTAAAATTCAAGGATAATATTTTTACAAATAAGGGTTAGTACAAGTCTTAAAATTACATTGTATCGCTACACCATTTACACATGTTTAAGGCCTGCATCGAAATTCGATTTCTTTTTAATTGTTCTGTGTGATATTGAAGGCTGCGGCGCGGCGTACGGCTGCTCGGCCCACTGCCCTGACCTACACGGCTGATGATTGTATGTAGATTCTGTAGACTGTAAGCCATAAGTCATCGAGGTTCGAGAGTGCGATGATAGCATCCGGTCGTTTTCTCCTTCCATTGTGCGTGTTGTCTCTGCGCTCAATGTCAGATTATGCGCTACGCAGATATCGCAGCCGCGCCTTCGCTCTTTCCACCAGAGAAATTGAGGCGGTATCACTTATAATACGACCATACGTTGGTACTTGCTGCCCTACTGACCGAGAAAGATGCTACCTATGATCTAGTTTCTGCAGAGTTCTAGCTTATCTAGCTATCTCGGAAAATTATTTAGGTAATATTTAGACTACAGGCTAATCTATACTTTTAAAAGGGAACTTCACTCGCTGACAGACTGAGTGACTGACTAAAACACTCATCACGAAATCTCCGAAACAACAAGGCTTAGCGATTTAAAATTTGGCACAAGAAGTCTTTGAGGGGTGTAGATGCCCACTACACCCCTAAAACACGAAAAGATACGATTTTCAGAAATTCAGTCCCTAAAAGGATGAAGGGGTAAAAGCATTTGTATGAAAAATCCTTGAGCTTAGAAACTTAAAACCTTATATTATTAACTTTATTATATAATGTGTTTTTCCATATAATTGATATAAATTAAAATGTAAACTTCCCTTCGAGGGGGGTGCAATGAGGTGTTATAGTTTGTATCGAAAAATCTTAGTGCGTAGTGCGATTTGCTTGAAAGTTAATGAAAATAAGTTGAATATAAAATAATAAATTAATGCATACCAGGTTTTTCAAGAAAAAAAATTTAGGGGGTAAAATGAGGTGATGAAGTTTTTAGGGGAGAATTTTAATGTTTGGTTAAAATCATTTTTTACATATAACAAACGCTTTTCTAAGTAATGAAAGTTAATAATATTTGGAAAAATTCCTAATACTTGACCCCAAAGGCAGTGAAAAAGGATCAATGATTTAGTTCGAAATTTTAAACTTGGCATTAGTATTGTTACTATTCAAGTTATATGAGACGATACGACAAAAATCCAAAACTACCCCTTCAAGGGTAATGGTTATATAATGGGTATTAAGTTATTTAGTAATTGTGGGGAACTTTTAAATGCGTCGTGCGATCGATTGATAACTTTGTTAAAATATTCTTCAATACAGGTGGAGGTTGCTTTAAGGTGGTCTAGTATCAACTTTCTAAACGGGGCGCAATGTAACGGGGTGTAACTTATAAACGTGTTGTTAGAATGGTTTGAAACTTTGTACACATATTCTTTACTTTATGGGGTAGATCAGTAGGTTAGGGATCTATGCCTCAAAGGTGTTTGCAGTGTGCAATATTTTAACACGCCATTTGATTGGTTTGAAATGCTGTATAAATATTGGGATCAACCCCTTAAATAGGTAGCAATGGGGTGCATTAACGAAACTTTTAAACGCATTGTTAAATTGGTTTATAACTTAGTATAAACATTCTTCAATACAAATGGTCTAAATCTACCTCTTAAATGGGGTGCAATGAGGCGTTATATAAGGGAACTTCTATAACGTTGTGAATTCGGTTTTTATTAAACTTTGTATAAATATTCTTCTCTACCATATAGTTGAGGATCAACTTCTCCAACGGGGTGCAATGGGGGAATGTAAGGGGAAATTATAAGGAATATCTACACGCTTCGTGTGATTTAAAACTTTATATTAAATATTCTTCGCTACAAATGGTTAACGATCTACCCCATAAAAGGGGTGCAATAAAATAAATAAATAAAGCCTTTATTCCCATCTACATTACATTTAACACTTAACTATTATTTTTTACAAAAGTTACAAGGGCACTCAAAAGCGAGTGTAGGCATCCTCCATGCGATTTCATTGGTGTCGATCTTGAGCGAGTCTAGTCCACAGCTTTCCTGCAACCTCCACTAGATAGGAGATAGGAGATAGGATAGAAAGGGTGCAATAGGGTGTTATAATATAAGGGTGCAGTCAAAAGATCTGAAATTTGTTGATCGTCAACCTTATCGTTTCGACACAATGTTTGGAAATTCAACCTGAAAATAGGGGTAGAAATGCTTGTATGAGAAATCATATTCCTTGAACTTACAAACTGGAAACTTTGCATTAATTGAAAATTGTATTATAATGTATGTAAGTAACTTCGTCTGTCTGTCTGTCAAGATTTTCACCCAAAACGCTAAACCAATTTTAATGAATTTTTGCAAAGAGATAGATGGGACCTTGGAAAAAGAGGCAAGGCAAGTTTTTGTCGCAAAAATAAATCTTGATGTGGGAGACATAAGGGACGAAAGTTTGCATGGGGAACTTTACTTACATTTTTAACGGCTGTAGACTTAATGAAGGGTCTCCAACGGGAACGGGAACGAATAAGGGAGCGGGAGCAGGAACAGGGTAGGTAGGTAACGTATAGGTTGGTGCTTTTATTGCATAAAAAAATTTCATGTCTGGTAAACTTTTATCGTGAAATTACAAATTTATACAGAAAGCATATACTCGCAAACGAAGATACGGGTGGGTCAACCTGGCAGACTTACATAATTCCGCAATACCGACGAGTGCTATAAAAATCTACTATGCATTAGTTAGGATGTAGGTCGTAGAGGTATCTACAATTATTGGCCCTAGTTACCTTTTCGTAGGCAAGGGCCATTTATCCGAAAAAATCAGGTTCCTCTATGTTTAACTCTAAATTCGAAATCCATCTCTACCGTTTCTAGTTCTAAGCATTTCACTCACGGCTCTCATTAAATGATTGCGATTCATATCTTAAATGGGGAAAGCTGTGTAATATACATAGCTATAACACGACCGCCTTCTTTAACATCTGTGGGGCCATTTGGCTTTAAAGGAAGAGGTCCTTTCTCCAGTACAGCGTCGCCCACCGCGTGCGCGCGCCAGCTGCGCTCACAGATTTCTCTCATGTGCCCGTATTGGGATTCAGGTCATACCATCTCACCCAAACCTACTCTAGTTTTCGCTCTTTGAACCTCTTTATTTCTTGGAACCTAGAAATTAAATAAATGCAATTTAGGTCAACATTTGAGTAGCAAATTTCATTGCACAATACATATTGATAACTTAACCATGGTGCCCTTATCGATTGGCATATAATAAAATGTTTTATGTTACTTTTATGATTTGTTTCAATAACGACGATGGCCTTTGTACTTTACTTACCTACTTGATTGATTGTTCAAAAACAAACTGTGCCTTTATAAAATAAGTGATATGTGTTTTAAAAATTTTGCACAACCTAAATTAATAAAACATTCTAAATGTTGACCTCGTGGCGCGAGTAGTGGTTAATGTTAACCGTTGCTTCCTGGTTAGCAACTCAAAGATCGGGAAATCGTTTAGAATGTCAAGTTGATATTTTTGCACGACCATGAACACACAAGGCCGACACAATATTTTGCAGACGGCCACGATAAGCACGTAGAAAGCGATTTCGATCGGCCGTCGAATACTATTTATCTGGCTCTATTCCAAAAAACTCTTACTAAATGGTTTTAGTTCATTTGTAAATTTAAATAATGAAACCGAACTTAATACCTACTTTATTAAAAAATAAAATAGCATTTTGACCAAAAAAGTTTTGAATATCAAACCAATGTCGTTTGCGAATTGATAATGTTGTAGGTCACGTTATAAGTAGGTATTGTAAGTTGTTACCAACTCATTTACAGTTTAATCCCTATTTGGGATAATTTTTAACCTATATAGTTCTTGGATAGGGCTTTTTGTAGGTTGCATGCAACGCATGCCTTAGCTTGTAGGTCTAAATTGGCTACGGCGTAGCAGTATTGTAGAAAATACGTAGCAAGAGTAGCAGGTTGAGGCGGAAGCGCCACGCGACGTGTGCGCGGGTCGTGGGCGCGGGGTGCGCGGGCGCTTCACACACTATCGGTCGCCATCGGTAGGTATCGTTATCTCGCGGGCACCTCGGTGGAGGTCACGCGCTGACGTCACGCTGATAACAATTTGCGCGGTGACCTTGCCGCGCGCGCCGAATCTCAAGGCTACCGCTATTTGTACAGTCAGATAGGCGATGCCCGCGCCCGCGCAGCCGCGCCGCTGATCTGCGTCACCCGGATTTGCCAATTTTAGTGACTATTATTTGCAAATCGCGGAGGCCGACCGCCCAGTTGACTTCTCCAATCTATCTAGATTTATACTATTTGATATGTGTACTACTAGACGAATCAAACAATAATGGCAAATAATATAGCTTCATTAATTTTAGAGACCATGATTGTAGGATATTTAACCACCTAGCAGTGGGTGGGTAGTATTTTTAAGCTATGCTTTGGCTTATAATATTGTTTTTCAGACAGGGTGGGTATAACTTGCGGAGTAGGTATAGTAGGTATACAAATACAATACATATCTAATGACTACTAGAGTGTACGGCCTGAAGTAATAATAGGCTGATTATGTTATAAATCTGAACTGAACCTATCTATTTAAAATTAATCGCCTATATAAGTATCTACTACAAGTGAATCGCGGAAACAGAGATGAGGCCACGCGGTCGTCCGCTATCGCGCTGCCATGCCAGCGCCATACCATTAGTAAGTACCTATCGCTGGTGCAATACACTAGGAAGGTTGACCTCGCGACACTCGCGGAAGCGACGCGCAAATTACTATAATAAGATATTCAAGGACGAAACGGACACCGGTCAGGTCCGATTAATTATAATCATTAAGCCGTACATAACAAAGCACAGTTTCGCATATGTCCAAGTAAATATTGCATGAATTAGCAAAATATAACTACGCCACAATTAAAGATCGAACTCTGCCAGACATTTCTTGCACCTACAGCGTAAAACAGCACGTTTTAATCGCGTTGAAGATGGAAGTGGTAATCGTTTTACTTATTCTATTTACCTACTGAGCTGAAATAACTCTCGTTCGAAAGTAGCTTTTGAGTTGGAGTAGGTCAATATTATGATCTAGGTAAGGTCTGCTTAGCTTGCAAATTTTCTTTCGATTTTTGCAAGAGGTTAAAATGTCTGTTATTTATAAGTACTGTCTATTCTATTATTAGTCTATTTTTTTATTCTTCTTGATTATTTTATTAGCTTCTGGGACCAAGTTCCACATTTTCGCCAAACATATGTGATAAAAGCAACGTCGCTTAACTAATACCAGTTTATTAATCGCATCGTCAGTCAGTTCCTAATTATTGACCACTGAAAAACGCTAAATTTAAGTCTGCGAAACGCGTATTATTAGAGGATTAATAAATCATAAAATCCCAAAGAAATTTGTCATGTTGTTTTTATGGTCGCCGGGCGCCGAAGTGTCGCCAAGTGCCGCGACTCATCAGAGCCCTGACTGCGGTCAATGTCAATGTCATTGGATTGGCAAATTAATATACTTACCTAGCGACGAGCGACAATATTATTATTATTACATATCCTCGTGTAATATTTTGGAAATAACTCGTATAATAAAAACAATTCGGCCTTGATATCTTTAACCAGAAATCACATAATGACGACCTAAAAGACGAGCAAGAAAACAAATTTAGTAAAAGTAAATAGAGTTTTTGTTTAAGCTTTAGCATTCAATAAGGACCGAGGAACAAGAATATGGTGCAAATGTCTGATTGGGTGGATCCTGGATATGCCTAGAGACGAGCCCGTCGACGAGCGCGTGTGAAGTAGTTGTGTGGCCTAGGTTACGCAACTCGTGCGCCGCCGCGTGAAGTGTGAAGTTCAATGTCACAGACTCACACATAGGCATCCTCTGTATACGTACACGACCCGACTAGATAATCACACAAGTGCACGATCAATAATGTCAGAATAATAGCAGCCAACCCGTTATTCGCCTCCATCCGAACTTCCCGGAATAATTTGCGAAAATACGATTTTCCTTGCATTGAGCAACATTGTTAGCAATGTACTTGTGTAAGGTCAGGATAAAGTCAAATCACTATTCAGAGTGGGAGTTATTTATTGGTTCTGGGTTTTATTCTGTGACAATTTGGGATCACGCAATGCTATTAGTATTTTGAAATATAATATAGAAGTTGCGATCGTTATCGGGCCGACTGTTTTGTCTTCCTGCGTATTTCTCGGAATAAGTTAACACCTTAAACTGATAAAGTAATAACAGTTTACATGGTTAATATACGTATAAGCAAGCACAGGTACATAGGTACCTATCTGCCTACCTACCTCGGCATTTTAAATAATAATTATTAGGTAAACGTCATCTACCTTTACTGAAATGTTTATCTAGATTGAAATTACCTATAAATTACTATAGTGATTACCATCGAGATATTATATTATACTACTAGTGATTATTATAGTAATTTATATATACAAATCATCATCATCATCATCATCATCATCCTATAGCAGTCCACTGCTGGACATAGGCCTCCCCTAATGGTAATGGTAATGATTCGGCAGATATGGCCAGACCACTGCCACTTCAGCCTGCTAATTCTCTGAGCTATTTCGACAACTTTAGTTCTATGTCAGATATACTCGATACTGATTCTATCCTTCAGAGAAACTCAGAGCATAGCTCGTTCCATAGCTCGCTGAGCGACTTTAAACTGGTGGGCTAGCCGTACTGTGAGTGTCCACGTTTCGGCTCCATATGTCATGACGGGTAGGACGCACTGATTGAAAACTTTCGTTTTCAAACATTGCGGTATGGGTGACGAGAAAACTCGACGTAGTTTTCCAAATGCTGCCCAACCCAGCTGAATCGTCCTCTTGGCAACCTTCTCGAAGTTGTTTCTACCCAACTGCAATATCTGCCTGAGGTATGTATACTCCGAAACAACTTCAAGAAGGTGTCCATTAACGACGACAGGACTCGGATCAATTCGGTCATTGACCATGACTTTGGTCTTGTCCAAATTCATGCCGAGACCTATCTTTCGCGAGGGTGATGCTAGGCCGTCCAGCATTTGTTGCAGCTCCTCCAGTGACTCCGCCAGTAGGACTATGTCAAATACCTATTTTAAAATTTAAACCATAGCATATTACATTAGGTTAACCTATTTAATTCTAATGACCTTCAAGGTAAAACTTTCCCTGACATAAAATATTATTATTGGCAACTAAAAGTCTGAATTGAAATGTCCGCCCTTGTCTATCGCTATTCGGAGTCGGCTGAAGGGCACGTCGCCCTAGGTCAAGGGCACGTCTCGCTGACCTACATCCTCGCTAATATGCCCTTACAAGGTCGCAACGACCGATAGTCCTACATGCCTACTCAACTGTTAATTAACCGCTTTTTTGATCTAGCTCTAACCGACCGAAGCGTTGACGGTAGTTGATATTCTACTCTTGCTAATCTGTCATACAAAGGAACGCAACAAAATAAACAGTCAAATCGTTCAAGTCGTTCAAGTGATGAGCTAAAATCATAAATGCTGGATTTATATATAAACTGATGAATGAATAAGATTTATCATCTATCACATTCATTATTAATCACACTAGGTGAAGCCGCACGAAATTTAATAAATTTAATCAATCTAAACAAATTTGTTTTACAATAATCTCAAAATAAAACGATGTAGGTTTTGCTTTAAAAAACTGTCTGTAAATATCATAGATAATTGGTATCTATGGTAAATATTGAAGTATAAAGAAAACAGAAGAAGGAAGATGTTTGGGCACCATACGACATGACAGTTTTATACGCAACATCATAGAGGGAAAAGTAGAAAAAATAGATGAAAGGGGAAGACCAAGGATAAATTACATGAGCCACAGATAATGAGGACCTAGGTACTGCAAGAGGACTGAACATGGCTGAAAAAGCAATTGGTGATTAGTTTAGGTACTCAAAATCAAAGATAAATTCTTTATTCTGTAAAGGTACATGTTTTACATTGTTATGTTGACGACCTAGTTGGCGTTATAGGTGAATAGCCATGAGACGCGAGAGGTCCCGGGTTCGATTTCCGGTACGGGACGAATGTATACAATGAACTGTGGAAATTTGTTCCGGAATTGTGGTACTATATTGTACTCACAGTTCCTGATACCCACGACACAGAAGAAAGTCATAGAGTGGAGTCGAGGCCATGTATTATGTGATATTTGGGTTGGTGTTTTAAACAAAGCTCTTCAGTTTTTGTTTGTCGGCATGTAAAGCTAACTAACAGATCACTATAAAAAATATTCCTATTACTTAGGTAAATCAAAGTCCTACAAAAATATAGTACCTTTTAAAATAACAGAAAGTCTGTTTCTATTCTATCAGTGTCTGCTGTGGTACATAATTATTTTATAACAGCTTGTTTTTAAAAATAATAATGTTACAACAAAACTACGTAATTAGTAATTACTCAAAAATATTGTTTGTTTACAGATAATGCTGGACGACCTCGTGATGACTTTGTATTGATGTAACACCACCCTCGTTAGGTATTTATTACTTTAGCCCTCAACTCTCCCAGGACATCGAGTTTGGTAGCCAACCTTGAAAGCGTCAGAAGTCTACCTACCTGTTTAGATTAGACTAACAGAAGTTCTTTGTATTACTTAATGATTGGACTTGTTCTCAAATAGCCTATTTGTAACTAGGGCCGGCCTATGACGCGAATATTGGTTTAGACACCGAATCCTTAAAAAAAATTTGAAGATAAATTAATAATAATTCAATAATAATATGAGAAAAATTTGCTTTTCAAGCAGTTAAAAGACATGTTCAGTTCTTTGTAGATAGCTTATTTAATTAAAAAGGTCATTAAAGATAATTTTCTGATCTATTTCAATTTAAAGAAAGAAAATTATGTGACTTTTGTTTTTGACCTTAATCTGTGTTGGTCCATTTCATACTAAGAGATCTCATTTCATAAGTTATATTGTATTATGTATGTAAATAAATGTGGTGGGAAACAAAGTGATCTTATTACTGCTCTCGGATTTAGGCCGAAATACTTTAGTACATACTTTCTAACCTTGCCGTTCTCGCTTGTCTTAGAGTAATAAATATCTGAGATCTGGGTCGCTACATTCTACTTGGCGCTGCTGCCTTCCCTTCGCCTCCGCACGGCCTAGATTCCAGCCCGAAATGCCTAGTATCAAGGACAGCAAGGGATATAACAATTGGTCTCATTCGAAATTAGGAGTTCTCATTTTACGGGTCAATATTGTTGTAAAAACCCCAATATTTCCAAAGGACTATAGCTATATCGTGCAATTTTTTGTTTGTTAATTCTCCGATCGTAACTACTTGTCACTTTAAATCAGAAAATAGCACTAGTAAATAGCACTAGTATACATGTCGATTGGAAATAGCTGATGTTGACATTACTTGAAGAAAAAGGCCCAAATTATAAGAAGCAATTTACTAAATGATGATATCCATCAAAGTATGAAGCTTATCAAAATCAACCTATAGCTGCAATTTTGATTTAGGTTAATAGCTAGAAAAGAAAAATACTAATATAAATTTAGTAATAAAATTATACCTTTATTTGATTGCTAAAAGTTCTTGCAATAGTACCTGTAGTATTAATCTTTTCTTCAGAAGGCACGTTGAGATGTTGGTTACGCATGTCGTGTCATTAAAACGGCCTAAAAACTCCATCAGAGTGGGCCACTAGCTATACAAGCTCCTAAGAAGGAAGGAACGAATAACTTTAATTATTCTAAGGTGGTACTTCAGGAAACAAGGGTTGATAAATTCCAGTCCTATATTTGCAAATAATAAAATTACGGTTTATCGGAATATAATAAAATAATGACTATTGGCAGGAAAATATTGAATAATTTAAGGGAAACCTTGAGAATACGAATATGTAAACTAAGACAATGTTGAAGGTCGAGTTCTAAAAGAGCTTTTATATCTGCGTCCTAAATTTTCAGTTTTATATAAAATTCTACGTGGTGGGTATAATAACTTACTCACTGACCGGGAAGCTGTAGTGCCTAGTTAAGAGTAGATGGAGTAGGCTTTACCCATCCCCTCAGCCTATTCGACCTTACCCACGGGAAAGACGCAGCTATTAGCCGCAAAAAGAACATGGTATACAGGGTGCAGAAAAATTTTACCTCATTGCGGCAGCTACATTTTCTTTTGTAGTTACAAGGTTTTATTCTGAGAAAACTATAGGTTTATTTAGAAGGAAATAAATATAATGTTTCATAGAAATTGTATGGAAAACTTTTTTGAAGTTACGTTAAGTACAAAAGAAAAGGTAGCGGTCTTTCAGTGAGGTAAAATTTTGCCCCATCCTGTACACTGAATACATAGTTTTCTTTTCAACATTTTGTAGGATTAATGCTAACCTACTCCTTGTATAAAAAAATGAAAATGGTCTGAATAAATGCTTGCTTTAATGAACCTTACGCTATTTTCAGACGCAAATTGACTGTATTGTTAAAAAACATTACGTTCCCTCCTTCTGGCGCAATCGGGTAAAAACAAAGCTGTAATCCTAATCCTTACGAATATTTTTAATCTGAAAGTTATCTATATTTGTTTGTTTTTTAACTACTCAAAAGATCATCATGGTATTTCGCATACACGTTTTCAGGGATACAGGAAAGAACATACTGGTGAAATTACAGGCACAAGACATGCATGACCTACGATGCAATGCTTTGTGATAGGAAATGTTTACCATTTAACATCATCAGGTTGATCATGTGCTTGTTCCATCTTCAGGTCTCATAAATAATCCAGAAAATATTCCCGAGAGAAATTACTGATATGTACCTGATAAATAACTATAACGCAAGCGAAGCCGCGGGCGGAAGCTAGTTCCAAATAATAACTTTATTATATTAAAATATTATTATTCTAAGAATATATAATATTAATATATAATTATATATTAAGAATTAAAAAATCTGGATAAGGTCAACATAATTGAGGCAGATGTTTGTTCCAGGAATGAAGAGTCGCATTGAGTGGGCGGATTGATTGGAGTTGAAGAGCAAATCGCCACAGTGTAAAGCATAACTAGTTAGATACAGCGCGTGTATCCTCGAGGTCGAGGGGGTTCCAGCCCCATCCCGAGAAACTTCCTTCATAATACCTTCGATACGTAGGTACAGTAGGTAGGCGTTTGTACAGTGGTTTTAACACCATTCGCTACCGCTGTCGATAGCGAAACATGTTGACAAGGATAGAAGTATCCTGGACGTCGTTTATTTGAATGAAACAGCATGAGACAATACCGCGCGACCCGGCGGTTATCACACATATCGACGTAAAAACAATAAATTTTATAAAATTCAAGGTTACAGTTTAGGACAAAAGTGGCGACCAATCGTGAGGCGGGCCACATTAGCCCTAACTGTCAAGAGTGAAACGAAAAAAAGTTAGTTTAGGAAAATATTTTCGAGGGCTAAATAATGTCGTATCATAACATTAATCATAAGTCTTAGGAAATATTATTCTGATTCTTTTTTGCATACTAGTTTAACCATCGGAATTTGATGACTTCGAGTACTTGTATTTTCAATATCCACCCTCACACCAAACCTTTAGTGGTTCTATTTTAGGAAATTATTTGTTAGTGCACCCTGACGACCTTTGTAGCGCAGTGAGGGAAGGCCCGCCAAACGCAGAAGTTTCCACGTTCGATTCCCGCCTCGTTACAAAAGGTTGTATGACCTCCAAATAGTTATATGACCCGGGTCTGTCTCTGTTTTTTCTACATCAAAAAATTGATAAAAAAAAATTAAGCCAAAAGTCTAATGATTTCCATAACAAATGCTTTTCTTACTTTGAGCACAGTAAGGAACATTAGAGACTGTGCTTTAGAGCTATGCTTAAATTATGTTAAATGTGAAAATGTCCAGTATTACATATTTATTTATCTTCACTATGCCTGGAACACACCTACTTTGCTTTCAAGTTTATTTGACTGTTAAGCTGTTCGCACATTACATCGACTCAACGTCGACTCAACTCCAACTCAACTCACAGTATGGCATTGAAATGTAAGCTTTACATTATGTTTCATAAGAGTGAATTTGTCAAACGGGTCGGTGACGTCAATAGGTGAACAACGCATGGACCACGTGTCGTCCACGCGTCGTCAACCTATAGTCAACCTGAGCCTCATAGTGCCTGCGCTATTTTTGCCTTCATAAAGATAATATTGCCTCTAAAAATAGTACATTAAGTAAGGTACTATGTAACTGTATTAAGTTTTTGTGTGAAATAAATAAGGTATCTTATTTTATCTTATCTTATCTATAATTAAAAGGTTGACAAATTCAGTTTTAAGAAACATGACATAAAGCTTACATTTCAATGCCATACTGTGAGTTGAGTTGAAGTTTTGTCGGCGTTGAGTCGATGCAATGTGCTGAATCAGTTCGTTGATTGTCAGTTAGCTTCATTAGAATTATAAAGAAAAAGTATTAGGGATTTCAATAGTGTTGTTAATGTTTAGACACAGAGTTAGTCATGCGTGTGTGCCCGAAAAAAGCGATACATGTTTATACAATTATTTCTTCAGAGCGTGGATAAAGGTCACGTCCCACGCAAATCTAGGGGGTTATCAGGAGTGCGGGGTGAGGAGGCACGGGCACGCGCGGGCACCACGACCTTGCCCGGCTGTGACTCTGCGACCTTGGAGCCGGTTCTCTCCCCCCGCACCACCGAGCCACTGCCACCCTCGCGCCCACGCGCACCCCTCCCTATCTCCTGACGCCCACACCTAAGCCTCTTGCAAAATTTAATATAATACCTAACGAGCGCGGAACTGAAATACAAAATGCCCAAGTTTTGATAACTTTAAGTATAAAATCAGCAAGGATCTTTGGTCCACTCCTGTAGAAGACTACTCTTACGCAACCTCAACATCCAAGTATTTTATTGAAGTGCCAAAACTTTTTTATAATCTGCGGATAGTCGGCTAAACATTGTTCCTAGTAGCCTTCTAAGTTTTTTTGTGTTTGCGCAGTACGTACCTAGAGACTCATTATGATAACTAAAGTTATTGATTAGTGATGAGTACCAATCTGTGTAATTAAGTTATGAGGTGTCCTGTTGTTGTGAGCCGGCCTCGCCGCACAAGGTTGCGGGTACATTCGGGCTTTCCGTATGTACGACGTCTGAAGGTCTGTGACATTGAACGTCTGCTGAACAAATATAAAACAATACTAATGCTAATAGGGTAAATATTATAGATTTGGCTATGGATTGCTTATTATAATATAAATTAAAATAATATTTTAGTCTCTGCTACTTACATACGACATGACAGCTTTATTAGAAGCATCATCATCCGCTACGGGACAAATGTTTGCATGATCTGCTGATATTTTTCTCGGGTCTGGGTGTTTTCTATGTATGATATATATGTATTTACAAAAAAAAAATGTAATATATCAATCTTGTGTTTCCCATAACACAAGCTCTGCTTAGTTTAGGGCTAAATGATGCTGTGTGTTAGTCCAGCATTATTTATTTATTTTATTATTTATTATTTATCAACGAAGGAAACGTAGAGAAGGAAAGCGTGGGAAAGGAAGACCGAGAATAAGCTGGGTAAATGAGATAAAAGAGAAGGTCGCTGTGGAAGTGAAAAGAGACCGCAATGGAAAGAGCAAAATGGAGAGAATTACATTACTACACCGCCAACAGCTAGGTGGGCGAGCTTCTTAAATAGTTAAATAATTACTTCTTATTATTTGTAACACAGCTAATTATAATAACAATGATGCCATATGGGATGAAGTCTAGACTAAACAGATTAAAACGCACACTATACTCCTAATAAGTATGAGATCACAAGTCTGATAAAACGCTTCTCGGAACACCCGGATAATATGAAACAGGAAGTAGGAGAATTTCTAGCATTGTTCATTCAGTTACCAATACAATGTAATTTTGGGAACACCAGTTACTTTATAAGATTCAGTTTCAGATTTCAGAAGTTCTGCGGCAACTAAGCTATCAAAAATGTTGGTAAGGGTTTGGCATCAAATAAAAAAGCTCGTGTTTTTGCGCACAATTCCGGCTTAAATCTCAAGTGTATAGTCTCAACTTTTTTAGTTTTGGATTTATCCTTTCATAGCTTTAGGTTTAGACAAATTCTTTTGAATTAAATCGAAAATGTAAACAATATGTTGTCAAAAAATTTGCAAGAAAGGTTGTTCTGTATCTGTAAGGTTATTTTGTATTTTTTTTTAATTCGTCGTATACAAAATTAATTTATATTCTGAACGTTCTGCAAGGATTAAAAATTCAATAAATACTATTTGAGGAAGTTCATCTCCAAAAAGTAAAACTTACAAACAGTTCATTTCATGTGTTGACGCTTTTAATGCTTAAATTTGTTGTATTTTTGTGTTCGTTTTCTTATTTGAAAAAAGTCTACGCATACTAAACTTTTCATAATGTTGTCCGCACAAAATTATACACACAAAATTTTAGGATAAAATACTAAAATGTATGACGAGCTTTGTAACAACGCCTTTTTATTTATGTATTTCAAAATTTCAGCTTTATACATTCGCACGCTCTTGTCACAAACAATGATATATTGTTTATAGGGAAAATTAACGTCACAAAAGTTGACCTATCGGGGAGTCTAGACAAAATCCAGCCTTAGCAAACTTTTTACTTCACCATATCAAAGTTTTTTTACATTCTTACATTCTTTACATTCTTTATATATTTTAATTTACTTGAAAAAACAATATTAAAACAATATTACAAGGTACGTTACCTTGTACGCTTGTACGCTCTATATCCACATTTTAAAATAAAATTTATCTTCTGTCAGCAAAACCCTTCCTCCTTTCCCTATGGTCATCGTACCTTCGTGGTAAAGCTAAGCTGGTAAAAGATAACTATCCATTCCGCCTATGGTCAGCACAAAAAACGATTAACAAAAAGTGTTTAAAAATGCAAATGTTCTAAAAGCGTTATCGATTTTTCATTAAAATGAACAAATCAAACCAAATCTTTGAATTAATGAATCATAGTTTTTTATTTTTTATTCTTAAGTGTCCATCTACTTTTATTGTTGACTGCACATGAATATCGGCACGGGCTACGTACGCGAGGAAGTATAGCGTTGAAGGGAGGCTGTGGTATAACTACAGGTGCTTATACATAAATGCGGCACTCTGTTCCTGGTATCCTTGTGGAGAGAGATGGGGTACACAAGGATAAAGGTAACATAAGCATAGACCGTATAGTCTCACAGTGCAATTTGAAACAGAAAATGAAGTCTGAAAAATATAGAATTGGCGTTCTGTGCTTAACCAATTGTCTGAAATCTTTATGGATATTGGTAGCTAGCTGACCACGTACCAAAAGCTGACCAAAACACGAATAACATCCTATTGTAAGAAATTCTTAGCACATTTAGTAGCAATATTTTACCAAGCATCACGGCAACACTGCTAAATGGTACAGTAATGGTACATTGCACGGTCAGGCTTTGGACCTGGCTGGTCATCTATTGGTATTACATTTTTTTTTAAATAAATATTATTGCATACCTTAAAAGTTAATTGAATTTTTTAATAATATGTATGTCATTTAGTAAAGTAAATGTCACACAAACTTGTGCTTCATAAAAAAATTGGGTTAATATTTAAATAAGCAGACTATATGGTTAAGTAGCTCAGAAATCTCATAAATGGTCCACTATTCGAAGATATAGTTTAAGTTATAAGATGTAGTTTAAAAAAAACCTTTTTTATAGTTCAGGCCACAAATTAGTAACAAGAAAATACTAATGCAGGTTTAAAAGGGATAAAAACACATTTGTGGGTGTAAATTAAGCGTGGTAACCAATGGCCTTCCCTGGTGGTATCAATTTTTACTATTACAACCTGTGGCTCTACCCAATTTTTTGCCGGGGAATCACCGAATAATAATGGTACATAGTAAGGCTAGACAGGAAGAGCTGATAACATCAGACAAGACTCTATTATAGCATTTCGGGGTACATTGAAATGACACCGTTTATTTTGTAGTAATGGGCCAATCTGTTGGTAAGTAATATACTCTTGAAAAATAGCTGTATTTGAATACAAACATTAATACATTTGACTAGGTAACAGGGAAACTATTTTTGGATAGTTATTCCTGTTTTAGAGGAAATCAAAGAATTAAAGGGAAATCATTTTATATGGCTAAGTAATACTAAAAATGAAAATAGCGTGTTTGTTGTAAAGTATAATACAGAATATATATAATTAAAATATATAATTGTCCAATGAAGTAGCCTTACTGACATTAAACATGCACTGGGGCAGGGTGAGGCTGCATTTGGAATGGGGGTGGGATGGGTGGTGTAGGCGGTGGGGGAGGTTATCTGAGTACACGGGCACTGCGGGCCGATGCACCGAGCGAGCGAGTCAAGTGCACGGCCGGCCACGACCCGCATGCGCGCTCATACCCGGTCAATAACATCCTGATCTATCACAAAGACTCAATTGCGCAACATTTAAATATCATAGGCTAATCAGGATTTCTGAAGCTGATTGTATTTAGTAAGTATTGGGTTTAGCCTGTGCTTACCCAAAATTATAATTAATCATAATTACTTATGCCAAAATTCGAGAAAAACTAACTCATATTCGCTTACGAAACTTAACGCTTTTAGTACAAACGCTAAACTACAAACTGTCAATACCAAACAGAAACACCGAGGCCCGCAGCCGCCGTGTTAATAGGTTGTTTTTGTTATTGCGTTCTTTTAGGTTTTGTCAGCCTTGTGCTCCTGCAACATCGTTATCGTGGCATGCTTGCGTCGGGGCGAGCTCTTTCATGCTTTCAAATTTTGGCTTGTCTCCAATGGATCTCGGGTCTTCCACATGTTTTGTCGTAATTTGTTCTCTATTAATGAAAACTTTTTTCGTACAATCCACAACGATTAAACTTTTAAGTCGATTTTGAAACATCACGTTAAACAAAAACACTTTTTGCACAAATGAAACTAAACCTTAATGTACATACTTAGTATGCATGGTCGTCCTATAAAAATATTATAATACAAACTTACCTTCTCTATCTGTCGGGAAATGTTTACAGATCATTGTCGTCTGGAGTGGAGTGCACGCGATCTTTGTTGACTTTCATCGGAATCGTAGCATTATTTCATGTTTTGCATCTGTTAAGTCTCAGGTTGAATTGTAGGTATTACTTAGCGCTAAACATAAGGTTTAAATTTGATCAACAGGAGTTATACTCTGACAAACATAAATACAAACATGCTTACAATTAATTAAATACTTATTATAAAGAGATTGAATGAACTTGGGAAAATACTAAAAACTAAGGACCCAAGACAATTTTTTTTCCTACGAACAATACTTAAATTTATACAGAATTGAAAAAAAAATTGCTTTGTATAAGTACATTTTAAGTCACTTGTTGATCTCTACAAATTTTTCCTCAGATCAAAAAGTTTATTTAAAACGATTATATTGTTATATTTTTTTGTCATTCAGTCTGGTAATATAGTAAGATATTTGAAATATCAATGAAGACCACCGTAAATCCTATTCTATCTAGTCCAATTCTTTTAATCAAAACGACGTTTTTTTTTAATCATACTCACAGTATTGTGAAGTAACTATAACTTCTTCACGCCGACTCAACTGAACGGATTCAGCTGAAATTTTTAATGTGTAGTTCAAGACAAGGAATAATATGCTACATTTTTCCGATGCACGAGTGAAGCCACGCGTGGAAGTTAGTATTATGTAATCGACTAAATCGTAATATTTCTAAGACACGTATGTAGGTATTTCCGACTTCGTACAATGATAATCGTGACGCAATATTTCTCATATCAGTATTTCCACAGATCTCCGTTATTATTATCTTGTTATTTACTTCCTAATGGAACATTTTAATCGACGTCATCAACAATAAAAAACATCTTCATGTAGGATTTTGTTTGTGGGTTTTTATTTCCGGAGCAAAGGCTTCCTGGCGTTTTACGATTAAGTTTTATTTGGCAGAGATGATGTTTATGTTTCTTATGGCGGTGTTAAACAGGTATTTTAATACATTTTGTGTTATATTGGTAGTCATCATCATCAGCTTATAGCAGTCTACTGATGGACATAGGCCTCCCCTAATGAGCGCCATTGCGCCTTGTGCTGAGCTCGACGCATCCAGCTTCTACCAGCAGCAATTCGCAAATCGTCACTCCACCTGGCCGGAGGGTCCTACACTACGTTTGCCGAGCCGCGATCTCCACTCAATAACTCGTTTACCCCAACGGTATTCGGTTCTTCGGCAGATATGGCCGGCCTACTGTCACTTTCGCTTGCTAATTCTCTGAGCTATGTCAACAACTTTAGTTCTATGTTGGATATACTCGTCACGGATTTTATCCTTCAGAGAAACTCCGAGCATAGCTCGTTCCATAGCTCGCTGAACGACTTGTGTGTACTGTGAGTGTCCACGTTTCAGCTCCGTATGTCATGACGGGTGACGCACTGATTGAAAACTTTCGTTTTCAAACATTGCTATATGGGTGACGAGAAAACTTGACGTAGTTTCCCAAATGCTGCCCAACCCAGCTGAATCCTCCTCTTGGCCTCCTCCTCGAAGTTGTTTCTACCTAACTGCTATATCTGCCCGAGGTATGATGTATTCTCCGAAACAACTTCTAGAAGGTGTGTATTGGTAGTCATGTTTATATAAAGTAAATTCGTATCTAAGTTAGGCACTAGTTTGTCAAAGAATTGTGAATTTAAACTCTACTACGCTGTAGAAGTTCATACTTACTCTAATATTCCTAACCTACTGGAAAAAAAACAATATTTTTCGTGATTCTCGTATTACACGCGAGTTGAGCGAGAAATTCCGTCACAATAATGTTAGAAAACGCAATTATTGATATTGTTATGTTGGCTAAATTAACAGAATTTAAGCTCGTTATGTTGGCAACGATATTTTTTTCTTTAGTTTTGTTCGCTCTCGGCTGCCATCTTTTTGTACTGTGAAAAGTCATGAATATACGTTCCTGAATTTAATATCAGTTCTACGTTTTATTTTAATGATCAGATCCCGAAATATCAACAAATATGAATAGGTAGATATCCATAGTCAATGTAATATTTTACTTTGAAATTATTTGTTTAGGTGTGAACAATTACTCGAGCCAACCAATGTCATGTAGGTATATGCTCGGCCTTGCATCTCGATAGAGCATGGCCGATTAATATCATTTTATAATATCCAAACCACGGTAATAAAATGTCCTTATATAGAGTGGGGCAAAATTGTACCTCATTGAGGGCAGCTACTATTTATTTTGTAGTTAGAAGATTCTGTTTTTAAAGGCTTATTAGACCACGCGGTATTCAGTCTGTCTTACTTGATGAAACTTCGAATATACATTACTTTTTATACGGGTACCACGCGTAAATAAATGAAAGACAAAAACTTTTATCTGCGGGGTGATCGGCTAACTCTGTTGCAAACAGAAATGATTGACACCGATCTTGGTTTAACAAACTGTGACAGTTTGTCAATTGACGTTCATTGAATTTCGGCGGAGGAAATGTCAAAGTTTGGAAAAAACAGGATTGGTGTCAATCATTTCTGTTTGCAACAGAATTAGCCGATCACCCCACTGGTTACACGGAAATACGTCAATTTAAATATATACAAAATTAATGTTTCTGGCGTACATAAAAGTGGCAAAATTTCTTAAAACTAAAGTTGAGTAGGTGGATATCTAGAACATAGTAAGTTGTGCTCGAATACTTACTAGTTCCGGTATCCAAATGCTGTCCTTTTTATCACTCCTCGCTTTCTACGTACAATCCTACGTATATACTAAGTACAATAGGGATGGCGACTGGGTAAAAAAAACTCTAATTAGTTCGAGTATCGTAAAATAAATAAAAATTAACGGAGATAAAGAGCGTCAAAGTTCGGGAGTGGGGGCTCGTGACGTCATGGCTAGGTAAAAAGTGTACTAAGCCGTGACGTCACACGGAACTTCTTACATACATTGGCTTTTACATACAAACATTAAATTAAATCATATATTATTTTGTCTTCTTACTATTATAAATGCGAAAGTTTGAATGGATGGATGTTAGTTACTCATACTCAATCATGCCAGAACGGCTGAATGGATCTGGATACAATTTGGCACAGAGATAGATATAATCCGGAATAGCACATAGGTTACTTTTTATCACGGGAAAAATTTACGGATCCTGTGGGGACTATAGGTTTCTTTTTATCCAGATATGAGATACGAGTGAAGCCGCGCGGGCGGAAACTTCTTAGTTAGTGATTCAACTGTAGTTTCATTCCTAATTGAGAGGATGATTTCACACAGAATCCTACCCTTCCATCAGCCATACATACTATATGTATGTATCAAAGCAGTTCTTTTTCAGTTGAGCCACAATTGCCTGTGCTACACATGCCCCTTTCTGCCGTGAAGCAGCTGTGCTGTGTTTCGATGTGAAGGGTGTGGGTGCCGGTGAAATAACAGGCACGAGGGGCTCATATCATCTTTATGCCTCAAGTTGATGGACGCAGGGAGTTGCAACGTAGAGCTCGTTCCAAATACACGTTATCTACGATGCTTTGTGATAGGTAATGGTTATCTCTTAAAATCAGGTGGGCCATGTGCTTGTATCATCTTCAAGTATCATAAAAAAAATGAATCCTGTGATACCTACTGCTAATTTGTTGATGTCTGAAATATATATTTATCACTAGTGACCAACGGAGTTTTTAGGCCGCCCGTAAGTCATTGACATGGCTTAATTAACAACAAGAAAATGGAGGGTGTTACCTTACATACCTGGATGAAGCACGGAAGCGAGCCCTCAGATCTCAATACCACTAAACGGTCATCCTTCCAAAATAGTGAATAATGAAGGATACCTAAATGAGTGACGACAGGTGGACTAAAGTGCTGACCGAGTGGTGGCAGAGAGATAATTACAGGAATAAAGCATCCTCCACCGGTATGGGTAAATGCTACTAGAAACACCGTGGGCGGCACCTCGTTTAAACTAGCGCAGGATTAAGGTAATTGGCATAATTAAAAGAAAGATAGTAGTTGGTCAGAAAACGGCTGATAATGATGATGATGATGATATGAATAACATGGTTTCAGGAATGTGGTTTTCATAAGCTCGATCCGATCTTGTGATCGTAATGGATCCTAACTCTGAAAAGCGGATCGCATGCATTTGATCCAATTTTCAAAAGATCGATCCGAAACTCTTGAAAACACTTGAAAATAAAAATTGAAATACTCGTATTATTACCTACATAAAATTCATATCAAACCGATTGGATTAAAAATTAACTTATAATAATTAAGGTTGATATCATGACATGATAGCAAAGGCCAATCATAATTAAAAAGTATAAAGTACTGACTAGTTTAAAGTAACGTAGTACAAGCCAATGTTCCAGATCTATATTGACTATTATAGTGAGAAAAGTGATGATGTCTTAAATATTGTGTACCATAATGTTTGGAATACGATCCGATTTTAATGGAGTTGTATCAATTCGCAGGTCTGAAAATAGATGGGATCGTATGCCCGCGAATCGCATCGGGTCGTCGCATCCCCACGCAGTTTATTCTAATAGACGAGTTGGCAAGTGGGTGGCGGCGCGTGTCGTGTAGTATGCTACAACATGCTACGAACGCGGAAAGGCGTAGGGTCAACCGGTGGAAGCGGTAGCGCGCCGGAAGCGCCTCGCAGGTGGCGCTTACCTGGGTCGACGACCGCACGCCCTTCTAGTTTTTTACCTCCGTGTTTTATTTAACCTCATAATCTCAATGTGACAAAGCCACTTCTTTATTTTTATTCAATGGCTTCTAGGATACTTTCCACAATTTCGCTTATATCAAGTATATTGTTCATATATGTTATGTCAATGGCATTAACATAACTTTCTTTCGTTCTATATATCTATATAGAACGAGTATACATATATACATATATAATATATAAATGTATATATAGTAATATATAAATATATATAGTATATAATATATATAATGTGTAAATGTGTATAAATGTATATATAAATATTTATATATTATTATGTATGTATATTTATATTTATATATTATTTCAATTATGCTATAAATTAATATGTAAACCTTTTATGTGTTGTAAGAACTATTTTTGTTTGTACTTCATTAATTCAAAATTATTTTATTGCCCGCTATTACTGTAACTCTCGACTACCACCTGAGATCGAGCTCTGGGGTATACTGAAAACCAGCCCTGCGTAGATCGTGGTCACCGCAGATTAGTGCTGAGTGTACTACCATTTGCCTAAAGCACACTTTAACTCATTGTGTTCTATTTTTTGTTATTTTATGTTTGGCAATAAATGTATTTGTATATGACAATGTGTATGACGGTATTTATGTAATAAATAAGATAAAACAAAATGACATACAACCGTCGTTCGAGATGAATAAATGTGATCCATGTTAATTCTTATTTTTATGACTTTTGTCAGGACTTTTGATCAACGAATGTCTACCAATGTTGAGGGCGGATATTTGTAATTCGGTAGTGATCCACCTAAATTAGTATTCGTACCTAATTTGCTCAAGGGACCTAAACATAAACTCATGGGTGGGATTGGAGCCCACCGACCCTACCGCATGTGTTACAAGCGTTCTTTTATCACACAATTTGAAACAGCACGTGGTTTTAAGGTTAACAGCAAAAAAATCAAGGTACTTTTACAACAGCGATGTCATAACATTACAATGCTTTATATAAATGATAGAAGTGTTTTTTGGGTCTTCTTTTCAACCTTTAAGTAACTGAGTTCAGTTCAGTGACATATTAGCTGATGGATTCAATAATTCGAAAATTTATGAAATCACATGTTCTTTTCTCCAAACTCTCTGGATTGTTTAAAAATCAGGCCTAAGTAATAAAATTATGTATTTATTTACTCACCTAGTTCTCAATATCTAACGTCTGTTTACTTTTAACAGGAATATAGGCATATCTTATTCTACGCGATATTCATGTACCTAATCATTTAGCAATGAAGGCTGGTCTGGGAAGTAATCTAAGATTACTGGCATTGATCCTACACTTTGTAGAATCACCTAGGATTACCTACAATAATGTGAAGTTAGGACCTACGTACAAATTACATTACAAGAAGTAGTACTTAATGAACACCTTTAGATACAAATATTCTTCCGCTTCATAATGCAGCGATGAAAATGGTAGATAGAATGGTAGATAATATGAAGTGAAGGTGTTTAAAAATGTTTCCTTGTATTTTTCTAATCAGCAAGTTACTTTTGTAACATTTATATATTACGTATATCTATGGTTATGAAAGTTATTGCGTATACTTATTCCATGACGTCACATATTTGCATGCAACTCGTTTCTCCATATTAGTTTATACACTTATGAAAGTTGTGTTTAGTTTAAGTCATACATTACTTGCAACTTGCACTTTTTATACTCTCTATGTAGTTAGGTATGATTTTTATGTTCATCAGTTTGAAGACGCTCAGCTGTGGAACGAGCTATGTTCGTAGATTCTCTGAAGGTTTGAATCCGCTACGATACAATCCGAGATAGAACTAAAGTAGTCGACATAGCTCAGAGAATTAGCAAGCTTAAGTAACATTGGGCTGGCTATATTTGCCGGAGAAGTGATAATCTTTGTGATAAATGAGTTCTTGAGTGAAGACCGAGGCTCTGCAAACGTAGTTTAGGACGCCCTCCGGTCAGGTGGAGTGCCGATTAGCGAAAGGCTGCTGGTGGACGCTGGATGCCGATATAGCTGTAGATATAGGAATAGAACTACATTGTAAGTAGTTCTCTCGAATTTATTCAAATTAGTCTGTCAGCGACTGATATCGGTTACCGACAGAATGTCATTACACATCTTTTCTAAATTTTGTTATCTACTCTTCCTGCAGACTAGTATTTCGTAATTTATTGTAAATTGGGCATTTCCCTTGTAAAACTTAGTAGTTTTTCTGTTGACTTGTAGTTATGAATTAAAATAAGTAGCTTACCTATCTAGGCTACCTACTTCTAGTTAACTTTATTTTTCGTAATTTTGGTCAGCGATTTAAGTAATTTGCTCAATCAGCTATATATGTAACTGAATAAAAAAATCGTATAACAATTTATAGAAACTGATTTAAATTGCTTTTATCGCTGACTATGATTTTCTTGGGGATAAGGCAACTACATAAATTAAAATCCAGAATAATTTTTACAATTTTGTTTTATTTTTAATTCGACAACCTGTCATTATATTAACAAACAAATGACTGAGCACGCTCACATACGCACATACAATACACACACAAACACACCGCGACCGGCGCTGCATTGCATTATAAATTACACTTATATAGTTTCTTAAATTAATTGATTCAGTCTATTGCGCTCTCCTCGTCCTGCGCCGGCCACGCTCGCACGCGTCCTAAACGAATTATCACATATAATATATTAAAACGATCTGCGAACGATTATTATCCCTAAGTTTTTAATTTAAAGTAGGTCGGGGTGGGGTGGCGGAGACGAGCGGCTCCGCGGGCCGCCCTCACGCCTCCAGCATGGGCGGCATGTAGGAGCGCGGCGGCGACGGCGACTTCTTGGACAGGTTCAGCGGCTCCGGCGTCACGTCCACCTGCAGCGCCAGCGCGGGCGACGCGCTCGCGCCGCGGTAGCACGCGCGCAGAGGGCACTCGCCCGCGCCCGCGCCCGCACCCGCGCCCGCGCCGCCCGACTCGCTGCGCCGCATGTACTGCTGGATGATGTCGGTGCGCTTCAGCTGCTCCGGGGTCATGCGCGGCCCCTCCATCAGGCTCTTGGCGAGCACGGAGTGCGTGGAGGAGAGCGAGGCGCGCGCGGGGCGCGGCGAGAGCGCGGCGTGCGCGTGCGCCGGGTGCGCGGGGCTCGCGGGGTGCGGGTGCGGCTGCGGCGAGGGCGTGGGCCGCGCGGGACGCGCCTCCGCCTCGCCGGTGTCCCGCCGCATCGCACGGAACTTCTTGTGCGGCTTGTACGCCTCGTCCATGAGCGAGGAGGCGTCGTATAGCGGCGGTGCCTCCAGCACACGCTTCAGCACGGGCATGTCGTCGGCAGGCGCGGCGTGATGCCGCCGCTCGTCCGCGTGCTCCTCCAGTGAGGAGCGCGGACTGGAGCAGCCGGAGCCGGGGCCCACTATCCGCTCGTGCTTCTCGTTGCCGGACTCGATGCCGGAGTCGGTGGGGGAGTCCAGCTTGCGGTAGCGGGGCGGAGGCCGCACTGGCGTCACGGTGAGGCCGCCGTGCGCCAGGTGAGCCACGCCGAGCGCCTCCTCGTCGACGGAGCCGCGAGAGTCGAGCCGCCGCCGGCAACCGGCCAGCGTCGCTGCCAGCAGCGGCGTGCCGCACTCGCCGCTCACCTCACCGGACTCGCTGCTCGATACCGAGCCGATGGGACTGCGCGCGGAATCATCGGCGCCAGAGTCCATCCAGTGGGGGGCGTCATCATCGTTCCACATCTGCTGCCTCAGGTACTCCTTGTGCTCCGTCCGGAACACTACGAGTTTTTCTGTGTGGAGCGTGCTGAGCGTCCGGAGATCGGGGAGGGTGTCCATCAGCTCCCGGAGGAAGCCGGGCCGGTCGGGCCTGTTCTGCGCTATGACGGTCTGCAGGCAGGCCTTGAGCCGCGCGTGCATGCGCTCCACCAGCTCGATGTTGCGTAGGCCGGGGCGGTCCGGGGTGATGAGGACTATGGCGCAGAAGAGGCCGATCTCGGCGTCGGTGAGATCCATGGAGTTCATGCGCTCGGCGAATTTGAAAGTGGAATCGACGAGGAATCGCGCGTTTGCTCCGTTTTGGATAGAATCTCTTCTCATGAGTTGTCCGTTTAGGCAAATGATGCTGTTGAGCGGCGCATCGAACATACAAATTAGCCGCACGAAAAGGGCATCGAAGAGGCCGCTTTTAAGAAGGGTGAATTTGTCATCTTGTGTCAGGAGTTGGAAGCCGGGAATCAATCCGGCGAAGTCGATCACACCACGGATTACGTGGGCGAAACGTTGAGAGAACTCCTTTTCCGATTGCAGCTCTGGTGCCGGGTTTAGAGGGCATGCCTACGACAAAAGAAAATCTTTATTAGTTTTATTCATGCGGTACTGTATAATCATTGTTTAGGTAAAGGTTTCAGTTCTGAATCTCATGAAAATAAGGGTTTGTTATAAGATACTCACCAGAGTGGGCTGAGAATAGGTGGGACAGTCGCGAGCGCGGCTTCGCATAGCGGCGACTCGCTCCCGCGTGAACTCGCAGGTGTCGAGGTGGGCGCGCATGACGCGGGCCATCAGCCGCGGTGCATCATCCAGCTCGGCGGCGGCTGCCTGCTCGTGCGCCCGGGACGATGACGACTGCTGCATTGCCGCGAGGATGCGGGCCTTTTCGCGCTTTGGTACGCGCCCAAATCGCACGGCTGCAACAAAAGAGATACCGGTTTAATAAAAGGGCTAAAGCTCTAAAATTAAATCGATACACAAAGCGGTCGCAAATAACGACGAGAATGTTGTGCAAGGTCGCGGCTAAACATACATCGGGTTGCAGCTGTCGCTAAGTAAGCATGCGGGCGCGCGGCGAGCCATGAGCACGCGCAGCTGACGGCAAGAGGGTAGAGTTCATCGCCCGTCGCACCGGTCGCGACCCACCCCTGTCTGGCGAGCCTTTAGAAATCCATCGGGTTCAAGTTTGCATCGCTTTCGACTGAACTAGTTTGAATGACAAGTGACAAAGCGCGAACCACGAGGTCATGCTAAAAAGTGTTACGACTTTCTCGCGCTAGGCAGGCAGTACCGCGGAGCGAAAAGTATTATACGCCGGGAGCTCGTGCGCCGCTTGCGGCGTTCGTGTGCGCGCGGCGGTGAAAGTGTTTGCGCGCTCAGCTCACGGTTGAAAACGAAAGCGGAGAGCGCCCTCTCGCCATTTCTCCCGACTTTCGCTGCACAATGTGGGCCGCACCAGATGCGCGATCCCATTGTTCGCAATCGGTGAATAATCTCTCTTTTGTGATAATATGTTGGTAGGTAGGTAATACTTTTTGTAAAATTTACAAGAATGGATCATAATTAATTTGTTAATATTAGTTGGTTTTGCTTCATTATTTTCGATATGTATTAATTTTGCAAGAATTTTTTTTTAATTTGTTTCAAAAAAAAATTTTTAATATATTTTTTAATAGATTGAATTTTTTTTAATTCTAATAAAAATATCAAGAAAATTATTTATAACATTCATTATCTTAATTTATATGTTTTATGAAAAACTGTATATTTGTGTTTTTGGAGTATTTTTATCATAGAAAGTAATAAATATTTAATTATTCTAAAATTATTTACATTTGCACGCCTATAATATTTATGTAGTCGTGTTTTTAGATGTAAAGTTAATGTCAATTAATTTAAATACTTGCTAGGTAATTATTTAATCGAAGTAACTCATCATAAGTTTGAATTAAATCATTCATAAAAACTGACTAAGTAATCCGTATTAACTTAGTATGCACAAATTGGAATGTACAAAATTATTGACTGAAAACATAATTAAAATTCCAAAATAATCTTAAATATCAATAAAAAATACATACGTGCATTGTGATATTTCACAACCCCATTCAAGATCCCCTTGAGAATCGGCAAATCTTCACCCATGTTTGATAACAACAAAGTTTTTCACTATCAACTAGTTCACAGCCTAAGGCCACAGATAACTTTATGTTGGTAACTTTAAGTTTAGTTTTTGACTAATAATTAAAAAAATGTTTTCACTTAGTGTCACATATCACTATCAGAACATAAGCACTAGCACTGTAATCCGAGTGGTCGCAATCCAATGTGAGTTCAGCGTGGTAGAGCGGAGCTGTTGCCGTGATAGAGGCTCGCGTGTGGTTTGCGAACTGGCGAGCTTGTCATAGCGCTCGCGACTCGCGTGGATAACGTAGCGAAGAGGGCTGACGACCGGTGCGCGGGCCGGACTCCCTCGCACTGCGCCGCGGCGCGCGCCGCGCCAACCTTGAACTTGAGCGCCGCGCGGGGAGGGGCGCCGTCAATAAACTCCGCGCAGGCCCCTGCCCCCGCTCTACCCTGCTCCCCACCACCCCGCCTACCCAGAACGATATTCGCGCTACATCACAATCTTGCCGATTTCACATTATAATGATACGACTACTTCCTACTTCTCTTAATTGAGTGTCCATCATAAATACTCCTTATTGAGCTTAATTACAATATCGCCGATTTTACATTAACATGATTAGTTACTTCATGCTTGTTTTTCCTAATTTGTGCCTCTGCATATTTTTGGGTAAGTAGCATGTATTATTAATGTATTATTTGTAAGTTTTATTTGTAATGTCAATACCGTTATCAATATATCACGCAAATCGGCTACAGTTAGGTGCTACGAGATGCTACGTCGTAGAGTGCAAACGTAGAGAAGCAGTAAATCTATGTTTTCTTTTTTATACATTTTGATCATCGTACTTACCTTTTTTTCATTGTAAAAAAATAATATAATATGTTGATATTTATTTTAGTTACCAGTAGATATAGGTATTTTATGAAGGTGCTACAATATAATTATCATAATGTAATTTGTATCCTACAACTTTTGACCACCCGGATAAAAAGTAGTTGTAGTTTTTAAGTTATTCCTCGTCTTGTACGACTTATGAGCAAAGTTTCAGTTCAATCCGTTCAGTAGTTTTAGCGTTAGGGAGGGGATTTTTTGAAAATATGTAATATGATATGATGATATGATATTATTTCAATATTAGTAGGAAGGATAGGATGTTGATACTTAGATTTAAGATAAAAAGTACTCTCTACGAATTATATTGTAGCACCTTCATAAAAATGCTTTAGGTACCTATTATTTGAAATATAATGAATAGGTATATCGAAATATACTTGTGTGGTTCCCACCACACGAGCAAAACCGCGGGCCGAAGCTGGTTATTAATATAGGCCAACGATTTTACTATCATCGACGACAGTTCAGGAATCGTTTACTGTCATCGCGTGGCGCTTCAGTCGCGCATTATTTTAAGGTAGCGCCATCTGTTGTCGAGTAGCAGAACTATACAAGTGCTACGAGCCTACGAAGCTCTACGCTACTACATTGGCGCTACGGGTTCATGTCGAATGGCTCAGAAAATTTCTGTTTTTTCGAGTGCCATATTATTTCACGTGCCGAGTGCAACATTTGAATTTTTGAATTGTCTTTTTGGAAAGATCGAATTAGTACAATTCATGGTTCATCAATTATTTTGTCAGACAACTCTATAAGGTTAGATCTAAAATTGATTTGTATTTATAAATATAATTTCTTTTTTAATTATTTTTTTGTTTATTTGTTTTGTATCGTAAATAAATATTAGGAATAAATATATTTGGGTACTAAAATTTAATAGGTCTCTACCAAATAAGATACATAATTGAATATTTATATCTTAGTAGACATTACAATGTGATTGTTGCATCTACAATCGATTGTCGCCCTCTTTAGACATATTTGCTTCTTAATGAAGTAGTTTATTTTAAAAAAAACTTAAGGTACCAGAGTGATTATGAATAGGATGATACGACAGTTTCTTTTAAATCCCGCGGTGCGCGTGAGGCCAATAAACTGCATTATGAAAGTGAAATTAAAATTTCACTCTCGCGCTTACGAAATGCCTTTCTCTGCTTTCACCGAGTGCGGTCGACAGCTCGGGCATAGAGCGGGCCGGGCGAGTGTCGCAACACCGCGGCGCGGGGCTGCTGCGGACGTCGACCCGCTTAGCGAGCGCTCACCCGCGCGCTTGCATAACCGACCTCCCACACTGCGGCCAGCGCTTACCCCCTCCAGCGCAGCGGCTCCCCCCACTGCCCGCGCTGCTGCGAAATAGGATCTGCGAGCGCAGCGCAGGAGTGTCCCACTTGGCGAGCTGCGACTGACGTGTTTCAGAGACTTGGCGCGCTGCGAGATGCCGCGGCCTTCCCGAGCTAATTGCGTATGCACACTGCAACCCGCCGCGCGTACATTATTCGTAACGTAATCAATTAGCGCCACTTACATCACTTTGACATACATTCGTATCAAAAAACAATTTCATTCAACCAATTCGAATGGATTTTGCTTTTTGAAAAAAAAAACAAAAACATGTTATAAAGAAGCCAAATGGATAAACTTTTCAACATAAATGCTCTGATTGAAATTTGAAATAAGAAAAAAATAAGTTTCAGAATTTTGAAAATTACTATAAGTTCTGTTAAATTATGAAAAATGGTTTTGTTTATCCAATGTCTCCTAAAAAAATAATAGATAAATTGAACTCACCATCTCTGCTCATGCCCACGGCGATGCATTTTTTCAATCTGCAGTACTGGCATCTGTTTCTGTTAATCCTAAGGATGGAGCATTGCTGGTTTTTGGTGCAGGGTCTGTACTGGATTTTCTGTTGTATGGAGCGGCGGAAGAAACCCTGGGGATCACAGCGGCATTTAGATTCTCTCTCGTTGTCGGAGCTGTCGTCGCTGGAGCAGCCCGAGTCGCTAGACTCGGTCCGTCCCTCCAGCATGCTCACCAGCACCGAGTGCCGCTCGCGCAGTTCAGCGCCGCACGACATCGCACGCACAGTTCACAAGCGACCACACTCTAACCACTACCACTGCCAGTCTCCTTGTCACAAATCTGACACTACTGTACTAGGACGAGGCTTTCACGCGCTGCACCGACACGGATGGTGGCTGACGGCAAACTGTGCGGGCTCCGCTTCGCGCGGCGCACAGTTACCCGCGCGACCTAGTTGCCGGCCGCCGACCCAACCGAGAAAGTGAGAGTGCCCCCGGCCCCCGCGCCGCTTGCGCTCCTAACGGTCCACGCCGCTCTAGAATGCGCCGCTGCCGCTGCACCGGTGCGCCGGATATAGGCCGGGCGCATCCCGGCGGGCGTCGCGGCGCGCGGCCGTTCACCCCGGGTCGTCGACCGTTCGATTGCACAACCGCACCTACTCCCCGCGACCCTCCCTCTCGCCCTCCGGCTCCCGGGAGCTAGGGCACAGCCCGATCGGGTCGCCGACCGACTCTACGCGCCCGCCCGATGACGTCACACATGCGTCACGGCCTACCTCAATGCGCGCGCGCTCCTCTAGGGGATGCACTGATCCAATTTAATTAACCATTGGAACGCAACAATTTCTAGCCGTCTAGCGCCATTACGCAAAATCTGTAGCAAGTGTCTAAATTGGATTAGGTACTTAGATAAAATTAATTCTCATTTCTAAGTATGCCTCGTAACTAGGATAAGTTATGTTAATTTTAGATGTTTTTATAATATCTCTAATTGAAGGTAATGTTGAACAATTATTTTTTATTAAACATAGCCAGGTTGAAAATATGCAAATACATTCCTGATCATGAACAATATCACTGCCTTAATAATGAACTATCCTTTTCAGGTTACTAGGATTGGACTGGTTATAAACGTTTTAGCGTAGAACCTCATTACGTGAGGTAAGAGCGTGTGGAGGCTGCGCGGGGCGGACCGGGTCGGTGGCCCAATTTCGCGTTGCCATCGATCCATTGTGCGCTGTGCGAGTGGCCCATAATTGGTCGCAGCGGGCACTGACCGACCGTGCGGCCGTTGACCTGGTGCCGCGAAAACAAAACCTTTACCGCCTCGCCCCGCGCTACACTTATCTGCCTCTACCTACATTTCATATGTTAAGAAGATGTTGAAGATGTTAATTTTTTTTAAAACGAAACTGATGAAACATTTATCCAGTAAACCAACTCCAGTTAGTCCGAGACCCAATTACTAGGCTATCTTAATCACTACTCCGTATTAAGACTATGTGCCTACTCAATATTTTCCTTATAAATAATTAATAATAACACGGGTCAACGACCGCATACTCATTAACACGGTGACTTCCTTTTAAGCTCTAAAAAGTAGAAATATATGTTATATTGGACAAATAGGTACCTAACTACCTAACTTCTACTTGGTAACCGTTAATTAGTTCAGTTGAAATTAGGTCATACTGATAATTCGATGATTTATTTACCGCATTATATACTTACCCCATTATAACAAAGAGATTACTAATTTCGAAAATATGGTAAATTACATTTTTAGTTATGTAACGTATGGCATTGCGCTGTTCATTAGAGGGATAATCGAAATAAAAATGTGTAAACGTAAGCTCCTTTAATGCATCTGTACTCCGTACCTACTGCCTATGCGATGACGCATTTGGATAGATTCAAGCGATATAGGCACAGACAGACGGGTCACGCTGCTCGCGCGACGCATTCTGCTAAGCCGTGCGAGTGACTCACTAAAACAGGTATATAAATAAACTGGCACATAAATACACACATAGCGAGGATTTCGTCAGTGCTATGTGGGTCGCACCATCTAGACTTTTCAACACAGCGTTGCCGAAGCTCACGATAAGCGATCGCCAGCACTTTTTGTCGTTAACGTTACATTGACACACTTTCTGGTTTTATTGTGGCTTATTCTGATTTAGGTCGTTAAACTCTGCTTTTACAACATACTTTCGAGGTTTGTTGATTTTAGTTGTTGTTGTTTCAACAATTTGGTTAACGACAGCATTTTTCCTGCTTCGGTTGCTGAATAGAATAATCTAGTACGTATTGACTCAATGTAATGTGCTAGTTTATTTTGAATTATATTTTAGTACTAGCTTCCGCCCGCGGCTTAGCTCGCGTTAATCCTGTTAATCCAGGTCTTTAACTACGTATGCTTATTTCAAGTTTCATCCAAATCCAAATCAGTATTAGTAGGATGTAGGTTAATATGTTTTTAACATAAAACTTTAAAAAGTTCAATAAAAAAAGCATAAATAAATTGATCCAAGGAATTCTTTGATCCTAATGACACTTTTATTACAGAATTATTTTTATACTTGAATATGTTATGCACATGGTCCACGTAATGTTAACTGGTCACCATTACTTATAAGTACTGCAACGTAGGAATCGTATGTTTAAAACCGTACCCTACGATGCACACCCTACGTCCAACTTGAGGCATGATGGTGATAATTCTCATGCGCCTATAATAACACCGGCATCAACCTTTCAAACCAATGCAAAAAGAAAAAAAGCAATGGTGAAATAGTCATAGTGGATTTATTCTTCCCCGGACATACCTTCAGAGCTCTACTCCTACTAAACCTCATTGTAATAAACAACCGTATAAGTATTTTGCAATGAGTTTCAAAAGAAATCTGGCATAGATGTTTTCAAGTTCGTAGAGCTATTTGGCAACCCTGGTGTTGAAGTCATTATTTGGTAACCCTGTATTAGAATCAATTTTTCACACGCAAGCTTTCATAATGACAAGATGTTTGGTCAGGAGGCGTCACCGCAAATAACGGTGCGTCGGCCATCGACTCTGCCTGAAAGCTGACGCACACTTCTGAGGAAGCGACCTCAGAATACTGCGTCACAGTATAAGCAACACTTACTATAGAAATCTGCCATAGAATTGATAATATTTAGTATGCTACGTGCCGCAGTATAAACAGCAGTCGGTATGCTACGAGCCTGCCCTGTTCAGATGTTTGCGATAACACACAAAGCCGCTGACTCACGCGTGATTCATATCCCGTTCACGTACTGCCTAAAATGGGTATTTCAACACTGCATAAGTAATATATGTTGAGTGTGATAAGTTTAAAAAAAATTGCAATCTCTTTAATTTCTCAAAAATTTCGGTTTACAAATTATGTGTAGATTATCCCATAATTGAAAGATGCAATCATGATTTTAAGTAATTGTATGTCCATGGCAATACTATAATAATGTTTGAATCGGTATTTCAAAATTGGAATAGCCTATTTATGAAAAAGTCCACAGAAGCTAAAATCAAGATACGTTAGAGTTACATTAAAAATACAAATAATAATTTTTGATCAAAATGTTGTATTACATTTTTCTCAAGACTAGAGTTGTAATTTTGATTTGGATGATAATATTGCCCATGCCTTTCATAATTTTAATTATTTTCTTTTAAAGCAGCTTTTTACACTTACAATACAAAGGTTAATATTATTATAGTTTGTCTAACCGACAAACGGATTCTAACGATCCGTTAACTCTCAAAACTTTAATTAATGTTTCCATCTACGCACTTAATGAAACCATAAAAGCCTTCCTACGCAAGAAAATGTAGAGCGTTCCAAAATTTGTACCTACCGCTATTAGCGTAACCGTAAATCGAATTCAATAAATCATTACATAGATAGACTTTAATTAGCTAGAGTCAAGTTCGTTAAACACATAGGCATTGTGTGGAACAGGAAATCGTAGCCGCAACAGTCAGCTCACGATGTTCTCAATAAATATGACCGGCGAGGGATCAACGAACCTCAGCGCTGACAGTTCAAAAATAATGTGGGTTACGTTCACGTTGCGCGTACATTCGATGCCCGTAAAAGTTGTTTACGGCGAGTGAAGGCGGGCGCGCGGTGTTAGCGACCGAGGTCGACGCCCGCGCATTGCCTCGAATTGGTGCCGAAAAAATGAGCGACCTACAATACGCGGAAATTATGTCGGCCATCGAACAAAGAGCCCGAGCTCGTTGTCGTGGCAACTGAATGCTCTACATCACACGACGCTCTAATTCTCGACCAAACCCCGATAAATCCCACCTACGTTTGTAGAGATAAAATAAATTTAAAAAACTCAAAGCAGCATAGTCTGAATTTAATATTTTTACCTCGTTCGCATTTGATATGATGACATGACACGAAAATTGTTAACCTCATTATACGGTAGAACAGCAAAGTTTTAGAAACCTTATTTTTAAAAAATAATGTCTGTTTAGTCAAAAAGTTGTAAGAAAGAGTTCGTTGACATCGGTGCGTACGCTCGCTGGAACGCCCCACACACCTCAATAACGAGCTATAAAATTACACGCTTCGTCGTCATTCATTGAAAGCAACTTCCTTTCGTAGCCGTGTGGCGTAGTGGCAGCACCGTCGCATTAAACTGAATGCAGCGCCATCTAGCGACGAGTGGCTGAACTAGCATGACATATTTCTCAATACGGTCCCTAGGTGGCGTTTATTTTTCGCTTGCACGTACACGTTTAATTAATTTTATGTATCCTGTGGATAAGTGAAAATTTACATATATTAAAGGTAACATTCTTTAGCGATTAAGATTAAACTTATAATTCCGGTCCATATGTATAGTAGTTCATATTGTCAGTAGAGATTTCTCAAATCTTTAGAGATACACCTACTTTTCAATTTATTATTCGGCAGTATTATGCATGTAATATAAATCTATTATTAAATAATGTTTTGTTTCTTTTAAATTTATTTTTGCTACCCCCAAATTAGGATAGATTAAGCATCATTTCATTTAAGTGATAAAAGACGTAAGAAAGGGGACTTCTGGTGGCCGGTTGAGAATAGGGACCACTACCCAAGCTATTATCGTCTGAAAGTCGTCTCATTTTGCTGCACAATGCACCAGACATCCGCGCCTGAAGGACACGCTTTGTCCCACAAAGTCTCGACTACGTCCCGCCGAACTTGAAGTCCAAACCAGTTTAAAGTACACTTGCACTTCACTTCCATCCCAGACATCCTCGCAACGTTTTCACGCTCATGAATACGACCTTTGTTGATGGCTCACATCATACTTTATTCATATATTTAACTTCTAACAATATATCATGTACAGTTCAATGATAAATTAAATTTCAGGAAAAGTCTAGTTCAATATAACAAAGTTGAATGACCATGAAAGTCTAGAATTAAATATGAGGAAGTAGCGACGCTGCTCTTGAACATTCGCTGCTCACGTAACTCTATTACATTGTAAAACAGGCACGTTTCTGGGGAAATTATTATGCATATTTTACAGCAATGCTATTATTATTAGTAGGTATAAATCACAATAATGCATTTTTCAGTAAATCTTTAATAACAATGCTTCTGATTTCTATTGATCTTCTTTCTGACCTTTAAAATTATTTTTTTGTTACAAATTAGTTGGTGTGACGTGATTTGATAAGGAAATTTAAACCAAGAAATATTTAACACGAGCTGCTATCATCATTATTTTATTACTAAATGCGAGATGCATACGAATTGGAGCACAAGTTAAGAAAAGGACAGCACCGTTTAACCTAAACGCATTCAAATTGACCTCGACCCCTGTTAGTATATTATAAAAATAAGTCTATGTTACAATTGAACTTTAAAATGACACTCCGTTCCCGTGTGATTGTATCGGAACAGGTATTTAAAAAATAAAAAGTAAGGCATAGGGGCGCAAGGTAAGGGTCTGACCGGGGCGGTGGCGGCGGCCGGTAGAGGCCATCAGGTATCCGACGCGACGACCCGAAAAAAGCTTTTGACGGAACAAGTTCACACGATATTTTTTTGACTATTTTATCGTAACTTTAAGTCAGACTGCGATGCAGGCATCGGATTTACATTTAGTAAATAAGGTCATCTGGTATGAATTTTCAGAGATTGTCTTCCGCGTGTATCGGCCTTGATGCTAGGACCGAGAGCCACATCGAAGCAACTCGATGGGGGGGCGGAGAGATTTGTCACCCGCAAAATATTATCCTTCCTACTTGATCTGAGACTACCCGCATACGTTAATAACATTCATTGTCAGATCGTCAGACGTTTTCTATTTCATAAATCGTACGAAGTAGAGTGACAGTGGTACGCTGATATTTAGGTATGTTGCGGTAGGTGCTGGTGAACAAGTTTATAAGACAGCTCTTTTAAATTTTACATAATTATAAACATCAGTAAGCATATTTACCTTGCAGCCCTCACAGGAATGGACTCCATAGTGGAATCCACTAGCCTTGTCACCGCATACGCGGCACAGCACCGTGGTGCCGTCAAACTCTGCAACAACAACAATGCACCTTTAGTTTAGGTAACACAAAACAATCATACCATGTTCATAAACAAGTCAACCAATTTTATGGAGGTTGTAAAGATTACGGTGTTAGCGCATGCCAAACATCCTGAGTTGTGGTTGTGAAACGATGTATAACAAACAATCTTGGTTTTACACGTGATTTTAGCGATATGGTAACCTTGCTTCGCGAAAATAAAGACTTAGCATGCTGCTGAGTGATAAATATACGAGAATTGATCGTGACATAAACGTGTACACATACACGTGCCCGACTGGACGACCATACCAACTAAAGTATTGTCGTCCAGTCGGCCAGTCCAGGCCTTATGCGATCCAAATAAAAAAATTATAGTTGTTATTTTTTTAATAGAAAATGGTTTGAAAGTTAGATAGATACAAGACAACAATAAAAAAACAATGCAAAAATCGCAGCAGTCTTAAATTAAACGTATAACAACACAATCTTACTAATGAAATCAGTGACGCAACCTCATGTTGCGTGCATCAAGGTGACAGTGAATAGTTATTTTAGAAAGTGTCGAGTCTCTCTACTCTACATTAAGTAAAAGAGTCAATGACCCGTCGTAACAGACAAAAGCGCGGTTCAAATAAATGATTTCGTTAAATCGGTTATCAGCCACCAAATGGTGGTCAGTGATACGATACAAAGGTCAAGCGCTGTTTGGTTTGACGATATAAATAAATTACTCATAATTGGATACGAATTCATATTGTTTTGTCGTCAAACATGGTCTGATACTTAATGAGCTAAGCAATTTAGTTAATAGGTCAGTCAGTGGTAGGTATGTAAATGTAGAGTTCCCTCAGAACCAATTTAATAGGTGTCAGGTTGAATAAAGAGGCGCCGCGGTAGCGATCGGAGCACAAGAGCTCCTTGTCCCGGAAACTGGTTCGTGCGCTCCTGACTGCTCTCACTTTCCTGATCCATTTGTTTATTTGTTGAAGGAGCAAGTCGGGCCTTTTGGAAGAAACTTTCTATTTCTGGCGAGCTGGGTCGACGCACGGACCCGTCAGTCGCTTTCTATACTTACTTTCTTTTCTCTAACTGAAGATATATGGCGTTATGGGCCACGAAATCTTTATGGTCTCAAATCGAACGTGGGTGCTTCAGCATCGAGTGGGGGATCACAATAGATCAGGGAAAGTGCGAGACGTAACTGCTGCAGTTGCAATAGAGTAAGTAGCGTGCAGCCATTTCTCTGTGTGATGTAACACGCGCGTTTTTTCACCGGCGCGTGTGAGAGTCGCTAGTTCGTTACGTCAATTAAGTGGCGAGGAAAGTGTGCGAGAAAGTCTCTTCACGTAACGTAAAGAGGCGGGTATCGTCGACCGAGCAGAACCTGACTTGGCTATACAGCTGCAGATCTGTGTCACGGCGATGTTTGTTTGTAAATAATTCCCTCTTATATCACGTTTTGTTATCTGTTTCCTTGATGACGATCACGTCTGTGTTATTACTTCCTTGTTAATTATCTTTCAGAATCATCGATACAATTATGATTTCCTTCTAATTGATTGTCTGTTCAGACTTTACTCTATATAGTAATAGCATGATTTTACAATGTAGTGTTTCCTCTTGCCTCATTTGCTGACGCTGTGTGTCTTGTTTCAGTATCAAGGTATGTTTCAGTTGATAAATTTTATCACTTGAGAAATGAACTGCATCTTAGCACGGCATAGAACGAAGATTTCATGTTGCATTCTAAGAGGTTCATTCAACTGGTGGGCTGGCGCGTCGTGCGTTGAGAGAAAAGTAAAAGTAGTATGGTGGCCTGGTGGGAGTCGCACCAGCTGACGCCACGTGGAACCAGCCATTATAGCTTTACCTACCAACGATTTTGCTTTTACATAATATCTCAAATTATGTATTGTCATGTCAACAATCGTATTTTTTATTCTGAAAAGGGTGTTTCAACGGTAACTCTTTTGTTAATTCGGCATCAAATTTCATGAGAGAAAACGATAAGATCATTAGGAAGCGAACGCAAATCAATAAAGGCTCCCTGCAGGCAGGGCTTCATTGAGCCCCATCGATTTGCACGGGGGATTTTATCGATTATACCATGGAGTGTTCATACTTTGCACAATGCCATTTTAATTGTTTTTTTGACAAGCTCTTCCGAGCGGAAACGTGCGACAGTTCATCGATCAATAATTCGTTCAGCGTACAAGTAATCGTTGACGTGCAAGCATAACTACATTTGTGAACATTGTATTACCCTTTACCATTGCAGTAATGATCAGAAGGAATCATCATTAATCAAGAAAAAAATGGCTTACATAAATCCAGCGTAACGTTTTCTGCTATAGTAATATAAGGTTCCCATTACCTAGGTAGGTCCTGGAAAAGTTGATTTGTGCATTAAAAAAGAAAATATACTTTATCTGATTTACAATTATTTACCTTCATAGATCGTATCTATGAGATTTACTTATATTACTATTAATTTTTCCCTCAGAATAGGCTAGATGCCTGAAAAATTCTGATTAGTCCGTCATTTACATTAACAAAAAATATTTGACACGTATTTTTTATTTTGTCAATTAAACTAAAAATCACAAACTTATAGTGCGTTGAAGTTCCGCGTGACGTCACGGGTAACTTTTTTGGTACGCTTTTTACATACAAGTGACGTCACGAGCCCCGGACGCCCGAACTTTGACGCTCTATAACTTTGTCGATTTCCATTGATTTTAAGAATAAAAAATACGTGTCCAATATTTTTTGATAATCTAATTGACGGACTAATTAGAATTATTATTTTTCTACCCAGGCATCATCCCTATTGTTTTAAAAACTCCTAATTCCCAAAATGGTTCAGTATCTTTTTGCTAAATACATACCAAGTAACTTTTATTTATTATCGATTCTAATGGGTACTCCCGTCAAAGCAGGATTACCTACTACTAGTAAGACACTTGTTGGCCGGATGTTTTATGTTAGCTGGTAGACGTGGACGACAATGTCCAAGCTATAACTGGCCTAGTCGTCTATAAATTTTAAATTTAGTTCGGATTCAAAACATTTAATTAATAACCTATCTAGGTTACCTACTTTTTAATTTTCTAGCTATAGCTTACATAGGTATTATAGCGATAGCCAGTAAATAAAAAACCTAGGTATGATGCTAAAATTTTCCTATATATGTACCTACTTTACCTAAGTATAAAGAAGATACATATTTTTGAACATTTTATTGTATCTCTGATGTTATAGAATTGGGCATAGGTTACGTTTGGAGAAAAGGCAATATTAGGTATTGACCTACTTATTAACTTTTCTTGAATGTCAACATAGAGCCAACAAAGTCTTAAAAGCTTGCCGCAATCAATGAAAGTAGGTATCTACTTACCTATTTTGTTCATGTTTGTTATTTGCAAGATAATGTAACTATGTAGGTAGGTAGTTACTAACCTACCTGCCTACTTCTTCCTTTGTTTACTAAAATAACAACATTTTGAAAGTAGGATAGGTAGTATGTATACAGCTTTTCATATTGTAACATAATAAAAATATAAATAGGTATCTACCTACCCAGTACCTAAATAAAATTAACAGAAATAAAGTAGACAAGTAAAATAATGGGACTAGGTACCTATATGCAGCTCTGGTTCTCGCTCCTTATGCGCCGAATTCATGACACCGTGGTCCATCGGCGTAGGCGCATCATAGCGTCCGTAGCTGCTATCAGGAGACATCACTGAAGTCATTATATCCTCCAAACTATCTATAATTGTTTCTTCTTTTCACTGCACAACACGGTAAGCACATCAGCTCTCTAACATAGGTCGTCCTGCGCACTCTATCACTTAATAAATAGGACAGCAGTGCATGGGCCTCTGTGGCCGGCACGTCGCAAGGGATGAAGGTCGCACGATCGGTACACTATCGCTGCACGCGCCGCGTGCTACTCGCTTGAGCTCGATCGACGAACTGAGCGAGCGCCGCGCGCGCTCCTGCTACGAGCCGCACGATCCTCCCCATAAGAGTGAAAGTCTGCAAAAACATCAGCGCTCCGTGCGATACAATCGGTTCGACAGCGGAGCTGGCCTCGTCGAGCAAATATCGCCTCTATCGGCCAGCGAAGCCCGACGGTCTGCGCTTCGAGGCGAGGATCGGCGCGCTTCGAACTCCGGTCTCCGAGGTCATTGCCGCGCTGACGGAGGACCAATAGCAAGCACGTTCAGACATTCGCGGCAAGCGATTGGAGGAGCGGCAACCCTGCGTCCCGCGTTCCCCACGGCGCCCGCGCGCGATCTGGAGTTCGAAGACCCGAACCTTGCGGCTCACCGCGGCCAAGGTCGCGCGAGAGCGGCACCGATGGAGAGCCGCCCGAGCGTTCGAGTGGGACGTAGCGTAGCCGCTTTCGGTTGCGTCACACAACCAAAATATTTTTGGTGATGGAACGCGAGTAAACTTGAACACGAATTCGAGTTAATGGTTGGCGAGCTGCCGCTGCTGCTGTGTGTAGGTCGCCGCGTACCGAGCGGCCGAGTGCCGAGTGACCCGCTGTCGATGTCGCCCGGCCCGGTACCCTCCTAGCACATACGTACTTCCGGAACAGCCATCATTATTACATATTGTAATAGTAGATAATTACCACCGACTTATTTTGGGTTATAGTTACGCACTATCATGACTAGATAGGTTTTTGGTTTACCAAAATAAACCTATTTATAACTAATCGAAACTCAACAATATAACCCGACTGATCTGTAACGAAATAACAAGTCTTTCCCCAAAAAATATGATAAATCCAAATTCATCCATATCCACAGGCCACAGGAAGCAACGGGAATTGAACCTACACCTCGTATCTCGTACTAGCTACTCATTCACTACCTAGGCTTCATAGGTTGTTATTAAAAGGAAAAGAGTAGGTAACTAGTTAACTATGAGCGAGCATGTATGGGTAAACTCGGGCAATGTTTGTTGTAAGAGAGAGATATATAATTATGGTGGTAGGCATCTATCTACACTACCTCCTAATAGGTATGCCTGCCGAATACATTTTTAGAAAGTAATTTCAAATGCGCATTTCATTACCTAGTAGGTACTTAGCCGAGAAAATTAAATAAATAGAACACACGTAATGGTTTCATAAAGAAGTGCAGTAACTCTACATAATTGCTCTATGCCGACCGTGTGGGTATCAACTTTTATTGATAAACAAGTTTCTTTTAACAATAGGTAAGCACATAAACACGATTTTATATAACATCATCGGTTCGCATTCTCGTCATTGTATTTTAAGCCTTGTCGAAATAAGAATGGAGTGTAGAGTCGTTTGGTTTGATTGCTATTTATGCGAGATAAAACGAGTGTCGGTGGGCGTCGCGGCGGGTTGAACGACCTGGAAATTTTGGCGCAGGCCGGTCAAGGCCAGTGGCGCGCAGGCGCTTCGCAATCTCACAGAACCTAGGTACTTCTGCGTCAACTCAAAACTCCTCGACAGTTCGACACAGACAATAATCATAAATAATTCTAATTAATGAGTAGTAAAGTTCTTTGTAGAGGGCTCGTCGGGGGAAGAACTGCCACCATGCTAATTTCTGCCATGAAACAGTATTGCTGTGTTTCGGTTTGAAGGGTGTGGGTGCCGGTAAAATTACAGGCACAAGAGGCTTATCATCTTCATGCCTCAAGTTGGACGCAGGGCGTTGCATCGTAGAGCACGTTCCAAAAAAATATGATGCAATGCTTTGTGTTAGGTAATGGTTACCACTTAACATCAAGTGGACCATGTGCTTGTTCCATCTTCAGGTAACATAAAAAAAACTGGACATTAACACACAACATCATATAACCAGAAACTAAGCAAACAAACTGAGCTTGTGTTAAACGCACCACATCCCTAATATACTAGTAATAAGTACCTACTTTTTTTTGGTAAGTATTTTTTATGTATAATTTTACTAATTATTAATAGGAAACACCCAGAACCAAGACAAATATTTGCAGATCATACAAACATTTGTCTCGCGGCGGGAACCGAGCCTTCGTCCACTGCGCCATAGATGCCGTCTTTAGAACCATAGTAGATAATTAGAACAACTTCAATCGAAGGTTGAAGAAAAAACACTACTTTCAGACAGAAAGCTTATTTTTGTGTGTGGTTAAATAATTAGATATTTAAAAGATAAAATATTTAGTACAAATTCCGCTAACTCTCTCTGACGAGTTTCATAAAAACTCAACAGAAATTCGAATTCTGTTCTGTTGAGTTTTTATGAAACTCGTCTGAACTCATCAGTGAGAGTTGGCGGATTTTGTACTAAATATTTTATCTTTAAATATCTTGTAATGGACTCAATGGATTTGAAGTCACGCCTGATTCAATTTATTATCTGTGGTTAAATTGACATCATACCAGAAGGAAAGTAAGAACTAGCACCAAGTTTAATGGGACTGTATCAAAGCTGTAAAAGTTACTCTTTTCTAGAAGTTGCCATCTAGAAATATATAAAATATAACTTATTAGATAACCTGATTAAATTCTTACCACCTAATATTTAATAGTCTGAAGTGGTTATTCACATACAAAATTTCTAATTTAGATTTCTTATGTTCCCATGGATTTTTCCGTATTTTTTTAAACCAATGCGTTGAGGCACACAAAAAAAGAATAGTAGATATCAAAATCGGTCGAGTTATTTTAGAGCTTTCTCGAGACTAACGTACGGTAATTGCTTTTTATTACATATAGACTAGCTCACCCGTCAGAATATGTAAAATCTCACTCTAGTTTTTTTAATTTCCTTTGGGTTATTCCAAATTTTCTTTTCTCAAGCCACCCCTGAATCAAAGCGATCAAAACAACTCAAAATCGGTCGAGTCGTTTTCTAGCTTATGTGAGACACACGCACGGCAAATTTTTAGTACAGATAATAAATGCGATTAACAAAACCTATTCAATGAAATATACTGAAAAATCAGGGCACATAATAATTTAAAGACAGATGCCATAACTCATATTAAACACGAATGTAAAAAAAAAAAGTACCTAAAGGGTTGCACAAACATCTGACAAAGGTGTGTTCGTTCTTTATACCTGTATTTATACTTTTTTGTCAAAATTATTTCGCTTCAATACTTTCCCTTTTGCACAAAGGGAAGCTTTTTAAAAGGATTCGCAAATATCCTCCCACACGTGCACGTTGCACATGGACTTTATTTTACCATCAGAACGTAGACTTTTAATATAATGACAGCCTCTGTAGCGCAGTGGGCGAGGGTCCGCCTGAGACGCAGAAGGTTGCGGGCTCGATTCCTGATGCGGGACTAATGTTTGCATGTTCTGCAGATATTTGTCTCAGGTCTGGGTGTTTTCTAACTATGATATATATGTATTTACAAAAAAAAACTATATATGTAATATATCAGTCATGTGGTTCTCATAATACAAGCTCTGCTTAGTTTGGAGATACATGATGTGTGATGGAGATACAGTGTGATAACGTCCAGTATTATTTATAATATAAGTATTTTGTTGGAAGTACTTTCTTGATATAAATTTACTTTATATTTTTTCGGACATTTAATAACTTTAATTTTCATAAATCCTTTGAACTTTTTTAAGGTTTTTGGAAAATTCTAGATCAAATTCACCCATAAAGGTTTTTTTTTAGAAATTAGATATTTATTATTTAACTAATCATAATCAGAAATGTGGTGTGGTGATGTGGTGTTTGCGAAAATAGTGAAAACTATTATTCAAAGTAATAGGTAGGTACCACCTACAAATACAAAAAAGTATGCGACATGTGTGCACTTCGATTAAAACATGAAAGTGAATAGGAACCCACTTTTTTACTTCCTTCCGCTGCCCTCGCTTTTAATGTCGGGGTGCGAATATCAAATTTCAAAGCCAGTTTAAACATTAAGTTCACCATAAAGTATGTTCTCTGTATATTCTACTTTGTGTGCTATAAATAAAGCTGATATTCGTTTGTATCGATGGTGTTATAAAAAGTGCTGAGCGGGTATTGTCAGTCGGTAGCCACATGTATAACGCATTGTTCATTGTGACCGCAGCCGATAAGACTAACTCACTTTTGATGATCTCGATTGATCGGCCGCATTTTTTTCTATAAAAAGTAAACGGCGAGCCATATTGTTGGCAATTTATGGTTTCCAGTTTTTGTACTTCCTGATTATTGTTTTATCCGTGTCTATAGGGACATTTTTTTTACTGAATCTAATGTATTTTTTAATCGAAACAAAGGCGAGAAAAATATAAATAAGTTTGTACCACACACACCACACATCAGCCTATATCAGTCCACTGCTGGACATAGGCCTCCCCTAATAAAGGGGGATATACCCATAATCCCCACGCTGGGCATGCGGGTTGGGGATCGCAGGGCACAGCTTCTCGCACCACCGACGCTGCTGCCCATCAGTGGCCAGGGCATTTAGCTGTGCCGATGTAGGCTGTGCTATGCCGCAATCAGCCGGCCGCCAGAGCCCCGTTCGTTGTTTAGCAGGGTGCACCACGTGCAGGTGGGGTTGGCTTGGATTCCGAAGATAGGGGTTGGAACCCTGTGAACCCCATTGTACACAATTGCTAAATACAGTGGTCATTTGGACTGTTGTTAGTCCAATTCATAAAAAGCCTCAAATAACTAAAATGGCGTTAAATATCATGTCACCTCTTTTTATTTACATTTAAATGACAGGGACAAACTTACTTTATCCAACGATACATAATTACATGTTATTATAAATAAGGGGGCACATATAGTTAATTTAATACTAAATACTCAAACATCACAATACAAAATGTATTTAAATGAGAAACCGATTTAACAGATGGCCTAATTTAAAAACTACGGGAACATTAAAAAATGAACTGAACAAATAAAATAGAGGTTTAATGGAGTGGTTGGCCTTCTCACGTGTGCCGAAGGACACAGGACAATAGGGCGGGCGTGCGGCCAGAACTGGCCCAACGGGACATAGCATAGGTACTTTACCATTATTAACTTCACTGCATTATTCCCCTAAAAAAAACGTTTACAACTTTCTATTCAGGGAATATGGTCAAGGATCCCCTATTCATCATTGTTGACCGCAAGTGACTTTGTTAAAAATAAGCATAATAAGCTTTTTTGTGTACTTAGTAAAGTACAATTCCAACAATTGAAATATTTATAACATTTTGAATCATGAAATAACGGATAAAAGAAACTAGTTGAACAATTGACATTTTTGAGTACTTACGTATACGTATGTTTTTTATAAGTGATAATTAAGTACTGTAGATAATACTTTTCTAACAGCCAACAGGTAAATTGATGGTGGGCATTCATTGATAAATTTTTGTAGGTAATTTATTAGCAATATTACAAAATTAATATCATTACGTTAAGGTATTGTGGAGACACTAACGAAGGTTGGGCTATAGTTAACTCATCAAAAATTGTGTCGACATCCCACTGTAATCGGACATAAAGTAAGTCAAGGTTGTAGGTATAACAGTGTACTTTAAGAATTGATTATGTAGAGGTACCACACGTAATAAGATCGGATGGAATTTGGAAAAATTCCACGAAACAAAGTCATGAGGAGCCAAGTTGGCAAATTGGCGAAGCAACTACTACATAATCTGTGCTCGTGGGCCCGAAACCCTAATGCAGACAGCGGTCAAGGCCTCGCTGAGCAAGCGGAGCCGTCGCGCATCGGAAACTCGACCTGACGGCTTGTTATTGTTACCATATTTGATCACATTAGTCGCAGTAACTTGACATACCTCATTGCTTTACACTTACACGTTTATATTTGGCATCGTTCTCGGAATGTAACAAGACGCTGCTATGAATTTCCATTAAAGTTACATCAAAAATTATGCTGGCCCTAGCATATTGAGTAATGAAAAAATAAGGTATTAAATTACAAATAAACAAAGTCACGTCTATTTACGAGTGAGCATTAAATCTACTACTTAAACATACTTAGCATGCCTTAAGCTATAAAAATAAGATTTTTCTGAAAACATTAGTCAATTTCAGCTAAGTTATAGGATTAAAGGCGCAAGCGCCTTGTATCGGGAGCGGCGTAGAGTGCCGAGGCTAGGCGAGTTTTTCCGAAGCAGCGCGAGGTCAGCCCGAGTCAATTACCCCGGGGTGGTTGCTGATTTGTCGTTGAAGACGTTGGCGTGTCGCTTTTTCTAATAATAATGTAGGTACTAGATATAATATTTAAAGCCGTTGGAAATATTTTAAGATGATTATAATCTGTACCTAATTGTGGCTATTCAAAGGTCTTTATTATCATGCTTTCCACAACAAAACTAAATTTTACGTGGTATTACCTAAGAAGTTTCCATACTTACTTCAAAAGTCTCTTGTTAGTTACTACTAATATTAAAACCATAAATATTTATATGACGTGTTGTGGGTTAAATCTTCAGGAAGAACAAAATAATCATCCATAATTTCCCAGAAAAACCATTTATCCCTTCTTGGAAATATTTTTCAGTAGGTTTGAATAATATTACTGAAAACATTTGATAAACTAGTTGTTATCCCAAAATAGTAAAACAAAGTCGCTTTTAGCGTTTGTTAGTTTGTGCGCTTAGTATTTTTTTTTTAATTACGCGGCTAGTAATTCCTAATATTGATACAATAATCTTAAATCAGGAATTTACAGTGCGAGTGTTGTCTGGCTGGACGGAGAAAATGTAGATCACATATTTTCACAATCAATAAAAAGAAAAAAAAAACTAACTTGACAAAAACGTTAGTCAAAAATCTGAATCAAAAGTCGTAATCAAAACGAGGTTATCAATTTTCACTCACAAAAATGCCTTCTCACGCTGTTAAACTTAATATATTTAGATCGATTCTCGTCCTTATTAATTAATCACTACCTTTTATCATAAGATTTAGAAGAGAAAATATTATTCTCAAATTTCGCATTAGCACATTCTACTAGTCTAATTTCTAGTAGGTAGGTATGATGACATACGATCCGTGTGATCCGGACGCTCTCAATCGCAGCCGACCTCGACTGATTCGGCAACCCGTGCCAAGGCCAAGGTCAACGTCGGCTGTGTCCAATTAATAGCTCTACGGCCGTTGATGCCTGCTTCTGGGGCCCCATGTCATGACATCAGTGACATTGACAGAAATTAGAGAAAAAATGATGGACGACAACACCACTTATCTCAGGATCCACTGTAGTGAAATGAATTGTGTTCTGGACTGGCCTTCTCGGATGAAGAAATTTTATTATTTCTTATTATTTTGTTGTCTGAATTATTGTATTTAATTGTGACTTATTTTTATCATTATTAACAAGTTGTTTTTAAGAATTATGACTCAGTTTCAATCAAACAGGTAAACGTGAGCCTGACTTAATTATTCCGGTAACGCTTCCTTAATTCAAGAGACGATATTTACTCCACTACTCTACCGTATCTGATAAGATAATATTTAAATATATTATCTTCCATTAAAGTTTTTACTTGTCATCAGTATAGCGCAATCACGAATATTTCAACCAACGTATCGTAGGCGTAATGAAAGATTTTGAATCTACAATAGTGTAGATTCAAATTTTTTTTCAAATTTTGGCCAATGAGCTATGTCAATGGGCAAAATTTGACGCCAAAAAATTTCAAAATACTACTTATACTACAATACAAATACTTATTCGTTGATCTACGTAACCGAGCCCCTGAAAACAAAATGAAAATGGCTAGGTGCTCACGCGTCTCTCATCATTCGTTGAAACCGTCAAACAACATGACGCAATATGGCCTTCAAGTCCCGGCCAAAATAATATTTCCTATCCACAGAAAACAAGAAGCTACAATGACCCCGTGTGGCGTGATCTAATAACAATTTAAAAAATATTTATTGTATATCTATACGAAACCTTATTTAATTTAAAAACATAAATAAATAACGAATAGATGACCTAGTCAAAACCCCGTTTTCGTGATCCCTGTGCTTCCCATCAGTTAATTCAATAACTAGCCTGTTGCACTCACGGATAATATAGCTCACTGCCAGTAGAAGAATTTTCACAATTGAATCTGTATTTTCTGAGATTACCCCCTACAAACATTAAATATACAAAGTATTCTTCTTTTATAGATATGAATCGTGTAGAAGTGTCCTAAGATAAGCTGTTTATTAATTGTTGTAATTGTACACCTTAAATAATTGCTGACTGTTAACGTTTTGACTTTAGCTGTAAGTTTTGAGTTTCTGGAATAAATAAATATAGTGTACATAAATTCATTATTTAAACAGTAATTGTTGGTTGCTAGGGACGAGATAAATAACCAGTTAAAAAAATAGAATGGAAATCGCATGTAGCACCGCCGAATAAGCGAACAGAACTTCCTCGTTCAAATATCGGAACATGTCAATGTCGTGCTGAATTAGCCGCAATGTCAGCCTCAAGGTGAAACCACGAGGAAACCGAACTGTTAACCGACTCTAATAATACTAAACACTAGACCTCGCAAAAAAGAGCCAGCTGTATTATTATAGACACTTATTTCAACTAAATCTCGGCACAAGGATAACGACAACGACTTTTTCGACCTTTATTTAATTGAGTTATGTTGGTACATTTAGCAACAGTTGGTTTTCTTCTTCAGGCTTTAAATTGCACAGCAGCCGGCTCAGCAAAACTACCTTAGAGAAGGAATTAATTAACGGAAGAATTGAGAAAACTTATTTCTAAATGTTGAGAAATTGGGATTCTGGGAGACCCACAATCAGGAAAAATACGTTATTTTCTCTACCGTAGAGAAGAAATACATAATGACGGCATGCTAAGGGGACAGGACATGTATATTTTTATTTCGAAGGGTTTACCATAATCAATCGATGCCATAATCACCACGGTTGACGGATTGATGATTGCAGTGTTGGTAATAAGTAAACATGACGATGTTTCTGCTCTTGGTCCATCTCTTCTCTCCTGGGTAGCCCCACGTGCTCGACATATTAGTTTCAGCTCACCTGCGTTTATGGCAGAGGTTTGGAAAGGCATGCTGCATCGATATTAATGGTACCTATTAATAGAGTACAGTTTATCATAACAGTTTTTTTTAAATATTTAACTTTTGCTTTAGCTATAAGGTGAGCTATGCATAAAAATAGTGCACATGAAGGGGAACCTTTCTACATTACTTATTTTGCCTTGATATTTGCATCGGAGTCAGACTTCCTGCTCCTGATAGAGGACATCTACTGCGCCTCGCCAATCATGATAATATAATGAGATAATGTGTTTACCAACGCCTGCGCTACGTAGTTACTTGCAAATGTATTTATTAAGCTACATTTCATGAGGAAGCAACGCAATCTAGTTTAAAATCTCTGATTTAGCCAAACCCGATTAACATAATCCCAAAGCAAAGAAGCGCATGGATTACTGCGATGCTTTATGGGTCGAATCTCGATATATTAACACGTTATGTATTTGGGTTCTGTTAAAATGGATGTATTGCATTAGTCTGGTAACCAGAGCATCGCGGTGTCCCCGGCGCACGGCGATGATGCACCGGTTGTATAATCTCCGCAAAGTGTTTTGCGCGCGCGCAACTTCAGCGTAACGTTGCACTACTCTACTCACCTATACCACATAGCGCGCGCAAGAATGAGGAAGCACTGCGAACGTTTCCTTGTTACATTTTAATCATCCTCGTTGCAGATAAATTTATGTTCTCAGTAAGATGTTATCCATACCTACTTTAGTACATTTATGATCAAATTTTAATTGTAATAAAATCGACTTATATAGGTATTTCCGAAACGATATCACAAATACTTTCGACGCAATAGAAAATGTATATTATATCCACGAGGAAAATAAAAACGTTGGCCTCATTTAAAAATATCTCTAAATTATTCTACGTCGTTCTGTTTTTCGCCAAGAGGTGTAGACATCCATATGCAATTAACTAGCTTTTGAACTCGAACCAAATACATTTTAATAGATAAAGAACACTCGAAAAATAACAATATTAGGTTACAAAAAAAGTCTTATTTTACACGTTCCAGTCTATTCGATCGAAACGAAACGATGAAACTAAAACATTTGCTAAAATAGGCCAAACTCACGTGTACCTGCCGCTTTATTATTGATTTGTTATTTATTTTTAAAAAACAACGGAATTGTTATTTTTGTACCACCTCTAGAATTTATAGCGATTTATCACACTCACGAATACTTGATTAGAAATCGTTTGGAGGGCAAGACGAAGGCGGAGATGAGGGGGAATGGGGCCCCATCGCAGAATATTGCGCAGCATTTGCTCCTGAAAACGTGTCCGTAGAAAGTTCACGGCCGCGCATTGACGCTACCACCTGCCGTCCCGCGCCTCACTCCGAACACTGACCATGTACCTACAGAGCAGTGGTTCAACTCTACGAACACAGTTGCAAACCATAGTAAAATACACATTCCTTTTTAAAAGAAAAAAAAATTATCTACGGTAACACGTCTTTATTTTATGAACAAAGAGGAGCAAATGCGAATCTTCAAGGGCCAGAGTTGTGGTACTGATTTATGCTGTACTAGAATGCCCACTCAGAGGTACTCGTTTCTCTCCGCCCACGCGTCATCGCTACATCCAAATATTATAGCTTATTATCGAATACCCAATTACAAGAATTATGTGATTGACTAACGAAATCACAAGGGTGAACAAGGGCGTGACAGTGATTCATCGCTGTATCATCAAGACACGCCATCGCTTATTTTCTAGAAGTAGACTATGTGTCGGCCTGCCGACTATCCAAGCTAGCTTGAAACTTTGCTGTTTCTAAAATTTCTTCCATATAGCAGCTACGGCGTAGCTACGTAGCAACTCAACGGTCAGTAGTCCTATACAAAAGTGTATTCTGTTCTACCGGGTTCCCATAGAAAATACAAGGTTAATAATACAAAAGGGTGGTAATCGATTTGGTAGCGAGGTTTTAGGCAGAGTGAAGCGCGGGGAGTTGGCCTTGGCTCGTTCGTTGGCCGCAGCGACTCGTGTACGCCGCGCGATAATTTCGGCAGTGCCCAAGTCTACTGACCCCGTCGGTCGTCGTTGTTCGCAACTCAAATGATCCCCTTGACTTTATTTAAATCACCCACTTCATCAACCGTCTGTCGCTTCAACGGTTTAGTGGAAGCCATGTTTTGCAGAACTCCAAGACTTATAATATTTTTGGATATAATATTTTTCTAGAAGTTTGCCAGTGCCGTCTTACTTTTAAAATAATAAAACATAATTGGTTTCCTTCAAACATTTACTTTGTGTTTTGTTATTGGATCTTGAATCTTTATTATTTAATTCAAAATTCGGTGTAATCAAGTCAATTATTATAAATGCAGTTATTAGTTTGTTTGTTGGTAGCACTTTTTTCACGCCGTAACAACTCAACCAATCATCATAAATAGCATACACATTATTGTGTTAGGGGAACAGAAATGGACACATGGATCTTTCATCCAGAAATAAGTACTATTCCTGAGAACAACAAACAACACATTTGAAAAAAAGGCGAGCGAAGCCGTGGTTATGTATGATAGTAGTTATACATAATAACTTAACACATGAGTTACATACACTCCTATAATAGCTATTGAAGTTTAACTTTAGAAGCATTTACTTTATAAGCGTAGGTGTACGTGAACACTACGTAATCTATATTGTATAGTCACAGTAGCTGCGTTATCATCACACGTAATGTATTATGACTTTTTATAAAGTATCTATATGAGGGCTAAATAAATAGCGTTAGTATGAATAGATAGCTAAAAAAAGTGCTTAGCCATCTATAAAAAACAAAAAAAAAATCATTTCGTCATAAGTGGTGATTGGTTTTTGCTATATTTTTTCTTAGTTAATTTCTGTTTTATTAAAGTCTTTGTCTATAACAATGAATAAAATAATAAAAAACTCATTTTTTATACAAAATATCGATTATAGATGACCCACTCGATTTCAGTTCAGACGCGTTTAATTAAAAAACCCCTTTTTATCCTAGAAAGTTGTTTTTTTAAAGTAGCATATTTTCAAATTCCTAAGTTTAATGGCACTATCCTAAAATTCTATCCTAAAATGTATCAATATTAGTGAAGCAGTTTTGCCGTGATTACGTAACAAACAATACTTATAAATAAATAGTGGGGATTAAATATCGGTGAACATTTTTACTTAACAAATTCAATAAGAGACTATAAAATTGGTTCACTAAACTTATTTATCATCAATAATATTTTACGTAGGATGCGTTCTAGCCAATTTTGGGTTTGATGTAATTATATTATGGCAGAGAAGAATATACCTCTACATAATACCTTCTAATTTGGACTTTGATAGCGGGATCTAAGATGGATTATCGCGTACGCTGACCTCTTTGCCGATAAAAAATAACAATAAAGCAGTCGTTCAACTTGGTATACATATTATTAAAGGTGGTTGTTTAAATTTTTCTTTTATTTATAAAAAGAAGTAACCACAATATTGGAGTGCTGTCGATTTTTTGGCAATAGGCAATTTGCGTCTCGACCATTGTGCACACTTCCTGATCATCCAGCTGCCGCAGAAACGCAGCGCCAGACTGCACCTTGTGATTATTAAAAAGTGAATTGGTGGAGAAATCGACATTTACATAGTTTTGAGGCTTTGTGGTATTTTTTCATCAGATGGGAGGTGCTCGCATGTCGTACGCATGCTCTGCCTCGTGCCACCCGTCTTTTGTGTTAAAAAAAAGAAAGTACTTGCGTTATAAAGATGTTTTTTATGAAGTGTTTAGTATTTGCCATCAGCTGGAGCAGGGCACGTGGCCATGGGTCCCAACTGGTGGTGTCGGCGACCGCTTGCGCGTGCACTCAACTCCGCGAGTGCGTGTAACGGTGCATCACGTTCTAACTCCACCATTCCACTATCACACTGATAAAATATAAAAAATTGTCGACAACGTGCCAAAACTTAAAGCAAGTTTAAAGCAACAATTGTAAACAATAAACTGATAATAACAACAGAAATGAGAATGAAAAAATATTCTGTAGAGTCCGTAGCCGTTCCGAAACAAATAGTTCAAAAAGATTTATAAGGCAAATTATTAGTAATAACGAGTTCTAAGGAAAGGACATTCAGGCAGTCTTTTGTTTCATGACTTACAGCGATAACAATTGTTTTGCCCCAGAAAGAAATGTGGAACAATAGATTTGCTGTTTATAAAGGACATTATGTCCTTGTCCGAATATCTGATGTGGGTTAAGGGATATTGTTATGCCCGACTGGTCGGGAGTCATGACCCACATTGTCGTGAGATCAGGGAGCAACTAGCAAATTTAATACCCTTGCTACCGAATACAATGCCCCAAAGAAATCCACTAACCCTTAAGCTCACGACTTCCTTTTGAGCAAAGATTTAGGAGTTCACATTTTTGAGTTTTTTGTAAAAATGCAGGTAAAACTTTTTATTTTTAAAAAAGGACGCGAACCTACCCTTTCTTTTCATCTCAAATTTCAAGAACAGGTAAATGTCCAACTTTTTGCTGAATGTGAATCTTTGTGCAACATCGCGGTATCAAACTTTTCTGTGAACTTGTGAAAAAGTGCAGAATTATTGTTTAATCGAACCTTTTCGATGACAAAAAATGGATGGATTGAACTTTTTATGGATTAATTTTTTAACATCCTTTTGTTAAACGAATTCGTAACCGACATTCCCAGATTTGCGATGCATTGTGTCTTCGCTAAATGATAAAGACGAAGGGATGCCTTTTCAAATCTTCATCCTAATGATAAAATATCAGCGGGACACCGCGCAATATTTTCACAATATTGTATTTGTATAATTTAGGTATCTTATATATTACTTAGATTTTATAGTCATATCTTCAATTGTAGAAAACTGTTTCAATAAATCAGTTGTATTTTAACTGATACTTATTGCAGAAAATTGTGGATTTGTCAAAGGCACGAACTTAAAGCAAAAATAACAATATGAGCGATATAAATGCGTCTTTTATTCAAGACTGTAGCCGTTATACCGAACTAAAGCAAAGACTTTAGTATTGTAACAATAATTAAAGTCCGTCGTAGCATTTTTCTGTGGCATGGTCAGTGTAAATAGCACAGCGGGACGCGCGGACATTATTAGTAGCGACAATTACTGACGCAGTCACCGATCAAGTATTTGAGTTTTGTATTAATTTGTAGGCCTGTTAGTGCTATTTAATCATTTTAATGTTTATTATTTGTATTCTATTGCCTTGTGAGTGGTGAGTGTCAGTGCCATGGCAGTGCGGCGGTAGCTCGACCGATGATGGCAGCTCGCGAGCGGGCCATAGGGCGAGCCCCGTTAGGACGGGGTGACTGACTCCACCATTGCAACCTGGTGCATTGTGCTCTAACGAGAACACAGCATTATGTGCAATCATAACAAGCAACCTAACAAATATAACTCGTACCTACCAGTGTCTCTCTCCTCGTCCTCGGGAGCAGCATTGCTCTCAAATTAATCTACAGTGAAACTTACCTGAAACAATAATTACACAATGTTTGAATTGAACTTCAGAATAAAGCAAGCGTTATGCGTTTAATAAGTAAAGAAGGCTACATTTCAGTAGCTTGAATCCATTGTCTTAACAAATGACGAGACCGATAACACCTCACATAATCATTCTATATGCATTAGCATCTATATGCTAATGTCGGTATTGTTTCTCAGTCAAAGTCGATTAAATGGTGCGCATATATTAAGCATTTTGAAACAGATATTACAACCAATTCACAATTCATTGGTGTTTCTTCAGCTAACACAGGAAATGTGTGGGGTCAACGCTCGAAATTGTGTCGTTCACTGTCGAAGGTGGCTACTGAACCTGGCCTCGTTGTCCTTGAAAGTGCCACAAAATTCGCCAATCACCAACACAGATGTGTTTGCCTGTCTTATGAAGAGTAATAAGCACACACACAGACCTATTTCGCTCAGCTTATGAAAGTCAACCCACACCGATGACTGTACCACAGAATTCGGTTACTAACATACAACTCAAAGTTATCGGACACGATATGAAAATGTACTACTGTGTCTTGTTTATAACATGTGTAAAAAATAAAACTTAAAATTACACAATAAGATTTTATTGCGTTAAGTTAAATATATAAATTAATAACTTATGCAAAATAAGAAACATACTTTATAATTCATATTACTAATTCTAGTAAAATTCTAGTACGTGAGGTAAATACTCTACGCTTCACAAATAAAGTGTTATGCATATTACACACGATTGACATAAATACATTACAGATTAGTGACTAATATTCGGAGGAACTTCATTCGTGTCAGAAAAGTCATAACTTGTACCCACGGAAGTATGAGCTAGCAGTTGTTTATTTTAAGACAAAAATAGATATGTATCTTCTAAATAAAAGAAAGTATAACAAATTACTTGCAATTTCACGTATAGTTTCCCTGAAAGTTATCATCTATAATAATAACTACCAGCGGGTATAGTCTACAGACGCTAGGAAAGCGGCACCGAAGGGAAATCCCTCCCCCTAGGTTAATAAGTAGTTTGTAGTATATAAAATATGTATGTTAGTCTGTAAAGTATTTATAACTATGGGCCTCTGTAAATCGTATTTTTGTATTTATAATAAATGATTATTTATTTGATTTAATAAAAACATGTTAAATAGCAGCATGAAGAGTTATAGTGAAAATATTCGGGCTTAGCTCTTTCAAAATAGTTTCGGTGTGGTATCACCTTTTAAATAAGATTTATGTTATGTGCTCGAGGCCTCGAGCCAGCAGGGCCAGTGACCGCTGCCGAATCTCAAGGTCTGCACTCGCGGTAAACAAGTGTCGACGTCGACATAGATAGCTCAACTCACGTAGTTGACTAGTTGTGGTCTAGGATACAAAAAGGAGCGGAGTGTAGCGGCACGACGTATATTTGATCGAGCGAGCGAAGCGAGAGAAGACGCAACAAAGAGAAGTGGTTGAGCGATTTTGCTTTGTGTTTTCAGTATTTGTGCCTATGTTTGTAGAGAGAATAACTTTCGAACCGTTTATCCAATCTGCATGAAAATTGGTAGGTTAATAAGTTGTGTCAAGAAGATTTGCTGGGACTTAATCGTTGAAAGGGTTGTAAAGATATTTGGTTCGCAAGTGGTTAAGAAATGTTTTACATATGTGTTGATTGGGGATATGAATTCTTTAGACTAATTAGAGAGAACGCCGCAGCCGCATACCGCCTCGCTATCGGCTGTGCCCAAGACCACGACCATCAAAACATACCTATACTACCTATCTATCTATTACCAATACTGTGAAGAGGTACTTATTAACATTATATTTAAGGTCGATTTTATCGTAACAAACTATCATTGAATTTTTTATAGCATTTAAGCAGGAAAAAATTTGAACACTAGTTTCCACCCGCAGGTTCACTTGCTTAGAACATGGTAAAAAAAAAAATCAGTTATTTATATTCAAATACTATATTTTGCAAAATTTCAGCTCAATCCAATCAAAGAGGAACAAAACATTTCAAATTTCACCTCATAAGTAAATTCTAAGTGAATATACCACCTTTATGTTTAAGTTGGTATAAGTACAATAAAGAGTTGCCTATCTATAATAATAAATAATAATCACCTTTACAATATGAGTATTATTTCATATATATACATCATTTCACGATATTAGTATCATGAAACTATTTTTGCTGCTTATGATTATGGATTTCCACAAAATTTGCAGTCATAATAACGGGTTATACGGAAATAACGCCTTCAAATTATCGTGTTAGTTCTATTGTTAATAACAAAACCAGTAAATTGATTATGCTATAATCATTAATCACGATTGATTTGCAACAGTTGTGTTTGCAAGGGGTGTTTTTGTATGAAAACATCTTAGGTTAGTTACATTCGATCAGCAATACACTAACTAATTTTCTAACATTTGTACAATTACTTGCTAATGGATTTTTATAAAATTCCCACATTTTTTTAGGATCAACCGGACCCCAATATTTTGTGGCCCGAAAATCTAACTGAAATTTGTAAAAAAGCAATGTTTGGTATTAGATATACTTACGTATTAGAAAAAGGTCACTCATTGGTCAAAAATCCTTTAAGGAACATGTAAACAAGTATTGAAATCAGGAATGCTACGAAGTGCTACGACATTGCTACGCCACCACTCTAGTATTGAGGGCGAGCGTACAGAATAACCAGCAGTTAGTATGCATTCGAGGAGCGGTCAGTGAGCCAGTGTAGCAGTGTAGTAAACTAGTGAAGTATTCGAGGTCTCTGGGAAAGGCGAACGCGCGATTTGGGGAAATGGTACAGCGCTGCGGTCATGTCTTTGCGATGTTAGTATCTGTCTGGCCGTAGTATACAAGTACAATTTTTTTTTATTGCATGTTTGTCTCCGTCATTACATCACAGGTCTAATTTTAAACATGGGAGCGCGGCAGTGCTTCAACCAAGCCAAAATGGGCAATTGGCTATAAGTTTTTTTTCCCATAACCAACTTTCATAAATCAAGATAATTTCAAATTATTTTACTAAGTTCGATGACCGTTTATCGCTCTCCTTGAATTTATCGCGGTTGTCTGCCAAATAATTGAAGTGCTGCAAAGAGTAATTGCGATAAGCATAATCAAGCTCACGTTTTTTTAAAAAATACCTCTTTTGTGCAAGTATCAGTACTGAGTGAAAATTTAAATAAGTACTACAAATTCGGGTAGGTAGGTAATAAAATGAAAATAATAAAGCCAATTTTTTTTTTTTTTGTCACCGCTGATAATTTTCAAATAGTACGTTTAATTTCGAATTTCAATTTTTTCGAATTTGTTCAATAGGACTGATTGATCATTGAGAGTAGGTTATTACTGGGCTGGAAATCTGTATTGAATGGCATTGTTCAATGAAACGGCTAGCCGTCCAATTGAATGGCTATTTCAACCAGTTGGCTGCAATGCGTATACAAACGCAGTCAGTCCTCCTTCATACATAGGATATAGATTTTAATACATAGATGACAGACTTTCAAAGTCGTGTAACAAGACACGATCACGCGATCGGAATCGGATGGCTCCTACAAAGTGCCGACACTGTCCTTTTCAAAGGCATATGGTATTATAAGTAGGAAGAAGAAATGCCAAGCTTAGGTTACGAAGCTAGTGCTCTTCCTAGTTCAAGCACCCATCACACGTGATGCGCGACAAGATGCGATCAGGTAACGCGATTTTCCACCGAGTGAACGACAAAGTGCCGCCACCGTGTCGTTTGATGCCGTTGCCCTCCGTGAACTTTCCACTGGTTAAACTTGATCATCGGCAATGTTGAGCGCTTACACGCGATTATGTAACAGGTGCGAGTTACTAGTTATTTGTTAAGTTTTCAACTATGTCGTAAAGTAAAACCCACCGAGACTTGACTAAAGTAAAATAAGTACTTTAGATGACGTAATACATAAAATATCTAAACGGATTTCCCACTGAGGATTCTGAATCAATGACCTGCAGTAACCCAACCTATCCAATGCACTTTTGCATGGCTTATGTTTTCCTGCTCATTATAATTCTTGCATTGTGCCGCATAGGTCTATGTAACTCACTTATACCGGTTTACGTGTTCCATAGTTAGCTCCTCGTAGATAATGTCATACGCATGCGTAGCGCGTAATCAGACAGGCAGGATTCGCACGGTGAAGAGTGCAGTGGATGCATCGCTGGTGCAGCGAGTGAGCGGGATGGAGTGAGTTCACTGGTATTTGATATAGTGCACCAGAGTTCTTTAACCCCTTAGCCTACCTGCGATTCTTGCGAATGAGGCAGCTCGGCCGTTGTCCCTGACTGCACCACTATCAAGCACGTATCTTTATAGGTCGCTGCTAGGCAATGTACAGACAGCAACAACACCTAATCTTCGATCTACCTCTTATCTTGGGCAAGAGGAAAAAGTTTCAAAAAACCCTCTCTTCTTGGAACAAAGTTGTTTACGTAAACTTGAAATTAGACTGCCGAAAGTGCGTCGAACTTTTTATGATGCAACAGTTAATTTTTTTCACATAAAATAGCCACCGACAGCATAATGCATAATGACAATCTTGGTCATAAGTATTTTTTTATTTGCCTTTAAATTTGATTACGATGCAAAATTCGTTTCATTTTTATTATGATGATTAATATATAACAAATAGATAAAAGCATAAAATACAATTTCTTTTGCTACTTAGGAGTAAAGTAAACCGTGGTTTGATGGCTCTAATAAAAATATTAAATAAAATATAAAGAAACATTGTTGCAAACTGCATCAGATAATGATGTAACCACTAGAAACACATGCCAATCACGTTTTGCGGGAGCTGGCCGCATGTCAACTATAATCTAGGGGTTTAAGAATTCGCGGCAGGTGGGGGCCGCGCTGGACTGGTTTCCGTTGTTTCGCAATAGCTTGGGTTCAATGACGCCTCTACTCCACGCTTTGATTGTCGACGTGTCAACGTTTATCTCTTCTGTCAAATATACCTTTGAGTAACCCATCATCGTAGAGGCAAAATGACAAATTGATTCTGCTGTCTGTGATTTTAATTTCTTTAGGAACTAAAATCGGGATGTATTATGTCTAAATATTAAAAGCAAACTCAGCTCTAATTAAACTTATTTTGACCAGCAGATTTTTTTTATAAATAAATTATACCTTGGACGTCCTCCAGCTAGGTGGAGTGACGATCTGCGTAAGACTGCTGGAAGAAGCATGCGTCGAGCTGTGGACAGGGAGTATGACTGCTAAAGGGTGCTTATTTATGTAGTCGAGCAAAAAACTATAACGCAGTTGGTTGTAATTCCATATTTGTCTGATATTTAAATTCGGCCAAATAGTCCATCATGTTTTATGCATGACTTCTCAAAATTGGCCGCCGATATTAAATGTGTATCTAGTCCACTAGTTTGAAAGTAATATTGTTTTCGTTTTCCATCTGAATCTTTCTCTAGGTGGCATAATGTTTTAACTCCTTTTTATAGATATATTTTATACTAGCTCTCCACTAACAGGTTTGCTTGCGTTAAAGTTATTTTGTATCCCTCGAGAACTTTTTTTTATCCCTGACAAAGTGTATCGACAAAAAATACACTTTGTACGCGAAATTCCATTATGATTGGTTTAGTAGTAAAGGCGTGAAAGCATAAAAAATAAATAAACATACCATTTCACATTCGCATTTTTAATATTTGTTAGGATGTAATAAGATGTAATACGATAATATCCTAGAGAGTTAGAGTTTACTTAAGAGTTTTAAAATATGTTCATTTGTTGATTAATTATCTAAATATCGTTTTTCCAAAGATATTAAGAAACTAATAACGTAGCTGCTAAAGGAGCTGTTGTGTAACACACTACACTAAATTAGGTAAATAGAGACTTATACAAAATTGACATTAATAGTGTCATTAGAAACGTGACCTAGTTTTACTCAACTATCCAATCTTTAATGTTACTAACCATTACTGTTAGAGATAATGTGGTGATAGTAACGAAGGGCAAACAGATGAATATTTACGGTTCTAGTGACCTATAAAACTGATAACGAAGAAAGTAAACAGATATAGAAAATAAATAGGTAATTAAAGTACAAAATATTTACCCAATATTGTTTTGATAATGATATTTTTCGACATGATATTTAATTGAAAAATTATTAAAGCCTTCAATGGTAAAACATAATAAAAATAATGAAAATAACGACACATAACATAATGTTAATACTAGAAATAAGAACAAACTCACTGTTCTCACTATTAGGCTCCAGGCTAATAAAGTTGGTGAACCGCTTAAAGGGCAATGTGTATGGTTTTCTTTTTACAAATTCTCAAGTAACGTGCTAAAACTATCAATTAACAAATTAAGTTACTGAATTAAGTTACTGAAATTAATATTGTTGAAAAATCATTGGAATAAAACCAAGAATTGTTCGTTGCCGGTTCTTCTCGAGCTTAAACATACATATATACTTATAAAACACCCATAGAGAAACATACATAGATCTCAAAGAAACGTCAACAGAAGATAGGTGTATTTCTCATTGTAAGTAAAACAATAAGAGACATTAAAACTAAGTCTGTCGTGAAAGCAGGCGGGCGGCGCCGCGGCGATGACCTCGGAGCTGCGAGCGTCGACCCACCAGCCACCACTCCGCTGCCAACCGCCCAGAGCACGCTAGTACCCCAATAGACTTCTAATACTTATACCTGTCAATAAAATTGCTACTTACTTTATGAACCTGTAGCAGAAGAGCTATTCTATAATTATTGCCTTGCTCAAATTTGTGCGCGGAATCAATGTATTTTTGAGTTAGATCTAAGAATACTTTCTATTCAAAGAATCTAAGCTATATAGGTTTATGAACACCAAACATATTTTAATACACATACTAAACTGCTGCACGAATTTAGTTTAATATGTAAGCCGATGATAATATTTCATGATAAACGTCCGGGTTAGCAGCCAAAGAGTGTAGTTTCGTAAGCGACCGTGGTCGATGACTCCGAGCGCGAACGTTCTAGTACTGGCATCAGAATTCTCTCGTTACGCAACTGCGAGAAAGTTGACATCCGGCCGTCCAATCTGGTAGACTCGGATGGGAAGTCAAGTCGGCTACTATGCAACCCACCCGAATTGGCGCGATGCAAGTGCATCGCCTAACTTACAACGAACAATATGCTCGTTGCTATAACTTCAGTTCATCTATCGAATGCATCATCTCCGTTGCTATCGTAACATCGAGTGGATCAATTTAAACGTCATAATGTCAGCTTCTTTAGGTACTTATTTCTTCGGTATATTTATTCATGTTATCGTACGTTTACTATCTGACGAACATAAAAACTGAACTCTTGTATTTATATCAGTAGTAAATATAATAATGTTTGACCCAATGCCTGTATGTGGAGGACCCGGTCATATAAAAGGACACAAACATTACTTACTGGCGCTATCATTTTCCTGGAATGACAAGTACATAATAATGAAATATCCAGTAATAATTCACGAGGCCGTCATGAAATGTCATTGTCACACTGTTATCAAAATCGAGGACATTTTTATATAACTCTGGGTCAATGTACCGATACCGAGGCGATGTTTTGTTCAGTCAGGCTTATCTCTGGTGCAGCTATCGAGTCGAGTATGTATGTCACTGATAGTATACAGTAGATTATTCCTTTGTTTGCTCGAATAAAACCACGTAACATCTTTACAGAGTTCTATGAACACTTAATCTAGCGTTACCGAATAGGTCCTTGGGATGTTTCATGATAGTTTGTTTGTTTAAGTAACAGTATTCAATGGATGAGTCTGTAACTATGTATTTTTTTATGATACTTGAAGATAGAACAAGCACATGGCCCACCTGATGTTGAGTGGTAATAATTACCTATCACAAAGCATGCATCATAGATCATGTTATTTGGAACGTGCTCTACGATGCAACGACCTGCGTCCATCAACTCGAGGCACGATGATGATAAGCCTCGTGTGCCTGTAATTTCAGCGGCACCCACACCCTTCAAACCGAAACACAGCACAGCTGCTTTACGGCAGATATAGGCATAGTGGCAGCCCCGGACGAGCCTTCCACATAGATACAAGATGCAAGATTTTATTGATAACAACATATTTTACAAGTCAAATTTGTACAAATATTAGTAGTACCTACTTACCTACTCAAAAATAAATATTTATCATAGATACATTTTTACCAGTCATTCTCATAATGTAATGAAAAAAGAACTCTAAACTCAAAGAACTCTACTATTTCTACTTACCAACTAATATTAATAATGATAACTCAAATCTCAAGCCGATATGATCCGTGTAAATCCAGAAGAGAAAATAAGCGGCACTGAAGATAGGTGTTTAATATATAAACAATGCTGGAGTTGGACACTATCACACGGCATCATGGACTACATGATGCCTAACTACGGAAAGCTTGTATTATGGGAACCACATCACTGAGATACTACTTAAATACTTTTTTGGCAAACACATACATATTACACATAGAAAACACCCAGACCTGAGACAAATATTTGAATAGTGCAAACAATTGGAATCTGATAGAATCAAAATGATATTATTGCTGAACTTTTTTATTGTTATTTTCTAGGCCGTGAAGGTTTGCTACTTTGCATAACTAGATTCAGTGATTTTATATCTTCAAAAATGTTGAATAGTGCGAACGAGAGGGAGGTTTGATCCGTATAGTCGCTTTAATTATTTATGACCATTAATAGCTTTACACAATACTGTTATATCTGGTTCTGTCTTACTATTGGAGGCGCAATTTTTTTTTGCCTTTGTTCAAAACTTTTACTAATTCAAAACTTTAATTTGCAAGAACCTAGCAGTTAATACTACTGTTTAAGTGTTTAGATAATTATTAAACCTACTGCATGAATGTTTACCTTAATAATTAATTATAATGAACAGGTAAAAATGCCATTCATGCTTAGAACAAGAATTTATGTCGGCCACGTAGAGTGAGCGACTAAGCCGGGTGTCATTGCACTTCTCTATGGTGAACTTACATGACATGACTCAGTGGTTGACGTGCGATGGCCAAATAGCGGAACATACTGTCACAAACGTATTATGTACTAGATGGTAACATTGCCAATTCATGTCATAATCATTTATTATGGTGACAATTATTATGCAGAGTTCGTTTCGTAGTAGAGTAATTGATAATAATAACTCTATGGTTCGTTAATAATTAGCGTTTCTGGAAAAATATACACTCAAAAAGTTCTAAAGGCTGTATGTGTAGGTATTTCATATTTATTATAATTCATTATAAAGCTATTTAACTTCAAACTATACCAAACACCAATAACATTGAATGTGATAGGTACGGTACTGCTTTGGATACATACTATATCACTAAATGGCCGTAAAAGTTTTTTTAAATCTTTGTTTATTTTCCTACTTTTACTACTTTATTAATGGTTCTATTATTATTATTGGTTTATTATTATTGGTTCTGCAGCTATATGATTAGGTTTTTGCAAACAACAGAATACAATTTATAAATACTGATTATCGAAAAGGTATCAATAGGAGTTTATTTGATTCTCTCAAAAATATTCACTTGCCTAAGCATTCGCTTCCAAAGAAATTGATACAGGTATCTTATCTAGAAAGGTGAATAGCTCGTACGATTTTAGCCTTGAATTTTATTAGAAATATTTGCGCAAAACCTGTTTAAGAAATTAAGCATATTATATGCAATATAAGTAACCTTTATTAAGTGGAGAAAATATTAATATATTCGCCAAGTATGTAATGATTATGTTTAATTCAATGCTATCACTAAAAAATCTTACGTAAGTATTTTACCCGTCAATTCGTCATCATCGGTTATGTAGAACAAAGTAATCATTTGACAGTTACGTCGTAACTTATAATGATGGAGATGTAACGTGGTTTTTACGGGTTATTTAAACCATTAATTTTATTGTCTCCTACGCGTGCCCGCTATATGGCAAGCCCAGCACACGGCTTCACGAGTCAACGTAACCTTAACAATGTTCAGTACATATTATTATTTGATTAAACCTAGTACATGATGTTTAAGGTTGCCACATCAATTTAGCTAGAGCATAAGTATGTAGTAAAAAATAATCCAATAATTCTGCAAAAATATATCAGTAATTGTGCGCGTGTAACCAAAGTGCTACGTAGGTACCTATTGATTAGCTGTAGGATCATAAATCTCATGAAAAACACGAATCGGTACCTTATGTTCTTTCTCATTGTAATTTTCTACTGAACAGTAACAAGCAGGTAGGTAGGATTTATGCATGTCCAATACGAGATGAACCAATCGTTTGGATTCGAGATTTTAGACTTAAAAGGTATTGAAGTAATAACGAGAATAGCTCTGTTGGCAACCCTGTTGGAGCGCCGAATTAAAGCTCGCATGTCGAGGGTGACTGACCTACTCGCGGCAGATATTTGTACAATTGTGTTTGTAGATTCGCTTCAAGGACACGGCTTACGTCACTCCTCGAGATACACCTATTGTATGATCGAATGATTTTTACCTTTATTTACATTAGCATAAAGCCGTTTTACGTCGCTATCATGCTCTAGAATACAGTTCACATAAAGCTATATGTGTTCCAGATAATTTAGTTTACAGCGAGATTAGGAATTAGGGGTCAATAATACCGGATGTTTCTTTATTGTTCGTAAAAATTATGTCGGTATACATATTAGTACGACCTACGTTTTCAATGAAACTGCTTCTTATTATGGCCATGATAACTTCCGAGTAGGTACGTATCATTTGAGATTAAAGACCAAACGACAAACATTGCCTTCAAAAGTCACATCATATCTACTATACGAATAGGTGATCGCGTGCATTATGCACACAAGCGTCATCATTTGACTGGGCTCGCACGACATCGCGACAGCGTGCGGTCGTTCACCTCACTCCACCCTCATTCACCCCTACACAACCCTCGCATTCATGGCATTTTCACAACACAAACTTTGGAGGCTGGCTTACAAATTAAAGGGAAGATTTTTGTCTTCGTCTTCTTACGCTCCATAAGATAAAATGATATATTTTTAACCAATAAGTTAATTCAATTGAATAAATGTGACTTCTGTCTTATAGGAATATTATAAACTAGCTTACGATCGCGGCTTCGCTCGCGTGGTACTGGGATAAAAAGTAACCTATGTGTTAATCCAGGCCAAAAATGATATATATTCCAAGTTTCATCCAAATCCGTTCAGTATTTTTTGCGTGAAAGAGCAACAAACATTCATCCATTCATCCATACATTGCATTTACAGGATTATAAACACGCTGGGATTTAAGCGAAATAAATACATAGGTCCGTAAATGAGAGTGCTATAAGAGTTATAATATTACGAATATGTAATATATGTTTAATAAACAAACGTAATATCCTACTGAACATACAGTCAACATATAGAAATTAAGGCAGCCTATTGTTAACAGGTGTAGCTTGCCAAGCATATTAATTGGACATCATCGGTAAAATTCGGTAGCCACTGTCCACACTTAGACAAAACAATAATGTTTCTTAGTATGTAGGTGGTACCTATAGATACTAAAGTTTATTACAAATAAAAAAAACGATGAATTATATAAAAATGAGAAATTTGTTCCCAGAAGCAGACGTTTTTTAGATAAAGTTATCATTTTGTAACAGTGAATTATGAAACAGAAACTGATCAATGATAGTCTTATTGATAGTGCGCACAGATTTAGAGCACGAACTCACATTTTATTTCATCACTCTTTGTGTAGAATTATCAAAAAAGATAAATTATTATATGCGAGTATCGCATTTAAGCCGAAGCTCATCAATTCAGGACGTGTCGCCAGATCCTATCGGCATAGCCTGCGCAGGATTGTTCTAGACTAGACTCGTACAGTTAGTACTAACGGCACCCGCCCGTTTCCGCGTTCACGCATTTATATCTCTCTTTGTATAGCTACAATATTTCACGGTAATATAAACTAAGACACATAGACCCACAATAGAATCGCTCATTTGATTATTGACTCCGAGCGTGTTTAGGCGTTTGGGCGTGTCAACTTTTATTTTATACTGAAGTCATTATTTCAATAGGTATCAGAAATAGTTACAGCTCGACATTCTAATTGGAATGCCAAAGAGATATAGGTAGCCCAGCAAAATTTTGAGGCAAGTACCAATATTAGGCCTACCAGGGGTAAAGTTTTCGCGCCATTGTTAACCGATATAAGTAGGGGAGTCGCGCACATCGGGCGGGCAACGACCGCGGGAACTTGTAACTACATCCACGAGCTTACAAACAAAACATCATAACCGAGCCTATGGTCGATGGACTTACGGCGTTCTGCTGCCGGGCGACCTATTACTGAGCGCTTTGAACCCGCAGTCGGCGGGGCATAGGCGTTCTTCGCAATACTCATAGGTCTCGGCTTCCGCGTTATAGGACATCATACAAATTGGTTCACTTATCAAATAGAACTTGTTCTAAATTAACAAGCAATAGATTGTTATTGAGTGTCAAAGTACATGATTTCTAATAAGAGTTCAAAAAGATATTCAGATTATATAATAGGACCCTAATAAAAATAGATCTGATCTGATGATTTAATCCAAGCATTCAAATACTCTTTCAACTAGCTTTTCCGAATTTCCACTTGACCATTCATTCCAAACTTTACGCGCGCTTATTATAATCTCCAATCTTACTTGGCTGTGAACGCCCTTTGGCGGAAGACGTCATCGAGGAGAAAGGCCTGAGAAATTTCCCGCGTTACGAAACCGGACCGCGCGAAGCCAACAGTCCACCGCTGGAATTAGCGAGCGGCCACGATGGAAATGGAAAATCGCGAAGTGCATCAGGGGGAGGCAGGGCTGGCGGGGCCGGGGCCCGGGCATTCGCGTGCACTGGCCTATATGCGGTACGACGACACCGGCGCCCGGGAGCGATGCACTCCAAGTACATACTCGTAGTGCCGCGTACTCCACGCACACTAAGACACACACCTATTTTTCCTATGTGCTTGCATATGGCTTTACAAAAAAGTTTATTGAAAAGAATACTTTCAGAGCAGAAGGAGATTGAAAAGCGCTATGAATTCCTCCGCGGCTTTGCGACGAGTCCTGTCTTGGATTCTGCAACACTCTCGTAACTTGGTTTGTTCCTGTAGTTACATCGCGGCCTACTTCGTAATAATTGCATAAGCTGTTATTAGTCTTGTAACTGATGACTTCAGAAGTAAACCATGCCGAGGAGGATGTAAATAGAGAGATTAAAAGTGAATTTAAGTAGGGGAGGGGTATGAATATGCACATGAGATTTTTTGTTCTTCGAGGTAATGCAATTTATCGTACTTTGGTAGAGTTTACATAAGAAAATGTTCGATCGATCACGAATCATCTTCCACATATAATGCATTCATCTATTTTTCTTATTAGTTTTTGCGATCAAGTTTGATAGAAGTTTCAATTATTTTAAGAAAATATCAAATACAAATAGAACTGCATATTCCAAAGGGAAAAGAGATTTCAAGTTGGTCCCAACGGTAAATTAAAATGCAAAGCTTTCAATAAATAAGCTCGGTTCGACAGCCTGGTCGTAAAAGTGGAACGGATATCGATTGTATGGAATATGCACGGGCGCACTGGAGCGGGGTGACCGTGCAGGGTGCAAGCACTGTTCCGGTCTGAATGCGCCTGAGTCACCGTCCGCTCGCGAACCCGACCCAGACCGACTTTACTTTAAACACTTAGTACCTTTATTTCGTTGAACATAGAAACACGTATGTTGGCTTATAGCTGATCTATTGATAAGCCATCTAAGAGACTTGAAATTAGAAGGGTATGTTCCTGTCTTAGGGTAGAGATGCATTAAAAAAGGATTTCCTTAAATGCAGCCCCTGAAGGGATGCAGCGGGAAAAAACCTCTACCCTCGAAAAAGTCAGGGGGTGCCTGAAAATATATATAATATGGTGGGTAAGAAACATTTGTAATATAATGAATATTGGAATATATATTTATATACATTTAACTACCCAGTTGCAAAATAATAAAAGAGACATTGCGCTGAATCAAATATTTTCATGGATGCAATTTTAGTTGGTAACAGAAAAAAATAATGCTAATTTCGATTTAATGTAATAGGTAATTTTCTCTTTGTATAGAGTTTATGGTTCTCTTTCATCTAAAATAAATTACGTAATCACCACGTAAAATATTCTCAAAAGGATGATCTAAAAAATAATTCATAGAGAAAACAAAAGGGCAAAGTTCAATGAACTCTAGGAATTGAAAATAAATAACCGTTTGAGCTTTCAATTCAAGAGACGCCAGAAAAGTTGTATGATGCTTCAATGCTCACCTGCGATTTCGGTTGAGGGGACAGGTTCGAATCCCGGCTCCATCATGTTTAGAACTCACGCATCAAAATATACCACAAGTCTCGGAAAGTGAGGTTATGACCGGCGCGCGACTCGGACGGCTTTGGCGCGAAACCGGCGGCGAGCGTGGCGCGAGAGCGCCAGGGTGGCCACGGCGCATGCGCCTCTTTGACGTCAACCTACCCCCTACACCCACACACTTTAAAATAATTACATAGGTACCCTTTCTGTTATATACAACCTTTGACTTTTCAATCTTCTAAGACTCTTCTAAGATCTTTTGATTTAACCACAATGTCTACCTAGACCTGTGAATTCTAAGTTTCTTATTAAAACTAATACGACCCGAAGTACGTACTATATTTAATTACAGTAAAATTTTCCAGATTTCTTCTTCATTCAAGTTTTTATTGTCTAAATAGGCAGAAAAAATTGATAGCCAAGTAGGTAGCCAGGTAGGTAAAAACAACAATGATAAAGTAAAAGTCGTTCGTCCTCATAATTCTAATCATGTGAACACTGATATCAATCATATAACAGCATGAATATAGAAACTCAAGACAAAACAAACACTTTTTAATATAATATTGTTAGAACGAAAATGTCACTCGGTTCATCAAATTGTTAGGGAAATCTTCGTTGTGTGTGTAGGCGGGTGGGGTTAAGAGAGTTCACGGCCGAAGCAGCCACCCCGCTCTACCACCCCAGCTGCCCACACTGCTTCTATTTTTAACCACCAGCTTTTCTATGCAAACCCCATCTAGGAATGCTGTTAGAGATTGAAAATTTAATTGCTTGTTACGTAATAGTGAATAAATTATCTCAGTGTGTATATCCGGCAATGAAATAAGCTCCCTTTGCCTTAACAATTATAGGTACAAAATAATATCAAAAAATATTTAATGATGCAATTATAATAATAAGACGCAGTCGATTCAAAAGGTACAAAATATTTATCATGTCTTTGGCGGAATTGTAGAGCAAGAGCAAAATATGTAGTCGCCGTTGTTTCAGGAAGTGGCTGCAAGCGACATCTATTGAATGTTTTTTATTCTAGCTACTCGCCGCTAGATGGCGCTTACCGCTATTTTAACACTCGTAGCAAGATGCTACGAGATTGGTTTTATGAACATTCTGAGATAACTACATTCAGGATATTCGTAAAAAAAATAGCAGTTTTATATTACGTGTAGATATTTCCAGTCGTATTTAATTAAATTTATATGTAATTAAAATATATCTACAATAATTTGATTACAAAATTATATTGCTCTATCATTTTAAATGTCTTTTGACTAAAAACATAGCAATATATGCATACTTTCAATTTTTTTTTTTTATATAGTAACTGAATAATTTCTTATTTGCCTAATTATAATTATATAATATCTACTGATTTATATACACGGGTGGGTCGGCAGTCGGCACACAAGCGCCGGATGACCCGGAAAGTTCGGTGGGGTAGGTAGGCCCAGGCAACCTCGGCAACCTTGGGGTCATTGACCTCGCTCCCTAACCTACTCTGGATATTTAGAGCAAGTACCGATACAGCCTACCACATCTGGGTCAGCACTGACTCATGACACAGCCCACTACGCTTAATCATCAACATACTACGCTTAGTAAATGATTACCACCAGTTTTGAATGTCCGTCCATGTTGTAAAAATCTTGTCCTATTTTTGCGAGGTCGTAGTGATATAATAGCATACTTTTAACTTACACTATAAACTTAATCCAACCTTCAAGTCAAGAATGAAGCGACATTTAAAAATGCATGACGTAATTACTGTTTAAACTGTGTCACGTCATTGTCAATTATTAAATATCGAGTCAAAATGTGGGTTTTAACACCAACTAAAAGTACATTATCAGCCCATAGCAGTCTACTGCTGGAAGCCAACCTCTAATGAGCGTCTTCAGCTCGACGCATCCAGCTTCTACCAGCAGCCTTTCACAGATCCTCATCCCTCCTGGCCCGAGTGCGTCCTACACTACGTTTAACAGGCCGCGAACTCCAATTAAGAACTCATAAAAGTACAAACTTAATTAAAAATAACAGATAATTTTTATGCTTTGTTATAAAATAATATAATTATTGGCGTATTATCACGTTTTTTTCTGATACCATACAGGCTCATATTGGCTGGCTGGATAACGCGACAAAGAGAGCTTTATTCTATTTAAATTACGTGAATTAGGATACACCACGTTAATGTAGGCAACAGACCTGTTAGTTTATTGAACATAAATTCATTATTTTAAATCATTTGATTGACATAAATATAATCTCAGTTTTTAGCTATTTTCTCTAATATTTCCTTCTGCATTATCTATCGTATTATTGATGTAATTAAAAAACAGAAAGATTAAACAAAAATTATTTTGTGCGTTTTATTATCTTCAAATGTTTTAATAATCTAGTAAAAAAATTATAAGTTTATTATATTATTCTCCTTTTTTATTCGAATGAGTTAGGAATTTAAATTATTAATAGTACCTACTGTTAACTGAAGTGAAGTAGTTTAGCAAACCAAGTCATGACCTACTGCGCAAAAATCAGCAATCGAATTATGGCAATGTTTATAAAAATTTCTTGTAAAAAAATTAGGTAACGAATACAATGGTCGACGTTGAGTGAAGGATTTGCTCGGTTAGCAGATTATGAGATAAATATCACGTATTGATTTTTGAAAACTGTGCTGTCAATTTAAATTATGTTGGTATCGAATAAATGCTTTTTTGTGTGGTCATGTTGTTTACAAGTCTTTTGTTACCTAGATGATGAAATCATTCAAGTGCGTATTTAGACTTTCATAAATAAATATACAATTGACAGTGTTGAAACGATATGGGTATTTTCCGCTTAGTTGCCTGGACGAGAGTTCGCGGTATGACGCGAGCGCACAGCGAATTGGGGTCAGGGCGGCGCGGGCGTCGACCTGCCAGCCTCTCGCACTCACTGTACCTGCCCCCTCGGTCCCCCACTTACCCTTTATTTCAAGCACCACTTAAACCCCTACCCTCAGTTATAACTCATTGAAATATATTTTTTAGGAGACTTTTTCGGCGAAGGTAGATAAAAATTAAATATAAGATTTTATAAAATTATTCGCCTTTTCACCTACCCATAAAAAATATTGAATAATGTAAAAATGTAGCAGTTTATTCAAATTATGCATGTTTTGTTATCGCTTATTGATTGTGTATCAAATTTTATTTTATACTAGCTTTCGGATTTATAATATTTGTGTGATGTGATGTAATTTTTGTATGTAGATTCAGTAAATTTATTCTAAAGAGGCTCTAAAATAGTTTATAATGTCGTTTTATAAGTAGGTACCTACTTAAAATAAGGAGGCATAAATTGGTAAAATAATGTAGAAAACCAATCCCACAATTTAGAAAAACATTGCTCTCAAAGAAATGTTCCAAATTATATAGTGATTCCTAAAATTACTCTACCTGTTTTCTCAAAATAATCTATATTAAGGTTACCTACATACCTAAAGTGACGTTACAGGCGCGGATTTAGTGTGATTTAAACAGTTATTTGTATGTGCCGAGCGGGGCAACTGGCAAGCGTGACCCAATTGTCGGCGGGTGAACGAACTAGAGGCCTTGATCGCAATAACGCCCGCTCCCTCCCCGCGCGCCGCGACCGAGCACGTCACCGCAACCCACCAACATAACTAGCTATCGTATAATCTACAGAACGCAACAACATATTGTTACAATATTTTTATTATAAATTCACACCTCATAAAAGTATCTATAAAACTTTACAGACACGCTTCGGAAAACGAGTGCAACTAATTGATTGATTTCCAGAAATCTATGATAGATTCATGAAAAACTTCAAAATATATTCAAAACTATGACTAATTATAATTATGACTTTAATGTTCATTTTATTTTTCATTCATTAGACTATTTACACATTATAGTGATAGGTGTTATGTAAACTTTTAAGTAGGTAAGTAGGGTTTAGGTAACTACTTACCAACATTATCACTTGAAATGAAATTATATTTTTAAAACTGCTGTATACCTAACTCTGTTAGTCTACCTAGACTTTCAGTAGGGAGCAAAAGAGAAGACTATCTTAATCTAGTTACTACTTCGCATACGCAATGAAGAACGGTTGCGAAATAATCTGTTGTCACCGATCGCGAGCATAGAATTGTCGCTGGCTAGAGTAGGACAGCAGTATGATCCAAGGCTTCGAGTGGATTATTATTAGAGTATCGGCGCTAGGTTATTCTGAGTCGACCTAGATAACGCGCGGGGCCGTTGACCGCGGGCCCTCCGACTGCGCGAACGGCCTCCAAAATAAAATGGCATTCAGCGATGGGCTCCACTTGCGAAACACGACTCGACCATGATGTCGAGCACAGAGACTCACTCGATGCTCTTCCAGATTGCCAATAATGCAATTACTATAAATTGAGTAATAATTGGTTACGTACATTGTAATTATTAATGAAAAATATATTGTCTTTCATATATTACATGTACATCCTTCGTAGATATGCTTAGAGATAACTCAAAGTAGGTTATTTTTGCCTACTTAATAATCTGGTATGAAAGAGTGTTTCTCAAAAAGCCAATTCGACCAATTTGGGATTTGAATAAATAACAAAGTAGGTATTTTTTTTTATTAATCATCGAGTTTTTAATAAAGTAGCCGATAGTAGTGTTTCGAAACTTAAATCCTCGTTTCAGTACGTGTGTAACTGAACTTATAATCAATTGAATACACTATTGAGGGATATGAACTTATTATATACTCTGGCAAGCTGAAGTGACAGTGGGCTGTGCATATCTGCCGAAGAACAGAGTTGGGATCAAGGCGACTATACAGGTCAAACCTCCCTCTCGCTCTCACTATTCAACATTTTTGAACATATAAAATCACTGAATGTAGTTATGCAAAATAGCAAACCTTCACGGCCTAGAAAATAACAATACAAAGGTTCAGCAATAATATCATTTTGATTCTATCACATTTTCTTACCAAAAAACTGGTGTGATCAATTTTGGTGCAATGTTTTTGTTAGGAGAACGTGTTAGGTTCTGCATGATATTCTTGCTGAACCTTTGTATGGTTATTTTCTAGGCCGTGAAGGTTTGCTACTTTGCATAACTATATTCAGTGATTTTATATCTTCAAAAATGTTGAATAGTGAGAGCGAGAGGGAGGTTTGACATGTGTGTGGAGACCGCGTCTCGGCAAACATAGTACCTATAGGACGCCCTCCGGCCAGGTGGCTGCTGGTAGAAGTTGGATGCGTTGAACTAAACATAAAGCGCAATGGCGCTCCTTGGAGGAGGCTTTTGTCAAGAAGTGGACTACTATGGGCTGATAACAATGATGATGAATGTCTAGTCTGGTAGGTATAGGTACCATTATTGAGTTTAGATTCCTGAGTCCGGCACTGTGTCGCCGAGGCGAGCGCGGGGCGCGTGCGGGCCGCGGGCGACGTCGGTGATTAGCGACGTCGAATATAGCCGGGAAGGCCGAGGGCAACGAACTCCGCTTGACCTAGATCCGCGCGCGCCCCGCCGCCCGCCCCGCCGCGCCCCGCAAACTTCGAGCAATCACTACTCGCAGGAAAGTGAAAAGGACATTCTTACAACCCTACACTATCCAATCGAACGACTATCTCTGAAACTCCTGTCAAATAATAAAACACATCTCTACTTCATCAGCACATCTCTACTTTCGGTGAAAAAACACGTGTTTGAACTTCCTAGCTTGCAGTTTAGAGTACAACAAACAAGAGATTGTGGATTACTACAAAATTAAGAAGTTCAAATAAGGTTAGTGAACCGCCATTCACACAGTAAACAATGGGTAGGGTAGCTGTCAGAATCAGCTGATAGGTCTCACGTCTCACCTGCCAGGACTCGGCCGAGGAGGACTTCGGCGTCGTTGGGGGTTGTTTCGGCAGCGTCATTGGGGTCCAGGTGATGGCACTCTGTCACAGTCATGGCGTTCGGAAGACGCATAGGAACCGCGCGAGAAGGGCGCGTGCGGCCGGCGGCGGCGTCAGCGCGAATGGCGCGCACCCGCTAGCTACGCCGCCCGCGTGCTCGTAGCGAGCCTCTACGCGCCGCCCGCCCCTAACACCAATAGCTCCCTTTCGATAACCATAATTTTTAAAGTTTTAATAAATAAGTAATTTATTGGATGTTTTCAGTATCAGATCTCTCCTATATCAATACACTTAAAAGTTATCAATCCCACTCCCCTTACCTTACTATGAATTCTATGTCAAATAATAAGTGCAAAGTCAAAAGCCTTTACGCGATCAAAATGTTTTGGGGTTTTTTCAAATATATATAATATAAACAACCAAAATCATTTTTATCGCTGCCTGTTTGTACATAATTATACATATCCATAAATCGGATGATGACCAAACAAATTATTCCGAAATTATTAATTATTTTGTAAAAAAAAATATTAACTATTAAAGGATAGTTATTAAATTTTAGTCTTAGAATTTCAATACATTATTGAGGTACCTATCGTTGTTTTTTGGGTAGCGTTTTTTGGTTAGATTGTACCCCAAATAAATACTATAAATTGCAAAAATTGGCCGTGGCCATGACGGAAGCCTGCGAGCGGCTTCAAAACCTCGACCTACCTAGGCTACAAGCTCATATGAAAAAAGTATAAAAAGATTAATAGATTATTTACTTTATTGAAATTTTAATATGACCTAAATACCCTATAGTAAAAAACTTAGGTTGCACCTGTTTTTTTTTTTTCAAATTTTGCATGAACTAACCCAAAGTTATTACAATGGCCTAGGTTACTACTGTCCACATATTACACATTACATACTTTAAATGATTATTTGGTCTGAATCGGAAGCGTCCAGCTCAACCCAGTGAACTGAAAACCTAAATCTAGAATTGGCGAATCGGGCGGTGAGCGGAGAAGCGAGTTTATAGGCCAAGGCGACCAATTATACTAGTAGCCAGTTCCTAACATTATCGTCAAGCTGTAAATAATGCGTTTGTTTAGCGCGTCACAGATTACTCATTTACTACAGCGTAGTAATTAACGGTCAAAAGACGTCGTTTTACGAACTAAACCAAAATTGTCACATATCAACCACTGAAATATTACAATCGAATAGTTAAAGAACAAACAAGTGCAATGAATGATTTTTTGTATTTAAAATGATAGACCATGGACAATAAAAGAACATCTAAGATTTTATAATATCCCAAAAATTTCAACTTAGGCGGGATTTGAACCTGCGATCTTCCTATAAATACCGGGATAAGCTATCGAGTCAACTCATTGCCTTGCCGGTCGAAATTGTTGGGCAGTCATGGCTAAATGCCGTTGGTTTCTGTTATGGGAAGTTTGCGATTACAGTATTTAAAGTTTTAGAGTCAAGGTTAAAAATGGATTTGGTTCCTTCTTGTTCCACATACGTGTCCTACATTAACAATTATTTCAAAAGAATCATTTCCAGAGTTAAAAGAATTAATTTCAATTTCTGGAACTGAATTTTAAGCAGTTATCGAAGTTAATACAAGCTTGCAGGAAAGTCACACTTATCCGCAATTTGTTGGTCCGCCGATAGAGCACAATACCTGAGGTCATAGTTCGGGTTAAGTTGCAACCGGCCCACCCAGCATCAGGTCACGCTGACGTCAGCAGCGGTCGTCCACCTCCCCATACCTTCGTCCCACATCCAGAATTAGTTCTCAGGGTCGGAAACAGAATATAAAAAATCTATGAATATAAGGTCTAAATCGATTTTAATAGTTTTCGATATATTTATTTAATTTTACGATTGTTTCCTTCCTTCTTTGTTCATATTCTATCTTTGAGATAGTGGACAACTCTGGTGTTGGAGTTTATAGACCGTCCGATGACCTTTGATATGGCTTAACTACTGAAAAAGTCAAGACCGACATATATAAAGTTATCTTTTTCGATCTAAAACATCAAAAATATAACTTGTATTTTTGGCCGCATAATCAAGTTGATCCTTTTTAACCCCTCCCAATAATATAAATATATGAGAAATATAATGTAAAAGAAAACGTAGCGAAAAAAGTCTCAAATACGGGTATGCCTAGGCTTGCCGCTTGCTACTTCCAAACCAATCTGTGCATTTCAGGCACTATTTGTATGTACATAATGTATGGTGTATGTATAATTTTATGATATTCATGGAAATTGATGAAATTGAGCTTCAAAAAAAATCATAATACAATTTACCAGATGCATTAAGATGGGGTTTATAAGGCTGACCTGTTCTGGTAAATTATATTTTAGTTTTATTTAATTTTTTTCATACTTTAAGATGAAAGAATTATATGGTCCACGTGATAATAAGTGCTAATTATTTAAGGCAAAGAATTGCATCCTAAGTCACGCATGTTTGCAATGTGGTCTACAATGTCCATCAACAGTCAACCAACTGGAAGCATTAAGGTGATAAACCTCGAATGCCTGTAATTTTACTCTTCAAACTAAAAAACAGCAATGCTGCTTCACGGGCAGAAATAGGCATGTTCAGTTTCACAATATCATAAAATTAAAAAAAGCATTAAAAATATTGATTAAAATTCTACTTATGTAGGTAGTATTTATGTTGGTACATACATATCCTTGTCCATGCGAGCCTCTAGGTCAAGAGCTGGCCCATAACAAATAAAAATTTGTAAATAATTTAACGAATATGGATATATGACCAACGGCCTAGTCTATCAAACAAGCCAAAGTTATAGCATATACATGCAAGGTAAATACGTAAGGTCTAACAGTCATCAAACAGGCTTAGAACTGGCTAGGTTCTTGACCCCGTCGTGGAAAGTGGACCATAATGACACCACAACTTTCATTTTCGCACAACTCTCACCGTCGCGAGTCGAGATCGAAAGTGTACTACTTTTGTTGCTGCGTGCGCGCAGACCCCTCCCCCGATTCAACTTTCCTATGTTGGACGCGCTTTCTTCTGAACCCCAGTGCGAACGGCACTTGTGCAATTCGCTTTCTAATTGCATTGTGATCGCAGTGTGACTGATGACTGCTAAACATCATCTCACTGACCTACTTTCTTATGAAAAGATATCGCTCAATAACATTGATTGATGCATTCACTCCTCTCTCTTTATTCTTTTTGCTTTTCATACCGAGTGTTATTATTTTTAAAGCAATAAAATATTTTAAATAATTCAAAACTTTCTACACTGAATTTAAATACAAAAATATTAAGTATAATAATTAAGTATCTATTTATTTTTTGTTCTCAGTATTTGCAGTTTAAAAAAATTCTCAGTATTTGTATAAACTATGGTTAGTATTTATAATAAAGCTGTTAGTTTTCCTTTAAGTTAATAAATAATTAAATAAACAAACCAAAATTATCCAAGCTTGTTGGCTTGGATAATTTTGGTTGGATAATTGGATAATTTTTCAGATTACTTATTTTATGGACGCGCTCAGCTTTTAAAACAACTCTTCACCACCACCACACCAGCCTATATCAGTCCACTGCTGGACATATGCCTCCCCTGATATAGGGGGATAAGCCCATAATCCCCACGCTGGGCATGCGGGTTGGGAATCGCAGGGCACAGCTTCTCGCATCACCGACGCTGCTGCCCGTCGATGGCCAGGGGATTTAGCTGTGCTGATGTAGGCTGTGCTATGCCGCAAACAGCCGGACCGCCAGAGCCCCGTTCGTTGTTTAGCAGGGTGCACCACGTGCAGGTGGGGATGGCTTGGATTCCGAAGATAGGGGTTGGAACCCCGTACACCCCGTGTACCGTAAACAACTCTTAATTGGGTTAATTTTAAATAATGTTGATGTTCGTCCCTATTGCATGATATTTTTCAGGGTAAGTGTACAATAAAAATACTTGATTTATCCTAATAATGAATAGAACAGTTGTTAGTTTTCTAGTAACCACAGGGAAATGAATTAATATCCTAAGTTATTGTTATTCTAACTTTTTTGGGACACATTATATTTTCCTAGTAGAACGCCGACTGTTTTGCAACCTCACATCAAAATTTCGGGAAATCCATCCTTAGCTTAGTATCTCTTACACTTAAAAAAAGTTTTTAGAACTTACAGATAAGCTAAGCGTTAGTTTTGAGTCAGTCAGTTAGACAGTGAGTCAGTAAGCTTCATTACAATTTTATATATTTAAATGTTGACCATGAAGTTATGATTCACACAAAATACTAATAGGTACTATGTAATGTAAGTACATGCATCTTTTAGTACGCCTTTTATTTTAAAGCAAGGGGGCAATCTCCACCACTCTAGGGGAACATGTCATGTTTGCCCGTATTAAATCAGTTCGAGGAGGAGGTTCTCAATTCGATCGTATGTTATTTTTATTATTTTCTTTCGTAATAACAGATGCATATGCATTGTGTTCACGCGACACAGGAAATTACTTGAACTGTGCCACATGCCTTTGTTTGTTGTAACGGGAATATAGTAACAAGCACGACGAGGCCACAATACTGCGTTGCGACGAAAGATCGCAAAAATCTACGACGTCGCACGCATCGTGGAAATTTCCGATGCGTCGCCGCAGGCAGATGTACTCGTACAATGCCGTATGCGATTAAATCCCTGTGTTGCGTTGACGCGTTGAATTTCGGTGCGACGTGTTTTTGCGATGAGTCTTCGCAACGTTGTGTTGTGGCTGCGCCCTTAGGCTATAAAACACAATAGTACGAACCCATTGGCTGCTTCAATAGTCAAAGTTATAGACATATAGGATGTGGGAAAAAAGATCTAGGAACTCCATGTGTACTATGATGAAGAGTATGATGTGTGTAATCTGTTAAATATGATGCTGTTTTTAAATACTTATACATACGTTAAATTGGATTGCCCTAATTTAGAATTAGGGTAATCTTCACTGAAATCTCAGTAATGATGTGGATGCGTTTGCACGTTGCCTGATCTTTTTGATTGCATCTTATGATATTCCTATTAAGAAATAGAGGAGCCTTAAATTCTCGCTAAAACCCCACGGTACCCAGTTTAACACTCTTAAAAGTTTGTTTTGTGCGCCATGATTCAGAGGTTGTTTAGGAAAAAAGAAAATTAAGAAAATCCCGAAGAAAAAGCCGAAAAATTTCTAAAAGGCAATTTATAAATTTTATGGGATTATTTTATAAACTTTAGAATTTCAACAGGATCTCATGTGTCGGGTCAGGTAGTAGTAAATCAGTTCTCATAAAGCAACAATTCTATAAAGTAGTGCAGTTAATTTACAATAGTTTTTTTTTGCATAAAATTTTCACACTCAAAACATTATCGCAATACTTACAGATATCAGTCACGCATATGCCCCTAGGCAATGTATTCGATCGCGTCAGATAGTGCTAACCGTGTCGCGATGAGGATCTAGGTTTTGAGTACATAACTTTGCGGGTCTAATGTTAGCTGAAATATAAAACTATGTCAGACCGTAAAGAGGTCGTGAACGCAACCTACTCTTCGGTCTTATCAGCCTGAGGTTGAAAAATATTTTGCGTCATGTATGAGAAATTACAAAGAGTAGTAAAACACTTAATGGCCGTACAACTCGTTCAGCAGTTTCATGGTTATTTCATAACGACGTACGCTGTATAAACTATTTATAACGGGCCGATCGACAAGGTCGCCTATGCATGTACTGTTTGTGGGCATAGGCGAGTGCGATAAGATTTATAACAAACTGTAAACAATTACGGCCATGCCGTCCCATTGTACGTAACCTTGTAATAAGGGACAAGCTGAATAGTGCACAAAGAATAACAAAATATTATGTTGAACTGAAAGTAGCGCCAGATGTATTGGACTGACAGGGCAGTGGCTGACCTCGGAACCAATACGATTGTGAATGTGTAAACAAGGTAGGTATTTATTTAATTTAGAGAATTAGCTATATAAGATTTCAGCACCTGCACCAGGTGTATGGTGCAGGTGCTGAAATGTTATCAAATTCGTCGTATCCGTGGGTACCAGAATCAATTCGTCAATGGGAAAGTGCTAATGATAATCAATTGTTATATGTGAATATTTTGGCAAATGTTTGTTTGTTGTCCTCGAGAACAGCACTTTTTCCTGGATTAATTGTAACTTTTCTGTACCTGATAAGAAGACAGTAGTTAAGGTGACAAAGCAAAACAAAAAAAAACAAATAAGCAAACTCACATTTACATTCATAATATTACTTAGGAATATTTATATATATGCGTGCCAAAAGTATGAGGACTTCCTTCCAGCTTTTAAAAATCTAAGCACCGTCTAAACCCCACAAATTAAATATGCAAATTAGATAGGCGTTTATAAGTTAATCTGCTCATATTAGAAACTTTTCAAAACAGGTCAAAACTTTACATTGATTCCAGCGCTATGCAATGCAATGCGTGGACAATTTTTCCTCGCAATGCTAACCAAAAGTAAGAGGCTTCGGTGGCGCGCAGCCTTGATCGCACTGAATTGGCAATATCCTGGAGCTAGAGAAGCCCGATTGGCGAAACCTTGCGACCTGCAAAAGTCGGTCGATGAACTCAGCAAGGCCAGCCCGCAACCGCTTTCTTTGTTCGCCTGTCGCAACGCTGGGCCCGCTTCAGCCTCGGATCATTTTATTAAGCCTTCACTCATCTGAATTACAATCGCTGTACGTAGTACAGGCGTAATGTGGCCGCATTTATTAATACATAACTACGCAATGTTTGTTGTTTGTACGAGCCTAGCCATTACACGCATTTTACACAACAGATATTTAGAATTTTTTAAATTAAATATTTGTTTAGTGGTTAAGTTACATGTTTTCACGAAAATAATAATGATGTGAGATAGTATCACATGTAGCCTCTAAGCAAAGCTTGTAATTTGGGAACCACATGACTGATGTACTTTCATCATCATCATCATCCACAGCCCGATTTCACCCACTGCTGAGTATAGGCCTCCCTTAACTTGAGCCATCCACCACGATCCTGCGCTAGTCTAACCCACGTACGGCCCGCGACTTTGACAATGTCGTCTGTCCATCTTGCAGCCGGATGTCCAACACTCCGAAAGCCATCCCTAGGCCACCACTCTGTAATTTTCCTACTCCATCGGTCATCACCTCGCCTCGCAATGTGATACGGTTTCCAGCGTCCTGGACTTTGATGTACTTTAATTTCATCAAATTATTTGTTATAATTTATTTATTTCTATAACGCATCAAAACAAAAAAAGAACTTCATGCTACAGCATTTTCTGTCAGTCCAACTTTAATAGTAAAAAACAAGGTGTGCTAACTAAACTGTATACAGATTTTATTTCATCGTAAGCTAGAACATCTAACAAGTCTACGTAAGTCAAGACGTTGTAACTTCAAAGCGTAATGACCTCCTTTATTGACAGTGCCACCTTTATTTTATTAGTGTGATAATAATTACTCAAACATAATTATATTTACTTATTTCCTTTTCTAATAGATAAAAGTTAACAACTCTGTGGGTTCATCACCCTGTGAGGTAAGAGGGAAAGTCTTTCGTGCCGCTAATTTCTCTTATAACTACGGTTTTACGATTTATTATATAACTTTTAGTGACACCATTTATAAGCTTTATTGTTTTTTAAATATAAACAATGGCTTAAAATATCCATCGCAATGTCGCATGAATTTGTTTATGCGGATTACAAATTTCATGATAAGAAATTATGTTCTTGGCGAATAAACATAAGGCTATCAAACTTTATGAAGCCTGTTTAATCGAATCATAAAGATTTAAAATATTGATTTATTTGCTAGACGTGCGCATCCAATATGGATATTATAGATATTATGATTTAACACAAAATAGGCTTGCCTTGTACCAATCTCAGGGTATTCTATTAACAACTAAGCCAAGATTGTTTGATGGCATCTAATGGACTCATTAGTTTCATGGTAAACGGTGCAAAGCTTTGCCATATCCTTATATACCTCACCTATACCATCTTCTCAACCAAGTCGGTTCTATTACTTTTAAGAAATTATCATTAATGTTAATCAGTAGAACCGAATCATATCCAATTGTTATTTTTGAACTTGCCTCTAAGTGCGGGTACTGTATCCTCGAAAGTGCCAACTGAACAATATAATTAAGTGAAATAAACATGATTTTTATTTTGTTTGTTTATGTAAATATTTTATTTCATTACTAGCTTCCTCCGCGGCTTCGCTCGCGTGGTAATCGTAAAAAATGTAGCCTATGTCCCCAACACATAATAACTAAAAAACGAGTTTTTGAGTGGAGACCGCGGCTTGGCAAACGTAGTGTAGAACGCCCACCGGCCAGGTTGAGTGACGATCTGCAAAAGGCTGCTCATAGAAGCTGAATGCGTCGATCTCAGGTTAGGACGAATGGCGCTCATTAGAGAAGGCCTATGTCTAGCAGTGGACTGCTTTAGGCTGATGATGATGTGTTCAGGCCAAAAGTTTCATCCAAATCCGTTCAGCCGTTTTATGGAGTTGAGTGGAAAGATACAAACTCATATACACACACCAACTTTCGCATTTCTAATATTAGGGTGATTAGTTAGATCAATGAGATAGTGTGATCACTATCTAGTTGCGATTTCAAAACACAGATGTACACTTCACCATACTATGCAAATTTGAAAATAATTTTAGATTTGTTTCTGCAACACTCTGGATACGAAAGCGAATTGATATTCATATGGCAGCAAAAGGGGATTGAACTCAAAATATGTGTCAAGTGAAAATATTGAAGAAACGTTACATAAAAACACTTAATATGTGAGCAGTACGTTACAATTTACGTAAGACGAGGCCTATTCAATCACTACCGTCTGCCGGTTACATAAAACGTAGCTATTCTCAACTAGCGATAAACGAGCCATTGTTTTACTGAACTATATTGTTGGTGATGTCACTCCAAGGAAAACTATATTTTTACAAGCAACTAATCTATGAATGCGCAAACATGAGCAATATGGTACGTCGTGTAGCAACGGTAGTTACCGAAGGTTATTATGACTATGAATCATTTTGTAATCATTATCATTATCATCAACCTTTAACAGTCCACTGCTGGACTGCCTATTAGCGAGAACAGGACGCCTCCAGCTTCTACCAGCCTTTCGCAGATTGTCACTTCTGGCTGGAGGACGATATACGTTTGCCAAGCCGCGGTCTCCACACAAGAACTCACTGCCACTTCAGCTTACTAATTCATTTTTTAATAAATTCTTGTGACTTGTATTCTAATTTACAGATCATAAAATATTACTATGTGGCCTGCACCTTACATACAGCGTCTTATGTATAGTGAAAATAATAAAAATCATTATATAAATAATTTTAAAAATCATTATGAATCGTGTCAAAAATATTTTTAATCTGGCGTGTAGTAAGTCTGCTACGAAATTGTCTACAAGCAAGTTCTACGAAGTTCTACGAGTCTACGACGTAGTGAAACCTGTAGTGTGTCTATTTTTAAATTAATGCTTAGTTCATTATTTATTTTTAAATTGATTACTGCGTATACTTTTCGTGACATGAATTATACAAAAAGATATCTAGAGATATTCGATGATATTTAAAGAACTTTTTTTTATTTTTTATTTTCTCAATAAAAGAACCTGTAAAGTTCTTAAAGTTCACCTATAATGAGCTATTTATCTAAATACATAGTTTGTGTGGTTGTAGCAGGTAAGTAGGATCTAAAATTAACAGTAGGTAAGCATAAGATTATCCCAAGTGGGCACATAATTGATTGCTATTCAACATTTCTTGATGATTCCTCGTTAAATATCCATCTAACGACATCAAAAAAGGAGCCATTTTTAAGAGGCTATTTGTTTTGTATGTTGTATGATTACTTGGCTCATAACCGATTTTAATATTCTTTTAGTATGACTAATTAACTATAATTTCGGTATAAAAACAAAAAATAACGATATTTTCAGAGAGTTTATACCTATTTAGTTATATATTTAATTTTTCTAAACATCATTTAATTTATTATTTCGTTTACTTTTCTGTGTTACATAGAAGTCTCAAATTATTTTTTGTTATCTTACTGGTCTCCACGATACAGGCTTTCTTTTCCCAGATGGCTGGTAAACTGTACTATAAATTGTTTTTTTTTTTTTAAATAAATGTTATTATTAATCAGTTACAGTACAGCGTTTTATTGTTTTATAGATTTATCTTATTTCATGGGTACTTATTTCACCTGAGTAAGGTATGTAAGAGAATGTCCTGCTCTCAAGCCCGCCGTGTGATTGAGCACAAATAAAGGCCATGCATTTACATTTGCCGCTGGATCGTTGTTTCGCAGTTATCGTAGTAGGTTCCATGGCCAAGTTGCAAAAAACAGGCGCGTGCGCAGGTAACTCAACGCGCTTACTTGCATCGCTACGGGGAGGGACACTTTCACCCGCCGAGGCTGCGCGGGCGACGACCCCCTGTGCCCTACTCCGCTGACCTACTACGAATGGAAACACTTCACTTTCATTTCTGAGAGTACGATTAGGCAGGCCCGAGGATGAGTCTTGCGCTGTTACACCATTATTGCGAGAGTAATGTTCTGAAGTTATGAAGCTTTCTTCGAAGCGCACCCGTGCCCGCCGCGCGGCTGTTAGAGAGCTGTGACGACGACACTTGCGTAACACTTGTTATTGGTGAGAGTGAAAGTGGTGAGCGCTGTCTCCATACTAATGGCCGGACGAGTGCGATGGACTAGCCGGCTCCGGAGTTGCTCTGGGTTAGTGTCACTACGCTTTCTTGATTATGTAACTAACTTATGCTTTTAAATAGGGAAATGATATATATTTTTATAAATTTATGGCAATTGTACGCAAACTTATCACTGAAGATGTAAGAAAACTAGATACAAGAAATCTCTACAGTTTACTTATAAAATGATAATTTAAAAAAATGTCTCGTTCATAAAACTTCAATCATATTATTTCAAACATTTCAAAGCTCCTGCCTTAAATTTCGGCAAACTGGGTGAGCGTTTTTCTTATTTGGGTCACGTCAATTATTCAAGCTTTCATCTAATTTTCAGTTCAAAATATCCAGTGCGTTATCATTATCATTCATCTCGAATTCTGAAATGGGACGAATTTCGAAACATTAAAGTTTCGAATAGCGCGCCAGCTCCGCTCGTGAATGTTCGTGGGTGCTCGTGTTCTGAGTCTCTCGGAGCGCTATGTGGCGCTGAGCGACCTCGGCCGGCGCGGGGCAACGAACGCTGACTAGGCCGAATGTATTACAAAGTCCGAGTCGGTCGCGGCCGCTCCCTGCCACTCTGCCTGCCTTTAAGATCCAGCCTAGGCTCGCCTCTTACTGCACGCCAATGCCTACAACCTATGTCTAACTCATTACGTCAAGGTGAAACCGACAGCCTCCACCATTGCAGGCTTTCAAAGATACAATTATAATCCATTATGCTACTTCAGAAGTGAAACTACACAGCGAAACTGTGTACTGTTAATAGATTATGCAAGTATGTATAGTTAATTAAGTTATTTAAGCTAATTAAAGCTTAAACTTAAAAAAATAGCTTATATCTTAGCTTATAAAGTAAGTAAAGTTGATTTTTATAAAGGTTTATTATAGTTTTTACCTACCTCGAATTTACATAATGTTGTAATGCAAAAAACTTATTAGAACACAAAAGTCCTACCAGAACATAAAGTTCAAATATGACACCTAGGTATTCAAAATTGAGTAAATGCTTACTTACTCTTTTCAGACAGAATAAAATATTGTTATAATAATACTTCACTGTTCACGTCTACTAATAGATTTAGGCCGAGGCTACATTAATCCGCGATACGCGAAGTGAGACAATGTGACCTAAATAGAAGAAAAAACTTATTATCTGCAAAGCTGAACAAAACAAATGTTTGAAACATATTTCTTTAGATTCTCAATATGAAATTCAAGACAACGGTATATACCTAAGTTGCATACAGCCTCAATTCCAGATTGCCAGAGAAAAGCGGTCAATTGGCCTACACATTATTTCAGACTGGAAAACTCAAAAGAAGTTTTTGGTTTTTAGTAACATGTGTTCCTGTATGTTTTAACATGAGCCTAAAATTTTTAACAATATTGAGATAAATACGGATAAATTGGGCAAATTATCCAACATAAAAATTTACAACTAACTCATAAAGAAGATTTTATCCGGATATTCCAATAAACAGGCCAGGACAGTCGATGAATGGCCTCGATTATTTATGAATTTCAAAGGCGATATATATTTAAAAGCTGCTTTGCTTTCATTTTGCATAGGACGCAGTGCAACAAGGAATGTAGGTACTTGAAACACCGCAAGTACAGAACAATGATAATTATAAAACAACTTCAATCAAGGCTATTGATAACTATAAACTTTTGATTTATAAACGACATTGCTCTCAACTTGTATCTGTACTTGTGTTGTAGATACATAAAAATGTTAGTCTAAGTATTAGTATTATAAACTAAAATAATTAAGTAAATAGATGTTTTGCAAAGAATAAGTCTGTAAAAAACAATTATCTTATATATAGGTTGGTAAGCCTTAGTAAATTGAAAAATATTTCATAATTATTAAATAATTATTTATTTCGAATAACTGAAGTCCATAGGCAGGCATATGGCAGATAGATTAATAATGAAAATACGGTGTATAATTTTGATAAAAAATTAAAAGACGAAAGACGAATATTCAAAACAATAAATGAAATTTATTGTTACAGCATGAGCAACCAAAGAAAAATTCTAGAAGGTATAAACAATATTTTTTCTTTGTTCTTGACCCAAATTTGCATACCTACTATTGGTCAAACGAACACGAAATTGCAAAACTGAAAAATCATACAATTTTGAACTTACATCTGTTGTACCCAGGTTATACAGTCAAGGGCAAAAACATGTATACACATACAGTTTACTTAGTTTGGTTTTCATCTACAGAGGCAATCAATTGTATACATCCAAACATATACAAGTTTGTTTACTTTGTCATAGGCAAAAAGATGTAGAAAATCAAATACAAAACATGTTTACATGTAACACTAATAAAAATATTGCTCAAAATTGTTTTTTAACCGTCTTCAAAAAGGAGGAGGTTCTCAATTCAGTTGTATTCTTATTATGTTTATTAACTTATAACTCCGTCATTTACGTACCTATACTTTTCGTTAGGTCCCATATAAATTTGAAGAAAAAAATACTAACCCTAAAGGTGACAAAATCATTTCATTACATTTAACGCTTTAAAACTGCTTTATTTTAAAGACGTTAAAGTTTATTTTCAACAATCACGTACCTATAACAAAACTTTATTGCGATGAGTGAGAACTCTTTGTGGAGAGATATTTTATAATTTTGAGTTCTATTAATAATTATTTTTGTACAGATTAATATTTTTATAAGCTTTATAGTAAAAAATGTGTTTGTGCACGAGTTTTAAATCATTTCATAATGATAATGGAAACATTTATTTCCAGAGTTTATAGGTTTATGGATAGGTGTAATAAATACCATGGAGTTAATAATTCTACAAAAATCTGTACCTCATTTATTACACCTATTATCTAGATAAATTAATTAAAAATATTTTTTTTTGAACTCCCATGATAAAATCTCTTTGTTCAATACAAAATATTCCTGAAATAGTCTTTATTGTATGAATTTTGTAAAGCTCTCAAACTAAGTAAAATATTCCAATGATAAACTTCTCAATATAAAAGGCAACAAGAAAGATTCATTACTCACAATGCCAGTGGCAGTTACTATAAAACAAGGGACCATTATGATCAATGTTCGACAATAATCCATGGTTTGTTAAATTTGCCAGCATTAGAATTTGCGCTCGGCGCACGTTCGCAAGATAAGTCAGTCAGGGTCGCCGCGGTGCCGACGGCCGGCCATGCACCCGAGCCGCAGAAAACCAGCACCTACTCGTATTAACGCAGTGAGACAACTATAGTGTCCACAGCACAAACATGCTCCACCTCGAGATGTAGTAGCGTGTTTATGTACAAGTGTTGATCGCATGTTCGCATTCTTCTAGCTTGCGAAAGGTTTGACACAGTTGTATAGAGTTGGAGCACCGTCGTGCTGTGTACTGTGTGCTCTGTGAATGCTTGCGACACCCGCCCCGCGCTCCAGCCGCGCTCGCCCAGCCATGGGGAAAACAACAACACCCACGTTGCTGATGTGGCCTTACTCAATTTAATATGAATGCAATAATGCATTGTGCGACTTCTGTCGTAAATATCAAGCTTTTCAAACTTTCAGGTGTAATCACAATCATGTACTTCGACGTTCCATTAGTCAATTGTGATCATTTAGCAGAGAAATGAATTGATTTCTGCATCTTCATTTGCTAAGGTAGAATTAAACTCTAAGCTTCCCCTGTTTCTATTTAGACAAAACATTTCATTCAGAGTATTTATTGAAACATTATATATAATGTTATAAAAGCTCTGCTTAGTTTGGGGCCACATGATTCTGTATGATAGCGTCCACGATTATTTATTATTTATTTATTTATTAATGTATAATATGTTCAGAATTTATATGATTTGGTATAAAAGGTTTGCCTTATTTAAAAAAATAAAGACTTCAAAAAGTAAATATGCCCTAATAAATATTAATTTCTCGATCTAAACTCGCCCTTTATTAAAGGTGGAATGCTAAAAAAGAGCCATCGTTGCACCGTGAAATTACGAAGAAAATAATAAAGCTGAAAGAAAGATTAATAGGTAGAGTTTATGGGTATGATTACTGAGGGTGGTGGTGCCCGAGGGAGTGCCCTACTTCCCGGTCGGTGACCGGACTATATTTAGACGGACCGGGTGCACACTGCATACGATTTACATTCGTTATCTTTCACTATCACGTACTCCACTTTTCAGAGTAATCCCATAAAATTATCCCAATTTCTCGTATTTTTACAAACATAACCTGTGTACTTATAATTTTTATTTTATTTATTGTAATTTTTTTATGTAGAACACGCATTAAGCAGTGTTTGTACAGAAAAATCTCAATAATTAAATTAATCAATCAATATTAGTGAATGATTAGTTATAATCGAATGCAAAAAAAATCCTGGTGCATGCATACATACATACGTAGAATTCTAAACCGGTCTAGTTTGATATAAGTGTAGTAGCACACAAAACACTCATTCCTTAGTTCTAACCTGATAGAACCCAGACCAAATCATTTCCAGATCATTCAATGACAAAACTTTGTACAGAAAATCTCAAAAGTGGAACTTGAGATATGTTGTTTTTTAATGAAGAAATATAATAGTCTCCGATGCATACGTAGAGTTCTGAACCATTCTAGTGTGACAGAACAGTGGTAACACCCAAAAAAAATATTCCTTAGTTCTGGGACACCTAGAACCTAGAGCATAAAGAAGCACCAACGGCAGGAATCGAACTCCTTTTATGAAGCGGCAGTACAATTCAGCCTCCGCATACACCACATTTAACTCGTCAATCAAGTAAGGGTCGAGAAATGAATGAAAAAGCACCTGAGGACGTATAACGATTTGATATATATGGCTAATTCATAGCGATTGGAGTCCTTAGGAAGACTTATAGTTATCGATCTCAAGTAATCAAGTATTCATAGTTGCATTGAAGTGGCTTACCTCTCCTCGGTCGATAACAAGGTAAAAGTAACTCGTTCGATAGTTTAATGACCGCACACTTACCTGGAACAACATAAATGAGTTATCGATAACAATTTCTGCGAATTGTTAGGAATAGTACCAACGTTTAATGTTACAAAAATAAAGATAAACTATTCGAAAATATCATCTATAAGATGAAAATTTTAATGTGTTGTTCACATCAAAATTTTACGGGATCAAAATACCTACTGAAACCTCTAGGTTAGGTACCTAAAACCTAGGTGTATAGTGTTTATTATTTCATTACAGTTGATCTAAATTCCAGAACCTGCAGCGGTTTCTAAATCTAGTTTATAGGTAAGTCTATTTTGATTTACTCCAGCCTTTGTTTTGTTTTACGAGCACCCGTAAAGTAAACCTGTAAAATATATTCCGCGCAGAATAAATATCACAGATTTACTCAGATTCCTAGAATAAATCGGAACCTTCTATTATTGTAGAAACACTTTGAGCTAGCTCACTTCGGAGTCAGCGTATTTGCCTAATTGATCAAATACATGTTGTTCAATCTGTTGCAGTGAGCGATTGTGTTTCGTATGGTAATGTTGCTTAAGTCTATATTTGAGTGCTGCAGTCGGGCGCTCGAGTCATTACGTTGTCATCGTCCTAATTTTGCAGTGTCCTCGTTTTTGAGGTCAGTCTCCACCGGGGCAACGAACCCGTGCCCTTATCGCGGGGGAGCTGCGGGGTAGGGAGTGAAACCGAACGACTCATAGCTTTAAAAGTACCTCTATTCGCAGACAGATGGCGCTTTCAAACTTTGATAAAAATATTAGATACCTACTTTTATATTACTATTCACCTACAGAAAGCCCACCAGTTGCTACGTTTTAATTAGCTTTGCTTGTTCAGTTAATCGTACCAATCGATTCACTATATAATTCATTACATGTAAAATACCTACCTGTTTTAAATATAAAGACGTTACGTAACGAAACGTAACACGAGTCCACGACCTAACGTAAATTACCCCAATGCATCCCTATCGGTGGAGTATGTATAGACTAGTGACACACAGACGAGTCATGTAGGCATTCGTATAGGATCGTAGCACGCACACAAGCGCGCGTGAACTGTAGGCGACTACGGCGCGGGTCGTTGGCCGACAACCGGGGCAGCCTTGCTCTGTCCTCCGCGCCCTATTTCTGTCGCCACAGAGCGCCCCCGCTCCCCGCAACCCGCGCTCTCTAGAACCCTCTACGCTGAAAATTACTTACTCCAATTTACAGTGAATATCAGGAATTTGCATTTTATATGGAACGAAAAAATATTTATCAAAATAATTTGATCAAACTCTAGAGATATATACGATAGTCATTTTATATTATCTATTGTATTTGCATAGCATTTTATGTGTAGTATTTACTTTATTTTTTACTACCTGACACAAAATATTTTGCAAACTAATTCAAAAACATAATTATTGTTACAAGAATTATTCTTATTTTATATTGAGAAAACGTTTAAGATGAAAATTATTTCATCTAAGTATTGGTTTGATTAGGCATGCACAACCTAAGTGGACTATCATTTTACAAAAAGTTATTGGACCTTGGTCCTTTCTCACCCCCCTTTTGACCTCTTTGGGTAATCAAATGCCAGTTCAAATGACCTTATTGTTTGAATTTGCTTCTTGGTTTATGGGGTACCCATGTACCTCTGTTTCTGTTTCTGATTCAATGCAATGTGCTCTCATAGACTTGTTATTAACCTATATGAAATAAATCTAAGAATATCCATCATCGGGGTCATTCATGACGTTTATTTAATAAATACTTCATCTAATATTTTTTTTTAAAGTGTTTACGAAAATTCAGTACTTTGGTAAGGCTAACTCATTGCAGTACAAAGAACAATAGAATGTACAAACCGGCTGAGTTAAGGGGCTGGAAAAAGCTATTCCATCTTATCCCTGTGGTATGAACATCTCAGTCAATGAGTAAAAGTTAGACGCGTTAGAAGCATAGGTTCTTTTTAAAACAATGGGTCTTACTTATAAAAGACTGCCAAAAGATAAACGATGCTTAAACTATTGCCATCTCTTACCGTTGGATATTGACAAACAGTGACAGGGCTAACTTTAAGAAATGGTTAAATTAAAGTAGCGTTTATAAGTAAGAGGGTAGATGTAAAGGCTTACACAAGTTTTTTTGAAATAATATGCCTAAAAAATTACCCAGTACCACAGGACTAGTGAGCGTCCGTGAAGAGGTTTACTGCTGCTACCCCTTCTGGGGCAAAATTTCAGAAAACCCTTTCTTAGTGCATCCCCACCAACCAAGCTAACCTCATCTACCCTTGGTGCACCGTGCTAAATAACAAATGGGCCTGACTGATTGCGGCATAGCGCAGCTTGACACTGGCAGGCTTATGTCTAGCAGTGGACTGATATAGGCTGGTGTTGTGGTTATTATTGTTACCCCCCGATACAAAGAAACTTTACAGGCTGTTGGTGATGAAAGTTTAAAAAAAATATCCGTACTTTTCACGTCACATTCGCACCATGCTAAAGATGTTGTCGCTAATTGTAAATCTAATATGTTTAAGTGCATCTCTAAATAAACAACAACTAATCTGGATTATTCAGATGCAAACGCAACAATGTACACGTTTCTAAAAACGACTATATATATACAAATTTTATTCATAGCTTTGTTGGGTTTTAGAATGATGTAGTGGCATATTTTTAGAGACGCCGAGTCACTATTCTTATTTAGAAATGCATATATGCAGTTTTCTATTTGATTACTTAATAAATAATATTAGCTGACTAGTCCAGCAATGAATATTTATATTTTCTGATCATTTTTATCAACTTAATAAAAAAAAACCTTTATATTGTTATTATGATTTTATTTTAGCAAGCATATCAATAAAATAATCCTAGTTCTGAACCGTTGATTGCCACTTCATGAAATTAAGTAGGTGCTACTTAAGTTTACTCTTGTAAAAAATATTGTATAACCCATCTATTGTATGTAATCGATTGTCGTCAATAATAGCACATAATGGATGAATGGCACATACAAGCACATAATGGTATGTGCTCACACGCTCACGCTTGTATGTGTGACGTGGCGCGGGCTATGACGTGGGTTGCGTCAACTTTTACTCGCACTTTCTCGCCGGCGCTTGCGCAACCACTCCGGCGCAATACTGGTTCACTCACCCTGCCATGGTGACAGTGATAGTACTTCTTTTAGTTAAACTTTAATAGCTTTGTATATTAACAACTTTGCTTCAATAATATTTGTAATAAACTGAGTTGACTATGAATAACATGTCAAGAATATCTGTAACTACTTAATATAGCTACTGTTGCTTTATGGAACAACTCGACCTTAAAATTACTATTAAAGTCAAGTCTCAAGTCCATCTCCTGGTAGAGAATGTCTAACGCTACTCGTGGAACTTGCTACTTTGAAATATTGTAAAGGACCAAGTTATATGAGTGAAACAGAACTGAACTGAGACCTTTGCATTTTTGATACAACAATATTTTTTTGAATTTTTTATACCAAGTAATAGAATCATTTTCCAAGGACCAAGTTATATGAGTGAAACAGAACTTAACTGAGACCTTTGCATTTTCGATACAACAATATTTTTTCAATTTTTTATACCAAGAAATAGAATCATTTTCATTGAAAACTAGTGGTAGGTAACGGAACGGTAGGGGGCAGGGGCGTGTGGTGGGGGGAGCACGCGGTACGTGCCCCAGTTTCGCGCGGGTGCATGAACTCTAACGAGGTAAGGCCACCGACCGAAGCCGTAGCCAGCGGAAACTGCACTTTATTCTGTCACATCACGTATTGTTTTCCTTTAACGTGTTTGACGGCCGGTATATCGTCACAAAGCACCTCGCAAGCGATACCACATGGAGGAGCTGGGCGTGATGCTAGATACAGCTGCGAATCGACCTTCGCAATAATCGCCTTCCCGAGGTCTGATGTGCCGTTACGTTACCTTAATTTGTTAGAAAAGTACATACTTTTCATCGCATATGTATGTTCCCTCGTTCATCTTAAATATGGATAAAAAACCTTACACTCTGTGGTGAATGGAAACTCGACTCCGTCCCGACAGAAGCCGGCAGAACATTCATTTTAGAATTGGTTTGAGTGTAAAGAATTATACTTAAACCATTTTTTAAATGAGTGTGAAAAAGTTTTCTTAAACCTAAGTTCACACCTGTAATTATCTTTATAAATATAATTAAGTATGTACCTAAAAAGACAACAACAACATGAGAGCGTTTGAACAAACTTGATCTCGTAAGTAGACAAAGATCCAAATTTAGGTCAGCGGGAATGAGTGACAATATTTGCGAGACAAACAACAAAAATAAATATGTAGAAAATAACTTTCATAATTATGTCAGCATTATCTCATTTTGATGTTGGTGTTCTTAATATAAATTGTTATTAATATCGGTTATAGGTTTGGTTTACTTTAGGTACGGTTTAATTTCCTTATTATTAAATAAAAATATGGAATCCTCTTTATTCCTTAACTTAAATTAATAACTTTTACAATAATAAGGTACAAAAAAACACCTCATCTCTACCTTTTCAACTTTTCAGAGATTTCTCTGTACGCAAATACCGAAAATAGCTTATATTAGTCAGAGACAAGTCCAAAAAATGTTTGCAAGCAGTCAGCATTCCACGTGGCAGGTTGCAAGCCCATGGTCGCTTTTATTGGAATACTTACTATAACCTATATTATAGGTCCAATAACATGCCTTTAATTTTTTTTCTTTGTATTTGAAGATGGAACAAGCACATAGCCCACCAGATGTTAAGTGGTAACCATTACCTATCACAAAGCATTGTATCGTGCTTGGAACGATGCATGAAGATGATAAGCCTCTTGTGACTGTAATTTGAGGCATGAAGATGATAAGCCTTTTGTGACTGTAATTTCACCGGCACCGGCACTCTTCAAACCGAAACACAGCACAGCTGCTTCACGGCCGAAATAGGCATGGTGGCAGTACTTCCCCGGACGAGCCCCCCACAAAGAACTCTACTACTACTACTAAAAGTTCTAGGGTATTCCGGTTCCCTCGTGATGTTTTCCTTCACCATTTTGAACACATCATAAATAAATGCGCACATAAATTTTTCGAATCGAAAAATCCACAGGTGCACCGCGAGATTCAAAAACAAGAACCGCATACCGTCTTCCAATTGGCAGCTTGCACACCACCCAGTCCAAGACGCATGCACATACCAGCCTATATCAGTCCAATGCTGGTCATAGGCCCCCCTATAATAAGGATGATATGCCCATAATGCCCACGCTGGGAATGCGGTTTGGGGATCGCAGAACACAGCTTTTCGCCGACGCTGCTGCCTATCGGCCACCAGAGCTTCGTTTGTTAGTTGGCAGGGTGCACCACAAAACGGGGTTTTGCTTGTGTTCCCAATATAGAGGTTGAAATCCCTTACATCCCACCATAGAACCATAAAGCAGAGAAAGTGTGAGAAGTGTGAGAGCAGAGAAAGACACGCACCTCCCGATTTCTGTGAACTGTTAAGTTATTTTATGAGTAAATAAAACCGAACTCAGCTTTAAACGTTTGCTGTATTTATAAAATAATAACAACATATTTAAGGTAGGTAGAGCACAAAGGCAGAGAGTGACAGGCTCATGAATAATACAATTGTAGTGGTATATAGGTCATGCCGACGGATACGTAAACAGCTGAGACACGGAGGGACGATGGAATAATCTCTACTAAGCTTATACGATCCGTATAAAATCTAGGACATCCAGCGATAACACTTTTGTTTCAATCTCCATATAAAGATATTGAAAGTGTTTTTATTGGAAACGAATAATAAAATATATAATGTATTATGTCTATTTGAAAATTGTATGTAAGTAATAAAATATCGGTAATTTATGTTTCCGTGGCATGGCTTACTTCGGTGCTCTTAGCCGATCATCCAAGTTAAGCAATACTCCTCTCTGCCAGTACTTGCATGGGTGACCGTTTAGTGGCATTTAGATCTAAACGCTTCCGTGCTTAGGAAGGCGTGTTAAGATGTTGACGGATTTTTAGTTGTAAAGCTATGTCGTCGGCCAAATCGAACACCAGAATTGGTCACTATTGGCTCAAATGAAGAAGGAAAATCGGTTTAGTACTTATTAGCCAGATTTTATACGCTTTGTCATTCTGAGGAATAAATGCAAAGATTAAAAAAAACGCTTTATGGTAGTTAGTTAACATACCTCGCAAACACGACGCTTTGTCGTCGCGCTTAGTCGCGAGCGTCTGTCATATCTTGCTGTCGCGATTGTCGCCGTGTGTGCGGAGCTTTGAACAAAATGTATGAAAATTGTACCCCGCAGCTTGTCCAATGTGCGCAGGCTGTAATTCTTTGTTCAATTATACTTATTTCATAAAAATAAAAACCTTTGTACTGTATAATTTCAAAAATTAAAGCTTGATAAAATCTCAAACGTTCAATTAATTTAACAATCATAAAACAGTGGCTGTGATGTTTTATGTCACATTGTTGTAAAAAGACCCGTATTTATTTTTATTAGGCATTGTTTTTTAGAAATCCCGTTTATTACAAATTTGTAATGTGCATTATAATTTATGAATGTCTAGTTTCCGCAAGCGGCTTTGCTCGCGTTAATGTATATTGTAGATTTCGTCAAATATATTCATCCCTCTTTTCACTCCTTCGGGGAGGATAATCGAAATCTCTGAAAGAAATATAAATTAATTTTCAATTGTCAGCCTAATTACAAAATTTTAAGATCCTAACTTTCATTCAAAATTTCATGGCCTATTTTAATACCATAGATGTGGATTTTTAAAAATCCAAAGGTATCTGTGTGCAAAATTTCAATTTTCAAGGTTTGTGCATGGTTATATCATCCAGTTAGTCAGTTTACCATGTACATTTATTATTTATTTATTTATTTATTTAAACACAAAAACTACAGTGCCGATTTCAAAAATTCTTTCACCATTGGAAAGCTACATTCACCCTGAGTAACATAGGCTATATTAGGTAAAAATATAAAAAAACTCTTAATATGACCACCCGTGCGAAGCCAGGACGGGCCGCTAGTTTTATATATTTAGATATTAATTCAGTAAAACAATGCATGTAAGCAGCGCGCGAGTAAACAACCTGCATTTGGGGCAATAAACTTCATCAAGAGCACCAGAGATAATTTTGTTCGATAGTTAAGTAATTATCTCATTATGTTTTCGAGTCGATATGCATTTATCTTCGAATTTGCATAGATGCACGCATGCCAGAACAAAAATGTGTTATGAGCAGTCGATACAGTGAACTCTGTTGTCGGCTTCGATATAGGCTGAAGGCTTTGTACCTACATGCATAAATGCAGCCGTTTATGTACTACTCAAGAATCAACTGTTGTGTCATGAATTAATATCTAATAGTTATCGTGTATCCTACTTTTTGTGCTAATTGCTAATTACTGTTACATTATTGAATTTTTCATAACACCACCTAACTGGTCGAGGTCAAAGTCACTAGTCGACCACAAACAAGTTATTTAACGTTTCCACATAGGCTAATTTTATCGAATTAAGTTTGATGAAATAAATCGTCAAGATTTTTTTTTAAATACGTGCCAAAAAGAGAAGTTTTTTCGGCAAAATAGTTATTATTTAATTCACTACCTATTTTTTACTGGTTAGTGAAGATAATAATGATTTAGTTTGTACCTTACAATTTACAACCCTCGGCGCTCAAATGAAAGTTAATGATTCTTTCAGGGACAATACTGATCTATTTTTCCAAGTGGTGCCGTTCCGGCCTTTATTTTTATTTGAATCGGAGTAAAATATTTAGGTAAGGGGTTCTTACCCACATCTTCAGAACACAAAAGCCAACCTTACTAGCCCGTGATGCACCCTGCTAACGAACAAACGAACGGTGGCATAGAGCAGCCTAAGACCAGCACAGCTGAATGGCCGCTGACGAAGCGAAGTAGTATCGGCGGTGGAAGAACCTGTACCCTGCATACCCAGAGCGCGTGGATTAGATATGGCCATAGTCCCTACTCATTAGGTGGGGCCTATGGCGTAAAGGTGGTGTTTTGGTTTGGAGTATTACTAAAAACATCCATAAAAATCATCATAATCCAAATTACGAAATATTATATTTTACAATTACTTTTTAAAGTACTGGCTTATAACTATATTTCTAAACGGTTAAATGTATCATCTTTGCGATCACGACATCTGTATAAGGTGATATCGTCATATCGTGGTATCGTGTAGAGACCATGTCACTGGAGGTTATAGCCGCCTTCCCCTCGCCCCTCCCTGCAGGAGCAACAAACTCTGCAAGGTTGCACACCGACCAACTATGCTGTCGTTGGCTCGCTGGCTACAGTAAGTCCTAGTACACACTACACACTTACCACCTTTACGAATAAAATATTTTATTGAATATTAACACAAATACTAACATTGAGATTTTTGTTGGATTTTCAGTCAATCATAAAATGTATGTAAAACAAATTAGCCCATGTGCGAGTCTATAGTATGTATGTAGGTACCTACAATAATTTAACCCGAATATCAGATTATAACAATTTATTCACATTAGAAATTCATTTATAAGATTATTATTGGTTAAATAATTATTATATGGTAAGAATAGTGTACTTAATTTAACAATGTTTTTAACTATAATCAGGGTATATATAACATCCAACGGTACTAACATCCAACTTCCGGACCCAAGCCAACCTCACCTGCACGCGGTGCACCCTGCTAACTAACAAACGAGGCTCTGGCAGCCGGCTGATAGCGGAATAGCGCAGCCTAGCACTGGCATAGCTAAATAAATAATTCCCTGAAGCTGTGTCCTGCGATCCCCAGCCCGCATGCCCAGCGTGGGGATTATAGGCATAAACCCCCTTATGGCGCTCATTAGGGGAGGCCTATGTCCAGCAGTGGACTGCTACAGGCTGATTATGATGATGATGATCATGAATTTAAGATACTAAACCCCTAACTTGAATACGAGGAAGAAGATAAATTAAAAGATTCTGGGCAGCTGGGCCAAACTAGCGTAGAAGTGAGGCGAGAGGCATACCGATGCCCAGGAATGGGTTGATGGCTGATGATGATGACGATGAAATTCAAAGACATAAAAAGCAAGTAATCTGTACGTATACTCCACAATACTGACTTGTACATAATCTGTCAGTTACGATATCGCCCGCCCTTCTCCCACTAACTATTTTATTATGTTGTTATATCGATTCTGAAGGTTTTGCCTATATTATTGAGGACCAGCTAATCAACCACTTGAACCATCCCATGAAAAACGTTGTTAGTTTAATGAGATATAAAAAACGTATTCCACATGGAAATGTAGAATACAATTTTTGGTCCTGGACTATGGTGCTTGTAAATCAACTGATCAACAACTCAACTCCAGCCTATATCAAATCCACTGCTGGACATAGGCCTACCCTAATAAACAGCGGGGATATGATCTCCCATGCTGGGCATGCGGGTTGGGGATCGCAGGCTACGGCTTCTGGACGACGACGCTGCAGCCCGTCGACGGTCAGATGATTTAGCTGTGCCGGTGTTAGGCTGCGCTATGCCGCAATCAGCCGGCCGCCAGAGCCCGGTTCTTCGAACCTCACCTGCCCAGGTGAGGTAGGCTTGGGTCTGCATTGCTTTTTAAATAGGAATTAGGAATACTCAGTTACATTATAAGGTCGTAACAGTATTTTTTTTTAATGATAATTTAATTTATTTTTATTTTTTATTTCGGTTTTTTATACATTATATTATTCTCCGAACTTTTCTCTCATATAATTTAGTTGGTTAAAACTTTCAATCGTCTTTAATTTCCTCTGTTTTTTCTGCTTGGCCTACACTCTACTCCTACTGTCTTATTTTTTAAGTCCTGTATTTTTATTTTATTTTTGGTTGCTGATGTTTTTTTCTGAGGCAGGCTCTGTTTGATATTTGTAGTATCGTATATGTTATACACGTCATGTCAATGGCGATTAGTTGCTAAAACTTCTGCTCATTTAGATAAATATGAACTTATCGTTTATTCGAAGAAAATAAAATAAAATAAAAGATTGTTGGGGAAATGTCCATAAGCTAAAGAATAAATAATCACATGCCAATTGACTTATAGCGACATCTAGCGGCGAGTAGCAGAACCTTTTTGCTATCTCCTAAAAACTTTCAAATTTAAGTTTTTCTGTACACAAATTTATTTATATTATTTTTTGTTATACGTAATAGTCATAAATTAGGTCAAGTTTAAATAAAATACCAATAATTAAAACTGATAAAAAATAAAAGCGTTAAACGCAAGGTCTTAGAGCATATTATCACTGATGCTACATTGCTATCTACCTCACCTACCATATAAATGCGAACTTCTTTGAAATAAATAGTAGAGCAGTGACGCAAGACACAATATTTATTTGTTTCCAAACGGGAACGATGACCGCGCAGCAACTTGTGACGCACGCATCAAATTACGATAGTCTGACGTAAGTTAACTGATTTTCCAAATCGTATGATAAGCAGAATTTAATGAGGTATTGTTTTTTTTAGAAAAATAAGAAGTACCACAGGAACTAACACCAAAACTAAACATAGGTAGGTAAATAAATAAATTACCTATTTAATTCTTTACCTTCATGCTTATAAACGCTTATTAGACTCTAGTCAAAGTTATCCATTGCTTAAAGTTAGGATTAATTGTCTAAGCATTGTTTAACTTTTGACATATTTTTTAAAGAAGGCCATTAGTCACCTGAGGGGAAAACTAATAATATAAAATGGAAATAGTAACTTGACCTAGAATATCAAAAATACATTAAACAATTCAATTAATTGCAATTTTGTTTGTTCTTCCTCAACTCACTATGTTATACAGGGTGCAGCAAAATTTTACCTCATTGAGAGCACCTTTTCTTAGTTACCTTTTCTTTTGTAGTTAGTTGTAATGTTTTGTTCTGAAGAAACTATAGATTTATTTTGAAGAAAAATACAATTGCGCTTTCGGAATTTCGACAATATGTACAGTCAGTCTAAAAAATGTGAGTTGTCAAAAAAATTAGTTGATCTCAATCGACTCTATTTCCCAAGTGGAACACTTTTCTTAAAGTAACTCATCAAATCAAATCGTTAGATTTCAAAAAAAATTATAAAAAAGTTTTCCATACAATTTCTATGAAACGTCATTCGCCACAACAATGAGTCTATGTATGCAATTTGAACACTTGCCGGGAAATACTCTGTTCTTATTTCAAAATGATCTTTCTTATGATGATGATACCGATTACCACTTTGCGTTGAATTTGATGCATGAACTTAATGGCAACTGAAGTTTCATAGAAATTGTATGAAAAACTTATTTTTTTTATTTTGATTGGTAAGTAGTTTTTGGAAAAGTGTTCTTGTTGGGAAAAAGAGTCGATTGAGACCTTGAGATAATTTTGCCCCAACCTGTATATATAAATAATAATCATAAAATCAACTACTGTGCGTTAGTCTTCCTATACCTACACCCTAACTACACGCAAACAAAGTTGCTAGCGGGTCAGATAGTAAGTAATAAAAACAAATAAATTCAGAAAATAATAAATACTCGCATTAGTAATTTTTCTGAATATGGTTTCGGCAATGAAAAAAAAAAACACTTTTTAGGCAATTTAGGAATTAGCGGACTCTTTTTGATTTATCATAAGTACATACGGATCAATGAAACGGATGCTTCTTAAGCATGATATTTTGGTGAAATTTCGATGACTCTCAAAATCCATTAAGCGACACAAATTCTCTACATCTACTTGATATTTAACGTATATTGATATTGATTGATATTATAGTATGTGAGTGGCAAATAATTAATTAAGTGCTTAGTTTTAATTTATACTTCTATATGTATGACAGTCTGTAAGGTATCTTTATAGACCGTAGGATGCGTAAATATCTGTGTGCTATTCTAGTGTTATCTGAAGTAAAGTATTTTTTTATATTTATGTACCTACCTATGTTTTTCTAAACCAACCTTTTAGATTATAATCACACAAAAAAAAACTCGCAAAAAGTATGTATCTTTATTATTCTAAGCGGGTCTTTTTTTGACTAGCTTAGCCGTAGTAAACGTAAGTGGGTGTATTGTGAAATTACTGTCGTTATACGTATAACGTTACTAGAAAAAACGTCACACACTCTTGTCATGTGACGATTATTTTTGACGGCCCCTGTGGCGCAGTGGTCAAAGGCCCGTCTGACGCGCAGAAGGTTGCGGCTTCGATTCCTGCCGTGAGACTTGTATGATCTGCAAATATTGGCCTTGGGTCTGGGTGTTTTCTATGTATAATATAAATGTAACTTTTTACAAAAAAGTATACAAGTGGTAGGTACTTTATCAGTCATGTTTCCATCTCTGCTTAGTTTGGAGCTATATGTTGCTGTGGGGCACTGTCCAGAAATATTTATTTACTCAGTATTATTTTAGGTTATATATGTTCAGAATTCTGATTGCCTTGCCATCTTACAAAATATGAAAATATAATACGTAGGTAGGTAGTACCAACAACGTAGAAAGTTATGAGTTGGTTACACGTAGCGCCATCTCTATTAAGTGACTTGAAACTTTCAACTTACTGACAGCCTTCGCTTGGTACGCCATCTATTGGAATTTTCCAGGACCAAGTAGGCTTCGCTCGCAGGTTTGAAGCTCTCTATTACATCGTAGCTCGGAAAAACGCTACTAGAGACCGCTTTACGCAATTTATGATTTGCTTATGAATTGTCTAAATATACGATTTATTCTGTGTTTTCAAATGCTAAAACTACCAAGTAGTTAGTTTTTTAAACGCCACTATTAATACTTAATACCCAATAATGCTGTTATATTTTTATTGAATACTCCTTAAAAATAATTTTACAATTTTTTATACGGTGATAAGTACCGTTTAAAACTACTTTATTGAGAGTATTAAACTAGCTGAAATAGTAGTCGGCTTAAGTAGGTAAGGTAAGGTGTACGGTTTAAGTAGGTACTTATATTCTGGGCCATCATGCATAATTTGAAAATTCTACGAATTTAGTATTAAGATAGACAGTCAAACATTTTGTAGAAGTATAGTAGGGAGTTAATGCATTTGTTTCCATAGTTTCCATCCAAATTGATTAGGTATATTTGCTTTCATTATGCTAACGTAAATAACACGTAATGTAACCTCCAGCCGACTTTCGGACTACCTATCGTCCGGAACAAACACACGACTGACCTACAAACAGTCGCGAACATTGGAAGATAACATTAACTATCCTTTTCAAACTTGAACATACTGCAATGCAGACCTGAGATGGAGCATCTCGGTGCGATGACGAGCCTCTGATGCTCTACTCAATGTCAAGTTCACCGATTATTATTAGTGCTCAATGCCACAAAATACACGCAAGCATGACGGAACGCCCGCGCTGCTCGACCCGACCATACTGAATAGGTATTACCTATGCTGTGTACGTTTATTTACACTATTTGCCTCTGCTAGGAAGTGTTCAGTAGGTAATTACAATTAATGAGCATTTGGAAAACCTCTAGACATCAGAATATGGCTAAACAAAGCAATATACTATACCTCGTTATAGAAGCGCTGCTTTTGTGATTGCATATAAACTTATAGGTACACTTACTATGGTCTGCATTTTTTAAATTCATAATATTTTTACGTAGATATAGGAAAGCACCATTTTTTACATTAATGAGTAACTGGTTTAAGGTTCGATTAAATCACTGTAAAGACATTCGTGTAATGCATGGAGCGTGTTGGATCAAATTGTATTTCGTTGTACTGGAAATTTTCCACAGTTTTTATAGGTACTTAATAATAAGTAATAACACTCAATGTTTTCCTATTAAATAGGTACCTTAATAAATATTTATAACCTACCTATTTATACATAACTAGACACCGAAGTTCAAGTTCAATGTGATATTATGTTTATTGCCGTTATCATAGAGACGTAAGATTAATTTAATTTTTGGTTGCCAACAGATGGTATACATTTACAGACAAACGGGCGAATATTCATTAAAGGGTTCCTTTGTTACCAGCTAGGTTAACTATCTAATAACATTCGTGGGACCTCTTGCAATTTGATAATTTTAAGTTAATAACACATAATAACATTTACAAAAAATCCGGAACCCATGGAGTCTGGTGTTTGAATTTCCATTGAAATTTTAAAAACACCTTAATTTTAACACCATCAAACAGAACCTTAAAAATAAAAGATACAAGGAAAAAATATTTCTAGTATTTTCTTTGAAAACTTATAATCGAACCATCTGTAAAATAAACAGTAGCTAGGTATAATGGACCTAGGTACAAATATTATTATCTTAAACAATTTCATAATAGCGGGCATATTGTTGATATTTTGAACGACCTTCACAATCACAAAATGCAAGTAGGATATGTATTTACGTCGATATCGCTTATTAGTAATTTGTTAACCATAAAATAAAGCTTATCATTCAGTAATAGGTTTCATTATCTTGTCACGAATGTCGTTTTTTTTCGTTCAATCAATCAAACAAGCGTTATTTACCCACCAACTGTTAGATGCTATGTGATTTGACTCAATATCGAAAACAGATTTTGTGTAATTAGTATGTACGTGTACTGATGTTTACACAGCACCATCCTAATCTTAAATAATATTATATGTGCGATAGTTGAGTATTTATTTATTTGTAACGCTTTCACGCCTTAACTATTCAACTGGCCATCATGATTTTCGCATCATGACCACGTTGTCAGAGGTGGTCATATTTAATCTCAAAAAAAGTTCCCAAGGGATAAAAAAATAACTTAAGCACAAGCGAAGCCGCAGACAGAAGCTGGTAAACAAGTTTTCACTTATTTTTAATCTCCACCTTCCAGCTCCATCTACCTTGGATACCATGTAGAGCTAGAGTACTCATCAAGAAATCATACGAGCCCAAACTCGATGGGGTTACGTCGTTTTATAACGGAGTTCCTATGGCCACCTTCTAGCTCCGTCATCAGCCGGGGGATCGGCTAGCTCTGTTGCGAACAGAAATGATGACACCGATCCTGTTTTAACAAACTGTGACAGTTTGTCAATTGACGTTCATTGAATTTCGACGGATGAAATGTCAAAGTTTGTAAAAACAGGATCGGTGTCAATCATTTCTGTTTGCAACAAAGTTAGCCGATCACCCCCCAGATCAGTTCCATATCATTTTAATATTACATTGTCACGCGATATACATATGCGTGGAAAATTTCAGTTCAATCGGAAAATGAGAATTGTGTCAAAGTCAAAAACTTGCAAATAGGTATTTGTTTCGGGTCTGGGTGCTTTCTATGTATAATAATTATATATTTATATATATTTACAAATAAAAAAATATCTATGTAGTTTATCAGTCATGCGGCTCCCATAATACAAGCTCTGCTTAGTTTGGGGCTACATGATGCTGTGTGATAGTGTCCAGCATTATTTATTATTAAATTACAGACAAGTAAAACTAAATAAAAGCTGGTATAATAGATACCTAAAACATCCAGTGTGACATGCGGAAAATTTAATTTTTAAGGGAATTATTGAACTTCTCCATATATTTTTTTCTACTAAACCAGAATATTAGTAGGAATATCAGACTCTACAGTTTCATTTACGGCCAAATGGCAAGCGTCCAGGGTGGCATGCCAACTGACTTTTCACGCCGTCCGTCGGTCGCTTCCCAAAGTTTACTTGGAGAGCAATACAAGCAAATTTACAAATAAATTATCATTTATGATATCACTAGTATTTTTCCGTCAGTTGTGCCTTTAAAATTGTATTGCTAATAATAAAACAACAAGCCAAATATATGCTGAAACCTATCCAATTGTTTATTAGAAATCCAAACAATAAAAGTTATGCACTTGACTTATAGGGGGGAAGATTTCTTCACTGTTCACTTTATCCACGGCCTTCCGAATTTGTGCGATCCACCACGGTCTTATAAAGGCTTCAATTAATAATTTTAAAAAAATAAACGACCACGTGTTTGTATACAAACAGAATCTAAACACAGTAAAATAAGTGCTCTGTAGGAATAATTTTAGTCTGAGCTAATTTTATAAATGAATTAAACTTAATGTAATCTATAGAAACTCCGGCTCGCTAAACCCACATAGCGGCACTCAAAGCGTTCGAGTGGTGCAGTAGCGCATTCGGGCAGTATCCCAAATGCAATCGGCTACTGTCTGCACGCATTCTCATCCCCGCTGCCGCTGCAGTATTGATCGCGGCCGTGACTCACGCCCTTGCCCGACATTCAACTACCCGTCTACCCCATTCTACCCCATTCTACCCCATAGCACCCACCGGCCCGCTGCACGTTATCAAACCCACTGTACAAAATTAAAGCAATTACAATAAGTCGTGCCTAACGCAATTTAAATGGAAATATCTGAAGGGCTTGAGTTATTTGATGAAAATATTAGGTCTAAGTAAATATCACTGAAATACGAAAAAAATGTTCAGCCTTATAGTACAGTTTTATGAATTCTGATTATAGCTTGACTATAAAAAACCTAACAAATAATTCAAGTTTGATTATTATTTGTGGGTTATTCTTTATAATTATTTTGATGAGTATTTAAGGGCACAGCTTCTCGCACCACCGACGCTGCTGCCCGTCAGTGGCCAGGAGATTTAGCTGTGCCGATGTAGGCTGTGCTCTCAGGCTGTGCTATGCCGCAATCAGCCGCCGTCAGAGCCTCGTTCGTTGTTTAGCAGGATGCACCACGTGCTAGTGAGGTTGGCTTGGGTTCCGAAGATGGTGTTGGAACCCCGTACACCCCCAAAACGTGTAAACGAGATATAATAAGAGAAACTGTAATAATAATAATTATAATAATTATAATAATTATAATAATTATAATAATTATAATAATTATAATAATTATTATTACAGTTTCTCTTATTAGGTAGGATCGATCCATAATATATAAATTGATCTACACACGCAATCATTAGATCACAAAAGTTTATTTTGATGGTCTAAGTAGTGTTGCTCCACGAACACTTTACGGATGAAAAAAAAGTAAATTTATTTTTTTAAGCGTAGCGTGTGTTACAAAGGTTTTGTTTGGGTATGTTAACATTCAAAAGTAGCATTCACCGAATTCAGCATTCGGCTTTTCCGAGTTCCCCTACCGTTTTCCCCACATCTCTATAGCAATTCATATCACGTAATGCGGCCCCCTGTGACCAGGGCACCCTACTAACTTTTATTTCGTTATTAGATTGAAGGGATGGAGGGTAAGAGGGAAAAAGGGCCCAAGCAGTCTCGGCTTCCCTTCGTATTCCTTACGATAAATCTTGGTTGATGTATGGTGTAGGTGGGCAGGTCGATTTATTTTTTCTGTGGAAGTAACATTCAGTTTATTTCACTGAATGTTATTTATGTCTTGTATGGTATTAAGTATACATTGATGTAAGGAATGTGTAAGATTTGATGTTTAGGCTTACGTCAAATCAATAAGTATACTTATTAATCTCTTATTACATTCTTTTACCCTTTTTTAGGTATTCGGCCAACACAATGTTTAGTGGTTTAATCTTTCACCTTTCATTTACACAGTTTGCTATTTATTTTTCTATTTCGAATTTATACATAACTATAAACATGAAAGAAAATCACTTATTTTATTTTACTCATGATGAACGAGTAATATCATATCGGAAACGTAAAATTACATTTTACATCAGTGAAAGCACCGACGGCGTTTCGACTCATTAAGCGAGTCTTCATCACGATCAGTTTTATTATTATCTTAATGACACTACATAATAACTGTCTTACATACATAATAAATAAAAAGATTTTTATGTGATTACCATATTATCCGATTAAAATCGTGTGAGCATCAAGTCGGCATTGCACACACTTTCCGTTGCGCGAGGGTATGGCCGCCCGGATCGATGCCGCCCCACGTTCACGGTCATCGCCCTCCGCCCGCCCTACGCTTCCGCGTCACCGCGCCCCCCACCCCGCAGGCCCCCTCGGAGCCCCTAGCTAAATATAGGTACCTGCGGTCCTACAGACTGATGTTACGAAACACGATTAGCCCGACTATTTCAAGACAACTATTTGATCTCCAAAACAACATCAACTTAGTTTGTTAGTTTATGCCAGGACAAGTACAAATATCGGGTTTGTAGGTAAACTTGTATCTGTACGACACAATGATCAAGATACGCAACTCACTAACAAAAGTATTTCTTAAGTAACTGAATGTAAACACGCAACTATTTGTTCAATGTAAAATTTATTGGAATAAATAGACTTATTTACCTACATATATTGATGTGATTCACAAAAATTACATCAGTTACAAAATTTCAAAACAAAAAACATAAAGAGCTTGCAACGATCTTAAAGAATTTAAAACGCGAGGAATGAGATTGAAATATCCCTGTACAAGTCATTATTTTTATGGTAAGATCAGATTGCAAGATTTTTTTCATATTATTATAAGTTAAAACTAGCGTACACCACACACACACTATAGGTACATTGACTAAATATAATCTATACTTCAGTCAAATTCGATGAAGAATAAATATAAACAAACCACCCATACTTAACCTCAAAAGTACTTTTTTATTATTTGTTTTATAAATATGTGCACTCCATGAATATCTTACCTTTATAGTAAAAGTTCCATTTATGACATTAGTTAACTGAAATATTACGTATTTATGGTGTAATTGCAAAAAGCGTTGAAATGTTTGTTTACAAACATTCTTCATCCAATATGGCTGAAGTATAAGTGTTGTGTCTTAATAAGTTTTTCTCATATCTGTGGGTATCACAGACCAGTAAACCAATCTTTTCACTAACTAACCTACTTAGAAAGGGCTTCAAGCGTTCGTCCCAACTATGAGCATTCATACTTTCATACAATTTTGCCAATGAGTTTTGTGACGTGTGTAAATGAACATTGTAAAGAGGTTTTACTCGTTTTACACGTGAAAAAAACTGAAACATAGATTTGCGGAATGCTTATGTAGGGGATGAAACAAACATACGACAACGGTTCCGATACAAATTCTCACGCATTGCTCTTCTATTGGGTACTAGTTTTATTTAAAGTGAGAGATATAAAGTATGATCTGAAAGATCCTATGTTTCAATCATTTTTTTTCAATTTTCAGTAACACCATGTCTGTTGGATTATTTAAGGATTATTTAAAAATAGAAAGTGTGATTTCATCATCGAGATTATTATATAGAACACTACAGAGTGACAGTCTTCAAGTGAAATTTAACAAAAATCGTCTAAGCATGTTTAACATAAATAAACTGAAATATGTCAAAGAAGGCCGTCATTTCAGACTTGACCATAAATGGAAGTGACAAAAAATGCTAATTATGTAAAAATATTCTTTATAATGGAGTATTGAAATTATAACTTGTATCTATTAAAGCCGGAATACTTGGTAAATAATTAATAAAATATTAATCACAGTACGTCCTATCATAACGTATCCTAACCTAAAAGTATAAAATAAATCCCCGCAAAATTCTCCAGCTGTAATAAAAAAACTATTAATTGCACATGATATCCTGCCATAAGAACTATCAAGGTTATTTCTAGACGCGACATTTTATGGCCAGGCTCAGGTCACAGGTTGTATGAAACTGACCGATCTTCTTTGCACTAATTTTGACCTTATGGAAAGTGTTCAAAGTCCGCGCAATTGACAGCGTGCGCAGAGTTTTTATCGATTATCTGATCACTGAAAAATAACAAACAATCGACGCAGTAACAGAATGTAATAAACACTAGGTGTACCTTAGGTACAACATTTGGAACACATTGTAATCAAGTAACAAGTAAATATTCACCGAAGAATTCATGAATCATAAAAAATACAAAAAAAAATATTAAGCATAGCCGCCAATTGCACTTCTCATTACATTTATACGTAATAGTAGGTACATTAGCGATCTTATACCAAAATTAACCATCAAATAAAGTAATAAAGGCATATAAAATGATGATGATTAAGAAGGTATAATTTATATATTTATTTATTTATTTAATAGTAAGCCAACAGCTTAAATATCAATACATTGTAGAGTTACACTGACAAAGTTTTCATTCTGATATAGAAACCAATTACAGGCGGACACAGCATTAATTTTTTTAATTTTTTACAATTAGCAGTTCAAATTTTTAATTCTCTCAGGATATCAAGCTATCCAATAGTACGCAGAGCCGACTATACCTATAACGCCATGAATACTCGTAGGAAATCTATGCCTAGATGCTCTTGTCTAACACTTGTATTAGCTCAGTGTCACAAAGCCTCGTTACAAGGAATCAATGCGTTACGGCCTATTGTTGTTAATTCATAGACTCTCCTATTTATGTACTTTGAATGAGCTGTTTGGCTTGCAATAAGATCCTACTTATGCCTCCTAGAAAATGCAACGGATGCTATGTATTTGTTTAAAAGGTATTTTCTGGCTTTAAGTACATAATATACTGACTTAGTTATAACTATCTTTAACGTAAACCGGCCTCCTGCGATACAAGTACGCCTCGTGCGGGGTGACCATCAGTAACTCTTATTTTTTGTATTTAGTTGTTTGGTAAATAAACTGGTTCTTGGAAAAACCGTTTCGGCCACACAGATGTTATCTTTCAAGAAACAATTATAATCATTTACATTTTAGCTACGAAACGCCTTAACTAGTCTTGATCCTATCAGTAATGGGTCAATTGTAGCCACGCGAAGCCTATCTGCGTACAAATACAAAATCCAAAACGCAACCGTATCGATCCGGCAATTCGAAACTTCCCCTACTGACATAAGCTTATATTCTCCACCCTGGCTGTATACCAAACCTACATAGCGAATAACACTGAAACTGCGCGTCAGACGCGACAAGTGTACTCAGACGGCGCGGGTGGGTACTAGTATAGTATATCTATACCTTTTTGTAAGTATATTGCAGTGAGTGGGTGAGCAGACTGCAGGCAAAGTCGACTGAATCCCGGAAAACTACCGACCCAGTCTAGACATGGGGGCACGTCCCCTCTTTACCATTCTCGTCCCTCGCCCCTCGCTCCGCATACCCTGACGCTTTCACCACCGACTTCCAGACATTTAAAAAAAAAAGACCTTCCCCCTGCTTTTTAAGTGATGCGGTGTGTGACATGAGAACAAAAACCCAGGGAAATGGAGATGAACATTTATAAGAGGTGCTTTGTACGATGCGTTTCAAAAGCTGGCGAAGTAAGGCTCTTACAAATAAAGAGTCACTAGTATTTTTTCTATCAAAAAGAATCAAAGACTTTTTACCAGAGTATTGACTGCTTTATGATAATTAAAACGCTTTATTTTTCTGATACCAATTTTCGATTTAATAACAGAACAAACTACGATTTTTTACGACATTTTCGAATATTCAGGTTTATAAAATTTGAAAATATACTGGTACTGGTAGTTTTCAGCTCTTCTTACTTTACTATAAATACGAGATGGACTGTTTCAAATTAATTTGTACAGAAATATAGGTACGTACTATTTACAAACTGTGGTATTAGAGATGCATTGACTTCACTTGACGATACTTTGAATTTGTATACAAACTAACCAGTAGGCTCTGAGTGTTCGATAATCTGACTGCTAACAGCCTAGGTAAAGTTTAACCTCTTCTGATTTATGAATACTACGTACAACTTTGTTATTTTAACTTTTTTTAAATTAAATGTTATTTAAAAAAGTTAAAAATAAAATCTGTTGTCTAATAAATAGACTAAAATAAATTTCAATAAAACGCAAACATTAAACCAACGCTTAGGGCACAAACTTTTACTAATAAGTTCCACCAAGAATGTAATAATGAAAATATTTGATGATAGTCATAAACAATAAGATCACTTAATTTAAGATACTAACCCCCTTATTCATAACCAAATATCATTAACGACTCAATAAAGTAAGCTAGTCCCTGTAATTTAAATGTGAATATAAAGAGGTGATATGTTATTTTAATGGCGCTCATTAGGGGAGGCCTATGTCCAGCAGTGGACTTTTATAGGCTGATGATGATGATGATGTTATTTTCAAAATGTAAACTTGTATCTTTCTATAATCAATCTAGACAAATACTAGATTATATGTGCTAAGTCCGGTCAACAAATGACCGGACGAGTTGATAAAATGATTTGTTATTATTATTTTTCAAAATTAAGACCACGTCTGCTTGGCAGGAGACTTAGACAGTGCCAGTGTTTCGGAGCGTTACGATGATGCGTTATGAACATTAGTTACGACCATGTAGGCTTCATCACCATCTCGAATTAAACAATGGATATGCATGATCGACTATGCTGCAGTGGGTTAGTGAGAGTGAATTACATCCGAAGGTTGATGCAGCAGGGGGAGGTGGGGACTTGCAGACAGGGCGGGCTGTGGTGTGGGGCCAGACGGGAGAAGCCAACGCAACTCTTTTGCGCAGCAAAGTGTAGTATCTTCCATACATAGCTAGAGGAATAGTATATATATACCGGGTAATCGTAGTCGACAATGCAGTACCAAGTGTAAGCTAACAGGGACCTTTCAGATGCTTTTAGTTAGGGGGTACTGCTGATATTACACTTCGTAGGTTTTTCTTTGGCGTACACATTTTATCAACCTTTTTTTTCGTGAGCGTAATAGCGCCCTGCTCATGTAAAGTTCGGACCGCGGGAAGCAGCACGCGCCATTCCAACCCGTTACCCGTTTACAGTCCGATCTGGCATGTCGACGCGAAGGCAAATCTCACAGTTTTAACCGCGCAACCGAAGTGATCAGTTCCAGATGCGCGGTCCAATCTTTACGCGCCATTAGCACAACAGATTGATTCGCAGTCCAAACCGTACAGATCGAACTGCGGTTCGGAACGAAGTCCCGATGCGCGGTCCGATCTTTACGTGTCCAAGGCGCTAATTTGTATGCAAACCACAGATGTAAACCTCTCTATCTTTCTACCTACAGATGACTGAAAATTTTTACCTACTAAAAGTTTGTCTAACGCACCAGATGACCTCTGTGGCGCAGCGGGTTAAAACCCGCCTTAGACGCAAAAGTTTGCAGTATATTAGTCACGTGGTTCCTATATTACTAAATTTGTTTGGTTTGCAACTAAATGATCTTATGTGATAATGTTCAGCATTACTTATTACTTATTATTATGTATAATAGAAAGGAGAATAACGTTTAGGTAATAACTTTATGATATACAGGGTGGGGCCAAATGTTACCTTATTGAGAGCAGCTACCTTTTTTTTTTGTAGATGGAAGGTTTTTTCTGAGGAAACCAAGAATTTTTTTTCTAAGAAAAAATTATGGAAATTTCGAAAAAATCTGCAGACAGCCCAGAAAATGACATTGTCAAAAAAAAACAATTTCTATGAAGCGCCATTCGCCACTACAGTTAGTTTCATGTATGTCATTTAAACACTTGCCAGGAAATACTATATTCTTAATTTAAATTGACTTTTTATAATGTTTGGCAGAATGATGATCAAAATAGATTTATTAGATTATTGAATTGAATGAATGAACTCAATGTAATGGCGAATGATGTTTCATAGAAATTGTATGGAAAATATTTTATTTATTTTTCGCAAAATCTTAAGATTTGGTATGTTACTTTGAGAAAAGTATTCCTGTTGGGAAATAGAGTCCCTTGAGACCAACTTGTTTTTTTTTTACAAACGTCATTTTCTGAGCTGACTGTACAGTTTTTCAAAATTCCGAAAATGCCATTATTTTTTTCTTCGAAATGAACTTAAAGTTCTTAGAACAAAACCTATCTACAAAAAAAATTGCTGCTCTCAATAAGGTAAAATTTTGCCCCACCCGTATATGATTTTTTGTATTTTTCCCTTACTTCAGAAAAATTATAGAAAAAAAATAAGAAGAATAAAACCACCAACTGCGTTACTGAGTCAACTCCTCGTCTTGTAGTAATTATTAGGGCAGTCATAATAACTAGTAGTTTTAACGACCTCGTTAACGGAGTGCGTGAATTGCCGCATGAGGTAGCGGGTTCGATACCCGCTGCGAAACATTTGCAAGATCTACTGATCTTTGTTGCGGATCCCGGTGTGGTAGTACAATGGTGACTAATATCTAATACGCATGACACAGGAGACAATCCTAGGGTGAGTTCAGAGTTATGTATTTTGGTTGGGTGTTGTGTGAATCAGTGATACCTACTGCTAATTATTTGATCGAACCATGACATGATACAAGCAATTGCCACACTGCGCGCTAACTCAACTCATGTAGCAAATCTCAACATCAGCCTATAGCAGTCAATGAGCGCCATTGCCATTGTCTCAGGTCTGGGTGTTTTCTATGTATGATATGATATGTATGTATTTACAAAAAAAAGTATATATGTAATATATCAATCATGTGGTTCCCATAACACAAGCTCTGCTTAGTTTGGGGCTACATGATGCTGTGTGATAGTGTCCAGCATTATTATTATTATTGCGCCCTGTCCTCAGCTCGATACATCCAACTTCTACCAGCAGCCTTTCGCAGTTATCTAGTGTCTCTAAATAACTCTCGTTTGACACTGTTACCCAAAAGATAATATAATTCCTTTTGCGTTTCTATTTTGTTCCATTATGCTAATTAAGATATTATGATGTATATCAAACTTTCGATCCAGGTGAGACGCCCTCTGGCCAGGTAGAGTGACGATCTGCAAAAGGCTGCTGGTAGAAGCTAGATGCGTCGAGCTCAGGACAGGCTCAGGGCGGAATGGTGGTCATTAGAGGAGGCCTATATGTCCATGTGGACTGCTATAGGCTAATGATGATGATTATGATGATGTTGATATTTATAACAAGTAACGAATAACAATACCAGCACATATCAGTCCACTGCTGGGCATAAGACTCCTCTAATAAGAAGTGGGATATGCCCATAATACCCATGCCCATGCTGATTGGGGATCGTAGCTCACATCTTCTCGCACCGCAGTTGCTGCTGCCCGTCAGCGATCATGGAATTTAGTTGTACTGAAGTTAGGCTGTGATATAAACTATTGGTTCTTTAGCAAGATGTACCACGGACAGGAGAGGTTTTTTTTATTAAATTGGCATTTACGCCCCGCTTTACTGTTGCTATTGATTGCAACAACATTTTAGAACAATATTATACATATTTCTATAGAATATTAATTTAACTTATTTCATAAACCTACAAATTTTAACAAAGATTAGCCACACAAGTAAAAATGACACAAAAAATAAAAAGACAACACGATAAAACAAAGAAACAGAGAAAATTAAGAGAAAATACATTAAAATCGAATTATTAGACACAAATTCTATAGCTAAATTCTTACTCTTAATTCATATTAAATTATATATTTTAATTATAAAATCATTTCATGAAATAATAATAATTAGTATTAATTAATTCTTGACGTATCAGTGTCCTTTCTTTTGGTTCATCTGGACCAGCTTTTTTTCAGCAGCTAATCTCTCCTGGTTAGCTTGAGTTCTGAAGGTGGCAGTTAGAGCCGCTTACACCTACCAGTCTAGTAAGCATCAAGTTATAAAATAATAAGCAATATGAAACAACAAAGAACGTTGCTCTTATCTAATGCTTTCTCGCGAAGATGGCGGGCACAATCGAGTTAGATACCGCGGCCGTGACCGTTGGGCCTTGGCCGAGGCCGTCGACTTGAGAGGCACTGTACATATATTCTGTGAGAATAGCCCTACTGCCACTTGTGTATAATTTAAACATATTCTGAATTTTCATTCTCGATCCTGCTTCAATCACGAATGTGTGACAGGGATAAACAACGTCGCAATTACAAAATCGACATCGATGCTTTGACTGGGGATTATGCTTTACCACTGAACGCTATTCGGTCACCGACTATTTCTTCTTCTGATAAGACTCTCTAGCTTTTAAAATGTATTTGCCAGATCTAATCAACTCTAATAGATATCTAAAACTAACGCTCGATAACTGAAATAGTACTAGAAGCCTAACATATTTGAGATAGTCTAATTCATTCATTTATTTTATATTCAATGGTTTCTGTGATAATTTCCACTAAAACGTGCTAAAACGTCAATTTCAGTTGAGTAGCGAGTTTCAGAATACGAGTGTTCGTTAATAAATAATAATAAATAAAAGAACGCGTTGATTGATTCATTTTTCGAATGTATTTAGCTTTAACTATTGGCTCATTTGATTCAATGGTTTAGGCTGGTAATTTGTTTTACCTTATTTTAGCTTGTGCTGTATTTCTAATGTAACTCGAAGGTACAAAAAAAAGACTAAAGAAATTTATTCTTATGGTATTTTTTCTTCAAATTTAAATGGGACCAAACAGGAAGTAGTATATCTCAATAATATGACGTGTTTATTCTTCTAAGCGACAAAATAAATGGTTATTGATTATTATTCATTACCACCACAGAAGATTTTTTTTTAATCTTTTCATAAATGACGGAGCTATGAAGAAATAAATATAATGAAAAACAACCGCACTGAGAACCCTCTCCTTATTTCGAAGTCTTAATCTGTAGATTAGTCTATCATATGTAGATTACTTAAGTAAAATATTTTCCTGATATTTTCCGCCTATGTGGCACAATATCCTAATGTAGAGTGTAAAATAAAACAAATCGATAATTTATCTTACTACTAAAAGCAGGCAGGTTAACTTCATCATCAGCATATGAAGTAGTCCACTGGTGGCCATACATAAAACACACAATACGTTTCATCATCATCATCATCATCATCATCAGCCTATAGCAGTCCACTGCTGGACATAGGCCTCCCCTAATGAGCGCCATTGCGCCCTGTCCTGAGCTCGACGCATCCAGCTTCTACCAGCAGCCTTTCGCAGATCGTCACCCCACCTGGCTGGAGGGCGTCCTACACTACGTTTGCCGAGCCGCGGTCTCCACTCAAGAACTCGTTTACCCCAACGGTTATCGGTTCTTCGGCAGATATGGCCAGCCCACTGCCACTTCAGCTTGCTAATTCTCTGAGCTATGTCAACAACTTTAGTTCTATGTCGGATAAACTCATTGCGGATTTTATCCTTCAGAGAAACCCCGAGCATAGCTCGTTCCATAGCTCGCTGAGCGACTTTAAACTGGTGGACTAGCCGTACTGTGAGAGTCCACGTTTCGGCTCCGTATGTCATGACGGGTAGGACGCACTGATTGAAAACTTTCGTTTTCAAACATTGCGGTATGGGTGACGAGAAAACTCGACGTAGTTTTCCAAATGCTGCCCAACCCAGCTGAATCCTCCTCTTGGCCTCCTTCTCGAAGTTGTTTCTACCCAACTGCAATATCTGCCCGAGGTATGTATACTCCGAAACAACTTCAAGAAGGTGTCCATTAACGACGACAGGACTCGGATGAATTCGGTCATTGACCATAACTTTGGTCTTGTCCAAATTCATGCCGAGACCTATCTTTCGCGAGGCTGATGCTAGGCCGTCCAGCATCTGTTGCAGCTCCTCCAGCGACTCCGCCATTAGGACTATGTCATCAGCGAATCGCAAGTGTGAGATGTGCTCGCCGTTTATGTTTATGCCCATATCTTTCCAGTCCAGCGTCTTAAACATATCCTCCAACGCGCTTGTGAACAGTTTCGGAGATATGACATCTCCCTGTCTCACTCCGCGGCGCAGTTGGATGGGTTTAGACTGCTGGTCCTGTACTCGGACACTCATAGTGGCGGCTTCGTACAGACATCTCAACACTTCGATATAACGATAGTCCACTTGGCATACGTTTCATATCAAAATACAATTAGTAAAATAAGCAGATTATTAAAAAAAAATCGTATTAGACATTTTTGCAGAATTCTAAAGTAAAATAATTAGTTTTTAAACTCTATACACATTTAATAAAAATAAATAAATAATTTTGCTCGTAATTATTAGCAAAAATAATCAAAACTCGAATTAGACACATCTCTCCAGATATTATTTTCTCTGAAGCTTATTTTTCCCGTTCAAAAATACCTTCATAATAATTTGCAAAACTACGATGGGAAAAAAATATTATCCATAATCGTATTTCTATGAGGAGGAAAACTTTTAAAACGTCAAAGAAAACTAATGAGGGTGGGGTTGGATTCGCCTGAGTACAGTGAGGTCAAGCACCGGCCCGGGGCGGGTCGTCAACCGCGCCCCGGCCCCGGCCCAGTAAGCGGCTGTATCCCATCTATATGCGCGCCCGCAGAGCGCCTGCAAAAACTGCGCCTGCGCCGGCCTGCATCCATATAGCGATATAGCTAAATTATCATTTTGACTGCGCTTCTAGAACGTGAACGCAATAAATAACAAGCGGACATCAATAATAACATTTGCACAGATGTTACTGGGAAAATAATGATAGATACAATATTCTCCCAAAATTTTTATTTTTCATAATTGATTTGAATACAAATAATCAGACGCGAACATAAAAAAATGCGACTTTGTATATTTTTACCATTTTTCGAAGCCAAAATAATAAAGTGGGCAATCCTATTGTTTCCATGGGACTTCAGAGGCTACTAGTTCTTTGGCTAACTGCAATAATGCTCTTGTTGAAAATTGTGTGTGTATGTATGTGATTGGTATCCAGTTATATTTTATCCATTTTCACCAGTGACTGTCAGTCACAGATTTTCACCCATCACGGGTCGGCGCTGCGATTGTTAGCTTCGTACATATTACGCTTTTTAATGAGTAAGTACGCTACTCATTGTATCCTTCTATATTTTCTAGACCTCAAGAAAATGATAAATAACTGTTTATACGCAGTAATATAATTCTTATACCGCTTTTACAAGTCAAGTAAATACATAAATCGTAGGTCATGTAAGACAAATTTAAAGTCAATATCAGTCTGATGCCGAACGGTCACTGCATTGCAAATCAAATGAGGTGATTTCAATACTTTTTATAAATTTCTGGTGAATAATATTTGAATGGAAGAATTCAGTAAATAATAATAACCGTAGTGCTACTAGACACGATAGCCCCCAAACTAAGAAAAGCTTGTATTATTGCTTCGAACCACCGTGTATGTAAGTAGTATATCAGTCAGATATAATAATAACATACTTTTTTAAATGTAAGATCAACAAGTAATCTACCTTACCATTGTAAGGCTGCATTTTCTGTGCAGCGACTATTAAAGCTGCTATATCCGCATTGTCAAATTTAAAACACCAATCGTAGCAGAGTTTTTCGGGGCTCTGTCATAAAGTTTTAGTGTAAAAAAGGCACTTTTTGTTTCCAGCAACCAAACATGTGGTCGATTGTTCTATGAAGCTGGAATTCATAATAGTCAGGATTTTCGTTAATTTCAACTTATCACTTTAAACAAATAAACATTTTACAGAATTACTTACAAGATTACTTGAGATAATTTAAAATAACATAGTTTGAAATAGTAGAGTTATGAAAATAAATTACACTAGGCATTGTCTTTTCGTTTCGCTCTACAGGTAGTATAGCAAAATAAATATAATAATAAATAAACAATGTTGGAAACTATCACACAGCATCATATAGTCCCAAACTAAGCAGAGCTTGTATTATGGGATGTACTTAAAATTCGAATAGTCATAAAAACAAAGGGCTAACTCAAAAAGAAACAGATGTTATCTCCGATTGGTTAAAATAAGTGGACAAAGAAAAAGGCGGGGTCAGCTAGCTAAACTGCTTGCGAGCGAAACTGTTTTTAAATTAGTAAGGTAGATAGAAAACACCCAAATCCGAGACAAATATTTGCAAATCATGCAAAAATTCTTCTCGCTACCTTCTGTATCGTTATTAAGTGGAAAGTAAGACTAGACACAAGATTCACAGACGTCATTGTCCCGGGCCATGAAAATATGTCTGATTCATAATTTTCCTGAAAGCAGGAATGGCTTTCACTGAAATGTTTCTCCTAAAAAGCCTTGTTTACCTATTTCGACCCTCCAAAGCTTCGGGTTTTTCCTTGTTGCTTAGTCATCCATAGCTAAGTAGTTAATAACAGCTCATTCACATCGTTGCAACAAGCAATTTAATTTAATATTCTTTTATATTTAAAAAAAATTAATCTTTCATTTTAATTTACTTATTCAATGTTAAGTACAAAAAACTGTACCCTAATGTATTACATTAGGTACCGTTTTTTTACAATTATTTTACCATACCTAATGTATTACATTAGGTACAGTTTTTTACAATTATTATATCATAGATTGCATTTACTACATTAGGTACAGTTTTTTACAATTATTATACCATAGATCATTGAATAAGTAAATGAAAATGAAAGTTAAGCTTTAAAAAGATAAAAAAATAAAATTTATTTTATTTGCTTATTGCAACGATGTGAATGAGCTGTTATTAAATAAATTGAAGCATTTCGCTCATAAAGTGTAGGCACGAGATTGGTTTTTTTTTTTCAAAATAACACATAACAAACCCGTCATGTCCAATAAACAACCAGTCATCCGGCCTGCAACCGCATGGGATTCTCATGCTCCATTAATAATGTGCTGAGAATCCTAAGCTTTATTTGCAAGGTTCTTAACCTTATATCTTGAATGAAAAACATAAAACAAGTTTACGTGACCGCGCTTTTTACTCTCGTAGCTGTTTCGTAGCAGCGCTACGAGGGCTCTAGCGCGCTCTACGAGCGATGCCCGCTTGCAGGTCACTGGCACTACCCGGCCACTGCACCCGACTAGCTTAGATACTCGTACTTCTAACATTGCAGCTTTTTTTCTATTGCTTACATTCCCAGCTCAGTGCGTTCAACCGACTTCTATAATGACTCGTTACTAGATATCTTTTGCAATGCCACTTTATAAAAACGGTGTGAGCTTTTATAAATAAAATAACAAAATCTAAAAATTATGTGTTTTGGTTGGTGAAACATGAAAAACATTTTATGTTGCTTATTAATTATTGGATATCTTTATGAGCTGAGAACAGGGTGCAATAGGGAAGGCCTATGTCCAGCTGTATACCCACTGTAGGCTGATGATGATCTTTTTATTATTGGATTTGCTTATGGTATGAAATTATCTTTTATTAGTATTTACTAAATTTACGAAATTATCTTTTATTAGTAGTACCTTTTATTCTATTCTGCCTTCATTTTAATATTGTATTCTAATGTTTTTATTATAATTTTTAACATAATAGAGCTCAATGTTGCAGCGCCCCAGCGGGATAGATGTACCTACTAGCTGAGTATATTATATTAAAACCTATACAAATTATATACCATACAAGTAATAAATAAATGGATATGAATGAATGAATTATTTTTTAAGAAAAACTGTTTTAAACGAAATAAAGTATAAAGCAAATAGAGTATTACCGTTTAGGCATAGGGCTAGTGCAATGCTACTGTATTAATATGGATGAATGTAGTGTATTACACTAATTTCCCCACGTCCAGTAAAACCAAGCAAGTATAGCCTAAAGAAGGCTAAGGCACCTGATTCAGAATAGCGCAGGATCGAGGTAAGTGGCATAATCAAAGAAAGGCCTATGCCCAGCAGTGGGTCGATAAAGGTTGAAATGATGATGATAGCCTAAATATATCACACAAACAAAAGTGTCGCAGCTCTGAGCGCGTTTGGCGCCCTGGCACTCAGTTTCGGCCTTTTATAAAATGGACTAGTATATTTAATTTCTTTAGGACGTTTTATATTAGAATAAAAAAATATAGGTATTCTTTACAGGTAGAAAATATGTATTGAATCTTTTTCATACCTTCAGTATCACGTATTCTCAAAAGAGGATTTATTAGGCAGACAGGATTTAAATAAGGCATATGGTACATTTCAAATCGCGGACATTTAACTCGCATGACATTTTACATAGCGAACATTCTGTAATAAGGACTTTGAGCGCTTAAAACTAGCAGTCATTTTAAACTGAGGACGTTTTGCCTTAGAGCATTTTATATTACAGTCGATGTGCACCCAAGAAGATTTAGCTTCCAATACCTCCTGATCCGAAATGGCTTTTTTATATCAAAAATAATAGCATATTTCTTAAATATAGCTACATATTTACCTATGTACTTTATACATAATATAAGTACCTTAACTATTTTATGTACCTAAGTTTATGATATTTTTTTATTTTTTTTACCTATTTACTGTTTTACGATTTTATTTTTAGAGTTCATTTATTTTTTATACTGTTTCATTGATTTATCAGTAGCACTACCAATCTATCTCCACACTACACAAAGGTTATGTCGAAGGAAATCCTATATAGCATTAAGTTTGCCTGTGTACTTGTTTTAGCTTGTCAAACAAATAAAATTATATGAATGTATCTATTTATATTTTGTGCCCTATATGACGGAAGCACCGAATGCGTTGATTAGTATAACATTCAATGACACTTTAAGAATACTTGTAGTCGTAGTTTATTATGTATCCAAGCATGCTATGAATCACTTTCGCGTGGTTGCGCGAGCGCAGCCGATTCGCATCGAAAGTGCAACGGCCTGGTGAACTTCGCGCTACTTTGTGGGGCGCACTATATTTACACGCACATGTGACAGCATGGAAAGTTAATTAATGGTTCCAAATATTTTATATAATATTATTTCATGAAAATAAAAGTGAAATTTTATCTTTATATTTTTATTATCATGTCACAAACGCTGTGTACACCATTACAATTTATACAAACTCATTGTTACATAAAATAGGTAATGCCTCAACAAATAAAGGCGATGACAACTTGTTAGAAAAATAACAATTTAAAATTTAAAAGAAGGAGCGGTCAACGTAAAATAATTTAAAGATATCATCAAATGGTCCCCAAAAATTATTATATTTTATCTTAAAAATATGCCTTATGTTACAAGAATAGAAACCTTTTAATTTCGTTATTCATGTAAAAATCACTTTAATGTTGTATACGGAGGCCAAATTTCGTAATTTCTTAGCGTGTTTGTATGTTGGTTCCCATTCAACTCCGTATCAGATTTGGATGAAACTGGAATATAATATATTGTACATAGTTTGTGACCCGGGCTAAAACTTACTATCCAGTTACCAAGCGAGCGGAGCTACTGGTACAAATTGGAGATAAAATATACCAGAAAACGCTAATACATACTATCCGGTTATCAAGCGAGCGGAGCTACTGGTACAAATTGGACATAAAATATACCAGAAAACGCTAATACATACTATCCGGTTACCAAGCGAGCGGAGCTACTGGTACAAATTGGAGATAAAATATACCAGAAAACGCTAATACATACTATCCGGTTACCAAGCGAGCGGAGCTACTGGTACAAATTGGAGATAAAATATACCAGAAAACGCTTATACATACTATCTAGTTACCAAGCAAGTGGAGCTACTGGTACAAATTGGAGATGACCAGAAAAAAAAATAAAGTAATTGCACTGACTATTGGCTGGTTTTTGGTGTTGGTTAGTATTTTGTAATTATGTACCTGCCTAATATATGCTTAAAATATGGAAAGGAAATATTCATAAATATATATTCTGCAGATATTTGTCTCGGGTCTGGGTGTTTTCTATGTATGATATGTATATATTTACAAAAAATATATGTATATTGTATATCAATCATGTGGTACCCATAATACAAGCTCTGCTTAGTTTGGGGCTACATGATGCTGTGTGATTACGTCTCGCATTATTTATTTATTTTATTTATTTATTTATTTATGAATATTTCCATTATCAATTCTCAGCTGCGAAAATTCGATCTCCAGACAAGGATCTCGATCACAACAAAATATACGATAATATATTAGTAGCCGAAACGTGTCGAGCACATAAATTTAATGTTAATGCACGGCGGGCCACGTAATGTTTTTTCATGACGGCTTCTCACATTACAGGTAAGTCGTTAGTTAAAAGCTATGCGCAGGAGTCTCGGTATCTACTATACAAGCAAACGTGCTCTGAAATAGTCGGGACGGGATCTATTTCCCGGGCAGCTGCATGCGTTCGTTGCCCCTATACGTAGGGCGTTAGAAGTGCAACGATCTCTGCAATTATCGCTGCGCCCGCGCAACTAAACTTGAACTGGCAATGCGACGCCCCGCGGGCGTGCACCTCACCTTCACTGCTAGAAAGCAACATCTATTACGTCTAACGTTCAACCATTGCAGGTAACTACTAGTTCGATAACGAGTAAAAGCGAGAGCAGTGGCTATTCAATGCAACATTGCCCGTTTAGATTGCACCTGTGCCTAGGTACTTCACCAAAACTGATCAATATATCCAGTCAGACAATAAAGCTAGTTCACATACTTTCACATGCTCAGTCGTCTCAATAATAATTAATATCACGCAACGCGATGACAATAAAATAAAACATTTGCGCTAAGAGACTGTTATGACTTCTCGATCAAATTGGGCTGCGTCGATCGTCTGCTATTTGTGATTCAATGGGTGTTTTTCAAAACATTTTGGTGCAAGATGTGTTGATTGTTACGAGCACTTGACAATTCAATTATGTAGATAAGAAAAATGATAACATGGCATACAAACTTTATTTTATTTTTTTGACGGAGCGTATTTCATTTACAGATCTATATAATTATCTCGATGTTTTCAGACCATAAATTCAGTCATAGTATCAACCTAGCTAGATATGCATAATAAGATCAAATCCAAGAATAGATCCAAATATAAGAATTAAAGATATAATTTTACTTCCGTTTATGTAATATTGCTTATAAGTGTTAACCTAGGTTACTAACATATATGCAATTCACAAGAAAAGTGCAGTTCAATCTTCTGCGAAGCTATGCGAGCCTGGTAGTCGGTTGCACTGAAGTGCATTTCTCGACGCCCGCGCACTACTTGGCGTGTACGCACGATATTTGATATTTCATAATACGTACTTATAGTACACAATTAATTAAATAAGTATAATAACATTGTTTTGTAGATTATAAAACAACGAATTCATCCTTGAAGGTAAACGTTGAGATACCATAAAAATCCTGAGACTCAGTTCGTTGGTTGAAAGTTTAATAACTTACCAGACGCATTGATCCAGCAAGGCTTTTTTTATGACGAAACCTCATAAAACTACAGAAAGAAAGAGAACAGTTAAAGAAACTCCCAGTGCCCAAGTTGAATTGTAAGGCAATTCAAGTTAGAATTTTTATTATGAAACGTTGGTTTCTATTATGACTACCGTAAATTGGTTTTAATTAACCACATAATTGGTACAGAAAACTAAGTGGCAACCATGTTATGTTAGATACAAAAACAAAAACAACACCAGCCTAAATCAATCCACTGGATTCAATACAAGGGAGATCTCCCGTAATAAGAATGGGAATATGTCCATTATCCCCACGCTGAGCATGCGGGTTGGGGATCGCAGGGCACAGCTGCCGACGCTCCTGCCCGTCAGTAGCCAGGGGATGTAGCTGCGCCGGTGTTAGGCTGCGCTATGCAGCAATCATCCAGCTTTCAGAATCCCGTTTATTAGCAGGGTACACCATGGGCTGGTGATCGGCTTGGTTTCCAAGATGAAGGTTGGAGTCTCTTACAACCCTACATGACTAACATGGGTTATGAAAATATCTAAATAATGATTGCCAAATATATTAATTTTAAAAAATACGCCATTCATTTATAGAATTCTGGGGTCAATTAAATATATCAGAGTAACAAACAATGTATCTCCAGAGTTTAAAATGCTGTAACCTGAAGCTAAGCGTATAGCTGCAGTCTCTGTATTATCTTGAATTGTCTGACACAATCATCACAGTCCAACAATCATTAACTATTACTATTATTACTAGTCCCTTTAGTATGTCAAGCGATCCAAATTTACCCCTACCCACTCTTTGTTGTTGGCGTGTAAAATGGCCGCGCCAGAAAATAGTCATCTCTGATGTTTTTGTATGAAAACTATTGATAACGTAATTTTATTTGAAATAGTCTGTCATTTTCAATATTCATACGATTTAGCGGGGGAAATTGTGAATAAATAAAAAATAAAACCCTACAATGGCAGTACCAAATTTTTTTATTAACCATACCTTCCAAGCAATAAGCACATAAGATAATCATAACCATAATCATTGGGTACACCCAGGTTTCGTCAAATAATCTCCTGTAGGAGATGGTACATAAATGTATAAGTTCAGCCATGATCAGCTCGGGTAGCATGTTAAATATTAAGTAGTACATATATAAATATATTTTAATATAAATATACAAGTTTTTAACAGGTATCAGTTTGTTGAATTTCATTTTGCAAATGTTTGCTGGTCATCAAAAAAAAACGTACCACTGGCGATCTAAAATACTGGAAATATACCAAGTTTTAGATGACTAATGATTTAATAGCTATCTCGTGTGTCTAGAATGAATTGAATTTAGTATTGGTGAACGAAGAGCATACCGAGCGGACGCGGCGCGTCAACGAAACAGGCATGGCTACCAGGGTAGCAGAGCCAGTGAGGAGATTGCACGTACTGAGAAAATGGCGCGATGCATTCCTATGCAGTTCATGACTGCTTAACCGCGAGTGCGATAAGGACGTCTATATATTGTGCATATGCTTGCGAGTGACGAGCGAATGCATTTGTACTCATTTATCAAGTGCAGTTGAACACAAAATGTATTAAATAAAATCAAATTAAGGTGAAACTTTCAATAAATATTTTTGAGCAGTATTAAGTTTCCTTTGACGATATAGCATTTATGTGTGTTATAAAGAAATAATGCTGCCTCCAATAATTAAGTGCCTAATTAAACCTGATTAAGGTTATTCTACAAAAAAAATATAAATATATAGGTATGTAATATTGTGTTATGACCCTCATTTAGTACCAGTGTCCTTTGTAAACAGTAATAATCCAACAGGCTTATGTTGTTATGCTTGACTGTACTTGTGAAATGACCCAATGCATTTGACGTCGCGTTGTGACGTAGCAAGGGCGAATGTGCGCATACAAACCAACTCCTGATATGCTCTGTTGTCCTGGTGACAAAGGTTCGTTCAGTGCACAACCCTTTTCTGGTCCTAAAGCTGCTTTTTAAAAAGGACTATGTCATTTTACACATTGTTTACAAATCGCAAGTCAATCGAGGAGTGAATTGCGTGTGCGCTCCGGTAGAGTAAACGGAAAGCTTTATCTATTTTCTATAAAAAGTTGCATTTGCTGTAGTTAAAATTCATAAAACACCTACTAATGGCATAAAAACACTTTCATAGGAGGTTATAATATTGCATTCGAAAAATGAAAATCTTATCTTTAGTTCAATATCTAATTCAAAAGGCAATGCGCTAGGTAAATATTCAAAAAAAAGTGGCGATGGTATTGCAACCTGTCACGTGGAATCATAACTGCTTGCAAAAAATGGAAAATCCAATGTAATTTTTTGACCTGCCTCTGACTACCCCGTTCATGGTATCTATATATTTGCGTACTGAGCAATAAATCCATAATGGGGAACAAGTAGGGGTGTAAGGGGTTCCACAATCCCCACCTTCGGAACGTAAGCCGACCTCACCTGCATGTGGTGCCTGCTAACTAACAAACGGGACTCTGGCGGCCGGCTGATTGACAGCATAGCGCAGTCTAACAGGCACAGCTAAATCCCCTATACGCAAACGGGCAGCAGCGTCGGCAGTGCGAGAAGTTGTGCCCTACGATCCGACCCGCATGCCCAGCGTGGGGATTATGGGCATATCCCCCTTTATTAGGGGAGGCCTATCTCTAGCAGTAGACTGATATAGATCGGTGTGGTGTTGTGGGGAAAAAGTGGTGAAAATGTTTGTTTTGTTGCTCTCTGCCGGTGCAATTAGTTCAATTAAGTCGCTAGGGCCTTAGGCGTTAGGCCTATTTGTCGTTTTCATTCAATTCAGAATGAATTCTCGATAAACTAATTTTGTTTTACAGTTATGTCATACTAATGTTCAATAAGTAGTAGACCGGGCCTGCTCAGTGAAACAGGCTTAATTAAGCTTATTAAGCTATTAATACTATGAGAAAAAGAATTAAAATCAGTCGCATCATACGTTTAGTAATTCGTTTTTGACAAAACTCAAGTGTACTTTTGATTCATTGGTAATTTAATGACACGTGCATAGTGGACTGGCGAGCGTAAGACAATCACAGTATTTACAATCGACGATCTTATTTATTTATTTAATTAATTCATAGATAATTTAGTGAGTGAGAGTCACGTCCAGTAGTAGTGTACTGTCTAGTGCGTGGGTCTCTACTCGTTCTCTCGATCCCGCGCCGCCATATTTAGGGAGCTCTTTATTTTTACCCGCGCGTCCATTGACCCCTCCATACCTAACTACTGTGTAATTTCGTTACATCTTCTCATTTCCCAAGAGAGAAGCTACAGGAAAATAAATATTAAGATAATAAGTACTACGTAATTTTCCGTGTAGTTTTCCTACCTCATCTTTTCTATGAGACTAATTCATAAAAAAAAAAACTCATGCAGCACATTCTTAAGTATATAAGCTAAATATATTATTCAAAATCTTTCTCTTCTGAGAAAATGTAATGGCCTATTTAGGAACGATCGACTCACATGTTTTTTGTGAAAGAGACATAATTTTGTCATTCCCAATACCTAATGTTAAACCTTTCATATTCTTATTTGGAATATTAATACGTTCTCAAACACTGTGTGCTGTGTGGTGCTGGACACTACCACACAGCATCCCCATGTAGCCCCAAACTAAGCAGAGTTACTAATGCTATTATAGGAACATATGATAATAATAATACCCAGACATGAAACAAATATCTGTAAATAATGCTAACATTTATCCCGCGGCGGAAATCGCACGCACGAAGGGTTCGGTACCATTATATCTAAACTTGTATGGGAGCCCCCCTTATTTTAGTTTATTTAAATTTATTAATATACTTTTGAAGTGAAAATATGACTAAATATTCTGTGTATATTTCAAGCGTCTACCTGTTGCTGTTATTAATACCGAAGAAAAAACGGCAAACAATCACGTTTTTTGTATGGGAGCCCCCATAACAATTTATTATGTGTTTTTAGTAATAGTGGTTATAGCGGCAACAGAAATATATCATTTGTGAAAATTTCAACTTTCTAGCTATCTATCCTGTTTATGAGAGAGATGCCTGGAGACAGAAAACGGCAAAAAATCGCGTTTGTTGTATGGGAGCCCCATTAAATATTTATTTATTCTGCTTTTAGTATTTGTTGTTATAGCGACAACAGAAATACATCGTCGGTGAAAATTGCAAGTGTCTAGCTATCACAGTTCATGAGATACAACAGCCTGGTGACAGACAGACAGACGAACAGTGTTGATTCTTAGTGATAGGGTCTCGTTTTTACTCTTTGGGTAACCCTAAAAAGATTTAAAACAAAATGAAATGAAATTTTTTTTGTGATTAGAAGGTTTTGTTCTGAGAAAACTATAGATTTATTTTTATGAAAAAAACAATTGCATTTTCGGAATTTCGAAAAAAGGTCGAGTTATATTTACTATCATTTTTCAGTTGAAATTTACATAACAACAGTGTCTGTGCAAGAATCTGTTCTTGGCATAGGTAAAAATCTTAGTAGGTTAGCATTATTTATCCATTCTAATAGCTATTAACAAGATGTCAATATTTTTACGCTGTGAAGGTGGAGGTATTATATTCCGGATGCATCCTTGCTCCGGCATTGATCGGCCGTGACCATGGCAACGCGGAGCCGAGTGAGAGGGTCAGGGGCGCACGGGCTCGACAAACATCACAACGGTAAGATTGCCTTCCTTGTTCATAAATAATTTCAAAATGTTAAGAATCTACATCTACACTAATAATAATAATATTATAAAGAGGAAAATTTTGTATTTTTGTGTGTGTGTGCACAACATATGTAATGAATAAACTCAAAAACTACTGTGCCGATTTCAAAAATTCTTTCAGTAACATAGGCTTTATTTATTGCTAGAAAAGATTACGGCCTCTGTGGCGCAGTGGGCGAAGGTCTGCCTGAGACGCAGAAGGTTGTGGGTTCGATTCCTGCTGCGGAACAAATGTTTTCATGTTCTGTAGATATTTGTCTCGGGGTCTGGGTGTTTTCTATGTATGATAAGTACCTATGTATTTACAAAAAAAAAATATGTGTAGTATATTAATCATGTGGTTCCCATAATACAAGCTCTGCTTAGTTTGGGACTACATGATGCTGTGTGATTACGACCCACATTATTTATTATTATTATTTATTGGGGATCCTTACTAAAACGAGCGAGAGGGAGGTTTGACCCTACTAGTCGTCTTAAGTAACGTAACCCAAGGAGTAAAAAAGTGCCCGTGCGAAGCCGGGACGGGCCGGTAGTTTATAATAAAAACATTGCAAGAAGCAGTCGTCACAAAACTGACTCACATATAGACTGGGTATAAATTATGGGCCTTATTCGTAAACACATGAAAATTAGTCTAACCTTGTCATTCAATCAATAGAGAGTAAGGACACACATAATAGCTTTAACCCGTACAGTGTCCACTTGCTAACAAAAAAGTTCTTGTATGCAATAATTGATGACTAAGAACCGAGGGTCAAAGTTTTTAGGATTTATATATTTTCCAAAACGTTCCAAAAGCAGAGAATTTACGATTAAGAATATGTTTACGCATAATGTTAGAGACTTTGTAGCAACGCTGATATATTTTGGCACAGACATTGGAGGGGGAGAGCTGAGCTCAAAGCTCTCTCAGGGCTGCCAATTTGCCTCTTACATCAATACCCTGATAAAAATTTGTTGTTTCAATAAAGTCATAACAAAGTTGTGCTTTGGAAGCTATACTCTTTCATCATATACTTAGCTTATGCCCGCGACTTCGTCCGCATAGAGAATTTCATTCTATTTAGCGATTTTTACTTTAAAAATAATAGTTATTTCATACACAGCTGCAGCCGCCTTTTCATCCCTTCGAGGGTGGAGGTATCAAAAAAGCTAAACACGTAAAAAAATATTTTAATCGTCAGCGTCCTATCTTCGCATACAAACTTTCATCCCCTATTTTACCTAGGGGTGGAATTTCTGAAAATCCTTCCTTAGTGAATACCTTCACTATATAAGGTACCTATTTGTTATAAATGTTCAAGTCTAAAACATTTCAGGTCCAGACCTAAAGACTTAAACATTTTTGCAAAAGGCTGTAACGCTGGTGGTTTAAGCTGTGCGTTGATTGACCAAGTTAGTCTATCAAGTTAGTCTATATCGCAATAATATTATAAATGCGAAAGTTTGTGTGTGTGTGATTATGTTTGTGGTCGCTTCACATCGTAATGACTGATAGGATTTGGCTGAAAATTGGTATATACATAGTTTAAGACCAGGATTAACACATACTTTTTGTCCGAGTACTACGCGAGTGAAGCCGCAAGCGGACGCTAGTTATACTTTAGATACATAGATATCGGGTAACTTAATTGTTAATCCGTAGAAGTTCAATGTAAATAGTGACATTTTCTGCTAGTGAAAATTGAAGAATTTCTCTTCATCGATAATTCAGCCGGCAATGAAAAGCTTAGGTCAAGGGCGGGATGGCTACCTTGTCGGACTGAGCGAACTTACTGTGTCCCACTAACACGCTTTGGATAGCTCATTAATAGTTAAAAATAATGAAGTTATTTCTTTAAAGATAGCTGTAGGACAATTTCTAATATTTCATCCTACGTATCGTAAGCGTAAAGAAATAAAGTAAATAAATTTGTTATAGGTCAAATGACCTTTGACAAATCGATATTTTAAATCTTTGCTCTCTCATTGGCCAAAATTGTACGTCTGCGATATGAATATTATTTTCCTAGTCTTCGTGATCGAACCGGGGAACCGTGGGTTCATTGCAAATCACGCAATTAAAGTTTATGAGTATCCCATAAGTATAAATAATAATTTCATAAATACGGGACATCTCTCACATGGCCAACTGATCTTGAACTAGACCGAGCCTGTACTATGTATTTGGGTAGGTACCAGAGTCTGAAAAACATTATATGGAAACTTATAACGAACAAAAAATGAAGAAATATTAATGTTCCACACAAATGTTTGCCCTGGGCGAGAATTGAACCCGTGACCTGCAGCTCATAAGGCAGAGCTACTACCAACAGAGCTAAGGTCATTCAGTATAAAACAACAATCTTAAAGGGCTACACTGTGAACTTCACTGGAGAATGAATTCGGAAGCGAAATACCACTCTAAAATCTGTACCCTGTTCCCTGTATCCTGTAGCCAGTTCCAGCTCCTTTATCTATGACCTATTCTCGAGAGAGGGCGTTATATGTAAAAAAAAAACAAAGTTAACTTGCTTAGAACCTTAATTTAGGGTTATATGTATAAACAGGTGAGCTTAACCAATGCGACCTGGAGGCAAATTACCGAAAATATTGAAGACAAGTTTCCCTCAAGGGAACCTTAATTTTTATTTAATGAATTATACAACCATATTTAGTAGGTATTCTACGTATATACTACAGTGAGTAGGTATTAATTAATCAATGTTTTTATACCCTAAAAAGCTAAACTTTCTCGAGGGGTATTGTTATTACTAAGTTATTTCCTCTAAATAAGATTCCCATAAACGAAATAACCTTGTTGGTCTGCAAGGTTCTTTATTTTATGGGAATCGTCTACGGTCTCTAAACGAATAGAAAATGTGTCTCGATGTGCACCGACGGCATTGATCGGCCGTGACCATGGCAGTGGCAGCACTGTGCGCCTCGGTCAGGGGCGCCCCGCACCCGCCTCGCTTCCCATCCACAATCCAGGGTTGGCCGTTTTCTGGCATTGAATTAAATTACCTGTTTGTGTTTTATTAATGATACGATATAATGTGTATTTTATAAAGTGGAATCAAGGGCTTTAGACGTTGATTGCGGTAGTAGCATGATATGTTTAATGCGGCAGCAATGGTTTAAGACTATGATTGCGCGGATTTTTTTTTCTTGATTATTTATTTCATGATATTTGTTTTAGATGTATTATTGACTAGCTTCCGTCTTAGCTTAGCGCGTGGTACTCGGATAAAAAGTAGCCTATTGTTACATGTTATTCCAATTATGCATTATGTAAGTACTTAAATATATTTTTTCTGTTTAATATATATATATATTATAATAATTAATTAACCTATCAACCATTAACCTATAAACAGAAATATATTTGAGTACCTACATAATATACAATTAATATATACATAATATACATGTATAATATACATACATTTTTCTAATGTTGTCATGTTTCCATAATTGGGTAAAATATAGGTCAAAACAAAATAGTTTATGATAAGTTAGCATATATTATATTGGATATTACTCTGTTTTGTGAACTTTTAAAATAAAATAAAACAAAAAATATTTCCTGGTCTAAAACTTTTGAAGTGAAAAATTTCAACTCATTCATCCAGCATGATTTATCATATAGATATTGCAAGATGCAATATCGTTTATATTCAGTCAGATTTAGCAGTCTCTACGTAATACTTAAAAAAAGAAAATACCTAATAATAGACAGATGGGAGAGGAAGACCACGCAAAGGAAGTATCAAGCGAGTCGGCTTGTGAATAAATGGAAATCGTAAAAATAATTGCTTCCGAGTACAAATCCAAAAAGCGTTCAAACCCAGTAGTGCAATTTTGAATACCTTTGTTTATGATACTGCTATAGGTATAATTTAAGGGTGGCTGTGGGTGGTGCGCAGAGATGTACATAGTGGAGCCTGCGCTCTGAAGTTCAGGGCCGCACGTGTACACAACCTATTTAGATATAGGCTATAGCCTAGGTATATCTGGTACTAATTCAACTATCGATCATAAACTGTAATTGTGAGCTATCTGCAACTACGTAGGTAAACTATACAAATTGTTATCAGTGTCACTATTTCATTATGGATTATTAAAAATACCTTTGAATTTGCGCAAGGTCATGAATTATAATTTATAAAACAAAGATAACCAAGTATATTGCATTGAAAATTAACGAGTTGTATTGTATAGGTATTTTAGAACGCTTTGAGTAGATACCAATCGTTTGAACAAGGATTTAATACGTCCATGTTGTAATAAAGTAACCTATAGGTTTCTCTAAACCTAAGCGTTGGATACATTGCTGAATAACAAATATTCAATAAAACATTTTTCTTTTATACACTTAGATACGTTCAACAAAGTACATGCATAAGGCACCTCTACCAGCTGTAACATTGCTCATTTCTTATCAACGACCTTCATGCAACTCTGGGACTTACACAATCGAATAACAAAAGTAATTTTTACTGATACGATTTCTGTCCCGTGTACCTAGATTATACTTTTGAAGATGCATCAGCAAAGGTTAACTAAACTAACAAGTGGGGCGTGACATTTGTAACATCACAGCAGCCGAGATTTTATTGACTAAACGGAGACAAAAAACACAAGGTGTTTTCTGTATTGTAGAAATGGGACCATCAAAATCATAAATAGAACCGTTTTCCATTGGCTCTGAAATCAGTGTTGTATGACCTTTATTAGAAAACTGATGGGGCACGTGCTTGGAAAATATGTGACCGTGACCCCAGCTCGGTCACGGCAGAGGGTTGGGGTGCGGCGAGGGCCGGGGTCAAAGCGAAGGACGAGCGCGGGGAGAGACGCGAACAACGCACAGCTTCCGTTTCCAGCTGTTTCTACATCGACTGAAAACATTTCAGGAAGTGGTTTTGGTAGCATTTTTGCAATTACACATATTTACGAACAAGTAGTTGTTATGAAATTGTTTATAAGTGTTGCGAGTGACGTTCTGCAACCTCGGCCAAGGTTGCAAACGCCACTTCCCTGTGTGCTCAGCCGTTTATAGCATGGATGCTTACATAAATCTATACATTGTAACATGTGTACATATAGTTATAATGAGCGATAAAATCACTGCGTATTGTTTTCCGGGGTGTTTTGATTAAGGGTGGTAAAGTGTACATGACAATGAAAATTGACAGAGCATCGTGGATGTATAGTGAACTGAAACTATGATACTGCCACTAGTCATCTATTTAAAAACTATTTTAGTACACTCTTCTTTTGGTTCTCTTCTTTCTCAATCTTTTTTTGGTTCATACCTTCAATAAACTATTATATACAAAGGATATCGCGCGCCGTACTATGCACTGCTAGCTATCATTTGTCAAAAGCACGTCTTAAAAATATCGCCTCTTTATTAAAGAAGATAAGACAGAAAATCTAAGTAAGCCGACTATATCAAAACTGCTGCTCCGATGCGTTTTGGCGGAGTTTTAGACTAGCCGCTTAAGGGCGGATAGTGCAAAATCCTTTGTAGCTATAGTTGATCGAAGGTTCATCATTCTAATAAAATATAAATAATCAAATTTTTGTCTCGGGTCTGGGTGTTTTCTATGTATGATATGTATGTATTTACAAAAAAAATACTGTATATATGTAGCATAACAATCATGTGGTTCTCATAACACAAGCTGTGCTTAGTTTGGGGCTACATGATGCTGTGTGATAACGTCCAGCATTATTATCATTTTTATTTATTTTTATCGGAAAATCATTGGAGCAAAATGGGCACGACACGAGGCTCTTTGTGTGGTATCTGGCAATACTGTTTATAGTATATTTATATACAACTGGAACGCCCACTTCTCATCTGATTTTAAATCTTCAACCTCCGCTAGTTAGCCTTTTGAGGTTGAATTTATGTAAACTCTATTTTGCACCCCAACACCATGCAAGGGACGTAGGTACCCTCAGAATTTCTTTGTAGGTACTTTGCATATTAGATTATGCGCTAGTATACATTCAACAACACTCGACACTCGACTCATCCCAATAACTTAGTAGCATATAATTGCACAGTACGAGTATCTAGGTAAATAAGTATACAAAAATGATAAAAATCTAAATAAGATAGACATCATAACTCACGTGTGAAAACTGTATCGCAATTTTCCACCATAACAATGATATCAAAATCCTTAGATAGATACCGTTCTTATTAGTAATATTGTACAGGAAGTAATTTGCTCGCACAGAAGGTTATGTTGATAACACATCATGTCGCGCAGTTGACTCTTGGTATATATGTAGGTATCTGTTGACTACATTAATGCCATTATTTTATACCTATTGACTTTTCCTATTTTAAATATGATAAAAAAACTTATTTTATTCAAAAACCAAAGTATAATTATGTCTCATGATGGACCTTTGGTTGCTATAGCAGCAGGATGGATAAGGATTGATGTCAGCTGAGTGAATTTAATCAACGGATCAGTAAACCAGCGATCGTCAATGCAATGACAAAATCAGCGAGTGCAGGGGTCGCAATCACCTGCGCTCGCGTCGCTGACATTGCCAGATAAGATAGGTACTGCTATTATTTTGTCACTGTATCAACCCAATGTCACAGTGACCTTAATGACACTGAATGACGTGCTCGCACAAGTTTGTCGTACTGACCTTGTGATTTATCTAATCTCATTCGCGAAAATATTTTTGACAGGATTATTTTCCTACTATGATAATGAAAGGATATTTTTACGTTCGACTCCCAAAAGTGATGTCCTCTACTATTGTGATAAGTGCTTATCTTTTTATAAGCACGGGGCGAAGCACGTGCTTGGGGATCGTCTGAGAGTATTGGAAATGCCTACACCTGTTAGGGTAAAGGCGACAGCAAATCTCACGCTAATAAAAAACTACAGAGCTGTGAAAAATCTAATTCCTGAAGCAAACGGAATGCACGATGAAAAAAGTTAAATTTTGTCAGAGACGGAGAGAGACATTTTGTGCAGATATTTTATAAAATAGACATAGTTATTAGTATTTAACAAAATAGTTAATTTTAAATATGTGTAAGGCTCGATATCGCCCGTGTAAAGATAATTTAATTTCAACCATTCTTTAGAGATTGAATTTGGCATATCCTTTCCTTTTGCATTCCCTACTAATATTCTGAATAAACCACTCAAACAGGCCTTATGGTTTGGCTTTAGGTTGATCTGACAGTGAGTCAGCAATAAACCTCTTTGTATTTTTAATGATCATGACTTTCATGACCTAGTGGGATGTAGTCCGACTTCCAATCTGTTGATGATTCTAATCCCGACCGTGCTCAATGGAATTTTCATTACAAAAAATTTATTACCATGCGCTTTACGGTGAAGGAAAACATGTGAAAACTACAACCCTAGAACTAAAATACGAAAGGCATGTGCTAGGTTAGTGTTCCAACAAAAGCTGCGATGGGCTTGCAACTTGTCTCGTGGAAAGTTTACTGCTTGCAAAAGTTGGGTAGGTATGTACTGTATGTAATGTAATGTAATGTAATGTTGAACTTCGGTATCCCCAATAGATTTGCGTACTGAGCAATATCTAAAGATTATGGATAATGGAGAAAAAGTCGTGATGGTGTTTGTTTTTTCTTCACTAATGCCCGAGGCAGTTCCAATAATATAAAGGGCTAGCAGTGGCCTGTCATTAAAGGACCTACTTCAACGTCATCGTACTTATATAAGGTAATTTCAATATAGAAATGTCTATATATGTGCCATGTGCGAACTTTATCAAGCATGAAAGGAGCATAATATGTGAGATATGTACATTGAGTCTTTAAATAAAACTGCTTGGCAGGTACTCTACTATATTGCGTCATTATTAGGCATTTTAAATCCTAGTTCCTTCTTGTTCCACGTAGAGCGTAAACAAACAACAAAATGCAACAGTTTGACATTCAAATTTCATCATAACATCAGCATTATATTTTTGCATTTGTTATCGGTTAACATTAATGCATAATAATTTATGAAGTGTCATGGCCTTCATTAGACGTCGTCATCACCCGGAAATTATTGTATAGCTGTAAATGCTGCGTTACAGTTTTCCGAAGGAGGAAGTATTTCTACGACGGCCAAGGCGAAGCAAAATTATACTTAGGTAACATTCAATAGCTAGGTAGATAAGTATATGACTTGGTATAGATATAGCTTATAGCTACTCCTTTATATCAAGGTTGACAACAGATATAAGTAGTGCATGGAAGGTAGGTAGGTATATTGTTATAATTGGCACTGGGTTACCTAGTAGGTATCCTCAGATGTATGCCGTAGCGTATCTAACAAACTTAATGAGACAATTTTGATGCAAGTATTAGTTACCATTTTGGGGTACTGTATGTAAACAAATTTTCTCTTCAATATGGTCGCAGGAATTACTTTGATGATACGAAGTTTTTATGGCTACGGGACCCTCTATGCGAGGCTATAGACACGCACTTGGCCGTTGTTATTTCAAACTGTCTAAAACTCTTTTTTTATGCATATTGTTTTTTTTTTAAATATAAGTACCTAACAAATAAGAAATAACAGTTTCAAAATATCTAACAATTTGCTCTCAATTTGTAGGTATGCACTGCAATCCTGGTACCTAGGTGATTGATATAAATCGACTCACCTAAATCTGGAATGGAGCTGGATGGTTCCTCGAACATGGATGCCATAGGTGGCTTGTGCAGGCGCGGTGGGTGCGGCGGCGGCGGCGGCGGTGGTGGACGCATGCACTGAATCACCGAGTGCTGCGGCGGCATGGCCAGCGGCGGGCCCAGCAGCACCGGGGCTCTGAACTCCTTGCCTGGGGGCGCTGGCAGCTCCAACCTCCTCACTGGCATCATCTCCGGTTCCCCATGCCCGTAGCCCACGTCCATTGGCTCACGTTTTGGTGATAAATCAGAATAACACTGCATCGTTCCTTATAAAATACTGCTCAGTCACTTATGTGTAAAAATATATATACTTATCAAATAATCCAAATATTGTTCAGCACAAACTCGTAAATTTATATCAAGAAAGACTCCAAAAATCCAACACAGTCTCAAAAATATTCACAAAAATGCTGAAATCTTCATTTATTTACATAGACATTTCGGTGCATTGTTTATATGAGTATAGAAGTGCAAGGGCGGGCTATGCCGGGCGCCGGTAGATCGCGTATCATGCGTGCGCGGCGCGCCGCTCGGTCCGCGAGACTCGTTCGCTCGCCGCGGCCAACTTTCTCTCACTGGCGGCGCGTGGCGGGCGGTCGCAGCCGGACGAAAGTGAATCTGCAGTGTGCGCCCCGCGCCCTCCGCCCTCAGGTGTCCCTGCACCGCCGCCCGCCGAAGAGCCGCCCGCCCAACGTCGCCGATGCCGCTGCAACGCCCATCCGACATCAACTTTAACCTTAACTCTGACCTTTACCAGGGAGCATTGTACTTTAATTGAACTGAAAAATCTTATTATGCTAATATTTGGAAGTGTAATTCACGCTTTATCCAACAAGCTCCGAGTGAGCCTAGTAAATATAATTAAACTTTAACGAAGAACTTCGGTGTAATAAATTCTCCCAATAAAATAACGGTTTTTGTAATAACAAAGAAGAATGGCCTAATTTCTAAGCGTAAGTCGCTGAATGACGAACTTAACTTAAGCTTTTCTTATTAGGTACTTACCTATCTAAGTACATGTTCTTTTTTTAAATTATTCTTTAGGGTCCAACTGTGGGCTTAACAAAAAACCTATGTGAGGGCTAAGTAGGTGATGGGCATTCATCTAATGAAACAGGTACCTACATAGAGACATCTAAAATTAGTAGCGTTATGTTTTAGGAAGCGATGCATAAATTATCATGAATATATCAGAGTCAAATCACGGTCACTTCTAGGACAACAAAGGTCGAGGTGAGGTTTGTTTAGTGGTTAGCAAATGCCAAATTAAATATACTTATGTAACGTGTTTATGTTTTTACTTAAAATTATTTTTTGTTTTGTTCATTATACAGATGTGACCTTATATAAAATTCATATAGTTATACACTTACATTTATACATACATTTAATACAAATATATTTTGAATTTAGTCATCGTGTGTGGACAGCAAAAAATATATTAACAGTAATGATTTACAGTTCAAAGTTTTCGAGAACTAACCCGAAACTTTTTTATCACAAGCATTATCTGATTTTATGTGTGTTTGGAATTTCGTTTGTAACTTTTACTCAAAGCCCACAATTTTATATTTTCCCTTCCTTCTAATAATGTATTAATATAAACTTGATTTTTTTTTTATGTTTGTCTATTCATAAAATACAAACCAAACTAAGTAGACTACACCTACCAAGCAAGTAGAGCTTTATGTGGATCTAGAATAATGACTCATCGACTGTCTGATATTGCTGTCTGATATCGACGACACCTACCATTAAAAAAAGAATATAAATATACACATAAATAATGTTGAGCTGAACATTATCAAACAGAATCATGTAGCCCCAAACTAAGCAGAACTTATGGAAACCACATGACTGATATACAACTTATTACTTTTTTTAAATACATACATAATATACATAGAAAGAGCCGTGGTGGCCTAGTGGGATGTACCCCGAGTTAAGAAGGATGTGGAGGTTGTGGGTTCGAATCCCACACTTGCACCAATGGATTTTTCGTTTTGAAAAAAATATTTACGCATTACCACGTGCTCGAAACGGTGAAGGAAAACATCGTGAGGAAACCGGTATGCCCTCGAACTAAAAGTTCGAAAGATATGTGCTAGGTTAGTGTTCAAATAAAAAGCGGCGATGGGCTTGCAACCTGTCACGTGGAATGCTAGCTGCTTGCAAAAAGTGGGCATGTATCGAACGTAATGTTTGGACTTGCCTCTCACTACCCCATTTGCATACTGAGCAATATCTGAAGATATCCATAATGGGTAAAAAGTCGTGAAGATGATACATAGAAAACACCCAGACCCAAAACAAGTATTTGAAGATTATACAAACTTTGTCTCGCAAGTATTTGAAGTCAACATTTGGCAGGAATCGAAACCGCAACCATTTGCGTCTCAAGCGAGCCTTCGCCCACTGCGCCACATAGGCCCTCAAATAATAATAAAACACCACATAAACTAACTTGATATCTACCACAGTTTTGAGTACTTATAATTTAATACTGAATTTTAGCTCGGTTATATAGTAGGTAACTTAGTTTACTTGTACCTACTTCCTCTCCCATACCTTTTTCTTAGCCGAACCCTCACTATTTTCCATATAAAAAGTAGCCTCACTCAAATTACTCGACTATGAGTTGCTATGCAAATTTCTTCTGTTTTTCATAAACATAACCTTTAGATGTAACCTTGAATTTGCACATATTCCAATGCTCATTTTTTCCAGTACTAATTATGGCACGGTCAGCTGACGTAACAAATGTGCATAAAACAAGGCCATTCAATTTCTGTCTTCCGTGACACACTCATTATTTTCTAGATAGACCCAAGATCAAGATTTAGGTACCTACTATTGTTTTTTTTTATAAAAGGAGAATAAATTAACCAAAAAAAATGTAAGGATATAATAATATAATGTAAGCTTTAATTTTTCCTCACGCATATTCCAAACAGTACCTTCATACCAATGACAGATAATACCTACGTCACAGGTACATTTAAACAAGACCGGTTAAGCGCGAATTGACTCACCCACCGCGGGTGACGTCAATGGCGTGCGATACTAATAAGTAAGGTTTCTTAGTAATTAAAATGTGTACGTCCTATACAAAACTAAAAACCGGCTTTAGAATGGGCAAATTAGGGCCTTTCAGATAATAACACCATATTGAACCGTGTAACTTGCTGTATAGCTTGACCACAGCTGTCATTTCATTTATTGAGGTTTTTAGCTGGAGACATTGCTATAATTTTCCTGTAAAATAAAGATATCCTTCTATAATATGTATAAGTTTCAGGTTTTTCACTTATGGCGGTATAGGCGGTATATTCGGTATAGGCGGTATGGTCATTTTTTGTACTTTTTTCATCTTAAATCAAAAACTATGCAATAAGTCAAAAAAATAAAAAATGTTATATACTGTTCAAATGATGCCTTTTCATTTGATACCCAACTCGACCTATCAACTGTTCTTTGCATACAGCAAGAGTGACGCTTGCCTGGTTTGAAGCACACCCAGAAATAAGGTCCAGCCAGATCTTAACCCAATAGAAAATTTTAGGCATTTTAATAATAATCTGTAACGGCACTGTTATGAGATATGGGAGAAAACCCGCGGATTTGATATCTGCTCAAGGCTTGTGGGTTCAATGAGAGACCGTCTCCAAGCTGTCATAGACGCAAGTGGCGATTACACAAGATATTATATTAAAATATTATATTATCTGACTATTTTAAGATTTCTGCATTTTTTATGGAAGGGTAGGTATCTGTTAAATTTTTTACTTTTACTATACAATTTTACAGCAACTACTTAGTTCAGAAGTACGCAATTTATATATCCATACTTTAATATTATAAATATGAAAGTGTGTTTGGTTGTTTGTCCACCTTTCACGACAGAATCAAAGGACCGATTTTAATGAAATTTGGTTTGAAGATAGTTTGAACTCAGGAGAAGGACATAGCTTACCTTTTGGCACTATAAACGACATTAATGTGGGCGGAGCTACGGGCGAAAATGAGTTATTTATAAAATAAATGCGAAAAAGTTAAACAAAACTCAATAGAAATAAAGAGCACTATTTGCAAGATAATTAGGATTATTTCAACCTAACCTTTTGGTATAAGCTAAGCTGATAAATATATATGACAACGAAAGAAGTTTGTCAGAACTATTGGAAATGGTGATCTGTGGTTCCTACCAACCTCTCCGGGAAACTGACATTATTTGTCCATTTTACCGATTCAGAATAAAAATCGTTTTAAATTATTAATTGGAAGTGACGTTCATAAGAGTGAGTTACAATTCGTTATATCAACGTAATTACGCGCAATTTTATTTTATACCACACTGAATTAACCCCGCTGTAGAGCATAGTGACCGTAGGTGGAAACAAATTTATTGCCATGTAAAAAGTTACGAAAAAGTTCGAGTGTCTTCTTTCGTTTGACAGACTCTAAAATATCAACTCACCTCTTTTTATTTACATTTAAATTACAAGAACCAGGGTGCCTAGTGTGAGTTTTTTTACCAGCTCGATCGCGTTTGCGTTTACGGAAATTTGTATGGAAAAGAGTCAGTGCCACGCGTTTTTCACTAGATGGCGCTACCACGATTCCATATAAATTTGCGTAAACGCAAACGCGATCGAGCTGGTACTACTCGCACTAGGCACCCTGCTTACTTTAAATGCCGCCTAAAAACGCCTAAAAATAAGGGTGCGTGACTATATATAGCATATATATATATATATATATATATATATATATATATATATTTATAGAGTACAATCTCAATCAATGAAAGAAAATCTATCTCCGAATCTGTCCTTGATGTGTCAAGAAATTGTGTAACAATTTTAATTAATTCGGTCAATGTTAATATCAAGAAGATAGCACGGACAAACACTATCTCTTCCGTTCTGTTGTCTCTGATAGAGTACACGGAATGACACAGTCGCAGTCAGAGCCGATCGATCGCCAGCGTTTGGACACGCACGCTGATAAATGATAACCATCTTCTCGATAGCACTAACTGGACACCCGTTTTGTTCCCAAAGTAAAAGCAGATACCCACTTATCTTCTACGAAGATAGCACACGATATTTTTTATCAAATATTTTCCGATGTGCATTACTTTTAAATTAGTTTGGTTATAAATAAGCGTGATGATAATAGATTTAAATTAACTATTTTTTTTATACAACTGAATTATAAGGTTGCTCGTTCCTCTGTAATTTGACCAAATTTAAATGATCAAGGATGCATTGATATATTCTTACTCGGCACTGTAATCTTTCCTACTTCCTACTTCCTATCCTACTGTCCTACTTCCTACTATCCTATCCTATCCTAACCTATCCTACTGTCCTACTAATATTATAAATGCAAAAGTTAGTGAGTATGGATGAATGGATGAATTTTGTTACTCTTTCAAGCAAAAACTGCTGAACGGATTTTTGTGAAACTTGGAATACACAAAGTTTGTGACCTGGATTAACATATAGGCTACTTTTTATCCCGGTACCACGCGTGCGAATCCGCGGGCTAGTATATGTGAAAATTTGTGAGGATGGATGGATGGATGTTTGTTTGTTAATCAATCCCGCCAGAACAGCTGAACGGATTTGGATGAAACTAAGAATATACTTAGTTTGTGATCTGGATTAACACAGACTAATTTTTATCCAGATGCCATGTGAGCGAAGCTGCGGGCGGAAGCTAGTTCTTTATTTTAAATTAGTTTTTTTTTATATAATTTTTTTTCCGACTTATGCATACGCCAAGCTAGACTAGTAGCGAATTAATAAAGAACAAGGTTTTTGGGCGATAATGAGATACTCGAAATCAAGTACACAAAAATTCTGCAACTACAAGAGATATCGGCATCGTAGTTTTTCAAAATATCTACACAAAGAGGGTGTCTGGCGTAGGGTAGTGGCATTAGCGTACGAGGTGACTCGGGGCAGGGGGGATAAGTTGCATTCTGTTATAGTAACTTCTAGCTATACTATTTTCAGGGTGCGCCGGGGTCACTGCCATCGGCGGCTCACGGCCGAGTGCGACGCTCGCGAATATTTTGGCGACAAGTCTCAATGACCCGTTATATAGCAGGCTTCGGCGATTACTTAGTAGTTGAGGCGTTTGCACTTTGCAGTGCTTTTTCTAAGATAGATTAACTCTTTATTGTGAATATTTAACATGAATATTTAGGTGGGCCATGGGCTTGTTCCATCTTCAGGTAAAATAAAATAAAAATTTTGGTGACCAGTCATGGCTTCGGCTTACTTAGCAGAACTTTTTCTAAGATAGAAGATATATAAACTCTATTATTGTACACCAGAAAATAAAAAAAACACCCATGCAGGTAAATATAAAATTAAAAAAGTACAATAAGAGGTCTTATCATACACTTTTTTTTAAGTAAGCTATTGTTGACCAGCATAGATGTTTGTGAAAACATTTTTTTTTCAGATGAAGTCAAACCGGGAATGGCTGACAGTCCTCCTTTGTTAAGTTTTTTATCAACTAAAGTTGTGCAAGAGTTGACATCAACTTAATAAAGTCGCTAGTTTATAAATCAGTTGCAAGATTTGATCCAAACTAACAAACATTGTATAAAAAGGAAAGATGTTACACCACATGTGCAGACCCAACTTTGAACGAATTTCAATAAGTAACGTGCGGTGCAAGGATTTGATCTCATTTATCTTTGTTTTTATAAATGATTGCCTTTGTTTGGTGATTGGGCAATATTGCCCGCCAGAGGCAAAGCTTTCCGGTTTGGTGGTAATCTTTATTTTAGTGAAATAGTAGCCTCTGAAAACCCATTGAAGCCTTCGAGCAAAAGTATTGAAGCAATGAATTTAATTTTAGGGCTTCAAAAATAAACGCATTCTATTTAATCGATAGATAAGTACTTATTTGATGGGTATTTGGGAGTGAAAGTTGTATGGTGCGGTAAGGGCACCGGGACACGCACCGGGGTGCAATGGGGTGGTCGACGCCTGCGCTCTGCAGCACCACCATGGCGCGGTCACACCAACTGTCTCATGTAGAACCCAATTGCATATAAACCAAAAACACTAGTTGTACTGGTAAGAAGGCAAAATAAATGTTTTACTATCTCAAGTGAATATACATCAACATCTACACTTTTAATATTATAAAGAGGAAAAATTTGTATTTTTGTGTGTGTTTTTGTAATGAATAAACTCAAAAACTACTATGTCGACTTCAAAAATTCTTTCACCATTGGAAAGCTACATTCACCCTTAGTAACATAGCCTATATTTATTGCTAGACAAGATTGGGGATCCTTATTATAACCCGTCCGAAGCCGGGACGGGCCGCTAGTAACATACTTATATACGAGTACAATAAGCGGGACATTTATTTTTATGTTATTATTTTATTTTTATTTTAACAAGGATTCACAGTTTTACAATGTTAAATTATAGGCTAGTTAAACATAATTTGTACATAAACCAATTTGAATCCACTTTTTGTATTCAGCTCGTAATATGCGTTAGGACGATAAGTTGCAGAGTATGTTACTAATCACAAAAACTAAGAAGTAAAAAGTAAAAAGATAGATAGGTAACAACAATGCAGCAATGGTAATGGTCCATAGCACACTAGGAACTTAGGTTATTATTAACACCATACGAGTACGTTCTCACAGGGTCTTGTGGCTGAACACAATGGTCTCAACAGAAAAACAGCGTCCACTGTGAACGCAGTGGGCATAATGCTGAGTCGGGGCCTATTTGCTGCTGTAGCACACAATACCTATTATAATAAGTGTTTTTTTTTTTCGAACTAGTAAATTCTTAGTTTTATATGTATTTGTGTGCTATTTTGTAGCAAATAAAGTGATATCTATTTCTATGTCTAATTTTATAAAGAATTTTAAATGTTACAACGCACATCATATCAACATCTCACGGTAAACTGATCCCAAACTAGGCAGAGCATAAATATTGTTGTTAACTTACATCTAATTGTGGAATTCTAATTTGATTCGGTAAAATTCACCTTCTATTGTAAAGGTTATGGGTTCGATCGTGCACTAATAGGTTCAATGACGTGACGGTGCTGGGTAGTTCTAGGTGAGGGGTAAGTTCAATGATTGGCTGGAATAGCAATGCAGCCTCAACTATTTTTTTTGCTGATTTATTATTGGTCACTTCATGAGCTCAATGGTTAGGTACATACAATCGTCACAACTGATCTTTTCCCCTCTGAATTAAGGCTCGTCAAACAATTCAACCAATCCTACTACAATCCGACCGAAAAATAGGACCTACTTCAGCCATCTAGAGGAACAAAGATACATAGTGAGTAGTGCATATGACCCGGACAAGAGTGGAAGCAATAATTTATCTTGTTATTATTCTGCCAAACACCACCACACCAGCCTATATCAGTCCACTGCTGGATATAGGCCTTCCCTAATAAAGGGGGATATGCTCATAATCCCCTCGCTGACCATTCGAGTTGGGGATCGCATGGCACAGCCTCTCACACCACCAACGCTACTGCCCGTCGGTGGCCACGGGATTTAGCCATGCCGATGTAGGCTGTGCTATGCCGCAATTAGCCGGCCGCTAGAGCCCCGTTCGTTGTTTAGCAGGATGCGCCACCAGGTGAGGTTGGCTTGGGTTCCGAAGATGGGGGTTGGACCCCGTACACCCCTCAGCATTATTCTTATTCTTAATCATCAATTTTGTGTCACAAATTATTCTTCTCAGCATCAGGACCTCTCCGCTTTGTCAGCAATATAGTCAGTTAGGTAAGATTGTGATGGAGCAGGGGTATAAGTGAGCGATCTACCCTAACGAGAATACTTTTATGTCGAACTACCATCATACTTAACTATCAACTTTGGTTTACACTGAAATTGAGTTTGCACAATTTTTTCACCTACCTCAGGTTGAATACTGCTTGAGTTTGTCTCTCCCTATTTGGAAGATTTCATCACGCTTAGCAGGCAGTTGGTCATCGCAGTATTGGTGGTTATAGTGTGCTCTTACAGTAATCAACACAGAATAGATGTCTTTACTTTCCGTGGTAGTTCCTGTGTAGGTATTGTCCAATAGTGTTCGTCGAACCGTCCAATTTGGTGAATAGCAGCTATAGTTTGACAAATTTATAGAATAGGTAGTTGATTATTACCGTAAAGTAGACTAAATCTTGTAAATAGTACGGTGTGAATGCATTCTGCAAGCGGGTGGAGGAGGCGGCGGCCGCCGTCGCGATCGATATGCACCGGCTAGACGTATATTTCTTCTCCCACTGAATATGTTCCCTGTGGATAACTGGATACTACGCCACATTGCACTATTTTCCTATAACCTATTGTTTAACATAGTCTCAGACTAGGTACCCATAAACATACTACACAAATATAGTACACTATATATGTGTATTAAATCGGGTCCTAATTTCTTATTAACTTAAATAACACAACTTGCGTACCTACCATATGAAGCGATCCTAAATTCTAATATAAAAAATTCGAATATAGAATCAAACAAACATGCCATCATGAAATTTCGCATACACGTTATCAGGGGGCCAGAAATGGGCATAGGGCCCTATGCCCCTATACCCTATGCCCATAGGGGCATAGGGTATAGGGCCATACCTTTCATCTATAAAAAAAAGTACTGTTCCCGACGAATAGAAAAATAACTTTTAACGCGATCGAAAGCTAATTTCATCTTAATCATACACAAACAAATCATAGACAATAAATAGGTAGGTAATTAATGATTACCTAAGCCGATTCTACTTTTTCCACAAATCACTTGCAATTTGCACCTCCTTCGAAGAACTATTTTTTTCGTGGTCGTGCGTTAGGTATACCTATAGTTAACCGGGTTGAGCTGGACTATGAGGGGACTTCTGAACGCTGCTCTCATCATGTACCAAACTAAATAGTTTAGATAGTTTGGTACTCTAAGTACCAAAACTCTGATAAGAGTTACAAATAAATATATTTTAATCATATTTTTTTTTGTATATCTCATCAACTCTGTGCTCTCTGTGTGAAAATCATAAGATAAGATTGCATGGAGGTGTCAACGTTTTATAAACTTACCTGTAGGACGTCGAAGGGCGTCGCCCGTGCCGCGTCGGTCTGTCGCCCTCGCAGCGTCATGTATGAAGCCCGCAGTCAATGTGTTAGAGTATTGGGATCTTAGGTATGGACATCTCTAGCGACGTCCAGTTCTGTAGTCACCTACAGAATAAGGTAAAGTTGGCGTCAAAAAAGCTCGGTGTGCTGACCCTGTTCAGCTCACCAGCTCTATCAAAGCTCTATTTCAGTCCGGTGCGAAGGCTGCTTCTTTATAAGTCACAAGTCCAGCCCCACATGGAGTACTGTTGTCACCTTTGGGTAGGAGCACCCGAGTACCAGCGAAAGCCGTTTGACTCGATTCAAAGAAGAGCTACGAGACGTGTTGACGATCCCATCCTCACAAGTGGTATTGAATCTTTAAGTCTCAGGAGAGACTTCTCCTCCTTGTGTGTGTTCTACCGCTTGTTTAATGGGGAGTGTACTGGAGAATTGTTTGAGACGGTGCCTGCTGCTTCTTTCTATCTTCGCACCGTTCGACATCGGCAGAGGTATTATACATACATTGCCATCTATTTCTTCTAGCACAGTGAGGTTCCAGAGGAGTTTCCTCCCGCGAACAATCAAACTGTAGAATGGTCTACAGCTTGATTGTTCGCGGCCTAGGTTTTCCCCAAATACTACAATATGCAGCAATTCAAAAAGGTCGTTTTAATTTTTCAAAGGGTCAGCAACGCGCATGAATACCTCTTGATGTTACAGGCGTCCAAAGGCTACGGGTACCGCTTATCATCAGGAGGACCGTATGCCTGTATGCTAACTTAGTAGTATAAAAAAAACTTTGAGTAAGGTATGGTTTTTATACTTGAGTCATTCACACAGTATTCAAACCATTTTACAATAGCTTTTTTCACTTCTCTTGCTCAAAAAGTGTATCATAATAGTGTAGCTTAGCGGGCCTAAAACTCGAGTTTAATACCTCGGGCTAAAAAGTATTTTTTCTTTTTAATTTTTGTCTAAAATCATCAGCCCGTACAAAGCATTCGTTCTCTTACATAAAAACTCGACTTCTTGGTGCTCCGTCAATCTTTTTTTTTGAAAATAGAACCGTCGTAGTGATGTTTTATGAAGGTTGATTAATTTTTAATAAAATTTCTGAAAATTGTCTAATTTTGAATTGTTTTATTTTCTCGCAATCGAAGTGAAAAGTAGAGTGTTTTACTCGGGCCACACCCACCCATTATAACTCGGTCTTGTAATCCTCCCTCGCTACGCTCGGGAGTATAACAACCTCGTATATAATGGGATGGTTTAGTCCCTTGTAAAACAATCGACTATTTCACTTCTCTTGCTCAAAAAGTGTATCATAATAGTGTAGCTTAGCGGGCCTAAAACTCCAGTTTAATACCTCGGGCTAAAAAGTATTTTTTCTTTTTAATTTTTGTCTAAAATCATCAGCCCGTACAAAGCATTCGTTCTCTTACATAAAAACTCGACTTCTTGGTGCTCCATCAATCTTTTTTTTTTTTAAAATAGAACCGTCTTGGTGATGTTTTGTGAAGGTTAATTAATTTTTAATAAAATTTCTGAAAATTGTCTAATTTCGAATTGTTTTATTTTCTCGCAATCGAAGTGAAAAGTAGAGTGTTTTACTCGGGCCAAAACCACCCATTATAACTCGGTCTTGTCATCCTCCCTCGCTACGCTCGGGAGTATAACAACCTCGTATATAATGGGATGGTTTAGTCCCTTGTAAAACAATCTACTATTGTTGGGCAGATTTTTTATTTTATATTTTATCATTATTATGGATAATAACTTATTATTACATTTTCAAAACTGATACAATTACTAGTTCAGGTAATTGAAATATATAGGTAGGTACTGTAAATAAATAATAATTTACTGTTACTTTATGCTTGACTATGTTCTCAGCTCGTGCAATGGGGTAGGCTGCAACGGCCTGCGTGTACAACTGAGCCATTTTAATATTTCTTATTTTTTATTACTATTATTGTCCCTCAGATCATGACTGCAGTAGATAAGATAAACAGCCCGAGGCCCAATTCCTCCAAATATTACAAGGGCGAAAGTTAAGATGTTCATTGTTTTTTTTTATATAATACCTGAAGATGATCATGGCCCACCTAACCATCATTATGTATTATGTATGTTAGTAGTATAGTAGTATTAGAGTTCTTTGAGGAGGGCTCGTTCGGGGAAGTACTGCCACCATGCCAATTTCTGCCGTGAAGCAGCTGTGCTGTGTTTCGGTTTGAAGGGTGTGGGTGCCGGTGAAATCACAGGCACAAGAGACTTATCCTCTTCAAGCCTCAAGTTGATGGACGCAGGGTGTTGCATCGTAGAGCACGTTCTAAAAAACGTGATCTACGACGCTATGCTTTGTGATAGGTAATGGTTACGACTTAACATCAGATGGGCCATGTGCTTGTTCCATCTTCAAGTATCATAAAAAAAAGTGCAATGCTTAGCCCTCCTTTACGCCACAACGACTGAGCAGAGTTAGCTGAAATTTTGCACTTAAATAGTAATAGACCAGGAATAAAATATGGCGAGCAAAGCCGCGGGCCGGCACTTGTAACCAACAAAGTATAACATCGTAGATCATTCATGTTTCTAACATGCCCTGCATAGCTCTGCAACCATCAACTTGAGGGTGCTTGAGACATAAAGGTATAAGCCTCAGGTGCCTGTAAATGGAAACTTGGCACCCACAACCAAGTGAGATAGTATTTCCCAAGACGATGTATGTTTGTTCTTCCTTCATGCCAAACTAAACGGATTGAGCTGAAATTTTGCACATACTTCATATATTTCTAGACCACGAATAGGTGCCATTTATGCTATAATTAAATTAAAAAAAAATAAAAATTTATGAAATTTACAACAAGCAAGTTTTTTAACATATGTATGGTTAGACGTACAACCACGTTTTAAGCATTTCAAATTTTTAACGTGGTAATAACGGTAAAATTATACAAAAAATAAAGTAATATTGCCATCTTGAAGTGAACTTTGGATGAAGTTCAGAATCCCTGAGGACCTTGTAGGTAGAGAGTGCAGTGGAATGCCCTTGCGAGGGTAGCTCAATGTCGGCCTGTGGGTGCCAGTCGATGCCCTCGCATAGTTTATGTCAGGGCGATGCACCCTAACTGAATCATCACACTCTAGTATTATTGTAAACATGTAAATAAATAATAAGTTCTAAGAAATCTATTAACCAATATCATAAGTAGGTAAATATCTAAATATAAGCCTTATAAATTTTTTCAGATATATAATTTTTTGTAGAGTCACGAAAAAAGTCCCGCTGACGCCACTGTCATATGAAAATTAAAATCGAATGGAAATAAAAACAATAACCGAAATCTACACGTCTCCCACTAAAATATGATGCGAATAACCTTTTCTGTCTAAACTTGATAAATAATCAAGTGTTTTACGTACTATACTATTCTGGAGATTCAGCTTTAGCTCCGCTAATTACCGCAGGACTTCTTTCGTGAAAAAGACCCTACCACCCCAGTCCGTTTCTTATAATAATTGCATGTGATGCGATTTTTTTTTTACTTATTTTTGAATCTACCACATCACCATTGATTCGTGTGATTATTTTGAACCGACTTCAAAAAAAGAGGTTTTTATTGATATTGGTTACGCACCAACATCAATGAAATAGGTACTTTTATAGTGGGTTTACTATAAGTTGCATGTTTAAAAAATTTGAAGCAACGGTATTCATGAATGTGGCCATGATTCCCAGCGTGGGGATTATGGGCATATCCCCCTTTATTATGTGCGGTCTAGGTATGTCTCACGTGTGTGTGTGTGTGTGTGGTATTACCAAACGAATTTTTTTTAACAGGCTAAAAAAAAAGAAGGTGATTCTCAATTCGATTGTAATTTTAGAATATTTTATAACACTGAAGGCCAACTTTCAACTATGACTAAAAACGAGGGCTCGCACATTCAAAATACTTACAGCCGAGAGGAGACGACCCTTGCAAGGAAAAATCAAAAACTTGATTCATAATTTATGATCCTATAACGACTTCAAATCGGCTAACGTGTCCTAAGTAGGAACTTAATCTGTTTCATTATTAAATCATTATTTTTTTATTTAATCTAATTTAAACTATGCGTTTTACTGTATGTAAGGGCGATACAAAACGCGTCTTAAAAAAGAAAAACAATTGGGGTTTCGTTTTAGTCAGAAAGAAACTTTACCTATCTATCAACCAGGCAACAAGGTAGCAGGCAGAACAGTGATAGTCTTAGCCCTAAAAAAGTAATAAGATAAACCTCAAGAAACTCTTCGTTTTATTTTAAATCACATTACATTCGAAGATATACAGCTCGGGTTCATTAAATTTCTGGTAATCGGGGCGGGGTGTTGAAGGGTGTTTACCCCCTGCGGGGTGCGGAGCGTGGGGTGAAGCACGAGGCGAGGCCGCGGTCTTCGCTGTCGTTGACACGGACCGAGGACGCGCTCCAAGGTCGAAAGGCCCCGAAACGCGTCCCTGAATAAATCCCTTCCCAAACTTTTACCAGCCACCAGAAATGGAACTGGATAGTAGGGTAGCTTATTTTTGCCAAAGAAAGTTATGGTTACGCGGCTTAATTGAGTTTTTCTTTTCTTGTCTTATCAGTTCAATATTCATCTTACTTTCTTCATCGCTTGTATCAACATAATTGTCCGACAGTAAGGTTAATTTGCTTTATTGATATGCTAAAGTGAAATTGCAAAAAGAAGAGGTCCAAATTGCGAGAGTTTATAAAAAATTCACAGTTTTCGTATTTATATAATTATTATGATGGTGTATCATCTCACCCCTGGGAAAATACGAAGAATGACTCCGTGACTGCGCTGACTCGAGCACAATATTTGAGGCTCGATCACAAGACCTCAAAGACAAGCAAAAAAATATTCGTATCGTAGACTTTCAACCAAAGAGAAAACATAGATTTGAAATAACGCTTTGTCATTGGGCAAAATTTTTCGTTACCCACTGTTCGCGCACCGAAGAAGACGCCGCGGCGCGGCGCCGCCCCCCGCGCGCCCGCGCAGCATTTTATTACCCAACTTACTGTGGACGCGAGCGCACGCGCCTATGATTTTAACCGCGATCTACCTACCTAGCAAGTGCAGTGAAAAAAATAGATAAATGTAATGCATCAATACAATATTAAAACTAATAGCGAGTCTTTCAATTCAAAGACACCCACGCTTACGATACGTCAGGTTGAAAATATTCATGATAGTACCAATTTGGAGACGTTTCGCTCAGAGCGAGTACGAAAACGATATAAATTAACGTGGTATGATCTCTTATAACTATAGTCTATACAAAATAATAGTAGCCATTGTGTTGCATAATCTTGAACTGATCATTCTGCAACACAAAAAAATCATTCTCCTATATTAAAATAATAGTAAAACAACTAGATTCAAACCATATAGGCGGTTATTTAGGTACGTATGTACCTACTTGAGCAGAAGCTCGTCACAAACAATACTCAATAAACAATGGCCGAGACAAAGTGAAGGTCCTTACTCCACAGGTTCAAGGCTTGTCAGCCATAACTTAAGTATTATCGTTATCACATTAAGAAAACAACAGCACTACTTTATAACAATAACTTTCAATCAGGCGTTTAGTTCCATTGTTGTACCTAAATTGATATCCTTTCATTCTTACAATTACGTATGGAAAACTCAGTTATTACCTTTCAAGCAAACGTGGTAATGCATTAACGCAAACAAAAACAAACTGTCTAGTACCAAGTTCATACTTATTTATTTCCAAGTATTTATACCTATTTTACAAAACAAAGTTTACCTACCTACATACCTATATAATAGTTAGGTAGGTAACATATTATGCATACAGCTTATCAAGTTTTATTATTTTACTAGTGGACGCCCCGCGACTTCGTCCGCGAAAGAGGTTTTTTTCTTATCAAACCGCTGCCGTCTGGAAGGTTTATCTTCGTTCAAAGATATATTACAAACTTCCTCAATAAACTACAATATATTTTTTTCGAAAAAAGATAGGATATTGAACTACTATCAATACAAACTTTAATAAACCATGGCGCACCTTCTTAAAGGGGTAGTTTTTACCCCGTTTTACCCCGGAATTTCGAAAAATCTTTTCTTAGTACGCGGTTACAAACTAAAACAAATACACTCTCCAAATTTCAAGTTTCTAGGTCCAGCAGTTTGGGCTCTGCGTTGCATGTCAGTACGTCATTTACTATTTTATAATATATTACCTATTACCTTTGATTATAAATATAGTTATGATTAAACGAGCAGATTTTTTCGTTATAAGCTTTTATCTAAATTGGATAATTTTGTAATTAGTATTATTCCAGGATAGACCGGAGCAGTTCTTGATAGGTGCCTATCTTAAATTATAAAATTAGTAGTAGATACGACCTAGTTATTACGAGCGAGTGTTTATTTCTAGAGAGATGGTACCTTCTTTAGTTACCAAATTATATATTGTGTTCCTACCACTATCCACCTATCGAGGAGTGTGCATAATTACGTTCTTAATTGTATTTTAAAAAATAGGTACCTATTAAATTGGTAATCGTTTAGTTTCTAATGATACAGGTCACTGAACGCGAAGAAAACATGTTTATGTCTTCTTATTTCAGGTTAACAGCAGATCCTGGAATATTGGCGTGGGGGTTGCAGTCGTCTGGTGGGGTGGAAGGCGGGTGACGGTGCATCGTACTAAAGGGCGGCTGCAGATAAGGCAGCCAAGTCCAGAGCCAGACAGTCAATGTCCCGATGCACTCCCGGAGCGCTCGCCCGCGTTTCCCCTCCCCTCTCGTTACCCCTGTCTTCTCAAGTGATCCAGCAAGATCATGTATCCGGAGCTATCGTCATACGTCAAGTTTTATAATCTTGCATCACATTAAACTTAAACTTACTTACTTAAACTTAATCGGAAAAAATATATTTAAAAGATAAAATATTTAGTACAAAGTCCGCCAACACTCTCTGACGAGTTTCATAAAAACTCAACAGAAATTCGACAATGTTTTGCCTTCCCCATAAGGCATCATCAGGAAACGATAGACTCGCTGTCCGCCTTCGGCACTCCGCAAAAATTCGCAGACGTGTTGCTTCGCCGAGCGCCAAGCAGAAAGTTTTGCTTCTCAGTGTTGTCTTCTTCTTATGGATTTCCGCAAAGTTACGCCTGATTCAATTCATTACTCGGAAAAGCTTTTTGCATTTAGGTGATATAAGTAGGATTATACACCTATGTATATAATATCACAGCAGGACACAGGTCATGTAACTCGTCGTACAGATGACGCATTCTCTGTACCGTATCGTAGCACAATTATTTTAATTTCCTCATAAATTGATATTAAGCACCTACTTACGCGCACAAAATCTCGATGATACAATATTATTGTATTCTCATCCGCATTATACACAATAGGTACTTACAAAGCCTCAAATCAAAACGAATATTAGAAGTAGGTTCCGACTACAAAGACTTGTTTAGGTATCTAATTCATTTGAATCGTGTCGCCTAAAAGCTCCGACACCAGAGTTGGCTAATAGCTCATAACATAACATTTCGAAGAGGAAGAAGAAAGGAAGTGAAGGTAATAAAACTCAAACTCAATAAGCCAAACTCCGGTAGGTAAATAAATAATAAATAAATAAATAATGCCGGACGAAATCACACAGCATCATGTAGCCCCAAACTAAGCAGAGCTTGTATTATGGGAACCATATCATTGTTATACTACATTTTTTTTTGTAAATACATACATATCATACATAGAAAACATCCAGACCCGAGACAAATCTGCAGAACATGCAAACATTTATCCCGCAGCGGGAATCGAACCCGCAACCTACTGCGTCTCAGGCGGACCTTCGCCCGCTGCGCCACAGAGGCTGTCATACATGTATAATACATGTATAATAGGTACTATTGGTATATTAATATACTGGTATAATTGGTAATATTACTTTACTGGTATAACAGGTAGTATTACTATACTGGTATAACTGATAGTGATGTATAAGATGAGCTATATGTAGCGCAGTTTATTAGATTATGATGAGTATAATTGTATTGTATAGTGTTGGCCTTAGTTGAGATCAGCTGGCGCGTAGTTAGCGCATAGCTGATACGTAGCTCGCGCGTAGCTGACGCGTAATCCGCGCGTAGCCAGCGCGCGTGTATCTCGTAACTGGGGAGTAGCTTGCACGTAGCTTTTTCGTAGTCACGCGTTGTCTACGCGTAGCATATACGTAGCTGACACGTAGAATACGCGTAGATTGCGCATTGAGAACTTCCTTAAAATAAACTACTGGGACCGTTTTTATCATTCAAGTTCTTCCTATTCAAAATGAAATATCTATCACTGACATCAAGTACATATCAATGTCAAATATTAGGCCTTCGCGCAGTCCGTGGAGGCTGCGCGCGCGTGTCAAGGCTACGTCCTCGGCCGTGACCGCCGCACCCCGCGGCCTTCGCCCCGCACTGTCACTACAAATTCAACTCAACAGCAGGCTATTTAAGAACTCAAATCGCAGGTACACTTAAACAAGAATGTGATATTGGTTACTAAGTCCTATTATAACCAAAGTTCTCATAAACAATCTAAATGTACAAAGTAAAAGTTCACCAAAAATAAAACAACGGTTGTTATTATGATTTATTTAATATATTTTTAATTTGGTTGAACTTCTTGTCGTATGAGGGTTTTAAGGCCAACCTCTCCTGCACGTGGTGCACCATGCTAACTAACAAACGGGGCTCTGGCGGCCGGGTGATTGCGGCATAGCGCAGCCTAAAACACCGGCACAGCTACATTCCCTGGCTGCCGATGGGCAGCAGCGTCGGCAGTGCAAGAAGCTGTGCCCTGCGATCCCCAACCCGCATGCCCAGACAGACATACAAACAGATTTACTTTCGCATTGATAACAATAGTTATATAGGATAGTTTGGATAGCGTTGTGTATGATGTACGTTTAATCTAAAAATATATGGGCTTAGGCGCAATAAAATAAAGGCAAACAAAGTTATGGGCGGGTCAGCTGGCATTGATACCGCGATATATAATATCCAATAACCTCGTCGCCCGCATAAGGCTAATCTGGGCCGTCGATTCAATACAAAAGTTGGTTGACCACGTTTTCAACTTACTGAACTATGAAGTCAACGAAACTCTAAGAAATGGAAGTTCATGTTGTAATGGTTATATAATTTTACTATTTATGGCCTATTACAAAAACTTTATAATCTAGAACTAAAATAAAAACTATTTTGGAATGTACAAACAAAACCCATTAAAATGACACCTCATTCAATATATTTTCATAAGTTTTTTTTAATGCCCTGTGGAACTCCATATCTTGATGACCCCCTGTCTGATATAACGCATATACTTCACAGTATAAATTGCAAATAAAACCTATCAACCTAGCAAATAGGGATTACGACTGAAAAAATCCTTTTAGTCCGTCTTTTAAATAATCAAAAAATATTGGACACGTATTTTTTCTTTTGTCATCCCCGTTGTATGCAGATTGGCTCAAGAGTTATGCTCGAACAAACATACATACGAACTTACAACCAATACTTTTTGGTGTGTTTCAAAAATTATATATTCTACAAAATAAAAAAACTTCCCAGCAAAAATTGCTAATACAACTTATTCACCTACCAAATTTCATGCAGATTGGATCACCGGTTCGAGAGCTATGCTTGGGCAAACATAAGTACATACTTACAATTCTACCTCTTTATATAATATAATCAGCAAGAATATTACATTACCTACGTTGTTCGATCAATTTCTATTTAAAACCAGTTGCGAAACCAAAAAACGTACATTAAAATTGAAAAACGAAAACTATGAAAGATTCCTTATTGTGCAACTCGTACTAGGGGTACCTACGAGTCAACAAACGGTGTAATATTCCCCAGAATACACGAACAGGAATACACATTAATAGTGTTATGATTTAGTGAATCTACTTTATTGCTTACTCAAGCGTGAAACTTTCACCAAAACACTTCATAAAGAATAATACTACAGACCATCAATATAAGGCGCCACAAAGCAACGCTGAGATGCAAGGGGGTAATAACACGGGGACTATTACCAATGGAGTCTATTTATCATCATCATACAGTCCACTGCTAGACATAGGCCTCCCCTTATGAGCGCCATTGCGTGCTGTCCTTAGCTCGGCGCATCTAGCTTCGTCACTCCACCTGTCGTCCTACACTACGTTTGCCGACGCAGTCTCCACTCAATCTCGTTTACAAAAACGGTTAACGCTTCTTCCGTCTTCGGTAGATACGGCCAACCCATTGCAACTACAGGTTGCTAATTCTCTGACTCTGTGGATATTAAGGTATTATAAAACAAGGAACCCTACCTACATATCAGGAAGATTGGTTGGTAACAAGAGGTATCCAAGTTCAGTAATTCTTATGCCTAACGCCCACTCCGATACATACACGTGCCACGCTGAGGGTTATGACTCGGTGAAGGTCGCGGGTCCCAAACTCCCTGAAATCGAGGCCTCGGCCGTCGACCTCCAAGGAAATCTTCCAGGGCAACCGACCTTGACCTTTTCACGCGCAAGCGCTTTACTATTTACTTAGTACCCTGACCCTGTTATGAAAGGATCTTATGTACAGCCGAATATAATGGTATTACTTATTGGATAAAAATGGTATGGTTGCCAACACACGTCCGTAAAATCTTCTAGTTCAAGATCGATTCAAAACTGCTCTTTGCTTCAAATAACTTATATTGTACTATTTACGGACATTTTAGGACATTTAGGGAGTAATCAAAATTTCAGGTACATTCGTTAATATTTTGTTTGGAAATGCAGATCGGTACGCGTTGTAACGTGGTAAAGTTACTCAGCTTTGCTCAGCGCGGTTGCAAGAAAACACAGCTTCATAATTTTCAAAATCAAAATCAAAATAAGTTTAATCAATGAGCAGATAAAGTACACTTTGAAACGTTTTTTTTTATATTTTAATTTACACCAATTCGTTACGCGCCTATACAGAGAAGAAAGCCCCCGGTGAAGACGGAGACACTTCGGACCTTCTGAAGGCCGGAGGAGCTCCTGTGGTGCAGGAGCTGCAGAACCTCTTCAATACCGTCCTTCACTGTGGGAGAACTCCAAAGGCGTGGAACGAGAGCTTGGTGGTTCTGTTTTTTAAGAAGGGTGATAAGACTCTACTTAAAAACTACAGACCTATTTCGCTCCTGAGCCACGTCTATAAGCTGTTTTCTAGGGTCATAACGAACCGTCTCGCCTGGAATCAGCCCCTGTGTACTATGAGAAGGCTTTTGACCCTGTCGAAGCCTGGGATAGTTGCAGTGCTGCCAAGTGGACTATCGTTATATCGAAGTGTTAAGATGTCTGTACGAAGCTGCCACTATGAGTGTCCGAGTACAGGACCAGCAGTCTAAGCCCATCCAACTGTGCCGAGGAGTGAGACAGGGAGATGTCATATCTCCACAAGCGCGTTGGAGGATATGTTAAAGACGCTGGACTGGAAAGCTATGGGCATAAACATAAACGGCGAGCACATATCACACTTGCGATTCGCTGATGACATAGTCCTAATGGCGGAGTTGCTGGAGGAGCTGCAACAGATGCTGGACGGCCTAGCATCAGCCTCTCGAAAGATAGGTCTCGGCATGAATTCGGACAAGACCAAAGTCATGGTCAATGACCGAATTGATCCGAGTCCTGTCGTCGTTAATGGACACCTTCTTGAAGTTGTTTGGGATTATAGGTACATACCTCAGGCAGATATTGCAGTTGGGTAGAAACAACTTCGAGAAGGAGGCCAAGAGGAGGATTCAGCTGGGTTGGGCAGCATTTGGAAAAATACGTCGAGATTTCTCGTCACCTATACCGTAATGTTTGAAAACGAAAGTTTTCAATCAGTGCGTCCTCCCCGTCATGACATACGGAGTCGAAACGTGGACACTCACAGTACGGCTAGTTTAAAGTCTCTCAGCGAGCTATGGAACGAGCTATGCTCGGAGTTTCTCTGAAGGATAAAATCCGTAACGAGAATATCCGACATAGAACTACTAGAAAGTTGGCGATATAGCTCGTAGAATTAGCAAGCTGCAGTGGGCTGGCCATATCTGCCGAAGAACCGATAACCGTTGGGGTAAACGAGTTCTTGAGTGGAGACCGTGGCTCGGCAAACGTAGTGTAGGACGCCCTCCGGACAGGAGTGACGGTCTGCGAAAGGCTGCTGGTAGAAGCTGAATGCGTCGAGCTCCGGACAGGGCGCAATGGCGCTCATTAGGGGAGGCCTATGTCCAGCAATGGATTGCTATAGGCTGATGATGATGATGATGATCATGATGACGAATATTTTATGTGATATATCCTTTATTGACATGATTTCTACCTTTATTAATTACACTAGCTGACCCGCTCGCAACTACGTTTGCGTTTATCCTCTTTTTTTACGTATGTCCTTTCATGTGAAATGTTTCCCAAGCCCGGTAATTTGTCACGGAACCTTAAATATGAATGGAATGAAAGAAGAACTTGATTATGATTGGTTACCCATACAAACTTTCATCACATAAATCACCCTCTTTAAGTTTCATTTTCGCTAAAAAAAGCAGCAAGTCCTTCTCCAAGGGCCTATGGGTGGGACCTGGAGAACCTTCAGCGCTTTAGGTGTTTATTTATTTTGGTTATAGTCTCTGTGAAAAATCTCAAGTAATTATGTAAAAAAAAAACTTGCTATCCCTTGCTTGCCATGCTTTATATTCAAATATCCAAAACAAATGAATGAAATCGAAATTTCGAATTCTAATCCGATTTAAATAATGTTTCTTATTTGACATTCCAATTTTAAAGAGTATCGCATTGCACCAAGCTTTTAAGGCTCCCCCACACAGGTGTGTTATTATCGGCGATAATATTGCATGCGTTATTGCGATAATGCGTTCCAATTCCTTGCACATAATTTCGTTATCGCAGCAGTATGTAACTTTTTAGCCGTCCTAATACATAATGTACTAAAATTCTACAGATCTCACACTACGTGCAACTATCAAAGTCATTGAAAATGTAATTTATAAATAAAGGACACGATAAAATTTGACTATAATGTACTGACAAAAAAGTGAACGGAGCGCAAAGTGGCTTTGCGCGGAAAGGTCCTTCTACTGCCTACAGTTTTTGTCCGTCTGCCTCCTAAGATGCCTCAAGTTGTAGCTTAATTCAAACTCGAGATGTAATTTTTTCCGTTTCTTGAATAGCGAGTTAAAAAAAAGTAATTGGGAAATTCTCGATCCAGAAAACTGTTGAATTTTGACAAATTTGGAAAAATATCAAAAAGTTACCATCCGATTTTGGAAATTCAAATGGCACTTTGAAGCCCTCCGGCAGACGCAAATACTGAGATAATTATGATTGATTATTTTATTCACCTAAACATCTTTTTTAATGCATCTGACGAATTTACTTTCAGAGTTTCAAAAATGTGACGAATTCACTTTGTGGCAAATGTACAACAACCCCTCTCATATCTTTGAAACTACAGGCAAATGTCAGAATTTCATGAATTGGGGCACTATACTCGATCAGAAAAACTTAAACATTTTCAATATTTACGCATGCGATATTGCGATATATTCTGTTATATTGTCTGATATTATCGCCGATAATAACGTACCTAGGCCCACGCACCTGTGTGTCCTTTATGTGAGCCTGAGAGTATGAGGAGCCTTTATGTGAGAACAACGTTTTTTGAATAAATTTGGAATGAGTTTTCAAATACGACAGTGTCAAAATAAAATGGCATAACTAACATGTGTCACTAAGGAGTATTGATATCAACTTCAATGCAAATCACCCCTAAAATAACTTTCTAACCCTTTCTAACCCAGTTAGGCGATAAATTTCAATAATATACGAAACACGTATTTCATCAATTTTGTTAAACAATGTTTATGCAAAATTTGAAGTAGATTGGACCAAGGAATCACGTTGTTCCATATAAACTTTGCCACCATTTTTCACCCCCTTAGGGGGTGGAATTCCGGAAAATCCTTTCTTATCGGATGCCTACGTCATACAAAGAATACATCCTCCAAGTTTCAGTTTTCTACGATCAGCGATTTAGGCTGTGCGTTGATCCGTCAGTCATTCAGGACAAATGATTTTATATGTATAGACTAGAGGTTGGGTGGTGCGCGAGCTGCACGCAGCTCGCGGTTTTGGCGTGCATTATAAAGCTATATGACAGGATTTTGAAGTGAAAGAAGCAATCAAAGAGGATATCGAAGTTGAAGAAGCAATCAAAAAAGTTAACTGATGTGGAAGAAACAATCAAAAAGGATAACCAAGAGGATGATGCTATAAGAGATGATATTGATGTAAAAGAAGCAATCAAAGAAGATATCGAAGTAGTGGATGCTAATCAAGAGGATATTGATGTAAATGGAGCAATCAAAGAAGATATCGAAGTGGAAGATTCTATCGATGAAATCGAAATCGAAATCGAAACCACCACCCTACCACCCTACAACTACCCTAAACCTACCCTACAACTACCCTACACCTACCCTACAACTACCCTAACCTACTCTACAGCTACGCTACAACTACCCTACACCTACCCTACAACTACCCTACACCTACCCTACAACTACCCTACAACTACCCTACACCTACCCTACACCTACCCTACAACTACCCTACACCTACCCTACAACTACCCTACACCTACCCTACACCTACCCTTAAACTACCCTACAACTACCCTACACCTACCCTACAACTACCCTACAACTACCTTCCATCTACCCTACACCTACCCTACAACTACCCTACACCTACACCTTCACCTCACCTACACTAAATATCTATACGATTCCACCAAACATCGACACATGTCATTAAAGTAAAGAAAAAAAAGTTTTGTATGAAGGGGTGAAAATTTTGTATGGGATAATTTTTTTTTTGTATGGGACCCCAATTTTTTTTGTCGGATCCTTTAATTAAAAAACACCCTGAGTATTATTAGTTCGAGCGCGAACCCTCTACGACCTATAGTTTCCGAGATACATGGGGGGGTGGGGGTGAAAGGGGGTGAAAAGGGGAAATGTCAGATTTTTCCTGAGGTCGCCCCCACTCCCTCTATACGAATCCATCAAAAATTTCAACCCTACGAGGTGGCATCTGGGAGAACAATCATGTCAATCAGTGAGTGAGTCAGTCAGTGGTAATCGAGCTATATATAATATAACTAGAGGTTGGGTGGTGCGCGAGCTGCACGCAGCTCGCGGTTTTGGCTTGCATTGTAAAGCTATAAGAACGGATTTTGAAGTGAAAGAAGCCATTAATAAGGATATCGAAGTAGGAGAAGCAATCGATGAGGATTATGGAGTGGAAGAAAAAATCAAAGAGAATATCGAAGTTGTAGAAGCAATAAAACAAATTAACTGATGTGAAAGAAACAATCGAAAAGGATAACCAAGAGGATGATGCTATAACAGAGGATATTGATGTAAGAGAAGCAATCAAAGAGGATACCGAAGAGGAAGAAGAAATTAAAAGGATATCGAAGAGAAAAAAATGAAATGAAAATGAATGAGAAATGTGGATGAATCAATCGAAGAGATTTTCGATGTGAAAGAAGCAATCAAGTAGGATATCGAAGAGGAAGAAGAAATCAAAAGTATATCGAAAAGAAAAAAAAAATCAAACAGGATATCGTTGGTAAAATCGAAATCGAAATCGAAATCGAAATCGAAATCGAAATCGAAATCGAAATCGAAATCGAAATCGAAATCGAAATCGAAATCGAAATCGAAATCGAAATCGAAATCGAAATCGAAATCGAAATCGAAATCGAAATCGAAATCGAAATCGAAATCGAAATCGAAATCGAAATCGAAATCGAAATCGAAATCGAAATCGAAATCGAAATCGAAATCGAAATCGAAATCGAAATCGAAATCGAAATCGAAATCGAAATCGAAATCGAAATCGAAATCGAAATCGAAATCGAAATCGAAATCGAAATCGAAATCGAAATCGAAATCGAAATCGAAATCGAAATCGAAATCGAAATCGAAATCGAAATCGAAATCGAAATCGAAATCGAAATCGAAATCGAAATCGAAATCGAAATCGAAATCGCCTACACCTACCCTACAACTACCCTACACCTACCCTACAACTACCCTACAACTACCCTACAACTACCCTACACTTACCCTACAACTGCCCTACAACTACCCTACACCTACCCTACAACTACCCTACAACTACCCTACAACTACCCTACAACTACCCTACACCTACCATACAACTACCCTACAACTACCATACACCAACCCTACACCTACCCTACAACTACCCTACACCTACCCTACAACTACCTTACAACTACCCTACAACTACCCTTCACCTACCCTACACCTACCCTACACCTACCCTACACCTACCCTACAACTACCCTACAACTACCATACACCTACACCTTCACCTAACCTACACTAAATATCTATACGATTCCACCAAACATCGACACATGTCATTAAAGTAAAGAAAAAAAAGTTTTGTATGAGGGGGTGAAAATTTTGTATGGGACTATTTTTTTTTTGTATGGAACCCTAATTTTTTTTTTCGAATCCTTACATAAAAATAAACCCTGAGCAACATTAGTTTGAGCGCGAACCCTCTACGACCTATAGTTTCCGAGATACATGGGGGGTGGGGGTGAAAGGGGGTGAAAAGGGGAAAAGTCGGATTTTTCCTGAACTCACCCCCACTCCCTCTATACGATTCCATCAAAAATTTTAACCCTACGAGGTGGCATCTGGGAGAACAATCATGTCAATGAGTGAGTGAGTCAGTCAATGGTAATCCAGTTATATATAGTATAACTAGAGGTTGGGTGGTGCGCGAGCTGCACGCAGCTCGCGGTTTATGTTTTTAATTATAAAGCAATCAGAGAGGGTTTCGAAGAAGAAGAAGCAATCAACGATGCTATCGAAGAGAAAGATGCAATCAAAGCGGATAGCGAATTGAAAGATGTTATCAAAGACGATATCGATGTAGAGGAAGCAATCATAGAAGATATCTTTGTGGGAGAAGCAATCAATGAGGATATCAAAATCGAAGATACTATAAAAGAGGATATTGATGTAAAACAAGCAATCAAAGTTGATATTGATCTGGAAGAAGTATCAAAGAGGATATCGACAAAGACATAAAAGACAAAAAAGACAGAAAATACAAAATAGACAAAATAGACAAAAAAGACAAAATAGACAAAATAGACAAAATAGACAAAATAGACAAAAAAGACAAAATAGACAAAATAGACAAAATAGACAAAATAGACAAAAAGACAAAATAGACAAAATAGACAAAATAGACAAAATAGACAAAATAGACAAAATAGACAAAAAAGACAAAATAGACAAAATCGACAAAATAGACAAAATAGACAAAATAGACAAAATAGACAAAATAGACAAAATAGACAAAATAGACAAAATAGACAAAATAGACAAAATAGACAACATAGACAAAATAGACAAAATAGACAAAATAGACAAAATAGACAAAAAGACAAAATAGACAAAAAGACAAAATAGACAAAAAAGACAAATAAGACAAAAAAGACAAAAAAGACAATAAAGACAAAAAAGACGAAATAGACAAAAAAGACAAAATAGACAAAAATGACAAAAAAGACAAAAAAGACAAAAAGGACAAAAAGGACTTAAAAGACAAAAGACACCACCTACCCCTAAACACTTCACTAAATATCTATACGATTCCATCTGGGAGAACAACCGTGTGATCGACGAAAAGAAAAAATATGCTAAAATTGAGGATATTGATGTAAGAGAAGCAATCAAATCGAAATCGAAACCGAAATCGAAATCGAAATCGAAATCGAAATCGAAATCGAAATCGAAATCGAAATCGAAATCGAAATCGAAATCGAAATCGAAATCGAATTCGAAATCGAAATCGAAATCGAAATCGAAATCGAATCGAAATCGAAATCGAAATCGAAACCGAAACAGAAATCGAAATCGAAATCGAAATCAAAATCGACCAACAACTACCCTACACCTACCCTACAGCTACTCTACAGCTACGCTACACCTACCATACACCTACCCTACAACTACCCTACAACTACCCTACACCTACCCTACAACTACCCTACACCTATCCTACACCTACCCTACAACTACCCTACACCTACCCTACACCTACCCTACAACTACCCTACAACTACCCTACAATTACCCTACACCTACCCTACAACTACTCTACAACTACCCTACACCTACCCTACAACTACCCTACAACTACCCTACACCTACCCTACACCTACCCTACACCTACCCTACAACTACCCTACACCTACCCTACAACTACCCTACAACTACCCTACACCTACCCTACAACTACCCTACAACTACCCTACACCTACCCTACAACTACCCTACAACTACCCTACAACTACCCTACACCTACCCTACAACTACCCTACAACTACCCTACACCTACACCTTCACCTAACCTACACTAAATATCTATACGATTCCACCAAACATCGACACATGTTATTAAAGTAAAGAAAAAAAAGTTTTGTATGAGGGGGTGAAAATTTTGTATGGGATAATTTTTTTTTTGTATGGAACCCTAATTTTTTTTTTCGGATCTTTATATTAAAAAGCACTCTGAGCAATATTAGTTTGAGCGCAAACCCTCTACGACCTATAGTTTCCGATATACATGGGGGGTGGGGGTGAAAGGGGGTGAAAAGGGGAAATGTCAGATTTTTCCTGAGGTCGCCCCCACTCCCTCTATACGATTCCACCAAAAATTTTAACCCTACGAGGTGGCATCTGGGAGAACAATCATGTCAGTGAGTGAGTGAGTCAGTGGTAATCGAGCTATATATAGTATAATAATCGAGCTATATATAATATAATAACAAGTACCAGTAACAAGTAACAAGTACAAGAAGTGAAAGAAGCAATCAAAAATGTTAACTGATGTGGAAAAAACAATCAAAATGGATAAACAAGAGGATGATGCTATAAGAGATGACATTGATGCAAAAGAAGCAATCAAAGAAGATATCGAAGTGGTAGAAGCTTATCAAGAGGATATTGATGTAAAAGAAGCAATCAAAGAAGACATCGAAATGGAAGATGCTATAAGAGATGATATTGATGTCAAAAGAGCAATCAAAGAAGACATCGAAATGGAAGATGCTATAAAGAGATGATATTGATGTCAAAAGAGCAATCAAAGAAGATATCGAAGTGGTAAATGCTATAAAAGAGGATATCGATGTAAAAGAAGCAATCAAATCGAAATCGAAATCGAAATCGAAATCGAAATCGAAATCGAAATCGAAATCGAAATCGAAATCGAAATCGAAATCGAAATCGAAATCGAAATCGAAATCGAAATCGAAATCGAAATCGAAATCGAAATCGAAATCGAAATCGAAATCGAAATCGAAATCGAAATCGAAATCGAAATCGAAATCGAAATCGAAATCGAAATCGAAATCGAAATCGAAATCGAAATCGAAATCGAAATCGAAATCGAAATCGAAATCGAAATCGAAATCGAAATCGAAATCGAAATCGAAATCGAAATCGAAATCGAAATCGAAATCGAAATCGAAATCGAAATCGAAATCGAAATCGAAATCGAAATCGAAATCGAAATCGAAATCGAAATCGAAATCGAAATCGAAATCAAAATCGAAATCGACCAACAACTACCCTACACCTACCCTACACCTATCCTACAACTACCCTACAACTACCCTACACCTACCCTACACCTACCCTACAACTACCCTACAACTACCCTACAACTACCCTACAACTACCCTACAACTACCCTACACCTCCCTACAACTACCCTACACCTACCCTACAACTACCCTACACCTACCCTACAACTACCCTACAACTACCCTACAAGTACCCTACAACTACCCTACAACTACCCTACACCTAACCTACAACTACCCTACAACTACCCTACAACTACCCTACACCTAACCTACAACTACCCTACAACTACCCTACAACTACCCTACAACTACCCTACACCTACACCTTCACCTAACCTACACTAAATATCTATACGATTCCACATGTCATTAAAGTAAAGAAAAAAAAGTTTTGTATGAAGGGGTGAAAATTTTGTATGGGATATTTTTTTTTTGTATGGAACCCTAATATTTTTTTTCGGATCTTTATATTAAAAAGCACCCTGACCAATATTAGTTTGAGCGCGAACCCTCTACGACCTATAGTTTCCGAGATACATGGGGGGTGGGGGTGAAAGGGGGTGAAAAGTGGAAATGTCAGATTTTTCCTGAGGTCGCCCCCACTCCCTCTATACAAATCCACCAAAAATTTTAACCCTACGAGGTGGCATCTGGGAGAACAATCATGTCAATCAGTGAATCAGTCAGTGAGTCAGTCAGTGGTAATCGAGCTATATATAGTATAACTAGAGGTTGGGTGGTGCGCGAGCTGCACGCAGCTCGCGGTTTATGTTTGCATTGTAAAGCTATTAGAGAGGATTTTGAAGTGTAAGAAGCAATCAAAGAGGTAAATGAAGTTGAAGAAGCAAACAAGGAGAACATCAAAGTAAAAGACGCTATCAAAGAGGATATCGATGTTAAAAAATCAATCAAAGAAGATATCTGATATAGGAGAAGCAATCAAAAAGTATATCGAAGAGGAAGAACTAATAAAAGAGGATATCAATGTAAAAGAATCAATAAAAGAGAATATTGATGAAAAAGAAGCAATCAAAGAAGATATCGATGTAGGAGTAGCAATCAAAGATAATATCGAAGAGGAAGAAGCAATCAACGATGATATCGAAGAGAATGATGTAATCAAAGCGGATACCGAAGTGAAAGATTTTATTAAATACGATATCGATGTAAAAGAAGCAATCAAAAAGGATATCGATGTTAAAGTAGCACTCAAAGAGGATATCGATGTGAAAGAAGCAAACAAAGAGGATATCGAAAAGGAGGAAGCAATCAAAGAGGATGTCGATATTAAATAATTAATCAAAGAATATCGATTTGTCCAAAAACTAAAATGAAAATAAAAAAAATAACCAAACACCGTAAAAGTTTTGCATGCGTATCTCTTTCCGTTTAGAAGATACATGTTGTTCAAAATTTTGTAAGAACAGACAGACAAAAAAGACAAAAAATACAAAAAAGACAAAAAAGACAAATAAGACAAAAAAGACAAATAAGACAAAAAAGACAAAAAAGACAAAAAAGACAAAAAAGACAAAAAAGACAAATAAGACAAAAAAGACAAAAAAAAACAAAAAAGACAAAAAAGACAAATAAGACAAAAAAGACAAATAAGACAAAAAAGACAAAAAAGACAAAAAAGACAAAAAAGACAAAAAAGACAAATAAGACAAAAAAGACAAAAAGACAAAAAAGACAAAAAAGACAAAAAAGACAAAAAAGACAAAAAAGACAAAAAAGACAAAAAAGACAAAAAAGACAAAAAAGACAAAAAAGACAAAATAGACAAAATAGACAAAATAGACAAAATAGACAAAAAAGACAAAAAAGACAAAAAAGACAAAAAAGACAAAAAAGACAAAAAAGACAAAAAAGACAAAAAAGACAAAAAAGACAAAGACAAAAAAGACAAAAAAGACAAAAAAGACAAAAAAGACAAAAAAGACAAAAAAGACAAAAAAGACAAAAAAGACAAAAAAGACAAAATAGACAAAAAAGACAAAATAGACAAAATAGACAAAATAGACAAAATAGACAAAATAGACAAAATAGACAAAATAGACAAAATAGACAAAATAGACAAAATAGACAAAATAGACAAAATAGACAAAATAGACAAAATAGACAAAATAGACAAAATAGACAAAATAGACAAAATAGACAAAATAGACAAAATAGACAAAATAGACAAAATAGACAAAATATACAAAATAGACAAAATAGACAAAATAGACAAAATAGACAAAATAGACAAAATAGACAAAATAGACAAAATAGACAAAATAGACAAAATAGACAAAATAGACAAAATAGACAAAATAGACAAAATAGACAAAATAGACAAAATAGACAAAATAGACAAAATAGACAAAATAGACAAAATAGACAAAATAGACAAAATAGACAAAATAGACAAAATAGACAAAATAGACAAAATAGACAAAATAGACAAAATAGACAAAATAGACAAAATAGACAAAATAGACAAAATAGACAAAATAGACAAAATAGACAAAATAGACAAAATAGACAAAATAGACAAAATAGACAAAATAGACAAAATAGACAAAATAGACAAAATAGACAAAATAGACAAAAAGGATAAAAGGGACAAAAAGGACAAAAAAGACTAAAACGACTTAAAAGACAAAAGACACCACACCCCTACCCCTAAACACTTCACTAAATATCTATACGATTCCATCTGGGAGAACAACCGTGTGATCGACCAAAAGAAAAAAAAAATTGTATGAAGGGGTGAAAATTTTGTATGGGATAATTTTTTTTATGTGTGGGACCCCAATTTTTTTTGTCGGATCCTTTTATTAAAATGCACCCTTAACAACATTAGTTTGAGCGCGAACCCTCTACGACCTATAGTTTCCGAGATACATGGGGGGTGGGGGTGAAAGGGGGTGAAAAGGGGAAATGTCAGATTTTTCCTGAGGTCGCCCCCACTCCCTCTATACGAATCTACCAAAAATTTTAACCCTACGAGGTGGCATCTGGGAGAACAATCATGTCAGTGAGTCAGTGAGTGGTAGTTTAGCTATATATAATATAATAACTAGAGGTTGGGTGGTGCGCGAGCTGCACGCAGCTCGCGGTTTTGTTGTTGCATTGAAGAGCTATCAAAGAGGATTTTGAAGTGTAAGAAGCAATTAAAAAAGTTATCCAAGTAGAAGAAGCAATCGATGAGGATTTAGAAGTGAAAGAAGCAATCTAAAAGGACATTGAAATAGAAGATGCTAAAATTGAGGATATTGATGTAAGAGAAGCAATCAAAAAGAATATCGATGGTAAAGAATCAATCAAAGAGAATATCTAAGAGGATGATGCTATAACAGAGGATATTGATGATAGAGAAATCGAAGACAAAAATCGAAATTGAAATCGAAATCGAAATCGAAATCGAAATCGAAATCGAAATCGAAATCGAAATCGAAATCGAAATCGAAATCGAAATCGAAATCGAAATCGAAATCGAAATCGAAATCGAAATCGAAATCGAAATCGAAATCGAAATCGAAATCGAAATCGAAATCGAAATCGAAATCGAAATCGAAATCGAAATCGAAATCGAAATCGAAATCGAAATCGAAATCGAAATCGAAATCGAAATCGAAATCGAAATCGAAATCGAAATCGAAATCGAAATCGAAATCGAAATCGAAATCGAAATCGAAATCGAAATCGAAATCGAAATCGAAATCGAAATCGAAATCGAAATCGAAATCGAAATCGAAATCGAAATCGAAATCGAAATCGAAATCGAAATCGAAATCGAAATCGAAATCGAAATCGAAATCGAAACCGAAACCGAAACCGAAACCGAAACCGAAACCGAAATCGAAATCGACCAACAACTACCCTACACCTACCCTACAGCTACTCTACAGCTACTCTACAGCTACGCTACAACTACCCTACACCTACCCTACAACTACCCTACAACTACCCTACACCTACCCTACACCTACCCCACAACTACCCTACAACTACCTTACACCTACCCTACAACTACCCTACACCTATCCTACACCTACCCTACAACTACCCTACACCTACCCTACACCTACCCTACAACTACCCTACAACTACCCTACAATTACTCTACACCTACCCTACAACTACCCTACAACTACCCTACACCTACCCTACACCTACCCTACAACTACCCTACAACTACCCTACACCTACCCTACACCTACCCTACACCTACCCTACAACTACCCTACACCTACCCTACAACTACCCTTCAACTACCCTACAACTACCCTACACCTACCCTACAACTACTCTACACCTACCCTACACCTACTCTACACCTACTCTACACCTACTCTACACCTACCCTACACCTACTCTACACCTACCCAACACCTACTCTACACCTACTCTACACCTACCCTACACCTACTCTACACCTACCCAACACCTACCCTACACCCTACACTAAATATCTATACGATTCCATCTGGGAGAACAACCGGGTGATCGACGAAAAGAAAAAAAAAAGTTTTGTATGAGGGTGTGAAAATTTTGTATGGGACTATTTTTTTTTTGTATGGAACCCTAATTTTTTTTTTCGAATCCTTATATATAAATAAACCCTGAGCAACATTAGTTTGAGCGCGAACCCTCTACGACTTATAGTTTCCGAGATACATGGGGGGTGGGGGTGAAAGGGGGTGAAAAGGGGAAATGTCAGATTTTTCCTGAGGTCGCCCCCACTCCCTCTATACGAATCCACCAAAAATTTCAACCCTACGAGGTTGCATCTGGGAGAACAATCATGTCAATCAGTCAGTCAGTGAGTCAGTGGTAATCGAGCTATATATAGTACTAGAGGTTGGGTGGTGCGCGAGCTGCAAGCAGCTCGCGGTTTTGGCTTGCATTGTAAAGCTATAAGACAGGATTTTGAAGTGAAAGAAGCAATTAATAAGGATATCGAAGTAGGAGAAGCCATCGATGAGGATTTAGAAGTGGAAGAAGCAATCAAAAATGTTTACTGATGTGGAAGAAACAATCAAAAAGGATAACCAAGAGGATGATGCTTTAAGAGATGATATTGATGTTAAAGAAGCAATCAAAGAAGATATCGAAGTGGTAGATGCTAATCAAGAGGATATTGATGTAAAAGGAAAATCAAAGAAGATATCGAAGTGGTAAATGCTATAAAAGAGGATATCGATGTAAAAGAAGCATTAAAAACGAAATCGAAATCGAAATCGACCAACAACTACCCTACAACTACCCTACACCTACTCTACAGCTACGCTACAACTACCCTACACCTACCATACACCTACCCTACACCTACACTACAACTACCCTACACTTACCCTACATCCACCCTACAACTACCCTACAACTACCCTACAACTACCCTACACCTACCCTACAACTACCCTGCAACTACCCTACAACTACCCTACACCTACCCTACACCTACCCTACACCTACCCTACAACTACCCTACACCTACCCTACACCTACCCTACACCTACCCTACAACAACCCTACACCTACCCTACATCTACCCTACAACTACCCAAACCCTACCCCTACCCCTACACCTACACTTCACTAAATATCTATACGATTCCACAAAACAAAAGAAAAAAAAAGTTTTTTATGAGGGGGTGAAAATTTTGTATGGGATAATTTTTTTTTTGTATGGAACCCTAATTTATTTTTTCGGATCCTTATATTAAAAAGCACCCTGAGCAACATTAGTTTGAGCGCGAACCCTCTACGACCTATAGTTTCCGAGATACATGGGGGGTGGGGGTGAAAGGGGGTGAAAAGGGGAAATGTCAGATTTTTCCTGAGGTCGCCCCCACTCCCTCTATACGAATCCATCAAAAATTTCAACCCTACGAGGTGGCATCTGGGAGAACAATTCTGTCAGTCAGTGAGTGAGTGCTAGAGGTTGGGTGGTGCGCGAGCTGCACGCAGCTCGCGGTTTATGTTTTAGTTAGTAAAGCTATAAGAAAGGGTTTCGAAGAGGAAAATACAATCAAAGAAGATATCGATGTGGGAGAAGCAATAAACGATGATATCAAAGAAGAAAAAGCAATCGAAATCGAAATCGAAATCGAAATCGAAATCGAAATCGAAATCGAAATCGAAATCGAAATCGAAATCGAAATCGAAATCGAAATCGAAATCGAAATCGAAATCGAAATCGAAATCGAAATCGAAATCGAAATCGAAATCGAAAACGAAAACGAAACCGAAACCGAAAACGAAAACGAAAACGAAACCAAAACCGAAACCGAAACCGAAACCGAAACCGAAACCGAAAACGAAAACCAAAACCAACACGTACCCTACACCTACCCTACAACTACTCTACAACTACCCTACACCTACCCTACACCTACCCTACACCTACCCTACAACTACCCTACAACTACGCCACAACTACCCTACAACTACCCTACACCTACCCTACAACTACCCTACAACTACCCTACAACTACCCTACACCTACCCCACAACTACCCTACAACTACCCTACACCTACCCTACAACTACCATACAACTACCCTACACCTACCCTACACATACCCTACAACTACCCTACAACTACCCTACACCTACACCTTCACCTAACCTACACTAAATATCTATACGATTCCACCAAACATCGACACATGTCATTAAAGTAAAGAAAAATAAGTTTTGTATGAAGGGGTGAAAATTTTGTATGGGATAATATTTTTTTTGTATGGAACCCTAATTTTTTTTTTCGGATCCTTATATTAAAATGAACCCTGAGCAACATTAGTTTGAGCGCGAACCCTCTACGACCTATAGTTTCCGAGATACATGGGGGATGGGGGTGAAAGGGGATGAAAAGTGGAAATGTCAGATTTTTCCTGAGGTCGCCCCCACTCCCTCTATACAAATCCACCAAAAATTTTAACCCTACGAGGTGGCATCTGGGAGAACAATCATGTCAATCAGTGAATCAGTCAGTGAGTCAGTCAGTGGTAATCGAGCTATATATAGTATAACTAGAGGTTGGGTGGTGCGCGAGCTGCACGCAGCTCGCGGTTTTGGCGTTCATTATAAAGCTTTATGACAGGATTTTGAAGTGAAAGAAGCAATCAAAGAGGATATCGAAGTTGAAGAAGCAATCAAAAAAGTTAACTGATGTGGAAGAACCAATCAAAAAGGGTAACCAAGAGGATGATGCTATAAGAGATGATATTGATGTAAAAGAAGCAATCAAAAAAGGTAACCAAGAGGATGATGCTATAAGAGATAATATTGATGTAAAAGAAGCAATCAAAGAAGATATCGAAGTTGTGGATGCTAATCAAGAGGATATTGATGTAAAAGGAATAATCAAAGAAGATATCGAAGTGGAAGATGCTATAAGAGATGATATTGATGTCAAAGGAGCAATCAAAGACAATATCAAAGTGGTAAATGCTACATAACAGGATTTCGATGTAAAAGAAGCAATCGAAATCGAAATCAAAATCGAAATCGAAAATTTGAGTAATTTGAGAAATTTGAGAAAACCACCTAATCAACACCTTCCTTGATATTCACAATATATTCGAGATATTTGCGAGATATTCAAGATTTTTATGAGATGTTTGAGATATTCACGAGATTTTCGAAACATTCACGAGATATTCAAGATATTTGCAATTTACTCGAAATATTCGCAATATATTTGAGATATTTCTGTGATATTCAAGATATAAGCGAGATATTTACGAGATATTCATGAAATATTTGAGTTATTCGCGAGATATTCAAGATTATCTCGAGATACCCGAAATATTCGCGTGGTATTCGAGATAACCGCGAGATATTCAAGAAATTCTCAAGATATTCGACATATTCACGAGATATTCGAGTAATTCACGAGATATTCAAGGTTTTCGCGAGATACCCGATATATACGCAATAAATTCGAGATTTTCGCGTGATATTCCAGATATTCACGTGATATTCGAGATATTCGTGAAATATTCAAGATATAAGCGTGACACTCGCAAGATATTCGAGATATTCGCGTGATATTCGAGATATTCACGTGATATTCGAGACACTCGTGAAATATTCAAGATATAAGCGTGACACTCGCAAGATATTCGAGATATTCGCGTGACATTTGATATTTTCGAGAGATATCAAAGATATTCACGAGATTTTTGAGTTATTCGTGAGATATTCAAGATAATCGAGTGATACCCAAAATATTCGCAATTAGTTCGAGATATTTGATATATTCGCAAGATATTCGATTCGCGAAGATATTCGCGAGATATTCGCTATATATAATCGGAATCAAAATCGAAAACCAACACCTACCTTACACCTACTCTTCACCTAACCTACATCTACACTACACCTACTCTACACCTACCCTACGCCTACCCTACACCTACCCTACACCTACACTACACCTACCCTACACCTACCCTACAACTACCCTATAACTACCCTACAACTACCCTACAACTACCCTACAACTACCCTACAACTACCCTACACCTACCCTACACCTACCCTACAACTACCCTACAACTACCCTACACCTACCCTACAACTACCCTACAACTACCCTACACTTACCCTACAACTACCCTACAACTACCCTACAACTACCCTACAACTACCCTACACCTACCCTACAACTACCCTACAACTACCCTACAACTACCCTACACCTACCCTACAACTACCCTACACCTACCCTACAACTACCCTACAACTACCCTACACCTACCCTACAACTACCCTACACCTACCCTACCATTACCCTACCACTGACCTTCCACTACCCTACACTTACCCAACACCTACACCTACACCACACTTTATATCTAAACGATTCCACAAAACAAAGAAAAAAAAAGTTTTGTATGAAGGGGTGAAAAATTTGTATGGGATATTTTTTTTTTGTATGGGACCCCTAATTTTTTTTTCGGATCCTTATATTAAAATGCACCCTGAGCATTATTAGTTTGAGCGCGAACCCTCTACGACCTATAGTTTCCGAGATACATTGGGGGTGGGGGTGAAAGGGGGTGAAAAGTGGAAATGTCAGATTTTTCCTGAGGTCGCCCCCACTCCCTCTATACAAATCCACCAAAAATTTTAACCCTACGAGGTGGCATCTGGGAGAACAATCATGTCAGTCAGTCAGTCAGTGGTAATCGAGCTATATATAATATAACTAGAGGTTGGGTGGTGCGCGAGCTGCACGCAGCTCGCGGTTTTGGTGTTGCATTGAAGAGCTATCAAAGAGGATTTTGAAGTGTAAGAAGCAATCAAAGAAGATATCAAAGTGGCGGATGCTAATCAAGAGGATATTGATGTAAAAGAAGCAATCAAAGAAGATATCGAAGTGAAAGATGCTATAAGAGATGATATTGATGTAAAAGGAGCAATCAAAGAAGATATCAAAGTGGTAAATGCTATATAAGAGGATTTCGATGTAAAAGAAGCAATCGAAATCGAAATCGAAATCGAAATCGAAATCGAAATCGAAATCGAAATCGAAATCGAAATCGAAATCGAAATCGAAATCGAAATCGAAATCGAAATCGAAATCGAAATCGAAATCGAAATCGAAATCGAAATCGAAATCGAAATCGAAATCGAAATCGAAATCGAAATCGAAATCGAAATCGAAATCGAAATCGAAATCGAAATCGAAATCGAAATCGAAATCGAAATCGAAATCGAAATCGAAATCGAAATCGAAATCGAAATCGAAAACGAAAACGAAACCGAAACCGAAAACGAAAACGAAAACGAAACCAAAACCGAAACCGAAACCGAAACCGCCAAGTAGTTTCGTTTTAGTCAGAAAGAAACTTTACCTATCTATCAACCAGGCAACAAGGTAGCAGGCAGAACAGTGATAGTCTTAGCCCTAAAAAAGTAATAAGATAAACCTCAAGAAACTCTTCGTTTTATTTTAAATCACATTACATTCGAAGATATACAGCTCGGGTTCATTAAATTTCTGGTAATCGGGGCGGGGTGTTGAAGGGTGTTTACCCCCTGCGGGGTGCGGAGCGTGGGGTGAAGCACGAGGCGAGGCCGCGGTCTTCGCTGTCGTTGACACGGACCGAGGACGCGCTCCAAGGTCGAAAGGCCCCGAAACGCGTCCCTGAATAAATCCCTTCCCAAACTTTTACCAGCCACCAGAAATGGAACTGGATAGTAGGGTAGCTTATTTTTGCCAAAGAAAGTTATGGTTACGCGGCTTAATTGAGTTTTTCTTTTCTTGTCTTATCAGTTCAATATTCATCTTACTTTCTTCATCGCTTGTATCAACATAATTGTCCGACAGTAAGGTTAATTTGCTTTATTGATATGCTAAAGTGAAATTGCAAAAAGAAGAGGTCCAAATTGCGAGAGTTTATAAAAAATTCACAGTTTTCGTATTTATATAATTATTATGATGGTGTATCATCTCACCCCTGGGAAAATACGAAGAATGACTCCGTGACTGCGCTGACTCGAGCACAATATTTGAGGCTCGATCACAAGACCTCAAAGACAAGCAAAAAAATATTCGTATCGTAGACTTTCAACCAAAGAGAAAACATAGATTTGAAATAACGCTTTGTCATTGGGCAAAATTTTTCGTTACCCACTGTTCGCGCACCGAAGAAGACGCCGCGGCGCGGCGCCGCCCCCCGCGCGCCCGCGCAGCATTTTATTACCCAACTTACTGTGGACGCGAGCGCACGCGCCTATGATTTTAACCGCGATCTACCTACCTAGCAAGTGCAGTGAAAAAAATAGATAAATGTAATGCATCAATACAATATTAAAACTAATAGCGAGTCTTTCAATTCAAAGACACCCACGCTTACGATACGTCAGGTTGAAAATATTCATGATAGTACCAATTTGGAGACGTTTCGCTCAGAGCGAGTACGAAAACGATATAAATTAACGTGGTATGATCTCTTATAACTATAGTCTATACAAAATAATAGTAGCCATTGTGTTGCATAATCTTGAACTGATCATTCTGCAACACAAAAAAATCATTCTCCTATATTAAAATAATAGTAAAACAACTAGATTCAAACCATATAGGCGGTTATTTAGGTACGTATGTACCTACTTGAGCAGAAGCTCGTCACAAACAATACTCAATAAACAATGGCCGAGACAAAGTGAAGGTCCTTACTCCACAGGTTCAAGGCTTGTCAGCCATAACTTAAGTATTATCGTTATCACATTAAGAAAACAACAGCACTACTTTATAACAATAACTTTCAATCAGGCGTTTAGTTCCATTGTTGTACCTAAATTGATATCCTTTCATTCTTACAATTACGTATGGAAAACTCAGTTATTACCTTTCAAGCAAACGTGGTAATGCATTAACGCAAACAAAAACAAACTGTCTAGTACCAAGTTCATACTTATTTATTTCCAAGTATTTATACCTATTTTACAAAACAAAGTTTACCTACCTACATACCTATATAATAGTTAGGTAGGTAACATATTATGCATACAGCTTATCAAGTTTTATTATTTTACTAGTGGACGCCCCGCGACTTCGTCCGCGAAAGAGGTTTTTTTCTTATCAAACCGCTGCCGTCTGGAAGGTTTATCTTCGTTCAAAGATATATTACAAACTTCCTCAATAAACTACAATATATTTTTTTCGAAAAAAGATAGGATATTGAACTACTATCAATACAAACTTTAATAAACCATGGCGCACCTTCTTAAAGGGGTAGTTTTTACCCCGTTTTACCCCGGAATTTCGAAAAATCTTTTCTTAGTACGCGGTTACAAACTAAAACAAATACACTCTCCAAATTTCAAGTTTCTAGGTCCAGCAGTTTGGGCTCTGCGTTGCATGTCAGTACGTCATTTACTATTTTATAATATATTACCTATTACCTTTGATTATAAATATAGTTATGATTAAACGAGCAGATTTTTTCGTTATAAGCTTTTATCTAAATTGGATAATTTTGTAATTAGTATTATTCCAGGATAGACCGGAGCAGTTCTTGATAGGTGCCTATCTTAAATTATAAAATTAGTAGTAGATACGACCTAGTTATTACGAGCGAGTGTTTATTTCTAGAGAGATGGTACCTTCTTTAGTTACCAAATTATATATTGTGTTCCTACCACTATCCACCTATCGAGGAGTGTGCATAATTACGTTCTTAATTGTATTTTAAAAAATAGGTACCTATTAAATTGGTAATCGTTTAGTTTCTAATGATACAGGTCACTGAACGCGAAGAAAACATGTTTATGTCTTCTTATTTCAGGTTAACAGCAGATCCTGGAATATTGGCGTGGGGGTTGCAGTCGTCTGGTGGGGTGGAAGGCGGGTGACGGTGCATCGTACTAAAGGGCGGCTGCAGATAAGGCAGCCAAGTCCAGAGCCAGACAGTCAATGTCCCGATGCACTCCCGGAGCGCTCGCCCGCGTTTCCCCTCCCCTCTCGTTACCCCTGTCTTCTCAAGTGATCCAGCAAGATCATGTATCCGGAGCTATCGTCATACGTCAAGTTTTATAATCTTGCATCACATTAAACTTAAACTTACTTACTTAAACTTAATCGGAAAAAATATATTTAAAAGATAAAATATTTAGTACAAAGTCCGCCAACACTCTCTGACGAGTTTCATAAAAACTCAACAGAAATTCGACAATGTTTTGCCTTCCCCATAAGGCATCATCAGGAAACGATAGACTCGCTGTCCGCCTTCGGCACTCCGCAAAAATTCGCAGACGTGTTGCTTCGCCGAGCGCCAAGCAGAAAGTTTTGCTTCTCAGTGTTGTCTTCTTCTTATGGATTTCCGCAAAGTTACGCCTGATTCAATTCATTACTCGGAAAAGCTTTTTGCATTTAGGTGATATAAGTAGGATTATACACCTATGTATATAATATCACAGCAGGACACAGGTCATGTAACTCGTCGTACAGATGACGCATTCTCTGTACCGTATCGTAGCACAATTATTTTAATTTCCTCATAAATTGATATTAAGCACCTACTTACGCGCACAAAATCTCGATGATACAATATTATTGTATTCTCATCCGCATTATACACAATAGGTACTTACAAAGCCTCAAATCAAAACGAATATTAGAAGTAGGTTCCGACTACAAAGACTTGTTTAGGTATCTAATTCATTTGAATCGTGTCGCCTAAAAGCTCCGACACCAGAGTTGGCTAATAGCTCATAACATAACATTTCGAAGAGGAAGAAGAAAGGAAGTGAAGGTAATAAAACTCAAACTCAATAAGCCAAACTCCGGTAGGTAAATAAATAATAAATAAATAAATAATGCCGGACGAAATCACACAGCATCATGTAGCCCCAAACTAAGCAGAGCTTGTATTATGGGAACCATATCATTGTTATACTACATTTTTTTTTGTAAATACATACATATCATACATAGAAAACATCCAGACCCGAGACAAATCTGCAGAACATGCAAACATTTATCCCGCAGCGGGAATCGAACCCGCAACCTACTGCGTCTCAGGCGGACCTTCGCCCGCTGCGCCACAGAGGCTGTCATACATGTATAATACATGTATAATAGGTACTATTGGTATATTAATATACTGGTATAATTGGTAATATTACTTTACTGGTATAACAGGTAGTATTACTATACTGGTATAACTGATAGTGATGTATAAGATGAGCTATATGTAGCGCAGTTTATTAGATTATGATGAGTATAATTGTATTGTATAGTGTTGGCCTTAGTTGAGATCAGCTGGCGCGTAGTTAGCGCATAGCTGATACGTAGCTCGCGCGTAGCTGACGCGTAATCCGCGCGTAGCCAGCGCGCGTGTATCTCGTAACTGGGGAGTAGCTTGCACGTAGCTTTTTCGTAGTCACGCGTTGTCTACGCGTAGCATATACGTAGCTGACACGTAGAATACGCGTAGATTGCGCATTGAGAACTTCCTTAAAATAAACTACTGGGACCGTTTTTATCATTCAAGTTCTTCCTATTCAAAATGAAATATCTATCACTGACATCAAGTACATATCAATGTCAAATATTAGGCCTTCGCGCAGTCCGTGGAGGCTGCGCGCGCGTGTCAAGGCTACGTCCTCGGCCGTGACCGCCGCACCCCGCGGCCTTCGCCCCGCACTGTCACTACAAATTCAACTCAACAGCAGGCTATTTAAGAACTCAAATCGCAGGTACACTTAAACAAGAATGTGATATTGGTTACTAAGTCCTATTATAACCAAAGTTCTCATAAACAATCTAAATGTACAAAGTAAAAGTTCACCAAAAATAAAACAACGGTTGTTATTATGATTTATTTAATATATTTTTAATTTGGTTGAACTTCTTGTCGTATGAGGGTTTTAAGGCCAACCTCTCCTGCACGTGGTGCACCATGCTAACTAACAAACGGGGCTCTGGCGGCCGGGTGATTGCGGCATAGCGCAGCCTAAAACACCGGCACAGCTACATTCCCTGGCTGCCGATGGGCAGCAGCGTCGGCAGTGCAAGAAGCTGTGCCCTGCGATCCCCAACCCGCATGCCCAGACAGACATACAAACAGATTTACTTTCGCATTGATAACAATAGTTATATAGGATAGTTTGGATAGCGTTGTGTATGATGTACGTTTAATCTAAAAATATATGGGCTTAGGCGCAATAAAATAAAGGCAAACAAAGTTATGGGCGGGTCAGCTGGCATTGATACCGCGATATATAATATCCAATAACCTCGTCGCCCGCATAAGGCTAATCTGGGCCGTCGATTCAATACAAAAGTTGGTTGACCACGTTTTCAACTTACTGAACTATGAAGTCAACGAAACTCTAAGAAATGGAAGTTCATGTTGTAATGGTTATATAATTTTACTATTTATGGCCTATTACAAAAACTTTATAATCTAGAACTAAAATAAAAACTATTTTGGAATGTACAAACAAAACCCATTAAAATGACACCTCATTCAATATATTTTCATAAGTTTTTTTTAATGCCCTGTGGAACTCCATATCTTGATGACCCCCTGTCTGATATAACGCATATACTTCACAGTATAAATTGCAAATAAAACCTATCAACCTAGCAAATAGGGATTACGACTGAAAAAATCCTTTTAGTCCGTCTTTTAAATAATCAAAAAATATTGGACACGTATTTTTTCTTTTGTCATCCCCGTTGTATGCAGATTGGCTCAAGAGTTATGCTCGAACAAACATACATACGAACTTACAACCAATACTTTTTGGTGTGTTTCAAAAATTATATATTCTACAAAATAAAAAAACTTCCCAGCAAAAATTGCTAATACAACTTATTCACCTACCAAATTTCATGCAGATTGGATCACCGGTTCGAGAGCTATGCTTGGGCAAACATAAGTACATACTTACAATTCTACCTCTTTATATAATATAATCAGCAAGAATATTACATTACCTACGTTGTTCGATCAATTTCTATTTAAAACCAGTTGCGAAACCAAAAAACGTACATTAAAATTGAAAAACGAAAACTATGAAAGATTCCTTATTGTGCAACTCGTACTAGGGGTACCTACGAGTCAACAAACGGTGTAATATTCCCCAGAATACACGAACAGGAATACACATTAATAGTGTTATGATTTAGTGAATCTACTTTATTGCTTACTCAAGCGTGAAACTTTCACCAAAACACTTCATAAAGAATAATACTACAGACCATCAATATAAGGCGCCACAAAGCAACGCTGAGATGCAAGGGGGTAATAACACGGGGACTATTACCAATGGAGTCTATTTATCATCATCATACAGTCCACTGCTAGACATAGGCCTCCCCTTATGAGCGCCATTGCGTGCTGTCCTTAGCTCGGCGCATCTAGCTTCGTCACTCCACCTGTCGTCCTACACTACGTTTGCCGACGCAGTCTCCACTCAATCTCGTTTACAAAAACGGTTAACGCTTCTTCCGTCTTCGGTAGATACGGCCAACCCATTGCAACTACAGGTTGCTAATTCTCTGACTCTGTGGATATTAAGGTATTATAAAACAAGGAACCCTACCTACATATCAGGAAGATTGGTTGGTAACAAGAGGTATCCAAGTTCAGTAATTCTTATGCCTAACGCCCACTCCGATACATACACGTGCCACGCTGAGGGTTATGACTCGGTGAAGGTCGCGGGTCCCAAACTCCCTGAAATCGAGGCCTCGGCCGTCGACCTCCAAGGAAATCTTCCAGGGCAACCGACCTTGACCTTTTCACGCGCAAGCGCTTTACTATTTACTTAGTACCCTGACCCTGTTATGAAAGGATCTTATGTACAGCCGAATATAATGGTATTACTTATTGGATAAAAATGGTATGGTTGCCAACACACGTCCGTAAAATCTTCTAGTTCAAGATCGATTCAAAACTGCTCTTTGCTTCAAATAACTTATATTGTACTATTTACGGACATTTTAGGACATTTAGGGAGTAATCAAAATTTCAGGTACATTCGTTAATATTTTGTTTGGAAATGCAGATCGGTACGCGTTGTAACGTGGTAAAGTTACTCAGCTTTGCTCAGCGCGGTTGCAAGAAAACACAGCTTCATAATTTTCAAAATCAAAATCAAAATAAGTTTAATCAATGAGCAGATAAAGTACACTTTGAAACGTTTTTTTTTATATTTTAATTTACACCAATTCGTTACGCGCCTATACAGAGAAGAAAGCCCCCGGTGAAGACGGAGACACTTCGGACCTTCTGAAGGCCGGAGGAGCTCCTGTGGTGCAGGAGCTGCAGAACCTCTTCAATACCGTCCTTCACTGTGGGAGAACTCCAAAGGCGTGGAACGAGAGCTTGGTGGTTCTGTTTTTTAAGAAGGGTGATAAGACTCTACTTAAAAACTACAGACCTATTTCGCTCCTGAGCCACGTCTATAAGCTGTTTTCTAGGGTCATAACGAACCGTCTCGCCTGGAATCAGCCCCTGTGTACTATGAGAAGGCTTTTGACCCTGTCGAAGCCTGGGATAGTTGCAGTGCTGCCAAGTGGACTATCGTTATATCGAAGTGTTAAGATGTCTGTACGAAGCTGCCACTATGAGTGTCCGAGTACAGGACCAGCAGTCTAAGCCCATCCAACTGTGCCGAGGAGTGAGACAGGGAGATGTCATATCTCCACAAGCGCGTTGGAGGATATGTTAAAGACGCTGGACTGGAAAGCTATGGGCATAAACATAAACGGCGAGCACATATCACACTTGCGATTCGCTGATGACATAGTCCTAATGGCGGAGTTGCTGGAGGAGCTGCAACAGATGCTGGACGGCCTAGCATCAGCCTCTCGAAAGATAGGTCTCGGCATGAATTCGGACAAGACCAAAGTCATGGTCAATGACCGAATTGATCCGAGTCCTGTCGTCGTTAATGGACACCTTCTTGAAGTTGTTTGGGATTATAGGTACATACCTCAGGCAGATATTGCAGTTGGGTAGAAACAACTTCGAGAAGGAGGCCAAGAGGAGGATTCAGCTGGGTTGGGCAGCATTTGGAAAAATACGTCGAGATTTCTCGTCACCTATACCGTAATGTTTGAAAACGAAAGTTTTCAATCAGTGCGTCCTCCCCGTCATGACATACGGAGTCGAAACGTGGACACTCACAGTACGGCTAGTTTAAAGTCTCTCAGCGAGCTATGGAACGAGCTATGCTCGGAGTTTCTCTGAAGGATAAAATCCGTAACGAGAATATCCGACATAGAACTACTAGAAAGTTGGCGATATAGCTCGTAGAATTAGCAAGCTGCAGTGGGCTGGCCATATCTGCCGAAGAACCGATAACCGTTGGGGTAAACGAGTTCTTGAGTGGAGACCGTGGCTCGGCAAACGTAGTGTAGGACGCCCTCCGGACAGGAGTGACGGTCTGCGAAAGGCTGCTGGTAGAAGCTGAATGCGTCGAGCTCCGGACAGGGCGCAATGGCGCTCATTAGGGGAGGCCTATGTCCAGCAATGGATTGCTATAGGCTGATGATGATGATGATGATCATGATGACGAATATTTTATGTGATATATCCTTTATTGACATGATTTCTACCTTTATTAATTACACTAGCTGACCCGCTCGCAACTACGTTTGCGTTTATCCTCTTTTTTTACGTATGTCCTTTCATGTGAAATGTTTCCCAAGCCCGGTAATTTGTCACGGAACCTTAAATATGAATGGAATGAAAGAAGAACTTGATTATGATTGGTTACCCATACAAACTTTCATCACATAAATCACCCTCTTTAAGTTTCATTTTCGCTAAAAAAAGCAGCAAGTCCTTCTCCAAGGGCCTATGGGTGGGACCTGGAGAACCTTCAGCGCTTTAGGTGTTTATTTATTTTGGTTATAGTCTCTGTGAAAAATCTCAAGTAATTATGTAAAAAAAAAACTTGCTATCCCTTGCTTGCCATGCTTTATATTCAAATATCCAAAACAAATGAATGAAATCGAAATTTCGAATTCTAATCCGATTTAAATAATGTTTCTTATTTGACATTCCAATTTTAAAGAGTATCGCATTGCACCAAGCTTTTAAGGCTCCCCCACACAGGTGTGTTATTATCGGCGATAATATTGCATGCGTTATTGCGATAATGCGTTCCAATTCCTTGCACATAATTTCGTTATCGCAGCAGTATGTAACTTTTTAGCCGTCCTAATACATAATGTACTAAAATTCTACAGATCTCACACTACGTGCAACTATCAAAGTCATTGAAAATGTAATTTATAAATAAAGGACACGATAAAATTTGACTATAATGTACTGACAAAAAAGTGAACGGAGCGCAAAGTGGCTTTGCGCGGAAAGGTCCTTCTACTGCCTACAGTTTTTGTCCGTCTGCCTCCTAAGATGCCTCAAGTTGTAGCTTAATTCAAACTCGAGATGTAATTTTTTCCGTTTCTTGAATAGCGAGTTAAAAAAAAGTAATTGGGAAATTCTCGATCCAGAAAACTGTTGAATTTTGACAAATTTGGAAAAATATCAAAAAGTTACCATCCGATTTTGGAAATTCAAATGGCACTTTGAAGCCCTCCGGCAGACGCAAATACTGAGATAATTATGATTGATTATTTTATTCACCTAAACATCTTTTTTAATGCATCTGACGAATTTACTTTCAGAGTTTCAAAAATGTGACGAATTCACTTTGTGGCAAATGTACAACAACCCCTCTCATATCTTTGAAACTACAGGCAAATGTCAGAATTTCATGAATTGGGGCACTATACTCGATCAGAAAAACTTAAACATTTTCAATATTTACGCATGCGATATTGCGATATATTCTGTTATATTGTCTGATATTATCGCCGATAATAACGTACCTAGGCCCACGCACCTGTGTGTCCTTTATGTGAGCCTGAGAGTATGAGGAGCCTTTATGTGAGAACAACGTTTTTTGAATAAATTTGGAATGAGTTTTCAAATACGACAGTGTCAAAATAAAATGGCATAACTAACATGTGTCACTAAGGAGTATTGATATCAACTTCAATGCAAATCACCCCTAAAATAACTTTCTAACCCTTTCTAACCCAGTTAGGCGATAAATTTCAATAATATACGAAACACGTATTTCATCAATTTTGTTAAACAATGTTTATGCAAAATTTGAAGTAGATTGGACCAAGGAATCACGTTGTTCCATATAAACTTTGCCACCATTTTTCACCCCCTTAGGGGGTGGAATTCCGGAAAATCCTTTCTTATCGGATGCCTACGTCATACAAAGAATACATCCTCCAAGTTTCAGTTTTCTACGATCAGCGATTTAGGCTGTGCGTTGATCCGTCAGTCATTCAGGACAAATGATTTTATATGTATAGACTAGAGGTTGGGTGGTGCGCGAGCTGCACGCAGCTCGCGGTTTTGGCGTGCATTATAAAGCTATATGACAGGATTTTGAAGTGAAAGAAGCAATCAAAGAGGATATCGAAGTTGAAGAAGCAATCAAAAAAGTTAACTGATGTGGAAGAAACAATCAAAAAGGATAACCAAGAGGATGATGCTATAAGAGATGATATTGATGTAAAAGAAGCAATCAAAGAAGATATCGAAGTAGTGGATGCTAATCAAGAGGATATTGATGTAAATGGAGCAATCAAAGAAGATATCGAAGTGGAAGATTCTATCGATGAAATCGAAATCGAAATCGAAACCACCACCCTACCACCCTACAACTACCCTAAACCTACCCTACAACTACCCTACACCTACCCTACAACTACCCTAACCTACTCTACAGCTACGCTACAACTACCCTACACCTACCCTACAACTACCCTACACCTACCCTACAACTACCCTACAACTACCCTACACCTACCCTACACCTACCCTACAACTACCCTACACCTACCCTACAACTACCCTACACCTACCCTACACCTACCCTTAAACTACCCTACAACTACCCTACACCTACCCTACAACTACCCTACAACTACCTTCCATCTACCCTACACCTACCCTACAACTACCCTACACCTACACCTTCACCTCACCTACACTAAATATCTATACGATTCCACCAAACATCGACACATGTCATTAAAGTAAAGAAAAAAAAGTTTTGTATGAAGGGGTGAAAATTTTGTATGGGATAATTTTTTTTTTGTATGGGACCCCAATTTTTTTTGTCGGATCCTTTAATTAAAAAACACCCTGAGTATTATTAGTTCGAGCGCGAACCCTCTACGACCTATAGTTTCCGAGATACATGGGGGGGTGGGGGTGAAAGGGGGTGAAAAGGGGAAATGTCAGATTTTTCCTGAGGTCGCCCCCACTCCCTCTATACGAATCCATCAAAAATTTCAACCCTACGAGGTGGCATCTGGGAGAACAATCATGTCAATCAGTGAGTGAGTCAGTCAGTGGTAATCGAGCTATATATAATATAACTAGAGGTTGGGTGGTGCGCGAGCTGCACGCAGCTCGCGGTTTTGGCTTGCATTGTAAAGCTATAAGAACGGATTTTGAAGTGAAAGAAGCCATTAATAAGGATATCGAAGTAGGAGAAGCAATCGATGAGGATTATGGAGTGGAAGAAAAAATCAAAGAGAATATCGAAGTTGTAGAAGCAATAAAACAAATTAACTGATGTGAAAGAAACAATCGAAAAGGATAACCAAGAGGATGATGCTATAACAGAGGATATTGATGTAAGAGAAGCAATCAAAGAGGATACCGAAGAGGAAGAAGAAATTAAAAGGATATCGAAGAGAAAAAAATGAAATGAAAATGAATGAGAAATGTGGATGAATCAATCGAAGAGATTTTCGATGTGAAAGAAGCAATCAAGTAGGATATCGAAGAGGAAGAAGAAATCAAAAGTATATCGAAAAGAAAAAAAAAATCAAACAGGATATCGTTGGTAAAATCGAAATCGAAATCGAAATCGAAATCGAAATCGAAATCGAAATCGAAATCGAAATCGAAATCGAAATCGAAATCGAAATCGAAATCGAAATCGAAATCGAAATCGAAATCGAAATCGAAATCGAAATCGAAATCGAAATCGAAATCGAAATCGAAATCGAAATCGAAATCGAAATCGAAATCGAAATCGAAATCGAAATCGAAATCGAAATCGAAATCGAAATCGAAATCGAAATCGAAATCGAAATCGAAATCGAAATCGAAATCGAAATCGAAATCGAAATCGAAATCGAAATCGAAATCGAAATCGAAATCGAAATCGAAATCGAAATCGAAATCGAAATCGAAATCGAAATCGAAATCGAAATCGAAATCGAAATCGAAATCGAAATCGAAATCGAAATCGAAATCGCCTACACCTACCCTACAACTACCCTACACCTACCCTACAACTACCCTACAACTACCCTACAACTACCCTACACTTACCCTACAACTGCCCTACAACTACCCTACACCTACCCTACAACTACCCTACAACTACCCTACAACTACCCTACAACTACCCTACACCTACCATACAACTACCCTACAACTACCATACACCAACCCTACACCTACCCTACAACTACCCTACACCTACCCTACAACTACCTTACAACTACCCTACAACTACCCTTCACCTACCCTACACCTACCCTACACCTACCCTACACCTACCCTACAACTACCCTACAACTACCATACACCTACACCTTCACCTAACCTACACTAAATATCTATACGATTCCACCAAACATCGACACATGTCATTAAAGTAAAGAAAAAAAAGTTTTGTATGAGGGGGTGAAAATTTTGTATGGGACTATTTTTTTTTTGTATGGAACCCTAATTTTTTTTTTCGAATCCTTACATAAAAATAAACCCTGAGCAACATTAGTTTGAGCGCGAACCCTCTACGACCTATAGTTTCCGAGATACATGGGGGGTGGGGGTGAAAGGGGGTGAAAAGGGGAAAAGTCGGATTTTTCCTGAACTCACCCCCACTCCCTCTATACGATTCCATCAAAAATTTTAACCCTACGAGGTGGCATCTGGGAGAACAATCATGTCAATGAGTGAGTGAGTCAGTCAATGGTAATCCAGTTATATATAGTATAATAACTAGAGGTTGGGTGGTGCGCGAGCTGCACGCAGCTCGCGGTTTATGTTTTTAATTATAAAGCAATCAGAGAGGGTTTCGAAGAAGAAGAAGCAATCAACGATGCTATCGAAGAGAAAGATGCAATCAAAGCGGATAGCGAATTGAAAGATGTTATCAAAGACGATATCGATGTAGAGGAAGCAATCATAGAAGATATCTTTGTGGGAGAAGCAATCAATGAGGATATCAAAATCGAAGATACTATAAAAGAGGATATTGATGTAAAACAAGCAATCAAAGTTGATATTGATCTGGAAGAAGTATCAAAGAGGATATCGACAAAGACATAAAAGACAAAAAAGACAGAAAATACAAAATAGACAAAATAGACAAAAAAGACAAAATAGACAAAATAGACAAAATAGACAAAATAGACAAAAAAGACAAAATAGACAAAATAGACAAAATAGACAAAAAGACAAAATAGACAAAATAGACAAAATAGACAAAATAGACAAAATAGACAAAATAGACAAAAAAGACAAAATAGACAAAATCGACAAAATAGACAAAATAGACAAAATAGACAAAATAGACAAAATAGACAAAATAGACAAAATAGACAAAATAGACAAAATAGACAAAATAGACAACATAGACAAAATAGACAAAATAGACAAAATAGACAAAATAGACAAAAAGACAAAATAGACAAAAAGACAAAATAGACAAAAAAGACAAATAAGACAAAAAAGACAAAAAAGACAATAAAGACAAAAAAGACGAAATAGACAAAAAAGACAAAATAGACAAAAATGACAAAAAAGACAAAAAAGACAAAAAGGACAAAAAGGACTTAAAAGACAAAAGACACCACCTACCCCTAAACACTTCACTAAATATCTATACGATTCCATCTGGGAGAACAACCGTGTGATCGACGAAAAGAAAAAATATGCTAAAATTGAGGATATTGATGTAAGAGAAGCAATCAAATCGAAATCGAAACCGAAATCGAAATCGAAATCGAAATCGAAATCGAAATCGAAATCGAAATCGAAATCGAAATCGAAATCGAAATCGAAATCGAAATCGAAATCGAATTCGAAATCGAAATCGAAATCGAAATCGAAATCGAATCGAAATCGAAATCGAAATCGAAACCGAAACAGAAATCGAAATCGAAATCGAAATCAAAATCGACCAACAACTACCCTACACCTACCCTACAGCTACTCTACAGCTACGCTACACCTACCATACACCTACCCTACAACTACCCTACAACTACCCTACACCTACCCTACAACTACCCTACACCTATCCTACACCTACCCTACAACTACCCTACACCTACCCTACACCTACCCTACAACTACCCTACAACTACCCTACAATTACCCTACACCTACCCTACAACTACTCTACAACTACCCTACACCTACCCTACAACTACCCTACAACTACCCTACACCTACCCTACACCTACCCTACACCTACCCTACAACTACCCTACACCTACCCTACAACTACCCTACAACTACCCTACACCTACCCTACAACTACCCTACAACTACCCTACACCTACCCTACAACTACCCTACAACTACCCTACAACTACCCTACACCTACCCTACAACTACCCTACAACTACCCTACACCTACACCTTCACCTAACCTACACTAAATATCTATACGATTCCACCAAACATCGACACATGTTATTAAAGTAAAGAAAAAAAAGTTTTGTATGAGGGGGTGAAAATTTTGTATGGGATAATTTTTTTTTTGTATGGAACCCTAATTTTTTTTTTCGGATCTTTATATTAAAAAGCACTCTGAGCAATATTAGTTTGAGCGCAAACCCTCTACGACCTATAGTTTCCGATATACATGGGGGGTGGGGGTGAAAGGGGGTGAAAAGGGGAAATGTCAGATTTTTCCTGAGGTCGCCCCCACTCCCTCTATACGATTCCACCAAAAATTTTAACCCTACGAGGTGGCATCTGGGAGAACAATCATGTCAGTGAGTGAGTGAGTCAGTGGTAATCGAGCTATATATAGTATAATAATCGAGCTATATATAATATAATAACAAGTACCAGTAACAAGTAACAAGTACAAGAAGTGAAAGAAGCAATCAAAAATGTTAACTGATGTGGAAAAAACAATCAAAATGGATAAACAAGAGGATGATGCTATAAGAGATGACATTGATGCAAAAGAAGCAATCAAAGAAGATATCGAAGTGGTAGAAGCTTATCAAGAGGATATTGATGTAAAAGAAGCAATCAAAGAAGACATCGAAATGGAAGATGCTATAAGAGATGATATTGATGTCAAAAGAGCAATCAAAGAAGACATCGAAATGGAAGATGCTATAAAGAGATGATATTGATGTCAAAAGAGCAATCAAAGAAGATATCGAAGTGGTAAATGCTATAAAAGAGGATATCGATGTAAAAGAAGCAATCAAATCGAAATCGAAATCGAAATCGAAATCGAAATCGAAATCGAAATCGAAATCGAAATCGAAATCGAAATCGAAATCGAAATCGAAATCGAAATCGAAATCGAAATCGAAATCGAAATCGAAATCGAAATCGAAATCGAAATCGAAATCGAAATCGAAATCGAAATCGAAATCGAAATCGAAATCGAAATCGAAATCGAAATCGAAATCGAAATCGAAATCGAAATCGAAATCGAAATCGAAATCGAAATCGAAATCGAAATCGAAATCGAAATCGAAATCGAAATCGAAATCGAAATCGAAATCGAAATCGAAATCGAAATCGAAATCGAAATCGAAATCGAAATCGAAATCGAAATCGAAATCGAAATCGAAATCGAAATCAAAATCGAAATCGACCAACAACTACCCTACACCTACCCTACACCTATCCTACAACTACCCTACAACTACCCTACACCTACCCTACACCTACCCTACAACTACCCTACAACTACCCTACAACTACCCTACAACTACCCTACAACTACCCTACACCTCCCTACAACTACCCTACACCTACCCTACAACTACCCTACACCTACCCTACAACTACCCTACAACTACCCTACAAGTACCCTACAACTACCCTACAACTACCCTACACCTAACCTACAACTACCCTACAACTACCCTACAACTACCCTACACCTAACCTACAACTACCCTACAACTACCCTACAACTACCCTACAACTACCCTACACCTACACCTTCACCTAACCTACACTAAATATCTATACGATTCCACATGTCATTAAAGTAAAGAAAAAAAAGTTTTGTATGAAGGGGTGAAAATTTTGTATGGGATATTTTTTTTTTGTATGGAACCCTAATATTTTTTTTCGGATCTTTATATTAAAAAGCACCCTGACCAATATTAGTTTGAGCGCGAACCCTCTACGACCTATAGTTTCCGAGATACATGGGGGGTGGGGGTGAAAGGGGGTGAAAAGTGGAAATGTCAGATTTTTCCTGAGGTCGCCCCCACTCCCTCTATACAAATCCACCAAAAATTTTAACCCTACGAGGTGGCATCTGGGAGAACAATCATGTCAATCAGTGAATCAGTCAGTGAGTCAGTCAGTGGTAATCGAGCTATATATAGTATAACTAGAGGTTGGGTGGTGCGCGAGCTGCACGCAGCTCGCGGTTTATGTTTGCATTGTAAAGCTATTAGAGAGGATTTTGAAGTGTAAGAAGCAATCAAAGAGGTAAATGAAGTTGAAGAAGCAAACAAGGAGAACATCAAAGTAAAAGACGCTATCAAAGAGGATATCGATGTTAAAAAATCAATCAAAGAAGATATCTGATATAGGAGAAGCAATCAAAAAGTATATCGAAGAGGAAGAACTAATAAAAGAGGATATCAATGTAAAAGAATCAATAAAAGAGAATATTGATGAAAAAGAAGCAATCAAAGAAGATATCGATGTAGGAGTAGCAATCAAAGATAATATCGAAGAGGAAGAAGCAATCAACGATGATATCGAAGAGAATGATGTAATCAAAGCGGATACCGAAGTGAAAGATTTTATTAAATACGATATCGATGTAAAAGAAGCAATCAAAAAGGATATCGATGTTAAAGTAGCACTCAAAGAGGATATCGATGTGAAAGAAGCAAACAAAGAGGATATCGAAAAGGAGGAAGCAATCAAAGAGGATGTCGATATTAAATAATTAATCAAAGAATATCGATTTGTCCAAAAACTAAAATGAAAATAAAAAAAATAACCAAACACCGTAAAAGTTTTGCATGCGTATCTCTTTCCGTTTAGAAGATACATGTTGTTCAAAATTTTGTAAGAACAGACAGACAAAAAAGACAAAAAATACAAAAAAGACAAAAAAGACAAATAAGACAAAAAAGACAAATAAGACAAAAAAGACAAAAAAGACAAAAAAGACAAAAAAGACAAAAAAGACAAATAAGACAAAAAAGACAAAAAAAAACAAAAAAGACAAAAAAGACAAATAAGACAAAAAAGACAAATAAGACAAAAAAGACAAAAAAGACAAAAAAGACAAAAAAGACAAAAAAGACAAATAAGACAAAAAAGACAAAAAGACAAAAAAGACAAAAAAGACAAAAAAGACAAAAAAGACAAAAAAGACAAAAAAGACAAAAAAGACAAAAAAGACAAAAAAGACAAAAAAGACAAAATAGACAAAATAGACAAAATAGACAAAATAGACAAAAAAGACAAAAAAGACAAAAAAGACAAAAAAGACAAAAAAGACAAAAAAGACAAAAAAGACAAAAAAGACAAAAAAGACAAAGACAAAAAAGACAAAAAAGACAAAAAAGACAAAAAAGACAAAAAAGACAAAAAAGACAAAAAAGACAAAAAAGACAAAAAAGACAAAATAGACAAAAAAGACAAAATAGACAAAATAGACAAAATAGACAAAATAGACAAAATAGACAAAATAGACAAAATAGACAAAATAGACAAAATAGACAAAATAGACAAAATAGACAAAATAGACAAAATAGACAAAATAGACAAAATAGACAAAATAGACAAAATAGACAAAATAGACAAAATAGACAAAATAGACAAAATAGACAAAATAGACAAAATATACAAAATAGACAAAATAGACAAAATAGACAAAATAGACAAAATAGACAAAATAGACAAAATAGACAAAATAGACAAAATAGACAAAATAGACAAAATAGACAAAATAGACAAAATAGACAAAATAGACAAAATAGACAAAATAGACAAAATAGACAAAATAGACAAAATAGACAAAATAGACAAAATAGACAAAATAGACAAAATAGACAAAATAGACAAAATAGACAAAATAGACAAAATAGACAAAATAGACAAAATAGACAAAATAGACAAAATAGACAAAATAGACAAAATAGACAAAATAGACAAAATAGACAAAATAGACAAAATAGACAAAATAGACAAAATAGACAAAATAGACAAAATAGACAAAATAGACAAAATAGACAAAATAGACAAAATAGACAAAATAGACAAAAAGGATAAAAGGGACAAAAAGGACAAAAAAGACTAAAACGACTTAAAAGACAAAAGACACCACACCCCTACCCCTAAACACTTCACTAAATATCTATACGATTCCATCTGGGAGAACAACCGTGTGATCGACCAAAAGAAAAAAAAAATTGTATGAAGGGGTGAAAATTTTGTATGGGATAATTTTTTTTATGTGTGGGACCCCAATTTTTTTTGTCGGATCCTTTTATTAAAATGCACCCTTAACAACATTAGTTTGAGCGCGAACCCTCTACGACCTATAGTTTCCGAGATACATGGGGGGTGGGGGTGAAAGGGGGTGAAAAGGGGAAATGTCAGATTTTTCCTGAGGTCGCCCCCACTCCCTCTATACGAATCTACCAAAAATTTTAACCCTACGAGGTGGCATCTGGGAGAACAATCATGTCAGTGAGTCAGTGAGTGGTAGTTTAGCTATATATAATATAATAACTAGAGGTTGGGTGGTGCGCGAGCTGCACGCAGCTCGCGGTTTTGTTGTTGCATTGAAGAGCTATCAAAGAGGATTTTGAAGTGTAAGAAGCAATTAAAAAAGTTATCCAAGTAGAAGAAGCAATCGATGAGGATTTAGAAGTGAAAGAAGCAATCTAAAAGGACATTGAAATAGAAGATGCTAAAATTGAGGATATTGATGTAAGAGAAGCAATCAAAAAGAATATCGATGGTAAAGAATCAATCAAAGAGAATATCTAAGAGGATGATGCTATAACAGAGGATATTGATGATAGAGAAATCGAAGACAAAAATCGAAATTGAAATCGAAATCGAAATCGAAATCGAAATCGAAATCGAAATCGAAATCGAAATCGAAATCGAAATCGAAATCGAAATCGAAATCGAAATCGAAATCGAAATCGAAATCGAAATCGAAATCGAAATCGAAATCGAAATCGAAATCGAAATCGAAATCGAAATCGAAATCGAAATCGAAATCGAAATCGAAATCGAAATCGAAATCGAAATCGAAATCGAAATCGAAATCGAAATCGAAATCGAAATCGAAATCGAAATCGAAATCGAAATCGAAATCGAAATCGAAATCGAAATCGAAATCGAAATCGAAATCGAAATCGAAATCGAAATCGAAATCGAAATCGAAATCGAAATCGAAATCGAAATCGAAATCGAAATCGAAATCGAAATCGAAATCGAAATCGAAATCGAAATCGAAATCGAAACCGAAACCGAAACCGAAACCGAAACCGAAACCGAAATCGAAATCGACCAACAACTACCCTACACCTACCCTACAGCTACTCTACAGCTACTCTACAGCTACGCTACAACTACCCTACACCTACCCTACAACTACCCTACAACTACCCTACACCTACCCTACACCTACCCCACAACTACCCTACAACTACCTTACACCTACCCTACAACTACCCTACACCTATCCTACACCTACCCTACAACTACCCTACACCTACCCTACACCTACCCTACAACTACCCTACAACTACCCTACAATTACTCTACACCTACCCTACAACTACCCTACAACTACCCTACACCTACCCTACACCTACCCTACAACTACCCTACAACTACCCTACACCTACCCTACACCTACCCTACACCTACCCTACAACTACCCTACACCTACCCTACAACTACCCTTCAACTACCCTACAACTACCCTACACCTACCCTACAACTACTCTACACCTACCCTACACCTACTCTACACCTACTCTACACCTACTCTACACCTACCCTACACCTACTCTACACCTACCCAACACCTACTCTACACCTACTCTACACCTACCCTACACCTACTCTACACCTACCCAACACCTACCCTACACCCTACACTAAATATCTATACGATTCCATCTGGGAGAACAACCGGGTGATCGACGAAAAGAAAAAAAAAAGTTTTGTATGAGGGTGTGAAAATTTTGTATGGGACTATTTTTTTTTTGTATGGAACCCTAATTTTTTTTTTCGAATCCTTATATATAAATAAACCCTGAGCAACATTAGTTTGAGCGCGAACCCTCTACGACTTATAGTTTCCGAGATACATGGGGGGTGGGGGTGAAAGGGGGTGAAAAGGGGAAATGTCAGATTTTTCCTGAGGTCGCCCCCACTCCCTCTATACGAATCCACCAAAAATTTCAACCCTACGAGGTTGCATCTGGGAGAACAATCATGTCAATCAGTCAGTCAGTGAGTCAGTGGTAATCGAGCTATATATAGTACTAGAGGTTGGGTGGTGCGCGAGCTGCAAGCAGCTCGCGGTTTTGGCTTGCATTGTAAAGCTATAAGACAGGATTTTGAAGTGAAAGAAGCAATTAATAAGGATATCGAAGTAGGAGAAGCCATCGATGAGGATTTAGAAGTGGAAGAAGCAATCAAAAATGTTTACTGATGTGGAAGAAACAATCAAAAAGGATAACCAAGAGGATGATGCTTTAAGAGATGATATTGATGTTAAAGAAGCAATCAAAGAAGATATCGAAGTGGTAGATGCTAATCAAGAGGATATTGATGTAAAAGGAAAATCAAAGAAGATATCGAAGTGGTAAATGCTATAAAAGAGGATATCGATGTAAAAGAAGCATTAAAAACGAAATCGAAATCGAAATCGACCAACAACTACCCTACAACTACCCTACACCTACTCTACAGCTACGCTACAACTACCCTACACCTACCATACACCTACCCTACACCTACACTACAACTACCCTACACTTACCCTACATCCACCCTACAACTACCCTACAACTACCCTACAACTACCCTACACCTACCCTACAACTACCCTGCAACTACCCTACAACTACCCTACACCTACCCTACACCTACCCTACACCTACCCTACAACTACCCTACACCTACCCTACACCTACCCTACACCTACCCTACAACAACCCTACACCTACCCTACATCTACCCTACAACTACCCAAACCCTACCCCTACCCCTACACCTACACTTCACTAAATATCTATACGATTCCACAAAACAAAAGAAAAAAAAAGTTTTTTATGAGGGGGTGAAAATTTTGTATGGGATAATTTTTTTTTTGTATGGAACCCTAATTTATTTTTTCGGATCCTTATATTAAAAAGCACCCTGAGCAACATTAGTTTGAGCGCGAACCCTCTACGACCTATAGTTTCCGAGATACATGGGGGGTGGGGGTGAAAGGGGGTGAAAAGGGGAAATGTCAGATTTTTCCTGAGGTCGCCCCCACTCCCTCTATACGAATCCATCAAAAATTTCAACCCTACGAGGTGGCATCTGGGAGAACAATTCTGTCAGTCAGTGAGTGAGTGCTAGAGGTTGGGTGGTGCGCGAGCTGCACGCAGCTCGCGGTTTATGTTTTAGTTAGTAAAGCTATAAGAAAGGGTTTCGAAGAGGAAAATACAATCAAAGAAGATATCGATGTGGGAGAAGCAATAAACGATGATATCAAAGAAGAAAAAGCAATCGAAATCGAAATCGAAATCGAAATCGAAATCGAAATCGAAATCGAAATCGAAATCGAAATCGAAATCGAAATCGAAATCGAAATCGAAATCGAAATCGAAATCGAAATCGAAATCGAAATCGAAATCGAAATCGAAATCGAAAACGAAAACGAAACCGAAACCGAAAACGAAAACGAAAACGAAACCAAAACCGAAACCGAAACCGAAACCGAAACCGAAACCGAAAACGAAAACCAAAACCAACACGTACCCTACACCTACCCTACAACTACTCTACAACTACCCTACACCTACCCTACACCTACCCTACACCTACCCTACAACTACCCTACAACTACGCCACAACTACCCTACAACTACCCTACACCTACCCTACAACTACCCTACAACTACCCTACAACTACCCTACACCTACCCCACAACTACCCTACAACTACCCTACACCTACCCTACAACTACCATACAACTACCCTACACCTACCCTACACATACCCTACAACTACCCTACAACTACCCTACACCTACACCTTCACCTAACCTACACTAAATATCTATACGATTCCACCAAACATCGACACATGTCATTAAAGTAAAGAAAAATAAGTTTTGTATGAAGGGGTGAAAATTTTGTATGGGATAATATTTTTTTTGTATGGAACCCTAATTTTTTTTTTCGGATCCTTATATTAAAATGAACCCTGAGCAACATTAGTTTGAGCGCGAACCCTCTACGACCTATAGTTTCCGAGATACATGGGGGATGGGGGTGAAAGGGGATGAAAAGTGGAAATGTCAGATTTTTCCTGAGGTCGCCCCCACTCCCTCTATACAAATCCACCAAAAATTTTAACCCTACGAGGTGGCATCTGGGAGAACAATCATGTCAATCAGTGAATCAGTCAGTGAGTCAGTCAGTGGTAATCGAGCTATATATAGTATAACTAGAGGTTGGGTGGTGCGCGAGCTGCACGCAGCTCGCGGTTTTGGCGTTCATTATAAAGCTTTATGACAGGATTTTGAAGTGAAAGAAGCAATCAAAGAGGATATCGAAGTTGAAGAAGCAATCAAAAAAGTTAACTGATGTGGAAGAACCAATCAAAAAGGGTAACCAAGAGGATGATGCTATAAGAGATGATATTGATGTAAAAGAAGCAATCAAAAAAGGTAACCAAGAGGATGATGCTATAAGAGATAATATTGATGTAAAAGAAGCAATCAAAGAAGATATCGAAGTTGTGGATGCTAATCAAGAGGATATTGATGTAAAAGGAATAATCAAAGAAGATATCGAAGTGGAAGATGCTATAAGAGATGATATTGATGTCAAAGGAGCAATCAAAGACAATATCAAAGTGGTAAATGCTACATAACAGGATTTCGATGTAAAAGAAGCAATCGAAATCGAAATCAAAATCGAAATCGAAAATTTGAGTAATTTGAGAAATTTGAGAAAACCACCTAATCAACACCTTCCTTGATATTCACAATATATTCGAGATATTTGCGAGATATTCAAGATTTTTATGAGATGTTTGAGATATTCACGAGATTTTCGAAACATTCACGAGATATTCAAGATATTTGCAATTTACTCGAAATATTCGCAATATATTTGAGATATTTCTGTGATATTCAAGATATAAGCGAGATATTTACGAGATATTCATGAAATATTTGAGTTATTCGCGAGATATTCAAGATTATCTCGAGATACCCGAAATATTCGCGTGGTATTCGAGATAACCGCGAGATATTCAAGAAATTCTCAAGATATTCGACATATTCACGAGATATTCGAGTAATTCACGAGATATTCAAGGTTTTCGCGAGATACCCGATATATACGCAATAAATTCGAGATTTTCGCGTGATATTCCAGATATTCACGTGATATTCGAGATATTCGTGAAATATTCAAGATATAAGCGTGACACTCGCAAGATATTCGAGATATTCGCGTGATATTCGAGATATTCACGTGATATTCGAGACACTCGTGAAATATTCAAGATATAAGCGTGACACTCGCAAGATATTCGAGATATTCGCGTGACATTTGATATTTTCGAGAGATATCAAAGATATTCACGAGATTTTTGAGTTATTCGTGAGATATTCAAGATAATCGAGTGATACCCAAAATATTCGCAATTAGTTCGAGATATTTGATATATTCGCAAGATATTCGATTCGCGAAGATATTCGCGAGATATTCGCTATATATAATCGGAATCAAAATCGAAAACCAACACCTACCTTACACCTACTCTTCACCTAACCTACATCTACACTACACCTACTCTACACCTACCCTACGCCTACCCTACACCTACCCTACACCTACACTACACCTACCCTACACCTACCCTACAACTACCCTATAACTACCCTACAACTACCCTACAACTACCCTACAACTACCCTACAACTACCCTACACCTACCCTACACCTACCCTACAACTACCCTACAACTACCCTACACCTACCCTACAACTACCCTACAACTACCCTACACTTACCCTACAACTACCCTACAACTACCCTACAACTACCCTACAACTACCCTACACCTACCCTACAACTACCCTACAACTACCCTACAACTACCCTACACCTACCCTACAACTACCCTACACCTACCCTACAACTACCCTACAACTACCCTACACCTACCCTACAACTACCCTACACCTACCCTACCATTACCCTACCACTGACCTTCCACTACCCTACACTTACCCAACACCTACACCTACACCACACTTTATATCTAAACGATTCCACAAAACAAAGAAAAAAAAAGTTTTGTATGAAGGGGTGAAAAATTTGTATGGGATATTTTTTTTTTGTATGGGACCCCTAATTTTTTTTTCGGATCCTTATATTAAAATGCACCCTGAGCATTATTAGTTTGAGCGCGAACCCTCTACGACCTATAGTTTCCGAGATACATTGGGGGTGGGGGTGAAAGGGGGTGAAAAGTGGAAATGTCAGATTTTTCCTGAGGTCGCCCCCACTCCCTCTATACAAATCCACCAAAAATTTTAACCCTACGAGGTGGCATCTGGGAGAACAATCATGTCAGTCAGTCAGTCAGTGGTAATCGAGCTATATATAATATAACTAGAGGTTGGGTGGTGCGCGAGCTGCACGCAGCTCGCGGTTTTGGTGTTGCATTGAAGAGCTATCAAAGAGGATTTTGAAGTGTAAGAAGCAATCAAAGAAGATATCAAAGTGGCGGATGCTAATCAAGAGGATATTGATGTAAAAGAAGCAATCAAAGAAGATATCGAAGTGAAAGATGCTATAAGAGATGATATTGATGTAAAAGGAGCAATCAAAGAAGATATCAAAGTGGTAAATGCTATATAAGAGGATTTCGATGTAAAAGAAGCAATCGAAATCGAAATCGAAATCGAAATCGAAATCGAAATCGAAATCGAAATCGAAATCGAAATCGAAATCGAAATCGAAATCGAAATCGAAATCGAAATCGAAATCGAAATCGAAATCGAAATCGAAATCGAAATCGAAATCGAAATCGAAATCGAAATCGAAATCGAAATCGAAATCGAAATCGAAATCGAAATCGAAATCGAAATCGAAATCGAAATCGAAATCGAAATCGAAATCCAACAACTACTCTACTTACACCTACCCTACAACTACTCTACAGCTACGCTACAACTACCTTACACCTACCCTACACCTACCATACACCTACCCTATACCTACCCTACAACTACCCTACACCTACCCTACATCTACACTACAACTACCCTACAACTACCCTACAACTACCCTACAACTACCCTACACCTACCCTACAACTACTCTACAGCTACGCTACAACTACCCTACACCTACCCTACACCTACCATAAACCTACCCTACAACTACCCTACAACTACCCTACACCTACCCTACACCTACCCTACAACTACCCTACAACTACCCTACACCTACCCTACAACTACCCTACAATTACCCTACACCTACCCTACACCTACCCTACAACTACCCTACAACTACCCTACAACTACCCTACAACTACCCTACACCTACACTACACCTAACCTACACCTACCCTACAACTACCCTACATCTATCCTACACCTACCCTACACCTACACTACAACTACCCTACAACTACCCTACAACTACCCTATAACTACCCTACACCTACACCTTCACCTAACCTACACTAAATATCTATACGATTCCACAAAAAATCGACACATGTCATTAAAGTAAAGAAAAAAAAGTTTTGTATGAAGGGGTGAAAATTTTGTATGGGATAATTTTTATTTTGTATGGAACCCTAATTTTTTTTTTCGGATCCTTATTTTAAAAAGCACCCTGAGCAACATTAGTTTGAGCGCGAACCCTCTACGACCTATAGTTTCCGAGATACATGGGGGGTGGGGGTGAAAGGGGGTGAAAAGTGGAAATGTCAGATTTTTCCTGAGGTCGCCCCCACTCCCTCTATACAAATCCACCAAAAATTTTAACCCTACGAGGTGGCATCTGGGAGAACAATCATGTCAATCAGTGAATCAGTCAGTGAGTCAGTCAGTGGTAATCGAACTATATATAGTATAATAACTAGAGGTTGGGTGGTGCGCGAGCTGCACGCAGCTCGCGGTTTTGGTGTTACATTGAAGAGCTATCAAAGAGGATTTTGAAGTGTAAGAAGCAATTTAAAAAGTTATCCAAGTAGAAGGAGCAATCGATGAGGATTCAGAAGTGAAAGAAGCAATCTAAGAGGACATTGAAATAGAAGATGCTAAAATTGAGGATATTGATGTAAGAGAAGCAATCAAAAAGAATATCGATGGTAAACAATCAATCAAAGAGCATATCTAAGAGGATGATGCTATAACAGAGGATATTGATGAAAGAGAAATCGAAGACAAAAATCGAAATTGAAATCGAAATCGAAATCGAAATCGAAATCGAAATCGAAATCGAAATCGAAATCGAAATCGAAATCGAAATCGAAATCGAAATCGAAATCGAAATCGAAATCGAAATCGAAATCGAAATCGAAATCGAAATCGAAATCGAAATCGAAATCGAAATCGAAATCGAAATCGAAATCGAAATCGAAATCGAAATCGAAATCGAAATCGAAATCGAAATCGAAATCGAAATCGAAATCGAAATCGAAATCGAAATCGAAATCGAAATCGAAATCGAAATCGAAATCGAAATCGAAATCGAAGACAAAAATCGAAATTGAAATCGAAATCGAAATCGAAATCGAAATCGAAATCGAAATCGAAATACCCTAAATCTACCCTACACCTACCCTACCACTACCCTACCGCTACCCCACCACTACGCCACCACTACCCCACCACTACCCCACCACTACCCCACCACTACCCCACCACTACCCTACCACTACCCAACACCTACCCAACACCTACCCTATACCTACCCTACACCTACTCTACAACTACCCTACACCTACCCTACAACTACCCTACACCTACCCTACAGCTACCTACCCTACAACTACCCTACAACTACCCTACACCTACCCTACAACTACCCTACACCTACCCTACAACTATCCCACACTTACCCTACACCTACCCTACAACTACCCTACACCTACCCTACAACTACTCTACAACTACCCTACACCTACCCTACACCTACCCTACACCTACTCTACACCTACTCAACACCTACTCTACACCTACTCTACACCTACTCTACACCTACCCTACACCTACTCTACACCTACCCTACACCCACTCTACAACTACCCTACAACTACCCTACACCTACCCTACACCTACCCTACACCTACCCTACACCTACCCTACAACTACCCTATAACTACCCTACAACTACCCTACACCTACACCTTCACCTAACCTACACTAAATATCTATACGATTCCACCAAACATCGACACATGTCAATAAAGTAAAGAAAAAAAAGTTTTGTATGAAGGGGTGAAAATTTTGTATGGGACAATTTTTTTTTTGTATGGAACCCTAATTTTTTTTTTCGAATCCTTACATAAAAATAAACCCTGAGCAACATTAGTTTGAGCGCGAACCCTCTACGACCTATAGTTTCCGAGATACATGGGGGGTGGGGGTGAAAGGGGGTGAAAAGGGGAAATGTCAGATTTTTCCTGAAGTCGCCCCCACTCCCTCTATACGAATCCACCAAAAATTTCAACCCTACGAGGTGGCATCTGGGAGAACAATCATGTCAATCAGTCAGTCAGTGAGTGAGTGAGTGAGTCAGTGGTAATCGAGCTATATATATTATAACTAGAGGTTGGGTGGTGCGCGAGCTGCACGCAGCTCGCGGTTTTGGTGTTGCATTAAGAAGCAATAAAGAGGATATCAAAGTAGAAAAAGCAATCGTTGAGGATTTAGAAGTAGAAGAAGTAATCAAAAAGGTTATCGATATTAAAGAAACAATCCAAGAGGATATCCAAGAGAATAATGCTATAACAGACGATATTGATGTAAGAGAAGCAATCAAGGACGATATCGAAGTGGAAAAAATTAATAGGATATCGAAGAGAAAAAAAATGAAATGAAAATGTATGAGAAATGTGGATCAATCAATCGAAGAGATTTTCGATGTGAAAGAAGCAATCAAATAGGGTATCGAAGAGGAAAAAGAAATCAAAAGGATATCGAAGAGGAAGAAAAAATCAAAAGGATATCGAAAAGAAAAAAGAAATCAAACAGGATATCATTGGAAAATCGAAATCGAAATCGAAATCGAAATCGAAATCGAAATCGAAATCGAAATCGAAATCGAAATCGAAATCGAAATCGAAATCGAAATCGAAATCGAAATCGAAATCGAAATCGAAATCGAAATCGAAATCGAAATCGAAATCGAAATCGAAATCGAAATCGAAATCGAAATTGAAATTGAAATCGAAATCGAAATCGAAACGAAATCGACCAACAACTACCCTACAACTACCCTACAACTATTCTACACCTACCCTACAACTACCCTACCCCTACCCTACAACTACCCTACAACTACCCTACACCTACCCTACACCTACCCTACAACTACCCTACAACTACCCTACACCTACCCTACAACTACCCTACAACTACCCTACACTTACCCTACAACTACCCTACAACTACCCTACAACTACCCTACAACTACCCTACACCTACCCTACAACTACCCTACAACTACCCTACAACTACCCTACACCTACCCTACAACTACCTTACAACTACCCTACACCTACCCTACACCTACCCTACACCTAACCTACAACTACCCAACACCTGTCCTACCTATACAATTCCACCAAACATTGACACATGTCATTAAAGTAAAGAAAAAAAAGTTTTGTATGAGGGGGTGAAAATTTTGTATGGGACTATTTTTTTTTTGTATGGAACCCTAATTTTTTTTTTCGAATTATACTATATATAATTAAACTACCACTGACTCACTCACTCACTCACTGACATGATTGTTCTCCCAGATGCAACCTCGTAGGGTTGAAATTTTTGGTGGATTCGTATAGAGGGAGTGGGGGCGACCTCAGGAAAAATCTGACATTTCCCCTTTTCACCCCCTTTCACCCCCACCCCATATGTATCTCGGAAACTATAGGTCGTAGAGGGTTGGCGTTCAAACTAATATTGCTCAGGGTGCTTTTTAATATAAGAATCCGAAAAAAAAAAATTAGGGTTCCATACAAAAAAAAAATTATCCCATACAAAATTTTCACCCCTTCATACAATTTTTTTTTTCTTTAATTTAATGACATGTGTCGATGTTTGGTGGAATCGTATAGATATTTAGTCTAGGTTAGGTGAAGGTGTAGGTGTAGGGTAGTTGTAGGGTAGGTGTAGGGTAGTTGTAGGGTAGGTGTAGGGTAGTTGTAGGGTAGGTGTAGGGTAGTTGTAGGGTAGTTGTAGGATAGTTGTAGAATAGTTGTAGGGTAGGTGTAGGGTAGGTGTAGGGTAGTTGTAGGGTAGTTGTAGGGTAGGTGTAGGGTAGTTGTAGGGTAGTTGTAGGGTAGGTGTAGGGTGTAGGTGTAGGGTAGTTATAGGGTAGGTGTAGGATAGTTGTAGGATAGTTGTAGGGTAGTTGTAGGGTTGGTGTAGGATAGTTGTAGGGTAGTTGTAGGGTAGGTGTATGGTAGGTGTAGGGTAGTTGTAGGGTAGTTGTAGGGAAGGTGTAGGGTAGGTGTAGGGTAGTTGTAAGGTAGTTGTAGGATAGTTGTAGGGTAGTTGTAGGGTAGGTGTAGGGTAGGTGTAGGGTAGGTGTAGGGTAGTTGTAGGGTAGTTGTAGGGTAGGTGTAGGGTAGTTGTAGGGTAGTTGTAGGGTAGGTGTAGGGTAGGTGTAGGGTAGTTGTAAGGTAGGTGTAGGGTATTTGTAGGGTAGTTGTAGGATAGTTGTAGGGTAGGTGTAGGGTAGTTGTTGGTCGATTTTGATTTCGATTTCGATTGCTTCTTCTTCTTTGATATCATCGTTAATTGCTTCTCCCACATCGATATCTTCTTTGATTGCTTCTTCCTCTTCGAAACCCTCTCTGATAGCTTGCTTCTACAACTTCGATATCCTCTTTGATTGCTTCTTCCACTTCTAAATCTTCATTGATTGCTCCTCCTACTTCAATATCATTTTTAATTGCTTCTTTCACTTCTAAATCCTGTCTTATAGCTTTACAATGCACGCCAAAACCGCGAGCTGCGTGCAGCTCGCGCACCACCCAACCTCTAGTCCTTATATATAAATAAACCCTGAGCAACATTAGTTTGAGCGCGAACCCTCTACGACCTATAGTTTCCGAGATACATGGGGGGTGGGGGTGAAAGGGGGTGAAAAGGGGAAATGTCAGATTTTTCCTGAGGTCGCCCCCACTCCCTCTATACGATTCCACCAAAAATTTCAACCCTACGAGGTGGCATCTGGGAGAACAATCATGTCAGTGAGTCAGTGAGTGAGTCAGTGGTAGTTTAGCTATATATAATATAACTAGAGGTTGGGTGGTGCGCGAGCTGCACGCAGCTCGCGGTTTAAGTTTTGATGGAAGAAGCAATCAAAAATGATATTGATGTGGGAGAAGCAAAAAAGGTGATATTGATGTGGGAAAAGCAATCAAAGAAGATATCGATGTGGAAAAAGTGATCAAAGAGAATATTGAAGAGAAAAAAGCAATCAACGATGATATCGAAGAGAAAGATGCCATCAAAGCAGATAGCGAAGTGAAAGATGTTATTAAAGAAGATATCGATGTAAAAGAAGCAATTAGAGAGGATATTTAAGAGGATGATGCTTTAACAAAGGATATTGATGTAAGAGAAGGAATCAAAGAGAATATTGATGTAAAAGAAGCAAATTAAAATCGAAATCGAAATCGAAATCGAAATCGAAATCGAAATCGAAATCGAAATCGAAATCGAAATCGAAATCGAAATCGAAATCGAAATCGAAATCGAAATCGAAATCGAAATCGAAATCGAAATCGAAATCGAAATCGAAATCGAAATCGAAATCGAAATCGAAATCGAAATCGAAATCGAAATCGAAATCGAAATCGAAATCGAAATCGAAATCGAAATCGAAATCGAAATCGAAATCGAAATCGAAATCGAAATCGAAATCGAAATCGAAATCGAAATCGAAATCGAAATCGAAATCGAAATCGAAATCGAAATCGAAATCGAAATCGAAATCGAAATCGAAATCGAAATCGAAATCGAAATCGCAATCGCAATCGAAATCGAAATCGAAATCGAAATCGAAATCGAAATCGAAATCGAAATCGAAATCGAAATCGAAATGAAATCGACCAACAACTACTCTACACCTACCCTACAACTACCCTACAACTACCCTACACCTACCCTACAACTACCCTACACCTACCCTACAACTACCCTACAACTACCCTACACCTACCCTACAACTACCCTACAACTACCCTACCCTACCCTACCCCTACCCTACCTCTACCCTACACCTACCCTACAACTACCCTACAACTACCCTACACCTACCCTACAACTACCCTACAACTACCCTACACCTACCCTACACCTACCCTACACCTACCCTATAACTACCCTACAACTACCCTACACCTACCCTACACCTACCCTACAACTACCCTACAACTACCCTACACCTACCCTACACCTACCCTACACCTACCCTACAACTACCCAACACCTGTCCTACCTATACAATTCCACCAAACATCGACACATGTCATTAAAGTAAAGAAAAAAAAGTTTTGTATGAGGGGGTGAAAATTTTGTATGGGACAATTTTTTTTTGTATGGAACCCTAATTTTTTTTTTCGAATCCTTACATAAAAATAAACCCTGAGCAACATTAGTTTGAGCGCGAACCCTCTACGACCTATAGTTTCCGAGATACATGGGGGGTGGGGGTGAAAGGGGGTGAAAAGGGGAAATGTCAGATTTTTCCTGAGGTCGCCCCCACTCCCTCTATACGAATCCACCAAAAATTTCAACCCTACGAGGTTGCATCTGGGAGAACAATCATGTCAGTGAGTGAGTGAGTGGTAATCGAGCTATATATAATATAACTAGAGGTTGGGTGGTGCGCGAGCTGCACGCAGCTCGCGGTTTATGTTTTGATGGAAGAAGCAATCAAAAAAGATATTGCTGTGGGAGAAGCAATCAAAGATGATATTGATGTGGGAGAAGCAATCAAAGAAGATATCGATGTGGAAAAAGCAATCAAAGAGAATATTGAAGAGAAAGAAGCAATGAACGATGATATCGAAGAAAAAGATACCATCAAAGCAGAAAGCGAAGTGAAAGATGTTATTAAAGAAGATATCGATGTAAAAGAAGCAATTAAAGAGGATATATAAGAGGATGTTGCTTTAACAGAGGATATTGATGTAAGAGAAGGAATCAAAGAGAATATTGATGTAAAAGAAGCAAATCGAAATCGAAATCGAAATCGAAATCGAAATCGAAATCGAAATCGAAATCGAAATCGAAATCGAAATCGAAATCGAAATCGAAATCGAAATCGAAATCGAAATCGAAATCGAAATCGAAATCGAAATCGAAATCGAAATCGAAATCGAAATCGAAATCGAAATCGAAATCGAAATCGAAATCGAAATCGAAATCGAAATCGAAATCGAAATCGAAATCGAAATCGAAATCGAAATCGAAATCGAAATCGAAATCGAAATCGAAATCGAAATCGACCAACAACTACCCTACACCTACCCTACACCTATCCTACACCTATCCTACAACTACCCTACAACTAACCTACAACTACCCTACACCTACCCTACACCTATCCTACACCTATCCTACAACTACCCTACAACTACCCTACAACTACCCTACAACTACCCTACAACTACCCTACAACTACCCTACAACTACCCTTCACCTAACCTACAACTACCCTACAACTACCCTACAACTACCCTACAACTACCCTACAACTACCCTACAACTACCCTACAACTACCCTACAACTACCCTACAACTACCCTACACCTACACCTTCACCTAACCTACACTAAATATCTATACGATTCCACCAAACATCGACACATGTCATTAAAGTAAAGAAAAAAAAGTTTTGTATGAAGGGGTGAAAATTTTGTATGGGATAATTTTTTTTTGTATGGAACCCTAATTTTTTTTTTCGGATCTTTGTATTAAAAAGCACCCTGAGCAATATTAGTTTGAGCGCGAACCCTCTACGACCTATAGTTTCCGAGATACATGGGGGGTGGGGGTGAAAGGGGGTGAAAAGTGGAAATGTCAGATTTTTCCTGAGGTCGCCCCCACTCCCTCTATACAAATCCACCAAAAATTTTAACCCTACGAGGTGGCATCTGGGAGAACAATCATGTCAATCAGTGAATCAGTCAGTGAGTCAGTCAGTGGTAATCGAGCTATATATAGTATAACTAGAGGTTGGGTGGTGCGCGAGCTGCACGCAGCTCGCGGTTTATATTTTAATTAGTAAAGCTATCAGAGAGGGTTTCGAAGAGGAAAAAGCAATCAAAGAAGATATCGATGTGGGAGAAGCAATTAACGATGTTATCAAAGAAGAAGAAGCAATCGAAATCGAAATCGAAATCGAAATCGAAATCGAAATCGAAATCGAAATCGAAATCGAAATCGAAATCGAAATCGAAATCGAAATCGAAATCGAAATCGAAATCGAAATCGAAATCGAAATCGAAATCGAAATCGAAATCGAAATCGAAATCGAAATCGAAATCGAAATCGAAATCGAAATCGAAATCGAAATCGAAATCGAAATCGAAATCGAAATCGAAATCGAAATCGAAATCGAAATCGAAATCGAAATCGAAATCGAAATCGAAATCGAAATCGAAATCGAAATCGAAATCGAAATCGAAATCGAAATCGAAATCGAAATCGAAATCGAAATCGAAATCGAAATCGAAATCGAAATCGAAATCGAAATCGAAATCGAAATCGAAATCGAAATCGAAATCGAAATCGAAATCGAAATCGAAATCGAAATCGAAATCGAAATCGAAATCGAAATCGAAATCGAAATCGAAAACGAAATCGAAATCGAAATCGAAAACCAACACCTACCCTACACCTACCCTACACCCTCCCTACAACTACCCTACACCTACCCTACACCTACCCTACACCTACCCTACAACTACCCTACAACTACAATACACTTACACTACAACTACCCTACAACTACCCTACACCTACCCTACAACTACCCTACAACTACCCTACAACTACCCTACAACTACCCTACACCTACCCTACAACGTCCCTACAACTACCCTACAACTACAATACACTTACACTACAACTACCCTACAACTACCCTACACCTACTCTACACCTACCCTACAACTACCCTACACCTACCCTACAACTACCCTACAACTACAATACACTTACACTACAACTACCCTACAACTACCCTACACCTACTCTACACCTACCCTACAACTACCCTACACCTACCCTACAACTACCCTACAACTACAATACACTTACACTACAACTACCCTACACCTACTCTACACCTACCCTACACCTACTCTACACCTACCCTACAACTACCCTACAACTACCCTACAACTACCCTACAACTACCCTACACCTACCCTACAACTACCCTACACCCACCCTACAACTACCCTACAACTACCCTACACCTACCCTACACCTACCCTACACCTACCCTACAACTACCCTACAACTACCCTACACCTACACTACACCTACCCTACACCTACCCTACAACTACCCTACATCTATCCTACACCTACCCTACACCTACACTACAACTACCCTACAACTACCCTACAACTACCCTATAACTACCCTACACCTACACCTTCACCTAACCTACACTAAATATCTATACGATTCCACCAAACATCGACACATGTCATTAAAGTAAAGAAAAAAAAGTTTTGTATGAAGGGGTGAAAATTTTGTATGGGATAATTTTTTTTTGTATGGAACCCTAATTTTTTTTTTCGGATCTTTGTATTAAAAAGCACCCTGAGCAATATTAGTTTGAGCGCGAACCCTCTACGACCTATAGTTTCCGAGATACATGGGGGGTGGGGGTGAAAGGGGGTGAAAAGTGGAAATGTCAGATTTTTCCTGAGGTCGCCCCCACTCCCTCTATACAAATCCACCAAAAATTTTAACCCTACGAGGTGGCATCTGGGAGAACAATCATGTCAATCAGTGAATCAGTCAGTGAGTCAGTCAGTGGTAATCGAGCTATATATAGTATAACTAGAGGTTGGGTGGTGCGCGAGCTGCACGCAGCTCGCGGTTTATATTTTAACTAGCTGACCCGCTCGCAACTTCGTTTGCGTTTATACTCTTTTTTTACATATGTCCTTTCATGTGAAATGCTTCCCAAGCCCGGTAATTTGACATAAGAATGGAATAAAAAGTAACTACATATTACTACATTACCTACCCCGTGTTGTAGTAATATGGAGGTACCTGTTCCCGCTCTCACTCCTTTTTTCGTTCCTGTTTCCGTTGGCAACCCGTCGCCAAGTTAACAGCCGGTATAGGTATGATGAATTTTTATATGTCTCACTCTTGATTATGATTGGTTACCCATGCAAACTTTCATCACATAAATCACCCTCTTTAAGTTTCATTTTCGCTACAAAAAGCAGCAAGTTCTTCTCCAAGGTCCCACCCATGGTTCAACGCTTTAGGTGCTTATTTATTTTCGTAATAGTCTCTGTTAAAAATCTCTAAATGTAAAAAAAAAACTTTCTGTCCCCGTGGTATTCAAATATCCAAGCACAAATGAATGAAATTGAAATTTCGAATTCTAATCCGATTTAAATATTATTTTTTATTTGACATTCCAATTTTAAAGAGTATCGCATTGCATCAAGCTTTTAAGGCTCCCCCACACAGGTGTGTTATTATCGGCGATAATATCGCATGCGTTATTGCGATAATGCGTCCCAATTCCTTGCACATAATTGCGTTTTCGTAGCAGTATGTAACTTTTTAGCCATCCTAATACATAATGAACTAAAATTGTACAGATCTCACACTACACGCAACTATCAAAGGCATTGAAAATTTAATTTAGAATTTATTTCTATAAAATTTTCTTGCACACGATAAAATTTGACTATAATGTACTGACGAAAAAGTGAACGGAGCGCAGAGTGGCTTTGCGCGTAAAGGCCCTTCTACTGCCTACAAGATGGCTCAAGCTGTAGCTTAATTCAATCTCGAGATATATTTTTTTTCCGTTTCTTCAATAGCGAGCTCAAAAGAAGTAATTGGGAAATTCTCGATCCAGAAAATTGTTTAATTTTGACAAATTTTGGAAAATCTCAAAAAGTTACCACCCGATTTTGGAAATTTAAATTGCACTTTAAAGCCCTCCGGCAGACGCAAATATTGACATAATTGTGACCGATCACTTTATTCAATTACACATCTTTTTTTAATGCATGTGATGAATTTACTTTTCATGTATGGAGTTTCAAAATTATGAAGAAATTTACTTTGTGGCAAATGTGCAACAACCCCATATCTGTGAAACTACAGGCAAATGTCAGAATTTCATGAATCGGGGCTATACTCGATCAGAAAAAGTTAAACATTTTCAATATTTGCGCATGCGATATTGTGATATATTCTGTTATATTGTCTGATATTATCGCCAATAAATTTGGATAATTTGGAATGAGTTTTCAAACACGACAGTGTCAAAATAAAATGGCATAACATGTGTCACTAAGAAGTATTGATATGAACTTCGATTCAAATCACCCCTAAAAAACTTTGTACCACTTTTTAACCCCGTTAGGCGATAAATTTCAATAATATACGAAACACGTCTTTCATCAATTTTGTTAAAGAATGTTTATGCAAAATTTGAAGTAGATTGGACCAAGGAATCACGTTGTTCCATACAAACTTTGCCCACGTTTTTCACCCCTTTAGGGGTAGAATCTCGGAAAATTCTTTCTTATCGGATGTCTACGTCATACAAAGAATACGCCCTCCAAGTTTCAGGTCTTTACGATCAGCGGTTTAGGCTGTGCGTTGATCCGTCAGTCATTCAGGACAAAGGATTTTATTAGTATAGATTACCCTCCATAAAGGTATTTTTTTCGAAAACCTGGTATGCGGTCTTTTATTATTTAATATTCAAAGTGTTCTGACGAAGTTTCAATAAAATCACACCACGCGTCAAGATTTTCCCATACAAACTTTACCACCCCATTGCAACCCCCTCAAGGACTATTTCAAATTTTCAATGACACCAATCTTCATTGATTGTGTGGAATATTACATGTCCCAGGTTTCAAGTTTCTAAGTTCAAGGAATACGATTTTTCATACAAACATTTTTACCCCTTTTTACCCTCTTAGGGGTTGAATTTCCCAAAATCGTTTCTTAGTGAGCGCCTACACCCTACAAAGAATACTTTTGCCAAATTTCAGATCTGTAGACCCTGTAGTTTCTGAGATTTCGTGATGAGTGTGTCAGTGAGTGAGTGAGGATAGTTCTCTTTTATATATATAGATTAGTAAAGCTATCAGAGAGGGTTTCGAAGAGGAAAAAGCAATCAAAGAAGATATCGATGTGGGAGAAGCAATTAACGATGTTATCAAAGAAGAAGAAGCAATCGAAATCGAAATCGAAATCGAAATCGAAATCGAAATCGAAATCGAAATCGAAATCGAAATCGAAATCGAAATCGAAATCGAAATCGAAATCGAAATCGAAATCGAAATCGAAATCGAAATCGAAATCGAAATCGAAATCGAAATCGAAATCGAAATCGAAATCGAAATCGAAATCGAAATCGAAATCGAAATCGAAATCGAAATCGAAATCGAAATCGAAATCGAAATCGAAATCGAAATCGAAATCGAAATCGAAATCGAAATCGAAATCGAAATCGAAATCGAAATCGAAATCGAAATCGAAATCGAAATCGAAATCGAAATCGAAATCGAAATCGAAATCGAAATCGAAATCGAAATCGAAATCGAAATCGAAATCGAAATCGAAATCGAAATCGAAATCGAAATCGAAATCGAAATCGAAATCGAAATCGAAATCGAAATCGAAATCGAAATCGAAATCGAAATCGAAATCGAAATCGAAATCGAAATCGAAATCGAAAACGAAATCGAAATCGAAATCGAAAACCAACACCTACCCTACACCTACCCTACACCCTCCCTACAACTACCCTACACCTACCCTACACCTACCCTACACCTACCCTACAACTACCCTACAACTACAATACACTTACACTACAACTACCCTACAACTACCCTACACCTACCCTACAACTACCCTACAACTACCCTACAACTACCCTACAACTACCCTACACCTACCCTACAACGTCCCTACAACTACCCTACAACTACAATACACTTACACTACAACTACCCTACAACTACCCTACACCTACTCTACACCTACCCTACAACTACCCTACACCTACCCTACAACTACCCTACAACTACAATACACTTACACTACAACTACCCTACAACTACCCTACACCTACTCTACACCTACCCTACAACTACCCTACACCTACCCTACAACTACCCTACAACTACAATACACTTACACTACAACTACCCTACACCTACTCTACACCTACCCTACACCTACTCTACACCTACCCTACAACTACCCTACAACTACCCTACAACTACCCTACAACTACCCTACACCTACCCTACAACTACCCTACACCCACCCTACAACTACCCTACAACTACCCTACACCTACCCTACACCTACCCTACACCTACCCTACAACTACCCTACAACTACCCTACACCTACACTACACCTACCCTACACCTACCCTACAACTACCCTACATCTATCCTACACCTACCCTACACCTACACTACAACTACCCTACAACTACCCTACAACTACCCTATAACTACCCTACACCTACACCTTCACCTAACCTACACTAAATATCTATACGATTCCACCAAACATCGACACATGTCATTAAAGTAAAGAAAAAAAAGTTTTGTATGAAGGGGTGAAAATTTTGTATGGGATAATTTTTTTTTTGTATGGAACCCTAATTTTTTTTTTCGGATCTTTATAATAAAAAGCACCCTGAGCAACATTAGTTTGAGCGCGAACCCTCTACGACCTATAGTTTCCGAGATACATGGGGGGTGGGGGTGAAAGGGGGTGAAAAGTGGAAATGTCAGATTTTTCCTGAGGTCGCCCCCACTCCCTCTATACAAATCCACCAAAAATTTTAACCCTACGAGGTGGCATCTGGGAGAACAATCATGTCAATCAGTGAATCAGTCAGTGAGTCAGTCAGTGGTAATCGAGCTATATATATTATAATAACTAGAGGTTGGGTGGTGCGCGAGCTGCACGCAGCTCGCGGTTTTGGTGTTGCATTGGTAAGCTATCAGAGAGGATTTTGAAAAGTAAAATGCAATCAAGAGGATATCGAAGTAGGAGAAGCAATCGATGAGGATTTAGAAGTGGAAGAAACAATGAGAGAGGATATCGAAGTTGAAGAAGCAATCAAGAGGATATCGAAGTAGGAGAAGCAATCGATGAGGATTTAGAAGTGGAAGAAAAAATCACAGAGGATATCGAAGTTGAAGAAGCAATCAAGAGGATATCGAAGTAAGTAAGAAGCAATCGATGAGGATTAAGAAATGGAAGAAACAATCAAAGAGGATATCGAAGTTGAAGAAGCAATCAAGAGGATATCGAAGTAGGAGAAGCAATTGATGAGGATTTAGAAGTGGAAGAAACAATCAAAGAGGATATCGAAGTCCAAGAAGCAATTAAAGAAGTTATCTGCTGTGGAAGAAGCAATTAAAGAAGTTATGTGATGTGGAATAAACAATCAAAGAGAATATCGATGAGGAAGAAGCAATAAACGATGATATCAAAGAAGAAGAAGCAATCGAAATTGATATCGAAATCGAAATCGAAATCGAAATCGAAATCGAAATCGAAATCGAAATCGAAATCGAAATCGAAATCGAAATCGAAATCGAAATCGAAATCGAAATCGAAATCGAAATCGAAATCGAAATCGAAATCGAAATCGAAATCGAAATCGAAATCGAAATCGAAATCGAAATCGAAATCGAAATCGAAATCGAAATCGAAATCGAAATCGAAATCGAAATCGAAATCGAAATCGAAATCGAAATCGAAATCGAAATCGAAATCGAAATCGAAATCGAAATCGAAATCGAAATCGAAATCGAAATCGACCAACAACTACCCTACAACTACCCTACAACTACCCTACACTTACACCTTCACCTAACCTACACTAAATATCTATACGATTCCACCAAACATTGACACATGTCATTAAAGTAAAGAAAAAAAAGTTTTGTATGAGGGGGTGAAAAATTTGTATGGGATACTTTTTTTTTGTATGGGACCCCTAATTTTTTTTTCGGATCCTTATATAAAAATGCACCCTGAGCAACATTAGTTTGAGCGCGAACCCTCTACGACCTATAGTTTCCGAGATACATGGGGGGTGGGGGTGAAAGGGGGTGAAAAGGGGAAATGTCAGATTTTTCCTGAGGTCACCCCCACTCCCTCTATACGAATCTACCAAAAATTTTAACCCTACGAGGTGGCATCTGGGAGAACAATCATGTCAGTCAGTGAGTGGTAGTTTAATTATATATATTATCGAAATCGAAATCGAAATCGAAATCGAAATCGAAATCGAAATCGAAATCGAAATCGAAATCGAAATCGAAATCGAAATCGAAATCGAAATCGAAATCGAAATCGAAATCGAAATCGAAATCGAAATCGAAATCGAAATCGAAATCGAAATCGAAATCGAAATCGAAATCGAAATCGAAATCGAAATCGAAATCGAAATCGAAATCGAAATCGAAATCGAAATCGAAATCGAAATCGACATCGAAATCGAAATCGAAATCGAAATCGAAATCGAAATCGAAATCGAAATCGAAATCGAAATCGAAATCGAAATCGAACACACCACCTACCCAACACCTACCCAACACCTACTCAACACCTACCCAACACCTACTCAACACCTACCCAACACCTACCCAACACCTACCCAACACCTACCCAACACCTACCCAACACCTACCCAACACCTACCCAACACCTACCCAACACCTACCCAACACCTACCCAACACCTACCCAACACCTACTCAACACCTACCCAACACCTACCCAACACCTACTCAACACCTACCCAACACCTACCCAACACCTACCCAACACCTAACCAACACCTACCCTACCCCTACACCTACACTGCACTAATTATCTATACAATTCCATCTGGGAGAACTAAGTGTGATGGACGAAAAGAAAAAAAAAATTGTATGAGGGGGTGAAAATTTTGTATGGGATAACTTTTTTTTTTGTATGGGACCCCAATTTTTTTTGTCGGATCCTTAAATTAAAAAACACCCTGAGTATTATTAGTTTGAGCGCAAACCCTCTACGACCTATAGTTTCCGAGATACATGGGGGGTGGGGGTGAAAGGGGGTGAAAAGGGGAAATGTCAGATTTTTCCTGAGGTCACCCCCACTCCCTCTATACGAATCCATCAAAAATTTTAACCCTACGAGGTGGCATCTGGGAGAACAATCATGTCAGTCAGTCAATCAATCAGTGAGTGGTAGTTTAGCTATATATAATATAATTTCCCTCCATTAAGGTATTTTTTTCAAAAACCTGGTATGCGGTCTTTTTAATCGACTTCAAAAAAAAGGAGGAGGTTCTCAATTCGGTTGTATTTTTTTTTTTTGTGTTTGTTAGCTCATAACTCTGTCATTTATGAACCGATTTGGAGAATTCTTTTTTCGTTGGAAAGGGTATACTTTCCAATTGGTCCCATTTAAATTTCAAGAAAAAATATTAACCCTAAGGGTGAGAAAATTGGGAATGAATCTTTTTTGGGCTCGAATTTTATAATTTTTTGACTCCGACTCCAAAAATAGCAGGTAGGTATCTAGATCTACCTATGTGGTAAACGCATAGATCGTAAGGGATACATTTATAGAAAAAAGGTGGATGAACCAAAAAATAAGCAATTATTTTTAACTTAATAGTTTAACAGTTTTTTCAATAAATGTTTTTGAAGTCGGTTTTTTTTTATTTTAAATTATTGTTTATATTATTTAATATTCAAAGTGTTCTGACGAAGTTTCAAGAAAATCACACCACGCGTTAAGATTTTCCCATACAAACTTTACCACCCCATTGCAACCCCCTCGAGGACTATTTCAAATTTTCAATGACACCAATCTTCATTGAATGTAAGGAATAATACATGTCCCAGGTTTCAAGTTTCTAAGTTCAAGGAATACGATTTTTCATACAAACATTTTTACCCCTTTTCACCCTCTTAGGGGTTGAATTTCCAAAAACGGTTTCTTAGTGAGCGCTCACACTCTTTAAAGACTACCTGTACCAAATTTCAAACCTCTAGGCCCGGTAGTTTCTGAGATTTCGTGATGAGTGTGTCAGTGAGTGAGTGAGGATAGTTCTCTTTTATATATATAGATTAGTTTTAGTATCTCTTTACCAATGATTTGTATGTAGATATTTGTTATTAACTTGATATTATGTTAAAATACTCAAACAAAATTGCAGTGCTCTAACAGAGTGATATTAAGCTACCTACTATCTAAGCTTTATAATTGTGTACGTGTAGGTAAACAAATATATGAATATGAATGTGAATAATTAGAAATAAATATTTATTTATTTATTGGGTGGTTGACATACAGAGTTGAACAAAACAATAGTAGAATGTTGACTTCAATGTTATCAAGATAAGAAAAATTAAAGGAAGGGAATAAAATAGGTGTCTTAATAGTCACGCGGGCGCCATATTGCATTGCATCACGAGCAGCGCAACGAAGAATGCAAGAGTTTTTGGAATGTTGATATTTTCTTTTATTCTTTTTTTTTTTCATTAATCATCATAACATTGCATTATTGATAATTTAATACGCTTTTGTTTTTTTATACTTTATATTTTTTCTATGGTATTCTATGATTTCCATTATAGAAATAAACATAACAGATTAAAATGAGAAAAAAATGAGGCAAATGTATTAAAGGTTTTGAAGTGTGTGGTTGAAATTAAGGCTAACATGCCTCAGTTTGATGGACACAGGTCGTTGCATCGTCGAGCATGTACCTAACATGCTAACCTACGAAGTAATCCTTCGTTATAAGCCTAGTTCCATCTTAGGTATTATAAAAAAAACTTTAGAAATGGACGTTATGCGGGAAATCGTTAAATTTCCCGCAAACAATATTGAAAACGGTCCCCCAAACCTATGGCAGTCGTGCTGCTTATCCTGTGAGTATAATTTACAGAGCCTTGGTTTTACCAAATCCATTTTGGCCTGAATTCATTCGAGAGAACTGTATAGAAAAAATAATCAAACGCTTTTTAACTGACTTCAAAAAAGGAGGATGTCTCCCGTCTGCCCTTATGGATGGTAGTTATCTACATTATTTGTTACCTCATCATAACATAACTCAGACATTTATGAACAGATTTGGAAAACCTTTTTTCGTTTCCCGTTTGGCTACATTTAAATTATATTTCTTTAATTTTCTGATTTTAAGTGGTAACCATTACCTATCAGAAAGCATTCCACCGTAGATCATGCATTTTGAAACGTGCTCTACGATGCAACGCCCTGCGTCGATCAACTTGAGCCATGAAGATAATAAGCCTCTTGTGCCTGTAATTTCACCGGCATCCACACCCTTCAAATCGAAACACAGCAAAGCTGCTTCACGGCAGAAATAGGCATGGTGGCAGTACTTCCCCTGACGAGTCCTTCACAAAGAACTCTATTACTACAAAAAAATCTTTGAGGTCGGTTTTTTTTAATAATTTTATTTTATGATTAGTAAGTCCATATTTCGGTTAAAACCCTATGAATCAATTACTTTGAAGTTGTTTTTTTTTAATTAATGTATTTTCTGGTTAGTAAGTCATTATTTCGGTTGACTTATTTGACTTCCCGTTTAGTCACATTTAAATTTAAAATAAAAATACCACCCCTATGAATCAATTTATTTGAAGTCGTTTTTTTTATTTTCTTGTTGGTAAGTCAATATTTCGGTTGACTTATTCGTGTAAAAGATACAAAGTTAAGATATTGTATTTCCTGCAGGATGAGAGAGAGCTCAACTACTTGGAATATACTTAAATAGTTTGTTACCTGGATTAACACGTGTCTACTTTTCATCCGAATACCACGACAGCCGCAGGCAGAAGCTAGTGTTTCATAAAGTTTATCAAGGGAAAACGATGCGTCATTGGTTACGTACGCGGTATGTCCTAAGAACGCAGAATAAAGTTTTATTGATACGAAAGCTGCCAACAGATGGCGTTACAGGTATCGAAATACACAAAAAGAAGGCTATCGACGTATCTAAAACGCCATGTAGGTACGTACCCAAAACAAGTCTACCTAGTGCTACCTAGTCTTACTATAATTATGTACCTAGATGTTGCAAATATAGGTATTTGTTATTCATTATTGTTATTTATAGACGTACATACGTACATACTATTAATAATATTATATACGTGTATGCTATGTACGAGTGCATCCTACTAAGTCTTATTGTAGTACTAGGTACTTAAATAATTTAAAATTCTTTTTCTGTTTGTTATTCCGTAACTAACGGAATACAAACCCTAAAACCTTAAATCATTTTATGACAACTTTTTAATGTGTTTCGTTTTTCAATTTGGAATTTAGTTTAATCGAATCCCTAATAAGATCAAGTTTATTAAGTTCAGACCCATCTATAAAGTAACTATTTTCCAATGGTTTTATTACAGTTACCTAAAGGAGAATGCCGTCTGATGTATGGCGCTCGGTACCATAACTAAAGTGAGTGCGTCAAAAAAGTATTCAATAAGTATTTAATCGATTCTACTGTCAAAATAATTAAAAAAGAGGGTTATTGCCATAGTAACACTTTACATCAATGTTTATTGCTATAGCAACTTATATATCATTAGTTGTTGTAGTCTAATGGCGGCGTGCAACGGAAACTAAATCAACAAAATATTTTTTTTACTTGATTATTAATCGAGTCAGTGTGTAAAACTAAAAAAATTTGATGTCATTTATAAAATATAATACATTTTATGGGATACGTTCGGTTTTGACGCAATTGGTACGGGTTCTCGGCATTCTCCTTTAATATTAGGTAATTATACATACATAGGTACAGTCACGCCTTATTCTCAGAGGGGTACCTAGGCAAAGACCACGGATCTCCACTTGCTACGATCCTGCCTGTCATACCTACCTCTTTTGCTTCATTCACTTTCATCACATTCTTCATACATGCTCGTCGGTTTAGGGTAGTGGGGTAAATGAGATGCAAAGAATAAGCATATTTTTGACTGTAAACAAGCCGACTAATGAATGTTGTGCTATTATTATGTTAATATTTTTACATATTATTAAACACTATCGACCCGCCCGCGCCCCAGCAATAAAGAATTTTGTCCAATAGGCTGAAAAATTCGAATTAGTCCGTCATTTACATTATAAAAAAATATTGGACACGTATTTTTTATTTTGTCAATTAAACTAAAAATGACAAAGATATAGTGCGTTGAAGTTCTGCGTGACGTCACGGGTAAGTACACTTTTTACATACAAGTGACGTCACGAGCCCCCACTCCCGAACTTTGACGCTCTATAACTTTCTCGATTTACCACAGATTTACAATAATTTTAAAAATAAAAAAATACGTGTCCAATATATTTTGATAATCTAATTGACGGACTAATTAGAATTATTATTTTTCTACCCAGGCATCATCCCTATTGAGACTTATCTACACATAACAATTGATTTTAAGTACGGCAATGTACAAAACAGATAAGACAGTGTGGCCCACGTGCTGTATTACCGCATTAATCAGACATAACATAAGTCAAGTCAAAATTCTTCTAATCAATAGGAACTTTAAAATACCTACACTTTGAATCGTATTTTATTTTATTTACTCGTATATCAATTCTTATTGCGCCAAAAGAGAGAAGAATTGTCCAGAAACTCCGCTTGACTTATATATTTTTAAAGTCTTTTACAATTTATATTCATAACTTCCCTAGGTACATAGTTTTTGAGGGAGTTGGATAAATTTTCATCCCATGCTTTTATGTGAACTAAATATTCAGAAATGTTATAGGCAGAGATTACAACATTTTATAATTATCTTGTTATTTGGGATTTTATTAAAAAAACGTATAGGAACACAAAAGCCCTTTAAAAGATAGTCACTAGCTCATACGAAGAATAAGAAGCCCTTTAAAAGATTGACTAGGTAATCATTTTTTTATGGAGCCTAACAGCAGGAGCAGCTAGTATATCTTTATTTCTATTTCTAACATTAGGCTGTTCGCTATTTTTCTTTTTGACTACGTATTGGGTACATAGATGAAACCTTCTATAAAAAAACTGGTAACGTTGAACAGTCGTTTAACAGTACGTTATTTTTTCAGTGTAATAAATAGGCCTAAGACGTGTAAGACCACTGTGTAAAACAGCGGTTTAGGTACCAACTGTATGTAGTTTAAAAAGTGGGATTGCAGTAGGTAGTATGGTATGGCAAACGTGCAGTCTGGTCGCCGGCGACAGGGGTGGCGGGTGAGTTGCAAGGGTGAGGCCAGACGGCGAATGAACTTTCCCCTGCAGTCGCTTAACCCGCCCACGGTCTGCGCTTACTGATACCTACCTATGGTTGAAGACTTTGCTACTTACCTAGGTACCTAGATAGGTGAAACTTGGAGGAAGTCCAAACATGGAAAGGCCTCAAAATTGTTCTAAAAGTTCGTTAATAACGGTATTTACACAGGGTATTTAATAATAGGATATTCACTTCACTTCCATAACCAATGGCTTCTGCTCCTGGGATAATTAAATATTTCACAATATCACTAGTATCAAGTACCTAGGTTTAGTTTATTTAGTAATTTATTCATATTATTATAAGGCAACGTAGTACGGTTTTATAAGTCCAGTCCCGTCGTCTAATCTTCAAACGTCAAAAAACGATCGGCGAACAATTTTATTCATCAGAGAATTAGAGAAATAGGAACATCAGTCAATTTTATCGCCCTGGAACCTGATTCTCGGGCATGTACTTAGTTATCATATCACATTATATAAATGTCGCAAAAACTGTCAAATTTACACTGAATTTTATCATTTCTCACGATATATATCTATCGTGATAATTATATGTATTCCCGAGAATCAGGCCCCTGTGGTTTTAATCAAGTTTTCGAATTAAATTTGCATGAGTGGCTCCATGAAAAAGTTTTTAAAACTGGTATATTACTGGATTATTAGTATTCACCGTTATGCCTATACAAACTAGGTGGGTAATATCTACCTACCCATACTTATTTTTTGTAGGTACACCAGGGTACAAATAAATCAAATCACTGTGCATCCTGAATTTTTGTTCTGAAAGATAGCATTTAATTTGCGTTTTTGAAACATATACATATGATGAAACTAACAACATAATAAGTCAGAAAATTAATTTAAATACAAATGTTTTTTTGGATATTTAGGCGGGCTACATAAGGGTAGCTCGCCCCATCGATATACTAATATCTCGATGGCTCGCCCAATCTTTTTCAGATTGGGCTGGCTACTTTATCGCCCTACGGCGAATGGTATTCATTCAGTTTACATTGGTCATCATCGCAGTTTAGAAAACACAATTTTTAGGGTGACGTTACCGAAACGGTCAAACGAACTCATATGGTGCCGCTTTGTCCGTCAGTCCGTCCGTCCGTCACAGCTGATTATTTCAGAAACTACATAAGCTACCGACTTAAAATTTGGTATAGATTTAAAATGCACTGACTAAATAAGATTGACGGTAAAAAAAAATGAAAAATAAAAGGGGTGGGGGTGCTAGGTCGAGTTTCACCCGCATCGTCATCGATGTCACCCGCGGTGGGCGAGTTAACTCGCACTTAACCGGTCTTGTATCTTTGTAACACGATGACTGCAGGCCTTTAACATAACGCAGAGTTTAACAGAGAGCAATGTGTATAAAGGCAATTGACATACTTATTATGAAGAACACAACTTTAACAACTATGTATTTGAACCGCTATTATTTCAGAAATGGTGATTTTAAGTAAGTAGGTACTTCGTAACGATCATATTTTTTATGATAAAAACTTACTGTTTAGCTGAAAAATGCTTGCGAACTTTGACCTTGTATAATTTTTGTGTAGATATGGGATTAATGGAAATTTTCAGCATTTCATTTAGTGTTCCTAACAATGTACCAGTTGTACCAGTTTTCAGCCTAATGCTAATTATTGTATCCGGACCCCGAATTAATTGAGCTAACTTGACCAGGCTAGAATGGCTATCGCGGAACTGTTGGTAGTTGGTATCTACCTACCTATTCCTACTGACCTAACTCCTCCTATCATGTTTTCATTATTACCTTTTTATTCAGTTCGGCATTTTCGTTTGTTAGATAGATAAGTAGGTACCCTAACATTACCTACCTATGTTTTTTCCATATATTTGAAAACAAATATTGCATAACATATGGGTACCTAAAAAGATTGAAACATATTCAGATTCATATTCTTTATTGTTTCATGTGGTACAGTACAAGGTGTTCTTAAAAAAAGTTTAGTCCCCAACATGAGCCCCGTTGGGGCACTACAATAGTTATGTACATAACAGAATAATTTAAACCTAGGCATTAACTATAAAGTTACATATAGTATAATAATAATATTACCTACATATCCTACGGTATGGATGAACGGATGAATGGATGAATGTTACTCTTTCACGCAAAAACCACTGAACGGATTTGCATGAAACTTGGAATATATAGTTTGTGACCTGGATTAACACATAGACTACTTTTTATCCCGGTACCAAGCGAGCGAAGCCGCGGGCGGAAGCAAGTTTAGTTTAAATTAGTTTACAAAACACCTACGACAGACTAATCTAATTTATTTTTTAAATGACAGAGATTTACTAAAATATAGATATTGCACAGCATACAAAGAAATACAAGATATTAGATAGGCATTAAAAATAATGGTACAATGGGCGACCTTATAATATAATAATATCACAGTTGGTTTAAGACCTTATAAATGAAGTATAATACTTTTTTGTATTTTAAGTGTCTGCCCACACTTCAGGGAAAATCTAAGATTTTTTATAAATCCCAAAATTTTCGACTCAGCGGGATTTGAACCGTTACAGCTAAGCGCCGTTGTTGTACCGAACAGTTACGGCTAAGCGCCGTTGGCTTCACCTGCAGGTCGCGGGTTCAAATCCCGCCTGAGTTGAAATTTTTGGGATATATAAAAAATCGAAGCAATACTTATTTTAAACTATTCCATAAACCCGAAAAATTGTTGAAAGTTGTAAAAACAGTTTGCTACTAAAACTCTATCAGTTTTTTTATAGAAAAGAGTGTCTTTTTCTATGTTTTTAATTTGTGAAGGTATTTGCCCTATTAAATATTTGAATTGCCATATGATGTGCTAATTAATTTAAACTAAGGTATAGTCCAGGAAAATAAGGAGTTTCACCTCGGAATGAGAAATAGTCGACTATAAACTTGTATATACCTTTATTTGAGTACTTACTCTAAAACTTGTCTCAAAACCTACTTATCGTAGGGTGTTAGCTTCAACAGATATTCTAAGGTCTAAGGTTATAAAATCGATTTATTGCAAATATCATGTTTCCTATGGGTTTTATACTATTTAAATCATAATAAATATTGTAGGAAATTTAATTTATCTACAACTTTTGTTTAAACATTTTTTTAATGTCTTGAACCATTTTCGAGGTAGAGGGCAGAGGGCAGAGGGCAGTTTAAAAAAAATAATAATTACCGAACCGATTAAAGAACCGATAACCGTTGGGGTAAACGAGTTCTTGAGTGGAGATCGCGGCTGGGCAAACGTAGTGTAGGACGCCCTCCGGCCAGTTGGGGTGACGGTCTGCGAAAGGCTGCTGGTAGAAGCTGGATGCGTCGAGCTCAGGACAGGGCGCAATGGCGCTCATTAGGGGAGGCCTATGTCCAGCAGTGGACTGCTATTGGCTGATGATGATGAATTTTTAATTCTTATCTTATTTATACTAATTACTTCCTAACAAAGTAAAAAGAAAAGAATCAAATTTTTAATTAATGTAATTAAAGTATTTCCCTAAATAACTTTTTAATTACACGAGTAGTTATGTGTTATTCAATGAATAAACACTGAATTATTGAAAAAAAATATTAATTTTAATGCAATAGTTAATAAAAATGCAAATTATTTAGAATTATATATTTATTCATAATTTATAAACTTTATACGACGTGTTTTAATACGGCGGTTTGACCTCGAATGATTCTCCAAATAGTTAACACACTACACTAGTTTACACTGCGCGCGCTCTGCCCTCTATCTCGAAAATGGTTCATTATATAAAAAAAGTTTATGAACAAAAGATATAGAAAATTTAATGTTCAACAATATTTATTAACATATAAATAGCATAAAACCCATAGGAAACATGATATTTGCAATAAACTGATTTTTTGGCCTTTGACCTTGGAATATCTGAAGAAGTACTACGATAAGTAGGTTTTAAGGCAAGTTTTAGAGTGCTCAAATAAAGGTTTATACAAGTTTATAGCCGACTATCTCCCACTCCGAGATTCGCGCCCTAATTTGACTAATTTTCTTGGACTAGTAGGCTTAATTTATTTTTATTTCTAGAAATAATATGTAATAAATGATAAAAGATAAATGATATTTATTTGCACGAACACATGTCATACAATAAACATCTTAAAAGTTAATCAGTCCAGTTTATGTCCTACCAAAATCTTTGGCACGCAAATTTTTATAATCATGCATACATAAAATAACACGCCTTGATAACTTGATAAATAAAATTATTTAGAATTTAGCCTACTAGAAATAAACAGATTGATCCCTATGTCGTGTTCCTGAAACTTAAATATTCACTAAAGAATAAAAGCATTTTTCTGAAAGCCATTTTTTAATTTTATTAAACAATTTACCCTTCAAATCTTTTAAATCTGTTGGTAGCTTATTGTAAATATTTAAACACATGTAATAAGCTTGACGTTAGGTTTGTCTCAATTTATATTTAGGAAGATGTAGTTTGTTGTTGGATGTATCCCTTAGTACTCTTATGCGGAAGTCTTGATTTTCCGGATGGTGCCTTACAAAATCCACTGCATGTTTGATATAAAGACAGGGTAGGGTCAAAATATTGAATTTTATAAATAGTGGCTTGCAAAGTTCCAGAAAGTGAGCACTGCATAGTGATCGAATGCATCTCTTTTGGGCTCTAAACGCTCTGTCAATATCCACACTGTTGGCCCATAATAAAAGACCATATTGCAGAGATGAGCCAACATAACCTTGGTAGGCATTGAGAGCCACTTTAATTGAGGCGATTTCGCGAAGCCTCTTAAGCACATATGAATATCTATTAAGTTTGGTACATACTTTGTCAATTTGACGTTTCCAGTTAATGTTTTTGTCAAGATAAATTCCTAAAAAATTTATTAAGTCTACTTCTTGAATTATAATAATTATTGTATTTTATGTTAAGTTTTATTGGGCCACGTCTATAAGAATGAAATTGCATTATTTTAGTTTTTTCAATATTAACTAATAAAATTATTAATATCATTACATTTAATTATAACAGTTGTATCATCAGCAAAAAGAATAGTCTCCTGGTCAGTTGCTGCAGGCAAGTCATTAATATATAATAAAAAGAGCTTAGGTCCAAGAATACTTCCCTGTGGTACACCATATCTATTTCGTTTATACTCAGATTTATAAATATTTATGATAAAAATTAATTCAACGTTCGGCAAATTTCTAATATAATAAGAAGTCAATTACAACTTTTCATTCTGCCGCCATTTTAACTTACGGATCGAATCTTCGCCTGAAGTACCTACCTTACCTAAAGTGCCACAAATATAAGTTGGCGCATGGCGGTGTCGTTTCTGTGGAAGAGTCCTCAAGAGCACCCATTTTGCCATAATAACGCTAAGATGGAACATTGTGGTGGTTTTGGCCGGTAGGAGTCCGGCATAATAATTCTGTTGCCCCTTAATAGAATGGTATCCATGAGGATTTCCCCACGAAAAAAAAACCGTTATCAAAGTACGTTAGTTCTAGTGGTGGGCGCACACAGCCTCGCCAAGTTATAATAGGGCGACCCATTTTCAAAAAGTGATATCTATGAATCCTAGAGTGTTATTGAACCTCTATAATGAAAAAAAATCTAACCGAATAGTGCCTTAAAAATCACTTTTATTTTATTGCTTTAAATTTTCGCGCGAAAACGCTAGCCGACATGCTACCCAGCTTGTGGCACTGTAATCGCCTCTATGCGATCACACGATGCGAGCGAGAGTACATTCACATTACGAGCTCGTCGTGTCGTTTACTTCTTTCCCGGAGAGAACACCTTTCTTTAACGGAATTGGCATAGACAAGTCATTCGATACCTACATCGTTCAAGCAAGATGTCATCAGTCAAAACCGTCAGATCTGTCACAGAATTATCAATAGCAGCGTTGCCAGCGCGGACTTTTTAGTCTGTTTTCGGACTTTTTTGGGCCTCAACGGATTGTTTTCGGATCATTTCGTCTACCGGACTTTTTCAGATTTTTTTACCTTAGTTACATTTGTATTACAACAAGATGAAATTCAACATTACCTACCAGAAAAAAAATCGTGGCTTGCTCCACGCGCAGATTTTTAATACCTACTATTGTATTGTAGTGTTAGATAGATAGATAGATAGATAGATATATCGTTTATTTGCAACTACAATCACACACATACAAGTTTAAGATTTAACAAGTAAGTAATTTGACATTAGGTATACATACAATATGAATAGTAAAGACATTATTTCTAGAAAAATATAAAAATTAAATTGGAAAAAGAATATGTACGACAAAACATTGTGATATTGTAGTATTATTGTGATATTGTGTGTTTTTGTAGTATTAAGTAAGTCTATAGTGAGAAATCTCTAATTAAATTAGGTTCCTATACAAGCACAGCTCCTTAACGCAAACATAGTTCTGCTTATCTATTCTGCAGAACTATGTTTGCGTTAAGGAGGCGGTCGTTGAAGCTGCTACACAGTTTTTACTTTTGCAGTTTTATCGTATATATTTGTAATCTAATACCTAAGTTTATGTTCTGAATAAATAATTTTGATTTTGAATTTTTGATTTTGCCATAAGCCTGCCCATAAAGTTAATGCAAACTTTTCCACACTCAAGCCGCTGATCCATTCCGAGTTTTATTGCTTTAGGGCGATTCCTCGATTGTGGCCCTAGACGCATTTGAGGTTTCATCATCATCATCATCATCATTAACCTATAGTAGTCCACTGCTGGTATACATAGGTCTCTCCCAAGGTACGCCAATGAGCCCGATGATGAATGATCCTCGGCACTTCACTTTTTTTTTTTCATCCACTGTCTACCAGCTACATTACGCAGATCGTCACTCCATCTGGCATTTTTTATTGAAATTGTTGAAATTATTGTTCAAAATATTTAAAGGGATTATTCAAATTGTTGAATATGTGCATTAATTAGTAAGTAGCCATTTTCGCGTCGGCTAACTCGGTTGGGTGAAAAATAATACAGTCTTTAATCATAATCAAAGTTTATTTGGGTTTTCACAATAGCTAAAATCACCAAAGTCACAAAGTTTCACATTTTATTCAACGATTACCAAAAACTCAAAAATTAACGTTCCTCCAAATATTCATTTTCCATCTCCTGTCAGTCCCAACAGGTTTGCCAACCTCCTGCCACACAGAAAATAGCACGCACTACTCATTACTTGTCAAGATACCTATGAATCTTGATGGACAGTGCATTGCGGATAAAACGCTACACGCTATAAAATGTTATATTGTTTGATCTCATAATTTGGTCAGTATGTAATTTCGTAAGTAAGAACGACGTTTAAATTCACTTAGTTAGACGGGTTGCACCCGCGATGATTCAACGCACCGTTCAATCATCACCCGCGTTTGCTTCAAAAGCAAAAAATATATAATTTTTACAATATTTCATAAATTATTGTGATTGATAGATGATGAAAGCATGATTCATAATTAAAAGTCTTTTGGGTTTTGAGCACTATGATCTGGAAAGGTAGGGCCATTAAGTTGCACCCGCGATAGTTGCTAGAGGATTATATTTTTTATAACGGAAAAAAAACAATGTCTGCAGATATTTGTCTCGGGTCTAGGTGTTTTCTATGTATGTATTTACAAAAAAAAGTATATGTAATATATCAATCATGTGGTTCCCATTACACAAGCTCCGCTTAATTAGGGCTACATGATGTTGCGTGATAGTCCAGCATTATTTATTTTATTATTTATTTCACGCCTTAACTCAATATATCGTTATAGGCCTCAGGGGCGTATTTACCCAAGGGCCAAGAGGCCATGGCTCGGGGCAGCAGCATGCGAGAGGCGGTGCAAACCGCACTTTGCGCTCAGCTTTGTGTGCCTTTTTCTTTATTTTTAATATTTATCAATCAGTCTATCGTTATGGTTACACATGATTTTATCATATTATGTAGTTTGAAACTTATTTTTTAACTCGTAGTTTTGTCTTAGTTTACTGCAGTGCCTTAAATAGGGAGGTGCCAGCGGTGCCCAGGCACAGGGGGCACACCCTAGGGGGGCGTAGAAATGAACAAGACTAGAACAAAGTTTCGGGTCATGTATAGTTGTATTCATTGATTTGTGAATATTTATTGATAATAATTATAATGTAATAATTGGTTGAATTTTTGATATAAATCGTAGTTTGCTTTTTCATATTTTGTATGCACAGAATGCACACCTTTGCTAGAAAAATTTCGCGGCTCGCGCCGCCGCCGATTTTGTTGTTAGCTTTTTTTTCTCAGTGGCACATAACTACGCACTAAAATATTGACCAATAAGGTTGTTATCGCCAAAACTACCGTAACACATCCTAAAAAAATTACAACAATGACGTATTAAACACAAAAGCGACAGAAATATATAATTGAAAAATAATTTCTCTAACAGTTGTTGCAGTTACTTAGGTGTTCAAAAAAATTGCCAGTGTTTTATTTGTCTTATGTCTATTGAACACCAAAAAATTACGCGGCTCACTATGCTTGCCGATTTTCCTGCTTTTATTTTTTTAAGGAATGCACTGCACTGAGTAGTCAACCTTATCGAACTCAATGAAGTATAAAGTGAAACCATTCATATTACTGGGATTTTTTCTTTTTTCATTTATTTATGGGGCTGCAAACCTTATAGGCTCGGGGTGCAAAATTTTAAAAAAGACCACTGATCGGCCTTACTTTTCATCCAGAAAAATAGTACCTACTGTTCTCGAGAATTATGTAAATAAATTATAATGCGAGCGAAGCCGCAGGCAAAATCTAGTAAGTATATAGAAATAATACGGTGATAAGGGTCTGATGATGAGGCAGGAAAGACAAATTACGTGTTATTGGAGGTTATTTCTGGATATACTTAATGAAATTACAAAACGGATTATTTTGTCATATTTCGGACTATTTTGACCTTCCATTCGGATCTTTTTCTGTTTGACTACCGGCAACACTGCACCAGTGTCAAACGGAACATTTGGCAGCAAAACTCATGAGATTTTCGTAGATAAAACGTTTATGTTTGTGCTCAAGATTATATAAATTATGCCGAAGAACAAAGGAAAAGGAGGTAAAAACAGGAGGAGGGGAAAGAACGAAAATGAGACGGAAAAACGTGAATTGGTCTTCAAAGAAGACGGTCAAGAGTACGCCCAAGTCACAAAGATGCTCGGTAATGGCCGCTTGGAGGCCATGTGCTTTGATGGCATAAAACGTCTATGTCATATCAGAGGGAAGCTGAGGAAAAAAGTATGGATAAACCAAGGGGACATCATATTAATAGGCTTGCGAGATTACCAAGATGCAAAGGCTGATGTGATCTTGAAATACACACCTGATGAGGCAAGGAATCTGAAGACTTACGGAGAGTTTCCCGAGACAGTACGTATCAACGAGACTGTTGTTTATTCTGTCGATGGCCTGGATGAGGATATTGAGTTTGGTGATGAAGTTAGTTCAGAAGATGAAGCTGATGCCGTAGATAATATCTAAGATCACTAACTAGCTCTATTTATCTACTACTACAGTAAGTTTGTGTAAATTTATTTTGCTGTTATGAATAAACATGACTTTGTGATTTTTATATTAGTCTACAACATTTAATTCATACTTTGCCTGAAATTGTAAAGTATATTTATTTAGCACCTACATGGCTACACCCTAAACAATTCATTATAATGTTAGTGTTTATAACACATTCATCGAGGTATACTTTTATTTATTTATGTGAAGGAAAATACCTAGGTACCATTATTTTCATCAGTTTAAATTGTTATAGTTAAACATTCCTTGAATAATTTTGTTCTCATTTAAGACCATTGAAAGTATTTTTAAAAGTTTAAGGAATGTATATAAATTAAATATTTGTATCATACAGAGAACTACTATTTTTCATTTTGTATGTGTGCATCATTTTATGAAATAGAGCTTACACCTTTTGTTACAAGATAATTTCGAACATTGTTAACTGTTTAGCTATCGTCCAAATATTTATGTAGTTTCTTTGCGAGAGTAAAAATTTTGTGCTACACTTGCTGTTAATCCCTTGAGTTGCCTGTGTAATAAGTTTGGCGGTCCAGTCGGCCAGTCTGCCAATGCCTTTTAATTAGTTTAATCCAAACTGTCAAAATTTAATTCCACAAGATGTGGTCTGGCAGGTATTTATTACTCAATCTCAACAGTAATCATGAACTATGTTGTCAAATCTCAAGTTTACCAGCCACACAGTTTGGACTAGCTAGAATGTATAGGTAGGGGCCCCCTTGTAAGTAATCCCTGGACTTTCTCACCTTATCTAATAGACATTTAGACTGGCGAGGCCTAGGAAGCATTGGTACCCATTTTTTAAGGTATTCACTTTTGATGAATGGATGAATATAAAACTTCAACTTCATGAGTTACAAACTCCATGGCGCAGTGGGCGAAGGCCTGCCAAAGGCTGAAGGTTGTAGGTTTGACACCCGTGAGATAAAGTTTGTATGATCTGCAAATGTCTCGGGGGGTCTGTGTGTTTTCTATGTATAATATAATATGTATGAATTTAGAAAAAAGTATATGTATATTATGTATAAAAATATAGTAGTTTATCAGTTGTGTGGCTCTGCTTATGTTGGATCTACATGATGCTGTGTGATAGTGGCCAGCATTATTATTGTTATAAAATAGTAAGCTCAAAACTGAATAGGTAGGTACCTAACCTTTTAATTCATCTAAAAAGAAAATAATATGTCATACCAACTATCCTGTCTTAAATCCTAATAAATGGTTTTAATTTCCCCTATTTTATTGTGATAATTTTATTTATTTAGACACAAAATAGTACTGAGATAGATCCCCTTATGTAGTTAAGGTAGGTAGGACTATACCAAGACCATGTAATATTGGCTCAGCTAACTTGGTAGGCTTATTTCAAAGCACAGTTTAATAGGATGCTAACGCATTTTCAAAGTAAGTACATACCCTTCCCTAATCTGTGGTATCTTTGGTCTGCAACATTTTATTACATTAAACAATAATTTTGCGTAGCCCTAGTTTTTAAAGAAGATCGGTCAGTTTCATACAACCTGTGACTTGAGACCTGACCAAAAAATGTCGCGTCTAGAAATGACCTATGTCCTAATTGCTAGTTCTTATTGCAGGATATCATGTTCAATTAATCGTTTTTTCTATGAAAGCCGGAGAATATTTCTGGGTATTTATTTTATTATACATTTAGGTTACGAACGATCGATTAGGACACTGGCGCCATTAAACAAAAACTAACCAAAAGCATACTTTGTTAGTGGCACTTTTGTTTTAAATGGTGGACATTGGGACGAGAGATGCACAATGTGGGTGAGAGTGCTTTCAATAACCATGATTCGTTAAGATAGGGCGCATTGCGATCAATATTTATGATTTATTTACTAAGTATTCCGGCTTTATTAAATAAAGTTATTAGTTATAATTTCAATACTCCATTATCAAGAATATTTTTACATAATTCGCATTTTTAGTCGCTTCCATTTACGGTCAGATCTGAAATGACCGGCCTTCTTGATGTGTTTTTACATGTGGAAATAAAATGTTGCTACAGAAAAATCAATCAATCAATCAAATCATATTTATTTGCGAATAATGTGGTTACAGGTTCGTCATAATTAAAATTAGATCGGCACATTACTATTTCTAGCATGCAAATATTTAAATTATTATATAGTTTTTTCTTTAACTTATATATTTAAGCAAAACACAATTTATTAAGAATTATTAATTTAACATAAAATAAATACACAACCTTGTTATACAAATACCCACATAAGAACTATGATTAATTAAAGTCACAATGAATAAAAAAAAAATAATAATAATAAAAATAAAAACAATAATACCTAATAATAATATGTAATGTCAAAATACCAAAGAATGTCAAGAATTCATACCTTATATACATTACTAATTACTAACTTTCTTGTCAAAAAATTCTTTCATTGAATAAAAACAATTCTCAGTTAACCATTTAAATAACTTGTTTTTAAATTGTTTAGGTGGTAAGTTTGTCATTGATATTGGTAACTTGTTAAATATTCTTACAAACATAGAGTAGCTGCTTCTATTACAAATATCGGTCTTTATCTTTGGTATTTGAAGTCTATTAGGAAACCTTGTATTAAAATTACAAACATTACCCTTCTCAATGAAAAGTTGGGGATTCGACTTAACAAAATTACAGACCTCATAAATGTAGAGGCTTGGAAGAGTAAGCAGATTGAGAGCTTTGAATAAGGGTCTACATGTTGTCAAACGACTGACGTCACAAATAGCTCTGATGCATTGCTTTTGCGATATGAAAGCTTTATTGATCAGCACGGAGTTGCCCCATAAAATAATTCCATACCGGAGATTCGATGCAACGTGGCCGTGGTAAGCTTGTAGCGCCGTGTTTTTTGAGGAGATTTTTGTAAGCCGCCATAGTGCATAAGCAAAACGATTTATTTTGCCACATATTTTATCTATATGAGATCTCCAAGTGAAATTTTCATCTAACACAATGCCTAAGAAATTGGTTTGAGCAGCTTCTACTAAGGGTTCATTATTATATGAGATATGTAAGTCGGCTTTTTTAGCCCGTTGGTTTCTGAATTGAATAACAACACTCCAGACTGTCTAATAAATTTAATATTTTAGTCTACAATTAAAAACTTGCGTTTCAAACTTATTTATTGACTTGACATAAAGCTAAAATAAATTTAAAAACTCAAAAAAAAACAGGCGACCAAACTTTGAAATTTTTTTCACTCCATTCCATAGCCAGAAAGTAATCTTTAATAACAAAATAGCCATTCTTCCTTTAGATATTAGTGTCATTCGGCATTCTTATGATATTTGTATAATTTACTGAAGTAATTTTACAGACCTGGACCAAATTCAGACTTCTTCGGCCTTTAACATTACAAAAACTTTGTGTGATTTGCTAGTACTATTGCCTATCTTCTTTAGTTATATTTATATCCTGTTTTGGAAGATTTCTCAAAAACTGTTTTAGATAGAGAGTTCGCTATAATTTTCCTGTAAAATAAAGATATACTTCTATAATATTTATAAATTTAATGTGCTCACTTCGCAAACTTGGGAGTTAAGGGGGGGGGAGGGTTATGGTCATTTTCTGAGCTTTTTTCATCCTTCAAACTAAATCTAAAACTATGCATGATATCAAAAAAATAAAAACTGATTTATATTGTTCAAATCAAGCCTTGTCTTTTGATACCCCACTCGACCTAGCAGCCCCCTCCCCCCCTTTTATTTCGCAACATTTTGGAAGATTTCTCAAAAACTTTTTTAGGTGCAGACTTCGCTTTTGTGTAAAATATAGATATACTTCTATAATAGTTATTAATTTCAGGTTTCTCACTGCGCAAACTTTGTAGTTTTTTTGGGGGGGGGGGGGGTTATGGTCATTTTTTAAGCTGAAAAATTGTACGCTAAGTTTAAGACAGACAGTAAATACCGAGTGGTCTCAGGCGCGGATACAGGATTTCGTTTAGGGGGGGGGGGGCAATTTTCGTGAGAATTTACCTATCTTCCCGATAATTGGTACCTACCTACTTGGCAGAAGAAACTTTTATTTCTTATTCATGGATGTCTTACTTGTATTTGACTATGTAATCATTCACCTATCAAAATATTCAATTTCTAATGATATATGGGAACATATGCGCTGTAACATTCATATTTTTAGTTTTTTAAATGATTTAAATCAAAATGAAATGAAGAAGTTAGTTAGAAGTTTAATTTTCGGCTATTTTGAAACGCGCGCTTGAAACTACGTTCCGTAAGATGACATCACATGTCGCTTACCGCCTCCTCGGGCTTGGGTTGACTTGTGTTGCCAATTTTTTAAGATGTGAAATAATGGAAATTGTCCATTATGAATTACGACACCATTATCGGTAGATTTTTTGTCGTAGGCTAATGCTAGGCTCTTCCGAGTCGGCGAGCAGAGTGAGTCGCGAATTTGTAGGTTTTACTTGGTGCCATGCTACAGAAAATGAAATCGGCAAGCGGAGCGAGCCGCAAAATGTTTCAAAAAAATGTGTCGGTACCTAGTAGGTGTAATCATAATAATTATTAATTAAAAACGAAACATTAAAAAGAAAACCGCAATTTTTATATATTTACAAGATAATATTAAAACACCAAAAGCAGTAAGCGAATTTTTTTTTTTTTAGCAGTATCAAAAATGAACTGTGTACAGAGGTTTTAATTTTACATCCTATAAACAGGGTGCCTATAACTGAACACTGTAATGGTACTAGTCATGTTATATGTTGCAATAAATAAACTAAACTAAACTAATGCATTGATCAAAAGAAATTAGGTACATAGGTAATCAGTAGGAAGTAATTACCAACGATTGAAAAGTTTTGAAAAGGTCATCTAGGTGTGTTTTGACGGTCCGTGTCCGGATCCGTGCCTGCGTGGTCTAATATGCATCTCAATGCGATTGACCCCAGTTTGTCTTAATTGACAAAAACATTGGAATATCATCTTTCGAAATTCAAAGAACGTTAATCGACAAACTGTCAAAGTTTGTATTAAAAACAGGACCGGTGCATACATTTTGGTGTGCAAATGAGTTTGTAAATGAAGCTCAGCCAGCACAGGCGCCACGTCGTCGTCGTGCTCCTCGGGCATGGTGCCTAGCGTCATGCCATGTCAGGTCAACGTGTTATATAATACATATTATATTCATTTATATTATTAGTATAATATACTTTACAAGTATCTTTTGTTTGATATTTTACTTCTACTTTTGGAACAATGTCAACATAGTTTTTTTTATATCGAAACCCCTACAAATAACGAACTTCTAGCAAAGAAGAAAAAGCTGTCTTGGTCATGGAATTACCATTCTACCAGCCAAGAAACAATAATCCAAAGAACAAGAACTATATTCTGTCTAGGATAGAATCAACGATTCCATACCTAGACAGAGAAAGCTATAGACGACGAGATAATTCATCTCATTCTTTCAAGAAAGAGAACTACTTATGCGTGCTTCATGCAAATAAGGGAGACCGCACTATAGATTTGCTGTCCCTTATCGCGTGCCGGTTTTTTCGTTGTTTAGCACAACATTGCGCTAAACAAACTTTGGCAGCTAGCAGCAGTTTCGGAAGATTTTGTGAAAAACTTGCTTGAAACTAAATTATTACCTGGAAAAATTATGTTTCATCTATTGTAAATCAATAATAACAAATGAATGTTATGGATTTCTCTATCAAAATGGATCGGTGTAGTGTATTTTGGTGCAAAAGTGGCAGTGATCACGAACATCACGATCATGAACATTCCGGATTTGTCTTTTCAAGCGTAAGTATCGTACTTTTGACGAGGTATTTATTCAAAAATGGATTATTAACTAGACTTCCACAATAAATAACAACATTTAGAGCAGAAATCTGTAAGAAAATAAGCCAAAAAGTGAAATTCAATTTTGTTTTGTTTTGTTTGGTGTTGCCGGCATTTGAAATGAATTTTGCCCACTGCACATTAATTTTTGGCTTAACTTTCATTTATTTGTAGTGAGCTAGGCGGCTGGAACTTTTGTCACAGATAGGTCTATATCTAGGAAGCCTAAATTTAAAATGGCGTAGTGCGGAACCAAATAGTTTTTGAGATATGATTATTTGAAAATTCATCTTCTTTTTATTTATGGCCTCTGTGGTATTTTTTGGTGATTCGACATTGACAATGATATTTCTCGTTGTTAATGTAATACGTTGAATAGATAGTCGGTTATTAGATTTTTTACAACCACCTGGAAATCTTTCTCGCAGCAGTAGGTTCTAGGACACCCCAACTTGAGTAGCAATATCACAGAACTGACGCAGATCACCCCGATGCCACGTAGTCTTGTGGTCCCTATGCGTAGATTGGATATAAAAAATGTGGAACCAGAAATTCCCGTGGAAGATCCTGAGTGGAGCTAGCCCGCGAGGACGAGTGGACGAAGCGACACTCAGGGCCGACGAGGTCAAATACCCGAATCAAATATCCATTTTTATGATTTGAAACTGTTTTTAAATTGATCATAGGTCATAGGTCCGTAGTAGTCCGGTAGTGTGTTTTGGCGTATATTGTTTAATTTTTTTTCTCGTTAACCTCAAAACGTATTTCATTTTTCTCGGAAACTGAGTTTCCCCCTTTTAGAGGGAGGGTCCTCACTCCCTCCCTGCCCTTCCCCACCCCATAAGCTATAAGCTATAAGCATATAAAGAAAAGTCTTTTCATTTTTTATTAGAACTTTAAATAATATAATTTCTTTGGTTCATTATTATTTGCATAGCCCAGTTTAAAGATGACGTTTTAATTTCAGGATAAAAAACCAAAGGCCACTTAATTTAATGGATGGTAACTGAAAATACACCTTTATGTCTCCAGTTATGTGAATCTTCCACAGTATGTATAAAAATCTTAAACTATTTAGATACTGATTTTATCGTTTAAAAGCCATGTGCTATATTTGGTCAACCTTGACAAACCGAAGTTTTAATGAATGTATAGGAAAAAAGACCACGAAAACCAAAGAATTCATTATTTTTATATATGTTGTGCTATTAAATGTTAGGTTATTGTTATTATTATTATTATTATCATACCTACAATGATAGAATTCGTTCATTTTTGTTTTGGTTTAGAACTGTTTTTTTATTTCAGACTAGAGAACCAGAGGCTACGTTAAATCAACGGATCATTCAGATTTAAAACGGATTCGGGATTCGTCAGTCACAACTGACAGCATTTTTTGAGAATACACCTATATGCCCCCAATTATTTAAATCTGCCACAGTAATTAAGTATCAAAAAGCCTAAGCTATATTTTATCATAACCGGGTAAGTGAAACCCAAGATACTGCTTGCCTTCTCCGAAGTACCCGCAAATTAAATTAGCTAGTTGTGGGTTCAATTCCCACTGCGGGGCAAATGTTGCATGTTCTGTTTGGGGCTACATGATGTTGTGTGATTACGTCCCGCATTATTTATTTATTTATTTATTTACATTGGACTTTGACTGACAGGAAAGAAATACTTTAATGCTAGCTCCATTTTTCAAAAAGTTTTCACTAAGATTTTATACTAGCTTCTGCCCGCGGCTTCTCACACAGCTAGTGTAGCTCTACATAATGTGCAATGACAATTTGTTATATAGGTACACCTAGTTAACTACCTACAAAGCCTCGGTCTGCCTACTATATAACCATATTGCTAAATTTACCCTTAGACAGGGTTTATGTGAGATACCTTACCTATAACCTGTAACATAATGCAATTTGACACCATGTAAATAATTTACTCCGGTGATCTTCGCAGATCATCTTGGTTAAGGAACACTTCGCCCGGACATTACTTATATGGGTGATCTGGATGGCATTTAGATCTGAGCGCTTCCGTCCTTCGGAAGGCACGTTAAGATGTTCTTCCCGGCTTTTTCAGTTGTTAGCCATGTCGGAGGCCTTCGGGTGGCCTAAAAATTCCGACATCAGAGTTGGCCACTATTTCATACGAAGAAGAAGAAGACCAATATATTCCATGCCTCAATTCATATGTTTCATCATCATCATCATCATCAGTAGCGCCATTAATAGCTTGTTATTTTTCCCAGCCAGAACGATGTACGTGTGTAACTTGTAAAAGAAATAAATTTATTGTATTGTATTGTATTTTGTATCTAAATTTTGCGTGAGGGAGAAATAAACAATACTCAATACCTTTCGCCTTTATTATATTAGTAGAATTGCTAGCCTTTTATGTACGCATTTTCTACAGATTACATTTGTTATGTTTAAATACTGAAATTAATTTTTGATTACTGTTTATAGGGTAAATCACCATCATACACACCTAGAAGGCTGCGAAAAAATTTGCGTTGGACTGCTAAGCTATTAGAAGATACGCGAAAAACTGCGAGCTCTTGGGGAAAAAAGTTGGTGTTTAATAAAAGAGTAGCGAATTTAGAAAATATGATTGCAGAATCGAAAGCATAATTTTCTAAATGTTGAAGTTTTTGAGAAATAAAAATATATTTCCTATGATTCTATTCTTTTTTGCATGTAGGAATTTTGAAAGCTTATACAAGAAACATAAAGACATGCGTGAACGACAACTTAGGACACAAATAAATAATAGGATATTTTTGCCGTTCTGTAAAAAATCAATGCAAAAGATATCTTTATTCATGTCCGTTAAAATATTCAATAGTCTCCCCGAAGACATGAAAGATTTGACACTTAGCCTTTTTAAAATAAGACTTCACAAATGGCTTGTAGATAAATGCTTTTATACGATCAAACGAATTTATTAAAACTAAATAATAATTTACTATTTTTATTTCTTCTTTTGAATGGTTAGTTTTCATTTTGACATATATTTATTAAGTAATCTTGATTGTCAACTTAATTATTGTTAATTAAAATTAACCGATATCAATGATAATTAATGTAATGACATATAAACATATAACAATTTAATATTTGCACGCTTCTGTAATGAAGTATAAGTATGCGATCCACATAGCCTTTAAGATCCTTTCCTTTGTAATTGCTTGTAATGGCTTGTAGATAAATGCTTTTATACAATCAAACGAATTTATTAAAACGAAATAATAATTTACTATTTTTATTTCTTCTTTTGAATGGTTAGTTTTCATTTTGACATATATTTATTGAGTAATCTTGATTGTCAACTTAATTATTGTTAAGTAAAATTAACCGATATCAATGATAATTAATGACATATATACATATAACAATTTAATATTTGCACGCTTCTGTAATGAAGTATAAGTATGCGATCCACATAGCCTTTAAGATCCTTGCCTTTGTAATTCTGCTCGCAGTTTTTCGCGTATCTTCTAATAGCTTAGCAGTCCAACGAAAAGTTTTCGCAGCCTTCTAGGTCTGTATGATGGTGATTTACCATATTTTTATGCAAATAAATATAATTTGATTTGAAAATTATAGAGGTTGTAAATATAATTTGATTTGAAAATTATATAGGTGGTGCATTCAATCAAATTTGCTAAACATCCTTCCTTCCCTTACATATTATCAAAAGTCATTATAACTTGTTAGTGAAGCAGATTATAAATGAAAAAAATTTCGTCATGCAGGTAAAGTATTAATCAATAATAATAAAAGTATTATTAATAAAAGTACTTTACCTGCAGTATAAATTGATAGATTAATCGTTTACCTGCATGACAATAATTTCTTGTTATATTTGTTTGTCTTTGAATTCCTTGTGCAATATGCAAATATTTTACCCATTATCTTCATCAGCCTATAGCAGTCCACTGCTGGACATAGGCCTCCCCTAATGAGCGCCTGAGTTCCTGTCCTGAGCTCGACGCATTCAGCTTCTACCAGCAGCATTTCGCAGATCGTTACCACCTGGCCGGAGGGCGTATTATCAGTATATGTTACCCAAATCTATGGAAATTTTAATTATGTGGCAACCCTGCAGTTGAAATGAGAAAGACTAGGGTGGCCACGCAAACTATAAATCTATATATATATACTTAATCTATGATTCCATAGTTATCTGTACCTTGTCATAGACAAAGGAATAAATTGCCATGTTGCGTTGCTTGTTTGATTGATTGATTGTCACCACAGAACACATCTTCACTTACACACAGACAAGACACAGCAAGCAAGCAGGCAGCCTGCCAGCGAGTGAGCGAGCGCCACCATATTGGATTTTGTTGTGCCTCGAAAACATAGTGAGCACGTGGATTGTTGGAAAAAATTGGTGAAATTTAGCAGTATTTACAAATAATTCATTGTTTCGGAATAAAAACAACACCTTGAATTAGAGTGCAGATTGTTTTTTGGAAAATCTTCGTAAGTATACCATCTTTAAGTTGCCGGTGGCATGATTCCAGATTTGGACCATCGCATGCATGCTCGATCGGAAGATAAACTGTAATTTATAAACTTACTGTCCCACCTGGTAAGCCGCAGTTGTAACATTAATTATGAGTATTTATTCAGAAATCATATGCTATGTTTTATTGTAGGTAATTGTCACAAGATTTCAATACAGGTTCTAATTGCGTAACCTTTCATTTACCATTCCACATTTGCTTACGTGTTGCCCGTGAAGGTTTCCACATACCGCTTGTGATTTGACCTTACCGGTCTGTATAATTTTTTATCGACACCGTGTTTTGCTAAAATAGTAAAGTATTAACTTTGAATGGTAATGTCGTTGGTGTAAATAAATAAATTGCTTTTACCATGCACAGGAGTTCAGTTAATCATTTTAGCTAGTAGGTTTTACTAGATTACCCACCACATATTACAAACATCAATGTTTTAAATCGCCTAGTATTACTATCCAGCTGTTGGATAGCTACTCTATTTTCGTTGTGCCAAATTAGATAGTAAATGTAAACACGCGGAACAATAACCTATTTACGTTAGGTGTTACCAATGTGTCTACAATCTTAGTTGTGTCAAAAGATTAGAATCCTTGTGATGATAAGAACTTTACTTTGCTAAATCAAAATGGAGCATCCACATGTAAGTCAAATGCTTATCTAAAATTATCGTATTGGCAGGGGTTTTTATTTATAAAGAATGTCAAATAGTTTAAAAAAAATAGTTCAGATACCTGTTCAGATGGCATGGCTAACTGGACATAACCCTAGCGAAAATAACCCTGCATTGTATTGATATTTATCTATACTCAGATGTGAGGAAAGGAATTGTTCAGTTTTTTTAATAATATTTTTGTTTTAGAATAATTTAAAAGTGGCTCTACAAAATGGCACCTTGTCGTCAGTTACTTATGTGGTCTGTGCCATCAATAGCTGTATTGCTGGGAATATTTTGGTTCAAGAAAAAAAGGGAGTATGCCAAATCTGACCCTGGTGGAAGAGAAAGGCTAAAAAGTCTTAAAGAAGAACTTGCAGAAGCTCTTAATGCCCATGCCGAGGCCCAGAAGGCATCTCCTCTAGGAAAAGCTGATCGCTCCATCATCAAGTCTTCCCCCATTGATATCAAACCCAACGGCATCAACTCACAGAGATCTTCACCATTGGAATTGACTGATGAAGAAGTGGACATAGAAATAGAAAAAATTATAAGTAGACAGAAATCGGTTGTTAATGAGAAAAAATTGTTAGCTGGTTTTGACAAACAAAATTTGGTGGTGAGCTCATCCACTGTTATACCTTCATTCGTTGTGAAAGAATCACCACCAAATATGTGTTCACCACTTAAAACAAAAATCTCATGCTCCGAAGATGTGAATATTTCTTCATTGTCTAATGAGGAATGTACAAATGATTTAGATATAAATACTGAGAAAACAGATGTGTCTCAGCAAGCTAGCACAAAGTCTGAAGTTACTTCTTCTGAAGTTAATACAATTGAAGAGAGCACTAGTGCTGAGGCAGATGAACTAAATGTCAATAATGTTATTAATGAACCTAGTGATAGTAATGACAGTGATAATAGATTCTCCGCAGCACAAAGTAGACACATCTCTGAAAGGGATTCAGCTAACCACAGCCCTGTGGATCCAATGCTAGCTAGTCCTTCAATGTGTCACTTCTCTGATAATCACAGTGAGGTAAGCCTTTAACACATTTTCAAGAATAACATGTTTTTTGGCATGTAGGCTAATTTTTAATAATTACAGGGTTCAAGTGACAGCGGTAAAGGATGTTCAGAAGCCGCTAGTCCACCTCCAGCTAACTTAAATATAGTTCCATCTGAAACTGCCCTTAGAATACACCAGTTCCTCATATCACAGAGCCTTGTAGGGCTACTCATAGGCAAACATGGGTCGTTTGTTACCCAAATAAAATCTAAAACTGGTGCAACAGTTTATGTAAGAAGACATCCTGATTCTGTCAAACAAAAAATTTGTGCTGTTGAAGGTAAGAAAGTATAGTATAAAAATATTCAGATTAAAAAACTGATTTTTTTGGTGTGGTATTATTATATTCAAAAGAAATTTAAATGGTTCCAGACAGGAAACATCAAATAAAAACAGAATTTTCCAAATCAGTTCATATTAATTTACAGAATATCAGATAACAAGTGTTTATAAAATACAACCGAATTGAGAACCTCATCTTTTTAAAAACACTTATTCAATGAACCAAACTTGTAACATGGTTTAATTTTTTAGGTACTCAGGGTGAAATTGAAGCAGCTTTAGATATGATTAGAGAAAAATTCCCTGAAAAGAAATTTGTAATTGAGAACCTCATCTTTTTAAAAACACTTATTCAATGAACCAAACTTGTAACATGGTTTAATTTTTTAGGTACTCAGGGTGAAATTGAAGCAGCTTTAGATATGATTAGAGAAAAATTCCCTGAAAAGAAATTTCCCACCTTCTCCCTCCAAGAAATCAGTGCAGAGCTTTATCAACGGCTAACTCCACTTGTGCCTGAATTCCTTCAAGTAAGTGATGGTTTTAAATTATAATTTGTAATCATGACCCATGTTTTATCTTACTGTTTAAATTATTCAAATTTTAGTTTTATTGCTTTTTAAATCATCAAAATTATATCAAGGGAATATCATGAGTTTATTAAAGTAACAATTCAACAAAACTTTTATCAGTATGCTGAGTCAACTGCAAAAGGGTAATCAACTATCTAATATTAATTTGAAGACAATAAGCCTTACATGCCCTAAATTTTATAAATTGCTTGATAAATAATAAGTCTATGACTTATCTATGACAACTGACTTAAAATGATTCTCATACTTATCTAAATTTTACTTTCTTTGTTTGTTACTATTATTTTGTATTAAATAAATAAATTGATTAAAACTGTGTCACCCCTCCTATCTTGCTCTAGTTGTCATTCGTAGATATATTTCACAAAAACGTCTAGACAATAATAAAGGTCTCAGTCAAAGTCTCGGTCCAAAAAATAATAACTTCTCTAAAATTTACCATGTAACTAGGTATTTTCAAAGTGGTCAAGTAGGGGGTATGTACACTGTGGCATTCGAACCAACGAGTGACCTGAATACGGAACCCTAAAGACTGGCGTACTACTAACACATTATTACAAAATAATATAGATTCTGTCACTAGCTTTTGCCCGCGACTCGATCGCGTTAACAGAGTGGGCCCGCTGATGCGTTAACACATGTTTTCAGCATTCAGGTTAGGTTCAAAGTTTTTTTTTATCCCTCGGAATAGTACTTTTTTCTGGGTGAAAGGTACCAAATATCCTTTCTGGTACCCCTGGAAACGTGTATGCGATATTTTATATCGATCGGTGTCGTGAAAGCGTAACAAACAAACTTACTTTCGCATCTGTAATACTAGTTAGGATTTCGGAAAAAAAGTCCACCTAATTTATTTCGCGATAAACAGAAGCTCAATAAATGTGGTGACCTAAAAACGTATTAAAATAGCTGTGTCTACCTTCGCTTTCCAACATGAGTTTGCAAATGTAGTGATGTTCAAAAAAGAACAAGGAAAAAACGTTCAATGCCGAGTTGAACTAAGAGCAATCTAATAGATACTCCAAACATTCTTGGCCTCGAGGTATACAATAATCCGAGACTATTGCTATTCCATCAGTGACTGTATCCTTGCAGCTAGTGGAATCTGTGAACAATGACACAATAATGACGTGCCTGGTGAGTGCGGGGCATTTCTTCCTGCAACAGCCGCTACACCCGACGTTTCCCTCGCTGCATGCGCTGCATCGCCTCATGGCCTCCACATACCAGACGCCGGAGGTACCCTCCTTGCCGCGCCCTGTGAAAGGTAATGTCAGAACCAGTTCGCAGTTACGAAATAGCATTGGCTTGACAACTGGACTTGCTCTCCTTTTTCCGTGTCGTATGACGTATGTACGGGCCGCATTCTTGTGTCGATTTAAATGTGCTACTTGTTTCAATGTAATTATTATGTAGATGTATATTTGGATGGAAGTCTTCTGAAATCTGTTAAGTTGTAGTTATGGTAATCCTGCTACCTTTTCGGTATTAGAGCTTGTAGGTATGTTCACAACATGAATGATTCACAATGGTATATCTAAACTCATTAGGTCCACACTTACGCAAACACCACGCGACAACATTTAAACATAAATATGGCCATTATCAGTTCAGCTGCCACGATTTCTCAGATATGCATACAAATGTTTTTATTGACTAACCATAATTACTGTTATCCAAAATAATTTTATTGCAATACAAATACGTCATACACTGACTATCTTCAAAACTCGACTAACCTGAACTAGATTAGTTGGTAGTTAGACTTTTGCAATGTAGGTCGCGAATTGGATTGCCGCCCTGGCCAATCATTTGTGTTTACGTAGATGGTTGAGTGGGATGTGTGGTGTATTTTACATGTCTTGGTGCTGTTAATATTATTGATAGTGATTTAAATTACGGGAAGAGGTTTTTACCTATTTTAATATCAAATTGCTAATAGTTTAAACATGTAACTTCCGCCATTGTACAAAATCATAAACTATAGTCATGTCCACGTGCTGACGCGTATCAGATAGGTACAATCGCCTATCAGTCTATTGCGCGACCTCATGGCACGTTATGTGGAGTCAGATCTGCACGTTTCATTTCTCTTGATCAATCGTCATCTCAGTAATTACTTCAATCTCTTATCTACACTATCTATCCATCTGAAATTACAGGCACAAGAGGCTTATCATCTTTATGCCTAGGTAATGGTTACCACTTAAAATCAGGTGGGCCATGTGCTTGTTCCATCTTCAAATACCGTAACTTTTTTTTAATCTTCTGGTTTCGACCCGTGAACGAATTCACGGATGCCTTCAGGCGGTCTAGAAACTCCGATACCAGAATAAGCCACGTTCCTACGAAGACGGAAGGTTTCGATCTACATCCCTACAATATCATATTTTGTATTATACAAAATATAGATGTTTTTCCCTGTGATCAGGTGTCAAGATTTAACGCAATTTTAACTAAATGAGGCTTTTAAGATGATTATGAAATAATTGGAATGTTATACAGCTTTCTTCTGTCCCTTTCGTCACAGGTTCTTTGATCATCCTGCTGTTAAGTTCAAAGATTTTACATTTCCTGAAAAATAATGTTACTTCCAGAGGGATCAATCTGCGCAGCACCTACCGAGAACAACTGGTACCGCGCGCAAGTGATTTCCACCTCGGAGGAGAATGATACGTCTGTTGTGAAGCTGGTCGACTTTGGCGGTTACCTCACAGTGGACAACGACCAGCTCAAGCAGATTCGCTCTGACTTTATGACGCTGCCTTTTCAGGCAACAGAGGCATTGTTGGCGTTCGTGAAACCTGCTAATAACGGTGAATATCATTTATCGAATAGTTTTACAAATTGGAAAGCACTCAAAGCAAGTTAATTACTAGCTTCCGTCCGCGGCTTCGCTCGCGTGGTACCTGGTTATAATGTAGCCTACGTAAATTATATTCCTTGTCTACAACTCAATATGTGCAATTTCAGCTCAAAGTTTTGGCGTGAAGGAGAAATAAACTATACACACTTTTTAACTTTCGCCTATGTATATAATTTTTGTAGGATTTTGGTAATTATCGAGCGAGATTTGATTAACAAACATCGTATATAATAAAACATTATGTAGAACCTCCACTTGTGGCATTCTGTCGAAACAAATTCATCATCATCATCAGCATTCAAAGGTTTGCTGTAAGAAACCTCTTTCAGGGTTGCCTTTGTACATAGCATTTAAGTAAATTTATTTCCGTATTCAGTTTCTGGGTGTACTAAAATACACAAGCTTCGGGAGGATGGATATTAGATAAAGAGCCTGGCTATGGATGATGATGATGACGATGTCTAATAAAGAATTAAAGAAAGAATCATCGTCATCAACCTATAGCTAGTCCACCTGCTGGTTGTAGGTCTCTTCCAAGGTACGCCACTGCGTCCATTGGCTCTTCCCATCCACTGTACGTCAGCTACATTAGATAGATAGATGAATTCTTTATTGTACACCTAAAAAATACAAAAAATTGCAGGAATATGTACAATTAAAAAAAGGTACAATGGGCCTTCTTATCGTTAAAAGCTATTTCTTCCAGACAACCTTTGGATGGATAGGATAGCAAGATAAACAAAGAATCAAAATAAGTAATAGATAAATAAGACTGCATTAAGTAAGACATTACGCCGATCGTCACTCCATCTAGCCAAGGAAAATAATTGCTGATAAAATAAAATTGCTAATGATATTTTTAATTACATTTTAAAGGTTGCTTGTAAAAATATTGTAAAATTGCAATTTAGCATTAAACTGTATCAGCGTAACATTCCAATTTAAATACGACGTGTGGTTTCTATGTTTAATTACATTAGTTTTGATTTCAAGCATGAAAAAGAACACACATTTTTTATCACACTAATATTACAAGTGTTTTTGTGTTAGTATATTTGTTCCCTCTCAATTCCGTATTGGCTGAATGGATTTGGATGAAATTTTGAATATTATAAATGCGAACGTTTGTGAGTATGCATGTATGGATGAATGGATGAATGTTTGTTACTCTTTTAAGCAAAAACTACTGAACTGATTTGAATGAAACTTTGAAATGATATAATTCTATGTATGTTAGTCTTCAGGGTATTTATAGAATAGCTATGGGTCATTGTCATCATATTTTTGTATGTGTCATGACTATTACCTGAAATAAACGTTAAATTATTATTATTTACACATTGCGCTACAGAAGTTGTCAAATTGTCATCTAATATGTATTTATTTGTTAGATACACCAACGACAATTCACATTACAGAACAGTATTATTATATTATATATAGCTAAACTATTATTATATATTATTAACTAGCTAACCCGCCCGCAACTTTGTTTGCGTACTTTTATAACATATTCTGATCAATGGTTTCGGTACACAGAGAGGACAAACATACAAAAATGTATTTTTATTTATAATATGTATCTTTGGGCCAGGAAATTAATAACGTGTAACCAATGTTTGTAACTGTAATGTTTATTTCTCTTTAGACATATCACATGTGCTTAGATACGTCAGACAAATTTATAGCAAAACTAGCTACCGCCCGCGGATTCGCTCGCGTGGTACCGGGATAAAAAGTAGCCTATATGTTAATCCAGGTCACAAACTATGTATATTCCAAGTTTCATCCAAATCCGTTAAGTAGTTTTTGCGTGGAAGAGTAACAAACATTGATCCATACATCCATACTACGCCAATTTCATAGGTAGGCTTACATAGGCTTACCAATGAAATTGGCGTTTTGTATGGAGAATTTCGAGAAAATTGATTTCTCCATACATACATTTTTGTATTTTTTTCTGGAACTACTAATCCTGTTCTACAAAAATGTTTTGTGTATGATTGGACAACTTTGTGAATAGTATGCATAGTCTTATTTTGAAAAGAAAACTAACATAAAAAATACTACGAATTTAAGCATTGAAAATGACAACACATGAAATGAACTGTTTTTAAGTTTTATTTTTTGCAGATGAACTTCCTTAAAAATAGTATTTTATTGAATTTTCAATCATTGCAATAATGTTACGTTAAGAAAATAAATAAATAAATTTTGTATACGTATGACTGTTGAATAAAATAAAATATGTGCAAAATGAAATTGAGAGAAAAAACGCCAATTTCATAGATAAGGACCAATACAAATTTATTCACTACTTATTATTAATTTAAAACATTATTTATGTGTAGAAGCTGAATGGAGTGGCGAGGCGCTGCGCATCATGGCTGGTTTGACGGCGGGACAGTTACTGCACGCGCAGGTAGCCGGCTACGACGAAGCGGGCCTTCCCCTCGTACATCTCTACCTCACACTACATCCTCAGGTAAGAACCTAGGACTTTACAGATGCAAACCTATATCTAGATCTAGATCATAATAAATCATTTAGAACACTAACTCGACTGATATGTTCCTCAAATAATAGTTTAATAATAGTATTTTCAATAAAATTCCAAACGAATTCAAAGAAATTACATTTTGTAGATTTAAAACCAATAGGATATGCTGATTTTTTTTATTTTACGAAATGTAGGTTAGGCAGATAATCAAATGACGACCTCTGTGGCGCAGTGGGTCAAGGTCCGCCTGGGACGCAGTAGGTTGTGGATTCGATTCCCACCGTGGGACAAATGTTTGCATGTTCTGCAGATATTTGTCTTGGGTATTTTCTATGTATGATATGTATGTATTTACAAACAAAAATGTATATAAGTATCAATCATGTGGTTCCCATTACACAAGCTCTGCTTATTTTGGGGCTACAATATGATAATGTGTGTCCAGCATTATTTTTTATTATATTATGACAGATTTTATATATTTATGATTATGTTGTTATTTAGCTGACTTGTTAATTGTTGTATTTTTTTCTATTGTAATTTGACTTAAATAGTATTCATATGTCTGGAAAGGCAGATTTTTGTAGAAATAAGTTAGCAGAGTTAAGACCTTTGGAAACCAAAAATCTTCTGAATATAATTATTAATATGAGTTATGATTTTAAATACAGCGTCAGGAGGTAACTTTGCTCACTGACCGGGACACAATGCCCGTAACATGGTTAGATGGAATAGGTCTTCCAGAAAAACATGGTCAAAACGTGTGGAGCTGACAAAGCCGCGGGTTTCCTCGCGATGTTTTCTTTCACCGTTTCGAGCACGTGGACACGCACACGTCTGCACGTAAACTTTTCGAACCAAATAATCTATTGGTGCATGGCCGAGATCGAACTTACAACTTCCGGATGTTAGTTCCTACTAAGCACTAAGCTTTTGACTCTTAACAATAGTAAAGAGGCCAGTAATAATAAAGCAAATAAGGCGAGTGATGATAATATATTATTATTTTATTAGAAAAGGCTAATTGATAAATATCTTTTCCGGTTATGTTTTTTATCAATGTTTTCGATCCATGCGTGACCTGTAAATCAAATAACCTCAAGCAAACTTATCGGAGGCCGTCCAGTAAACCGTAATTTATTTATAAAGATCAATGAAATCTGTAAAAGATCAAGGTTCCAAAAAGATTAACTATTCTAAAATTGGCTTCTGTTCAATGCTATATTTATCTGAATATTATTATTTTCAGCAAGTAATATTCCTGAATAGAGAGTTAGTGGACCGCGGCCTGGCGGAGTGGGACGTCCCACCAGACTCGTGAGCGCTCGCCGCCGCCACGGCTCCGCTATCTACTTCGATATAATGATGCTGACTAGTTGTATATTGGAGTAATTGCATTTCATTTCATTGACACATGTACATAATACTTTATATTCGAGACTATACCGGCTTAGACCCCGGCACGGATCTAAAGGCGAGCTAAAATAATTGGAATAGTGCGCAGAACAAACAGATGCTATAGAAATATAAAAAATGAGTCCTGTGCATCCAAGGCCAAGGTTTAAATCCGTACCGGTGCCTATACCTAAAAGTGAATGCCAGGTCTTCCAAGGCTAATGCTTTTAGTCTCACCCTATGAGTTGTGACATGTAGCTGATAAATTAATAAATGTTTATTTTCTATAGACATATTATTTCGATGTAGATTTAAATTGTTTACGGTCTGTTATACTGAATCGCTTTTGATGAAGTAGTATACAAACATATTATATAGGATTAACATCACTTGTTGACTTGATCCACCATGATTATTGTTAAAAAAAAGGTACTAAATTCGTCTTAGCTCCCACATAAGTAACGTCGTAAATACAGTATGCTTATAAATAAACTGTTTGATTGGTAGAAATCACGTGGCAAAATTAATAATAGTAATAAGTGTTAACTGGCACCACAATTATGGGTCGATCCTTAATATTTAATAGTTACATTACAATGATTTCATTAGTGAGGTTATAAAATAAGAAGTTCAGGATGCTCATTATATATAATGAATACTTGTGTTGTGAACCTACATACTGCCCATTTGCATTTCCACAAAATGTTGTGTTTATTGTATTGTGGTTTGCTTATCTTCCAAACTTTTTGTATGCATTTTAAGTTCAACAAAGCTCTTAGTGCCAAATTTCTGTCACAATATTAATAGTGTCCTAGAGAAAAATGTAATCGAACATGTCCTCCTGGCTTTTATGCCGTATTACAATGTGCCTTTGGATCTCAGTGCTACCATTTTTGTGACAAAGCTGTAAGTCACAAAATGTAAATTTGAAACAGTGAAGTGTGTCCTCACTTTATTTTTAATGCTTTTTGTTTCTTCTTGTGCGTAAAGACTGAAAAATGTATAGTAATGTACAGTTATACAAAGTGTAGAATAATGTGTAAAAAGAAGATACATAATGGAATTAGTGTGCCCGTGTATGCTGGTATGAGAGAATTTCATGATGTTCTTCCTTGCTATGGATGTGGCTGGATTGTTTGCAGCGAACACTAAATAAGTTCTTCCACCTCATCTACTTCATTTTGTGATTTAAACTTTTTTAGATTAGAAGAGAAGCAATAATCTGCTGCAAATATTCTAGTCATCTACATTAACAGCCTCTTTATGGTCAGTGCTTCCATTTTTCCTTTCAGATGGCACTAAACGATAAATTCTATCCAGAAGAATTCAGCTGTCTACGTTTATGGAAATCTTAAGTAAATTTTAGACAGTTATTATAATGAGCACTTGCGTATCCTGACTTGTTGATTAAATTTATTAGTGTATTGTAAAAAGTAGGTGTAAAACAATTTGATATTTCAGTGTTTTAAGTAAATACAGTATTTTGATAAGTTGAATGAGTAGCGTTTGTTTTAGTAATTTTGTAGTGAATTTGGCAAGCTTTTTCTAGAAAACTTAGATTGTGAGTTTGACCGTTATTATTTTGAAGTCAAGACTATCTTAGATTATTTTGAAAGTATGAATCCAGTTTAGATGTGTATTCGAATACATACGTACGTAGATGTACCTAATTTAACAAAAGTTTTTGGTATCTATTACAGACCGAGAACTGTAAAAAGATTATTCGAATACACTTCGAACTACTGATCCTGCGTTTGCATTTTGTTGACGTCCTTATTTTTGTACATAACTAATATATTTGCGGTTAAATCAATAAATTATCGTTTTAAAAATAATGTTTGTTTCATTTTCTCGCTCCATCCAAGCTAGTCAGACTCATGGGTCGTGGCATTTTAGGAGCACATGCTTTATTTTACCATTACATACGTTAAAGTATAAATGTGGTGGTGGTGGTACCATAAGTAAAAAAAAGTTAAATCTCGAGTCGTTAGTTTTCTCTGGATGTGCAAGCTGTATGTCCCTGGCATACACACAATTTCAGGCCTGTATCTCCCGAAGTTTTTTTGGCAACTAAATTTAGATTTCAAGATTCAAGATATACACAACTTCAGGCCTGTATCTCCCGAAGTTTTTTTGGCATCTAAATTTAGATTTCAAGATTCAAGAAAGCACCACTGTTGGCACACATTAAACTTATTGCGTATTCAAAATTTTGTGATCAGAAGAAGCACTCCTCAGGCTTGTTTTTCAGAGTTTAAAAGGCACAAGTTCGCACTTTTCGTAATACAACAATTAATGTAACCGACAGCCTTCTTGGCATAGAGTTAGGGCTAATCTCAACATTGGCGCCACAATTGAGTCTAAAGCAAAAACTGGACATTCCTAAATAGGGTTAAGCGATACTTCGCACCTGGACAGCTTCGGAGACTGTATAAAGCTCAAGTCCGATCCTGTATGGAGTATTGCAGCCACCTTTGGGATGGCTCAGCCAAATATCAACTTGCCGCACTAGACTCAGTTGAACGCAGGGCTAAGAGGCTCATTGATCAAGAGTATCTTGCTAAAGCAATACTCGAGAGCTTGAGCCATCATCGCGAGGTTGCGTGTTTGTCGGTCTTTTATAGATTGTACTTTGGAGGGAGTGCGCAGGAGCTACATGAGCTTATTCATTTTTCACCCATCTTCCATAGGAACATAGACGCACGGCTATTCCATCTATCAGAACTAAGCGCTTTGTCGTTTATAATGCGCACTGCTAAAGTATGGAATCAGCTGCCAGCGTCTTGTTTTTCCATTGACTTACGATTACGACCCTAACAGCTTCAAAAAGAGAGTTAATGGGCATCTTCTGGGAAAGCTCGCCCCATCGTCGACCTCATCCTTGCCTATGCAAGCCTCGAGGACAAGAGCTCGCCCATTATAAATAATAATAAAAAAGTTACTAACTGGTATGCAGCGCTATCTGCTACTGCCGCCTGCAGTCGGGTTCGGATTTATGACTGCCGCGGCGTCGTCTGCAGTCGGCTATACCTTTACATACCTTATGTGCTGAAAACACACTTGTTCTAGGGCGTTATCTGCTACTTGAGCTGCTGCCGCGAGGCCCGCAGTCAACGTGCTAACCTTTTCACAAAGGTATACTATACATGACAAGCCCTAATGCGCGCTGTTCACCAACGTCCATATGGCAAATAAAATATCAATATGGCAAAAAATGCGCCCACCAAAATATTTAATTTTTCACTGGTATTAATACTAATATCCGTGTAAGAAATAGGTTCCTTAACGCTTGAAGTGCTGAATACAACCCTCATGTTCAGCACCACTGGCACTGAGGCCAGTAGTCACTGTCTTTAAGTCATAGTACTGATATCGGCGAGTTCGATTCCGTCAAGGACATACATTCGTGTGATGAACATGAATATTTGTTCTGTCTGGGTGTTTTAATAAGTAGGTATCTATGTAGTTTATTAGTCTTTTGTACAGGCATCGCCTAGTTTGGGATCAGTTGACCGTGTGTGACATGTCCCGATTATTTAGAATACTAGATTTAAAAAAACAATCTCATCAAATGAAAAACATACAGATCTTTTTTATTCTTATCCATTATAATAATTATATAATATTTTCTAATAAACCAGTGAGTTAGCTTTTATCATCGCGTTTGTGTCTGTTATGTGGCCTATGGTGTTACTTACGAAGTTTTCGACTAATAATAATTAAATTAGATAAGCTGCTATTTACTTAATTTTTTAAACTAAATTGTAGATCTGCCGCTTACCCTTTGTTCCTTAAGGGCAAAGGAGTAAAAGTAATAAAAACCCATATAATATTAAAAATATATTTATAAAAGTTATAATAACTTACACCTAAATGCCCAGTCCACTTACATAAAATATAAAACATTAGTCACAAATTCAAAATTCTACACCAATCAAATCTTAGATTTGATCAATTGATCATACCAGAGGTAACATTATTTTTACGGTATGTTTTGTTTGTAATTGTACAAGTTTAAATGGATAGATACAATATGTTCTATATCATGGTTCTACAGTCTAAAACTCATTCATTAGTTAAAAAGTAATTATATTGTCTGACCCTGTTTATGTCAAGATACAGTTAATGCCTACTTAAGTAGTCTATTTTAACTTTATTCAAATCACATGCGTCAACATAATTATATTTTTCTCATCGATAAAAATATATCACAATCGCAAGGTAAAACAAAAAATATCACTATTTTAAAAATTTGTGCTAGAAAAATTACCGTTGTGAACAATAAACTTAGTTAAAACGTAATGTTTTCAATTTAACTAGATAAATATACAATAAGAATAACATTTACTTATATGATTCAGTGTCCTTATAAAACTGAATGAATCGACGGTAGCTTAGCTCCATACATCTGCAGAATATTTCTTCATCGACTCAAGCTTCTTGAGGTACTGGATAGCGTCGGCTTCTGATTTTCCACCTTTTTCAATGATTGCTTTTAGAACTAGGTTCCTCACGTCTACAGCCATGTTCTTCGCGTCACTGAAAGAAGAAATTCTTATTTATAAATGTAATATTAAATTTTCTCTGCCAAAGGTTATATTCGTATAGATCAGACACATTTTACAACATGCGGTTGACGATGATTAAGTTTGTTATTTTGCAGTAATTGAAAAAATAATGGGTGTAAGGGGTTCCAACTTCCCGGCTGACTGTGGCATAGCGAAGTTCGAACTATTCGCAGTTCGAAAACTATTAGCCTTCCGCCAGTAAGAAGGGCCGTAATCCTCCCGCTGGGCATTCGGGTTGGGGATCGCAGGGCAAAGCTTCTCGCACCGCGCACACCGGCACAGGTTAATAATGCGGGAAGCTTTGCCCTGCGATCCCCAACCCGAATGCCCAGTGGGAGGATTACGGCCCTTCTTAGCGATTACCTTGTTGTTCAAACAAAGAATATCATCTAATAAAACTGTAACCCAAAATTATACTAGCTTCGACGGGCGGCTTCGCTCGCGTTTTACCCGCATAAAAATGTAAGACATAGGCTAATATATTTTTTCTGGTTTAAAACTACTCCATCAACTCAACCGGTTCAAATATACAAACTTTCGCCTTTTTAAACTAACTTCCTATCTATCCTATAGCTTAATATTATCAATACGAAAGTGAGTTTATTTATCTTCTTATCATCATCGAGAAAAAAGGTCCCGAGAGATTCGTGTTACTCACCCGCAAATATAGAAATGGCCGTTACGTTTCCCGAGAATGTCCCAAAGTTGGTCCAGGTTCTTCTCCAGTAAATGAGAGACGTAGACCTTTTGTGGCTGGTCGCGTGAGAAAGCCAGGTGTAACTGCACATCGCCGTCCTTCTCATATTTCTCCAGTTCCTGAAAATTGAGGATTCTTGAGGTGCTGCTTTGATTTATGTAGCTGTTAATATTGGTAGCAAGTGAATAAAATTACCTACATAATTATACCAATACTAGATGACCCCTTGAACTTTGTTCGACCTACCTACCTTTAACACCTTTTTACCTTTTCCTCTAATATCGAAAGTATAGAAAATTATTTGAACCCACAAACTAGTAGTGCTCAAAAAGTTACTAAAAAACCACAGTACACAGTCGTACTCTAGTACATATAAGTTGATACTACATATGCACAAGATGTATTTAGAATACTGTTACAAGTAGGTAACAGAACAGCTCTATGCCTATGTTCACTTATAATGTGCTGCCCTTTTCACGAACGAATATTGAGCACAGAGATTAGGCGTTTTGTTCCGCATCCTCAGGTTTGTGGTTTGGGTAGATAATCACTTAAAAATAGCGTTATCCAGGTTGTGTACGGTATTCATTAAATAAAAAACCGATGTACAGATAAAGGGATGGGGTGTAAAGTGTTAACATTAAATCGTTAACAAGTTTAATGTTAACACTAGAAATAAAGATAAACTAGCTGTTCCTACTGTAAGGCTCCATAAAGTTAGTCAATCTTTTAAAGGGATGTGTGTGTACAATTTTTTAACAAAATCCCAAATGACGTGATTAATCTATCTGTAAATAAATTCAAAAATGTTGTTAAACGTAATCTATGTAATAAAGCTTATTATAAAATATCTGATTATTTAGATGACAAAAAAGCTTGGGATGAAACTGCCTCCAACTCCATCAAAAACAATGTAATAGTTATTAAGAACAATGACATTAAAAAAAGTAAGTTTCAAAGTGTACTATACAGTTCCTACTGAATAAATTAACTTTGAATTTTGAATCTCCATCAAGCCAGCCTCACCTGCCGTGGTGCACCCTGCCAGCTAACAAACGGGGCTCTGGCGGCCGGCTGCGCCATAGCGCACCCTAACACCGTCATAGCTACATCCCCTGGCCACCGAGTTCACAATCAGCCTATAAGCAGTGACAGATAAAAGGTATTTTCTGTCACTGCCTATATTTTTTTAGCGGTGGACATATATGGTGATATTGTTGTTGTTGTATAGATAAAGTCGGCTGTCTTCAAATTCTTTCCGAGTGCCAAACCGGTTTTATATAAATAGGATTAGCAGTGTTTGTTTACGTAAAATTTTGTAAGCAATATAGGTACCTATTTAAATATAGATACGCATAAATTTGCATTGTTTCTAGTGTAATTTAGCTTGAGTGAGTGTATAGAAGCACTTAGTAACTAAATGTTATTGTACTTTTGTGGTTAATAAATAAATATAAATACAATTTAATAGAAACAAACCTCTTGGTATATGTAGTCCTGGTCGCGATGCCTGCAGCCGAAATACAGGATATTCTCGCCGACCTCCTTCCCGTTAGCGCGGGCGAAGGCGCGCTCTTGAAGGAAGCCTCGGAACGGAGCGAGACCAGTACCGGGACCCACCATGACGATAGGGGTTTGGGTTTGCATCGGCAGCCTGAAATTGATATATTCCATGTTAACTATTAATGCTTTTTTTAGAAATGTAAGCATTTTTATTATTCGTATTCATTCGGTTGTAAATTTTGATTAATATCCATTGAAACAGTATAATCTAGAGACACAAACGTGGAAATAAATGTCCGCACCAAAACTCTGCACACGCTAAGGTCTAAATTAGTGTAGCATTTTGATTATTATGTCAACGACCGACGCGACGCTCGCACCATTTTAGAGTATATCGATGATAATACGCTTACACTTACACGCAGATATCGTAACGAGGCGCGTTACGTTTAAGTTTGGTCATAGGGAATAAGGGCCCAGATGTTAAGTAAATGTTGTATTTTATTTTTGGAACGTGCCCTAGCCTACTTGATGCAACGCCCTTCGTCGAACTTGAGGCATGAAGCTGTTAAGCCTCATGTGCAATTTCACCGGCACCCACAACCTTCAAACCGGAACACGGCAATGCCCTTCACAAAGAACTCTACTACTTCTAAATAAAAAAAAGCTATGTATGTGTAGGTCGTTGGAGAAGTAACCTAAAGGACAATATTAGGTCGTCTACATAAAACCTAAGCATACATAAACACCATCTAAATCATTAAAATGACCGTGTTAATTGTTTCTTGTTAAACAATGACATGCCTTGTTATTAGATAATGATTAGGTTGTTCACATATAATTACTTATTATAAATAAACCTCAATAACATTGCAAAATGTATTTGACTTTGTTTGAAATATAAAAAAATATTTTTATCCTACACAACGTTTAATGTACCTAATTATGTATGCGTAATTTCCGCCTATTTCGTCAGCCTCGACACAGCCCAGAGATCGTAAAACAAAAACTGCCAACTAGATTCAGACAAAGTCTGCTTTGACTTTGTATCCATATTTTAAGCACCAGAGAGATAATTACAAAGATATTTAGTTAGATAAATAAATCAAAGCAAAGCCGCGTTAGTTAGTATACTCTAAAGCTGGGCACGGATAGCGCGTTCCTGTGTACGCGTAGTCAGGGTACGCTTTCCAAGCGTACTGTTAATGTGGACCGCCCCGTAAACCTGAATGTGAGGTCAATCGATCCATAGCGCTATTGTAGCTGAAACAGACCTACCACGACTCGCGCGGCACGCGTTCGCGTAGCTGCAAGTACAGACATGGCGTTCCAAGACACGCGTAATCGACTACGCGTACCAATGTACGCGCTGTCCGTACCCAGCTTAAGATTCATTAAAGCTTAATTACAAACTGAATTATCCAGAGTATAAATTCTTATGGATGGATTTTGTTACTCTTTCACGCAAAAACTGAACGGATTTTGATTAAACTTGGAATATACATAGATTTTGACCTGGATTAACACATAGGCTACTTTTTATCCGGATACCACGCGAACGAATCCGTGGGCGGAAGCTAGTATGTTCTAAAGATTCAATAAGCCATTTTAAACAAGCTGAATTATCCTGGGTATAAATGCTAAGATACTTATTTTTGCCGATTAGGTAAGCACAAGTTGCACGAGGAAAATAAACTACTTACTTAGAGTGCAGATAGGCAACTTCCTGCTCACCGTTTCATAATTGTAGATTCACTTCAACTCAAGGATCTTCTGTACTTGATTGATTAAATTACAGTATTTTGCGAATACTTTTTTAAATAGATTAGGAAAGCTTGATAGACTTTACCTTAGTCTTATTCACATACATACAGTCACGCCTTTTTCCCAGAGACCCCTCTGGGAAAAGATAGAGACGGCTTGCTACGGTCCTGGCATAACTCTTTTGCTTCATTCACTCTCATCACATTCTTCATACATGCTCCTCGGTTTAGGGTATTCCTGACCTGGACTTTATCCAGCACGTCTCCGATTTGATCGCAAAAAGTACTATTATTATTATTATTGATTGCGTGGCTTTCATATCACTGCGGCCATGAAGACCTATTGTGATCGCCACTTCTATTCAAGTCGCCCCTTGAGGCGGGGCGTTCATAGTTCACAACTAAGCCCTACTGCTGACAGAAACCGTAGGACCTTTTTGGGTGTGAATTCTCTTAGCTCCTCTGGGCTTAAAGTGAATTTGCCCAGAATAGAGTTTGTGCATTAGTGGCCCACACTCTCCTAACAGATGAAGGGGCGATTCATCCGCCTCTTTGCAGAACCTGCAGGTTGGAGTGTTGAATAGTACTACTACTTCTTAATCTTATTCACATTGGCACATAAATGGGAATTAACAGTCTGTAACATGCATCATGTTACGGACAGCAAGGTCATAATAATTACGTCGAAACAACGGCCATGATACTATGAAATTTCAATTCAAGTAGGGACACGGTCAAATTGTATATTTGTACTGCCACTACGATTTTTTATTTGAAACAATTACATACATAAAATATTAATGTTAAACGAAAAGTAGGTAACCTGTTTTCACATTTTTCACTAATATTTGTGAAGTTTTGGCCAAGCAAGCACTCAAGCTAGTCACATCCGCGTCTTCGCTCGCGTGGACACGTATGGGTCAGGGATAAAAAGTAGCCTATGTGTTAACCCAATTCATAAAAGATATCATATTTATATTCCAAGTTTCAACCAAATACATTCAGCTTTTATGGATTTGAATGAGGACAAGCATACACACACACACATGCAAACTTTTGCATTTTTAATAAAGGTTCTTCACACTACCTTATCGTCATATCTCAATAACATCTAGGCCCACTTTGAATGGTCGGTAAGGCAAATATTGTTGCTTTATTACAGACTCCAAAAAAGGCGGTTATCAGTTCGATACGTATGTATGTATATTACTAGAATTGCAAAATTTTCACATATGTGAATCTATTAGGGCTTCCAAACAAATATACAAAATTTGAGAGATGTATGTATGTATATATGTCCACGAATATCTCCGAAACTACTTATCCGATTTTTACCTTCTTTTTTTGTTAGCTTAAATTTACTTCAACTTAGGGAACAGTGCAAGTTTCATCACAATCAGTTTAGCAGTTTTCAAGATATGGACTAAATACGTATCATTAAGTGTGACGGCCAGGCGCTACAGGCGCGGTATCAAAGGGTATATATCTTAAAACCTTGGTCTGATTCTAGTGCATGTAAGAATAAAAAAGTAATTTCAATTTTTTTTTATCGGCTCCAAAAAAAAGATTAACTCAAAATTAAGAAAGAACATTTTTATATTGTACGTTAAATTAACCAACAAAAACGAAATCAACAGTAGTTAAGAAACAAATTAGGGGCCTACAATGTTTTTTGAGTACTGTGCCAGCGTTTATGAAAAGTACTTATTAGCTACTAAGTCGATAAAAAAAAATTAAATAACTTTTTTTTGCTACTGTAAATTACTCTTTATATAGAAAAACAACCAGTAAAAGGCGTGCCTAATGTAACATCCGTGCACCGTGCAGGTTTACAACCTGCACGTGGAATGCCAACTGCATTGGTAGGATTCCGTACCTCAAAAGGAATAAAGGAACCCATATAGGATCATTTCGTTATCGTCTTTCTGACTCTCAAGACTCTTTTCTCAGGAACGCTTGGAGGTACCAAGTGGAAATTAATATCAAATACTCAATCAAGTCTGTAATCTCTTGGAGCTGTGATTAAATCAAACTTCTAAGTCAACGCAATAAATAAATATGGACGTTTATAAATGTCTCATATTTTAACACTCGAACGGAAATCTAAACCAAGGGAACCTTTCGGTTGACCTAGAATCAAATTTAGCAACAATGTCTTATATTAAAATATCCGAAAACCGTAATTTTGTAGTTACATCACAAAAAAAAAGATTTCATACCTACAAGTTTGTACGGAACCGAGCGAGGGGCTCGGTCGAACTCGCACTGTGCAGTTTTTTAGGTACCTGAATTGTGATTTCCTGATGTAGACCGGCACTCTTGGCAGAGGCTTGCCCGCCTCCGGCTTGTGGGCGGCCAGCCACGTGGTAGCCACGCCTTTGTTGACTCGTCCCGTCGGAGTCTTGTATTCTACCACTACTGCGGTCACGTGCACAGTTTCCGGGTGAAGCTGGAATAAACAACCAGTACAGTGAGAGCCATGCAGCGAGCTATGCTCGACATCAAACTTGTATACGGAGTCCCTAACGTCGAAATCCAAAAGCGGTCAAAAGTCCAGGGGCCTCATTTACTAAGGGGCCGTTCATTGATCACGTGAGGCTCGAAAGGGGGGAGGGGGTTTGGCGCGATTTCTAAGCCGAAAAGCGGCGTGTAGTGTGATGTGAACTTGACTCGCCGTTGCGAGGCAGCGAACTAAGTTCTTAATCATGGTCCTTAATTTCAGAATAAAATTAGATTATACTTTATACCTGTATTTAAACATAATATGCTAAAATTTTCAAGATTCTTTGTAGGTACTAAAAAATACACGTGATTTTGGATGGGGAAGGGGGAAACTATTGAGCAGGCTTGGAAGCAGTAGGTGGAGCCAACGGCGCTTAACCGTGACTGCCCGAAAATACAAAAAAACATAGTACGCGTCAGGCGTAGATGCGATAGCTGAAGACCGTGGTGAATGGCACAAACTTCGGGAGGACTATAACCAGCAGTGAATAAAGTCAGGCTGTGGATGATGATGATAGTGGTAGCTACTTATTTAAGCGTGGAGTTCAGAATGATGATCGAGTTCCGCCCATTTGGTTTAGTGCCCGGTTAGTGTAATTTAGACCCGAGCGGCCGAGCACTTCCGCGATGTGGAAGGTATGTTTTCATATGTCAAAGGTTTTTGATGACAATGAGTCTATAAAGTCCACTACAGGACAATGCCTTTCCCTTTATAGGAGGGCTTGCTATTATGGAATTGGCAGTCAAGTTGGTGATAGAAGTAAATTTAAATAGGTAAGTCCACTGGTAGATATTAGCCCCTTCTTGGTGTAACCCGGCCGTCAGCTGGTAGGACATCGATTGTTAGCCGAAGTCGCCACAACCACTTATCATCAAGCCCATCCCAGATTGGAAGAGGCTTAGGCGCCCATCGTGACATACAGAGCTGAAACGGAGACACTCACAGAACGGCTAGTCCACCAGTTCAAAGTTGCTCATCAAGCTATGGAAAGAGTTTCTCTGAAAGATAGAATGTGCAACGAGTCTATGCAATAGAGAACTAAAGTTGTCGGCATTGCTCAGAAGAGAGTTAGTAAGCTGAAGTAGCAGTGGGCTAGACATAAGTGCCGAAAAGCAGACAATCGTTGGGGTAAACGAGTTCCTGAGTGAAGACCGCGTCTCGGAAAGTGTAGGTCGAGTGGAGTGACGATCTGCGAAAGGCTGCTGTCAGAAGCTGAATGCGTCGTGCTGAGGAAAGGGCGCAATGGCGCTCATTGAGAGAGATGTCCAGCAGTGGACTACTATTGACTGATGATGATGTTGATTAGGCTTCGAGATGACAAGTTACAGGAGATCGGTTATCCAGTTGATTTCGTGTGTGCAGAACGCGAAATACACAAATAAAATATGTTGTCTTACCTTAGGGCTGGATGAAATTGAATAATATCTAGGCTGAAGACGAGGCAACAGCTCACAAATGTGGTCCAACGGTGGCTTACACGACGGAATGTCTTCCAGAATGTGAACAATATTCCTACAAGCTTCTACGATGAACGAATGATACAGCGCCTTGCCTTCAGCCGAGTTTGTGGCCATAAGAATCAGTTTTTTCTTGTCCTGCAAGAGAAATGACATGAAACATGAGGTCAAGTGGAAGATTTCAAATGTTTCTTCTTGCTTAGGCTTAGTAAGACACTATATTGTACGCAAACAGCCATTTCAGAAACGAGAGGTGGTACCAATACCTACACGATAAGATATTCAATTCCTGCTTTTGTCTTTTTTTATCAGCTAATTTTCTATATAATATTCTGATTAGCATGTAAAAGGAGAAAATATATTAAGGCTTTGAAAGCTGAATAGAGGCCCACAGTAAACGTGTTAATGTACTTAATGTTACATATTTAGAATGAATCTGAATATGCATCGTAACTTGAATTGTTGGTTCTTATCGTCAAAACCAACCTGACAAATAGTCTATTATACTGTAAGTAGTTATGATTTACATTAAGCTTGCTTTTGAATACGGCCCCTAGTGTTGGTAAAGGCTAAAGGCCATCTTCAAAGTATGCTTGTGAGTGAACATTACCGTGCGGCAGCCGTAATTTGATATCAAATACAAAAAAAATCTAACAAAAAGTAATTTTGACCTCTGTGCGTGTTGTAAAAATACTTTAGCTGACGTTGTGACCTTGCCTCGTTACTAGGTATAGGAAATTTCCTTGTCTTTGTCACTGTGTACTTATAAGTGATAATGATAACAGAAGGTAATCGGTAAGTTAATCCACTATTTATCACGACATTTGTGAAGATGTTCTTTGGTTTTTTTTCTTTAATAGCGCTTTTTCGCTTGGTGAATATTCCGCGTTATTATTAGAATATAAAACAGTATAACAATAAAAAAAAATTAATCTAAAACCACTCAATTTTAGCCCAATTTTCACTAGGTTCAGACCTCATGCGAGTTAGGCAAAGCAAGAATTGAATTACATAATCCAATGGAGCTGTCTTTTTTAAAAGGTTCACCTATAACTATAAGGTTTTTGTTTTCGGATATAATTTCCAGATCATTAAGTTATTAGTCCCACAATAGCTAGCAGTCTAATATTTCAACTTCATTTCCGCATGTTGTATCATACTTGCGGCCTCACAGTTTTTTATACCATAGAGAACAAGGTAATCATTTGAGCTCGGTGCTTACCGATGAACCAACAACTGTTAAAGTAAACACGTTTTGAATTGAGGTCGCGTCTTGACAAACAAATGCCCTAAACATATAATATTGAACTCAACATTGGAAGAGCGTTCTAGTCTATCTATTTAATTTATACCGAGATAACAAAATCCACAAATCTTAGATTAAGATTTATAAGCATCCAATAACGTATTTATTTTCTACTAAATTACTTTTTAACAAAAGGTTATCCTTCTTATTTTAAAATTGAACGCCGCTAGTGGATCTAGGCGGTGCATCCAAAATTCGAGTTTCTTAATCCAGGTAAGGACGAAGGTTGTCTGGACTAGATGGCCGGCGACCAGCCCCGGTAGAAAGTAGAGAAATAGAGAATAAAAACTTATGCCCAATTAGTCAGCTACAATTTTGGGTAGAGACCCAACAACAGAAAATACCACCCAAACATAAAAACATTATAGTACATATAACTATCATCACAAGAAAACTCATGACGAAAAACATGATTCATGGAGGGGGTCACGACCCTCAGCACTGAGGAGACCGACATAGGATGAGGAGGACGCCCCGCGACTTCGTCCGCTAAAGAGATTTTATCTTAACATACCACTGTCCCTTGGAAGGTTTCCCCCGTTCAGAGATATATTACAAAAATCATCAAAAAGCTCCAATATATATTTTTACATAAATAAAAAACTTTGAAGAAAACTCTTTCTCCGGTTTGTCGACACTTAATTTTAAAAGTTAGTTTTTTTAACAAAAATTGTAACTACATTCAGCTACATACCAAAATCTTAATGAATAAAAAATTATTTTCCATGGTCGGGAGCAAAGTTCACAAAGCTGTTCATGCCAAGCAAATCGCACGACGCCTTAATTTTTTTTTGTATCAAATAACCACAATCTATTGCACTCCGTTTGGGGATGATATTATTTATAAAATATCATATTAGAATTTTACGAAATGTACAGAAGAATATTAGTTTCAAGCAAATCCCACCAAACGTTCAAAATATTACCTAAAAAGACTATTATTATTGTAAATATGTTAGGTAGGTTTAAATTAGCTAAATTATAAATCTTCAAACTTATCTTATCCCGTAAATGTACACATGTTTCTATCCTTCTCATTGTAACTTCTCTGTATACCCAAAGGTTTACTGTAAGAAAACTCTTTCAGGGTTAAGCTTGCCTTTGTACATAACATAGCATTTATGCATATTTGTTTCTGTATTATGTTTCTGTGTGCAATAAAGAATTAAAGAATTACTTAACAGTGCGTAAAGAGGACAAACTAGATGTTTTTTTCAATTACTTATTACCTAGACAGGATAAACCAGCTGTTTTTGTACTGCATATTAAGGCGGAAAATTTTGTCTTTATGTCCTATGCGGAGTCCGATTGCGGAAAAGGGGGTCAATTTACATACGCATCGAGATACCCTACTTCTTACTTAGGTACTCTAGAGCCACAAACGTGGAAAAAAGTGTATGCACCAAAACTCGGCGCACGCAGTCGCCGACTTTGAACACTTTTGAAGCAACATGGTCTAAATTAGTGCACATTGGGCGTTTTGAAAATTATTTTGATTATTATGTCAAATACGCTTGGACGATTTTTGACAGTTTTCTATGAAACATCTTTCGCCATAACATTGAGTTGCATGCAATTCGACGCATACTTAGTGGTAATCGGAGATATATCATCATTCTACCAACCATTCAAAAGTCAAAAGTCAAAAGTCAAAAGTCAAAAATCATTTATTCAGTAGGAACTGTATAGTACACTTTGAAACGTCATTTTTTTAAATTTACCACCAATTCGTAACGTGACCAAACAGAGAAGAATTGGCAAGAAACTCTGCTTGGCTTATATTTTTTTAACGTCATTGTACTTAATATCTATTACATTGTTTTTGATGGAGTTGGAGGCAGTTTCATCCCAAGCTTTTTTGTCATCTAAATAATCAGATATTTTATAATAAGCTTTATTACATAGATTACGTTTAACAATATTTTTGAATTTATTTACAGATAGATTAATCACATCATTTGGGATTTTGTTAAAAAATCGTACAGACATCCCTTTAAAAGATTGACTAACTTTATGGAGCCTTACAGTGGGAACAGCTAGTTTATCTTTATTTCTAGTGTTAACATTATGATAGTCGCTATTTTTCTTGAACATGTTAATATGTTTTCGGACATACATTAAGTTTTCATATATATATTGGCACGGCACTGTCATAACATTTATTTCTTTAAACTTAGTTCTAAGTGATTCTCTGGGGCCCATATTATAAATTGCACGAACAGCCCTCTTCTGCAACACAAATATGGTGTTGATATCTGCAGCATTCCCCCACAACAAAATTCCGTACGACATAATGCTATGGAAGTAGCTGAAATAAACTAGTCTAGCCGTTTCTACGTCAGTAAGTTGACGGATTCTTTTGACTGCGTATGCTGCAGAACTAAGTCTGTTCGACAACCCATCCATGTGAGCGCCCCATTGAAGCTTATTATCTAAAGTTATGCCTAAAAATACAGTACTGTCCACAAGATTTAGATCTTCATCTTTTATTTTAATATTAGGTTTAACTTGTTTAACATTTGGTAATATAAATCTCATACATTTTGTTTTAGTCTCGTTCAGTAATAAATTATTTACATCGAACCAGTTAACATTATGAAAGGTCAATTTAAAATAAGAACAGAGTATCTCCTGGCAAGTGTTCGAATGGCATACATGGACTCAATGTAGTGGCGAATGATGTTTCATATATTTTTTTTTACGCTTCGTTTCGAGCACTTTTTTTTAAGTATCGCGAAAACTTACGATTTGATTTGGTAAGTTACTTTGGGAAAAGTGTTCCAATATATGCATGCCAAAAAGATAGCTAAAATATGCACGAAAATCCATAAAAAGGGGCAAAATATGCATACAATATAACAGCAAAAAGTAAAAAAGGTAATTTTTGTATAAACCTCTGAACTAGCTATTCAACGATAACAATCGTATTTGCGAAAATATAGGTACCTACTTAGGTTACAATGAAATGGTCAATTTACCTTTAAAAATTTGTGCGACTAAGTACTGTTCTAATGTGCTGTAGATAAATTGTGTCTACGTAATTTTTTTGTAAGCGGAAAGGACCGTTCTACGTATCAGTGTGATAGCGTGATTACGGTTATGCAACACTCCACCCGGTCACTGTTTGAATGGGTGACAGTTGTGAAAATGGCCTTACTAAAAAGCTGTCAAATAAACATTGCTTTAAGTATTGCGATCTCTCACTGTTGATGACTAACAGTGACAAGTTTATATATAGAGTTTTTAAGTATGGGGGTAAATCTCAGTGCTTTGAAAGGCACGTTATAATGTTGGTCCCGGCTTATTCAGTCGTTTAAGTCATGTCGGAGGCCTTCCGGCGGACTAAAAACTCGATACCAGGGTTGCCCACTAGCTCATACGAAGAAGGAAGGAAGTTTGATTATCTATAACAGTGCGGTAAACAGGACAAACCAGATGTTTTTCAAATACAAAACTACTTAGCGTTACACTTATTACCAGGACAGGATAAACCAGCTGTGTTTTTGCTCTGCAACTAAAGAAGGAAAATTGTGCCCAATGACATATTTAAGTATTTATAATAGAGAATACTTACTTCCTCATCCGTGCAATACTCAGCAAGCTCCCTCAGAATGTGAGTGCGAGGTAGCGCCGTGATCTCGATGTAATGTGACAGCGCCGTCCTATAAGACGTTGGACACGGGAAAGGGTTCTTTTTCGTGCTCTCCTGATCGGTGTTGATAAGAGAGAAGATTTCGTCTAAGTTAGCACCTGATAAATCACCCAGTCTATCGACGAGATTTGTATCGTTGATTGGGTACACAGCAACGTGGTCACCTGAAAAGATTAGATATTACTACCTGTTTTTTATGATAACTAGAGATTGAACTGGCGTATGGCCCAAATGATGTTAAATGGAAACCATTACTTATACAGGGTGGGGCAAAACTTTACCTCATTGAGAGCAGCTACCTTTTCTATTGTGGTTAGAAGGTTTTGTTCTGAGGAAACTAAAATTTACTGTCAGCCTACAAAATGACATTTGACAGTTGACTCTATTTCCTAACAGACTGTATTTTTTTTCAAAATTCCGAAAATGCAATTGTAATTTTATTCAAATTAAACCTATAGTTTCCTCGAAACAAAAACGTTCTAACTTCAAAAGAAAAGGTAGCTGCCCTCAATGAGATAAAGGTGTTAAGGCTCATGTGCCTGTAGTTTCACACACCGGCAAAAATGGGCATGGTGGTAGTGCTTTCCCCGGATAAGAAAGAACAAAGAATTCTACAACTACGACTTTGAAACTTGTTCAAACTTCTTTGCAGATAGACGATAGAATGCGAAAAGGCCATAGTGTTATCAGAACTGTGACATAATCATAAGCAATGCGGCGTGTATTGACGCATTGTCTAAGAAGCATCGATAATTTTACGAGTCTATATACTTAGTAGGTGCAGGGGTAGATAAAAGAGAATGCTCAATACAATATTCATGAGTTGAGTCTCAAAATTAATTAACTAGGTAACGATTTTACAAAAATATTATATTTTTTGTCTAATCAGTGTCTAGATTTCGGTATCAAAACAAGCTTCCGTCTGTGGTCTATGTTATTTCTGGTATAGATTCTAAACACTAGAACTTTAAGTGTAAAATTCCAGCTCAATCCTTTCCGTATTTTGGCGTAAAGAAATACAAAATACTTTATTGAGACACAAAATTGGTTGATACACACGATAATCAACATTAAAAACAGACAAAATCAGATAGTTCAATAAAATTAGTAGCTGGGTACTTCTTCATATTAAATAATAATGTTATTTTTATAGTAATAATTAGTTTTTTACGCCGGGTTCGAAATACATTTTGAGGCAAGAGCATTAAAAAAATCATGGATCACCTTTGATACATATTGGTATTTTAATTTGAAATTCATTGCATTGTAATTATCTAGATTCGCATTGTAAGTTCCAGCTAACAGAACTGACGAGCAGCACCGTGTGTATATTACACGAACCATTTGGAGCCACTTTTAACCCCCTCATAAGTCAAAAACTATTTCACATAAACATGTAAAATTTGGCTCATATATTATGAGCTTCAAATTTTAAACGGTTATAAAATAACAACATATTATAACAACATAAAAATATTTTATGTTGTTATAAATAAATATCAGGACTGACTTTTGAACTTGGCACCCATTTAGATCTCACTTCTTTTGTTGTTCAGGTCGACAACCAAGGCATATATTGAACTTGGCTCTCATTTTACATTTATGTTTTGATGGAATCATGTTTTTCTAGAGCCCTAGACAAGACTAGAAGTAGCAGAGTTTTTTGTGAAGCGCTCATACAAGGAAAGTACAACAACCATGCCTATTTCTCCCGTGAAGCAGCATTGCTGGTTTTTGTTTGAAGGGTGGGGTGCCGATGAAATTACAGGCACATGAGGCTTATCTTATACGTAGGACAATGCATCGTACGTACGGCATGGTTCAAACATGTGTGATTTCCAAAGCATTCCACATCCACCACATCGGCCTATATCAGTCCACTGCTGGACATAGGCCTCCACTAATAAAGGGGGATATACCCTTAATCCCCACGCTGGGCATGCGGGTTGGGGATCGCAGGGCACAGGTTCTCGCACCACCGACGCTGCTGCCCGTCAGTGGCCAGGGGATTTAGCTGTGCCGATGTAGGCTGTGCTATGTCGCAATCAGCCAGCCGCCAGAGCCCCGTTCGTTATTTAGCAGGGTGCACAACGTGCAGGTGGGGTTGGCTTGGGTTCCGAAGATAGGGGTTGGAACCCTGTACACCCCTGTCCAAAGCATTACTTTGTTATAAATAATGGTTATTTGGGCCATGAGCCATGAGCTAATTCCATCCTTGTTGTTTTCTGTTTTACATCTTGTTACTTTGTTCCTATGCCTATCTTGTTTGTGCTGTTACTCTAGTGTTAATTTAATTTTTGTGTTAATGTGTGCCAAATAAAGAGTTTATCTATCTATCTATCTATCTATCCTTAAAAAACCTACTGGTCTTTGTAATTGAAGCAGGTAACTTAACTTTAGCTATGCCATAGGTGATAGTTCACTCAGTATTTAAATTTTCCGTTTTACTATAACCAGTTCATGTCCAATGTCGAAGTTAAGTGTTGAATTTACAAGGTCGTAATAGTATAATACAAAAGTTTCCCTGATAAAAGTCACGTACATTATTTAATTTTACTTAATGGCGTATCTTCGCCGACGGACGTTCTGTTTAGTAAAACAAGTTCAACTTATGTAATTTAATTGATACGTAAATGTCAGTGTGAAATAAATTTACATACAATACAAAAGGTTAAACGTACCGTAAGTGCGTAACAATTTATGACTGAACTGAATTAAATTTAAAAAGTTGAAAATTTGTTGATTTGCGAGCGGGGACTTTCGTTAAAACTAATGTAATTTTCATCTAACTTCAAGTCGCTCAAATGAATCTTAAAATAATGTTATACCTATGTATGCGAAGGCAACAACATTTATGTATTTGATCAAGACTTTTTAGTACTTTTTCATTAAAGTAATGGCTTGTAAACGCTTATTAGGCAATTCTAGTACAGAAGATTTTGTTGGGCTTTGTCTTTGACTTATTAATAATGTAGCTCGCCTTATTGTTAGGTTGCACAGACTTATCTTTGGTTGTCTCGCATAACACAAGAATAAGTTTATTTATTTATTTACGAACATCAACATAACAAAAACCAAAACATAGGCTAATACACAGATCAGATTAATGAACATACCTATAACATAAAATAACACATATACACGTGGTAAGGGCACGTGGTTCATCCTGCTAAATAAAAAACGGGGCTTTGATGGTGCCGGCTGATTGCATTACATCATAGGACCGATGCATAGCTAAATTCCCTGCCTGCCGATAGGCAGCAGCGCCGGCAGTACTAAAAGCGGCAGTGAGGATTGGGGATATTCCATTCCCCTTCTTATTAGGGGAGGTGGTGGTTGTAGCCATTTTCTCGATTGTTTAAAACTACATTCGGCCGGGGAAAAAGTTTCTTCGTATTTTTTAAATTAAATATGGGCCAGCTCTTGACCTCGAGGCTTGCATAGGCAAGGATGAGGTCGACGATGGGGCGAGCTTTCCCAGAAGATGCCTATTAACTCTCTTTTTGAAGCCGTTAGGGTCGTAGGTCAATGGAAAAACAGACGCTGGCAGCTGATTCCATATTTTAGCAGTGCACATTAAAAATGATGTTTGGAAGCGCTTAGTCCTGTTAAATGGAATATCAACTTGATGCGGATGGTAGTCAGCAGTGCGTCTGAAGCTCCTATGGAAAAAAGGTGAAGGCGGAATAAGGTCATGTATCTCCTGCGCACACTCTCCGAAGTACAATCTATAGAAGACCGACAAACACGCAACCTCGCGACGATGGCTCAAGCTCTCGAGCCTTGCTTTAGCAAGATACTCTTGACCAATGAGCCTCTTAGCCCTGAGTTCGACTGAGTCTAGTGCGGCAAGTTGATACTTGGCTGAACCATCCCAAAGACTTGAGCTTTATACAGGGTCAGGTGTTTATACAAAATTGAAGAAAAATATAATTGGTTGTACTGTTTGTATCTGGCTAGTTTTAATATCATTACTGAGAGGACATTATGAAAAAGTAAAAGATAAAAAACACTTTCCAGTCATTTTGTGCCAATGGTTTTTCTGTCCGCCAATGTGAGGGAATCTAACGAAGACACTCAGTACATTCTGAAGCTTTATTACGAAAAGGGAATAATGTGAATCAAGCTGCGAAAATAAATTATTTCGTATATGAACCTAATGCAGTGTCATTAAGAGTAGCACAAAGTTGGTTCAAGCGTTTTCAGTCCGGGAATTTTGATGTCAAAGATGCAGCTAGCTCTGGTAGCCCTCATACGGATAAAGTCGCTGCCATTTTTGAAAAAATGGAGCAAGATCGGCGTATTAGTAGTTACGACAGAGCCGAGGAATTGAGGATTGACCACGAAACAGTTTTGGCTCATTTCAAAAAGTCTGGCTGTACCTTCACGTACATTTACTAAGTAAGCCCATAGTGTGCTACCTTTGACACCACGCGAGGCAGTCGCGATCGGGGATCGTTGACTTAACTACATATAATTACGTCGTGAATAAACTTTGAACTAACAGTGAAATTTACTATTTTGGTGCACCTTAAACTTTACTACTAACTTATGTGCAGTCCTACTGGGATCGTATACTGGCTATACTACGATATTTGGGTACAACACGAGCTCACTGAAAGAAACCTAATGAAACGTGTATTCATTTGCGGTTGTCTTTCGAAACGTAATGAAACAGTACCATTTTTGAAAAGATTGATCACTGGCGATGAAAAGTGGATCATCTACGACGAGAACGTGAAAAAAAAGACCATGGTCAAAGGGTAGTCCAGCTCCATAGACTGTAGCGGAACCCGGATTAACGCGCAATAAGGTGATGCATTGTCTATGGTGGGATTGGAAGGGCATCGTTTACCATGAGCTTTTACCACCGGGCAAAACGATCGATTCGGATCTCTACTGCCAACAAATAAAGTGACTCAAACCAGAACCAGATCAGACTGTCCAGTAGGACAGGGCTCAATGGTGCTCATTAGGGGAGGCCTATGTCCAGTAGTGGACTGCTATAGGCTGATGACATAATATACAGGTGAAAATCTGACTTTGCACCCTCAGATTTTCACCTGTTTTAGTCTCTTTGGAACTCTGGATAGTGTTAGGATAACATCAAGAGAGGTCTTTTAAAACTACTTGTCGCATTTTTTTGATCAAAAATCCCAAGATTTCTACAGCAACAGAATTATGTCACTACATACAAGACGGCAAAATGTTATTGAACAAAATGATACATAATATTATAATTAAAAGTAATCCAACTTCGAAAAAAAAGTCTAGAATTTGTTTAAAAAATACGAAGAAACTTTTTTCGTTGACCTAATACGTATTAAACTTATCACGATAGATACGTACCGGCTTCATATCGCATTTTGGAGTCTGAAATGTCGAGTTCAACATGAAGACACGACCTGCCTCCCCCTCGGTGCAATTCTCTATTGACTGTTATCTGAGCGAGGAATGGATTCTTAGCGTCGTAAGGCCTGAAAAACAATTGTAGCTAAGATAATGTGCATCTGTTTATCATTTTCATCATCTTCAGCCTGTATATGTCCACTGCTGGAGAGAGATCGACCCCAGTTAGCGCTACTGAGCTCAATTTTCGGCTCTCCACATCCATCTTCCGCAAATCATCGCATGTATTATTTCATTATATTACCTACTTGCATTATATACCTACCTTAGTGTCTTCGCTCGCGTAGTACCCGGATAAAAAGGAGCTTACTTATGTGTTAATCCAGGTCACAGACTATATGTCTTCTAAGTTTCATCCAAATCCGTTCAGCCGTTACGGAGTTGAGTGGAAACAAACACACTCACACACAACTTTCGTATTTATAATATTAGTGTGACTAGCCGCCCACGGCTTCCCTCGCTTGATACCGCTAAGAAAAGTAGCCTATGTGTTATTCCAGGCCTACATAATATGAAACATTTCAGCTTACTCCCTTCAGTAGTTTTGGCGTGAAAAAGAGACATTTTACATTTCAATAACGACCCCAGTGGCGCAGTGGCCGAAGGTCCGCCTGGGACGCAGAAGGTTGCGGGTTCGATTCCCGCCGCGAGACAAATGTTTACATGTTCTGCAGATATTTGTCTCGGGTGTGGGTGTTTTCTATGTATGATATGTATGTATTTACAAAAAAACATGTATATTATGTAATATATCAATCATGTAGTTCCCATAACACAAGCTCTGCTTAGTTTGGGGCTACATGATGCAGTGATAGTCACAGTCAGTTTATTTGTTTCACACACTTGCTTTTATTGGTAGGATTAAATATTATTTTAATTAAAAACAGCTAAAAAACTTACGCCCTTTGGACCTGGAGAGAGTGCAGTCGAGCTATTTCACCAGTAAACACATTGTTGGGTTCTATCTCGCCTGGGGGATGGAGCACCAGCCTGAATTGACGTGTCAGCTCCTCCTCGCCCGTGCTTTCAATTTCAAACTTCTCGCACACAGCGGGCCAGAATTTATCTTTCCATGTAATAAAGTCATCTTCAATGCTGAATAAAAAAGTTAAAATTACTCATTTGCAAGTTTTGTTTACTATATGAGAACCTAAAACAATGGTAGTGATTCTGAAAGATTTTGACTTAAACTTATCGTTAAATTTAAAGGAGCTGTCTCTTTCTTGGATGGAGATGATACGAGACGAAATGACTTTTAGCTAGTTTTAGCGATAAATAATGTTACTCCACAAACCACAATGACTGTATATATATTTTAAGTTGAGTTTATATTATTTAGAGGTCCTACAATAACTTTTAATATTGTTTAAAAATAACTGCTAACTTTTAATGAATTATGAATGAAAATGTACTTGTTTGAACTTCATGCATAATAGTTCTTTGACAACCTTCTATTTCTAATGTATCTGTATGTATACTTGGATGGGGCCTGTTTAATGGTATTTAGATCTGAGCGCTTCCATGTCTTTGTCAAGCCGTACAGCCCAAACCGCTGGACGGATTTTGACATATGAGGAATGAATTCATGAGAATTGTGACATAGGCTATATAAATTATTAATTAAAATGGCGTCCGCCAATCAAAAATACAGGGGGGTCGGATTTGTTTTAAAAAACCAAATTTGCTAGGAAAAAAAATTGCTAGGCCAATATGGATATCAAATCGTAAGAAAGATCTTAAAAAGACCATAACAAAAATTCCTGGATCAGGATCCAGGAAACACAAATTGTCAATAATAAAACTAAAAAGTCTGAAAAATTATATTAATACAAAAACAAAAACCCCGACTGCTAAACATTAATATACTTTATGAAGCTGCAGGCGAGGACAGACAATACTTTGTTGCCTACAGGCGAGAAAAATCTACTAAAACTACATTTGTAGTTGTAGCTGTAGTTTTGGTAGATCTTTCCCCCGCCTGCTGCATCATAAGGTTTGACTAATTTGAATATACATTGTAATACTTGTTTTTCTCTTTTCAGTTCATAAATTTTTAGGAGACCGGTTTTTGGTTTTTGTAAAAATATATTTTTATCTATTTTAAGGCAAATTTTGTTAATTTTTACTTCTCTGTAGCTGACTGAAATCAAAATGCTATGTACTTACTTGGCATCATCATCTCCAAGTCCAAGTTCATACACACGAGAAGCGCCAAGCTCTTCCAACCTCTTGTCCAAATATATTGCCACAGCATTATAGTGTTCATAAGTCTTGTTTCCTAAGCCAAACACCTAAAAACAACATTGAAATTAAATGGTGTTAGTAATAAGGTAACCAAAATTTACCTTACATTATATTTATTTATTAACTAGCTGATTCAGAATGCATAAAGGAGAAGCACTAAAACATTGATATTTATTTATAAAGATTGTAAACTGTTTAGTATTAGGTCTTTGCATGTAATCTTGATGATTGAATACAAAATCAAGCGGTAACTTTTATTCACTGCACAGGATACCGTATAAAAAATGTATGGCGTACATGGCGATTCAAACCTAAGAAAGGCTAATTAATTTTAAAAATATGGTAATAAATATTTCTATAGCTCTCGCTCCGCCTATGGCTTCACTTGCATCATACCTGGATAATAAGTAGCCTATCTTATTGCAGGTCTAAAACTAAATATGTTCAAAATTTTAGCCCATTCCGTTCAGTAGCTATGGTGTAAAGTAGGGAAAAACATTTCACTTTTCACAAACTTTTACCTCAACAATATTAGTAGGATGTGGATTTTGGTACAGATTTTTCTAAAAACTCCTCTCCCCAAAGAAATGAAGATTGCATTCTTTCTTCCTGAATGTATATACTTGAAACTATAAGACCTTGAATTATTAAATGCAAATAATAATAAAAAAACTAGTTTCTTTCTGCGGCACTACAACACATTGTGGCTCAACTATTTGATTTAAAATAACTAAAAAAGCGAATCCTTTACAAGTAGAGTGGTATTAAAACTCTACTAAGCTGACAGACTTATAAAATCATTGTACAGCCTAAACTATAAGTCCTAGAGACATTAAACTTCAAGGGTAAGTGTATTGACCTTGAATAGTGTATGGGAGTACTAAATAGGATTTCTAGAAATTCAGACTCTTGAATATATGTATATGTTCTACATATATAAGTATGTATTTACAAAATATAATTAAAAAAATAAAATAATTCTATTATATTATTATTATCTCTCCGCAGACGAAGCAGCAGGGCGTTACGGTATTTTAGCAAAAAAAAAAAAAAACTACTCTTCCAATGAAAATAATTTGTTAACAAATAATAATTTCATACCATGTGTTGTAACTTTGAAATAGTCGTCAAGAACAGTTGTCGTTTTAAAACTCGTGGCAATATTCCAATAAATACACTCATAATGAAGTCACAATTATCTCACATAGATACATTCATAAATATTTAAATAACAACAAAACAAAATGATGTAACTAACGCACAAGGTTTTCTATGCGGTTCCTAACACACTGACTGAGTATGTGGCTTGCTTGAAGTTTAGGTTATAGACGAAAGTAAACTAGATAATATGTACATGCTTCTACGCAAATATTTCCAGATTTTCAGTCCACTTTTTCATTTTTCAGCTCGCTCCAGGATCAGTCAGCTGTTTAGCAGCACGGCTCAAAACAATGAATGAAACTAAAACTGATTGACACTGACAGCTCATTAACGTGACATAATGTGTCATACAAAAGTGACATTGACGTCTGATAACATTTGAGCAGCTGGATTCCACATTCAATTCACTCTTTATGTAGTCAGGGGAAACATTTAATTTCGAGTCTTTTTCACGAAGAGTGACAACGTGAAACGTGGCATTAGAGGAACTAAAGCTGAATCTCCAGTATACCTACGTAAAAACATTGAACATTTATAAAGAAATTCTAGACAAGTTGATTGGATCATATTTTAGTATTAGCTTGTGGATTTAGTAGCTCTTCTTTGGATTTTATGTACATTCGATTTTTCACACGACAGTGGCGGCGCCGCGTCTGCGGGACTTCTTTCAGGGCTGCCAGATGAAAAAAAGGTGTGATCGTACGCCAACTACAAAAAATCGTATACTATGGAAATTTTGGCCATGAAAAAATCGTACAGCCTAGTAGTAGAAAGTTTTATTAAAAATAACCAACATTCGTTTAGAAAACCATTGCGATAAAACTATTGAAACTATAAAATATCTGATTATTTAGATGACAAAAAAGCTTGGGATGAAACTGCCTCCAACTCCATCAAAAACAATGTAATAGATATTAAGTACAATGACGTTAAAACAATATAAGCCAAGCAGAGTTTCTTGCCAATTCTTCTCTGTTTGGTCACGTTACGAATTGGTGGTAAATTAAAAAAAAAATGACGTTTCAAAGTGTACTATACAGTTCCTACTGAATAAATGAATTTTTACTTTTGACTTTTTTGACTTTATTTATTAGGCTTAATATACAAAATAACCTAATCGGTTTTTAATAGGCCCTAACCAGTCCTAAAATAAATAAAGTTTTTCCCCAATCAACCAAATCTGCTACCATTATAACATTAATGGCCAAGTAATCTCACATGCTACTATTATAAATAACTAGCGGCCCGTCCCAGCTTCACACGGTTTAGGGCAATTTTTGTACACCTTGGGTTACGTTACTTAAGTTTTAGTAAGGATCCCTAATCTTTTCTGGCAATAAATATAGCCTATGTTACTCAGGGTGAATGAGTCAGGCTTTCTATATTATTAGCTTTATAATATTAGTGTATATATATATATATATATATATATATATATATATAGTGGTGTTGCCTTTGACCAAAAGCTTACTCTTCACTACCACATTAATGCGCTGATGAAGGAATCTTATAGACGCCTCGGTTTCGTTCTCAGAAAGGCGCGAGACTTTCGTAACGAGCATGTGCATTCGGCTCATATACAGTGCCGTTGTCCGTTCTAAATTGGAAACAAGCGCTTGTATCTGGAACCCGCATGAATCCAAGTAGACGCTTCTTCTTGAAATGATACTGGAAACCTTCCTAAGCTTCTCATATAGGTTAAAATATATAATACGCTTATTCATACTCTAAGAAGTTTCTTCTTAGATGCCTGGATTTTAACTCATTCGAGATTCGTCGGACTATGGACCAACTCGTTATGGCATGTAAGGTATTCTTATGGTATTTCGCGGTCGATTCTATACCACAGATAATTACAGTCAGAGCCAGAGTCGTAGGCACAAGCTGTTTGCGGAGCCGTATTGTCACACCACGGTTCGGTCTTTTTCACCCGTGCCACATGTTCTCACTGCTCTTAATGCTGTCTTGAACCACAACACTTGTCCTGGGTGTGAGTTATTTGCGAATGTATGTATGAAAATATTATCGGAATGTTTGAAATTTTATGAGCGAGATGCATGATTGATTGTGACATATTATCTTTGTTTTGTTACTTAACTTATTTTATCTTTGATAATGTAATAGTATTTTTTTTATGATGGATGGACATTAGATTAATACTTCTCTTGATTTTGTACAATTTAATTTAATTAATGTAATTGATGTCAACCGTGTTAATAAATAATAATTGTGTTCCCTCTGTCTGATGCTAAGTAAAAGTAAAAGTAAAAGTAAAAAAAGTAAAAGTTCTCCTCTTTTAGCCATTTTTTTTTGGATGGCCTGGCACAGGTTGCTCTTTACTTAACTTTCATCACTCATGAGCGTATTGAAATAACACAAAAAGCTCTCAAGACAGCAAACAGATACAAAGAGAATGACTACGTACAGTACTCTTAGTATGAGTTGCGCAATACGGAAACGTTTATAGTTTTCGATGAACGTTTTTTGAAAATTACGCAACTGGTTTTAAATAGAAATTGATCGAACAACGTAGGTAATGTAATCTTGCAGATTTTTATGATTATCACTCAAAACAGTAACTGTTTTGAGAAGTTAAGTCCCATATAATAAAATATCGTAGATTTTCCGTACGATCTTGGTCTAGCGATCGTACACGAGGAAAAATGCCAAAAAATCGTATGAGTACGATTTAAATCGTACATGTGGCAGCCCTGACTCCTTTCGCTAATCTTAAACGACGCGACGGCAGTTTCATTTTTGTTTTACTTTATTTTTCAATGTTTGCGTAGAATAAATGGCGTTCAAACCAACCTAATTTAGCAAAATGACACAAATGAAGTTAAGAAATTAAATAAAAGTTAATTTGGACTGGAAATCTCGATATAGAAAAATCCCTGATTGTTTCTTGCTAGGACCTGTTTGAAGACTGAGCGACTGAACTCAATCGCACAACGAACGCTGCCTGCCTGCCTGCCTGCCTGCTAATGAACAATACAGGTAACGGCACTTAAGTTTAGCGCTGAACGAAACTTCTGCGCATGGGTCTCTTGCTCTCTCGCGCCTCTGCTTACATTTGAATTCTGCGCATTATCGGTCAGCGCTAGAGTTTCGTTTTTGTGGTTTCGTGCCGCTACTTGTACATTACATCGAAATAATGGAAATGTTATCCCAAATGCCATCAATTATATAAAGATTGAGGACAATTAAGCCTCCCACACACAGGTGCGTTATTATGGAGATAATATCGCATGCGTTATTGCGCTATTTGTTTTTTGTTTATATTGGGAGTCCAAATTCAAAGTGTAACTTACTGCTACGAATTACACTGCACTGGCTGGTACTGCTGCGTTATCGCAGTTGTGTGCAAAGAATTGATTTGGGACGCATTATCGCAATAACGCATGCGGTATTATTCCGATAACAACCTGCCCATAGCCTATAGTTACTTGACTTTTTTGTGCTATGGTCCTGCCTGTACATAAGTAATAGTAGTAATAGTACTTATCTAACCAGATTTCATAACTGGTACCTACCTGCCATCTAATTTCGTATAGAAACCATAAACTACTACCTACCGCATAATTTAGCCCGGTTAAATCGGGATCTCCATTTTTCAACCATTCGTAAAATTCCATGGCATTGTCAGTCGGATCTCCTTCGCCATAAGTAGCCATGCAGAATACGGCCAGGGATTTTGGTATTTCTTGTAATTTTGTTAGTTCTTCCTGCAATTAATAATGAACATGATGAAATTACACAAAATACTTCGGTATACCATAATACACGTAATACCACAGAATACAGAGAGGAGTTTAAGGAGGAGCAAAAGGACAGCGAAGGCATCATGACGGACATGAGTCTAACGGTGAGCGAAACTTCTGCGTATTGTTCTCTCGCTCTCTTTAGCTCCCCTACGATACCTTACTTTTGACTTCTGACTTCTGCGCAATACGGTCAGCGCTAGAGTAGAGTTTCGTGCCGCTACTTTTACACCTATTTGACGATGTAAGTTGGGCTTGACTTAATACATGGAAAACCAAACTATGGTAGGCTAAGTGGTAGGGTAAGTATAAATACCTACTTTGTTATGTAGGTAATAAAAAAACATTGCAATATGAAATAGTTACACAAAATAAAATACTTATTTAGGCCTACATAAAGGCAAGGAGGAGCACAAGAACAGCGAAGCGAAGGGATCATGCACGATTAGCGAGTCATATTCCTATTTGACGATGTTAGTTGGGTTGATGTGACTTAAACTTGGAAAACCAAACCTTGGTAAGTTAGGTGTTAGGTAATAGGTACCTTCTCTTTTAGGGAAGTAATATAATAATATTATATTACGATACCGAATCATGCCGACTGTATGATTGATTGATAAGTTAGATAACCACTTCATGTAGCTAGGTAGGTAGGTATTTACATAATTGATTGTTATTTCAATTGTTTAAAATTGTATTTATTATTAATACGTAGGTACTTATTTAGGTACCTTTGGTTACCAAAATTATTTTGGTTGTAGTGTAGGTAAGGTAGTTGGTCTAAACTACCCACACCTAGTGTCCCTAGTTGTATACCTAGTTGTGCCTAACTTAGTAAGTAGATAGGTTCCTTACCACGATGCAAATGCAAAAAAAAAAAACAGAAAATAAACTTACCATATCACATTCCTCAGGGTCTGCCACCATGCCCTTCATCCTATACCGAATACCCTCTTTGGCCAGACGGCCTGCGAATTCCTCTCCTGTACCCGTCTGGGATCCATAGAATACAACTAAACTTCTTCCTGAAGATTTTAGTTTGTTTATAAATGAATTTTCTGTGACTTGTATTGACCCAGCTGGCCTGCAAAGAAACATCTATGCTAAAATAACTATAAGATCTTGGTAGACTTGGTAGATAGGTATATAATTATACCGGTAAGTAAGGACCTAAGTATACATAGTTTATGAAAAAGCGAGTGTTTTATCTGTGGTAGGTAGATGAGGCTACCTAACCTAGGTACTTAAAGGTCATAGCCCACTTACACGACTCTGCTCTAACACCGCTCCTACCCAACACCGCCCTAAACAAAAACGACTGCTGACGGTACACTCGTCTACAGCTAGCAGTCGCCCAGCTGTCCATACATTGACAGCTAGCAGACGCTCAGCTGTCCACTCATCGTCATCTAGCAGACGTCCAGCTGTCCACGCGCCGACCGCTCTTGATCTTTTGACAGAATCAGCGTATTTTGCGTCACTGGCATCATACAGATAGGGATATCTTTGCATTTCTTCTTGTTTTTCTTTATTCTTAATGGATACGTTCAATACCTGCGAAAACACTCGGAAAGAGATCGAGCGTGCGGATTGCTTGGCAGATAATTCGAAAATGGCCGCAGAGGCTTGCTCGTCTACCGACTTTAGCAGTCAGCGTGTGGCCAGCGAGGCGTTAGCTACCGAGCAGTCTGATGGCGGGAAGGTTGCTAAAACCGAGCTGTCTGCTAATTTATGTTGTCAATATAAACTATATCGCAAGGTCACGACTTAAAGCCCATAATGAATGATATTTTATTAGTCGGGTGATAACAGATTCGTGTAAGTGGGCTATGACATTTACTTTTCTGTTCGTAGATAGCGTAGGTAAGGTAGTTACTTGTTTTTTGGGTATATAATTAATTAACAAAAGCGAAATCCATTGCCTTATCCGTGAGTCGTGACTATTCTATTATGTATAATTAACTTTATGTAAAATGATCCGTGGTCTCTGTTATATTATAATTATAACTAGATAGGGAGTTAGGTAGGGGTATCCACTATCTACATTGGTTACCTCAGTCACAGCATAAGCCTAGGTGAAAAACATGTCACCTTACCCATCTAGGAATCACCCTTTACCTATAGGTACCTATACCTACTATTACAGAATAATTTGTACCTACATACAGCTGAATGTTTGAGTTTGAGGTAGGTAAGTTTCTCAACTTTTGTCTGTACCTGTACTCTACTACAGGTACAGACCATGCCAAAAACCTTGAGCAAGATTTTGAGAAGGTAAGTAAGGTAGAACATACCTTTCAGTAACTGGTCCAAATCTGTGTCAAAATTGGTTATGTAAATTTTTCATTAAAGGTAAGACAGCCAGCCAAATTAATAACGCAACTCCTATTTATTTAATTAAACACTCGGACTGTCGGAAACGGAAATCGAACCCAGGAGCTACAGTTGAGGGGCCTGATTCTGACGATTCGATATATTTGATTCTATTAGATATATGACTGTCAAATTTCATACAGTTTTGACAGTTACATTATATTCCCAATAGTACCAACTGAGCCATGTACAGTAGATAGGTAGGTATAGATACTTATCTCATAGTACGTACAATATAAAAAAATCTGCCGAGGTTATCTTAAAACAAAGTAAAATTAGTTGATAACGGTGTTTGATAAAATATATAATAATAGATAGTAAGTTACATGGTACCTACCTAATTACTAATTAGGCACCTAACCTCACCTAAAAGTTAAAAATAACAGTGCCATAAGCAAGCGAAAAAATAATTGCATGAAACTGTTTTCTACTGAAAAAAATGTTGTAAGTATCTAAGCGACATATAATTTTCGAATGTTTCTTTTACCTAAATGTCGGCAAAGATTTTATCTTAAAAATTAACAGAAAACGACGCCAACGGTCTTTGAAGCAATAGTTTTATTTTGGATTATGGTATCATTTTTTTTTAAATATTTTATTGAATTTGGTTCCAGCTCTTCAACATCATGCCTCTTTTTTTTGTTTTGCTTTTGCTCGCGTATTTTATATCTCATTAACTCATTCTACTCTACCCGAAATAATTAAAAATCAGTTGAAAATGCATCGGAATTCGGACGACGATGCGAGGACGTGACGGTAACCCCACCCCACACGCGGAAACAAATGAGGGGTTCAGTCAGTTTTTATAACGCATAGCCAAAACCCCTCATTGACTACTTATTCCACAAAATGATTTCGATATTATTCGGAACGAAACGACCGTGTTCGTAATTTTTCGTTTATTAATGTAAGCAATCTTCATTGACAAATTATGTAAATAAATAATATATTGAATGTAGGTATGTAGGTACTTAGCTATTTAATTTAGCGGCTCTCTTATTTAGCTAGGAAAAATCTATTTTTTTTTATGAAATAGTAATAATTGTAAATAAAAAAGTAATGGTTTTTGTAACCCAAAAATTAAATTTCCGTGCGTTGAAATGCCATATCCAATGTGGTGCCTTGTTAGTAACAAAATGTAACAATTTATTGAATCTATTGAATATTTTACGCCTCTGTGCAATTTAAATCTGGTTTTCGACCAGGTAAAAAATTATAGCAAATACAAACGGGTACATTACTATTATTATTGCCTTGGAAACAATTGAATAAAATCGTAATATCATAATTATAATAGAGGTTTTATAGACTAACTCATTCTATAAAAAATTGCAATTATTATTATTTGGTCAGAATCTAGGTGTCCCTAAAGCGCGTTGTCTAGTTTTTGTCCATCTAATGTCTTCATTTAATTTTAATATCATTCTATTTACAGCCTCTGTGGCGCAGTGGACGAAGATCCGCCTGAGACGCAGAAGGTTGCGGTTTGCATATATTTGTCTCAGGTCTGGGTGTTTTCTATGTATGATATGTACGTATTTACAAAAAAAAGTAGTATAAGTACCTATATATCAGCATTGTCGTTCCCATATCACAAGCTCTGCTTAGTTTGGGGCTACATGACGCTTTGTGATATAATCTAGCATTATTATTATTATTTACTAGGTTTCTAATAAAAGTTGTTCGAATGCATACTTCAAAGTTCTTATGAGGAACTTTAGCGGTAAAGTGGGAGTTTGAATTGACAACAAATCCAGATTGAGCCGACATAGTTTTAGAAATAAAATGATACAATATGATATCTTCCTAGAAAAATAATCTTTAACTCTAAAAATCTAAAACCAAAAATAAGCTCGATTTCATCAAAATGGTCAAAAAGCGCATATTTAGAGATGTCATGATAAATAGGATCAACACCGGTTCTGATCACAGATTTCATCAAGATATATCTGGAGATTGAAAGAAAAGTCTGGTGAAGTCCACGCTCCAACCCAGGCTACTCCAGATCATGGCGGGCCACGAGAAGTTCCAGAAGCATCTCAGTAAAAGATTGTTCGTAGGAAACTTGCAAAACGTGGTTAAAAGATTGAGGCACCTAATTCTGCCAATTGCCTCTTAAAGCATCAAGGCTTAACTTTTGGAAAGAAACTCTTCGGTTTATGACGAAAAGACAGGAAGTGGCAGCTTCGTCAGAGAGGTCAGACCTAAACAAGTGGATTACGGACGATACGGCGTGACCTTCGAACCTACATACGACTAATTTATTTATTTATTAATTTTACAAAGGAACACAATCAAGTTAAGATATATTATAAACAAATAACAATTATTAGATCTAGATGGTATCTCGAAGCATGTGTACACAGCATGATAAAATAGTATAATAAAACAGTTTTGTGTAAAGCAAACCAAAATGAAAAATAAAATGATAATAAATGTAAGAAGCATTAGAGCAAAACCGAGGTTACGTGCAAAGTATTTACTTAATAGCCTGGAAGTAGTCGCCAGACGTAGCTTAGATACACGACACTTATTTTAGCTGAAATTGAGGATTTCTACGGCCAAATTAATTATAGGTACGCTGAAAATGTTCCTTGCTCCCGAAGTCCCGACAACGAGACAAACGCGATTCTATAGCCACCCACCCGCTATCTACCGATGAATCGTCTTGCCAGCAGACTCAACGAATTTCACTGGAGCTGGCTGGGTTTCGCGGAGGATATGGCATCACATTCATATAGTGCAATAGATTATACAAAAGTTTGAAGAGTAATCAGCCCCTGCAGTGCCGGTCCTATTAACATTTTTAACTGGTGCGAAGACTAAAAATGGCGCCCCACTAAATAAAAAAATAATTTAAGCAGTTGCTTTATTTTCCACCAGAAAAAGCAGTGACTTCAGATTATTCTGCTGTCAAAAGTTTGTGCGAATTACCAGTTTGCGCGAATACCTCTAAGTGAAGTGGTGGACAAATAAAAAAATATTTTTTATGATTGTTAACTGTTATTTATTATATTCTGGTTCAACCATTATGGTATTTCCATCTTTTAAATGTATTTTTGATAGATGTCAAAGTCCAGAACTAGTGATTGCAGCCACATAACATTGAACGATTTTTGAATCGATTAATGACACCATCGTCGAATAAAAAAACTGTTATCATTATTTTGTCATTATCATTGTTGGGTCTTAATATCTCAACAAATTAATTATTACATCAAGAACTATAATTATTTTTATTATTTTTGTATTGCTAATATTGTAGAAGAAAATGATAAAATTAAATGGCGTAAAAAGTTTTGAATGAAAAAGACATGAAAACTCTTTTGTCAAATAACTTAAGTTTGAACATAGGTACGTCAAAATGATGTTCAGTGAAAACTGTGACAAGCATGCGTCATAGGAAAAATGCTTTTCACGATTGCTTTTTCACATGAACACAGGAGGTTGTTGGGCGTATGAGCAAACTAGAGCAACCAGTGTATGTTGTCTGGTAGGTCATTCTAAAATGCCTAATATCAATGTACAATAAAATGTCAATATACAAGTATTTACAGACTTACAGCTGGGTATCTCGAATTCCGAGATTTTTACCTAATTTAAGCTTATATGACTGGACTATAAGGGAAATGGGAAATGTATTGAGATGACAATCGAAGGAGTTGGTGATACGCTTGCGTGAGTATCCCAACGTAAAAGAAGTTGACAATATCGCTCCGGGACTGTGGTTTGTTTCGTGGGCTGAATTCTTCGTTAGCAAAAGAATTAAAAGAAATTGCATTTTTATTTAAAAAAGAGAATAAAAGAAAACTTTTTATGGAGCACACAGATATTGCCCTAGACCAGTGTAACTTTTTGAAGGATGCAAAACAAATAGAGGACTGGGAAAAGGTAATTTTTATCGACGAAACGTGGTTTAATGCTAACCACACTTTGTCGAGGCACTGGACTGATGATAATGCTGCGTCTACCTCGAAAGTACCTATAGGAAAAGGAGAAAGATTAATCGTTTGTCATGCAGGAAGTAAAAAAGGTTTTGTAGATGGAGCTTTGCTAGCATTTAAATCAAAAAATACCGTGGAATACCATGAAGAAATGAATTCTGAAGTCTGTGAAGGTTGGTTTAAGGACTTACGGCTGGCACTAGAAGAACCTGTAAAAAATGTTATCATCATGGATAACGCACCATATCACTCTCACCAGTTGAATAAAATGCCAACGCAAGCCAACAAAAAGTCAGATATCATAAACTGGCTTGTGAATCTATGTTGAAGTGTTAACTGGTAAACATTAAAAAAAACAGAAACCTCTGTACGTTGTGGATGAAATCGCAGCTGAACACGGTCACGCAGTTCTCAGACTTCCGCAATACCACTGCCAATATAACGCCATAGAACTTATTTGGGCAAAAGTGAAAGGATATGCTGCCAGATATAACACGAGCCCAACATTTACAGCCAAAAAGATGCTCGAATTGCTAAAGAATGCCTGCAATTAAGTGACACCTGAAATTGGGAAAATGTGGTGGAAAAGACCAAACGATTAATATTATCGGATTGGGAAATGGATGTGACTTTGGATAACATAAGAGAGCAAGAACCAATTCTAATAAATTTAGGCGAAGACTCACCAGTTGATGACTCGCCAGTTTGCTGTTGATCGACGATTAATAAATTTTATTAATATAGGTAGGGTATTAATATAGCTGGTACTATTTACGTATAACAGAAGAAAACAAAGATCAAACATCATCATGAATTTTCCCAACATGAATATCCTCAGATATTGCTTAGTACGCCAATATATATGGGAATAAATTATAATAGATTGAGGAATCCGTAAAATGGAGTAGTCAGAGGGCAAAAGATAACATTTGACAGACTATCACTTTTTGCAAGCAGTTACTAAGCCACGCGACATACCTGCTATGTAAATACCAATATATTGTAAATACCTATTTTCAAATATATTAGTAACATAAAATTTAAGTTACCTATTTTATGTCAAAAACTAAAACCGAGAAGTATAATCGATTATCGATTTTACGTTGTCAAATCGCTAAACCAAGTATTTAGATAGCTGCAATGACTACTTCCATCAGTGTTTCTGAATTTGGTCCGTTTTCGGACTTCATTTGCTCCTTATATTTTTTTTTATCCTTATATTAGCAACTGGCAACGCATTTGGTAACATTTTTATACAAAATATTAATGTCTATAGGATTATTTTCTTATTCATCCTGTCATATTATTAAAAAGTGTTGTTTGATATGCAAATAATACAATTAACTTATTCTTGTCATCCATCTGTATGATATCTCTATCTATTAGGGCATCATAGCTAATTATGAAAAGTCATTAAAAAAAATGGATTGCAAAACGAACATTTTTAGCTTTGGGTTCGGACTGTTTTAGTTAAGAACGTTGGCAGAATTGAGTTTCAAATGTCAAAAAACCTAAGATGGAAGAACTATAGTGAAACAAGTGACGGACAAAAGTTCACCCCGCCCCGCTTCCCGTTCCCCCGCAATTTTGTTACGCGACTCGCGCGCTCGGTCGAGCGTCTTTTGTTTCACGTTTTGGTTCATTTTGGCGCCCCCCCCCTTGAAGGCGCCCGGTGCGGTCGCACCTCTCGCACCGCCTAAGGACCGGCCCTGAGCCCCTGTGCCTAGCTTTTCTGGACTTTGACTGTCGCAACCACCAAGTAGACTAAGTTATGTCGAAGTCTTGACTGATATCTAACTATCAAACAGAGAACTGAGTCAGGGAGATGTCATATAAGTACCTATCTGAAAATGTTTACAAACACGGAAATTGTGTATAAGATGGACCTCAAAGATGGACTAGAAAGTTATGGACAGTAATAATACATTTTGGATGGCCTATCCTAGCAACAGCAACGAAACCGATAAGTCTCGTTATGTTTGGGTGACATAAAACTTGATGCAGCATTGTAAAACTACTTTCGTGAAAATAACAGTGTCAACAGTCATGCTGTTGTCATGGCTCCGTTAGACATAGCATTGAAGCTTTATTTTTCGATGCTAAATGTCTATACAGATGGTAAGGATGTCTCGGAAGATCAAGATCAAGATCAAGATCAAGACCTCAATACGTGCGTGCGTGGAAAAACTCGGACAAGGTCAAAAACGAACTATCTGCTTAATCGCACGCACTTTCGCGTCACTAGTTTCGCATCACGCTTTTACTTTCATGCGCGTTACACGAAAGTAAATACCTTAATCTCGTGAAACTAATACATGCATTAGAGAAATAAATACGTGGGTATAAACGTGAAATTTTTAGTAAAATTTAAGTCGTGAAAGCAGTTTTAGTAGCCGCTACTTTCGCAATTTAAATTCAACTTTATGCAAAAAAAGAAATCCTCATTATTATTTTTTATTTAGTGAACGAAAACTCACGGGGCAAATCTACCGACCAACAAAAACAAATACTTATTCGTTAGGTTATGTAAGCCTAAATATCTAGGTATATCTACCTTGTACAGCTTAAGTATCTACTACTAAGTACTACCTACCTTACCTACGTTAACCGTAAGGTAGGTGGTATCTTACGTTTAGGTATCGAAGCTTGAATTTTACCTTCCTACCTACCGACGTATTCAACATTCGGAATTCGAATTCGGATAGATACCTATAGAGGTACAAAAAAAAGTTAGTAGAGTAGGTAGGCACGCAGGTAGGTAGATAGGTAGTACTTAGTAGTAGATACATAAGCTTTACAAGGTAGATATACCTAGTACCTTAGTAGTAGATACATACCGATATTAAGGCCTACATAACCTAACGAATAAGTATTTGTTTTTGTTGGTCGGTAGATTTGCCCCGTTAATTTTCGTTCACTAAATAAAAAATAATAATGAAGCATTTTTTTTGCATAAATTTGAATTTAAATTGCGAAAGTAGACCCACATAAGCGTACAGAGGGCTTACCACAGGTTTTGATAGTTTTCGAAAACTTTATAAGTTTCGGTATCTTTCCATACATTTTCGTACAGCGCCTCTAGGGAAACGTGCATGAACTACGAAAATATATGGAAAGATCAGTGTTGCCGTTTTTTATTTGGAGAAAATGCTAAAACTTGTTGCAAAAAATGCTAAATAACTTTTAAAAATGCTAAATAAAATGCTAAAATCTATATTTTTCTTTTGAATTCCTTAGGAATTTTGAATTTTTAGGTAACGTACAAAAAAATGTTAATCATGAAATATGCTAAATGCGAATTTTTCAAGCTAACAGACCCGAAAATATACAAAAATTTAGCATTAAAAATGCTAAAACGGCAACACTGGGAAAGATACCGAAACTTTTAAAGTTTTCGAAAACTATCAAAACTCGTGGTAAGCCCTCTGGTACCTGTACCATAAAATTATCTTGTCCAAGTGGACCTAAGTAGGTAGCTATAGTTACTGGGCAAGAACGTACATTTAGCTAGATATTACATAGATAGGCGAGGACCTAACCTACCTGTAACTTTGCCAGTTAGTAGATTAGGTACCTGTGTAGCACAGATATAAAAGGCATAAATTTAGTAAAAAAATCAAACTCTTTGGTTTAGGGCACTGCATGTAGGTAGTACTTACTGTATTGAATATTTACTGAGAAGGATTTCATCTTTCTTGTTTTCCTTCTTTGAATTGTAAAGCCACCAAATAGTGCCACCCAGTAGAATGACAAGGACTATTATGTCAAATGTACTGAAGAGTGAACCAGCTGCAGCCGCAGCAGTCGCACCAGTTACTGCATCTGTGAGTACGTCTTTTTCACTATCAGACATCTTGCAGGGAATTGTCTTTGCGCAACTTTTATCAGACCTAATGTGAGGTACAAGGTCATCCAACGATAGTTACTTCACAGCGAGAACAATTAGCACGCCCGGTGGCGACCACGCGCCCCACATACAAATTACACTACACAGCACAACACTGAACACTCACAACAGCTCACTGACACACACAGTCACTCAATGACGTGATGGATGTATTCTGCGGAACTGGTTGAACGAGAACGATTACCGGAACGGAACGTTTCGAAGCAATTTACGATACGAATTTAGCCGATTTGTACCGAATGAATCTGTCTACGTGGCCGCGGTGTAACCACACACACAACACAATTGAAAATGGTTAGATCAATCGCAATGACGTACTCTACTCGCTATTATGTACTACCAATAGCATTTTATGACACCTAGTAAGAGATAATTCAACTTTTAAGTTGAAGTGAGTGGCGGCTCCGTGTCGACACGCACACCAAGTTCGAATAATGATTTCAGACTGTTGCTGCGCTGCTTGCTTTGCTATTGCTACTATATTAGTGAAGTAGAATAGTGGCCCTGGCGGCGGCCGCCTCACCACTCACCACCCCTGCCTGCTTACTATTTTAGCGAATTTTTAGCGCATGATTATAAATCTTATAGTGAATCTATCGAAAACTCATAATTGTATCATCGAATCAAGTCTCGTTAGTTATTTTTTTGCACAGATCAGTACCTACCTACCTACATAATTTATCTATCTTCGAGTAAACTAAATCTTTTTGTTTTGTTTTCTTTAAACAAAACAAAAAGATTTAGTTACTTAAAAAGATTTAGTTAGTTAAAAGATTTAGTGATTTTTATCTTTTTGTTTTGTTTTCTTATGTGTCAATAGATACCTACCCAGTTATTAGACGAGCACACTTATGCTTAGATTGTTTAAGCTTAGTACTTAAGTACACTAAGTCTATTTAAATCTCATTTAAGTGAACATGTATGTTCTTTTGAGAATAAATAATCTTTAAACCGATTTAGTACGTAAGAGTAGGAACTAAGATTATATTGTAATGATATGAAATATGTTGTTTTATTATTTGATGTGGATGTAATATTTTTAATCTTAAATGTATTGACTCTAATTGATAATGAAGATGCCTCTATAAAGCATGGTAATCGTTTGTCTTAGTTTTCCTCTATAGGAGGCTTTGATGTAAATAGAATGAATTGAATAATGGTTAATCAATCTTCTTCTTCTTTCGTATGAGCTAGTGACCAACTCTGGTGTCAAGTGTCAACTCTTAATCAATTAGATATTAAATACAATGTACACCTATTTTCCCCTTTACAGTGAATTAATTTAACTTATTTTTAATATTCAATTTGCTTCATAATAATTTAAATTTTGTTATTTTATTAATCTTATTATTTATTATTATCACTGAGGGATGGATCATGTCACTCATTGTTATGATAATAATCGATTATGTACCTACTTAAGTTGATTATTCTATAAAAATAAGATAGACGAGAAACTGATGACAGTTAACTATAATGTTATAATTTTCAATAAATGATTTCAATTTCTATTTATGACGACGATACCTACATGTCAAACCTCCCTCTCACTCGCACATTCAACATTTTTGAAGATATAAAATTTCTGAATGTAGTTTTGCAAAATAGCAAACCTTCACGCTAGAAAATAACAATAAAAAGGTTCAGCAAATAATATCATTTTGATTCTATCACGTTTTCTTACTAAAAAACTTGCACCAATATGATAATTTTTTGGTAGGAAAACGTGTTGGGTTCAACATTATTGCTGAACCTTTGTATTGTTATTTTCAAGTCCGTGATGGTTTGCTATTTTGCATAACTACATTCAGTGATTTTATATCTTTAAAAATGTTGAATAGTGTGAGCGAGAGGGAGGTTTGACCCTTATAGTCACCTTAATAACTACCATCTACTTACATACCTACTCACTATATTATACTATGAACGAGTGTCTGGCTTTGCTTGCTTCACAAAGTCGCCATGTCGCAGGCTCTGCCTCACCGCACTGTAACGTAACAAACCAAACAGTGTTCATGACATATTTTTAACTATAGTTAGGTAGGTTGCCCTCAATGAGGTAAAAATTTTCTCCACCCTGTATTTAATTTAGCCTGATAATTTAATAAGGTAACTAAAGTACAGCCTACAATGTATAAGCACAGCATAAATTAAGTAAAAATAAAAAAAAATGTATCCATAGGACCTACTTATTATTGACGTGGAAGGTCATTTCCATAATCCCCACCAGGTCTGCCCAACGGGTGGGGATTATGAGACAAGAAAAAATCGAGTAGTAATCCCTACCACGTGGACGACAATCGTGCGGTGGGGGTTATGAGCAATAATCAAATTTTGTTAGTATCACAAAGCCCACCGGTGAAGCACCCGTAACAAATAACGTACAGTCAGCTACAAAATATAAACAGTTTCATAATCTGTTTTATTATGAAACTGTTTATATTTTGAGCCTTTTGTAAAATTACTTGATTAGCCTTGATCTGTACATTTTCAATTTATAAATGACAATGAAAACATTTGAGATTCGTAATCTGTCCATAACAGGTATAAGCCCGTAGCCAGTGCCCATGGTACGAATTGCAAAATTCGAAAACTTTAATAGTTTACGTTTTTGAGCCCAATTTTGAATGTATCTTTTTTCTTTAATTACCCAATTGGTTGAGTACCTAATATACATTGCAATCTGCAAGAAGATTAGGTACATTACTAACGTTGTTCGATCAGTATCTCTAAAAAACCAGTTAATTAATTTCTATAAAAAAGTAACATAAAAATTGAGCTAGAAAACGAAAATTATGAAAGTTTCCATACTGCGCTCGTACTAGCAGTACCAGTTAGCCACACTGAGCACCTACCATAGCTACAATCATGAATTTATGAATGCGACTGTTCATATGTACATTCTGAACGTGTGTGGCATAAAGTAGGTAACCTACCTAATTTTAAATTCAATTTTATTTGTTTCCGTTGCCGCACCGCGCCCGGTCCACGGTCGGTCAATAGAACCCAAATAAAATTGGTCAGGTAAAAAAGGCAAATTTTGTGTAGTATTTTAAGAATCTGCTAAATATAACATTATTCGGTCCACCATAAAAGCATTATATTAGGTAGTCAAAAACTGTGAGTAGAGCGGGTGGCGTCAAGCAAAGCACGCTTGTGTGGCCTGTTCCGACTGGCCGTCACCTTGAGTAGCTGACCTCCTATTGCGTCACAAATCATACATTATTCAAAACCGAGGACGTTGTTTTTTCCGCATCATCCATCCATAATGGTATATTGAATAGAACCAACTGACGGACTACAGTTTACGACAAAATAGCTTTAAGTTGTTATTCTTATGTACCTACGCTTAGCCTGTGGCCATACCTAGGTACTTCTTTCTCTGTTGGCTGGGGTAGAGAGAGACAAGTACGAAGTACTAATAATAATTCCATGGGTAGAGATGACGAAATTTGAAATAAATATTTGTTCTGTTCGTTAACTCTATACGCCTTTTATGTTGCCAACATTATTTACATTTTGTAGGCATCGATCGATAGAGACCGTAAGTACAACACTGTCCTCTGTCCTGAGCTCGACGCATCCAGCTTCTTCCAGCAGCCTTTTGCAGACGTTTTTTTCACTCCATCTGGCAGGACGGCGTCCTACATTACGTTTGCCGCCGTCTCCACTCAAGAAATCGTTTACCCCTACGGTTATTCAAATCGGTTCAGCAGATATGACCAGCCCACTGCGATTTCAGCTTCCTAATTCTTCTCTGCTGAGCTATGTTGACAACAAATTTAGTTCTATGTCGGATAGTCTCGTGGATGATATCGCACGCAGTCGTCAATAATACTAGTTTGTCCATATCCTTAACAATTCGCCATATCCTCCATATGCTACTCAAGTCAAAAGCTTAATTTATCATTTTCGCGATTCGTCAATTCGAGAAATTAAAGATAATTTAAGTATACATGACATTTTCATTATTGCATATATATAAAATATTTTTTTTTCAAAAGATATTTGTTAATTATTCAACTAACAGTAATATCTAATTACACTAAAAATAAAAAAATAAACAAGCTTTAAAAAAAATTAAACCGACTTAAAAAAAAGCACTTGTGCTCTAAAAAGCGAAAAATTAACTTAATTAGATATTTAATTCAAAGAAGAAAATAGGTACCTACTTATCTGTTTGAGGTCGGTGCAGTACCAATGTGTAGGTAGAGTTCTTTTTAAGTCGGTTTAATTTTGTTTTAAAATATTTTGCCAAAAAGAATAGCAATACAGGAAACTCTTCCAATTCACCTGGCAGCAATATGGATGCATCAAAGTTATCAAAGGAATAAACAGCACAAGTCCATCCTGTTCTCTAAAATATTTTTTCCCAAACAGAACAAAGTTTGCAGTTCACCAATTGCCGCAAAAAATAGCTTCATAAAACTGTCTTCTTAATCTGTCATAAATAAAAAAATCCATAGAATAACATATTTTGCTGTACTTGAAAAATAGTCTCGCAAGTTATTTTGGAGTGCGAGTAAATGGACAGCCTTAAATATCAATGTCAATATACCTGCATTCTTATAAATAGGCAACTTTGTCTCAAGTAAGTATGTACTATGGCTAATTATACTTTTTACTTTCTTAGCTCGTTCCGTCCGGTCGGATAGATTGCTGTGCAACTGATTTTTTCTTCACCGCGCTGCTAGCCCTGATACATTCCCACAGAAGATAATAATATATCCTATAGAAGACAACTAGATAAAGCCATAAAATTCACCATGCTCTGAACGTCAACTCATACGGCTGATCTCTACTTTTATAAGTCCATATATCATTTGCAATGCGATTTCTGCGACTTCGTAGCAGGGCATTTGTATGAACCTGCATAGAATTTTGTTCGAGCGCCTGGTACGAATAACTTTTTGATCTATAGCAGAATATACGAGTTTGGGGAAACGATATAATTACTAATTTTTTTCTTATTTTGTTATTATTTATATTTATTTTGTACTATGGAACATGTAATACTTTTATCTCTCAAATTGTTCTCTATGATAAAGTAAATAAAACCTATTTACGGTTATCTGTAAAACATAAATTAAAATTTTAAAAAGTGTCTCATGCAGGACGGCACATCTTTTAACTCCTATCGGAAAGTACCTGCCCGAAATATTAATTCCTCGTCTTTTTTTTCTTCGACGTAATCAGGACAGTTCACTTTTACCTCCGGTGATGTGCCTTCAAGCACATTTCAGGTTCATATTATTGGTGATGGTTGTCGTTAACATTTTTTTTGTGAACTGGGGCTGCAGTCTCGACTTTAGTTAGCGACCGATTCGGTCGGTAAGTCATAACGATCGCTCAGTTACGATTTTTGGTAGTCTCTACAATCGGAATTATCGACATTTTGTCGGAATCGTATGGACAACACGTGTCAATGTAACGATTTTAACGTTTCTATATCTTATTTCGAATTTCATTACGACCGAACTCTATAGCTCGCTAAGTGTAAAGTATCGTTAATATAATAACCTAAAAAGTTATTGTTACATGAAACAAATTGTGAATTATTTACCAACGTAATTTTAATAAACCAATTAAATATAGATAAGAGTTTTGTTTTACAATACCGATATTTCGAACACGAAAACAATAAATACTGTAGTCTGTACGTAAAAAAGGCAGGCCTTATGTTAACATGGGATGACAATTTCGAGTACCGGACGTACCTACTCGTCAAAGTAAGTAGGTACGGTACCTACCTACTTGGTAATAACTTTAATGAGTAGGTACGTGGCTTGTTGGGAGTGAGGTCCCGGCCGTAGCTGCTGTGAGTTATCAATGTTTCCGTTTGTTAAAACTCTCTTAAAATTAAATCCAACAATTGTTTTTATTGCTGGCACCTAAAAAATGTTCAACTATAATAACGAACTCATATTATTGACACTGAAAATGTCAATTTTATCACTTTATCATTTCCTTACCAGTGTTGAAAGGACATGAAACCAAAATACAATGTAAAATAAAATAAAATATTTCATTTCATACCTTTGAGTAAAATAAGTGTATTTTTCTCGAAGCTTCAAACTGTAGAGATAGTAGTAGAGAAGTAATAAATGAGGTTAAAAAAAATTGTAGTAGACTTACATATTTTGTTTTTATATGTTTCATGAAAATTATAAGTATTTTGCTAACCTCTTCTTTACTTATTTTCCTTAAATCCCGGGAAGATTTTTTAATAAGTTTTGTTAGTAGTCAAGACTTGCGTTTATCGAAATCGTCGGTACCGCAACCGAATTTTTTCGATCGTTCGCTAACTAAAGTCTCGACTTTTTCGTTAATTACCGATATATCGCTAAGTGTAAGCCCACAAAAACATCTTCTCGAAAAGTGGGGAAAAATATTTACCTGTAGACGAGTTAATAAATAATTTTATTCCATGTTTCTACTATTTATATAAGATAAGATAATAAGGTATTTATTTCACCCAAGTTATAAAGTAGGCAATATTTTATGTAAAATCAAAGTGTAATTAGTTACATTATCTTATCTTAAAATTAGGTACCTAGATAAAAATAAATGCACTTTAATTGGGTAAAATAGGACCCGAAACAGATATTTTGATCAAATTCCTAATTCAATTAATCAAAGAATTTCAATCCACATACATACTTAAATGGATAAAAAATCTTTTGTGTCTACTATTAAAAATATATAAATAAACTAGGTATGTAAACTTTTTTTTGCAATGATGTACAAATTAACGCATAACAATTAAGATTGTTTTTAGTTTTGCAATACTAAATTATAAGGGAAATTTGTTTTTAGGTTAGAAGTTACCGAAAGTTATCGCTAACTTTATCGGGCTGTCATATTTGGCCGCAATGCCGCAATGAAATTCACAAAAATTGTAGAGTTGACATTGTATGTCGGTTTATGGACAAAAATCGTAAACGTCAATGATCGGCACCAATCAGCGCAGCCCACCTATAGACGCGCGCAGTATTTTTTGTATGAGAAAATCTGTTTCCGAGCTGCTACCGAATTTCGGTAGTTAGCGATCGCTATGTCGAGACTGCAGCCCCTGTTGGTGGTAGGCACTAAAATTCTCGTGAGAGAATCCATAATCAGGAGAGTAAAAGGCATTTTTCGATTTTTAGGATTCTTTAACCCAGGCAGATGTTTGATCAATGTTATGACGGAATAATTGTCATTTAGCTTCTCATTGAAGATTTTGGGATCTGATTCCCATTTTGTTCTGTGGCATGAAACTCGGGTGTAAAGCTAGTATGTCGTTCTATGGAAAAAATAGGGACGAAAATGTATCATTTTGTTCGATGACGCAATGTTCCATAGAACAAAATGGGACCTAACCGTATATTTATGTTTACCAAGTACCTAGGTTCATCATTTTGTCTAAATTAAGAGCCATCATGAGCGATCACTGCTAACAGACATCTTCCGGGCAGCTCACTGAGCACTCTCGCTGGCGTTGGACCCGTTAAATAAAATAAGTTACAATTTTGACATATTTTTATTCTTATAAAATAAAATGAAGCATTTTGCTTATGGTGCCGATCTTGTTGGCAGACATACACCACCTCTTCATCTGATCTGAAAATAAAATAATATATTGTACAACTACTTGTAGGTCGGTACCTACACACAAAAAATCTAGTTTTAAATTGATACAGATTAATCAGAATTGTGTTATTTATATTTCATTCTCTATCAATGAGATTCCCACAAAGAATTCATCATTCAAGTATGTAATTTTGTAATAAATGTAATGTTATGCTGAGTTGATGCCATTCTGCTACTTACTAATCTGCCATTATGCTCACATCCATATTTCTTTTTTTTTTATGATACCTATTGATGGAACTAGTACATGTACCACCTGGTGTTAAGTGGTAACCATTACCTATAACAAAGTATTGGTTCGTAGGTCACGGATGTTTGGAACATGCCCTAAGATGCAACACCCTGCATCCATCAACTTGAGGCATGATGGTGTTAAGCCTCATGTGCCTATAATTTTCTCTTTTTTTGTATTATTTTTATCGTGTGGTTTTGTAACAAATAAATAAGTCAGGAAATTAAGAAAATAAAATTTTATTAATTTCCTTGTCATGAGCTACCAAGACAAGTGGCCAACTAGTGTCTCGTGATACTGATGATGAGAGAAATGCCTTCAACATGACTTACAGAAAAAAACATATGAGCATTCTGTCTGAATTGTGATGCTAGTAAACAGCAGTGGACTGATATAGGCTGGTGTTGCTATTGTTGTTATACGGCCTATACAAAAAATAGACGTTGAATTCGGGAGGAAAAGCAAAAAAATATTAATTGATACTTACAGCAAATTGCTTATATGATGCCGATCTTGTTGGCGACGTCTAATGCGTCGTAATCCCTGGCTAGCCTGACGTACGCCTTCTTCTTGCCATCAGGCCTGTTGCAAAAAAACAATGCATTCATTATAAATAATAAGAATTTAATCACAAACCTGTTGTTAATAAATAATTGATCAGAGTTGTGTATTTTATATTTCATTCTAAATCAATGAGATTCCCACAAGATTTCATCATTTGGGTCAAAAATTAAAGCATAAGAAAAATATGTAATGTTTTTACTACATTCTGTTTAATGAGGTGGTCCAAACCAATGTCCCTGGAGGAAAAGAATTGAAAATATTGTTATTAGAGTAATCAACTGGACAGAAGCTTTTTTAGTACATTTTAATAAGTTGAATTGTGGTAGCAAAACTTTTTAAACTGCAGTTTTTTCACTTCACTTATCTTATCTGGTAATGGAACTGCTTTAAAATATATGTACCCAAAACATCCTCAAATAATAATTATAATCTATTAAATAATAATCTACCAAAGACAATTAGTAAAATGCAGGTAAAGCGAGTGACTTTCTTTAATTTGGGTGAATGCAGTTATTATATAAAATAATGATTCCCTTGGGTTAAATTATTTTTTCTATATACTTATTTTAGAAGTAGGGCATTGGACAACAAAAAAAAAATTGGACCATGCATACCTATTCAGAAGGCATTTTACTACCATGTCTACAAAAAAATCTAGAACCAATACCTGATGAGGGTGTTGACTTTAGCAACATTGATGTCGTAAAGCTTCTTCACGGCAGCTTTGATGTGGTGTTTGTTGGAGGTGGTGTGGACAATGAATACCAATGTATTATTGTCTTCAATCTTCTTCATGGCTGCTTCAGAGGTGAGTGGATACTTGATGATGTTGTATGCATCCATGCTGGAAACAAAGTATTAACCTTCAAAATAAATGAAATGAAATCAATTAACAGTTAATAATCTGTAATTTTATAATGTAGAAACCATTGCAATTTTTCTGTATTTGCTGTGAAACAAAGTTCAACACTTGTGTGTACTACTGTCACTCACTAAAGAATGAAACAATGAGGACTTTTATTGTTTGTTCGACAATTTGCTGACATATAGAATGCATAAATTTTGTGAAAATTTTAACACATCTATTGCAGTTGGGGTGATGATTTGTGAAAGGCTACTGGTAGAAGGATGAATCGAGCTCAGGACAGGGTGCAATGGTGCACATTAGGGGAGGCCTATGTCCAGCAGCAGATAGCTATAGGCTGATGATGATGATCTATTACAGTTCAGATGCCATAAAATTTTAATGAAAATACATACAGCCCTTCATGGTTTTTGAGTTGTGTTGGTTATAAATTAGTAATAGATCAGGACCCTCAATGACCATTTGAGGTGGAGGTTGGGGGGAAGTTCTACACAGATATCCCGCATGGGATGTATTTAAAAACCACCTAACTAAAGATGAGTATAATAAAAAAACAAGATACAATTAACTTACCGGTTCCTCTTGGGCAAAGATTTCCTGGGGTATTTGGGTTGCCGAGGAGGCTCGAAGGTCTTGGGCCTGCGGAAGTGCACCGAGGTGCGTATTTGACGGACACGTTTGCCATGTTCTCCCTTGACAACCTGAAACATGAAGGATGACACTCAACTCCAAGGCTTCAACAGAGTACCAGCACTGGTTGTATTTGTTTGTAAGTAAGTGAACTCTTATTATCTAGCAAACTGTTTTTGCAAATAAACATCTTTTATTCTAAACAATGGTTTGCTTAGAACTATTCTAGTTGAATGATTAGTATTTTGAGTTTGTGCTCACCTTTCTCTGGGCTTTTAGCGCCTTGGCTACAGGTTTTACTGCTTGTTTCTTTTGTCCCTTGATACCAGTCTTCTTGGGCTTAGGAGCAATCTTCAGCTTGGTTGCTACAGGTTTAGGCTTAGGTTTAGCTGCTCCTGCTGCTTTCTTTACTGAGGGCTTCGCACTAGACTTGGTTTTGAGAGCAGCTGCCTTGGCAGAGCCGGGCTTGGCGGTGGGCGCTGATGCTGGCTTCTTCTCAGCGGGTTTGGCAGCCGGGGCTGAGGCAGGCTTGGCTGCTTTAGGTGCCGCAGCCTTAGGTGCGGGTGCGGGAGTTTTGGCAGATGAAGCCGGCTTCGGTACACTGCTAGTTGATGCAGCCTTCGGTGCAGGCGCAGGAGTCTTGGCCGTGCTCTTCTTTTCCGCGGGTTTTGACCCACTTGATGCTGCAAAAGTCAAAAAGTTGTCATCATTATTCTAACCTCTACGAGAAAAAAACAACTTACATACATGTATTTAAATCAATGTTAGTCTTTCAGCGTGACCTAACATATTCATGAGATCTACAATGTCTTGAAATCTGATTAAATAGGGGCCGCAAAATGATATTTTTTATTTGTTCACAACATGTTTTACCGCGTGGCCATTCATGTCACTTCATGAAACACAAAACTCAAGTTTTCACCTCGGTATCACAAAACAGATTGATGAAGCATTGATTTATCCTATTGCATTTTACTGTCCTGTGCTTTATATTGCCTTTTCCCACAAAATAATTTACGTACCGGATTTCTCTGGTTGCTTCTTGGGAGGCATCGTGACGAAAAGATGGAGATCAGAAAACCACAGACAAACAAAACAAATGTCAATAAACTTTTCAGTAATTTTTTTTGTAATGGCTTCTAGGATTACCTCACCATACTTGACATGATTACCCATAGATTAAGTATATATATAGATTTATAGTATGCGTGGCCACCCTTGTCTTTCTCATTTCAACTGCAGGGTTGCCAGATAATTAAAATTTCCATAGATTTGGATAAAATATACTGATAATACGCCCTCCGGCCAGGTGGTAACGATCTGCGAAATGCTGCTGGTAGAAGCTGAATGCGTCGAGCTCAGGACAGGAACTCAGGCGCTCATTAGGGGAGGCCTATGTCCAGCAGTGGACTGCTATAGGCTGATGATGATAATGGGTAAAATATTTGCATATTGCACAAGGAATTCAAAGGCAAACAAATATAGCAAGAAATTATTGTCATGCAGGTAAACGATTAATCTATCAATTTATACTGCAGGTAAAGTATTAATCTATTGATTAATACTTTACCTGCATGACGAAAATTTTTTTCATTTATAATCTGCTTCACTAACAAGTTATAATGACTTTTGATAATATGTAAGGGAAGGAAGGATGTTTAGCAAATTTGATTGAATGCACCACCTATATAATTTTCATATCAAATTATATTTAATTGCATAAAAGTATGGTAAATCACCATCATACAGACCTAGAAGGCTGCGAAAAAATTTTCGTTGGACTGCTAAGCTATTAGAAGATACGCGAAAAACTGCGAGCAGAATTACAAAGGAAAGGATCTTAAAGGCTATGTGGATCGCATACTTATACTTCATTACAGAAGCGTGCAAATATTAAATTGTTATATGTATATATGTCATTAATTATCATTGATATCGGTTAATTTTACTTAACAATAATTAAGTTGACAATCAAGATTACTCAATAAATATATGTCAAAATGAAAACTAACCATTCAAAAGAAGAAACAAAAATAGTAAATTATTATTTATCGTTTTAATAAATTCGTTTGATTGTATAAAAGCATTTATGTTCCGAACGACCGCGAATAAATAAAATAAACAACAGATTATTTAAGACGACTAATATACAGATATAGCTTAGCTTAGGTAAATGGGTAGGAGAAATGTAAAATTAAAATAATGTTCAATCACAGTATTAGAATCGATGTAAATAAGTAGAATTTCTGATCTAGTTTTCTTTAGTAACTCTTGAGAATTGTCAAAAGCTTAGATTCAATAACGTAGGACATCATGTCGAATAATTAAGACAGATATTTTTAAGAAATTATTGGGTAAAAACCTAATTTAGACGTAGGAAATTAATAAAGCTTTACATGTTCTGAAGTTTCATTTAAAAAGTACTTGCTGAACAAAGAGAAAACCTGAAAATAGACTTATAAGATCCAGGAAAGTATGTAGCTGAGACAAAACTTAGGTAGCATAGTAAAAACCTGGACTTACAAGAGACAAATAGGAATATCATACAAAAATGAACCCAATAACTAGGTAGACATTAGGCACAAAATATAACAGCAAGTACTTGATAGGAGTAAGGCTCACAGACAGGTCTGAACTTGTCAGGTGGCCGACCTTGAACCTTGTGTAATAATCTAGAATCAAGAAATATTCTGATTGGTTGAACGCAAAATAATAGGTTATAATTGGTTGTATCAATAAAACGCGCTTGTCTAATAGTAAGGTAGGCCGAGGGCTGAAATTGACAATATATATAGCTCGCTATCGGGCATTCGGCAATCCAGTTGGGATCGCCTCAACAAGTTTCCGGAAATCTAATTGGAAAGAAGCCTCTGCCTACCTGCCTGCCCTGAACAAGTCTAACTGGAATATTGGATTTTATTTTCAAGAAACCCTAGAATCCCAGCACAACAGGATACGCGGCTCGGACGGATCCGTCTTGGGAGTTTGGATCCGTCCCGGTCCCGTACAATTTATCTACAAGCCATTACAAGCAATTACAAAGGAAAGGATCTTAAAGGCTATGTGGATCGCATACTTATACTTCATTACAGAAGCGTGCAAATATTAAATTGTTATATGTTTATATGTCATTACATTAGTTATCATTGATATCGGTTAATTTTAATTAACAATAATTAAGTTGACAATCAAGATTACTTAATAAATATATGTCAAAATGAAAACTAACCATTCAAAAGAAGAAATAAAAATAGTAAATTATTATTTAGTTTTAATAAATTCGTTTGATCGTGTAAAAGCATTTCAATCTACAAGCCATTTGTGAAGTCTTATTTTAAAAAGGCTGAGTGTCAAATCTTTCATGTCTTCGGGGAGACTATTGAATATTTTAACGGACATGAATAAAGATATCTTTTGCATTGATTTTTTACAGAACGGCAAAAATATCCTATTATTTATTTGTGTCCTAAGTTGTCGTTCACGCATGTATTTATGTTTCTTGTATAAGCTTTCAAAATTCCTACTTGCAAAAAAGAATAGAATCATAGGAAATATATTTTTATTTCTCAAAAACTTCAACATTTAGAAAATTATGCTTTCGATTCTGCAATCATATTTTCTAAATTCGCTACTCTTTTATTAAACACCAACTTTATTCCCCAAGAGCTCGCAGTTTTTCGCGTATCTTCTAATAGCTCAGCAGTCCAACGCAAATTTTTTCGCAGCCTTCTAGGTGTGTATGATGGTGATTTACCCTATAAACAGTAATCAAAAATTAATTTCAGTATTTAAACATAAAAAATGTAATCTGTAGAAAATGCGTACATAAAAGGCTAGCAATTCTATTAATATAATAAAGGCGAAAGGTATTGAGTATTGTTTATTTCTCCCTCACGCAAAATTTAGATACAAAATACAATACAATACAATAAATTTATTTCTTTTACAAGTTACACACGTACATCGTTCTGGCTGGGAAAAATAACAAGCTATTAATGGCGCTGCTGATGATGATGATGAAACATATGAATTGAGGCATGGAATATATTGGTCTTCTTCTTCTTCGTATGAAATAGTGGCCAACTCTGATGTCGGAATTTTTAGGCCACCCGAAGGCCTCCGACATGGCTAACAACTGAAAAAGCCGGGAAGAACATTTTAACGTGCCTTCCGAAGGACGGAAGCGCTCAGATCTAAATGCCATCCAGATCACCCATATAAGTAGTGTCCGGGCGAAGTGTTCCTTAACCAAGATGATCTGCGAAGATCACCAGAGTAAATTATTTACATGGTGTCAAATTGCATTATGTTACAGGTTATAGGTAAGGCATCTCACATAAACCCTGTCTAAGGGTAAATTTAGCAATATGGTTATATAGTAGGCAGACCGAGGCTTTGTAGGTAGTTAACTAGGTGTACCTATATAACAAATTGTCATTGCACATTATGTAGAGCTACACCAGCTGTGTGAGAAGCCGCGGGCAGAAGCTAGTATAACATCTTAGTGAAAACTTTTTGAAAAATGGAGCTAACATTAAAGTATTTCTTTCCTGTCAGTCAAAGTCCATTGTAAATAAATAAATAAATAAATAATGTGGGACGTAATCACACAACATCATGTAGCCCCAAACAGAACATGCAACATTTGCCCCGCAGTGGGAATTGAACCCACAACTAGCTAATTTAATTTGCGGGTACTTCGGAGAAGGCAAGCAGTATCTTGGGTTCCACTTACCCGGTTTTGATACAATATAGCTTAGGCTTTTTGATACTTACTTACTGTGGCAGATTTAAATAATTGGGGGCATATAGGTGTATTGTCAAAAATGCTGTCAGTTGTGACTGACGAATCCCGAATCCGTTTTAAATCTGAATGATCCGTTGATTTAACGTAGCCTCTGGTTCTCTAGTCTGAAATAAAAAAAACTGTTCTAAACCAAAACAAAAATGAACGAATTCTATCATTGTAGGTATGATAATAATAATAATAACAATAACCTAACATTTAATAGCACAACATATATAAAAATAATGAATTCTTTGGTTTTCGTGGTCTTTTTTCCTATACATTCATTAAAACTTCGGTTTGTCAAGGTTGACCAAATATAGCACATGGCTTTTAAACGATAAAATCAGTATCTAAATAGTTTAAGATTTTTATACATACTGTGGAAGATTCACATAACTGGAGACATAAAGGTGTATTTTCAGTTACCATCCATTAAATTACGTGGCCTTTGGTTTTTTATCCTGAAATTAAAACGTCATCTTTAAATTGGGCTATGCAAATAATAATGAACCAAAGAAATTATATTATTTAAAGGTCTAATAAAAAATGAAACGACTTTTCTTTATATGCTTATAGCTTATAGCTTATGGGGTGGGGAAGGGCAGGGAGGGAGTGAGGACCCTCCCTCTAAAAGGGGGAAACTCACAGTTTCCGAGAAAAAATGAATTACGTTTTGAGGTTAACGAGAGAAAACAATATACGCCAAAACACACTACCGGACTACTACGGACCTATGACCTATGATCAGTTTAAAAACAGTTTCAAATCATAAAAATGGATATTTGATTCGGGTATTTGATCTCGTCGGCCCTGAGTGTCGCTTTTTCCACTCGTCCTCGCGGGCTAGCTCCACTCAGGATCTTCCACGGGAATTTCTGGTTCCACATTTTTTATATCCAATCTACGCATAGGGACCACAAGACTACGTGGCATCGGGGTGATCTGCGTCAGTTCTGTGATATTGCTACTCAAGTTGGGGTGTCCTAGAACCTACTGCTGCGAGAAGGATTTCCAGGTGGTTGTAAAAAATCTAATAACCGACTGTCTATTCAACGTATTACATTAACAACGAGAAATATCATTGTCAGTGTCGAATCACCAAAAAATACCACAGAGGCCATAAATAAAAAGAAGATGAATTTTCAAATAATCATATCTCAAAAACTATTTGGTTCCGCACTACGCCATTTTAGATTTAGGCTTCCTAGATATAGACCTATCTGTGACAAAAGTTCCAGCCGCCTAGCTCACTACAAATAAATGAAAGTTGAGCCAAAAATTAATGTGCAGTGGACAAAAATCATTTCAAATGCCGGCAACACCAAACAAAACAAAACAAAATTGAATTTCACTTTTTGGCTTATTTTCTTACAGATTTCTGCTCTAAATGTTGTTATTTATTGTGGAAGTCTAGTTAATAATCCATTTTTGAATAAATACCTCTTCAAAAGTACGATACTTACGCTTGAAAAGACAAATCCGGAATGTTTTGATCACTGCCACTTTTGCACCAAAATACACTACACCGATCCATTTTGATAGAGAAATCCATAACATTCATTTGTTATTATTGATTTACAATAGATGAAACATAATTTTTCCAGGTAATAATTTAGTTTCAAGCAAGTTTTTCACAAAATCTTCTGAAACTGCTGCTAGCTGCCAAAGTTTGTTTAGCGCAATGTTGCGCTAAACAACGAAAAAACCGGCACGCGATAAGGGACAGCAAATCTATAGTGCGGTCTCCCTTATTTGCATGAAGCACGCATAAGTAGTTCTCTTTCTTGAAAGAATGAGATGAATTATCTCGTCGTCTATAGCTTTCTCTGTCTAGGTGATTACCAAACTCAGTCCCACTAATTACGATCATCGGAAAATGAATGAATGAATATAAAGCAAAATGAATTTACAATTTTTGAAATTATTTGTGTGAAGAAATTTTTATAGAGAAATTAATGTTATCAATTTCAAATACTTTATTTGATACATAAAGTATTCAGTATTCAGTTTATTCAGTTTATTTATTGCAGCATAAGACTTAGTAACTATAACAGTGTTCAGTTCTATGCATCCTGTTTAAAGGATGTAGCAAAACTTAACCTAAATATAAGGTATCTAGGTTCTTAAAGTACCTATCTACCTACAACATATAGTACAATTTGAATTACAAAGTATAAACCTATACCTAATTAGATAAACACTTATACTATATAAATATCTATTTAAAGCTTAACATACAGGAACATATTATTATTATTATTATTTATACAGGAACATAATTTTGTAAAATATTTACTTACTTACTAAGTTAATCTGAAATTTCCTATACTTAGGTGAAATACAATATTACTTTAATAGCCTTCAAAATAATTGTATGTTTGTTTTTAGCCAATAGGTAAACAAGTAGGAAATATATAGTTATATTTTGGTTTGTTGCTATACTTATTTGACGTCACCCGCTGTAGGCGAGTTAACTCGCACTTTACCGGTCTTGCTTTTTATTAAAACCGGAGAATTTTGAGAATTTATACATTTGGGTAAGTATCGATAATGACACTGGCGCCATTAAACAAAAACCAACCTTATCGCCTCAGTTATGTACCTATTCATATGTAATTATTGTGCTAAGAGCTAGATGAATGCTTCGAGATCTTGAGTATAAGTACATGACATGTACTAGAATTGGCCCCTATATCAACCAAGGTGGCCGCACCATTAAAAAACGCGTGCTTTGCTATTCACAGTTGACATTAGCCATAGAATAAGAAGAAGTAGTTAAATAGCGCGCGTGGCATGCTACTGGTAGAAGCTGAATGCGTTGAGCTCAGGACAAGGACTCAGGCGCTCCTGTGTCCAGCAGTGGACTGCTATAGGCTGATGAAGATGATGACGATAATGGGTAAAATATTTGCATATAGCACAAGGAATTCAAAGACAACCAATTCAAACAAGAAATTAACAAACCATATTAATCTATTAATTAATACTTTACCTGCATGACGACAATTGTTTTTCATTTATACCTTCACTTTTGATAATATGTTATGGAAAGCAAATTTGATTGAATGTGTTGCGCCTACCTATATAATTTTCGAAATTCCTACATGCAAATAAGAAAAAAATAAAGGAAATATATTTTTATTTCTCCAAAACTTCAACATTTAGCAAATTATGCTTTCGGTTCTACAATAATATTCTCTAAATTCGCTACTATCTTATTAAACGCCAACTTTTTTCCCCAAGAACGCAGTTTTTCGAGAATCATCTAATTAATTTTTTTGCTGTCCAATGCTAATTTTTTCGCAACGTTCATGGTGTGTATGATGGTGATTTACCCTAAAAATAGTAATGAAAAAATTAATTTCGGTATTTAAGCACAACAAATGTAATCTGTAGAAAGTACGTACATATAATGCTAGCAATCCTACTAAAGGGGGGTAAGGGGTTCGAACCTCCAACTTCCGGACTCAAGCCAACCTCACCTGCAAGCGGTGCACCCTGTTAATTAACGAACGATCTGCTGGCTGATAGCGGCATAGCGCAGCCTACACCGGCACAGCTAAATTCCTTGACCGCCGACGGGCAGCAGCGTCGGCGGTGCGAGAAGCTGCGTCCTGCGCTCCCCAGCCCGCATGCCCAGCGTGGGGATTATGGGCATACCCCCCCACCCCTCCATAATGAAAAAATATATGGCCCTCAGTTCCCGACCGTCCCGCTATTCCTGGCCATACAGGTAGCGGCCATGGTAACGGCGGGACAGGAATCCCTGGTTTACCTCTGGCTACCTGCAAAATCTGACCCTGGCTACGTTTGGAAGTGGAGCTGGAGAACATTAGGTGGCATGTTCTGGGTTGTGTAAAGTCCGTAGAGAGGGAGAGGACACCATAACCCTAGACTCAGGCCACCTTCTGTACTTCCGCGAGGGTGACCAAACATCCCAGGGTGGCTGGTGGGTGGTAGGGTTTCTCGTCAATAAGGCAGAGGGCCTTATTGACGAACAAAAGTTGACGAAATATCCAATGTGTCAACCAGGGTAGTGTACCTGATTCTTCGACTATCCAAGAGGTATAGCATGAAGATCATTCAGGTTTACGCACCGACCTCGGCACACTTGGATGATGAAGTGGAGGATATGTACGAGGATATATCCTAAGCCTTGCACAACGCCACAAAGGCTCACTTCAACGTCTGATGAAGTCCACGCTCCGGCCTAATTTACTCCAGATCATGGCGGGCACCGAAAAGTTCTAGAAGCTTCTCGGTGACAGGTTCGTTGCCGTGGAACCTACCGATGACGTTGATGAGGCCATACAAAAAGTGGTTGGAACGTTAAGGGACGAGGGCATCAAATTCTGCCAAATGCAGCCTAAAGGCAAGAAGTCCAAACTATCGGATGAGACTCTTCGGCTGATGACAAAAAGGCGGGAAATCCCTCAGGCCACTTCGTCAGAGAGGTCAGACCTGAACAAACGAATTGCGAAGATGATACGTCGCGACCTTCGGAGCACTAACACACGCCTTATTGAAGAGGCAATAGAGCGAAACCGAGGGTCCAAAGTATTCACTCAACAGCTTGGCAGGAGCCACCTGACGAAGTTAACGACACACGCTGGCCGCTGACCATATTGTCAAAGCCGGAGATACTATCTGAGATAGAGGACTTTTATGGCCGACTGTACGTGGCACATGCTTCTTGCCCCCAACGTAACAGCCACGATTTTAGAGCCACTATACCGACAACCTGCCGGAAATCAGCCAAGAGGAGGTCGTACTGGCCCTGAGACCAGTGCCGGTCCTATTAACATTTTTAACTGGTGCGAAGACTAAAAATGGCGCCCCACTAAATAAAAAAATAATTTAAGCAGTTGCTTTATTTTCCACCAGAAAAAGCAGTGACTTCAGATTATTCTGCTGTCAAAAGTTTGTGCGAATTACCAGTTTGCGCGAATACCTCTAAGTGAAGTGGTGGACAAATAAAAAAATATTTTTTATGATTGTTAACTGTTATTTATTATATTCTGGTTCAACCATTATGGTATTTCCATCTTTTAAATGTATTTTTGATAGATGTCAAAGTCCAGAACTAGTGATTGCAGCCACATAACATTGAACGATTTTTGAATCGATTAATGACACCATCGTCGAATAAAAAAACTGTTATCATTATTTTGTCATTATCATTGTTGGGTCTTAATATCTCAACAAATTAATTATTACATCAAGAACTATAATTATTTTTATTATTTTTGTATTGCTAATATTGTAGAAGAAAATGATAAAATTAAATGGCGTAAAAAGTTTTGAATGAAAAAGACATGAAAACTCTTTTGTCAAATAACTTAAGTTTGAACATAGGTACGTCAAAATGATGTTCAGTGAAAACTGTGACAAGCATGCGTCATAGGAAAAATGCTTTTCACGATTGCTTTTTCACATGAACACAGGAGGTTGTTGGGCGTATGAGCAAACTAGAGCAACCAGTGTATGTTGTCTGGTAGGTCATTCTAAAATGCCTAATATCAATGTACAATAAAATGTCAATATACAAGTATTTACAGACTTACAGCTGGGTATCTCGAATTCCGAGATTTTTACCTAATTTAAGCTTATATGACTGGACTATAAGGGAAATGGGAAATGTATTGAGATGACAATCGAAGGAGTTGGTGATACGCTTGCGTGAGTATCCCAACGTAAAAGAAGTTGACAATATCGCTCCGGGACTGTGGTTTGTTTCGTGGGCTGAATTCTTCGTTAGCAAAAGAATTAAAAGAAATTGCATTTTTATTTAAAAAAGAGAATAAAAGAAAACTTTTTATGGAGCACACAGATATTGCCCTAGACCAGTGTAACTTTTTGAAGGATGCAAAACAAATAGAGGACTGGGAAAAGGTAATTTTTATCGACGAAACGTGGTTTAATGCTAACCACACTTTGTCGAGGCACTGGACTGATGATAATGCTGCGTCTACCTCGAAAGTACCTATAGGAAAAGGAGAAAGATTAATCGTTTGTCATGCAGGAAGTAAAAAAGGTTTTGTAGATGGAGCTTTGCTAGCATTTAAATCAAAAAATACCGTGGAATACCATGAAGAAATGAATTCTGAAGTCTGTGAAGGTTGGTTTAAGGACTTACGGCTGGCACTAGAAGAACCTGTAAAAAATGTTATCATCATGGATAACGCACCATATCACTCTCACCAGTTGAATAAAATGCCAACGCAAGCCAACAAAAAGTCAGATATCATAAACTGGCTTGTGAATCTATGTTGAAGTGTTAACTGGTAAACATTAAAAAAAACAGAAACCTCTGTACGTTGTGGATGAAATCGCAGCTGAACACGGTCACGCAGTTCTCAGACTTCCGCAATACCACTGCCAATATAACGCCATAGAACTTATTTGGGCAAAAGTGAAAGGATATGCTGCCAGATATAACACGAGCCCAACATTTACAGCCAAAAAGATGCTCGAATTGCTAAAGAATGCCTGCAATTAAGTGACACCTGAAATTGGGAAAATGTGGTGGAAAAGACCAAACGATTAATATTATCGGATTGGGAAATGGATGTGACTTTGGATAACATAAGAGAGCAAGAACCAATTCTAATAAATTTAGGCGAAGACTCACCAGTTGATGACTCGCCAGTTTGCTGTTGATCGACGATTAATAAATTTTATTAATATAGGTAGGGTATTAATATAGCTGGTACTATTTACGTATAACAGAAGAAAACAAAGATCAAACATCATCATGAATTTTCCCAACATGAATATCCTCAGATATTGCTTAGTACGCCAATATATATGGGAATAAATTATAATAGATTGAGGAATCCGTAAAATGGAGTAGTCAGAGGGCAAAAGATAACATTTGACAGACTATCACTTTTTGCAAGCAGTTACTAAGCCACGCGACATACCTGCTATGTAAATACCAATATATTGTAAATACCTATTTTCAAATATATTAGTAACATAAAATTTAAGTTACCTATTTTATGTCAAAAACTAAAACCGAGAAGTATAATCGATTATCGATTTTACGTTGTCAAATCGCTAAACCAAGTATTTAGATAGCTGCAATGACTACTTCCATCAGTGTTTCTGAATTTGGTCCGTTTTCGGACTTCATTTGCTCCTTATATTTTTTTTTATCCTTATATTAGCAACTGGCAACGCATTTGGTAACATTTTTATACAAAATATTAATGTCTATAGGATTATTTTCTTATTCATCCTGTCATATTATTAAAAAGTGTTGTTTGATATGCAAATAATACAATTAACTTATTCTTGTCATCCATCTGTATGATATCTCTATCTATTAGGGCATCATAGCTAATTATGAAAAGTCATTAAAAAAAATGGATTGCAAAACGAACATTTTTAGCTTTGGGTTCGGACTGTTTTAGTTAAGAACGTTGGCAGAATTGAGTTTCAAATGTCAAAAAACCTAAGATGGAAGAACTATAGTGAAACAAGTGACGGACAAAAGTTCACCCCGCCCCGCTTCCCGTTCCCCCGCAATTTTGTTACGCGACTCGCGCGCTCGGTCGAGCGTCTTTTGTTTCACGTTTTGGTTCATTTTGGCGCCCCCCCCCTTGAAGGCGCCCGGTGCGGTCGCACCTCTCGCACCGCCTAAGGACCGGCCCTGCCTGAGACAGCTTAAAAATGGAAAAGACCCCGGTGAAGCCGGTGTTACTTCGGCACTTCTGAAGGCAGGAGGAGCTCCTGTTGTGCAGGAGCTGCGGAACCTCTTCAACTCCGTCCTTCATAGTGGGAGAACTCCTAGGGCGTGGAACGAGAGCTTGGTGGTTCTGTTTTTTAAGAAGGGAGAGAGAACGCTTCTTAAAAATTACAGACCCATCTCGCTCTTGAGCCATGTCTATAAGCTGTTCTCAAGGGTTATTACAAATCGTCTCGCCAGAAGACTCGACGAATTCCAGCCACCGGAGCAGGCCAGGTTTCGCGGAGGATATGGCACCATAGACCACATTCACATAGTGAGGCAGATTATACAGAAGTCCGAAGAGTATAATCAGCCCCTGTGTCTGGCGTTTGTGGACTATGAGAAAGCCTTTGACTCTGTAGAAACCTGGGCTATCCTGGAATCCTTGCAGCGATGCCAAGTGGACTATCGTTATATCGAAGTGTTGAGATTCTGTACGAAGCCGCCACTATGAGTGTCCGAGTACAGGACCAGCAGTCTAAACCTATCCAACTGCGCCGCGGAGTGAGACAAGGAGATGTCATATCTCCAAAACTGTTCACAAGCGCGTTGGAGGATATGTTTAAGACGCTGGACTGTAAAGGTATGGGCATAAACATAAACGGCAAGCACATCTCACACTTGCGATTCGCTGATGACATAGTCCTAAAGGCGGAGTCGCTGGAGGAGCTGCAATAGATGCTGGACGGCCTTGCATCAGCCTCGCGAAAAATAGGTCTCGGCATGAATTTGGACATGACCAAAGTCATGGTCAATGACCGAATTGATCCGAGTCCTGTCGTCGTTAATGGACACCTTCTTGAAGTTGTTTCGGAGTATACATACCTCGGGCAGATATTGCAGTTGGGTAGAAACAACTTCGAGAAGGTTGCCAAGAGGAGGATTCAGCTGGGTTGGGCAGCATTTGGAAAACTACGTCGAGTTTTCTCGTCACCCATTACCACAATGTTCACACACAGTGCGTCCTACCCGTCATGACATACGGAGCCGAAACGTGGACACTCACAGTACGGCTAGTCCACCAGTTTAAAGTCGCTCAGCGAGCTATGGAACGAGCTATGCTCGGAGTTTCTCTGAAGGATAAAATCCGTAACGAGTATATTAGACATAGAACTAAAGTTGTCGACATAGCTCAGAGAATTAGCAAGCTGAAGTGGCAGTGGGCTGGCCATATCTGCCGAAGAGCCGATAATCGTTGGGGTAAACAAGTTCTTGAGTGGAGACCGCGGCTCGGCAAACGTAGTAAATAAATAAATAATGCTGGACGTAATCACACAGCATCATGTAGCCCCAAACTAAGCAGAGCTTGTATTATGGGAACCACATGATTGATATATTACACATATATTTTTTTTTTGTAAATACATACATATCATACATCGAAACACCCAGACCCGAGACAAATATCCACAGAATATGCAAACATTTGTCCCGCAGCGGGAATCGAATCCGCAACCTTCTGCGTCTCAGGCGGACCTTCGCCCACTGCGCCACAGAGGCCGTCATCGTTTATTGAAAAAAATTAAACATTATACACGCTGAGTTTGAAATCTTATGTTATCCCGAAGGGGGGAAAAATTGACTCCCGAAGGTCAAAATCAATTGTTCAAAGACTCTTTGAATTTTATAGATATTCATCAAAGAATTCGCTTGTAAAGTTTCGCAATAATTTAACTCTAAAACTTGTGTGGCAGCCTTAGAACAGCCAATTATAATAGTGTAGGATGCCCTCCGGCCAGGTGGAGTGACGATCTGCGAAAGGCTGCTTGTAGAAGCTGGATGCGTCGAGCTCAGGATAGGGCGCAATGGCGCTCATTAGGGGAGGCCTATGTCCAGCAGTGGACTGCTATAGGCTGATGATGATGATGATAATGACCACTTTTCTTCCTCTTTGTTTCGTATTAAAAACAACAATATCTTACGTGTCGTTTGTTTAAGAACATCGCATATATTATCTAGTTACAGAAAAGCAATATTATTTAAAGAATACATAAAAATTTCAGTCATCATTCTTGATATAACGGAACACAACCAAATTCATATAAAATTTTGAACGGCTGACATTGCTATCGCGCATGCTCGGCTAAATCCACAGAACGATATTTCTGATAGAAGAAAAGAGTGTATTTGTATCTCGTATGGCAAAAGGTCGCCTCGACGGCTCCATTGCTTGCCACGAACTTTAGTCCGCTACCGCAGTGTTATCAGGAAATTTGCTAGATTTAGCATTTTTAATACTTTAGCATGAAAAATTTGCATTTAGTATGATAAGCATTTTTTGAACGTTACCATAATTAAGTAAGGAAAGTAAAGGTAAGGAATTCAAAAGATTTTATTGAAACCAACTGAAGGGAACTCTTTGTAAAGGTATTAGGACTTCCCCAAAATTCAATATGTTTTCCTATTGCTTAGCGATTGTTAATTTGATATGACCGATTATTGCAAAATTTTAATGTCTTATTTAAATTTGATATGATATGGCTTCTCATATTTGTGATTGTGAGCCACACGAGCGCGAAGCATGGAAAAAGATGACAGAGTTTAAAGATTGGCTGTCATAATCATCAGTTAAAGATGAGCACAGATTTGTAAGTTCAGTACTAAGATGATCCAATCAAAGCGTTTTGCAAATAGTGTAACATAATAATAGCACAGCCTATAATCATACAGTCATTCGACAAAGGCGTCTAGATAGGGCCATCGTGCGGGGTGACTGGGGTGAGACGCGGGATGGCCAGTCCCGAGTTGCAAACATTTAAAATGGAAGCAACTCGCTTGTTTTTTTCTTCTTGGCATCTCACGGTTTGTGCATTTGCCATTTTGTGTATTTTGGAATAATAATTCTGTATAGTTTTTATTTTTTTTATTTTTTAGTATAATTTTTATTTAAAAAATAATAACATATCATTAAAAGTACTTAGGAATTTTTGTGACGAGATCGTCCGGGGAAGCATTACCGTCATGGAGTATGCTTATTACAGCTTGCATTGCTGTTTCGGTTCGAAAATTATGAATGAAAAATATGGATAATACCAACTCTAATTTAGTACCTACCATCTATTGTTACCCATGTTTCGCAAATAAAGAAATCTGAATCTGAATCTAGATGCAAAAGATTTTAAGCGTAAAGTTCTAGAAAGACGCTTCTTTTTAAGTACCTCTAACCTTAAACCTAGTTGCATGTTTTCTGTGAAAATGTGTTGCTTTAATCAAATTAATAATATTATCACAGTATAAAGATCATACAGTAGTCCGACGCCTTTGATCTCGCGGTAAATGCCGACAAGTGACCCGACAGTGAAGGAGAGCAAGGGCTGCCACAAGATGATGCTTTACAATTATTACTCACATCACAGCACTCGTCGTATGCACTATTTTCAATACAATTGATTATGTTTAGTCACTTGACTCGTAGTTTTAATATCACAATAAAATCTAATAAAAAGAACACTCCAGTAGTCAGTAGTATTTTTTTTCGGTAAATATTATCATGGTAATCGTATTCCCGTGCCGTTCTGCCATGATAATAATAATAATAATATGCCATGATATGTTCTACGTAATATACTACTAAATTAATAAAAATAAACAATAATTTAAAATAAAAATAAAACCGACTTCAAAAACATTTATTGAAAAAACTGTTAAACTAAAAAGTTAAAAATAATTGCTTATTTTTTGGTTCATCCATCTTTTTTCTATAAATTTATCCCTTACGATCTATGCGTTTACCACATAGGTAGATCTAGATACCTACCTGTTATTTTTGGAGTCGGTGTCAGCCAAGGCACGCCAAGGTAGGTAACTATTGCGTGGGCGGTGCAGGAGGGCATGTCCGAGGTGGGAGAAGTGTAGTTGCTATAATGTCGTACTCCAAAGCTGACTCCGACTCCAAAAATAACAGGTAGGTATCTAGATCTACCTATGTGGTAAACGCATAGATCGTAAGGGATAAATTTATAGAAAAAAGGTGGATGAACCAAAAAATAAGCAATTATTTTTAACTTTTTAGTTTAACAGTTTTTTCAATAAATGTTTTTGAAGTCGGTTTTATTTTTATTTTAAATTATTGTTTATTTCCGAAGTTTAAGTGAATCTGACTTTAAGACGATTACTAAAACTATAAATAAAATTCAAGCCCATAGAAATTTAATTCCCTATTGTCTTATCCCCGAAAAACACAACGAAAAAGAATTTTCCAAATTGGTTTTTATATGACGGAGTTATGAGATAATAAACATAAAACATGAATAAAATTCGAGCCCATAAAATCTTAGTCCCTGTTTTTTAACCTTTAGAGTTGGTATTTTTTCTTCAAATTTTTATGGGACCAATCAAAAAGTATATCCTATACAAAAAACTAAGAGTTTTTTTAAATCGGTTCATAAATGACGGAGTTATGAGGCAACAAACATAAAAAAAACGAATAAAATATGAGCCCATAAAATTTTCTTTCCCAGTTTTCTCACCTTTAGGGTTGGTATTTTTACTTCAAATTTATATTGGACCATTTGCAAAGTATACCCTACACTACGATAAAAGAATTTTCTAAATCGGTTCATAAATGACGGAGATATGAGGTAAGAAACATAAAAAAATTATAAAATTAGAGCCCAAAAAAGATTCATTCCCAATTTTGGTTCACCCTTAGGGTTAATATTTTTTCTTGAAATTTAAATGGGACCAATTGGAAAGTATACCCTTTCCAACGAAAAAATAATTTTCCAAATCGGTTCATAAATGACAGAGTTATAAGCTAACAAATATAAAAAAAAAAAAAAAAAAAAATACAACCGAATTGAGAACCTCCTCCTTTTTTTTGAAGTCGGTTAAAAAACTTAACACGTTAAGATTGACTGATTGTTTATTAATTTACAAATACAAATACAAAATCATTTATTTATAAACATAAAGCAATGACACAATTCATAATAGATCCATAGGCTCTCGAACTAGTGATAACTGTATTTCTAGAGCCAGATATTTATTTGGAAAGATAAACAGCTATAGGTATCTACCATACATATCTACTAATAAATAAATAAGTTAGGCGGCGTGAGTTATGTGTCAAGGTCACTGGCTGGCACTTGACTGGCAGGCAAGTGATTCGGTGACACGTGGGGCGAATGCGCGCGGCTCGTCTCAAGATGCTTTTCTCTATCTCTTTATTACGCGGAACGCTTTGTCATTGTCTACAGCAACTAGGTCAACCAAACTAACATTGTGAACGTTTAGATGGCTAGAGCAGTCTCTGCCCATGCAGTCGGTCAGTCCAGCCCGCCTATCTATATTGTACACCTGGCTGTACCAGAGGCATTTATTCCTTTCCGTGGTCCACCTCGAGGTAACTGGGTGTTCCAGGGTTTTTTTTTTCTTTCCATGATTTACCTTAGTTTACCTGGCTGTAACAGAAGTCATTTTTACTTCCCCTGATCCACCTGCATTAGATATGGGCTTAAAAGTTTGTAACATTACCTACCTTCTTATACATTATTTTACCTACTTATACATTGACACCTTTTGGATTACGAATAATTTTCTTGACATTTTATGCGTCTTTGGCCAGAGACATCACACAAGTCACAAATAAGTATAAAAATAAGAAAAATATGAAGCCACTGTCACACGCCTGCTAACAGTGCTAAAGCACTTTTTTAACATAGAAAATGTTTCCTGATCGAGTATAGTCCCCAAAATCGGTGTCGTGTTCTAATTGATCGATGCGCGAGCCGCAGCGAGGCGACGTTGTTTCCCATTACTAAATTGCACCCGTGACGTCAAAGTGCCTACGCAAAAAAAAAGGTTCGGTCTCGCTACAAATTGCTGAACTCTCTTCTTCTATCTAGATATATTTCTGTGGATTTTTGCACGCGCCTCGAATTGAAGTTGCGAGCTAGTGTCACCGGATTCTTAGTAACATTTTGATTCTATCACGTTTTCTTACAAAAAAACTTGTAGCAATGTGATCAATTTTGGTTCATAATTTTTGGTAGGAAAACGTGTTGGGTTCAACGTGAGCTGAACCTTTGTATTGTTTTTTCTAGGCCGTGAAGGTTTGCTATTTTGCATAACTACATTCAGTGATTTTATATCTTCAAAAATGTTGAATTGTGCCAACGAGAGGGATTTGACATGTATCGTCACCCTAAACTGCGGACACTAGATGAAGTCTTAAAATTCACTATGTTCTTAATGTCAACTCATACGTCTGATCTCTACTTCTTAGGTCCATTTATCATTTGCTAGAAAGGTATGTGCACTTTATCTCAAAATCTCAATGCTATTTCTGCGACTGGGCGTTTCAATGAAGCTACATACATAGAATTTTGTTTGAGTCCCTGGTTTTCGAGCAAAATACCTAAGATAAATTTTGCTCCAAGGCCCCGGTACGATTAACTTTTTGATCTCTCATTTGAATTCGTATTCATATATATTCCCTTTCTAACTGATTATATTGGACATAAGAAAGTAGAGATCAGCCGTTTGAGTTGATATTCAGAACATAGTGAATTTTAAGACTTCACCTATTTCTCTTATATATCTGTGGACGTGGCTAAAATGATTTCAGCAATAGGTATTTGAAGAACTGGGGTTGGGGGAAATCACCTAATTCTAAGTTTAGTCACAGAATACAGAGAGGACAGAAGCTTCACTCCGCGCAATCATTTAAATAAATAGCGACTGTAGCTGCTACGCAATAAAGTGCTATTCAGCTCGCACCGAACTCAGTGCCTAACATTTATATTAACCTACACCTTGCATCCCTTTCTATCGTATAGCTCTATCTCTACTGACGTGGCACGTGTAACGTTAGGGTTGTCTTGAGAATTATTCTGTGACGAATAATAATAACCTGGCCGCCGACGGGCAGCAGCGTCGGCGGTGCGAGAAGCTGTATCCTGCGATCCCCAAACCGCATGCCCAGCGTGGGGATTATGGGCATATCCCCCTTCTTATAGGGGAGGCCTATGTCCAGCAGTGGACTGAATAGGCTGTTGTTGTTGAACATTTTACTATCCAGTTACCTAGCCACCTATTTCTTTTTAGGAACAATGATAATTCAAATAATATCTACCTACCTAGTATTAGATCAGAAAACTATTTTACACTGGCTGGCTGCATTAAGAACTCAGAAAATAGGCATACCTACTAGGTAGGTACTTGGGTCCTTAACACTTACTTAAGTATTTAGGTGTCTTGTGTACGAAAACTGAATAATCAATGTTTAAGTAGGTAGGTAGGTACATCATGCTAAATCTTAAGATAAATTTTAGTAGGTAGGTACCTACCTAGATATTTGCAAGAGAAAAAAACAACATTTGGTTTGTAGGTAACCTAGGTATCTAGTTTTAGTTGTTAGTACACCTACCTTTAGGTAACTTACCTCATCGATTTGTCTACCTACACCTACCTACCCGACTGTTTTTAAGTAGATAACCGACACTGCCTACTTAAAGTTAAACCAAATAAAAATGTACCTAGCTTGGGTTTCTAATCTTGCTCTCAGTCTACATAATCAAAATCATAATACCTACTTACTACAGCACTATGTGGGTACTACCAATGGCACAAAAATTGTCTATGAAAAAATACCTACATAATAATATTACGTTTATTTATGTAGGTAGGTACCGCATTCAAATAGAACTTGTACCTAAATACAAGTTCTACTTAAGAAAATACGGAATAATTTTTGCCTTCATTTGGCGAAAATTATAAGTACATTAACAAAAACAAAGTAAAATGCCGCGGCTGCTCAAGGACACTTTCGTTCCGGGCAGAACGCGGCAACCGACTAACGAACCACGCTCGCAAGGCCGGCGATGCGTAGGTATATTTTTATACCTATTCTGCGGAGTGAAAGAGGCCTGGTTTAGTACTAAAGGGGAAAATGTTGCGGTGAGGTTTGTTTTGTATGACTAATAGGAAAAGTCATAATGAAAAATCCACTATAATAATACTTTTATTAAATACCACACAGTGGGTATAATATAATGTCTGCAGTATCTACATAGGTTGAAAGATTTTAACACATTGACTGCTGATTAAGCTCTAATTCTGTGGCGCATTGTGTGTGCGAGCACTATGAGGCTTACTAGACCACGCGGTTTTCAGTCTGTCTGTAGGACTGTCTTACACTTAGCGAGGTGTAGGTATTAAAGGGCCTCCAGAGTGTCCAGAGGACGAATTGCCTATACAAACGTAATACCAAAACGATTTCTAATTCAAGCATATTACCACTTTATTTGTATTCCAATAGTATTTATCTAGCTTCCAGGGGCCTCATTCTGACGATTCGATATATTTGATTCTATTAGATATATATCGCGGAAACTGCCAAAACTGTATGAAATTTGACAGTTCTCGCGATATTTATATATAATAGAATCAAATATATCGATTGCTTAGAATCAGGCCCCTGGATAGTTTTTTTTTTTTACAAAATACTTACCTACAATAAATAAATAAAGCCAATAGCATTTTGCACATTTTTATGCCAAAATTGACCACTCGTCTTCCACTTTGTTTCTTATTAAAAACAACAATATCTTATGTGTTGTTTGTTAAGGAATATAGCTTAAATTATCCTGTTACCGAAAAACAATACTTTGTAAAGACATCTTTGTAATACCACCGAATACAGAGAGGTAATACATAAAGTTTTCAGTCATCATTTTTGGTATTGCTATCCCGCCCGCACGGTTGAATCATCTATCTATATATCTATCTACGGAGATAGCGATATACGGAGCGATCCTTTGCCCGCGAGGGTCGCCGCAGTCTTAAGGCTACGGACACGAAGTCAGCGGGCGCGGGGGGCGGCGGACGGCATGAGGTCTTCAATGCTTAGATCTATATGGAAGTGGTCTCGAAGGCAGCGGCGCGGGGAGCAGCGGGGAGCGGCGTACGAGCGTCTAGCGATGCCCGCGAGTCTGCATTAAAACATAGCACTTTACCGCTCTATCGCCGCGCTGCTCGCCGCACCGCCGGCCGATGCCGCCGCCCCGCAATCGCTGACTTCGAGAACGCGGCCTCAGATGTAAGCCACTAAGACAGTCTTAGTAAGTCTGTCAGACAGGACTCGGCGGCGCTTACTGGCTAACTGGCTGAATAACGCGTAGTGTATTAAGAGTTAGTCAGTTCAGTCAGCGCACAGCAGTCGCAGAGCATGGTTGTGTGTCGCGATTTGTCTCGCCGGGGCGCCGCGGCGCTGCCGTACACAATAACATGCTCAAAGGAAAAATAAGTATTTTTTTATGTTATCGATATAATTAAGTAATGCTGGACATAGTTACACAGCCGAGCTTGTATTATGGGAACTACATAATTGTTAAACAAAGTACATAAATACATTTTTATATAAAATATTTGTAAATCATACAAACATTTGTCTCTCGGCGGGAATTGAACCTGCAACAACCCACTGCGCCACAGAGTCACACTAATTTTGATTCAAAAAATTTGCCATGACAATCGCTAACGACGACGTATGCCTTATGAATGAGCGTGCGGCAGCGCGGTGTCATAGACTAATGAAGAAGAAAACCATTTTTTGTTATATATGTCAAAAAAATATACAAAAAATTACGAGAACAACTGTGTTTTTATTATTTTTTTATCTCTAAAACTGACCGAGATATAAAAGTGTAAAGTTAATATTTTCGGTCTAAGCCGCGGACCGAGCGCGATATCGTTGATGACGTCACATGTCCTATCACCGCGCGAGCGACTCAGGGATTCAAAGGGTTTACCCGAATGTGCCCGTCGCGCGCGGAACTACTTTGTTTATTTTGAATAAGAAACAATAAAAACAACTTTAGTCCATCTAATAAATACTGTGTCGTGCCTCAGTATAAAAATACGGCCACAAAAACACCTGAAAAGTTGTTTTTTACGTTCCTAAGAATCCAAAAATCAGAAAAAAATTGACATATGCGATGAGAAGAGCCCCCGTTGGGGCCAAAAACGACAGTATATTGTTTTGTGGATCATGTCGATGTAATTATTCAAATACCATGTGAAATACTAACTAAGTAGCAGATACTGAACCTTGTCATGTGAAACACTAACTAAATACCTAGTAGGTAGACGAGGTAGGTACTTGGTTAATGCTAGTAATATGTTTTTTAGGGTTCCGTACCCAAAGGGTAAAAACGGAAACCCTATTAGGTGCTAAGACTTCGCTGTCCTTCTGTATGTCCGTCTATCTGTAACCAGGCTGTATCTCAAGAACCGCGATAGTTAGACAGTTGAAATTTTTATTGGCAACAGGTAGACCCTTGAAATATTCACAGAATATTTTGTTTATATACATCAATTTATTAAATTAAATTAAAATTAATTAAGGGGTGCTCCCCGATACATGTATATTAGTAGGTATGTCGTATGTACGGTACGCAACTTGCAGTTTATTGAACCATTCCAAGGTTAATGATCTCTTTATTTTGTATAAAAACATTTTGCCACCATCAGACCGTGAACTATGGGAACGCATTGGCCTTTTTGAAATCCTTCTTCCATTTTAGTTTTAAAACAATAATTTACACAATACACTCAATCAATCAGCATTATTTTAAATTAATAAAAATAACCAGAGCGCACGAGAGCAAACAACTTAGCAGCGAAATATACTACGGACGCCCGCCGCGCCGCGCCGAATAGGAGTGATGACGTCACGCGCTACTCGCGATCACTGATGATATTTAAAAACCGACGTAAACTTACGACGCTTATAACTTCGGTAATATTGCACCGATCGATGTGAAATAAAAACTAGAATAATGTGTACGGTCTAGACTTCGATTCTACGTACGTAAAAATGTGATATTGTAACCTTGTTATCTTCTTCATTAGTCAGAGACAGACTTACTAAGATAGACTGAATACCGCATGGTCTAATAAGCCTTATAATAAGCTGCCACAGATAGTTTGACAAAGCGCTTCTCTTTTCCACTCATGGATGATTCATGTATGTCCATTGGCCATCTTTTATGTATATCTCTCTTTAAAAAATCCAAACTCTGAGTTTAGCATGTTGACTGCGGGCCTCAAATCAGATCTCAAAGTGTTAAACTGGGTCCTTAAGTACTTAAATATTTTTGTGTATTTTCAACAACATACATTCCTTTTTTTTACCAATCAACAGTTTGCATTTTTTCATATTATGTAGATTCGATTCAACACTGTTTGTTGTTGAAAAAAGGTAGCCTAGATTGGGTTTAATACATACATTGAATAGGTTACATACAATTAATGTGTTTTACACAATTCATATTAGTATGAGCTGAGCACATACCCATAAGTAGGTAGGTAAATGGTTTGCAGAGCCTTCAAAAAGAATTTGTCTCTAAACTAATTACATAAAACACATTGTCCATAAACAGTACAATGTCATACCCAGGTACAACATTGTCTTGCTTAAACTTATTGCTTAAAATTACAATAAACTTAAATGCACCATGAGGCAATGGCTCTTCAATCAAGTAGTAATTATTTGTAACCACTATAAAACATTGTAGTCACTTTGTGCTTGACTAGAACCAGCAGTTGTACGATGAAAAGAGCCAAAATTCAGTAAAGGGGTATTATAGTTAGTAGCAACTGAACCATGTTGAGGTGATGCCAAATTATTAGCTATTTGAGCAGGTCTCTTTCCAATTATTAATGGGAAACATTCATCAGGTATACAAGATAGTGCCATCTGTATTCTTTTCATGCGATTTGAGCACTCCTCAAAATGTTCAGTAATGTATTTTAGCTCAGGAGTTAAGGCAGAATTGTGATGTGTCTTCAGGTTTTTATCAATAACTCTGAGCCCTTCTGTAGCACTGAATGTTACTTTCTCTCCGCTATAGAAAAACAAATCAATATCTGTTCCATTTTCCATTAGTTGGCATTTTGCTAATGAAGAGTACAATGTTATCTTTGGTGTCTTTGCTTTTACGAGGTCAACAAATCTAGATGCATATAGGTATTTTTTCCAATGTTTTTGGGGCAAATTATGATATGAAAATACTTCATCTGGATGAGGGTCATACTCCATATTGCCATTTTTTGCTCTATTATTATCTACCATGTAAATTACAATTTTCATTCCATCTTTAGATATTTTACATATTTCCACAACTTTTTCTTCTCTATCTTTTCCTTTCTTCTTGATAAATTCTACAATTACACCTGTAGGTTCTATTTTAAGTATGGCATTTCGCGTCTTGTGAGATATTGACGGTAATCTGTCTGCACAGAGTGGTGGTACACTTAATACATTGGATGATACATTACATGGCTTTGGAATATTTTCCTTATTTTCTTCATCAACAGTACCAGTGGGTCCAGCTGGCTTCTTATTGATTTGGATTGCAATATTATTTGAGTGTTCGAACACATCTGCCCCACTGTCTGTTTTGTTCAATGGTAACTTATTATGTTGGTATCTCATATTAAATAATTCAGCTGAAGGGTTTTGGGTTTGTATATTTTTGTAACTAGGTATGTTACTTGCACATGGATTAATGCTGTTTTCTTGCAATTCAGAGAATACATTAAATGATCTAGGCCTACTTTCTAATGGTTTTTGTTCCCGACACAAACCAAGACAGTCAGAATTAGTTTTTTCCTCAGATCTGATTTTATGACTGTGTTGCGTGCTATGTAGTGTTGTAAGAAATCCAGAATCTCTAGATACATCTTGTTTACATGGTGCTGTACTAATGAAAGGATGATCCATGACTTCTTTGAGAGTAATCCTTTTGGTTGGGTCTTTACACAAAAGTTTTTGTAACAAATCTTGGGCCTGAATAGATAATTCTGTAGGAATTTTGTAATCAGCATTGATAACTTTATTCAAGGTTGTCTTCACATGTTGGGTATGAAATGGGGGACTTCCAACGAGTAAGGTATACAACATACAGCCAAGTCCCCAAACATCAGCTGGTAGGCCATGCACCTCTCTGGAGGCTACTTCTGGCGATATGTAATTAGGTGTACCACACATGGTAACATGTTTCTCATCCGGTCCATTTAGTTGTGTAGCAAGTCCAAAGTCAGCAATTTTTACATTAAGGTCTTTTGTCAACAACAAATTGTTCAACGACAAGTCTCTATGAATAATGTTATGTGCATGTAGATATAATACACCACACAGTACTTGTCTAAATATATCAGCTGCAGCCTTCTCGGAAAGGCCACGAGTTCCCAGCTTGAAGTGCTTGGCTAACTCGCCATTATGAGCTAATTCTAAAACTAAATATACATAATGTGCATCTTCAAAGAAAGTGTGCAATTCTAGAATGGCAGGGTGCTTGAGACGTGAGTGTATTGTAACTTCTTGTCTTACTCGTCCAATCATGCCTGCACTCGCCATCAAAGCCTTGTCTATCATTTTGATAGCAACAAACGATCCTGTACGCCGGCATCTTGCTCTGTACACATGTGCAAATCCTCCTTTCCCTAGATGTTCTAAAATTTCATATTCTTCTATTTTTTCACCAAACATAGTTAATTTTTGCTACAGTATACGGATGTCGTGAATGAAGTTGAGTTGACTATTTGGCAAGCTCATGTATGACTTCTTATACATATCCATCATTTACGAGTATACTGAAAGGATAAACATGGACATTAGACATGAATGGTATGGTAGGTAGGTATACCTAAAGTTCTTTGTTTCGTTGGAAGTAATTATGACCCAACGCTAATACTTCTTCATCATCATACTAAAAGCTAAGAACATAAGAAGAAAAAGAAGCTTTCCTTTTTACCTTATTCACAATCCATTTAGAATCCTCAATACTTTTGCTTATTATTTCTCTAACTCGTGAAGGATCAGGTTCAAACTTATGCTGGATGAAACTCTGGAATTGATATAACATTGCATAGCTCATTAAGGGGATTAGCTTTATTACCTCACACGATCTCAGTTACAAGCGAACCACTATATATAAAAGTTTTATACCTGTTTGACTGCGAATTTGTAATGTTTACAAGCGTCGGGTGGCAGCTTTTCACACTGACGTAATAAAAATTTGTACAACTTCAAAGATGACATAACAACATTGCTATCGGTTGAAGATTGCGATAATAATCGAATAGTAAACATTCGGACAATGATGAATATTTCTAAAACTGTAAATCTTTATTAGCTTTATTTTGAAAATCAAGACTCCGACCACAAAAATACTAAGTACAAAAAAAGACAGAAGCTCTGGAGCCAATAATGCACGGACCGATCGCGCTAGGGTTGTCAAGTCAGGTCAACATGGGTCAACATTGGGGCGACTGGGGGAGCAGTGTTGCCAGGGCCCTTGAGTCACAGCACAGAACATTATTAGTCCTATCGGAGAAGAACGACAACTCCATACAAATGAAGTGGAAACAAAATTCGATCGCGCCATCTATTGGCTTCCCCTAAATACTAGTACGAGCGAGAAGTTAGAACACTGGCGGGAAGTTTGAAATTTAGTATATAAAAATAAAATTAAAATAATTTAATTCAAGCTAAAAGCCCATAAAAGTAAAAATTATAACACATTATGAATAAGTAGGTACATACAAGAAAAAATAATAATAATAAGTCAAATATTATTAGTAAGGAAAATGTCAAATTGTACACAAAAATTATTAATTCATTATACTCAGAGAGCTACAAAACAAATGCGACAGGAACAACAAATACATTGACATGAGAAACCCTCATATACCGAGACCCTTTAAAAAGTGTTGTGTGTAGGCCTATCCAGTGTCCCGTAAACGCAGAGGGTACGAGCGGGAAATTTGAAATGCGGCGGGAAGTATGAAAATTTAATTTAAAATATTTTACAAATAAGTTTAGTTTCTTTTCCGATAGCGTGATTATTTTATTTTGAATAACCGCGCTATGAATGGAAAAGGAAACTGCAATTCAATAATATATAAAAAAAATATAACATTATTTTTATTGATTCCATGTATTATTATAATTATAAATATATGTAAGAATACAAAATAAATATAAATAATCCTAACTGCGACTCACTTACGCCTGAATTGCTCAACCGATCATCGTGAAATTTCGCATGCACTTCTTCAGAGGTACAAAAAACGACATAGGGTAGAATAGGTAGGTAGGTAGGTAGGTAGGTAGGATAGAATAGGTACATAAATTTTAAGCAAGCAAAACCGCGGGCGGAAGCTGGTATACAATATTGATAATAATGGTTTAAAAAGATTGAATTATGTTAAATGTGATGTGACACTAAGCTTTTGAGATGAAGTATCATCTGAATTTGATATTCTGAGGTTTTACTAAATTCCTCGTTTTCCTAATATTCGTTGCTAATTTTCAATTTACTATATTAATATATTATAATTCAATAATTTACATACAACGTTTGAAATAAAAAAATTGCTTAGTCTTTGCTATTAAAATGCCTTAAAACTGCTAAACTATTTCTATTTATTTATTTCTTATATTCTGTAAGCAAGACCTTCCTATTTTGACATAGTAGGTAACTAATTGTATACATATTATTGCATGTGACTGTACTTATAATATTTAATTTCACTAAATAAATTTATTGGAGGAATAAAGTCTCTACTTACAAAATATTGCAGTAAATACAAACGTGACATGATACATATATTTTAGTAATGTAATAGTCTTTTTACGATCTTTCATTTCATATCCATATTGTTAGGGTACGGAAAAAAGCAATCCCCGACCCCTTTTTTATAATTGGCGGGCGGCCTTTTCAATATTAATATAGCCTATATGACAACCACAATTCTGATGAATTCAACGACACCTCATTTATTTATCGGTCCAGCGGTTTGAGCTGTAGGGCGTGCCAAAGAAATGGACATCCATACATACATAAATACATACAAACTTACATACATACATACATACATACATACATACATACATACATACATACATACATACATACATATGTGGCGTCGCCACAATATACCTATATTATATATACATAAAATAACATAAATATGTATAGTAACTTATTTACTATAAATATAAAAATACCTATATTATATATATACATAAAATAACATAAATATGTATAATAACTTATTTACTATAAATATAAACTTATATATTAATTTATTAGGTAACACATCCAACACAATCACTACATAAACATGCACAACATAACAAATACACAATACAAAAATACTTACCTCACTTACCTCAAGAATCGTCGCCCTGATGTCGTCGCGTAATCACCGATCGTGTCGTGCCCAGTCAACGCGCCTCGCAACCGCCGCTACAAGCCGAGAACAAAGGAACTGGCCAACCTACCTGCTCCGGCGCATGACTCGCTCGCCGCGTCCGCCTCGCCAGTCCGTCACACCGCTCCACAGCTGACGCACGCTCGCGCTACCTCTCTCGCTTACCGCTTTCGATCTGTCCGCTTACATTCTAATCTTGTGCTTATAAAACTCTGTAAATATTCTTTGTGTTGGTGATTATACGGTGTGTAAAAAGTGTCTGGATTGTTTCATTGCGAGGACCTCAAGACCCTAAGATAGGAAACGAGGTAGGAAGACACATTACACCCCTCAGACCTACACATACATACATACATACATACTCTCGAAAAACATTACCCTCCTTCTGGCGCAGTCAGGTAAAAAGTTTGCAAAAATGAGGAATTAAAACACAACAGCGTAGTTAGCTTTACTAAAAAATCGCGGCACTCTCCTCTCACAGACTTCTTATTTTTCATGTAGTGTTCAGTGACTCAGGTATTATTTTAGAAATTGCAAGTTTTCAGCAGTTTTCTTTCTCTTGTTTCTGCTACGCTTGCTTACTTAGTTTACGGTTCAAAAACAGCTGCTTTTGTTTCTTAAGGGTATCTGTATCTAACTACGCACGGTAAAGTAAAGTTATGTAAGATACTAATCGTCCTTACTCACTGACTACATTGGGTGTCGGTTCATCTTTGTGATCATCGGCCATGGCATCTCAGGAACCAGGGCCTAACGGCAAAGTGACGGATCCGTACCATTCGTTCCATGTTTTAACCGTAGATTATATGATTATATGTACAGTAAATCCCAATCGGCCCTAAAAACATGTAAATAAAAAAATCTACAGATCTTACACTACACGCCTTCTAGCTTCCAGCCTACAGTTTTTGTCCGCTCGCCTCCTAAGATGGCTCAAACTGTAGCTTAATTCAATCCTGAGATACCATTTTTTCAATTTCTTGAATAGCAAGTTCAAAAAAAGTTTCTCGATTAGTAGGAGATTTTTTTTTTGAAATTTTGGCTTTGGGAAATCGCAAGAAGTTTCCGATCCTTTTTGAAAATTCTAAAATTCAAATTGCACTTTAAAGTCCTCATTTTAACATATGGCCTATCAGTATACCTCTCTTATCTGTGAAATTACAGGCGAATCTCACAATTTCATAAATCGGGGCACTATACTTTATCAATGTTCTTAAACGATAATGTAACTTTTGTAGCAAAAATGTAACATTTCTGGAAACCAAACGTAACATAGGACTAAAGGGCACTGGCAGCACTAAATTGTATTGTAGTACGTACCTAGACAGCACTACTACATAATCTATGAGTACAGAGGGCCTACCATGAGTTTTTTGCATACCATCCGTGTGATGGTTTTGGTGAGCTCGATATACCATATGGTTTTCCGGTGAATGGTACCATGAGTTCTATGTTTATAGCATAATTTACACCATATCTTTGATCGACTAGCACGATTGAACGAACTTCATGCTGCATACTATCTCTCTTGCACACAGGCAAAAGAAAAGAGACGAAGCAAACCGTGTAAACGACTAATGATGTCTCTCTCTCTCAATCAATCAAATCAATCTCAATTTTTTTCAAACCGACTCAAATCGGGTTGAAGGTAGGTACATGCAAACCGACTTGTAAACCGAACCGAAAAAATCTATGTAATCCGGGTTGAAACCGAGTTACAAACCGAAATGACAACATCGATGCGACGAACCAATTTAATACAACTTGGTTCATCGCATCGCATCGACTTTGTCATTTCGGTTTAAAACTCGTTTTCAATTTTAACCCGGTTTACTTACATTTTTTCGGTCTTAGCACATGTTAGAATTTTATGATAATGAAACCGGATTAATAATAAAAATTAAACTCGTTTCTGGTAGAGACCAAGAACGAATTAAAATCGTCTTTATAATGTCATTTTTTTTCATATTTTCATAGCCCTGAGGGAGGTAAAAATAAAAATTTCACTCAAAGCTCTTTATTTCTATACATATATGTTTATGCTATGTATTTTTAACTGAGATCAAGAAATATTTTTTACTGAAAGTAGTTCACTATTTACAAATAAACAACATAAATATATGATATAAAATAAAATAACCAACAAACTAAATGCAAAAAAACACTAAACATTACATACATTTGCTGCACTTGCTCAACCACAACTGCCGAGCCGAACCGAGTTGAACCGACCGACCGCCGGCGACGCCGAGCGAAGTACCGACTCGCGGGGCTGCACCGCGCCGCGCTTGAGTGGAAGAGGGACAGCAATCAACAAACCGCTCGCTCACCTCAGCTCGTTCTGATCGATTTGACATCGGTTCAAACCGACTTGAACGGTTTGGAGCTCAAACCGATCTGAATCGGGTTGGTAGATCGAGTCGTAACATCGCTATAAACGACACGTTTTGACGTTTTGCAAATGGTGTTTAGTTGTTTGTCAACAACAACTCTTTTCTCGAAAACATACCTAAACGCAGAAAATCCAACAACTTTCCAACAAAAAGTTTTCAAGATAACGTCTCTCACAAAGATTTATCTATCGACTGAAAGTTTACGATATACTACATAGTTTACTGCCACAGACTTGTCAAAATACGAACTCGTACTGCCAAATTAGCACAAAACTGATCGAAAACTTTTTTCGAGGTCGATAACTACGAGTCGATAGAGATAGAGAACTCGTGGTGCCGATTTTAGTTCATGCACGTTTCCCTAGAGGCGCTGTACGAAAATATATGGAAAGATACCAAGATAAAACTTTTAACTTTAGTTTCGGTATCTTTCCATTCATTTTCAGTACAGCGCCTCTAGGGAAACGTGCATGAACTACGAAAATGTATGGAAAGATACCGAAACTTAAAAAGTTTTCGAAAACTATCAAAACCTGTGGTAAGCCCTCTGTGGTAAGCCCTTAGTACATCACAATCACTCGTTTCGTTTCGTTTCGTTTCGATAACTAGGGTTCACGCCAGTTCACGTAGTCTGTGGTGTGTTGTTGTCTGTGCCTGTGTTTCGTTTCGTTCATTCCGTTCCATTCATTCGTTCGTATTTTTCTTTCAGGCAGGCAAGGCAGGATTCGTAAAAGTAAAACAAAATGAAAAAATGCTAAGATAACATTTCAATTTCTCTTTCTATCAAATATGTGTATTTTGATTGTCTATCATGATTTCTTTGCCTACATTAAATTATTGACCGTCTATGATTCATGAGTGTTTTGATGTCAGTGTACCATTTCTCCTTACTTTTGTGATTGTTGCTCTATTAGCTCGATAATGATTCGTAAATGGTAATGTGGTATGGCACTTGTTACTATTAGACGTTCTCCGAGTGTGCAGACACCAAGGAAAACTGTGAGTACCTATCAAACAAAGAAGAATGTTACAACATTTTCCATTGTTGACGATGCGTATGATGCAGAAGAGTGATCATGTATGTCGCTTTTAGAACAAGTTGTTCAAATGCAGTACAGAGAGAAGTTTTATCGTCATTCTGAGTCATAACAATAACCTTCTCTGTGCATTGTAAAGTATTGGTTGCTTTACCTTAGCTCTCAATGTCTACCTGCGAAATCGGAGGACAAGGGCAAGGCGCCAGCTTCCTCCCAGAGTGAGCTGAGCAGAATTGAAATGATTTTATAGATCTGCCCTTTCCATTCTATTTGGTTTAGTTTAGCGTAAAAGTACCTAGTTACTAAGCCTGAAAGAAAAGTCTTAGTGAATTTGACCCTACATAATTGTCCACGACTGTACATTTTTGGAAAATATTAACCAATGCTATATAAAATTAAAGAGAGGCAGGCAATAAAGAGGTTTGTAAACAGCTTGAAAAGAATATCTGGCACTCTCATGTCAAGGTTGGACACAAACGAGACAGTGGACAGATAAAATTCATAATTGCTAAAAGCGTATATGCCCAATTTGTAATTGAATAGCTCCTGAATATGTAGCAGCATAATTTTTAATCGACTATAGTAAATTTTACACAACCATCCAATCACAAGATTTCCCATTGGAAATTCATTATAATTATAAATGATAATGCACCTTATACTAAAGTAATCCCTAGTTGAAGAAGAAAAAATAACCAACATCAACAAAAATATAGAAAAATAAATACTACAAAAGTATAAAATAATTGCTTTTTTTATTGTTCATAAAACTAACAATCAATCTCCGAATTTTTTGTGAATCTGAATTAAGGACGATTTCTAAAATATAAATAAAATTTTAGCCCATAAGATTTCCATTCCTCTATTTTCTCACCCTAAGGATTGGTTGTTCCAAATGTATACCCGGAAAATAATTTTCAAAATCAGTTCATAAATGATGGAGTTATGAGGTAACAAACATAAAAAATATTTGAGAACAATTGAGAACCTCCTCTTTTTTTTTGAAGTCAGCTAAAAAGAGAAAAAATGCACTATAAACTTAAAAATAGTATTTTGAGTTAAATTGCTAATTTGATATCTATGTACTGTATAATACTTTTGGTTTGATAAGTTTATTTCATTGTTTCAGGAAGAGGTGGAAAAGACTGATGAACTCTATGAAAATGATGTTGGAAACCGCTTCAGTAAAAGGTATGATTGTGAATGTAATAAATGAGAAGCAAAAGAAACTCGCAATTCAATCCAGCAGCCATTAAAAGTGTAAACCCATAGTCACCACTTATAACATCTACAGAAAGTAATGGAGGAGTCGATATTAAATTTATTTCACACAAAAACTTTATACAGTGGCATTGTACCATAATGTGATATTTCTAAATGCTTCTTGAGCAAAATTAACTATAAAAGGGCATAAATAGCGCAGGCATTTAGTGGTTTAAAGTGCTTTCAAAATAATATTTATCATCTATTCCTTTAAATTTTTAAGGTTGATAGTTTTTTTCTTAACCGCAAAAACATTGCAAGATTGTCGCAAACGGCGGGTCAGCTCTTCTGACCCGCTGTTTGCGACAATCTTGCTTGTGTACTAGCTTACTTGAGTATGGATATTATTTTTTTTTTTTTTTTAATGTTTGTTAGCTCATAATGTGTTTTAGTCAAGCCATGTTCGAACTGTGTCTTTCAGATATCAAAATACGTAATTATTCCATACTAATATTATAAACGCGAAACACCTAAACTGCAGCCGGACCAATTTTGATGAAATTTGGTATAGACGAAGAGAAAGGACAGGCTACTTTTTGTCGCGAAAATAAAACTTGGGAAGAAGGGGGATAAAACTTGGGGGTTTGGGGAGGGAATCGGGGACCCATCCGAGTGGGATAGGGGATTGCTGTGGAATTGGTATTGGGAGTGGGGACTGGGAGTAGGCATGGGTATGGGCATAAGCGTGGGGGTGGGGGTGTGATAGGCAGTGCGCGGGGAGTGTGTTGAACCGGGAGTGGGCTTGGGCATGGGGTGAGAGTGAGTGGTTTAGGGAGTCAAAGTGGAGTGGAAGTGGGAATGAGAGTGAGAGTGCAAGTGGAGTACTCGTGGGCGTAGGAGTAGGATAGTTGGTTTGAGTACTATTGGAGTGGGCTCTGGAGTAGGTGTGGGCATGGGTATAAGCGCTTTACAAAATAGTTTCGATCTTAGGGTAAAAGGTAAAAACGAACTAGATGACCCGGTGAACTTTGTACCACCTACCTACCTTTCACATGGTAGGTAGGTGGTATAAAGTTCACCTGGTTATAAAGTTCATCTAGTTATTTATATAGTTCTTGCCCAGGCTTAGCTTGAGCAGTAAATTTTCTTATAGATAGGCATAATTATCTTGCTAGACTTGACAGTGCATTGGCTGTGCTCTCAGCCCTCAGAGATTAAATGAAGCAAACAAATTATATGTGCGGGATATTAGAGAGCTTATCGAGACAGGGTATAGAGGTTTTTCATTTTACTCAATTTCATTAAAAAAAAACACTGTAATATTAAAAAAAAACTGAAAAACTGGACTTTTCCCAACAGTGGGACAGTGCAGGCTAGAAACAACAACACAGAAACATATAGGTTTAAAATTTACAAGAGTTCGGATCTCCGGTGCGATTTCTATTTCGATTGTTTCAATTTACCTTGAAATAAGTAAATTGAATAATATTACAAGGATAAGCGGCTGAAAGCTGCGTAATGCGGTCATTGTTTGACCTCAGTGAATTTGGTTTCTTTGACATTTTTTTTGGTATTTCGGTTAGATTGATCGTGACTCGTGAGGAAAGGAACCAATTTGGTGATTTCCCTTAAGAATTGGCATTATTTTGAATTCGTAATTATTTAATCATGCCATTATTATTACTCTTTTTGCTGCATTTGTTTGACCTATCAAGCGATAGTTCCGGTATTTGTTTATTTAAAATAAGTATTGTTTTCCTCACCGCTTTTAAGAAGCGTAGGTAATTAGCGTTACTCATATTTTTGTTTGTAATAAACGTTTAAAATAACGTGGCGCGTGTGTGCGTATTCCTTTCCTCATCGCCTCGCCTCGTGTTCCTGTTCGGTGGCGTTTCTATATTTACCTACGCGGCGCGGCGGTAGTTTGCGCCGAGTTCAGAGGGAAGCTGCGAATTCTATGACGTCGGATGTTCGGGCCTTCGTCGGGCTCGTGTCGGGTACACTAAGCTGCGCGTGTAGTATGCATATGCCACACGCTCGGGGCGCGCGCTTGTCTTTGCGACCGGATGGCGCATCGCGTATTTGCTTCCCGGTCCGGCTTCGGTGGTTTGTGGATACGCACTTCGCCCTACCGTATCCCTAGAAAACTAGTGACCACCAGACCGCAACGTTTTCATGTGGATGTTATTATGTGATGCGATAGCTGTGCGAACTTGTGCAGCATTTGTTACTCGGATTACATTTATACCTTTTGTCTTCAACATGGTTGCTTTCAGGTAAACAATGAGCTTACATGCCTTCAATTTTACTACATAGTATAGGAAGGTACTTATCTCTCTGTCTCTTTTTGCCTTCGGATTAGATAGGCTTAGTTTAGATTTTTAAGCAAATTATCTAATTTTTTGCTCTACCGTGGCTTTGTTTACTTTATAGTCATATTTTACAGAGGACAACCTACCTTGCCCTGTACCTGGTTAACGTTAATAGATACGATATGATTTATTTGTTGATAAGGAACAAACGAAAACAAATAATCTGTCCTTTCTTCTTTATAATCATAAGTAACAAAACTACAATTGTTATCAATAATATCTAATTGGCAATTTTTGCACAAATGTGCAATTCAATGTCTGAGGCCCACATAAATCAGTCTGTGAGCTAAGAATGACACTTGTCATTGTTAGGTTTTTTAAATTAAGAAGTAAAATCTACTACTTTATAATTCCTGCACTTTCCTCGGTGGCGAGTCAACTCGCACTTAACATAACTTGTTTAAATTTTTTGGTATTTTATGAAGAAAAAGTATGTTTTTATGTCCAAATATAAAAATAAACATAACTGCTAACTAAATTGCCTTTGACAATTATTATGCGCCCGCTCTTAGAAATTGAGTACGTACGTACGTAGGTAAAATAAATTCTTATCATCATCAGTTTTGGCCTTAGTCGTATAATTAGTTTCGTTATAATCGAGAATAAATCAAACCTCACATGAAGAATACGTTACAAATTGTAAGCAATTGCTCATGTCCTTGCTTGATATTTAGAAACATTAACATTTAACATTGAGTTGCACACAGTGATCAATTCATATAAAATGAAATTGCAGCTATAACACAAAAAGAAACAACGATAGGAAACTTTATGATTTTTTACATTTAAATATTAAGTAAGGACGTATTTTTATATTGAAATAAGTACCTTTCTATTGAACAATAAAAGAACTTCACCCCAAACTTAACGACAAATATATTTCCTGATTTGGACTCAATTTTATAATTAAAATTTACATATATAAAATAATAAAAAGACATGGCTGTCAGTCACAGAATGGCTGTCTTTATTTTATACACAGCAGTCGTAACTTCGTAACTGACAAATAAAATTATTCTTGTGTTGTGGCATGCATTAAGTTTGCCAATGTCTCGTTGAAAATTGGCCAAAACGAGATTGATCAATGGACTAAAAGGTTGTCGTTTGTTTCCAAAACCATTTTTAAGCTATTGCATAGCTTCTATCGAGGGCCTTAAGCGCGGGGACCGAATCCAGAAATTCCGTAACGAAAAAAAACCTCACGCTCCCCACTCCGACGGGCACGGAGGTGTGGCTTGAAGGCCGTGCATTGTCTACCGTCGTTTCTTTTCGGCAGTCTTCGACACGGTGTTTGTGTGCGTGCAACTAGACGTATATATTGTACGACTCTACGAAGCTCGCACGAATCGAGACGATCACCACGCTCAAAAAGTGTAACTTGAATTAATATCAAAGAAAAAGAAATACTGCATAAATAAAATAAATAAATAATTATAATTGCATAAGTTGATACAAAATGCTATGCAATAGCTTTACCGCGGCAGTCCCCGAGTGCCACACGTCTTTTTTTTGTTTACTCAATAGACTTTACCAAAATAAGTAAATACTTATTGGACTGTTTTTTTTTGTCAATATTGTATTTATTTTTCCCTTAAAATAATAAATCTTAATTTTAGCTATTTATTAATTGCATTTTTAGCATTTTACAATGTTTCTAATTTAAAAATGTAAATTTCACAAGCGCAAAAAATAACCGCGATTGTATCTCTTGCCATGAGGTGAGTGAATGAATAAGTATAGCAAGCAACTCTGCCCGAATTGGGCGAGGCAGCGCGGTACGACGGGGCGGCGGCATCGTGTTCCGAATTGGGTAAGGTTGATCGTAGCGCGATGGGCGGCCGGCCGCGACGCCGTGCTCCCGCGCCTGACCACCTATAGTATGGGCGGACTACGTTTTGGCAACACGCCGTTGCGCGTACAAGCTATTTTTGATGAACCTTGAGAGAAACCGCCCTTGCCGCTTCAATACAACTTAACAATTGGAGATTATCGTATCATCACACTTTTTAGCTTTATTATTATCCGCCACTTCACTCTCTTTCCTTGTAGAGACTGAATTTGCTCATCCCACATGTTCCCGCAGAGCTATTTTCAGATGACCTCATCATGCATTTTACGCCCAATACACTACAGCTACCTACTGCTTTTAAAAGGCATTCGACCCGTATGAAGCTAAATGTCATCGTGGTTCGTGAAACCATAATTACGTTCTTATTTCGATAAAGGGTAACCATTGGTATTTTAGGTAGTATCGTTCGGTGGATGCTGAGTTGCACGTTTTTCTCTCTTGAAACTGGGCTCGTTGATAATTGCAAAATAACTTTAGGTTCAAAATACAGATTTACGTTTTCTTATTGCATTGTACATAAGCGGAGTTTAAAGTGCATTGTGCGCGCAAAAAGATTAATGATTTCGGAAGCGGTAAGTGCTCGATCGAAAGTGGCAGGTGACAGAGCCAGCGCGTCGTCGGCCTCCGCGGCTGTTGAACGTGTCGACTTTAGTAAAGTCTCCAGCTCTAGGTGAAAGGGAGGTTAAACACGCCGCCTGCAAGACGAATTGCCGTAACTTAACAAAAATGGCATCATTCATGCATTTCGTGGTTGCATTATGTATGTTTTATAATAATTATAGTTTGTTATATATAGTGTGACAAATCACCGTGCGACTTTTTTAAGAACCTGCACTTATTTTTTTTGTGGTAAAAGAATATTAAAGTTTATTCTGAATGTTCTAGTTGTACACTCGTATGGTTTATTTTAACGATGTTATAATGATTGTATCCACGCGTTTCGATTCCTGCGTTATTTGTTATTAAATATAGGTAACGCCCCCTTTCTGATGCTGACATAGTATGATTGTTGCAGCCTCAATGAGTGCTATTTCGCGAACAAGGGCGCTGCAGTGGTATTGGGTGGATCGGAGCGCGGCTGCGGGGACCAGCGCCGGTCGCCGGTGCGCGCCCAGCCTCCGTCCGACATACAGCATCACCTCCAGTCAATGTTCTACTTGCTGCGTCCCGAGGAAACGCTCAAAATGGTACGAATTATTCAATATTCATTCAGGGTCATAATTCTGTTAAACGTTGATAGAAACTGCTAACGGCTTAGATCATTGCTGATATATGCATCATGAATTTTTCTTTACCCTGAATATTGTTAGCTGTGAGATTGAATTTGAAGTGTCCTTTAAACAGCGAAGAATAATAAATTTTATAGGGGTAACAAATGCCTTAGTAAATAGTGGTGTTATCTGTGTAACCAGGCGGTGAAATTGGAGAGCGTCCATGCGGGTCGCACTCGTTACCTGGTGGTGGTGTGTCGCAACGAAGAAGCGGCACTGCTCGGCATCGACTGCAATGAGCGTACCTCTGTAGGCCTCGTCCTGCGCGTACTCGCCGACACCTCTATCAAACTGGATGGCGACGGGTGAGTGCGCAATATCATCATCTAACCTAGAGTCACGCTGCAGCTGTGCGCTGCAGGGTGCACCTTTCTAATCTAACCTAACCTTATATCTTAAAAACTACCCCATACTAATCCTACTAACTACTAATAACATACATAATACGAGTTACACATAGAAAACAGCTAGAACCGAGACATACATTTGCATTTTGCATCATACAAATATTGTCTCGCGGCGAGAACCAAACCCACAACTTTCTGCGTCTCAGCGTTTGCCTTCTCCCACTGCGCCACAGAGGCCGTCATTATTTTGGAATGAATATATATTTGTATGTAAGAAGGAAACAAATTAAACCAAGCGGAAACGTGTCGATCGGTACTTTACATTTTAATGATTAACAGAAGAAAATGTAGGTTTGTTCCTTTATCGCAAAGAGGAAGTCATTGCTTAAACCTGCCCAATTTAGTTAAATTAGCCTTATCTGTTTGTAGACGCACAGAACAAGTAATACTAGATAGAAGCTCGCAACAATACAACATAGAGTTACTGATTACCAAATTCAATTAGTTATCGAACAAAAAAGTGTTTTAATGGCATTTTAACAAAACTTGCGGAAATTTAATTATTTCGATTACTTCCCGAGCGATCAATAAAAAAACATTTTATTTCAAGCAACAGACTAATAAAAAATTTAGAAATTAAGGATCTCCTTTATGCTGGGTGGAAAAAATCCGAAGGGAAACCACTTTAAATCCTTAAGATAGATTATTTTATGTATCAACTAGTGGAATAAAATAACGATCGTTTATTTTTCAACTTTTAGCTGGTTTGATTTCCAGGTGATGCCAGCGAACTTTAGAAAATAATTGAATGCGTTTTTATTTCTTTTTAAAAATAAAGGAATATTTCCTTTAAGTAAAATAATCTATCTTAAGATTTAAAGTGGTTTCCCTTCAGGGCCCATTGATTTTTCCATCCTGTATACGACATGTCTGTCGCAGCAGCATTGTCTAAAGCGGCAGTTAGTTTATGCTTGATACTTTCCTATTCAGGGTCACAAAAAATGACTTTGAATTAAATAAATAAGGTAACTTGTAGTAAGCAATTTCATTAAAACAATTCAAACAATCCAAAAGTTACTTAAGAAGACCTATTTACATACTTAATCTATTTATTTGTTCCTAATTAGGCACATTTTTGATAAACAATGCGTTGTATTTTGGTTGTGTGTAACAATATGCATTGGAACCAGTTACGAAACATATAATATTTTAACGTAACTATAATTTCAGTTCAACGTCTTGCTACTAATGATCATCCTGGCCAATACAGTGCGAAAATATACTGTATATTTGATGTGATATTTGGCATCATGCCATTTTATATCCTTGAAAGTCGTCACCGTCCGAGTGGAATATTATTTATATTCTCCAGAAAAAGGTCATTTATTTTATATCTCTAGCTTCCATATGATGTTTGGCTCACGTTGTATCCGGACTCAACATCATGTCCTTGTCCCGATTAAAACTGAATAACTAATTAATAATAATACAAACAATGTGCCAAATGAAGGAAAATCAGTTCAGTTGTTTTGGCGTGGTAACTGACATAATGTACGGACTTTTAAAACAATATTATTGCGTGATTCGATGGAAAGAGTATCGTCTATGTTTTTTTCGAATGCACATTCCTGACCTGACCAGGCACACTGAACAGTTATAGTCCATACTCAGAAAAGACCACTCACCTAATGAATTCTTTTAAACTTAGAACAATAACTAATTAAAGATTCATTGTCCACAGAGGGTTCAGCGTGCGTGTGTGCAACCAGCAACACATTTTCAAACCAGTGTCTGTACAAGCTATGTGGTGAGTTTGAGTTTCCATATGTCATTTTTAAGGGCCATTTCAGAATTTAAATTGTAGGATATAAACAAGGAACTATGCACTTATGACAGCTTCAGCAGTTCAGACAGCTTTTTATTTCAACAGATATATAACCGGGCTCATTATGATTTATTACAGTCAAGATCTAAAAAATCACTGTAAAGCTATTATTGATATTTGAAGTATATTAAACTTATATTTCGGGTACATTTTATTGAAGCGCTTTTAAAACGTGATTATGATACTACTAATAAACTTGTAGAAGCTGTGAAGGTTTGAGCTAAGGACCGAGACACATAAACAATGATAAATTAAGGTTAGTTTATTTATAGAAATCGAAAGACTGGCTTTCGTCTTCTTTTATTCTCGGGTTTGAGCTAAGTATATATACGCGCTTGCATAATGAATGTCATCTATCAATCTAACACTAACCAAAGAATATTGACAGGCCAGGATACCAATGATTTTATAATGTAAAACGGAGGTAGATTTCGCACTAGCGTGTGGAAACTGAGGCAGCCAAATCCAGACAATAGGGATGACGAATGGGTAAAAAAATAATTATTATAATTAGTCCGTCAGATAGATGAACAAATATTGGACACGTATTTTTTTATTTATCAAATAAATAATAATTGACAGATATAAAGAGCTTCAAAGTTCGGGAGTGGGGGCTCGTGACGTCACGGCTAGGTAAAAAGTGTACTTACCCGTGACGTCACGCGGAACTTCAACGCACTATATCTTTGTCATTTTTGTTTAATCGACAAAAGAAAAAAATGAGTGTCCCATATTTTTTATTGAACTGTCTGAGGGACTAATTAGAATTTTTCAGTTCCTATTGTCGCTATCTTTTTCTGTATCATTATTAACGTATTATCTGTCGGATACATTGTTGTAACCTATAGATACGCCAGAGGTAAGTATGTATATGTCATAGAGGAACTAAATCTGAGCACCGCGCAGTATGGATATACGTCATCTTTAGTAAAACATCATTACAGGATACCCTATCTGTAAATTCAGTCTTTATCATTAGCTCAGTTAAAAACTTTGGGGAACTTTTTACTCACTGTCCGTAATGTTATAATGTACGATGCACATTTGCCTGCGCGCGTCGGAAAGCATTTTATAACATGCTAAAGGAAATTGAAACATTCACAAAGCAGTTAAGTTCCTTATTTGCATGAAATTTACGTAGCGGATCTGTCAGTGTTATGTCAGTGTTTGACAAAGCTTAAAGCTGCGTAAATTGCATGCATATGCATAAGAAACTTAACTGCTTTGTGGATGTTTCAATTTCCTTTAGCATTTTATAAAATGCTATTAGATGCTCTCCGACGCGCGCCGGGAACATAGTTAGGTGGAGTACGCTTGCATAGAACATATACCATCCTCTCAGCCTAGACCGCCTACCATGAAAGACATGGTTAACACGAGTGGAGCTAAGCCGCGGGTTTCCTCACGATGTTTTCCTTCACCGTTAAAGAAAACGTAATTAAAGACTTTCAGTATTGTTTGTACTGCTTATAATTAATTTATCTACAGATACTCTTGAAATTCTCAGTAGTGTAATAGCAAGATTTTTATTTTGGTCTTGTCGTTCTTGCAGATTGATCACACAAAAAATGTATTTTGATCAAAAACAAACTCTTACAGATTGTACTATGATTTTAATGCATCAGTATCTATCTATCAAAATATCTAATTGATAGAACAATACTGAACAGTCTCAGCAGCTCAATCAATTGTTGATTGTAAACTCCTGAGAATAGACTTTAAATTCAGATCAAAGATTATTGACAAGAAAAAATATTAGAAGTATTATTTATTACACTTTAACTCGTTAAAACACATTTTTCACTATAAAGCTTATAAAAATATTAATATACTATGTACAAAAATTATTCAAAAACATTACTTATAGTAAAAAATGTATCAAAACGGGAATATTATTTATTATTATTGACGGAAGTATCACTTTTCGCAGGTCTGCATTGCAAACCCTGCATCGAGCGAGTGGGCGGGCTCGGGAGTTGAATCACTTCGCCGGGGGAACGTCTCACGCATGGTGCGCCTACTACGAGAGTCATGTGGACTCTGACCGTTCCTGCCTCAACGAGTGGCATGCCATGGACAGCATAGAGTCCCGACGACCACCCTCCCCTGACTCCCTTAGGCTCAAGTGAGTATTGCAGATAACGTAAAACAATCTAGCTTAAAATCGTCGAACATTCTCTGAAATGAATCTCGTAGTGTATGGTACGAGGTCTAGTGTGATTTACTGAGCTAACTGGTTTTTTCAATATCTTTAAAAAATGCAGGTCCAGGACATAAGGATAAAGTCACTTTTTCTTCTGTAAGGCTCTATAAAGTTAATCAATCTTCTAAACGGCAATGTGAACGCTTTTTTAACAAAATCTCGAGTTACGTGATAACTCTATCTATCAGGGAATAAATTCAATAAAGCCTATTCTAAAATTTCAGATTATTTTCATGACAAAAAAGCTCAAAAACAATGTTATATCAAGCAGCTGCTCTGCCACAAAATTGATGATTCGTTATGCCAATTTCGCTGTACATTGAGTAAAGTTCGATGTGATTGGTTATAAATAGAGCGCCATAATGGACGTCTTATTTAGCCAATGTGTCCTGTGTATGGCTAGACCGGCCACTAGATTATCTAAAAATTAGCGAAAGCATTGACTACGGTTTCTGTCGAAAAACGTCTAGATCAATCAAGTGCTGTCTACTACGAAGACTAGCGAAAAAGTAAATTTAAAGGAAACGTAACATTTTAACTAATGAGAAAGCGTAGATTCAGAATGAATGAAAATTCGTTACGCTTACGATACGTTAGGTTGAAATATTCGTGATCGCCTTCCAGTAATGGGGATGAAGACTGGGTAAAAAAATAATAATTCTAAGTAGTCCGTCAGTTAGATCAACAAAAAATACTGGACACGTATTTTTTTATTTATCGAATCAATAGAAATTGACGGAGATAAAGAACGTGAAAGTTCGGGAGTGGGGGCTCGTGACGTCACGGCTAGATAAAAAATTAGTATACTGTGACGTCACGCAGAACTTTAACGCACTATCTTTGTTATTTTTTCTTTAATTGACAAAAGAAAAAATACGTGTCCAATATTTTTGGATATGTAAATAACGGACTAATTAGAATTTTTCAGTCGTCAAGCCTATTGGTTTCGTACCACACGTAAAACAATGTTTTAAAGACAGTTTTCGTCCCAACGTGTAGCGATGAGTATGATAGCCATTAGCCAGTCTACTATAATTCACAAAAGTATCTACGTAATTTTGTGTATCGTTTCGTGCGGTTGCTCGAATTTTAAACTGTCAATTCCAATATTGCGGTCGTATGTTATTGTTATTTTGAGAAAAAGAGGGTGCGCAACTGTCACATTAAGAACTTCGTATCGAAATTTCGGTTTTCGTTTGATTATTAGTACTAACCGCACAAAATGACACACGTATTCGTTTTTTAGTACTTCGGTGAATTATATTAGACCCCCTGTAGGATTGCTATTTCAAAATTTTATTTGATCTGTATAGACACTTCAAATTCTACTAATATTATAAATGCGAAAGTTTGTGAGTATGGATGAATGTTTGTTACGCGAGCGAAGCCGCGGGCGGAAGCTGGATACTCATAAGTCATAACGTAACCTGTAAAAATCGAAAATACTAAGTGATCTGGTACATAGTTGCTAAAATAACTCAGATATATAGAGCGCTGATAAATTCAAGTTAATGAACTCAATGCAGTGATTAGCTAAGTGCCAATTAAAGCATTGTTTGACTGTTTCGATGAAAAAAGAATGTAAATTATCACTATTATAATAATTGTTTATTTAGGTTTGTGTCTGTTTGCATGTTTACGCCTAGACCTAGTTTCTCGACTGGTTTCTTGGCCTCTAAAAGGATCGCGTTTCCGCTGAAGCGCTAATTAAGACGTGTTATCTGCATGCAAACCGCAAGGATGTATTATGTGTGATTCACTGTGATTTTCGGCAAACAACTGTAAATATTATTAGAACAAAGTCTACAAACGCAATCTAAAATATCTAATACACAACAACTTTAGGCATTGGCTTTAAATATTAGTAGTTATAAATGCGAGGGAATTAGAAAAGGGCTTAAACAAAAATGGTACCACGAGCTCAATACATTGAGATTGTAGAAATCTTTTTTCATATATATTTTAAGAACACACTAATATTATGAGAATATTATAGTATTTAAGACCTTTGTTAACAACAAGTTTGTGTACAAATAATTTATTTGAACACAAACTTGTGATTTTAATAATAGTTTATTATTATGACACTTTATTTAACTTTAAAACTTGTTAAAAAATTAACTCTTTATTATTATCATTACTTATTATTATTATTATTTTTTTGTGTTTGATATGTAGATAGGCCAAGAGGTCTAAAATATTTTTACTAGCTTTTGCTCGCGGCTTCTTTCGCGGATAAAAAGTGATCTCTATTATTCCATGTTACAAACTATGTATATTCAAAGTTTCATCCAAATCCGTTCAGCCGTTAGAGTTCATTGAGAACAAACATACAAATACACAAACTTTCGCATTTATTATATTAGTGTGATCCGTTAGCATAAACATCGGTGCGCGTTAGAGCTAGCTTACATAATAACGAGACGACTGACATAAAGGCTTATTTATTAGACCACGCGGTATTCAGTCTGTCTTAGTAAGACTGTCTTACACTTAGCGTAGTTTAATAAGAGTAAGCCACTAAGTCGGTTTTAGGCTTGACTAATTAGTCAGCAAGACAGTCTTACTATGATAGACTGAATACCGTGTGGTCTAATATGCCTTTGACAGATAACACATAGCCCTAACCTGTGGGTTTACCTAGAATATAGATTATAGAAAAAAAATATATTATACAAGAGTTTCTTTTAAAATGTCAGGATTGATATATTCTTATTGAAAAAATTGAAAAAATATCCCATTTATCATAATCCGGTGTCGGCGTTCTTGTTTGGAACAATTTTTAACCAACTTCAAAAAGGAGGAGGTTCTCAATTCGTCGGAATCTTTTTTTTTATGTATGTTCACCGATATTTCCGTCAATCGTTGACCGATTTTCAAAATTCTTTTTTTGTTTGAAATAGTATACTTCACAGGTGGTCCCATATAAATTTGATTTCTGAGGAATTGGTACTTTTGCCGCAAAACTCAAAAAACCTCGTCCTCACTTGTAATTTTCGCCCTATGTTCACCGATATCTGTCAATTGTAAACGGATATTCAAAATTCTTTAGGGCAAGAAGTAAGAAGTGATTTATTTAAAGTCGGTTTGTTTTTATAAGTCCTACTTGTACTAGATTGACAATATAATTTTGTTATTGCAAAGTTCGTTTTGGAGAGTCGGCAACAATGCAATGTCCGTTTTGGTTTTGAACGGTTATAGGGTAGAGAGATTATAGGAGATGAAAGTTTGTATGGAAGTTCCGATGGGAGATTATATAGTGCACACGGCCCATATAAATTTACTCTTTTTTTTACAGGCCACGAGAAAGAGACGAAACTGAACGCGTGATACGTTGCACACTAAAAGAAATCATGATGAGCGTAGATCTAGACGAGGTGACGAGTAAAGTGATCCGTGGCCGACTAGAAGACGAGCTAGATATGGACTTGGCCGAATACAAGTCGTTCATAGACCAGGAGATGCTCACTATACTTGGGCAGATGGACGCGCCCACCGAAATATTCGACCACGTCTACCTTGGCTCCGAATGGAACGCAAGCAACTTAGAAGAGTTACAACGTAATGGGTACGTCAAATAATGATAATGTACCATTAGGCCTAGTATTCGCCAAAGATGACGACCTCTGTGGCGCAGTGGGCGAAGGCCCGCCTGAGACACAGAAGGTTGCGGGTTCAATTCCCGCTGCGGCATAAATATTTGTAAAATAGGCTGCCAGCGTCTGTTTTTTCATTGACTTACGATCTCTAATAGGCATCTTCTGGGAAAGCTCGCCCCATCGTCGACCACATCCTTGCATAATCAAGCCTAGAGGTCAAGAGCTGGCCCATATTAAAAAAAAATTGTACGTTTTGCAGATATTTGTCTGGATGTTTTCTATGTATGATATGTATGTATTTACAAAAAAAAGAATATTATGTAGTATATCAATCATGTGGTTCCTATAACACAAGCTCTGCTTAGTTTGGGGCTATGTGAGAAATGATCATAATGAAGTTTCCTTAACTTTAATATTCTAGCAAAATACCTTTTCAAATGATTATTATACCCGCTTATATTAAAATAGAGGTATCATACAAGGTGGGGCAAAATTTTACCTCATTGAGGGCAGTCACCTTTTCTTTTGTAGTTAGGTGGTTTTGTTCTGAGGAAACTATAGGTTTATTTTGAAGAAAAAAACAATTACATTCATTGCAATGCAAAATGACATTTGTCAAAAAAACAAGCTGGTCTCAATCAACTCTATTTCCCAACAGGAACACTTTTCCCAAAGTAACTTACCAAATCAAATCGTAAGATTTCGTAAAATTAAAACTAAAATCCATACAATTTCTATGAAACGTCATTCACCATAATATTGAGTTCATGTATGCAATTCAAAGCAAAGTGGTACAGAATTGGTAGTATCATCATTCTGCCAACACATTATGAAAGATCAATTTGAAATAAGAACATAGATTTTCAGGGCAAGTATATATTCGAATTGCATAAAGACTCAATGGCGAATGGAGTTTCATAGAAATTGTATGGAACTTTTTTTAATTTTCGTTCATCATGCGACTGTTTACTTTTATTTTAGTCCAGTTGGTAGTGGAAGATGGAGAAGAGAAACATTTGGAAATATGAATGCAAGTAACATGTTTTTATTTAATTACAGGGTCAGACACATTTTAAACGTGACAAGAGAGATTGACAACTTTTTCCCTGGTATGTTCGATTATCTCAACATAAGAGTGTACGACGATGAGAAGACTGACTTACTAAAACACTGGGACAACACTTTCAAGTACATAAACAAAGCTAGAAACGAGGGATCGAAAGTTCTCGTCCATTGCAAGATGGGTATCAGTAGATCGGCTTCCGTAGTGATCGCCTACGCCATGAAGGCTTTCAACTGGAACTTCGACAAGGCTCTGAAACATGTCAAATGGAAAAGGAGCTGCATCAAACCCAACACTAACTTTCTGAATCAGCTCGAAACATACCAGGGAATACTCGACGCGATGAAGAACAAAGAAAAGCTGCAGAGATCGAAATCCGAGACGAATTTGAAAGCACCGAAGACGGCCTCAAAGGCAGAGAACAAGGTGTCCGACCCGACGCCTTTAGTGCTGGCGCTGACGGGGTCGTACAGCGGGCGGCCGCGCTCCTGGTCGCCGGACAGCAAGCTGGCGGCCGAGCTGGCGCCGCCGCCGCCGCCCACCTCCGTCTCGCTAGAGAACCTCGCCTTCGAGTCCATCGAGACCAGGCACATGCTCATGCCCTGCGCCAACGGCAGCTACAGCGTCTCCCCCAACCAGATCATCCGCCTCAAGGAGGAGGGCGCGCCCTCCGTCCGCCTCATCGTCAGCGAGATCGAGAACGCCGCCTCCAGCGACCGTAGAGAATCCAGCAGGAGATATCAGAGATTGATAAGCTGCCTCCGCTCCGACCCCCCGGGGAACAGAGCCTCCGAGCTAGCAGTTGGCAACCCTCTCAACGCGGATGCGCCTAGCAGATCCCAGCAGACGTCACCCTCGAGAAATATGTGTCACAAAAGTCCCCAGTCGAACTCCGAACAGGAAAAAATTCACACGTGGGATCCCGGGGAGGCGCCTTGGCCTCGCGAGGACGAGAAGCGGCCGCCCACAGACGACGATGTTATAGTGAAAAGTGACAGTGGTATAATAGACGTTAAAAACAAAGTAACATTAGTTCCCGAAAACGCGGTCGATCGAAACTCAGAGTACGAGGAGCGGAGAGGGTCGGAGGAGGAGGCGCCGCCACCGCCGAGCCGGCAGAGCTCGTGGAGCTCGTTCGACAGTGCCGTCGTGCTCGATCTGTCGCGCCACTCCTCATGGGGCTCGTACGACACGCGCGCCGCCCGGCCGCAGCCCGCGCCGCGCGACGAGCCCGCGCCCGCGCCCGCCGCCCCGCCGCCGCCCGCCAAGCCCGCCTGCGACCTCGGCATCATCACCGAGCACCGCGAGACGCGCACGAACCTCCCGCCCGCGCACGCAGCCCTCCCGCCCTCACACATCGCCGATAACGAACGCAAGTTCAACGAAACCTGTGCCATACTGAAGGAGCTCGCGAACGCGGCGGCGCGCATGGAGAGCGCGCGCGACCGAGGCGCGTCCACGTGGAGCGGGCGGCTGTCGGCGTCCGCGCCCGCCGACACGTGGCTGCGTGCCGGCCTGCGCCGCCGCCGGCTGGCGTGCGGCTCGCACGGGGACCTGCCGCGCGCGCCAGCCGCCTCGCCCGTCGGCCTCGTCACCAACCTCAAGAAGGAGTTCGAGGCGCGATCGGACGCGCCGCGGCGCGCCGACTGCCGCGGCCGCACGCCCCCGGCGGAGGACCTCTCGGTGCGCGTGCTCGTCGACCGGTACGACCGGCCGGGGCGCGCGCGCGCCGACTCGGCCTGCGAGCCGACCGCGGCCGCACCCTCTAAGGCGCCGCACGAGTGCGGCTCTAAGAAGAGTAAACTTACGGCGGAAGGCGAGGGGCGCGCGCGCTCGCGGACGTGCGGCGGCGGCGGCGGCGGCGGCGGTGCGGCGCCGCTGCGGAACTCGTTCTGCGGCGCGGTGCGGGGCGCGCCGCCAGCCGACCGCCCCCCGCCCGCGCCTACCGTAGTGTCGATAGCGCCGATTAACTATAACGATGTGGTCGTTTCAACTGTGATGTCGAAAGCTCAAAACAAAAAACAATTACAACACGGGAAGACTCATCCGTTGACGAGGCTCAACCAGAGTAGGTCAAATAATAATAGATGTTCAAATCCTGTATACAATACCATGTAGAAGTATTTATGTTTTTTTATTTATTATGAATTCTTGCCAAACTCGATGTTTTATCTTCTAGAGTTTTATAAACTATATATTTACAAAATTAAATCACTGTATTTGTCTTTCACATAATTTGTATTAAGCGGCTGTTTTGAGTAGAGAAATGTTAAAAAGAATAAAATAATACAAAAGATGTACAACTTTTACGATTGGGTTTCTTATTTGATCATCACTGTAAAAAGATGTATAAAATTTGACTTTATCCGAAGTCAACGGTTTGGAGTCTTTTGCCAGTTACAAAAGACACTCTAGGAACATTTTGTATTTCACTTATCTTTTTATAAGTTTCTGGTACTTTTTGTGGTTTTCTTCTAACAGTTCCGAAATCGAATGAATAAATGCCACCTGGGTTGTTTCTTATGCAGCACTCAGTCTATAAAAAAAACACGTACGTAAATATTCATGAACAAAAACAACAAAGAAAATTTGTTATCTTCTGTAATGTCGTTACCCTAATTAGATGTCCTAAACCACGAAAGACAATTATCTTGTGGCGTAAGTTTATTAAAGTAATGCTATGTATTCTTACAATTTTCATGTTTGTATCCACAACGCGTAATATGTTGGAGTCGGATCCTCCACAAACGACTAGATTAGTCTGTGGAACTATCTTTCCACAATACAGCTTAGATTGGTGGTTGTCTGGCACTATAGTCTCAATCAGTTTACAGGACCCATAGTCCCAGAGCTGTATGCAATCCTTTTCTTGCCAAGAACATGTTAATATCTGAAAAAAGGGTACCTACTTATTGATTTTCTTAACTATGGGAGGGAATGTTTGTATACTAGAATTCGAAAGATTTGTTTTGGTTTTGCTACTGCGCTACATGCGGGAGCTCATCATACTCTTACAACTATGGCGGGTCAGTCTAAAGAAGAGCTTGTGTACAAAACTAGCACGAAAAACGCTGTTTGTTCTGCTTCTTCGAATAAGCTACTGGCCAAAACTTGTGTCGGTAGACTTTATCGCTAAAACTATTTATTGCTATAACTATACCGGCATAGTTATTAGAACTTACTTATAATCATCGAGGCTATGCTCATAATCCATGCCAATGGCATGGATTGTTAATATCGGAGCGCTTCCGTGCGTCGGTCTGAAGGCACGTGGTCCCGGCTTTTTCAGTCATTAAGCCATGTTGGAGGCCTTCCGGCTATAAAAACTTCGGCGCCAGAGTCGGCCACATGCTCATACTCTTCGCTTCTTGATTTTGGCGAGTCATCACATCACTAACTTTAGAAGAATAGAGAAAAAGGGTGTGTTGGATAGATAGTAGGTACTAACTTGTTTTCCCGGTTTGTCAAAATCCAAGCCTTCGCCGCATATGTGTACGCCGAAAAAATGTCGAGTTGCATAGGGTTGCCGATCGTCCCAGCACATAATTGTATTGTCCCACCCGCCAGAAACCAACTCGTGGTGAGACTTTGGATTGAATGCACATGCGAATATTCTGGATGTATGCCCATCGATGACAGTCTTCACTCCGCTAATAAAATAATAATATACCGAGGTACAATAATATTTAGCGAAATAAAGTGCTACCTGCCGGGCTTGTGGACTTTGGTATGGTTAAGCAGAATTTCTTGTTACTTATAATTTAATCAAAAAGCATTCACTGAAATTGCTCTGTTGCTTGACATTTACCAACAAAGCTATTAAGTACCAGCGAAAACTGGGCGGGGCGGACGCGGCGGCATGCGGGAGAATTTTTAAATTTTTATTTTTTATTTTTAAATTTATCAATTTAGGTACATTTCATAGGAATAAAAGCTTTACGTATGTAAATATATGTATATATTTAATTACTCGTAGACCGATCTTGGAGCATCGCACGTAGCGAATGCGGAGCGATACTGGGTCTCCGGACAATGGTGGTGAAAAGGATGGTACCTACTTAAGTAAATTAGGTGACATTAAATACTTAATTATTATAATAATCTGAATCTTGACAAATTTAGTCAATGTAATTAGGTACCTAGAATAGAAAGCCCGTTCCTGAGTCTGCGCTTCTTCATCATACATGTTTAGTTTGGCATCGTCTCCGTAGGTTACGAACTTGCTATACCGGGGGTGGTAGTTCAAACCGAGAGTTTGCCTTTTCTCTCGAATGGTGTACAAGCATTGGTCGTATTTATATTTCCAGCATTTAATACAACCGTTTACATCTAAAAATGGAGTAGGTATTTTAAAAATTTTAGAGGCTTTGTTATAGGGGAGATGACGCCACGTTTGTTGAAACTTGCCTGGCTGCTACAGGTATCATTGGCGTAACTATGTAAGACTAGCTTCCACCTGCGGCTTCGCTCACGTAGCACTCGGATAAAGGTTTAAATAAGTTTATTCTCAAAAACACATGCAAGTCACTTACCTACATGAGAACTATGATTCACACCCACACCAGTCTATATCAGTCCACTGCTGGACATAGGCCTCCCCTAATAAAGGGGGATATGCCCATAATCCCTGGGCATGCGGGTTGGGGATCGCAGTGCACAGCTTCTCGCACTGACCGCACCGACGCTGCTGCCCGTCGGTGGCCAGGGGATTTAGCTGTGCCGATGTAGGCTGCGCTATGCCGCAATCAGCCGGCCGCCAGAGCCCCGTTCGTTGTTTAGCAGGGTGCACCACGTGCAGGTGAGGTTGGCTTGGGTTCCGAAGATAGGGGTTGAAACAGAACTTTAATAACTTATGCGAATTATTAAAAAGTACCTAGGTCGTTCTTACGTAATATCTGGACGTAAGTACACAAAATTTAAGTTACGAGTAGACAGATAGTCGGGCAGGTAGAAGGCACTTGTTTATTACCCATCTAACGCATTCTCATAACAGATAAGTTAGTGGTTTAGGATAATATGTTGAGCGAGTCTTATTTTAAATGCGTTAAATGAGTTTACATTTTTTATATTATTTTGGATAAAAGTAGCCTATGTGTTAATCCCGATCACAAACTATGTATAATCTAAGTTTCATCCAAATCCGTTAAGTAGTTTTTGCGTGAAAGAGTAACAAACATCCATACTCACAAACTTTCGAATTTATACTGTTAGTAGGATAGCAGGATTCCTATACGATACACTACAACAACACTACATGAATTGGGTGTATATTATTATTAAGTACTAGCTTCCGCCCGCGGCTTCGCTGACGTGGTACCGGCTTAAAAACTAGCCTCTGTTAATCCAGTCACAAACTATGGATATTATAAGTTTCATTCAAATCCGTTCTGTAGTTTTTGCGTGAAAGAGTAACAAACATTCATCCATATTATTCATTATCCATTAATAATATTAGGATTGATAAACCTATCTCAAATCTGAGTGCTATCATGAGTAGTAGTAACAAACACTTTTCTTTAGAAAATAGGAGATCGGCTAAGTTCAAAGTTGGTAGGTAGATACATGTGAAAATAGATGTAGCCTACGGAAGCCCTGATAGGTAGGTACATACAGGATGAAAGCAGCATATTGGTGATCGGGTGCGCCTTGCTGACCGGTCGATGTTTGATAGCAGTGACTGGACCAGGGTACGCTCGACATTCGTCGTCTACGAGCGTGTGAGAGCAGTTGCCGGTGTTGCAGTTAAACAGTCTGATAGTGCCATCAGTGAAGCCAGCCGCTATGTCATTTACATCCTCCGTGTATTTACAGCACATTATATCTTTATTTGTGTCGCTGGAAATAAATTCAGTTGAATAATGAAGGTATTATAGTTGCAGGAACAATTAGGCATTCTACAGTATGATTAAGAATTGTTCCTGCACGTCGCGTGCGGGACTCCCGTCCTTTCGCGTTCTCCTATCACCGCTTTAAAGGCAATAAGTGTAGTAAGTCGGTAGGTACCTGCACCTACATTTGGGTAAGTAAGTATACAAAATAATTTATTACTCACACTATCGAAAGAATATTTACTTCGCCTTGATAAATTTGATTTTGTTCGGCATGGAAGGAACGCTTTTCAACATGAGGCGTGTTTGTGTGCACTGTCACTATTTCTTTCTCTGGGGCAGTACTCTTTACAAAGGTATTGGTAACTGCAAAGCTTTTCCGTGCTGTTCTCATACTAGACGGAGCCATTGGACCTGCTGGTGTTCTTCTTTGTGGGTCCATGGTATGAAAACGTGTGCATTATATGTGAATACAATAAATCCAATGGAATTGGTTTAAAATAATATAAAAATGTTAACAAGGTGGATACTTTAGATAAAATTTGTCTTTGATACTTACAAATTCCAAGTGGTGAAACTGACATTGTCTATAACATCAATGAGGATGGTATATTACTCTACTCTTTGGATACAGTACTACGTAGACTAAGAAGGATGGCTTGCCTGATCGATCAGTGAGCAAGCGTAGCGTTTAATTTTTAATTTCTCTGAGTGAGCAGAATATAAAATCTGAAGCATATAAACTTAAGGAATTATTGTTATCATCGACATGTCGCAGCCAACTGGTTGAAATAGCGAAACCAATTGGACGTAACGGTTTTCATGAACAACGAACAATCATTCAACCAAACGGTTAAACGTCGGTTAGCCAATTTGGAATACTACGACGAATCTAATTTTTTATCCCTAAAAACTGATTGTGGATGTTGTAGGAAAAAGTAGTTGAAACTTTGGAAAGACTAAAATTATCTAATCAATAAATAATATTGTGTATATTTTACAGATAAGTATTATTAGATTAAGTACTATATTATTTTGTTGAAGTATCTCTTATCGGCGACCCATTTTATAAATAAATAGCAAAATTCGTCCAAAATAATATATTTCTTCTTTTTATTGAATTTTAAATCTTAATTATTTCGCTGATGCACAAATTTGAAATTTGCTACAACATTCCGCTGGGGTAACGGTAACGCACACCGTCATCTACTTAATGCATTGACTAGTAATTATTACTACTATTACTAGTAATTATTACTATTAGTAAACTCTAGAGCATCTCTTTTTTGTTCAACATTTATGAACAAGTAGGTAACGCCATCTAACGAAAATGTTCGAAAACTGACATGTCCCGTTTATAAGAGATAAAGTAAACTGAAAAAATTTAACACAGCTGGGTGCCTAGTGCGAGTTTTTTTACCAGCTCGATCACGTTTGCGTTTACGGAAATTTGTATGGAAAAGAGTCAGTGCCACGCGTTTTTCACTAGATGGCGCTACCACGATTCCATATAAATTTGCGTAAACGCAAACGCGATCGAGCTGATAAAAAACTCGCACTAGGCACCCTGTAGAAAAATCCTGGATACTGTTCAGCCTATGCTGGTCATCATCAGACCTATGGCTATGTATGGTTTGATGATCATAGAAAATTTAAAAAAAAACATAAACAGGAACATAGAAGTACCTACTAATACTGGATGGTTTGGAACAGCAAATCATAACTTATCTTGAACATTCATTCCGTTCAGCTGTTTTGTTTGCTGGTGCGAAAGTCTCAGAGCGCGAGTAGTCTTTTTCACGAAAGAAGTCCCGCGGCAATTAGCGGAACCGGAACTAAAGCCGAATTTCCTATACGATAATGAATATTTATCGAAAAATTCTCAACAGAACAGATTATTTCCATCATATTTAAGTGCAACGTGTTGATTTTGCTTTTATTTCAATTCAATTTTAAGAGTCTTCCCAGATGCGCGTTTTGCTCGCGCGATTGATATGCGTATCGAATCAGGCTTGCTAAATGTCACGCACGTATTTGCACGCACATAAGATTCCACGTGAAATTCAGCAAGCCTGATTGGATACACGCGAAATCGCGCGAGTAAATCGCCCATCTGGGAAGGCTCATAGTATTTATACGACAGTGGCGCCACCGCGTCTGCGAGACTTTTTCAGCTACACAGTAATCTATGCTTTTTCATGAAAAGGACTCTTCGACAGATTATGATTTATGACGTACCCTAGTGTCACACTACTACGCCCGGAGCGAATTATCTGGCACATTAGCGTTCCATGTAAAGCTGGGTACGGATAGCGCGTACATTGGTACGCGTAGTCGATTACGCGTGTCTTGGAAAACCATGTCTGTACTTGCAGCTACGCGTACACATCAGAGAACGCGTGCAACGCGAGCCGTGTGGTCAGCCTGTTTCGACTCGCGTAGCGCTATGGATAGATTGACCTCGCGTTCAGGTTTACGGCTCGGGCGGTCCACATTTACTGTACGCGTGCACAGCCTACCCCGACTACGCGTAGGTATACAGGAAGGCGCTATCCGTACCCAGCTTTTGGACCTCCGCACTCCAGGCCGGGTAGGAGTAGGTACTTATGTAGTTTTAGGAAGGTGCCTAATACTAATTAAAACTAAATTACAACGCTAAATAAATTTTATTTCATGTCAATTTAGGTATATTTTTCACACTCAAATCATAATGTAGGTATAGCTTACATATAAACAATTATGTATTCTGTGCTTATTATGTCGAACGAAACAGAAATTTTAAGTTTTACTTACTAAGCAGCAACGATGTGCAATTATTATAATAGGTAGATACATTACCTATTTAGGGGTTTTATGATCCGGAAAGGCTTGGTATACTAGGCATAACGAAAAACTGAATGTAAGAAAAGCAGAAAGTCAAGACTAATTCTTTCATGTAGGTACTAACTAAAATCATTGTTGAAACTTCTGGTAGGGTAGGTATAAAAGTAGTGACATTGATGACTTGAGTAGGTACCGATGTACCTACCTGTTTTTTTCATATGTCGATACATAGAGTAGGTATACAATATCTCGATACTTGCGTATTTTTTAGAAAATAATCTTCCCCATAATTAGACTCAGTAGATAGAATAGATGGATAGGTACATTATTTTTATACATAGCTATGGATGATCACTGCCACTCGTATTACATAATGCGATCTAATGTCGGTACTTAACTTGAGATCATAGTCTCAAGTTAAGTACCGACATTAGATAAGTAACGACTCACACATTCAATTCTCATTCAATAAAATAATTGTATAGGTTCATAGGTTTATCTATAATGGAAGACAGGAGAGTAAGTATCTATACAGGGTGAGTTTGAATCAGCATGTTATCCCGAAAGAGGGTAATAGGGATGATGCCTGGGTAGTAAAATGAATAATTCCGTCAATTAGATCATCAAAAAATGTTGGACACGTATTTTTTTATTTTTAAATTCAATGGAAATCGACAAAGTTATAGAGCGTCAAAGTTCGGGAGTGGGGGCTCGTGACGTCACTTGTATGTAAAAAGTGTACTTACCCGTGACGTCACGCGGAACTTCAACGCACTATATCTTTGTAATTTTTAGTTTAATTCACCAAAGAAAAAATACGTGTCCAATATTTTTTGATAATTTAAATGACGGACTAATTAGAATTTTTCAGGCATCTAGCAAATTCTACACCCGATTGTTAACAACATTGCTTTAGGATTGATCTTTATTAGTAGTTTTTCATAGAAATATGTAATTTATACGTGTGCTAGTAAAATATCTAATAAGTATAGTCACCTGCAATCAGGTAAGTATGTAAGTAGGCATACAGTTGAAAACAATGCTGCAATCAGAGGGTCTAGTACGAGTTGCACAATTCGAAAACTTTTATAGTATACTATATCGAGCTAAATTTTTAAGTACCTTTTTTCATTAATTACCTCACCGTTTTGAGAGATAATTATTGCAATCTGCAAGAAGATTACATTGCCTACGTTGTTCCATCAATTTCTGCTTAAAATCAGTTGCGTAACTAGGCCCTCAGCAGGACCAGGATCATCGTGGACAGCCTGTGAGCAAGCGCTATATAATGAGTGCCAAACTGTTTATGTGGGTAAATCTTCATGCACGTGACTGTACATAATTTTACTCAAACACAAGTACCCATAGCTGATATTGTTGAACTTTGTGCTTGACATAATGACGATAAGTTGATTGTGGATCTTTCTTAATTTTAGGGTTGCGACGAGCAAAACAGGGTTAACATTAAAGTTTTTTATGGAAGTTTGGTATCACATAGTTTTTTCCTTTCGGTATAACTTAATATGAATTACAAATTAAAACTCACCCTATATATTGTGCATATATGTTGTATGGAGCTAAGCATCAGGGTGGTGTATATCTTACTGTACGGTCAGAAGGTAAAGTACAAGTATGTATGTTATTATATTACCTATCTAATAATATTTATTTCTTCGTTAAATGAATTGAGAACTAAAGTCTATGGCAATCGGCAGGTCATTAATAAGACCCACGAAATTAAATTAAATTCCTTTAATGACAGGTATTCGTATCCACTTTTGTAGCTGGCCGTACCTACATATTTTTTGTCAGAAAAAGTGTTAACATCAGCCGCTTGAGTGTGAAAAACATACAATAAAGTTTACGGTATATTATTTATTAAACTTTTCCGTTGACTTATTGTAGCTCTGCTTTAACTTTAAAGCTACCACACACAACACAAAGATGAGCTTAAAGATTTTGTAGCAAAATTTTAAATCACGTATTTTAAACTGATGTTATCACATCACACCTTGTGGACAGCCATGGTCCAAATCAACCCCTTTCAGAAAACTCATAAATTCACTGTATTTATAAATAAGGAAATGGAACAGCGCCTCAAACGGGAGTTTTCTCAAGCTTTGACATCTCCACAAAATATACATAGTCAACGCTAACTTTGTAGTACCTACATAAGGTATGTTTTTCACACTCAGGCCACAAACATTAGAATTAGTATCCATCTAATCTAAAATTGAATGCGCCTTCACGCATATTCCACTGACTCTCTTCTCTAGCGCAAACAAAATGGTGATGGTCCTTTCAGCTGTAAGCCTTATATACAACTGAATTTCCATCTATTAAATCTAACTCTATTAATGTTAATTATGAACGCTAGTGAAGTACCACTAGAGTAAAAAATTTAAGACGGTCTCCACAGGGTGTTGAAACCTCTCTCAGAAATTTTAATTATTTTCAAAATTATCAACAGTTTGACATTTACAGTTAAAGAAAAATTAAAGTGAGTTGTAGGACATTCATGTAATGAATACCTACTTATTACATAACAATATTGCTTAGAGTGGGTGGTATCAGGTTATTCTTTAATTTTAAATTATTTTAGTTTCATAGCACTCCCATTTCGTTTTTTAAACTGGTACCTATGGTATTCACTCTGTTGTGTGTACAGTCAGCATCAAAAGTCAAACTGATTAAGTATAGTTAGGGGAATCCATTAATTACGTGAGGTGATTTTGGTGGTTTTTCAACCCCACTTCCTCCCTTGGTGAGATGTCCTGAGATGTGCTCGACCACCTCATCCCCTCCCATAATCTCAATTTTTAAATGTGTATTTTTTATGTAAATAATTTAATTTGTGCTTGATTTCGAAATCAATTTGCAAATATAATTAAGTAATTTTAGTTTCTAGCAAAAAAAAGTGATATTTGCCGAAATCCCCTTCACCCCAACGTGACATTGGGTGAGGTTTGATTCGACCTTCACTCCGCTCTAAACGCCTCACGTAAATAATTGACACTCCCTTATTATTTTTAAATATCATAGAACAAATATTAACAGCTAGGGATTAAAATTAATTTTAACTCAATATTACATTGACCAATAAATAATTTAAAATTCATAATTTTGATACCGACTGTACCTGAGCCATGATTACATCAACTTGGTAGGTGAGGTACTGAACGTGACAGTAAACATAATAATGTACCTATTTTACTGAAAATTTTTGAATCAAGATTAAAATAATAAATAAGTCAATAACTTAGTAAAGTACGTACGTCAAGTAGGTACAAATTTAAATTATATAGAAAGAAAGATATTATTCTTATCAAGTATCTACATTTCTTTGAAATCAAATCTAATTTGTCGAGTAGGTAACATCGTAAAGGTCGAATAAGTTAGTAATAAAAAACCTGTCCTACAGGGAAGACCGGAAGAGGTATTGGAATACAATCTTTTACTTATATTATTTTTATGAATAAAAATAAATAATTGGTAATGTTATTTCATACCTACATACATTTTTTGCCTCATTTGTATTACAAACTAAAAAAATATCAGCAATGATTGGACAGTTTTTATTACTTACCCACTTTAACTGAATACATCAAGGTACCTAGTGTTTTTTTTAACTGGGACAGTATGGGGAAATCAGAAACCATAGCAGATACAGAGAAACTGCCTTACGAACCATTTTCCCTATTTTATGAGGATTATTTTGGTAGGTAGTAAAATTTTTGGTCAAGCGTAAGTTATCCCTAAAAATTATAAAATGGTTAAATAGACGTCATTATGAACGTTTATGAATCAAGTAATAGATCAGTAAAAAAAGTCCGGAATATTTTGTTTTAATTATATTTCCATACAATATTTATTTTAATTTAAATATAATGATATAACATGAAATTATGATTAAACTGAATCGATTTATGTAAAAAAATATTTTGGGAACTATTTTATTTTTTATAGAAAATTCAAGCTTAATCCAAAAATTTACTAAACCAAAATAATCTCCATAAAAAGAGCGAATGGTCAGTTAACAGTTAAAAAACACTAAGTATTATGTAGGTAAGATTAATTATTTATTTTATGTTTTAAATTTAGCGTCCTATAACGATATGATGTCGATCCTGTTGTGCATTTTCTTACTACTAAACGTAATTTGACATTCCTAAAAGTGATGCTATTCCTTTCTTTCAGGTGTAAATGACAAGGATAGCTATATCTTTAAAACTGCCAAATTTAGTTAAGTTTAGAAAAGTGAACAACAGAATCGACACTATTTACTTACTTTGCCTGAAATTGCTTGCTTGGTATTAGAAATAATAATATAGGTAGTTGGGTTACATTTTTACAAACTTCTTACGCTATCAATAACCATTCGACATGCACATTATTTTATACTTAAATTAGAACCAAACAACAAAATAGCCAAATAAGTTAATAAAATCGAAATCAAGCAAAAAACAGACACAAACACTTAAAAATGATAATTACCAATCCCTCTTTCAAAATTTCAAATTTCTAAATTGCAGTTGACGAGTTTGTAACTGGGTAACGAATTGGCTGGCAATTGCAATTGGTTTGGTGTTCCGGTCGGGCCTTAAGCGAGTCAAGTTAATTTGACACATAAATAACTATGTTACATATATTGCAATACGCCAGTACCGGACTCATTGATGGCAGTATTCAATTTTAAATATTTCTTTAGATATAGAATCTAATCTATCGTTTATGTATTTATAAAGGTACTGAGTAAGGTAGCAAGTAAGTACATTTGTATATTATAATGCTAAAATAAAATTTTAATATAGCATCGAATGGTAACGATAAATATTTCAAACATTACCTATGTTTTGGAGTGCGTACGCACAATGCCTAATATTTTTACTAAACTCACACAAATTTATTCTCAGACAAAATTTAAATTTATTATTGCATTTAATATTCTTCGATAGATAGAGCCTAACGGCGCGTGACATGGTACAGCAGTTTCATATTCAGAAGATAGGCATATGATAATAAATTTAAGGGCACTTTAGTTACTTGCTTAAAAAGACTCGTTCAAGTCTCAAAGGGAAGATAATGGAACCAAAGTTAAAAGCAGTCAATATGACTTAAAATATTTTTCTAATATTTTGGACTGGAGAACGGGAAGTGGTCATGGTGTGGATATGGGTTCCTTCTGGTCGAGGGATACACCAGACCATTTATACTACTCACAGATATTTACATCGCTATTCGCACCTTGGTTTCGTTCCTTACACATTTCAATTAACTGTGGGCAAACGCATCTTTACATTTTCACAAAATATATTTCCCTAATATTACCATAATTAAGTGCAATGCGCATAGATATAAGAATGTACATTTTCTAATATGTATATTATATACAATTACGAGGTTTGTTTTGTACTTCATATTTTGGGTAACAATACCACTATCTACAATTGCATAACTCACCAACCTTTGTAGATTCTAAACAATTGAAACAAACAGCATTACAATAAATAGAATACAACACAATCTTAAAAGCACAGCACACATTCAATTAACTTGTTACTGTGCATCATTATTATTGGTGTATATTTGATTGAAATCAATACCTGATTAAGCAAATTAGCAGTTTTTTTATCCAATAATAATACTTGTTAGTTCTTACTAGACTTCAATGGTAAAGAGTACTGATGATCTCACCAAAGTTGTTTTTTCAAGAATCTGTGTACCCCTTAAAAATGAAGATTGCATGTTCAACCTATTCCTGAAAGTGGTTATTTTTTTGGGTCATTTACAACAAAAAAAGTCCTCATCAACTGAGGGTCGAATATTACTTATTCTGTAATCATGGCAACATTTAGATTTTTTTTAATTTTACTGACCTTCAATTAAAATCTGTCAATTTTGAAAAAAGTACTGGTCTCAGGACTATTTAATGATACTTTTCTAATACCTATTGAACAAACAAATACCTTGAAATACAGGCATCCCCAAAGATCGCCATAACTTTAGAATAAAACGATTATACATCAGCATTTGAACAAAAACCTCGGAAGTGGGATATTCTTTTATTCCGAAGATGTATACTAAAAAAAAGTCATTCAAACAGTATTAATAGAAATAGTAAAATGTTGCCAACATTAACAAAAGTTTGGAATAAAATATCAGAAAAGCAAAAAAGATTATTTCATTTAACTTTTTTGAAATTGGAGGGGACTTTTTAGTAACAAATGACCAACCCTCATTCATTTTAAGGAATAGGTCGAATAAACCAATCAACCTGCATATTAAAAAACCATTGAATCATATCTGTAGGCATTTTTGATCACATCCCTACATAGAGGTAACTTTGAGTTTTAATTTTCAGTAAATTATATACAGTCTTGCAATTTGTACAACCATTCTTATGATTTTCCTATTAAGTATTTACAATGGCTTTATCATTGCACTATAGCTATTTATATACCCATTCAGTAAACAATCCCACATCACATAGTAACAAAAATATTCTATTTATTTAGTGAAAATAGACATCTGACTATATTTCCATACCCACATCCACATGAAAAAACACACAATATAATTTATAATATTCAACATCATTTTGTTAAACAATGATAACAATCAATAGATTATCTATTTTATTATAAAATGGATTCATTCCTAACAGTCTGTAGTTGCAATCTAAATATCTGCTAATAAATTCCAACAAAGGAAAATTGATAAGGTAGGTAGGTAATATTTATGTTATTTCACTGAATAATAAATATTACAATACATTTTATTTTATGATCATTCATTAGCTATACTTTGATAAGAGTAATTAAATTACTGCATTATGACTTTACGAGTGTCATGTGTTAAACACTTGCACCATCCATTTGGGCATTGTGATGACTTCATAGTAAAAAAAGCTATACCAATATATGAAATCCATCATAATCATATAATAAATTAAGCAGTGCAATATATTGCCATTATTTGAAAAGAATTGCTTCTTGAATTCATAGATATGCATAGGTGCTATCAAATTTTAAATCCCATGCACAAAAGAAGTAATATAAAGCAAATCTTTCAATAAATTATGTTTGTGTTAATATTTTTACATTTATTGCATAGTAACATAATATAAAATTTATTAAAATATTTGACAATATAGTAAATATTATTGTTCATTAAATGTTCATTCAATAGTGCTTTATGTTTATATTGTCATTTATTAGCAAATTTAAACAGCAGGCCCCTCCTCCAATATAAATTAAAATAATGAATTGACAAAGCACAACATTATAATATTTTATAAATACCTCACAAGTTACTTTATTTCCTTTACCTTCACAGTTACTATTTGCAAATATGGCTGGTCCAATCGTAAATGTCATAACTATGTAAATGTCATTAAATTAGAATATGGTATTATGAAAATCAACAAAACACAAGTAATTCCATAATAAATAACTAACATCATTAGCAAACTAATGTAGAACTTTGACCTACAAACATTTTAACTGTGGATAAAAACAAGGGATAAAATTATCTAGTTGTTGCTACAATCACAGAGATTATTGTGAGCTTGTTGCATCAGATAATAAGATCAAACAGAGTGTCCCTGAGACTGGTGTCGCTGTCCCCATTGACTAGAGGGTCCTTGTGCAGAATTACCTTGTTGCATCCATGAGAGGAAGTTAGGCGGAGCTGGAGGCGCTGAGGATGCTGGACCTGCAAATGCGCCTTGGACTGCTTCCGATCCACCGGACGGTATGTTGTTTATGAGGCCCCAGCCGGCAGCTTGGTTCAGAGCTGCAGCTACGAGAGCTTGGTTCACAGGCATTCCACCCATGCCCAGTGGCATATTTCCCCCTTGTCCTTGACCACCACCTCCAGCCACAGCTGTTTGCCCATGCTGTCCAGACATGCTTAATGCTTGCATGTTCACCATATCCATGTTACGGCTGCTCCAGGAGTTATTATTAGAAGCGTTGTGAGGATGCCCCTCTTCGTAATTTCTACTAGACATGTTGCGCTGATTTGCTGCACCTTTGTTTTGCTTAGGCGAGGCATTCGAAACATTTACAGAAACACCCTTTATTATATGATCTTGACCGCACAGGCTCTGAGCTACTTCAGGGTCCAAAAATGTTATAAAACTGAAAGCCCTGAATGGTTTTGGTATAAATACATCAGTTACTTCACCAAACTGTGAAAAGTATTCTCTTAGATCATTCGCTGATAAATCTTCAGTACAACGTCCAACAAATACCTTACAAGGCATTGATGCAACTGAGCCTTCTTTTGAATTAGGTATCCTCACATCACACCATCTCCCATCTATCATGTGCCTCTGTGCTAGCACTCTCATTTGCGAGGTGTAGGAAGCAAAACGAATAAAAGCAAATCCTTTAGACATACCAGTTTTAGGATCTCGTTTCAGTTGTGCCATCAACACTTCTCCAAATTTTTCGAAATACTCTCGTACAGTTTGTTCGGTAGCTTTCCATGGTAGTCCCAACACTATTAGATCGGAGCAAAGATTGTCGTTCCTTTTGTTTTTCGAGCTGGATGCATCAGAACTGTCTCCGCTCTTGCGTTTACTTTCTTTTGGAAAGCTACATAAGTACAGCTGATTACCCCATCCCTCAGGGGGAGGATACAATCTGCCATCCCTTAGCCTGATCCCTCGTATAGTTTTTGTTTCGGGATGTCGATATTTTAGTCCGCAGCAGCCAGGAAATTGCGCGGACACAGTCGTCAACATCAACGTTCCATCTTCTTCGACTGGTAGTTCTATGGGTTCCTCGTTTTCATCTTCAGCCACGGGCAGGTATTCGTATGACATTATTTTTTAGTCATGAACAATATTTGATTAAAATAAACACAGATTTTACACTTATTACTCTAAACTGTACAATTTCTATGCCATAAAATAAATAAAATTAATTAGACGTCAACTACGGGTTACGAACCCATTGCAATTTGCAGGTTGAAAACATAGATAAATTTATAACTTTGATCATATTATGAAGGTCAATTCAAAGGAAAAATGAGCAAATGCAAGTATCAAAGTCACAAAATCGTACTATAACAATAGACAACTTTCTAAATTTGACGTTTTCTTTTTGAATTGCCATTCTTAAAATCAATTTTTGGCTTACTACTACAGAGTATAAAAAGCTGCCATGAATGTAGAGGCAAATGCACGGGGTGTTCTTGGTTGACCTCTTCGGGCTTTACAGCAAGATGGATGGTGTGTAAGGCACTGGCACAGGAACACTGTAAATGTACAACTAGTACAGTTATTAAATTATAATTAAGTTGGCATATTATGTTGCAATAAATAAACTGAACCCAACTGAACTAATAATTAAACTTGGTTCTCGTCTGGTCATTTCTGTGAAATAAAACTACTATTTACAACTGGATATCAACCTTATAATTAAAACTTTTTTCTGATCTGGTTATTTCTGCACCCGCAGAAGAGAAAACTTTGATTAAAACTGGATGTAAACTGTAATAAAACTCTTCCCCTTGGTATTATCCACTTTATTTCTTGTACAACAACCACTTGGTTTTTCTTATTTAGAACAGCGGCGCTTGGTATTAGACGTGTGTAGCTCTTCAGAGAACCGACTCAGTGATCCGGAACATCAATGTGTTCCGAATGATGACAATGACAGTTGCGTTGGTACAAATTTTTGATTTGGTACTCGATCATTTTACTCACCGGCACAGACACCGCGCTCCGACTAAAAACACGAGCAAGATGCGATGATGTTGTATGTATAGGTAATAATAAATACTACCTTAATGATTTTTTTAAATACTACATAAATATTATACTTAGAAAACACATAATCATGTCTTTGCAGAACATTTGTCTCACGGCGGGAATCAAACTCGCAACCCCACATCTCAGGTGGGCCTTCTGCAACTGTGCCACAGATGTAGTCAGAGGTATTTACTATATTTGACAAGTGATTGTAACCCCTACGATCACTTTCACTACGATTTGTTGTCTCAGACTCAGTGATTAATAAACCTCAAACGTTACTCTGAACCGATGTTCCAAATGAAACATATCACTGATCCGGAACTTTGCACTGTTCCAGATGCAATTGTTCCAATCTTGAAAAAGATACAGTTTTGCCATGCGTACTTTGCATGCGACCAGCGTTGCCATTATAAATTTTGGAAAAGGTACGGTTTTTCCTCAAAAAGGTACGGTTTTTCACTTCAAGGTACGGTATGCAAGGTATGTTATGCCTAAAAGCTTGATTTTACTACTCTGTTAGATTTTATGATAGAATATCATCATCATGTTTTCTTTACCGCAATTATATTGTATTGTTCTTGATAGATGGTAAACGAATGTAAAATCAGCTCAACCGCACCGAATCTCATAAAAATTTCATCATTCGTTTTCCTTTTTTATAAGTATTTAGTTATGACATTATCTGAGTATGTATGCTTCACAACTTTAGTTAGTTTAACATTATACAATTTTAAAGTTATTAAATGTCACAACAACATAACGACAAGGTACGGAAAACCGTACCTTTTAGTACGTTCTGATAACGCTGCAAGCGACCAACGCCTCGTTCGTTCCGCCGTGCTCGCTCCTTATTTCCCTTTTTTCCGACCCGATGGCGATGGTCAAAGTGTCGGTCGGCCAGTGCTGCCAGTACGTCTTCGACAAATGTACCAATTAAATAAAAATGTTATTTGAAATAACAGAGTAAAATTAAAATGATTTCAAGAATAACCACTATAAATATTATAATAAATTAAAATGCGAGAATAAAATACCTAGAACCTAACACAACGAAATAATTAATTAATACTACCATGCAAGGTCTGCGCCCTGTGCCTGTGCACCGGTAGCACCGCCCTTTAAACGGCACTGTCACACAGTATAATTAATAGCTAATTAGAGAAAACATGACAATGAATTTATCGTTCATTGTAACCTAGCTAGGTACGTAATAGGTACCTAGTGAATTGCTAACAATTAAAATGTTTTAAAAAATGACATAATATCTAGTGAGTTTTGTCGGAGTTCAGGGGGGCAATTGCCCCCATTTCCCCACCCCCCCCTTTATCCGCACCTTTAAATGTATACAGCTATTGGGCCAAATTCTGGCATTTTTTGTACCAATTTATTTATAGTACTTATATCTATTTATTTAATTATGATTGTTTTTTAGTAAAGATTCATAAAAAAAGATGTGTGCTGAAAACACTTGCACGTCTCCTCCTCCTCGCGCCTCATCGCTTCGGCGTGCGGAGCGAGAGCAAGTACGAAGCCGGCAGTCAACGTGTTAAGCATAGTGTAAGGAGTTTGTTGCGCGTGCGTTCATGGGAGATTTACATTGATTGAGATTGAGATAGCATTGACAGACTCATGTGATTGTTATGTTATCTGTTCTATTTGTTAGTTTGATTGACTTGATTTGATTTTTGATTGATAGAATTGAAATTGACTGATTGAAACAAAAAAAATGTATGGATGCGAAATGCGAACGAAATCAAACAAAAATCAAGTCAAGTTTCTAGTGAATTATAGAGAGTTCTAGTGTTTATTTTACTCTACAAAGTTTATAGATAAATGATGTATTACTTTTAAGCTAAGATGTACGTGGTGCGTAATCAGTTGTACGTCTCAAAGATAAAATTTAAACTAACCTTTTAGCAATGTCTCACCAAGCTTATTGTTTTGTAGGTTTCCGTCGCAGTAATCAATGCTTTGATTTGTTGATTTGCTATGGATGATGATTACAGGGAGTACAAAAGAAATAAGCCACAACAAAGATTGTATAAACCCGGCAGTGGTCCTTTGAGAAGATCATGTTATGGTTTTGATTCAAAAATGGATACCTACAACGATGATATTGTTAGAAAAGATAAATATCAAAATCACTATGGCTCTCAAAACTCTGTAAACGAAGTTAGAGATCACGCTGCTGTGAATATGCGACAAAAAAAGCCAGAGCAGCAACTGTATGTAGCCAAATCAAGTGATTATAATATTGCTGATACTGATAGACTGGCCAGAGGCTCAATGAGAGGTGATAGTAATAGTCAATACAGTAAAAGAGCCCCCATTGATTCTGATAAATCATACAATAGTAGCACAGGAAAGCATTCTCGAGGGACACCTAGAAGAGACAGGAAATATGAAAACTCTGGGAAAGAAGGACCTAGCAGTGAATTTAATTATAATAGATCTTTTAGACAAACATCTGAAACTAGATCAATATCTCCTACCCACTATCAAACAAAAGATCAAAATTCCTTGGACAGAAATAGAGATAGTAGGAGTATGGAGATATCTGGTGGAAGGCATTCATCAATGGCTGGTGGAAAACCTCCATCAGGTAGAAGGAACTCTGCAGGTTATGTGTCTGAAACTTCTAGACCCAAGTACATGTTAAATTTAGATAATCTTCCCCCCAGATTTAGGAAGAAGTATTTAGAACAGTCAGGACATTACAGTTCGAAAAGTGTGGACCAAATACACAGAGATAAGAACACATTGAATCCTTCAAATCCACCTTCATCTCAAGACCACTATAACAATCCTGGACCAAACTGGTCTCAGACCCTGCCGTCCCGAGGGAGAGGCAGGCTAAGAGATGGCGAAAGTTTTGATAGAGAGAAGTTTATGAATAATTATCTACGACATCATGAGCAACAACATTCTAGAAAATCAACCCCAAGTGGATCGTACATCAATTTGTATGATAGCCATGCAATGAATAACTTGCAAATAAATGAAAAATCTGATATTATGGATAACAGTATTGATAGCCAGAGAGATATAAGTGAAAGTGGTAAGTTGATGCTTTCTATTTCAACACAAAAGTTTCCATTAAAAAATAAATATTTTAATAATTAAGCTCACACAAGGGCTTGATTGGCCAACTAATTGCACCAGCAGTTGGAATGGGTTATTTGTATTGATTACTTTTTTTTATTTTTCAAACTAAAAGCACTGATTAACAAGATTTATTTATGGAAATCGAATGAACCCCAACGTTTAAATTATAAACAAACATAACTTTATTTACCTTTTATATAGGCATTAATTAAAATAACATGGTAAGTAAACTTGAAAACATTTATTTTTGCATTCGGTGGATGATATACAATCCATTGTCTATTAATTAATTATGTTCTTATTCGTTCTTTGTTTTCGTAGTGAATGTCAAAAAATAAAAAATCTGCACATTAAATCTATTTTTTTTTCAGCATCCCTCAATGGTATCAGCATAAGATCACACACTGCATCGGGCACTCAAATGGATTTACAAAAACAGGAATCTGATGATCATGACAGTGAAACTACATCTCAGATATCATCAACACTTCTTGATGTGACAAATCTGGCAAGTACCTATGAATTTAATTTTTTTTTAAGATATTCAACAAGACAATGCCTATGTGTGCACTGCCCTCCTGCCCACAGATTCACATACAAATCAGAGAAAGAAGCATTTAATAAATGAAAACATCTACTTACTCTCTTACAAAATAAAACAAACATTTTATCCAGTTTCGCCTTCCCCATAAGGCATCATTAAGATGTTAGTTGAACTCACCGCAAAAGGCTAGAGGAATTTGTACTAAATATTTTGTCTTATCGATTATCAAAGTCAGACCAAAGTCTACAAAAAAAAAACTGTTAATATTAGCCTAGGCTGTCCCACTGTTGAGCAAAAGCTTCCCTGCTTCTCCCACTCTTGCCGGTCTTGTGCACGTTCATGTCCATTAGTAGTGAAGGCATATTGATTGTCACACCAGTGCTTTGGTTGCCTCTGTCTATTTTTTTCTTCTTATTTGCATACAACAACACCAGCCTATTTAACCCACTGCTGGACATCAGCCTCCCTTATAATTTTGCATATAATTACTGTAATTTGTTGTATTAATGTACTGTAGGTTTTTCAATGTTCTTTGCTACTATTGTGCTGTTTAATTCAACATGCAGGGTAATGAGTAAAAACTTTCTCTTATTTCAGATCCCTTTGGGGCTGACTTAGTTACTATGACTCAAAGTTCCCAAATATTAATAGAAAAGATTGTTAGACAGAAACCACTTCTATGCATCAAGATATATATTTTTTTAAATTAATATTAGGTACTTTGATATTGTAGATATTTTTTCTAATAATCTATGATTATTTTTAGGATTGGACAGAAGAGGTTGAAAAGAACATAAAATTAGATGATGATTCTTCTATCAGTTATTCCCAAAATACAAAACCTTCTAAAACAGATGATTTAAAACCAGCTGAGCGTCGGGAATCTAAAAGAACTGGCAGACGTAAAGATAGAAGGTAAACATAAAATATGACACTTTTGAAAATGAATTTATATTGTGGTACATAAATGTAAATATTAATCGCAACTAAAATTAATTGTTAATATCATGAAAACAGTCAGTCTGATTTCGAAATTGAATTGAATTAAAATAATGCGATTTTAGGCCAAACTAGTTTATTCGAACCATAGACAATAGGTTATAAGATTTTTAAATCTACACAGATACACAGTAAGTTATCAGTTTTTTTAATAACCACCTGGAAAACTTTAAGGCCTGAAATTAGGTGTATATATTGTTATGCATAATATTCAATTAATTTAAGTGTACATATTCTGAGAGTAATTGTAGACGGCATAAAAAACTTTTTCTTTTTGGTAATTTAATTAAAAATAACTGACTTTAAAGATTTTTAAAAGCTTTTATTTAACTTACATTGTAACTATGTATGATCGGGTCAAATCTTGCAACTCAATTTTGAAGCAGATATCTTCAACCGATTGAGCTGAAATTTTATATACACGTGTAATTTGGGTGACAATACATGGTTAACTTTGTGACGTCATTCTAAATTTCACATGGTAGCGAAGTAACCAATATAACTTGCATTGTAACTATGTATGTTCGGGTGAAATCTTTCTACTCAATTTTGAAGCAGATATCAACAGATTGAACTGAAATTTTGTATACACGTTTAGTTTGGATGACAATGGTAAGCTGTGTGACGTCATTCTAAATCCAACATGGCGGAGCACCCAAGATGGTGGACTAGTTATTTTTAATGTACTTCCATGATATCAAATTTAAGGGTTTGCTGAAAAGAATACGAAAAATAAGATGTCTACTCTAAATCAAATATGGCAGACCGTCCAAAATGGGGAACTTGTTAAATTTTACACACTCCTATAATACTAATTATTGTATTCTTGAGTATCTATACAAGTTAATCTCGCGACAAGGTTTTATATCGTATAAGTTAATTAAAATTAAAATAAAATAAAATATTGCTGGACACTATACATATTTTTACTACAAATATTGTTTTTCGACATAACACGTAGAAAAAATATGTATAAATTGTGTAATGTAATAATAAATTGATGGATATGATTTAATAAACAAAATATATTTCTCATTTTTGTGCTTTAAATAAAAGCTTGTTTTTAAAAGTGTTTTTTACTAATCATTTAATTTTCAATGTTATTGCAGGAGCTCTAGCAGAAGTCTTAAAAACAATGAAAAAAAACCCGAAAAATTTAGAAAAGACAGTACGGCTAGTGTACACATGGAACATGAGATAATTAGGAAGGATAGCAATGTTGGTATTCCACACGAGACTATTCCACTAAATATAAGGAACAGGGAGAGAAGAGACAGCCACAGAAGCAACCGCTCATCTACAATAGGAAACAGTCGAGATGATCTGGATCGTTGGCGTTCATTGAGGTCTTATAGCAGGGAACAGAGCACAGAAGGGTGAGACTTCAAGTTTATTATGTTAGCTAGCCTTCCACCCACGGCTTTACATATATTCCAAATTTGGATAGCTAGATAGATACACTCAGCCGTTACGTAGTTGAGTGGGAACATATACTTAAACATACAAATTTCGCTTTTATTATTTAAAATAGTGTGATATGCAAAGAGTTTCAGGTTTTTTTTGAGGAAAAACCAAACAAAACTGTCATTATCAGGACTTTTCCCCAATCCACTCAGCCGTTACGTAGTTGAGTGGGAACATATACTTAAACATACTTTCGCTTTTATTATTTAAAATAGTGTGATATGCAAAGGGTTTCAGGTTTTTTATGAGGAAAAACCAAACAAAACTGACTTTGTCAGGACTTTTCCCCGTTATGATTATATCTTCAAATAATACTCAGTACGCAAATCTATTGAATAACATGTAGTGAAGGTATGTTCAAACATTACATACGGTACCTACATGAGCACGGTACTACTACGGTAATCGAACCCACGGCCCGATTGGCTGAATTGGAAGTCGGGATACATCTCACTAGGCCACAATGGCTTATTCATTATTTTGAATAGACACATATAAATTATTTGTATGACTAAATGAGATTTGATGAAATTACATGCACATTGACTTAAAACCTTCATGCCTCAAGTTCATGGACGCAGGGCGTTGCATCGTGGGGCACGTCCTAAACATGCGTTATTTAATTTATATTTGTTATATTACGAAGCAATACTTTGTTATATGTAATGCACCACTTAACATCAGATGAACATGTTCTAGTTTGATCTTCCTAAAAAAAATGTTTGCTTTATTTATTGAATTTCAGACGAATAGTATCTCAATGTAACAGCAGAGATGGTTCAGCGAATCGGGGAACCAGTCCCAGAGATAATGATGGGTTCAGGGTGCCATCAGCAGTCAATAAATCTGCTGCTTGGATTTCCAGTAATCAGGTAAAATTTTAAGGCCATTTATGAACAGCACCTACAACTGCAAACAGCTCAAACAGCGTAAACAGCGAAAACTCAATCAATAAGCCTCGTTGTGCTGTTTTAACTTGCAGAGCAAGTAACCAAAATTCTAAAGTGTAACATATCCGAAAGGTTCCCAACAGGACCCTATTACTAAGCCTCCGCGGTCCGTCCGTATGTCAATCAACGGGTATCTCATGAACATGTTGATTACCATGTTTTTCTGTTGCCGCTATAAATAATAAATAGTATTTAAAAGTACATCGTGTTATTATCGTACGTACCGAACCCTTTGTGTGAATGCAACTCCTGCTTGATCAATTTCTTGTAAAAGGAAATAAGTTTTTGTCATTTTCAATGAAAATCTGTCAAAATCTTGTAGTACTCGAGTCACGAACTCTTGATTTAGATTGAGCTTAGTTCTTGAAAACGACCTTACAAGGTCACAAAAACCCGCATGCTTAAAATTGATACTTATTGCTGATTCTGTCGAAGTAATTAAGTAACTGACTGGCGACATGTTCGAGTTTAGATGAAGGTTTCTCTTGTTATTTAATGTAGAACACATTAAAGCTTAATATCTGAAACTTATAGCTGGTCACGGACTGCGCTTTTATAAAGCATTGGATGCACACACATAGTGCCATTTGTAAACGCAGGATTTGTCCCTTTCGCTTACAATATTTTTATTAATTAAACTATTTAGGTACGTACCGAAGCTGAAATCTTTTTATTTATTTATTTATTAAAGTCATCATTATATCCCACTCTAGGTGGAGTCGGTACAACATGTTTTTTTCTTCCAATCACTTCTATCAGCCGTCAAATCTGTATCCACTCCTTTCATTCTCATATCCTCTTTCACACACTCCATCCATCTCTTCTTCGGTCTCCCTCTATTCGTGCATCCATTCACCTTCATATTCAACACTCTTTTAGTCACATGACCTTCATCCCTCCTCATGACATACCCATACCATGCCAGTCTACCACAAATTAAAGTCATATTTCCTAAAACGAAGTGTTTTATAGAAAAAAAACAACGGATCCTGGGCTAACGGTCGTACGCCCAGTACAGAGCGTAGCCGTCAGTCGCCAGCGCCGGGCGTCACCACCGTCGAACCCAGTTCAGGAGGCGGTTCTCGTAAATCCAAAAGACGCAGTGGGAGGAAACGGTCGCGTGCTTCTGATGCCCATGCCCCACCCAACGCCCCTGTCGCAACTCACGTTCCGCCAACTCCTCAAAACTCCTCAACACCTATGAACTGGCGCGAGGAAATATTGGCTACTAAGGGCTCACATGATAAGTAAGTTGGAGACATTGTAAAAGATCGGAAGTGTTTTGAAGCTCATAAACTCTTGCATAAGAATTACTATTATTTTTATGTTCGGTAGTATTGTATTATGATACCGACCAAACCCGATTTCAGACCAAATTAGTTTGTCCTAAGTCAAAACACTTTCCTACTGGTTATAAAATAAATCTAATAAACTTCTGTCTAATGCCACGTTATTCGGATGTGAACGGAGAAATGGGCCAATATTATCACAACATAGCAGCATTATGACGGAAGGCGTTTTTGGGTTTGGCCGAGGAAGCGATGACGATCTCAAATCCTTCACTAGAGAATAGAGGGAGATGAGAAGGATTTGGGGAAGACAAAGTTTCCCAAACCTATACTGTCCCACTGGTATGGTATAAGTTAAGAAAAAAAACCTGTCTATTTTTATACAGGTACTAGTATGGGCAGTTATCGGGTTTGGCTGGTAACATATACATTCAAACCGTAATTGGTAACTAGTAAAGCGTTTTAAAATGTAATTTCATTGTTAATATGGCCATTCTGAACATGCTGTAATTTTGATTGAAATAAAAGAACAAAATAACAGGTTAATTCATCATCCAAAAGGTCATCTTCGTAATCTCATTGGTTCGTGATTCTTGCATATTCATTGCATGCCATTGTATGCATGGTAAAATTAATATAAAATTATTTTCAGACAAGAACCAACTCATCAGCGGAACAGATTAAACAGCGCTGTATCCGAAAAATCTAATCCTGACTCTGGAAATTCACATCCTGGTCTAATCATGCTATCCCAGAGTTCCATAAATCATCTACAAAAAGATCTAGGGTGAGTTTTTATTACTGTTGTGGATAAAATGATTCTGACAATTTGGTTTTGCCTAGTGCATATTATTATAAGAAACACTAAAAATATTGCATTATGATAAGACTAATAAGTAACTTAACCTTGACATAGTTATATAATATTTTGACAATTAAATAGATTTTTTACAACTCACTCTGCGTTGTTTACAGTCGAGGAAACGCTGAAACCCAGAAAACTTTATATGATCACCACAACCCATCGAAACCAATAATAGTTCAGACGAATCTTTCTAAAGTGGACACGAGAATGGAACAAGGTTTGTTAGCATGGCATAACTGTTTAAAATTTTTGTAGCAGCTTTGTATGTAGCAGTCTCTCGTCGTATTAGTTGTATGGCTTCCAATATCGATATTGATATACAGAATTATGGATGGCACATGAGCAGTGATCGGAATGCTTTGCGGAAATCCAGATTTAAATGTGATTATTAAATTCATTTCATAATAAAATTCTTCGCCAATAATAGAAAATTTTATTTCAAATAGCCTGTACTTATGTAACTTTTTGTCGAGAAAATAAAACATGAAGAGGGGTGGAGATGGTGATGAAAGTTTGCATGGGGTATCAATTATTTCTCAAGTTACGGATATAAAATTCATCATACTTATACTTTTTTATCTAGCTGTTGACTTGGCGACGGGTCGCCAACGGGAATTGGAGCGGGAACGGGAACCAAAAGGGGAGCGGGAGCGGGAACGGGTATGGGTAGGTGGGTAATGTAGGTATTGGTAGGTACTTTTTGTTCCGTACATATTTAGGGTTCGGAGTAAAATTACCATATTCGGTTAACATTTTACGTGAAAGCACATACAGAAAGCCTATACACGCAAATGAAGTTACGGACAGCTAATATTTGATCCTATTCTATCCTACTATAATATTATAAACGTGAAAGTTAGTGAGGCTGGATGGATAGATAGATGTTTGTTACACTTTCACGCAAAAAGGACGGATTTAGATAAAACTTGGAATATATGTACATAGTTTTCGACTTTTATTATTTTTTATTCGGATATACATAGGCTACTTTTTATCCGGGTACCACGTGAGCGAAGCTAGTATATTATAAGTTCCGCTGACCTTTGAAACTTTTCCCTATCGAGGTCAATAAAATACATAACGAGTGCAGCGAGCAGTATTCAATGGGTGTTAGTAACGGAATTAGTACTAAATATTTGTCAAGTTATCTTTGAAAAAAAGATAGTTCTAATCAAAAGGTAAAATGTCTATATCATAAGGTCCTAGGACTAGGACCACTTTGATTATAGCCTAATTAACCTAATGGTTGTGTATTTTAGTGGTAAAAGAATCGTCAACTCGCGGCGGGCTCGGATATGAGGCGAACGACGCGGCTCGAGCGGCGAGACACCGTACCTTGCTGCAAGAAGTGGACCGCGCTGACGTCATACTGCAGACCCACTCCATGAGAGGACCACTCTCGCTTGCCAGCCACTGGGGCGACGTCAGTAAAACTAGGTAACACACATACCCCCTTACTTATAAAAGCTATATACTTCATTTTACAGTTTGTTAAATATAGGTTGATACGCAGGACATTGACATTGACATACACGCAGTGATGACTATGACCAATGATGAACAATGACGAAAAACGAATTTGGTTGTCAAACCAATTAAAAGCTATTTTGGTTTTCGTCATCGTCGTTAGTGCTACGTGTATGTCAATGACTTGCGACCCTAACGGCATCAAAAAGAGAGTTAATAGGCATCTGCCGGGAAAGCTCGCCCCATCGTCGACCTTATCCTTGTCTATGCAAGCCTCGAGGTCAAGAGCTGGCACATAATAAATAAAATAAAATATAAAAAAATGTCCCGCGTATCAACTTATATTTAATAAACTATAACAATTGCAAGATATTCTACAAGACAAAATATTTAGTACAAATTCCGCTAACTTTCTCTGACAAGTTCCACAAAATGCATACGCATGCAGCGCCCTCCCGCCCGCAGATTCACATGCAAATCAGAGAAAGAACAAGCAAACAAGCAATCATTAATAAATGCAACCGTCTACTTACTCTTCCACCAAATAAAATTAGCTTGGAGAAACGACACACACATAAATACACAAGAAACTCAACAGAAATTCACTTTCTCTTTAGCGCTCGGCGGAGCAACACGACTGCGCAGTTCTGCGTCGTTGTTGTTTTTTTTAGCGATGTCTTCTCTTTGATGTCTTCCTTAAATATTAGGATAGTTTATAGACAGCAAGTGTAAGTACAGATTTCAAAAGTTTGACGCTAGACATTCGATTGACGTTCGATTCTTAAAGTTTGTAAATACAGACTGTGCATATTTATAATTTTGATGCCAAATGAGATAAAAAGGATCCAGTTTTTTTAGAATAGAATGAAAAACATATTTTTTTGATTACAGAATGTTTCTGCAAAGCGCGCTACAGAAACTCCTCATGTCAGACCTAAAATATTGCCTGGCCGATAATGTTGAACATCTATTTTGGAAAATTTTATACTACAATTTCATTGAAGTGCTAAGGAAGAGCTTTACTCAAATATCTACAGAAGATAAGCCCAAAGTAGTGCAACTGATTAACACAATCATAGAAGAAGGCAATGTTTATTTTGAGAATTTGGTTCAAATGCTGGAAAAAACCTATAAATTCAACATAGATGACTATATCAATGACAATCATATTTTACCACCAAAAGGTCTAGGATATGTGGGCTTGGCTTTGATCTCTGTACAGAAGTTGTATGTATTTTTGGGTGATTTAGCGAGGTATAAGGAACAAGTGAATGAAACTAATAACTATGCTAAGAGTAAATTTTGGTATACAAAAGCACAACAAATCAATCCTAAAAACGGACGACCATACAATCAGTTAGCGATATTAGCCATATACGCAGTAAGTAGTTATTCCTAAGTAAAATATATTACACTACAATTTCAAGAAATTAAAGTTTTAAGCTTATCAAAATTTTTGTTACAGAGAAGAAAACTTGATGCAGTTTACTATTATATGAGAAGTCTCATGTCATCTAATCCTTTTCATTCAGCACGGGAAAGTTTACTATCACTATTTGAAGAAAATAGGAAAAAGGTAATCCATATAACGAAGTTTCTTAGTATTTTGTTTTATAATTAACCTGCATCGTCCCGCTGCTGGGCAAAGGTCTCCCCGAATTCCGCCAACCATCTCTATCCTTCGATGTGTCCCACCATCCTCTCTCGAAGGCTTAGAGCTCCTCCCGCCAACGCTTTCTTGGCCGACCACGACCTCGCCTTCCATCGGGCTGCCAGAATGTTATGGCATTTGCTCATCTGTCCAGAGACACCCATTGATGGACATAGGACAGGGACTTTAACGCCCAGTCCCATCTATTGGAATGACGACTCTGCGTGACTAACTGACTATTACCGATCGATTATACTAAATCAGTCATCGGCTGGAGTATGATCGGGCGTCCTCGATCGATGGCTGATGACTTGAGAATCGGACGATGTCGGTTGCAACCGACATCGTCGGCCGGAGGACTGGACTGAGGACGGATTTGGTATAACCATAGGAGAGTAAACAGAACTTACTACTATCTAACGTCACGGAGCGCCACGGTGCGTTGTCGCCCCAACTATGAGTGATTTATACGAGATGTGTGACGTGATGTGAGTGAACGTTGTAATAGTCTCGTTTGTTAGTTAGCAGGGTGCACCCGTACAGATTGGCTTGGGTCCGAAGATAAGAGACAACACACTCAATTCGCACGCATTGCCCTTCTATTGAAGTAGGATGCTTTTCTGTGGGTGTAACCGAGTTGTTAGATTCAAGACACTTCTTATATATCCAAATTGGCTAATGAAAGCTCCGATTTGTTTTAGTACGAGGCGGCAGAACGTAAACGGCGCGCGGCGATAGAAAGCAAGAATGCCGAAAGCGGGACTGCTAAGCCAGAAGATACGAAAAGCACGGTGCAAGGGAATCGAAGGGAAGTATGGGTTCGGCCCAGTGGACATCGAACCACTACTACACCTCGAATAGACCCGCAAACTGAACTGCTGGCAACCATGTCTTCTGTGGAGGTTTGTATTTAACGGATTTAACCTTGAGTTACTGTGAACTGTTCTGGGTATCATGCTTTTTTCAGCATAATATTTTACAGGGTGGTCCAAACAAATGGTACCTAGAGGGAAAGTACCAAAAATATTGAAAATAGAGAATTTCACTTAGACTAGCCTTTATTTTATTTATGATGTAAAGTAAAATAGCTTTCACAGAATTTTTTAAAGTTACTTGCCTGACCCGGAAATCGATCCGAATAAATACAAAAAAAGGCACCTTGCATTTTTATCTTACCAATCCATATGTTTGTGGCCAATGATATCAATCAAATCGAATATACACATTGTATTACACACATTGTATTCTTTGAAACAAAATCTCCATCTTCAATATTTTTGGTACTTCCCCTCCGGAGTTATCTGTATCGTAGACATCAAATTTTTGCCAATGAGAAAACATAGTTACAATACGCCAAGTTGAAATATTCGTGATCACCCTTCAGGTCCCATTGGTTTGCATTGTAATGATGACACGCAGATATGCTACCAAACGCTCTCTGTGTCTGCTACTACTTGAAATTTTCAGGTATTCTCGCCTTAAGGAGAGTGTGGGTAAACTTTAAAAACAAATTATCGCTATATTAACATTATATTTCTTTTGTTGCAGTTAAACAAAACCTTTATCACGAGTTATCTCCATGTACATGGAAAATTGATAACGAAAATAGGGTATGTATATAGAGCTTTCTTTCAACTTTATTTTCTAGATTAGTAGAAGTATGAAGGAATATAAAAATTTAAAATCCGTGGTCTCTAGCTACTTTAAGTAGAACCTTGGCTTACACAATCTTTTATGTTATGAATATATAAAAAATCCGTTGCTGACAGAATGACGTCCACTTCACAGGCTGTGAAGGCTGTGTACATCTTACCGTCAATTAATCACGTGTTTTTTTTTAACATTTCGTAACCCCCCTACCCCCTTGTAGATACGTAGTGAGGTTTACGACTAAAACCCCCCTCCCCCACCCATGTAAAAAAATACAATATCACGTGTATTTTTTTAGTACCAACAGAGAATCTTAAACATTTTAGAATTTTATCTTAAAATACAGGTATAAAGTATAATGTAAAGCTAATTTTATTCTGAAATTAAGGACCATGATTAAGAACTTCGCTTGCTGCCTCGCAACAGCGAGCAATGGTCAGACTACACGCTGCTTCTCGGTTTAGAAATAGCGCATTTGACGTCTTACTACACCCCCCTCCTCCCTTGCGATATTTCGTGATTTTTTCCAAACCAAATATATGCAGTTACTTGCTTTATATGATCTATCTTAATATATTTTTATTATTTATTTATCTTTTCTCATTATATGTAAAATTATTATGATTCCATTTATTAGCTAGATATTTATTAGTCCAAAAAATAAAATAAAATAAACGTTACATATGTACAGCTGGGGCAAAATTTTACCTTATTCAGGTCAGCTACCTTTTTTGATTTGGTTAGTTACTTTGAGAAAAGTTTTCCTGTTGGGAAATAGAGTTGATTGAGACAAACTTGTTTTTTTGACAAACGACATTTTCTAGGCTGACTGTACATTTTTTCAAAATTCTGTAAATGCAATTGTTTTTTCTTCAAAATAAACCTATAGTTTCCTCAGAACAAAACCTAACTACAAAAGAATGCCCTCAATGAGGTAAAATTTTGCCCCAACCTGTATATTGTATTTGTATCCTTTTAACTTTATACACGTCTTATGTGCCTTTTTAAGTTAGCAAATATGAATTTGAAAGTCAGATGTGCCCGCTGGGGTTTTTGTTTACTCTTTACATGATAGAGCTAGATTTTTTTTTCAAAATCAGGCAAATTTGCCTTGTTTTCCTGATTCCGAATATGTATACAGGGTGTCGCTGTAATTTCGACATTAAATGAACACACAGGTATGCTACTTGTCAGTAATCATAAAAAATTAAATCCTAAAGTCCATTATTCCAAATTTTATTTTTCAAGCCAACTAAATCACAAATAAGGTATGAAAATTTTAATCATGCTGTGTACAATACACGCGCTTCTAAACAGAAGAGTACGACGTTGACAATGGTAAGTACCCCTTACACAACATGATTCATTATTTGTGATTGTTTGTTTGAAAAATAAAATTTTGAAAAATGGTTTAGGATTACATTTTTTATGATTACTAACAAGTAGCACTACCCGTGTGTTCATTTAATGTCGCCATTACAGCGCCACCCTGTATAACTCAATTTTGAAAAAAATATATTAGATCTGCACTTTTTCGGTAAGACGGCAGTGTAGGCTATTTTGTTAGCGCTTTGAATGCTGAAAAAACAACGGCGCACCTGCCGCAGGTCCCGCCCTCAACGTTTAATACACTTACGGTTTATGAAAAATTAAAAATTATCTGCCGGCAGCTTTTTAAATGCCACGCATATCGCCAACAGCCGAAATAGTTACGTGACAAAATGTGGTCACACGGTTTTGAGGTGCAAATAGGGTATCCCAAGTTCAACCTCCAAAAAGGTCAATCGGGAAGTTGCTTTAATGACTAGCTTTGACTAGTTAGTTATGTATATTATGACATAAATCCAATACATGAGTAATTCTGTATTGTGGAGTTTACAAGTGTGATTTTTGTAGCATGGAAACGTTTGACGAATGCGCGAGTCAAATGCTCCGACAATTCCGCGCGCTTCTGCACCGTAAGCCGCTGCCGACGCCATCCACACGACTGCTTCAACTCACGGCTCTCAACATGTTTGCGGTCGAAAGCACTGCGGCCTCGCTCAAAGGTAAATATAAGCCTTTGCATTTAGTCTAAATCCAAAATAAAGCTCTAATATAAAGCGTAACAAACAAACAAACAGCTGACATGCCAAAGTGAGTTTGTTTGTATCGTTTTCACGCCTTAACGCTTTGAGTGCTGAAACATACATATATAAACATAACTGTGCCGCCAGTGATCATTACATACACGTTGTCGGAGATACAGATAAGGACATAGGGTACAATAGTCACAACGGATCTATGTCCCTCTGAAGTTAGCCTCAGCAAACGGTTCGGCCAATTCTAGTACAATCTGACCCAATTATAACTACTAAGTTGAAACTACGACGTTACTTGCAGCCAACTTCAGAGGGACATAGACATAGATAAGTTTTAATTGTACTTACTTTCATCCAGAAAAATACCATTCCCGAGGAATAGAAAAATAACTTTTGAACTAACTTTGCGAAGCTGCGGGAAAATTTATGCAACGTCAAGTGGCAACTTATACTCACAGTATGGGACGATAGAGTGTTTTACTTAAAGTAGTAAGGTTTTCCCAGCATCTGTATACCACCCTCTCGACATCCTTCAATCACAGAAAATACATGGCCAATGTTTAAATATGTGTAACCTAAGCTGCTAGTGATCGAAAATCTGTGAAAATCTCACTTAGCCAGGCTTCGCTTGTGCTACATTTCTATTAGTTTATTTTACGCATCTTCCCCCCATGCTGAACTTTGGGAAAAATACTTTTTGTTTATCTGGGTTTAACGACGCTTAAGCCAAAATAGGCTTAAGCGTCGTTCAGTCTTATTGTAAAAATACTTTAAACTTGACATTTAGTTTTACTTCTTTTTGACCGCTCGAGTTTTTTTAACTCAAAACTCCGTCATTTATGAACCGATTTGGATTTTATTTTCGTCTGGGAAGGTTTCCCGTTGGTCCCATTAAAATTTGAAGAAAAAATACCACCTCATAAAATTTATTCTAAATCGGGTTTTTTTATAATTAAATTATGCCTGACTCATCTTCAACTTACTTGCTTCATCTTCGTTCTTAGTCAGGGACTCTTATTGTTATCTTTTAGCAATAAAACCTTGCTCGCTTAAAACAATTAAATTGAGTGTATCCATATATTATGTTTCTTGTATCTTCCTCGGCGTTTGCCTTTTCTCGGCATTTTTAACTTCATTTGTATGAAATATCTTCATAAATAATGTCAATAGTGTACAAAGCGACGGGTTTAATTATTTTCGAGTTGAAATGTCGTTCTCTTCATCATATAGTTTGAATCCTATGTTATTTAAAATTTTAGGATAAAAGTTTTGAATCAAAGTGCTCACAACTTGTGGACAACCATGGTCCAAATCACTCCCTTTAAGCGTCTTAACACACTATGCCGAAAATTACACGACGTAAGTTCCGCTGCTGATTTTGACAAGTTCGGTTGTATGCCATAACGCAACGTAATTTCAGCATAATGTGTCATCTGTAATTCAAATAGTATTACAGGTGTAATCATGCCGAAATTACGTCGCATGTTTAAACACTTAGGATAACATACGAATTCAAACTCACCTGTATATGTGTGGATGAATATTATGCAAATGGTATCATATATGTCTCTGATCTTCCCACGTGTATTTACAAAGTGGTTAATTTTATAGACGCCAGTTCAATTATTTCTTAGAACTTTTTATTACTAAAAATATATTCTAGATAAACAGTATGACTCCAGCGTCCTTGCAGAATACTAAAATAGAATTTAATATTTACAAGAAGTAAGTGGTGCCGTTAGACCCTGTCTGCTCCATAAGGTATGAATCACCTTGAGATCATCGATAAATGTAAATGACGCTATACTAATCTACACTACTTGATTCGTGTCAATAATATTTTTTTTATTCATATTCATACCACAAAGCCTATGATGGATAATTTCGAAGCCTATTGATTTAATAAGCTTCGAATTAGGTTTTATTGAAACCAATGTGAACTTTGAAAACTGTATAGATCAGTATAATGTCGGCGATCATAGGATGCCAAGCAAAGTTAGAAGATGCAGTGTTGACAGCTACATATTAAAAAGAACTTCTATTTTTATAAGTATTTGACATTTAAACAATATTTTATGTTCTGTACTCAAAATATGTTGGGGCGGCAAAGATAGATAGATAGATAAATTCTTTATTGTACACCAAAAAATTCAACAATTTGCAGGAAAATTAACACTAAAAAAAGTACAACGGGCGGTCTTATCGCTAAAAGCGATCTATTATAGACAACCTATGCATAGGCGCATCAACTATACAAAATCTACAATAAATATAAGCTTGTTATAAAGTGTACATTTACTATTTTTTTAAAGTACAATAATTCCGACCGCAAGTTGTATGGGTTGAAGAATGTTTAAATCTATTTTTAAAGCTATGAAAATGAATAGCTGTGGAGTACTTGTAGTTAGCGTAGATATAAAAATAATATGAACCTCTAAATTAATTCGAAAGATAATAATCAAATTTTTAATGAACATTCCAACCACCTGTCTAATTTTTTCTGATTTTATAATCTGCTTCGAAATTGAACACCATTCCAAATCCAGTAGCCGTGTTTATTGCTCCCAAGTTATTTATTGGTATGCTTTTATCATATCTCTCCTAAAGTGTTTCACAGTAAAATTAAATTCGAACAAATTGACAGTTATCTGGTATCTGGTAATTATGTGATGGGGAAATATGCATTTTATGGAGCATGAAATGAAAATAATAACGGTTTTAATTAAAAACGTGCAATATGTAGGGCATTATATATGAATATTTTACAGTTAACATTTTGATTATAAATATATACCAATCCATTTCATAGGCTATAAAATAAGACTAGTTTATTAGTTTATAGCCACGGTAAATTATTACAGGAATTCTATAGGGCTATGGGTACCGACTACCGAGTACGTTTGTTTGCGGTAATAGCCGTGCCAAAGAAAAATAAGTGTAGCCTTAATCGTCTGCTTAATTGCGCATTTTAATTGCATCAATTTTCATTTTAAAAGGTTTTAATCAAAAATGTAATAAAACTATGTAGCGTCTATGGTTTTTTTGTCTTGGAGTAGTCGCTTGCCATTAATAATCATACAATGGAAATAGTCCAATAATGAAAATATAATAATTATAATGAAACATTTTGTGTGCATATAATGTTAAGTGGTCTCCATTACTTTTAAATAAAAAAATATTGCTTCGTTGCTAACCCACGTAAAATTTGTAGCAATTTTTTTAACGCCAACTTTTTTTGAGCCGCCAATAACATTATTGTATTAATGTATTTGTATATTAACTAGCCGAAACGCTCATTCGATTCATCTTTATTGACCAACTAGCTTCCGCCTGCGGCTGCGCTCACGGAGTACCCTGATAAAAGAGAATCTGTACAAAAATGTGACATCCTTTCTACCGTTTCGGCGTGAAAAGTAGCAAACACAACATCCAAACAAATATCCGCCTTTATTGCTGGCGTCCGCCCTCGGCTTCGCTCGCTTAGTACCCGGATAAAAAGTACAGATGTTATTCCTGGTCTAGAACTACATTATGATAAGACCATTGTACTTTCATTGTAGTTATTCTCCGTTTTGTTCTATATGTTTAAGTTGGTGTGAGTACAATAAAGAGTTTTCTATTCTATTCTATGTGCAAAATTTCAACTCAATCCGTAGGGTGATCACGAATATTCAACCTGACGTAACGTAACGCTCTTATTTATTTTCGTCATGATACTTATTGGAAATACTTTCACAATTCAAACCATAAAAAATTTAAAACAATTTTTTGTGTTACTTAGATTTGATTCTTATGATTTTACAACGTCGATAAGTAAAATAAAAATATACTTTTACTTCACTCCTTTGGTTCATGGATCACACAAGTTTATTTATAACTAGCGGCCCGTCCCGGCTTCGCACGGGTTAGGGCACTTATTTTACACCTTGGGATACGTTACTTAAGTTTTAGTAAGGATCCCTAATCTTTTCTAGCAATAAATATAGTCTATGTTACTCAGGGTGAATGTAGCTTTCCAATGGTGAAAGAATTTTTGAAATCGGCACAGAAGTTTTTGAGTTTCTTGATTACCAACACACACACACACACACACACACACACACACACACACACACACACACACACACACACACACACACACACACACACACACACACACCCACCCACCCACCCACCCACACACACACACACACACACACACACACACACACACACACACACACACCCCACACACACACACACACACACACACACACACACACACACATACACAAAGAAAAATGTAATCTCTTTATAATATTAGAAAGAATAAAATCACAGAATAAAAAAGCTATAAAATATAATATTGGTTTTTTTTTTAAATTAAAATTGCTTTGTATCCATCCTTTATATTATGTACCTAGATGTATACAAAGTATATAAAGTTTTTCTAGCTTGGTACACAGATGAAAATATTATCGTGTAATTATTTTATTTTATTGCAAGGACAGGGAGAAGCCTATGTTATGTATGTTACTGTGTTATTGACCTACCTCAACAATTTCAGCTTAGCCATTTCGAGTGGATAATATAAACATAAACCTTAGTGTTGGTTAGTGTGTGAATGGGTCTTGATTTTTGGACTTAAGTTCTTATTCTGAGGAAAAAACTTTTAATTAGCAATTGAATCGTAATAATATGTAGCTCGCACGTATTCAATTTACAAAATTAATACATAACGTGAGGTTGTAAGTGTGGCTATTTCCTGTGGCTCAGTCCGGGCGCAGTGAAGGTTTGTAATTACAAATTACGAGTTATCGGAGGTTGATGCACCGGATCCCTTCCCCGCGGCCGCGGCCACTCATAACCCCGCACTCCTCACAAATGCACACATTTCATGGAGACAGGTTCAACAAACTGAGACGAACGCCGCGAGAGGCGACCGCACTTTTACGCCATTACAAGTAATGATGTTTTGAATTATTATAGAAAAATTACGGCGCACGAGACCCTTAATTACGTTTGGCAAGTCGATGCCCTGCGGCAAAAACTTAACGCTGAATTTCCAGGAAAGATATTCAGATAACAATGTTTTGTATGCCTGGTCCTGTTGCATAAGTATTCTGGCACAGAATATTTATAATGACTTCTCACATTTCTTCGATAAGAAACGCGTTTCAATTTGTGAAATTATATGAACTGGTATTAAAGATATACACAGACGATCATATCTACATTTCATCGACAGCTACCTGCATAACTACGTAAGTGTCGTTGGGGTTTCTCTGTAGGTATGGACAGGGACAAGATGAATTGATAGATTTATATTCTACAGAAGTCGTGTAAAAAACATGTTACTTGGCATAGGTGTCTGCTTTTTGTATTTCTTGCCTGGTAGGCGTTTGCAGGTGTAATCAGTGGTGTGTATTTTTAGATTACTGTATCTATTTATATCAGACCGGATTTCCAAGACCGGTAGCTGCCGATGTATGATCCGACGAGTGAGCGACATGCCTATGTAATATCATATCACTATAATCATCACCTTTGCTTGTTTTTGCCGAGCTACTATGTATGTGCCTACTTATGTAATATCATTATCTATATTATGGTAAAAGCCATATTTTATGTATTTTTGGCTTTAAATAGTCATCGTGAAATAGCAAGAATTTTGGTGGGATGTGCTCGGTGCACCATCCTGGTCTAAAGTTTAAGAACTGGCGATATATAAAATTAAGGAATGATAACGCGTAAATTGAGTTAAATTATTATTGAATTACAGTATCTTTGAAGTTTATTTTTCGTAACAACAATTTTTATTTTGAATATAGTTAGGTATTACGTTGTAACTTTGTCAATAATGCTAATAATTGACAATTTATTCGTTATTATGATACCCTAATTCGAATAGACTAACTTCTTGCAAATACATTGTATGTATTTCCCACCACTAGTATTGACAAAACAGTAGTCCGTTCCGGTTATTCTTGCTTAGCAATTAATGCAAATTGATTTGTGTGGACAGGACGGGCTTCGATTGTATGCATTAATTTAGATATTTGCTAATATTAGATGAAGAGTTCTGCTATGTTTGGCCGCGCATTATCTCTTTGACCGATATGCGTTTTAGCAGACTTGCATAAATAACAGCTAGTATGAGAGATCGTATTTCAAAAGCTTTTATCTGGTATCATGTCGAGCTTTATTTATGATCACGAGCTTTTAGAACGTGAGAAGGGATTAGGAATAGGTAACTATTGACGGACTAGGAAAATCGATTTAGCTGTATGTAAGCTCTCAATAGGGTAATTTATTGAGGAGAATTTAATGGAAGTTGGTATTGTATTGTATTGTTTTCACAGATAAAAGCAACAAGGGGGAGCGATCAGCGTGGCTAGAGTGTGCCCTCGGCGTGTCTTTACTTATGTTTGGCGCCTTGTTAGAGAGATGCTGCGCGCTATTGCCCGAGCCAGCGGACACGCAGCAACATTCGGATGCTTTATTGCTCCTACCTGCGATCAAGGTACATTACGCACTTTACAGGGTGCTTTAACTACACCATGATACAGTGCATTTTTTCCTTCAATTGTCATTACGCTCCGTAAATGTCGCCTATTGTGCTTGTGAATTTGATGACGGTAGACATTATATCATTTAGGTCTTATAGCAATAGAAAATAATAATAATAATATAATTAAAATTAAAAATAATAAAATTAATATATTAATAATAGCATGTATTCAAGTAAAAGCAGTAACTGCATGCATAAAAATCCTGTAAAAAGTGAAATATTAGAAAACACAGGCCGTACCTTATTGCGGGTATATCCTTGCAAGCCGGAACTGACTGTAAGAGACCGTTATAATGCGCGGGCTATTTGCCAGAAACTGGCTGGGTCTCCATAAAATCATAGGTAACTGCGCTAGACACATGGTTAATTTAGTTAAACGGTTAGAATAATTGTGGTTTCTAACAATCATGCTGGTCAGTTGCATGTATCTGTGTAAGTAGGAGCAGAACACCTAATAGTTGAATTTTTTTGAATACCACTGTTTTTGTAATGAACAACGATTTACAGGCTCCTTTAACAACTGCTAACAATGCGCAGAAAAACACGTGTTACATGTCTCACGACGAGTCGTTCGATATTTGCGAGCCGTAATCATACATTCGTATGAATTATTTATTGCGCCGGCATCAAATTGAATTGAATTAAATTACACGTAAGTACTTATTTATTTATATTGCAGGTGTGGTCCGACTGGATGCTTTGCCACAGTAGCGTATGGAATCCACCACCGACGTTTGAAAACTTCGAAACGGAGTAAGTTTAATTACTGTTTTTATTTTTTGTTCTTTTTAAATGCGCATAATTTATGTTCTACTTCTTTGTTTTATAGCTCTGAAAACGATCCATGGGATTGGCTCGCGAAGCTCATGAACATCCTTGAAGCTCTAGACGACAAGACAATAGAATTAGAAAACGAACCTAAAGAAGGTGAGTTATGTTTCTTTGAGTCGTTTATTAACCATGCTCGTATTGTACTAATTTAGTTAGCTAATTAGTTAGTTATAAATGTTTGCTAGGGCGGCGCGACTGACCGTCGACGGTGAGACGCATTGTACGAAGAAATGATTGACTTACAAAATACATTACCGCAAATGGCTAGCTCATACAAATTCAATGTGACCGATTGAGTTGTGCGGCCCTACACTTCGAGACTACCTACTCAACTTACATGACTCAAACTACGGTTTCTTATTTTAACTAGACGAATAAAAACCTCCGAAGTAAATGCATAAAATTTCCATAGAAATGGACGTATAAACAAAAACGCTATCTGAGTTGTGTCCTTTGTTAGTAAGATTATATTCCAGTGCCGGAGCGTGTTGAATTACTGGACGATTTGCCACTTATAGAGTTAATGTATGGGTTGAGTATTCTGTAAACGTGCAACATAATTGCGTATGTTTGTTTAGAATACAGAATGCTTGAAAATGATTCTAACGACTTGATAAAATTTATAGTAGACTGAATTCAGTGCGAAAAAGATTTAGCCAGATGCCATGATGATGATGTGGCCGAGGAAAATTAAAAAACAATGTGCGAAAAAGATTTAGCCAGATGCCATGATGATGATGTGGCTGAGGAAAATTAAAAAACAAGGTTCATTTTTAAATTGAGTATAAGCGTGTCCACACTTGAATAATAACAAAAGTTCAGTGTACTCACGTGCGCCACTGATACCACTTTGAATCAATACTTCCTACTTTTTAACCGACTTCAAAAAGGAGGAGGTTCTCAATTGGACTGTATGTTGCTTTTTTATTATTTTCTTGTATATATGCTACGCGATAACTCCGCCAATAATGAATAGATATTGATGATTCTTTTTTGTTTCGTAGATCATACTTCAGAGGTGGTGTAATATAAATTTTATTACTGAGGGATTGATACTTTTCCCGCAAAACTCAAAAAACCTCATCCTCACTTGTAATCTTCGCAGGCAGGTACCATAGGTACTTATCTCATCATCATCATCAGCCTATAGTATTTCACTGCTGGACATTATGACTTCCATAGCTCGCTGAGCGACTTTAACCTGGCGGACTAGCCGTACTTTTATTGTCCACGTTTCGGCTCCATATGTCATGATGGGTAGGACGCACTGATTGAAAACTTTATATTTCAAACATTGCGGTATGGGTGACGTAGTTTTCTAAATTCTGCCAAAAAGGTATACTCCTGAGGTGGTCTCATCAAGTCAGAATCTGATGATTGAATCTCAAGGAAATCGAGGAAAAACTAAGTAACATTGCAATAAAATCTTAGAAGTCAATTTTGATCCACTTCCCGGTTTTCGATTGAGCTGAAATTTTGCGTAAGTTTAGTAACAATGCAATAATCTGGTACTATTGAGCTGATTTAATGACGGAGTCAGGAGGTGGATAGTGGAACTCCTCAACGGCGAACGTCACGAAATTTTGTAAATGGGTATACTATAATATAGCCTGTTCTACATGGCTGCTGCACCCAGGGTTGATTTCCGGCGAGGGAACTCCTCAACGGTGAAGAGTACAGACATAACATTTTGTAAATGGATTTAACTATGTTCTAAATTCCATCATGACTTGGCTGATGCACCCAGGGTTGACTTCCAGCGAGGGAACTCCTCAATAGTGAATAGGGCAGACGACATTTTTTTACATCCACAAATTTTAATTAAAACTTGTTTGCACTAAAAGGGTAAAATAAATTATTTTTCAAATAAATTAAACCGTCTTCAAAACCAAATAAGCACTCAAAAGAGAAAAATAAATTAACTTAATTATTGTAAGCGCTACCCACATCTATTTGAAGTCGGTGCCATATGCCAGTCAAGTCTAATAGGTAGTAAATAGATACTATGTATGTAGTAAGTAGGTAGATACTTGTAGGTAGGTTTAATTTTTTTTAAATCATTTATTTTTCACAATTAAATATCTGACTAACATTTAAGCATTTTTTTATATATTTAATATGGGCCAGCTCTTGACCTCGAGGCTTGCATAGGCAAAGATGAGGTCGACGATGGGGCGAGCTTTCCCAGAAGATGCCTATTAACTCTCTTTTTGAAGCCGTTAGGGTCGTAAGTCAATGGAAAAACAGACGCTGGCAGATTCCATATTTTAGCAGTGCGCATTATAAATGATGTTTGGAAGCGCTTAGTCCTGTTAAATGGAATATCAACTTGATGCGGGTGGTAGTAAGCAGAGCGTCTGAAGTGCCTATGGAAGAAAGGTGAAGGCGGAATAAGGTCATGTAACTCCTGAGCACACTCTCCGTAGTACAATCTATAAAAGACCGACAAACACGCAACCTCGCGACGATGGCTCAAGCTCTCGAGCCTTGCTTTAGCAAGATACTCTTGACCAGTGAGCCTCTTAGCCCTGCGTTCAACTGAGTCTAGTGCGGCAAGTTGATACTTGGCTTTAGTTTTAAGTTATGGATAAGATTGCATAAGTTCGTACGTACTTTATTCATTGTTGTGTGTTTCTAACTAACCTAAATATACCGACTAACGTTCTGTTGTCTTGATGCTTATGTTGCGCATGATGTGGTACCCTATAATTACGGGAGCACTAAGACTTAACCTTTCGCTGTGAGGTGTTTACCTGTGATGGGTGTGTATATTACCTGAAAATAATGTATTGACTACATGGGACGGAAGCTTTTAGGCTGTGTGTACTTGAACATGTCCTGAATTTGGAATTGAATAGGTTAGCTAAATTCAAGCACAGTTAACATGAGTGTTTGTATTGTTTGTCGGGAACCTGTGACTGGATACCGTATGTTACCATCGAGGCCAAGTCACGAATGTGCTAATGCCGCGATTAGCCACGAATCCGTGCTATGCGTGTGCAAATAGCTCTATACCGGGGCGCGCATCCTGAACCACTCTGAAACTATTTTTTTATTATGACACATAATAAACACATGACTATAAATAGCATCACTTCTGGGTAACACGCTTGATCTCAAATACTAGTTTCAAGTAACTTATCGTCATTTCGTCCCTATTATCTATCTATAAAAAACCTAGTTAAAATCGCGCACCGAGCGAGAGGTCCGTGCGTACAAATTTACGGTATTCGTATTTTTTTACTTTAACTCCTATACCTAACGAACGAACCTACCCTATAGGTTTTAATTCCCTTGAGAGTGTCAAAATATGCGGCATAATCCGCCGTATTTTTTTATCCATCAAACATAAAGTTTGATTTATTTCACAGTTCCTAGGGATTGCAAATCTGAGATACTAATTTCAACGCGTTCATATGATAAGGGTCTTGATAGACAGACAGACAGACAGACGGACAACGAAGTGATCCTTTATGGGTTATTTTTTCTTTTTGACCTACGGAAGCCCAAAAAGGGACAGCTACTTTAAATTGAAAGAACAGTGTAGTGAAAGTGACCTGCTCGGCATCACACTTTTAGACCGAGCCCCTAATACTAAGACACAAACACTAATAATACTAAGGTCCGGGACGTCAGCGAGCGGATTTTGGGGCTCTTATTCATACGCTGCCTTAAGAAACTTTAGAATGAGCCGTTATTTTAATACAATGTGATCATTTTAATAGATTAAAAAACTATTCGCATATCCAATTGTATATACATTGTGCAGGTCTTATATGTGTGCGGTTGCCGGAAGATGCTACACTGGGTGGATTCACGCCTCTAATGTACATGGAGCCAGGCGTGGCGTGGGTACGATCCGAGCCCGCAGTACCTTATCATGCAGCTGAGCATGCGCTGCGAACGAGAAAGCTGCTTTTCTTTGGTACAGAGTGAGTAAACTTTTATTGTAGCTAAGTGCAAAGCAAAATCAAATATCATATTTACTGAAACAAAGCTTTCACGCCTTCACACTTTGTATACCGACAACTATCGTTGACGCAACTGTCAAGTTATGGAAAAGAGTTTCTATTTCTGTGCAGCTTCTTAAAATTATTTGAGGAGGCAGATGTGCCTGTTGCCGCAATTAGGAGATCAAAGTTGAACCTAACATTTTATAAACCACAAGTCGATTGCTGAAACCAGCAAACTTGATATGTCGGTCCTCATTATCATCATCATCATCAGCCTATAGTAGTCCACTGCCTCCCATAATGAGCGCCATTATGCCTTTTCCTGAGCTCGAACGCAAACAGCTTCTACTGGTAGCTTTTTCCAAATCGTCACTCCACCTGACCGAACTGGCTGTCAGTGCCGCTCTTAAATTAAAACCTTCATAAAGAGCTATTTGTCGATTGCCAGTTGCTAGTTGCGAGTTGCGGCAACAGGCATCTCTTTTCAAGACATAGTAAGTCTGATTCTTTGTAACTTTACAGTTGCGTCAGCAAAAGTGGCCCCGTCTGCGGAGCTTAGATCTCCAAATTTCAGCCACGTTTACGATACAATACTTCAAAATGTTCGTGCCTCTGATAGCGTGCGGATTAATTATGTACGGTTCTCACTTACCGGAGCGCGTCGGAACGCATTTTATACGTGTATACATGCTAAAGGAAATTGAAACATCCACAAAGCAGTTAAGTTCTTTATTTGCATGCAATTTCCACAGCAGATCTATTTATGTCGAGGTTTGAAAATGCTCAAAGCTGCGTAAATTGCCTGCAAATAAGGAACTTAACGCTTTGTGGAGGTTTCAATTTCCTTTAGCACGTTTTAAAATGCGCTCCGATGCTCTCCGACGCGCGTCGCTAAGCGTGAATCGTACTTCTATAGTTTATCTGGGTGCATTGTAGATACCTAGTGGGCGTGGAGCCGCCCGTGCTGCGTGTAGAGTACCCGGCGGATTGCGCGCCGCGCTACGTCAGCGCGGTGCAGAGAGCGCAGCCTGATCATCCACCACTACAGAACTTGGTATGACACATTTATCATAAAGGCACACTGTCGCAGAGTCGAAGTTCAACGAAGCGTCAATTTATTTACATACCATTTTGATCCATATCTCCACAATTCGTCATTATGAACTAGTGTGATAAATACAGACTAGGGCAAAATTTTACCTCATTGAGAGCAGCCAGCACAGCTTAAAACTGTTTATTATGCTCTGGTAGAATCAAAATTAAGGTACAGTGTAAAGTTTTGGGGAGGCAGTTACGAATATAATATGAATAAAGCATTTGTAATTCAAAAAAGAGCTATTAGAACAATTGTACGTATTCCACAATGGGAGTCCTGCAGAGAACATTTTACAAAATTGCAAATTTTGACTGTGCCAAGTTTATATATTCTAGTGCTTCTTATGGATATAGTAAAAAATCCATTAAAATACGAGACTAAGGAAGAAAGAATAAATAGGTTAACCACAAGACGTAAAGATCTCGAGGTGCCTATATGTCCAAAGCTCGATATTGCTAGGCATGGCTCTCGGTATCAAGCTGTAAAACTTTTTAACGCACTGCCAATTGGTATGAAAGTTATCGATAGCCATTCTTTATTTAAAATGAGACTGACAAAGTTTTTGTTGAAGGGATGTTTCTACTCAATTAATGAATTCGTGACATGCAAAAATTTAGAATAGTAATTATAGTTTATTTCATTTTATTTTTGTTGACATTGTCATTTATTTGTTTCTCTTTTATGTTATTTTTTATTTTATTTTTATCTGTATGTATTTGTTATAATTCAATCCTTCATTTCAAATACGATTGTTAATTGTTCTTGAATAAATAAACTAAACTAAACTAAACTAAGCCACCTGTTTTTTGTAGTTAGAAGCATAGAAGGTTTTGTTTTAAGGAAACTATAGGTTTATTTTCAAGAAAGAAACAGCTGCATTTTCTGAATTTTGAAAAAGTGTACAGTCAGTCTACAAAATGTCAGCAAAAAAACAAGTTGGTCTCAATCGACTCTCATTTCCCAACACGAACACTTTTTCCAAAGCGAATCGTATCGTAAGATTTCGCACAAAATAAAAAAAATCCCATATAATTTTTATGAAACGTTATTTTGTCATAGCGATTAGGGGTTCCTACTTTCACATTCGGAACCCAAGCCAACCTCACCGGCCGAAATTGTGTATGTAGCTCTAGATCAGTAATACCGGGTACCACGCTACTTTTTATCCGGGTACCATGCGAGCGAAGCCGCGGGCGGTAGCTATCTTATTAGACTCATAAAGCAAGATATTTAGTCATCTAAAATGTTATATACCACTATTATATGACTAACAAGTTTCCGCCCGCGGCGTTTTGGTTAAACCAAGTTCTTCTAAGAATAAGAATTTGGTTTTACCGATGTAACGTACCAATTTTTTTTGTACTTTGTTTTTTCTTTTCTGTCGGCTGACTCTGCTCTAAGTAATTGTTTTAAAATATGTTTTACACTTTTAAAATGGTATGAGCAATATGGCACATACGATTTTCATTCAGATAAGTGATAAGCGGTTCTTCCATTTTCGACAACACTTTTTGCCACCGACACCACAGTAATTACTGCACATGTTATCTGAATAGGCTTTAATTCTTAAAACAATCGTCACAACGGATCTTTGCCCCTCTGAAGATTTGCTGATCCTCATCAAACGATTCGAACAAACCTTGTTCAATTCACCCAAAAATAGGGACTATGTACATCGCTACTTGCAGCCAACTTCAGAGGTACAAACGTTGTAAGAATGCTCTAATTAAACGATTACTGGATCGAGACTTTTCGACCATCGCAAAACGCATCCTTGCTCCAAAAGTGTACATCATACAGCCGCGGTGCAGTGCTTCGACTGCAGTGGCGTTGGCGTTCAGTTGTGATTGCTTGTTCACGTAGCTCAAGGCGGCTGGCGTGAACTCAAGCTCCACCCCTTTTCGGCAAAGACCTTACCCCAAAAAGTATCCATTAACCATCAACATCAGCCTATATATAAGTCCACTGCTGGACATAAGCCTCCCCTAATGAGCGCCATTGCTCCTTATCCTCAGCTTGACGCATCCAGCTTCTGCCAGCAGCCTTTCCCAGATCGTCACTCCACCGAGCCGTTATTATCTATTAACCATACAGCCCTAAAGTATCCATTTTAGCTGAGTGGTCCTAAGGACGTTGTCTCAAAAAATTATAAAGATGGTTTCATATCAAATGGTAGGTACTGCAAGCCTCTCCCGCCACTGCAGCCCTGCTTGTGTGTCCTACTTTAAATTGCAAAAGCACTGCCGTTATTTTGAAGCGCCTTTTGAATACCTAATAAAGATAATACATTTTCAGATTGAAGATTTGGAGGACGATGAGAGCACAAGTGCCAGTGCCAGCGGGCCGACCAGTCTCACGGAAGGAAACGTTGTGGAGGGCGCCGATGCGGTCACGCGGAAACTACTGCGCAGGAAGGAACTTCTCGAGACCAGGAAGGCTACCTTGGACCGACAGCGGGAAAGGGTGCAGGTATTTACCAGAATCAATATTCCTAAAATACGCGGTTGGTGAACACAAAATGCTTAGGATAAATGAATCGTTTTTTGAGGCACTGGTTATTCTTGAAACAAAAATAAGAAACTAAAAAAAATAAGTCTGGCAAGACGCTGTTTTTGGTTTTTAATTATTAAAATATCAGTTAATTTTTATTGATGACCTCGTTGTCGCAGTGAGTGAATAGCCGGCTGAGACGCAAGTGGTCGTGGGTTTGATTCCCGCGCTGGGACAAATGTTATATTTTTACCCTCTTTGGGTGTTGTAGTATCATAGTGTACTCATAGCTCCGGATAACTACGAATCAGGAGAGAATCTTAGTGTGTGGTCAAGGTTTGTAAATGTTGAATAGAATTAGGTTTTTATTTGCAACGGTCTTAGGTCTAAGATCTATAAAAAAAAGGAGTAAAATATTTAACAGTTGAAATAATGCTGAAGTTGCAAATAGGTCCATAACTCAGAGTAATCCTTATCTATTTTGCTGCCTGATTGTATCTTATATAGCACTCATGTTCCTTACAACTTAGCCTTACTTATTATGTTTGTGTTTATACTAATGTCTATAAACTGATACTTTGTAACATTAGGCATAAGATATTTTGGAAAATAAATTTATTCTTATTACACTTTATTAAACTTTAAAACTCGTTAAATACATTTTTTACTATAAACCTAATATTATCTACTTTATACATAAATAACATCAAAACAATATAGTAAAAAATGTATAAAAACGGGGAGACCACCGACCGCGGGGCAAGGCTCAAACGGTCAGTGGCTAGGGCTGCAGAGAGAGGAACCTCCGCACAATGCGTGCCGAGTCCAGGAGAGCCGCCTTCTGTATCCGACCCTTGATCCAGCTGCCTAGCGAGAGCCTCTTAAGGTATTGGTCAAGGCTCTTCCCTATCAGATCGTTCACTGAAACGACTATCGGAACGATAATTGTTGAGTCGACATCACACATAGCGGTAATCTCGTGTGCCAAGTCAAGGTACTTGCTAAGCTTGTCCTTCTCGGCCTTCACGAGGTTAGCGTCGTGTGGGATGGTGATGTCAACAAGTATCGCCCGGCGTTCCGACCGGTCTACCAGGACGATATCAGGTTTATTCGCAAGTTATCATTATTATTAATTATTTATTCTTATTATTATTAATGCTGTTTGCAGCAACCAGCGCTGATCTTTTTTGGATGCTAAGTTGGTCTTTAATCTTGAAAATTAAATAATTTGTTATATTATTGCAGGAGATACTGCGCAGTGTCTCAGGCAGCGCTGAGATAGAGGTGCGGCCGAGATGGCTGGTACCTGACACCAACTGTTTCATAGACCACTTGCCGCTGCTTCAAACCATCGCCGCCGCACCCAACCAGCCCTACTTGTTCGCAGTGCCATTAGTTGGTAAGTTATCAAGAAGCATGTATTGTGCAAGCTAGACCGATGAAATGTATATTGTCCCATCTGGACCGACAAAAAACGATGACGTAATTTTAGAAGATGCTTGTGCATTGAGCCACAGAAATAATACCTAGATGTTAACACGTTGAAGGCGGGCTTATGCCCGCTTATGTATTATTGTCAGCAAAAGTAAACAAAGGTCTTACACATGCTTACGTAAACATTGGTACCTATATGCATTTTTGTTTTAATGTATTTTGGTTTGCCAATGTGTACAAAAATAAATAACTACTGCTTTCGTATCACCATCAAGACCCCCATACCCCCAAGTCATCAAAAATAAGCAAAGCAAAAACCCTCCGTCCCCCCATAGTGCTTACGTAATTTGAATGGCCCCTCATAACAACTTTGTAATTCTGTAATTCTTAATTTTATGTTTCAGTTATGACAGAATTGGACGGACTACAGAAATGTTCACGCGTCGGCGGTAACGCGACCATGGCTCTCTCTTGGATGTCCAACGCCGGGTCGGGGGTTCGACTCGCCACCTCTCTTGGCTCTCTGCTCGCGTCCCGCGCATTCACGGACGAGAAGGAACAGTTGAGATCTACCAACGACGATAAGGTCCTAGCGACGGCGCTTAATCTCCACGCTAATCTTACTGCTGCTGATTCAGGTAAGAAAGTGCACTTTGATGGGTTAGGGCAAGAATATTCGAATAGCCTCGATACGAGTATTCGTGGCGTGGGGTGAAAGGGGTTCCAACCATCCGCTATCTTTGGAACTCGAGCCAACCTTACCTACCTAATTTTGAGAGTGTTAATACCTAATTTAGGGCAGAGCTAATTTTGAGTGCGAGAAGCTGTGCACTGCGATCTTCAATCCGCATGCCCAGTTTGAGCATGATGGGGTATCACCCTTCTTATTGGGAGAGGCTTATGCTAAGCAGTGGACTGATATTGGCTAGTGTTTTTGTGTATTCGTGACGAGTAGATAAAACCACCTATCTATGCAATATGACCGACCTTTGGATCCGGTATCGGTTTTCGAATATTTTTTATTTGGTATTGATTTTCAATCTCCGAAACATTGTAGTAATAGGTTTTTTATTTTTGCCTTCATTAATGGCAATCAAATGGAACCGCTTTTGTGCTACCCCTATTTGTTTAGACATCGCTAAATCAACATATGTGGCTGCCATTTTATCATAGTTGGAGCTAAATGACATATACAATGTGTCCCCAGCTTGTGAACATAGACGAACACTACACGTTTATTAGGGTATTTTTGACCAATATGCAAAGTATTAAAGCAATCGGTCTAGTATTTACCGAGAAAACAATGGTTTTAAAATAGTTTTCTTCTTTTCACATGTAACATGCACAATACAAATTTCTAAAATATACGAGTAGTAAAATAAAACAAAATCAAACTAACATCGTTACAAAATTAAAATGAAACAAAAATAACCTATTGATTACCTGAGAAGACATACATAAGAAGTTATGACATCATCACAAAAAAATAATTTATCAGCCAATGCTGCGCATCTGCATCGAGATACATACAATGTATTAGTTGCGAAATTGAAGACAAAACAACGATCATCCAGTTTCTTTCAGTATTCTGTCTGATACTAGTGGTCGAATCTAAACGCATATTGACCCAAAAATAGTAAATTTAATAAACTTTGATTGCGATGGATCATGGATTTCAGGATGATTGGTAGACTGAACCAGTAATATGGTGAATTTACGACCAACAATATATGGCTTGACTAATTCAGTGTTCCAGTGATTTGATAAGCTTCTATAAAAAATAACGTCATTATTTTTAAGTCGTCACACAGATAGGTATATTCGTTACACTATACACGTGTATTTTGTTCTATTTGGATAATTGGAATGCATTATTATCCTTTCGCTGCGGTATTCGCTTTAAGACCCTTATCAGATAAATATATTGCTTCGCTTCACTAACAATACGTACGCTATTTTGTAAGTTCTGAAATCGTAAAGTACGTATTGCCTAACGTAGTCACGCTAATAAATGCGAATGTTTGTATGTTAAGCACTCAAAAACAGTCCAATTCATTTTGATGAGCTTGGTCTGAAATAGTTTACAGGGTGGGGAAAAATTGTACCTCATTGAGGGCACGTCTCTATACAATTTCTATGCAACATCATTTGCCATAAAATTGTTAGTTTAAAACCAGAAAAGGTAGACATAGACATAGACATAGACATTTATTTATTTGCAACTGAACACACAACACAACAAAAATAAAAACGTAACAAACAAAATAGAGAAACAGTGGGTAGCTGCTCTCAAGGAGTTAAAATTAAAATTTTGCCCACCCTGTATACTTAGGTCTATTTTATCTTTGTGCTAAGCGAGAAAAGGAATGAATGAATAACAAAAAAAAATTGTTGGTCTGATATTAGCTTTTGAACTCTACTGAGGCCGAAAGACGAATATTTTGTCATTTATACAGTTACATTCGTTGCATTTTACAGCACGCTTACTATACGACATGTTAAAGTATTCGTGATCCGACCTCTGAACATCATCGCTCGTGTTTTAACTCCGAGGAAGTATACACGCATAAAATGTTCAATGTCGGCGCAATAGGCACGGTGCGTCGAGTTTTGGTGCGGACATTTTTTTCCCACGATGATTTCCATCAATAGATTTTCAATTTGTCCACATTTCTGAGTTCTGCAGTGATAACTTGGCCAGACAGCCTTGTTGACTTGTTCTTTATGTATGGTTATGACGACGATACATGTCAAACCTCCCTCTCGCTCGCACTATTCAACATTTTTGAAGATATAAAATCACTGAATGTAGTTATGCAAAATCGCAAACTTTCACGGCCTAGAAAATAACAATACAAAGGTTCAGCAACGTGGGTAGAGAATAAATCAGTCAGTGTCCGACCTCGGTGTTTTATTGAACGCTTCATTGGCGACGAATCGACGAAATTACGCGTATATTCCGGTTTTTATGCAGTGACTGCCTATGAAAAGTGTGTAAGAAATTCCGATTGGCAATTATACTTAATGCAAACTTACGTTTCCAGAAACCCGCGGTGACGAAGGCGAGTCATCGAGCTTGAAGCGCATGCGCGAAGTGGTGCTATTGACTGATGATCGTAACTTGCGCGTCAAAGCGCTGGCGGCTGAATTGCCGACGCGTGACTTGCCTTCCTTCGTACAGTGGGCAGGTTTAGGTCGTGACGATGCCACTACGGTGAGTCTTTACCTTACGCATAATATCCGCTAATAGTCGTTTCTATTCAATCAGATAGAATTACTTAAACATTTAAATAGTAGTTTAGCGAGTTTACATCGAATACATACAAGTGTGCTTAATCATTTATGGTTATTAGTTTTTATACCGTCTCCAAGTGAAAACTGTCTAAAATCGTCCGAGCGTCGCATCGTCAACATACTTAGACTCTTAAATATTAGACCTTATGTCGTTTGAAAAGTCTCGGCTCTGCGTTATAGGCAGCATGCGCCGAGTTTTGGTGCGGATATTCTTTTTCACGTTTTGTTGGGTTCACAATCTCAATGTTTTATCTCATTTCGTGTCTACTTGTATTACTAGACGTAAGCCTGCTGTGATTTGGGACGTAAATAATAACTTTGTAGGATTGGTCATCATCATATTGGTGACGGTTGCTGCTTTTCCCCCTATTATTGTTTACCATGCTAGAAACCATCGCCATCGGCGCGCAATTTAATTATGTTTTCATATATATTTTTGTTCCAGGATAAGAATGCCCCATCGACAGACGTCACTAGCCGTCAAGGATAGTCTGAGGGTAGGAAGAGAAAAGCATTACCGCTCATTCTCACCATTTTCATATTGCGATGCAACTATATGCGAAACGTCAGTGCTTTTAACTAAATATCGCATCATCCGGTCGAGCATATTTCACGCTGAACCGGGGCCGTACACGAAAGCACCTCATTATAGCATAGGAATTGAATAGATTAAGAGTAATTACACCAATATACGGTCGGAATATTGATTTCGTTAAGAGCTCCCTGGATTCCACCTCTGTGTTCCTGAAAAAAACATGATTAATGATGATTTTTTTACGTATTTTCGGTTAAAGGAAGGAATTTCATTGGAATAGCTTAGCCGTGTTTGGTATATTACTATCGAATTTAAAACTAGTTCTATTCCAATGATAATGCGACTTTATTTGTAAGTTCTGAAGGCGTTAGTTCGCCAACGCACTAGCTGGCGGAAAAACGATTGCTTAGCCTAACCATAGATTTTTGACAACTGTTTTCGTATTTATCTGCCACGATTGCCAATATGGTATCATCTAAACATACGTTCTAAGTGTTGGCGAATTAAAGCCTGATAATTATTTAGTTTAGGTGATATCAGTGTTGCTGAGCTTTTATTTTTATTTACATTTTGTAATATACATACTAAGTATATCTTTTATTTTTGTAGCTAGGTTATAGTAATGAAATTGTAATTACGAATCTATAGTCAAGTACAGGTTGCATGGTCTCAGTTCATTTACACTATTGACTATTTTATGAGTAATGAATTTATAATGTCTTTGCACGTTTAATATTCAAATTATTCTTAACTTTTAGACATTAGTTAAATTTTAGACTTTAGAGTTTTTTTCAAAAGTACATTTAGCGTGTGTTTCACGTGTGTGGTGGCACGTTGCTCGTGCCATTCTCTCGCTGATGATGTGTGCGGTGATTGCTAGACGCTAGCTTTTTTGTTAGAATATTTTTGAAAATTAAGCCTCTATTAACTTTTTAAAAAAGCAGTCTTCATATTAAATGAATTTGTAGACATTATTTGGTAAATAACCATAGTACAAAGTATCATTGTTATGTATCAATCTAATCAAGTTTCTACGAACTATTAATAATCACTTTTACAGAAATTCTCTTAATTTTTTATCGGCATCGATATACAGAATGTCGCTGTAATGGCGACATTAAATGAACACACGGGTAGTGCTACTTGTCAGTAATTATAAAAAATTAATCCTAAAGCTAAAGTCCATTTTTAATTTTTTTTTTCATACAACAATAAATCCCAAATAAGGTAAAAAAAAAATTGAATCATGCTGTGTACCATACGCGCGCTTTTAAACAAAAGCGCGCGACGTTGGCAATGATAAGTAGCCCTTACGCAGCATGATTATTTTTTTATTTTACTTTATTTGTGATAAAATTTGTTTGAAAAATACAATTTTGAAAAATGAACTAGCTTTAGGATTTTATGATTACTGACAAGTAGCACTACCCGTGTGTTCATTTAATGTCGTCATTGCTGCGCCATCCTGAAGATAAAATAAATACTGATTGTTATTATACCGGGCTAATTTTAGGTCCGCGTCTAACCGGTGCCCATGTTATTTTTATCTGTAACCTTACTATTACGTAAGTTATCGAAGTGCTTTAACCCCTTATATATTTATATATTACGTCCGGCACTTTGGAACACACTTTGATAATAAACCAACTGGGCGCCGAATCGAAACTGACCAAAACTTAACCCGGTATGTTTTTATGAATGCTTATAAACAATGTTTGTGGTTTTCGTTTAAACGAAACACGATTATAAATTTTATTAAAAGGAATATTTGGCATGCGTCTTATTAACTTACCTGGTTAACCAGCATTGAAATAATTTACCACAATACCAAGGTTAAAACTACTTAGAGCTGTATTAAGCAGTTGGAACATTGTTTTGAGCTTCTACTATAATACTTGTACCTATTGTTAAAGCAGATTTATTACAAAGTAATCAAATACACCTTTATGAATTAGGTAACCCTATCTACCTATATTGACAATCTTTGTAGATATTAAAAATATTGTATAAAAACAAATTAAGAATAACTAGTTAAAAATGTAATACTTAATTTTTTTTCATTTTTGGAACTTTGACGCTGTTTCTTTTAATCATGACGTTTTGAATAAAGATTGGATTATTTCGAATTTAACTCACATTTCATTTACAACACCTACCAATATAAATAAAGTACCTACGTTTAAAAAATCTATATAAAATACGGTTGAAAGAATGCAAGAAACTTCGTTAAATTTATGTTCGACACGCTTTGCCGGTCACGCCGATAATTTAATAACGTTCTGTGATTCTAAAATTGATTGCTGTGAAATATCAGTATTATTTACACTAAATAATACATACTAAGAACGCCAGATTAGCCTTGTATCTTACCTTGTATACAAACTGGATACAATGATGCTCGTGAACGTTAGGATTAGTAAGATGATTAAATCGGCGAGTAATCATTCATTAGATGTGTGGATAATCCTGTCTGTAGGTAATGAGGTAAAGGTTGCGCTTTGGAGAAGCTACAGTGAAGTTGTGGATTACAAGTATCCATTCAATTCTGTACCTATAAGTTAGAAATTCCAAAGTTTGTGTTGTTTCTTAAGCAATAGCAATTGGCAAGGTTCCGAGGTGAAGCTAGGCGCGCCCGCGCCGGTGCCTTGGGTGCCGCGGTTATAAAAGCACCGTTATTCTTATTTACCGTGCACAACTTGCTCCAACTGGGCGCTGCGTTAACTATAATCGAAAATAAAAGTAGGTACCCATCTCAGTGGTAAATGCACAAGCTGCCATGAATGCGCAGGATCATTAAATGTAATTAATCCTGCACCCATACTGTCTGAATTTATGATTATTTTATTGTAATAGACTTTCAATAGGTATTTATATTTTTTATGGGAGTATTAAATAAATGAATTCTACCTTTTTAATGTTCGAGCGAAACATTAATTAATTACTAGGTAATACGTATCAAAATAGTAAATAATTAATAATAATACGTACCTTCATCTTCGAGCAAAATAAGATACGTACATACTTAATTTATAGGAACTTACTAGAAAATAAAACATAGGTAGGTTCGTCGGTAACGAATCAGAATATTAGGTAGGTACTTAGGTACTCAATTTATTTGCGACCATCCCCTTGAGTTGCGTAAACAATTAGTTCAGTGTTTTAGGTAGTCGGGCCGCCTGCGCCTGGGCTTTTATGTGAGCCAAGTTATCAAAGACTACAGTATTTATAATTAAATGCTGGCATTAGTCCCGTAAATGTAAATCTCGTAAAATGAGACTTGAGGATAACACCAAGGCATAAGCAGTAAGATATAACTGTAAACCAATCTTCAAATTTCATTGACTCACGCGTGACGTTGCGGAAAAACCTTAAAAGATATTTAACAAGACATTTACAAGGATTTTGTACTAAATTTATCTTGTCTACTGTGGAACTTGCGAGCACAAACTTTTTTGCAACAATGAATATACCACTCCAGTATAAACATCTTAGAAATAAAAAAAACATCGTAAAGTAAAGTGAAGTAAAGTCCATCAACTATACCTACATTCCAATCTAAACCATACAACTAAGCGCGCGCCAACCTTTATAATCGAAAATCATAGTAAAACCAGTGTAAAGGCCTAATATTCGATAATACCCAACTTGTTATTCAATCAGTATTATTATACATTGAGTTCTCAAACATCATATTTTATTATTTTAACTTGTTCCCTATCCCGAACAAATCGAAATCATAGTAAAACCAGTGTAAAGGCCTAATATTCGATAATACCCAACTTGTTATTCAATCAGTATTATTATACATTGAGTTCTCAAACATCATATTTTATTATTTTAACTTGTTCCCTATCCCGAACAAATCGAAATCATAGTAAAACCAGTGTAAAGGCCTAATATTCGATAATACCCAACTTGTTATTCAATCAGTATTATTATACATTGAGTTCTCAAACATCATATTTTATTATTTTAACTTGTTCCCTATCCCGAACAAATCGAAATCATAGTAAAACCAGTGTAAAGGCCTAATATTCGATAATACCCAACTTGTTATTCAATCAGTATTATTATACATTGAGTTCACAAACATCATATTTTATTATTTTAACTTGTTCCCTATCCCGAACAAATCGATCGTAAAGTAACGACTTTACTTTGTTTTTATTTTTAAGATTAATACGTACCTCTACATTCTGAAAATACAGCCTTATTTATTGGCTAATTATTACATCAGAAGTACCTACTGTACTTCAGTTAGTATACCTAAGTAGAAATAAGGTTTGAGGTCGCATTAAAGATAGTAATACCTACCTACATTCGAATACACAATAAATAACTGTGTTTTAATAATTATTATGGGTACTTAATTAATTATCATTCGTACTATTATCATAAAGGCGAATGTTTGTGAACCTGGATTAACTTATTGGCTACACTTTATCGGGGCACCACGCGAGCGAATTCGCGAGTGGAAGCTGGCAAAAGTATACAGGGTGGGGCAAAATTTTACCTCATTAAGGGCAGCTACCTTTTCGTTTATAGTTTAAGGTTCTGTTCTGAGAAAACGATAGGTTTATTTAGAAGGAATAAACAATTGTATTTTTGGATAATTGAAAAAATATACAGTCAGCCAAGAAAATGACATATGTAAAAATAACAACTTGGTCTCAATTTCTCTAACAACAGGATCACTTTACTTTCAACAAGTACCTTACCAAATGAAATCGTAGATTATGCGAAAATAAAAAAAAAGTTTTCCTTACAATTTCTATGAAACGTCATTAAGTAATAAAGGTAGCTGCCATTAATGAGGTAAAAATTTTCCCCATCTTGTATAGCCCGATAAGGAAAGGTGTCGTCTTCGGGTTCGATAGAGGAAGCGATGACAATCTCGACCCCTTCGCTAGAGAATAGTGTGAGTTAGTGAAGGAGAGGAAGTTTTAAAAGGATTTTGGAGGGAGACCTCCAGCTGTGGGTAATTAAAAATGCCCATCTAACAGCCGCAACAAAGTATAGTTCACATTCGTTTATAGACTTCGTTTCAACGAGTATTATGTTCTTTTTCTTCGTATAAGGTGGTATTAGCTATAAACATCATAACATGTCTTCCGAAGCAAGGATCTCTATGCCAGAAAATAGTTTACCATCCAAAGCTATGATTTCTAGGTTACTTTTCCAATTATGTGAATAGTATGTAGTGTCTGAGCATTTTAAATTGTAGATACTTATTATAAGTATTCTACATGAGGACCTAGATTGCTACTCTTTAGAAATCGTAGGATAATTTACTGGTATTGATAAATATTTGTGATAATTTCAGTAGCTCATGTGAGAATTCAGGAGAGTTCACAACAGCTGCATACATTCCATCCAGGGCCACTGTCAGTAGGTTCTTCACCCATATCTAATTCCAACCATAAAAATGTTATTAGCTTCAATCAGGACTCGAGATTACTCACCAAGCATTGGAAGAGGAGGGTTTTATGTTCCTGTAGGTATGTGATAGGTATTGGCATCATCATCAGAGGTGCTACACTCGTGAGTGGGTGGGCTTGAATTCAACTTTTCCCGTCTGTTATATGTTACTAGTTTCCGCCTGCGGCTTCGCGTGCGTGAAATTTAAATAAAGCCTAGCCTATGTGTTAATCCAGGTCATAATCTACATATTCCAAGTTTCATCAAAATCCTTTCAGTAGTTTTTTGCGTAAAAGAGTAACAAACATCCATACATCACAAACTTTCTCGTTTATAATATTAAGTAAGATACTCGCTGATCTAGCGCACTTCGTACCGCCTCAGAATCAATAAATGTTGTTTAACATTAGCTGAATTAAATCCAGTTTTTTATTATGATACTACGATCTTGTGACTTACAGCGCACAAGGCGTTACCACTCTCACTTTCACTCATGCTTCAACCGCTCTAGCTCCCGCTCCCGCTCCCGTTCCCGATCCCGTTTGTTGTTTACGTTTCATCGAAATCAGTCAATCCGTTCTCGAGATATAATAAAAAAACCATACAAAATATATGGGAAAATGATGTTTCTTAATTTTTTTCTTTAATGTTTTTTATGGTTCCGTACCCAAAGGTTAAGAACGGGACCCTATTACTAAGACTTCACTGTCCGACTGTAAGTCTATATGTTTGTCTGTCTATCACTAGGCGGCTGTAACCGTGATAGCTAGACAGTTAAAATTTTCACATATTATGTATTTCTGTTACCGCTATTACAACAAATACTAACAAATATTTATTTTAAACAAACCCGCCTGCATAGACCTGTTGTTTTTAGTACTTAGGCCGTATTTTTTAAACCGATCTCACTCAGAGTGCAAGCTTGAGAGGTATCGCTACAATTATTTCTATGGATGTGTCATTTTGAAAATACTTCATCGTATCAGAGATAAGATCGTCCCCACCAAACAATATTTTCTTTGGATTAAATGGCTTGTTTACCTCATGATAATATATAATGTAAATGAAATGATTATGTATTTTAACTTAAATTTTATATTTTAGGTACATTACCAACAGTAAATACATTTTTAGGCAAGTTTGAATAACAAACACGTTATTATTTTAAAATTAACGCAGTGTGTTTTATAAACAAAATAAATTAGGTATACCTAAGCAAATTAATTATATTATTATTTATCTACATAATTGTGACAAAAAGTACCTATTACTAATAAGTAAATTATTAATTAGTATTAGTTAATAAGTAAATAATTAGGAATAGGTACTTTTTGTAACAATAATTATTGATACATCCAGTGAGAGACGGCAGCGGGAAAATGTATTTTCTGAAGATTTTCTTTGAGAATGTTTTGACTACCTACCTATCTAATATCTATGAAACAGAGTTTTTTGCATTCTACTTGCTTGCTCATATCAGCAGCCTCCGAGGAGATTAGTTCTTATTTCAAATTAGTAAATAATTTTTGGTAAGTTCTTTATAGTAAAACTTATTCAGCCCTTTCCAGCCCTTTCTGCCTTTGGAAAGAATTCAGCTCAATATTTAAACCAAAACCGATTTAGGTCTCAGTCCTACATTCTGTGAGTGGGCAACTGTAGGAATTCACATAAGCAGAAGAGAACGAATGTATAAGTTTTACAGTGAAAAAAGTATAATTTTAGTGAAGAGTTCAAAGATAAAGTTAAAATTTACTCAAAAAAATTTAAAAATGTTTGTCGTGCCGCTAAAGCAAATTATATTAGTTCAAAGTAGTATAGTATAAAAAATAGTAGAAATAAAATTAAAACCACCTGGAAAATAATTAACAGTGAGACTGGAAAAGTCAAACATAACAATAAGCAGTACAAATTAAATATTGGCAATACCATAATTGAAAAAAATGATGGTATTGCCAAAGCATTTGAATCTTTTTTTACAGACATTCCAGTCTCTACGACTACTACGACATTACGACGTAATGATATTATAAAAAACATTCAAACAAATAAATGTCATAAAGACTACAGATCTCTGGGACATTTCTGTTAGCGTTGTAACATCTTTGATTGGCATTAACGCACCAGAACTAGGGTTTATATTAAACGAATGTATTGACTGTGGTGAGTTCCCTGATCTAATGAAACATAGTAAAATAACGCCTCTATTCAAATCTGGTAGTAGTTCTGACCCTACTAACTTTAGACTGATAACAGTACGGCCAACATTTAGTAAAATTTTTGAAAAACTAATTCTTAGTCAGCTTCAACGCCATTTTAACTTTAACAACTTACTTAATGGCAAACAATTTGGATTTACGCGGGGCAGATCAACAACTGATGCCGGTGTCGAGTTATTATCACATATTTACGATGCCAGGGAGGACTCACGTGCTTTAGGCATCTTTTGTGATTTGTCCAAGGCCTTTGACTGCGTACACCATGAAATATTAATCAGGAGTCGACGTAAATGGAAAATGCTCTGCAAGATCTGTGGTAAAGATGGGTGTACCTTAAGGGTCAATACTTGGCCCATTGCTATTTTTATTTTACATCAACGACTTACCTCAACTTGTGAGGGACAACCACGAAATTGTATTGTTTGCAGAAGACACGTCTCTTTTATTTAAACTAAAGCGACAGCAGACCAATTTTGACGTTGAACATTTTGAACAATGCAATAGCGAAAATTGTTAACTGGTTCGATGTAAACAATTTATTACTGAACGGAAATAAAACAAAATGTATAAGATATATTTTACCAAATGTTAAAAAAGTTAAACCTTACATTAAAATAAAAGATGAAGATTTAAATCTTGTGGATAGCACTGTATTCTTAGGCATAAACTTAGATGATAAACTTCAATGGGGCGCTCACATAGATAGAGAATCCGTCAACTTACTGACGTAGAAACGGCTATACTGGTTTATTTTAGCTACTTCCACAGCATTATGTCGTACGGCATTTTGTCGTGGGGGAATGCAGCAGATATCAACACCATATTTGTGTTGCAGAAGAGGGCTGTTCGTGCAATTTATAATATGGACCCCAGAGAATCACTTAGAACTAAGTTTAAAGATATAACTATATACTATAACTATATATTATGACAGTTCCATGCCAATATATATATGAAAACTTAATGTATGTCCGAAAAAATATCAAATTGTATAGAAAAATAGCGACAATCGTAATGTTAACACTAGAAATAAAGATAAACTAGCTGTTCCTACTGTAAGGCTCCATAAAGTTAATAAACCTTTTAAAGGGCAATGTGTACGATTTATTAACAGAATCCCAAATGATATGCTTAATTTATCTGTAAATAAATTCATAAATGTTGTTAAACTTAACCTCTGTAATAAAGCATATTATAAAATTTCTGATTATTTAGATGACAAAAAAGCTTGGGATGAAACTGTCTCCAACTCAAAAACAATGTAATAGTTATTAATAAACTTTGTAAAAAACAAGACTTTAAAAATATATAAGCCAAGCAGAGTTTCTTGCCAATTCTTCTCTGTTTGGTCGGGTTACGAATTGGTGTAAATTTAAATTAAAAAATTGACGTTTCAAAGTGTGCTGTATGTGCTTATTGAATAAACTTTTGATTTTGATTTTGATTTTGGAAGCTCTGTAGCCTCCAAGAAGGTTAGTTCGTATTAGTAAATTATTGGGTGTGCTTTATAAGGTATGTATCGATTTGGAACTCTATTCAAATCTTAATACCAATTTAGTTTGAGAGAAATTGAAAGTGGCTTCTCACAGAATCTAGATGATTCAACCTTAGAATTAACTTAGTTTTGTTGCTATATGTAGGTATAACATTCCGTATGTATTATTGTATGTATGAATTATTTACCTAACCACTAATGAAATCGGATCCGCTGCCTCCTAGTTCGAATTTCGAATTACTAAATACTTTTTGGTATGATAATGATCTTTATTGTATAACTTATTCTGCCTTTGGAAAATCTCTGAGATAAAATTAGAAATCAATCAGTATTTTATACCATTTCAGTAACCACTAGTACGAGTTGCTAAATACGGAAACGTTCATAGTTTTCGCTGCAAGCAGATTACATTACCAACGTTGTTCGATCAGTTTCAATTTAAAACCAGTTGTGTCATTTCCAAAAAAACGTATACTTATTATAATTGAGCTCAAAAACTTAAACTATGAACGTTTCCGTATTGCGCAAGTCGTACTAGGGGTACAATTCAGCGTAAAATGAAAATGCTATCTTGCAGTCGCCATATTGGATTTTTAGACACTTCATATGATCTACATGTCAATCACCTTCGATCAACTATACAAAGGATTTTGCACTATCCGCCCAAAGCGGCTTGTCTAAAACTCCGCCAAAACGCATCGGAGCAGCAGTTTTCATATAGTCGGCTTACTTAGATTTTAGATTTAGATTTTAGATTTTAGACTTTCTTATCGACTTTATTATAGAGGCGATATTTGTGTGACGTACTTTTGAAAAATGATAGCTAGCATTATATGCCACTTTTTTCAGTGCATACAGCGCGCGATATCCTTTCTATAGTTGATCGAAGCAAATCACACCTAATTTGTGGAAATCGATCAGTTTATAAAACCTTTTTGATTTTTTTTTTTACAGTTATATTAGACATTTAATATAGCATAAGTCACCCTCGTGATCTAGACGAATCTAATGACACCTCATTAGTTAAAATCCGTCCAGCCGTTTGGGCTACAGCGACCGACAAAAAATATTACAAACATATATATACCCTAAAAATATAAACTACTGAAGATGACTTCAGTCAGGTAAAACTAGAATAAAATAAATATTTAAGGGGGGCTCCCATACAACAAACGTGATTTTTTGCCGTTTTTTGCTCGGTATTATTGACGGCAACAGGTAGACGCTTGAAATATTCGGAATATTTGGTTAGAATAGACGTTTAGTCTTAATTTTTTTTATAAAAAACCCATGATCATCCGTCGGGGGCTGCCATCACTATTTAAAAAAAAAATTTAAATTTTGGTTTTAAAATTTCCTGCTATATAAAAATATGTATTATGATCAACTTTTAAAGGTCACCCCATACGCTAAAAAATCTCCAATTATTCACGTTACTATAAAACTGCAAAACTAGTTCATTTAATAGAAGATGACGGATCCTGACGGATATTCTTGGGTTTTCTTCTTAAGTTTATAGGTACATTTATTTTTTAAGTCAGGATTTATTTTTATTATGTTTAATTACTTTATCCTTTTTCAATTAATTTTTAACCGCCGTGGGTTTTTTTTTAAAGTATTGCGCTATTTATCGGTTTAGTATGATATGACTATAAGGTGGCCGGTGCGACCAATTCGCAATTGGACTAATTCTCGATTGGATTTGATCTCGATTAGACTAGATCGTTATTTGCACAAATCTTTATTGGACTAGATAGCATTATGACTACTCAGTGTATTGTTTTGAAAGGGTACAGTTGTGTTCAAAATAATCCCATGAAGAAAACACGGCACGCATTAAAAGTACCGTCTCCAAAAAAACTTCTCAAGTCGCCGGGCGTCCACTAGTTTGATTGAATAAGTAAAAAATATGAGCAAACACTTAAATCAAAGAACTAGGAAATCATCTGTTACCTTCACTGTAAACTGCAATTTACTCATTTATTAAGAACGGAAAAACAACTTATTTACTTGATATAATGTTGTTACTTAACTCTAACTAAAATAATATAGGAGCTACCTACTAAATTAGCAATAGGTACTAAAATACAAGTCTAAAAGTTCCACCGGTTGGAAGCTAAAACTTTTTTAAAGATCCATCCTCTCTTCATCTTCTGAGAATGGATCTTGCTATTAATGATGCTTTTATATTACACATCTTCATCATTGTTGAACTATGAAGAACTATGAGTATGAATGACTAGAAGAAGTATGGTGCCTTCATGAACAATGTAATACCTAGCTTATATTACTCACCTCACATAATCCAGAGCTTTTTGCGTTGAGATCAAACCCTTGTTGGAGGAGGACGTCATTGTGTTGACATCAGCATAGACCATTATATGAATAGTATCCGGCTCGTCCGCACGATAGTCCCGAGATAGATTATGAATCATCGCTTTATTATTTTAGGGTTCAATCTATAAGGTCTTGACCCTCAGCTGGCTCACGTTTCTTCGTAGAACCATTAATAAATAAAACATCTTTGTAAAAACTTTATGCAAAGATTTTTCATTGATAGGTAGGCAAGTAGGTTTACTTTAATTATTATAGAAATAAATACGCTCGACAAACACTTCCGCTTCGTGTAAAAGTGTTCTTAATTATCTACCTATTTCTTCATATGAATTAAATTCAACTTTTACCAAATACCTACGAGGAATGAATTATTCAGAAAAAACTTTTGATTATGACAAATTAAAATACAATATAGGTATGACGTATGTAGTTCAACTCCATTCATCACTTCTTAAAAAGTAGCTACTCACTGCTAATCTAAAACGCAACTCGTTTGTTCGTTCACTGATGATTTCCGTGGATTAGGTACACTTCATAGAATCGGTATGATAGAATTTGATCTGTTAGGGATATTAATTTTAGTCGATGATTGAGTTTTTTCTAAGGTAATCAAATCAATGAGTCGTGCTTTAGGATGGGGCGGGTTAGCTCATCGCTAAGCATTTTGGTGGTTTTTGTGACCAAGTCGTTCTGAGGAAGGACTCAGTAGACACGATTGTTAAAAAACAAATGACGACATGAGCTCTTCTTGCTTTTATCGGCAAATAAATATACATACGTAAATGATTAGTATGTATTTATCTGTTTTTCAGTAGCGATGCAGCTTAGTTTTTGCTTATTCTGTAAAATAAACGCAAAGGTTGTTTGTTTGCACGAGTAAATAATGATATTATGTGCTTGTCTTAATAAAGTATTTATCTAGCTATTTAATAATCACTTTATTTAGTTAAAATCCCTAGTTGTCCCTTTAAGTTTGCGGATAGACGTAGGATCTCTCTGTGTATTCTATCGTCTATATTTTGGGGAGTGTTCTGAGGAATTGTTTAATCTGGTGCCGGCGGCCGCTTTCCGCCATCGCACCACACGCCGCAAAACCAAATTTTATCCGCACCACCTGGATGGTTGGTTTCGCTTTGCACGGTCTTTCCTGCCACGTACGTGCAAGTTGTGGAACGAACTCCCTCCTGCGGTTTTCCCTCAGAGCTACGACATGGGGTCCTTCAAAAGGCGGGTATTTCATTTCCTCAAGGGCCGGCAGCGCCTCAGTATCGCCTCTGGTGATGCAGGTGTCCATGGGCGACGGTGACTACTTTCCATCAGGTGGCCCGTCTGTTCGTCTGTCAGCTTTGGCATAAAAAAAAAAAATTTTATTTTTTGTGATGCGAGTTAGGGATATCGTAGCAGAAGTGCTACGCGCGTGCGCTCATTTTCATACATTAGACATCAACGAGTCACAGTGCGTAGTACGTACCTACCTATCCAACCAAAAAGCAATCTCTCTTTACGTATAGTATGCTCCAGGATTTCGTTTTTTTTTTTTGATATTTTTATTCAAGTACTTAACTTATTGCACGATACGCTCCAGGATTTCAAAAAGTTTTTTTTAAATATTTTTATTCAGTAACTAGGTAACTTATTCCGACGGAAAGAGGTATTTTTTGAAGGCTTTCTCCTCATTGAAGAATGAATATAAATAAATAAATAATGCTAGACGTTATCACATAGCATCATGTAGCCCTAAACTAAGTAGAGCTTGTATTATGGGAACCACATGATTGATATACTACACATATACAGGTTTTTTTGTAATAGCACCCAGACCCGAGACAAATATCTGCAGAACATGCAAACATTTGTCCCGCGGTGGGAATCTAACCTGCAACCTTCTGCGCTCAGGCGAACCTTCGCCCACTGCGCCACAGAGGCCGTCTGTGTCATTCATCAACCTTTTGTCTTTAAAATTTAAACACAAAAATGTCAACCTATTTATTTAGTCAATGAACAAAATTAATTGTGTTAAGCTGTTTTGAAACAATTGCTGAAAAACTGTTACAATTTTTAAACGACTAAATTTGGCATGATTTTTCATTTAAATGTCAGCAAAGAACTTCAAATGGAGAGAAAATTTTTGGAAGCAATTGCCTTATTTTGAGATAATATAGAAAATAATGATTATTTTTATTGATTATGGTGCAGTGTCAACATCATGCCACGCACTTTTTTTCTTGTTTTCCTCGCGTATCCCTTACATCTCGTTTGTCACTCAATCAACTCTTACCGTCGCTATAAGTTAATTTTTATCAGTACATATTTATACATTATAATTCAGCAAGAGAATTCATTTAAATATTTCATACTAATAGCCAGCCTAATTTTTTTCTGTGAATTTTGTATTTTGTGTTATTGATATACAATTGAGTAATATGTATTCAATGTTGCAGGGACGTGATTCGACTGCGCACCAGTAGAATTCAGACTTTACTGTGCAGTAGGCTCGACGCATTTTCCCCCAGTCATGTCCAACCACTCATTAATGAGCTTAGTTATAAAATAACCTGAGGGCTCTTAACTGCCATCCAGTGAGATTGCTTTTCGTGGTCGGCGTCTATTAATAGTTATTTATAGGCAAAACAAAAAGAACATGGTGCAGTTCGTGATGGATGTCCGAAGACAATGCGTCATACTCGTGCATCATGCACCTAAGAATTACTAAATTCTGATAAACGAGATAGCTTCTTTAATTTAGCAAAATACCTAATGATTGAAGTAAATAGTAGCTTAACGGATCATACATATCTACTTGGAAAAGTGTATAGGTAGGTATATCATAAGTTTCAACATTCATATTCTTTGTACTTAGTTATTAATTAAAATCGACGCAGTTAACGATCTATCCGATGGGTCTGTCGATAAAGATAACGGTGCCTGCACTTCATATTATTTTGTTAAAATTATAGGGTTCCCGTATGCTCGAGCGCAAACGTTATTTTACGTTTCGTTACCACTGACTACTTAAATTTCTTTTTGATATATGAATTGGTTAAAACATGTATTTTATTTAACATTTTATTTTTTATTTATGACAGAACCACCTACATTAATAAATATAGATAACCATTTGGGTTAAGTTACGATGGTAACTGTATATATTGTATGAATATAATACAATAAGTTAGTTGGTTGCTTTTTATTATTTGTTTGGTAAAACTTTGATTTCCACTTATGACTACCTACCAAACGTTAATGCGAAATCAAAGTTTTGCAAATCAAATTCACAGCTTCAGTAGACAATGAAGATGTGAAACTGTAGAACCCAGTTACTATACAAATTTTATGTATATTCTTCAAAAATATAGTAGGCATTTCCGATATCCGTTTAGATAGCAAATTGAGTGAAGTTTTATGAAATTGGTTCAATTTGCATATTGTTTACCGTTTATGTTATTTCAGATTTTATGGACTATCAATCAAAGATAACGGTTGTGTCTAATTAGCAATAACGACAACAGTTATTTTTTTATGTGCCCTGGAATTTGGCGCTCCGTCCTGTACTCAATTACTGTACTTAACTACTTATTTACTTGTACTCTTGGTCATGATAATGATTCAAATTTCCATCTCGTTTATTAAAAATTAATGAATTGTTGGTTATGATCAGTTATTTAGTATTTATTTTACTTATAAACGAGGTGTCCCAAATTATTTAATTATGTAAAATAAAACTATTTTGTTACTGCCTGAAAGTGGGTGATAATCTATCCATAAAAAATACAATTAATAAGATTTTCAGTTTGAAAATCTACTTACTTTTTATCAATTAGAAAAGAAAGATAAAAAAAACAAATTTTCAGTACCTAAACTATGTATCACAGCAAAGATAAAATAAGCATTTTGAATACGAAAACACTTAAAAGAAAAAAGGTACCCTCTTTACCTATAAAATGATACCTAGTGGTTTGGCCCGAACTAAGATTTCATGAGGTAGGTACCTATCTACCGACATTAAATACATAAAATTGATTAATATCTGTATAGTTTTTGGAATAATGAAATAATTATACATTGTGTGCAAGGCATTGTGATAGGTAATGCTTACCACTTAACATCAGGTGGGCCATAAGCTTGTTCCATCATTAGATAACATAAATAATTAACCCTATTTCGGATCCCAATATTTTAGCAGCCCCTAGCTCATTTTGCTTATCTACTAGTATTTCTTGCAAGCACAACCGGATCGACTTACAAAACTTGCTGATACGATCAAGTCAACCAACGGTTCGAAAGTTATGCTCAAACAAACATTCATACAAACATATATATATATATATATATATATAATATATATAATCTGCGCCTCAGTTGTCTTTGAAATCTTCGTACAGTCTCCCCTACCTTACTACAAATAAATAAAAATGAAAGTCTGGTCGTCCAATGTAAATTTAGTTTCAGGAAATGGTTTATGTGATACATGCATGCTTTGCTACCTTGAGATGCTTTTATGTACGCTTTAATAACTTTGCGGTATTTCAGTCAGTAGAGGTTACCACGTTGTACTTATAAACCTAAGTAGGTAAAGAACTGCCTCCCGCAGAAAAAGAAAACCTTATTACAAAGTATCATCGGTCAACCAATGACAAACCGGTAGAGCCAATCTCAGGAGTAGATTAGTAATTGATAGCATCCGTAAGTAGAAAAGCAACAAAAAGTCGAGTGTTATGTAAAATCGATTAGCGAAGCGCAAGCGCACCCATGATGACAAATTAGCTAATGCACTAGACGTGAGAGAACGCTAATGACAAAGAACAGCAAAAGTAATGTTGGTTTACATGACGCTGTTGTATGCTACAGTACCACATTACTTATATTTTATATATGTATATATAGTGTTAATAGAAATGAAATTGATTATGATGATGATGATTTGAAAATTATGTGAATGCTGTTTTTCTTTACATCAAATATAAAATATAGTTTTCCTTACGTGGATCCGATATCTCCAATATTTCCGGTACTTTCCCTCCATTGAATGTAATTGGACTATTCTGTATATAGTTATACCACCCAAACTTTGTCTTCTTCGTATGAACACTTGTATAGTTTGACATATATGTATTTTTTTAGATACCTACATGATAAGTTAAGCTTGTAAATATTGGTTTGTCTAAAGATTTGTCATTAATATTGGATTAAGTTCTTCCAAAAGTTCGAGATTAGTTTAGTTTAGTATAGTGGAACGCAGTGGTGGCATGTAGCCCCGCTGTAGGTACCCTTGAACCTAAAGTGGCAGCTCTCGGCCGCCTTGCCAATGACCCCAGGCAGGCGCCCGCCGCGCCTCGGCCCAGCTCGCTCGCTAATTGTTATGTAACAGAGAAAAGTTACGTGCATCGCACCCGAATATCTGATACATGCCAATTTTACATCGGTCTACCGACAAAAACACTTAATTGGCCTCCGAAATCCCCACAACTGCGGTATTGGGGTACGCAAACAGGTTCGGAATGCGAATGCAGCTTCTTGCCAATCCCGAAGGGAAGGTAGAGTCACTGAACTTGCACGTCGCATGCTACATCTCGCTCCTTACTTCATAGTTCTTGTGATTGTAAAATCATTCTTTGAGAGATGCTGTTATTACTAGTCCGGGATATAGGAATGTGTAGGCAAGGCACGATTTACGACGAGCTTTCAAGGTATCCAAGTATAATATCGTCATTAATTCATTATGAGGATAAGCTTGATACGATTATATTTTTTGGTTGTATTATATTAATAATCATTTATTTTTGCAAGTTCTATAAATCTTTTTAGAGGAAGTTCTCAAGATGCGGCCGCGCTCAGATAAATTATGGGGAACTTGAACCTCTCCTTCCTCTGATTAATCCCTAGATTAGCTACCAATACCTATCTAAATACTAAGGAGATTTAAGAAACATAATCACGTGTCCACTGGAGGTGTTTAAGGTCTTCAACGGACACTTTAAAAGGAGGAAAGGTAGCGTAATAAGTTTATTAATAAAACAAGTCATATTATTACGCTAATAAAAATATAAATGGTTTTTCTGGATCTAAAATAATGAACTGTGCTTATTAACGGTTTTGATATAGATCCACTGCTGCAATGGATCTATCAATGTTACATGCATTACAACTACATGTACAACTGTGTGTACTTTCTGAACTTCTTTTTGCACCTTCACTACCTACATACTTACTACTTTACTTCATACTTAGCTAAGAAACCTGGCATGCAAATGTTGAATGTTCGGTAGGAAACATGATTAGATATATTAAAAAGGCCGTTTAAAAGTAATACCATAATGACAGTTAAACTGTGCAAATAAAATAATATTATTCAGAAAGTTTGTAAGTTTAAATAATTATATGTACACCTAACCTACCGATAAATTCGAACGTTTTTCAAAAAAATAAGCCATAAAAAAACATTCTCTTCCATCTGTTGAGCAAGAGACAGCGCGAGTGCCTCGGGCTTTTGTGCTAGAATTTTGATTGATATTTTTTGTCAGTAACTCGGTCACAATAAGATGACAGTGGTAACAAGAGAAGTGCAAAATAGACTTTAGTCGTAACTGAAAGTATCAAGGTTAGATGGTGGCGATGGCGTGGCGGGGGCGGCCGAAAGTCGGCTAATAGTAACAGTACACCCACGAACACAAAAACCGAGCACCCACAGCTTCTTACAGAAACGCTTAACTTTGTAATCACTTCAAACTAGTGAATGGACGATAGATGTGTTTACTGTTCAGTATACTTTGATCAATCAACAGGATTTAATGAGTGGTACGTTCACTGCTAACATGTTTGATTTTTTCATTATATTTTGTTTGTCCTATTAGCGGAGAGAGCTCGATTTCGAAATTAGTAACTTGACTTTTTGATGAATTGGCAAACATATCAGCTCGACAATAACTTTAATTCCGAGATTATTTAGCATTTTTTTTTATGTGTAGTTGAAAAAAAATACTGCTATTTTGGTGGCCACGGCTCGTTCGGCAGCGTAGAGTGCTTCGTGCTTGAGGCTTGGGGCCGCTTTCTCGGCCCCATTTTTGACCGAGAATCGGAAGGCGCCGTGTTCTCATAGTCGACAAACCGATGTATCTATGTCGATTGCTTGTAGGCGGCCTTGAGCGGCAACCATTAATTTGTGTGCGGAGCCGCAAGCGGGATACCGTTAGTTTGCGCCTGAATTTCTGACCATTCGTTGATATCGGAAAACATGGGACAAAGATAACCGCCCATGCAAAATTCAAAAATTTATTTCTGATAAATGAATTCATACGTAATGATACAATAATGATAATTTTACAGTAATAGTTGGATAATTATTTAATTAACTTAGTAGGAGTTATCATATAAAAACATGAGTAAAAGTCAAGTAAAAGTCACTTACGCGAAAATAATATGTGCTTGGTATTGTGAGAATATTTAATATAATATATATTTTACATAATGTGTACTTATTACTAAAATAATATGTCCCTGGTAAAATAAATGAAATACTGATATAAATTAATTACTGTTTTAGCACTTAATTTTGCAGTACTCATTCATTAGCAATGTTGGTCATGTTATATGCTAAGTAGCTTGCGCTGTAATAAGTTCAGTGTGCAAAGGTTGGGCCGAGACGGGCCGATTGTCGACGCCGGCGCTCATGTGAGCTGAATTTGTATCACAGCCTGGGAATAGCTCAGATAGTGCTCCCATTTGGCCAGAGAAAATCCTTTGCAGTTTTATCGAGTAGGCATTTACGTGAATATAACGTGTGGTCGCTCATTTATAAAGGAATATGAAAGATATTAGATTATTGGTATTTGTTTGACTAACTTGAGCGAAACAACATCAGGCAATAATCAATCCACTACCAGCCAATGTTAGTCCACTCCTGGTTACAGGCCTCCTCTAATAAGAAGGGGGATATGCCCATAATCCCCACGCTCTGGGCATGCGGGTTGAAGATCGCAGGGCCCAGCTTCTCACACTGCCGACGCTGGTGCCCGTCGGTGGTTAGGGAATTTAGCCGCAATCAGCCGGCCGCCAAAGGCCCGTTTGCTAGGAGCACCACGTGTCGGTGAGGTTGGCTTGGGTTTCGAAGACGGATATTGGGACCTGTTACACCCCAATATTTAGAATTGCAATAATTAATCGCTAGTAATTAATACTACTATAGTAAGATGAGGATTACGTCACCTAAGAGCGAAACGTAAGAAAGTTTATTACTATACTTACCTGATACTGATACACCTAGAAGACCTAGAGATTTACTTTTGTAACTACATTATAACTTTTGCTAAAAAAAAAGAAGAGTTGTACTAAAAAAGAACGCGAGTGTACAAACAAGTATGCCATTAAAACCTAAATATGAAATATGTTATGGCGTATGTAAGTCGCCTTTGAGGAACTCCAAAACAATTTCGACAAGCTAAATTTAGCATGAAAAAGTCCTTCATTGACCGCCTCATTGTCTTTTATTCAGCCATGAGCAATTCTGGAAATTGGGATGGCTCTCAATTGTATAATATAATATAGGATAAGCATGACAAGAAGCAAAATGGTGCGTGCTACACGACGATCGACAGATAGGCGCGCCCGCTGTCAACGACGTGAGACCATTGTTGCCTTAATAGATAATTAGTTAGGTGCCGTTACCTAACACGATCCGATCGCCTCGCCATTGCTACTGGCCCACATAGTCAAATTCAATAAGGGTGAATTCACACAGGTGACATTGAAAACACCTCGTCAAAAGTTAAAGCAAATGTTCAAACTCGTTGGGAAAAAGTAAGCGCAAGCGTTGATGGATCCATTGGCGTTCGTGTGAGAAGCAGACTTTAGCAAATCAACTAATCGCCTATTTGCAATCCTAACTGCATCGCGCTCCACGCCGTATAATTTATAAAGCGATACCGGAAAACTAGAACACCACACGCTCTACATTTTTGGAACTTTCCGCGCAAAACCTATCGTACATATTCAATCGGTTTCTGTAAAATTGGCGTGCCTGATCGTGCAGACAGGTGATACTGTCACCGTTAACACTGTGAAATGTGTGTGAATCGTCTTTTGCAATTTAAACTCGGTTAAAGATTTTTGAACTCACGTGTATTCCCCGGTTTAATCGTCATGAGTACAAAGTAAACAGAACGTACTATTTTTTTTACAAAAACTTAAATGTTGACGGTAAATGTTTAATTAATAGTGTGATATGGGCATTCTATTTGCAAAGCAATCATTCATCCATTTTTATTAATAAAAAGATGCTAACATTTAGGTAATTAGAGCTACATTTACAGTAATTAACACTTAGCTCATTCTCACAATACTGTAGTTTTTTGATCATCCTGAATGAATCTAATTCTCACGTTTTTTTAAATCGTAACGGAACATTATGTACACTTGGAACATGAACATATTTTTATACAGAAAGTGGAAGCTTTAATATTAAATTATAGAAAAGGGCGAAAGATAATCATTATAATAAATAAACATCACGACATACATCTAGGTAATACTTCAGCGTACTGCAAACATTTGTCCCGCACCTCTTGCATTCTACTCTCAGTCTGTGCCAAGAGGAAGTTAATATAGCATGATCAGAAGGAGTATAAGCTTCTTTCAAGTTGACGCCAGTGCCATTACCCGCCTTAAGTTATAGTTGTATAAAGCTAGTAAACATACAAAATGATAGGCTTACATATTTGCAGCCGGATGTGAGCTGCAGTATTTGCGTTTTACAGCTTGATATCACGAGCAATATCGTGGATGAGGCGAACTCTTAACACGTCAGAAATTGTTAATTTCTGAGAATATTCTGATACATAGTAGGCACTACTATAGTTAGATTCTAAACAAATGAGCTCACCATAAAAAGAAAAAAGTTATAACCAATTGGTGTGTGTGATTTAAATCTACATAAGCAATGTAAAACTTGAACTTTTTCCTTAGTACTCAAAGATGTTCTCGGTAAAATGCTTATTAGTAACTTGTGAAAGAGAAAAAGCCTTGTTCTTAAAATACCACTGCCCCTTGAAAGGTTTCCCCCATTCAGAGATGTATTACAAAAATTCTCAAAAAGCTCCAATATACATTTTCGAAAAAAAGAGGACTTTTATGAAAACTCATTCCTGGTTAGTCGACACTTAATTTTAAAAGTGTTATTTGAACAAAAATTGTTGCTACAATCGGCTGCATACCAATATCTATAAGGATAAAAAAAAGGATTTCAAAAAGTTTACAAAGCTATCTATCTATGCCGAGTTCCAAGCAAATTGCACCACGCCTCAAAAAGTCATAACCACAATCGTTCTTTGGGGATAGTATTTATAAAACACCGAATTCGATTTTTACGAAATGTACTGAAGAATATTTGTGCCAGGTTTCAAAAAAATATTAATAAAAGGTTTCAAGCCAATCACACGACGCATTTAAAAGTTCCCTTATTACACCTCATTGAACCCTGATGAAAACATAGGTTATTAACTATTTGTTGTGATCAATATAAATACAATTATAAATTATGTTTATTGCGTTACCAAATTGATGCTTCGTTTTTAAAATTGACGAAATCTCCAAAGTGGAAATCTTGTCATATGACCTTTCGCTCTTCCTTAGGTCTATAAAAACAGTAATACAATAAGTAGATAGATAAAAAACATTTGGAAAGGCAACAATAAATGTTTATACAAAGTTTCAAACCAATCTAACGACGCATATAAGGTTCCCATATAAATATAGCGACCCATTGCGACCCGTTTGGGGATAGCACCTAGAAGAATAAATTACCTAAGTTTCGAGCAAATCACGTCAACTTTCCCTGTACAAACATTATAATATCATTGCACACTATCATTGGTACTTAGGGTACTTAGCCATGTTTAGTAGATAAAAAAGTTAAAAAGTTATTTTACAAACTTTAATACAAACACTTTACAAACTATGACACCTTCTGGAAGGCACCTTCTGAAAACCTAGTTTCATATAATCGTTATATTAAGAACCTTTTTATATTGCTAAATATTTATGCCAAGCTTCAAGGTTCGAACTTTAAGGAATATGATTTTCATCGTGTTTCAACCCGAACGAGAATTTTCTTAAAAAAAAGTTTTCAGAGATTCTTAGTTGACTTCGACTCTCCAAATGAAAAAAAAATCTGAACGTTTTAAGTATTCTGGCGAAGTTTCCCTTAAATTTTCCCTTAACTTGAACTTTGACATCATATTAACGACCTCTGTGGCGCAGTGGGCGAAGGTCCGCCTGTGACGCAGAAGGTTGCGGGTTCGATTCCCGCTGCGGGACAAATGTTTGCATGTTCTGCAGATATTTTTCTCGGGTCTGGGTGTTTTCTATGTATGATATGTATGTATTTACAAAAAAAATATGTATCTATGTAGTATATCAATCATGTGGTTCCCATAATACAAGCTCTGCTTAGTTTGGGGCTACATGATGCTGTGTGATAACGTCCAGGATTATTTATTTATTTATATTGCACCTCCCTCGAGAGGCAAAATATTTTTTATTTAAAACAATCTCAAATTATTAAAATACGTCCAAGAAGTGTTGACCTTCTATCTTTATAGAATACCATGTTTTTTTTTTTTTTATAATTTTAAGAAAACTTACAGCTAGGTAAAGATAAATAGAACACAGAAGATTACTAACGTTTTAGCCCCTTTTCAACTCCTTAGCGTGGGATTTAGAGAATTTTACAAAATTTTACATTTTCCAAGACTTAGAAAAGCATGTGTTCTTAATTTTAAGAGATTATAATCATTCATTAAAATTCTTCCCCAAAAACTTCAACACCCCATTTCACCCCCTTGAAGGGTTGTTTTAAAAAACCTGTTACGTAGTCATTTATTATTCTATATTTAAAGTATTCTGATTATGTTTCCAGCAAATCGCACTATGCAAAAAGATACTTTAACCCCCCACACCCTCATTGCACCCATTGAGGAGTAATTTAAATTTCTTTTGATGAAAATCTTTATAATTTTTATGCAACACTACATATATCATGTTTTAAGTTTCTATCTTAATGGAATACGATTTTTCAAACAAATGTTTTACCCCTTTTCAACACCTTAGCGCGGAATTTTACAAAATGTTACAATTTCTAAGACTTAGAAAACCACGTATTCTTGCTTTTAAGAGATTCTAACCATTCATAAAATCAAAAAGATTTTCCCATACAAACTTTAACCTCCATGGTAAAATTTAAATTTCTATTGATGACAATCTTTATATTTTTGATAGAGCACTACATACATACCAAGTTTCAAGTTTCTGTCTTTACGGGATACAATTTTTCATACAAACGTTTTTACCCCTTTTCATCCCCATAGGGGTGGAATTTCGAAAAATCCCTTCTTTGTAACCATATGGTTACAAACCAAAAAAAACATCCTACATACTTCAAGTTTATAGGTCCAGCAGTTTAGGCTCTGCGTTGCATGTCAGTCAGTATCAGTACGTCATTTACTATTTTATAATTAAGATAATAAAGATTATGATGTGCTATTAATTTAAAGTCATTCTAATTTTAGTATGTGTGTAGAGGTGCTACCTACAGAAGTCAGGGTTAATAAAAAATTCATGACCGGGGTCATGACTATTCGATGATGACTCACAGTATAAGGAAGATCTGGAACCAATGCCGTCATCATTACTGCTGCCACCGACCTCATCACGTTTTGCCATTTATTACAACAAAACAGAGAATACATAAATAAAGTCACATTATCGCCTATTACGTAGCGAATTCACTCTTTGCTAGTCGCCGACATTGACTCTGTTTTTCACTTTCAATTAATGTATTATTTACTTTTACTTTTATCTATTATCTTCAACTTGTCGTTCATCGAATAACATGGTAACTTAGAACTTTTTTGTGGCTATAATTTCTATAGGCCAATTTGGCTGATCAGGAAGTATAGAGGCGGCGAGGTGGGTACTTGTTGAAAGGCAAGGGTTGGGTTCATATAGCCTGTACTGTAAAATGAAAGTGATAATTTTAGAAAAGTATGTACTCATAAACTTAGTTTTTGAAGATTGTACCACAGAAAACATAACTGCACCTAGGTTATGACAAAGAATTTTGATCAGTAAAAAAAAACAAATTTACTAGGAATCCAAATCTTATGTTACTCATGCTTTAGTCATGTGATCACACAGTGGTTTTATTAAAAACCTCTGCCTCTATTCCAGATTTTGCTTTAATCATACTCATATCATTCTTCCAAAAACGTTTTAGCATAAACGTGCAGTTTCAGATAATTATAGGGAATATACTTAGGTACTGTTTGGAGTGGGCATCTTAATTTTAGTTTGTTCAAAACATTTCCTGTAGTTAGTCAAAGTGCGCAATTAGTTAGTCGTTTTTTGTTTCGAAGATCAAGTTTTCTTGCTAGCGCCTCACGCAGAAGTCGACGTGATAATTTACAAATAAATCGAAAAGTCAGTGCTTGTTCTTTATAGAATGAGTAGTGCAATGAAGCAATATTCCAAATTTTCTCCGTAACCGAATTAGATGTTTCGATTTAGCGTGGTCTCGACAATTTACACATCTTACGGCGTCAAGCGTGGCGTGAACTCTCGCACCTTCATCCATTGTTCTACTTTACAGTTTTAGCCATTAAGATGTTAGGAACTTGTGAGAACTGAGATTTGTGCTATTATCAGCACGAAACTTTTTTAAACTCAATGTTTAATGATGAGATTTAAAGATACATTGAAGTTCTACTCTGTGGTTACAAAAGTAAAGTTCTCTATACTTATTAATACCTAATAATCTGAATGTCAGTGTACGTCTAGCTACACTGGACGTATGTAAGATATTCTGAAATTCGTTTTGGTCAAAGATAATCGCAGCAGCTATACAGGTACATACATGCACCCAGCATGTGGAGCAGCATGCATACTCGACCTAGACATTGATTCTGAAAATGTATTATCAAGGTATATTATTGTGTCCATTATAAACTCATTAGTGTAGCGGGCAACGGCACTCACGGGCGCCAAATTACCAACATTATGAATTTATACTGACCGTACAAACAAAAAAGACGAATGTAGATGACCGGTTCCCGTTAACAAATTCGTATTGTGCAATGTAGAAGAAAAATTGTAACGCATGTTTGTGGGTTATTACCGCTATAGCTGGGTGAAGTATATACATCCATACTTAAATGCTTTCACTGAACCCAACATCAATCATAACTACAGTGTGCGGAAAGTTGATGCACGTGTGAGCTTTAAGCTACTTACACTGCTAAGAAAGATTCACGTGATATTTAGAAAAAAAATTACGAAACTTTCTATTTTTCAATTTACTTGGTCAAGTACTTTTACTTCTATGCCAATTGGACCATTCATAAAAAATTTAAATATGAAATATAAACCTTCTTAAAGTTAAAATTCCTGAAAGGTTTGACAGCTTTTGTAACATGACAGCATTTGAAGGACAGATTAATCTTTATCGAGCGTTTTAAAATGGCGTTATGAATATATAAGATCCTTAGGCTTTAGCTAATTAAGCGTCATTCCATATGAGTTAGTGCACAGGACCTGCCAAGATTAATGAAGTAGACACTAATTAAAACACTTTTATTTCTCTTAAATAATTATAAAGAAAAATAATTGACATTCATAGACCTATCCAATGCTTCCAATTTTTCGTATACTAAGCAAAAAATAATGAGCAATACACATGATGAGATTTATTTGGAAAAGGTTTCTTATTTGGTGGTAATCTATAAATAAATATATAATATTGGCACTATCATACAACATGATGTAGCCCCATACTATGCAGAGTTTGTATTATGGGATCCACATGACTGATATACTAATTAAAGAATTTTTTCGTAAATATATACATATTATATTAGAGAAAACACCCAGACTTGAGACAAATATCTGCAGATAATGCAAACAACGATTGCGATGATTGCGAAAGGCTGCTGGTAAAAGCTGGATGCGTCGAGCTCAGAACAAGGCGCAATGGCGCTTATTAGAGGAGGCCTATGTCCAGCAGTGGACTGATATAGACTGATAATGATGATGATGAATGCAAATCCCGAGGCGAGAATCGGCGTCGCAACCATCTGCGTCTCAGGCGAAGCTTCGTCCACTGCGCCTCTCGGGGTGGAAAAAAACCCGAAAACGGCTAAACAGGTTTGTTTAAAAAGGATAAGTAGTGAAAACCTAAAAACGGAACGTACGGGAAAAACTGAGGGTTCTATTTTAACATGGGATTTTGAATTTTGATAGGACAACGTCTGTCGGAAGAGAGAAAAAAGGAGGTAGTAGAGAATAAAAATAGTGTTTCGCAACAACATGGATGTAGTTGGAGATCTTGCTGTACTATCCCGATACTTTAAACCCCCTTAGCGTGCCTCAGAACCTACTGCTCTACACTGTGAGCGACATTTCAATATCCAAGTCATTAATTATTTACGAGACATATGCTTAATTGATTTAGAATTATGCTACACCCAGCTCCAGCTTCACATCCACCACACACCACACCAGCCTATATCAGTCCACTGCTGGACATAGACCTCCCCTAATAAAGGGGGATATACCCATAATCCCCACGCTGGGGGGCATGCGGGTTGGGGATCGCAGGGCACAACTTCTCGCACCACCGACGCTGCTGCCCGTCGGTGGCCAGGGAATTTAGATGTGCCGATGTAGGCTGTGCTATGCCGCAATCAGCCGGCCGCCAGAGCCCCGTTCGTTGTTTAGCAGGGTGCACCACGTGCAGGTGAGGTTGACTTGGGTTCTGAAGATGGGGGTTGGAGCCCCGTACACCCCCCACCCAGCTCCAGCTTCACATGGTTTTGTACAAAATACTTTAATATCTAATGCATATTTTTCCAAAGGATATGCATTAGATATTAAAATCCATTATATTGTAACGGTGTAAGGGGTTCCAACATCCAACTTCTGGACCCAAGCCAACCTCACCTGCACGCGGTGCACCCTGCTAATTAATTAACGAACGAGGCTCTGGCGGCCGGCTGATATCGGCATAGCGCAGCCTACACTCGCACAGCTAAATTCCCTGACCGCCGACGGGTAGCAGCGTCAGCGGTGCGAGAAGCTGTGTCCTGCGATCCCCAACCCGCATGCCCAGCGTGGGGATTATGGGCATATTCCCCCAATGAATTACGACAAAGCAATGGCGCTCTTTGGGTGAGGCCTATGTCCAGTAGTGAACTGCTATAGGCTGATGATGATGATGATTACTAATGTAGCGAGAAAATACGTCAGCAGAAGTAGAACTAGGTATCTTCATTAACAACCGGAAATCTACCAATTAGCAGTCAAACCCAGAATATTACTTTGATTAAATGCTTATGGCTATATTTCACGGTGATTTTGTAAAATAAACACGGTAGGTAAATAGGAATATTCTTTTAATCTTTTATTAAAAGTCGTGCGTATCAAAGATGTAAGAAATACGCGCGTTTGAATAGTTTTGAGTATAAGGTTACTTCCTTATGTCTAGTTCATCAAGTTTGCGTAATACTCATAGAACTCGTCACGCATTTGTCGATTAGAATTTACACTAAGTATTAGTTATGTACATTCAATTATAAGTCTAATGATTGGCCTTCACAAGGACGAATAAAAGTTTTTGTAATGCCGATTTGATAGCTTGGAAATGAATCGAACCAAAGATTTTTTTACAAGATTTTTATATTCCCATGTCAGTCAACCAATCTAAGATACTTGAAAAAAAAATCCTAAAGTTTGAATGCGAATTAGATGGTTAAGTTTATCTAACTTTACAATAACTTTTGTTTTTTAAAGAAAAATAGTATCTACTAAAAGGGTAAATAAGCTAGGCAGGGTAATTGATAACAAGGTAAAAGCAATACTTGGTTTAATCGCCTTAAAAATAATAAACGGGGCTCGAATAGTAGCGGGAAATAGAAAAGTGTTGGTAAATTTTGAATTATGTTGTTTACGTCATCGACAAGGAAGATGCGTGATAAATTAAAGCAGTTTCGCGTCTCGTCTCTTAACTCATATCAAGTTTCCGTAGCGTATAATGAAAATTAGGAAAATTAAGTCCCTCGATACTAAGCGGAGATTGTATTATTAATTATAATTGAGTGGTAATTAAACTAAACTTGTTAAAAAAGCAATTTGCGGCTCGATACTCGTCTGTGCTATGACCCGTCCATTCCATTTCATTCCCCTCCATTATGAGTCCCCCTCACACCTAGCCGAAGCTAATCTGAAACTTCCACCTGAACCCCATTTCCCTCAAGTGCCCTTTTACTGCCTTGATCACGGCCTTGTGATCATTTTTGAACTTTATGCGCACTTTACGACAGTTTTTTTTACAAAATCACTCCGTATTTCTGCTTTTTAGATCGACAATATTTAAATGACTGTTTTCTCGGGATCAAAATGGAAGTTGTTTAAAAACGTGCTACTTAATTTTAATTGATCTTATGTTATCTACCTTCGGGGACTCGACTCATGTGGTACCCGGATAAAAGTGGCCTTTACTTAATGTCTTGAGTACTTAAAGCTACTTAATTTTAATTTTAAAATATACATTTTTCTAATAAAAATAGTCAAAAGATTCATCATCATCAATCTATAGAAGTCCACTGCTGCACTCCCCCAAGGATTTCCACGAAGAACGGTCCCGATTAATTATTAATTGACGACGACAACATAATATATAATATAATATAAATATAAATATAATATATTTAAATACATAATACATATGTACATGAGATTTTTATTAGAACCTACAATATTAAAATGGACCTGGATACTAAGGATATAGGAAAAGTAAAAATAAATAATTTGCATTCGATCGTATCAGATTTGAGCAAAGGAAGTTGTTTGATAGTTAGGTATAGGTAGATCCTTTAAGCTATCAAGCTAATTATGATATAATTGAGGCCGATAAATCTATCTATTTATTATGCAGTGTCATAATATAATAGTCACATAGACAAGCGAAACACGTACATCATAAAATATTATGCTTAAGTGCTTGAAAAGCGTGAGCGTAAGTTTGCAGTGTTTATATTATAGAGTTTATCTCACTAAACACTTGATTGTTCGATTAACGGACTTGAATATTGTATTTCGTTTAAAGAAGATATTATATCTTCTTAGGTATTTTCCTTACGTGTCATTCTAATACCACGGTTTTTAATAATTTTACTAGGTAAAGTACAACTTTAAACTTTAAAGCTTTTGTTGGGTTTAAAAAAAAAAGTATAAAAAACAAGTTTTTAAATATATTTCTTAAGAAATCTTTAGGGAGTAAAAAGCTGATCGAAAAAGTTTATCTTTAAAACTGCAATTTGAAAATAAAAAGGATTTCCGTTATTTTAAGATAAAAACATTTTAATAAAAAACACTAGGGTATAAAAAACAAAACTCCGAAGTTTTTTTTTAATAAAGTACATTTTTTAAGAAATCTTTAGAGAGTAAAAAGCTGATCGAAAAAGTTTTCCCCAAGTGAAACTTGCACTTTCATGTCTGTTAAAATATTCAGGGACTGGGTTACAGAGAAAAAGAAAGGTAAAAAGAGAATTAAAAAGTACAAAGGCACTTTCTTCCTCGATTGGTAACATACATGTTACAATGGATACTTTCAATCATGCTGTACAAAACATGTCAGTGAAAGTAATCCTCAACGGTTGATTAATTTTTGAATTCAATATTATCGTGATAACTTAAATACAAATTAAATTAAATGAAGTTTTCTCTTATCGAGATGTCTAGATTTTTATTGATCTATTTTTTACTATCAATTTTATTTTAATCAATACTTTCTATACATACATGAGTATTTAAAAACTTTATTATGACGACCTCTGTGGCGCAGTGGGTGAAAGACCGCCTGAGACGCATTTGATTCCCGTCGCGAGACAAATGTTTGTATGTTCTGCAAAGCGAGGGTCTGGGTGTTTTCTATGTATGTATTTATAATGCATTTACACAAAAAAAGTATATAATTTTATATATCAGTCATGTGATTCCCATAATACAAGCTATGCTTAGTTTGATGCTATGTGATAGTGTCCAGCATTATTTATTTATTTAATATGATTATTTACATCTATTATAGATGGTTTATATAGCGCTATGTGGTAACTGAGTTGTTATTACTCACTGTTCGGGACGGACGCTGTAGTAGGTACATAGGACATGGTTAGATAGCGAAGGCTGCAGGTGAAAGCTCAATCATAATTTTATAAAAAAATCGAAATAAGAGTAGTTCTTATAAGCCTAAGATAAATAAGGCTTCACTGAGTTAATTTGAAAAGCGCATAAATAATAAGTTAGTTACAGGAGTCAGGTCATCTTACAAAGTCCAGACCTAATCAGTTTCTTAACGCGTTCAGGTAACAAACAAATAGAGAGTTGATAAATGACCTCGTTATTATAACGGTTAAAGCTGCTGCATGATTTTCATTCTAGGCCACTATATTTCTTTGTGAAGCATGGCTACATGATACATACTTTTTTAGAAGACCATGAATCGATCATTTTCGTTGAAAACTTTGAATATGTTGTTAGATATAAACATTTCAAAAACGAAACATATAATATGGTTTTGAATAAGCTTTAACTACCAGCATAATTAAACTTAAAAGTCAAATCTTGAGAAATCCTAACAATCAAGGGCAGAGATAGAATAGGACTGAATAGAAGTTGGAACGCGTCGCATCTTGAGATGGCCTTATCCTCGCCAAGCACCTTCACCTTATAAATAATACAAACATTTTTTCACAATAATAACTCAATGCATCTTTTAATTAATAATAATATTCACGTCAACATGTGGTATTTATTCTCAGTAGGTAGTTATGTTATTCTCATAATGTATGTTTTGTGTTAGGGCTGTGACTCAGCCCAGGTCCCTGACGTTCTCACAAAGGTATTCGCAGGAAAGAGTTATTAAGATAATGTCACCGTGAGATCCGAAGAAAGAATGACCTGCAAGGCGATAGATACGTTAGATTTGACACGCCATCCTTCCTGCAATTATAGAAATCTCGGCGATGTTAATTGAGAATTCAATTTCAAAGTCAAAGTTTTTTATTAAAATTGTAATTGAACCTGAATCGGAGTCGACACAGAAACATAACCTACATGTACGCATGCGAGAGCATTCATAACTGTTAGTGTATGAAGATAAATACAGGGTGTCCGTCATAGCGGGTACATTAGCGTATGCTTCGCCGAAAGAAGGCCGTGTTGCGACCTTCCAAATTGTGGGCGCCGATCGTTGACCGGACGATGGATCGCTTCGTCACACTCAACTGCCCAAATGATGCCAGCCTCAAGCCTGGGCGCCGCGGTACCTGGCCTGTATTCCAATTAACTTGCGGTCTACATCCGCATCGCAATTTTCCACATAATTTTAGGGATTATAGTATTTTTTTTGGGATTTAGTAATTTGCAAATATTATCCAATCGAGTTGTTTTACTAAATTATTAAAATGCATGATTGACAACAATATGATAACGTATTGTTTTGTTTCGATCTTACTGAGGAATGATTTCTAATTAAACTTTTTTATTGATGAGATGAGATGTTATGGAGATGTGATTACATCATCAGATAAACATCATTTAATTATTTCATTTGTTTTTAGAATTGTTTACTTTCAGCAAATGGGTTGATTAACTAGTTTTAGTTTTTATACCTATTTCTTAATGGTCTTTTACTCCAACTGACTGGAATCAGTCTCAACGGAATGGAAGCTTATACCTTAAGAAAAAAAATTAAGTATTTATTATCTTAAAAATAATATAGCAAAAATAATTTACGAATATCTTCTGAAATGTTTTCAATTAGTGAAGACAGTTAAATTTGTTTGAATAAAATACAGGGAGTTTATATTCAAATTACCTACTTGAGTCAATACAGTTAGTTGGATTACCGCAGGATGTAGGTATAAGTTTACATTTTAATGGTTTTAGTTAATAAACATTTTAAGCTTTTAACGTCGATCAAAACAGCTGATTAGGTTTATTTAATGACCGTTATTTATCCGCCAACATTTAACTTAAACTTTGTAGCATGTTGTGCTTTCACACAACTATAGGTAGGTACCACCTACCTATAGTTGTTTATTTTTAAAAGACGATGATTTTTTAAACATTTCCACAATTATTTTGAAATGTTTATTAATGTAATTTTTATGAGGTACAATTTTTTGTTGGTTTTTAATGCCCTGATTATAATTTATTTTAGAAAGAAAAATCCTTGACAAGTTTGTTAGAACAAAAATTACTGCTAGCAGCAAATGGTAAGATTTATTCACAGTTCAAAGTCAAAGTCATTTTTTTATTCAATAAGAACTGTAAAGTACACTTTCTACGTAGAGTACAAATCTACACCAATACACAACGCGACCAAACAGAGAAGAATTTGCAAGAAACTCTGTTTGGCTTATATTTTTTTAAATCTTATATTCTTAACTATTACATTGTTTTTGAGGGAGTTGGAGACAGTTTCATCCCAAGCTTTTATTCGACATCAGTCTTGATTACTGGATATTATTTAAAGTATATTTAAATTTCAATAATAAATAACTTCGATATCATAGTTAACCACTATCTATCAAGTACAAAAAAAGTCGTAAAAAATATACCTACGTAAATTAAAAGTTTTAAGTCACTTTGAGGAAAACATTACGGGTGTGAGTAGTGTTCCAACCTTCACCTTCGGAACCCAGCTAACCTCCGGTAAGGTGGACCCTGCTAACTAACAAACGGGGCTCTGGTGCACGGTAGACCGACTGCTGTATAGAGCAGTCTAACCGACGTAGTAAAATCCCCAACAGCCGAAGGGCAATAGCTTCGTAGGCGGTGCAAGAAGATGTGCCCTGTCCCCAATCCGCATGCCCAGCGTGGGGATTATGGGCATATCCCCTTTCTTATTAGAGGAAGCTAATATCCAGTTGTGGACTGATATCGGACGGTGTTGTTATTGTTAATGAAATTACTTTGGAAACACGTTCTTGTAAAAAAATTATAATTGTATGAGTACAGTTTTTACAAAACCATATACAAGGTGTCCATGGATAATGTGCAACCCCGAAAGGGAGTGAAACTAGATAAAAAACTATCGACAAAAATAATATAACAAAAATGTATTATTGATTGGACTCTCCAAATTAAATAATAAAATTCTTAATTTATTAATAAAACATTATAACAATAGTATGACAATACATAGAGTATGTAAATATAACAGTGTCTATTTTATCAAAATATAAAATACTAGCTGACCCGCTCGCAACTTCGTTTGCGTTTATACTTTTTTTTACGTATGTACTTTCGTATGAAATGTTTCCCATGCCTGGTGATTTGATACGGAACCCTAAATATGAATGGAATAAAAAGTATATATACTACATATTACTACATTACATACCCCGTAATGTAGTCATATGTTGGTATGTTCCCGTTCCGCTCTCACTCCTTTTTGCGTTCCTGTTTCCGTTGGCGACCCGTCGCCAAGTTAACAGCCAGTATAGGTATGATGAATTTTTATATGATTGGTTACCCATGCAAATTTTCAGCACATAAATCACCCTCTTTAAGTTTCATTTTCCCTACAAAAAACAGCAAGGTCCCACCGATGGTTCAGCGCTTTAGGCGTTTATTTATTTTCGTTATAGACTCTGTAAAAAAATCTCAAGTCATTATGTAAAAAAAAACTTGCTATCCCCGTGGTATTCAAATATCTAAGAACAAATGAATGAAATTGAAGTTTCGAAATCTAATCCGAATTAAATACTATGTTGTAATTGACATTCCAATTTTGAAGAGTATTGCATTGCACCAAGCTCTAAGGCGCACGTATTTACTATAAGGCTTAACGGAGCGCATAGTGGCTTCGCGCGTAAAGGCCCTTCAACAGCCTACAGTTTTTGTCCGTCTGCCTCCAAAGGTGGTTCAAGCTGTAGCTTAATTCAATATCGAGATATATTTTTTTCCGTTTCTTGAATAGCGAGCTCAAAAAAAGTAATTGGTAAATTCTCAATCCAGCGAAAGTTGTTGAATTTTGACAAATTTTGGAAAAACTCAAAAAGTTACCACCCGATTTTGGAAATTTTAATTGCACTTTGAAGTCCTCCGGCAGACGCAAATATTGACATAATTATGACCGATCACTTTATTCACCTACACAACTTTTTTTAATGCATGTGACGAATTTACTTTCAATGTATGGAGTTTCAAAAATGTGACGTATTTACTATAAGGCAAATGTACAACAATCCCCAACAATATCATATCTGCGAAACTACAGGCAAATGTCAGAATTTCATGAATCGGGGCACTTACTCGATCAAAAAACTTAAACATTTTCAATATTTGCACGTGCGATAGTACGATATATTCTGTTATATTGTCTGATATTATCGCCGATAATAACGTACCTGTGCAAAAGCACCTGTGTGTAGGAGCCTTTATGTGAGAACAACGTTTTTTGAATTGAAATGAGTTTTCAAACACGACATTGTCTAAATAAAATGGCATAACATGTGTCACTAAGAAGTATTGATATCAATTTCGATGCCAATCACCCCCAAAATAACATTCCACTCCTTTTTAACCCCGTTAAGCGATGAGGTTCAATAAAATAAGAAACATGTCTTCCATCGATTCTGTTAAAGAATGTTTATGCAAAATTTGAAGTAGATTGGACCAAGGAATCACTTTGTTCCATACAAACTTTGCCACCGTTCTTCATCCCCTTGGGGGGTGGAATCCCTAAAAATCGTTTCTTATCGGATGCCTACGTCATACAAAGAACACACCCTCCAAGTTTCAGGTTTCTACGATTAGCGGTTTAGGCTGTACGTTGATCCATTAGTCATTCAAGACAAAGGATTTTATATATATATAGATTTCCCTCCATTAAGGTATTTTTTGCAAAAACATGGTATGCAGTCTTTTATTATTTAATATTCAAAGTGTTCTGACAAAGTTTCAAGAAAATCACACCACGCGTTAAGATTTTCCCATACAAACTTTACCACCCATTGCAACCCCCTTGAGGACTATTTCAAATTTTCAATGACACCAATCTTCATTAAATGTAAGGAATAATACATGTCCCAGGTTTCAAGTTTCTAAGTTCAAGGAATAAGATTTTTCATACAAACATTTTTACCCCTTTTCACCCTTTTAGGGGTTGAATTTCCCAAAATCGTTTCTTAGTGAGCGCCTACACCCTACAAAGAATACTTGTGCCAAATTTCAGATCTGTAGATCCTGTAGTTTCTGAGATTTCGTGATGAGTGAGTCAGTGAGTGAGTGAGTGAGGATAGTTCTCTTTTATTTTATACATAAAATATAACTATGCAAATACTTGGTACTGTAGTGGCGATAAACTAACAAAAACCTCGCAGTGTCAATCATGAGTTAAACTTTAATATTTGTAATAAACATATATTCTTATGTAGTTTTTTCAATAATCTCTTAGTTTCTCTCAAAATTAAGCCTATTTATATAGGCCAAAGCCAAGTTAAAGCTTTGCTTTAACACATTCATGTATAAAAAAATTAAATAAAATGTAATGTAATATCGCGTAGATCAAGACGAATGTAATGGGCGATGTAACTTTTACGCTACGTTTAACGGCAAGTGAACCATCAGTTCTTCTCATGCCATTTAATAAAATGTCTTGATAAAATGGGATAATAATCTCATTACAATAAGAGTAATATTTGTTAGTGTATTTTCATGTAACAGTACAACTGTATCGCCAATAAGAGGAAACGCCAATTTCATAGGCAAGGACCCAATGTCCTTTCCTATGAAATTGGCGTTTTCTCTCTCTATTTCATTTTGCATATATTTTATTTTATTCAACAGTCATATACAATAGTAGATTGTTTTACAAGGGACTAAACCATCCCATTATATACGAGGTTGTTATACTCCCGAGCGTAGCGAGGGAGGATGACAAGACCGAGTTAGTCGTGGTTGTCTCTCACAAGTTGAGGTAGGTCGTTGATGTAAATTAAAAATAAAAATGGTCCAAGTATTGACCCTTGCGGAACACCCATCTTTACTACAGATCCCGGAGAACATTTTCCATTTACATCTACTTTCTGTATTCTGTCAGATAGGTAAGAAGTGAGAAGGGCTAAAGCCATACCCCTGACGCCATAGTGATCTAGTTTCCTGATTAATGTTTCATGGTGTACGCAGTCAAATGCCTTAGACAAATCACAAAAGATGCCTAAAGCATCATGTGAGTCCTCCCAGGCATCGTAGATATGCGATACCAACTCAACACCGGCATCAGTTGTCGATCTGCCCCGCGTAAATCCGAATTGTTTGACATCTAGTAAGTTGTTAAAGTTAAAATGGCTTTGCAGTTGACTAAGAATAAGCTTTTCAAAAATTTTACTAAATGTTGGCAGTACTGATATCGGTCTAAAGTTAGTAGGGTCAGAACTACTACCGGATTTAAATAAAGGTGTTATTTTACTATGTTTCATTAAATCAGGAAACTCACCACAGTCAATACATTCGTTAAATATAAACGCTAGTTCTGGTGCGACAATGTCAATCAACGATGTTACAACGCTAACAGAAATGCCCCAGAGATCCGTAGTTTTTTTGACATTTATCAGTTTCAGCGAGAAAATAAAACAATTCAAAATTAGACAACTTTCAGAAATTTTGTTAAAAATTAATCAACCTTCATAAAACATCACCAAGACGGTTCTATTTTCAAAAAAAAAGATTGACGGAGCACCAAGAAGTCGAGTTTTTATGTAAGAGAACGAATGCTTTGTACGGGCTGATGATTTTAGACAAAAATTAAAAAGAAAAAATACTTTTTAGCCCTAGGTATTAAACTCGAGTTTTAGGCCCGCTAAGCTACACTATTGTGATACACTTTTTGAGCAAGAGAAGTGAAATAGTAGATTGTTTTACAAGGGACTAAACAATCCCATTATATACGAGGTTGTTATACTCCCGAGCGTAGCGAGGGAGGATGACAAGACCGAGTTATAATGGGTGGTTTTGGCCCGAGTAAAACACTCTACTTTTCACTTCGATTGCGAGAAAATAAAACCATTCAAAATTAGACAATTTTCAGAAATTTTATTAAAAATTAATCAACCTTCATAAAATATCACCAAGACGGTTCTATTTTCAAAAAAAAAGATTGACGGAGCACCAAGAAGTCGAGTTTTTATGTAAGAGAACGAATGCTTTGTACGGGCTGATGATTTTAGACAAAAATTAAAAAGAAAAATACTTTTTAGCCCGAGGTATTAAACTCGAGTTTTAGGCCCGCTAAGCTACACTATTATGATACACTTTTTGAGCAAGAGAAGTGAAAAATTAATTTATATTCTATGTAACATCATTGCAAAGATTGAAAATTCAATAAAATATTATTTTTGAGGAAGTTCATCCGCAAAAAATAAAACTTAAAAACAGTTCATATCACGTGTTGTCACTTTCAATGCTTAAATTCTTTTTTAGGTGTTATTTTTCTTTTTTAAATAAGACTACGAATACTTTTCACAATGAGGTCCAATCATACAAAGATAATTTTAGGAGAATAGGATTAGTAGTTCCAGAAACATACAAAAATGTATGTACGGAGAAATCGATTTTCTCCAAATTCTCCATACAAAACGCCAATTTCATAGGTAAGCATATTAGAAACACGTTGAATACGGGCCTCGGATATGACGCTACAAGCCTTGGAGCAGCAGCAGCCCCAGCAGACTAGGTCAAGTGTACTTTAGCACTCAAAGGATTAAATCAAGACCTGTAAATACCAACGACCGTTCAAAATTCTTCTCCACCCGAACCTGGGCCGGAGCCACTGCCCCTACTCCACGGGTGATAGTCCTACTCAACCAAATTCTAGCTGACAATGACATTGACGTTTTCGTGAATAACGTGGTTATATATTGTAGCTCCATCTATTTATTATTGAATTCATTTTTTTATAACTTTCTATCAATTGTATTTGTTATCTTCGTATTATTTATAATTGTAATGAGTATACAGCACATTGAAGTTATCTGTAAGTTCATTTAGTTTAAATAAATAAGGAATGAATGAATAAAATAAAACTATAGTATACTGTAGATTTCCATTTTTATGTTCATTCGTTAAGACATGTCGAAGGCCTGCAGGGGGCCTCTACTCTCGGTCTCAAACTCTGTCACTAGAGTTGTTTAAATAGGGTCCTGTAAGGAGAGTAAAATGTATTGCAATTGAAGCAGAACATGAAAAACTAGCTTTCTTCCACGGCTTCGCTCGCGTTAATGTGGACTTTGTCAGATATATCATCCCCCTTTTCACCCCTTCGGAGGTGGAATTATCAAAAATGCAGAGACATGTATAAAATTAATTTTCAATCGTCAGCCTAAATACTAAACTTCGAAACTGACGGACTTTTATACAAACTTTCATCCCCTATTTTATCTCTTTAGGGATGGAATTTCTCAAAATCTTTCTTCAGTGAATGCCTACTCTATTAAAGATATCTACGTTCAAAATTTCAAGTATCTAGGTCCAGCAGTTTGAGCTGTGCTTAAGTACCCAATTCAGTCAGTTTACTACTTTATATATTTAGATATTTTCATATCACAGAAAATATATTGCGTAACGTTAAATAATTAATATGGAATAAGACCAGGAATACCCTGCTAAACAACGAACGGGGCTCTGGCGGCCGGCTGATTGCGGCATAGCACAGCCTACATCGGCACGCTAAATCCCCTGGCCACCGACGGGCAGCAGCGTCGGTGGTGCGAGAAGCTGTGCCGATCCCCAACCCGCATGCCCAGCGTGGGGATTATGGACATATCCCCCTTTATTAGGGAAGACCTATGTCCAGCAGTGGACTGATATAGGCTGGTGTGGTGTGGTGAAGATCAGGAATAAGTACTTACCTAATTTATATTCAGTTCGGAATGATGCATGATTAATTTGTAAATGTTTGCAAGATTCGTTACTGGCTTGTTATCGCGTTCTCTGGGTCTATTGTGTTGGTGTATTGTGATAATTTGATGATAGGTGCGACCGGAGTGATGGATATGACAACACGCGTCTCGATCTTGAGCATTTATAGACCGGGAGTCCAGATAATGTTTTTATATTTTATTTTATTTTATGAGGCACAAACGGTTTATAAAGATTTGTAAGTGCTCGTACGTTCTTGTTACTAAATAGAATGGAGTACACGATTGTGTAGTATCTAGTTGAATTTACTTTCGGCATAACTGGACAGCTAGGATAGAGTAAGTACGTAGTTATTGACACAATTCTGCGGGCTATAAAGTTACCGCTACTACAGGGCGCTACGTAGAAAAGAGCATTTCATATTTCATTTATTTATTTATAAGTTTGCTTATATGGTACTTAAAGTAAGAGTACATTAACCGTATAAAATAATATTATTGTTTATTGACATAAAAAACCCTGAGAGGGCGCCGCATGCATAACATAATAAGTTCATATTATTATTTAATTAATTCAAACAAATTCGTAACAAAAATATTTTTTTTAAAAACTATTTAAACAATATAAATGTCATATTCTATGTTACTAAAAATATAAATTAGTACATACTTTAACATATTATTTAAATTTTAACTACAATTTGTAGCAGCATTTAGATGTCAGTAGGTTTTTTTAGTCTATTTTGGAAAATATTAGCTTTGGTTCAATTTTAATATCATTTGGGATTATATTATAAATTCGTATTACATACATAATTAACTTACTTTTTGAATATTTTTACTTTTTTTTAATTGTCAGCGTGTAACAAATGACGGTCTGACCAATCATGCTGCCACTAACAGAAACTTAAATTAATAAACATAACTATGCATTAACAATAAGTATAGCATATGTAAATACGTAAGATTGGAGTATTTTGTTATTATCAATTGATTAAATTACTCTATTGATATATGTTCCATTGAAATTATAACTTCATAATAACTCGTTACGACAAAAATACATTAAAATAAGATAATTTATTCATACACCAAAATCTGTTATCACTTACACTACTGACTTACTAAAAGACATAGAAGAAGATACAATAATTGCTACTTAGATCAGAACAATATTTGCTCGCGCTATTTATAGTTTACTATAGTGACCATTAGATCCCTAAATACTATCACATTTTCGTTGTAAGTAGGTAGGAACTATACAACATTTAAACAATAAGTAATAAATACATATATTAAAAGAGTACTTAGAATATGTTCCTTACATCATTATCATCATAATTTTTCCAAAGTAGGTACGTGTCTTGATATGATAAATATGATGACTCATAGTATTGTGTGCAGTAAGACTTGAGACATCCGAAATCCTAAAATTTTGTGAATGACGTTGTTTTCTGTAATTCTATAATGTACACGGAAATAATACAAACAAAGAGTAGTGCAAAAAATATGTACAGAGGCGAGCTTAACCCTTTAATGCCGCGTAAAGACTGCTGCAATGTAACATGAAACGAGCATTTCTCTATGGGAATTCTGTTACATTGCATGATACATTGCGTTAGTCTGTACCCGCCATAAGAGTTTTCAACCAGCAAACCTTTGAGTAGAGGAGAGGCGATGGCACAAAACAGTAAAGTTACAACAACAAGTTAGTAACAGTATTTTCTTCGAATCATTGGTTGCAGAAAACTCACATAGAATTGAGCAACTATAACTTGCTCGTTGACTCCTATACTAATGCTCTCAATGTTTACCTATAGAGTGTAACGCCCTTTGTGTTCCTTGTTTTGTTACAAAATATTGAACACCGTTTTATTTAACACTAACATACAAATTAGGTATGACAAAGTGCCCACAGCAAAAGCACAGTAAAAAGAGGTTACGAAACGCTACGATAAATGTAATTTCTCCTACCTTTTAAAATACAAAATCTATGTAGGTACCTATAGTATTTTCGTAGAATATCCTGATCCTAATAGCAACATTGAAAAAGTAACTAAAAACGATACGAGATTGAATGTGCTGAACTAAATGTTCTTCAGTGCTGCAAATATTGGCGAGCAGTCATGGAGCAGTAAATACTTGAACTCACACCATCCAAAGCGCTTGTAGATAAGCCTGCTAGAATAACTCTTTAAAGTTATTGTTTTAATAACAATAACTTAAATATTGGTGAATATTGGAAGCTATTATCAAGCAATTTAAATGTTTAACAAACTGAACGTTGTTAAGCTCTTGTTGAGCACAATAATTTAGTATTGAATGTGTAAACAAGCTAATGGCATACCAAAGATCATGTTACGAGAATGGATACCAGTTTGGTGGGTCCCTGAACAAATGGTGATGTGCGCTTGCACTGCACAAATCTACGCGATGGTGCGCTAAAGTGGGAGTGCCAATGAACTTGGAACGGCTATTGACAGGTATTGCGTTAAGACAAATAGAGGTTCTGGCGGCTAAGACGGACCTCCGTTCACTTGACCATATACGAGTGTAGTTAGGTACCTACGACCGCAAGCCTCCTGAGAACTTCTATGTAAATAATCACCTATGGTAAATACGGAATTCTTGTAAGCTCGTAAGTACCTTAATTTTCTAACTGTACGCCGTGAGTCGGATAGCGCTACACATATGTACACCTACGGAAATACATACAATTCAGGTCATAATCATAATTGGCTAAAGTTCTACACGTTCGTGATTGCAGTCATACCAGTAAATGATTAATAGCATATAAAAAGCCAAAGAACACAAGCATCTACATAACTAAGTTATTGTAACTATGACTTCATTTTATAGTATCGATCCATGTGATCGTAAAAATTCACAAAAAATATTTATTTTTAACATAGGTTTCCTTAATAATGCATGTTGCTAATAACACATCATTACAATGTACATCGTTTGAACAGCATTGTAAAGAGGAATGGTCCCACAACTACGCTGGCGCCAGCTTTAAGTTCCCTTACATTTTCTCAAGTTATCTCTGTATGTAATTTGCATGTAATGGGCCTATTTTATACAGACTTAGAATAAATAAAACAAGGCAAGGCGTGATTATTAAGTACCAATGACAACTTCATTCGACAAAAACTAGCAGATTCAAGAACAATCGGTCTTCAACATTCAGAACTACATCTAGTTCGTCCTTCAAGTGATTAGGTACCTATAGGTACAAAATATAACAATACGAAAGTGCCTACCTTATTTGTGGAAATTTATACTTTTGTCACTTAGTCTTCATGGTAGGTACTTACATAGCATTCAATTTATTCAATTTCAAGAGCCTTCAAATAAGGCTGTCATAATGCTACATTATGGTGTACCATAACTGTGTTTCCTGTTAAATATTATTCTATTGCAGTTGTAATATTGAGAAAGCAATCAGGACATTTCTTTTTAGAGACCATAAAGTTCCTTATTCATGTGATGCAAGAACACCTCCCTAAGTACTATGAGTTACTGTTATAATGGTGTAGATGGTGGAAATATATTCTATTTCCATTAGTCTGGCTGGTGGATGGATTGTCGGCGGCGCGCAGTGCGGAGCGCTGTTTCTGATGGCACTGCGGCTGTGAGCAGAATTCATCAGTCGTTAGTCTTGTGGTTATTGATTGTGACACGGTAATGGGCCAGTCGGTGCGTGCCAATAAATCACCCGTATATAGGTACTTAGCTTAGAGCTTCGACGCCCTATGGAAAGAAAACCAGTTCACTGTCCACTAGTAAAAATCTTATTATAGACATATTTTTCTTTATTGTGTATGTACTTACAATGCGTGGTTTCTCATGTGAACTCTACGGAGCGGCTGTAAAATATTATAGTTTATTCAAAGAAGATATCATGCATGACCAACAATATGCCAGTAAAAAGAAAGAAGGTTCTAAATGACCTTATGAATCTCTTGTGAAATGAAGTTCAAAACTCGTACTATTTGGTAAATTAAACACAGCCACAATCTCCTAACTTAAGGTGAACATTATATTCCTCTAAGTAAAATATTAGTTGCAAATACTGATCTCTAGTAGTCAATTTGTGAATATACTTTATATTATTTTCTGCAAATCCCGTTGTTGACACACTTAGTTAGAGTTCTATTGAAGATTCTAAAGAGATAGACTGCAAAGTGTGTACAGGAAGAGTAAAGGCAATTTATGGCGATAGGTCAGTTTACACAGGTCAAGTCAGTTTTACGACGAGTTGCGGCATTGCCTACGCTTCCATTTCTTGGTTACTCCAGCGGATTTAGGTACTACTGTCCTCGTGTTCTACGCTTCACATGGCCATTTAATCGCTAACTCTATAAAGTTTAATTGTTAAAGCAATACTGTCATTTGAGTTAAATTTTATTGCTCACCTGACATCTTCTTGAGCCAATGACCCATACCCGCTTACGGTACTTCCTAGATTTGCTGTGTACCACCTACATTCCTAGAGTAATATTAGTTACCACTGCAATTTTTGTAGAATCTTGGAACATCTCAAAAACGGCTTTTATTGTTTTTTTAAAGTTTCTCAGAATTCGCAAAAATATGCTGGTAAAAAATTAGAAGTGTCTGTGACTATGAAAGTGTGAGTGTCTTAATAAAGTATTCAAGGATGTAAACTGCTTTCGAGAGCAGCACTGTTCACAGAACATTACCGTTTGATCTCAACGCTAGGCATGGGCGCTGTTTGGTACAGTTACATACATGGCAAATTTAAAGTCTGTAAACGTAAAGCCTAGACGCTTAAAAATATAAATAAGAGATTGGGTGCCAGCCTTATTTAAATTCACAGGTTCAACTTAAGTATTCAGCAGATTTGAATCTTAAGCTCGGAAAGTAAGTTGGTTTAAGTAAATTACGTCAGTGGCAGTGTGAGAACCATGTCAAAAAGATTTTATTTTGTAAATTATTTTTCTAGTTGATAATCTATGGATATTTTGGCACAAATAGAAAGAAGAATTTTTTTTATACAATAGCATACACAAATGAAAAGAAACATAATAACTAATAAATAGTAATAATAATAATGTTGGACACTATCACACACCATCATGTAGCCCCAAACTAAGCAGACCTTATTATGGGAACCACATGATTGATATACTACATATATACTTTTTTTTAATACTTCTTAGGGCAAAAATCAGCCTCTGTCTCAGCTTTAGGTCTACTTTCTGATGCAGTGCTGGTTTTCAGACAGGGCGTTCTCAACAAAATCTCAACAAATCACGATCACTTTTAAGAAAATATAATATAATACAAATAAAATAAGCTACTTTTTATTTTAACAGTTTCTGAGATAATTATGTACATTCATAACATCTGTATGTGACAGTTATAATTATCTATTGAATAGTAAAGTAATTGCCAAGATGGTATTCTTTTTGTTCAAAGAAAAACATTTCCATTTTCTTTGTACCTATATGTACTAAGATATGCTTCAACGGATTTTATGATGTCATCACGACTTAACTTAAATCATCGTCAATAAAAAATGCAATAGAGCTATTATTATTTTTTTGCTATCAATCTGCAATCAAAAGCTATTCTAATAAAATTGTAATGTTTCTAAATATTTTAAACAATGAAGTGCTAACGTAGTAGGTAAGTACCAGCTTTCATCAACACTAACATAAAAGGAGATGAACAAATTATAAGTATATAAATCAGATCCTTTCAAAAATGTCATTGACATGCGATACGCTTGCTGCAATTTGAACATAAGGTCTGTTGATGGTTTCCACTGCCCAAATTAATTCGCTGAACTCCAAGCGAATACGAGGACAGAGTAAAAAGTACAAAAACTGACGGAAGTACAAACCAGTCCCATGTGTGGGCCATATGCTCAACAAAATCGTGCTTTGTTCTTTGGATTTGTAAATCACAAAATTATTTGTTACTAACCTTCCGCCCGCGGCTTTGCTTACGCTATTTATTTTCCAAGTTTCATCTAAATCTGTCTAGCCGTTACGCGTGGAAACAAACTTTAGCATTTTTAATATTAGTTTACAGCGTGTCCTAAAAAGTTAAACTAAATAACTTGTTCAAGGAAACATAAATAGGTATAAAAAAGTGGGTGATAGACGTGCGAGAAGAAAACAATTATTTACAATACAAACAAAAAACCAACGAATGAAACAACCGCTGCGAAAGATTATAACTATTAGAGCGATACCGCCACGGATCCGACGATTGTTCGTTTTATACTCGTATATTACTCCAAAGCTCAGGAGATTAAAAAATGATAAATATCGTTTTAGACCTTGGACAAATTGCACATGGCTCTTTAACTATAGGTGCAACTCTCTTAAACAGACAAAGGCCGGATTAAAAAGTCCATATAGCGAGCTTTCGAAGAGCCCACCGGGAACGAAAGCGCTTATGAAGTTGTGAAAATGGCTCATAATTCATCCATATTCACTAACACAATATGTGTAGGAGGCAAATCAGTAGCTTCGGGTGCGAGCCGGGTGCACCTTGCTCAATGAGAACCCGACCAAATGCAGCGGTCAGCTTCCGTCTAGACAGAGATTATGTAAAATGGAATATAAACTCATCCATTTTCACGTCCTTTTATCGCTCAGCAAATTTGCATTGCGCGCTTTGGATATTAGCCCTCGTTTTATTTTATTACGTGATTTCCCGGAGATTTATCTTATTGAAACGCCCTTGTTTGCCCTGCGCCGACGTTTGAATTTCAAAGACGAATAAAACCAGAGTCCTTCGCTAAATGTCATTTTTCTTGTCGCCATAACTGTAAACGAGTCGAATGGCTGTGAGCTTGAATAAATAGAGTCACATACCTACTTAACAACGGCAAATGTGATTTAATATGTGAGAACAAATCTCCAATGCAACAGATGGCCGTGCATTGATAGAAAATTACTATATTATTACGCATCGTCATTATTAATGACGCCTGATCAGGGACTGCCCGTCCCCGGTATAAATACAAAAGAGTCATTTCGCATCGCCGATGTTTACCTCTCTTTCTATATCCCTCTAAGCGAGAATTGCGGAAACTTAATATAAATGGAATAATCCATTTTTGCAGGGGATGTTTCGGGAGGATAAATCTCATTCGGGGTGAGGGGCGGCGGTGCAGTGGCGGGGGGAGCAGACACGGACGGGTCCAAAGCCGGCCATCTGCCGCGCCATAAAATCGATATTATTTAGCGACCGACTTATATTGGTCATGTAGTTCTATGGTGTTAGAGTCAAGCTGCACCCACGCAGCATACCAGACAGGTACCTGCTTTCAATATTTATTCTGCTAGCACAAAGAGTTAGGAAGTAGTCTTGCGACGTAAAACTGTAAGCTTATTGAGCACTTGTTGTGAGCTTGAAACAAATAAAATATTGGACATACTGACACAAATTTAATAATGTCAACTGGATACAAAAGGGATTTGCATCCAATATCTGGAAGGCAATTCTCGGGAAGGCATTATCATGTCGTTGAATAAATTCAAGAAATAAAGAATAGGAGTTGCTATTAATTCAACCACAAAACTAAGAAAGTATGACTCACAATATGGATATTTATGAGAAATAACTATGATTTCATTAGTTTTTCCCGCTAGCTACTGTTTGAGTTATTAGTTGAATACTGTTAGGTTTTCCATTTTAATGATGCAGGTAAAGTGCTGGTGGTGAAGCTTGCGTGGTTGGTTTAACTTTAGAAGAATTACCTAACTAACTGGTGACACCTTTCGCCTGTTCATCATTTGTATCTATACACTTATGAACACATATAATATTCCAACGGTAGGTGACTTGGTTCTTTTTATTTGCCTCGAGGATTTTGTGTTCTTTTTCATGAAAAAAATAACATTCGGAGGTTCCGTACGGAGCTCACACACGGCCAACTGATCCTAAACTAGGTAAAGCCAGTTACTATGGGTACCAGAGACAAATATACAAAGATACCTTATAAAACACCCAAACACAGAACAAACATCAATGTTCATCACACAATTGCAACTCAGAAGGCAGAGTTACTGTCAAACCAACTGAGCTATGAAGCTAGACAAAGTACCTTGAGTATATGGTAACTCGAAGCAAGTCAAAAGAGCCCAAAAATCACCTACAGTTGGAATAATATGATTCCAGAAATATGGTTTATGTTAATTTATCTGTAAATAAATTCAAAAATTTTGTTAAACGTAACCCCTGTTATAAAGCTTATTATAAAGTTTCTGATTATTTAGATGACAAAAAAGCTTGGGATGAAACTGTCTCCAAGTCCCTCAAAAACAATGTAATAGTTAATAATAAACTTTGTACAAAACAAGACTTAAAAAAAATATAAGCCAAGCAGAGTTTCTTGCCAATTCTTCTCTACGCCGTCGCGTTACGAATTGGTGTAAATTTAAATTTAAAAAAATTACGTTTCTTAATGTGCTTATTGAATAAACTCATTTTGATTTTGATTTTGATTTTGTTACTGACTAAGAGCAGAATTTTGGCCAGTATTTGGGTCTTTTATAAAGTTGGCAGAAACAGTTTCGTTCGATATTTTCCTACCAAGCATCCATTGGGTACCACTGGCTTCTAAATAATTCCAATTACTTTATTTCGGACTACCTGACCGCCGTAAACTTCTTTGATTAACTTTGAGAAAAGCGTGGATTCGCTCCTGACACGTGACATGTAAGCAAAGTGACTCCGGCCGATCCTTGATTGTTCGACATTATGTTGCCTACATACTTTCAAGTGTATATGCCTACTCTAATTCTACACAAACTGGCGCATCGCAGTTTAACGTTCACAGCTTTTTGTATAGTATCTGAAGATGGAGCCAGCACATGGCCCACCTGCTGGGTGATCGGCTGACTCTGTTGCAAACAGAAATGATTGACATCAATCCTGTTTTTACAAACTTTGACATTTCATTGAAATTCAATGAACGTCAATTGACAAACTATCAAAGTTTGTTAAAACAGGATCGGTGTCAATCATTTCTGTTTGCAACAGAGCCGATCACCCCGCTGATGTTAAATGGTAACCATTACCTATTACAAAACATTGCATCGAATGTCACACTTGTTTGGACCGTGCCCTACGATACAACGCCCTGCGTCCATCGACTTAAGACAAGAATATCATAAGCCTCTTGTGCCTGTATTTCACCGGCACCCACACCCTTCAACCCGGAACACAGCAATGCTGCTTCACGGCAAAAATTGGTATGGTGGTGGTGGTACTTTCCGGGACGAGCCCTTCTCAAGGAGGTCGACTACTACTTAAGGTGACGATACATGTCAAATCTCCCTCTCGCTCGCACTCTTCAACATTTTAGAAGATATAAAATCACTGAATGTAGTTCTGCAAAATAACAAACATTCACGGCCTAAGGTTCAAAAGTTCAGCAAGAATATCATGTTGAACCCAACACGTTTTCCTTCGAAAAAAATTGTACCAAAATTGATCACATTGGTACAAGTTTTTTGGTAAGTAAACGTAATAGAATCAAAATGTTATTATTGCTCGACCTTTTAATGTCTAGAATGTGAAGGTTTGCTATTATTCATACATAACAAGTCGTGATTTTTTATCTTAAAAATGTTGAATAGTGAGAGCGAGAGGGAGGTTTGACATGTATAGTCTTTAAGCTGCTTTAATGGCTTACTTAGATGGTCTTAGGATATCATCTGCGTTAAACAACACTGAATGCGGCACTACTTGGATGAGTGACCGTTTAATTGCATTTAGATTTGAGCAATTTGAGAGCTTCGGAAGAAACGTTAAAATGTTGGTCCCAGCTTTTTCAGTTGTTAAACCATAATCAAAAGCCCTCGGGAGGCCTAAAATCTCCGATATCAAAGTTGGCCACTAACTCATACGAAGAAGAAGTTGCTGCTTTCAGGGCAGATGATCAAGAACTGTAATTTGTATTTAATCTGTGCTTAAGTCACTTTTGTATTCAGTTCTTGATTACAAGCCCAAGAGCTCTGAGTGTGACAGTCTCGAGTTCTCGACTGAGAAGGCTTTGGGTTAATTTTCAAGTATTTTCAGCGTAAATTCTATACTGTACTATACAATTACACTTCGACGCAAAGAAGTAATCGATGGTATAATCATTCTGCCAACACATTATGATCAATTTGAAAAAAGAACAGAGGATTTCCCGGCAACTGTTCGAATGACAAACATGGACTCAGTTTTGTGGCGAATGACGCTTCATAGAAATTGTATGGAAAACCTTTTTTTGAAATTTTGCAATATCTTACGATTTGTTTTGGTAAGTTACTTTGCGAAAAGTGTTCCTGTTGGGAAATAGAGTCGATTGAGGCCAAATTTTTTTGACAGATGTAATTTTTTAGGCTGCGTACATTTTTTCAAAAATACAAAAATGCAATTGTTTTTTTCTTCAAAATAAATGTATAGTTTCCTAAGAACAAAACCTTCTTACTACAAAATAATAGATAGCTGCCCTCAATGCGGTAAAACTTTGCCCCAAGTGTATAATATGAGTGCTAAAATACATACTAGTACAAATAAACGTAAATAAAACTTACATTGCTTTACATAGGACATGGCACGTAATTATTCACTATTGTTATGATTATGCTGGTCAGTATCACACAGCATCATATTATAGCCTCAAACTAAGCAGAGCTTGTATTATGGGAAACATAAATGACTGATATAATAATTATATACTTTTTTGTGAAAACATATTTGTTATACAATAGAGTCCGCGCGTGGCTTGGCTCGCGTGATGCTGGATAAAATGTAAACGGGACTTGGACCACTGCGCCACAGAGGCCGGCATTCTGAGCTGATGATCCATAAAGTATTCAAAATGCATCCAATTTGCAGTTTGTGGTCACTAATGTCTGAGGCCCGACGGAATTAATTGAGAACCCTCCATTCCTAAAACTAAAGAAAGGAAATCTTTGTCTCGGATGATTGACTCACTGGAGGAAAAATTTGAGCTGCAATAATTGATCTCCGTTAAATGTACACTGACGTCAAAGCGGTCATGTGGGTCGGTAAGAAATGTGTACCTGTATTTCCCCAATCAACGTGGACGCTGGGAGATGAGTCACGACATAGTAGGCTAAAGAACGGTAACTTAGTTCCATGTTCTTAATATATTTGTTATGGTTTACATTAGTATATCACAATCTGTTTGAATTAAAATGCTTATCGATGACCGTGAGGCTATAAAAAAGTCCTATAGTCCGACAGTGGCAATGATTGTGTGTAACAGTCCTTATCGCTAAAACTAACTGTATTAGAATAAAATAAGTAAGTAGTTTTAGTATTCAAATAATAAACAACAATATTTACCTTCGTCCAGTGACATTAATGATTAACGTACCTTTAAGAGCATATAATGTACATCTTCTTATTTTACGTATGAGCTCTCCAACTCTGGTATCGGAGTTTTAGTTCGCCCGAAAGCACTAAACTGAATTCATATGCTACATAGACAGATTGGTCCAAATCCAAACCAATAGGACCTGGGAGGTAAAGTATTGAAAATACTGAAAGAATACCAAAATATTGAATATAATTAATTTCACTTATAGGATTTAAAGAAAAACTTGAAGAATTTTGGAAGTTCATTTGCCTGAGTGCAGTAAATCCGGTATTGCCAATTCATAATGTCTGGACATTAAGCCTGATGCCATTACTGAATATGGAGTTATTATTCAAAGTGAGTTCCCTGAGTACATACTCAGGGAGCGCTCACTTTGAACTTGGCTTTGAATCTTTTGGACTATTTTGTATATTAATTTAATAATTTTATGACACATGCATGCCCGTTTATTATATTTTATTTAGACAGTAGTGTCGATTCTGTTGTTCGAATTTCTTAACTAAACTAAATTTGGCAGCTTTATAGTTATAGCTATCCTTGTAATTTACACTAAAAGAAAGGGATAGTATCACTTTTAGGAATGTCAAATTAAGTTTAGTTTAGGAAAATGCACAATAGAATTGACATCATTTTGCTGTTTTTATTATTTGAAGAACTTAATTGTTAGATTTGAGTGACTGTTTAATGTTAAATAATCTGGTAAGAGTGAAGGGCGCCAGCGCTGCAGCGGAAGCGGACCAGGCCGGCGAAGCGCGACAGCGGCAGGCATCAGCTCGAGCGCCGCCCGTACGTGGCCGAGCCTGCGCCTGCGCTGCGCCCGCGCCGGCCGCCGACATTCCGCGCGAACGTTGCCTCCCTCATTCGCAGCCTTCTGATGCAATATTCAACTTTACTGCGTCCTTGCAATGCCGTAATTCATTATAACAAGTTTAATCGCTGTGAAGTCATTTTTATCATTTTTTTCTGTACAGGTTCTATGATGTTTTACATCCAAGGCCATCTCGACGACCTTAATTATTATCCACCGTCAGGCTGGAGCCTCGCTTTGGCTTATAATACGTTTAAACGGATCAAGGATACATCAAGGGTCTCAAAATAGAATTTATTATACTGCCTTTGAGACTGAGTGAGTTTACTTAGATATGATACTTAGTCAGTTTCATTATATAACATTTCAAATAAAATTAAAAGCATCAAGTTGTTGTTAGAAAGCCTTCAATCAAGATAAGCTTTGCCTGTTCTAGCAGGATGTGCATGCATGAAAATACTGATATGTATTGAGCACAGTAACAAATATCAGATCTAGTGGTCTAATGGAGCATGTTAACGTTATACAAATAAGGTGGCGAGTGTCTGTCATGTTGAGTGGCAAATTGGCGTCGTCTCCGCATTTGTTCCACGCCGCCGGTCGGGTCGTCAGTCGCAGATCGCGCCACATTCAGCCTTGTGCCTCCTTACCAATGTCGATTCGATTCGCGGTAATTGTTTTACAAAATAAAACAAGAAGCGGGCTATTTAAGTACATGATTTACCGATTCATTTTCAGATTGGGTCGAACACCTTTCTTAGTTGGGTTTATTTTCGGAGATAATTTACCTATCTAGTGATTTCCCTAAATGTGCTAGAATATCCGTTAACGAAACATGGAATTGTTATACCCTATTATAACTATCTATCTTTGTATAGACGGTACGATAGCCAGATAACCCCTTGGCACCGAAGGTACTCCGTTCGATAGCTTCGGTTAGAACTGCCGTTACTTGTAAAATCACACGCACAATCCTCATAGTATTGTGCCGGAGCACTAACCACTTTCAAATATTTATATCATAGCACTTATTGGATCGATACGGATAAGTGCATTGAATTGGGTTCGAGTGATTGATACAAATTTTACAGTACATACCTAAGTACATATTTCTACAAAGATGTCTTTGTAGTTAGTTTAGGTAGTAAAAAATGGCAGGATGTGGAGACGGAGGCGTGTCGAGTGCTGGGACTTTATAGGGTTGACAAGGGATGGAGCTCTCCAAAAATTGTATACAATATTCATAGGTACCTTATTATGGTATATTATTGTACAAAAAATCATTTTTATGATGATTAATATATTTCAATTAAACATTTGAAAATATGAATTTTAATGATGAACAGGGTTATAAATAACACACTATCTATATGGTATCATTTAATTTGATAACATTTATAACGAATTAAAGACACTGCAATCACGTAAAATTATTAAGATTAGTCACTTTGTGCTGAACTCTCGCTTGTTGTATGACTCAAAGTGTCGGAATGCAAAAACGGCCTCTGGGATGGAAACTGCGGGCTATTTAGATAAAAGGAGTATGGAAATGGCAGCCCTGGAGGAATGGCGGAGGCGGTGGTGCGGAGGGCTACAGGGAGGGGGGAGGTAAGAGTGAGGCTGCTGCGAGTGTCCGCGGCTGTCGGGCCGGACTAACCCGTCGCTCCAGGTCAGCGCTCCAGCCGGCTATTTATAGAGGTGCCCCTTAAACAGAGTAATTATTCATTGATTAGCACTGCGAGGAATAGAGGATTGCGCTTCTGATAGCCATCGCGCAAACGAGAATCGTCGCTGGCGCCGCGCTTCGCCGCGCGCCGCCGCGCCCGTCGCCTCGGTCAGCGTGCCGACTGCTGACGACTCCTGCATCTTCATGCACCTCATATAGAAATCATACTCGCTCAGGGAACTAAGGGTAAGGCACTTGGCCATAGTGATTGCAAATCTCTTTTTAAATTAACGTCCTTATCAATATTTTCATAAAAACATTGCAAAAAAGCAAAATAATCCTACTAATATACATAAAGGCAAAAGTTTGGATGTGAAGCTGTATGTTTGTAGCTTCTTTACCCCAAAACTACTGAAGCACACTTAAAAATGTTTAAAAATATTGGAGCTTAGTATGACAGCCCAGCCCTTCTTTAGTCGAACGTGATAGCAATTACGTTAAAAAAATTCTCTTCATTTTCTCCTTGAGAGATAAAGAAATATATAGCATATAATTAAAGTAAAATTACTTTAATTAAGGAGATTTAAACAAAGACAAAGAACTTTAAAAAGCCTTTGGCCCCTAGGTCAAACTAACGAACTGAGGTTAGAATACTTACTAGAAATGTCAGAAGTCGTCAAAAAAGTCATTATATAGAATTCCAAATATATCTACTTTTATAATGTAACAAAACATTTTCGTCTGTATTGACTGGCTTATTACGAAGCAGAAATAAACGCTATGATTAATGAAATAAAATAAAATGATGAGCTGAGGACAGGACGCAATGGCGCTCATTAGGGGAGTCCTATGTCCAGCAGTGGACTGCTATAGGCTGATGATGATATTAAAGATGATGAGTAGTATCTACAGTTATTAATAAAATGGTAAGCGCTTTTAAGCCGCGTTGTTTCACTGACGGTTTACAACCGTCGGTGTTTTCGGAATATTGAAAATAAACAGAAAATGTAAAAAAAAAAAGGTTTGTTTATGGTCAATTTACTATCCATGTCACACAAATTTACGTAAGTAATAGGTATTCGCTTCGTTTACAAAACTTGTAACAATAATTAACTACATTCATGTTACTGATAACTGATATACATTATTTTATGGTTTATAAAGTGACTAAAGAAAACATTGTAAAATAGGAAAACCCCCAGAAAACCTGATAAAATAATTAATTTCCTTTATAAATAATAATGAATAGCAAATAATTGTTAGGCATTAAGGCAAGTAATTATTGTAAGTACTTATTGATATGTAGGTAGTATTGCAATACTTACAATACTCTAGTAAATCTTTGGTTAGGAATTAATATACTTTTTTGAGAATTACATATCCTGCTCGGATCCGCTTGCGAATTCTCAGGCTGGTCCGTCTTATAATCGGGAAATTCGTGGAAGGTTCGATTAGTCTCGGTCGGGAGTTTTAAGTTTCTGACCCTTTCATTCAATGCTGGTTTAGTTTTTTTCCGTTTTGCGGTTAAGGATGTTTATGAGTACTTTTACGATGTGTACCTATCTAATAATATTTATAGCATTGGTATGCAAATGAAAGATAGGAAGTATGCCTAATTTTTTTACATTTTAAATGCATTTCAAGCAGTTCACAGGCTTTAACTTTGCCTTGTAGGTATAGAGCAATACCTAACTGAAAATATTTTTTGGGTTTTTGATACTACAATTAAATGAAAACTTGATTTTTTTTCTTTTTCATTTAACTATCAATTAATCAAGGTCAACAAAACAAAAAAAAAAATCAAATTTGTCAATCCGTTTTCAAGCTTTTGCGAGACACACGCACTAGATTTTTATATAAAAAGAGAACACAATAAATGATATATAATAGATAAATAATATATTTTATGATGTGTAAAAATGATTTTTGAAAACTCTATCTTCAAATATAATGGTTAATGGATTATTGATAAATCTATACCTACATATAAAAGTGTAGGGTCCAGAATAAGTAGACATTAAAAGAATGAAATTTTATTATTAGATTAGTGTAGACGTATCAAGAACTAATTTTTCGAAATTCAACATCTAAGAGGGTAAAAGTTTTTAAAATTAGGAATAAATACATAAACTACATTGAAAATAAAGAAACACATGTTTCAGGAATATTCGAATCTATTCTGAGCAAGTCTCTACTTTCACTGGTAGGTACATACTTTTTATTCCATACATACTAGTTATTTACCTTTTGTTCCGCGTAAAATGATCGTATTCGGGAACGTTTCACGTGATAGCAGGTACACGCAAGCGAAGTTGCGGGTAGGTCAGCAAGTAAGATACAAGAAATAAACCACAAAAAAACCATCGTGAGCTAAAATTATGGTGATAAAATAAATTTAAATTTTATGAATTATTTAGTGAGGGTAAGCATTTAAGTTTGCAAAAATATAATCACATTTCATTCCACTACGTTATCCCGAAAAGAGGTTAATAATCTACTCCCGATAGTCAACAACAAAGGAAACTAGATAATTTTAGACAATCTTACTGCAGCCCTACTCATCATATCATAGAGGCGAAACTCAGTGAAATGTGAAGAAGTATGTAACTTTTCATAATGAAATTCCAGACCATGAATAAAATTTTAAAGGCTACTTTTATCCGGGTACCACGCGACTGAAGCCGCGGGTGTGTAATAAAACCATATACCGAACTAAAATAATATTATACAGAACTTTTAATTGCAAACTGTAACTGCTTATCTATCAGGAGTAACAGTATATATCGATGGAGAAAACTAAAGAGAAGTAAATAGCCGGTGACAGCCGTTTCCAAAGATACCTAAAAACTCTCCATGCGGAAAGTTCGATGCAGTTCGGCGTGCGGTCTGGGGTGGACAAAATCAATAGTCGCTACGAATAGCTACCACTACATCCGTGGAATCTGCACACATCGCGATTCTTTATTCAGCTTACGCCCCCGCCCCCGAATATCCGAAATTATCTTCGGAACAGGTGGCTTCTACGATGAACTTTATGTCGGGGGTCGGTCGGAAATTCTATTATGAGGTCACTTAAATTGCAATGTATTACAACATAAAGAACAGTGAATATATTTTTATGTAACACGTTTTTGGGTAAGATAAACTATCTAGTTGTTTTAGTAATTTACCTGCTCCTTTCTTTTTTTCTTCACCTCAAAATAGCTGAAACTAAACTTATTCAATAAGAGTTCTTATTTGTTTGCAATTTGTACTTTTGTACCTGTTTATATTTCTGTTAAAGGAACAAAAACAGCCGATATAAGTCCACTGCTGATATAAGTCCTTTTTCTGGGGGTCTGCCTATAATCCTCACTCTGGGCTTGCGAGTTGGGGATCGCAGGGCACAGCTTCTCGCATACCAACGCATGCCTACGTTTGGTCAGGGGCCAGGGGATATAGCTGTGCGCTGTGCCGCAGTCAGCGGGCCGTCGGAGCCCAGTCTGTAAGTTATAGGGGAGATTCACGGGCAGGTTGGAACCCCTTACACCCCTCAAAAAACCTAATGTTTAACCCTAATTTTGTTAAGTCCTTACATAATAATTAACAGTATAATGGTTTTATTATATACTGTTGTGAATTGTTGTTAAATAAATATTGATAATGAACATGATAGGATACAAATAATAGTAAATTTAAAATTGCCAACTAGTCACGTCTGCTTATTTATTTTTCAAGACCCACTTAGTAGTCCACGAGCATCACGCTTCATGCTCTATCAATGCCAAAAATAAAATTGCAGAGAAGCTCTTAAATTACTTAGCAAAAAAAGGTAAGCGAACTTTGATGATAAATATTTTAGTCCCGCAGAAGTCATAAACTACCCACTCCTGATGTAGAGCTTAGATTAAAATTTGCACCGAAAGCGCCATGCAAGAGACAACTGAAGCATACTTAAACGGTCAACTATCAATCATATTTCCGCTACAGTTACGTCTTAGAATGTGTGTCACATGGCGGATGCTGAGAAAATACCCTAATAATAAATTAGCATAGTAATGCCTGCGGCCGTTATATTAGGATTGAGTCCGCTTTAATTAATGTAATGAGCGGCGCTTGCCGGTGTCACTGGCCTTCAGCTTAGAAGGATAAATAATTCAATGGTATCGCTGATATTCATGAAGAATGTGTTAATAATTAGAAATGGCAGCTTTCTTCCTACCGCGATTTGTTATGATGATTATAATTATATCCGTGGCACTTTTAAAGTCACTAAGATATAGAATAAACTTAGCGCAAATCGCTTACGCTGGTACGGACATGTGATGAGGCGAGAAGATGACCATCCGACTAAAAGAGTAATAATTATAGAAGAAGGAAAAAAAGGGCGTGGAGGATTACCAATTACCTAGCTACGAACAATAAAAAATGTCATGCTAGCGAGTAACGCAACAATAGAGACAACCCACAACCGTACGGTGTGGCGCAGAAGTAGGTACTACCTCCTACACCCTGACCTCAAATAACATGGGATAAAACCAGGAGAAAGAAGAAGAAGAAGAATACCTCTGTGGAGTAGCGGGCGAAGGCCCTCCTGAGACGCATAGCTTGCTGGTTCGATTGCCGACGCGAGATGTTTGTATGATCTGTAAATATTTAGTACGTACCTATTTTAAAAAATGTTATATAAATAAATAATGCTGGACTATCACACAGAATCATGTAGCAGCATACTAAGCAGAGCTTGTGTTATGGAAACCACATGATTGATATATTATATATATACATTTTTTTTTGTAAATACATACATATCATACATAGAAAATATATAAGTTAGTATATCAGTAATTTCTTTCTCTTAATACAATCTCTGCTAAGTTTGGGGATTTATGATGCTGTGTGATAGTATCCAGCAATATTATTTACTAACGGAACCGTCCGCTACTACGTTTACGTGTACTTACTCACTTACTTAAATATGGTTATTTTACGCAGGACCCTAATTAAAAGAACGAAATAAAAGTAGGTAGGCACTTATCAATAAACTCACGTAAGATTATTATTATATTATTTCATATATTACAATATTATTTGTTTGCGGCAAATGCATTGCGATTGAGGCGATTAATAGTTTTACGGTAATCCGTGGATTGATTTTTACGTTTGACGCAACGGCAAACGGAGCGCGTTCTCCTGTTAAAATAATGCGCATCAAACGCAATGCTTTTTCCGCAGCGTTTATTCATATTAAGCCACCGCGCGCTTTAACTGACAATTTTACAATAATTGCCTATATAAAGGTCAATTTTTGATACCCCGGATTCCATTATCTTAGGAATCTCAAGTTTTTTGAAACTAAAAACAGTCATAATTGCTGTACTATGACACTGATAGGTGATGTAGCTGTTTATATAAAATATTTTTTAAATTCATTATTTAGTTTTGGAGTTTAACACCAAACTAAAATAGAATCTTTCCTCTTTATAATTAATTTATTATTTCGCAGTTTTTCTTTGTTAGCTATCTTTTTTAGTGGGGACACCTAATTTCAATAATTCCTACTATTTGGTAATGGTTTTTTAATTTATAATGACATAAGACTTTATATGTTTTATTCCTAATACATAAATAACCAAAATGTATACTCAAAACCGTATGAATAACATGGTTTTGAGACGCATCTGTCTTAAATAAATATAACTCAATCATATTCATCGTGTTATTCAAATACATTGTTAAAGTCTAAGTCACATCAATATAAACGTGAAAATGCTGATAAGGTAAAGTACGTAAAATGAGGAAATCGAATTGCATTAAATTCGTCAAGCGATGACGTCAGACTCTTGTAGGTAAGTATTATGAAATGGCTATAACTACTAAAACGGTTCCATTGCTTTGGGGTCTTATCATAATGTTTACTATAAAATAATTTGATTAATAAGTTGTTTGGAGTATAAAATTAATCAGGACATAAAAACCGGTCAAGTGTGAGTCGAACTCGCACACGAAGGGTCCCGTACCATCGTCCAAGATATAAAGCTGTGTATTTTTTAAATACTTTTAATACTTGTTATTAGCTCATTCCGAACACACTCTGTAGGTAAACAACTCTTAATTTACTACGGTTCATGATAGACAGACGAAAAGACTGCGGAGGCTTAGTAATAGGGTCCCACCAGTGGGCACCCTTCGCGTACGACACCCTTAAAAGGGTTGTGGCATTTTTTATACTGACTTTATTTTAATATAAAGTAATATGAATTCGTGTTCTATGTAGGCTACCTATTTTCACAGCGACGACAGGGAGAAAGTCTCTAAGTGCTAATCTTTAAATTCAAATAAAAATTCAAAATTTGTTTATTCAATAGGAACTTACACAGTGAATCGTCAATTATTAGGGTTCCGTAACCAAAGGGTAAAAAACGGGACCATATTACTTAGACTACGCTGTCCTTCTGTCTGTCTGTCTGTTTGTCTGTTTTTCTGTCTGTGTCTGCTGTCTGTCTGTCAACAGGCTGTATTTCATGAACCGTGATAGCTGGACAGTTGAAATTTTAACAGATGATGTATTTCTGTTGCCGCTATAACAACAAAAAACAAAAACTAAAAAAAGAAGAAAATAAATATTTAAGTGGGGCTCCCATACAACGGATGTAATTTTTTGCCGTTTTTTGTTCGATATTTATAACGCTTGAAACATTCACAAAATATTTAGTTGTAGGTATATGCATTTCAAAAATAAACAATTAAATTAAAAGAAATTAAGGGGGCCCATACATGTACGAATGGTACAGAACGAGCGACGTGCGCGAGTTCTAAACGCACTTGGTCGGTTTTTTAATTTACACCAATTCGTAAGGCGACCAAAATTACCACACAGAGAGGAATTGGCAAGAAATTCTGCTTGACTTATAATACTTAAAGATTTTTTTACAACTGTATTGTTCTTAATTCTGATAAAGATGAGGGAGTTGGACACAGATTCATCCCAAGGTTTTTTGTCGTCTAAATAATCATAAATTTTATAATATGCTATGACAAAGCGTTATTTTGAATCTAAGCTTTCTCATTGGCCAAAATTTTACGCCTACAATACGAATTGTTTTCGCGACTCCTCGTGATCGCTGTTTATCGTCTTTGATGGACGGCATAGACGAGCTGCTAAAACGGAGTTGCTATTAAATAAAAAATTGCGAATATTTTCGTTGTTAAACTATGTATTTTGTATGTGTGTATGTATAGTCTATAAATAAAAGCCTTATGTTTAATATTTATAGCACTTTATCAAGTTATTCATTAAGTTTAAGAGCCTAGCACAGTCAGTGTAATGATGCAGTTCCCTCCATTTTGCTCAACTTATATTATTTTGTTTTACATAGAATACCTACTACAACTACTTGTATGTTTGTATGTTTGTTTCCCGCTGCGCCTTACCTACTGTTATTTGTCATGTTATTCTGTATTTAGAATGGATGATGCCCATATATATAAATATAAATATATATATATATATATATATGATAATTATATATATAAATATAATATATATATATATATATATATATATATATATATATATATATATATATATATATGATACGTAGGAAATAACAAATATAATGTAAGAACCGTCCTTCACGGTGTTGTAGGATTCATTGTACCTTGTCTCTTCTGGAACGTTGGTCTTGAGCCTCGAAAAAAGGCGCTAACGCCTACATCTGTACTCTAATAATTACAAAAATAACAATATTTTATTTCGGACTACAACAGTTGCATATTAAAAAAACAATATTGAAGTAAAAATAGATATTTGAAATACATAATTAAACATAAGAAGGAAATCAGAAAATTTGAAAGGAGTTCTATAACAAGATCACACCCGTACATACACTTCCACAGCACTTCCACAGCAGCTAGATGTGTACCTATCGGTTATAGTCTTCGTCTTCAGGATGCTGTTGTCACTTCCCTGCACTCTGCGGATCAGCGGATCTACATGTTTTTTGTTAAGAATAAAAAAAACAATTTTTGAATATATGATTTCAATTAAGGGAAAACTGCTATGCTTGACATGAGTTTACCATTTTTCACACAAGGAAGGATGGTTAGTACAGCTGCACGGCTGGCATGGTATAAAACGTTTGATCTTGAATGCGCAGAACACATTTTAACAATTTTGTATGGACTGTTTGGTCTACTTGTTCTGTGCAGTATCCCCATAATTTTAGCTCAGGCCTATTCTCTCGTGCCAGGACATATATCACGTTAGTACACTTTTACCACCAAGGCGGTGTTCTTTCCGCACGGAATCTACTTACGTCTTTTGAAACCATTGAAACCATTTATTTGTTATAATGTGGTGCAATACATAACGATCTACGATTAAATTAAAATTCCACATGTTACACTTTCGGGTGTATAACATAATCTTAAGAATCTTAATAAATATATAGTGTAGGAATACCCTACTTTATCAGGAGTTCGTGGACGAGGAAGAAAAACGATATAACTTTATAAACTTTTGTTGACTAATTTATTTCATACTGCCGTAGGTACAACTTTCACTTCATGCTTGTTCGGCTCCCCAAAACAGAATGCCCCCCAAAATGATTTTTCGTTACAAGCCACGTTTCGAAAGTCAAGCTCCTCGATTGGTGGACGAGCATCTGTCAGCCCGTGCCGCTCTGTGATTGGCCACCGACGCAATACTTTCGAAACAATCGAGGGACTTTACATCCGGAAATTATATTATTTTTCTAATAAGAACACAATTTTAAAATCAAAATAATATCTACATAAATTAATAATAATTATCAACAATAATTGTGACAATTTAAACTACGTATTTATTTACCTAATTTGGAAAACATAAAACCACGAGGCTTGACCACAGCCGGAAATGATAATTATGCAATCGTTACATCAAAATAATACCTTAAAATAATTGAATAGTGACTTCTAGCAATGTTTGTACCATAAATAAGAAGGTCATTTTACAAAGATTTAGAAAACCCTAACAATAGGTAGGTACTTTGTCATTCACGCCCATCAGTCAAAATGCACCCCACCTGATTAAGTACTCCGCCATCTACTAAAGCTTTGCTTTCCCTATTCGTACAGCGGTCACCTGGAAGAGATCTGTTTGAGCGACCACCAATTGTTTAACCTTCATATTACTCAGACTAGTTTGCTTTTATTTATTTCTTTATGATTGTGGTAATCATGTTATGTATCTATTTACTTACCTAAATAGGTATTTTATTACACTTCCGTTACTCTACATTTAACATGAACTCTTGAAGTTCACATTTATTAATATAATCAAACCATGTTTAAAATTATGCTAACAAAACTGAATTGCATAATACGGAAATATGGCCCATCGGTTTGCCTACGGCGGCTGCACCGCTACTCCAACGCCGTGACGTCACACACTACAATCCTGTTATTAGTATGATGCACTTTATTACGTATTGACCCTGCCTCGTTATAATAAATAGTGAAAAATCTAAATAATAGAGATATTATAATTAGTACGTCAGATAGATCAACAAAAGACATTAGACACGTATTTTTTTTTTGTTTTTTTTTTTATTTTATTTTATTTTATTTTATTTTATTTTATTTTATTTTATTTTATTTTATTTTATTTTATTTTATTTTACTTAATTTTACTTTATTTTACTTTATTTTATTTTATTTTATTTTATTTTATTTTATTTTATTTTATTTTATTTTATTTTATTTTATTTTATTTTATTTTATTTTATTTTATTTTATTTTATTTTATTTTATTTTATTTTATTTTATTTTATTTTATTTTATTTTATTTTATTTTATTTTATTTTATTTTATTTTATTTTATTTTATTTTATTTTATTTTATTTTATTTTATTTTATTTTATTTTATTTTATTTTATTTTATTTTATTTTATTTTATTTTATTTTATTTTATTTTATTTTATTTTATTTTATTTTATTTTATTTTATTTTATTTTATTTTATTTTATTTTATTTTATTTTATTTTATTTTATTTTATTTTATTTTATTTTATTTTATTTTATTTTATTTTATTTTATTTTATTTTATTTTATTTTATTTTATTTTATTTTATTTTATTTTATTTTATTTTATTTTATTTTATTTTATTTTATTTTATTTTATTTTATTTTATTTTATTTTATTTTATTTTATTTTATTTTATTTTATTTTATTCAACAAAATCTATAGCCCTTAAATATAACAAACAAATCTTATATAGTTTATCTTACAGCCAATAAAGGATTTACTTTTTATAAACACTATTTTTAAATAACAGTCAAAAGACCCAAAATAGTAGAAAATGACATAAGTACACAAATCAAACGTGAAAGTATGAAAAAAGTGTTAAACAAAGAATTTGAGTTCAGATTTGCAGTAAAACAATACTTATAATTACATAAATAGCTATCTAAAAAGAAGTACCTATCTGAATGGTTTTGTAGTACCGAAGTCTAAAATATTAAACATGTACAATATGTGGGTTTTTCATTCATTCACAATTATTCTCCAATATCGTTAAAGTTTCTCTTTTAAAAGCTCCCTTGCGATTATAAAATATATCAACTGTATAGAATTCCTTGTTATAAACCCTTTGAATTCTGTTAACAATAGAGTACTGAGCATAGTTTGTAGATGCGTGCGAAACAGCAAACAACCTTGTATGTCTTGTACGTGACACTGGGGCACAAAAACGCAAAGTTCTTAGGGAGAGTTCAGGGCAATCTATGGTTCCATGACATATACCATGTAAGAAAGTCATATCCATAAGTTTGCGACGATTTTCAAGACTAGTGAGCTTATGATATTTGCACGAATCGCTATAAGTTTGAGTATAAATATGCTTTCTGTAATTTAAATGTTTTGTAAACTTGACTTGAACGCGTTCCAGGTTTCCTATATATATCAAATAATGTGGGTTCCAGACTGTACTACAGTATTCCAGAATGCTTCTGACATATGAGAAATAGAGTAGTTTTATGCAAGAAGTATTTGAAAAAGGTTTGCTAGCCCGTAAAATAAATCCAAGACTTTTAAATGACTTATCAAATAAATCATAATTGACAGAGATAAAGAGCTTCAAAGTTCGGGAGTCGTGACGTCTTGGCTAGGTAAAAAGTGTACTAAGCTGTGACGTCACGCGGAACTTCAACGCACTATATCTTTGTAATTTTTTGTTTAATCGACAAAAGAAAAAATACGTGTCCCATATTTTTTGTTGAACTTCTGACGGACTAGTAAGAATTTTTCAGTCGTCATTCCTAATGTTGTTTTTTCATAATGTCTGAAACTTAAAAACCGTAAGCGTACTTATTATGCAAAAAGTAGTGGTCCAATAAAAGCTGTGATGAGCTTTTAACTAGTCTTAATCAGCCATACTCACAAATATTCGCAGTAATAATATAAGTAAGAAGTAGAATTTTAATATAAGTAGGAAATTGGATTATAGTATGATTATCTACATATGCAAAATATTTGTTAGTTTTTAATACAGTGCTGAGACCGAAAGTTAGGTAAGCTATAAGATTAATGTTCTTAATGAATAAAAATACTTTCTCTGATGAGGTGCGAGAAAACTTATAGCGGTAATGAATACCTTCATCGATTTTATAATTTGACCCCCACCAAACACTCAGCCCTAAGAACAAAGCAAAGCAGAAAGCTGGGAAACCTCGCCCCATCATCGATCTTATCCTTGCCCAAGCAAGCTTCGCAGTCCAGAACTTGCCCATAATCTATAAAAAAGTTTAAACTGGAAAATCTGTGTTGCTCCTGCACGCCAACTCTACTGAACAGATATAGCTGACATTTTCCACGTAGTTTTCCAGGCCAAGAATAACATAATAAGCTAGAGGAAGCTAGCTGGAAATAAGTTTTCTATGTAAATTCAATCTTTGCTACGAGTTTGCCTCACTTTATTCCACTTTTATGTAATTAAAGTGTCGTCAAAGTGCATATAATTATAATTTAAATCAGTTGTTTACGAGCAACTTGGCAAATTAACTAGCTACAATTTACTTACCTCGGAACTGCGAAAGTTAGGTATTACGCTAGGGTCTTCGGGTGCCTAGTAGTAAAGTCAATGTTTATAGGTACCTTCTGGAGAATAGCGGCTGATAGTTTACAGTTTCGATATAATAATTTAGAACATGGGAACATATTTTTTTGTATGATACCTTTTATAGATATAGCTCATTATTTTATAGATATAAAACTGTGGAATGCTCTTCCTATTATTATTCGTCATGCAAAGTCTCTGCCTATTTTCAAAAACTTAGTAGCCAATCACTCACACATCTTTCAACGCCTTCTACAATATAAGTCTATGCTATCGAAATAAGTGTATTGTTTACTAATGCTTATGACTTTTGTTGATCGTTTGTACATATTTATATTTATTATTTAATATTATATTTCTTTATTATTATATAATTTATATATATTTTTCATTAATATTATTTCTTTCTTTATTAGTATATCATTTATTAAGTTATTTTTTATAGTAAGTAAATATTAGTATGTATTTGGATGTAGTCTATTGTATTGTTTTTTTTAAATTTAATTTGGACTAGGCACACCGCCGTTTCTGTTTGTTATGAAAGTATCTCTTCATCCAAAGGTTGCCTGGAAGAGATCCCTTTAAGCGATAAGGTCACCCATTGTACCATAATTTTTAATGCCTTTTTCATTATTTTGTAATTCTTTGTATGGTGTGCAATAAAGTAATATCTCTCTCTATCTCTCTCTCTCAATTACCTGATGTTAAGTAGTAGCCGTTACTTATAGCAAAGTCTTGCTTCTACGTGCCCTACGGTACTATGCTTTATGCATGAAGGTGTTAATGTGCTTGTAATTTCACCTGCACCCTCGCCCTTCAAACCGAAACACAGCAATGCTGCTTCACGGCAGAAATAGGCATGGTAGTGCTTCCTCGGATGAGCCCTGCATAAACTTCTAAATAATTATACTAAAAAATTACCGTCTTTTTAATATTTCTCCAACGATTTTACTTATATTTTACCTTTTTTATGCATCACGATGGGCCAATTTTGGATTTTTATATTAATATTGTTATGATAACTTTCACAACAAGATGCTGCTCAAAGTCAATATAACAAGTGTATTTACGTGAGTAAAAAGTAAGTGAGCAGAGTCCAAAACTATTTTTTTTTGCGATATACTTTTTATTGTGTGAAAATGTACAGCATTTTTTATATTTTATTAATTTTATTTAAAGAAGTACTATGTTTATATAGTTCTTGAAATTTTATCTTAAAGGTCAAAGTATCTACAAGTTCCTTCAAAATCATAAATTAAATGATCTTTATACATTTTTTTTCCAGTACCTTACACAGAATGTTTTTTTTATTTAGAGACATCATTAATTTTATTGGTTATTTTATAAAATGTTTTTCGATTATCACAAATAGTGAACAGTTTTTAGTAATCAAGTAGATGGGATATTAAGATATTACAACTACAACTAACAAACTAGTAATTCGAGTAATTAATGTTGTATGTTTATTATAATCAGTAATTCGTGCTAATATATTCTTTACAGCGTCTTTCCGGATAATATAATTGCCAAAAAGGATCTGCTTTTATTTTAACGGTGGTTTGGATAATTTGCCATGTACCGTTTGTTGAGTTTCAAAGACGTAGTTTTAGTGATATTAAATCAAATCAAATCAAAATACGTTTATTCAATAAGCACATAAAGTATACTTAGAAATGTCAGTTTTTATTAATTTAAATTTACATCAATTCGTAGCGACTAAACATAGAAGAATTGGCAAGAAACTCTGCTTGGCTCATATTTTTTTAAAGTCTAGTTTTGTACAAAGTTTATTATTAACTATTACATGTTTTTGAGGGAGTTGAAGACAGTTTAATCCCAAGCTTTTTTGTCGTCAAAATAATCAGATATTTTATAATAAGCTTTACAAAGATTACGTTTAACAACATTTTTGAATTTATTTACAGATAAATTAATCACGTCATTTGAGATTTTGTTAAAAAAAAGCGTACACTTTGCTTTTTTAAATGATTGACTAACTTTATGGAGTCTTACAGTAGAAACAGTTTTTTAAATGATTGACTAACTTTATGGAACCTTACAGTAGGAACACCTAGTTTATCTTTATTTCTAGTGTTAACATTATGATTGTCGCTATTTTTTTTGAATAGATTTAGATACCTATATATATTATATACATTAAGTTTTGATATATATCTCGTTCTTATAAGCGAATGACATAAAATCCTGGCAGCCCTATGGAAGGCGAGGTAGTGGTCTGCCAAGAAAGCGATGGCGGGACGATTCGAGCCTTCAAGAGAGGATGGCGGGTTGTCTGGAAGGAAAGAGAGGTAGAATTTGGTGGAGACCTTTGCCCAGCCAAATTGGGTCAATTTTACAAAACTGTTGGAACTGATAACTGCTTTTCTCCTCCTATAACGTCCCTCCATAGGTTAGGAATTGTGATTCTGTAAAAGTACGATACTATGACGAGGATAGTATTCACCTCACATTCCTATCATTTCTATCTGCCTTTTGACTTGATAAAGCGCAATTTTGACTGTAGTTTCCAACTGTTCCGACATTATCATGACTATTTCTTCGCTTTTTGAAAATTTATAATTAACCCAAGCGTATTTGACATAAATAAACTTCAAAATGCCAAATTTGCACTAATTTAGACCTAAAATCTTGATGAATTGTATCAACCGACATTTTTGATATTATTATTTCGAATTCGTTTTCTTCAAAAGAGGTTTTACTACGGCGTTATAGAGATTCATAGAATTGTGCTTTTCCCTTAAAAACGTCTTGTTTCCTCCATTTTGACCATGTGCTCCAAGTTCAGCATGATATTGAATGGACTCTTCGTTATGTATGTCTGTACGTTATGTTTTAAGTAAAAGAAAAAATATAACATGATTGTAAAGTTATGAGCCTTGAAAGATACTCTAATTCTAACGCAACTTTAGGTGTGAATAAGTAAAAATAACAGTACGAAATCTTCAAAACAAAATTAAATCAGGCATTGATTACTAAATTCAAGAATTTAAATAACTTTATTTTTATTGGATACATTTAGTAAGTCTTTTCATACGAAATCATCTTCTTAAAGCCTATTCATCAATGAATTGCGTAAGTATGCAGATCTTTGCAACAGTAGGTATTTAAACGTCGGTATGTTGTGTTTCTTAGTGCTTATCACTGAATGTGAATTATAGCAAACACATTAAAAATTGGCGCTTCTCTAATACAGATACAGGTACAGATATGGATACAGATACAGATAAAGATACAGATATAGATACAGATACAGATACAGATACAGATACAGATACAGATACAGATACAGATACAGATACAGATACATACACAGACACATGCACAGATACAGATACATATATAGATATAGATATAGATACAGATACAGATACATATATAGATATAGATATAGATATAGAAACAGATACAGATACAGATACAGATACAGATACAGATACAGATACAGATACAGATACAGATACAGATACAAATACAGATACAGATACAATAATATATTTTTGTTAATAACTTCATAGTTACAGGTCATTTACTAACAAATATATTAATAAAACGGGATTACACCCGAAAGTTACCATTTAGATTCAAAACTTTAAAGCAATCGTTCAAATAATTAAGTTAGTTAGTAGTTCACAAAGAGAGTTGATAGGCATCTTCTGGGAAAGCTCGCCCCATCGTCGACCTCATCCTTGCCTATGCAAGCCTCGAGGTCAAGAGGTCACCGGTATTGTATAAGTTTGCAAAGTTGTAAATCGATACGACAAAGAAGGGAAAAGTAAGTGGATTTTCATTACATTTTTTTTGTTAGCAAGTTAACGTTAATGCTTTAAATATACAGGGTGTTTCGCGCACCGTGTGTCAAATGGAAATGGTCGACTGAAAGGATCATCTGCTATCCTTTCAGGCCCCTTAACAACTCTCATGCCCTATGGATTTTTTTATCGACTTTTACCGTATCCGTGAAACGTAATACGAACGTCGTATACCCAAATTATTCAAACACAAATACGAATTTAAAAAAATAAGGCGTAGACTCTAATGAATTACACTACTATGACTCTAATTAATTTAATTTTTATGTGTATTGTTGTGGAGTACTTTTAAATACAAAATTAATGACTTGAGTCATCTAGTTTTTTTTTTATTTACGCGCAAAGTTTCGGAATTATCATAAAATAAATCATTGCATGTACAGCTACAAAAAAAAACAAAAGCGACCGGGATCTTCAAACTCCCTCAAAAATTATCTAGTCTATCCTCTTGCTAATGATGAATTAATTTAACATCAATGAATGAATTATTTTTGCTTAAATGATTCATAATATAACCTATTAAATCTATCTCACTGTTATAAGGTAAAATCTGATTCGTATCTCTTCGTGGGTTTTACTTGAAATAAAAAAGAAATTGTATAAAAAGGAAAAAAGGAGGAAAATGCAATTTTTTTAATCTAAAGTAAGCTTAGCACTTCTTAAACGCAGATGGTTGCGGGTTCGATTCCCACCGCGACACAAATGTTTTATGATTTGCAAATATTTGTCTTGGGAGAACGTTTTGCTCTCAGAGCATTTAAAATTACAGCCAAGTAGCACCCAAGAACATTTAGCTTCAAAAACCTTCTGATGCGAAATGTTTTCTATAAATATGTATTCACATAAAGTATTATATTAGTTATACTACTAATATAATATTTTATGTATGTGGTTCTCATAATACAACCTCTGCTTAGTTTGGGGCTATTATGATGCTGTGTGATTATTTATTTATTTATGATGTATAAAAGTATATGTATGTGTATATGAAGTATATACTTCAAACATAAAACTAGAAGAAAAGTGAAATTAAATGTATAATAAATTACAAGTAATAAAATTACAGTAGAAATTCACTTCATTAAAAAAACCCTAACAACTTTTTTTTTACTTTACTAATTTTCTTGAAACACTTAATTAAGTTTTTTTTGAAAGTTTTATCTACATAATATAAGAAATAATAATTTTGCATTAAAATAAAGCTTTGATAATTACTAATGTTTTATCTACACTATTGAACATTAATTAATTTTCGATCGTAAAAGTCAGAAAAAAAACAACTCTCAAGCAGATAATGTTAAAGCCAAAGCTGCATTCTTCCATAATATTACAAAACGAAGTAAAAAGTAATCAAAGATGGTTAATGCCGTAACGAATTACGAAGTATTGCATGTGGAATACGCACAGACTGCGGCAAGGGAGACTGGCTGACAGTACTTTATCTCTGTTCTTTTTATTGTTATTCAGGTACCCTGAAGCTCTTTAGCTCTTTTTATGTCAGTTAATTCGGGATATGTGATACGTCATACTAAATCATTCCCAACCGTATTCCGAGTATCATGAAAATACTTAAAAGCCCAATTTTCTAAAGTGCGTTTTTTCTAAGTGGACTTATCTTGAAATGTGATAAACAAATTATGATTTAATGAATTGATCAGTAATGTACCATACCAGTGATGATATAAATGTGCTTGGAAGTTTGTATCCTGAGAATATTATAACGTAACATGCGCATCGATTACGGGAAGAGTCACGAACGTTCGTAGCCTGTAGGTGAGAGTTTTGTTAATTAGCTGCATCTCATAGATAAGCAATAAAATCAATGGGTGGGACACCGGCTGCATCTTCAATTTATGCCTCGATGGATTCGCGATGCACCGTGGTCCAACGCCAGCCCCCGCCACTGGACTTCATATTTATACGCTAAAGCGGACGCCGCAAAGAGTTCAAACGTGTGTCGGGCGCTCAGAACAGTAGACGGTCGAGAGAATCGCAACGCGTGGGTAGACGAGGGCGAGTGCAGTGTGCAAGTGCGTGCGGGTCGTGTGTCGCTGAAAGCTCGCGCCGCGAAGCCTCCGGAGGAGCGTCGAGCGTCGAGCGGGGCATCGCGCGAGCGCCCGCCTCGCGTCAGTGCCGGCCCGGCCGCGCCGTAAGCACCACGCTCCGGCTTTATACGTACAAGTATACTCTGGACACTGGACAATAATATTGAAACGACACCTTTGCATTCTTCTCTATCGCTACTTCAAGTGATCGAGGTTTATTTTCATTGTGCAGAACTGGTAAGTAAGCCTTCAATATTTTCTCTTATCAATTATTCACATGGCTGAAACATTTCGTATTTTTCACGGTTTTATGCTGCTTTTCTCAGCAATTATGGTATTATTAACTTTTTTAGCGATTATAGTAAAGAAAATAAATATAAATAGATAATATTTATGTTATAAAACTGGAATATATACATCTCGAACCGCACATGAGCATAGCGTCTGAAAAAGCCGGTCGGCGAGCTTTTCCGCTGTTGCACTTCAGAGGAAATCTAATTACAAAGGTGGAAATTGTATAGAAATTATTTTATAAATACAGTACATATTAGAATTTAGTATTTATACATTTATATTTATGTATCTCTTTGATTACGCTATTTTATAATAAGTTTATATAGAAATGCACATTATGTCGTTTAAATAATTTCCCGAATAGTTGTTTGATAAACTGTTCAAGAAAAGAAGTTCATAGTAAAGTTATTATTTATTTCATTAATGTGGAATAACCATAATTAAAAGATGTAACAAATTAGTTATGATAAAAAAATGGAAACCAGATAAAACAACTATAAGCACAGAATGTATAACTTTTATTCTGAATTATTGGTAAAATTCATTCGGATTGGTAATAAATACAATAATAGCGAACAATATAGCGTGAGTGGATCCGATAGAGACGCGTGCCTCTACAACGAGCGTAGCTAATTCAATATTTCACACTCACCACTGCTAATCATTCACGATTAAGTATATACGATAAAGTAGATTATTTTGTAATATTAACCTCGAAACAAATACTAAACCAGAATAAATTCTAAACGTAAAAGCTCTTCTAAGAATAATAGTACTATAAGACTGTTGCTTCTTATTTTTCAAAATAATATAAAATCTCAACTAAAAATAATAGTACTATAAGACTGTTGCTTCTTATTTTTCAAAATAACATAAAAGCTCAACTAAAAATAATATAACTATAAGACTGTTTCAAAATAACATACCTAATAGCTCAACTAAAAATAATAGTACTATAAGACTGTTGCTTCTTATTTTTCAAAATAACATAAAAGCTCAACTAAAAATAATAATACTACTATACTATATATATAGACTGTTGCTTCTTAATTTTCAAAAAAACATAAAATCTCAACCAAAAATAATATAACTATAAGACTGTTTCAAAATAACATACTTAATAGCTCAACTAAAAATAATAGTACTATAAGACTGTTGCTACTTATTTTTCAAAATAACATAAAAGCTCAACTAAAAATAATAATACTACTATACTATATATATAGACTGTTGCTTCTTAATTTTCAAAAAAACATAAAATCTCAACCAAAAATAATATAACTATAAGAATGTTTCAAAATAACATACTTAATAGCTCAACTAAAAATAATAGTACTATAAGACTGTTGCTACTTATTTTTCAAAATAACTACTTAAATTTAGCCACTATTACGATAAATTTGCATTTGTGGAGTAATTGTTCACGGATCAATAAATGGCCAGAGAATAGGGATCAGTGGACTGGCCTTTTTTCAAATAATATTTTTAGAAAGTATTTATTTCAAGATTAATAACTAAATTAGGTAATTCTCATCATTGGGTTTATAAAAACGTTATTCGACATAATTTCTTTTCAACACAGTTCGATGGCAATAAAAGTGTTATTCGCTAGTCCATTTTTAATTGAATTGAAAGGCTTTTCATCTAAAATGCTTTCGGTTAGATCTCACCACTATATCGGCTACGTGAGAGCGCGCGTTGCACGTACACCTCGGTGCCAAGCGAACAAGCTCTGGGAGTCAGACACTTTAACTGTATTTGACGTTTATTTATTCAATCTAAATAAATACAGCACCAAAGACATTTTGTTCGGACGTTCATTTCGATTACGTATTTGGATTTTTATAAATCTTCTACTATGACTAAGTAGAGAGCTTCTGAAGTCGTGTTCATTCTTGGATATACGCGAATCTTTATTAGAGCGTACAGGTATCATCAACATCATCTACAGCCTGATTTCATCGACTACTGGATACAGGCCTCCCGAAGGTTGTGCCGTCCACCACAATCTTGTGCTAGTCGCGTCCTACGAACGCCCGGTGACCCGTAATAAACATGCTTAAGAGTATTTATATTACAATAATAATAAAATATCTCACTACCTCGGTTTTCCCTGCACCTTGGTATAAGTTTTTATCGCCAGTCGTGATTACGAATATTAAGCAAGTGTCGTGAATTACCGCAGTAATTTGTCTTATAGGCGGTTGAGCGCGGCGAGGTTATTACAAACTGTAAAGTTAATCTAGACGATAGGCACTTTGGTCCCTGTTTGCGACGACGCGGAATATACTGCTCTCCCCTCGACGCAGGCGGTCGGGTTTTATTCACCTGGCTATAACTTTTCCCGAGTTTTGCCTGTGCCATCTTGTTTTTGTTGTTTCCCTTCCGCTAAGTTAACGAAGGCAGTTTGTGAGATACTGAACCTGACGCCTTCTGTTTTGCTTTTGTTGTTACTTTTAATAAGGAATCGCTTACACAGGAGTTTAGATAGGGAGGCATAATAATTTTGCAATACTTTTGATTTATAAGGTGCTAAGCACGATGAACAGATTTTCCGTCCCGCTTCAAAAACATAAAAACTTAAATTACTTATACCAAACTTATAATCATATCTGAGTAAGATAACTAAGAAAGTAAATGAAGAAGTTAAAACAGACTTAACTTCACAGTAATTTCATTTTAGAGTATAGTGATTTTCTTTTCCGGATCTTAAGAACATGTAGTGAACAATAAACATTGGGTAGCAGTACCAGTAAAGCAGAATTGTTCAGACAAAATATTATTAAAAATTATACTATTTAGTACACTTACTTTTGTTTTAAGTACCGAGTTGGATTCGATAAGTAGGAATAACAAAATAATAACGCCTATTATCTGCTAATATATCCTTCTTATTAGAAAAAAGAAATCTTTCTTTTTTAAGCAGTTGAAGCTATTATACTTATTGCTTTTTATAATAATCCTCCTCAGTCAGGTAACAAAAGAAAAATAAAGCGGAATCAATAAAAAGTGTGAAGACATTACAATTGCGAATCCAGCGACGCGCGGTTGATTGCGCAAAGCTTGAGTTCAAGTCCAGGGTGAAGGTTTCAATACCAAGCCATTACATCAAAGCTCTTACCAAGACCACTTGATTATTTATTAAAAAATATATAGATTTTCTTGTCCTTTTTTAACTTATTGAATTAACAATTCAGCAGGTATGCTCTACAATAACTCGAGCATCTCCCCCCTACATATATTATGTCATAGAAAGTTATAATAATCACCATTTTAGGTGGGTTAAGTCAGTTGTCAACCAGGAATAATACATAGGTATTGAAATAAATTTTGTCAATTATAACATCATAAGAACTAAATATGATTTTAATTTCAGAAATAAAAAATCTGTTACACGTATATGAATCAAATATATAAATTATTTACATTACTTACTTACTAATAAAAACAGGTCTATGTGATATGTACCCTTTGAAAACTAGCATTTAGTTCGTAGATAGGTAGTATGATAGGGTAAGGTGAGATAACATTCATTAATCAGTCGGTTCCTAAATCGTCTAACTGCCAAAGCTCATGGTGTTTTATATCCAATTTACGATTCAAATTTCTTCAATGCTTGCGTGAGCTTACAAATAATTTAGATAGGTAATAGATTGGTATCGGATTGCGGTGCTGTGAACTGCAATATTGTGAGACATTGTGAGTGCGGATCCGGCGGCTGGGCGGCGCGGCGCGCGCTTGATTGCGCAAAGCTTCGAGTTCAAGACCAGGGTGAAGGTTTCGCGGTTACCGCAGCTTACTCATAGATTAACAACGAATAACTACCATTTGTGTACTTATTTATTTTTAACCGATCAGTTGAAGGCGATCTAAATCGATGTCTATGTATTTTATTTTTAACTTTTCTAAGTATTAACGAGTCATGACATCTTTATTAATTCGATGCAGGATTTATTAAATCTTTGGTGTCCAGGGTATTTAATTTGGTTAAATTTAATAAAGATTATAAGCTTTAATAAACTAAACCATACCCAAATCAATTTATTTGATAGATTTTTTATAAAGTGTTTATTGGTTTTGACAAAATTTTATTGTTTAAATATGTAAAATTACGTTGTTGTACATTCAGTAATACAAACCGCTGAATAACTTCACAGGTCTTTTAATATACCTTATGATGACGAAGCAATAGCTTAATTTATAGTGATGGGTGGCACCTTTCCTACAGATCATCCAGATGTCCAGATCATACAGATGTGTCTACAGATCATAATAATTATTCAGAAAATGATTCATATAAATCTTGTTGTAATCACCGATGATGGCTTTGGCAAGGTCAGTGCGCTTCCGAATCTTTTGTATAAACACTCGCGCGAGGAAACACGCTTAGTTGACGGGAGCTAAGTGGCTGGATGACGCTCTTCCTTCACACCACATGACCATGATGCTCACTTAGGTACCACGCCATTAAACACAAAAAAATATAACAATGCAAATGTTTACCACTTAGTCATGTGATTAGCAAAAAATAACTCTACCGTCATTGTCATATAGCTCCTTAACTGAAACAGTCACGAAAAGGCAGTGTAAAAACTTACGGTAAATTTTCCCATCCGCATCGATCCGGTCATTATTAACGACAGCTATAAAATGAACGCCCTCAAAAGTAAGCAGCGTCTGTAGTGAGTCCGGTGAATTCGCATTAATGCGTTCGCACGTGAATATGCGCGCACGAGTCCCGTCCGGCGTGACAGAATGCGTCGTCAGCAACGCGCCACGCGCCCGCTCCGCGCCCGCCTGTATGCCGTTTCCTGAGAAAATGGCAACTTATGGGGAACTGAATCTGGGCCTCGTTGGTGCCATTGACCTGTGCAACCTGCCACACTCGACGCACATGTGCTGCCATTCACATTTCATATTTACCCACATACCTACCTACCTGCGATATATAGGTTTATAGACTCGTAAGAATCGAAAGCCACAATGGGGTGGAACGGCCAATAGTTTTAATGACGACTGCGGTGAATCGAGCTAACAGGCATAACAATCCGCTATGAAAGATTTCTATGGAATGTTTTAGTACGGTCATGCTGTCTTTTGAGCTGTCTGTGAAATATTTGATTACCCAAGTATGAAAGCCTAGATAGCAGCTGCAAATGCAGAGTGGTCTAGTCTAACCTGCCTGGCGGCCATACCAAGGCGAGGCTGTAGGAGCCGAAACCGTTACTGGACCACAAAAATGTCGCAAAAAGTTTGAAGACCGTTTCTGTATGAATTGGTACTTGTTATCTGTAATTTCGTGATAGGATTTGATCCAAAATATTATTTCTCTATAGGAATCTGCTTAAAAAAAGCTGCGTAATAGGAAGCCTCAAGAAACTTATGTTCTTTGGATGAATTCGAAAAATAAAATTTCAAATTTGAGTACAATAATTTGCTAAGTGTACAGTCATTGAAAAAGTATTGCTCCACTAGTTGTGGTTATTGGTCCCCGATGTACAGACAGAAGTGTGGCAGTGAGCGTGTAAGAAGCCTCGACATGGGTCGCCTCCTGAATATCAATATCAGAAAATAGCCAAGCTGCGATGCCGTCCACATTGACCGATAAACATAATACATACGAATATGACCCTAAGCAGACTCTCTTTAAAATTCACATTCAAAGATGTAGCGCTTGGTGCTCGGCGCTACCAAATGGAATGTAGGTTATGATGTTATTTAGCTTGAGTTTTTTGCCGGTCAAAGTTTTTATTAGATACAATAGCAAGCAGATATCTCCTTTCGCGTCTATTAGATACGTTTATGGGGAGAAAGTAGTGACATTACTAAAGCCTGTAGTACTGTATTCTGTGCTAAGCCCACTTGTTTGATTAGTTACAAGTTCATTACTATAAGCTAGTTATACGCGAGTTTCTTTGAAAAATTATTATTTACTATATCCTCACGTCATACCTGTTAGGTATAATTATATGAACGGTAAAAGTATTTTCAAGAGAGTGATATTAAAAGTGCATTGAAAGTATAAATGTCTTGAAACCCTCACCAGTTATGATTTACAGCAGCGTAAAACAGCCTGAAGCCTCCATAAATCTGAACGCTTTGTGAGGTACGCCAAGTTTGAGACTAACAATGAGGATCATATCAATGCACACTGTCCATCGTTCTTTATTTTCATACGCTTTAGGACTCCTTTTGTAGTTAAGTCAAAACACTTTCAATTTATACCACTCTATATTCTGTTTATTTAAAAGAGAAGGCCTTTGTTCTGGAATCAACGCACAGCCGAAACTACTTAAGGTAGAAAACTGAAATTTGGAGTGTAGCCTTCCTTTTATAGCAAAACCTACCCACTTAGAAGGGATTTTGGAAATCTAAAGGGGTGAAGAGTTTTGTATAAAAAATTGTATTTTATCTACTTTTTAGCACGTGGTGCCAATTGCTGGACACTTGGTAAGGACACTTTATATTTCAAAAAAAACGTACTTAAAATAAATTACGTATTTCAGGATTTAAAAAAAACTTAACAAAGGGTTATCTTTCGTTGATTTTGCAAGTGTTGCGATTGATTCCAAACTTGGGTCAAATATTTTTAAGTAAAAACTTTTAAATGAAAGCGGATATTATAAACGATTTTTCAAATTAAAATCTAAGTACTCAGGGGTCTAATAGATGAAATGTATATGAAACTCAATAAAACTGGTGCACGCAGCATCAAACTCAAGTCTAAACCCTTCCATTAAAAGTACCGGGTTTCAGGATTTGTCAAACATAACCTTAAAAAGGCACTTTTCTAATGGAGAGAACAAGTGTTTTAGCAATTCCCCAGGATATTTGAACGCGTGACTTTAAAACCTCCAATCGTGGATGCTCTACTTATAAATTATAGAATTATGTGTTCCAGGATTTCAAATCTATCCGATACAAGTAGGACTTAGGAGAAAAAATAAACCGACTTCAAATAAATCACTTCTTACCTACTTCTTGCCCTAAAGAATTTTAAAAATCGGTTCACAATTGACGGAGATATTGGTGATCATAGGGCGAAAATTACATGTGAAGTTATACTCTTTTTAACAAAAAAACAATTTTGAAAATAGGTCCACAATTGATAAAAAAAAGTCGAAAAAAAATATTCCAACGAATTGAGAACCTCCTCCTTTTTGAAGTCGGTTAAAAAGGGGTTATATAAGGGGTATCAAAGTTTTATAACAAACCTCCAGAAAATCCTCGCTTTAATTTTGAAAATAATTAATTATAGTTAAAGACTGGAATAACAAAGGCTACTTTTAATCCGGGTACACGAGCGAAGCCGCGGGCGGAAGCTAAGTGCTAAAGTTAATGTTAATTCAAATTAGCATAAGTATTAATTGAGTTGAGATACATTATTATATCGATAAGATAAACGATCCCAATATTTGATTAAATTGAATCCAGTTGCGATTGGCCGTCGCGTGAAGAAATGCAATTGCTAGTCCCCTTAAGAACCTGGCTCTGTGCCCACGCTCATAGCACCCACACTCTAAATAACAAGACAAATAGACTTGTCCACTTTACCCATTTACCGAGTAAAAATTCTCATGTAATGTTTGAATAGGTCTTTTACCAATTAGTATTTGTACCGATATGTATGACGTTTGACTCGGTTAAGGTTTGTCTGTAGCACTCAGGGCACTTTGAGTAGCGCCCGACACCCTCCCGAGTCGAAAGTAAAGTGTGAGAGAATAAGGACTCTCTACTTAACTACTAACAACCCATTGTTTGCGCTCAAATACTGGCCTTTCAAACTTTTATGAGTATTATAGGTGTTCACGAATCCACAAAATAACATTTGAAGATTTCTGCGACATGGTACAAAAATATTTGGACAACGATATAACATCAATGATGAACAAAGGAAAGATATGTTCGTGCCCCACCCGAGCGCTGTTTTAAATACAAATCGATGTTTCATGCATTAAAAGAGAACCTTTACCTCCTTTCGTGACCGAGAAATCAGATTTCGGGTATTTTATTGCGTGTATGTCATTGAGTAGGTATCGAATCGCACATTGCGACCTGGTTCCGGTGAACGCTCTGAAACAGTTCAGTGTTCGCAAAGCATACATTACCTACCTACAACGGTTACAGACGCAATTATTGTGAGTTTGTCTAAGTTTAATGCGAATAAGAGTCGGTAACAGTCCATAATGTCCAGGTTGTTTTATTGTGCGGAACGTGCGATGTCATTGTCCTACGAGTGGTCGAGGCGCATACCTAACATTACCACCTCAGCTCGCCGCGCCACGCTGCGCTCCGCTGCCACTGAAAACGTCTCGCACTTTTGATCTCTAATCTTTATGCGAAATAACTTCGCAAACTGAACTATAGAGCTTTCTATGAGTTGCACCATATGTTATATTACAGAAAACTAGTAGATTCATAAATAAATAACGCCGGATTTTATTGAATTTTCTCAAAATCACATAGCCCCAAAGTAAGAAGATCTTGTCATATGGATACTACATGCATGACTGTTATACTGCTCAAATACATTATTTTTTCCCGGGACAAGTATTTGCAGATACATTCTTAATTTTTTTCCGCTAAAGCATACCTGATTAATAAATATTATTTTGTTCATAAAAGCTTTTCCTTTCCTAGAAAGCTCATTTAATTTGAAACCTAAATAGAGCATAGAGCACATTTTCTATGCCATCCTGCCAATAATACCATACTTACCTATGTAATCAAAATTCGCCCCCAACGTACGCAGCCAGTCTTTCTTTGTTTTCCTTTAATCTTGAGAGGAGGGTGTGTTGGGGGAGTAATATGTCAACTGAATCTTCATATGAATTATTCACACTTGGAATGCCCAAAGGAAATAGCATGACAGTATTGCCTAACGTAAATTGATGTTTGTTATAAATGTAAAAAGTTTTTAAAAAGTTACAAAGGTCGAGATTTTGTTTTTCTTACCTTATAAAAGTGACTCTGGTGTCTGAGTTTATTTGTTGCTTGAAGGCCTCCAGAAACTAAGGACTTATTTCGGTTTAAAGAACTTTATTTCTCAGAAAATAACTTTACAGTTCACTTATAAAGTCATTTTTTTTATTGAAAAAGTAGGCGTCCCTATCCACGGATACTTATAAACATATCCACGGTACATATAATTATATGTATCTTAGTCAAATAAGATTCCGCCAATACAGCCTAAGTATAAGCTTTTCTTTTCCTACTTTATAAAAGGTAGTAATAGCTTTACCATGGCTTATAAAACCAAGTGTCAAACTTTACAACCGTGTCTACTTAATTTGAATTTGCTACGGACGGTGCGCCCGGTTTTCTTATAGTTAGGTAGTTAAACAAATTTAAGAGATCCCAATATTATTTAAACGATCGTTAGACCAAAAGTATAAAAAAATCACTTCCTGATTCACAGCTTCCCTGAATCAGCTTTTAAGCGTTCGTGAGCCAACATCTTCACCTTGAAAGAACATAGGCATTTTTTCATCGTCTGTTTTTTCCACACTAATAATGATAATTTATAGAAGTATTCATTCAATAGCTTGATGTTCAGGCTAATCATCACGACTGTTTCAGTTCAATTGGCTTTGTGGCAACTTTGATAACTATTAGAAATGACGTAATATTAAAGCTTCCTTGCTTTGATTTTATAAAAGGATAGATTTATTATTTACTTAAATCGTAATCGTAAGTAGGTACTTAATGCTTTGAAAACGATGTCGATTAAATACGCATTAGGTGCTTACTGTTCAGATGCCACTGCAAAAAACAATATAGGTACCTATGTACTTACTTATAGAGGTTAATAGCCTGTTGACAATACATCGGAAATAAGTATTACGTCGGAAAACAAATCACTAGGTACCTACATAGGTTAAATAACATATAAATAGGTTTTTTTTTAAATAGGTAACCAGCACACCTATTTAAATCAGACTATTAAAAGATCTGTATCGAAGTTTACCATGAAAATTGCAACAAAAAATATACATATCGATCGTAAGACGATCAAAAAGATATCGGATTATAAAGATGTTCAGGGGTCACCATCTTCTTGTGATGTCGGAGATAAAATCATACCGGTATTCTTTTGAGTGAGCAATTTCTAGGGTTTCTATAAATTGAGAGATGCTATCTTTGACTAACATATTTGTGGTTCCATTGAAATGATATACCATTGAAATACACTTGTCATTATTTAAAAATATGTATATATTTTTTTCCGTAACGAGTGTATCCGACATAGAACTAAAGTTGTCGACATAGCTCAGAGAATTAGCAAGCTGAAGTGGCCGTGGGCTGGCCATATCTGCCGAAGAACCGATAACCGTTGGGGTAAACGAGTTCTTGAGTGGAGACCGCGGCTCGTCAAACCGTAGTGTAGGACGCCCTCCAGTCAGGTGGAGTGACGATCTGCGAAAGGCTGCTGGTAGTAGCTGGATGAATCGAGCTCAGGATAGGGCGCAATGGCGCTCATTAGAGGAGACCTATGTCCAGCAGTGGACTGCTATAGGCTGATGATGATGATGATGATGAATTTTTGGAGTCGATCGTCATCTCACCCCAATAAATTGTATCCCAATCACGTAATGTAATAATATCCTTCAACTGTCGGAACATGTTTTGTTTCTGGCTCTTTCTTGGGAATGGACAACTTCTGTGGCGCTGTGGCCGAAGGTCCGCCTGGGACGCAGAAGGTTGCGGGTTCGATTCCCGCCGCGGGACAAATGTTTGCATGATCTGCAGATATTTGTCTCGGGTCTGGGTGTTTTCTATGTATGATATGTATGTATTTACAATTTACAATAAATATATATATATGTAATATATCAATCATGTGGTTCCCATAACACAAGCTCTGCTTTTGGGGCTATATGATGCTGTGTAATAGTCCAGCATTATTTATTTATTTATTTAATGAATCCGTAAAATAACGTCCACTTATTATTGCAGGCAAATGCATATTATTTAGTTGAGTGGTTGTTTAAACCTTGCAGTATTGCCTTAACGGCATTATACCACCATCAACTTCGCATGCATTAGTTAACAAATATGCGCAACATGATAATTTCCTGTTGTGGGCGCTCTTTTCATGATTATTGTATATTAAACTGTTCACTCAGACTGAAATATAGCCTGTCCGTTGCTGTCTTATATTGTCCTTCGTACAAAATGAGTGTTAGCTCCACGGGCTTTAATGAGTCTTTTATGATTGGATGTTGGATATTTCTTGAATATCACTATCTTGTTATTATCCTATTCCATGGACCTGACATTTCCTGATATAACATTTATTAATCTCATTTGACTGAATAACGTTGCAAATAAAGACAATTTATTTTATAAATAGTTATTAGCTACTATTATTAAAAAAGGAATATTATTTATTACAAATTATTTGCAAATGCTGCTGGTAGAAGCTGGATACTATATATGACATATATATATATTCTATATATTAGGGGAAGTCTATCTCCAGCCGTAGACTTCTACAGGGTGATGATGATGATGATAATGATTTCAAATTATTTAATTAAAATAGGATCATTGCAATTATTCTGATAGATTTTTTTATTGAATTGCCCTGAATGGGGATTTGAATAGTTATTCTCATCATATGGTTTTTACAAAAACTCAAAACTGATCATAAATGTTTGCTGTGTTTGAAGCACTCCTAATATTTGCTTATTTGTCAACATAGCTATAGTTTGCAAAAATTAAGTGAAATTATTTGATGATGATGTGTTGGCCCTCGCGAGCTGGTGGCGCGGGCGCAGCCCAGCCGCCATTATGGCTCCGACTTACTAAATCAATATTTGCGCAGATGTCGGCACAAGAGCATGCTATGCTTGTAGCGACCTAAAATTCGTACAGCTTATATGGCAATGTTAGCGGTAAATTTTCTCGGCAGCTACTTGTAATCCTTCAAATGTGGGTCGGTGTTGCACGCACAGACTGACCCCGGCCGTGATCTGCTGAAGGGTATTCATTCAAATCGAAGCTCGATGCTCGATCTCGATCTCAACGATTTTGATGCTAGTTACAAAAGGCCGGCACCCATCGATCCGAAAACGGTATTCTAGGTAGATCGGAGATCTAGGTACTCGTAACTTTTATGAAATTGTTTTTCAGCTAAATTTCTTTTTATGTTTCCTATTTATTTTTCATCCATTTTTTGTATTTTACCTTTTCGCAAATAAATGTATGGCACCTCAGGTTGATCTATACTTTAAGTTGCTATTATAAAACTACTACTGTAACAACGACTTCGCTGTGTAGAGGCTTTCAGGACCCGTTGGGGGCAACGTTTTTCCTGAAACTTTCTTAGGGCACTATCAAGTCTTCAATTTTTTTAAGTTTTCTATTTCAAGTCTTTAAGACTTAGATGGTTTGACTGAGCATCGAATGTCTGGCGGTGACTGAGCATCGTTTTTTTTATTATATAAAATACTAAGATTTTTATAGCTCGGCAACATCTATTCGCAAAATAGTAGGTCATCACACGTTATATTCATATTTTATCATGATATATTAATACATGGATATTAAGATTTGTCAATCTGAAACAGTAAACTATTAGGTTTGCCTGTGTGTGTGCGTGTGCGTGTGTATGTTTATTCCCACTTGGTTGAGCTGATTTGGATGAAACTAGCCATAAATATAGCTTATAACTTGCATTAACAACTACATTTTGTTTTGGTACCACGAGTTAGTTATGTATAAAAGTTCGCTTAATATAAAACTTGTAACTCAAAATGAGGGCACAATTTTAAGTGGTACCGACATAGCATTATTACTAGCAAATTTAATGAACACCCAAAAAAAAAATACTCAGGTCGGACTAGCGAACCCCCTTTAGGATCCATCCATTTTTTTTAGGATATTATTAAATCTTTAAGCAAGGGTCAACAACACTATAAAAAGAATTATAATTATTTTCACTTTTTTATGTAAAAAAACTCCATGGGGCGTGAATATTCTAAGTTCAGGTTTGTCTTGAAAGTTATATTAGCGAAGCACTATATCTCGGGAGTAATCCTTTGGTACCCAGCGTAATGAGCTATAACTCTTGGGTTTACGAGCTTAGATAGCTGTATCTAGCTACCTACAACAGATACTCTACACTATATGTTGATCGCAAATACGTACAGGATAGTTTACAACGCCATGAATAATAGACAGTTGATTAAAAACTCACTTTTATGGCTCTCATTTTATAGCACTAAATAATACTAAACCTAGGTATATCTAGATAATTATGGTTTCAGGATACATCGTTAAGTCATCACATGATAATAATTGCTACGTCTCTATTACCTGCTCGCAAGTACACCTTTATTATAATTTCTAAGCAGGCAGGATACGGAGGGGATATTCCCCTCGCTAGCAAGTTTCTTTAAAAAAATGCGAGCTTTTTTATCTGAAGGAGTTCCAAGTGAAAACGAATAGCATAATTTTCTAAGCGATGACCACGATTCTCTTGTAATATGATAATGCGGTGTATAAATATTTCATGTCTAGGGCTCTTTATTATCGTTTTTGCGCTATAACCAGTTCCCAACCATCCAGTCCCACAGCGAAAACAGGAGCCTTCACTATTGTTATTTTTATACTTACTCTATTTCTTTTAATGGGATACTATTCTGTTCCTGGAGCGTAACGATTCACGTACAATTGTTATAGTTATTATTATTGTATTTTCACGAATGAATATTTTTATGATATCATGACAAAAGTTACTGTGGGTACTCTATGACAACGTGTTGGCCGTAAAGTAATCAAACCTTACCTATGCGTCTGCGAAGGCAACTTCGTTAGCGTGGTCTTGGGATAAAAAGTAAACTATGTACCTATATTCCGAGTTTCAGCCAAATGGCTTCAGCCGTTATGAAGTTGAGTGGGAACAAACATACTCACTCATACACACACCCACACAAACTATCGCATTTATAATATTAAGTGTGATGTGATTATCTGTAAAAATAGTATAGACTAACGCAGCTGGCTCTGTAGAGAAAGAGAAATACGGAACCTATATAGTAGTTAAATGCTCTATACTTTAGGGCACATAATGTGTTTGGACCAGGGTGCACCTTTTCTTTTAGATAAGGCATTCTTCGCACAATATTTTCTTAAAGCATGCAAACATAAAACTAGCTAAATGAGTAGGTAACGGAAAATTTCCATAGAGTTAGTATTACTACCTATACGTGCCTGCACCCGCTCGTTTAAAGCTAAGCTGTTACATTCGTTTGTAAGCACTTGCCATTCATTCGCCGCATAGAGATATGGCCAGTAATGACTGGTCGGCCAGCTATCGGCCAGACGCTCGTAAACACTGTTCGACACGAAGCATTCCAACGGACCTATGAATTCAACCCAATAGATATATGCTGGGTCCACGATCAGGGAAATAATGAAGAAAGTAATGCAACACATGTACCTACATATAGAATAAATTAATCGCATTTTGCAACAACAAAAATCCTGCGACAAAATGTAATTAGATTTCGCAGAAGGGCGTGGGGCTCAAAGGTCACTGATTTAGTGGCTGATGGGACTCATGTGTTAAATTTGTGCGTAAGGGGGAGTATGAGCGACACGGGTCAGCGCTTGCGCTAATACTTGAACAGAGCTGCGTGCAACGTAGGCGGGCACAAGCGAGGGCGCTAAGCTCGCTCCTAAATATTACCACCAGCATGCACAACGTCTCTTGCAAACACGCATATTGTAAAAAAGCTCTAACATCGTATGTACTAATAATGGCAATTAAAGAAACAATGAACAGTAAAACGTGGGAAATATAAGTAAACGGCATCCCTGGAGTAGATTGCACACTGCAACAGGGGTTGGCAGCATAGCACAGCTATAGCTAGGAGCACGGCGCGGGGGCAACGCTCATCGTGTGAGCGACGCGCCCGCGGACCAACAATCGCAAATTCAACGTATGCCTAGCAACAGCCACTCACACTAACGGTGGCTTTCTTCGAACACACAGACATAGAATGCACTCACGCCGAGGCTTTGACGGACTTTAAACTTTAAAGCCGGCTGTTCTCATGAAGTAATGTGAAATTCCTCAAGTAGGTACCTACTTCTGCAATTTTTTCAAGAGCACGTTTGTAATTTACATCACACCTACTTTCAATAGGTGGAATGTAGACGGTATGCGTATAAAATGTTAATGAATTCTTAAAAAAACCCCAAAATAAGCCTTGTGCCTAGATCTGATCGAAATCACGAAATAACATGGAAATAAGATAATTCGTAAGTAGTACTCGGACAGAATGCTAACGCAAACTAACGGTGGCGAAGATGTCTAGCGAGGATCTAGGTACCTGCCTACCTAAATTATTCGGAATTCAGACTTCGTTTAAGATTGCAGGCACATGATAATATCACTGGATATAAATACTTTCGCCTACTAAGTAGCTAGATTCATCAGCTACTAACCATAACGTTGTAAAAAGTTATTTTTTTTAAGTATTGACTTTATTTCTTTGAGATGTTTACCTCCTCGAAAGTAGGACTCGATTACATTAGCATAGCTTTTAACGAAAAGTCGTTCAGCATTAGGTAAATATAAAAACATTATGCAAATAATATGCATTTAAGTCAATCAGATGAGTTTCATAACGATTCATTAATAAGTGATAAATAAATAACAGTTAGGTGATAGATAAAGTTTTAAACGGTTTACTCTGTCTAAATGTTCTGACACAAAATTTGCAGGGGTCAATGAACCGCAAGATCCAGCCTCATGGAGGAAACTAATATTTGCTATCTTCCTACGTATTCCCTTGAGGAGCACAAACCCTGCCACGTCGAGTTACTTCCGCGCGACTAAGATTGCTCTATTTATGTTTTGAAATGACTCTACCAACCTGTACTCGATAAAACCACGGCATTTTTTTTAAATCCATGGAATAAATACGATCATTATTCCATAAAATATATTTTTTAAGGGTTTTAACAACAAAGTAAAATATATATTTTCAGGTATAACTTGAGTAATTAAAACGTAAGAGTCATTATCATGGTGTTTTCTATGTATGATAAGTATTTACAAAAAAAAAAATTATATGTGCAGTATATTAATCATGTGGTTCCCATAATACAAGCTCTGCTTAGTTTGGGGCTACATGATGCTGTGTGATTACGTCCCGCATTATTTATTTATTAGAAATTTCAAAGTAATACAATAAATTATTATTTTTGGACATTCCATTGGAATGGTTTAAGTGGTAGGTATGCATGTTGTACATGAGTTGGCTGCTTAATATGTACGTGACCGGCGGGGTCTGCCGTTAATCGACCGCTACACTTCACTGACAATTATCGCCTAATAACGACGTAGCGTCGCCGTGTAGCCGAATCTAATAATGACTTGATCGTCGGCAACGCATGTCCACGACTCTATGCAAATCGCAGGTAATTTACGATGGTTGATAATCGCGACACGCGTACGTGAGCGCATTGTACGAATGTCATGCTTTTCGCCTTCGAGACATAGTCGAACAAATTTCTGCGAGAGCTTTTCGTGAGAATATCAATCCTGATTCCATACAAAAGTTCGGGGTTATTTCCACTCTACTATTTATTTGCATACCTGCGTCCAACCAAAGCTAAGCATAATATCGAATCGTCTCCTCGTTATCTATGCCGATTCCTAAATAGAATAGTCAAATCATTTCGAAAGTTATAAGCCCTAACGGATACACTAACTATAACAAATCTATATAATTTAAATATCTTAAACAAAGAACCAAAATAAAATAAGAAGAGGCCAGATTTGTGTATATAGGTTTAGGCGGCTCCCATCGATGAGTTCAAATCTGCGATTAGTTTCACTTTAAGTCAATTTCTTCGATATGCATAATCTCTGGGGCCTATCTATGATTAAACAATATACGTATCAGTACCTATACAAAACGTTTGCGAAGTAGGTGGGAGCTGTGCCCTCCTGCCGAGTGACCCTTGGGTCATCGTGTCTCGCAGCTATTGCACCGCTTTTTAGCATAACTACTTTTTCCCGCATATTAGAGATCTTTTATCATGCGAACTAGTATCAAATATAAAAAATACCGTAGTTTAAGCGCTACGCTTTTGCTACGAAAAATGTTTAAATGAAACAGGTCAGAAGAGTTTTTAATTTGAATTTATTTCGCCATAGCTGGGTATATTACAGTTATTTCTATAAAAAAGAAATTAATAATAATAAATAATATAATAATAATGCTGGACTATCACACAGCATCATGTCCCAAACTAAGCAGAGCTTGTGTTATGGGAACCACATGATTGATATATTACATTTTTTTTTGTAAATACATACATATCATACATAGAAAACACTCAGACCCCAGAAAAATATCTACAGAACATGCACACATTTGTCCCACGGCGGGAATCGAACCCGCAACCTTCTGCGTCCCAGGCGGACCTTCGTCCACTGCACCACAGAGGTCGTCAAAATATTTTCGATATTCGAAATATTTTTAGTAATAAAGGACGTTTTTTTTATTTGTTTCAATTGAATTTAAATTATGATGTCGTATCGGGAGTCCACTGATTAATGAAGAATTAGCACCCACGTTGAAGTTTCAGTACCGAAATGCATATAATGGCTCCAGATCTGATGGAACAGTTGTCCAATGTTCAAGAAATTGGTGTCAATGCTCGCTGCGGTTGCAGTGTTCCGAAATTATGTGTTGGGCAACATCGCAGTCGGGCAGACATGCCGCTATGTCAGCCGGACACCGACCCACCGCCGATCGCCTACTGCCCAATAACGCCCTTCCGATCTGATCCAATCACTTTATCTATCGCAACTTAATAGCAGATCAAACGTCCGAGAACAACTCCATTTTGTTCCGAGAGAGATATATCTCATTTATCAAGAGCAGAGCAGACAGTCCCGTAGCGTCGTAGCACTTTAGGACCATTAAGTTATTGCAAATTGAAATATCTTTGTTATAGTGCCCATGCTTTGAGAGTCAGTGTATGTACTCTACAGCGTTATTATCGAGATCTTTTTAAGTACATTACTTAGTATATTTTAATCAAAGTAACTGTTACTTCTGATGTTACACACTACTGGAGCAAGCGGTACACCAAATTACGCTTGGGAATTGGGTTCTCATTGTTTACAATGAAAATATTCTTTCACCTTACTTTGAAATTGAACTACTTTCTAAGTATACCTATTACTGTTATATCTAGCAACTTTAAAATTTATACGATAAGATATATATAGGCTAAGAGATACTAAATGAAAGTAATGTATATGGACGAAAATTATTTTTCTTCTTATTGTTATGGCTCTCGATGTCTGACACACGTGGCACTTTAGTAAAGCAAATAAATAGATAGTGGTGAACTCCGGACACCCTCACCCTCCCGAGAGGTGACTTGCAGAGAGCGTCTAGACGGAGGACCCCTGTAGATACCCACATAAATATATCAACGATAGATTTTAATGTATTTGCGCGGATAAGAGACTTCTTCCTTTCGAATAAATCTTATAAAAATGATAATATACTATGGTTAGTTATATAGTTAGCAAAACGTGACCAGTGTCAATTCAATTCAATTGTCGGCTTTAGTGATTAGGAAAATGTACTGCTCTTCCCAACAATATCAGCTGGAGTTATTAGCAAAAGTCCGTGATGAAAGCTGTGAAAACTGTGTTTCAACACACTCCTACAGGTTATGTTATCGTTTCACAAAGTTTTAGAACCAAGAAAGCGCTATAACTTCAAAATTTTAATAAAATTCTACAGAGCAGCTAACGGTAAGTGTTTACGACAAAGTGTTCGTCCAGGAAGTGCCTTAGCAGAGTTGTGAATCGGAAACATTTAATGTAGTAGCTACAGGCAGGTGTCGGGGATAAGGGGGAAAGTAAAGGAATCTCCCTTAGTGTGCAGACGAGGGTGGAAGTTGAAAATGCGTGTAAGTTGCCTCTTAACGTAGTGCAAGTACCTACTGCGTGGTTGGTTTAAGTACCCACCTAGATATGTGTACATATATAACTTTTTATGGGTCGGTACTGTTTTTTTCCATAAAATATGTACTTACATTGTAGATATTTTATGTAAAAGATGTGTTCCTACAGTAACATTGGGTATAGAAATATACGTTATTCGATTTCTTCAAAAGTATCAGCTCTTTCGCGGATATATATTAGTATATTATAGAGGATAACCGCTCCTACACTTCATTGTCAAGTCCAAAATCTAAGGCTATGCTTATTTTATATTTTAAGTTATGCAAATTAATTGTCGTTGATAAATTTGGGGCCAAACCAGTTTATTTTGTCAATGGTTTAAAAAGCGTTTTGCTTGATTTTACATCTTCATATCATTACAATCTTTACGAAATAAATTTTCATAGAATGAACTCAAAAAAACTACATAATTTTATAGTAATTTCAGAAACCTTTGTTTTGTTCCTAATATAAAACCGTATGATTCAATTTTCAAGATTTGCTCTGATTGTGATCAATTAAAATAGCTTACCATTAGGGTGAGTACGAAATCTATTTCAAATGCGATAGAGCTTTGCTCACCAAGTGAAATAGCAGAAAACCTTTATCCAGCAAACACCAACATTGTTTTGAATAGCTCTGCCTGTTTGAATGGACAGTTAAACTCCCTATTCACTCAAAACTAAACGGCCACATTTTTGCTCGGACCTCACGTTTCCGCGTTCCTCGTAGCTTAGCACGCACGCATTGAGGACTGCTATAGAAGTTCTCTGATAACGCGACTCTGTAGCAAATTATATTTAATGTGACAATGTTGTCACACAACACAATATTTAACAGAGAAAGAAGGTTTTATTCGACATCGAGTAATTTGGATCAGACCGGGAGTTTAAATTATATACATTCTTAATTTTTAAAAAATCTACATACGCATCCATAATAATGTACAGTAAATATATATATAATTTTATTGTACATTATTATGGATGAGATTTTTTTACTGGTCACACAACAACATGTAGCTCCAAACTAAGCAGAGCTTGTGTTAGGAGAACCACATGACTGTTATACTATTTATATATATTTTTTGTAAAAACATTCATGGCATAACATGGCATGGCATGGCAAGATAAACGATGCTTAGATTATTGCCATCTCTTACCGTTGGATAATGACAAACAGTGACAGGGCTAACTTTGAGCACTGATTAACTTTAAGTAGCGTTCATAAGTAAGGGGGTTATATTATACATAGTAAACATCCAGACCTGAGAAAAGTATTTGCAAATCATACAAACATTTGTCCCGCGGCGGGAATCGAATCCGCAATCTTCTGTGTCACAGGCGGGCCTTCGCCCACTGCGCCACAGAGTTAATACTCACATAAGTTCTAATACAGATAGGAGAGGTACCTTTCCCCGATCCTTGTCCCCCCACTCAGGCACGCGTTGATGCTTAGGGACACTCGCGGCATAGTTAGGTACCCTAGTCCACGTGCCATCTCCAGTATATTGCCTCCATTATGCTCCCTTTGGGACTACACTAACAAGGAAACATACCTACATCTCTTAAGAAAATTCATTATGGAGGACGGAACTTTTTTGTTTCTTTTGGAACGACCCGCGTCGGTTACTGAACTTTGATATTTTGCAAACATAGTGAGATTGGGTTGAAGTGATGCATCCAAAAAACAACGTCTTTAAAATAAGTTTAATATCTTATAATATCGAATACCTTTTATGAAAACTGTCTGTTATTTTTATTGGTAGTCGTGCTACGGAGATTAAATAATAGATGCATGCATAATTCAGTTCCTATATGTCTTTCCATAGTCTGTTACAAGGCATTTTAAAGCTCTGTTGGTAGTTGGTAGTCAATGGTAGTTGAGACAGGCCGCAATAGCTCTAATTAGGTTGGTTGGACATAGGCCTCCTATGTCCAACTGTAGAATGCTATAGGCTGATAATGATGATTGTGATGTTAACTAAACGCATCGTTTCTTCAATTTTGAGTTGTGAAATCCCATCAGTCATTTTGAGTATGAGAGTGAATTTTGAGGTGTTAAAGGTCGTGTTTAACTGTAGCTAGAAAATTACCTGCACGGAAATACAGTTGACTAAAATTTAATCAAAATAATGAGTTTATTCTGTTCAACAACCTTTTTATATATTGATTATGTTTACACAAAGATATTTTTTTATTGTAAATCTCGTTGAAAATGACTCACTTTCACAAATTGAAATCATGCCGATTTTGGCGTCGGAACCGAACAGGGTTATTGAAGTGACAGGGGCGCGGGCGTGCGTTTGTATTTCAGATGGACCATAATTGATTGTGTTACTTATGTTGTTGCAGAAGGACGGGGTCAGATGGATCGGCGGCGCGCGGCGGGGGTCCTGCTCGCGTTGGCCGCGTGTGTCGCACACGCGACTGCGGGTAAGTAAATCTACATTTTTAGGGTTCCGTTCCTTAAGAGACAAAAAAGGAACCCGAATGGCAGATCCCTTATAGGATCATTTTGCTGTTTCTCTGTCTGCTTGTCTGCCCTTTTTAGCTGGAACGGCACTTGGAATGAGTTTTTTTTATTTATACTAAATTTGATATTATAATTAATATGAGATGGTGCTATTAAAGTTCAAGCCTCAAACTGAATGCATTGCAAATGGCAAAAAAAATTATAGTACTTCCAGTAGGGTCACAAATCTGATATTACCTACCAAGGAAAATAAGGAGTCTTGAAAAAAGTTTGAATATTGATGAATTTCAACCTTTTAACAGATGGTAAAGTTTGTTAGAAAAAATTAACGGCTCTCGCAATTTTGTTTGTCTACTTTATTGAATGTTTTTGCTATAATCCATTATAGGAAATATTCACAGCAAAAAAGTATAAAGAAAATTAATTTTCCCATACATTTTGAATTAAATTCAATATATATATGGCTTTAATATAGATCCTTTAATTGAATATTTGATATCTAGAGAACGGATTAACTTATTTTGATTTTCGATCGGAAGCGGGAGCGGGAACGATCCAATCCTATTAATATTATAAAATGAATGAAACGTGAAATATAAAAATTATGTTACTCCTTCACATTAGAAGTACTGAAAGTTTTGAGTCGAAATTGCAGATGATGTAATTCTAGACCTAGAATATTATGGTATTTTTATGCGGACACTAAGCGAGCGAAACCGCGGCCGAAAGCTAGTAAAAAATATCTTAACTTTATTAAAAGAATTGTCTAGCACACAGCAATGAAAACAGGGTCAAATAAAAGCGGTAAAAATACAATCATAAAAGTTTTATACTTGCATTTTAACCAATTGTAATTCACCATCGCATTGCTGTAACATCAAGGAGCTTAACAGTAAAAGTATCTTGGTTTCCGATTAACACGGCTATCAAAAGCAATAGAATATGGAAGTGGGCAGGCACCAATAAATAACTTTTCTTCTCGTAATAAATATTATATGAAATGGAAAGATAAAACCCTTTCGTAACTACAATGAATAACGGAAAAGTGTGAAAGATTATTATGGGTGCATAATAATATGTTAATGGGATTATATCGGTACCAGAAAGATTCTTATTTATTGAGATTAGCATGATGGCGAGGAACAAGTATCTACCGTTGTTTTGTTTCGTGACCCGCAATACGTACCTAAGCTCGTGAGAAGATTTCCGCGCATGATACCTACTTTACCCGCATGCATACTTGGTAATCGGTGAGGGTCTACTTCGGGTAAGCTGCACCGACTTCCTTCTCAAGCATGATGACCTTGTTCAAAATAACTGAAAAGAAACCTGGCCAGTGCAGTAGATTTTATCTAATAGGATATCATGTTATCAAAGCAAGCACCTGTCTGTCTCTAACGTAGAAAATAATAAAACGGTATGTAGGTATTTTCGTAGCTTCTTAGAAGAACCAAGTATAAGTAACTAACTAGCTATCTAGATAAGACTAAAATGAAAAACGTGTTCGTATAAAAACATAACTCGGTCGTGAATATCACCTATCGAATATTGTATTATTATAAGCACGGACGTAGGTATCTTGAATGCTTATAGTCCGATGGCTTAGAGATTATTATTACTTATGTATAACAAAACTGACGTTTGGATGCAAATAAAAACTTGATCCGAGGTTATTGATCTTCAATTCCTCACAATAAAATATACATAAATCAAAATAACCACGATCTTGTTTCTTACTATTTTAACGTAAGCCCGTTACGTTTTTGTGGAACAGGAAGTAGGTAAGTAATTTAAAAATACTTAAAATCTGAAGCATTATGTTTGTGATATAAAAACTAGGCTTTTAATGGGCTAAAATTATGTGACAACTTTCAAACTTTACATATATAAAACTTCACTGATTTAAAGCATTTGTGCTTTTAAATACTATATTTATTGTAAGTTGGTCTCTCTCATTCTTTCCTGGCACCACATTGCAGTTGACCCTCATGCACTAGAGCCAAGGGCAAAGGAAGTGAAGCGGCAGGGTAGGCTGTGCGGCTGGTCAGTCCCCCCAACACATTTTCTGCCCATATCTGTACTCTGGTCTGCTTCAGTGTGCGTGTCCATTCGCGATGCATGTAATTAGCTGATGCTATTTCGGTACCAACAGATTTAGTATCCTTAGCACGGTTACTTCAAAGAATTCCACTTCAATTTATGTTATACATAGGAAGTATATTCAAATGAGACCTACAATGTTTAGGTCTACCCGTGTGAACTTCATCACGAATGGCGACCACGGCGACATTCATTCATTGAAACGACGATCCATATTAATGTAGTGCAAATTTCAAATTCATGCTGTCTCTTCGTTTCGATCGCACTGGCCCATGTTCCTAAGCGCACGATTTTGCATTAAGTGGTTTTTTGTTCGTGCAAAGCCATCTCTAGCGTCACTTTTATGTTTATAGCGATTCATTAGGCATCGGGAGAATTAGAGATGCTACGTTCGTAGTGAGTTGCGGGTATGATTCGGTAATTGTTATTCACTGACTTTCGGAATTTGGATACATGGTCATGTTATGCCTGCGCGTGAGAGTAACCTAAATAAGTATAAATAATTCGAAACTATTTGTTGTCAAATTATTTTGTGCTATCATCATATGATAGTAGAATGTTATGTATTTTATGATTGATACGTTCATATCAATCGTGAGAGTGAATTGTATTATAATTGGAATGACTGTTGGCAAAAACTGGATGCTAACGACATTCCTGGCGACCGTTAGGTGGACGATCTCTCGGCGCGGTGGCGACGACGGCTCGCGGGCGCCACTCGAGGCCGTGTTCCACTCAGCCCCCGCCATATACAGGTGACTTGAGCTGCGCCCTAACGGTGCTGATGCTGCGTCGCCACCGATAAGCTATGACCACTCCGGAGATATCTTGACACGAACTTCTAGTGCACGCAATACCTATATCTATTCAGCAGAGTATCGACTCGTAGTTTTATGCTGTAATATCACAAACAATAAATTATAATTTGTTATCTGAAGGTATCTATAATTCATTAAACTGTACAATCATGATCAGAGGAAATAAATTTAATTTATTGGCTGCAATCATCTCTAAATTATGAGTACAGATAGCAGAACCGCTATTAATTGCTACCTACTTGCATTTGTAGGTAGTTAGTAAGTACTTTTAGTAGAAAACATTTTCGGTATGTAACTGCATGCATGTCGTAAGTTATAATTATAATTACTATCATTTCGAGTTCGTGTAATGTAGACAATCGCAGGCGCTCGCTGCTGTTAACGCGAAGAGAACGGTATCTTGAGAGTGTGGTGGTTAATACCCGTCAATCGATTACATACAAGGCATTCGTGGAGTTATGACTTTTGCCCTGAGCGGGGAATTGCAGTAAAGCTGCGGTTTCGATGTTAACGACGCGCTCCGTTACTTTAATTACAGCTTTGTCGCGTCGCCGCTTGGCTTCAGTAATTATACGCAGTAAAACGGATATGTAAAATGACTTGAGACGATGACCGATCACGGGTTGAGCGATTTGCAGCTAATATCCTGCCAGCTGTGACGAGCTTAATAAGCCCGATCGTAAAACTGGTGTAAATTCACGAAACGTCTCATGTTCGCATCACTTTTAGGAAATGCTCATATAATAATGAGTCCCAACTGACGCCTTGTTGTATATTTTTTTACTATTGGCACCCAGCAACTTTGCTGCCGAGGTTTTTATTGTCTGAAGTCCAGCTGCACCCTTTCAAGCAGACTTTTTTTTAAAATCCTGTATGTGTCTAAAACACAGTCTTGCCCTGCATAATCGTAATACTACTCTAGGTGGGTATAAAATGTTTTCTTCCTCCATTCACATCTCACATATAAAGAAAAACAGAAACTGTGTTTTATCTCTAAAACACAGTATTTAAACCACTTTAAAAACCGTTTTTATGTGTTTATTTGATTGTTGATAATTTGTATTTTATTTTTAAATGTAATTGTAATTATAAATTATATTATGATCATAGTTGGTCGAAATAAATATAATAATATGTATAAAAAAATAAGACTGATAACACCTGAAGAACGTTTTCAATCCTTTTCATCCCCTTTGGGGTTACGTTTCAAAAAATGCCCCAACGACAAGCGTTGCTGTGGGTTGTCATCAGTGACGTAGGTCAGGACGAAGATTAATTATAATTATTTGTATCCCTTGATATTTCAGTATGACATGAATATGCAAGAAATAAATAAACTGACAAGGAATACTTGTGTCCTGAGGCCTTCGCACGCAATATGCTGAGTTACGAACGAACTGGAGTTCATAGCCAAAAAAATTCATAAACAAGACACTCAAATTTTTGTAAACAAGATCTAAACGATTCGAGGATTCGAGGGTATTCTCCAAGGGTTCCTATAAGGGTTTCTTTTTTCTTTTGAGGTACTGAACAATAAAAGTAATCAGTACACTCAATAATCAATATCAATTATAGTCCCAAACTAACTTATGTGCTTTTTTTGTAAATAAATACATATCAATCATAGAAAGTACCCATACCCCAAACAAGTATCATACTAGTCTCCGGTATGGTATTTAAGATCATACAAACATTATATTTAATGATCGCGGCGAGAATCGAAACCGCAACCTTCTGCGTCTCAGATCTTCTTCGTCCACTGCGCCACCGAGGTCGTCACAAGGATAAACCTCTGATTTATAATTTCTCTCTAATCTGTAAAAAAATCCATAGATAGTATATCGAGGTCTAAAGCTTAGGTAGTAACTAAATACCTTTTAGATAAAAAAATAATAATGCTGGACATAATTTATACACAGCATCATCTAGCCCCAAACTAAGCAGATCTTGTATTATGTGAACCACATGACCGATATACTTATATACTTTTTTATTCATAGAAAACACGTCTGGGTGTATGATTTCCTTTGGGTCTCCAAGACAAATAATCGCAAATCCTACAATCATTTGTGTCGCGGCGGGAATCGAACCCGCAACCTTATGCGTTTTAGGCGAGCCTTCGCCCGCTGCACCACAAAGGTAGAGATTAACGAGCAGACAATTATTATCCGGTTAAAATCCAAGCGGAACTTTTTACACGAGTTGTTTCCGCGCATGTGCCGATAAGAAAATTACGAAATGATTCTACTTTTCATTATAGGATTTTTTTTCGAATCTACCTAAGGAAATAATTCGACAACCTTCCTGTGTGGTTCATAAAGATATGAACTACGTAGCTAATATCTGTACTACTTAGTTCATATCTGTAGGTTCTCTAAAAACTGTAAAGCTTGGTATTGATTTTTGCTTGGTTAACAAAATAATGTGTATCGATGACTTTTCTATTGAATAACGAGATTATTGCCTATTTTCCAATGAAATATCTAACAGATGGTAATTGACGACTTAAAAAAAATTAACCGACTTCAAATAAATCACTTCTTACTTCTTGGCCTAAAGAATTTTGAAAATCGGTTCACCATTGACTGAGATATTGGTGATCATAGGGCAAAAATTACAAGTGAGGATGAGGTTTTTTGAGTTTTCCGCTAAAAGTACCAATCCCTCAGGATATATTTTTTTTAAATTAATGGGACCACTTGTGAAGTAGTCTTTTAAACAAAAAGAAATTTTGAAAATCCGTTTACAATTGAAGGAGATATCGGTGAACATACATAAAAAAAAGTTCCAACGAATTAAGAACCTCCTCCTTTTTGAAGTCGGTTAAAAAGGGAGCCCTAATAACTGATAGTTATTTAGCAGACGTCTATGATAGCGGTTCCTGGCACATGAAAAATATAAAGCACGTGCACAAGGTGTGTCCGAGGAGTAGCGTGAACTCAATATACCTCAATATACTCAATAACCATAACCAAAATAAATTGTTACGCCACAGAATTAGAAATAAAATATTATTTTATAACACGAAGGTTTGTGAAATGTTTGTCCTTCCTTCATGCCAAAACTATGAACCAAATTAAGCTGAAATTGTTATCTGGGCCGCGGGTGGTGGCTAGTTTGAAATAACGTGGCATTGCCTTGGCCGAGAGTCATTTAATAGCAGTCAATCCCTAGCTCTTTAACATTCTAGCCAATACCACTTTATTTCTTTAATAAATAAATTATTTCTATGTTTGGTTTACAATAATGGTATTCATTTTCTTCTGTTTACAGCACCTACAGCTAGCAATCACACGTCATTAGATATATACGATGGTGAGTTTCTATCTTGTATTACTTAATTATAAATTAATTTCAATATAGGTCAAAATTAAACGTATCTAAGGTTTATGTACCCTTAAATGTACCTATATATTTAAAATAATTTATTATGATAATAATTATTGCATAATATTGCTTCAAGATGTGATTATTTAATATTTTTTTTACCGTTTGGTTTATGACGAAATGGACGTAGACCTTAGTAGATAATTAAGAATTTTAAATAGAACCACATAGATAATATGATAATAAATCTATAATGATTTGTGCGAAATGCTGATATGCACTAAGACAAACCCTACGGGTTTTTACAGTGTACATAATATGTTCAATATAGTAAAATGTTTTGATATAATTAAATAAATACAATACAATAAATATATTATTCTACAATTTCAGGAGCACCGGATGGTTGTTATTACAACTTCCAGCATTACGGGGAAGGTGACCGCATCATGACAAACGAGCCCTGCCTGAACTGTACCTGTCACAATCGAATGCTGATGTGCTATCTGAGAGTATGCCCGTTCACCAAGCCCATCGGCCAGGACTGCACCATTGAGAAGCGAGCGGATCAGTGTTGTCCCATCGTGACGTGCCCAGATGGTAAGTGTCAATATTACGAGTAGATTAACATTTTTCATATCTCTGAAAACGTAGTTAAGATGTTTTTTTCATAAATATTCTTTGAATGAAAGAAAATCGTCGACGTTAAGGAATGTAGGTTATGATTAGAAACATGTTTTCTGTACCTACACCGTGCGATAATAATGTATTTTTTACTGGGTATGTATTATGTTTACGAGCGTTACAATATAGGTATTGTTATAATTACCGTAAATGTTTTCTAGCATACAAAATCTTACACGAATAAATTATTATAAATATCTGATTTACTTCCATAATCCATAAATATGTTACAATGAGGAAAGAAGCTCGTTACATCATAGACGTTAATATAAATTTTACTAAATATATGTTAATGTTATCAGTTCCAGTGGATTTGCTTACCTCAACAACGACGTCACCAGCAGAGTACGGAGCCACTGGTCTTGGCAAGCTAGACAAATACGGTTGCAGTATCCATGGAAAATACTTCTCAGAAGGCTCCAAAGTACCTCCGACGCCGAACAAACCTTGCGAACATTGCTACTGCATACGAAACATGACGACTTGCGTAATGCAAGAATGTACTCTCCACGTTGATGGCTGTACACCTATTTACCACAAAGATGTTTGCTGCCCTGTACGATACTCTTGTGGTATGTATTCTATCACCTATTGCTATACTATGCTAGGACTTCTGCAGTACCTACGTACTTAGTTCTAAACTTTCTTACTTTTGAATTTCAGATCACCCTGAGGATGAAATGCCTTTGTTGGATGATTTATCAACAACAGTGCGACCCACTCCCGGTTTCTTGTTGACTACAACTACGCTTTCACCTGTTACACAGATGTCACAGGATTGCCTTTATGAAAATCAAATTATTCCTGATGGTGCACTAATAAAGACTGAAAAGGCATGTGACCACTGTTATTGTATGAAAGGAGATATTGTATGCGTTGTACAAGAATGTGGCACCCCGATGGAAAACGAAGGAAAGAATTGCACTGCTTTAGCACCTCGCGAAGGTGTTTGTTGCCCAGATACATATATTTGTGAAGGTGATGAACCAACCACAGGAATATACGACGGCCTCGACTATACAACTGAATCGGAACAAGAAATACAATCAACTTCTGTTAAAACCAGAAGGCCAGGATCAGAAGGAAGTGGATATAGAAATGAACCTGACGATATTCCTAATACTGAACCACCAACATTCGAATCAGAAACAGAAGGAAGCGGAGATGAGCTAGCAACAGTTCGTCCTACCGTTGTAACTGAAGCATTGCCTGATAGCCATAAAATTGAGATTCCTGATACAATTTCACCTAGTTCAGAGGAGCCCCATGAATTTATTACTGTTACCACTAATGAAACACCAGTTTTTGATATGAAAGATGTCACGACTGGAAGCGATAAACATGAAGATATTTCTGAATCAGAGCAATATGTACCGAGTTCTACGATTAATAATATTTCACAACAAAGTTATGATACAACCACTAAATCTCAAGATGAAGATATTGGCTCAGGTGAGGAGGACATTATAACAGAGCATGAAATTGTCTCAACCTCATCTGCTTTACCTGTTTTTGAAGAAATTTCACCTATGGTAACTAGTGAACTATATATAACCACAACAGCGTCTGAAAAACAAGATGATTATGAATCTCATGTCAAAGAAACCACGGCAGCCGTACCTACCATTGATGAACACCGAACTAATCTTCCAAAAGAACAAAGTATAACTACTGAATATAGTGACATCGAAATAACTACGGAACCACGTGTTGATATAAATAGAAAGATTGATTCTACAACTGTAACTGAAGAAGCTCCTGATACTGAAAAAACTACGAGTAGCAGTCTAATTATGCAAGATAATGAAAAATTAACAACCATATCAGAAGAGAAAAATAAAATGGATGTTTCTTATGAAACGGATACTCCGAAAACATATGAGCCTGAACAATATTCAACAGCAACCACCAGTACTCTCGATTCAGAAGATGAAATTACGACAACTGATCCTCAATACGTTGTTTCTGATAGTATGGAAGGAACTGGAGCTGACTTTGATCCACATCACCAAATTTCAATAACAGCAAGTACCCCATTATTAGAAGAAATAGAAAACGATACAGATGATCAAGTAAATATATCAGATGAAAGTTCTTCCAATAAATATAAGACCAGTACAGCTTCATCAAATATGCCCACTGAAGAAACGATGAAGGATAGGTTAAAACCAGACTTGTCAGATGAAATTATTCCAACAGACATTCTTACAACAGAATCTGTGTTCGAAATTGATGATGTGACATCTACTGAGCCTCAAAGAAGACAAGAAACAGAATTGAAACCTGGCTTAGAACCTCAGCAATATGTTCCCTCCACCAGTATTCCTACTTTTGAAGACGAAAACCAGAAAACTACATCCGATTTTATAAATATTTCTACACCTCAAAAGGACCATGATACGGAATTTGAACATAGTACAGAATCTCAATTTGTACCTACAACCAGTGTTCCTATCTTTGACAAAAAGACTACACCATCAGAATTTGAGTATAGCTCAGAGCCTCATAAAACTCAAGAAACGGACGTCAAAGATAGTTCAGAACCTGCTGCTGCTACTGAAGACTATGAAGTCAAGAAAACTACACAATCAGGCTATATTACAACTATACAGCCTCAAATAAGTCAAGAAACACATATGGAAGAAAGTTCAGAACCTCCATATTTGGCCCCCACAAGTAGTGCTCCTGCTTCAGATGATGAATTCAAGAGAACCATACCATCAGAATCTTCAACTACTTTTAAACCTCAAGAAACTGATTTTGATGAAAGTTCAGAATCGCAACAACATTCACACACAACTATTTCGTCTCTTACTGAAGAGGAAATCAAGAATACTAAGCCATCAGAACCTATAACTACTTCTGCTACTGAGAAGGGTCAAGAAGTAGATGCCAACGAAAATGTAGCACCTCAACAATACGCGACAACTACCAATGCTCCTGTGTTTGATGTCGAGGAAGTAAAACGCACTTCACCTTCAGTAATCATAACAACTTTGGAATCTCTTAATAGTCCAGAAAAGGATATGACAACCAGTTACCCTGCTATTGATGATGAAATCAAAAAAGTTACATTACCAGATTTTATAAAGGTTTCTGAGCCGCAAAGAGGTGAAGACGCAGATATTGAAGAAACTTCAGAACATGAACCATTATCACCTACATCCACTGCTTCTGTTTTAGAAGATGACAGCCAAAAAACTACATCGTTAGATGATAATGTGACTAATATTGCATTAGTAGATATTGATTATCAGAAAGCAAGTAGTACAACCACTATAGGTCAAAGTGATATTACAACTATTGAACCAGATAAGGGATTAAATACTATACCGAGTGGATCGGTCAAAGAAGAAATTACAGAATCTCCAGAAGTAGAAAAATACTACGATGTAGATAAGACAGAAGAATCTACAACAGAACATGAAAATAAGTTTAGTGACGAGGTAATACCAATAACAAATGCAACAACTTCAATACCAGATAGCTCAGCATCTCGAGAAGATCAATTTACGCTGTCTACCGAATCAACGGTGAAAGAAAGCGTCGATTCAGTAGCAACTCATGGCTTGGTTGAACTAACAACTGTGCCAGACGTTGTTGAGGAAAAATCTACTTTAGCAAATGATCTTCCATTAAGCACAAAATCTCCTGTAACAGAAAACCAAGAAATTGGAACTTCTCCTGTACCTTCAGATCACGATATTACAACACAAACAGCAGAATCTGAAGTTCCGGAGGTTACATTGACGTATGGATCTTCAACTTTATCAATAGAATCACAGGATTCAACTTCTGAAAAACATGAATCTATAACCGATTCTCCCTTAGCTACAAGTCCAGAACCTACCACAGCTAATTTAGAAGAGAATGAAATTATTAACGAACCTAGAATCCCAGGTGAAGGTGACTGTCTTCTCAATGGAGTAACGTATAGAAACGAAAGTGCTGTGCCAAGTACGAATAAATGCCAATCGGGTTGCAAATGCAGCAGCAGTATTATCAAATGTGATCCTATTCTTTGCAGCCCACCTCCAGAATACATGGAAAACTGTCAAACTACATACGATGCCCCAGATTCTTGCTGCCCTACATATGTTTGCGATCATAAAACAGAAACAATGCCTCCGCAATCACATAGTCAAATGTCAGGTACTGAAGCGCCGGTAGAGTCACCTGTAAAGTGTAATGGTGACGAATGCGTCCTCAGTGAGGATAAAAATAAGCCTGAAGAATTGCCTGTTTCATGTGAATCTGGAAGCTGTTCAAGTCAAGATGAAGCAATACCCCACCCACATCAAGTTCCAGAGCAGCCTACAAAAGACCGCCACGAAGAATGCACAGGTGATAATTGTACATCACCTGAGTCTTCTGATCAGTTGTGTAGTGAAGATAATGGTTGTCAGGTATCTCCAGTTAAACCATGCGAAGGAACTGAATGTGAAGTTACTTCTGATACTATCCCACAGCATAAACCACCATGCGAAGATGGTGAAAAATGTGACACACCGACCAAAGATTGTAGTGCAGGTAAATGTGACTCTGAAGCCGAAACTTTTGACAAAAAACCTCATGAAAAAGAATGCACAAACAAAGAAGAATGTGAAGATAGTCAGGATGACATAATAAAGGAATGTACTGAAAAATCTTGCAAAAGAAAGGATGATTCAACTTCAGAGCAACAACCACCAATAATGTGTTCAGGCAAGGAGTGTAAATCTCCAGAATCCATTCCGGCCGTAGAGTACACCACAGCAGCTTCTACGGAAACATCACAAAAAGAAAAAGAATTTGAAATGCAAACTAAAACAACAGGCAAACTTGACGTGACCGAGAAAATTGAAACATCGACTGAATTGCCATTGACAGACTCAGATCGCACAGAGAGACCAGTTGGAGAGTTTGATGTCACGAAACAACCATCGACACTTTTAGATATATCTATCAATGAATCTGCTACTTCAACTGAAAGTCCGTTATCTGAAATAACCAAAGTTAATGATGTTGAAGAAGCTACTGATACACCACTATATCAGCCTGACATGTATAGTACAAATAAGCATGATGATGATGTAAAAGAAACTGAAGATAATATTTATAGTTCAACAGTGGCTCCTAAAGAAAGTGAAACCGAACCATTTAAAAATCTTGACAAAGTTACAAAATCACCAGAAAAAGAAGTACATGAAGATGCGGCTACAACTCAATCAGACACCTTATTTACTATACCAACAAAAACGAATCCCATAGAATCATTAGATGCCATTACACCAACGGTGACAGAAGGATCTACAACTGAAAATGCTTTTACGACAACTATAGTGCCAGCAGAAGGCAATGAAATAAGGCCACAAGAAATAACGATATCAATAACAGGCAGTAAAGATGAAGATACCACTACTAAAATATCAACTTCTGATTCTGAACCGCATGAAGTAACTAAAATACCGCAAGGCAGTGAAGATGAAGGAGTTACAACGAAGGCACCTAGTGAAATAAATACCACCCCATCAAAAGTATATGAAATGGATTCTCATGAAGCTTCAATATCACCGGGGGTAACTTTAAGTGAAGAGATGACAACACAGACAGCAGATGAAATAAGATCAGAAACAAATTCACCTTCTGATACAGATCGCAAAGAAATTACAAGAGTGCCAGAAGAACCTCCAATTAAAGGTACCATACCAGAATCAACGACAGAACTTAGTATCGATAAATTAACAACACATTCTGTTGTCGAAACCAGCATGGATTCTACTAAAACTTACGACTCGTCTGAAAAAGAAATCACAGAATCACCAAATATAATACAAGATAGCGAAATAACTACTCTATTAATAACAGAAAATACATCACAGACATTCAGACCATTAGTTATGGATGAAACAGTAACTACACAAACTCCAATAGAAAGTGAAGAAATAACAACTAATTTAGCTGAAAAACTAAGCACAGAAACCGTTGATAGTGATACTACGAAGCAATCAGATATCACGGATCCATCAATTGATATAGAAGAACAGAAAGTTACAAAATCTCCAGATGTCATACAAGAGTTACCATATGAAACTGATACAAAACCATCAATACAAGAGACTGAAAAAGAAGTTACTACAAGTATTATAAATGAAGACACTGGAACTGAATCATCAAAACTAGACGAATCGAAATCATCGGATACCACCAAGTCTCCAGATGCTTCTATTGGTGAGAATACTACAACAATGGTTACAAAAGAAACAGATACAAAACCAGGATTACAAGAAGTTACCCAATCAACAGAATTGGAATCAACAACATTGTCAGATAAAACGACACCTATATCTATCGAGGATGAACATACAGTACCCACTGTATCACATTCACTAGAAATAAGCACTACTTCACAATATGACTCAGTTTTTGAACTTACTACTCCTTCTATTTCTGAAATAGATTCAAAGAGTACTAAGCCCGAGGGAACTGATGTTAATGAAATAACAACAGGAATTAGAGAACAGTCACAAACAACTGAATCTGCTACAGTAGAATCTATAGACAAGACAATAATTACTACATCGATATCCCCTGTTCTTATCGAGAAAGACGTAATAGTAACATCAGAAGAACCTCAAGACATTATGACAGTATCTCCATTAGAACTATTAACAAGACCAGTTGATGAAAATGAAACAACAGAAACTATTGTAGATGAATTAACTAAAGAACCAGTTCTTACTTCCGATGACAAAGTACAAGAAACCATGAAAACCAAGGTACCAGACTTACTTCAAACAGATAAAGACCAGCCTGAAGTAACTACATCAATACCAACTGGTTTTGTAAATGTTTCTTATGAAAAGAACACAGAGCTACCAGAGCCAACGGCCGAATCTCCTCAAGAAAAGCTACCTTCAGAAACATCAGACAAAATAACTGACATTCCTCAAATCACTGAAATAGCAACCACAGAACTTACAATGACTCACACGGAACTTCAAACGCCCATCTCTACTATAGTCGAAAATGAAAATCAAACAGATAAATCTATTATTCGTGAACAAGATTTTTCGTCTACCGAACCTAATTTAGATACCGTAGAAAAAGATGAACTAGAAACAAAAGTACCTTCTACTGATAGATCAGTTACATCGCCACAAATCAGTGAAGATAAATCAACAGTAACAGAAGCTACAATAACACAATATCCTGACACAGATTCTATGCCTACTGAGTCGGAAGAAGAAACATACACAAAAATGCCGTCATACGGCTCTTCTGAAACAGCTGATCCACAAACATCTCATACCCCTGGCCAAAACGTAGATGAAGAAACGAAAGAATTAACTACAGTTGTAATTTCCGCGTCAACTACGGAACCATCAAAGATCTTTACAAACATTCCGACCGAATCTTATAGCACTCCTAGCTTATACACAGACACTCAGACTGTAACAACTCAAAAAGAATATTCAGGTACTGACGTAACTGAACAAACTAAAGTAGAATCTAGCTCTAGTAAAGATACACTTGATCAAGAAACTGATACAGCTTCGGAAATACCATTTGTTCATGAATTGATCACAAAAGAACAACCCCAAACCGACATTCACATTTTATCAACAGAATCAACTGTAGAATCCGATCATACAGAAACATCAGACAAAAAAATTGCTACCAAACGACCTGAGATAACAGTAACAGAAAATATAGAATTTATAACAGAAGCTGGAGAAATGATAACAAAAGAAACTGAAACGAAAACTCCTCCTGAACAAGACGAGGTTGAAACGTCTCAACCATCGACAACAGAATCAGTAAACCAAATAACTGAGGCGCAAGAACAAGGAGATATTGAATCAGATACGAGCAAATTAGATATTAAGGATTCTGAGAAAATCCCATCAGTATTAGGCACTACTGAAGCACCAGAGGCCTTTGAAGCTAGCACACAACTGTTAGACATCGTTACAGTTGAAGATAGTGAAAAGTTACCGCCTGTATCTGAAGTACCATCAACACCTAAAAATGAATTACATGAAATCACAACATCTAAAACTGAGGATGAAACTCTTGTAGATGAGGATAATACCAAAATACCTGATCTACAGACAGTTGAAATAGTTACTGAACCTCAACCTTCACCGATCGATACCGCAACAATGAAACAAGAAACCGCTACAGAATCGGTAACATACAAAACAGAAAAACCAGACCTATCCACCGTATCTACTAGAGAAGAGTCTGAAAAATCAACACCACTTTCAGTTTTTGTAGAAGAATCATCGGTAGCACCAGAACAATCCATGTCAACTTCAATTGAGCCTCAAGTATTAGAAGAAGAGCAATTGGCCACTACTATAGTTTCTGAAATGGATAGAACATCTACATCTAGTAGCCCTGCAGTTGAACAACAAACAGAAAAGCTCATCACACCTACAGAAACGCCTTTAGAACCCGAACCTTCTCCAGAAACGTTAGCACCCGAAGAAGAAAAACAGACAACTAGCAAGGCCGAAGATACTTCCACAGCAGCTCCTGTGTCTGACAAGTTTACCAAGCCTGTATACAAACCTACAAAAGCTCCAGTTACTGAACAACCGAGGCCAATTCCAACACAAGAACAGCCCACAGACGATTTTCTCCCTTCAGATGAAGAATCATCTATCCCATCAAGTGGAACTAGTGCCTATGGAACAGACTCAGATTATCCGGAAGAAGATCAGGCGTTTGGCCCCGGAACTTGTCGATATGGTGGCAAAGTCTACGTGTCTGCTCAACAGATACCTAGAGACGACCCGTGTGATTTCTGTTTCTGTTTCAGGAGTGACATTATTTGCTTACAACAGAGCTGTCCGCCACCTATTCATGGATGTCACGAAGAACCGATCTCAGGTTTCTGCTGTCCTCGATACGAATGCCCTGTATCGATGGCAACCACCGTTAACGTCACCACGACGACGACCACGACAACAACCACACTGCCACCTCATTTCCCAGTCCATTCATACAAGGGCTCGGCGCAGAAGAGAGGCTGCTTGATAAAGGGCCACACTTACAAAGTAGGAGAAGTCGTTCGTGCATCATCAGGGCCATGTTTACATTGCACGTAAGTTGTAGTACAGTTTCGTAATATCCATCCTTCCATCACCAGCCCATTCGGTCCACTGCTGGATGTAGGCCTCCCCTATAAGAAGGGGGATATGCCCATAATCCCTACGCTGAGCATGTGGGTTGGGGGCCGGTATCCTGATATCCACATCCATTTTTATCCTCATTTTTTTCATTTTTGTTAATAGCATTAATATCATCAGTCAAGAGAGCTGGTCCTTAACAAATTAAAAAAATATTACTTAATATTTTTATTTTATTCAAAGTTTGAAAACGGATTTAACATTATCTAATTCATTAGTTGTATTCAATATTGATTATATTTTGCAGATGTGGGGGAGACGGACAGATGAAATGTGATCCTAAACAGTGCACTCCAGAGCCCATGCTGAGACAAATGATAGCGGCTGCGGTTTCAGCAAAAAGGCGAAGATGAAAACCTAACGATAAGTCATAAATTGTTTTGAACGTCATCACAAGGATAGTTTAATACCTTTGTGATAATAATTTCCATCTTCTATGCCATGCACAAGAATAATGCTCAACTCAAAATGATTCCGATGGAATAGTGTAAGATTTCGTGTCATAATTATGTAGTGATCGATTTATTTTAATATTGTTATTTACTTTCCATAGTGTCGTGGCACGCACAACACAGAAATAAATCATGACTGTGATTAAAATTTATTAAATATTGTTTTAAAAGGTAACGATGGCTTATGAAATTTTGTTCTTCAGTTAAGGCTAATTTATTTTATTATTTATCTTTGTCTAACGTGCCAAACGATAGTGCTAAGTTGTTAACGACTATGCCTTTATGATAAAGAGGTTCAAAATTTATCTGTAATATCAATCGAAATTTCTGACCGAAATGAAGCTTCATGAGAGAGACTCATGTTTTTATAATATACATACTTTACCTACTTATAATACCTATTCAAGCTTCGAGGTGAACGACGAGATCGCCGAAATCTTGACCATTTTACAAGTAAACTTATTTGTTTTACCCATGTAAGTTTAGTCAATCCCTTTATGTTACACGATGTTACAATACATTTTCTAATATCGTGTAAGTATAAAGTAAAGTTAAGGATCCCTGATGTAAATGCCTTACTTAATTTGTAATAATTTATATATTTTAGGTGTATAGTACTTAAGCCATGTTTTGAGACCAGTGAATATTATAATTTTAGAAGTAAAACGAAGGCCCATTTCATGATCGTGAAAAGCAGCGGTCGACTCGGCGACGTCGCCTCTTGGCCGGGGCTTTTCCTCCTTGCACATGTTAAAGAAAGTGACTAAGATCTTGTTTTCTTTAATTCGTGGAAGATCATTATTAGCTACCTAGCACTGATCATAGATTTGTGGCCAATGAAATTCGTTTTTTTAAAGATTTTTACATTATGGTACCTAATGAATGATGCAACATATTGTAGGACTTTTTGTAACTTTTGATATTGAAGTGCTGGTAGAACTATTATTAGCACAGATCAAGATTGGTACGGAAGTCGGCAGGGCTTTGTGACCGCTTTTGGTTTAGATTATCTAAGTAGGCGTATTTTAGCGGTCACATTAATTCGTACAAATCTTCTTCTGTATACACAGGTTATAGGTATAGTTATAATTTTTCTTATTTATTTAAAGCGTTAGCAGTAAAAATGATTTTTAATTATAATTTACCCACTTACTGTGAACCGGGAATATTAGTAGAAAAATAATGAATTTTCTATATAAATAATGAAAAAGTATCACAAAAAACCATAGCCTTATGTTTTAATTTATGATTACCGGTCTAGCTCACTTAGCTATCTGTACAATCGTGGAAATGACTTTTCAATAAAATATTCCAAATGATTTACCTGCTTATTTTTATTTATCAACCTTAATTTTAGAAGTCATATTATATAATACCTATCCAACTCCTGATCCTGATGTCCTTGTTTGATCTTAGGTGTCAACGATTGCTTATAGTGAATGGAAACATAAACATTTCCAGCATTTAATTTTAATTCACCATCAAAATATTAGTAAATGCGCACTTTAATCAAAGATCACTTAAGCATAGGCATAATGCAAAACACTCATTAAAATTGAGCATTAAATTTTTAAAATGCTAACATTTATTTCCTCCCCGTGTTGCATTAAAAGTGCAACGTCAACCTTATGGCTGTTTTAATAAAGAGATATAAAAAGACGTGTGGCACTCGGGGACTGCCGCGGTAAAGCTATTGCATAGCATTTTGTATCAACTTATGCAATTATAATTATTTATTTATTTTATTTATGCTGTATTTCTTTTTCTTTTCCGTGCCCGTCGGAGTGGGGAGCGTGAGGTTTTTTTTCGTTACGGAATTTCTGGATTCGGTCCCCGCGCTCAAGGCCCTCGATAGAAGCTATGCAATAGCTTAAAAAACGATATTAAGAAGTGATTATCGAATTTCGCGCGATGTACATTTATATAGATATAATATCATATATACTTTCTCTGCGCGGCATTCATGTGCATTATCTATACACTAAAAACAAAGGTACTTAATAGTACACGTGCTTGGTTCGATGGCTTCTGTTATATACATAAAGAAGAATGATATATGCATATTGAGAATCTAAATTGAGAATTTAAACTATACGCGTGTGTGTGTTTGTGCGTATAAAAGAGGGCTACTTTTAATATCGCTCATTTTAATATCAAAAATTTAGGTTATCTTTATATCAGTATTATATTTTCAATTCAAAATTAATACTGCATTTGTGATAATAATAAAATGTATGTATATAGAGTACTCACTCATTTTCTTTCACTATTTTTTCGTGACTTTCTTCATTAATAATAAATGCACTTTGTTCATTCATATTCAAAACACTTTATACTGAGCACACTTTATATTTATACGGAGCCGGCTCCCGGCCGCTTCGAAATTTGCCGCGTCTGGCAAGCGGCCTGCTCCCGGCCGCGCGCTCGGTCTGTTTTAGTACTTTGAACTGTATTAAACAGTTGCCACACCCTACTAAGAGATGTCGCTAGCTTCCTTGAAAACGGGCATGTAATGAACTAATGAACGAAGAATCGAGTTTTTGTCCATAGAGTTTTTGTTCAGAAATTCAATTATGATTGCACAGATGGCAGTCAAGTGGCAGTCAAGTGGTTGTTTGTGTGATTAATTAGTTATAGTTGTTTTTAATGTGTTTTTGTGTTGTTTGTGTATTTTAAGGATTAACAGGTATGTTTTTAACGTTTTTTCATACGTTTGTAACGTTTTCATTCGAAAAAGGTAATTTTACGTAACACGGGAATTCTCGACTTTTTTTTTACTTTCTCTACTTTCACTTTTGAATAGCGATGTGTTTATCAGTAAACACGTAATAAATTAATGTTCGATAGGTAGAATATTTCAAGCAGATTTCATGGAGGTATGATACTATAAAACTGAAATTAGATTCAGGTAAAAAACGTCAGACGTCAGTTCGTGTCAAAGGCCAATCATGGATGTGTAGCTATCTTTACTGTGTTGGACACTAGCGCTGCGACGTTGTGACGAAGAACTAATAGAATACAAAAGTTTGATTATGAACTCTATTTCCAAGCAACAAATGATAAAATTAAGTAAACGGAGTGGGGAGCGTGAGGTTTTTTTTCGTTACGGAATTTCTGGATTCGGTCCCCGCGCTCAAGGCCCTCGATAGAAGCTATGCAATAGCTTAAAAACTAGCAATTGTGCATAAAGCCGGTTTTTGAGTATGGGATGTAATTGTATGACCAGCGATAAAATAGCTCAAGATGAAGACCTCGCAAACACGACGCTTTGTCGTCGCGCTTAGGCGCGAGCGTCGCCGTGTGTGCGGAGCTTTGAACAAAATGTATGAAAATTGTCCCCCGTTGCTTGTCGTAGCGTCTTATCGCTGACGTTTGTCGTCCAATGTGCGCAGGTTATTATACTACAGGATTAATTACCCGACTTACTTTCTTGTTTGTCATTTATTATAAGTTTAATAAATTGCATGTGTATCGGTCTGCCTACCTATTTCAGTTGCTATACCCTTAGACAGGGTTTATGTGTGATATCTACCTTCTATGTAACATCTGTGTACACTACCATGTGACAGCAATAAATGTATTGAGTATTGAGTATTTATTGAGATTGCAACCGATTTATGGCCGATTCCTATATCTAATATACCGTAACCGATAACGCTTCGTTTTCCCCTGAAAAAACTATGATATTTTTCCGTTTTTCAAGGGAAAATGAAGCGTTATCGGTGGTTACAGTATATTATAGGAATCGGCCATTTGCCATTACAACAGGTATGTAAGTGACTTTGACTTATTCCGCCATCTTTGGAATCCATGCCAACCTCACCAGCCTGTGGTACTATATAATAAACGGCGCTCTAGCGGCCAGCTGACTGCGGCATATGAGCGTAGCTAAATTCCCTGGCCACCGATGGGAAGCAGCGTCGATGGTGCGAGAAGCTTAAAAGTAAAAAATCTCTTTATTCATAAGGCACTTTGAATAGTTTTATTTTAAATTTACCACGATTTTTGTAACGCGACCAAACAGAGAAGAATTGGCAAGAAACTCGGCTTGGCTTATATTTTCTTAACGTCATTGTTTTTGAGGGAGTTCGAGGCAGTTTCATCCCATGCTTTTTTGTGGTCTAAATAATCTGAAACTTTATAATAAGCTTTATTACAGAGATTCCGTTTAACAACATTTTTGAATTTATTTGCAGATAAATTAATCACGTAATTTGGCATTTTGTTATCATCCCTTTAAAAGATTGACTAACTTTATGGAGCCTTACAGTAGGAACAGCTAGTTTATCCTTATTTCTAGTGTTATTCGTAACGCGGAAAAACAGAGAAGAATTGGCAAGAAACTCTGCTTGGCTTATATTGTTTTAACGTCATTGTTCATAATACATAATACTATTACATTGTTTTTGAGGGAGTTGGAGACAGTTTCATCCCAAGATTTTTTGTCATCTGAATAATCAGAAATTTTATAATAAGCTTATTACAGATATTATTATTTATTTATTATTTATTTCATAAAAACACAGTTGGGCATAACAGATGGATTCCAAAGCGCCCAGAAGATAAAGAATAGTCTAAGAAAAACAGCAATTTAAACAGAATAAAGCACACAACCTTAACAACTACATACAGAGGTAAAACTTCAAATAATATAATCAAATGATAAAAAAAGAATCAAAAAGAGATCACGTTTAACTAAAGTTTTGAATTTATTTAAAACTTTCCGTTTACGTCGACTCTTTGTAGTCTCTTGGCTCTGCGATTCCCAATCCGCATGCCCAGCATAGAGATTATGAGCATATCCCACTTCTTATAAGAGGGGTCCAGCAGCAGAGTGAATAGGCTGGTGTTGTTGAAGTAAATCAGGTGTTTTTTTATTTTTGTTAAAACTTATAAGTACCAGGCCGAATATCAGGATAAATCCTTTTTATCAGGGCCTACGCGACTAAAGCCTTACGCTTAACTTAGTCAAAGCTTATTAGTAAAGTTTGATTATAATTAGCGTTTATCGACAATTTAGATTTTTATAAAAATGTTATAATTTTCTCATAACTTTGCTTAACTCTATTACCAACGCTTTTATACGGCTTTCATAACGGTAGATGCGCCTGCAGTATAATTAAAGCAAGCTGCCTTGTGATCACATAAACATTTGAGCAAACATTTAAGAGATATGCCGATGAATAAAAGGAGCTGACTTACAACACAAAAGCCTTGAAATCTTTTTTCCAGAAAAAAATAAATTGCGTATAATGTAATCGTATTGTTAGGAAATGATAATTCTTAAACCTACTAGTGCAAGGGGAAAAGTTTGTAAAATTATGTAAGATGTGATGAAATAAAGAATATCTGTTCTTCCTTCACGCCAAAACTGTATCTAAGCATCTAAGCTTTATGTATCTGTATGTATCTAAGCTTTATTCTTTTAGATTTAGCGCAGGACAAGCATTTAATTATTTATTTATTGCATCTGGAACACAAAACAAAACACAATCAGGATAAAAGTTGCTAAAATACACAAAAACAGGTTATGAGCTAGATAGTATTCCAATGCATGTGTACACATTACCTAGAATCAAAATTAATTAATATAAATACTTTGAAAATATCGTACCTTGTAATATGTAACATAAGAAACCAATATGAATAGTAGCTAAAGTGCAAATTATTCTTTTGCAAAAACGCCTAAAACTTCTCTTTTAAATATATCAAAATTATGATTGAATACATCAATTGAGTCACTAGGATTTACTAATAAATTATTATATTTATGACCATAATCTCACCATGGTAACGACGTTAAGGTGCTTATTTACTGTTGACTTATTTTTGGACAAGGTTTTAAAGTTGTACAATGCATTTAATAGAGGGCTCTACCTTCATCATAAACTCACAAACAGGTTCTACGAGACACGGGATAGCAGGGGGTTCTGTTTTTTGTATCATGTTATCTGTGGTTCTGCTAAGAAAGAGATACGCGTCATGAAACATAGATGTCGTCTTTTGCCTTGAAAACTAAAACCATTTCGACGACATACTCTAACAGCCAGTTTCTATATTATACCGTAACCGATTACGCCTCGTTTTCTCTTGAAAAACTGAGAAAAATTAACAACGAGGCGTCTAAAATTTGACAATTTTTCAGGGGAAAACGAGGTGTAATCGGTAACGGTATAATATAGAAACCGGCCATAAGACGAAAGTTTTTAAAAAGGATGTAAAAGTTCAAAGAAAATTCAAAAATCTAAATTTATTTATTCAGGAACTGTAAAGTACACTTCGAAAGTGGAAAACGTTTGATAATCCTTCTCGCCAAAACTACATAACGTATTCTGCTAAAATTTTGCACATATGGAATAACATAAAGGATACTTTTTATCCGGTTAAGGCACAGGCCTCACATGTCTGACCTGGCGCGGGCAAGGCGCGGGCGCTTTCCTATTCCATTCAAGTTTAACACAAAATGCACGGAAATAAAGCACAATTTAGCTCGACGACTTCGCGTCATAAGCACGTCCGATCAACGACATACCGTGTGTCCTAAATTATACTTTATTTCCATGCATTTTGTATGAAATTTGAATGGAATAAGAAACCGCCAGTGCCATGTCTGCGCCCGACGCTAGTCACATTCATCGGGCACGGACATGACACGGATATGGCACAGGTGGTTTCCTATTCCATTCAAATTTCATACAAAATGCATGGAAATAAAGCACAATTTAGGGCACATGGTATGTCGTTGCTCGGACGTATGACGCGCCTTTTCGGCGCCCGCGCCCGATCGCCGCCAGATGAGCGTCAGATGGCCGCCAGTTCGTAGTATGTACTTGCTTGCGACATACGTCTGTTAGTGATGTAAAAATGCGTGACGAATGACGATATCGAATTTAATATTGAATTTTGTGAAATGATTGTAAAATATGCAACGCTTTATGATCATTGTCGTTCCAATTATTGTAACTGAAATGTTCAAGATAAATTGTGGCTGGAAATCGGAAAGAGATTAAACCGGTACTAAGATTTTTTTATGTAATACCCATGGTAATACTAGCTGATCCTTGTGCAAATTCGTTTGCGCGTATTTTCTTCATCTGTATCAGGGCCCCGATTTGGTAACCCGATGAAGAGGTTTTCGGCAGCGTTTTTTCAAAAGCTTAGTAATTTAGTAATTTCAAAAGCTTAGTTAACCCTCTCCGTATGGGTTACACTATTATTTGATGGGTCTAAACCATTCAAAACCCTTTTGATTAGGTTACCTGATCATGAGGGTTATCAATAGTATTGGGTTTTGGTATTATTCCAAAACCCATTCCTTAGGGTTACCCTTTTTATCATTGTAACACGGGTTATACGTGGGTTATAGGAGATAAAGGAGAAAAAAAAATCGGTCAAAAGATGAAAATTAATTGCGGTAATTGTGTTCTAAGCATTAAGGGCGGAAATACAGACTACTAATTGTTTATTTTACGCAATAATAATTATATTATAATAAAATTGGAATAAATTTTCAATAACAGCTGTCAAACCTAAATCGACCATATCTCGAGAACTACTTATCTTAGACTTGCTTTTACTAGCTCAAATGATAGCTATTGACAAGACCTTAATTTTCGATGACAGCTGTCAAACTTAAATTGACCATATCTCGAGAACTACTTATCTTAGACTTGCCTTTACTAGCTCAAATGATAGCTATTGACAAGACCTTAATTTTCGATGACAGCTGTCAAACTTAAATCGACCATATCTCGAGAACTACTTATCCTAGACTTGCTTTTACTAGTTCAAATGATTGCTATTGACATGAACTTAATTTTCGATGACAGCTGTCAAACTTAAATCGACCATATCTCGAGAACTACTCATCCTAGACTTGCTTTTACTAGTTCAAATGATTGCTATTGACATGAACTTAATTTTTGATGACAGCTGTCAAACTTAAATCGACCATATCTCAGGAACTACTTATCTTAGACTTGCCTTTACTATCTCAAATGATTGCTATTGACATGAACTTAATTTTCGATGACAGCTGTCAAACTTAAATCCACCATATCTCGAGAACTACTCATCCTAGACTTGCTTTTACTAGCTCAAATGATAGCTATTGACAAGACCTTAATTTTCGATGACAGCTGTCAAACTTAAATCGACCATATCTCGAGAACTACTTATCTTAGACTTGCCTTTACTAGCTCAAATGATAGCTATTGACAAGACCTTAATTTTCGATGACAGCTGTCAAACTTAAATCGACCATATCTCGAGAACTACTCATCCTAGACTTGCTTTTACTAGTTCAAATGATTGCTATTGACATGAACTTAATTTTCGATGACAGCTGTCAAACCTAAATCGACCATATCTCGAGAACTACTTATCTTAGACTTGCCTTTACTAGCTCAAATGATAGCTATTGACAAGACCTTAATTTTCGATGACAGCTGTCAAACTTAAATCGACCATATCTCGAGAACTACTCATCCTAGACTTGCTTTTACTAGCTAAAATGATTGCTATTGACATGAACTTAATTTTCGATGACAGCTGTCAAACTTAAATCGACCATATCTCGAGAACTACTCATCCTAGACTTGCCGTTACTAGCTCACATGATAGCTATTGTTAAGATCTTAATTTTCGATGACAGTTTTTGACTGCGGGTCTCGGAAATAACGCTTTACAAAATACTCATTATGTGTACTGTTGGCTTTGCCTAATAAATACAATAAAAATAAAAAATAACGCTACGCAGAGTACTCTGCGATGATGCCCTATGAAAACTGACTGAAACATATTTTTTTCTTTTTAACATATTGACTGCTGGGCCTCAGTCATGACATAACTGATGACTTATGAAAACTGAAGCACCATTTTTTTTCTCTTTAATATGTTGACTGCGGGTCTCGTATATGACAACGCATACTCTGCGATGATGACCAATGAAAACTGACTGAAACACATCACTTTCCTTATGTTTTCAAAACTTTTCTTTAATGCAGTGACGCTTTTCCTTCAACCAAATAAAGCTATCCGAACTAATACCTAATGATTGATGACATCAATCAACAGTCAAAATCTAAATTCCCCCACCCAGTGTCAGGCGTAATGATAATCATTGTGTAACATTCAAAAAAAACCTATCAAGAGGTAACTCCATTCATTCGTTTAACCTCATAACAGGTTACCCTGTTATGAGGTTGACTCACTGAAACTCAAACTCAAACTGACTGAAAAACAAAAGGAACGGGTTACACTTTCGCTTGTGTTAGGAGGAGAATACCCAAACGAACTGTATAACCCAATGAAGGGGTTTCACTTTCGAAGCAACTAACTCGAAATCGGGGTTGTACGGGCCCTGATCTGATATTAATTAATTGTATGCACGAGAGCAAGAGCATCTTCGTCTTCTGAGGATGACATGCTGACACATCGATATCGGACAACAGACTGCACTACACATGTGCCTCTGTCACGTCATTTCTGCGTCATGTCCGAGCCATGTCCGCGCCATGCCCGTGCCATGTCCTCGCCACGTCCGTGCCACGTCCGCGCCATGTCCGCGCCATGTCCGCGCCATGTCCGCGCCCGATATGTGTGACCTACGCCTAAGTATCACACCAGCAAAGCCGCAGGTGAATACCTACTAATAAATAATAAATTTATTCGAATGAAACATCTATCAATTTTCATTAAACTATAAAAACAAATGCCAAATTTGTTGTAGCCTTTATTTCCTGCATTAAATTGTTTAATTTAATGCCGGGAATAAATCTGAATAAGGACAGTCCGCGTGACGTTATGCCCAAGGAGCAGTAACAACCCCGCTGTATGTTCAATAAGCATTAAAAGCGTTAAAGTGTAAGCTCACTAAATTCAACCACTGAGTCGAAAAGTGTGAAGGGTGATGAAAAATCTTATTACTTTATCTTAGAAACTTTGCGAAAATATGCTTAAACATAAATAGTTAAGCTTAGTATTCTATTTACTACTGCCACCATGCCTATTTCTGCCGTGAAGCAGCTGTGCTGTGTTTCGGTTTGAAGGGTATGGGTGCCGGTGAAATTACAGGCACAAGAGGCTTATCATCATCATGCCTCAAGTTGATGGACGCAGGGTGTTGCATCGTAAAGCACATTTCAGAAAACGTGATCTATGTTGCAATGCTTTGTGATAGGTAATGGTTACCACTCAACATCAGGTGGACTATGTGCTTGTTCCATCTAATTCAAGTAACATAAAAAATAAATAATAATAATAATAATTTACCCCAATTTCTCCTGAAATGAGGGTTTAATTACGGTGTTGTAATTTGTATGGGGATTTTTAAGATGCGTTGTGTAATTTACTTGAAACTTGGCTGTTAATAAAAAAAACTAAATAAAAAAATATATTTTCTAGGATTTTTCAAACACATTCATAACAAGGAGTGTGATGGGGTGTCAAAGTTTCCCCCCGAAATTTTATACGCGTTAAAATTGCGCAAGCTGCTCAACATTATAATTAACTACAGCACACAACAAGATAATAATAATTTTTGATAATTATTAGCATTTTAAAGCACCCACTCATCGCAATTTAATTAAGATACCAATATAAATCTGCGAAGTTTTTTTTTTTTGCTAATAAATTATCTAAGGCTCACGAAGACGGGCAAAATACTTATCGTATCGTAGACCTAAAATTTGGGCTAATAAGACAACGGAGATTTAAAATAACGTTTGTCATTGGCTAAAATTATTCGCGCTTAGGAAAATATATAGAGCAGAAATATTAATTTTTATTCACTGCCTACCAAAAACAGTTTAGGGTTGTAGGCAAGTAGATACTAAAACTATTTTAGATATTTAACTATATTTTCATCACAGTTCAGGACAACTACAATCAGAATTGAAACTATTTCAAAAAATATATTATGTTTTATACTAGGCATAGACCTGCCACAGTCTGTACATTCTAGTGCATTTAGCTGATGGTAAGTATATTACCTTTAAGGAGATTTTAGGCTATATTAATATAGGTTACACATAAGTAACCAATTTTTGGAAGAAAACATACCTAATTCCAGACTACGCTCACAACCTACATAATCAAACAGTGTAAATACCTGTTCTTGAAGTTGCTCCTGCAACTCTCTTCAACTTTTCTACTTTTTGTTCGATAAAATCATAACATGGAAGTAACATCAATGGAACATCATATAAAAATTGTGAGGGTTATATAGAACACAAAATATAATATATTAGAAATATTAAAAGCACGTATTTATATATAACCAGTCACGTCAAATTAGATTATGTAGTAGAGAATATTCTGCTTATACCTACTAAGTAATATTAAATTATAATTATCTGTTAACATACCTACGCCGCAAAGACAAGGTGTAACAAAAAGACAAAACGCACTTAAATGTTATCAAAAAGGTACTAACTAGCTATGTTACTTTACCTTGCAAATATCCACAAAATCTTAATCTCATTAACAGGATTTTTTATTATAATTGGTAAAGTACTAAGATACTAAAGAAGAAAAACACAGAGATAAATTATATTAGAAAAGTTACTCTACCTACCCACAATCACAGACATAGTAAGGAAAAACTGTTTGAGTAATCGCCTAAATAAATGAAGTAATGGCACGATGATAAATGTGCCAATTTTCTTGTTAGTGATTCATAACCCAAATTCCGCGACCGGAATATCCATACTTTTCTCAACAAGCTATTTGTTACCTATGTAGAAATATGTACCCTCAATTTGAATAACTTCCTCTCGCTCTCACAAACGGCCGTGCACGTTTTCTGTTTCGCTCTATCCCATTACTTTTATATTGTTCGCTAACTTTCTTGTTTGTATAAGCAAATACACGTATTTGAAAGTTTGTGTATTTGTAGATTGTATTATTGTACAGTAATAAGTAGACTAACTATCTACCTAGGTACTGGTTTAGCAAACGTATTTTTGATTGTTTCGTTTTTATTGAGGACATTGTTGATTTTTTACCTACACAATATCTAAGTATATACGGATTGATTAATCATCTAGGTACCTACTTGCTTGCACCCAAGTCTTTATCATTGTCTCTTCAATAAGGTCCTCCAGATATTCCTCTTAGAGCACATTTCCTCCTGAGACGCTAGACAGCGAAAGCTGTAACACGCAGGATTTTGTGATTTCAGTTCAGACTACATGCTTACGTCTGCAAATATTTTCGGGACCCGTGGGGTGTCCAACTTCCATCTTTGGAATCCAAGCCATCCTCACATTCCTCACCTGCCTGTGGCCCCTTTTACTTTACAGAAACTGCTGTATATCAAACAGGGCTTACGCGGCCGGCTGAATGCAGCATAGCACAGCCTAACACCGACACAGCTGAATTTCATGACCGCCAACGGGCAGTACGAGAACCCTGCCCTGTGATCCCCAACCAGCATGCCCAACGTGAGAATTTTGGGCATATTATCCCCTTTTATTAGGGAAAACCTATGTTCAGCACTGGACCGATCTATGCTGATGTGGTGTAGTGGTGTTCACACTGTTCTTCATAAATGTAATTTAAAAAATTTAAAAGGTTAAAGATCAAGTTAAAACTAAATGTTTTTTAAATTTTTGCCGCATTGCTAAACCAAATTATATTAGTTTAAAGATTAGAAAAATAATTTAACAGAAATTAAAGCCAGAAAAGTCAAAGAAATAAATATAAAATAACATTTAAATATCTTAAGGGATCCAAGTGAAATATTCGTAATACCATCATCAAAAATATTGTGATATACCAGTTCACCAGTACCAGATTCTTACCCGTTCAAATCTTTTACAGACATTCTAGTCTCTAACACAAGATCCTTAAACTCTTCTACAACAATTGCGGATTGATTATTAACTGAAAATGTACCAAAATGCAAAGTATCATTTTATTTTAAAATATGTACACAGTAATGATATTTTGTTAAATATTAATTATATGAATGTCAATAAGACTACAGATCATATTTCTGTAAACGTTGAATGACATCATCGCATAAAATTGTAATCAATGTGTACTGACCGTGGTGAGTTTCCTGATCAAATTAAACATGGTAAACTTACCTTTGTTCAAATCAGGTTCAGATAAGGCTTATTAAATTTAGACCGATATCAGTACTGCCCACATATAATAATGCACTAAAAGTATCTATTTATGTATCTTAGTTGTTTATGTACGTATACATTTTATTATTATCTTTAATATTTAAAAAGTTCATATCATATATATAGTATGTGTTTACCCATAGGTGCATATTTAATTTATTGGTTATTTATAATATAATATTGTAACACCGCTTCCCCTCTCGTTCTATACAATCCAGTCCATCCAAAGGTTGCCGGGAAGAGATCGCTTTTAGCGATAAGGCCGCCCATTGTACAACGGCGGATTAGTTTTATAGTTTAATTCGTTAATTTAAATACTTGTAATTGTTTCTGGTGTACAATAAAGAGTTATCTATCTATCTATAATATATTTTTTTAAAGTTAATTCTTAGTCATCTGTAAAGTAATTTTAAATTGAACAATTTACATGATGCTTTAGGTATTTTTTGTGATTTGTCTAAAGCCTTCAACTGCATATGTTCTCCGAGATCTGTGGTACAAATATGTGTACCTCAAGGGGCAATACTTCGTCCATTCCTGTTTTAAATTTACATTTGGGTCAGTCCGCGGTAATCGATACCACAACATCAAAAAAATATAATGTGAAAATGAATACTAAAATAGAATATTTACAGAGTATTTACTATTATGTATTTACTATCATCTTACTTATATCACAAAAAAATCTTATTTTTCTTACTTATTCTCATAATATTTTACGTCAAACCTGGAGAAAGTTAAGCTAGTAAATGGGGTAAAAAAATATACATAGTTTACAACTCTTTTTTGTATCTTAATCACACTACTAGCGCTCTTTTTACATTGCTATTAGAAGCTACAATTTTTGATAATCGTAAAAAAAACGGACTTTTCAGGTTAGTGCTGATGATTTTAGTAGCAAATGTGTAGCATTAGGTATTTCAGTCATACCCGTCCCAAAATACATATAAAAGTTAATCCTAAATTAACTATATCACCTTTTGTCTTGTACCGACTTCCCGAAAGTAAGGATAATGACCTAAACAACATCTGAAATGTGTTTTGGTGTTTGAAAAATGGAGTAGTTTTTGTTTAGGAACTGATTTATATGAGTCACACCCGTCACATGCAGCACCTATCACAAAAACCATTTACATACAACATAGATTTCTTTGCAGGGGCTGTAGTGTAATTAACTCTCACAGTATATCCTGGCACTAATGGTGCTAGATTTTATTACTTTTCATATATTTGTCTTGTCAGTATGGTAATTTGATGGTATGGTGGGTTCAACTTTCGTAGAATTTAGATTATGTGGTAATGCACCTAGTTAAGACTAGCGCAGAGTCATGGCGAGCGGCACAATCAAAGGAAAACATATGCCCAGCAGTGGGAAGAACATGGGTGAAATTACGATGATAATATTGTGTACCTAGCTAGGTCAAGTATCGATAATTAGTTGATATTGGAAACAAAATAGATAATGTAGAAGGATAAATTACAATAATTTACGTTAGATTGTGTTGCAATCAGGACAAATTACTAGGAATCGCTAATGATGACCAATCACTTGTCCCATTTGAACAAATCCCATAGCTCCCTAACATTGGTGGCCTAGGGTTTTTACGATGAATTTTCAAAATTTTGAAAAATATTTTTTGTTATTTCTTACTTTTAGTACTAAATAAGCAACCACACAAAATAAGTTTTTATATTATTTATACAAATAATCAACTTATCACACCCGTCACAAAGACCTGTCACACCCGTCCCAATGTTTATTGTTGATATAAAATTTAATATATTCATTATTTATCTGCTTCTACTGCAATACTCATAATTAATTCATTGTTAACATATTAGGTAAATCATTTTATAAACAAGTTAATTATTTTCGCTAAAATATAGAGATATCGGACAAGGTCACAAGACTTGCTAATAGTTTTTTTTTTATGTTACTTGAAGATGGAACAAGCACATGGTCCACCTGATGTTGAGTGGTAACCATTACCTATCACAAAGCATTGCAACATAGATCACGTTTTTTGAAACGTGCTCTACGATGCAACGCCCTGCGTCCATCAACTTGAGGCATGATGATGATAAGCCTCTTGTGCCTGTAATTTCACCGGCACCCACACCCTTCAAACCGAACCGCGCCACTATACCGACGACCTGCCAGAAATCAGCCAAGACGAGGTCGTACTGGTCCTGAGACAGCTTAAAAATGGAAAAGCCCCCGGTGAAGACGGTGTTACTTCGGAACTTCTGAAGGCAGGAGGAGCTCCTGTTGTGCAGGAGTTGAGAACCTCTTCAACTCCGTCCTTCACTGTGGGAGAACTCCAAAGGCGTGGAACGAGAGCTTGGTGGTTCTGTTTTTTAAGAAAGGAGATAGGACGCTTCTTAAATAACAGACCCATCTCGCTCTTGACTCACATCTATAAGCTGTTCTCTCGGGTTATTACAAATCATCTCGCCCGAAGACTCGATGAGTTCCAGCCACCGGAGCAGGCCGGGTTTCGCGGAGGATATGGCACCATAGACCACATTTACACAGTGAGGCAGATTATACAGAAGCCCGAAGAGCATAATCAGCCCCTGTGTCTAGCGTTTGTAGACACCTGAAGACACCTTTGAGAAATGTAGTAACCTGGGCTGTCCTGGAATCCTTGCAGCAATGCCAAGTGGACTATCGTTATATCGAAGTGTTGAGATGTCTGTACAAAGCCGCCACTATGAGTGTCCGAGTACAGGACCAGCAGTCTAAACCCATCCAACTGCGCCACGGAGTGTGACAGGGAGATGTCATATCTCCGAAACTGTTCACAAGCGCGTTGGAGGATATGTTTAAGACGCTGGACTGGAAAGGTATGGGCATAAACATAAACGGCGAGCACATCTCACACTTGCGATTCGCTGATAACATAGTCCTAATGGCGGAGTTGCTGGAGGAGCTGCAACAGATGCTGGACGGCCTAGCATCAGCCTCGCGAAAGATAGGTCTTGGCATGAATTTGGATAAGACCAAAGTTATGGTCAATGACCGAATTGATCCGAGTCCTGTCGTCGTTAACGGACACCTTCTTGAAGTTGTTTCGGAGTATACATACCTCGGGCAGATATTGCAGTTGGGTAGAAACAACTTCGAGAAGGAGGCCAAGAGGAGGATTCAGCTGGGTTGGGCAGTATTTGGAAAACTACGTCAAGTTTTCTCGTCACCCATACCGCAATGTTTGAAAACAAAAGTTTTCAATCAGTGCGTCCTACCCGTCATGACATACGGAGCCGAAACGTGGACACTCACAGTACGGCTAGTCCACCAGTTTAAAGTCGCTCAGCGAGCTATGGAACGAGCCATGCTCGGGGTTTCTCTGAAGGATAAAATCCGTAACGAGTTTATCCGACATAGAACTAAAGTTGTCGACATAGCTCAGAGAAGCAAGCTGAAGTGGCAATGGGCTGGCCATATCTGCCGAAGAACCCATAACCGTTGGAGTAAACGAGTTCTTGAGTGGAGACCGCGGCTCGGCAAACGTAGTGTAAGACGCCCTCCGGCCAGGTGGGGTGACGATCTGCGAAAAGCTGCTGGTAGAAGCTGGAATCATCGAGCTCAGGACAGGGCGCAATGGCGCTCATTAGGGGAGGCCTATGTCCAGCACTGGACTGCTATAGGCTGATGATGATGATGATGATGATATTAATGATCCTGTCCGTGACTGATACGTGCTGATACTCTGACACATCACTGCAAGCATAATAATTGGTTGCACAATTTATGCATATGTACCTATGTAACTGGTGAGTTAATTAAAGGGCTTCGTTCAATTGAAACGATTAATTAGTAGCAAATGCGCTACCTCCTCGTTTGTTGTCAATAAACTGAAATTGAAAGATATTGGTTGCTGTTTTTCAATTTTCAAGCTTTTAACTCGTTACCACACTAATATAAATGTGTGGTTATGTGTATGTGTATGTGTTTGTTTGTGTGTGCATTTATGTTTGTTCCCACTTATGACCATCACGGGTGAACGGATTTGAAAGAAACATAGAACATACATAGTTTGTGACCGGGATTAACACATAGGTAACTTTTTATGACGGCCTCTGTGGCGCAGTGGGCGAAGGTCCGCCTGAGGCGCAGAAGGTTGCGGGTTCGGACAAATGTTTGCATGTTCTGTAGATATTTGTCTCGGGTCTGGGTGTTCTCTATGTATGATATGTATGTATTTACAAAATATAGTATGTAGTTTATCAATCATGTGGTTACCATAATACAAGCTCTGCTTAGTTTGGGGCTACATGATGCTGTGTGATTACGTCCCGCATTATTTATTTATTTATTTATCTCGGTAACACGCGAGCGGAGCCGCGGGCAGAAAGTTAAACTTCCACAACACACAAACATTCGCATTTCTAATGAATTAATGACAATTCATTACTTCATTAGAAACATCAATATATTTATACATTGGAGCTAATTAATTATTGAGAAGAACGTTATTTCACTATAATTCATAAATATTATCAAACCAATTAAAATTACTTTACGGTGTGAACGAGTAATACTTATTTTATAAAGGGTTTGTTCCTATCTAAAAGCAATTTTCTCGAAGAATCCTAAAATTATCATAGAAATTCATGAATTATTTCCAAGGAGCTATTACAGAATCCATAAACTACGTTGTACCCATATCACGTCAAAATTAATGGAAAGTGGGCAGCTGCCTACACTTTTAGTGTTGTGTTGATCTAAACTTATTCATACACAAACATACACTTACATATGTACCTACAATCTACTTTATGAATAAATCTTATTGCGTTTATCTTTCTAGTTAAAACTTACTGAGTAAAATTCCTTAATTTGATTGCTGTTCTAAAAAGAGCAGTTTAAGTAGTAAGTACATATAGAGATCACTGACCATGATTTATTATGCCTACTTCTTTGTATAGTAAAGTTACTATCTTAATTTATAATAATAACTTCTACTTGTATTTATTATTTGCGTGAATTATCCCAATTATCCTCAATGAGTACGCCCCATCAATTGGGATCTTGGAAAGCAGAATTCATCTACTCATTTCAATTTCTACTTAACTTGAAAACTTGTAGAAGGTGCCTACCTACTTATCTCAAACTTTCCCAATGAAAACTTGAAAGAAAAGCTGCAAATAAATTGCGAATTTTTATAGAGGGATTTGTCCCAAATGAGGTTGTATCTATTTTTTCATTTGGGCCCGCGGGTTCCGCGGAGTCCCGTGCACCATCCCGAGGCGCGGCGCCGCCCCGCCAGTCCGCGGTCTCCATGGCGACCAGCTCAAATGACGTATCGATCCCGCGGAGGGGGTGCCTTCCCTCGCGGGGTGGCGCCGCTCCACCCGCTCGCGACTCCCTTGCACCCCTGCTGCTGCTGCCTGCCACCACTCGACCGTTGGCCCATGCAAAATGACGGATGTAAACTTTGGAAATACCTCCTTAGAAAAATATATTTACTCAAATATTTTGTTATGAGGGATCAATGAAGATTCTACAGACTTAAATGTACCATAAGCTTCCGCCTGCAGTAGATAACCAGGAGCCTAACGTTTTTTCTCGGTCTATATTTAGTGCTAGTAGTAGTAGAGTTCTTTGTTTAGGGCTCGTCTGGTGAGGGCAAGTACTGACACCATGCTTATTTCTACCGTAAAGCAGCTGTGCTGTGTTTCGGTATGAAGGGTGTGGATGCAGGTGAAATTACAAGCACAAGAGGCTTTATCATCTTCATGCCTCAAGTTGCTGGACGCAGGACGTTGCATCGTAGAGCACGTTCCAAATAAAAGGTGATTTACGATGCAATGCTCTGTGATAGGTAATGGTTACCACTTAACATCAGGTGGGATATGTGTTTGTTCCATCTTCAAGTACCTAGCATAAAAAACCTACATACCTAGTAGTTTTCACGTGGAGGAATAACAACACACATTAGGAATCTTCACATCTTGTCATCCTCACATCCTCAGCATCACATTTACACTGTTGTCTTTATAATATTTGTAGAGATACAGTTGCTACGAGCTCGTATCAACTTGACTGGTAGACTAAGGCCTATGTTCAACAACACACTAACGGGCTAACTGCACATATTAATTGTATAAGTTTTCATCTTTTTTCCGCAAACTTAAACATATTTTTTAAAGTTAATATTATAAAAAAACGCATTAGCACCGCAATGCATTACAACTTTCTTTTATTAGTATTCCAGATACTATTTTAATTTAAAAATTATTAAGCACAATCCCACGGAGTTTTATGAACAGCTTCGTGTAAACAAAATAAACTCACAATACCATACAATGAACCACAACAATATGTAGACTGAAGTATGTAATACTTATATTTATATTCTGTGGTAGTTACTTGAAATTCAGCAGCAAAGTATAAAATCATACAACTCCACAGATAGAGAACAAAGTTCTAGAAACAACGACTAACTTTGATTAGTTTCAGATATTAATTTCCTACGAATGTTTAAATGCAATCAAGGCTTAGTAATTAGATTTTCCTGGTTGGGAGCAGTTGGGTTTTAAGAGGATGAAAATAACTGACTGATTATTCTGACACTGACATGCAATATACATTTGAAAACGGAATAAAAATTCCGTTTTCAAATGGTTTATTTGATTAATGATTCTTAAAAGCACGCACAAAAATACTTTGCTAAGAACAAGGGGCGTTTTATAAATACAAGTAGGTACCTATTTTACTTTAATATTCTAGTTCTAGCTTCCCCAAGTAATATTGGAAATGATCGTAAATAACTTCATTCCTAAACAATAAAAATGCAAAATCATTCATGACAACAACAATAACATGAATACCTACATGCAAAATCGTTACTGTCCTGAATACAGGCAGTGCAGTAGTAGGTAGTAGACTAAGTAGGTATACATACACAGTTCTTTAACACTTATTAAAATACTAGGTACTATTCTAAATTAAATAATTGTCATGTTTAAACGTCTCTTCTAAAATTTTGTTTCAAACATTAACATAATTAAGTGGTTCTCAAAGTTTTCCCATTATAAACTTAGCAAGAAATTTTATTTTTCCCTCAAGTCATGTGTCTTAGTGTGCGCTCGTGTGGACGACACAGCGAATTGGATTTTCCGTAGTGTGAGTAAACCTACTTTTGCTGAGAGAACAGGGAAACCTTGGAGATTCATGAAATATTAATATCAAACGACTGAGAACTTATTACAAAGGTAATTTAAGCTCATGTTGCTAACATTGTTTTATGCATGTGTATAGCTTTATGTAAAGCCTATAGATTTACTCAAATTAGTATATGAGAAGGATTTAACTGGGTTGGGCAGTATTTGGAAAACTACGTTGAGTTTTCTCACCCGTACCGTACTGCAGTTGGAAAACGAAAGTTTTTAACCAGTGCGTCCTGCCATTCATGATATCCACACTAGCCTATATCAGTCCACTGCTGGACATAGGCCTCCCCTAATAAAGGGGGATATGCCTATAATCCCCACGCTGGGCATGCGAGTTGGGGATCTCACAAAGGGCACAACTTCTCGCACCACCGACGCTGCTGCCCGGTGGCAAGGGGATTTAGCTGTGCTGGTTTTAGGCTGCGCTATGTCGCAATCCAGGTTGCCAGAGCCTCGTTTGTTAGTTAGCAGGGTGCACCACGTGCAGGTGAGGTTGGCTTGGGTTCCGAAGATTAGGGTTGGAAACCCTTACACTCCAGCTAGCTACGAAACGAGCTATACACGGAAATTTTCTGAAGGAAAGAGACTATCCGTTAAAGAACTAAAGTTGCCGACATAGCTCAGAGAATTAGCAAAGCTGAAGTGTCAGTGGGCTGACCATATCTGCCGCAGCATCGATTGGGGTAAAAGAGGTCATGAGTGGAGACCGCGGCTCGGCAAATGTAGTATAGAACGTGGGTGGAGTGCCGATCTGCGAAAGGCTGCTGGATGCACAGAAATTTTCTCTGGCTGTAGAAATTTTGTCTAGTGTGCGAAAGGGCGCAGGCAATGGCGCTCATTAGGGGAGGCCTATGTCCAGCTATTATTTTGCGCTAAGAATAATTTCACTTTACTAGAAGTATTTTGGAAACTACATATTATTTTTTTCAATTTAAACCTTGATTCCTTGATAAAACTCTTAGTTTTGCTGGCTATCGAAACGTTACGATGTATTACTACCAAACAACCAATACACGTAATCACTTCAATAACCTCCTACAAAAATATTATTATCAAAAAAAATGAACAAGCACAACTATTCCAGCGCTTTAAGTTTCAGTCATAACGTCTTCCCTCGATGCGAACTAAGAAATATAGATCTTTGTGAGCAAAACCTGTACTAAATCACTAGCCAGCATTATTACACACACATAATTTCACGATCAGAGGAATTTATTTACCGTCGATAGATAATTCCCATAGCATTTTGTGAATATTATTACTAGCTTAAGTAATTGTAAGTACCTAGGTACTATACCGGCTTGTCAAATTACCTAGGTAATATACCGACTTGTCAACGGTTTTAGGATGACGTTACCGAACCGGTGAAACGAAGGTGCCGCTTTGTCCGTCCGTCCGTCCGTCAGTCCGTCACAGCTGATTATTTCAGGAACTATATGAGCTAACGTCTTCAAATTTGGTATATTTAAAGTTGACTAAGTAAATAAGATCGCCAGTAAATTTTGGTTTTCTTCCCCAAAGGGTTCAAAATAAGAAATGATTTTTTTTATCATGCACAATTTTAGAATTGAACGTCCAAAATATATATATATCCCTATCTTTATATATAATTTTTTTATTGTGACCTAATGTGTTAGTCTAGGGTAACTCATTTCCGCATACAATTATTATTGTTTAATTTTATGTGTGTATTGTATAATTTAATGGAATAAATGACTATTTTGACTATTATGACTATTATTTAATAAATAATGAAATATAACTTTATAATGTTAGAAACACGATGGCGGCGGCGGTGCCGATGCCGTTCCGCTGTCGCCACGACTACGCTTCGTTATCGATCGGGCTTTTGCATTTCTATCAATTATATTTATAAAAAAATACAAGTACCTAGCACATACATAACCCTGCCAATTATGATCTATATTTAATTTTAAGTTTTATGAATAAGCAAAAACATCACGACTTTTTCTCCATTATGGATATCTTCAGACATTGCTCAGTACGCAAATCTATTGAGGATACCTTAACGGGGGTAGTCAGAGGCAAGTCCAAGCATTACGTTCGTTACATGCCCACTTTTTGCAAGCAGCTAGCATTCCACGTGACAGGTTGCAAGCCCATCGCCGCTTTTTTTATTGGAACACTAACCTAGCCCATACCTTTCGAACTTTTTAGTTCGAGGGCATGCCGGTTTCCTCACGATGTTATCCTTCACCGTTTCGAGCTCGTGGTAATGCGCAAATAAATTTTTCGAAACGAAAAAGCCATTGGTGCACGGCTGGGATTCGACCCCACTACCTCCAGATTTAAATTCGGGGTACATCCCACTAGGCCACGGCTCTCTAAATAATTATAATGATGAAGCGATTTCTGTTATTATTGGACTAGCTTCCACCCACAGTTTCACTCGCGTATTACCCGGTTAAAAAGTTGCCTGTATTAGTTTGTTCCTGGTCTAGAACTAATATTAATCAATTTAAGAGCCTAGCTCTAGTCGTTGTACTTGTGCAATTCTCTCCATGTTGTTCTTTGTATGGCGGTTTCTTCCAATTTCATAGACGAACGACATAACGCTGACCTTCTCTTTAATCTGGTAAAGAGTTACATGTAACAAAAATTCAGCACAAAGCGTTCAGTTTAAGCGTAAAAAAAGAATAAATAATTCACTTTTTACAAACTTTTGCCTTTATTATATTAGTAGCATATTACTTCCAAGCATAAACAAACTTACCTATCTCTATATTTTGTAATATGTGTTTAGTTACGAAGTCATTAAGTACAGTTAACAATTTCTCCTCGGACCGGTTTTTAAGTTACAACAAACTAATGTTACTTTATCAAGACATCGTTTTATTTCAATGTTCTACAGAAATATAGGCTCTGTTCAATATTATGTACTTATGATGATTTATTTTTACCCGACTGAATTCCTTTTCAGTCAGGTTATGTTTTTAGGGTGTTATGTTTGTAATATTTTGACAAATGAGGTGTCGTTGGATTTGTCTAAAACACGCGGGTGACATAGGCTATAATAAAATATCAAAAAATCCAATATGTCGACTGTTAGATGAAATTTTCAATTTACGATGAACAAAAAGTACTAAAAATATCCCGTCTATGCAGTTGGGTTTTTTGTTTTGATTTAAAATAAATACTTGTTTATTAAATTAAATAAATAATTAATACTGGACCTGAATAACAACACAGCATCATCTAGCCTCAAACTAAGCAGAGGTTGTTTATACTACATTACTGATAAACAACTAATAAGTACATTCTGTACATAAAAAAACACCCAGACCCGAGACATATATTTGCAAATCATACGTACGTACATTTGTCTCTCGGCGGGAATAGAACCGCAGAGGGTTATTTCTGCGTCTCAGGCAGGCCTCGCGGATTTATTCCGTATTCGTCCCGAGTTTTCGGCCCACTTCATTAAAAAGTCTTCGTACGTCCCGCACAATAATATTTGTCCTTATTCGTCCCACATTCCAAAGTTATTTTAAGTACAGTTAGCATCAAAAGTAATTTACCTATCACCAAACGGTGGTCATCAATCATTATAGGCTGAAGACAAAGAAGTGTGTTATCTACCACTTAGCACTTACCATCACCGAATAATGATGGTCATTACTAGTATTATTATTAACTTTACGTCACATTCAAAGCTCTCAGTTACTACCTAAGTCTGCAAAGATTTATGTAATAATTAAAAGACACAAATGCGGCTAGAAATATTTATTAAAGCATATACGGTATTTACACAATGATAAAGCAATAATCAGTCTTATAAGAACTAAAAACATTTTAAACTATTAAAAATTCCAATTTCCAATTTGAAACTGCACAAATTCGCTTTTCACATTTTGACAACTTAGCAAATCTAAATTCAAAGAGCTTTGCACAGTTATGCGTTTTTGTCTCAAATGCGAGCATTTTTTCCTTGAAATGTAATGTTATTCTAGTCATTTTTACTAATAAGCTAAAACGCGCTGCTATTGGTTGCCAGAGCAACCCTATTGTTTGCTACCTGGCAAATCCGCACAACTCCGCCAAGTGCAGACATCTTTTCTAAGAAATCTGTGAACAATTGAGCTGTTTTATGTCATAAAACAGGCTACTTTAGTTGTAGAACTCACGCGCACCTTTGAAAGCGTTAACAGTACCTACGCATTCTTGTTTGCGTTTGAACGTAGCGACAATCGAAATGAGTTTCAACAGCGTATCATTTGCCGCAGCTGTCTTTTGCATCGACAACCAAAAGACGTGCACTTTATATTAAGTTTATCTACCTAAGCCTTGTGCATATCATAAAAAATAAAAGTCAAGTGAAGACTTGTTGCTTCAACTGTACTGAAGAAATTATGATTTGCCTACACAAAAAACTTGGGCCGTATGAGGAATAGAAAAGTAGGACGAAAGAGGATTTTTTAAAATAAAATATGTTGTGGGCCGAATACGGCATATAATGTGGGACGAAAGCGGATTTTTTAAAATGGGCCGAGTTTCCGCGGGACGAATACGGAATAAATCGCCTCGCGCCCTCTGCGCCACTGAGGTCGACAATTACTAACTGACAAAGGTACTTTATAAAATTAAATCTTAGTCATGAACTCACACAAAAAGTATTTTACGGTTAGCACATCACTCTATTGTCCACTGCTAGACCTAGGAATGCCTATGCATTCCCTATAAAAAGGGGGATATGCCCATAATCCTCTGGGCATGCGGTTAGGGCAGGCCGTACACCAGACATACACTTGTATTACAACAATTGAACTTTTATTATAATTTTAATATAATATCAATGTTAATATATTAAATGATTTTAATTTTATTTTTTTACATCGAAGTACAGTACGCTCTTTCTGTTCCTATTCGCCATGCAAAATCTCAGCTTATTTTCAAAAACTTAGTTACCCATCATTATCTTTCATCGCTGTCTACAATATGTCTATAATGTACTATTCAATTGTGTGTATTATTTATAAATGTTTATTAATTCTGTTGATTTTTTTGTATGTAACTAGTAGATATTTATATTATATATATATTATTTATTTATTGTAATATCATACACTACTATAATTATTTATAGTAACTAGTTATTAGTATGTTTTTGGATGTAGTCTATTGTATTTTAAACATATTTTGGACTAGGCACACCGCCGTTCCTGTTTGTTTAGTAAGTTTCTCTCCATCCAAAGGTTGCCTGGAAGAGATCGCTCTTAGCGATAAGGTCGCCCATTGTACCATTATTTTAATGCCTATTTCATTATGTTGTATTTCTTTGTATGATGTGCAATACAGTTATATCTATCTATCTTTCGACAGATATTATGTCTGGTGTACTACTAAAAAAATATCCGAAGCACACACACACACGCCAGCCAATATCAGTCCACTGCTGGATATAGACCTCCCCTAATAAATGAGGATATGCCTGTAATCCCCACGCCGGGCATGCGGGTTGGGGATCGCAGGGCACAACTTCTCGCACTGCCGACGCTGCTGCTCGTTTGTGGCCAGGAAGTTTAACTGTGCCCGTGTACGGCTGCGCTAAGCCGCAATCAGCCGGCCGCCAGAGCCCCGTTTGTTAGCACCACGTACAGGTGAGATTGGCTTGGGTTCCGAAGATGGGGGTTGGAACACCTTAGACCCTTAAAAACTATCTGAAAATGTTAGTTTATTCATGTTTCAAAAATATACATACACCCCTTGTATAACTTACTACATACGAGTAGAATGGAACACACGATTGTGCAAAGTGTTTAGTTGAATTTGTGTTCGACAGCGAGGATGCTAGCCTACCCACCCTGTACGCAGTTATTGACACAATCCTGCGGGCAATAACCATGGCGCTACACTGAGGAGCATGTGTGTTGTATGTGTAGATATAAGCCTTATAATGTGTTTATTAACACTTCGAGAGTGTGAAAGATAAATATGTTAGTTTAAAAACCTACACCATATATCTATCAGTCTCTGTTACAGACTCTCTACTCTGTGTAACCAGATTAAAAAGTATAGGTATTTTGAGTTTTTATGTGCCTACTCGTAACTTGCGAAATGATTGGTTCCCCTCCCCATGCAAACTTTCATCCCCTATTTGCCCTTCCCACGTAGCAACGAGGTCATCACCGTATCTGATTGAATTGATACTGCACTGTTTACAGGTAGACTGGTGACTGCAACGCTTCAGTGGGCAGTGTGCCTGTTGCATCGTCATGACCTCATTGTTATAACCAAAGCATAGCATAGAATTACTGTGCTAAAATTCAGAAACACTAAGTGCTGAAAACACACGCTCTAGGGCGCGAGCTGTTACTTGATCCGCTGCTGCGGGGCCCGCAGTCAACGTGCTTGTGTCTAGTGTATGAGTGCTGAAAACACACTTGTTCTAAGGAGCGAGGAGAGAGTTTTAAGGTTTCTGACTATGACTAGTGAGCAGGCATCTGTGCAGGCAGGCGTGTGTGTGAAAAAATTCAAATACAACCTACCGACCTACCAAATTATATGCAGATTGGACAAACTTACTACAAATACCACTGAACTACGATACTCTAACAATTGGACCAAGGAATCACATCTTCCCATATAACTTTGCCCCCGTTTTTCAATATTAGTGGAATTAAGTAATGGTTTTAACGCCGTTGATCATGAGCTTATTTTGGCCGTACTAAACCACCTTAATGGGTCTCCATTAGCCGTGCTATGGTTCTCTTCTTACCTTGATGGTCGTCGTCAGACGGTTCGCAGTGGTCAAGCGTCCTCAGATTGGTATGCCGCTGCTGGATGCCGGTATCCCTCAAGGGGCATACTTTCTCTTTTGTTATTTTCCTTGTTTATGAACATTTTTTCCTCTAAACTTCAATGCTGCTACCATTTTTATGCTGACGACCTCCAACTATATCGCCACTCTAAGATCGAACAGTTAGCTGATTGTGTAAGTGCCCTTAATGACGATCTCATACAGATCCAGGCATAGTCTGATAGCTATGGAATCCAGGTAAATCCTAATAAATGCCAAGCTATCATCATTGGTGGCTCCCGTCAGTTCGCTAAAATTGATCTGTCAAGTCTAACTTCTCTGCGTTTCCATGCTTCTTCTATGATCCATGCCGGGCCATGATCATCCCACAATCGTTTCTTGGCCGACCCTGAGGTCACCGCCGCCAAGTGTCCATGTTGTAGTGATGTTTTCAATGCATTTAATTAATGGTGTGAGACCGCCAGAGACAGGGATGTGTGGAAAATTTGGGAGAGACCTTTGCCCAGCAGAGCAGGGTGAAATGGGTTAGTTATATAAATATTATCATCATTTCAAAAAATAAGTATAACTCCAAAGTCCCCAAAGCCCTATACTTAATCCTATATTTTTCGGATCCGTTAAGATGATAATGTTGAAGTTTCTATAAACATTTGGACAATGAAAAAAAAGTGGCGCAAAGATCAATTGTTTGTCAATACAAATTGATAGGTAGGTAGGTACTATGTAACGAACATCGTAAAACGTAAAATGAAGCTTGATTGAGAAGAATGATTAGATTTACACATACATTATGCCTGAAGTTATGTTTTTTTTGTTATTTAATTTATTCCACCACATAACAGATAAACGCTTTACCTACATGATATTATTAATTAGATTTGGTAACTAATCTTCTGCCTTCTTTCTTTGTTCTTTCTTTCCTCCCTCCCTCCCTACCTTCCTTTTTTTTCTTTATTTATTTATTTCTTTCATTCTTTCATGCATAACCCAAAGGTGCAGCGAGGATTTTTTTTTGAAAAACCTCTTAACGGACGTTGTCGCGGTGCTTCCACTAGTTTTATTCATAAATTTCTTTTGGAACCATCCACCGCTGAACACGAGACCTCTGATGTCGGTTTACATTTCGGCACAACCACACTTTGGATTACAGTACAAGTACGTAATATACAACAACAACACCAGCCCTGCCCATCATCCCCACGCGGGTTGGGGATCACAAGGCACAGCTTCTCACACCGCCGACGCTGCTGCTCATCGACGGCCAGGGGACGTAGCTGTGGCAGTTTTAGGCTACGCCATGCGGCAATCAGCCGCTAGAGCCCCGTTTTTTAGTTAGTTTCAACCTTTAATTAATATAATGTAGATTTTATTAGGAAAAGCCGTTTTATAGACGCAACCATACACGAATTGAAATCATTACTCCCCGACAAATCCACAGAGTTGTTATTATCATCATGCACTTAATTAATAAGTTGTTGTCCGGGACAGCGTTGACTTGCACAATGGGATAGGACGAGACCCCTCCCTCAACCCTCCCTGGCTGGCGGCTGGAATGCCCATTGTCCCGTGCCAGTATCATGTTCCGCACCTTAGTCACTTCAAAAAGGCTTCCAATTTAAAATTAGCTCTATAGCGTAGCTATAAAGCATATAATAACTCGAAAAAAACATTCTAGAGCTGAAAATATGCAAAAATGCAAGCTCAGCTTTTATGAATGTATTCTTCTATCGTATCTATCGAGACTATCAAAAACCAAGATTTAATGTAGCTCTTAATAGGACTTAAATGTAAAATAATATATTAAATTCGAAAATTTTGAAGTCAATGGTTTTTGTTTTCTTTTGTTTTGGATTTCCTGCCTTTTTTTTCCATCAGAAGTGAAAATAAAATGTTAAACAGAAAATTTTAGATTCCACATCTAGTTAGCTTCTAAAAGTTATTGTCGGTAGTTATCCTTAGTTGATACAGTATAACTTTTTGACAAAAATTATTAAGTAGTCTATGCTGGTATAACTAAGTTTTTATAATTATACTAGCTTCCGCTAGTTAATTTTGACACCCCGTTACAGCCAAATGGGGGTGTAATGGGGTGTCAGTCAAAGAGGATATTATATTTGAAATAACCTGAAAACCGTAATTCTTTATTTTGTTGAGAGTATTTCACCGGAGTTTGGATCTGGAAAATCTGGAAACACGTGTCTTTATTTTCTATGCAGAGTTTTTTCATCTTTGGAGCTGGTCGCGTCCAGCTTAAGGATTATCTGGATGATTTTCATAAAAAATAGAAATGGAGTACCTACCCCATTTTTTAATAAATAATGATGTAATGAATTCAATTAAAAGTTTTAGACTGAAGTTTGAAGCCAGTTTTAATAAGATGATTTATATAAACTTGCAACAGGTACTTACCAACACCCCACTAAAAAAATTCACCCAAGTTTGAAATCGAGCGTAACACTTGTAAAAATCACAAAAATAAAATTGACACCTTTTAAACTTTTAAAGGTATTTTTAAAACCTGAAATATCTTTCTAAATCTTTTATGTAAAGTATCCATACCAAGTTTAAAGCAAATCGTACTCTGCGTTAAAAAGTTCAGTACAATTTCAATCTATAAAAACGAACCTACACTCCAAATTTCAGCGTTCTACCTTTGATGGTTTAGTTTTAATTGATTTGCATTGATTTCAGAAAGAGCTTTTTCTTTTATGTATAGGGGTTGTACAATTTAATGAAAAATACTGAAATAGGTAAGTATTTATTTATTTTAATTAGAAAATCTCTGTACAAAATTTCAAGTCAATAGGTGCAGTTTTTTGTCCCTCATACAAACTTTGCCACCCCGGCTAAACCCCTTGGTGTTGCGAAACATGCTCAAATAGGTATTTATTTATGTTCATAATAGTCTCCGTGCAAAATTTCAAGTCAATAGGTGATGATTTTATTGTCCACCATACAAACTTTGCCACACCCTTTGAGTAGATGAATTGCAAAAAATGCTGAAATATGTATTTATTTTCATTTGAGAGTCATTGTGCAATTTTTTTTGTCAACAGTTGAAGATTTTTTGTCCCTGATAAAAACTTTGCTGCCCCTGTTTACCTCCTTAGGGGTTAAATTGCAAAAAAATCTAAAATATGTGTTTATTTATTTTCATTAGAGATTCTCTTGGTAAAATTGCAAGACTTACCATCCCCCTTACAACCCCTTAGGGGTTGATTCGCGAAAAATGCTGAAATAAGTTTTTACTTCTTTTTAATAAAGTCTCTGTACAAAATAGGTTAAGATTTTTTTTCACCCCCATACAAACTGGGTTAACCCCCTCAAGGGTTAAATTTCCAAAAATTCCCTCTTATTCGGTGGTTTTGCTTTATAACAGGAAGCTACACTCCAAATTTCCACTTTGTATCTTCAGTGAATTAGGCTGTGCGTTGATTCCAGAAAAACGCCTTCTATTTTATATATATAGACAAGCGGGTGCCTTGCGACTTAGTCCACGTTTAGGTTTTTTCCGGCTGTATTTCAGGAAACCCTTTCTTAGTGCAACCCTAAACTTTGCCAGTATTAAAACACGTAACAATAGAACTGAACATTTTACATAATAAAAGATGCATACGATAATACTTCCTTAGGCTTATAATCCTTTCATACACACCTTGATCTAAATCTGTCAAGCTGCATTTTTTTATTTATATAAAGAATAGAATTTTTTGAAATACCATCCTTTCATACAAACCTTGACCAAATCTGTCCAGCTGTTTTTTTTCATATTTTTATTTTGGGAATAGATTGAGTATCTTTTATATATTTTTTCTTAAATATCTGTCATAAGTATGTTTAATTATTTTTCAGCTTTGATTGGGCTACCGTAGGAACATTTATCTTGTTTGTTTTTAGGAGGGTGCTGTTTTCTTTTGTTGTATTAGCGTTAATCTGTATACTTTGATTCTGTTCCTAAATATATTTTTATACTTATACAATACTTAAATATTTTTTACTATCACTCACACGAGAAACTGTCTCAGATTCGATAGTTCATTGTAGAAACGCGACGTTGAAGAGCGATGTCTGTGTGAGACAACTATTGCTTCCTCTATGGTTTGGATAGGCGAAGTATCACTAGCCACTTATATTGATAGATACGTTCGTCTGCGTGCATTATCATCGGCAAATTCAATTTGCGATGTTTCAGTTTATAAGCTCTTTACAAAATGAAATGCATTCAATGCATTTGCATTGTTTTATTTGAGAGACATATAATTGTAATGGGCTCTTTTCATGGATTTTTTAAATTAAAGCTTTTTTCTGTCATGACGTGACACTAATTGAAAAGTCCTTGTATTGTATGCAGCACTAGAAGAGTGTAAGTAAAATGGACATACTTAGTTATTAACAGCAGACATCACTGACATTATGTAACTTGTCATTTCTTTAAATTTTCCAGGAATCTTAGAAAATTGCATCAAAAAACTAAAAACCTTCGACTTAATTAAATATACATAGAGCCTGCTCTTTACCTATGTATATTGAATTACCTGTAACTAAGACACAATAAAACTAAACAAATAGGTACATTTACGAAGACAAATGAGCATCGACAAATCATGTTTTGAAGAGATGACTGACATACTGAGTCATGAGCGCGTCGCGTCGCCTGGAGAAATGTGTCGAGGCAACGCAGGCGCATCTAGTACGTAACACATTATTGTAACGCATAGTTGCATCGGCATTATAATGTAGTGGGGTATTAGTGGTTGAATCGAGAGGCTCTCGGAGCGAGCTCTGCTGTCAAGGCCAACTGAGGTCACTCCTCCGACGCTCTCCGCGCCACGATACCAGGGACCGGTTCTACAATTTTTAGTCTCTTTTTATTTTCATTTTTGTATACACAGCGCTGAGACTAAACAATGTTTATACGAGTCAACATGGAATTAACTTTTATTGCATGCGACTGAAATAATTTGAAACATGCTTTTATACTTATTTAAACGGAGCCCCGAATGATATTTTTATGTTGGTTAAATTTTTTGGGAAGTTTTAAAACAATTTTATCCATCTTGCCAGATCAGTGTTTACGTGCTTGCCTAGTAAATAAAAACTCTTCGTACCAATCCTATTATTAGACGATCAACTTGATCGACGGAGTTCAGCTGTAATCGTATTTTTTGTCAGAGCTTTACTTGGGAACTGAGATTTCATAGCTATATAGAAAAAACATCGTTGTGTCTTAAATGTGAACCAAATATTGGAAAATTCGTTTGATCGTCTAAATAAAAGGACCAGAATTTTATGTCAATATTTTATTTGGGAACGAGGATTTTTGAATCGATACAAAGATTTGTTTATATATGATTCTATTGAAACAAAAAATAGTCATTGTATAGTCGCAGAAACCCTTCAATATAAGAAGTAAAGATACTCACCTCATTATCAAAAACAGAGAAACTAGAGTTATCTTTTTATTATTAAATCTGTAGATACATTGTAAGAGATAAACAGAGATAAACACACATGTTGCCTAATCTAATATTAAATTACTTCATGAATCATTCCCACGAAATATTATTAATTTATTTAAAGTATATTTTTTTCCACATTACTTGTCACTTGTGACAGCCAAACCCCCAAATGGCTTATTAATGTTGCAGGTGGACTAGAATTATAAATATAAACATATTTGTTAAATTCTAAACAGTCTATTTATGATAGCCTACGTTTGTTTACATTCAAAGAAAGTTTGTTTTTCATCCAATGTTTGATGGCGACCAGATGGTGCGAGTATAGTCTTTATGTTGTAGATACTGTATGGTTTCATTCCTTAACAGCTATAAACCAGCACCCTCGCCGTCTATGGAATTTTTACACACACACTTATTCTAAATAGCTATACCATTTACGTAGACGTTTACTTTCTTAATAGTTGAAAGAATAATTCTTGAATACCTACGTCCTACACGTAACAAAGTAATAGGATAGGAAGGTAACATAAGTATATTACTTACTGAATAAATGCTTAGAACCGATTAAATAATATTCAGTTAAATTATATACAATACAGGAGATCTAAGAGGATCAGGAGGATCTAAGTAAATTAAGATAGAAAGATATAACATTATGGCACTCCATACAACGAATTACAACATAATGAAAAAGGCATTAAAAATAATGGTACAATGGGCGATCTTATCGCTTAAAGCGCTCTTCCAGGCAAGGATGGAGAGATACTTTTAAAACAAATAGGAACGGCGCTGTGCCTAGTCCAAAGACGACCTAAATAAATCTTAATGATGATGAAAATAGATTTAAATTGTTAGGTACCTCTCAGATTATGGAATTACTTAGATTTATTTGTATCACTCGAGTGTTCCTTCGTCGTAAGAGTTAGTGACCAACGCTGGTGTCGGAGTTTATAGGCCAGCCCTTCCTGAGCGCTTCCATGCTCAGATATATCACCCATCGAAGTAGTGACCGAGCGGAGTTTTGCTCAACTATTATTATCTGCGAAGATCACCGAAGTAGGCGACCCCACGAGCACCTCTTTGAACTTTAGCTTTGAAGCTATACATATAGAAGCAAAATAGTAGGTAAATTCTTGGTTAAAAATATTTTAAGGGCATATAAAAGACATTGAAAGAAGACATGAAGCTTAAATTTTAAAAAGTTTTGAAGTAAATTTGCAAAAATAATTTTATTTACAAAATTTTAACAAGGTAAACGACGTAAAATAGTTATGAGTCATATAATTGCCAACTGTAACATTGTTTTATGGTATTCATGCTTCGGTAGGTATGTGTATCACTTAAATAGCGTCCAAGCGTTGAAAATACAGGAGAAATATCAACGAACTGAAGAACAATGGCGTATTATGTGGTAATATTAGAAATATATTCATTTACTTATGCGTGGAAAAAGTATCTAAACAAATCGCAGCATTGTTTTAATATACTTGACGTAGGGTTGAAGCGAGCCATACATATGGAAACATTCCCTATTAGGTGCCTCTTCGCATGTTTTCTATTTTTATTCAGAACTAAATCATCATTTTAATCCTTAAGTTATGGAATCCGATTTAATCGTAAACCCTGCATATTTTGTTCTTAAAACCTTATTTAGATAACTAATAAGCTTAACCCTCATAAGATATCCGTAATTTTTGTAATAGCTTAATATCATGCATGTCTTTTGTCACTTTAATATTTTTACCTTTCTTATCCTAGTTTTGGAGAGAATGGACTGTGGCGGCAGCCATCTTATTAAGATCTCTCCCGGCTCGTCCACGTCTGAAAGAAAGTTGAATCAAAAAGGGTGTTTCACTAAGGTTCTGTGGGTCTTTTAGTGTGGTCACATCTGAGGTTTCGAACGAGTAACTTGTTGGGGTCATAACCTGTTTGCGACCCCTCCCGACGGGACCGTGGCTCTGTTCGGATGTACTCTAGTGACCTAAGTTCTGAGTTATGAACAATTGAAAATAATTATAGTTACTAGAGAAAACAGTAAAGTTAAGATCAACAATCGCTTCAGATATGTACCTAACGTTTTCATATAACCTTTATTATAATATAGGCACAATAAGGTTTTTTTAATGTAAGTATTTTACAATCATACCACCAAAAATAATACCATCCCTACGATTTAGTATTACTAGTTTCATACTCAGTATATAGAAAGAACTTCATTGGGTAAGTACCGTTTTTTTCATTAGTGAACTCGTCAGTCCTCAGCCTCCCCGCACTAATTTTGGATTTGAGTCTGACGTTCACGTAGCTAGAGTGTATAGGTAGAGACAAAGTCGCAGCGGAGGGTTGTTTGGTATAAAATTCAAATCGTCTGGAATGGTCGATCGAGGTTTGTTTGCGTAGGGTATTTGATTTGTTGAAATGACGTCGCAGACGTGTTGTATTTATTGGGCAGTGTTCCCTGAGCCGTGGATATTGTTAAGGCACACAATGCCAGTGCAGCGGGCCGTTGTGCCTTGTGAAATGTTGCGCGACTACTTTTTTCGTCTGGATTTTATACTCACGATACTCGTTTTTTTGAGCCGCGAGCCCAAGATATAGGTACAGGTTTATATGTTTAAAATTTATTAACATCGAGTAACAATTTAAAACCTTTTCAATAGACGGGCCATGAGCGATTCATGATGAATGAGAATGTGCTATGGCTATTATTTGTAAGTTATTGCCGTGCTTGCATAGTTATGTTGTATTGATTAGAGTTTAAAAAAAGATAAGTTTTCATTGCTTAAAATAAACATTTTGCTAGTGAAATCTAGTAGGGGATACAATTTTTGATATAATTGGATAGAATTCAATAAACTAAGGGTCAGAACACGAAAACGAGTCCTACATGCAGAACCATTTTTCCGTCAGAAATATATAAATAATGAATAGGAACGTGGAGCTTTGAAATGAACTCAGCTTATCTTGAACTTAGGTTTGAAGGATCAAAATCCTTGCGGTGTTAGTTAGTGTGTTAGTTAGCACTCGGAAATATCTTGGACTCATGATAATTTTACTGTAGCTGATAAGCTATACCTAAGAGATGGTAAAATTAAGTAGGCTGTCGAATAGGCGTCCCGGCCAGTGAGTAAAAAGTTACCGCTTGACGCTGTATAAGTCGAGTGGAATAGATGCCAAAAGCCTAAACAAGCTATACTTATCTACCATACCAATAAACAATTAAAAAAACTTGCTACAAACAACATTCTCTAGATTGGTTTTAAAAACATTGAGGGCGACTTAACGAGTTAATAGAAAATTAAAGCATGATTTTCTTTAGAAGAATTATCATTTGAAGCCTATAATAAAAAAAAATATTTAAAAAAATGCAGCACACAGCATCATGTTGCCCCAAACTAAGCAGAGCTTGTACTATGGGAACCACATGATTGATATATTACATAAATATTTTTTTTTGGTAAATACATACATATCATACGTAGAAAATGAGAATACTAAACCATGTGAAAAAAACCATGTAGAAAAATAAAAATACTAAAACATGTGAACATTCAGATGTTTTTCGATCATTATGACAACTACTTTTTCCTATAACTAGAGGAGTTGAGCAAAAAAACTGTAAGAAGGTACATAATATTTAAGCAGAAGCGTATTTAAAAGATCACTGATTAAAGATATCCCCGCAAGTGGGAAATGCCTAATAGTAGATTGTTTTACAAGGGACTAAACCATCCCATTATATACGAGGTTGTTATACTCCCGAGCGTAGCGAGGGAGGATGACAAGACCAAGTTATAATGGGTGGTTTTGGCCCGAGTAAAACACTCTACTTTTCACTTCGATTGCGAGAAAATAAAACAATTCAAAATTAGACAATTTTCAGAATTTTTATTAAAAATTAAACAACCTTCATAAAACATCACCAAGACGGTTCTATTTAAAAAAAAAAAAGATTGACGGAGCACCAAGAAGTCGAGTTTTTATGTAAGAGAACAAATGCTTTGTACGGGCTGATGATTTTAGACAAAAATTAAAAAGAAAAAATACTTTTTAGCCCGAGGTATTAAACTCGAGTTTTAGGCCCGCTAAGCTACACTATTGTGATACACTTTTTGAGCAAGAGAAGTGAAAAAGACTTTGTCTACTAGTTTGTTCGAGCTGGATTCACGCTAAACGGTTAACGGAGTTCTGAACGGATGGAAAAGTGATGAAAATTGTTCAATCAGATTTTTTACACGTTAAAGGAGGAGGGTAATGATTTTGGGGAGTACGTACGTATGCGAGTTTCCTTGGCAGTCGTATAGCCCAAACGGCTGGACGGAATTGATCAAATGAGCTGTCGTTGCTTCTGTCTAGATCACGAGTGACATAATATAAACATTTAAACAAGATCGGTTAAGTACGAGTTGACTCGCCCACCGCGGGTGACGTCAATGACGTGCGATACTAATTAGTAAATTGTCTTCGTAATTCAAAACTGTACGTTTTATAGAGAAATAGGAACCGGCTTTAAAATTGACGAATTAAGACCTTTCAGATGACACCATATTTGACCGTGTAACTGGCTTTATAGCTTGACCACAGCTGTCCTCACATTTATTTAGGTTTCTACAAAACTATATTAGCTAGAGACTGCTATAATTTTGTCCTGTAAAATAGAGATATATTTCTATGATATATATAAATTTCAGGTTGGTATTTTTTTCATCTTAAATCAAAAACTGTGCATGATATCATAAAATAATAACTACTATTTCTATTTCTATTACTAATATTTCTATTTCTATTTCTATTTGATACCCCATTTGACCTGGCAACATCCCCTTTTATTTTTCAACCTCCCCATTTTGGAAAATTTCTAAAAAACTGTTTTGGGTAGAGACTTCACTAAAAGTTTCCTGTAAAATATAGTTATCTTTCTTTAACATATGTTAATATCAGGTTTCTCGTTTTGGGACAATTTTGATCATAAATCGAAAACCGTGAATCGTATAAAAAAAATAAAACACTATTTTAAACTGAGCTAATTGATCCTTTTCATATGATATGCCACTCGACCTGGTGGCACCAGTTTGAAATTTTGACGTTTCTTATTTTGGACCCTTTGGGGATGAAAACGTAAATATTTTTGTATTTTTTTCATTGAAACCTTATTCAATTAGTGCATTTTAAATCTATTCCAGATTTCTAGTTGGCAGCTTTTGTAGTTCCTGAAATAATCAGGTGCGACAGACGGACGGACGAACGGACAAGCGGCACCAAGGGTTCGTTTGACCAGTTCGGTAACGTCACTCTAAAATCTAAGTAAGAAACCGTTTTCAATTTACGCTTAATAAAACAAATAATTATAAATAAATAATAAATAATGCTGGACTCTTATCACACAGCATCATGTAGCCCCAAACTAAGCAGAGCTTGTATTATGGGAACTACATGACTGATAAACTACTTGTATTATATTATTTTTTGCAAATACATACATATTTTACATAGAATGTTTGTATGATCTGCAAATATATGTTTCGGGTTTGGGTCGTGTCTCTATGTAGATAATATAATATATTTACAATAAAACGTATAATAATAAATAAATAATGGTGAACTATCACACAGCATCATGTAGCCCCAAACTAAGCAGAGCTTGTGTTATGGGAACCGCATGATATATAACTAAGAACTAAGTATATTAGTCACGTGGTTTCCACAATACAAGCTCAGTTTGAGGCAATGTTATGCTGTCCAGCATAACTATTATTATTCTACTCATATAACTGAAATGTAGCATATTAGTAGTGTTTCTGATCTTTATTAATGATAAAGGCAAAAATTGAGATATTTTATTGACTGTGAAAGAAATAAGGACCTGCCAATGAACCCACTATACATTTTAAAAGCATGTGCCTCCTTCTACTCTGCTCAAAAGCTCCCAAGCTCTGCTTAGTTTTTAGCCCCATCTGCTGTGTGATAATTTTCATCATTATTTATTAATCAATGAAAGAAATATAGGTAATTCAACTTTATCATCATCTTCCTTTGCTGGACATAGACCTCCCTAATGAGCACTATAGTTCAACTTAATCTAAAAAAACCCTTCAAAACTGATGAGATGAGATTTTAATCAGATCTGATTTACTATCGTTATTTTGAATTCAATTGCCGTTATTCACTTTGACGTTATTTTGAATTCACTTGAATTAAATTTTAAGTGGCTAACTAAAATCACAACATCGCCGAAGATTGTAAATAAAAACATAATTAATTACAAAACAAAAAGCTCTTAAAAGCTTTCCTTTCCAAACTTGGTAGGGTTGGGGTGGCACCCCTCAATTATTAACTATAGGTACCGTCTGGGCTAGATATTATTCTAAATGTATGTTATTGCCTGTATGTTTTATATATTTTACTTCGAACATAATAATTTCTAAGGTCTTTAGACTAGATGTAACTCGGCATTTAAGATAAAAGCCAAAATAAATCCATAATATGACTGAGCCTTCGAGCAGCTTAAAAACTCCGACACCAGAGTTAGCTACTAGTTCATACGAAGAAGAAGAAGACTATGCTTTAAAAAGGCTTTTTTAGTCGGCTTAAAAACTCCAACAGCTCTGGTGTTGAAAAAGAAGAATATTATTGTTTACAAAGGCATTTTTAATCATTATGACAAGTCGGAGACCTTAGGACAGAGAAAAAATTCCTACACCAGAGTTTGTTACTAGTTCACCCGAAGAAGAATAAGACTATGATTTAAAAGGCTTTTAGTCGTTAAGCCATGTTGGAGACCTTCGCGTGGACTAAAAACTCCGAAACCAGAGGTGCCCGCTACCTTTGTTTGAAAAAGAATAGAATTCTACAGAATCTTCAGGATCTTTTTCTTCTTCTTCGCATAAGCTAGTGACCAACTGTCGGAGTTTATAGGCCGCCCGAAGGCCTCTGACATGGCTTAACGACTGAAAAGCCTTTTAAAGCATAGTCTTATTCTTCTTAACGGCACGTTAAAGACCAACATCTTAACGCGCCTTCCGAAGCACATCCACATCCATCCACATCAGCCTATATCAGTCCACTGCTGGACATAGGCCTCCCCTAATAAAGGGGGATATACCCATAATCCCCACGCTGGGCTTGCGGGTTGGGGATCGCAGGGCACAGCTTCTCGCACCGCCGACGCTGCTGCCAGTCAGTGGCCAGGGGATTTAGCTGTGCCGATGTAGGCTGTGCTATGCCGCAATCAGCCGGCCGCCAGAGCCCCGTTCGTTGTTTAGCAGGGTGCACCACGTGCAGGTGGGGTTGGCTTCCGAAGCACGGAAGCGCTCAAATCTAAATGTCACTAAACGGTCACCCATCCAAGTAACGACCGGGCGGAGTGTTGCTTAACCAAGGTAATCTGCTAATAATACCAGAGTTAACCAAGCCACGAGCGCTTCAGGTAAAATTGAGTCACAAAAATCCAAAAGATTAGAGGTTCACACAGAGACACACACTTTATGTAGAGTATTATAAAGACTATATAAAGACTCTTCTTTCGATAACTTCTCTGGAAGTGTATACCTAGGAAGCATTATCGTCTACTCTAGAAAAACAAACTAATTTTTATATACTTAAGTAATGTTATGAATTTCCGATAAAATCTTTAGTAATTTTGATGACTAGGTAGGCCAAAGAAGTGATTGGTTGATGGAGTAAAAGATGACATGAGGAAAAAATTGCTTAGACACAATGCTGTCACACACTAAAAGTAAACTTCCAATAATGATTCAATAACGAACCAAAGCTGATGGTAATCACGCGCGAGATAAAATGTTCTAGATCTTGGAAACTCATCGTAACGCAAGGTTCAAACCTACACATAATTTAAAAAGCAATAAAATAGCTTGTTCTTACCAAAAACCTACTCTTAACCTAATCAATCCCAAAAAAAAAATATTTAGGTTGTGTTTGTTTGAATTTTTTGGTTGTAAATTGGAGTAAAATGAAGGAGCGTCCCGAGCCGGGACGGAGCGAGTGGAGAATAACACATGGGGTGCAGCGAAGGGTGCGGGGCGGCCCACTGAAAAGTGCGCGGGTGGGGCTGAACAAACTCGCGGGGACATGCAGAGTGAGACGCGCACTTTCACATTTTTACTATATTCAAATTTGACTAAGAAATTATTGCACATACTTACACATCTTTTGGAAATTTAATTTCAGATAAACAGCTTGAAGTTCTCCAATATGAAGCATTTCCAATTAACTCCTACCAACATATACATTTCTATATTTTAAACTTTTTCTTGATATACCTATTTATATTTCGTTCGTGACTATTTCCATAAAATTAGGAGAGCACTATATACTTTTAGAGATTTGGAGTTATTAATTAGCCTAAGTAGGTCTTCTTTCAAAACACCTCAGAGAAAGTACTTAAACATGTAAGTACAAATTACTACCTACTAAAAGTTTCCAACAATATTTTATGTAAAAATAAAAACGCAATAGGCTAGGCTTTATTATATTGTCTTTGTTGTAAAACAGAACTAACAATGCGGCCAAACTACTTGTTTTAAACACAATATAGATAACAGTGCGTTAGAAAGTGTGTCACATTCACGTTCGAATGAAGACGCATCCGGTCGTAAATCTTACGTAAAATAAGTATTTGCGATAATTAAAAAAACATATTCATAAATAGCAAGAGCAAACTTGCGGCCGCTGTTGAAAGTCCCTCCAGCATGTACTCTCAAATAGGGGAACAAGCATTTTAGCATTACCCCCGTGCACAACTCTTCCCGCGGGGAGGGGGCGGACCCACGGCGACGTAAAAATCAATATGCTGGAGTTGTTAAATCACGCTTATAAACGAGCACTCGTCTTCGTTTCATTCCTGAAATTGCTCAAGTAAGTATACGGATTTAGTTTTCATTAAAATACCAGTAGATCAGTGACATTGCTAATCGAAGCTGATTGGGTTGACATTACTTGGACTTCGTTCTTCTAAAGGATGAAATACTTATACAGAAGTTAACTGTATAAAGTTAATCCTTGCTGTGACTATAAAATATATTTGTTGGACAGTAATTGATATCATCATCATCATTATCATCACTCCTCTGCTGGACTTATGCCTCCCCAGATGAACGCCATTGCGCCCTGTCATCAGCTCAACGCATGCAGTTTCTACCAGCCTTTCGCAGATCGTCAACCCACCTTGTCGGAGGGAAATTGATATGGATTGTTCTAAATAAGTCTGTATGAAAATTTGTTGGGTTTGATCCGGTAGTATAATGATCACAATATTATATTTTTGTACACATAATCACACATCAAGCTTTTTCTTAGGTATTGTTCTCACAACCTAAACGTAAGTATCTTATCTATACTTACCTACTTAACAGTATATATCTAATAATAAATCATATTTCGTCTGTTATCAGATAAGAGCAGCCCTTTGATCACATTAAGTGAGCGAGCGGAATAAATCAGAAAAGGTCAACCGGAGAATAATAGCTATTTTTCAACACAATATTTGAACGGATTGATAAAAATAAGTACGTTATAGATACTAATTAAGTATATTTGTTTCAGCTACATCATAATCACCAGCATATATTAGTCCACTGTTGGATATAGGCCTCCCTTATTAAGAAGGGGAATATGCCCATAATCTCCACGCAGGGCATGCGAGTTGGGATTGGCAGGGCACAGCTTCTCGGTGGTAAGGAGCACTCTGTCAGACCTAGGACCGAGTAGCTTGGGTCACAGCGATTCGCCGTGTACTCTCTTCCGAGAACTTCCGTCCAGGTACCTATAATATTAATAACAATTCTGGACATCATCATATAGCCTTAAAATAACCAGAGCTTGTATTATGGGAACTAGTATCAACTACATGACTGTTAAAGTACTTATGTAAATACATACATAGAATACACCCAGGCCCGAGACAAATATTGGCAGAACATGCAAACATCTTCTCCACCAACACCTGTCGAACTAACACTGGTTTGCGCGGTCCGGTGCGTCGAATGGTCGAGTCATATAATTCGAAAGTTATAGACATTGATATTTTTGCATGCTCAAGGTGGAAATTCAGGAAGATATCTTCAATAATTCAATAATAATCAATAATTCATAAAAATAAAAGGGAGGCTTATATCTAGCAGTAGGATAAAACTATGACAATAATTTAATGAGGTTTAGTTTAAGTTTAGGTTTTAGATTTAATTTAATGTATTAAGTTTCTATTTATGTATGATTTTACCTCTAGTGGCCCATTTTCAGTATTTATTTTTATTAAAATTGTGGTTTGAGTAAAATAACGCCGTGGGCTGCAGAAATTTCGAAGCGGCCGGGAGCCGGCTCTTTGCCAGTCCGAGGGATAAGATATATTTTTTTTAACATTAAGTACTTACCTACCTGATGTACATTTAACCATAAATATTGTATGCTGTTTGTTATTCCTTCTACACTATATAATATTATAAAGAGGAATAATTTTTATTTTTGTGTGTGTGTATGTTTGTAATGAATAAACTGAAAAACTACTGTGCTGATTAAAAAAATATTTCGCCATTGGAAAGCTACATTAACCTTGAGGCTATATCTATTGCTAGAAAAGATTAGGGATCCTTACTAAAACCCGTGCGAAGCCGGGACTGGCCGCTAGTAATAAATAAAATCAAACATTTGCGGTGCTGTGTCAGGCAAACCTTTGTCCGCTGCGTCACAGAGGTCGTCATTTACCGACCTATGTTTACATTATATTTAAATTTTGTACGTTTATGAAAAAAACAAACACACAAAGTACCTAAACACCTCTTAAATTTTAATTAATCTAACGTTATTTAAAGGTCAATAAACTTACAAGCTACACAACAAGAAGATGAAACGGATCGTGTAACAAAGAAACATGAAGTAATCGCACATCGCTAGACCGAAATGAGGGGATAAATAAAAACAAACAGTTAAAGAATTGGGGAGAATATATTGATTTAGGTCTATTTCTCTTATCCCAGTTTGATTGACTTTGGTTTGGCTTCTTTCGATGTATTGCTAATTGAGTTTGTGCTTAAATAATTTACATTAGAACAGCGGAAATATAATATTTTAAGTTTAAATTATGTCTCTCTTTATAATCTTTGTCTATCTAATGTCTTTGACCGTTAAACACTTTTACTAGGGGCCTCAGGCCATGGCGCTGAGCGTCATGTCCAAGAAATGATTAGAAATTAATTTTTATTTTGTAAGTAATTTTTATTATACTATGTCTCCTAACAAATACTTTTATGTTGCTGTGCCGTAACATGGTTAATGTTAAAACGCGGGGCCTAGTGTATGCCCATAAATCCATTTCCTTACATGCTAATACGAATAAAAGCGAAACTCATATTGGTTGTTTGTATATTTGTTACGTTTTTTAGCAATACCGCTGAAATATACCAGGGGGTTCAACTAGTTTGTATACCGGTACATGGTAAATGGTACGATGAATACTCTTATTCATTCATTTCACCACAGGAGCTTTACAGTACACTTAATTATGTTACGTAAACTTTTAAAATAAGCAGTGATATAAGATTTTTATCTATATCTTGGCCATAATGCAGACAAACCAATAGTTTAAATCCATTTTTTCCACAAGTATCCTAAGTTCTATGTAGTGATAAATGAAGCTGCTGTAAGGGGCAAAATATAAGGAAACAAAATTAATAAATAAGTGCCTACGTAGTTCTTCTTATAGTGGCCAATTTTGCTGCATTTTTCATGTTAACCTCTTATATTGCTGGTGCAATTAGGTCGGTGGTCCAGTCGGTCAGTCCAAACCTCATGCGAGCTATGTTATCAACCCCTTTCAAATGATACCCCACTCAACTAATTAGTAGGTACCTACTGCTACTGATGGTAGGTACTCATGAAACAAACTAACGTGAATTGCCTACCTCATAGACTGCCTCTGTGGCGCAGTGAGCGAAGGTCCTCAATTCCGCATTCTGCGTCGCAGAGGGTTGCGGGTTCGATTCCCACCGCAGGACAAATGTTTGCATTATATGCAAATACTTGTCTTGGGTCTGGATGGTCAGCTGCCTGGCTATGTGTGTTAAGATTTATAATAAAATACCAAGAGAAATTAGAAGTTTGCCCACTTATAATATGTTTAAAAATAAATTATATAAATGGTTAAATGACATGAATTTTTATGATATAAAAATTTTTTTGACTTTAAGAACAATAAGTGCATGTAAATTAATTTAAATTATCTAGGGTAGGTCTCATATTCTATAAGCTCTTTGTATATAATTTGTATGCCATGAAACTGGCAAAACATGCGCACGCTTTAAAAACTGTAACATCTTTATACCATGTTTTATGCAAATAAACAATTATGATTATGATTATGATGTTTTCTATGTATAATAAGTATATTTTTACAAAACAATATAGTAGAACTTATTATATCAGTCATGAAGTTCCCATAATCAAGCTCTTTCTTTCTTAGTTTGGGGCTACATGATGCTGTGTATGTCCAGCATTATTTATTATTTATAAATATTATTACGCAGAAGGTTGCGGGTTCGATTCCCGCTGCGGGACAAATGTTTGCATGTTCTGCAGATATTTGTCTCGGGTCTGGGTGTTTTCTATGTATGATATGTATGTATTTACAACAAAAAAAATAAAAAGATGTATCTATGTAGTATATCAATCATGTGGTTCCCATAATACAAGCTCTGCTTAGTTTTGGGCTGCATGATGCTGTGTGATAACGTCCAGGATTATTTATTTATTTATTTATTTATTCTATTCATATTAAAATTTATATTTACATTGGTGAAGGCACCGACGACGCTTATGTACGATTCACACCTACCGGCGCGCGTCGGAGAGCATTGAAGCGCATTTTAAAACATGCTAGAGGAAATTGAAACATCCACAAAGCAGTTAAGTTCCTTATTTGCATGCAATATCTACTTACGGATCTATTTATGTCAGTGTTTGACAAAGCTCAAAGCTGCGTAAATTGCCTGCAAATAAGAAACTTAACTGCTTTGTGGATGTTTCGATTTCCTTTAGCATTTAGCAAGGAAGATAGTTCCTTGACGAAGGCTTTCGATATAGCTTGAAAAACCTGGGATCAACATCATAACACGCCTTTCGAAGCACGGAAGCGCTCAGATCTAAATTCCACTAAACACTCATTCTATACTGATAAACTAATTACATTTTTAACAATTTAATACGGTTTTGTTCCTTGGTTTCAAACAAGATAATATAAGCCTTTGATTTACTCCACTTAACAAAGGTGAACAAAAGCACTCTGGAAATTCCCGTTCACCTCCTTCAAGGAAAAATTAAAAGTTTCTCCACTTAAACTTTTGACTCCGAGATTAGGTTCGAGGGTCCTTTTCCTGGATAGACCGAGTGAGCACTGAGGGCAATCCTACCTGATCGTGTACCAACTGATGTTACTTGGTAATATAAATAAATAGGATGTTTGATACATTTCATGAAGAGTGGGAACTGCTTTTTCTTAATAAAAAAAAGTTATAATTAATTGTGAATTGTCTAGCTGATTAACTACATACAGAAAAGTTTAAAAAAATACTGTAATTATCCTAGCCCGATCAAAATCTTTTTCTGAAGTTATAATTTTAACGCAGCTAGATACATTGGTCCTCTGAAGAAATTAAATAGAATGATATCCAATCATGGGCCCAGTTCCAAATCCATTAAATGTATTTTTGGTAAAATAACTGAATTTACGAACCGTAATCGACACTCAAACTGCTGTCGCATTGACAATAGCTTTTCCAGATTTTATTGCTACTCCGCCGTTATTGCTGTCCCTACTACAGCTTCCACGGATGATTTTTAACGAAGGCGTTAAATTCGTTTTTCATACTATTACCTACATAAAGCTAAGATTAGTTTCTTGATTCGGTACCTATTTATTTCTATTGCTTAACCTAAGCATAGAACATTTGGTCAGACCAATCGCAAAAAATGCAACAAATTGAACATTAATTTATTTATTTGGGATTGTTTCCCAAATAAATAAATTAATGTTCACTTAAATACTAAAATAAATTAATATGTAGATCACAACCCAATTAAGCATTAGATAAATCGTTTGAGCACCACGTTGTAATATTGATTGGTGCTCAATGCAAAGGTGCTCAAACGGGAATTCTCCATCCTATTGAGAGAACGTAAAGAAAAAGTGGAGAGTTTAGTAAAATTAAACTATTATGTAGTTTATATTTCAGAAGCTGCCCAAAACCAAAAGTCTTGAAACATTAAACATGTATGTGTCTTAAAATAAATTAAATGATAATGGCTCCTCAGTAATAATTGTTATTCTGCAAAACATAATTAAATTCAAACGAATACACTCCCTATTCAAAACAAAAGTGTGGGATAACGAATACCTACACATACGGAGCTGGATGTGTGTAAACAAGCCCCGTCAATATCGCAACGTACACATATAGAACATACCAACGTAGATGCGTACTTGTTGTATACAATTTGTATAGGCATTGTGTTCGCTTAGAATCAGACGTATGATTGCTTTCCCCTTTATAGACTTTACATGTTTCAAATTTTCCTATTTTCTTGAGGATATTGAATTTTGCAAATTGAGATAACATACCCAGCGTAATGATGTTTAGGAAGATACTTACTAATAAAAGGTATTTATAGTTAATTTTAAATATACACTACAAATAAACTAATATACACGTCTATGATTATAATAAATATAATTATTTCATGAAAACATACTTAGTAAGTACTTTATTAACTCAGCATGTTTTCATTTCCGATAGTTATTAGAGTTAGAGCATTTATTATTATGTACGTATAAAGTAATCTCTTTAAAAATTAATAATACAAAAGGTATATTCTTAATAATATATGTTATTATCGCGATAAAACATGAAATAGTTGCCTAAAAGTAAAAAGTAATATTACTTGTCCCGTTAAAGTGGGTCACCCCCTAGCCCCTAGGGGGCTCCCCTCCCCCGGCGCCGTCTCTCGAGCGCCTCGCGACTGTCCCCACTACCCACTCAACCCCCAACATTCATTGTGCCGCAATATATTTCTTTTTATGTGCAAACAGAAAAGTCATTTATTTAAATTTTCTCACGAATTCGTATCGCAATTTTATTTTATTATATTATCTGTATCACATTTAGAGTGCTCCGCGCTTGTATCGTCGAATCAGCACGTAGCCTACCTACTGATGTGCGAGTATGTTTCGGTTATGGACCACGTGCCCACGTATTTCAAATATGAATTCAATTCAATGTAAGCTTTCAAACATGGCTGTGATTAAATATGTTTTATATGCTTTGATAAAATATTGAAAGCTTATCTTTCGCTGAGTTTGCCGGGTTCGCTATCTCCCTCTACCAAGTCTACGTCATCGCTGTTGTCCCCATATAATTAGATTTAAAGCTCTCGACGTAGAAGGGAATAATATTAAACTCAATTGCATTGCAAAGATCACAATTTCCCGGGTTCAACAAGAAAGTTGGGCAATTTAATATCAAATTTTTGTTATTCCTGTTCTTTGCTAAAATAAGATCGTAAAGTGGAAGTTTCATTAAAAGATATTGTAGTAGAAGGTACCAATTTCATTTTGTTATAAAATCGGAGTAGTTTTTAAATTGTTAAATAATCTAGTAGGTAACTATACTATCCATTTAATAAATTTGTATAACCAATCAGAACAAACTTTAAATATTTTGGAAGCCTCATCATAACAACAGATTCAAGATGTACACAAGATATTAAATCGAGAATAGCAATAGTAAAGGCCCTTGACGCGTGTTTATATCTGTTGAGGATTAACCCCTTAAAAAGGGTGCAATGGGGTGTTATAATGAAACTTTTAAACGAATTGTTTAATTGGAAACTTTTTATAAATATTCTTCACTACTAATGATTACAGATCCACCTCTTTAACGGGGTGCTTTAAAGGAAGTTTCTTAACACGTCGTGAAATTGGTTTGTTTGAAGCTTTGTATAAATATTTTTCTCTACATATGGTTGAGGATCAACTCCTCAAACGGAGTGCAATGGGGTGTTATAATATAAGGATGCAGTCAAGAGATCTGAAATTCGTTGATCCTCAACTTAATCGTTTTGAAACTATTTTTGGAAATGCCACCTCTAAGATAAGGGTGTAAATGTTTGTATGAGAAATCATATTCCTTGAACTCACAAACTGGAAACTTTGCATAAATCTAAAATTGTATTAATATGAGTATTATGAATGCGACAGTAACTTTGTCTGTCTGTCTGTTAAGATTTCCATCTAAAACGCTGTTAATGAATTTTAGCATAGAGATAGATGAAACCTTGGAAAAGGACATAGGATACTTTTCGTCGCAAAAATAAATCATGAAGAGGGTGAGATAGGGGACGAAAGCGAGTATAACATATTAAACCTATATACAAGTAGTTACGAATACAAGTGCTCCTTCCCAACCACAGAGAAAACAACAGGGACTCTTCTAACACAGGATAGTTTAACTTAAAAATAGAGATCCCAACTCTACTTATATCTGCTGTACGGGTGTGCGACGTGGACAATGACTCAGAGAGAGAGAGGGAGATTTCGCAAGCATTTGAAATAGGGTGTTGGAGGTATGGAGAAGATAAGCTGGAAAAAAAAACCATTAACGGAGAAGTTTTGAGCAGAGTAAATTAAGAAAGAGGAAGAAAATCGTTATCGTGTCATATAGGGAGGTAAAAAAGGCTGCTTTAGAGACAGGCAAACGGAGGGAGCAGCATCAGTTTCGCCGATAAGAGCACAGCTCTTAAATAAATGATCAGAATAAAAGGCTTTTTAAACATACAAATATTACATGCCATTACACACATTGCAAGTATTAATTCACCTGTTATTTGTTATTTCGGTGGTACAATATTGAATTATTTCACTATTTACTATGCTTTTACTTTCTGTCTAAGTATAATAAGGTTTTCTCTGGGGCATATTATCACTCACCATCAAAGGCTATCCCATACCATACTAAGAAAGAAGTAGAATGTATGAGTAACAACAATACAAAGTAAGTTTTAATTCAGATGTTATACCGAAAAGGGGTAAAACTACCCCCGATGTTCAACAACATTTGTTCAAAGACTTTTTGAGTTTTATAATTTTTCATTTCATAAATAGCTTGTAAAGTTACGCCACAATTTAACTCGTAAACTTGTGAGGAAACCCTAGAATAGTTGATTTCTTAAACTTTGTCATTGACTTGTTGATGATGGAAATTAACCTGCCTTAATTTTAGGACTGTGCTGTGCACATAATCCTACTTCCTAATAAAAAGAATTCCTATTAATATGAATACTATAATACTAATATTATAAATGCGAAAGTTTTTGAGTATGGATGTTTGTTACTCTTTCACGCAAAAACGACTGAACGGATTTTGATAAAACTAGGAGACTCAATGTTGTGTCGAAAGGCGTTTCATAGAAAATATATGGAAAACTTATTTTTAAATTTTCGCGAAATCTTACGATTTGATTTGGTAAGTTACTTTGGGAAAGGTAAATAACTTTCCTGTTGGGAAATAAAGTCGATTGAGACCAACTAGTTTTTTTTAGACAAATGTCTTTTTATAGTCTGACTGCACATTTTTTCAAAATTCTGAAAATGCAACTGTTTTTTTTCGTCAAAATAAACCTATAGTTTCCTCAGAACAAAACCTTCTAAATACAAAAGAAAAGGTGACTGCCCTCAATGAGGTAAAATTTTGCCCCATCCTGTATATGGATTGTGACCTGGATTAACACATAGACTACTTTTTATCCGGATACCACGCGAGCGAAGCCGCGGGCGGAAGCTAGTATAAAGACAAAAATAAGATAAGATAAAAATATTTTTATTGAAACCATAAATAGCTTACATTTTTCAACTTCTCTTATTTGATTCCAAAAGAAAGATAAGTTTTTGAAAAAGTTCCAAATCTTCTTTCAGAATAATATACGAATTCAATTCACCTTGTATTTAAAACACGCTATTTATAAGGCAATTTAAATAAATCCTGGATCAAAATGCAATCATATCCCGAAGAAGATCATTCCATTCCACAAATAAAATGCTGCGCATTTCGCGAAACGTTTCAGTCACAGAAACCTCTAGGAATAGGTATTACCTGAGGATACCTGCATTCCTTCGATATACGTATGTACCTACTGAGAGAATCTAATTTTACATCCAATTTTAAACACTTATCAGAAGTCAAAATTTTGTTTAAATTAGTACTTAAAGATAACAATATAGATAATTAGTAATTATAGATATTCATAGAATTTATTTTTTTAATGTTTTGATTCGAAGGTGACTTAATCATGCTGATTAAACCCTCTATTATTTATTTAATTTAAAGGTTTATCAACGAAATTTACATGAAATCGTGCTTATTTACCAAAGGTACGGAAACAATTTCACTTATAGATAAACACAACATACATAAAACACTATAAATAAACTCACAAAGTAATAGAGATTTAAAAATAGTAGTTGTTCTTCGAAGGCTTTGCACTCATTAGATACTATTGTCGTTCGATAATGTTATAAATAACAACTAAAAAAAAAACAACATCGATATCCGCACACACGCTCTGTAGCTGTTATTAACAAAGTTTTTCTCAACTATATTTTTGTATGAAAATGGAACAGCGCCCCTAGCGGGAACTTTGTAAAACTTTGACATTTCCATACAAAATATAGGCAAACTTTATAGTGAGCATGTAACGTATGATTTTTGCACTCAAGCCTTACTTTACCATATTTTGAAAATACACTTTCTCATTGGCCAAAATTTACACCTACGATACGAATAATTATTTCGCTAGCCTCTTAAGGCAATTTTCACGTAATTATAATTAAAAATCAACAAAAGTTGTTCAAATTGAGACTTAATTTTAAATTGAGTAAAAAATGGTATTCGTTTCCATAGTTATTTAATCACTCATTTGTTCATTCATTTGTAATCTCTCAGCATCTTTCAGCTTAAACTTTGGTCTTCAGTGATCAAAGAGACCAAAACTCTAGCATCTTTCAGCTGTTTGCGTAGCCCCGTATTGTTGTCATGACTGTTGATGCCCATTAGAAAAAAAAGTGTATGTTTGTCTCGCTCAACAATGAAAAGCAAAATGTAAGTATGGTGTAAGGGGTTCCAAACTCCATCTTCGGGACTCAAACCAACCTTACCTGCCCTTGGTGCATCCTGCTAAGTAACAAACGGGGCATAGTGCAGCCAAACACAGATATAGCTACATGCCCTAACCGCCGACGGGCACCATCGTCAATGGTGCGAGAAGCTGTGCCCTACGATCCTCAACCCTCATTCCCAGCGTGAGGATTATGGGCATATCCTCCTTCCTTAAGGGGATGCCTATGTCCAGCTGTGAACTGTTTACAGGCTAGTGTTGTTGTTATTTTGTATAAACATTAACTTCAATTTGTTGTTTAAGGCTTTGTCTAAGGTTAGTCACATTTGTCAACTTAAGAGTCATTTATTTTAAATATACACTGGTCATCATAAAAATCGGCCCACCGGAACCTTTTGCCGGAAAATTCGTTTTTTTAATTTTGAATTAAACAAGTTGTTTTGCAATAATATTTTTTATGTAAAATTGTTTATTTTTAACATTTTGAACTGAAAATTATGTATACATTTTGGAAAACTTGCACATTATGAGGAAAAATGGAAAATCTTTAATTTTACCCAATTTTTAGGTTTATATTGAACAAGCTGTAATTTTACACCCTTTGCACTTAAGCCGATGAATCCTTGAAATCAATATTTGGTATTTCCTCTTCTTGCTTTAATTGTAGCCTGCATTCTCCTTTTTAAAGAGCTTATCAAAACTGCAATGGCTCTTTGAGGTACTCGCTCCCATTCTTCTTTGATAGCGGTTTCCAGTTCTCCTAAGGTTGTAGGGGCGGGATTTCGAGCTCTAACCTTTTGTTTTAGGGTGTCCCAAATGTGCTCTATAGGGTTGAGGTCAGGACTCCTTACTGGCCACTGCATAACCTGTATACCGACCTCTTCCAGGTACTGAGTCACGTTGCGCGCTACGTGTGGCCGTGCGTTGTCTTGCATTAACTGGAAGTGTTCTCCGATATAACCCGCAAAGGGCATCACGTGATCTTCTAAGATCTCTGTTATGTAACGTGCAGCAGTTAGTGAACCCCTCCTGATGAATACCAGTTCCGTGCACGCTGTCAAAGAAATCCCACCCCAAAACATTACAGAGCCTCCACCATAACTGACTGTTTCGCTCATGCAGCAATGGGCATAACGCTCACCTGAGGCCTCATTTACTAACTCAGTTGCACACCGAAATGATAAGCACCGGTCCTCTTTTTACAAACTTTGACAATATGTCAATTGACGTTCTTTGAATTTCGACAGATGAAATGTCAAAGTTTGTAAAAAGAGGTCCGGTGCTTATCATTTTGGTGAGCAACTGAGTTAGTAAATGAGGCCTCTGGCCGTCTCATGACGTTACGGCGCCTGTCTGAACCGTATAACGTCATTCGGTTTTCATCACTAAAAAGAACTGACGCCCATTGGTCCATAGTCCAGTTCAGGTGATTTCGCGCAAATTTTAGTCTTGCTTGTCGATGAGCTGCGGTCAGTTGTGGTCCCGTTGCTGGCTTGTGAGGTCTTAAATCTTGTTCACGGAGTCTCCTTCTCACTGTACTGTCACTTGTAGCCACACCCCGCACTTCTTGTAAGCGTCGCTGAAGATCAACCCCAGAAAGGTGCCAATTTCTTAAAGCTGAGGTCACAATGAAGCGGTCATCCCGTTCAGAAGTGACCCTTTGTCTTCCAGATCCTGATCTTCTTCGATACTCTCCAGTCTCCAGAAACCTCTGGTAAACTCTTCTAACGGCAGATCGACTGAGATTCAATCTTCGCGTCACAACAAGTTGACTGAAGCCTTGTTGCAGCAAGGCTACAACTTGGGCTGCTTCTGCCTCAGTAGTGTCCATAATTTCAGATGAAATCTTTGTAAAACTACAGCCTTAGTGAATAAAGATAGCGTTAATTATCGAGCGCACAGTTTAAATGTTCCGTTTCACAAAGGGAATTGGGTTCAACTGAATCTCGACGTAAACAATGAAATCGACACTAATCAGTGTAAGCGCTAAAAAGTTTGTTATGTACCCTCAAGTAGGCCGTAATTTATGGTAGACAGATGTCAAACATCGTAACAAACCCATGTAATAAAAAAAAAAAACAATTCAAAACCACTCATCTACGAAGTTTAAAAAAATAGTGAAAAAAGAGGGTGGGTCGATTTTTTTGATGACCAGTGTATAAGTCGAAACTAACTTTAATTATTTAATTACAAGAATTGGGCTCCTGTACGAACATCTATTGAAATTGTATAGGCTCTACTCCAATCCATTAGACGTATGTATTATACCTATACTTTAGGGGGTAGTCAGCGTCAAGTCCAAACATTACATTTAATGCATGCCTACTTTGTGTCAGTCAACATTTGACGACCTCTGTGGCGCAGTAGGCTAAGGTCCGCCTGAGACGCAGAAGGTTGCGGGTTCGATTCCCGCTGCGACAAATGTTTGCATGTTCTACAGATATTTATTTCGTATTTGAGTGTTTCCTATGCATGATATGTATGTATTTACAAAAAAATGTATATATATAGTATATCAATTTTGTGGTTCCCATAACACAAGCTCTGCTTAGTTTTGGGACATGCTGCTGTGTGGTAACGTCCATCAGTCATCAGTTATTAATTATTATTTATTATTCCACCTAACGTATTTCCTTCCAGACTTTAGTTCAAATAATTTATTTCTTTAATTTAGGCCTTTACCGAGCAGTGGGACGAAATAGGCTAGCAAAAAAAAAAATGACGTAATCCCATTTACATGAGAAAAATAATTAGGTGAATCAGATATAAAAAAAGGCGTTCGAACAGAGGTAAAGTAGGGATTAGTTTTGTGAGTATGTAATATTTATTAGTATGACATATCCATCAACATCATCATCCACAGCCCAACATGGTATATATCCAACGTATGTAAATACATAAGTAGATTTTTAATTATAGTTTAATATGTTTGTGTGTTTGTACTATTTTGGAACACTTGCATAGCTCATGCTTCTAATTTTAGTTCTGTGACGTACCGGTTTCTTTACAATGTTATCCTGCCTCGTTTTGATCAAAAGAAAGAAGTTTTTCAGATCCGTATAGCGATTATTTCAACCTGTCATTTTGACACATATCGTGCAGTTTTGATCAATGAGAAAGCGTAGATTCAAAATCACGCTTTAACATTGGCCAAAATGTTTAGTTTTTTCACCCTTACAATACCTTCGGTAGAAATATTCGTGATCGCCCTAGCGACCTATTTGGTCAGTATTTGTAACTTTAGGCTTAGTCTATACTTACTGATACTGTACTATTACAGTCAATGGCAAAATAATATGGCCAAAATGTGTTTTAAAATCGATTTTAGGCATATTCTCCAATCAAACTTACACGTTGGATAGTTTAAAGTTTTTAACATCGAAAAAGTTAGTCTCGTTAGTGTTTTGTCGCTTACTGTACCATCTGAGTACTTTCATGGCCATTAGTTGGATCAAATAGACCTTTATATCTTTTCTCGCATGTTTTTGTGAGTTTAATGAATTGCATTGTATAAATAAAAAAGCCACAGAGCTTGTCAACATACGTAGCAATAAACATATTTCGTAGAGCGCTCGTAGCACCCTCGTAGATAGTATTTTATTGTATTATTAATTACAATATAGCGATGAATATGCTTACTCATCCAATCTAAGCTATTTATATACAGTCAAGTTTGTACTTTGTATAAGATATTTTGGTATCTAAATGTCTATGTCTGTATTCACCGTGCTCCATATAATATGATTTCTTGCCGTTATATATCGCACATTCAGTAATCTCGTCAATCAAGTTGATTGAAACACACAAACAAGCAAATTACAGGTGTCAGCAGCTAACCCGTCGGTTTCGACAAAGCGGGCGATAAAAAGCGCGTTCATTCATGGGCTGGCCACGCGCCGCCGCCAGCCACGCGCCGCATCCCAGCCCACACCGTGTCACACGCATTCTTTGACAGCTACACCTCGTTTACCTTCGTATTACTGGTTTGCCGCATTTGCCGCATGCCCACGATACCAATAATTTCTCTCTGTGACGTCTATTTAGAGATAGAAATTCTCAAACTCAACTAACTAGTAGAACTGCCGGGACCGGTTCAACGAGAATGCCAACGGAGAATGCAGTTCCAGAAACTCACTCATCACTTGATTTATCCGTCATTATTGCAAGATGTAACGAAATACAGTTTTAGTGAAACTGTTTGTGACAGAAGAGCCATGCATACATAGGCCGTTGGGTGGCAATCACCTCAAGCTATTTGGGCGGGCGGGCGTTTACTACTGATTGATTGTAGTGATTTCACTGAATAGAGTGCCGTACAAACTCGCTCTGTTGATATGAGTTCGATGAATGAACTTGACCTGCGAAACTCTGGCCCTTACGAGCGAAGCTATCATTTGTGAAACTTACCTGAAAGTAACGGAAAGTTGAGGAAACAGTTGCTTTTATTTTCATTGAGATAGGATATAAACGGGCTGGAGCGGGGTCACTTAAAGTTAGTGTCGGCTCGTAAACGTATCGGCCATGCGGCTACCGGCGGCGCCCCCGCGGCGACCGCACTCGACACGGTGCCGCACGTCGCCGGCGCTCTGAATCGCACCCATTCACACATTATCTTAGACTGGATAAACCCTCTTTATTTACACGCAGCTTGCAATTTTTTTATTTATACTAAAATTATTGAAATAAGTTAAGTACCTGTTACTAGCCATTCTATAAAACATTTCCTGTGGGAGAAATAAAAAAAATATTAATGAGTAATTGGAGATTCTAAGTAATCAATATGATCGTAACATTCCAATGTTTTCAAGTTTAAAAATAATTTTCAAGTCAACCGTTCGTTTTTACGAGAACGAAAAGGCCAGAGGATGTATCTTAAGGAATTTGTCGTAATCTTTCTAAGTAAACTTTATACAAAAGCCTGATAAGCACATTATAGAATCTGGAAACAGTAAGCAAAACGTTGCGATTACAAGGCGTGTCCACAATAGGCTCCCCTGGGAAAGGCGGCGGCGGCGTTCCGACAACAGACAGCGGGTGTCAGCCAGCCACGTGCTACCCAAGGCCACTCGCTTAGTGTCAAGGTCATTGCCACTCCAGCTCGGTACACGCGGCACCCACGCTTCTCCTGTCACCACAAATAGACTGGGCTACTCCGCACCACGCTGGTGCGCCGCAATTCGCCGCGAGCCCACAGCGCGCGCTCCGCCGCTACCAGACACTTTTATGACACTTGCATTCGAAAGGCTCTTACTTTCAAGCATCAATTTATTGTAATGCTGTCTTCAAAGGTACCTAAGCTACAGTTTATGTGGCTAGTAGTATACCTACTTACAATTACGATGCCCAACCAGCAAAACTAAGTAAAGATGCAAACCGTGACATTCATGGTCTACGCTTACAAGTGTGTTTAATGATTATGATGAAGTTAACGAACCACTAAAGAAAAATAGTATCAATAACTCCACTATCTATTAAGTAATATGCTAGGTTTTATAAACACAATGATCCATAGGTATTTCTCACGGGGTCGAAGTGCGTCTCAAACTTTTTATCGTTTAGTGAATGGTTAAAAAACATACAGCACTATACTTGTACCTACTTAGGTACTTACAAGATGAGCTGCTACATAGTAATTACATGGCCGGGACCCGTGGGAAATTAATTTGCTTCAATGGTTGTATCGTTTGCAGCTTTTCATATTTCTATCAATTATTCTATAAGCATATCAGTAAAATACAAGACCCGTATAGTGAGAGTTGACTCGCCGACTACGAGTGACGTCATGAGTTCATGACTCACGAGAGATATTTTAGTCATAATTATTTCATCATGATATTAAGTCGAAAACCATGCATGATGACTTAATAATTATGTGCAAATCAATGTTGTCCCATTTAGAAATTTTGACAGAGTTTTGGAAATTAAAATGATAACACGTAAGTGTTTGATCACTTACATGAAGATGAGTAATTAACCTAAGGTTCAATCAAGGTACTTACATCAAAAACAATTTAGAGGCTAGCCACAACGCAAATTATGCTTTTGTAGCTAAACCGCTCGAAAAGTCGCACTCACTCATAAGATGAATCTCGATAGTAGTCGAAACTGTCAGTGCCTTCACTGATATTCCGGTAAGTACGTCAAAATTATCCGGAATAAATTATCACCTTGTACTATTGGTACATAAGTATCATATTTCGCACTTGACGACCTCTGAGGCCCGTCACGCAGAAGGTTACAGGTTCGATTCCCGCCATGAGACAAATATTCGTATTATTATTTTATTATTTTCAGCCTACATCGTCCCACTACAGAGCAAAGGCCTAACTATCCCCCCTTCTATTTTTCAAGATTCAGGTCTGAGGTGGTCCAATCTCTTTTAAAAGAGTCCAGGCCGTATATTCGTATGATCCGCAAATATTTTATTAAATGTATACTTATAAATATTACCTATATCAGTCTACAGGGTGTTTCCCTAAATACAATCTCTGCTTTGTTTGGGGCTGGATGGTGCTATGTATAATATTTATGTATCAAAAAAGTGAATATATGTAGTTTATCAGTCATATGGTTCCCATAATACAAGATCTGCTTAGTTTGGGGCTACATGATGCTGTGATAGTGTCCAGCATTATTATTATGTAACAAGTACTGTCCAGCATTACAATTCTCTCATTACTCATTTATTAATTAATAAAAAACTTATGTACAGATGTAAAGATTGGCTACGTTTTATCGCTTTCTGTACTTACCTACGGATACTAGCAAGAAGATCTTGATCTTCAGTACCGGTGACGGTGGACTAATCAATATCTCTTTATTGAGCTTGTACAAGAAGCTAAAAAGGCTTCATGTCTCAAGTTGATGACGCCAAGTCAAGTCATCGGACGGGCCATGAGCTTGTTCCATCTTCAAAACCCCAAAAAAAGTGTAGTGAATGTCGTTCTCAAGCTATACAATTCCCATCCCACTGAAATAATATTTGAATGTAAAATCTTGCTTTTTCGAAGCAAAATTTTTCATGATATATCGTAGTTTGCCGACTATTATTACGGTTATACAGATACGTAAATACAACCATACAATTGTAGCTACTGCTAGATCCAAAAATAATTTATTCAGGTTAATTTTTTAATTAAGAGATAATTAAAAAAATATTATTTAAATTTATGTATGCAAAAAGGCAAGGTCAACTACTTCTTTTTTCTAAAAATAAAGCATGCCATTACAAGCATAAAATGTTTATTAATTAATTATCAAAACACATTCTAGCTAGAGTATAAATATCTAGAAGGCTATATTTTATCCCAGTTTCCAAACAAGTTTTCATTAAATATAAATAAATACGCTGTACATTAATTATACTTGCTATGGAATAATTAGCTATAATATCTATCCCTATTGAACGGGATTTGCAGAAACCTAGCATTTTTTAGTTTTACAGCTTTGATGAACTGTTGACTGTTTTAAATTAGCAATAACAGTATTTTTTTGACGGTTTCTATGGCGCAGAGGGCGAAGGTCCGCCTGAGATACAGAAGATTGTGGGTTCGATTCCCGCCGCGAAACAAATGTTTGTATGATTTGCAAATATTTGTCTCGGGTTGTTTAAAAAAATAAGTAGCATATCAGTCATGTGGTACCTATAATATAAGCTCTATTTAGTTTGTGGTCATATGATACTGTGTTATCGTGTCTGGCATTAATTATTTATTTTTTAAATAAATTACATATAGAACAATACAGAGCTTTTTTATAGTTTCTTCTAAATAATTTCTGCCCTACCATGGCCATTATACAGCGCCAAAGGAATCCCAAAAAAATTGGTTTACATTTAAAAAAGGTACTCATAAATAAGTAAGAAATAGGACAGAATGAGATAAGTTATACTTATTTTTAATTAAATCCCCTATAAATAGATGTAGGTAGACGGAGATGCTCTGTGTAATTGGTAGAGGACGAGCATAATTGGTTTATTTCAGTCCCCTCCTCAATATGATACCAATGGAACTGATATTAATTTGATTTACGTTATTGTGGAATGCAGACATGGGGAAAGTTCGTAGGCATAGGCCCTAGGTAATTATTAAAAACGTAACGAAATAGAATGCAACAGTATAGTGTCTTCTTATAAGTAAGTAATGAATAGTTTTTTGTAAATGTACTGCATGACCCATGAACTGCATTCATGATGGGGTTTTTAATATCTCAAAGAATTTTTTTTATTCACTATATGTAGTTAAGTAAAACATCTAAAACGAGAAATTACAGATTCAATTCAGTAGATACCTTTAATCCCTTCATCTGTTAGAAACGGGATCTCTAATGAATGACGTCAAATTAAGCTCTAAGCTTAACAGAAAACATTACTGGAACCTTAATTCGCGTTTAAGGCAAACATAGTGTGCGGGGTGAGTGGTGGTGTGGAGACGAAGGCTGCGGAGCCAGTGCATATGAACGAGGACAATCCAACCTCGAGACTCGCATACTTCCGTATTTTGCTCCCCTATTACCAACGAAATATTGGCGAGGGATTGGTTGGTTCAATTGTTTTACACCTGACTACGACAAAACCGAAAGAAAGAGTTATTTTTAACTTATAGTCCAACCAATGTACATCATTGAGTCCTACCAAGTATTTACAACTCATAAAGTCATTGCAAGTGTAATCTGTTAAATAAATATATGAATAGTATGTGGTGGCTGACAACGACAATCAAATCAACAGTGAGATGACAGCTCAGTGTAAGACTCAAATTATTATTTTTGGCCAATTGAAGCCTAATTTTAAATCAGGAACATAAGGCGACTATACAGGTCAAACCTCCCTCTCGCTCGCACAATTCAAAATTTTTGAAGATATAAAACCACCGAATGTAGTTATGCAAAACAGCAAACCTTCACGGCCTAGAAAATAACAAATACAAAGGGTCAATGTTGAATAGTGCGAGCGAGAGGGAGGTTTGACATGTATCGTCGCCATGATTTCCTTCCGCTTGGGATGTCATCTAGTTCGTAACTTATAGGTCCCGTGGATAAATGGTTCTAGATGTGCCCCTCGCACCACACACCCGTGCGAGGGGTGCGGGGGGTGCGGGCGGGGGCGGTGCGCCGCGGGCCGCCACTTCTCTGTACTCGAGGAGCGCCGGTACACCTCTGTTTCCGGCGAGGCTCCCTCGCGGATTCGCAAGTACAAGTGCCGGCCCGCGTGCCGCCCACGTGGCCGCTCACCTACAGTACTGGTCACTGACAACTGACATACCACGCTTTTTACGGGTACCAATTTATAACACCTGTAATGACCGTTGATTGATAAACAAAACTTTTATGTTTACTCGAGTGCATGCGCTGCGTTTAATTGCTACGAGTTTCTTAACGCCTAAGACTTTCGTTATTTTTGTTAACTCAAGTGTATTTTGAGAATAAGGAAGTATTTGGAATTTTATAAATATTTTAAGGAAAACTTTGGTCAAAATTTTACAAATCGTCAATATTTCAAGAAGATTTCGCTCAAGATTTACCTAACCGGTTCTGTCTAACTAAAAAATTAGAAACAGTGAAGTGAAGCCTTGACGACAGAACCACTTGCTCCGAACGAGTTGGTAAAATTGCCGTCGGCTACGTTACGCAAGTTATTGCTGGTATAAACTTTCAATACCAATAATATTATTTGCAATATCTGACCAAAGCAGCAATGTTTTTGCAATGTACTTAGCTATTTGGTAAATAATATTTCTACCAGTTCTAATGATTTTTATAATTCAATAGAATCGGATACACAGCGGCGACATGTTCTGAAAAATGTAGGTACCTATTCACGGATTTCCTCCCTGAAGTTTTATACTAGCTCAACAATTTTTTGACATAATACTAGGTATAGGTAAATATGTAGGTAATTGATTATTTCTGGCATGTCAGTGCGTTTAGAGTTTTTTGAAAAGTTTTTAAACAGACTTTTCAAAAATCTACTCCTAAAAATAAAATAAAATAATACACAAGCTTACTATCATTTAAAGAAAATTAAAGGTACCGACACTGAAAAATTTATTCTGATTTAGTTATAGAAAATATTATTAAACTAAGACTCATTTTAGGTGAGGAAAAACGGGAATACGAAATCTTTTTCATAATTTTTATAAGATACACTATAGCGAACCCTACTTGTCTGTTTTGCTCCGTTTTAAGGAGTAATGAGGGAAAGCGGAATAGCGTAATTGTCAAAAAACCTAGATTTCAAAATATTTCGGTCCGCGATGCGTCGCTGATCCAACAGACTGTTGTAATATCCAAATTCTTGGGTTCATTCTTTATTCAAAAACGCAAAAATTCCATAGAAAAACCGCTTTTAGTTTTTGGTACTTATATCCAACATTTTCAATTTAAAACCACTCGTTTTTTCAGCGGGTTGTTTTAAAGAGTAATTTTATATAATTTTAAATGAATAAGATAAAATATGCATTTCAATTTTCCCATGCTAACGACATGTCAGTAACTTAGTTCCTTCTTCTTATGAGGTATTGGCCAACTCTAGTGTCGGAATCTTTAAACCGCCCGGAGACCTCGACATGACTGAATCCCATTCTTTTTATTTTTTAAATGACCTAAAATAAGAGCCATGGGGGCTTAGTTGTTTGTATCCTGAGGTCTAATCCGAAGGTCGTGGGTTAAAACCCGAATATATTTTTCGTTTCGAACCCGCGTGCTCGAAGGCGAAGCTTCGGCATGTCTTATTAGAACTAAAATTTGAAAGACATGTGCTAATTTAGAGTTTCAATAAAACCGTAATGGGCTTATAACTTGTCACAAGAAATGCTAACTGTTTGTGTAAAAGGTGGACTGGGCATGTACCGAACCGAATGTAATGGCAACGTAGGGTTTCTTCTTTCGGATGGAAATATGAGACAGAGGAAAATGACAAAATCCTCATTTATCCATTACATAATATCCTGAAAAGATTTACATACTGAGCACTTTTTGAAAAAGATTTACATAATGGGGAATAGAAGTCAAAGATATATTTTGAAATTAATTATTTGTTTGGGAGAATTTTTTCTCTTTAGCTAAGTAAGTATCTTCATAATTTCACAATCAAGTAACGTACACCAATAGGCAAGCCTACTCAAACTTGGCCGGTTTTTCTTACCGCAATCTGTACTCCCAATCTAGTGAGAAGTTACCCATACATACCCATAAGAGGTAGTCCAGATGGGGCGATTTACACGCGAGTTGATTCGCGCACAGCCAATCAGGCTTGCGAAATGTCACGTGGCATACCACGGGAGTTGCGCTTAGCCATTCATATAGACGTACGTCACATATGACGTGCGCGTATATGATTGGCTACGCGCGACTCAACTCGCAGGTAAATCGGTCCATCAGGACAAGCTCTAAACCACCACTAACAACACAGAGTCAGCGAGTAACAGGCTCTCATGAACTTCCCATCTCAATAATCTATGTAACACAATATTGCACAATGCTTTGAAACTACTTTACATAATTAATTGGTTGCTCTATCAACGGTCATTATTATAAGTATTATAACTTACCAAAATTCACGAAAACGCACCAGTACTTCAGCTAAAGGCAGTAATGTAAAAACATAAATGGACCGAGTAATAAAAGTGTTGAATATTTTAATGAACGAAACAGAATGGAGTCTCAAACAGCTTTGGATGAACATGACCGATCTTACAAGATTTATAACATGTACAAGGTAAGAATAACTTTAGAAACCATCATTACCTATATGCTTAACAGATACCATCATTTGTTTTGGATGCAGATTGAAAAACAATAAATATTTTCTAGCTACGATTTTCTAAGAAAAATCCTGGTACTATTATAGGTCATATAGTGGGGACAAAATTTTGACTCATTGAGGGCAGCGATGGAAAGGACTGGACTATGGCTCTGACGAAACCAGGGCTGTCCTGGAATCCTTGCACCGATGCCAAGTGGACTATATCGAATATATATTATATCGAAGTGTTGAGATGTTTCTACAGTTGTAAGGTGCCACTATGAGTGTCCGAGTACAGGACCAGTAGTCTAAATCCATCCAACTGCGCCGCGGAGTGAGACAGGGAGATGTCATATCTCCAAAACTGTTCACGAGCGCGTTGGAGGATATGTTTAAGACGCTGGAATGGAAAGGTATGAGTATAAACATAAACGGCAGCACATCTCACACTTGTGATTTGCTAATGACATAGTCCTAATGGCGGAGTCGCTAGAGAAGCTGCAACAGATGCTGGACGGCCTAGCATCAGCCTCTCGAAAGATAGGTCTTGGCATGAATTTGGATAAGACCAAAGTCATGGTCAATGACCAAATTGATACGTGACCTGTCGTCGTTAATTGACACCTTCTTGAAGTTGTTCCTGGAGTACACATACCTCGGGCAGATTTTGCAGTTAGGAAAACTACGTCGAGTCTTCTCGTCACCCATACCACAATGTTTGTAAACGAAAGTTTTCAATAAGTGCGTCCTACCGTCATGACATATGGTATATGGAGCCGAAACGTGGACACTCACAGTACGGCTAGTCCACTAGTTCAAAGTAGCCCAGCGAGCTATGGAACGAGCTATGCTCAGTTTTTCTGAAGGAAAGAATAGATAATGAGACTCTTCGATATAGAACGAATGCTCTCGACTTAGCTCAGAGAATTAGCAAGCTGAAGTGGCAGTGGGCTGGCCATATCTGTAGAAGAACCGATAACCGTTGGGGTAAACGAGATGTTGAGTGGAGACCGCGGATCGGCAAACGTAGTGTAGGACGCCCTCCGGTCAGGTGAAGTGACGATTTGCGAAAGGCTGCTGGTAGAAATTGGATGGCTCGAGCTCAGGACAGGGCGACCAATGTCCAGCAGTGGACTACTATAGGCCGATGATGATGATGATGATGATGATGGAGGGTAGTTAAACCTACTTTTGTCGTTAAGTTTTGTTCTTACGAAACTACGTTTATTTTGAAGAAAAGACAATAGCATTTTAAGATTCAGGAACACTTTTTCCTAAGTATCTAAGTTCGGTTTATAGTACTTTATTACTCACAAAAGTTAGGAAATTAAATCGTAAGGTTTTGCAAAAAAATTAATAATGGTTTTTCATACAATTTCTATGAAGTGCCATTTGCCACAACAATAAGTTCATGCATGCCATTCGACAAGGGTGTAAGGGGTTCCAACCTATATCTTTGGAACCCAACACCTGCCCGTGGTGCACCCCTGCTTTATTACAAACGGTGTTCTGGCGGCCGGCTGACTGCGGCGTAGCGCAGCCTAACACAGCAAAATCCCCGATAGCTACCGACGGGCAGCAGCATCGCTGGTGCGAGAAGCTGTGCCCCGCGATCTCCAACTGGGATGCCCAGCGAGGGGATTATATCCCCTTTCTTATAGGAGAGGCCAATGCCTTATATGGACGACATAAACCCATGACAATTATGAAAAATCAATATGTCATAATATGAACAAAGTATTCCCTGCATGTGTTATTTATACCAGTATATTTTCATAAATAAATCGTTTCCTATAAAAACCTATTGCAAATTAATTTAAGTATACGTATACTTACATTTGCTCGCGTAGAATATACTTAAAAAGGACCCATAAAAACAAACTTCATCTTAGTCATTTGAGCCGGTTTGGGGGCGATTGAACCGCAAACCCCAAATTTTCACTTTAATACTACGTCTTAGTAGTAGAATATTGGTTGCTTTTGTATAAAGATGTAGACAAAAAGAACGTTAAAATCCTACCACTCTCAAGTGCCTATATCTAGCTACATTTTATCTTTTCCTTCCTTAGAAAGGGACCAAACACTAAAATATTCAGGAAAATTCTTCGCATTTAAATTGGTATTTTCCATTTCCAATTTCAGCCAAAGATGAGGTACTAAAATGTATTGTAGGGTTGCCAAAACATGCGGAAAAACGGAATCCTAGAGTAAGTTTGTTTGTAAATTTTAGGAGTATGGACTTTTATCTGGTTAATTAATTTAATCGTACTCAATTACAATAGATATAGTACGACTATGCAGACCCAAATTTTAATAACTTCATTATTCTAATTCTCGGAACTATTTTCGTTGGTTTGAATGAAAGGCAAATAAGTCGCTCTAAGAACCTTACTACATTATCAATCAGTCATCACATCATTCTTCAGCAAAGATTGGATGTAGACATAGACATACATATTTTTTTAACCCACTTCAAAAAGGCGGAGGTTGTCAATTCGTCGGAATCTTTTATGTATTTTCATCGATAACTCCGTCAATTTTGGACCGATTTTCAAAATTATTTTTTGGTTATACTTCACAGGGTCGTCTCATATAAATTATTCCTGAGGGATTGGTACTTTTGCCGAAAAACTCAAAAAAACCTCATCCTCACTTGTAATTTTCGCTCTATGATCACCAATATCTCCGTCAATTGTGAACCGATTTTCAAAATTCTTTAGGGCAAGAAGTAAGAAGTAATTTATTTGAAGTCAGTTTATATTTTTTGAAAGTCCTACTTGTATTTGCCGCTGAACACACACCACACTTTTAGATCTACATGTATTGGTCAAGAAAGAAAACACTCGAAGAGTTCAAAGCGGTATATCAAGGCCTACCCCATAAGTTATCATCATAAGCCAGTAGCTTGATTAATTCGAAATACCAACAACATATGGGTAATAGTTTCATTAAAATGGTCACTCACTCGGTCACTCGGGAAATCAAGGCATTTTCAAATTAAGTAGAAATTTCCCAGACTAGTGAGCACCAAGTTAACATCCAAACATCATCAACAACAACCTATATTAGTCCCCTGTTGAACATAAGTCTCCCCTAATAAGAAGGAGTCTAGGACGATCTAACCAAATTTAAATCGTCCTAGGAAGGAGTATATGCCCATAATCCCCACGCTAAGCATGCGGATTGGGGATCGCAGGGCACAAATTCTCGCTGCACCGACGCTGCTGCTCGTCGGCTAGGCATGCGGATTGGGGATCGCTGGGCACAAATTCTCGCTGCACCGACGCTGCTGCTTGTCGGCTAGGCATGCGGATTGGGGATCGCAGGGCACAAATTCTCGCTGCGCCGACGCTGCTGCCCGTCGGCTAGGCATGCGGATTGGGGATCGCATGACACAAATTCTCGCTGCACCGACGCTGCTGCCCGTCGGCTAGGCATGCGGATTGGGGATCGCAGAGCACAAATTCTCGCTGCGCCGACGCTGCTGCCCGTCGGCTGGGCATGCGGATTGGGGATCGCAGGGCACAAATTCTCGCTGCACCGACGCTGCTGCTCTTCGGCTAGGCATGCGGATTGGGGATCGCAGGGCACAAATTCTCGCTGCACCGACGCTGCTGCCCGTCGGCTAGGCATGCGGATTGGGGATCGCATGACACAAATTCTCGCTGCACCGACGCTGCTGCCCGTCGGCTAGGCATGCGGATTGGGGATCGCAGAGCACAAATTCTCGCTGCGCCGACGCTGCTGCCCGTCGGCTGGGCATGCGGATTGGGGATCGCATGACACAAATTCTCGCTGCACCGACGCTGCTGCCCGTCGGCTAGGCATGCGGATTGGGGATCGCAGAACACAAATTCTCGCTGCGCCGACGCTGCTGCCCGTCGGCTAGGCATGCGGATTGGGGATCGCAGAGCACAAATTCTCGCTGCGCCGACGCTGCTGCCCGTCGGCTAGGCATGCGGATTGGGGATCGCAGGGCACAAATTCTCGCTGCGCCGACGCTGCTGCCCGTCGGCTGGGCATGCGGATTGGGAAGGGGATCGCAGAGCACAAATTCTCGCCGCACCGACGCTGCTGCCCGTCGGCGGCAGTAGTATATGCCAGAGGATTTAGCTGTGCGGGTGCGCTATACCGCAAACTATTAATAACAACTATTACTCTACATTGAAAATAAAGAAAATACATTATTTTTCACGATTCACGGTCCATGAAAATAAGTAATAATATCTAATAGTTCCATGAAAATAAATTCATAACAGGGACTTTCACTGGTAGATGCCCATTTAGAGTTCCACGAAAACTAGCAATATTCAAGTAAGCAAGAGCAAGTAAATGAAGTTCGGGACGGGCTGGCTTGTCAATTTTAAGTAATCCTCCATTTTTCCGAGCCAGTTCTTTAATAATGCTAATTGGGTCGAATAAAATGCGACGGTGTTTTTTCGGTTTGGTATAGAGCAAAAAAAAATTCAATCAGCCGTATTGAATTTTAGGACTTTATCTAGTTCTCTACTATATCTGTGCTCTATACCAAACCGAAAAAACACCGTCGCATGTTATTCGATCCAATTAGCAATATTAAAGAACTGGCTCGGAAAAATTGAGGTTTTGATCTCTACTTTCTTATGTCCAATATCATCAGTTAGAAAAGGATGCATACATATATCAATGCGACTTCAAAAAGTTAATCGTACCAGGGCGCTCGAACAAATTTCTATGCAGGTTCATACAAATTCCCTGGTACGAAGTCGCAGAAATCGCATTGAGATAAAGTATGCATCCCTTTCTAGCAAATGATTTAAGGATATAAAAAAGTAGAGATCAGCCGTATGAGTTGACGTTCAGAGCATAGTGAATTTTAAGGCTTTACTTCATTATTAATTGGCTTCTGGGATAGTTTCCACAATTTCGCCAGTATCAAGTATAATGTTCCTAATAATATGAGGCAACGTAGTACGGTTTATAAGTCCAGTCTTTAGTCAGGTCCTGTTTTCTGCTATAGCCATGGCGAATATAACAAAAAACGATCGGCGCACAATTTTCTTCATCAGAGAATTCCCGTTCAATCTTCTTTTATTCCATTTCACTAATACGCTATACGCTATATATATATAACGGTTATAATACCATGACTAATAAACGACATACATTAGAAAATTAAAATTTAATAAAAGTGACAACCGTCGTTCAAGATGAAAAAAATGGTGTCCCTTTAAGGCTTTATCTAAGTTGTCTTCTATAACTTTGATATAGAGTAAAGAAATAATGAAGAGGACAGCAGCGCCGCGGGCCTGGTACGGCGGTCTCGCGCACTAGGTTGAGAAGCCGTGGCTCGGCGCGGCCCCCGTCGGCGTCGTCGGTCGCCGCGCGCCGACCGCCACGCAGTCTTCCCGCGCGACCCGCACGTGCGTCTAGCGTTCCACTTCCACGTACTCCCACAAAACACTTCCGAACGATATCCCAATACTCTAATGCAAGTGGAACAAATTCCTATAGAGAATTGTGCCTAATATGTGCCAGCGAACGTACGCCGCAACACTAACATAACCAGTGCAATGAATTGAATGAACAGTGTACTACAAATTTAAGATAAAATTTTATTAATTTCTACTTCCTCCGAACATTAATTGCATCTTATGGAACCGGAACGTACTCATTAATGTGATATTAATTAATCGCGAAGTTGGATGGGACATACATAACTACTAGCTGAAAATTTAAATGGTATGTAAAACCTTATCTAATTAGATTTTAATAAGATTTTGTTTATTTGAAACAACTTGGGTTAAGCATGTGTTATTTAAGTTATTACTAATTAGGTTATTATAGTAATTAACTACTACACGGAAATGTAGATTTAAAATATGAAAGCCAGTTTTAATTTCGTATGTACTTATATAATTATATTATTTACTAGGGTCGCCAACTACATACATAATTTGATTTATTGTACCTACCTAGCCACGTAGTATACTCGTATATGTATAAATTTTTACAAAAAACCCATCATTTTAAATATAAGTGTATTTTTTAATAAAATAAGGTGACGTTCGTAAAAATACGTCCCTATCTATAAGTTACAACTGGAACGTAGATATTGATATAGAGATAAGATAGAGGTTAATTATGTGTTTCTTCTTCTGTGGCTGTCCTAAAAATAAAACTGAATAAACAGGTCGCGCTCGTAAACCCAAATTGGATTTTATTAAAGACGAGCTGACCCGCCCGCAACTACGTTTGCGTGTACTTGCTTACTTGAATATGGTTATGTTACACGGAATCCTAAATATGTATCTACCTATGTATGAAATAAAAAGTAGCAAGGCTACCATTAAATTCATGTAAAATTACACATTCTATTAACAAATTATCTGACACATAGTGTTAACTGACAATTTCACGCACGCATTTCTTTATGCAAATTTTTATTAATACACTGTTTTAAATTATTGCTTAATTGCTTAGGCATATCTATATTTTTTTTAAACAGCCTATGTTTAACGCAGGTAGTGTAGCTTTCTATAGGTGAAACAATTTTTTAAATCGTTTAAGTAGTTTTTGTGTTTATCCATTACAAACAAACATAAAAAAACAATCTTTCCTCTTTTTGACAGATTTAAATAGAAGAAGAGTCAGGAACAAAACAGGATATAATTAAATATACTTTTCACTTCTCTTGCTCAAAAAGTGTATCATAATAGTGTAACTTAGCGGGCCTAAAACTCGAGTTTGATACCTCGGGCTAAAAAGTATTTTTTCTTTTCAATTTTTGTCTAAAATCATCAGCCCGTACAAAGCATTCGTTCTCTTACATAAAAACTCGACTTCTTGGTGCTCCGTCAATCTTTTTTATCTGCCAAAACCACCCATATAACAACCTCGTATATAATGGGATGGTTTAGTCCCTTGTAAAACAATCTACTATTTTAAATAACGGTAACTAATAAATTGCTTCTTAAAAAGGGCATTTGTCAACTGCAGATGTACCATTTAGGATATATTTTTTTAGTCTGAAGCTTCTCATACCTAGATAACATTGTAAAAGTTGAGCAGTTCAATTAATTTTAACCATATTGTCGTCAACTTTAAGTTGTTAATTTTAAGTAAATATCAGTATTCTTGTAAGAAATATTTTTATGACTGGCCGACCCGACAGACATTGTTCGTTCAAATTCATGAGTTCATACAAAATGAAAAACAAATGCACTCAGTTTTTTCATGGCTACTTTTCCAATTTTGCTTTTTCTCAAAACCTTATTTGGAGTATGTATAACATATCTCGATGAGTGTACAAACAAGTTGATATCAGCCCGATCGGTCCAGATGTTCCCAAGTAGGTAATGCATTTTTATTTATACAGGGTTAAAATGAATTGCATAGAAAAGATTAGTACCTATATAGGCTTTAAATATAGGGGGTTAGTTTAGAAGAAGTGTTATTCATTTCTCTCACGTCACACATGTTTTTACTAATCAAGTAATTAGCTTCTACATTCTCGACTTTGCCTGCATGATTTTGAAATAGTTATGTCTCAAGAACTCATGTTTGTGGAACTAAAAAAAATTGATCGAAACAATTTTATACATTGTAATTGACACCTTAACACGTTGACTGCGGGCCTCAGACATGACTCTAGATACGCACCAAGCCGCCTAAAGTATCGCGAAAGCATTAATTAGTTATCGAAATGAACTAACTATAATTTAAAAGTAGCCTCAATCTTGTCAGTTATGGTTCATTGTACCGTTAAAGTATGATTTTTCAATCAGTAACTTTATCCTACAATTTTTTTAAATATTATACAAGCGAAAGTACCTAGGTAGGTAAATATTTTATCCAATACTACGCGAGCGAAAGCGCAAGCAGAAACTAGTTAAAATGTAAAATATTTAATTCCAAATTCCTTTAATCATAAAAGTTGGATCACTCGTCGTTTCATAAAATACATGTATTTATATGAGTATTTATAGCATAGGAGTTAGGAAGGGGATACAAGGTGCCACCCTACCCGACCCAACCCAACCCCCTCAAACTCGAACGTAGGTAGAGCTAAAATATTCGCATTTTTTAAGAAAATTTTAATCAAATTACTTAATTTATAAACATGCGGCCATTTTATGCTGCGAGCCCAAAACGATTATGAAATAATGCGCTGATTTAAGAAGCTGGACTGAGATTTCATTCCGTCGCAAGAACGTCTCTTGGTAAATCGAGGAAAATGAATTTGACAACGGAGACGGTCTATTGGTTCCATCATCAAGATGTACTCACTTCACATCTTTATTAATTGGCTTCTGGGATAGTTTCCACAATTTCGCCAGTATCAAGTATAATGTTCATAATAATATGAGGCAACGTAGTACGGTCTATAGAGTCAAAATCTCCAAGTGAAAACTGTCAAAAATCTTCCGAGCGTCATTGACATTATATAAATTAGACTAATTTATACCATAATTAGCTTGAAAAGCGTGCGCCGAGTTTTAGTACGGACGTTCTTGTTCACGTTTTGACTCAGAGTATAACCATCTCGATGGGTTTCATGTTTTGTTTTGAAGTTATTTGCCCGTAAAACTTAGTACTTTAGAGTATGCGTGGCACTGTTTGTCAATCTGTACTGGCCTCTGGCCTCTGTCAATGAGACAAAATCACTGCGTGGTTGAAGACTACTGCTGCTTCTCTACATTGTTGGTCATAAATGTAATGAATTATGTACTTGAATTTGATGAAAATATAAATAGGGTGGATAGTACCTTACCTATAGCTACGGTTACAAATTCATCAAGTCAAAATATTCTATATTTCCTTCCTTCTATTATTAATAAGGTTTGAATGAAGATATGAAGATGTTTGGTGCCTACTCACAAAAACACAAAAACTAATGAACTGATTGAGCTGATATTTTGCACTAAAATGTGCAGTTCTAGACGTAGTAAAGTAACATATTGACGGCCTCTGTGGCACAGTGGGGGAAGGCCCGCCTGAGACGCAGAAGGTTGCGGTTTCGATTCCCGCCGCGGGACAAATGTTTGCACGTTCTTCAGATATTTGTCTTGGGTCTGGGTGTTTTCTATCTATAATATGAATGTATTTACAAAAAAATATATAAAAGTATTTATGTCAATCATGTGGTTCCCATAACACAAGCTCTGCTTAGTTTAAGGCTACATTATGCTGTGTGATAGTCCTGCATTATTTATTATTTTATTTATTTATATTAAGATACTTTTTAACAGGGCATTTTGCGAACAAAATCCTAGCAATATAACCCTGCAATGTATTGATATTTACGCTGTTGGTGTTTATGGTAATGCTAGTATCTAGCCTAAGCGCATCAAAAAAAATACTTACCTGAGTAGTACCTATATAGTCATACTGATGAAGATTCCACAATAAAAGCTCTACTTAGTTTAAGCCTCTATGATGCTGTGTGAGAGTGTCTAGCATTATTTATTTATTTATCTTTAAAAAATCTATACTTTATTAGCCAGAATAATTTTATTGGATTTATGACATATTCGTCCCGAATTTTCGACCCACATCATTAATGGGGAGCGTGAGGTTTTTTTTCGTTACGGAATTTCTGGATTCGGTCCCCGTGCTCAAGGCCCTCGATAGAAGCTATGCAATAGCTTAAAAAGTCTTTGTTCGTCCCGCACAATAATATTTGTCCATAATTGTTGATTAAGTTTTATTTACTTAGAAACCTACTTACGTTGCAAAATCCAAAATTATGTGGTAAGTGAGCAACACGCGCAGATGTCCTAAAGTCAGTATGTTGAAGCCTTGTAAGAGCAGCGTTATAAATTAGCAACTTTAGTAGCATTTAACTTAAAAGACTATAAATATTCTACGTTTACTATCTTCTTGATAACTTGCTCTATATTTTTTGCTTTTATGTAAATTTTGAATCAATTCTATTCAATCTTTTTATATAAAAGAATGTCGTGTTAGTTACACTATTTATAATTCAAGGACGGCTGAACCGATTTGGCTGAAAATTGGTGAGGTAGCTTAGAACCAGAAGACGAACAAAGGATACTTTTTATCCCGTTCATATTTTTTTTTTAATATTATTATATAGGGGTAGGGGTGTTGTTTTTTATCCTCGTTGATTCTTTTTCTACTTCGATATACTCTTTGAATTCCACTTTGATTTGATATTTTCCACTTTGATATCCTCATTGATAGCTTAATCCTCTTCAATATCATTTTTCATTTCGATATCTATTTTGAATGTTTCTTTAATTTCGATATCCTCTTTGAGACAGGACAACATCTGGTGGGTCAGCTAGTTCATTATGAAAATAATACTACAAATAAGACTTGTTATATAAACGATAGGTTGATATTCCTATATATAGAAAAAGTAGGTAGGTACTCCTAAGAATATATATTTTTGAAGTCGGTTTTTAATATAAAATGTTCGAATAAACGGTAGAGTAAGGATCTTAGTATAAGGTATAAATAGGTAATTAGGTACGTATGTAAAAGATTATAATAAAACATGAGTAAAACATTACAAAGTAGTTCTCGATTGTCTTATTAACAAGCTTCAAATTACAATGAATCGATAAGATTTGAAATCGACGAAAATCGATTAAATATTAGCATTAATTGATGTTAATATAATCGACGTTATTCATAAAAATGATAGTCATACGACAAGTTTAATGTAAACAGTTTGATTTAATGTAAGTATTATGTAATCTGTGATTTAGCTAAAGTTACTAAGTTCTAGGTTTAGGTGCCTAATATCTAATTACTCTAATTGATTTCCTTTTTTAAGCTTTTTATATGGTAAAGGTCATTGGATCTTTGTATTAAATAATGACTGAGTATCGAGGTATTGACTTCACAGAAGAACAGAGGTTCTATCACTAAGACAAAAAAGGATTCGAATTTTAGACGTAAAATTTTGGCCAATGAGAAAACATAGATACAAAATAACGCTTTGCCATTGGCTAAAATTTTTCGTTTCGCTTACAATACCTACGTCAGCTTGAAATATTCGTGCCCTTCAAGTCAATTTTTTAAAGTAATTGTACGTTGTACCCTTATTAAGATAGGGATAAGGATCTTCTAGAAGCTCTACGAAATAAAAAACAAACAAAATGGAAAATGATAAAAAGGAATGCACCTGTTCATTCCATTCAAAGTGTCTCGTGTCGCCCACATTTTGTGAGCAAGTTATGAAAGCGTACCAATTGTAATAACATCAATTGATTTAACGCTATTTTAGTGGAGGAACGGAACGAGGTCACTGACCGACAATTACGTCCTCATGGAGTCCACTACATCCCAAATAGACAGTAATAGAAGCCATACTTTATTTTAATGTTTTCTTGCTCAATGGCCGTACGTTTTAGATAGCCTCAATATTATAAATAGGTAACAAGGGGTTATTTAGTCAAATTGTGTATTGCAGCACTGGTTTTGTACAAGTTTTGCATTATTTTATTTTTGTAAGATGTTAATAAAATTAATTATCAGTTAACTGCTTAAGCAAAGAAGTATCTTTAAAGAAACATACTTTTCGAAGAGTATAAAGTTGCCTACTTTGGACGACTTTCTACTTTCCACGCTCTAAAAACTTTATTAGAAACATCGTATCGTTATGGATGCCTCACAATTGACTACTGTTCAGATTTCAATTATTTGTTAATGTATTGTACTCGTACTTTATATTAGTAATATTTTAGGGTTTTCACTACCGATCTCAAACGTATAGATTAGTTTTAACTTAAAGGTACTTATGCATTTTTGGCATTCAAATAAAGGTTCTTTTGTATAAAAATGTTAGTAGGTTGTACCTATCTGATGAGTGGTTGTAGTTGAGTAGCATCATCATCATGATCATCATCATCAGCCATATACGACCCACTGCATAGTTCCTCTTTTGTTTATGGCACTCGCATCCTGCAAGGACCATCAAGCCTTTGTAAAATCAACGAATGAAAAACTTAGCAGGTAGGGTATACCTATAATTACCGATATTTTATTTGTGAATATTAAACCATGAATTTGGTAGGTAGCCTATAAATTCACAATTACATACTAATTGCTTAAGTTTTTCAAATAAATCCAGACATAGCGCATGCATTTAATAAATTATAAAAAGTATGGAATTTACGTTCCATTTTCAAATTAGGTACTTATTTATTCGATATACCGAGGACACTGACCGAGGAGGTTGATGATAACTTTTTAGAGGTTAGTGTTGTTCACGACGATTGAAAATCGAGCTAACCATAGGTGCTAGATCCTTCATTTATTTTGCGTTGATTGTTTGATACAACAAATAATATTACATATAGGTATATCACTAGACGCGATAAATTATAAAATATTGAAAGCAATAAATATTGTTGAGCATAAATTGCAACAAACAAAGACACCTGCTTCTGTTTTTGTGAGTCTCTACGTGCAATAAGAGCTTGTCCAATAGTTATTTTATCAATAACTAATGCTACTTACGAAATCCTTTAGCTCAGAAAGCAATTATTGGCGTGTCCTTTCACTCGCCTGTTTGGTACCTTTGTAGAAGAACTTGAGTATAATCTGTGGCAGGCACTAAGGCCCATTGGACCACAGCCGGTGCCACAAAACCGGTCCGAGACCAACTTGTGGCTCAAGGCACATACAATGTTGATCAATCGCATTTTGGAACAACGATTAAAACGGTTCTCATATTTGAAATAAGTAGATTACCTATCAGAGATTGGAGATATTTCGGAGAATGTTACAATGTTATTAGCCTATTTTTAAAAATAAAATAAAGATACTAACTATTTAGTTCACTGAATGAAATAAATATTAAATAAATAATGCTGGACATTATCACATAGCATCATCTAGTCCCAAACTAAAGTAACATTGATTTGATAATCTTGTAAACTTATCATACCTATACCTACCTAACTAAACGTAACATAGGTACCAACATATATAGTACTTAGAGATTTGTAGGTATTTATTTGTATGTTCTTCGTAGATTTAGTAGATTAGGTACCAACCAATTGTGTAGAGGTGTGCTGGTTGGAGAGGGCTTTTAACTTAACTCCCGAAAATAATATCGAATTTGGATAGTTGCTTAAAATAATAATAAAATAGGTAGAGTACCTAAGCATATAATATATACTTATTGATATAATTTGTCACTTGTACTGTTATGCTATTATTTTCAACTCAAGACTAAACCAAGTCATAAATTAATTTACTTATGTTTATGAACAACGAAGACAGAGAATGGCATTTGACACTAAATTCTGCACCATTCAATATTGCAATCTTAAGAAATACCTATCGACTAACTGGATCAAGCATTTGCACCAAAGTGCAATACCTAAGCAACACGAAATAAACATTATTACAATACCTTTACTTTGTCCGGTAAAATATGAACGTGAATGCATAAGATAATTGGAAATGAATTCGTGATGAAGAAATGCTTCTAGATTAAATTTGAATTCTAGTGTCATGTAATTAGGCAAAGACAACCGCAGTGTCTACCCCACTTGATGCTAGGCGACGACGTGGAAGGCCTAGAATGAGATGAGGGGAAGAGCTTGACTCATATTTACCAAAGTGGCCTGTCACAGCGTTAAATTGCGAAGAGTGGAAAAAGGGAAGGAAGGCCTTTGCCCTGCGATGGGTGAGTCCCCCTGAGTGGGACAGCGATGGCTAATTAATAATAATAATAATCCTACTAATCCTTCTATCCTACTTCCTATCCTACTAATATTATAAATGCGAAGGTTTGTGAGTGGATGTATGGATGAATGGATGAATATGAATGTTACTCTCAAGCAAAAACTACTGAATGGATTTGGATGAAACTTGGAATATACATAGGTTATGACCTGGATAAACACATAGGCTACTTTTTTACTTTTTATCCCGGTACCACGCGAATGAAGCCGCGGGCGGAACAGTACTTTACTTAGTAACTCAGAATTTACGTAGATATAATTATTTAATACTTCACAGGAAACCTACTTATAGAAGGTACCTCCGTAGACACAACAGTACAAAGTCACAACGGTCTCTCTGAAGTTAGGCAAATGATTTGTCCAATCGTAGTATAATCCGACCCAAAAATAGGAACTAAGTACGTCGCTACTTACTGCCAACTTCACAGCGCAAAAGATACGTTGTGAGTACTGTAGAGTAGGTTTTAGTACTTACTAATAGAGTAAAAAAATAGTAATATTATTCAACATATCTTAATTATTCAAAAAGAACAAAAATCTTAATTAAACAAAAGTTTAATAAAACATGAGCCTGAACTAGGTAATCCTGTGTTTCAGGCGAAGAGAGCGAACAAATAAAATAATCACCTAAAATAGGATAATAAGTAGATCCTATCCAACTTCCTACTAATATTATAAATGCGAAAGTTTGTGAGTAGGTATGGTATGGATGTATGGATGAATGGATGAATGTTTGTTACTCTTTCACGCAAAAACTACTGAACGGATTTGAATGAAACTTAGAATATACACAGTCTGTGACCTGGATTAACACAGGTAGGCTATTTTTTTATCCCTGTACCATGCGAGCGAAGCCGCGGACTGAAGCTAGTATGTAATAAACTAAATTATCAAAAATAGTACTAAGTATCTGATACTTAGTAGTAGGTACAAAGTATATCAATCAATTATCGTATCTTATTTTATTAGTTATGATATATTGCTACAGCCCGCAGCAATCGAACCCGCAACCTTTTGCATCTCAGGCGGGCCTACGCCCCTGCGCCACAGAGGCCGTCAGATATAAGTAGTTAGGTAGGTACTTATATTTACAATAATAATATAGGTATTATACCCACTATTGTACATAAATAATTCCTAACCATCATACTTACATCAGAAACAAATTGAGTTTGCCCCGCATGCACGTCTCAGTTACTATAAACGGTGGAGATGCAATCAACAATTTACTTAGGGCACTGGATAACACTGGAAAGAACGAAGAAAAGGCTGCATTTACATAGAAAACTGCTGGCCGCTAATCAAGCTGAGACCGGGAAACAAGCAAACAAAATTTGACAGGCATCGATACAGCAGTTAGGTACTAGGTAGTTACCTAAGAATCATCATCATCAGTCTATTGCAGTCCACTGCTGGACATAAGCCTCCCCTAAGTATATTAAGGCAATTCTTAAAGTTTGTCATATAAATTTTGGTATAGGTATTACAAGCATTTTGAATGATAGAATCCAATTCTTTTAAAGTAGGGCCCGGACTAAACCATCATCCTACTAAATCCATTTTTTTTGTGCAATTCAATGAAGTCATGTGTTCTTTTTTCAAATAAATTATCAAATAATAATAATTGAAAACTGAAAGTTTTTAAAAATCGGAGCCAGAAAAATCAAAAGTGACCAAAAAAAGCAATATTTCTCAAAATTTATTTGACTATTAAATTGAGCATTTTCTTTATTTATTTAGTCAGCTAGTCAAATTTCGGATTGATGAAGAAAGATTGTTACCTAAATTAAAAACAAAACTAATTTAAGGCAATTTATTTATTTATTCATTCGTCCATTAAACAGGTAATTATTTTGCCCGTTACTTAACTTAATCCAATACAAGATTTATTTCAACCAAAAATCTAAAAATCTTTGAAATGACATAAATATACTTACAAAAAGCTTTTTGGTTCCCCTTCCCTTTAGAGATTCCTTTTCGTCGATCAATTTTGACCTTCTATCCAAGGTTTTTTTTGTGCTTATGGAAAACTGGGACACTTTATGCAAAACTAAGGGCCCTTTTATTAAAAAAACTGGCAAATGTTATTCGTTTTATTATTTTCTTTAATTTTGTAGGATTTAAATAAATTTAATGGAATGAATGGTTCTGACGTAGATAAGTATGATGGTTTGAAGTGATCATTTTTTAAATTATTATTTATTTAGAAACAACATATCATCATAAACTTATAACAGGTTTTTTTAACCCTAATATGTAAGTAGGTATATGTGAACGTAAAATATGTGTGTCCGTGACATCGTATAGATCATGAAATATGATATTCTGAAGTGGTCAAATATAAAAGTATTTTCATTAAATAAGCAAATTTATTTTCATTATTAGTTCAAGTTTTACTTGCTTACCTATTAATGTAATGTAAAGCTTTGAGTGATAAAAACAGAGCTGCCCACCTGCAGCAGCTCGCCCTCCGCTCCGCGCAATGCGCGAGTCCCGCAGTCTACGTGTTAAAATAAAAACCTACTTCAAGAAAATTTACATATTTTAATGTTATCAGAAGTACCAACCTACCTAATATTCCGGTTTTTCTTCCTGCCGCGCCGGTAGATTGCCTATCAGCCGGGTACAGCCTGCTTTCGCGTAGGTACACGCACTTTGATAAAACCTCTAACATCATGTTGGGAACATAACGAGCTTGTTGTGGTCCACGGTTATTGGAATTATTAGTGTGATCACTAAATCGCTCATGGGCGGCAGACGTGCCAGGATATTCAACTTTTATACAAAGAAGAGATTTTTAAGCCAGAGAATGTTTAACTTATTCTATGTACTAGATGGAGTGGATGCCTACAGCTAGGTAGTTAGTAGGTTAGTACAATTAACTAGACAGATATCCAACTTTTTTGAAACTATACGTACCTATAGGATGTGGATTTTACCTACCAAATTTTTTAATCCTAACATTGTAAATCTAAATTACAATTAGCCTAAAATGTCTCACTACTGGACAAAGACCTCCCTTAGCATGTTCTACTACTGGTCAAAGTACTGGTCCCCCAAACTCACCCCTCCAATATATCCAGTCATCTCATAAAATATGGTAAGAGTAAAAGTAACAATGCTATTTTTGACATATTGAGAATCCCCAGCCACCCAAACTCAGGGAACAGAATGCCTATATTTCATGGCTCTACTGCATAAGTACCTATTTACCTATTTAGTGTAGTTTAAGTAGGTAATTAAACTTGAACATTACTATTAGTAGAGCTCTATGTGAAGAGCTTGTTCGGGGAAGCATTACCACCATACCAATTTTTGCCGTGAAGCAGCGTTGCCGTGCTTTGTTTCATTTTGATGGGTGTGGGTGCTGGTAAAATAGGCTAAACGACTGAAATATTCTAATTAGTCCGTTATTTACATATCCAAAAAATATTGGACACGTATTTTTTTTTTGTCAATTAAACAAAAAATAACAAAGATATAGTGCGTTAAAGATCCGCGCAAAGTCACGTTACAGTACATTTTTTACCTAAGCGTGACGTCACGAGCCCCCACCCCCAAACTTTCACGTTCTTTATCTCCGTCAATTTCTATTGATTCGATAAATACAAAAATACGTGTCCAGTATTTTTTGTTGATCTAACTGACGGACATTAGTCCGTCAGTTTAAAAATAATAATTCTAATTATAGAATTATTATTTTTAAACCCAGACGTCATGCCTATTACATGCACATCAGGCTTATCATCTTCATACCTGAAGTTGAGAACGCAGAGCTTTGCATCGTAGGGCAAACCAAACGTTCCAAACATGAGAGACCTAGGATACAATGCTTTGTTATGGGTCGTGGTTGTAAACATCAGGTGAAGATGATCCATGTGCTTATTCCATTCTTTATGTAATAATGAAAATAGATCACAACAATATAAGCTAGCAATGACAAGTTACAAGCCTCTTTTATATCCTTTTCCCTTAGTTTTACGACATGGTGTACGCGGAATCACTGATGATGCTGAGGCCTGAATTGCCCTACTGTATAATAAGTATCTACCTATATTAAAAACGCGAAACAGTTTTTCTTCTTCTTAAAAAAACATCTGAAAGGTTGTTTATTCCTGCCAATTTTTTTTCTCTAAACATTTATTTGTTTGAGCCTCGCATTAAAACACTCCAACCCAGGAAGACGTGTATACGTTAACCCTCAATGGCGCCTTGAGATTTCAGCAATTCAAAGTCAAATATTTGCATTTATGTTGTACAAAAGTTCTTAATTTGTTAGTACGGCTTCGACATGAGCTCAGCAAGGGCACGGCAATTTAAACTAGTCGTATCTACTGAAGTTCCGTCCTATTCATAACAGTTCTAAGTATAAACCTCAGTTATCTAAAACGGCGTTAAAATAATATGTCACCTATTTTTATTTACATTTAAATGACAGCTACAAGCTTATTTTATTGAGCTTAATAAAATGGCATTTGGTTATGAATAAGGGGGAACTTATTACTACTGCATAGGTAGGAACTTACCTTCTTCTTAGAAGATAAGTTATTGTTATGAGCCGAGAGCCGAGACAATATACTTAAGATTGAAATTTAAGTAATACACCTGGTAAAAGTTACAAGTCTTAATTTTTCTCTCGCTAATAAAAAGTATTAAACATAAAAGTACTTCAAAACAATATTATAATGACGAATTGAGCAGTCATGTTTCGGACCAAACTTTATTTAAGAACACCTTGTACTTTACCACATCAAACAATAAAGAATATGAATATGAATATGAAAAAGTCTAATAATGACAAAAGTCCAATGAAACATATACTTGTTTACTAATGAACAATTATTTTCTTGTTTCAGCGTCCTGAAAACCTGGAATCCCCGTTGCCTGCCCCGCGGGACGCAAAGCATATTGTTTACAATATGAATGATCAGGTAATTTTGTCGATTATGTTTTTATGAGCCTCATAAATGATCTAAGTAAATAAAATTATGTAAACCAAGTACTTTTTAAAAGCTTTTATTCAGCTTGCATTGTAACTATGTATGTGCGGGTTGAATCTTGCAACTCAATTTTGAAGCAGATATCTTCAACCGATTGAGCTGAAATTTTGAATACACGTTTAGTTTGGGTGACAATGCATGCTAAGCTGTTTGACGTCATTCTAAATTCCACATAGCGGAGCACCCAAGATAAGTTGCATTTTACCTCGGATGACATCTTACTACTCAATTTTGAAGCAGATATCTTCAACCGATTGAGCAGAAATTTTGTACACACGTTTAGTTTGGATGACAATGCATGGTAAGCTATGTGACGTCATTCTAAATCAAACATGGCGGAGTACCCAAGATAGCGGACTAGTTATTTTTTATGTATCAAATGAAAGGGTTTGCTGAGAAGAATACGAAAAATAAAATGACTCACTCTAAATCCAATATGTTGGACGGCCCAAAATGGTGAACTAGTTATTTTTTGTGCACTCTCATGATACGGGTAAGTATCAAATGAAAGGGTTTGCTGAGAAGAATACGAAAAACTAAATGTCTTCACTCTAAATCCAATATGGCGGACCGTCCAAGATGGCCGCTGATGACATAGTCCTACTGGCGGAGTCGGAACGGAGTCGCTGGAGGAGCAACAAATGCTGGACGGCCTAGCATCAGCCTCGCGAAAGATAGGTCTCGGCATAAATTTGGACAAGAACAAAGTCATGGTCAATGACCGAATTGATCCGAGTCCTGTCTTTCGCGAGGCTGATGCTAGGCCGTCCAGCATTTGTTGCTCCTCCAGCGACTCCGTTAATGGGCACCTTCTTGAAGTTGTTTCGGAGTATACACACCTCGGGCAGATATTGCAGTTGGGTAGAAACAACTTCAAGAAGGAGGCCAAGAGGAGGATTCAGCTGGATTGGGCAGCATTTGGAAAACTACGTCGAGTTTTCTTTTTACCCATACCGCAATGTTTGAAAACGAAAGTTTTCAATCAGTGCGTCCTACCCGTCATGACATTCGGAGCCGAAACGTGGACACATACAGTACGGCTAGTCCACCAGTTTAAAGTTGCTCAGCGAGCTATGCTCGGAGTTTCTCTGAAGGATAAAATCCGTAACGAGTATATCCAGCATAGGATTAAAGTTGTCGACATAGCTCAGAGAATTAGCAAGCTGAAATGGCAGTGGGCTGGCCATATCTGCCGAAGAACTGATACTGAACGAGTTATTGAGTGGAGACCGTGGCTCGGAAAACGTAGTGTAGGACGCCCTCCGGCCGGGTGGACAGATCTGCGAAATGGTGCTGGTAGAAGCTGGATGCGTCGAGCTCAGGACAGGGCGCAATGCGCTCTTTAGGGGAGGCCTATGTCCAGCAGTGGACTGCTATAGGCTGATGATGATGATGAGGATGATGTCCAATATGGGGAACTTGTTAATTTTTGTAATATGGGTATCAAATTGTAGGGTTTGCTGAGACGAATAGGAAGAAATTGACGTTTGCGTTCAACCCTTCGTCTCCTTAATGAATAACTTATAGACTGTACTAGATTAACAGGCAAACTACCAGTCAACAATGACGCTTGAAATTAAATTAAAGATAATGATAAATTTAGAAACAATATAACACACTAATAACTAAAAAATAAATTAGTGGTAAAACACTTTTAAAAACAAGCTTTTATTAAAAGCTCTTAAAAGAAAGAAATAAACTTGAAATTTAATCAAACCCATCAATTTATAACATTACACAATTTATATGATATAAAAGCTTGTTGCGAGATTTACTTGTGCGTATTGAAATACAAGTATACAATAATTATGTAACTTGATCTTGATCTATGTATAAATCTATGAAGAAGTATCTATTCTATAAAATAGGTAAATACTTCTATACATACATGTAAATCTCGCGACAAGCTTTTATATCATCATCATCATCATCATCATCATCAGCCTATAGCAGTCCACTGCTGGACATAGGCCTCCCCTAATGAGCGCCATTGCGCCCTGTCCTGAGCTCGACGCATCCAGCTTCTACCAGCAGCCTTTCGCAGATCGTCACCCCACCTGGCCGGAGGGCGTCAATTATATCATATAAATTGTGTAATGTTATAAATTGATGGATTTTTTCTTTTAAGAGCTTTTATTAAAAGCTTGTTTTTGAAAGTGTTTCTACCAATAATATATTAGTTACCTATATCAAATAAACAACTACCAAGTATGTTTTCCTATACTTAGGAAAAAAACTTGCTCGCGTGAGAACTAATTGCACCAGTAACTCAATTATAATATAAATTACACTAATTGGGTATAATATAAATTAGTGTGAGCCAAAACCGATACAATTATTCAATAAATAAATAATATGGATACCTATTACACTGGCAAGTAAGAATTTAAAAATGTAAAGAAAACAGTAACTATATACCCTCGAGAGCAATGAATCCGGGTCACTCAAAGAATCCAAAAAATCTCGGAAAGTAAGAATGCTAGGTTAATGCAATAAATTGTATTTAATAGACAATTTAATACTCCTTAAATGAAAGTTAAAAAAATATGAGTCACCATACATTTTATTTACACAAAATTACATAAAGAAAAAAAACTGCTGATCTCTCCTTAAAACAAAAATAGGAAACATGAAATTTTTGAACTTTATGACGATTTTCTTGAATTTCAATACTTCGTATTACCTCCTCGTGCTTCCATTACTGCGTTTACGCGGTTTGGCATGCTGTACACCAAGTTCCTTATACGATTTTGGGGAATATTCTCCCATTCCTCTGTGAGAGCAATTTTGAGCTCAGGAAGCGTGATTGGGGGAGGGTTTCGTTGTTTTACGCATCTCCCTAGCTCGTCCCAAGCATGCTCGATCGGGTTGATATCCGGGCTGCGCGCTGGCCACTCCATACAAGTAATGTTCATCTCTTGAAGGTAGTCATTCACAATCCTACCTGTATGAGGTCGGGCATTGTCATGCATAAATATAGCATCCTCACCCAAATTGACCATAAATGGACCAACGTGTTCGTTGAGGATTTCTTCCACATATCTTACGCTAGTTAAAGAGCCGTTTTCTATGATCACCAGCTCTGTGCGACTTTCAGAGGAAATTCCGGCCCACACAAGTACAGACCCACCACCGTAGGCTACTTTTTCTTCGATGCATGCTTGCTTGAATCTTTCCCCTGGTCTTCTATACACTCTGTGTCTTCCATCGTGCTTGTAGAGCATAAATTTTGATTCGTCGGAGAACATAACTTTCGACCAATCTTCAATACTCCAATTTACGTGGTTCTGGGCATATCTTAGTCTTGAAATACGATGGCCACGCTCCAGTTTAGGGCCGTTTGCAGGTCTAAGGGGTTTTAAGTTAGATTCAGCAAGCCGACGTCTTACTGTCCATGCACTTGGGTTACTTCCTCCGAGGCGTCGAAACTGATTTGTGAGTTCAGTTCCTGTGAGAAAGCGATTTCGAAGCATGGTGTTCACCAAGTATCGGTCTTCTCGTGCTGTGGTACACCTAGTTCTGCCCGTTCCTGGTCTGCGTAGGTTAGAACCAGTTTCTTCGTAACGTCGGAGAACTCTTTGTACTGTTGACAGCGACACACCGACAGTCCTGGCTGTATCGCGCTGACTCCGGCCGGTTTCCACCAATGTAAGTATTCTGGTGCATTCTTCAAGTGTAAGCGACATGATTTCAGCTTGAATAATGAATATTAAGCACTATCAACCTGGTTTATGTACCAACATAAATGACAGATTACAAACAAAAGCAAAAACAAATCCTGTAATTTCGTAGTTCCATCTTCGACAGTGTTCCCTTTTCAAATTTGATTTTTTTATGATATAACTTTACAATAACTAAGAAGTTTTAATACTTTCATTTAAGGAGTATTAAATTGTCTATTAAATACAATTTATTGCATTAACCTAGCATTCTTACTTTCCGAGAGTTTTTGGATTCTTTGAGTGACCCGGATTCATTGCTCTCGAGTGTATTTGCATTGATTTAGAGATTTTATGCGACACACAATCTCTTACTTGACGGGCTAATTAAATAAAGATATCTTAAATTAAACGATAACAAAGTACTTACTCTGGGTCTATGACATTAAAATACATTAAATAGAAAACAAAAAATGAAGCTCGATAGAATAACACAATAACAGTGAAAACTCATTACTAATAACATTGTTCAAGAAGTTTTTGTGCCTATCTTATTGTTCCAACTTTCTTTAGGGCGTACAGGTGTGTCTTCTATTATAGTTGGGTAAACGTTCATTCTGGAGCAGTTAAATAGTCATTTCTTTGTACCTTGTACCTACTGTAGGTACAAAAAAAGAAATGACAATTTAGATTTAACGCAAGGCCATCAAAAATCAAAATCCAACCATTATCCTAAACCTGGTTCATCGTTATTGCTCATAGAGCAGACTAGCATGACTCGATCGTCTACAATCAAAGCTCTGTAAAATCAAATCTTCAAACCTTCCATGGACAATAACATGGCTCGAGTTTCCACAATCAATTATTAATACCAGTCCATTATAACATGACGTGCCCCTCCAAAGCGACTGTTCGTAGATCTTTGGAGACCACCTACGATAGCATGGCTTGTATTTCTACAATCACTGTTCGTAGCCCCTTATGGACCGTCTACGATAGTACCTAATACCTATGACCCGCCTCTACACAGTCACTGTTTGTAAGAAGACTTTAGTAATAGCGATTGTGGAGGGTAAAATCTATGCTCGCAGATCGTTGTAGATCGTCTACGATAACATGGCCTGCACCTCCACAGTGACTGTTTCTAATTCCATTGTCACTGCTCGTAGACCTTTGTAAACTGTCCACGATAGTATAGCTTGACCATGCATTGTCTCTAGCCGACTATTCGTAGCCTTTTGTAGATCATTTACGAAAGCACGGCTTGACCCGTCTCTCAACCGTCACTGCTCGTAGACCTTTATAAATAATATGTCAGCGCGGTTCGTCTATCCACAGCTCCACAGTCACTGCTTGAAGAACTTTGTAGATCATCTACGATAGCGTGACGTGTCCCCCATAGTTACTACTTGTAGAACTTCGCAAGTCTTCTACGATAGCTTATTTGATCCTAAAAAGCCATTATGTACTGTAGGTAGATTTTTTACAGACCGTCTGTTTATAGCCCATCCATCAATACTCAATACTCAATACCAGCACTGGCTCTAAAATCCCCACCATTCTTCGACCTCTAAGTAATAACCACAGAACTCACTCCTATCGGTACTATACTATCTGAATCTATGTATTCTACTTAGCATGTCTGCGCAAAAAATAATACTTCCCGTTTTAAACATAATATTCCACAAACTATCTAGTTTGATGGTTGTTAGTGAAAGTTCTACGACCCCAGACAGATTACGCACAGTCCAGACTACTTCAAACTTATACATAGACAGCACGGTACACTGATGTCCTGGCTTAATTTAAAATAAGAACATAAGTAATCCCCTAATACTAATACTTAATTTGTGTTAGATTATTAGAAAAATAAAATTATATTAGAACATTAGACAGAGCCTGACAGAGTCAATGTACCTACCAACCTACTCAAGTTAAACTAGACACTAAGCTATACCAGTGTAATTTAGGACAATCAAGTATGAATATATTAATATGAATATGAACAATAAGTTACCTATCTAACATAATCCTAGTCCTAACTACCTGCCTAACATAAAAAATGCGAAAGTGAATAGATCCGGTCATCATGACATTTAGCATACACATTATCATGGGTACAGAAATCGTCAAAAAAGGCCACAGGGTACCTTTTATCCAGAAAAAAAATTGATCCCTTTATCAAACAAAACATTTGACAAACTCTACAAAAACGCGAGCGAAGCAGCGATCAACAGCTAGAGCTCCAGCTATAAATTTGTGAACCGCTTTAGTAACTTACGTAAACCGTATTTTTTCAGACATTCCATACACCATCATTTGGCGACGAAGAATTTGACATACCGTTGATGCACGGCCAGCATGCTACTGCGGCCAGCGTGCAAAACTCTCACATACAATACGCACAGTTGCACCACTCAGCTCCGCAGGTAAATAAGAATTCTTCATTTTAGGATCTTAGATAAGTTATGATCATGCAAGGTACAGCAGGGTTTAGTAAATATCATGCATGTAGGTACCGTAATTCACATCAAATAGTTTATTATTAATATTCATTTAATTATGGCCAAGAGGTGCGCGGCAGACCGCCCCTGCTCGATGGTCGGGGGACATTGTAAAAGCAATAGGAGAGCAGTGGATCTGGCTAGCACAACATCGCCAAGAGTGGCGTTAAAGAGAAGGGGCCTCTAGGTACTCCGCAGTGGGTGTTACCGGCTGAATAGATAGATAGATAGATAGATTCATTTAAGAAACCTACTTAGCAACTTATGAGTTCTAGACAATCACATTTTGTAAAGCTACCACAGTAGCATAATTAAATTTTTTTTGCTGCTTCCTACCTTCTTCGGGCCTATTAAATTTGTTAACTAATCTAGGTGCAATAATCACATGTTACAGTATTTGGTTGCAAACCTCATTTTTCATAATATTTATTGTTTTATGCATTGAGATAAATAAACTAATACTTTTATGTGGTATGAAGGTAAGTAGGTATGTAGGCATTTTGATCCTTTATAATAATGAGGTCCGCCACATGAGCCCCTTAAACGCCTATAACTAAGGTCTAGTCGATACCTAGATACTTTAAGTATTTATAAATTCTAACGAAATTCTTCTTTCTTATTAAACTTACCGACCAGCAATCATTCAACAACGAAATATCTACCAGGTATCTACCCCGCGTGCTTTCTAAAGCAAATTAAACTGGCAAGTTACAGAACGTTGCCCCAGTTTTTAGATTGGTTTTTATTAAAATTGAATTGCCTATCGATGGATTCCGTTCTATATTTTACGAGCGACAGGGTTGGCATGAATCAGATAAATGTTGTTCAGCCCTGAAATCGAAATAGACGATAGTGACAACAAATTTTCATGGAAAATGCCGTTGAGTAGGCCTGGTACAGGTAGGTACCTACTATATTTTTCTATACCTACTTATTTATTAGGTACGTTGGTTTGTCTGTACCTAAATAGATATCTTTCCTACTATTCTACTAAGCCTACCTACCTTCTTATCCTCTTTTGAACCGTAAATATTATTCTAATAAAGAAAGTAGGTATATTAATAAACAATAATTTAAAATACAAAAAACCTACTTCAAAAACATTTATTGAAAAACAAAGGCTGCAAAACTAAAAAAAAGTAATTGCTTATTTTTTAATAGCCGCCCACGCAATAGTTACCTACCTTAGTGTGCCTGGGTACAGCTAGCGGCATGTAAGTCTAGCGCTGAACGAAACGTCTACGCATGGGTCTCTCACACTCTCGCCTCTAGCTCCCGATGCCTTACTTTTGACTTCTGCGCATTACCGATCAGTGCTAGAGTTTCGTGCCGCTACTTGTAGGAGCGTTGCGTGGAGGGTAGGCATCTTTTTTTACGGTTATGACGTAGCCGAAGCCGCGATCAAAAGCTGGTAACGTATAGATTGATTAGGTACTACTTACAGGCATTATATTAGAGAGGCGTTATTTAAATGCATTCAGTTTAGTAAAAATATTTAACAAGATGGGTATGATGTACTCATGAATATTAGTGGAACAGGTAATTACTTACATATGTGTAGGAAAAATATGATTTCCACACTACTTAATTTGAAGCAAAAATGCAAAAAGAATGCCTGTAAGAAGTGGAGGGGTTGTGTTTGGGTAAATGCCGGTAAATCGCCTAAATGAGTGTTGCCACCGTGGTCTTCGAAAAAGGGCATTTTGAAGAAAGGGCTAGTTAAAGCTAATTTTGTCATGAAAGGGGCAAAAAATCGGAGTCTTAACCAAAATCTTCCAAAATTATATAGGTACCATGCAATAATTTGGCTTTTATTTCTTTCCCTGATCTTGTTTTATATGTTGTTCTTATTGCTGGCTCTTGTGTTATAGTTTTGCTCTTGATTTAATTTATTTATTTCATTGTCATTTTTGGTCTCATCCAGGGATATAGCTAATTTTGTAATTAAAAGAGATTATGAGTGTGACTGACGAAATCTGTGCTATGTGGCGCGCATTATTTAATAATTTGATAAGCACAGTGCAAATTTTCTAAGTTTTGTATCGCAATACGAAAAGGACTAGACAGCTCTTTCCGGTCTAAATCATCAAAAAACGAGTTCACCAGTCACCTACGGTAAAAAGTGCTAGATCTAGCCCGAAAGCGGCTAAGGTGGCAACGCTAAAAGTGCAGCTTACCGCCAGAGTTCGTAACATAATAAATACTGCAAATCTCTTCTTTGGATAGGAACTTTCTTACTTACAGGATTCTACGCTGTTCTACGTACTGAACCTTTGTAGCAAATATATTTTTATCCACAGACTCAACGTCCGACGCTTTTTTGTTTTTATTCCATATGTTGTCGAACTTTAACCTCCAATGACCCAAAGAAACAAAATTAGGATTCCCTTAGCCCCCCTCAATGTATACCTCAGTCTAGGCGCAGAGGCCACAAATAAAAGAAGAATCAAAGTCAAAGTCTTCTTCTTTTTATTTATTTATGGCCTCTGTGGTATAGCGTCCACAACTTTAACAATGTAGTATTATCAATGTAGTATTGTTTTCATAGACTGACTTTGACTTTGATTTTTTTCAAAGCTTTGACAATAACAATAATTTATCTTCGTTTATTTAACTTTGTATTTAATTTTATGTTCTGTGCTGGACATCAATTAAATATTTAGTATAGGTATATAATTCTGGAGATAAAAACCCCGTACAGTACAGTGATGCCCCCGAACTAAACTCCAATCAAATGTCATGTCTTGGAGAAGTCTGTACTCTGTGCTCGTAGCAGATGCCATTCAAAAAGAAGAAGAAGGAAAACGCAGCCAGCACATGCGTTAGCATCCTAGTAGTCTGTGGCCAGCACCATAGCCAGAGCGTTGCCGGCTTGGACTTTTTGGTCCGTTCTCGGACTTTTTCGGGTCTCAGCAGACTTTTTTCGGATCATGAGGTCTTTCGGACTTCTTTGGACTTTTTTACCTTCGTTACATTTTTGTACCTACTTTACGAAAATGTAATTTTAACTACTAAAAAAAAAATGCGGCTCGCTCCACTCATCGGTTTTGCATATATCCTGGTTGTTACCTGGCCTACCTAATACCGCCCTTATGATCTGGGATCATCTTTCATGATAATAAATTTGCTTGCTCCGCTCGCCATCTACATTTCAAGCTTATTTAAACATTGCTGATCTTACATTTAGGGCTCCTGTTTATTGCAGTCTTAAAAAGTTGAACAGCTTGCTCCGCTTTCCAGCTACATTTCCACCTTGTTTTGAGGTCGCAAACTCTGTGCTTCTTATGAAAAACTCCTGTACGACGTAGTTAAAAAAAATGCGCTCCCTGACTACTTTGATGTCGGAAACTCAGAAATTTACGGCTCGCTCTGCTCGCCTTCTTTATTTCTATCTTGTTTTAACATTGCTTATTCAATGTTTTACATTCAGCTCTCCTGTTTGTTGTTTACTTCTAATCACGCACTTCTGTATGTTAAATTTTAAAAAAATAGCGGCACTCTGCGCACTCTGACTACATAACTAAATTGTTTTGATGTCGGAAACTCAATTAGAAAACTCTTGTTTGTCTTTTTCTTTATCCTCGCTCTTTCCCGTTACTCGGGGTCAGCTTTCCTAATCATGCGGCGCCAAGTATTCCGCTGTTTTGTGTCATCTTTTGTAAGGCCAAGGATTTTCATCTCCTTAAGGACATTCGTTATTTAAGTGGTCCTCAGACCTCAGTCTTCCTCTTTCCCTTTTATTTGTGGCAATGGAAAGGATTTTTTTCATGACGTGATCTTCTGGTCTTCAGGCCTTATTTAAAGCTCAATGTATCATCATAACCTCAGGGGCATATTTACCCTAGGGCCAAGAGGGCCATGGCTCGAGCCGGCAGGCTTCGAGTGGCGCTCAGCTTTATGCGCCTTTTCCTTTTTGAATACTTATCAATCAGTCAGTGGTTACAAATGATTTTGTCATAACAATTAGTTTGAAACTTCTTTTTTAATTCGTAGTTTTGTCTTAGTTTACTGCAGTGCCGTAAAATGGGCGGTCCCACCGGTGCCTAGGCACAGGGGCAGACTCTAGGGGGCACAGAAATGACCAAGTTTTTGGTCATACATGGTAGTATTCAGCAATCATTATAAGGTTGATATCCAGATAAACAATGCAGTTTTCTTTTCTAGGGGGCGCAAAAATTACCAAGACTAGAACCAAGTTTCAGGTCATGCTTGGTTGTGTTAATTGATTTGTGAATTGATAATCATAACTAATAATTGGTTGAATTTAAGATTTAAATCGATAGTTTGCTTTTTCATATTTTGTATGCACACCTTTGCTAGAAAAATTTTGGGGCTCGCTCCGCTCGCCAATTTTGATGTCTGCTTTTTCTAAATAGCACATAACAACGCACTTAAATATTGACCAATAAGGTTGTTATGAGCAGAACTACCGTAAACCGTTCTGAAAAGTTTACAACAATGACGAACTAGAACACATAATAAAAAAATCGCGGCTCGATCCGCTCGCCAACTTCGTTTCTCTTGCAATTGTTGCAGTTGCCTAGGTGTGGGAAAATTGCCATCATTTTCATTATCTTGTTTCTATTGAACAATAAAAATTTCGCGGCTCGCTAGGCTCACCGATTTTGCTGCTTTTGTTTCTGTGAGGAATGCAAAGCACTGAGAAATCAACTTTACCTAGCTTAGAAAAAGATACCTACTGTTCCCGAGGAATAAAAGTTATTTTCAACTTTTAATGCGAGCGAAGTCGCGGTTTAAAGCTTATATTATATGGTTATATAGAAATATGGTAATCAGGGCCTGATAATGAGGCAGGAAAGAGAAATTTAGAGTTTTTGGGGGTTGTTTTTGGATATACATATTGAAATTACAAAACGGATTATATTGTCATATTGCGGACTATTTTGACCTTCAATTCGGATCTTTTCGTGTTTAACTGTCGGCAACACTAAGCCAGCAAAACAAACATTTTTCTTTGCATTTCTTTCTCGATTCATTCATTTCATTTCCTTTCTTTGTACTCACATGTTTATTTCTTTCTACTATTTCCATTCTTCCTCTTCACTTACCCTTTCCTTATTTACCCTTTAACAAAAAAGCGCCCTAGCGGCGCTAAGGACAGTATTTTAATTTGTAAGTGCTATCATTTTTGACCGTGTTGTTTTCATGAAAGTGACAACGATAAACGTGAGAAATTGTTCACCAGGTTGGCATGATGAACCCTGCTCAGGATGGCCTGGCACCGCCTGGCGGCGCACCCTCCTACCAGCAACCTTTGTACTTGCAAGAGCCACACACACCTGTTACAACCCATGGGTAAGTTTTTAAACAGTATTTATTTTATCAATGAACCAAATTGTGTCCTACAATCATTTGTTATTTCAGTGGTGCCGGAGCCCCAGCAGGCAATTACATAATTCAACAACAACCTGGAGGCCAACAAAGGCTACTGATGATGCAGCCAAGCCAGGTGATGAGTGGGCCGCCTACTCCGAACACTCCCACACAGCCATCAGCACCCGTGTATGGCTCACCTCAAAGGGCATCTCCTCCTGGCACTACCAGTGATGACTCTGATGATAGTGTACCTTCTCATCATTCGCAGGTTTGATTAATTTACCTTACTTTTAAAGTAGAGAGAAATAATATAACATTGAAGGATCTCAAAACCATTCTTTAATAAGAAGTGTTTACTATGTTCATATAATTTAACTTGCTGGTTCGGAATGCGCACATATTTCTGCCTGGATACTTTACACCACAGTATACTTGGAATTTATATCATATTATTTGTCCCTGGACACTATGTCGCCATCTCAATGCTCAAGTATGGGGGCGTCCATTAATTACGTGAGGCATATAATTGGGGGAGGGGGTCGAGCCAAATCTCACCAAATCTCAGGTGAGGGAGAAGGGACGTCCCGGCAAATATAATGTAATTTTTTTTCCTCAAGAAAAAGAAATTAAACCGTGTCAATTCCAAAGCCGCGGGCAGTGCTAGTTTATAATATTAGTGTGATATGAGATATTTATTTGCATTAATAGTGTAATTTGATGTAATAATTTTAATGTAGCACTTTATTTTTAAAATCTTGCTTATTTTTGCACATTTTTGTGCTGCGACGAAGGGCTACATAGTATCAAATTTGACTTGTCGAAGTGCTTATTTAGTAAGTTTAAATAAATAAATATAATGACCGCGACTCATGACACCTGTATAACTTTTAGCTTTAGAGACACACTTGATAGGAATTGGTCATTCCCTCGCCTCGGTATACAGTGTAGGTACATCATTTTCTTTTGTTTTCACTGTAATTACTCCTATGTTCTAGGAATCTTGCAAAATGCTCGAGCAAAATCTCACGACATCTCACCAAGGGGTCGAAAAATCGCCAAATTCAACTCACATAACTAATGGACGCCCCCTTTACTGTGTTTTATAGTGTTTTGCGCATGCAGAGTCTAAGGTCTGACTGTCATATTATGTCAAAAAGAAGCATGCATTATAAAATATATAAGATCACATGTCTTAAGATAAATGTAACTTTCCCATTCATTAATACATTAAACATGATTAGTACAATATAGTTGCCTAGTTTGTTTGTATGATGCATGTATCTATTTGATTTGTATATCATAAATATAGTTCACTGGCACTCAAAACAATCATTATTTTATTGTATGTAATCAGTATAATCAATAACATAGTAATTATAAAATGACTAAGTATATAAAATCTAATGAATTGGTTGTTTGTTGGTAGTTGCCTGGTGATGCGGAAAGCCTTCTGCCTATCCATTATTGCTCAGCGACCCGGCAGCAACAAACTACGCTTCATCAGGTACCTATAGGCAAATTTTATCACTTCTGTTGCTTTTGTTTTACTGAAATTATTTACACATTCCTACATTTGTTTTGCCAATGAACTATATTTTCAATTTCTGTAGATATTGCTATTTAGTTTTACTATCTATCACTAATACATAATTTGACTTGTGCAGATAAATGTTGGGAACATGGCTGTAAAAAGATCTTCCCCGGAACCAATGGATAATGGAATTAATAGAGGTCAAATGCAGAAAAAACCAAAGGTTCAGAAAAAGAAGAAAAAACGAGACCCTAATGAGCCACAAAAGTAAGTAAACAAAACACACCTGTGACAAACCATACAAAAATTTTGATTTTTAATGTGTTAGATAGGAATACAAAAGAATAATATTTATTTAAGTAATCATGTTTATTTATAATCCAGGCCTGTATCAGCATATGCCTTATTCTTCCGGGACACACAAGCAGCGATCAAGGGACAAAACCCTAATGCAAGTTTTGGAGAGGTCTCAAAGATTGTGGCATCAATGTGGGATGGGCTGGACTCTGAACACAAAAGTGTAAGAATTTCTATTATTTAATTAATTCGATGTCATTTTGAGTCTGATCAAAAATAACAGCAAATATAAGAGCTATTCCAGATTGGACGATTTACGCGCAAATTTAGTTGCGCATTGCCAATCATATGGACGTACATCCAAGGAGTTTTTATTCAAGTTATGGAGTGTGCCATTTGAACAAAAATTTGTGCCTGATTTTACTCAATAAGAATGCCCCAAGGGGGGTTGTGTTGAAATATATTTTCCCGAATGCTTGGAGAAATTACTAATGGTAACTGAAATGTCATCTTCAATGCAGGTTTACAAACAAAAAACTGAGGTGGCCAAGAAGGAGTATCTCAAAGCACTTGCTGCCTACAGAGCAAGTCTTGTTTCAAAGGTAAATAAAAAATTTAATTATGTCTATATTTATTTTTCTATGTTGCACTTTCTTCTGTTGAACAAGCGTAATTAACTCCTCAATGTAACTTATATCGTATTCTACAAGATTCCACCCCTACCAATACCATGTACCATTCTCTGTTCTGTGACCATGTTACGAAAAGTTTATACAAAACGGATAGAATTCTCTATCTACTATGTCTAGGCTAAAGAGTTTGGATTTTATAAACTAAAGGAGAATGCCGAGAACCAGTACCAATTGTGTCAAAACCAAATGTATCCTATAAGATGTATTATATTTTATGAGTGACATTAACATATTCTTCAGTTTTACACATCGACGGGATTAATAATCAAGTAAAAAAATAATTTGTTGATTTGGTTTCCGCCGCACGCCACCATTAGACTGCAACAACCATCGTTACTATGGCAACAACCCTCATTTTTAATTATTTTGACAGTAGAATCGACTAAAAACCTATTGGTTTGGTTTTGACGCACTCACTAATCTTGGTACCGAACCGGGCGCCATACATCAGACAGCATTGTCCTTTAAGGTCTAGACTAGAGTTAAGAGTACTATCATCATCATCTACCTATCAAAACTCCCAGACCCGTGTAGAACTTATTTAAATTATCTTCAGCTAGAAACCCGCCACCCATTTAGCATGCATGCATGCATTCGCAACCATGCTGCCATCTACATTTTGTGTCAATAAGCTTTTTAGTTCGGATAAATAATTACAAGATGGCGCTGTATGTAGCATTTGTAGTTTTACCCTTTTTGACCTTCGGATAGCAAGCAAGCAAGCTCGGCTCTAGCTTGTTTGCCTGACATGAATGATTGACTTTGTCATACAAAAATAAAGCAAAGAAAAGCTTTAGCTTCATTCAAAGCTCTTTGTGTTTTGTTCTATACATTTTATCAGTATCCATAGCTTTTTCTTGTTATAATCATTTGTCCTCGTAATATAATTAGCAGGTTTGTATGATTACTTCACTTGGAAAGTTGGGAAGCTATTCGAAAGCTTTGTGTTTGAGGTTAGGACTGCCGTCTATTTATAAACAAAGAAAACAAACAGGCCGATGTATTGCAAAATGTGCGGAGCAGTCCGCTGCAGCTTTGAGTTTGCGTACAGTCGAGTACCTTTCATCATAGTGTTTTAGTACGTTCTTAGATTTAACATTTTTCTTATTTTTATGTTATTTATTTCATAACCTTTCACTCACATAGAAAACTTCAATAAAAGCGCTTAGTGTTGCGCTTTAGTTCAAGTAGCAGTAAATGTCGTGTTGATAGCGTCCTCCTCAATGCTCCTCAAACAGTAATGCTTATGATTGTCTTATTTTAACTTTAGGGAGGGGAACAAGAGAACCAAGCCATGTACAATCATACCAACAGTGCCAACCCGCCTTACGGAAACTATTACCAAGGCCAAACCTATGGCAATGGGCATTCCCCACAAGGGTACACAGGCAACCCTCCGCAAGGTTATTCACCGCAGACATACCCTGGTGGACAACCGCAGACCCCATACGCTGGACAAACTCCGCAGGGTTACCCTCCCAATGCACAACAACCACCACAGAGCTATCAAGGGAATATGCCAATAAATGCACAGACATACCAGGTAAATATAAACTAGTAAGTATGCCCTCCGGCCAGGTGGAGTGACGATCTGCGAAAGGCTGCTGGTAGAAGCTGGATGCGTCGTGCTCAGGACAGGGCGCAATGGTGCTCATTAGGGGAGGCCTATGTCCAGCAGTGGACTGCTATATGCTGATGATGATGATGATGATGATGGATGGTTAGGTCTACTTGTTTTGTGCAGTATACTCACCATTTTACTTGTGCCTGAAAATCCATGTCGGTGTATATCTTTGACAGAGTAAAGTGAGACAATTTAGACTCTGTTTGCATGTTTTATTCAGATGAAAAAAAGCAGGCCAAGTAGCTATTTGTAGCTATTTGTACATTTCTACATTGTAGAAGTGCCATGGCTTTCCATTCAATGGTTACACCATACTATTATTTCAAAATTATTGCTGTTTATATAATTGAGACAAACTATTTATTATAAAAACACTACTAAACACAAAATTTTAATTTTATATGAATTCTTTTCTAGGGAGTACCTGGGCAATCGCCTCAAAGCTACCAGGTCAATCCAAATACATCTCCTCAGAACTGCCAACCGAACATAGCGCAGTCGCCGAGAAACTACCAGCCCACTCAATCTCCTAACGGCTACACCGCTGGCACGGCCATGTCTCCTCCGGGGTACAGGCAGGTGCAGCCTCAGTCGCCCCCCATGAATTCAATACACACGCCTGTGCAATATCATCCCCAACAGGTAACATGATCCAAACATACATTTATACAAAACTCTTACTGCCTTATTTATATTCAAATGTCATTTTATAAAGATCATAAAGTAAGCTTGTCTCTATCATTTAAATGTAAATAAAAAGAGGTGACATGATATTTTAACGCCATTTTAACTATCTAAGGTTTATAGATGGTTATGGATGGTTACAATGTAATTAAAAAAAATATCAGTATTGATGAAACCAAGTCTACCACAGTGTTCCAAATGTTCCAATGGGAAAAAATAAAGAAATGATGAATGAATGGTGCATACTATCACACAGCATCATGTAGCCCCGAACTATGCAAAGCTTTAATTATGGGAATCACATGACTGAGGGCTTACCACAGGTTTTTATAGTTTACGAAAACTTATAAGTTTCGGTATCTTTCCATACATTTTCAGTACAGCGCCTCTAGGGAAACGTGCATGAACTACGAAAATGTATGGAAAGATACCGAAACTTATAAAGTTTTCGTAAACTATAAAAACCTGTGGTAAGCCCTCAGATATCCATATGCTTTTTTTTTGTAAATACATCCATATTATACATAGAAAACACTCGAACTCGCGGCGGGAATCGAACCCGCAACCTGCGTTTCAGGCGGACCTACGCCCACTACGCCACAGAGGTCGTCAGGTCACTGCAGTAACTTTATCAAGAGTCTCATACATTGTTGTGACAATTATGGTAACCTGTAATACAGGTTTTTCAAACCTAACTCAGGCACTGCAATCTCTGACCAAACACCAAGGTTAACATTACCTAGAACCATTTGTGTGTAAGAGAAAAATAAATTATTTATTATTATTATCTAATAATAATATTCGAATGTTCAACTTCTTAGACATCATCAACCTAGTCTAACCAGTCCACTACCATAGGCCTCCCCTAATGAACGCCATTGCGCCCTGGCCTCAGCTCGACGCATCCAGCCAATTAATATTTTACTGTAAATTATGTTGTCTGAGTAGTTTGCTTTTTTTTCTGGTCAGATGCAACAGATCCAAGTGCATCAAGTACAACAGTATCAGCAACAACAAATACAGCAACAACAGATCCAACAGCAACAGCAAATCCAACAACAGCAGCTACAGAATCAACAACAACAGCAGCAGCAAAATCAACAGCAACAGATTCAACAGCAGCAACAACAACAAAACCAGCAACAGCAACAGAATCAGCAACAACAGCATAATCAGCAGCAACAACAACAAAATCAGCAGCAGCAACAAAATCAACCGCAGCAAAATCAGCAGCAGCAGCCTCAGCAACAAACAACCCAGAATCAAGTGGCAAAAATCGAACAACATTCCCCAACTAGCAACGGGAACTCTGGTGTACCGCATCAGTCCCCAGAGGTAATTAAACACATAATAATTCTGCTACTTGCTATGAAGAAATATGTAGATATTTTTAGGGTTCCGTACCTCAAAAGGAAAGGAAAAGGAACCCTTATAGGATCACTTTGTTGTCCATCTGTTTGTGAAGACCTTTTTCTTGCATGGAGGTATTAGTTGAAATTAGGATTGGTCTGCAAAATCTTGGAGCTGTGAAAAGACCAAAATTTTATGTTAACGCAATCAAAAGATATGGCCGTTTATGCCGCATATTTTTGTAACGCTCACAGAGTAATCAAAACCTATATGACCTAGAATCACGAGATTTAGCAAGGAGCAATGTCTTATTGCACAAGTAAAGGAAGTTTGTTAGAGCCTTCCCAGATGAGCGATTAACGCGCGAATTGAGTCGGGTGTATCCAATCAGGCTTGCTAAATGTCACGCGATATGTGCATGCAAGTCATATTCCACGTGGCTTGGAACCCTCGGTGAACGAGTCCGACTCGCACTTGGCCAGTTTTTTGTTTTTCATCACCATCATCGTCATCAGTCTATAGCAGTCCACTGCTGGACATAGGCCTCCCCTAATGAGCGCCATTGCGCCCTGTTCTGAGCTCGACGCATCCAGCTTCTACCAGCAGCCTTACGCAAATCGTCACTCCACCTGGCCGGAGAGCGTCCTACACTACGTTTGCCGAGCCGCGGTCTCTACTCAAGAACTCGTTTGCCCCAACGGTTGCCGGTTCTTCGGCAGATATGGCCAGCCCACTGTCACTTCAGCTTTTTTTTTAATATGGTTGTTTTTCAGCAGAATGAGAACCGCGGCACGCCGTCATGCATTCGCCAGGGATGCACCAACCCAGCCATAGCCAATAGTGAGTGGGAGGATGAATACTGTTCCAATGAATGTGTTGTCAGCCATTGCAGGTAACAACACTTTTTTGTTTCACTTGCATTGTGTCCACTTTCCTCGGTAATGCGGTAAGCTTAGCTTGCAAGATTATAATGCTGGAAGTGTGGGTTCGATTCCTGCTGAGTGTGACAAAAGTTTGCATAATCTCCACGAACTATTTACTTCAGTGATGGGGGCTATAATACCATGATGCTCTTAGATTCTGATACCACAAAATGTTTTTATACTTGTTATATCTGTTTTATCTGCCTTTTGTTTTGGTATTTATAATTAACCGGCTACATTGGCGCAATGGCTGAATAGCCAGCTGAATCAAAAGATGGTGTGGGTTCGATTCCTGGTGTGGGACAAATGTTTGCATGTTCTGAAAATATTTACTTTTAGGTAATTATCGATGTATAATATGTATTAATAAAAAGTGTATAAAAAAGTAGCAGTCTTGTCGTTCCCATTTATGAGCTATGCTTACTTTGGGACATGTTGTGTGAAAATGTTTTCTTTATCTACTAGCTTCCACCCGCGGCTTCGCTCGCATTCTATAAAAAGTATACGTTAATCCAGGTCACTTACTATGTATATTCCAAGTTTCATCCAAATCGGTTCAGTTGTTATGGAGTTGAGTGGGAACAAATATACTGAAACACTACAAACTTTCGCATTTATAATATTAGTGCGATTGTTTAATTTTATTCATGCACAATACAATATTTATACAAGATACAATATATTTATTTGCATATAAGTGTAAGTAACAGTAGGTCTTAAGACTAGTTGTAAGTACATGACTTATTCACCGTTTTCCGGTATTGCAAATTTGGTGGGTTAGGGCGCTTTACATTTGATAAAATTAAAAAAATGTTCAAAGATTACCTATAAAATTAACTAAGTACAAGCCTAAATTATACTTTGAATATTTGTACAAAGATGAATAAAAAAAAATGAAAAAAATTAATAATATAAAAAAAACTGGAATAAATCATAAAAATTTAAAAAATAAAATGTCAAATAAGTGAATGCATAAATTAAATTAAGAATTCAGATACTCTATAATAATATTTTTCAGTCAACCAAATTCTTAGCTTTTTTTCAAATTGTCTCCGTGGTAGATTTTTTACATCACTGGGAATTTTATTATAAATACGCCCACACATAGCAAAACTGCTCTTAAGGTAGAGGCTCGTTTTTGGATTTTTTGAAAAAACAATTCTTTCTGGATCTCTTAAACATCTTGTATAAATATCGCTCGCTTTTGTGAATATTTCCGAGTGTTCCCTTACTAACTTAGCAGCTTCAAAGATGTACATACTCGGCAAGGTTAATAACTTTAATTTTTGAAATATGGGCTTACATGACTCCCACGGCGGAATACCAACAATTGCACGCACACATTTCTTTTGAGCAATAAAAGCTCTCTCAATTTCTGTAGAGTTTCCCCACAATATGAGGCCATATCTTAGAACAGAAGCTACATAGCCATGGTATGCAGTCAAAATTGTGTTATGATTTGTAGTCTTGCGCAACTTATAAAGCACATACACAAATCTATTTTTTTTTTTACAGACACTGTCGATATGTGCTTTCCAATTACAATTACGATCTAAAATTACTCCCAAAAATTTCGTTTCATTAACCTCTGTTAGGCATTGTCCATTAAAACATAGTTTAAGATTCTGACATTTTCTACCATAATTAGAAAACTGCATAAAATTTGTCTTTATTAAATTCACATGTAAATTGTTATCACTAAGCCAAGAAATTATCGCATTGATTGTATAATTTATGTCAAGAGTATAATTATAAATGTCAGAATTACATGGGATGATAATAGAAATGTCGTCTGCAAAAAGCGTACAAGGATTAGGAGTAACTTCAGGAAGATCATCAATGTACAATAAGAATAACAGTGGCCCCAGAACGCTACCTTGGGGTACACCGCAGTTGTTCAACTTAAAATTAGATCTGAATGGCTTTAGCTCTTTATGGTCGTCAATACGTGAGATTTCAACGCATTGCATTCGATTTCGCAAATATGACTCTAGCCATTTCAAGGCTGGACCTCTGATTCCATACCGTTCTATTTTGTCCAAAAGTATATCGTGCGACACGAAATCAAATGCTTTTGACATATCAAAGAACACAGTTGTAACTAATTTTCCCGCATCTAAGTTATCTATAATTCTTTTTACCAGATTAAAGTTTTGTATTTTTAATGTGTAATAATTTACCTATTTATATAGTATGGACTTGTACTTATATTTCTCCTTGTTTTCAGAGATGTCTTCAGTTCATGGGTGGCATCAAACAACAGCAATCAAATACAAAATTTCTCTGCAGTAAAATAAACTTTTAAACATTCATAGGTTTAACATATCAAATTAATTTAAAACCATCTTATAGACAGAGTAGTGTACTGTAATTTAACATTCTTTACCTACATGTATTTGGTTCATTACGAAACAAACAATCTTTACTATGCTAATGAATAATGTACTTCCTGTGTACTGAGGCTAATACTCTTCACTCTTTCACTTATGGATCATGAAAAAATCTAGTATAAATACGCTCAGTGTTAAACTGATAGATCTTAATTTATCCATTGTGATTAAACATTGCAATGATTATTACAAATTATTACAAATTAAGGTACCCATATGATTTTTGTAGATACTTAACTTTTTTTGCTAGTAAATTGTTAGCACTTTAATAAAATGTTCTGTTTTTTTTTTATAAAATAGGTAAGTAATCAGTATTTGTTAGCATTAATTATGTCGCCCTGTCTAGCATTTTTTTAGACTATACTTTTCTATTATGATTATTAAAATAAATTGATTACTGAGGTTGATGCTGTCTAGAGCACATGCCGAAGTATTGTTAAGCTTCAAAAGTAGATCCTATCTGAGATAGGACATAAAATGTTGTTATAAAAACGATAGATTTATCAATGTATCGTATTTTTCATCATATTAATAAAATTATGATTACTATGTTATTAGCAAGTTACTAATATACTTCCATGTAAATTTTAACTATTACATAATAAAATTTATAGCAATACTACTCATTTCTCTAGGAGTTGCCTTTAGATAAATAGTATTTAGCTGGACCAAAATTTTTCTTTGTACTCGAAGCTATTATGGTAAATGATTAGTGAAATAAGTGATGTGGTTATTTGTATGCCCGATGCATGACTTATTCTAATTATATTGTAAATAAATGCTCGCAATAATAGAAGTAGAAACTCGTAAGGCGTAACATTTTTATGTTATTTATTTAGTAGTTACTTAGAATTTTACTTTTTAGGAACAAAACTATTATTAAAATATGTAATGTAAAGTACCCAAAACATGTATAAAATGTAATTAGAAATTTGATTTCATTAAATTTCATAAGCGAAATAAGAGTTTTTTTTTAATCTAATTAACCTATGCCTTTTTAGTGCATTTAGCATTTTAGAGATATGTCAATGAATAGGTTTAATAGGTATGTGCCTTAAAACCATTACAACACTATTCCTGTGTGACAATGTTTTGTATAGCCAGATCAATGTACAAAGTAAAAGGTCCACCAATTCCTGGCTGTGAATAATTGTCATGTAACGATTATGTACAACCCGATCATTGATGTACACGGCTTCTGAATGGTTGATTTTGTAGCAGACATCTTTAATTTGAACGCAACAATAAGAAAATGTCCATAACATAAACAAGCCTAAAATCGATTTTTTTTTATCCTAATAAAGCTTAGTAGCTCAAATATTCATATCCCAAATATATGCTTTTTGGATGAATATTTGGGCTACTAGGTAGGTGGTTCCTACCATTAAAACAAGTTAGAATAAGATTTATATAAACAACAAAAACTTTAAGCAGGTCAAAGGTAGGAAGGTACGTAACTATTTTTTTATTATTTTCAGCATTTTAATATTACTAATGGCTCTAAAGAAGATGGTAATCGATCTAAGCTCAATAACGTTTTGTTATTGTCTATGCTATGGTATCCTGAGGCCTCATTTACTAACTCAGTTGTACACTGAAATGATTGGCACCGGACCTTTATTTGCAAACTTTGACATTTCATATGTCGAAATTCAAAGAACATCAATTGACAAACTGTCAACGTTTATAAAAAGAGGACCGGTGCTTATCATTTCGGTGTGCAACTGAGTTAGTAAATGAGGCCTCAGACCTGGAATGTAATAGTTTAAGGTTATGTAGGGTTACATATTTTTGTGAGTAAACAACTAAACATGAGTCAAACCGATAAAGTCCTGGGAAGTCCATTCACAGATCCTATCATAGCCGAATTATTTTTTCAAAATAACTTAAACCTTTAACACCTAAGCAACTAAATGTATATGTACGCAATAAACAATAAATACGATAAGTCACCGATCGCTTTTTTTGATCGCCCCGATATGGGGGGGGGGGGGGGGGGGGTGATAATTACGTCATCATCATCATCTAAGTACAAATATAGAGTACATGGATGATCAGGCTGTACAAAACTTGGATGTGTAATATTGGCTCCCATGTGACATGGAAGAATGACAGTCTTATTTAGTGAATTATTTATTTAATTAATGTGTCGCCGACAAGAGATACACAGACACTTTAACAAAAGATTATTACTTATTCTTAAAGGCTTTTGCTCCCTAAGTACTGTTCGGCACTAGCCAGACAAGTACAATGATCGAGTTCATTCATGCACAAACCGTGTACAATCGTGTAAATGGACGCTCGGGCTGTACAAAATCGGGATGTGGTATTGGCTCCCGGGACTGCACCGCCTGAAATTGTAAGTTTAGCCTCGACTTGGTGGTGGGTGATTTGATTTACGAACAATCAGTGAAGTGTGCCTACTTATTAGGTTTAAAATAAATTTTATGAGATATCATGGCTCTTAAATATGAGCAACATTATCGCGAAGAGTGGGAAAAAATTAGAGTTTAAAGATTGGCTGACATCAGCTAAAGATGATCCGACGAACGCGTATTGCAAGTATTGTAAATGTAGTCATAAAGGCATTTTTTTTCTCTGGCAGCTATTTGGGAATAAATTACGATTTTATCATTTTTTAAACTTATTTAGCTTTTTTTTGGCATTATTTACGCCAAATTTTAGCATTTTCTCCAAATTAAAAACGGCAACACTGCACATTTTCTTCAAGTGACAAAGTGACTTATAATAAAAATTGTCCAAGCGTATTTGTTTTAAAACTTTAAAATGCCAAATTTGCACTAATTTAGACCCTATGTCGCTAGACAGACACTTATCTCGGCTTAGCTCGATGAGTTTCTATCTTCAATACAAACAGAAGTGAATCAAGTGAATCAATCGGAAAAAATAATAAAATATTGTCTTTGTCGTTTTTTGACAGTAGAATGCTGACGTGACGTGAGAGAGAGAGAGAAGCCTGAGGAAGAAGCCATACAGAAAGAAAAAATGGCAACATTCTTTCCAAATTTTCATTTTCCAATCGAAATAATCCAGCAATTTGGCTATGAATAATTTGATGATCGTACAGAACATAGAAAGCTACTATCGCTATTACCTACCAAACCAACCATCCACTTGTGAATTATCCGCAATTTCGCTGCCGCCGCAAGTAGTAGCTGATTAGAGTTTGTTTATTCAGTGTATCGCACCAATTTGTTCTAAAAGTGCATTAAAAAGTTACGAAAGAAAACAATGATGGACGGAAGTGATTTATCGTCTGAAAATAACCGTAAAGGTATTTTTTCACAAGCTTGGACAAGGTTGTCCCAGGTGAGTAACAACTTCGCTATACTCATGAACAAGCAGAGTAAGCAGCTATAGTACGACAAGTTCACGTGTCTTGACTGTAGGTGCTTCAGGTCCAATTCACTGGATCTAATACCACTGTATTCAATATGGACCTTCCTATAGTTCTAATTCAATTAATGTACACACAAAATCGTCTCAAAAACAACTGGGCTAACAGCTTGTTAGTATTTTGATATACATGGGCCTATTATACTACTACCTAATTTTAAAAGGGTGATTTGTATCTCATGCCCAATTTCTGTATCACTCCTGTATGGCCTATTTCTGACCTATTTCTAGTTGTATTGGAATTGTTCATCATTTTGTATTACCCCACTTGACAACTAAATGATGAATTTGTGGCGTAGCTTACTTCTGTGTTCTTGACAGACGTTCTTGGTTAATCAACACTGCACATTCACTAATCATATGGGTGGACTTTTCGTTACAAAACTGAGCGCTCTGATGCTTCGGAATGCATGTTAAGTTAATGGTCCTGGCTTGTTCAGTTGCTAAGCCATATTGGAGGTCCTTTTGGGATGCCTAAATAACTCTGAAACTGTTGTTGGCCACTATCTCATAAACAGAAGAAAATAATGCTTTTATTAATATTTCAGGTGTATCAAGGGACTCTTGATAAATGGACACCACATATGAAATCACGATGGGTCGGCAGCGCTGTACTCCTAGCTATATTCATGCTTCGAATATTTACAAAACAAGTATGGGCTTATGAATAGTTATTATCTTTTACTAACTCCCAATATGTGTGTCTTACTAACACTGAGTAAGTAAAAGGAATTGGTTAGGTAGACAAGACAACCACAAAATTACAATGTGACCCAGTGGGTGAAAGCACGCCTGAGATGCTGAAGGTAGCGGGTTCGACTCCCTCTTCAAAACAAATATTTGTATTATCAGCCAATATTGGTCTCAGGTCTGGGTGTTTTGTGTGTAGTGTGCTTTCCATAATACACATAACTGGTATACTACATAAATAGCTCAGCGTAGTTTGGGGTTACATGATGCTCTGTGATAGTGTTAAGCATTATCAGCATTTAATGCTCACCACTTCCAGAATAGGCTTGTAGTAATTTCAGTCGCAAGAACAGCAGGATCTTGTCTGCATAACAGTATTAACTTTGATATATTTTATTTACAGGGATGGTACATTGTTACATATGCACTAGGCATTTATCATCTTAACTTATTTATTGCATTCCTGACTCCAAAGATTGATCCAGCTATGGATTTTGATGGTAAGTGTTGTTGTTATCCGATGGAGTACTATGTGATCGGAATAAGTAGGGCTGATCTTGCCTTATAAGGAAATGTCACATGGTTCAGATTGTTTTTACCTGTGGAGGCTATTAGTTTTGCTACAAAGTCCTATAGTGTGAGCTATCAATATCATCACATGTGTGATGAGTATTTAAAATATTTCTAGGTCCCCAGAATTAAAAAATATGTATTCTGGTCTAGCCACTATGTAGCCTATCTTCTTGCCAACCATAGGTAAGTTAGCCTCCTTATTCCGATCATTGGTAATTAATTATAAGTATTTACTAGTGGTTTACCTTGAACTGGAATCTCATAGACATTGCACATATTATATATATTTCTAATTATATTTTTCTATTTTTTCCTCAATTTGATCTAACAATCATTTTTAAAGCTGTATAGTTTTCGAAATACAATCACACCAGCTTGATTCCATTACCCAGAATGATGATGATAGTTTGCTTAGTTTTAATGGGACCAGTATGATAATGATTAAAGAGAAACGATTGCTCGTCACTGATTTCAACTGATTTATTAGAAAATAAAGTGCTATGCTTATATTGTTCAATATTTGTAAAGGCACAGAATAATTAATAGTAAAGATAAAGGCTGAATGATTTAGGCTTTAGGCTATGGACACGAAGTCAGCGGGCGCGGAACGGCGGCGGCGGCGGCGCCTTTCAATGCATAGATTTTTAAGGAAGTGGTCTCGAAGGCAGCGTGGAGGGGCGTACGAGCGATGCGCGCCAGTCTAGCGGTGCCCACGCGTCCGCATTAAAACAACACTTTGCCGCTCTAGCGCTGCGCGATCTGCCCGCTATCTTGGCTTCAAGACTGAGTTTGTGTTGCCGCACCGCTCCCCGCGCCGCCGCCGCCGCCCCGCAATCGCTGTCTTCGAGACCGCGGCCTTATATATGCATGATGTGGCTTCAATGAAAAAAAAACTAATTGAATTGAACTACAGTCTTCAAAACCCCGAAAACATTATTCTCCTGAATCCTTCTAAATTCTGTTTTCGTTGTATACAGGGTGTAACATTTAGATCGGTCAGTATGGGAAAGTCTGAAAATATAAGACCTACGAAGATCTGTTCTTAGCAACCATGTCATCGATTTTAGTAACAAGGAAAACTGCATTCATACAATTAGAAAAAACCTGTACTCAGCTCGAGAATCGAACCCTGACGTTTTGAAAAATAAAACTCACTATTTCTTTTTGAATATCGATTGTGTAGGTCTTAAGGTGACGATACATATCAAACCTCCGCGTATTGTTTCCGTATTGTTATTTTCTAGGCCGTGAAGGTTTGCTATTTTGCATAACAACATTCAGTAATTTTATATTTTCAAAAATATTGAATAGTGCGAGCGAGAGGGAGGTTTGACATGTATCGTCGCCTTAAGCAGTAAATGTTACTATGAATCATGATGTCTTAAATTAATAAAATGCATTGTTTTCATATCCTCTTATTTTTATTTTAGCAGGTCTTCGAAGTGACTACAACTTTTTTCAATACAACATTCAACTCGTTTTTTTTAAATGTAAGAATGTAGTTTTTCTTGTTACTAAAATCGATGACAGGGTTGACATGGTCCTACGAACAGATCTTCGTGTGTCTTATAGTTTCAGACTTTCCCTTACTGACCGATCTAAATGTTACACCTTGTATTTGTATTTCAAAAACTACATTCTAGAAAAAATATTAAAAATCGTTAGGGAATATGTACCTACAATATGGACTGCTTAATAAAATCCCTCTGTTTTAAAATCGCCCGCGTATTGACGTTTGCCGGGATGTTTTTGCGTTTAGCAAAAGGGCTGCCAGTGTTGTATACCTATATAGGTATAGTGGCCATAAATTTACTAGACAGGCGCAGACCCCATTCTCAGTTCGAGATCTCTTGATTTGGTTACAATATGTTTAGGTTAGTTTTGAACTGCGATTGATAGCATACAGCGCGAACGTACCTCGGTCGTGAGACCGGCTGCCAAAACGTTATTCATTATTTATTATTGCATGGGTTTAATTCGCTCTTAACCGAGTCCTTACTAAGATTTAATAATTAATTTAGTTAAAAATTTCAAGTATTGCTGTAGAATAAAAGACAAATGATTATTTTTAACGCTTTGATTCCTGAGAACACAACTGTCGATATGCAGCTGCTCCGCCACGCCCCACTTCGGCCAAAGCCAATATCCAAGCCTCCGAGGCCAGCAGTCAAAGTATTAAACTCGTTACATGGTTTGTTTGGCAATTGAAGAAGTTTTATTTAGAAGCTAGCTAACAGAAGTGGCCCAAAATTAAAGGGATTCATACAAAATCACTTAGGTTAAAAATACTTTAGCACTTAGTATATCATCATCATCATCATCATCCACCAGCAGTCCATCCTATAGCAGTCCACTGCTGGACATAGGCCTCCCCTAATGAGCGCCATTGCGCCCTGTCCTGAGCTCGACGCATCCAGCTTCTACCAGCAGCCTTTCGCAGATCGTCACCCCACCTGGCCGGAGGGCGCCCTACACTACGTTTGCCGAGCCGTGGTCTCCACTCAAGAACTCGTTTACCCCAACGGTTATAGGATCTTCGGCAGATATGGCCAGCCCACTGCCACTTCAGCTTGCTAATTCTCTGAGCTATGTCGACAACTTTAGTTCTATGTCGGATAAACTCATTGCGGATTTTATCCTTCAGAGAAACCCCGAGCATAGCTCGTTCCATAGCTCGCTGAGCGACTTTAAACTGGTGGACTAGCCGTACTGTAAGAGTCCACGTTTCGGCTCCGTATGTCATGACGGGTAGGACACACTGATTGAAAACTTTTGTTTTCAAACATTGCGGTATGGGTGACGAGAAAACTCGACGTAGTTTTCCAAATGCTGCCCAACCCAGATGAATCCTCCTCTTGGCCTCCTTCTCGAAGTTGTTTCTACCCAACTGCAATATCTGCCCTAGGTATGTATACTCCGAAACAACTTCAAGAAGGTGTCCATTAACGACGACAGGACTCGGATCAATTCGGTCATTGACCATAATTTTGGTCTTGTCCAAATTCATGCCGAGACCTATCTTTCGCGAGGCTGATGCTAGTATATCCCGTATTCCAATTAGATAGGATAACTCCCGAGAACTTATAGTAATTGCTAATTCCGGGGAAAGTAAAGGCCGGGAACGCGAAATTACACTAATGCAGAGCCTAGCAGAGCTACTGGCGGAGTATTTTGAACCAAGATCATTTTCATTTCGTTTCATTTAATTTATTTCATAAAAATTTCATTTATTCATCAACACTGACATTATGAGAAGGCTCAAAAGGACTAAACCTTTTGAGTTAGGGTAGTGATAACGATAGTGTAATGTAGTGATAGTGCTAGTGCTATTTATAAAGTACACATGAACAAAGTAACTTCGCCTTAAATAGAGACAGTAAGAAAAGTGTTAATGGACACATTCTTAGCAATAACTCGGTATAAATCTAGGTCAATGTTAAATTACTCATTAGCCTACAGTAAGGCTAGATCGTAATCTTATTAGAGTACATTAATAGATGTACACTAAGAAAAGAGAAAAAAACAATTTAATTACAAATCGAATTTGAATTACACAATTATTTAAAAACCCACAATAAAAAGTAGATTAAATATAATATTATAACAAGCAAACTTAATTAACTTATAATATCCGATACAATAAAACAAAAAAAGTTCAATATAATAAATTACACCGATATCATCAAAAATCGTCATATTTATAATACCTATACTTATACCTAAGTCAAGAACATTTAATTAAACCATGTCCAACCTAAAATTAAAATCAAAATACATTTTCATAATACCTACCTAATCAAAAGTCATCCAATCAATAATGCACTTTTCTGATAAAAGTTGGACTATCACATATCAATTCTCTTCAGATCGATTGGAAGAGAGTTGAATAATTTAATCGCTTTGTACCTCAAGCCATGCTTCACAACATTTAACCTTGGATGTAGAGGAGTCTATATTCATTCTTCGTGTATTTTTTCTCAAATCACTTTGCTCATTTGTTTCATATTTACCTATAATGATTCGTGACAACATCCATTAGGATCACTAAGATGTAAAGGCTGGCAAAATCAAAATTTTCAAAGTTTTAAAATGGTCCTTACGAGATTCCAATGGAGGAATACGAGATATTGTACGAATTGCTCTTCAAAACGACACGCGCCATTTTGTAAAAAAACACTATGTTTATTCTGATAGAGATGTGCAATTTGTATATACATACACATCATAGTATTACCTAAAATTTTATAATTATATTACATCGTAGTATTACCTAAGATATTATAATATTATTAGATGTATTGTGATATTATTATTCAAAAATTTTATACAATATTTTCTATATTTCAGATGACGAAAATGGACCAGCTCTACCAACTAGGTCAACAGAAGAGTTCCGACCTTTTATACGGAGGCTGCCAGAGTTCAAGTTCTGGCTATCTGTGACAAAAAGTACACTAGTTGGTTTTTGCTGTACTTTTATTGATGCCTTCAATATTCCAGTGTTCTGGCCCATATTAGTCATGTATTTTATCACTCTATTCTGCATTACAATGAAGAGGCAAATCAAGGTGAGTTATAAAATATGCCACGGATAATAAAACATATCAGGTGCGCACACCCCTGTGATACACGACGAGTCAAATCGTTGTCCGTAGTTCGAGGACTCAAGGTCACTCATAGCTGGTACTTATTGATCCATATTGTACATTGCACTTATATGGTAATTATAGTAATTTTATTGTCCAGAATACAGCTCAGTCATGTCGCAACTGAGTCCGGCGTCGACTAAACCACTGAACTAAATACTCACGCAACTCGAGCGATCGTGTCCGATGTTTAGGACTAGTCTTTGATGTTGCCTTCACTTGCCGACAATCTAAATTTCTTACGTCATCTTAGCTCTCTTAGCGTGCTTACTTCGGTGATATTAGCCGATCATATGAGTTGAACAACACTCCGCCCAGTCACTACTTAGATGGGTGACCATTTAGTTCTGACGCTTCCTCGTTTCGGAAAGCACGTTAAGATGTTGGTCCCGGCTATTCAATCGCTTAGCCATGTCTGAGGCCTTGCGGTCTATAAACTCTGACACCAGAGTTCTAATGGCCAACTCAGACGAAGAACAATAAGATTACTGTCATTGGGCGCTGTTTGATTGAATCGGTTCAGATAATGCGCTGTTGGCACATACATTTTAACCCTTAATTACCCGCGTGGGGTGTTTTACACCTCAGCGTGTGTTTGGTAGTTTATAATTATTAGTTTTGAATTTACAGCGCCAATTTTTTGTATAGCTTCCTAAAAACTTTGTTATTTGTTCACGAACAATACACTGTTACGTACGGTTGAAGCCAAAGAACATAGTTGGGGTGTAAAACGCGAGTGTTTACGTAGTACAAATTTTTAGGTGAATTTGATGTTTTTGTTTTTGATTTTATGTCTTACTCACTGCATTTAAATTGATTGAGTCACCTACCACACGTAATTGTCTAATGGAAATACGTTTCCTACGAAATTTCCTCATGTTCCTTAATGTTCGCTTAGTAGGTGTCTTGGAGATCGCAGTCAAGAATTTTAAAATGATGATCTAAAGAGTGTTTCTGCCTTGATTCACTGTCTAGTACAGTTAAATTAGTGAAACCTTATTAGAATTCGAAGGTTAACTTATACATTTTGCAAAAAAAACATATGAACCGCCGGAGCATCCTGAATGAAGAAGACCTTGGAGAAGGTTCTAAAGGTAGCTGAGTACCATTATCGCTTCTAGATGCAATATTTGTCCAAGAATAAGAGACCGAAAATCAAATACATTATGTTATAAATACCATCAACGTCAGTAAGCATGTTTTTCAACATGACAGAGGTGCACTAAAGAAAACTGGTTAATATAAAAGGTTGTTTTTAGAAAAAGTTTATGACACTATCTGTTTCTAAAAGAGATTATCTGATAGTTAATTGTTAGGGCAATAGATTACCATAAACATAAATTTGATTTTGTATATTTTTGGTAGTTTCTTCTGACTCATAAACCGGGATGTAAAGCACCCCACGCGAGTACTTGTGTTAGTTTTTTGGCGAGTAACTAAGGGTTAAATGTATGAATGTTCGCAGCTGTAAGGAAGCTCCATGCATTGGACATTTATGTGCCGTCCTGCCGTATCCAATGGAGTTTCGCACACGCTCATTGGATCAAGTGTCTACACACTATACACTGCATTCCATTTCAAGCATATTGTAATGAATATTGCTTAAAATGGAATATAATTATTTAGCCTAAAAATTCGACACCTGGGCATAACCTGGGCCCTGATTCTCGCTGTTAATAGTTAATGTGATGTTAATGTTAGTATGTCTGTTCCCGAGAATCAGGCCCCAGAGGTTTTTCAAAGTTCATGTACTACCGAACTACAAAACTCAAAAAAAAAAAAGCGTTTCAAGAGGCTTATATTCGGACTTTTTAATTGTTTATCTGGTAACCCTACCTGAGTTAGTCGCTATTTTTTTTGTTTCGTTCGTGCTTCGTGGTTTAGGGACAAAGAAGATTAGTCAAAGCCCATAGGAATAGCCAAAAAATCTAGATGGTAATTTGGTAACACTTCCGATTACAAATCAATCATTTAGGTGGTACTAAGTTAGCCGGGTTATCTAGTACTAACATAACATTATTTTAATATACTTGATGTCGAAATATCGAAATACAACACAAAAAGTATATTGCTGTCCATTCAGTTGTGCATTTTCTTAAATAAAACTTCATTTTACAGTTCTAAAAATGTTGCTTTCTCTTTCATAGAGATGAAAATGAGAAGGATCACTATAATTTTAGAGCTGTCACATTCAGTAATCGAAAGTGAAACTCGATTCTAATACGATCAGTGTTCAATAAATTAGTTGGTAAATCGTCCAACTAAATCGTTGGAGACGATGTGCGGGCTAGCAAAAGTAATTACACCTACTTATTAGTATAGGTACTCTGCTATTTACTCGGCCAACTTACAATAATTGTACGTCTGCGGGCTCTCTCTGCGATCTAACTTGTATTTTTATTTGAACGACACTTGGAAGCTCTTGTGATTGCCCCATAGCGCCCATGGTGCATCACATCGACCTACATAAATTATATTTCATAAATATTTTTTTATTTTACAGCATATGTTGAAATATCGGTATCTACCATTCACTCACAGCAAGCCAAAGTACAAAACCGTCGACTCTGCAGTCACCGTCAATTGACGATATTGTTGAGTTATCTATCTAACTTACATTACTACCTACCTACTTGTAAAATAAAAACCCTAATGTATGTAGTTAAATTAACTTAAAATATCTGTTGTATGCAAAGGTTTCTAGAAATAAAGTTTTTATTGTAATGTTTTTTGAATTTCATTTAAAAGTAGATATTTTCTTTGATGTTTTATGAAGGTTTGTCGTGGTCGCATTTAAGCCGGCTTCACACTACGCTATGATATAATAGCATATAGTATACACCATCGAGCACCATCCATTGTTATGGACACGTTCACACTGTACTGTTGCTATATAGGTATTATTTTCTTACTATAAAATTGGTGCGATGCGCTGAGTTAATGCTGTGCTTTATCACGCGCCGCCCTCTTCCTCCTCCCTCACCCCCGGCCGTCCCTCATCGCGGTTAATATCGCGTAATTTGAACGCCATGTATAGTATAGCATTAGGTCCTTCTTTGCTATACTATATAGCACAATAGTATAGCGTAGTCTGAGCCGGCTTGAGCTGTGTTTTTACAAACTTTGACAGCTTGTCAATTGAAATTATTTGAATTTCGAATATGAGGGGCGGTTGCCAAACTGGCACGTTCGAACCATGGAATTAGTATAAATACTACTTGGTGTGAACAGACGCAATAGCTACGGGCATACCAGTAGCTGACTCGTGCGTGGCCATAGGCGTACGTTTTTATCGCAGGTAAAGTTTTTTCAAGGTTTTTTTGTTAGTTGTACGAGTGACTCTCACGAACTGTCCTGTGTATACGAGATGGTAATACTGGCATGCAAGGGCTCAACTGGCTTGTCAGTATTACTTGCAAATGTATCCAAAGTGTGCTAGTTACTCGTACATGCCAGTAACTTTGATGCCAGCTTCTTTCCCGATTTACTGGCATGTCCTTTAAAGGTCGACCATGTCGGTGTGCAACTGAGTAAGTAAATGAGGCCTCAGATCTTCACTGAGTGATGACAACGCCCGTCCTAAACCTCTGTTCCTAGAAGCTTGTTCGATACGTGTGTTCCTACTACTACTACTATTACTACATTACTCGAAATTCAACCTATAAAAGTGGTTTGCATTTAAAAACTCATGCCTATTTGTTGAAGTTAGAAAAACCTATGCATATACCTGTGCGATAATGATAACTGATAGGTTAATAAAGAAAAATTCATAGCCCTACACGAAAGAAGTTCCGCGGAACGGATAGGTACGTAAAAACATCGAATATTTATCAAGAAATAAGAAGAGTGGTTCGGTGAATCTGTTCTATAAGATTTTATCCGACATAGAAATGAAGATGTTCTCAATTCGGATGTTTTTTTTTTTTACTATGTGATGGTACTTCAGAAATCAGAACTGACTGCCAGTGATGCTCTGCTCTGTGATGGCGCTGGTAGGTAGTATTCACAAGCACCGATTTATAATTGTTTTTGTAGTTCAAATTAACTGTGTCCAATTAGGGCCAACAGTAATCGGCTGAGGACTACTAGACTGTCTGCTGACTGATTTTTGAGTGGCGAAAAGGGCTCTGATTAATTAGTCCTGATAAAAAATATCTAACGGTTTGCTTGCGTAGCGAGAATGGAGCAAAATTGGGAGCGTAATTTCGCTGCGAATCGTTTGCAGTCTGCACTGCAAGCAAAACTTCGCAAACTGCGTAAGGCGTAAATACAGTACCTACTGGGTTTCGGATCTCACTCTATCGAGCCAGTCATCATCATCATCATCATCAACAACCTATCGCAGTCTCTCCCAAGGTTCGCCACTGAGCCCGATCCTCGGCTCTTCTCATCCACTGTCTGCCAGCTACATTACGCAAATCGTCACTCCATCTAGCCAGTGGACGTCCTACACTACGCTTGCCTAAACGGGGTCTCCAACCCAATACCCGTTTGATCCAACGGTTGTCGGTTCCACGGCATATATATGCCGAGGAACGAGTGATTTTGAGTTTATGAGAAACTCCAAGCATAGCTCTCTCCATAGCACGTGTGGACCAGTCCCACCGAGCCAGTATTATAATAATAATAAGGGACACTCCATTTAAATATTATGATGGAGAACTGGAGACCAACCTGTCACCCGCTTACGGTTCGCCAGCGATATGGTCCGTGTCAAAGTAGGCGATTAAAAGAGGTGTTATGTAGGTATTATTTTTTCAACAGCGTCAAACTTGCACACCGCAGCAAATCGGCACGCACCAAACGCAGAAAACGCGACGACGGGCGGGGCTCCGGGCGCAGGTGGCGACGAAAATAACGAAAACTAACAATGCGATTGTTAAAATGAAAATCTATAAATAGTACCGCACCACCTACCTATCTACCTAGCTGGTAGTAAAATGAGGAAATTAGTCGGTATTAAAGCTAGCTAGCTACCTACTAACGTATTTTGTACTAGGTACCTATAGAAAAGAAACGACCGAGGCTCGTGGCCTGGCGTGTTTTGTTTTATATACAACAGAACGTGCCAACGTAGATTATAAATGTATGTAACTAGTAACTACTAAGTTATACATACCTACCTGCCTAGTCATTGTAACCTAGAATTGTTACACTGACTATAGCAAGTAGTATAGAAATAAAAATACCTACCTTTTAAACTGGTAAGACCGCACATCACATCATACACGACTAGCTTACGCTTCGCTCGCGCGGTATCCTTATAAAAAGTAGCCTATGTGTTAATCCAGATCATGAACTATGTAGATATATTCCAAGTTTCATCCAACCGTTCTGGCGTGAAAGAGTAACAAAAATCCGAACTCACCAACTTTAGCATTTATAATATTAGTAGAACTAACCTCCGCCCGCGGTTCGCGGCTCCGCTCGCATGGTAAATAAATAGCGTATAATAATATTGATGCAGGTTACAAACCATGTTTACTCCATGTTTCATCCAAATCCGTTCAGCCGCTTTGGATGTGTGGTGTGATAGTGGATGGCTGTCGTCTCACAAAAGCATAGACGGGTAGAGGGCTCTTTCAATGTGAAAAAAAAATGCGCTATACATATCCGTTCACACTACATAAGTATAGGGTATAGGGGATAAGGTATAGGGTACCATCTATTGTCACCACGACACTGGACCGAAATCGACACGATCGAGACGACGCGATGCGACGACACATCGACCGACACCCGATAGCATTTTCATACATTTGCTCCCGCTATATCTATAAATATCGATCCTGAACACAAACGAACACGTAGATAGGTGTATAGGTACCTACCTGGTTGAACTCAAAATACTAGGGTATTTGCTTTTCACCGCGACTTCGCTGGTACGTACCTACCTAATAAAAAATATTTTCCTCGGGATTAGTAGGTAGATACTTTTATCTGGATGAAAAGTATGTAAGTATGTCCTTTTCGTACCCCTCACAACGATGGATCCTAGTTAAGGCGTGAAAGTGTAACAAACAAACTCACTTTCGCATTTATAATATTAGCTACTAGCTTCCGCCCGCAGCTTCGCTCGTGTGGTACCCGGATAAAAAGTAACCTATGTGTAACCTAGGTCACAATCTATATATATTTCAAGTTTCATCAAAATCCGTTCAGTAGTTTTTGCGTGAAAGAGTAACAAACATCAACTTACAATTTTTCGCTTTTTTAATATGATTGAAAGCATTTATATAGGTAGGTGCGTTTATTATGTATATTAAAAATAGTTATTTCATCAGCAGGTAGTATATTTATTTATTTATTTAATAGGAACGCCAACAGCTTAATTATCAATACATTGTAGAGTTACACTGACAAAGTTTTCATAGTATATAGTAAGTAGTTTACCGTAAACATTTACCTACTTACTCCTTGTAATCCTTATCCAAAGTATATACGTACCTACAACAAGATTTGTATATAAGTTTTTATTTTGTACCTAGGTCGTAATTGTAGCGACAAATTCATTTACAAATAGAGACGCACTTGCTTTCTGTGTACTAAACCCAGACCCACATCTAATCAAATATGCACCTCGTGCAATAATTCTAGAAGAACGTGACCTAAAGAAAATACGAAAAGCGAGTCTTCAGTCTTGTCTTGATTGTTATGGATTTACATTGTGCCGCGCCCCTCATTAGCGCAAGCGTGTTGATGACATCGAGATATATCTTATTTTGCTCGAAGGTTGACGATTGCAAGACAAGACAGCATCTTACGTTCAGTCAGATAGAAGCAAACTAAACTTCCCAATTCAAAATTCCCCGCGCTATTTTCATCACCACATCATACAACATACATACATCTTGTTTGATGTAGTATGTACTATTAAAAGTGTACTTTTTTGTACTACCTTGACATATTATTATTTGGTCTCAAAGCTTTTTTTAATAATTTTAGGTGTGTAAAATATAAAATAAGAAATAAGAATAATGCTGGACGATAAATTTGCTCAGGCTAGTTTGAGAGGAAACACCTACCAAACTTAACAATCCTTGCATATGCCATAGGCACAGATTACATAATAGTACTTATAATACATACAATTTAGTTGAATTAAAAAAAAAATACTACCTTTTTGGAAAGAAAGGATTATTACTGGCAATAATTAAACAAATTACCCCAGTGTTACTAGGTTAGGTAATGATATTTCCAAAAGTAATAAAAACGCGCTCGATATCCCTGTTTATTTTATTGACCACTCGCCAGATGTTTGCGCATTGTTTTTCAGTGCGCAGTAGTTTCTCCGTCGTGAAATCGGGATTCTGTTTTAGTATTATATCTATTCTGCCATTTTGAAAATAGTGGCGTGTATGGATTAGACCTAGTGTTTTTTATGTGACAAATATGTCCGGGAGCAATGATAAAGTGTCGACTACGCAGCGTATGATCCAAAGTGTCGCTTTCCCTCCCAGCCACAAGCTCACAGTATCGGAAGTATTCGATGAAAAAGCTGGAAAGCCACTGCCAGAAGTATTGAAGCAACATTTTATCCTAGAAGGTCGGATTGAGGAAAATGCGGCTCTACGGATCATCCAAGATGGTGCCACTTTATTACGATCAGAGAAAACGATGATTGAGATCGATTCTCCAGTGACAGTATGCGGAGACGTCCATGGTCAGTTTTACGACTTGATGAAATTGTTCGAGGTGGGAGGCTCGCCCGCTTGTACCAAGTATTTGTTCTTAGGTGATTATGTCGATCGAGGTTATTTCAGTATAGAATGTGTTCTCTACCTTTGGGCTTTGAAATTATGTTACCCGAAGACTTTATTCCTATTGCGCGGTAATCATGAATGCCGACACTTGACAGAGTATTTCACCTTCAAACAAGAATGCAAAATCAAATATTCGGAGAAGGTTTACGATGCTTGCATGGATGCATTCGACTGCTTACCTCTAGCTGCTCTGATGAACCAGCAGTTCCTTTGCGTGCACGGCGGACTCTCCCCCGAGATCAACAACTTAGATGATATTCGTAAACTAGATAGATTCAAAGAGCCACCTGCATTCGGGGCTATGTGCGATCTCCTCTGGTCAGACCCTCTTGAAGATTTTGGCAATGAAAAAAATGCAGAACATTTTTCACACAACTCCGTGAGAGGTTGTTCATACTTCTACAGCTATGCAGCTTGTTGTGACTTTCTACAAAGAAACAACCTACTGTCTATCATTCGTGCTCATGAAGCTCAAGATGCTGGTTACCGAATGTACCGCAAAAGCCAAACTACTGGTTTCCCAAGTCTCATTACCATTTTCTCTGCTCCCAATTACCTGGATGTCTACAATAACAAAGCAGCTGTGTTAAAGTATGAGAACAATGTTATGAACATCAGACAGTTCAACTGCTCCCCTCACCCTTACTGGCTGCCCAACTTCATGGACGTCTTCACTTGGTCATTGCCTTTTGTTGGAGAGAAGGTTACAGAAATGCTCGTGAATGTGCTTAACATTTGCTCTGATGATGAGCTGATGACCGAGGGAGAGGATGCTTTGGAGGAAGCTAATCTCAGAAAGGAAGTCATTCGCAACAAAATCCGTGCTATTGGGAAAATGGCACATGTGTTCTCAGTGCTCCGAGAGGAGAGTGAATCTGTCTTGCAGCTGAAGGGGCTCACTCCAACTGGTGCTCTACCCTTGGGTGCACTCTCGGGTGGCAAAACATCGCTCAAAAATGCTCTGCAAGGTTTCTCTCCGAACCACAAGATCACTTCATTTGCTGAAGCCAAAGGTCTGGATGCTATCAACGAGCGCATGCCGCCGCGGCGTGACGGCCAGCGCACTCCTGATCCTCAGGAGAAGAAACCACATGTGAATAGCAACGCACACTCGTGAAGTGTTAGCTTCTTTTTCTCTTCGATCCTTACTTTTTGATCCACGATTATAGTGGTAGTGAAATATGTGTGAAGGAGACTCAGCTTTGGAATGATATTTCACATTCATAATAACTAGGTGGATTTGAAGGGAATTGTCATTATAAATACAAAATATTTTAAAATTTGGATTTAACTTTTTTTCAATAGTTGAAGTTAAAAATTTCTCTTAAGATATTACCTCTCGATATTTATTCAGATCTGCAGGCAACAAATTTATTTAGTCAATTAAATGTTAAGGTATGCACATTTATTTATAATGCGCTGCACTGTTTAATTTTTGTAATTTTAAATTTTCATATGAAAAGACATGATATTGTAATGTAAATTAATAATTCAGATTGTCTACTTATACTCTACTTTGTTATCTACATTAGTGAAAATTAGACATCTTTAATTTTCAAAGCATAATTAGCTGTGATATTAAGCGATGATCAATTTATTATTTAATAGCGAATTGCTAGTGGTTGGTACAGGCATGTTCATTGGCTAATCATGCATTGAAATCTGTAAAGTGAGTGGAGAAGTCTCAGCTTGGGTGTGTCTTTATATTCTATTTAAGTAATAACATTAACTATGTACGTATAGTGTGCAGCACCTGGTGTTGTTGCCATGCGGTGCGTGTGTCTGTGTAAATATGCCTCGTGCGTACACACACGTTATTGCAGCTTTAACACTCGAGATATAATTACTCTCTTTAATATCTTTGCTACAAGTTGTACTTAATTGTATTTTATTGTACAAAATACCTATATTAAATTAACTAAACTATTACTTAAAAATAATTTATATTTGGGTGTATGCTGGCCCCTTGTTGCCTGCATGCAGCTGAACTTGTATGCTGGAACATCACATATTAAAAGTTCTTAGCCATAATGTTTCGGTATATAAGATATAGTAGGGGCTAGTCTAATTGCAGATTTTCTTACAGCTTCTATTCCAATTTCACTTATATAAATAAGGTTATCTATTATATGCACTGTTGGAAAATCTCTTTTGGTCTGCCAAATAATCATTAATCAATGCAATAAGTTCATATTGTGAATACTAAAAAAAAGTGGCTTACATCATTTTCAAATTACTAAGTATTTTATCTTGATTCAGTGTGTAGTCCTCTTCATACTTGTATGTTCTGTACTTTTAAATAAATTTTATCTATGTAAAAACTAACAATATATTTAATTTTATTTTGTACTAATCATGGGAAGTGTTGTTTTATCCTTACAAAATATATTAACATTGAGCTCCATAATAATATGGTTTCAATATTGTCCTATAACTGCCTATAAAGTAGGTATGTTATTAGAGATTCATGGCGAGGCAATTTTTCCTGGAAGTTAATATCTAAACTAGTAATTTTGTTGTGAATGTTCACATGTTGTATCTACAACTGTTGTCGACGTGGAAGCTCCACGAGCAACAGAAACAGTCATCATCATCATCATCAGCCTATCGCAGTCCACTGCTGGACATGGCCTCCCCTAATGAGCGCCATTGCGCCCTGTCCTGAGCTTGAAACATCCAGCTTCTACCAGCAGCCTTTCGCAGATCGTCACCCCACCTGGCCGGAGGGCGTCCTACACTACGTTTGCCGAGCCGCGGTCTCCACTCAGGAACTCGTTTACCCCATCGGTTATCGGTTCTTCGGCAGATATAGCCAGCCCACTGCCACTTCAGCTTACTAATAGTAACAGTAACAGAAGCTTTTCGCAAATTGACACTCCACCTGGCCGTCCTACAAAACTCGGCAAACGTAGTGTTTGCCGAGTTGCGGTCTCCACTCAAGAACTCTTCTACAAGTACACCGACGGTCATCGGTTCTTTGGCATATCAGATATATGGCTAAACTAGCCCACTGCTTCTTCAGCTTGCTAATTCTCTATGTCGGATAACTTTAGATGTTGGATAGTCTTGCTGCGCATCCTATGCCTTTTTTAGAGAAACCCCGTATAGCTCCGCCTTATACTCAACACGCATCCAGCTTCTTCTATAGCAGCCTCGCAAATCGTCACATAAGTGGGTACTTCGGTGTTATTTACATCATCATCAGTGTTGTTCATAATGATCATCGTCGTCAGCAACACTTCGCTGCGTGGTCTTGGATGGGTGACCGTTGCAAGGAAGGAAACAACTTTTTCCGAAGCTCCAATATCCCCACGTCAATAATTTGGGGAGACCAACCCATCTTACAGGAGTCTTTATTTATCCTACATTATTTATTGGCGCATTGCGGAAATGTCTAGTTTATGTAAGATCTTAATATCAGCACCAGTACTGTGAACAAAGTAGGTATATAATGTGTACTTACCCAGTTTTCCCTACCTACCTACCGATCTGCGGCGACATCAGGACCCTGTGGCCAGCACTCTTGGATGCCACCTGATGACCTCTGTGGCGCAGTAGGTGAAGGTCCGCCTGAGACGCAGAAGGTTCGATTCCCGCCGCGGGACAAATGTTTGCATTATTTATAGATATTGGCCTCTAGGTGTTTGTACATAAAAAATATCTATGTATTTATTCAGGAAAAAAAGTACCTACTTAATACAAGCTCTGCCGAGTTTGGGGTACATAATGCTGTGTGACAATATAGTGTCCAGCATTATTACTAATTATAGGTATATTGATGATTTACGATTCTGCAGTTCAGCAATTTTTTCTGTAACTTATAAGATGTGCAAGCTGTACACCCACGTCCCTGGCTGGCATAGGTACAAAAAAATTAAAATTCTCTTAGTGTAGGTACCTATAACTAAACTAAGGGATATGCACATTATCATCATAATCATCAGCCTATTAGCAGTCCACTGCTGGACATAGACTTCCCCTAATGAGCTCCATTGCGCCCTGTGAGCTCGACGCATTCAGCTTCTAACAGCAGCCTTTCGCAAATCGTCACTACCACTTGGCCGAGTGCAACCTACTCTTAGTTTGCCGAGCCGCGGTCTTCACTCAAGAACTCGTTTAACCTAACGGTTATCGGTTCTTCGACTGATGTGGCCAGCACACTGCCACTTCAGCTTGCTAATTCTCTGAGCTATGTCGGATAGACTCATTGCGCAATCCTATCCTTCAGAGAAACTCCGATTATAGGTCGTTCCATAGCTCGATAAGGGACTTTAAACTGGTGGAGTAGCCGTACTGTGAGTCTACGTTTCGGTTCCTTTTTCTATTCTGTGGTTTCGGCTCCGTATATTATGATGGGTGGGACCGTGGGACACACTGATTGAAAACTCTCGTTTTCAAACATTGCGGTATGCGTGACGCGACGAGAACGCAGTTTTGCAAATGCCCAACCCAGCTGAGTCCTCCTCTTGTGGCCTCCAACTTAAAGGTAGGCCTTAGGTTCTACCTAATTTAAAAAAATCTTCCCGAGGAATGAGTATTCCGAAATAACTTCAAGGTGTTCATTAACGACGAAAGGTCTTGGATCAATTTGGTCATCAACCATGACTTAGGTAATGCACAGGATTTATTAAAAACTGTCCTACGACTATCTAACAGAGGGTTCCGAATCACAAAATATTGTATAATATGAATGTATACCTAGGTCCTAAGTAAGTATGTAATTCTAATTCTAATTTGAGGGGGGGGGGGGGGGGGGGGGAGAAAGTTCTGCACTGACATCCCGCATTGTGGTGTATTGTGCATTGCCCCCCTGCTAACCCTACCCCAGTCAGCCCAACTCCCTAAAAGGTAAGTAGGATGAATATGATGGTTTTGTACACCGAAACGCTTCGTAAGTGCGTTCTCATATATATAGTGCTACGCTCGGTGCTATGCTAGGTAGGTAGTACATAATAAGCCTCCGTGCTCATAAGCTCACTTTTTATGTTATTTGAAGATGGAACAAGCACATGGCCCACCTGATGTTAACGTAACGATACATGTCAAACCGCCCTCTCGCTCGCACTATTCAACATTTTAGAAGTTAAAAAATCACTGAATGTAGGTTAAGCAAAATAGCGAGAGGGAGGTTTGACATGACGTATAGTCGCCTTAAGGCGACGATACATGTCAAACCTCCCTCTCACTCGCACTATTCAAAATTTTTGAAGATATAAAAGCACTGAATGTAGTTATGCAAAATAGCAATCGTTCACGGCCTCGAAAATAAAAATACAAAGGTTCAGCAAGAATATCATGTTAAACCCAACACGTTTTCCTACCAAAAAATGTGCACCAAAAATGATCACATTGTTGCAAGTTTTTTGGTAAGAAAACGTGATAGTATCAAAATGACATTATTGCTGAACCTTTTTATTGTTATTTTCTAGACCGTGAAGGTTTGCTATTTTGCATAACTACATTCAGTGATTTTATATCTTCAAAAATGTTAAATAGTGCGAGCGAGAGGGAGGTTTGACCTGTATAGTCGCCTTAAGTGAAAGCATTGCATCGTAGATCACGTTTTTCGAACTTGCTCTACGATGCAACACATTCGTCCATCAACTTGAGGCATGAATATGCCTCAAGTTGATGAGGCAACTTCATCAATTGTTGCGTCAAAAGTTGCGTGTAATTTCAACTTGTGTCTGTAATTTCACGTGCCCAACCGACAAAAGTACGGACAGCATAGGACAGGTCCTTTAGGGCACCGTTCTTTAACTCTAAAAAAATACAACAGAATTTAGAACCTCCTCCTTTTTTGAAATCTGTTAAAAATGAGGCTTATCTCAGCGAGTGAATACCTATAGACATCTGACGTCAAAGACATATGGCACTGAACAGGGTACAAAATAACTACAAACTCAAACACCGGAACTCTTTTCGTCAATTTAATGACAAATGTTACACTTAGTTGAAAATCGATCTTATAGTTTCGGAACTTGGGTTTGAATTGCTGTTGAACGTGGCAAATAATATTTTTTGTCTAGATGACATGTTACGTCTGTGTCATGTCACTCGGTATTATGGGGATGTTTTATGCAGTAAGTGTAAAGCAAATAAAAATAATCGATAAAATAATTATGATAAATCTTATTGAAAAAAAAAAATGATTACCTATCGTAGTAATTAAGATAATTTATATTTGTATGGTAACAGTTATTCAAAGGCTCGCTATTATTAAAGTTTTTAGGAAAAAAAAATACATGAATATAATTTGCTGTCCCGCGGCTAAATCATATCATTTCTAGACGAAGTCCAAATCGGGTAAAATAGGTTTAAAACATTTTTTTTTTTTTAAAGTTCACAAAACAGAGTAAAATCCATTAAAAGCTAACTTAACATAACAAGTTTGTTTTGACCTAAACTTTACTCAAATATGTAAACATGACAAGATTGAGCAGAAAAAAAAAATGTTGCTAGCTCGAAATTATGATTAACCTAAAACAGGAAAAAGAAATGTACCTACTTATTACTCAATAAAACTACTATGTTACACAATAAAACTACTAAGATTCGCAATAAAGCATTTAATTATAGAACTATGTACAAAGTAAACAGACAGACATTTTATAAAATTATTATTATATTTACACTCATTATCATCATCGGCCTATATAGCAGTCCACTGCTGGATATAGGCCTCCCTAAAGGAACGCCATTGCGCCCAGTTCTGAACTCGACGCATCCAGATTCTACCAGCAGCCTTTCGCAGATCGTCACTCCACCTGACCGGAGGGAGTCCTACACTACGTTTGCCGATCCGCGGTTTCCACTTAAGAACTCGTTTGCCCCAACAGTTATCGGTCCTTCAACAGATATGGCCAGCCCACTGCCACTTAAGCTTGCTAATTTTCTGAGCTATATCGACAAATTTCGTTCTGTGTCGGATAGTCTCGTTACGGATTCTATCCTTCAGAGAAACTACGAGCATAGCTCGTTCCATAGCTCGCTAGGCGACTTTAAACTGGTGGACTAGCCGTACTGTGAGTGTCCACGTTTCGGCTACGTATGTGCAGACATTTCAATGCTTTTTATTGTTATCTAGAGTACTGAACATACATATATTAAAAAACACAAACATACATTAAAACCTGATAAAATAAATATTGTTTGTGGAACTAGGTAGCTATAGTATAGGTTTGTGTATATTCTAGTATCTTTGTTCCCATTTAAATCCGAATGTAACGAAATTGTACATTATTTTTATGTGCCTCGAAAATTGTTAGTTTATTCAATTTTTCCCGTGATGAGTGCAATAGTGAATCATTTTTGGCAATAAAATTATAATCTAATTTTTAGGAATACATGAACGATGCTCTTGATAAAGAGTACCTATATCATGACATGAGGTCGGGTATCAGCAGGGTGTTCTTTCAAAGATTTAAGTATATCATTGTAACTTGGGTAATGGGTTTAGGAGTATGTTCATAAAATTTACCATTTTGTTGGTTGGTAGACAAGTTCATTGATTGGTTGGCATAATACCGTCCTTAAACAAAATTACAATAAATTCATTTTTATTAGAAATAACATCAATAGCGATGTACATACGTATGAAAGGTTATTCCAGCATTCTTTTTATGCACATGGGATCGATTAATGGTCCAATTCACGGCACATGAAGGCATTTTTTCATAAAATTATCTGACTGAAATTCGTCGACTGACACCATTGCCTGTCAGGCGCGAACTAAATTAGCTTGAGGCTCAAATTTTTAGACACACCCACTAAGGCTCAACTTTCAAGGGGTATGTTCTAACGATAGGGAGGTGTCTATAGTAGGTATCTTCTGTCACTGACTCATCTACTTGAATGAAATAACTACTACCTAGGTATTTGCAAGTAATTAATAGTACCTAATTAATATAATAGTAGGTCCTAGGTACCTACCTAAGCTTAGATAGGAAGCTTACAGTACAGCTATAATAAAATGTTACAATGTAAGTTAATTTTAAGTATTTTTATTGAAATACAATTTTTTACAAACATCTCTTATATCTAATTCATATAAAAGTGGGACTGTACTTCCCTCACATTCAGGCACTTCATTGTATCTGTTTATGTAACATTTGCTTGTATCAATACACACACAAGACTGGGCTACTGAACATTTTCTTTTAACTTTTTTAGTTTGGAAATGGGATGCGGGATCTGTTATTGTGTTAATACTATCAATGTTCGGAGTCAACATCATATTTGAACTAGGATAAATAAAAAATGCAAACATAGTGAGAGCCACAAAGCATTGAATGGGGATAGCTGTTGACCAATACTTCAGGGGATAATAATAAATATTTAACTTATGTAAATAATAATCTGGTATAAAAGCCCAAATACAGTAAATACCTAGAATGGTTTTACTAAACAAATACATGAAGAAGCCATACAGAGATCTCGCTGGGGTAGGGGCTGGAGTGTGTTCAGGCATCTTGTTATATCAGCTTTTGAATTGCTCAGCAGTTCTTGCTATTAGAACAATATTCTTGAGAATTCCATTAAGTGCTACCCGTAGTCTCTTCAGTTCAGTCCCATGGAACGTTCTGTAAATAATAAACAAGATTAGTGCTAAAAATAATAACACTCACTGATACCAAAAAACTAATTTTTGGTTTCCAAAAATTCCTACAATATGATTTTTTTATTATTTTTTGACCTGTATCCTGGATTATACTTTTTATCAGAGTACCACGCGAGCGAAACCGCGGTCGGAAGCTAGTTATATTATAAATACGAAAGTTTGTGTGAGACTATGTTTATACCGTTTCACCGTAACGACTGAACGGATTTGGATGCAACTTGGAATATACATAAGTTGCGGTCAGGATTAACACACAGACTACTTTTAACCGGGTACAACGCGAGCAAAGCCGCGGGTGGAAGCTAGTTTTGTTATAGAGTTCATTTTTTTAATCTGAGTACGTAAAGCAACTAACATTTTTAATTCTGATCCCTCTGCAATTATTTCTCTGCGTACTTCACTCCTTTTAACCTCCTTGTCAACATCCAAAACTTCATAAGCTAATGCTGCTAATTCAGGAGTAGGAAATGGTATAGTCAAACATCTGGAACAAATAAGTAGGTATGAATCATTATAAGAATTTTTAAATAGTTGGACATTAGGAGTTCAAACAAGCTTAGCTGAAACAAATGTTAAATATTTGTATCAGTTACAACCAATTATCAAGATGAACTGGCATATAGCCAACTGTGTTGAGTTTGTCTTTGTCTATTATTACAAGTGGCTTGTGTCTAAAATTAGATTAGATTTTAATCTAATATTATAATCAGATCTTGCTTATCTTTAAAGTTCTTAATCTCTTTCTTATTGGGATAGGATAGATATAAAGCAATGAGCTTATTTATAGTCATCATCATCAGTCTATAGCAGTCTACCTAGTGCTGGAGATAGGGCTCCCCTATTGAGCGCCGTTGCGCCCTGCCCTGAGCTCGCCGCATCCATCTACGTTTAACATAAAAAAAACTTTTTTTATTTACCCAATGGTTCTAGGTCCTAGGCCCTAGGACAAAGCCTGGGGATTCAGAATCCAGAACCTAAGAAACCATACTAACTACATCTTATAAAACCGACCTGAATAAGAATGAACTAAGGCATCATTATCACGTAAGAAATTGATTACAGATACCTAAATGGTTCAATCACAGTTCGACGACCTCAGTGGGCAAAGGCTCGCCTGAGACGTAGAAGGTTGTAGGTTTGATTCCCGTAGCGCGACAAGTATTTGTATTATTTGCTAATATAGCTAGAGATCGCTCTTGCCACACGTCAGTGTCTATGCCTCTTTGCATGATGCTAGAAATGGTGGATTGGCAGAACCCCTTCACAACGATCACAAGCCCATCTGCAAAGCCCTGCGCATTGATGTGCAGTTCCGCTAGTCTATATAAAACTGTGGATAAGCTACCGCGGTGGGGGCAGCCTCTAGCTAAAAAAAATACGAGACATACAGTCAACTGATCCAGCAATGCTAAGCTAGGCAGAGCCTGTATGGATATATGCCTGTATGGAGCCTATGGATACCAGAGACTGAAGATATAATACATAGATATGTATAAAACACCCAGATACACAACAAACATCTTAGTATGTTCACCACTCCAACGTTAGTTCTAGGCGGAGATAGAACCCGCGAACTACAGTGCAGAAAGCAGAGCTAGGTACTACCAAATTATCTATGCGGCTCCTCTGTGAGGGAGCATTCCTTCCTTCTATACACCTCGTGTCGTGACTGTTGGATCATTTATCAGCAGGGAGGTTGGCGCTGTCGCAGTAGAATATAGTGCAATTTCTTTGTCCTAACAAAGCCTTTTCCAACCTACAATGAGACTGCACAGCGCAGTCTCATTAAAATACCTATTAAAATACCTAACTGCCTAAGTAGGCATTAAGTTATTTTAAGTCTCACAAAGCTAGGCTAGGCCTAATAATTTAAGCCGCCCTGCTCCAGTCCTCCGAGGCTAATGACGGGTGGCTTTTTCCAGTTCCATGTTATGTGGGCCAGGAAAGTGGGTTTTGACCAGTAGTTTTAAGGTTTCCTTCTTATTTGTTGACTTGGTTCTGATCTGAGGCTTTTACAAACTCAGTTGCACACCGAAATAAATAAATAAATAAATAAATAAATAAAGCGGGACGTAATCACACAGCATCATGTAGCCCCAAACTAAGCAGAGCTTGTATTAGGGGAACCACATGATTGATATACTAAACATATAATTTTTTTTTTGTAAGTACATACATATTATACATAGAAACACCCAGACCCGAGACAAATATCTACAGAACATGCAAACATTTGTCCCACAGCGGGAATCGAACCCGCAACCTTCTGCGTCTCAGGCGGACCTTCGCCCACTGCGCCACAGAGGCCGTCAAAAATGGTCGGCACTGGACCTTTATTTGGAAACTTTTACATATCGTCCGTCATGAATTCAAACAACGTCAATTGACAAACTGTCAAAGTTTGTAAAAACATCACTTCGGTGTGCAACTGAGTTAGTAAATGAGGTCATCTCTTCCCCCCCCCCCCAAAAAAATGTTTATTGGATAAATTAATACTACCATTCATGACCCAAAATTTGGTCCTGATCTGCTCCCCCCACAAGAAGATGAAAAATTCTATATTTCTATTTCTCGATATCAACCTAATAATTAAAATATGGTTCTTGTCTGGTCATTTCTGCGCCCGCGCCCCCCAGAAAAGAAAACTACGATTTACAAATGGATATCAAGCTAATATATTTTTTCTGATCAGGGGCCTGATTCTGACGATTCGATATATTTGATTATATTAGATATATATCGCGGAAACTGTAAAACTGTATGAAATTTGACAGTTCTCGCGATATATAGTCGTCAGAATCAGGCCCCTGGTCATTTCTGCGCCCCCCAGACTTTTCTGGTATCCACTCCTGGGCCATACAGATGCCTTTTGGGAGCATTTCTTCTTTTCTCATCTTTCCACTATTTCTAGACTTCTCAAGGGTTTTTATTTTATACTTTTGGGGCAGTTCTTAGGATCTGGTTTAGTTTGTCTTGAAATATAATCCAATCAGTTGTCCTAGAATCCCTGTAAGTAATAATTAGAGCCTTGATAAGTAATGATTAGAGATTTACTTGCAAGTACCTGATAAATTATGTGTTTGTGGTTAGACATAGTTTTCATTCCTAATGCTAATGTCTAGATGGGTTTACACCCTATGTTAGGCGTTGTTAGATTGTTAGTTACCAGAAAGTCGAAAAGCAACTCACCTCTACTGTTGATGTTGGTGCTTCCCCATGCAGTTTAATTTTGTGTTGGTGTCGTAACCAACCAGAAGCTCGGCGTTGCTTCGAACGGCGTATTCCACCACTCTCGCCTAGTCTGTTCTGTAGGTTCGTCTCTTTCCCTGGGCAAGTATGCAGAGCACACAATAGCTCTTGTGCCACACCAGTCATTAAGGTTGACGAAAGCTGCTACCAAGACATCATTACAAACCTCTGGAATTGGCAGATCAATAGTTTTTTGAAAAACAATGCATACATTGGACCTATTGGCAGTACCATGTACTAAAAAAACTTACCGGCAGCGTCGAGTCCCAGGATCTGAGTGTTGGCTACCCAAGGCTCCTGGATCAAGGCGAGGTGAGCTTTTCCTTCCAAGAGACAACACTCCATTACCGCGGCTGCTGCCGTAGCATGGTGGAGGTTGGCTTGGAGGATCCTCACCATCCCCGCCTGGGTAGCCATTAAAGGTTTTCCCAGTGGTGACGAGGCAATTCCCTATTCAATATCGGGCGTACACCGCGCCCTCTATCGTTTTCGGTCTGCCTGTCAGCCCAGTCTGACCTTTGGGGACATCTTATACCTAGTCCTGCAGGTTGCCTGGAAGTGCTTACGGGCGTCGGCCAGAGGGGCTTTGTAGCCACGACGTATCTAGGCTGTTCTCCCCATTGATAGGCCTGCCCTGGACTACCTTGCCCCCTGGAGGTGGATGGTTGTGGATCGCATACGTCCACAGGTAACGGTGCTCTTTCAGAGGCGCCTCTGATCTTGAAAGTCACCTTTTTGAACCCTAAGGTGGCTTGAAAGTCTGCTGCTCTGAGGGCCTCCACAGACCGGGCGTCTAAGGAGAAGGTCACGACGTGTCCATTCTCCTCCAATTTGCTGTGCAAAACCTTCCAGAGCCCGGTGTTGAGTCCATCATTTTGAGTCTTCAGTAGCTGGATGGCTTCATCAAGTGATGCCACCTCGCTGCTGGGAACAAATGTGACTGCAACCATGGGCTTGGGCAGTTCACTTTCAGGTATAACCGAAAGTTTTGCCCCTGCCCACGGCTCGATCTTTGGGACTTCTCTTTTGAGCCACCTAAGGCTGTCCTGGTTTTCGCATGTGACCTGAATCCATCCAGGCTTGTGTGTGAATCCAGAGAATTTCGGCCCCTTACCACTGTCCGCTATTTTTAATATAGCCAGGGTTAGGGATCGATGCACCAGTTTCATTTGGTCGACACTCATGGAGGAAGCGCTACGTATGCCGACCCGCTTTGCCTCTGCCACCTGCCTGAAGCTGGGTCTGACGCCTTGGGAAACCTCAAGCCGGGGGGTTGTGTTAGGCTGTTCCTTGGGCGATTCTTCCTCCAGCCTTTGCCTTTTGCAGGCCTTAGGATAGGATGGAATATTCTGCACGGGCATTTGGCTCCACGGCTTAACTGCCAAAGTGCGGGCCTCATCGGTCCCAACATTGGCAGCTATCAGCTTTCGGAACCGTTTCCGTGCCGCGCCATTTAGCTTTATAAGCTTACCTTTGGGTGGAGATGTGGAAGCAGGGGCCGCAGCACAAGAGCCACCGACCTCTTCTTCAACTGCCACACAAGGCACAGAATCGACAGGCTGTGGAGAGGCCAGTGAGACCTCCTGACGCCTGTCGAACAATTTGTATCTGTAAGTAGTAGCATCCTCTTGTTTATTGAAAAACATACTGCAATCGCTGCACCTGCCAAGCTTGCTGGTATAACAATAGGGTGGTATAGCCCTTACAAATAGTATGAGGCCTATGTTCACTCCAGAAAGCTTCTAACTTACACACTTCGCTCAGTCATCGTACTCTGATCCTGAAGGAATGTTCATTCAGGTTATCAATCCCCGAAAGGTTGTAAAAAATGGCTTCCTTGGAGCCTATGAGGGGCACTTCAAACAAAAGTTACAGCTGATGAAGGACGATGAAGTAGTGACTGGATGGACCACGACTGAGCTGAACAGATATAATCACAGAATAGTATGATGCTATCGCATGTTAAATTGCACAAGTTTTGTTTAGCATGTTTTTTTTTTTTTTTTTTTTTTTGGCGTCGCACGGTTTGTGCATTTGCCATATTATGTTTTTGTATTATACTTTTTTTTTATAAAAAAAATTAGGGAAACAATATTTACAAAAAACAATGAGCGTACGAAATTTGGAAAAGGATCAGCAGGGTTAGGGAACAAAAAAGGATAATTTATGTACATGATATTTACATAAAATAGATGGCTAAATATTTATATTATTAGTTTCTATATAGGAAGCTAAACATTGATATATACAGGGATCCAAGGAAGAAAGTAACACAGTAATATTTGTTGGAAGCGGGGCTTAGCATGTTGCTGATAGATTTTCTAATTCTGGCTGTGTTGCCGTTTTTTATTTGGAGATAATGCTGAAACCTGGTGCAGATAATGCCAAAAATACAATGGTAAAATCCAAATTGTATTCACAAATAAGAAACTGAAGAGGTCGACTGTTAAAAAAATATGCATATTTGCATATAAAGAGCGCAAGAGGAGACTCTGCCCTTTGGGTAATAAGACTAATTTGCATCGTAGGCTAATTAATTTTCATTGGCCCTTCACATTTTGCATGTTTTGTGATGAAAATGAATGCTTTAATTAAATACTAAATTTGCTAAAAGCTAAATTCTCTCATCTTTTCCCATTATTTAAATTAGACGTGAAAATTCAAACACTGCACAGATCGTTCGTAACAAATTAACAATCGTTAAGCAAAAGATAAACATAAATTTCAGGGAAGTCCTAATTCCTTTATAGAGGGTTGGCATGTTACATAAAAAACTGCTTTGAATCAATTAACAGATGGTTTCTGGTTGTTATAAAATCTTTTGAATTCTGTACTTTCAAAAAATGCTGATCATGAAATATGCAAAATAAAAAATTTTCATGGGTCTCGAAATTTGGTAGATTTAGCATTAAAAATACAACAACGGCATCACTGAATTCCGGTAGAAAACGTAGAAAACAATCAAGCAAACAAGCCAGAGGGCTTACCACAGGTTTTGATAGTTATCGAAAACTTTATAAGTTTCGGTATCTTTCCATACATTTTCGTAGTTCATGCACGTTTCCCTAGAGGCGCTGTACTGAAAATGTATGGAAAGATACCGAAACTTATAAGTTTTCGTAAACTATAAAAACCTGTGGTAAGCCCTCAGAAAAAAAAACAAGTAAGCAAATGCACTGTGAAAACCAAAACCCATGTGAAAACATAGTCTATGGTGAAAACTATACGGTTCCAGCCCGTTAATTCACGGTCCAATAACTCATGTACAATTTGTACAAACAATCCATACAAAACCATTACACAAATGCAAAAAAATAAACCAAACTCTTCGCGGAGCACTTCTGTTATCGCACAAAAAATTAGATCAGCGGGGTGATCGGCAACTATGTTGCCAACAGATATGATTGACACCGATCCTGTTTTATCAAACTGTGACAGTTTGTCAATTGACGTTCATTGAATATCGACGGATGAAATGTCAGACAGATAGGAGATAAATAGAATCGGTGTTAAACATTACTGTTTGCAGCAGAGTTAGCCTATCACGCCGCTGGTGTACTTACTACCAGGTCAGACATTCTCAATAAACTATCTAATTATCTTGAAACAATTAATCAAACCATTAAGATTTATTGTACCTACTTGGCTATTTGATTAGCATTTTCATTAAAAATTCAATTTATTAGCCTCTTATCAACGATTTGCTTCAAAATAGCCTACTAATAGAAATCACAATATTCAAATAATCATTAATATAAATAAATATTCAAATAAATATAATCAATACCAATAGTCCATGAACCTATATGATTGTCTTTGTTTGCACTTATATTCCCCAGAATGTAAGGTGTTCCAGAGGTGTAAGCGGTTCCAAACCCCATCTCCAGAACCCAGGCCAACCTCACCTGCAGGGGTGGACTTTCCTTGGTTTTAGTGTGAGTAATTAGTAATTACTCGTGTTTCGTTTTGTGGCTGTAGGTACTTTATTGGTACGTCCATTGCACAACTACAACGCAACCAAATAAAACTTGATAGTAGTTTAGTTTGCAAATCCTGGGTTGTGTTTTATTGTAATTTACTTGGGTGTGTAGGAGTGTTCAAAAGCTATGTACAAAAGTATCTATGTACCAAGAAATGTACAGCTCAGGAATCTATATAGCCATGCAGTCTCCACATTAAAAAAAAATTAAGTATACTCAATATACCACCAAGAAATGTGCAGCCCAGGAATCCATGTACAAAAAAGCAACCTTAAAAATTAACTAATGTGGGTGAACACATTATACCATTGCTATTTCTGCCGTGAAGCAGCAATGCAATCCCCGCCCATTTAAGGAAGTGGGAATGAGACACAACTTAAGTAATCTTGGGTTATGTTGTATTGTGATTTAATTGAGTGTGTACGACTGTTAGAAAGCTATGTTTATCAAGAAATGTACAGCCTAGGAATCTATGTACAAAAATGCATTCAGTCATCAACCTAAAAATAAACGCATTATACCACCATGGCTCTATGTGAAGCAGCATCGCCGCGCCGCCCTAAGAGAAGTAGGATTATGGGAATAGGACACAACTAAGGCAGCCCACCAGAGATACATTTGCATTACAACAATTTGTGGCGTTACATTTCAATGTTAAAATAATAAAAGAACGAGTAAATTTGATTTTAATTTATTTTTTTACATCTAAATGTGACTCCACACACGGGGGAGGGTCCCAACCTCCATATTCGGGGCCCAAGCCAACCTCACCTGCTCGCGGTACACCCTGCTAACTGACGGACGGGGCTCTGGCGGCCGGCTGATTGCGGCATAGCGCAGCCTAAATCCTCTGGCCACTGAGGCACTTACACAGGACAGATACACTTCTTTCGCATATTCCTCATTAGATTGAGCTTCCTCGCAAAACAGTTCACTTCTATACGCCTTGCCTCCACGTCGGCTATGCTCTGATGGAATATATGGCTTAGATTAAAATAATTGCTTAAGTTATTTAAAAATAATCCCAGGTTATTTTGTAAAAGATTTTTATTAATATGTTCAAACACAATTTTCTATGTACAATACAAATTACTTTGTAAAAATATTCATTTTTGTCTTACATTTTATTGATTTATCAATTAATTAATCGTAGGCAACACTAAAAATTATAGAAAATTAATTATTATGAAAATAGAAACTTCATTTTTTTATAAGTACACAGAATCAGTTATTATTTTAGGTATTGCGCATTCCAAAAAGGACGCTTGGAATATAATTGTATAATAATAACTAATAGCACACAGCTATAAATACGAAAGTTAACAACACCCTATCCCCATCGCATTAAAAATGCAAAAAAAACAACAGAAATAGTTGATGAGTCAAAATATCTATCAGCCCATACAATTAAATAATTAAATTTCATCAAGACTTTCCTTTCCAGCATAAAATAGTATTCACTGGAGTCATAAATACGTATTTGTTTACAGATTTGTCTACATTATTATGATCGTAATTTTAATTCGATTATAATCTGGTATTCATGATTAATTTTGAAAAATGGAATAAATAGTATACATAATAATAATAACACTATGAGGTTCGGCTTAAACGAAATATGAAAAATAACATTACAGTAGCATATCGTGTGTACTAAGGCGTAACCTGTGGCTTAATTGTGAAAAACATACCTTACTACTTATATTGCGATAACTATATTTTTGAATAAAATTGTTAAAGTTTAACAAGCTTTCCGCAGCTAGGGACCCTGCTTTTCATTTTCATACAAAAATATAATTAACAAAACTTCGTAGTAATATTGTCTTCTACACTCAGTGGTCTGAGTGTCAAAACCATACCTTATTACAAAGTTTGCGTTATCTATAAAGAGTTGTCAGTTTCACAAACCTCCCACTAGGTGCCCTGTTTCATTTTCATGCAAAAATATAATTCACGCAAACTTTGTAGTAAGGTATGTTTTTCACGCTCAGGCCAGTGGCGAGTTTAGCGGCGTGGTCCCCAGGCGGCTGATGGGGCGGAGGCTTGGGGCGCGGGCGCGGGTGCGGCGCGGGGTCCGCCCATGGTCGGGAACTCGTGTGTGGACGCAGTGTCGGGGGCTCGCTGCTCCCACGGTCCACCCTTCACCACGAAACCAGGAGCTTGCTGGGGTCCGGGCGGGGCAGCCGCGGCCGCTGTGCCGTTCTCGGCAGTGGCAGTGGCGGTAGTGGTGCTGGCGGCCGCGAGGGCTTCGCCGAAATCTGCCAGAGACGGTCCAGTCGGGCGCTGGTAACGGTCCACCACATCTTGCAACTGTTCAAAAATACAAGCTGTTAGTTTCATGGGCTCAGGGCGTAAGTTTCGGTGGGTGCGGTTACTTCACATCCCGATCATCCATGTACAAACAATAGAAAGCATAAAGTCTACCAAATCCTAGCTCTGGTCCACGGCTTCTGATTGCTCGATTTTTTTTATCTGCTTCACCGATAGCCTAAGCTGGGTTACAAGTTACCTATCTTGCAGTGGTTAGCAAGTAGTAAGTGACTTGACAGCTCCAGTACCATTCTAAGACAAATGGTAGTGTGCATTTTCACACCTTGATATATGAGTAGCTTATATACAAGTGATTGATTAGATTAAAATGTTATTTTTACAATTTTGGATAGTTTAGGGTCTAATAGGCTAGACGACTGAAAAATTCTAATTTGTCCGTTATTTAAATATCCAAAAAATATTGGACACGTATTTTTTCTTTAGTCAATTAAACAAAAAATAACAAAGATATATGCGTTAAAGTTCCGCGCGACATCACGATATAGTACATTTTTTACCTAAGCGTGACGTCACGAGCCCCCACTCCCGAACTTTCACGTTATTCTCCGTCAATTTCTATTGATTCGATAAATAAAAAAATACGTGTCTAGTATTTTTTTGTTGATCAAACTGACGGACTAATTAGATTTTTTTTTGACCCAGTCGTCATGCCTATTATATTACTTGTGCTTGGGAGATATCTCGTAGTTCGTTCGTTTTAGCCAGGTATATGAATCACCAGTATAGCTACATGGGTTGAGATCAACTTACATATTCTTCAGCCAAGTTAAGGAGGTGGTCCTTTGCGTCGAGTACATTGTCCTCTTCACCAGCGATCACCACAGTGCTATCTTCGTTGTTCTTCGGGAATCGGATGTCGACGTGGTAGTCGTCCATGATACGTTTGATGTTCTTTCCGCGAAGGCCGATCAGGCGGCGGTGCACACGCGGGTCGATGTCTACTTCCTCGCGGTATTGGCTATCCTGTAAAAGTATTGTATTATGTTATCTATGCCTGAGATAAGCTTGTAGGCTTCAAACGGTCTGATTAAACTGTGTAAGCTGTAGTTTAAACTCACCATTAAAACACAGTTTAAGCAGGTTGGAATAACGACTTTAGAACCCTCGCCCACGGTGACTTTTTGTAGCAAAGCTTTTTGGTGCACTTTGTAAATTTTTAAAACGTATTTGTAAAGCGCGACTGTATCGATACAAACTCGCGGCTGTATCTGACGATATCTGGGGAACGAAGATTAGAGAACGGAGGGAGGTGTGCTGGTGTAACATTCAGATCGTTAAAACATGAGACTGAATAAATGAAAATGAACATGCTGTGTCAGTGAGTACGACACAGACAGGCAGACCAAATACATCGTGAACAATTTGGCTCGAAAGAGTCAGTCAATGCAACTAACTGTAGCGTTCACAGGCTGTATCGATACTGAATCGCGATTGAAGCGCGACAGCATCAGTAGCGATACAGATCGTAGTTATGTGGGCGAAGGTACACAGCCAGCGACAAAATAATATGACGGTGTTATATAATATATCTAAATTTTGTTTTATTTGTTTTAATTTTGATATAGCAGTATTTAAAAAAAAAAATGTTTATTTTGTGTTATAATTTAATTGACATATCTGAACATATTGAAAAATGACTACGGATAAATAAAGGCAATTAAATGAAATGAAATGTATCTCGCTAAAAACAGTCGTCCTGGCGAAGGGTCTTCAGCAACGATTGATTGAAATTGAAGGAAATATATTATATTGCGGTTTGCAATGAAATCAAAGGAATAGGTTACTTACTTGTTGGCGAACTATCGCCATAATGGCGTCTTTAGCTTGGTAAGCCTTCTCCTCGTAGCCCTGGATAGTGATGACGTCATCGTCAGTTTCGCCGCGTTTGGGCAAGTTTATCTGAACTCCGAAGTCAGTGCGGATCTTAGTGATGACAGCACCACCCTTGCCAATCACCAGAGGATGGTATTCAGGGTCCACTTGGAATTTCAGTTCGAAGGACCTGCAAAAACATTAATCATCAAACCCCCTATTCAAGGCAATCTTTATGTTTATAACAATAGCAAAGGTGCTTACTTATAAGGAGTACCTAATAGAAAACTCATATATTCATGAAGTGCAACTGGCAAAGAAGCCAAAACCACAGGCCTAGTGACTACAATCTCTAAAAGGCAGTAGTAGAACTTGTTGTGACAGTAGAACTGTGGTATATTCCCCTGATGAGCCTCATAACACAGCAATTTACAGATACGCTGCACAGAAATATACCACTATTTCTGTGCAGCGTTGCTGTTTCCGTTTGAAGGGCCACATGAGGCGAACCTTTATACGTCAAGTTGATGGACACAGCTTTGCATTGTAGGACACGTTCCAAAAATGCGTGACCTATAATGCAATATTTTGTTATAGGTAATCGATATGTTGAATGGTAAGCCATGTGCTTGTATAGAACAAGATTCAAGTTCTATAAACAGGACGCGGAAGAAGGCAGGGTTGTACAATTGAATAGATAAAAAATATATATAGCTGGGGTGTTTTCAGGGTATTTTAAGAGGGGGATAAGAGAAGACCACTCTTTGTATTTTAATGATTGATATTATTCGTTTTATTCTACATGTTTGTCGGTGTTGTGTTGAGTAAAATACGTTCGAAATGTTTCCTAGTCGAATACAACAGTGACGATTGAGCCAGAATTACAAAACCATGCGATGCGCCATTAATGTCGTAGTTTTTCGTTTTTCAGAATCGCCATCAGTAAGGTTAAAGTTTTAAGATCCTAAAAAACCGTTGGAATATAAATACAATCTAACAAAAATGTACTAGATTCGGAAAATTTTCGAATGTTTAAAATGCCCTTTTAGATTACCTGAGAACTCTATCTTCCTTCTCTTTTTCCATTTCAACAATCCTTTCAGCGATTGCTTCCTTGGCCTTCTCAACACTGGTTGGCGTACCAGTCACCTGCAAAAATCATTGATATTAAGCATAGAAGTCATTATTTAATCCAAGCTGAAGTTTTTTTATTGCTCGCAGTCATAATTTTATTACCTTTACAAAATCGCTGGTTTCATCGTTAGGCGGCAGCAGGATGTGTACGTCGAATGTCTGCATCAGCTCGCGACGTTTCTGGCCAGCCAGGAGGCGGTGCAACTCGTTAGGAACCTCCACTTCAATGGTAACAGGCACCTGAGGACAGAATAAAGAATTGTACATAAGTCATTTATATAATCTTCATTGCTAGAGAACTGTATAATAAATCACCAAAGAGTATTAGAGAGGAGAGTAAATCACGTTATTAGAGTTCGTCTCGGTGTAAAAACGTAACACCGACAGAGTTATTTTCACATTTATATTTTCACATTTATATATACCTACTACTATGTAGGGGTGTACGGGGTTCCAACCTCCATTTTTGGAACCCAAGCCAACCTCACCTGCTCGTGGTGCACCCTGCTAAACAACGAACGGGGCTCTGGCGGCCGGCTGATTGCGGCATAGCACAGCCTTAATCGGCACAGCTAAATTCCCTAGCCACCGACGGGCAGCAGCGTCGGTGGTGCGAGAAGCTGTGCCCTGCGATCCCCAACTCGCATGCCCAGCGTGGGGATTATGGGCATATCCCCCTTTATTAGGGGAGACCTATGTCCAGCAGTGGACTGATATAGGCTGGTGTGGTGTGGGTACTATGTAGTCTTCCTGAGAAAGCCTGCTCCTCGGCTGCAACTAAATGTTTGAACCTACTACATAATATTAAGTAATTAATAATAATTCTTATAAAAGGTGTTCCTACATGTAAGTAAATGGCGTTGCCAAGTGTTCTTCTGAAGTCCCTATGGTTCCGAAATAAATTGAATTGTCTGTTATTCCAAATGTGTCATTCATTACCTCACCCCTTTAGAATGCTGTCGTAAATGTTTTTTTTAATAGGGTTAGTATCAGAATGACTAGGTCGCAAATTGACTACGTCGCTCTTAGTCCGAATCTCAAAATGACTTAAATCTCTAAATAGTCCTTAGTCGCAAAATGACTTCATCGCAAAAAGCCTGAACAGTTGTGTAGGTACTTACACTGGGTTGAATCAAAATGACTGACGATACATTAAATATTGTTTGAAAAAGTAAGTCGTTTGGTATCTATAATGATATGATCCCTTATACCTACTAGCTTCCGCCCGCGACTTCGCTCGCATGGCACCCGAAAAAGTAGGTATTTTTCTGTTGTTCCAGCCATCTAGAACTATGTACTTACATATAAATAATGTAAGTGCAATTTTCAATCCATTCAATTACTAAATCTCTATACCTAAGTCGCAAAGTGACTATATCGCCTACATCTTATATATAAGATGTAGGCTGAGAGATTTAGTAATTTTGAGATTTGGAGTGAGAGCGACGTAGTCAATTTACGATCCAGTCATTCCGATACCAACCCTTTTAATATTAGCTCCTTGATATTTAACCCATAATGTTTCTATGAAGTACCTAGTGATATAGGAACATACCTGTTCCAAGAGAGCTTTCTTAGCAGCTTCACAATTCTCAGGGCGGCCCGTGATTCGGATGACGTCATTCGGTCCTGGCTCGCCGTTCTCCTCTACTTCTCTGATAGGCACATCAGCGCCCTCTGTGCTGTCGCGTTCTGGGAATTTAATCTGCACGTCATGCTCGGCTGTGATGTCCTTGACCTTAGCCCCGCGAGCGCCCATCACTGTGCGGTGGTGCCTCTGCGCTATAACGCACTCCACTGTAACCTGTACGCGAGAAACAAATTTTACTTTAATGTGGTGTCTTTATAATATGACAACAAATAATAACCTAGCCGGCACCTGGCTCAGACTAGCACGGGATCGAGGCGAATGGCATAATCAGAAGAAGAACTATACCCAGCAGCGAGTCGAAAATGGCTGATGATGATGTTGTTTAGTGTTTACATGATTATGCCTTTGGACCAAGGTACGCACTGTGAAAAGACGCGCTATTGACATTTCACTCAGAGTAGTCAAGGTCGTTCTGCGACAGACACTATGTGTAAGTGGTACACCAGGGTGATTGGTTATTCGGGGTTTTCCTTGAATGGGGTTATACTTTGGGTCATTTGCAACAAAAAAGGTCCTTATCAACTGGGGGTCGAATATTACTGAATGTAGAGTTATGGAAACATTAAGATTTTTGAAAATTTTCAGAGTTGCGAGTTGAAACTGTGGATTTTGAAAAAACTACTGGTGTCTTGGGGCTATTTTGTTTTTTGTTTACTACTTTACTTAGGTACTTTGTGTAGGGAATAATACCTTAGCTTCCAAATCTTCGATGATCTCAGCGATACGCAGTTTAGCTGCTTCGATGCAATCCTTAGGCCCTTTGAGTACCACGCGATCGCTGTTGACACCCTGCCGCGGGAAAGATATTTGCACGCCGCCGCATTCGTCGGCGATGCGACGGAGCACCTCGCCGCGACGTGCGACAAAGTGCCGGTGGTGGCGCGGTGCGACCGCCATCTCTCCCTCAGACACGTTGCTGATTTCGGCGACGGCCATCTCTAGCTGCTTCTTAGCTGCCACAACTTGCTCTTCGCGACCTGAAAAATTTAGATTAGACAACTGTAACATGTTTCAGGCGATATATATTAAATAAATGTAACATGTTTCAGGCGATGTTTTATTAAATAAATGTACTATGTTTCGGGCGATGTTTTATTAGGTACATGTAACATGTTTCGGGCGATGTTTTATTAGATAATTGTAATATTTTTAATTTGTTTCCTTGACCTTGAAAGGGACTTACTGGTGATAACTAAGTGTGTCGTATAAAGGGAATGATGCAGGCGATAAGGTAATCCTAACACAAGCTTACCGATTATGAAAATAGCTTCTTTATCCTCATCCTTCTCGGTGGGGAAGATGATACGAGCCCCAGTTTGCTCGCGAATCTTCTTAATATTAGCACCATTCTTTCCTATAAGGAACTTGTGATGGTCGGACTTGGCTCGAACTTGAGCTGTGTGAGAGGTTAGCTCGCGCTCGTTGGCGTGGGCTAAGAGCTGCTGCTTGGCTTTCTCGACGTCTTCGGCCGGGCCCTTGATCAGGACCTTGTCGCTGTCACTATCCGCGGGCGGGAACTTGATGAGTACACCGCCGCACTCCTCCATGATGGAATGAATCAGTTTGCCGCCGGCTCCGATCAGCGAGTTGTAGTATTTAGGCGATATCTTTACCTCTTCCGTAACAACATTCGCCTTTTCGTTGTGTATCTGCTGTATCTTCTTGACAGCTTCCTCGACGTTCTCGCGCTTGCCACGCACTGTGATCACGTCGCTATCATCGCCCTCGGCCGGGAGATCGATTATGGTTTGGGTTTCATCTCTAATTTTTCTCAAATTAGCACCACCCTTACCGATAATAAACTTATGGAATTGTTTAAAAATTGGCACTTCTTGGACGTATGACGACTCCGCAATCTCTTTCAGCAGTTTATAAAGGAACTTTTCGCATTTCTCTATATCATCTTGGGGTCCTCTTAATTTAATAGGGCTCCTCTTCTGTCCTTGGTCGGGAAGATTAATAAGGACATTTTCAAACTTCTCTCGGATTTCTTTGATTTTTTCTCCCTTAACTCCGATAAGGGATTTGATATATCTATGATCAACATATACCTCCTTCATTCTCTCGTTTTCTAATTTAGAGACCATTTCTCTCAATTCCTTTTCCGCGTCTGCAACGCCTTGATGGCTGCCTTCAATACGAATAATATTGTTGCCTTCACTTTCGATTATATTAATTACTACACCAGTCTCAACCTTCAGTCTATTAACTGCAAATAAAGAAAAAACGTAAGTGCACATATGTATTATCAATTAAGTTCATTTTGGCATTACTTTAGAATTGATTCAACAATTAAGAAATCAAGAATAAATTCCGTTTAACTTTTAGATTGATTCTCTGATAAGCATGTGTATTTGTGGGCAAGAAAACGGTTCACAGAACACGTTTGCATTTTGTTGAACTCGTCAGAGAAGCTCAGTGGAATTTATACTAAAGGTTTTGTCTTGTTGAATATCTTGTAATTGATTTCCGTAAAGTTACACCTGAGCCAATTAACTACAGTTTAAAATGTGAGAACTATAATCAGTAAGTATTAGTAGATTAGATACTCACTGTTTGCGCCACCCTTGCCAATAATGTGCTTGTAGAATTTCGGATCAACAGACAGCTCGACGTAAGTTAGAGTAGCGAGCAGATTCTTTACGAAGCTGTCGAGTTCTACTTGCGCGCGTTCTACCTCTTCGGGTGGTCCATCAATCTTAACCTTATCTTCAGAGTGCGTTATATCAACGTGTACCTGAACGATACATATAACTTCTATAGTAGGTATTTTATTTCAACTTAGAAATGGAACAATTAAATGGCCTACCATCACGCGTAATAACAACGTATTGCATCGTAGGTCAAGGTCGCTAATGTATCTTGCTCTGAATCCTTCAATTTAGTAATAGTTACTTCATCACCAGCAGCATCATCATTATCACCTATAGCAGTCCTCTGCAGGACATAGGCCTCCTCTAATGAGCACCATCGCGCCATGTCCTGAGCTCGACGCATCCAGCTCCTACCAGCAGTCATTCACAGATCGTCACTACACCTAGACGGATATTTACTTAGTCCTACTAATACTTCATACACATAGAAATAGAATATACATAATTTGTGACCTGGATAAGACATAGGCTACTTTTTATCCAGGTACCGCGCGAGCAAAGCCGCGGGCGTAAGCTAGTAACTATAATTATGTATTCTGTGGTATTTAAGTATTTAATTAAATTCCTTATGTGATATATTGATTATTAGTGTGCGAACAGAGATACCTTTGAGACTTTTTTTTTACCTTTGAGAAGTCCTGAGTAATCTTTTTTATGTTAGAGCCGTTCTTTCCAATAATGTATTTGTGGATCCAAGTTGGTGCATCTACGGTGGCAGTTTTCACAGAATTTGCTTTTTCGCACACCTTTGAGAGAGCTGTAAAAGCATTCTAAATATATAAAACTGAAATGAAGCTGACTGACCAACAATCAATGCATAGCCTAAGCTGTTATTCTAGAGACTTCTGGGGTATGTTCCCTAGTATATTATATATTATGGATGTAATAGAGAGGATATTATTTAATTCAACCCCTCAAGAGATGCAGTAGACAAAAACTTATATGCAGATGAAGTAGCAGGGCGCTTATTATTATAATGAGGAAAGTTCAGTACAAGTAGTATCAATGTACCTAATTCATTGAATGATTGTAGAACAAACCTGAGCCAATCTTGTTATGGGGTCCATGGAGTGTGATGGTTCCAGTAGTCGAATCAGGTGGAGGCATTTCAACGGATACACCAGTTTCTTTCAAAATCTCCTGAATAGTAGTCCCGCGGGCGCCAATCACATATTTGTGTTGAGATTTAGGCACCTCAACCATAACAGTGGAGCATTTCTTTACCTGTAAAACGATGTTTTTTTATTACAATGACTCATTTTGTTTGAGTTTATTGGTTTCTGTCGTATTTTGCATATTTGTTAAGTTATGCCTATTTTATTTTCAACCTTATTAAGCACGCAATAAGATTTCTTTTGTGTCAAATTATGCTTGTCATCTATCCACCCGACCTATCGTCGTACACTGACCTTTACGGCCGTTTCCTGTACATTGAAGTAAATATGCACATTTGTATCAGTGTAACTAGATTTTTTAGGCAAAAAAAAAAGGTCAAAGGCCCTTCAACAACCTCCAATGCACGAAAGCTCGCGCTAAAGTTTTTAAATAGGAACGCCAAAAGCCTACAACATATCTACATTACATTTATATTCCTAGGGTTTTTTTTCTGATCAAGAAACCAATTACAGGCGGACACAGCATTGATATTGGAACTAGGGCTGGCATTCGAATAATTCGAATATTAGATTAGTTCGAATATTCGAATACTGATATTGCAATATTCGAATATTCGGTTAAAATTAATAATACCAAACTCAGAATTCAGATTTTCATTAAATGCCACTTATAAGTTTGCGCGATATATCAATACAAGACAATACAAGTTTACGTCGTTTGGGTAAACAACATGACATAGTTAGACGGTTCGGAAACTCTCGGGAGTGCCGCGCGTGACTGCGTAATACATTCGCGTATGAACTTATGCGTACTTCTGTCTATCCGTCTCTGTCGCTCACGAGAATATCCTTATGTTAACGCGGTGTCAAATTCAATTGTGCACGTGGTCGTAGTGGTTACACATGTTACGTACAGGTTATCTTTGTTGTACGAAGTTTATCGTGTTAAGTCATTGTTGTGTACTGCTTTGATTGATTAGACATCTTAAAAATGCGTGTGTACTTACAATAGTTTTTGTTTTTATAAAATGGAAACCTATGCACAATGTCCCTGCCATCTTGTGTCGATATAAGTTTTTTTTTATAGTAACTTTAATTACCTGTTACTATTACTTTTTTTTAAAATACCTACTCATCTAGATCGAGAAGACTGTTTTTATTGAGAATTTATGGAAAATTTTATTTTAATATGATATATTTACTACTATTTTGTTCATGAAACTAAAACTTATAACAGTAAAATAGGACGTGATTTCAATAAAAACATAGTTTTATTAAACTAAAACTTATAACAGTAAAAGAGGACGTGATTTCAATAAAAACAAAGTTTTTTTTTCTATTATTCGAATAATTCGAATAGTGCCTGAAAAAAAATCTAATAATCGAATATCAAATTTTCGAATATTATTAGCAAGCACTAGTTGGAGCCCATCCATCCACCCATGTGGTGATCATTATTATTATTGCTTGCGTGGCTTTAATATCTCTAGGGCCATGATGTCCTATTGTGATCGCCACTTCTATTTTAAGTCGCCTCTTGAGGCGGGGCATTCATAGTTCACTACTAAGCCCTACTGCTGACAGACTCTAGCTTTAAATTAATTTGCTAGTCTTCTCTAGAGGGCATTTCCACGGTGAAGTATCTTTCAAAGACATACTGAGGAAGCATGACGTCCGATGTCATGCTTAGTATGCGTGATTCCATTGTTGAGTCCTGTAAGGATCTCAATTTATTAGATAGCCAGTTCCTTCTGACATGGGTATTTGCCCTGTACATGCTGGCTTTCGCTTCTTTAAGCAAAAATAAATTAAGAGGTGGTAGCCCTAGCATTGCATTGAACGCCAGCCCAGGGGAAGTGGACATGGTTCCGGAAGCCATGAGGCACGCGGTCCTTTGTAGACTATCAAATTTTTTTAATAACAGTCGTCCGAAAGGCTTTGTCATACCATACCACAGAGGTAGAGTATGTGATTATCGGCCTCACAACGGTGGTATATAGCCACAAGGAAATGCGGGGGTTGACGCCCCAGTTATTCCCCATCAGTCGACTGCTCCTTAACTAACTCCCAGGTCCATCATAGCTTTTTGCAAGATGTTGCCTAGGTGTGTGTTCCACGTCAGTCTATGGTCGATAGTAACGCCAAAGTACTTGACTTCAGTGGAAAAGTTGATTGGATTACAATTAAGAATTTGCTTTACAAGTTTGCCCAGCCTCTTCTTTTTGGTAAGTGGCACAATTACTGTCTTTTCTGCATGGACTGAAAGACCGTCAGACTGTCAGTATTTAGTCTTCTTTGCATTATGCTAGAAATGGTAGATTGGTAGAACCGTGAGGGGTCACGACGATCACAAGGTCATCTGCATAGCCCTGCTCATAAATATGCATATATCCACTAAACTGTATAAGAGTTGATCAACAGCAACAGTCTATAAGATAGGCGGTAAAACTCCACCTTGGGCAGCCTCGTTTGTTGAAGTGCTTACTTTGCTCCTCTGTGAGAGAGCATGCCTTCTATTCACCACGTGACTGTTGGATCGACATTCTGGCTTGTGTGGTGATTAGAGAGAGAGTGTAGGTCAGTATGCGTACAAACATTGGTATGTTTATGTATGTGTAAGTAAAACACGTTAAAATTTTGATCCCGGATTTTTCAGCAGACGTTAAGCCATGTCGGAGGCCTTTGAACGGCCAAAAAAACACTAACACAACAATTATTATTTTATTTCATTACCGCCGATAAAACTAGATCCACCTATCCAATCAGAGTTTCCAATTAAATCGGCGAGCAGGGCGCATCCAAATAAATCGCTAACCAGCAAAACAAATACAAACTTTTTACCCCTTTTTATAATCATAAGTATATCTTTATATACTTTACTCATTATGTAGTATTTCCTTCTTTTTTAGTGGTTATATTGTAAGTACTATCATCATCATCATCATCCGCAGTCCGACTTAGCCCACTGCTGAGTATAGGCCTCAATTTGCTCTTGCCATGGTCCTAGCCTGATCACCGCCAGTGGATCAGGTAAGTACTATATTTTTGCCGATTTTTTTTTATTATAATCATAGTAAAGTACCATTTCCTCGTGGATAGCCTCAATCTGGGCTTTAGCAGCGAGCACACCATTCTTTTCTCCAGCGATAACGATCTCGTTGCTCTGCGTGGACTGGGGCGGAATGTGGATGCGAGCGCCGGTCTCCGCGCTAATAGCTGCGGCCCGCTCTCCGTAAGGCCCTTGAATAAACGGGTGGTAGATCTTCGGTACGGTAACACGCTCCAATGCCTTGCGGGACTGTAACAAAATAATTATTTAATATTGAGATGTTTTTAGGGGAAGGGTGCCCAATAGGACCCTATTACTAAGCCTCCGCTATTCGTCGCATTTGTCACTATACCAACAAATAAACAAACTTAAAAAAATCTAACCGACTTCCAGAAAAAAACATTTCTTTCTTCCGTAAAAAGCGAAAAATAAACTAAAATAGCCTATCACCTATCCAAATGGCTTAGCACCGACTTCAAACAGATAAGTAAAAGTTTGTTTATTTTTTAATTTTTAGTATAATTACATAATACTGTTAATCTTAAGTAAATTAGAATCACGGTCAGACAACTAAACGAGTCGCCCGCATGAGGGACGACTCAGGGCGAAAATTACAAGTGAGGATGCAATTTTTTTATGAGTTTTGCGGGCAAAATCCCTCTCAGGAATCAAATTAAAATGGAACCACCTGTGAAGTATACCCTTTCAAACACAAAAAAAATCGGTCCAGAGGGCTTACCACGGGTTTTGATAGTTTTCGAAAACTTTTTAGGTTTTGGTATCTTTCCATACATTTTCGTACAGCGCCTCTAGGGAAACGTGCATGAACTACGGCTTGTTTGCTTGACTGTTTTCTACGTTTTCTACCGGAATTCAGTGATGCCGTTGTTGTATTTTTAATGCTAAATCTACCATATTTCGAGACCCATTAGCATGAAATTTTTTTATTTTGCATATTTCATGATCAGCATTTTTTGAAAGTACAGAATTCAAAAGATTTTATAACAACCAGAAACCATCTGTTAATTGATTCAAAGCAGTTCAGTGCAAGATCAGTGTTGCCGTTTTTTATTTGGAGAAAATGCTAAAACATGTTGCAAAAAATGCTAAATAACTTTTAAAAATGCTAAATAAAATGCTAAAATCTATATTTTTCTTTTGAATTCCTTAGGAATTTTGAATTTTTAGGTAACGTACAAAAAAATGTTAATCATAAAAATGCGAATTTTTCAAGCTAACAGACCCGAAAATATGCTAAATTTAGCATTAAAAATGCTAAAACAGCAACACTGGGAAAGATACCGAAACTTATAAAGTTTTCGAAAACTATCAAAACTCGTGGTAAGCCTGCAGGATTGACGGAGATATCGGTGATCATACATAAAAAAAGTAGAAAAAAAAATTCCGACGAATTGAAAAACTCCTTTTTGAAGTCTGATAACGCTTTGAGTGCTTAAAACACAAATGTGATTCTGCACGTCGTCCTCCTCCAGGCCAGCAGCCAACGTGCTAGTGTATAACGCTTTGAGTGCTGAAAACACAAATGTGATTCTGCACGTCGTCCTCCTCCAGGCCAGCAGCCAACGTGCTAGTGTATAACGCTTTGAGTGCTGAAAACACAAATGTGATTCTGCATTCAGGTATTTAAAATGTACTATGTTATATTTTGTACGATGACACGGAACCCTTCGTGAATCCGACTCGCAATTGACCGGTTTCCTTACATATGAGCTTCTCTCTAGTTTTCTGGCGTTTTCAATTATTATTTTTGGCCATTAACAATTTACTGTAAGAGCAAGAGTAAACTACAAAACTAAAACTTAAACTAAAAACTTTGAGAAGAGTTAGATACTCACTCTAATATAACTCAATAAATATTTTATTTTATTACCTGTTCTTCAGAGCAAATCCTGATCTCATGTTCAGCCTTTTCAATTCCCTCCTTAGTTCCAGTGATCGTAATGGTCTCGCTGTTGTCTGCAATACTCGGCACGCTAATCTTAGTAGCAGTCACCTTCTCGAGGTCTTTCAACTTCTGGCCGAGCTTGCCTAAGATCCAGCGGTGGTGTTCTTTGGGAATGTTCACTTGCTTGCTCGCCTAGAAAAAGTAAATTATACAAATACATTCAGCAGTTAGCGGCAAGTTACGTCAAAGGCGTACAAAATGGAATTCACAGCCTTGTTTTAAATATTTAAAATTGTAGATAAAATATTGATAAATACCTGTTGTTGGAAATGGGTCAGAATCAAACGCCTAGCATCGAGCACAGCGCTGTGTTTGCCAGTGATAAGGAACGTGAGACTTCCGTCCTTGCTCGTAGAAATTTCAATGTGGGCGCCGGTGTCCTTGGTGATGGATTGACAAGTTCTCAGAGATTCACCTTCGCCAAAAGTGTTAGCATTATCCAGTTTCCTTTCTTCATATGGCACATGGAAAACCTATGAAAAAACCGTAATAACTTTAAATAAAATATACTTATGTATACTAGAGGTCTATGTCTTGCAGTGGACTGGTATCGGCTGAAGTATGATTACCTAAGGCGACTATAAGGGTCAAACCTCCCTCTCGCTCGCACTTTTCAACATTTTTGTAGATATAAAATTACTGAATGTAGTTATGCAAAATAGCAAACCTTCACGGCCTAGCAAATAAAAAGGTTCAGCAAGAATATCATGTCGAACCCAACACGTTTTCCTCACAAAAAATTTGCACCAAAATTGATAACATCGGTACCAGTTTTTTGGTAAGAAAATGTGATAGAATCAAAATGATATTATTGCTGAACCTTTGAATTGTTATTTTCTAGGCCGTGAAGGTTTGCTATTTTGCATAACAACAGTCAGTGATTTTATATCTTCAAAAATGTTGAATTGTGCGAGCGAGAGGGAGGTTTGACATATATCGTCGCCTTAACTTACGTTGACAGTCAAAACGACATTAGTGATCTTGTTTTTCATCTAGTTTCCCTGAGTCATCAGAAATTTAAAGTATTACCTATTTAAGTAAGCCTATTACCTTATTAACATTGCTAATATTGCTATTAAGAAAATTAAATTGCTATTGAGAATTTTAAAAATGATTTGATTTCGGATTTCCTGTTTTTTTTTGTTAATTTTGTGTTTAGCTAGTTTATTTCCGATCTTATTAACTCCTGCTCTTTGTTGCTACGCAAAAACTTACGATTTAATTCTGATTATACAATGTAACATTATTTTGTATGCTACTAGATATCATTAAATGGCTTATCATAAAATTGTGTCAGCTTTTAAAACTCATTATCACTGGCATTATCATTTTATGCTTTATGATTATTGAACACACGAAATATAGACTAGTTCAAGCCACACGGCAATATCACTATCACTACATAGTATAAAACAAAGTTGCTTCCCACTGTCTGTCTGTCCCTATATATGCTTAGATCTTTAAAAGTACGTAACGGCTTAGATGTAGTTTTTTTTATAGAGTGATTCAAGATGAAGGTTTATATGTATAATACATGCATAATAAAGTACAGAAACACTAATAATATTAGAGGTTTATAATGTAAATAACAACAACAGTCAAAACAACAGTCCGTACTCGCGATTAATAAAAATTTATAATAAAATTCCAAACTACATTAAAGACCAAACCAAAGACTTGCCCTTTCGTAAAAAACTAAAGGAATACCTTATAAATAAAAGTTATTACTCCGTTGACGAATTTTTAAATGATAAAACTACCTTGACATAATAACAATCGCCGTACCTATTGCTGACTATTGACATTACCTACAATTGTATTCTCGACATTCCTTATATTTGACATTTTACTTGCAAACTTCTGGGACATTATTACCTTTTGACTTTTTGTATTCGTTTATTTATATGATTTGTAAATTGTAAATGCATGCTAATTGACTTTAGTTTTGTATAATTAAATAAATTATTAACTGTAATCGCATGCTCTAAAATCATAAATTGCAGCGCCCTTACAGGGCACATGTACTTACCTATAAGCTTACTTTAACACCTAAGCAACTAAATGTATATGTACGCAATAAACAATAAACAAACAAACAATAAATAAATATTTTTTAGCATTGCACCCGTGACAAGCCGGGGCGGATCGCTAGTGATAATATATTATTCATTAATAAGTTACATTAGTATGCGAATAGGGGTGATATGATTACTCATTGGCATCCTGCATAGGTTAAAACACTTTGCAAGGCCTTGTAACAAAAAATAAGTAATATTACAACTAGCGAATGCCCCGGCATCGCTGGACGTTCTAAACTATAATATATTAATTTTGTCTGCTTTCAAACAATATTAAATAAAATTAGACCTTTGCACCTTTACCAATACCATCCTCTCAGTCGGCCTTACCCACAGGAAAAACATGGCCAGTACCCAATACAAGTATCTTCCGGGACAAGTTATCTAAATAACAGTAAAAACCGTATCAAAATCCGCGTAGTTTAGCACACAGACGCAAATAGCGACTCTTTTAACTCACATAACATATCTAAACATACATAAAAACTAATAAAATGAAAGAAATGTTTAACTACCACACATGTGGATAATGTGACCAACTAAAAAGACATCTGTGTAATTTATCCTTGACAAAACAGTATGTATGTTCAACCTTGAAGATTTAACATGAAAGCATGTTTGTAAGCAAATTTCAAAATGCATATTTGAACAGGAATACTAAAATAATGATCAATTTTTTTTTTATCCAACAGCAGGATGAAATAACTTAACAGCCTTAAGATATTAGTAAAATTTCATCACAATTACTGCTTCTAGGGATTAATTATATCTAGCACAGTGTGCGAAGTGGGTAGGTATCATATCCATTAATCTTTATTACTTTTGAAACTATCATGGTTGAGAACATAATTATTAATATCAACGGGATATTTACCATGATTTGTGAGTTCTATTGTTTCCCGATATTTCGACGCAGTTGCATGCGCCATGTATTATTTAGTTAGATTGTTAGTAATGATTAAATAAAGACTTTGGAGAGTGCAACTCACGTATGTAGTTCTATGAACATTGAGTTAGAAATGAAATGCTATTTTTGTAGCTAACCTGAGTAGATTTAGAAATGAAATGCCTATGTTGTTGCTAGTCTGAGTAGATTTAGAAAAGAAATGCCTATGTTGTTGCTAGTCTGAGTAGATTTAGAAATGAAATGCCTATGTTGTTGCTAGTCTGAGTAGATTTAGAAATGAAATGCCTATGTTGTTGCTTACCTGAGCAGATTTATTAATGAATTGTCCATATTCTTTTTTACCTGAGCAGATTCAGAAATAAAATGCCTATGACATTGCTATCCTAAGAATTCCTAAGATCCTAAGATAGATTCGTAAGATTTAGAAATACATAGAGATATAGATGGTTAAGATTTATTTGAAATGAAATGCCTATGGTATACCTTATACCCGAATACATTTAGAAATAAAGTGCCTTTGATCTTGCTTACTTTAATAGATTTAGAAATGAAATTCCTAAGTGGTTGCTTACCTGAGTATGCAAAGTGGAGCCAACTCGCAGTTTGTTAGTAGCTTGTTGAATGCTGCGCTGAACAGGCGGGGCAGAGTGAGGCAGCGCAGGGAACAAGTCATCGTAGGCGTAAGAGCCGCTGTTGCCAGTGTCGTATCCAACGTTATTCACGTTGTTCATTTCCTCAACATGCACAGGTATATCAGAATTTACGGGAATCATGTCTCCAACCATCATGGATTGCTGATGCATCATTTTCTACTCCTCCAGCAGTCCTTGTCCGCGCCAAGTCGTTACAGTACTGTAGCAATGAAATGAGTGAATCATTTGTTTAGATAGTTTTACTTGGTTAAATGATATTTAAACAACTGGTTACGGATTAAACAATGTATCTACCTAAACATAATCACCATTATTCAGTAAAATTGTGTTAAGCTGAGAGGTTTGAGGGTACCAATCCCAATCAGTATTTCGTTATATTGTCACAATAAGGTACTGAGTTGGTAAAAAATGTTTTGTTTTTAACCAACTTCTAAAAGGAGGAGGTTCTCAATTCACCAGAACCTTTTTTTCAACTTTTTTTATGTATGTTCACCGATTACTCCGCCAATTGTGGACCGATTTTCAAAATTCTTTTTTTGTTGAAAAGAGATGGTCCCATATAAATTTTATTCCTGAGGGATTGGTACTTTTCTCAGAAAACTCAAAAAACCTCATCCTCACTTGCAATTATCCAATATCTCCATCAATTGTAAACCGATTTTCAAAATTCTTTAGGGCAAGAAGTAAGAAGTGATATAATTTAATTCAGTTTTTTTACTTGTTAACTGTCCAGTATGGGGATATTAGAAACCAAAGCAGAAATTCCAATCATTATAATAGGCAGGAAGCCATAGACAATTTCTCCATTTGTTCTTTTTATCATGAAGATTATTTAGGTATACTTAGTTACATTTTAGTTAAGTATAACTTTTCCTTAAAAATGATGACACCAAACATATTTTACAGAAATCAACTCGGTTTGGGATTACTTTATTTAAAATTTGGAAATGCTCAGCTAATTCAAGTTCAGAGCATTTTAATATTACCTATTTATTCACTATAACTGGTGAGACCATTATCACCATCACTTACCATTAGGGCTTGCAAATATTCGAAAATATTCATATTCGAATATTCGATTTTTTTTCGGGTACTATTAGAATTATTCGAATATTATTCGAATAATAGAAAAACACTATGATTTTATTAAAATCACATCTTATTTTGTTATTTTGAGTGTTATTTTCATGAAGAAGTTTAAAATATCAACTTATTTTATTCTTAAACGCGTTTTTTCCATAAACTAATTTAAAAAAAAATACAAAAAGGTATGTCACCGTAACGAGACATTGGTAATTTACACGCACAATCAACCACAAATTAAAATTTTCTTCTTCGTATGAGCTAGTAGCCAAATCTAGTGTCGGAGATTTTTGGCCACCCGAAGGCCTCAGACATGGCTTAACGACTGAAAAGCCGGGACCAACATCTTAACGTGCCTTCCGAAGCACGGAAGTGGTCAAATCTAAATGTCACTAAACAGTCATCCATCCAAGTAATGACCACGCGGAGAGTTGCTTATTATCATCATCATCATCAGCCTATAGCAGTCCACTGCTGGACATAGGCCTCCCCTAATGAGCGCCATTGCGCCCTGTCCTGAGCTCGACGCATCCAGCTTCTACCAGCAGCCTTTCGCAGATCGTCACCCCACCTGGCCGGAGGGCGTCCTACACTACGTTTGCCGAGCCGTGGTCTCCACTCAAGAACTCGTTTACCCCAACGGTTATCGGTTCTTCGGCAGATATGACCAGCCCACTGCCACTTCAGCTTGCTAATTCTCTGAGCTATGTCGACAACTTTAGTTCTATGTCGGATAAACTCGTTACGGATTTTATCCTTCAGAGAAACCCCGAGCATAGCTCGTTCCATAGCTCGCTGAGCGACTTTAAACTGGTGGACTAGCCGTACTGTGAGTGTCCACGTTTTGGCTCCGTATGTCATGACGGGTAGGACGCACTGATTGAAAACTTTTGTTTTCAAACATTGCGGTATGGGTGACGAGAAAACTCGACGTAGTTTTCCAAATGCTGCCCAACCCAGCTGAATCCTCCTCTTGGCCTTCTTCTCGAAGTTGTTTCTACCCAACTGCAATATCTGCCCGAGGTATGTATACTCCGGAACAACTTCAAGAAGGTGTCCATTAACGACGACAGGACTCTGATCAATTCGGTCATTGACCATAACTTTGGTCTTGTCCAAATTCATGCCGAGACCTATCTTTTGGGAGGCTGATGCTAGGCCAAAAGGGTTCGTTTGACTGGCTCGGTAATGTCACTCTAAAAACAGTCTTATAAATCAAGGTTAGTTTTTATTTTAACAAAAACATCAAATTAAACATTCACGTTAACGACAGAGACGAATGAACAGAACAGTCTCGTCAACTACGCGAATGCACTACGCGACACTTCCGAGTGTATCCGAACCGTGTTCCGAACCCGATAAAAGTTATTGGGTTTGGATCGGATCGTTCGACATGTTGTTTACCCGAACGACGACGTAAACTTGTATAGTCTTGTATGGATATATCGCGCGAACTCTTAAGTGGCATTTCATGCACATCTGAGTTCTGATTTCGGTGTTATTAATTTAAATCGAATATTCGAATATTGAAATTCAGTATTCGAATATTCTAACAAAAATAATATTCGAATTATTCGAATATTCGAATGCAAGCCCTACTTACCATATGATTTATTTACATAATGAGACCTCACACAATGCTCACCAACACACAGCATCACAATTGAATTATGTGATCAACAAATACAATTGTATTAAAACCATTATGCTTCTAGTATGCACAGTAATCTGATTTTACTATGTACCTTTGAAAATCCCTGCATGTTATTGTATGAGATAAAAGCCAGAAAAGTACAAAATATCTCTCTGATGAACCAAAAAAATGTCTGGTTACTGTTATCTTATTGAATGCGAACTGAGCAGCTGTAGCAAACTGCCTTAAGTGAAATCACACTAAGTTTATGAACCCTTGTACTATGTTAACAATAAAATTACTGTGTTAGCAGCAGCCTCCAATTACTATGGTTGAAATTGTGCATTTAGCATATGGAATATGTGTAATGGATGAGAATTTGGAAATAGTAGTTGATAATTTCTGATAAGACATGTGCTCTGTAAGGAATTCCTTGATTTCGCATGGCATCTTGATTTTGATAATACGTGTCACCTTCCAGCACATTTGACGTGGAACCAGTCTTTCTAGCATTTTAGCGACACTTACCGAGAGTACTGTAGCAAATCCACCTGGAAAATTATCCCGTAGACGCCAGGATCGCTTTTTCGTTCTCCTGTGTCAAAATAATGAACAGATATTACCAAAAATAAATAATTAAAATATCCCGAACAAAATACACGTACCCAGCAGCAGAGGGCGAGAGAAAGATGGCTACCACAGATAACAAAAATAATTATCAATACACAAGTGCTGCCAACTCCTAAAAATCCGAGTCGCTAAGCTCAACTTAAAAAGTCGGGCGAAAACATAGATTAAGTACTATAAGGGCCATTGATTCTACAAGGAAACAATCAGACCTTATTAAAATGACTTTAATTTATTTAGCTGCTTCTTAGATTTATTCGCAATACAAGATAGAACACTTATTAACTTCTCAGTAGCTTTGTCATCAAAGTGAATAACATAATCTATAAATATAAAGAAAAGAGACATAACTTAGCTCTGGCAGGATATTTCTCCCTGAAATCACTCGCACCTCACTTTTACTTGTCACGACTGCACCGACTGAAATTCAAAACCAGACTGCCGCCTACATCGCGCCATCGACACGAAAGCAACATGGCGGCTCGGTGGCAACGGACTAGCGATGAAAAAGTCAATTTAGATTATCAATTAAGACTTACTGACTATTTACAAAATTCAGTAAACATGCTAGTAAATGTTTCTGAATTTTGTAATGAATTAATAAAACTATTTCATAATTTTAAAAGCATTTCTAGACTAATCCTTACAGCTCGGCCATCCTGCTTGAGCTAGTCCCTACGCGATATAATAAACAATATAATTGTAAGGATTACAGAATTGTTTTTTAATTATCTTTCAAATCTATCATTTGTTTAACATGTCTGCCACTTATGAAACATAGAAATAACTCAGGTGGACAATACATAAATACCATTGTCGACATCAGTCAACACAAAATAATTTAAATCTGATTGTAATAAATAGACATAATTTCTATGGGTAACTCATTAGTTACATAGGCTCAAAAGACATACCTAATTCATTTTTGGTTTTACCTTGGTATAAAATGTATATTGTTTTTGTCATTCAAATTTTCTTTTTTCTTTTTTCATTTGGTTATTTATTATGTATATAATATAGAGTTTATATATCATTTTTTAGCATACTCACAAGATCTGTGAGTACTCTTTGTTTTAAGTTACCTTTTAAGGCCACCCTTTGCAACACTTTAAGTATGTGCAATAAAGTGTACTGTCAAATAAACAATCAAACAAAGTAATTTTTAGGTAAGAGCTAAATCAAAAGTCTTTATTGGAATCAAAAATACAATCAATTTTGGTAGCTCATCAAGTTCACAATAGAGGCCAGTGATTGATGCCTTGGTCCGGTCATCATAAACGAGATGGAGTTGTGGTCTCCTTTTGTGCGCCTGTTATGAGCACAAAAATCCACACAAAGTCTTTTATCCCTTGTCTCTTTTGGACCAAAACGGAGAATCTGAGATTCAAAACGCAATATAATTTTGGTGAAGAGCCCAAGGACAACGCAATAACACCCCTTAAAGAAAATATTTTAAAAATGTTTGTCGTTTGCTTATTCAAATCATATTAGCTCAAAGATTAGAAACAGTAGCAATATAAGATATAATCCTAAACAGTGAAACTGGAAAAGTTAAACACAATATAAAAATAAATAATAGGAAACTCGAATTAAATATTGGTAAGACCAAAGAAAAAGATTGTGATGTTGCAAAAACACTAAATTTTTTGAAGAAGTTTAAAAACCTCTGGGGCACCTCTATCAGCATTGCAACATCCCTGATTGACACCATCACACCAGAACTAGTGCCTTCATATAATGTGAATAGACTTATTGACTGCGGTGATTTCCCCGATCCAATGAAACATAACAAAAGAAATCACCATTGCCAGCATTTTGTAAAATTCCTTAAAAACTTATTCTTAATCAGCTGCAAAGCCATTCCAACTTTAACAACATACTTTAGGGCAACCAGCTTGGATTCACGCGGGACAGATCAACAACCGATGCTGGTCGGTACCAATAACATGGCAATGCTGGCTCGAAAGCCCGCATCGCATACTTCGAATACCTGGGAGGACCCACACGATGCCCTAGAAATCTTTTGTGATGCTTCTAAGCGTACGCCGCGAAACATTTATCAGAAAACCATACCATTTTGTCGCCAGGGATACAGCTAAAGTCTCTCTCACCTATTATGCACGTGACAGAACACAAAGAGCTAACACAAAAAGAAAGTGCTCTCCGGGATCCGTGGCAAAGTTGGGTGCACCTCAAGGGACAATAGTAATATAATATGAGTATATAAAGTTATTATAATATTTGTTGTGCGGGTTCCGACCGAACATCTATTGACCTATATGAAGGAGGACTTCTGGCTGAAGAGTGTCGTGTTCCGTCGGTTCCGAGGACAGATAATGGACATCGCGCGACCCACGTCGTATATGCTACGTTCCAAATAATGATAATTACTGTTTTTAACTATAATTTTTTTTAATATCAATGTTAGTTCAATGTATATATTTATATGGGCCGTAGGATAAGTAAAACACCATCTGTTTATTCTATTGCAGACTGAAATAATGTTTAAATTATTATTATTAATGCCCGGCCCACTCTCATTCCCAGTCCATATAAGTTACCAATCCCAACTTTATAAGGACAACTACGAAACTGCACTGCTCGCAAATGAACACGCCTCTTTTACTCAAACTAAAACGACGACAGTGCAATCTTGAAGACGCAAACAGTGCAACGTTGAAAGTTGCTAACCGGTGTAATGCAAACAACTCATTACTGAACAGGGCTGAAACCAAATGTATCCAATCTATATTATGAAATGTTAAACAGATCAAACTTAACGCAATAATAAAAGTTGTAGGTAGGTTCAAATTTCGTGGAAACCTCTGTATTTTCAAGTACAACCTCCGACAGCAAGCTTAAATGGGGCGCCTACACAGATGACCTGTCCAAAATCCGTCAACCCACCGACGCAGAAACGGTCAGCTCACTGCACTACGTCGTACTGCACCCTGTTTTAGGGGACTGCGGATATCAATGGTGTTGATGAATCCAGTAGCAGAAGAGGGCCACTCGTGCGATCCACAAAATGATCAATCAACCTGAATGAACCTGAATCAACCTGAACCATACTACAGAAAAGAAACGCCATGACAGCTCCGTGCATCAAAATGTTCAAGAAAAACAGCGACACACATTATCTCAACACCAGAAACAAAGACAAAGTCACTGTTCATCGCTACGAACAGCCGCACCCGTCGCGGCCACTCTCAAGCCAACTCTCGAGCAAGAAACAGTGGAGCACGCTATCCCACACTGCACTGCCACAAACGAAGCCAGAACAAAATCCGCATTACATAAACTGCTTCATCAAAGCGCTTTCGGGAGTTCTAGAGCAATATAGTAGTCATAGTATTGGAAGTTCCAGAGCAATGCTGCCACTGTACCCAATGTACCCCAGCAAAATCCCAAATTATGCATCTGTAAATAAATTCAAAAATTTTGCAAAACGCTAAATCTTCTCTGTACCTAAATCTCCCATTCTTCAGAAGACAAAATAAAACCCGGGACGCAACCGTCTCCAAATTCCTGAAAAACGATGCCAAATGCCAAAAAATGTTAATTTAAGAATAGCAATTGTGACAAAGTCGTCAAAATAAATAGATTTAGCCAAACAGAGTTTCCCGCCCCTGCTTGCGCTACAATATAGTGCAACACAAACAAGTCTTCACTTTAATTTCATTTTTTTCTAAACAAGCTTTATGGCCACCTCCTGGAGCCGTCATCAGACCCTGGATACTATCTAAAAATAAAGTACTCGTCATGACGAATTAAACGAGTTCAAACTCGATGGGGTTGCGTCGTTTCATTACAGAGTTCCTATGGCCACCTTCCAGCATCAGATCAGCTCCATGTCATCATAATATTGCATTGTTACGAGATATATACATATACATATGCGTTTTAGGTCAATCGGAAACTGAAAAGTATATCTTTAGCTTGCAAGATTTGATTACACACAGCAACGGGACAGGTGAAAGTAAATAAAAGGTTATAAAAAAGTAGACGACTCAAAGTTTCAATTCCATTTGAATTAAAAAATATTTGAGTTTGATTTTGAAGTGACTATAATTCCTTGACAATGCCTGCATCTATATTATAGCATTTTATCGACCATATCCCGTACTAACCCTCCCTGTACATCACAAGCGCTATGATCTGTACACGACTGGTCCATTGCTGTCAAGTTCTATTACCATCTTTCCAGCTGTTGTATACCTACAGTAAAAATGGTTTGCGGATATCACTAGTGCGGCGCTTTGTGGAGTGCGCCCCCGTGTTAAACAGATATGGGACGCGGGAGATGAGACCTAACTCTTCCCCTTCCCTCTGCCACGTCCGCACTACTCTGTCCGGCGCCACGGCGCCCGCGCGGCGTGTCGCCGACGTCGCGTCGGTAGTCCAAAATAGCTACCAGGCTGAGTGCGCGCCCGTTTGAGCCGCGATCGGCTCCCGTAAATCGAGTAATTCTAAATCTTTTATCTAATCAAAACTTGTGTGTACCGTCTCTCAACTCTCATTCTATTATAATTTAAACACTTACCTATTTCAATATACTTGTAAAATAACTTTATAGGTACAGTGTTTTTTTTTAACCAACCTTCTCTGCTACCAAGAAAACCGCTACACGAGACACGGCCTTTTATACTAGACGTATGTAGCTCTTTAGAGAACTGACTCAGTGTTCCGGAACATCAATCTGTTCCGAATTATTTGGAACAGTTGCATTGGTATAAATGTTTCATTAAGAACTCGATCATTTCACTCATCGGCACAGACACCGCATACCGGTCACCGCGCTCTGACCAAAAACGCGAGCAAGATGCGATGTAGGTATATGTATAGGTAATAATAAATGCTATTTGAATCCATTTTTTTAATACCAACATACAAATTATGCATATAAAACACCTAAGACAAATATTTGCAGACCAAACAAACACTTGTTTCAGGGCGGGAATCGAACCCGCAACCCCGCGTCTCAAGTGGACTTTCTGCCAATGTGCAACAGTTGTAGTCAGAATTTACTTTTTTATTTTAAACTTATTCACTTGATAAGTGATCGTAAGGTCTAAGATTACCTACTTTTAACTTCGATTTGCTATCTATAGTTCAGTGAATAAACCTCAAACATTACTCTAAAACGATGTTCCAAATGATCCAAATAAAATATATCACCAATCTGGAACTTCGCACTGATCCAGATGCAATTGTTCCAATCTTGAAAATGATACAGTTTTGCTTATTTTATACTTGTCAAGAGATCTTTAACTTACATACCTTATTTCTACGTTAACTGTGGACCGCAACGTATACAATTAACAAAATGGTCGTCATCAAATTAAACGACGGCTATATCTTAACTGGGCTTCAAATTAATTATAAAGTATTTTATTATCCAAGACATCTCACATACGGTCACTTAATCCCGACCTAGGCAGAGCCTGTACTATGTACAAGATACTCGTATACAAACATAGATACTTATAAAACAACCATAAATATTTGCCCAAGCGGGAATCGAACCCGAAACCCGCAGCGCAGAAGGCAGAAAGAGCCACTACCAACTACTTCCAACTAAGCTTTGACGTCAGTCAATATTGTTGAGAATACAGTGAACTGTCTTGCGGTTCATATCGCATCTAGTAAACATACCAAACTTCACTGTGCGGTATAGACTTCATAAGCTTCGTTCTCCATTCGGACAAAGAGCATGGGACTGTGTCGAGACCATTATACCACGTCTTTACTACGCCAACTAGCTTCGGAAAGATAAAATGAATAGTTTCCCTATCGTCCGTCATCCCGTCTGTAGATCTCGGCACATTCCTCTACTTTTAGTGATCCACGTTAAAATATTCATCTTATTTATCTTATTCGTCGGATCAAACTCCAGTACCACGTTGGATTGAGATAGTTTAGAAACTGATGAGCCCTTCTCGCCCTCAAAATACTTAGAATTCTAGAATACCAACAATAATCGGTATCTGTTTGCAAAGGTTGCCTAATAATCAGACAACTTTTCGCTTCATGTCCACGTCACAAATAATCGGCGATCGTTTACGGCTTTGCCTAATAATCAGGCCTACCGCACCAATTTCACCAATCGGCTTTCCTTTCTACCTAAGTGAGCTCCCGGTTCATGAATAATAATATGACCAATAATCGGTACCTGTTTGCGAGGTTGCCTAGTAATCAGACAATCCTTTGCTTCATGTCCACATCACCAATAATCGGCGATGGTTTACCCGCTTTGCCTAATAATCAGGCTTCCGCTTTATGTCGCTCATGGGCACGCAGAAACATCGTACTCGCCGCTGCATGATGCACGCCCGCCTGGTCACGCTGCCTTCGCTCCCATTCGCTGGTCCCACGATGACCACGTAAGCACTAATGTCACCATCTGGATCACCGGACTGGCGTGCTTTATCCATATCTGGAACTTGTACAAATTGAACGTGTTAATACCTACATGCCAGAAATAAGTATATGTAGGTATTTATCTGAATATCGAATTATCACAAAACAGCCACGCATGTCCTGCTTCTAAGACATGAGGATTCGATGCGTTGCAACAGCAGGGTGAATAATTTTCGTAGCTTGGTACACCAGGCACACCACCCACAACAAAATAATTAAGTAATGTGGATATGAAGCATCGTTGCATAGTAAGTACTGAGCGCGCTACCACCAGATAAAACATAGGAAATCGAACATTTCCAGTTTTAAAACTCTAATAATAGCTAGTTTTAATTAGTAGTAGGTAGGTTTGTTAGGTACTCAACCTTACAAAAATATGAGACTAAAATTACTAAATGGTAAGTACCTACCTACTACAGTAAACACCTTACCACACACAGTACCTTGTACAGTAAACGGCTCCTAAGTATTAGGAATTTAGGTACAAGTAGATCATGTATTTAAATTGGTACCAACTACGAATATCAACCTCATCGCATCGGGAGATAGGGTAGGATATTAAAAATAGTTGGTTCCCACTACGAATAATAAACTTATCACAGTTATCACACTAAATGTAATAATACTTAAGTAGGTTCTTGCAATAAAATAAAATGTTCTATTTGTTTCTATAGTGTATTGCGTGCGAACAATTTCAAAGCAGCAAAGCATAAAAATGATTCCTTTGTATAGTTCCGAAGAGAGATCTTCGGAAAATATTAAAAAAATTGAAATAAAATGAGTATCGATGGTAATTAACATCTTACCACACTTTTATATATTTAACCCAATAAGAAAAAAAAAAGATCTCAGATATATTTTTCTTAAATCCGTTACGGTGGGCATGGGACCAACGAGTGATTTAAAAAAATGACCCGTCTGATCCCACTTCTGAGTTATAAGGGCCATTGATTCTACAAGGAAACAATCAGACCTTATTAAAATGACTTTAATTTATTTAGCTGCTTCTTAGATTTATTCGCAATACAAGATAGAACACTTATTAACTTCTCAGTAGCTTTGTCATCAAAGTGAATAACATAATCTATAAATATAAAGAAAAGAGACATAACTTAGCTCTGGCAGGATATTTCTCCCTGAAATCACTCGCACCTCACTTTTACTTGTCACGACTGCACCGACTGAAATTCAAAACCAGACTGCCGCCTACATCGCGCCATCGACACGAAAGCAACATGGCGGCTCGGTGGCAACGGACTAGCGATGAAAAAGTCAATTTAGATTATCAATTAAGACTTACTGACTATTTACAAAATTCAGTAAACATGCTAGTAAATGTTTCTGAATTTTGTAATGAATTAATAAAACTATTTCATAATTTTAAAAGCATTTCTAGACTAATCCTTACAGTACCTATAGATATATAGTAAGAGTGGCCACCCGAGTTTTTCTCATTTCAACTGCAGGGTTGCCAGATAATTAAAATTTCCATAGATTTGGGTAAAATATACTGATAATACGCCCTCCAGCCAGGTGGTAACGATCTGCGAAATGCTGCTGGTAGAAGCTGAATGCGTCGAGCACAGGACAGGGACTCAGGCGCTCATTAGGGGAGGCCTATGTCCAGCAGTGGACTACTATAGGCTGATGATGATAATGGGTAAAATATAAATCTAACAAGAAATTAATGTCATGCAGGTAATGTATTAATCTATCAATTAATACTGCAGGTAAAGTATTAATTAATAGATTAATACTTTACCTGCATAACGAAATTTTTTTCATTTATAATCTACCTTCACTAACAAGTTTTAATGACTTTTGATAATATGTTAGGGAAGGAAGGATGTTTAGCAAATTTGATTGAATGCACCTACCTATATAATTTTCAAATCAAATCAAATCAAATTATATTTATTTGCATAAAAGTATGGTAATTACAAAGGAAAGGATCTTAAAGGCTATGTGGATCGCATACTTATACTTCATTACAGAAGCGTGCAAATATTAAATTGTTATATGTATATATGTCATTAATTATCATTAATATCGGTTAATTTTAATTAACAATAATTAAGTTGACAATCAAGATTACTTAATAAATATATGTCAAAATGAAAACTAACCATTCAAAAGAAGAAATAGTAAATTATTATTTAGTTTTAATAAATTCTTTTGATCGTATAAAAGCATTTATCTACAAGCCATTTGTGAAGTCTTATTTTAAGGCTAAGTGTCAAAGTTTTCATGTCTTCGGAGAGACTATTGAATATTTTAACGGACATAAATAAAGATATAAATATATAGATATAAATATATATAGATATAGATATAAATATTTATAAAAAAACAATGCAAAAGGCATTGTTTTTTTACAGAATGGCAAAAATATCCAATTATTTATTTGTGTCCTAAGTTGTCGTTCACGCATGTCTTTATGTTTCTTGTATAAGCTTTCAAAATTCCTAAATGAATAGAAATAGAGGAAATATATTTTTATTTCTCCAAAACTTCAACATTTAGAAAATTATGCTTTCGATTCTGCAATCATATTTTCTAAATTCGCTACTTTTTTATTAAACGCCAACTTTTTTCCCCAAGAGCTCGCAGTTTTTCTAATAGCTTAGCAGTCCAACGCAATTTTTGGCTTTTTCCGCAGCCTTCGTGGTGTGTATGATGGTGATTTACCCTAAAAACAGTAATCAAAAATTATTTTCGGTATTTAAACATAACAAATGTAATCTGTAGAAAATACGTACATAAAAGGCTAGCAATCCTACTAATATAATAAAGGCGAAAGGTATTGAGTATTGTTTATTTCTCCCTCACACCAAATTTAGATACAAATACAATACAATACAATAAATTTATTGCTTTTACAAGGTGTTCATCGTTCTGGCTGGGAAATAAATGATGATGAAACATATGAATTGAGGCATGGAACATATTGGTCTTCTTTTTCTTCGTATGAAGTAGTGGCCAACTCTGATGTCGGAATTTTTAGGCCACCCGAAGGCTTCCAACATGGCTAACAACTGAAAAAGCCGGGAAGAACATTTTAACGTTCCTTCCGAAGGGTGGAAGCGCTCAGATGTAAATGCCATCCAGATCACCCATATAAGTAGTGTCCGGGCAGAGTGTTGCTTAACCAAGATGATCTGCGAAGATCACTGGAGTAAATTACATGGTGTTAAATTGCATTATGTTACAGGTTATAGGTAAGGTATCTCACATAAACCCTGTCTAAGGGTAAATTTAGCAATATGGTTATATAGTAGGCAGACCGAGACTTTGTAGGTAGTTAACTAGGTGTACCTACATAACAAATTGTCATTGCACATTATGTAGAGCTACACCAAGAATAACATTATAGGCTATTTTTTATCCAGGTACCATGCGTGCGAAGCCGCGGGCAGAAGCTAGTATAAAATCTTAGTGAAAACTTTTTGAAAACTGGAACTAACATTAAAGTATTTCTTTCCTGTCAGCCAAAGTCCATTGGAAATAAATAAATAAATAAATAATGCGGGACGTAATCACACAACATCATGTAGCCCCAAACAGAACATGCAAACACTTGCCCCGCAGTGGGAATTGAACCCACAACTAGCTAATTAAATTTGCGAGCACTTTGGAGAAGGCAAGCAGTATCTTGGGTTTCACTTACCCGGTTTTGATAAAATATAGCTTAGGCTTTTTGATACTTACTTACTGTGGCAGATTTAAATAATTGGGGGCATATAGGTGTATTGTCAAAAAATGCTGTCAGTTGTGATTGTGACTGACGAATCCTGAATCCGTTTTAAATCTGAATGATCCGTTGTCTTAAGATAGCCTGTGGTTCTTTAGTCTGAAATAAAAAAAAACAGTTTTAAACCAAAACAAAAATGAACGAATTCTATCATTGTAGGTATGATATAATAATAACAATAACCTAACATTTAATAGCACAACATATATAAAAATAATGAATTCTTTGGTTTTCGTGGTCTATTTTAATATACATTCATTAAAACCTCGGTTCGGCAAGGTTGACCAAATATATGCACATGGCTTTTAAACGATAAAATCAGTTCAAAATAGATTAAAGATTAAAATTTTTTATACACACTGTGGATGATTCACATAACTGGAGACATACAGGTGTATTTTCAGTTACCATCCATTGAATTACGTGGCCTTTGGTTTTTTATCCTGAAATTAAAACGTCGTCTTTAAACCGGGCTATGCAAATAATAATGAACCAAAGAAATTATATCCCTCCCACTAAAAGGGGTAAACTCACAGTTTCCGAGAAAAAATTAATTAAGTTTTGAGGTTAACGAGAGAAAAAAAATTAAACAATATACGCCAAAACACACTACCGGGAGAGGGACCTATGACCTATGATCAGTTTAAAAACAGTTTCAAATCATAAAAATGGATATTTGATTCGGGTATTTGACCTCGTCAGCCCTGAGTGTCGCTTCGTCCACTCGTCCTCGCGGGCTAGCTCCACTCAGGATCTTCCACGCGAACTTCTGGTTCCACATTTTTTATATCCAATCTACGCATAGGGACCACAAAACTACGTAGCATCGGGGTGATCTGCGTCAGTTCTGTGATATATCTAGAACCTTTGCTACTCAAGTTGGGGTGTCCTAGAACCTACTGCTACGGGAAGGATTTCCAGGTGGTTGTAAAAAATCTAATAACTGACTGTCTATTCCGGGAAAACAACGAGAAATATCATTGTCAATGTCCAATTACCAAAAAATAGCACAGAGGCCATAAATAAAAGAAGACCATGTTTTCGCTATTCAGTGATGAAAAAAAAATATGTCATCAAGTTAGACGAAATTAAGTACAAAATTTGAATTTTCAAATAATCATATCTCAAAAACTATTTGTTCAAATCGCACTACGCCATTTTAGATTTAGGCTTCCTAGATATAGACCTATCTGTGACAAAAGTTCCAGCCACCTAGCTCACTACAAATAAATGAAAGTTGAGCCAAAAATTAATGTGCAGTGGGCAAAATTCATTTCAAATGCCGGCAACACCAAACAAAACAAAACAAAATTGAATTTCACTTTTTGGCTTATTTTCTTACAGATTTCTGCTCTAAATGTTGTTATTTATTGTGGAAGTCTAATTTACCATCCATTTTTTAATAAATACCTCGTCAAAGGTACGATACTTACGAATGAAAAGACAAATCCGGAATGTTTTGATCACTGCCACTTTTGCACCAAAATACACTACACCGATCCATTTTGATAGAGAAATCCATAAGATTAATTTGTTATTATTGATTTACAATAGATTAAACATAATTTTTCCAGGTAATAATTTAGTTTCAAGAAAGTTTTTCACAAAATCTTCGAAAACTGGTGCTAGCTGCCAAAGTTTGTTTAGCGCAATGTTGCGCTAAACAACGAAAAAACCGGCACGCGATAAGGGACAGCAAATCACATAGTGCGGACTCCCTTATTTACATGAAGAACGCATAAGTAGTTCTCTTTCTTGAAAGAATGCGATGACGTTATCTCGGTGTCTATTGCTTTCTCTGTCTAGGGGCGAAAATATAAATAGTCAGTATTCTATAGCCCACAGATATAGAAGAGAACTATCTCTTCTTTATAGTCTGTCTGTGCCATAGAGAACAATGTTGCCATTTTAGTATTTCTAATGCTAAATCTAGCATATTTAGTGACACTGTAGTAAGGAATTCAAAAGATTTTCATAAATCAAAGACATTTGTTTTTTACCCTCACCAACCTCAAAGTAGTTTTTTAAAACATGGGAACTCTCTCTAAAGGAATAAGGACTTCCCCGGAATTTATGTTTATCTTTTGCTTAGCGATTGTTAATTTGTTACGAACGCTCAAAAATCATAAATCATTTAATGTTTGTGAATCTAGGTAATACATAATTATGATATGGTTTAATAAAGTAACACTAGACCCTGCCATAAGCATGCAAACATTTATACAATTTATATACAATATTTCCAAGTAGATAATTATAAATTAACACAATTTAGTCAAATCGGTAGGTGGACAACGAGAAAAGATGACAGAGTTTAACTTATTGCAAATTTTTTAAGTGTCACATAATAGCTAAAATTTACTGAAGCAACAAATTTCCACCGCAAAACATGCAAAATGTGAAGGGTCAATGAAAAGTAATTATCCTACGATGCAAATGAATGATAATACCAGCAGGAGTAGAGTCTTCTCTTGCGTTCTTTATAATTTTATTTATTTATTTTTTATTTTGTATAGAACGACCAAATAAAACCACTTACTCTCACTAAAATAACTAACTTAATTAAATTAAATTAATTATGATAGTAGGAAACACATAAAATCGTCATGTATACAATTCATTAAAATAAAATAAAGTGTCAATGAAAGAAGATAAATATTAAATACAAATTACGTCAAAAACCGAACAAATCAATATTTCCATTTTAATTCATATATTAATAAAAAATTCGTCAATATAAATACTTCCATTTTACTACAGCACTGGAATGAACTGAATCCAGTAAGCATTCCAGTCCAGTAACTGGATTCGCGGTCTACTTTTGAATCCAGTGCGATCAATCCAGTGCAACTGGAATAATGTAGACGGCCAATCCAGTGCCATTCCAGTGCTGACGAAGTACATACGTGTTGGTTGTTTTTGCGGACTTTTTTGCGAAGAAAAAATGCGCCAAACTGCTTTGCAAAATCTGTGCATTGGTATGGAAATTGAAGGGTTCACATTGAAAGATGTGAAAAACAAAATAAAAAGTATTCGTTCCACATACTACCTTGAACTAGACGAGATTAAGAAGTCATCCACGTCTGGTGCTAGTGGCAATGTTTACCAACCCAAAGTGAAATGGTTCGCCGAATTCAATTCATTTATTAAAAATGTGATGGTGAAGCGTAAAACACACGTATGTATTTTAAGATTTTTATTTTAGTAGCATATTATTTGTTAAAACACACAAATTTATCAATGTATCATATGATTTTGCCATGGTACTTTTCCTTCGTTCACAAAATAATTAGTAAATTGAGTTCTTTTTTCTCTGGCATGTGTTGCTGAGTTGTTACTGCCCTGCTGTATGATACTATCTAAAGAGGTTATTTCGGATCTCCACGTTCCATTAATCAAATGATGGTCGTCGTGATCTTCATGGTCTACACAGGTAGTAGTCATATAATTGCTTGACTTTTTCTCAACCATTTGTATAGAGAGCAAGTTGCATACACAATGTGATCCACAGTATCTAACTTAGTTGAAATAGCTTTTTCTGAATCGACTTAGTTATATTCCAAAAGCGTTTTCTACAATGCGTCTAGCACAGGACAGCCTGTAATTATATATTTTTTGTTCAAAAGTTAAATTAGCCCCAGGATATGGTTTCATTAAGTATGTTTTTAGTGGAAATGCTGCATCAGCCACAATCACTCCATCTTCAGGAATAAAACTGCCATTATTTTCTAATTCAGTAAAAATGGAACAGTTTTTAAAAATGCCACCATCCGAAGCGCTTCCATTTGCGCCCACATTGATATACGTAAAACAGTAATCATGGTCAACAAGATCCATCAATACTATGCTGTTTTCTTTTTTATAATTAAAGTTCGTACTTCCATATTCATAGGAGCCAGTAATTTTTATATGTTTTCCGTCTAACGCTCCGTAGCACAAAGGAAAGTTCCACTTATTCCGAAAGCCTTTCTCGACTTGTTTTCATTGTTACGCAGTGGGTATCTGCAAAAATAAAGTAAAAATATTTTATTTTCAGGAAAATACTGATGATGCTCAAAATAAAGAAAATACTGACAATACTCAACCTAGTGACCAATGTGGGAACCCTACCCATACAAACCCAGAACCAAGTCTATCAGAACCGCGAAAGAAAAGAAGTAAAATTTCACAGCTGTCTACAATAGTCAGTAGCATGAAAGATATGCAATACGATTTATCCAAATCAAAAACAGTGGAAGTTGAATTCGACATCTTCGGGAAACACATTGCGAAGCAATTAAGAATCCTTTCTACAGAACAGGCTATCCTAAGCCAACAAGAAATTCAGAGTGTGATAACAAAATGTCGACTACACGATTTCAAAAACGGAAATAAACAATTCTATATTCTGCAAACACACATGCTAGTGACAATTCGTCAAGACCAAGTAACAATTATGCGTCAAGACCAAGTACGAGTAGTAGTACTTATATGCCATTGAATAGTCCAGCGCCTGTACGCAAACCACTGAGGACTCGTTAAATGTAGTAAGCGATGACCCAGAATACATTAATATGATCATGAATGCTTTCAATAATGCTTAATTGTCATAGATATGATACTTAATAAAAAAAATATTATCTTGATGTGGTCTTTTAATGCCCTTTTAATTTCTTGACAGACTTCTGGTAAAATTTTTGAAATAGTTGGTTTTGGCAATCGAAACATATGACTGAGGCTTCTGAACTATCTCAAGTAGTTAAAAAAGAAAGAGTGACTTCTAATTTTATTTTAGCGGGTATAGCATTTCTGAACAACGTATTCTTACGCTGGATATTAATCGAAACTAATGATAACAGTTCTTCAAAGTTTTCTGCTGTCATTCTCAGTGCCAGTCTATATTCATTGGGATCTTCTACCTTCAGTTGTTGCAAAAGCATTACTGACCCTCCTTTTTGATCTCTTTCGCTGATCCAATTTCTCACCCAAATCCGTTCCTTTTTTTTAAGTTCCTTATCAACCTCATTAATAACTTCTTGTAGCAAGAGTGATTGAGCACGTTTGAAACATTTTCGAAACTGATCTCTTCTTGAAATTATTGTCACTGTAGTGTTCACACCTCAACGGCTTCTAAATAACTGGAATAATGTAGACGTAACAGATCCAATCCAGCACTGGACTGGAATCTCGCTAGATCACTGGACTGGAATAATGTAAACCGAGCATAATAATAAACATTCACTCACAGTAGTACATACTCACCGACAGGAGCATCTTCCATCCATATATGCGAATATGCATCTATTTTAACAGTTGACCACTTCAGTTTACTTTTCGGGAATAAAATTTAGATTTTAACATATTATTTAGCATTTTTAAATGTTATCCAGATTTTTTTTGGCATTTTCTGCAGCAAGTTATAGCATTTTTTCCAAATAAAAAGCGGCAACACTGGGCAGTGGTAGCAGCGTTTAATTTCTCTATTCTCTATGGCCAGTGGAAGTTAATTGGTGTGGTCGTGGTGAATTCAATAAAATTTATACATAGAACAGCTCCTGTAGCAATAAAGAGTAAAGAATAACGATAAAAAAATATTGTTCTATCTTGCCTCGATGATACTATAGTGAAATATGGAAAAAATTCCTCGAACTCACGAAGGTAAGTTTCAACAAGGGAGCCATTTTTGTGGGATTTCATTCACGCTTGTTGTTAAGAGATTTTTATTTTTGTTCTATCATACTGGACAGAACTGTAAATTCATTGCTTGAATCTACAATGAGAACGAATTTAAAGCTTACCTAGTTAATTTATTTTGATCTTCGTATGAGATAATGATAACTGTTGTCGGGATTTTTTCTAAAAGCTCTGACATGACATATCGACTGAAAGGATAAATAACATCGTAACCTGCGTACCGCACCACTGAAACGTTCAGATCTAAATGCCTCTAAACGGTCACCCATCCTAATATTGACCATGCGAAGTGATGCTAAGATCATAACACTGAAGTAAGCCATGCTGGAAGGAAGCATTTATATTTCAGAGAAAAAATCACAACTCAGTAAAACAAAAGAGTAAAATAGGAATATATGTTCAGTAGTTCAGTAACTAGGCATGCTTATGATACCTATGTTTTTATTATTGCTGTTGCAAAATGGTCCTGATGACAAAAAAATATATTCCTCATACAGGTTGGTTTTTTGAGAAGGGTGGTGATGGCTAATTCCGAAACCATGAGAGTTAGGAATAAGTCGTGAGAGGAGTCATGCCCTCGATTTATTATTATTAGCTTATTGCTTGATATTTTATCGAGGATAAGATAGTAAAAATTTGCTATTTCCTTTCATTTTTAGTAAAAAATTTATTTGCAAAGATAAAATAAAATTATATAAAACACTGATATGAATTAGGTAGTAACATAAAAATAATTCTATCAAAAGTAACAGATTTTTGAAAAAAGTGTGCAATATGCAGTTACGACTTTTCCCTGACTTTCGTTGTTTCGGACTTGGCCATCACCACCCTTCTCAAAAAACCACCCTGTATATATTCCACTTCATTAATTTTAATATACTATTATAATACATATTTTACTATAATATATATAGCTCGATTACCACTCACTCACTGACTGACAGAATTGTTCTCCCAGATGCCACCTTGTAGGGTTGAAATTTTTGGTGGATTCGTATTGAGGGAGTGAGGGCGACCTCAGGAAAAATCTGACATTTCCACTTTTCACCCCCTTTCACCCCCACCCCCTATGTATCTCGGAAACTATAGATCGTAGAGGGTTCGCGTTCAAACTAATGTTGCTCAGGGTGCATTTTAATATAAGGATCCGAAAAAAAAATTAGGGTTCCATACAAAAAAAAAATATCCCATACAAAATTTTAACCTCTTCATACTAAACTTTTTTTTCTATACTTTAATAGCATGTGTCGATGTTTGGTGGAATCGTATAGAAATTTAGTGTAGGAAAGGTGAAGGTGTAGGTGTAGGGTAGTTGTAGGGTAGTTGTAGGGTAGGTGTAGGGTAGGTGTAGGGTAGTTGTAGGGTATGCGTAGGGTAGTTGTAGGGTAGGTGTAGGGTAGTTGTAGGGTAGGTGTAGGGTAGTTGTAGGGTAGTTGTAGGGTAGGTGTAGGGTAGGTGTATGGTAGGTGTAGGGTAGGTGTAGGGTAGTTGTAGGGTAGTTGTAGGGTAGGTGTAGGGTAGGTGTATGGTAGGTGTAGGGTAGGTGTAGGGTAGTTGTAGCGTAGCTGTAGCGTAGTTGTAGGGTAGTTGTAGTGTAGTTGTTGGTCGATTTCGATTTTGATTTTGATTTCGGTTTTGATTTTAGCAACGATATCCTGTTTGATTTCTTTTTTCTTTTCGATATCCTTTTGATTTCTTCTTCCTGTTCGATATCCTATTTGATTGCTTCTTTCACATCGAAAATCTCTTTGATTGATTCTCTTTCTCATTCTCATTCATTTACATTTAATTTTTTTCTCTTCGATATCATTTTGATTTCTTCTTCCTCTTCGATATCCTATTTGATTGCTTCTTCCTCTTCGATATCCTCTTTGATTGCTTCTTCCACTTCGATATCGTCCTTGATTGCTTCTCTTACATCAATATCCTCTGTTATAGCATTATTCTCTTGGATATCCTCTTGGATTGTTTATTTAATATCAATATCCTTTTTGATTGCTTCTTCTACTTTGATATCCTCTTGATTGCTTCTTACTTTTCAAATTCCACTCTGATAGCTTTACAATATAACACCAAAACTGCACGCAGCTCGCGCACCACCCAACCTCTACTTTTACTATAAAGCTAAAACATGAATTAATCTGCTATGAAAAAAAATAAGGTATAATAAAACATTTATATTATTTTTGCATTTATATTTTTATTATTATTGTTCCAGCCATTGAGGCTCAAATTCGTGAGATCCAGTCAAAGAAAAGCGAGCTTCCTGAAAATGGCAATTCAAACAAACAGGGAGTTTCGCTAGCCGACCCCTATTATGATAGCGATATCTATGATAATTCTGGTACAGGGGGCAAATCCCGATATGATGGGTATGTGACCTCTATTGCTGCTAATGATGAGGTTGAAGATGATGATGTTGAGAATGTGCCCATATCACAGAAAAGATCTGGGTACACTGCACCTGCCTCACTGCTGAATGATGTTGCTCAGGTTTGCAAACCAATATTAGTTATTTAGTTAATTAGATATTTGTCTCGGGGTCTGGGTGTTTTCTATGTATGATATGTATGTATTTACAAAAAAAAAATGTATCTATGTAGTATATCAATCGTGTGGTTCCCATAATACAAGCTCTGCTTAGTTTGGGGTTACATGATGCTGTGTGACTGATAACGTCCAGGATTATTTATTTATTCATTAATTAGTATTAAAAAAAATTGCCTAGAACTGTTGGATTCTGTACCCGTATTAAGAGTTTCACTATACAAAAACTTTAACCCCCTTATTCATTACCAAATGTCATTTTATAAGGGCTGGATAAAGAAGCTTGTCCCCGTTATTTATATGTAAATAAAAACATGATATTTTAGTGCCATTTTACCTATCTGAGATATAAAGAACTGTTGTGAATAGGACAATAATAGTCTCATTTTCAATGTAACTTTATTGGCAATTATTCTACTGATTTTAAATATAAGCTGATCGAACACATGGGTCAGTAATCTTCTTGCAGTTTTGCAATGTCTATCTCTCAAAACAGTTAAGTAATTAATGAAAAATCTACTTTAAAATTGAGCTCAAATACTTATCGTGCAACTCGTACTAGGAGTACTGAAATCAGTTGTGAATGTTGGTTTTTCTAATTTTTCAAAGAAACTTTGAGTTGCATATTATTGGTATTAAGTTAATGTTGAAAATTTAGCCACTCTAAATTCTGATATCAGTTGTCAATGGTTTTTTTTCTATTTTTATTTGGTGGTTTTGAGTCATAAAGTAATGGTTCATATTGTAACATGCTAGTTTGTCTAAGATCTATTATGATAACTTGTCAAGTCCCAAGCAACCTGGCTAAACCACCAAGCAATTTGAAGGCTAATGTTAATTTTTATTTTTATTTATTTATAAAAATACATTTTTATATGTCAAAACAAAGTTATATTAATAAAATATACAAAAATACATTTTTAATAGTACTTATTAGTAGGTAAGTTTTAACAAAAGGGTATCAATGTCATCAGCATCATTAAATTTGTCCATAAAAAAATTCTACTATTGCAGTATGCTCGGTGTAATAGAAGTATTTTTAAGTTTACTAACAAAAGCTCCAGTATATTTATTGTAGATTTAGAAACCTATGAAGTCTATTTGTTTTTGTGACTTAGATAGTCTTCTGACTGGCAGCCTAAGTTGGCAGCTGATCTTGTAGGGCGGCTGTGAGTGTGAAAGTCGGCACTTAGGGAACAGTGCAAGGTTTCTCCTTATGTATTTGGCTATTTGTAAAATAAGCTCTCAGGGTCGGGGTAAGTATAATCATAATAATAACTTGAGGCCATTACATTTTTCAGAGTGACAAAGATTATGATCCATTTGCTGATAAGAGAAGACCAACAATTGCAGACAGAGAAGATGAATACCGCCAGAAAAGGCGTCGGATGATTATATCTCCAGAGAGATCTGATCCTTTTGCTGAAGGTAAGACATTAACAATAGATATCATTATTAAATATATGGGACATTTCATGCATATAGTCAACTGATCCCAAACTAAGCTGAACCTTTATGTATGAGTACTGGAGACTTCCTTCCGTTTGTATTGTATTAGTTAGTGGCCTACTCTGGTGTTGGAGTTTTTAGGCTGCCCGAAGGCCTGCGACATGGTGTGTGTGTGTGTTAGCCTATACTGTGAGATGAAGGTGACTGATGAGAGTACTTTATGATTGATTTTAGTACATATGACATGGTGTAACAACTGAAAAAGCCGATACCAACATCTTTACGTGCCTTCTGAAGCATGGACTAAAAAACATACATTCTCATTTATCACCCAGACACAGAACAAACAAATTTACATTCATGACTTTGAATAGAGGCCAGAGAAAGACTCAAAATAAATTATTTTTTACAGGCGGAAAAACTCCCGATGTTGGTTCGAGGACATACACAGAAATTATGAAAGAACAGTATCTACGTGCTGAAGAAACTGAAGTAAGTTTAGTCCTATTATGAATTAAAATTAAAAATATTAAAAACAAATCCTAACTAACTTTATACCTTTGCAGTTGAGGAAAAAACTATTGGAAAGAGCTAGAGAAGGCACTCTGAAGCCAGTTCAGCAGTCAAACGGTGATGCACCGAAGCAAGCGCCTGCTAAACGTAAAGGCCGTTGGGATATGAGCACTGAAGAAACACCTCAAGCAAAGAAAATAGTGTCTGCTACACCCACTTCACAAGCAACCCCATCTTGGGATGCAGAGGTATTGTATTTATGTAAAAATTTACTTGATAGTTTTAAATAAATCAATGTCACCTAAGCAACAACTAGTGACACGCATTCAGTTCATTCAGTTTGCTTTTTATCTCATTTAAAATTGTGTTTCAAATTGTAGTACGTCCTGTATTTGGCTTAAGGTTACCATACACAATAGGAAATCGACTTGAGAACTGTACCTTCTCAAGAAGGTATAATTCACCATACTTTATGCAAATAAATTATAATTTGATTTGATTTTAGACTTTTCATCAGGTAGTATCTACCTCAAAAAAAAACAAAGTCGAAAAGCGAAATGTTTGTTACACAAAACAAAGAAAACGTTACCAATTTTGTTTTTGCGCGATTTTTTTTACTAACTCAACTATTGTGTCCTAATTCATCATTGTTGCAAACTTTAAACATGAGTTGCGGTAGTTTTGACCATTACACACTTATGGGTCCACATTTTAGTACGTAGTCACATACCATCAAGAAACGAAATCGGCGAGCGGAGCGAGCCGTGAATTTTTTCTATCAAGAGCATACACATTTGAAAGAAAACCTACGATTTTTATCCGAATTTCTACCAATTAATAGGTAATAATTATCAATTCACACATAAATTAATTATAATGTGTGAATTTATCATTTAGTACCTAATTTAATTTAATTTTTTTATTATCATCATAATTAATATTACCATGCATGACCCAAAATGGTCTGGTAAAGAAAAGTACGTTTTATATCTGGATACCAAACCTAATAATTAAAATTTGGTTCTGGTCTGGTCATTTTTAATAATTAATGAATACTACCATGACCTAAAGCTTGGTACTGGTCTGGTCATTTCAACGTCCCCCTAGTGTCTGCGCCCTGTGCCTGAGCTCCGGTGGCACCACCCTATTTACAGCACTGCTGTCCAGATGAAGATATTTACGCACGAGTCTACTCGCACGACATTTAGGATCAGGAGATTTTGGAAGCAAAATGTCCTTGGGGGCACACCGACTGTAATGTAAACTGCTCTGTGAGCAAAACATCCTCAATTTAAAATGACTGCTAGTTTTCAGAGCAAAAAGTCCTTATTACAGAATATTTGCAATGTAAAACGATAAGAGAGTTAAATGTCCGCAATTTTAAATGTAGTAGTACATATGCCAGATATTTTTAAATCTTGTCTGCCTAAATCCTCTTTCAAGATTACGTGATACTGAAGCTATAAAAAAATCAATACATTTTTTCAACCAGTAAAAAAAAAAACTTTCTGAAATTAATTGGGTCGACATGCTCCTTGATCGTTTTTCCGCAATGTTCAAATTGATTCAAAGATATTATGACGACTAACTATTGGACAGGTCATTATGCTTTCAAAACCATTTTAAATTGAGGACGGTTTGCTCTCATTTTACATAACAGTCGATATGCACCCAAGGACATTTTGCTTCCAAAACATCCTGATCCTGAATGTCGCACGAAGCCAATCTTGCTTGCAAAATATCATGTGGAATGTGCCGTATATTTGAGACGACTACGCCATTCGACTCGCGCATAAATCACTTCATATTGACTGTCTGTGTGCGATCGTCATGCGAAACCTTACTCAGGACCCTACACGAGTCACAAAATGTTGATTCGAATTGGTTTATGTACAAAATATGTATAAGTTTAACTAGTTAACTGGCCTATAATTTAACGCTGATAGTGTCTAAACACACTATGCCGAAACTACGCGACGGAAGTTCCGCAGATGATTTTACGTTCCGACGTATTCGGCTGATAAGACACACCATAAACGCCGAACTCACGCGGCAGAAATTCAGTTACGTAACTTGTGTTTTTCGCCGCCCGGCATACTATATTGTAAACATACTATGCTGAAGTTACGCGACCGAAGTTCGGCATGATTACGCCTGCAATGCTATTTCAATAACAGATGACACATAATGCTGAAATTACGTTGCGTTATGGCGTACACCCGAAAGTCGGTCGGGCGTAAGTTCAGCGGCAATTCGGCACACATACGCGATCGAAGTTCGGTTCAACTGCCGAAGAAGATCCGGGGCAGGGCGGGGAAAAACATAAGTTACGCTACTGAATATCTGCCGCGTAAGTTCGGCACTTATGGTGTGACATATCGGCCGAATACTAAATGAATGATTTTACGTTCCAAAGAACGTAAAATCAGCTGCGTAACTTCAGTCGCGTAACGTCTGCATAGTGTGTTTAGACGCATAAACTGTGAATTCTTGTAAATATAAATAAATGTCTCTCTGAAGTTGGCTGCAAGTAGGGACCTATGTCCTATATTTTTTAGGTCGGATTGGTCGAATCATTTGCTGATCCCAACTTCAGATAGCTACATTGTGCCTCTTATACTCCACTCCACTTTGTACATTGTTTGAGAAAGTGTTAATTCTTGTCCAGAGAGGTGCTTGGGAAGAAATGCCTCTTATACTCCACTCCACTTTGTACATTGTTTGAGAAAGTGTTAATTTTTGTCCAGAGAGGTGCTTGGGAAGAAACTCCCGGTGGCGGCGGCCGAGGTGGCGAGACCCCCGGTGCTACGCCCTCAGCTCGCGTTTGGGACGCGACCCCAGGTCACATTACCCCGGGCCATGCAACGCCGGGCCGCGAGACACCCGCGCAGGCCGCTTCAAGGCGTAACCGATGGGATGAGACCCCTAAAACTGATAGAGGTGAGTTAAAAAAAAAAACCTACATGGGAAACTGATAAAGATGTATAACTTAGCAATATTAAAAAAAAGATACACCCTACAACTACATGTTATCCCCAATAGCTATACAAACTAAACATTATTTAAAAAATATACCCTCTTCATGGTGTCCCCAATCAATATTTGATAAAATCCATGATGTGAAAACAGGAATCAAGCAGGAATCACTTCACTACAGGAAGATATCAGTTTTGCTGCTAAACTGACATCTTTCCTTATTATTACTATTGCTATTGTATTGTGCTAAACTTTAGCATATCTTCGGCAGAATACCAGCATCAGCTGCTGCCAAAACATTATGCAGTTATAAAGCCATTTTACAGCTGTTGCACACATCGCAATAGTTTTCGTGTCCTCTTGAACGTTTATTGTGTTTGTGTTGTGTGTTCACTTGCAAATGAATAATAACGTCTATGATTAGAAAATGTTGTTTGCCTTTTTTTTTTCTCTTCTTTAATAGGTTTTTCACTAAGCGAATATGCCGCTCGTTGTTTACGTTGAACTCTGTAGCCTATTGTTGAAAAATCTAAAAAATTGTCTTTATTTCTGCAGAAACACCAGGCCACAACAGCGGATGGGCCGAAACGCCACGCACTGATCGTGGTACCGGGGTAGACACAATTCAAGAGACGCCAACACCGGGAACTAAACGTCGCTCGCGATGGGACGAGACGCCGGGCGCCACGCCCTCCGCCGCCGCTACGCCTACGCCGTCCCACGCTACGCCGTCGCACGCTACGCCGTCTCACGCTACGCCTTCACATGCTACGCCATCCACTCCACATACGCCTGTTTTCACCCCTGGAGGAGTAAGTACTCAAAATAATAATCTGAGAACTAGATAGTTGATGGCTTGGTTCATAAATATTTATTCTAGAATTAGAATAGATTAGATGTTTTTTTCTGCAGGAAGTAAAAAAATGGAATCGAGAGAGCAATATTAATTTTTTGGAGATGGTTTTTTGTCTGAGGCAGGAGTTTGAAAAAAGTCTCCTATAAGACAAAACATTTAGTACAAATTCCGCTTACGCATATAGGCCCATATTTCGTCTTGTTATTTTTTTTCTTTCTTGGAGATCCTTTATGAAGAATGTACCTTCTAATCCTAAATTGTTATTATTTTCTACAGTCTACTCCAGTGGGAGTGAAAGCTATGGCAATGGCCACGCCCACCCCTGGTCATGTCGCGGCCATGACCCCTGAACAACTGCAAGCCTACCGCTGGGAGAAAGAAATCGACGAGCGCAACAGACCCTACACCGATGAAGAGCTAGACGCCATGTTCCCAGCCGGGTACAAGGTTTTGCCGCCCCCTGCTGGTACGTACAAACTGACTGGGGAATTCTGAGAATGCAATTTTTTATACTTTAATTAAGTTTACGTTTCTTTTGTGAAGTACTTAAGGTAACACCATAGTCATTAATCAAAACCTTAGTTTCAGGGAAAATGTATTAATCAAAGCCGTGTGGATAATCGACATAGTAATGAGACATAAAATAATCATGTTTTCTGAATTAGTTTAATAATTTCGACTCCATTTCTCTTTCAGATATGATGACAATGGCTTACAGTCTCATGCCGTGGAACGCCAGATGCTTTATGATTATAATTGCTAAATGAAATAAATAAGTTGCATGCTAGATCCTAGCGGCATTTGACTGTTGGTTTGTTAATGTGTTATGTTGTTGGACAGGTTATGTTCCGATACGGACGCCGGCTCGTAAGCTGACCGCTACCCCTACTCCCTTGGGCGGTACCCCAATCGGCTTTTTCATGCAGACGGAGGAGGCGGGCGGGTCCGCCGCGGCGGCTGCGCGCCTGCTCGACCCCCAGCCTAAGGGCGGAAGCCAGCAGCTGCCGTTCATGAAACCCGAGGATGCTCAGTATTTTGACAAACTGCTCATTGATGTCGACGAAGACGCCCTTTCGCCTGAAGAACTCAAAGAAAGAAAGATCATGAAGCTATTATTGAAAATCAAGGTATGTTTATGTTAGGATAAACTTGGAATTTCAACTTCTTAAAGTGTTAGTACAGAGTTTTTAATAAATAAATAGTTATATTTCGGTTATCATTCAAGTAGCCTGTCGATCCAGGTTACAAAAACTGCTTGATCAAAACTCACAAACGCAGACAGTATCGGGAATCCTAGAGCAATAATGCCACCAACCCAGAGTCCTTCTCCGTTATTTTAAGGAGTTGGGCTGGTCAGGTTAGTAGGGGGGTAATGCACAATTCACCCCAACGCGGGACGTCAGTGCGTAACTTTTTCTCCCCACTTCAAATTAGAATTAGAAGTAGCCTGTCTTTGGACAAAAAGGCATCTTTCAGCAAATTTGCATACCCCACCGATATTATCCGTAGTTCCTTCTGCATCAATTACTTTCTTTAATATAATATGTTTTCAGAATGGAACACCCCCAATGTGCAAGGCAGCTCTGCGTCAGATCACCGACAAAGCTCGCGAGTTCGGCGCGGGTCCGCTATTCAATCAGATACTGCCGCTGCTCATGAGTCCCACACTTGAGGATCAGGAGCGTCACTTGCTTGTCAAAGTTATTGACAGGATTCTCTATAAATTGGACGACTTGGTGCGCCCATACGTCCACAAGGTATGTAAGAAATTGAAATTCCTTCGCGTCTATACCGCAACCTCATCTTCGTGACACGCATTTGTATTGCTGTACAAAAATTAAAATGTTGGTAAGTAGTCATTAGGGTTATCGCGATCCCGGGAATGCGAGAACCCTAGTAGTCGCCCATACAAATTAAAATTACTATAGTATCAGCTATCACGACTGTGCAACATGCTAAATGGTAATTGTCTACCGTTATTTTGCAGATATTGGTCGTGATAGAACCTCTTCTAATTGACGAAGATTACTACGCGCGTGTGGAAGGTCGAGAGATAATTTCCAATTTGGCTAAAGCCGCTGGCCTGGCTACCATGATCTCCACAATGCGTCCCGATATCGACAACATCGATGAGTATGTGCGTAACACCACTGCCAGAGCTTTCGCTGTTGTAGCATCAGCATTGGGTAAGTAAAAAAAGTCCTACTATTATTATAAATGCGAAAGTTTGTGAGTATGGATGAATGGATGAATGTTTGTGCCTCTTTCACGCAAAAACTACTGAACGGATTTACACATAGGCTACTTTTTATCCCGGTACCAAGTGAGCGAAGCCGCGGGCGTAAGCTAGTATTAAATAAATTAGTATTGAATCCCCAAAAAAATTAAATACCAAATATTTAATTTTTTTGGGGATTCGGTTTGTTTAATACTAGGGAAAAATAATAATTAGTATTATAAATTATCATCCGCCCGCGGCTTCGCTCGTTTGGTACCAATATAAAAGGTAGTGTATGTGTTAAATCCAACTCTAGGATTATATATGTATGTAGCAAGATTTAAGCTCAATCTGTTCATTGGTTCTGGTTATTTCACAATTAATAAGCTCTCGCCTTTATTAATAGAACATAGAAGTAGAAGAATATAGATAGATAGTAGACTAAAAACTTGTTACTTTACAGGTATTCCATCACTACTTCCCTTCTTGAAAGCCGTGTGTCGGTCAAAGAAGTCTTGGCAAGCGCGGCACACCGGTATAAAGATTGTACAACAAATCGCAATTCTGATGGGATGCGCTATTTTACCACATCTGAAGTCTCTCGTAGAAATTATTGAACATGGTAAGTAAGTGTTTATTTTTGGTGTAAAAAAAGTGTGAAACTAAAGTAATTGTTAGCTATAATTTCTAGTCTGGTGATGGGGCATGGCTATGGAATGAAAACACTGTTTTTTTTTCGATGTAATAAGCGTCAGTGGCGTCGCTTATTTCGGTGTTCTGCAAGTGTACTAGCAGATCATCTTGCTTAAGCAACACTCCGACCGGTCACGACTTGGATGGGTGACCGTTTAGTGGTATTTGGATCTGAGCCCTACCGCGCTTCGGAAGGCACATTATGCTGTTGGTTCTGGCTGTTAAATTTGACGACTGAAAAATATTCTTACATGTGTCAGGTCTTAGGGCGGCCTAGAACCTCCAACACGAGTTGGCTATTAACATAAACGAAGGCAGGAAGGAATGTACTAAAAACTTATTGCTTCTCAGGATTGGTCGATGAACAGCAGAAAGTGCGTACGATCACTGCATTAGCCAGCGCCGCTTTGGCCGAAGCCGCTACGCCTTACGGTATCGAATCCTTCGATTCTGTACTCAAACCTCTATGGAAGGGTATCAGAACCCACAGAGGTAAAGGTCTGGCCGCGTTCCTCAAAGCCATTGGCTACCTCATCCCGCTTATGGACGCAGAGTACGCCAATTACTATACTCGCGAGGTGATGCTTATCCTCATCCGTGAGTTCCAGTCGCCTGATGAGGAAATGAAGAAGATTGTGTTGAAGGTGCGTAAATTGCTGTTTCTATAGCCAATTATGGTTATGCTATGTTAAGACTAATATCGGCTAGGTGGAGTGACGATCTCCGAAGGGCCCAATGGCGCTCATAAGCGGACGCCTCTGTCCACTAGTGGATTGGTACAGGATGATGATAATACACTGATCATGCATGAAACTGCTTTTACAATTCGATAGAGCTTTATTATTTGAAGGCTATCCCAGAACACTTCAAGCTGTTTTTAGTAAAACATAACAAATTCGGAATTGATATGACTTGTGTTATTTCATTTTGTAGGTAGTGAAACAATGTTGCGGCACGGACGGTGTTGAACCCCAATACATTATGGATGAGATCCTACCCCACTTCTTCAAGCATTTCTGGAACCACCGCATGGCGCTCGATAGGCGGAACTACCGACAACTTGTTGACACTACTGTCGAAATTGCAAATAAGGTATAATTTACAATTGGTACTAGTATAATTAATTTTGATTGTTGGCTTATAAAATCATCTTAGTGAAAAAATTACGATGATACCTCCATTTTACAGGTTGGAGCTTCTGAAATTATAAATAGGATTGTGGATGATCTAAAAGACGACAATGAACAGTACAGAAAAATGGTGATGGAATCCATTGAAAAGATTCTCGCTAATCTGGGTGCAGCTGACATTGACTCCAAGCTTGAAGAAGCACTAATTGATGGTATCTTGTATGCATTCCAAGAGCAGACTACTGAGGTGAGTCATACATTCATAATTCTACGTCAACAAGCCAAAAGAACAGCAGAATTTGCAAAAAGGCCCACAATAAACAGGATTGAGTATTCTATCTACACCACGGCTGTTCCATTATTTTCTCATGTGGACTGTATTTTCGATCCATTGCCGATTGACAGACCAAACACAAAATTAAGTAGGCGGAAGGGGAGCAACCCGGCATTTTTTCTAAGTACTTAGCTGTGATCAAAGAAGCTAAAAATCAAAGTTATTCAGGTCGGCAAGTAGAGCGAGTTTCGTTGTTTTATTAAGATAACATGAATTAGAAGTGCAGTATATATCAAGGCACTTTGTTGCAAACATGAGTCTGCGAGAGGAGCAAGTCGTCAAGTTTTTAGGCGATTATGAGTGTAGTAAACACGATATTGTATCATTCGGGGGACAGTTGGTTTATTTTTAAATTTGAAATTGACGACTCCGGTTAAAGATCTCGGGACAAGCAAGTAATGGCACAGCAGAGCTATGTGTTGCTTGGCATATTTAAAAGCGTTGGTGGGCCACTTTTTGGCCCGCGGGCCTGGGTTTGGGCAGCCTTGATCTATACTATATCAGTCTGTTCTCTGGTGAAGTCACTAATGATTTTACAAATTCACAGTTTTCTTAGAAATCTCGTCTAGGTAGTAAAAATTTAGAAATGTCGTTAATAATGGTTTTTGTTGTAGGATGTGGTGATGTTGAACGGTTTCGGTACTATAGTGAATCAGCTGGGAAAGCGCGTGAAACCGTACCTACCTCAGATCTGCGGTATCATCCTCTGGCGGATGAACAACAAGTCTGCTAAAGTGCGACAGCAAGCTGCCGATCTCATTTCCCGCATTGCAGTAGTCATGAAAACTTGTCAAGAGGTAAGACTTAGCCTATTAGTATTTTAATACCCAATTACCAAAGTCTCAATCCAGTCTCAGTCCAAACGAAGGTGTCTAGACAGGGCATACGTTCGAAAGTTAAATGTATGCAACTAGGGACATAACTTTCAGGGCTAGCGCGGTGTAGAAAAAATATCAGGTATCAAAACTTTTTTTATTACTATTGTTATCCATGTTATTATGATTTTACATTTTGTCACCTATTGTTCAGGCACCTTCCAACCTATAATAATAATAGGTAATTAAATACCTGCTTAATTCTGGATGACGATGATGATTTTAAATAAACAAGACAGGAACACGTATGATTCTAAAGGTTGTCTGGAAGAGATCGCCTTTAGCGATAACACCGCCCATTGTAGCTTTTTTTTTATAAAATTTTAAATATTCCATAATACTGTTTTTTTTTTGTATACAATAAAGAGTTTATTACCTACTTGTGACAACCCTTACCTTCCTACACTTTCCCGACACTTGCATAGCATTACTAGCATCTATGGCGAGATTAAATGCGTCGGACTACTGTATGGAAGTAGGTCTTTATACTGTGCTATTGCCTCCGTTGTCCATTTACCAGACTGTCAGCGTGCATACATGAAACGCGTGCATGTGAGCGTGTCTCATGAAACTTATTAGATAGAAAGTTGAAATTTTCAGTGTAGTGTTAGTACATCTTATATGATGGAACGCTTCGTGTGCGAGTTCGACTCGTACTTGCTCGGTTTCTTAGTTGAAGGAAAAGAGTTGAGTTTTGATAGTTCAAACACAACCAGTCTGTGCAATGTCCAAGAAATTGGGCCTAGACTTCTTTAGTCCAAACCAATGGGATTGGAACTGGTGGACTAGCCGTACTGTGAGTTCACGTTTGGAGTTCGCACGTCATTACTGGTAGGACGCGCTGGTTGAAAAATTTCGTTTTCATACACTGCGTCATGGGTGACGTGAAAACTCTCTAATGTTCCAAATGCTGCCCAACACAGATCTAATAGGTCCCTTTGGTTTGGATTGGACCTCCCTGTATAGATAAGTTTTATGGAAAACTGATACGAATTTATCCCTATTTACTGAAGGAATCACTAATAGTGCTTACTTTTATTGTATACTGAGTAGCTGTGCATTAATCATCTGCTCTGTACTATTTTTTAGGAAAAACTTATGGGCCATCTTGGTGTAGTGCTATACGAGTACTTGGGTGAAGAATATCCTGAAGTACTGGGTTCTATTCTCGGTGCGCTGAAAGCCATTGTCAACGTCATTGGTATGACGAAGATGACGCCGCCCATCAAGGACCTTCTTCCTAGATTAACGCCTATATTGAAGAATAGGTAAGCATTACCAACATTACAAAAATATGGGTATTTTAGGCAAGCTAATGAAATTACCGTTTTACCTAGATTGATTGGTATTGAGATGCAAAATTAGCATCATTTTGCGTTAGTTTGTTTGCAATACAACACCAACCTATTATAGCATTCCTATAGCACGTCCGCACGTGGACATAGGCCTCCCCTAATAAGAAGGGGTATATGCCCATAATCTCCACGTCGGGGATCGCAGGGCACAGCTAGTCGCTGTCTACCAGCTAACAGCTGTGCCGGTGTAAGGCTGCGCTATATCGCATCAGCCGACTTCCACAGACCCATTTGTTAGTTAGCAGAATGCACCAGTGGCAGGTGAGGCTGGCGTGGGTTCCGAAGATGGAGGTTAAAACCCCTTACAACCCTTATTTAGTTTGCTAGCTCTTTAATTAAAACTAGTAAAATTTCTATTTTAGGCACGAAAAGGTACAAGAAAATTGCATAGACTTGGTTGGACGTATCGCCGATCGTGGACCAGAGTTTGTCTCAGCGCGAGAATGGATGAGAATATGCTTTGAATTGCTGGAACTTTTGAAAGCGCACAAAAAAGCTATTCGGCGAGCCACTGTAAATACATTTGGTTACATTGCGAAAGCTATCGGTCCTCATGACGTATTGGCAACCTTGCTGAACAATTTGAAAGTACAAGAGAGACAAAATCGGTAAGTTTATTTCTTTTATAATATTTTATTAAAGAAACTAACTTACTCCTAACTTTCTTAAAAATTTAAATTAATTATTACATTGAATTGATTGGTGAATTCAATGTAATAATTAATCTTGTGTCACAGTTTAACTTCTTATCTGCTGCAATTCTATATACTATAGGTAATAACTCACTCAGATCTGTGTAACCATGCGTTTCCACTGAATTATGCTGATTCATTGATAATTTCCTTTTTTCATGAATTGTGTTCTCACAATGTATGAAGGAAGGATGCTGGGTTGACTACTTTGATAACTCTGTTTAATAAACATTGTTTATTGTTTTTTTTACTTACTAGTGAAAACGCATGGTCTGGTCAAGATCCAATCATTTCGTTTAACTATTGTTGCCTTAACTCGTTTATTATTGTCCTCAGAGTATGTACGACGGTAGCAATTGCTATTGTAGCAGAAACATGTTCACCATTCACAGTTTTACCGGCTCTAATGAACGAATACAGAGTACCTGAGCTCAATGTACAAAACGGTGTACTCAAATCACTGTCATTCTTATTTGAATACATCGGAGAAATGGGAAAAGATTATATTTACGCCGTATGTCCCTTACTAGAAGATGCATTGATGGATAGGTGAGTTGTGCGCGTTTTTTGTAATTTTGTGTCCAAAGTGTGAAAAAAATATTACGCTTAAATAAAAAAGCTGAGACCAGCGTTAAATTATAAAAATGTAAAAACTCTTTCTTCTTTTCAAGGCAAAAATAAGGCTTCTCAATATTTATTGTTAGAAACAAAACGGCAATTCACATTACAGTACAGACTTAAATATTATTGGATAGTGTGACATGCCATTACAGGTGTTTACAAAATATTATTATTCGGAATTTTTAATAAAGTATATAAATGGCTTGGCACGTGGGATGATAATCTTTTACGACATCGATATCCCCCGGAAGAAATATACAGGTGGGGCAATTTTACTTCTGATGGCTGGTACCTTTCTTTTATAGTTGGAATGTTTTGTACTTTGGAAACTATAGATTTAATTTGATGTACAAACCAATTGCATTTTCGTATTTTTGCAAACATAGAAATTGTATGATAATCTTTTTTTATTTTTTTTCGCAAAATCTTACGATTTGATTTGATATACTTTGGAAAAAGTATTCCTGTTGGGAAATAGAGTTGATTGAGATCAACTTGTTTTTTTTTTGACTGTTAATTTTTTAAAACATCCGAAAATGCAATTGTTTTTTTCTTCAAAATAACTAAAAAAGAAAAGGTAAGAAAACCCTCAATGAGGTAAAATTTTGACCCATCCTGTATAACCAATTCTTTATCGGAACCGCTTTTGTGATGAATATTTAACTATCTCTGGCGCAGTGGGTGAAAGCACGTCTGAGGTTGCGGGTTCGACTCCCGCCGCGTGACAAATGTTTGTATGATCTGCAAATATTTGTGGAAACATTTGCAAACATTTCCCTGGACTAGGTGTTTTCGATACAGTGTGTATGTGCTTGCTTAAACCAGCCATGTGGTACCTATAACACAAGCTGCTTTATGACGAGTATACATCTGCTGGACATAGGCCTCCTCTAATGAGCGCCCTTGCACCATGTCCTTCTGTGGTTAGCGGGTAGTGAGCGACATAACAGCTCCGGTACCATTCATTGACAAATGGTAGTGCGCACGAGTAACTCACCTGAGTACCGTGGTGCTCTTTGCATCTCGGCAGCAAGACCTACGGAGGTCCTGGTATTTGCTAGTTTAATCGTCTGCTTCATAACCTATTGGTTGGTAAGGGTACGTTAAACATTTCGTAGATTTGATTGGGTTCTGTCCTTAGCTCGACGACATCGATGGCTTGTAAACGCCCGGCAACTTTTTATTTATTTCAGGGATCTTGTCCATCGTCAAACGGCGTGCGCAGCCATAAAGCACATGGCCCTCGGCGTATACGGATTCGGGTGTGAAGACGCGCTCGTGCATTTACTAAACCATGTGTGGCCGAATATATTCGAGACCTCGCCCCATTTGGTTCAGGCCTTCATGGACGCCGTGGAAGGAATGCGAGTCGCCCTTGGCCCCATCAAAATACTGCAATATGCTTTACAGGTAATTCCTTAAAAAATTATTGTTTTTTACGATACTTGGATGACTTACTTGTTGTGACTTACTTACTTGTTGATGACCTGAGGCTCGATCACGAAAACTAGCGAAAAAGTATTCGTATCGTAGACGTAACATTTTGACCAATGTGAAACCGTAGATTCAAATGACACTTTGTAAATGGCTAAAACTTTTCGTTTATGCTTACGTAAATATTCGTGATCGCCCTAATAATATTATTGACTCTGTATTGGTTTCGGTCAAACTCTAAAATCGGTCGTGTTAGACTAGCCGATTTAGATGTTTCACAACAATAACAATTACTACTTATTGGCTTTTTTCAACAAATTGTTATTGTTTCTTCCTTTTGTATTTACTTACAGCTCAGTTTATGGGACAAAGTTTCATTGCATTTTTTTTTGTGTGTAATCCTAATCTCTCTTCTCTCTGCCCTGTTATTAATAAACAAACCACTCAATTATACTGATTGTACGTTTATTTGTGATAATTTTGATGTTTTGTTTTCAGGGTCTATTTCACCCCGCAAGAAAGGTTCGCGATGTTTATTGGAAGATTTACAACACCTTGTACATTGGCGGTCAGGATGCCCTAGTCGCTGGATATCCACGAATACAAAACGAAACAAATAACCATTTTCTCAGATATGAATTAGATTATTTGCTGTAAATTATTTGACGCTCTTATGTATTGTTTCGGGATATTTCCTTTAAATATACTTTGGTAAGCTCTATTTGGTTCTTTGATTGGATGGATCTTAAAAAAGTTGTCTGGTCTGAGGACTCAGAAACAGTTGGCCACCTAAATCGTCGGCACTGGACCTACATATATTTGCAAACATTTCATCCGTCATTGGTTTGTAAAACAGGACTGGTGCCAACCAATTCGGTGTGCAACTGGGTTAGTAATTAAGGCCTCTGGTTAAAAATGCCGTAGGAAAAGGAAGATACGCCGAACATTCAGCCAGTGGTTGGATCAGAAAAAAAATGTATATCATAGCATGCATCGACATCCAGTATATTTTGATTTGACAAGAACCTATTTATGTAAATGGTTTCACTTTGCATGAAGATAGAATTTATTTGCGACTACAAGTAATAGTGTTAACACTGATGCTTACGCGTAGACGTGCATGGACATATTTCAATGTGTTGTAAAGGTGTGTATGAAAACGTATTACGTGTAAGGCCGCGGTCACGAAGACAGCGGCGGCGGCGCGGGGAGCGGCGCGCCAACGCAAATCTATGCAATATGAAACGCGCCATTCCTTGCGCCGCCGCCCCGCTCCTGCTGACTTCGTGACCGTGGCCTGAGCGCAAGTCACGCAACCGGTTGCAGTGAACATTCACATATACGCGTAGGCACGCATTCGGTGTGTATCGGCTTTAGTGTCTAAAGACGCGAGAAGCTGCCAGACGTTGTTGCTTAACAACTAACTATCTCTATCTTGAACATTTTTATAGGTATTTTCGTAGAGTCAAAAGAATGTTGTGGTTTCCAAATGTTCAATATCCATTTAGAATTATTAGAATTTAGAATAGCAAAATCCTCTCTAGTGTTATAAAATTCTTCAATGTACTAGTTACACTACAAATATTGTCCAGTGTTTGTTAAATCAATTAAGGTTAAAATAAAATAAAAACACGTCTTCTTAACACACGGTACGCCTTCTATTTATGTCAACCGACTGCAAATTTATCGAAATAATGTCTTGAAATAACTTAATCAAATTAAAAACCGTTAATCAGTACAATATAGTTTTATTTAATACATTTTCTGAATTAAGCTGAAGCTATTTTAAAACTTGCTTCTGCTATTAATATCACTGTTAGGATAGGAATGTACACTGGAAATGACTAGATCGACTTTGTGTTCTTTATTTTGAACCACAAAAAATAAATAATATTAGATACTTACATGATAAGATAAATCCATAAATATGAGCCGAACCTACTTTCTAATAAAATACAGTCTAATAAAGCAAATAAAACTTGGAACGCCAACACAATTTGGGACTAATTAATACTTAGGTAGCTTACAAATTGGCATTAAAATGTTATAAAGCTGGGTAAGAACAGCGCGTACATAGGTACGCGTACACTTTGGGAACGCGTGACGCGCGAACCGTGGTCAGTCGGTTTCGGCTCGCGTAGCGCTAATGATTGATTGACCTCGCGTTCAGGTTCGCGGCGGTCCACATTAACTGTACGCGTGGACAGCGTACCCCGACTACGCGTACACAAGAACGCGCTATCCGTACCCAGCTTAAGAGATCACTATTTTATAAAGTCTTATCGTCTCCTGTTCAGATATTAGGAAGATCTTCCCCTAGCAGTGACATGAACGAGCACGCCGTTCATTATGCTTTGCCAGGAGGTACCTATAACATTATCAGCGGTGACGCCTTGCCTTCGGTGCAATGTCCCATCTGTGCAGATAGCCCATACCTCTTGGCCCATGCTCGATACGTGTTTGAATGATATTTCATCTGTGAAAAGAGACAGGTACCTTAAAAAATAGACGTTGCCCCATATCCACCCAAGGTAAGTCAAATTCAGACAATGCTGTATTGTGGAAAAAAAGTAACATTTTTTGCCATGGATCCACGCGTTTTGTGCGTGAAAAACTAAAACATGGATTTGTGGGATGCACCCATACATTCCATAAATCGGAGGGAATGGAACCGAACCAACAAGCGACAGCCGTTCTGATTCAAATTCCGACACATTGCCGTTCTGGTGGGCCCGGCTCCGATACGTCTTACGGCAATTTATTGGAATATATTTCTGTCTGTTTAACTAAATATTTTAAAATAATTTTAGTTAGTGGCTGCAAAACTGCGTGAACGCCATTTTTCTATTATGATTTATAATAGGGGTAGATAAATGGAGTCTGCAGTTTTGCAGCCACTAACTAAAACCACCATTTTACTGACCTGATAAATATTTCCATTCCTTTCCTTCTTGCTGACTTTTAGAAATGCATGTTCTTACAGCAATCAAACCATTCGACAATATTACCCATGCTGCGTTCTTGGTTAGTGACACCAGCTTTATGTGTACCGATTTATGGCTGTAGGGGTATCCCAGTTTTGGTTGTTCAATCAACTTCCAGCCAGACCCTCCAGGTTTTTCTTTGGTAATATCCTCTCTGTAATAAATCTCTCCCCTTCGTCCCACCGCCCATACTGCATTATTACATGTGCTGATAGCAATCAACGATTGAGGACTGTTTACGTGTTCCCAATGTAATCCCTGAAACAAAAGATTTAAATATTAATTAATATAAAAAAAACTGCACTACTTAATCCCACCATCTCCATTCCACTTCAGGACAAGCAGATGCTTGGCTCAGTACCATCCTTATTGCCACCTATGCGCACTTTTTATCGTGCGACCTGCCAAGTATTGGAACTCTCTGCCGGCATCTCGTCTTTCGTATTAACTACAAATCGGGACCGTATGGTTAGAGTGAATTCTGGACCTTCGTGCTTTATCTTAGGCACAGCGCCAGTTAACATCTGGTGATTTCGTGGTCAAACGAAGTCCTATCAAATAAAAAAAATATCAATATGAATTTATAGGTATCCATAAACTATTGGGATTCTTCGATTACAATAATCAAGTTATTAAACATCTTCCAGGCTGGAAAGAAATGCTTAGAAAACTGCTCTGCTTTTTAAATAATAAATAAATAAGGCTGGACTTTATCGCACAGTATCATGTAGCCCCAAACTAAGCAGAGCTTGTATTATGGGAACCACTAAGCGACCAACTGTGTATAGAAAAGTTTCATAGAACATCAGCGGGGTGATCGGCTAACTCTGTTGCAAACGGCGAACAACGTTAGGTAATGTAATTTTCTTGCAGATTGTAATAATTATCGCTCAAAACGGTGAGGTGATTAACGAAAAAAGGTACTTCAAAATTGAGCTATACTATAAAAGTTTTCGAAGTTTTCAAGAAAAGTTTTCAACTCGTAATTGGCCCTCAGTAGATTTGAACTTTGACTAGTTCGACTAATATTGCGTAATACCATTAACGATTGCCATTGCAATGATGTATAGTGTTCGTAATTGGATACACGTGCTTATTTTATTAACCGGACATAATTTCAACGCTATGTATGACGCGCTCGCATTCGGGATATCAGTAGGTAGGTATCTCGGTTTAATAAATCGATGTTTTGAAACAATATTTAGAGTAACATTTTCGGGTTCAACATAGCGTTCGGCACGGTAACATCGGTGTTACACGAAAATGAAACTGAGTCTAATTTTAATTCAGTCGGAAAATACAACGTTGGTTGGTACGTTGTCTCAGGTGTTGTCTCGATCCTCTCTAACGTAACATTAAAGAAGCAACAAGACAAAACCTATCCATCCATGAACCTACTCGGCTAAATAGCGGGAGATGCATTGATAATGTAATACATAATATTAGAGGAAGCAAAGGTAAGGTCTATGAGTTTGCTCTATCTGATCACACCGCACAATTACTTATATGCCCGGTGAAACCAACATACTCCATAAAATATTGGTTTATTGAAAAGCGTGACTACAGTCAGGCCAATGTAGATAAATTTGTTGAATGTTTAAATTCACTTAGCTTTAGCGATGTTTTTGAATGTAATGACCCCAATTCCGCCTTTGACATTTTTTATGAATTGTTTTTATTATTTTACTATTTATGTTTTCCAATTATTGAAATTAAAATCACATCCAATAAGCAACCAAAATGGTTAACAAAGGGTATAAAAAAATGCAGCAAACGTAAGCGTAGCCTATTATGGCTATACAGAAAATGCCCCACGTATTAACAAAAATAATTTTAAAAATCTATCATCTCGACTCAATAAAACTATAAAGCTGACACAAAAGTCACAGAATGATCACTACATTCAAAGCGCTGATAACAAATGCAAAGCCACATGGAACGTTATCAACAGAGCAAAAAATAACGTGATTAGAAAGAAATTAATCTAATTAATGTTAATGGTGCTAAAATCACAAACCCTTTGGATATTGCTAATGCATTCAATAACTTTTTTATCGACCAGATATCTAAATTAAAATCTTCAACCACCATGGTTCCAATTCCCAAGGCAAACGCTAGTTTATTTATGAACCCTACTATCCCTAGAGACATTATTAAAATAATCATGGGTCTTAAAAATACAGATAGCACGGGATACGATGAAATATCAACAAAAATATTAAAGCTCGTATCTCATATTATATCAGAACCAATAAGTCATATCCTAAATCTGTGTATATTGAGTGGAGTATTTCCTGAAAAACTAAAGATCAGTATTATCAAGCCACTTTTTAAGAAAAATGACAAACTGGATATGGCATGCTATCGCCCTATTGCATTAGTTCCAGTTATGTCCAAAGTTTTTGAAAAGGTAATCTATAATAGTGTTGACTCTTTCTTTGAGAAAAACAATATTTTGGCCGAAGAACAGGTATTAATATTGCTGTCTTTAATTTCCTCGATACTGTTATGACCAATATAGACCAAGGAATCCCTGCATGTGCATTATTCATGGACCTTACTAAAGCGTTTGATTTTGTCGATCATACAATTCTCATTAATAAATTAGATGCTTATGGTGTTCGAGGCAACGTTCTTACGTTGTTAAAGTCCTATCTGAGTAACAGGAAACAAGCAACGGAAATTACTAAAATTTGCCCTGAACTGAAAAAGCAAGTAAAATTTCTATCAGTACTTAGGCCCGTTACATTTGGAGTACCCCAAGGTAGTGTGCTAGGACCATTGTTGTTTATTGTATATATTAATGATCTTCCAAAATCAACAAAACATCGTATGACTCTATTTGCAGATGACAGTACGATCCTTTTTACAGGCATCGAAAAATTTCCTTTAGAAACGGACATAAATTTTACTTTATCTAGTATAATAAATTGGTTGACATTAAATAATTTAAAATAAACCTGACTAAAACTAAATTTATGATTTTTAGAAATAGAGCAATTAAAATATCGAATCTTGACATTAATCATTTAGGACACAGAATTGATGAAATCGACATGACTAAATTTTTAGGTCTAAATCTTGACTCTACGCTGAACTGGGAATCCCACACTCAGGATCTATCCTCTAGAATTTGCAGTTTTTCCTATGCTCTATACATATTGTCAAAGTCAGCTAATATGCCTACAGTCCTTACGGCGTATCACGGCTATGTGGCATCCCTTCTGAGATATGGTGTCATTTTTTGGGGAAACTCTTCTGGCAAAGAATCTGTATTTAAGGCACAGAAGAAATGCGTGAGGGCTATGTGTAGGTTGAAGCAAACAGATAGCTGCAGTTTTCACTTCAAAAGTTTAAAAATATTAACATTGCCCTGTATTTATATATTTGAAGTGGTTCAGTTTGTGAGGAATAACCTTCACTTCTATGGTCGTTTTAATAATAAACGCCACCGTCATAAAGTTTGTTGTCCTCTGAATAGAACTGCATACCTGAATAAAAGTGTGTTCTGTATGGCACCTAGAATCTATAATAAACTGCCAAAATATATACTTGAGACCACTTCTCTTAACATCTTTAAATTTAGAGTAAAGAAACTTCTAAATGAAAAAGTTTACTATAAAATAGATGATTATTTAAATGACAATTTTGAATCCATTATTATATGACATTATTATTTTAATTTTTATTGTATTATGTACAGCCATTAACTTTAGATTTTTTTAAATAACTATGTACCTAATTTATATAACCTTATTAATGTAATGTATAGTATGATATCATTTATATTTATAAAATTGCATGCTGTAAGGCGGATTATGGAGGAACTTTTTTGTCTGTAACATCAAATTTTTGTACCCATTTTCGCAATAAATTATTCTGATTCTGATTCTGATCCTATTTGGTAAGTTGTATTTTCCGACTGAATTATGAAATCCAAGTACAGTAGGTATTAATTACCGCAGATGTGGTAGCTGTTACTCCGGTCCGATAGATGGCATCACCGCCGACAGTAATGGCCCAAACGGTCACCTCATCCCCATCATCCTGGAACGAATGTTTTCATTCTTTAAAAATACTGTTACTGTCAGCCTGAACCATCCCATTGTAAAGCAAAAGCCTTCACCCATTTTTTCCATCCTCTTCGATCCTGCGCTAATGTTTCCGAGTCTTTTTGGGAGAAGTCTAATTCGTTTCGCCATCTTCTACGTGGTCTGCCGCGATGCCATTACGTTGTATCCGGGTTTTTTTTTGCCCACAGCTCATCCATGGCATACATGGCAACTCCACTTTAGGCTTGCAGCTTTTTCTTCAACGTAGACAATTTGGTTAATAGAACGCAGTATGGTGTTTCTTATTCGGTCAGTCCATCAATTTAATTCCGTGAATAATACGGTAAATCACCCGTTGGCAAACCTTACAAAACACTATACATAAATAGAAAAAAATCTACACACGAAAATATTGCTTTATTAACAAGAGAATAATAAAATTTACACAAATAATTGCACAATAACTTACCTGTGTGGCAAACAAATAAAATGCGGATTTTAGGACTTTGGCCTGTGCTTTGGCTTAACTGGTTTTGCATGTAAAGCAATATTACGGGGTGGATTTTTGACAGTGAAACAACAAGAAAGCGTTCCTAACTTTTGCAGACACCTACATCCTATTAATTATTGTGCCGGAGTTCTATGATTTTGGAAAAATACATACGGCGCAAAAAGATGGGCAATTTAGGGGATAACTAGTAATGTCGGAAATTAATATTTTCTTTCCCCTACATCCCGTCGGAACTCCCAACCTCCGACATGGCTTAACGACTGAAAAAGCCGGGAACAATATCTTAACGTGCCTTCCGAAGCACGGAAGCGCTCGGATCTAACTATACGGTCACCCATCCAAATAGTGACCGGGCGGAGTGTTGCTTAAAAAAGGTGATCTGCTAAGAACATCGAAGATATAGCCACGTCACGAGTACTGGCTCTTAAAATTTCTTTAATAAAACAATAAACCGCATTATAAAAATAATATTAAATTAATCTTACATTTCGTAATTTAACTGATTCATAATTATTCGGAATCCCTTTTCACTTACCCATAACGAGATGTCCAATAGTGCAGTGCTCCCGACGCGAACCCAAGGTCCTTCCGTATTTATTTGTGCTTTACGATACCACCTCCTCCTCCGCACGCAGTCGGTAAATATTTTCTTTCCATGGTAAGGAGCTGGGAAGTCCGTTGCGTACTGCCATCCGTCGTTGTCGACGCCTCCTGGTGTATTGTAGTCTATCATCCATTCTGATATCTGAAAACAGCAAAATTTAAGTACCTTTTCTATTGCCTTCGGGCGGCCTGTACAGTTGTACACTTCGAAACCAGAGTTAGCAACGCGAAGAAGAAGACTCTCCTATTCGTAAATACGGAGTGGAAGCTATTTGAAAAACAGCGCAGTCTTTAAACAACCGGTCAAGAGTGAGTTGGAGTTGCACACGAAGAGTTCCGTACCATCCATACGTACAAGATATAACATTATGTCCTTTTTAATACTTTTTATTACTCATCCTACTTCCTACTAATATAATGAACGTAAAAATTTGTGAGGATGTGTGGAAGTTTTTTACACTTTCACGCCAGAACGGCTGAACGGATTTAGATGAAACTTGGATTATGCATAGAGTGTGGCCTGGATTAGAATAGCTACTTTTTATCCGGGTTCCACGCGAGCGAAGCCGCGGGCGGAAGTTATTTTGTTGATAAAGCGGCAATAGAAATAGACATTGATAACGACTCTCGACTCGACCTATCCATAATAGGTTATTATAATAGGTCCAGTTGCGTAATTTCCAAAAAACGAAAACGAAAACTATGAACGTTTCCATATTGCACAACTCGTACTATAGATACAGTCCACTCATAGACAGACGGACGAGCAAAGGCTTTGTAATAGTGATGGGCACCCTTCGGGTACGGAGCCCTAAAAACGACAACTTTAATATGGCTCAATTTAATTATTTCATAAACCACTTACCCAATGCCAATGGCGACTGAGTAGTTTGGTGTGCTCTCGAGTCCTTTTATGTTTGCCGGTAACATCGCTCCACATGTATCTGTCAGTGGGAAGACCAGTGGAAGTGTATCCAGAAAGGGGGTTCCATCGTTGGTTCTCGTAAACACAATAGGTTTGAGTATCAGTCATAGAATGTATACCATCCTTGCTACCTATGCCTGAAAATGTAATAAGTTAAATGTCGATGAAAACGGGAACAGTACCAAAACCATAGCATATACAGAGAAACTGTTTAAAGAACCATTTTCTCATTTCTGATATTAATTTGGTACTGTTAAATTTTTGTCCAAGCATTTTCAAATTTACCCGTGCTGTCCCAGTTATAAATAAACATTTTTATTATATTTTTATACCTTTTAAAACACCACCTCCCCATCCTCCAGAGTACACCCAAACGCGATGATCGTGTGATATGCCCCAAACAACGCCATTTTGAGAACACTCCACTCGACGTAAATAGCCTCCAATTGTCCTCCAAAACATTTCTTCAGCTCCTATTATCAAGCTTGTAGTAGAATATTCCATTGTGTAAAGTTTCATGGGTCCTTTAAGTGATACTGAAGTAATGCTTTCTGGACTTAATCTATGTTCATAAAGGCAGTAATGTTTGTCATTTACCCTTATTTTAAAAACTTGAATATCACAAATAATTTCAATGGTAAATTCTTGCCCTCGAGCAAGAGGCAAGTCATGGCGTTCTTCAGTTCCCCAGCTACCAAAAATTTTTGTATTGCAAACAACAGCATTCTCGTCAAATCTCACATTAAAATGCAGGGGTATATCAGTCACTTCTGTTTCAACTTTATGTCTTTGTTTCTTCACTTCAGGACCCTCTAAATTTATATGAAACCTTCGTATTTCATCAAATAAACTACCAGTTATTTTTATTTTGCTTCCAGGAGGGAAGTTATTATTTAAATTTGTTGTGTAACCTGGAATAATGTCTTTACCAAATACTTGAAACTCTTTTGTAAATGTGCCATTTTGGCTTGTATTCAAACATGCAGGCATTGGGTCCCAATTCAAGACATCTCCAGAATTTGTGATTGCCCACACAGAGTTGGCAGATGGTTTACCAGAAAGCCCATTGATTTGCGACGTAATGTCTACTAACACACTCAACCATTCCTCTTGTTCCATTTCAGAATTGAACTGAACTTTTATGATATTTTTGTTCTGTCGTGGTACAGACAAAGATATTCTAGGACTTCCAGGTTCCGATATAGAGATCACATTAGTAACTTCACATAAATTTAGTATAAATTGAATTGTACCATCTGGTTGGAATACGGACAGCGTTCCTGTACTTTCAATGTCATTCCAATATAGAGATAAAATACAATCTTCCATAGAACTATTTGTATTGACTAGCCTAGCTTCACAGCTACGGGTCCATCCTTTTTCTTCAACAGCTACACCATAGTTGGTTAGATCTATGTTTTGATTGTTATTTCTATTTTTAAGCTTATCTAATATTTGTAGTCTCCACTTAGTTGATAAATCTGTATTGTGCACATTATGAGAGTCTGTAAACCAATGAGGCACTTGAATAGTGTCCACACAACAAGCACCAGCCTCTACGAAGGCCCAACTGGTGTCACAAGATCCCCAAGCTGTTTGACTGACTTCGTCATCAAAAAACATTCCAGAATCTAAATCAAAAACACTGCTGTCACTGTCAGGCTGTGCTTCCATTCCTACCACTGACCCCACACTTCGGACAGGGCTCCAAGCCCGAGGGTTCTTTAGAGTGGTTTCGTAACTTTTCCCTGTGAGATCTATACTTTCAATATTAACATTTCCCTTTGGCCTTGTGTCTTTAGGGTGTTTAATAGGCATTGTATGTTCAATGGGAGCAGAGTGTGATTCTTCCCAAGAATTGTTCAAATGTATGTTTGTTTTACGTTCAGGTGTTGCTTCACCGAGTGTGGTTAAACTGTGATGTTTTGCATTGGAGACAGAAGAAACAACACTAGCTGAGCTTGATGTTCGACTTAGTTGCATATTGGCTTGCACCATCCGCCATCTTTTTCCTGTCAGTTCTGCTGGTGTGATTCCACTTCGCCAATAAATACATTTGTCTGTTTCTCCAATAGCAAAAACTTGATCATTGATTCCAACAGAAATTTGAATCATGTTACCAGTGATTTCTAGCCATCTACTTCCGGTAGCAGATGACTCCGAAGTTCCAGCATTGTTCCCATCCAATCCTTTCCTGAACCAGACTCTGGTATCAGAGCTCACTGCCCAAGCTACATTGAAACCAACAGAAATTGATAATATTTTAGTTTCATTAGGAGATTTGACTTCCAACCAGGATTCACCAGTTGGGCAGTCTTTAGAAATTCCTTTCCTTATTATAACTCTTCCAGTCCAAAGTAAGGCCCATACTAATCCTGAAGGTCCCACTGAGATTTGCTTGATATCACAGTTTGGTGGGATGCTTATGTTGATCCATTTCAAGCCTTCAGGGGAGGTTGTGCTCACACCAGCTCTGTACATAACTCTGCCATGAGCTGTGATAGCCCAGACAGAAAGAGTACCTGGAGCAGCATAAGGCATTTGATTGCCTCCAATACTCACATCAATAAAAGGTTCCTGAGTAGGGTCTTTGTGCAAGGGAGCAATAGCACACCATGAGTTCATTGCACTAAATTTTCTGTAGCGGATCCATTTTCTTCTTCTAACACAAGATTTCCATTGTTTGGAAGGGCCAAATTGAGCTGGAAAATCAACTGCATAACTCCAACCGTCGTGATCTAAAGGTTGTCCATCAAGAGTGAGCTCTAATTGCCAATCGCCTTCCCATTGCCATGCCATCGATGGCAGTCTAATACGATCTATAGACCTGTCCTTGGTACCATCTTGAGAAGAGAAATGATATCTGTCTGTAGGCAGGAGCCTGCTACTAAATCCATCGAGAGGCAACCACCTCTCGTTCTCAAAAGACTCTTCTTTAACCCGAATAGGGATTTCAAGACCATGAACGTGAAGATATATTTGTCGGTCGCCTCCTACGGCCCATAGAAAATGTGGAACTGCAGAAAGAGTCTTGAACTCTAAACCAAGGTACATGAATTCTCTCCAGCATGAACCACTGGTTGATAAGGCGTAAACTTTACCTTCATTGTTGATGGAAAATAGTAACGAGTTGCTGGACATAGCAGCGATTTACACACACACAAGACTGTATCAGCACAGAAATAATTTACATCTTTAACTTTATGGCTCGATTTTACAAAAAAGTTCCTTGAGTTGAGAGTTATAGCAATGAGAATAATACAAAAAACGGTTCGATGAATATTTTGTTTGAGCTAAAGTCGACTCGACTATCAGTAAACCTCAGTTAGTATTAACCTTTGAAGTTTGTTACTCTAGGTCTGTCAGAGTCAGAGTTACAGAACGAACAGATTTTAGAGCCAGAGTTGCGGTTTTTTATTTGGAGAAAATGCTAAAACTTGTTGTAGAAAATGCCAAAAATATGCTAAATAACTTATAAAAATGCTAAATAAAATGCTAAAATCTAAATTTTATTCCTGAATAGCAAACTGAAGTGGTCAACTGTTAAAATAGATGCATATTCGCATATAAAGAACGCAAGAGAAGACTGCTCTTTGGGTATTAAGATTTATTTGCATCGTAGGTTCATAACTTTTCATTGACCCTTCATATTTTGCATGTTTTGCGGTGGAAATGTGTTGATTCAGTAAATTTTAGATATTTTGTTACACTTACAAAATTTGCATTAAGTTCAAAAACTCTCGTCATCTTTTCCCGTTGTTCGCGCAAAATTTTCAAATTAAACGTAAAAATTAAGAACACTGCACTGATTGTTCGTAACAAATTAATAACAAAAATAAAAATGAAATTCGGGGAAGTCCTAATTCCTTTAGAGAGAGTTCCCATGTTTTAAAAAACTACTTTGAAAACAAATCGTCTCTGGTTTCTATAAAAAAAATTGAATTCCTTACTAAGTAGGTAACATTCAAAAAAATGTAATTAATGAATTATGCTAAATGCGAATTTTTCAAGCTAACAGACCCGAAAATATGCTAAATTTAGCATTAAAAATGCTAAAACGGCAACACTGTTCAGAGCAAACGCTGACATCTCTTGGGTTGTATTCTAATCAGGCGCGGATACAGGGGGGGGGGCAATAGGGGCAATTGCCCCCCCCTCAACTCCGGCAACATACACTAGATATTATGAACTTTAAAAAAAATTAAATTGTTAGTAATACACAAGGTACTTATTATGTCCCTAGGTTAATTTGGAACAATCAATACATTGTCATGTGTTAACTAATTAGCTATAAATTATACTGTGTCCAGTGCCGAAAATAAGGCGGTGCCACCGGTGTCCAGGCACAGGGCACAGACCATGCATGGTAGTATTCATTAATTTTTTCGTTAATATCCAGTTATAAATCGTAGTTCTCTGGTTCCTGGGGGGTGCAAAAATTAGTCACCAGGACCAAGTTTTGGGTCATGAATGGTAGTATTAATTTATTATTAGCTTGATATCCAGATATAAATTGAGTTGTCTTGTCTGGTGGGGTGCAGAAATGACCAGATCAGGACCAAGTCTTCGTTGATAATTATAACCTAATACATATAGGTTGGTTGAAATTCAGATATAAATCGTAGTTTTCTTTTTCATATCTTGTATACTCACCTGCTCACCTTTGATAGAAAAATTTCGCGGCTCGCTCTGCTCGCCGATTTTGTTACCGCCTTTTGGTTGTGAATGGTACATAACTAGGCAAAATTTTTTTTTTAATCGAATCTATGAAGTGTGCAACAATGACGAATTAGAATGATAAAAAAAATTGCGGCTCGCTCCGCTCGCCGACATCCTTTTTTATGTCTGTTGGACCTAGGCCTAGACACCTAGGTGTTACAAAAAAATCCACCGTTTTCTTTGTCTTTTTGCACCAAAAGTTTTGGGGATCCCTGCGCTCGCCGATTTCATTTATATAATAAATAAAGCAACTAAGCACTGAGAAGTCAACTTAAACTTCATATATGCTGAAACGCGAGATAGATTTTCTATTATGTCTGGTATCCAGGCTTAACAATTATAGAAGCTCGCACCGGGCACGTAAAATGCTATTTACGGCACTGACTGTGTTCATACAAAAAACCAGTAATGGAACGTTATCCAGTTTCCGTCATGAAGATCTTTTACGTTTTTTGTTAATTATGCAGATTTTTAGCTATAAAAATCAATATATAGTATGTTTTTGTATAAAAAATGACCAAGATGCAGAGGTTTTAGTGTAAAAATTTCGCGGCTCGCTTCACTCGCCGACTTCGTTACTGTCCTTTGCATTATCCTATGAATATATAAAAAATCGCAGTTTTCTTTTCGTCTTTGTGATCATAATAATAATGATAAGTATACCTAGGCAAAATAACACATTTTCTGGAAAAAAAAATTCGCGGCTCGCTCCGCTCGCTGATAAAAAATAATTAAGAGTATTGCCAGACACAAATATTGCCCCCCCCCCCCCCCCCCCTAAACGAAATCCTGTATCCGCGCCTGATTCTAATCTGGAAAGTGATAAATTAAATCGTAATTTTTTTCTGACCCCACTTGAAAATAGACAATTCATATTGTTTCGTAGGTCACGCATTGGCGTATATAGAGGGGGGCCAGGTGGGCCGTGCCCACCCCAGGATGGTCTAGTGCCCACTAGACCATCCTGATGATGATGATGATGATGATGGTCTAGTGGTCTAGTGATTTGGGATTACCGATTTGAAATTCTAGGCTGGACACCCTAAGAAACTTCACACAAAACCATTAAAATCACACAGGACGCAGATATGACCAACACAGCAGGACCAAGTTTTGGGTCTTGCATGATATGTAGTATTAATTATTTGGTTGATATCCAGAAAATTTAATCGTAGTTTTCTTTTCTGGGGTGTGCAAAAATGACCAGATTAGGACCAAGTTTTGGGTCATGCATGATAGTATTCATTGATTTTTTTTGTCATGTATTAACCAGTGCCGTAAATATGGCGGTGTCATCGTGCTCAGGCACAGGGCGCAGACCCTAGACCAGTGCCAAGGTTGGGGTCATGCATCGTATTAGTGTCGTAGTCCACCAGTTTAAAGTCGCTCAGCGAGCTATGGAACAAGCTATGGTCGGGGTTTCTCTGAAGGATAAAATCCGTAACGAGTTTATCCGACATAGAACTAAAGTTGTCGACATAGCTCAGAGAATTAGCAAGCTGAAGTGGCAGTGGGCTGGCCATATCTGCCGAAGAAACGATAACTGTTGGGGTAAACGAGTTCTTGAGTGGAGACCGCGGCTCGGCAAACGTTGTGTAGGACGCCCTCCGGCCAGGTGGGGTGACGATCTGCGAAAGGCTGCTGGTAGAAGCTGGATGCGTCGAGCTCAGGACAGGGCGCAATGGTGCTCATTAGGGGAGGCCTATGTCCAGCAGTGGACTGCTATAGGCTGATGATGATGATAATGATGATGATCGTAGTATTAAGTAATTAATTATTAGGTTGATATCCAGATATAAATTGTAGTTGTCTTTCCTGGGGCGCAGAAATTACCAAAACTGTGCAAAATTTAATTATTAGGTTGATATTCAAATATAAATTGCAGAAATAACCTTAAAAAGACCAAGTTTTGGGTCTGCATGATAGTATTCATTGATTTGTGAATTGATAATTATAACCTAATAATTGCTTTAAATGCAGATATAAATCTTTTTCATATTCTGTATGCACACTTTTGCTAGAAAAAATTCGCGGCCCGCTCCACTCGTCGTTTTCATTGCACGCTTATGTTTCTTATTGGTACTACGCACTAAAATATTGACTAATAAAGGTGTGATGGTTGAAACTACCGTAAACCATTCTTAAAAGTTTGCGACAATGACGAATTAGACCACAACAGCTAATTAGATTTATAAAAAAAAATGTTCTTTGTTTTTCAAGTTTTTTGTTTTAGTTACCTAGGTGTTACAAAAAAATGCCTCTTTTTTCTTTGTCTTTATTTTTTGTGCACAAAAAATCGCCAAAATTCACGGCTCGCTGCGCTCGCCGATTTTGTTCTTTCTTTTTGTGCATTAAGAAGTCATCCTTTACTTTACGCGAGATACGATTTTCCATTGTGTCTGGTATTCAGGCTTATCAAAGGTAATGGTCGCATGGGTGGTAGGGTACCGAAAAAGTTGGCAACCCTAGTGAAGTTAAGCCTTTCACATTTAATAAAATCCTGGATCCCCCACTGTTCAAAGCTATAGGTTATAGTTAACCAAAAAATTAAGGGTGCAGTTATGAGCACTCGCACCGGGCTATTTACGGCACTGGTATTTATTAATGATTAGGTTGATAACCCGATATAAATCGTAGATTTCTTGTGTTTAAAAAAATTGTTAGAAAAATTTTGCGGCTCGCTGCGCTCGCCGATTTGGTTTCTTGCTTTTGTTTCTTGATTTCACCTAACTATGCACTAAAATGTTGACTAATGAGGGTATATTGCTTAAAACTACCGTACCCCACCCGAAAAAAGTTTACAACAAGGACAAATTATACACAACAGCGTAGTTAGCTATATTTAAAAAATGCGGCTCGCTCCTCTCGCCGTCTTCATATGCTTCATCTATTGTTAAAGTTACCTAATTTAAACATAACAGCGTGTTTAGATATAATAAAAAAAATCGCGGCTCGCTTCTCTCGCCAACTTCGTATTCTTCATCTAGTGTTATAAAGTTATAAGTTACCTAGGTGATAAAAAATTTCAAGCGTTTTCTTTCTCTTGTACTTTTACAAGAAAAATTTCGCGGCTCGCTACGCTCGCCAATTTCATTTACAAATACAGCTAATTTTTTTTTCCTAAATTTATTAAACACCCAGACCCCAGACAAATATCTGCGGAACATGCAATCATTTGTCCCGCAGCGGGAACCGAACCCGCAACCTTCTGCGTCTCATCCGGAGCTTCACCCACTGCGCCACAGAGGCTATCAATATTATATCACAAAAATATTCATTCCTACAAGTATGTAATGGTTCCCTCTCGCAGTAGTCTCAACTAGTAGTTGCAAATAGGTAATGACTGACACTAGTAGAATGCAAACTGCAGGAGGTGTTTCGGTTTTCATAATCGCTAAAGACACACGGTAGCGAGTAATATACCAGCGACTTACCTTCTATAAAATTAGGTAACATATTAGCGAAGCCAATTTCACTATCTACAAAATTTAATTTAAAAAAATATTCCTTAGTCAAAAACTCAAATAATGCAGAAAAACAACGAAAGAAGGCCGGTCATTTTAGACGACCATAAATGGAAGCGACTAAAATGAGATTTATCTAAAAATATTCAGGTCACAGGTTGTATGAAATTGGCCGATCTTCTTTTAACCACGGTAAAATACCAGTATTACCTCCAAATTAAAGCAAATTCTTCCTTCCGTCCTTCTTCGGAGTTTTGAGTTTAAAAAAATACTAAATCGTAAGTTGTAAGAATAATTTAGGAACTGACTTAACGATCCCTTACTACATACTTACTCGATTATATTAATTAATAACGGGAAAAAGCTCATGTAATTATGAAGATAGAGCACAAATCATAAAATTGCAATTTAATGACAAAGAAAATGCAATTAATATGATTGTATTCTGTGGTATTGAATTGCAGAGGCTAGTAGGGGCGGCAAAAATTGAATAGTCTACTAGAGGCAAATGTGTAAATCCACCACTGTGTGACCGCCGAAACAACGAGCACTTGCACGGGGAGTGGCCGTACCGACTCGAGCACTGAAACATTTAATTATACGACCTAAATGTTACAGGGCTCAAGCCCCCTCTACCAGGATTAGCCCACGCGCCAACGTGGTTTCCAGGGTGTGGCCGCTGCGTGCTAACAGCTACGAGCAGCCACTGGTGAGAGGATTGCAGACCATCACCGAATTTAATTTCACTTCCTATACCTGAAAAGATCGACTAACAGGAGCATCAATCATGTGGCTCCTATAATACAAGCTCTGCTTAGTTTGGGGCTACGTGATGCTGTGTGATAATAATGTCCTGCATTTATTTATTTTTAACCGACTCCAAAAAGGAGGAGGTTCTCAATTCGTCGGAATCTTTTTTTTCGACTTTTTTTTATATACCATCTCCGTCAATTGTAAAACGATTTTCAAAATTATTTTTTTGTTTGAAAAGTATACTTCACAGGTAGTTCCATATAAATTTTATCCCTGAGGAATTAGTACTTTTCCCGCAAAACTCAAAAAACTTCTTCCTCACTTGTTACTAATTTTCATCCTGAGTCATCCTTCATGCGGATATGCGGGCGGTACCTTTAGTTGATCAGCCCATGGTGTTAGTTTACTTATAAATAACGGTATTAACTAGTTACACTAAAAATAAAAATAAAAACTTTAAAAAAAACTACTTCAAAAAATCACTTCTTAATTGTCCTAAAATAAAATTTTATAACTTTTTAAACTATCATGGCTGTGAACATAATTACGAATGTAGGAAAAAAAAAAGTGATGTTTCAGAAATGTGTCCTGATACAGTAAGTGTTGTGTGTCGTGATCGAGCTAGAAGTGACATTGAAACGTGTGCGTTACTCCAGCGGCATGTTGACTCGGATCGGGATGAAACTTACAGAAAAATTAGAGCACTATGTCCTGTAAATGTGCCCCAAATATTAAATTTGTGCCTATTAAGGTTCCAGAGTTATTCGAGAAAATAAGATGCCGCTGTAGTAACGCCTGAAAACGTTACTGCAGCGGCATGGTTTTTACCCATTAGCCTTAGCCAAATTTAAAGTAGCTTAAAAGATAGCTTATATTTGTGCATGTCACTGGCCAAACAGCGGCATTTGTGCGACCTGTGGTTTATGAGTTATTGCAGATGCCGCTGGAGTAACGTTTTGCAGATTTCCGGATCTTCGAAACGGCTGAACGCACAAATATGATTTTTTGTGAGCAAATGTGTTGTAATTTGTGCCTATTTGTGCGCTAGTTGCTTTTCCGAAAAAATGCACGACGTATGAATTAGACGAGTTTTTGTGAAAATCGAAAATTGCCTCTAGCTCTTGAACTACTAGTGGAAAACACTTTATGATTGCTTTGGCTGATGCCTATAAGGAATATACATCTTCTGACAACCATCTTGAAACCCAACATCTAATTTTCGACGAAATAAATCAATTTTACAACTGAAAATGGTTTACTAATTTCTAACCTCAATTAAGGGAGTTTTAACAAGTTATCGACTTTCATGATTTGCCAATAATTAGAGCGCATATCCAAATAGAAGTACGCTGAATTTCAGCTTTCTAGACCTTCAAATTAATGATTTACAACTGAAAATAACAAAACGAGGTCTCTTAGACTGTTATCCGACCAAATACGAAAGGTCATAAAAAAGCGGCCGTTCAGTACTTCGAGACTACATTTTTAAATAGGCAGCTTTGTCATGTTTAACGTTAGGTACACTTACGCAGACAAGTTTTAGTGTGGGATAAAGGCACCTGTAACATTGATGCTGGACAGCATTTATTTCAACCAATAACATGTTACATGTAAGTATGTAGGCATATAACTTACTTTGTTGTCTTGTTGCTTATAATGCGCATGCTGTGATACCCTATAATTACGGATGCACTGAGACTTTTATCCTTTTACATGTTATTGTGTGTGTGTGGTGTTAACCTGTGTTGGGTGTCCTTATAAATAAAATAAAATAAAATAATAATAAAATAAATGTACGTACTAATAGCCCTACGCCCGTACAACAACAATTAGTTAGGGTTTTTTCAAGTCTAGGTACACTAGGTTTTTTTACTACTGAAAAGGTACTATCGTTTAAATTTTTGTTAAGATTTTGACTACTTCACTCTCGTCTCATCGGACGAGTATTAGATTCGATTATTTGATCAGACAATATGAAAGAGAGTTGATGTCTAACATGGGAAAACTGAACCGATTCAGTGCGGAAGGCGCCGCAGCGGTTTCATAAAAATCTTTTTATTCAGGCGTATGGCAAATCCTAAAATGGGATGGGGTAGAGGTAAATACTCCCTCGTTCTTGCGGTGCGATGTTGTGCCTGTGTGGTTAGTTCAATTTTCAGATGATTTAAAGGGGTAGGTACCAGGTAAATAAAAATAGCTATTTCAGAATAATCAACAGCTTTATTCTTCTAAGGTAGGTACAGCAACTGAACTTAAATTCAAGATAATTATTTCATAATAACAACTTCATACAGGCCCGTTATTAATTTCTTATACTTGTAGACCTTTGATATCCTTTTCAAAAAACTGTTATAGTTTTAGGTAATGAATAATGTGAAAACAAAACACTGATAGGAAGGTTTAATTTTGATTTTCATTGAAATATTCTATTTCCGTTTATATTTTAGTATACAGGTGAGGCAAAGTTTTAGGTCATTGAGGGCAGCCACCTTTTCGTTTGTAGTTAGAAGGTTCTGTTCTGAGGAAATTATAGGTTTATTTTGAAGAAAAAAACAATTGCATTTTCGGAATTTTCAAATAATGTACAATCAGCCTAAAAAATAAATTAGTCAAAAAAAAAAAAAAAAACAAGTGGGTCTCAATCGAGTCTATTTCCCAACAGGAACTCTTTTCCCAAAGTAACTAACCAAATCAAATCAGTTTATGTATGCAATTCGAACATTTGCTGGGAAATGTTCTGTTCTTATTTCATATTGTTCTTTTATTATGTTTAGTATACGACGAAGAAATTAATATTTATTATTAACTTAAGCTATTAATAATTTATAAAATCAGTCTCAGTAGAGCATAGGTTGACAACCTGTTAATTGTCTATTCATTTTAATAAGTAAAGGCTTAAGGTTTATACAATAGAATAGGTACCTACTCAAACTGTTGAACCAATTTTAATGAAAACTAAAACTATATAATTCAATTTTGTGTAACAATAATTAATAATATTCAATTTTGTGTAACAGTAATAATTATTAAATTTTAATAATTTAAGTATAGTTTATGGTAAATTGGTGTAATTTATGGTTAGAAAAGAATGAATTAAAAGATATTGTAAGTATCTAGTTCAGAATCATGACATTGAAGGTAGACTATCCAATTGAGAGAGTACTGCTTCCTGTAAAAATAATAATTAGGTATAGTCCATGGTATATTGCTATAATGAAAGGTAAGAAATTAATGAATTAAAAATAAATTATAAGTAGGTACCGAGTGCAGGATCATGACATTTTAGGTAAACGATCCAATTGAAACCAGGGCTGCTTTCTGTAACAATAATAATTAGATATAGTTTATGGTTTAGTATAATAAATACCACAATGAAATGGTCTGGCTAAGTGGTCTAAGTTGTTCCTGATGATAAGATGAGAACAATGAGGTACAAGATTTATCCTAGTTCAGGCACAGTTTAAAATATTTACCTACCGATCTTAGATCATAGCTTTAAGAAATTAAATAAAGATTTTATCCAAATAAATTACTTACCTTATTTTTCTAAGATGGTAGGTACTCACATAAATCCTCATGTGTCGCGGACGTGTCTTGGTCGTGGCCCATAATTTGGCAAAGAAAGACACACGCACCCATACACAATAGTACAAAAAATAAGTAGAATCAAAACTATAAAGTGGTCCATATCCTTCGTCAATAAATAAATCAATCACCAAACAAACACGACAATTAACAAAACAACATGGACGTCCATTCCGTCTTAATGTATTATCTTTTTGACCAGTCGGCGCGGCTGGACGAAAGTAAACAACTAATAATAATAATACTGTGCTCATACGCACGCAGCCACTCAAACATTACGGTCATATTAATAAGGTTCAGACTGCTTTGTTTTGACTGTCATATTCGATCGTTCAGGTAGGCCAGGCACGCGCGTCGTCGGCCATCTCTTTCGCACTAACAGGGGACTTACCCAACCGACATTTGAAGTGATTCCAACGCTTGGGAGGGAGCGAATTAAACATAACCAAATATTGTACAGCTCAATAATCCATGTACGGTGGGCCGAGAAAGTGGTTTACCACCCTACGGTTGAAGTTCATATACACGTCATAAAACAACAAGGCTCATTTTCCCTTGCAATTATTCTGACAGTTATTAATGTTCTCTTTATCATTTATTGTAATGCCTTGTGTCCATATTTTAAATTGTCGCTTCTGATAGCTAACCCTCGTATTTGTCTAAAAATTATGTTTAGGGTGCCTTTCCACCAGAGATGTGCTATGCAGCTATACTGCAAGAATGTAAAAGCTAAGCTACGAAACTTTGTGACCGTTTCCACTGATGCTAAGCTATGTAGCGGTGCGAGTAAGATGCGCCGCCACAAAGTAGCTGCGCGAAGATTCGCAGCTCGAGCTATGCGATGTATCGATAGTAGGGAAGGTGGTGAGGTGAGGGCACAGGCATCCTTAGCATGCATCCATAGCACGCATCCATAACACACATCCATAGCACGCATGCTTCCATATAAAAAAACATATCTTAGTTGAATCCGTTTTCACCATTGCTAAGCTATGTGCACCAATGAATATGATTAGTGGATATCAAATGCATCCATAGCAACATAGCATAACACATCTCTGGGGGAAAAGCAGCCTTATCCGGTGAAAGGCGAATTTTGAGCCAAATTTTCTTGTCTTACATTTATATTTATCAGTTTAGCTTAAATCGACAGGTTAGATTGAAATAATCCTAATTTTACTTGCAAATAGTGAATGCACAAAATGAAAGAAATAAATCGGCAAGCGCAGCGAGCCGTGAATTTAGGTGATTTTTGGTACACATTAGATACAAGACCAAGGAAACAGAGGCAATTTTTTTGTAACACCTAACAAAAACTTGATAAATGAAAAACAATGTTTTATTTATCTAATTAGCTGTTGTGGTCTAATTCGTCATTGTTGCAAACTTTTTAGAGTGGGTTAGGGTAGTTCCGACCTTCACATCCTTATTGGTTAATATTTTAGTGCCTAGTACCATTAAGAAACATAAGCGTGCAATAAATGAAAACGACGAGTGGTGCCGACTTCGGTGAAATCCTTCTTCTATCTTGATCTATCTTGATACAGCTCTTGTCGAATCTCAATTATAATAGTTTGTTTATTGAGAAAGGTAAAACGAAACGATCTTACCTATGTTACTCCCTCATTCACATTGCAATCTTCATATTTTTGCGCTAATTTAATTATGTCACCATAACACTTGTTAGCTCTACTCAGTACTTATGTTTAGTGATAGAACTTGACAGTCACTGGTTTAGCACACACGGTTGAGTTTAAAGATATTTACGACGTGTATTGCCTCTTATCGAAGGATCAAATAGATATACGGTATCTGGTTGAACAATACAACTAGATTGTGAAATTGGTTCAGTAATGCAATAACTTGTTAATTATCGAAACTATTTATGAGTGAACGGAACTCTACACTTGATGATAATGATGGCAAGAACGCGCGCCCTAAGTGGCTGAATGCATCCCTGGTGGCTGATTGATTTACTAATAGTTTGAATAAAATGAAATGATGTAATAAATTAAACTAGTTCGAGAGCACTGCGCCTTTCTACTGAACTGACCCAGGAAGATGCACGGTTGCTTATACCATATCTACATAAACTTTATTTTGACTATGTAATTTATGAAGTTGACACTGCATTAATGCAAATGAGAAAGGAGCATTTTTATTTATCAGTTAAAGTATTTCCGCTGATAATTGCAATCACGAATAATAAAATAAATTACTTGACCACTAAGGCAATACTTAAATCTAAAGATACCATTCGTTTTACCTTTTATCATTCATTACCAAAAGCTAGAAATATTACAAAACTTATATCCGTGTTCAGCTAGAAAAAACAGACTAACATAATTAAAAAAACTTTAAGAAAAGTAGTACTCAAAGTTCAAAAATCATTTTCACATACCTTTTTTATTTATAGAAAAAAACGATTTGATTTTTTAATAATTTTATTATTGAATGTATTAGACATGCCCATGATTGTTATATTAAATGTGTATCTAAATCGAAATCTAGTCATATTTTGTATTGGTTGTACCTACATGGGTTTAAAGGCTGTGGTTTTATTGGTTGTGTATCAACCGGATGCGTTCGGTTCAAGCGAACTCGACTCAGCTCGGCTACACTCGGCTATCCTTGGAACACAATACACACAATAGTAGGGTACGATAACGCTAATATTTTTTAACTTTATGTTTATAACATAATGAAAAATTAGTAGATAACAAGTTAATGTGGCTTATTTTGGGAACTGAAAAGAAAAATACCATGGAGCTGCTTTATGATAAGGTACCTGAGGTAATTAAAGCCCGCGGCATAATAAGGCCCACTTTCGTAATTCGCGCGGCTAATGACTAAAACCAGCTTCAGTCTACACGCACACATGCTCCATGAGCATAAACCCCCATCGCGTAAACAAACCGCGGGCTGGCACCACCATCTTGTCAGTGACAAGCTCAAAGTTGTGAAAGTAAGACGTGCAACGTGATTTTAGAAGATTTGAATGCAGAAAACTGTAAATTTCTTTGTTTTTTTATTACTTTGGTACAAAATTACTGGTTCATATCGTATGTTAGGTCAAGCTCAGTGTGATTTCAATGCTTGTTAACGTAAATATCTGTTTGTTTCGATATGTTGGGGTTTCTTGCTGAACTTATCTCTAGGATAATAAGGCCCAGCAAAACAAGTGCTGGGCCTTATTTTCCTTAAGGAGAATGAAGTCAATTAGCCTAATATTTTTGTGTTTGTTTTTGCAGATATAGCCAACATGCCGCCCAAAAGATCTTTATGGATGGAAGAAAATCTTCAATCTGCTATGTTAGCAGTTCAACGAGGGCAACTCACACAACGTACTGCAGCTGTTCGGTATAATATCCCGACGAACGTTAAGAAACCATTTAAAAAGTGGAATTACCTTAATAAACTATTACTAGCTGTTCAATAAGTAATATTTAAGTGTTTGAATAGTTTTTAAAGCTCATATGCATACGTATGTAAATGCTGCCAAATATCTTTTAGGCCATTATAACCCCCTATAGTATAATAAGGCCCAATGACTGGTTTTTTGATTAAAATGGTTACTGATTATAAATGTTGCATTTTTATTGGTATTCCCATAACTACATTATCATATTTATTTGACCACTTCGCAAATAAAACTGAGTTTTGTAGTGGGCCTTATTTTACTGCTATGGTAAAATAAGGCCCAAAGGAAGGTTTTTTTTTTGAATGGGCATAACTTTAACTTTTTATTTTATAGCAATTTATTTTTTTATTTACATACTAACATATTGAACCAAAGTTTAGGATTAACCCAGTTTTTATCTCATTAGTCCTGTTATACACGATTTTTATCACTTTCAAGTTAGGTGGGCCTTATATGCCGCGGCTACCTTATTATATATATAGATATTATATTTGATGGTAAAAGGTACCTACTAAGGTATACTGTAGGTACGTAGGTATGCTATTTATGTACTTACATACTTAGATACGGCTATGCCTTATGCTCCTGTCTAGATATAGCATATATACTCCTTTTCGAAGAAAAGTACGTATGACGTACCTATCTTCTTTCCAGCTTAAATCTCCGAAGGCTTATAAGGTAGGTACCAAAATGAGTAAATAGGTTCCTACGATATAGTACTAACTAGACTTCTTTAGAGGGAGCAGATACGTTTCTCGTAAGAATGTAGCTACGTAAGTATGAGTGTAGGTACAACATCATAATCATCAGTCGTTAATGGACTTTGATAATATTAAAGTATGCTTAATAAATTGAATTAATTTATATTCTATAAAACAGGAACAAAAAACTTCAATTACCTATGTATCGCTTGCACCGCTGTCGATTCACTTCATGGTTAGGCTCAACGCCCACGACCGATTTTTCCACCGATTTTTTGTAGGACAGTTAGGGAGAGGAACCACATGCCAACCTCGTGCAGAGTGAATACCAACGAGGTTGGATCGACGAATGAAGTAACGTCATAAGAGCTAAAATGTTTGTAATTGGATTGTACGTAATTATATAAGTATTTTATGTTCTATTACTTTTTTTGTAAAGTTTATAGTTTAGGAGTTAGGACACTTTCATACGTACTATTCATATTTACGTACAATCAAATTGCGTTACTTCATTCGTCGATCCAACCTCGTTGGTATACACTCTGTGCATGAGGTTCCCCTCCCTAACTGTCCTACAAAAAATCGGTGGAAAAATCGGTCGTGGGAAAGATATTAAGATACATTGTCAACAAACATTCGTTCATTTCGTTGACGACAGACCACACATAGACAGGTATATAAAATGCTGACGACGATAGAATGACTTTGGATAGATGCCCTCAGATCTTGCTTCACACTCACGTAATCGAGTTCTTGTAAATGCAGACCGTATTAAGAATGCGTGATAGGCACAGGCAAAAACGAGGGAGGACAATAAATAAATGAAACTTATAACTGGTTTCGTGTTTTAAAAGAGGTTTCAAACCTCGCCCCTATCACATTTTAGGATTTGCCATACGCCTGAATAAAAAGATTTTTATGAAACCGCTGCAGCGCCTTCCGCACTGAATCGGTTCAGTTTTCCCATGTTAGACATCAGCTCTCTTTCATATTGTCTGATCAAACAATCGAATCTAATACTCGTCCAATGAGACGAGAGTGAAGTAGTCAAAATCGATGACAAAACTATACAGTATTATTTAAACGAAAGTACCTTTGTAGTAGTAAAAAAACCTAGTGTACCTAGGTACTTGAAAAAACCCTAACTAATTGTTGTTGTACGGGCGTAGGGCTATTAGTACGTACATGTAACATGTTATTGGTTGAAATAAATGCTGTCCAGCACCAATGTTACAGGTGCCTTTATCCCACACTAAAACTTGTCTACGTAAGTGTACGTAACGTTAAACATGACAAAGCTGCCTATTTAAAACTGTAGTCTCGAAGTACTGAACGGCCGCTTTTTTATGACCTTTCGTATTTGGTCGGATAACAGTCTAAGAGACCTCGTTTTGTTATTTTCAGTTGTAAATCATTAATTTGAAGGTCTAGAAAGCTGAAATTCAGCATGCTTCTATTTGGATATGCGCTCGAATTATTGGCAAATCATGAAAGTCGATAACTTGTTAAAACTCCCTTAATTGAGGTTAGAAATTAGTAAACCATTTTCAGTTGTAAAATTGATTTATTTCGTCGAAAATTAGATGTAGGGTTTCAAGATGGTTGTCAGAAGATGTATATTCCTTATAGGCATCAGCCAAAGCAATCATAAAGTGTTTTCCACTAGTAGTTCAAGAGATAGAGGCAATTTTCGATTTTCACAAAAACTCGTCTAATTCATACGTCGTGCATTTTTTCGGAAAAGCAACTAGCGCACAAATAGGCACAAATTACAACACATTCGCTCACAAAAAATCATATTTGTGCGTTCAGCCGTTTCGAAGATCCGGAAATCTGCAAAACGTTACTCCAGCGGCATCTGCAATAACTCATAAACCACAGGTCGCACAAATGCCGCTGTTTGGCCAGTGACATGCACAAATATAAGCTATCTTTTAAGCTACTTTAAATTTGGCTAAGGCTAATGGGTAAAAACCATGCCGCTGCAGTAACGTTTTCAGGCGTTACTACAGCGGAATCTTATTTTCTCGAATAACTCTGGAACCTTAATAGGCACCAATTTAATATTTGGGGCACATTTACAGGACATAGTGCTCTAATTTTTCTGTAAGTTTCATCCCGATCCGAGTCAACATGCCGCTGGAGTAACGCACACCATTGAAACCAGTGGTAGTAGTGTCATTCGTAATAAAAGACTAAGAAAGAGGGTAGATAGATTCGTCTGCCAGTAACTACCCACTCGCACAGACTTCAGTTCCTCCCGTGATCATAGCGCATGCAACTGCATCGAAATATCGGGAAACAACAGAACTCACAAATCATGGTAAATATCCAGATGATATTTGTTTAATTCAAAGAAGAAAATAGAGTACATAATCATCTATTTGAAGTCGGTGCAGTACCAACGTAGATAGAGGCCCCCAGCCCCATCTACGCTCACGCTTTCACGCACGCGTTGGGTGATGTGATGTGGCGGTAGCGGAAGTATTTATTTATTTATTTAATAATTTAGCTAATCATTAAATATAAAAAATGTAGACTATCAAACCTATCTAAATGGCTTAGCACCGACTTCAAATAGTTGTGTAGGTAGGTAGGTTGTAATAATTTACAACCTGGATACAATAGAGAGCTGCAAACCATACTTCATAAAAGAAAAAATCTTAACATTAACTGGTATTTATATACTAGAAATAGGAGTATTTGTAAAAAAAAAAATTCTTTGAAAAATACTCCAGGCCACAAAACTTACGACCCCAAACAAAATTAGCCATTCCATTTTCTAATCTTAAAATATTTCATTCTGGTACTCACGCCATGGCAATCAAGATTTATAATAACATTCCCCAAGTCATTCTAAACGAAGAAAACCCTTATAAATTTAAAACACTTTTAAAAAAATACCTAATTCAAAATAGTTTCTACTCGTTGCAAAAGTTTTTTGATGATAAATAAGCTAGGTAATATGTTTTACAAAAATGTTAAAATGTTCACTTTAATAATGTTTTTATTATTACTTTCCTTATTTTGTATGTAAAGAGTGCGGTAGTAACTTATTATTGTTATTCGAAATATTAAATGTATTTTTTTTCCAAAATTGAAAAAAAAAATGATACATAACTTAATTATTTATAATTTGAAGAAAAAGATTATGTACGTTAATTATATTACCTCAATAAATAACCGATTAAAATTAAAATTATGTACAACCTAAGTAAAACAAAGTATACTAAAGAACACAGGACGTATAAAAGCAGTAGATAGGTATTATTTAGTTAGATATTATATTATTATTAGTATTAAAGGAATAAGCTGTAAATAAACTTTATAATAAAAATTTAAAACAATTTTATACTTGCATTTAAAGCTGTATAAAAGTACCTATTACATAGGTAAACCTAAATGTTGCCATGCCCTTCCTGGGCTCATGTTGATACATACATTAGATATAAGAACTTTTGTACCTACACATGAACGCAATAAATGACTTTGACTTTGACTTTGACTTTACCTACATTCTTCTTTGAATTAAATATTTAATCAAGTTTATTTTTCGCTTATCAGGACAAGAAGTAAGAAGGGATTTTTTGAAGTCGGTTACATTTTTTTTATTTGATAACCTCAGGAAACTAGAATGGTGTTAAAATATTATGTCACCTCATTTTATTTGACAGGGTCCGATATAACCTGACATTTGGTTATGAATGAGGCGGTAAGGGGTCCTGATATTGCACATCCTGATTTTGTACATCCGCTGTATTTTCTCGGGCTATGAATAATCATCACGTGACGATTTTGCACACCCCGAGCAAACATCCCTACCAGGTCTGGCCCACTGGTGGGAATTATGAGACAGAAGAAAATAATCGCCTCATAATCCCCACTGAGTCGAAGACAATCGTGCGGTGGGGATTATGAGCATATTCAAATTATGTAAGCACAGGTGGGCCAGAGCTGGTTGAGTTTATGATAAATGACACAGAGCATAAAAGCAAGCATTTTTGTTATATGCTTGTTAGAAGGCGTGCCTTTTACTCTGTTTGATCAGTCATTCATAATGATTTGTAAAACTTTGATAAACACACCATCGGATTAATTAACTGAAGCTCTATTTCATTAATACACTCGATAACACTCTAAACGCTAACACTTCTAAAGAATCGTAAGGAATACATTTGATCAAATGAAACAATCCTTATCAATATAAGTTCATACGATGAAGTGCAGAGGGAATTAATAAGTGGGGATATAAGTGTGGACCATTTTTAGATAAATTAATGTTTTTTCAAAATTACAGTATGCTAGGTTATGAAATAAACTATAAGAAGAAGATCCGATGATACAATGCAAAAAAGTATGGTGGGCACCAACTCTAGCCCACCGGTAGGTGGGGATTATGACACCGACTAGGCCTTATAATCCCCACCATGACGACGACGATCGCATGGTAGAGATTATGAACCGTTTTTATATTTTGTCTCATAATGCCCACTTTTAGGCCAGACCTGGTGGGGATTATTATTAGTGGGGTGGAAAGTAGGTACATACAGGTTTCTAGCACACACAAACACACACACAGGGTCATTAAAACGAAAGGAAGATAGGTACTTTAGATCACATTTTTAATATATAAAATTAACAAAAAATAATATATAAAAATATAGGTCCTTAAACTTTGGTATTAATTGAAAATTCTTGATAACATTAACTTGTAGGTATGCTTATTTACATAGATAGGGTAAATAAATAATACATATTTTACTATATTATAGTACGTAAGTATATTTATGGTACTATCTATTTATGGTTTTACCATAATAAATTTAATAATCATCATAATCAATGGTTTAACCACTGCATGTTTAGGTACCTATATCACAAATTCTATCGCAGTTAAAATATTAACTAAAATTTAATAAGTATATTTCACACCTACTTAAGTATTAAATACTTCGCAATGCTGTGCATAGAAAATAATTATCACACAATAATTATTATTATGCATTTATCTATAAACGAATAATCAGATGATTATTATAATTGAACTATTTATTTTTATTATTATAAATAATTTATGAAAGTACACATACAGTCAACCAAACTATTCAAACAAATGATCCAAACCAATGCTCCTGGAGAGTACCTACAGAAAATTAGAAAATTATTATACACAAATGAATCATTGGAATATTTATTTTATTTTGGATTTTAAAAAATTTATATTCACAGAATTTTGAAAATACATTTGCCTGATCTGACCTGGGAATCAAACCTACTTCATTTTCTTGCAATGTTTTTACAAACAATAATACTCCTTCCAGGGGGCATTGGTTGGACCATCTTGTTTAATGATGTACCTACATAGATACAAGAAGTCAACTAAAAGTCATAGTAAAAGTCATAGTCAAGTAAATTAAGTCATAGTAAACCTAGGTAGTACTGTTTGATGGCGACTGTAGATACTATTCATTATTATATCAACTAATCTTCAGTAGTTGAATAGGGCTGGCTTTTGTTGGAACTTTTTCTTTATCCAAATGTTTCATGTAAGCTAAAAAGCATGTCCATATAAGACTACAGCCGCTTATGAATGGAACTCTATTTCTTGGTGGGATAACACAGAAATTGAACATAGCAACCGCTGGCCAAATGGAAGCACCAACCTGTAAGTATAAAAATATTTTTTAAATCTACAAAAAAGTTCTAGATGGTACCTCGTGGTCATCACAACCTAACCTATAGCGATTGCGTGGCCATCACATTATGAAAACAGTAGGGTGATAATTGATCACGAATATTTCAACTTGACGTATCGTGTTACGTGTGTTAATGATAAATGTAACAAGTGGACATGATAAGACTTTTCACTATATTTTACCAACTGACTTATTATACCTAGGTATAGTATTGTACAGTGTAACGTACCTTGTATGTTGGCCAAAACTTTACTTTAACTTCAGCGACAGCCTCGTCAAATGTTTTGGATTCTAGTAAGCTCATACCAAAGTAAAAACTGCACATTGCGAAAGGAGTATATGTTATTGTTTCCACAAAAGTCTGTAAAAAATAATAAAACAAGCCAAATTAAACAACTACCATATAGATCATGCATACATTTGTCTCGCTGCGGGAATCAAAACCACCATTTTTTGCCGGCTTTTGCCCATTCGCTCGCTCGCTCCAACGAGGATGTTAAAATACGAACTGTTTTGGAAAAAAGTGCATTTGGGTAAGAGAGCAAGATCGGCTATATAAAAGTAGTAGTAGGCCTTTTGGTTTTCAGTAAATAGATGGGTGTCCGATGTTCCCATAGGCACCTTATAAAATGCTATAGGTATATTACCTGAAAAGTTTAAACTTGTCTCTGACTACCTCGCATTTTGGTATCCGCAATATATTTGCATAGGTACAACCTACACTAATATTAAAAAGAGGAAAATTAATAAATGTATTTTTGTGTGTGTGTGTGTATGTTTGTAATCTACATCTACATCTACACTATTATTATAAAGAGAAAAAATGTGTATTTTTGTGAGTGTGTATGTTTGTAATGAATAAACTCAAATTAAACTACTATGCCGATTTCAAAAATTCTTTCACCATTAAAATGCTACGTTCAGCCCTGAGTAACATAGGCTATATTTGTTGCTAGAAAAGATTAGGATCCTTACTAAAACTTAAGTAACGTAACCCAAGGTGTTAAAAAAGTGCCCTAACCCTAGTAAGCAATATTTAAAAATATTCGGTACCCCTAGTACCTACGAGTTGGACAATTTGAAAACTTTCATAGTTTAAGTATCAAGCTCAATTTTAATGTACGTTTTTTGGAAATTACGCAACGGGTTTTAAATAGAAGCTGATCGAAGAACGTAGGTATTGTAATCTTCTTATAGATTGCAATGATTAACACTCAAAGCAGTTAGGTTATTAACGAAAAAAGACAAAAAATACCTTAAAATTAAGCTCGATATGGTAAACTATGAAAGTTATAAGAATAGTACAATTTGTACTAAGGCTCTCAATTTGTCCTCTCTGTATTCTGTGACTAGGGGGGTAGTGGAGAAAGGTGATGATGTTTTTTTATTGTTTAGTAAAACAAAGGGATCGATTACCAACCTTTACGAGACCTAGGCGGATAGATTTTCCAGGCCATACATTATTAGCTATTGTTAACCAAGTATATAAGGTGGGCGCGACATAACAGGAACCGTATAAACCATAGCGAGCGCACCTCCACCAATCATAATCATCTGAAAAATTAAGATCAGAAATTTTCTCCCTTTCTGAGAACTTTTCTACACACTTATCGATATTATTTCAAAAATACCCGTTCATATACATAGATAAAATTAATAGAGATCGCTATAATTTTAGAGATTTTAAATTAAATAAGTTAGGTACATATGTAGTTTTTAAATAATTGATTTAAAAAGCAATTGAAAAAAATATAGGCAATCTAAATCTAGTAGAGTACAAGTGAGTGAGTACTAGTAGAGTACGAGTGTAAGACCTACCTGACGACTACGAATGAGGTACGTTTAATGTAACTTTTTTTTCAAATGTTACATAGTACTATGATAGGGTACACGTAAACTTACCGATATTTCTTCCTTCAAAAGATTGCTGTATTAAACTAGATAGTGGCCAAATCACCGCGTACGAAGCCATACCTCTGATGAGAGGATATTTTTTAAAAGGTCGTATAACATATTTGCTGAATACACCCATTTTCGACGCAATTTAATAAAATATTAAGTTTATGTTACCAAATTACAACTAACACGTAATTTGCTACATATTTTAAAATCTTATGTAAGGTTAAAATACATTATTCTAATCTGAGACGCTACTCAAGGAAGTAAACGACACGCGGCACTGTGCTAACCATTATTTTGGAAGTACTCCAACCATTCACAACGTCTAAAAATATTTTCTTCCTAGCAAGTGTATACGGAAAAGCTAACAATATTAACATTGAAACGAATGAATGTACATATGTGTGAGTTTGCAAGTGTAGTGTAGTGCCACCATGTGACGGTAGTGTGGTAGATGCGTAGGAGTTCGACCTTGGCCAATTAATTATCCATGAAATTATAGGTAGCAGTAATATGTTATCTGTGGTATAGGTAAAGATGGAACCATATTTTAATGCGAATATTTGTTTCAAGTTATCTTTTGTCTATCATACACGTACACGGCGTAAAGTAGATAAAGTTAAATTTACTTGATTAACATAGGTATATTGTTAGTTCTTAGTTAGTTCAGTAGATCTTTTTAAATAGGTCAGATTTGATAGGAAATAAAAATGTTCGGATGATGTACGTACAAAAAAAAATACGGTGTACGGTGATACTGTTAGTAGGCGGATCCGACCAGACTAATTGATCTAAACATTTCGAAATTGTGGATGCAAAACCACAGAGGCCAGAAAATAAAAAGAAGATGTTTGTTAACTAACATAAAAATACGAAATCTTGCATATTTCATAATCTATTAGCATGAAAAAAAATTATTTAGCATGATAAGCATTTTTGAACTGTACCATAGATACGTCGTAAGAAATTCAAAAGATTATATTGAAACCAGAGACAATTTGGTTTTTGACCCAAAGTAATTTGTTTTTGTGGCATGGCAACTCTCTGTAAAGGAATTAGGACATCCCCGAAATTTAAAATTACCCCTGTATTTGTTTTTTGCTTAGCGATTGTTGATATGTTATGACGATCATTGCAAAATTTTAACATCTTTAGAACTTTTGAAACTATCATAGTTATGTCCACAACTATGAATATCAACGGGATATTTACCATGATTTCTGAGTTCAGTTGTTTCCCGCTATTTCGACGCAGTTGCATGCGCCATGTTCACGGGAGGAACAATGATGGAGGGATGGAACGGGGGTCCAATATTCATAATTATATTAACTACTAATTTGAATTTGATGTGATGTGGCTTCTCATATTGGTGATTGTGAGAAACATTAGCATGAAGAATAGGAAAAGATGACTGAGCTTAAAGATTGGCTGTCATCATCATCATTAGCTATAGACGATCACAGATGTATAAGTATAGTACTAAGATGATCCGATCAAAGCTTTTGCACATATTGTAACTATAACATAATAGTGTACATTTCCTGATAAAAGGAACGCATTTTCACAGTAAAGCATCTAAAATGTGAAGGTCCAATGAAAAGTTAAAGAATAACATAATTAACCTACGATGCAAATGAATCTTGATGCCCAAAAAGCAGAGTCTTCTCTTGCGCTCTTTATAAGTGAATATGCATCTATTTTGACAGTTGATCACTTCACTTAGTGATTTGGTAATCCAATTTGGATTTTACCATTTTATTTAGCTTTATATGTAGCATATTTCGTGACTCATTAGCATGGAAAATTTACATTTAGCATTTTTCATGATCAGCATTTTTTACCGTAAGTACATAGTAAGGAATTCAAAAGATGTTATAGAAGTCGTGAAATAATTTGTTTATTGACTAAAAGTAGTTTTATTTTAGGTACCATGGAAACCCTCTCTAAAGGAATTATAACATCCCCGAAATTTATGTTTATCTTTTGTTCAGCGATTGTTAATGTGTAACGAATGATCAGAGTGTTATTGCGAGGTTATAGGAGAGAGAGTTATTGCTTGTAACATAATAGCTAAAATTTAGTGATCAAAGCAACACATTTCCATCGCTAAACATGCAAAATGTAAAGGGCCAATGAAAAGTAATCAACCTACGATGCAATTAGTCTTGAGCAGAGTCTTCTCTTGCGCTCTTTATATGTAAATATGCATCTATTTTGACAGTTGACCACTTCAATTTGCTATTCCAGAGTAAAATTTGGATTTTAGCATATTATTTAGCGTACTCAAAAGTTATTTAGCATTTTTTTGGCATTATTTGCATTAAGTTTCAGCGTTATCCCCAAATAAAAAACGGCAACACTGGTAATAAATAACTTTGTTGTTTTCTTTCATTTGTATGAATTTCTTGTTGATTTGTTGAATTCAGTTGAATTGATGTTGGTTGATCAGGAAGAATCCGAAGAATCAACCTGATACTTGATTCTTCTTTCTTTCTTGTATTTGTTCGTGTTCACGTTGTTGTGTTGTTGATAAAACATAAATCACGAAAAATAGCATCAGCATCTTTTCTGTTAATATCGACAAGTGCGCAAGTGAGATTACTTCAATAATAAAACGGATCTTCCGTGGTAATATTGTATAGATAAAATGCCGTCCTACGAATGGTTTGTATACTGCCAATTTTTACCATGATTTATACATAAATTTAGGCATTCAAAACGCTGTTTCGCTTGCAGCAAACACCACATCACGTACCTACTCCCTGGGTGCTTCGTACATGCCGCCTGCGCCAGTACGAGGCCCCTTCAAGTCCTTTGTACTTTATTCTCTTTAGAGCATAAACGCAACCCCCTATTTATTTACTGTTATCCGCCCGCGTCTTCGCTCGCGTTGTATCCGGATAAAAAGAAGCCTATACTTTAATCCAGATGTAGAATAGAATACCTACATAAAATATGTCCAAAATTTCACATTGCATTTAGTAGTAGTTTTGGCGTGGAGGGACAGCATTTCACCTGTTCACATTTCGCAAACTTTAACCTAACCCAATTATGATAGGACTTTATAGCATAAAATAAAGGTAGTTTTTATTTTCTAGGACCTGTCGCAAGAAGTCAACCCGTGGAAACCAACACTTACCTTCCATTGAGGTTTCAAATCATCCACTAAAGACAACAGTTGTATCATTGGTAATACATTAGTTTTAATATATAATAAATAAATAATGCTGGCTGTTATCACACAGCATGATGTAGCCACAAACTATGCAGAGCTTGTATTGTGGGAACCACATGTTTGATATACTACATATATATATATTTTTTTGTAAATACATACAATATCATACATAGAACACCCAGACCCGTGACAAATATATTGTTTATAACATGCAAACATTTGCCCCCCAGCAGGAATCGAACCTGCAACCTTTGGCGTCTCAAGCTGGCCTTTGCCCACTGCGCCACAGAGGTTGTCAGAAAAATGTATGCATACATATATTAACTTTGGGACAAAAGCTTTAGCCTGACTAAGTCCACTGCTTCAAAGATTTCCACAGCCTCCACATATACTATTTTGGCATTAAACTGGCATTGTACCTAGGCGCCCATACTATTTCGACATTAATACAAATATTGAATAAGTTTTTTGTTTTTTAGAAAGCAAGTCCTAGCAAATCCTTTATTGATCAGTTAAACAAATGGAGTTCAAGCTTCGAAGAAGTTGACCCTTTGTTGAAATTTGAGCAAATGAATTTAGAAGAGGTAAGTTCCAGTACAGCAAGCATATTTACATTGCCTAACATAAGTGTAACAGCACTGAAAAACTTATTAAATTGCAGGATGAATTGCCTTCAGAGCCTATTGATGATGTAACAAATTATTTGAAATCCTGGAACAGTAGGAGAATTAATATTCTCAACAAATACACAACTGGTGAAAAGTTGACAATTGTCAGCAGTTTTTTGCCTGGCGGTGAGAAAAGTAAGTAAAAAAATACCGTGGGTACTACTTAAATAAAATTGTGAATGTAGTCCTTCTTACCTAACACAAACTTAATTTTTCTTTTGTATTTTTGCTTACTTTTAAGTTAGTACCATTTCAGCTCTTATCAGACAGGTTTCAAATTTGAATGAAAAAGTAAAACATAGGTTGGAGCAGTTAGACGAGTTTGATGAGAGCTCTGTCCGAAAAACTATGGGATTAAGCCAACAGGAATATGTGACGAAAATTAATATGCTCAATGAAGAAATCAAAAAGGTTTGTAACTCTTTGTTTAAAGACACCTTTTGTTTTTAACTTTTTGTATTTTTTTTTTACGATCTTACTTTCGACAAGCCTGTGATAGCTCAGTTAGTAGTACCTTCTGACACTTCTGAGCTGCGGGTCGCGGGTTTGAATCCCGCCATATACAAACACTTGTGTGGAGAACATAAATGTTTCTTCTGTGCCAGACACAGAACTGTTTCAAGAGTATTTATGTATGTTTATCTGTTTCTGGTACCCATAGTACAGGCTCTGCCTAGTATAATAGTTTAGTATATATTATTATTTATGATTTATTTATTTATGTAATATAAAATAAAAGCCTCTTTTATTCTGAAGAGCAAACTTAAACATGCATAACAGTTTTGATTTTTCTATAAAATGTCAGAACCTTAACTGGGCATTGGTGCCTTAACAAGCACATGTTTAAGAGGCTTTGCGACACTCCAACCTGCAGGTTCTGCAAAGAGTCGGATGAATCGCCCCTTCATCTGCTAGGAGAGTGTGGGCCACTAATGCACAAACGTAGCGCCATTCTGGGCAAATTCACTTTAAAGTCCAGAGGAGCTAAGAGAATTCACACCCAAAAAGGTCCTACAGTTTCTGTCAGCAGGGCTTAGTTGTGAACTATGAATGTCCCGCCTCAAGGGGCGACTTGAATAGAAGTGGGGATCACAATAGGTCTTCATGGCTGCAGTGATATGAAAGCCACACAATCAATAATAATTATAATAGCTTGCCTCTTGGCAGAGGCCTCTAGTATTTTTCACTTGGTTCTATGTAGTTTAGACATCTTAAAAATAAACATTTGTTCCCATTAAGGATGTTTTCTGTTATCTAATTGACAATACCAACAATGCACTAGTGAGAAGGCAAGTTAAAAAAATCTAAATCATAGCTTTTTTGTTTTACAGGCATGGGAAACTGAACAAAGGGTAAAAGCATTTAAAATAGGTATCCAATGTTCCAAGTTGTTGTCTGATATCAGTGTGATGCAGTTCTACCCTAGCAAGTTCATATTGATTAGTGATATACTGGACACATTTGGCAATCTCGTCTTTGATAGACTAAAAGAGAAAAGTTTTGGGTATGTATGTTTATATAATTAATTTTAAAAATGCCGACTTTAAACTAAGAATTAATTTCTTATGCACGAATCACACTTGCCGGCGCGCGTCGGAGAGAATCAGAGAGCATTTTATAACATGCTAAAGGAAATTGAAACATCCACAAAGCAGTTAAGTTCCTTATTTGCATACAACTTACTTATGGTGCTATAAACAAACACTCTCAAACAAAAAAATAATTTTCCAAATTGGTCTTAACATTTTTTTATGGGACATGAAGATAGAACAAGCACATGGTGCACCTGATGTTAAGTGGTAACCATTCACGTTTTTGGAACGTGCTCTACGATGCAACGCCCTGCGTCCATCAACTTGAGGCATAAAGATGATACGCCTCTTGTGCCTGTAATTTCTCCGACAATAAATGACGGGAGCTATGAGGTAACAAACTCTTTTTTTTAAGTTGGTTAAAAATACTAAGACATGCAGTCAATTTATCTATTAAGTTAACAAACCCACTTACTCTCTAACTAAAAGAACAATGAAGCATTTATGTGTCTATAAGAAAACCATGAAACACATACATACAATGAACACTTTTGACAGTAATAATATACGCCCTTCCTTGTGCTCCACTTCACAAAAAAAATAATTCCTTTTGCAGGAAAAGGATTATAAAAAACATTTTGGACATTGACTCCAAGCAAGTCCCGGAGTCTGCTAAGGAGACATGTCAAAACTGGATGTACAAAATGGCTTCCATCAGGGAACTCCTACCGCGCCTGTACATGGAAATGACTCTGTTGAAATGTTATGTATTTATTTCTAAGGATGAAATAAAGCCAGCTGTAGCGCGGCTAACTGCTATGATCAGAGGAATCGGAAATCCATTAGTTGCTACATATTTGAGAGTGTATCTATGCAAAGTAGCTTCTAAACTACTTGGGAAAGAAAGCGAAGAGTATTTTTACTACAATTTGAAAGAGTTCCTTGAAGATTATCAACAGGTTAGGAATCAATAAAACTGGTAAATATAAATTTGGCGACTTTTGTGGCGCAGTAGGCGATGGTTCGCCTGAAGCTTAAAAGGTTGCTGGTTTGATTCCTTCCGCGACATTAATGTTTGCATTATCTGGAGATATGTGTTTTCAATGTATAACATAATGTATGTATTTACAAAAAAAATAAGATATCATATGACATAGCAGTCATGCATATGGTTCTCTTAAAGCTCTACAAGATATCATGTTTAACGATCTATCTATCACTGTGACTAACATTTTAAATATAATCGATATACATAAAACAAGCTAAGAAGCAAGAATAAGAGTAGGTGTTTACCTACTCTTATTCATACTTGCATAAAGCAAAAAGGAGATCTATATGTACTCCTTTACGCCAAACCTACTGAACGAATTGAAATGTTTTGTACATACTACAAATAACCTAAAAGTAGCGACAGAAACTTTTGGAACATACCTACCCCAAAACGAAAATCTGAGCCTCATTGGGTATTTTGTTCCGTCCCTGCCTAAATGCTACTTTTATCGCCGGAAGCTAGTCATAATATTTTTCTTTTTTCAATATTTCATCATTCTCTTGTTTCAGATTTTCAAAATAAATATGAGAAAGAAATTCGAAACACAATTGCTGACGTTAGACCGATACCTAAGCCTCTATGTGCCTGCTGTGGAATGGTTGCTGTATGGTACACTTAATTCAAATAAATGCAAACTGACGCTTTTGGAAGAATTCCTTCAACAATGTGACCAAATGGAAAAGGACAAGTAAGTCATCAAAGTTAGCAGGTGGTATCTAGATGATATTAGGTACTATAGATCAATCAATAGAATCAAAATATCTACACGTTATCACAAAATAAGAAAAGTAAAGTACTAATGCCGTTATATAGTCGCGATTTTATTTAAAAAATCATCTTTGTATTTTGTTATGAAGGATGTTGTTCCATCCGCCATCTTTGGAACCCAAGCCAATCTCGCCTGCCTGTGGAACAACTTGCTGATAAACGGGGCTGCTGTAATAAAACTGGCGGCCGGCTGATTGCGGTGTAGCGCAGCCTAATTACACACAACACTGGCACAGCTAAATGGTGGCCTAACATTGGCACAGTTAAATGGTTGCCGACGGGCAGCAGCGTCGGTGGTGCGAGAGGTTGTGCTCTGCGATCACTAACCCTTATGCCCATTGTGGGTATCATGGGCATATTCCCTTTCTTATAGGGAAGGTCTATGTCCAGCGAGCTTCATAGGCTGGTTTTGTTAAAAGGAATCCGCCTGACATTCGTGGTGATTAAAACATTGTTTGAGACTTGAAGACGGAATAACAACCTGATGTTAAGGTAGGTAATCATCACCTATTATCCATCCTACCTAGTCACACCTATTCAAAATCTACAAATAAACACTGTTCACACACACCTACCCACATTCAACGACACTTAGATATACCTACTTTCTCTTTACAAGTGAATTTATGTCACCAAAGAGAAGAGGGGACTCCGCTAATACAGGTCTTAAGACTTAAAAGAAGAGATCCCAAACCATGTTTTTATGTTACTTGTAGTATTGTATAAATAATTTTGATTTGATAAACAACCAAGTAGTGCATCGTACGCACGCTTGCTAGGAACTTGCCCTTAGAATGCACCTTCGTCTATCGACTTGAGAGATACTACATGATACTTGAGAGATATAATTTATTTATATGACAATGTTAATCTTAATATTCTGACCTTTTTTTATAATCTTTGCATGTTAAATTTTAATGTAATAATTAGTGTTTAAATGTTCTTCTTCTTCTTCTTCTTCGTATGAGCTAGTGACCAACTCTGGTGTCGGAGTTTTTAGGGTTTAAATGTTAATTGAATCTAATGAAAATGTTCTATTTCAGCGAACTGTTTCTCTATTGCGTTATAACGTCATTCGACTCTGCAAGTATTATAAATAAATCGACAACAATATTGGAAATGATCAACAAATCTGCTGACCAAATGGGTAAATTATTTCAATCTCAATACTTTTACACACATTTTGGCACGGTTAAATCCCCTGACCGTCGACGGGCAGCAGCGTCGGCGGCGCGAAAAGCTGTGCCCTGCGATCCCCACCCGCAGCCCCGGCCTTAGGGGGGGGGGGGGCTATGTCCCCACTTATAGGGGAGGTCTATGTCCAGCAGTGGACTAAAAAAGCTGGTGTTGTTATTGTGTATTGTAATTGAGACTGATTATGTCACACTTCAATTTTATTATTTTCTCTTCAACATCATTGCGGGTTCGTGCTTGAATTTTTATGAGCAGGAATTCTCATTTCAGTACTGCTAAACGAGATATTAGCGTCACTCGGGGAACACATGTGCGCGGCCGACAGCTACCGACAGATGTCGTCAGAGTCGCTGATACAGACGTTTTGGAAGATAGCCAGCGGCATGAGGACCACGGCACATTTCTTGCAAGTTTTAGAGCCTTGGCTACAGTTTGCTTGCACACATTTATCGGTAAGAATTTCAATGGCTGATTTAGTCATGAGTCGTTTGCCAACAAACTGTTTTTATACGTATACCTTTGGTGAATTTCGTTTGATGAAATTTATGTCGGAATTTTAAAATACTAAGTACTGATACTGATACACTCTTATGTAAGCCGTTACGAAATTTTTAAATATTCTTACGTTTCCACGTAAGTGAGATACAGACGATCAATATAAAATAATAAGTGACACGTCGCTAAAATATTGAAATAAGTTCATTGTCACGATCAGCAGTGCGTGCAAACCTCATGCTGGAGGGATTTGGATGAAACTTGAAATATACATAGGTGGTGTCCTGAATAAGCACAGGCTACTTCTTATCCCGGAACCACGCGACCGAAGCCGCGGGCGGAAGCTAGTCTAAATCTTAGTTCGGGAAAAAGCCTGATGTACGTTCGGCTAAACCTATAGTTTGCCGATATGCCTATTGCCGATCGGTGCCAGCCGAATACATCATTCGGTAGTTATAGTAATTGATTCGGGTTGACTGTTATGTACGATTCACACTTACCGGCGCGCGTCGGAGAGCATCGAAGCGCATCCATAAAGCAGTTAAGTTCCTCATTTGCATGCAATTTAGGCAGCTTTGAGCTTTGTCAAATAGATCCGTAAGTAGATAAAGTAGTCATAGATGCGTAAATTGCACGCAAATAAGGAACTTAACTGCTTTGTTGTTGTTTCAATTTCCTTTAGCATGTTCAGTTAGCTAAAATGCGCTCCGACGCGCGTCGGTAAGTGAGAATCGTACATTAGCAGACAAATAGGTACTGCCGAATCGAATGTGCCAACACGCCAAGTGTGTCGCAAGGTTTGTGTAATCAGAACGATCTATGTCCGTTTGAAGTTCCTTTGAAGATTCGACCAATCCTAGTACAATCCGACCCAAACAGGAACTACGTCGCTACTTGTAGACAACTTCAGAGCTACATAGGTCCATACGTAACTATTGTACATTATTGAGTTGAAAGTGATGTCATGTGCTTAACATTAACTTTGTATAATGTTTATACAGTCGCAACACGTCAACATTCTACTGCGAGGCACGATACGGAATATGATCAAATGGGGAAGATCAGCCGATGAATTCTCAGGCAACTTTTTATTTGTCATTAAAAGAATGCTGAAGTTCATACCGGATGTAGAAGAAATATTTTTGATGGTAAGTTATATAACAAACCAAGTCGTGCCAAGGCAATTAGACCGTTTTTCCAAGGTTACTGTAAATCACGTATATTTTTAAACAAAACTGATCATCAGCACGGTAATAAGCAATGGTCATACACGCAAATTGTTTAATTTTATCGGTGTCGCAGCCAAACGTATAATCCGCTCTTTTACATTAGATACATCGTTATGTTAGCCGTTGCTAACGTCAACAGATGAACGTCAATGTGCCGCCCCCTTTGTAAAACGGCTAGCCGTTATCAGCATCACACTAATAATAAAATGTGAGTTTGTGTATGTGAGTATGTTTGTTCCCACTTTACTCCATAACGACTGAACGGATTTGGATGAACTTTGAATATACATAGCTTACCTGAATTAACACATTGATTACTTTTTATCTGGGTAGTACGCGAGCAAAGCCAAGCGGAAGCTGGTCTAAAATAAATAAATATTGCTGGACACCATCAACACGGAATTATGTACCTCTAAACTAAGCAGAGCTTGTTTTACAGGAACCACATGACTGATATACTACTTCTATTCTTCTTCTACTCTTATACTACTTTTTGTAAATACAGATTAATGCAAAAACATTTGTTCCGTGTCCGAAACAATCGAACCCGCAACCTTGTGCGTCTCAAGCAGAACGAGTGTGGCCCATAATTTCCGAAAATAATTTTTTCTTGGTCGCAATTATTCTGTTCCCATATTTTCCCGGTGGCATTTTTTCCCATTCACTTATTTTTAGTAGTTTTTTATTTTTCTCTTCCTCTTCTTTCCATTCTTTTAAATATCTAGGATAATATTTTCTTGTTACCATATTTAAATGGTGTTGATTAATTTTGTTACTTTTTTTTCTTATTCTTTTATAATAGTAATGTTTATTTCTCGTTCATAATTTCTACGTCCAGCAGTGGACTGCTATAGGCTGATGATGATGATAATGATGATGAGGATGATGATGATGTGTGGGGGTTGGGGCTTTAATGTTTTGATCATTCTGCCTGTGTTGAGGTTGGAATAGACATTCAAGTTTAAGTACCTAATGAAATAGTACAGGATGCTAAAGTTTCTCCGAGGTTACCCATGGACTGGATACAAGATACAAGATATTATTTGCATAAATTAGTGTAGGTAACATTAGGTAACCTTTGGACAGCAACTTACCAAGGACCTCGTGTTCATCCATATCCACATTCACATCAGCCTATATCAGTCCACTGCTGGACATAGGCCTCCCCTAATAAAGGGGGATATACCCATAATCCCCACGCTGGGCATGCGGGTTGGGGATCGCAGGGCACAGCTTCTCGCACCACCGACTGCTGCTCCGAAAATATGGGAACGTAATAATTGCGACCAAGAAAAAATGATTTTCGGAAATTATGGGCCACACTCGTCCAATATGCCTACTATTAACGGCATAATCAATGTTTTGGTCTAGCAAACATATGATCTTTAAGTTCAGCAATAAGAAGTATAGAGGCGATATTACGTGCGCCAAAATTAAGTTTACTAACGGAAGTACATATGTACATCTCGATGAATGTACCTTTTTTACTAGCTGAGCCAACAGGCAGTCCAAAAATTCTAGTGTTCAATTGTTCATACAAAAATTCTATACAAAAAAGCACTCTCAGTGCTTACCGTATTTTCCATTTATCTGATTTAATTTTCTTGACTCTTTCTAAACCAACCCTGAATTAAGGTGAACAAAACATAATTCAAAATCGGTCATAAAGAAATAATTCAAAATCGGTCGCATCGTTTTCGAGCATTTGCGAGACACAGACAGGCATGGCCATTGATTTTTATATATTTTGGTGATAATCTTTGTACCGATTTAAGAAATCTCTTTTTTTCCCAGGATGCATTCATGCCATTAATAGAATTAGCGCAAACGCCAAACGCTCGAACGATGCTGTCCAAAACAGTGCTGAATATATTTTTCTCGAGATACAACTCGGTTCACATTGACGACCACATCATCATCTCTAGCTTGATGAGGCTCTGCTGTATACTGCATGATTCTATCAAGTAAGAAAACGTAAATCAATTATCATACTAGTGACGATTCATAATGATTTTCACTAAACTTAAAGTAGCTGTCTTTTTCTCAGAGATTATTTCAGGGACAAACTGTTGACTTTCATTTACTTGCTTCCGCCCGCGACTTCGAATATACATAGATGGTAACTATTTATATTCTAAGTTTCATCCAAATCAGTTCAGCCGTTACGGAGTTGAGTGGGAACAAACATACATACAAAATATCACATTTATAATATTAACTACTTTAGCAATATGGAGTTTTACTATAAATTCCTGCCATTGTTTGAAAATACCGTCATGGGTTTCGAATGTTAGGCAGATAGTTAATTATTATGGTATTATGTGTAGCTGTTACAAGTGGGCACATACACTAACTACTAATAGAAAATAATTACTAGTAATGTGTACACTTGTAACCATCTTTCTAAGATGTCTTGGTAATGACCAAGGCATCTTAGAAAGATGGTGAATAAAGGTGGCTGGTGAGTGTTTGTGAATTATGTGGGCTCTTCAAAGATACGGAAATATTTGAGCTTTTATAAGTTTTAAAATCTGGCGTTTAATTGAAGTTTTTATTTCAGCGCTGTAACAGTGGACGATGAAGTGAAAGTATGCAGCGATCTCATCAATAAGTTTGTACTAGCCGTCACATACCAGGATGATTTGGAACAGCAGCTCAACTTCTATGTCGAGTGCCGTTCGTCCTTCATCAAACTTGATGCAGTGCTCGTAGCATTGGTTCATGTGAGTAGGTGTACCTACATGAGTACCTTTTTTACACTCATAGAAATATATTTAACTATTAGCTTCCTTTGTTATTTCTGTTTTAGAACCAGAGCAATGCAAAATTTCCTATCAATCAATTGCTTTTTTAGCGGATATTAAATATCTGAACTAGAGATTTTCCATTAACATAGGATGTAACAATGATACTAACAAAAATATTCGTCAACTAGCATAGATCTAAACATACGATTGGGTTCTATTCAATCTTAATATCTGTCTGGATTATTCTACTAATTTTCTAAATGCAAATGGTTAGGAACTCGGCATAGGTTGACTGGCAACCAACGCTGGTCTTCCACCAGAGGGCCTACCATGAGTTGCACAATACCAAAACTTTTATAGTATACTATATCGAGCTCAATTTTAATGAATGTTTTTTGGAAATTACGCAACTGGTTTTAAGTAAAAATTGATCGAACAACGTAGGTAATCTAATCTTCTTGCGATTGCAATAATTATCACTCAAAACGAAAAAAGTTATTTCAAAATTGAGCTCGATATAGTATACTATGAAAGTTTTCGTATCGTGCAACTCGTGGTAGGCCCTCAGAGCCGTTCGGTAATGTCACAGATAACTCACCCACAAAACCAAGAGCATCTATTGTTTCAGTCTTACTGAATTTATGATTTGACTCTTGTATGGATTCCAATAGAAAATCGATTGTGTCTTTTTATGACGTCTATTGAATTGATGGAACACATGACCCACCTGATGTGAAGTGGTAACCATTACCTATAACAAAGTATTGGATCGTAGATCACGCATGTTTGGAACGTGCGCTACCATTCAACACCCTGCAATTTCCGCGCATTATTTGAGAAAAGTTCTAGCCTTAGCCACAACTAGGTCAATGTCTCTTTTGCTAGCCTCTGCAGTAATGTACTATATCGCAAAGATTGTGGTAAGGTATTTTTTTCGCACTCAAGCATAGACATAGACATCACTTTATTTACTATCACACAAATACATATAAAACTAAGAATTTACTAGTTCGAAAAAAAAAAACGCTTTTTATACTATAGGTATTGTGTGCTACAGCAGCAAATAGGCCCCGACTCAGCATTATGCCCACTGCGTTAACAGTGGACGCTGTTTTTCTGCCGAGACCATTGTGTTCAGCCACAAGCCACTGATCAAAGATAATTCCGAATGTATAAAGCCGGCCTAATCTACACGCTTCTACACACTTTCATGAACAGGCGGTGAACACGCTATCGACTCGTGCGAGCCCGACGCAAGGCCGGTGGCTGCACCGCGCGTGCGCGGCATATTGCTACGTCACAGCTCCATCGCTGCGCTGCACTCTCACCAAGGCACAGCTGTATCTGCTCTCGGGGCAGACAGCTCTGCTAAATAACTGCATAGGACAAGGTAAACTGTGAAACCTTCGTCTGTCATTTACCTAGAACCTAGAAGAAAGATACCGATTTTCTCTTTATTTCTGCATCGTTCAACTCAAATTTGATCATTGAAGAGTTTTACTATTTGAAAGAATTATTTTCTTTGCTATACTAGCTTCCGGCCGCGGAAGCTAGTTCGCGTACTTGGTATATTTATATCCCCGTCCTTTCTTTCTTCTGTGCCTATGTGTTAATCTAGGTCATAAAATATGTACCTATATTCCAAGTTTCATTGAAACCCTTACAGCCGTTATGGAGTTGAGTGTTACTCTCAGTTACTCTCTCTCTCTCTCTCTCTCACACACACACACACACACACACGCAAACTTTCACATATTAGTGTGATTGTATCAAAATTGGGCAAAGGGGAACCCTCGGATCCCGGCATTCAGCTTGACTCCTCTGAAAATTGAGAAAGAAACCTATTCAGCAAAAAATTCTGTCGAAAAGGCTTTACAACAACGAACGACCTTCAAATAAGAGTAGTGTTAACTTATTTCATTTTCTAATAAGAGATAAATCTTGAATTATTGTGTTGTCTTATGAAATGTTTAGCTAGTTTACTTTTGAATGCGTTAAATGAGTTTACATTTTTTTATTTCAGGGCGTAGGTTTGCAAAGATTTGCGTCCTCCTCCCCATAGACTTTGTCCTTTTTTCATAGTTTGTTCGGATTTAAGGTAGTAAAAGAAAACCACCACGGCTATTACGTTTAGTTATTTCTTATTTTGTTGTGAAGGCTTTTCAACATAATTTTTTGCTGAATAGGTTTTTTTCTCAATTTTCAGAGGAGTCAAGCTGAATGCCGGGATCCGAGGATTGGGCTTACTCTTATTTGAACGACCTACAAATTAGAGTAAGCCGAGTTTCGCGGGTCTGCTAAGAGCGTTTCCATATTATCCGATCCGATACCAATATCGTGGCAAGTAAAATGTATGAAATATGTAGGTGTCCGGCCCGATCTTTCATATAGTCGGCTTCACTGACGGCCTAAGCTGCGTTACAAGTTAGCTATTCTTTAGTAGTTAGCGGGTAGTGAGCGACATAACAGCTCCGGTACCATTCATGGACAAATGGTAGTGCACCCTCAGCGCACGAGTAACTCACCTGAGTACCGGGGTGCACTTTGCATCTCGGCAGCAAGACCTACTGTTCGCAGGTCCTGGTATTTGCCAGTTTAATCGTCTGCTTCATAACCTCTTGGTTGGCAAGGGGACATTAAACATTTCGTAGATTTGATTGGGTTCTGTCTGGCACGATATCGGATATCGGAGCCGACAATTTCATACATTTTACTTGCCCCGATGTCGTAATCGTATCGGGGCGTCCTAAACCGATATCGAACCGGATAATGTAAAAACGCTCTAACAATGTATAAGTTAAGTGCCAAGTACGTACGTCGTACATGGCTAACGCAGTCGGTTTTCACCAAGTTGTTTGATAATTACAGCTGAAGCTAATTTCAAGGCTCTAATTGGTCTGATACCTGATATTCCCGAATTCATAATGGAAGATGGCCAGAAGAAACCTACGCATTTCAAAGTTGCCGCGATACTCAGCGACTTCTTATCGACATTACTCGTTCTTCCTGTAAGTTTTATTATTTTTCTCTGCCAGATTTTCGTAACGAATACCTGAAAAATCTCAGATACAGCAAAATATCCGTTAATAATAAATAATTAGCGAAATGCTTGCTAAGGGGGTGTACGGGGATCCAACATCCATCTTCGGAACCCAAGCCAACCTCATCTACCTCACCTGGCCGTGGTGTATCCTGCTGTTCAACCTAGCCCATACACAGGCACAGCTAAATACCCTGACCACCCGTTGGTGGTGCTGCTACCCGTTGGTAGCAGTATCAGCAGTGCAAAAAGCAGTGCCCTGCGATCCCCAACCCGCATGCCCAGCGTGAGAATTCCATAATCCTCATGCGGATCGGGCATGCATTCTCATGCTGGACCTTCCATATCCCCCTTCTTATAGGGGAGGCCTATGATCAGCAGTGGAATGAATGGGCTGGTGTAGTTGTTAGTGCCTGTAGAAGTAACAACACAAGTGTGCAATATTAAGTCAGGGTGCGCCAATTTGAACTTAGATAGCTAAACTCCAGCAGGAAAGTATAATCAACCCATTAATTGTGTATTTGCTTTAGTTTAGTGACGATCATTATTTCAGGACAATTTAGACAGCAATTGTAAAGCTTACATACTGAGCGGATTCATTAAAACTATGTATATAATTCATTGGAAGAAAACAGACCCTCTGTATTATACTACACTTTTACGAACGTTAGATCTACTTTGTGAAATGACTCAAGAGAATTACGCGTATCATATTGATGGAGGTAAGTTTTACATAAAATGTATGTTTTCAAAAATGTGTGTTACTGTGGCTGCCATCAGGCAAAAAATGAATCATGTCACTCCAGTTTTGTTGGATTTAATAGCAAGATATTTGATTGTGGTATAGCTCGCGTCGTTAAATGAACGCTGGCGGTCAACCTGCGCATTATGCGATTTATCGGTCTATTTGGTGGTTTGAGGTGTGGCGCGGGGCGCGACATGCTGACGGTTCGCTATTGGTTCGTCCGTCAAGCTTTGCTCTCCGCACCATGGCGCACTAAAGTTTTTAATTACGAAATGGTTTTACATAGAATAGTGAAAAAATATTTACGACGTAGGTATATTGTTTTATGAAGAGAGAGGCTGATAATAATGCAGTTGATACTTTAAAAACAACATTATTTTAATTTTATGTAATTAGATTAATTCTATACTGAATCAAACATGTTTTTAATTCTATTTAATGATAATTCTATCTTATATATTTGTCAATGAAAGTACTTACCAATAACCAATATACGAAGCCGCGAGCGAAAGGATAGTTCAACAATAAAACAGTAGGCGTACTTTACTACTTAGTACTTTCATGCGCGAGTGTACCCATGCGTAAACACCCCCCGCCCCGCTTCCCTTTCTTCCAGCGTTCTTTTTACGTGACGCGACCTATACTATGTGTACGATTGTATATCCACGACATAGCAGATAATTTTGAGTTTGGAAAACAGAAAGCGTACTGCTAACGCGCACTTAGTTTGCCAGCTTAACCCCCTCACACAGTACAACTCAACGCAATTTAGCGCTGCGTATCGTAAGCGTAACGAATCATGTTTGGAAAAGTGTTATTTTGAATCTACGCTTTCAATCTGCAATCCAGTTTCGCTAATCTTCGTGATCGAGCTTCAGTGTATTGAGTGTGAAAATTATACCTTACTACAAAGTTGAATTAACTATATTTTTGTGTGGAGATTTCAAAGATGTACAAACTTCTTCTAGGGCGTTGATAGTTAACGCAAACTTTATAGTAAGGTATGTTTTTACACTCAAGCTACAGAACGCATAGCTATTACGCCTTAACGCTGCGTGAGCTACGCTCTTCTGCGGGGTGATCGGCTAACTCTGTTGCAAAAATAAATTATTGACACCGATCCTGTTTTAAAAAACTGACAGTGACAGTTTGTCAGTCGATGTTCATTGAATTTCGACGGATGAAATGTCAAAGTTTGTAAAAACAAGATCGGTGTCAATCATTTCTGTTTGCAACAGAGTTAGCCGATCACCCCGCAGGTCTATTTGACTAATGGCTGATTCCTTTAATATACCGTAACTGGGTGCCTAATGCGAGTTTTTTACCAGCTCGATCGCGTTTACGTTTACGCAAATTTATATGGAATCGAGGTAGCGCCATCTAGTGAGAAACGCGTGGTACTGACTCCTTTCGATACAAATTTGCGTAAACGCAAACGCGATCTAGCTGGTAAAAAAACTCGCACTAGGCACCCTGATGACGCCTCGTTTTCCTTTGATAAACTTAAAAATTATACAGTTTTTCAGGAGAAAACGAAGCGTTATCGGTTACGGTATATTATAGCAATCGGCCATAAGTGGGTCAAGGTTATGTAAATGTAATAAAAATTACTTAAATTTTATTTCACAGTTCTCTCTAATGACAAGTTATATGGATCTGAAGAAGAATTTATCGAAATCATTGAGAAATACGCGACAAACATATGCCAGGAGTTGTTGATTACCCTAAAAGCATTGGGCGAAAACAATGAAACAAAAAAACAGTACAATCTAGCTTTGGAATTGTTCTGGCGCGTGATCAGGAAGGGTGACTTGCAGACCCGTCCTATGATAAGCTTAGCAGCAAACCTCTGGATGTTGTCGCAGAAATTACAGGACTCCAATAATAAGATGTCGGTAAGGATATTGCTGTGGAAAAATTTTGTACCTCTTCGGTCGCACAAGGCTAACCCGAGCCGTCGATTCTATAAAAAAGTTTGTTTACACGACTCAACATTATCTTGGTAATAATTGAAGCTAGTTTCCGCTCGCGGCTTCGCACGTGTGGGATCGGTATAAAAAGTAGCCTATGAGTTATTCCGGGTTACAAACTACGAAATACGAAATACGACGTGGGCAAAATTATACCTCATCTCATTGAGGGCAGCTACCTTTTCTTATGCAGTTACAATTTTTCAGAGGAAACTAGGTTTATTTTGAAGAAAAAACAATTGCACTTTCGGATTTCTGAAAAAATGTACAGTCGTCATTTGTAAAAAGACATTTCTCAGAAAAAAAACAACAAGTTGGTCTGAATCGACTCTATTTCCATAGAAACACCTTCAAAAGATATATGTATATAGTATCTTCAGAACAAAACCTTATAAACTACAAAAGAAAAGGTGAAAGGCCCTCAATGAGGTAAAATTTTGCCCCACCTTGTATAATTACAAATTTCAATTTTAATTTGTTTTTGTTGCATAGTTTTTGATTATTTGTACACAAAAAGTGTTTTATTATTTTGTTTCAGAAAGCAATCCTGTCGTCATTACAGTCTGACACAGATCCAGCGAGTCAGCAATTACTACAAAAGCTACTGAATTAGTCCAATTTAGATTCTATAAAATATATAAAAGTATTTTAACTCTACATAAATTATACTTTCTATATAAGAAAGTTGAAAAACATTCCTGTAGCGTTATTATGAAGTTTATACTTAGTCGTGTATTATTTAAATAATGTAAAGTGTTATTTTCAGTTTATTAAGAATAATGCATTTATATGAATCTTCTTGTCGATAATTATTTTTGTGGTTTACTTGTGGTCTCAAATATTAAACAATAACAGATATCAATGGTTTTTGTATTTAAAAAAATACTTGAGGTCATCCAGATAGTATGCCTTGAATATTTATGTACCTCAAGGCTTCGAGCCTCTCCTTGAGGTACATAAAGATGACAAATGCAAGGGAGACTCGCGCCCTGAGGCTTCCGTACCAGAATATATAAAAAAAAAGACTGAAAGTTTTATCCTAGCAAGAACGATGTACTGGATCCAGAATAGGTACCTACTTCTGGAGGTCTATGTTCATGGTTCTGTATCCAAGAATCCAGAAAAAAACGAAGTTTTTTTTTTAATATTACTTGCTATTTAAAAATCGTTAGATTGCGTTACTTGTTCATTAATGTCATCGTTATAATGTAATAATATTTTTATAAAATTGTTTTAAATTAATTCCTAATGTAAAACAATTATTAAAAAATACTATTTGTAAGTAAAGTAAGTACTCGTATTCCATAATGGTAAAAACCTCCTATTTGAAGATAAGATTAAATTAGCATTTATCATACACCCCTTACCATACGTTTTTAGGGCTAAGCTAAAAGTGAATTTTGGTTTCGTGTTTTATAAAGGCTTTACTTAGAAAGTACTTAGCCCAAATGTGAAAATTGTGATGGCACTGGAAATACCCTAGAAGTTTTTAAATTTTGCCAGACAGACGGACATTGAGATAAATAAATCATCGAAGAAGGCGGGCAAAATAGTAATCCTACATAAGAGTTTTGTAGCTTGAGTTATGGACTAGGTCCTAAAGACTAGTTTTAAAAGAAATCGCTGCGCTTTGTTTGAAGTGTCGAATGAATTAGGAAATTTTAATTAGAAACGGATTACCGAGATAATTAGATCACTGGTAAAGCGATTTGCCCTCTAGGGCCGGCTTTGCGTAGGCGATGCTGGGTGGCCCGTGATGGAGCAAGCGGACATTGTCCGACGAGATACGCTTGAGTGGTGTGCGCGCTCGGTTGCGCCGATCTTTCACCTGCGCAATATTATCGCCTATAAAACCTTGTCATTTCAATAATATCACGTACTTTCATCCCAACGCAAACTAAGAAAACCACTCTAAACGGCGAGGGACAGTCGACGCTAAAGGGACGCACTGGGTTGATACCCATTTTAAACAATGTCTAAATTGGGGTGTTTGGTAGGAATTACTTTTTATAATTATATTTCAGTATTGATAGATTACCAAATTTAACTTGGCGAAATTGTTACAGTTGGTTTTATGGGCGATATGTGACGGTGTGTTCTCCAGTGAAAACCAAAAAGGATTTGTGCAACCATTGGATTTCGGACCATTATTCAATTACGGTGATTCTGGTGAGTAATGAAGCATAAGAAAACTTTCGTAAAACAAATTATAAAGGGAACTAACCTAATAATGCTTTTGCTTGTTATTATCATTGCAGGGTCGCTGGCTTCAAACCCTATTGCCGCGGCGGTGCTTAACGTAGATAAGAGCCAATACCCTCAGTTGTTTGACACTATTGTCAGTAGTTCTATCGATTCGGTACAAGCTCGAGTAGCACCCAGGGAAAATATATTTTCTTCTGAGCATTTCGGATTTAATCCAATCGCAAGTCAAAATTTCCACCCCACTGGGCAATCAGCTAGATTAGCCGTTGCACCTCCTAGGCAACACCTCCAACCTCATCCACTTAATGGTCAGCAAGTTGCTACTCCCCTGAGATATGATATAAGAACAGTACACGATGCCGACTATAAAGTTTACAAACCTGAAGAAAGCGAACAAGCCGAGCATGGAGAAATTTTAGCCGCTTTGAAAAAAAACCCTTCCGTCGCTTCATATTTTAAGCCCGCCGTGACAAACGTTGAAGTAGCGCATCCGCTCAATTACCGCAAGGAGGAAGTAAATAATAATGAAAGCCTTGAACTTGAACAGGAATACAAGCCGAATGCTTATATTACAGGACCAGCGCGTATTCGCAGATATACTAGTGGACGACAACGCCAAAATGTAAGGAAGGATAGCGACGAAGAAGATCCTTATAGTTACAGACCTAAAGCTTTCGACAGCGAAGCCTACAGCGCTTACACGGAAGAAAAGGACCCTAATAAAGATTATGATTATCCATACGGCAGTTATGATGCCGGGTATGACCATAAAGCATACGAAAGGATAAAAGAGCTGTCAGAAAAACAAGCAGCGGAAGTCAAACAAAATCCAGGAAATTGCAAGGAAGTGAAGAAAGATGGCATGACTTGCACGACTTGTAAAGATCCTAAAACGGGGGGCAACTACGAATCCTGTTCGTACGTCGCAGAACCGAAAAATAACCAGTATGCGTACTCTAAAGAAAAAAAGTTTGATAGTAATGATGAGCCCGATGAACCAGAAGGCGAACAAAAAAATGAACAACCCAAACGATTAGCCAAATACGAAAAAGAAGATAAAGAAGATTCACCTAAGTACGAAAAAATAACTGCCGAGCCATCGAAGCCTTACAGCAATTATAAAGATGACAATGATGACAATTCCGGTGAAAAATATAAAGGCTATTACAAACATTCATCGAAACCAACTCCCAGTGAAGCTCTCCGCGCTAGAGAAAGTGAAAATCCAGATGACGAAACGGAATCTGTAGTCCAACCTTACAATTACAAGGAAGCATTGCCCGGTTTTTACACCGAGAACGAACCAAAAAAAGATGTAGAGCATGTCTTAGCTGAGTTCAAGAAAAAAGATAGATCTGCATGCAAGAAAGTTCAAAAGAACGGAATGACATGTTTCCAATGTATCGATAAATCGGGACTTAAAAATGAAGAATGTATGTACATTTCAGAATCAGCCCCTAAAGCCAGTCATTTAGCTTATCAAGAAGTTAAAGAATTTACGTCGAGACCAGCAACTCTTAACAACGAAGGTGCAGCGAGTAATATCGTTACCACAAGTGCGCCTTTATCAAAATCTGCCGCTTACGTGGTCGAAACCTCTACGTACGGCAAAAAGTTAAAACGCAAGAAGGCTCCACAAACACCAATATCCTCAGCAACTAAACCAATTATTAGTATTCTTCCCGCAGCGCAAGTGCCGGCATTGCAAAGTAATGTACGTCGAGTACAAAGAAGCGTCGAATCAGAAGCCGACACTAAAGCAAACATCAAAGATGAAACGAATATCCCAGCGCCTGAAGAATTTTCCGGAGATAGCTCTAAAGGTGCTTTTTGGGCAGAAACTCAACCACGATACAGTGCAGCTTTAGGTGTTACATTGCCTGAATTCATGTTATCAAGGTCAGAGCACGAAGTTTCATTTGACGAAATAGTTGCAGGCGCGTAAAAGCAGGCTTATTAGCCAACCCTATCAGTATTAGTAGAGCGTGTCCGTTGAAAAGCCTGACCAACGGTTCGTTATTTGTTACGTAATTAAGTAAGGGATTTCACAGCCCACGAAACAGATTGGTTCCAAGTCAATGATCAAATTATTATTTAGAAATGGCAATAAGCCTGTTTTTTTAACTACCTTTTTAGTTCTGAAAAATACATTGGTATTTTCTGTGATATTTTCAGAGCATTACATACCTAAGGTCTGTAAATTTTAGTTGAAATTTTGTTTAGCTTTTTCAAATGTTAGAAAGCGATTATCAGCCTTGTTGGAATTACCATTTTGTGTATTGACTGTTATTCAATTGTAATTGTTAACTAGTTTTAAAACCCTAAAAAATAAAAACGAGTTAATTGTATTGTTTTTTTTTATATTTCTTAGTTCAAGTAGTTTCCTGTAGGTAGGTAGGAAAGAAGTAAATGAAAGACAGATTTTGCGGAAAACCACGCAAACGAAGTTGCGGAAAGTGCGAGTGGGTCGGCTAGTAGTAACATAACTGTGCAATTGTGTTTATGAAGAGAATAAAAACCGATCATTGACATAGTACGAGTATTCAGTCGGTCAACGTCCTATTTGTCGATACAGTTTCGATGTTCTTTTTTAACTGGTAATTGTCCAAGAACGACGTCACTGGAAACAAACCTCCTCTGAGGCGATGTACAAGACTCGGAAGAAAGTAATTAAATTCAGTCGTATTCTAGTCATGCATCAGATCGGAGTTCTTCGTTTATAAATAAAGTTGAACGAGATTACGAGCCAATAATAAATATAAGCTGCGATCTGTATTGTGCACAGGCAAAGTGAACTACTGGGATTGACGAAACCGGCACGGTAGTGTTTACCTAGACTAATTTTTGTAAGTACATATTTAATTTTTCATCTTGAATACTATTTAATAATATAAAACTAAATATACCTATATAATAAACAATTAAACAGTAGGTTAAAGTATATTCAGAATTTTATAAGGGAAAAGTTTATGATATTTTTGTCTCTCCTTCACGTAAAAACTACCTACTGAACGGATTAAGCTGAAACTGCACATAAGTAGTTCTAGACCTGGAATAACATAGAGGCTATTTTTTATTCGCGAGCAAACGGCGCGTGTAAGCCAGTTTCCGATAAATTAGGTTTTGGTTACGAAATCAGAAAAAAAACTTTCCTGGTTCTAATAATAATAATTTAAACATCCCAGTATCTCCGTCCGAATTTCAAATTAGTTGAGCCCATTTGATAAACAAGTAACTCGAACAATGCCAACATGATGCAGTGGTGTCGTAGACATTGAAAAAATGATTTCTTGTCTCGTTGCCAAGCTTTGTTGATTGAATAAAACGGGGTTATTCAATTGCGCAGTGGTTTTGTAGAGTAACAGTTTATTTGTTTTTGTCAGAAATTGATTGATTGGGGAATCGTAGCTATGTATCTGTTTTCATTTTGTTACTTTTTAAATCCTCTGTAGACCTTTTCTATCGATCATTTAGATACCTACCTATCTAAATGATCGAGAGAAAATGTAAGATAGGTACATCACATCCCAATACCAATATAAATGCGTAAGTTTGTGTGTATGTTTGTTCCGACTCAATCCGTAACGACTGAACGGGTTTGGATTAAACTCGGAACATACGTACCTAAATATATTTTGACATGGATTAACACATAGGCTACTTTTCATCCGTTCACCACGCTAGCGAAATCGCGGACGGACGCTAGTACTAATATTTATAACAATGCCAAACATAATTTCTCTTCTGTAGGTAGAAGTCAAAAGCAATGCAACCAGTAGAATTGGATGATGAAGAGTATGTGGACGTGCGGTCATTGCCGCTGAAGCCACCACAGCCTCTGGTGCTGCCGGCTCGAGCAATGCGCCGCTGTTGGCATCCCGTTATGTGGGACGACTCCATCACAGGAGAGGTGCCACCTGAAGAGACGCAAGAAGATGAAGAAGAGGTTAGTAGAACCTGTAGGACACTTTGACTGCGGGTCTCGTTCAAGGCGCTTTCTATCATGTAGGTACGTGAGGAGGCCGGAGATAGGTATGAGCTACTTGTCAACTCGGGGAGTTTTAAGGCCACTGATGAAAAAACGTGATGCGTCATGCTCAGAACAGGGCGCAATGGCGCTCATTAGGGGAGGCCTATGTCCAGCAGTGGACTGCTATAGGCTGGTGATGATAATGATGAAAAAACGACTGAAAAAGCCGGGATCAACATCTTAACATGCCTTTCGAAGCACGGAAGCGTTCAGACCTAAATGCCACTGAACGGTCCTAGTGATGATCTGCTAAGAACACCCAAGTGGCTTAGCCTCGCCACGAGCGCTTCATAGGTATTTGAATACTTAGTACCAACTGAGTTAGAGTAACTAACGATAAGTCTCAGTACCACGCTTTCGCTCAGAAAACAAATGAGGATGAACGATAACTTATTACGAGCTACTTATGTATTAGTTTTCAAATAAACTTACCAGAATAAATCTACTTATACGGCTTCCCTGTTGCTTTGTTTTCTTTCCAATGTAAAAGTCGATAAGCTTATCTCTAAGACTGTTTGTTGGTAGAAGCTCGATGTGTCGAGCTGAGACAGGACGCACGCATTGGCTCTGTGTCCAGTTATTGCGGAAAGCCTTATGTCCAGCAGTGGACTGCTATAGACTTGATGATGATGATAAAGCTTTATAGCCGCACTACATTGTAAGTTAGGTGGCTGCAGTATGCAGGGCCGAATCGGGCCGACAACGCTGAAGCGGTTCTATTTTGGTAAAATTTTGTTCAGTATGTACACGGACATGTACTGTGAAGGAAACATTAAAAATGCATGTGCGTCATGAACGTTTCGTTGAAATAATAATGGTATACGTGCCAATTTCAGAACAAAAACAATGCGAATGAACCTTGTTGTGTTTTGTCTAAATACGTAAGGAATTTTAGATGGAACATTAGGAACGTATTTTAAAACATGACTATAACTTTTTTGAATTGTATCATATTATTATCGCACAGTCAGCACCATAGTTAATTAATAAAATCTATTTTCACGGCAAAAAACGATTTCACATAAATAACTTTTATAAATTGAAAGGGAACAATTGAAGGCCTTATCTGTTAACGGAATTAACTGATATAAAATTGAACTTTTTTTAAAGGAAAAGAAATACTTTTCAAGAAGTTCAATTTTATGTCAGATAGGTTGTAAGAATGAAATAATTTTGAAAAACTATGAATCTACTATTGTTGCTGTCAGTACAAGTTGCTATTCCACTATTATTTTGCCAATTTGTAAAATTTGTTTCGCAAGATTCCTACGCTGCATTCTTCCAAAACCGACTAAAAGTGCAAATCCTAAGATTTCCAAAAGACCCTCGATCTAGAATTAATGTAGATGCAGTCAATAATCACACTATTATAGTATAGATCCCACTGAACAAATCAAGAGCATAAGATATAATCATTATCATCAGACTATAGCAGTCCACTGCTGGACATAAGGCATTCCCCAATAAGCGCCATTACGTACATAACATAAATTAATAAATTGTTTCAGAAAAATAACAGAATGAATCGCGAGTACCCACACAAGCAGCGAATACGGAACCTGAGAAAATTGATTGCAGATGGAAAAGTCAAACCAACACCCGAGACTCTAATTTTTTTCCTGTGTAATAAGTTCGCCGTTTCTGATGAAAGACAAACCAAGCTGAAAGAAAGAGAATAGAAACTCAGCTGCCCCGTCGAAGATATACATTCAATCTTAGGGGCTTAAGGTCTAGATCTTGGTAGAGCAAATGGTTGAATGCAAATAATCAGCTTGACTAATTCTAAGCTATTAGAGTGCTAAATCTTGTCGATAGAACAAAACACATGTGTAAAGATTTAGCTGATTGTTTTCGTAGCAGGACAATTGAATGTAATTTGTCTAGACATAGATTTGCATAAGATGAAAATATATCTGTTATTATTTGTTCACTATATTCCTACTTGTAACTAAGTTTCCAGTATTTGTTATTGTATTTTATACTAATAAACTACTATTTCGTATCTGGTTGTTTTCAGTTTGGGTGTGGAAATATTCAAAAACAATGTTTCTATTAAAAATCTAGCCATTTAACTTTAATTAATTTAGAAATTGCAGTACTCTTCATATGAACATAAATCTCTAAATTACATAAAATCTATTTATGTATAAAAATTATGCAGAAGATAATAATTTACAAAATTGCGACAGGTACAATCTACCTATCAACAAATTGACTTAAATACCTATTCGCCCCGTGGACATGCGCGCGGTGGTGTCATTGAAATTTTGCGAAAAACTTGCAAGTCATTAGGTACATATACTTTATATTCTCATAAAAATTATCTACACACAAGACTTTTATAAAAAAAACAAATCCAGTTTCTCAAATATAACTAATAAAAATATTTCTAAGATAACCGAAGCGAGGATTCGCGGTCCGAGCGAGGGACGAGATCGCCTCTTTAATTTACACAACGAGACCCGACGGCTTCCTCCCTCGCGCCGCTCTCATAAATAAATAATCAGTAAAATAAATCATCTGTAAAGGCGGGGCGCGCCTCGGGGTTCGTGTCCACAAGCACTATGTATGCACTGTCAGTGTTCGGTCCCACTATGTGAGCGGCGGGCGGCGCTAGGTGGCGGGCGGCGGCGGGGCGGGCGCGGGCGCGGGTCCGCCGCCCGCGCCCGCGCCCGCACCCGCAGCCGCGCTCGGCGCACCCTCCTCATCCTCCTCCTCTTCCGGGTCGAACTTCAGCATCAGCTGTTTGAACTGTAGGGGAAAATAATCAACCTCAATGACAGTCGAATTAAAGTGGCAGTCGATTTAGGAGTATAATGTACGATTCATACTCATCGGCGCGCGTCGGAGAGCATCGGAGCGCATTTTAAAAAATGCTAGGGGATATTGAAACATCCAAAAAGCAGTTAAGTTCCTTATTTGCATGCAATTTACGCAGCGGATCTACTTATGTCAGTATTTGACAAAATTCAAAGCAGCGTAAATTGCATTCAAATAAGGAACTTAACTCCATTGTGGATGTTTCCTATAGCATGTTGTAAAAAGCACTCCGACGCGCGCCGGTAATTGAGAATCGTATATAAGGGGATCGCAGGGCACAGCTTCTCGTACCGCTCACGCTACTGCTCCGTCTTAGACCAGGAGATGTAGCAGTGCCTGTGTTAGGCTAAGCTATGCCGGCCGCCAGAGCCCCGTTTATTAGTTAACAAGGTGCAGCACCTCGGTGAGGTTGTCTTGCAAAGTTCTCCAATAGTGAGGGAAGTCCGTGATGTTCCAGGACATAGCCCTTCCCTTAAGGTGAAGATGCATGTCAAATCACCCTCTCGCTCGCACAATTCAACATTTTAGAAGATATAAAATCACTGAATGTATTTATGCAAAATAGCGAACCTTCACGGTCTAGAAAATAACAATACAAAGGTTCAGCAAGAATATCATGTTGAACCCAACACGTTTTCCTACCAAAAAATTTTTACCAATATTGATCACATTGGTACATGTTTTTTGGTAAGAAAACGTGATAGAATCAAAATGATATTATTGCTGAACCTTCGAATTGTTATTCTCTAGAATGTGAAGGTTTGCTATTTCGAATAACTATAGTCAGTGATTTTATATCTTGAAAAATGTTGCATCATAATAAACTTATTGCTTATTTGTTATTGAGAAGGCGTTACTCTATTTTAAAAATACGACAAAGAAGAAGTAAGTGACGCCACGCCGATTTCGACGGTGCGGCGACGCAACGCGGTTATGTGTTTCGGCCCTTAATGAGCGCCATTCCGCCCTGTATACTACTCACAACAGATCTTTGTACTCTGAAGCTCTCACTTGGAACGTGTTTAAACACAGATTAAAGCATTTGTAACCTTCTAGAGTTATGGAGGAGTTCATATAGATAGAATAGAGGGTTAATTTTAAACTATTCCATTGTATTATTACTATTATTACTATCACTGACTATTTGTACTATGCAGTCTATGTACGCAAAATACTACTTATATTTGGTGTGACCCTATAATATTTTTTTACAATACCTTTACGGTGGATATCTGTTTTGACTTATAATACTCTGTACTAAGTAATTGAATTATTATTGATTATTGAGCGACTAAGACCCGTTGAGAGCACTGTACTCAGCTGTTATTATCAGTTGATAAGGACGTTACCTCTAAGTAATCGTCGACGAGGCGTCGACGACCTTGTTCGTCCAACTCCTCGTCCAAGTCCTCCTCGTCGTTCAGCTGTGCGATTGTCGCTTTCGGTTCAAAGATCGGTGCGATCCTCCGTGATACTGCCTTTTCGTACACTTTTACACTCTCTGACGGCGAATACTGAGTGATTTTCCTGTAAAAGTAAATTATTATTTACTAACTTGCCGTGAAGCAGCATTGCTAAGTGTCGATTTGAAGGGTTAAAGTGCCGGTGAAATTATAGGCACATGAGGCTTAACTCCTTTATGCCTCAAATTGATGGACGCAGGGTCAGATGCATCGTAAGGTACAACATACGTTCCTTTGAATTGTTTGCTGTACTCTGTTATGAAGTCATGGTTACCACATGACATCAGGCGAGCCATGTGCTAGTTACAACCTCAGTGCTAATAAAAAAAAGCTTTTGCCAGCGGGTACCCGTCGCATGGTACTCGGATAAAGGTAGCCATGTGCTAATCCAGGTCACAAACTAGTAAGCAAGTTTCATCCAAATCCGTTGAGAAGTTACGGAATTGAGTGGGAACAACCAAACAAACACACACACAAACACTCTAACACACATACACAAATTTTCGCATCTATATAAATAAGAATAAATCGCCCAAATGTATGTAGCGCATAACTTCCGAACGACTGCACCAAATTGAATAAATCTTTTTTATTTTTCTGAGTGGGAGCCAGATTATACACACAACTATACACGCAAACGAAGTTGAAGACGGGTCAGCTAATTTATGAGTGTGATATGATGTGAAGTACCACATCATGCTGACCGGCAGCATGCCACTGTATACTTTATACTCACGCGTCAGTGAATCCGTAGAGCTGCTTGAGATGCTGCTTTAGTACAAGCAGCAGCAGACATCCCCGCGCCTGCCGCATCGCGTCCCGCAGCGGCCGCAACTCATCCGGCAGTCGCGAGACGAGTGCCTCCGCCTCTTCGTCGTCCTCTTCCTCGTCGAGTGGCTCCTTCTCTTCAGTACTTGCAGTTTGTTTTAGACCCTAGAACATAACATGCTCTTAGCTTTTTTTACCGCGCCTTACAGCCACACAACAACAAGAGGGTGACACTGCGGTGTCTGTGTGCGTAACTGCATACTGTGCTTAAAAGTTTTGTATTGGTATATTATTTAATGCTACTTTTAGAGAACCCCAGTGTCTAGATAAACCTAACTTAAGATACTATTGACTAAAAACATGGCATCTTTTTGTCAATAAATATTATCAATCTATCTTTATGCTTTCGTGGGGGTATAAGGGAATCCAATCTCTATTTAGAAATCCAAGCAAACCCTCACGTGCCTTTCGTGCACCCAGCTGGTATAACACACGAGGCTAAGGCAACCAGCTGATTGCATGCGGCATAGCAAAGCCTGACACTGGCACAGCTAAATATCCTGACCGTTGATCCTGGCAGCAGCATCGGCGGTGCGAGAAGTTGTGAACTGGTATCCCCAACCCGCATGCTCAGCGTGGGTATTATGGGCATATCCCCCTTTATTAGGGGAGGCCTATGTCCAGCAGGGGATTGGAATAAGCTAGTGCGGTGTGGTGATTTTATAGTGGCCAAGAACAGCATTACGGTATCTTTGTTGCTGTTTCAACCTGACACGCACGACGAAATGCATTATGTTTCTCCTTTCTTTGGAATAACAAATCGCAATTTCCAAAATGAATGATGCAGTTTGTAGGTACAGTATTATTTAAATATAACAAAAACAAAGACAGCTTGGCGACCGTTTCCCCATTATGGAGATATTGCTGAGTACGCAACTCTATTGAGGATACCTTATAGGGGGTACAAGTAGCGGCACGAAAGCCTAGCGCTGACCGTTATTGCGCAGAAGTTAAAAGTAAGGTATCATATGGGAGCTAGAGGCGAGAGAGAGAGCGAGAGACCTATACATGCGCAGAAGTCGTTCACCGCTAGACTAACGTGCCTCGTCCTATAGTTAGAGGTAAGCCCAAACATTACATTGGGTAAATCACCTTTTTGCAAGCAGTTAGCATTTAACGATAGGTTGCAACAAGCCCATCGCCGCTTTTATTGCTGAACTAACCTAGTACAGTAATCTCAACGGCTCTTTGTCTCTCTAAAGTTCTCAGCAAACGATTCGACCAATCCTAGTACAATCCGACCCAAATGTAGAAACTACTCGCTACTTGCAGCCAACTTCAGAGGGATAAAGATACATTGTGTAGTACATGCGTTTAGAATTTTTAATCCCGGGGCAAATAAATAATTTAATTTCATACAAAGGACAATGGGCAAAATTGGTCTAAGAGCATCCTCTGATGACACTTGCGCGAAATGAAAGGGCATGGTTATTGTTTATAGTAAGAACAAACATGATCATAACAAAAAAAACCCGGTACAGAATTTTATAGCCTTTTGCCAGAATCATACAGCAACTATGCCCTTTCATTTCCCGCAAGTCTCATTAGAGGAGGTTCTTGGACGAAGTTTGAAGTTCCATACATTTTTGTCAATTGTCCATTAAAACGGCTACAGTACCTCTCGAAAAAGCTGCAACAGATTTGATCCTGACGTCGAAATGATGATGTCAATGTGGTGTATTATAAAAAGTGGTTCATCTTGAACTTGATATGGGAAGTAACTTAAATTATCTGCTAGGTACAGCATTTGATCTAACGGTGACGTCTGAAAACAAAAATATATCTTAGTAAAAGGGAAATAGGTAACTTTCTATGCATCAGATATTTTTAAGGGTAGAACTTACGGATAAGTCGTCGAACTGTTTGAGTAGCGACAAAACTAAAGCTCGTCGTTGTGGCCTAGTGTTCCGTAGTAACGAGTACAAGAAACCATTTAATGCTGATGGTAAGTCATCTTGATCTTTTTTCCTGGAAATTAAAATTGTAATAAAAATCCTACTAATAATATTATAAAAGTGAAATTTTGTGAGGATGTATGGATGTTTGTTTTTTTTACGCAAAAACTATTCAACGGATTTGGATGAAACTTGGAATATACATAAAATCTATTGGTGGAAACACCTGCAGTTTCTATTCTGTTTTTAGTGTAAGTCATTTCGTCACCTGGATGCAACTTCGTACAAAAAACCATCCAAGTGTCGAAATATACTATGCCGAAGTTACGCGACCGAAGTTCGGCATGATTACGCCTACAATGGTATTTGAATTACTGACGACACAATAAGCCGAAATTACGTTGCTTTATGGCGTACAGCCCTACTTCGGTCGGGCGTAAGTTCAGCTGCAATTCGGCAGTAGAGCACACATTATACGCGACCGAAGTTCGGTTCAACTGCCGACGAAGATCCGGGGCGGGGAAAAAACACAAAGTTACGCAACTGAATTTCTGCCGCGTAAGTTCGGCACTTATGGTGTGTGTGACATATCGGCCGAATACTTCGGAACGTAAAATCAGCTGCGGAACTTCAGTTGCGTAACTGCGGCATAGTGTGTATAGACGCTAAAACGAAACGGGGTAGAAGTTTAATGGCGACTATTTCTGACACATTTCGTTCTGCATTATTTTTACAGACTTGACGTAGTTGCACCTTGGGTTCTTAGAGGATCCAAATTTCATTAAAGTATAAGCAGGAGAGGAAGTATCCTTACCTAAACCCTCGTATAATGCCTTTGTTTGTATCACCCTGCAATATTTTCTGTAACTGGTAAGAGAGCCTGATACCAAGTTGTGCTTTCATGTGAATGAACCCAGGGTATTTCTTATCAATATCTTGTAAATTCTTGTCTGCTGTATGAGACACTGTTACTTCCGTGTCTGTGCTCATACAAATGAGGTAGGGGACAATCTGCAATAAAAAAATAAGTTTCGTCCTTGTTATAATGATTGACAAAAATGATTTACCCTGAACTGAATACCAGAACATGTCTAGCAGTGGACTGCTATAGGCTAATATGATGATGATGAAATATCCGAATCGGAAGAATGGAGGAAGTTATGAGAACAAGCTATATCTTTATACTGCGCATAAAGCATGCCAGCTGACCACTGTAAATACCGTTAAATTTTTTATTTATATATTATGTAACCGATGCTACTTATACAGCTAGCGGCACGAATACGTTTGATTTTGAATGTGCCAAACACATTTTAACAATTTTGTATGGACTGTTTGATCAATTTACTCTGCACAATATCCCCACTATTTTAGCTCGCGGCATTTACGCCGCTTGAACATAGTAATCTTAATATTTAGTCGTTTAATTATGCACAAGGAAGTTAGATTCGTCACGTTCTCACCTGTACAGGATGCACCAAACCCTGCGCCAGCACAAGTTGCACTACTTTTATTGCACTCGACCGCACGACTGTACTGGGATGGAGGAATGACCCAAGTATCTCCTTCAAGTACAGCTGAATAACGGTCGACGCCATACCGGAGGATACGTCACCCATCTCTTTGAGATTCTCATGTTTCGACCGCGTTGACCCTGAAATGACAATGACATGAGTTTCTTTGTAGAAAGACTCAGCTAATAATATTGGCAGATGAGGCCAGGGATATAAATTTTCTAATGTTTTAACATTTCAGACACTCGATCACTAAGACTAGCGAACAAGTATTTGTATTGTATACATAAAATGTTGGCCAATGAGAAAGCATAGATTCAAAATAACGCTTTGACATTGTCAGGTTAACATAATATACAGGAACCTCTTATTTTTCACCATTATCCAGGGTGGGGCAAAATTTTACCTCATTGAGAGCAGCCTTTTCTTTTGTAGTTAGAAAGTTTTGTTAATAGGTAATTATAGGTTTATTTTGAAGAAAAAACAATAACATTGTCGGTATTTTGAAAAAAGTCAGCCTAGAAAATGACATAATTGTAAAAAAAAACAAGTTGGTCTCAATCGACTCTTTTTCCCAACAGGAACACTCTTCAAAAAGTAACTTACCAAATTAAATGGTAAAAACTTTTTTAATTTACTTACTATTATATTATATTATTTTTTAATTAATTTATTTTTTTACTTTTTCGCGAAATCTCTGAAGATTTCGATTAAAAGTTTTAGTATTTGATTTGGTAAGTTACTTTGGGGAATGTGTTCCTTAAGAACAAAACCTATTACTTTACGCGATTACTTTACAGGATACAATAAAAATGAGAATGTCCAAAGTAGGAGGGTGGATAGGTCGGCGGGTAGAAAAGATTAGTGCGGGTGGAGAAAAAAGGTGTGCAGTGGAAAGAAGCGGAGGGTGCGGGCAAAAAAAATGGCCGACCGCACCGCAGTAAAAAGTGAGTGCATCGACGACGTAGTTTCGGTAAGTCCACTATTACTAAGTACTTGTGCGTTAAGATATGAGGCAAAGACAGGCAGGTTCGGCTAAGAGATTAATAGCTGAACCTGATAATACAATAATGAAATTAGCTAAGAGGTTAATGGCTAATGATGGTATGACTATGTTAGTTAAGAGTTAATAACTGACGCAGGATAGGCTAAGAGTTAATAGCCTATCATATAAAATGGCGAAGGTTCGGTAATGGGCGAGGGGAGGAGGTAGGCCCTACGAGGAGCATAGCCCCGTAAGAGGAACAAAACGAAGCGGGTCGAAGTATAGACCCTGAGTTAATCGGGAGTACAAAAACGATAAGACATGTCGTACCGTGATCCCACGGCTTCCTGAACTAAGCCCAAATTATCTGGGTGACGATTTATAATGAGATACTTCGTACCACCTTCGCGGTGGCTCTTACATAAGACAGCTAACGAGATTGAGGCCGACGTACTGGCCAACGGAATCGGTAGTATTCCATTTGCATTACATGAGATCGAGGCCGACGTACTGGCCAACGGAATCGACGGTATTCCATTTGCGTTACATGAGATCGAGGCCGACGTATTGGCCAGCGGAATCGTAGTATTCCACAACACTAATTCTCTTCTGTCGCGAATAGGAATAGGTAGGTACTAATATAAGCAAATAAGATACTTGCCATGAGTTACCCCCATACTAATCATTAACGTCGCGACAGCTGCCCTCAATGAGGTAATATTTTGCCCCATCCTGTATATTATGATAATAATGGCGAAAAGTAAGGTAAGAACACTTTTGCGATATCGAACGGAATCGGAATTATTGAACTCAATCCTATATTACACATTGCTCTCGGATAAATGGCCAGACATAAAACTTACACTCTTTATCCTGCCTTATCATCCTTTGCTCCTCCTCTTGTAAGTACATTTCCACATTCCTAAGCACGTCTGCCTTCATATCGATGGGCGCGAGGTCTGAAGTTAGCAGCTGATGATAAAACTCCTTCAGCTCTGGCCGTAGCATGAACTCATAATGTCGCACGCACACAGAGCCTAACGCTTTCAGTGTGTGCGATACAAAGTCTTCGTCTTCTAAACTGACGAAATACAGCAATGTGGTATACACTTGCTCTTTTATATCAATCTGAAATGAAATTATATTATTTAATTGATTAAGAATAAGTTTTTTTTTAATAAACAGTAAACGTTTATCATAATAACGAAGATCATCAAAGTCCAAAATATAACACATTCCTTTTCATAATGGTTCGGCTTCACTTTAGTGCTTCGGCAAAGATAGATAGATAAACATTTATTTGGTTATGTTAATAATCCGTTATTTTAGTGTAAGAAAATTTGCCATAAGTAAAGAATAAGCCTATACTTTTAACAACTCGATATACAAGGTATTAAACGTAACATCGCCGAAAGCCAAACTAAAACCTAGAACTATTCATGGCTCACTCACTGAGTAGGCATGCACTCATTGATAGATGTAATTGTAGGTGGCTAGCAAAGAGTGTACTCCCACTCAATGACGCACAAAACAGCTGCCCAGCCGTCAGCGCAGTGAAACTACACAATGGGCTCGCATCATGGCGTGGAAGCTACACAACATACCAAACGCACAGCACCATCGCAAATTCAATAGTGAAGCTAATAAAGAGGTTATTTTTCTAGTGTTGAGAGGGGTACTGCAATCGGAATAATAAATCCTTACCGGAAGTCCATCTATGACTGTAGACTCTGTAAAGTCAAAGTATCGCAGCAGGAGGCCTACAATAAACAGCGATCTCCGAAAGTGAGGCCGCGAATGCGAGGTTCGCGCTATTTCTGGGTCTTTCTGCCATCTAGTTTTCCATTGCAGGAGTACATCTATAAAAGGCATTTTTTTGTTAAGTTCAAATATATTATGTAGAATTTTATCGTATATTGCGAACATGCCTGTCTCTTTATTGGACCAATGCAGACCTAAAGGGGCAATAATTGAAGATGTAAAATTGATGAAAAACACACAAGCCATCAGCAGCAAATTTTGAACAACAATGTATATTACTTTTACGGGATTCCAGAGGGCTTACCACGGGTTTTGATAGTTTTCGAAAACTTTTTAGGTTTTGGTATCTTTCCATACATTTTCGTACAGCGCCTCTAGGGAAACGTGCATGAACTACGAAAATGTATGGAAAGATCAGTGTTGCCGTTTTTTATTTGGAGAAAATGCTAAAACATGTTGCAGAAAATGCTAAATAACTTTTAAACATGCTAAATAAAATGCTAAAATCTATATTTTTCTTTTGAATTCCTTAGGAATTTTGAATTTTTAGGTAACGTACAAAAAAATGTTAATCATAAAAATATGCTAAATGCGAATTTTCAAGCTAACAGACCCGAAAATATGCTAAATTTTGCATTAAAAATGCTAAAACAGCAACACTGGGAAAGATACCGAAACTTATAAAGTTTTCGAAAACTATCAAAACTCGTGGTAAGCCCTCAGATTATGAAATACTAAGTTTTGCCTGCGGCTTCGCTCGCGGTGCGTATGCAATTATTTCAATTAGTTCGGGGCTCCGGTCGGGCCTTAAGCGATCCAAGTTATGTAGATTTTGTCAAATGTTTTGGTTTTTTTCTTTCGGGAACAATACTTTTTTATGGATGAAAAACGTACCCTATGTATTTTTCTGTGCCCCTGACAAGTATCATGATTTAATGGTGATCGGTGGAGTAGTCAAGGCGTGAAAGCGTAACAAACAAACTCAATTTCATCGTCATCATCATCAGCCTATATATCTGTCCGATGCTGGACATAGGCCTCTCTAAATGAGCGCCATTGCGCCCTTTTCTCAGCTCAACGTATCTAGCTTCCACCAGCAGCATTTCGCAGGTCACTCTATCTAGTCAGACTCACTTTCACATTAAGTTAGGATGTTATATTTATATCAAAATGTTCATTTACAACGCCATAGTTTATGTAGGTACTTACTGTGATACTTTTGGAAGACATCTCTGATAAGTTTGTAGTTGTGCGTTAGATTATTGACTATAGCCGCTAGACATGCGATACATGAGGCGATAACCAGTTGCCCTCGTTGTAGAATCAGCTTTACAGCATCCTCTTCAAGTTGCGCTAGGAACACCTCGCTAGGATGTTCCATCAAAGGAACCACCAGTTCTAAGGTCGTAGCAACAGTGGACATTATCTGTTGTTCATATTGGTTCTGAAAGAAGTGGTAATGTTAGAATTTAAAAGCGCTCGTGGCTTACTTCGGCTTTATTAAATCACCTTGGTTAAGCAACACTCCGCCAGTCTACTACGCTTCCATGCTTCGGAGGGCACGTTAAGACGTTGGTCCCGGCCTTTTCAGTCGTTTAGCCATGGCGGAGGTCTTAGGGCGACCTAAAAACTCCGACACTAGAGCTGGCCACTAGCTCATACGAAGGAATAGGTAAATGAAATAATTGCCGACAGATGAGTGGCTTACAGCTTAATTAAAACAAAAACTTACTTGACACTTTAAGCTCAGGTACGGTTGTAACGTTAAGGCATGGTTCACTAGCAATTGTGGTCTAATCTTAGCAAATAAATGCAGCGTTGATAGGCACGCTAGTATACGCTGCGATGAGCTTGTTCCTGTAAAATGACAGAAAGAAAGTTTAACAATCATAACTTATTTAATTGTTGTGTTTTTGATGATAAATTATGACACATTTGAATTAGGATTTGAAATGAGAAAGATAGCGTGCTAATAAAACTGAATAATTTACCTTCTACGTTACTTTCTTCCAACTGAAGTAAGCTCTCAATGAGACAGTCTACAATTTGTTGACATGCAACCAGTAGAGATTTTGGAGGCTGGTATATTATTTTCGTCGAATCATCTTTGTCCTCTTTCGGTTTGAATAGCTGCAAGCAAAAATACTCATAAGCTGTCTTACAAGTAATTTAAAAATAAACCTCGATCAAATAAATAGATCTCGATCTTCCGAGATCAATCTCAGTAAAAAATGACGAGATCTCGGCCGAGATTGAGGAGATCGTGCGGCACTAGTCAGCGACGCATAAAATAAATAATAAATAAATAACGCGGGACGTAATCACACAGCATCATGCAGCCCCAAACTAAGCAGAGCTTGTATTATGGGAACCACATAATTGATATACTACACATATAACTTTTTTTTTTTGTAAATACATACATATCATACATAGAAAACACCCAGACCCGAGACAAATGCAAACATTTGTCCCGCAGCGGGAATCGTACCCGCGACCTTCTGCGTCTCAGGCGGACCTTCGCCCACTGCGCCACAGAGGCCGTCGACGATGACGGGTGTTCTCTGCGCGCGATATGAATTTACGTGCTGCTGTAAGATCAAGTATTCAAGAGGAACCAGAAGATACGTTTTAAGCCTGTAAAAGACCTTTCTTGCGGGTTGCTATTTCTAGTGTTGCTACTTTTACAGTCAGGCGTCCGTGATAAAAAAAGAGATGGATCTCTATGAATGTCGAGGGACGAGGGGAATGTATTTGCAATTTGCATTCAAAAGCTTGCTCACGCTGATATAAACTAGCGGTGTATTCAGATACACCGAGATACTGAGAGGGCCTTTTCAGAGGCTTGCTACATAGTGACTAACTTATGATACCGTTTATCCGACAGCACTATTATTTATTTGTTTTTTAAGAAACTTTTATCACAATCACTCTTAATTTAGCTAGGAGTGATCACTCGTGTAATCACCCCTAGTTTAGGAGTGATTTTGGAAATGGCAATTTTAAAAAAAAATTGTTTTCACATCTTTGTTAAAATAAGAACTTTCATTATAAGAGATTTTACGGGTCTGCAGTTTTGTGTTCATTAACTTAATATAAGTAAAAAATATAATTCTTTTTTTATTATTATTTATCATTATAAAAAAAATACTTTTTTTTTCAATAATTCATGTCGCATCTTACTCGTATCATAATCACAACAACTATGCAGTTTCGATCATGTTTCAGTTATCTTATTAAAACAATACTTTTCGAAATCCATTCGAGACCTCGAAAATGCCGAGATCTCGCCGAATTCGAATTTCTGATCCCTCGAGATCTCGACTTAGCGATCTCGTCTCGAGATTGCATTCCCTAACTACGACTGTAGTAAAAATAAGTCGACTCACGCTCATCAGCAGCTGTTGAAACCATTCAAGACCAATATCTCTGGATGATATGACCACGTCTGTGATGTTGAGCACCTTCCTCGTAAGTGGATCAGCGGCGGCCGCCGTCATGTCGAGTTTTCCGGGTCGCGCCGTGTTAGCGCACGGACTAAACCACATGTTTTGAAACACCTCCATCACTAACTTTCGGATACCCTCCTCGTCATTCACCCTCCTAATCATTTTTACACAAATCTCTGGAATCTTAGGGAATTCCGGGCATTCTATACAAATGTCTTTTAGAATTTTTATCACACGCTTTCGCACTGATACTCCAGTATCCTGAAAATAATTTGCATGATGATTTTATATGTTTAAACAATTTAAAAATATGAATCCACACCACCTATATCAGTCCACTGCTGGACATATGCCTCCCCTAATAAAGAGTGATATGCCCATAATCCTCACGCGGAGCATGCGGGTTGGGGATCGCAGGGCACAGCTTTTCGCACCACCGACGCTGCTGCCTTATGCCACAATCAGTCGGCCGTCAGAGCCCGTTCGTTATAGCACGCGAGGATGGCTTGGGCACTGAAGATGGATGTTGAAACCCTGTACACCCCTTATAATGCGAGTGATTAAAAATTTAAACATTTGGCTATGCTGGTGATTGAAGTAATAGTGCAAGAGCGGGCAAGTGTGAGTTGAACTTATCTAGCACCTAGAATTCCGGTATTTTTGGAAAAGTAATACGTCCATACAAACAATTTTCAAGGTCAAAATGTGTTATACATTGTAGGTAGCGTAAACTTACAAACATAGAGTTTGAGACATGAACTTACCAATATTCGATTTGAGAGCATTCCATAATACTTGTCAATGAGATCGGGTCGGCTGAGCACGAATTTGCCAACGAGGTCCACAGCCGCCTCGCGCACGGCCGTGGACTGGTCGAGAAAGGACCGATTCACGCCGATCTGCATATCCGGCCGGGCGAGCACCGCGGGGTCGGCCTCCACAATCATCGCGAGACATTTCATCGCCTTCGTTCGAATCGCAATCGTATTCTCGCATAGAATGACAAGAATTTTTCTGAGGTACTTGTCGAAGCTTTGCGAGAACGATCTTTTCGAAGCTAAGTACTGCGATATAAGCTCTGCGCCTCCGTAATCGATATACGACTGCATGACTTGCACTTGGGTGCCACCTTGGTACCTAAACGGCCGAATTTTCTCAAGAAAGAAGTTCTTTCGTCGTTCAATCGTTTTAAATTTCTCCGCTGACACTATTGCACTTTTCTTGACACCCCCATCACTGTCATCGTCTGCATCGGACTCGTCTGTAGAATCGTCCTTATATCGTTTCTTAGATTTCTTCGTTTTCTTGGTAGGTGATGTGGTCTTGGGTTGGATGACCATATCTCGAAACCACTGAGTGATGTAGAAATGCCGCGCACAGTTCCAGGCCGGATCTTTCTGTCCATTGATGGCTAAGTAGTCGAGGAGTACTCGTTGCAGAAATTCGGTTCTTTCCTCATCTTCATCGAGACCTGAGGTGGCATTCTGTAAAAATTTAAACTAATTTTGAATGTGATGAAAAGTAAAACTGGCATGTTTAGGTTGTATAAATGATACAATTAAGCTACACAAATATCTAGAAAAGGGGCTATTCTACTCATGAAACAATAACATAATAAAAAAAATACTATAGTTGTTCTATCCCAACTGTATATACAGTGTCTGTCCATACACTTCACTACTACAACCAAGGCTGAGAAGTCTTCGTGGGATAGAACAATTAAACCTACCTAGAACATGCCTATTTCTGCCGTGAAGCAGCTTTGCTTTGTTTCGGTTTGAAGGATGTGGGTGCCGGTGAAATTACAGGCACGCGAACCTTATCACCATCATGCCTCAAGTTGATGGACGCAAGGCATTGCATTATAGGGCACGTTCTAAAGCAAGCGTGACCTACGATGCAATGCTCTGTGATAGGTGAAGAGGTTAGGTTACCTCTTAACATCAGGTGGGCCATGTGCCTGTTCCATCTTCAGGTAAAAAAAAAACTTGACTTTATAATTAACGAAATTGAAGGCAAATATTATAACTGCTATGGAATTTGACCTCAAGGTGAAACGAAGAGGGTAAACCAGAGAAATGTACCTGTGTGAGCGTGCCGTCCTTTTCCTCCTCCGCTCTTATGTCTCGCACCACTGCGTCCATGGTCGAGAGCTTGGCGCGCGACTGCACGCTGTCGCGCCGCAGCCGCGCCGCAACCAGCCCCAGGTACTCGAGCGACGCGACACGCACCGACATCTCCATTGACTTATCTGACATGTACTTTACCTGAAAGTGTTAACATTTCATAAGAACGCGGCGAATCTCGCTCGCAACTTCAATTCGAAATGCGGGCAAAGGATCGCTCCGTACATCGCATCTCTTTTTAGTTGATGGATGATTCAGCCGTGCGGGCGGGATAGCAATATTGGCCGTTCAAATTTTTTTAATACCATAAATGATGGCTGAAAACTTGGTGTATTCTTTACAAAGTATTGTTATTCTGTAAATAGAAAATAAAAGCTATATTCATTAACATAAGATATTGTTGTTTTTAATACGAAACAAAGAGGAAGAAAAGTGGTCAATTTTGGCATAAAATTGTGTAAAATGCTATTGGCTTCTATTTCATTTAAGATAAATATTTTATGTAAATATTTATAAACCTATCCAGGAATCTAGACAAATACTATTGGATTACAAATAATACAATAATATAGTGGAAATGTGCTTCAATTCGAAATCATTTTGGTATTAGGTTTGTATGGGCAATTTGTCCTCCGGAGGCTCCTTAACGTGAGGACATATTATCGGATGCGTCAGTAATGCCAAATTTACATGAACTACTAAAGCCGTGCGGCAAGTCACCAATCGAATCGCTTTTAAGAATTTAATTACACGATTCATGGATCGATCACAATGACAGGTCGATGAAAATCGCAGGTTATGATAATGAAAAACAATTGATCGACAAGCGATCGCCTGCTACTGAGCATTTACACGGTCGATTAGTAATCAGCCGCCGCAACAAGGCCAAAGTTGGACTTTGGAACTTGAGACATAAGTCATCTGTCATCTAGCTGGATTACAATTTACACGGTAGATTTTCGACGTGAAACCGAAATCGTGCGGCAGCCAGCCAGACCCGAACGCTCAAGGACGGTCTGAGGTTACGTCCGTGACTTACGACCGTTTGCACAGTACAGTATAAAAAATTACTATCCAGATACAATTAATCTATATAATTTGTACCAGTTCCCAGCTAACCTAATATAAAACTGTAAAGACCCGCAACAATTTAGCACAAGTCTATCTCAGTGGTCTTTGACAGACGAGTAAGAAACCCCGCAAACAAAATTTGCGCTCGGGTCATCTAGTGACTGTACAGAATCAGGGACTTCATCATAAAAGCAGCAGCAGTAAACAGTAAATTAATACAACAGATACTGACCAACATAGTTCCAAGCAGACTCAGCAGCAACTCAGTAGCAGGCCACTCAGGTTTGTTTACGGTAGTAAGTAAATCGTGAACGAAATTTTCAAACAGGGGCCTGAAGTCAACCTCTTCATTTCGACTCCGGCACTTGTTCAGGAATGACGTCAGGAATGTACCACCCACGCTGATTGCTGCCTCGTACTTGGATATAATCAGAAGATCTTTATCTACATGCTGGAAATTACGGAAAATGTAAGATTAAATGTGAGACAACTTTTGTATCAATTCAATATAATAATATTGCAATATTGTACTTACTTTTTTACCATCGGAAGTATCAGCATGGTCCTTGTTCTTGTCCTTTTCGTGAGACTTGCAAAGACTTTCGGGCAATGTTACAACACATTGCACCAACTGCAAGACAAGGGCAGTCAGCATCTGAATATGTTGGTCAGAGTTTAATTGGAAGGAACGTAGGTTATGCTTCGAACTCGGTATCCGAGCTATTGACGCTAAAATATCTTCGAGTAATAACCGCCGATGCTGCTCGTATTTTGTGAATATCTGAAACAAATAATTATTACAAATACTCTTATCATCGAGATAATAATAAAGACTCTCATGTATATTTATCATAACTTTTGGGGCCAATTAAAATTGCCTAGAAACTAAAATCTTGTAATTAATAAAAAATATAAAAGCGTACAATGTGCGTGCTGCTAAAACTCAGAAACGAGACCTGGTACGATCAAGGAAGTTATAAGATGTGGTAGCCCCATATCCCCCATCCATCAAGAAGGTTCCTGTTTTTACTTGAAGGACTAGAAATTTCTAGAACAGTCCAGAAGATCCCGGAACATTCACGAAAGTAGTAGAATTTTCGGGAAAAGGAGCGAAGCCGGGTAACCGAGCATATTATATCGTACAGACATATTAGCTCAAAAGTAACATTTTTTACTAACCGTGGTGACGAGTTTCAGTGCCGCTAGTTGCAGCTCGCTAACATTCTCGACGAAGAAAGGCGAGACTCCGACAGTCGAAGCGTGCAACACCGTGGTATCAGTCAGATGGTGTGCGACCAGTAACTCTGATAGGAGTGTTACGGATTCGTGTGCGTGAGTGTACAACTCTCTAATAGCTCGAGTAGAACCGGCGCCTTTTCGACCAGCGTTGGTGGCGCCCCCGCCGCGACGTTTGCGTCCGTCCACTGAAAATAATAAGTCAGATGAAGTTATTTCGGTACTGAAGTTATATTTTAAACAATACATTTAAATACAATATATCAGCAAAAAATCTTAGCATCATCATCATCCACAGCCCGACTTTATCCACTGCTGGATATAGGTCTCCCGAAGTTTGTGCCATCCACCACGGTCTTGTGCTAGGCGCATCCAACAAATCTTATACAAGAAGATAATATGTAATTTTATGAACCTCCCGACTGTACGACTACCGACTAAGGACGACCTTATCGACGTTATAAGGGCAGTCAATTTTTTCAGTGAAAATTTACTTAGAAAAGTCACAAATGATGAAGACAGTGTTGCCTTACCTTTCTTTTTGGATGTAGTCTGAATGCTATAAACTGGATCATACACGCAGTAAATGGTGTTGTTCAGTTGAAATTTTATGAACATAATAATTCTATCTATGACGTCTTCCAGAAAAATGCGCTTTGGCATACTAGGCGAGGTCATTACATAAAGTGCTGTTAGACATGCATCAGACGCGCACATAACCCTTTCCAATGCAGACTCAACCCATATCTGTCTCATTTCTTCACTATCCTCCTGTATAAACAAAAATAATAAATTACTTTGGATTATAAAATCCCAATCTGAAATATTGTTTTACATTTTCGACAAGACAAGTTGAGCCGTAAAATTAATACTGACCGGATCGCCCACAAGGGACATTTTCTCCGCTGCCCTGATGTTTTTCTCCAATATGTTTAACAATCGTACTAGTCTGTCTGAAGGAATTGCTTCCATAGCACCAAGGTTTTTCAACTTAGCTGCTTCGGAACATAGCTCTTGAAGCTGATAGCGTGGTAGTAATAATTCTTCCGGAATGTCTGTACCCTCTGAAAAACATACATTGGATTAAGTAATTAAAATCACCAAAGCTGGACAATGGCAACGACAACAATACGAAAGCTATTGAACTACAGTAATCAAGGCGATAAATATTGCATGAGCCGTTCAACTAAACATACCCATTTCTTCGGTTATAATCACGTCATCGTCAATGGAATCAAAGACTGATTCAATCAGCTTGTTAAATCTTTGATAGGTGTTTGTCTCCATCAATTCATCTACCGATAACATTTCAAGGACAGGTACAAGTCTTCTTTCAACTTTTCTCAGCTTCGGTCGTACTAAAATCAAAACGAAAATAGCTTGTATTCTTGGATGTGCTTGCAGACCTCATTTTTAGAATAATTATTATAAAATCTGGATGATCATCATCATCATCAGCCTATAGCAGTCCACTGCTAGACATAGGCCTCCCCTAATGAGCGCCATTGCGCCTTGTTCTGAGCTCGACGCATCCAGCTTCTACCAGCAGCCTTACGCAAATCGTCACTCCACCTGGCCGGAGGGCGTCCTACACTACGTAGCCGAGCCGCGGTCTCCACTCAAGAACTCGTTTGCGCCAACGGTTGTCGGTTCTTCGGCAGATATGGCCAGCCCACTGCCACTTCAGCTTGCTAATTCTCTGAGCTATGTCAACAACTTTAGTTCTATGTCGGATAGTCTCGTTGCGGATTCTATCCTGATGATTAAATCTGGATGTGCAGTAACATTTATAAATCTACTAGTTAATAAATAACCATTTTCATTACTTACCAATAGTTGCCTCAGCCTCTTCCTTTTTACTGGCTTCTTCATGTTTCCTTTTCACAGCTTCCCAATTCTTCTCTCTAGCTATATCTATTGCTTCTTTTTCTTTATCTATAGCTGGTGTATTACTTATAGCTTTCGTTTTTAGTGGTACATTATCATCTGAATCGGAATCGATAGCACTACTTTTTCGTGATCTGTCATCGCTGGCATATTCATGTTTTTTTAGCATTCCCTCCTGACAAAAAAAGGAGTAAATATATTATAAAAATTATATCATAGCTAACTCTCCCGCCCGCAACTTCGTTTGCGTGTATACGTAAAATGTTTCTTGAATATGGTAATTTTACACGTAACCCTAATCTTTCTAACCGTTCCCGTTTTGGTTCCTCCCATGTTTTGTCAATATATTGAAGATCTATAACAATCTTCTGTCTCTTTCACTCAGTCTCTTTTCATATTATGAGATTTAAGAAATCTGTTAAATTTTTGTAAAATTTTTCTTTATGTTGTATCGTTGTCCTGACCATAAAGGACACATAAAAAAAGAGAATTATCCAATTTGGTGCAGTCGTTCGGAAATTATTTGCATACATACATTGCGGAGATTCATTTTTATTTAAAATAGAAAATAGGTAAACTAAAAATTATGTTATTTTTTTTTAATACTAATTAGGCAATCCAATATTAATGGGTTGTTCCGGTTTCGTACACTATAATATACTGTTACTTAACATACAAAGTGTTCTTAATTTATACATAAATATTTTTAGATAAGCTATAAATTAAGCGTTCTTTCAATCTCGCTAGCGCTTTCAAATACTGATAGATAATTCTCTATACGCTACGATATTTTAGTCCTATTTTTTAAGGACTATTAGTAATGATCCACATTTCAATAAATAAATCAACATAGTTAATGTTTTAATTTAACCGTCTAAAATACATTTTTACAAGCATCTTCCTTCTAACCATATTTTTGTTAAACCAAAAGTAATCAATAACACTGGGTAATTAATAATATCAATTGGTTATTCAAACTACGTTGAAGAAATCTCCAGTGTGTCGACCAGGGTAGCGTACCTGATCCTTCGGCTATCCAAGAGGTATAGCATGAAGATAATTCAGGTTTACGCACCGACCTCGGCACACTTGGATGATGAAGTGGAGGATATGTACGAGGACATATCCAAAGCCTTGCACAACACCACGAAGACTCACTTCAACGTTGTTATGGGGGACTTTAACGGCAAAGTGGGAGTCCGAATTGGCGACGAATCCAGAGTGGGCCCGCATGGTTTTGGGTGTAGAAATCACAGGGGGCAAATGCTGGTCAACTTCCTAGAGAAGGAGGGGCTCTTCTTGATGAACTCGTTCTTCGAGAAGAAGCCCCACAGCAAGTGGACATGGCGTAGCCCCGACACTGTGACCAAAAACGAGATCGACTTCATCATGACGGATAAAAGGCACATATTCAGAGACGTCTCCGTGATCAACAGGTTCAACACCGGATCTGATCATAGACTTGTCCGAGGCTCTCTGAATATCGATCTAAAGCTGGAAAGAAACCGTCTGATGAAGTCCACGCTCCGACCCAATCTACTCCAGATCATGGCGGGCACCGAGAAGTTTCAGAAGCTTCTCGGTGACAGATTCGTTGCTGTGGAACCTACCGATGACGTTGATGAGGCCCTACAAAACGTGGTTGGAACGTTAAGGGACGAGGGCATCAAATTCTGCCAAATGCAGCCTAAAGGCAGGAAGTCCAAACTCACGGATGAGACTCTTCGGCTGATGACAAAAAGACGGGAAACCTCTCAGGCCACTTCGTCAGAGAGGTCAGACCTGAACAAGCGAATTGCGATGATGATACGGCGCGACCTTCGGAGCTCCAATACACGCCTCATTGAAGAGGCAATAGAGCGAAACCGAGGGTCCAAAGTATTCACTCAGCAGCTTGGCAGGAGCCACCTGACGAAGTTAACGACACACGATGGCCGAACCGTCTTGTCAAAGCCGGAGGTATTATCTGAGATAGAGGACTTCTATGGCCGACTGTATGCGGCACATGCTCCTTGCCCCCAACGTAGCAGCCACGATTCTCGAGCCACCCTCACTCGCCACTATACCGACGACCTGCCAGAGATCAGCCAAGACGAGGTCGTACTGGCCCTGAGACAGCTTAAAAATGGAAAAGCCCCCGGTGAAGACGGTGTTACTTCGGAACTTCTGAAGGCAGGAGGAGCTCCTGTTGTGCAGGAGCTGCAGAACCTCTTCAACTCCGTCCTTCACTGTGGGAGAACTCCAAAGGCGTGGAACGAGAGCTTGGTGGTTCTGTTTTTTAAGAAGGGAGATAGGACGCTTCTTAAAAATTACAGACCCATCTCGCTCTTGAGTCACATCTATAAGCTGTTCTCTCGGGTTATTACAAATCGTCTCGCCAGAAGACTCGATGAGTTCCAGCCACCGGAGCAGGCCGGGTTTCGCGGAGGATATGGCACCATAGACCACATTCACACAGTGAGGCAGATTATACAGAAGTCCGAAGAGTATAATCAGCCCCTGTGTCTGGCGTTTGTGGACTATGAGAAAGCCTTTGACTCTGTAGAAACCTGGGCTGTCCTGGAATCCTTGCAGCGATGCCAAGTGGACTATCGTTATATCGAAGTATTGAGACGTCTGTACAAAGCCGCCACTATGAGTGTCCGAGTACAGGACCAGCAGTCTAAACCCATCCAACTGCGCCGCGGAGTGAGACAGGGAGATGTCATATCTCCGAAACTGTTCACAAGCGCGTTGGAGGATATGTTTAAGACGCTGGACTGGAAAGGTATGGGCATAAACATAAACGGCGAGCACATCTCACACTCGCGATTCGCTGATGACATAGTCCTAATGGCGGAGTTTCTGGAGGAGCTACAACAGATGCTGGACGGCCTAGCATCAGCCTCGCGAAAGATGGGTCTCGGCATGAATTTGGACAAGACCAAAGTTATGGTCAATGACCTCGACGACCTCTGTGGCGCAGTGGGCGAAGGTCCGCCTGTGACGCAGAAGGTTGCGGGTTCGATTCCCGCTGCGGGACAAATGTTTGCATGTTCTGCAGATATGTGTCTCGGGTCTGGGTGTTTTCTATGTATGATATGTATGTATTTACAAAAAAAAATGTATCTATGTAGTATATCAATCATGTGGTTCCCATAATACAAGCTCTGCTTAGTTTGGGGCTACATGATGCTGTGTGATAACGTCCAGGATTATTTATTTATTTATTTATTAATTAAAAAAAAAAAAAATGACCGAATTGATCCGAGTCCTGTCGTCGTTAATGGACACCTTCTTGAAGTTGTTTCGGAGTATACATACCTCGGGCAGATATTGCAGTTGGGTAGAAACAACTTCGAGAAGGAGGCCAAGAGGAGGATTCAGCTGGGTTGGGCAGCATTTGGTAAACTACGTCGAGTTTTCTCGTCACCCATACCGCAATGTTTGAAAACAAAAGTTTTCAATCAGTGCGTCCTACCCGTCATGACATACGGAGCCGAAACGTGGACACTCACAGTACGGCTGGTCCACCAGTTTAAAGTCGCTCAGCGAGCTATGGAACGAGCTATGCTCGGGGTTTCTCTGAAGGATAAAATCCGTAACGAGTTTATCCGACATAGAACTAAAGTTGTCGACATAGCTCAGATAATTAGCAAGCTGAAGTGGCAGTGGGCTGGCCATATCTGCCGAAGAACCGATAACCGTTGGGGTAAACGAGTTCTTGAGTGGAGACCACGGCTCGGCAAACGTAGTGTAGGACGCCCTCCGGCCAGGTGGGGTGACGATCTGCGAAAGGCTGCTGGTAGAAGCTGGATGCGTCGAGCTCAGGACAGGGCGCAATGGCGCTCATTAGGGGAGGCCTATGTCCAGCAGTGGACTGCTATAGGCTGATGATGATGATGATGATGATGATTCAAACTAACAAGGGGTCATACTTTGGGTCGTTTGCAACAAAAAATTGCGACCAAAGACTGACAACTTCTCAAAAAACTACTGGTCTCTCATTAACAAGACAAGCGGGAAAAATGCGTCACGATGTTTATTGTTTTGTGGCCAATGAAGGTAAGGAAGGAGTTACAAATTTGAAGCAAGTACAACAACGAACAGCTTTAGCTACAAAAACCTAATTTAACGTAATAATGAAGGGGCTAAGATAATATCTGATTTGTTATTCGTAATATCTTTTAATAACTTCGTAATCCTATTGGGCTGTTTAACATATATTACGTGTATTATTTTCTACCACCAGCGCGATACCAGCGCGAATCACCCCCGTCATGTCGCCTGCCATAGCTAAACTTTCATACCGGTACCTGTACCTATCTTTTGATTCCGATGCCTTAGATGTTTGATTTTATCACAGCTCCAATGGATTACAGACCTGACTGAGTACTTATTTGATATTCATTTCAATTTGATACCTCCCCGCGTTCATGAGAAAAATGGTCTCCAGGCAGACAACGAAGTGATCTGATAAGGGTTACCTTTTTTGGAAAAAAAGATTACCAAAAAATACCATATTTTCATCCACAGACGCCATAAATAAAAATAACACAAAATTTTCGCCGATTGGCCATATAAAAAAAAATCCTTCAATGTTGACGAAATTACGTGTAAAATTGGAATTTTCAAAAAATCATATCTCAAAAACTATTTGTTTCCGCACTACGCCATTTTATATTTAGGCTTCCTAGGTATAGACCTATCTGTGACAAAAGTTTCAGCCGCCTAGCTCACATCAGTTAATGGAAAGCTGAGCCAAGTTTATGAATCAGTGTACTAAACCGGAATAACCCTTCAATGATGGGCGTCGTACCGGTAAATTCCCATTTAAATAATCAGTAAATTTGTCGCAACGGATCTTTGTCCCTCTGAAGATAAGCTCAGCACATGATCCTAGATCATCATCAACCTATAGCAGCCTTACTGCTGGACGTAGTCTTTCTCTAGGTACGCTCTGAGCCGTCTTAGCCATTTCGGTGCCGCCACTGAGCCGTGTTAACCAATTGGGTGGTAATGTCCTTAATTGCCATGCTGGGCATGCGGGTTGGCGATCGCAGGGGCAGTTTGTCGCGCCGCTCACGCTGCTGCCCATCAGTGGTCAGGCCATTTAACTGTACCGGTAGGAAGGGCTATACCGACATCAACCAGTCGTCAGAGCCTCGTTAGTTAAAGCAGGATGTACCGCATGCAGGTGAGGTTGACTTTAAGAGCAAAGGTGGTAGTTACTCCCTGACATCCCCTTCTTAGATCAATCCAACCCAAAAATAGGAACTACATAGCTACTTGCAGTCAACTTTAGACAAACATAATAGATAAATTTATGTTGTGAGTAGTGTAAGTATTAATAAAACTAAACCTTACCGTAAGTCTTCCAAGTTTAACAACAGGAAATCTAATAGTGGCTTTTGTAGGGTCTGATTTTTCTTGAACAGGTGCATAAGGTGCCCCCATGGACGGCTGAGGCACTTGCGGTTCCTGCCGTAACGGGGAGGGCGCGACACTGGCTTGGGCTGGAGACTGACCCGTCATGACATTACCACCATCTGAAAGACATGAAAACAGTTAAAAGTTTATAACAATAACATAGACATGTGCTTCAGTGGGTGTAATGGATTCTAAGGGTTGTGTACTGGGTTCGAACTTCCATCTTTGGAACTCAAGTCAACCTCACCTGCAAGTGGAGCACCCTGCTACATAACAACCTGCGGCATAGCGCAGCCTAACATTGGCACAGCTAAATCCTAGTAGCAGCGTCGGCGGAGCTAGAAGCTGTACCCTGCATGGCCAGCGTGAGGATTATGGGCATATCCCCTTCTTATAGGGGAGGCCTATGTCCAGCTGAGGACTGAATAGAATGGTTATGTGCTTCTTGAAAAAGTATCACAATTATATACAACATACCTTGTTCAAAAGTCTTTTCCTGAGATTGCATTGTCATTGGTTGATCCGTTTGGTTTGATGGGGACATGGCAAGGGGATCTCTATCCTCTAAATTAGTGTCAAAACTTCTATTATCTTGTACCAAGCTATTGTAGAATCCTCCATTTTGTGAATTTGGGCATGTTGTATTTGCAAGTGGGCTTGTGTAGACATTAGAGGTATTTGCACTGTTCCAAATGGGAGAAACATTGTTCTGAGCAGAGATGTTGACTTGACTGCCAGGTCTGGCCTGGGAGGGTGGCGAACCCATGTTCACATGAGGTGAAGACTGAGATGGTGGAGCAAGTAACTGTTGGTTTGGAATGGATGCTGATTGGGCAGCTGTTCCAACCGGTGATGGGCTTGATGGAACAGCGTTGTGCGAGTAACTGTATGAAGGTGCAGGTGATACTCCATTAAACTTTGCAGTGCTCAAATGGTTGCCATAATACGTCCTTTGCTGTTGGTCAAACACATTGGGATTCACATTCAAAATCGCTTTCAGCAGTTCAGGAGTAGGCGGTTGTGGGGCTGGACTCACAGCATTGGGTATGGTCTCATCTTTCAAATCGCTGAAATAAATTATTATCCATAGATTAAATATTAATGAAGATGCTGATGCCAAACATTTAATAAGCCCAAAATAATAAAAATAACTAAATAAAATCCTCACATGTGTTGAACTGATGTTTGCATAAGAGATTGAAGCAGTAGGGTCACCAAGCTGTCATCACGCGTTGCAAGAAGTATAGCAGCCTCCTCAGCAACACGCGGGTGAAACAGTTGTGACTTGTTATTTAATGTGGATGGTAAAGGTGTTGGTAGGGGTAACACTGGTAACACTGAAGAAAAATAAATGGGTACATTATAAATAAAACAAATAATACTTTTAAAATAAATACTTTTTAAGCTGTACAACAATCTGGGTTTTGGTATAAGTCACAAATGTTTGAGTTACTGGAATTTTGATGATATCATCATCAGCCTATAGCAGTCCACTGATGAACATAGGTCACACCTATGAGCGCCATAGCGCCCTGTCCTGAGCTTGACGCATCCAGCTTTTACCAGTAGACTTTTGCAGATTGTTACTCCACCTGGCCAGAGGCCATCCTACACTACCTTCGCCAAGGGCAAGGTCTCCACTCAAGAACTTATTTACCCCAACAGTTATCGGTTGAGATTTTTTTATTTTGATGTTTACCAAAAATCCAGAAGAGTTTGTGTGTGCATAATTATTATGTTTAAGGTATGACATGACTATACATGTCAAACCTCCCTCTCGCTTGCACTATTCAACATTTTTGAAGATATAAAATCACTGACTATAGTTATGCATAATAGCAAACCTTCACATTCTAGAGAATAACAATTCAAAGGTTCAGCAATAATATCATTTTGATTCTATCACGTTTTCTTACCAAAAAACTTGTTCCAATGTGATCAATTTTGGTACAAATTTTTTGGTAGGAAAACGTGTTGGGTTCAAAATGATACCTTTGTATTGTTATTTTCTAGGCTGTGAAGGTTTGCTATTTTGCTTAATAACTACATTCAGTGATTTTATATCTTCAAAAATGTTGAATAGTGCGAGCAAGAGGGAGGTTTGACATATATTGTCACTTTAAAGGAAGCAGTGAAAAGTAGATATTTATGACACTTATGAATGATGCTACATTAGGTACATTTCCTTGGAAAGCCAGAGTGGTGCTAGTTGTATTATAATATATGTATACAATTTAAATTACAAATAAATGATCAGTTTGGTTGTGTTGAATCAAGTTTAAAAAATATAGCACAATTATTTTTGAGATCCTGTGACACTTTAAAATAATCTAAAAAAAAATGGCACTAAATCAAAACGCAATCCTCACTATTTATTTTTGGGTATTTCAGTGAAGGTTATGAAAGGTTTCCTATTTAGGCCATGGATTTTGAACTGCTATGTAATGCTATGGAGTAGTTTCATATATTTTGTAATACATGGCATACACTTGAAGCTAAAGACGGAAAGTAAACAAATAAATGTACAAATTATAATTCAGTATTTCCTGCAGATCTGTATGAAAATGTTTCTCGAGAACACTGTGTTGCATTTTTTTATGATATTGGGGTTTATTTTAGGCTATACTATTATTACTGATTACATGGCTTTCATTTTACTGCGTCCATGAAGACCTATTGTGATTGCCACTTTTATTTTACGCAAAGCAGTAGGGCTCTATACTGAGATTTACTGCTGACAGAAACAATAGGGCCTTTTTAGGTGGGAATTCTCACAGCTCCTAATTACCAGTTGATTTAGTCCAGACTAAACCTGAATTTGCTAGGCAATAATATGATAATAAGTTTAATTAGACAATATTCTCGTTGAATCACATACAAACAACAGCCATCAAAAGTAGGTCTATGTCTATGATACTTACAGTCTGTGAGGCTGGCTACACCTGCTAATGTTGTAATTGGGACACTTGGTATGTCTCTCTCATTCATCTTGATGTTTTCACTTTATTTTGCCAGGTGCAATATTCCGTTCCTAGAAGTAAAAAGAAAGTATTTTCCTGCTTGCTTGCTTCAGCAATGAGCAACAAACAATTTGTTGGCAGTTTCACAATTCACACACGTAACACATTAGCATGGTGCAGCACTTTATCATGATTCTATCACTATAATTGTATTAGATATATCTTCTTTTGGTGTTAGCAATATTCCAAACACTGTTGTGTAAATGGGGCAGCCGTCAATTTGATGCTTTGTTGTGCGTTGTGCATCAAAACGAAGGTCAGCGCATCTGTACGACACTCCCTCAATAAACTGATGTAATTTAGATTAACGCTACGTGATATTCATTTAGAATAATTCACAAATACTCACTGAAACATTATGTTTTTCTTTTAGTTTATCCAGGACAAAATAAACTCATTCCCAACATTTAGCTCAGAAATCAAGAAAGTGTTGCCAAATGTTTGAAATTATCACCACATGACGCCATTATTTGTGTTTTTTTTAGCACAGATTCACAATCATAATAAGTTTTTATGGGGCGTTCACACTCACTCATGTGTATATTCTTCTTTTTATTTATGGCCTCTGTGGTATAATGTTATCCGTTAAAAAATTATTTCCCCCAGCAAAACCGACACAGATAAACAGTAGGTTAGGGGGTATTTTTGAGTAGTCATAGGTCGGAGGTTTCCCTACCTTAGTACTCCCACATCCCCCCGTCTATCGATATTGTGTTTTGGCGTTTATTTTTTCCATACTTAACCTCAACCTTAATTTTTTTCTCGGAAACTATAGGTATTCCGCAATCCCCCTTTTAAGGGGAGGGTCCTCCAAAGCGATGCCATTTTCATCCTAATTACCGAAAAACCTTGAGAGTATTTCGAGAAAACCGACAAAGACAATATTTTTATTTTTATATTTTAATCTTGCAAGCGTTGTACTTTCTTTATTTTCTATACGAAAATTTTCCATTGATCGTCGTACGACATTGATTTAGAAGCTATTTATTTATATTATATTTTCTCTCTTCCTCTTTTTTTTTCATAGGATAAGTTAAAAATATGAATATGAATAATTTATTTCATAAAACTTATAGGTACTAATACATAGTGCTTATGCTCAAAAAAAAAAGTCAAAATTCATTTATTCAGTAGGAACTGTATAGTACACTTTGAAACGTCATTTTTTTTAATTTACCACCAATTCGTAACGTGACCAAACAGAAAAGAATTGGCAAGAAACTCTGCTTGGCTTATATTTTTTTAACGTCATTGTACTTAATATCTATTACATTGTTTTTGATGGAGTTGGAGGCAGTTTCATCCCAAGCTTTTTTGTCATCTAAATAATCAGATATTTTATAATAAGCTTTATTACATAGATTACGTTTAACAACATTTTTGAATTTATTTACAGATAGATTAATCACATCATTTGGGATTTTGTTAAAAAATCGTACAGACATCCCTTTAAAAGATTGACTAACTTTATGGAGCCTTACAGTGGGAACAGCTAGTTTATCTTTATTTCTAGTGTTAACATTATGACAGTCGCTATTTTTCTTGAACATGTTAATATGTTTTCGGACATACATTAAGTTTTCATATATATATTGGCACGGCACTGTCATAACATTTATTTCTTTAAACTTAGTTCTAAGTGATTCTCTGGGGCCCATATTATAAATTGCACGAACAGCCCTCTTCTGCAACACAAATATGGTGTTGATATCTGCAGCATTCCCCCACAACAAAATGCCGTACGACATAATGCTATGGAAGTAGCTGAAATAAACTAGTCTAGCCGTTTCTACGTCAGTAAGTTGACGGATTCTTTTGACTGCGTATGCTGCAGAACTGAGTCTGTTCGACAACCCATCTATGTGAGCGCCCCATTGAAGCTTATTATCTAAAGTTATGCCTAAAAATACAGTACTGTCCACAAGATTTAGATCTTCATCTTTTATTTTAATGTTAGGTTTAACTTGTTTAACATTTGGTAATATAAATCTCATACATTTTGTTTTAGTTTCGTTCAGTAATAAATTATTTACATCGAACCAGTTAACAACTTTCACTATTGCATTGTTCACGTCGTCAAAATTGGTCTGCCGTCGCTTTAATTTAAATAAAAGTGACGTGTCATCCGCGAACAATACAATTTCGTGGTTGTCTCTCACAAGTTGAGGTAGGTCGTTGATGTAAATTAAAAATAAAAATGGTCCTAGTATTGACCCTTGCGGAACACCCATCTTTACTACAGATCCTGGAGAACATTTTCCATTTACGTCTACTTTCTGTATTCTGTCAGATAGGTAAGAAGTGAGAAGGGCTAAAGCCATACCCCTGACGCCATAAAAACCCCTAATAAAAACGATGTCGTGAGATGAGATACAGTTTGTATGATGGGAGTGCTCACTTATAAAAAAGCTGTCAACTGTCAAGGCCCTTGTAGTTTTCTACTCTGTGGTTGGCGCAGCAGCAGGTTTTCTTCAAACGCTCTTGCTTGATACTTTTCCGAGAATTTAGTTAGGGCATCGAGGATTCCCTCTCTACCCTGGATTCAACACGCAGAGGGCGACTACCTCTGGGTCATTTGGTAGTTGCTTATGTCAATATCAGAGGTGTTGTACATTGATGGTCCTTGTAGGCTACCCTATGTATATTCTACTTTCTTCCTTCTTCAATTATCCGTAATGGCTTAGGCTATTAAGGGTGGGTTAACATAGAGAGTAGGATGCTTAATTATTTAGAGTGGGTAAAAGAGAAAAGTGAAATTACAGACAGTACAAAAAAAGGAATAAAGTGAACTAAGTATACACTCTTTGCGCACACACCTAAATGTCATACATATTCAAGTATACATAATACATAAATAAATGCTTAGGTACACAAAGTATAGACCACAAGCCACAACATAGTTTCGTCTTCTCTGCCTCCGTCCTTATGTGGTTGGCGAAAAGGGCGAATGGCGAAAAGATATCAAACGGAGCGTCATTTGTCATTTTTCTCATTAACGGAGCAAATATTGCACATCCTGATTTTGTACAGCCTGATTAACTATGTACACGATTGCCTATTTTTTATTTATTTATACTTTATTGCACATTAAATGTAACAAAAGGTGGGCTTAATGCTACAAGCATTTTCTATCTTAAAACTACAACTGTATATCAAACAATTTTATAAATAAACTACATATAAAATTACATACACCTAGGTACATCAATAATTATAATATACAAATAATATTTATAAAATACTTACATAACAAAATATATAATTTTATTTTGTATATAAAATAGTAGGTACAAAAATAGGAAATATTAAAATATTTATTACAATAAATATGATCAGAAATTGTGACCTAGAAAGACCTACTGTGACTATTATGACTTGTCATATGATTAGGATTGCTAAGTATATAACATTTTAAGGTAATGCTCTCGGGTTTATCTTTTGAAACATTCCTTTGACTCTTTTATTCTAATATCGAAAGAAAGATCGTTCCAAAGCCGGACAGATTCAACTGAGAAAGAGTTGCCTCGGAAGCAGGTGCTATGCTCAGGAATGTCAAGTAAGAGATTGTCGGATGACCTAAGTAGTTTGTCATGTGTGTGTGTCTGACCGAAATTTAATACGATCTTTCAAATAGATAGTAGCGAAAGGATCTTTAAGTACTGAGAAAAGAATACATAGGATTCGAAGTTGTCTACGCTGCCCAATAGGCAGCCATTTGAGTTTGGACGATCCAGCTTGATTAAGAAGTTCTTCAGTAAGATCAAGAAAAGCCACATCAGCGACAAAAATGCATCTATGTTATATTTATAATTACTTATACCACCATCGCAATATCACATCTCACTCGCGTTTTTGGTCGTTAGCGCGGTGACCAATGAGCGGTGTTTGAGCCAGCGCGGTGACCAATGAGTGGTGTTTGAGCCAGTGATTGAAAAGATCGAGTTCCAAATGAAACATTTACCGACGCACGCAACTGTTCCGAATCATTTGAAACACATTGATGTTCCGGATCACTGAGTCGGTTCTATAAGGAGCTACACACATCTAAAATAGTATGTACTGTTCCCAAGATAGGAAAATTACTTTCAATGCGAGTGAAGCCGCGGGCAAAAGCTAGTAGCTTATATATAAATGTGGTGATCAGGATCTGATGATGAGGCAGGAAAGAGAAATTATCATTATCTGGATGTTTTTTTGAAAATACCCATTGCAAATATATAAAACGGATTATTTTGTCATATTTCGTACTATTTTGAGCACGTTTTTGAATCTTTTTCTGTTTGTTTGACTGCCGGCAACACTGATTTTGAGACCTTTTGATTTGACTTTTGTTTTGTTGTTTTACTTGTTTTGTTTGAAAATTTTAGGGAGCCAATATTGCACGGCCTGATTATTCACAGCCTGATTATCCAGGCTGTACATGTTAGCACGTGCTGATTTTTCACACCCATGGAGTGCACAGCCTGATCATCCGTGTACACACCATAGACAAGACTTATGCTTCGTTTACAGTACTTACCCGAGGTGCCAAGAATAGATTAGGACAGTAATAGGTAATACAAGGCACCCGGGCTTGAGTAGATTAGGTTCTAAAAAAGTGGCATCGGGGTGCTCAGCGTCAGTAGTCTTGTGGTCCCTACCCCTTGAGTGTATATAAAAAAGAAGCCAGAAGCTCGCGTGGGAGATCCTGAGTGGAGGTAGTCCGCGAGGACAAGTAGAGCGAAGGGGGAGGTGGCGAGTGAAGCGAGCCGGCGACTTCCGTAGCGGAGCGAAGGACGTGTGGTCAAAGCGACACTTAGGGGTGACCTCGCGAGAGTTCTAGCGAGAGCCGATACCGGAGTCAAATATCAATGTTTATTTACATTTTAGTGATTTGGTTTAGTGATTTATAGTCTATGGACGTTTTTACTTGACGCTTACAAACGAGCGATGGCTGCCAAAAAAATCGACCAATCAGAAGCCATGTACATGAATAATCAGGCTGTGATTAATCAGGCCGTACACAATCGTCACGTGTTGATTTTTCACAGACAGTTTTTGGAGGACTTTTTGCTTTGCTATGTTTGTACATGGATGATCGGGCTGTTCATAATCAGGCCGTGCAATAACAGGACCCAAAATTTAATTCTCTTTTCTTTGTTTTATTCTTCTCTTCATTCGGGAATGTAATTTGTATTCTTCATTGCAATCAATCTCAAATTCTCTACCAAGTAACATCGTGATGATAATTCTTGAATTTCCCTGATCTCAACTCAAACATAATCACTTCTGTAAGTAATTAGAGGCATGAAAACCAGTTTGATTTGCAAAACTTAGGATTCTTTCAGTTGTTTGTGTGATAGATGTCTAGAATTTTTTAGTTTTTTTTAAGTATTTAGCTACGGTGATAACAAGTTTGTGATAAGCAACTGATAACCAATCGAACCGTACCAATATAACCTTCTAAAGTGCTCGGATTTTGTGTAACCCACCTTTTTTATCTTGTTGTTTTTATGTTTAATAAATAAATACTTACACCTTTTTATAAATACTTATTTATATTTTAAAAAGGCGTAAGTTTGTAAAACAGATTGAAGATATTTGGCTCAACTTTTTTTTATGTACTTATTGCTTTCATTTCAGAATTCAGAGCCTTCGTCTGCATAGAATTACAAAATGAGGCCCCATTATAACATAGATGCTTCATGGTACATGAAATATGTTGGTTTCCCTATGACATTTGCACTTACAATGTATGGGCTCTTAAACCACCTATCTCGCAGAAAGCAAAGGGCGGACTTAAAAGGAAAGGTGAGCTCAATGCAAGGTGGTGATTTGTATTGTCTTATAGGGGTGATTGGCTTGCGAGTAAGTTTGCAAACTTGTGGCTTGATGACCATTTTTGCTGGTGTATCTACAGAGACAACAGAGGTTTTAAAGTATTCATACTTACGGAACTATGAATACTTTAAAACCGCTGAGTAAGTAGTAAGCCAACATCCCAATACAGTGTGAGCAGCTTCAAGTGTGTCATTGACATCTAGCCGAGTAAATTTGCGATCTAAAAAACAGCATACTTAAAGTCCATAACCCCTTCTAGAGGTTTATTTATTTGTATGCTGATGAAATATACATTTTTCTAGGTGGTGGTCATAACAGGGGCTAGTTCAGGCATTGGAGAGGCACTGGCTCATGTCTTTTATGAATCAGGATGCAAAGTTGTCCTGGCAGCACGCAGGAAAACAGAATTAGAGAGGGTCAAGCAGGACCTTATCTCAATGTCATTAGTAAGTTGATCAGCAAATTAATTATTGTTCATAATACCTTGTAGGTACAAAAAATTGCTGTTGTTTGTCTTGATATTTTATACCAATAATTGCGGCCATATATCCTAACAATAACCGTTAGTGTAAACAAGTTCTTGATTGGAGAGAGACTGCTGCTTGGCAAACATAGTCTAGCTGTAGCCCTTCAGCCAGGTGAAGTGACAATCGCAAAAGGCTGCTGGTAGAAACTAGATGCCTCGAGCTCAGGACAGGGCGCAAAGGCGCTCATTCACGGAGGCCTATGTCCAGCAGTTGACAGGAGTGCTATAGGCTGATGATTATATTAACCTTATTTGTATGTACACATTGTCAGAGGAAGAAAAAAGTACTGTTCCCAAGGGATAAAAACATAACTTTTAATGCCAGTGAAGTCCCAATCATAAGCATGTAACACATAAATGAATGTTAATAGCATCATATAATGGCGATGGTAATAGGTGATTACCTATCTGTTTATTTGACCTTACCTACCCAGGCATTTGAAACACAAATAAAATGCATAACTACAGTATTTGTATTTACAGCCTGTTGCTACTCAAGAGCCAGTTGTTTTAGAGCTGAATCTGTCGGATTATGAATATTTGGATGTTTTTGTACAAAAAGTTTATGATCAATGTGGTGACATTGACATTCTTGTTAACAATGGTGGGATCTCCTATCGAGGTGCCATACTGGAAACTAAACTTCAAGTAGACAAAGAAGTTATGACAGTGAACTATTTTGGATCAGTTTCATTGACAAAAGGTAATTATTTCTTGCTAGCTTCTGCCCGTGACTTCGCTTGCGTGGTACCGGCATAAGCCTTTGTGTTAATCCAGGTCACAAACAAAACAAAATGGGGTTCCAAGTTTCATCAAAATCTGTTTAGTTGTTACGGAGTTGTGGGAACAAACCACAGACCTGAACAAACATTTATACTTGCACACACACAAACTTTCGCATTTATAGTATTACTGTGGGACTTTGGATAGCTTAGGATATAAATTTTATTTCAAAATAATTGCCAATTATTTAATCAACTGGTTCATTAAATGAATGTTGATATGGAAGGTAATTTTTAGGGTTAAATTTTTAAAATAAGGTTTTTCCTTACTTCCTTGAGAAAAAAATGGAACTCTTATTAAATGATTACTTTGTTGTACATCTGTCTGTCTGTCAAGATCTTTGTATCTGAAACAGCTTAGTATCATATCAACTTGAAATTCATACAAAATCTTCAGGTCTGTGAGAATATGGTTCTGTAAAAAAATCTAAGAAGTATTCTCCAAAATATATTTTAAAAAGTATTTTTGTTATAATTTTCTACTTTTACGAACCAGTAACGCCATCTAACGAATATGAGCAAAAATAACTTAGTTAACTTTACAAAAATTCTTAAAATTTGTTTTTCAGCTGTACTGCCAAGAATGGTAATGAGAAAAAGCGGTCACATTGTATTCATAAGTTCAGTGCAGGGCCTCATAGCCATACCTGACCGTGCTGCTTATGCTGCATCAAAACATGCACTGCAAGCTTTTGGTGATTCTCTGAGAGCAGAAATGTATCAGCACAATATCAATGTTACTGTGGTCAGTCCAGGGTATATCAGAACAAACATTTCACTTAATGCCCTTACTGGTTCTGGGAGTCATCATGGAGGTAAGTACAATTCATACTACAGCACATTAATTCAGAGATGAAATAACATGTTGTGTTTCATCTCTGAATGAATGAGCATGTTGTAAAAATAATATTATCTTCTTTTCAACACTAGAAAAATAATTTTTGTGCTTATAGAGCACAAAATTAATTAACCCTTGGAATGTTTGTTGGTTGGTAGCAATAGGTATTGGTTTTTACTTTTTGCTAAAGTTTCTGTTGTTAATTTTCTAACTTTAATTGATAGCTCTAAAATTTTTGCGATTTCCGGTGATAAGTGCTAAAGTATAAAAACCTGGAAATAAGTGTTCGATTCCCGCCGCGAGAAAATGTTTGCATTATCTTCAGATACTTGTTGCAGGTCTGGGTGCTTTCTTTGTATATGTATATATTTACAAAAAATGTATAGTATATCAGTCATGTGGATATGTGTGATCCAGCATTATAAATTTTTCATTTTTTCAGTGATGGATTCCAGCACTGCAGCTGGATTTACACCCGAATATACAGCAAGCAAGATACTTGATGCCATAGTTGATAAAAAGAATGAATTGGTTCTGAGCCAGTTTTTACCTAGTCTTGCAATATTTCTAAGACATGCTGCTCCAAGTTTATACTTCTGGTTTATGTATAAGAGAGCTAACAAAACATCAGTTGAACAAACTCAAAAGTAAATTATCGGTATGATTGATTGGGAAGCTACAGAGGCACGATCATGTAGACTAGTGAAAAAGTATTTGCATTGTAGATGTAAAATTTTGGCCGCCTATGAGAAACAAAAATTCAAAATAACTTCGCCTCAATTTTTCGTTTCGCTTACGATATTATTAGTTGAAATATTCATGATTGCCCTACTGTACACACATCAATCTCGAAATTGTATCTTGTCTCCTCCTGGAGTTGAGTTAGGCTTTAAATCTGCATTTCTTCTCATATTATTTTTTATGAAAAGATTTAGCTGTCGATGTGAATTCAAAATGTACTATTGCTACTGAAGTTTTAGGTATAGACATACCTGTTAGTAAGTACCTAGTCTATAGGTGTTTTCACAACTGTAATAATAAGATGCTGTTCCTGATAAGAAAGATATGAAGATAAGTAATGATTGTCTCAATGTTTTATGCCTGTAAAATAAGCTTATAACAAAATGTTCTGCTATCAATTAGTCTGCCTAGAATATTATAATAAAAACATTTTTAATACATATTATTTTTATTATATTGCATGAGCAGTGACTATTCAATCTTGAAAGTCACTGGTAACAGCTATAATTATAACAGAATATTCTACAGCTATCACTATCACACTTGATTAAACTCAAAAGCTCCTTATAACAAAATATCTTTTGTACAAGTTTTTTTAACTAATTCTACTATAATAACATTTTTACATAGACTTTCCTACAGGAAAATTATAATTACATACTTTGACTCTTAGATATAAAAACAAGTAATTGAAGTCTAAAAGCTTCACTACTTCATCATGCAAAAATAATGTTCCTCTGCCCAATTTTAGCACAGTGTGAATGAAGCTGCATTTATTTAAAGAATTTATAAACTCTCCATAAACAAATAGCGGCAGCTGCAAAAGAGACGGTGTTATGGAGTATTACTTTTCTTTTATTGTCTGTATGAACAAGTACAACAGGCGAAGCAGATGTGAGGTCACTCAACATTGGCAAAGTCGATAGATGTCGGCGATTTTTTTCTTCTTGATATTTACAACATGGGTCCCATTGCCACGACAGTGTGTAACATCCAGCACATAAAACAGATACTATTCCAAATGGAGTGCAAGCCAATGAGCTCCATGCTATGCCTAAAACAGAAAAAGTAATTACTTTACAGCTGAATTGTAGTACATATATCAACACAAAGACTGAGGTTTAGATCGCTTCTTCGCTGGTTAGGTAGTTCAACTGTTATTTTAGGGCAAAGTGCAAAGGCCTGATAGCCAATATTAAACCCCATGAATTTTCTAGACAAAGAACCTTGGGAATGCTAAACTGGCTACAATTTATTGAACAAACAGTTAGTAGTTTATGCAAGTAAATAAAGGATATAAGAACATTGGCAGAATTAAGGTTTACCTGAAGCCACGCTGCAGAGTCCACTGTATACAGACACCTTATGCAATAGGTTTCCTACATATATCCATCGAGCTGTTTCTTCACCCAGAGGCTCTGGCTCTATTACAATAACGCTTACACCGGCCTCAAGTGCTCTTTCCAATTCCATTTCAAATTTAATGTGAGCATTTTCACTATCGTAAACTTCTCTTATAATTGCTACACTGGATGGCTTTAAATCACTGTAAGGGAAATACAAATACGTTAGATATTATAGAATTCACGGATCTATTTTTACTACCCAAATAACTAAAATTTTTGGAAAATTTTGTTCTCTTGTATTTACAAACCTGTCACTTTCGTCACCCGCCATCTTACCTATAGACAATATAGAACAATAAAATGTCAGCGGAGAACTGTTTTTGGCACTTCGGTCATTCATTCAATCATAGATAATAGTGGTGCCTCGTTCAAACGTTAAGTCTTGGTTGTACGTGGTCAAAGTGGATAAACAAACAAGGTCATGTCAACGATTCATGGTAGAAAACAAGCGTGAATATGGCTGGCTCACTTTACCACTTGATTATTATGTATTGATGTGCTCTCCCAAGAAGAACCGACAACCGTTGGGGCAAACGAGTTCTTGAGTGGAGACCGCGGCTCGGCAAACATAGTGTAGGACGCCCTCCGGCCAGGTGGAGTGACGATTTGCGTAAGGCTGCTGGTAGAAGCTGGATGCATTGAGCTCAGAACAGGGCGCAATGACGCTCATTAGGGGAGGCCTATGTCCACAAGTGGACTGCTATAGGCTGATGATGATGATGTGCTCTCCCGTAATAAAGGGGGGATATGACCATAATCCCTAAGCTGGGCATGGGGGTTGGGGATCGCAGGGCACAACGTCTCGCACCACCGACGCTATGTCCAGCAGTGGACTGATCAGTGTTCTCGAACGTCAAAGTGCGATATCGGTTGAGCTGTTCACTAAATTCGGTATATTTGTACCCAAAATCGGTATATGACAAAAAATATCACAATATTCAATCAAATTCGTTTAAAACCGAATGTGCTTGTGAAGAATTAAGTTTCTTTAGAACGTCTTTCCCTGATTTAATGTTATTTCAACTCTTACAATAAGCATATCGTACGCCTTTACGACTATCTTGCAGTCAGCCTGAAAAGTTAGTTAAGCAATTTTTTTTTAAATACTGTTGGAATTTTATTCTTTTTGCACTCGCGCTTGTACACAATTCCTCGTTAGACGACATATTTTTAACTTATTTGTTATTCAGTATTCAGTGTTCAGTTTATTTATTGCAGCATAAGACTTAGTAACTATAACAGTGTTCAGTTCTATGCATCCTGTTTAAAGGATGTAGCAAAACTTAACCTAAATATAAGGTATCTAGGTTCTTAAAGTACCTACCTACCTACAACATATAGTACAATTTGAATTACATAAAGTATAAACATATAGGTACCTAATTAGAAAAACACTTATACTATATAAATATCCATTTAAAGCTTAACATACAGGAACATATTATTATTATTTATACAGGAACATAATTTTGTAAAATATTTACTTACTAAGTTAATCTGAAATTTCTATACTTAGGTGAAATACAATATTACTTTAATAGCCTTCAAAATAATTGTATGTTTGTTTTTAGCCAATAGGTAAACAAATAAGACTGTAAAATTGTTTATGGATAAAATGAAATCAAATGAAATATTTTTTAAGATATTTAGAAAGCAGTAAGTACCTATCTATAAAATTTCTTTTTTGGCTTGCGATTGAATAGTTATATTATATGGTAATGTGGTATTGTTTGGATGTGGCGTTTCGTATATCTGGTTTGCTTTGGTCATTTTTGGTTTATTGGTGTCATTATCCATTGATCTTCTCTATCTTGAATAACCCCAATCAATTATATTAATATTATATATTTTCGATATTAAGATTAGGAAACTTTCTCTTCGAAGTTAAGAAAATTAATGAAAAATTAAATACCAATTTCTGTTTCTATAGTGAATGGCAGTGAGTTCCCGAGTGGGAAGCCCCTGATTTCCTTGAATAAGTACTGTGCTGCCTAAAATTTATGGAACGTTCTTATTTACTATTGAGGGATTTCCCGTAACATAAACCATAAATGAAAAGGGCTGCCAACTTAAAAGTGTACAATCGGTAGAAAAATTGGTTTAATGAACACGTATTCTCTGAAATCGTGGAAAAATCGTTGCATTTCGGTATTTCGGTAGGACAGAGCCCATATCGGTAGAAATACCGAAAAATCGGTAGGTTCGAGAATACTGGGACTGATATAGGCTGGTGTGTGTGTGTGTGTGTGTGTGTGTGTGTGTGAGATGTGCTCCCGGCCTAGACAGAGAAAGCTATAGACGACGAGATAATTCTTCTCATTCTTTCAAGAAAGAGAACTACTTATGCGTGCTTCATGCAAATAAGGGAGACCGCACTATAGATTTGCTGTCCCTTATTGCGTGCCGGTTTTTTCGTTGTTTAGCGCAACATTGCGCTAAACAAACTTTGGCAGCTAGCAGCAGTTTCGGAAGATTTTGTGAAAAACTTGCTTGAAACTAAATTATTACCTGGAAAAATTATGTTTCATCTATTGTAAATCAATAATAACAAATGAATGTTATGGATTTCTCTATCAAAATGGATCGGTGTAGTGTATTTTGGTGCAAAAGTGGCAGTGATCAAAACATTCCGGATTTGTCTTTTCAAGCGTAAGTATCGTACTTTTGACGAGGTATTTATTCAAAAATGGATTATTAACTAGACTTCCACAATAAATAACAACATTTAGAGCAGAATTCTGTAAGAAAATAAGCCAAAAAGTGAAATTCAATTTTGTTTTGTTTTGTTTGGTGTTGCCGGCATTTGAAATGAATTTTGCCCACTGCACATTAATTTTTGGCTCAACTTTCATTTATTTGTAGTGAGCTAGGCGGCTGGAACTTTTGTCACAGATAGGTCTATATCTAGGAAGCCTAAATCTAAAATGGCGTAGTGCGGAACCAAATAGTTTTTGAGATATGATTATTTGAAAATTCATCTTCTTTTTATTTATGGCCTCTGTGGTATTTTTTGGTGATTCGACATTGACAATGATATTTCTCGTTGTTAATGTAATACGTTGAATAGACAGTCGGTTATTAGATTTTTTTCAAACCACCTGGAAATCCTTGTCGCAGCAGTAGGTTCTAGGACACCCCAACTTGAGTAGCAATATCACAGAACTGACGCAGATCACCCCGATGCCACGTAGTCTTGTGGTCCCTATGCGTAGATTGGATATAAAAAATGTGGAACCAGAAATTCCCGTGGAAGATCCTGAGTGGAGCTAGCCCGCGAGGACGAGTGGACGAAGCGACACTCAGGGCCGACGAGGTCAAATACCCGAATCAAATATCCATTTTTATGATTTGAAACTGTTTTTAAACTGATCATAGGTCATAGGTCCGTAGTGTTCCGGTAGTGTGTTTTGGCGTATATTGTTTAATTTTTTTTCTCTCGTTAACCTCAAAACGTAATTCATTTTTTCTCGGAAACTGTGAGTTTCCCCCTTTTAGAGGGAGGGTCCTCACTCCCTCCCTGCCCTTCCCCACCCCATAAGCTATAAGCTATAAGCATATAAAGAAAAGTCGTTTCATTTTTTATTAGAACTTTAAATAATATAATTTCTTTGGTTCATTATTATTTGCATAGCCCAGTTTAAAGATGACGTTTTAATTTCAGGATAAAAAACCAAAGGCCACGTAATTTAATGGATGGTAACTGAAAATACACCTTTATGTCTCCAGTTATGTGAATCTTCCACAGTATGTATAAAAATCTTTAATCTTTAATCTATTTTGATACTGATTTTATCGTTTAAAAGCCATGTGCTATATTTGGTCAACCTTGACAAACCGAAGTTTTAATGAATGTATAGGAAAAAAGACCACGAAAACCAAAGAATTCATTATTTTTATATATGTTGTGCTATTAAATGTTAGGTTATTGTTATTATTATTATTATTATCATACCTACAATGGTAGAATTCGTTCATTTTTGTTTTGGTTTAGAACTGTTTTTTTATTTCAGACTAGAGAACCAGAGGCTACGTTAAATCAACGGATCATTCAGATTTAAAACGGATTCGGGATTCGTCAGTCACAACTGACAGCATTTTTTGACAATACACCTATATGCCCCCAATTATTTAAATCTGCCACAGTAAGTAAGTATCAAAAAGCCTAAGCTATATTTTATCAAAACCGGGTAAGTGAAACCCAAGATACTGCTTGCCTTCTCCGAAGTACCCGCAAATTAAATTAGCTAGTTGTGGGTTCAATTCCCACTGCGGGGCAAATGTTGCATGTTCTGTTTGGGGCTACATGATGTTGTGTGATTACGTCCCGCATTATTTATTTATTTACAATGGACTTTGACTGACAGGAAAGAAATACTTTAATATTAGCTCCATTTTTCAAAAAGTTTTCACTAAGATTTTATACTAGCTTCTGCCCGCGGCTTCGCACGCATGGTACCTGGATAAAAAATAGCCTATAATGTTATTCTTGGTGTAGCTCTACATAATGTGCAATGACAATTTGTTATATAGGTACACCTAGTTAACTACCTACAAAGCCTCGGTCTGCCTACTATATAACCATATTGCTAAATTTACCCTTAGACAGGGTTTATTTGAGATACCTTACCTATAACCTGTAACATAATGCAATTTGACACCATGTAAATAATTTACTCCGGTGATCTTCGCAGATCATCTTGGTTAAGGAACACTTCTCCCGGACACTACTTATATGGGTGATCTGGATGGTATTTAGATCTGAGCGCTTCCGTCCTTCGGAAGGCACGTTAAGATGTTCTTCCCGGCTTTTTCAGTTGTTAGCCATGTCGGAGGCCTTCGGGTGGCCTAAAAATTCCGACATCAGAGTTGGCCACTATTTCATACGAAGAAGAAGAAGACCAATATATTCCATGCCTCAATTCATATGTTTCATCATCATCATCAGCAGCGCCATTAATAGCTTGTTATTTTTCCCAGCCAGAACGATGTACGTGTGTAACTTGTAAAAGAAATAAATTTATTGTATTGTATTGTATTTTGTATCTAAGAAATAAACAATACTCAATACCTTTCGCCTTTATTATATTAGTATAATTGCTAGCCTTTTATGTACGCATTTTCTACAGATTACATTTGTTATGTTTAAATACTGAAATTAATTTTTGATTACTGTTTATAGGGTAAATCACCATCATACACACCTAGAAGGCTGCGAAAAAATTTGCGTTGGACTGCTGAGCTATTAGAAGGTACGCGAAAAACTGCGAGCTCTTGGGGAAAAAAGTTTGTGTTTAATAAAAGAGTAGCGAATTTAGAAAATATGATTGCAGAATCGAAAGCATAATTTTCTAAATGTTGAAGTTTTTGAGAAATAAAAATATATTTCCTATGATTCTATTCTTTTTTGCATGTAGGAATTTTCAAAGCTTATACAAGAAACATAAAGACATGCGTAAACGACAACTTAGGACACAAATAAATAATAGGATATTTTTGCCGTTCTGTAAAAAAATCAATGCAAAAGATATCTTTATTCATGTCCGTTAAAATATTCAATAGTCTCCCCGAAGACATGAAAGATTTGACACTTAGGCTTTTTAAAATAAGACTTCACAAATGGCTTGTAGATAAATGCTTTTATACGATCAAACGAATTTATTAAAACTAAATAATAATTTACTATTTTTATTTCTTCTTTTGAATGGTTAGTTTTCATTTTGACATATATTTATTAAGTAATCTTGATTCTCAACTTAATTATTGTTAATTAAAATTAACCGATATCAATGATAATTAATGCAATGACATATAAACCTATAACAATTTAATATTTGCACGCTTCTGTAAGGAAGTATAAGTATGCGATCCACATAGCCTTTAAGATCCTTTCCTTTGTAATTGCTTGTAATGGCTTGTAGATAAATGCTTTTATACAATCAAACGAATTTATTAAAACGAAATAATAGTTTACTATTTTTATTTCTTCTTTTGAATGGTTAGTTTTCATTTTGACATATATTTATTGAGTAATCTTGATTGTCAACTTAATTATTGTTAAGTAAAATTAACCGATATCAATGATAATTAATGACATATATACATATAACAATTTAATATTTGCACGCTTCTGTAATGAAGTATAAGTATGCGATCCACATAGCCTTTCAGATCCTTTCCTTTGTAATTCTGCTCGCAGTTTTTCGCGTATCTTCTAATAGCTTAGCAGTCCAACGAAAATTTTTTCGCAGCCTTCTAGGTCTCTATGATGGTGATTTACCATACTTTTATGCAATTAAATATAATTTGATTTGAAAATTCTATAGGTGGTGCATTCAATCAAATTTGCTAAACATCCTTCCTTCCCTTACATATTATCAAAAGTCATTATAACTTGTTAGTGAAGCAGATTATAAATGAAAAAAATTTTCGAAAAAAATTAATACTTTACCTGCAGTATAAATTGATAGATTAATCGTTTACCTGCCTGACAATAATTTCTTGTTATATTTGTTTGTCTTTGAATTCCTTGTGCAATATGCAAATATTTTACCCATTATCATCATCAGCCTATAGCAGTCCACTGCTGGACATAGGCCTCCCCTAATGAGCGCCTGAGTTCCTGTCCTGAGCTCGACGCATTCAGCTTCTACCAGCAGCATTTCGCAGATCGTTACCACCTGGCCGGAGGGCGTATTATAAGTATATTTTACCCAAATCTATGGAAATTTTAATTATCTGGCAACCCTGCAGTTGAAATGAGAAAGACAAGGGTGGCCACGCATACTATAAATCTATATATATACTTATATATACTTAATCTATGGCTCCCGGCATATTTAGCCAATTTATGCCCTATTTACATCATTGTATGTGTATGTGCTTACCTACACTTAACGTTTTTACGTATGCTCAATGCATAACGTACAGCAAAGATCTGCCAAAGTACAGCGTAGTATATCTTTACCGGAACCAACTCTGTCATTTTTCAGCCCCCTGTAACTACAGCTTACAGCACGATGCTGGAAATTATGCGGCAAGGACGTGATACGGACTTAACCCCAATTGAAAAATTTCTTGTCTGTTGCTGTAATAGTTTTCAAGATATGCGTCATCAAAAATTCATATTTTGTGAAATCCACTCATTTATGACCATCAAGATCAAAAGAGTGGCAAAATCAAAAGTGATGCATTCACATGCGATCTTTTTATTATTTAATCAAATTCAAAATAATTGAGTAGGTACATCGATGGTAGGTAGGTACCCGGCTTTTTAACTATTAGCTCAGCTTTATTTATTTATTTATTGTTGGAAACACCAACGACAATAATATTTCTTACATTTTTAACAGTAAAATCATCAACAATCAAACTATTAGACAGTGTGACATTGCACATTACATGCGTTTACAAAATATTTTTACGTAAGTTTAAAAATACTAAAGTATTTAGATACCTATGTATGTACTATCTAGCATACAACTTAGCATTGCAGACATAGCAAGAAATTGAGCACATAATAACTAGACGAGATTATATAACTATTGGTTAGTCAATGAAGGTTTTAGTATAATGTTAGTCTACTTCTTGTTGTTGGAGGTTGGAGGTCCATCACAAGCTTTTTTGTCATCTAATTAATCAGATATTTAATAATAAGCCTTATTACAGAGGTTACGTTTAATAACATTTTTGAATTCATTTACAGATAAATTAATCACGTCCTTTGGGATTTTGTTATTGAAACGTACGTTTTGCCCTGTTAATGATTGACTAACTTTATGGAGCCTTACAGTAGGAACAGAAAGTTTATCTTTAGTTCTAGTGTTACCATTATGATAGTCGCTATTTTTTTTGAACAAGTTAATATGTTTTGGGACATACTTACATAAAGTTTTCATATACCTATATATCGACACGGCACTGTCATATCATTTATTTCTTTAAACTTTGTTCTAGGTGATTCTTTGGGGTAGGCCCCAGAGATGAAACTGTCTCCAACTCTCTCAAAAATAATGTAGTGGTTATGAAACTTACCTCCTTTGTAGTAGGTACCTACGCTACGACGTGACTTCGTTTCATCCTAAAAAAATCAACAAATTTTAATTTTAGCCGAACCTTGCCAGAGTGTGTACAAATTATGATTCGAGTATATTTTTAGTTTACAAAGATATTTAATGATTGATTAATTTTATGGCTAATTATTTTATAACACTGGTCACATTCTGGGGTATGCTTTCCACCGAACCTTCAAGGGCAATGGTACTACACATTCGGTATTTTTGTAACTTTTCTGCAAAGCCATCATCTGATACTAGAATGTCTGACTTGGTAGTACACCAGATCTCAGAACATTTTTGTGCGGGAGCATAAGTACTCGACGAAGAATTGGCATAATTTTTGTATTTGATATAAAGGTTTTGTATGGATAAAACTTTCCAATTCAGTTGTGGTTTGGTGTGCCAGAAGTAAGCCAGCTGCATACATTTTGAATAGCTTAAAATCACGGACAACATACCGCTCCCCAACACTACACCACCAATTAGTGTAGTCTTCTGGCAACAACACACGATTTCAGGGGTCCAATTGGGAACCCATAATCAATTATATCCTTTTATTGGGAACGCCATGCACAATGTGCCGCCGATGGTGCAGCACATAGAGGAATGTTTCAGCTCCCCAAGCATTTTCACTCAAGTACCTTGCGTTACTTGATATGTAACGCCCTAGACATCTTCTTTGTGTAACGCCTTTAAATTTAATCATCAATCAGATGGAGCTATATTTCATGGGTCATGCCATGGTCATGTTCCCGGAACCGCGCGACTCGTGCATTGAGGAAAACCTCTACGAGGACTAAGTTACGGGGCTCCCACGAAGGATCTCACCCACTAGTTGAATTGAATTGAAATAATAAGTACCTATCTACCAATGTTCTTGCTCCCCAAGCTGACACAGGCACCGTCATCATGTCATAGCCGCGGAATCCGTAGGTTCGGTATATTTCTTTACTCTTAATCATAGGTGTTGTGTCGCCCACTATTGCCGTTCTAAAATCCGCTTGCCCGTTTAGGAAAAGGTGAATGTTGCAAACAGAGTTCTAAATTAGAAAATAAAAATTACTGTAACTAGCGATAACAGACTTTATGTATTGGAATTAAGGTGTAGAATATTGTTTCCTATTTAGTTCTCTTTAGTCGTTAGTCTTCATGAGCCTACCTACTTTGTGCTGAGCTTAAGATTATGGCACGTGTGGGTGCAAGGTTGACCTTAAGAGGTTCTACCCACAGGTTTTGCTAAACATTTGTATGATTTCCCGATTGCCTACACATCGAAGCTATTATCGCCATAATTTTATGAGTTACATTCATCTATGGAATTTATGTTAAAAGTAAAATAATAATCTACCTATCGTCGTTAATCATTAGGTAAGATAGATAGGTACTTAACTTTCTATTTGTATGTTTGAAGTAAAATTAGAGCAATAGGTGGTTAGCTTATTATTTACAAAGTACTTACACAAGTGTAAGTTTAATGTTTAAATAACACAAATTTCCTATCTTTGTTATTACAAGTGAAATGAGAATAGGCATATATGGTATATAATGGTATCTGCTTACCTAATTGCATGCATTATTATTGCTTTTGTTCCTTATTAGCCTCCTATATTAACAATTATATTACCTACCTACTAGGTACCTACTAGCTAGTACCTATTTATGCATTTTTTTCGAACTTTATAGGATTACTTAGGCAACCTCTATGGTGCAGTGGGCGGAGGCACGTCTGAGACGCAGAAGGTTGCAGGTTCGATTCCAGCTGTTCCCATACTTCAAGTTCTGCCTATTTTGAGACTAAATGATGCTGTGGGTTGTGTTGTGTCCAGGTAAAAATTGACGGAGATAAAGAGCGTCAAAGTTCGGGAATGAGGGTTCGTGACGTCACGGCTAGGTAAAAAGTGTACTAAGCCGTGACGTCACGCGGAATTTAAACGTAGGTACTATAACTTTGTCATTTTTTGTTTAAATGACAAAAGAAAAAATACGTGTCCAATATTTTTTGATAATATAAATGACGGATTAATTAGAGTTTTTCAGTCATCATCATTAATACCGAAGCATGCCCACCCAACTATTTTTCACGTGGATCCACATGTGGGCCAGAGGTAAGTATTTTCGCTGGTGGCGGTTGACAGACTAAAAACATACCTACAACATGAAGTAGGTAAGCACCGGCACGAGAGGAGCAAGCAACCCGCGTAGATTTTTAAGACACCTTGGCAATGAAGGTTGCAACAAATAGAAGTGCAGCATTAAAAGCACTTCGTTAGTATCGCCAACGCAAATTGCAAACTATGTCAGCAAGCGGAGCGAGCCGCGATTTTTTTTAAAGATTTGTGAGCGGAGCAAACACGTTTTTATAAACAGCTTTAACACGCTGACTGCAGGCCTGACGCTACGCGGCGATGCTCGAGGATGTACAGCAGCTCTGTATAGAGAGTTATTAATACCTACCTATTTATATTTTGTATTTTCCATAAGGTACTAACAGTGTTTTCCTGTTTCTACATAGAGAGTCAAAATTCCAAATTGCTTGTTCCTATGTAAAGATCTAATAAAGTTGGTACTCTATTCAGCTGTTTATGGTAGCTACAGCCTCATTGTAGAATTGTAGATGGCGCATGGCGAACGATTCGAACGGGCGCGCGCAGCGGGTATTGAACCCGAGATTCCGAGACCGAGGCTGGTGGATTCTCGAGCGGGGCTGCGAGCGTCGCCGTCGTCGTGTCGCGGGCGTCCCGGTCGTTCCATGTCTTGTCTCACCTCTTGCTCACGAACTTTACCTGTAAACCTGGGAATTCCTGTCATTATATTTTATAGCGAGATAATACATACGAAAAGTATTAAGCACTGTAGTCACCACCGATCTAAGGCTCAGACCAATCCTAGCTATTATTTGAACCTAGCTATAATATTTATTTGACAAACTTGATAATATGTAATTGAATTATGTTATGGACCTAAATGTGTATTAATGAGTATTTTGGACCAAGTTTTATTAATGATTATTGTTTGACTAAGTATCTATTTTGTATTTAATTTAATCTTTTTTAATTTGACACTTCTAAAAAAAAAGATTTAAAATACGTAATTTTAATCCTTTTTTTAAATTTGATTTTCATATATGATGACTAATTTATTTAATTTCTTTTGATTTAGAATCTATTTTTTTTATTTGTTAATTATTTGATATTGCTTGCTTTTATGCCGATCATGGCTGTTCATAATTTAGTACCTACCACCTAGTGTTAAATACCCATGTTTCGCAAATAAAGTATCATATAGTCTTAATTTAAGCAGAGTTTATATTATGGGAACCACATGACTGATGTAATATAATTTTTTTGTACGTAACATATACAGCAAAAACACCTAGACCAGATACAAATATATTCAGATCTTACAAACATTTATCTTGTGCGGGAATCGTACCCACTACCTTCTGCGGGCCTGCGCCCACAGAGAGCCACAGAGGTCGTCGGCAGAACTTGTAATTAATGTAGCCTGGGTCCTTCGGAGGCGATCAGGAAGCCTAAAAACTCGGACACCAGAGTTTTTTATTTATTTATTTATTGGGTCGCCGACAAGAGATACCACCACCACCACCACACCCGCTTATATCAGTCCACAGCTGGACATAGGCCTGCCCTAGTAAAGGGGGATATACCTATAATCCCCACGTTGGACAAGAGATACAGAAATACTTAAATCAAATAATAGTAGTACTTAATCTTAAAGGCTAGTGCTCCCTTAATTATGGGTGACCACATCATGTACTTTTACTAATAGACTAGGTAATAAATTTAGATTAAGTAAAGGAAATTGTTAATACATATATAGAAAACATAACCACTACAAAAACTAAAAAAAAACTAAGTACTTACTCTATGTATACTTACCATCAAATACACAAGCAAAATCTTTAATGTTGCAGTCACAAAAGCAGCAGGAGAGAACTGATTTTAAAACAAGCACCTACTGATTAACAATGGGAAAAATCATGTTTTTTAAATTGAGTAGGAAATAGAAGTAGTACCCTAACTCATACGAGGAAAGAAAGAAGGAACCTGCGTCCTAGAACTCCTAAGTAAACCAAAAACTGCCAAAGTGTAACACGGAAATGGGGCAATACGTCTTATTACCTACTTACCTACACGAATCTTTTTGCTAGCACAGAAGGTCTAATCAAGTAATCACTGATGAGTGGTCTGTTGTTATTTCCTGGTGAACTTTGTTTTTATTTACAACTTCCAAAATTTACAGCAATACATAACTACTTAGTATTCAAATACAAATTACACGGTGAGTTCGAATTCGTACTTTATCCCGAAAGGGGGTTTACTCCCGAAGGACATAAAACAGCATTGGTTTTACGACTTTATGAAATATATTTTTTTTAATAAAGAAACGACTTTCAAAGGTACGCCATAATTTTTTCGAACCCTGGTGAAGCAGACCGAACACAGCTTATTTTGTTGAACTTTGTAGGTAACGATGATGATCACGTAGGTAGCTCGATCTTACAGTTTGGTTTGCCATGCATATCACTAGGCTAAGTTTAAAGGTTTGGTATTAAAAATTGGAATCACTTATTTGTAGGTGAGGTTCTCAGACCATGGTCCAAATCACCTCATTTCGGGATATCATACGAATTTAAACCCACGTTACTTAGATCAGCTTGTGGGTGTGTGTTTCATCTAAAAAGAATTTTGGTTATCTAAGTTTAGAATCAAGATATTTTTTTTAAGCTAGACACGAGGAATTATGTAATTGTAGAATCAAGAGATATTTTTTATAGAATACAATAGAAAATAAATAATAGTTTAAAAAAACTAAAAAAACACGCTTGCACGCATGCGTAGTTCGCGCACTAGCTCTGTCTCTCTTACTCGCATGCAAAGGATGCGGAAAGAAATTATTTAATCCTGGCGAATCTAATTAGGATAATCGGATATTTTTATCGGATTATTGCATTGTCATCGACCTTTGACAGGTGTGCAAAGTTTGAATCAAATCTGATCGTTCAAAGTAGGGCAAAATCGAGCTCAAAGGAGTCGGTTACATACATACATACATACATACATACATACAGGTGAAACTAATAAAAGCGTGTTAAAAAAACATTTATATTGGTGAGCATATGACAAGGCTTAGCGTCCATTAATAACCGGAGCTCATGTTACCTCCCGCTCAGTTGATTGACAAACATTGTAGGTTCTTCATGTTTGTTCCACGTAACATGTAGCATTCCACATTCCACATAAAATGTTTGAAGCCAATCCCCGAATCCAAGCTATGTAGTACCGAAATAAGAAGTAGTAGGGTTCTTTGTGAAGGACTCATCCAGGAAAGTACTACCTATGGAGGTAGTACAATAGGCATGGGCCTATTTTTGCCGTAAAACAGCATTGCTGTGTTTCGGTCTGAGGGGTGTGGGTGCCGGTGAAATTACAGGCAACCTACGAAGAAATACTTTGTTATAGGTAATGGTTTCCACTTGAGCCATGTGTTAGTTCCATCAATAGGTATCATAAAAAACTACGTATTAAAAGGTTAGATCCAGTCATGTACTGCTTTCAAATTTTTGAACAAAAAGGATGAAGTAAGGACTCTTGCAAAATTATTGTCGCAAGTAACATTATGGGCTATACCACTAAAGAAACTACACCTATTTCACCGGAACACCATGGCGGCGCAACCAGTCGCCACTACCAACAAAATGTATATAGCTCTATAGACACTTACTCACGGTTGCGCAACCAAACGGACACCACCATACATTTTGTTGGTAGCGGCGACTGGTTGCCCCACCATGGTGTCCCGGTGAAATATCATCATCATCATCATCATCAGCCTATAGCAGTCCACTGCTGGACATAGGCCTCCCCTAATGAGCGCCATTGCGCCCTGTCCTGAGTTCGACGCATCCAGCTTCTACCAGCAGCCTTTCGCAGATCGTCACCCCACCTGGCCGGAGGGCGTCCTACACTACGTTTGCCGAGCCGCGGTCTCCACTCAAGAACTCGTTTACCCCAACGGTTATCAGTTCTTCGGCAGATATGGCCAGCCCACTGCCACTTCAGTTTGCTAATTCTCTGAGCTATGTCGATAACTTTCGTTCTATGTCGGATAAACTCGTTACGGATTTTATCCTATCCTTTTATGCGGTGAAATATAGCTCTAATATTGACGGTTTATTATTGCATTTTTGGACGTAGAATTGGACAATGCACATGCTTTCGAAGACTCCTAGTAGGTAGCTATACCTACTGTTTTATTTCAAATTTCTAAGATAATTATCAATTATATTGTTTTAAAAGTTCTTTATTCATCATATACATTAAAATATATCATGCATAAATACAGTTTAGTATCTACAAGCAACATGATTCTAAACTCGAGCAGGCTCTACCACCTTTAAATATCAATTAGAATACTTGTTGAATTCAAGAAAGTTATTATTGATCGAGAAGGAGGCCAAGAGGAGGATTCAGCTGGGTTGGGCAGCATTTGGAAAACTACGTCGAGTTTTCTCGTCACCCATACCGCAATGTTTGAAAACGAAAGTTTTCAATCAGTGCGTCCTACCCGTCATGACATACGGAGCCGAAACGTGGACACTCACAGTACGGCTAGTCCACCAGTTTAAAGTCGCTCAGCGAGCTATGGAACGAGCTATGCTCGGAGTTTCTCTGAAGGATAGAATCCGCAACGAGACTATCCGACATAGAACTAAAGTTGTCGACATAGCTCAGAGAATAAGTAAGCTGAAGTGGCAGTGGACTGGCCATATCTGCCGAAGAACCGACAACCGCTGGGGCAAACGAGTTCTTGAGTGGAGACGGCGGCTAGGCAAACGTAGTGTAGGACGCCCTCCGGCCAGGTGGAGTGACGATTTGCGAAAGGCTGCTGGTAGAAGCTGGATGCGTCGAGCTCAGAACAGGGCGCAATGGCGCTCATTAGGGGAGGCCTATGTCCAGCAGTGGACTGCTATAGGCTGATGATGATGATGATGATGATGATGATTATTGTTGCTAATATCTGCTGTTCACGCCCGAAAATTAATTCACTTTAACGCCACTCCCAGCATATCTTCTAATGGGATTGATCTACGACTCATTTAAAACACAACTATTAAAATCTGAAGTGGTATTATCAACATTAGACTATAGCAGTAGGTACACTGCTGGACTCCAAACGAAACCATGAAAAAGTTCCTGAATAAAAGAGACGGTTTTTGCCTCCTGTAGGTAAAATAGCGACTTTTCACTCAGGAGTTCTTGATACTTAACCGTCGATATTAGTTACCGTTAAAGTAGGCAGGCGTAAAGGTAGCGGGAACGGAAGCAGCCATATCCTGGCCAATACCACGGCCGGAGTGCCTGTTTGCATATAATCAGTGCTGATAATAGGTCCCTTTGGTTTGAGGTAAAATCATCAAGATTTGATAACGCTAAGGGTACCTAATCTAAAGGTTACCTACCTGTATCTACATGATATTTTTTTTTCAGGTACAAAGTTGAAACTATCAAGTTTGATGATGCGTCTTGTGTTTTAATCCCCCGACAAAAATGAGGGGTGTTATAAGTTTAACGTGCGTGACTGCGTATCTGGTTTGTAGCATCTGTGAAGTTCCTACGCAGAAGAACCGATTTTGATTTAGTTTTGTTTGCTTGAAAGGTCGAGTCAAAAGTGTTCGTCGTAGATTCAAGAAAATCTGTTCAGCCGTTTGAAGACCATCATCTTTTTTGGTTGATCTTTTCTGTATCATACTACTATCATACTACTTAAATAATACATAGTAATCTTTACTATAAATTACTAGGGAACCAAATTATAATAAAGTAGGTAAATAGTAGGTATCTACCTACGAGAGGGTAACCAAACAAATTTTAAATATAAATTTTAGCTATAATGGCATTCAAATAGAAACAGTTAAAGAATTCACATTGCTTGGTTTGGTCATTGATACACATGTAAATTGGGAACCTCATATTAAGAAACTAATTGCTAAAACATCTAAATTTACTTATGCACTCCGTGAACTTAAGAAAACAACAGATTTACAAAGTGCCTTAAGCACCTACTATGCATATCCTTATGCATATTTTACTTACTGCATTATTCTATGGGGAAACTGTTCAAGTATAGGTACCTTATTTATACTTCAAAAAAAATTAATCAGAATTTTAGCCAATATAAAACAAATAGATAGCTGCAAACCTTATTTTCAAAAACTAAAAATACTTACTCTTCCTTGTATCTACATCCTGGAAATATGTAAATTTGTCCATAAAAATAATCACCTATTCACTACCCGCGAAGAAAAACATTCAAAAAATTATTCTCTACGTCACAAAAATAAATTAATGATACCTACATCCAGACTACAAATGCACTCATCAAGTCCCTATGTCATGTCAATAAAAATATACAATAAATTACCGGATATAATTAAAAATGAAACAAACTACACATCATTTACAAATCAGTTAAAAATACTGTTAACTTCAAAATGTTACTATGACCTAAATGAATACCTCGATGATAAATTATTAGCAAAATACTCACCTAAATCTAACAAATAAAGAGTTTGTTCAGTCCTTTTCTTTTTTAAATAAATGTTCTATTTAAATTTAGTAATAAGAACTATTTTTGTTAACTCCTTTAAAGTTTAATATGTTTTATAAACCCTTTAAAGTTTATAAATTTTATAATTATGTACCTACATAGAATTAAGTAATAATTTAAGTTTATTTGAAATATTTAAGTCCTCTCTCTAACTATTCTAACTATTGTAGTGCCCATCAGGGTCCATAAGAACTTACCTACATACCTTACCACCTGTATACCTACTTATGGAAACAATAAAAATATTGAGTATTGAGTATTGAGTATTGAACCAAGAAATTCAACTAGGTACCTTTGAAAATTTTCATTAAAATGTAGTAGTTACCTATAGGCAAAAAATATAGCAAAGTATATACATACATATATACCGTACCGTACCGTACAATAGCTACCGTATCTATTGTATGGTACGGTACGCGTAGGTACGTACGGTAGGTATGCCTATGTAGTAGGCATTTAGTAGGTATTTGACATTTTACCTTTGTTGAAGATAGAATTACTTTTATTATTTATTATTGTTATCATGAACTCAATAAGTGAGCCTTTTCTCATTAGATCTGTGACTAGAGATTTTCTAAATAGGTAACCTTGGGGTAAGTTGTAGCCTTGAGCTTTTCTTCGTACCAAAAATTTTATTCTGAAAATTGCATTTCCAGAAAAGTTATATTCTTGGTAGGGAATTAAATATTGCGAGCAAGAAACTAGCGCGTTGTGAACGAAAAATAAATCAAAAGTTTTCCATAATAAGTAATTCTAAGACAAATCGTTAAAATTTTATTAAACCGCATGTTTTTCGCCAGCTACGTGAGGCATCTAAATAAGTACAAAAACATAGAGGTGTTGTCATCATAGCGTCAATCCAACCAAGCGCCCTTCCCCTCTCCGCCGCATCTCCCCTCGGATACCCTCTGCCCGCCACGGTCACCGAGCACTGTGACCTTTCGCTGAATATCCACAGCTAATATTACGTAATTCACACTGCCATCATTCCAGGCAAAAACAATTATGAATAATAAAAATCTAATCAATGTGCGCATAGCTTTTATATTAATTGTTGAATGCTGCTGATGACCTAGGCACTCGTACTCATCTAAGATATCTGCAATTCAAAGGTTTTAATATAAAACCATTAGGTATTTACATTTTATATTAGCTCTACTTAATAGTTTTAAACTTGCTTGACAAGTGTCAGCTACTCTGTTAATAGTTACCTATCTTCATATCAAGTTCCTTTTGCATTTATTTTATTATCTATACTAAAAAAAGCTGAAATCTAAAAACGTCCTTCATTATTTGAAGTAGGTGGGTAATAGACTTAAACTCCTGAATGAGCTATTATTCTCATAAAGCAATAGCATTAGATGAAAACTATAACAAACTGTTACTGATGGTATCTGACGCAAAAAAACGCATTGTTATGTCGAGAAAGATTTATATCAGGCTGGTATACTTTCTACTCTGTAGTAGGTAGGTACTCGAAATGTAGAAATTATAGGCACTGGAGACATTTAGGAAAATATATAGGTATATCACATTGCACATTTATCACGCCAGTTATTTTTTTTAAAGACTACTTAGGACACTGCTGACGATCAGTTTACACACAACGTTTTTGGACTTTTTGGACACCAGTGAGAAACCTCACAAAATGGTTTGAATCTAATATTAGATAATCGAAAATGTAATACTACTTCGGCATGTAGGTATTTTACAAAGATAGTCATTGAAAGACATGAATAGACATTGAAAATAACTCGGTAACTTAGGATTTTCTTAAAAAAAAGTAAGAGCGTTTTTTGTATCACGTGTACCTAGTTTTAGGTTGGTAAATATAGATATTATTAATAATAATGATATTATTTTTTTCTACTGGCACATACCTAACTTTTACAAAAGTTAAAGAAAATAAAAGAAAAATTTTGACGGTTTTTAGCGTCTCTGAAATACTTTCTCTAATGTCCATATTTTATTATTAATTATTATTGATAAATATAGCTATGTAAGTGTATATAACATGTTTACAAATACATATTTTAGTACGTAAAAAATAATTTTACTTAATTTCTATACATAGACTGGTTACGATTACGACTAGTTTATTATATCGCGAGCGTTATTATAAGTCCCTGTACAAAAGATTTGAACGCGCTCCCACACGTCAAAAGATTTGTCAGTAGCAATGACTAATAAAACAAATTACATATGTCAGTAGTGTTGCACTACATTTTGGTCTCTCTGATTGATTTTTGATACGTAAGGTAAAGTACTTATTTACGAACATGCATATAACTAATTATACCTTTTTCGTATTATTTTCAATTTTGTTCAAAAAGACCGTGCACGTGCGTACTGTGTGCATTGTCAATACACATTAATGTATTTTGATTTAACATAAATCATGAATATTTTTAAAGATTTTATTGCGTTGTTAATTTTATTTTTGGTTGTTGGGGTTCCTTCTCATACCTGGACCCTACTAGAATGGGTTAGATATATAGTAATTATTTATGATAATTTATCACAAAAATGTATATCTGTTACATTCAAGGAGTTGTAACTCCTCTGTGGTGCAGTGGGCGAAGGTCTACCTGAGACGCAGAAGGTTGCGGGTTCGATTCCCGCCGCTATACAGTCTGATTTCATCCCCTGCTGAGTATAGGTTTCCCTCAACTTGTGCCAACCACCACGATCTGCGCTAGTCTAACACATGTATGGCCCGCGACTGATAATGTCGTCTGACTCATATTGCAGGTTTACCATACCCAAAATCTAAAACATTTTTAAAAGTAGGAGAAGTTTTGTGAATGGTTCATTCGGGGACTACTACCATCATGCCTATTTCTGCCGTGAAGCAGCATTGCTGTTTCGGTTTGAAGGACTTTGCTTTGGGTACCAGTGAAATAACAGCCAGGGTTGAGGGACGCAGGTTGTTGCAATGTAGAGCACTATCCAAACATGCGTGACCTACGCAGCAGTCCTATTATAAGTAATGGTTACCACTTAACCTAATGTTAATTATGCTAGGTGCTAGTTCCATCTTCAGGTATGGTAAAAAAAATATTCAGCATAAATTGTTAACAATTTTGATAGGTTTGTTATTTTTTTCACTAATAGATACCTACTTTAAAATAATATGACTAATACTTAGGTTAATACCCAGACGGAGGTGGCGTGACGAACTGGACGTGTTTTCAGTATCCTGGCAAGCAGATTCCCAAGATCGGGATGTGTGAAAGAGGGAAGGGAGGCCTTTGCCCTGCAGTGGGATCAGACAGGCTCATAAGATAAGATAAGATAAGAATTCTTAGGTACTTAGGTATTGCTAAGGAACACTATGTCTGTGTCCGAGTATTTGCACTTGACGGCTTTAGTAAAATAAAATAAAAATAAGTAAAGTAGGTACGACCTTCTATATTATTATATGTATTTAAATTACCTCGCCTACTGTAGCGTAGAAGCACGTTCCTTGGGTTAGAATATTCTATTTTAAGCTGCAAAGGGAACAGAACTCCTAGGCACCATTAAATGCAATAAAGTTGCACTGAGTAAAAATAAAAGGAGCAATTTAACGCAATTTAAAGGATGGTGGAATGTTGATTCTCGTTCTAGAATCTGGAATCAAAACCATTTGATAAAAACTGAGTAACACTGCAATATAATAAATCCACTTCTTGTGAGTTAGAGAATATTCTGTTTGTTTCAGTTAGCATTTTTTTGTGCTTATTCTTTTTCTTTTATGAATATGTATGAATAGAATATTTTGTATGAGAACCATGCATTTGGAACTGTTTTATTAAATAAACTACATAACATGTCACGAAAAATTCTCTCAGTAACTAGTGATATAGCGGTTCACGTAGGTTAATATGTTTAGTATTTTTCACTATACCGTTTGAGAGATTTGAAGATAGAAACGTGGTCATATTGTTATGGTACTAGGTATCTAAAGATTGGTGATATACTTTAAGACAATAATACTCACAAAGTTTTATGGACATAGTTTTGCAACCACAAGCGAGAGGAACAGTAACACCATCTCTGTCAACCTGAGGCAAGCACGGGAAATACCGTCATGGCATCTGCTCAAACACTCGAACGTTGAACTCCAAGTAAAGGTAAAGCGCTTGGACTACAAATATGTACTACTGGTACTTGCCTATCCCGCTTCTATGATTCAATTATAAATAACTCACACGCTACCGTTCCGAGTTTCGGAGAATAGTGGCGTGGAAAAGGAAATTAATCTTGTTGGTCGTAAACGCTATAGTGGTTCCATGAGAAATATTATTTTACTTTATGTAAGTTGCAGGCAACAAAACATGGAAGAGTCTAGCTTGAAGTGGACCTATAGTAAACTGACTGCGGTTAAAAAGGCAAAAACTTAACTATTTTAATTACTGAGCGTCTGGAATAATTTGTCCGTGTTGTCCTACTAACTAATTACACCGATTCTATTCAAATGCGGGCATAGCCTCATGTTGCATGTTTAAACGAAATGCCTAAATACGTTGCTGTAGGCAGTTCCATATTAATTGGTAACTAAACTGACCTCATGACGCCGGGTCTTCCCAACTCTGTCTAATTACGGAGAAGAGTATTACCTAGTTTATCATATTTTATCAAAACGGATAGACGGTTTGTTTCATACTTATTATTAAAATAGGCCCTCGGTCAACTGGGCTTATGGGCTAGCTTTTTTATAGTTAAGCTAGGCTGTTTCTTATTATTTTCTTGTAGCTGCGAAGTTCCGTCATCATTTGCCTGGTGATATCACCATTTCAAACATAATGAAGAGTCGTGCATTTGATGACTTGTCTGTGTTTTATGATTCTTATTTATAAGCTACTTAACTTGCTGAAAGGTGTGCTCATCAGTTGAATTACAAATAGATTTTTCTTACATACTAGCACCTGCCCGTGTTGTCTCCTGTTTTTCTTTGTATTTTAGTGTGATTTTCTTGAATACAAACAGTAGATAATATTTGGTAGGATTAGAGTGTAGAGTAGAAGTAGGAGAAATTATCAAAATGCTTTGACGTATCATTTAATTACTGAATTAGTTATATACCGAGTAGGTGTATCTTGGTACTTTGTTAAATTGTCAGGATGTGGGTATGGCTAGAGTTTGCTCTTTAAATAAGGTTTGTTGCAAATGCATTTGACTGGTAAATAGCTTTCGCATGCAAATCTGATGCGGCTGATGTAGCCCTGGGTATGCTAACGATCAAAAGGCAAACACTTATCCCATGCTTATCCCTATGGTCATTGACATAAAGATTGAAGGTATTCCATTTATTAAAATAATTCATTAAGTAACAATTCCTATACCTACTTAACTTTCTGAAGTCTACAACACTTGACTCAGTCGGCTTTTGAGCCAACACCGCTTAATAATAAGAGCAAAATAAATAAAACAATCTCGTGGCACATGTATTTACATAGATATTACATAGCTTCAAAATATAAATAAAATATAAACCAAGAATAATAATAAACTGAATTAGAATGTATTATTTGCAAAAGAGTATGTTTTTACAAAGTTCTTAAGTATAAACATTGGTATCACATAGTACCGAATAATACGGCATGCAAAAACAAAGAAATGATGATGAAATGATTCGATATTGTTTTTTATGTTACTTGAAGATGGAACAAGCACATGGCTCACCGCGCTAAGTGGTAACAATTACCTATCACAAAGCATTGCATCGTAGATCACGTTTTTTTGGAACATGCACTACGATGCTACGCCCTGCGTCCATAAACTTGAGGCGTGAAGATGATAAGCCTCTTGTGCCTGTAATTTTACCGGCACCCACACCCTTCAAACCGAAACACAGAACAACTGCTTCACGGCAGAAATAGGCATGGTGGCAGTACTTCCCCGGACGAGTCCTTCACAAAGAACTCTACTACTACTAATTAATAGTACAAAGGTCATGGTTTGTTAAAATAATGAAATACCTACAAAGAGTAAAAATATTGGAATTTATAAATGTCAACGTCAAATAAACCACACAGAAATAAAAAAATACATAGAAATAAAACTATATGTTTTACTCAGTTTAGACTAGCGGTTAATTCCCTTCCACCAGTATCATTTGCCGAGGAGCCTATACCTTACTCTGAGAAGGCTAAGAATTTGAGGGTAATTTTCGAAAACCGATTGACTTGGTCTTATCATGTTAATGAGATCAGCAGAAAAATCAATTTCACTTTTCAGTCCCTTAAACACCTTCAGAAGTTATAACAACTCGATACCAAGATAACCCTTGTACAATCTTTACTTCTTGACTACGCTGATGTATCTTTCCTCGATCTCGAAGAGGAACTTCTGAATAAGTTGGAGCGTCTTCAAAACTTGTGTATCCGATTTATTTTTGGTCTACGCAAGTTTGATCACGTCTCCCAGTTTCGAACCCAATTGAAATGGCTTCCTATCCGACGCAGTTGCGATCTTCATGTATTGTCTTTTCTTTATTATATCCTTCACAACCCTCTCTCACCCCCCTACCTCCGTGAGCGCTTTGATTTTCTTGTCCCTTGTGGTGTGCCCTGCAGATCGACTAAGTCTCTACTTCTCAAAACTCCATCTCATTCTTCTTGCCGCTATGGTGAGTCTTTCTCCGTTAAGGCGGTGAGACTTTGGAATTCCCTTCCTCATACTATCCGTGACAGTCCTTCGCCTAACGTCTTTAAGTCAAAGTTGAAAGAGCACTATCTCTCCTTGCAAACTTAGTAGAACCATAATATAAATATATTTATGTAGGTATATGTAATTAATTAATCCTTTAATCCTTTTCATTATAACTTCTCTTTATACACAAAGGTTTGCTGGAAGAAAACTCTTTCAGAGTTAAGCTCGCCTTGGTACATAGCTTTTATGTAAACTTTTTCTGTACTTATTTTACAGTGTACAATAACGAATAAATACAAAAAAAACGAATTTGTAAATGTCAAAGTCAATAGGTATGAGATAAAACAAAATAAAAACATTAGTAATCATCATCTATAAATTAGGAATCGTTTTAAAACTCCGAGACAGTACAATAACATTTTTCTTTTAACCATATTTTTTATTTCCTTATAAATACGTTATATTTTATGGCAGATCTTCAGTCACTTGGAATTTGGTTAAATATGCGCCCACACATGGCGTAGCAATTTTTCTGATACAGGGCCGTTCGGGGGATCCTACGAAGAACAATTCTATCAGGATCTCTAATACATCGCGGGTAGATTTGGTGCGCCTTAGCAAAAATACTATTTATATATATATATATATACCGGATAATGTATATATAGCGGATAACTACATATATACCTAGGTAGATAAATATGCAACCTTGGTTGGCACAAAACCTTTTCTTGTTACATTGTTGGGGGCAACGATGCGCGAGGTGCTAGCTGATGTCATACAAGCAAATATAAAAGCTAAACACAGCCTTCTAAGAAAATATTACTAACCTTAATTTCCTCTTTCCTATACCAGTCCTTCACATTCAGTCATAATATTAGGTACAACACAAACGGCTGAGGTTCTGGAAAGTAAAAAAACAAAGATATGTAGCTCACAATTTTAATACAAGTACGTTTGTAAGTGCATCAATTAAGATTTTTATATAACGATTAAGTTAGTCATACTACACGCTAATAACTTGGCGGATGTTGGCTGCGCTCATTATTCTGGACGTATCCAAGAAAATATGTTATTGTCGAATGAAACAATATAGATACTGTCGGTTAGTTCGTCCGGTCAGCCCTGTTTTTATTCCAGCCCGACTCCAGACAAAGACTCACAATGGCCTTGAGTCCACCAATCCTGGAATTAAAATTTAAAAAGTCTGACTTTCAATCGCCCGAAATGACCCTCGGAACAATATTACCTTATATATTTTTTCTGAGCCTAAATCTAAAAGTTTTTTTTAATTCGATTATCCTAACTTTAAATTAAGTAGACAAATGGCTAAGGGTTGAGGTTTAATACCAGCCCTATAGAGACTTAAGGCGTGTTGATTCTTAGGTATATTGAATAGGAATATACCACCTTTACATAAGATTCAATAAATGAATAGGGATGAACTAATAACCTAAACGCGATCAAAGTCACGGGCGTTTCACTAGTAATAGATAAAGATAGATTGATCATGAAGATTTAATAATTTCATCTTCAAAGAATCTCGTTTTATTTTATTTTAATGATGACCGCACGTGATCTCATCACAGATGAACTTGAAACGGGATGTATATCTATTTGATTGCACCACTATTATTATAGATAATAGGTATTTTTATTTAATATTTAGATACTACTACTCTTCACATACGTCGCTTACAATCAGATAATTAAATTCACTGTTTAACTATAGGTTAGTCACTATAGTTACTAAGTCTACATGTTTGGGTTATAAATACCTGTGCACGTGAAATTGTAGGATAGGTACAGCTTCAATGTCCAGTTATGAGGGAGCTCATCTCGAAAAGATCTAGATCGCTCCTGCGATTCAGTCGATCCAGCTACAGACTAATTATTATGAGCAGATTACTCCGGCCGTTGCTCCCAGCTCGGCCATGCATTATGCAGTCAAGCCCTGTAGAAACAGCTTGCTGGACCTTTTCTTCTCTCTCTCTTCTCCTTTATTTTATTATGTACCTATCTGTGTCTAAGCACAGATACCTAAGTATGTATACTGGGTAGATTTTTGAAATGCCGCATGAAAAAAACGCAAATTACAAATACTTTTTTTAATGTGAATGGATTCTGTTTATATAATAGGGATCAAAAGACTCTACCGGATAGACTGAGGTCAGTGTAAGTACCTAATCATAAAAAAAATGCGGAAAGCTTCTCTAACTCCATTTTAACGTAAAAAAAATTATCAAGGAAAATTAGTCAAAGATGTTTGACTTTGCCACGATAATTATTTCCCTCCCAAGGCCAGCCTAGGTCTATAGAATGTTGTATTTTTTTGATTGCGTGTATAGGAATGTCTACAATCTACATCCTCTACAGATTAACATAGCTCAAAATGAAGGTTCAAAATGAACTTACTATACTATAAGTTATGAGCTTAACCTTGCGCGCCGCTTTTAGTCGCGTCCCTGTCATCGTATTTTTATTGCATTTCTTGTATTTTTATTTTGTAACTACCGTGAAAATAAAAAAGTTACTGCTCAACTCTTTAGAGTTCATGAGGATAGTTTATAGCGGTCCGATTAAGATTTTGTGAGAATACCGATTGAACGAGATTGATATTGAGTTTTAAAGCCCTGACCTTTTGGTGTTTACAACCAAGTATTCCGATACGTGTAAGTAAGCATATGCATACAATGATGACGAATTATGTGTTTTGTGACATCCTTGAACGTAGAGGTAGGCAGAACATTAGCTACCTATTCTCTTTAGTCAACAATTTAAAATTATTGCACCATTGTTAAATACAAAGTTATAGGCATTAAACACCTAAATGCAGTCTCTATTTCAAGTAGTCTATAGTTGAAATTACAATCCTCAAAAATAGTGCCTTATTATCATCATATTTCTAGAGTTTAGATAAACCTAGGTTACGTATTGGAATCGTGTGTCGAATCCAAAATGTATCAGGCCAAGGATTACCCGAAGATAAGAACCAATACAATTTGGTGTACTTACAAAGTAAGAGAAATGCTCATTGTTTATCGGACTACGTGTCTGGTTAAGTATGTTACCGGTCCGTTCAAATGTATTGCGCAAATGGAGATTTCGACAGAACAGGCGGCGGATATAGCACGGGGCCGTCTTTCTTAGTCTACACCTACGGAGCATTATTTGAACAACGACTCCACTTGTTAAATGGTAGAGCAAATGGACTACGAGCAACATATTCTGAAAATAAAATAAATCGTCTACATAATATTATACCTATACTTAATAACTTTTGAGCTTACCTACATGTATTATTATTTATTATTATGAGCCTAAATGATTCTACTGCAGAGCAAAGTCTTCCCTTCTCTCCTTCCTCTCTATATTGAGCGCTGTCGCCTACCAACCAACCCATCATAAAGGAGTCAAGTTCGTCTTTCTATCTTCGGCGAGGTCTGCCGCTTGGTCTCCTTTGTGCTTACATACTAAGTATTTTTATTTTCACACCTCCTGCTCTACAAATTTTTATACTGTCATACGCATCGAAAGGGTATGTTGTATAATTTTTAAAATTCGTTCACGATTCACGGAGATATCGGTGAACATACATAAAAAAGATTCCAATGAATTGAGAACCTCCTCCTTTTTTAAAGTCGGTTAATGAATTTTTATGTGGATTTTAACTTGGAAACTCAAAATTTATAGCTATGTATTTTTTTTTCATAGAGACCACTGAAACTCAATAAAACGAAATGAACTCCTTGTAGGCTGCGGAGTAAAACGCAAAAAATAATAATGTTGGTCATTTTTACACAACATTATCTATCCTAAGAGTAAGAGCTGGCTGAGCTTGTGATAAGAAAATATACTAAATAATTCTATTTTTTGTAAATAGGTACATCAATCTTAGCGTTGGCGGGACGAGCTCGATGCCTTCAAAAGAGAGTGGTGGGAGATGGCTCGGGATAGAGACGTTTGGAAGTCTATGGGGGAGACCTTTGCCCAGCAGTGGGACGAGAGGTTAATTAAAAAAAAGGTACATTAATACAATACATATAATGATAAAATATAGTAAACAGAAAACACACAGACTCAGTCCTATTTCCTGATACTCATAAAACGCGAAAATCTTAGTGCCATGACTAGTATTCTATGTTCTGTGGTGTGGGGTCAAGGCCTGTATCATTGTTAGGTGTTATGTTAAGTATCTATCTATGTTGTTAGCCTTGCTTTTTATATTCGTGCGGGAAGTGTGAAAATTTGAGTAATGAGAGTTAAAGCTATCTTCGTCTTGGGCGAGCATGAATTACTTACTTGCACTCAGGATTTTACATACTGTACAAGGCTTCCTCACTCCGCTCGACTCTAGAATCCTTGAAGAATCGTTGTACTTGAAATTCAATAAGGCGTCCGTGACGTAAAACACAATTATATCTTTTAAATATGTGAGGTATCTATCACTTTGTATTGAACCTGTCGCAATCGAAGTATCTAAGAGTAGAGATTCATAATTCTTATAATAATAAAAATTATACTAAAATAAGTACTCCTACTCCATTTGTCTACTATGATTAGGCTTTATACATAAAATAAACAATGCTCAATATCATCATACATCATCTTCATCTTGTAGCCCCAAACTAAGCAAAGCTTGTATTATGGGTACCACATGACTTATATTATATACTACTTAAATACTTGTAAATACATAACTACATTTATTTTATATAGAAAACACCCAGACAAATATTTGCAAATCATACAAATATTTGTCTCAGCGTCTCAGACGAGCCTTCACCGTTTGCACCACTGAGGTCGGAATATTATTAAATTGTTTCTAACAGCCAGTTGCATAGATCATCATCGTCATCATCATCATCAGCCTATAGCAGTCCTCTGCAGGACATAGGCTGGGGGTGTAAGGAGTTCCAACCCCCATCTTCGGAACCCAAGCCATCCTCACCTGCGGTGGTGCACCCTGCTAGCTAACAACGGGGCATAGCGCAGCCAAATACCGGCACATCTAAGTCCCTTGGCCGCCGTCAGACAGCAGGTCAGCGTCAGGTTATGCTCTGCGATCCCTAACACGCATGCCCAGCGTATATATGTATAAGCGTATTATGGGTATATTCCCCTTTATTAGAGGAGGCCCACGTCCAGCAGTGGACTGGTACCTATAAGCTGGTGTGGCTGAACATATGCGTACCCTAATGAGCGCCATTGCGTCCTATCCTGAGCTCGACGCATCCAGCTGGTAGACAGGAGCCTTTCGCAAATCGCTGAAGGGCATCCTGCCCCTTTGTTTTAAGCGCCCTCTACCCAACCTAATTTGCGATGCCTGAAAAGGGTAAATAAGTCATGTACTTTTAAAACTAGTCCTAAGACCTAATGTTACCTACACTTATTTATGCAAATAAATATCTTGTATCTTGTATCTTGTATCTGCACTACGTTTGCACAGTCGCGGTCTCCGCTCAAGAATTCTTTTACCCCATCGGTTCTTTGGTAGTTATGCCCAAAGAGTAAAGTAATAGACCATAAAGGAAGTTATGCCAGCTCAATGCCACTTTAGCTTTGCTAATTCTTATGCATCGATAATACTGTTCATTTACCTCAATGGCCAATAGGCATTCGACTCATCACAAGTTCATGTGATAAAATTACATCGCTATCAACAAACGATTTGCACAGAGTTTTTGGGGTCAGGGTGGCTGTGACATCTCAATGAGGTTCTCTATGGCTCAGGCCTCACATGTCTGACCTGGCGCGGGCATGGCGCGGACGCTTTCCTATTCCATTCAAGTTTAATACAAAATGCACGGAAATAAAGCACAATTTAGCTCCACGACTTCGCGTCATAACCACGTCCGATCAACGACATACCGTGTGTCCTAAATTATACTTTATTTCCATGCATTTTGTATGAAATTTGAATGGAATAAGAAACCGCCAGTGCCATGTCTGCGCCCGACGCTAGTCACATTCATCGGGCACGGACATGACACGGACATGGCACAGGTGGTTTCCTATTCCATTCAAATTTCATACAAAATGCATGGAAATAAAGCACAATTTAGGGCACATAGTATGTCGTTGCTCGGACGTATGACGCGCCTTTTCGGCGCCCGCGCCCGATCGCCGCCAGATGAGCGTCAGATGGCCGCCAGTTCGTAGTATGTACTTGCTTGCGACATACGTCTGTTAGTGATGTAAAAATGCGTGACGAATGACGATATCGAATTTAATATTGAATTTTGTGAATTGATTGTAAAATATGCAACGCTTTATGATCATTGTCGTTCCAATTATTGTAACTGAAATGTTCAAGATAAATTGTGGCTGGAAATCGGAAAGAGATTAAACCGGTACTAAGATTTTTTTATGTAATACCCATGGTAATACTAGCTGATCCTTGTGCAAATTCGTTTGCGCGTATTTTCTTCATCTGTATCAGGGCCCGATTTGGTAACCCGATGAAGAGGTTTTCGGCAGGGTTTTTTCAAAAGCTTAGTAATTTAGTAATTTCAAAAGCTTAGTTAACCCTCTCCGTATGGGTTACACTATTATTTGATGGGTCTAAACCATTCAAAACCCTTTTGATTAGGTTACCTGATCATGAGGGTTATCAATAGTATTGGGTTTTGGTATTATTCCAAAACCCATTCCTTAGGGTTACCCTTTTTATCATTGTAACACGGGTTATACGTGGGTTATAGGAGATAAAGGAGAAAAAAAATTCGGTCAAAAGATGAAAATTAATTGCGGTAATTGTGTTCTAAGCATTAAGAGCGGAAATACAGACTACTAATTGTTTATTTTACGCAATAATAATTATATTATAATAAAATTGGAATAAATTTTCAATAACAGCTGTCAAACCTAAATCGACCATATCTCGAGAACTACTTATCTTAGACTTGCCTTTACTAGCTCAAATGACAAGACAAGAGTCTATTGACAAGACCTTAATTTTCGATGACAGCTGTCAAACTTAAATCGACCATATCTCGAGAACTACTTATCTTAGACTTGCCTTTACTAGCTCAAATGATAGCTATTGACGAGACCTTAATTTTCGATGACAGCTGTCAAACTTAAATCGACCATATCTCGAGAACTACTCATCCTAGACTTGCTTTAACTAATTCAAATGATTGCTATTGACATGAACTTAATTTTCGATGACAGCTGTCAAACTTAAATCGACCATATCTCGAGAACTACTTATCTTAGACTTGCCTTTACTAGCTCAAATGATAGCTATTGACGAGACCTTAATTTTCGATGACAGCTGTCAAACTTAAATCGACCATATCTCGAGAACTACTTATCTTAGACTTGCCTTTACTAGCTCAAATGATAGCTATTGACGAGACCTTAATTTTCGATGACAGCTGTCAAACTTAAATCGACCATATCTCGAGAACTACTCATCCTAGACTTGCTTTAACTAATTCAAATGATTGCTATTGACATGAACTTAATTTTCGATGACAGCTGTCAAACTTAAATCGACCATATCTCGAGAACTACTTATCTTAGAATTGCCTTTACTAGCTCAAATGATAGCTATAGACAAGACCTTAATTTTCGATGACAGCTGTCAAACTTAAATCGACCATATCTCGAGAACTACTTATCTTAGACTTGCCTTTACTAACTCAAATGATTGCTATTGACATGAACTTAATTTTCGATGACAGCTGTCAAATTTAAATCGACCATATCTCGAGAACTACTTATCTTAGACTTGCCTTTACTAGCTCAAATGATAGCTATTGACAAGACCTTAATTTTCGATGACAGCTGTCAAACTTAAAACAACCATATCTCGAGAGCTACTCATCCTAGGCTTGCCGTTACTAGCTCACATGATAGCTATTGTTAAGATCTTAATTTTCGATGACAGTTTTTAGTTTGACAGCTGTCATCGAAAATTAAGATTTTATTAGTAGCTATTATTTGAGCTAGTAACGGCAAGTCTAGGATGAGTACTTCTCGAGATATGGCAAATTCAATTTTGACATATGTCATTGAAATAAAGATCTTGTCGATAGCTATCTTTTGAGCAACTAACAGCTATTCTAGGATGAGTAGTTCCAGAGATATAACCATTTACAGATGAATTTGTAGAATGAGTTTCGAGTGGAGCTTTGAGTTGAGTTTTGAGTTTGAGTTTTAGAGTGACAGTGACAGTGACAATCCGAAATTATTATTAATTAATAAATATTAGTAATGATAACCATTGTGTAACATTCAAAAAAACCTATCAAGAGGTAACTCCATTCATTCGTTTAACCTCATAAGAGGGTAACCCTATCGACTGAAAGCCAAAAGGAACGGGTTACACTTTCGCCTGTGTTATGAGGAGAATAGCCAAACGAAAGGGTAATCCCGTCAACTGTATAACCCAATGAAGGGGTTTCACTTTCGAAGCAACTAACTCGAAATCGGGGTTGTACGGGCCCTGATCTGTATATTAATTAATTGTATGCACGAGAGCAAGAGCATCTTCGTCTTCTGAGGATGACATGCTGACACATCGATACCGGACAACAGACTGCACTACACTTGTGCCTCTGTCACGTCATTTCTGCGTCATGTCCGAGCCATGTCCGTGCCATGCCCGTGCCATGTCCTCGCCACGTCCGTGCCACGTCTGCGCCATGTCCGCGCCATGTCCTTGCCCGATATGTGTGACCTGTGCCTATGAATCTTATTACTTTACACAAATCTTTTTCAAGAGCCAGTACTTTTATTCACTTTAGTATAGTTATATTTTATGATCAACTGCACTGGTTTTATGAATAGGCTGTAAATTATAAGTATCCCCTCTATTGAATTGCCCTTAATAACAGTGGTACAATCCATTACTTTGAAATAAGATTTTATTGCGGTAGATGGGAAAATTACAACGTTTTGAGAGATAAATTCATCGAACTTTTACGAACATTGGAATGGGATGGTCATTTGCGCTGTGCCAGATCAGCCAATCAACTTCAAAGCTATGACATTGACGTATACCATACTACTCTTGCTCCTACTCTCTGAGGTGTAACGGGTTCCAATATCCATCTTCGGAATCCAAGCCAACCTCACCTGCTCGTGGTGCACTCTGCTGTATAACAAACGGGCTCTAGCAGCTGGCTGATTGCGGCATAGCGCAGCCTTACACCGGTACAGCAAAATATTGACCGCCATTGGGCAGCGGACCCAGCTTGGGGATTATTATTAGACGAGTACCCTTTTTATCAGACGAGGCCTATGTCCAGCAGTGGACTCATGTAGGCTCGTGTTGTTGTTACCTACTCTTAATTATCGATAAAAGAACATCGATATTATTGTTACTATCGTAACCTCAACTAACTACTTTGAGTAAAGAAAAAACTACAAAAACTTATTGTATAAAATATAAAAGTATCTGAACTTGAATCATAGGGAGATCAAACATTTTATTCGTATAAATAATTGAGTATATTTCGCGAGTCGCTGGGTCGACTACCTAACGTTTTGGTTTCGGTTATACTTATGTACACCAATCGAATAATAAGCAAAACCAGTCGAACAGTGACATCATCTTCCTGTGCTGCAAGAGGCCGTGTCCTTTGGTACCATTTGCATTTCATATTTAAAATACCATGTTATTTTATTATTTTTTGTATTTATTGTACATTTATAAATACTTTTTGTGTACTTATTGTTTTTTTTGTACATTTATATATTTACATATACTTTTTAGATGTATTTTGAAATAAAAATTGGCTATTAAAATCACAATATTATACGTAGGTAGATAAGTATCTTATGTCTTACTTTTAGTCATAAAATTACTGTTTGTTTTCCGAATAAATAAAATAAATATCTTTAGACAATACCTAGAGAAAGCTATTTTTATGGCACCTTAAGAGTAGGGCTGGTTTGTTGGGGTATCGATTAACTTAAATGAACATCTACCTTAGCTTATAATAGGGTCAGAGAGACGTTGCATCATTTCTAGCGATTCATGGCAAGATTACAATGTCCATTGTTTTATTTTTTAAGGTTTATAACAATGAGCTCTGCGGATGAAGAGCAGCGCGCCTGCGCCCATCTATGACGCTGGCAGCTAAATTAAATTGCTATTTGTGTAGTGAGCTTTATAAAATAAAGCGCTGTGCCTTTGTTTGCACTTAGCGGACTAATTTTAGATACGTTTTTATTTATTTTAGTCTGCAATTATGGAAATACAAATATTCGTATACCTATGTACCTTGAACAAAATTAATAATGCTTCTTTGTCCTTGCACTCGTCGGTACCTGGTCGTAGCAGGTACCACATGATGGTGTGTAGATGATTTATATTTAAATTTTTAATTACTAAGTATGTCCACCTATAAATATTGACATTTTATTTTCGAGTTTTTACAGTAAAAAACATGAATAGATATTTATTTTGTAATAGAAAAACTGGTTCACGAGCATAATCGCGATGTTAACGTTTTACTGAAGTATGAAGTAGGTATGTTTATGTGTAATTTCCGACGGTCTATCGTTGCAGGTTTAACGTCTCGATAGCTGCATACTTAGTATCACTTATTAAATAGTAGCCGGAGCAACATCACCGCCTGATATTTGCAAGTCGGATTCAGTGTCCTTGCAAAGTCGAAGGTATGTAGTCAGGCATGGTCTCTGTGGTCGACAAGATGGCGGTTATGCTTCGGGAACTTCAGGGAGGGACGGGGTGCACGGGACAGGTCTCGCGGCATCGCTGGCCGTGAGTTCGATACAAAGCTCTATTTTTAGCGCTGTGTCACCGTTCGCCTGCGCTTGCGCCTTCGTCCTCGTACCTACAGCTCTCAATGCGATGTGAATATACTTAAGTATTTTGAACTTACCCTGCAGTGATTTATAGCCACTTGAAAATTCATAATTATATTCAATTTTATAAAATTTAAAAAAGTGCTTCAAGCTTTAGTTCCCTTAAACTTATAACGTTCCCTTAAACTTATAACTAAGCAAGAAGTTATATTTTAGAAATCTTCATACCCCAGTTAGTCACCTTTAAAAAAAACATAATTAAAATTTTAACATAACGAGCTTGCAGAGCATAAATAAGCGTGCAGTTAGAAATGGACGCTAGTAGGTTACATGCGTTTTACCAATGATTAAGTAAAAAGCGAAACTGTGATGGGTATGGAGAATCTGACACGGAGTTCCTAATACATCTGTAAAACATCGAAGGGATACAATGAACCTTATCTCCCGGCGAGTTTTATTTACACAACACCGACGATGTCGATAAAAAAGTTCTATGGAGGTCACGTCTTATTTTTTACTTCCAGCGGTCCTCTCATAAAAGCGATCGTAGAGGCGTTAGTTCGTAGATACATTTTTATTCCCCTCGCGTATTACGGTCTGTCTCTGTAACAGTAAGTAACGCGTCATGATGTCATCGGCATTTGATGGGTTGCGTAGCCCTTTTTGGAGGACTATTGACGATGACGACTGATATCTAACTCTAAAGAAGACTTAGTTAGTTTCAAGAATAATTTCAAGAACATCGAAGAAGGCAAAAAAAGTTAAGCTTTTTCGCCTGGGTTAAATTAAATATATATCTTGCTTCACCACTATAATTATTTTACAATCACTGGTAGAGTCCTTGCCTTTTATGCAGTTAAACGATTAGAACAAGTAATCTAGATCCATTGTTTTTCTGATCTTTGCTGATTAATTACAACAAACCTGGCCCAACGTTAACTACAGTTATCGTCAGCCATCTGCTGTTTTATGAATGAATGGCTTAGAATAGATTGAGCCACAAAAACTGCGCAATGGCATAGTTGTGTAATACCGATACGGCGGGTGTTTATGACAAAGTTGTTCGTCAAGGAGTTTTCGTATAGTGGGTTTTTGCGCCCACGCGGACGCAAACTTTTTGATGTCAGCTTGAGAGCGGTGGTTCTCGGCAACCATTCCCCACGACCCACGCAGCGCGGGCAGCGCGGCGGTGCGCCCCGTCATCGCTGTCGAGGACTCGTGCCCACGGCTCAGCTATCATTACGCAATGAATGAAGCATTTAAACTACCTGCTTCATTTTATTCCAATAATTTACAATTCTTTTTTTGACGGCCTCTGTGGCGCAGTGGGCGAAGATCCGCCTGAGACGTAGAAGGTTGCGGGTTCGATTCCCGCTGCGGGACAAATGGTTGCATGATCTGTATATATTTGTCTGGGGTCTGGGTGTTTTCTATGTATGATATGTATGTATTTACAAAATGTAAATATACCTATATGTGTAGTATATCAATCATGTTGTTCCCATAATACAAGCTCTGCTTAGTTTGGGGCTACATGATGCTGTGTGATTACGTCCTGCATTATTTTTTTTTTGTATCATTTGTATTAAATTATTGTCAAGTGTTTAATAAAATGGTAAAAAAAGCCATACTTAATAAGCATTTTTGGACTAGTTATTATTAGTAAGATAGACAAGGAACATAATTACCTACGGAATACTTACTGACGATGTGTTACCATTATTATAAGTACCACTGCAATATAAGTTCTCGAAATCAACTAAGAAACTAAATGTATGACCGCGTATGGTGTATTAATTTAATTTTCAATTTTTTAAATTACAATAGATTAAAGCGTCACGGGCGCCATATTGAATACCGTTGGTACATATATACTAGTCGGTGACATTGAATCCTGAACGCAATGAAGGATTCTAGGCAGCAGGCCCTAGGTAGGCTTTCCGCAAAGGTTGCATAACCAATAATGTGACATTGTCAAGCAGCTGGTGTGATACATTAAATACATAGTTCTTGCGGGCTTTATGTATGGATTAGAAACAATATTCTAAGAACTCCAAGTTTCCTAAAAACTAAAAAGAAATATGCTAGGTACTACCGACTCATCGCTAATAATTAATACTAAATTGCTTAAACGTCTAAAGCAATCTACAAGTTTCCTTTTCCATATAACTCCTCCACATTAGTGATTATGATTCACTGGCTGTTTGGCGTTTTATTTGGAAATGTCTATTTAGACAGGTAATGAAGTCACAATTGGCGCTGCTATAAAATCCGTCTGAATAGTCGACTGCCTTGATATTTAGATGTTGATTTTATTAAATGTCAGTGAGATCGTCGCGTTGGGTCGCGACTGTATGCGAAGACGATGGGCCATCCATCGAAATCCATAGAAGAGTTGGCCTCTCACGCGCAGTTGCAACACATGGAGAAAGCCAAACTCGTCTGGCGAAATCACACCCACAACAGATGTGCCAAATATTATGCATGCATATATCCCTCACTACGTATATGGTAAGCTTTAAGTAACTGGGCAGTAAAAGTTGTTTCAATACGTAAGTAACAACAACCAACAAGTATCAAGGAGAAAATAATAAACTTCGTGACTTAGTCCTACAATAAAACTGACTTGGCGAGTCGGTTAAGTTTTTATAGTTCTGTGGGCCTTTGATTAAAAATATTCCACGGTAATTAATAGTATTTTTATAGACAGGTTTTAACAAAGTTAATTCATAATAGAGTCATAAACTGTTGACGGCATTGAAATTAGATCCGAAAACATGTAATTTTTTTCTGATATATTTATTTTATTCTGTCAATCCAAAAAACTCAAAATTAGGTATACTAGATGTTTTTTGCGACATTGTTTCTTATCACCATTGTCATCAGTTATCACCATTGTCATCAATCAAAATGACGGAGAAAATATTCAATTAAATATATTATAGTAATCGCAAAGATTATTATGTGATTACTAGGGGCCCCTCTTCATCCGCGTAAAGGTTTTTCCCTGATGTACCTCTATAGGGGCCGAATTTCAGAGACTTCTTTAATAATAAACCCCTACACTATACAGGATGGGGCAAAATGTTACCTCAGCTACCTTTTCTTTTGTAGTTAGAAGGTTTTATTCCGAGGAAATTATAGATTTATTATAAAGGGAAAATTAATGGCATTTTCGGTTCTTTTTATATGTACAGTCAGCCCAGAAAATTACATTTGTCAAAAAACCAAGTTTGTTTCAATCGACTCTATTTCCCAACAGGACAACATTTAATTTTCTAGGCAAACTGTATATTTTTTCAAAATCCGGATATGATAAGATAAGATAAGATACTCATTTATTTTTGACATACACACACCAAGGAAAACAAAAATAAAAAATAAAATGAGTTGAACGAAAAATAAAATATAAAATAAAAAAAACTTAATGTCTACCGTGATGTGCAATTATTTTATCCTTCAAAATAAATATATCTATAATTTTCTCAGAACAAAACCTTGTAACTAAGAAAAGGTAGCTGCCCTCAATGAGGCAAAATTTTGCCCCATCCTGTATACCCTCAAAGTTCTCAAACAAGGGTCTCTAGGATATGTGATCCATCATGAGATTGTGAGTTAAGTGCTGGTAGTTATAGATGCTTTTGGATACAATATAAGAAACTACCTACGCGTAGTTATGGTTTGAGCTTTTGGTTGGGTACTACACCTAATCTTTTAGATTATAAAATTTTACTACTAAACCTAAACCTACTTGAAAACAAATTTTAAGATAAGATAAGATAATTATTTGCTGTGAACATGGTAAGTGTACTTACAATTTACAATGTTGCATAATATATGTTTACAAAAAATCAGGTCTCTTCACATTCAGTCATTTATGTCTGTATGACCTACAAATAATTGAAATTTGACTAAAATAAAAAAAAATATTTATAAATAAAATTGTACCTATTTGTTTAAATTTAAAAAAAAAATAACGTGAAAGTATCTTTGAAAAATAAATATGTCAAAATTTACGTGTCAAAATACTCATTAATGGAATAGAAACTGTTAACTGTCAGCCAGTCTTTTAAAGCCTTATTGAAAATGTTACCTTGTTATTAAGTGAACTGTAATTTGTTGTATAAACCCTTTAAACCGATGTGGAGGGTCATACTCTCTGGAGTCTAGAACTTACGGTTCAGGCTGTGCTTGATTACCAGCCAGTCAGCATTATTACATTATTACAGTTTTTTTGGATTTAGTTTTTAGATTACATAATATTAGCATTTCATAATGTTACATGCAGACACGTATACTTAAGCGATGCAACCTTGTACGATGGCGGACCATGATTGAGATGGCGAGCCGACCGTGACACTGACTCGGGTTATGATAATGACGACTTATGTAGGTACTGTGATATGTACATGCCCACGAACTATTGTGAGATTTGGTGTAGGTAAGGAACCCCGTCTATACTCCGGTGCGGTGAGTAGTTACCACTGTGACCGTTATCCGGTCACCGCTACGCTGCAAGCTCCGGTATGCCATGCCGTCGGCCGTGGAGAATCACTACGACATTAAAACCTTTTGGATTTACAATTGTACAACTGTTTTCACTTTAACCAGTCAGACCACGTTCGACTGTTAGTTTAAACTCCGAACTTACGAGATGCGGTTTAAGTGTGTGTACTAATTTACAAACTTTAAATTTGTATTCCTTCCTTCATCGGAATAGCTGCTGGCCAACTCTAGTGTCTCTGACATCTTTTTAGGCTGCCTGAAGGCTTTCATATTATAGTGATGTTTTTGAAAATAAACGTATACAATACGTTGATGTTTTTGATATCATTGCAGTAGGTACCTATTTGAAATAATAACTTCATAACCGCAAAGTTACGGTGTCTCATAAACGGTTATAAAATTCACGGCAACGTATGTATGTAAGTAGGTACTTAATTTTAAAATTACTAAGCGGGTATTTTAACACACTGTGCTCTTATAGTGCTATTTCTTACCGACATACCGAGTTGAAAATGTATTTTAGGTAGGTACTTGGAAAATGTGAAATCATAAAGTTAAATTTGTATATGGATTTGTGGGGAGCCCCATTAATTAAGAACATTGGCAAAATGTGTAGGTACTTTTTGAAATTCGATGAAGTCAACCATGACGTAATACTCGTATGTAAAAGGCTTGAATCTATCATCTATGCTTTGGTTAGGGTAAGTTTGTGTTTTTAGGTTCTCTTTACACGTTTGTACCTATTGGGTTAAAAAACCAGATGACAGGAGATAGCTTACACCAGGACTTTAGGTGTTTACTTTTAACATGGAAAAATTAAGTAAACTTTTAATAAGGTTACCCGTCGGGATGTCCGGGGTTCCAACCTCCATCTTCGGTACCCAAACTATTCTCACCTGCCTGTGGTGCACCCTGCTAACAGACCGGGCGCTGGCCGCCAGCTGATTATGGCATAGCGCAGCGTACATCGGCATAGCTAAATTCTCTAGCCATTTAACAGACAGCAGCGTCGGCGCGGGCGGTGCAAGAAGCTGTACTGGATAATGGACAATGGACATACCCCTCTTATGGCGCTTATTAGGGGAGGCCTATGTCCAGTAGTAGACTGATATACTCTGATGATGATGATTATGATGATGAGGTTTCGTCTGTAAATCATGGGAAGAAGCTAGTGTTTCGTAATGAGGTGGTCTACTCTGGTGTCGGAGTTTTTAGGTCAACTAAAGGGCACCGATATAGGTACCTGGCTTTGTCATTCAGGCGACGATACATGTATCGTCACCTTAATGGCAAAGCTAGGACCAACTTCTTAAAGTCTTTCCGAAGCACGGAATCGCTCATTTCTAAATTCCATTTATCTTAATAGTGACCGTGAGAAGTGTTACTTAACTAAAATAATCGCTTCATCTACACTACTATTTTAAAATAGATAAATTCAAAAACTACCTAACCGATCTTAAAAATTCTTTAACCTCTAGAATGTTACGTTATTAGCCTTAGACATAGGTTTTTTTAAATTTAAATATGGTCAATAAAATTGCAATAATAATAATAATGATAGGGTATAAAAAATTTAGCGTTTAAAGTCATTATTTTGCGTGCATGAAATCGTCAGGTAACAATATCTGTTAGGTACCTAATTTGAAAATAGAACGCGTAATGTACATGAATTTTTAATTGGCGTGCGTGCTTGAAATTCACTTGATGCTATCGAAATATCTAATTAAAAAAAATATGTAAAAAATCTTTTAAAAACAAGCTTTTATTACTATTTTTTAAGCTCTAAGCAGAGTAAAAATTAACTTTAAATTAAATTAAACCCATCAATTACATTACACAATTTATATAATACAAACGCATTGTCATCCAAACTAAACGTGTATACAAAATTTCAGCTCAATCGGTTGAAGATATCTGCTTCAAAATTGAGCTGCACGATTTCGCACGAGTTTCAATTAAATAAATAAATATAAAGTCATCTAAGGTGCTCCGCCATGCGGAATCACACAGCTTACCATGCATTGTCACTCAAATTAAACTTGTATACAAAATTTCAGCTCAATCGGTTGAAGATATCTGCTTCAAAATTGAGCTGCACGATTTCGCCCGAACATGCATAGCGCGATAAGTTACCTAAATTAAAAAGGTACCTATTTTCAACTGACAAAAAAATTCTGAGTTTAATCTGTCTGGTTTTTTCGATTCTATTTCTATTCCCATAGATATATAGGATGACCTCAGTGGTGTAGTGGGTGAAGTCACGCCTGATTTATGAATTAGGTTTCGCTTAAAAAAAGCAAGTAAAAAAGCAAGCACACAAACGAAGTTTCGGGTGGGTCAGCTTATAAATAAGCTAAAAGCTTGTTAGTTATAAAATTCAATCAATCAATCACATCAATACTTGTATTTTTTTATGAATGTGAAAACTTGTAAAAATTGTGCGTTGAAGTCTTTTCTATGAAAAACGAGAAGAATGTCTTTGAAAATGTAAGAATTATATTATATTAGTTTTTTTATTAAAACAAACCTATCAATTAGTTAAATACCTTTTCTTATATGCTGTAAAACCTACTAAAATTTGTTTGGAAGTTTCAAATGAGGTTCTTATAGGAAAATTTGTTGGTATGTTTAAAGGACAGTAAAAGTAGATTGAGTGTATTTTTTTTTTAACAACAACAAGGAACGAGTTTTTTAATAATTTAGTCGCCCTTGCTTCGCATATTTTAAAGGTAGAGCAAAACTGAGCCAGTGGGAAATGCGTTCGAGGGTGAAGTGCAGGGCGGAGAGCGGGGCACGGGCGGCAGCGGGCGCGGGGCGAGGCGCGGGCGAGCGGGCGGGGCGCCACACCACACACAACCTGCGCAAGCGCCGAAGCCTACGATTTCGCCCCGCGTTCAGTCATTGTCCGGCCAACATCTCGGTCGAACATAACATCGACCGGCGCGTCGTCGCTACAATAACTGTCGAGAGAGTGCCCGTTTAAACGAACGGTTTACTCCGACTCTTGGGGTGAAGGTGCAGTGTTAAGTGATAGTGTGTTTTTAGCTATACAGTCAACAGTGTATCGCTAACAAGTATTACTGTCAGCGGTTTGTGGCAAGTTCCTCGGAGTTGCCTAACGGCTGTTCGCCTGCCAGCGAGGGGAGGCGGACCACTTATACCGGGAGGAATGAGCCCCGTACACCACCGTTCTAGCACTCACCGATGATCTCAAGGTAAGTTTTTCAACTCTCTTTGTGTCTCAGTCGACTGTACGGTATGAGAGTCGTACCATGTTGTAGGCGAAAATTCACACGACCTCACAACGGGGCGCTCGCATTCTAACTTGATTCTGTTCTCAATCCAACTTTACATTCATTTAGAGCTCACGTAGTTTCGACGACGAAACATTCACTTGCCAACTAGATTATATTAAGTTATTACGTCATGAGATCCTAAAATTTTAATTCAGTATACCTACCGATCAAAAGCACTTAATCAAGTCAATTAAAAAATTTCAAGCTTTTTTGGATTAGCATAACAAGGTCGGTATCAAGGGTAACTAAAAAGTGGATATTAGAAGTAAATTTTTAATCTTTTTTTAAGAGTCCTGTAGAACATTAGAAGGTAACAAAACAGGTTTACACTATATACAGTTTCCAGCAGTGAGCATTTTTCTCTTATGTAAGTAAGCGCATACATTTCCATATAGGTCTTCTTCTGAAGCAGATTTTCCTAAGAAGTATCCGGTAAGCTACTTCACAATTTGCACCCGATGATGTAATCAACGTAAAGAGGTGTTCATAAGGACATACATGGTAAGAATGTTTCTTGACATTCTTAACTTCAAGCTGTTAGTCGACCTTATTCTGTAAACTAAAGAAGAATCCATTCAAAATATAAACAATGCGATAGTTACACAGGGTATAAGGGGTTCTTCTACCCATGGTGCACCCTGCTGACTAAAATACGGGGCTCTGGTGGTTGGCTGATTGCGGCAACAGCTCAGCTAAATTCCCTGACCGCCAACGGGCAGCAGCGTCGGGGCGGTGAGAGAAACTGTGCCCTTCGATCCTCAACCCACTTGCCCAGCGTGGGGATTATGGGAAACAATAGGCGTTATATAAGGCTCCTAGTAGTAGTCCCCCTTCTTATAGGGCTCCTATAACAAGGGAGATTCTTCTATGGGAGGCCTATAAGAGGCCTATTTAGTCCAGTAGAGGACTAAATAGGCTGTTGTTGTTGTTGATGATAGTTACAAATACTACGGGAATGAAATGGAGCAAACCCTGGTACTAACATTAATAAAAAGAAGCTTACCTATGTGTCACAACGGAGGGCCCTCTGAAGCAAGCAAACGATTCAACCAATCAGTACTATCCGACTCAAATACAGAAACTACGTTGCTAATTGCAGCCAAATTCAGAGGTACATAGATCCGCTGTGAGTAGTAAACACAACTATCCCTAAATGATGGGGAGACGACTTTGTCCAGTAATTACATAAATTATATCGGCCACTTAGCTCATATTTTGTTTTAATCTTTTCTTTGAGGCTTTAGAGAAAATTTGGGGAAACCAAATTTTTTTATACCCCTTATTATTTTCCATTATTCCCCTTAACTTCTATCCGACCTCCCGATACAGGCCTGCTTCGTGCGGGGACCATCAGTGACACTATATGTTTTGGCTTTTTGGTAAATAATCTATTTGTATTTATATTGTATATGTACTTTCTGTTAGTATATCAAAATGAATTACCAGTCGGTACCAGATAATTTAAATAAAGAACGCATAAAGTGTATATATGTCAATGATTTCATCAACGGCCCTGACGGAAGACCAGCGCTGGTTTTTACAACCAGCACATGCTGAGTCACGGATCGATTTGCAGCAGTGGACAACTTTTTTATTATCTGTATCTGTTGCAAATAAACATTATTCTGTTCTAATTACTCTGTGGGTTTAGGTTTCAAAACAGATAAAATACCTCTGGTGAAAGGATTCACTGTACCTCACTTAATCATGTTTTCCTTTACCGAGCGGGAAAATTCATCAATAGCCTCGAATTGGGTGTGCATCGTTTAAAAAAATTGATTATTATATTTGAGGCTTAAACCACTACCTGCATATCACCACCAGTAATAGAGTAGGGATTATGCTCTCTATTTTTTTAAATTATTTATCTATCTATCTTTAAAGACCCTGACAGGACTAAACAAAAACTTCAGTTTTTGAGTAGCTGCCAACTCATTATGCCAACATCAAATAGGTACATGCCTAACCTCATAATTTTTTCTCATAAATACCTACTGTATCTATACTTTATCAACTTACCATAAAACTTAAAGTAACTCATACCTACACACACATGGTAACGATAAAATAGATTGTTCAAGTATACAATATACATACATATAACCCTCCTAAGTAGTACTTTTTCTAGTTATGTAATAACTATGTACAAAATTTTGAGTTTTCTTGACTAGTATAGAATGTAGGCGTTCAAATCACTGTGACATAGATGACGTGTTATTCAGCCTTGCTACAAGTTAACATAAATGAATATTTATAGTTACCTACTATGACTACGTTTTCTCTTCGGTTTTGTTTCTTTGTTCAAATAGTTAAGAAATAACTAAAGTATCTATTCTTTACTCTTCTTACTTATGGATTACATAGTTGCGGACGAAAAAGGTCATTATCTGATCTGACTTATCATGGACTGACGCATATCCTATGCAAAACATCAAACAGTCAGTATATGTAAAATAAAAAAAAAATACATATAGAAAGAGAAATTAGAATTTTGCATATCTTTTTCCTACCCCATCATAACATCCTGATCACCATCTATGTATAACATATTCATTGAGATTATTCCGATGAGCCCAAACACGTCACCTCTGCTGTAAGTTGGTGAGGAATGGGGTAACCTGTAGATTTTCATGTGATGCCGCAGCATCAGATCAAGGTTGTCATGTTTTTGAAATATTATCGTAGTATCAGTCTTTCAAATCAAAATTAAAGTCAAATTTTAAATCAATCAGACATATGTAAGCTCATTAGCTAAGAACACTCGATGAAGGCCCCTTTCAAAAATAAAAAAAAACTAGATCAAAATAATTTCTCATTCAGTATTTTTTTTAGGAGTTGTAGAGTTCTTTGTGCAGGGGTCGTCCGGGGAAGTACTGCCATCATGCCTATTTCTGCCGTGAAGCAGCATTGCTCTGTTTTGGTCTGAAGGGTGTGAGTGCCTGTGAAATTACAGGCACATGAAGCTTAATCATCTTCATGCCTCAAGTTAACACGTTAAGTGCGAAGCGAGGCCTAAATCACCCCTGATGCAACTTCCCTGTGGTGCGGCAAGCAAAAAAGTGAATTTCTCTGTCGTGCGAATGGCATAGCTTTGGTTTGGTCCAGTGTAGGAAAGAGATAAATATATATTTGAGATCACTAATGGTTCCGGACTCGGTGGTGTACCTACCTTGGTACCGGATGTCTTAGGCCTCGTGCCGCACTGAATTAATATAATTTTAATGCAGTGCGGAACGAGGCTAAAACGTCCCATATCCCCCCTGACCTCGTACCGCACTCAACGCGAGCTTCCCGCGACCAGTGTTGTGCATCACGTCGATTGGAGAGCACGTCCTTTTACAGCGCCGAACATGTCTAAACGATGTCGGAAGAAGTTAATTTTAAAAAACCCAGAAACAGAGCCAAAACAGGTACTTTATGGCGCCTTCAAGCACAATTTAGATTATTTAAAAAAAAATGTATCCTTTGATAGCTTTGTGTTGTTTTGCCAGGTTTTGCCCTTAAAACGATCTAATGAGATATAATTGATCAAAATCGGTCAAGTCGTTGCGTAGTTAAGACAGTTTAAAAACGTCGATATTATTTTTCCCATCACTAATCGCAGCGAAAATTTGCCCTATTTCAGTGCGTTACGAGGTGTATAAGATCCCATATTTTGTTTTGCTAATAATTCCTAAACTAGCCATCAGATCCCGGGGCGACGGTGGATTAGGGTTCATCAATTCACTGTCTATATCAATAAGGACCAAAATTCTCATTTATCTTTGATTTCGCGCCAGAAAATGGATTTTAGTCTGTAAAAGGCGGTGGGGTCTAATAGACCGCGTGTCGCCCTAACGTCTGGTCACGGTACGGGCCGATTATACCTCGTGCCGCAGGAACGGAAAGTATGCAAAAATTGGTGCCGCAGCTAACGTGTTAATGGGCGCAGGATATTGCAACGTAGAGCAAGTTCCAAAAAACGTGGCCTACCATACAATGCTTTGTGAAAGGTAATGGTTACCATTTAACATCAGGTGGCCCATGTGCAAGTACTTCAAGTAACATAAAAAAATCATACATGAGAAATACGATGCGTCAAACAGATAAAAACAACACAGTTTTCATAAAATATTTTATAAGACTGCGTACCTATCAGTTATTTCTAAACTAATCAAACATGAACTTAAGCTCAAGGACTTTGGCTCGTAAGAAGGCCTTTCATCAAAATTGGGGTTGGGTGACAGCGTTTTAGCATGATACAAACACCCATAACTAAACCATTAGAAGGCCAAAATAATCCCAAAAACAAAACCGCTATCTGTCTTATTCCATAACGAAGAATATGATTATGACTATCTTGTCAAAGTTTGAAACTAGTATTTTGTATATAAAATGTCAGATTTAAACTGAGACTATCTTTAGTCTTCGTTTTGGAATGAGAGGGTATGAGATTCAAACTATATGTGGGCACATGCTCTAATAAACCGGATGCTTCTCGGTTGAGTTTTGGCCGTCGTCTGGTGAAATTGTATAATCCAAAAATGGTCATTTTTTCCATTCAGGAATGCAATCTCTTTGATGTAAACATCCAAACATGATGGATGTATAAAAATAATATAGTCAGTTATAAATCTCTTGCTACTGCCATTTTCACTCTGAAGATCATCACTGTTTACATTTTGCTCGCACCTTGGATATGAATTTTTTGCCATTAACTATGCTGTCAGCACGTATGGTTTATCTAAAATTAGAGGTTTTCGTCTACGTTAACTAATCCTACCACTAAGTCTATACGTATTTTCCGTATTCTTTTGTACATCAATCTGCAAAACATTACCTATTGTACACGATTATGTAGGAATAATCATTTGTTAGACACGCTTGAAAGTAACAACAGTATTTTTTGTCGTAGCAAAGATGTTATTACAGTAGAGGTAGAGATAATGACGAATGACCGCCAAAGATTCTTGGTTCACAAAAAATCTCACTTTACTTGAACTATAATGTTCTAATAGACCCAGAGATTATTTGAACATTAGAGTTCCGATCATATTTAGATTTATATCTCATTTTTTTATATGTGCCTACTCCAAAATTATTTTACTTGAAAATATGTTACGTTCCGACAGACATATAAAACATATGTAACAGAATAATCGATGGTTGAATTTAATTTTAGAATGCGCTTAAAAATTCCATTGTCAAAAAATGCTGCAAATTGGTCCAGCTCTTCTCAAATGACCACAAGGTGACACTAATGTGCTCACCAACGTAAGGACATCACTTGAGAACAGTTGGACCGATTTGACTAATTTTTTGTTTCATAATGTTCGTATGAACGTAGTAATCCGCGTAAGGTTTTGTGAGTAGAGAAAAATCGGAAAAGATGTATGAAAAATTTAATCAAAAATAAAAAACTGATAATGCATTTTCAATAGGATTTTTTATTAACTAAATAATTTCGCCAGACAACGTCTATAGGGTCAGCTAGTTTATTATAAAAAGCGACAAATTCGGAGCAGTAAAACAAATCACTGCGCTTTGTAGCGACCTTGAAATAGCCGAATGTAGTGATACGTACCTATTTGGTGTTCAATGCTAACATTGTGCAACGTCCCTTTTCATCTCTTAGCCTTTCTAAACTATTGTTATGCATCTAAATAAGTTCTACTCCTAGATAGCTTTACATAAGTAAAGTTATATAGTAACAACTAGCTGACCCAGCCGCAACTTATCACATAGCACAGAGTTACTATTCAGTACCTAACCAGTACCACTTTAAATATTGAAAACACACTTGCTCTGGGGTGCAAGCTGCTGCGAGGCCCGCAGTCAACATGCTAGTGTCTCGTGTATGAGTGATGAAAACACACTTGTTCTAGGGAGCGAACTGTTTTTTATGTGTTCTCACTGTGGGCACTATGCACTTAGTAAGCAGGCATGTGTGTCAAACATGTCAAACACAATATTTGTACTTGCCTCTGACTACCATCGATTAACTAAGCTATTGATTTATACATTCTAGAATTAAAATAAAAACTATTCTGGAATAAACAAACAAAACCCATTCATATGACACCTCACTCAATATATTTACATATCGACAATTTTTTGTAGCCTCTTTTGGGACTCCATATCTTTATGACCCCCTGTCTGATATAACTCATATATTTCCGAGCAAAAATATTTCAAATACAACCTATAGACCTACCAAATTGTAAGCAGTTTGAATCAACGGTTTGAGAGTTATGCTCGAACAAACATACTTACAACAAGTACCACTGAACTACGATGTCAATGATAGGTACTCTAACAAATGGGACTCCTTAGTGCTTTTGATTTAAATTCTTTTATATTTGACACATCGAGATAAGAAAGTAGGTATACACTCTATAAACTCAGTGTCTTCAAGTGAAAACTGACAAGGATCTTCCAAAAGTATTTGACATAAATAAACTTCAAAATGCCCAATTTGCACTAATCTAGACCTCATGTGGCTTGAAAAGTGTTCAGTGTCGGTGCAATCGACAACGTTCGCCGAGTTTTGGTGCAGACAATTTTGTCCTCGTTTGTGGTTCTTGAGTATTATATCTCGATGCTTTGTCATTCCAATTTTAAAGAGATCAGATTAAGTTTTCAAACGTGTCAGAACATATTTTTATTTAAATCAAAAACACTAAGGACTATATAGTATTGATATCAACTTCGATGCAATTAACCTCTAAATTAACTTTCTATCCCTTTTTAACCCCGTTAGGCGATGAATTTTAATAAAATACGAAACACATCTACCATTAATTCTGTTAAAGAATATTTATGCAAAATTTGAAGTAGATTCGATCAAGGATCAAGTTGTCCCATACAAACTTCACCCCCGTTTTTCACCCCTTTAAGGGTAGAATTTCGGAAAATCCTTTCTTATCGGATCTCTTTTAAGCTCTCTACGATTTAGGCTGTGCGTTGATCCGTCAAAGAAGGATTTTATAAGTGTAGATAAGATAGATAGATAAAGAAGATAGAAGACAAACTAGCTGTGCGCTTTCGGGGCTTTGTTTCAAATTGAAGCTTAGTTTGATTAAAATTGATCCTGCACTAACGAATGACACTAAAACATAAATTATGTAAGATGAGACTGCAGCCAAGCGTGATTCTAACTTCAAGGTCTCTTTGTTCTAATAAAAACCTTTTCTCACAGAACCGTAGAAGTAGGTAAGTAATTAAAAACGAAACAAAATTAATTTTATTGCACTAGTTCTACTGTTAATTTGGAAAAAATCCATTTAAGTTATTGGTGTTTTTTTTCTGAGTAGTCGAGTTATATTTTGCAAAGATATTGCGTAAAAAAAATAATCACACGCAAACAAATCATTTCTTTACATTTATCTTAGCGCATTTCTAGCAGCAGTTTCGTAAGAGGAGAAAAATAATTTATAAAACTTTAATTTGCTACGGAACCATTGTAGGAAATGATAGGTTTGTTCGCTCATATGGACGGCAATCGGCAGGTGGCGCCGCCATAATGTTGTGAGAACGCAGCGAGCACCTGACGCGGACCGCGGTCGCGGCCGCAACGACACATGGCCGACATCGGCCCGTTATGTCATTCCGTAATATCACTATAATGTAGGCTCCCATCACAACCAATCTCACAGTCTCACGCTATGCACCATCAACCCATCTAGCTGTCATAATGTGTGAGAAATTCTTTACAACTGCAATTGTCAGGGTTATTCATTGATTGTAGTATTGTATTGTTATTGTAAGTTCAAATTACTTATTGTTTTTTTTGCGGCTTGGCAAACGTAGTGTAGGACGCCCTCCGGCCTGGTGGGGTGACGATCTGCGAAAGGCTGCTGGTAGAAGCTGCATGCGTCGAGCTCAGGACAGGGCGCAATGGCGCTCATTAGGGGAGGCCTATGTCCAGCAGTGGACTGCTATAGGCTGATGATGATGATGATAGCTTGATGACTTTTATAGCGGCACCTTACTATCTTTAGGTGCCTACTACCATTTTCCAAGCCCTCCAGAACCACAGAAGATTGACTTTGATTGCGTGTCATCTTATTAATAAACCTTTAAGTCACAATAATCGAGAGAACGAAGCGAACGAAGATCTCTGATATATCGATTTGCTTTTGTATGTTATGTATGTATGTATGTATGTATGTTTGTGCGACTGAGCTTATAATTGAGCCGTTGCCGTTGATACGATCAGCACAGCATGACATTTTGTGATCGACTTGCAAAACATACTGATGAACCTAAAGATTTATTAATTTTGTTCTTCTTTGACTATTCTAATATCTTCTATTGATTTAAGATAGGTACAAAGTTTATTTAAACGTATTTGATTATTATGATTGGCCCTAACGATTACTAATATAGGTATGCAAAGTGCCTATTTTGATAATTAGGTTGATTCGATTCAGGCCCGGGTCAGGCAAGGCAAGTGAATTTAGCTTTTTTTTTTAACCTTTGAAATGTAATTAAATGATTTATTTTGCCTTAAGTACCTATGTTACACATGTTTTAAAAAATCATTACTCGAAAACTTAAAATAAGATAGTTCATAACCTAGCTGTAACTATCTGCTAACTTCTCAATAATAGCCTTGTTAATAGTAAATCTTTTTAGGAATGTGTCGTAAACGGTGTTGGTACCACAATTAACACTTTATTAACCAACCCTGTTCTTGTTAACCAATATTGTATTGTGCTACTGTTTGTTTACCCAAATAAATAAAATAAAAATAAAATAAAATGTTACACTATGTTAGTGCTCTTTTACACGAGCGGCATGCCGCCAATGGCAGAGGCAACGGCAGAGCCTGTCGGCGACAGCCGTCGACGCTTCAACGGCAGCCCTTTGACGCGTCGACACCAACGCGTCGGTCGGCGGCAGCCGTTGACGAATGCCGCGTCGACGGCTGCTACCTACAGGTGTCAACGGCTGCAGTTGCCTCTGCCGTTGGCACTTTGCCGCTCGTGTATAAGAGCGCTTATATGGTCACGTAAATCTAACGAAACTATTATAAATGTAAAAGTGTGTTTGTTTATTTCTTTCAGCATACACGATATAGGTACCTATAAAAACCTTTCATTCAGAAAAAAATACTCTTACCAATAGGCAACAATCAAAATCTATATCAGCGCGAGCGAAGCCGCGTGCAACAAACAAAACATTAGACAAAATACCGCATTATGCAACCTTCACGGAAAGTAAGTCTTAAACTCCCTAGAGAAATAATGAGATTTGAATTTAGAACATCAAAATTTGTATGAAGATTTGACAATAGACATCGGCCTCGGTGCCATAGAGACCACATCAAAAAGAATTTATTGATTCGTTACTCAAACTAGCCTTTTTGGAGGCTGCATGTAGGCTGCAGAGCTTTTTTCTTCTCTTCTTGGCGTCGCATGCTTTATGCATTTGCCATTTTTATGTATTTTAGAATTACATCACTATAAAACAGAATAAAATAAATATTATTATGGGGACTCTCATACAATAAACGTGTATTTTTTTGCCGTTTTTTGCTCGATATTAATATCGGCAACTGGTAGACACTTGAAATATTCACAGAATAATAAGTTGTTTATTCACTTCATAATTTTAAATTTCAAGGCACCAAAAAGAATTTACTCAATCGTAATGCCAACTAACCTCCTCGGAGTCTTAATCGAAAGGAAGAAAAATCTTCAGAAAATACAAGATTCTGCTGTTGTGTTGTTACATATTTATGTAATTTATTTAAGTTACAATTAGGTAAGTAAAATTTTACTCAAACAAAATGCTACTACTACATGCTTGCCTTTGTCTCTGATGACCTCGTGGGCACAATGGGCCAAAAGCTGACAGACAATCAATTATTGACCATGATCAATTGATTTGACCCATCACACCATGGTCTCTCATGAATAGGTTAAAGATGATGATCAGGATCTGCTGATGAAGTAGGAAAGTGAAATTTGACTTTTATATCAGGGTTTCATAAATTTTTAATTAATGCTAACTTGTATAATATTCAAACGTAAGAATAAGCCATTCGCCGGTTAATGTAGTTAATAATAATATGCGAAGATTATGAAATAGGTCCATAATCCTATAAACAAAACCCATGTCAAGATTATACAATTACACACTATGAAAAGCCGATATCAGTGATCCATTATCTACGGAACGATGTTACGAACAAAAAAATCGGGTTAATAGAATTTTTCTAATTCCAGTAGGTACCTAATTATAATGGTGGACGAATTAGTCTATTCATAAAAATCTAAGCCTAAATAGTAAATACGTCGTTCGGTACATAGTTCAGTTTAACTTAAATTTTTCTCCTTACCTAGCTATATACGAAGCTATATACGAAGGGCTCCGATATACACGTTAGGGCTAATCGTTGCTCATTAATTATAACCAAGTTATCACGCTTCCAAGCCGCGCACGATTGAAACAAACAATGGAACAGTAAGAAAGCCAGTACGAATAATGATGTGATGTAGTGCTTTCTATTATCATCATCATCACCATCAGCCTATAGCAGTCCACTGTTGGACAAAGGCCTGCCCCGATCAGCGCTATTGTGCCCTATCCTTAGCTGGACGCATCCAGCTTCTACCAGCAGCCTTTCGCAGATCATCTATCTATCTAGCTGGGGGGCATCCTACATTTGCCAACGTGGTAATCACTCAAGAACTCGTTTACCCCAATGGTTGACGGTTCTTCGTTCATACATATTTAGCTTAATTTTTTTGTGTAGTACATAAGTAAAAGGCTATTGACTTAAGATTATCTTTTTGTTATATGTAAAGTGATTGCAATTTATAACTTGATATCATCTGAGGATTGAAACGAAAATACCTCTTAGTTAATTATGAAAGGGCTTCGCTCGCGTTCATGTAGATTTTGTGAAACATTTTTTCTTTATTAATTTTGTAAGAACTTCTACAAAGTATTAGAAACATAATAAAAGATGAATGGAATCGGTTAAGCCGTTCTCAAGCTCGTTCGTGACCTAGGAATATATAGAGGGATTTTTTATATACATAATACCTATTATGAATTCTGACCGCCTGTAATTGGCTTCTATAACAGAACGATATATTCTATAAAAGAGAGTTTATAGGCGTCTTCTGGGAAAGCTCGTCCCATTGTCAACCTCATCCTTATCCACGCAAGCCTCGAGGTCAAGAGCTGGCCCATACTAAATAAAAAAAGACGTGTGGCACTCGGGGACTGCCGCGGTAAAGCTATTGCATAGCATTTTGTATCAACTTATGCAATTATAATTATTTATTTATTTTATTTATGCAGTATTTCTTTTTCTTTGATATTAATTCAAGTTACACTTTTTGAGCGTGGTGATCGTCTCGATTCGTGCGAGCTTCGTAGAGTCGTACAATACGTCTAGTTGCACGCACACAAACACCGTGTCGAAGACTGCCGAAAAGAAACGACGTTAGACAATGCACGGCCTTCAAGCCACACCTCCGTGCCCGTCGGAGTGGGGAGCGTGAGGTTTTTTTTCGTTACGGAATTTCTGGATTCGGTCCCCGCGCTCAAGGCCGTCGATAGAAGCTATGCAATAGCTTAAAAAAGAACGAAACTTTGTCAATATAACCCTAAAATGAATAGGTATTTCAGCTATTGGCGTTCCTTTTCAAATAAATAAATAAGGCTTCCCCAGAAACTGTCTTTTTACATTTCTACAGTTTGCTAGTAAGTGCATAGAGGTTTAAACATCATCGCAGCAGCACTCACTCATCCTTGACACTGTTTCATTATCATAATAACTTAGTAACGCCATTATCGTGCCGCAAGTTGGTACCTATCTGGTCAATGACTCGTAAATATACCATTTCCTTCACTATTACCAGTACTATGTTAATCCATAGGTACTAACTAACGTTATAGATGTTAGAGTTAGAATGTCATGTACTTTATGTTTGCGAAAAATATATAAATTTGATAAATGAAATATGGTGCGAAAGATTGCAATGTAAGTATGTTAAGCATTCAGAGCTAAGCTACTGTACTAGGCTACTGTACTAGGCTACTTTTTAAGGTGACGTTACCGAGACAGTGAAACGAACCCTTATGGTGCCGCTTTGTCCGTCCGTCCGTCTGTCACACCTGATTATTTCAGGAACTACATAAGCTATTAACTTGAAATTTGGTATAGATTTAAAATGTACTAAATGAATAAGATTGCCGGTAAAAAAAAAAAAAATGTTTAAACCAAAATAAAAAAAAAAACAATATTTCAAACTGAGACTAACAGTTCAAGTCGGGTATCATATCAAAGGGCTTAATTTGTACTGCTCGAAACTGTTTTTTATTTATTTATATTGTGCACAGAAACGTCAAAAAGTTGGCTAGGTTGGGTAGAGTGGGGTATTATATGAAAATGCTTGATTTGCACAGCTTCAAACTATTATTTTTTTATCATGCACCGTTTTGGATTTATGATGAAAAATATCCAAAAAACGACCGTTCCGACCCTTATCTCCGAAGTTTGCAAAGTGAGAAACCTGATTTTTGTATATGATAGAAACATCTATATTTTACAGGAAAATTTTAGAGAAGGCTCTATTTAAAACGGTTTTGTAGAAAAAAATATAAATGTAAGAAAAACGGTGGTTAAGCTATAAGGAGAGTTACACGGTTAATAGGGTGTTATCTGAAAGGCCTTGATTTGCTTAACATTACAGGTTTTTAATTTTATATAAGACGTACAGTTTTTTTTTAAATTACGAACAAAATTTACTAATAACTAGAATACAACGGAATTAAGAACCTGCTCCCTTTTTGAAGTCTGTTAAAAAAACTACTAGATAATTCCTTCACTAACTGTTTAAAATTATGGTGGCCAGCCACGTGGATGCAACTACCTATAAAAAAGCGAAGTATGAAGTGGGGTAGAAAAAGACCTACCACTCTTCATACATCGAGTGTGAGTGAGAGAAACTATATATCCCTCACTAGAACTCACTATTACACTACTCATGATATCCACGAGAATACAATACTGAATGTAAGAATTTGATGTAATTGACGTCACCCGCTGTGGGCGAGTTGACTCGCACTTTACCGGTCTTGTTTAAAATTGGGCTTAGGGTTGATTGGTAAGTGTAAGTGTGAAGTCTAGACACAGTATAAAAAGTAATCAGAAGAGGGATCACAAATATTTCAACCACTTAGTCGTGTATTTTTAAAAATCTGTAAATCAAGGTTAACCTTTATAATTTAAGAATAGTGTTTTAAGAACATTTTCATGTAGCTACAATGGTTAAGGTACCTTCCGTTACTGTCAAGTCTCAAAAATCCACCCTGTACCTACTAACGAATGTTTTTCTTATAAATATAATTACAGCAACTGGCCACAAATCACCAACGGATATTTTTTAAATTTATACAGGAATCGGCCATAAAATCTGTATAGGTAAATTGACAGCTTGGGAACCGTAACTTCTAAAGATTAGTAATAAACTTTCAATTATTAAGGGTAATTATTTTTGAGGCTTGAAAACTCCGACCTCAAAGTTGGCCACACTCAAAACGAAGATGAATATTATTGTAATTAGTACGGTATATACTGACACTTAATACGGTCGCTCCACTTGCAAGTCCCTAGAGTTACTGTAGATTACTTAATATTCGTGACGCAAAGCGAAGTCGTCGCGTGTCGGTCGCCGCGTCGCTCGATGTCCACTTCTTACCGGAAATCAGTCTGGTATGCCACCTCACCTCTTGTTTCCTTCTTTGATAGAACTCCGTAGTTTCAACAAATTGATTGGGTCAGCTTTCTCGAAAATGTTGAGTTTCTATGAATGAAAAAAAAAAGTATTTTTACCGTTTGAATATTCGGGTCAGATTAAACGCAAAAACCACGTGGACAAAATCCCATAAATATAAGATATTATGCCAATATTTTTTATCCTGATTCATCCCTGGTATAGGGGTCATTTAACAAAACAGGGTCCGACTCTACCGCATCAAAATCGTTCAGTTTAGCCTTGGAGGTGTAACATTACCTACTCGTAGATAAAGAGAAGAGTTACTTTAAGTAGGGATAAATAATTTCAAAGACGTTTTATTCCCAGCACAGTGATTACTCGTTCTAACTTATGTTAATTATACTTAGTTGAAGATGTTTACCGGATATGGTAACGTTCATCTTAAACGGAAATATAAACATTATAATATGGCTATCTGATTGGAAGAATTAAAGTACTACGTTTATTCGCTTGGCTGATAAAATATTGACTCATAAATTTTATGTTTTGCACTTTAAGTTACAACAAATAATGGCTCACTCAATGCAAACTATGAACTAACTACATTTAATTCATAGCCGATCCCGGATCTGGGTCATTAGCATATTTTAGTTCTCTAATGGAAATAATTTTCCTTCACGAATGAACAAATCATTATTATCTTTAGAACAAACACACTATTATGTAAATATATAGCCTATTTGAGGAAGGGAAGTGTGTAAAACAACCACCAAAATATTAAACGCCGTAGGGAAAAAAAATACATAAATTGACATAATGGTTATGAGTGCAACGTTAGACGTAGTCAGAGGGCGAGGCACTAATACTTTGACATCTTATATAAACGCATTGAAAAATTTTGACGACGCGTCATTTCACCTTTAACTTTTTTGAGTGGTATTGAACCTTAATCTCGGGAGAAACTTCTCCTCCCAGTGTGTTCTACCGCTTATATCCACATACATTGGCCACCTATGTATTCTCGCACAGTGAGGTTCCAGAGGAATTTCCTCCCGCGAACAATTAAGCTGTGGAAGGGTTTCCCTGCCGAGGTTTTCCCCAGAGACTATAATATGCAGCGATTCAAAAAGGGCGTTTTAAATTTTTTATAAGGGTCCTTTAATACGTCATGATGTTACAGGCGTCCATAGGCTACGGGTACCGCTTACCATCAGGAGGACCGTATGCCTGTTTGCTAGGTAACTTAGTAGTATAAAAAAAAAATCAAATCTACACTTTTTCACGGGCCACAATTTCAAGATACGCTTATGGCATACGACATGTCAATTTATTTTTGCATCGGCCTCATACAGTCTCATTTGGGTCGTTGCGATCAATTTTTGTTTTGTTATTACGAGAATTGGCCTTCTGAAGTTAAAAGCAAGTGGCAATTGTAATCCGCATGCTGTTGAAACAGTTGGTTTGTACCGCTATCACTACTACTGGTACCGTTCACAATGCGCCACTCACTTCAGTCGATTATTATCGATAATACTGACCAAAGCAATTTAGTGCCCGTTCGACTATCCATTTCTAGCAAAACGTACTTACTCTACGCATAGCGCAGTAATGGCAAAGGAATCTGTTTGCAATTACGTCCGGAGAAATAAATAAAATGACAGATATTGGAATGAAATGAAATGAAATGAAATGAAATAATTCGTATTAGGGTTTTTGATTTTATTATTCTTCAATAATAAACAAAATTAAAAATGTTGAAAAAACCAACGACGGTTAAAAAGTAATTGAAAAAGTATAAAATAATTTAAAAAAAACTCTACCTAAAAATAAATGTAACTCAAGATACCTGAAAGTAAACAGTTTTGTACTAACATCCTCTCATCTCTCGTCGTGGGTAAAAAATAATAAATCACTATTGCAACTTTGTCTTCGTAGTGGTTAACTTCTAGGATGCTCATTTAGCAGATTTATTGGGGGATAGGGGTAGCCACAGGCAACTCCAAATATTATTATATATTTACTAATAGTTAAGGTACCTAAGATGTTTTTTGGGACTGAACACGTGGAAGCTTGCAAAGCCGCCCTGGTTTTGAGCATAACCGCTTTCAATGTTTTGATTTTCTAAGTAAATAAAATCAAGCATCACCGTGTTTTTAAACAACATAACAACATTATTTTGAACAAAAAGCTGCATTCTGTTTTGTCACAACAAAACATGGAAATTCTCAACAATACAGTTTTGTCGTATGCGATCGACTGGTCATTGATAAGACATACATTATTGCTATAGAGAATGGTTTCTCAAGAGAGAAACTATGACGGCATTGTGCGCAGCCTACTTTCCGTGCGAGTTGAGTGCGAAGCGCCAGCGAACGCGACGTGACACCGTGAAAGTGAATGGCGCAAGTGGGTCCAGCCAACGCCGGTCGAGCAGACTTTTGCGCATGTATGCGCCGGATTTATTGATAAGTGTAGTTTAAGTACGTAATTTCCTACGTCATTCGCTCACGCAAACCCACATGACAAGTTGTTACTCCATAAGTGTTGTAAGGCACAGATCAATTTGGTAGCAAACTAGTAGTATTAGTGGTACAGCGCAAAAATTGTTTTGATGAGTGTGCAGATTTTTTTGTGATGTTGTTTGTTACTTTCGTTTTAGAATGCGACTTTAGAAAAGAGAAGGTAATATGATATCTCATCAGTGTTTTTTTTGAAAAAGCACTTTTGCATCTGATAATGTTAAGAATAATTTCTTGTATACCTTCATTATTAATAACTTTGGGAAAAACTCCTCAATACATTATGTATATTTTACGTACTATGCAGACAGAAAAAAAGAAAGCTATAAAATTTAGTTAAACTGAGGTAGGTAGGAAGGTACATACAGGGAAAGTATAAAAATAAAGAGACCGACTTTAATCAAATGTTTTTATAAGTAATTCCATGGCAATACGAGAGTCAAAGGAACTCGCATCCACACAAACCGTTTTTAATCAAGGGAGTGCGCGCTTTGAACAAAATCTGTGCCTGATTATTCCACTTACAAATGACCTAAAGGGTGTTGTCTCGTTTCCTCTTTAGCGACACCATGCCCTTTAGGGAGCATAACCTCCACTAGTATCTCCATGGGAATGCGCGCTTTGAATAAAAATCTGCGTCTAATGTACATATTCTTCAAAAAAAGGCATTTTTATTGACAAAAAATCAGGCACAGGCAGACTCTTTGAAAAGTCCTCCGCCTGCCAAGAAGGTGGGTAATATTGTGGAAATTCAATAACTAAACCAGAACAAGATCAGCAATTCCACTGAATTGCAATATTTCTATGGTTTTGGTTTCATTACATGTTATTTACCAATACCATAGATAGATAGATAGATAAATTCTTTATTGTACACCAAATTAAAAAATACAATTTGCAGAAACTTTACAATTAAAAAAAAAGCATACAATGGGCGGTCTTATCGACCTTCAACTGTCAACCTTTGACTTTTTTCCAGACAACAATATAAAAAAAAAAAAAAAATTAACAACAAATTAACAGGTTAGTACGTCAATACGGTTTGGTTATGTTTTACGTGTTTTCCAGTAAATCTAACTGAGAGAAACGAGCGAAACATCAGCTGAAAATAAAAAAAAGTTATCATTATATAATAATTCAACCAAAGAGGTTGGATTACAAAAAAGTATTTTTTAGTCTGTTTCTTTGGTTCAATAATAATTTAAACCAATGAAAAAATAAACAATCGACAATTATTATAATTGGTTACCTTTAAAATCCATTAAATTATAGCTTTAGTGACAAGAAGACGTAGATGTGTCTAAACATCTGCTGAAAGTTTTCACTTGCGCACTCACTCTCAGAATTGCGGCTTATGTACTATGTTATTGGGGTGGAGATCATTGGATAAAGACCTCGGCCTTACTCAGTGGTGATGGTGACTTAGATCCCCCAATAATATTTTAACACGGAACTCGAAATTAAAAAAGATCATACTAAGTGCAAGTTCACTTCACTTCTTTATTAAATGGCTTCTGGGATAGTTCTCCACTATTTTGGAAACGTTTATGAGTCCAGTCGTCCAGTCTTCAGTCAGTTCCTGTTTTCTACTATAGCAATGGCAACTTTATCAAACAAGACCGGGTAAGTGCGAGTTGACTCGCCCACCGCGGGTGACGTCAATGGCGTGCGGTGCTAATTAGTAAGGTTTCTTTGTAATTAAAATCTGTAAATCAAAAACTGTGCATGATATATATAAAAAAAATGAAAACTGTTATATACTGTTCAAATCAAGCCTTTTCATTTGATACCCCACTCGACCTATGAACCCCCCCCCTTTTATTTGTATGATTGAATTATATGAGGGCACTTCGAAATACTTTCGAAGACAGGGTACTTGTAAGTACTTTGAGAATTTGTTTATTAAAAATTTAAAAATGTATACAAACAAAAACAAACAAACAATAATCTTCACGACTTTTTCCCCATTATGGATATCTTCAGATATTGCTCAGTACGCAAATCTATTGAGGATACCTTAACGGGGGAAGTCAGAGGCAAGTCCAAAATTACGTTCGATACATGTCCACTTTTTGCAAGCAGCTAGCATTCTACGTGACAGGTTGCAAGCCCATCGCCGGTTTTTATTGGAACACTTACCAAGCACATACCTTTCGAACTTTTTAGTTCGAGGGCATGCCGGTTTCCTCACGATGTTTTCCTTCACCGTCTCGAGCTTGTGGTAATGCGCACATAAAATTTTAGAAACGAAAAATCCTTTGGTGCACGGCTGGGATTCGAACCCACGACCTCCAGATTGTAAGTCGGGGTACATCATGACGGCCTCTGTGGCGCAGTGGGCAAAGGTACGCCTGAGACGCAGAAGGTTACGGGTTCGATTCCCGCTGCGGGACAAATGTTTGCATGTTCTGTAAATATTTGTCTCGGGTCTGGGTGGTTTCTATGTATGATATGTATGTATTTACAAAAAAAAATATGTGTTGTACCTATATCAATCATGTGGTTCCCATAATACAAGCTCTGCTTAGTTTGGGGCTACATGATGCTGTGTGATTACGTCCCGCATTATTTATTATTTTTTATTATTACATCCCACTAGGGCACCAAGGCTTGAAAAAAAAAATTGCAAAAAATGGATACCTACATTAAATCTATTCATCAAATAAAATGAAATGCTGTTCGTTGGTAATATAGTTATCACTTTAGAATGACTGGACCGATTTGGCTAATTTTTATTTCAAAACCCTCCGAATAAGGTAAAAGGAAAGAAATATTGTAAGTAAATGTTGTCTGAAAAATGTGAAAATACGGGATAAACTGAAAGTATACTTATTTCTATGGGATTTTTGTATGAACAATCGGCGCGCTTCCGACGCGTATTATTAGCTTCGATAGACAGACAGACAGATACGGATAATATGATGATTTTATAGGGTTGATTATTTATTGATTGATTAGCCAGCGCGTCCAGACCAGAAGGTCTAATTTTTCATATCGTCTAAGAAGCAAAAGCCCTAATTTTCAGAACAGTGATAATGGTAATTTTTCTAAACACATAATAAAATACACAAATAATATGAGATTTACAGCTAAATACCTAGGTACCTAAACAGCGTTTACAGACCTCGCAAACACGAGGCTTTGTCGTTGCGCTTAGTCGCTAGCGTCTGTCATATCTTGCTGTCGCTATTGTCGCCGTGTGTGCGGAGCTTTGAACAAAATGTATGAAAATTGTCCCCCGCAGCTTGTCGTAGCGTCTAATCGCTGACGTTTGTCGTCCAATGTGCGCAGGCTGAAGAAGAATCTTGTATACCTACATACACATAACTACATATTAACTACATAATATGTGTTGCAAGTGTGATTTTACTAATTACGACTTTCCTTTGTTACAGAAAAAATGTATATAGACAACCTACCGCTCGTGGTTTGGACTCTCTTAGTCACAACGACACATTATGTAAGTAATAGCAATGAAAAAAAATATTAACTTATATAAAATTGAGCTTTGTTTTAAAAGTTTCATCAAAAACCAATACAAAAATATAGTGACAAAAGTATATTTTTGTATTGGTTTTTGATTTTAAAATTTTTGAGTATGACCTATTTCTTGCTCTTTTTGTAAGAGTCGTGATATTGTCTAATGTACCTGTTTTATTTGTTTTTATACCAAAAATTATAACCATGTTTAATTTCTAATTACTAAAAATGTACATAGTTACCTATTTAATCGTGTTTGGTTCACAGGTAGCGACACAAAGCCAATATGGAATAGGTTTAGGAATAAAACGAGAAGTATTTTTCTTAAATTTAGAAGACGGCTATTTTGGCTGTCAAGTAAACGAATCTACACAAATATTGCAATTATATGAACTATCAAAATTATGTGACGGTGTGCCTGACTGTTTTAAGGCGTCCGACGAGCTCAAGTTAGAGTTAAAATGCACAGGTATGTTAATGGTATCGACAAGTTAAATTACTTATTTTGGACACGCAGAAAGTACATGGATGTTAATGTAAATCTCGTTATTCTAGATGATTGTACCAAAGAGGATGGCGCCAGATGTATAAATGGAGCCTGTCTAAATGGAGTGTGCCATTGTAATGATGGTTTCGGTGGTTGTAACTGTCAGGAACCAGGTACGTCATTATTGATCGACTTTCAGCGAAGCAAATGAATGGGTTATTTATAAGAGCAGATTCAGATTAGCGTTTTTTCAGGGCTTATAAGCTTGTTTTTGTGAGCGTGTGTAGGCGCGTATATGAGTGCCTCTTTGTCACACGCGAAAACTGTCGACGATGAACGTCGATGCGTTTAAATCTATTTATGCTTGTATATTACTATCGTATGGTACTGTCACTAGGATCTATCCCGGTTCGAGCGAACACACCGGAATAAGCGTCCGTGCTTTTTAAAGGCAAATGTGGCACGCGTGTAAGCATTACGTCGTGCTTACACGCTGATACGAATTATACGCGCAAAAAAACGCTGGTCTGAAACCGCTATAAACTACGTTCAAGTCTGATCACGAACCCACTGTATTGTCAAAATTCACTTTTCCATAGAAAATTATGATTTTGATAACTCAACCTTTTGTTACATTGTGCAATATATATTAATAAATACATAAACTCTCAAAGCTCGCACTCAGAGCTGAGATCGGTCAATAAATACCATAGCATCAGTGTCGGTCGACTACCCAGGGTGCACTAGTATCAGTAATTACGTTGTGACGATATTTATCCTTTAATTCGCGATTAGATTATTTGATTTGCATAAAATTCAAACAGAGAAACAAAAGAATCGTTAGATATAGGGTAGGTGGCATGAGTGAATATACAACTTATTCTCGTAAGAAATCGGCTTTGAGTGTCCATTCTAAAAATAGATTTTATTTTCCTTTTTGAGAAAATGGAAAAACTGTATTGTATATATGTACGGGTGTTTCTCTGATAATACTCGATAATGGATTTTCAAATTTACATTAAATTAGAAAATAGAAATATAAAATAAAAAGAAAACAAAAACGAATATTCGATTATGATGCGGGTTGTTTAAAGTTTTCTTTTTGAGTTAAACGAGCAGAGGTTCTAATGGGTGAAAATACAATATAAAATATTCATGTAAGGCGTCCTAACAAAGGATTTTAATTACCAATTCCATGTAAAGCAGAGGCTATGACATTTTGAGAAAAATGCAAGGTCATTAAAGTTAGGACCACTGCCCAGTACTGTCACGAAATTAAAATCAATAATTCATTCGATTAAACATAATGTAGAGACATCAAATGCATCTTTTGATTAAAAATAGAAGTCAGATTACTAAATGACTGAAGGTCTCAAGAAGACAGTATCTTTAAATCTCAGGAACTTGTATAACTAGACTCAGAGCTGGAAGCCCTAAGTCCGGTTATCCGGTTATATGTTTAGTTTTTATCTTCCGACTAACAAGCGGAGTGTCATAAGTTCAACGGCTTAGTAAAGGTGCTAGGAATGTCGTCTTTGGGGCTATTTAACTCCTTAAACTTTACCTTATATTATTATTGACCTTATTTTTTGTACGAAAGTGATGCAAATAGATGAAACAAAACTGTTTTAAACCAAGCGCTACTGAGTCGGACTCGCGCACTGAAGTCCAAAAAAAAAGTCCACCAAAAAGTGGAACGCTCTACCCGAGTATGTGTTCCCCGGTAATTATAATATGGGCATCTTAAAGGCACGAGTGAACAGGTTTCTTCTATGCAAGCATGCTCCATCGTAGACTGTATATTCGCTTACCATGAGGCGTGTTGTGGTCAAACGCAAGCCTATTCAATATAAAAAAAAGCCATACAAACAATTTACTAGTTATCGGATTTTACCCTTTGCTTGTGCAAGACGTTGCCTCTTGCCAAATTTCTTCCCTATAGGCATCGAGATATTATATACTATTTACCTAATACCTCGATGCCTATATAATAGGTTTTTCATCCCCCCATCTCGGAAAGAGGTTTTTTGTTCTGGATATTGTGCTAAAAATGTAGCTACGCTACAATATCTGAGTGCAAAAGCCGTTTTTATCCGCTAGAGGATAACGTAAAATTGAATTTAGAACATCGTATGCACTAAGTTTGTGAATTCAAAAAAACATTAAACCTATTTACTTCTACCTCCATGGTTCCGAATTTATCATACAACCTTTTTTAATTTGATAAAACCTCAGACTCAAAACCTTCTTGGTGTACTTTTTTTTTTAAACTTTAAATGTTAAACTAATGTCAATGTAATCCTTTTTTTATTTAGTAATTTCCTCGCTGAGGTGGGATAAAAAGTTACGTTTTGCACTGTTGCACTCGAGTGCAAAGATTTTCCACCTCGTGCTCTTTTGATTTCCTTGCTAACGCTCAGGATTCTAATTTTAAAAAGCAACTTTGCACTCATGTTTAACAAATAACTATTAAATACCTTGCGAGTATCAAAATATGCGGCATAACTTTAAATTGCGTTGGTTTAGATTTTTTTAAAATATTAATTTCAACTCGATAAGGCGTTCCTGAGAAATTGGTTATGACAGATAGAACGACACACGGATAGACGGACAACGAAGTGATCCTTTATGGGCTGTTTTTTTCTTTTGAGGTACGGAACCTTAAAAAGAAGGTGGTCGATCACAAGAATCGGAGCGAACTACGAGTTTAATATTGCTGCAATTATTTCACAGTTTTACCGGTAGCTTAAGTTAATATAATACTGACATGTTTTCCTATCCACTTTCAGATGTAAACGAATGCAAAGATAGACCATGCGATGTTTTTGCACACTGTACGAATACGGTCGGTAGTTTTCAATGTTCGTGTTTCCCGGGTTATGAAGGCGACGGTTTCAACTGCAGAGGTAAATTTATTTTAAACAGATCTCAGAAATAAATATCTCAGAAAAATGCTTTATTTCTAAGCCAGCTGCTTAGAAATAAAGCATCTCTATTTTGATGGCCTCTGTGGCGGAGTGGGCGAATGCCCGCGCAAGACGCAGAAGGTTGCGGGTTCGATTCCCGCCGCGGAACAAATGTGTGCGCATTATTTGCAGATATTTGTCTTAGGTTTTGGTATTTCTATGTAAGATATGTATGTATCTAAAAAAAAGTATATAACTAAGTAGTACCTATATCTGTCATGTGGTTACCATAATTCAACTTAGTTTGGGGTTACACGATGCTGTGTGATTAGTGTCCAGAATTATTTATTTATTGTAATTTAATTTCCAGATATCGATGAATGCGCGGATCCAGCAGTAGCTGCACGGTGCGTCCAAAACGCTGAGTGTTGTAATCTGCCGGCTCATTTCATCTGCAAATGTAATCGAGGCTTTGAGGGAGATGGCGAAGAAGAGTGTCGCGGTAAATACCAAATTAGTAGTACAAAATAAAACTTCAAGATAAATTATTTTGCGAACATTTTTAAAGTCTAAATATTTTCTTAGATATCGATGAATGTCGAAGACCAGGCGCTTGTGGAGCTAACGCTATCTGTCAAAACTACCCTGGAAACTACACGTGCGCTTGCCAAGCTGGTTACACTGGAAATCCTTTTGATGGGGTAATAAAAACAAAAGATTATATATTGGTACTTGTAAAAATTATTCTTCTGAATTCTAATTCTTATATAATTTGTCAGTGTGTCGATTTGGACGAATGCACGAATGGCGATAGCTGCGGGCCGGGTGCCGTGTGCAGAAACATCGAAGGCGCTTATGAGTGCAGCTGCCCACCAGGCTTCGAAGGCGATCCACGTGTTGGTTGCCATGACCATGACGAGTGCGCACGCGCCTCTTGCGGTCGCGGTGCAATCTGCGAAAATCTCCCCGGCGCTTATCGCTGCTTGTGCCCACCAGGTTTTAAAGGCGACCCTGACGTACAATGCGAGGGTGAGTTATCATTTTAAGCACCAGTCAGTAGGTGTGAAAATAACTAATCTGTTTTCGCCATTGTGGTTTAACGCTTTCTTATAGCTACTTACAATATAACTATACTTACGATCCGATCGCGTTTAACGTCCGCGCTGAATACTACCGTTAAATGAAGCGGTAGCTTCACGCTTCTACTAACTTCACTGATCACGAAACATTTATGGACAATGTTTATCAACATTTTCAGCTAGAATTGGATTGTATGACAAGAACGGATCTCCAACTTCAGCAATTTTACAGTATTCTTGTTTTTCTAGCGCTTTGTTTGATATTTCAATTTCGAATTTGAATACTCTTTGGCCTTCGACTGTATTTTTTTCATTTCTTGTTTTTCGGCGGTTTACAAACACTTCGCGTACCGTCGTCTGTCTCTTCCTCTTCAAAGTGGCTGTTGGCGAACCTACTGCGTATGTATTTAATAATCTGTACCGTGCTAATAGACATTTGTAATTAGACGTACGTTATTTGTTGCACTAGACGTGGATGAGTGTATGAGTAGAGAAGCAATGTGCAGCGAACATTCAGTGTGTACTAACACTCCCGGAAGCTTCGTGTGCTCTTGCCAACCTGAGTATACCGGAGATGCACGAACACCAGGCGGCTGCCGTGACGTCAATGAGTGCGAGACTTTGGAACGACCTTGCGGTATGCACGCTCTCTGCGAAAACGCCGACCCAGGCTATAACTGCGTTTGTCCTCAAGGATACAGAGCCAATCCTAATCCACAAATTGCTTGTGAACAGGTAATCTACTCAAATATATTTTTTACAAGTTAAACATTATTTATCAAAGTCGGTGAAATTCTAAAAAAAAGAATTCATTTTCAGGTTGACGTGAACACTCTGTGTAAATCGAATTTTGACTGTACAAACAACGCAGAATGTATTGAAAATCAATGTTTTTGCAAGGATGGATTTGATGCCAAAGGATCAATATGCGTCGATGTTGACGAGTGTTCAGCTAATAAGTCGATATGTGGGGAAAACACGTTGTGTGTTAATATTTTAGGTGGTTATAACTGCGAATGCATCCCCGGATTTGTAGGAAACCCTCCACGAACTGGATGTCGTGCTCCTTGCGAAGATGTCAAATGTGGTGAACATTCTTATTGCAAGCCCGATGGGTCTGAAGCCTACTGTGTTTGTGAAGATGGTTGGACCTTTGATCCCACTGACATCGCAGCTGGGTGTATTGATATCAATGAATGTGACCCGGCTTTGGGACCCGTTGGACGTTGCGGTACACATGCAAGATGCACTAACACTCTGGGAAGTTTCACTTGTCAGTGTCCTGAGGGCTATACAGGGGATGCTTATAAGCAATGTTTTGATATTGACGAGTGCCAAGTGGAAGGATCATGTGGCTTAGGAGCCGAGTGCATAAATAAAGAAGGCTCATTTAAATGTGAATGCCCTGAGAGTACCATACCTGACCCAGATGCGAGAGTGAGGTGTACTGAAGTTTTATCTTGCAAAGGCGATAATGATTGCCCCGGAAATGCTTTATGCGAGTATACTGGAAGATGTTTATGCCCCGAACCAAATGTTGGAAATGAATGTCGCCGTGAGTACCTATATAACTCATTCAAATAAATGAATTCAAATATCTTCCAATTAGTCCAATGCTATTAACCTTTTTCACATCACAGACTTAATCTGTTTCTAAGTATAATTAATTTCTCTTAAGTATTATAAAACAAGGTCGCTGTTTGCGTTTGTCTGTTTGTGCGCATTGATATAATAAGCTAAGGCTAACAGATTTTGGTACAATTTTCACTATAGTTCAAATAATTTATTCCTGAAGATTTATCTGTTATGCATTGAAGTGATATTCGTAGAAAGTAGAGAAAAGCTGATGGTTTTATGTTAGCGACACTCATAGTGCCACACAGGTATGTGTGGCCCCGGGTAAAACCGGGACGGGTCGCTAGTTGCTTACGATTAGAAAACTGTAAAATTACAGCTGGCGAATGTTTGTTCCAAGATCACGCAAAAACTACGGATTTTATTTTGATTACACTTAAAATTTAATAGAATTTTTTTATAACTTCGAATCCGAACATGTCAATTTTAATGCGAAAGTAAAACCAAAGATTCCATTATCTCTCAGGAGTTCCTACAATAATACTTAGCAGATGTCTATATAAAAGGCATAGACGAGAAAGAAACTAATGTAATAATTACCCTAGTTAATATCATGTCGCAAACGGTGTTTGCGCGCGAGTAGGCTAGTGAATTAATAAAAATATGATTTCAGATCCGTGCGAAGCCTTACAATGTGGAAGTAATGCAGAATGTTTATTAAATGGTCATATTGCGCAGTGCACATGCAGAAGTGGTTTTACTGGGGACCCCTTGTCAGCCACTGGATGTCAGGATATAAATGAATGCAGCGATAATCCTTGTAGTGTTGGAGCGGTATGCAAAAATTTGCCTGGCCATTTTCAATGCGAGTGCCCAGGCAGTTTTAGTGGAGATGCTTATTTAGATGGTTGTATTCCCGGAAAAATGCCAAGTGAATGTAGTGAAACAAAACCATGCCCTCAAGGTGAACAATGCATTTTACATGAAGGAGAAAATGTTTGCATCTGTTCTCAAGGTTTTTCTCGTAACAAAGAAACTGGGCTATGTGAAGATATCAATGAATGCACTCAGCACGGACGTTCACCTTGTGGTCTTAATGCAATATGTAAAAACCTGCCTGGAAGTTATGAATGCAAGTGTCCAACAGATTACAGTGGAAACCCTTACAACTACTGTGAGATTTGCGATGATATAAACTGCCAATGTCATGCGCCATATAAAGTAGTAGATGGAAACTGTGTGCTTTCTGGTTGCAACAAAGATAACAAATGCGGAAAGGGAGCGGAATGTATTGTAATATCAGATGGAGTGAGTTACTGCGCATGTCCCGCCGGGTACTCGCAGTCTGTAGATGGCGCCTGTGAAGACATTAACGAATGCACTTCTGGACAACCAGTTTGTGGATTTGGAGCTGAATGTATTAACACACCGGGCTCGTACGTCTGTGCTTGTCCCACTGGCTATAGCAAAGATCCTAAGTCCGGCCATTGTTCTTTAAATCAGAAGCGCTGTATAAGTGATTCTGATTGTTTCCCCAATGAAAAATGTATACAACCTGGAAAGTGTGTATGTCCTCCGCCTTTTTATTTAGATGTGTCTGATGGACAAAAATGCAAAAACCCTTGTGAAAGATTCACTTGTGGTATCAATGCTAAATGTACCCCTAGTGATCCCCCAAGATGTATGTGCATGACGGGTTATGAAGGCGATCCTTACACTGGATGTACCAACAGAAATGAATGCCACAGTGCTCCATGTGCCTATGGAGCTATTTGTCATGATAAAAAGGGAGGCTATACATGCGATTGTCCACCTAATATGGTTGGTGATCCATACAAAACTGGATGTAAGTAACTATTTTTACCTGACTCTTATTATCTCCTCTTTTAACTGTAGCATTTCCCTTATTTTTAAAATTGTTTATTGTGCTTTTAAAATATGTTAGTTCTAATCGGATTCTTAAAGTTAAATTAAAATATTTTTGTTAGGTACTGTGGATGAAACTCCTTCGCAAAAACTATTGTGCAGCAATGACAACGAATGTCCCAACACACTTGCATGTATAAATCGTACCTGTACGTCTCCATGTGGAAGAATGTCTTGTGGACCAAATGCGCTTTGTGAAGTCGATAATCATGCGGCCTGGTGCCGTTGTAACCCTGGATATACCAAACCAGAAGGTGGAAAATGCATTTCCGGTAAGCAATTACATTTACATACAATATTCAATATTACTTTTATGTTTTCAATTTATTATCTAGGTTTAGGTACCTGTTCGCATTTTATTTAAACATTTCTATTTTTAGGCTGCGACAAATACTCATGTGCTCTTGGCGGTCAATGTATTATATCTAAAACCGGTCCAACATGCGTTTGCCCTGAGGGCATGGTAGGAAACCCGTTCCCTGGTGGTGCTTGTCGAAGAGATTTATGCGGGCCAGGAATACCATGTGAAGAACCATTGACTTGTGTAGCTGGTCGATGCCGACAGCGCTGTGAGGGAATCGTGTGCGGTATTGGCGCATCTTGTGATCAAAGTACCGGAAAATGTGTCTGCAATGCATTTTTTGTTGGAAACCCTGATTTACTGTGCATGCCACGTAAGTATTGGCGAATAGAATGATTAAATATACCGTATTAATAATTAAACTACAGGAATTGTAAATTGTCTATTTCTATTGTTTCAGCTGTATCACCACCAGCTTGTGATCCCGATTGCGGTGATAATGCACATTGTGTTTATGGACAAAACAATGCATGCAAATGTAACAAAGGATTTACTGGCAATCCTTACAATAAATGTCTACCTCGCAGGCAGATAACGTGTGCTAAAGCTTCGTGTGGTCTTAACGCCGTTTGTCAACAAACGAAGTCTCATGTCGAATGTTTATGCCCTCCAGGCTATGTAGGAAACCCGAATATACAATGCACAGATATAGACGAGTGTAGTAGTAAGCCTTGTGCAGAAAATGCAATCTGTATCAATACTCCTGGAAGCTTTAGTTGCATTTGCAAAAGTCGTTATGTTGGCAATCCCTATGAATTGTGCTCTGAAGTCTCCATTTCTAAATGCACAGAGGGCAGCATATGCACATGTTCACATAACGCAACATGTCCTGAAGGATATGTCTGTGAAAAATCGAAATGCGTAGACGTTTGTCGTACGAAAATATGTGGCCCGCAATCTATTTGTGATGAGGGAATTTGCCACTGTCTCCCAGGATATAGCGGAAATCCAAATGATTTGCAAAGAGGTTGTATTGCTGACAACAAGTGTATGGTAGATGGTGATTGCAATGATTCTGAAATTTGCTTCCAAGTTGCAAAAAACACAAGAAAATGTGTTGATTCTTGTAGCAAATTGCAATGCGGACCAAATTCTTTGTGTATAGGAGCCAATCATCAGGCACATTGTATTTGTGCTGATGGTTACGTCGGAAATCCAATAGATGTTAAAACTGGCTGTCACTTACAACAAAGAGACCCTAGCGTCGAAGAATGTCACGCAGATACAGACTGCCTAAGCTCACAAATCTGTTTGGAAGTCGAGGGGCTTACCAAAAAATGTCTTGATTTATGTTCCACGATTGCTTGCAGTGCTAATGAACTTTGCAGAGTTGTAGATAATAGCGCTCGTTGCGAATGTAAGGACGGTTTTCTTTGGAATCCTGTTATTTCTGCTTGTGAACAGCCATCAACACCTAATTGTGATAAAAACCAAGATTGTGACGACAGTGAATCATGCCAAAAAGATGTACTGGGAGTGAAAAAATGTGAAGACGGTTGCTCTTTATTCACATGTCCTCAAAATTCTAGATGTATATCAAAAAATCATAGAAGCCAATGTGAATGTTTACCAGGATTTATTGGTAACCCAAATGACCGCGATGGTTGCACAACTATTAATAAAAATCAATGCATAGATGACGCCCAATGTCGAGAAAGTGAAATTTGTAAAAATATTGGAGACCTTAATAAATGCATATCCGCATGCCAACAAATAACTTGTGGCCCAAATGCAATTTGCGTTACAAACAATCATGCACCGAAGTGCCAGTGTCCCTCCGGACCATTTACCGGAAATCCTGATGATCTTGAAAACGGATGTCAATCGGTACCTTGTATTTATAATGATGACTGTTTGACACATGAACAATGTAACCGCTTGACCCATACGTGTACAAACGTATGCATAGAAGATACTTGTGGTGAGAACGCTGTATGTATAGCAGAAAATCATAAATCAATTTGTCAATGCCCTAGTGGTTTTAAACCAGATCCAGTACCAGAAGCTGGTTGTAAGAAAATTGAAGCCTGTAATCCAAACCCTTGCCATCCTACTGCCGTGTGTGAACCGCGGATTTCATCATATATTTGCCGGTGTCCTCCAGGATTTATTGGAGACCCAAAAATAACTGGTTGCTGGAAACAATCTGAATGCTTAAATGGCGACCAGGACTGTCCGCAAGAGGCAACATGTGTTGACGGGCGTTGTATAAATCCATGTGAGGGTGCTTGTGGGATAAACTCATTATGTAAAGTGGTGAACAGAAAGCCTATTTGCATGTGTCCTGATGGATATGAAAACTATAATGGGAATGCTTGTAAGAAAAAGTTGCTTACATGTGCAACAGAACTTGACTGTGGTGGAGATGTATGCTCAAATGGACAATGTTTTACTGCTTGCAAGGATTCGAGCCAGTGCGACCTTGGAGATATTTGTTCGAAAAATTTGTGCACAACAAAGTGTAGCAAACACTCGCAATGTGGAATAGGAGAAGCTTGTGTTGGAAGTCAATGTTTGATAGGGTGCAGGAGTAACGATGAATGTTCTAGCGAAGAAGCTTGTGTAAATAACAAGTGCGTGAATCCATGTTTATCAACAAGGGTATGTGGCCCAAATGCAATTTGTTCAAGAATAAACCATAATACCAAATGTCAGTGTCCTTCAGGTTTTCAAGGAACCCCTACTCCGCAGCAAGGTTGTGTTCGAAAACCAAGTTCATGTGCGAGAACATCCGACTGCCCACCTGATCACATGTGCATTGGATTATTATGTCAAGTGCCATGTAAAGATAACTCCGGATGTGCCATAGGAGAAAAATGCAGTGATAACAGATGTCACAAAATTTGTCATTCAAGCAGTAACTGCTTGCATGGAGAACATTGCAGCTTAGGACTATGTGTTCCAGGTTGTAAAGTAGATTCTGATTGTCTAAACAACCAGTTTTGCAAAGAGTCAATTTGTCAATGTTCGTCAGGATTTGAAGTAAACGGTGATGAATGCGTGAACATCGATGAATGCTTATATGATTCATGTCATCCCTCTGCACAATGTGTTGACACTCCTGGATCTTATAAATGTGTTTGCCCAGTTGGAGCTGTAGGTGATCCGTATAAAACCGGCTGTCTGTTACCAAATCAGTGTAGAAATGATTACCAATGTGAAGATAATTTAGCATGCATCAGAGGAAAATGCTCTAACCCATGTCAAAGTAAAACATGTGGAACAAAAGCTGTATGTTCAGTAATAAAGCATCGAGTCACATGTGCCTGTGAAAAAGGCTATCTAGGAAATCCTTTCGATATGAAAATTGGATGTTTTAAGGTTGAATGTGTCGATGATACTGATTGTTCTAGTGATAAATATTGTAACACACGAAACAACAAATGCTCCGGTAAGTTTTTGAAATGTTATTACTCTCTAAACATAAATGATAACATATTAATAAATTTCGGGGCAAAGCTTTTACATAGATATTAAGGGGCCTCTGTCGGACGAATTGCCCATCCAAACGTAATACAAAATGATTTCTAATTCAAGTATATTTCCACTATATTATTGTATTATTTTGTACAGAATACTTACCAATAGAATTTTGCACATTTTTATGCCAAATTTGACCACTTTTCTTCATCTTTGTTTCATATTAAAAACAACAATATCTTACGTGTTAAGGAACATAGCATAAATTATTTAGTTGCAGACTAACAATACTTTGTACAGAATACATAAAGTTTTCAGTTATAATTTTTGGTATTACGGAACACAACCAAATTGCTATCCCGCCCGAACAGCTGAATCATACATCAGCTATATAGAGATAGCGATATACGGAGCGATCCTGCCCGCCGCGCCTCGAATTGAAGTTGCGAGCGAGGGTCGCCACATTTTTTTATGGTATACCGTAGGTATACCTAAGACAACGATCGCTAAGCTACTACTTTTTATGTTTATGTTTGTCTTATAACTTTTGTAGATAAATGTGAAGAAACAGCTTGTGGAGTTGGAGCATGTAAGATAGAAAACCATAAAACCGTATGTACTTGTGCACAGGGATACGAATTAATTAATAATATGTGCGAAGACATCGATGAATGCTTAAATAATCCTTGTCCCCTCAATGCAAATTGTGTAAACAATGCCGGATCCTACACATGTGGGTGTATTGATGGCACTGTCTTGGATGTCAAAAGTGGTAATTGTAGATTACCCGGACATTGTTTTTCCGATGATGACTGTTCTGAAAAGATGAAATGTAGCGACAATAAATGCATCAATCCTTGTGTAAAGATGTCACCATGTGGTGAAAATGCAGAGTGTATTGTTTCTAAGCATAGTCCCTCTTGCGAATGCCCACAAGATAGTCAAGGAGATCCTTATAAAAAATGTACCAAATATGAATGCACCAAGGACGCCGATTGTTCAACTGAAGAAGCTTGTGTAAACTACAAGTGTAAGAATCCCTGCAGTATTCCCCGTGCATGTGGAAAATATGCAGAATGTCATTCTAAGAACCATATAGGACATTGTTTGTGTTCATCTGGATATACTGGTGATCCTGTACTCGGCTGTGTGTCTATTCAGTATTGCATTGACGACAACAGTTGCTCTTCGGGAACAAAATGTATTGACGGTTTATGTGTCGGTAAGTGCAATAAAAAAAATATTAATACATTCCTTAATCTTAATTTCCCATTATTTATATATCTCAATTTACAGGTATTTGCCAAAATTCAAGAGACTGTCTGAGTGATCAAGTTTGTGTTAAAGAAACATGTCGAATTACTTGTAAAACGAATAGCACATGCCCAGATTTTCAATTCTGTCTAAATAGGATTTGCACAAAAGAAGTACAATGTACGTCGGATAATGATTGTGGTGGTGATGAAAAATGTTCAGTAAGTCGAAAGGGTTTACCGCAATGTGTTAAAGTATGCGAAAGAAAGCCATGTGGAAGGCAAGCTACTTGTATTGGAAGAAATCATCAGCCTTCTTGTTCTTGTGCTGAAGGATTTTTCGGCGATCCTATACAAGGTTGCAAACGGAAAGAATGTAATGTAGATTCAGACTGTTCAGATGATAAATTATGTGAATCAAATATGTGCAAAATTGCATGCCTAGCTGGAAACAACTGTGGGGAAAACACTGTTTGTTCTTCAGAGAAACATAGACACGTGTGTTATTGTCAACCAGGATATACTGGAAATCCTCTAAAACGTTGCGTCGAGATAAACTGGTGTGATTCTAACCCATGCGGCGATGGAGCTGAATGTAAAAATTTAAGAGATCGTGCGCTGTGTATCTGTCCTAGTGGAACAGTCGGCAATCCTCAAGAAGAGGGCTGCCGCAAAGCTCAGGAATGTCGATTCAACAGAGACTGTCCTTCGGAAGCTCGTTGTACCGTTGTAGATGGAATCAGGAAGTGCACAGGTACACTTACTAATAGTTTTTATTTATATAATGGGTATAAGTTAATATTGGATTTTCAAGCTTGTTTTTTCTTTTAACATTTGGATGTCGATTGTTGACCTCATAATAAATAAGCATCAGTAAAACAAATGACAATAAAAATGGATATTATTGTTTTTTTGTAGGTGCCTGTGAAAATGTTAAATGTAGTGCAAATGCTGAATGCGTAGCTGCAAGACATAATAGTCAATGCAAATGTAAGCCAGGATATACAGGAAACGCAAATAGTGAAAATGGTTGCATTCTAAAGGAGAAATCATGTTCCAGTAAAAAAGACTGCTCTAATGATGAATATTGTCACAAAAAACTTTGCAAAGGTAAGATTTATAAAAACTGTAAACTTCATATTTATTCACCATGTATATTATATTTAACTAATAAAAAACTAAGCGTGTTTTTTTTATATTTGAACTGAAATTGGTATTGTTTCAGGCGTATGTCTGGTTGATGAGGAATGTGAATCAAGTGAGAAATGTTATAATGGACGCTGTATTAACCCTTGTAAAATGGAAAAGGCTTGTGGAATTAACGCAGTATGTCGCACTGACAATCATATTCTTCAATGTAGCTGTCCACAAAGTTTCACAGGAAATCAAGATATGGAATGTGTGAGAAGTTAGTATTATATTATATATAGCTTTTTTTTATATATTTTATAGTGTTTTTTAACTGGGACAATACGGGCAAATCCGAAACAGCATACAGCAGATACAGACAAACTGTTTTAGGAACATTTTACCTTACCACAATCGATAGGGTAAATTTTAAGAATAAAATCCTTTATAATAAACTTATTAAATAAAATAAAATTTAAATAAGAAAATAGAAAAAGAAGAAGGTTCAACAAATCACTGCAGAAAACAACCTTTCGTCTACCGTCATGATGCAATATTTGTTAGAATCATTTTAATCTTATTATACTTAAAATTCACACAGTACTAATACTGAATACGAAGGGTAAAACATAATTATGATTGAATTTCACTTACAGGTAAGTTCATTTAATCATCAATTATGGACCCTAAAAATTGTTAAATATTTTTTTAAAGCAATAATAGTAGGGTTGAACAATGAATCAGGTAAATTTTGGAGGGTTGTTAGGTTTCTTATTTTTCATCTTTTGCGGTTGAATATTGTGATCGATAGAAATTTCAGTGCTTGATTTTTCATTATCATTTCATTTAATTTTTAGTGCCTCGATTATGCGGTGGAGCTGGGGAATGTGAAGATGGATACATGTGCCAGGACTCGATGTGTGTACCCCGATGCATTCATGATGAAAATTGTGCCTTGAATGAAAGATGTTCAAAAGGAGCTTGTTACTGTTAGTTGAACTAATTAAATTTCACTTAGACATGTACTAAAATTTCATAAATGGTTACTTACTATAATATCCTATTTTGTATTGCAGTAACTTGTCGTGTTGATAATGATTGCTTTTTGGGTCATATTTGTTTGGAAAACAGTTGTCAATACGGCTGCCGACACGATGAAGATTGCGGACCAGATGAGCTTTGCAAGAATAACTTCTGCCAGAATCCATGTGCTAATGATATTAATCCTTGCGGACCCAATGCTCAATGTTCAGTGGTGGAAAGAAAAGCTGTTTGTTCTTGCATTGAAGGTTTAATTGCAAATCCAACACCAAATATCGGTTGCGTTCGAACTCCATCTCGCAACTGCAAGATGCACACAGACTGTGCTACCGGTTGGAGGTGCGAAGATGATCGATGTAGACCAGCCTGTACTGTTGATGGTTCCCAATGCTTACAAGGAGAACGTTGTGATTCAGGAGTATGTCGGTACGCTTGCACTTCTGACGATCATTGCTCTGATGACGAGGTTTGCGATGGACGAATTTGTGTCACAGGATGTAGATCACATACTCATTGCCCCACTGACCTCGCATGCATATCAGGACAGTGTGTAGATCCCTGCACAGAGCCAGCCACATGCGGCGCTAATGCGCTATGCACAACAAAAGATCATCGACCCGTGTGTAAATGTCCACCATTATTAGTTGGAAATCCTAAAGTTGTATGTAGAAGGATATCTTCACCATGTGATCTAAATAAAAACTGTCAAGAAGGATTCAGTTGCTACGGAGACACTTGCCATCCATCATGTAGAAGGTAATTTAAACTTAAGTTACTTATAAATTACATATATTTGAATTTTCTTGAATATTAATTCTGTTTTATTTTACAGTGATAACATTTGTTTGTCTAATGAAAAATGTATACGTGGAATATGTAGAGTAGTGTGCAATAGTGATGATGCATGCAATGACGGCCACATTTGCGAAAACAGAATTTGTAAACAAGGATGTCGGGACGACAATGCTTGTGATGCCAACCAAGCCTGTATAAGGGGACAATGTAAAGGTACCTATTAATAAATCTTATTTATTACCATGCTAATGTTCCAAAATATGACATTTTGCATACTAATGACATGTCTGTATTTTATGCTTTAAAAAAATTACAACCTTTATTTTTTACAGACCCTTGTAGTCAAAATGGGTTATGTGGAATTTGTTCTGAATGTCAAGTGCAAAATCATCGTGCTCAGTGTAGTTGCTCAAGCAATTTTACTGGAAATCCACTAGTGGAATGTAAGAAAAAAAGATTCCTTTGTGATGGGATCTGTCCATGTGACGATAGTGGATATTGTACCTCAAACTGTGAAAGCAACTCCGATTGCTCCTGTGGAGAAAAATGTTTCAACGGTGGGTGTAGAGCCAGCTGTTCTGCGAGAAATAAGTGTCCTGAAAGACAAATATGTCGCCAAGGTGTCTGTGTGCCGGGCTGTAATAATGATAGAGATTGTGGTGAGGATATGCTGTGTTCCTCAAAACTATGTACTACTGTGTGTCAGGAAAAGTCTTGCGGGAAAAACGCTAACTGCTTAGCCATTCGACATAGAGCAGTGTGTAGTTGTCCTAGTGGTTATTCTGGAAATCCAGTGACGGAATGCATTCCATATGAATGTTTGAAAAATGAAGACTGCGGTGCAGACGAAGTATGTTCGCCGGAAAGGAAATGCAAAAACGTTTGTTCAGGCTCTTGCGGCATTAATGCGATCTGCCGTTCAATAGAAAGAACTCCTGAATGTTCATGTCCTCCAGACTACGTAGGAAGTCCGAAAGTAGAGTGTTCCAAGCCAGCTGCTGGAAGTTGTTTACGCAACCCTTGTGGAGTTAACGCTCGTTGCCGAGATTTAGACGATGGAAGCTACGAATGCACTTGTGCACCTAACTGTGCCGGAAATCCGCAGAAGCAGTGCTTCTGTGGCAATATGGAACGCTGTGCCTACAAACAATGCGGTAATAATGCGCAATGCCAAATTGGAGGCAACGGTGAAGCACAGTGTTACTGTCCGCGAAACTACCCTAACGGCGACCCAAATTTTGAATGTAAGTATGTAGCTGTCTACACACAAGATTCCCTGAAAAAATATACTAACCAGAAACACATTAGTAGCCACGTAACTGCATGGATATGCAAACACTTGGCCGATTAATAATCATTTCGGAATAAATAATATCAAATGTATGTTACATTGTTATCCCATGCCCAGCTTGGGGATTATGCGTATATCCCCCTTTATTAGGAGAGGCCTATGTCCAGCAGTGGACTGATATAGGCTGGTGTGGTGGTGGTGGCATGTTACTTTTACATATATAGTAACTAATTTCAGGTGCACAAGAACGTAGCGTTATTGATTGTCGAACGAAAGGTTGTGGCAAAAATGGAGAATGTTTAAGAGAAGGAGCAGAGTTTGTTTGTCGTTGCATTCCTGGTACTGAAGGGGATGCAGATGTTGAATGTCATACTAGTGAGTATTTTAATGTTATTATTTTATATTTATTGACACCATGTATAAATGCACATAACTACCAATTTCCAAAGTGTCCAAGGTACTTACGTACGTATGTATGTATTTTCAATGGGTAATTTCAAAATGATCTGTTGTAATATATCGAGAATTTATTCACTATCTACTTGTAAATACAAGAGGTAATGTGCAATTTATTATTCAGGCATACTTGAGTGTCAATATATAGGCAGTCTATGTTTTATTGTTGTAAGTATTCAACGCTATACTTAATGATAACAGTAATAGGAAAAAAAGAGACATTAGGTATTATATTAAATTTACTGTCATTTATATTGAAAAAAAAACGGTAAAAACACCAACGACGTTGTACTATCGTTTTTGTTATATTTTTTAATTTCTTAATGTCTCTATTTGTATTGAATTGTACAAACTAGTGGAAGCATTCTCACCGTTCGTGCTTAGTAATCAATACCGTCAGTAACATTTTGTCCAGCTTCATGTACATATCGCTTGTATTATAATCCGTTATATACATTCCTCTGGTCATAAACTATCAGTTTCAAAAAAGCATGCACTGTCTCGTGAGAAAGTTTCCTCTTCTTAAAGGTACCGCTCTTTCGACTCTGCTTTCTTCTTTCACATCTTCCTAGGTATCGAATGTACAAGCGACAAGGATTGCGCAATGGACCGCGCGTGCTTGAGTTTGCACTGTGTGGACCCGTGCACAGTACGCGGCGTGTGTGGCGAAGACGCGCTGTGCACACCTCTGCTGCACCGTGCGCACTGCGCCTGCCCACAATGTTACGTGGGGCAACCACGCCTCGCCTGCCATCTCGATCCTGCCTGCAAGCCCACTGGAGATCAAAACGCAACGTTTACCTGCTCTCGCATTAAACCGTGCCCGTCTAAGCTGGCTTGCGATTATGATACTAACGAGTGCCGAAACCCTTGCTTGACCCATCAGCATTGTCGACGAAACCAGAAATGCGAAGTCCGGGATCATAAGCCCGTGTGTGTATGTAGAAATGGCTTCGCATTGAACGAAAAGGGAGAACTGACATGCGCACCGGAACACGCAGAATGCACAAGGGATGAACAGTGTCCGTCAAATGCGGCTTGTCGAAATTCTAAGTGTGTGAATCCCTGCCTAGGCTCTAGAGATCCAATGTGCCCGAAAGGGAAACAATGTGAAGTTGTGGAGCATCGGGCAATATGTGTGTGCGTAGAAGATTGTCACCCAACCGCATCCATTTGCCTGAGAGATAATGGTTGCCCTAATAATTTGGCATGCAAAGATTTCCAATGCAAAGATCCCTGCAAAGATGCATGTGGTGGAGCTCCATGCTCAGTTGAAGATCACCACCCTGTTTGCAAGTTTTGTCCAAATGGATTCACACATGATGAAAAACATGGCTGTGTCAAAGGTAATTCTAGTGAATGAAAAGTATTATTAGCGCATTTAGAACCTATTTTAGCGCTCTAGACAAGACTGAATAATATTTTTGTTCTTCGTTATTACAGGATTTGATATTTCTACTTTATGTCTTCATGCGGCTACTTTCTGTCTTCTTTGTTTCTAGCATGTTTCACGTATATATTTTGCTCCACAGTTGAACTTCTTCTGCATCAGGTAGATTTCAAGCATGGTATTTAAATGATTGTTGTTTATTGTACATATATAATTATGTAATTATCATAACATCTAATATTTATAACTTCACTGGTTCATCTGGTGGCGGTTGCGCTGGGCTATTTTACTACCTTTAATGCTTTGAACGCTTTTGGCATTAATACGAAATGCAACAAAAAGCCACGAGACAGAGTTTGCAAGATAAAAAAATGATAATGCCTTCTATTTTTAAACTCTATTTTATTAAAAATGCATAAATATTTACAAAATAGCGATACAGTGTTACTTTTATAGAAATAGAAAAAAATATATAAAAATAGAGTTCATGTTATGTTGCAATGAGAATGTTTTTAAATCTTTTTAACACGATTATGCTTATGTTTTGAATAGGTTGATGTTATTATTTGTATTAATATATAAATAGCAGTGTATTTTTTGGTCTACTACCTATTTCAAACTAAATTGGACATAATGAGCATGAGAGCATTTAAAATAATACAAACTTAAATTAAAACAAACATCGAGGCTGGCTGTCGTTTGTAAGTAGATGGACAAATCATGCAGATAACTGATGATATTTGTCAACTAACAAGTATTGAATAATTCATACCTACAAAGAAGTTATAGGTAACCTACCTACTTATATGAATACTTGTCAACATTATGTTTTGTTACTACATACAGAAAAATATCCATTATGCGATAGGTACCTAGTACCTATATAAATTGAAAAAAAAAAAATTTCAAATTTACATGGTAAGAACTACAACAAGGATCTGGAATAAATTGCTCTAGTTATAGTTGATAGACTATAATTAGTAAAGATATTATGCTTTGTAATAATAGGGTCCTGTAGCGGCTCAAAAGGGAAAAGGAATGGGATTTATGCATTACAAAAACTGTTCGGGTGGACATGGACCAGACATGGTCATGATCTATGATTTAAAATATCCCCAAAAGTTGTCGTGCAGTCGTTGGATGATCCGAAACTTTACGTTTGACTTTATTTACCGTTCAAATAGTACTTACCTACTTATATGTGACGCAACCTAAGTATTTTTCCTGTAAGCCTCCATTTGTAATTAATACAAAAATGCTCAGCGTGTAAAGATTTTCCATCAAGAGCAGTAGGCAAGTAAATAAGACTATATTTTTGTATATTTTGTTTTAAAATATAATTTGGTGTGCAGCTGCAGAATGTGGCGGTCACGAGCAATGTGCGCTGAGTCTGGCGTGTATAAACGGATACTGTGCTGATCCGTGTACCCGCGGAGGCCCTTGCGCGACTGGTCAGCACTGCGCTGTAATCAACCATCAACCTGTGTGCTCAAAGGGTAAGAAAGTTTACTATGACGCACTCATCGAGATACTTATATCTTGTTTTGCTCGAAGGGTTGTCCGCTTAAATCCTACTAATATAATAAACATGAAAGTTTGTTGAGATAATGAATGGATTAAGCTGAAACTTTTCACAATAAATGTTGTTTTTGACCAGGTGTAAGATATACTTAGGTACTATTATAAATTCTGTCAAAAATCAGCGGTACCTAAATTATTATATTATTACTTAATATTAAAGTGAAATGAAAATAGCACCTTCTCACAATATTTTCAAACCATTTTTTTTCTAGTGTGCCAGTGTCAGACTTCATCAGACTGCGCAAGTTTCCCGAACACATACTGCGATGGCTGCGCTTGTATTGGAAGTAAGTCTAATAATTTAAAAAAATGTTTGTGCCACCAAACATAAAAAGTTTGTCTATTCAATAATATTCAGTAAAGTCACTTTATACTTAATATTACTTTACTAAAGTGCAAAAAAACTTAGAACATAAAAAAATATCACTGAAATTAGCGTGTATTTTCATTATAAAGTAAACAAGATATTCTAGAAGGCAAAATATTTAGTACAAATTCCGCTAACTTTCTCCGTCGAGTGACAAAATGCGTACGCGTGCACCGCCCGCAGGTTCACATGCAAATCGGAGAAAGAACAAGCAAACTTACTCTTTCTTCAAATAAAAACAAACAAAAACGTTAACAGGTAATTAGCTTGGAGAAACAAAACATACAAATACACAAGAAAAAACCCAACAGAAATTCGACAATGTTTCGCCTTCCCCATTAGAAATCCTCAGGACATGATCGACACACTGTCCACCGACGTCGACGTCCTTAAAAACAACAACGATGCAGAACTCTACAGACGTGTTGCCCCGCCGAGCGTTAAACAGAAAGCTTCTTCTGTTTAGTTCACGCCAGAGTCAATTAAAGACGCTTAGGACTTTAAAAAAAAACCGACTTCAAATAAATCACTTCTTACTTCTCGCCCTAAAGAATTTTGAAAATCGGTTCACAATTGACGGAGATATTGGTGATCGAAAAAAAAAGGTTCCGACGAATTGAGAATCTCCTCCTTTTTGAAGTCGGTTAAAAAAGTAAAAACACATTGGACCAACCTAGAGTCCAATTGCGGGAAAGGGAGTCCATTTACAACTTGCAATTTACATGCATTATTAAGTAAGATTTTGCGAAACATATTTGGCTATAGGTTATAGTGTTATTGACTAATGATTTCCTAGACGCAATTTTTTAATTTTTACAATTATGTACTGAACAATTAATAAGAAGATCTCTCGCGCGTTTTATGTTTTTTATGTTTTGCCCGTGTTGTTAAAGATCGTAATCATGAGACTACTAAGTAGGGAAACTAACCTACTTACTGGTCCCACCGCCGAGGAGCGAAAGCAACAATAGACCCAAAGATCAATTTTATTTTTGTATAGTACCAAATTGTTTAAAAAAAAATGTATTGATTTATAAAAATAATATTATTTTAGCAATCTTTGATATTTTCTATTACTTAGATACCTATTTTCAGATAATACTTTTAATGTGTTTTAAATATTCCGTCAGACGCCAAATTTCTTTGTTCAAAAGCGTCAGGGCCATCTAGGACCAAATGTATCTATAATTTATTTATATAATTTTAGCAGGTAAACATTCTACCAACTGTGCACATTGTCGACCTGGTGTACCGTGCGATCCTTTCTCCGGAGCCTGTATGGAAAGTAAGTACTTTTTAAATAATTATCTAATGCAAATTAATTATTAATAAAATAATATTGAATGTAACAATGCTAATTATTTAATTGATGACAAAAAAATCTTGCATTAATCAAGACTGCATTCGATCATACATATGTTTATACTTATCTTATATACTTTATAATATAGATACCAATACATGCTAGCTATCGCATATTTCACGAATCGCGGACTGCAATAATATGTGAATTACTGTGCAAAATAACACCAGATGAACTGGTTACTGCTATAGTGCTAGCATACCTATCCACCATTTGTCCGATAAAACGCCACAAAAAACTGGCTATTCGTATCACGGCAGACCCGAAATAAGTTCTAGTTGTACTTTACCTAAATTTAAAGAAACACGCTGGGACAGTGTAAGTTTGAAGATTATGAATTATTTACATTAATTACTTATAATTTATAATAGGTCTTTCTATTTATTCTACAGGAATCTAAGGGCTTAAAGATTTATTTACCAAAACGAAAACTTCCAAAAAATGGACATAACTTATAATTCTTTAAGCCTCTCTTCTTTCTTTATAACTGATGGCTATGGTTGGTACATACCTAGTAATACCCAAATATTCAATTTCTTTTCTTAGTAGATTTTCTTTTTCTTATTCTATTTTCATTGATTTATACTTAAATGGCATGACTTAATGGTTGCACCATTTTTAGATATTGATTTAGTATTAAATTATTTGGAAGTAATGCTACAATTATGTATGTAGCTGTTTAATTTTTTTTATTAAATTTATGGTACGTAGTAACTTGTTACATTCCTATTAACAGATGATCCACCTAAAAATATCCCACTAACCGAAACACACTCCGATATTACAACAACCACTATGGGAGAAACGGGAGAAACAACAACAAAAATTACTTGGTTGACTGACAAAGAGACAACTTTACCAGAAATAACTGACATTACTACAAGAGTATCATATACTGACACACCAATTAATGAATTAAATAATATTAAAACAATATCTGATTTAAACCATTTAGCAGATCGCACCGAATCGTACACAATGAGTTCTGTGACCTTTGATGATGATTCATCAGTAAGCGATAATCGGATTTCTACAAAATATGTTAGTCTCGAATCTAGCCCCGAAAACTTTGGTTCAGATAGAAACGATCTTGTCCAAACAACTCCATATATAATCAATCAGGACATAAAACCACATTCACAAAATGATGAGACAGTCACAGATCCTATTGAAGAGAAATTAACCGAAGATTTTACTGATAAACTTAATAATGAATTTTCAGAAACAATTCAAACAACAGAATCATATTTGAGATCTACTTATACCAATGATAACAAAGGTTATCAATCAACTCTAGAATCAGATGAACTTATTCAAAGCGGTAGTACTATGCATTTTGAAAGTACGCCTCGACCTATAAAAACTACTTCTAATAATATCTCGACAACAATGTTAATTGAAAATAAAAATACAAAGACCCCAGAAAATCAACGAAAACTTAATAATAATTACACTGAAATCCCATTTCAAACCACAACAAAACCCAAAATAACCATGTCAAAACATGTCACTAATATGACAACTGTAGAGACCACTACATACAAGGATTTATTGACAAATGACAAACAAAATGTAATTGAAGTGGATGCTTCTATAAACCAAACATCGGTGAATCCTACAACAGACATATCATATTCAACTATTCAAGATTTTAGTACTACAGTGCAAGATCATTTAGGATTAAATCAACCTATTAATGATAATATGAAAATTACCATTACATCTTCTATTTCCGGAAGCGATGAAACTGATACAGAAAATATAGTTACTGATTCCTTTTTTGATAGTACTTCAGATAACCCCGCAACTTTATTCGATCGTACAACACAAACTCAAAAACTACTTACAAATAGTCATGTAACAACATTTGAACCTAGCACAGATCCACCCTATTCTCAGTCAACTAACTATAAATCATCTATGAGTAATTATGGGACCGTTAAGTACACTGAAGATATAGAACATACAACACAGTCCGTATTAAGTAACCTGGAAACTACTATATATTATTCAGATATTTCTTCTGAAACTCCGACTGAAAATGATAACTTGTTCACAGAGCCACCAACTATTTTCCATGAATCACCTGTCATCGACAATCGTCATCAAACTGAAAAAACGGTCACGTTTATAGATAGCACTGAGTCAAGTACTATATCTCTTACAAGTTTTGACGATTCCGCAATTTCAGTGAAACATATGACGCAAACTCAGAAAATATCCCAAGTTTCTGATGCGAATGAATTTGATGTAACTACAGCAGATATTACTGATAATATATTTAAATACAGTACAGATACGCCTAGGCTCGAGAATACTGACTCTAGGACATATTATAATTATGATTACGTGATACCTGCAGAAAATCCAGCACAGACTACGCAAGTATTCGCTGATTTGGACATTATTACGGATAGTAATGAATTGTTAATAGAGACTGGTACAGACGAAATTAATACTTCCTCTGTTTTAGCTGACGCAAATGACAGTCATCAAGCTACATCTAGCTCTACTGAGAAAACCGACACAGATACTACCGCGACTAGTGCCATGGTTATAACGGGTTCACAAGAACTACCGGTAATATCAGATCATAGGGTATCTTATACAACGGGTAGTTCAATAATGATAACTGAATCCAGCACAGAAACTGTAACGTCTGAATCTATTGACTCAAAAACATCTATCTATAGTTATTCAGCTGATACAGAACAAACTTCAGACAATCTGACACCGACAACAGAATTAGTAACTAGTCATTCAAATACGACCACCGAATATTTTATGGATTTATTTGATCCGTTGCTGAACAATGTAACCGTCTCACCTAAAACACAAACTACACTTTTAGACAGGAATTCAGAAAAACAGTTTATAGGTAGCACTACAACAAGTGCTTTGTCTCAAAATACGGTTTCAGATAATTCAATTTTAACACAAAATATTATCTCGAGTGCTACTGACATAACTACAAGCATTTCTGTAGAAATATCTGAGCTCAGCACGAATATACCTAAAACCTTTGGTGATTCTATCGCTACTGTACATGTGACTGATTTAGAATACACCACAGAAAATTCAGAGCAGAATACCCAGAATGTTTTATCTGATTTAGAAACGACTTCCACAGAAAATCCAGAGCAGAATACCAAACATGTTTTCCCTGATATAGAAACCACTACAACCATTTTTGCTGCTACTGATGATACTTCTAACACTAATTTATTACCAACGATGATTTCTGAACCAGCTATAATTTATGATCATCAATCAACCACTCATACTGACACTACATTTTATCATACGTCTACGGAACGAACTGTAACTTTTACAAGAACTACTCCACCTAGTACCGTACCTGATACCAGAGCTTCTGATATTTCAGTAGAGTATACCACAAAAGCTCCATCAATTTCTGATGAAGATGATAAATTATTTAATATTCCTACAGACAGTTCCGTAACGTCAACTGTGATCAGCACAGATAATACCAAGCTTGAATTTACAGATTTCACTATACCTTTTGAGTTTACTAATACAGAGCAATCTTCAGTTAGTCAGGGATTCACAACTGACGATTCAACACATAATAACGTTTCTGCTCCAGAGCAAGTTTCCTATAGCCAAAACCAAACAACAGATTTAGCATCTAGTGACTTAAAAACGACTACGGAGTATTTTATAAATTTATTAGAAAATTCTACTGAAAGCAAGTTACCTTTAACGGAAACTCCGATATCGTCGGAAACTACACTTTTTAAAACAATCACAGAACCAACTTTAACGCTCATAGGTAAAAGTACTTCGAGAAATGAAATGTCTAATACACCTACAGAAGATTTAAAAACTTCAGTGGACTATACAACACAAACAACGAAGCCTGATAGTGTTTTTGATAAAACTACTGATCATTTTGTAACACTATCTGGGCTCAGCACTGATACGTTGAAGTCTGAGTCTACTGATTTAAGGACTTCTGCACATAATTATGTGACTGCTTCAGAGTATACGGAAGAAAATCTAGAACTACCTACGCAATCTGTAGTTAGTAATTTGGAAACTACTACACATAGTAACGATTTTTCATTTCGAACTACTGAAAATCAATTATTAAACGAGTCATATGAAGAAATAGCTGCTACGTCTGAAACAACTGTTTTCAGTGAAACTACATCTTTTGAATCTCCTACTGAGAAAACTGAGTCATATCAAAAAATAGCTGCTACCTCTGAAACAACAGTTTTCAGTGAAAATACATATTTTGAATCTCCTACAGAGAAAACTGAGTCATATCAAGAAATAGCTGCTACCTCTGAAACAACTGTTTTTAGTGAAAATACATTTTTTGAATCTCGGACAGAGAAAACTGTAAAGTTAATGAAGAGTACTGTCACAGGTGCAATATTTGTTACTGATTCGGACGAAGAAGTCACTTTAAAAAATCAATCATCAGGAACTGAAAACCCTGATGATAGACTGTCTTATATGACTACTGATAGCTCTGTTATAATAACTGGGCCCAACAAAGTTAAAGTCAATTCCAAGTCAACAGACCCTATGATGTCTGTACATAGTTACGTTACTGCTTCAGGACAAATGACACAAGACTTTGTTTTTGATAACTTAGAAACAAACACGGATAATCCTAAAACTTTATCTATTTCCACTGAAACATCAACAGGCTTAGCAAAAATTTCTTTTGATAAAGACGTCACCGATAAATATTTTATCACTGACGAAATATTAGACACACCTACAGAAAAAACTGTAACGGTTTCAGATACTGTTACTGAGGGCATGTATTATGAAACTACTTTAGATAATTCAACAACATCGGTGGACTATACACCACAGTCACAGAGATTACCAATTGAGTCTAATAGCGTTTTTGAAAAAAATAACAATATTTTAACAACGCCAATCAACGAGTTCAGCACTACAAGAGCTGACTTTGAGACTAGTGACCTAAAAACATCTTCCTATAATGATATGACTTCTTCAGTAGATACCGAAAACCAAACAATTCAACCCTTATCTAGAGAGTCAGGAATGATTACTGACGGGTCATCTGAAAATTTCACTGAGGTCAATTTTGCTTTCATGCAGACTACACCCAATGGACGTAACAATTCGTCGTCTATTTTGCCTGAATTAGCTACTCTTTCTTCAATAAACAATACGGAAAACCGTACTGTTACAGAGAGCGATTCTATTACTGAAGCTTTAACTTCTGTTACCCCATTAGAAGAAACTTCACAAACAAAAACATCAAATATGCCTCAAAGTAGTGAAGTAGATATCACAACAGAAACAAGCACATCTGAATTCATATCAAGTCAATCTACTGATGTCACTTTAATTGAATCAACTGAAGATGCTTTTATAAAATTTGTGGAGAATGCGACGGAAACACAATACCTACCAACTAAATCTGATAATATAAATAGTAATATATTCGAGGTAACAACAGATAATTACCAATCATCTAGGCAGAGCACTGGTAGTACTTCTAAATCCATTGACTCTACAACCGATTTGCAAAATACTATGATAACGGCAGAGCAAAGTTTTACAAGAGATATTTTACAGACGACTCGAAATTTACCTAAACTATACAAAGAAACTACTGAATACCTATCTGAAAATCCAACTGAGAGTGATATGCCGGTGGCATGGTCTACTACATATTTCGAATCGACCACGGACAATTTAGATATTTCATTACATACACATAGCAATTCAGTTATAAAAACAGCTACAGAAATTACAACTCAAGCCAATTTACTTTGGACAGGGCCAAATTCAGATACATCTCTTAATATTAACCCTGAAAAACATCAGTCAATGATTCCCACTGTATATCCCGTAGATGAGACTTCAGTGAATACTGTAACTATAGTTGATAGCACTGTCACTAGTTCGAATAATTTTAATACTGACATAACCAAGACAATAAAACCTATAACCGAAAGCGATTTAGCTGCAATGGGCGATTCTACAAATTTGTTAAAAAATACCGAAAAAAGTCATGATTTGTCAACCATATCTGAAGACACTGGATTAAATGTCACTACAGGAAGTATTGAAATATCTTCACAAGGTCATGCAACTTCTACAGAACCAAACTCACAGCAAACTTCTACACCAAATGTATTAGTCACAAATCCTCCAAACAACGATATGACTTTGAACGAACATAACACCAATAACGTAGAAACCACAGAATTCGTAACATTTTCAGAACAAGTGAATGATAACGAACCATCTACAGAACCTATAACGCATGCATACGATACTGACATTACCGATAGCTCGTTAGAATCCAAGGAATATGGTAGTGTTTCAACGGAAAATCCTATAGCTAATCGCTCTACTGAGCCAAGTATAATAGAACATTATGATACAGATAGTACTTATCATGCAACTAACGATCCTAATTTTATAAATAAAGACTCGTTTTCGGATTCTACATCAATTAATTCTACTATGAGTACATCTACCGAAAACCTATCATCGCGAAGAAAAGATGTCGATATTCCTGCTTGGACTACATTATACACTGACATGACATCGACTGAGACTTACGCATATACGACAAAACTTACTGACGAAAATGACAAGATTCGATGCACAACAAACTCGCACTGTCCGACAAACAAAACGTGTGTAATCGGAGAATGCCAGAACCCATGTGAAATGATGCGGGGCCAATGTGCAGAAAACTCGTCCTGTATGGTTGTCGATCACGCCGTTATTTGCGTGCCGTGTGACGCCGTCGATGGAAAGAACTGCCAAGGTATGGATATTTTAGGATACGACCATAGTTTTTGCATTATACGAAAACTAGATAGCAAATATTTTTTTTGCCTAGGCCTTCGTTAGGTATCTAAATGATTAAAAATAGTAACTGCAAATAAATAATATTCGTAATGAACTCAGCCTAAAGTTTACGTTTTTACAGCATTTTTTGGTATTTTATCGGACAAATGAGTTGAAAATTAGGTTTCTATTAATAAACTAATTTGTAAATACTTACTAGTACCTGTTAACTAATTTTACCTTTTGAACGTTGATAACTTACTAATATCTAATGTATAACATGTAACATAATAGAATCACCTGGAACGCCCAAGACACCAGAACCTTGTCATTCTGACCGGGATTGTATAGAGACTGAAGCCTGCTTTATGGGATTGTGTCAAGATCCTTGTGAGTTTGACAATGTCTGTGGCATCGGAGCTAACTGTCAACCGATAAAACAAAGGCCAATGTGTTCATGCCCGGCTAGCCACGATGGAGATCCTGCTGTTAAATGTTCACCCAAAATATGTAAGAAACATTTAACATCAATAATATAATAGACGCTCATGAAATACAGCTAGACAACGTTAGTTTAAGATACCCAAATCTGCAAAAAAACTCAATTACTATTTTTAAAATACAACAAAATATACAGTATGCAGACAGCTGTGATTAAGCTGTAAACAAATTTTTGTAATAAATTCCTTCGATTATCATGAAAGACGAAAATTTGTGAGGATCACGCCAAAACTACTGAATGATTTTTAAGGGTACCTACTTAATCAAACGTTGTATAGTTTTTGTCACATAATCATTAATAACATAGGTATTAATAAATATTGGTGACATTTACAATGATTTACATAAATTATTGAATAGTCATAATACAATAACGGGGCAACCCCGTTACGCTCTTAGGTAACCTGGCTTAACTGACCTGTAAATATGTAATTATCTAAATAATTTTGATGTTTGCAGTGACGTTATGATTATTTTTACTTTCCCGATCTACATAATATTATACTTCCTACTTAAAAATAATACTTATAATTGCGAAAGTACATAGGTGCAAGCATACGCATATGAACGTCGATCATGGATTACTTTTTATCAGGATACTACGCGAGCGAAGCTGCGGATAGAAGCTGGTATAAATCTATATAATAAAAATAGAAAAGCAGCACAAACACTTAATTGTAACGTGTAGATAAGTTGAATTACCTCGCATGCATGTAATATAATGTATTATGTTAGTCTATATCTATGTAAGTCATTGGGATAAAAAGGGGTTTTTATTAAGTTTCCAAATGTTACAGATTTTAAATCGATACCCTGTATTTAAATCATTCTCAATACTCGAGAAAATTATATGTAATATTATAGCATGCATGCATTATTTTTGCACAACGCTTAATAGGTACCTACTTGTAAATTTTACCTTTATGTGGTGTTTTATAAACTTACTTTGTCTTACTCAGCTGGTTGCACTCGAAACGAAGATTGTTCTTTGACAGAAGCTTGTATAAATAATGCATGTCAACACCCATGTGCCATACACAATCCATGCACACCCAACGCAGTTTGTATAAACACAAATCACGGTTCGGATTGTAGCTGTGCTGAAGGATATCAAGGAAACGGATACGTGGGATGTGTACCAGGTAAGCACATGCTGCTAAAGCTACGATTAAAATTAATGTTAAAGTCGTAATATTTCTAAATACATATTTTTTTGTAGTATTGAATGCTCATTCAGTATGCCAATACGACGAAGACTGCCCACCCGAGCTGTTGTGTGATAGACTAAACCGGGTTTGTTTGAGTCCCTGTGCCCGCGATAAGTGTGGTGACAACGCAGAATGCATTCCGGCTAACCATGGCATCCAGTGTAAATGTTTCGCTGGGTATACAGGCAACCCGTTTTTAGAATGCTTCCAAGGTAATAACAAACACAAACTACGCTAAATATATGCAAATTATTATAAAAATAATATTAAAACAAAAAACTTGTTTACAGTTCAAGGTTGTCGATCAAACAACGAATGTGCAAATTCAGAAGCCTGTATAAATGGTAAATGTACATCTCCCTGTCGATGTGGAGTTAATGCGGTTTGCGATGTCTTGAATCACCGTGCATCGTGTAAATGTTTACCTGGTTATACCGGAAATCCACAAGTTGGTTGTGAACCACCCTTAAACCCTTGCTTGCCCAACCCATGTGGCACAAACGCGCTTTGTGAAAGTGACAACGGAAATCCCATCTGCTTCTGTCCAAAAGGATTGACGGGCAACCCTTTCAAGAGTTGCAGTAAGTTGACATTAAAGACTACTTTTTACTGTACTTAAAGATAGGTACTGGCCTATTTTTAATTTATTTTTATAACATCGATTTTTCATTAAATTAAAAATAAATGTTCATGTTTTGACAAAAACTTTAAGAAGGTGCCTATAGAAATTGAGAATTTATGTTTATCAACTAAACACTCTTTTTTCAGTACCTGAAGGAAACGAATGCGAACCAAATCCGTGTGGACCATTTTCAGGATGTCGATTAATTGATAACAAACCAGCTTGCTTCTGTTTACCTAATTATGAAGGAGATCCGCCAAGACAGCCGTGCAGTTTACCAAACAACCCATGCAATCCGTCACCTTGTGGTCCAAACACGCAATGCACTATTCTGTCAAATGGATTTGCCAAATGCACTTGTTTACATGGTTATATTGAGAGTCCTAACACTGTCCGGGGTTGCGTTGAAGCGCGAAATCCATGTGAACCAAACACTTGTGGAATTGGAGCCCGTTGCGATCCTAATAGAAATCCTCCATGCTACTGTCCTGATAATACAGAAGGAAATCCTTATAAATCTTGTAGCAACAATCGCGAATACTTACCACCTATTCTCTGCCATCCAGGCCCTTGTGGACCGAATACTGATTGCTACGTGAGTGGTAATGATGAGTTGTGCTTTTGCAAAGACGGATTTACGGGGGATGCCCGTGTTGGCTGTCTACCTCAAAGAAGTCCATGTAGTCCAAATCCATGCGGTCCGCAAGCCATTTGTAATGTCAATTTTGAAGGAGAAGCAATCTGTTCTTGTGCTACAGGGAGCATTGGAGATCCTTATGGCGATGGCTGTCATTCCCGAGAATGTGAAGTCGATGACGAATGTAAATCTAACAAGGCTTGTATTGGATATAGTTGTGTCGACCCATGTCCAGGTGCTTGCGGATTGAATACAAAATGCCTAATTGAAGCTCATCGCCCTGTCTGTGTATGCGAAGATGGATTTATTGGAAATCCTTTAATTTGTTGCTTACCGCCTGGTGATCAAAAATCAATAAGTCCCTGTAGCAAATCAAAATGCGGAGTAAATGCAATATGTCAAGATGTTGGCGAGAATGCATTATGTTCATGCCCTCCAGATTTTGAGGGCGATCCCCTTGTTTTATGCAAACCTGAATGTGTCATGAATTCGGATTGCGCCGCTAACGAAGCGTGTGTAAATAAGAAGTGCTTAGATCCGTGTACTTTAGGCAACGTTTGTGGCCTTCATGCTGTGTGCCTGTGCTCTGATCATACAGTTTCATGTTTATGTCCAGAAGGGTACATAGGAGACCCATTAACTCAATGTATATATGGTCGTAAGTATCTATATTTTCAAACCTATTTATGACATATTTATGTACTTGCATGCGAAATTTAAATATGAATATTTTTTTTGCAGCCATCATTATAGCACCAGATAATACAACGGCCCAACCATGTTCACCAAATCCGTGTGATCCAAACGCACCTTGCGATAGCTACGGTGATCAGTTTGCTATATGCAATGCTTGTGTTGGCCACGACGCAGCAAACAGTCCATCATGCCGACCGGAATGTGTCATGAGTTCAGATTGTGGATTCGACAAAGCATGTTTGAGGAATAGATGTGTTGACCCGTGTCCTGGATCTTGTGGAGTCAACGCTGAATGTACTGTATACCACCATGACCCCATCTGTCGATGTATCAATGAATTTGAAGGAAATCCCTATGAACATTGTAAACCTTCAACTAAAAGTAAGTATTTACATAAAAGTAATTTTTACCCGACTAAAGTCATCTTCAGTCTGGTTATGTTTCTAAGGTGTATGTATGGTTGTAATATTATTTGTCGGTCGCTGTAGCCCACAAAGCTGGACGGATTTTGACTACTGAGGTGTCGTTGGATTCGTCTAGATCAAAAGGGTGACATAGGCAATATGAAATGTCAAAAATCCAATATGCGACTGTAAGAATCCATTTTCAATTCAACGTAAATTGAAAATGTAATGATTTTTTTTCGATTTCCACAAATTAAGTGTCATGGGTGGTGCAAGAAGCTGTGCCCTGCGATCCCCAACCCGCATGCCCAGCGTGGGGATTATGGGCATATCCCCCTATATTAGGGGAGGCCTATGTCCAGCAGTGGACTGATATAGGCTGGTGTGGTGGTGGTGGTGGATTTGATTAATCATTAAATTGACATGTAAATCATATGAAGAGTGAAAAATCCATTAAAGCGACTGCAATTTGCCATAATTATTTTACGCTGAACTGAAAAGGTATAAAAAACTGATTGATTTTTAATTTTATCACAGAGCTTCTGAAGGTAGAATAAGTTTTACGTTAAAGATCATACCAAAAAGTATTTACTTCTTCGAAATTCGAACTAACCTACTCGGAGGCTGTTAATTTCAGCAAGTATATTATACTTAGTATGCAAGATGCTTCATAGATAGTAAGTAGGTACATCAAAACAATCCCAAAGAAATTTTTTAAGAAAATATATAATTCCGCTGTCGTTTCACACTGGATTTATGTATCATTTTTTTTTGTATTAGTTTGCATATAGATTGAATTGGTTTATAAAACACACTGCAATTTAATTTTAAAATAATCCTGTGTTTGTTGTTATAGGCTCCTATTTAATAATTTATTTACTGTTGGTAATGTAAAATAAACATAAGCAATTTAATCCAAAGAAAAAAAAATGTTTACTGGGTACGATCTTATGTCTGATGCGATGAAGTTTTTTCAAAATGATACATCCATAGAAATAATTTATTTGACAATTCTCAAGCTTGCACTCTGAGTTGAAATCGGTTTATAAAATAATCTAAGCAGTCGGGTTTAAAAAATATATAATATTCATTTTCATATAATAATGCTTCAATGTCCTACATTACAGTGGTGTTGGTTAGGTCTAGTTTAGCTTCTGAGTATGTTGATAGGTACATTGACCCTGTCAGGGCACTTTAGGAAAAATAGTTAATTTACAGAAATATCAAAAAATACTTGTATAATAAGTATTTCAACGTAACTAAAGATACTCTTAACGTTTTATATGCAGTTAGAAGTACATAGATATACCCCATGGCTATTAAGTACAATAGCACAAAATAATCTCAAAATTTAATTGCAGTTGAAATTCACCGAACATGCAATAATGTCCAATGTGGAGCTAATGCTGTTTGTCAAGAACTGAATGGTGCGCTTACTTGTCAGTGCGCTCCCAACTTTTACGGAAATCCATTTATGTCTTGCCGACCAGAATGTGTCGTTAATAGCGATTGTTCACCTGATGCAGCATGCTTAAACAACAAATGTGAAAACCCATGTAAAGATGTTTGTGGTATTGGAGCGATTTGCAAGACGGTTAACCATCATGCAGTATGCTATTGTGAATCTGGACAAACTGGAGATCCTTACATTAGATGTCAATCTGCGCCTATTGTACCCCCGATGATGTCTGTTTGTGATCCTTCACCATGCGGCCCATACAGCAGATGCTTAGTATCGGCATCTGGATTAGCTGTATGTTCTTGTTTACCAGGCCATAGGGGAGTTGCGCCAATATGCCAACCAGAATGTGTCAGTAATTCCGACTGCCTACAAACAGAAACTTGTATCAACCAGAGATGTTTAAATCCTTGTCAAGGAAGCTGTGGTATTGGGGCGGACTGCATTGTTGTGAACCATAACCCAATATGTAGCTGTAGATCTGGTAAAACTGGAGATCCATTTGTAGCTTGTAGAGAAGAGGAAGTTGTGAGACCAAATGATATTAATCCTTGTGTACCTTCGCCTTGTGGACCAAATTCAGTTTGTGAAATCAGATCTAGCCATCCAGTATGTTCGTGTCGTCCAAACTACTCAGGCACTCCACCATACTGCAGACCAGAATGTGTTATAAGCCAAGAATGCCCTTCAAATCAGGCTTGCATAAACGAGAAATGTTTGGATCCTTGTATCAACGCTTGTGGAAATAACGCAAAATGTGATGTTATAAACCACATGCCACTTTGTAGTTGCCTAAGTGGTTACAAAGGTGATGCATTCGTAGGCTGCGTAGCGATATCAAGAAAAGATCCGTTGACACCATGCAACCCGTCTCCTTGTGGGGAGAACACAATATGTACTGTTTCAAACGATATGGCCCGCTGTTCGTGTATTCCCCCTAACATTGGAAACCCTTACGCGGGCGGGTGTCGACCAGAATGCACATTAAATCCAGACTGTCCAAATCATCTTGCTTGCTTGTCGAACCATTGTAGAGACCCATGTAAAGACTTATGTGGGGCGAATGCTGAATGCATTGTTACAAATCACGTTCCAATCTGCACATGCTTTGATGGATATGAAGGTGATCCGTTTTCTTCTTGCCGGCATAAGGAATTAAATCCACGTAAGTACCTATCAGCCATAGACAAAGCTAAGAGGTGCATGACGAATACCTACATTCAACGACTTCTGTGGCGCAGTGGGCGAAGGCTCGCCTGAGACGCAGTAGCTTGCGGGTTAGATTCCCGCCGCGAGACAAATGTGTGTATGTTCGGCAAATATTTGTGTCGCGTCTGGGTGTATTCTATGTGTAATATATATGTATTTACAAAAAAAAACTATTTAAGTAGTATATCAGTCATATGGCATAATCTTGCTCTACTTAGTTTGGGGCTTCATGATGCAGGGTGATAGTGTCCAGCATTATTTCTTTATTAATTTATATACGTAGATAACACCTTATCATTTAATTATTTTAGCGTACAGTAACCCCTGTGAACCATCACCATGCGGTGCAAACAGTGAATGTCACGTGTCAAGTGATCGCGCCGTATGTTCATGCCAACCGGGATACCTTGGTGCTCCTCCAGCTTGCCGCCCTGAATGTGCCGTCAATTCAGACTGCCCAGCCAACAGGGCTTGTATTAATCAAAAATGCAAAGATCCATGCGCCAACAGCTGTGGACTGGATGCGCGTTGCCACGTTGTAGGGCACAACCCTATATGTACCTGCCCCGAGAACTTACCAGAAGGCGATCCATTTATTCGATGCTATAGAAAGAGTGAGTACCACATAAATACGAAAGTTTGTGTTTTTGTAAGTTTGGTCCCACTCATCTCCATAACGGATATGTGCTGTGACCTGAAACAACATGACTTGGCTAAGGCCCAACCGGACCACCGAACTAATTGCAAATAATTTCAGCGGCAACTCAAGGGTGTCACATTGGCTTTTATCCGATTATACCATGCGAGCGGAGCCGCGGGTGTAAGCTAGTCTTTTATGTAAATGTTAGAAACCTGAGTGAACCACTAAGAATATGAACCACTGCCGGAGTTCAGGCGCTGCTATGCTTGACATAAGATTTTTGTAATTTTTCAGATATAGGAATGGCTAGTTTATTTTTTTAACACACACTGATTTTGCTTCCAATCACGAACTCAGACATAAAGTTATGTTTATTTTGATGTTTTAATTCCTGATGGCCGTGGTGGTTTCGGAGAACTTTTTAGGCACCTTACATTTCCTCCCGTGGATATCTTATACTTGATGGATGTCTTACAACCAGCATGGTAACATAGCAAAAAGGAGAGGATGTGCTACAATGGACATTTTAGGGTTTGGTTTGGCTTGAGTAGAGGCCGTGACTCGGCAAACGTATTGTTGGACGCCCTGTGGCCAGGACGCAATGGCGCTCATTAGGAGAGGCAGTGCACTGCTATAGGCTGATGATGATGATGATGATGTTCTAACGTCATCAAGTATTCATTTATAAACTGTAGTTACAATGTATTATTTTATCCAGGTATACAGCAACCTGCACCAGAACAGAATCCATGCATCCCATCTCCATGCGGGCCGCACTCGACATGTCGTCGAGAAGGCCACCGCGCAGTTTGTGCTTGCGAACTTGGCACTTTGGGTGCTCCACCTGCTTGTCGTCCTCAGTGCGTCATCAATCAAGACTGTCCTCTAGCGCTAGCCTGTCTAGCGGGCACTTGTGTTAGTCCATGCGTCGGCTCCTGCGGCTTTAATGCAAGGTGTATTGTGCAGAATCATCAACCAATCTGTTCATGTGATGAAGGTTTCTCTGGAGATCCATTCGCCGGATGCAACCCAGTAGAAGGTAAGTTTGTTTTCAAGAAATATGATGAACTTTCTTTACATTTTGCACGTAGTTGTAGAACACTCGCACGTTTCTTATGGTTTCCGTTCTATGTATGTAGCATGTATCATACTCCTAAATTTTCAGTTCTGAGAGAAGTACCCGATCACCCTTGTAAATCATCACCATGTGGATCAAACGCTATATGTCGGGAAAGAAATGGTGCTGGTTCTTGTGTATGTGTAGATGGTTTTTATGGTGATCCATACACTGGATGTCGCCCAGAGTGTGTTATGAACAGCGATTGCAATAGAGATAAATCATGTTTCAATAACAAATGCGTGGATCCGTGTTCTGGGACTTGTGGGCAAAATACGGAATGTAAAGTCGCAAACCATGTTCCTTCATGTTACTGCTTGCCTGGATATACTGGAAACTCTCTTCATGCATGTGTTCCTGTACCGAGTAAGATTTCGTTTTCTTATCTGTTCTATACTTTAATCTTATCTCTAAATTCTTGACTTATGTATTTCTTCCTTTTTATATAAAGCTCTACTGGAACCTGTGGATCCCTGTCATCCTTCACCTTGCGGACCGTACAGCAAATGTAGAACCTTTAATGATCACGCTGTTTGCACATGTCTTGACATATGCATAGGCACGCCACCAAACTGTCACCCGGAATGTATAGTTAGTTCCGATTGTAGGCCAAACAAAGCATGTGTTAATCAGAAATGTCAAGATCCGTGCCCGGGTATGTGTGGAGTAAATGCTCAATGTCAAGTCATTAACCATAATCCAATATGCAGCTGTTACAATGGATATACCGGCGATCCATTTGTTAGATGTTTTTTGGATGAAAGTAAGTTTTTCATTTATTTTACTAACGATTAATTGAATACATTTATATGTAATGTTATCATTATTAAAAAAAATGATAATAATTTCATTAAAATTCTTTACCAGGACCAATGGATCCCATTAATAATTGCATTCCTAGTCCTTGTGGACCACACTCACAATGCAAAGAAATAGATAATGTGCCAGTATGTTCATGTTTGGCCAATTATGTGGGGCGTCCTCCTAATTGTAGACCAGAGTGCGTTATAAGTGTAGAATGCCCAGGGAACCTAGCTTGTATTTCTGAAAGATGTAGCGATCCTTGCCCGGGTTCATGTGGATTTCATGCCACGTGCATGGTTGTGAAACATATTCCAATTTGTAACTGCGATCATGGATTTACTGGAGATCCCTTCTCTGGATGTTATCCTATTCCAAGTGAGTAAAAATTATCTAAAAATCAACATAATAAAATAGAAAATGTAAAGAAAATGTTATTCATACGTTTAATTACCTTTTATTTTGTAGTTATCGAACCACAATATGAAAGCCCTTGTTCTCGATCACCTTGTGGAGCAAATGCTGTTTGCAAAGAAAGACATGGTGTAGGATCTTGTTCATGTCTCCCTGATTACTATGGTGATCCATATGTAGAATGTCGCCCTGAATGCGTACTTAATTCTGATTGCCCGAAAGACAGGGCTTGCATTAATAATAAATGTAAAGATCCATGTCCTGGAGTATGTGGTATGAATGCCGAATGTCGTGTCAATAATCATGCTCCATCATGCGCGTGCATATCAGGATATGAAGGGAATCCATTTACATCGTGCTATTTAAGTAAGAATTATTTTGATTTCTTTATTTATTACAATCATAGTGCGGGAACAAGAATCAACTTTTTCTATTATTTTAGGACCAATTGAAAATCCTGTTAATCCATGTGTACCATCGCCATGTGGACCATACAGTATATGTAGAGAAAACCAAGGCTATCCAATATGCTCCTGCCAGGAACAATACTTTGGCTCACCACCTTACTGCCGCCCTGAATGTATGGTCAGCAGTGACTGTATGCCAAATAAAGCATGTATTAATCAAAAATGTGTGGATCCGTGCATTGGTTCATGTGGCAGTAACGCAAAGTGCATGGTGGTAAATCATAACGCCTTATGTAGTTGCCCACAAAATTATGTCGGAGATCCATTTGTGCAATGCTTATACGAAGAAAGTGAGTGTTTTGTAAAAATTTTTGGTAATTATATTACTAACAAACCTCTAAAAAATAAAGAAAATAGTATAGAACTTACATAAATAACAAAAAATTACTTATTTTTTATTGTTTAAGATAATGTGATTCGTAAGTTATAATATTATGTATCACATTAAAATAAACTATCTAAGCTATCAAAATTTATAGGACCTCAACCAAAGCCGGCAAGCGGAAACCCGTGTATTCCGTCACCTTGCGGACCAAACTCTCAATGTCGCGTAATAGGAGAAACACCGGCATGCTCTTGTCAGACTGGATATATTGGAAGAGCACCAAATTGTCGTCCTGAATGCATTTATGATGAAGAATGCCCGAGCAATCTAGCCTGTGTACGGGAAAAATGCGCTAACCCATGCAAAGGTTCCTGTGGCAGCAACGCAGAATGCGTAGTAATTAATCACAAAGCAGTTTGCCATTGTCGTGATAGCTATACTGGGGATCCATTTAGTGGTTGCTATTTTATTTGTGAGTGTATCATAATATTAAAAAAAAAATTTTGTAGCTGTGAAACATATTAATATAACTAATGGAAAATTTCAATTGTAGTAACTGTACCAAGCGAAGATGAAACAAATCCATGCAATCCTTCGCCGTGTGGGCCAAATTCTCTTTGTAAAGAAAAACATTCAGCGGCATCTTGCACCTGTCAACCAGGATATTTTGGAGATCCGTACCTTGGGTGCAGACCTGAATGTGTGACAAATAATGACTGTACATCGGACAAAGCTTGTTCTAATAACAAATGTGTAGATCCATGCCAAGGAGCGTGTGGAACAAATGCTCAATGTATCGTAACACATCATACACCGGTTTGCTTGTGTTATGAAGGTTATGAAGGAAACCCAGTAGTATCTTGTCATCCACAAAGAAAACGTTAGTATAGTTTACTATTAATGGAAGTTATCACGATAATAAATAGAAAACATGATGAATCCGAGTTAAAAAAATATTTATTATTTTTAGCTCCACTTGCTGATATGAATCCTTGTGTACCTTCACAATGCGGACCATATAGTAACTGCAAAGTAGTTAATGAGCACGGCGTTTGCTCGTGCCAGGATGGATATGTGGGCTCACCGCCAACATGCAGACCTGAATGTGTTACTAGTAGTGACTGCCCACAACATCAAGCATGCATAAAGCAAAAATGCAAGGACCCGTGCCCTGGAACGTGCGGAAACCATGCTCGTTGCCAAGTCATAAATCATAATCCAATTTGTACTTGCCAACCAGGTTTTACAGGCGATCCGTTTATTACTTGCCAATTAGAGCAAAGTAAGAATTTGTATTTCATATTAAAAATAATAATAGTAATAATAAATAGCCCCCATAAAGTTACAAATGTTTATTTTATTTTTTAAATTCAAATTATTTACGATCCTTAAATTTTGGTTTCGTGTTTCTTTTATGTAATTTGTATGCTTATCTTTTTCTGTAGTTTATTTATTATAATGCATGTTTCTCTGTTTCTCAATCTATTTGTTTCATGTCTGTTCTTGACCCTGTTTCTTAATCTATGTTTTCTTTCCTAGAACCTATTCTAGATGGACCTAAAGGAAATCCTTGTGTACCTTCACCATGTGGTCCTAATTCTCAGTGTAAAATAGTGGGAGAAGCGCCTGCATGTTCATGCTTGCCAAATTACATTGGCGTTGCACCAAACTGTAGACCTGAATGCTCTATAAATGCAGAGTGTCCGGGTAATCTTGCATGTCAAAATGAAAAATGTGTGGATCCATGTCCGGGCTCTTGTGGCTTTAACGCAGAATGCACAGTAGGCAATCATGTAGCGTTATGTAACTGTATTCCGGGATACACAGGCGATCCATTTAGCGGGTGCTCACCAGTACCACGTAAGTACAATTGTTTTAATTCGGTTCTTTAAAAAACAGTGCCGTGTAATATACAGCGATAAGAGTTTAGGTAAAAGGCCAATGTGGCCTAGTGGTATGTTTAAACAGCAACAAAAAAAATGTTATTGCTATTCTAACAATAATAAAATGTGTTTTTGCAAGTCTTCATAAGTTAGCGTCATCTTTAAATTGAGATTGTTTTTTTTTAATTAACAGTATTAGATTAGAACTCTGTTTGAACAGCATTAGGTAGGTAAATTATTGCTTATCTTGGTTTTTGTCGTTGACATTATTATATAATTAATTTATTTCCAGCCATACTCATTTGTTTTTTTAGAAAGAAATATTTGATAAGTAAATGCATTTATCATTTAAAACGGTCAAAAAACAACGTAAGAAAACATATATGTCCTGGAACCAATACACAATAAAATTAATTATGCTCTGTAACTGTTCAAAAAAATGGTGACGAGCCAAAATAACACAGGAGACGGGTATTGTACCGAATAAATGTTCGGAATCGTCTCTATCTAAACTCTACTTATACAGTCATGTACTACGAGTAGCTTTTGCTAACGTAAAATTTGTTAATCCGTCTAAAACTTACTTTTCTATGTATTAGATATAGTAATTTTTTTCTGGATTAAAGGTTAAGGTACCTTCTCTATCTTGTCAGGTATATGCGAAATTTCATTGGAGTACCTATCATTGATGATTAGAAGGCGTGCAAGCGCAACAAAAAAAACATATTTGCTTCTATTCTTAGATATGATTAGGATTGAGATACGATAAATAAATCTACTGTATGTACTGAACATAAATCTGAAAACTTTTCCCATGGAAAGTTATTTGGTGATTTTTTGATTCTGTATTTAACTTTGACTTTTCTAATTTCAGATTCACCTGAACCCCCGCCAAATCCATGTCATCCATCGCCTTGTGGTGCAAATGCATTGTGTAAAGAACGAAACGGTGTTGGTTCATGTGCATGTCTGCCGGAATACTTTGGTGATCCGTACACAGGATGTAGACCAGAATGCGTCTCGAACTCTGATTGTGATCGCAGTAAGGCTTGTTCCAACAACAGGTGTAAAGATCCCTGTCCCGGAGCTTGTGGCGTAAATGCGGAATGTAGAACAATCAACCACTCTCCTAAGTGTACTTGCATAAATGGTTATTCTGGTAATCCACTCACTCGATGTGAAATAGAAGGTAAAGAATTGACGATCATTAAATTAAGGCGCCTCATAATACAAGAGAAAAGCTACATTAACTTTTATCTATTTTTGAAATAATATAATAATAGGTATTTGTTTTACAGTTATTTCAGACAAACAAGATAACCCAATAGATCCCTGTCAACCATCACCTTGCGGACCTAACAGTTTGTGTAGAGTTGTTAACGGACATAGTGTATGCACTTGTGAGGCTGGATATATTGGCACAGCACCGTCTTGCCGTCCTGAATGCATCGTGAGTTCTGAATGTGCTCAAGATAAGGCGTGCGTTAACAAGAAGTGCATAGATCCCTGTCCCAATACTTGCGGTCTTAACGCTAGATGTCAAGTCATCACGCACAACCCAATATGCAGCTGCACACCAGGCTTTACTGGTGATCCTTTCACAAGATGCAGTCCGGAAGAAAGTAAGTTACTGATAGATGGAAGTCACTATAAGATTTATATCTCAAACGACGTAGTTAAATGAAACTTCGTCGATCACTTTCATTTCTTAGAGCACCACTACACTACATAATAAAATGACGTCTTTCATGTCTAGGACATACATTTATTGTCAGTCAGTAATACATGACTTTATGTACATAGTATGTACTATACTATAGCTTATATACCTGGCAATAAGAACAATTTTGAAGATCATGATATCCATTAAACTACCGGAGAACTGGTACTTATTATGAACACCAAAAATTTAATATGTTCTACCTATTTGCAGTTATTATACACAATCAAGACCCATGTGTACCTTCACCATGTGGACCAAATTCAGAGTGCCGTGTCATTGGAGACCAAGCAGCATGCTCTTGCTTGCCAAATTACATAGGAAGGGTACCCAATTGTAGACCTGAATGTACAATTGATGCAGAGTGTTCAAGTAATGCGGCTTGCATCAATGAACGTTGTAAAGATCCATGTCAAGGTGGATGTGGTCTTAATGCTCTTTGTTTGGCTGTCAACCACAAAGCAATATGCACATGCCAGCAAGGGTTTACTGGTGATGCTTCTCGTATTTGCACCCAAATAGTCGTTTCTCGTAAGTAACTTATTCGTAATTTTTTTTAATGTAGTGTTTATACAATGGTTAGGTAATATTTGCAACTTATGTTACAGCTACGGAAATGACTCCAACATCTAGTCCTTGTTCTCCATCTCCTTGCGGGCGCAACGCGGAGTGTCGCGAGTACAACGGAGCTGGTGCCTGCGTTTGCTCTGAAGGGTACCAAGGTGATCCATATAGCTCACAGGGATGCCGCCGAGAATGCGAGATTAATGAGGATTGTCCGGCTAACTTAGCTTGTACACGATTTAAGTGTATCGATCCTTGTCCCAGAACGTGTGGTCAGCTAGCTCAATGCTCGGTAGAAAACCATGCACCAGTATGCACTTGTCCAAAAGGCTACACAGGAGATCCATTTTTCCAGTGCAGAGAAATTCCATTTGAAGGTGAGTTAGGCTTTCTGTTTTTTTATTGTCAACTGTGAAAGACTAATTGTTTCATTCCTAATTATTGATTTTGATTTACAGACACACCACTACTAAATCCATGCGAACCTACACCCTGTGGTCCCAACAGTCAATGCAGACAATCAAATATGCAAGCCGTTTGTTCTTGTCTTCCTAATTATATTGGATCACCTCCAACATGTAGACCTCAATGCATAGTGAACAGCGAATGTGATGTATCTAAAGCATGCATCAATCAAAAATGTGACGATCCCTGCCCCAACACGTGTGGCTTGAGAGCTCATTGCCAAGTTAAAAATCATAATCCAATATGTACTTGTCCCGCTGGGATGACCGGTGATCCATTCACACAATGTTACTGTAAGTATTTTTCGCAATCCTTTAATCTCTTTTTACACTATTTTGGATATTTAATTAAATGCTAATTGGGATATCTTTAAATTTTAGTACTACCACCTGTAACGGAACGACCTCAATCCTGTAGTCCCTCACCGTGCGGACCAAATTCACGTTGCCAACAGTTGTCCAGTGGCCCGGCCTGCTCTTGCGAGCCAGGCTATGTTGGTTCACCGCCATCGTGTCGACCTGAATGTACTATTAATTCTGAGTGCCCGGCTTCATTAGCTTGTGTCAGGCAAAAATGCGAAGATCCATGTCCAGGCTCATGCGGCGTTGAAGCAAATTGCCACGTATTAAATCATGTGGCTGTATGTGTTTGTAATGAGGGATACACCGGGGATCCATTTTCACGATGCTCACCAATACGTGAAGGTATATAACACTATTTTTATAAGAATCTTATTAAGTAAGGTGTCCACTGTCCGTATCAACTGGTATCTTCGCATAAAAATAAAATGGCTTTAATTTTATTATGGTTGTATTAAAACGTCATGTATAGTTTAGACGGTAAATTGTTGGTAAATTGATCATTTTTGCAGGCCCTAAATTAGTAGCCGGACACATTGTATAAAAATAATTTAAATGTTTTAAACTGCAATGTAGCCTATTTGATTTTACAGCACCAACAACACCCACTCCATCCGATCCATGCAACCCATCACCATGTGGGCCAAACGCAGAATGTAATAACGGATTTTGTACATGTTTATCAGAGTATAGTGGAAATCCATACGAATCGTGCAGACCCGAATGTACTGGAAGTCAAGAATGCCCTAGAGACAAAGCTTGCTTCAGAAATAAATGTCGCGATCCTTGTCCTGGTGTTTGTGGTCAAAATGCTAAGTGTGACGTAATAAATCACATTCCGACGTGTTCGTGTATGTCAGATTACACGGGTAACCCATTCACGCACTGTCAAAGAATAGAAATAAAGACAACAAGACCAAAAGATCCGTGTCATCCATCTCCTTGTGGGCCCAACAGTTTATGCAGGACAACGGACAATACAGCAGTTTGTGCTTGCCTTGAAGGATTCCAAGGTTCTCCACCAGCTTGTCGTCCTGAATGTGTTGTCAGTTCTGAATGCCCTTCGACGAAAGCATGCGTCAATCAAAAGTGCATAAACCCTTGCATTAACGCTTGTGGTGTTTCTGCTCGCTGTGAAGTAATTAATCATAGCCCAATCTGCAGTTGCAATCCAGGTCAAACTGGAGACCCATTCAAAAGTTGTCATGAGGTCGTAGCCATACCTCCTGAATCTGTAGATGCATGTTATCCATCTCCATGCGGACCAAATTCACAATGTATGGAAAGAAATGGAAAAGCCAATTGTCGATGCATTGAAAATTACGTAGGTCAGCCACCTAACTGCAGACCTGAATGTGTCATTAACCCAGATTGTCCTTCGAATCAAGCTTGCGTTAGAAACAAGTGCATAGATCCTTGTCCTGGTTCATGTGGCGTGAATGCTGATTGTACTGTTGTTAGTCATACGGTTTCATGCAGTTGCAAAGAAAAATACACAGGAAATCCATTTATGCAATGTGTACCACAAGAAGGTTAGTATATTTTTTATATTGCCTATAAATATTATTGGTTTCCAGTAAGGAGAATCCATAAGGAGTTCCAAAGGAAATATTTCTTCTTTAATTCTTTATTGTACACGAAAACATAATACAGGAATAAATTTAAATGCTATGTACAAAGGCGAGCTTAACCCTGAAAGTGTTTTCTTACAGCAAACCTTATTATTATGGGTATTGCGAAATCTTTGCCTGATATGCCTTTGATAAATCGACGCACACACTTGTTCGGCAATAGGTTAAATGTTTTCTTCTAGAGCTTAGTGTTGGTTACTTATAATGAATAGTTAGCAATAGTTCGGTTGGTACTTAAGTTACAAAGCGATCAAAGTCAGAGTTTAAGTAACTGTAGACAAATTTAAAACTATTAATTAATTTCAGAAAATATCTCACAACCTTGTGATCCATCTCCATGTGGTGCAAATGCGATTTGCCACCAAAGAGACGGAGCTGGTGCATGTTCATGCTTAGAAGGATATCAAGGCAACCCATACGAAAGCTGCCGCCCTGAATGTGTCCTTAGTTCGGATTGTTCTGCAGATAAATCTTGTATCAAAAACAAGTGTGCCGATCCATGCCCAGGAATATGTGGGACGAATGCTGAGTGCATGGTCATTAATCATGTACCTAGTTGTGCGTGCTTTAAAGGATATTCAGGAAATCCATTCCAACAATGCACGCCGATTGCGAAAGATCCAATCCCAACTGCACCTTGTCAGCCTTCACCTTGCGGTCCAAATAGCATCTGTAGAGAAAACGGTGGCTTAGCATCTTGCGAATGTCTTGCTGATTATATTGGTGCTCCACCTGATTGCCGACCGGAATGTATAGTAAGCAGTGAATGTCCTGCAGATCGCGCTTGTCACAAGCTGAAATGCGCAGACCCTTGCAGAGGTACCTGCGGAATAAGTGCTCACTGTCAAGTGGTAAACCACAGTCCACTATGCAGTTGCCCTGTCGGTACAACGGGTGATCCATTCAAACATTGCTTTGAAATTGAAAAATCTCAATATGAACCGGATCTACCTAAACAACCTTGTCAACCAAATCCTTGCGGTAGTTATAGTGAATGCCGTCCACTCAATAACAATCCCTCTTGTTCATGTATTCAAGGATATGTGGGAGTCCCACCGAACTGCCATCCAGAATGTCTTGTAAACACAGATTGTCCATCACATCAGGCGTGTATTGCAGAAAAATGTCGAAACCCATGCGAAGGGTCATGTGGATTTAGGGCAGAATGCCGTGTACATGATCATATTCCGATCTGCAGCTGTCCTACGGGTTACTCAGGCGATCCATTCATACAATGTTCAGAAGTCATTGGTAAGAGTATATACTGATTAATAATTTGTTGAATTTCACTTACTTAATAGTATACTACTTATACTAGTAATTAGTTTCATGCTTAAGAAATACTTGTTTTTTTACAGTTCCACCTAAACCTTTGGATGATCCATGCAGTTTATCCCCTTGCGGTAGCAATGCATTCTGTGAAGCCGGGCTATGTAGTTGCGCTCCTGGATATTTCGGCGATCCATACGTAGGTTGCAGACTAGAGTGCAGTACTAATGGAGAATGCTCACCTACGAAGACGTGCCAAGGAGGCAAGTGTGTTGATCCATGCCCCGGCGCATGTGGTACAAGTGCTGTATGCACAATAAACAACCACATTCCATCCTGCACTTGTCCGCCAAACACATCTGGAGACCCCTTCACGTTATGTTCCGAAATTGTACCAAAAGGTGAGTTTAGTTTGCCGTTACAATTAAGGGTGAAATAAGGGGTGATCATCATTGATGACAGAAAGTCAAATAACTACTTTGTTTGCGTTCTTATCAGAAGCATTCTTAAATGCATACTTTGTTATTAAAATATAATATGAATAATTGAAGGAACCAATTCAATTTCTTTGTAACAAAACAATTTTTTATTGTTTCCTTGTTTCAGAAATAAGTAGATCAGCATGCTCGCCTTCACCATGCGGCCCATACAGCGAATGTTCGGTTAGTGCGAATGGTGCTGCAGCTTGTTCTTGCAAATCAGGCCACATTGGATCACCGCCGTCGTGCAGGCCGGAATGCCTCGTCAGCGCAGAATGTAAACTACAGTTAGCATGCATCGATCGCAAATGTCGCGATCCTTGTGAAGGTGCCTGCGGCCGTGGTGCTAGATGTCAAGTCATCGCACACTCTCCTATATGCACTTGCAATGACGGATTCACAGGAGATCCTTTCTCCTATTGTTATCCTGCACCAGGTATGTATTAATATAGATTTCTTTATTTTGATCCATCTTTTCCAACCCAATGATTTTCGTTTAATATCAAATTATATATCGTTGTTTTGTAGTACAAACACCTATGATTGATCCTTGTCAACCATCGCCATGTGGACCAAACTCTATTTGTGTCAAATCTCAAGAAACTCCGGCATGTAGCTGCCAACCTAACTTTATTGGAGCTCCTCCCAACTGTCGACCCGAATGCACAATCAGCGCAGAATGCCCAGCCACATTAGCATGTGTATCGCAAAGATGTAGAGACCCGTGCGAACAAGCTTGTGGACCAAGAGCCGTTTGCTCCGTGGTTGATCATCGTGCGACTTGTGCTTGTGAGCCTGGATTGGATGGAGATCCATTCCAGGGTTGTTCATTGCCTAAACGTAAGTACTTTGAATATTTCTACGAAGTCTATCATATTTTTTTACAGTATGTACAGTTTCTGTTTTACATAAGTTTGACAAACAAAAAAATAACATTGAACCTCATTCAAATACTATAAAAATTTTCGAGTAAAAAGAAATTAAGGAAATTTTATACAAGTCGCTACAAAAGCAAATCCTCATGGTAATTTTATGAGTTAAACGTTTTTAAACGTGCTTATAACACTCTGCTTTGCCAAGCGTTATAGGTAATTCATGCATTAAAATTATTGTGCTTACAAAAGTAAAATTGTTTAGGAAGATCACGCCTCACACGGTTTTGAGTACTCAACTAAAATATGAATGGATCTTCATGGGTGTTTTCACTTTAGGATTACGTGGCGACCATGCCCGCCACAAAGTTTTAAAAGGTGATTACATCAATGTAGAATTTATTCATACGCTTAGATAGGTAGGCTTCGGAAAATTCGGAAAAATTAAAAAAACACATGATGGGCGTGCTTCCAGAAGGGACGGCGTAACCCATAATGTAACTTATTTATGTGACATTAATGCCTTGCTTTGTGATCGGAGCACGCGGAGATAACATAGCACTTACAGTAAGCTTAGGTCGTCCGCCGTGACGGCTGCTTTGGAAGGTGCGCTAGCGATAGTGGCGCTGTCATCGGATATGGAGTCACTAAATGTCGCCGAGCCCAGCAAGCTTCAACTAATGCTTCGGATCAAGGAGTGCTTCAACGGTGGCTGAAGTTAACTGGTAAGTTTTTTTTATGTTATTAAACACTAATTTCAGCTCCACCGAAGGTGGAATATTTAAATCCATGTGAGCCATCACCATGTGGCGTAAATGCCGAATGTAACGTGCAAGGAAACGCCGGTTCATGCACATGTTTGGCTGACCATTTTGGTGATCCATATCAAGGTTGTAGACCAGAATGTTTAGCTGACTCAGACTGTACATTGATGCTTGCCTGCGAGAGAAATAAATGCATCGATCCCTGTCCTGGAGCATGTGGATATAATGCAGACTGTTATGTAACAAATCATAAGCCAGTGTGTAACTGCAAGTCTGGCTACACTGGAAATCCACACTCAATGTGTTCTGTTATACGTGGTAAGTCAATATATTTATAATATAATGGGTTCCTTTGTAGGTAGTAGATACCTACAATAGAACCCATTATATTATTTTAAGTGGGAATTATTTCACTTGCAGATTTTGAGCTGATTAGTGTAATGCTTCATCATGTTTAATAGCATAGTGTGCTTAGTTAATCAAGTCTATAAATGTATTGTAAGTTAACGTTTAATTTTAATTTGCAGAAAAAGATATTGCAGTAATAAATGTGTGTAATCCATCTCCATGTGGAATTAATGCGGTATGCAAAGAAATAAACAATCAACCAGTTTGCTCATGTTTGCCAAATTATCTTGGTGCACCACCAAATTGCAAATCCGAATGTGTTGTTAATTCTGAATGCAGCCCAAATAGAGCTTGTGTCAATCAACGTTGTATAAATCCATGCCCAAAGCCATGTGGCCAAAATACGGAATGTAAAGTAATCAATCACAGTCCTGTATGTTCTTGCAAATTTGGATTTTCTGGAAATCCTTTTACAATGTGTAGCCGTGTATTACGTGAGTTGTCTTTTAGATTTTAACATCTTTGTTTTTATATTTATATGCGATTCTTTTTATAATTTACTTCAAAATTTACAGAAACATCTCCGAGTATAGCAGCTCAAACCGATCCATGCTCACCATCTCCATGTGGACTTTACGCAGAGTGCAGAAATATAAATGGATTATCATCGTGTTCGTGTTTGCCAACTTACATTGGTTCTCCGCCCTTCTGTAAACCCGAATGTGTAGTTCACTCTGACTGCCCCAGTGACCAAGCATGCATAGCCGAGAAATGTAGAAATCCTTGTGAGGGTTCCTGTGGCATATACGCGAAATGCTTTGTGAACAACCATATTCCTGTATGCCTTTGTTCAGAAGGTTTCACTGGCGATCCTTTTAGACAATGCGTGCCTAAACCAGTTCAAGGTAGTTTTTTTACCTAATTTATTTTCTATTGACTTGTTTATCTAAAAATTTAAAAAAGTTATAAATAGTAATGATAAATTAATTTTCTTATTTTAGATCTAATACCGACAGATTTTATTGATGCATGCCAACCGAGTCCATGTGGGCCAAACACCAATTGCAAAGACGGTATTTGTTCATGCATCAGAGATTATCACGGTGATCCGTATCTCGGTTGCCGACCCGAATGCGTTTACAATACTGACTGTCCACTCGACAAGGGTTGTCAACAAAATAAATGTGTAAATCCATGCATCGGAACATGCGGACTTAACGCGATTTGCGAAGTTATGAATCACATACCAATGTGTTCTTGTCAGAAGGGGATGAGTGGCAACGCTTTTGTAGAATGCAGGCCGTCCATGGGTAATATAACAATTTAAAGAACTGTATTTTTTCTCAATTTTTACTCATAATACCTACATATTAAATAATTCAATTTATTTTGTAGTGGCCGCCATAAACCCATGTAATCCATCTCCATGTGGACCAAACAGTAGATGTCAACAGTCGAATGGGCAAGCCGTTTGCTCATGTGTACCGGGATATCGCGGAAGTCCCCCCACATGCCGACCTGAATGTGTGGTCAGTCTTGAATGTCCATTGAAAGAGGCTTGCAACAATCAAAAATGTGTAAATCCATGTATAGGAGCATGTGGTTCCGGGGCCGTATGTGATGTCATAAATCATAATCCTATCTGTACATGCCCACCATCTTTTACTGGCGATCCGTTTGTCAGATGCATAGTTATAGGTTTGTATTTATTTTACTTACTTACCTAAAATAACGGTAATTAACATTCCTATTATTTATTCATGTTTATTTTATTTTCTGTTTCAGCTTTTTCGGAAACACCAATTAATCCTTGTGAGCCATCTCCATGTGGTCCATATTCAATTTGCAAGATCAATAGTGAAAGCGCATTGTGTGCTTGTTCACCAGGCTATAAAGGCACTCCTCCAAATTGCAGACCGGAATGCATAAGTAACAGTGAATGTGACTTTAACCTGGCGTGTCGAAACCAGAAATGCTCTGATCCTTGCATCGGAACCTGTGGAACTAACGCAGAATGTAGAGTTGTAAGCCATGCTCCTCTGTGCATATGTCAACCAGGTTATACCGGGGATCCGTTTTCATATTGTAGCATTCATGAAATGGCAGAACCTTTCGAAATTCTAAGCCCATGCAATCCAAGTCCTTGTGGCTCAAATGCTATTTGCCGGGAACAGAGGGGTGTAGGATCATGTCAATGCTTAGACGGTTATTCGGGTAATCCATACGAAGGATGTCGACCAGAATGTGTTGTTAACTCTGACTGTCCTTTGAACCGAGCCTGTTCAAGAATGAAATGTATAGATCCTTGCCCTGGCACATGCGGTTCAAACGCTGTATGTCAAGTAAATAATCATATGCCATCTTGCATTTGTCAACCCGGGTATACTGGAAATCCATTTAGTTACTGTACTATAATGCAAGAACGTAAGTATTTTAGACTTGGATATATGTGCATCATTTTGTAAACAATTTACGCACAGGTATAACATAAATTGTTATTTTTTTCAGCACTAATTGTAGCAACTAATCCTTGCAATCCTTCTCCGTGCGGTGCCAACAGCCAATGCAAGGAAATCAACAGTCAAGCTGTTTGTTCTTGCCTACCTGATTTTATTGGTTCCCCTCCAAATTGCCGCCCTGAATGTGTGATCAGTTCTGAATGCCAATCGCATCTAGCCTGCGTTAACCAAAAATGTGTGAACCCCTGCAGTGAAGCTTGTGGGAAAAATGCAAACTGCAATGTAATAAACCATAGTCCCATTTGTGTTTGTAAACAAGGACTTACAGGAAATCCGTTCACAAGTTGCTATCCCATAAAAAGTAAGTATATAGAAAAAAAATCCTATATTTACTTTACAAAACGCATTAGGTAGATAAGTACTTACAAATAATACCTATAAATGTACCTTATAACTGGTTTAAATATTTTCAGTATCACAACCACCTCAAAATACACCATTGGATCCATGTTCCTCGTCACCGTGTGGTTTATATGCCGAGTGTCGTAATATTGGAGGGTCGGCTTCTTGCGCATGTCTACCGAGCTATGTCGGTAATCCTCCTGCTTGTAGGCCAGAATGTACGATTAATTCAGAATGTCCCAGCAATCAAGCATGTATCAATGAAAAATGTAAGGATCCATGTCCAGGTGCCTGTGGGTTAAACGCTGTGTGTCACGTATTTAGCCATATTGCACAATGTGCTTGCATTGAACATTACACAGGAGATCCTTTCACGCAATGTGTACCAGCACCTCAAGAGGATTACGCCGAACCGGATCCATGCAATCCTTCTCCGTGTGGAGCTAATACTGTATGCAATAACGGCGTTTGCACATGTTTGTCTGAATATCAAGGCGATCCCTATTTCGGTTGTAGACCAGAATGTCTTATCAGTCCAGATTGTCCACAAGATAAGGCATGTGTGAGGAAAAAATGTGTTGATCCCTGTGTCAATACTTGCGGGACAGGTGCTATTTGCGAAATATATAATCATGTGCCGATGTGTACTTGTCCAAGGGGATATTCAGGAAACGCTTTCCTCGAATGCAGACCCGCACAAATTAGTGAAGTTGTCAATCCATGCAACCCATCCCCTTGCGGACCAAATAGCCAATGTCGTGACATTAATGGACAAGCAATTTGTTCATGTTTGCCTAGTTTCAATGGAGCACCACCAACCTGTAGACCAGAGTGCGTCTCTAGTGCAGAATGTGCTCTCAATAAGGCTTGTTCTAATCAACATTGCATTGATCCATGCAAAGGAAATTGTGGTACCGGTGCAGTTTGTCAAGTTATAAACCACAATCCTATTTGCTCATGCCCTTCTAGATACACTGGTGATCCATTCAGAAGATGTGTGCAAGAAGGTAGTTATAGTTATTAGTATTTTGTTATGTTCTGTTATCGCGTTGTTATAAAAAGTTTTTAAAATAAAACCATTCACATTATTTCAGATGTAATTCCACCTGAGTATGTTAATCCATGCCAACCTTCACCATGTGGCCCTAATTCTATATGCAGAGAGATAGGCAATTCCCCATCATGTGCTTGTCTTGAAGCTTTCCTTGGAAATCCTCCAAATTGTCGTCCAGAATGTATAGCAAACTCCGAGTGTCCGAACGATAAGGCATGTATTAATCAGAAATGCAAAGATCCTTGTCCGGGGTCATGTGGTACTGGAGCTGAGTGTCGTGTGGTCAGCCATGCCCCTCTATGTTTGTGTCCCGCTGGATTTACTGGAGATGCTTTTATTGGATGTAAAGTTTTCGATGTGCCTTTGACTCCTTGTTCTCCATCACCGTGTGGCCCTAACGCTATATGCAAAGAACAAAACAATGCAGGTGCATGTGTATGTCAACCCGATCATATAGGAAATCCATACGAAGGGTGTCGTCCGGAATGTGTTGTCAATTCAGATTGCGCTTCTAATCTGGCATGTATACAGAGTAAATGCAAAAATCCATGTAATAATATCTGCGGACGAAATGCTATATGCAATGTCATAAATCATACACCAACCTGTGAATGTTTACCGGGATTAACAGGGAGTCCATATGAAAACTGCTATGAAAAAGTTGCAGGTATGTTTTTTGTAGCGTTTTCCCTTCTCTGTTTGATGATACCCCATTATTATGCTGGGTAATACTAGTATTTATGCAACGTAATTTAGTCCCAAATAAAAAAAAAGTTATGATGACCACAAGATTGATATAGCTACTACTTATGTTTACTTTTTTGTAAATACATACAAAATATACCATAGTCAACCCTAGACAAATATTTGCAAATCATACTAATATTTGGAATGGAAGGGGGATAGGGAGGCCTTTGCCCCGCAGTGGGACGATGTAGTCTGTAAATAATAATAAAAATACTAATATTTGTCTCGTGGCCGGAATCGAACCCGCTACCTTCTGTGTCAAACTTATATTTTATTGGTGGCAGCTATCCGCTATGTATTTCCTGCTTCATTATTGAATTTATAGGGAAACAATACAGTACCTTCGTCAAATTTCGTTCTAATTTCATACATATTCAATAGAAAATTAAATTGCCTATTATTTGCGAATCAACGTGCTCATTTAAAAAAAGTGTTACATTATTATTTTTTGCTTTTAGACGTTCCTACAATACCAAGAGACCCGTGTGTACCTTCACCATGTGGACCAAATAGTGTCTGCAAAGTATTAAATGATCAAGCCGTATGTACTTGTCAACCTGAATATTTGGGCACACCGCCAGCGTGTAGGCCAGAGTGTCTAGTTAGCTCGGAATGCAGCCAACAGCAAGCCTGCATTCGTAAAAAATGTGTAAACCCTTGTGAAGGGGTATGTGGACAATATACGGACTGCAAAGTTATTAACCACAGTCCCATTTGTACATGCCGATCGAGCTACACTGGTGATCCGTTCAGCAGATGTTTTAAAAGTAAGTATTTTTAGGGATATACGCTAACTAGGTAAAATCTTAACTTATCTTTATTATTATGTTGTGTTTTATATTACAGTTTACACAGCGGAAGTCATTGCAACACCAAGTGACCCGTGTCTGCCATCTCCATGTGGACCATTTTCGCAATGCCGAAATATTGGGGATACACCATCTTGTTCATGCTTACCACAATACACAGGCAGCCCACCAAATTGCCGTCCCGAATGCACTATAAACACTGATTGTTCTAGTGACAAAGCTTGTGTTAATGAGAGGTGTATCGACCCCTGCCCAGGTTCTTGTGGTATAAATGCAAACTGTAGAGTACAAAGCCATGTTTCTATTTGTACATGCTTTGATGGCTACACAGGCGATCCTTTTAACAGTTGCTCATTAAAACCTTCAGGCAAGTTATTGACAATTTATCAGTAACGATTACATATAAAACCGTACTATAGTAACTTAAGGGGCCTCCGGAGGACGAATTGCCCGTACAAAAGTAATACCAAAATGATTTCTAATTTAAGCATATTTCCACTTTAATATTTTATTATTTGTATTTCAATATTATTTATCTAGGTTCCTGGATAGGTTTTTTTAAAAAAATACTTAAAATGAATTAAAAGCCTAAAACTAAAAGTATTTTGCACATTTTTATGCCAAAATTGACCACTTTTCTTCCTCTTTGTTTCGTATTAAAAACAACAATATCTTCTTGTCGTTTAATATATTAAGGAACATCGCATATATTATCTAGTTACAGATTATCAATACTTTGTTAGATTATCAAAACATAAAGTTTTCACTCATCATTTTTGGTATTACAGAACACAACCAAATTCTTAGAGAATTTTGAACGGCCAATATTGCTATCCCGCCCGCAAGGCTGAATCATCCATTAAAGCTAAACAGAGATGCGATATACGGAGCGATCCTTTGCCCGCGTCTCGAATTGAAGTTGCGAGCGACGTTCGCCGCATTCTTAAGGCGACTATAAGGGTCAAACCTCCATCTCACTCGCACTATTCAACATTTTTGATGATATTCTTGCTGAACCTTTGTATTATTATTTTCTAGGCCGTGCAGGTTTGTTATTTTGCATAACTACATTCAGTGATTTTATATCTTCAAAAATGTTGAATAGTGCGAGCGAGAGGGAGGTTTGACCCTTATAGTCGCCTTAATAGTGTTTGTATATTTTACAGCACCCCTAGCTATTGACTTATGCAATCCATCTCCGTGTGGGCCAAATGCAGTTTGCAATGACGGCGTTTGTACTTGTCAACCAGAATATCATGGTGACCCGTACTTTGAATGTCGCCCCGAATGTACCATCAGTTCGGACTGTCCCATGGATAAAGCATGCGTAAGACAGCGGTGCATGGATCCATGTGTAAATACATGCGGTACTAATGCAGTTTGTCAAGTCGTCAGCCATATGGCCGTTTGTACTTGTCCTGGAAGAACTACAGGAAATGCATTTATACAATGCAACCCCATCAAAGGTACATATAATTATTTGTAAGAATCTGAGACTAAATAAATACCTACCTAATATCATCATTATTCACATGGGACATTGCTACATATATTAAATGTAAATTTTGCAGATATCGCGCCTTCAAATCCATGTCAGCCAAGTCCATGTGGCCCACACAGCCAATGTAGAGAATTCAACAGTCAATCGGTTTGCTCTTGTTTGCCCGGATACCGAGGTGCCCCACCGTCCTGTCGTCCGGAATGCGTTGCAAGTTCAGATTGTTCTCTAGATAGAGCGTGTAACAATCAGAAATGTATAAACCCTTGTCAAGGAACATGTGGTGTTGCTGCTCAGTGTCAAGTTATAAACCATAACCCGATTTGTTCATGTCCAACGGGTTTAACGGGAGATCCATTTACCAGATGTGTATCAATACGTAAGTTTCTTTTAATCAGAAAGATATTTGTTACTTTAAAATATTACAGGGTGTCCAATACAGTAGGCGTGCTACATTGAGCCAAGAGGTGTTTCATCAGGATTTCCAAGAGACAAAATAATTATACGATGTTTAAATTGCATACTTTATGTTGCAATAAATACTCTGAACACTGTATACTGATTACTGCAAATTGATTGTACTTTTTATTTATACCAGTTTAAAATGACTATTAACGTAATTGTATTTTTTAGCTCCTGCTGCAGATAATTTCCCTGTTAATCCTTGCCAGCCGTCACCATGTGGACCTAATTCTATTTGCCAACCTTCAAATGGAGACACTCCCTCATGTCAGTGTATGCCTGAATTTATTGGGGCTCCACCAAATTGTCGACCGGAATGCCTAGCAAACAGCGAATGTGCTCCTCAGATGGCTTGTATCAATAAGAAATGCCAAAATCCATGTGCACAGGCATGTGGAATAAATGCTGAATGTAGAGTTATAAGCCACACTCCTATTTGCGTGTGCCCTGAAGGTTATACTGGAGATGCAGCTGTTCAATGTAATACAAACGCTGTGGCATTTGAGCCGATAAGTCCTTGTACACCTTCTCCATGTGGTGCAAATGCTGAGTGTAGGGAACAGCAAGGAGCAGGTGCATGTATGTGCATTACAGGGTATTTCGGAAACCCCTACGAAGGCTGTCGACCAGAATGCTTAGTCAGTTCTGATTGTCCAAGTAATAAAGCATGCACAAGAAATAAATGCATTGATCCATGTCCTGGTACCTGTGCAGCTAATGCTGATTGTCAAGTTGTCAATCATTCGCCTTTGTGTACTTGTAGACAAGGCTATACAGGTGACCCCTTCACTCAGTGCATTCTAAAACGTAAGTTAACGTCAACTATTAAATAAAAGCATCATTTTTTATTCTCAATGTATTTTAATACCATGTATTTCATTTTAGCTGAAAGTGATGTTGCAACGAACCCGTGCCAACCATCACCATGTGGACCTAACAGTCAGTGTAGAATTACAAACGGTCAAAGCGTATGCTCTTGTTTACCTGAGTTTCGAGGTTCACCGCCAAATTGCAGACCTGAATGCGTCGTCAGTTCTGAATGTTCTTCAGATAAGATGTGCAGAAACCAAAAATGCGTGTCACCATGCCCTGGACCATGTGGGAACAACGCAGAATGTAGAGTAATAAATCACAGTCCTATATGCACATGCAAGCGACAGTTTACAGGAGATCCATTCTCGAACTGCTATGTAGTCCCAGGTAAAAAAAACCTTATCTACACCTACTTACTTTCACAATTTGTTTATCACTAGCGGCCCGTCCCGGCTTCGCACGGGTTAGGGCACTTTTTTTACACCTTACGTTACTTAAGTTTTAGTAAGGATCCCTAATCTTTTCTAGCAATAAATATAGCCTATGTTACTCAGGGTGAATGTTGCTTTCCAATGGTGAAATGGTCAACGCTTTTGCTTTGAAGTTTGTATTTTTTGGTCAAAATAAAATAATGCATACTTATTTATAATTTTAAATTTAAGCAATTTTTTATGCCAATGACAGCAAAACATTTCCTTTACAATGGTCTTTTATTTTAGTTTCTGAACCAACTGTAATCGAAAGGGACCCCTGTGTACCATCGCCTTGTGGTCCGAACTCTGAATGCCATAACCTTCGTGGTGTACCATCCTGCGCATGTTTACCTAATTTTGAAGGTAGCCCGCCGAACTGCAGACCTGAATGTTCTATAAACGAAGATTGTGCAAGTGATTTAGCGTGTATGAATCAAAAATGCAAAGACCCTTGTCCTGGGTCATGTGGAATGAACGCAAATTGTCAAGTAATAAAACACGTATCTATCTGCACTTGTGTTGATGGTTATACGGGAAATGCTTTTACACAATGTACCCTCATACCACCTAAAGGTAAGTTTATAATAAAATCATGGTAGGTATAACAACTTTTCAAAAATCACTGAGTTAGAGCCTAACTTTTAACATTTTTTATTACAGTACAAGATGATTTGTGTAATCCATCGCCATGCGGGGCAAACACAGAATGTAACGATGGAACGTGTACATGCCTGCCCGAATTTCAAGGCGACCCGTACTTTGGGTGCAGGCCAGAGTGCGTACAGAGCTCAGAATGTAATCGCGATAAAGCTTGCATCGGAAATAAATGCAAGGATCCATGCCCGGGAACGTGTGCATCAAATGCAATTTGCAATGTTGTTAATCATATACCTATGTGTAGCTGTCCGGAGAGGCAGACCGGTAACGCTTTTGTGGAATGCCGACCAATTTTAGGTAGGTATCTATATTTTTTTGTACTTAATATTAGACCATGTTCATTTTAAGTGCAATTTTATTTAATTGGTTTTCAAAAGTATTCACTGACAAGCAACAATTCACTCAAATGGAGTGAATTTGATGTGAATGTGGCGATCATCAATCCATAGAAATTAACGTTTTTACTTGAATTTTGTTTTGCAGAAGCTGTTGTAATTAATCCATGTCATCCATCTCCATGTGGACCAAACAGCCAGTGTCGGGATATAAACGGCCAACCAGTGTGTTCTTGTGTCCCAAGTTATATTGGTGCGCCGCCATCTTGTCGCCCTGAGTGCACAATAAGCGCAGAGTGCCCTCTGAATCAGGCTTGCAGTAACCAACGATGTGTTGATCCTTGTATCGGTTCATGCGGTGTAAATGCAGAATGCAAAGTGGTTAACCATAACCCAATTTGCACTTGTCCAGTATCTTACTCTGGTGATCCATTTACCCGTTGTTTCAAATTAGGTATGTATCATCTGATCAAGTGTATTTTATTTTTCAATGTATTGTGATTGTGTAATGTCTGTAAAATTTGTTTTACTATTTACAGCTGAAAAACTACCAGACCCAGTAAATCCATGCACACCTTCACCATGTGGGCCTAACTCGATATGTCGGGACATTAATGAAGTCCCGTCTTGTACTTGCCTTGAAGGATTTCATGGTCAACCACCTTACTGTCGACCTGAATGCAGCAGTAACGAAGAGTGTTCTAGCCATCTTTCGTGTATTAACAACAAATGTAAAAATCCTTGTGAAGGTGCTTGCGCCGTTAACGCTGAATGTAAAGTGGTCAGTCATTCGCCAGTTTGCGTTTGTCCACGTGGATATACCGGTGATCCATTCTATGGCTGTACTCAAGATGTTGTAAGCTTGGAGCCAAACGTAACGCCTTGTTCACCGTCACCATGTGGTACAAACGCAATTTGTAAAGAAAGGAATAACGCTGGGGCGTGCTCTTGTATAGAAGGATATTTAGGAAATCCATACGAAAGCTGCCGACCAGAATGCGTTATAAATACTGACTGTCCATACAATAAGGCATGTATCAACAACAGATGTGGTGATCCATGTCCTGGAAGCTGTGGTTCGAATTCGGAATGTCAAGTTGTGAATCATGTTCCTCTGTGCACCTGCTTCAGCGGATATACCGGAGACCCATTCAAATACTGCGTTTATCAAGGTAAATTAATTTAATTTAAATCAATATGTTTTTTTTCAAGTTAGGGCTCGAATACGCGTCGAATTTTTTTGCTAACATTGAATACATGAAAGTATTTTAAAAAACGCGTTTATCTTTTGATAATCAGTACCTACTTTTTCTATGTAGGTATATAATATTTACAATAGAAATACAGGGTCGAGCATAATTTTTTTTTTTATTTTGACAAATGTAATTTTCTAGGCTGACTGTACATTATTTCGAAAATCCGAAAATGCGGTTGGACTTTTTAAAATAAACTTATAGTATCCTAAAAACAAAACCTTCTAGCTACAAAATAAAAGGTAGCTGGCCTGAATTAATTAAAATTTTGCTCCATTGTGTATTATATTTGAAGTCATTGAATAAATGGCTTCCAATATAGAAATAAGCTGCTTACTTTGAGGTTAAATTGTGTTAAAAATATCTAGCACTATTTTTTTATTTATAATAATTGATTCCTTTAATAATGAGTCTTTTGTATAAGGAGCGCGTTGAAATTGAATTTTAGGAGTAAAGTACATCGTATATTGTAGAGCGCGTTGAAATCTTTTGTACCGGGTATAGTATCTAGATTAAATATTATATAGTGCGTTAAAGTCTTTTGCACCTCCAAGGAGGGTAAAATAATGAACGTTGTGTTCTTGTTCTAATATATTAATATTTTTATTTTAGAATCGCCTCCACTACAGGCCGCTGTTGACGTTTGTTTCCCATCGCCGTGTGGCCCTAATTCTCAATGCAAAACAGTAAATGATCAAGCCATTTGTTCATGTTTACCGGAATACGTCGGTGCTCCACCAAATTGCCGACCTGAGTGCATTGGAAGTTCTGAATGCCCACAAGATAAGGCGTGTGTTAATCAAAAATGTATCAACCCCTGCCCTAGGCCTTGTGGAATTAATGCCAATTGTAGAATGATCAACCATAGTCCTATTTGCTCATGCAGAACATCTTATACAGGAGATCCATTTACCATTTGTAGACCTATTCAATGTAAGTTATGTTTTTGTTGTTTATATCAATCTATTTTTATGCTTATACTAGCTTCTGCTCGCGGCTTCGCTCGCGTAGTACCCGGATAAAAATCCTGTTTTTATCCAGATCATAAACTATGTATATTCTAAGTTTTAGCCAAATCCGTCCAGCCGTTACGGTGTGAAGCGACCACAAACATACTCACACACACACAAATTTTCGTATTTATAATATTAGTGTGATAATATATAATTATGCATGACACTCCTACCATATTTTCAATTGATTCAATATTTTTAGATGATTTAGTTCCGGACACGAAAAATCCCTGTGTTCCCTCACCATGTGGCCCGAATGCTGAATGTCGTGAAATTGGTAACTCTCCATCGTGCTCGTGCCTCTCTACTTTCATTGGAAGCCCGCCAAACTGTAGACCAGAATGCAGTATCCACTCCGATTGTCCAAGTGATCGTGCTTGTATCAACTCTAAGTGTCAGGACCCTTGTCCGGGATCTTGTGGAATTTCTGCTACATGCAACGTCCTCAATCACATACCTATTTGCACGTGTATTGAAGGCTATGTGGGTGATCCGTTCACAAGCTGCAGACCACAACCACTGGAAGGTAAGTTATTAATTATTAAATAAAATAGAAGCATATTTCAAAGTCCCGGAAATATCCTATTGACACAATGCCAGGTGGTACCTATTCCAAGTAACTCAACCACATAAAAGCTAAAGGTGCAATTTTCACAATTAATGAAATGCGCACATTAACTTTAAGAAACGATAAAATCCATAGATTGAGATTTGAACCCTTTTGACCTACATCGCATCGAATGTCGTATAATATCCCATTAGACTAGCAAGGTGTCAAAATGTATTATTGGTTGGCACTCCTTACAGCTTAACAACAAATTTAAGTATAACCCTGTGCGCAGGAGTACCAATGAATTCAGCATTTTTGTTTGTTATCACTTTGTAATTTTTATAAAACTTTCAGTGGAAGCAAGTGTGGTAGATGACTGCACCAATGTCCGTTGCGGGCCTAATGCAGAATGTATCAGAGGTCAATGTCAATGTTTACCGGAATATCACGGCGATCCATATTTCAATTGTCGCCCTGAATGTGTATTCAGCACTGATTGTGATTTACAAAAGGCATGTGTTCAAAGAAAATGTGTTGATCCGTGTATCGGTGCATGTGGACAAAATGCAATTTGCCAAGTGGTTAATCACATCCCAATGTGCAGTTGTAACAATGGCTACACAGGCAATGCCTTTACAGTCTGCAATATCTTACGAGGTAAATTAGATTCATAGAATTGCCGTATTACATGATTAATAAGGAATTTGATTTGTTTATTAATGTGTAATTTTATTTTATATATATTTAATTATTGCGTTTTCATCAGAACCTCCAACCGAAAGACCGTGCAGTACTGCTGTTTGCGGTCCAAATAGCCAGTGTCGTGAAATAAACAACCAAGCTGTGTGCTCATGTTTACCTACTTATTTGGGAATTCCACCGGCATGTAGACCAGAGTGTGTATCAAATTCAGAATGCCCTCTGAACCAGGCATGCATGAAGCAAAAATGTATTAATCCATGCATCGGGGTATGCGGCGTTAGAGCCGTATGTGAAGTAGTAAACCACAATCCAGTGTGCGCCTGCCCAGCTCCTCTATCTGGGGATCCATTTATACAGTGCACTTCTGTTTCGAGTAAGTTTTAGACGTTAGCTTTAATTAAGGTTCTTTGTTCATAATAAAACTAGAAAATTTGATTCAGTGAATCTACACACAATCAAATTTTGATTTGCTTAATTTTTATTGGTTTTATACATTTTCCTAATTTTGATTAAAATTTGAGTCATATAGATAGAAAGAATAGATATAAATTTATCGCACACCCTACAAACATAATGATAAAGTATACCATTATTATAAATGTACCGTTCATTTAAAATTTTGGGCTTTTTACGCAATGCAAAACAATCAAATGTTACCTGTTATTTGGAATAGAATAAGTACCTATATTTTTTTTTCAGATACACCATTAGTCACGGTCAATCCATGTCAACCTTCACCGTGTGGACCAAATTCACAATGTAAGGAAATTAATGACAGTCCTTCTTGCACTTGTCTACCGGGATTCCGAGGACAGCCGCCATATTGCAAGCCAGAGTGTGTTAGCAACAGCGAATGCGCAACGCACTTGGCATGTGTAAACCAAAAATGTAAAGACCCGTGTACGCAAGCTTGTGGTTCTAACGCTGAATGCCGTGTAGTGAGTCACTCGGCCATGTGCATTTGCCCGCAAGGTTACATCGGCGATCCTTTTGCGGGATGCGCAATTCAAACACAAATCGAAATTTTAACACCTTGCACTCCTTCGCCCTGCGGTTCGAACGCAATTTGTAGAGAGCAAAACAAGGTTGGGTCCTGTATTTGCAATGAAGGCTACTTTGGTAATCCTTACGAAGGCTGTCGACCAGAATGCGTATCGGATTCAGACTGTCCAGGCAATAGGGCTTGCACCGGTAACAAATGTCAAGATCCTTGCCCCGGAACATGTGGTCTGAACGCAGAATGCACAACCGTAAATCATTCACCAATGTGTACTTGCATCTCGGGGTATACTGGAGACGCGTTCCGCAGATGCAACCCCATTCCTTGTGAGTATTTCTCAGTCATGTTATTTATTTAAATTGAAGGTAATCATGTTTCTTTTCTTTATAAATAAAATGTATATTTTCAGTGCAAGAACCGACCTCCGTAAACATGTGCTACCCAAGTCCTTGTGGCCCGAATAGCCAGTGCCGTGAAATAAATGGACAAGCGGTGTGTAGCTGCTTGCCTAGTTATAATGGCGAACCACCATTCTGCAAGGCAGAGTGCTTATCACACTATGATTGTGCCTCTGACAAAGCTTGTTTAAACCAAAAATGTGTTAGCCCGTGCCCTGGTCCTTGTGGTCAGAAAGCAGACTGCAAAGTGTTCCATCATAATCCAATATGCAGCTGCAGACCAGGGTTTACAGGAGATCCATTTACGAGATGTTATTCAAAGCCAGGTAAAAAATAATGTAAAATCATAGTTTATTAATACTTTAGAAGGGAATTTTATTAAATGTTAATTGATTTGGTTATTTTCAGTGACTCAACCACAGCTAGATGAAACTAAGGATCCTTGCTTACCATCACCTTGTGGTCCGTTTGCTGTTTGTAGAAATTTCGGAGGACAAGCTTCTTGTTCTTGCCTGCCAGATTATCTTGGCAGTCCACCAAACTGTCGCCCTGAATGCGTTACTAACCAGGACTGTATAAGCTCGCTTACATGCATAAATGAGAAGTGTAAAGATCCTTGTCTTGGGTCTTGTGGGCAAAATGCAAAATGTTCTGTTTTAAAACATGTTGCTATTTGTACTTGTTTTGAAGGTTACAAGGGTGATCCGTTTACATCGTGTTTCTTAGAACCAGTGAAAGGTAGGTTAAATTACCAGTAACTAACTATTACCAGTTCGTAGTTGACCAATAATATTCTTTACTCTATCTAGTATCTTTACGCACTAGTAATTTGCCCCACAAACGCGGCACTAACCCGCTTCGATCTAGTAGCGTTATAAAATTTACATTTTGGATCATAGTTCAGAAATTAAACATTGTTTGAAATAATTACCTAATTAAATATAACTTGAGTTTTTATTTTCAGACATACCATTGGACCAATGCAATCCATCACCTTGTGGATCTAATGCGGAATGTTACAATGGCGAATGCACATGCTTACCTGAATATCATGGCGATCCATACATAGGTTGTAGGCCTGAATGCACAGTCAGTACAGACTGTCAGAATCATCAAATATGTGTTGGAAAGAAATGTGTTAACCCATGTCCAGATACATGCGGCAGTAATGCCATCTGTGAAGTTGTTAACCATATACCAATGTGCAGTTGTCCAAGCGGATATACCGGAAATTCATTTGTGTCTTGTAATGCTATACAAGGTCAGTAATTAGTTCCTAAATATTATTGAAAACAGTTTATGTAGATGTAGGTTTCAGTTTTTTTTTAATAACTGAAAATATGGTTTTACCGGTCAATCGTATGATACTAACAGAAAAAAACGCTAAGCCAGTTATTTGCGTGACTTCTAAGGTACTTTAGTACAAACTTTGTTTTCTGAACAAATTTTATATGATGTTAATCTTGCCGTTTTTACTTTTAGCACTTGCACCTACGAATCCGTGCAATCCAAGCCCGTGTGGACCTAACAGTCAGTGCAGAGAAATAAGTAGTGTTGCAGTCTGCTCATGTATTCCTGGTTATTTCGGCAATCCCCCAACATGTAGACCAGAGTGCACTACCAGTGCAGAGTGCCCTTTAAATAAAGCATGTAATAATTACAAATGTATCAACCCTTGCAAAGGAACTTGTGGAATTGGCGCTTTATGTGAAGTTGTTAATCATAATCCAATCTGCTCGTGTCCTATTGATTTTACTGGAGATCCATTCACAAGATGTGTATCAAAACGTATGTATAATATACAAATAATAAACATCTGTTTATGTTAATCCTACGTGGAAAAATTATGTCTGATAAAAATATTTATTTTTAGCACTGCAAGTCCCAGTACAAATAAATCCTTGTTTGCCATCACCATGCGGGCCTAATTCTATTTGTCAAGCTGTAAATGAATCTCCAACATGCTCATGTCTGCCACAATTCATTGGGGCGCCACCAAACTGCAGACCTGAATGTACAAGCAATAGTGAATGTCCAAACCACATGGCTTGTATGAATAGCAAATGCGGCGATCCATGCCCTGGTGCTTGTGGTACGCTTGCACAGTGTCGTGTAGTAAGCCATACACCAAATTGCGTGTGTCCTCAAGGTTATACTGGAGATCCTTTCTCGTTTTGTTCTGAACTACACAGTATCGCGCCAATCGAACATATTAACCCATGCACGCCTTCACCATGCGGAAGCAATGCATTATGCAAAGCTCGTGATTATGTGGGTTCATGTATCTGTGCTCCAGGATATTTTGGAAATCCATATGAGGGTTGCAGACCTGAATGTAGCGTAAATACTGATTGTCCTTCAAACAGAGTTTGTCAACAATTAAAATGTCAAGATCCATGCCCAGGCACATGCGGGCTGAACGCTGAATGCCAGACCGTGAATCACGCTCCAATATGTACATGTTTATCTGGTTTCTCAGGAAACCCCTTCCAAAATTGTGTAGTAATACAACGTAAGTATAATTTAGCTAAACGGTTAAAAACATATAATAAAAGAGAACTTATTTGAATTATTTATAACGTTTTACAGATATTGAGGCGCCAACTAATCCATGTGCACCGTCTCCATGTGGACCAAATAGCGTGTGCAAAGTGCTAAATGAACAAGCTGTATGTTCTTGCATGCCAGACTATCGTGGAGTCCCACCTAATTGTCGACCTGAATGTGTTGTTAGCGCCGAATGTCCGCTTGATAAAGCTTGCATCTCACTAAGATGTACTGACCCTTGTATTAGCCAATGTGGAACTCATGCAACATGCCATGTTATCAATCACAGTCCAATATGCTCTTGCAAGGAAAGATTCACTGGTGATCCATTCAGTCGGTGCTATCCACTTGAACTCCCAACACAGAACGACCCACCGAAAAATCCTTGTTTACCATCACCTTGTGGACCATTTAGTGAATGTAGAGACGTCGGTGGAATGCCATCTTGCGTTTGTTTACCGAATTATATAGGTGCACCACCAGGTTGCCGTCCCGAATGTACAATAAACGCAGACTGTCCTAGCAACTTGGCATGTATTAACCAAAAATGTAAAGACCCGTGCCCCGGCTTGTGTGGGCTAAATGCTAAGTGCACAGTCAAAAATAATATGCCAATATGCACTTGCCTCGACAACTACGTTGGTGATGCGTTTACAGATTGTAAAATACAAGGTATGTTAATTTTAGGACCAACATAGATAATACGAATATGTAGGCAAATGCTATACTACTTATTCGTATTATCTAAATAGATATAAAGTATTTAAAAGGATCTTAAAAATTAAAAATAAAAGCGAACTACTTAATAAAATATATATAAATACATGAGTGCCACCGCATTTATTCACGGTTTATGACGAGTAGATTTATGATACCAATTTGATAACATTACAGTTATAATGCAAGATGAAGTGGATCTTTGTAACCCATCACCTTGCGGTACAAATGCAGTTTGCAATGACGGAGAATGCTCTTGTCTTCCCGAATACAATGGAGATCCATATTTCGAGTGTCGACCAGAATGTGTCCTTAGCTCAGATTGTACACAAGACAAAGCATGTTTGCGCAACAAATGTGTTAATCCATGTAACAGCGGTGTTTGTGCGTCCAATGCAATATGTGATGTCATCAATCATATACCGATGTGTAGATGTCCAGAACGAATGGCTGGGAATGCATTTGTTCAGTGCACACCACTTGAAGGTAAGGTTTGACCTTTTAGCAATCGAATATGGTGATCTTTGAATCTCCAAATCAATGATTATCTTTTGTATCTTATATTTCCAGTAATCACTACACAACCATGTCAGCCAAGCCCATGTGGACCAAACAGTCAGTGTCGGGAAATAAATGGACAAGCAGTGTGCTCATGTTTATTGGGTTACATTGGAAGCCCACCTTCCTGTAGACCTGAATGCACTGTCAGTACTGACTGTCTACCAAGTGAGGCATGCAGTAACAGTAAATGTGTGAACCCATGTATTGGAGCTTGTGGAGTTGAGGCAAAATGCCAAGTAATAAATCATAATCCCATATGTTCATGTCCAACATCGTACACTGGCAATCCATTTGTCAGATGCATTCTTCAAGAGTTTAAACCTGAAGCCAACGTAGATCCCTGTATTCCTTCACCATGTGGACCAAATTCTCTTTGCAAGGAAATATCAGGCTCTCCTTCATGTTCCTGCCAACCTGGATTCGGAGGATCACCACCATACTGTAAACCAGAGTGCATAAGCAATTCCGAATGTCCAATACATCTCGCTTGTATTAATCAAAAATGCACGAATCCATGTGCTGGAGTATGTGGGATAAATGCTGATTGTCATGTATTGAGCCATTCCCCGTCTTGCACTTGTCTGGCAGAACATACCGGAGATCCATTCATAGAATGTCATAGAATAACTATAATTCAAGATGTTTCAACACCCTGTCAGCCATCACCGTGTGGCGCACATGCAATTTGTAAAGAATTTAATGGAGCTGGATCTTGCACTTGTATACCAGAGTATTTAGGCAACCCATATGAAGGATGTAGACCAGAGTGTATGATTAATACTGATTGTCCTTCAAACAAAGCGTGCACCCAGAATAAATGTCAAGATCCATGTCTGGGAGCGTGCGCACCGAACGCTATATGCCAAGTGGTCAACCATGCTCCTTCGTGTTCATGTAATAGAGGTTATGTTGGAGATCCTTTCCGCTACTGTGCAATTGAACGTAAGTTTTTTATTAGGTAATTTTATCATAATTTTCTCCATTAATTGTATCTTCCAATAATTAGGTATTCATTATTATTTATTTTGTTTTCAGAAGTTGTACAAACACCAGTAGATGTTTGCCAACCCTCACCATGTGGACCGAACAGTCGATGCATAGAAGTTAATGCACAAGCTGTATGCTCATGTCTACCAAACTATATCGGAAGTCCTCCTGGATGCCATCCAGAATGTGTGACAAGCTCCGAGTGTCCACGAGACAAAGCTTGTATAAACCAAAAATGTGAAGATCCTTGCGTAGATGCTTGCGGGACAAATGCAGAGTGCAGAGTTATTAATCATAGCCCGATTTGTCAATGTAAACTTCGTTACACAGGAGATCCGTTTACAAGATGCAATCCAATACCACGTAAGCATAATTATTATGTAAAATTGTAACATTTCATTATTTACGTTGTTCATTATTTATGAATCCGGTGACCCTCGCTCGCAACTTCAATTCGAGGTGCGTGCAAAAATTGGCTCCGGATATTGCTATCTCTGTTTAGCTGATGGATGATTTAGGCGTGCGTGCGCGATAGCAATATCAGCCGTTCAAAATTTTATATGAATTTGGTTGTGTTCCGTAATACCAGAAATGATGACTGAAAACTTTATGTATTCTTTACATAGCATTGTTATTCTGTAACAAGATAATATAAGCTATGTTCCTTAACAAAGAACACGTAAGATATTGTTGTTTTTAATACTAAACAAAGAGAAAGAACAGTGGTCAATTTTGGCATAAAAATGTGCAAAATGCTATTTGTTTATATAAACTATCCATAAACCTAGATAATACTATTGAAATACAAATAATACAACAATGTAGCGGAAATATGCTTGAATTATAAATCATTTTTGGTATTACGTTTGTATAGGAAATTCATCCATCGGGGACCCCTTAAGTAACTATGATATCTTTTTATTTATCATTTTATTATTTTAGCTCCTATTGCCAACGCTGTTTTGGAACCTTACAAAAATCCCTGTGTTCCATCACCATGTGGCCCTAATTCAATCTGCCAAGAAACAGGCAATGTGCCTTCTTGTACATGTATGTCGGAATATGTCGGTACACCTCCAAACTGCAGACCTGAATGTACAATCAACGCAGAATGTCCAACATCGCAAGCATGTATACAGCAAAAATGTCGGGATCCCTGTCAAGGATCTTGTGGTATCGAGGCTTTATGTATAGTATCACGTCACACTCCAATTTGCACGTGTCCAGAGGGATACACTGGTGATGCATTCACTATGTGTAGGCCGAAACCACCACGTAAGTGAATCAATTGAAAACTATTAATTATGATTGTTAGTTATTGTACTCACTCAAACTATAGGTGGATCACATAACTCGGACCCTCTCTAGATAGGTATTGCATGTGCGCGAGATTAAGTTGCACCTACACATGAGCATAGCGGTACTTATACCTTTTCTAAATCAATGTACTAAGTGAAACAAACGAAACTAAATTTAAATGTTAAATAGGTACTACGATTTAATAGATTATCGATTGAAATTATTCTATGCGTTTGCGTGAAAGTACTATATATTAAATTTAATTCACCATGAATAGATCAACAAGCAAAATTGCCGTTTATAACATTTAGTTAAAATCAAAGTATGAAAGTAAGGCTGGATGCGTCGAGCTCAGGACAGGGCGCAATGGCGCTCATTAGGGGAGGCCTATGTCCAGCAGTGTACTGCTATAGGCTTATGATGATGAAAGTATGACGAACATGAGACGAACTGGTGTCGAAACTCCTAGGTTTGATGACCAGCGTAGAATTAACAAGATCATTTTATTCCCCATTGCACTTGTGCTTTGCACTACCAGTAATGCAAACGGAGATTTTTATTTGCTTTGTACTACAAAGCAAGGATGCTGCCTACAAAGTTTGTAGGCCGCATCCTACAAAGCTAATGAAAATATTTTTCCCTGTGCATTATTGGTAGTGCAATAATAAAAAATTAGCACTACTAAATATTTTAATGAGATGAGTAGAAATTTAAAAAAAAATATAGTTTGATCAAATATTTTACAGCGTACATTATGATAACCAACCCGCATATCCCCGGGATCCATTTCTTGGATTTGTGTGCAATGTTAACCAATCCTTCAGAAATGCGTTTAAATGAAAGGAATATTTATTATATTTTTTTACAGAAGCTGATGTACCAATAGACAAATGTAATCCATCCCCGTGCGGTGCCAATGCAATTTGCAATGATGGTGCATGTTCTTGCATAGAAGAACACCATGGCGATCCTTATGTAGGCTGCCGACCTGAATGCGTGCTCAGTACTGATTGTCCGAGGGATAAGGCTTGCGTGCGAAATAAGTGTGTTGATCCGTGCCCTGGCACTTGTGCTACAAATGCTATTTGTGACGTGATAAACCACGTGCCAATGTGCAGTTGTCCTCAAGGAATGACTGGCAGTGCTTTCTTTAACTGTGAAAATATACGAGGTTAGTAACTATTTGAATTATCTAAGAAGGTTAGTAGCCTTAACACTACCCGTTCTGTTAGCTTTGAGAATATTAATAATAATGGTTATCTTGAGAGTCCAACTAGACCAAAACTTCAAACTTAGTGCTAAACACCATTGCAATTTTTGATTTAGTAATAATGTCTGTTCCTGTTTTTTGAAGAAGACAATTCTCTCCGTGCCTATTTATTTACGCCCAAGTTGTGTTTAGCGTATCTTTCAAGGTATAACTTTCATAGTATGTATTTATTTTAGTATATTCTATTTAGAAGCAGGCAAAGATAACGAGAAAATTCGTCACTTGCGCTGTTCACTAATTAACCAAAACTTTTGTACGGAAAAAATATTAGACTAGGTATTTTTAATAATCAAGGTCTAATTTGTTGCAGCCCCCGTCATAACAAACCCATGTCTACCATCGCCTTGTGGCCCTAACAGCCAATGCAGAGAGATTAATGGACAAGCCGTTTGTACTTGCATTCCTGGATATAGAGGAAGCCCACCTCTTTGCAGACCGGAATGTGTAATCAGTTCTGATTGTGCGCCAAACAAAGCATGCAGCAACCAAAAATGTATCGATCCTTGTGTGGGTACTTGTGGAGTTGCAGCTAAATGCACTGTTATTAAACATAATCCGATATGTAGTTGCCCACCGCAGTACACAGGAGATCCATTCACTAGATGCATCCTGTACAGTAAGTGTCTTATTATGAATAAATTGACGCATGACTTTACAGAAATTTACTAAAGGTATCTTGATTAAAATAACAATATGAACTACCTATACAATAGTCACACAAGTATCTATGTCCCTCCGAAGGTGGCTGCTTGCAATTAGCGACGGAGTTCCTTTATTTGGGTCGGATTGTACTAGGATTGGTTCGTTTGCTGAGCCCATCTATATACACAGTTACTATTATCTCAATGGCTGAGCCTAACTTTAGAGGGGCAGGGCACAGATCCGTTGTGACAATTTTATATATTTTATTGGTATTTACGCTGTACTTACTTTGCAAAATACAAACTTTATAATTGTTTCGACGTTTTAGGAGCTCCTATTGCGGATGTAACACCCTGTACTCCATCACCGTGCGGACCCAACTCCATTTGCAAAGAAGTTGGAGAAACGCCATCGTGCTCATGTTTACCCAATTTCTTCGGATCACCACCATATTGCAGACCAGAATGTTCAAGCAACAGTGAATGCCCGACTGATAAAGCCTGCATCAATCAAAAGTGCAAAGATCCTTGTGTTGGGGCATGTGGAGTTAATGCTCAATGCCGTACGATAAGCCATTCACCAGTGTGCTTCTGTGACAACGGTTTTACGGGTGATCCGTTCTCAAATTGCTTCCCCCATCAAGCTGCCGTTCTGGAAAGACCAAGCCCTTGCGAGCCTTCGCCATGTGGATCAAATGCTATATGCAAAGAACATAACTCGGCAGGTTCCTGTAGCTGTATACAAGATTATATAGGAAACCCTTATGAAGGATGCCGACCTGAATGTAGTGTGAATTCTGATTGTATACCAAGTAAAGCCTGCATTCGTAATAAGTGTTTGGATCCATGCCCCGGCACATGTGGGCCCTTCGCTATATGCTCAGTCGTAAATCATCTGCCATCATGTACCTGTCCACCCGGCTATTCTGGTGATCCATTCAGAAGATGCGACGTATTTAAAGGTACTTAATGCGTTTTTTTACCATACAACTTTAAACTGATGCCTACTCTTTCAAAGCATTTTTTTTAAGTTTTGATTTGACATTACTCAAAGATGTTTCTTCCTACTTATCACTCGTTCTTTAGTTAATAAATCATGTAAATTTTACATTTCAGATATTCCATTAGATACCGTCACACCTTGTGAACCAAGTCCATGCGGTCCTAATAGCATTTGTCGTGCAGTAAATGGACAGAGCGTTTGCTCATGTATGCCGAACTATATTGGCTCTCCACCTGGATGCAGACCAGAATGCACTGTTAGTTCAGAATGTGCGACCGACAAGGCTTGTATAAATCAAAAATGCACGGATCCATGTCCAAATCATTGCGGTATAAATACAAAATGTAGAGTCATTAATCATAGCCCTATTTGCACCTGTAGTGCAGGCTATACAGGGGATCCTTTCACACGCTGCTATCAACAACGTGAGTACCAATCTGCTAATGTGTAGGTAATCAAAAATTTACTATTTTTTTCTTATCCTACTAATATATTGGGTTATTTTGCAGCAACTGCTATGCAGATACCACCACAACAATTTAGAAATCCATGTATGCCAAATCCATGCGGTCCTAATGCCATATGCAGAGACATAAATGGTTCACCATCCTGCTCTTGCATGCATGATTTCCAAGGACTTCCACCAAACTGCAGGCCTGAATGTGCCATCAACCAGGACTGTCCATCTAGCAGAGCATGCATAAATATGAAGTGTCGCGATCCATGCCCAGGCAGCTGCGGTCAAAATGCCGTATGCACCGTTTTCAATCATTTACCATCCTGTGCATGCTCGCAAGGATTCACAGGGGATCCGTTTACATATTGTACCATACTACCACCGATTCAAGGTATTGCATCTGATTATGTGTTTCAACAGCTGTTTGTGGAATTTTATTTCGATTATTAATTGTTTACTTTCCTATTTTTTTTTCCTACAGACGACATAGCCCTAGATCCTTGTAATCCATCACCATGTGGATTCAATTCCCAATGTAGAGATGGGATATGTACATGCCTCAACGAATATCACGGAGATCCCTATTTCGGTTGTAAACCAGAATGCGTTACAAACATGGATTGTCCAATTGACAAAGTTTGTTCAGGAAACAAATGTTTTAACCCCTGTCCCGGAACATGTGCTCAAACTGCGCAATGCAACGTCTATAACCATATTCCGATATGTACGTGCCCTGAAGGTACCACTGGAAATGCTTTTGTTGAATGCCACGCCATACAAGGTACCAAAAATTCCTTCTGGAGATTGTTATAATATAAAGATATTTTATGCTTGGTTGTTTTTAAATAATATTTTCGTTTTCAGTCACGTATAAAGACCCTTGTAGCCCGAGTCCATGCGGTCCGAACAGCCAATGTAAGACAGTGAACAATCAAGGAGTATGCTCGTGCCTACCAACATTCATTGGCAGTCCACCCTCTTGCAGACCTGAGTGTACAATTAGTGCAGAATGTCCTCTTAGCGAAGCCTGCAATAATCAAAAATGCATAAACCCGTGCATTGGCACTTGTGGTTATAGTGCCAGATGTGAGGTTGTAAATCACAACCCAATATGCTCGTGTCCAGCTCAATATACAGGAGATCCATTTACAAATTGCAATCCAATTGGTTGGTATTTTATTGATTCATATGTCCCAAATATTTTTGTATCGTTTTTTTTTTGTTTTTTGTTTTTTGTGCATCGCTTCTTAAAATGTTCTAAACAATAATCAATAACTTATTTTCAGTGGCTTCACCACCTCACACAGTAAACCCTTGTATGCCATCTCCGTGTGGGCCTTACTCGGTATGTAAAGTTATTGGAGAATCACCATCATGCACATGCATGTCAGATTACACCGGTGCACCACCAAATTGTCGACCAGAGTGCATCAGTAACTCAGAGTGTCCGAGTAACCTGGCTTGCGTAAATCAAAAATGCAGAGATCCGTGCCCCGGCAGCTGTGGATACAATGCTGACTGCAAAGTCATTAGCCATGCTCTCATATGTTCTTGCCCATATCAACAGACGGGTGATCCTCTTGTTTCATGTAACCCTATACAAGGTTAGTATTTTAGTGCAATTTTTATCTAATAAAATTGTTGATTACTTTCCTTTTTGAAAACCTGCATAATTTACCAAATTTTAAATCCAAATGTGTTAATCAAATGTTATGTTTTCAGATTCAAAAATTGAATACAGCTCTCCATGTGATCCTTCACCGTGTGGTATCAATGCCGAATGTTTAGAAAGGAATGGTGCTGGAGCATGTAGATGCATGGAATTGTTTATTGGCAATCCTTACGAGGGATGTCGACCTGAATGCGTCATTAATAGTGATTGTCCACCCATGTTAGCGTGCATGCAAAATCTATGCAAAGATCCTTGTCCGGGTATTTGTGCACGAAACGCAATTTGCCAGGTTGTCAATCATGTACCATCATGTCACTGCCCTCCAGGCCTAACGGGCAACGCATACGTTAATTGTATAGAGAGAGTTGAAGGTATATTTTTGTCCATAAACTAATTTACTCGCATCACTTGAATTTATTGGTTTCAGGAATAATTACGTATTATGTTACTTTCAGATGTTATAAAGCCTGAGGCGTGCACACCTTCTCCATGTGGTCCTAACAGTCAATGTCGTGAAATAAACTCTCAAGCTGTATGCAGTTGCCAGGTAGACTTTATGGGTACGCCTCCCAATTGTCGCCCAGAGTGCACGATTAATAGCGAATGTCCAAGTGACAAGGCATGCATGAACAGAAAATGCGTAGATCCTTGCGTTGGACAATGTGCAAGAAATGCAAATTGTAGAGTATTTGCTCATAATCCAATTTGTTCGTGCAAGGAGAGATTCACTGGAGACCCTTTTACTAATTGCGTTCCAAGTAAGTTATATATGCGACTACCTTCTAAAGTTTACATATTTTTACGTACACTAAATGGCTTTGACCCTACAATGGGAGTGTTCAGGCTGAGAGTTAATAGGAATATTTAAATAGCGTTCACTTGGTACTTTTGCAACAAATTATTAAACCCATTGCTTATTTTCCAGTGGCAATATCAATATCATCAGCACCACAATTTATCAACCCATGCGTGCCGTCACCTTGTGGACCCAACTCACAATGTCAAGACATTAATGGAAATGCTCGCTGCTCCTGCCTCCCAAACTATATAAGTTCTCCGCCAAGATGTCGTCCCGAGTGTTCTATAAATTCTGAATGTAATGCAATTATGGCTTGCATTAACAACAAGTGCGTTGATCCATGTCCAGGTGCATGTGGTATCAATGCCCAATGTAATGTCAATAATCATTTACCATCTTGTTCGTGCTCGCCTGGTTTCACCGGAGATCCATTCAGCAATTGTCAATTCATACAGCAAGGTAATTAATGATCATCAATATTCCATTATAAGTAGCAAATATATGTAATTTTTTATTTAAGTACTTTTATGTGACTTTTATTATTTGTCATTTTAGAAGCAGACCCAATCGATTTATGTTCTCCTTCTCCTTGTGGTGCTAATGCGGAATGCAGAGATGGCGTATGCACTTGTTTACCTGAGTACCATGGTGATCCATATTTTGGATGCAAACCTGAATGCGTTCTGAATTCTGACTGCCCAAGAAACAACGCCTGCATCAAAAATAAATGTGGAGATCCTTGTGTTGGAACGTGTGGTTCAGATTCCATCTGCGAAACAATCAATCATATACCGATGTGTTCCTGTCCGCCTGGTTTCACTGGATCACCTTTCCATTACTGCACGGAATTACACGGTAATTAAACGAATATTACCTATTACTTGAGCAATTTCAACTACGAGTACTTACTAAGTACCAATCTGTTATGAACCTATGTTTATCCTATCAATCCTACCCGTATTAAGCAATTTTTCCGGGCAACTCCCGGTTCCCATTTGAGTTTTTACAATATAAAAGGTTTTAAGGGAAACTCATATAGCGTGCACTCATAGTGAAAATGTTATAATAGATAGAAGAAATTATATAATGTTACAACAACCATATCCATTTTTTTACAGAACCACCAGCACCGATTAACTTGTGCACACCTTCTCCTTGTGGACCAAACAGCCAGTGTAAAGAAGTAAATGGACATGCTGTGTGCGTCTGTATTCAAGGCTTCATCGGTAGTCCCCCTAACTGTCGCCCCGAATGTACAGTTAGTTCGGATTGTAACTTAAATCAAGCTTGCTCCAACCAAAAATGTGTAGACCCTTGTCCAGGAGCATGCGGCCGCAATACTAACTGTATTGTTGTTAATCACAATCCAATATGCACATGTCTATCTGGGTATTCCGGAGATCCATTCTCGTATTGTGAATTTATAGGTACGTGTGAACAAACTAGAATTTTAATTTATTTTGACTGTACTAACAGCTGTGCAAAAATATTTTGTTTGTATTTTTTAATTACTTGAAAACTTCTTTATTTTAGCAACTACACCCCCCGTTGTAGTGAATCCATGCCTTCCGTCACCGTGTGGACCAAATTCGCAATGTACCGAAAACGGTGATAGAGCTGATTGCAAATGCCTATCAGAATTCATCGGATCTCCACCAAATTGCAGACCCGAATGTACAAGTAACACAGAGTGCACGATAAACATGGCATGTATCAACAGAAAGTGTCAGGATCCATGTCCCGGATCATGCGGTCTAAATGCGGAATGCAGAGTAGTCAGTCATACCCCAATATGCATTTGTCAAATAGGATATACTGGGGATCCATTCTTACGATGCAATCTTGAAATCGCCGCTGTGGAACAAGAACGACCCACGCCATGTGTACCGTCGCCATGCGGTGCTAATGCAGAATGTAGAGAACAAAACAACGCTGGTTCCTGCACTTGTTTACCAGGATACTTTGGAAATCCTTATGAATCTTGTAAACCTGAATGCTTGATTAATTCTGATTGTCCTTCAAATTTGGCATGTTACCAGAATAAATGCCACGACCCTTGCCCTGGTACATGCGGAATTAACGCTTATTGTAATGTCATAAATCACATTCCAAGTTGTTCGTGTCATGAACAACATTTCGGTGACCCATACAAAATATGCACATTCAAAGCTCAATGTAAGTTTTTATACAATTTCAAATAATCTGTGTTCTTATTTGGCTTCAGTTTTCAATATTAATTTTATAATTTATTTTTTAATTGCAGCGGAAATAACAGATCCTTGCAACCCATCGCCATGTGGACCAAACAGCCAGTGTAAATCTCAAAATAATCTAGCAATATGCACTTGCTTACCAGAATATCAAGGATCACCACCCATGTGTCGACCTGAATGTATCACCAGCTCGGAGTGTTCTTTAGACAAAGTCTGCGTAAACTTCAAATGCAACTCACCGTGTCCGAATGCATGTGGTGTCAATTCAGAATGTAGAGTTATCAAACACAATCCAATTTGTTCCTGTAAACAAGGATTTACGGGTGACCCATTCACTGTCTGTTCGGAAATAATTGAAAAATACCCCACACTAAAAGAGCCTATCGACCCTTGCATTCCTTCACCATGCGGCTTAAACGCTCAATGCCGAAATATAGGAGGAATTCCGTCTTGCTCTTGTATTGTTGGATTCTTTGGAAGTCCACCCAACTGTAAACCAGAGTGTGTATTAAATACGGACTGTAGTAACGACAAGGCTTGCATTAGCATGAAATGCCAGAACCCATGTTTGGGATCCTGTGGATTAAACGCGATTTGTAACGTTATAAAGCACGTACCAGTATGCTCATGTCCTAGTGGATATAATGGCGATCCATTTGCAATTTGTAACATAAAACCAATAGGTAAGCATTATTAATTAGCCAACCAATTTTAAAGTTTAATACGGTTGACATACCTATATTATTTATCTAATAATGTATATTTTTGCAGAACCTCCACAAAACATAGATCTGTGTCATCCATCACCGTGCGGTCCTAACGCTGAATGTAATAACGGCGTGTGTACTTGTCTGCCGGAGTACCAAGGTGATCCTTACTTCGGTTGCAGACCGGAGTGTGTATTGAGTACTGACTGTCCACTAGACAAAGCCTGCCTACGATCAAAATGTGTGAACCCATGTCGTGATATGTGTGGTACACAAGCAGAGTGTAACGTTTATAACCACGTTGCAATATGCAGCTGTCCTAGTGGAATGACAGGAGATGCTTTCATAAATTGCATCAAAATTGAAAGTAAGTAAAATCAAACTACTTTATAATGTACAGTCAGCAACATAAGTTGATTTACAAAATATATATATATATTGTTTTCAATCATGATCAATTATATAATTTAAACAGCATTTTGAAGATGAAAACGATAAAACTAAGGCTTTATAAGGTTTTTTCGAACGTCATTGTTACGATGCTTGAGCTGTAGGGATGAGGACTTAAACGTTCTTTCGAGATACATTTTAAACTACAGTAGTCGGCAAGCGTACCTAACGCATAATTTCACTGATGTATGTTTAACGTAGAATATGCAACGCAGATTTGGAATCCGCACTATCAAAAATATATTTCCTCATTAGAAAGGGTACAAAAAAAGTTTCTACGCATAACAAATTGTAGATTCTATCGAACCTACCTTCCGTATACAAATCTTCTCACTAAATACAAATTCCTCTCATTGGAACACAGACGTACGTTTTTGGGAGCAATGACGCTTTACGTACGAGCCGGCAAACTTTTTACTACTACCTCTTGCCGCACAAATGTTGGTATTCGCGTCCCTATATATCAGCTAGTCCACTCCTATAAACTATGTCTTCTAATAGAGATTTGAAGACATTGACATCTTTGCACTTTATGTCGCTAAATTTAAATAATATCTTCTATGTAAGCTTCTTCAAAAACAATAATATACACTGTCATAGTACCCTCGAGAGCAATGAATCCGGGTCACTCAAAGAATCCAAAAAATCTCGGAAAGTAAGAATGCTAGGTTAATGCAATAAATTGTATTTAATAGACAATTTAATACTCCTTAAATGAAAGTATTAAAACTTCTTAGTTATTGTAAAGTTATATCATAAAAAAATCAAATTTGAAAAGGGAACACTGTCGAAGATGGAACTACGAAATTACAGGATTTGTTTTTGCTTTTGTTTGTAATCTGTCATTTATGTTGGTACATAAACCAGGTTGATAGTGCTCAATATTCATTATTCAAGCTGAAATCATGTCGCTTACACTTGAAGAATGCACCAGAATACTTACATTGGTGGAAACCGGCCGGAGTCAGCGCGATACAGCCAGGACTGTCGGTGTGTCGCTGTCAACAGTACAAAAAGTTCTCCGACGTTACGAAGAAACTGGTTCTAACCTACGCAGACCAGGAACGGGCAGAACTAGGTGTACCACAGCACGAGAAGACCGATACTTGCTGAACACCATGCTTCGAAATCGCTTTCTCACAGGAACTGAACTCACAAATCAGTTTCGACGCCTCGGAGGAAGTAACCCAAGTGCATGGACAGTAAGACGTCGGCTTGCTGAATCTAACTTAAAACCCCTTAGACCTGCAAACGGCCCTAAACTGGAGCGTGGCCATCGTATTTCAAGACTAAGATATGCCCAGAACCACGTAAATTGGAGTATTGAAGATTGGTCGAAAGTTATGTTCTCCGACGAATCAAAATTTATGCTCTACAAGCACGATGGAAGACACAGAGTGTATAGAAGACCAGGGGAAAGATTCAAGCAAGCATGCATCGAAGAAAAAGTAGCCTACGGTGGTGGGTCTGTACTTGTGTGGGCCGGAATTTCCTCTGAAAGTCGCACAGAGCTGGTGATCATAGAAAACGGCTCTTTAACTAGCGTAAGATATGTGGAAGAAATCCTCAACGAACACGTTGGTCCATTTATGGTCAATTTGGGTGAGGATGCTATATTTATGCATGACAATGCCCGACCTCACACAGGTAGGATTGTGAATGACTACCTTCAAGAGATGAACATTACTTGTATGGAGTGGCCAGCGCGCAGCCCGGATATCAACCCGATCGAGCATGCTTGGGACGAGCTAGGGAGATGCGTAAAACAACGAAACCCTCCCCCAATCACGCTTCCTGAGCTCAAAATTGCTCTCACAGAGGAATGGGAGAATATTCCCCAAAATCGTATAAGGAACTTGGTGTACAGCATGCCAAATCGCGTAAACGCAGTAATGGAAGCACGAGGAGGTAATACGAAGTATTGAAATTCAAGAAAATCGTCATAAAGTTCAAAAATTTCATGTTTCCTATTTTTGTTTTAAGGAGAGATCAGCAGTTTTTTTTCTTTATGTAATTTTGTGTAAATAAAATGTATGGTGACTCATATTTTTTTAACTTTCATTTAAGGAGTATTAAATTGTCTATTAAATACAATTTATTGCATTAACCTAGCATTCTTACTTTCCGAGATTTTTTGGATTCTTTGAGTGACCCGGATTCATTGCTCTCGAGTGTAGTATCGTTCTTGTTCTTTGTTTTCAACTATATTACTATAATTTTATGTAACTTTCTCGCTTTAATAACCTTCTTGTAAATAATATTCTTATAATGTTCATGTTCATATTGCCTTTGTAGCACGATCTCATAATTTTCAAACTTTCTACTGTAAGCTGTGCATAACGATGTAGGTAATACCTAAACATATTATTTTTAAACATTTACTTATTGTTACCATTATATTGCATTACTGTTTGTTTTCCCAAATAAATAAAAAAAAAAAAAAACGGCCTTTGAAACGGCATTTGCATGCATCATAATTATAATATTTTTAGTTAAGTTTAAGTTCAAGTTTAGTCTAAGTATTTATTTTACTTGATATAGGAACGGTTGTCTGGAAGAAACCTCTGTTTACGATAAGACCGCCCATCATTATAAATTTCAACGTATTTCAATATGTCCTTGTAATTTTTATAATTTGTGTCCACAATAAAACATTTTTATGATTTATCTAGACACGCGGTAGCGTGTCAAGCCATGTTCAAGCTAATAGAACTGGCGAGCAGCACCGTGTGTAATATTACACGAACTATTTGGAGCCATTTTTAACCTCCTCATAACTCATATCATATTATAGCCTTCGCAAGTTCTAAAGCTGCAAGTTCTTATTTTATACTTCCGAAAATTTGGCTTGCTAGTGGAAACTAGCCATCGAACATAGGACTCTTCCATGACTGCTTTAGTAGGTACTTAATAATAATTCGTATATAAGAACTAGCCAAGTCAGACCTTAGACTCAATATACTCGTGTTATTCTAAATTATATAAATAAATTATATAATAAGTTGTTAGAAAATATTTTATGTTGTTATAAATAAATTTCAGGACTGACTTTTGAACTTGGCACCTATTTAGATCTCACTTCTTTTGTTTTTGAAGTCAACAACCAAGGCATATATCATAGTATTGGGATTTATTTATTAAATAGTTATTCGTCAAATATGTAATTGGAAACAAATAAAGCCTAGTGACATCTATCCTACCTATCTGAAAATAACTTGGAGGTCAGGGTCTACTTTAATAAATGTATTAATTATTTTCAGAACCGATAACGAGACCTTGTGAGCCATCTCCCTGTGGGCCAAACAGCATTTGTAGGGAAGCAAACGGTCAAGCTGTCTGTGCTTGTGTGCAAGGTTTTATTGGTAACCCGCCGAACTGTCGGCCAGAGTGCATCCAAAGTACAGACTGCCCTCCATCTCAAGCTTGCATAAATCGAAAGTGTCAAGACCCTTGTCCCGGATCTTGTGGCACTAACGCAATATGTAACGTAATCAAACACAATCCAATTTGTAGTTGCCCCTCGAGATATACTGGCTCACCATTTACTCATTGTTACGGTAAATATTAAAACGAATAATATCTTGATGGTCTATACTTACGTTTTAATATTATATAAGCTGTATTAAATATAATTTATTTTTCAGTTCAAATTGTAGAAGAACCTTTATCCAACCCTTGTGTACCAACTCCATGTGGTCCAAACAGTATCTGCAATCCATCACCTGATGGCAAATCCCACACATGTTCATGCCAACCGACATTTGAAGGAATTCCACCACAATGTCGTCACGAATGTGCTTCAAGTGATGAATGTCCTTCTAACAGAGCGTGTATAAACTACAAATGTAACGACCCATGTCCTGGATCATGTGGAGTAAACACGGTGTGCGCTGTACGACTACATAGCCCAATGTGCTCCTGTGAAGAGGGTTATTCTGGAGATCCATTTACTTCATGTCATCGTACGCCACTATCAGTAGCAGCTGAAGATCCTTGTAATCCGACACCTTGCGGAGCAAACGCGCAATGCAAGGTTTCGAGAAACGGAGCAGCAGCTTGCATTTGTGAAGCAGGCTACTTTGGAAACCCATACGAAGGCTGTAGGCCTGAATGTGTAATTAGTGCTGACTGTCCTTATAATAGAGCTTGTCAGAGAAATAAATGCGAGGATCCCTGCCCCGGAGTATGTGGCTCTACAGCCACCTGTCAAGTAATAAATCATATACCATCGTGCAACTGTGCACCTGGATATACAGGAAACCCTTACGAGTACTGCCATATAATTATCAACGAACCACGTAAGTTTAACTTACTTAGGTACCTGAATTTGTTCTGACTCAAATATAAGAGAAAGGGGAAAAGAAAAGTATATAATTTAACCGGCTCACGCTTATCAAATAACTTATGATATACTCGAGTTTTCGTATAACTTTATCATTTAATTTCAGCCCCAGTGCCAACAAATCCTTGTATTCGAAATCCTTGTGGAAGCAATGCTCTCTGTAAGGATAATAATGGCTTAGCATCGTGCTCGTGCATGCCAGATTTCTTCGGTTCACCTCCTAATTGTCGCCCAGAATGTACAGTCAATTCTGAATGTGATTCAAGCAAGAGCTGTGTGAGACAAAAGTGCGTGAACCCGTGTATTGGTGCTTGTGGACAAAATGCTGAATGTAGAATTGTTAACCATGCACCAATCTGTAGTTGTCGACAAGGTTTTGAAGGCGATCCATTTATAAGATGCTCAGTCATAGAAAGTAAGCTATATTTTTTCGTTTAATCTTATGTAAATTTATTTATACTAAATAGAGTCAAATATATATTAAAGTAAAATTTTCAGAGCTACAACCAGCTCCTGAGTTAAATCCATGCATACCATCTCCTTGTGGGCCTAACTCGCTTTGCCAAGTCGTCAACAAGCTGCTCATCTGTACTTGTATGGATAACTACTTCGGATCACCGCCGACATGTAGAGCAGAATGCACGGTAAACTCCGACTGCAGCAGTAACACAGCCTGTATCAATCAGAGATGCCGTGATCCTTGTCCAGGTTCCTGTGGTTTGCAAACAGAGTGTCAGGTGTTCCAGCATTCTGCTATCTGTAGCTGTAGAGAAGGATATACAGGCAACCCGTTCCAAAGCTGCTACATCAAGGAGAAGATAGGTGAGATTAAAGTTGTAAACCTACTAATTTTCATTGCCACATTCACTGCTGCCCAACTGTTACAAGCCCATACTTTTAAGACAGCTGTCATTGGGGAGATTTTTGAGGGCGCGTGTGCGTGTGTGTCAGTCTGGAGTATCCGCAAATCCTTTCTACAGTTTTTTATTTATCAGGAATGTTTGAAAATTGTTATTATAGAATTAATTTTAATTATCTTTGCAGAACTGGTTCCTGTTGAATATGATAAATGTAATCCAAGTCCTTGTGGTGCCAACGCCGACTGCAACGAAGGGGTATGCACATGCATTCCCAATTATTTCGGCAATCCATATCTCAGCTGCAGGCCCGAATGCACTATTAATTCTGATTGTGCTACACATTTAACATGCGTCAGAAATAAATGTATAGATCCATGCAACAACATCTGCGGCCAAGGTGCTATCTGTGAAGTCTACAATCACGTTCCAATGTGTAGCTGTCCATCGAATACAACAGGAAATGCCTTCTTTTCTTGTTCACCAATATTGGGTAATTCTGATTAATCAATTTTAAGAACTCAAATACATTAAGCTTGTCTGTAAAATGCAATTTTCATTTTATCATTTGAGTCAAATAATAACGTGTCTTTTTTTTTATTTTAGCCATCCCAGAAATAAAGCACCCTTGTGAACCATCACCATGTGGTCCATACAGTACATGCCGTGCAATAAACGAACAAGCGGTGTGTTCCTGTTTAATTGGCTACATAGGAGTGCCACCTTCGTGCAGGCCAGAATGTTTGGTAGATTCAGATTGTAGCGCCTTGAATGCTTGCTCCAACCAAAAATGCATTGAACCCTGCAGAGGGTCCTGCGGTCTACGAGCAGAATGTAGAGTTCACAATCATAATCCAATATGCTACTGTCCAAACGGTTACACCGGAGATCCGTTCACGCAGTGTGTAGTTGTGCAAAGTAAGTCAATACCATCTTAACGCAAGTAGTTACGCATGCCATTTAAGTATGCATGCTATTCATCGATTTGTTGTATAAAAAAGTCTACTCAGTTTTTTTTGTTTAATGTATTTTTATAGTGTATACCTAATGTATTTTTAAATTCATATTGCTATATAGTATTTGTATAATAATGTGAAACATAAGATAATAAGTAACAATATATATATATTTTTTACATATAACTCTATTTCTTGTTTACAGATGAACCACCACCACAAAAAGCGCCATGTGAACCGTCACCTTGTGGACCAAACGCTGTTTGCAGGGTTTCTGGTGAAGCGCCGTTATGTTCATGTCTGCCTAGTTACTCCGGATCTCCACCTTACTGCCGACCAGAATGTGTCACTAACAGTGAATGTACTTTTGACAAAGCTTGTATTAATAATAAATGCGCTGACCCTTGCCTTGGCGCTTGCGGACATAATGCGGAGTGCCGAGTTATTAGTCATTCACCCCAATGCAGATGCCAACCTGGTTACGAGGGTAACTCGTTCGACCAGTGTTTGCCAATAAGTGGTATGTTTATGAATTTTTCCTTCTGTTTACCTTGTTAAAAAATAAAACCATTTAAATGTATTCAATTAACAGTTATAATTGTTATTTATAGTTCCAACTCCTAAGCCCGTTCAGGACGTCAGACCTTGTGAACCGAGCCCATGTGGGCCAAATTCCATGTGCCAGGAACGCAATAACATTGGTAGCTGTACTTGCATGAGTGGTTACTTCGGTAATCCGTACGAAGGCTGCAGACCAGAGTGTGTGCTAAGCTCTGACTGTCCTGATTATCGAGCTTGTATCAACAACAAATGTGAAGATCCATGTCCAGGTGTTTGTGGAACAAATGCTCAATGTCAAGTCGTCAACCATCTTCCCAAATGCAGCTGTGTATTTGGCTACATCGGCAATCCTTATGAGAACTGCATTTACAGAGAAGGTACCTATTTCATACAAATTAGTAATTTGTAGAAAATATTTGTAAATATTAATTTAGGCAATTTTTGTAACTGAAACATGTTATTACAGAAATTATCCAAAGGGATCCGTGCAGCCCTTCGCCTTGTGGACCATACAGCACATGCAAATCTGTCAATGACAACGCTATCTGCACTTGTTTGCAAGGATACATAGGCAATCCACCAAACTGTCGGCCGGAATGTCTAACTAGCCCGGAGTGTCCACTGAATATGGCATGTGTAAGGCAGAAATGTGTGGACCCGTGTATAGGAACGTGTGGAGAAAATGCAAAATGTCGAGTTCATCATCATAGTCCATATTGCACTTGTATCCCTGGATTTGTTGGAGATCCATTTGTAAGATGCACTAAAGAAATACCAAATAGCCCACAGATAAGCGACCCATGTGAACGAAATCCATGTGGACCATTTGCAATATGCCGAGATATAAACGGATATCCACATTGTAGCTGTAAATTAGGATACATCGGAGCCCCACCAAATTGTGCACCTGAGTGTACCATTAATCAAGATTGTCCCAATGACAAAGCATGTGTTCGAGAAAAATGTGTTGATCCGTGTCTCGGATCATGTGGAGCTAACGCCGAATGTCGAGCAATGAATCATGTGGCAATTTGTACTTGTCGACGTGGCTACAAAGGCAATTCATTCGAAGGCTGCTACGTTTACAATGGTATTTATTAGTTTATTACATAGCTATTCCCCTGTATAGGTATTTAATAATTGTACTTTTACGTTAAATGTACCTTTCCCTTTGTTTATTTTAACAGAACCTGAAACACCTCCGATAGATCCATGTGCTTCATCGCCTTGTGGAATTAACGCCATTTGTAACGCCGGTACTTGCTCATGCATAAATGGGTACCACGGAAATCCTACGATTGAATGTAGACCGGAATGCACAAATGACAATGACTGTGACAAGCAAATGGCTTGCGTTAATTATAAATGTGCAAATCCTTGCAAAAACACCTGTGGTCTGAATGCTATTTGCAATGTTCACAACCATATAGCTATTTGTGAATGTCCAGCGCCGCTGCAAGGAGACGCTTTCATAGCTTGTCGCCCTGTTATCGGTACGTATCTTCTTCTGAATAATACAAATCAGTTGCCGCATGTATGAAAGATCATCATAGAGAACGGATTGACCGATTTGGCTCATTTTAAAAGCTTTTATTTAACTTGCATTGTAACTATGTATGTGCGGGTGAAATCTTGCAACACGATTTTGAAGCAGATATCTTCAACCGATTGAGCTGAAATTTTGTATACACGTTTAGTTTGGATGACAATGCATGGTAAGCGGTGTGACGTCATTCTAAATTCCATATGGCGGAGCACCCAAGATAAGTTTGCATTTTAACTCGGGTGAAATCTTGCACCTCAATTTTGAAGCAGATATCTTCAACTGATTGAGTTGAAATTATGTATACACGTTTAGTTTCGATGACAATGCATGATAAACTGTGTGACGTTATTCTAAATCCAACATGGCGGAGCACCCAAGATGGAGGACTAGTTATTTTTAATGCACTCCTACAACATGGGTATCAAACGAAATTTAAAAAAAATGACTTAAATCTAAATCCAATATGGCGGACGGCCCAAGCTGGTGGACTAGTTATTTTTTGTGCACCACTCCCATGATAATGTGTATTAAATCAAAGGGTTTGCTAAGAAGAATACGAAAAACGAAATGTTTTCACTCTAAATCTAATATGGCGGACCGTCCAAGATGGGGAACTATAAATATGGGTATCAAATTTTAGGGTTTGCTAAGAAAAATAGACTGACGTTTGCGTTCAACCCTTCGTCTCCTTAATGAAGAACTTATTGACTTTAGTAGATTAACAGGCAAATGACCATTCAGCAATGATGCTTTAAATTAAATTGATGATGAAGAAACGTTTAGATACAACACAGTAATAACTAAAAATAAATTAAATTATCAGTAAAAAAAAACACTTTTAAAAACAAGCTTTTATTTAAAGCTCTAAAAAGAGAAAAATAATCTTTAAATTTAATCAAACCCATCAATTTATTACATTACACAATTTATATGATATAAAATCTTATCGCGAGATTTACTGATAATTTATTAAATACCTAAGACGTGAATTACGTTTGACAAACATGACTAAACTATGACTATGACTATGACTACATGACTAAACCACACTCTAGGATTCCTGAAAACTAACAAATATTTAACCATTTCAGCAACAACCTCGGACCCTTGTACGCCAAATCCATGTGGACCAAACACCATATGTCACGCACAGGAGACTGTGGCACACTGTTCATGTCGACCGCCAATGATGGCGGAACCGCCAGCGTGCCGAGCCGAGTGTCGCGCTAACGATGAATGTCCACCCCACCTTACTTGCCGTAACGGCAAGTGCCGAGATCCATGCCAAGGTGCATGTGGTGCCCGCGCCTACTGTCGCACTGTTATGCACTCCCCAATATGCACATGTCCGCCCAACTATGTTGGTGATCCATTTATTCGGTGTTTGCCAGGTAAAAACACGTACAATCTTGTCGATAAAACACCCTCCATATTTTGTCATATGTTTTAAATGTGATTGTATGATAAATTCCTACAGCACTTCAATCTGAGGCGGATATCAAGACACCGTGCGACAACTGTGGACTCAATGCTGACTGCGTGGATGGCGAATGCCGCTGCAGAAAAGGATACTTTGGAGCGCCATCATTCTGTCGCCATGAATGTCTCAGTTCTAGTGATTGTGAATGGCGTCTGACTTGCCTAAACAGACGTTGTATAGACCCGTGCCCTGGAGCCTGCGGCCTGGGCGCAACATGCACCCCAATTGCTCACGATCCACACTGCGAGTGTCCCCCTTCGACCCTCGGCAACCCACTCATAGAATGTCGACCCATGGATACAATCCGTAAGACCAGGCTCAAATGGAAGATTGCTGAATATTTATATACCGCTTAGTAAAATAAATATATTAAAGAAAAAAATGTGTTTAGGGAACTGCGAACACGGCAAACCCACGTTTTTGCTTATAAGGCTTAGGCATGGGTCTTGTTTGTAAAACAGGGTGAGCCGGTCGCATTTATTGACTAAAATTCGACTTTAATCGAAAATTAATTTTAATGAAAAGCTTATCGTCTGTATTTGCTTGTTTTTAACAGCAATGAGAGAACATAATACAGCTTTATCATTATGTATTTATGTATTCCAGCTAAAATTCCTAATGACCCATGCACACCGTCACCTTGTGGACCTGGAGCCATATGTCGTACAAGAGGAAAGGGCGCTTCGTGCGAGTGCGAGCCCGGTCTCCGCGGCGATCCATATTCAGGTTGCAGACCAGAATGTCTCGCGGACTCCGACTGTTCTCCAACCAGAGCCTGCATTCGTTCTCATTGCCGCGACCCTTGCCAAGGCACCTGCGGTGTCGGTGCAGATTGCGAAACGGTCAACCATATTCCTCTTTGTTCCTGCCCACCCGGAACTAGAGGAAATGCCTTCGAAAGATGCGATGTCATTCTTTCACGTATGTATTATTTCTACTTACTTTTATTTAAACTGAATTAGGTAGATCTTTTTAGGAATTAATAAACCTACAAAATCACTTATTTTCCGTAGCTCCACCATGCAATCCTTCTCCATGCGGACCTGGCGCCCTATGCTCAGTAGCTGGGGGCAGCGCCGTTTGCTCGTGTCCCAGTGGCACGAGTGGCGACGCGGCTACCACAGGCTGCCGGCCCGAGTGTATCGTCAGCTCTGAATGCCCGCGAGATCGCGCTTGTGTGCGTAACAAATGTGTCGATCCTTGCATCGGTGCATGCGGCACTAACGCTATGTGCCGTGTATTCGATCACGCACCTATATGCTCCTGCCCACAAGACACTACAGGAAATCCATTCCACGATTGCGTGCATAGAGGTAGGTGCCAAATTGTAGTACGAATATGAACCTAATTAGGGTTTACGTTGATATGATCATTAGGTCTTTTGCTGCCTAATAAAAGCCCGCTGCAGGACATTAGGAATCTCACTATTTTGGTTAAAGGACTACCCTCTTCCCGACCTATAATGTTACTCCTTGGTCACCATAAAAATTATTTCTTTTTTATAATTATATCATACGGATCTTTTGTGGTCATATCCGACATGTTGATCTTTCTGACATTACTTTTGTTTTTCAGAATCAAAACCTACGACTAAATATGATCCGTGTGATCCGAATCCTTGTGGACTTCATGGTACATGCAGAGACGGATTCTGCACATATCCAGAGTGCATCGTAAACGACGATTGCCCAGGAGACAGAGCTTGTATTAACAGAAAATGCACCGATCCATGTGTCAACTCTTGTGGCCTAAACGCTATTTGTACTGGAGTTAGACATTCAGCTGTGTGCTCGTGCCCAGCTGGATACACAGGATCACCTTTTGTACGCTGTGAGCGAATCATCTCGGACAATCCACGAGTCCCTGAATGTGTGTCAGATGACCAGTGTGCCGACAACTCAGCATGCGTAGACTCCCGTTGCGTTCCCGTTTGCGGACCTGCCAATTGTGGCTTAAATGCGCGCTGTTTAGGAAGACAACATCGAGCTCAATGCACTTGTTTGCCTGGTTATGAAGGAGATGCTTACCGGGGTTGTTATTCGGGTAAGTTCACATTTTACAAAAAAAAGTATAGAAAAATTCTTGAAAGATACTAACATTGTATTTTGTTTTAGTTCAATGTCATAGCAACAACGACTGCCCTGACGACGAAAGTTGTGAAAGTGGTTCGTGCATGAAAGTCTGTCTACGAATGCGTTGCGGAACTGAAGCCCACTGCATAGCTCGCGGGCACACCGCATCTTGTGAATGTAACTCTGGGGCACGAGGAAACCCTTACACCGGATGTCGTAGAGATGAATGTACCGTTGACGACGAATGCTCCTCGTGGTTGGCATGCAGAAGAGGCAACTGCGTGGATCCCTGTCCGGGGTCCTGTGCACCGGGAGCGTTATGCACTGTGGTGCGTCACATGCCGGCCTGTGAATGCCCCCGAGGCACTCAAGGAAACCCTAAAATTGAATGTCGTCAAGGTAAGAACAAAACCAGATTTTGTTCAGATAATCTTTGTGTTAATACTATCGAGATAGTGTTATCTCGATCATTAAAAACATTGTAGGTACCTACTTATAAAAAGTAATAACCAAGTATGTAGCATGCAAGTGTGATTATTAACATGAATTCAATGCATTTATGGTAACGAATTTTCCCGTTTCTATCCTCCTTAGTACAATTCGAAGTAGAGTGTGAAAGCGACGCTGACTGCGGACCCCAACTAGCTTGTCTGCAAGGAAGCTGTAGAAACCCATGCGAAGCAACATCTTGCGGCACAAACGCAGTCTGCCGAGTCACAAACACACTGCCGTTCCGCACACTGATCTGCGAATGCCCTAAGCCTTTAATTGGAGACGCATCTGTGCAATGCAAACAGAGTAAGTTCTGCAGTGCTGCTTATTATTGTCAAAGATATTTATTTCCCTTATAGAATGTTACCTTCACTCGAGAACAAATCTTAAATACTATAGTTATAAATATGCGCACTCGATTACACTAAATAGTTAAAGAAACAGATTTATTCTTAATTCATAATTCATAATAATTTTATTCAAAAGATTTTTGTTTACAAAAGGTCTTAAAGGTCTTAACAATGCTATCTTAGTTTTACAAAAATCTGCCTTTTCAGACGTATGAATATTAATAATTAAAATTAAAATAGCCAGTCAGAAAAATAAAAACAAGCTAAACTTACAATAAATTAATAACCAAGACAAATAAAAATAAAATCAAATTACAATTTTTAAGACGTCACATAAATTAAAACATAGGTTAATCATAAATATTATAAAATCAGTCATAATAACATTTTTTAAGCTATTGCATAGCTTCTATCGAGGGCCTTGAGCGCGGGGACCGAATCCAGAAATTCCGTAACGAAAAAAACCTCACGCTCCCCACTCCGACGGGCACGGAGGTGTGGCTTGAAGGCCGTGCATTGTCTAACGTCGTTTCTGTTCGGCAGTCTTCGACACGGTGTTTGTGTGCGTGCAACTAGACGTATTGTCCGACTCTACGAAGCTCGCACGAATCGAGACGATCACCACGCTCAAAAAGTGTAACTTGATAACATCAAAGAAAAAAAAATACTGCATAAATAAAATAAATAAATAATTATAATTGCACAAGTTGATACAAAATGCTATGCAATAGCTTTACCGCGGCAGTCCCCGAGTGCCACACGTCTTTTTTTTTATTAAATTGTTATCTGATTAATTCAGGGTAGACATGACAAAAACTTAGCTAGAACATGGATTAGTTTGTGTGTGCATATTATGTGTTATACAGATTTAGCAACTGCTGTGTATTGACCGTTAAGTGAAACTTTAATAGTTTTATGAGGTTTATTTATTTAATTGATAAGTGGAGATGTACGAATAATTTATAAAGGTACCTACCGACTGCAATGAAATCTTTTATTATAACATTAACGCTCTTTTATTTGATTCGATTATATGATTTGAGTTTCGCCATTTTCGACGAGTCTAACGCACGACAATTGATTTTTATCGTTATCTGAAAAACTACTTAAAAGAACACAGATATCTAGTGTTTGGTTGGCTCTGTACCACCACACCACTCTTTGTCTATTACGTTTTGGTCGACCGATTAAGTGAACCATGCTGAAAGTTAGAATACCTACTGATAAACAATACAAAAAACTTAAAAACTTAATAAATACGAGTGAGCAAAACAATCGGATCGGAGTCAAGAATATTTTTAGTCTGTGGACAAATGCCAGATGGACAAATCGGCATTGCCTATCCGGCGACGACATTCAAACGGCTAATAGTATCTTTATGAAAATATTGAATGAAATCAGCTGTTAATCACATTGTTTATTTGAATAAATATTGTTTACATGATAGAAAAGAAATATTATGAAAAACAATCTGATCTATTTAGTTTACATGTAGGCAACATGTAAACCAAATAGATCAGATCAGTCTATTTCGAAAGGTGCCGGTTGGCAGGACTTAGGTGATCAACATAACATTTAATTAACTTTATCGACTATATTAGCGTTCCTTACATCTTTGATAAGTGGTTAACGTATGGCATACATTTTATAGAAAGTATATAAGTATTCGTTATTTATTCTAATTAAAACCTTCCAAAATATTAGTAGGTATTTAGCAAACACTGAAGACGCAAAACTCTACGAGAGAATCTAGGAGCAATGGTATGTTCACAATAATGATCACTGGTATATTGGAAATCCTATCACGAACCACGATTCAATTTTTTGTTCATACACATATTTTTCTGTATATTATATTTTGACTCTTGTAAATATTGTATGATAAATGAGTTTAGGGTTACTATAATGCACTTATATATTATAGTATACAAACACTGTATTCTTAATAACTTTGTCTGATCACGATGTGATTAGTATTATAACAACAGTTTTCAGAAGTTCAACATTGCCCAGCCATTACTTATTCTATTAATTTTCTCGTTTAGGGGCCGAATGCCAAGCTGACAGTGAGTGTGGCGAAGAAGAGACATGCATTAATAAACGTTGCGTGAGCGCATGCGCGGGTGTGTGCGGTGTCGGCGCCGAGTGCCGCGCTAGTGCGCATCGTGCTCAGTGTTCATGTGTTCCGCCACTGCAAGGCGACCCCAATCTCGCTTGCACACCCGGTAACTACATATCCCCATTAATAATAACATAATATTAAAATCGCTTAAGAAGCCCGATATAAATAAGTACGCAAAACGGATTATTAAACTGAAGATAAGACTCGGCAAACGATTCGACCAATCCTAGTAAAATCCGACCCAAATTATAGGAACAACTACAGTTTTTTTTTCTTCTACATACTACTAGAAGATGGAACAAGCACATGTCCCACCTAATTTACCTATCACATCTCATTGCATCAACTTGAGGCATGAAGATGATAAGCCTCTTGTGCCTGTTCACCGGCACCCATACCCATCAAACCGAAATACAGCTCAGCTGCTTCACGGCAGAAATAGGCATAGTGGCAGTAGGTACCTCCCCGGACGAGCCCCCCACAAAGAATTCTACTACCTTCAAAAACTACTTGCAGCCAAGTTCTGAGAGGCTGTGACTATTGTAGCTAGCTGGAGCATTCTTTCCTTAATATAAACTTACCTTCATGGCTTGTTTCAGCATCGATTGGTAGCGAGTGCACTTCGGACTCGGCATGCGGCGCCGCCGAGGCGTGCGTGTCACGGAGGTGTGTTGCTGCGTGCGCGGCCGCCTGCGGCACGGGCGCCCTGTGCGAAGCTCACACACATCGAGCGACATGCCGCTGCCCGCCAGGCACGGCCGGCGACCCAGCCGTTTACTGCTACACCAGTAAGTACCTTGAACACAATATACTCCATTAAACATGGACTTATAATACCCACTATTAATAATCTTGATTCTTTTGAGCAATTAATACCGAACATCAACTTCAAATTTATAATTTATTTTACAGCTGAATGTGCCTCGGATGACAACTGTCCATTCGACAAGGTCTGCGTCAACGGTTATTGTCAAGATCCGTGTTCCCTTGGAAGCCCATGCGGACGCGATGCTCTCTGCGAAGCAGTCGCACACGTCGCCACCTGCCGCTGTCCAGCGGGCACACAGGGCGACCCACGCCGTGCTTGTATATCTGCCGTTTGCCACTACAACGAGGACTGCGACAACACCCAAATCTGTAATCGCTTGAACCGTGTTTGCCAGGCCGTGTGCTCAGAGAACGCTTGCGCTCCCGGGGCATTGTGTACGGCCCGCGATCATCGCGCAGTTTGCACATGTCCTCCGGGATACTCGGGAGATGCATATGCACGCGGCTGCTCCACCACAATGGATAGCTCGGAGTGCAGCGCGGACGTCGATTGCTCAGCTCCCTTCGCATGTGTCAACGCGCGATGTACCGACCTTTGCGCTAGCGCGCCCTGCGACCCCGGCCTCGTCTGCAACACGGTGGATGTACTTCCGCTAAGAGCAGTGGCTTGCGTGTGTCCGGATGGCGGAAGAGCTGCCCCTGACTCCGGCTGCAGACCGCCACCTAGCGCAGAATGTTCTGTTGATGCGGATTGTGCCCTCTCTCAGACCTGCCGCCGTGGCAGTTGCGTTGAAGCCTGCAGAGGTGATCCCTGTGGACAAAACGCCCTATGTGAATCTGGCGATCACGCTTCGCACTGCACGTGTCCACCTGGATATTCCGGAAACGCAAGAATCGAGTGTAACGCAAGTAAGTAGATCACACGATGACCACATTAAAGAATCATTGAAAACTTATCGATAGATATATGATTTTTATTTCTCTATCATTGCAGTACCTCGTCATACAGCTATCTGGGAATGTTACAACGACGAAGAATGTGGCCCAGAGCGTGCGTGTATGGAGAGAACTTGCGTGAACCCTTGCTTGAATGCATGCGGCGCAGGTGCACTATGCCGCGCTATAGACCACAAGCCACAATGCTCATGTCCGAAGGGATACTCTGGTGTAGCTACATTACGATGTGTTCCTCGTAAGTGTTTTTTATAAAATTGGGATAATAAGTAAGTACGCATGCCATATTGCATTATGTATTAATTCAATTATTTTTTTCAGCATCGGGTGGGTCAGTTATACCAGTAGGCTGCAAGGCGAACTCAGATTGCCCACTCTCACAGGCATGCATAAACGGTGCTTGCGCCGATCCTTGCACATGTGGCTCTAACGCAGAGTGTAGTGTTGTAAGGCATCATCCTGTATGTTTCTGTGAACGTGGATATTCTGGAAACCCTTACACAGGATGTACCAAAGGTATATTTAAATCACATTTCGTTACTTTACTTATCTTTGTAACAACTAGATTGGATGACTCTTTAATTTGTGTATCTGTATTTCAGTTGGCTGCACTTCTGATTCAGAGTGTCTTGATAGTGACACTTGCTACAATGGCGCATGCGTTAACCCATGCGTAGTTGACGCACCATGTGCTATTAGCGCTGAATGTTATGGACAAGGACATAGACCCAACTGCAGATGTCCAGCTGGCACAATCGGAAACCCATTTACAAAATGCCAAGTCGCCGAGTGTGAAATTGACAACGACTGCAACGATGACAGCGTCTGCAATAAAGGCACTTGTAGAAACGCATGTTCTGTTGATGGAGTAAATCCATGTGCACATAATGCAGAATGTTTCCCTCGAAATCACGCTGCTTCCTGCAAGTGCCCTCCTGCTCTTCCTCTTGGAGATCCATCTGTCCAGTGTCAAAGAATAGCCGTTGTCGGTGAACCAGAATGCAATGTCGATAGCGACTGCCCAAGCCGTTACGCTTGTCTTAGAGATGAATGTCGCGAAGCATGCGATGAACTAAAACCATGCCAAAGAAACGCTCGCTGCTCAGTTTCTGATAGCGTACCCTTCCGAACATTGATATGCCGCTGTCCTGAAGGATTTATACCGGAAGATGGCGGTAGTTGTAAACCTGCGCAGCTACCACCGTTGAGTTGTGCCTCAGATCAGGATTGTAATGAGCGAGAATCTTGCATCAACAGAATTTGTCGTAACCCTTGCAATTGTGGAGATAACGCAGAATGTTTCATTCGTGATCATAGACCAGTTTGCTCTTGCCGAGAAGGCTACGACGGAGATCCGTACCGTACATGTCGCATTGTGGGCTGCCGATCCAATTCAGAATGTGAATCACACGAAGCATGCATCAATGGTAATTGCATCAGTCCATGCCTTTTGAACAGCACTTGCGGTCCTAACGCCGAATGTTATGTCGAGAGAAATCAACCATTGTGTCGTTGTCGTCCTGGATTTGAGGGCGATGCCTTTACCAGCTGCAACGCTATAGAATGCAGAACCAATGGAGACTGCCCACAAGATAAACAATGTAAAGCTCATAGATGTATCGACCCTTGTCTTGGCAGTAGCGTATGCGGTCAACGAGCATCTTGCCTAGTAAGAAATCATATAGCTGTTTGTAAATGTGATGAAGGATACACCGGAAGTCCTTACATTGAATGCAAGCCCGAATTTACGGCCGAATGTTACGTTGATGCAGATTGTCCACCGAAATCAGCATGTCTATCAAGCAAATGTGTCAATCCTTGCACAACCTTACGGCCATGTGCCACTCCAGCAAGCTGTGAAGTATCACCAACTCTTCCTGTACGAACAATGTTGTGCACCTGTCCACCAGGATACGTAAGCAATGGCGGAGGCATTTGCCGCCCTACAACGACCTTTGCTGATTCAGTTTGTGAAACGGATAATAATTGCACAACAAATCATGCATGTGTGACATCTGTTTGCAAGAATCCATGCGAATGCGGACCCAATACAGATTGCCAAATCAGAGACCATAAACCAGTATGTGCTTGCCGACCAGGTTTTATAGGAGATGCGCGAATCGGATGCTATGAAATATTATGCCGTTCAGATTTACAATGTTCAGACGATGAGACCTGTGTGAACAACAGATGCATTCCCGCATGCAATGTCGAGCCCAATGTTTGCGCGGAATCTGCAGAATGCTATGGAACAGATCATAGAGCATCTTGTCGCTGCAAAATTGGCACCGTAGGCAATCCTTCCATAGCCTGCACACCAGTTGGGTGCCGCGCAGATACGGACTGTCCAAACGATAAATCCTGTATAAACTCGAAATGTGTTAGCCCGTGTTCCCCGACCACTTGCGACCAGCCGGCCGACTGCCGAGTCCACCTCCATGAAGCACACTGCATATGTCCTCCCGACTTCCGAAGTACCGACGTCGGCTGCGAAGAAATTACCGAACCTCAATGTGCCCACGACGTCGATTGCCCATCCGGCACTGCGTGCCTTAACGCAAAGTGCGTCAATCCCTGCCTTACCACGTCACCGTGTGGCACCAACGCTGAATGCAGGCTCGTTGATACGCTTCCAGTGAGAACCATGATCTGCGAATGCTTACCAGGATATAGAGGAAACGCCCTTTTGGAATGCACACCCAATAAACGTAAGTTGCTTATTACCAACTTACTACCACAGGATGTGTGTAGGTCCTACCTGATAAATGTATTATTATTATTAGCCTAGACTGTCGCACTAAGCAAGGGCCTTCCTTACCACTCTCCACTCTTGCCGGTCTTGTGCAGTTATTGCCAATCAATGACGGCATCCAGGTCGTCACGCCAGCGCTTCCTTGGCCTACCTCTGTGCCGTTTGCCGTCAGTAGAGATCCAGCCAGTCACCAGTTACCATGTTGGCTGACCTCTCCGGGTACAGACGGGTGGCATAATTCTGGACACTCAATCACACAGCATCATGTAGCCCCGTGTAGCCCTAAACTAAGCGGGAACCACATGACTGATATACTACTAATATTCATTTTTGTTGAAATTCGCACATATTAGACATTAAAAATACTCAGACCTGAGACAAATATTTGTCATTGAACATACAAACATTTGCCTTCGCTAGGAATCGATCTTGCAACACATACATACACAAACACAGCATTTTAGACACGGGCCTTTTCCCAGAGGCGCCACAGAGGTCGACTATATGAATTCTAATTGTAATTTCGTGACGGCAGAACCAGGTGCAAAGTGTGTGGACGGGCAAGGGCTGGATAGCCTCGGCGAGTGCGCTCCGTGCCGCGCTGAGGAGGGTCGCGTGGTGGACGGTCGCGGGCGGTGCGTGTGCGACGCGGCGCGTGGGTTCAACGCGCGGGGCGGCGAGTGCGCGCCCGGCGGCTGCCGCGCCGACTCCGACTGCGACGACAGCTCGCGCTGCCTCGCCGGCGTCTGCGTCCACGCCTGCAAGGCCGACCCCTGTGGCACCTTCGCCACCTGCGAGGCCTCCGGACACCGCTCACTCTGCACATGCATCACTGGATACACTGGCAACCCAAGGATACACTGCAACGCGTATCGCACCGACTTCCCCATACCGGACATGCATGTACGCTGACTATCTGTATAGGTAGCAGTCACAACGGATTTATGTCCCTCTAAAGTTAAGCCCAGGAAACTATTCGACCGATTCTAGTACAATCCGACCCAAATCTAGAAACTACTTCGCTACTTGCAGCCAACTTCAGAGGCACATAGATCCGTTGTGATGACTATTGTAGGTACCTGAGTGGCTCCTAGGAGAACATACTTTTCTAGGATCTATATAATTATCCTTCATACAGGCGTGCGCCTGGGACAACCAAATATAATATAAGAACAAATGCACCATATCAAAGTTTTCACATCTCGACAAGCTTTAAATTATGAATAAATAGCCTATTTCCATTTTAGGAGTATCGCGTCCATGAAATATGACATCGAGTGTGATTAGATCGCCCTGAATTAGTACTCTTTCTTAAGCAATGTGTTTCCAGGTACGCTGCAAAGCCGATGGTGTTAGTGTGGGCCTGACCATCAAGAATTTCACCGGAGTACTGTATGTGAAGAGCTACAGTAAAGATGAACGCTGTCGTCTAGCAGTAGATACATCAAGAGACAAAGAGAGTCTTGTCGACTTCACAGTACACTTTGGGGATTGCGGCTTAGTACATGTCAATGTAAGTTTAGGTTATTTAGTAAATGTTTTTACCATTATCTTCCATAATGCAAAATTCTCAACATCATCAACATGCGAGGGTTACATGTTAAACTAGCTTCCGAAAAGTTAGCCTATGTGTTAATTCAGGTCACAATTTATGTTTATTCCAATTTTCATTAAAATCCTTTCAGTATTTTTTACGTGAAAGAGTCATTCATCTATATCTATACTATACATCCATCCTCACAAACTTTCACATTTCTAATATTAGTAGGAAGGATTATATCTTAACCTTACCGGCGTAACCCTCATATAGCTAAAATAGCCACTACACCTGTTCCTATTCCTTTTTTGAAGACCATAACAGATTACGTTCGAGTTTAAAATAACATTTATAAACGTTATGTAATAGAAGTTGTTATTATCATCATCAGCCTATAGCAGTCCACTGCTGGACATCCTCCCCCCCCAGTGAGCACAGTTTCTTCTACTAAAATATGTTTTTCTTTACAGGGACTAGCCAGCTTCGTACTTGTAATGCAGAATCATCCTAAATTAGTGACTTCGAACGCTAAAGCATTCCACATAAAATGTATCTATCAGACCGGTGAGCAAAACGTCACTCTGGCGTTCAACGTGTCCATGTTAACTACAGCCGGCACGATCGCCAACACCGGCCCACCTCCGACCTGCTCGATGCGCATCGTCTCTCGCTCGGGAGACGAAGTCAGCTCTGCTGCGATCGGAGAGAACCTTGTCTTGCAAGTCGATGTCCAGCCTTCTAGTGAGTAAAATAATGTATCTAATTCATCTGAATTGACGGTCTTTGGCGCAGAGGGCGAAGCTCTCCTTGAGACACAGAAAGGTTTGATTCTCGCCGCGGGACAAATGCTTGCATGATCTGCAAGATCCCAAGATAAACCTCGGGTTTGGGTCTATCCATTTACAAAAAAAAAATTATATATGTCGTTTATCAGTCATGTGGCTGCCATAATACAGTGCCGAGTTTGGGGCTACATGATGTTGTACGCATAATTTATTATGTCCAGCATTATTTAAAATTAAACGAAATCGTTTCGTTACTGACTGAAAATGTGACGCACCGTCTAAACCGTTAATCCTAGACAAAAAATTTTTGAGTAATGATTTTTTGGTAGCTGTGGTAGGGTTGCATAAGAGTGCAGAAGATATTTAACTCGGCGTGTATGAATTTGGGAGGGTTTCATCGATCTCGATTATTATTATTATTAGCCTAGGCAGGCCTTTACTCAGCAGAGGAGCAAAGGCCTACCCCGCCACCCTCCACTCTTGCCTTGTGCAAGTTCTTGCCAATTAGTGACGGCATCCAGGTCGTCACGCCAGCGCTCTTTTGGCCTGCCTCTGTGCCATTTGCCATGAGTAGAGATCCAGCCAGTCACCATATTGGCCTATCTCTCCGGGTACATACACCAATCTCAAAACATTATTTTGTATTACAGGTATATACGGCGGCTTCGCACGTAGTTGCATTGCTAAAACAAGTGATTCGAAAACTAACGTAGAGAACGAGTACCGTGTAACAGATGAAGATGGATGTGCCACCGACGCTGCTATATTCGGCGACTGGGAGCGTAGCGAGGACGGAAGTGCTTTGAGGGTGTCCTTCAACGCGTTCAAGTTCCCTAGCAGCGACAACATAAGATTCCAGTGCAACATACGTGTTTGCTTCGGAAAATGCCAACCAGTGAGTTTTTGTAAAACAAATTACTTACCATATTGCTACAATGTGCCGACTTTTTTCTCCTTATGGTTATCTTCAGATATTGTTGTCAGTAAGTAGGTAGTGGGTTAGGTTAGGCAATCGATTTGAGTTTTTTCACATCCAGTGGCTTGAGTGCGAAGAACATACATTACTACAAAGTTTTGCGTTAATAATATTTTTGCATGAAAATGGAGCAGCGCCCCTAGCGGAATGTTTGTAAAACTTAAAAGTTTCCATACAAAAACTTTGTGGTAAGGTATGTTTATCACACTCAAGTCACTGATCGACAGTCGAAGAACATCTCACTGAGCCACCACAGCATCCAGAAACTAACATAAATGTAATTCGCAGGTGAATTGCCACGGAGCCGACGCTTTCGGAAAGCGAAGGAAACGAGAAGCGATATACGATGGCACCATCGAGGGCCAACTGCGGGAGGAGGTGACCGTGGAATCGAATCCGATAGTGACTCTTCAGCGGCGCGACACGTCGCAGGTGGCTCGGCAGCGCGACGGGTGGTCTGAGGGCGCGGGCGGCGCCGCGGCCGGCGGGGAGGTGTGCGTGTCGGCCGCCGGGCTGGCGGTGGCGCTCGCGCTGACGGCGCTGCTGGCGCTAGTGGCGGTGGCGGCCGCCGTCGCCTGCTGGCTCGTGGCGTGGCGACGCGCGCGCCCGCCCCCCGCCCCGCTCCCCCACCCGCCAGACTTCCCCAACCCGCTGTTCCAACGCTGAGCTACCTGCTCCTAGTCCTGCGCCCCGCTCCTCCGCCGGCGCCGGGCGGTGTCGGCTCTTCTTCTCACTCACTCAGCTTTAATCTGTGCGCGCCGCCGGAGGACCGGAGGCGAGGACGCGGCGAGCGCTCGCGTCTACGGCTACACGCTCTAGGCGCACCCCTCGCTCGCGCTCGCAGCGTCCTCTATGTTATGTTAGTAGTATTTTTTTTATATCGTGGAATAGTCGCCTCCTTTAAATTTTGTGATATTCATAATATAAATTTTCGAAATCACCATAATTTTATGTAATATATTAATTATAAGCATGAATAAATAATTTAATAATAATAGCCTGTTTTTCATTGCGTAAGTCAAACAGATAATCAAACAATCGGAAACTCTAAAAACGGAACCCTAACTAATAGCACAGTTGTTTGTTTGTTACGGTTTCACACCTTATCCCAATCACCATGAAATGTCAAATAGGTACACGGTGTCAGGGGCACGGAAAAGGACATAAGATACCTTTTATCCTGAAAAAAGTACTGTTCCCGAGGGATATAGTAATAACTTTTAGACGGATTGGCGCTTCATAGAAATTGTATGGATTTTTATTTTTATTTCCGCGAAATCTTACAATTTGATTTGGAAAGTAAAGTGCTGGGAAATAGATTCGATTGAGACCAATTTTTTTTTTTAACAAATGTCATTTTCTAGACGACATTTTTTCAAAATTCCGAATATGCATTTTTTTTTTCTTCAAAATAAACTTATAGTTTCCTGAGAACAAAACCTTATAATTACAAAATAAAAGGTCCCGCAATGAGGTAAAATTTTGCCCCACCTGCACATTTGCACAAGATGGAGTCAACGTTTAAAAAAATCTTAGTCTTTTATTTTTGTTTAGAACACCTAAATTCAATATAGTAAGCCTAAAAAGAAACAAAGACGTATAGAAAATTATTAAAGGCTAATTAAATGTTCACATAAAAAAAACAAAATAGGAGTTTACTATATATTGTGCTCCGATATAATGTTAAAAGATAAATAAATAATACGGGACATCATCACGTAGCCCCAAACTAAGCATAGCTTATATTATGGAAACCACATGATTGATATAATACACATATTATATTTTTTTTGTAAATACATACATATCATACATAGAAAACACCCAGACCCGAGACAAATATCTACAGAACATGCAAACATTTGTCGGGACAAATGTTTGCATGTTCTGTAGATATTTGCGGGTATAGATACAGCGGGAATCGAACCCGCAACCTTCTGCGTCTCAGGCAGACCTTCACCCACTGCGACACAGAGGCCGTCAAAATCTTAAATATATAGATCTTAAATAGGTTACCTACCTACCTAATATTATTAGACACAATGTTGAACACTATATGATTATATCCCAGGTCTCTTCTAAACTTATTCACCTGTTTCCACTACTGTAGCTTTATCTTCCTACTCCATTAGTTAATTAGGAATTCTTGAACTTGAACTATGGTTGACAAAAGTATCTACTTATTACGTGATAATATGTTTAGCTAGCGGCATCCTCTTATATGTAGTGTAAACAAACAAAATCTCGTGAATGTAGCCGAGCCCCCACCTATAGTAAGTGTTCCGTATACGAATATAATAAAAACAAAGGTTTGTGAAATTAAATGTATTGGAAATGTTTTTACTTTCTTCGCGCCAAAGGAGAATGCCGAGAACCCGTACCAATTGCGTCAAAACCGAACGTATGCCATAAAATTTATTATATTTTATAAATGACATTAACATTTTCTTTAGTTTTACACACCGACTCGATTAATAATCAAGTAAAAAAATATTTTGTTGATTTGGTTTCCGCCGCACGCCGTCATTAGACTTTAACTTACTTTAGAGATTTTTTTTGACTTTAGCCTTGGTACCGAGCGCCATACATCAGTCGGCATTCTCCTTTGATGATCGGATTGAGCCTACATTTGACCTATTTCATTCATTTGACTTTTTTTATCTCTCGAAGTTTCTATTTATCTATCTATAAACTTTAATAAATGTAACAAAAAGGTGGCCTTAATGCTACGAGCATTTCCTATCAGTCGAACCTGTGGTTTGATATTCGATGGTGGTAGGCGTGCTTCATAAATAATAAATCTATATATATAAAAATGAAACCCGTTTTTGTTGGTCACGGCTAGGGCTTGCATTCGAATATTCGAATATTCGAATAATTCGAATATTATTTTTGTTCGAATATTCGAATACTGATATTTCAATATTCGAATATTCGATTTATATTAATAACACCGAAATCGGTACTCAGATGTGCATGAAATGCCACTTAAGAGTTCGCGCGATATATCCATACAAGACTATACAAGTTTACGTCGTCCGTCGTTCGGGTAAACAACATGTCGAACGATCCGATCCAAGCCCAATAACTTTTATTGGGTTCGGAACACGATTCGGATACACTCGGAAGTGTCGCGTAGTGCATTCGCGTAGTTGACGAGACTGTTCTGTCCATTCGTCTCTGTCGTTAACGTGAATGTTTATTTTCATGATTTTGTTAAAATACCAACTAACCTAGATTTATAAGACTGTTTTTAGAGTGACATTACCGAGCCAGTCAAACGAACCCTTTGGTGCTGCTTTGTCCGTCCGTCCGTCCTTGGCGTGGTTTACTTCGGTGTACTTAAGAGATCACCTTGGTTAAGCAACTCATTCAAGCAAGTCATTACTTGGATGGATGACTGTTTAGTGACATTTAGATTTGACCACTTCCGTGCTTCGGAAGGCATGTTAAGATATTGGTCCCGGCTTTTCAGTCGTTAAGCCATGTCTGAGGCCTTCGGGTGGCCTAAAATCTCCGACACTAGAGTTGGCTACTAGCTCATACGAAGAAGAAAATTTTAATTTGTGGTTGATTGTGCGTGTAAATCACCAATGTCTCGTTACGGTGACATACCTTTTTGTAATTTTTTTTAAATTAGTTCATGGAAAAAACGCGTTTAAGAATAAAATAAGTTGATATTTTAAACTTCCTCATGAAAATAACACTCAAATTAACAAAATAAGATGTGATTTTAATAAAATCATAGTGCTTTTCTATTATTCGAATAATATTCGAATAACTCGAATAGTACCCGAAAAAAATTCGAATATTCGAATATGAATATTTTCGAATATTTGAAAGCCCTAGTCACGGCATCACGCGTGAATGGCTGGACCGATTTCACTAATTCTTTTTTTGTTGTATTTGTTATTATTAGGAGAAGGTTCTTACGGAAAAAAATATTAAGAAAATTGCTACGCTAAGGCGCTAGGCGGTACGAAGTTCGCCGGATCAGCTAGTAATAAATAAATATAAAGGACATCTTGCACACTAGGCAGAGCCTGTACTATAGGTATGGTATCTAATATAGGTAGGTAATTAGTTTTTGTATTAGTAGCACCACCGCTCAATTCTTTTAAATATATTCTTTCCATTCATGGTTGTCTGGAAGAAATCGCTTTAAGCGATAAGACCGCCCATTGTACCTATATTACTATATTATTTCTCTTTTTTTGTAAATTTTTGGTTTTTAATTGGTGTTGTGTGCAATAAAGAGTTCATCTATCTATCTATCTATCTATGGGTACCAGAGACTGATAAACATACATATATACTTATAAAACAAACAGACAGGCAATTCTATCATAAAATTACTTACAACTACTTTTTAACATATTATTTTACTATTCAATGATCGAATTACTTGGTACCTAGATGCATGAAGTCACTATTAAATACTAGCTTCCACCAATAACTTCGCTCGCGTGGTCCCCGGATAAAAAGTTGCCTATGTGTTCATTCAGGTGACAAACTACCTATGTATATCCCAGTTACATCCAAATCCGTTCAGTAGTTTTTGCGTGAAAGTGTAACAAACATCCGGATGTATGGACAAACTTTTACGTTCATATTATTAAGTAGGATTTGCGATATGTGCTTATTTTCATATAACCTCTATAAGTTTTTAAATTATATTAAAGCACATCTTATAAAAGCAGATGAGCTAACCAGTGAAAATATCTAATAAAATATTAATGCAAGTTTAATTAGGAACCGTTTATATATTTTGGCACAAACTGAACGCTGAAACGAATCAAATAGGTGCTAATTGGTAGAACAGGAGACATCTATTACAGCTTCCTATACCTACCTACCGTTTACATCGAATCTCATAAGATGGGCTCTTGTCATTCGGAGTCTAAATCGAGTAGTGTGCACAAGATACGAATAAATAGCAATTTATTAGAGGTACTTTGTTTGTGCAAAATGTCGAAACATCTTATAAACTCAAACAAAATACACAAGTCAATGTGGTAAGTACCTAGTAATACCTAATTTTAAAATAAGTAACGTATTCAGAATTTTAGATTTTTATGGAAAAACTATATTTTGCCAAGTAGATAAAATTTATTCAAAGATACCTCTATATCTGGGATAATATTTCCACAATTTCATAAAACATTAATCAATTAAAAACAATAAACTTAAAAAATTACAGAACCAAATAGAAATTACTAAACATTTTTTATATTAAATTCTTTAAGATGTTGGTCCCAGCTTTTTCAATCGCTAAGCCATGAAACTCTGCCACCAGAGCTGGCCACTGACTCATACGAAGAAGAAAAAGGGATGGAAGATTGTAACCTCACTGGAATAATAATATTTATGTCATCTAGTAAAAATATCTAAAAAAATATCGTCATGCTGATTCTGCGATTTAAATTCATCCACTGAGTTAAAGCAACTCCCTCCAACAAAAAAATCCCAATTTGCTTTTAAAAAACGTTAGACTCTCTATTGCCTAGATCTCGGTTGCAAGAGCATTAAAAAGTGATGTAGCTTTATACCGACAGCCATGCTTTAAATATATCATTAAAGTTAGACACACGGGAGCATCAAGAACCTTTATTCTGGCACCAACTCTTGGTATTATAATTTTCCGGACTGGCTCTACCAGAGCTATAATACACAACGTTGAATTCCTCAAGACTTACTTCATCTCTTCAGCTTTTTGCTATTAGTATGTTCAATAGCTTCTAGTTCTGATTCCCAATTCTAGAACTAAATTTGAATTACAATTAGGTATTGATTCTTCTAAATAATTCGAATTCCTTTAACAACATCTATTATTATTCTTTACTATAAGTATACTTGGTTTGCTATAAGAAAACTCTTTCAGGGTTAAGCTCGCCTTTGTTCATAGCTTTTAAGAAAACTTTTACTATATTTATTTTATTGTGTACAATAAAGAATAAATAATATTTTTATAAATGGTCTAAATATGCCATGAAATCATAAAATCTCTTCAAACAGCGATAAAAACTAGAACACTTGACTTAAAAAATGGCTTAGCACTCTTTGTTAAAAAAAACAGAGCCCCTCTACAAAATGTTTCCTACTAATATTAGGTATGGTTCGTGTTGTGAGCAAAATGTGAACATATAAAATGGATGTTTGGTTTTCCTATACGCCGAAAGAAACCTATTGAACGCATTGACCAGAAATAACATATAGGTTACCGAGCACCACGCGAGCGAAGCCGCGTATTTTCTCTTATTTATTTAAATATATAATATGCATGTAGTATGCTTATAATATATGCTCAGCGAGCTATGGAACGAGCTATGCTCGGAGTTTCTCTGAAGGATAGAATCCGCAACGAGACTATCCGACAACTAAAGTTGTCGACATAGCTCAGAGAATTAGTAAGCTGAAGTGGCAGTGGGCTGGCCATATCTGCCGAAGAACCGACAACCGTTGGGGTAAACGAGTTCTTGAGTGGAGACCGCGGCTCGGCAAACGTAGTGTAGGACGTCCTCAGGCCAGGGCTATAGGTTGATGATGATGATGATGATGCATATAAACTTATTTTTACTTTAGTTTTAGATCATACTAAAGACCGTATCAAAATTAGTTGCTTAGTTTTAAAGAGCTTGATAATGGCCTGGACTGCTATAGGCTAATGATGATGATAATGAATCGCACAATCAGACAAACTCAAACTTACAGAACTAGTCATTTGGTAGTTTTACCTGGAAAGATTTCTGGAAGTTTAGAAAATTATAGATTCCGATCTGCTCTTGCGTTTCAACTTAATCGTACAAATTCGTATCTGCGCCTAAAAACAGTGTTTAAATAAATCATATTGAATAGACTTTAGTAGGTAGTTATGGATCTTAGCTTTTCCTTGTTAAGTAAGTATCTAATAAGTTGTCTAATGATTTGTACGATGTTTTACGTTGTTACTGTGGGCACTGAGACAAAACCTACGGGTTTTTACAGTGTACATTGTTAAAAATAGTATTAAGTTTTGAAGAATAAAATACATACATAAATACCTATTTCTTTTTGTAATATCAGTAGTTTTAGCTTACAAGCGCCGCAAAGTCTACTGAAGTAGACTTTGCGGTTTTCATGTAGTATGAATACTACATGGTTTTTGACCAAAAAACTAATTTCCACACCACCATTAGATTCTACCTCATGGTGGTGTGTTTTAGTAGTTGTAGTGTTCTTTATGGAGGGCTCGTCCGGGGAAGTCCTGCCACCATTCCTGCACGCATGCAAAAAAACGTGATCCATGATGCAATGCTTTGCGATAGGTAATGGTTACCACTTAACAACAGGTGAGCCATGTGCTTGCTCCATCTTCAAGAATCATAAAAAAAAGTGTTTGTTTTTGTGTGGTGGCGCGTTCTTTTTTTCGATCGTGGGATTCCCCGTACTCCTTATCCACATGCAATGCACTATTCCAAAATTAATCGCGTACTCCTTCACGTTGTTCTTGATGGACCAGGTGTTGCGAGTTCATCGTGGTGGCAGGAATAAACCCATTCATAAGTGGCACGTTTTTTTATCAACCACGATTAAAAAACTGCACATCAAAATCTAAAAAACCGGCCAAGTGCGATTCGGACTCGATCACGTAGGGTTCCGTACCGTTGTATGGGATATTAATTTTATTCTGGTTTTAATATGTGTTGTTTTAGCGGCAACAGAAATACATAATCTGTGAAAATTTCAACTATATAGCTATCACCGTTCATGAGATACAGCCTGGTGACAGACAGACAAACGGACAGTGGAATCTTAGTAATACCCGTTTTTACCCTTTTGGTGCGGAACCCACCACACCACCACCACCACACCAGCCTATATCAGTCCACTGCTGGACATAGGCCTCCCCTAATAAAGGGGGATATACCCATAATCCCCACGCTGGGCATGCGGGTTGGGGATCGCAGGGCACAGCTTCTCGCACCACCACGTGCGGAACCCAAAAATCACCAATTTTGAAAACTCCTGGAAAACTTGAAAAACTAAGAAAATCAATGTTTATTAGGGGCATTTCATTCTTATAATTGAACCCAGCGATGAATCAGATAAAAATGCAGCCAGGCACATAGAAATTGGATATTTATTTTTATAACTACAAAATTCTGTGAATGAGCAGTTTTCATAGATCGAAAAAAAATAGAGTACGTCCCTTTGATTTTGATTTAAATTCTCTTTCTTCAATATTTTCGCTAATTAATGCAGGGAGTATTGGTCTGGAACACCTGTATAGAAGACTAAGTCTGATATAAACGCAAGCGGAACAGAGGCTTTCATGGCCAACTCCAGTCTTCGCGCAGGTGTGAGGTGAGGCATAGCTACTCTCCCCCCACCTACAAATGTCAAATGCGCCCCACCACTTAGAGTCGCATATTGCTTACCAATTGCCTTGCTGCGATTGACGAACCAGTCAAAGCAGTCGCTCGACCAACAAGCGACACAGCCCGATAACGCGCGCGTGCATCAGTCAGTTCATTCATTTCATTATTCATAGTCGCGCGTCCGTCGTCTGCGACGCACGCGACTCTCAATCACCACGCGATGACCCTGTGACGCGATAGTTATGAGTAAAATTGAAATACCGACGGAAGCCGCCGCGCCCAATAGCGTGGCAATGCACGTGGAACAACATGACGATCGGGACAAAGAAAATTCGAAACTTCTACATGTAAATGCGCCAACGCCGATAATTACACCCTCCGCCGGACCGATGCGCAAAGTCAAGAGTTTCAGCGACACTCATAGGATTCGTGATATCACAGCAGCGTCTGGTGCGGCCTCTGCGAGAAGTCTGCGCCCCTATGAGCACGTGACCCCTTATCCTGAAGGTTCGGAGAGTGGCACAACTCATTATGGAGCTCCGTCAGTTCGATCTCTTGCTTCCATCGGAATGGGATGTACCGATGGACGCAAAATGGTTATCAGAAGGGTACCAACATCACCAACGGAATTGTTTCATCTAGTACGTCCTCCTACGTGAGTACCTCTGCGAATGAAGCTTCCTCCGAGTACCCATTATTCAATTGAACTAACTAGGTGCATCCACACAAAATCTCTTCTCATCGTTGCTTTTATCGGTTTTCTTTCCATATAGTACACAATCGTAGGAAATCTAACGATATTTTAACAAACAATCGAGTTATGAAATGTAGACTTAATCTAGAAAATTGGAATGAGTGTTTTGTAACTACTACAGAGCTAAACATAATGTACTATTCTGTTAGTGTTTTTGTCAAAGATTATAATTTGGTAACTGTACTGTATGATCTTGATCTCCCCTTGAGCTAAATGTAGATATATTTCCAAAATCTTTATTTCGATTATCACTACTTACCTACTTACTATACGTACTTAAAATTTACAATAAACTAGCGAAAGACCCACGATAATGTATACGTTTTGTTTTGTTTTGGATTGGCACACCTATGTAACAGTATTTACAACGCAAGGTCTACACGGTCTTGTATGTATAGGTGTACCCGTAATGTTTTAATGTCTACACGCTATAAAATTAACACCGCTGTATTTTTCACACGATTTACTTAAGCCAGTCTAGTAACGTTATTATAAATATAGCATAACAAGTCGTTCGTCAGTCAAGCCCAAAATAATGAAGATAACCCATAATTAATCAGAAAACTACAGGCCGGTGCCCCAGAAAAGTGCCAAAGTGTCAATAAGCGAAAATCCAAAGGTAGAGCACCAGCAAAGACACCGAATCTCACAAAACTACGAAAAAAAAATTACGAACCGGACAAAATCGCCGACACCCTTAGTTATGAATATTCTGCTAAGCTACACGAATAAGGCCAAATAAATTAATAGTCTTAAAATTTTGATTACTTTAAAACTAAACTAACTTTAACATTAGTCTCACTAACTCAGTTGCACACCGAAATGGTCTGTACCGGACCTTTATTTGCAAACTTTGAAATTTCATCTGTATAAATTCAAAGAACGTCGATTGACAAACTGTCAAAGTTTGCAAAAACAGGACCAGTATTTATAATTTCAGTGGGCAACTGAGTTACTAAATACGGCCTTAACTAAGTATTGTTTATTTAAGGTGCCAGAAATTATCCAAACTCGTCCCAAATAACGTAAAGCGGAATGTCGAGGTGAAGGCCCGTGTACCGACCGATGGCGATGAATTAATATGTTTATTTTGAATATTATATTACTTAGCTATATGCAGTCTTATTAGTTCATTCGTTGTATTGGTTAATAATTATATTTTGTGAATGCCTTCTTTTTCTTCGTATGCGCAAGTGGCTAATTCTGGTGTCGCAGTTTTTAAGCCGCCCGAAGGCTTAACGACTGAAAAAGCCGGGACCAACTGGTTAGCATTTTAACGTGCCTTTCGAAGCATTGAGGCGCTCTGCGGGGTGATCGGCTAACTCTGTTGCAAACAGAAATGATTGGGACCGACTCCTTAGAAGATTATGTTTCAAAGGTATGGGTCGCATGACCTTCAAGGCTGAGCCGATAACGCTGCAACTATCTGTACAATATATCATAGTACTAAGGGTATGACGGACGACGCGAACACCTACGATTGATCGTGTGCCTAAGTCGTGCGGCTTTATCACATATCTACTTGATAATGATAATGAATTCAACGTTTTTTTTATACACCGACATGAATGGAGAGTGGAGTTGAAAAGTTTTATTCCATTGGTTTAAGGATTTTGAGAACCGGCAGACCAGGCTACAAAACATGCAAAATCAAAATTATATCATTCATTTGTGTCGATGAAGTACGCTTAATTTATGCTGCCGTTTTCCCTAAAGTGATGAATAATTTGGAATATCTTGTATACTTTAGGGAAAATGACAAACATATTACAGACAATACATATTGATAAGTATACCAAATGATATGGATCCACATCAACATTGCCTAGCAAGTATACTTGTATCATTAAATGACTTTAAATCAAAAATCTAATGATATTTGAAACGAAAATAGAGTTACGTGAGGTGTTAGGTGTTAACTAGTACAAAGATTTAATATTTTTCCAAAACTTTTTGATACGCGGGCACGTGGATACAGTATTTGTACATTTTCTGCCAACCAATAAGAATCATATTTAATACAGCCTGTGATAAATCAATAATATTTATAAAAATTAATTGCCGTGTGTGTGTCTCGCAAAAGCTCGAAAACGGGTTGAGCGAATTGAATATACATATTTTTTGTTCGCCTTGATTCATGGGTGTTTTAGGAAAAAAAAACATAATAAGTAAAACCTAAAGGAACTTAAAAAAAAAAACAATTGATTAATTTTGTATAGGATTTTTGCTATAAACTCAATTACAATTTTTAATTTAGATTGGGCAATCGAGTCAGTTATAGTACCTACTAGAACAAGATGATGCATATGTTCCGAATTTTAAAATTCTAAAGGTTAAAATCAAAAAATGTTTTAAAGCTCATTGGTTCAACATAACAAGGTACAGTGATCATAACTGACAGAATAAAACGTTGACCAAACAAATTAATGTTTCCTGTTCATTCCTGCGTATGGTTATGATCCGTTCCATCTCAGTGCAAACAGTATTCTTAGGCCTCGGTCATACATTGTGAGTGGTTAGAGCTATACTATTTTAGTACTGGAAACAGTGTAAACATATACATAACGAAGAAGCGCTCGTGGCGTGGCATACTTCGTTGTTCTTAACAGATCACCTTGGTTAAGCAACACTCCGCCCGGTCACTTCTTGGATGGGTGAACGTTTAGTAGCATTTAGATTGGAGCGCTTCCGTGTTTCTGAAGGCACGTTAATATGTTGGTACCGGCTTTTTCAATCGTTACGCCATGTCGGAGGCCTTCAGGCACCCTAAAAACTCCGACAGAGCTGGCCACTAACTCATACGAAGAAGGAAGGAAGGCATAAGTAATAAATATTGTTGGAATCTATCACACAGTCCAAACTAACAAAGCTTGCATTATCGGAACCCAATGACTGATATACTATATACAGGTTGAGGCAAAATTATACCTCATTGAGGGCAACTACCTTGTCTTTTGTGGTTTTGTTCTGTTTTGTCTATGACGCGTAATTTGCCACAACATGGAGTCTATGCATGTCATTCGAACACTTGCCGGGAAATAGGCACTAAGTTCTTATTTCAAATTGATCTTTTATAATGTGTTGGAAGAATGATGGATGATATCACCGATTACTACTTTGCATGAACTTTTTTTACATGAACTCAATGTTATGGCGAATGACTCTTCATAGCATATTTATGAAAAACTTTTTTTATAACTTTTGCGAAATCTTACGATTTGATCTGGTAAGTGTCTTTGGGAAATGTTTTCCTGTTGGAAAATAGAGTCGATTAAGACCAACTTGACTTTTTTTGACAAATTCATTTTCGAGGCTGACTGTAATTTTTATCTAAAATCCGAAAATGCAAATATTATATATTCTTCAAAGTTCTAGTTTCCTAAGAACAGAACCTTCTAACTACAAAATAAATGGTAGCTGCCTTCAATGAGGTAAATTTTGCCCCAGCATCCTGTTAATACATTTTTTGCACATATAGTACATATTAAACACGGAGATTCGAGACAAATATTGCAAATCATACACATATTTATCTCGCGGCGGGAATCGAATCCGGACCGTCTGTATCTCAGGCGGGCCTTCGCCGACTGCATCACAGAAAACACACATCAAATATAAAAACTTTTGAAGAATTAACATAGCGTTTTTGTAATAATTATGGAATTTTTACTTCCAGACATATATATTCAAAATATGATTTAGATTAGAACATAATATACCTAACAGCTAAGTCACTGAGACCCAACCGTACTATGTAGAGGTCTTTGATAGTGTTCTTTGACGGAGGGGAAAGTAAGAATTCGCATATCTAGAGGTGCAGTACTAATAACGGAAGGTCCCTCCAAAGTTCAGCAAACAATTTGACCTGTCCTAGTACAATTCAACTTATACATAGGAACTATATCGCCACTTGCAGCCAACTTCATAGGGCAATGCGCAATGATAAGCGGAACTAGTATAGACTATTGTACTACCTGCGCACACATTGCCTATTTGCAAATTCTATGGGACAGAGTTGATAGCTCAGCTTCATAGCTTCATAAATTAAAAACTCGACGGAAACTACACTAATTTAGGATAAGCCTTTGAGCTACTTGACGTCACTCTAATCTACCTTCATTCATCATTAATCCAAACAACTGTTCCAAGGTTGTGTATGCCTTCTATTTATACGTGCATACAGTATCTAATACCTACTAGTTACTACCCACCTACTTGATACATTAATCTTGGGCATACGGGTTAGGTATCGCAGGGCACTTCTCGTATCGCCGACGCTGCTGCCCGTCGGCGGCCAGGATTTTACTATGCCGGTGTTAGGCTGCGCTACGCCGCAATCAGCCGGCCTCTAGAGCCCCGTTTGTGAGTTAGCAGGGTGCACCACGTGCAGGTGAGGTTGGCTTGGGTTCAATAGATAGGAGTTGGAACTCCTTACACCCCTGGAATCCCTTGCACCCCCTTACACCGCTCCTGATCCAGAGGTTAATAAATAGAACCTCTACTAAAAGAAAATAAAGATGTAATAATGGAATGCCATAGAAGACAATAGAAATGTACGATATATTCAATCGCATGTGGACGCACAAACCGGCAGTGAGCGGAAAAATAAACATGTAGATGATTTCAATCTGTTAATCGGATTTACAGACGGTAGTAGTTTATATGAAGGAATAATGGACAGTTTGTATTAGAAAAACGAATGGCCTTACTTACCTATAAAAATCTGTTAAAATAAACAATGTATTGCCATCCCTCACCGTTGGTTATACTTATTAGGGTTCCGTACAAAAAACCGGAACCTATTACCAAGTCTCCACTATCCGTCTATCTTTTTTTTTATTTAGCACGGGCCAGCTCTTGACCTCGAGGCTTGCGTGGGCAAGGATGATTGAACAGAAAATTGTTCGGATGCTGTATCAGATTTAAGCAGTGACGGCATAAAATTCAAATTTTCTCCTGTATATTCGCCACATTTTGGCGGCCTTTACGAAGCAGCTGTGAAATCAGCGAAATTTCATTTGAAAAGGGTTGCAGGTAACGCTCATTTCCCCTTTGAAGAGCTCAGTACTCTATTTTGCCAAATTGAGGCCATTTTGAATTCGAGACCGTTAGTTCCCATGTCCTCTGATCCGAATGACCTTTACCCACTGACCCCTGGGCACTTCCTAGTAGGGAGACCGCTCACATAACTAATATCTGTCTCTCACCAGGCAGTAAGTACCTCATGAACCGTTATAGCTAGACAGTTGAAATTTTCACATATGATGTATTTCTGTTGCTGCTATAACAAAAAATACTAAAAACATAATAAAATAAATATTTAAGTAGGGTTACCGTACAACGGTACGGAACCCTTCGTGCGCGAGTCCGACTTGCTCATGGCCAGTTTTGCTAACTTTAAGCAATGGTTCAATTTAAGTAACGTTTATAAGTATACATAACATATTAAATTTTGCAAGCTAATTCCCAACTTTTTCACTTTTAAATATTCTTTAATCAAATTTCCTTTAATGTGTACACATTATGTACATTATTCCTGTTTCATCATGTCTGTCATCTTATAAAAAAGTTAACAAGTATCTATATTTAGTGTCATGAATTATCTTGGACAAGTTGAATCTCATTTAAGCGCCTTTTATTATTTTTTATTGTACTGCAAATATTTGTATTTGGTACATTAAATTGTTGATATGCCTTGATAACATTACCTACCGACAAGAAAACTTCGTTAGTAGGTATAAACTACATATTTTCATTTTCTAATTCTAGTGGAATATTTGACTGGCCTAAGCTCACTTGGTAGCTCTGCGGTGTAGATTGCGGGTTAATCGTAAATTTCCATCCAGAAGAGACTTTACAGATATTTTGTTTGTTAATTTAATAATTTGTATTTGTATAGTAAAATTATTATTAATTTGGGATGATACTTAAGGAGTACTAGCGGGCGGATAAAAAGTATATGTTATTCCTGGTCTAGAGCTACATAATATGATAAAAAAAATCAGGATAGGGACACCCTAAACACTTACCCTAAACCTTAAGGCCCTTAAGGCCTTGCAATATATAAGCAAGGCCTTAAGTAATAATATATAAAAATAAATTATAAAAATCTGTCAAAAGATAAACGATGCTTAAACTATTGTCATCTCTTACCGCTGGATATTGACAAACAGTGACAGTAAGCAATGGTTAAATTTTAGTAGCGTTTTTATGTAAGGGGGCTAGCCGCTAGCGGTATAAAATATATTGTCCGACCTTTCTCATACCTACCAAATATATTTCAAAAATCTAGTCGCTTTGGAGGAATGCGACCGCTAACACCGTGACACGAGATTTTTATATACAAGATTACTAGCTTCCGCCCGCGACTTCGCTCGCTTGGTACCGGGATAAAAAGTAGCCTTTGTGTTAATGCAGGTCACAAACTATGTATATTCCAAGTTTTATCCAAATCGGTTCAGTAGTTTTTGCGTGATAGATTAACAATCATTCATCCATCCATCTATATATCCATACTCACAAACTTTCGCATTTATGATATTACTAGGATTATTATTTTCCACGTATCTATTTCTATATATATTTATTATTTATTTTTGACGTTTGTATAAACAGGCCTCCAGATGAAGACACTGCGTCACATGAGAGCGACTGCGAAGAGGAGGAAGATGACACCACTGTCCACCTGAAGCCAAGACGGCCTTTCTGGGCCAACAAGATTCAGTTCGTGTTAGCGTGTGTCGGCTATTCAGTAGGCCTTGGCAACGTGTGGCGTTTTCCTTATCTCTGTTACAAAAGTGGAGGAGGTGAGAACATATTTTTTTTTTACAAACAGCATATAATTTTTAACCGCCTTTAAAAAAGAAGGAGGTTCTCAATTCGTCAGAATCTTTTTTTAGTGTGTTACCCGATTACTCAAAGACGACTGATTTGGTTTTTTTTTATGACAATAATTATCTCAGAGAAATTAAAAAAACTCTTTATGAAAAAAAGAAAAAAAATAAAAAACAAAAAAAAATGAAATTGAAATTTAAAGAACTCTTTATGTATTAACTATAGGCACACCTAGCGATTTGGGTATTTTTCACGGTTCCGTACCAAAGGGTAAAAACGGAACCCTATTACTATGAGTCTATTGTTTCTCTGTCTGTCTATCACCAGGCTGTATCTCATGAACCGTGATAGGTAGAAATTTTCACAGATGATGTATTTCTGTCGCCGCTATAACAACAAATACTAAAAACAAAATAAAACGAATATGTAAGAGGGGCTTCCATACAACAAACGTGATTTTTTTTGCCGGTTTTTACTCGATATTAATAATTCTACAACAGTAGACGCATGAAATATTCGGTATATTTCGTTTGATATTTACTTTAAAAATTAATAATTAAATTAAAATAAAATAAATTAAGGGGGGCTCCCAAACATGTATAGATAATGGGTACGGAACCCTACGTGCGCGAGTTCGACTCGCACTTGGCCGGTTTTTATAGCAAGTCGTAGTACTCTCTTTACGTGCTCTCGGAAAGCACCATTTGGTGAAGTGGAACTGTTGATGAAGACCAAAGCTGGCCACTGGAACTAACTCTATTTCTGAGTTATTAGTATACGTTAGAAATATTCAGATAAGTAGGTATATCAAGTCGGTTATAAATTTTTTTTTAAATATTTACTTGTGTTAAATAACCAATTGGCTCATGATAGTGACAAAAAGATGTCGTGTTAGTCGTGACTATGTCATTAGTGCGCTTTGCTTGGTTGATCTCATAAGTATTTATAATTCTAGTTAGACGCGAATTCACTATTGCCAAACCACGAAACTTAATCACAATGGAAATGGCCATGAGAATATTGACAATTATGTTTTTATCATATCGTTTTAACGCTATTACTCTAATAGAACGAGATTATATAGTAAAAAAAATTGAAATTATTATGATACTTACTGATGAAATTATGATGTGATTTTAATTCTCATTTCGACAGCACAATATCACGAGTTTCATGAAACGTTTTCATGGGAATCTCTGGATGAGACTTGCAATGGACTGGAAGGTGTAATAAAGAGGAAGTTTGTACATACTCGTCACTATCGAATAGTGGATTAAAACAGGCTAAATGATGGAGATATTAGAGTTCTATTAATGGTTAATTTATTCAGGCGTGACAAGATAATTATAAGAAGACAAAATATTTTGTATGAATTCCGCTAAACTTCTCTCACGAAGAGTTCAACATTGGGTTTATTTGAATGCGAATCTGTGGGCGGGACGGTGCACAATTATGCATTTTGTTGAACTCGTCAGCGAAGATATAAATATTTTGTTTAGTTTAATATCTTATTAGAGTGGTAGTTAAAATAATGAATGAATGAATGCTGTGTCCGCCTGTAATTGGTGTCTATATCAGAATGAAAACTTTGTCAGTGTAACTCTACAATGTATTGATATTTAAGCTGTTGGCGTTCCTATTAAACAAAAAATTTAAAAAAAAAAATACTTTTAGAAAGTTAAGCTGCTTTTTATGTGAAGTCACACGAGCGACGAGACATAAAGCAAAATACTATACATAAATAGACCTAAAACCTTTATGGAAGTAGTTAAATTCAAATAAAATGCTCAAATCATTAATATCATTATTATAAGAAACGACTGCATAACCGAATAAGACAAAAACTAAATTTCCTTGAGCCCTTTTAGTGCAAAATGACATTATTAAAATATGCTCTTTTAGGTTAGGATAGGTTAAGATATCAAACTTTATCATCGAACTTACTGTATTTCACAAAAGCTCTCATATATCGATGTACGATACACATCCTACTATCCTACTAATATTATAAACGCGAAAGTTTTTGAGTATGGATATATGTATGGATGACTGGATGAATGTTTGTTACCTACTGAACGGATTTGGATGAAACTTGGAATATACATAGTTTGTGGCCTGGATTAACACATAGGCTATTTTGTATCCCGGTACCACGCGAGCAAAGCCGCGAGCGGAAGCTAGTAATAAAATAATAATATTTAAAACACATTACACCTGTATCAATGTTGAAGGTATTAAAAAACAAGTACACACTAGGTGGTAGATACTGTATAAAATAAGATAACCTAAGATAAATCAGTGAACTACCAGCGGTCATGTCATCGTTCTCCGTGCCTTTAGTAATTACTTTAGGTACTTATATATAATTAACCCATTTTGGAACGTTTGTGCTTTAAATCATCATCGTAGCCAGAATAAAATTAAATATAATCAGAGATGAGGCAGAATCAATATTTTTTTTTTGTTTTGAAAGTGTTCATGTTGACCCACACTTAAGGAAAAAAATCTAAGATTTTATAATATCTAAAAAATATGGACTGTGGCAATGATAGTTTGTGTACAAGTTTTTGATTGGAAAAAAAATTGTAGGTAGGTTTAGGACCTATGAGGTTTTTTCCATAAGCCTCCAGGAAAATAAGGACGAAAGTCCATGACAGTTCATTAGACATATAATCGCACTAAAGAAAATACACAACTAAGTCACTAAAGTACACAAAAAATCGTGATTCAAGAGTTGTTTGTGTCTCCGTACGCTAACCGTGAGTGGTTGACACCGAGGCATCAACGACACGACAAAGCGGTGTGAATTACGGCTGATGTCTACGGTAAACTGACACTGCTATGTCAGTAGTCATATTATCAAGATATCAAATGATTTATTGCTCTCAACAGAATATATATTTAGATGTGAGCCGCTAGTTAGTTGTTTAAAAGGAAATTATGCGTGATAAATAATATTTTAATAGGAATTAATAAATAAACAGGTAAAGTATTCATTAATACTTGAAGTGGAAATGACTAATATATTATGCAAACTTAACGAGTTTAGTTGAAGCAATCAGTCAACTTTACATACACTCGAGAGCAATGAATCCGGGTCACTCAAAGAATCCAAAAAATCTCGGAAAGTAAGAATGCTAGGTTAATGCAATAAATTGTATTTAATAGACAATTTAATACTCCTTAAATGAAAGTATTAAAACTTCTTAGTTATTGTAAAGTTATATCATAAAAAAATCAAATTTGAAAAGGGAACACTGTCGAAGATGGAACTACGAAATTACAGGATTTGTTTTTGCTTTTGTTTGTAATCTGTCATTTATGTTGGTACATAAACCAGGTTGATAGTGCTCAATATTCATTATTCAAGCTGAAATCATGTCGCTTACACTTGAAGAATGCACCAGAATACTTACATTGGTGGAAACCGGCCGGAGTCAGCGCGATACAGCCAGGACTGTCGGTGTGTCGCTGTCAACAGTACAAAGAGCTCTCCGACGTTACGAAGAAACTGGTTCTAACCTACGCAGACCAGGAACGGGCAGAACTAGGTGTACCACAGCACGAGAAGACCGATACTTGGTGAACACCATGCTTCGAAATCGCTTTCTCACAGGAACTGAACTCACAAATCAGTTTCGACGCCTCGGAGGAAGTAACCCAAGTGCATGGACAGTAAGACGTCGGCTTGCTGAATCTAACTTAAAACCCCTTAGACCTGCAAACGGCCCTAAACTGGAGCGTGGCCATCGTATTTCAAGACTAAGATATGCCGAGAACCACGTAAATTGGAGTATTGAAGATTGGTCGAAAGTTATGTTCTCCGACGAATCAAAATTTATGCTCTACAAGCACGATGGAAGACACAGAGTGTATAGAAGACCAGGGGAAAGATTCAAGCAAGCATGCATCGAAGAAAAAGTAGCCTACGGTGGTGGGTCTGTACTTGTGTGGGCCGGAATTTCCTCTGAAAGTCGCACAGAGCTGGTGATCATAGAAAACGGCTCTTTAACTAGCGTAAGATATGTGGAAGAAATCCTCAACGAACACGTTGGTCCATTTATGGTCAATTTGGGTGAGGATGCTATATTTATGCATGACAATGCCCGACCTCATACAGGTAGGATTGTGAATGACTACCTTCAAGAGATGAACATTACTTGTATGGAGTGGCCAGCGCGCAGCCCGGATATCAACCCGATCGAGCATGCTTGGGACGAGCTAGGGAGATGCGTAAAACAACGAAACCCTCCCCCAATCACGCTTCCTGAGCTCAAAATTGCTCTCACAGAGGAATGGGAGAATATTCCCCAAAATCGTATAAGGAACTTGGTGTACAGCATGCCAAACCGCGTAAACGCAGTAATGGAAGCACGAGGAGGTAATACGAAGTATTGAAATTCAAGAAAATCGTCATAAAGTTCAAAAATTTCATGTTTCCTATTTTTGTTTTAAGGAGAGATCAGCAGTTTTTTTTCTTTATGTAATTTTGTGTAAATAAAATTTATGGTGACTCATATTTTTTTAACTTTCATTTAAGGAGTATTAAATTGTCTATTAAATACAATTTATTGCATTAACCTAGCATTCTTACTTTCCGAGATTTTTTGGATTCTTTGAGTGACCCGGATTCATTGCTCTCGAGTGTATTTTAAAAAGGACGAAAACCGAATGAAACTCGTTTCTTGAAATCATTTGAAAGTCATAGGGCCTATCAATTGTATTTAGACGAACTCTGTGGCGCTGTGAGTAAAGGCCCGCCTGGAAGCAGAAGGTTGCGGGTTCGATTCCGGCCGCGAGACAAATGTCTGTATGTTGTGCAAATATTTGTTTCTCGTCTAGGTGGTTTTAGCACAGTATAACAATCATAGAGTAGTCCGACGCCTTTGATCTCGCGGTAAATGCCGACAAGTGACGCGACAGTGAAGGAAAGCAAGGGTTGTCACAAGCAAACGGTATTATATAAATGTTGTGAGCACCATCTTGTGTTTGCAAAAAAGGATGCCATTTTCATATTATTCAACCTGAGAAATTATGAGAATTGGCACACGATTTAAGTCAGTAGGTAGATACCTACTTCCGAAATGTACTTTCAAGCCAGAGTTGACTCATTCAATGCAATACAGCGTAGAAGAATAGCGTCTTTTATGTCCAGAGTTGCTTCATGTCACAATGTTATCATTAGGAGTCTGGCAGAAAGGCTTATACAAACACCTATGTTTAAAAGGGTGGAGATTGCCACTTAATTTAAGTGTGGTATTATGTACAATAAGTATTTATTATTTTAGTTTTAAATTTTTACTGTTCCCCTGTATGCTATGATATGGATCTTGTATCTGAATTAAATGTTATATTATTATTATTATATTATATTATTATTAACCTACATTCCCGAGAAACTTTGGCACTCGAGCCTTGCGACATACCTGCGACATAGAGCTTATGTGAGGTACATACATACACCTACCCATCATTAATGTCCGTAATGTTGAACGATACTTGACGAGATGTACTTGTAAACATACCTAAGTACATTTAATAATGTACAAAAATAATATATTTACCTTTCTTCCGCGTGTTACTTACAGCACACGTCGTATGCACCATTTTCAATACAATTTATTATGTTTATTCAATTTATTATGTAGGTACTCGTAGTTTTATTATCACAACAAAAGTCTAATAAAAAGAACATTCCATGTAAAGCCTGCGGCAATATTTTTTTTTGCTAAATATTTTCATGGCAATCTTATTTCCACGCCATTCTACCATGACAGCTATGCCTAACATTCTAATAATATAAATATATTAGTTTCCTTTTTATCATTTACTAACCCTCCTGATCCTTTTTCGAATTAAGTTAACTCGTATTTTTTGTACATACGATTCCCTAATTTCAAAAAATAATAATAATTCCAAAATACATAAATACATCAAATGGCAAATGCACAAATAGTGCGGCGCCAAAAAAAAAGAAACTTGCTAGCCCTGAAAGTTATGTCCCGAGTTAACTCGGGACCGGCCCTCCCGCGTCTCGCCCCTGTCACCCCGCAAGATTGCCCTGTCTGCCTTCGTCGAACGACTGTATAATTCCAAGGCTGTGGTTTTAGTATGTATATCAGTCATGTGGTTCCCATCATACAAGCTCAGATATAAAAAAAAATACAACCGAATTGAGAACCTCCTCCTTTTTTGAAGTCGGTTTTAAATATATAAACATTTTATTCATAATTATTTACAATTATAGGTCATCATGTGGTCTATGTGATGCTATGTGATACTGGACACTATAATTATTAACTTTTTTAGAAAATGTAAGTTGGAAAATTAGGGAAGTACCTACCTCCCGAGAGACTTTTTTTTAGTTTTGCATGGAACCTCAGATAACAAGTCAGGTATCCTGGCATTTTTATGAAGAACATCACGAATGACAAATGTTATTTTTGTGCTATGAGCAAATGCCTAGGTTAATTACGCAATTCCAGTAGGTCAACTAAGAACTGGATTATACATTATCAGCATGACGACGAAACACTTCAGTAGAATAAATGCAGTTGAAATGAGACCTCCTTTATGAAGTATATCTACTTATAAATTATGTATGCTGTCACTTTGAGGGGTGAAGGGGGTGATGAGAGTGAAGGGAAAGAAGTATAACCAGGATCATAGCAGTGGCATGTATGTGAAAAACATACCTACCTTACTACAACGTTTGCGTTAACAATTATTGTTTTATGAAAATGGAACAGCACCCCTAGGGAGAAGTTTGTATAACCTTGACATCTCCATGCAAAAATATCGTTAACGCAAACTTTGGGTTAAAATCATACCATTACTCATCATTACTAAGGTATGTTCGGTCTCCACCTTACCTCTCCTGGAAATAGGCGAGACTAAGTATATTTTCCTGTATTTATGTTACATCATTTTCACGTTATTAAAATGTTTATTAATTACATAATGAACACTTTATTTGTGTGAAACATAAAACAAAACACAATGACTTTTAAAAATACTACAATGGACGGCGTTATCGCTAAGCCGATTTGAGTAGAGAAAGCGATTATGATCGAAATAACATATGGGATGTTTATTGGTGCTGTACCATATAAACTTTAGGTAATAAATTAATGCTCAGATTCACCTTGCTCTTGAATTTAATAACTAATTTATATTTTCTCTGTTACAGGTGCATTTCTCATTCCTTATTTCATAATACTCCTCGTATGCGGTGTGCCCATGCTCTTCATGGAGCTTGCCATAGGGCAGTACACGGCTCACGGGCCAATAGGAGCTCTATCTCAGATATGTCCGCTTTTTAAAGGTCAGTATTAAAACAATTACTAGTTTTTGCCCGCGGCTTTGCTCACGTTAAAAGTAATATTCCCATTCTTCGGGAACAGTACTTATTTTGAAATTTTATGATGATCGATTGAGTATTTAAAGCATAACATACAAATTACAAACACACTTTCATTATAATATTAAAGTTAGGATTTTATACTTCAACATGATGATGATAATGAAGTTTCAAGATTCAAGTGTTTTTATTTTCTCGTTATTACTTCTAAAATAAAGCTGCACGTTCACCGTTTATATCGAAAGTTATACGATATATATTACAGGTGCGGGTCTGGCGAGCGTGGTGATCTCATTTTTAATGTCCACCTATTACGCAGTGATAATTGCGTGGGCCATCTACTATTTCTTCACATCATTTAAAACTGAGGTTCCATGGGCCAGCTGTTCGAACAGATGGAACACTCAGCAGTGCTGGGTGCCATATCACAATCACACAAAACCTAACGGATCACAAACACCTACCGAGCAATTCTTCGAGTAAGGTTTGGTTTTAAGTTGTAGAAATAACTCTTATAATGTAATGGCAATAATTTTCAAGCGACTGAGGTTTGGTTATTACGGAGTATGCTCAAAGCGGGGCTGAGAATTTTAATCCATCGAAATGATGCGAATTATCGAATCAAAAGTCATAGTAACCTAATCTAATTAGATGTCAGTGCACAGTGAGGTAATGACTCTGATTTGATGTTGACCTAGGGTAAGTTGTATAACTAAAAGGACTAAAAATATTTTATTATACCTACGCTACGTCAAATCGTGGTCACTACTTTGTAAAAGACTAACTAATCTTTAATGAATTACCTGGGCCCTACCACTTATTGCCTATTAGAAAAGTCGAATTATAAAACTGAATAAAATCAAAAGAACCTAGATCAAGTTATTAAAAAGTCTTTTTATATTTTCAGGAAAAAGGTATTGAGCATGAGTGACGGAATTGAATACCCAGGTGTCTTGCGATGGGAGTTGGCAGCTTGCTTGATCTGTGCATGGGTCTTAGTATACTTTGCCCTATGGAAAAGCATAAAATCTTCCGCAAAAGTCCGTTACATTACTACCACCCTGCCTTTTCTACTAATAATCGTTTTTCTCGGACGATCTCTGACACTCGAAGGGGCTGATAAAGGCTTGCGATTTTTCTTCAAACCTGATTGGGAACTACTAAAACAATCTAAGCCATGGGTCAACGCAGCTTCACAAATTTTTAACTCCATCGGCATCGCCTTCGGATCGATGATAATGTTTGCTTCGTATAACCGATTCGACAACAACTTCCTGCACGACACGTTAGCAGTCTCCCTGGTCAATGCTGTCACTAGTTTGATCGTTGGAATATTTACATTTGCTACAATCGGAAACATAGCATTTGAACAAAATACTCCGGTGAAGAACGTTATTGCTGATAGTGAGTACATACTAAAACACACTTTAGTTGAAACTGTTAATTTTATAATGTAACATATAATATGCATATCTGGTATTAGTCTTGCCTACATAGGCCTCACTAAGAACTAAACCTAAATAATATATTTATTTTCAGGCCCAGGATTACTATTCGTAGTTTATCCTCAAGCTATTGCCAAAATGCCAGCCCCTCAGTTATGGGCGGTACTTTTCTTTTTCATGTTTTTGTGTCTCGGACTAAATAGTCAGGTATGGAAACTCGGCGAATTTAATTTACCTGTTAGTACTTAGGTACCTACTAACTGAGAATTTTTTCAATGTTTTCTTTTTTTACTTTACAGTTTGCAATAGTTGAAGTTGTGGTTACATCCATTCAAGATGGTTTCCCCGATATGATAAGGAAAAAGCTTGTATACCATGAGCTATTGGTATTGTGTGTCTGTGCAGTATCGCTAGTATTCGGATTGCCACACATCATTCAAAGCGGCATATTTGTTTTCCAACTGATGGACTACTATGCTGCGTCTTTGAGCATAACTTATCTCGCCTTCTTTGAAGTAGTCGCCATAGCTTGGTTTTATGGTGTAGGGCGTTTGTCCCGAAACATTAAACAGATGACAGGTGAGTTGAGTTGTTACACGGAATTATAACTAAGTAGTACTAACGTACAAGGGAATGCGTGCTTTGAAGTTTGCCTAAGTGTTATCCTTAAAAGTTGTTGTCTCGACACTACACCCTGGAGGGCATTTCTAAGAAAAATATATTAGCACAGATTTTTGTTGATAATAAAACTACTCGAATTGTAATAACCGTGAGTTTCCACTAGTCAATATACAATGTTTCATAAACAGAGTCTAATCAAACTATTCAATCAAGCAGTCGCGCAGCAGTTCAATCAAGCAGTCGTATATACATAGTGAGAACATGCTTCTTGACAGGATAACTTCAAGTTAAAATAAAACGCAGTGGGATATAAAACGAAGTTTGGACAAAATGTATTGATTTATGCTTATGATATAAGTTTATTTGTTATTTTATTGTTGATTAAATAGCTAGGCTAGAATTATCGCTATTTAAAGGTAACCTTGAATTAATTCTACAAGGTACAGTGCACTCGTGTAACTGTGATCATTATTCAAATTTTATTGAATTAAGTATGTACTCGCTTATTCGCTTTGCTTCGTAAAGCAGAAATGATTTCATCACTTTATTCATTAAACAAGCATTCATCAAGCAACAAAAGTAAATGTGATCGCATGGCGTTTGTTGTTATCAGTTACAATTAAAACACCCTATTATTTTATTTAATCTTTGTTTAGTTTTTATTACAGGTAAAAGTCTGAATCTTGCAAACAAACCGATTAATTAAAAAAAACAATGATTTTCAGGTCGGTACCCATCTCTGTACTTCCGATTTTGTTGGCTGGTAGCGTCGCCAGCTCTGCTTCTTGCGCTGTGGGTGGTGTCACTGGTGGACTACATGCCTCCCAGCTATAGAAACTATGACTATCCGTTATGGGCGCAAATTCTTGGCTGGATCATCGCCTCCCTCTCATTATTATGTATACCAGTGTATGCTATAGTTATAGTCGTAAGATCGCCCGGAGAAAATTGGAAAGAGGTGAGTTATCCCACTTCCTACTCATTCCTACCAATATTATAGAGGCGAAAGATTGTGAAATGTGAACATCTGAAATGTTTGTCCCTCCTTCACGAAACTTCCTCCAAACAAACTACTCAACGGATTGAGCTCTACATCATGTAGTTCCAGAATTGGAACGTAGGCCTTTTATCTGGGTACCACGCTAACTATAAATAATTACATTCAGCATGTATTTTTAAATGAATTTGGCGTTAGTAACATGAAGTTCCCTCTATAGTATTAGGACTTCTAATCGGATAACTTCCACGTTGATGGAGATATCACATTTTGTAAACTACCTATCTAGTCTACTTATCAAAGTTTGCGCGAATTATGTCAAACATTTAAGATAATTATTACCTATCCTTGTGTGAATCAAGATAAGCGAAAACTAGTCTAGTTATGAATCAGGAAATCTGAATTGTTAACCAACACATCTAGTTACGGGATGTAAAGGAAAATACTTTTCAATGATTGTAAAGATATTCTAATCATTTTAATATTTTATTTTCCAAAAATCATTCGTCATAGTTTTTCAGTTCCATGACTAATGTAATGTTACAGATAAGATTGTATTTTATGAGTAATTTTTGTTTTCCAGAAATTGCGTAACTCTATACGCCCGACGTCTTTATGCGAATGTGGTATCAACGGCTGTGATATATGCTGCTCCGAGTCTGATCCCTCGGAAGACAAAACTGCAATGAACTAGTCGTGAAAAACCCATTGATTACAACCAATACCCTAGTGAGACAACCAACATGAGTATCTACGACCGATCCAATTATACCTACCTCCCTTTCTTAAGAGTTTCAGAAAACACACTTAAGATAAATCAATAATTAAGTATGCAATTGTTGATAATACAACGCTCTATCTTAATTATCATAAGTGCATTTATAACGATACCTACAGAAGCGCACATGACCCCAAAACAACAATTACGTACCTATCTTAAATTATTTATATACCTACCTTACCTACAACCAACATCTTAGTAAAACTAGTGATCCTAGTGAGAGCGCTTTACGTAATTACTAATTACTTATCTTTACAAGTATTTCAAGCTGTTGCTGAAGCCGTAACTGTGTCAATAGGACAGACAGCACCACTAGGTAGGTACATAAACTGTGCTATTGTGATCCAATAGTACCTACTCTGTTATTATTTGATAACTAAACAGATGTTTCTTAACTTACATTTCTCACGTAAATTGTTCTAGATTTTTTTAAGTACCTAGGTAAGAATATAACGCATTTAAATTGCGATTTGAATGCAATGTGAAAATAATAGATTTTAAAGTAACAAAGTACGTAGCTACCTTTAAGATGACCCAACATCAATGACTAAGTATAATCCATCGAGATAAAGGCTTTAATCTTGTCTTAGTCAGCATTTATCCATTCGTACTTCTGTAACCACTGTGGATTCTTTTCTTTTAGCCAATATTTATAAATACGTAAATAGGTAGATACCTGAATGTTAACTTATATAAAAAAGGGCCCAAATGAAAAGAACCACATAAATGATGAGTTTTAATTCGAATATTATCCCGAAAGAAGATAAAAGTACTCCCAAAGGTCAACAACATTTGTAATTATAAATTTATGTATGTACATCTACCTCTTCTTAGCTAACTAGTTTGGGTTCAGCTGACCGTCTGTAATTATGTATTACTTTTAATTATTTTATATACATTATGCGCTATCAGCAACCAAATTTTTCACTAGAGTTATAAGAACAGGCTTAAATTAGTATCTTCATACAGAATCAAAGAGGTCCGATAACGTGGGAGTGGTGGGAGTTAACTCGCCCACCGCGGGTGACATGACATCCTATGATGGTGGGATGGTAGGTAAAGTAAAGTGGCTACTTAATGCTGGGTAAGTATTTACGTAACTCAAAAACTATACGTCCTATATCAAAATAGAAGTCTGTTATATAATGGGCAAATTAAACTATGCATAAAATAACTGTCTTAAAATGTGCACAACAAACCCTTCCAAGAAATACTCCAATTGGTTTAGCAACACACCCTGATATTTTTCATGCCTCCCATTTTGGAACCCATTTTGGACTTATTAAAAACCGTACCTAAATATAATTTCCCTAATAATATCCAGTTTCTCGCTTTAAAAACATCGGAGATAAGGGGAGTTGAGGGACGAAGTGACGATCTGCGAAAGGCTACTGGTAAATGCGGGATGCGTCGAGCTCGGGGCAGGGCGTAATGGCGCTCGTCAGGGGAGGCCTATGTCCAGCAGTGGACTGCTACAGCCTGAAGTTGATGATGATGATGGGGGTGACGGATGAACGGATAAATTCGCATCCTGGGTTCGTTTCACCTACGAGTATTTCACCAGTTTGGAACATCTAAAAACTATAAAAGATTTAATGGCACAATTAATATCGCATCTATTTGGTTAGGGCATTTTTAGTTTTTACTGACAATAAGTCTCTGCCTAGTATTCGCACCCTAAACTACTACAAGTGTCTGAGGCCATAGTGTCCCAAATCGGTACACCATATTTTAAATCGGTTATTCTGTAAAAAATAAACTATAGTGGCAGTGAGATTTTTTAGCTATAATTGATGAGACAGTCTCCAGGGTTGAAAGGAGATTAAACCAGTATTAAAAATTAAATAAATTAGGCATTAGACTAACATTTCCTATTTTAATGAGTTGATAAATAGACAATGTGATCATAACATAACATTCCATGTTTTTGTAGTAGGTAATTCTTTATATCTTATATTAGTTATACTATAAAGGCGACAGTTTGAATGTAAGCACGTTTTTTTTTTCCTTCACGCCAAATACTTATTGACCTGATATTTTGCAGGCACCACGCGATCGAAGCCGCGGGCGAAAGCTATTTATATATAAGTACACCTTAGTTTAATTATAAATTTCTAATAATGCTTACAATTTAACTATATAATGTTAGCTTTGAATTTGTTGTAAAATATTATAGCATGAGCATAGAAAGAGAGAGGATTAAGTTTATACCGTCCGAAAGCCTGTGTTATGGCTTGAAGACTCGTACGGGGACCGTTAAGCATTGACATGCGACTGAGTACACTCTGAGTGTCGGTTTTTGTGCACAACACAAATCAAAGGGCGTTTGACAAACTTGTTTGCGACGTATCCAAACGCTTTCTAGCAATCAGTAGTAGGTACGCGCAAGCTTGCGGGCGGTGGAGCATTACTATTCATATATTATAGTACCTAGTTATTATTATTATATACTCTACGCTGTGCCATTGAGCATTTAGGTACTGGTGTATTTTATATTTTCGGTATACACTAGTAGTAATAATAATAAATGAAAATCAAAATAAGTTAGCACATACTTGAAACTTTACACTTTGAAAGGTAATTTTTTTTTAATTTAAATTTACACCAATTAGTAACGCGACCAAACAGAGAAGTATTGACCAGAAACTCTGCTTGGCTTATATTTGTTTAAAGTCTTGTTTTTACAAAGTTTATTATTAACTATTACATTGTTTTTGAGGGAGTTGGAGAGAGTTCATCCCAAGCTTTTTTGTCATCTAAATAATCAGAAATTTTATAATAAGCTTTATTACAGAGTTTACGTTTATCAACAGTTTTGAATTTATTTACAGATAAATTAAGAATATCATTTGGGATTTTGTTAATAAATCGTACACATTGCCCTTTAAAAGTTTGATTAACTTTATGGAGCCTTACAGTAGGAACAGCTAGTTTATCTTTATTTCTAGTGTTAACATTATGATTCTCGCTATTTTTCTTAAACAACTTGATATTTTTTCGGACATAGATTAAGTTTTCATATATGTATTGGCATGAAACTGTCATAATATTTATATCTTTAAACATAGTTCTAAGTGATTCTCTGGGGCCCATATTATAAATTGCACGAACAACCCTCTTCTGCAACACAAATATGGTGTTGATATCTGCTGCATTCCCCCACAATAAAATGCCGTACGACATCATGCTGTGGAAGTAGCAAGTAATAAAGCTGGACACTATCACACAGCATCATGTAGCCTAAATCTCTATAATATATTTCTGTGCCCCTAACTAAGCAGAGCCCCATAATACATATGGGAACCACATGACTGATAAACTACTTATATACATATCTTTTGTAAATACTGCAAATAATGCTAACATTTGTCCCGCGGCGGGAATCAAACCCGCAATCTTCTGCGTCTTAAGCGGACCTTCGCCCACTGCGCCACAGAGGCCGTCAAATTTGTAGTAAAATTGTAATTCGGTTAATATAATTACGTGGTAATTAATTTTTATCATCCGCCGTGGTCTGCGTTTCATTCTTTTTCGTTTATTTTCATTTTGCTTTTTTTTTAATAAAAATAAGTCGGGTTTTTTTATTTTTATTTAAAAAAAAAACAAAATGAAATTAAACGAAAGAGAAGTAAATGCTGCCACAACCTTCGACGCTCGCTATGCTTGCCTATCCGGTGTATACTGGCACGTTTGCCAAGCCCGGGGATGCGTGTTTGTGTTGGGTGATTGTAATCGGTGTTTGGCACGTGTTTGGTGTTTGTGGCAAACAGTAAGCATGAGTAGCCGGCTTTTCCATTACAGAAATCAATTACCTAACAACTCAGCATCATACGAGCGTAGTTACCTACATACTCTCTTATTGATCCGAGTGAGCGAAACGATCCAAGATCTCTGGGACAACTAGGGCAATTGGCTTTTCTAAGTTGGTTGGTTGCTGGAATCTGCATTTAGCAGGTCGATTACTAGGTGTGCTTGAAAGATTTTCGGGTAAGTAGAGCTGAGTTGGGTTGTGATATAGATTTCCAAAAGGGAGTAAAAAAAATGTGATGGAAATAATTATTAATGCATTTTTTCACAATGGCTTTGTGTAAAAATTCCAAAATTTTGAAACCTAACCATAAAAGTATAACGTATAATAAATAAGTATAAAAGAAAACGGTTTAGGTTTTCGATTTATACTTTTTATCCTTCCAGGAACTGGTTGAATAACCAATAATTTGGTATTCTATAGACAGTAGTCACCCAAATGTTCACCAGGCCGAATAACATAAAATGATGTGATCTGTCAATGATATTAATATTGATGAAATTTATTTCTTTGTGGATTACATTTTATGATGAAAGAAAAGAATAAATAAAGAATACCCCAGAAAAAAAGTGTATTTGAACAATATTTTGTAAATAAATAGTAGGTATATTATGTTGGAATGGGTCAATAAAGTACCTATGTGTTGTGTATTGAATGTCATTTAGTTAATAAGGAAAGTACAATAAAATAAATAAAATATATTTGGCTTTAAATCCTTAAGTGGTAAACAACAAAAAAAACTCCTTATCATAATATGCAAGCATAATATTATCTTTGAAGAATCTTCAAAACTTTCAAACTTAAAAAAATATTTACATTATCGTATTATTATACATTATCTTTGAAGAATGTTCAAAACTTTCAAACTTAAAAAAATATTTATTCAGTTACAGTTCAGTTACAACCTAAACATAGGAACACCTTGAATCATCAACTTTCTTACTTTACACCAATTCCTATTAATTTTAATTGTGTATGGAATTTATATATATGTACATATTTATGATACCTACATAATTTTATAAATAAGGAAGTTTGAGTCCCAGGTCAGGCAAGTGGGGTTTCTAAATTCTGTCAATGCAGTTTTTCTCTACAACAAAATTTAATGAACGTTTTTTTAAGGTAATTTCTTAATTTTGCTACCAAGTAGGTACAAATAAACAAACAACTGTAATTTTTGGTATCAGCAAATAGCTTTTTTATTTGATAAAACTTGTATGAAAACTAGTGCATAGAGCAGTAAACCACTACCTAACTAATATCATTCAAATTACAAACTACACAATACCCTAGTAACAAGTTATGATTAATTCTAGATAATCTTTTCTATAGATCTCTACATATTTTACTTTAACAAAATCTCAAACAACATTCAAAGTCAACCACTATATATATCTAACTGGAAACTGTCCAAGGTACAGGGTCCTGATTCTTAGGAATAGATAGGATTATCACACTAGTTAGATATGTATATAAATTTAATTATAATAATAAATTTAAGTTTATTGTACATCAGAAATGACAAATACACTATAGTATAGTGTATATATATATATAGTGAGAACTTTTAAAATTCTATGTAAGTAAATATGACAATTCATAAAAATTATAGAAAACTTATTTGAGTCACAAAATATACAAAAATAAACAATAGTTAAGTGCTTAAATCTAATAAGTTAATGACATTAAAAGGTAGCCACCAAAAATAAACAATAGTTGAGTGCTTAAAGTTAGGAAGCAACTCACAGACTCTCAAACTTAGACTGGCCTCGTAGCTCAGTTGGTAGTAACTCTGCCTTCTGAGTTGCAGGTCGCAGATTCGATTCCCGCCCAATGGATAAAAATTTGTGTTTTGAATATGGATTTTTGTTCTGTGTCTGAATGTTTTATTAGTATCTATGTATGTTTATCAGTCTTCGGTACCCATAGTATGGGCTCTGTCTAGTTTGGGATCAGTTGACCGTATGCAAGATGTCCCTTATATTTAATATAAAAAAACTGTAGCGCTGATTTTCAGTGGTGCCACTGTATGTCTATGTGATAATTATGTCTATTCCAGATAATCAGACTCGCTGGGTCATGATTCTCGAATATGAATTAGACAGTTCTTGCGATATATAACCAATGTGGGAATCATCTCTATTCCTGAGAATCGGGCCCCAGACCTATGAACACACTTTTCAGCAGGCTGATTATTAAGTATTTTTAAGGCACTTACAAACAATGTAGAAAAGGTCTTGAAGTAACAAATGCAGAGAACCAAAAATATTATTTCTTCCGTTTTTTGCGACTGGTACAGGCGTCTTCATCTAAATCACTTTCATCATCCTCCTGTTCCACTGTGCAATCTCCTAAAAAAAATTAAGGGAATGATTAAGTATTTACCATCTTAAGATTAGTGCAAACTAGAGGATACCAGGGCTGTGGATTTAAAATTTGCCAATGTAAATTTGTATGTATTTAATGCTAATGGTAATATGATATAAATTGCAAATCTCAGACTGAGATCTTGACATCAAGGTCAAGGGTAGTTCATTACCTACTAAACTAACTGTGATTTAGATTAGGTGGGTAAGTTTAACAGAGAGTATGGGGTTCTCACATCCATCTTCGGAACCCGAGCCAACCTCATCTGCCCCTGGTGCACCCTGGCAAAAGGAGCTATGGAGGCTGACTGTTTGTACATACTGACACTGACATTGCTAAATTCCCTGTCCGCCGATGAAGCAGCGTCGGCAGTGAGAGAAGCTGCTACTATCCCCAAGTCCCCACCACACCACCGTCCACCCACATGCCGGCGTGAGGATTAAGGGCATATCATAATTCACTTGCCCTTACCACACTCTAGGTCGGAGGCGTCACATGTTTTATTTTTCCAGTCCTATGATTTATGCCCCTTATTAAGAGAGGCCCATGTCCAGCAGTGGGCTGATCTAAGTTGGTGTTGTTGTTATTGTTGTAAGGTAGGTAAGCATTCTAAATAATAGACCAACTAAGGTCAAAATTGCTTTACCTGAACCACCAAGATCAATAATCATCTTTGTTAAAGTTGCATTCGCAAGTTCTTTGAAATTTTCGATGGCCCTCACAAAATTGTTGGTATCTACTTCTTTTGTTATGGTTTGTATAATTTTATTATTTTGATAAATCACTAATTTTATATCGGGTAGCATTGTTTTGATCACAGAAATAAGTCTAGTACTAAACACAGTTTTAGAAGTTTAGGTTTTGATTTCTCGCTTGTAGTAAACGTACCATAGAGAAAGAAATTAATCGCCATAGAGAAACTAATGAAGAAGAAAACCATTTTTAGTTATATATGCCAAAAAAATCTACAAAAAATTACGAGAACAACTGTGTTTTTATTATTTTTTTATCTCTAAAACTGACCAAGATATCAAAGTGCAAAGTTAACATTTTCGGTCCAAGCCGCGGACCGAGCGCGATATCGTTGATGACGTCACGGATCCTGCCTCCGCGCGAGTGACTCGGGGACTCGAAGCATTTACCCCTATGTGCCCGTCGCGCGCGGAACTACTTTGTTTATTTTAAATAAGAAACAATAAAAACTACATGAGTTCATAAAATAAATGTTGTATTGTGTCTCAGTGTAAAAATGGGGCCACAAAAACACCCGAAAAGTTGTTTTTTTACGTTCCTAAGGATGCGAAAATCAGAAAAAATGGACAAATGCTATGAGAAGAGCACATCCATTAGGGCCAAAAACAACAGCATATATATTGTTGTGAGGATCATTTCTATGTCAATTGTTCAAATACCATGTGAAATACTAAGTAGTAGGTACTTAACCTTGCCATGTGAAATACTAACTAAGTACCTAAGTAGGTAGGTAGGTAGACTAGGTAGGTACTTGGTTTTTGCTAGTAATATGCTTTTTAGGGTTCCATACCCAAAGGGTAAAAACGGAAACCCTATTACTAAGACTTCGCTGTCCGTCTGTATGTCTGTCTGTCCGTCTATCTGTCACCAAGCCGTATCCCTTGAACCGTGATAGTTAGACAGTTGAAATGTTCACCGATGATGTATTTCGGTTGCCACTTTTTTGCCGTTTTTTTGCTCGATATTAATAACAGCAACAGGTAGACGCTTGAAATACAAATAATGAACATACAAACTCAATTTCGCATTTTTAATATTAGTTAAGATATCGTTGCCCCAACATAATCCTGGTAACAATATATAACAAACAATAACCCGTAACCTTCTGTAACCTTCTGCAACCTTCTGCGTCTCAGGCGGGCTTTTGCTTTCGTTTACCGCGCCACATAGGCCATCATATTTAGTAACTACAATAAGTAATTACGTCATTAAAAACTATCAATAAATACTATCATCATTATGTACACTCAAATGAATAATTATTATTAGGTAATTTTAAGTTGTTTATGATAGTCATAGCTATATTATGTATTTATTTATTTAACCTTACGTCTTTACTACTTGTATTACTACTACTTTAGTTATTATTTATTATAGATAGTAATGTAATATTTTAAGTATATATATATATACACATTTTTATGCAGTTTACGTAAATACATGTTTTAGTCTTTGGCATTATTTTTGTGTGGCAGACATCCGTGCTGTCACAACCACCTAGGTTCCAACGGAAGACCAGCGCTGGGTTTCGCTACTAATGAGTTACCCAGCAGATGCTGAGTTGGACGCCTTTTTGTGACGACCGCCGTGCTTTGTTTGAGTTGAGATACACTATATAAAAATAATCTTTGGTTGACATTTTTTGGTGTGTGTAGGTAGACCACTTGACTTGGTGTGTTGTTCTACAAAACTTTTTTAGTGTGCCTAAGTCTCAAGTTACCTACTTACCTTCTTGCTCCGAGCTTGTTAAACTTTGTATTTATAATATACTTGCTATTTTATGTGTATCCCTTGTGTGTTACCGTCACAAATAAATGTTTTTTTACTTTACTTTACTTTTTACTAAATATGCACAGAATATTTTGTTTATATATTTACTTCAAAAATAAATAATTAAATTAAATTAAAATGAATTAAGGGGGGCTCCCCGATGCATTTATATATTAGTAGGTATGTAGGGTACTCGACTCGCAGTTTATTGAACCATTCCAAGGTTAATGATTTATTTATTTTTATAAAATATTCTGCCACCATCATATCGTGAACTATGGAAAGGTTGTTAGATTGGCCTTTTTTAAATCCTTCTTCCATTTTAGTTCTAAAACAATAATTTACACGATACACTCACTCAATCAGCATTCTTTTAAATTAATAAAAATAACCAGAGCGCACGAGAGCAAACAACTTAGCAGCGAAATGTACTACGGACGCCCGCCGCCGCCGAGCGATGACGTCACGCGCTACTCGCGATCACTAGCGAGATTTAAAAAACCCACGTAAACTTCCCATGCTTATAACTTCGGTAATATTGCACCGATCGATGCGAAATAAAAACTAGAATAATGTGAACGGTCTAGACTTTGATTCTACGTACGTAAAAGTGTAATATTTTAACCTTGTTATCTTCTTCATTAACGCTACAAACCAAAGAGTTTCTCCTTCTCTACTTGTATTGTAGTTTAGTTTTTTTGCTTGTTATTTTTTTTTTTTAGGTCGCAGTTGGTAAATTTAATAATCTGTGGCATTTGTATTTTTTTTTTTTGTAGCCAGTATGAGTTTTGGATAAGGTACGGTTTCTCGCTTCAAGGTACGGTTTTCCAAAATTTATTTTTTGCAATACTGCCTGATTTTTCTTGTCTAATTCTAAGCGGACTATCATGTTGCGGACCAAATTTTATTTAAGAACACCTTGTACTGTACCACTTGAAACAATAAAGAATAGGATTATGATTATGATTATGATTTAGATTTTACTATTAAAATAAATTGTTTGATAGTTTTTATGATATATTTTTATCATTATGTTTTCTTTACCGCAATTGTATTATTCTTGATAGATGTTAAGCTAACTTTGATTCAAAGTAAACGAACGTAAAATCACCCCTACCCAGTGCCGTAAATAGCCTTGTAAACACCCGGTGCAAGCTCCTTTATCTACGCCCCTAACATTTTTACTTTTCGAGACCCTACCACCCATGCGACCATTACCTCTATTAAGCCTGGATACCAAACACAATAGAAAATCTATCTCGCATTCCGGCATATGACGTAAAGATTGACTTCTCAGTTCCTTGTTCCTTACAGAAACATATGCAGCTAACAAAATCGGCGAGTACAGCGAGCCCCGAAATTATTAGTGCACAAAAGAAACACTACAAAGAAAACGGTGGAAATTTCATTTAAAACACAGGTTTTTGCAACAATAGACGTAGAAAACGAAGTCAGCAAGCGGAGCGAACCACGTTTTTTTTATCAAACCTAACTATCGCTGTTGTGTTCTAATTCGTCATTGTTTCAAACATTAAGGATGCGTTTTGACTATTATACACCCTTATTTGTAAACATATTAGTAGCGTAGCTATGTGGCATTAAGAAACAAAAGCTGGCAATTAAAGCCGCGAGTGGAGAGAGCCTTGAAATTTTTCTTGCACATGTGCATACAAGATATGAAAAATAAAACTACAATTTATATCTGAATTTCAAGCAATTATTAGGTTATTTTATAATCAATTCACGAATCAATTAATATTACCATGCATGACCCAAAACTTGGTCTTAAAAAAAATACAATTTATATCTGGATTTCAACCTAATATGAAATTAAAACTTGATCCTAGGTTGGTCATTTCTGCGCCCCCAAAAAAAAAATACTATTTATATCTTGATATCAACCTAATAATTAAAACGGTCTGGTCATTTCTGCGACCCCAGAAAAGAAAACTGCGTTTTATATCTGGTTATCAACCTAATAATTACTGAATACTACCATGTATGATCCAAAACTTGGTCCAGGTCTGGTAATTTCTGCGCCCCCCTAGGGTCTGCACCATTTGCCTGGGCATCGGTGGCACTGCCTCAATCGTACCTTATATCAGATTGATACGAGTATTTCATTATTTGTAAGTATTTAGTAAAGAGATTATCTGAGCATGTTTGCTTAACTTCATAAGTTAAATATAACGGTATTCTAGTTGAATGTAATGGGTCACTTTAACATTACGAAAAGACTACAAACACGCAAATCGGGGCAATATACTCGATCAGGAAAACAAACAGTTTCAATGTTGTAGCAACTTACGACTCAGGGGCCCTGGCAACACTGTCCGTAGTATCTTTAGTAGTCTGTGGTGGATTCTGGTGGATTCATTCATTCTTTTCATTCCATTCCATTTCTCTCTCATTTTCTCATTGTTGTTGTATCTTGTGTTTGTTTTTCTCTCCTAGAAAATGTAATAAACATGGTCAAGTAATATGCGTGAATACGGCAGATTTGGGCCACTTATTGGAGCCATCGATGAAGGAACTTCCAATGTCAAGTTTTTGGTAAGTTCTCTAAAACCATCTATAGACCAATGGAAATAGGGAAGCTCATCTATAAAAATAGTGGAAGGCAAAAAAAACTGTAGCTTCCGCTCGCGGCTTCGCCCGCGTGGTTTTCGGTTATATAAAACCTTTCAGCAGTTCTGACGTGGAAGAGTAACAAACAACATTTTCCATCCAAAAGTCATTCACCACTGCCTACCATCTACCATGCTCCTTCACACAGGCAGGCGCGGCCCGCGGTGGCGGTGGCGGCCTAGGCTGCAGGTTGTGTTCATCACATCTGCAGTACCTACCATTTGATATGAAACCATCTTAAATGTTTTGAAGGCTAACATCATTATGACCATCCCACCAAGAATGAGGAAAAATGATACTTTTTTGACAGAATGGTGGTCAATTTCCCGAAATGTGGTGGAACTTGTGGTGGCAGTCAGTCCCCTTTAGGCTGCATCAGGGCCGCGCCCCTTTGTGAAGTCCTACTTTTACAATGTACAGCAAATGACAATTGAACTTCTATTTGATGGACACTTATCTGATATTATAAATGCGAATGTGAGTTTGTTTGTTACTCTTCCCTAGAATTACGGTTGCAAAATTTTCTGTGTTAAGTGGACTGCCCGCACGGGCCTTATGCAAGCCAAGTTATTAACTGATCATAATGACATGTCGGATACACATTGTCAGGACATAGGGATATCTCATCCAGAAAAAAGTACTGTTACCAAGGTATAGAATAATAATTGAGTGTCAAAAGCTTAATTAGTCCGAGCCATATGCGAAAGCTAGTACCTCCTATAGAGTATTTACTAGGATGCTACTATCATAGATTACCCATTGTTTTTTTAAGGTTTTTGCTGCCAACACATCAGAAGTATTGACATACCATCAGACATCCATCAGACGGTTTAGTCCACAAGAGGGATGGGTTGAACAAGATGCTGTAGAGATTCTAAATGCAGTCTCGGAATGTATTGAGGTAAATATAAAACTTCCCAAAAGCTCCAATAAAAATTGATTTAATATAACCAAAGTTTTTGTTATGATTTTTAATTAAGTCCATGTAAAATAATGTGTTATGGTTGTCAAAGAGCATCGAACATCGTTGGCATACCTACTAGTCCGCCATTCTGAAAAAAACATGTTTCGGCGGCCAGTGATGAAAGGCATGCCAATCGACAGATTAAATGATAACAAACAAAAAGTGTTCAGTGAACAAATCTCCTAAATGATAAGGTTTTTTAATTGTGTTTAAACACAATAAAAAAAATCTGTTCCTGAGCTATGTTCTACCTTACTTTACCTTATTTAATAGGGTTGGTATAATAAATAATAAATAAATAAATAATAAATAAGCCTTTTATTCAGACAGTAACAATTTTTTAAACTAAAAATTATAATTATCTTAAGTGCTATTAGTAAATCATATCTGCCTGCGTGCCTCTTTGGACAAAGGCCTCCTCCAATTGTGACCATTGTTCTCTATCTCTGGCCAATCTGGACCATGTGCCACCTGCTGTGTCCTTTATTTCATCGACCCATCTTCTTGATGGTCTACCTTGCTTCCTTTTATTGTTTCCTGTGAACCAGTACATTATGAGTTTTGACCATTTTTCTCTTCCTCTAATTGTGTGTCCTGTCCATTTCCACTTTAACTTTCTGATAGTTACTGTTGCATCTTTAGTTTTAGTGTGTTTCTTTATATTGGTAATCCTTATTCTATCAGACAGTTTTTTCCCCATCATACTCCTTTCCATGGCGTTTTGACACGTTGCTAGTTTTTTACTTTGGTATTTTGTTGTTGCCCAAGTCTGGCAACCATATGTAAGAACAGGAAGCACACAAGTATTAAATAGTTTTCGTTTGGTGGTCATGTTTATTTCTTTACTTTTCATAATATCTCTCAGGCTCCAGTATTGTCTCCATGCATTCCCTATGCGTCTATCAATTTCTTTTCCAGAAGCATCTTTTGGCGATATTACTTGTCCCAGATAGAGGTATTCGTCTACGTAGTCTATTGTGTTGTTGTTAACGCTGATAGCTTCCTTTTTACCATTAGTCATGGCTTTGGTTTTTTCCGTGTTCATAACTAAACCTACTTTGCGGCTTACTCTGTCTAGGTCATTTAACATTTCTTGAAGTTCTTTGCTAGATGGGGACAGAATTATCAAGTCATCAGCGAATCTTAAATGTGACAAATGCTCACCGTTGATTGACAATCCACATTTTTCCCAATCCAACTGCCGGAAAATTTCTTCTAGTACCGCCGTGAAGAGTTTGGGTGATATAGGATCACCCTGACGTAAACCTCTTTCTATTTTTATTTCCTTGCCTTCTTTTTCAAGTTTTACTCTTGCTTTACTGTTTTTGTAGATATTTCTGAGGATTCTAACGTATTTGTTTTCCACCCCTTGAGTCTTCAGGGCTTGCCATATCGCGTCATGTTCCAGTGAATCGAAGGCTTTGCTGTAATCCACAAAACAACTATAGAAAGTTATGTTGAATTCTTTGCCTTTTTCAAATAATTGCTTCACGACGTGTATGTGATCCAATGTCGAATAGCCGCTCCTGAATCCAGCTTGTTCTCGTGGTTGATTCTCGTCGAGCGTTTTAGTTATTCTGTTAAGAATTACCTTGGCAAACACTTTGTAAATATTAGACATCAAGCTAATAGGTCTGTAGTTATTTATATTGCTTTTGTCTCCTTTCTTGTGCAGCAGTGTTATAGTAGACGTTGTCCACTGGTCTGGTATTGTTTCATTTTCCAGTACTTCATTAAAGAGGTTTGTAAGGATCGGTATTAGAAAGTTTTTATTTGTTTTTAGGAATTCGTTACTTATACCATCTGAACCGGGAGCCTTGTCTTTCTTTTGGGTTTTTACTGCTTTTTCCACTTCTGCTGGTATTATGTCTGGTACTACATCTCCACCGGTTAAATCTACTGTTTGGCTTTGGTTTTTCTTAGCATATAGATCTCTAAAAAATTCTGTAGCTATTGACATAATATCTGGGCGTTTCGTTAAATTTATGTTGTTTTTGTTTTTCATTTTCGGTATCCAATCAGTGTTCTCTTTTAGTTTCTTCATCACTTTTTTTATTCCTCCGGTTTTTTGAATACAGGTTTCCATTAAGTCCAATTTATATTTTTGATGGTCTCTTCTCATGTTATGTTTGATCTTTTTGCTTAATTCTGAAATATTTTTTCTTAAACAATTCGTTTTTCCCTTAGTAGAGATCAATGCGGCTCGAGTTTTAAGCAGTTCTTTGGTTTCGTTAGTTAAACATTTTATAGTGTTGTTCTCTTCCTTTTGTCCACCTGTTCTCTTGCATGTCAGAATATCTTCGAATTTATTGTACTTGTCTTGTGTATTTAGTTGATTGGTAATTTTTATAAAGTTATCTAGCTTTTCTTTCAGTTGCTCAGAACCTTCTTGTGTTTTTGTGTTGTCTTGTTTTGCCTTAAATGGTCTATTTCTATTTGATATGTTGGCCTGAAGTTTGGCTCTAAGCATTCGGTGGTTGCTATTGAAGTTGAGGTTATTTATTACTCTACAATCATTAAAGTCTTTGTATTTGTTGGTTAGGATATAATCTATTTCGTTTCTATGCCGCCCATCAGGAGATACCCATGTCCATCGATTGTTAATTCGGTTTTTGTAAAGACTATTAAGGACTTTAAGATTATTTTCATAACACAGCTGTACAAGTTTTTCGCCGTTCCTTGTTCTTTTGCCCGAACAGTATGCCCCTAAGATAATCTCTTCTCCAGCTTCTCTTTTTCCTGTTCTTGCATTAAAGTCACCCATTACTATTAAGTTACTGTGGGTGTGACTTCTTATTGTTTCAGATAGTTTGTCGTAGAATATGTCAATTTCAGCATTGTTGGACTGTTCGGTTGGGGAATAAACTTGTACAATTGACCATAATTCATTTTTGGGGGGTAGCTTCAGATTGAGAATTACAATTCGTTCTGAGACACCAATGAATTCTTCAATATAGGATCTTAATTCTTTTTTGATCATAAAGCCTGTTCCGTATTGACCTGGTGTGTCTCCTTTGTAATAAAATATAAAGTCACCATGGTCTTCTATGCTTTCTCCCAGACGTCTGACTTCACTCATTCCCACTATTGACCATTTAATGTTTTTCAGTGCTAGGGTCAATTCTGCCAGGCTTTCGTTTGTTCTTAGAGAGAGGGTGTTAAATGTTGAAATGTATATTAAGTCTTTCTTTTCTCGAAAGGGCTTCGGAGATATGTATGTTTGTGCTAGGTGTATAACTGAGTTGTTTGGAGGGTAGTGGTCTTCTTGCCCCACGGTGACCGGCCGGCTTGGGGTGTAATTTTCAAAAGTTTTTTCCAATGTAGTTTTTGTGGTTGTATTAGTTTTAGTCCGATTCCGGGTGCAGGGGGCAGATTCTAGTTTTTTGAGGATAGTGAAGGTGACCTTACACAGTCGACATAGTTGAGCATGTTGGGTCTTCTAATGTCTTTTGCTGTGGTGTTTACCGGTGGGTGGGATGGATTAGTTCTCACAGTGACTTTCTTCGGATTTGAGGAGTTGGGAGAAGGTGACCCCGAATCTTCTCTCATCCTTTTTCCTCCGTTATTATCTTTCGGTTGTATCACTACCAATTTATCATATTTTAGGTAAGCTATGTTCCCTTTCTTCCTCTCTTCTTCAAGTTGTGGCTGCAGCTGCTTTCTCTTTTCTAATGTTTCTTTAGAAAAATCTTCTTGGAAATTTGGATTTATTTTTGAGGATGGCATGCTTTTTCCACAAAGTCGTAAAGGAAACTACGACGGGGCGGTGTTTGTTGCTTACTCTATTCCCAATCCTGTATACATTGTTGATTTCATGGCTATCTAAATACGTTCCTGTTTCTATGACTGTTTCTTTTATGTAGTCTACCAACTCGGTTTCTGTTTTTCCTATCTCTTCAACTCCGAAAAAGACTAAGTTATTTTTTCGTTTGTCTTTTTCGATTGTATTTATTTTTTGTTCTAGTTGGGAAACTTTACTTTTCAGGTTTTTATTCTCTTCCATTAATGTTTTAATTTTTTTGTCAAGTGCCTCCATGACATTCTTTGTGACCGAAGTTGTTATGTTTAATGTTTGTTGATCCAACTTCTCATCAAGTTTTGCCAACAAAAGTTCCATACATTTTTCCATTTTTGTCTAGCTATTTTCAAGTTTTGAGTTGGAAACACTATAACTGTCACTGTCACTCTTGTTAGACGTCAGTCAATGCTGCTGTTATGTTGGTATCTCGAGCTGTTCAATATGGTGGCTGACTCACGATTTTCAGGTTATAATTCCGAACTTTATCTGCAGATAATTTTGCCCAGCTGATCTCCCGTACTGTGTTTATTAGTGGTAAATCGTTCTTGCACTTTATTTTATGAATAGATGCGAAAAACACCGTTACGCCGACACTTTTTACACTGTTATTAATTTATTTTTACGGAGGCTGTTGATCGATATGTTTACTTGACGAACGCCGGAACCGGAGGGTTGGTATAGTAAATAAAATCCATCTAATTATATTTCATGAACACATTTTATTATAGAAATCATCATCATCATCATCATCATCAGCCTTTAGCACGTCCACTGCTGGACATAGGCCTCCCCTAATGAGCGCTATTACGTCCTGTTCTGAGCTCGACGCATCCAGCTTCTACCAGCAGACTTACGCAAATCGTCGCTCCACCTGGCCCGGGGTGTCTTACACAACGTTTGCCGAGCCGCGGTCTCCACTCAAGAACACGAACGGTTGTCGGTTCTTCGTCAGATATGGCCAGCCCACTGCCACTTCAGCTTGCTAATTTATTTGTCAACTTGCGAAGTTATTTCTACCAAACTGCAGAATTTGCCCGAGGTATGTATACTCCGAAACAACTTCTAGAAGGTGTCCATTAACGATCTCTTATCAATTCGGTCACTGACCATGACTTTGATCTTGTCCAAATTCATACCAAGACCATCATTTCGCGAGGCTGATGCTAGGCCGTCGACAATTTGTTGCAGCTCCTCCAGCGACTCCGCCAGTAGGACTATGTCATCAGCGAATCGCAAGTGAGAGATGTGCTCGCTGTTTATGTTTATGCCCATACCTTTCCAGTCCAGCGTCTTAAACATATCCTCCAACGCGCTTGTGAACAGTTTCGGAGATATGACATCTCCTTGTCTCGCTCCGCGATTTGTTCGATAGGCTTAGACTGCTCTTGTACTCGGACACTCATAGTGGCGGCTTCGTACAGACATCTCAACACTTCGATATAATGACATTCCACTTGGCATAGCTGCAAGGATTCCAGGACAGCCTAAGTTTCGACAGAGTCAAAGGCCTTCTCATAGTCCGCAAAAGCCAGACACAGGGGCTGATTATACTCTTCGGACTTTTGTATAATGTGCCTCACTGTGTGAATGTGGTCTGTATTGCCATATCCTCCGCGAAACCCTGCCTGCTCCGGTGGCTGGAACTCGTCGAGTTTTCTGGCGAAACGGTTCGTATTAACCCTTGAGAACAGCTTATAAACGTGGCTCAGCTAGATAGGTCTGTAGTTTTTAAGAAGGGTTTTATCTCCCTTCTTAAAAAACAGAACCACCAAGCTCTCGTTCCACGCCTTAGGAGTTCTCCCACAGTGAACGACGGAGTTGAAGAGGTTCCGCAGCTCCTGCACAACTGGAGCTCCTCCAGCCTTCAGAAGTTCTGAAGTAACACCGTATTTACCGTCTGCAAAACCCCCAGCTTTTCCATTTCTAAGCTGTCTCAGGGCGAGTACGACCTCGTCTTGGCTGATTTCTGGCAGTTCGTTGGTGTAGTGGCGGGTGAGGGTGGCTCTGGAATCGGGAATCGTGGCCGAACGTAAGCCTATAAACTGTAAAAAAAAAATGTTACTTTGGGGGCAAGGAGCATGTGCCGCGTACTGTAGGCCATAAAAGTCCTCTATCTCAGATAATATCACCAGCTTTGACAATATGATTCGGCCATCGTGTGTTGTTAACTTCGTGAGGTGACTCCTGCCAAGCTGCTGAGTGAATACTTTGGACCCTCGGATTTGCTCTATTGCCTCATTGAATGAGGCGTGTGTTGGAGCTCCGAAGGTCGCTCCGTATCATCTTCGCATTATAGCAGTAGATATAACTACTAGTTTGCCACCAGTGGCTTCTTAAAATCGTCATGTACTTCATTCTCTATATCATGTCTGACAATTATTGAATCCAAAAATGCAGCTGGTAACGAAGGCCAGCCCCACCAGCCCGTAGCATACCTTGCTAACAAACGGGGTCCTGGCGACGGGCAATTGCGGCATAGAGACCTGTCTAGCAGTGGACTGATATAGGCTGATGATGATGATGATTTCTATGATAAAATGTGTTCATCACTGGCCGCCGAAACATGTTTTTTTCAAAATGGCGGACTAGGAGGTATGCCAGGCGCCATACAAAAATAAATGTTCGGACCTCTTTATGTAATGTGATTAGATTATTGATGTGATTTGCATATAAAATAATATGGTTTTTTCTAAACCTTTAATCATTTATTCTTATATGTTTTGTTTTTACAGGTGACCGTAGATAATTTAAAGAAACTAGATATCAATCCTGAGGATGTCGTCGGGATTGGTGTTACAAACCAAAGAGAAACTACAATAGTTTGGAATTCTGTTTCTGGACAGCCACTTTATAGTGCCATAGGTAAGGTAAGGTCAGCGCCAAGCGCCAAGACAGAATAGAAAAATTATCAGAATTTTCACTCCGCAAAAACGTTAAAGAAAATAGCTACTTTAGCTGTGACGCAATAAAATGTTATTCAGCTCATACCTAACATTTTATATTCACCTATACCTTGCATCCCTTTCTATACTTAACTCTTATCTCTTCTGGCACGTACTAACCTACGGAGCGAGCCCCGCAGTCGGGGCCCGCCGATGTACTTATAGCTTCGTACCTAAAGTGCGGAGTGAGACTGGTGTGGCGCCTATACATGTTTTCGAAATTGAAACTAAACCTAACAGGAGAAAATCCTAGTGTGGGGTAAATTCTACTTATAATTGTTAGGTGTGGTGTGATGTTATGTACAGTTATGATATCTTACTATGCAAATAAAGTGAAATTTATGTTTGTTCCTCGTTCAAGCTAAAAAAACTACTGAACCGATTAAGCTGCAATTTTGCACATGTTCTAGACCAGAAGGAACATAGATGCTACTTTTTATTCTGATACCCTACAACAACAACACCAGCCTGTTTTAGTCCTCTGCTGGACATAGGCCTCCCCTAGTTTGGGGGATTTTTTGCCAGTTAATTGATTCCAAAACAGGCAGAGCCAGCCTATGGGTACCAGAGACTGTTACATACATATAGATACTTATAAAATACCCAGACAGAATTTGCGACTTGCCGCTTACGCAGAGCCACTACCAATTGAGCTATGAAGTCCTTCATAAATATGCAAGTAATTAAGCAAATTATATAAATTTTTCAGTGTGGTTAGACGTAAGAACTGCTAAAACAGTTGATGAGCTCGTCAAGATAAAGGGGGCGCATTGTGTGAATGCTGTATCTCAAACCAGTGGGCTTCCATTATCTACGTACTTCTCATCTGTGAAGCTCAGATGGCTGTTGAAGAATGTTACTGCTATCAAGGAAGCTGTAGCAAAAGGAGAATGCATGGCAGGCACTGTCGATTCTTGGATAATATGGGTAAGATATTTTAAAAAATAATAACCACAATATCTACATTATCGCACCGAAAACCGGCTGAGCCACAAACAACGTGGGTTCGAGTCCCACTGCTGGCTGGACGAACATTATATAATTCAGTATATACTACAACTAAAAACGTTTATTGTAAGTAGGTCTCTATTTGTTAATTATTATCATTTTATTTTCTTTTGTGCTATTTGTTATAAACAACATATAAATTAAAAGTCATTTTACGGAAGAGCCTAGCTACTCACGACACAGGGAATCCTAGTGTGAGAGCTAGTGCTCACTAATTGCCCTTTTATTTATACAGAAATTAAATTACATATGCTCTTCTTCGTATGAGCTAGTGACCAATTCTTATTATAAGCTTGGTTATTTGGTTAATTAAACGTTTTAAAATCTTTATAATAAACAATAATATATTTTTATATTGCAGAACCTTACAGGCGGTGCTAATGGCGGTATTCACATCACAGATGTAACAAATGCCTCAAGGACACAGCTCATGTCATTGAGAAGTTTGCAATGGGATAAAGGACTGTTGCGTTTTTTCGATATACCCAAAGAAATACTACCAGAGATTAAAAGTTCCTCGGAAATATATGGTTACATAGCAACTGGATCTCTGCTAGGAGTGCCAATAGCTGGAGTTAGTTCCTTTTTTAGCAACTAATTATATTACTAAGTGGTATTTAGACCAGTAAGGCGATCACGAATATTTCAAGCTGACGTATAATAAGCGTTGCAAAAATTTTTCCCAATGACAAAGGGGCCGTTCAAGTATTACGTAAGCCGATTAATTAAAATGTTTAGCCCCCCTCCCCCTTGTCAGCAAATTAAGCAAAGCCAGGCCTCTTTCACTCCGCAGAATAGGTATAAGAATATACCTACGCATCGCCGGCCCTCCTAGCATGGTTCGTTAGTCGGTTGCCGAGTTCTGCGCGGAACGAACGTGTCCTTGAGCAGCCGCGTCATTTTAGTTTGTTTTTGTTAATGTACCTATATTTTTCGCCAAATGAAGGCAAAAAAATACTGCATAGGATTTGGTTGCCTGAATAATAATAAGAAAATGTAATACCAATAGTAGGTACAGAACTGAAAGTTTTTCTACCAAATAATGCGTTGTTTAGATATCGAAGTCTCCCGTATTAACTTAAGTAGGTAGGTACTTAGGAACAAGTTCTATTTGAATGCGGTACCTACCGACATAAATAAACGTAATATTATAATGTAGGTATTTTTTCATAGACAATTTTTGTGCTATTGGTAGGTATCTACTATCTACCTACATAGTGCGGCCTATGCCTAGGCATAGGCAGCACTTAAGTAGGTATTATGATTTAGACCATGTAGACTGAGAGCAATATTAGAAACCCAACCTAGGTACATTTTTATGAATTATGATTTATGAATTATGAAATATAATTTGAGCACAATGACGAAATGAGGTAGGTAGGTAGGTAGGTGCATACATAGCAAACTAACTAATATTATCGTTTTAGCACTCACCTGTAACAAATCAATTTATCAATAAGATTTTCGCGAGACTGCTCTTGCACTAGTTGAGGCCGTTGCTCGCGTCGTATGTAGGTACCTACTTACGGCATTACATTAAAGAGTTTTTAGCATGATGTACCTACCTACCTTCCACACACCAGCCTATATCAGTCCACTGCTGGACATAGGCCTCCCCTAATAAAGGGGGATATGCCCATAATCCCCACGCTGGGCATGCGGGTTGGGGATCGCAGGGCACAGCTTCTCGCACCACCGACGCTGTTGCCCGTCGGTGTCCAGAGGATTTAGCTGTGCCGATGAAGGCTGTGCTATGCCGCAATCAGCCGGTCACCAGAGCCCCGTTCGTTGTTTAGCAGGGTGCACCACGAGCAGGTGAGGTTGGCTTGGGTTCCAAAGATGGAGGTTGGAATCCCGTACACCCCTACTACCTACCTTAAACAGTGATTATTCAGTTTTCGTACCCAAGACACCTAAACACTTAAGTAAGTGTTAAGGACCCAAGTACCTACCTAGTAGGTATGCCTATTTTCTGAGTTCTTAATGCAGCCAGCCAGTTTAAAATAGTTTTCTGATCTAATACTAGGTAGGTAGATATTATTTGAATTATCATTGTTCCTAAAAATAAATAGGTGGCTAGGTAACTGGATAGTAAAATGTTCAGATTTATTATTATTCGTCACAGAATAATTCTTAAGACAACCCTAACGTTACATGTGCCACGTCAGTAGAGATAGAGCTATACGATAGAAAGGGATGCAAGTTGTAGGTTAATATAAATGTTAGGCACTGAGCTCGGTGCGAGCTGAATAGCACTTTATTGCGTAGCAGCTAAAGTCGCTATTTATTTAAATGATTGCGCGGAGTGATGCTTCTGTCCTCTCTGTATTCTGTGGCAAAGCTCGTATAGCAGGATACGTTTAAAATACGACAGGCTGAAATGTTCGTGATCGTCCTAGAGTTAGAGAGCTTGGAATGTACGTTAGGTTGTTGGTCCCGGCGTTTTCAGTCTCGGAGGCCTTTGGGCGGCCTAAACCCTTAGTTCATCATCATCATCAGCAGCCCATAAATGCAGCCATGCTATAAGAGGCCTATGCCTCCCCTAATAAGCGCCATTGCATTGCGCTTTATCGCTAGCTCATGCTAGTGGCTACCTCTGGTAACGATGATAATCTTATGAATGAAAAAGAAAAAGTATCTCATAGTGGTACTTACCTACTATGGGCTTATAGCTGGCATGGTAGAAAAACCTAAATTACCATTTCTATCAGAAAGGTTGGATGAGAAACTTGAATTGAAAAAAAAAATGACGTTTATTTGTATTATAGTGCTTAGGAGATCAACAGGCAGCTTTAGTAGGTCAAGGATGTATGCGATTTGGACAAGTTAAATGCACTTTTGGCACTGGATGCTTCCTTTTATATAACACAGGTATGTACATACTTCACTATACAATATGTCTGTCTAACAGTGTCGTAATTTGGATTTGTCTATAAACAAACATTAATATTTAAACATTGCATACGGGCTTTTAAGAGGTTCTAACCACCCTCTTCAGAACTAAATTTTAACTCACTTGCCCGTAGTGCACCCTGCTAACTAACAAGAAGGCTACAAGCACTACAACTACAAGCGGTACGACAAGCTGCGCCCTACCGCAACTTGCATGACCAGCGTGGGGGCTATGGGTACATCCTCCTTATTAGGGGAGGCCTATGTCTAGCAGTGGACTGATACAGACTGGTGTAGTTGTATTACATAAAGGCGTTATGCTAACTTGCTTTCTACATACAAATATACATACAACATAGCCTATTGTTTTCATTGTTGTAGGTGACTCAATTGTGCATTCACAAAACGGATTATTGACAACGGTGGCATACAAATTAGGGCCTGATGCACCTCCGGTTTATGCTTTAGAAGGATCAGTGGCGGTTGCAGGTAATGTTCATTATATAATTTAGAATTACAGTTTACACTGAAATAAAACCTCAAATGCCTAGAGCTATAGGTCTGTTGACGGTATGTACAAGTTTTATAAAAATTCGTTCAGTAGGTATTTTTGCGTGAGAGAGTAACAAACACCTATACATACCGTCATACCGTTCTATTCATAACGTTCTATAAACCTCGGATAGTTCGGAAATGGCGTTAAAATATCATGTCACCTCTTTTTTAAATGACAGGGACAAGTTTACTTTATCGAGCGTTATAAAATGAAGAATAAGGGGGATTGCTTAAACATAGTTGTGACCTGATTTAACACAGACTACTTTTTATCCGGGTTTTCACGCGAGCATCATCTCTAGTCCTGAGAATCCCTGAGCCCTGCAGTGTGATACAAATGTCTGATACTTTAATGGTAAAATTCCTCTCATGAAATCACACAATTGTCCCCCATCAAAACATCACCTGCCTAAATCAAAAGTGAATATTTTATTTAGGGGACACATTACAGTGGCTGCGAGATGGACTCAAGATAATAGATGACGTGAAAGACACGGAGTCCATAGCTTCCGAAGTGAGCGACGCCGATGAAGGCAACGTTTGTTTCATACCGGCATTCAATGGGTTGTACTCCACATACTGGAGGAAGGACGCAAGAGGGTAAGATTATGGTACCTATTACCAACCAACACAACCAGCCTATACTGAACATAGGCCTCCCAAAATAAGAGAGATATGCCCATAATTCCCACGCTGGGCATGCTGTTTGGGGATCGAAGGGTACAGATTTCCGCACAAACGATGCTGCTGCCCGTCGGCCGTGAGGGAATTTAGATATGCCGCTGTTAGGCTGCGTTATGCCGTAATTAGCCGGCCGCCAAAGCCCCGTTTGTTATACAGCAGGGTGCACCCTAGGCAGGTGACGTTGGCTTCTGTTCCAAAGATGGAGGTTGGAAACCCTTACACCTCCTAATACTCAATATAATACCAATGCAAAAAAAATCGTCAACCACGTATTTTTTGTGAAGGTATGTGAATAGCAGATAGAATCGAAACTGTTAAAAAAAATGTGTCTGGGCAGAAACGCAACGAATTTTGCTAAAGCAAAATCCTTTACCTACTGTTTAGTGGCAGATGGACCCGAGCGCTTTCGTGCTTCGAAAGGCACCATAAGTTTGTTTTGGCGTTTTCAGTCATCGCGTAAATCAAAGGTCTTCGGGCGCGGGCTACCTAAAAGCAGTTCCAGGCCTTAAAATTCTTAAGTCTGTACTGTGATATCTTTCAATAAATAAATAATGCTGGACTGTCACACAGCATCATGTAGCCCCAAATTAAGCAGAACTTGTGTTATGGGAACCATATGACTGATATATTACATATATAATTTTTTTTTTTGTAAATACATACATGTCATACATAGAAAACACCCAGACCAGAGACAAATATCTGCAGAACATGCAAACATTTGTCCCGCAGCGGGAATCGAACCCGCAACCTTCTGCGTCCCAGACGGACCTTCGCCCGCTGCGCCAGAGATCGTCTTATGGTCGGACTTGCTTTATAGTAGTGATTTCGTTTTACAGTATTATGTGCGGGCTGAGCAGTAGAACGCGTCGGCAACACGTAGTGCGGGCGGCGTTGGAGGCGGTGTGCCATCAGACACAGAGCGTGGCCGCGGCGATGGCAGCCGACTGCGCGCCGCTGCGTTGCTTGCTAGCCGACGGCGGAATGGCACAGAACGCGCTGCTCATGCAAATGCAAGCCGATATACTCGGCATTCCATTGGTAAGATTAATTCGATAGATGCTCAACATAACCTACATATATATCATACAACCTGCTATTATTTTCAAGGTGAAAGATTGTAAAAAAGATGTGAGGTTTCAAATATTTGTTCCTCCTTCCACCACCACCACCACACCACACTAGCCTTTATCAGTATCAGTCCATTGCTGGACATAGGCCTCACCTAGTTAAGGGGGATATTAACATAATCCCCACGCTGGGCATGCGGATTGGGGATCGCAGGGCACAACTTCTCGTACCGCTGACGCTGCTGCCCGTCGGTGGCCATGGGAGTAAGCTGTGCCGGTGTTAGGCTGCGCTATGCCGCAATCAGCCGGCTGCCACTGGCTTTCCTCCTTCACGCCTGATTATTTCACGCACACACACACCACCACACACGAGCCTATATCAGTCCACTGCTGGACATAGGCCTCCCCTAATAAAAGGGGGATGTACCCATAATCCCCACGCTGGGCATGCAGGTTGGGGATCGCAGGGCACAGCTTCTCGCACCACCGACGCTGCTGCCCGTCGGTGGCCAGGGGATTTAGATGTGCCGATGTAGGCTGTGCTATGCCGCAATCAGCCGGCCGCCAGAGCCCCGTTCGTTGTTTAGCAGGATGTACCACGTGCAGGTGAGGTTGGCTTGGGTTCCGAAGATGGGGGTTGGAACCCCATACAATGATTATTTAAGAGGGGCCTGGAGCTGCGTTTTCCCATACAAAACTTACTTTCGGTATAACTTTTTATTTACATAATTTATAACATCCAAATTTTGTACATTCAATCTGATGGGATATATAAAGGTTTGAAATTAGTTTTGGTTATAAAACCATTAACCAATTAAAAGATTAAGTGATTTGAAAATTTGCTCGTTTTGCACACAAAAACATGTCATTTTTGGCATGTTAAAACACGTTATAATATACATTCTATTGAAATGAAAATCAATTTCCAACTTCGCCTATGTCCTCTGCTTTACTATAAAAAAATAAAAAATAAAATATCTGCAGCACAAATCAAATTATAACGAAACTAAGGGTTTGTACTGAAAAATAGGCAATTCCACTAACATTGCTTGCACACTCTCTTTCGCACGCGGGGGCGAATAATACAGAGGGGTACGGGGAGCGTGGTAGCCCCTATGTAGTATGTACTTGCTTGCGACATACGTCTGTTAGTGATGTAAAAATGCGTGACGAATGGCGATATCAAATTTAATATTGAATTTTATTTATTTTAATATTGAATATTTATTGATTGTAAAATATCCAACGCTTTATGATCATATCTTATAAGCATTAACGGCGGAAATGCAGACTACTAATTGTATATTTTACGCAATAATAATTATATTATACTATAATTAGAATATTATTTTTAATTTGACAGCTGTCAAACTTAAATCGACCATATCTCGAGAACTACTCATCCTAGACTTGCTTTTACTAGCTCAAATGATTGCTATTGACATGAACTTAATTTTCAATGACAGCTGTCAAACTTAAATCGACCATATCTCGAGAACTACTTATCTTAGACTTGCCTTTACTAGCTCAAATGATTGCTATTGCCATGAACTTAATTTTTGATGACAGCTGTCAAACTTAAATCGACCATATCTCGAGAACTACTTATCTTAGACTTGCCTTTACTAGCTCAAATAATTGCTCTTGACATGAACTTAATTTTTGATGACAGCTGTCAAACTTAAATCGACCATATCTCGAGAACTACTTATCTTAGACTTGCTTTTACTAGCTCAAATGATTGCTATTGCCATGAACTTAATTTTCGATGACAGCTGTCAAACTTAAATCGACCATATCTCGAGAACTACTCATCCTAGACTTGCCGTTACTAGCTCACATGATAGCTATTGATAAGATCTTATTTTTCGATGACAGTTTTGAGTTTGACAGCTGTCATCGAAAATTAAGATTTTATTAGTAGCTATCATTTGAGCTAGTAACGGCAAGACTAGGATGAGTAGTTCTCGAGATATGGCAAATTCAAGTTTGACATATGTCATTGAAAATAAAGATCATGTCAATACCTATCTTTTGAGCAAATAACGGCTAGTCTAGGATGAGTAGTTCCAGAGATATAACCATTTACAGATGAATTTGTAGAATGAGTTTTGAGTGGAGCTTTGAGTTGAGTTTTGAGTTTGAGTTTTAGAGTGACGGTGACGGTGAAAATCCAAAATTATTATTCAAAATAGCTTTGAAGGTCATATTTTTTCTTTTTAACACGTTGACTGCGGGTCTCGGACATAACGCTACGCAGAATACTCTGCGAAGATGCCCTTTGAAAACTGACTGAATAACATTATTTTTCTTTTTAACATGTTGACTGCGGGCCTCAGTCATGACACAACTGATGACTTATGAAAACTGTAACAACATTTTTTCTTTTTAATACGTTTAGTTGTGATAGAATTTTGTAGCAACAATTTACAGAAGTAAGTATAACAAAAAAGTGGCCACGCCGCGGCGCCGCCGGCTGGCCCCGCTGTCAAAAAACAACCTCATTACAACAAAACATAGTATTTAGTACCCCAATAATCATTCATTACATTAGTCACTTCAATAATATTGTTATCAGTCGTGCTCGTGAGACCGCTCGTCCCCTCCGCCTCTTGTGTAGCGCTGTCGCATTCATTTAGCGCCCTGTCTCACTCTAGATGAAATAGCAACAAAACAAAGCGGGTTAGGAGTCATCCGAACGCGAGAGTACGTCGAGCTTCCAGGGGACTCTTAACTGATTGAGTTAAAATATTACCAGGTATAACATATTGGCTACTTTTGACCAGGTACCACATAATAGGTTCAATAGGTTCAATAACCTATTGAGTACTAGCTTTCGCCCGCTGCTTCGCTCGTGAACCTATTGAGTAGTAGCTTGGTACTAGCTTTGAATACGCGCGCCTAATCAGTTTAATAAATAAATAATCCGGACATTTTCACAAAGCATAATTATAACCCTGTATGCAGAGCTTTTGTTGTGGTATGGGACTGATATTATATACTACTTATATCATTTTTTTTGTACTTACATAGAAAACACCCAAACCCGAGACAGATGGGTATTAAATAAATAAATAAGTAATGCGGGACGTAATCACACAGCATCATGTAGCCCCAAACTAAGCAGAGCTTGTATTATGGAAACCACATGATTGTGATACTACATATATAATTTGTTTTGTAAATACATACATATCATACATAGAAAACACCCAGGCCCGAGACAAATATCTGCAGAACATGCAAACATTTGTCCCGCAGCGGGAATCGAACCTGCAACCTACTGCGTCTCAGGCGGACCTTCGCCCGCTGCGCCACAGAGGCCGTCAAAAGCAAGTATTTGCAGATCATACAATCATTTGTCACGAGGCGGGAATCTAACCTGCAACTTTTGCGTCAGGAGGGCTTTCGCCCACTGCGCCACAGAGGTCGTCATAAAATCATATAGGATACATATTTATAGAAATATATTTTTAGATTCGTCCTCTGATGATGGAGAGTACCGCACTGGGAGCTGCGATAGTGGCCGGCCGGGCGCTTAGGGTGTGGCCCACATCCACCCCCAGTCCGCCTGCAGACACCTTCCTACCCTCTATTTCCAGCGAAGGTAAGTCACATCAATAGCCAGGGATCTTTGGGAAAGATACAAGATATTTATTCGCATAAATAAGGGTATGATATTAGGTCTTACGACTAGGTAGGTATTAGAAGTACAGTGCCACAAGTGTGACTTGGCGAGGCAGTGCGCCACTGTGCTTCAAACCAGAAAATGAATTTCTTGAACCATTTTTAATCACTTTCGCAATTTTAAAACCCAAATGATTCACAGATTTATCACAATGTTAACGCCACTGCCAACTTATAAATCAAAAATCAAAATTCAATACGTCAATTTTTTTAAATTTAAATTTATGTTTACATCATTTCATAACGCGACCAGACAGAGAAGAATTGGCAAGAAACTCTGCTTGGCTTATATTTTTTTAGTCTTTTAAAAAACAAAGTTTATTCTTAACTATTACATTGTTTTGAGGGAGCTTGACACTGTCTCCAAGACAGTGTCAAGCTTTTTTGTCATCTAAATAATCAGATATTATAACAGAGATTATGTTTAATAACATTTTTGAATTTATTTACAGATAAATTAATCAGGTCATTTGGAATTTTGTTAAAAAAAGTCCTTGAATGAATGAATGATTGAATAACTTTATGAAGCCTTACTTATGGCACTCTACGTACAGGACGTATTTACCCTTTCAGGGATTGCAAATTTGGTGGGGTAGAATGGGAGTAGAATCACGCCAATTTTACCGCCAAGCAGCATTGCTGTGTTTCAGTTTTAAGGGTGTGGAGTGGCATTGTAATAAATAACGGGTACTTCTGTGTGCGATATGTATATGCAGCGCATCATCATCACCATCACTAAGATGCGATGGATGAACACAAGTGTGATCGGGCTGTGAGGGGTTCCAACCTATCTTCGGAATCCAAGCCAACCGCATCTGCCCTTGTGCACTCTGCTGTATAACAAACGGTATTCTGGCGGTTGCATGATTGCGGAATAGCATAGCCTAACACCGGCACAGCTAAATTCCCTGATCGCCGCCCGCAACTGTCCTGAACAGGCCCTGTAATCCCCGACCCGCATGCTCAGTGTGGAGATTATGGGCATATCTCCTTTTATGAGGGGTGGCCTATCTTCAGCAGTGGACTTATACATACTTATACGTGGCTGGTGTGGTTTGGTGGTGATCATCATCACTCTCCATTATATAAGCATGTATATAAGCTATCTTCATAAACTCTCAGCTAAGAATAATAATTTTCCAGAAAGAGATATACGCCGAGTTCGATGGGAAAAAGCACTTGAAAAATGCATGAATTGGGTTACAGATGACAATGAAGAGAAACAAACTTTGATGTCAGGTAAATTAACTTTACTTAATTATTTTCACAACTATTTTGGCTTATCACAACGCTTTACGCCGTGTCGCTACGGCTACAGACAGATACAGATACGGTGACAGATCAAATATCAAGTTATCTGTGGTTAGGAATAGCATGGTAATCCTAAACATCAAAGGGAAGGACGCCCATTATTCTTAGCGCGTTTATCACCTAACCATTTACGTGAGTTAAGTCCATAATTCTAAATCTGTTCGTCACATTTTTTTTTTTAATATAATATAATAATATATTTTTTTTATTAATCAAGCAATTACATACATACACATTAAAAAATAATAATTCAAACGAGAACAATATTAATTATAATATTGTGATGGCTTGTGGTTGAATAAATTGGCTTGCAGTATCTACACTAAGTGTGAGACTTGTGTTGTAGACACCGCATTCCTTCCATAAATGGCATCGTATAGCCATGTATATATTTTCAATAAAATTACATATTACATTATTTTGAAATTCAATACCAACTCATGCACATCAAATTCTCATAATTTTAATTTAATTTTCCTACCATTACATTCCAGAATGACAAAACAGAATCAATATTTTACATTAGGTAAAACCTGATAAGTATTGTATACATCATTTCAAAAATAACTTCTAATATATAAATACGAGTATGTATAATAATGGGCTTTATAAAATTTAGACATGTAATTACTATAGTAACATAACTTAATACAGTTCATTCTAATTCAATACATAATAAATTTAATCCAAAACATTTCAAGTTAATTTAATTTAAATTTAATCCAATAACAACTTCATCAAAATCAATATAAAATATAATCCAATATTTACTTTTACATCTTAGTACCTATATTGATATTAATGAATTATACATATTTCTATTGAATAATTCTGAGCAGTTGCTCAGTATCATCATAAGAAAGGCTTAGTAGCCAATCCCTCACAGTTTTCTTGCACTCCAACTGATTCATGTTGACCAGACCTTTTATAGATATGTTTGCTCTGTTATACAAAAGTGGACCTAAAAATGTGTGTTGACGTTGAGCAAATACAGTTCTAACAGAAGGTTTGGTCAGCACTCGATCTTTTCGACGTTTGCCAGTTGACAAGTTTCCAGATACATCAACTTTCCTATGTTCTGATAGAATAAGAGCACTAATAAATAGCTTGCGAACTGACAATACCGCACAGTCATTATATAGGTCAGTTGTAGGAAACCTGAAGGGTTTAAACGTTGTAACTTTTAAAACCGCTCTTTGTGCACGTTCCAGTTGCAACATATATGTTGCACAGGCTCCTCCCCAAGCGGGGTTGCAATAAGTAAGGATTGATCTACATAGAGAGTTATATACATCAATAAGTAGGCACCTATCGGCAACATTTCTTAAGTTTTTGAAAATGTATATTAATTTTCGCACTCGACCTGAAAGTATATTGATGTGGTTTCTCCAGTTCAGTTTCTCATCAATTAGGATACCTAAGTATTTTATGTTTTGTACTTGTTCTAAGTCTGGACAGTTACAATTAACATATGCGCAGTGCGAATGCACTTTGATTGTGAGCTTGGGAGTTCTACTGCGGGCGTTTGAAAAAGATAAACACTTAGTTTTGCCTATGTTAAGGGATAATAGGTTATCCTCTAACCATGTGCAGACAATCTTTAGACCGGCTTCCGCATGCAGCCTGGCCTCTTCCCAACTATCACCTTCAAATATAAGTGCGGTATCATCTGCGTATGAGAAAATACGGCCATGATCTAATTTTAAATTGCACAAGTCGTTAACATACATAAGAAAAAGAACAGGGCCCAGCACACTACCCTGTGGAACACCATGGGTGATCGGTAGTTCCTCGCTAAGCATGTTGCCAATTTTAGTTTTCTGTTTTCTGTTTGTCAGATAGCTGGATAGCAACTCAAGTGGTTTGTCCCGGATGCCAATAAGTTCCAATTTTTTAATAAGAATGGGAATGGAAACAGTGTCAAATGCTTTAGCCAAGTCTAGAAAAATACCAATAACCTTTCTTTTTTTATCAATATTATTTGCTATGAAGTCAACAAGTTCTGTCACTGCACTTTCAGTAGAACGCCCCGATCGGAATCCAAACTGAGCAGGTGACAGAATATTGTATGATTCTAGGTACTTTATGAGTCTCTTGTTTATGACTTTTTCAAAAATCTTCGAAATGCTCGTTAAAACAGATATTGGTCTGTAGTTTGTGACACTGTCTCCATTACCCCCTTTATGTACTGGAGTTATTATGGCTGTTTTAAATACTCTTGGAAATACACCAGTGGTCATGCAAACATTGCAAATGTGTGTTATCAATGGGACTAAAATAGGGCTACCAAGTTTTAAAACCTTCGTGGGGATTCCATCGTACCCTGTGGCACAATCGTTCTTTAAAATCCAATAAGAATAGTGTATTTCTATTTCGGTAGTTGCTAACATTCCAATTGAGTTAGATTGTGAAGGTAATTTGTTTATCCAGTTTGCAATGTTTTCAGGGCCACTGTTATTAGATTTGATTTGGGCTGCTAGATCTTTACCAACATTGGCAAAGAACTCGTTTACGAAGTTTACTGATTGTTCGGGACTAGAAGTTAAGTTAATCAATCCACTATTGTTAATCTTAGGTTTAGTTGTAAAGGTTATTTGTCGTATTGTCTCCCAGGTTTTTTTGATATTATTTTTGTGTTTTTGTAGTTCACTCTTTTCATATTCTATTTTAGCTTTCTTTAATAACTTGTTGCAGAAGTTTCTGTACCGCGTGTATGTTAGCTTTAGTACTTGGTTTGTAAGATCCTGTTTTAGCTTGAGGGTCCCGTGTACGTAGACATCTAAGCAGGCCCGGTGAGACCCAAGGCTTAATTATTCGTTGGTTCTGTGGCACTTTAAAAATTCGCGTGCTCACTTTAACAATTTCCATAAGTTTGGAGATTAATATGTTTGCTGTAGCATCAGCATCCCAGAGACTTAAGATTTGTGAGAAATCGGTTATTTTTAGTTGTTCATTAAAAGTAGTCATATTTGTTTTAGACATGGTTTTTTTAGGAGTACCAGTTCTACACAATTTCCCTACACTTAAAAGAGCTGGACAGTGATCTGTTAAATAAGTTTGAAGAATTACAGTCGTGCATACGTTCTTACTTCTTAATATTATATGATCTAAACATTTGTCACCTCTTGTAATTGAGGTGTGAGTGGGTAATAACCCATGGGTTGCCAGCAGTTCCACATAACTAGGAGAAAGCCTATCACTGTTGTCAGGTCCAATATCAATATTTATATCGCCAATAACGGCAACAGTTGGATAGCTTCTAACTGTATGCAGGATAGCATCTAAAGAGTTTAAGAAATTGTCAATGTGTGTGAAAGATGGGGACCTATAAAGTGCGATAATTGCAAAAATATTTTCTATTTTAAGAATAAGACAGTCAGAGTCTTGGAAATTTGGTTCTTCTATTGTACAGTTTAAATGCGATTTGTAGTATATTATTATGCCGCTGTTCTGATTAAAAAGTTTCTTAGTAACTTCCAAGTTATAATTCTGGAGTTGAGGTACAGGTTTAAGTTCATTAACCCAGCATTCTGTTAGAATCATTATGTCACAATTAAATTCCAGTCTAGCGATGAGAAGTTCAAAAGCACTAAAATTCTTGTAGATACTTCGGATGTTTTGAGTAAGGATGTTAATTGTTTTATTCGAAATGTCAATAAGTGACTTACAGCGTTCTGGGTCGCAATTATGAACATTTGCTACTGCAAGATCATCAATTTGGTTACAAATAATTGTTTCGAATTGTTTATTGGTGTCATCCATAATCAGAGATAATTTTGTTTTGGAATCTGAATATGAGATTTCTCAACACATTCCATAGGTAGTTAATTAGAAGGAGTAGTTGGTATTCTGTTGTTTCTTTGAGTGGGAGAGGGAGTGTTATGTACAAACGTGTGTATGTGGTTATTATAAATTTAGAGTAACTTAATCTAGATAGAAGAATCGAATAGATTCCAATTGTTAAAGAATTAGTAGTTAGTCACTTCATTTGCTTCAGTTCTTCAAGCTGCAACTCACTAGTAATTAGAATCGGCTGCGAGCCCTCTGCTTTTCTGACAAATATCTTGCCGTTGGTGCACCAACAGTATCTGAACCCGCTGGTTTTTGCAATCTCTCTGGCAAGGAAGTAGATCCGTTTGGCTTTAGGGGTAAGGAAGTCGGAAATGTATATAGGTATCTTCTTGCCTTCTAGTCCTATAGCCGTAGTGCTGATTTTATCACCTACGTGATGGTAATTGTATTCTTTAACCGCCTTTAGAATATTGTGTTTCTTCATTGGTGTAGTCACATCCATAACAATAGGTCTATCGCCATTAGGCTTCCCCTTGATTCTATAGATATTTCTGATGAAGCCCCTCTCTACCTCCAGTTTCAGTTTATTATGTAGATTATCCATTATACTCAGCAGGTCACTCTTTGTTTCGTTTTGTTTAGTAGGAATCCCTCTTATTTCAATGCTAGTGCTTCTGGCATTCCTTTCCAATTCCTCTATTTTGTCTTCCAATTTCTCTAATTGGCAGTTCTTTTCTTCTCGCAGTTTTTCCAGACTATTAACTCTTATCTTAAGTTCTTCGTAATTTTTAGACACAAACTCTAAGGTTTTTTCAATATCGGCATTAGTTTTTTGTATTACTTTAATTTCAGATTTTATTTCTTTAACATCAGAAACAAGATTTGAGAGGATTGATTCCTGCTCACACTTCCAAGCAGTGAGCATGTCCATTATCTCGCTTTGATTCTCTTCATCTTTTGCAGGTGTGTTGGCCGTTCGCGGTCGTTTATCTGCTCGTTTACGAGGTGTAGGCGACGTTGTTGAAGTGTTACCGATAGATGACGGTTTGGGTGGGGTCCGTTAAGTACTCATAGTAATTATTCTCTAAGTTTATCTTCTAGTATAGGTACCAGAATAGCAAGCGTGAGGGTGTGGTGTAGTTAGTAGGTACGTCCTTAAAACAGGCAAAATCTTTAAGTAGTACGCAATCAGGAGTACTAGGAGTGCAAAAGTGCCGTAGAGCTTTATTCGCAAATGGAGCGTGCACGGGGGCGCGGGCTGTTCGGCAGCGGTGTAAAGCGAATATAGCAGTAGGTAAACAATCACAAGTCCTAGGAGTGCAGAAATGCCATAGAATTTGTCGGCTAGTGGAGCGTGCGCGGGGGCACGGGCGGGTTGGCAGCGGGGCAAAGCGAGTATATTGACAACGTTGAGCATACACTCACAAGTCCTAGGAGTGCAAAAGAGCCATAAAGCATGCGTTGGGCCGTGCGCGGGAGCGGGGCAGGGCAGCGGCAGGGCGGAGTTTGTCCGTAGCGCAAAGCACGAAGTACCAGGAGACAAGAAGTCGCACAGTGCTAAACACAGCTTGCCGCACACTAGCAGAGTGCAACGGTTCGGGGTGCGTGGGGCCGCCGCGACCGGTTATTTCGAAGAGTAAGCTATCTAATGAAGGTGGGTCTCTCGCACGCACGGCGATGCGGCGATGACGTCACTGATAAAGTAGTTCAGCAGGTAGGAGCACAGTTTGCGTGAGTCATTCACTCGCGCGCACGCACGCACACTGATATTATTGTAGTACTGGTAGTAGTAGTAAAGACTCACACAGCGATCATGACGGTCCGGATGCCCCGCTCAACCTCTTGGCTTGTTATGCAGTCCTATTTTTTGTAGATGATTTTTTTGGCCGAAATAGTATTAAATTTCAAAATAAATACGATAAGGAATTCACTTTAAACACGTCTGAGCTCCTCAGAGGTCCGGGAGGAAGGGACATTGTATTGATGTTTAACGGACCACCCTGACTTCGCACTGATTTAATGTTCTCAATTGCGCGTCCACTTCTAGTACTCAAGTACGATGCGCACGCATCGGATATTCTGGCAGTTGTATCCGCAGCAAGAGGTATGCACAAATATGTCAAAAAATAAAAAAAAAAACAAGTCCTTATCCAAAAGTTAGTTCGCCATATCCGTTAACCCAAAACCTGTTGTCCGTTCGATTCGGATCAGTGGACAACCTTCCTGAAGAAATTATCTAAATAATAAATAAAACTGTGTAAAAGTCGCGTAGTTTAAAATAATTAAGCGTCATAAAAGAAACGCAAATAATTTTTATTCTATTCCGTCCTATTAGCTAAAATAGCGTTTAAATATTATGTCAACTGTTTTCATTTAAACAGGGACAAGCTTACTTTATCGAGCGTTATAAAATGAGATTTGGTTATGGATAAGGGGGTTAAGAGTGTAGAGATTGTAAGTACCTGGTGGAATCTGGATGCGTCGAGCTGGGGTCAGGGCGCAATGGCGCTCATTAGTGGAGGCCTATGTCCAGCAGGAGACTTGAAAATCCTGACAGATGAGCCGCTACAGATATGATGATGATAAAAGTACCTAATCACATTTTTTTTTCTTTCAGATGAAATAGATCGCACAACAGCAGTTCTTCCTCCAGGCTTATTCTTCCTAGGAACTGCCCTCCTTGTGATTATAGCTGATAAACTAAAAGCGTTGTAGATACAGTTGTTGATTCAACTGTTTAGGACCTACCTACGTTCCAGGAGATGAGATAGATAATCTCTTTGGAATGGTGCCTCTTGTCATTAGTTGCTGAATTTAACAAATGTTGTCATCCAAAGCTAGATCAATAAATGAAAGTATTAATTTATTCATAGATAAAAAATTGTTATTGTTATAGTAGAATAAATATCTAACAAATCAATGGGTATTTTATTTAAAAGGAATGAAAATGCTGTTTTGCAAAATGAATGTTTATTTACGAATAAGAGCCATATAAATACGAAATGCTTAAACCACGATATTAAGTGTAAATAAATTAGCCCTTAATTACTGCAATTGGCCTTAACTTTACAGTCTTCTTACTGATACCAGCAGCATGGCAGGTATTTACTACGTCTGTCACATTTTTATATGACTCTGGGGCTTCTTCCATCACTAGTTTAGGTGACGCTACTCTGATAGATATCCCCATGGTCTCCAACTTCGTTAATACTTCTTTGTAATCTATATTGCGTCTAGATTTAGCACGAGATAACGCCCTCCCCTGAAATTGTAGAAAAATGGTTACAACTTTCCTTTTTTTGCATTTTTTTACTTTGGTAGTGTGCAATCTAACTACTTCAATGTGTAACAGTCGGGGTGTAAGGGGATTCGATCTTCCATTTTTGAACCCAACGCCAAGTCAACCTCATCCGCCCTGGGTGCACCCTGCTGTAAACCAATTGGGGCTCTGGCGGCTGGTCGATTGCGGCATAGCGCTTACACTTGGCAGCTAAATCCCCTGGCCTACCCATAGGCAGCAGCGTTAGTGGTGCGAAAAGATGTACCCCCACATCCCCAACACGCATGCCCAGCGTGGGGATTATAGGGGAGGCCTATGTCCAGCAGTGGGTTGAATAGACTGGTGTTGTAATTGTTGCAATGCATCTTCATGCTTCTAAGAATATTAATATACTTACAGCTCCATGGCAAGTAGATCCAAAGGTTTCAGTCATGCCTTGATGGGTTCCAGTTAGAACATAACTGCATGTACCCATTGTGCCTCCAATCAACACTGGCTGGCCAGTCAACTGGTAATCAACAGGTATCAGTGGATGGTGTGGAGGAAAAGCTCTTGTTGATCCCTAGTAAAAAGAATTGCTGATAAATCATAGATACTTATTCCTATTATGGATTGAATTTACATAACTTAGGGACTCTACATCTACAAATACTAACTTTATTTTTATTTTATTTATTTCTGCCGTGAAGCAGCTGTGCTGTGTTTCGGTTTGAAGGGTGTGGGTGCCGGTGAAATTACAGGCACAAGAGGCTTATCATCTTCATGCCTCAAGTTAATGGACGCAGGGCATTGCATCGTAGAGCACGTTCCAAAAAAACGTGATCTACGATGCAATGTTTTGTGATAGGTAATGGTTACCACTCAACATCAGGTGGACCATGTGCTTGTTCCATCTTCCACTACCATAAAAAAAAAAACTACATCTATATACGGCCCCAGTGGTAACTTAGTACTCAATGACAGGGATGGATAGTGCCCGTGACGTGGTTCGATGGAGTAGGCTTGCCCAGTACCTGTACCATCAATACATCTGGAGCTGACTGAGCTATTGGAATAAATTATAAACAATTAATTTTCGGACCATCTAATAAGTAATAGTAACAAATACTCTACCTTTCTATGTACTAGTAAAGTCTTTAGTTTTCCATCCACAATATGTTCTTCAATCTTGGCAACATTATGAGAGACATCATAGATGACATGCATATCTAGGTCATCGGGTGCCATTTTGAACTGTTTGGCAAAAGCCTGTCGTGTCAAGAAAGTCATTGAACTGCGGTTCACCCATGCAAAGTTAGCAGCTGCAGACATTGCCTTTAGATAATCTTGTCCTTCAACAGAATTAATCCTAGCACAAGCCAGCTGGCGGTCGTTTGTTTCAATTTGATCTCTCTTCATTGCCTTTTCCATCTGTACAAGAGCATCTGTGGCCACCTGATGACCAAATCCCCTGCTTCCTGAATGAATCATCACACAGACTTGTCCAACTCTTTCCAAACCCATTTTTCCTGCTGCGTATTTATCATAAATTTCATCAACTACTTGAATTTCTGCATAATGATTGCCAGCCCCGAGTGTACCCAGTTGGGGAAGACCTCTCTTCTTTGCTCTGAGGCTGACCTTTGATGGATCAGCATTCAACATACGGCCATATTCCTCACAGTGTTCCTTGTCTTCTGCCCAAATGTAGCCTTCTCTAAGGGACCAATCCATACCCATCTCCAAAGCCTCTTCAAGATCACGGGCATTCATGGGTATGATACCTTTGGAGCCCACACCTACAGGAATATGATCAAAGAGGCTCTGCGCAAGTTGTTCCTGTAAAATTGATATAACACTCATAATTTAAATAAACAAGTGGTTTGCTCCAGATATACCTCTAGGGTCAAGGAGGCAACAGTGCCTCAGTCGATCACAGTGACTCATTCATGTTACTACCCGAAAGGTGCCCTCGATATTGCTCTCCTTGTCACACAATACAAGCATGTGAACCCCAAGCACGTTCTAACCAGTCGGTCGGCTGGTCAAGCGCCGTACGGCGGTGTTACAGCGTTTTTTTGTTTTCGTGCCCACAAAATTACTTTTTGAGGTGAGTTTCTTTTGTTTTCATACATCAGGTTGTGCTAATTTGTATTGCCTTTTATATTTGCCAATTAGTTGGTACTATAGTGTTCTCATTCATGCAGTTGTTTATCGTTATTATTATTTGACTCGAATGCTGCGATCAAATATTTTCAAAAGGGCGTAGTCGTACACAGTGGCTCAATTTTAAGAAGTACACAGTGACTCGTGAGTCACTGTGTACCACTTACTTTTGATTCCTGGTTAGTAATGTTTTTTGAATAACCAAATATAGACAATACTTTTGATTTTTTGATTATTTTGTTCGTAGAATGCCACGACCACAAACTGCGAGAAAAATTGGAAATACTCCCCACGAAAACATTAAAGAGGGCTTGAAGTTAATCAGAAATGGGGAATCTATGCGAAAGGCGTCAAAGAGAGCTAATGTTCCTTTTGCGACACTTAAGAGATATTATTGGAAAACCAAAGACAAATCGCTTGAGGAGTTGTTACCCTCACAGCTGCAACCCAACTATTCGGTCAACAAATTTTTTACAGCAGAACAAGAGGCTGTCCTTGAAAACTATTTTACGCATTGTGCCCTCTTGTTTTATGGATTGACCGCGAAAGAAAGCCGGAAGGTGGCATATCAGTGTGCTAAAATCAATAATTTGAAAATGCCTGCCTCATGGGAGGAGAAGGAAATGGCCGGCAAGGACTGGTTAATTTCATTCAGGCGCAGACATAACATCACCCTGAAAAAACCTGAAGCCTCGTCCGAGAAGCCCAGTCTCGCCAGGGCCACAGCCTTTAACAGAAGCAACGTCTCTAAATTTTTCGATAATTTAGAAAACCTGATTTCTCGGAGTCCTAGCTTTGCGGATGGAACCAGAATATTTAATTTGGATGAGACATCAACAACTACGGTGCAAAAACCTCAGAAAGTTCTCGCACCGATTGGTCGAAAAACTATAGGAAAGGTGACAAGCGGTGAGAGAGGGACGTTGGTAACAACATGCTGTATCGTGAGCGCCAGTGGAAATTTCTTGCCTCCAGTCATGATCTTTCCTAGAAAAAATTTCAAAGATCACATGATCAAGAATACGCCTCCTGGAACTCTTGGATTGGCAACACCTACCGGATGGATGAATACGGCGATCTTTCCAGAGGTAATAAAACACTTTATAAAACATACGAATGCTTCTAAAGAAAATCCGTGTATTTTGATCATGGATAACCACGAATCACATTTGAGTTTAGAAGCCGTAGACTTGGCAAAAGCTGCAGGAGTGCACATTCTGACTCTTCCTCCTCACACATCGGCTAAACTGCAGAGATGTTGAGAAATCCTGGGAAACCAGTGACAATTTACGACTTAGGTGAAATAATAGGATCTGCTTTTCAAAAAGCCATGACGCCAAGAAATATAACGAACTCTTTTGCAAAATGTGGTGTCTATCCATTCGATCGTTACATTTTCACAGATGAAGATTTTTTACCCAGTTCGGTGACAGATCGTCCCAACCCAGAAGATCTTCGAGATGAAGGTGCTTCGACACCTGATTCTATAAGTATACTTGAGGAGTCTGCTCGGGCAATAACACCTGAAATAAGTTCTGACGGACCATCTGTTTCAATAGCTTTGACTGAAAATCCTGGACAAAAAACATCTGATGCTACAAAACAACTAAATGAAACATTTGCCAACCAGCCTGATGACTCCTCTAGCCAATTCACGCCCAGAGAGCAGTTAATTTCGGAAAGTGTTCCTGATGTAGCAAACGAACCACAATCTACCGTAGACAACATGTTCATCAATATTAAAACACCATCTACTTCAGCCACAGAACCTACTTTCAAATCACCTTTTGAATTTAGAAACCCTATAAAAGCTGGGTCAAGAAAAACAAACAGAAAACGAAGAAGAGCTGGACGTAGCCTGATACCTACCGATACACCTGAGAAGATTATGATAGAACAAGAAAAGAATGCGACTAAAAGAAGAAACGAGACAAAGAAAAGAAAAATTTCACGCACAATACTAGATAGCGACGATGAAATGGAAAAGCACGGTGAAGTTGTATTAGCAGATTCTGATGATGACACTGGTTGGCTGGATTCACCAGAAGAAGACATAAATGATAATGAGATGGTTATAACGGGGAAAGACTTTTCGAATCCTTTACCACATTCACCCAAGGAAGGAGAATATGTCATAGTGGAATTGACAACAAAGAAACAGCGATCTTTGTACATTGGGAAGGTATTAGATGAAAGAAATAGCGACCTGGAATACTACATATCATTTTTAAAACGCAAGCCAGGCACCGAAAAGTTTCTTATGCCTAATAAGCCAGATCTTTCGCTTGTTAGGGAGGATGATTTAAAATATATTTTGCCAAAGCCTTCGATCGTTGGAACTGCTACCAGACCATTATATAATTTTCCGATCGATTTCACTTTTCTTACCATTTCTTAATATTCTAACTAGAGTTGACAAGACTGAATGATTGCTCAATTATTATAATTGTTATTTTTGTAAAATTGTAAGAAAAAACTAGTCTTTAATGCATCTCTTAGTATAAAAATTATAATTAGTTTAACATCGTTGATTAAATGTGTAGTAACTGTTGATCTCTTTAATAATAAATAGCTTTGTGAGAACCAAATGTGAACTGATTAGAGGTTAAAAAAAATTGATTAATATAAAATAAATATCTGTTTTTTTATATGTAATAAAAAATTGTTTGAATTAATAATTTTTCATTTATTTTCCATATTGAGTCACTGTGTACTACTAGAGTCACTGTGTACTACGGGGTTGAGTCACTGTGTACACCCAGGTGTACACAGTGGCTCAATTCTCGATGCTTAGTTTTAGCCCTCTCATTTTATTTTAGTAATATTTAGTGTAATTTTAATAATACTGTACTAAACTAGAATAGCTAACTAACAAACTATGCATGTTTCAGATAAATCCAATAATAATTTTCAGAATTTTTAGCCCTTTGAAAAAATCCGAGCCACTGTTGCCTCCTTGACCCATATTAGATAAAATTAAATAATTTTAAGTAATATTTTCATAGGATAAGCTTTCAGAGGTCCAAAAAGTATATAAATACAAACAACCAATATATTTTACCACATTTTGGAACCTAATATTTTAAACAAATGATTTAGTAAATCATGCAAGCGCAACTAAACAAACAAAAAAGAAAAATACAATACCTTTATTGGCTGCACATCCTTCTCACTTAGATTAGTTCTCAAAAGACGAACTCCACAGTTGATGTCAAATCCTACTCCACCAGGAGACACAATTGATTTGGGGTCAGCGATATCAAAAGCAGCCATATTCCCTGTAAAATCAGCAGGAATAAATAATAAACAAATAATGCCAGATATTATCATATCAATCCGCATCATGTAACCCTGAACTATGCAGATCTTGTATTATAGAGACCACATAACTCTTAAATTAATAATTTAAATAAACCTATAATAATCGACAGAAAACACCTAGACCCCAAGATGAATATTCACAATCATACAACAAAGGCGTGTTGTCGCCTTGGACGCGCAGGCAAGCCATGGAGCCCGCGGTGTCCGCGTGGGCGCAACAAGCTTATTACTTTGTGTTGAAGTATACTTATGTGCCGTTTTGTGGAAATAAACTATATATGAATAGCTTTTATGAAAACTTTATCTGTATTTCTTTTATTGTGTACAATAAAGAATAAAAAACATTTGTCTCCCAGCAGGAATCAAACCAGCAACCTTCTGCATCTCAGGCGGGCCTTCGCCCACTGCGCCACAGAGGTTTATATTAAACCTCTGTGGCGGGCCTTCGCCCATGCATTATATTAAATCTTGATGGTTATTTTATCAATGAACCCTGTAGCCATTTCCTTAAAAACAATAGTTGAAACAGACCTACCTATAGCAAATCCATAGCCAGAGTGGACATCCGGGAGACCGACTGACCGGCCTACAATACCCGGCAGGGCCGCAACGTTGGCAATCTGTTTGACGCCGGGAAGGAACCCGCCTGTCATGCCAGGCCGGCAAGAGTTCCTCAATTCCTCTAGCATTAGTTTCTCAAGTGTACTGTTGACATAGAACACTCCTTCCACGTTCATGTTCGGCTGAAAGCCTTTTTTGATTCTCCAACAATAGGGGTTGATTTTTTCGAGATATTTGAGTTCCTCATTGTACTGCCTCACCACCATTTTTTAAACTAAGCGTCTGTGCTTCTTTCTAGTAGGAAATCACCGAATCAGCTCTGAAATTAGATCAGAAATCGAAAATTAATCGGCCAGCAAAGAGATTTGTAAACAGTGTTGCCGTTTTTTATTTGGAGAAAATGCTAAAACTTGTTGCAGAAAATGCCAAAAAAATGCTAAATAAAATGCTGAATAAAATCCAAATTTTATTCCCGAATAGCAAACTGAAGTGGTACATGCATATTCGCATATAAATAACCCAAGAGAAGACTCTCGTCTTTGGGTATTAAGATTAATTTGCATCGTAGGTTAATTACTTTTCATTGACCCTTCACATTTTGCATGTTTTGCGATGGAAATGTGTTGGTTGCTTCAGTAAATTTTAGCTACTATGTTACACTTACAAAATTTGCAATAAGTTAAACTCTGTCAACTTTTCCCGTTGTTCGCGCTAAATTTTCTCATAAATATGAGAAGCCGTGATATTATATTAACACATCAGATTCAAATTAGACGTGAAAATTAGGAATACTGCACTGATCGTTCGTAACGTAACAAATTAACAATCACTTAGCAAAAGATAAACATAAATTTCGGGGAAGTCCTAATTCCTTTAGAGAGAGTTCCCATGTTTTAAAAAACTACTTTGAGTTAAAAAACAAATTTTCTCTGGTTTCTATCAAATCTTTTGAATTCCTTACTAAGTACGTTAAAAAATGAAAATAATGAAATATGCTAAATGCGAATTTTTCAAGCTAACAGACCCGGAAATATGCTAAATTTGGCATAAAAAATGCTAAAACGGCAACACTGTTTGTAAAAACAAAGCAAGAGCCATAGAGAAAATAAATAAAGCACAGACTAGAGAAAATAAATAAAGCACAGACTAGAGACTACTAAATAAAGCACAGACTAGAGACTAATATGCTACTAAGGCAAGGAAGGATTTAAGGCAAGCTGTGAGCATGAGCAGTGCTGCCGTTTTTTATTTGGGGATAATGCTGAAACTTGGTGTAAATAATGCCAAAAAAATGATAAATAACTTTTGAGTATGCTAAAAAAATGCCAAAATCCAAATTTGATTCCTGAATTGCCAAATGAAGTGGTCAACTGTCAAAATAGATGCATATTTGCATACAAAGAGCGCAAGAGAAGACTCCGCTCTTTGGGTATTAAGACTAATTTGCGTCGTCGCGTCGGAAGTGTATATTTTTCAGTGGCCCTTCACATTTTGCATGTTTTGCGGTGGAAATCTGATGCTCTGTAAATTTTAGCTATTATGTCACACGCAATAGACATTTAATAGCACAAGTTTAACTTTATCATCTTTTCCCATTGTTCGCGCTAATTTTACTCATAAATATGAGAAGTCTTGATATTATAATAATTAATAACACATCAATTTCAAATAAGACATTAAAATTATGATCACTGCACTTATCATTCGTAAAAAATTAACAATCACTAAGCAAAAGATAAACATAAATTCCGGAGAAGTCCTAATTCCTATAAAGAGAGTTTCCATGTTACCTAAACACACTACACTTTGATTTCAAAAAACAAATTGTCTCGAGCTTCTATAAAATCTTTTGAATTCCTTATTATGTACTTACGGCAACGTTCAAAAAATGCTGATCATAAAATATAAGCTAAATTCAAATTTTTCATGCGAATGTTAGTGAGTCATGATCATGAAATATGCTAGATTTAGAATTATAAATGTTAAAACGGCAACACGGCTTCCCTAAGGCAGGTTGTTATCCGCAATACGTACATAAATTTATGATACTTCATGCTGACGGACTTAGTTTGCGATATGTATTTAGATATATCGCAATCCATGCAATATCGCATGCGATATCGCCGATAATAATGCACCTGTGTGGGGGAGTCTTTATACCTTAGAATGACGGAAAAATTTGAGATGACAATGACATGACTGTAATCACTTTTGACTTTTCCAGTTTTTCTTGAAATCTGTCATTTAATAAAATTCTCCGTTCTCTCGTAATTTCGTAATCAACAACCTCAAAAAATCTTTGGGTATTTGTGAAGAGACGAGAGACCTTACAGATAATTATGGCAGCATTGCTAAAGCTTCGGCATATGCCTGTAGTGCAACGTTGTGCTTGGAACCACTTCACCAAATCAAGCAGAGAAATATCTACTTCCAAGAAAAATAGCGAATCCGCTACTGCTGCTGCTTGCGAACCCGAAAACAAAAATTGGGTGAGCTATGGTTTTAACTTCCAAAGTCAAGAAGAAGACACAAACGCTCACCACGCCTCGTTTTTCTTCTCCGTCACCTTGTGCCTAGTTTTCGGTGGTTTTGCTTGGGCCTATGCTCCGGACGTTCATATGCGGGACTGGGCTCAACGAGAAGCCTTCCTCGAACTGCGTCGCCGCGAGCAAGCAAGGCTACCTTTGATCAGTCCTAACTATGTGGAACCAAGGGCTGTAAGACTTCCAGCTGAGTCTGAACTCTGTGATGTTGAGATCATTATCTAATTTAATTGGTAACATAACTTAGTTGTTTTAATTAGGGTCCTCACAGACAGAAGGTTCACTTATATTACCTAGCTCACAATCTGTTCTATGTAAGAATTTGGTGTGAATGCTTTACCAGCTGTCTGTGAATATCCCTACAAGTAGTCTTTCATAAACATGCATACAATGGGTCTCATACATCTCTGTGCCTATTGAGTTTACTTGTATGATTTTTTGAATAAACTTAGTCAGACAATGGATCTGAAAGAAGTTGCATCCTTTGTATAAACATAATATCATATTTATTATCACCAACTTATTGTAAATAGATATACAGATCCTTCAGAAGTGATGTGAAATAAATAAACTTTAAATTATTATGATTTTTTATTTTTGTACAAAAGAGTTACTAAAATATATTCATATATCCATCATCAATATAATTTCTAAGCAGCCTTAATTTTGACTAGTCGTCCTCCAGTCACAGCAGCATAAGCACTGTTAGAATTAGCTACAAGAGCATTGATGCAGCTGCCGACGTTGATATCTCCTGCAGCCTGGAGTTGGTCATTAGCTATTAACCATCTCCTGACATGTCCGTCCCATCCCCCTGTCCATACAAAGTCTCCATCCACTGCCAAACTGGTGACAATCATGTCGCTTACCTGCAAATTATTTAGTCAATTTATAAAGTTATTCCACTACAGGACAAGCAGACGCACGGCTCAGTACCATTGTTACTTAGTCGATATACCACATATTCGTACTAAGCGGTTTTCTTCTACTTTAATTATGTGGACTGCCAACTATTGGAACTCTCCACCCGCCTCTGTCTTTCCTGATAACAAATTCACTAGGAGAGCTTTTCGTAACAGTATTATTATGTATTATGTATTCTGTGCCTATGGTGCTTTAATTTAACTTTGCTCAGATATTTAGAATAGGATATACATCAAGAAAATGTAAAATACCGATAGAAATTGTCTCAACCTGATTCTGTTATCCATGAATTTTGTATACCTAGGTAGGTTATAGGTGTCTTAGTAGACATAATTCCCTCAGGTGTCATAACATACAGACATACATCCCTCTGAAGTTAAGCTCAGGAAACTGCAAGAGCAATCCTAGTACAATAATTTTTTTTTTTGAAAAAAAATTAAATAAGAGACAAATCCTTCATGTTTTTACAGTGTACATTGCTGAATATAGTATTATGTTTTGAAGAATAAATATATACATACATTCAATCCAATCCACAAATAGGTATTAGGTACATTGCTATTTGCAGCCAGCTTCAGACAGACAAATATGTTGTGAGTATACTACTCACCTTAACTTCATGAATCAGCTTGAACTCTTTATCTGCTGTGGCATAGTGAAGCCTCAGACTGTTCCCGCCCCTGGCCGTTACAAGTATCCAGTTGCCAAGTAGTCTTATTGGAGCCCTTCCTTCCATCGTGTGGCGTGTGACGAAACGCGTCTTGGATTCCTCTGCAAAAAATATACACCTATGTAGGTGGTCTGGACCTGTTATTGTTTGTCTACTGGTGTGTGTTAGATGTTAAAAATCAAATCAAATAATAAATGAAGAAAGCTAAAAAATAAAACAGATTTATTCCCGAGGTGAATACATACTCTAGTTTTGCCTAAAGTTTTCGTAACTTCCTGCGGATAAATAAAAAGCTAGGCTCGCGTTATTTTATTTACCTACCTAGTCGCGGAATGAGGCTAGTGCGAATTTCGAATTACTTGGTAAAATAGTTTCAATGTGGTCGGGATTAAATTCGAAATTTGAACTATTGGGTGGCACACGCACGCACACGGGTTATGATCGCACTGTATACAGTTTATGAAAACTGAGTTTTCATCACAAACACGTTTCGATTAATTGGCGCAGTTTAAACGGTACAGTGCGATCGTAACGATTTAACTCGTAACGTGAGCCATCCTCGTTCTCGGATACTGCCGATTTAAAATAATACAATTATTTATAATACCTAATATATATTAATAATAATATAATAATGCAAAAATACTGCTTCAAAGATAAGTAGGTAGGTACAAATAATTCTCAAAGTGATATATCTTCTGAAAAACACAAAGTTCTGCTGCCTCAATTTTTGAGGTACCTACCTAGGTATATATACAGGGGGTGAACGTGAAGAATGAACTCAATGTTAAGGCGAATTATGTTTCATAGAAATTGTATATTTTCGCGAAATCTTACTATTTGATTTAGTAAGTTAGTTTGGGAACTTTTTCCAGTTGGGAAATATATTCGATTAAGACCCACTTGTTTTTTTTGACAAATGTAATTTTTTATGCCGTCTGTATTTTTTTTAAAAAAGCTTATTATTTTTTCCTTCAAAATAAACCTATAGTTTTCTCAGAACAAAGCCTTGTAACTACAAAAGAAAAGGTAATATCCCTCAATGAGCAAAAATTTGACCCACCCTGTACATATATATTTGGCGACCTCTGTGGTGTAGTGGGCGAAGGTCCGCCTGGTCAGCGTCCCAGGTTGCGGGTTCGATTCCCGCCGCGGGAGAAATGTCAATCATGTGATTCCCATAACACAGCTCTGCTTAGTTTGGGTACTAGTATTATGTTATCTGTAGTTTGTGATAGTCCAGCATTATTTATTTATTTATGCTTACTTTGAAATTATTTATAAAACTGTAAAAAAGTTATAATAGGTAAATAAATATTAGCTATTTGAAGACTACTCGGATAAAAAGTTACCTACATAATCTATATGTGTGAAATCTATGGTAGGTACCATACATTACATATTCATAAGTACCTACCTCACCCTCGTGTACCCTAGTATGCCAAATTTTATCTCAGGTTTTACCTAAGTGCTCTAACATTAGCTAGGTAGGTACTTAAAACTTTAAGTGCTGAAAACAACTCGATGTCGCGCATCTCGTCCTGCGAGGCCCACTTTCAACGTGTTAGATCTACCTTTAATCATTTCATTATTATTCATTGCGTGGATTTCATATCACTGCGGCCATGAAGACCTATTGTGATCACCATTTCTAATCATGTCATAGTAAAATTACTTCTTCTTCGTGTCGATGAAACATAAACATTTTTAACTGAAGGTGGCAGTTACAACTTACGCTCCCAGAATGAACCCACATCTATGGCGTTTTCAGTGACTGCGCAGAGAAAAAAGGTAAGAACCACGATTTCTATTAACTCACCAGGCTTAATCTCAGTGACGGTAACATAAAGATCTCGAACAGTAAACATGTATGGCCGACTGTATTGCACATCCTTGACCTCTTCCAGCACATTGTATGTGGCTTTTAAGCTGTTGTTTTCGTAAACATTGACCTAGAAAAAATAAAACATCCTAAAAATCCCTTAATAACATAATGTAACTATACTCCAGCCATATTGGATGAAGAATGTTTGTAAACAAAAATTTCAACACTTTTTGCAATTATTCCATAAATACGTAATATTTCAGTTAACTAATGTCATAAATGAAACTTTTACTACATATATAAGTAAGATATTAATAAAGTGCAGATATTTATAAAACGAATAATAAAAAAGTACTTTTGAGGTTAAGTATTGGTTGTTTGTTTATATTTATTCTTCATCGAATTTGACTGAAGTATAGGTACTTCACATTTACTTTAGAATATTTGCTGGCACAAGTAGCGGCACGAAAGTCTAGCGCTGACCGTTATTGCGCAGAATTCAAAAGTAAGGTATCATTTGGTGCTAGAGGCTCTCGCCTCTCACCCATGCGCAGACATTTCGTTCAGCGCGAGACTTACCTGCCGCTAGCTGTAATTCCCATTTGTTATAAAGGACTGTTCGTCATAGAACCGTTATAACTTTATCCCTGTAGTTCAATGGTAGGACTATTGAAACGAAAACTACAGAACTAATAATATCGTTGTTTGTTGAAACATTTTATCCCAAAAATAAATAAGGAGGTTGCTGTATAATTTTATCTTTATTACACACCTCGAAATACTTTTTCGGAACGTGCAGAGTACGGGGTTACAAAATGCTGAAAATAGGTACATTATTAGCTATGCACCTTTAACATGAAATGATTAAAGTTTTTAACTTTGTAGGAGTGTTTATATAACAACTGTTTGATTAATAAATTGTTGCAAACTGCTGTGTGTGTGCTTCATATAAACTAAAGGCAGTTTTTTTTTAACAGAATGACTTTTCTGGAGTAATAAATAAATATGAAATATGAAATAAAAAAAATAAAAAATGTGGGAACACGAACACACGTTGGGCGGGCACGGTTTGCGGAGCGGTCGGAGAGAGGGCGGGTGGGCGTCTTTGTATCTGTTTGTTTGGCCGGCTTGGTTTTGGTAGTAACTAATCTATTAAGTATAAAATTATTACCTACTTTTAGACTAGACAGAAGAGACTTACATTACCACCTTCATCACCAGTTATGACGTTTGATTCTGAGACAGTCAGCGCAATCACGTCTGCATCACCACTCGGTAGTTCGATGACCTTTTCACCTTCGGCAGTCCAAACTCTAACTCCGCCATCATTAGATGAGGAGTACACTTTGCCTCCTCCAGCTGCTAATGCAAACAGTTGAACAGCATGAGCTGCCCATTCCTTTCCTGGGGTTAAGTTAGCGTCATACGACTGAAAAATAAATAATTAAATTAATTTCACTACAATGGTTTAATTGCATAGGTGTTCATACCTACCTGATCGAAAACTGGCTGGGTGAAACTTACCTACTTTACATAGGTAGGAACATCAGAAAAAAAATCCAACCTCTTTGGGTAGGAACCTATTGATTGTGCTGAGTAGGCAGGTGTACCTGTTTATTTAGGTAGGCTAGATACTCTTTAGATCAGTTCATTGGAAACTGAAATACCAACTTAGGTAATACCTACCTATTTTATTTATTTCTTATTCTAATTGAGTCTTACATATAGCACACAACGCTAAACAATACCACGACAATACTGAAGAGAAAACTTACTTTTATAGACCCATCCTCAGCACCAACAAATAGTTTGTTGTCCCAAGACAGTGTACATGGTTCAGATTCAAGTTTAACTTCAGTTTCTACAGCCAGCGACATTATTGATAAAATATTTAGTAGAGGATAAATTTTTAAAACGCCTGCTCCTGTAGAAATATCAATAGATACTACCAGAAGCAAGAGAACGAAAACGAAAGATTCTAGTAGTTATTAATAGCCAGCCAAACGTCGTCGGTGACTGAACTGAACCTTATTGCAAACATCTGAATAGAAATAAACTTTCTAGATCGATCTCCAGAGATCTCCACGGCTATGGATAATTTGACTTCATTTTATGGCCGTGGCAGCCGTGGACCCAAGATAAGTCGCCGTTAGTGACATCCATCGCATCAATACCTATTTTAAGTTCCTTTCTGGTAGCTAAAAATCTTACCTCGGAATCTTCGGATATAATCTAAGCTTTTCCAGGGAAGATGATGATGATAAAATAAATGGTTATTTTGAAAAACGTAGATTTTACCTACCACCGACATGGGTACCACCTGTATCATAATTATTAGTTAGGTAAGGTAGGTAGGTTGGTAAAACAGTCTGCTGTTATATATTCATTTAGACAAGTCTTCTGTAGTCGTCTAGATTTACAAAAAATAACACCTATAACAGTATCTTGTGTGTTCCATTCCTGATGGTATGATGAGTACCAATAACAAGAGTATATACAACCAGATTAACAGCCTCTATATTTAAGTGTCATCTACTCGTAGGTAAGGTTTTCGGGTCTTCATTGGTACCTTTTACCTAGGTAAGGCTGGGGCTAAGTGACAAATGTACTTTTTACTTGTTCCTTGAAGGAACAAGCACTAGCATAACAAAATTCTTCATACAGTACCTACCTACTCTATTCACGTAAAAAGTAATAGACTCAGTAACTCCCTCTACGCGGTCCTCTACGAGCTTCTACGACTCATGTTAGGGGACGCGTTGAAGTCTTTTGTATGAATTTATTAGAAAGTTATTTTTAACCAAGCCGCTTTTAAATTTTATAACATACAGATAGTTTGTATGTAAAATTGTTAAATTCGAAAACCTTATTTGTTAATTTGTCACTGATCGTATTTTTCAGAATCTTGTATAGTCTCCTAGGTGAAAAAACCATTTTGAGCGAACGAGAAGAGATCTACGAAATGTTATCTTTTAATCTATTAATCCGATCCCCAACCCGCATGCCCAGCGTGGGGATTATGGGTATATCCCCCCCTTATTAGGGGAGGCCTATGTCCAGCAGTGGACTGATATAGGCTGATGTGGATGTGGTGTGGAATCTATTAATAAAGTAGGTAGGATTAACGGCTTATATTAAATATTTTATAATATTACATGTGTGTAATCGTCAAGATTTTTAGTATATCTGTTATCACTCGTCTCCATAAGCATGTAAGTAAATCGCATCCTGGACTGAAGCGCTCGTGACGTGATTTTCTGCAACACTTGCACGGTCAATACTTGGATGGGAGATCATTTTGAGGCATTTACATCAGGGGCCTGATTCTGACGATTCGATATATTTGATTCTATTAGATATATATCGTGGAAACTGTCAAATCTGTAATATATCGAATCATCAGAATCAGGCCCCTGAGCGCTTCCGTGCTTTGGAATCCACGTTCGGATGTTGGTCCCGGTATTTTTCATTCGCTAAGCCATGTCGGAGGCCTTCGGGTGGGCTAAGAACTCCAACAACAGAGTTGGCTACAAACTCGTACGAAACTTCTTACGAAGAAGAAGAAGTCAGGCTAAGTAGATTTTTTTATCGTGGGACCACCAGCTAAGCCGCACGTGGAAGCTATGGGACTTAATTTTACTTAATTATTAAACGCTGCGGGACAAATGTTGTAAGGGTGTAAGGGTTTCCAACCCCTATCTTTGGAACCCAAGCCAACCTCACCTGCACGTGGTGCACCCTGCTTTACAACGAACGGGGCTCTGGCGGCCGACTGATAGCGGCATAGCGCAGCCTAACACCGGCACAGCTAAATCCCCTGGCCGCCGACGGGCAGCAGCGTCGGTGGTGCGAGAAGTTGTGCCCTGCGATCCCCAACCCGCATGCCCAGCGTGGGGATTATGGGCATATCCCCATTTATTAGGGGAGGCCTATGTCCAGCAGTGGACTGATATAGGTTAGTGTGTGGTGTGGTGGGACAAATGTTTGCATGTTCTGTAGATATTTGTCTCGGGTCTGGCTGTTTTCTGTGTATGATATGTATGTATTTACAAGAAAAAAATATATGTGTAGTATATCAATCATGTGGTTCCCATAATACAAGTTCTGCTTAGTTTGGGGCTACATGATGCTGTGTGATTACGTCCCGCATTATTTATTTATTTATGAACAAAATAATCAGCCCAGTGTATTTGTATTATTTTATAATAATTAATCTAAATTGGAACAAGCAAATTACATAAACACCCAAGTATAACAAAGTGTTGCTTCTTAGATAACACACGTCAGAAACGTACCCTACGCAGCACTGCCCAAATCCATCAACTTCAAGCATAAAGGCCTTACCTACTCTGCTAACCTGTCGTTGTTTGTTTGATTTACCTAACTACCTACCTACTACTGTGTTACTAATTAAATTTCTATGCTATTTGTTATTTGCTATAGGGTAAGTAAGTAGGTTTTAAGCTGGAAAGGAACTAAAAAGGAATTAGCAATCGGTACACGATTTCGGTATATTAGGTGATCGTTTCATAATTTCGTTCAGTGCTATCGAAACAATGGGTCTGACGTCCTTACAAGGTAATGGGGTACCTAAAAGTCTACCTGTACTATATTACACAACAGAACATAAGGCTGCGGTGATGACACAATAAATTCATGACAATCCTGACTGGCGGAAGAGTCCATTCATACGCTACCGAGAAAGTGAAAATGCTAAATTGCTGTTATGGTGCCGTGAGACAGTTTTTACTATTGTATGAATTGTTCACGTTACATCACTTCACTATGAACGGGCACGCTTAATGACTTCACTACGCGGGTTCTGTACCGACAATTCTTTAAGTAGGTGATGAGAAAAAGAAGACCCTGGGCAGGCCATTCAAGCTTGTGCAACAATAATTTTTCCTTTTATACTCACCTTGGCTAGATTGGGGAGTAAGTGGTAAGTATACTAATCCTTCATCTTAGCGGAACACAAGCCTCACCTGCACGTGGTGCACCCTGCTAACTAACAAACGGGGCTCTGGCGGCCGGCTGATTGCGGCATAACGCAGCCTAAAACACCGGCACAGCTACATTGCGTGCGAGAAGCTGTGCCCTGCGATCCCCAACCCACATGCCCATAGCGTGGAGATTATGGGCATAACCCCCGTCTTATTAAGGGAGGCCTATGTCCAGCAGCGCACTGATATGGGCTGTTGTTGTTGTTGTTGTTGTTTGCTAGATTATATCGGTTTAGGAACCTAAGAAACACCAGTTACCTACCGAGTATCTTTCGACTTTATCTTATAAATAAAGAAGCCGGTTGACTGACCCATAAACGCACAGACTAATCTATATTTCCTAGGAGGGTATATTCCTTGCCTAATTTTGGGATGTACTATATAAATATGAAATTCAGCCCATGAAAAAGGGTACAGCGGGAAAATTACTATGCATATACAAACAGCTCAAACTAACCTACTTTATTGGGTAGGCTTATTGGATAGGCACCCACCTACCTAATAATAGTTATGGGCAACCCTTTCTATTTACATAAAGACGCTGGTGTCGATTCTGTTGTGCATTTTCCTAAACTAAATATAATTAGACTGTGCTAAAAGTGATGCTGTCCCTTACTTATAGGTGAAAATGAAAGGGATAGCTACAACTTTAATGCTGTCAAATTAAGATTCATTTATAAAAGTGAACAACAGAATCGACACCGGCTACAATATATTAAATACTACTTAGTTATAGCTAGCGGCACATAAGTCTAGCGGTGAACGAAACTTCTGCACATGGGTCTATCGCTCGCTCTCGCCTCTAGCTCCCCTAGATGATGCCTTACTTTTGACTTCTACGCAATAACGGTCAGCGCTAGAGTTTCGTACTTGGCTTGGCCGCTACTTGTACTTGGCTCGCTTATGACCCGACCAGCAGGGTGATCGGCTAACTCTGCTGCAAACAAAAATTATTGATACCGATCCTGTTTTTACAAACTTTGACATTTCAAAATGACGAATGTTTGTCAAATGACGTTCTTTGAATTTCTACAGAAAAAAATGACAAAGTTTGCAAATATAGGTCCGAGTACTAATGATAATTCCATGGTCCGGTGCCGACCATTTCGGTGTGCAAATGAGTTCGTAAATGAGGTCTCTGACCACTGAATTGCCGCACAATTCAAGTTTTATTTTTATTTTGTTCATAAAGAGAATCCTCGGATATGTCTAAGCGGGAATTACAACTAGAAGAACCTACTGTGATTTAATTAAACAATTAACATTGCTTTGAAACTTCAACTGTTTTTCAAGCACATCAATCAAGCATTAGTTCGGCTTGAAAATGGCCAATGCAGTGTAAGAATGGTAGTTAGACGTTATGTAATGGAACAATTTGTAGGCCATTCTGTTATATAATAGAATGCTTAGGTACTATTTTAAATAAATGATTTACATGTTTTCGCTTTTAGCACCACACTAATCAGGATATGTTGGACTTGGTCATCGTCTCGTTAACACTTTCACAATATTTTACAACTGAAAATCAACTCCGATCACAGTAGGCAAGTGTTTAGCTTGACATACAGAATGTATAATGGCAAACCTATCAATTGGATTTATAAATTCATTTTTGACCCTGTCATCAACAAACGAAGTGTAATGGGGATAATTTGTGAAGTTCCACAGTCGATATTTTTCAGGTCGAAACAGCACTCTTGTGACGTAACCAACCATGCAGCTCCTTCTTTCTGCATCTATCCAAAGCAACCTGAGCCTTTACTAACCCACATATACTACTTAAACAGCTACTTCCTCTTCTAAATGTAATTTATTCTAAGTTTTCCCCTACCTCTTTCCTTCTATGATGTAGCGGTGAAGCTATCCTATCTTATAAAATTCCCAATCATCTCCCGTTTGTTTAGAAGAAAAATAAGTACAAATCTTATCTAATAGGTAATTAAAGAAAACGCAGGATAATAATCCTGATGTAGAAATTATAGTAGGTACAGAAAAATAAAAGGTCAAGTAAGTATTAATTATAAAACATTTACTTAATAAGTAAGTATAAAAATAAGTTTATTTACAAACATTCACATCAATTTGATGTATAATATAATTTGAAACTTGCACGAGTACAGTTACAGTTTGGCATACCTATAGCGGACTGACCGCTGCATTATCCTTTCCTTCCCAATTACTTATGTTCAAAAACACAAAAAGCGAGTATTTTTAGTACACCGCAAAACAACAAACTCTATATCGCCACAACAATCTAACCTTATTTAGATAATTTACATGGTTTCGACACGAATATCGTGTTGATTTCTGGAGAACATCTTAGTTACGTTTTACAAAGGCGAGGCTAATGCATCTGAGAGTCAGCTGATTCCGTCCGGAGGAAGGTCTAGGGAGCTCCATATTCAGACGAAGGTGCCGAAGCGGGAGGACCGTACTCGGCCTGGGGCGCCGCAGCAGGGTAGCCTTCCTGCTTCTGAAAATAAAGAAGTCGATCTGTATTTTATAATTCACTTAATATCTGACTGATATTGTATGTACCTACAATACCTAAAGTCCTTGCAGGCACGTGCATGGGGAGAGAGTTTCATATGACATTTTCGAATCGTTCCGTCGTGATTCAGACAGTTGAAAGTTTTTTGTTTGATTTTGTTATATTCAAATAATTTGTCATAATTTTAAGATTTCGGAATGAAATTTTCAAAACGATTTACAGTTTGTTGCATTAAAGAAAAAAAAATACAAAAACAGAACCGGATGAAGGATTTCTTCCTAACTGATAAGTTCAAATAGAGCATCGGCAGTAATGCTTTCACGGTACTCACGTGCTCTTTTGCCTCGGCCTACTAATCTTATTGAGTATTCAAATTAGGTCAGCAGAGGTCAAATAAACCTAAATGTATAAGAATTTTTTTTTAAACATGCTACAACCTGCCAGTCACTATTTAATCCGTGAATGTGACCTAGATGTGTCAAATCAAAAATATTTAAGTGGCCGATTACGCTATAGTCGGTACATGTTACATACATACGGTAATCAACGTTATTTTTCCTTTCTACACCTACATTCGTTTTTGGCTTCATCTAACTAGCCAATTAAAATGATATTTGCATGAACCGCCTGTTAATAAAATGTTATTATTTAATCATCGTGCTTAATCGTAAAGTAATAGAATAAACATAAAAACATAATGGTGTTTATGTTTATTATCTTCAAAATGTCTCAGAATATATAGGTCTACATATTAACTTGGCCTGTACGAAAACTGGTAATGAATGAGCTCAGTAAAAATATAGATTTGTAGGAAAAAAACTAGATTTGTTTTAAGTATATTGATTATGTATATCCCGTATAACGTATCTTAATCCCCAATGAACCGAACCAACTTACCGAAACCTAGTGTTTCACTGAACTAATAAAACGCACTGCCTGAGGGCAGAACAAAGTGAACAGTTGCGTCAGTGTAATGATGATGACAGGTGCACCAACACGTTAGGTCATGCAAATAAAACCTTAATGCTTCATGACTATACCGCTCCAGGAAATGTTTAATACGATACTTTCACACGACAGTACGAGCGCATCTTGTCGCGTCAAGCAGCTGAGGTGCAGTGCAATTCCTCGATACAATCTGCGCTTGAAGCAACGACCGTGAAATACCTACACTCACTTTATACGACGCGTGTACTAATACCTACCATTAGATCAAGTACTGTTCGAATGGATGTTACTATGATTATCTTCATAGATGTACTCTATGTTATTTTGGATTAAAAAGATTTTATCTCAATGAGCGTGGTCGCGGTGCGGCGCTTCTTTGTATCATTTACTCCACTTACACTAATTTCAAAAGACTAAACAATGTCGATATCTTTTATACTCATTTACTCGATATAACTTTAGATGCTAAGTTCAGAAGTAAACAGCGTCCGTCTTTTAAGGGTTAACCTACTTAGATCACTCCTTGATACAAATATGCTATCATAATAAGTGAGTGTTTTAGGAGCGATGCAAGTACCTACTTAGCCACTCAGATGTCTTTGAGTATACAATTAACTTCAAAACGTAATAAGGAAATATGCAATCGATGATCTACCCCTTCTGTATGGTGGACACTGTGGACAGTAAGTACTGACGATTCTGAGAAGTTTTTACTAAGCTTACGGTAAAATTTAAGTATACTTTTCTTATACATTGTTATATCCAGGAGACAAAGTAGAATCGCTGTAATACCTATTAGAGCTGTAAAATTATGTTCAGTTTAGCTCACATATTTAATTACTAGCTTCTATTCGTGGCTTCGCTCGCGTGATACCGGGATAAAAAGTAGCCTATGTGTTAATCCAGGTCTTAAACTAATGTCAATTTATTAATGCCCTTTCTAATGTATATTCCGTCTGTGTTATGTATAATGTATATTCCAGTCTGTGCTAATATATAATCCAAGTTTCATCCAAATTCGTTAAGCCATTACGGAGTGAAGCGACCACAAACGTACTCACACACACACACACACACACACGCGCACACAAACTTTCGCATTTATAATATTTTATAGTGTTATAGGTATGGTGGTATGATGAATAGTTGCGAGTTTTTATACATGCTCCCAAAACTGGAGTACTTAGTGGACGCAGTAGTTTCCTTTGGGCTTGCGTTTGACATTGATTCCTGGGACAACCTGTGTAAGTATACAAAAGTCACTTACCTGGGTCTTGTATCTGATGAAGTAAACCTCCGGTTTGGCAGGTTGCGTGGGCGCTGGCGTCGGGATCACGATATCAGGCTGCTCCTCCGGCTTCTTCACAAGCACGTAAACGAGGGTCTTCTCCTCGTTCTGAGGCTGCACCGGGATGATGGGCGCGGTCGGGGTCGGCGGGGTAGGCGCTTTGATGAACACTATCTTGTAGTGCTTCTGTGGAGGAGGCACGTAGATCTGCTTGCGGGGAGCCGGGTACTCATTGTCTGGCGGCGGCACATGCACATAAACATGCTTGTGGACTATGGGCTGCTGGGGAGGGCCGTACTGGGGAGCGGGCGCTCCGTACGAGGTGGAAGGCGGTCCGTACGATGAGGGTGGCTCGGGCCGCGCGGCCGCGCAAGCCACCACAGCCGCTACGAACAATGACCTCAGCACCTGCACACACAAATTAATGGTCACAAATGGTAATGGCAATATTTTTTTTCGTTATTTCCAGCACTTGAGCACTTGATCCATTCACTATCCCGAAACTTTGACGATGTCACCAGATCACTAGGTCGTGGTATTCACTGTCACGGGCACCTACCATTTTGTTACACATCCTGAGCACGTTACACACGAGTTTTGATAGAACAGTGTCCAGAAACCGGGCGCCACCTGTGTTTATAAGAGATGTACGCTCCATATCCGGGGAGGGGGCACTTTCGATGGTTCTCATAGCTTGCGCAATGCGGTGCGATGCGATGGGGCTCACGCGCCGCCCTCCTACCCAACGCAGGCGCATCAACCAGCTCCGCTCGAGGGCAGCCGACAGCAGCTGACGGCTTGTCATTCATTATAGGTAATATGTATAACATAATACATTAGTACAGTCAAGACTTATTGGAATACATAAAAAAATAGAAACCACCCCAAGAATTAGATACCTATTAGTTGTGTAAAAAGCTAACTAGTAAAACTAAGGAATTTATTATTATAAAACAGAATATTTTGTAGAGAATGTTATTTAAAAACAATCGATGCAAATTATAAAGCATGGTTATAGTTCGTAATAATCGCATTAGGCACAAAATGTCAATTTAAATGCTTGGCTAAACTACGCTGAGTTCTCACTGCGCCTACTTTAGTTTACTCGGCGCGTTCGCGATAACTGATGTTTACTGCGCATATTTTTTTATTTCAACCTGTATGAAAGTGCATGAGCTTACCACAATTTTTGAGTTTGAGTTGTATAACATAAATGAGCTATTGACATATGGTATTGGTATGTAACGTTTAACTGAATAACAGGAAGGAGGTTATAAGTAGGTGTAATGATATTATGCCTATAGTCTGTTAGGTGCATGTCTATGAGTGCCCGCAGCTATTAATTACATTTCTACAATAGACTTGAATCACTAATTGCAGTCCACGATGAGTAGGTACTCTCGATTAATACTGCACTTCATGATGCAGATCTTTGAATTGATAACATATTGCAACGTTATTGTGTTCAGAGTAATGCAAAAGGCAGTTTCATGTTTAGTGTAGTTTTAAAGAGGTGCAAGTTTAGTGCGTTCTCGAGAAAAACATATTAAGTCGGCTCGATGAAAATTTCATAAAGCGCATACCTTCCACCTTCCACTATTACTGGTGTTAACAGTGTATTTCATACCTAGGTGGGAATAATTGACCTATAGCTGACCCCACTCAAGCCTTAAATGTGGAAATACTAGGAAGGTATGTGAGAACCAGTGCTTATTTATATCTGCAACCGGTTGATATACCTTAAAATACTTGTAATCACCATCCATTTGTCTAGCTAGACCAAGATGAAATCTTCACCGTCTAAATTTTTCGTGGTAACGTAACAATAACTTGTATGTGTAATTAAGTAAAGTAGGTTACATGAATCATTAACGTTAACGTTGCAGAATTGGCTAGTTCCTTATAACCAGTTGCCAGGATTGAAGAGCGATAAGCGACTGCTAATTTCGATAAGCACTAGGTAAGTAAGTAACTACATATAAGTACTTAGGTAAGCTGCATAAACATAACAGACTCAGCTCTACGTTTCTACCTAGGACGCCCTTAACACATTAAAATTATAATTATATGTATATTCCTTTTAGATACCTATTCATTTAAATGTACATATACCTACTATATCTCTTTCTGGGTAAATCATAATTACCTACTTATTACCTGATAATATCATTTTTACTCAGGTAAACTCTACATAATACTCAAAGGTTCTCAAATCACAGTGGTTTAGCAGCACACTTGCTGCTACGCTTATTGGGAAGAAATTCCGTAGAAATTAATGTTATGACAAAGGCGAATGGCCCTCTTAGTAATTTTCTTCTTTTACGTAATAATTCTCAATTTTATATTTCATTTGGTTATTGATTTCCAGGTTCAACTTTTTAAAAAAAATCTAATGAAATAAACTATGGGGTCTCATGAAAAACAAAAGCTTTACATGTTACGTTTTGGGTGACGAACAACATTCAGTCTTAGTCATAGTCACAATAATTGATTAGAGTAGGTACGTAGATCTCCAACACGTCTCAAGCCCTCAGTACGCTGTCGACGGGATTGATAAACACAAGCTTAATAACCCCATGAATTGGAATCACAAATAAATAAACTGTGACAGAAATATTGACGACAAAGAAATGGCAGAAAATACACGGAAAAGAACCAATACAAGGTTAAGAGGAGAGTCTAGGGTGAGTTTTGTGACACTGCACTATTATCCTAGGTAAATATTGAAAATGTAATAAAAAGTGGAATTCAAGAATACAAGAAGGAACTAATTTAGAAGATGCTATAGGCACTTAAGTTGTGTACTTGTAATTGCAATTTCTAAATATCATTTTTTTCAGTCTATGCATTAATACAATATAATTTACTAGTCCTCTATACTCTAGATCTAGGGCCTACATTCACAATACTCTAGAGTCTAGTCTAGAGGATATCTTAGGTAATTGATTATTTAGGTATACCTAAATACTTATTCTTTGTTGTTTCTTATTCAACTGTTTAGATAGGTTTCTAGAGTCTAGAGATTGATTTTAAAAAAATCTATGGATCTCACAATATGCGCAACTATTAATGCATTGATAATTTAGAAATAAAGCACACAATCAAATTTGACTTTATCGTACGATAAAGTGAACGGAGCGCAGACAGGCCTCGCGCGTAAAGGACCTTCCACCGCCTACAGTTTTTGCCCGCCCGCCTCCTAAGAAATCCTCAAACTGTAGCTTAATTCAATCCTGAGATACCGTTTTATCATTTTCTTGAATAGCGAGCTCAAACAAAGTTATAGGGTAATTCTCGATCCAAGTCAGTGAAAAAATTTTGAGATTTTGACAAATATTGGAACTTTTCAAAAAGTTAGCGAACGATTTTAAAAATTCAAAATGCACTTTGAAGCCTTTGGCAGATGCATATTTGGACAAGCCTATCAGCGTATCTCTCATATCTGCGAAGCACAATTCAAATGTCACAACTTCATACATTGGGAAACTATACTCGATATAACCCATCAACGTACCTACCTCTCATATCTGCGAAACTACAGTCAAATGTTACAATTTCATAAATAGGGGAAAAGAATACGGATAACGACTGGGTAAAAAAAATATAATTCTAATTAGTCCGTCGGAGATCAACAAAAAATATTGGACACGTATTTTTTTATTTATCATATAAATAAAAATTGACGGAGATAAAGAGCGTCAAAGTTCGGGAGTGGGGGCTCGTGACGTCACTGCTTTGTAAAAAGTGTACTAAACTGTAACGTCACGCAGAACTTCAACGCACATAACTTTGTCATTTTTTTGTTTAATTGGCAAAAGAAAAAATACGTGTCCAATATTTTTTGATAATGTAAAAGACGGACTAATTAGAATTATTCAGTCGTCATCCCTATACTCGATATAGCCCATCAGAATACCTCTCATATTTGCGAAACTACAGGCAATTGACACAATAGGCTAGACGACTGAAAAATTCCAATTAGTCCGTTATTTACACTTTTTTTAACTTTAACGCACTATGCGTTAAAGTTCCGCGTGACGTCACGGTATAGTAGTATTTTTACCTAGCCGTGACGTCACGAGTCCCCACTCCCGAACTTTCACGTTCTTTATCTCCGTCAATTACTATTGGTTCGATAAAAAAAAACACGTGTCCAGTATTTTTTGTTGATCTATCTGACGGACTAATTAGAATTATTATTTTTTACAGTCGTCATTCCTATTTCATAAAGCGGGGCACTGTACTTACTCGATCAGGAAAACATAAACCTTTTCAATGTCAAAAGTAGGAAGTGATCCTATATTTATGTCCTACCCCGAAGCTTGTTATCACCATTACCAAATTCTCATTGAATTGTAACAAAATCTGTTTCGCTGTTTAGACGTGAAGGCATAACATGTATAATAATATAACATGGTATATGTCCTGACCTGACAGTTACTTTCACAATATACTATACCTAAGATAAACTAAATAAATTAATATATTTTTTAAACTCTTGTTCTATAGTTTTTAATATTAAGGCATAACATAGGTATATAATTATGTACTTGTACAACGTACATGCCCTGAACTGACAGAGTTACTTTTATAATATTCAAATATCTAATATAGATTAAATGAATTAATATTTTGATTTAATCTATATATAAAGGATGGAGTCTACAAAACTACGTGTCAAAATTTTAAGTATTACATTACTAGCCTCCGCCTGTGGCTTTGCTCGCGTTAAAGATGTTTTTTTTAATATGCCTAAGCCTAGGGATCTTTAACGACGAAAGTAACCTATACAACCCTTTCCGTACCTACCCCTGACAACGTGTATGCGAACTTTCGTGACGATTGGTTGTAATTGGTTGTTGGAGTAGTTAAGTCGTGACAGCGTAACAAACTAAACAAACAAATATGATCACTTTCGCATTTATGATAATAAGTTAAATTATTAGTTAAGATTACACAATAAGTATAACAGTGAAGTCGGTTAAAAGGTGGGCTTAATGCTTGTAGCATTCTCTATCATCCAAACCTGTGGTTTGAAGTGTCACTTCACTTCTTTATTAAATGGCTTCTGGGATAGTTATCCACAATTTCGCCAGTATCAAGTATAATAATTGTTCATAATAATATGAGGCAACGTAGTACGGTTTATAAGTCCAGTCGTCCAGTCTTCGGTCAGGTCCTGTTTTCTGCTATAGCCATGGCGACTATGACAAAAGACGATCGGCGCACAATTTTCTTCATCAGAGAAGTCCCGTTGTAGACGGTTACTAAATAGACGTGGTGGTGTATAACATAATTTCTCGTCTTGATGGACACTACTAGGCCGTTTTCACAAGCGAGTTGACACGAGTCACCGGATATCTCTTCATGGCACCTAGCAATATGTTACGAAGGTAGTGAGTAAGAATAGCTAAAGTAAATATAAATCTATGGATGGGTATGTACAATACCTACATGAGATGAGAATTCTGTAACCGCCTCTACCTATGTTTGAAAGTATACATGCATCGACAATCTTTATTCTACCATTTACTTCAACTTTTGTAATTTTCAAGGATGAAAGTGTATAGTGACTGCGTATATCGCCACAAACTAAAATATGCTTAAATTTTTTTTCGTCTCGTATTATAATTAGCGGCTTCACGATGTAACCTTTGACATGCTTCACCTCGATCGGACGAGGCGTTTTGTGTAATCAATCAACACGAACCGAATTAGAAATGTATTTGAAAGTAAAAACATTCAAGTTGAAATTGGGAGTGCATCATAATACATGTTAATTTAAACGTACGTAGATATAACTTGCTTTAAATGCCTTTACGTATGCCTTTATGTACCTTTTTAGTGAATATCTACCATTGATAGGTAAACCGCCACTTGACACGCTGACTGCGGGCCTCGTCTTCGAGAAGTCCTCCAGCAAATACGGTGGTGTGTTATTCAGTACTCGAGGATATTACAGACCTTTCACATCGAGCGATCTAGGAGAAAATTTGAACTTAGCATAAAAATAATTAGTTACACTTAATGTTGACAACCTGGGCAAAGTGGGCAAAAGTACGCCTTAACCGTAGAATGTTGCGAATTCGATTCCCGGCGCAGGAAATTTTTGAAATATTTGCAGATATTTGTCTTAGGCCTGGGTTTTTTTTCTATATATATAACTAACTAACCCGGTGCACTTCGTACCACCTCAGAATCAAAAATTTTGTAACATTAGCTGAATTAAATTCAGTAAGGCCCGGGGCCTCACGACCAACGTATAATTAACTTATCCATTCTCACTTGTGTTCGTTCCCGTTCCCGTTTCCAGTCACGTTCTTGTTTCCGCGCCCGTTCAAAATCAATTTTTCGAAATCTGTTAATGAAATCGTTCTCGAGATATCAGCAAAAGAGCCATTCCGTACAAAATGTATGGGAAAATGAATTTACTTCATATTTATTCATTTTCCAAAATTATTCCTATGTTTTTATAATTATTATGCTATTCGGGGTTGTCTCCACCCTCACCACCCAATATAAAAAAACCTAAGGTCATGAAAATCGGTCCAGCCGTCCTCGAGTTATAAGTGTTAGAACCAACCCGACTTTGTTGTTTTATATATAAAAGGTAGAATTAATGTAGATATAAAAAAATAGTATATCAGTCAAATAGTTCCCATTCGCTTAATACAAGCTCTGCTTAGTTTGGGGCTACACGATACTGTGTGATAGTGTCCAGCATTATTTATTAATTAATTATTATTATTATTTATATTACTAAGATAGCAAACAGGCTTACGCCACAGTATGTACGGTAATAAGAACTTTAGCGTCTGTAATTTGTATAATTAATGCTGTACACATTTAATTTAGGTACTTTTACATAATAAGGTTCATTCATTGCCATGGTTGCTTTTCTTATCTTTTTTTAATCTTCATATTTTACCTAAAAATATTAATTTTTCATTATATTTGTAAGGACATACTGCTTTTCACAATTGCTGCTGCACTCCGCATGGCAGCGCCACTGAAAACCAGTCCAGCAAAATCGGTCCAGCCGTCCTCGAGTTATAAGTGTTAGAACCAACCCGACTTTGTTGTTTTATATAGAAAAGGTAGAATTAATGTAGATATAAAAAAATAGTATATCAGTCAAATAGTTCCCATTCGCTTAATACAAGCTCTGCTTAGTTTGGGGCTACACGATACTGTGTGATAGTGTCCAGCATTATTTATTAATTAATTATTATTATTATTTATATTACTAAGATAGCAAACAGGCTTACGCCACTGTATGTACGGTAATAAGAACTTTAGCGTCTGTAATTTGTATAATTAATGCTGTACACATTTAATTTAGGTACTTTTACATAATAAGGTTCATTCATTGCCATGGTTGCTTTTCTTATCTTTTTTTAATCTTCATATTTTACCTAAAAATATTAATTTTTCATTATATTTGTAAGGACATACTGCTTTTCACAATTGCTGCTGCACTCCGCATGGCAGCGCCACTGAAAACCAGCGCTGCAGTGGTGCCACTGAAAACCAGTGCTGCAGTGGTGCCACTGAAAACCAGTGCTGCAGTAGCTTCCATGCTTCTGCAGCATATGCTGTGTGGCGACCTTTTTATGTCACTATTTCTCGTATTACATTTAAACACGTTACCTACTATTGTCAATTTTTTAAACTTATTTTGTGACTCAAATATTTTTTTTTTATCTTTATTTTTTACCTATACCTATGTGCTTACGGTCCCCCTCATAGTAAGCGGTTCCCGTAGAATATGAACGCCTCAATACCAAAAGGTATCAATCAATGACTTTAAATTTTTAACGCCCTTTTTGAATTGCTAATACTTAATATTTGTTCAGATTTCAATCCGTGAAAACTTTGAACAGGCGAGTGAGTACCACAACAAAGCATAACATGCAAAGACAATACTCTCTGCTTGTCGGGTCTTTAATTTCTGGATATCTAATTCCAAAACGAAAACAATAGCATCAATAGCTGTTCATAATAATTGCTTGGAATGCGGTGTGAGACACGCATAGTCCCTAGCTAGCCCAGCAGAGTCATTACCATCCAGAACCATCCGGATTGAGGAAGCTCGAGCGAAGCCGAACCGGATCATTCCGCCTTAGGCCACTCGTCGTTATCGCTGCGCTTGCTGCCTTACCAACGCAACCAACACCATGTCATTTCCATTCAATTTCATCTAATCTAATGTGTTGTACGCATAGACCGTGATTATTGGAAGGCCATAAGTTGTACCTAGACACATAGGTACGAGAAATTTCTACATTTTATTACTAAGTACCTACTTATTTATGATAACAGTACTTATTTATAGTAATAGTTTATAGGGTCTTTTTTTTATTAGATAAGGGCCAGAATTGACCTCGAGGCTTGCGTGGGATGAGGTCGACGATGGGGCGAGCTTTCCCAGAAGATGCATATTAACTCTCAAGTCAATATAATATTAAAACCTAAATATTCGACAATATTGAATACCTACATAGGAATATTAATCAGGTGAACATGCATACAAGCAGAACGGGGGTCTATAAATTTGCCAACAGCTTGGGATAATGAATGTACCTTAGCTGACGTTGTTTCTAATAAATATGTCTAGAACAAGACAATCGACTAGAGCATTACGCACTCACAAACAGATGCCTTTTAACCACTTAGGCGGCAATTGAATAGTGTTTTTCTAATTAACAAAAGAACACAACATCCGAATAAGCGAAACTTTAGCCGTATCCAGCCCACGCATTAATTGAACAATAAAACATCCAATAAGTATAATTAAGTCACACCTTGTCAGTCTTATTAGCTTTAGATCATCGAGATAAATAATGTTCTATATAATTATCTCGATGCTTTAGGTATTATTTTTCTACCTAACATAATTTAATAGGTCTACTATAAAATTCGTATATAATAATTAAAAATAACAGTAATTGGTACCTATATTCAAAAAAACGGTTGTCTTTATTTCAATTGCAGCTTGCTTATAGTGTTATTATTCCTTTCAGATATTACTTATTCTGTTATCATGTTTGGTAGCAAATCTGCTGGCAATCACATCAGCATCTCCCGCGATAGTGACTGCCAGTACAAACACATCTTCAAGAGACAGTATTACCAGTACCGAGCTATTCCACTGGGAAGACTATAGTGTTTTAGCCAGTATGCTCATTATATCGTGCGGTATTGGAGTATTCTATGGATATTTTGCTGAAAAACCTACTAGCGGCGACGATTTTCTACTTGGAGGATCGTCTATGGGTACTTTTCCGACCGCTCTAAGTTTGGCTGCTAGGTAACGCTAACTTTCCTTATTAAATGTATCTATGTATTTTTCAGGTCAATAATAAAATTAATAAATATACTTGTTTCCAGTTTTGTCACAGCTATTGAACTATTGGGAAATCCGGCTGAGATGTACATGGCAGGTGCACAATTCTGGATGATTTGTATCACCTTTGTGCTGATCGTGCCTATTTCGAGCCAGCTTTACCTGCCTGTATTCATGCGACTACGTCTTACAAGCTGTTATGAATATTTGGTAACGAAAATTTATTTTACAAGAACGTAATTTCGAATATTTCAAAGTTTTAAAGATTTCATATTTTACAGGAAATCCGTTTTTGTAAAACTGTCCGCGTTTATGCAAGTTCATTGTACATGTTACAAATGATACTGTACACGGCTGTAGCAGTTTATGCGCCGGCGCTTGCGCTATCTGATGGTAAGCCAACCTTTCGACATAATCTAATATGAATTACTGTTTTTTATTCCGAACTCGGTTAAGGGGCGTGACTTGGACCACTCTCTTCCATTGTACCCATTTAACCATCATAAATGTTTAAACTAAGAATGTGAAAACCAATGAAAGTGGGAATAAACAAGATAAGATACGAGTACCTACTTCAAAATTGAGAATGGTTCGTATAAAAATATAAACGATGGGAATTTAATTACAAATAATGAGAATACAGCTCATTCATAGAATAGCCTTACTAAATTGACGGTCTTATTATACTAGAGGATCATTATTTGATACGAATAATAAAGCTTTAATAGCTACAAGTACAATTATAATCAGCGTAACAGTACGGAAACCACATAGTACATAATACCTTCTTAGTATCTTGATGCTTTCGAAACATTACAATGATTTTTGTAAAAGATTTTCAAATTGCCTGCAAGTTAAAAACTAACGCAAACTACGCGATCGCTTACGTTGTGAAATCAATCCAGTGTTTGTATTCAAATTTCATTTCAATGTCAATAGACATTTTGCAATAAAATTGTAGCATCATGACCGAAGTTGTAGTCAATTTAAGGTATGCTGTACGTACACCTGATCCATACTTAGCATTCAGTGTCACAAGAAGCCCGTAATCTATAAGGTTTGCATAAAGCATTCAAAAAACGATGCCTACCAATATACTCATCGGAGTCTTTCAATTCTTCGATATGAAAGAATGCCTCAGAAGATAATTTGTACCATCATTGTGCCAGAAGTCTTATGACTTTTGACCATAGCATTCTTTACGTGTACGTAAAACTTAAAATTTTAACCAGTCAAAATGGTTATTGTTTTATTTGTAAACGAGAAAATAGTAAAAATGGTATAAGCTACGAAAAAAAATACATTAAAATAAGAGTAATTTTGCGCCAAATGAATATTAATAAAGTATCCTAATAAACTGTACCTATAGCAGTTTACCGTTAGGTAGGTAGTTAAATGAAAGGCCTAGCTTCGGATATCTACCTAAGTGCAGTTCCTACGAACACATTTTTCAGATACAAATGATGTACCTGCCAATCATCAGTTGGGTCAGTCAGTGAGCATCGACAAAATTAAATGTTATGTAACATGCACTTAGATCATCAATCGATAAAATATTCGATGCAGAATTTTATTGGGTTTATGTTTCATAACGAACATACTCTGGTATTCACCGAGCCTTCGTATTGCCAAAGACGGCATCAATAATTTACGATTATTGTTCTAAGTTGTCGTGATAATGGTCGTTACCTACCAGTTCTGTATGGTCATGGTATTGAATCGAGACCTATCGAACTGCTCATGTAGGTCTCGACTAAAGTGCAGAATTGCATTATAAGACGATGATGGACTGAAAGCCCACCTGAGATGCAGAAGGTTGTGGGTTGTGTGAGAATGTCGGGCAGCTTATATGCATATAGTAGCTAATATATAATTAGTTACCTACAGGCAGGGTGGTTGGTTATTACTTATTAGACATATTTCTTGAAATGGTACTTTGGGTCATTTGCTAGTTAATGGGGACTTTCTTTTGTAGCAAATGCATTGAGATACAGTATAATATCGATGTGCAAATTACTTAAAATATAACCCCTTCAATTGCTAGAACACCCTGTAAAAACGTGTTTAAATTAAAATAAGTGCCATTCTACGGAGCAATCATTTCGCACGAATAAGATTTCCTAGTACCTACTTACATTTTATGTCACAATCACCTAGAAGCATATTAGCTGTTTACGATCCTTAGGTACGCATATAATTGGATATTTCTTAGATTATCTACTTATTTTTTAACATAAATGTGTATGTATATGTAGATGTTTTTTATTTAGATCAAACATAAATTGTAATAATAATCCCTACATTACCTTTAAACGAATATTTACATAATTGACGTTTATTTGCAGTAACGGGATTAAATACCTATTTAGCAGTAACACTCGTGTACGTCGTTTGCATTTTCTACGCTTCGCAGGTCAGTATCAAGTGGTTTTCAATTTATAAGTCTAGAATCTGCGGTGAACAGTGTAATATTAAATAATTTGTTGATTTCTTACAGGGTGGGATGAAGGCAGTCATAATGACTGATACATTTCAATCAGCTGTACTTGTTGGTTCTCTGGCCGTGGTGCTAGCTATGGGAGCAGCACAAGTTGGCGGCATGGACCTCGTATGGGAGTATGCGAGGCAGACAGACCGACTACACTTTTTTAAGTAAGACTACCATTTGGTAGAAACAATATCAATCAGTCCTTCCTTAGTCATAGTGTGGTGTCAGAGTATTTAGGCCGCACGAAAGCCTCCAACATGGTTTGTTAAACAAGTTAAACCTAACATTAAAATAAAAGATGAAGATCTAAATCTTGTGGACAGTATTGTATTTTTAGGCATAACTTTAGATAATAAGCTTCAATGGGGCGCTCACATAGATGGGTTGTCGAACAGACTCAGTTCTGCAGCATACGCAGTCAAAAGAATCCGTCAACTTACTGACGTAGAAACGGCTACACTAGTTTATTTCAGCTACTTCCATAGCATTATGTCGTACGGCATTTTGTTGTGGGGGAATGCTGCAGATATCAACACCATATTTGTGTTGCAGAAGAGGGCTGTTCGTGCAATTTATAATATGGGCCCCAGAGAATCACTTAGAACTAAGTTTAAAGAAATAAATGTTATGACAGTGCCGTGCCAATATATATATGAAAACTTAATGTATGTTCGAAAACATATTAACATGTTCAAGAAAAATAGCGACTATCATAATGTTAACACTAGAAATAAAGATAAACTAGCTGTTCCTACTGTAAGGCTCCATAAAGTTAGTCAGTCTTTTAAAGGGATGTGTGTACGATTTTTTAACAAAATCCCAAATGATGTGATTAATCTATCTGTAAATAAATTCAAAAATGTTGTTAAACGTAATCTATGTAATAAAGCTTATTATAAAATATCTGATTATTTAGATGACAAAAAAGCTTGGGATGAAACTGCCTCCAACTCCATCATAAACAATGTAATAGTTATTAAGAACAATGACGTTAAAAAAATATAAGCCAAGCAGAGTTTCTTGCCAATTCTTCTCTGTTTGGTCACGTTACGAATTGGTGGTAAATTAAAAAAATGACGTTTCAAAGTGTAATATACAGTTCCTACTGAATAAATGAATTTTGACTTTGACTTTGACGACTGAAAAAGCTGGGACCTCGTGTTACGTGCCTACCGAAGCATACACTCATCATCATAATCGGCCTACAGCCGTCCACTGCTCATCCTGAGCTCGACGCATCCAGCTTCTACCAGCAGTCTTTCGCAAATGTCACTCGACCTGGCCGGAGGGCATCCTAACACTACATTTTTTTACGTTGCGCGTGCGAACGCTTCAATATCAGTTAATGTTATAGAATATATTAGCGATTAAAAACTCTCACTTTTACCCTAAATTAACAAAAGTACAAATCTCTTTTTATACGGTTATGCAAAAATAAATTGACCCACACCCTGCTAGTAACATTGGTTGGCCACGCCCAAGTGTTGCGATGATCTGCCATGGCTAATTTTATAATTACCTATTCCGCGGAACATTAATAATACAATTGTTAACGTGCCCCTACCTTTCCAAATTAGAGTAATTCAATTTAGTTCACTTGTAAAATAAATTAAAAATACTTACAACTGGTTTTTTTTTTTCGTTCCATGGCCATTTCGTAATAGGTAAACTAAATAGGTATATGCCTACCAAGAAGGGTTGGATGGTTATCTCTAGGTAGAGTCAAAATTCAAGATGTTTATTTGCTTAACGAACTAAGTAGGGCGTATCGCTTTAGCGACAAAGCCCTTTTTTGTTGATTAAAAAAAACGAAGTATAGTGAATGACCTGAATGCTAAATATTATAATGTAGCTACATACAACAACTACAAACTTAATTGCCTTTTTCAAGTATTTATCGCAAAAAAATATAATTTTATGAACAGTGTTTGGATCATTTCGGAATGTATAGGTAGGCAGTAAGATTAACTAACGTGTAATGTTTTAGCATGAATCCTGACCCAACGGTTCGCCACTCGTTTTGGTCGGTGGTCGTGGGAGGCACTATGTACTGGACGAGCATGTTCTGCGCGAATCAGGCGTCAGTTCAGAAATACCTCTCAGTGGAGCGCATCAGTCAAGTCCGAGTTGCTCTATGGGTCTCGGCAGTCGGACTCATCGCGGTTTACTCCGTTAATTTCATCACCGGCGCCGTGCTAGCATTGCATTATGCTGACTGTGATCCGATTCAGGTAATCACGTAGGTGTTTATTCTAATGTCGCCCGATGTTAACTTATTATTGTAGTCAGTTACTGTTGCGCTTTGCAATGTTTAATGTGTAGCGTGTCATTTTTTTTTTAAACTGTTCTCTCAACATAATCTACTAAAGTGGAGTAAAGGGCTAGAAAAGACGCTCACAAACAAAAGTTGTCAAAATTATTACCTACTTGCAATTTGTGATTTAAAGTAGACCGAAGCAAATTTCATGGCGATCATTAAATGATTAGGATATTATTACATACCACAGAATGGAGATATCACAGGATCGGACCGTCTACTACCGCTGTATGTGGTGCGGGAGCTGGGCTATGCTCGAGGGGTTCCCGGGTTCTTCGTCGCCGGCATATTCGCTGCTAGCCTGGGGTAAGATTTTTGTATGTTATCATAAGATGGAACTAGCACATGGTCTACCTGGTAACCATTAAACAAAGTATTGCTTCGTAGATCACGTATGTTTGGAATGCGCTCTACGATGCGATGTCAATCGCGGTGCGTCCATCAATTTGCGGCATGAAGGTATTAAGCCTGTTATTTCACCGGCATACAAACCCTTTAAACCGAAAAACAACAATGCTTCACAGGAGAAATAAGCATGGTGCTCTACTCTCCAGATGAGCCCTTCACAAAGAATTCTACTATTTCTAACGGTTATTCACTTCTAAACGGTCTTTTTATGATTTTATCACTTTCACACAATTCATGTTTCTCTAATATAAATATCTACTTACCGTATATCAGGGAATCAGGATTACCTGAGGTATGTACCAGGCATCCAGCATCCATAAGGTAAATTGGTAGAGCTTTTGAACTTAACTCTTTGTGCGACTTCACAGAAAAAATATTGGTTATCTATACTTATAGCGAAACTTTACCAATGCGAAACGCATGAAAGCTTCAACAGAACTGAATGGAGGTCTTGGGACAGGACTTCTGTGCGAATGAGGGCTAAACTAGAAAAGTCCAGTTAGAATACCGGTTTCAATTTGAAATATGTCAACGCTGCCTGTTGCTGAAAATGTTAGGATAAATCATAATATAAGAATGACTAACACTTATTGTATCTTAGTTGCCGTCATATAGGAATGGTTTTTGAAATTCATCATCATCATCATCATAATCAGCCTATAGCAGTCCACTGCTGGACATAGGCCTCCCCTAATGAGCGCCATTGCGCCCTGTCCTGAGCTCGACGCATCCAGCTTCTACCAGCAGCCTTTCGCAGATCGTCACCCCACCTGGCCGCCTTTTGAAATTACCTTACCATAAAATATATGTATTCGTTTTGCCCGTGGTCAGTAACTGAGCTATATTTTGGAACGTTGACGGTCGGCATCGTCAAGATTGCCTTAAGTCGGATAGAGGACCGTTTCTCGTGAAAGTCTTCGGCGGAGACCTAGGCATAATTCGGCAATGGCTACTAAATCTAGATTTAAAAGGTCATGTGTAAACTATAACTTGCCTTTATTAATAAAACATCAGGTTTCCCAATGATGGGCAAGTGTTAAGTATACCTAAGCCCAACTAATTATTTATGTACTGTCATCGATTTATAAATTTACTAATGGGTACTACTATAGGTTCTAATTTAAATCTTTATTTTGTGGCAGGACCGTGGCATCTGCACTTAACTCGTTAGCGGCAATAGCATGTGAAGATTTAGCAAATGGGCTACTCGGCATAACTTTACCAGAAAATAAAGGAGCACTGGTAAGATCCTCATACATGTCTGACACTAGCTGGTGGGACCAGCGCTTAATATACAGCTACATAATCTACTCCGTTACCTACAAAAATATGTATTCAAATAAGTATTCAGCAATCGTCAACTTTACTCATAAGTACTGCCATTTTGTTTAAAACCAAATCTAATTATCTTATCTATAGAATAGTAGTTGACTCTGTGAACTTCGTACAAACTAAAATTTATTTTTTTATAAGTGGCAATGGCAATTTTCATACAAAATAACTAATTATGATTTTTTCGGCTGTAGGTACTTTTGTGAATTTCTTTTTTTACTAACCATCCTACGATCACAATAGGTCTTCATGGCCGCAGTGATATGAAAGCCACGCAATCAATAATCAAACCATCCCTAAATCAGGGGATCATCAAACAAAACCAAAAATATATCGAAGTATATAAAATCGAGTAGTGTGTGGTGTGTACTCACACACCACACACACACTCATACTCATGTTTGTCGCACTCAACCAGTAGGTAACGGATGGACGAATTTGGATGAAATTTGAAATATACATAGTTTGTGAGCTGGATTAACTTGGATTAAACTAGCCTTTTTTCCGGTACCACGCGGGCGAAGCCGCGGGCGGAAGAGATCATTTAAAGAGATAAGTAAGGTTTACTCACCATTTTCATGACAGATAGCGCGATGGGTGTGCGTCGCCTGTGGAATGATATCGTTTGGTCTGGTGTTCGCCGTGGAACACTTAGGGCCGGTGCTGCAGCTCGCACTCTCCTTCAACGGCATGGCAGGAGGAGTCTCTCTCGGCCTGTTCACGCTTGGCATGATGTTCCCTTGGGCTAATGCTAAGGTTAGTTACAGTATAAAGATTAGTATAACCTATGCTTTGATGTAAATGTTACAACACTTAATAAATATATCCAAAGTTTAAAAAATCATTAGGTACGTACTTGCCTTGCCAAGAAATTTCGTAACGAAATGTAACTTTAGCGTTCATCACATAAATTACCGAAACCTAACCTACTTACTTACTCATCAATGCCAAAGCGTTCTTTGCATTTATCACAAATAAAAATTTAAATTTTCTCAACAAGTATGTACACACAGCGTCACGATCTGGTATACCCCTTTCAAGTATAAATTTAAACTGCTGCCTTGGAGGCTACCATATTCAAATGGACAAAATCTTATACAAAAATATTTATACTTGGCTGGGGGATCGAACCAGCATTTTATTCACACTAGTATATGATATAGACGCTCTAACCAACTGAGCTATCGTAGCGGTTTGCGATTATGACGAAATTTTTAGTTACAGTATACGTCTATTATTTTGTTATAACTTTTGAAAACTGTTTTATTTTACCTGAATTTAAATAATTATGTAACTTACCAACTACACTTACAACGTAGTCCATTGTGTTAGTAACAAAATTAAAAAAAAAAAACAAAAAAACATATAGGTAATGAGGGATTCGAACTCAGTACTCTAACAACGTATAGATCAATGTCGAGTGTTGTAACCGCCACTCCATCGTCTCAACTAGCTATATCGGTGAAATTAAATATGCGTAAGCAAGGAAGAGGAGTTTTATAAAACACACATTTGTGCAAAAAGTTCGAGATCCACGACAGACGCTGCGACGTTTCGAACCTACTAACGTTAAATAGGGGGGTTACCAGACTCTGACGCTTTCTGTACATAGGAAGGTGTATTTATTAGATACTTATCACCTTTACTTTTTATTACGACTTACATTACATATTATATTTACTATATTTACTCTTGCATAGGATTAGGCTTATTTTATAAAGTTATGTTATAATATAATATCGTTTTCATCCCCCCATCTCGGAAAGAGTAATTTTGCTCTTCGATAACTGAGTGAAGTCGTTTTTATCCGCTAGAGGATAAAGTAAAATTGAATTTAGAACATCGTGTGCACTAAGTTTGTGAATTCAAAACATCATTAAACCTATTTACTTCTACCTCCATGGTGCCGAATTTACCATACAACCTTTTTTTAATTTGATAAAACCTCAGACTCAGAACCTTCTTGGTGTACTCTATTTTTTAACTTTAACCCCCTTATTTATGAACGCTACTTAAAGTTAATCAATGCTCAAAGCTAGCCCTGTCACTGTTTGTCATTATCCAACGGTAAGAGATGGCAATAGTTTAAGCATCGTTTATCTTTTGAGAGATGTTCATAAGTAAGGTCTTTTATGTTAAATAATGTTAATCTTTTTTTTAATGTATTTATTTCCTCGCTGAGGTGGGATGAAAAGTTACGTGTTGCACTCGAGTGCAAAGATTTTTCACCTCGTGCTCTTTTGATTTCCTCGCTCAAATTTCGATTTTATTTTTTTATTTTTTTTACGCTTATTCATATATGGCCATTTTTTAATCACTCGCTAGCAAGTTTGCACTCTTATATAACAAATAACTATTAAATTCCCAGGGTGCGGTAACAGGCGGCGTGGTAGGTTTGCTCGTGGTGGTGGTAGCCGGCGGAGGGGCTCAGTTCGCGCAGGTACCCGTTTACCGCCTGCCACCTTCTACTGCCGGCTGTTTGACGAACCAGACCTTTGACGTCTCTCCTATGTAAGGATTCTCATCAAATCTAAGTACCTATACATCATGAAATACTAAGCAGGTTACCTTGTATTCTCATGTCTCTTTCGTAATTATGTCATAGCCAAAACGATGAATTAAAAGGTAGGTATTGAATTGAACATTTCAAAATACTTGACAACAAAACAAAAATGGAAAGTGCGTAGGGACACGCTACGAATTTTAGCACTGCTACGATCTCTATACAAAAGACATAAACGCGCACTTTCGCTTGCAAGAATTGTCTGCGACATCATCAGCCTGACGGTAATTTCGTGCGACTTAAAATTACCGTTAAAAGTCGTGCGATGTAACCTTCGACCATCATCATAATGCTTGCGGGACGAGCATATAAAAATATCAAACTGTTTCTATTTTAGGGAAGCCCACGATGATGCTGTTTTCTGGCTGTTCCGTGTGTCTTACCTGTGGTACTCAGGCCTAGGATGCGCCGCTACACTGATTGTTGGACTGGTGGTGTCATTTGTCACTGGTGCCACTGACCCTGCACAAGTGCCTATTGACCTTATCTCACCACCCATTGTAAAACTGCTGAACTCTTTGCCAAACAAATTTAAGGTACGCTATAAATTACAAGCATCTTTTTTTTTTACAAGTACCATAATCTACAGCGACATAGTCACACCACACATGGCTTTCCAATGTCCTATATACTTATTTCTCACACATGCTTGGAAATTAGAGTATTATTTTGACAACCTTCTTCGAGATAAATCCTAATACAAGACATGCGAGCAGCGGCCGGCAAAAGTTAGAAAAGTACTATACAAACCTTGGCCACAACTAGGCATTGATGGACTCACGTAAGTGTGCTTCGGCTTCGTCTATCAATGCCTCTTTTGCTGGACTCTGCAGTAATGTACTATATCTATGTGAGTCGCCTGGCTCTGGCGGAAGACCAGCGTTGGTTGCTAGCCTGTTAGTCAGCCAGCCCACGCTGTGTCACAGTCCGTTTTGGGACGTTTGGGCTTACGGTAATTTTAATACCATTGTTTTACTGTGTATTTGTATGCCTAACATGCCTTTGTAAGTCTAGTGTTACAAATTAATTAATTTTCTTTTCTTTCTTTCTACATAGGCATTAAATAATATGTTGTTTCATGAGAACTTGCTGATAATCTAACTTTTCTAACTCCTACAGAAAAGGTTAAGGGTATCTACTAGACTAGGCTCGGAAAGACGACGTAGCTCGAGCGTGCGTCCTCCAAGCATGTCTGATGACAAGGACACAAGACGGCGGCGTCGCCTGTCAGAACTGGCCGGAGGAGTATTCTACAGCGACGCGCTCAACCTAACAAGAGGCCATGACAACCCTGCCCTAGGCCTGGACCCAGAGAAACCACCCCCAGACGATTACAGCACCGATACTTGCATCAAACTTGAACCCACATCCTTCAGTCATAACTCTCATTGAGATCGCTGTCAAACATTTATGATGCCAAAGATTTATTAAAACTTGCCAAATCTAGAGTTTGTAGCAACTATAATTATATTAAGCTCGTTTGGTATTTGAATCAAATTGTATTTAATTAATTTTATCAACAATTATTTATAGGGTAAATGGAATCAGACAACTCATTGCAAATATACCAGCGAAAATTGATAATGGCCAGAATAGCCGAATTTAGGTTAATTAACTAGATAATACAATTTAATTAAGTAGGCAGTTTGCTACCTAGCTATCTACCTTATCGAACGTAGGTATGTATTTGTAAAAACCTAACAAAAACATTTTTAAACAAATCTAAAAATAGTTTGGAATTGGTACATAATTCGCTTGTAAAATATTTACCATCATCGGCATTGGTGGTTTTCGTTATCGTGATTATTCATAAAATTTCTATGAATAATCGCAGCGCAGATTTAAGTACATAAGATCGAAACGAATCGATTTACCAGTTGTAACACATTTTAATAAACAAAATTTATTTCTGCGAAAGGTTACTTCAATTGTCATTATTTTCAATTATTATATTATTTAATAAAAAAAATTAACTTTTCAAACATATTCCCGTTCAAATGACGTGTCTTGTGTTGTTTAACATATAGTTGAGTATAGGAATTACGGTATGTAAAATCATAGATGAATATTGCTACTATTGTAAAATGATAACCTACACTTTACATTTATGTTTCAAATAATTCTATCTACTGGACAATACGTGTTTATGAATTTTTGTTATAGTTTAAGATAAATACCTAGGTACCTAAGCAAAATTTAACCTACACAACTAATAAACGTGATTTAGAAAAAAAGTAGTTATTTTCATTTATCATTTTATTTTACACTTACCTATGCTAATTATAGAAAGGCAGTTAGCGGTAACAATAATTCAATGTCTAAATGTTAAAAATTTAATTATACATCACTGTATGTAATGAAAACTGGCAATAGCATATGTGGATAATTGCTATGCAAGTACCTAAACTGCCCTCCATTCATACATACATATTTAGGCTGGTTATAATAAACTGAGGCTTGATCAAGAAAAAAAGCGAAAACATATTCGTATCGTAGAATACTGGCTAGAATGGCCAGAATTTCAGCCAATGAGAAATCACGAATATTACCCGACTTATCATAAGCGTAACTAAATATTAAGGCCAATCACAAAGCGTTATTTTGAATCTAAGATTTCTCATAAGCCAAATATTACGTTTACGATACGAATACTTTTTCGCTAGTCTTCGTGATTGAGCCTCTGATCTCTACATTGATCGCAAACTAGAAGTGTTTTCAAAATATATTTAAAAAATAAATTGAAATTTTTACAACTCCTAAATTCGCTATCAATGTTGAGATCGGACTATTAATACCAGCAGCCTTGGAATTTTGAACATAACATCAAAACAATAAATTTGCAAGAGAATCTGTTCAACAATTAATGAAATGCATTAACACATTAATAAATTTTCATAAAAATAAATTTTCAAGACAGCAGATCCTGCTGCTGTAAGTTAATCTGGTGAATTTCTTTGACAGTTGAGACAGGTAATGTAGCACTCACAGTTATTGGGGGCATTCCAGGGAGCGAAATCGGCGTCACCACAGATTGGCCCGAGGCTATCGGTGGAGGTTGTATAGGGGGCTGGGCAAAGCTGCTCATGTCAAATGTTGGCACTAAAGGTGTATTCTGATTGTAACCACTTGGCGGGCTTTGAGCGAAGGCGTGAGGTGGCGGCACTGGTGGTTGTGAGTAGCTAGGCATCATTGGTATGTATGGTTGGGGCTGATTCATTGGAATGCCGGGTAAATTAGGCAGCGGCGCTGGAGGTTGCATGTTAGAGACCGACGGTATACTACCCAGATTTGTGAGAGTAGCATCTGCAAAGTCTGTAAAGATAAATAAATCAAAATAAAAACAAGAACTTCCTTTAATGAAACAACAAATCTGTGTTTACATGCCAAAGTGGTTTGTTCACAAAATTTCATCAGTAAGTACATCATCAATATTTCAAAGCAGACGTGTGAATTAAACAAAATTGAAACTATCCTTAAAAAAGTTTGTGGTTGTAATATGAATAGTTGGTTGAGTGGGTGGTAAATTAACACCTATAATATAAGAAAAGGTATTGTATCGAGGTAGAATCTGTAGCCACTCACACTACTAAAGAACACTAAGATTAACAAAAACCATGACATATTATGTATTTCATTTAAGTAGCACCATATTATCATCCTTGAACAAGTTGACCATAGAACAAAAGATACTTACTGCTTGAATAACTAGCCATATTAGAAACTATAGTCTGGGCCTGTGATGGTGCTTGCTGTTGTGAAGCAACCTGCTGCTGGGCAGTAACCTGCTGTTGCAAAGTATCTTGTGGATTTGCTTGCTCCTGAATTATACTGCTGGTGGTATTGTAGCCACCAGGGTTAACCAAAGGAACACCTGATAAGAACCCAGGCGGTGGAGGGTTATGTGCTTGCTCTGCAGTTGTTGGGTTGCTTTGGGGTTGGCTCATCAGAGGTGTCTGATCATCATTTATATTTAAATTTTGCATTCCTGCAACATTTTGTTGAGCACTTGGTGCTGAAACCTAGAAACACAAAGAAGATATAAATAAATTTTTTGGGAAGTATTTATTTGACATCATCAAATTTTTTTTATAAAAGATATACATATTTTAATATTTTTAAACATACCACTGGAATATATGGTCTCTGAGTAGGTGTATTATTATCAATTCTTATAGGAATCCTGTGCAAGTAGCCATATCCAATGCCACATCCAAGGCTGCCTTCTCCACCCCAATTTTGATTTGGTGTTATATGAACCTCCCGACAAGAATCATCATTTGCATTGTAGATATACAGCTTCAAAGCCCTGCCTTCATGTGCTTCAATAAGTGTAAACAAGTCTTCACTTTCATGCATGATGGAGTCCGCACCAATAATGTAATCAGAGAAAGGTCTCAGTCCAGCTATTTCAGCAGGGGACGATGGATGCACTTCCTGTTTAATATACATAAAACTCAATAAAAGTGTAAAAGGATTGGCAAAATAGTTATACCTAAAAAATTCAAATAAGAACTTACCAGTATATGCCACACATTCTCATTAGCACCTTCAAATGAGCAAAACCGTATACTGACTCCAAGCAGTCCCTGACCTCCCCAAGAATCACTCGGGGTGAGCATTACTTCTCTGACAGACTGAGTTTTACTGCTATAAACGAGCATTTTAATAGGACGATTGATGTTATTCTTTAACAACTCTTTTAGAGTGTCATTGTCTTGGTCCAATCTTACATTTTCTATAGCAACTATGAAATCAAAAAATGATTCAAGGTTGGCCTTTTGCCCCGGGGAGCCGTCTTGCACCTGTAATGTGGATTTGCATAAGTGTGTGCTAGTACTAAGTGAAATAGGTATACAGGAAACGCCGAAAGAAGACACCAACCCGTAAAACATGATACCCTTCAGTGCCACCTCCTGGTACTCCTGCGCTCTGGGAGGAGCCCATTGCTATGAACTAAAGTTATTACTTTACTGGTCGTATTATTTCTTCAATTATGTACAAGAAAACTCAATTATGTATTTCGTAATTTCACAAATCCAATTTATTTCCCATATTTCTCAAAATTCTCAATTCCAACATCAACAATTCTTTGACATTGACGTTTTATTTATTGACGTGGCTGTAGATCGATAGAGTTGGGGTAATGTTGTTTTGTTGTTGTTGTACCTTCTGTATGGTCTTTGTACCTATTTGTTTTGTGTTTCCGAATAAGGTTTTAGGTGAATATTCACGAACACACCATGCCAACATGGAACATAGAAACCGTGGACGGAGTATAAATATGGACGGATTGTTTGCGTATTAAGCAAACCTAGCCACAGATAACATAATACTACCTAACCTATCAATAGCAAGCAATACTTGTCATCGACACATCGACCGATACCTACCAATCTTCCATCTCTCACGTCCATACTGCCTTCTTTAATCTGTGGCAGTGCTGCCGGCAGTCAAACAGAAAAAAGATCAGAACACAAGGTCTAAATAATCAAAAATTCCGTTTTGTAATTCCACTAGGTAGGTATTTTTAGAGAACCTCCAAAAATCCTAATTTCTCTTTCCTGCTTCCCCATCAAACAGGGTCTGATGGTGAAGCAGGAATATTTCTATACAAAATACAAGCTCATGCCCGTGGCTTACCTCGCATTAAAATTTAGTTTCCTATCCCACGGGAACAATACTTTTTTCTGGATTACACGTAAGGCCTATGTCCTTTTCTGTACCCCTGACAACGTGTATAAAAAATTTCATGATGATTGAATAAGTAGCTAAGGCGTGAAATTGTAACAAACAAGCTCACTTTGCCATTAAATAAAATTAGTTAGGATAAGATTTATTGAGATCACTTCAATGAACCCAAATATGATACCTTAACCTCCTGTAAGGTCGTGAGGAGTTAGATATCTTGAAGATTCCAGCTGATGATGCTGCTTCAGGGTACCAGTGCGTAAATAGCTTTTTATGCACCCGGTGAGCTTCTATAACTGCGTCTTTAAAAATGTTTATAATTTATACCGGCCCTGACTGACCAGTTGGTTAGCCAGTACTTTGATTGAGGGGTGGGAGGCCTTGAGTTCACTAGAGTTGGGCATTTTTTTGGGTGCTTAGAGCATTACACCCTCATTCGATCATTACCACTGGTATGCCTGGACTGGACACCGGACACAATTAAAAATCTAATGAATCTCACGTAGATTTACATTCCAGTATAATTTTGTTCATATTTAGGAATTTTTCAAGCTAACTAAATTGGTGAGCGTTGAGAGCCGCAATTTTTTTCTAGTACAAGTGTACAAAAGACAAAAGAAAGAAAACGGTGTTAATTTTTTAAACACCTAGCTAGAAAACTAGGTAACAACAGATGAATGAAATAAAGTCAGCGAGCGGAGCGATTTTCTAGTACCTACAGTGCTAAAATGTAACTAAGGTAAAAAAGTCTGAAAAATCCGTAAAAAGTCCGCTGAGGCCTGAAAAAGTCCGAAAACGGACAAAAAAGTCCACGCCAGGAAAGTTGATCTGTGGCTGTAACTAAAAATCGTATTTCGTACTGGCAACGCTGGTCACTCATAGGAACTTGTATTCTCTTTGCAGAACAACACAAACAGAGATGTCTATATTAAAAAATATCGATTTTGACATCGATACATAAAGTATCAAAGTACGTTAAATATCGAAAGGTTGCAACATAGACAGTCTATTTTATCAATTTACTCAATACATAACAAAATCATTTAACCCGAAATCATTTACAATTTTTCATTACTTTGCTTGTTTTTTTTTTTTCATTCTCTTCATGTAGGCTTTAGTTGAAGACCATAACGTCTTGTCATATGTTCAGTTCATTTATAATTATTCAGTATGTCATTGCTAGACATTGATAAATTCATTTTATCTTTGATATTAAAATTGGCAATTGAATCAAAGAAATTTCGGTTGCACTACTTTACGTTTCCAAGAATAAAATAAATAGGTAGTTTGGTTATGATGTAACCGGTTCGGTTACATCTCCTCCAACACCTATTTATTTTGAGTGAAATGTCAGCAATGAGCGAAATCCATCGTGTAAAAAAAATACTAAAACACGCTAGCTAGATGGCCAGATGGCCATATAGTAGAATATCAATGTTTCCTTCGTTAATATTCTTGTAACTTCGTTGTGTTGATATATTATTGGGCTTAACATCGATCGATGTAAAAACATCGATGTTTTCTCGCCAAGCATCGATGTTTAATACTATCATCGATGAATAAAATCATCCCTACATTGCAAAAACACACAAAACAATTCAGTGATACTATTTCTTGTTTTCCTCTTTTCATAAAGTAACCATGCAGACCATGCGATATGCAGTAGGCAGAGGCAGATAAAATCGAGGACTCTATTATGAAATTATGATACATTAAATAGTTGGTGTTCCGAGTCACGTAAGTTTGTCTTTGGTAAATCATCTCATCAGCCTTGGTATTGGCACAATAATAATTCGTGTAATTCTCCCTGTTCTGTTACCTACAACATTCTTAAAATTTGCCTGTAACTAAACTGTACTTACCTCTGGGTGTGTCATGTCAATCAATGCATGGCAGAGCAGTGGCCCTCTACATCGCGAGCTGCTGGAGACACCAAACTCTCCGGACCAGTATCCACCTCCGTAGCCAGAAATAGAAGAACGTAACGCCTCTGGGAAGCCAACCCATGAGCTAGGATGGCACTCAGAGCAATACCAAAAGATTCGAGAGTAGCTCTCGAAGTTGACGCCAGAGCAAAGAATTAACGTTCGATTCTTACTCGCACTTCCTAACCAAGATGGTAGAGTCGAAGTGTTGATGACCTTCATTGATTGAGTGGCTAGGCCACTTGGTCCTGATGACAATAAATTTATAATATTTAGAAGCTTGCTACATTATACACAACTGGGACTGAGCAAAACCAAGTATACATAGAATATACATTAGGAAGACATCAGTAAAACTGCCTAATACAGTTTGTTAAATAAAGGTTTCTACATGGGAAATAGATATTAGTGATGATGACAACCAATGATGGACGGTGACAAAAACCAATATGGTTTGTCAAACCAATGAAAAGCCATTTTTGTTTCATCATCGTTCATTATTGCTCATTGATTTCCTGTGTATAAACCTATATTTAAAGTAACTAAGCCCTAGTTTAGCATCTAAATAAATAAATTTAGCTTCTAACCACATTTATAATTAGCAAGTTTCAGCTAAAATAAACCATTGAGCTCACATTATTGCCTCATTTTTGCAGGTCAAGGTTAAATTTGAATCATTAAATCCAAGATGTCCGAGTGGAAGCATTTAATATTAGAATGGCTCAATGAGTATGCCGGCCTCCAAGAAAATGAAATAAAAAGCTTTGCTGCTGAACATGAGCACAACCATGAGATCGCCACTGCAATATTCAACTTGTTCAACAGTGAAGATGATGATGAAGAAACTAAAGATAGTGAAAGTCAAGTCGAGCAGGTATAATAATTTCTTAACACTTTTCTTTAACAAAAAACTGTTCTAACTGCTACCTTCCAACTTAAACATAAAACACCACTTTCTCCAATGGCAGGTACCTAATTGATTTGCCAGGTTATCAGTATATTGGTACAGGTACACCTAATTTTAAAGTCCTAAATTACAACAATCAATTTTAAAATAATCAAGTAAAAAAATATTTTGTTGCTTTGGTTGCCGCTGCATGTGCTGAAACACCATTAGACTGCAACTACCACTGTTACAATGGCAACAACGATTGATATGTACTGTTACTATGGCAACAACCTTAATTTTTAAAACTTATTGGGGATTACCAAGATGAGTCTTGGTACCGAGCGCCATACATCAGACGGCATTGTCCTTTAATTATTATATTTTTTTGTTACAGATGCTAGAAAATGTCTGTGTTCAGCTGTTAAGTTTTTATAGATCAAAAGAGGTAGAACTGCAAAGATTTACTTTACAATTTGTGCCCACACTTATTTTCAATTATTTGAATTCTGTTGCTCAAAGCAATATGAAAACATTACGCTGTATAGAAACATTACTCATTGGTAAGTTTATAAATTATGCTACTAAATTCTGAGAAATATAATTGTTATACTAATTAAAGGTGTAAATATTCCTATTTGTTTTGAATAAAGTTAGTAGTGTGGTGCACCCTGCTAACTAGCAAATGGAGCTCTGGCGCCTGGCTGAATGGGGTGTAGCGCAGCCTAACTCTGGCACAGCTCAATTCCCTGACCGCAGACGGGCAGCAGAGTCGGTGGTGGGAGAAGCTGTGCCCTGCGATTCCCAACCGGCATGCCCAACGTAGAGATGATGGGCATAATCCCCCTTCTTATTAAGGGTGCCTATGTCCAGCAGGGGATAGTCCAATGGTATATCCAGTGATATAGGCTGGTGTTGTTCTTATTGTCTTATTATTTTCCGATAAATTTTAGTATTGGTTATTTTGAACTAGTTTCCGCCCGCGGTTTCGCTCGGGGGTACCCGAATACTAATAGCGTATATGTAAATCCAGATCACAAACTATGTATATACCAAGTCCATATCGATTCAGCCATTACAGAGTTGAGTGGGAACAAACATACCAACACACAAATTTCCGCATTTATATTATATGTGTGATTATTATTTTTCAGCATTATACAACTTTGAAGTAGTTGATGAAACTGGTAAACCGAAAGTTGTTTCATTTAGACTCCCCTCTCTGGCCCAAGCTTCAATATACCATGAAGTAAGTTATTTTTTTACATATATAATCAGACTGGGTTGGGCCACTTCAGCTGGATGTCGATATGAAGCGCTCGTGGCGTGGTTAACTTCGGTGTTCTTATCAGATCACCTTGGTTAAGTAATACTCCGCCCGGTCATTACTTGGATGGGTGACCGTTTAGTGACATTTAGATTTGAGCGCTTCCGTGCTTCGGAAGGCACGTTAAGATGTAAGATGTTAAGTTGTCCCGGCTTTTCAGTCGTTAAGCCAGGTCGGGGGCGTTCGGGCGGTCTGAAAACTCGGACACAAGAGTGTCACTAACTCATACGAAGAAGAAGAAGAAGCTGGATGTCTTTGTATAGATTGGCAAATGCCATAATATTCTGGCAGCCAAACAGAAGACGTTCCGTACGTCTTCTGTTTCGGTACGGAATGATGACGGAATTGGGGTAATTTTTGCACACCAGTAAGATGATTAAATACGGATATTTAAACGCCCACCCGCCTCAAATAAATCTGTACCTAACTACTATTATCTATTCTAACATATGCTATTTATTTTTAACACTAGCTTTTGCCTATCATTGCTGTAATTGCCATTTATAATATAAGTACAGATTAGCACTTCTATAGAGCGAGTCACGTAAAAAAATCACTGCCGGTCAGCTGCGCAGGCGGCGATTTATCGGTATTTACCCGTGCGCAAACAGAAACACGCTCCACTTCTTCCAGCGTTATTTTTACATGACGTGTATGTACCATGGTGCACTCAAAGTTTTAGACAAAATCAAAGAAGTTAATTAAAAAAAAAACTTGTATTAGCTATAGCTAATAGCTTGCCTATAGGCAATAGGTTCGATTTCCGCCACGAGACAAATATTTTTATGTTCTGCAAATATTTGTCTCGGGTATTTCCTATGTAGCCGTGGTGGCCTAGTGGGTTGTATACCGACTTAAGATCTGGAGGTCGTGGGTTCAAATCCCAGCCGTGCACCAATTTTTTTATCGTTTCGAAAAATTTATGTGCGCATTACCACGAGCTCGAAACGGTGAAGGAAAACATCGTGAGGAAACCGGCATGTCATCGAACTAAAAAGTTCGAAAGGTATGTGCTACGTTAGTGTTCCAATAAAAAAACGGCGATGGGCTTGCAACCTGTCACTGTCAGCTGCTTGCAAAAAGTGGGCATGTATCGAACGTAATGTTCGGACTTGCCTCTGACTACCCCCGTTAAGGTATCCTCAATAGATTTGCGTACTGAGCAATATCTGAAGATATCCATAATGGGGGAAAAGTCGTGAAGATGTTTTCTATCTATAATGTATTTACAAAAGTATATAAGCAATATATCAGTTATTTGTTATCCATAATACAAGCTCTGTTTAGTTTGGGGCTTTATGATGCGATGAGGACTATTTCATAGCGTCATTGTATCCACATTATTAATTAATAAAATATTTGATAATTTTGCAGCCTCTATCATTGGGACCTCAGTTTCTAACAGAGGGCGCTTTAAGGAGATGGGAGGAATGCAACACGAAGCTTGTTAGCTGGGGCCCTCTATCCCAAGTAGAAGTGCTGAATGCTCAGAACCGACTGAAAGTTATGTCAGCCCTGCTTTTTATATACAATCGCCAGCTGAGTCTGTTGCCCAAATTGGCTCTTAGACATTTTTGCATAGCAAGCTCCAGGCAAGTTTATACAAAATACATTCTTTCACTGTATATTCATATGAAATATTACGAATCTCACTTCTATTTAGCTAGTACCAGTGTGGCCACCGGCGGATCTGTTTTTTCGGATAGACATCGGACCAATGTAGCTACCTCTAATGGTGTTGCCAACCTTGTCCTAGCTACATACATCACATACATAAACATAATATAGGGTTATAGGTTAAGTCGACCTAGATCCTGGAGGGGGTTGTAGCTTCCATAATTCCTGACTGATTTGACTATGGAACATACAAAGATATTGGACTTTTAAGTTATTTTAAAAAACATGTACCGATGTTTTTTATAGTAAGTTCTTGTTCTACGTGTCCGCCTCTATTTCGCACACAAACTCATTCTGTGTCTTAATCCACTTTATAAACGTCATTTTGTACCTATTTGGATTGTTTTATTGTTTTCTGACTTAAGTACCATTATTTTATACTACTACCTAAGACCCTTTCATCAAAGTTTTTTTCTAAGAATTCTGATAATACCCTAGCATGTTATACCTTTGCTGGATAGCTAATGAAACATAGATTTTTAAGCACATCTGCAGCACGACTGTCATAGACAAATGTTAAAATATTTGTGAGGGAATATATTTTTTACGAATTTATTTAAATTTATAACATCAATCGTCTACTGCAACCCAATTGGTTCAGTTAACTGCAAATTTAGTGTTAAGAATAAGAAAGCAACTCATCCACTACACGAAAATAGCAAAAACAAATAAATTATATGACAATAACCCAAAATAATAGACAAATAGACAAAAATATCGGTATGTTTTTAAAAAACTTAAATGTCCAATATCGTGAATACTGTTAAGTTTGGGGTAGGGTGTTCCATAGTCAAATCAGTTAGGAATTATGGAAGCTACAACCCCCTCCAGGATCTAGGTCGACTTAACCTATAACCCTGTATATGTATGTAGGCAGTAACTACAAAAATTTATCTGAAAATAACATGTTACAGAATAGTTACTCAAGGGTTCAAAAAAAGAAATAACAGTAAACCCATAGCAAGAATACAGGTCTCTTCCAACTTGCTATTAGAGATGATTGAAGGCGCTTATTTTGCCATGTTCAACGAGTTCTATACCCTTGCGTTCCAAGCTGTGAAGGACGTTGACAAAAGAGCGCAATATGAGTTATTCCCCGATGTTATGTTGGTTACAAGTGCTGTCATCAACTCATTGAAAGATAATCCTGCAGGTGAGAAAGTAAAATATAATGTATGCTTCTATGCATAAGTATTTAGATTCTTCATAAATAATGATTAATTCTTCTCTCCAGATATATCTATAAATAATAACACTGAATAAATGAGAAATTATTGTTAAAAGACGAGATAAAATATTATTTTAAAACTCGGTAATTTTGTTTGCCTTTTTAAATTAATTAATAATTAATACTAGTGTTATTTTAAAGATTCATTTTTTTTCTGTTGCCTAAATAAAATTTCTGTTGATAGGACAACCGTGCGACGGACCAATGGGAATAAGCGTAGCACTGTCCCCAGCTACTACAACTGTTACTATGTCCAAGTCAATGATCACCAATGCATCATTCCGAACTAAGAAGTTGCCAGGTAAAGATAAAATAAATTTATTCTCAGTTCAATGACTATTAGAACGGTTCTAGCTGCTTTTCAACGGACCATTTTGATAATTCACTCACAATCAAATGTGCAATCGGTTCGTTAGAATCCCATTATGGTTTTGTGGGAGAACTTTCTAGAATTATCTTTGAAAAGCAGTTGGTCTGTTTGTTACCATAGGAGTTGGTCAGTTTATTGTCATAGGATAATAAACTGACCAACTGCTTTTCAGATGCTTTTCAAATACTGCATAGGCAGTATTTTTTTTACAACTACGGCAAAGCCAAAAGAAAGGGTCATATTAACTTGTACATCTACTATTGTCTATTCCTTGAGTAAGTCAAAGCTTATGGGAGGTAGGACTTTTTGTTCAAACATAATTTCGTTCACATACAGATAAATGCAATGGCATCCTACCCAACGCATGCTCGTCGGCTTGTTTGGATATCACGAGTGGTCCGTGGCCCATACAACTCCCACACGGCAGTAACGGCTTCTCTATTGTTCCACATCGTATCCTTCCTTTTTAAAAATTATTCAACGTAATATTAGTCTTTAATATTCACAAACTGAATGTATGGAAGGGCTTAGGGCCACGCTTCAAACAGCTAAGTAGTTACGTTAATATCACACGAACACATGTTCCGTTAGGTTATTACTATTAGGCGTCTCTGTTAGCTGCTTACTTTGTAAATCACCGTGAACAAATTTATACAAAACAACTCTGCATCTTTTGTGCCGTCTCTAGTTAGGTACCAAACTAGTGCAATATAATTGCACTGCATTAGAAGTCCTTTGTCCAATTTGCTATGATTTATCAAAACTTTTCTGTAAGAGAGGTTTCAGATTAGCGTTTTTTTTCGCAAGTATAAGCCCGTGTCAGCTTACGGGCTTCAACGCGCGTTACATTTTGCGCTTCCATAAACAACACGCGTACACGTGCTTATTCCAGAATCCAGCGTGTTCGCTCGAACCGGTGGGACGTGGGTTTGTTTAAGCGCGGCTCGCGCTTATACAAACTTATACGCGCGTCAACGCTGATCGTACAAGCTGCGTTTGTGGCAAAAGGTGTGCATCTATCTGTATATTACTACTACACGCCTATTACCAAATTTACGAACGAAAAAACGCTAATCTGAAACCGCTGCTAGAACAATAAATGCGAAATAAATTCATTATTACTTACTATTTGGAGAATGTAACTTAAAAAATTATTACAGATGACATTCCGATTCAAGCTGGTCAGGTAGTACCAACAGAATCCACAGACATGCTGTCTGCTATCAATGAAGAGGGTGAGATGGAAGCAGCGCCATTACAGCGCGGTATCATCGCTCGCAGCTCCAAACCCAAGCTGAGTTCGTTCCCCGTACTCGGGAAAAAAACAAAGGACGCAAAGGAGAAAGCTGGAATGTCCAATGAAAAGAAAGTAACATTGAAAGAGTCATCTAAAGGCATATGGAATTCTCTCAGCAGTGGCGGCGGTGACATGATGGACGGCCAGCAGAAAGTAGATAGTTCTTCTGACGCAAATGGTAGCATGAAAGATGAAAAAATGTCTATGTCCTCGATGCTAAACAGCACAGAGAATTCAGACTCACGTTCCCAGGTCACCACTGACTCCTTGGAACTGGAGACGACCCCTAGATTTGCTGCCATGCAAGTCAGTTCTGTTTGACAGACAGTGGCTACCTTGTTCTTATTCAGTCTATCGTATCTTAAGGGTGTAGGAAATCTAGTCTGGGTTGTTCATGGTTAGGTAGAGGTAGAGTCACTCTGTGGTTATAGAATATGATCATCATCGATAGAACTTACTAAATGCTCTGTTCATGCTCACACCAATGCTGTACTTAAGTTGATCAAATAATTTATCGAGATTTTAATAATTGTTTTCCATTCCATTCAATAATTTGTTGAAAAATATCGTAAAAAAAATCGAAATAAACATTTTCAATATTCAATTATGAAGCTTTATTTACCTACTTAAATCACTAACTAACCTACAGATAGGTATCCACTGAACATTGTTTAAGTCGTCATATATTCTGATGTATTTACTTAGTTCTTATTCTTATCTTCACCTCTGAACCTCTGATTGAGATTTCGCGTAAATGAGACCACAATAACGATTGGTATTCATTTGATATTAAAGATCTGTGTTGTCCTGCTGTGAATACTTTAAAAAATAGCTCTGTCGTCATGAAGACCATTTTAATTTTGAGCTTTATCGCCCTGGTTTGTGTTTCGTCATCGGTGGCGAAGGAGTTGCTTGTGGGAACCAGCTACAACACACGATTGACTTGGCAGCAAAGAGTTGAGTACATGGGAATACCTTTTAAGAAGAGGGTAAAGGAGGTTTTCTACTCTGATCCTGCTCAAATCATTCGGGTATGTAATGTTACACTTCATAATTTTATTTTTATTGATTTTATCTAATCAATAGTGATTGATTTTTTTTAAATATCTAAGCAGGTAGTAGGTATGTGATGTAAAAAATAGGCAATGAACTGTAGCTAGCTATAATACTAGGGAAATAGGTAAGTAGGTACATAGGTTCTAACATTGAGTTAAATAACAAGAGATGCAAACCTCTTTAATAAGTGTCAAAATATAGTAACCACTTATTGATGGCGAAGACGTAGCTTTGAAACTAACTGTCATTTTGAAGAACTGGATATGGCCTTTCTTATGAACATCTTTCAAAAGATAAACTATGCTTAAACTATTGGCATCTCTTACCGTTGGATAATGACAAACAGTGACAGGGATAACTTTGAACATTGATTAACTTGAAGTTTCGTTCGTAAGGGGGTTATTTATCTCTTATTAATTGAACTGGACAGCTTCGAGAATGGCAGTTGATTATAGAGATAGCTATAATGCTTGAAATAAAAAGCTCGATGTTGCCTGATCTCGATTTTTTTCCCGAAAATTGAAGTGTTTTTTTATAGGATAATAGCTTCCGCCCACGGCTTCGCTCGCGTGTTACCCCAATAAAAAGTCGCCTATGTGTTAATCCTGGCCGTAAACTACTATGTATATTTCCAGTTTCATCCAAATGGGTTGAATAGTTTTTGCGTGAAAGAGTAACAAACATCCATACATCCATATTCACAAACTTTCGCATTCACTTTAAATACAAAAAAATATCTAGTTTTTTCTTTGAACCTGCCTTACGTTTTTATAGAGTACAAATTGTCACCAGTTAATTATCACCATATAGCTCAAAAGTGAATTCTTTAAGAAAATAACTGTTTTTATGACTTTGTGATTATCATTAATCATATTAGTGGATCGAAATAGTAAACTTTGATTGTGGAAATAAAATAACAGTGTTTTAGTTTGTGCCAACATATAATAGTGACCGTAATATCACTCAACCATAGCAACATTTTAACGTCAAATGTCTTCTGGTCTTCCTTTTGTTTGTTTGAGTTAATAATTTGATGTCATGGATGATGGCATTTATCAATAGAAGTGATCTTAAATATTCTCCTGTATGTATTGCGAATTCTTTTATCGAATTAAGAGGTTAACAAAGACTATTCCTTATCAAAATCTCCCACAATAAATGGGAAAACAGCACATTTTTTTGCTGGCAACATTACATGGCATGTAGCAAAAAATCAATAGATATACATGAAAACAGTAATTCCGCGTGATCCTTTACGCAATAAATGCACTTTTTCATCACATTATTTGCCTATTTCGTACAAGTGTCACTCGGTCCATGTCAATAAGGCCACTGTATGAAGAAAGTAGAGGATCTTGGCCATAGCCAAGAAGACCTGAGCCTACACGCATTATGGCCGATACTACGCATGCATCTAGTTACGATAGTAACAATATATATTCAATGGGTACTAATATTTTGTACAGTACCTAAATACTAATAAAGTTTGAAAAGTTTGTTTTCTTTTTACACGACGGTTTTATCACTTCTTTCAATTGATAATGACATTCCAGAGGCCAGAAGCCATTTAATAAAGAAGTGAAGTGAAGTGAAAGATGGTGGAAGTCAAATTATTATTGCGTATATGTGTAGGTATTAAAAGTTCACACACATAATTAATAATTTTTATTTTTTTATTTATCTAGGAAACAAACCGAGCAATTGTACTTATATACTAAAAGAATTATTAATAAGGTTTCTACATGAACCCAGGAAGGGCATTGCAACATTTCCTAGGGTATTACTTTTCTAAAGTTACCTAAAACTAAAAACTGATGTTTAGGTACAAGCTTCCGCCTGCAGCATCGCTCGCGTGGTATACGGATAAAAAGACGCCTAGATATGTTAGTCCAGGTCTAGAATTACATTATGTGCATTTTATTTGAATTCTTTCAGTATTTTTGAAGGAGCAAACAACCAAACTTTCACCTTTATAGTAGCTACTTAGGATATTTAGGTAGGTATATATGAATATATAGGTACCTAATCATGTTTTACATATCATATAGTATTTATGTACTTACTTACTTACTTACTTACTTACTTACAGGGTGTGATAGCACGTGAAAGTAGTCCAACTGAAGCGACTGCGTCAATAACAGCTGGAGGAGTGGGATTCCCTTTCGTCAATATCCGCTTCAAGAGCGAACGCGGTAGCAGTCTCGACTACTTTATGGAAATATATGTATAAGCATTACAAATAATATCATGGTTAAAAATAGCCCATTACCCAAACATTGCTTCGTAGCTACTGCGTGTAGTTTCAAATTACCGACTCTTAAATTACCGTCGATAGCACTGAATATAAATAATATGATGGTTTACAATAACCCATTACCCAATCATTGCTTCGTAGCTATATACTGCGCGTAGTTTCAAATTAACCTAGGTACTCTTAAAATTATCTGCCGATGGCACTAGGAACATACCACCACAATCAGGCTACAATACCAACCTAAGCTATTTATGTAAATTGTAGTACATGTAAGCAAATAAATAAATAATAATAAATAATAATAATAATAACATAAAGGAACTTACATTGTTTCATAACTTCTGAAATGGTGTAACATGCACTAGTTGAGTCAAAAATTAGATACAGCATTCAATTTTGGGGAAACAGCTACAAATACAACTTTGAGAAAGCTTTTATAATGCAAAAACTAAGTATTAGGACAATCGTTAGAATACATCAGACAGAATCTTGTAGGGAGCATTTCAAGCGCTTAGAAATTATGACAGTGCCAAGTATATAATTATGTGTAAATCCTTATCATGTTTTTATTAAAATATTTATATGAGTATGAGACTCCTGAAGAAAATTGTGTACGCTTAGTTAGCAGAAACTTAAATTTAAAGAATAAAATATGTCCTTCACTCAATATTATGAAACATTGCAGTAGGTATCAAGCGGTCTCAATTTTTAATAAACTGCCACTCGACATTAAATCAGTGATACACAAAAGAGGCACTCTTAGAAATAAATTAAAAGCTTTTCTTCTGGAGAAGTGTTTGTACACACTGGATGAACTTTAAAATTGTTGTTGATCACCTTTTAACTTCCTACCTTTTCTTTTTTTTTTTGCTTCTATATAATTTTTACTTTATACGTAGTTGTGTTTGTGTTTGTGACCTAGACATTTAATGATTTTTTTATTGTGACCTAATATTACAGGGTAACTCATTCCGCATACATTAATGTTTAATGTAATTTAATGGAATAACTGACTATTATAACTAGCATTCAAATGCGGATTTACTAGTAGTGTAGGAAACTGTTTGTGTTTCTAATGTGTGGATATAGGTCACGTCATGTAAAAAGAACTCTGGCGGAAGGCTGCGCATTATATACGATTCAAACCTGACGCGCCGCATCGGAGCGCAGCGCAACGCGTCGCAGCGGATGCGCGGGCACGCGCTGGCAGCCAACCGGAGCCGCCTGACGGCTAAAATCTGAGTGAAGACTGACGGACGCGTCGAGCCGAAACAGTAGCAGCGAGCATCCACGAGCATCCGAGAGCAGCCGGCCGCGTACGCGAGAGGGTCGCGGAGTTCGAGCGCAGCCGGTCGGCGCGTCAAAGCTGCGTTAATAGCACTCAATTAAGGAATGTAACTGCTTTGTAGATATTTCAATTTTCTCTAGCAATGTTTTAAAATGCTCTCCGACGCGCGCCGGTGAATGTGAATCGTACGTACATTAGGCGATTTATCGGTATTTACCCGTGCGCAAACACACCCCCTTCACTTCTTCCAGCGTTCTTTTTACGTGACGCGTACTAATACTAGATATTCTTTATATACTGTTACCATTTTGAAATGTGAAATGTATACATTTTGTAGAGCCGGCTGACTGTATTACTTACCTATTTCTTGAGGTTACCTACGTACCGCGTCTCGCTCTTCTTGCTTTTATTAAACCAGCGCGCAACTATGTGTGGTCTTTGTTGTAACCAACCGTTAAACACAAGTTAAGTGTGTCTAAGATTTAGCATAAAGGTCCAGAAGATACCTATTCATTCTAAACTTAAACGAGTCCCGAGTTATAGTAATCAGCAAAGACAGAGGCCGGCAGAGAGTTCCAATCCTTGCCAGTTCGCATAGTAGAAGTAGAAGAAAAGTGTCATTAACTTATCATAACTTTTTCCTACCTGCCGCTGCTAAGTAGGTACAGTTTCACAAAAATACTGCATAGTCGATCAGTAGGGAACTGGAATTCTGGACCCGTTTATCACTTCTCTATCAAAACCTCTATGTTTACGTACAACAAAAACCCCTCTCCCATAGTTAGGCTCATCAGAGGTTCCGTATTTTAGGTCTCGTCTGGAGGACCTCTGGTTGGTTTCCAGCATCTGCTGCAGTTTGGCTATTGTAGCTGCTTGCTCATCCCGCTCAATCTCGTTGATTAAAACAGGCAAGCTAGCCGCACATACCCATAGGTAAAACATGCCCACTGAAATAAAAATTTGCATTATTTAACGAGTTGTAAGTTAACTTGGTAAGTAGATACTTTACCTACTAATAGCTGGCTATTTATTCTGTGCTGTTGGTGCATTCCTTTATCAGTTCAGAACGGATTTAGAGATTTAGAGTTTTTTTTTAAAACGGTGCGTTTTATCAAATTAATAATAAAAATAAGTAAATTAATGATTTTTTATAATTTTTTTAAGAAGAGGTACCTAAATAAGGCGTGTAAAAATTTACATGAATAATAAATAATAAAAAGAAAATCCGGCGTTATCAAACTTTAATAATTGCAAGGGAAAACGAGGTGTTATCAATTTTCTTTACCTATTTCAGGGGTAAACTGAGCGTAAGATGAGGTAACAATTACTCTTATGTACGATTCTCACTTCTGAACGCATTTTATAACATGCTAAAGGAAATTGAAACATCCGCAAAGCAGTACCTAAAGTTCTTTATTTGCATGCAATTTACGCATCTATTACTACTTTATTTACTTACGGATCTATTTATATCAGTGTTTGACAAAGCTCAAAGCTGCGTACATGCAATTTACGGAAAAGGCAAATAAGGAACTTACTGCTTTGTGGATGTTTCAATTTCCTCTAGCATGTTTTAAAATGCGCTCCCGATGCTCTCCGACGCGCGCTGTTAAGTGTGCATCGTACATTAAACAGATTTAATATAAGTTTACCAACTTTTATCAGAGGAACTCACAAAGAAAAAATCCTCCAACGACACTAGCTCCGATCAGAAAGCCGATATCCATAGTGTTTTGTTTGAGCAACAGCAGGCCAGTCGCCATCATAACTGATAGCAGTATCAAACGGACCAACTCAAACGCAATGAAGCCAAACATCAATAAGTTGTTGCACTGTAAAAAAAAATAAGTATTCAAAAACATAGATAATAAGTAGAAGGTACTTATCCCATTGTACAACAATAGTATAGGTAGTTTGGGTACCTTACTAACTGCATATGTAAATAGATACAAGAACTAGGTGTAGCGAGGGAGGATGACAAGACCGAGTTGGCCCGAGTAAAACACTCTACTTTTCACTTCGATTGCGAGAAAATAAAACAATTCAAAATTAGACAAATTTCAGAAATTTTATTAAAAATTAATCAACTTTTATAAAACATCACCAAGACGGTTCCATTTTCAAAAAAAAAAGAGAAAATACTTTTTCACTTCTCTTGCTCAAAAAGTGTATCATAATAGTGTAGCTTAGCGGGCCTAAAACTCGAGTTTAATACCTCGGGCTAAAAAGTATAACAACCTCGTATATAATGGGATGGTTTAGTCCCTTGTAAAACAATCTACTATTTAGCCCGAGGTATTAAACTCGAGTTTTAGGCCCGCTAAGCTACACTATTATGATATTTGAGCAAGAGAAGTGCAAAATAAGGTTTCCCTGACTAATGTAATTAAATAGGTACCTATTTATATATCTAATACTTACGATGTATGCTCCATATATGTACAGAATGCACGATATCAAGTAAACGCAGAAAATTCCAATAACTGAAGAAATGTACTTTTTTGGATCTGCAATACAGAATTAATCGTAGTTGAGTAAACTTAGGTAGATATGTAATTAAGTATTTATTTCAAAAGGGTGGTTCATGTTACACCCGATCTACGTACCTTGCATTAGGTTCTCTAAATATTCTTTGGAATATATAAGATTCCAGTTGTTATACCACTCGTGGAGTTCAGATTCTACAACGTCAACGTGAGAGTACGCTATGCAACTACATGTCAAAACTAAAGCTCCCTGAAACTGTTAACAAACATTTCAAGTAATACATTATAAGAAACTTAGCCTAAAAGGTACATAAGCTTTATTATTTCTATTTATTTATTTTATTTTATTTTTTATTATAGAAACCAATATAATAAGCAAGACTAGCAGCAGTAGCCCTTGAAAGCATAATTCAACAATCCCACATTTCTTTTAGTATGGGCCAGATCTTGACCTCGAGGCTTGTTCACAATATTATGTCAATGTATTTTCTATAAAGATTTAAATGGAAAGGAGGGGAAGAGTTAGTAATGTACCTACCTTAATATTGTGTGTTTAGGTAGTAGGGTAGGTAGGTCCCTATTACAAGCTTATTCCAAAACAAACTCACCAACGAGAATAATCCTATTAAAATCCCCCCTAATCGCAATGAAAACCAAAAGCAACAACTATAAACCAGTGCCATTATGAAAAATTATACAATAACATTCAGGCCCCACATATTTAAAACAACTGAATCAAAGCACAGCCCTGGGCGGATGGTGTCTGCCACCAATAAGGCTAATTACTTAGTTGCTTTTATTATTTAGACCAAAACGTTGCTTAATTGCACTATACTCTACAGGGTGGTATGGGAAAGGCCAACACAACACGACATCCTTAACAATTTGAGTGCTGATTATCACAATTGCCTACACTCGTTGAACTGTTCGCTTTAGAAGTTAGTAGTAGAGTTCTTTGTGAAGGTTCTCGTCCGGGGAAGTAACGCCATCATGCCTATTTCTGCCGTGAAGCAGCTGTGCTGTGTTTCGGTTTCAAGGGTGTGGGTGCCGGTGAAATTACAAGCACAAGAGGCTTATCATATTCATGCCTCAAGTTGATGGATGTAGGGCGTTGCATGGTAGAGCACGTTCCAAAAAACGTTATCTACAATGCAATGCTTTGTGTAATAAAAATACAATATAATAGGTAATAGTTACCACTTAACATCAGGTAGGCCATGTCCTTGTTCCATCTTCAAGAAACATAAAAAAACTGCTCCTGGGCATAGGGCGCGGAACGAGCGGGCCTCCGACATCGACATGTCTCTCCGTCAACGTGCTAGTGTCTACGAATGAATTTTATACTTAAGTACATAATGTAATATGATTGCAATAAACATTGAATACTGAATACGACAGGATTGAGGCTCTGTTAGTTCCTACTACCTATACTTCAGCCATATTGGATGAAGAATCGACACTTTTTGCAATTATTCCATAAATACGTAATATTTCAGTGAACTAAAGTCATAAATGAAACTTTTACTATATAAGTAAGGTATTTATGAAGTGCACATATTTATAAAACTAATAATAAAAAAGTACTTTTTAGGTTAAGTATGGGTGGTTTGTTTATATTTATTCTTCATCGAATTTGACTGAAGTATAGGTAGGTACCTACAATATTTTCGGGATTTGTTCCTGTTTTTTTTACACAGAATAGTCAGGCATTAGACCACATTCACATCTGAATCAGGTGTAGATGCGGTTTCAGACGAAGCACGCTTGCCTAGAAGGAATTGATGCATTTTAAGACTCCGAGATTCCGGGGGGTTACCATAATCTTACCATATTAATCCAATTTGAACACTTGTCTAAGTATATAGGCAGGTACTCCGTACTTGACTGACTGGCCTCCTAGCTTAGTTGGCGACCTCACCTGCAACCTACACAGCTCAGAAGGCAGGTATGTAGCACAACTATTTTCTGTGGTTTACCTATGTTGTGATATATATAATCTAGATCTACATTATGTACATTATTATGTTTGTCACTCTGTCTTTCTCTCTTTTTTCTCTTGTAGCGGTAGTACAGGCTCTGTCTAGTTTGGAATCCGTTGACCATTTGAGTGTATTTATTGGTCTAATACAAATTCTATCTCTACGAAAAAAACCGGAGTACTTCACTAACCACTTATCTTATTTATAATAATATATACAATATACTCCGTGCTTCGGAAGGCACGTTAAAAGATGTTGGTCCCGGCTTTTCAGTCGTTAAGCCATGTCGGAGGCCTTCGGGTGGCCTAAAAACTCCGACACCAGAGTAGGTCACTAGCTCATTCGAAGAAGACTTTATCCACACCTCAATAAAAATCAAAGTTCGTGTAGGTACAATTTAGAAACACCCCAACAAATCAACTGAATGTCACGCACGCTTATCATTAAAGGTTTGTGTGCGGATAATTGCTTCGTATTGATCCATTCTGTTTTGCTATAGGTAGGAACGACAATTCAGGTGGAGAAACCTGTTATTGTACTTGACTCTTATGTATTTGTAGCTACATACATAAAATATTCATTCTCAATTCTCTTTATGACTTCATCAGAGAAAGTTAGCGTAATTTGTACCTACTCAATAACGCTTTGTAGAATATCTTGTAATAGATTTCTGCAAAGACAGGCTTCAGTCAATTAAGTACTAATAGGTAATCATTGGAATACCTGTCAGATGTGCGATACCCCAGCAGGCTGTTATCGGACACGAATCGAGCGGACCTGAATCGGGAATCTAGGCACCCAGTCGAGTTGGTAATTCCGTCGTTCGTGGGGATCTGTTTGCGTTTATCTGTTTTGCTTGTCTTATATTATGTCATTACATAACTTAGGTATTATGTGTTATAATTATAACGTAACTTACTAGCTCACCTGCCCGCAACTTCGTTTGCCTATATACTTGTTCTTTGTTCTTATTTGTATAGAAAATGCTTCGATCGAACCGACACGCGACAACCTACAGTGCATAAGTTTTAGCCAACATAACCACTCGCATGCCCGCGCCTGCTTCCACTCGCGTCCCCGCCCGCTCACACTCCCGCTCCTACTTCCACTCATCTGTCATTCCCACTCCCACTCCTTATCAAGTGAACTCCAAAAACCTTATCCCAATCCCATTTCCACTGCCGATTCCGTTTCTATTGGTGACCCGATCCTCAATAATGAGGGTAGTTGGGTTGTCATAAAAATGAACCTTTGCTTAGAGCTAATGAGACCTTACATATGTACGTAAGGTATGTTTGTTCTTACTGATAAATAAAGGTAATAACCTATTTATTTATCAGTAAGAACAAAGAAACCTAAAACCGTTCCAAGCCTCTAACAAAAGTTTGCTCTTGGTTTTCTATGCTCGCAAATTATTTTTCATACATTAGAATTTTAGCGTGAACCATGAATGGATTTATTTTAGGTATAGCTACTTCGTTCTTGGCGTGAATTAGCTTTCAGTTGTAGTATTCTAGGAGGTCTAAAACGTAACGTAAGTATGAAGCCTCCCCCACACAACTGCGTTATTATCGGTGATCTTACCGCATGCGTTATTGCCAGTGTCGGAATTCGGCGGGCTAAAATCCCTATGTTAGAAAATTAAATATAACAGAGACATAGCGGAGATGCCTTAGAACTAAATATTTTTTCGGGCCAACTGCCTCGGTTTTCGGCTTATTTTTGTATTAAAAATACATTTTTGGTGTAGACCTTAAAGTGAAGCACGCACGACGGCTCTTGGAATGCGAAACTCACCCTATACCCTACCCAACAGCAGTTAATAATAATTCAAACTTAAATTTATGTCAAAATGTATGTTATCAAATAAATAACTTTTTGCTGTTTGTTAAAAAGAAAAATGATTTGAATTTTAGTTTACAAAATTATTAACCTATTAAATTTACTTCGTTATTGCGACAATTTTTCAATTTTTCGGCCTAATAAAACACTTTCACACATTCTTTGAACTTTAGGTATTTTAACCCGCCTAATTCTGATCACTGGTTATGGCGATAATCCCATCTCCTTGCACACAAATATGATTTTATCGTAGCAGAGTGTAACTTCGTTGCCGTCCTTTTAACAAGTAGGACTTTTAAGCTATTGCATAGCTTCTATCGAGGGCCTTGAGCGCGGGGACCGAATCCAGAAATTCCGTAACGAAAAAAAACCTCACGCTCCCCACTCCGACGGGCACGGAGGTGTGGCTTGAAGGCCGTGCATTGTCTAACGTCGTTTCTTTTCGGCAGTCTTCGACACGGTGTTTGTGTGCGTGCAACTAGACGTAATTTTTATTTAATAAAAGAAAAAAAATTGTTTTCTTATCGGTCACCACGCTCAAAAAGTGTATCTTGAATTAATATCAAAGAAAAAGAAATACTGCATAAATAAAATTAAATAAATAATTATAATTGCATAAGTTGATACAAAATGCTATGCAATAGCTTTACCGCGGTAGTACCCGCGTGCCACACGTCTTTTTTTTTTTAAATAAACCGACTTCATTTAAATCTTTTCTTACTTCTTGCCCTAAAGAATTTTGAAAATCGGTTCACAATAATTGACGGAGAAAAAAAAAGATTTCTACGAATTGAGAACCTTCTCCTTTATGAAGTCGGTTAAAAATGTGCTGGTTAAAATCGTCGAAATAGCAGTGGTTTACTGTTATTCGGCTGGGAGCACACGAACCAAACCAAACAATATATTTACTTGGTATGCTTGGTTTTAACTCTCTGGAGGCAAGGCGTAACTTCAACCTACTGACAACTGCTTGTCAAATATTACGCGGTGTATCTGACTGCCCTGAATTAGTGTCTCGAGTAGTGAGATTGTATATACCCGATGTGCCAAGATATTTTTTTAGGCCTCGTAATCATGCCCTACTGGCTGTGTCACGGACGCGCACCGTGGCGCACAGCAATTCTCCTCTCGTTCGAGCCCTAAAATTATTAAATCAGCACCATTGTGTGATCTGTTTGCTGACCGATGGACTGAAGTGTGCGAAGTATGTATGAAGTTTTGTGAGATGATTGATAGTGTAAGAAATAGTACAATCTGTTGATATTTGTTATATTTGCTTTCATAATTTTTATGCATGTTTTATGTTCATTTTGTTTAAGGTTTCTTCTTTTTCTTTTGTTTGTATTGTATATCATAGCGCCTTGGTATTATACTGTGATGCTGAGTTATAATTGTATGAATAAATATCTAAATATCTAAATATCTCAAACTGTTGAAAGAAAGGCAAACTAAAGGTGCATCTACGTTTAAAAGATGTTTGAAACGGAGTAGAACTTAAATGACCACAAACCATCTTATACCATGGTACATTATATCGATTAATTTACTGTACGTAATATATTAGTGCAAAGCAAATTATGAAGACATGAAAAATTCGACTTGAAAGTTAAAATTTTGATCTCAGTTAAAAAATTATGTTAGGACTAGTACTAATTTTCTTTAGGTTGGAATTAATGTTGTTCCCGCGATGTGTTAAGCGTTTGTTGTTTGATTTTTTTTGGGCGTAGTCCCGTCTCACACGTAGTTATGAAGTAGAAAACCAAAAAACGTGTATTTTTTAAAAATCTCTTTGGAATTTTAGACCATTTTTTACCACGATTTTACCACTAAACCATTGTTGCCGTTTTAGCATTTTTAATGCTAATTCTAGCATATTTCGCGACCCATTAGCATGAAAAATGTGCATTTAGCATATTTCATGAATAGCATTTTTTTTTACGTTACCGTTAGTAACTAAGTACATAGTAAGGAATTCCAAAGATTTTATAGAAACCAGAGACAATTTGTATATTGACTCATAGTTGCCTATGAGTCAATATCACTAGGAAAAGAAACTAGGACTTCCCTGAAATTTAGGTTTAGCTTTTGCTTAGCGATTTTTAATTTGTTACGAACGATTTGTTTGTCACGTCACGTAACGTCTTATTTGAATTTGATGTGTTAGTATGATATCGCAACAATCTCAGTAAGACAAGGGCTCAATCAACTGCATGTTTTGTACTTTTTTAGTATAGCTCTTTTATGATTTTTTTAAATATTATCGTATTTTTCTGTATATGTTGACAGTAGTTGACAGCTTAAGTTTCACTTTTTTGCGTGAAATATGCGTTACATATGTGTGAATTTATGTATATTCCTTACAGGAGTCAATTATTTATTTTTAGTTCAATATTTAATGCAATAATAATTTTCATGTACACTTATGCCCAAAATTTTAAGTATTTTGTAATAATGTCCCTTCTTTTTCCTCTTCTTCTTCTCCTTTCTCTTCGCTCTAAAACACAACTTCACCGCGCACGGGCGACGCCGCAACTGACCAATGAGATGATGAAAAAACCCTCAATGAAAAAGAAAAGCATTTTTTGTTATATATGCCAAAAAAGTCTACAAAAAATTACAAGAACAACTGTGTTTTTATTATTTTTTTATCTATAAAACTGACCGAGATATAAAAGTGCAAAGTTAACATTTTCGGCCTAAGCCGCGGACCGAGCGCGATATCGTTGATGACGTCACGGATCCTGTCTCCGCGCGAGCGACTGGGGGATTCGAAGCATTTACCCCAATGTGCCCGTCGCGCGCGGAACTACTTTGTTTATTTTAAATAAGAAACAATAAAAACTACATGAGTCCATCTAATAAATGTTGTATTGTGTCTCAGTGTAAAAATAGGGCCACAAAACACCCGAAAAGTTGTTTATTTACGTTCCTAAGGATCCGAAAATCAGAAAAAATGGGCAAATGCTATGAGAAGAGCACTTCTTCAAAACTGAAAAATACTATGTGAAATACTAAGTAGTAGGTACTTAACCTTGCCATGTGAAATACTAACTAAGTACCTAGTAGGTAGACTAGGTTGGTACTTGGTTTTTGCTAGTAATATGCTTTTAGGGTTCAAAGGGTAAAAACGGAATCCCTATTACTACGACTTCGCTGTCCGTCTGTATGTCTGTCTGTCCGTCTATCTGTCACCAAGCTGTATCTCATGAACCGTGATAGTTAGACAGTTGAAATGTTCACCGATGATGTATTTCTGTTGCCACTTTTTTGCCGTTTTTTGCTCGATATTAATAACGGCAACAGGTAGACGCTTGAAATATTCACAGAATATTTTGATTATATATTTACTTCAAAAATAAATAATTAAATTAAATTAAAATTAATTAAGGGGGGCTCCCCGATGCATGTATATATTAGTAGGTATGTAGGGTACTCGACTTGCAGTTTATTGAACCATTCCAAGGTTAATGATTTCTTTATTTTTATAAAATAATCTACCACCATCATATCGTGAACTATAGGCACAGAATACAGAGGGGATAGAAACTTCACTACGCGCAATCATTTAAATAAATAGCGACTTTAGTAGCTACGCAATAAAGTGCTATTCAGCTCGCACCGAACTCAGTGCCTAACATTTATATTAACCTACACCTTGCATCCCTTTCTATCGTATGGCTCTATCTCCACTGACGTGGCACGTGTAACGTTAGGGTTGTCTTGAGAATTATTCTGTGACGAATAATAATAACCTGGCCGCCGATGGCTGGCTGCATTAAAAACTCAGATAATAGGCATACCTTCTAGGTAGGTATTTGGGGGCGCAAAAATGACCAGATCAGGACCAAGTTTTAATTATTAGGTTATCCGGAAATAAATTTTTCTTTTCTTTTCTGGGGGACACAGATATTACCAGACCAGGACCAAGTTTTGGGTCATGAATAGTAGTATTAATTTATTATTAGTTTGATATCCAGATATAAATTGAGTTATCTTTTCTGGTGGGGTGCAGAAATGACCAGATCAGGACCAAGTCTTGATAATTATAACCTAATACATATAGGTTGGTTGAAATTCCTATATAAATCGTAGTTTTCTTTTTCATATTTTGTATGCTCACCTTTGATAGAAAAATTTCGCGGCTCGCTCTGCTCGTCGATTTTGTTACCACCTTTTGGTAGTGAATGGTACATAATACGCACAATTTTTTTTAAATCCAATCTATTAAGTTTGCCTCATTGACAAATTAGAACACAACAGCGCTAATAAGAATAAGAAAAATTTTATTTGCTTTTTTTACACATAAATATATATAAAAGAACAATTTAGAAAAAGGTTTTTAAACATTAAAATAAGAGTACAGGTAACATAATGATGACAAATAGAAAAATAGTCGCAAAAAGGACCTGAACTCAGCATGTAGCGGGTTGAAGGAATTACCTACAACGCACGCTGGTCTTCCGTCAGGACCATTTTCTAAATTAGCGGACATGAGGAACAAAACACAAAACATGCAATCCGCTACCACAGTGAAAAAAACTATCAATAAAAGGTACACAAAGAATAAACTAAATTAAAGAAAAAAATAGCTTCTGAATCACAAATGTACAAGATTATTATTATTATTATTATTATAGTTGTATAAGTATATGTGTATGTATAAGTATTATAAAGAATTTATATTATTTATTATATAGCACTTGTTTCGACCACAAGATTTTCCTGCTCTATCTGCCAATCAATAAGATATTGCTTTAATTTTTTCCTAAAACCGTAAATACTCTACAGGTTCCTTATTGAATGATTAAAAAAAATTGCGGCTCGCTCCGCTCGCCGACTTTCTTTTTTACGTCTGTTGGGCCTTTAACTTCATATATGCTGGAACGCGAGATAGATTTTCTATTATGTCTGGTATCCAGGCTTAACAATTATAGAAGCTCGCACCGGGCACGTAAAATGCTATTTACGGCACTGACTGTGTCCATACAAAAAACCAGTAATGGAACGTTATCCGGTTTCCGTCATGAGGATTATTCACGTTGTTTATTAATTTGTTAATTATGCAGATTTGTAGCTATAAAAATCAATATATATTATGTTTTTGTTTTTATAACAGTATAAAAAATGACCAAGATGCAGAGAATTTCGCGGCTTGCTTCGCTCGCCGACTTCATTACTGTCTTTTGCATTAACGATTTCCTATGAATATATAAAAAATCGCAGTTTTCTTTTCGTGTTTTGTTTGTGTCCATAATAGTAATTATTAGTATACCTAGGCAAAATAACACATTTTCTGGAAAAAAAAATTCGCGGCTCGCTCCGCTAGCCGATGAAAAATAATTAAGGGCATTGCCAAACACAAAAACTGCCCCCCCCCTAAACGAAATCCTGTATCCGCGCCTGTACCTACACCTACCTACCCGACTGTTTTTAAGTTGAAAACCTACACTGCCTTCTTAAAGTTAAACCAAATAAAAATGTTGCTTGGGTTTCTAATCTTGCTCTCAGTCTACATAATCAAAATCATAATACCTACTTACTACAGCACTATGTAGGCCTACCTATACCTACCAATGGCACAAAAATTGTCTGTGAAAAAATACCTACATAATAATATTACGTTTATTTAAGTAGGTAGGTACCGCATTCAAATAGAACTTGTACCTAAGTACCTACCTACTTAAGTAAATACGGGAGACTTTGATATCTAAACAACGCATTATTTGGTAGAAAAACTTTCAGTTCTGTACCTACTATTGGTATTATTTACATTTTCTTATTATTATTCAGGCAACCAAATGCTGTGCAGTATTTTTTTGCCTTAATTTGGCGAAAAATATAGGTACATTAACAAAAACAAACTAAAATGCCGCGGCTGCTCAAGGACACTTTCGTTCTGGGCAGAACGCGGCAACCGACTAACGAACCACGCTCGCAAGGCCGGCGATGCGTAGGTATATTTTTATACCTATTCTGCGGAGTGAAAGAGGCCTGCTATGGGTAGATTGTTAGATTGGCCTTTTTGAAACCCTTCTTCCAGTTTAGTTCTAAAACAATAATTTACGCGATACACTCACTCAATCAGCATTCTTTTAAATACAAAAAATAACCAGAGCAAACAACTTAGCAGCGAAATGTACTACGGACGCCCGCCGCGCGGCGCCGTATAGGAGCGATGACGTCACGCGCTACTCGCGATCACTAGCGAGATTTAAAAAACCTACGTAAACTTCCCATGCTTATACCTTCGGTAATATTGCACCGATCCATGTGAAATAAAAACTAGAATAATGTGAACGGTCTAGACTTTGATTCTACGTACATGAAAAGGTGATATTTTAACCTTTTTATCTTCTTCATTGGGACAAAGGCACTAGGACCCTCTGGTGAATGGAGAAAGAATGTAATGAGTGTCCTGGGTTCTACCAGATAAAAGGATGTTTTAAAGCACATACTTAGATCATTTTTCAAGTTTTTGACATTGTGCCCTTGTCTTACCGATGGTGTGATATGGCTTCTCATATAATTATATGAGCAAAATTAGCGCGAAGAATAGTTAAAGATGAAATAGTTCAACATATTACAAATTTTGTAAGTGTAATATAAAAATAATAGCTTAAATTACTAATTAAAGCAACACATTTCCACCGCAAAACATGCAAAATGTGAAGGGTTCATGAAAATAAAATACCAAACGAAACGAGTAGTCTTCTTTTGCGCTCTTTATATGCGAATATGCATCTATTTTAACAGTTGACCACTTCAATTTGCAATTCGGGAATACAATTTTGATTTTAGCATTTTCTCCACATAAAAAACGGCAACACTGGAGAAAACGAAGAAAAGTACGAAAAGACGAAAAGTCGAAAACAAACAAAACAAACAAGTACTTAATTTGTTGAGTGTGTAATTTTTCCGAGTTTTCATTGTATTGTGTGATAGTTTTAGGCCTCTAATATCAATCAATTCTAAATTTCATGCACAGAATCCATTCAAGATCATTTCGTGAAAATGGAAATTGAAACTACCAGCATTTATTCCTTGCCTGATGAAGTAGTATTGATGATATTAAAACGTACGTCGTACGTTGATTGTAATAGTTTTATGCGTACGTGTAAAAGGTACTATGATTTATTAATATCCAGCCACAGCCTGTGGAGAGTAATTTACCGAAAAACGTAAGTACAAAGTTCTTTTTGTAATTCCACTGGTGTACTGGGCAATGTCTCCGATGCAATATAAAGAAGGTAGAAGGTTTTCGGCTCAGCTTTCCTTTATGTGTAGTGAGCTAGGCGGCTGAAACTTTTGTCACAGGTAGGGTTACACCTAGGAAGCCTAAATCTGAAATGGCGTAGTGCGGAAACGAATAGTTTTTGAGATATGAATTTTTGAAAATTCCAATTTTTCACGTAATTTCGTCAAATTTGATGTTGTTGTTTGCTATTGATTGCAAATTATTTGGTAATCTGACAATGACAATGACATTTCTCGTGGTTTTTGCGGCAATTTTTTGGTAATCTGACAATGACAATGACATCTTTTTTGTTTTCCCGCCGGTTTTTGTTGATTGTTTGATTGATTCAATTGAATTGTAAAAAATGACTCAGATAAACAGTAGGTTATTAGGTTTTTTTTTTATAACCACCCGAAAATCCTTCTCACAAAAGTAGGTTCTAGGACACCCCGACTTGAGTAGATTAGGTTCGAAATCTAACACAGAACCGACACAGAGCACCCCGATGCTACCTAGTGTTGTGGTCCCTACCCCTAGAGTGTGTATAAAAAATGCGTGAGTGAGAGTTCTGGCGAGAGCCCATACCGGAGTCAAATATCCATTTTTATGATTCGAAACGGGTTTTTAGAGTGCGCATAGATCCTAGGTTCCCCTTCCCTAACACTACCGCATCCCCCCCTCTCCCGATAGTGTGTTTTGGTGTATATTGTTTACGTTTTTTCCATACTTAACCTCAAAACTAAATTATTATTTTTCTCGGAAACTATGAGTTTCCGCACTTCACCCTTTTAGGGGGAGGGTCCTCCCCCCCTCCCCCACCCCTCCCACCCCCTTACCCCCCAAAAGCTCACTACACATAAAGGAAAGTCCTTCCAGGTTTTCTGCTAAACTGTATGTAAGGACCCCAACCCTTACCCAAAAAATCATTAATTTCTTTTTAGCATATTGATGAGTTATTTCCTCTACTTATCGAATGGGCATGTAGTTTTTTTGTACATGCTGTTGTCAAATAGTCATTAAGAATCTATTGTTAAGACGTTAATCAGTGTTCCAATAAGAAGCACGGTGAAGGACTACCAATAATAAATTAGTTATCAGAAAATCTCTTAAATCTTTAAAATGATATTAATTTTTCAATTCAAATTGAAAAATGAGAATTTTGATGTGGTGCTTCAAGTCATTAAGAGAGTCTTCATCAGGGTGAGTTAACACGCCACACCTTCCGCACCACTGCTTTGCTGTCAGTGCCTTCACGGATGTTAATGTTTGTGAAAATTCCCAGTTTTCAATATGAATGAGCTACTTCACATTTATTTCATGTTTTTTTTTTGTATTTTCAGAGTGGGTAAAGTTATTTATAACATAACTGCATCACAATCTGAAGTTAATTGGATATGTGACCTGAGACAATACTTAAGCCTTAGACATTCCCTCATTGATCTCATAGTGGATATGTCTCCAAAGCATTTTTGGTAAGTACCAGCCTAGCTCCTGCAATGAATGATACATAAAAAACCCCAACCATTTTAAGGATATGTCAGTGTCATCAGCTCTTCAGTAATTGTTCCAATAATCCAGGTCTACATTCACTTCATCTTCAGCCGGATAAAATATCAAGTATATACAGCAGTACTCAGTCATTTTGTACATTTGAGTATTAATAAATGAATGTTTGAATAAATATATTTTTATGATTTCCAGTGAGTATAACAAGGACATTGGCTTGGATAATGTGAGAGAGGTTTTTGCTATTGCACTTTCTAATAACTCAAATTATTATTGCACTGTTGCCATTGTGCAAGATTTCATCCAAAGTGCAATAAAGAAAGTAAATACATTTCAAACACAAAAGTAAGTTAAAAAAAAAAATGTTTTTTTTAATTATTATTTTTTTATTCCTTATGTTTTTTTACTATGTATGTATAAGTTTAAGGGCGCAATGGCGCTCATTAAGGGAGGCCTATGTCCAGCAGTGGATTGTTATAGGTTGATGATGATGATGTTGTATAAATTTAATATGTATGAAGAAAGTTCAATTTGATTCACCATTAAAGGTAATACAACACTCAAAAGAACATTAAATTAGATACAGGAAAAAGTTTTATTTTAAATAATTTTTTTTATTAGACCTTATAATAATGCTAAATAACTACAATAACAATTTAGTATGCAAACTCTCCTTTAAATAATTTAGTAATGATTACACAATTATAGTTAATAAGTTTTCAGTGGAGTTGTAGTCTAATTGTCGTAAGTACATTTCTATATTGTTTCCACATAAATGCCTAGTCTTATCCTTTAGAAGCACAGATTTGCTAATTCTATTATATAGGAAAGGTCCTAAGGAATATGCAAACATAGTTTTACAAGGTGGAACTTTGTACACCTCATGTATTCTTCTCTAATAATGTAACTAACTTTTGTTGTATTTAATTTATGTACTTTTCATCTAGTTGTATCATAGCTGCTTAATATTGCATGTTTTTGAGTGTTGTATTATATACATTTTGTGGTGAACCACACTGAACTTAATTCAAATACTTAAATACAAATGTCTAGTTATTAATTCCATATTTGGTTGGTACATACTATAAATTCACTCATTGTTTCATTGCAGACCATATACACTGACTGAAATATACTATGCCAGGATGATTGTGCGCTACTTGATTCATGTCTTATTTGCACTGAAATGGGTACAAAATCATGTAACCAATCAATTGACACCTGAAATTGTGCTCAATTTTTTCACACAATGGCTTGATCCAGCACATATGCACAATGATGAAGATGTACATGACTTGGTAAGGCAAGATACAAGATATTTATTTGCATACATAGGTGTAGGTAACATTAGGTCTTAGGACTAGTTATTAAAAGTACAGGACTTATTTAGCCTTTTCAGGCATCACAATTTAGGTTGGGTAGAGGGCACTTTATTTACAAAGCAACAAATACTTTTGAAAGTAATGAACTACTTAATAGCTATAACTATTATTACATTACAAACATATTATAATAACACTAATTAAAATATATTCATATTATATACTAAAAAAGTTATAATTTAAACCTACTCCAAATATTCCTGTAGTGTATAAAAACACTTTTCTGTTACAAATGTTTTTAAGTTTTTTAACAAATATATGAGTTATGTTTTCGTTTTTTATTTCTATGGGAAGTTTGTTGAAAATTCTTACAGTCATATAATATAGGCTTTTATTTAGAATTTTTATTCTAGAGGTATTATTAAAGTAGTTTTATTAGCTGTCTAGCTCAATTCCCCCAGCTATATACCACTAGCCTAAATCAGTCCACTGCTGGACATAGGCCTACCATAATAAATAAATAAATAATGCTGGACACTCACACAACATCATGTAGCCCCAAAATAAGCAGAGCTCGTATGATGGAAGCCACATGACTGATATACTATTTAAATACTTACATATTATACATTGAGAACACCCAGACTTGAGACAAATATCTGCACATAATGCAAAGATTTGTCCCCGCAGCCTTCTGCGTCTCAGTCAATAAGAAGGTTATAAATGGGATAGGATAGGATGCCCTTAATCCCCACGCTAGACATGCTTTTTGGGGATTGCAGGGCTAAGTTTCTCGCACCGCCGACGCTGCTGCCCGTTGGCGGCCAGGGGATATAACTGCCGGCTGCGCTATGCCGCAATAATTTGGCCGCCAAAGCCCAGTTTCTTAGTTATTTCACCAGGGTGCACCACGAGCAGCTGAGGTTGGCTTGAGTTCCGAAGATTGAAGTTGGAACTCCTTACACCCCATATTCTGATACACCTTTTCTGAAGTATAAAGAGCTTATGTGATGACATTCAGAGCTGTTACCGCATATTATATTGTGCAGTAATTTAATAATGCATGCCCGTATGCGTCATACAGTCAAACAGTCATGCCTATGAAGGCATGACTGTTTTTAAATGCAGGTACATGTTTTAAGCTCAAAAGAGCATTATGTAAATCGTCCTACTAGCCATTAACGCTCGCCTATTGTTTTTTGCAAAATGTTTGCAAGTCAAAGCCATCATCATCTGCTTGCCCTTATTCCACATTATGTCCATTTCCCTTTGTCACTCATCATCTCAAAACACACTCCTCTTTTACTCACATCATCTTTCACACAATCTATCCATCTTTTTTTTGGACTACCCCTACCAAAATTGAACACTCTTCTTATTATATGACTTTCATCTCTCCTCATTACCTGCCATACCATGCTAACTTCCATCCGTCCATCACCCAGTGCCGGATGAAACCAGCGCGGGGCCTGTAGCAAATTCTATCAAGGGGCCCTATGTTTGCTTTAGGTTATCAAGTTATCGCCTGCATAGGCTGTTCTCAAAATCATCTAATTTGCACACCAACTCTTTCGTGATAAGTGATTTAAAAAATATTTTCACGCTTTTATCTAAACTGATTTTTTTTTACGGTCAGAAAGCGTTGGTGTGCTGACTCCGCAGCATCTGCTACGCTTGCTACGTGGCTAATCCGCCACTGATCACCAGCCTATCCAGTTCACTGCTGGACATCAAACTCCCCTATAACATGCCAATATATTGCTCCTCAATTTTTCCGTCAATGCTCTATGGAAGTTACAACGATCAATTAAATGTTGTTCCATTTCAGATCAACGACATGATAAAAGATGTTGATAGGGCATTACTTGAAACAAATGACAGTGGTCGTTTGCCAGGAGTGGAGACTCATAATACTTGTCCAAGTGGGATCTACACAGAGAGAGAAGTTTTGATGGCCATATCTCATTATATTTACAAGCGGAGACGCATGGTTCTGATGTCTGCGTGTAACCAGGACACACTGGACGTTGTCAAGGTATGCTAAGGAAATAATAAATGAATATTGCTGGACACTGTCACACATCATCATGGAGCCACTAACTAAGAGCTTGTATTATGGGAACCACATGAGTGATATACTACTTTTTTTTTGTTGTAAATGCATGCATAATTTACATAGAAAACCAGACCAGACCACCCCAGACCAGACCAACCCAGACCCCAGACAAATATTTGCAGATGATACAAACATTTGTCTAGCGGTGGGAATCGAACCCGCAACCTTCTGCATCTCAGGCAGACCTTCACCCACTGCGCCATAGAGGTAGTGAATACTTAATGCTTTGCATAAATATTGAACCTTGACAAAAACTTACCACCTACTCTTTACGAGAAAATATTTTAATCACGTACTAGTCCGAGGCGAGTCATTTTCACCCACTAAAGGCTCAAAAGAGACCTAGTGCGGGGAACATAACTTATCTAGGTACAAATGTATTTATCTACGAATAAGTAGAGTACCTATAAAACTAATCCAACTTTTGTACCCGACCATTGCTTTTGTCCAAATAAACATATAATTTTATCAATTTAGATATTTTAATTTCAGACAATCAAATCAAACTCTGGTCACGGTGCTTGTTTGGGAGCGATATTCCAGGCCATCGCCCGAGGTTTCGGCATAACAACTTGCAATCTGATCTCCTTTCCGAATCATCTGTACCTAGAATGGCGGTCAGATAAAGGTTTCCGCACAGAAACAATGCAGTTTAGTCTGGATAAAGGTGAACTGCGAACATCCGGCCGCTGTCCATTCTCAGCTAACATAAATCCAGCCAACCGTGTGAATTTTAAATATTCCGCAGAATCTTTTCTCCAATACATTATCTCAAGTTTCTTAGGACATATGGGAGATTATACGGGTTGGTAAGTGCATAAGTACGTCATACGTGGTCTTAACTATTGTTTATAGTATTTGTGTATTGACTGAACACTTAATTTTTAGGCATACCGACAATGCAGCACACCTCATGGATTTCATCACCAATAATCGCAACAGCGAGTATTGCAACTTTATTTTATATTTGCGTGGATACAATCACAACAAGCTGTCTGTGCCATTCAATATGGAATACGTAAGAACATTTTTGTATCCATATTATCTTAAGGGAGAAAAAAAAACTTTAGAGGAGGAATCAGCTGGCTTGGGCAGCATTTGGAAAACTAGGTCGAGTTTTCTCATTACCCATACCACAGTAACTGAAAACGAAAGTTTTTGACCAGTGCGTACTACCAGTTATGAAATACGGAGCCTAAACATGGACACTCACAGTACGGCTAGTCCACCAATTCTAAGACGCTCTGGAACGAGCTTTGCTTGGAGTTTCTCTGAAGGATCCGAGAATATAGAAAACAAGACTATCCAAGATAGAACTAAAGCAGTTGATATAGCTCAGAGAATTATCAAGCTGAAGTGGCATTGGGCTGTCCATATTTGCCGAAGAACCGATAACCATTAGGGTAAACGAGTTCTTGAGTGGAGACCGAGGCTCGGCAAACGTAGTGTAGAAGGACCACTGGCCAGGTTGAGTGATGATCTGCGAAAGGTTTCTGGTAGAAGCTGGATGCGTCAAGCTAAGGACAGTGCGCAATGGTCCAGCAGTGGACTGATATAGGCTGATGATCATCTCATCTTTATCTCTAAAAACATCTTCGCCTGGAATTCTGACTAATGTTCCCTGATTTAACATTTAAAACATTTCAGATTCATGAGGAACATATAAATTGCATGCATGGTTTATTAGCCCTCAATAAATCTCCACCGCCCCAGTACAAAGATGTAAGTTTTTTCTTTATTTATAAAATCGTTCGAGCTTAAGACATAGCGCAATGGCGTTTATTTTTGTACCAAAATTAATCACATTGGTACAAGTTTTTTGGTAAGAAAACGTGATAGAATCAAAATTATAATATTGCTGAACCTTTGAATTGTTATTCTTTAGAATGTGAAGGTTTGCTATTTCGCATAACTATAGTCAGTGATTTTATATCTTCAAAAATGTTGAATAGTGCGAGCGAGAGGGAGGTTTGACATGTATATTCCAGTGGACTGCTAAAGGCTGATGATGATAAAATCATTAGAGCATTTTAAAACGATAAGGCAATTATCAATATTTTTTTAGTGTTGGATCTCTTGGAAGTCATTATAATTTATATCATTGACTTGTAAATGTTTGCTACTCAATCGGATCGAACGGATTGACATGTTATGTTATGTTTTGGAATGACACTTAATACTATAAATGCGAAAATTTGTGTGTATGTGTGTGTGAGTAAGTTTGTCCCCACTTAACGCCGTAACGGTTGAACGGGTTTAGATGAAACTTTTTATACTTTTACTTCCTTTCCATCCATCCTTTTCATCCATCGGATAAATAGCCTGGGTCAGGCTACTTTTATCCGGGTACCACGAAGACGAAAGCTAGTATGCTATTAATTATCTATTATTATTATCTTTTAATTACCTTTCGCAGCTTAGTGTCAAGCATCACACACGCCCATTGAAGTACAGCGTCGGCTTGATCTGCTTCCACAAGATATATGATTATGTGTGCGTGATACGCGGATGGGACTTGCAATGCGCTCCGGAGTACAGAGGTCGTACCGTAGAGGGTTCCCTAGAGCATGGCACCAACCAGCCTTTCTATCACATCACTGCGGTGGACCAAAGTGACAGATATGTTGCACAAGGTATCTATTAATTTTATTCTTATTTTTAATACCACGCTACGTTGGGTACCTTTTATTTTTTAGTTAGAAGGTATTTTTTCTTAGGAAATTAGAGGTTTGTTTTGAAGGAAAAAAACAATGACATATTCGTATATAAAAAAAATACGGGCAGCCTAGAAAATTACATTATTGTAAAAAAAAACTCTATTTTCCAACCGGAACACTTCCAAAAAAAGCTTGTCAAATCAAATCTTAAGCTTTCGCGAAAATTAAATACTTATACATAATTCTCCATACAATTTCTATGAAGCGCCATTCGCCACAACATTGAATCCCATGTATGCCATTTGGACACTTCCCTTGAAATCTCTGTTCCTATTGACCTTTCATGTTTTGGCAGAATGATGATACCACCGACTACCACTTTGCGTCGAACTGCATGCATGCACTCAATGTCATGGCGAATGATGTTTCATAGAAATGGCATGGAAATATTTTTACTACTCTACTCAAGAATATATAGATAAAATAATTGTTTATACATTTGGGAATGGTCATCTAATGGATAATCTAATCCAATAGCTATACTAATACTCTTTGTCCTCATTCTCGTACTCGCGTCCCCTCGTATAGCCTCGTGGAGTCTGGATGGGGCATTAAATTTTTTTTATTTTTTTCAGAAAATCTTATACTTGTTACAAAACCATCCCGAATATACCACCTAGAAGATGCAATCGCTAAAGAATTTTCTCATTTCAATGGTTTCTTTTATGAACCAAATACCGAGAAACAATCGCTGTACCCCGGTGATATGGCTGTAGGCAAAATGTACGCCTCCAAAAACATTGCAAATATGTAAGTATTACTTCCATTATGTTAGAACATGCGTACTACGCACCCATCACTGCTTCATGCTCCTTTCCTTTATAAACATGTGACAATAATTAACTTTTCGTGGGTACTTACCTACTGTGTGTATAATTTAGAAGTAGTAGAGATCTTTGTTAGGGCTCATCTATACTATGCTGCTGTGTTTCGGTTTGAAGGATGTGAGTGCCGGTGAAATCACAGGCACTGAGGCTTATTGTACCTTACATAACACCATGCCTCAAGTTGATGGACGCAGGCGTTGCATCGTAGGTAACTTTCCAAACATGCATGATCTCGGAAGCAATACTTTGTTATGAGTTACCACCTAACATTAGGTGGGCCATGTGACAATAAAAAAACAGATCCTACTAATGTTATGTTATAAAGGTGAAAGTTTGTAAAAAAACATGTGAATAAGTGAAATATCTGTTTCTCTGTCATGCCCAAACGATTCGAGCTACAACCTTTCACATTATTATGTGACACACTTATTTATGTACCTAGTTCTAGGCCAGGAATAACATGTAGGCTTCTTTCTATCCGGATACCTTGCGAGCGAAGCTGCGGGCGGAAGCTAGTACATAAACATAAAGCCATTCGTGTTAAGCTCCGTATTCATTGTAAACATTTGTTGATCAACATTGTTGACCTGATGTTGTCGCTCGAAAACTTTTCAACACGCAATTTGCCAGCAACATGTTGACAGCAACACGGCAACACATTGTTTATAAACAAATGTTTACGATGAATACAGGGCATAACTTATGCAAATAAAATAAATAATGCTGGACGATATCACACAGCAAACAAGCTCTGCTTAGTTTGGGGCTACATGAGAGCCAAATATCTGCAGAACATGCAAACATTTGTCCCGCGGCGGGAATCGAACCCGCAACCTTCTGCGTCTCAGGCGGACCCACTGCGCCACAGAGGTTGACGGCCTCTGTGACATCATAAACATCTTGAATTTGAAATGTTTCCTTCCTTTGTATGAGGCTAACTCTAGTATCAGAGTTTTTAGGTCTCCCGAAGGCCTCCGACATGAATTTTAAATAAATAATTATTTTTTACAGCATTCCAGATAAAATTCAGCGATACTGAAAAAACCGCACCAAAATCGGTTCACCCGTTTAAGAGCTACGGTGCCACAGACACAAACACATAGCGGTCAAACTTATAACACCCCTCTTTTTGCGTTGAGAGTTTTAAATAATATTAATCAACATTGAAGGTGAACACTAGGGATAGCATTTTAAGGTATTCGGGCTAGTTCAGCCATGTTATGGTTTTTATTATTAAGAAGCTTTTTGTTAACTATTTCTGTTTAACTGGACGCTACGAGACCTATACGATCTCGTACATTTCAACTGTCAAAAATATTATACTGAGTGTACTTATGGGCTTAAACATCTCTCACTAAAAAATAACCTAAAGAAAATTCATTCGCCAGAACGGGATAGACGCACAATTCACTTCCGCTCTGAATCGAAAACTAGTACGAGAACCATTCGATCTCGTAACGCAGTCAACGGGTTCGTATTAGGGCTTGCATTCGAATATTCGAATATTATTTTTGTTCGAATATTCGAATACTGATATTTCAATATTCGAATATTCGATTTAAATTAAAAACACCGAAATCGGAACTCAGATGTGCATGAAATGCCACTTAAGTGTTCGCGCGATATATCCATACAAGACTATACAAGTTTACGTCGTCGTTCGGGTAAACAACATGTCGAACGATCCGATCCAAACCCAATAACCTTTATCGGGTTCGCAACACGGTTCGGATACACTCGGAAGTTTCGCGTAGTGCATTCGCGAAGTTGACGAGACTGTTCTGTCCATTCGTCTCTGTCGTTAACGTGAATGTTTATTTTCATGATTTTGTTAAAATACCAACTAACCCAGATTTATAAGACTGTATTTAGAGTGACATTACCGAGCTGGTCAAACGAACCCTTTGGTGCTGCTTTGTCCGTCCGTCCGTCCTTGGCGTGGTTTACTTCAGTGTACTTAAGAGATCACTTTGGTTAAGCAACTCTCCGCGTGGTCATTACTTGGATGGATGACTGTTTAGTGACATTTAGATTTGACCACTTCCGTGCTTCGGAAGGCACGTTAAGATGTTGGTCCCGGCTTTTCAGTCGTTAAGCCATGTCTGAGGCCTTCGGGCGGCCTAAAATCTCCGACACTAGAGTTGGCCACTAGCTCATACGAAGAATAAAATTTTAATTTGTGGTTGATTGTGCGTTTAAATCACCAATGTCTCGTTACGGTGACATACCTTTTTGTAATTTTTTTAAAATTAGTTCATGGAAAAAACGCGTTTAAGAATAAAATAAGTTGATATTTTAAACTTCTTCATGAAAATAACACTCAAAATAACAAAATAAGTTGTGATTTTAATAAAATCATAGTGTTTTTCTATTATTCGAATAATTCGAATAGTACCCGAAAAAAATTCGAATATTCGAAAATGAATATTTTCGAATATTTGCAAGCCCTAGTTCGTATTATTATCATACTATGCTGAACCATCATTATGATGTCATCTGTAGTGCGATCACGAATATTTGAACCCCTAACTTATCGTAATTGTAACGGAAAAAATGGCCAATGACAAGGCGTTAATTTGAATCCACGCTTTCTCATTGGCCAAAATTATACGTCTACGAATACTTTTTCGCTAGTCTTACCGACGAATCCTATATTATACCGTTACCGATAACGCTTCGTTTTCCTTTGAAAAACTGTCAAAAATTAACAACGAGGCGTCGAAAATTTGACAGTTTCTCAAGGGAAAACGAAGCGTCATCGATAACGGTTTATTATAGGAACCGGCCGTAAGTGATCGAGCCTTTTTTGTCATATATAGTTTGACGTATATACTAAACAGTATACTGTACATATTAATTTACCTTATTTAAGACTACCTTATATGAATGTTAATATTTGTTTGTAATTATTTCGTTATAAATAAAATAGAATAAATTGCAAATTTATTTTTATTCACTTCACAATGCAGTGCTGAATAGTTGACATTTTATGAAACAAAGTCTTATAGAAGATATTACTCCTAGTTGTATTGGCTTTTTGCAGTTTTACATCGGTACTACACAAATAGATATTCGTGCAAAAACTATCCCTCCTGGGTTGTTGAGTACTATTTTTATTTGTTTGCAATTTAATGAAACATTTAATTTGCAATGAATCTTGGAGCTACGAAAGATGAGTTAAGTACATATAATTTACAATAGGTCAATTAGGGGATCAATAAAAGGTTACTTCGTAAAATTTCTATAAGAATTTTCGTTACACAATTTGTGGATGTGTGAATTTTTTATATAAAATGGAACTGTCAATTTTTATTACATATAAAATTTAAGTAATTTCTTTTTAATAATAAATAAAACTAGCAACGCTGAGCATAACGGGGCAATTGTTTTTAATTTCCTAGTTGGATTCTAGGTAAGCGGGGTACAATCACACCAAGTTTATTTTTCCGATACATAATTAAAATATTCATCAAATATAATATTACAATTAGAACAGAACGAGTTCTCGACTTATTTTTTTTTATACTTCAACACAGGAAACGTTTCTAAATTTGGAATCATTAACTACCGTTTGGAATAATTAATTACCGTTTACTGACCCCATCAACTGAAAACCCCCTAAACTTAAAATGTAAACATGAAAATGATGAAGCAATATTTGGCAAATGTTACAAAACGGCACAAAAATAAAATAATGTTAAAAATAAATTTCATTATACTTTTAATTCAGGAATGATGAATTTTAACAAACATTGACATAAAAAAAAATATAACGCGTAGGTACTTAAATTTAATTTAAGTTTACCGAAAGTATCATTCATAAAATAAAATATAATTTAAGAAAATTATTCAAATAGGAGTTAGGTTTAAAAAAACAAATAATTTTAGGTCGCTTTATTGAACGGTTGAGAAATTCTTAACCTCCTGATAGTTGACTGAAATAATGTCAACAAAAGTAACCTTTGTCAGTCTAACTAAATACACGCATTCTAATGAGCAAACAATTTTTAAAATTTTTGACGTTAATTTAGTATTATTGCAATTAGTTTAGGCAAATTTCCAATACTATGTTATAAATGTGATTACATATGACTACGATCGTAATTTACTAAAAATAAACTAGAGTTGGCAGCAAGATAGTTATTATCGCCGCAACACACAAAATTATGAAGATATCAGTTGACAGGAAAATTCCTAAATAATTACTCGTTACAAAGATCGAGATCAAGTGTGAGCGACGATGTATCGAACACAAAATTCTTAAGTGACTTTAATGCAACTTAAAAATACCATTTTACTATAATTCAGGAAATCAAGATTTATAGTAACTTAGTTTTAGAAGCATTCTATAGCATTATTTAAAATTAGGTATCTAATAGTTATTTAGTTACAAAAATTATTTCGTCACTGAATTGTCACGAAATAGTGTTTAAAATAAGCAAAAATTTGAATTGGAACTCATTACGATATGATACTGAGTACAATTTAACATTTGGATCATGTTTGGTTTTAGAATCTAAAATATTATTTAACTGTATGTTAGTGATTGAGGTACGCCATTGACAGTCTTTGATTTGAGGACCCCGTTTTCGTAGGACATTATAGTCTCGCGGCCATTTTCCGAAACCCTGAAAATAAAAATGTTACATTTTTATTTAGTTAAAAGTGTTATAATAATGGCGCTCATTCGGGGAGACCTATGTCCAGCAGTGGACTACTACAGGCTAATGATGATTATAATAAAACGCAGCAGTTCCGGTAAGGAAACAAATATAAATTAAAAATTTATAAAGCCCCCGACATTAAAACCTCATTTCACTTTCCTACTCTATCATCAGATACTGAACAAATATTCTTTGTATTTAAATCCTCATCAAGACCATTCCAATGCATAACACCCAAACATACATAACAACGATACCTCTGCTGTAAGTTGTGAGAAGTTGGGTATCCTGCAAGTTCCAGGTGATGCTGCAACATCAAGTCTAGGTCACCATGTTCATGCAATATCATTAATGTAACTTCTAGAGGTCCGTAAATTGGTAAATTTCGGATCAATCAGACCTCTAGAAGTTGCTCAGATCTCTTCATTAACAAGAAAAGAGCTGATCAGATTTTCTTGATTCATAGCTAAGCTAATAACAATTGATCAAGGCACCTTTTAAAAATTAAAAAAGGGTCATCCGCTTGGGAGCTACGATGCCACAGACAGAAACACAGATAAACACGTCAAACTTATAACACCCTTCATGAAGCGTCGTCGGGGGTTAAAAAAAGGCTCATTTGGGTCTTCCAAAGGATTCATTGTTGATGCCGTTATGTGATAGAGAAGTTCTCTACGAGAATTTTCAGAACCAGTTCAGTACCTTCTTCTTTAGACTAACTTCTAAAAAGCCACTAACACTATAACCTAGAAAAAACTCACTGGCCTTATAGCTCGGTCAGTAGTAACTCTGCCTTCTGAGCTACAGGTCACAGGTTTGATTCCCGCTCAGAACATACAGTTGTCTGATAAACATGGACGTTTGTTCCGTGTCTAGGTGCTTTATAAGTATATACGCATGTTTCCAGTCTCTGGTACCCGTAGGACAGGGCTCTGTCTAGTTTGGGAACAGTGGACCATGTGTGAGATGTCCCGTATTTTTATTTATGTGAAATCTTTGTATGTTTTAGAAGCCAGCCAAACGAACTTAGCACAACAGTATTCTGTTCAGATCTAGATTTCGATACTCCGGCTATCAAATCCTAAATTATAAGTAAACATACTTCTTAGTGGTAATCTTCTTTCCGTTGACGACTCTCGTGGTGGTAGTTGTACTCCTCATATTGGCGCTGCCGGGGCCCGCCAGCGAGCTGTTGAACGTTGAGAAGGACGTGAAAGCGTTTCCGTTGGCGTGAGCGAAGATATCATCCAGCCCGTGCATGCCGAATCCGAACGGATTGAACAGTGAAGATGTCAGTGATGTGCTCGGGTGACTGCGGCGGGAGTGCCTCTGTTGGCCCATGCCGTTGATTTCTGGAAATAACCAAATCAAGAGTTTAATCGAATCGGGTTACTTCCGTCCGAATTGAATGCGTGAAACAAACAAAAAACACAATTACATCTTAAAATGGTAAAATGGGGGGCCTTATCGCCGAAAGCGATTTCTTCCAGGCAACCTTTGGATGGAGAAAGCGATAAAAACTAAAACAAACATCAAGGATGGCAGCACAGTTTAAACAAACTTATACATACCTACACAAAATAACTAAACTTTTAAGCAAATTTTAAATCAATACGTTTACATATATAATCTGCGAAAGGCTGATGGTAGAAGCTGTATGCGTCGAGCTCAGGACAGGGCGCAATGGCGCTCATTAGGGGAGGCCTATGTCCAGCAGTGGACTGCTAAAGGCTGATGATGATGATGATATGTATAATAATACCTAACAATAGACTACTACATACTTTATTAAATAATAAATAAATACTACATAGTTAAAGTTTTAAGAATAAGATAAATTAGAAGATGACAGATAGTTAAGTTTAAAGGTGTTGAGTGAAGGAGCTTTTCTTATCTCAACAGGTAAGTCATTCCACAATCGTACAGATTGAACTGTAAAAGAGTTACCGTAGAAGGAACTACTGTGGATAGGAAATCTGAGAGACAGGTTGTATGATGACCTAAAGATTCAAGGAGTTAGAAGAATGGAGATATTCAAAAGTCTTTGAGATAGCGAGGCGAGAAAGGATTTAATAGAATAGCATATAGAAGGGAAAGCGAATGGGAAGCCACTTGAGCAAGGTTCGAAAAGGGAGAAACATGGTCATATTTGTGTAAGCCAAATATGAACCTGATGCAGAAGTTTTGGAGACGCTCAAGCCTCCAAACCTTCTGCATCAGGTTGCCCACTGAAATTATAAGCTAAGCAAATTGCTCGTGCGGAACATCTTGGTTAACGAACACTCCGCCCTGTCATTACTTAGATGGGCAACCGGTTAGTGGTATTTCGATCCGAGACCTCATTTAATACTAACTATGGTCGGCACCGGACCTTTATTTGCAAACATTGACATTTCATCTGTCGAAATTCAAAAAATGACAATTGACAAACCGTCAAAGTTTGTAAAAACAGAATCGGTGCTTGGACACCATTTTTTTCATCTTGAACGACGGTTGTCAATTTTATTAAATTTTATTTTCTAGTGTTTTTCTAATGTATGTCGTTTAATATTCATGGTATTATAACCGATAAATGTCAATTCAAAGACACAAGTATTAGTGAAATGGAATAAAAGAAGATTGAACGGGAATTCTCTGATGAAGAAAATTGTGCGCCGATCGTCTTTTGTTATAGTCGCCATGGCTATAGCAGAAAACAGGACCTGACCGAAGACTGGACGACTGGACTTATAAACCGTACTACGTTGTCTCATATTATTATGAACAATTATTATACTTGATACTGGCGAAATTGTGGATAACTATCCCAGAAGCCATTTAATAAAGAAGTAAAGTGAAGCGAACCGGTGCTTATAATTTCAGTGGGCAACTGAGTTACTAAATGCGGCCTCTGGGGCCCGATTCTCAGAAATAGACATTATTGTACATACAGTTTTGCCAGTTCTCGCAAAATATGTCTTACTAGCTTCCGCCCGAGGCTTCACTCGCGTGGTACCCGGATAAAAAATAGTCTGTGTTAATCCAGGTCACAAACTATGTATATTCTAAGTTTCATCCAAATCCGTTCAGAAGTTTTTGAATGAAACAGTTAAAAGCGTCTATGGATATGGCGTATAAAACATTTGCTATCAAGAGGATTTGTACTAAAAAATATTGCGACTGTAGGTCAAAAATGTTAGCTCAATCTATAAGGGGCGCGTCATGGATTTTTAAACCTGACGTATCGCAAGCGTAACGATAATTATTGACCAATAATGTACGATTCACAACTACCGGCGCGCGTCGGAGAGCATCGAAGCGCATTTTAAAACATGCTAGAGGAAATTGAAATATCCACAAAGCAGTTAAGTTCCTTATTTGCATGCAATATCTACTTACGGATCTATTTATGTCAGTGTTTGACAAAGCTCGAAGCTACGTAAATTGCATGCAAATAAGGAACTTAACTGCTTTGTGGATGTTTAAATTTCCTTAGCATGTTATAAAATGCTCTCCGACGCGCGCCGGTAAGTGCGAATCGTACATTCCAAAGCGTTTTTTTTTAATCTTTGCTACTCGTTGGCCAAAATTTTACGTCAACAACACGAATACTTTTTCACTAGTCTTAGTGCAGTAATAAAATAAGTATTCAACTTTTATCCATACATATACATATACATCACGAAGGATTTAGGGGACACCTACGCCACTGAGGCGACTACTACAAAGGGTACTGAATAAAGAATGAGGAGATTCAGTGTTAATAATTTAGTTTTATAAAATGTGTGAAGTGTGTTAAATGTATGTAGTAGCAATAAAGGGCTTTTTTATTGTATTTATTTTATTATACATATACATATACCACGCAAGAGAAACTGCTGGCGGAAGCTAATGTTTAAAAATGAAAAGTGGTTAAAGTCCACACACTACACACACTATCGCCGTCGAACCTATAGGGGCGGAGCAAGTGTCATGTATCGTGACGACAAGTTGACAGGGTGAAGAGCGCATTTCATACATGGAAGCAAATGTATGAAAAATGCTCTCTCCGTAACCGTTAGGGATGATTCTCATTACACAGGGGCGTGCCGTGTACGTGTGGCCCGGACTGGGCACGGATTTGAAACGGTCCATACTTTTTGTATGTAACAATTTATACTACACAGTGCATGATCCGTGTCCCGTCCGGGCCTGGACGACGCAAGTTTCAAATCCTCATCAGCAGAAGTCCACTGCTGGACACACGCCTTCCCTAATGAGCGCCATTGAGCCCTCCCCTCTGCTCGACGCATCTAGCTCCTACCAGCAGCCTTTCGCAGATCATCACCTCCTCTGGCCGGAGAACTACTGAAATAACTTACTTATTTTAATTCTTTATGAGACTTACCAGCAAAAAGATCGCCGAACGGCGAGCCCCCAAAGAATTCTCTAAACACCTCCTCTGGATCGCGGAATGTAAACGGGAAGCTGCCGTATCCATAATCGTACTCGTCGTCGACCGTGCGACGGCCGCGGCTGCCATTCAAGCCTTCCTTGCCATACTGGTCATACACACGTCGCTTCCTCTCTGCAATTTGAATTCGATCAGGTGAGATCAACGCAATTGCTTGTAACCGTTTGCCTGTTGTGTATCATTGTTTAGTAGGGAGTAAACAGCCTAAAAATATAAACTCATTAAATCTTTAAGATATTTTTGAATGCGTTTGGAAGGCCGATTTGTTTAGACATTAGCAGTTACCTACTAAAATGAATGCGTATCAAACATTCGTTGTGAGTGGTTTTAATTGCCATGCTACAGAAATCTAAGAATCTATGTTAATGACTTCATTTAATTAAAGTTTCAAAACAGTGTTATGAAAGGAAGCACCAATTTAAAAAAGTAATGTTAGTAGTTACTTGGTTATTTGCAGGCAAAGAGTAAAAATCTATGAAAATAACGCAACGCAAATACAGGAATTTGTTTTGGACGGTAGGTACCTGCCTACATAGTAGACTACAAAAGTTTGTGTACGGACTACAATAACGTTGAGTAGGGAGCTTGTAGATATCACAGATATCACAAAGTGCTGAGACTGTCGTCAGCCTACCCTGGAAGGCTACTACTAACCTGGTTCCATGCTTGGTCGTATCTGTGCACAGTGAAAATATTAGTCTAAGTTAAGCTAAGTAAGTTTTACTTCATTTACTATACTATAATCATAGTACAAATCCTATCAATATTGTAGCAGGATTCCACTGTGCTTGCTTCAAACTGTTATCGACTGTGGTTTACCTCGAAGCAACTGCCAGCAGACCCTTTTCCCCGTCCAAGTTACTTTTCTTACCAGCCTTTTAGTAGGATAAATAAATATACGGTAAATCTTTGGGTACCAGAGACTGATAAACATACATAGGTATATAAATACACCCAGACACAGAACAAACATCTTTATTCGCCTCACAAATGTTCGTCCTGGGCGGCGATTAAACCCACGACCTATAGCAGAATTTCTGCGGCTGTTGATCTGTTTGACCGTGGATACGGTGTACCCCGAGGTATAGATCAATGGTGGCAGGGTGATGGGGACCGCAATGCCTATCGATCAAACCTCCAAATAAATATATGTTCCATTGCGATTTGCGACATCCAGCCTAAAATCGAATTTTATCCAAAATTTCAGAATAACTTTTTAACAACTGAATTTCGGCTAACATGGGGTTTGATTCGATGGGTATTGAGGTCCCCCATCACCCTGCCACCGTTGATCCATACCTCTAGTTACACAGTGTTATATAGGTAAATACAATTTTGAAGGTACGCGTGCACAAAAGCAGCGTAACCTTATTAGGTAGGTATGCCGAAATAATTGTCAATGTTAATAATGAGTGCATTCTCCGAGCACTTTCCATAAAAATTATAAGTAAGTACACCAGGCGTCACAATAACTTGACTCAACAGCAACATAGACGGAGGATAATACCTACGCAATCTCTAAATTGAATGCAGATGATTCACTCTCCACGTGGGTGGGAGTTACCAATAGACGCCATAAAATGCATGTACCGGTTTCACTAACATAATCGGATCTTTAAGAACTCTGGACTGCCTACTGATATGACTTCATTATATTACAACAAATTATTCTACATCAACCTAGATGTTGGAAATCACGCAAAACTCATAGTTAGTAATGGAAATTGGCAGTACATAATAAAATTAAATAAGCATTTAAAACCAACAAAAACCCGGTTCCTTTCGTTGCGAATATTATCATAATAAACTGAGTGTATAAACTTATACACGCATTTTATATAAAATACAATGTATGCACATAGACAAATTGTCTGTTTTCATGTTTTATAACGATAGAAATGATAATATTCATAACTGAACCAATAGTCCATCCTACGTGAAATAGACAGCTACCAAAAAAGCGGTGGAATGGTGTCTCTCCAAAAAACCCTTTGAAGCTAAAGTGCCGATGGCCATTGACTCCATTCTTGCTTTGGTATCTGTGACTGTGATGACTGGTTCCCCGAGCGTCATACACTTTCCGCTTGTTTTCTACCCAACAATAAAATAACATTTTACACTTTCTCATGGGAAATTATTTATAATCCTAAGGATAGATTGATAATTATCCAATCTACATTCTTTGAAAGCTTTTATTGCAATTCCTCAGTTTTTATTAAAAACTACTTAGAATTGAGTATGTCGATTTTATAATTTACTATTTAACTTACCATCGGACAGTACTTCGTAAGCTTCGGAAATTTCTTTGAATTTTCTATTTGCTTCGTCGGCATTTTCTGGATTTTTATCAGGGTGCCATTTGAGAGCTAATTTTCTGTAACTGAAATAAAACATAATAATTAAATACTCAGTAAAGTATAGAACTGCAATGATTAATTTTTACTCATTGCACTGCAAATCTCTTCAGGTCACTTGCCCAATCAGCAACCTTATTTTTATACCGTTACATTTAGATAATTTGTGGTGTTACCAAGATCACACATTTTATAGATAGGTTGTTGCTTATATAAGAAATACTTAATAATATCTTAATACATACGCTTTTTTAATTTCTGCTTCAGATGCTGATCGTGTGACACCTAAAACCCTGTAATAGTCCACCATTGCTGGTCCACCTTGAAAGGTGTAAAAAAATCTGAAACCAAAGAAGTAATAGGACTGAGCTTTGGTTGTGTACAATAGGAATTATGATAGGTTTGTTTAAATGGTCATGCACTGCACACGTAATCCTGAAATGCGTGGGAGTAGTATCTCAATGTGAAATAATCCTTGGCAGTTGCCAAGTATGGTCACACTAACCTCGGGTACGAGGTCACTCCGCAAAGCTTGCTAAGTCCCCAGGAAACTACTGAGCTTCTGGGTGGATTATGACTGGCTGGCAAGTTAGAATTTCCACACACATGAGGGACCAACATAGAGATGAAATACAGAAAGGGGAGCCCGTTTTACATTAAATAACACTGGCCTAGCAAGTATTGATGCTCCATGCCTTGCACAAGGAGGGCCGAGGGGTAACCCCTAATCTTTTCAGGTGTCAAAGTGCAAAATAACACACCATATATTGAATGCGTAGGTGTATTATGTAGAGTAAAAAATATCTTTATTCAGAAGGAACTTAAAGTACACTTTAAATTTATATATTTTTTTAAATTTGGTACATCGTAGGTAATGCTACCAAACAGAGAAGAATTGTGTCTAACAGCTGCATAAGTAGGCCCTGACTCAGCATTAAGCCCACTGCATTAGCAGTAGATTAAAATAGTTTTTTGTACACATGCTTTCAAGTATGATCTAGTTCTAAGACATTTTAATTTATTAATCGACTAGCTGACCCGCGTGTTTAATTACGTTTGCGTGTATTAATAGTTTTTTGTACACATGCTTTCAAGTATGATCTAGTTCTAAGACATTTTAATTTATTAATCGACTAGCTGACCCGCGTGTTTAATTACGTTTGCGTTTATTTTCTTTCACGTTTTCTCCCTCCCTCAATATAAAGAATGTCAATTAAAGTTGTTGTTACTTTCATCTTTTGAACCCAAGCCAGCCCCACAGGCTCATGGTGCACCCTGCTAACATAAAAACGTGGCTGTTTTCGGCATAGTGCAGCGGACGGAGCGGCACAGCTACTCGACGGCCTCTGTGGCGCAGTGGATGAAAGCCTGCCTGAGACGCAGAAGGTTGCGGTTTCGATTCTCACCGCGAGATAAATGTTTGTATGATCTGCAAATATTTGTCTCGGGTCTGGGTGTTTCCTATGTATAATATGTATGTATTTACAAAAAATATATATGTAAGTAGTATATCAGTCGTGTGGTTTCCATAATACAAGCTCTGCTTTGTTTGGGGCTACATGATGCTGTGTGATACCGTCCAGCCTTATTTATTATGAATGCCCTGGCCGCCGACGGACAGCAGCTTCGGTGGTGCCAGAAGCTGTGCCCTGCGATCCCCAACCCGCATGCCCAGCGTGGGGATTATGGTCATATTGCCCTTCTCATGAGAGGAGGCCTTTGACTTAGGCTGGTGTTGATGTTGATGCAATTGACTGTTATAAGACACATTTCAAATGTAGATGTCGAGTGGAGCAAGCCACATTTTTTTTTATCTTGCAGTGGAAATCCATCTCATAATCTCTTGCGCCTTGCTATTCGCTCATTGCGCCAACGAAGTGATCAATATTGTCAAAGATGATCTAGAAGAGGACAAACATAACTCCTTTGACTTTTCCCAATAATCATGGAAACTCTCCAAAACGCATTGCATTTACTAAAAACCTCCTTGTATTTTATGTCTGATGTAGTTGAACACTGCACTCACTCTGCCTTCTATCTCAAAAATGGAACAAGATTTAAAAAAATGTTTAAACAAGAGTTGTAGAAAATTTAATGTTGTACAATATTTAAAAGTTATAAAACGCATAGGAAACATGATATTTGTATTAAATCGATTTGTTGACCTTTGACCTTGAAATATCTGTAGAAGCTAACACCCTATGATAAGTAGTAGGTTTTGAGACAAGTTTTAGTGTGCTCAAATAAAGGTTTATACAAGTTTATAGCAGACTATCTCTCATTCCGAGGTATTTGCCCTAATTTGACTAATTTTCTTGGACTAGTAGCCTATTTAGTAAATTGTATAGTAAGCTATCTCATTTTATAACATTCATCAAAATCCGTTTAGTGCTTTTCGCACCAATTGTTATTAACCATCCAGACAGACAAGTCTTTCGATCCAATTTTTTTTTTTGGTTTTACCTTTTTTATGCTTTACTGAATACACTTTTGCAAAAAAACATATGTACAGAATTTTCGTGTTCTTCTATTTATAGACAATGTTTTGGTTGTACTTTGTTTTGTCTATCAAGCAAGAAATAAATAAAATATAGCTTTTTACCACTGATAATGAGATTCCATACATTTCAAACTATATTTGAAGCTACTGCCTTCCTTTTCTGAGTTGTTTTAAAATCTATACAAGCAAACAATGGTATGACAATGGTTTGATTCTATACAAGCAAACAATGGTATGATCAAAATTAAGATATTAGTAACTAGCTTTTGCCCTTGTTTATTTTAAATTATTTTATATTCCTCGGGAACAGTACTTTATTTTCGGATGAAAGGTACCCTATGCCCCTTATCTATTCCCCTTTCAATGTATGAAATATTTTGATTGATTATAAAAGTGTAACAAACAAACAAATTCACATTCAATTTTTTTTATATTAGTTAGTATTAGTTTATGATAAAATTTATAGTACAAAAGGAATTTGGTGAATGTAGAAAGTGTAAGATGGTAAAACTGGTAAGAATGGATCAACATTTATTCTGTGGCTAAAGAAAACAACATTCACATCCAACTTCAGGAGGTATATACCTAGTCCTCCTCTTGACACAAACAATGCATTTTGTCAAGGGCTTATCCCCATTTCTTGCTCATTGGATGCAACATGTTGGATTAAAGGATGTAACAGGTTGTGCAGAAGGTTCAACATTTTATAAAAATATTAGCATGCATACATTATAAATGTACCTAACCTCAAGTTTATTTAATATATTACAGGTTTTCTGGTGACAAAATCAATTGTTTGTAGGTACTTACCAGAGGTCTACAATGTATATTAATGTGATCAACATGATCTGTAAATGTAACAAGTTTGTTTAAATGTTTTTGTGCTTTTAAAGAGGAAAAGGCCTGTATGTATCCTTGAACTTTTACAGGCTGACCAAGGAGGTACATTGTACTAATTTAAATCAATGCATCATACAAGGGTATGTTTCAACAACCCACATTGTTGGTGCAGGAGAGTAATCAAATTCATTCACAGTACCTTCAAGAATGGTTAAAATTTTATGACTATCACAAATTATTACTATTGCTAATGCTATGGAATATTCTTCTACTCACAAACAAAGACTCCAGCTCCAAAATAACGTAACTACACAACAAAGTAAAAACAAACAATCGAGGGCTTCTCAAAATGTACTTACTTTGCAAATCGCGGACTACAATTTGTTTTAGGTGGAGTTTGTGGCAAAATACGGTTTTGCGATTTGGAGACTGTTTGCTGATTTATTTTTTTGTGTTTGTCTCTGTTCTGTTCTGTTCTTGCTCTGCTGTTGTAAAATGCAATCAATCAAATCAATCAATCAAAATGGTCACAGCAAAAAATTAAACTTGGTGAAGTTGGTGATTGATCAGCAGTGTGAGTGCTGATGAGTGATGTAATGATGTGATTGTGTGTCATGCTGTCATTGCTGTCATGTCATTTCTACTGTCACTGCCGACAATGTCAGTCACTACAGAAATGACAGCAGGGTTCCTAGCGAGCTGTACCCATGCTACACAGTAAGATACCTCATCTTCTTTGCCTCATACCAAAACTCATACACACAGCAATAAATGCGAAAGTTTGTACGTATGTTTGTTCCCACCAAATGCCTAACAAGGAAAGAGCGACCGAATGCGGCGACCAAATGCGGAGCAAGTTTTATTCAATCCAAGTTTTATTCAACGGATTTGAATAAAACTTAGTTTATTTAGGAATAACACACAGGTTTATCCCGATAGGTATACCACGCGAGCGAAGCCAACGGGCGGACGTGATTATCCGGATTTTGTGGAAGTTGTACCCGCAGCAATCTGATTGCAGACACACGCAACTGGCGTGGCGTAGCAACCGGATGATTGCGACGCAGCTAACTTAGATGAATAACATGACATGCGTGATCTGAATCTAATGCTTTTTCAATTTACAGCATTCAAAAATGACGACTTGTTGCTTCAGACCAGTGACTTTGTGGCAGAAAAATAGGAAAGCATAGGCAAATTCAAAGATAAATGCATTTCAGTCGGGTGACATGCGCTCGACAACAACTGAGCGATGCAGCTAAATGTAAATACTTACTGGCACTCGCGCTGCCCATCCATTATGGAGCGTGCCGGGCAGCGCGAGTAGCAGTGGCAGGAGACTGGACATCCGAGACGGAGACGGAGCTGGCATACTGGCATACTTGTAATCGCGGGGGTGACATGACGGGCAAGACGCGGCGGTGCCCGCGTTGAGGAACCCTTCACCTCTTTTTGAATAGATGGGGTGAAAAACATCTTTTCGAAAAGATGTGCAGGGTTCCTCGATAAGTGAGCGCAAAATGGGTCATTCCGGCGCACTTACTATAACAGTGACGAAATGACTTTTGAATTTGGAACAAACACTATTTCATTAAAAGTTAGAATGCAATTCTCTACAATAAAGTCCTGGCCGGTGATAGAAAGGGGCGCATGCCGACGCACATTGACATACAAAAAAAATACGTGGAAACTTCTTATCAAAATATTAGTCAATCAATTTTAATTTGATTCACACAAATTGAATAAAAGATAATTATGTCCTAGCAGTTTAGTGAAACATCAACACCAGAAAGTGTAAAATTAAACGCAGAAACTGTCATACACAATTTTCTCATAGAGGGGGATGAAAAGCAGTGTGCCACGCGGCACCAAAAATATTTAAACTCGAGCGATATACTTTGAATCCCTACTATCAATCCTACTTTGGATTCTACTCTAGAACCCCTCGCTGCGCGATTCAAACAATCGCTCTCGCCTTCAATACATTATTTTGGTCCCTTATGACACAATCTCCTATTTTAGTTATTAATAATGAAGTTTGGTTTGCATTTAGTTAGGTTTTAGTTATTCATTTAATTTGAGATTTCAATGAAAATTGTGCATCTGCATCCGCCGCATACCTACCTACTTACTGTGAGAGATCGCAGTTGGCAGATCTACATTTTCATCAATTCCATAGAGACTTTTTCTTTTCACATAAAATTATTGTGAATTATGATTTTACTTTTTGTAACCTATTGGTTAAGTACATATAAATATTTGGTAGGTAATAATACATAATATAAACAAGAATAAGAGTCTTACTTAATTAATTTATTAATAGCTCAATTCTTGTAATTAAATTATGTCCATTCTTGGGTTGTCTGGAAGAAATCGCTTTAAGCGATAAGACCCCGCCTATTGTACCTACCTATTTTATTTTACTGTTCTTGTAATTTTGTTATTGGTTGGTCTAGTTTATCTATCTATTTATTTGAGATGAGAAAATAAGAGGGCTATCTATATTTCACCGGGACACCATGGCGGTGCAACCAGTCGCCGCAACCATACACTTTGTTGGTAGCGGCAATTGGTTGCGTCGCCATGGTGTCTCGGTAAAATGTAGGCCTAAAAGAAGGTAAATGTTCCAAAACGACAGCACGCACAATTTTTTTTTCTTGACGCACATTTACAGCAAGTAATGCTCTAATTATTCCTGGAACTCACTTCATTCTGGTTGGCACAAGTAGGTAAATGTTTACCTACTTGTGCCAACCCTTGCCTTCCTTATTTACGCGCGTCACTTGTCGGTATTTTCCGCAAGATCAAAGGCGTCGGACTACTGTATGAAAGTATGTCTATAAACTGTGCTAAGAGGCTGAGAAACCATGAGCCTAATTTGCGAACCTACTCAGTTTTTGTTAGTTCTTTTGAACCATTTAAGGCTACCTATAAGCTTTACTACTTACCAAATTCATCGCCCACGATGGGAACGCTAGCTATTTGAGCACTTCCATCCCAATGATTTAAAATAGATCGCAAACCGCCAACTGTGATATTATTTTTATGCTACACCGATCTAATAATAACGCTCGAGTGAAATGGAGACGAGGGAATTTATAAGATTTTACTTACCTACGTAGTTACCTACCTGCTACGTAGGAGGACGCTATTTTTACAGAAATATTCGTCATCTTAGGATTATTTTGGCTTGGCACATACATATTGTAATTATATTATCTACTAGGTAAGTGGGTGTAGGACTACACAAACCGAGTTGCGCACGGCTCGGATAGTAAAAATGCTACCGCTAACATTATCAGAATGTGATGGAAAATGTCCAAAGTTATTGGAAATCCTTTCGAACACTTTGTTAACACGTTTTATCTAGGGCGCGAGCTGCTACTCGACCCGCTGCTACGAGGGCCGCAGTCAATGTGTTAACAAGGTTTCTGGGAAAACCTCAGCAGGGTTCTGTCTTGATAATGAGAAACTTTTAACTATTATTTAGTTAGAAGTATATTTGGAAGACTTTGATTAAGCGTATGTAAGTACCTACGTACATACAACATTGATAAACGTTTTACAAATAACAATTCATGCTAACAAGGATATTACGATATATCATCCGAGGCTAGCAGTAAATTATAATAGACTTATTAAATATGGCACTTTCTAGGAGAATACATTGAATTACGAAATCTAATAATACTGAAAAGTAGGTAGGTATATAATTTGATTGAGTTTAAATTACAACTCTTTTAGAGTTTTTTGTAGTTTGTCCAAATAAACTTCAGCATGTTTTGGTTCAAAAATTAGAGCTGGTCTGAGACGAATTGCATTTTCTCCGCATGCACCACCCAATACACCTGGAATAACGAAAAACATACTTAGATGGTTAAGTTATTATTAAATTATTTTCTTACCTATTACAATAATAGTGTAGAAGGTACCTTAAAAGGTAAGAATATTGTTTACAATTTTCTTGACAGTGTTTTTTTAACATATATTCTAAATCGAATAAAATGAGTTTAAATTTTTTTAAACTTATTTACTAAGAGCATCATTCAAAAATAATAAGCCAATTTGATAGCTCAGTAAATTGAGAATGGGACCAAACAGGAAGTAAAAAAAACAAGAGAGTTTAGAGGTGACACATATTAAGAAAAAACAAGATATAAAACCAAATTTTTTGAAGTCTGTTAAAAAGTAACGGGTTTTTTTTTATTAAAACCATGTAAATTATTTAAGACCCCAACTTGACCTATCGCTAGTACGTAGTAACTATCTGAACAAAAAGGTCAGTGGTCTTTGAAGAACGGAATATATCAATTTTCCACTTACCATTCTTCTTCAAATCGTTGTTTATCTTGTCCCTCGTCTGAGTGGTGTGAGCGTTGAAGGATAGAAAAGTGCCACGGCCCCGTACGCTATGTATGACTCCTCCAAACTCATTCTCCAGCTGATGAAGTCCATCTTTCAACACGGCACCAGTTTTATTGACCAAATCAAGAAGATTCTCCTGTTTGATCACGTTTAATACGCGCTCTAGAAGGATCAGTTTGCCGGGATCTCCCATCCACGTGTTGAAGATGCGGTATGCGTGTGGAGCCCTAGAATTATAAGAATATATTGTAATAATAATCAAAATTTGAGGGGGTGTACTATAGTTTTGCTTCACGATTGTTCTTACTCGACTCGCGTCAACAGATTTGGATATGGTCTGAATTGAAGATTACCCTATGGATTAACATTTATTATATACAGGGCAAGTTTAAATTCGTATGCTATCCCGAATAGGGATATAGATTTGAACAACGATTGTCTACAAGAAGTGAGAACCACAGTCCACAGTTTGACCACACTTGATTTAAAAAATATCTACTCTAAAAACTTTAAGCTTGTATTTGTGCTGTGTGTGCAGCCCTAAAATTGAGGCAGAATTACAATTATACTAAGAAGTATGGGACAAATCAGCTGTTGTGTAGGATTGCCGTATCTAAAAGTTCTAGAGTCAAGTGAAAAACTACGAAATTCGAAAAATCCTTGAACGTTATTGTTGAAACCTTCGGGATACCATACCAATTCAAACTCATAATGTATCAGAGTACCACGCGAGCGAAGCCGCGGGCGGAAGAATACTTACTTAAACTCTGCGTTGAAATAGAATCCTCCAGTCAACATCTTCTTACTGAAGGTAAGCACGTCAGGTGGAGAGGGCAGGTTGAAATGCTCATAGCACCACATCTTGCCTGTTGGCCCGCAACCCGTTTGCACTTCGTCGATGATCAGACCAACACCTTTCTAAAATTGATTGAGCTTGTATAATGGAAAGCACATGACTGGTATACTACTTTTTTTTATGGTAGTGGAAGATGGAACAAGCACATGGTCCACCTGATGTTACGTGGTAACCATTACCTATCACAAAACATTGCATCGTAGATCACGTTTTTTTGGAACGTGCTCTACGATGCAATGCCCTGCGTCCATCAACTTGAGGCATGAAGATGATAAGCCTCTTGTGCCTGTAATTTCATCGGCACCCACACCCTTCAAACCGAACACAGCTGCTTCACGGCAGAAATAGGCATGGTAGCAGTACTTCCCCGGACGAGCCCCCCACAAAGAACTCTACTACTACTAAAACTATTACTACTTATCTATATTTTGTAAATACAAACATATTACACATAGAAAAAACTAAGACCCGATGCAAATCTTTATCATACAATGTTTATAAATCAAACAAACATTTGTCGGCGGCAATCGAAGACACAAAGTCTCAGGTGGGCCTGCGCCCACAGCGCTAGCAGAGGCGCTGCGCAGAGGCCGTCAAATGAAGATTTTCTTTAAATCAAAAAAGGTTTCTTTTTATGAGATATCTTGAATATTTTCGATACAATCTCTCAAAGGGAATTGGTTTAGCACCCTGTGTTTATCCATAACAAACCTCCTTGCACAACTTTTGAAGCCTCTGGAAGAATTCCGGCGAAGCCTCATGATCCCCTCCCTCAGATTGAATCGGCTCAACAATGAGTCCGGCCACTGGATTCCCTTTCTTGTTATATTTCTCAATAGTATCTGCGACTTGCTCCAGGCATCTAGAAACGAAGTTAAGATTAAAAAGGTATTTTTTATTACCTACGACACTCATTAAAAATACATAGTTTAAATAATAAGAATTGGCAATAGACTTGGTACCACTCTATCTGTGGTACCACCTAAAATTGATTTGTAATAGAAATAGAAGTACCAACAAAATAATTTAGATTTTTTTCGATTATTAGGCTATTCCTTTGGGATTCCCTTCACTTTCTTGTATCCTAAACCACCCCTGAATAAAAGCGACGAACCTTAAAATAAATATTCAAATCGGTCGAGCAGATTTCAAGCTTTTGCGAGACACGAATGGCAATTGATTATTATATACTTATACCAATCGTACCCGCAACTTTCTGTGTCTAATATGACGCATGTAGGTACTACATACGAGTAACATATTATTGTTATTTAAGTAGGTAATGTAGGTATGTATTTTTCTTAATTTGATTTAAATATTTAACCTGTCTTATGTTGGTGTTGCCTTAGACTAATAATAGGTTGAGTAGGTACGACACAAAATTTTTGCAGTGGCACAGCCCTAGGACGATTTAACGTCCTAGGGCACAGCACAATGTTAATCAAACACTTAAACTTTTTTGTGCAACACAATAACAAAAAAAAATATACAAATGCACAGAACATTTTGAAGTGCTCTAATTTTACAAAGCAGTGGCTAGGTACTAAAAATCAGCTAAAGTAACTAATGCGCTAGCCTATCAAGCAGATCATGCAGGAAAAATGAAATATTACTGCACCAAAGCACTGCATCTTGCTTCAGATTCTTCGAACAAGAACGCACAAAGATTCCAAGTGTAGATTGCACTATATCAAACGAAATAAAAATGTCTGAAATCAAGAATAAAAACATAAGTTAAGGCAAATCAAGAAAAGAAATGAATCATAAATTGCTGATTAAAATGTGATATTAATTGCGTACTTGTTATCTTCCTCGAGGTTTTCTCTCTGGTTTTCTTTTAAGGGGTATTTGTATCTCGGGAATGGAGTAACTGGCCAGTCAAAGGCTGGGCAATCCAACTTGTGAATAGGTTTGGATCGTGTTGTTGAGAGGGCACCAAATGTGCGTCCATGAAAACTGCCCTGAAATTGAAAACGTCCTCTTGAGCTAGATGCCAATACAGTACTAATCGGTAAGCAAGCACAGCTTCAAACGAAAGGATGAGACGTTCCTGCTCTGGGTGATCATAAAGCTGTTCGGAGCATTGATAGGAATACGCACTGAACAGCGACCTACTCAGATATAGGTACTTGGTTTTCTATTCAGCGGGATTAATGGATGGAAAATAAAACCGCCTTCCAACAGGCTAAAGGGTAAGAGTACCATAAATGGTACCCTTACGTGCAACCTCTGCAAACGAACGTTTACAGCTAAATAGGGTACGTTAGTTAGACACACACATTCGAGCACACCGACGAAGTTAATGGCCTGTGCAGACCGGGACGGCATGGCAAGGGATTTCAATTTTTTACCAATGAACATTCAAACCTATCGAAATAGAAATACGATACAAATTCCTATGCTTTAAAATAAGCATCGAAAGGGACGTCACGGCATTATTTTAAAGCATAGGAATTTTTATCGTATTTCGATTATAATAGGTTTGAATATTAATTGGTCAAAATTGAAATCCTTTACCATGCCATCCAGGTCTGTGCAGGCCTAAAGTTGCCAGCGCCGTGCCGAAATTGGTCGGGATAATTCAGTGGAATGAAGCCCCCTAGCGTAAAACTAGTATAATAAAGAATTATAGTTTCCACCCGCGTGGTACCCGGATAAAAAGTAGCCTATGTGAGTTTCCTGGATTTCAAGAATCCAGCTTAATCCAGTCAGTAGATATTATTTTTGGCGTGAAGGACTTACAAACATTACACACATGTTCACATTTTACATACTTACTCCTTTTAGTAGGTAGTGGTATTTTTGCATTTGTTATCATTATTCTAGTTTAGGTAGAAAACGGTAGATACCCAAGTTAAGTAGGAATCTGCGAGATTACGCTCTTATCAGCTCTCAGTAAACAACAGTATAACAATCGCCATATCGCCAAATCTTATAACAGATCTTTGTATTTAATCTTTGAATAGATTCAAAGAAAAGTATACCTATGTACATATTTAGATTGGTATCTATTACAATCAGTTTGGTTTATCTTTGGTTATAAAAATAGATGGGTCTTTTTTATTTAACCTTTCTCGCTCCACTGCTGGGCAAAGGTCTCCCCATAGACTTCCAAACATCTCTAAATCTCCAGCCGAGCACCTACCATCACCCTCTTTTGAAGGCATTAGGCTCGTCCCGATGGGTATAACCAAATTAAATAAATACCTACATACCTACAACAACAACAACACCAGCTTATTCAGCCCACTGCTGAACATAGGCCTCCCCTATAAGAAGGGGGATATGACCATAATCCCCACGCTGGGTATTCGAGGTGGGGATCGCAGAGTACAGCTTCTCACTTCACTAACGCTACTGCCCGTGCACGGCCAGGGAATTAGCTGTACCAGTGGTATGTTCGATTCACACTTACCGGCGCACGTCGGAGAGCTTTTTATAACATGCTAAAGGAAATTGAAACATTCACAAAGCTGTTAAGTTCCTTATTTGCATGAAATTTATGCAGCTTTGAGCATTGTCCAACACTGACATAATTAGATCCGAAAGTAGATATTGCATGCAAATAAGGAACTTAACTGCTTTGTGGATGTTTCAATTTCTTCTAGCATGTTTTAAAATGCGCTTCGATGCTCTACGTTGCGCGCCGGTATGTGTGAATCGTACATTAGCTGCTATGCCGTAATCAGCCGCGCGCCAGAGCCCTGTTTGTTACTCGGCAGGGTGCACCACGGGCAGGTGAGTTGGCTTGGGTTCCAAAACGGAGGCTAGAACCTCTTGTAAGAGGTTAACCTACGATTCTTACCTCAAATGACATGATAGACAGTTGAGGCGACCCTGGGGATTGGTTGAGCATGCACGATTCCATCTCTTCGGGTGTGAAGGTGATTGCTCCGCCGCGCTGCTTTTTGCGGTACCACATGAAGACAGCTTTATACGCATTCTCATTGGAACAAGAGCCGCACATCATTGTAGCTATATTATCTAAGCCTCTAGGTGCCACTGATAACAGTACATCCCTCAATTTCTTTGGCCAATCCACAGACGGAAAAACTCCGATTGCAGGCCGGTTCACTAGAGCTCTCTGTGAATGTAAATAATTTTTTGACTGGGCATTAAGCTTTCGGGCCACAGCGAAAGCCGATTTTACTAGAGTGTTACAAGTCAACAATAGATGAGGAATTCGAACCAGTTTTTAGCAGGCAGCACAACTTGCATATCCCTAGGTGACCAATTTCTTGAACGTGTCCTCTTTCAAGGAATAGGTCGAATCATCAATCTTCTTGTAAATATAAGATAAAAGTTGACTCGCTCGAAATTTCGTTAGCGTGTGCTTCCTTTCCTTATATAAAGTTTTCCTAGTGTATAACGCGTTGAGTGCCGAATAACACATCGCTCTGTTCGGCACTACACCGGCACATGACATGACAACACGCCCCGTGCCAAGACCAAAGCCGAGGAGCAGCCAACGTGTTATTATAAGATCATTTTTTGATCTTAACGTCCCACTGATTGGTAAAGGTCTCCCCCAAATTAGTTATAGCATAACTGCATAACCACAATGTACTCGTACCAATAAGTTTTATGACATAAATTATTCTATTATTCAAACTGCGCCAACCATCTCTGTCTTTTGTGATATCCCACAATCCTGATTATATAGATTGATTTGACCTATATTCTTAAGTTTTCTTTTTCCCGACTTTCGCTAGACGTTACTATGTGATACATGCAATCAATGACACATGTAAAGTTATCTAAAAACAAAATTTAGGTCTGAGAATGGGTACTCTTCTATAGGTTGTTAGGTATCTAGTTACTTACAAGATTATGCTGATCGTCAAAAGCTTTCAACAATTCAGGGTGGTTATATCCGATAGGAACAGAGGATATTTGAGTGAATGCATCCAAAAACTCATTTCCATCTGCATCCACAAAGTAGTTCCCAATGCATTTGTCATAGTCAGCGAATAGTTGGACAGATCCCGCTTGCTGAAATAACGTAACGTTAGTCGTCGTGGTCTTGACGTAACGATTGCCCTCGACTCGTTGGATCGGTTACAGAACTTAACCTAGAATTATTGGGTGACCTAAAGTGGGATCACGGAATATACCGATGTATGGAATCCTGTGATGCCTAGTACCTAATAAGTAACTAACAGTAGCACCTAAGTAGGTACCTGACCTAACCTAAGTAGTAACTAACCACCTAATAGTAGTGTACTACGAATACATGTACCTACTCTTAGTTTTTTTTTTCAATAAGTAACATAAGTCACTTAGGTTTTTAGTTTTTGATGTGAACATCTTTTGAGGGGTTAGTCTGGTTGAGGTGGTGGCGATGCGTCGCGAACCAGTACCAAACCAAAGTAACCAGCACCGAAAGTAAGCATAAAAAATATTTTAAGAGGCTCTTATTTGCGCGTTATTTGATAGTTTATGATCACTATTATTTTAATTAAATAAATCCGTATAGTGGAAATTTGGAAGAAATCTATTTTTTGTATTATCCATGATAAGTAATCTTAGATCATAAATAAATAACTGAATAAATACCTAGCCGTTTTTTTGATATTTTTTTCTTGTTTTATGCCCTTTCGAGTTGCACTTTATCCAAGAACACCCAGAAGTTATTAATATCCATAGATGATTTAATATGATGTTTAAACATGTTGTGAAGACCCCCACCTAGTGTGGGATAAGGGCAGGCAAATTATGATGACTTAGATTAATGATAATGAATAAAATGTCACCTGAAGTGTTTCCAATTCCTGGATCAACTTTTTCGATTTAGGGCCAGGTACCTCTGTTTTGATACAAGGTTGAGATGGTTCCTTTTGAGCAATTGTTGATAGTCGTCGAGAAACTAAAAAAACAATATTTCTCAATTTAATATTATACATGCCTATTTTTTAATGCTGCTTATTACATAGTGTTTTTTATTTGTGACATGGGAATGGGACATTAAGAAACCCTTCTGCAGGTATAGAGAAACTGTACTCAATTTGAAAAAAAAAAACAGCTTAGTTGTTACAACAGAATGTTGTCCCTCTAAAGTCCCAAACTCAGCAAAGTCAGCAAACGATTAACCAACCCTAGTACAATCCGACCCAAAAATAAAAACTATATGCTACTTACAACCTACTTCTCAGAGACATAGATACATCGATTTATTATCTCAATAAACAGTGATTTATTATCTCGAATAGTTGCTCTGCAAGACTACCTATATGTACCATTCAATCAACATTTTATGAATATGACCTTCACAGTCCTACAATTGTAGAATGATAAGTTGATAACTAGTTACCATCTAGCTTCAAACATTATTTATCAGATAGAAAGATAAATATTTATTTGCAACTACAAAGACACATACATAATAATAACAATTTACAAAAATAGGTACACTGATGCAAGATTAAAAATATATTAAACTAGCTTCCGCCCGCGGCTTTGCTCGCATGGTACCCGGATAAAAAATAGCCTATGTGTTAATCCAGGTCACAAACTATGTTTATTCCAAGTTTCATTCAAATCCTTTCTGCAGTTTTTGCGTGAAAGAGTAACAAACATGCATCCATACTCACAAACTTTCGCATTTATATATATATTAATAGTAGGACAGGAAGGATGTGTGTTGGGGAGGGGTTTGTGTCTATGCTTTAATAGTTGCTTTGCCTAGCTTGTTGTTTTGCTGCTTTAGCTTCTCTTAGTAGCCGCTTGCCTAGCATAGATGTAAGCCTGCCTTACTCATCTCTTCAAGAAGGGTAAGGTGCGAATGGTCTTAGGAGAGTGTAGCGCAACAGTCGCCGATCCCTAAGGCAAGTCTGGTGGATTATCCTTCACGTGGTTGCTTCCCTGTTATTGGTCTAATTCCCTCAGAAATAGACGTAACTGAAACCACCAGACGAATACTTCCTGAGATTTCGGGTCATGTCTCGGAGGGTTCACCATCGTGCGACTAGCAGGATGTTGGACAGTAATGGCCTGCCGCGTGTTTGTGCCGTGCGCGGGATCCCGTACCGGAGGATGAAGGAAGCCTGGAGTCTGAGATCGCAGTGGGCCGGTGGTTGTGCCTGCTGCCATCAACACGGCTCTTCGGTCTGGATTTCTCTTCACACGGGCGGTCGTGAGCTAGCCACTTGCGATCAATCGGCTGTTACGCCCCGTCTGAGGGTCGTAGGCGAGGATCCCTAACTGTGGGTGGGCAGACGGCGAGGCGCGGAACCCGTGGTGAGCGTGCGGCTTCCTCTTTGGCCGTAGGCAGCCGCGGCATTCTTCGCAACGTTTAGTCTCGTCCATTCCGCAGGGTGAGGGTCCTATGTCTTCGGAATAACTCTGGCGATCGCGCGTAGAGCGCGCGACGTCCCCGTTTGAGGACTCCGTGGCGGGTGGAGAATTTCCGAAGATGAAGTATAAAACAACACTCGTAATGGCTTCAAAAAGAAATCCTTACAACCCAACACAGGCTGCTAACCAAGCGCCCACCACTTCCCGGGCTGCGCCCTCAGGCGCGCCTCCTCCTAAGAGCACGATTGTGCCGAACGCGCCAATTCTTCACAAAGCATCGTCCGAGACGAAGCGGCGTGAGAATAAGGCTGCTTCCACAAGCACATCGGGCTCTAAAACCCCTCCGACGGTAGCTGACGGCGCGCCCTTCGAGGCTGCGTCGAAAGATACCGTCATCAACCTTTCGGCACTTAAGGATGTTATATCCGAACGGCCTACCGAACCCAACTGGACCCTTGTTTCTCCTCGGAAGAAACCGAAAAAGGGCAAAGGCAAAGGAAAGCCGCAGCAGGCCAGCGCGGAGTCCCAGGTGAGGACGCAGGCAAGGCAAAAGGCTGCTGACGGGGGACGACAACTCCTTCCAGGAGTCAAGTCCTCGACCCGATCTGGCGAGACTTCCAGTCAAGCCGACCGGGTCCGGTTGCAGGCTGCGCCCGAGGCAGCGCCAGCGACCAGCCGAAGCAGCCGACCCCGCCGCCGATCCAAGCCAAGGGGCAAACGCGCAGGCAAGCCAGCAGCTCCCCGCGCCACCACTACGGCTGACCAGCCGACAACCGCCACCAAAAGGTCCCGGCCGGATGACACAACCACACCTACGGGTGACGGTAAACGCGTCAAGTCGGGACCCAACCAACAACGGGTCAGTTACGCAGCGGCTTTCAGGGCCAACGAACTGTGTGTCGCCGTAATGACCGAACCCCAACATGACCTCACGGCGGAGCAGGCCATCGGTGTACGGACCTGTTTGGAGCAGAAGTTAATGGATGAACTCCTGAACCCAGCGACTTCTGCCCAAACGGCTAAGGTCCGATACCGTGGTAAAGCTCATTTCAGCGAGGGCGTCCTCAAACTCTGGTGCGAGGACGACATCGCTCTGATGTGGCTTCGCCGCGCGGTCGCTAACGTGGTTTCACCAATCGCAGGGACGAAGCTTGTGGTCTCACCACAAGCAGACATCCAGCGACGAATCCTGTGCGGGCTCTTTGTGCCAGATCCCACACCGGAAATAAACATCTTGCGCCAGATTCTGGCCGCACACAACGAGTCTGTCAACATCAACTCCTGGGCACTCGTCAAGGCGGAGAAGCAAACAGAGCGGGAAGTACCCGGTATCTATTTGCTCCTCCGCGTACCGGAGTCTGACGTTGACAGGCTAAAACAACAAGACCGACGCCTTTACTACCTCTTTGGGAACATTTATGTCCGCATCCTGGAGGAGGATTCTGGTGCAGCCAGTTCCAAAGGCGTCGCTCACACCCCCGCCCAACCCCAACTACCATCGACTGACACACTTCAGTCAGATGGAGACCCACCCGAGTGCGAACCAAAGGGGATGGATCCTCATGTCGATCCACCATCCACACCCAAGACCGACGAGTGCTTTCTCGACGTGGAGGGGAGTGATGCCAGCGACAGCTGTCTCAACTCCTCTCCAATCAGGCACTCATAGGTCCATCCCCATTCTCCAAACCAACCTCCAGCACAGCCTCACTGCGACGGCTTCCCTGCGCAGAGCGCTGGAGGAAAACCCACGCACGATAGCCCTGATCCAGGAGCCGTGGCTCAGAAAGGGCAGGATCTGTGGACTGCTCAACATCGGAGGGAAACTTCTCCTGGACTCCACTGTAAGCAATCCCAGAACTTGCATTTTTACCCCTAAACACATCCAAACACCGCTAATTACCGAATTCTGTTCCAGAAACTTAACAGCTATTAAAGTCCCCACAGGACCTGGCGACCGAACGCAGGACATTGTGCTTGCGTCCGTGTACATGCCAGGCGACGAGGATATACCACCACCAGAGCTCGTGTCACTAGTCGAGTACTGCGAGAGGGAGAAGCTCGAGCTCGTCATTGGCACTGACTCCAACGCGCACCACACTCTGTGGAGCAGCGAGAAGAACAACGCCCGTGGAGAAGAGCTGGTAAATTATCTTTTTACTACTAATCTTACACTACTGAACAAAGGCTCCGAGCCGACATACGTCAGCTCCCGAGCACAAACCATTATTGACCTCTCCCTATCCACAGCAGGGGTGTCGCAATCCATCTCTGACTGGCAGGTCTCACGTGAAGCATCCTGTTCAGATCACAGATGGATACGCTTCAACCTGAATATAACCTTACCAACACCAAAACCGAGGCGCATTCCGCGGAAGACGGATAAGTCCAAATTCGCAAATCTAGTCCGCTCATCTGTCGACACCGGAGTTGCGCCACACATAGAGGTAGGAGTCGATTATATTGACGAATACGTAAATAAACTCACACACATTTTAACCCACAGCTATGAACAATCCTGCCCCCTGGTACTACCAAAGGCAGGACCAAAACGTCACTGGTGGAATCCTGAACTGCAAAAACTACGTCGCAAAGTAAGGAGGCTCTTTAACAGAGCAATAAACACCAGACTTAACGCGGACTGGAAACACTATCAAACCACGAAGACAACTTATAAAAAACGGATACGTCTCAGGAAACTGGAATGTTGGAAACGTTTTTGTACAAACATAGAAAATAACAGTCAGGCAACTAGGATAAGGAACCTACTAGCAAGTGATCCAGACCGATCGCCTGGACACCTGAGGAAACCTGACAACACCTACACCAAAACAGATGCTGAAACAAGTGAGCTACTCCTCGAGACTCACTTCCCTGGTTGTCGGATAACCGAAGACCACACATGGGAAGAAGAATCCGAACGGGTACCAAACAGCCAAGACTGGAACACAGCCCAAAACCTCATAAGTCCAGAAAGGGTTCTCTGGGCAATCAACAGCTTCCTCCCCTTCAAATCGCCAGGACTAGATGGGATATTCCCAGGTCTCCTAAGATGGTGCGGTGACATAATAATTGACCACTTAGTCACAATTTTCCGAAGCTGTATCGCCTACCGATACATACCCCGGAAATGGAGGGAAGTGAAGGTAGTATTCATACCAAAACCAGGCAGAAGCGACTATACGCTTGCAAAATCATTTCGACCAATAAGCCTTACGTCGTTTCTACTTAAAACCCTAGAGAGATTATGCGACCAGGAAATAAGAGGTAGTACTCTCCTACGCAATCCCTTACACCCACACCAACACGCATACAGTAAAGGCAAATCAACAGAATCAGCACTACACAGTGTAGTATCTCGAATCGGAGACGGATTAGCCTCAAAACAACCGACCTTGGGAGCCTTCATAGACATTGAAGGAGCCTTTGACAAAACAACATTCACTAGTATTAACCTTGCCTTGGAAAGATATGGCGTCTCTCCGACACTAGCAGAATGGATAAACAACATGCTGAAATATAGAGCAATACAAGTCACAATCAACACAACTACCAGAGGCATTGTAGCCAGAGGCTGCCCACAGGGTGGAGTTCTCTCGCCGCTGCTTTGGAACATAGTAGTAGACGAACTCATCCGTAAACTGAACGGCCGGGGCCTATTCACAGTGGGATATGCAGACGACCTTGCAATCCTAGCCACCGGGTGCTTCGAAAACATACTATGTGACCTCATAAAATCTGCTTTCAAGATAATTGAAACCTGGTGCACGGGTCACGGGTTATCAGTTAATCCAACAAAAACGGAACTAATATTGTTCACACACAAGAGGAATGTGAACAACCTTAGAATTCCCAAACTATTCAATACTCAAATAACACTTACAAATGAAGTCAAATATCTTGGAGTCATACTAGACAACAAACTACTATGGAACAAGCATCTTGACTACAAACTACAAAGAGCGTGTACAACCTTCTTCCAATGCAGTAGAATGCTCGGGAAAACATGGGGGTTGTCACCTAAGATAACAATGTGGCTATACACAGCCATAATAAGACCGACACTAACATACGGAGCTATAGTATGGTGGACTAGAACCGAGCTAAGCACCGTCATCACCAAGTTACAACGCTTCCAAAGACTGGCATGCTCCGCTATAACTGGTTGCATGAGAACAACACCGACGGCTGCTCTAGAAATAATTCTGGGAGTAGCCCCGCTTGACCTGTATATACAACAAGAAGCGACGATGTCTGCTATCAGATTAAAACACCTGAACCTATGGGGAAACACTAGGAGCCCACACGCACACATTCTGAATAGAGCGATGGCCTATGAACCCCTGCTATCTGCCCCGTGCGACAGGATCCCCAAACAACAAACATACCTGAAACACTACCGCATCCAACTACACGAGAACCGGAGCGACCAATCAGGGGTCCATGAAGTCCGTGTGTACACCGATGGCTCGAAAACCAAGCAGGGAACGGGAGCCGGGGTACACTCTCTGGATCTCAACATCAACATATCGCTAACGCTTGGCTCACACAGCTCTATTTTTCAATGCGAATGTGTGGCCATAACCGAAGCTGCTGCCGCAATCAACCGAAGAGAGGTCGACGGCTATAACATACGGATTCTCTCAGACAGCGCAGCAACACTTAGAGCATTGGAGAGCCACAGCTGCAACTCTAAGCTCGTCTACGAATGCCACCTTGCCCTGGAGAGTATCGCTACAAAGAACAATGTAACTCTTCAGTGGATAAAGGGACATAGCGGATCACTGGGTAACGACGCCGCAGATGGACTAGCGAGGAGGGGATCGGAAACCCAAACAGAAGGTCCACCACCGTTCCTACCTCTGCCCTTCTCTCAGCTACGCACATGGATACGGCTGCGTACCCTTAACCAACACAACGAACGCTGGGCACAGACGACGGACTGCAGGCAGTCCAGAGCAGCACTACCGGCCACCTCACCGCGGCTGACCCGTCGTCTGTTAAGACTCAAAAGACAAGATCTTCGCACCATCGTTGGTACCCTCACGGGACACTCTCCTTTGAACAAACATCTCTACAACATCGGAGCAACTGACAGCCCACTCTGCAGAGGGTGTCTGACCGAAGAAGAATCAGCAGCCCACGTAATCCTGGAATGCGTGGGAGTTGCATCACAACGTGAACAAATCCTTGGAACACCGAGGTCACTCCGCGAAGCCTGCGAAGACCCCAGGAAACTTCTGTGCTTCTGGGCGGAGTTAGGCTGGCTAAGTATTTAACCAGATCTCCCACACGCACAATGGACCAACTGGAGTCCAATTGCGGAAAAGGGAGTCCATTTACATTTACATTTACATTTACAAGGATGTGTGTTGCAGTGACACAAAAAGGTCATAAGACTCATAACTCAGCGCATGTAAAGAGAAAATACTGACTTTCAGTTTTATAACCCACCATTGCTGGGTTATACAAGTATATACTTTTTATAAAAATAAACCGACTTCAAATAAATCACTTCCTACTTCTTGCCCTAAAGAATTTTGAAAACACAGTTCACAAATTGACGGAGATATTGGTGATCATAGGGCGAAAATTACAAGTGAGGATGAGGTTTTTTGAGTTTTCCAGGAAAAGAACCAATCCATCAGGAATAAAATTTATATGGGACCACCTGTGAAGCTCTTTTAAACAAAAAAATAATTTTGAAAATCGGTTTATAATAATTGAAGGAGATATCGGTGAACATACATAAGAATAACATTTTATGCATCACCTATACTGGTACCTATTTTGTAGTTTTTTTTTAAGATACTGAAGATAGAACTGGCACGTGGCTTACTTGATGTTGATGTAGTGGTAACTATTACTTATGGTAAACAATTGCTTCATAAGTCATGCATGTTTGGAACATTCCCTACAATGCAACAACATGTGTGCATCAACTTGAAGAAGAATGACGGTGTTAAGCCTTATGTGCCTGTAATTTCACCGGCACTGTTCCTGGCACCAACACCCTTTAAACAGAAACACAGTAATGCTGCTTCACGGCAGAAATAGGTACGGTGGTAGTACTTCCCGGGAGGAGCCCTTCACAAAGAAGTAAGTACTAGGTATTTCTATAAAGGTGTTTTTAGGTTGACTATACAAGTGACCTAGGAAGTAGTATCAAGCAGAAGTCAAGAGGCGAAGGTAATCTGATAAAATATTTTTCAAATTTAAGTTTTAAGCTAGAAAGTAGATTCACCAGGCAAGTAGGTAATTCGTTACATGAGATGTTATACACTAGATAGGCAGTTGGAGAAAAACATTTATAAAGATGACTCAGACACTCCCGTTCTCTACCTTTATACAATTAATTATAGTAGGTAGGTACCTGTAAAGGTATTATAATACCTACATTACTATTATCACACAAAGTAATGAAATCTCTTGAGAACATTAAATAGTTAACTTACATGTACATAAACTTCTAGAAGCATTCCTTGATTGTATCCACAACATTTTGCTGAATTAACTGCAGCAGGTAGGTACCAAGTTAGCTGTCCAAACAAAGTAAACAATACTTATAAAGTAGGTTGGTATATTATTCTCATGAGAGAAGGTCAGTTTATCTGTGTAGGGTAGAATAACAATTAACAAACCTTATGACTGCACATAAAGGTACTTACTTGAATTGTTCAACTGTATCAAATCCTCTCAACAATTCATGATAGAGCTAAGTAAACTTAGTACAATAACTGTGTATAAAATATATTGATTTCTCTAAAAGCAGGGTAATAAACTAGTCGCACAAACGAAAACTATTCCTTCTTAATAACTAGGTACTAGGGAAACCCTTATTCGAAATTATTTCGAAAGAAAATTTTGATTCTTACCAAACTGGGGTGGCGGCAGTTGATACCAGCGTAGCGTTTTTTAATTTATTTATGTGATACCCAGCGAGCGAGCAACTCTATTATTTTTTGGAATATAGACAATAACGGCAAAGTATATTTCGCAATGTTGCCGGCAGTCAAACAGAAAGAGGTCCGAATTGAATGTCAAAATAGTCCGAAATATGACAAAATGATCCGATTTGTAATTTCAATAGGTATATCCAACAACAACCTCCAAAAACTCCAAATTTATCTTTCCTGCTTCATCATCAGATCCTGGTCACCATTTTTGTATGTAACCTACAAGTAACTTTTGACCGCAGCTTCGCTCACATTAATAGTTGAAAATAACTGTTATTCCTCGGGAACAGTAGGTACATTTTTCTGAGCTACGTAATGTTGACTTCTCTCTGCAGTGGATCTCCCTCACAAAAAAAAGCAGCAAAATCGGCGGGCTTAGCGAGCCGCGATTATATCTAACTAACGCTGTTATGTTCTAATTCGTCATTGTTGTAAACTTTTTAGGATGGGTTAATTTTGGGAATAACGACCTTATTGGTCAATATTTACCTTATTGACGGCTTCTGTGGCGCAGTGGTCCGCCTGATACGCAGAAGATTGCGGATTCGATTCCCGCTGCGGGACAAATGTTTGCATGTTCTGCAGATATTTTTCTCGGGTCTGAGTGTTTTCTATGTATGATATGTATATATTTACAAAAACAATATATATGTAGTATATCAATCATGTGGTTCCCATACTACAATCTCTGCTTAGTTCGGGACTACATGATTCTGTGTGATTAAGTCCCGCATTATTTATTATTTATTTATTTATTTATGTGCATAGTTATGTGCTATTAATTAATAAAAGCTGACAAATCATCAAAACAATTAAGTTATGTAGTCAGTGAGTGCAGAGTGCTGCAACTTTTTTAAACTATAATAATGTGAAGAAGTGCGTTATTAGAAGCATAGGATGAAGAAGATAACAAGGTTACAATATCACATTTTTAGGTACAGACCGTATACATTATTCTAGTTTTTATTTCACATCGATCGGTGCAATATTACCGAAGTTATAAGCGTGGGAAGTTTACGTAGGTTTTTTAAATCTCGTCATTGATCGCGAGTAGCACGTGACGTCATCACTCCTATACGGCGAAGCGCGGCGGGCGTCCATGGTACATTTCGCTGATAAGTTGTTTGCTCTCGTGCGCTCTGGTTATTTTTATAAATTTAAAATAATGCTGATTGATTGAGTGTATTGTGTAAATTATTGTTTTAAAATGGAAGAAGGATTTCAAAAAGGCCAACCTTCCCATAGTTCACAGTATGATGGTGGCAGAATGTTTTATAAAAAATAAAGAGATCATAAACTTGGAGTGGTTCAATAAACTGCGAGTCGCGTACCCTACATACGCCATACCTACTAATATACATGTATCGGGGACCCCCCTTAATTAATTTTCATTTAATTTAATTATTTATTTTTGTATATAAACAAAATATTATGTGAATATTTCAAGGGTCTACCTGTTGCCGTTATTAACATCGAGCAAAAACGGCAAAAAAGTGGCAACAGAAATACATCATCGGTGAAAATTTCAACTGTCTATCTATCACGGTTCATGAGATACAGCCTGATGACAGACAGATGGACATCTAGACAATCTGGTGACAGATAGACGGACATACAGACATACAGCGAAGTCTTAGTAATAGGGTTTCCGTTTTACCCTTTGAGTACGAAACCCTAAAAAGCATATTACTAACATTAACCAAGTACCCACCTAGTCTACTTACCTACTTAGTTAGTGTTTCATATTGCAAGGTTAAGTACCTAGGTGCTACTTAGTTAGTATTTCACATGGTATTTGAATAATTACATCGACATGATCCTCTCAATATACTGTCGTTTTTGGCCCTAACAGGGGCTCTTCTCATCCTGATTTTTGGATCCTTAGGAACGTAAAATAACAACTTTTCGGGTGTTTTTGTGGCCGTATTTTTAAACTGAGGCACGACACAGTATTTATTAGATGGACTCAAGTTGTTTTTATTGTTTCTTATTTAAAATAAACAAAGTAGTTCCGCGCGCAACGGGCACATTCGGGTAAACGCTTTGAACCCCTGAGTCGCTCGCGCGGAGATAGGACCCGTGACGTCATCAACGATATCGCGCTCGGTCCGCGGCTTAGACTGAAAATGTTAACTTTGCACTTTTATATCTCAGTCAGTTTTAAAGATAAAAAAATTATAAAAACACTTATATTATTGTTCTCGTAACTTATTGTAGATTTTTTTGGCATATATAACAAAAAATTGTTTTCTTCTTCATTTGCGACTTCTAAACATGGCAGAAATGCAGCTGGCGAGTGGAGAATGCCGTATATTATTCTATAAACAATAATCAAAATTTAATTTCCTTAAAGTAGGTAAATAAATAAATAAATGTAACGAAGGCAAAAAATTCCGAAAAAGTCCGAAAGACGTGATTCGAAAAAAGTCCGCTGAGACCCGAAAAAGTCCGAAAACCAAAAAGTCCGCGCCGGCAATGCTGATAATTCCTCTCGTAGCAATGCCGTGTTGCCAGGCACCTAGAGTCTGTAACGTTTTGTTTCCTGACATGTTAAATTTCAAGGTAATTTTATTTTTAAAAATACCATTACACTATTATTTTTTTATATTTTTTTGTAATGTTTCTTTTACTTTTACAAATGTAATTTAGTACCTAAACTAACTTCCTACACGTAGAATTTTTTTTATTCAGCATTGAAGATTAAAAAAAAAAAATTTCTGCTTTTTTTACACGATGATAATTCAAAAATTAAACCACTTCTCAGAAAACTAACATTTTTATTTGACTATTTATTAGCTTCACATAAAAACCCACACAAACTACTTAATTTTATTTATTTTGTTACACACGCCGGCGCCGTTTACGGTGGCCCGACACTTACCTAGAGGTGCCGTACTCAACCTCTCTCGTCATATTTTTTTTTTCGATTTGGCAGTGACACTTGCTTTTATTTGGAAGTTCTGTCTGTCAAGATTATATTAAATGTCAATGCTATGGTGACATATACTTAGATTCTAGGCCATAGATTAAGTACCTATAGATATATAGTGAGCGTGGCCACCCGAGTCTTCATAGATTAAGTACCTATAGATATATAGTAAGCGTAAGCGGCCATCCGAGTCTTTCTCATTTCAACTGCAGGGTTGCCAGATAATTAAAATTTTCATAGATTTGGGTAAAATATACTGATAATACGCCCTCAGGCCAGGTGGTAACGAACTGCGAAATGCTGCTGGTAGAACCTGGATGCGTCGAGCTCAGGACAGGGACTCAGGCGCTCATTAGGGGAGGCCTATGTCCAGCAGTGGACTGCTATAGGCTGATGATGATAATGGGTAAAATATAAATCTAACAAGAGATTAATGTCATGCAGGTAATGTATTAATCTATCAATTAATACTGCAGGTAAAGTATTAATCTATTAATTAATACTTTACCTGCATGGCGAATTTTTTTTCATTTATAATCTACCTTCACTAACAAGTTTTAATGACTTTTGATAAAATGTTAGGGAAGGAAGGATGTTTAGCAAAGGAGAATTCCGTCTGATGTATGGCGCTCGGTACCAATGCTGAAGTGATTGCGTCAAAACGAAACCTAATATTTTCGAAAGATATTAAACTGTTATTCATGGAATACTAAGTTTTTTTTAAGATAAACGTAAACAAATTGTTTTTATTTGATATTAGTTTTAGAGTTTGTTTTTAAGCTATTGCATAGCTTCTATCGAGGGCCTTGAGCGCGGGGACCGAATCCAGAAATTCCGTAACGAAAAAAACCTCACGCTTCCCACTCCGACGGGCACGGAGGTGTGGCTTGAAGGCCGTGCATTGTCTAACGTCGTTTCTTTTCGGCAGTCTTCGACACGGTGTTTGTGTGCGTGCAACTAGACGTATTTTTATTTAATAAAAGAAAAAAAAATGTTTTCTTATCGGTCACCACGCTCAAAAAGTGTAACTTGAATTAATATCAAAGAAAAAGAAATACTGCATAAATAAAATAAACAATATAATTGCATAAGTTGATACAAAATGCTATGCAATAGCTTTACCGCGGCAGTCCCCGAGTGCCACACGTCTTTTTTTTTATATAATGCTTTCCCGAGACCTTGTGTGTTCAGTTTTGTCTGCATAATTATAAGTAATCATAATCATAATCATAATCATAATTGTTTATTTGCATAAAACATGGTATAAAGATGTTACAGTTTTAAAGCGTGCGCATGTATTGCCAGTTTCATGGCATACAAATTATATACAAAGAGCTTATAGAATATGAGACCTACCCTACATAATTGAAATTAATTTACATGCACTTCTTGTTCTTAAAGTCAAAAAAATCTTTTATATCATAAAAATTCATGTCATTTAACCATTTATATAAATTATTTTTAAACATATTATAAGTGGGCAAACTTCTAATTTCTCTTGGTATTTTATTATAAATCTTAACACACATAGCCAGGCAGCTTTTCCCATACTTGTCTGATTTTGGATTTCCGTTTATGACAAGTCTACATGGGTCTCTGCATAGCCTAGGGTTTACATCACATGCTTTTTTGAATAATTTATTATGACTCTTAACAAAATTAGAAATCTCATAAATGTAAAGTGACGGTAGAGGCAATAAACCAAGGCTTTTGAACAGTGGTTTACAAGACTCATCCGGTGCGATTCCACATATCGCTCTTATACATTTTTTCTGGGCTATAAATGCTCGGTTCTTATCTGTGCTATTACCCCACATTACGAGTCCGTAGCGTAGTACAGATTCAACGTAAGCATGATAGGATGTGATAGCTGTATTTCTATTCGTGACGTTCCTGACTTGACGAAGAGCATAAACGAATCTATTAATTCTTTTGGTAACATTGTCTATATGCGCTTTCCATGTCAAGTTTTGGTCTATAGTAACGCCTAAAAATTTTGTCTGTGTCACTTCTTCTATTTTTGTAATATTGAGTTTGAAATTGTATTTAGTGTGCTTTGATTTATTAAATTGTATATAATTAGATTTACTTAAGTTAACTTTTAAATTATTGATGTCAAGCCATTTAATTATTTTGTCAATTGTATCATTAATGTCCGCTTCATGATCAATAATACTATTAACTTTTTTATCAGATGTCACAATTATAGAAATGTCGTCAGCAAATAAAATGCATTTATGGTTTGTCACATTGGTTAGTTCATTAATATATAATAAAAATAATATGGGACCTAACACGCTTCCTTGTGGAACGCCATAATTATTTGTTTTATAATCGGATGTGTATGGCACTGATTCATTACCATTGGCTAATTTGGTAATGACCACAGATTGTTTCCGATTGGCCAAATAAGAGGACATCCATTGATGGGTTGGTCCCCTGATCCCTAGATTTTCCAATTTTCTTAAGAGGAGGTTATGTGAAACAAAGTCAAACGCCTTTGATAAATCAAAGAATAGACCTGTCGTCAAGTGATTTTTATTAAGTCCAGTCAACACCGTATCCATTAATGAAAAAATTGCTAGTGAGGTAGATTTATGTTTTTGAAAGCCAAACTGTTCGGCCTTGATAATATTAAATTTATTACAGTAATCTATAATTCTCTTAAACATACATTTCTCAAACACTTTTGAGAAGATGGGTATAAGAGTGATTGGCCGATAGTTGTCAATATTCGTTTTTTCACCTTTCTTATAGAGAGGTTTGACAAGTGAGAGTTTTAGAGCCTCAGGAAAAGTACCCGATGAAAATGATAGGTTGATCAGATATGTTAATAAAGCGACTATTTCAAAAACGCATTCCTTTATTATTTTTGTGTTGATACCATCATAGCCTTCAGAATTCGTATTATTTAAGCCCATTACCTCCCTCTTTACTTCATCTACCGACATTGGTATAAGGAACATCGAATGAGCCATTGCTGTGTTCGATTTTGCTGGGCTCATTTTTTGACTATTAACGATTTGATTATTTGCTTGATTAATGTAGAAGTTATTGAAGGTAGTGGCCATTTCAAAAGGATCCGTAACATTTTTACCATTGATTTTAATTGCATTAAAATTTTCATCTATGGTTTTGCTGTTTGGGATTTCTCTTTTAATTACTGTCCATGTGGCTCTACATTTATTTTTACTGTTTAGAATGAACCTTGTATTAGAGATCTTTTTAGATTTATGGATGCATTTTTTTAAGATCGCAGAGTATGATCTGTATTTATGTTTATTTTGGATCGTTTTTTCTTTATAATATCTATATCGAAGTAAGCGCTTCATTTTGCAGCTATTTTTAAGACCTAGGCTAATCCAATTTTTATTCAGTTTACAGTCATTGTTCAATTTCATTCTGATTTTTGGAAAGCACAAATTATAAAACAAGCAAAATAATTCATGAAACTTATTAAAAGCTGAGTTTAAGTTACTTTGTTCGTAGATTTCTAGCCATGACATACTAGCAAGGCATTCTTTAAATTTACGTATATTATCAAGGCTATAGTCTTTTTTGTAAGCAAAGTAATGCTTAGTTTTAGTTTTCTTATGTTGCACAGGAAAGCTAAGTAATTGTGCCGTATCATGGTCTGATAGATAGAGTGGTAGCACGGTAGCGGTTGCCTCCTTGATGTTGCTAAGAATATGATCTATACAAGAGTCTTTCCGTGTTGGCACATGAATATGAATTTTTAAGTTATAAGTCTGACATAAATCTTGCTGGTAGTTGGTGATTCACCCTACTTTGAGAGTATTGATGTTAAAGTCACCTGTAATAACCATGTTTGTACTATCCTTGAACTTTTTGCTTATTTGGTGCAAAATGGAGTTTAATTTGTCCAAAAAAAATATTGGGTCAGATGACGGGATTCTGTAGAGACAAATGATGACTAATTTATAAAAAAAAAAAAAGACGTGTGGCACTCGGGGACTGCCGCGGTAAAGCTATTGCATACCTAGCATTTTGTATCAACTTATGCAATTATAATTATTTATTTATTTTATTTATGCAGTATTTCTTTTTCTTTGATATTAATTCAAGTTACACTTTTTGAGCGTGGTGACCGATAAGAAAACAAATTTCAAAACAAAACTGAAATTAGATTCAGGTGAAAAACGTCAGACGTCAGTTCGTGTCAGAGGCCAATCATGGATGTGTAGCTATCTTTACTGTGTTGAACACTAGCGCTGCGACGTTGTGACGAAGAACTAATAGAATACAAAAGTTTGAATATGAACTCTATTTCCAAGCAACAGATTATAAAATTAAGTAAATCGGAGTGGGGAGCGTGAGGTTTTTTTTCGTTACGGAATTTCTGGATTCGGTCCCCGCGCTCAAGGCCCTCGATAGAAGCAATGCAATAGCTTAAAAAGGTATTTCGATTCCGCATATTTCAAATGTTTTTTGCGTGGCATGATTCTTCAGATATGTAAGTTCCTTATAAGATACGCCTCTTTTAGCTAAAATACATGTCCCTCCTCTATGTTTATCTCTACAAAACGCCGCTGCTAGTTCGTAACCCGCTATTCGGACATAATCATCAAATCCGATTTTTAAAAACGTTTCCGATAGACATACGACATCGGGGTCCTGGTTTTTTTCATTGAGTTCTTCCAACGTTAGTTGTAATAACGCTTGTTTTGATAAAATAATAGCAATATTTTGGTGAAGAATTTTAAAGTACATGGGTTTAATGGCACACTGTGAAATGTTAGTCTCGAAATAAATAATTTGTATCATCACCGACGCTGTCGTCGGCCGCGTCTGATCTGATTGGAGATGTGTCATTTATTGCATCCATAACCAAGCAGCTATTACTTTCTTTTCGATTCAAAGCATAATAATATGGAATCGTTCCTTTTGCATACATTTTGGGTTTGGCCTTTGGTTTATTGCGCTCTATCAGTTACACCATAAACATTTAACTATGATACTATATCTATAAGAAAAGGTTTATATACCACACACGTATACGGTAAAAGGGTGTTTTAACTTCTACTTCGTAGGTAGGACATTACATACATTACTACTGTGTTCTACTTTATATTATTTTCAAATAATGATAGTGACGAGAAAGTAGATAGGCATTTACATCATTTATGGTTATAATAGGTATAAGCACTTACTGGTGAAGGTGAAATCCAAGCTAAGATACAAGATCTTAACACATTCATGACAACCACGAAAAGGCCATGGATGCCTATTCCAAACTATGCTGGTTTCGCGTCACCGGTTATTAGCAAACAGTTGATGCTAAGATTGTTTATCGTACATTATTGTGATGATGTCTACTAAAATATCTATTTACAGAATAAACACTGCTACACAATGCCACACAACACTCTAGCGAGAGCATATTAACTACAAAAAGATAGGAGATAGTTTAGTAGTACCACAAATAAAGTTTCTGATCCAACCTTTTTGATTATACAAAGTGAAAAAATCTCCAATGTTTTTAGTCGAATAAACCGTCTCAAATTAAAACTGAGGGTGGTTGCAGTGTCATGGCGCCGTGCACCGGAAACCAAATAAACGAAATATTTTTTTACGTGATTATTAATAGAGTCGGTGTGTAAAACTAAAGAAATTGTTAATGTTATTTATAAAGTAAAGACAATTTTATGGGATACGTTTGGTTTAGACACAATTGGTACGGGTTATCGGCATTCTCCTTTGATTGAATGCACCTACCTATATATTTTTCAAATCAAATTATATTTATTTGCATAAAGGTATGGTAATTACAAAGGAGAGGATCTTAAAGGCTATGTGGATCGCAAACTTATAATTCATTACAGAAGCGTGCAAATATTAAATTCTTATATGTATATATGTCATTAATTATCATTAATATCGGTATATTTTAATTAACAATAATTAAGTTAACAATCAAGATTACTTAATAAATATATGTCAAAATGAAAACTAACCATTCAAAAGAAGACATAAAAATAGTAAATTATTATTTAGTTTTAATAAATTCGTTTGATCGTATAAAAGCATTTATCTACAAGCCATTTGTGAAGTTTTATTTTAAAAAGGCTAAGTGTCAAATCTTTCATGTCTTCGGGGAGACTATTGAATATTTTAACGGACATGAATAAAGATATCTTTTGCATTGATTATTTACAGAACGGCAAAAATATCCTATTATTTATTTGTGTCCTAAGTTGTCGTTCACGCATGTCTTTATGTTTCTTGTATAAGCTTTCAAAATTCCTACATGCAAAAAATAATAGAATTATAGGAAATAGATTTTTTATTTCTCCAAAACTTCAACATTTAGAAAATTATGCTTTCGATTCTGCAATCATATTTTCTAAATTCGCTACTTTTATATTAAACGCCTTTATGTAAAGGGATAGAGACGGTGTCAAAGGCTTTAGACAGGTCGAGAGAGATGGCAGCGGTTTTGAGCTTACGATCAAGATTGTTAACTATTTTAGTAGTGAGATCAATGACTGCGTCTTCAGTGGACCTGCGGCTCCTAAATCCATATTGGTTACAGTACCCCACCCCAAAAAGTTTGCAACAATGACGAATTTTAATTCGTTTAACACAACAACTGTTCTGTTGTGTTAAAACAGAACAAGTACAAAAACATAACAGATAAAATAAAAAAAGCGGCTCGCTTCTTACACCGTATCGTACCGTACCGTTTCACCGACTTCGTATTCTTCCGATAGTGTTCAAGTTACTCCTTACACCTATGTAAGCGTTTTATTTCTCTTGTACCAAGAAAAAATCGTGGCCCGCTACGCTCGCCGATTTCGTTTACAAATCGTTAGCAGCTACTTTTATTTATTTATTATTCAATTTTGGAAAAACGCTACATACTAATATAGAATAGTAATTAAATAGGTATAGGCAGGTAGGTACTTAAAGCTCTTAAATTTCATACAGGAAGGCTAAATGCTATTTTCCTAAATGTAAGTTACGGTAATTTAAAGTTATTTACCCTAATTGCCCAGGCTCACTGACTGTATAGGTGTCGAATTTGCTTTGACTTTATTTGGGGACCCTCCCCCTGGAAAATTGTTTAGTTTAGTTTCAGTTTAGTTTCAGTTTAGTTTCAGTTTAGTTTCAGTTTAGTTTCAGTTTAGTTTCAGTTTAGTTTCAGTTTAGTTTCAGTTTAGTTTCAGTTTAGTTTCAGTTTAGTTTCAGTTTAGTTTCAGTTTAGTTTCAGTTTAGTTTCAGTTTAGTTTCAGTTTAGTTTCAGTTTAGTTTCAGTTTAGTTTCAGTTTAGTTTCAGTTTAGTTTTAGTTTAGTTTCAGTTTAGTTTCAGTTTAGTTTCAGTTTAGTTTTAGTTTAGTTTTAGTTTAGTTTTAGTTTAGTTTTAGTTTAGTTTTAGTTTAGTTTTAGTTTAGTTTTAGTTTAGTTTTAGTTTTAGTTTAGTTTTAGTTTAGTTTTAGTTTAGTTTTAGTTTAGTTTTAGTTTAGTTTTAGTTTAGTTTTAGTTTAGTTTTAGTTTAGTTTTAGTTTAGTTTTAGTTTAGTTTCAGTTTAGTTTTAGTTTAGTTTCAGTTTTTTAGTTTAGTTTTATGCGCGTCCGCCTGCGCCGCACACGTCGCGCATGCGCGGCACATGGCCTCCACGGCCTCGTCGATGCCGGCCCACCATACGTAACTCCGGGCCAAGGCTTTAGACTTTACGATCCCCATGTGGGGTTCATGTAACATTTTTAATACTCTTTCCCTACACTTATCGGGAATAACTAACCGGTGGCCCCACATAACGCACCCTAGTTCTTCGTATAGCTCCTTTCGTCTATTATAATAAGGCTGCAGTCCTAAGATCTCGCATTCTACGGGCCAACCGTTACGTATAAACCCTAGTACCCTACTCGTGATGGGGTCTCTAGCAGTGCAACTTTTAATTTCATTATAATCTAATAACAGTGCCTCTTGAACGTAATGTAAATGAGTCTGTTCGGGCGGCGCCGGCGCGTATGAAACCGTTTTGCTATCTGGCACAGCGGCAAGCGAGAAAGCCCGTCCGCACTGTTATTATCTGTTTTCACATATTCAATATCGTAGGTATACGCCGACAATATGATGGCCCATCTCTGCATCCTGCTTGCCGTCATAGTAGGAATACCGGTATTTGGCCCGAAAATCGACACTAAAGGTTTGTGGTCAGTTCTGAGAGTAAACCGCCTACCAAAAATGTATTGATGAAATTTTTTCATACTAAAAATTATAGCCAAGGCTTCGCGGTGAATCTGCGAATAATTCTTCTCCGCACTCGTAAGTGTGCGAGACGCGAATGCCACCGGCCGCTCCGGCCCGTCCCCCCGGCCACTAGGCTGCGACAGCACGCCGCCCACGCCCGCTGCGCTCGCGTCGCACGTTACCACCAGCGGTTTATTTGGGTCATAATGCGCAAGGACTTTTGAACTTACTAAGTCTTCCTTTATTTCTTTAAATACGCGTTCACATTCCCTTGACCAATTCCATTCAATTCCTTTCTTCAATAAGTTATACAGCAGCACTAATCTCTGACTAAAGTTGTTTACAAACTTTGCGAAAAAATTGGCCATACCTAAAAATGATCTTAGCTCTGGTACATTGTGTGGCCTTGGAATTTTAATTATCGCCGCAATCTTCGAAGGATCCGCCTTAATGCCGTCTTTAGACAAAATATAACCTAAGTAAGATACCTCCTGCACTAGGAAGACGCATTTAGCTTTCTTTAGCCTAAGCCCGCTATCATATAGCCGTTTAAAAACCATTTCCAAGGCTTTTAAATGTTCCGTTTTTGATTGTCCCCCAATAATGACGTCATCAATGAACACCGCTACATTAGGTATATCTTTAAGTAAGGTAGTCATAATCCGTTGGAATATCCCCGGGCTGGAAGATAATCCATACACTAACCGGTTATACCTAAACAGACCCCGATGGCTATTTATAACCGTATATTTTTTTGATTCATCTAATTTTATTTGATTATATGATTGAGATAAATCTATTTTGCTAAAATATTGAGCTCCATTCAATGCAACTAACACGTCATCAATTTTTGGCAGAGGGAAACGATCGACCAGTAAAGCCGGATTCAAAGTGCCCTTGTAGTCTAGACAGATCCTGAGCGTACCGTCAGACTTGTTGACCGGAACAAGCGGTGAGGCCCAGTCGGAGCACTCGACCGGCTCGATGATGCCGGCGCGTAGCATGGCGTCCAGCTCCGCGTCGACGCGCTCGCGCAGCGCGAACGGCAGCGGCCGCGCGCGGTGGAACACCGGCGCCGCGCCCTCGTGCACCCGCAATGTCGCCTTGCTTCCCATGAACCTCCCCAAACCGCCGTCAAACAGTTGCTTATACCTGTCCACCAAAATACATATCTCCTTATCTATATGTACATTTTGCAAGCAGTTCATACCGATATTGAACAAATTGAGATTGGGTATTGTAATATTCAATTCTGTGAGCCACTGCCTACCTAAAAGTGTGGTAGTTCCTCCCTCGATTACGAATAGCTCTAAATATTTAATGACGCCCTGATATTCAACTGAAGGTTTTATAAATCCAAGTGGTCGAATCTTCGACCCATCATAAAATGTTAGACACAAATTATATGACTGTATCGGAATATGTCTAAAATGCCTGTCGTAAGTGCATTTACTGATACAAGATAAAGGAATCGTTCCAGTATCTATTTCCATTCGTAAGACCTTACCGTCGATGGCCAAGGATAAACTCACCGCCTTATAGTCTCTCAAGCACAGTTGATTTAGGTACAGTTCTTCCTCCGGCTCCCCATCACTTCCCGAATCGCCTCCGGCCGCCTGACCGTAATATAATTCCCGGCCTTCACCTCCTGGTCGCGCCCCGCGGGCCGCTGTAATCTCGCCTGGACATACGCGCCGCAAATGACCTGGACGTTTGCACCGGCTGCATACATAATCATGATATCGGCAGTTCCTGTAGTCATGACCCGTCGCTCCACAGCCCTTACAGTTTTCTCGCGATACACTGCGCTGCGCCGACTGGGCAGCACCGCGCGCTCGCACCGCGACTCCGCCGCCGCCTCCTCCGCGCGCCAACCGCGCTCGACCAGCGCGCTGACCCCGCACGTTTACCGCGTTTAAATCCACTCTTCCCCCGGCTCCTTTCTGGCTATAAGCTTCCACTGCAGCCGCATCACGCTCCGCTGCCTCCAGTGAGATCGCCAGTTTGACCGCTTTTGCGTACGTTAAACTGTCATCTTCCGCAAATAACCGTTGCCTGATAAAGTCACTTTTTAACCCGCACACAAATTGATCACGTAAGTTATCTTCTAAACTGTCTTGGAATTTACAATGCCGAGCCAGTTTCTTCAACTCCGCGACGTAGTCACCCGTATTTTCCCCCGCCCGCTGCCTCCGCTGACGGAATCTATAACGTTCCGCTAATAATGACGGGCTCGGTTGAAGGTGATTGCACAACATGTCCTTCGCCGCATTGAAGGTCAACTCCGCCGGTTTCTTCGGACTTGCTAAGTTCATCAGCAGCTCGTAAGCCTCGTCCCCTATCAGAGAGATTAACGTAGGCATTTTTAACTCCTCTTTTATTCCGTTAGCCTGAAAATACATCTCCAGTCGGTCAACGTACGACGACCACGAACCCGTTTTTACGTCGAACTCTTTAATTTTTCCGATTGATATTGTTTTATTTGGGTTAATGCACGCAATAAAATCGTTTTTCCTCGTCGCCAGTGTAGTATATAGCCAGGAAGTAAATAAAACAGCAAGATTATGTAAATACGAGTGCTCCGTCTATTCCGACTCCAAACCGAACTCCGCTACCCGCCACACATCTTTTATATCCTACCTACATTATTATCTATACACTACACAAACATCCCTTGCCCCGCAGTGGGAATTGAACCCACAACTAGCTAATTAAAGGACAATGCCGTCTGATGTATGGTGCTCGGTACCAATGCTAAAGTCAAAACGAAACCAAATTTTTTTGAAAGATATTATACTGTTATTCATGGAATACTAAGTATTTTGTAAGATAAACGTAAACAAATTGTTTTTATTTGATATTAGTTTTAGTTTTTTTTTGAAAAAATGCTTTCCCGAGACCTTTGTGTTCAGTTTTGTCTATATATCTATAAGAAAAGGTATATACCTCACACAGATAGGTAAAAGGTTGTTTTAACTTCTACTTCGTAGGTAGGACATTACATACATTACTTGTTCTACTTTATATTATTTTCAAATAATGATAGTGACGAGAAAGTAGATAGGCATTTACATCATTATAATAGGTATTAGTACTAACTGGTGAAGGTGAAATCCAAGCTAAGATCCAAGACACATTCATCACAACCACGAAAAGGCCATGGATGCCTCTTCCAAACTATGCTGGTTTCGCGTCACTGGTTATTAGCAAACAGTTGATGCCACGATTGTTTATCGTTCATTATTGTGATGATGTCTAATAAAATATCTATTTACAGAATAAACACTGCTACACAATGCCACAGAACACTCTAGTAATACATAAAGATAGGAGATAGTTTAGTAGTACCACAATAGTAGATTGTTTTACAAGGGACTAAACCATCCCATTATATACGAGGTTGTTATACTCCCGAGCGTAGCGAGGGAGGATGACAAGACCGAGTTATAATGGGTGGTTTTGGCCCGAGTAAAACACTCTACTTTTCACTTCGATTGCGAGAAAATAAAACAATTCAAAATTAGACAATTTTCAGAAATTTTATTAAAAATTAATCAACCTTCATAAAACATCACCAAGACGGTTCTATTTTCAAAAATTGACGGAGCACCAAGAAGTCGACTTTTTATGTAAGAGAACGAATGCTTAGTACGGGATGATGATTTTAGACAAAAATTAAAAAGAAAAAATACTTTTTAGCCCGAGGTATTAAACTCGAGTTTTAGGCCCGCTAAGCTACACTATTAAGATACACTTTTTGAGCAAGAGAAGTGAAAAAAAAGTTTCTGATCCAACCTCTTTACAAAGTGAAAAAACCTCCAATGTTTTCAGTAATTTTTTCAGTAAAAAATACCACAGAGGTCATAAATAAAAAGAAGAAGACCTTTTCTCGCTATTCAGTGATGAAAAAAAATTTGCCCTCAGTGTCATCAAGTTTGACGAAATTAAGTAAAAAATTTGAATTTTCAAATAATCTTAGCTCAAAAACTATTTGTTTCCGCACTACGCCATTTCAGATTTAGGCTTCCTAGATATAGACCTATCTGTGACAAAAGTTCCAGCCGCCTAGCTCACTACACATAAATGAAAGTTGAGCCAAAAATTAATTTGCAGTGGGGAAAATTCATTTCAAATGCCGGCAAACCAAACAAAACAAACAAAATTGAATTTCACTTTTTGGCTTATTTTCTTACAGATTTCTGCTCTAAATATTGTTATTTATTGTGGAAGTCTTTTCTTTTCGTTTATAATCCATTTTTGAATAAATACCTCGTCAAAAGTACGATACTTACGCTTGAAAAGACAAATCCGGAATGTTTCGATCACTGCCACTTTTGCACCAAAATACACTACACCGATCCATTTTGATAGAGAAATCCATAAGATTAATTTGTTATTATTGATTTACAATAGATGAAACATAAATTTTCCAGGTAATAATTTAGTTTCAAGCAAGTTTTTAAGCTATTGCATAGCTTCTATCGAGGGCCTTGAGCGCGGGGACCGAATCCAGAAATTCCGTAACGAAAAAAAACCTCACGCTCCCCACTCCGACGGGCACGGAGGTGTGGCTTGAATTCCGTGCATTGTCTAACGTCGTTTCTTTTCGGCAGTCTTCGACACGGTGTTTGTGTGCGTGCAACTAGACGTATTGTACGACTCTACGAAGCTCGCACGAATCGAGACGATCACCACGCTCAAAAAGTGTAACTTGAATTAATATCAAAGAAAAAGAAATACTGCATAAATAAAATAAACAATATAATTGCATAAGTTGATACAAAATGCTATGCAATAGCTTTACCGCGGCAGTCCCCGAGTGCCACACGTCTTTTTTTTTATATAATGCTTTCCCGAGACCTTGTGTGTTCAGTTTTGTCTGCATAATTATAAGTAATCATAATCATAATCATAATCATAATTGTTTATTTGCATAAAACATGGTATAAAGATGTTACAGTTTTAAAGCGTGCGCATGTATTGCCAGTTTCATGGCATACAAATTATATACAAAGAGCTTATAGAATATGAGACCTACCCTACATAATTGAAATTAATTTACATGCACTTCTTGTTCTTAAAGTCAAAAAAATCTTTTATATCATAAAAATTCATGTCATTTAACCATTTATATAAATTATTTTTAAACATATTATAAGTGGGCAAACTTCTAATTTCTCTTGGTATTTTATTATAAATCTTAACACACATAGCCAGGCAGCTTTTCCCATACTTGTCTGATTTTGGATTTCCGTTTATGACAAGTCTACATGGGTCTCTGCATAGCCTAGGGTTTACATCACATGCTTTTTTGAATAATTTATTATGACTCTTAACAAAATTAGAAATCTCATAAATGTAAAGTGACGGTAGAGGCAATAAACCAAGGCTTTTGAACAGTGGTTTACAAGACTCATCCGGTGCGATTCCACATATCGCTCTTATACATTTTTTCTGGGCTATAAATGCTCGGTTCTTATCTGTGCTATTACCCCACATTACGAGTCCGTAGCGTAGTACAGATTCAACGTAAGCATGATAGGATGTGATAGCTGTATTTCTATTCGTGACGTTCCTGACTTGACGAAGAGCATAAACGAATCTATTAATTCTTTTGGTAACATTGTCTATATGCGCTTTCCATGTCAAGTTTTGGTCTATAGTAACGCCTAAAAATTTTGTCTGTGTCACTTCTTCTATTTTTGTAATATTGAGTTTGAAATTGTATTTAGTGTGCTTTGATTTATTAAATTGTATATAATTAGATTTACTTAAGTTAACTTTTAAATTATTGATGTCAAGCCATTTAATTATTTTGTCAATTGTATCATTAATGTCCGCTTCATGATCAATAATACTATTAACTTTTTTATCAGATGTCACAATTATAGAAATGTCGTCAGCAAATAAAATGCATTTATGGTTTGTCACATTGGTTAGTTCATTAATATATAATAAAAATAATATGGGACCTAACACGCTTCCTTGTGGAACGCCATAATTATTTGTTTTATAATCGGATGTGTATGGCACTGATTCATTACCATTGGCTAATTTGGTAATGACCACAGATTGTTTCCGATTGGCCAAATAAGAGGACATCCATTGATGGGTTGGTCCCCTGATCCCTAGATTTTCCAATTTTCTTAAGAGGAGGTTATGTGAAACAAAGTCAAACGCCTTTGATAAATCAAAGAATAGACCTGTCGTCAAGTGATTTTTATTAAGTCCAGTCAACACCGTATCCATTAATGAAAAAATTGCTAGTGAGGTAGATTTATGTTTTTGAAAGCCAAACTGTTCGGCCTTGATAATATTAAATTTATTACAGTAATCTATAATTCTCTTAAACATACATTTCTCAAACACTTTTGAGAAGATGGGTATAAGAGTGATTGGCCGATAGTTGTCAATATTCGTTTTTTCACCTTTCTTATAGAGAGGTTTGACAAGTGAGAGTTTTAGAGCCTCAGGAAAAGTACCCGATGAAAATGATAGGTTGATCAGATATGTTAATAAAGCGACTATTTCAAAAACGCATTCCTTTATTATTTTTGTGTTGATACCATCATAGCCTTCAGAATTCGTATTATTTAAGCCCATTACCTCCCTCTTTACTTCATCTACCGACATTGGTATAAGGAACATCGAATGAGCCATTGCTGTGTTCGATTTTGCTGGGCTCATTTTTTGACTATTAACGATTTGATTATTTGCTTGATTAATGTAGAAGTTATTGAAGGTAGTGGCCATTTCAAAAGGATCCGTAACATTTTTACCATTGATTTTAATTGCATTAAAATTTTCATCTATGGTTTTGCTGTTTGGGATTTCTCTTTTAATTACTGTCCATGTGGCTCTACATTTATTTTTACTGTTTAGAATGAACCTTGTATTAGAGATCTTTTTAGATTTATGGATGCATTTTTTTAAGATCGCAGAGTATGATCTGTATTTATGTTTATTTTGGATCGTTTTTTCTTTATAATATCTATATCGAAGTAAGCGCTTCATTTTGCAGCTATTTTTAAGACCTAGGCTAATCCAATTTTTATTCAGTTTACAGTCATTGTTCAATTTCATTCTGATTTTTGGAAAGCACAAATTATAAAACAAGCAAAATAATTCATGAAACTTATTAAAAGCTGAGTTTAAGTTACTTTGTTCGTAGATTTCTAGCCATGACATACTAGCAAGGCATTCTTTAAATTTACGTATATTATCAAGGCTATAGTCTTTTTTGTAAGCAAAGTAATGCTTAGTTTTAGTTTTCTTATGTTGCACAGGAAAGCTAAGTAATTGTGCCGTATCATGGTCTGATAGATAGAGTGGTAGCACGGTAGCGGTTGCCTCCTTGATGTTGCTAAGAATATGATCTATACAAGAGTCTTTCCGTGTTGGCACATGAATATGAATTTTTAAGTTATAAGTCTGACATAAATCTTGCAGGTAGTTGGTGATTCGCCCTACTTTGAGAGTATTGATGTTAAAGTCACCTGTAATAACCATGTTTGTACTATCCTTGAACTTTTTGCTTATTTGGTGCAAAATGGAGTTTAATTTGTCCAAAAAAAATATTGGGTCAGATGACGGGATTCTGTAGAGACAAATGATGACTAATTTATAAAAAAAAAAAGACGTGTGGCACTCGGGGACTGCCGCGGTAAAGCTATTGCATACCTAGCATTTTGTATCAACTTATGCAATTATAATTATTTATTTATTTTATTTATGCAGTATTTCTTTTTCTTTGATATTAATTCAAGTTACACTTTTTGAGCGTGGTGACCGATAAGAAAACAAATTTCAAAACAAAACTGAAATTAGATTCAGGTGAAAAACGTCAGACGTCAGTTCGTGTCAGAGGCCAATCATGGATGTGTAGCTATCTTTACTGTGTTGAACACTAGCGCTGCGACGTTGTGACGAAGAACTAATAGAATACAAAAGTTTGAAAATGAACTCTATTTCCAAGAAACAGATTATAAAATTAAGTAAATCGGAGTGGGGAGCGTGAGGTTTTTTTTCGTTACGGAATTTCTGGATTCGGTCCCCGCGCTCAAGGCCCTCGATAGAAGCAATGCAATAGCTTAAAAAGGTATTTCGATTCCGCATATTTCAAATGTTTTTTGCGTGGCATGATTCTTCAGATATGTAAGTTCCTTATAAGATACGCCTCTTTTAGCTAAAATACATGTCCCTCCTCTATGTTTATCTCTACAAAACGCCGCTGCTAGTTCGTAACCCGCTATTCGGACATAATCATCAAATCCGATTTTTAAAAACGTTTCCGATAGACATACGACATCGGGGTCCTGGTTTTTTTCATTGAGTTCTTCCAACGTTAGTTGTAATAACGCTTGTTTTGATAAAATAATAGCAATATTTTGGTGAAGAATTTTAAAGTACATGGGTTTAATGGCACACTGTGAAATGTTAGTCTCGAAATAAATAATTTGTATCATCACCGACGCTGTCGTCGGCCGCGTCTGATCTGATTGGAGATGTGTCATTTATTGCATCCATAACCAAGCAGCTATTACTTTCTTTTCGATTCAAAGCATAATAATATGGAATCGTTCCTTTTGCATACATTTTGGGTTTGGCCTTTGGTTTATTGCGCTCTATCAGTTACACCATAAACATTTAACTATGATACTATATCTATAAGAAAAGGTTTATATACCACACACGTATACGGTAAAAGGGTGTTTTAACTTCTACTTCGTAGGTAGGACATTACATACATTACTACTGTGTTCTACTTTATATTATTTTCAAATAATGATAGTGACGAGAAAGTAGATAGGCATTTACATCATTTATGGTTATAATAGGTATAAGCACTTACTGGTGAAGGTGAAATCCAAGCTAAGATACAAGATCTTAACACATTCATGACAACCACGAAAAGGCCATGGATGCCTATTCCAAACTATGCTGGTTTCGCGTCACCGGTTATTAGCAAACAGTTGATGCTAAGATTGTTTATCGTACATTATTGTGATGATGTCTACTAAAATATCTATTTACAGAATAAACACTGCTACACAATGCCACACAACACTCTAGCGAGAGCATATTAACTACAAAAAGATAGGAGATAGTTTAGTAGTACCACAAATAAAGTTTCTGATCCAACCTTTTTGATTATACAAAGTGAAAAAATCTCCAATGTTTTTAGTCGAATAAACCGTCTCAAATTAAAACTGAGGGTGGTTGCAGTGTCATGGCGCCGTGCACCGGAAACCAAATAAACGAAATATTTTTTTACGTGATTATTAATAGAGTCGGTGTGTAAAACTAAAGAAATTGTTAATGTTATTTATAAAGTAAAGACAATTTTATGGGATACGTTTGGTTTAGACACAATTGGTACGGGTTATCGGCATTCTCCTTTGATTGAATGCACCTACCTATATATTTTTCAAATCAAATTATATTTATTTGCATAAAGGTATGGTAATTACAAAGGAGAGGATCTTAAAGGCTATGTGGATCGCAAACTTATAATTCATTACAGAAGCGTGCAAATATTAAATTCTTATATGTATATATGTCATTAATTATCATTAATATCGGTATATTTTAATTAACAATAATTAAGTTAACAATCAAGATTACTTAATAAATATATGTCAAAATGAAAACTAACCATTCAAAAGAAGACATAAAAATAGTAAATTATTATTTAGTTTTAATAAATTCGTTTGATCGTATAAAAGCATTTATCTACAAGCCATTTGTGAAGTTTTATTTTAAAAAGGCTAAGTGTCAAATCTTTCATGTCTTCGGGGAGACTATTGAATATTTTAACGGACATGAATAAAGATATCTTTTGCATTGATTATTTACAGAACGGCAAAAATATCCTATTATTTATTTGTGTCCTAAGTTGTCGTTCACGCATGTCTTTATGTTTCTTGTATAAGCTTTCAAAATTCCTACATGCAAAAAATAATAGAATTATAGGAAATAGATTTTTTATTTCTCCAAAACTTCAACATTTAGAAAATTATGCTTTCGATTCTGCAATCATATTTTCTAAATTCGCTACTTTTATATTAAACGCCTTTATGTAAAGGGATAGAGACGGTGTCAAAGGCTTTAGACAGGTCGAGAGAGATGGCAGCGGTTTTGAGCTTACGATCAAGATTGTTAACTATTTTAGTAGTGAGATCAATGACTGCGTCTTCAGTGGACCTGCGGCTCCTAAATCCATATTGGTTACAGTACCCCACCCCAAAAAGTTTGCAACAATGACGAATTTTAATTCGTTTAACACAACAACTGTTCTGTTGTGTTAAAACAGAACAAGTACAAAAACATAACAGATAAAATAAAAAAAGCGGCTCGCTTCTTACACCGTATCGTACCGTACCGTTTCACCGACTTCGTATTCTTCCGATAGTGTTCAAGTTACTCCTTACACCTATGTAAGCGTTTTATTTCTCTTGTACCAAGAAAAAATCGTGGCCCGCTACGCTCGCCGATTTCGTTTACAAATCGTTAGCAGCTACTTTTATTTATTTATTATTCAATTTTGGAAAAACGCTACATACTAATATAGAATAGTAATTAAATAGGTATAGGCAGGTAGGTACTTAAAGCTCTTAAATTTCATACAGGAAGGCTAAATGCTATTTTCCTAAATGTAAGTTACGGTAATTTAAAGTTATTTACCCTAATTGCCCAGGCTCACTGACTGTATAGGTGTCGAATTTGCTTTGACTTTATTTGGGGACCCTCCCCCTGGAAAATTGTTTAGTTTAGTTTCAGTTTAGTTTCAGTTTAGTTTCAGTTTAGTTTCAGTTTAGTTTCAGTTTAGTTTCAGTTTAGTTTCAGTTTAGTTTCAGTTTAGTTTCAGTTTAGTTTCAGTTTAGTTTCAGTTTAGTTTCAGTTTAGTTTCAGTTTAGTTTCAGTTTAGTTTTAGTTTAGTTTCAGTTTAGTTTCAGTTTAGTTTCAGTTTAGTTTTAGTTTAGTTTTAGTTTAGTTTTAGTTTAGTTTTAGTTTAGTTTTAGTTTAGTTTTAGTTTAGTTTTAGTTTAGTTTTAGTTTAGTTTTAGTTTAGTTTTAGTTTAGTTTTAGTTTAGTTTTAGTTTAGTTTTAGTTTAGTTTTAGTTTTAGTTTAGTTTTAGTTTAGTTTTAGTTTAGTTTTAGTTTAGTTTTAGTTTAGTTTTAGTTTAGTTTTAGTTTAGTTTTAGTTTAGTTTTAGTTTAGTTTTAGTTTAGTTTTAGTTTAGTTTTAGTTTAGTTTTAGTTTAGTTTTAGTTTAGTTTTAGTTTAGTTTTAGTTTAGTTTTAGTTTAGTTTCAGTTTAGTTTTAGTTTAGTTTCAGTTTTTTAGTTTAGTTTTATGCGCGTCCGCCTGCGCCGCACACGTCGCGCATGCGCGGCACATGGCCTCCACGGCCTCGTCGATGCCGGCCCACCATACGTAACTCCGGGCCAAGGCTTTAGACTTTACGATCCCCATGTGGGGTTCATGTAACATTTTTAATACTCTTTCCCTACACTTATCGGGAATAACTAACCGGTGGCCCCACATAACGCACCCTAGTTCTTCGTATAGCTCCTTTCGTCTATTATAATAAGGCTGCAGTCCTAAGATCTCGCATTCTACGGGCCAACCGTTACGTATAAACCCTAGTACCCTACTCGTGATGGGGTCTCTAGCAGTGCAACTTTTAATTTCATTATAATCTAATAACAGTGCCTCTTGAACGTAATGTAAATGAGTCTGTTCGGGCGGCGCCGGCGCGTATGAAACCGTTTTGCTATCTGGCACAGCGGCAAGCGAGAAAGCCCGTCCGCACTGTTATTATCTGTTTTCACATATTCAATATCGTAGGTATACGCCGACAATATGATGGCCCATCTCTGCATCCTGCTTGCCGTCATAGTAGGAATACCGGTATTTGGCCCGAAAATCGACACTAAAGGTTTGTGGTCAGTTCTGAGAGTAAACCGCCTACCAAAAATGTATTGATGAAATTTTTTCATACTAAAAATTATAGCCAAGGCTTCGCGGTGAATCTGCGAATAATTCTTCTCCGCACTCGTAAGTGTGCGAGACGCGAATGCCACCGGCCGCTCCGGCCCGTCCCCCCGGCCACTAGGCTGCGACAGCACGCCGCCCACGCCCGCTGCGCTCGCGTCGCACGTTACCACCAGCGGTTTATTTGGGTCATAATGCGCAAGGACTTTTGAACTTACTAAGTCTTCCTTTATTTCTTTAAATACGCGTTCACATTCCCTTGACCAATTCCATTCAATTCCTTTCTTCAATAAGTTATACAGCAGCACTAATCTCTGACTAAAGTTGTTTACAAACTTTGCGAAAAAATTGGCCATACCTAAAAATGATCTTAGCTCTGGTACATTGTGTGGCCTTGGAATTTTAATTATCGCCGCAATCTTCGAAGGATCCGCCTTAATGCCGTCTTTAGACAAAATATAACCTAAGTAAGATACCTCCTGCACTAGGAAGACGCATTTAGCTTTCTTTAGCCTAAGCCCGCTATCATATAGCCGTTTAAAAACCATTTCCAAGGCTTTTAAATGTTCCGTTTTTGATTGTCCCCCAATAATGACGTCATCAATGAACACCGCTACATTAGGTATATCTTTAAGTAAGGTAGTCATAATCCGTTGGAATATCCCCGGGCTGGAAGATAATCCATACACTAACCGGTTATACCTAAACAGACCCCGATGGCTATTTATAACCGTATATTTTTTTGATTCATCTAATTTTATTTGATTATATGATTGAGATAAATCTATTTTGCTAAAATATTGAGCTCCATTCAATGCAACTAACACGTCATCAATTTTTGGCAGAGGGAAACGATCGACCAGTAAAGCCGGATTCAAAGTGCCCTTGTAGTCTAGACAGATCCTGAGCGTACCGTCAGACTTGTTGACCGGAACAAGCGGTGAGGCCCAGTCGGAGCACTCGACCGGCTCGATGATGCCGGCGCGTAGCATGGCGTCCAGCTCCGCGTCGACGCGCTCGCGCAGCGCGAACGGCAGCGGCCGCGCGCGGTGGAACACCGGCGCCGCGCCCTCGTGCACCCGCAATGTCGCCTTGCTTCCCGTGAACCTCCCCAAACCGCCGTCAAACAGTTGCTTATACCTGTCCACCAAAATACATATCTCCTTATCTATATGTACATTTTGCAAGCAGTTCATACCGATATTGAACAAATTGAGATTGGGTATTGTAATATTCAATTCTGTGAGCCACTGCCTACCTAAAAGTGTGGTAGTTCCTCCCTCGATTACGAATAGCTCTAAATATTTAATGACGCCCTGATATTCAACTGAAGGTTTTATAAATCCAAGTGGTCGAATCTTCGACCCATCATAAAATGTTAGACACAAATTATATGACTGTATCGGAATATGTCTAAAATGCCTGTCGTAAGTGCATTTACTGATACAAGATAAAGGAATCGTTCCAGTATCTATTTCCATTCGTAAGACCTTACCGTCGATGGCCAAGGATAAACTCACCGCCTTATAGTCTCTCAAGCACAGTTGATTTAGGTACAGTTCTTCCTCCGGCTCCCCATCACTTCCCGAATCGCCTCCGGCCGCCTGACCGTAATATAATTCCCGGCCTTCACCTCCTGGTCGCGCCCCGCGGGCCGCTGTAATCTCGCCTGGACATACGCGCCGCAAATGACCTGGACGTTTGCACCGGCTGCATACATAATCATGATATCGGCAGTTCCTGTAGTCATGACCCGTCGCTCCACAGCCCTTACAGTTTTCTCGCGATACACTGCGCTGCGCCGACTGGGCAGCACCGCGCGCTCGCACCGCGACTCCGCCGCCGCCTCCTCCGCGCGCCAACCGCGCTCGACCAGCGCGCTGACCCCGCACGTTTACCGCGTTTAAATCCACTCTTCCCCCGGCTCCTTTCTGGCTATAAGCTTCCACTGCAGCCGCATCACGCTCCGCTGCCTCCAGTGAGATCGCCAGTTTGACCGCTTTTGCGTACGTTAAACTGTCATCTTCCGCAAATAACCGTTGCCTGATAAAGTCACTTTTTAACCCGCACACAAATTGATCACGTAAGTTATCTTCTAAACTGTCTTGGAATTTACAATGCCGAGCCAGTTTCTTCAACTCCGCGACGTAGTCACCCGTATTTTCCCCCGCCCGCTGCCTCCGCTGACGGAATCTATAACGTTCCGCTAATAATGACGGGCTCGGTTGAAGGTGATTGCACAACATGTCCTTCGCCGCATTGAAGGTCAACTCCGCCGGTTTCTTCGGACTTGCTAAGTTCATCAGCAGCTCGTAAGCCTCGTCCCCTATCAGAGAGATTAACGTAGGCATTTTTAACTCCTCTTTTATTCCGTTAGCCTGAAAATACATCTCCAGTCGGTCAACGTACGACGACCACGAACCCGTTTTTACGTCGAACTCTTTAATTTTTCCGATTGATATTGTTTTATTTGGGTTAATGCACGCAATAAAATCGTTTTTCCTCGTCGCCAGTGTAGTATATAGCCAGGAAGTAAATAAAACAGCAAGATTATGTAAATACGAGTGCTCCGTCTATTCCGACTCCAAACCGAACTCCGCTACCCGCCACACATCTTTTATATCCTACCTACATTATTATCTATACACTACACAAACATCCCTTGCCCCGCAGTGGGAATTGAACCCACAACTAGCTAATTAAAGGACAATGCCGTCTGATGTATGGTGCTCGGTACCAATGCTAAAGTCAAAACGAAACCAAATTTTTTTGAAAGATATTATACTGTTATTCATGGAATACTAAGTATTTTGTAAGATAAACGTAAACAAATTGTTTTTATTTGATATTAGTTTTAGTTTTTTTTTGAAAAAATGCTTTCCCGAGACCTTTGTGTTCAGTTTTGTCTATATATCTATAAGAAAAGGTATATACCTCACACAGATAGGTAAAAGGTTGTTTTAACTTCTACTTCGTAGGTAGGACATTACATACATTACTTGTTCTACTTTATATTATTTTCAAATAATGATAGTGACGAGAAAGTAGATAGGCATTTACATCATTATAATAGGTATTAGTACTAACTGGTGAAGGTGAAATCCAAGCTAAGATCCAAGACACATTCATCACAACCACGAAAAGGCCATGGATGCCTCTTCCAAACTATGCTGGTTTCGCGTCACTGGTTATTAGCAAACAGTTGATGCCACGATTGTTTATCGTTCATTATTGTGATGATGTCTAATAAAATATCTATTTACAGAATAAACACTGCTACACAATGCCACAGAACACTCTAGTAATACATAAAGATAGGAGATAGTTTAGTAGTACCACAATAGTAGATTGTTTTACAAGGGACTAAACCATCCCATTATATACGAGGTTGTTATACTCCCGAGCGTAGCGAGGGAGGATGACAAGACCGAGTTATAATGGGTGGTTTTGGCCCGAGTAAAACACTCTACTTTTCACTTCGATTGCGAGAAAATAAAACAATTCAAAATTAGACAATTTTCAGAAATTTTATTAAAAATTAATCAACCTTCATAAAACATCACCAAGACGGTTCTATTTTCAAAAATTGACGGAGCACCAAGAAGTCGACTTTTTATGTAAGAGAACGAATGCTTAGTACGGGATGATGATTTTAGACAAAAATTAAAAAGAAAAAATACTTTTTAGCCCGAGGTATTAAACTCGAGTTTTAGGCCCGCTAAGCTACACTATTAAGATACACTTTTTGAGCAAGAGAAGTGAAAAAAAAGTTTCTGATCCAACCTCTTTACAAAGTGAAAAAACCTCCAATGTTTTCAGTAATTTTTTCAGTAAAAAATACCACAGAGGTCATAAATAAAAAGAAGAAGACCTTTTCTCGCTATTCAGTGATGAAAAAAAATTTGCCCTCAGTGTCATCAAGTTTGACGAAATTAAGTAAAAAATTTGAATTTTCAAATAATCTTAGCTCAAAAACTATTTGTTTCCGCACTACGCCATTTCAGATTTAGGCTTCCTAGATATAGACCTATCTGTGACAAAAGTTCCAGCCGCCTAGCTCACTACACATAAATGAAAGTTGAGCCAAAAATTAATTTGCAGTGGGGAAAATTCATTTCAAATGCCGGCAAACCAAACAAAACAAACAAAATTGAATTTCACTTTTTGGCTTATTTTCTTACAGATTTCTGCTCTAAATATTGTTATTTATTGTGGAAGTCTTTTCTTTTCGTTTATAATCCATTTTTGAATAAATACCTCGTCAAAAGTACGATACTTACGCTTGAAAAGACAAATCCGGAATGTTTCGATCACTGCCACTTTTGCACCAAAATACACTACACCGATCCATTTTGATAGAGAAATCCATAAGATTAATTTGTTATTATTGATTTACAATAGATGAAACATAAATTTTCCAGGTAATAATTTAGTTTCAAGCAAGTTTTTAAGCTATTGCATAGCTTCTATCGAGGGCCTTGAGCGCGGGGACCGAATCCAGAAATTCCGTAACGAAAAAAAACCTCACGCTCCCCACTCCGACGGGCACGGAGGTGTGGCTTGAATTCCGTGCATTGTCTAACGTCGTTTCTTTTCGGCAGTCTTCGACACGGTGTTTGTGTGCGTGCAACTAGACGTATTGTACGACTCTACGAAGCTCGCACGAATCGAGACGATCACCACGCTCAAAAAGTGTAACTTGAATTAATATCAAAGAAAAAGAAATAATGCATAAATAAAATAAATAAATAAATAATTATAATTGCATAAGTTGATACAAAATGCTATGCAATAGCTTTACCGCGGCAGTCCCCGACACGTCTTTTCACAAAATCTTCGAGAACTGCTGCTAGCTGCCAAAGTTTGTTTAGCGCAATGTTGCGCTAAACAACGAAAAAACCGGCACGCGATAAGGTACAGCAAATCATATAGTGCGGTCTCCCTTAATTGCATGAAGCACGCATATGTAGTTCTCTTTCTTGAAAGAATGCGATGACGTTATCTTTGCTTTCTCTGTCTAGGCGAGTCTTTCTCATTTCAACTGCAGGGTTGCCAGATAATTAAAATTTCCATAGATTTGTGTAAAATATACTGATAATACGCCCACCGGCCAGGTGGTAACGATCTGCGAAATGCTGCTGGTAGAAGCTGGATGTGTCGAGCTCAGGACAGGGACTCAGGTGCTCATTAGGGGAGGCCTATGTCCAGCAATGGACTGCTATAGGCTGATGATGATAATGGGTAAAATATAAATCTAACAAGAAATTTATGTCATGCAGGTAAAGTATTAATCTATCAATTAATACTGCAGATAAAGTATTAATTAATAGATTATTAACGAAATTTTTTAAATTTATAATCTACCTTCACAAACAAGTTTTAATGACTTTTGATAATATGTTAGGGAAGGAAGGATGTTTAGCAAATTTGATTGAATGCACCACCTATATAATTTTAAAATCAAATCAAATCAAATTATATTTATTTGCATAAAAGTATGGTAATTACAAAGGAAAGGATCCTAAATGCTATGTGTATCGCATACTTATACTTCATTACAGAAACGTGCAAATATTAAATTGTAATGTTATATATGTCATTAATTATCATTAATATCGGTTAATTTTAATTAACAATAATTAAGTTGAGAATCAAGATTACTTAATAAATATATGTCAAAATGAAAACTAATCATTCAAAAGAGGAATTAAAATTATTATTTAGTTTTAATAACTTCGTTTGATCGTATAAAAGCATTTATCTACAAGCCATTTGTGAAGTTTTATTTTAAAAAGGCTAAGTGTCAAATCTTTCATGTCTTCGGGGAGACTATTGAATATTTTAACGGACATGAATAAAGATATCTTTTGCATTGATTTTTTACAGAACGGCAAAAATATCCTATTATTTATTTGTGTCCTAAGTTGTCGTTCACGCATGTCTTTATGTTTCTTGTATAAGCTTTCAAAATTCCTACATGCAAAAAAGAATAAAATTATAGGAAATATATTTTTATTTCTCCAAAACTTCAACATTTAGAAAATTATGCTTTCGATTCTGCAATCATATTTTCTAAATTCGCTACTTTTTTATTAAACGCCAACTTTTTTCCCCAAGAGCTCGCAGTTTTACGCGTATCTTCTAATAGCTTAGCAGTCCAACGCATTTTTTTTCCGCAGCCTTCGTGGTGTGTATGATGGTAATTTACCCTAAAAACAGTAATCAAAAATTAATTTCAGTATTTAAACATAACAAATGTAATCTGTAGAAAATACGTACATAAAAGGCTAGCAATCTTACTAATATAATAAAGGCAAAAGGTATTGAGTATTTTTTATTTCTCCCTCACGCAAAATTTTGATACAAATACAATACAATACAATAAATTTATTGCTTTTACAAGGTCTTCATCGTTCTGGCTGGGAAATATAACAAGCTATTAATGCTGCTGCTGATGATGATGATGGAACATATGAATTTAGGCATGGAACATATTGGTCTTCTTCTTCTTCGTATGAAGTAGTGGCCAACTCTGATGTCGGAATTTTTAGGCCACCCGAAGGCCTCCGACATGGCTAACAACTGAAAAAGTCGGGAAGAACATCTTAACGTGCCTTCCGAAGGGCGGAAGCGCTCAGATCTAAATGCTATCCAGATCACCCATATAAGTAGTGTCCCGGCGGACTGTTGCTTAACCAAGATGATCTGCGAAGATCACCGGAGTAAATTACATGGTGTTAAATTGCATTATGTTACAGGTTATAGGTAAGGTATCTCACATAAACCCTGTCTAAGGGTAAATTTAGCAATATGGTTATATAGTAGGCAGACCGAGGCTTTGTAGGTAGGTAACTAGGTGTACCTATATAACAAATTCTCATTGCACATTATGTAGAGCTACACCAAGAATAACATTATAGGCTATTTTTTATCCAGGTACCATGCGTGCGAAGCCGCGGGCAGAAGCTAAATAATAAAATCTTAGTGAAAACTTTTTGAAAACTGGAGTTAACATTAAAGTATAAAAAAAAAAACTTTGGATGGTGGCGTGATTTTTAATAAAATTTTACTAATTTGCTGCATATAAATAGCAGTTACTCTGTGTGTTGTGTGTAAAATGACATTTCTTTTCTGCGGGTGGACAATCACGCCTCGCCTCATGTGTTAGTGTGTCTTCATTTCCTGCCGGCAAATAACCAGTACCTAACCCGGACTTTCCCGTGACAATGAATGCTCAGGATGTCTTGGAGGCACAACGGGAAGCGGAAACGAGTGTTGCGACAAGGATGAGCGGATTTGAGCAGGAGCTTCGCTTGGCCACTGTCACTGGAAGCCAAACCACATTGGAGGTCCTGGCACAACAATTTAACATCTTTCGAGAGCTGGTCTAAAAATGCTCTCCTGTTCAACGGGATTCCAGAAAGTGACAATGAGAACTGCACTATTGTGGTCCTGTCTGTTATCAACTCCTCATTGAATCTTCAAGATATACAAGGAAGCTCATTCCAGCTTTGCCATCGTCTGGGGCCTAAAAAGACTACAGGATGCCGTCCCATATTAGTCCGCTTCAATGACATCAGAATGCGGAATCTTGTGTGGAACAAGAAGAAGAGCTTGAAGGCATCAACCACCGTAATACATGAGTTCCTGACCAGGTCAAGGCAGGTCACTTTTGCCGCAGCCCGTAAGCACTTTGGAATCAAGAGTTGTTGGACCCGGGATGGCTGCATTTTGATAAAAGTAGCGGACAATGTTCACAGAAGAGTTGTTTCGATGGAGGAGCTCAATAAGGTTGTGGCGGAATATCCTGCCATTGCTTCAACAAATCTAAAACCAGCTAGTAAGGCAGCAATAGTGCCGACGGTGGCGACGCCGGCGACGGTGGCGACGACATCCACAGTGTCGACGGCGGCACTGGCCGTGTCGGCGACAGCGACGTCCACTCCTGGGGCTGTCGCTCCTGATCGTAAGCCCTCATCCCGCAAGAAAGTAGTACCCAGTCGACTTAACAAGTAACAATATATTGTCCCTTCTGCCTGGCTATATAATGATGAGTTTTAACTCTGTGCCAAATGACCATGTCATTGTAGTTACTTCTTAATTTCAGTGTCCAAATGATAATCCTGTGACACCTGATTTGTTTTCATTTGATATCTAATTAACTTTGGTGTAATACTGTTAATATTACTCTGTGCTCTGTTCTCATTAGTAAATAATCTAATTAAAATTATGTGATTGCCATTTTAAAATAATAGTAGCTGGTTTGAAGGTTGTCTATTTATGGTTGTGAAAATTGTTAAATTTGTAAGAGTTCTTTTTCTCTGATCCCGAGGTATTTGAGTTGTAACTTATATTTCCTTACCCATTCATGAAATAATAACAGTGTTACCTCACCGGCTCTGATAGCTAAGTGTCTATCTGTTATAAAGTAAAACCTGTTGTAAAACATAGCAAAGTTGTTATTATGTTTTGGACAAAATATCTTGCCTATCCGTAGTGTATAATGTGTGTGATAAATAACTAACTATTTAATTGTAGAATCGATGTAAACCTCTAGTACAAAATAAGATATTTTTGATACTTAGTTATAGGTAACTGTAAAGATCATTGCCATTTTGGTGCTAGCAGTGATTGCAAGATTTAGTATTGTTTGTAAATTAATAATTAAGTATTTTATTTTTAGTTCCATTAATGTTCCTATTATTTTAAGCTAGTATTTTTTTAAAGTGTTAAGCAATTTATAATTCTATAAGTTTATCTATTTTTTTTACAATATTTTCTGTTTGTATTTAATTTTGTCTTATAATAGCATTTACTTAGGTATATTAATAATAATAGTATTTAAGATCTTTATCCTTTTATCTGTTTATAGTTTATATATTTATCCTTTATAAGCTTATCTTATAAAGTATCTTATAATATATCTTATATAAGCTGTATCTGACTCTGATGAATCCTTCTATAGTACCATTGATGAAAATGTTGAACATACTCTGACTAAAGGGTCATTATTGAAAAATGTTTTTAGCCCATTTCCGAAATCATTTAATGTCTGTCATATAAATGCCCAAAGTATACCAGCTCATTTAACAGATCTTCTAGAAGCTTTTGAGTCTAACAATATCAATGCAGTACTTGTTTCAGAGACCTTTCTTAAACCCTCTCTTCCATCTTCTTTTTTTCCTCTCCCTGGGTATGTTCTGGTTCGCAATGACCGCACATGCAAGGGTGGGGGAGGGGTTGCCATTTACCTCAAAAGTTGTTATAAGGTCATTTGTCAGTCTGCTTCTTTTTATAACTCATCTCCTGAATACTTGTTTTTGGAAATTGACTTCCAATGATGACTTCGGGGCAAAAATGTTACTTGGTGTGATTTACTGTCCTCCTAACATTACCACCTCTAATAATTATCTTGAAAAAATTGAATCCGTTTTGCAGACCCTAGCATCTGACTATACTCACACCATTATAATGGGTGATCTAAATACATGTGCTTTAACAAATCCTATGTCATTAAAACTCAAAAACATAATAGACTCTGTAAATTTTAACATTATTAATTCTGAACCAACCCATCACACCGCAACTAGTAACACGGTACTTGAACTTATCATAACCTCTAACGTGGACTTGGTAGAAGAGTATGGACAACTATCAGCACCAGCTTTCTCGCATCATGACCTTCTTTACTTATCCTATAAAATTCGTGTTCCTAAACCTAAACCCACTAAACGCTCTCTTAAACAGCGAAATTTTTCGCGTATGGATGTTACTGAGTTAATAAAGGATGCATCGGAGCTTAACTGGGACAACTTTGAGTCCGCAGTTTCTGTGGAAGAGAAAGTTGAATTCCTTAATTCTAATATCATTGGGCTGTATGATAAACACGCCCCTATTCGCTCCGTTAAGTTCAAGCACACACCTTCGCCTTGGATAACTGACATCATTACGAAAGCCATGGCAAGACGTTATCGTGCGTTTTGCAAGTTCAAACGTAATCGATGTGATGAAAACTGGGAATCTTATAAAAAACTAAGAAATCACTGCAACTTACTAGTTCGAAATTCAAAGAAACGCTATATCTCCGAACAAATTGAACTTGCTACCCCCACTGGTCTCTGGAGATTTTTGAGGTCTCTTGGAATAGGTAGATTCAGATCCATCGATTCCAAACTCTCAGTTGATATGAATGCACTAAACACTCACTTCTCTACCAGCGTTGCTCTCAACTCATCAGCTAACAGAGGCTGTGGCTGAGATTATGCTTCTACCTGTACCTAATATAACCCCTTTCTCTTTCAATTACGTTAGTCATGACAGGATTCAGAAAACATTTATCTCCTTCAAGTCCAAGGCAGTAGGTAGTGACAACATTAGTCGCATCATAGTCTCTCACATTCTAAAACAGCTTCTTTCTTCTCTTACACACATAGTAAATTTCTCACTTAGCTCTTCACAGTTTCCCGACCAATGGCGGCAGGCTCATGTCATTCCTCTTCCCAAAGTCTCGAACCCTTCTCTTCTTAAGCAATATCGCCCTATTTCTATACTGCCATTCTTTTCCAAAATAATAGAATCAGTTGTTCTGTCTCAAACCACTGAGTTCCTTTGTGATAACCAATTATTCAATACATTTCAATTTATTGATTGATTGATAATGAAAGGTTCACAGTACAACTACCGCACTTTTAAATGTTACTGAAGACATTCGGACCAATATGGAGGAAGGCCACCTAACGGTACTTGTACTTATTGATTTTAGCAATGCTTTCAATTCTGTGGATCACGACTTACTGCTTGCTATCCTCCCAAAACTAAATTTTACTCCTCCTGTTGTAGCTTGGTTCTCTTCCTATCTTAGTGCGCGTCGTCAAAGGATCCGAGATGGCGATGTTTTTTCAGAGTGGAAGGATATTGAAGCTGGCGTACCACAAGGGGGTATTCTATCTCCAATCCTATTCTCTTTATTTATCAACTTACTCTTTCCTCACCTTACTAACCACTACCACATGTACGCAGATGATCTTCAACTCTACACGTCTGCCCCTGCCAATAATTTAAACAAAGCAATACAAGCACTTAACAACGATCTTCTCAGTCTGTTGTCCTGGTCCAAGTTAATCCGGACAAGTGTCAAGCCATTATTATTGGAAGTTCACGTCAACTTGATAAACTGAACCCCCTCCATACCCCCCCGCCCTTCATTATGATAGCTGTGATATCCCTTTCTCGTCAACTGTTAAAAATCTTGGCATCCTGTTCGACTCTAAGCTTAACTGGGTCGCTCACATAAAAGAACTATCTCGAAAATTCTATGCCTCTCTACACTCTATAATACGTCTGAAAAACTTCCTTCCGATAAAAACTAAAATTTCTCTAATACCTATCGCTTCTTATACCTATATAATCGCTATGTATAATCGCTTCTTATACCTATTATTGATTACGCTGATGTGGCCTTTCTTGATCTTACTGAAGAACTTCTTAATAAGCTGGACCGTCTCTTAAATACAGGTATACGCTTCATTTTCTGTCTCCGTAAATATGACCACGTGAGCAGCTACCGAGCCAAACTCAAATGGCTGCCTATTCGGCAGCGTAGACAACTTCGAATCCTTTGTATTCTATTCTCAGTACTTACACATCCTTTGGCTCCTATCTACACTCGAGAGCAATGAATCCGGGTCACTCAAAGAATCCAAAAAATCTCGGAAAGTAAGAATGCTAGGTTAATGCAATAAATTGTATTTAATAGACAATTTAATACTCCTTAAATGAAAGTATTAAAACTTCTTAGTTATTGTAAAGTTATATCATAAAAAAATCAAATTTGAAAAGGGAACACTGTCGAAGATGGAACTACGAAATTACAGGATTTGTTTTTGCTTTTGTTTGTAATCTGTCATTTATGTTGGTACATAAACCAGGTTGATAGTGCTCAATATTCATTATTCAAGCTGAAATCATGTCGCTTACACTTGAAGAATGCACCAGAATACTTACATTGGTGGAAACCGGCCGGAGTCAGCGCGATACAGCCAGGACTGTCGGTGTGTCGCTGTCAACAGTACAAAGAGTTCTCCGACGTTACGAAGAAACTGGTTCTAACCTACGCAGACCAGGAACGGGCAGAACTAGGTGTACCACAGCACGAGAAGACCGATACTTGGTGAACACCATGCTTCGAAATCGCTTTCTCACAGGAACTGAACTCACAAATCAGTTTCGACGCCTCGGAGGAAGTAACCCAAGTGCATGGACAGTAAGACGTCGGCTTGCTGAATCTAACTTAAAACCCCTTAGACCTGCAAACGGCCCTAAACTAGAGTGTGGCCATCGTATTTCAAGACTAAGATATGCCCAGAACCACGTAAATTGGAGTATTGAAGATTGGTCGAAAGTTATGTTCTCCGACGAATCAAAATTTATGCTCTACAAGCACGATGGAAGACACAGAGTGTATAGAAGACCAGGGGAAAGATTCAAGCAAGCATGCATCGAAGAAAAATGAGCCTACGGTGGTGGGTCTGTACTTGTGTGGGCCGGAATTTCCTCTGAAAGTCGCACAGAGCTGGTGATCATAGAAAACGGCTCTTTAACTAGCGTAAGATATGTGGAAGAAATCCTCAACGAACACGTTGGTCCATTTATGGTCAATTTGGGTGAGGATGCTATATTTATGCATGACAATGCCCGACCTCATACAGGTAGGATTGTGAATGACTACCTTCAAGAGATGAACATTACTTGTATGGAGTGGCCAGCGCGCAGCCCGGATATCAACCCGATCGAGCATGCTTGGGACGAGCTAGGGAGATGCGTAAAACAACGAAACCCTCCCCCAATCACGCTTCCTGAGCTCAAAATTGCTCTCACAGAGGAATGGGAGAATATTCCCCAAAATCGTATAAGGAACTTGGTGTACAGCATGCCAAACCGCGTAAACGCAGTAATGGAAGCACGAGGAGGTAATACGAAGTATTGAAATTCAAGAAAATCGTCATAAAGTTCAAAAATTTCATGTTTCCTATTTTTGTTTTAAGGAGAGATCAGCAGTTTTTTTTCTTTATGTAATTTTGTGTAAATAAAATGTATGGTGACTCATATTTTTTTAACTTTCATTTAAGGAGTATTAAATTGTCTATTAAATACAAATTATTGAATTAACCTAGCATTCTTACTTTCCGAGATTTTTTGGATTCTTTGAGTGACCCGGATTCATTGCTCTCGAGGGTATTTGAAAAATCGTATTAAATTTCGGTCAGACACACACGACAAACGACTGAGGTCATCCGACAATCTCCTACTTGATATTCCTGAGCATAGCACCTGCTTCCGAGGCAACTCTTTCTCAGTTGAATCTGTCCGGCTTTGGAACGATCTTCCATTCGATATTAGAAAAGTAGAGTCAAAGGAATGTTTCAAAAGATTAACCCGAGAGCACTACCTTAAAATGTTATATACTTAGCAATCCTAATCATCTGCACAAGTAGGTCTTTATAGGTCACAATTTCTGATCATATGTATTATGATAAATATTTTGATATTTTGTATTTGTATCTACTATTAAATAAAATAAAATTATATATCTTAATAAGTAAGTATTTTATTAATATTATTTGTATATTATAAGTATTTATGTACCAAGGTGTATGTAATTTTATATGTAGTTTATATATAAAATAGTTTATTATACAGTTGTAGTTTTAAGTAATTTTAAGTTAGAGTTATAGCACGCCTACCACCATGTAAAAACAAACCTCAGGTTTGGCTGGTAGAGAATGCTCGTAGCATTAAGCCCACCTTTTTGTTACATTTTATGTGCAATAAAGTATAAAATAATAATAATAATAAAGTCCATTGGAAATAAATAATGCGGGACGTAATCACACAACATCATGTAGCCCCAAACAGAAGATGCAAACACTTGCCCCGCAGTGGGAATTGAACCCACAACTAGCTAATTAAATTTGCGGGTACTTCGGAGAATGCAAGTAGTATCTTGGGTTTCACTTACCCGGTTTTGATAAAATATAGCTAAGGCTTTTTGATACTTACTTACTGTGGCAGATTTAAATAATTGGGGGCATATAGGTGTAATGTCAAAAAATGCTGTCAGTTGTGATTGTGACTGACGAATCCCGAATCCGTTTTAAATCTGAAAGATCCGTTGATTTAACGTAGCCTCTGGTTCTCTAGTCTGAAATAAAAAAAAACAGTTTTAAACCAAAACAAAAATGAACGTCTAATATTGTAGGTATGATATTAATAATAATAACAATAACCTAACATTTAATAGCACAACATATATAAAAATAATGAATTCTTTGGTTTTCGTGGTCTTTATTCCTCTACATTCATTAAAACCTCGGTTTATCAAGGTTGACCAAATATAGCACATGGCTTTTAAACGATAAAATCAGTATCAAAATAGATTAAAGATTAAAGATTATTATACATGCTGTGGATAATTCACATAACTGGAGACATACAGGTGTATTTTCAGTTACCATCCATTGAATTACGTGGCCTTTGGTTTTTTATCCTGAAATTAAAACGTCGTCTTTAAACCGGGCTATGCAAATAATAATGAACCAAAGAAATTATATTATTTAAAGTTCTAATAAAAAATTAAACGACTTTCCTTTATATGTAATGAGCTAATGGGGTGGGGAAGGGCAGGGAGGGAGTGAGGACCCTCCCTCTAAAAGGGGGAAACTCACAGTTTCCGAGAAAAAATTGATTGATTTTTTTTTATATCCAATCTACGCATAGGGACCACAAGACGACGTGGCATCGGGTTGATCTGCGTCAGTTCTGTGATATATCTAGAACTTTTGCTACTCAAGTTGGGGTGTCCTAGAACCTACAGCTGCGGGAAGGATTTCCAGGTGGTTGTAAAAAATCTAATAACCGACTGTCTATTCAACGTATTACATTAACAACGAGAAATATCATTTTCAATGTCGAATTACCAAAAAATACCACAGAGGCTATAAATAAAAAGAAGATCATATTTTCGCTATTCAGTGATGAAAAAAAAATTGCCCGCAGTGTCATAAAGTTTGACGAAATTAAGTAAAAAATTTGAATTTTCAAATAATCATATCTCAAAAACTATTTGGTTCCGCACTACGCCATTTTAGATTTAGGCTTCCTAGATATAGACCTATCTGTGACAAAAATTCCAGCCGCCTAGCTCACTACAAATAAACGAAAGTCGAGCCAAAAATTAATGTGCAGTGGGCAAAATTCATTTCAAATGCCGGCAACACCAAACAAAACAAAACAAAATTGAATTTCACTTTTTGGCTTATTTTCTTATAGATTTCTGCTCTAAATGTTGTTATTTATTGTGGAAGTCTTTTCTTTTCGTTTATAATCCATTTTTGAATAAATACCTCGTCAAAAGTACGATACTTACGAATGAAAAGACAAATCCGGAATGTTTTGATCACTGCCACTTTTGCACCAAAATACACTACACCGATCCATTTTGATAGAGAAATCCATAAGATTAATTTGTTATTATTGATTTACAATAGATGAAACATAATTTTTCGAGGAAATAATTTAATTTCAAGCAAGTTTTTCACAAAATCTTCGAAGACTGTTACTAGCTGCCAAAGTTTGTTTAGCGCAACATTGCGCTACGAAAAAACCGGCACGCGATAAAGGACAGCAAATCATATAGTGCGGACTCCCTTATTTACATGAAGCACGCATAAGTAGTTCTCTTTCTTGAAAGAATGCGATGAAGATAACTCTTCGTCTATTGCTTTCTCTGTCTAGGTTCTAGGCTTAGATTACTTGAAATAAGGGTAAAAAACTGAGAGGGGCCGAATAACGGCACTTTAATTTCTCTATGCAGTGTTGCCGTTTTAGCATTTTTAATGCTAAATCTAGCACATTTCATGAACCATTTGCATGAAATATTTGCATTTAGCATATTTCAATATTATCATTTTTTGAATGTAAGTACATAGTAAGGAATTCAAAAGATTTTATAGAAACCAGAGACAATTTGTTTATTGACTCATAGTAGTTTTTTTAGGTAGCATGGCAACTTTCTCTATAGAAACTTGGACTTCCCCGAAATTTATGTTTGGCTTTTGCTTAGCGATTGTTAATTTGTTACGAACGAGTAGTGCTCATATTTTTAACGTCTTATTTAAATTTTATGTGTTGGTATAATATGGCTTCAGGGTGGGGCAAAATTTTACCTCATTGAGGGCAGCCACCTTTTTTTTGTGGTTAGAAGGTTTTGTTCTGAGGAAATTATAGGTTTATTTTGAAGAAAAAACAATTGAATTCGCGGAATTTTGAAACAATGTAGACAGCCCAGAAAATGACATTTGTCAAAAAAAAAAACAAGATGATGTCAATCGACTCTATTTCCCAACAGGAACACTTTTCCCAAATCAAATTTTTAAATAAAGATTTCCATACGATTTCTATGAAATGCCATACGCAAACATTGAGTCTATGTATGCAATTCAACGCAAACTGGTTATCATTCTGTATATGAGCAAAATTAGCGCGAAGAATGGGAAAAGATGACAGAGACAGATTAACATATATTGCAAATTTTGTAAGTGGAACATAAATATAATAGCTTAAATTTACTGATCAAAGCTTATCATTTCCACCGCCAATCATGCTAAATGTGAAGGGTTAATGAAAAGTAATATATCTACGATGCAAATTAGTCTTAATACCCAAAGAACAGTCTTCTCTTGCGCTGTTTATATACGAATATACCTCTATTTTAACAGTGAATCACTTCATTTTGCTATACGGGGATAAAGTTTCGATTTTACCATTTTATTTAGTATTATCAAAAGTTATTTAGCATTTTTTTTACATTATTATACATATTTTTGCACCAAGTTTCAGCATTATTTCCAAATATAAAACGGCAACACTGTCTGTATGGGTTTATTTTGTTGTTTGTTTGTTTTGTTTTTTGTACAAATAAATCCTAGAACGTACGTAGGTACGTAGGTAATTCAAATTAAAAATGTTGAACAAAGTGTTACTTTCATCTGATGTGGCCCTTATTTGTATGCAACACGCATTATCTACAGAAAAAGAAGAAATAATGGGTTTGCTCATAGGGGAGGTAAGATTTTATTTGCGAAACAGTTTTATTCTCATACAACTTTGTCGGCACAACCATGCAAACAGTCTTTTACCCTAGTTTGTCATTTTGCAATATACCTAGTAGCATGTGCAGAAAATGTCAGTTGTTTGCATAGATTTTCTCTGCTTTGGGCACATTCCACTTAAAAAAGCAAACAGACCAGCGATGGGCAACTCGGTTAAAAACACAACTCGGATAACTCGGTTTGAAAAAATAAGCAAATCGGTTTGAAACCGATTCAAACCGATTTGCATCCAAATCGAACAAGAGCTTACAAAACAAATGGCAGATGGCACTGAAATTGTATTGACCGATGTGATTTAGTTAGATCGAATGGTTCGGTATGTACTATGAACGTAATTGGTTTATTCTTAATTAATATTTTCTTAAAAAATGGTTTTTCATGAATATGACGTAGTGTTGTTGTTGTTGTTAAAATGAGTAACACGTTTAATGAATAATCAACACAAAATACACAAATCAGCATGAGTGATAATACCTTAGGTATTTTTATTGTCGTTGACATACATCAAATATCAACTATCCGTAAGTATGTGGTAAATTTAAATAAACAAATAAATATTTAATTTGTTTGTTTTTTTGCTTTAATGTATGTAAAGCTCATATAAAGTATAATAAAACAAAAATGTTAGTTTTCTCAAAAGTGGTTTCATTTTTGAATTATTAATTTATTTTCGTGTTATTGGAAAAAGCGGGAAAATTATTATTTTCGTGTTTATTGCTCATAGCCAAGTGTAGGACTAAGAGACCGAGTAGGAAGTTAGATTTCAGTACTAAATTACATTTTGAATCATGAAAACATTACAAGAAAAAAGTGTGAAAGAAAATTATGTGAATTGGTCAGGCGCGACCCAACCCCCTATCTCACTCACACTTACTCACTGCTCGCGCGCTCTATAATCTATTTAGCGGCTAGTTCGTATCGTAGTTCGTTCGACTCGACTCGACCCGAAGACGCACGAGGCACGAACAGCACGACACGCGGCGCGTCGGCAAGCTTTTCAAACCGATTTGGTCAAACGCTTGAATAGGTTTGACTCGTTCGATCGTTAAACCGATTTGAACCGAGTTGGTAAACCGAGTTGACACATCACTAAAACAGACCAATGTGTGAATCATGTGGAGTTAAAGAAGATACATCTATCGCTATTAGCGGACTGTTCCTTGCATGCTATAGGAGCTGATAATTTTCTAAAATTACCCTTGGGAGCTTTTTTCAGTGCATAAAAAAAAAACTTTCTTGGTACCTAGGTTTTTTAATATTTGTCATAGGGAAGCCCTTAACCTCAAGGCTTCGTTGAGCAATGATGAGGTCAAGAATGAGGCTTTCCTACAAGATGCCTGTTCATTCTCAGGATTTTTTTTAGAAAATTTCTCATAGCGTACCAATATAGACTTTCATCTTGCAGGTTCATGAAAACAACACCTTGGTTTCAATAGTTTCATCAGTAATTCTTCGGAGGCTAGATAAGAAACCTGATCGTGTAGAAATATCAGAGGAACAATTAGTACAAGCTACAGTAAGAGCTGAAGAATTGGCCAGTAAATTAGGGAGGCCATTACGTGTCGTAGGATGGTACCATTCACATCCTCATATTACAGTTTGGCCCTCACATGTTGGTCAGTAAAAATAATAAACTATTATATTGTTTAATCCTACTTAGATTTTATAAAGGGAAAGGTTGAATGATACTAATCAATAGAAATTATTTATTACATACAGACTGTTGGCGGATAGTGCTTATTATACTATAGACAAATTTTTAAATGATAAATTTAATGAATACATTATTTGATTTGAAATTTTAGTTTGACTTTTGACATACTTATTAATCTTATTATGTACTTAATTGTTTTCTTTTTTCTGTTCTTCAATGTAGGTAAATGTTTGTACGCTTCTACTGGTGGGACTAGTGAGACTAACATTATTTTTTTAACTATGATATCAATCGTACCTAGTTTCTTTTACTAAATATCTTTTATGCATAGAGAATGTTAAGATGTACCTACTTATTTATGCTGAGCATACTGAGTATACTACTCCGGCCAGGTGGAGTGACAACCTGTGAAAAGCTGCTGGTAGAAGCTGGATGCCTAGAGCTGAGGAGAGGGCTCAATGGTGCTCAATACCTATGTCCAGCAGTGGATTGCTATAGGCTCATGATGATTACACTGACCTGATTGAGCTAACGAGTTCTAGACCAGGCATAACATATAGGCTACCATTAACCGGGTAGGGAACAGCTTCAGCAGATGTCAGTTTTTTTTTTTTTTTTTTTTTTTGTTCCATTTTATATCCGCGATCAGTTGGTGGACTATAAGCGGATGAGTGGTATAGTGGTGGCGTTTAGGATCCAGACTCATCAGTCCTTTCTCCTTCTCTTGGCAGCAGGTTATCCAGGACATGTGTTCTCTTTAACCGCTTTGTGTTGTAGGGATTTTCCACAAGTGATCTTGCTAGCGGGTTGGCGTGACGTTTCAGGCGTTCCAAGTAATTTTTCCCTCTTATCTGTATTTCTTCGTCAACAGTTGGGACTTCCATGTACTCGTGGATTTCGTTGTTGGTGGTGTACCACGGTGAGTTAGATATGACACGGAGGATCTTGTTTTGGCAACGTTGGATAATAGCCCGGTTGGATTTGCAGGTAGTGCTCCATATCTGTAACCCGTAGGTCCATATGGGTTTTAGGATGCTGTTATATACTAGCCGCTTGTTGCATAGTGAAAGCCGTGACTTGGATCCAAGCAGCCAGATTAAACTTTTGAAGCGAGTATCCAGTTCTAGGCGTTTGGATTTGACATGGTCCTTCCAGGTTAGGCGTCTATCTAGAGTAAACCCAAGGTATTTGACGGAGTTCTTATGGGGGAGTTCTATGCCATTGAGGTAGGCAGGGGGGCAGGTGCCTTTACGTAGTGCGAAGGTGATATGTGACGATTTGGAGGCGCTGGTGCGAATTCTCCATTTTTTCAGCCACTTTTCTGTTTCATCCAGTTGATCCTGCAAATATTTGGTCGCCTGGTTCGGAGATGTGTCGCAGGACAGGATTGCAGTATCGTCAGCGAAGGTAGCGGTCACAGCGCCTAGGGATTGAGGGAGGTCGGCTGTGTAGATGTTATACAGAATTGGGCCGAGAACTGAACCTTGCGGGACGCCAGCTCTAATGTCATAGAAGGATGACTTTGATTCCCCGTGCTTGACTTGAAAAATTCTGTCCGATAAGTAGGATTTGATAATCGGATAGAAATTGTGAGGAATCTGCGATTTGACTTTGCACAGCAATCCTTTATGCCAAACTCTATCAAATGCTTGTTGAACGTCGAGAAATGCAGCTGAGCAGTACTGTTTTTGTTCAAGACACTCTCTGATTACTGAGTATACTCGGTGCACTTGTTCGATGGTAGAGTGGCCTTCTCTAAAGCCGAACTGGTGGTCGGGTATGGATGAGAGTACACTCTTCAAGCGGGTGGCAAATAGTTTCTACCAGAGTTTAGAGAGCACCGGTAGAAGACTTATAGGTCTGTAGGAAGTCACTTCTTTATTCGGTTTTCCTGGCTTGTGTATCATTATTATCTGGGAGACTTTCCAGATAAGAGGGAAATATGACAGTCTATAAGTGGCGTTAAACAACAGAGTCAGGAAGACTACAGCTTTTCTGGGCAGTTCTTTAAGGATCTTGGGTGTAATTAGATCGAATCCAGGAGCTTTTTTGGAGTCTAGCTTCTTTATCTGGGCCCATACTTCGCCAGGTCTGACTAATCTCAGGGGTTGGTCTAGCTGGAACGGTTGTTCTAGTAGGATGTCAACTTCCTGCTCATCAGCTTTGTCACCGTCGTTCGGTTGGAATATGCCAGATAGGTGGGATGCGAATGTTTCTGCTTTTTCCTCGTCGGTTCGTGCCCATTTGTCGCTGTCCATTCGTATTGTGGGATTAGATTGTTGGGGTCTTTTAAACTGTTTAGTGGCTTTCCATAGAGAGTGGTGGCCTTTAACATGTGGTGAGAGTGATTCCATGTGGTCATTGAATGTTATGTTTTCGTGTTCTTTAATGTATTCTTTAAGCTCCTTAGTAGCTTTGTTGAATGCTCTCTTGTCAGCTTCGAGACGACTGTCCTGCCATTTCGCTCTAAGGTTCCTTTTTTCAGCAATCTTTGTAAGAATGAGGTCATGGATATTATCCACATTGTAAGGAAAAGCCAGGGGTATTTCTGGGGTGCTCTTCCATGCTGCTACTTGAATAAGATTGGTAAACTCTACACATGCATCCTCGATTTCATTTCCGGATTTCAAGGGTATTTTGAGATCAATATGGTTTATAAGATGTTGCCTAAAGCTATCCCAGTCAGTTCTGTGATTGTGTAGGCTCTCTGGTTTATTTACATTTATCACATTGGTGCTCACGGTAAGAATCACTGGTGAGTGGTCGGATGATCCATCTAAGCTAGATTCTGCTTTTGTATAAAGGTGGCTTAGACCCTTGACTACAAAGAAGTCCACCAAGTCAGGGATTTTGTTGCGATCTGAAGGCCAGTAAGTTGGTTCACCTGTAGAAATGGTGAGGAGATTTTTTGAGTCTACCGATTTCTTGAGATTTCGTCCTCTAGGTAGCGTGAGCCTGGAACCCCAGTAGGTGTTTTTGGCATTCCAGTCACCGCCTGATATGAATCGGGGACCTAGTGTGTCAAAATATTCATCAAACATTTCCTTTGTTATTTTGTGTCTCGGTGGGCAATACACTGCAGAAAGGTCCATACATCCAAGTTTATCTTGGACTGTTACTGTTGAGGCCTGTAGGTATGGAGTAGAGAAACTTTCCCGTGAGAAGTGACGTATCTTCTTGTTTATTATGACGGCAGCCCCGCCTTGGCTTTTCCCATTTGGGTGAGGAGTGACATAGACTGAGTATCCAGCTATATTCAGAGGTTTTTCACCGGTCATGTGGGGTTCAGATAATAGAATTACGTCTATATTGTTTGCCTTGATCAGATATTCTATCTCATGAGCACTGGAGAGAGCTCCATTGACATTCCACGTTGCTAATTTAATGGAATTGTGTAGATACATTATGAAAGCTTGGTGACGAGAGTAGTTATAAGGCCCATCAGGGTACTTATGTGTTGTAGGAGTATGTCTATCTTTTCTGTTTGTTTTAGTATTATTTTTTCTAGCACTTCGAACGAGGAGTTGCTTTGTTGGTTGTTAACAATATTATTTGTAAGTATATCTTGTTGGTTTTCATACATTACACTAGAGTAAGAATTTTTATGGCTTGGGTGGCGGTTGAGGTTAGGGTACTCATAGACCAACTTCGGTTTTTGGTTGGATCGGTTGTATGATATCTCTTTGGGTGAATGCAGTTCTTGTGGTGGTCGGTCAGTTGTTTTAAAGGGGTGCAGACTTATGTTGTTCTGGATTGGGCCACGTTTGGTGGAGTTATTTTCAGCAGATTTTCTTACAACTTTATTGGTAATTAGTGTTGGTGCGTCATTAGTTGGAAGCATATTTTTCGCCGATTCGTGCATAACCTCTGAGTACAGCCGCTTGTCTCGTGGCTGATGGTGAGGCTTGGGTAAGTCGTGTTGGATTCTAGCTTCTTTGGTCTGTAGGTTATTACCTGATGTGTTGGCATAAGTTTGATGACCAGTTCGCTTTGTTTGTGATTTTAATCTCCTCTGGAGTATTTCCCGGTACACGTCACATCCTTTATAGTTGGCTGGGTGTTCTCCTTCGCAAAGCGCACATTTCGCTGGAGAGTTCCTGTCTTTTTTTGGGCATTCAGCAGTGCTGTGCCCTTGGCCGCATTTTACACATCGATACGGGCGCATACAATTGTTCTTGGTATGACCATACTGTTGGCAGCGTTGACATTGTGCTATTGTTTTGCGTTTTCGGGGGTCTTCTATCTTAACTGACTGATTGTGTATGTATTTTATGTTTTTGACTTCCTTATTGTTTGGGTGAGGTTCAATGTTGACAAAAAATGTCGATGTAGGAAGTTTTTCCATACCATGTCTGGCGTTGATAATTTCTCCAACAACTTTGTTACCAGTGAGTTCGATTGCTGCTATTATAGATTCTTTAGGTGTGGTGTGGTGAAGATCTTTAATTACTATTCTATATGGCTTTTCTTCTTTACGTGAGAATGTGTAGCCGATCAACCCATTCTCACGAATAATTTCAATGGTTTTTTTGTAATCTTCAACAGTATTTACCATTACTCGGAGTTGGTTTTTATTGACATTTTTAATCTTATACTGCGATTCTTCAATGGCGGTATTGATAAGTTTTGCAAGTTCATTAATGTCCTTAATACCGTAGAGTACAATTGGTGGTGGTTTTGTAAGTTTTGGTTCTTTGGTGACAGATTCTGTGTTGCAATCAGGTTCCAAAGCAGCGAAGCTGTTGTGCGTTTCTATGGCGACTTCTTGCGGTGGAGTATTGGAAACGCGTCTCCTTTTGGTGCGTGGTACAGGAACACTTTGCCATTCAGGTGGTTTCTTGGCAGTGTTCTGCATGTTACTGGATTCTTCATCCAATTGGTTGAAAGGTGGTGGGATGTTGTTCATCGAGCTGCTGCGTGGTCTTGTGAAGAACATGCTTCTATGGAAGGTCTGTTGAACTAATTTTGACTCCAGAGCTATTGTGCGTTCAGCTGGATCCATTTGAGGCAAAACGTTGCCCCCCCAGAGTACGAGGGGCAGCCTGAGCTAGGCTCAGGGAGGGATTCTCCGGCTACGCCGGTACCCTCCTGGGGTAATATCTCTTTAGGTTTTGCTGCCATGGTTTCTTTATTATTTTCTTCGGGGTTGATTTCCCCTAGCCAGATATTCGGTTCGAGCGCCGAAGATTCGCCTTTGCCCTTCACATTCAGCTATTACGGTCCAGAGGTAGTGGGAGCTCTGAACGGGCCGTAACATTGCCCAGGAGGACGACCCACAGGTGAAATTGCGGGCCCATTACTAGGACGCGGCGGCATTCTAGTAATGGCGTGGACGTATGTGATCGGACTGGTCAGTGCGCGCCTATTAACCTAGCTCCACCTAGACGTACGCTATCGGTATTCTCAGCATTTTTTAGAAATGTACCCTCCGGCAAGGTACACTCCACCGAGACCATACACTGACTTACCACCCAAAAAAAAGCAGATGTCAGTAAAGATTTTTTTATACGCTGCTGCCTATTTACAGCCTGGGGATTTAGATGTGCCTGTATAGACTGCTATGCTGCAATCAGCTGGCCACCTGAGCCGCGTTTGCTGAGCGCGCCTGAGGCGCCCGAGAGGTTGGCTTGGGTTCCAAGATGGCTGGAACTCCTTACATCCCTAAATAACTTCAACGTATTGCTTCTTTTCAGTAAATAATTTCATTTGATGTTTCAGATCTTGCTACTCAGTTCATGTATCAGAGAATGGATTCAAGTTTTGTAGGACTTATTTTTGCAGTATTTCTTACGGATCAATCATCGAAAGCACCATCGGTAATTATTTTTGTCTGGCTACAAAAGTGTTAGCTTTGTATGTTAAGTGGTTGTTATTTAACACATAATAATATAATATAATAATAATAATAAATAATAATGCTGGACTATCACACAGCATCATGTAGCAGCATACTAAGCAGAGCTTGTGTTATGGGAACCACATGATTGATATATTACATATATACATTTTTTTTTGTAAATACATACATATCATACATAGAAAACACCCAGACCTGAGACAAATATCTGCAGAACATGCAAACATTTGTCCCGCGGCGGGAATCGAACCCGCAACCTTCTGCGTCCCAGGCGGACCTTCGCCCACTGCGCCACAGAGGTCGTCATTAACATTATACAGCTCATAACATTATACAGCTCATGGTAGAAGCTGGATGCGTCGAGGCGCAATGGCGCTCATTGGGGGCGCCCTATGTCCAGCAGTGGACTGCTATTGACTGATGATGATGTTGATGATATATATTTTTACTATTGCATAGCACCAACTACCAATAGCTATAAAGGATAAAATCTGTGAGGTGTGATCTGAATGAGAACCAAAGTACTTAAACGACCTGCATTGAACTGGTCACATTTGTCCAAAGGTCCTAGTGTAGACGAGTTTTACAGTGTCCTCACTGTGTATTGGCAAAAGTATTGTAGGGCGCCCCACGGCCTGGTGGAGCGATGAATTATGGAAGGTGGCAGGTAGAAAGTAGATGCGGATAATATTGATCAGGCTCAGCGGCGCAAGAAGAATTCCATTAATCAAGAAGGTATAATCCTGAAGCCGACTGCAGGCGGCAGCAGCAGCAGGTGACGACGTGTCGCCGCATCACCACAGAGGCCGAAGCACGAATATTTTGACATGTATAATAAAATTTTCGGCAGTGGCAACGCGTTATTTCGAATCGACGTGTTCATTGGCCAACATTTCAAGATACGCTTACGATACGACATTTATAATATTTATCCTTCGGTCTCTGGTTTATATGACCTTCCGTAGCTAGCCTGTAAGGTATTACATAGAAATACATAAAACCACAACCAGCAGTATCGCGGCGACACATCGCCTGCTCCTGGTACCTGCAGTCGGCTACGGACGGGTACACCTATTAATGTTTAATATTTTTTTTATTCTAGGTTCAAATTACATGCTTCCAATCAGTTAATGATGGATCATCACAAAATAGAAGAGAAATTGAAATGGAATTAATAAATAATAACGATTCCCTCGTGTCCATCAACTTTGAGGTAACTTGTGCATTTTATAATTTTATTATGGTGCAGTAGGGGGTGTAAAGGCTTGTTCCAACTTCGATCTCTGGAATCCAAGCGAACCCACAGACTACTAGTATGCTAACAGCCAACCTAACCTGCTCATGTTGTATCAGGCTAACAAAATAAGAAACGGGGCTCATAATGGCGATCACGAATTATAAAGAATTAGCACAGATATCATAATGGTAAGCGTAATGAAAAATTTTTGCCAATGACAAAGCGTTATTTTGAAATAATCTACACTTTCTCATAGACAAAAATTTTACATCTACAATACGAATACTTTTTCGCTGTTCGTCGTGATCGAGCCTATAGTGGATCACAGCAGTACAGTGTAGCCTAACCTTACACCAATTTGGGTCGACAGTCTACACTTCACAGGGTATCCTAGATTTACGACCATGCACCCAGGGTTAATTGGATAAGTGCGCTTAAAGCCGGTTGCAGACCGAAAACTAAGCTATTCCAAAGCTAAGCTAGGGAAGCTAGGCTAAGCCAAACTAAGCTAAGATAGAAATAAATGGCGTGCACACAAAGAGCTAAGCCAAAGCTCAGTTAGTGTTGCGGAGTTCAATTAGACGGACGTCAGGCGATTGCTATGAATATAATCGATGAAGAAAGTTCCGATGATGAATACGTTACACATAGAAAAAGAAGATTAATACTGACTTATTATTATTTAAGAAAACGACATTCTAGACCTTGGATATGTCAACACATTGAATCTCGGCACGCAAGTGGAGAGTTTAGAACTTTATTTTACGAATTAGATGATGAACATTTTCAGTTATATTATCGTGTTACAAGAGTTCAGTTTTATGATTTGTTATCATTGATTATCGGAGATATTACTAAACAAGATACTAACTATCGGAAGGCTATAACCCCAGAAGAAAGATTAGCTATTTGTTTAAGGTAAGCAAAACAATTTTAATTTAAAAAAAAAAATTATTTATATTTGTTATTGGTAAATGCCAAAAGGTTACAAATTATCTAAGTTATCGTTTTGAGTTGGCGTCGAAAATGTGGATGATGATGAGTACCCATATTGATAAGTCTGCCTAGACAAATAACTTTCATAATTTTCCTCTGCTTCGTTTACAATTTGAAAAAGCTTTTTTTTTACATCTCTTTGTATCCAATCGGGAAGCTTTTTAGTTGACTCGCACATACTGTCAAAAAATAAATTTAACGGATGTCTGTGTTTCTCCGCCTCTTTTGCCTCCTCAGCCTTCCGTTGCTCTCTTTGCTCACATCGCTTCATAAAATCGTTATCGACTTTCTGAAGTAAGTCGTTTAATGATGCGTCATCGGCATTTTTTCTTTTTTTTATCCTTGGTGGTTCGGAAGTATTTTCATAATCATCATTCGGAATTTCTTCGAAAATCTCAGTACTTTGACTTTCGGTTGATGTACTGGGCAAAGTATTTTGACTTTCGATCGAAGTACCGGGCAAAGTATTTTGACTTTGAGTTGATGTACTGGCCAAAGTATTTTTATCATTAATTGATACGTTACCAGTTCTCTTACGGTTTTTCATGTGGGGTAAAAGAAATTCGAGTAACTCGGCATATTTCCAGTTATTTGCCGGAGAAGCAGCCTGACCACTTGTACTGGCTTTCATCCTTTTGAGTGACTCTCGATGACTATCACGTAATTTTTTCCACTCATTCTTCGCAGTTTTCACTGTAACAAACACCAAGTCAAACTTAGTAATAAATATTTATGTGTTTCAGGTTTTTAGCTACTGGCGACTCTTTTAGAACAATTGGATACAATTACAGAGTGGGTAATAATACAGTTTCTTTGATTGTTAAAGATGTGTGCAATGCACTTTGGATTCATTTGCAACCAATATATATGAAGTTACCGACAGAAAGTGAATGGGAAGTTATTGCAGAAGACTTTAATGATAAATGGCAATTCCCTAACTGCCTTGGTGCCGTGGATGGGAAGCATATCTCAATAAAATGCCCTCCTCAGTCGGGTTCTAATTATTTTAATTATAAAAATTTTTATTCTGTCGTCCTTCTCGCAGTCGTTGATGCACACAAAAGATTTATTATAATAGACGTTGGTTCAATGGGCCGATTTAGCGACGGAGGTATTTTTGCAGATAGTGCATTTGGCCACAAATTACAAAACGGGCAATTAAACTTGCCCAATCATAAACCTTTAACGCCTGATGGCGATCCAACACCTTTTGTGTTTATAGGTGATCAAGCATTCCCATTACAAAAACACTTTATGAGGCCGTACCCACGGAGTACATGTTTAGATAACAGAGCAAAAAACACCTTTAACTATCGTCTCAGTAGAGCACGAAATGTAGTAGAAAATGCGTTCGGCATATTAACAGCGCGCTTTCGTGTGTTTCGTCGACCATTTGAATGTCAATTGGAACTAGTGGACGTCATTACAAAGACTACCTGTGTCTTGCACAATTATTTAATGTCTTCAAGAACGACAACTAGTAACGCCAATACCGTCAATATTGAAGAACAGCAAACTTTAAGATCGGTACAATACGACAACTTACGAGCAACTAGAGAAGCATTTCGTGTCAGAGAGTTATTTTGTAATTATTTTAATAATGTAAATTAGATTAAACTTGAAATAAAAAATAAATAAACTCACCGTCTGGTATGTCTGGATTACTTATTTCCTCCACTATTTGTTTCCATACAACATCCTTTTTAATTAAATTGTGATAGTCCTTTAACTGTGTGTTCCATAACACAGGAAACTGTTTAACGACTTCGATAAATTGCTCCATATTCGCTACGAAACGACCGTGCGTCCGACAAAGGACACTGGACAGCACTGGCGAAGGATGTGCGAAGGGCGTGCGGGGAAGGCGGGAGGGAGATAGCTTAGCTCGCGTAGCTGCGCATCGGCATACACAACTAACTTAGCTTCGCATATTTTAGTTAGCTCACATAGCTTAGTTCACATAGTTTGCGGTTTGCACACAAGTATGGAAAACTGCGTCAGCTATGCGAGCTAAGCTAAACTAACTTAGCTTAGCTCTTGGTCTGCAACCCGCATAAGCCTAAAGGCAGAGAAAGAGGTTCCTTCAGAGTCTCGTTTGGTTCGAAAAATTTGTATAGCAGTCGCTTTCACTGAATTAACACGTTTTGGTTGACTAGCTGGTTAGACTCTGTTAATTTCGTTTATTGATTGACTAGTGAAAACGTACGACAACACCGCCAAAGCTAAATCCCGGAGTGTTGACGGTGCGAGAAGCCGAACCCGCATGCCTAGTGTGGGAGTTATGGACATAATCCCTTTCAATAGGAGAGGCCATGTCCAGCACTTGACTAATATTATCAGGTGGTGTTGTATGTTTTTTTTTATAAACCTTAGTTTCTTATTTCAGACTTTAATTCAGTTACCAAACATACTGAAAGAAGAGGAAGATGAAGCTTACAACAATGAAGCCATTCAAAGTGAGGATGATGATATAATCAACCGGCAACACAATGCTGCTGTGAGGACAATTGCTATTGGACATATTGTTGATAAAGTAGGTGCCGCCTTATGCAAGCCATACACATTACTTGGGCAAAAGTATATGTGACTGTATTGGTAGAAATAAGGCCGGTCATTTCAGACCTGACTATAAATCGAAGCAAATAAAAATACGAATTATGTAAAAATTACTACTACTAGAGTATTGAAATTATAACTAATAACTTTATTTGTTAAAGCCAGAATACTTAGTAAATTAATAATAATAAATATTGATAGCAATACGCCCTATCGGTTTTTGAATGCACTCTCATCCACATTGTGCATCTCTCGTCCCAATGTGAACCGTCTAAAACAAAACTATCATTAACAAAGCACGCGTTTGGTTGATTTTTGTTTAATGGAGCCAGTGTCCTAATCGATCGTAACCTAAAAGTATTAAAAAAATACCCAGAAAAATTCTCCAGCTTTAATAAAAAAAACGATTAATTGAACATGATATCCTTAATCAGAACTATCAATTAGGACAGGTAATTTCTAGACGCGACATTTTATGGTCAGGTCTCAGGTCACAGGTTGTATGAAACTGAAAAAACATTCTCACGGTCAAGTATACTTGCGCAAGTACATCGTAATGTATGACTGGCATTACTAAAGTAGTTTAATTTAGTACTTCCGCAGTAATTCTAACATATTATGAGAGGGTGGTAGTTCGTATCCTTTTCGGCCATTTTATCATTCATGATTATTGTCGATAATGTACGATTCACACCTACCGGCGCGCGTCGGAGAGCATCGAAGCGCATTTTAAAACATGCTAGCGGAAATTGAAACATCCACAAAAGTAGTTAAGTTCCATAATTGCATGCAATATCATATAGATCCGTATGTATCTATTTATTTCAGTGTTTGACAAAGCTCAAAGCTGCGTAAATTGCACGCAAAAAAGGAACTTATCTGCTTTGTGGATGTTTCAATTTTATTTAGCATGTTATAAAATATTCTCCGACGCGCGCCGATGAGGCCGCGGTTTCGAAGACTGCGGCGGCGGCACGGGGAGCGGCACGCCAACGCAATCGCAAATCTATGCATTGAAACGCGCTGTTCCTTACGCCGCCGCCCCGCGCCCGCTGCCTTCGTGTCCGCAGCCTCAGTGTGAATCGTGCATTAGTCCGTTGGTGGCCGCTAGGGGGCGCAATTTCCGTCCGCCGCCCCATGTACTAATTCTTAGTCTTGCAAGCCACTACTTGCCATTTTGGATTTCTCTCTAGCCTTTTTCCATGTTTTTTTTATTTTAATGTTAATAAGAGCCACGGCCCTCACTCGCAGTGTCCATTTCCATCAGAAAAACAAAAGTCATAATTGTTTTATTTCACACTAATTCCGCGCGCGGCTTTACTCGTGTAATATCGGAATAAAAAGTAGCCTTTCATGGTTGAATAAAAATGGATCAAACTTGGAATATACATATTTTGTGACTAAATATGTATATTCCAAGTTTCTTAATGTTGAATTGTTACAAAGATACACGAAATTTAAAATTTTTAATAGGCATTTTTGTAATTTTGGTTCCTACTTCAAAGTAACTAAGTCAACTAGAATTTAAAGTAATGTTATTGTTCTCTTTGTTGCAGATGTCAAGGCCAATGTTAGAGGCTTTGGTAGCACGGAACACACTCAACAGTATTCGCCTAAAAGCATTGAAAAAACAACACAAAGAAATGATGACCAAGTTATAAAGTATGTCTTATATCACAATATTTATTAACTGAGAAAAAAAACTACAAAGGAAATATTGTCATTAAAATTAAATAATTACCAAACAAAAATGACTATGATTTTAGGTTATCAAACAAATTACTGTGTATCACAGTAACTATTAAAAAAATACTTGTTGCTAATTTAAGTCGCTTTTATCAATCATTTCAAAACCATCAGATGAATCGACACTGGATACTCTTTTCCTTTTAATGTCGGTCTCAGATTGCATAATATTGGATACAGCATCTTTTATATTCCAAAGAGCATTATACGCACTGCTGGTCCAGGAACCGGTAGACTCGGCCACTTCCAGGGTTGATATGAGTGGTTCTTTTTGTTTGTCTGAAAATAATAATTAGATATAAAATTATCACCAAAACATTAGGGTTTGATAGTAGTAAATATTGTAAAATGGGATCTCATCAAATTCCTACTTCCTACTAATATTATAATTGCGAAAGTTTGTGAATATGGATGAATGTTTGTGACTCTTTCACGCAAAAACTACTGAACGGATTTGGATGAAACTTTGAATATACATAGTTTGTGACCTGGATTAACACATAGACGTTTTATCCATGTACCTATATTTTCAATAACCTATATTTTAAATACCTATATTTTCTGTCACTGGCTGTAGATGTTTTACATTATTGGCGAGTGGCCACGCGTCGCTAGATCAAAGTTATGTGGAAACACACGGTTAATTGGAATGGAAGCGGGAATGGTCAAGTTATGTGCTGTAGAGTGGCTGTATGTTGTGGATTAGAAGTATTTTCTATACAAACTATTTTCGATGTTTCACAAATGTTACTGGGCCTACAGGGATTTCCACTGGCAGGAAGGTATCACCATAAGCATCATCATCATCAGGGTATAGAAAAGTCCCCTACTGGACATAGGCCTTCCCTAATGAGCGCCATTATGCCCTGTCTTCAGCTATGTATAAGTGGGTACTTTATACATATACAGGGTTTAGCGTAAAATAACCATGTTCGGAAATAATTTTATGTGAAAGCATAGGTATACACGCAAACGAAGTTGCGGGCGGGTCAGCGAGTGTTTTTCTATGTATATGATAGAGGCGAAAGTTTTTAAAAAAAGATGTGAGATGTGAAATGTTTCTTCCTCCTACTGAATGGCTTGAACAGAAATTGCAAATATTCGTTCTAACCAAGTCAGTAAGAAGCCAGGAATAAAATTTAGACACAGAAAAATAGTGTAGACTCAAACTTTTCCGCATACTTTTGTGTTCAAGGTATAGGAAAATTTTGGAGGTAAACCACTGAAAAATCAATTTTTATTTTACATCACTCACAGCCTCATTTCACCCACTGCTGGGTATAGGTCTCCTTCAACTTGTGCACTTTTTACAATTTACTGAATGAACATCTTTCAAAAGGTAAAGGATGCTTTTAGGCTATTGCCATCACTTACCGTTGGATAATGACAAACAGTGACAGGGCTAACTTTGAGAAGCCTTCATAAGGGGTTTACTTTTTACATACTTATTATTAATCAACATTATAACATGTATTTAAAAAAATATTTTATTTATCAACAGACCTAAACAAAGCCGCGCCAAAGAAGCAAAAGGTCCGCATTTTGCAGCTATTTAAGTAGGGAGGCTAACCAACTAATGACCATGGTACACCAGTGTGCCGCGACACACTTTGTGGTACACTGGTTTAAGCTACTTTTCATTTAGGTACCATACAAGCGAAGCCGCGGATTGAAGCTATTTAAAATTTTAAATATAAATGGATAGTCCTATTAAAAAATTATAACACTTACCAAGTGGTATGTATTCATCTTCACTGGAGTCTGATGATTCCACATCCTTCTCAAGTGATTTAACTTTTTCCATGGAGAAATTTGTTACAAGAGAACTAGTTTCAGAACTATCACTGGCTTCTTCAATTGGTATATCATCTGGTTTCCAGTAATCTGAACAGTAATTATATTCAGTCAAATATTAATTATAATCAAGTTTTTATCCATGTGACCAAAAAAGTGGTAAATTAGCATGTAACCAAAGTATCAAATAAAAGTAGAAAAAGAAACCCTGTGGCATGGTTGGATGATACATCTGTTAACTCCAAGATATAAAATATTAATTATAAGTAACTTCTTACCTAAGGATTGATTTTCGTCTATAAACTGGTTTTTTTCAGGTTCAATAGATAAAAGTTTAATATCAACATCAGATGCTTCAGGAATAAGACCCTCATACTCTGTGTCAGATTCTGTAAGCAATTAAATATAATTTATTTATTCATTACAACCAAGTGTACACACAAGTATAATTAACTTGATGACCACAAGGCATGCATTTCATTAGTACTAACACAAAGAAGATCGGTCAGTTTCATACAACCTGTGACCTGAGACCTGACCATAAAATGTCGCGTCTAGAAATGACCTATGTCCTAATTGCTAGTTCTTATTGCAGGATATCATGTTCAATTAATCGTTTTTTTTTTATTAAAGCCGGAGAATTTTTCTGGGTATTTATTTTATACGTTTGGGTAATGATCGAATAGGACACTGGCGCCATTAAACAAAAACTAACCAAACGCGTGCTTTGTTAGTGGCAGTTTTGTTTTAGATGGTTGACATTGGGACAAGAGATGCACAATGTGGGTGAGAGTGCGTTCAATAATCATAATGCGTTATGATAGGGCGTATTGCGATCAATATTTATGATTAATTTACTAAGTCAATTAATAAATAAAGAATTATATTATAGGCTTTAATAAAGTTATTAGTTATAATTTCAATAAGATAAGATAAGATAAGATATTTATTTGCTGTGAACATGGTAAGTGTACATACAATATACAATTTTGCATAATACAGATGTTTACAAAAAATCAGGTCTCTTCACATTCAGTCATTTATGTCTGTATGACGTACAAATAATTTAAATTTGACTAAAATAAACAAATGTTTAAATTAAAAAAAAAAAAAAATGTCGAGAAAGTATCTATGAAAAATAAATAAGTCAAAATTTACATGTCAAAATACTCATTAATGGAATAGAAACTGTTAACTGTTAGCCAGTCTTTTAAAGCCTTATAGAAAAAGTTACCTTGTTTTTCTAGTATTGCTTTCGGCAAGTGATTATAAATTTTACATGACATGAAAACGCAGTTCCGTTTATAAAGTTCTAATTTAGGTTTAGGCATCACTAAGGGTTTATGCGTAATCTTCCGTTTATTAGTATTGTCTTGATGTTCAAAAAGGTCATAGTGTTTCTTTACAAATACAGCTACTTCAAAAATATATAATGAAGGAAGAGTCAAGATTTTGTACTCTTTAAAAATAGGTCTACAGGATTCAATCTGTTCCATATTAAATATTGCTCTTATGCATTTCTTTTGTGCAACAAAAGCTTTTTGTAATTCAGTTGAGTTGCCCCAAAGCACCAAACCATACCTGAGAACAGATCCTATGTAGCTATGATACACTACTAACGCTGTTTTTAATGACGTGACTTTCTTAATGGCCCTAAGAGCATAAACGAATTTATTTACTTTTGCGCACACCAAGTTAATTTGGTGCTTCCAGTTCATATGTTGGTCAATCTGTACACCTAAAAAATTTATATTTTGAGATTGATCAATTACCTCATTATTATGTTTTATATTTAAATTTTGTCCTTGTCTTTGAATTGTCCTAAATTGTACGAATTTTGTTTTATTTGTGTTTATCTTTAAGTTATTCATGTCAAGCCATGTTATGATATTCCATAATGCTCTATTAATTTCACATTCTAATGAAGAAGTGTCCTTGCTATCCACAATTATTGTTGTATCGTCAGCAAATAATATACAATCATGATTAATTGCACATGGTAAGTCATTAATATAAACTAAAAATAACAATGGACCCAGTATACTCCCTTGAGGGACCCCGTACCTATTTATTTTCACATCGGAGTCATAATCTTCAATTGTGTTTGTAATTTCAGAAAACTTCCTAATTCTCGTTAACTGTTTACGATTCTTCAAATAACTCTCTATCCAGTTGTATGCTGGTCCACGAATTCCATACTTTTCTAGCTTATGTAGCAGAATATTGTGCTTAACAAAGTCAAAAGCTTTACTCATGTCTAAAAATAGAGCTACAGTTGGAATTTTATTGTTTAAATTATTTAATATTTTCCGTAATAGCTTATACATAGCTAACAAAGTCGAATTGTTTTTCCTAAATCCATGTTGTTGAGATATGAGTATATTGTTCTTATCTAGGAAAATCTGCAGTCTTTTGTAATAAATCTTTTCAAATAATTTTGATAAAATTGGTATCAACGTAACTGGTCGATAATTATTGTGGTCGGTCTTATTGCCTTTCTTATGTAGTGGCTTAACTATTGAAAATTTCAACCTTTCTGGAAATACTCCTTGCTCCAGGGATAGATTGATTATATAAGCCAAAGGTTTTGAAATATAATAAGCCACTTGTTTAATCATTTTGGTACTGATAATATCATAGCCTACCGCGCTCGTGTTTCGAAGAGATTTTATGACTTTAAAAACCTCTTCCTCATCTGTAGGCTCGATAAAAATACTATTTGAATGAGTAATTACATTTGATAGCGAGTTATTATTTTTAAAGGAAATATCAATATTTGTCGAATTAATAAAATAATCATTAAATGAGTTAGCTATTCCTTTACCCTCACTAATACTAATTCCGTTATCTATAATTTCTAAAATGTCATGTCTTTTATTCAATTTGTTGATTTTGTTATTAATAATATTCCAAGTCGCCTTACATTTGTTTTCAGAATTATATATGTATTTATTATTATAAGATTTTTGCACATATTTAATGCAGTTTTTTAATATTCTTGAATAACTATGAAAAGTTTCTCTGTTCTTGTTATTTTTATTTTTATAATATTTGTATCTAAGGTATCTCTTATTCTTACAACTTCTTTTAATACCCTTAGAAATCCATTGTGATTTATTCTCCATCTTTTTCAATTTTACTTTCGTTTTTGGAAAACATAATCCACTAAAAAGGAGTAGTAGGTCATGAAGCGCATTAAAAGCTATTTCTGAATTAGTGTGTTCATATACTTCTGAAAAAGTAAGCGACTTGAAGCAATCAACAAACTTTACTAAATTATCCTCCCCATAATCGATCTTATAAGCGAAATATTGTTTATTTACAGTATGTTTACCTAATGCAATTTCAAACTCTAAAATCTGCCCCATTTCATGATCAGAGAGACCTAATAACTGATTATGGCCTTTTGCCTTTTTCATATTGCTTAAACAATTATCAATGCATCTATTTTGCCTTGTAGGGGTTTTAATATGAGATACCATGTTATTTTGTTGTAAAATTTTATCAAGTTTATTCTTAAATATATTATCTTTTATAAATTCTATGTTGAAATCCCCACATATTATGATATTTTTGTATTTTTTTGTTGATTTCTGTAATTTATGTAGTAATATTTCAAATTTCTCAAAAAATAAACCTATGTCTGAATTCGGGGTCCTATAAAAGCAAATTACTACTGTGTGTATGTATTTTATCCATATACCACATATTTCAAAATCATTTGTTTGTGCCATATCATTTACAAAATCCAGATTTTCAAATTCTATTTCATTTTTACAAAAGATAGCAGTACCACCCCTTCTTTTTTCATTTCGTGGGAAGTTTGCTGCTAAATTATAGTTTTTCAAGTTTATTAGTTTATGCTCATCGTAAGATAAAAATGTCTCGCTTAAGCAAATTATATCTATGGGGCTTTCACTGTCTTTAAGAGATAGAAGAGCAATTTCAAGTTCGTCCATCTTACTAAATATACCAGCAATGTTTTGATGCAGAATTTTAATTTTTTTAGCAATTTTATTTGGTCTGCCTTTAGTTTTAGAAGTCACGAAAAAAACCTTGATCCTTTTCATCAAAATAGTCTTCAATTTCGCAAATATACGCTTTCACATCAAGTAAAATAGTTCTTATGCCATTATTATTAACATTATATGACTGTTTATTAAACATTCTATATGAATAAGTCAAGTTCTCATTAGAGTCTACTAAAAATGCATGCTTGTGAGTCGCTATGTCAAGGTACAATAAATTATTGAATATTTCAATTCTATGGTTAAATGAATCCACATTAGGTCCGTATTTGTAAGTTGGCAAACACAATATAACATTGGTGTTAGATATGGTTTTTAACTCATTTCTTATAAAAGTTATTAAAGAGTAACAGTCTTTTGTTCCAGTAAAATCCTTTTCTCCTATCAAAATAATACAATAATCGTTAAATGTAAAGTTTTGCAATTTTCCATTCAAATTAACTAAAAGATTTTTAATGTCACATCCTGGATAACAGTAGTGGCAGATAGTATCACTGTCCATAACATTAACGGCGGTATTTATAATTTTATTTTTCTGATCGCTGCTTACTATACATATATTTCTCATTTTCATCGTCATCTTCTTTCTATACGTTGTTGGAATCTCATCCCTGTCTGAGTGACTTTTGCTAGTTTGCGCTGCTACACTGAATTTTGTGGATGGTGTCGTCTGTGTTTCAATTTCTCTGGTCTGTATTACTTCCGACTCATCAATACTTTTATTTTCTTCTGTATTATATAATAAAGTTTTCGAACATCCTTTATCTTTTTTATTTCGTTTAGTTTTCAAGTTTTAGTTTTTTTTTCGTTTTTTTTTAATACTCCATTATCAAGAATATTTTTACATAATTCGCATTTTTAGTCGCTTCCATTTATGGTCAGGTCTGAAATGACCGGCCTTCTTTCATAGGTTAGTCTCGACTCAATTACAGGCACAAATCAAATTTTAATAAAACAACATTGCTCTAACTCTATAAATCAATACCTACAAAATGAGGATATTAAATTAATTTGAAAACAATATTTGTAATATTGGAATTGTCAAGCTCGGGACAAAGCGCAATGGCGCTCATTAGGGCAGGCCTATGTCCAGCAGTGGACTGCTATGGGCTGATAATGATGGTGATGATGATTTGAAATATTGTTTTTTATGTTATAGTGTAATAACATTTAAAATATAAGTGACTTGCTCAGGTGGTTCTCGTCTTATATTGACCTGAGATCTCAGGCAGTGGTTATAATACAATATTTCCGGCTGGGTCGTAATCCCCAGTGGTGTTCCGCAAGGATCATTGCTTGGGCCCTTGCTTTTTGTCAACGATATATCTAAATGTTTTCTAAATTCTAAGCTGTTATGCTTTGCTGATGATATGAAAATTTTTGCTAACATAAAAATATTTGATGATCTCATTTCTAATATAGTCGCTAAAGCAACCAAGGCATTAGGTTTCATAATGAGGAGCTCTATTCATTTCAAAAAGGCTAAAACCTTATAAATTCTCTATTGCACTTTTGTTCGGAGTATATTAGAGTATGCATCTCCAGTATGGAACCCGAGATACAACAAGTACATCATGCGAATCGAGCGCATACAAATAAAACCTTGTTGTTACCTACCTTGTGTGTTAAATGTTTTTATTGGTTGCAAATAAACAATTTGATTTGATTTAAAATTTATTAGGTTTCTCTGTTTTCGTTTACCTTACAAATCAGAGTACTACTTAAGGCTCTGTAGACAATTCCATCTGTTACCTCTCAACTTACGTGATATTTGTGACACTACATTCTTGCTTAAAATAATATCAAACGAAATCGACTGTCCAGATCTTCTTAATAAAATTAATTTAAATGTCCCGCACAAGTTCACTCGATTTAACCCACCCATTAATATTTCATGTGTTAAAACCAACTATAGACAAAACTCATTCTTATACCAAGCAAGCAAGAAGTTCAACAATATTTGTAAAGATAATAACTCCATTGATTGATTCTGCACAAGCATAAACTCGGCGCGCCGGTTGCTGAGTGGCGATTTCTTTTACGAGCATGCATGAGCAGATACTTAGGTAATTATTATTGTTTACCCCTCAATTGTGTTTTTGTATAAACACTATTGAGACCGTTGTTGTCGATTTAGTTCTAGTTTTATTTCTCTCTTGTCATAATATGTTTCAATATAATGATGTATTTTTACTGTAGGTGTCATATAACTTAACAGTTATAAATCACTCCATGAATGCTTATGCTTTAGTTAGTTATAATCCGTTGCCATATGTGAGGACCTATAATTGGCTTTATGTTATTATTTTAAGATTTCCATTAATGTTAAATTAGCTGTTGGTCTTCCAATAAATATATAAATAATAAATAAAATATAAATATAAAACTTACCAATATCTTGTACGATGTTTGAGAAAATTCTCTTCACTGGAGGAACAACTTTATAGCAAACGCATATGAACATAAAGCTGATGTAAATTAATATGTATCCATTGAAACACTTCCCTAAGAAAAGTATTGACCCCAATACTATATTCATTATTATAAAAGCCTGAAAATAAAACATTAATTTTGAGTTCACAGTACATCATTAAAAAAAAATTAGGTGGGAATGTCTCAATTAGATTACGTTATGGCTAAACTACTAAAATTGGTAATGACAATTAATGAGAAACCTTGACACCTACATACCTACTCTGTACTTTAACTGCTCGTATGCTGAAGTTTTTACATGGAAAGATCACATCAATGATCTTCTATTAACATAATATCTAGTTAAACCATCCAAAGTGAGCCACCTCACGTACCTTGGTTTGCAAACACTACATCAAAACAAAAAAACATTGTAAGAGCCCATAGACTGCACTCTGGGCATATTAAACATAGGTATAATAAAACAAGAGCCTGAACTAGGTAATCCTGTGTAATATGCCTTTGAGACAATTCATGATTATGATTACATGAATAAATACACCCAAAGGTGAGACATGTGGTGTAAAGAAGGATGTATATCACCTCTTAATGGAATGTTCCTGAAGATCATCTATGAGGGAAGAGTTAGGCAGAGCACTTAATATTTATTGGATGGAAGTAGGTCTGTTCCAGAGTGTTTTAGCTGCCCCTACTTCAGAGGCAGCTAACATGTTCTATCACTCCATATATGGGGTGGTTAACATAATATTTTAACATATAGGTACATATAATGAACTCTATGATAGATATAACAGATAATGAACAGGGACTGACCTGGTTGGAAACCAACAAAAGTTCCAAATAAAAAAATAGATGAAAAAAAAAGTTCAAGAGACCTGGCTGCAGTCAGAAGCTAGTGACTAAATCAATTATAATTTTGCTCAACTACAAGGCACATGCAGTGTCAACTTTAGAATGAAAAAACTCAAGGTGACTTACTCTACTGACTCAAAGGTCTAATGGAGAGATTCGCACACAAAGACCGAGAGACTACTCACCTGACCAATCTCTCTACCTACCTATGACATAAAAAAAAACCAGAAGATCTCTAAGAAGCAGAAGAGGGTAGATAATTGAAAAGGGGAAAAAATGCATGATGTTTATACATACTTTGGTATGATTGGTTTCTCTTATGAAAATAAAGTCGTGCCATCTCCTATGAATCCAACCACATAATTTACCAACTTCAAGGGTTAACTGGGTAGAATCAGCTTGAGCTAATCTTTTGAGACAAGTGGTTCTATGTTTGTATCGCAGCCATGCTTCAAATGCATCCATGGATAGCGCAGTTATAGTAAGGCTTAAAATGAGTTGTAAAAAACCGACTTGTCTGTAGACACATATGCTGAAAAAGAAAACAGCTTGGTTTAAACTAGGCATACACATTTTTTGAAGTATGTAAGTTACAGAACAGTCGAGAGTTTATTGCAGGATTTATGAACATGGTACGTTAATACTTACAATAATATTATTTGCCATGACAAAATAAACGTTATAGAAATCCACGTTGTTTTCCAGAACAGAACTTCCTCTAATAATCCAATAAATATTGCCAAAAGAAGAGATCTTTGATTGTTTACGTTCTCGCTTGGTGTAATTTGACTCCATCTCAACCTTTGTCGTAAAGTGGCAAACATGCTTCCAATTATTATTTCTTTTTGGATTTGAATTTTTTAAATCTTCTAGATGTCTAAAGTTTCGCCAGATTTTGCTTCGAATATTTAGAAAACAAGTCAAGTCAAACAACCATGACAAAAAACAAACAAATTATCCATCCTTGTAGTCTGTGCAAAAAGTAACAATGAATGCTAAGTAAAATGAAAAAAATAACTGGGGATGTCGAAGGCTATTTCGCCAAAATATTCGGTACTGGCCAAATAAAATAATTCCATGGTACTAGCTGTTAGAGCTGTCTAAATAAGTACAGTATAGTACTAACGTATAAGATAATCCTTACATCCTAGACAGAGAAAGCAATAGACGACGAGATATCTTCATCGCATTCTTTCAAGAAAGAGAACTACATATGCGTGCTTCATGCAAATAAGGGTTTGCTGTCCCTTATCGCGTGCTGGTTTTTTCGTTGTTTACCGCAACATTGCGCTAAACAAACTTTGGCAGCTAGCAGCAGTTTTCGAAGATTTTGTGAAAAACTTGCTTGAAACTAAATTATTACCTGGAAAAATTATGTTTAATCTATTGTAAATCAATAATAACAAATTAATCTTATGGATTTCTCTATCAAAACGGATCGGTGTAGTGTATTTTGGTGCAAAAGTGGCAGTGATCAAAACATTCCGGATTTGTCTTTTCATTCGTAAGTATCGTACTTTTGACGAGGTATTTATTCAAAAATGGATTGTTAACTAGACTTCCACAATATATAACAACATTTAGAGCAGAAATCTGTAAGAAAATAAGCCAAAAAGTGAAATTCAATTTTGTTTTGTTTTGTTTGGTGTTGCCGGCATTTGAAATGAATTTTCCCCACTGCACATAAATTTTTGGCTCAACTTTCATTTATTTGTAGTGAGCTAGGCGGCTGGAACTTTTGTCACAGATAGGTCTATATCTAGGAAGCCTAAATCTAAAATGGCGTAGTGCGGAAACAAATAGTTTTTAAGATATGATTATTTGAAAATTCAAATTTTTCATCACTGAATAGCGAAAACATGGTCTTCTTCTTTTTATTTATGGCCACTGTGGTATTTTTTGGTAATTGGACATTGACAATGATATTTCTCGTTGTTTTCCCGGAATAGACAGTCGGTTATTAGTCGGTTATTAGTTTACAACCACCTGGAAATCCTTTCCACAGCAGTAGGTTCTAGGACACCCCAACTTGAGTAGCAAAGGTTCTAGATATATCACAGAACTGACGCAGATCACCCCGATGCCACGTAGTCTTGTAGTCCCTATGCGTAGATTGTATATAAAAAGTGTGGAACCAGAAGTTCGCGTGGAAGATCCTGAGTGGAGCTAGCGCGCGAGGACGAGTGGACGAAGTGACACTCAGGGTCGACGAGGTCAAATACCCGAATCAAATATCCATTTTTATGATTTGAAACTGTTTTTAAACTGATCATAGGTCATAGGTCCCCCTCCCGGTAGTGTGTTTTGGCGTATATTGTTTAATTTTTTTTCTCTCGTTTACCTCTAAACTTAATTAATGTTTTCTCGGAAACTGTGAGTTTCCCCCTTTTAGAGGGAGGGTCCTCACTCCCTCCCTGCCCTTCCCCACCCTATAAGCTCATTACATATAAAGGAAAGTCGTTTCATTTTTTATTAGAACTTTAAATAATATAATTTTCTCTAAAAAACTTTAATCTATTTTGGTACTGATTTTATCGTTTAAGAGCCATGTGCTATATATTTGGTCAACCTTGACAAACAGAGGTTTTAATGAATGTATAGGAAAAACGACCACGAAAACCAAAGAATTCATTATTTTTATATATATTGTGCTATTAAATGTTAGGTTATTGTTATTATTATTATTATAATACCTAAAATGATAGAATTCGTTCATTTTTGTTTTGGTTTAAAACTGTTTTTTTTATTTCAGACTAGAGAACCAGAGGCTACGTTAAATCAACAGATCATTCAGATTTAAAACGGATTCGGGATTCGTCAGTCACAACTCACAGTATTTTTTGACAATACACCTATAGGCCCCCAATTATTTAAATCTGCCACAGTAAGTGAGTATCAAAAAGCCTAAGCTATATTTTATCAAAACCGGGTAAGCGAAACCCAAGATACTACTTGCCTTCTCCGAAGTACCCGCAAATTTAATTAGCTAGTTGTGGGTTCAATTCCCAATGCAGGGCAAGTGTTTGCATGTCCTGTTTGGGGCTACATGATGTTGTGTGATAAGGTCCCGCATTATTTATTTCCAATGGACTTTGGCTGACAGAAAGAAATACTTTAATGTTAGCTCCAGTTTTCAAAAAGTTTTCACTAAGATTTTATACTAGCTTCTGCCCGCGGCTTCGCACGCATGGTACCTGGATAAAAAATAGCCTATAATGTTATTCTTGGTGTGGCTCTACATAATGTGCAATGACAATTTGTTATATAGGTACACCTAGTTAACTACCTACAAAGCCTCGGTCTGCCTACTATATAACCATATTGCTAAATTTATCCTTAGACAGGGTTTATGTGAGATACCTTACCTATAACCTGTAACATAATGCAATTTAACACCATGTAATTTACTTCGGTGATTTTCGCAGATCATCTTGGTTAAGCAACACTCCGCCCGTACACTACTTATATGGGTGATCTGGATGGCATTTAGATCTGAGCGCTTCCGCCCTTCGGAAGGTACGTTAAGATGTTCTTCCCGGCTTTTTCAGTTGTTAGCCATGTCGGAGGCCTTCGGGTGGCCTAAAAATTCCGACATCAGATTTGGCCACTACTTCATACGAAGAAGAAGACCAATATGTGCCATGCCTCAATTCATATGTTTCATCATCATCATCATCATCAGCAGCATTAATAGCTTGTTATATTTCCCAGCCAGAACGATGAACACCTTGTAAAAGCAATAAATTTATTGTATTGTATTGTATTTGTATCTAAATTTTGCGTGAGGGAGAAATAAACAGTACTCAATACGTTTCACCTTTATTATATTAGTAGGATTGCTAGCCTTTTATGTACGTATTTTCTACAGATTACATTTGTTATATTTAAATACCGAAATTAATTTTTGATTACTGTTTTTAGGGTAAATCACCATCATACACACCACAAAGGCTGCGGAAAAAATTTGCGTTGGACTGCTAAGCTATTAGAAGATACGCGAAAAACTGCGAGCTCTTGGGGAAAAAAGTTGGCATTTAATAAAAAAAGTAGCGAATTTACACAATATGATTGCAGAATCGAAAGCGTAATTTTCTAAATGTTGAATTTTTGGAGAAATAAAAATATATTTCCTATAATTCTATTCTTTTTTGCATGTAGGAATTTTGAAAGCTTATACAAGAAACATAAAGACATGCGTGAACGACAACTTAGGATACAAATAAATAATAGGATATTTTTGCCGTTCTGTAAAAAATCAATGCAAAACATATCTTTATTCATGTCCGTTAAAATATTCAATAGTCTCCCCCGAAGACATGAAAGATTTGACACTTAGCCTTATTAAAATAAGACTTCACAAATGGCTTGTAGATAAATGCTTTTATACGATCAAACGAATTTATTAAAACTTCAACTATTTTTATTTCTTCTTCTGAATGGTTAGTTTTCATTTTGACATATATTTATTAAGTAATCTTGATTGTCAACTTAATTATTGTTAATTAAAATTAACCGATATTAATGATAATTAATGACATATTTACATATAACAATTTAATATTTGCACGCTTAAGTATAAGTATGCGATCCACATAGCCTTTAAGATCCTTTCCTTTGTAATTACCATACTTTTATGCAAATAAATATTATTTGATTTGATTTGATTTGAAAATTATATAGGTGCATTCAATCAAATTTGCTAAACATCCTTCCTTCCCTAACATATTATCAAAAGTCATTAAAACTTGTTAGTGAAGGTAGATTATAAATGAAAAAAATTTCGTCATGCAATTAATCTATTAATTAATACTTTACCTGCAGTATTAATTGATAGATTAATACTTTACCTGCATGACATTAATTTTTTGTTAGATTTATATTTTACCCATTATCATCATCAGCCTATAGCAGTCCACTGCTGGACATAGGCCTCCCCTAATGAGCGCCTGAGTCCCTGTCCTGAGCTCAATGCATCCAGCTTCTACAAGCAGCATTTCGCAGATCGTTACTACCTGGCCGGAGGGCGTATTATCAGTATATTTTACCCAAATCTATGGAAATTTTAATTATCTGGCAACCCTGCAGTTGAAATGAGAAAGACTCGGGTGGCCACGCTTTATATATATCTATAGGTACTTAATCTATGGCTTACATAGTACATACCTAAGTAAGGCCGCGGTCTCGAAGTCCAGCCATTTCGGCGGCGGCGGCGGCGGCGTAGCGCGGGGATCGGCGCGGCAACGCCGGTCTTGAAGCCAGCGGGCAGATTGCGCGGCGGTAGAGCGGCGAAGTGTTGTTTTATTGCAGACGCGCGGGCACCGCTACACTGAGGCGCATCGCTCGTACGCCGCTCCCCGCGCCACTGCCTTCGTGACCACTTCCATATAAATGTATGCATTGAAACGCGCCGTTCCTCGTGCCGCCGCCGCCGCCGCCGCCGCCCACGCCCGCTGACTTCGTGTCCGTAGCCGTAGTAGTCCGTTAGCACAGAATACCAACAGAATTCAAACTCATGGATGGATTTCACTTTTCATAACTTCGCTCGGCGGTGGCGCTAGGGTTGTCAGCGTTGGGGCGACTGAGGAAGCTACCCCAAACTCACGATACAGCCCGCATTGTAAAAAAAACTTATTCTTCAATATTAAAACCAAACAATAAACATACCATTTCTATATAAAAAAAAACTGAACAAAATATATAAAATTTTACATTTAACAATCTCCACTATCGAAAATTCCTAATAACTTCTAATCATATTACCCTATTTACATAATTTCTTTTGCCCTATCCATTTTAGATCTAAACGTGTCAAATGACACTAAAAACAATACAATATCTAGACGAACAAAAAATCATGTTTTCAAATTACGTAATATTCGGTGGCGTGAATTGACCTTACATAAAATTAGTTACTTCGTATAAAGTGACCCAAAATAGGAAACTATTATATGAATCGAGCTTAGACAGCCACCTTACAACATATTTTCCGTTAAAATGAACCATCGAATACAAGCAAATACCTACATAGTACATACGTACTTCTCTCTCTGAAACTGCTGGCTTAAAAAACGACATTTCACCGTTTAATGTTGAATTTGAACAACCGACCACTGAAAAAAAAGGTTTTATTAACTGAATAAAACCTTTTTTATGTTGCTCCATTTCTACACAAAAAGTTCACAGCGCGTGTCTCAAGCAGGTGATACTCGCGCTCACAGCACACTATTACTCCTATATCTCGCGCTTGGACTGGTCCGAGCTGTTCCGAGATATCGTGTCCGTGAGCGGTGTCTATGTATGCGTTGCTCGAGCGCACTTTGTATATAGATTGTCTTCTGTACCTATCTCTAATTGTCTATCTGAAACAGAAAAAATCTCCTACTCTTTGGCACATACACTCCCTTAATTTTTTATAACCATTTGTAATTTTATAACGGCTCGATAAAGTAAGCTTGTCCTTGTCATTTATATTTATATGTAAATAAAATAAAGAGGTGACATAGAGGGGGGTCTTCGGTGTGTCTTTAATGATTTTTTATTGTATTTCTTTAGTAAAAACCCTATAATAGTATACCTTTTGTATTCTATTATCACATTCAGGCATACATAGTATCAATTCAAGGTACATAAAGTCTGTCGTATCCATTTATACGACATTATCTATGTTGGACCGTGCGTCTTCCGGTTGTTGTCGGATCAGGCTATCGGAAGAAAAAAAAACGAACTTGTATTTTTTTTTTATGTGTGCATTTTGTCTGTTGGTTTGGCTATTTCGACGTAGTATTGTTGTATTGTACGTCGATGTTGTTTATTTCATTGTTGGATTATCTTGTAAATTTCTTCCAATTTACCTGATATAATTAGACTGCAGCGTGTATTACTTTATATATTGGAATCTACATGAATTTATGGAAACAACTATGTCCACAAATACACAAGAAAAGTCTAAAGATGGTGCTCGAACTTACAAGTGCTACGAATACTCGACCAAAATATCATTGAATTTACATAATTTGAAAAGGGATGAAAGATTTTGTGATATAGATCTGATATCTGGATCAACAACCATCAGGGTATGCATCCTGGCTCAACGTCCTATCAATAAACAGATCTGATTTGCACATAAACCTTCTGTTTTCAGTTCATTTTCAGTTCAAAATAATTTTATTGCGAAAGTTTTTCTGCTTGTATGTAGTGTTCTGGGTGTATGTTTTAAAATAATCTTTTATGCTGAAAAAAATTCACATACGGCTTGAAACTTGAGGTCCCGGACAAGTATATCTTAGCTGTTAGTGTAATGTGGTGATTTTATGCCATTTCAGGCACACAAAGTTGTACTTGCAGCAAGTTCAGAATATTTTGACGCTATGTTCAGTGTGGGATTGGAAGAAAGTCATAAAAGCCATGTAGCATTGCCTAGCGTTCCACCTGATATTCTGGCTAAGATTATAGATTTTATATATACAGGTAAAGAAATTTAGTTTTAGTATAAAAAAATAGTTGGTTCCTTGTGCCATGCGTACATCAAAGATAATCAGTAGTATGTAGCCCTGTATAGTATGAAGCCCATAAATAAATTGTTATGGATAAGCTTTTTTCAATTAAAACTATTATATTTGAAACCAATCTTAATTCTGATTGCATGTGCAAGTATAAATGTTGTGACACTTTAAGAACATACAAATTTAATTATACATATATTTATAGCCTTCTATTTAACTTGACAATTTTTTATATAAAACTTTTTGAAACCGTTAACGTTACGTTTGAACCGTGAATACATTATTTTCCAAAATTTTCAGGTGAAATAGTAATAGACAAAGGATCAGTACAACATTTACTTATTGCTGCTGACATGCTGCAACTAAGGGAATTGGTGACTGGTTGCGGTGAATTTTTGAGAAGGGAACTGCATCCATCTAATGCCCTTGGTATTTTTAGGTATAATAATAACATAATTACTCTACTTTTACTGTTTTGAGTATAATATTGTGCCTATAAGAGCGCAGCTCTCAAATTAATGATGATAATGTTGAAACGCTGAAAAAAATATTTTTTGCAGTCTAATGCCAATCCTAAGCATTTTAACAGCCAAAATATTAATAAAATGAAGCTGTGAACCGCGCATAATTACATTTCAAAACATGACCCCTCAAAATAAAACCTATTAACTTTAATCAAATAAATGCAGTGCACTACAATTGCACCTCAACAATCAGCATAAAGAAATAATCAAATCTCATTTTTTTTAGATTTTCTGAAGCACACAACTGTATAGAACTTGCAAATGAGGCATTGGAACATGCTCAAGCAAACTGGAATATAGTTGCGAATGGTGATGAGCTACTTGAGTTGCCATTACAGCAACTAGTCACCCTCCTATCATCTGAACAACTAAAAGTTGATAGTGAATCTCAGGTAGGTAACACAATATAGTGCTAGTTTTTGCTACTCCATCTACAAAATCATCCATATGGAGTGTTTTGTATGTATGTATTTACAAAAAAAGTATTTATGTAGTATATGAGTCATGTGTTTCCCATAATACAAATTCTGCTTAGTTTGGGGCCATATGATGCTGTTATTATTAACCCTTCATCAACAAGAAAAGAACTGATGCATCTTCAAACAGCTGAACATATTTTCTTGGATCATAGCTAAGAACACTCTTGATTAAGTCACCTTTTATACAAAGTATCAAAATTGGTTAAATCAGTTTGGGAACTACAATCCCTACATCAAACTTTAACACCCCTCTTTGTGTGAGAGATTAAAAATATTTGTAAATACATAATCAATTTTAAATTGTGTTTAAAACTTTGCAATGAATCAAAATATTTTAACAGGTGTTATACCCAGCTTTGAGATGGCTAGAACACGACTCTGTTGGACGAAGACGGCATTGTTTCGAAGTTCTAAGTCACGTCAGACTACCTTTGATATCGCCAGAAGTTCTCGATGAAGCTATTAAAAATGTGCAAGATCCATCAATAGCAGTAGCTTTAAAAACAGTCAGGATAGATATGGTAAATTTACTCAATTACTTACACCACACAACCTAATGAGATTCTTTATTAAATGTGTAGGTTTGAGTGCTTTTATGTTTGTTCCCACTCAACTTGTTACAACATCAACAACAACAATACCAGCCTTTTCAGTCCACTGCTGGACATAGGCCTCCCTTTAAGAAGGGGGATATTCCCAAAATCCTCACACTGGGCATGCAGGTTGGGGATCGTAGGGCACAGCTTTTCGCACCACCGTCGCTGCTGCCCGTCGGCGTCCAGGGGATTTATCTGTGCCAGTGTATGGTTGCGCTATGCTGCAATTAACCAAATTTTACAGTAGGGTGCACCACCGGTAGGTAAGGTTGGCTTGGGTTTGGGAGGTTGGACACCTTACATCCCCAACGCTTAAGTACTCTAGTTCTTTTTTTTTTTATCTCGTAGAGCCTGATCGGATTTGAATAAATGATCTTGAAAAATATATAGTCCTACTTTTTATCCTGATACTGCGTTTTTAGGTATTTGAAAAACAAACTTAATTTTGCAGAAATCTGGTCGCGGAGCGTTGGTTCCTTTGGGGGCGGAACCGAGAGCGCGCGCGCGCCGTTACCTTCTTGTGGTAGGGGGTTCATGCCGCGATACTGCCGCGACTCATCCCCCACTTATAACTGACAATATACTCTCAACGGTGCTCAAATACGATCTTCTAAAGAGGTGAGTTATGAGCATGGCAATGAAACATCAAGCAAAGAACTTACGAAATGGTAAATATTATGTATTGGGAATAGGTATTTTCTGTCAAACAATCTTAATCACGCAATTGTTCTCAATACTCACAATTGCTTCTATTGATCTTATTATGATTTCATTTAAATTTGCAGAGAATGGGAGGATCTCTCGCCTATGGGCATAGCGCGAATCCAGCCAGGCGTTGCGACGTTGGGCGGCCGAGTTTACGTCGTGGGCGGAGAGCAAGGCAGCCAGATACTAGCCAACGGAGAGGTTTATGACCCTCAGGTAAACCCACAGGCAATGTCGTTTTAGTAACAACTAAAGACAATGTAATGTTTACACCTAACATATCTGCATAATCTTTACATAGTATTAATCGTCTTTGACGAAAGTAAATTATTATAGTACTAGCTTTCGCCCGCGGCTTCGCTCGTGTAGTACCGGGATAAAAAGTAGCCTGTGTTAATCCAGGTCACAAAGTATAGATATACCAAATTAGAGATAGTAAAAAAATCGAAATAATCAAAAATAGATATACCATTTCATCGAAATCCGTTCAGTAGTTTTTGCGTGAAAGAGTAACAAACATTCATTCATTCATCCATACATCCATACCTACAAACTTTCGCATTTATAATATTAGTAGGAAGTAGGTTAGGATAGGATAGTAGGATAGGAAGTAGGAGGATAGTACGATGAAGCGCATGGGCCGAGTTCAGTTACGTCTAAGTTGGACTTACTCGATCTCACTATTATTATTTATTTATTCATTAACAATCAGTCACAATCGTATTTGAATAAAATCTAAAACACACCAAAATTCATTAAAATATTAAATTAAAAATCTAAATTCTATTAATTGTGTTGCGGCATGCTGTATGTTATTGAGGTTGATTTAGCAGTTTGTAAGTTTCTTTTGCGGACTGTGACTAGTGAATATTCTTTTTCGTGTGGTCAGTCGGAGTGTTTAGGCCAGCTGAAGGCGTCCTACATGGCTTAACTACTGAAAAAGCCGGGACGGGGCTGCAGTCTCGACTTTAGTTAGCGACCGATTTGGTCGGTTAGTCTTAACGATCGCTCAGTTACGATCGTCTCCACAATCGGAATTATCGAACCCCTGGACTGAATTTTTTATCCTATCTAATGAATGACGTCAGTAATGTACAAGTCAAGTTACTACATAATACTTTTCTTCTTTTTCCAGACGGATAAATGGACAAACATATCACCCATGAAGGAGGCCCGTTGCGAGTTCGGTATAACGGCATGGAACGGGAATCTGTACGCGTTTGGCGGCTGGGTCGGCTCCGACATGGGAGCCTCCGTGGAAGTCTACGACCCGTTCATGAATGAGTGGACGGTGTGTGGAAGAATGCCCGAACCTAGATTTGGGATGGGCGTCGTCAATTTCGAAGGTAGATATAAGTAAATACAGTGTTTTAGGGTTCCGCGGTACTAAACAGAACAGGACACTATTTCTAAGTCATTCTATTTATCCGTAAGATATCATTAAAACCATTTGACGTGATATGATTGACGAGGAGCTGGGCGGAGTGGGCTGTGAGTTGGCCAATCAAAATGCTCGAAATGCTCGCTCACGTGACGCAGTGAAGATTTCGAGCAATGTGATTGACTACTCGCAGCCCACTCCGCTCCGTTCCGCCCTGTTCCGCATCAGTCGAAACGCACGGGTGCGTTGTTACGTTTGCAGCCAGCTATGTATTGACGTAGGTAAGTTCGCAAGTACCAACTAACTTAGGTAGTAAGTTGATAATCGATAGGTGGATTGGTTACCTTACCTAATTCCGCTGCAGCCTCCGTCGAATCAGAAATGGCTCAAACTGTACCCCTAGTACCTACGAGTTGCACAATACGGAAACAAGTTTTTGTTTTCAAGCTCAATTTTAATGTACGTTTTTTTAAATTATGCAACTGATTTTAAATAGAAACTGATCGAACAACGTAGGTAATGTAATCTTCTTGCATATTGCAATGATTATCAGTTAAAACAGATAGTAATTAGGTAATTAACGAAACAAGGTACTTTAAAATTGAGCTTGAAATCGTAAACTATGAAAGTTTTCTAATTGTGCAACTCGTACTAGGAGTGGGGTACTAAGCTTATCCTCATTCATAGCGTAGCTGAGCTGTGAGCTCACCTGATTATTGACGGATAAATCACTTCATTGCACTAAACATTTATGAATACCTAAACACAGTCACTGCTCTATCGAATAACCTAACAAAAGTACCTACCTACTCTAAAAATAATAAAAAAACGGATTGAAACTCGGCTAAATCCAGCTTTGGTCAGCTAAGATTAGCTCCACTCTGCCCCGCTCTACTACGCTCAGCTGCAATAGAAACACTTGGAACTTTTCACTGCTCTGCTCCGCTCCGCTCCGCCCAGCTAGCTCCTCGTAAAACGAAATACACCCTTAGGGATTGCAAGAAACAGCTTCTAGCACTGCCGACGCTACTGCCCGTCAGCAGCCAGGGGTTTTATCAGTGCTGATGTAGGCTGCGCTATGCCGCCATTATCCTCATCATTCACCTCATGTGCAATTACAACGGATTGCCTAAATAATAGTAAAAAAAAAGTGATAAATTAATAAGTTGGGGAATTTAGTATTGACCACAATTACTAGTGAACATAAATATTTAGCCAAAAAATAAAGCTCTTTTTACTTATTTTAGTTATTTTTCTAATTACATAATCATAGCATTATATCTAATTATCTCATTAAAATACGCAGAAAACAAATAAATTAAATACAACCGAATTGAAAACCTCCTCCTTTTTTGAAGTCGGTTAAAAATACCAGCAATTTATACACGCAAGCGGTCCACCCGTACAGTTCGAACTTCGAACAGCTGACCGAGGTCATCGACCGCGCGCACGACCGTATGTAACGCGTATATTGCTGGCTGCAAAAATAAATAAAAATCTTGACACATTGTTTTCTCCGGTTATAATTTTTTTTTCATCCCCCCACCTCGGAAAGAGTATTTTTGCTCTTCAATATCTGAGTGCAAAACCGTTTTTATCCTCTAGACTCTAGAGGATAAAGTAAAATTGAATTTAGAACATCGTGTGCACTAAGTTTGTGAATTCAAAACATCATTAAACCTATTTACTTCTACCTTCATGGTGCCGAATTTATCATACAACCTTTTTTAATTTGATAAAACCTCAGACTCAGAACCTTCTTGGTGTACTTAATTTTTTTTTTTACTTATATGGCCTTACTTATTAACATCTTTCAAAAAATAAACGATGATTAGACTATTGCCATCTAAGAGATGTATAATGACAAACAGTGACAGGACTAACTTTAAGCATTCATTAACTTTGAGTAGCGTTCATAAGTAAATGTTTTTTTTGCATTTAGTCATTTCCTCGTTGAGGTGGGATGAAAAGTTACGTGTTGCACTCGAGTGCAAAGATTTTTCACCTCGTGCTCTTTTAATTCCCTTGCTAACGCTCAGGATTCCAATTTTTGAATCACTCGCTAGAATCATTCGCTTGCTCGGTCATCAAAATTGAGCACGCGGTTAAAAAGCAACTTTGCACTCTTGTATAACAAATTACTATTTCAGACAACTGATTGATGACTGACTGGGTTTTGGTGTACTGTATGACCATCTTTCCTTTTCGGTAGATGTCTCTACATACTGATACACCCGATAATTAACTAGAGATGAGGACCCAGCAGATTTCCGGCAGAATCCGGCTGCTGGGTACAGGATAATAATACCGGGTACCTAATTGAAAAATGCTCAAAAAATTATGTAAAATTTCAATAATGTTTGTGTCCAGTTATTAATATGAGAAAGAGAAGTCAGAAAAGTAACACACAATAAAAATAAACAGGTGCAGATTATATTAGAGATATACTAGTTTCTTCGCTCTGTTTGGGTTGAGAGGATTCCTGATTTTTCGTTAACGCATTACGCTTCCAATAATATTTTTTTAGTTTTGAATACATAGTTTTGTTGAACTAATAAAAGACGAGCGAAATTTATCTATCTCTAGCATTTTTATTGATGGGGTTTGCTAGGTAAAACCACTATTCGAAACATCACTATCATTTACATCTAAACGAATGATTGAGCCCATAATATGTACGTATCCAGCAGATTTTTAGAATCCGGCTGCTTGGTACAGGATTTTTTTAACCTTTATCGTCCCACTGCTGGGCAAAGGTCTCCCCCATAGACTTCCAAACATCTCTGTCCCGAGCTACCTCCCACCACTCTCTTTTGAAGGCATCGAGCTCGTCCCGCCAACGCATCCTCGGCCGACCCCGAATACCGAATAATTGAAAAAGTCCCAAAAAATTATGTAAAAGAAGGCCGGCCATTTCAGACCTGACCATAAATGGAAGCGACTAAAAATGCGAATTATGTAAAAATATTCTTGATAATGGAGTATTGAAATTATAACTAATAACTTTATTTATTAAAGCCGGAACATTCAGTAAATTAATATTAAATATTGATCGCAATACGCCCTACCGTATCGTATTATAGTTATTGAATGCACGGTCTCCTTCTTCTTCTTTTATTTATGGCCTACCAACATTGTGCATCTCTCGTGCATCCCCGACTGCGGGGCTCGCTCCGTAGGTTAGTACGCGTCAGAAGAGATAAGAGTTACTTAAAGAAAGGGATGCAAGGTGTATTTTAATATAAATGTTAGGTACGAGCTGAATAACACTTTATTGCGTGGCAGCTAAAGTAGCTATTTTTTTTAATCGTTTTTGCGGTGTGAAATTCTGTTCCTTTTTCTATTCTGTGCTAATTTATTAATGTTTTTAAATGTTCCTCAGGACTCATATACATCGTAGGCGGCTGCACGCACACTCACAGGCGATACACGCGCGACCTTCTCTGCTACCACCCAGCATCGCGCAAGTGGCACTCTCTAACTCCCATGCGTCACGCCCGAAGCCAGGCCGCCACTGTTATACTCGACAACTATCTCTACGTCATTGGAGGGAATGCACCGAAGCGGAATGTTCTCACCTCCGTGGAAAAATACAGCTTTGATGATGTAAGTTTTTTAAATTGTGTCTTCAAACTTTTTTTATTTTTTGAGTCACATCAATTAAGTCGTGTGATCGATAGGGTATAAGGGGTTCCAATCCAACCGCTATGCGCCACCTTGGAAACTAAAGCTAACCTCACCTGCCCGCGGTTCACCCTACTAACAAACTAACAAACGGGGCTCTGGCGGCCGGCTGATTGCGGCATAGCGCAGCCCAACTACGGTGCCCAGTGTGGGGATTATGGACATATCCCCCTTCTTATCAGGGAATGCCTATGTCCTTCAGTCAACTAATATAGGCTGGTGTTGTTCGTTGTTACTGTATGCAAGCAGGTAATTTAAATGCGGTATATTTCCTGATTAAATTACACCAAGGGATGGACAACAGATTCCACTTCCTTACCAATACTGCGATACCTATTCCGCCTGCTGAACGCTTTTATAAAGCAAATTCTTCAGCAAACAGGGAGAAGTGTATACCCTGTAGTAGACTTCAAAAATTTCTTAAATATTCCATTCGCAGCTTCTCTCGCGTGGTACCCGGATAAAAAGTAACATATTACAAATAAATAAATAAATGTCACGGCATTATTTTAAAGCATAGGATTTGTATCGTATTTCTATTGCTATAGGTTTGAATGTCCATTGGTAAAAATTTATCCCTTGCCATGCCGTCCCGGTCTGCGCAGGCCTTTACATTCTGTGCTTATTCCGGAAGCATAAAGTGGGTGAAGGTGCGCTCCACTTTTATAATATTAGTAGGGAGAATTAGATTCTGTGTGGATTCCGGATGCCTCCTGTGTGTCGGAGGCTAAAGGTGCGCTCCGCCTTTATAATATTAGTAGAGAGGATTCGATTCTGTGCTGATTCCGGATGCCTCCTGTATGTCGGAGGGTAAAGGTGCGCTCCACCTTTATAATATGAGTAGGAAGGATTACATTCTGTGCTGATTCCGGAAGCATAAAGTGGGAGGCTGAGGGTGCGCTCCGCTTTTATAATATTAGTAGGGGGGATTCGATTCTGTGCTGATTCCGGATGTCTCCTGTATGTCGGAGGCTAAAGGTGCGCTCCACCTTTATAACATGAGTAGGAAGGATTACATTCTGTGCTGATTCCGGAAGCATAAAGTGGGAGGCTGAGGGTGCGCTCCGCTTTTATAATATTAGTAGGGGGGATTAGATTCTGTGTGGATTCCGGATGCCTCCTGTATGTCGGAGGCTAAATGTGCGCTCCGTCTTTATAATATTAGTAGGGAGGATTCGATTCTGTGCTGATTCCGGATGCCTCCTGTATGTCGGAGGCTAAAGGTGCGTTCCGCCTGTATAATATTAGTAGGAAGGATTCGTTTCTGTGCGAATTCCTGATGCCTCCTGTATGTCGGAGGCTAAAGGTGCGCTCCGCCTTTATAATATTAGTAGAGAGGATTCGATTCTGTGCGGATTCCGGATGCCTCATGTATGTCGGAGGCTAAAGGTGCGCTCCGCCTTTGTAATATTAGTAGGGAGGATTCGATTCTGTGCTGATTCCGGATGCCTCCTGTATGTCGGAGGCTAAAGGTGCGCTCCTCCTTTATAATATTAGTAGGAAGGATTCCATTCTGTACGGATTCCGGATGCCGCGTGTATTTCGGAGGCTAATGGTACGATGTATTTTTAGGACTGCTGGGAGGAGGTGAGCGAGCTGAAGGAGGCGCGGGCGGGGTGCGCGGCGGGCGCGGCGGAGGGCATGCTGGTCGCGGCGGGCGGCGACAGCGAGAGTAGCGGCGAGCGCGCATTCTACCGTGCGCGCACCACGCTCGCCAGCGTCGAGATCTACGACCCGCGGGACAACACCTGGCGCGCCGGCCCGCCGCTGCCGCACTCGCGGGCCGAGGCCGGCGCCGCGCTGCTCTGACACATGCGCCGCCTTACTCCTCTAGCACGGTGACGTATCGACTCTACACTCATAACCTGGTCTATAAACCTACTGAACGGAGGTCCTGGTATTTGCCAGTTTAATCGTCTGCTTCATAACCAACCAATAGGTAAACGTTAAACATTTCATCGATTTTGATTGGGTTCTGGCTGGTTGGGTGGCTTGAGTACAAAAATCATAACGTAAAATGAACGCTGGCGGTCAAGCTGTGCATTATTCGATTTATCGTTCTATTTGGTGGTTTGAGGTGTGGCGCGGGGCGGGAGGGTCAAGCGCCACATGCTGACGGTTCGCTATTGGTTCGTCCGTCAAGCTTTGCTTTCCGCACCATCGCGCACAAAAGTTCGAATTACGAAATGGTTTTACATAATAGTGAGAAGATTTTTATGACATATATTGTTTTATGAAGAAAGAGCCAATTAAAAATTGAAAGAGCTAATAATGCCATTGCAATTGATACTTTAAAAACAACAACATTACTTTAATTTTTGTAATTACATTAATCCAATTACAAAACTTAAAGTAATAAGTAAAGAATGTTTAAACATTGTATACTGAAACAAACATGTTTTTAATTCTATTTCATGATAATTCTATCTAATATATTTTTCAATGAGGGTACCAATAACCAATATACGAAGCCGCGAGCGAAAGGCTAGTTCAACAATAAATCAGTATGCCTACTTTACTACTTAGTACTTTCATAAGCGAGTGCACCCATGCAAACACCTCCGCTAACCTTTCTTCCAGCGTTCTTTTTATGTGACGCGAGCTATACACAGTTTGCGATATCTATACTTTTGTATCATGTGAAAGTATGATTCTCGAGTCATCCGCCATCGTCTGTAGACATTCAATCATACTTCGGACGCTGACGGCCTATGACGAATTTAGTGTAAGCGTACCGTTAGGGCTCGGACTATATGCATCTGATATCCGGAATTATGGGTAAAAAAATCTAAATTTACATAAGCAACCGTTTTAGCACAGAATAAATAATAACTACTATAATTTTTACCTCTGGTTTTTTATTCCAGATGCATATAGTCCGAGTCATATGCTCGGTTATACGATAAGGCGATAGATAGCCTTCGTCGAAGATTCGCGTATTGCCTCTGTCTTCCTAGTGAAATGTATCATAGTGCGTCTTCTTCACGCAATCCGAATCTTCGTCTTAACCCGATATTGTTTTCCCTGTTATTGTTCACCTTTAGTTTTCGGTAGATGCCCTTACAACCCGATATACGTTGTGATGACGACCAATGATGAACTATGACGAAAAACAATATGGCTTTTGATTGGTATGACCATGATCTATATATGATATGTTTGATCTATATTTAACAAACTATAATACCAGCTTCTGGAAATCTTTCCCATGAAAAAATATTTTTACCGACTTCTGACAGTAAATTTTAATATACCTATGCTAGAACTAAAAATAAGTGTTCTAATATCTATAATAAGATCAAAATTACTGCCCAATACAGTTTTAGGGTTCCATTGTCAACCCTTTGTCGTATCATCTGTGTTTAAGTCATTCAGAGAATGTTAGATTTGTAGTAACAGTGTTAACTAAGTACTACAAGAGCATTGATGTTTAAAGTTTCTACAAAATAAAATAAGAATCAAATTTATATAACTGTTTAATATACGCATAATCACAACATTCGTATGCCTACATTTCTACAAGACAAAATAAAGTCTTCGAAAATTAGTTAGTTATATAGCATAAAATACTTTTTTTGGATATGTCGTACTAGTGTCATAATTATATATATCATTAATTGGTTGTCCACGACTATGTATAATATATTATAGATACTTATTATTTAGGTTTTAGCCGAATGTAAAACCACCGTGAAGCGTTACTTCTTTGATAAGTCACTCATAGATAAACAACCTATTTGTGTAATATGATCTAACCAGCTACTATTTATCTTTCCTTTTATCACCAAGTCAGCGCCCATGATTCCAGGGTGGGCTTTTGGCTAAATCCTAAATATCAGTTCTATTTAGGGGTTTGAGTTTTCGGTTGAACCACCACCGTTGAGTTTATATTCTGCCGGCGCTTATTGATTATGCGTACTGTGATATTATTATTTAAATTTTGCCTTTACTAAAAAGGCAAGAGATATTGAAACCAAAATTTATATTCTTAGTAAATCACTATTAATGCTAAATTGCTGTCATTATGCGAGGACTCCTAAGGAAAAAAAGGCAGTTTCCTGTTTAATAAATTTCACCAATGTCATAGTGTAAGTTGTCCAGTTTTGACACATACTTTGATAGCATTTTCTTTAAAAAGAGCTAATCCATCATAAGTTCACTGCTCATGACCTTTACTTTACTTCCATAGTTTTAAAGTATTTCCCCATGCGTCGGCTTTTGGATACTGAAATAGACTTACGCTCCCAGGCGACGTCTACATTTCCACCCCTATAGTAAGAACGTACTTGTCGGTTTTTGAACCAAAATTGGTCCACAAAATAATCTCCTCGCCGTTATCTAGCGAGTCCATTCCTATTAAAGTAAGATTGTTTACGTTGTCGTGTCCATTTTAAGAAATTTTATAAATTCTCTTATATTATGTACTTGGCAAATGTTTTATTTTATTTATTAAAAAAATATTTAAATCTTACGATTTGATTTGGTAAATTACTTTGGGAAAAGTGTACATTTTGGGAAATAGAGTCGATTGAGACAAACTTGTTATTTTGACAAAGGTAATTTTCTAGGCTGAATGTACATTTTTTCAAAATTCTGAAAAAGCAATTGTTATATTTCTTCGAAATAAACTTTAAGTTTCCTCGGAACAAAATCTTTTATAAACAAAAGAAAAGGTAAAATTTTGCCCCAACCTTTGCGTGTATGTGTGTGTGTGTGTGTGCGAGAAGTGCAGTTTTCTTAGCAGAATACACAAAAAAATAAGTATAAACAAGTAAATAATGTACACTATAAATAGTTAATTATAGTTTAACTCTTTGATCTGTGTATTTGTGTCATCTGCATACATAAGAAAACGTGCGTGATCGAAGCATGCGTACGAAAATGGACCCAAGATGGATCCCTGTGGGACCCCAAATGAAATATCGATAAAGTTAGAACATGATCCTCGCGAACGGCTACGTAAATATGACTCCATCCATCTCAGCAAGTTACCACGTATACCCAGTTCATAAAGCTTACGAAGTAGTAGGATATGATCAACACGTCCATTCCGTCCGTCCATTCTGTTCGATATGTGGTCAATAAGAAACCCAAATTGGTATTCGTAGATCGCTCTTTTATAAAAGCATGTTGCTCGATATGTGAGTGACCGCACCTAGCGTCATCAATCTTTCGAGAACGGCCCCATATTTCCAGTTCGGCGTTGCAAAGTAGCAAAGCGGTTATTGGCGGTATTGAATTTGCGTTTCAGCGTATCGGAGATAACGCCAACCTTCTTGATTAAATCGTTGACAGTGAACTCTGGAAGAAAGGATAAACTGCTGATACATTTGTATTTGCTTCCACAGTTGAAGGGCTCAAATCGAAATCTTCCTTCATATGTTGAAGTTCAGCCAGTTCTCTTTGGGCTTGACATATTTTGCCCTTCAACTTTAATTCTTTTGTGTTTTTATTTATTTATTATTTTATTTTTATTTATTCGGGAAACAAACAGAACAATAAAACTTATAAACTAAAAGTATTATTAGGTCGATCTCAATCCAACAAAGTTTCCACTAATAAGTAAAACATACACGTGAAGAAAAGGTGGACAGTTATGTAAAAAGTTAACCATAATTAATAACAAAAAATAATTAAACAAAAGAATACCTATAAGAATACACTAAAGATAAAAACTAACTAATCAACGGAAAGCTTCCGTAGTTCTTCGCTGATAAGCAGCTTAAATTTAGGAAGAGAGAGGTCAAAAATATCAAATTTCGAAAATAATTTATTATTTGTATTCATGGAACGGTTGATGAAAGTATTTGATGCATAATTGGTACGAATTGTAAGAGGCTGAAATAATTGAGTCTTTCTCGAATTAATTCGTGGACATCTAAATCTAATTTTATTTAACAAGTAGGGACTATCGATATGGCTGTTAACTATTTTGTATAAAAATACCTGGTCACGTTCGATTCTCCTATGCATAAGTGATGACAATGGTGCAGGCATAGGCAATCCTTGTACTGATGATCTATAGGTCAAATGTTTACTGAACTTTCTTTGAATTTTCTCAATTAGATCTATATACACCTGATATTGAGGGTTCCAAACAACAGAAGCATATTCTAAAATAGATAAAACGAAAGAATTATATAAAATATTCAAAGTTGAGATGTGTTTAAAATCTTGACTAACTCTCAAAACAAAACCCAACATTCGATAAGCCTTCTTGACCATAGTTTCAATATGGGTATCTAGCTTTAGCTCAGAATCCAAAAAAACTCCGAGATCCCTAACTAGAGATACTCTGTCAAGCACTTGACCATTCAATGAGTAAGGATACTTAATTATGTGCTTTTTACGGGAAAATGATATGACGTTGCACTTTTGAACGTTGAGGAACAATAAATTATCTGCGCAATAACCGCTTAAAGCATCTAAGTCCTCTTGCAGTTTCACACAATCATCGTGATTCCTTATGAGTTTGAGTATTTTTTTGTCATCAGCATAGAGCAGAAATTTTGAGTATTTAAAAACACTGGAAACATCATTAATGAAAATGTTAAACAAAAGGGGACCCAAATGAGACCCTTGAGGCACACCGGAGGATACTGGAGTAAATGATGAACAAAAACCCTTCACAGAAACTGCCTGACTACGATCCCTTAAATAAGATTCCAGCCAACGCAGGAGATCACCATGAATTCCTAGACTCAGAAGCTTCTGCAATAATAATAGTTAATAATAATAGTTTTTGATAACGAAATGCAGATATTTCGCTCGGAGACACAAACTGGGACAATTTTGAATGTCATTATAGTCATCTTCCATCTGTGTGCTGTCTGGTTGCGACTCGAGTCAAGAGAGTAATTTAGCTTGGAAACGTTACCCGTCCTTGTCAATTCGATTACTGTGTTCATTCTGTGCGGCTATTAATCCATTTAACATTTCTATTTGTTGGTTTCAAATGGAGACCAACAGATAAAGAGACCATCTCTAAGTATTTGCCGGGTCTATGTATTTTCTCCATTTTCTTTCCAATAAACCAAGGCTCTTCCCAAAGGCCATTGTCTCTCTTTAGCTAGTCCGCAAAGTGAGCTTCCGGTGGATTAAAAACCGCAGTCAACGCTGGCATTTTTTTCGATGCGCAATCCCAAGCCGCTAAGGCGCCCATCGTGGTAGCTCTTAACATGATCAACCAACCAAGGCGCCCACCATGTAGATAGAGCGCTTTTCTTTCATGAAACTTGTACAGTTTATGATGTAAAAACTTGAGTTAGAACTAGAACTAGTAATTTAAGAGAAAATACAGAAGGAACCATATCTCATTTCTTTTAACATGGATATTACAATAGATCGTCGTTGCCTTCTTTGAAACCTGCGAGTTCTGTTGGGGCAACCTGTCCTTAACTTTTTGTTTGTTCATAAACCACATATGTCGAATCCAGCTAAAATGTTATGATTATTACATTTTTTTAAGCAATAGCTTTTTCAGCTATGAGCGGAATTCATTCTTCGGGATTGTGGCTTCAGTTCTGCCATCAGTCTATTCCAATTAAATTAAATGCGCTTTTCAAGGGCCTGAAGAATGCCAAGTCCGATGGTGCAGTTAAGTGCGTCAAATACGTAGGCAAAAAAAACGAGTTTAATATTGCTCACCTCACATTCTTTGATCAAGTTTATCGATAAATGTGAAGCGAGGTTGTCAAGTACGGTACGGTAATCAAGAAGCGATAACTCACAGTGGTTCAACCGATGGCTCTAATACCTAATTAATATTATGTTAATAGTAGCGAGGACTAGCCAACCTAGCCTAGTCACAAACTCAATAGAATAAAAATTGCTTACTCTGCCGGCGGCACCGGGTACGAAGGAAAGCGACCCGCACGGCAAAAACCTGCCGGCTTATGAGTAAGGAGCCTGTATATTTTGACATTTGTCTAATATTTAGTACAAATTCCGCTAACTTTCTCTGACAAGTTCCACAAAATGCATACGCATGCACCGCCCTCCCTCCCGCCCGCAGATTCACATGCAAATCAGAGAAAGAACAAGCAAACATGCAATCATTAATAAATGCAACCGTCTACCGTTCCGCCATTGCGAAACATTGTCGAATTTCTGTTGAGTTTTTTCTTGTGTATTTATGTGTGTGTCGTTTCTCCAAGCTAATTACAGGTTAACGTGTTGTTTTTATTTGGTGGAAGAGTAAGTAGACGGTTGCATTTAATAATGATTGCATGTTTGCTTGTTCTTTGTCTGATTTGCATGTGAATCTGCGGGCGGGAGGGCGGTGCATGCGTATGCATTTTGTGGAACTTGTCAGAGAAAGTTAGGGGAATTTGTACTAAATATTTTGTCTTGTAGAATATCTTGTAATGGATTTCCGCAAAGTCAATTAATTATTTGTCTAATAAAAAGGGGTTGGAAAGGTGTGCCGGTGAACCTATCTACCTACCTTACCTACGGGCCACCGCCTCGTGTGTTGTTTAGCACGATGCATACACCACGGGCCGGTCAGGCTTCACACTCTATTCCGAAGGCTTCGTAATAAAATGCAAATGTGTAATGTAAATGTGTTAGTTGAATATTAATTTGGTGGTTTTAGTTAGTTTTTGTTAGCTATCGCTCGATTATCATACCTAGCCTACCTACAGCTATCGCTCGATTATCATACCTAGCCTACCTACTTACTTCTAAGAATATTTAAAATGTGTAAACTATTATGTGTAGGTATACCTATAGATTTAACCACATAATAATATTATTATGCGTTAGAATAGCAACTTATTCATGAAATTGATAGATAGAGCTTGTACTTTTTAACAGACTCAGAATACAATGATACTTCCAATAAATAGCACTTTAATACTTATTTTTAAGTCAAGGGTAAAGCTGAATAACGGTAACTGATATCGTAACTAAATATTAGGTGACATACAACTTAAATTTAAATAAAAATGTATAAAATAGTAAAATATGTACAAAAATTATTTGGGTAGTGCCCATACCCAGTGCTAATGGATAGTTGAAATCTCTGGATAGTATTTACCATTGGTTTTTTTTTGTCAAAAAATAGTCAAGCTCCAACACTCCTGGTGTGGTGGTCAGGTCAACAAGCAGGTGAAGATGTGGTCTAAGAATGGAGCACGCTTGCCTAGAAGAAACCGATTCACTCTGGATTTGAAGACTCATAAAATCCTACAAATATACCGTAAAATGGGTGATATAAATCACAATAATACAAGGACTAGGGCAGATAAATCATACAATCATTCGACGAAGGCGTCTTACGTCTACATAATTATGTAATGCGTCTACATAATATATTATATATATATATATATTTCTTTAGGCTTCAAAATAATACCATTATTTTGTAAATCTAACTAGTACTTTTTAAAATAATCAGATTTGAATGGAAACGCAACAAAAGTGAAGTTAATTAAAGTAAATATAGGGCTGATCAAAATTAAATTAACAGAAAATTTGTGTTTATTACTCAAAATTTATTGTCTCAATACTTGATGTTGCCTCCTCTAGCTTTGATAACACTTCGAAGGCGATTTCTCATCGAACTGATAAGTTTTTTAATCAATTGTTGAAGAATGCTTTCCCACTCCTCGTCCAGCTCTGCTTTAGCTCTGCGATACTCGTAGGCGCCGGATTTCTGCCCCGTACCCTCCGTTTGAGCTCGTCCCATAGATGCTCAATGGGATTGAGATCAGGACTTAGTGCTGGCCAACTTCATCCATGAACTGACGAGCTATTCGTGCTGTATAACAATTTATTTATCCATTGTCATGCATTAAAAGGAAGCTGTCCTCGATGAAGCCTTCATAAGGCAAGACATGGTCCAGAAGAATATCTTCCACATATCGCGCAGCTGTCAGACCGCCTCCTCGGCCTCCACCAGGGACGAAATCGAGCTCTGTTTTTCCTTCCAGCGAAATGCCCGCCCACATCATACACGAACCATCCCCCTAAGACACTGTTTCGGCAAAACAGCACTCCGCAAATTGCTCGCATGGACGCCTGTAAACCCGAGCTCTCCTATAACTGCCATATAAACACACTACACTCGTCATTGAACAGGACTGACCACCATCGCTCAGTACGCCAATTAAAGTGTTCGCGAGCAAATTCAAGGCGCGCTTGTCGGTGGGCTATGGTCAATTAGGCCTGTGGCAGGCCGGCTTGGAACGAGGTTCGCTTCTCTCAATCTTCTTTCTCTGACCGAAGTTTCGGGCCCAATCAGTCCCTGGCACTACTACACTTCATACTAACAATTTTGAACGGAACCCATGGTGCGCAAGTTTGACTCGCACTGGGCGGTTTTTATTTTTATTTGATAGACTTTGATTTATGGAATAGAATATAGTAAAAAATTTACCGGTTTTTTATTCAGAGATTTCTGCTACCCTTCATTGCGATAGGTACTATCCTCGTATCTTTAAACATACTTATTAAGTATTAAACAGAATATTTATAAGATATAATAGGGTGTCCGCTAAGTAATTGATAACCCTGCAGGTTCTTGCAGGGACGCGGTGGCACGGCCACACTGGGAAAAATAAAATATATATCTGTAGCAGTGTCGAAATAAAAACACTACCTGGGTTATCCTTTACTTACCGGTTACCCTGTATACATAATGTAAGTAGATTATACTTAAGATAATTGTATTAGAGATTTATTATTAATGTTTAGGTATACTTACAAAGTAATTATTTATTACGTGATTTTTATTAAATAAATAACTTAAAGAATGCTTGCATTTTATTGTTTGAATATTGTTAGGTACCTACATCTCAATAAGGCTGATAAAAAGAATGCTTTTTCGATATCGTATCACACACTAAAACCAGGGAATCTTGCGTCCATGGCGCAGCCAATATCTTCGGCCAAATACAATCGTCCAAGCAATCCCTCAAACAGCGACGCTGGTCTGTCAGGACGATGTAACTCTGAGCCAGTCCTCTCTACTGCACACCATTCCATGAAGCAGCAGGCTCGATAGAGGTACATAGGTTTCTGGAATAATTTCAAACTATTAAATATATTTGAATGATTGAAAGTGTTAGCGACACTTCCCTAAGCCCAAGGGCGCTTCGTCGTGACTGCTCGAAAATTTCGACAAGGCGAGGAGTTGGCTTGGTAGCGCGTCCCGGTATTTATGGGAAGGTCGCGGGTTCCAATCCCGCCTGAGTCAACATTTTTAGACAGATATTATAAAATATTACATACTCTCATAAACTTTTATTCGATACATCGGATGGTGTTCGGGTGGTTCGTTTAAAGTGAATTGCAGATATATTATTTGGGCATTCATAGACTTTTAGAATTAATAACTTGAAACCCAATACTTACTACCAGTGATTGTGTCTGTCTAAAAAGTGACTGAAAGCAGTGCAGGTGTGCAATTTTAGGTTGGAAGTTGGAAGGTCTCGGTTCCTTGTTTAGGTATTGTTAATTATATTTATACAACATTTACCTTTGTTGCTTGATATAACTGTAGAAATGCATAAGCATTCCCACTGACTCCATGGCAAATACTATAGCCTTTTGTGCAAAGACCACGCTGCCATATGACGTCACCTAATTGTATTGCGATTTTAATATATTTCTCATCGTCAAATACCTAAAAAAGAAATAGTTTATATGATAATCCCGTAGATTAGGAAAGGGTAAGTTATACCCATAACCAGGTACCCTCACCCATAGGCAGTTATCTAAAAACAAACGAATTAAAATTTAGTAACATACCTCGGATGCTAATATGCATAATGGAACGAATCCAGGTGCCCCATGACACCACTGAACCAATTTATCTCCAGAAATTGACTCCTGAGAAGAGGGAAAATTTCCACTTGGAAACTGTTGACTGAGTAACCAATCCAAAGAAGGTTTTACAAAGCTTCGAAGTTCGATAATATTTATATGAACTCGTGCCTAAAACAAAATACAATTTCATTTCACAAAAGTTTTTCCAACAAACAATAACATTTTCAGCAGGGGAAATCATTTTGCATTTAGAATTCTACTGGCAGACATAGACCTGGCGATTTGCTGCAGGATTAGCCCTAATCACCAAGCTTTTTACGCTGACCAAGCTTGCAGGAGTCACGAATGAAGTCCCACGACACTTAGCGGAACGGAACTAAAGCCGAATCACCAGTATACGTAACAAAACCGAACATTTATCAAGAAGTTCTAGACAGAACAAATTATTTGCATCATATTTTAGTGGGAGACGGGTTGATTTAGCTTTTCTTTTGATTTTATTATCATTCCATATTAATTTTCACAAGACAGTGGTGCCACGTCTGCGGGACTTCTTTCGTGAAAAGGACTAAAGACCAAGCCTTAAAGGCGGAGAAGGCATTGAGTAGGTAGCCTACACAGGTACTGCTGCTATAATGGTTTACTTCTTTCGACATTAACAAGGAAAACTAAGAACTTAAATAGAAGACAGACAAGTGGAACATACTTGCATTAAAATATACAAAATTCCCGCCATTCCGTGTGCAGCCCCGAAATAAACTTTATCATGCCACTGCCACAAAAGGGGACTTTCTGATTTCTCTTTCACAGAAAACTGTTTCCCAGACTTGAGAATTGCATCGATAACTATTTCTATGTGGCTAGTTGGAATGGGCTCTTTTCCATTAATATGTTTGTTTACAAACAATAAGGCATAGAGGTATCCAGCTTTTCCATATAAAATCTCATCCGGGGATTCATTTAAAAGTGGAATCAATGACATTAGCCTGAAATGATAAATAGTTAAGGCCTGCTGAAATCTGAATTGACTTGGTATGGCCCGGATTTACAGGTAGGTATGTTGTTTCATTTAATTATGCATGACATTATTTAGGTCGGACAGAACAAAATTAGTGTCATTTTAATGAGATTGGAATTAACTATGTAAGGAGTAGGTGCCTAAAGATTTTTAGCTACTATAAATAATGAAGTTTACCTAGATGCTAAGATTTTGTAGCTAGGTATGTTCGAAGGGCATTTTTTCCCCAATTTGTAAGATATAACAGTTGCTAAAGCCAGGGGTCCAGCATCACCACAAAGAAAACTGATCCTTTTTCCTTTTAAGTCATCTAGATTTATATACTCTATTGCTACCTGTAAAAAAATATAATAAACACAGTCATACCTATAGGTACATATCACATATCAATTTACGCAGTGTTTGATTGAGTGAATAAAGAAAATGAAGATCTCTGAGACAACTAGAGTCATTTGCTATACATACATAAGGTGTAAATGGTATACAGGGTGTAATCGTTAAGTGTGTCCAGGCGATTATTCCGTAACTATTATAGATATCATTTTTTCAGGGTGTAATCGTTAAGTGTGTCCAGGCGATTATTCCGTAACTATTATAGATATCATTTTTTTTAACTGATATTGAAAGTACATTACCTAATCAGTAAAATGACATTTATAACTCCCATACATTTAGTATGAGATTAGTTGAAAGGTTTTAATTTCCTTATTTTAAAAGATTATTTTAGCGTTCCCAAAGGGTACGCGTAGCTGCAAGTACAGACATGGCGTTCCAAGATACGCGTAATCCGACTACGCGTACCAATATACCTACGCGCTATCCGTACCCAGATTGATATTCAATTGAGGATGGATAAAAAGCTGTCATTAGTCCAATAAAACCTAATAGTATATGAGTAAATGATGGATGGTAGAAACATAACAAAATTAAATCTTTTCCTAACCATAAAAATGTTTATAATATTTACAAAATGCAGTTGTTCCATACTTTTTAATTTCGAAACTAATAAGAAAATAATCACCTTCATAGTTTCAGTATCATCATTTTTAAGTGAACACATTAGATAGTATAAAGCCATGCCTCCTGAGCCCGTGTAGACTGTTCCATCATGAAATATATCACTTTCCATCTTAGTAGTCAACAATGATAGCTTAGTAGATTTGAAGTTCAACAATTTCGACTGGAATTTTTCTGATATCTGAAATAAAATTTTGCAGGTAAGTTACCTACATTAATACTTATAATTATGTTCTTACTTTACACAAGTAAATGAATAATATATGCTTAAAACTTTATTCATAAGTAAGAATGTGCAGAACACATTAGTACTTAACAGGCACTGTTAGAATTACCAGCGCTGCACAGTGTTCCGCTTTATGGCAGCACTGTGAAGCAATATGCTGAGACAGGGCCTTTTGACTCCGCGCCGCGCCTCTCTTAGTGGGTGGGTGCATTCTGGGATATTTGTTATTATTATTTTGTATCGTATTCATGTTATAGGTACCTTACCTACATATTTTGTATTTTATTTATGTGGGTCAATAAATGTATTTTCTTTCTTTCTTTCTTCTATTAGTTATAAATCTTCGTCTAAGACAATGAGGGGATAGTGGTAGATTAGAAAACCCTTTTTTCAACTTCCCAAAAGCAGCCCAGGTGGATACACCTGGTATTCTACCTCACCTGGCAGCCTCCGCCAAAGGACAAGCAATGTCCAAGGGAAACATATTCATCTATTATCTCTAGATATACTGTGGTTATTGACAGTGATGTTTGGTATGCGAGATGGATGAATTGTCATTACCTTGGTCTTAGACATGTTAATTTTAAATAGGTACTATAAAATACTAAACACTCCTCACCTAATGTGAAGTATCTTATGATTATTATCACTTATTTACGATGCCTTGGCGGACTCACATGATGCTTTAGGCATCTTTTGTGATTTGTCCAAGACCTTTGAATGCGTACACAATGAAACATTAATCAGGAAACTAGATCAGGGTGCGGTGTCAGGGGTATGGCTTTAGCCTTTCTTACTTCTTTCTGATAGAATACAGAAAGTCGACGTAAATGGAAAATCTTCTGCGGGATCTGTGGTAAAGATGAGTGTACCTCAAGGGTTAATACTTGGCCCATTCCTATTTTTAGTTTCAACGACCTACCTCAACTTGTGAGGGACAATCACGAAGGTTGTTTGCAGGCGACACGTCTTCTTTATTTAAACTAAAGCGACGGCAAACCAATTTTGACGACTTGTTTACTGGTTCGATGAAAATAATTTATTACTGAACGGTAAAAAAACAAAATGTAAGTATAAGATTTATTTTACCAAATGTCCAAGTTTACAAGTTACATCTAACAAAAAAGATGAAGATTTCAATCCCTTAGATAATAAGCTTCAATGGGGCGCTCGCATAGATGGATTGTCGAACAGACTCAGTTCTGCAGCATACGCAGTCAAAAGAATCCGTCAACTTACTGACGTAAAAACAGCTAGACTGGTTTATTTCAGTTACTTCCACAGCATTATGTCGTACGGCATTTTGTTGTGGGGGAATGCAGCAGATATCAACACCATATCTGTGTTGCAGAAGAAGGCTGTTCGTGCAATTTATAATATGGGCCCCAGAGAATCATTTAGAACTAAGTTTAAATAATAAAATATTATTCTCGTTAAAAAATGTTTTTTAACGAGTTTTAAAGTTGAATAAAGTGTCATAATAATATAATATAAACTTTATTTCAGATGGTAAATACAGATGGTGTTTTACTTATCCGACGGCCCATATAAATAAATACCTTAGATACTAACATACATATTAATAAAACTATAAAGGTGTGTCCAAACATTGCGCGGCTATCGGGCGCGGAATACCGCGCGCGGCTTGTCGCGCTGTGATTGGACGACTGCTGCGCGCGAACGCTTATGTCTACCTGCCGCGCGCGAATATTATAAGATTATAACACTCATTCGTCATTGCTTCTGTTTGCGTGACGTGTTTCTGCCACACACCGTTTTCATTTTAGTTCTGAGGGCCTACCATGAGTTTTTTGCATACCATCCGTGTGATGGTTTCGGTGAGCTCGATATACCATATGGTTTTCCGGTGAATGGTACCATGAGTTCTATGTTTATAGCATAGTTTACACAATATCTTTGATCGACTACCTCGATTGAACGAACTTCATGTTGCATACTTGTATCTCTCTTGCACACAGGCAAAAGAAAAGAGACGAAACAAACCGTGTAAACGACACGTTTTGACGTTTTGCAAATGGTGTTTAGTTGTTTGTCAACAAAACGCGCTCTTTTCTCGAAAACATACCTTAACGCAGAAAATCCAACAACTTTCCAACAAATATTTCAATAGTTTTCAAGATAACGTCTCTCACAAAGATTTATCTATCGACTGAAAGTTTACGATATACTACATAGTTTACTTCCACAGACTTGTCAAAATACGAACTCCTACTGCCAAATTAGCACAAAACTGATCGAAAACTTTTTTCGAGGTCGAAAATTACGAGTCGATAGAACTCGTGGTGCCGATTTTAGTTCATGCACGTTTCCCTAGAGGCGCAGTACAAAAATGTATGGAAAGATACCGAAACTTATAGTTTTCGAAAACTATCAAAACCTGTGGTAAGCCCTCTGATACCAACTGAAATGCGCGGCATAATCTTGGATGTGCCGCGCAATACTAAAGCGCAAACATTCGTCGGTTTAATTCTAACTAGAGCGCGGCATAAATGTGTCCTGCGAACGCCGCGTGTAGCTGCCGCGCACTCGCCGCGCAATGTTTGGACACACCTTAATTAAAACACAAATTATTATTATTTGCCACGTAATATACACGACGTGGGTCGCGTCGTGTCCATTATTCGTTCACGGAATCGTCGGAACACGACACTCTACTAGCGGCAATGACAATGACCTACTAACAGAATTATTACTACTATTTTGTAATGATAATAATTCAGCATGTAGCGCACTGATGGCATCATCAGAAGCTGCCAACTTTTCGTGTACCTCGGCCAGGCTCGTCTTCAGGAACATGATGTCCTTCAGTAACCTGGTGACGTCAACGTGGTCGAATCCCACCGGTGGGAGCTTATACAGCTCCTTTATTATTATTATTATTTAGTTATGGACGAGCAGCTTGACGCTGATGTGTCAATTTCAGGCAGTGTTAAAAAAACCAAAATTAAGTCATTGTTTCTGTCACTTTTTTTATCACTGATAGACGTAGCCAGATGTCGAGCTTATTTTTGAAGTTGTTTACTTGATGTAGCAAGTTCCAATTATGGACCACTCGGTTACAAAGGAAGTGATGAGCAATCACTTCCTTTGTAACCGAGCCAGCTTTGCGACGAAATCCGCCACGTCGTCAGGGTCCGTCTCCTTCAACAGGGTGATGATATCCTGGAGACTTTGTTCACCTCCATCCCTCCGACAGGATGGCATCTGGGCAGTCTTGCCGAGCGCTTGAAAAATCAGCGCCTTGCCACTGCAAAATTCCTCCTTCTTGAAGTTGGTTTTGCAGATCTGCAGGATGCTGATCTCGTCAATATTATCTATGGCATTCTGAATGAACGCTAATAACTCGTTGACAATGAGTTCCTTCGAACCCATCACAGCAGTGGGAGCTGGCGATAGCCGCGCGTATCGCAAGTTATAAAATTCAAAACAGTGCTAGAGCAATGTACATCCGTTTCCGAACGCGCATTGCACAGCACTCCAACTTTAAAGATATAAATATTATGGCAGTTCCATGCCAATGCATATATGAAAACCTAATGTATGTCCGAAAAAAATTCAAATTGTTTAACTAAAATAGAGACAATCATAATGTTAACACTAGAAATAAAGATAAACTAGCTGTTCCTACTGTAAGGCTCCATAAAGTTAATCAATCTTTTAAAGGGCAATGTGCATGATTTATTAACAAAATCCCAAATGATATTTTTAATTTATCTGTAAATAAATTCAAAAATGTTGTTAAACGTAACCTCTGTAATAAACCTTATTATAAAATTTATAGACAAAAAAGTGTGGGATAAAACTGTCTCCAACTCCCTCAAAATCAATGTAATAGTTAATAATAAACTTTGTAAAAAACAAGACTAAAAAAATATAAGCCAAGCAGAGTTTCTTGCCAATTCTTCTCTGTTTGGTCGTGTTAGTAATAGGTGTAAATTAAAATTTAAAAAATTGATGTTTCAAAGTGTACTGTATGTGCTTATTGAATAAAATTATTTTGATTTTTGATTTAAAAATATAACATATTAGATATTAAAATTTATAGGACTATGCTACCTAACCCGCCCACGAATTCATTTGCGTGTATCAATGTGATCAAAGGTGGCATACAAACATAAATTTTTATATATTATAGTATTAATAGGTAAGTAGGTCCTGCTTTTCACTCGTTCTTCGGACACAAGCAACTAACAATGTAGGTACATAGAATAGGTAATACAGAGGTTCCTTCGCAAGAAGGGACTATAGGTACTTAGCTGTATGTAACTGGGTAGGTATCTATATTTTAAAATAAATAATATAGAGGTACTTACACCATCGCAGGTTTCATTGAGTAAATTATGTGCTGTTTCGTTGGAATATTCTCCATAGTTATTTTCAAACGAACCTTTTGGGGCCATTTTTGCTTTCTTATTTATTTTACCACGTAATGTCCGACAGAAATTTAAAATAAATTCTAGGTACTGACGAGCCTTTAGTCAGCGTATATTTCGGTAGGCTAAGAACCCATTTTTAATTTCCTACGTAAATCTTTGACTTGAAATTTAAATTTTGAACTAAAATTCGTACAGTCAGTTTTTTTGTTTTGTTTAATTTATTCTACTCTTTGGCGCCGTCCGCCACAGTGTTACCGTTTTTTATTTGGAGAAAAAGCTAAAACTTGTTGCAGAAAATGCCAAAAAATGTTAAATAACTTTTAAAATGCTAAAATCTAAATTTTATTCCCGAATAGCAAACTGAAGTGGTCAACTGTTAAAATAGATGCATATTCACATATAAAGAACGCAAGAGAAGACTCTGCTCTTTGGGTATTAAGATTAATTTGCATTAGTTTAAGATTAATTTGTACAGTTAATTACTTTTAATTGACCCTTCACATATTGCATTTTTTGCGGTGGAATGTGTTGCTTCAGTAAGTTCAGTGTTATACTTACAAAATTTGCAATAAGTTAAACCCTGTCATCTTTTCCCGTTGTTCGCGCTAAATTTTCTCATAAATATGAGAAGCCGTGATATTATATTAACATTAACATTATAACATCAGATTCAAATTAGACGTAAAAATTAAAAACACTGCACTTATCGTTCGTTACAAATTAACAATCGCTAAGCAAAAGATAAACATAAATCTCGGGGAAGTCCTAATTCCTATAAAGAGAGTTCCCATGTTTTAAAAACTACTTCGAGTTAAAAAAACAAATTGTCTCTGGTTTCTATAAAATCTTTTGAATTCCTTACTAGGTAGGAAAAGTTCAAGAAAATGTAAATCATGAAATGCCTAATGCGAATTTTTCAAGCTAACAGACCCAGAAATATGCTAAATTTAGCATTAAAAATGCTAAAACGAAAACACCGGATTCCGTCAGCTGTCACTGTCACCTCTTTAATCACCTCTGCTTTGTTCACAGCTCTGTCACCATAGATTAAGTATATATATAGACCTAGACAGAGAAAGCTATAGACGACGAGATAATTCATCTCATTCTTTCAAGAAAGAGAACTACTTATGCGTGCTTCATGCAAATAAGGGAGACCGCACTATAGATTTGCTGTCCCTTATCGCGTGCCGGTTTTTTCGTTGTTTAGCGCAACATTGCGCTAAACAAACTTTGGCAGCTAGTAGCAGTTTCGGAAGATTTTGTGAAAAACTTGCTTGAAACTAAATTATTACCTAGAAAAATTATGTTTCATCTATTGTAAATCAATAATAACAAATGAATGTTATGGATTTCTCTATCAAAATGGATCGGTGTAGTGTATTTTGGTGCAAAAGTGGCAGTGATCAAAACATTCCGGATTTGTCTTTTCAAGCGTAAGTATCGTACTTTTGACGAGATATTAATTCAAAAATGGATTATTAACTAGACTTCCACAATAAATAACAACATTTAGAGCAGAAATCTGTAAGAAAATAAGCCAAAAAGTGAAATTCAATTTTGTTTTGTTTTGTTTGGTGTTGCCGGCATTTGAAATGAATTTTGCCCACTGCACATTAATTTTTGGCTCAACTTTCATTTATTTGTAGTGAGCTAGGCGGCTGGAACTTTTGTCACAGATAGGTCTATATCTAGGAAGCCTAAATCTAAAATGGCGTAGTGCGGAACCAAATAGTTTTTGAGATATGATTATTTGAAAATTCATCTTCTTTTTATTTATGGCCTCTGTGGTATTTTTTGGTGATTCGACATTGACAATGATATTTCTCGTTGTTAATGTAATACGTTGAATAGACAGTCGGTTATTAGATTTTTTACAACCACCTGGAAATCCGTCTCGCAGCAGTAGGTTCTAGGACACCCCAACTTGAGTAGCAAAGGTTCTAGATATATCACAGAACTGACGCAGATCACCCCGATGCCACGTAGTCTTGTGGTCCCTATGCGTAGATTGGATATAAAAAATGTGGAACCAGAAATTCCCGTGGAAGATCCTGAGTGGAGCTAGCCCGCGAGGACGAGTGGACGAAGCGACACTCAGGGCCGACGAGGTCAAATACCCGAATCAAATATCCACTTTTATGATTTGAAACTGTTTTTAAACTGATCATAGGTCATAGGTCCGTAGTAGTCCGGTAGTGTGTTTTGGCGTATATTGTTTATTTTGTTTTTCTCTCGTTAACCTCAAAACTTAATTATTTTTTTATCGGAAACTGTGAGATTCCCCCTTTTAGAGGGAGAGTCCTCACTCCATCCCTGCCCTTCCCCACCCCATAATTTCATTACATATAAAGGAAAGTCGTTTCATTTTTTAATTTCTTTGGTTCATTATTATTTGCATAGCCCAGTTTAAAGATGACGTTTTAATTTCAGGATAAAAAACCAAAGGGCCACGTAATTCAATGGATGGTAACTGAAAATACACCTGTATGTCTCCAGTTATGTGAATCTTCGTAAGTATAAAAAACTTAAGTCTATTTTGATACTGATTTTATCGTTTAAAAGCCATGTGCTATATTTGGTCAACCTTGACTAACCGACTAACTTAATGAATGTATAGGAAAATAGACCACGAAAACCAAAGAATTCATTATTTTTTTATATGTTGTGCTATTAAATGTTAGGTTATTGTTATTATTATTATTATTATTATTATTATCATACCTACAATGGTAGAATTCGTTCATTTTTGTCTTGGTTTAAAACTGTTTTTTTTATTTCAGACTAGAGAACCAGAGGCTATGTTAAATCAACGGATCATTCAGATTTAAAACGGATTCGGTATTCGTCAGTCACAACTGACAGCATTTTTTGACAATTCACCTATATGCCCCCAATTATTTAAATCTGCCACAGTAAGTAAGTATCAAAAAGCCTAAGCTATATTTTATCAAAACCGGGTAAGTGAAACCCAAGATACTGCTTGCCTTCTCCGAAGTACCCGCAAATTTAATTAGCTAGTTGTGGATTCTATTCCCACTGCGGGGCAAGTGTTTGCATGTTCTGTTTGGGGCTACATGATGTTGTGTGATTACGTCCCGCATTATTTATTTATTTACAATGGACTTTGGCTGACAGGAAAGAAACACTTTAATGTTAGCTCCAGTTTTCAAAAAGTTTTCACTAAGATTTTATACTAGCTTCTGCCCGCGGCTTCGCACGCATTGTACCTGGATAAAAAATAGCCTATAATGTTATTCTTGGTGTAGCTCTACATAATGTGCAATGACAATTTGTTATATAGGTACACCTAGTTAACTACCTACAAAACCTCGGTCTGCCTACTATATAACCATATTGCTAAATTTTCCCTTAGACAGGGTTTATGTGAGATACCTTACCTAGAACCTGTAACACAATGCAATTTAACACCATGTAATTTACTCCGGTGATCTTCGCAGTTCATCTTGGTTAAGCAACACTCCGCCCGGACACTACTTATATGGGTGATCTGGGTGGCATTTAGATCTGAGCGCTTCCGCCCTTCGGAAGGCACGTTAAGATGTTCTTCCCGGCTTTTTCAGTTGTTAGCCATGTCGGAGGCTTTCGGGTGGCCTAAAAATTCCGACATCAGAGTTGGCCACTACTTCATACGAAGAAGAAGAAGACCAATATGTTCCATGCCTCAATTCATATGTTTCATCATTATCATCAGCAGCAGCATTAATAGCTTGTTATATTTCCCAGCCAGAACGATGAAGACCTTGTAAAAGCAAGAAATTTATTGTATTGTATTGTATTTGTATCTAAATTTTGCGTGAGGGAGAAATAAACAATACTCAATACTTTCGCCTTTATTATATTAGTAAGATTGCTAGCCTTTTATGTACGTATTTTCTACAGATTACATTTGTTATGTTTAAATACCAAAATTAATTTTTGATTACTGTTTTTAGGGTAAATCACCATCATACACACCACGAAGGCTGCGGAAAAAATTTGCGTAAAAAACTGCTAAGCTATTAGAAGATACGCGCAAAACTGCGAGCTCTTGGGGAAAAAAGTTGGCGTTTTATAAAAAAGTAGGGAATTTAGAAAATATGATTGCAGAATCGAAAGCATATTTTCTAAATGTTGAAGTTTTGGAGAAATAAAAATATATTTCCTATAATTCTATTCTTTTTTGTATGTAGGAATTTTGAAAGCGTATACAAGAAACATAAAGACATGCGTGAATGACAACTTAGGACACAAATAAATAATAGGATATTTTTGCCGTTCTGTAAAAAATCAATGCAAAATATATCTTTATTCATGTCCGTTAAAATATTCAATAGTCTCCTGAAAGATTTGACACTTAGCCTTTTTAAAATAAGACTTCACAAATGGCTTGTAGATAAATGCTTTTATACGATTAAATTGAATGTATTAAAACTAAATAATAATTTACTATTTTTATTTCTTCATTTGAATGGTTAGTTTTCATTTTGACATATATTTATTAAGTAATCTCGATTGTCAACTTAATTATTGTTAATTAAAATTAACCGATATTAATGATAATTAATGACATATATACATATAACAATTTAATATTTGCACGCTTCTGTAATGAAGTATAAGTATGCGATCCACATAGCCTTTAAGATTTTCCTTTGTAATTACCATACTTTTATGCAAATAAATATAATTTGATTTGATTTGATTTGAAAATTATATAGGTAGGTGCATTCAATCAAATTTGCTAAGCATCCTTCCTTCCCTAACATATTATCAAAAGTCATTAAAACTTGTTAGTGAAGGTAGATTATAAATGAAAAAAAATTTCGTGTAAATGAAAAAAATGATAGTTTAATACTTTACCTGCAGTATTAATTGATAGATTAATATTTTACCTGCATGACATTAATTTTTTGTTAGATTTATATTTTACCCATTATCATCATCAGCCTATAGCAGTCCATTGCTGGACATAGGCCTCCCCTAATGAGCGCCTGAGTCCCTGACCTGAGCTCGATGCATCCAGCTTCTACCAGCAGCATTTCGCAGATCGTTACCACCTGGCCGGAGGGCGTATTATCAGTATATTTTACCCAAATCTATGGAAATTTTAATTATGTGGCAACCCTGCAGTTGAAATGAGAAAGACTAGGGCGGCCACGCAAACTATAAATCTATATATATACTTAATCTATGTATATAGATTTATATGGTATGCGTGGCCACCCTTGTCTTTCTCATTTCAACTGCAGGGTTGCCAGATAATTAAAATTTCCATAGATTTGGATAAAATATACTGATAATACGCCCTCTGGCCAGGTGGTAACGATCTGCGAAATGCTGCTGGTAGAAGCTGAATGCGTCGAGCTCAGGACAGGAACTCAGGCGCTCATTAGGGGAGGCCTATGTCCAGCAGTGGACTGCTATAGGCTGATGATGATAATGGGTAAAATATTTGCATATTGCACAAGGAATTCAGAGACAAACAAATATAACAAGAAATTATTGTCATGCAGGTAAACGATTAATCTATCAATTTATACTGCAGGTAAAGTATTAATCAATACCTGCATGAAGAAAATTTTTTTCATTTATAATCTGCTTCACTAACAAGTAATAATGACTTTTGATAATATGTAAGGGAAGGAAGGCTGTTTAGCAAATTTGATTGAATGCACCACCTATATAATTTTCATATCAAATTATATTTAATTGCATAAAAGTATGGTAAATCACCATCATACAGACCTAGAAGGCTGCGAAAAAATTTTCGTTGGACTGCTAAGCTATTAGAAGATACGCGAAAAACTGCGAGCAGAATTACAAAGGAAAGGATCTTAAAGGCTATGTGGATCGCATACTTATACTTCATTACAGAAGCGTGTAAATATTAAATTGTTATATGTATATATGTCATCAATTATCATTGATATCGGTTAATTTTACTTAACAATAATTCAGTTGACAATCAAGATTACTTAATAAATATATGTCAAAATGAAAACTAACCATTCAAAAGAAGAAATAAAAATAGTAAATTATTATTTCGTTTTAATAAATTCGTTTGATTGTATAAAAGCATTTATCTACAAGCCATTACAAGCAATTACAAAGGAAAGGATCTTAAAGGCTATGTGGATCGCATACTTATACTTCATTACAGAAGCGTGCAAATATTAAATTGTTATATGTTTATATGTCATTAATTATCATTGATATCGGTTAATTTTGATTAACAATAATTAAGTTGACAATCAAGATTACTTAATAAATATATGTCAAAATGAAAACTAACCATTCAAAAGAAGAAATAAAAATAGTAAATTATTATTTAGTTTTAATAAATTAGTTTGATCGTATAAAAGCATTTATCTACAAGCCATTTGTGAAGTCTTATTTTAAAAAGGCTAAGTGTCAAATCTTTCATGTCTTCGGGGAGACTATTGAATATTTCAACGGACATGAATAAAGATATCTTTTGCATTGATTTTTTACAGAACGGCAAAAATATCCTATTATTTATTTGTGTCCTAAGTTGTCGTTCACGCATGTCTTTATGTTTCTTGTATAAGCTTTCAAAATTCCTACATGCAAATAAGAATAGAATCATGGGAAATATATTTTTATTTCTCAAAAACTTCAACATTTAGAAAATTATGCTTTCGATTCTGCAATCATATTTTCTAAATTCGCTACTCTTTTATTAAACACCAACTTTTTTCCCCAAGAGCTCGCAGTTTTTCGCGTATCTTCTAATAGCTCAGCAGTCCAACGCAACGCAATTTCGCAGCCTTCTAGGTGTGTATGATGGTGATTTACCCTATAAACAGTAATCAAAAATTAATTTCAGTATTTAAACATAACATATGTAATCTGTAGAAAATGCGTACATAAAAGGCTAGCAATTCTACTAATATAATAAAGGCGAAAGGTATTGAGTATTGTTTATTTCTCCCTCACGCAAAATTTAGATACAAAATACAATACAATACAATAAATTTATTTCTTTTACAAGTTACACACGTACATCGTTCTGGCTGGGAAAAATAACAAGCTATTAATGGCGCTGCTGATGATGATGATGAAACATATGAATTGAGGCATGGAATATATTGGTCTTCTTCTTCTTCGTATGAAATAGTGGCCAACTCTGATGTCGGAATTTTTAGGCCACCGGAAGGCCTCCGACATGGCTAACAACTGAAAAAGCCGGGAAGAACATCTTAACGTGCCTTCCGAAGGACGGAAGCGCTCAGATCTAAATGCCATCCAGATCACCCATATAAGTAGTGTCCGGGCGAAGTGTTCCTTAACCAAGATGATCTGCGAAGATCACCGGAGTAAATTATTTACATGGTGTCAAATTGCATTATGTTACAGGTTATAGGTAAGGTATCTCACATAAACCCTGTCTAAGGGTAAATTTAGCAATATGGTTATATAGTAGGCAGACCGAGGCTTTGTAGGTAGTTAACTAGGTGTACCTATATAACAAATTGTCATTGCACATTATGTAGAGCTACACCAGCTGTGTGAGAAGCCGCGGGCAGAAGCTAGTATAAAATCTTAGTGAAAACTTTTTGAAAAATGGAGCTAACATTAAAGTATTTCTTTCCTGTCAGTCAAAGTCCATTGTAAATAAATAAATAAATAAATAATGCGGGACGTAATCACACAACATCATGTAGCCCCAAACAGAACATGCAACATTTGCCCCGCAGTGGGAATTGAACCCACAACTAGCTAATTTAATTTGCGGGTACTTCGGAGAAGGCAAGCAGTATCTTGGGTTTCACTTACCCGGTTTTGATAAAATATAGCTTAGGCTTTTTGATACTTACTTACTGTGGCAGATTTAAATAATTGGGGGCATATAGGTGTATTGTCAAAAAATGCTGTCAGTTGTGACTGACGAATCCCGAATCCGTTTTAAATCTGAATGATCCGTTGATTTAACGTAGCCTCTGGTTCTCTAGTCTGAAATAAAAAAAACAGTTCTAAAACAAAACAAAAATGAACGAATTCTATCATTGTAGGTATGATAATAATAATAATAACAATAACCTAACATTTCATAGCACAACATATATAAAAATAATGAATTCTTTGGTTTTCGTGGTCTTTTTTCCTAAACATTCATTAAAACTTCGGTTTGTCAAGGTTGACCAAATATAGCACATGGCTTTTAAACGAAAAAATCAGTATCAAAATAGATTAAAGATTAAAGATTTTTATACATACTGTGGAAGATTCACATAACTGGAGACATAAAGGTGTATTTTCAGTTACCATCCATTAAATTACGTGGCCTTTGGTTTTTTATCCTGAAATTAAAACGTCATCTTTAAACTGGGCTATGCAAATAATAATGAACCAAAGAAATTATATTATTTAAAGTTCTAATAAAAAATGAAACTACTTTTCTTTATATGCTTATAGCTTATAGCTTATAGCTTATGGGGTGGGGAAGGGCAGGGAGGGAGTGAGGACCCTCCCTCTAAAAGGGGGAAACTCACAGTTTCCGAGAAAAAATGAATTACGTTTTGAGGTTAACGAGAGAAAAAAAATTAAACAATATACGCCAAAACACACTACCGGACTACTACGGACCTATGACCTATGATCAGTTTAAAAACAGTTTCAAATCAGAAAAATGGATATTTGATTCGGGTATTTGACCTCGTCGGCCCTGAGTGTCGCTTCGTCCACTCGTCCTCGCGGGCTAGCTCCACTCAGGATCTTCCACGGGAATTTCTGGTTCCACATTTTTTATATCCAATCTACGCATAGGGACCACAAGACTACGTGGCATCGGGGTGATCTGCGTCAGTTCTGTGATATCGCTACTCAAGTTGGGGTGTCCTAGAACCTACTGCTGCGAGAAGGATTTCCAGGTGGTTGTAAAAAATTTGATAACCGACTGTCTATTGAACGTATTACATTAACAACGAGAAATATCATTGTCAATGTCGAATCACCAAAAAATACCACAGAGGCCATAAATAAAAAGAAGATGAATTTTCAAATAATCATATCACAAAAACTATTTGGTTCCGCACTACGCCATTTTAGATTTATGCTTCCTAGATATAGACCTATCTGTGACAAAAGTTCCAGCCGCCTAGCTCACTACAAATAAATGAAAGTTGAGCCAAAAATTAATGTGCAGTGGGCAAAATTCATTTCAAATGCCGGCAACACCAAACAAAACAAAACAAAATTGAATTTCACTTTTTGGCTTATTTTTTTACAGATTTCTGCTCTAAATGTTGTTATTTATTGTGGAAGTCTAGTTAATAATCCATTTTTGAATAAATACCTCGTCAAAAGTACGATACTTACGCTTGAAAAGACAAATCCGGAATGTTTTGATCACTGCCACTTTTGCACCAAAATACACTACACCAATCCATTTTGATAGAGAAATCCATAACATTCATTTGTTATTATTGATTTACAATAGATGAAACATAATTTTTCCAGGTAATAATTTAGTTTCAAGCAAGTTTTTCACAAAATCTTCCGAAACTGCTGCTAGCTGCCAAAGTTTGTTTAGCGCAATGTTGCGCTAAACAACGAAAAAACCGGCACGCGATAAGGGACAGCAAATCTATAGTGCGGTCTCCCTTATTTGCATGAAGCACGCATAAGTAGTTCTCTTTCTTGAAAGAATGAGATGAATTATCTCGTCGTCTATAGCTTTCTCTGTCTAGGTCTGTCACATTCTTTGACAATGGTCTAAGCCAGCGGTCGGCAAAACGCGGCCCGCGGGCCTCATGCGGCCCACTTGCACGTACGGTGGCACAGATATAAGTTATATAAGTGCCACTAAATACTTAATATATTAAAATATTACTTATTATATTTAAAAAAAAATGGGATGTCACTTAGTGACATCCCATTTTTTTTCAATGTATTATCTAGAAAGCGTAACGTTCCAGAGTAATTTAATGAGAAGAAGTAATGGAATCTACTGTAAACTTCTGAAAAGAGTTTTTGATTTCAGATATTTTATATCTCCTTTGTTTCCTGCAATCTGCCTGTCGTGGGCATTTAACAAGAGTTGAGTGGTTTCTGCACACTTGACATGAATGAAGTAAGCCCAGTGGGTGGCTTTATCCATATTGATTCCTTCTGTTCTGTGGTTTTATATGTGGTCTTGAGGGGCTCTCCTCTTTATCTCAGATCAATCAACGATTTTATGAATGAAAAAGGCAAATCTGTTCTAGATCTAACAGAACCCATAATGGTTAATATTTTACCATGGATTTTTTACTGATGTAACATAAGATTATGATTAATTCATGAGTAAAACAATTGTACGCTGAATGTAAGGTTTCATGGGAAAAAACTAACTTTTCTCTAATATGCAGACAAGTCGATAAGGCATTTAAAATGAAAAAAATATATTTATAAAATATTCTTAACCGTCCTCGTCCCACTGCTGGGCAAAAGTCTACCATAGACTTTCAAATATTTCTGTCCCGAGCTACCTTTTGCGCCACACTCTTTTGAAGGGAACTCGTTCTATCCTCGGCCGATCCCGACGCCGATGTCCCTTAGGTATCCAGGCTGTGATGATGGTCGCCCACCTATTGGAAAGCATCCGGCTGACGTGACCCACCCAATCCCATCTGAGCCTGGCAGCTTTATCACAGCCGAACAACGCAACTTTGGTCAAGGAACGCACTGTGTGTGTGTGGTGGTACGCACTCGATCGGCTCGTTTGAGACCGCGAATGCTACGGACCATGACCAAGACTCTCTGGCAACTTTCAGTTTGGACTTCTGCGCCTCAGTCTGCGACCTTGTCTAAGCTCCGGCTAGGTTACGACGGGCAAGATTCACATATCGATGTTTGCGGTTAAAAGAGTCTCTTCTTCTTCTTCTTTGCTTGACTCTCTGAATTCCCATCCCATCCCACCATAACTCTGGATACAATCTCCGAAGGGTATGGGCTAAATCGACATAACTTTTAGTGCTCCCACATTCTATGAAATTAATTATCCCTGCTGACAATAAAAAGAGAATACAAACTGCAGGATGTGTTGCCACCAATATATTTTAATTCGGTCCACGTCCAAATTTCTGAGTTTGCAGAGTTATGTAAGCTGGCTAGACTATCCGAATACACGTTTATGATGCTAAAACCGTGGGAAACGAATGCTATTTACTCTATTCTAGATCTAGATCAATCAACCAGCTTGCATTTAGTCGAATCGACAACGTTTGCTGTTTGGTTTGGTCTTTTTTGTCTTTATATTGCCTGCTGGCAACACTGTTTTAGTTCCTTCTCGGTCTGCGGGCAACAGGAGCGAGCCGCGCATGCGTCTGACAAATTTTCGGCCATATTGCTATGACGCATACAAGATTTTAGGTCTCCGCCAGTGACGAGTCTTCTCGTAGTTGACGTGGCTACTACGTACCATCCCGTTCACCCACTCCGGACGCAGCATAGACGGTGACGAGGAATACGTAACTGGTGAGTGCTTGAGAAGACAAAACTTCCAACTCGTCACAGCCGTAATCTATTTGGATTCACAATAATAAATATTACATGATATCGAAGTATTCGAGAACACGACAAACACCTTCTAATTAAATGCTGCGTATCTATGTGTCCGAAACGCAATAAGGATTTCCGCGTTCAAACAGATTCTTTGGCGATATTTTCATTCCATGCCTCTCCCTTCAACCAGTTTAATATGATCTCTAAAAGAAGGCAGTGGAATCTCATGAAGCATGTACTATCTCTGTTTAGAAACACAACATATATAAATGTTGAAATCAAAATACATTGAGAGATGACCTTGAATTTTAGGTGACAAGTAGCCAGCCATGGAGGGAATGGTAGAGGAAAATGGCACTTCTGGTGGACCTGGTGTTACGGACCCATTGGCAGGCGGGAGCTCCACAGGCCCAACTGCCCATGTTGTGGCTGTGACTAGTATTGTCCAACTCACACTACCGTCACAAGCTCCCTCCGCTCAGGTATTTAATATACTTATCTAGATATGGGTAATCAAATTTACCACAAATCTAAATACTACTAGGAAAAAACAACAACCAATTTTTATATCTCAAATAGTATATCCTTACAATTCTTAGGTCTTTAAACCTCACATAGCTAAAATGGTGTTTAAATATCATGTCACTTTTTTATTTACATGTTTATGACAAGGACAAGCTAACTTTATTGACCGTTATAAAATGACATTTGGACATGAATAAAGGGGGGTATGTGCTTAGTTGATATATTATTAAATAAAATAAGTTAATTATTTGTGTATTTATTTTTCAGGTTCAATCAGTTATCCAACCTAACCAACAATCTGTAATTCAGACTGCATCAAACATACAGTCAGTTCAGCTACCAAAAGGAAATGTAATTCTTGTCAGTAAACCAAGCTCTGTTATCCATACCACTCAAGGGACTTTGCAGACGTTGCAGGTATTATATTTGTTATTATTCAAAGTGAAAACTATTTAGGAGTAGTAGAAGTCTTTGTGAAGGACTCATCTGCATAGTACTACCACCATGCCTATTTCTGCCCTGAAGCAGCATTACTGTGCTTCGGTTTGAAGGGTGAGTGCCAGTGATGTTACTGGCACATGAGGCTTAACACCTTTATGTCTTAAGTTGATGGATGCAGGTCGTTACTTTATAAGGTACATTACAAATATGTGTGACCTATGAAGCCATACTTTGTTATAAATAATGGCTATCAGTTAATATCAGGTGGTTTATGTGCTAGTTCCAACTTGAGGTCTGATACGATATGATAACATAAAAGATTGATTTATAAAATAAATATTAACTGTTAAGCAACACAATAAAATAACTTTTAGATCAAACCAGAGCCCAATTCACTGCTAAGCTCTCAGGGCCAGTCGTGCAGCGATGATGAAGACAGTGATGATGACAGTCCAAAAAGGAACTACAGAGAAATGCTGACTAGACGCCCATCCTACAGAAAAATCTTGAATGATCTTGGTGGTGCTGAAATTGCTGGTATGTTACCATAATTTGAATCTTAGCTTCCACACATTACATATTATATTATTATTTATCAAATAAATACAAAGCCCATGTATATAATAGGTAACAATAACTGCACAAATCAGAATATTATATTATATTATATGATGTTAAAACGAATGTTTTAAATTAATCACAGCCAAGAAGCTCTATGATAACTTTGGATTTAGAAGCAGGGGGATTTATTGCTTCAAATACCCAATAGTACAAGAACATAAATAAATATTACAGACAATCGCATGGGGTCTAAAGCAGGATGCGAGAATGAAGTGACGCTGTCATCTTCCTTGTCATTTGCGCCAGGTCAGTTAAATGTGCAGCCGTTGACACTCTTTTGTTTTTGTGTGCAACATGTGTCACTAACCTTGTACTTTGCATCATACCATAACTACACTGTGCTGTCACATGGCTCCATAACAACTTCAGAAGTATCTCATCATCATTTTCATTCTGTCTGTCTTTAAATATTGAGTATCACATTAAGTCACATTGGGCTGCTGCATTCTAATTCTTCCTAGTATGATTGCTAGCTGCAGGTTCCACAATATTCAGGTACTGAAAATTGAGTTTGGTTGCAAAGTTGGTTAAGGTACCTATTCCAGTTCCAAATCGGCACTCATGAAGTTTATACATACTTAATAGTAGGATAGTCTCAATAAAAGTGGTTTTTATAATGTTCATGTATGGTAAGGGTATTAGTATAAGTACTAATTTCGTAATAATTTTAACAGCTTTTCTCCAAGTACTCCTTAACTGACATTTGAGTACTATCCATCTTAGTATTATAATGTAGGTACATAACATAAATCAATTGCATCTAATTGTTGGTTTTAGCATTATATTAGATCAGTCTTTTAAATTTAATTCAAGAACCGAAGTTGCTGTTTTACAAAGATATACATTTAAAGAGTGTTTCATGTGAGTTTCATGGCGATGACGTCATTTTAACGAATGACTGTTTATTATTCCAATCGATGACGTAATTTTATCGCGAGAGGTCAGATGACGTCATGCTTCGAGTTATATTACTTTGTACTTCACATAGAGTTTTTGTGTTTTTATTCAATTATCTTGCATCGGACCATACCAGATAGAGAGAATCTGCGAACTACTTCGTATTTTTTACAATGGAAACAATTTTCATCATTAAGTTTTCTATGCTGTTATCAAAGGGTACATAGGTAGCTAAAAAAACTGACTTACTTGCCAATTTACTTCATAAGTAAAGATCCTGGATCCTACCTCAATAAGTGAGGATCACTTCGTGGTCCGTCTGCCTTATCTGACTGTTAAGACCCTTTACTCAGTAACATGTGGAGGTATCATTATCAAAATAGATGAATCTATTCGCTCAATACGTACCTACCTATCCATGTTGGTACCGGTCCAGCACATATTAAATTCCATAGACCTATTCCATCCGTTAGGTGTCGTAAGAGGGCACTAAGGGATTACTCCAGGGAATAGGAAGCAGCATCGACAGGTTTGCCCTAACTAAACTGACATCGCGACAGCGTTACCACGACGCCTGCCAATACCAAACCCAAATAGAGAAAGGTCTAAGGCCTTTACTAAACCTAAGCCCTAACAACGATGTTTGTCCCTCTGAAGTCCAATGCAAAGAAAATCGGGTTATTACGTAAATTTTTTTGCTATATAGCAATGCGAATGAAGTCACTACGCGTTCTATCAAAAAAGTTCTAAATAATCGCAAGAGAATTCACTACGGGCACAACTATTTCGCTGACGACACATCCTTGCTCTCTGTTTATGAAGACCCATACACAACATCAAGAAACCTTCAAGCTCACCTCACTAAAATTGAAGACTCACAAATGGCGCAGTAAAGCTAATATTGGCAAATCTGCACAAATTACCTTGACACTTTAAAGAAAAACCAAACCACCGCCATCCACCACCTGTCTTGCTCTATGGTGAGCAAGTTCCTCAAGCAGACGAAGCTGAAAGATACATGGGAATAAATGAATAAACAATGCTGGACATTATCATATCACACAGCAACATCAGCAGACCTGGTATTAATAGAACCACATGACCGATATACACTACGCATTAAACATGGAAAACACCGAGACCCGAGCAGGCCTCTTTCACTCCGCAGAATAGGTATACAAATATACCTACGCATCGCCGGCCTTCCTAGCGTGGTTCGTTACGTCGGTTGCCGAGTCTGCCCGGAACGAACGTGTCCTTGAGCAGCCGCGGCATTTTAGTTTGTTTTTGGTAATGTACCTATATTTTTCGCCAAATGAAGGCAAAAAAGTACTCTGCATAGCATTTGGTTGCCTGAATAATAATAAGGACCGGCATCTCACGTTTTTCAAACTACCTAATGACAGCGAAAGGTAAGAAAATGTAAATAATACCAATAGTAGGTACAGAACTGAAAGTTTTTCTACGAAAGTTTGTCTCCCGTATTTACTTAAGTAAGTAGGTACTTAGGTATAAGTTCTATTTGAATGCGGTACCTACCTACATAAATAAACGTAATATTATAATGTAGGTATTTTTTCATAGACAATTTTTGTGCCATTGGTAGGTATCTACCTACATAGTGCTGCCTATGCCTAGGCATAAGCAGCACTTAAGTAGGTATTATGATTTTGATTATGTAGACTGAGAGCAATATTAGAAACCCAACCTAGGTACATTTTTATTTGATTTAACTTTAAGTAGGCAGTGTAGGTTAACTACTTAAAAACAGTCGGCTAGGTAGGTGTAGGTAGAAAAATCGATGTGGTAAGTTACCTAAAGGTAGGCGTACTAACAACTAAAACTAGATACCTAGGTTACCTACAAACCAAATGTTGTTTTTTTCTCTTGCAAATATCTAGGTAGATACCTACCTACTAAAATTTCTCTTATGATTTAGCATGATGTACCTACCTACCTTAAACAGTGATTATTCTGTTTTCGTACACAAGACACCTAAACACTTAAGTAAGTGTTAAGGACCCAAGTACCTACCTAGTAGGTATGCCTATTTTCTGAGTTCTTAATGCAGCCAGCCAGTGTAAAATAGTTTTCTGATTTAATACTAGGTAGGTAGATATTATTTGAATTATCATTGTTCCTTAAAATAAATAGGTGGCTAGGTAACTGGATAGTAAAAGGTTCAACAACAACAGCCTATTCAGTCCACTGTTGGACATAGGCCTCCCCTATAAGAAGGGGGATATGCCCATAATCCCCACGCTGGGCATGCGGGTTGGGGATCGCAGGGTACAGCTTCTCGCACCGCCGACGCTGCTGCCCGTCGGCGGCCAGGTTATTATTATTCGTCACAGAATAATTCTCAAGACAACCCTAACGTTACACGTGCCACGTCAGTAGAGATAGAGCTATACGATAGAAAGGGTTGCAAGGTGTAGGTTAATATAAATGTTAGGCGCTGAGTTCGGTGCGAGCTGATTAGCACTTTATTGCGTAGCAGCTAAAGTCGCTATTTATTTAAATGATTGCGCGGAGTGACGCTTCTGTCCTTTCTGTATTCTGTGACCCGAGACAAATATTTGCAAATCATAAAAACATTAGGGGAGGCCTATGTCCAGCTGTGGACTGCTATAGGCTGATGATGATGATGATACAAACATTTGTCTCGCGGCGGGAATCAAACCCGCAACGTTTTGCGTTTCAAGCAGGCCTTCTTCCACTGCGCCACAGAGGTCTTACGAGATCCGAGAATCACGAGACGTCAACGTCACGTCAACAAGAATAAACCTGGACCATCGCCTTATGGCAAAATCAGATCTAGACCAGACAAAAACACCTAGACTAGACACCATAAAATCAGCAACATGTATACCTAATTAATGTTGGCAAATTGGACGCAAATCTTAATGAACTAACATAAGGCAGTCTATAAAACTCATCAAGACTATCTATTCACATACGGCATCCAACTATGGGGCTTTGGAAGCCATAACAACATCGAAATACCAGAACGACTTCAGAGCAAGGCATTATCAAACATTCTAAAACTACTGCAGCCTATACGTAATAGATGACCTTCTAGACCTTCATGGACATCAAACTGATAACAGATGAACAAGAAATAAGAGGCCTACAGCACAAATCACCAACTAAGTCACCACTCAACCGACTTTCACACTCTTGAGATAAAGTCACCGGATGAATCTCAAAAAACTAATAAAAAAAAAACGGATAGTCAGCATACGAAATGGAAAAATAACTCATTTTTGAAAAACCGAAAACATTTATAAGAATGCAATTTTCTTAGACCTACAGATTATTGGCTATAATATACCGTAACATATAACGCTTCGTTTTGCCTTGTAAAACTTTCAAACTGTTTAGTAAAAGAATCGGCCATAAGTGGATTTATAAAAACATTGGGTTAAGTATTACGTATTAGTACCTATCAACAAAGCAAATCATTACATGCTTTGTTTTAGTGAATACAAAACTGCGACATCTTAGAGACATGCCACAGGTTATCCATAGCTTAGTCAATGCTCACAACGGATCTTTGTCCCTCTGTAGTTAGGATTAGCAACGATTCGACAAATCCAAAACAACCGACTCAAAAATATGAAATAAGTCGCTACTTGCGACCAACTTCTGAGGGACAAACATGGTTGTGAGAAGTGTAATAGACTGAAGTGGATTATGTTGATTAACGTGTTTTATTGTTGACAGTTATTCCAGCCGGAGCATTGCAAACAGACGGCGGGCTGCACACGCTAGCAGTGTCGGGCGGCGGAGGCGGAGGCGCCATCGTACAATACACCACGAACCAGGACGGACAATTTTACGTACCGGGTAGGTGCCGCTTACATTCACACCTGCATAACCTGCAGGAAGTAATACTTGCGCGAAAAAAATGAACATTATGCACTATCCTTACAGGGCCTATGCTAGAAGATCAGACACGCAAACGTGAGTTACGACTTTTGAAAAACCGAGAGGCAGCGAGAGAATGTCGCCGCAAGAAAAAGGAATATATAAAGTGTCTCGAGAACAGAGTCGCCGTTCTAGAAAATCAAAACAAGGCATTGATTGAGGAACTCAAAACGTTGAAAGAATTATATTGCCAGCAAAAAACAGAATGAGGTCCAGCTGGCTGACGGGTGTGCCGTGCTAGCCCGCCGGTGAGAGCTTCCACGCACATTGTGCTGCGCTGCACTTTGAATCGGATTGTCAATCTATAAATGTCGTGTTTGCATAGTACGCTCTCGATGACACGAACGATTATAGAACTGTTCCCTTTAGTTTTTAATTAATTTGCAATATTTTACTGGGCTATTTTTTTTTTTCATCAAGTATTGTTAGATTGTATGTTGAATTGTTAATCTTTTTATGGTACATTTCTGTTCTGTTATTGTTTAAAATATTTCAGTTGATTTTATATGGTGTATAATAATTAATAACATGACTCCATATGCGATATGATGTAAATGATTTTTGAATCTATACCTACTTAGGTACTTATGTATAACAACTCTCAAGAACCTGTATTATCAATCGATCATTTAAGCTTTGCCTACTGCCAACCATTTCTTGATTATTGTCATTGCCGTTGGCCTTGTGTCGTTAAGGTTTTCATTAATTACCTTTGTATATTTTGGTTCCGTTCGTTATATCCCATAAAAGATCTGGTTTTGGTTAGTAGTGAAATGGTTTATCACATCATTTGTCTGTGATGCAGTTTCTGACGTGATAGAAGTGGTAAGGTCGTCGTAAGTATTTCGTACACCTCACAAGGTGTTTGTAATGGATAAGCCAAAGTTAATACCTATGTTTAGTTGTTTTGTGCAATAGACCTTTTGCAATGTACAGTTTTGTCAATCTTTTCTATTGAACCAGATACCACATAAATGAAATATTTTCTTTGTACATTGTATATAATAAAATTATCAGTAACTTAAGTAAAAAAATATTGTATATAAAAAACATAAATGTAATGATTATAATAGTTGTATCATGGTAAAATTGAAGTGTCTCGAGGTTATATCTTGTCATCTCTAAACTGTCAATATTTTACGGTATTTTTTTATTACAAATAAAAGATTTTTAATATAAATGTGAACCTACATAGATTAGGAAAATATTAACATTTTATCTGTTATTGTAATTAATTAAGCAGAATATGTTGTCGAAGGGTAATTTTAATTGACCATCAGAAGTTAGGGTAAGCTATTATTAATGTGTTGTTTGCCATGATTGAAATGTTTGTTAAATATATTTGTATATAGACACTTAAAATGTTGATATTTTGTAGAATTTAATTTAAATTCTAAGCAGTCTCAGATAATATAAAAATTAACGGACTAAGTGCTGTTATTTTTAAAATTTATTTTTATCTATGTCACACATATCAGTCATGGCAAGTGAGTTAGGTTTAATTATAGACATTGTGGAAAGTGCCTTTAAATTTAGAATGAATAAAATTTATACCAACAACATAGCTCTTATGTTAATGCTATTTATAAATTAATAAATATTAACTGTTTGATGTAAATCAGTGTTTTCTTTTGTAAATTATTGATCTGCAGCAGATAACTGCTTAATTTTAAGTTAATAAGATGTTAGTTTTCAACGCCGGCGGATCAAGCCGCCGGCATAGTGTGTAAGGGAGCCTAGACGCAGATGGTTACGGGACAAATGTTTGCATTATATGCAGATATTTGTCTCAGGTCTGGGTGTTTTCTATTTATAATACAGGGTGTTTGGTGCATGGACCGACAGGATTTTTTGAGAGTTTGAGTTAGTCATGCCTTATTTTACCTTGATAGACCCTAAGTGTTGTCAAGTACCTAAGCACTTATAATTTTTTTTTAATCGCCCTAAATTTTGGCTTTAAATCGTCTTAACTTTTTTGTTGGGGTTTGATGGCCTTATTGTTCTCGATTTTTACACCTGGGGACGTGCAAAAGAAATGGTGTATGTATGCAACAGAGGTACCCATTGTAGAATTTTTGATTCAACAAACAACGCCACTTTTTATAAGACAAAAACATCAAAACATCTAAATAGATTTTAAAAGCGCTGAACTAATTTTTTGAGGGAACTGTGTAACGTAAGGTTTTATTTAAAATAAGGACACTTTTTAGAAAACACAAAAAGTCATCCTATTACAACCTCAAACAAAAAATTCAGGATGATCCAGAGGCAAAGATTTTTGGGTGATTAACAAATCATATCTGTGCTAGCGTGACATTTGGGACTTAAGTTAAGGTCTATCTACCTGGGTAAAATAAGGAATGACCCACCAACCCTCCAAAAAATCCTGTCGGTCGATGCACCAAACACCCTTTCAGTACATGGGATTTTTTAATAATTGTACAGTCAGCGTAGAAAATGTCATATAAAAAAAAAGTGGGTCTCTATTGACTCTACTTCCCAACAGGAACTTGGGTTATGTACCCAAAGTAACTCACCAAATCAAATCGCACAAAATTTAAAAACCTTACTACAGAAGAAAAGGTGGATGAGGTAAAATTCTGCTCCACCCGGTATAGAATGAGGGCTAGCACCCCGGGGTTCTAACCACAACCTTCGGGACCCAGGCCAACCTCGCCTGCACGCGGTACACCCTGCTACTTAACGAACGGGTCTCTGGTGGCCGGCTGATGCATCGACACTGTTAAATTCTCTGGCCGCCGACGGTCAGCAGCGTCGGCGGTGTGAGAAGCTGAGTCCTTCCATCCCCAACCCGCATGCCCAGCGTGGGGATTATGGCCATACAGGGGGTATACCTATAATCCCCACGCCATTTACAAAATACGCACAAAAAAGATGGCCCTCAGTTCCCGGCCGTCCCGCTATTCCTGGCTATGGTAACGGCAGGGCAGGGGATGCTACGACCTGGCTACGTTTAACATCACAAAAAAGTGCTGACCTGGAGTAGTTCTAATGTAGATAAAGACCTGAGGGCTTGTACGAGTTGCACAATTCGAAAACTTTTATGGTACTATAGTACTAGTACTATCAAGCTCAATTTTCAAGTACCTTTTTTGTTAATTACCTCACCAATTTGAGTGAAAATTATTGCATCAAGCAAGAACATTACATAACCTATGTTGTTCGATCAGTTTCTACATAGAACCAGTTGCATAATTTCCAAAAAACTTACATTAAAATTTAGTTTGGTATGGTAAACCAAGAAACTTTTCGAATTGTGCAACTCGTACTAAGGGGGGTACAGGAATGAAACAGAGTAGCAAAAAATAAAATAATTATGATGGTTTAGCAGGGATACAAATGATTTTGCCTCTCACTGTAAATGTCAAAATTGTGATAAAAACACTAATGATATAACGATAAGAAATTTATTTGACAATCAAATCAAATTATGACAAATTTATTGTAACAGAGTGTAAAAATACACCCAAAGTACAAGCAGTAAAGTATTTAAGCTATTGGTGTAGACATTTTATTTATATGAACTTTCTTCTATGTTTTTTATATTTCCATTTTACCATATTCAGTTGTGGAGCATTAGTCATCAAAATTTTGAGACAGAAGAAAGTTTGCTGCAAGGTTTTCGTTTTTCTCACATGCAAAATATGCCTGAATAACCATGTGTTCCGGAAAGCCAAGTGCTTTTAACCGTTCTATGGCTTCTTTGTCTTGAGGCGACACTTGGATAAGGTTTGGTTGGTCAGGATCAGGATTGAGAGCAGGGCTCTCTTCAGCTGCCACTGCCCCAGCGAGGGCTGCTGCTGTAGCTGCTGCTCCTGCAGTTCCACCACCAGCTGATGGAGAAGTTGGCTCATTTAACATTCTAACAAAAGCTTGCTGATGCTGACTAATGGCTTGCAACAAAGCAGGGTTGGTTTGACCAATTTGTTGCAACACAGCATTTAACAAATTAGGGTTCTGTTGAATAACAGCTCTCATTTGTTGAAACTGTGGCTGATCCCTTAGGAATGCTAGTGGATCTTCTTCAGTGCCCTCTTCAGCTTCCTGTTCCTGCAGCAGCTCTTCTGGGATGCCCGTTATAAGATATTCTACAGCTCTCTCCCGATTGTTGAATGAGGCATGCAGAGCCTGCTCTACTTGCTGCCGATTGTATCCCATATCCATGATACTTTGCACAGTGGATTCAAAGTCCAGCTCATTGGCGGTGGGTTCCTGTGGTTCAGCTGCTCTCTCCAGTTCTGCTGTTGGTGTAGGCTTCGGAGTCTCTTCAGCAGGTGCTACTTTGGCGTCACCGCTCTCGGTAGAAGCATTTTCACCGACAACAGGTGCTGATGTAGATGGAGGTTGAGCTTCCGAAATCTTTGGCTTTGTCACCATGATAACAACGAATTTCTTTTCATCTATATTATAGGTATTCAGTTTACTATCATCAAGTAAAATTTTACCTGCGTAAATTAGTTTTTGATTGTCAACGGCATACTCTTTGCCTTTCTCGACTTCGATTTTTAGCTTGAGAGCTTTGACGGTTTCTTGAGGGTCTATTTCAATTTGAAAAGTTTGTTGTTGTAAAGTTTTTAGAGTCACCAGCATTTTGATATCTTACTTGAACGTCTTCACAATGATGCAGTCACTTGTATTGTACCGTAATTAGAAATTCGCCGATAAAAATTCTGACTCGACAAAATTAATGCAGTAAACATAACCTCCAAACCAATACCAAATCAAAGAGTATAACAGAACAGACAGAAAAGTGACAGAATAGAACAGACAAGGTTGAACGTTTAAAATCGCTGAGTCGCTGACTGAACTTAGGGCTTACCACAGGTTTGAAAGTTTTCGAAAACTTTAAAAGTTTCGGTATCTTTCCCAGTGTTGCCGTTTTAGCATTTTTAATGCTAAATTTAGCATATTTTCGGGTCTGTTAGCTTGAAAAATTCGCATTTAGCATATTTTAGGATTAACATTTTTTTGTACGTTACCTAAAAATTCAAAATTCCTAAGGAATTCAAAAGAAAAATGTAGCTTTTAGCATTTTATTTAGCATTTTTTGCAACAAGTTTTAGCATTTTCTCCAAATAAAAAACGGCAACACTGATCTTTCCATACATTTTCGTAGTTCATGCACGTTTCCCTAGAGGCGCTGTACGAAAATGTATGGAAAGATACCGAAACTTATAAAGTTTTCGAAAACTATCAAAACCTGTGGTAAGCCCTATCCATTCACAAAACGAACTAGCAGATGTCCCAGTCCATTTGACTATTTCTCAAAATAAATATGTACTGAACAAGTTTTTTAGAAAAATTGTTATGTACAACAATGCAACGCACTAAATGAAAAGATTTCTATTAGAAATCTAAATAATTATTTTCATCAATCATCATAATAATTTTCTGGACGAAATAACTCATACTCTTGAAAAAAAATGCAAATGAAACGACGCACTCTCATTTTATTTTCGGTCAACCTATTGTTTTATTAATGGTTAGTTATTCCTGATTATAATAAACAAATATTTTTTTCATTATATATTTTCGTTTTAATAAGTACTAGAATTAATAATAGATTAATAGAGTACTAAGAATTATTGTTAAATCTAATCAGGGCAAAAAAATTAGAAATTGATAAATTAAAAACTATAAATCATGTAAATATTAAATTAAATTATTTTATTAAGTATGTAAATTAAATTAAAGTGCAATAAATTTCAATGATAAAGTAAGCATTAAAATTTAATTGGATGGGAATTGAAAACAATCAGGGCAAATAAATAAAAATTAAAGAAGATATAACTACACAGGTGAAGGGTGCACTTGTACCAGGCAACCCAGTCTAATGCCTATCTATTATAAATTTTGTGAAATGTTTTTAAGCTATTGCATAGCTTCTATCGAGGGCCTTGAGCGCGGGGACCGAATCCAGAAATTCCGTAACGAAAAAAAACCTCACGCTCCCCACTCCGACGGGCACGGAGGTGTGGCTTGAAGGCCGTGCATTGTCTAACGTCGTTTATTTTCGGCAGTCTTCGACACGGTGTTTGTGTGCGTGCAACTAGACGTATTGTACGACTCCACGAAGCTCGTTTATTTAATAAAAGAAAAAAAATTGTTTTCTTATCGGTCACCACGCTCAAAAAGTGTAACTTGAATTCATATCAAAGAAAAAGAAATACTGCATAAATAAAATAAATAAATAATTATAATTGCATAAGTTGATACAAAATGCTATGCAATAGCTTTACCGCGGCAGTCCCCGAGTGCCACACGTCTTTTTTATACTACACCTGCTCGGAAAGTACCTTGATACTTTATCAAATTTACGTTAGAAAGTACGTCATTGCATATCGAACAAATATGCGGGGAGAAAACGCATCTGAGCGGGAGAGAAAAGTGTATGAAAATCCATTTCTTCTTTTTTAATTTTGGGTAAGACTATGCGGTGGTAACCTAAATATCAAAAGCCAAAAAGTTTTTACAGTGAGTTTTTATCTCCAAGTTCGCAAACTGACACTGGCCACTAGCTAAAAAAAAAGCACTGGCTAGTCAAAGTCAAAGTCAAGTTAGTTTTTTATTTTCCTGGTAGGTGTAGTATATAGCACTATGTATCACTCGAGAGAAAGTGCGATTCCCGATCTTGGGTGTTTTAAAGCCCTCGCCTACGGCTCGGGCTTCAAACGACACCCTCGACGGTAATCGGTCACTTTCTCCTCTCGGTGAACAATGTACTATTCCTAAAAATGTTGTGTTGTGTTATTGTGTTGTCCTTTGTTTTTTTTTAGAATAATCAATTTGGTTCTATGTTTTGGTCGATTCTCCCAATAAAACACCCACCAGTCAGTAGTTTAACGGTCTCCATAAAGGTTTATGACACTAACATGATACAGACACTGGCAGAATTGTGACATAATGACACAAAAGCCATAAACCAAGAAGAAACCAAGAAGTGAAGTACTAAGTAGTAGGTACTTAACCTTGCCATGTGAAATACTAACTAAGTACCTAGTAGGTAGACTAGGTTGGTACTTGGTTTTTGCTAGTAATATGCTATTTAGGGTTCCGTACCCAAAGGGTAAAAACGGAAACCCTATTACTAAGACTTCGCTGTCCGTCTGTATGTCTGTCTTTCCGTCTATCTGTCACGAAGCTGTATGTCATGAACCGCGATAGTTAGACAGTTGAAATGTTCACCGATGATGTATTTCTGTTGCCACTTTTTTGCCCCTTTTTTTGCTCGATATTAATAACAGCAACAGGAAGACGCTTGAAATATTCACAGAATATTTTGATTATATATTTACTTCAAAAATAAATAATTAAATTAAATTAAAATTACAAAAGTAATTTTAAATTAAAAGTTAATTAAAAGTTTAATTTAAAAGGGGGGCTCCTCGATGCATGTATATATTAGTAGGTATGTAGGGTACTCAACTTGCAGTTTATTGAACCATTCCAAGGTTAATGATTTCTTTATTTTTATAAAATAATCTGCCACCATCATATCGTGAACTATGGGTAGGTTGTTAGATTGGCCTTTTTGAAATCCTTCTTCCATTACACACACGATACATTTACACGATACACTCACTCAATCAGCATTCTTTTAAATTAAAAAAATAACCAGAGCGCACGAGAGCAAACAACTTAGCAGCGAAATGTACTACGGACGCCCGCCGTGCGGCGCCGTATAGGAGCGATGACGTCACGCGCTACTCGCGATCATTAACGAGATTTAAAAAACCTACGTAAACTTCCCATGCTTATAACTTCGGTAATATTGCACCGATCCATGTGAAATAAAAACTAGAATAATGTGAACGGTCTAGACTTTGATTCTACGTACATGAAAGTGTGATATTTTAACCTTGTTATCTTCTTCATTCCAAACAAATTTGAATTTAACTTTTTGGCATATTTTCTTACAGATTTCTGCTCTAAATGTTGTTATCTATTGTGGAAGTCTTGTTAGCAATCTTTTTATAAATAAATACCTCTTCAAAATTACAATACTTACGAATCAACAAATCCGGAATTTTATGCTCACTGTCACTTTTGCACCAAAATACACTACACGGAGATCCATTTTGATAGAGAAATCCATATGATTAATTTACAATAGATGAGAGATAATTTAGTTTCATGCAAGTTTAAATAAAAATCTTAGAAAACAGCTGCTAGCTGTCAAAGTTTGTTGAGCGCAATGTTGCATGAAAAAACCGGCACGCGTTCGGGGACCGAAAATAATTTAATGCTACCTCACATATTTACATGATACACGCATAATTAGTTCTCTTTCTTTATAGAATGCGATGGAAGATACTATTTGTCTATTCTTTTTCTGTCTAGGTTTCCAAAGTTAATGAATTCTGTCCTTTCCTAAAGGAAAGGAAAGGAAGCAAACTTCCTAAAATTGTTAGGTTAAATCAAGTACGAAGTGATAATTCAATGGGTTTGCTAGGTAAGCCTTCTGTGTCCTATCTTAGGCCAGTTAATGCAAGAATGTCAGGTATAGGTACTCATAGTTCCTGCTTCTGATTCCCTCACAGAGTAGACATGAATGAGAAGGTACAGCATATATTAGTCTGTGGCATTACATACTTCAGTATAAACTTTGAATTTTGAATGATCATTAGGAACCAAAATCAGGAACTATGAGTACCTAGGTAGCCTACCCCATGGTATCACAACAGTCAGATACATACACGCCGGACAAATTTTGCAGATTATGCAAACATTTGCCACGCAGTGAGAATCGAACCCGGATAGTATGTCTGTAACACACAAACATTAATATTATTATTACTATTACACATAATTTAGCCCCAAAATAAGCAGATAGTCCAGGAAAATTAGGGGTTTCACCTCGGAATGAGAGATAGTGGCCTAAAAATTTGTATAAAGCTTTATTTGAGCACTCTAAAACTTGTCTCAAAACCTACATAACGTAGGGTGTTAACTTCTACAGATATTCCAAAGTCAAAGGTCAAAAATCTATTTATTACAAATATCATGATTCCTGTGGGTTTTATGCTATTTGTAGCTTAATAAATATTGTAGAACATTAAATTCTCTACAACTTTTGGCTAAACATTTTTTAAATATCTTGAACCATTTTCGTTATAGAGGGCAGAGCGCGCGCAGTGTTTAACTATTTGGAGTATCATTGGAGGTCAAACCGACGTATTAAAACACATCTTATAAAGTTTATAAATTATTGATAAATATATAATTCTAAATAAGAATTAATAATAATAATGAGTCAGTACCACGCGTCTCTCACTAGATGGCGCTACCTCAATTCCATATAAATTTGCGTAAACGTTAACGCAATCGAGCTGGTAAAAACTCGCACTAGGCACCCAGTTTCTACTTATATCCAGTTGCGTAATTTCCAAACAACGTACGTTAAAAATTGAGCTCGATATGGTAAACCAAGAAAGTTTTCGAATTGTGCAACTCGTACCAGGGGTGCAGAACTATTTTTAGCGAATATCGCACACCGACCTCACTAATATTTTAAATTCGAAAGTTTGTATGTATGTGTGTATGTTTGTTCCCACTCAACTCCGTAACGGCTGAACGGATTTGGATGAAACTTGAAATAAACATCGTTTGTGGCCTTTATTAACACATATGCTACTCTTTATTCTGGTGTTGAGTGAAGCCGTGGGCGTAAGCTACACAAGTACTACAAAAAAAATTTTTTGTGAATAATGCGGGGGCGGCGCGGGGTGTTGGACCGGCGGCTGTTATCGAGATTCAAGACGCCAAGTTTTATAGAAATCAGCCTGAAGGTCAAGGGATGGCTCAGATTTAACATAAAAAAATGTTTCATCACTACGTTTTTGTAAATACATACATCACACTAATATTATTATTATTGACGGCCTCTGTGGCGCAGTGGGCGAAGGTCCGCCTGAGACGCAGAAGGTCGCGGGTTCGATTCCCGCCGCGGGACAAGTGTTTGCATGTTCTGCAGATATTTGTTTCGGGTCTGGGTGTTTTCTATGTATGATATGTATGTATTTACAAAAAAAAACTGTATATATATATGTAGTATATCAATCATGTGGTTCCCATAATACAAGCACTGCTTACTTTGGGGCTATATGATGCTGTGTGATAACTGATAACATCCAGCATTATTTATTTATTTTAATTGCCAAAGTTTGTGTGTTTGTGTGTATTGCAAAAATTTGTCTCGCGGCGGGAACCGGACCCCCAAACTTCTACCGTCTCAGGCGGACCTTCGCGCACTACGCCACACGTCAGCAGCATACGAAATGACAGTTCGTTGTAACTAGTGCTTTTATGTCAATGGCTTACGGTAGATGTCATCGAGAGTGCTTACGATAGAGTTGAGATCTTGTTGAGGTATTTTTGAGAATTTTTTATGCCAAATCTAGCTTCCCCATCCATCTAAAGTAAACTTACATAAATTAAACTATATAGATAGGCAAATAAAAATTAGAAATGAATGTTATTACAAATGTATTTCTTACATACAATAGGTTTACCTTATTCTATGTAACTTAGAACTAAACTAAACTAAATTTGCTAATATTATTAGCTCTAACTTAATATTTCACAAAATGTGTACACACTACTCCTAATGGTTCTGCTTTAATAAACCGTTAATCATAATTTATGTCAGCTTTACAATGGATTCCTTTTAAGAAGCACAAAAATATACAATAAATACTACATTAACTTAAACGGAACCATAACTGACATAACTTTATTATATAGATAATAATACGGGAGAAAGAAATTTATATTATTATTTTTATATAATTCATCACATACTTTACAATTTACAAACAGATCATACAAAAACAAAAATATCATACTTTTCATTGTTTTATAGGTAGCTTGTCCGTTAGCACACTGGCACTTTGATCATGGAGTAGTTTCAAATAACTTTTCACGAAAATATTTAATTTTTTGTGCGAAAAATGACTCTAGCCCCTCAGCACATCTATAAAATTCAGAGTCCTTTGGGTTAAAGTAACGACAGTTGTCAAATATTTTGGTCATATCACCAATAAATTCACTCAATGTACTATAACTTAGTTCATTCACTTTTCTCTCGACAGTTTGTAGATCTGTAAGGAGAAAACATAATGATTTTCTAAACACACGAATAAATGCGAAAGTTTGTGTCTGTGATTATGATTGTTGCTACTCAACTCCGTAAAGGCTGAACGGATTTGGATGAAATTTGAAATATACATAGTAACCTGGATTAACACATAGGCTACTTTTTATCTGGGTAACACGCGAGCGAAGGTGCGGGCGGAAGCTAGTTGAAAATAATGAAATTTTAATAATTCTCATAAATAATATAGGTCTTCTTCATATGAGCTAGTCGGCGGTAAACTCTAGAGGTCGGAGCTTTTAGGCTGCCTGAAGGCCTCCTTAGAAAAGCTTAGACTGTCACTGCTGAGCCTCTCCTGCCCATTTTCAAAGTCATATTATATGTTTGCCTGAGACCAAGTATCAGATAGTCGATCAGCATTGATTGCACTTAGGGACACTATGCTGTGCAGTTTTGGCAGCATTGTGCCGCCTGCCAGCGATTATAACGAGCTTCTGAATTACTATAGTAAAGTTGTTGAGCCCTTCAAATTGGCGTTTTTTTAATATTTAATAATAGATGATTTATAATCTTCCTTACCCATTGGTTCTTTAATAACTTTATAATACGTTGGAGCTTCTCTGGGATCCACAGGTTCCATGAAAGGCCAAGCATTCTTATGCAATTGAATTTGTTTGACAAGCCTCTTCAAATTTTCAAAGTCTTTATTAGATAGTTCCTTCATGTTTGCATAATTATATGTATTATTTTTCTGACAATTCGGACATGTGTATTCATCAATGTTATCAGCTTCAGATTGCAAAATTCCAACACATCGACCATGAAACCAATCTTGACATCGGTCACAACAAATATAAAACCTGAAACAAAACCATACAATGTGAGATGATTGACATAATATCTCGAACAATATTCTATATCAATCCATACCATACTAATCCTACTATACTAAAGACCTAAGTTTTTGAAATGTCAAATTTTTGTCCCTCCTGAGTGTTTCCACATTGTACGATCCGATATCGATATCGGCGTCCGATACCGATATCGGGGCAAGTAAAATGTATGAAATGAACGATCAGTCTTTCATATTGTCCGGCTCGATATCGGGTATCGGAGCAGACAATTTCATACATTTTACTCGTCCCGATACCGGTATCGGATGATGTGGAAACGCTCTTACGCCAAAACTATTGAAGAGTACCACGCGAACGAAGCCGCGGGCGGAAGCCTACTCTGCAATTGACGTTCTGCATTAGGGGGTGTATTGTGCATTGACCCGACCCCAGGCGGGCGGAAGCTAGTATATAGTGTATATCTGTGTTTTTTGTTTAGAATGTAAATAAATCTATTGTTAACTTACTGTGAGTTGTCATAGGGTTGTCGGCAGAGGCAGTAGAGTTCTTGCGTTTCTTCAGCTCGGCGGCAATCAGTACAAACATATTCTTCCATTGTTTTGCTCATTGCTTCGGTAACGCCGACACAATCACCGTGGAACCAGTTACTGCAGTGTTCACAGCCAACATAAAACCTGAAACGAAAATTAAGTATTAATTTTTTTTAAAGTTTTGTGATATTTATGGGGTTTTTTTGTGATCTGGCTAATTGGCTGATTTTCCTCACTGCCTATAAGATATTTGCTAACTGTTTTTTTAACATAGTATGGGCACAGATAACATAATGCTAGTAGTATGGGGAAATCAGAAACTCGGGTCAGATACAGAGACAGTGTTTTAGGAACCATTTTTTATGGAGATTTGTTTTAGGTAGTCTTTTTTCTACTGAGTTAGTGTGGGAGAATCTGAAACCATAGCAGATACAGAGAAACCAAAACTGTCTTGGAAATCATTTGCTCTTTTTTATGTGAATTATTCTGAAATAGTAAAACAGATCTGTACATTTACAGTTGTGGTCAAATAATTAAGAACGATTTTTAGTATCTTTCTTGTAACAAAAAATCACACATTTTTTTAGGTCTGTCATTTTAGCAGTTATTTGTACAAAGAAAGACAGTATTTTTGGTACAGTTAATCAAATTTAAATTAGTTAAAAACTTCGGTTTTTAAAAGAGCATTTATTTTAAACTGTAACGTATTGGACCTGTGCAAATAAATTAATAAACTAGCTAAAAATTGTTTCAGATGATACCTATAGTAAATTAATTTGCATTATAGAAAGAAGCATATTTCAAAGTTAATTAATTCAGTTTCAAATTAATACTGATTGGAGTGTCCGTCGCGGTTTAATACTGCGACATAAACTGGACATTTAACATCTTGTAAAAGAAGCAAAGTACTATTCTTCTACAAAAACGTCTCAATTAAGTACAGTACAGTAAATGACACCAACGCTATTTCACGTTATTTTTTTGACTTCTCACCGCAACAATATATTCAGATGGATTTTTATGTGATCTGCCAGTCTCTTGAGAGTAGAGACTGGGACATTGAAGATGTCAACATCTTAACAGATTTGGTTGTAGGATGAGCATTTAGAATATAATCATGTGTGTTATTCTGTGTAACAACCAGTTTAGTGAACCTAATAAAAAAAATGTCGTAGAAATAAATACCTGAGTGTAACTCATCTAAGGTTATACACTATTTTTTCTACTACTCACTTAGTGCAGTCATAAGGCGTGCGGCAAATACATAAAAGCTTTTCTTTCTTGACACTTCTTTTGCTGGGGCGCGGCGTAGAGGCGGTACCGGCAGCTGAGCTGCGCTTCTTGCCGCTACTGCGAACCTCCTCCTGCTTAGTGCGCTCAGCGCGCGTGCGCAGTGCTAGCTCAGCAGACAGCTCCTTCTAAAAAAAACGACGGTAAACAAAAACAGGGTAAAAAACCTACGTCTAACTCAGAAAGTACGCATACTAGTGAGGTGGTAGTAACTCTTCAACTTTATAGTTGAATAGAAACTTTACAGCTTAGCTAAATTAGAATTTACATTCTAATTTAATCAGAATACAGTACTTTTAACGGATCTTTGTACCTCTACAGTTAGTTAGTTAGGCTCACGATTCGACCAATTCTAGTACAATCCGACCAAAGCACAGGAACTACGTCGCTGATCCTAGACTGAAACCTAGACCTGAGAAAAAATTTTGCAGATCATAAAAACATTTGTCCCGCGGCGAGAATAGGACTCGCAAACTTCTGCGTCTCAGGCGGGACTACCCCCACTGCGCAATACAGGTTGTCAAATATCACACTTCACACTAATGGTATAAAATGCGAAAGTTGGTGTATGTGTGTGTGAGTATTCCCGCTCAACTCCGTAGCGGCAGAACTGATTTGGATGAAACTAGGAATATACATAGCTAAGACCTGATTAACATTGTTATGTTAGTAACACAAGTTACTTTCCGGTACCACGCGAGTGAAGCAGCGGGAGGAATAGCTTCCTCTGTTGCAAAAAATAATGCTGTTTTCCACATCCACATCAGCCTATATAAGTCCACTGCTGGACATAGGCCTCCCCTAATAAAGGGGGATATACCCATAATCCCCACGCTGGGCATGCGGGTTGGGGATCGCAGGGCACAGCTTCTCGCACCACCGACGCTGCTGCCCGTCAGTGGCCAGGGGATTTAGCTGTGCCGATGTAGGCTGTGCTATGCCGCAATCAGCCGGCCGCCAGAGCCCCGTTCGTTGTTTAGCAGGGTGCACCACGTGCAGGTGGGGTTGGCTTTCTGAAGATAGGGGTTGGAACCCTGTACACCCCAATGCTGTTTTGTACATCGCTAATTCGAACCCACCTGTATCTCAACACCGAGTTCCTTTTCCAAGAGCCCTCTTTTCTTGATGATGTCCTTCTTGAGCATCTCCTTGTGTTTGAACAGGAGCATCTGGAGTCGGGAATGGTTGGAGGCAGCGCGGCGGCGTTCGTCGACCGCGGTCGGTTGCGGGCGCGGCGGTGGCGGCGGCGGCGGCGGGGAGGGCGCAGGTGCGGGCGCGGGCGCGGGTGGGGGCGGCTGCGGGGCGGGAGTGGCAGTCGCGGGGGTGGGTGCGAGCGCGGGAGCCGAGGGGGGGAGCGGCGAGCCGGCGCGCACTGAGCGCTGTCGCTTGCGAGGGCTGCTGTCCACCCACTCGTCGTCATCGTCGTGCCGCGGGCCGGCCGCACGACGCCGCGGCGGCGGTGACGGCGACTCAGCCACCACGGCGATAGCACGCGGCTCCTGCTCCACAGGCGGCTGTGTCTCCGGCTTCATTCTCTTCTCTTGATACCTCTGCAGCTGAAGCAACTTCTCTTCTATCTCTGGATTGAGGTTTTCCTGCTTCAATGCGCTCTTTATAGCTGCGAATTACAAATTTTATGTTAAATTTTAAGCTAGGCTTTCGCAATGTCAAACAAAATATTTTCAGAAAATTTATACTTACTTTGTTGTATATAATCAGGTGTAAGAACAAATTTATTACTCTGCAGAAGGATATCTGCACCAGCATTTACTATGTCTGTCTTAGTATTATTATCTTTTATATCTTCTAATTTTGACGGTGTAGCTTCTTTATGACTCGCCGCTTCGGCAACGTTGTCCTCGCCGTTTAATAATTGTGGTTGTTTTATTTTATCTTCCTCATTAGAACCCTATAAGGAAAATGCATAAGTAGCATAAAGTCTTCACACTCATTTGGTTTCGAGCGACCATTTCAATATGCGACACGACAATATTATTATGATAATTATATGCATAAGACTGGATAATTAAATAACAAAAAGAAATAAGAAGGTGATAAACTAAAAACCAAATTAATAATGACTTAATCGGTTTGTGGGAATATATTAGTCATATTATTTTATAACCAGCAATAATATTTTAACATTGGTTTCAGTAACAAAGTGTGTCTTATATCCTAATGGAGACAGGTATGAAATTATATTGCCCATACACCCCCACAAAACGTTTGAAAGCAAAACATAATAAAAATAAAATACAGAAATAAACGGGACTTTATAAAATAAAAGTCAAGTTTTACATTAACAGTTTATTTTGCGCATAGTACCTGGAATTAAATTATTTTATTTGATATTGCTTAAAAATATATAATACAAAGGTGGTGTATGAGCAATTCAGATGCATTATATTTTAAGAATGACTAGTATGTGTTAAATTGCTACCCACAAACAATAAAATAGATATAAGAAGGCTGGCAACATATTAATTAAAATTACATACCAACCTATCTAGCTGCAGAAAAACGGTTACAAACTGTCAAAGGAATGCACCATTATTATTGACATTCAAGGAGTTTTTATATGGTTCGCGCTTTATACAAAAATCTACGCAAGATTTTACTCAATAAAAAATCTTAAAGGTGTAATGTTTTGTTTCCACTTCTGTGTAACACTAAAGGGAAACGAGACACAACACCTTGTAGGAAGAATACATTAGGCACAGCTTTTTGTTCAAAGCGCTCATTCCCTTGTATACTAGCAGTAATTTTATGCGTTAACGCCCAGGTTTGAAAACTGTAATAGGTCATCAACACTCTCTGCGAGACTTCTTGCGAGAACACTCCAACATCCACACTCTCTGCGAGAAGGCTCACGAAACGTTCGACAAGATTCCTCGCGAGAACACTGGAAACACATTTGGGTTCTCGTCGCTATCAGGTATTTGAAAGTGCGGCGGCCGCACAAGAGTGTGGAAGCATTCTCGCCCGAGAATTCCTTTGATTCGGGGCCACCAAGCCAAAAATAGGCCAACGAGAAAGCGAGAAACCATCCATATTTATGCTGGTCGAGTGTTCGCGGGTTCTCGGCAAGAGTGCGGATGGGCTATAAACGTTTCCGTGCACGTGCAGCTCAAACAAATAAAAAACTTATGAACGCGACAATTATCAATTGTATAGGTAAAAATAAAATTATCATATTTGTATTTATTAAAAATAATTCGTTTATGCCTGGTAGTCCGACCGGTAGTCCGACTATCGGACTACTGGGAATGAAATGCCAAAATTTTTCTCCTCGTAGTCCGATTGCGTAGTCGGACTACTAGGACACGCTGAATTTTTACTCGGGTATTCCTACCCGTCCGACCGGTAGCACGGTTTTCCAAACCTTAGCCAGACGCTGAATTTCCTGTCAGGCTAGTTAGCATTTTCTTCCTGAAGTACCAGGGTAGCATAAGTCACAAAGAAATCGCGTCAGTAATTCATCGTATTTTTTTTTTTATATAAATGTTGGTACTGAGTGCGGTGTGAGCTGAATAACACTTTATTGCGTCGCGGCAAAGTTAAAGTCGCAATTTTTTTAAATTTTCTTGAGGAGTGAAGCGAACAGAAGCTAGTTCTTATTAAAAAAAACAGGGCGTCGCGTAAATAAATATAAAAATATATAAAATATATCATAAATCACTCCATCTGGACTAGCATGAAATTAATATTGCTTATATCCTCCTTGCTCTAAGAAGCCTGTTGTCGGTACTTTAAATGAACTCATGAGGTGAAACCTTCTTCTTTCTATGCTACCCTGGTACTTATGAATGATATAATAGTACTTTCTCGTATTTATTGAAATAATCCACAGCCATCGAGATAATTACTAGAGCCTCAAATGTGGAAAAAAGTGGAATACCCGAGTAAAAATTCAGCGTGTCCTAGTAGTCCGACTACGCAATCGGACTACGAGGAAAAAATTTGGCATATCATTCCCAGTAGTCCGGTACTCGGACTACCGATCGGACTACTAGGAATAAACGAAATAATTGGGATCACCAATCCCCAAGAAAAAAAACACTGGCCCTAGGCTCAAGAGCAACGGCCGAGTTCGAGACAGGGTGGTTTAGCAACATTTTTATAGCTGCAAAACTTCAAACTGCTCTACTAACACCCATTATGTGATTTAATTATTGCCATTTAATATATCTGAAGCCAGTTGCAGTATCCACTGTTCAACAAAGCCTATTTAGCGTATTTACATACAGCTGGTCAAATTCAATATCAAATTAAGATACATCAATTTACAACAGGATATAATTCAGTTAAATAGGTACTGCTTCATTTCTTAGTAATCATCATCAGTATAAAATTAACCAGTTTGTAAGAAATGGAAGATTTTAGAGGTAATTATAGTATTACAAGAATATAATTATTTACTATCTAAATTGTAAATTTAATATTGCATGAGAAACATTAAGGCATTACGAATTAAGTATAATGTTAGAATACAACTAACCTTGAACTGAAAGGGCACGCAGTTCGTAAATTAAATAATAATTCAAATAAATTATAACTTTTTCATATGAAAGATATTATTCTACTATGTATTCATCTAAATTGACTATATTTTTAGATATGTTATATTATAAAATAAATACTTATGATTATGTTCTTAACTAATATTATACAAAATTTCGGAGTTCTCCACAATGCATAAAATGATTATTGCTGATCACATATTATGAAAACCTTTATACATTAAATCAAACGGTCCAGTCTTATTTACATAGTTTAGTTCATAAAACAATCACCATGATGTAGAACAGGGGCTTGATCAAACTCAGCGAAAATGAAAATATAATAATTCAAAGAATATTAAAACTGTTAATTTGATAATCATCGAAAATTTTCAGTATAATTAGTGTAATCTATACCTTTAATTGTTATTTCAATTCGCTTTTGGGTAAATTTACTGAATGGTAAAATTTATGGATGTTATAGTGAAATATTTACAATTATTACCAAAAGCGAACTTTAAACTTTATTTTATTACCATTACCAAATGGATATGAAGTAAATTCAACCTGGATTTTAAATAGCTTGACTAGAGCTTTTGTTATACACATAACAAACATCATTGGCCCAATCGCGCTAAATGTCAGTTGAAAAAGATACAAACCAGAGGCTCGATCACGAAGACCAATGAAAAAATATTCTGATCGTAGACGTAATTTTGGCCAATGAGGAAGCGAATATTTAAAATAACGCTTTGTCATTGGCCAAAATTTTACGCACTATGCACTATGTTTTTACAACTCGTAACTAGAAGTTATCAGTTGTTTGAAAATAGTACGATTGGGAACTGGTCAAGTTTCAATATAATATTCTGCCTAAGCATAAGAGACTAAAGAAGACACATAGAAGAAAATACTCCATGTTCATTGTAAGGGAATCTGTTACTTTTATTAGTGACAAGTATTTTAATTTCAACTCATTGACTTTAAGTTGCAATATTCAACTTTTGAAACTAACAAAAATATATTCATCATGTCTCAGTTTGATTAATTATTATGCCTCTGCGCTATTTCATGTTGTGTTGACAGGTACTTACTGGTACTTCACCTAGTAATAGTATATTACCTGATGCGGTGGTACAGCTATCGTGTGTAATGGCTGTATGGAGTGGATCTGCTGAGGCGCTACCGGCGCGAGCGGCGGCGGCGGCCCGGACGGCGCCGGTTGTACAGCCAAGTACATTTTCCGAGGTCCTAGCATGCCTTGCTTGCCAGTTGATTCTTGGGCTGAAAACAAACATTTCAATTATTGTTTGTCAAATTCCAAATTTGTATTTCATACAAATTATCCCCAGCTTGAAAGAAACAAACCTTTCAACAGTTGTTGCTTCACTTGATGTTGTACTAATGCCAACTGCTGCGGCGTTAAAGAATATCCTGTAAGACCTTGTAGGACAATACTGGGGCCATTACTAGTTTGCATAACCTGGAAATAAGGAATTATTGTTGTTAATTCTGAAATCACCATTCATTGAAAAGAAAGCCCCCTGATTAAGTATGATATTATCAGTTACCTGTGCTGTAACAGTTTTAATAACGGTTCCAGGAGGTTGGCCAACTAGCAGGCGTTTCTCAACCAGTTCATCTTCAGAAAGCTCCGCTTGTTGAGGGGGTGCAGGGGGCGCGGGTGGGGGCGGAGGGGTCACCACGACCGGTGGCGGCGGCGGCGGCGGCGGCGGCGCCACAACGCGCGGCGATGCCGCCGGCGCTGCCACCACACTCAGCCCTCCACCTGCAGGGCTCTGCCCGATGTGAGCTACTATCTGAGCTTGGTTGTGGCCGGTGGGTCTGATGAGAACCTGCTGGCCGTTAACTGTGGCGAGCTGGATCTTTCCCGCTGCGATTTGCTGGACCAGCGCAGGATTATTGACGACTATCTGGTGCGTGGAGGAGTGTGCGCGCGGGCGCGGCGTGGCGGGGCGCGGCGCGGGTGCGGGCGTTACCTGTCGCTGCACCAGCTGTCCTTGCAGCAGTAACGTCTGCACGCGCGGCGCCAGCGTCCCCCTCGCACCCGCCTGCACTACAACCTGTTGCGGCGCTTGCATCACTACCGGCCGCGTCCCGCCGCCGACCACCACTTGCTGTAAACTCTGAGCGGCGATCCGTTGTACCGGCTTCGCTTCCTCGCTTTTAGGCTCGGCCGTTGGAGTTCCGTCACCGGTTTTCGCAGCTGGCGAGGATGCCGCTACCAATTGTCCGATGCCTTGCTGGCCGGCCATAACGATGTGCAGCTTTCCGTCTGGCATCTGAATGAGTTGTTGTCCTTGAAGAAGTCCCCTGACGGAAATTTTTCCGTCTAGAGCGCGTAGTATTTGCACTTTTTGCGGACCTTCCTTATTGGAAGATTTTGAAGAAGAGCTGTCGCCGGATTTCGGTGTTCCAGCGATTGGCTGACTGATAACTCTAGTAGTACCATCAGATCCTTTGGTCATAATAATTCTTCTACTTCCTATTACTGTCTTCTGTCCGGTAGGTGTACTCGAGTTTGTTGTTAGCAATGATGTCAATGTGCTCTTACCCGAATTTTGGTTAGGTGTAGCTTTACCTTTCTCTGTAAATAAAATGTTAGCATATGAGATAGATAGGAAAAACACAAATTAATTTTATAAATAGATTTTTTTATGATGACCAATACCTTTGCCTTGCGACAATTCAAGCGCACGTTTTTGTTGGTGTGCTGCTCTCTGTTCTCGCAACTGTTGTTCCATTTTGTCTTTGAGATCCGCAGCGTTGGCAGGCGGCTGCGCGCTCCGCTGTGGCAGCTTGCCTGTGGACGTTCGCGTCACGGGAGTTGCGCGTTGTTCCGTGCGCTCTCCATATTGACGCACTTCCCACAACTCTAATTTATCTTCATCTACCCACTCTTCAGATACCTAAAATAAACACTTATGTTAATTCCAGATAATAATCAATAACTTTATGACCCATCATTTCACATTTTATTAATTTTTACCTGGGGTTCGGTGTTTTGAGGAGATTCTGCACGTTTTCTTTTCCTTAAACCGCTACGAATTGATGTGACTTCGCGAACTGTTTTCGGTAATTCAAGAGGAATAACTACCCGACGTCGGAGATATTGTGTACGTTCCGAAAACTGACCTATATGCCGATGTTTTAACAATTCTAACGATACAATTTCAGTGTCCGTTGTTAGTTGGTGTTTTCCATCAGCAGTGACCGCTTTAGCAGCCATATCGTCCCAACGTAGACAAGCCCACATAATTCGAAGTTGCAAGGCCGCACTTGCTAACCACTGTAGATTCACAGTGCGGTATAACCAACATGTTTTTAAAAGCGGCCTTGCGCATGGATAGGGCCACACAGATTGATTAGGTTTTGCACTATGACTGAAGCCTGAAACCTGATTGTGGCCACCTTGTCTAGAAAGTTTCTTGAGCTCATGGTGAGGTAAGACCATGATAGTCTTTGCTTTACTTCTAGTATGGAATGTGGAGCACAATGGGTATTTAACAGGAGTCCTTTTTTTCTTTTTTTCAACTGCTGATGTCTGCACTCTTTTTAAATAAACTTTGCCTTTCGGTGTTTCGGTAGAATACATTCTAGAAACTCCCTCTGAAACTTCTTCTTTGATTTGTTTATCTTCACGTTTGATAGGTCTGCTGGACCCAAATCTTCGGTTTACAGTAGCACGATAAGTTGCTTTGTCTTCCTCTTTTTTTACTGAGACTTTATATGATGCATCTTTTGAATCATTATTACTACATGGGTTTGATAATTTTGAAGACTTTCCTTTGGAAATTTTCAGCTTTGGTATTGGTGGTCTTACTTTATCACAAGTATCATCAGTTTGAGTTTCATTGTGGTCGCTGTCAGTCAGTTCCTTCAATGGACCAATTTCTACCTCATTTTCATCATTGCTGCCACAAGTAATATCAATATCCATTTCATTTCCTACAGCAGGCACAGCTGATTCTTCTAATGTGCTTTCAGACTTAAGAAGATCATTCTCAATTTCAATCTTTTCATGCTTAAAATTAGTTTCTCCTTCACTAGATTTTCTCTTCACAAAGTTGTCTGTATTTTTATTGTCACATTCCTGGGCAAATGCTACTGCTGATAATAAATCAGATAATATGTTTTCATTAGAGCTTGTGTTTGTACTTTTTCCCAGCAAGTATTGCTCCAATATGGATATTTTAGATTTTTCTTTGGAATTTCCCAGTAAGGTAGAAGAGTTAATCATACCTCCCTTTAGCAAAGTCACTAATTTATTCAAAAGTTTGCCTTTGGTGATACACAATGGAGAATAGCAATTTATTTTTACTCCAGAACCTTGGAGTATATTGGAAATATCAATTTTTTCACAGCCTTGGGAGTAGCATTTGTAATGTTTGGTTATTTTGGATATATTCTGGTACTGATCTCTAAGGTCATCTACATCTCTAGATGTGTTTTGGTTTTCTTTATTTTCTATAGATGGAGCACAAATAGATGACATATCTGCTTCTGGTTCATCATTTTCAACATCAACATTCTTTTCATCTTCACTTTTAACATCAGATTCTTCTTTCTTGATGTTAGCTAATAGATTAGCCATTTTTTTTTCTTCCATGAATTTCAAATAGGTTCGACGTGCTAGAAATTCATCTAATCTAGACTTTCTAGCTATTTTTGGGTAGTATCTTCTGGTAGAAGAGCTTAGAGCTTTTTCAACATCAATTTCTTCAAACTCTTCATCTTCTTTTTCAACATTTAAATTTCTCATTGATGGCGGCACTAGAGAATAAAATAATATGTTATTCATATTAACATAATGTATACAAAGTGACTTTAAATTTAATATTTAAATTAAGTATATATTTTTTTAAAGTACTTACATTTATCTTTCACTTCTGTATTTGTGGCATCATCTGATGTTAGATATTCATAAGTCTTGGGTTCCACAGCTAGGACCTTGATAGTATTTCCTTCCCTAACTCTAACAGCTATTTTCGCAGGGCCATTTTCAAGACTCATTTTCAAATTAATGATCTGTTTCTTGTGCTTTCTTGTAGAAGAGTTCCATAACCAACCCCATTGTCCATGAACTCTATACTCTTCACCTTTTTGTTTCCAAATCTAAAAATAAGAAGGTTGTTTTACAGGTTCTAGGTTCAACAGTACCTATTTATAAAATACAAACAATGATGTGGTGATACAAATCTTTATCTTACGCAATTCTTTGGGTATTTCATAAGTATAAGTAGTAGAAGATACTTTAATACAAATTACAAATTTACCTGATGGCGAAGTCCAAGTGAATACTTTACAAAATTATAAGCAGTACGATATCTCTCTTCTTCTTCATCCCTTTCCTTTTTTTCTCGTTTGTCTAGCTTTTTACGTTCCTCTCGCTCTGATGCTGTTGTTCGAATAAGTTTCACATGTCCTAACTGCTCATGCCATGCGGGAACCCACACTGCACTTTTTATACATGCCTACAAAATATATATTAATTAGTATGGCCGTAATTATGGTTTTCTATATTCATTATGTGATAATATTCATTCATATGCATTACAAATTGTATATACCTGCAGAGCACAAAGAGCTCTTGAAAAGTCACGAGGGACTTGACATGATTGTACAGCCTGTACCCAAGGTTTTCTTAACAGAGGCCAATTGGGATGCATGAATTGTACTACAATATTAGCCTCTAAGTGCATCAAAGTTTGCCGAAGAGTTCCTACAAGCATTGGCTTTGTACCTGAAAAAATAATTATACTTAATCTTTAACTGTTATTAAAATGTGATACTTCCTTCTGGCCGCGGCTTCGTTCGCGTAGTATCCGGATTAAAATTTCAGTCCTGCTCGAGAACTACATATGTAGGGGCTACACTACGTGGCATGGCTTGGTTTGGAGTTCTTAGCCGATTATCTAAGATAAGCAACACTCCACCCAATCACCCAATCAGTGTAATGTAGATCTGAGATTGATCTTGGCTTTTTCAGTCGTTAAGTCATGTCAATAGGTTTTAAAACTCCTGTTTTTATTTTAAAAAATCAGTTGTTACATGATAGATAGAACTACAGCTTTTTGCCAGAGTCAGAAGGTAGCAGCTTAGGATCACATCATCGTTTACGAAAGGTATAGGTCACAAGAACAAGTTGATCAAACAGTCCATAAAAATTTGTAAAAATGTATTCTGCGCATTCAAGGTCAAACGCGTTAATCCATGCTGCTAGCTTTATGTGTCCCTAAAGTTGCGAACATACAAATAGCACAAAAAACTAAATAGTAACAAGCATACCATTCAGGAGTCCAATCCATTTAAAATCTTGAACAGATGATAATGAAAATTTGTGAGACATGTAGCGTTTTTTGTCTCTTTCTTCATTTCTTTGAGGTTTATTCAATGCTAATGGATTCGTTGTATACTGGTTTACGTAATTTTTAAAATTGTTTTCATTGCCCAATTTATAAAGACCATTGGAGATTTGATTGGATTTCAGCCTTGTAAGTCTATCTGAAACTGAAAATTAAAATATTATTTAGGTACTATCTAGCAGTGGGACTGAAAGGGTACAATGTACTAATACTAAAAATAATAATAAAGAATGGTTACCTTCATCATTTTTTTTATTTTTATTTTTGCTAGCTTTTACTTTTCGACTATCATCATCATCAGTAGAGTTGTGTTGATTGTCATCATCATGTACAGTGTCACTCACAATGGTGACTTCACTCATTATATCACTCTCACCATCACCATCAATAGTAGAAACATCATCTTTGCTATCATCCAGTCGTAATTCAACATTATTTTTTTGTTCTTGTTTTATTTTCCTCTGTTTGATAATATTTGCATTTTCAACTTCTATGTATGATTTTCGATTGCCTTTAGACTGATTTGTTAGACGTTCTGTTATAGCCATTTGTCTAATTATTTCTTGTTTCATTTCCAAAAGTTCTCGTACAAGGGGTGTTTCCATCTCCTCGGAATCCAAAATGCATAAAAGTTCTTGAAATTGCTCTGGAGTTGAGTAATACCAAACATCACCATTTTCAGCTTCGCTAAAAATAATACGTGGAATATAAAGATAATAATCCAAATAGACATGACTATTAGAAGTACAGAATTTAAGGCACCTTGATAGCAAAGCCACACAAGGCAAAATACCATGTTGACGGGAGAAGCGGGGCGGAATTTATTGTCCGCCAGGCCCTGCAGCCAGCGTTTGGGAAGCCTTGCTATCTTAAAAATTACAAATAAGTGAGATCTAACTTATATTACAAAGGCGAAATATTATGTTTGTTCCTCCTTCACGCCAAAATTACTGAATGTATTGCTGTAATTTGATGCACATGGTCAGTCCGCGGTAATCAATACCACAAGATCAAAAAAAAAAATTGGGAAAATGAATACTAAAATAGAATATTTACAGAGTATTTACTATCACCTTACCTATACCACAAAAAAATCTGATTTTTCGTACTCATTTTCATAATATTTTACGTCAAACCTGGAGAAAGTTTAGCTAGTAATGGTGTAAAAAAATATACATAGTTTGCAACTCTTCTTTGTATCTTAAGGCGACGATACATGTCAAACCTCCCTCTCTCTCGCACAATGTAGTTATGCAAAATAGCAAACCTTCACGGCCTCAGCTTTGCTTCTACTGCAATGCTAATAATTAATTAATTGTTAACATATATGGTAAATTATTTTATATTCTAGTTTATTATTTTCGCTAAAATATAGAGATATCGGATATGGTCGCGAGACTTACTAATAGTTGGCGTCACATCCGCGCCAGGCCTTTAACTGGCCTTAATTTTATTTGTGTTATTTGTAGACCTTTCTATTTTTTCTGTGTTCATAAAATACACTAGGATCTACAGAAAAACAGTATAATGTTGTTAATTTTGACTACTATTTATAAAATATGGACTCTGAAGTTGAAATGTCACACCCGTCACCGCGGACTGACCCACATGTTTTTCTAGACCCGGAATAACATTCACAAGCTACTATTTATCCTGATGCGAGCGAAGTAGGGGTTGGAAGCTAGTAAAACTAAGCATAAAGTACCAAAAATAAAAAACGAGCGACATACTAGTTGTAGTAGTAAAATGATGTAAAAAATTAATACTTACACAAACAACCGCCTTGCAATGAACCAATATTTTCTGCCATGCCTATCAAAGCCCAAATGTTCATGACGGCACAAGAGCCCTTGTTTTTCAGCATCAGGCAAACAATCTGTCACACCCTGAGTTTTATGTAGTTTGCACAGAGAACACTGCCAGTCTTCAGTTGGGACATTGACCAGAGGTGGATCCACACACTCAAGGTGATATACCGCAGGACATGTCTCGCAGCACAACAGATCTCCAAGTCGATGACAGACCCGACAATGGTCATCATAATGTATAGGAACTGAAATATTTTAAAGAGATGTTTAGAATCTTAAGAGTATAAACATAGCCCTATTAGAAAAACAACACACAACTATACAGAAAAGTCTTAAGTGGTCTTTAGTGGTGGTGGTGAAAAGTATTCAGACTTGGATGCATACTTTATCTCAATGCGATTGCTGCTACTTCATACCAGGGGATTTCAATGAAACTGCATAGTTTTGTTCGAGCACCCTGGTACGATAAACTTTTAGATCTCATTTGAAGTTGCATCGATATATGTATGTGTCCCTTTTTAACTGATGATATTGGACATAAGAAAGTAGAGATCAGTTCAGTTGCTGTTCAGAACATGATGAATTTTAAGACTTCATCTAGTTATCTTCTATATCTGTGGCATCCACCATGCCACACATTTGACACAATTTCATTGGATAATATGTCATTTATTGTCATATATTATTTGATTGTTGCTGAAATGGGAATACTCCATCTCAGCTCTGCTCCACTTTGATGGCAATCGGGCCTTACTCATGGTATTTTAAGCTTTCAAATAAAAATGCCTGCCTTTTAAGATTAAGAAGAGAAGTCTATTTTTTATTGCAATTTATCAAATATTGTGACATTATACAGGGTGGGGCAAAATTTTACATCATTGAGGGCAGCATTCCTTTTCTTTAGTAGTTAGAAGGTGCTTGCCGGGAAATACTCTGTTCTTATATCAAACTGATCTTTCATAATGTGTTGGCAGAATGATGATACAACCGGTTCAACAACAACAACAATACAACACTTTGCATCGAATTGATACAAACTCAATGTTGTGGTGAATGGCGTTTCATAGAAATTGTATGGAAAACTTTTTAATTTTTGCAAAATCTTATGATTTCATTTGGTTAGTCACTTTGACTTTGCTTTCTTGTTTATATCTAACAAAATTACATTTTTACAATAAGGCCTGCATTAAAACTGTAACATGTGTTGCCAGTAAATTATCATAATTAAAACCCAATTCAAGCATGTGTCTAGATTTATTGAAGTTTTCTTTTTAAATAAAAACCTGCTTAAAAATATTTATTATTGATCATGCTTGAATTTAAATCTTTTCAAAATCGAAATTACTACCACAAGTTCGGATGCACCCCTAAACCTATTGTAATGAGCCATTCTTTGTTTCAGGTCTTGAGCAGCCTTTTCAAATACACTCACTAGCTGTTCTACTAAAGTGATAGTATCTCTGGACACTAACACACCCATCGTAATGAGCAATTCTTTGTTTTAGTTCTTGGGCAGCCTTTTGAAGACACTCTCTAGTAGTCCTACTAAAGTGATAGTATCTCTGGACACTAACACACCCATTGTAATGAGCAATTCTTTGTTTTAGTTCTTGGGCAGCCTTTTGAAGACACTCTCTAGGTGTTCTACTAAAGTGATAGTATCTCTGGACACTAACACACCCATCGTAATGAGCAATTCTTTGTTTTACTTTCTGGGCAGCCTTTTGAAGACACTCTCTAGGTGTTCTACTAAAGTGATAGTATCTCTGGACACTAACACACCCATCGTAATGAGCAATTCTTTGTTTTAGTTCTTGGGCAGCCTTTTGAAGACACTCTCTAGTAGTCCTACTAAAGTGATAGTATCTCTGGACACTAACACACCCATTGTAATGAGCAATTCTTTGTTTTAGTTCTTGGGCAGCCTTTTGAAGACACTCTCTAGGTGTTCTACTAAAGTGATAGTATCTCTGGACACTAACACACCCATCGTAATGAGCAATTCTTTGTTTTACTTTCTGGGCAGCCTTTTGAAGACACTCTCTAGGTGTTCTACTAAAGTGATAGTATCTCTGGACACTAACACACCCATCGTAATGAGCAATTCTTTGTTTTAGTTCTTGGGCAGCCTTTTGAAGACACTCTCTAGTAGTCCTACTAAAGTGATAGTATCTCTGGACACTAACACACCCATTGTAATGAGCAATTCTTTGTTTTAGTTCTTGGGCAGCCTTTTGAAGACACTCTCTAGGTGTTCTACTAAAGTGATAGTATCTCTGGACACTAACACACCCATCGTAATGAGCAATTCTTTGTTTTACTTTCTGGGCAGCCTTTTGAAGACACTCTCTAGGTGTTCTACTAAAGTGATAGTATCTCTGGACACTAACACACCCATCGTAATGAGCAATTCTTTGTTTTAGTTCTTGGGCAGCCTTTTGAAGACACTCTCTAGTAGTCCTACTAAAGTGATAGTATCTCTGGACACTAACACACCCATTGTAATGAGCAATTCTTTGTTTTAGTTCTTGGGCAGCCTTTTGAAGACACTCTCTAGGTGTTCTACTAAAGTGATAGTATCTCTGGACACTAACACACCCATCGTAATGAGCAATTCTTTGTTTTACTTTCTGGGCAGCCTTTTGAAGACACTCTCTAGGTGTTCTACTAAAGTGATAGTATCTCTGGACACTAACACACCCATCGTAATGAGCAATTCTTTGTTTTAGTTCTTGGGCAGCCTTTTGAAGACACTCTCTAGTAGTCCTACTAAAGTGATAGTATCTCTGGACACTAACACACCCATTGTAATGAGCAATTCTTTGTTTTAGTTCTTGGGCAGCCTTTTGAAGACACTCTCTAGGTGTTCTACTAAAGTGATAGTATCTCTGGACACTAACACACCCATCGTAATGAGCAATTCTTTGTTTTACTTTCTGGGCAGCCTTTTGAAGACACTCTCTAGGTGTTCTACTAAAGTGATAGTATCTCTGGACACTAACACACCCATCGTAATGAGCAATTCTTTGTTTTAGTTTCTGGGCAGCCTTTTGAAGACACTCTCTAGTAGTTCTACTAAAGTGATAGTATCTCTGGACACTAACACACCCATCGTAATGAGCAATTCTTTGTTTTAGTTTCTGGGCAGCCTTTTGAAGACACTCTCTAGTAGTTCTACTAAAGTGATAGTATCTCTGGACACTAACACACCCATCGTAATGAGCAATTCTTTGTTTTAGTTCTTGGGCAGCCTTTTGAAGACACTCTCTAGGTATTCTACTAAAGTGATAGTATCTCTGGACACTAACACACCCATCGTAATGAGCAATGCTTTGTTTTTTTTTTGAATTTTTGTCGTTTTCCGACCATGTCAGTTCAGGAGTTCATTATATATATATGTTAAAATATTATGTATCATTAACCAGCCCATATATGGAGAGGTAGAGCATATTTGCTGCCTCTGAGGTAGGGGCAGATAATACACTCTGGAACAGACCTACTTCTATTGAATTAAAATTTAGTGCTCTCCCTAACTCTTCCCGCATAGATGAGCTTCGGGAACATTCCATTAAGAGGTGATATACATCCTCCTTTACGCCACATGTCTCACAGTTGGGTGTATTTATTAATTTCATCAGAAACATGAATCTTCTCAAAGGCACATGCCCAGAGCGCAGTCTATGGGCTGTTACAATGAATTTTCGTTTTAATGTAGTGTTTGCGAACCAAGGTACTCACTTTGTATGGTGGCTCACTTTGTACGGTTCTGTACCAGATTCTTTTCACCCGTGAAGCAACATTGAAATATTCTTTCCACTTCGATCTTAGATTAATTTTGTACTTAAATAGGATATCACAATCAAAGGTTGTCTGGAAGAGATCGCTTCTAAGCAATAAGACTGCCCATTGTACATTTTTATTTTTAAGATTCTATCTGCTGTTTTTTAAATTATGGTGAACAATTAAGAGTTTTCATTCATTCATTCACAATGTTCAGGTATAATAACTACTTCAGTTCCATGCGATATTGCTTCTCAGGCGAGAGTGTCAGCCATCTCATTGCCACTTATGCGGACATGTGATGGGATCCACTGCAATCCAACAGTCACTCCCTTGGACCAGTGCTAGGACCTTATCTAAGATTTTGTAACCTCTGGATGCAGAGGCACATCGAGCTATATGCTGTTGTATTAAATCTTATTGTTAAAGGAAGATAAGCTCTAATTATCAACAAAATACGAATTAAGCCATTTTTATATATAAAAACAAAAACTTAAAATTATTTACCTTCACTCAATAGATCATCACGAACTGGATTTGTAATCAGAAATTGATTGCACAAAAACTGTAGAACTGATAATCGATTGTCCACTGAAGTGAATGGGTATTCACAAGAGTTTAAAATTTTCACCACATTTTGATCAAATGATTTATCACTCTCCACATAAATCCTCAAAATTTCAGGCCAGGTCATAACGTCTAATAAAAACAAAGTAATGTTTACACTGTCTTTATGGTCCAGAGGACCAAAATGAGTTTGTTGAGCATCTTCTTCTCTAAGTAGAGCCTTTAGCAACATCAAATGTACTTCTATTAACAAATTGCTCTGATCTTCACAACTTACAGCAGCACAGAGATCCTCTAATCGAAATGGTGACAGTCTCACCAAATGTCTAAAATGCCGTAACACTTCATAAACACCAACTGCTTGAAACACCAATCCTTGAGGGATGACTAAATCATCTGATGATGGTGGTAGGTCTAGAGGAGGGATTTGTCGCTCCTGTTGAAGCCACAGAGGATCTGGGCTGGGTGGGCGCATTAGAGTATTGTTTACTTTGCGAGGGGTTCCTGTGGTACTGAGGCTACTAACTGATAAATCACTGTCACTGGCAGGTCCGTCAGCACTCCCATCGGAAGTTTCGCTCCCGCGTTCATCTTCTGGCTCAGATTTATCACTGTAATCATCCCCAAAATCAGATCCATAGTGATATTCTGACTCGTGATAATCAGCCGCCTGAGGATTATATCCTCGTCGCGAATACGATCCCGACAATCCACCTCTTTTATTTTTGTGGGGTTTACCTCTCAGCTTGCGTGTACTTCTACTGATATCACTTCCTTGAGGGGAAGATGCTCTTGAAGCAGAAGGTGTACTCGGGATTGAAGCATTTCCTAGATTTTGTAAATATTTTGGTTTCTTGAGAAGATGATATTGGAACTTTCTGTTCTTTTCAAAACTCCCGGACTTTGGGGGTCTCCCGCGTTTTTTTGCCCCCCTTCCGGACATCATTGAAAACAACTGTCAATTGCACAGCGTTTCGCACGTGTATCGCACAAACATAGTCTTGTTTACAATAACAAAAAGATGGTATTTCATCTCATCCTAAATCCAACGCAACCATGATTTCAGTCGTTCGGTCGTCTAGGGCCACGCGAAACGTCGCACAAGGTTTAAAAACACAACAAACGCACTATCTATTCAGTTTGCATTGAAAACTCATGCATTTCACAATTTAAACATTTCTCATTGATAAATCGAGGGAAAGAAGGCACCAAAAATTGTAATGACGCGAAATGCGACGAGTACATGCAATTCTAAAACGCCCGATGCTGTCTTCCTATTGGTCGATTAGATGTCCGCCATGTCGTTTTTCTTATTCTTGTGAATAATGATTTTCTACGCTTTTCGCCTGATTACAATCAATAAGATATTGCACTTTAACGACGTGTGACAGAAAATAACTATTACTTCATTACAGAAATAACTTTGATTCGCAGATAGATGATTGTCAATGGAGCCCAATACATTTCGTTCAAGAAATAATTAGACACCACGGCGGCCATTTTCTTTGGTTTTATATATCATCAATCAACTTCTTTTAAAAAATATTTAATAAAAAGGACAGATATTTTCGTTAGAATAAAAAAAAAAATACTAAAAATTAATTACAAGTTGTACAAATTTAAAATTTATCCAAGAAAGAAGTTAGTTAAAATAAAAGACTTTAAAATGATACCGGAAACATAATGATGTTTGTCTATGGTAGAGGGTTTTCAATTCACCAAACTCCGCGTTTACACATGATCGAGTGGCAACTAGCAAGGCGACACGACGCGAACGACGACGAGGCGAGTGACGACGAGCAACTCGCGTCCCGTACCCCTAGTACGAGTTGCAGAATACGGAAACGTTCATAGTTTTCGTTTTCGAGCTCAATTTTAATGTATGTTTTTTGGAAATTGCGCAACTTATTCTAAATAGAAACTGATCGAACAACGTAGGTAATGTAATCTTCTTGCAGATTGCAATGATTATCACTCGAAACACTTAGGTAATTAACGAAAAAGGTACTTTAAAATTGAATGCAATAGTAAACTATGAAAGTTTTCGAATTGCTACTAGGGGTACAGAAGTGGTTTTTCTGTGCACGAGTACCACGCGAATATGTTAATCCTTATCCTTAATCCTAATCTAATTCAATATATGTAAAAGTGTGTGTGAATGTTGGTTACCACGTATTTTCGTAACTATAAAACTTATAAAATGTTTTTTTGTATGTAGATAGTTTAGGTTTTAGAATAACACTTATCTAATTTTGAAAAATTTACTTCTGACTTCTTCTGTAAACGGGGCCGCGGGGGTGGCAAAATTTGTATTGAGGCAAATTTTTTTTTTCCTATCGGCTTGAAATTTTGCACGGAGACTCTAATGCAAAAAAAATACCTATTTTAGCATTTTTCGCACTTCAACCCCTAAGGGGGTCAACGCAAAAAAACGGAGGTGGCAAAGTTTGTATGGAGAACAAAACAAATTTTGCTCATTGACTTTAAATTTACGTATTTAAATTGACGACGATACCAAATTAGTTTGAAGATCTGCGACATAAATGATAATTGAAGCTGGTATTAAAATATAGCATAGCCTAGTTATGGGTCTGCACTACCTCAGCTCGTATTCAGATTTCGCCCCCACTTCGTCGCAACCACCACCCACTTCGCGGGGATCGCGCGCGGCTCTGCGATGCCACAGATAAATACGAGTACGCACGCGCTCACTCACTTACACTAAACACATAAATAATTATAATAATGTCGGTGGTTCGACGCGCAATTTGTCGGTTTTTCTCCAAACGAACATTATAATGATTTTTTCAAAAAAACGCTTCAAATAATTTTTTTTTATACTTAGTTCAATTACTATGCTTATTCTGAAGATTTTAACTCCTGTATTTATTGGGAAATTAAGGTTTCAGTAAAAATTTTGGGGTAACTTTGCGATTTTTTTTGTATCGAGAAAATTTTATGCAATCGTGTTTTCGATTCTTAACATCGGTAGAGTAAGTCCTGAACTGTACTATAATTATATACAATAGACACTATCACACAGCATCATGTAGGCCAAAACATACTACTTAGAGCTTGTATTATGGGAACCACATGACTGATAAACTACATTTTTTTTTTGTAAATACATACATTAAAAATATATACATGGAAAAATCTAAAAATAGTTAATATAGAAATAAAAATAGAATATTTAAAAATAGTTAAAATAGATTTATAAATAGTTATATATAATATAAAATAGTAAAAAAATATTATTATAATATTAGGTCGGGGAAAAGTTTCTTCATTATCGTTTGTATAAAATTAAAGAAAAATATATTTTTTTACTGTTTTTATCTGGCTGGTTTAATATAAATACTAACTATACATTAGGAAAAAGAAAAAGAAAACCAAATTCCATACAATCTAAAGTTTTATTAAAAGAAAGGGGAAAAATGCCACTCAAGCAACAAAAAAGTCTGATGTTTATGGACCTACCTACATAATGCAATATCAGAGGGCTTACCACAGCTTTTGATAGTTTTCGAAAACTTTATAAGTTTCGGTATCTTTCCATACATTTTCGTACATAGCCTCTAAGGAAACGTGCATGAACTAAAATCGGCACCACGAGTTCTATCGACACGTAGTTTTCGACCTCGAAAAAAGTTTTCGATCAGTTTTGTGCTAATTTGGCAGTACGAGTTCGTATTTTGACAAGTATGTGGAAGTAAACTATGTAGTATATCGTAAACTTTCAGTCGATAGATAAATCATTGTGAGAGACGTTATCTTGAAAACTATTTGTTGGAAAGTTGTTGGATTTTCTACGTTTAGGTATGTTTTCGAGAAAAGAGCGCGTTTTGTTGACAAACCACTAAACACCATTTGCAAAACGTCAAAACGTGTCGTTTACACGGTTTGTTTCGTCTCTTTTCTTTTGCGTGTGTGCAAGAGAGATAGAAGTATGCAGCATGAAGTTCGATCAATCGAGCTAGTCGATCAAAGATATGGGTGCCTAGTGCGAGTTTTTTTACCAACTCGATCGCGTTTGTATGGAAAGGAGCCAGTGCCACGAGTTTTCACTAGATGGTGCTACCTCGATTCCATATAAATTTGCGTAAACGCAAACGCGATCGAGCTGGTAAAAAAACTCGCACTAGGCACCATGGTGTAAACTATGCTTTAAACAAAGAACTCATGGTACCAATCACCTTAAAACCACATAGCGCAAAGTTGGTTCAAGATGTCAAAGATGCAGAGGGCCTACCATGAGTTTTTTGCATACCATCCGTGTGATGGTTTCGGTGAGCTCGATATACCATAGGACTTACCACAGGTTTTGATAGTTTTCGAAAACTTTATAATTTCGGTATCTTTCCATACATTTTCGTACAGCGCCTCTAGGGAAACGTGCATGAACTACGAAAATGTATGGAAAGATCAGTGTTGCCGTTTTTTATTTGGAGAAAATGCTAAAACTTGTTGCAAAAAATGCTAAATAACTTTTAAAAATGCTAAATAAAATGCTAAAATCTATATTTTTCTTTTGAATTCCTTAGGAATTTTGAATTTTTAGGTAACGTACAAAAAAATGTTAATCATGAAATATGCTAAATGCAAATTTTTCAAGCTAACAGACCCGAAAATATGCTAAATTTAGCATTAAAAATGCTAAAACGGCAACACTGGGAAAGATACCGAAACTTTTAAAGTTTTCGAAAACTATCAAAACTCGTGGTAAGCCCTCAGCTCGCTCTCGCCCTCTACGATAAAGTCGATGCCATTTTTGAAAAAGTGAATCAAGATCGTCATATTAGTACCTAGTGATTATATCTCCATCAATCTCTAATAATAGTTAAAAGGCCGATTTAACTGATTAAAATCTAAAAGTTAGCAATTTTCTGCATTATGAGGAGCTATTCTGCTCGTCACGCCGAAGATTCTAGTTAAATTTTTATGATTGTACTGCGTTTAAAATAAAAACATATCATGGAAATCAGATGTCTTAAGATGGAGATATCCAGCAAGTAGGTAGTGCCTTTTTTGCCTTTTTGTAGGAAGCACCCTGCTAATTAAAAATTCCTGACGACAAAAAAATCTTGTAAAACCTGTAGGTAAAGGTAATATGAACTGTAGAGGAGTACTAATAAACTGACGAAAGCAAATTTTTGGCCAGATTTAAAGCTAAAAAGCTTCACTCGGTCAAAGAAAACTGAATTGGGGAAAAAAATGGTTCAGCAGTACTAAAACCAAAATTACTTATACTCAAAACAAACTTTATATACATACTAGCTGACCTGCCCGCAAATTCGTTTGCGTGTATACTTATGTATAGTCCTTTTTCATGTAAAATGTTTCCTGAATATGGTTATTTTACACGTAACCCTAAATATGTACGGAATAAAAAGTACCAACCTACATTAGCAAAAAATCTAGATATCAATCTTCTTAATCAACACTTTGCAGCTTCGTCCAATATTGATGGAACAAAGAAAAAAAGAACTTTAATTATCTTTTTTAATTATCTTACATCACAGCATACTTTACATACATACATACCCCAGACTTTCCTCCCTCTTTTTTAAGTCATGGTGCCGATTGTGATTTTAAGAAGAGTATCACATCCATCACCTCAAACGCTGTTGGCACTGATAGTGTAAGTCGTAACATGATCATGCCAATTGTTGACGAAATTGTGCCTATCATCAGGTATATTTTTAATGTAAAGAAGCTCAAATCCTCCCACTACCTAAAAAGTTCAATCCATCTTCCTTTTTCCAATACCGACCTATATGTATCCTACCCTTTCTCTCTAAAGTACTTGAACGTCTTATCCATAAACAATTACATTCATTCCTTCCCAAAATGTGCTTTTAAACCCTAACCAATCCGGTTTCCGCCCAGGTCATAGCACAGTGACAGCACTACTTAAAATCACTGACGACATGAGACTCGGAATGGACAATGGAAGGGTAACAGTACTATCACTCCTTGATTTTAGTAACGCCTTCAATAACGTGGATTTTGAAATACTTCTGGGTGTGTTACGCTCTTTTAACATATCTCCAGCGGCAATAGACTGGTTTCGTAGTTACTTGTTCGGGCGTCGGCAGCGCATCCGTATTGAAGATACTTTCTCTTCATGGTGTAGCTTATCTGCTGGCGTCCCTCAAGGCGGCGTTTTATCTCCTTTTCTATTTGCTACTTTTATTCATTCTATCTCTCAAAACCTTTCTTCTTCCTACCACACTCAAAACGGTGAGGTAATTTAACGAAAAAAGGTACTTCAAAATTGAGCTCGATAAAGTAATAGGTAAAGTTTTCGAATTTTGTGCAACTCGTACTAGCCCCTCTGTACCTGGTACTTATTTTTTTTTTGTACGTGGTTAAATTTTGGAGAGGATAGGTTACTTTTTAGTTTTTGGCTCATCACCATCAAGAGTAAAGTAAAGACCATGAAGGCATGAACTATCACCCCACCTCATAGAAAAATTGGATGAGCGAGATATTGTGTTCATTGAAGAGAAAAAAATTGCATCTGCTCGGGTCGGGCGGGAGAGCCAAACTGTGAAATTACACATCGAAATGTACCGTATGAAAAGTATTATCGATCACAGTGATGAAATTACTTTACCAAAGTGCATGTACCATATAAAAAATCCGAACGAAACGTTGAAAGACCCTATAGAAGAACTTAACATTAGTATCCAGGTTATGAAGTTTCTTAAGGTTTTTGTCACATTCACATTTTTGTTCTCACATCTCATCTCATCTCATCTACACTTAGTCGTAGCAATACAATGTATTTGTCTGGGTACCGGTTGATATGATTTGCTGTGCTTTGATGGGACTGGTATGATATTGAGTGAAATGACTGCTCGTCACCAATGGGAGGTTTTACTGTTTTAATAAAGAATAAATTAGCAATTTTCTTAAGCTTTGTAAATACTAAATGTGCAGGATGTGATCTGCGCAGTATCATTCATGATTCAATAGTAAAATGCCTACTGAAAAACCTTTAATTCAGTATGTGTGCTCATTGCATAGCATAGAATATATCTGTGGAATATAATTAATGATGGTTACCTGTTCTGATATTAAACTAAAAATGTGTGTTTTACATTTGTGAAGAGTAAAAACTTAACTGAGATGGGTGCCATTGCTTCGCCCTGTCTTTTATATTGTTGTTACCAATGTTAAATTATACCATTCATAATGAACCTTAATTTACCCCTTGAGTTGCCGGTGCAATTAGTTCAGTGTTCCAGTAAGACAGTTCAGGTCTTATGTAGGACAATAGAGATAATAGATCCGGGGCCTGATTCTGATGATTTGATATATTTGATTCTATTAGATATATATAGCGGAAACTGTCAAAACTGTATGAAAATTGACAGTTCTCTCGATATATATCTAATAGAATCAAATATATCAAATCGTCAGAATCACCTATCTATTCTGTATCCGTGCTATGTTGTTTATGGCCGGTTCCTAAATTATACCGTTTCCAATGAAGGTTGGTTCGGTTACTCGGGACAATCTAAATATCCAATCTCCAGTTTGTTAAACCAGGTTGATTTGTGGGACAATGGCATTGACATACACAAGTAATGATGATAACCAATGAAGAATGATGATGAATACCAAAATGGTGCTTTATTGGTTTGACAAACCAAATTGGTTTTCATCACCATTCATCATTGGTTGCCGTCATATCACTAATGTATGCCAATGTCCTGCATTTCATCTATATTTCTCTGAAGGTAGGTTAATAATCTAAATTTAAAACTGTAGTCTCCAACTCCGGTAGCTAATATACATACCTATTACACTTACACATGCTTGACCTGTAATGCTTGTTATTTTGATCTTGTTGATTTAAATCTTATTTAATTTCAGGCACCTAACTCGAAAATGTCTGAATTAGAGCAAAGGCAAGAGGCTCTCATTAAAAAGCTGGACACCCTTTATAACAGAATCAAAACTATTAGTTCTTATTGCAATGTTGTAGAAGAAAAAGATAAAGTACAGAATAAAAAATGCTCTGTAAGTAATTTAAAATATTATATTATTATACAGAATACAGCCATATATTGCCATGTGGTTATATCAGAAGCAAACCAATTCACATCATGGAAGTAGCATTATGTATAGGTACTGCATTTTAATGATTAATTTTAAAGAATAAATTTTACTTAATATTTTTTTTAGATTCCTACCCCAGATGAAGTAGTTTTGATTGTGGACCCTGACAATCTACCATGGTACTTAAATAAAGTACTACAAGAACCAACTGCTGCAGTCAATTTGTCATGGCACATACATTCCTCAGTGCCAAATGAAAAAGTAGCAAAAATAAAAGCATTTGTAAAAGGATTAAAAATTAAAGGATATCAAACTAAAATCAACCTTAGGCTGATTTTCAAAATTGGTGAGCAATCAAATATCATCAAATAATACTCTGAGTGTATAAAATTTTACAAATTATAATTGTGGTACAATTAAAATATTTTATCTTACAGTATCTGCCAACTCCGAACTGAAAGTGTCATCACTGGCAGCTCCTATTATTGGTACTGTGAATATACTGCGGTACCTATCCTATGCTTACCCCAACACCGTACCATATGATGATGAGGACTTCCAAATAGACTCCTTCCTTGATATCTGCCATCTAATAGAGAAGACATCGGATAAAAACAAAGAAAAACTAATCAAGCAACTTTTTTCGAAAAGTAAGGATTGGATTTATGATAATAAGTTTACAATTGTAGATTTAGCTGCTTATAATGTTATCAAGCAATCAAAAAGCAACATAAAATCTGTACCTAAAACTTGGTTTGAAAAATGTGAAAAATTATGTGCATGATTATTGAATCCATTACATCTGGTCTACTTAAATATTTATACTCTCATTAAAGAAAATTATACCTAAATTGTTTTTTATTTAAAACTAGATGACAATTATGAACTTGTCCACCAAAGTGGTATTAACAATTTAGATTTTTCGGCTGTTCACTTGGGTTATTCTTTATTTTCTTTTTTTAAAGACCACCCCTGAATCAAGGCAAACAAAACATCATTTCAGTCTTAAATGTAAACAGATTGGACTAATTAGAACCTAACTAATTAGTCTCTGGCTAATAGCCAGTGGACAAGACAGCCGTCAGCAGCTGATGCTAGTAATTAAAACACAGGTTAAATTAATTTTAATTTGTGTATTTATCATAATCTCTATGTGATATCTTATTTCATCTATAGGTCCAATAGGTAGTAGAGATTTACCTACTATTTACCACATTAGATCAATACATAGAAAACTTTCAACCAACATCAATAGCTACCATTGTAATAAGTAGATCAAATTTACCACTGGCACTATTCATTTTAGGTGGTATGTTACGTCAAATGGTTACATTTTAAACTTACATACACTACTCGCAACGTATCTCTAGCCCTCTGAAGTTGGCTGTATGTAGGATGGGTGTAAATAAAATAAAAATACGATTCAAAGTGTAGGTATGTAGTTTATGTCCCTATTGAATAAGCTAATTTTGTTTCTTTTAATTGGTCGAATTATTTGCTGAGCAAACTACTGAGGGAAAAAGATTCGTTGTGACAATGTTACCTATTTAATTAAGTAGGTACTAGTCCATAATGGCACCTGCATTATTGCTATATTTCTTTAGCTAAAAGTACAATAAACTGTATATTAGGTAGATGAGCCATGGCTGATCAATTAAGTAGCTACATGAATAGTAATCAAAAATTATTTTCTGTGCTATGAATGAAGACAATCCCTGTGCATTCATCAAACTAATATATTATTAATGAGAAAGTTTTCGAGACAGTCACTCAACTCCGTAACAGCTGACCGGATTTGAATGGAGTTTGTGAAATACATAGGTTTTTTATAACGGTACCGCCCGAGCAGAGCTGCTGGCGGAATATATAGTAGTTATATAAAACTCTTAAAGCTAAAATGGCATTAAAACATCATGCCAGCTCTCTTATTGACAGTTGAATGACAAGGACTGGCTGAATTCATTCATTTCTCCATCCACTCTCCATTGATGCTCCATTTTATTCGAAATGATGTGCTTGCTTTGAACATTTTACGATTTTATTATAGTAGAGATCTTGTCTCACTCTTAATTATCTAGATTATCTATTTGGGTTACATAATATCCTACAACTCGCAATTTACTTATATTGTTTTTTAATGGGTAGCTACGAATTTTATTTTCTAAATATTCATTAAGTACTGAGAGTTAGGGCTAATTTTTTGTCTTCTTAATTTCATTTTTTTTTTCGATTTCAAAAGTTATTGTAAAATCAGCCCTAACATTATAATTTAAATAATGTGAGAAGATCACAGATTTAACATTATTTGTGCCGGAAATTTATGAACTTTTATACTAAAGTTAAAATTGATTATTTACATTATTACATTTTAATTAAACTACAACTATCAGTCAATTGCATAAGTATTTATTTTTTAAAGTTTAATTTTTATTTAAGTTCATATTGAACAGAATTACCAGGTTGAAATTATGACGAATACTGGAAAAACACTAAACAGCATTATTTAGATAACTGTTAAAATTCAAAACAGAATAGAGACTGTAGACATCAGTGGACATAGCTTGACTTTTTTAGTTAGTAATTTATAGTCAACTTAGTCAAGTGAAAAGAACAGTTGTTCATCTAAGGGGTAACATCTGAAATATGCAGACTAAAATACTAGAATAAGCAAACTTAAATTAATAATTAAATATTTAATAAGACCTAACTTAGTTGTTCTTTATTCATTATCAACATAGGTAATTATTTATATTCTAAAATGGATACTTAGCAAGTAATTGGATATTACTCTGTACTTAGGTCAATTACTTATAAGGCATAAGGGATCGTGCTTTCGCTATCGTATCATAATGTAGTGGATCGTTAAAAGTAGTAAGAATGTAAAATTGAGATCTAAATTACCTATAGGTAGATACCACATTTTGAAGAAATGTAAAAAGATGCCAGGAAGCGTCATTTAAATTACTTATTTAAAATTACACCTAATTATATTTTTACTAAGTAGAAAGAGGTCAAAAATTTATAAAAAATATGAATAATAAAGATTAAAGCCTTATTACAATACTATGATATGTACAAAAGAGCTACTTAAAAAAGTTTTATAAAATAAGGAATGGGCAGTGAAAATTCAGCGTTTGAATCCTATAAAATAGATCCGAATAGCGGTCGACTTCATAAATGCTTAGATACCTGCAGCGCCTCTAAAACAGCTCCCAGATGGTAAAGGTCGTATGTCGGATTACCACTGAATATTTAAACATCAAGTACTACGATTTGGTCATGAGTTAATTTTTGGCCTAACTTTACAATCCAGTTACCTCTGGGAGTAGATTTACCCCTTTTCGGGATAACATACAAATTCAAATTCACCTTGTATATCGGTTCCAGAAACGACTGTGTAGCCCGCGGTACGGCTTATCAAAATTTTGTTCTAATTTGTGGTGTTTGTCACGACCAACCCAAATAAATTGCCGGGCCACCGACCGTGCGGGAGCAAAACTGATCGGGCAAAACAAGTTACCATCCGGAAGGGGTTTATGCGCGTTCGATGATACAACCAAGGCTGGATCACGAAGACTATCGAAAAAATATTCGTATCGTTACGAAAAATTTTGGCCAATGAGAAAGCGTTATTTTATAACGCTTTGTCACTGGCCAAAATTTTTCGTAACGATACGTCAGATTGAAATATTCGTGATCGCCCTGCTGAAGTATTCATATGTGCACGCTTTGCGCGCTATGTAGCGCCAGCGTGCCGGGGGGCTCGTGTCATACGAACGAGGAGAAACCGGGCAGTGGCGCCCGCGAGCGCGCCATGTTGTTCATGACGATCTGGCCGCCGTTGAGACTGACAACGGCGCTGCCCTCGGGCTCAGAATCCGTGTAGCTAGAGTACTGTCGCACCGGCCGCTGCCGCTTCCACGCCTGCCGCAGAGTATCGTTCACATTCGCATAGTGATTCACGAACGAATGTGGCTCCGATTTCACACTCTCGTTTTCACTTTCCGAATTCTGGAAAATAAATGTGGTTATAGCTAACACGATTTAGTAAATGTAGTTTATTATTTCCAATCAGCTCATTTACATAATACTTTATGTGATGTTATTAAATTATTAGAAGGGTGACAATTGAAAACATGAAATATAATTTTGTCTAAGCAATCGCCAGTGTGTCGCTAATGAACTACGAGAAGTACGAAAAGTCCTACGATTATTCCAACTATATCCTTTCTATTTGGTATTTACAAAAATCTGTGAAGAGGGAAAAAATGCAGAAACTACTAGTGCCGACTGCGACGGAAGCGTGACGAACATAACATAGCACGAGATCTCAGATATTTACCGTCACAAGTCCATCGGGGTGTGAGAACAAAACAAGGTCGGTATTTAGTGAAACACGGGGGGATATATCGTGAGGAGTTAAACGTTAAACGACGCTGATTTTGATGGTGATCACCTGTGAGTCGGAGGAGCTCATTTCCGATGGTTTTTCCGTGAGCGAAGAGTCGTCGGGGTTTTCGTCGTACGCTCGGAGGCTCTCGTCGTCGCTTTGGTAGCGGATGGATGCAGGGGAGGGGCGCGGCGGGGATTTGCCGAGCGTGGCTTGCTTCCCGCGGCGTAGCGTGCCCCCGGCCAGGCCGCCCGCACTGCCGGCTGAGTTCTGCCGCGCGCGGTACAAGTCCATAGCCAGTGAACTGCGCTCCTCGGTTTCACCTCCGAGCGACTCCTCGAGAGTCCTTTGGGCTTCTTCTGAAAGTTTATAATACATCACCATTATAATTTATGTCCGACTTTATCCACTGTTGCATATAGGCCTCCCGAAGTTTATACCATCCTCCACGGTCTTGTGCAAGTCGCATCCACGAACGCCCGGCGACGAGTACTATGTCGTTGACCCATCTCGCTACCGGTCTTCTGCCGCTTCTTCTGAGCGCTTCCATGCTTCGGAAGTCACGTTAAGATGTTGGTTCCGGCTTTTCAGTCGTTAACCCATGTCGGTGGCCTTCGGGTGGCCTAATAACTCCGACACCAGAGTTGGTCACTAGCTCATACGAAGAAGAAACAGAAGCCGCTTCTACCTACCCTCGGCTGACATTCGGTCAATGTCAATACAAATCAAATATATTTTATGTACCAGAAGTTCCAAGTTTCAAAATATTATAAATTAATGATGGTCCCCGCATGAGGCTGAGCCTGTATCGCGGGAGACCGGGTTACATTATACACTTTATAAACTGACTACCTTTTGCCCGCGGCTTTGCTTCCGTTAAAAAGTAATTTTTCTATCCTCTTGTAACTTTTTTTTCTTCCAGCATTTGTAGTACGCGTCTTGAAGTAACGTTCAAAATAAGCCAAGTACCGTAAATAATGTAAACGTCAATTATGAGATACTCACTTTTATATTTATAACTTTTGCTCTTCACGCAAAGTATGGCAATAACCATGATTATAATGATTATGGATGCAGCTGCCAAAGCTACCATAAACCAAGTACTTCTGTAGAACGGGCGGTACTGTAGATATCCATATTCCAGGTAAAGTTTTGACGGCGTCACTATAACCTTCTCGCTGTACGCTGGATTGCTGATTCCGTAAATATTGTATGCGATAACTCGAAACATATACGCAGTCGATGGTAGAAGACTTTGGTATGATATAGTGAATTCTTCCAATATTCCATTGTTTGTTCGTGTTATTGTTTCCCATCTTGTATCATCTGCACATACAAAATTTACAAATGAATGGGTCGGGTAAAATCCAACAGATACCAGGGGCTTGAGGGTGAAAAACATTCCTTACTACAAAGTTTGCGTTAGCTATATTTGTGGATGTATTGAGTTTTCAAACGGGGCGCTGTTGCATACAAAAACTATATAACGCAAACTTTGTGGTAAGATATGCATTTCACACTCAAGCCACAAAACGAATAATTCAACCTGATGACGTATCGTAAGCGTAACAACATTTTTTGCCAATGACAAAGCGTTATTTTGAATCAACGTTTTCTCATTGGCCAAAATTTTAGTTATACGATATGAATACTTTTTTACTAGTATTCGTGATCGAGCCTCTGAGAAGTTTGCAACCAACTATTTAATGAAAAGAATTTACCATTAATCCGCATTAGTAAAACTACATGTACCACGGTACCAAGATACCAGTCCTAAACAAACATTACAGATAATACAAGAGTAGGAGATTGATCTAAGAAGAGGGTCTAAAGCAAACACACTATTAACTAACAATTTTATTTAGTGTCAAGCTTCGGTATTTGAGCTTCTATCTAAATTGTAGGAGAAATAAAGCCAGACTGGTTGGTGTGTATGTGATTTCAAATCAAACAAGAGTGAACAAAACAGTGTGTGCAGGGGTAATTGGAAAAACCGATTGGGACAAGATTCCAGACTTACAAGCTTGCCACGTTTCCTTAGCTGCGTTGAATATGAAATTACCATAGTAAATATAACAAAATAAATTCATTTAGATTTTAGATAAGAGATACCGTACGGTGTTATACCAAACATGGTTAGTCACTGCAAAAAGCTAACGCTTTGAATGCTAAAAACACAACTGAGCTGCCGGAGCCGGTCGCCCTCCTCCGAGGCCCGCAGTCAGCGTGCTAGAAAGCTACCACTTACCGTCCTATTCATAACAGTTCTACAAACCTCAGATAGCTAAAATGACGTTAAAATATGATGTCACCTCTTTTATTTACATTAAAATGACAAGGACAAGCTTATTTTATCGAGCCGTTATATAATGACATTTGGTTATGAATAAGACAAAGAAATAGGACTAAAGCATAGAAGAAGTTTTAAAATTCATTTATGCTCTGAACATTAACTCATATGGCTGATCTCTACTTTCTTATGTCCGTATATGTTAGCTAGAAAGAGATGCATACTTTATCTCAATGCGATTTCTGCGACTTCCTACGACTTCATACCAGGGCATTTGTATGAACCTGCATAGAAATTTGTTCGAGCGCCCTGGTACGATTATCTTTTTGAAGTAGGATTGCTATATGTATGCATCCCTTTCTATCTGATGATATTGGACATAAGAAAGTATATATCAGCCGTATTGAATTTTAAGACTTTATCTAGTTGTCTTCCTATATCTGTGGTATAAGAGGGGGTAAGTCATTAAGTTTGAAAAAGATTTGAAACGAATGGCGTTTTTACTGTTTCGCGGCACAGACATTCCCGCGTACACGGCATCCGGAACGCACATTTTATAGCTACATACCTTTTCTTTTAGCTTCGATATAGTATCCCAGTAGGGGCCCGGTGCCGGAAGGTGAATTGGTCCATTGAAGTCTAAGTGCCGCCGGGTTTGGTGATAGTTTTAGGTCCGTGGGAGCTCTCGGCGAGCCGGCTTGCGGGCCGGTACGTATCTTGGCCGTCCCCGCTATCCCGGCGCCGACAGACGTCACGGCCCGTACAGTGAACACGTATTCTGTCTCTTCTTCCAAACTACCGACGGCTAGCAGACGCTCCTCTACTTTCTGCTTCACTTGCTTACTGAAACCTGTAAAGTAAAAAAAAAAAACATTTATTTGACCCCCAAATCATGCAACAAATAAAGGCAAGTGCTCAGAAACCACAATTAGGTCGCCAGTCAGCGTATGATGCAGAAGCATCATAGCAACTGCAGCGTTGGTTTTCAGTAGCGCCACCCTGCGTATTGTTTTTTTTTTTTTTTTTCCTTTTCTTAGTGTACATCTAATAATGTACTCTAATAAGATTACGATCTAGCCTTACTGTAGGCTAATGAGTAATTTAACATTGTCCTAGATTTATACCGAGTTATTGCTAAGAATGTGTCCATTAACACTTTTCTTACTGTCTCTATTTAAGGCGAAGTCACTTTGTTCATGTGTTCTTTATATGGAGCACTAGCACTATCACTACATTACACTATCGTTATCACTACACTAACTCAAAAGGTTTAGTCCTTTTGAGCCTTCTCACAATGTCCGTGTTGTCGAGGAGCTGGATGGCCTCGACGTTCACGTGGTGATGAAGCCTACGCTCATGGGCTTCTGCGTATTTTTGTATTGTTAGTTCGACGGAGTCTATGTTGAGGTCCCGGTGAATATCGTCGTTTTTGACATACCAGGGTGCATTTACAGCTTCCCTTAGTACTTTGTTTTGGAATCCTTGGATGATGAGGATGTTACTTTTTTTGGTACAGCCCCACAGCTGTATACCATATGCCCAAATTGGCATTAGAACTTGTTTATAAAGTAGTAATTTGTTGTGTACTGACAGAGTGGAATGCCTTCCAAGCAGCCAATACATCTGTTTATAGCGTATTTCTAGTTGTTCTCTTTTTTTCTTGACGTGTGCTTTCCAGCGCAGTTTTGCGTCAAGCGTCATACCCAGGTACTTAGCTGTGTTTCCGTACGGTATGGGTTTATTGTTAATAAACAGAGGAAAGTACTGTTCTCTCTTGTTAGTGAAATTTATGTGGATTGATTTTGATTCGTTCAAGTTAATCCGCCATTTTTTTGTCCAGTCGTAGACTTTATTGACAGCTGCTTGGACCTTTTCTGCTGCTTCAGCATGGCTGTTTCCTGTAGCCATTAGAGCAGTATCGTCAGCGAAGGTCGCAATTGTTTTATTTTCTAACTTTGGAATATCACAGGTGTAGAGTAGGTACAGGACCGGACCCAATACGCTTCCCTGGGGTACTCCAGCTTTGATTTCTTTGATTTCAGAGTAGGCATCTTCTTGCCTTATTCTGAAAACTCTGTCTGTTATGTATGATTCTAGAATGTCAGTATATTGTCTGGGTAGCATACTTCTCAGCTTCATCATAAGGCCTTCATGCCACACCTTGTCAAATGCCTGCGCCACGTCAAGGAAGATAGTGGTGCAGACTCTTTTACTTTCTAGTGTTTTTTCAATAAGATTTGTTATTCTGTGGACTTGGTCTATTGTTGAGTGCTTTTCTCTGAAGCCAAACTGGTGGTCTGGTATTAGGTTTTTGCTTTCGATGATTGGTTTAAGCCTTTTTAGAAGTAATTTTTCAAATAATTTAGACATAATAGGCAAGAGGGATATTGGCCTATATGATGAAGCCTCACGTGGTGGTTTCCCTGGTTTGGCTATCATGATAACTTCGGCCACTTTCCATAAGTCTGGTATATATTTTAGTCTTAATGAAGCATTTATGAGATTGGTTAATTTCACTAAGGCTTTTCTCGGAAGATTGTGCAGTATTTCTCCTGATATAAGATCAAAACCAGGAGATTTTCTAGGATTTATGTTATGTTTTATTTCACATATGACTTCTCTTGGTTTCACAAGCTTTATTTCTAGTTGTTCATCAATACATTCTTCACCCTCCATTTGTTCATTGTTACTAAATGGTTGATATTCATTTGGTTTGAATATATTCTCCAAGTATTCAGCAAATGTTTTGGCCTTTTGTTCGTTGGTGACGACCCATTGTGCTGGTCCTATTTTTATTGGCGGAATTTGGGTAGCCGGCTGGTTCATATTTTTGGTAGCCTTCCAGAGAGAATAATCGGTACTGCGATCATTGGTTAGCTTGTGAAGATAGTCGCTTGTTGTCGTGTCTTGGTGACACTGAATTAGCTTCCTCAATTTTTTGGTAAGATTATTCAGTCTTGTCTTATCTTTTGGAGATCTGGACTGATGCCACACATTTCTTTGTTTTCTCTTTTCAGTAACAAGTTGTCTGATTTCTCTGGGGTAAATATGTTTTGAAACCCTTTTTGTAATTTCTGGTGTATTATTCCAAGCTGTCTGTTGTATTATTGTTACAAATTTCTCTAAGTCTTTATTCAGTTCTTCGGGAGTTTTAAGCGATACTTTTAGGTCTACATTAATATCTAGTTCTATTTTAAAGCTTTCCCAGTCCGTATATCTATTAACTAGGGCCACGTTATTTTCTTTACGTACTAATTTCTCATTTACTTCTAGATATATAGCAGAGTGATCTGAATTCATATCGTAGCTCTGTTTTGTATTCACATAATTTGAGGATATATTTTTATATATAAAAAAGTCAATTAAGTCTGGAGTTTTTTGCGGATCCGTTGGCCAGTATGTAGGCGATCTTGTAGATGCAACGTTACATTTAATTTCTTTTATTGCACTCATAAGTTCCCTTCCTTTTGTATTAGTTAATCTGGAGCCCCAATATGTATGTTTAGAATTGAAGTCCCCTCCTAATATAAATCTCTCACCAAGTGACTCAAGCAAGCTTATATACGTATCTTTACGTAATGTATAACGCGGTGGACAGTATATGGCTGCTACGGTGAGTGGATATTGCTTTGTCTTGATACGAATTGCAACACATTGTATATCTGGATTCTCGTATTTATTATCTTCAAGATGTTGTATGTTTTCTTTAACAATTACTGCACTTCCTCCTCTTCCTTTGTTTGAAGGGTGAAGTGCATGATAAGTTTTATATCCTTTAAATTTGATGTATGATTGTTCAGTAAAGTGTGTTTCTGATATCAAGCACACATCTATGTTTTCTATATTGAAATTACTAGTAAGTAACACACCCCCATACTTTCTTTATCAATTTCAACACATGCTGCACCCATCAGGGGCTGATTTTTTTACTGCACTCCCAAACTATTCTATTCAAAGAATATATGCTCTAAATAAATCTACTTATGATTTAGGCGGCAAGTTAATTATAAATAAAATCACGGCACATCTAACACAGTCAACTGATCCCAAATTAGGCAGAGCGTGTACAATCTACCAAAGACTGATAAAAAATACATAGAACACAGAATAGTCATCCATTTTCACCACACAAATATTTGTCCAGGGCGGGAATCGAACCCGTGACCTGCAGCCCAGAAGGCTGTTACTATCAACTGAGTTATGAGGCCAGTCAATTACTTATTATAGTATCAAAACGATAATTTAAATTCGTAATACAACATCGTTTTGCGGATGGAATGACTCTCTAACAAGTTGTGGTCATATCATAAATCGAAAACCTTGCATCGTTTATAAAAAAACTTTTAAATTGGGCTAATTGGTCTCTTTCATATGATATGCCACTCAACCTGGTGGACCAGTTTGAAATTTTGACTTTTATTATTTTGGACCCTTTGGGAATGAAAACAAAAATATTTTTTCACTTGCAATCTTATTCAATAAGTGCATTTTAAATCTATACTAAATTTCAATTTGGTTGCTTTTGTAGTTCCTGAAATAATCAGGTGTGACAGACGGACGGACGGACGGAAAAAGCGGCACCTTGGGTTCGTTTGACGGTTCGGTAACGTCATCCTAAAAACAATTTATTTGTGACGATAACACGGAAAGAGAAAAAAAAACACAGATAAAATAACAAGTAAAAGGTTATAGATTTAAATAGATAGGCACATAAAAATGTTTGTAAAACAACACAGGGCAAGAGATCCTACCCACACACCCTCACAAAAATTATAAACAAGACTTACGTTCATCCTGTTCGACGGTTTCATACGTGACAAGGTAGGAGGAAACAAGTCCGTTCCTTCGATACGGTGCTTCCCAGGACACGACGAGACTGTTCATCGTTATGTCAGTGAAGGTGATGTTTCGAGGGGCCGACGGTAGCCCCTGATGAGTACGGACTAAAACGGCGCTAGACCGCGGCCCATCGCCCGCTGGGTTGAATGCTAGAACCTACGAGAGATCATTATCACACTAATATTATAAATGCAAAAGTTTGTGTGTGTCAGCATGTTTGTTCCCACTCAACTCCGTAACGGCTGGATTTGAATGAACTTGGAATATACATACATATAATTTTTAAAACTATCATGGTTGTGAACATAATTATGAATAACAGACTTCAGTTCCGAAGATAATTATTTGACTCAATTGTGACTTTGCGGAAATCCATTTTAAAAGATATTAAGGCAAAATATTTAGTACAATTCCTCTTACTAGTGGTAAGCTAAACTAGGTTGATGAGTTTCACAGGATACAGTGAAATCAAACAAAATTTACGCACTTAAGTAGGCTTTTGGAGTTGCCTGTGCAAATAGTTCAATTATTTTGGCGGTCCGGGCCTAATGTGAGCCAAGTTAAATAGACATGGAATAACACACAATTTTTTAGAAAAAGGGGTGTATGGGATTCCAACCTTCATCTTCAGAACCGAAGCCAACCTCACCTATTTGTGGTGCACCCTGCCAGCTAACTAACGCTACCGTGCAAAGCCATAAGATACAGTGTTTAAGCTAAACGTTTTGTTTTTTACCCCTGTAGAGTTTCTATTCTTCTAACTATTACCTACACTGAGAAAATACGACTTAAAGAACACTGTATTCACTAAAGCTATAGGATTCCAATATGCCCGTTTTCTCAAAACGCACTTGTTTCATTTACAGTGTATTGGCTTAACAGTTTACGGAGCCAAGGCAACCAGCTGTTTGCAGCATAACGCAGCCTAACAACGGCTGCATATAGCTTAGCTACAGCTCCTGGCCGCCGACGAACAGCAACTTCGGCGGTGCGAGAAGCTGTGCCCTGCGATCCCCAACCCGCATGCCCAGCGTGGGGATTATGGCCATATCCCTCTTTTTGAAGCGCTCGTGGCGTGGTTAACTTCGGTGTTTTTAGCAGATCACCTTGGTTAAGCAACACTCCGCCCGGTCATTACTTGGATGGGTGACCGTTTAGTGACATTTAGATTTGAGCGCTTCCGTGCTTCGGTAGGCACGTTAAGATGTTGGTCCCGGCTTTTCAGTCGTTAAGCCATATCGGAGGCCTTCGGGCGGCCTAGAAACTCCGACACCAGAGTTGGTCACTAGCTCATACGAAGAAGAAGAAGAAGAAGATTTTGGGAGGCCTATGTCCGGTAATGAACTTGATATAGGCTAGTGTTGGTTATTTTTGTGTTAAAAAAAGCTTATAAAGGTTTGTTCATACCTGTATCCGATACTGGGTGAATTTGTCCAGGAAGACGAGTGAATGGGACGTGGCGGTGGCCGATACCACTTCAATCTCTTCTTCAGCGCGCCGACCTGGCTCGGGATCTTCAGGAGACTCGGTCATTATGTAGAAAATCTGTTGTTTATAAAATACTATTGCAATTATATGAAAATAAAAAATCGACCTATTTTGGGACTTAAAATTGCACTTTGAAGCCCTCCGGCAGCCGCACATTTTGACATATGGCTCATTCGCGTAACTGTTTTTTTTTTTAATTTGGTATGGGCCAGCTCTTGGCTTGCGTGGGGAAGGATGAGGTTGACGATGGGACGAGCTTTCCCAGAAGATGCCTCTCATAACTGCGAAACAGTATACAGGATGGCGCTGTAATGGCGAAATTAAATGAACACACGGGTAGAGCTACTTTTCAGTAATCATAAAAAGAAATCCTAAAACTAAAGGCCATTGTTCAAAATTTTATTTTTTCAAACAAACTAAATCACAAATAAGGTAAGAAAATTTGAATCATGCTGTGTAAGGGCTGCTTACCGTTACCAATGTCGCGCGATTCCAAACGGCTATAATAATAAAATAATAGACTTTAGTTTTAGCATTTAATTATTTATGATTACTGGCAAGTAGTACACTACCCGTGTGTTCATTTAATGTCGTCATTACAGCGCCACCCTGTATATCAATGGCTGCGAAACTATAGGCAAATGACACAATTTTTTTTATTTAATGAAAATATTATTATTATTATTTAAATTTTTTATACTGCTAGTTTTTATTTATACCACTAAGTTAGCAAACAGGCAAACGGCCCTCCTGATGTATAAGGATAAGCGGTTCTTGTAGCAAGAGGCTCAGACCTCAGTCTACAGTCAATGTATGTACATTTTAAACGAACACGGCATTTCACACTGTGCTCGCAACATGTACCATGTACCTACTTTCATTATAATTCATTTTAATAAATCAGTTCTCGTTCAGACACAGACTCGGATGGTCTCATTTCATTCTCATCCTTAATATGAATTCTTTAATTCTTTACTGTACACAGAAACATAATACAGAAATAAATTTACTAAAATCTATGTATAAATGCGAGCTTAACTCTGTAAGAGTTTTCTTACAGCAAACCTTTTTGTATAGAGAAGATAAAATGACAAGGAAAGATACATGTGTACATATAATGAATAAGATAAATTTAAGTTTATACATAAACCTACATTCAAATAGTTAAATAGACCTACATAAAAATACCAACATAAAACCTATATGAAAATAGTACCTACTTATATATTAACACAAAAAAACATATATAAAATTCTTATTAGTATAATGATCTTTATCATTTATCGCGGAAGTGTATGGACATCTCCTTACAAGTACAGTACCTTATATCCCAGCAAGTCTCCGTTCTGATGCGCTAGCGAAGGCGGTCTCCAGCTGAGCGCTACTTCAGTCGGCGAGAGCGGCTCAGCGGCGACATCAGCTGGCGGCGCGGTCGGCACGGCCTCGCCCACCCACACCACGGCCGGAGTGCCGCCAGGGCCCGCGCCTTGCGAGTTCACAGCGCTCACGCTGATCTCGTAGTTGCGGTCCACTGATAGATCTGTCAGGACCGCCTCTTCGCTCTGCAATCAGTTATGTTACTGCTAATGCCACTTTTCACTTCCGTATTTTTTTATTAGGCAACGTCAACAGTACAAGTAGCGGCACGAAACTCTAGCTCTGACCAGTCAAAGTCAAAATAAGGTATCATATAATAATAATAATATAATATAAACTTTATTTCAGGCTACAATAGAATAAATAGAGATGGTGTTTTACTTATCCTACGGCCCATATAAATATATACCTTATAGACTAACATACATATTAATAAAACTATAATTAAAACACAAATCATTATTATTTGCCACGTAATATACACGACGTGGGTCGCGTGGTGTCCATTATTCGTCCACGGAATCGTCGGAACACGACACCCTTCGGCCAGATCTCCTCCTTCATGTAGGTCGACAGATGTTCGGTCGAAACCCGCACCACAAAGGAGTTAAAGCTGACTCTGTGGCGGGACTCCAACCGCTCGACCCTCAGGTTGTCCTTGGTCTTCGCGCGCAAGTACTCCGCTACATCCTCCGCTTTCACGGAGTAATGCACACGAGACACATAGAGCTGCGTCGTCGGTACCTCAGAGCGCAGCAGGTGATCATATGAGAGCTAGAGGTGAGAGAGAGCGAGAGACCCATGCGCAGATGTTTCGTTCAGCGCTAGACTTACATGCCGATAGCTTTACACATAATGAGCATGATACATTAACGATAAAAACTAATATTGATGGTACTATAAAATATTTTATCCCAATTTTCTTCCAAATTATATTCTGAGCACATGATATGAGCGGCAGTGTCAGTTCTGCTTTCTACTGTGATCGTTTCGTTTCTTGCGATTGGTACTACTAATTAAACGAAAAATGAAACTTCAGCTCTATTTCACAGACATACAACCGCAATATTGGACAGTATAAAATTCGACTAATCCCACGAAAGGATACACGAAATTTAGTATTTCAGTGGATTACACCGTATTATACGGTAATAGAGATTATTATACGGTAATAGACACGTACCCTACGTACGACGAAACTGCGTCAATCAACTCGTAGCATTCAAGTGATACGATAAGCCTCATTTGCATTGTGATTTTATTGTGCTGAGTGTTCAGAGGGCCCAGTACGACTTGCACAATTCGAAAACTTTTATAGTATACTATATCAGGCTCAATTTTAAAGTACCCTTTTTCGTTAATTACCTCACCGTTTTGAGAGATAATTATTCTACTTAAAACCAGTTGTGTAATTTCCAAAAAACGTACATAAAAATTGAGCTCGATATAGTATGCTATAAAAGTTTTGAATTGTGCAACTCGTACTAGGCCCTCTGATGCATAAAATAAAAATCTATGTGTATAGTATGAAGTTTCACCTTAATTCCTGGTACATCCAGTTTCATAGTCTGCTGCAAGGCGGTAGGGAAGTCCGTCAATGGTTGGTAGTGGATACGATAGCCGCCGGTGCGCGCATCGCCGCTCCAATGCTGCTCGCTCAGTGGCGCCCACTGGACGCGTACGCTGCTTGGCGTTATTGGCACCACATGCAGTTTTTCTACTGCCTTGCTTGGCGCTGAAAAATAATTAATGTTTATATAACGACTTTTTGGTATGGTGGACACACTCAAACCTATTTATATAGCGAACGTTTGTGTGGGTGAGTATGTTTGTTCCTACTCACACACAGAGTTCTTACAAAATGACTACAGTAACTTATCTATTCAACCACCTGAATGAATTACCTAGACCTGTTTGCGAGATAATTTTATGTCTGTTTTTGAATCGCCTCTCTACAGCGAATATACAAAATATATTATATTATAATATGAGGTTCATACCTAATAAACTAAAATGTTATTTTTTTCTTTAATTTGCATAACTTATTATAATGATCTTATATTATTTGTAACTAATTTGTCGAGTCATGGTCTGTGCACTTATCTGAAGCTGTTTTATTTTTTTCTTTTATGTGTCATCCTCATCACCTATGACAATAAAGATTTTCTATTTCTATTCTATTTCTACTCAACTCCGGAACGGCTGAACGGATTTCGATGAAACTTGGAATATACCAAGTTTGTGACCAGGATTAACACATAATGTTTATATCCGATGTTTTTATAGTTATTCTGCTATTCGGGGCGGAGACAAATCAGAAAAATCTAAGATTATGAAAACCGGCCCAGCCGTTCTTGAGTATAAATGGTGTATTTACCTGCGGGTAATGTGCGGACAGTTTCAGTAGCGTTGCTGTATCCACTCGGTCCTATGTCGTTTGTGGCTCTAATCCTAAACTGGTATGCAGTGTAGGGTTTTAGTCCTTCTGCCGTGTACGATGTCGCGAAAGGGTCGACGCGTTCTGGAATAGTCTTCCATACCCCACCCTCCTCTTTTTGTTGAACAGTGTAGTATCTGAAATGAGCACGCTTTATAAGAGACTGTCTTAAAATTAGAATGTTTTCGTGGCGGTTAAAACAGCTATTCTAATATTGTTATGTAGAAAGTCGTTATGCCGTATAAAGAAAATAGAATTAGAAGAGAATATTTTGTTCTCTTCTAAAGGCTAAAAGTTGAGTTATTAATCGAACTCAATTTTTAGCTTTTAGGCACTTAGCATATTAACGACCTCTGTGGCACGGTCGGCGAGGATCCGCCTGAGATGCAGAAGGTTGTCGATTAAATTCCTGCCGCGAGACAAATTTTTGTACTTATTCTGCAAATATTTGTCTCCGATCTGGGTGTTTTCTATGTATAATATGTATTTACAAATTGTACATGTTTTAGTAGTATATCAGCTATGTGGTTCCCATAATACAAGCTTAGTTTGGGGTCATATGATGCTATGTGATGATGTCCAGCAATATTTATTTAATATTTGTCTATTGATTATTCAGCTTATAAATATTATCGGTTCTTTAAATCATATTCTGATGATGATGAATCCAAGATAAAAAGTCATTCAGTACCCACTGAAATAACCGAGCTGCGTTCTAGTTTATGTTATACAATGGGTGTGTAATCAGTTGCTCGTAGATAAGACTTATCTACGGTTTGATATGTTATAGAAATGGAAACTCTACTTTTGACACACCTCAGAATAGTGGTTATCTTTACCTGAGTGGCGCATAACCATCGTCACCGGGCGTCCAATTGAAGGTAATATGATGAGGTTGCAAAAGCGACGGCGCTATGTTCGGTAATGTCGGCGGCGACGGCACTGCTCGGTTCACAGTCGTCAGAACGAGAGCCCTTGCGGTGATGCCCCACCCTAGCCTAGTCTGTGCCGTCACGGAGAACAGGTAGTATTGCTCAGAAGCTAATTCTGTTGCCCTGTGTAACAAAACATACATTATTACTAAACTTTTGCTTAAGGCGACGATACATGTCAAACCTTCCCTCTCGCTCGCACTAATCAACATTTTTGAAGATATAAAATCACTGAATGTGAAATGCAAAACAGCAAACCTTCACGGCCTAGAAAATAACAATACAAAGGTTCAGCAAGAATATCGTGTTGAACCCAACATGTTTTCCTACCAAAAAATTTGCACAAAAATTGATCACATTGGTGCAAGTTTTTTGGTAAGAAAACGTGATAGAATCAAAGTGATATTATTGCTGAACCTTAGTATTGTTATTATCTAGGCCGTGAACGTTTGCTAATTTGCATAACTACATTCAGTGATTTTATATCTTCAAAAATGTTGAATAGTTCGAGCGAGAGGGAGGTTTGACATGTATCGTCGCCTTAAAACAAATGATAGATGAGTAAATAAACTAAGAAAACTCCTAAATGAAAAACCTTACCTAAAAGTCCGGTCGGACGGTAAAAACTCTCTTGAAAACATGTGATGGGATGTGCTATTAAGGTGGTAGGTGACTTTGTAAGCTAGTATTTCGCCATTCGGATCTTCGGGTACGTCCCAAATGATCCGCGCTGTCGTAAACGTTACATCCGGGAACGACACATTTGAGGGTGCGCCAGGTGCTAAAAACACAATACTAAAGTAAGTCATCTAAAATGAAACGACAACTGAATCCGTTTTAAGAAATATACGTACTGTCGTCGAACGTTCTGACGGTAAATGGTGGATTACTGAGCACCCCATCGCCCAATCTAGTGTAACCGAGGACTTGAATCTGATACACCACATATTTCCTGAGTTCAGTGAGAGTAATTGTATGGGTTTGGTTGGAAGGAATAGCTTGGCATTCCACTTTTTTATGCTCTGGTCGTGGGGGTGGCACCACAGCCGCATAGCAAACTTTATATCCTTCGATCAAACCGTTCTGGTCTTGTACGGGTATATCGCCCCAAAGGACGACGACTGTTGTTGATGACGTGGCATTTCCTGATACACTGTTCGGTCCGGCTGATGGCACTGTGGAGAACAATAATAGAGTTTACAACGAAATTATAATAATAAATGCATTTAGTATATTTACACCTTTAAAGCTAGTCTCAAATTTAAATAATAACAATTGGGTCATTACCTGCTTCTCTGGTTCGCTCAAATGCCGTGGGGCTTTCTTCAGACACACCCACTTCATTGACAGCTGTCATCAGAATCGCATACACCGACCACTCTTCTAGATTGGAGAGTATATGGGAATTGGCTGTGTGGTCATCAATAACAATGTAAAGAGTGTCGTTAGTTCCACTTCGTCTGTATGTTATGTTGTAGCCTTTCGGATTGCCGTACCATTCGCTCTGCTGTAATGGCTAAAAAATAGGAGTTATGTCAGAAGAATAATCAGAACAGTAGAAACTTGAAAACAAAATATGTGCATGTGCACTTACAATCCATCTGACGCGTAAATTCGTAGCGCTGACAGCTCGGACGGTGACATTTCTTGGTGGGTGCCTCGGAGGCGCCTGTATGGTTTGAAACTCTTTACAAGGTTCCGAAGGGGCGGACGATCCGACAACGTTAGTAGCTATCACTCTCAATCTATATGTAGTGAATGGAACGAGACCGTTGACGAGTATGGACTGAGCGTCCGGAGCGTTAACTTCGTATATCGTCACCCAGGAAGAGTTTCGAGCGGTTTGAGCCTGAAACATACGTTAAATTTCACACACCCCTTCAGTAATTTTTATTTGATTGATCTCAAGACGCAAGTCGTATGGCTAAAGGGAACACGTGCACACACACCATTAAAGCCTCATATACCCACACAGCCTTACATTAGCAATCACATCAATTCACAATATACACCATGTATCCGGTCCCCAAGTCTCTTAAGGCGACTATACATGTCAAACCTACCTCTCGCTTGCACTATTCAACATTTTTGAAGATATAAAATCACTGAATGTAGTTATTCAAAATAGCAAACCTTCACGGCCTAGAAAATAACAATACTAAATAACATAGTTCAGCAAGAATATCATGTTGAACCCAACACGTTTTCCTACCAAAAAAATGGCACCACAAGTTTTTGGATAAGAAAACGTGATAAAATCAAAATGATATTATTGCTGAACCTTTTAATTTTTATTTTCTAGGCCGTGAAGGTTTGCTATTTTGCATAACTACATTCAGTGATTTATATCTTCAAAAATGTTGAATAGTGCGAGCGAGAGGGAGGTTTGACATGTATCGTCACGTGTTAAGAGCCTGGTAATCACCACTATACCCTCTCATACTGACACTCACATTAACTCACATACCCTCAAATAATCATCGTAATTTTTGTAACTTAACTTATAATCTCCAGGTACCTACCTAATGTCTTATTAAAAGACCACGTTTGAACAATTTACAAAAGAAATGGGAAGGAACTTACACTCTTCCGACGTACAACAGCTAACGCTAGTTTAGGAGCCACCTGAATTGTATTTATATTGGTTATTTCAATAAAAAAAATATCTTATCTTATTTAAAAATGTTTTGGCGCAGTCGCCTGGATTACAAATAAGATAAAAATATGGCACAGCCGTATGATGACATTAAATTATGATAATTTTAATTTTTAATTATGATACCTGAAAATGGAACTAGCACATGGCCCACTTGATGTTAAGTGATAACGATTACCTATAATAAAGTATTGCTTTGTAGGTTACGCATGTTTGGAACGTGTCCTACGATGCAACGCCCTGCGTCCATCATCTTGAGGCATGAATGTGATTAGCCTCACGTGCTTGTAATTTCACCAGAACCCACACCTTTCAAACCGACACATTGTAATGCTGCTTCACGACAGAAATAGGTATGGTGGTACTACTTCCCCGGGTCAGTCCTTCAAAATGAACTCTACTATTTCTAATTTGAGGGAGAGCCCTTCACAATTAACTCTACTATTTGTATCCAAACCTGAATTAAACTGACCTGTACAGTCCAAAGTGATATAGAAGAGTTACCGTCGAACCCAGGAGTGAACTGAAGCAGAACAGAAAAGGCACCAATATTTGAAAGTGCAAGATTCCGCGGTGCTCCGGGTAACACCGGTTCCACTCCTGATTGTATGGTAGCCGCTCGAGGAGGACCTTCCCCGCTGCCCGTTATTGCACACAACCAGAACTTATAGTGGGTGCTGGCCTACGATAAAATGAAAAACAAGATCATTAGTTTATGTTGCAGCAAGAATTTGCTATAACAAATTCGAATAACAATTGTTGCTAACAAATTAGCCAACTTCAGCCGATAGTTCTAATATTAATTTGTCTCAGCATTAATGACTAATTGGCAAAATAATCTAACCAGTTGGTCTCTAGGGTCTGAACTTGCTACCTAAGTTAAGATGGTACTGACTCAAGATTGCCAAACTAGCTACAAAATGGTAGAAATCAATAAATAAATAAATAATCCTGGACGTTATCACACAGCATCATGTAGCCCAAAACTAAGCAGAGCTTGTATTATGGGAACCACATGATTGATATACTACATAGATAAATGACGCTATATTGACGCTGATGAATAGGGTTCGACCGTGCTTCTGATTTATACCTGTAAGTGTTCCACTTTTATGCTGGTTACGTTTGGAGGCAGTACTTCTTCTTTTATTGTTTCTGGTTTCTCTTTAATTTGATAGGTTAGTTTATAACCAACAAGGACACCATTCGATTTTTTCGGCGCCGACCAAGAGACTCGCACTGCACGGTCTGATATATCATCAAATAGCAAGCTTCCAACTTCATCCGGAACTGAAAATCAGGTCAATAGCTTCATTCGTATGCGATCAAAAGTACTTCCTCAGTGGAGATGTATTTCAGCAATGAGACTCCACGTTAACGTTTAGGTAAATAATTGATGTTGATGTATCGGTTTATATAAAAGCACTTGTAACTTTCTGCAGCAGCTAGCTACTTGGCTGTCTGCAAACTTTCAGCAATAAAACACTTTAGTACAGCTACATTAAACTACACTACGAACTTGTTTCACGTGCGGTAAAGTTTAACTTCAAATTAGCAGAATATCACGTTTCAGAGCAATTTCATGCCAACCAACCAATTTCAAGCAACTTTATTGACACTACGACTTTGGAGTATTTTATGAATAAGCTATTATGTAACTTTCTACTCACTATCTTCTTTTGTCCTAACTAAAATATAATCGCTTCGAGGCCCATCCCCAGGCTCAGTGAAGCATAGCACAGTAATATTGTATTCGGTAAACTTTTCGAGGCCACTTATAGCGGCCGATTGTTCCGTGAGAGGATCTAACAAGTTCGGTGGAACGCTAACAATCTTTTGTTCAATATTGGCATCCTCAGCTGTATCCCATCTCCATGCTTGAATTTTATAACCCTGAAACATTCAAATATCATAAGTAAACATTATATTGAAAACAACAAAAAATACTCACTTAAAATTTTAACCATAAAAATACCTGATTGATTCCATTAATTTTCTGCGGGTTCGGTGGAGTCCACCATACACTAATTGATGTTGAATTTAGAGGTTCGCATCGCACGCTGTCCGGCGCCGCTTCAGGGATACCTTCTTTTGTTTTGATCGTGTAGCTATCAGAGAATACTCCCACGCCTTTATCATTGTACGCAGCAATTTGCACGTTGTAATCTTTCCATGTGATTAGGTCTTGGATTAAATAGTTTCTTTGGGCTTCATTGGTGATATTCTGATGTGTCCACGGGCTGTTATCATATCCTCGTAGTCTGTATCGTATGACGTATCCCAGTATGTGTCCGTTTCGGTGTTCTTCGAGAGGCGGTTGCCATTGGGTGATGATCTCTGATGATGAGCGAGCTGAACCCATGAACCCGACGGGCGGGCCAGATGGAGCTGAGAATGGGGTGAAATAAATATTTACATTTAGTACCGTTTATACCTTTAGTAGTTATAGGTACGACGTAACTTTTTAACGAAATAATTGAAAAATTCCAAATTCAACAGAGTTTCTAAACATGCAAATCTATGAAGAAAAATTTCCCATTTCAATGCAATTCCGAAAATATACTGTGTACTTACGAAATTAAATTCATATTCACGACGAGAATATGTATAAGTAAACGAAGTATTTCAACGTGCAAAATTAAATACACATGTATTTTCCATTCGTTACATTAACAATACATACAGTTTGGTTTTAATAAACATTGAAAAAATAATAACTTAAGAATACAAAACCTTTGGAAAATAAGTAAGATTTTCTCGCAAGGAAGCGAATCAAGTTGGAAGGAACAAACATTCATAATTCAATCCAATTGAAAATCCGGGGCAAGAAGGACCAAATAAAATTTTTGGACGGCACAATCTAAAAAAACTACATAATCAAGATTATCTTCATACCTTGGCAGCATATAAGATCGCTGGCGGCTTGTTTACAAAGAGAACACACTTTATTTTACTAAATGGTTACGGATACAATACTAATGGAAATGTTGGTATGAATAGCTCTACATTTACAATTGAATGTGTGAATGGAAACTAAATAATGAGACTATATTATTTACAGAATCTGTTACACTTACATGTGCATCAAACACAATTTGCATAGTTGTTAGTTGTAACCCGACTACGGTAAAGCTAAGGAGGGTCATGATTTTAGTACTCGTAGTTTATGATAATTACTGTTTTTTAATCTCGGTTATATTAAAATAAGTAATAGCATTTATGACATTGTACTGAAATATAAAATGCTCGTTAAATAACAGAACGTTAACTCAAAAAGACAAGTCAATTTATGAATATACTAAATTGTAAACAATGTACAGACTTTTGATTTATACGTTTGGCGTAAAACATGAGCTTAAAGCGTAGTCGAGTTGTTGCAGCACCCGTGCATCGATAAACATTACACGGTGAAGAGTTTGCGATTCACTGTTAACAGCAGCACACCCTTTCTTACCTTCCTGTGGTAGAGTCAAAACATCTGTAGGATCAGATGCCGGCCCTTCACCAACAGTATTCACTGCAGATACCCTAAACTGGTAGGAGGTAGCTGCCTTCAAGCTCGTCAATAGTACCCATCGCTGATTAGCTGACACGTTCACTGGCTCCGTTACCCAGTTTAAAAGCGGATCTGGAGTTGGACCTGCGTTAAAATGAAAGAATCATCAAAGAACTATTTGTTGTGATTCATGTATACAATACATGAATGTGTGCAAATACGCATTACTTACCAAATTCCGGGACAACTCTTCTCTGCACAATAAACTTTTGAATAGCAGAGTTTCCATCAAAGCCTGGGGTCCATGTGACGTTGACTGCTCGTTGTTGAGGGGTATCTAATCTCATCGCCCGAACATTAGTCGGTGCGAAGGGCAGTTCTATGACTGACAGGACAGCTTTTCGCGTGTGGTTTCCCCCTGATGACGTCACAACGCAGGTATACTCCCCAGCATCGCTCGCTCTTACTGCTTGAACTTGTAAAGCTCCCTCAACAGAAATCCCAATCCGGGAGCCAGCAGTCATAGGTCTGCAAATGGTAAAATGTTTTATTGCCCATTTATTGTGCGATTTCAATTCAAAATTGATTGTCAACTCACTGTTTGTTATGGAACCAGTCTATGTTATATTTCACATTCGGATCGTTAGAGACCTTGCACTGGAGCGTGGCGGTGTGACCCAATAATACTCGTGTATCAACAGGCGGGGCAATAATTTGCGTTCTCACTGAAAACCAAATATCATTTATGCTACGTTTAATTTCAGAGAGCGAATGTTCATATGGCTAAAATCACATCAACAGTCGAACATAAAGGCAGTGAAAACATGCAAACGGGTTTTGTTGAACTCAACAAAATTGTATTTTGTATCTTTAAATAAACATTGGTGGAAAACGTGGTGACTCTCCAATAAATGTACAATGGGCATTCCGAGCTCAAACACCACGCCAAAGTTATAATAAGCATTCCTAAAACGCAGAGGCACGTGAATATCATACCTAATACAGTGACATAAGCTTCACCGGAAACATTGCCAGCGTCATTGTGTCGGACACAAGTGTATTTTCCCGAGTCAGCAGTCGTAGAGCCTGTGATTAGCAAATCACCTTCGTCTAAAGTCTGAAGCCTTCCGGAGAGATTGTTAAGAAGAGAATCTGAAATATTTTGGATAAAGTCATAATAATGAAGAAGAAAACCATTTTTTGTTATATATGCCAAAAAAATCTACAAAAAATTACGAGAACAACTGTGTTTTTATTATTTTTTTATCTCTAAAACTGACCGAGATATCAAAGTGCAAAGTTAACATTTTCGGTCTAAGCCGCGGACCGAGCGCGATATCGTTGATGACGTCACGGATCCTGTCTCCGCGCGAGCGACTGGGGGATTCGAAGCATTTACCCCAATGTGCCCGTCGCGCGCGGAACTACTTTGTTTCTTTTAAATAAGAAACAATAAAAACTACATGAGTCCATCTAATAAATGTTGTATTGTGTCTCAGTGTAAAAATAGGGCCACAAAACACCCGAAAAGTTGTTTATTTACGTTCCTAAGGATCCAAAAATCAGAATAAAATTGATAAATGCGATGTGAAGAGCCCCCGTTAGGGCCAAAAACGACAGTATATTGTTTTGAGGATCATGTCGATGTAATTATTCAAATACCATCTGAAATACTAACTAAGTAGTAGGTACTTAACCTTGCAATGTGAAACACTAACTAAGGACCTAGTAGGTAGACTAGGTGGGTACTTTGTTAATGCTAGTAAAATGCTTTTTAGGGTTCCGTACCCAAAGGGTAAAAAAGGAAACCCTATTAGATATTAAGACTTCGCTGTCCGTCTGTATGTCCGTCTATCTGTCACCAGGCTGTATCTCAAGAACCGCGATAGTTAGACAGTTGAAATTTTCACCGGTGATGTATTTCTGTTGCCACTTTTGTTGCCGTTTTTTTCTCGATGGTAATAACGGCAACAGGTAGACCCTTGAAATATTCACAGAATATTTTGTTTTTATATTTAGGTACTTAAAAAATTAATTATTAAATTAAATTAAAATTAATAAAGGAGGGCTCCCCGATACATGTAGTAGGTATGTCGTATGTAGGGTACGCGACTCGCAGTTTATTGAACCATTCCAAGGTTAATGATCTCTTTATTTTTTATAAAACATTTTGCCACCATCAGACCGTGAACTATGGGAAGGTTGTTACATTGGTCTTTTTGAAATCCTTCTTCCATTTTAGTATAATTTATAATAATAACCAATAATTAACACAATATACTCAATCAATCAGCATTATTTTAAATTAATAAAAATAACCAGAGCGCACGAGAGCAAACAACTTAGCAGCGGCGAGCTTACTGCGGACGCCCGCCGCGCCGAGCGATGACGTCACGCGCTACTTCGATCACTGACAAGATTTAAAAAACCCACGTAAACTTCCGACGCTTATAACTTCGGTAATATTGACCCGATCGATGTGAAATAAAAACTAGAATAATGTGTACGGTCTAGACTTCTACGTACACACAGCGTCACGATCTGGTATACCCCATTCAAGTATAAATTTAAACTGCTGCCGTGGAGGCTACCATATTCAAATGTCCAAAATCTTATACAAAAATATTTATACTTGGCTGGGGAATCGAACCAGCAATTTATTCACACCAGTTTATGAATGAGACGCTCTAACCAACTGAGCTATAGTAACGGTTGGCAATTAGGTCGAAATTTTAAGTTACAGTATACGTTTATTATTTTTATCTAGGTATGAATGGATGCGTCAGTTAGTAACTTTTTCATTTGTTTATCACGGTAGTGCAAATACTTAAAATTATTCTGTGCAGCACTGGACTATTGAGGGTAGTTGTGTATTAAATGATAGTTCAGAACAAAAGGTTACTTGTTTCGTCTTGGGTGTGTGTCATTTATTTTGTGTATGAAAAATTATTGTGCATATATAAATAACAGCCGAAAAATTGAGCTAAAAAGTGCGTTTTGCAAAATAACATTTCGGAACACTACAACCCATCAAATGTAAGAGGAAATGGCAGAATAACATTAGGTAAGTGGTATGACAATTATAAGTAGGATTATCATAAACAATGTGCTTAGTAAACCTATCCCTTTTATATTATATAAACACAGTCATACGTTTATAATATTGTGTTTTTATTTTCAGGTTATTGGTGATGGATGTCATCAATGGGACCAGGAGAAATTGTTGAAGTGAGTGGACGCATAATTGGCCAGTTTTGCAAGAAATAATGCTGTCTAAAAGTCCAGATTTAAATATGTGGAGAATGTGTGAGCATATGTGGGGTCAATTTGTCCTAATTGGGACACGAGTGAAGTGTTGTCCACCTGCAACAGGAGGTCCTAAGAACCTGGGAACTGATGCGTCGTAGTGGTTTTGGGCGGACTTTGGTTACCCAAATGAAAAGAAGGCTTCGACAAATTATTTTAAGTGAAAGACATCCATCCCATTCGGTATTAATAAATATTCAGATATATAATGTTTTCAATAATGATAAAATACCAGAGGAAGTATTTGCGAGTGATCTAAATTGTTTATTGGATTTTATACGGCAAGTATAACCTGTTCCAATGTTAACATGTTTGTTCACTCGTTAATCTTATATGGGTAAATTAAGTATTATTCTATAATTTAAAACATTATTGAAAATTCTAAAAAATAAGTGATAACTATCTACATTACGATATGTTAAATGGTGTTTTAATAAATTTGTTATAACTTTTGAAAATTGTTTTATTATTTTACCTTAAATAATTAGGTAACTTACCTACTACATTTAAAACGTAGTCCATTGTGTTAGTAACGAAAATAAAAAAAACAAAAATACATTTAGGCATTGAGGGATTTGAACCCAATACTCTTAAAACGTATAGCTTAATGTCGAGTGTTGTAACCGCCACTCCATCGTCTCATATAGATATGTGGACGAAATTAAATATGCCTAAGCAAGGAGGAGACGGTTTATAAAACACACATTTGTGCAAAAAGTTCGAGATCCACGACCGACACCGCGACGGTTTGAACCTACTAACGTTAACTAGGGGGGTTACCAGACTCTGACGCTGTCTGATCTGTGTCGTAAAAATATGATATTGTAACCTTGTTATCTTCTCCATTGTATAAAATACATTATTTGGTAACTTAATGAAAAACAATGAGGCGTTTTTATAATTGATGCCTACCTCGAGCTTATTCAATAACTTTGTTTTATTCATTCCTATTTGGACCCTCTATCTCGCAGAAAACCTAACCTAGGTATTTAAAAATTACCATTCAAATTACCAAAAGATAAGATAAACGGCGCGGGTTGGCACAATGTTTTTTTCATGTTTCACTATATGTAAGTTATACAATAAGTGTTGCGGTTTTAATAAGCATGAAATATGTAGGTACTTTAAGATTTTGCGTAAAATATAGAGTTGAACTAAACGGTTTCGTTAAGTAATCGTCTCGCCTCAAACAATAATGCCCAAAGATGGTTATAAAACTGGCGACCCAGTTGTGATCTAAAACAATACAGTTTCGAAATAACACGTAGTAGTAACCACTTTGTTTTTCTTGAATATTATTACTTGTATTGCCACTCAAATACAGGTCGTAAAGTCGACCCCGTATTTTTATCTGAAGGTCATAGGTTAAAATTCGGGGACGGGGTAAAGAACCTTTTTGTCAGTTTGTCAAACCGAAGCGACAGGTGGTGACTAGAATAAAGATATAATTGGTTGTATAACAAATGGGTTGGTATGAAATATATAATATTAATGAAAGTTTCTTATTTTTATTTTACAGGTGGCAAGCTGTATGCCATGACAAAATTATTAGTTCTAAAATTACTTGGAAACACACTGGCTGCACTCTGGGGAGTACATGAATGCTGATGAGGCAAAACTTACCGTTGAAGTACCACGTGACATTCGGAGTAGGTGCCCCAATAGCTCTGCAGCTGATTGTGGCATCTTTCCCATCCAGTACGGTGACGTTCGATGGTGGAGTCTGCATTATTGGCGGGGACGCTACAAGCCACACGCACTAAGTTAGTTTACAACTAGCGACACGTTAGGCTGCGGACACGAAGTCAGCGGGAGCGGGGCGGTGCGGCGGGGCGGCGGCGCGGCGCGAATGAATGGCGCGTTTCAATGCATAGATTTGCCGCTCCCCGCGCCGCCGCCGCTGTCTTCGAGACCGCGGCCATAAGGTCGTGAGGTAAAACGAAAAAACAAACGTGTTTGTACCTGGGTGAATGTCAATGATTTAGCGTGAAAAAGTGCAAATTAATTTGTCCTCCATAAACCATAAGTGTTTTCAAAACTACGCAAAATACATTATAATTTAAAATTTCATAAAGTATTTAAGGCAAAACTGCGTATCACCAGTATCACCTTCATTATTCTCTGGTATTACTTAAATAGTAAACGTAACGTATTTGCTACGTAACATAAGCCATGCTTTTAATACAAAAGGGAGCTTTTAGAAATTCTTCTCCATATAGTAGCAGTAGCACTTAGCAAGGAGGTCGCTCACACTTAGTAAACCGTTGAGGTGTTGGATAAAAAACACATTATAATGCTGCAGCGCAACTACGAATATTTTTAATATCTTTGTCTAAGCCAAACGTTGCTTTATGAGATCATGCGGTTAGTATAATATGGGTAGGTTTTTTTAATTTCACATAATTATATAAACGACTAAAGGATTTATGTATATACCATGCTGTGGTTCAAAGATAACTTAAAAAAACATTTAATACTATATTAATAACACGCAATTTCTATCTATAAACATATTTTTAGAGAAAAACAGAGAATTTTTTTATCTTATTTTGCTCGAAGATTAAAATAGGTAAAATTTGCAAACATCACGCAGTGCTCAAAAAAAAATGCTGTAACAAAATGTGCAACAACATATTTGTGGATCTTACTGCCGGTATCGAATTTGAAAGTTTTAGCCTTTTTATCCGAAGTCCTCATTCTTATTAACTTCATGTGACTGCGTGGGAATCGTTTACTGTCCTTTGCTGCACGGCACGACATGACAAAAGTTAATTGTATGATAATCAATTAAAACAATAAATCAACATGAGTCGTTCATCCACCATTTACCGGCGGATTTTGAATATAAGTGTCGAGGTAGCAGTAAAGTTTTCAAACAAAAACTTAACTTCCTAATGACTTTGCTTCCCTATTAAGTAGTAAGCAGGAAACACTTAAGTTCACATTTTGTCAATAGCGAAATGACATGTTGCAGTTGTCTATTTCCCATGCATCGACAATGCACCATTTGACACGGAACTTACAGGGAAACCTACAATAACATAGACATAGTGTTAGATAGAATAGAACTTACTTTTGATTTTGAGCCAAGTATAAATAGATGACTCCCCAGCATCGTTATTAGCAATACATTGGTATATGCCCATATCTTCCATTTTCAGTTCGTTAATGATGAGCGAACGGTCCACCTCCACTCGGTACCTGCCACCACCGTCGTCAACGTCAATATTGTCTGTCTCTTCGGCTCCTGCACCTACGCTTGCAATCTTCTTAGCGTCTTTGTACCAAGTTATTCCAGGCAAAGGAATACCCTGAACATTGCACTCTAAAGTAATAGCGCTCCCAAATTCCCCAAATGTCTCCGATTTTAAATTCGTTAAAAATACAGGTTTTTCATATACTGTAAGAGAGGCTGATGCTGTTACTGTAGCAAAACCTCCAGTTTTTAACCTAGCTTGGCAAGTGTATAGTCCTGTATGAGTCAAGTTTGCTGATATCAGACTCAAAGTTCTATTCCATTGATCGTTCAAGTCGAAAGTTATTCCCGCCAAGTCTATCATAATGCCGTCTTTGAACCACAAAGTTTCTAGTTCGTGTAGCGGTCTTGCGTTAGCAACACAATACAGATTTGTGAATTCTTGACCTTTTATTATTTTGGTATCTTGTGGTTTTATAATAATTTCTGGAGGGATTTCTTTAGAATCGTCTCCATAGACCCCGAGCTTGATGTATGGGCTATTTTCTTCCTTACCTAATTGAGTATTAATTGCTCTAACCCTGAAACAAAAGGTAAAGAATGCAGTTGTTTATGAACTAAACGTGTTTTAAATCGCAAAAACCTCTAAAAATAGTTAAGTACAAAAAATAACCTGTATGCTTTTTCGTCTTCACTGGAGGCACTCAATATAACGAGTTGGTGTTTATCTGTCATAGTATATTTTTGATCGTATCTTAGAGCACCTATTTCGTCTTGCCAAATTACTGAAGGAGGTGGTTCTGATTCTATTGATGGGAAATTCAAAATTGCTGCTCTACCAGACTCTACTACGATTTCACTTTCAGCAATGTCTTGAAAAACGCCCATGTCTAAAATAAGAAAACAATTGTTAGAACTATGTTATTATTTTATCACACTGCGTGCTTTAAAAATTTAGCATAATCCTAATATTATAAATGCCAAAGTGAGTATATTTATTTTTTTAAACTTTCACGCCTTAACCGCTCAACCGATCATCCTGAAATTTCGCAGACACGTTATCAGGGGTACAGAAAAGGTCATAGGGAATTTGATCCAGGAAAAGGTTCCCGAGGAATAGAAAAATAACTTTAACGTTAGCGAAGCCGCGAGCAGAAGCTAGTATTTTGATATAATTTACTCACATGCAACAACAATGTTGTTCTTTTCACTGAATATGGCTCCAACGTCATTTTTCGCTATACACTGGTATGCACCGGCATCTTGCCTTTGGGTATTATGAATTTTGTAGAACAGTTCTGAAGAATAATCACTGAGAGGTAAACCATTCTTCAGCCACCTATACATAGGTTGTGGAATTCCTATAACAATGTCATATTATGTACAATATTATTGAGTGAGTTAATGATCCATAGGTAATTAACATAAGATACTTTAAAAAAGTTACGTACCCATGGCTGAACACTGGAGTATTTTTGTTGTTCCTTCTCTAACAATACTGTTTGAAGATGATGGCTGCATACTAAACCGAGGCGGCTGCATTTGTACTGCAAAATTATTAAGACATATTTTTTTTAAATATAAATGTATCATAATTTAAAATCAGAAGTAATAAAAAAAAATGCTAAATTATGTTTGAATGATGGTATGTTTATTATTCCTTTACATCGGAACGGCTCATGAAAATTAGAAAATACGTGAGAAACTTAGTGCTTTTTTACTTTTGGATTTTTATATGAACTAAAGAATTTGGACCGGACAGTTTGTCGGGTCAGCTAGTCCGAAATAAAGATTAATTAAAATAGTTTGATTTCGACCGGCAATGTCGGTCAGCAGGGAGGCATGATGCTCGCTGACCGGAATATATCTCGTTCTTTCTTTACATTCGAGTTTGTTTGGAATTTATTCTGAATCAAGTCCATTTATTTACCGTCCAGACATTTTTCACAGAAACCTTATTCCGTTACAGTTTTTAAATATACGTACGTTAAGCTGTTATTTTCACAACATCTTATGAAAATAAATGTCAATCAACAGCACAACAACTAGGATATAGAAGTACATTCTCAGTAGTTAGGCATAAGCTTTATCGATAGCTTTTTACTCGTATTGATTGTGACATATATGGGTGGAGTTCAGAATTTGTTCCGTTAGGCTTGAACCCTTCCATTAGAATTGTCACAGAGGGACCATTATGCCGAGACAAGTATAAATTTAGTATTTAATCCTATGCCATTTATAAAATCTTCAGGGTTTACGCCTACTCGTATTGTGTAAGCTATTCGACGGTTTTTGGTGAGTAGGTCTTGCTCGTTAAAGTTTTAAAATAAGGTCACATTTAAGCCAGCCACTGACCGTTTGTGGAACCAATCGATGCACTCATTATAATTCTGCTCTGTTTGATGTACACATTGGTTAGCTTTTTGCATAGCGCTTCCTAATTACTGAGATGAAGAAACAGGACTTGAATTACTAACAGGAAGTCTCTCGCTCGCCGCAGTTTAAACAATATCAGTCAGTATAATTTACATTGTACACTTTTAACTCGGCTCGTGATTAACTGCATCAAGCTGGCCCAGTTTCAGCAATCAACACATGTTGAGTATCATAGTAATTGTTTAGAAATTCGAAGCTCAAGTATATCGAGCTTTTTAGACTGAAAATAGTTCTCTACCATTTCACAACTTACACTTACGCTTTTAGCAACCTCATGAAAAATTATATCAATAGAGTGTGGCTATTGAGTGTATTAGATGAAATATTAAGTGTAAGTACGTACTCTATTCTACAACGCTATCTATCACTATGTGGGTTAGTGATCTTAACATTTTATGAGATAAAGGTTATAGGCTGTTTGTGTAGTGTTGTGTTTCATTGTTACCTTTAATTAGTTCAAGGATGGTTACCTTATAATTCACATTTATTATTGCGTGGAGAAACTACTTAAAAGGTAAATAACTGGCCGCTGTATTAAGTAGTTAGAGGAAAAAGTATGTGAGGCCACGAAATGAACACATTTAGAAGTTGGGGTTAAATAGATTTTTTTTTATTTATGCTTTTATATATTAGTAAATATATTATACTGAACTATTTTAATACTTACTTATGTAGGTATTAAGGGTTTTGAGAAAACATTTTCATCAACGTGAAACTTTACAGTCATAAATTTCAGTACTACCAACTCTATTATGAAAAGTAAGTTGAAATGTAAGCAGAATTTAAATTCATTCAGCTTTATTGAACAAAACAAACTTAGTAAAATAAGTTCAATTTGCGTATAACTGACTCGGTGGCTCGGGTAAAGGGAGCAGATGTTTGGGTGGATGTGGATAATCCTTTCTAATAAAGTTATAACATTTTATATAAATATCTACCTACTGTGCTTAGAATTCACATAACGATTTACCTAAGCGTGTATTGTATTATCTTATGGATGAGATAGTGAACGTTCTGTATCTAGTTAAAAGTAAAGTAATACATGGGATGGGAACGCATCAAGCTAACCTTAGACATCAATATCGAAAGAACCATTTCCGTTACGTGACTCACACCCATGGCACGTATATTGGATGCCAGCGGCTACTAACATACAAATGATACCAGTTTATAAGGCCTTAATTTTCCAAGAATTTCATAACAGCAAACGGGAGTGTTGAATTGCGTTGATGGATTCAATTGACGCTTGATAATTTATAAGATTTAATAAACTGTTTCGACTGACAGGGTAAAAAGGTACTTGTTTTCTGCCAAAATGTTGTGCAATTATGAACTGTATGACCAGCTGGTAACATGAGCTCCACATTCACCGCAAGCCGCGCCCACCGCACGCTGTTGTCTGGCGAGTTGGCAACTTGGCGACCGACAAAGAAAGCCCTAGCAGCGCGTTATGTGAAGAAACCTTTCGATTGGCTCTACCTACGTTATGTACAGTCAGCAAAACTCAAAGTACGCAAACATTTTTAAAAAAGTTCTTTCAAAAAAATTTAGTCTGTTACATACAAAGCCAAAGTTAAAGTACCTTGTGCTTGAAATACCTGCCAAAAGTTGTTATATATCATAATAATGGAACCAATGTATTTCCATTCTAAAATTACATTCATTTTATATTAACAAATTTTAATAATTTGCCAATTTTTATAAATTAAGGGTCAACCCTTGAGTTGTTGTTACACAATTTGGTAAGTGATTGAGCATGTTTTATATTTTTAAGTTTTTTGATGGAGTGAGCGAAAATCTCTATCTCTGAATCAACTAGGGACATTCGCTTTTGATATTTGTCCGAGCATAACTTAGATTTTTTTAAATACGAGCTGCACAAAGTACGTCAATTACTTTTAACATTACAGGTTTATGGTTTTTTTTTTAATTTTGCGAAATTCCTGTTGGGAAATAGAGTCGATTGAGACAAACTTGTTTTTTTTTGACAAATGACAGAGGCTGACTGTAATTTTTTTTCAAAAATCCGAAAATGCAATTTTTTTTTCTTTAAAACCTATCATATCCTCAGAACAAAACCTTTTAACTACAAAAGAAAAGGTCTACAAAAGAACCATCCACCATACTGTATATGAGCTGAATCTGCGCAGGGGCTGGTTAACATAATTGGGTTCCTAAGAGGGATTAAGTCCAATTTAGCTTCAAAAACTGGAGTTCTCAGCAGATCATCTTGGTTAAGCAACACTTCGCCCGGTCACCACTTGGATGGGTGACCGTTTAGTAGCATTTATATTTGAGCGCTTCCATGCTTCGGAAGGCTGATCCCGGCTTTTTCAGTAATTGAGCCATGTCAGAGGCCTTGGGCGGCCTAAAAACTCCGACACCATTTGGCCACTAGCTCATACTAAGAAGGAAGGAAGGACTATACTTATTTAATACGTAACAACAGTAGTTCAGAACTACTGTTGCTGTAGGTACGCGCCTCAAGAGATCTGAAATGGGAGCGAATCAGTAGTTTTCGAAAGTTTTTATTGATTATAGAATTTTTACGTTGATTGTACAACTCGTCTCACTGAGAAGCCAGGAAAGTGCCTCTTGTCTTTCGTTCAGACAGACCTTTAACTACTCGATATTTCAGTTTCTCTGTTAATTTTTCAGATCTTGTTATATGGGTTGGGCTGTATGTTACCTCTAAATAGGAGGGGGGTACAGTGCACACAACACATCGACATTTATTTAAAAAATTTAATCATTTCCGTACGGTATTAACGTACGTTACCACTTTGTTATTCTTTTAAATTTTTTTGAGATTGTTTTTTTTTATTTTGTTAATATGTAATCATTAAGAAATCATTTTATAAGGCATTCGGTATTCATTCGATTTAAATACCAATTATACCTAGCAAATTCCTTTACCAAGAAGTGTGGGTACGTTAGTTTTCAAAGACCATGCCAAAGGACATATCGACCAAGCCCTGACTAAATTTAATTTAATTTTATTATGAGTTAAATATGTCTGTCAAAAAATACAAACAGTTGCTGTAGCCGAAGTCGGCCAGGACTTCATCATCATCACACCTAGCATACGTTCACTGATAAGCTATTGAGGGATTTTGGAAGTGTACGAGTTCTGTATGAATCGGGTGACTCAAAAGAATTTTCGTAATAGATAGGCTCTAAGCTACCTGACTTAGGTACTATGTAATCGAGAAAGGCATAAACAATAGTTTATGCTTAAGCACCTACCTAGTAAGGTGCTTCATTTTAAACTGTTATTGCATACATCATTCTAATTTCCAAGTACACATGCGAAGTGTTATAGTCGTAACGTAATCTAGCAGGACCACCCATATATGACACCCATGAATTTTCACCATGATAATTATATTTTTCGCACGTAATTTAATTTAATTATAGGTTAGGTACCTACTACAAGAATGTGATATTTTCTATAATATTTTTATTTCTACTTTTCTGGATGATTTCTTATCATCATCATTTACATGTTTTTATCTTTAAGCACTTTAAGTTGAATAGCATTTTAAATGTTAATCATTATGATGTCAAAACAGTCAACATTGCATGGAATCGGTGGCCTACGTAGGCCTTGTGTGGAAAAGAAAAAAAAGCTTTTCACGCACACGGTTTCGTTTATTTTTTGCTTATCACTGAATACGGCCTGGATTCACATCCCTCGTGATTCCTGGATAAGTAGATCAGAAATATTGGACCTTTATTGAGTACAAAAAGTGCAGATGCAGTTCTAGGTAGTCTAATACCTGACCATTTTTCCAGCTTGGGACTTAAAAGCCGGTAGACGTCCCGTATATAGAGCAGCTTATAATATGTCGCTCTAAAATAAAATAATAATGGGCTTCTCATGTTTTTTCGTAAGAAGACACCATATTGCACTCAGATGCCGTGTCTGACGTCATAACTAATATCATTCTCGCGACTGCGGGCTGAATGCAGGACATAAAACACAAAATGGTCTTGGATGGTGAATGATGTGTTTTGTGAAAAATTTTCTAATACTAGGTTCGCAAAACCATAAGACATTGTTTCTTGTCTAATTTCATGATTCTAGGTGCACGGAAAGTGCACTATAAATTTTGATTCCCTGGCGGCGAGTATCAAAATTTGCTGTATAAACGGCCGTATCTTTTGATTGCGTTGCGTTGATTGGGTTAGGACTTAGGTTATGATATTTTACAAGTCCAAGGGATCACAGAAAAGTGTATCTGATATTAATTTAAACTTGATACCTCCACTTGATTACCTGAGAAAAAAGAGACTTGACAGACCGTCAGGACAGACAGACAGACAGGGCAGAGAGACAGAAGGACAACAAAGTGATCCTATAATAGGGTTACTTTTTCCTCTTGAGGTACCTAAAATTATGATGGTACTGAACTTATTAGACTTTTCATCTGTAGTACTTAGGTACTTTTATTTCGTACATACCTAATTAGGGTTTCACCACAGTTTTACGTAAAATAGGCATATTCAAGTAAGTAACACACCAGGTTGAAAGAAAGAAAGAATGTAAGAAAAATAATTTATTTGCAACGCTAGGCTTACATAAACTTACATAACACAGTAATAAGGTTGGCCACTAACTTATATAAAGAAGAAAAGAAGGAAGTACACGCAAACGAAGTTACGGTCCGGATCAGTTAGTAGGGAAATGAGTAAGAAGAGTAAAGAACCAAGTAATGTTTTTATCGAAAGTACCTATTGATTTCTAGTGTAAATTAGGTCACAGCACAGGCCTCTTCTGATTTATTATTTAAAGAAAAAGGAGTCTACTCGTCAATGAGAAATGTGTATTGCTTTACGAAGAGATCTACCTCAGCTAGGTAAATCCTGCTAAAACAGCATGTACCCCTAATCAAATATAATCCATACATTTAGCCAGTCATGGCCGCAGCTATATTGTAGCCATAAAAAAAACTAAATATATAGAAACAGGTAATATCATCCAGTTGTCGCGTTGTACGCGTTGTTTCTTAGAAATTTCGTCATAATGTTTATACTTTTAGTAGGTTTCCAGTTCAGGTAAGGTTTTTAGTTTAAAAATCTATTTAAAGAAGACGTCCCCATAATTGAATAAATCTATGATATACAGCAATATTTGCGGTATTTCGATTCGGACTACCCTTTTATGTCAATTTAAATATCTCACAGAGATATTAATTTATATTATTCTGAATCGTAGCAAGCAAGTGCGACTAATGGATATTTTCCTCAGGGACCAGAATATCAATATAATCGTTAATACATTTCACCAATAACATTAAAAGGCTTTCAATGCTTACATTGTTCCTTGCTTAAATCAGGGCAGTGTTTTAATAAAGCGCGCGACACGTGCTGCTGCCCTGAATTGACCATGGGTAAAAATAGAAGCTAATCGATCCCTTTTATTCGTGTCACCTGCTCGCAACTCGTCGGTAGTCAGGAGAGAAAGGAACCCAACTGTTTGACTTTCCCAAATTTTTTTGTTCATATCTTATTCCTTTCTTTTTCGGAGACAAAAACTTAATTTCGCCCCTAAGGCTGAAACAACGTCAACGTAATAAACAATGTTCATTCAAGTAAGGTAATATAAAGCGTAAGTATTGAAGTTACGAATTTCAGAAGTTTAAAGACTGCGTTTTAAGTAAATGGAAAATAAAATGCCAACAACAACGACCGAACTTAGAAGCATTTTATAAATTTATTATACCTACTCGATTAGGTATTACGCACTCGTGGCGCTCTGTAGAACTGTGGTCGTAAAAACTTGAGAGCGCCTTCCATTCCATACCAGGGTATGCCAACGGATTCTTGTTATGCCTACATACTAGGTAGAAAGGTAATGAAGGTACAGCAATAACATGTTACGTCTTGGTAGCAATAACATACCTAAGACTGCCCATTTATATATCCAGACTTACAGCATGTTTGGTGGAACGATGTAGGGATTAAAGGGCGTGATCAAGGGTACCTATGTGATCATTTTTAACTACATTATGATACTATTAAAAGTGCCATGGTTTTTAAGTTATTAAAATAACAGATAGTGTATTAATCACTTCTATTTATTATTATTTTATTATTAATAGACTGAAACGTGACAAAAAATATCTTTATCATGAAAATAAATAATTTCTACCTGACATTAAAAAAGAAGGAGAGGTGCTTTTGCTACACAGTTTTTTTAAATAACATAAAAACCACGACACTTTTCATAATAGCAATGTTTTAAAATGATCACACCCTTGATCAGCTCCCTCAATCCCTACATAGTTCCACCAAACACCCTGTGTAAAGCGGACAGATGACATTCGAAGTTTTTATTTTAGTTGACGTGGTAATATTCCGAAGGGGTTCACAAATAAAATAAATCTTAGATTTGAGCCTCACTTTAGATTTGAGCTTTCAGTACATTATAATCTACTGTGCCTATTCCGTAAGATACGATGCGATGCTTCCGATGTGGACACGTATCTAGAGATACGCGATAAGCGTTATGACGTCAAAATCAGTAAAATTAACCAAATATTTAAGTACTTGACTATCTTATCTAAGGACTGAAATATGACTCTGACTTTTTTTCTAGTGAAAAGGGGTCAATTTGTATTATGATAATAGTCACAATCATCTGCCTTAAATAGCAAACCACTGCTGCTGGACATAATATGATTATTTTCGGTAAATAAACGTTTCTATCAACAGCCTATTTTAGTATCCTCGTAATCTACCGTGAATTACCTATTAGTTCACATTGTTCAACTACAATAACAATACAAGACCCGAGTCAATTTGCGTTAGGTAGGTATAGGAATAGGAAGGAACCCTTACAAATAGCCGCAGTAGATGGGAAATAGGAGGCATTGAACCCTGTCCCTGTTACTACGAAGCTTCATTGCCTGCATTTACGCGGCTCGCGACATGTTTTAAAATTAATAACGTCATACACGTGACTCCTGTTGATGGTTTCGCGGGCAGAGTCTTTATGGGCTATGTTTACAGAATCCCGACTACGACGTGGGTGGTACGCTGACATTAGGTTTGCCTTCTGTACAGTAAACTTTCTTACATATTATCAACTAGTTCCGTGTTACGTAAAACATAGTATATACCACAAAATAAAATATGTAGTGATGTTGATGTACAGGGCTAAGATTGATGACAAATATATTGGCCCTAAAGTGCCCACGAAATGAAAAAATAAAGTGCTCAAAAAATTATAATTGCATACATATTTGCATAAAAAATATAATTGCACACATGGACTCAATGTTGTGGCGAATGGCGCTTCATAGAAATTGTATAGAGAAAACTTTATTTTTATTTTCGCGATATCTTACGAAATCATTTGTTAAGTTACTTTGGGAAAAGTGTTCTGGTTGGGAAACAGAATCAATTGAGACCAACTTATTTTTTTTTTTGACAAAATTTATGTCATTTTCTTGGCTGACTGTACATTTTTTCAAAAGAAATAGTTTCATAAGAACAAAACCTTCTATAACTATGTCTAACTAAAAAAAAGGTACCCCACTCTGTAGTGTAGGGATATCATATTAAAGGATTTCATGAAATTCAGAATAAACGGGAGAGCAGGGGAAAAACCCTACGCGAACGAAATTATGGACGTTCCGCTACTAGATAACTAGCAGAACCTAGCAGCTTGATACATAAAGTTTATGACCTTGATTAACACATACTACTTTTAGTCCCGGTACTGCGCGAGCGAAGCCGCGGGCGGAAGCTAGTTAAATATAAATAAATAAATAAATAATGCGGGACGTAATCACACAGCATCATGTAGCCCCAAACTAAGCAGAGCTTGTATTATGGGGACCACATGATAAAAAGAGTTGAGTCCTTATGCGAATACACGCATGGCTGTATCACGTCCTCTTTAGCTATGCAGTCTGAAGAGCTATTCTCTCCCTTAATGCAGGCAAGGTACGTGGTAGTGAGAAAGTATATAAAGTAGAAATGTTTCTCATGTGAAAACATACTTATTTTAAGTAGCTGGGCGATTCTCTGTAAACTCGTAATGGCCCATACAAAATCTGTCCTGGCATATTTTTCTTTCATTGTCGTGAAAATATAATAGTATTGCTTAGGAAAGTAACTATTAATTTTAGTACATAAGAGAGCCAATTGAATTTATGTGTATTTTTAGAGTTATTTAAGATTTACTGAAAAATTGCGACAGGGGACTGTTAGGTGCAACAGGGGACTGTTTTGTACATGAAAGTGGACTGTTTTATGTAGAAATAGAAGTCATATTATTGGTATTAATAATTTATTATTTTATACGATATTTACGCATCAACATAAAACGCTTATATATAAAAATTTCTTAAGAAAAAGAACCAAAAACAAAACTCTTCTAACAAAATAAAAACTTCAATGTCAAAACCATGGTACTAGAAACATTTTGTACCTGAGATCAACTTAGATGAATACTAATAACAGTTATTAAACTTACGCAGTCTTTTATAAAGTACTACTATTACAATCATAACAAAGATGTCTTTCCTCTCACCAATAATAGTAAACTAGTATAATTCAAGTAATTTGAAATGAGATCTATAAAAAGTCCTTTTCTTAAAACTAATAAGGCACATACATAATCACAATGAGCTTAGTTTGACATTAGAGCAATTGACATTAGCGCTCGAAAATATTTACTGGAGTAGTGTAAAATTGGTGCAATCTAGAAATCTAGGTCAAAATTTAAATGCCAATAAACTTCGGAGCTACAGCCTAAAACTATGTGTATGCCAGAGTGATGGGTCTCCAGCTTGCACATCTGAAACCAGCAAACGGCAGAAGCGAGAGTTATGAATTATTGCCCCTGATTTAGTGCTGAAATGATGCGTAAGGAACCAAAATTTTCAGCCCGCTAGCTATTATACTTTTGGAGCCATAAGGCAAAAACAACGTGTCAGCTGGAGACCCATGTCCTCAGCATGCACACGTGGCTACGGCAAACCGCTGAAGAGAGAGTTCTTATGAATAGCCTAGGATTTAGTGCTAAGTAAGTTAGCTAGGTACCAGATATTTCAGACCTCTAGCTAGAATACTTTTACGAGTTATAAGCAATAATTAAAGTGTAAGCTGGCGACCCATGTCGTCAGCATACACTGTTCGTCACGCTCTCACATGCTCGTCACGCTATACGTCTAAAGAATGAACCTTCTTATGCACTAAAACTACTAGAATACCTTCTGTATCGATTTTGTGCGTGAAAGGGTTAACTAATAATGCTGGACGGAATCACACAGCATCATGCAGCCCCAAACTAAGCAGAGCTTGTATTATGGGAACCACATGATTGATATACTACACATATAATTTTTTTTTGTAAATACATACATATCATACATAGAAACACCCAGACCCGAGACAAATATCTACAGAACATGCAAACATTTGTCCCGCGGCGGGAATCGAACCCGCAACCTTCTGCGTCACAGGCGGACCTTCGCCCACTACGCCACAGAGGCCGTCGAATATAAAGGGTTCTAAGGAATATCCTAGGGTTTAGTGCCATGTAAGTTAGCTAGGCACCAAATATTAACGTATTAGTAACGCTGGTCAGTCTCTTAGCTTAGATCGGTATACAGTGTAGTGTTCTTTCCACGTCTTTAAGGCAGGCCTGTGTTTACGTCGTGTCATAATCTTTCACTAATTTTTCTCAACCTTTTTCTTTCTTTCTCTGATATTTTAACCTCTCCTTTTCTTTCATCACTTCTCTCTTTAGAGAATAATTTTTTTACGTATATATCTTATTCTCTCTGCTTGTCTTTTTTTCTCCAATATTTCCTCTCGCGATAAGTTTTTTCTTTTTAGGAGCCATCTTGAGTTTATGCGGGTCAGCCTGTAACATAATTAACGTCCAGTGAGGTAAATTAATGCAAAACATATTTGTGAAGACTCCTATGTTCCTTATATGAATAAATCTTCGACGAGTGAACTAATTTTTGTAAACAAAACCTTTTCATTATTACCAATTTAATAAGATACACAGTCCCCTGACACATAGAACAGTCCCCTGACATATTAACAAGCAGGGGACTGTTGCTAGGGGACTGTGTATTTTGGTTTAGTTTCAAAATATTTACAAAACGATTTAAACATGATTCTATACGAAGCTACCGACAAATATGGACACAAACCACAGACATAATAAACAGTTTATATAAATATTTAATCTAATTAATATTATTAAAATCACTTACCAGAGGACTGTCATCACAACGACGAACACGCGTACTCACACCACAAAATGCGCTCGGAGACTAAACAAATGGCGGCCTGACGCCGTTCTCGGCCATAATGTTACAACTTCACATTGGTTGTGTTTCGTTTCTCGCATGAAAACTTTTGTATACATAATAGATTTTCTTTATTTTAGCTTTAAATTTTTGACAGGGGACTGTCTAAGAAAACTTCGGACAACAATAACATGAGATTATTACAGTTAAAAAATAAGAAATTAGACCTTGATAAATGTCATAAATATGTATTAATTATTTTATTTAAAGATAATAACTGCAAATTTAATTTAATTTTCAGTTTTTTTTTAAATATTATCCTAACGTGGGAATCCGGGAGAAAGGACAACCAGGGGACTGTGTTTTTAGGGCTTTAATATTTTTTAGAAAAAAAAGTAAAAATGTTATAAGTATAAATTTAATAGCGCTATAAAGTTCAGCGTTAGATTGAAATTATGAGGCATGGTTACATTTCTATACTTTATTTTTTTGGCTTAAATTTGGTCCGGACAGCCGTTTACGAGTTTACAGAGAATCGCCCAGCTATATTTCAGCGGTATATCCTATCCTGTAGCTTATCGTTTGTTTCGCCAAAAATAATGAACGGTTTGAGCTGAATCTGCACATATATAGGTACCTACATTATTATATCGTTTTGAACAGCAATGAGATACCTATAGGCTACTTTATCTCTGGGTACCACGCGAGTGAAGTCTTTGGCGGAAGCTAGTTCAAAATAATGTAAATGCAGTAGAAATTAGAGGTCTTAGGTGAGAGAAGTAGGTAGGAATGAGGTACATTTTCAACGCGTAGTTCGATTTGCTTAAAAAATCTCCAGTACAAATAGTGAAAGTCTGATAGGATATTTTTTTCGTGGTGTCACAGAATAAGAAAAATTAGTGCTTGATAATAATAGCCATTAATAAGAATCTTAATCTTAACTACTATAAAATCAAAAGAATTAAATATAATTCCGTAAAAATGATAAGACTACTAAGTTATTGGCATGCTGCATGCTGCATGCCAACTCAATGAGTGACAAACACAATGAGTTTAATCCCATGAGTTGCAGTGCAATTAGTTCGGTGGCCCATTCAGTCCTTCCAGGTCTTACGCAAGCCAAGTAACGCTTGGACGCCCTGATACTTTTACGTGATACTTTTACGTGAAGTATCAGAGGGCTTACCACAGGTTTTTATAGTTTACGAAAACTTTAAAAGTTTCGGTATCTTTCCATACATTTTCGTAGTTCATGCACGTTTCCCTAGAGGCGCTGTACTGAAAATGTATGGAAAGATACCGAAACTTATAAAGTTTTCGTAAACTATAAAAACCTGTGGTAAGCCCTCTGAGCGTCCATAAGTATGTATTTAATAGCATAGTTATGGCTGAGACTGGCGGTGTTGATAATACGAAATTAAGTCTCACGTAAATTCGTTATTGAATATTTCAGGTCCACTTTAAGTTTGTGAAGTTCATTAAGGTAGAGGATTAATTATGTATTGTGCCAGTTCTGCGAAGTGTTTGGGTTCATTTAAGTCACACTACCAAAATTCAATATGCGCAGCAAAAACTACATGGTTATTTTAAAGAACTTTAAAAATAAAAGATTGAGAGGTCAGTCCACAGTGACGGGTGTTATCGGCTGGAGTGGTGGACGGGTGTAACATTTCAACTTTTATTCAGAGTCCATAATTTATATGTATCTTCTATCACTAGTGTGGCCCGCACTTACTTCATTTTGCCACCTTGTGGCCCTTGCCTGATAAAATGCTGACGGCTGCCATAGATTCGCACTACTGCTAAGTTCATGAATAGTAAAAATACCGAAAATCGAAAAAAATATTTTTGAAATTATCGATTCCTGTTGAATTAGTGTCTTGGCTTTTATTTAGTCACAGGTTCAATTACTCATTAGGTAGTTTACTTTTTTGACCTCTGGTGTCGTCTTCGTCGGAATGCCTACCCGTAACTTAAACCAAATCAAATCTTAAGATTTCGAGAAAAAAAAAAGATTTCCATACAATTTCGCCATGTTATTGAAGTCAACGCAAAATCGGTGGTATTATCATTCGGCTCAGCTTTCCTTTATGTGTAGTGAGCTAAGCGGCTGAAACTTTTGTCACAGGTAGGGCTACACCTAGGAAGCCTAAATCTGAAATGGCGTAGTGCGGAAAAGAATAGTTTTTGAGATATGAATTTTTGAAAATTCAAATTTTTCACGTAATTTCGTCAAACTTGATGTTATTGTTTGCTATTGATTGCAAATTATTTGGTAATCTGACAATGACAATGACATTTCTCGTGGTTTTTGCGGCAATTTTATGGTAATCTGACAATGACAATGACATCTTTTGTTGTTTACCCGCCGGTTTTTGTTGATTGTTTGATTGATTGAATTTAATCGTGTAAAAATTGACACAGATAAACAGTAGGTTATTAGGTTTTTTTTTATATCCACCCGGAGATCCTTCTCGCAAAAGTAGGTTCTAGGACACCCCGACTTGAGTAGATCGAAATCTAACACAGAACCGACACAGAGCACCCCGATGTCACCTAGTCTTGTGGTACCTACCCCTGGAGTTTATATAAAAAATGCGTGAGTGAGAGTTCTGGCGAGAACCCATACCGGAGTCAAATACCATTTTTTCTCCCGATAGTGTGTTTTGGTGTATATTGTTTACGTTTTTTCCATACTTAACCTCAAAACTAAATTATTATTTTTCTCGGAAACTATGAGTTTCCGCACTTCACCCTTTTAGGGGGAGGGTCCTAACCCCCTTCCCCCGCCCCTCCCACCCCTTTAACCCCCAAAAGCTCACTACACATAAAGTAAAGTCCTTCCTTATCATTCTGCCAATAATTATGAAAAATCTATTTGAAATAAGAACAGAGTATTTCCCGTAAGTGTTCGAATTGCATACATAGACTCAATGTTGTGGCGAATGTCGCTTCGTAGAAATTGTATAGAAAACTTTTTGATTAATTCTCGCGAAATATTACGATTTGATTTGGTAAGTTACTTTGGAAAAAGTACAGTGCTCCTGTTGGGAAATAGGGTCGATTGAGACCAACTTGTTTTTTTATTTCTTACTATACATTTTTTCAAAATTTCGAATCAGCCAGATCAACGGTCACAAATCATATCAACTTGAAATCGACAAGCTTGTCTGCAAGTTGATGCCACCTTCTTTAATTTTAGGAAAGCATTTGACCTAGTAAATAATGACATCCTTTTATCCAAGCTGGCACAGTTAGATTTCGCGCCAGGTCTTCTTGTTATTTTTGCAAGCTATTTATGTAACCGCACTGAATTTGTATGCCTTAAGCGTCATGTATCGAATTGACCTGAACCTGTGTTTTTATGAAATAAATATGTAAGTTACCGGGCAGAGGGTTGATAACTTAAATGTTTACCAAGATGATCGCTAAGAACTACGAAGCTAGCCACGCCACGAGTATTCCACGCGAGAACTTCATCAAAGCAGCACGCGAACTTCGAACTTTATTTCTCATTGTGGTAAAAATGGAAAATGGTTATTTTGCCAGTTTTCGTCTGCAAAATGTAATAATTTAAACGACCTGCCTGTATTAGTCTAAATGGCAGTAATTTCTATGTTTGGATCATCGATATAATCCATCTATTAGGTAGGTAGGTATAGTAGGTAGGTATATATAGTAAGTGCTATCACAGTGCTATCAAGCAGTCTTTACACTGTGGTGCCATAGGTACTGATTCTTTGATAAAGGTAGGTATGCAGTTACCAGATCAGGCGAAAATGATAATGTAATTGCCATTCGTAGTAACTAGGTAGATAGGTACTTAGTTGCTTAGTTAGAGAGGTACTCAAAATGATTTCACAATAATCTGTGTGTGTGTATGTGTGTGAGTATGGTCCTCCGTAACGGCTGAACGGATTTGGATGAAACTTGGAATATATTTAGTTTGTGACCTGGATTAACACATTACGCTACTTTTTATCTGAGTACGACGCGAGCGAAGCCGCGGTCGGAAGCTAGTGAATATTATAACTATTAACTATGCCTGCTCCCTTGACACAAATCAAATTGAAAAGATATCTATTAAATTTTGGTATGTTATCTACCTACTATCTTGTGATGTTTGGACGAGTTTTGTTAAGGAAGCAGACCTTCATAATTTTGTTGGTAGATACCGTACTTAGCTTTTATATGATAACAATAAAAAAAATAGAAATGAGAGGTCCATTTTGATTAATGTTTCTTTATTAGCTAGCCTTCTCTTCATGGGTTTGTTTGATCGAGTGATCGAAGCCAGCGCGACCACTAGACCGATTGATTTTGTATGTCCAAGCATATCTGTAATTTGATGGCATGAAAGGCGATCTGACCCTTGAGTGTGAAAATTTGCTTATATATGTATCTTGTATGAAAATGGACCAGCAACCCTAGCCGGAAGTTTGTAAAACTAAAAATATAGATAACGGAAACAATGTACCTAGTAAGGTACCTATATGTTTTTCACATAACTTCGCTACATGACTCCTTCCAACCTACTGAGTGAATACTTTGGACCCTCGGTTTCGCTCTATTGCCTCTTCAATGAGGCTTGTGTTGTAGCTCTGAAGGTAGAGCCTTAGGTTTCCCTCGGTCAAGTCTGTGTCATGTGTGTGTGTGTGGGGAGTAAGGGGTCCCAACCTCCATCTTCGGGACCCAAGCCAACCTCACCTGCCCGCGGTACACCCTGCTAACTAACGGACGGGGCACTGGCGGCCGGCTGATTGCGGCATAGCGCAGCCTAAATCGGCATAGCTAAATCCTCTGGCCACTGACGGGCAGCAGCGTCAGCGGTGCGAGAAGCTGTGCCCTGCGATCCCCAACCCGCTTGCCCAGCGTGGGGATTATGGGCATTAACCCCCAAATGAAAAATACAAGAAGGCAATGGCCCCCAGTTCCCGGCCGCCCCGCTATTCCTGGCCATACAGGTAGCGGCCATGGTTACGGCGGGGCAAGGGGTGCTAACAATCCCCGGGATACCGTCGGCTACCTGAAACAACTGACCCTGGCTACGTTCAACGGACGCACTCTGAGGCTCGATGAACATCTAGCGCAGTTGGAAGTGGAGCTGGAGAACATTAGGTGGCATGTTCTGGGGTTATGTGAAGTCCGTAGAGAGGGAGAGGGCACTATTACCCTAGACTCGGGCCATCTAATGTACTTCCGCGAGGGTGACCAAACATCACAGGGTGGCGTAGGGTTTCTCGTCAATAAGGTCCTCTCTAACAACGTTCAGGAAATCTCCAGTGTGTCGACCAGGGTAGCGTACCTGATCCTTCGACTATCCAAACGGTATAGTATGAAGATCATTCAGGCTTACGCACCGACCTCGGCACACTTGGATGATGAAGTGGAGGATATGTACGAGGACATATCTAAGCGTTGTTATGGGGGACTTTAACGGCAAAGTGGGAGTCCGGGTTGGCGACGAATCCAGAGTGGGCCCCCATGGTCATGGAAGTAGGAATCACAGGGGGCAAATGCTCGCCAACTTCCTAGAGAAGGAGGGGCTATTCTTGATGAATTCGTTCTTTAAGAAGAAGCCTCACAGGAAGTGGACGTGGCGAAGCCCTGACGCTGTGACCAAAAATGAGATCGACTTCATCATGACGGATAAAAAGCATATATTCAGAGACGTCTCCGTGATCAACAGGTTCAATACCGGATCTGATAACATTCTTGTCCGAGGCTCTCTGAATATCAATCTAAAGCTGGAAAGAAACCGTCTGATGCAGTCCACGCTCCGACCCAATCTACTCCAGATCATGGCGGGCACCGAGAAGTTTCAGAAGCTTCTCGGTGATAGATTCGTTGCCGAGGAACCCACCGATGACGTAGATGGGGCCCTACAAAACGTGGTTGGGGCGTTAAGGGACGAGGGCATCAAATTCTGCCAAATGCAGCCTAAAAGCAAGAAGTCCAAACTCTCGGATGAGACTCTTCGGCTCATGACAGAAAGACGGGAAACCACTCAGGCCACTTCGTCAGAGAGGTCAGACCTGAACAAGCGAATTACGAATATGATACGGCGCGACCTTCGGAGCTCCAACACACGCCTCATTGAAGAGGCAATAGAGCGAAACCGAGGGTCCAAAGTATTCACTCAGCAGCTTGGCAGGAGCCACCTGACGAAGTTAACAACACACGATGGCCGAACCGTATTGTCAAAGCGGAGATATTATCAGAGATCGAGGACTTCTACGGCCGACTGTACGCGGCACATGCTCCTTGCCCCCAACGTGACAACCATGATTCCAGAGCCACCCTCACCCGCCACTACACCGACGACCTGCCGGAGATCAGCCAAGACGAGGTCGTGTTGGCCCTGAGACAGCTTAAAAATGGAAAAGCCCCCGGTGAAGACGGAGTTACTTCAGAACTTCTGAAGGCTGGAGGAGCTCCTGTTGTGCAGGAGCTGCAGAACCTCTTCAACGCCGTCCTTCACTGTGGGAGAACTCCTAAGGCGTGGAACGAGAGCTTGGTGGTTCTGTTTTTTAAGAAGGGAGATAAAACCCTTCTTAAAAATTACAGACCTATCTCGGCTGTGTGAACTTGGAACCCGACTTTGGAAAATCGATTGTTTTTTATTTTATTCTTATAGATATTGGTTTGTAGTTGATTGTAGTAACAATTTTTTCGTTTGTAGTTACTCCAAAAAAAAAATTGGAGCACTTTGAAAAATACTTAGCACCCGACTTTGGAAAATCAAAATTTTTTTTTTCGATTCTTGTAGGCTTTCGTATGTAGTTGATTGTAGTAAAAATTATTTCGTTTGTAGTAGCTCTGAAAAAAAGTTAGGAGACTTTGAAAAAAAACTTGGCACCAAACTTTGTAAAATATATGTTTTTTTATTTATACTTATAGATTTTGGTTTATAGTTGATTGTAGTAACCATTTTTTCGTTTGTAGCAGCTCTAAACATGAATCCGAAGATTAAAAAAAATCTCACAAAGGTTTAGTCGACACTCGGCAATGAATTGTTTGTATGAAATGAACGCTACAACAAACGAAATAATGTTACTACAAACGAAATGAATGCTACTACAAACGAAATAAAGTAACTACAAACGAAATTAATGCTACAACAAACGAAATGAAGTTACTACAAACGAAATGAACGCTACTACAAACGAAATAAAGTTACTACAAACGAAATAAAGTTACTACAAACGAAATGAACGCTACTACAAACGAAATAAAGTTACTACAAACGAAATGAACTCTACTACAAACGAAATAATGTTACTACAAACGAAATAATGTTACGACAAACGAAATGAACACTACTACAAACGAAATGAACACTACTACAAACGAAAAAAAGTTACTACAAACGAAATGAACGTTACTACAAACGAAATGAACACTACTACAAACGAAATAAAGTTACTACAAACGAAATGAACGCTACTACAAACGAAATGAAGTTACTACAAAAGAAATTAACGCTACTACAAACGAAATAAAGTTGCTACAAACGAAATAAAGTTACTACAACCGAATTGAACGTTACTACAAACGAAATGAAGTTACTACAAACGAAATGAACACTACTACAAACGAAATAAAGTTAATACAAACGAAATGAACGCTACTACAAACGAAATAATGTTACTACAAACGAAATGAACACTACTACAAACGAAATAAGGTTACTACAAACGAAATGAACGCTACTACAAACGAAATAAGATTACTACAAACGAAATGAACACTACTCCAAACGAAATAATGTTACTACAAACGAAATAAAGTTACTACAAACGAAATGAACACTACTACAAACGAAATAATGTTACTACAAACGAAATGAACACTACAACAAACGAAATAAAGTTACTATAAACGAAATGAACGCTACTACAAACGAAATAAAGTTACTACAAACGAAATGAACAATACTACAAACGAAATAAAGTTACTACAAACGAAATGAACACTACTACAAACGAAATAATGTTACTACAAACGAAATAATGTTACGACAAACGAAATGAACACTACTACAAACGAAATGAACGCTACTACAAACGAAATAAGATTACTACAAACGAAATGAACACTACTACAAACGAAATAATGTTACTACAAACGAAATGAACACTACTACAAACGAAATAAAGTTACTACAAACGAAATGAACGTTACTACAAACGAAATAATGTTACTACAAACGAAATGAACGCTACTACAAACGAAATAAGGTTACTACAAACGAAATGAACGCTACTACAAACGAAATAATGTTACTACAAACGAAATAAGGTTACTACAAACGAAATGAACGTTACTACAAACGAAATGAAGTTACTACAAACGAAATGAACACTACTACAAACGAAATAAAGTTAATACAAACGAAATGAACGCTACTACAAACGAAATAATGTTACTACAAACGAAATGAACACTACTACAAACGAAATGAACACTACTACAAACGAAATAAAGTTACTACAAACGAAATGAACGCTACTACAAACGAAATGAAGTTACTACAAAAGAAATTAACGCTACTACAAACGAAATAAAGTTGCTACAAACGAAATAAAGTTACTACAAACGAAATGAACGTTACTACAAACGAAATGAAGTTACTACAAACGAAATGAACACTACTACAAACGAAATAAAGTTAATACAAACGAAATGAACGCTACTACAAACGAAATAATGTTACTACAAACGAAATGAACACTACTACAAACGAAATAAAGTTACTACAAACGAAATGAACGCTACTACAAACGAAATAAGATTACTACAAACGAAATGAACACTACTCCAAACGAAATAATGTTACTACAAACGAAATAAAGTTACTACAAACGAAATGAACACTACTACAAACGAAATAATGTTACTACAAACGAAATGAACACTACAACAAACGAAATAAAGTTACTATAAACGAAATGAACGCTACTACAAACGAAATAAAGTTACTACAAACGAAATGAACAATACTACAAACGAAATAAAGTTACTACAAACGAAATGAACACTACTACAAACGAAATAAAGTTACTACAAACGAAATAATGTTACTACGAACGAAATGAACGCTACTACAAACGAAATGAAGTTACTACAAACGAAATGAACGCTACTACAAACGAAATGAAGTTACTACAAACGAAATGAACGCTACTACAAACGAAATAAAGTTACTACAAACGAAATGAACACTACTACAAACGAAATAAAGTTACTACAAACGAAATGAACGCTACTACAAACGAAATGAAGTTTACTACAAACGAAATGAACGCTACGACAAACGAAATGAAGTAACTACAAACGAAATGAAGCTACTACAAACGAAATGAACGTTATACAAACGAAATAAAGTTACTACAAACGAAATAAGGTTACTACAAACGAAATGAACGTTACTACAAACGAAATGAAGTTACTACAAACGAAATGAACACTACTACAAACGAAATTAACTTACTACAAACGAAATGAACGCTACTACAAACGAAATAATGTTACTACAAACGAAATGAACGCTACTACAAACGAAATGAAGTTACTACAAACGAAATGAACGCTACTACAAACGAAACAAATTTACTGCAAACGAAATGAACGCTACTACAAACGAAATAAAGTTACTACAAACGAAATGAACGCTACTACAAACGAAATGAACACTACTACAAACGAAATAAAGTTACTACAAACGAAATGAACGCTACTACAAACGAAATGAAGTTACTACAAAATAAATTAACGCTACTACAAACGAAATAATGTTACTACAAACGAAATAAGGTTACTACAAACGAAATGAACGTTACTACAAACGAAATGAAGTTACTACAAACGAAATGAACACTACTACAAACGAAATAAAGTTAATACAAACGAAATGAACGCTACTACAAACGAAATAATGTTACTACAAACGAAATGAACACTACTACAAACGAAATGAACACTACTACAAACGAAATAAAGTTACTACAAACGAAATGAACGCTTCTACCAACGAAATGAAGTTACTACAAACGAAATGAACGCTACTACAAACGAAATAAGGTTACTACAAACGAAATGAACGCTACTACAAACGAAATGAAGTTACTACAAACGAAATGAACGCTACTACAAACGAAATAAAGTTACTACAAACGAAATGAACGCTACAACAAACGAAATGAAGTTACTACAAACGAAATGAACGCTACTACAAACGAAAAAAAATTACTACAAACGAAATGAACGCTACTACAAACGAAATGAACACTACTACAAACGAAATGAACGCTACTACAAACGAAATGAACACTACTACAAACGAAATAAAGTTACTACAAACGAAATGAACGCTACTACAAACGAAACAAAGTAACTACAAACGAAATGAACACTACTACAAACGAAATAAAGTTTAGCGTTATTGACGATTACGAAATAGCGTTGATTTCGTTTGTAGTAACTTCATTTCGTTTGTAGTAGCGTTCATTTCGTTTGTAGTAACCTTATTTCGTTTGTTGTAGTGTTCATTTCGTTTGTAGTAACTTTATTTCGTTTGAAGTAGCGTTCGTTTCGTTTGTAGTAACTTCATTTCGTTTGTAGTAGCGTTCATGTCGTTTGAAGTAACTTTATTTAGTTTGTAGTAGCGTTCATTTCGTTTGTAGTAACTTTATTTCGTTTGTAGTAGCGTTCATTTCGTTTGAAGTAACTTTATTTCGTTTGTAGTAGCGTTCATTTCGTTTGTAGTAACCTTATTTCGTTTGTAGTAACCTTATTTCGTTTGTAGTAGCGTTCATTTCGTTTGTAGTAACGTTCATTTCGTTTGTAGTAACCTTATTTCGTTTGTAGTAGCGTTCATTTCGTTTGTAGTAACTTTATTTCGATTGTAGTAGCGTTCATTTCGTTTGTAGTAACCTTATTTCGTTTGTAGTAGCGTTCATTTCGTTTGTAGTAACATTATTTCGTTTGTAGTAACGTTCATTTCGTTTGTAGTAACCTTATTTCGTTTGTAGTAACCTTATTTCGTTTGTAGTAGCGTTCATTTCGTTTGTAGTAACTTTATTTCGTTTGTAGTAACGTTCATTTCGTTTGTAGTAACTTTATTTCGTTTGTAGTAACTTTATTTCGTTTGTAGTAACCTTATTTCGTTTGTAGTAGCGTTCATTTCTTTTGTAGTAGCGTTAATTTCTTTTGTAGTAACTTCATTTCGTTTGTTTTAACTTTATTTCGTTTGTAGTAACTTCATTTCGTTTGTAGTAGCGTTCATTTCGTTTGTAATAACCTTATTTCGTTTGTAGTAGCGTTCATTTCGTTTGTAGTAACTTCATTTCGTTTGTAGTAGCGTTCATTTCGTTTGTAGTAACATTATTTCGTTTGTAGTAGTGTTCATTTCGTTTGTAGTAATCTTATTTCGTTTGTAGTAGCGTTCATTTCGTTTGTAGTAGTGTTCATTTCGTTTGTCGTAACATTATTTCGTTTGTAGTAACATTATTTCGTTTGTAGTAGTGTTCATTTCGTTTGTAGTAACTTTATTTCGTTTGTAGTAGCGTTCATTTCGTTTGTAGTAACTTTATTTCGTTTGTAGTAACTTTATTTCGTTTGTAGTAACTTCATTTCGTTTGTTGTAGCATTAATTTCGTTTGTAGTTACTTTATTTCGTTTGTAGTAGCATTCATTTCGTTTGTAGTAACTTCATTTCGTTTGTAGTAGCGTTCATTTCGTTTGTAGTAACCTTATTTCGTTTGTAGTAGCGTTCATTTCGTTTGTAGTAACTTCATTTCGTTTGTAGTAGCGTTCATTTCGTTTGTAGTAACATTATTTCGTTTGTAGTAGTGTTCATTTCGTTTGTAGTAACTTTATTTCGTTTGTAGTAGCGTTCATTTCGTTTGTAGTAACTTCATTTCGTTTGTAGTAGCGTTCATTTCGTTTGTAGTAACTTCATTTCGTTTGTAGTAGCGTTCATTTCGTTCGTAGTAACATTATTTCGTTTGTAGTAACTTTATTTCGTTTGTAGTAGTGTTCATTTCGTTTGTAGTAACTTTATTTCGTTTGTAGTAGTGTTCATTTCGTTTGTAGTAACTTTATTTCGTTTGTAGTAGCGTTCATTTCGTTTATAGTAACTTTATTTCGTTTGTTGTAGTGTTCATTTCGTTTGTAGTAACATTATTTCGTTTGTAGTAGTGTTCATTTCGTTTGTAGTAACTTTATTTCGTTTGTAGTAACATTATTTCGTTTGGAGTAGTGTTTATTTCGTTTGTAGTAATCTTATTTCGTTTGTAGTAGCGTTCATTTCGTTTGTAGTAACTTTATTTCGTTTGTAGTAGTGTTCATTTCGTTTGTAGTAACATTATTTCGTTTGTAGTAGCGTTCATTTCGTTTGTATTAACTTTATTTCGTTTATAGTAGTGTTCATTTCGTTTGTAGTAACTTCATTTCGTTTGTAGTAGCGTTCATTTCGTTTGTAGTAACCTTATTTCGTTTGTAGTAGCGTTAATTTCTTTTGTAGTAACTTCATTTCGTTTGTATTAACTTTATTTCGTTTGTAGTAACTTCATTTCGTTTGTAGTAGCGTTCATTTCGTTTGTAGTAACCTTATTTCGTTTGTAGTAGCATTCATTTCGTTTGTAGTAACATTATTTCGTTTGTTGTAGCGTTCATTTCATACAAACAATTCATTGCCGAGTGTCGACTAAACCTTTGTGAGATTTTTTTTAATCTTCGGATTCATGTTTAGAGCTGCTACAAACGAAAAAATGGTTACTACAATCAACTATAAACCAAAATCTATAAGTATAAATAAAAAAACATATATTTTACAAAGTTTGGTGCCAAGTTTTTTTTTCTAAGTCTCCTAACTTTTTTTCAGAGCTACTACAAACGAAATAATTTTTACTACAATCAACTACATACGAAACACTACAAGAATCGAAAAAAAAAATTTTGATTATCCAAAGTCGGGTGCTAAGTATTTTTCAAAGTGCTCCAATTTTTTTTTGGAGTAACTACAAACGAAAAAATTGTTACTACAATCAACTACAAACCAATATCAATAAGAATAAAATAAAAAACAATCGATTTTTCAAAGTCGGGTTCCAAGTTCACACAGCCACCTATCTCGCTCCTGAGCCACGTCTATAAGCTGTTCTCAAGTGTTATTACAAATCGTTTCGCCAGAAGACTCGATGAGTTCCAGCCACTGGAGCAGGCCGGGTTTCGCGGAGGATATGGCACCATAGACCACATTCACACAGTGAGGCAGATTATACAGAAGTCCGAAGAGTATAATCAGCCCCTGTGTCTGGCGTTTGTGGACTATGAGAAAGCCTTTGACTCTGTAGAAACCTGGGCTGTCCTGGAATCCTTGCAGCGGTGCCAAGTGGACTATCGTTATATCGAAGTGTTGAGATGTCTGTACGAAGCCGCTACTATGAGTGTCCGAGTACAGGACCAGCAGTCTAAACCCATCCAACTGCGCCGCGGAGTGAGACAGGGAGATGTCATATCTCCGAAACTGTTCACAAGCGCGTTGGAGGATATGTTTAAGACGCTGGACTTGAAAGGTATGGGCATAAACATAAACGGCGAGCACATCTCACACTTGCGATTCGCTGATGACATAGTCCTAATGGCGGAGTCGCTGGAGGAGCTGCAACAGATGCTGGACGGCCTAGCATCAGCCTCGCTAAAGATAGGTCTCGGCATGAATTTGGACACACCAAAGTTATGGTCAATGACCGAATTGATCCGAGTCCTGTCGTCGTTAATGGACACCTTCTTGAAGTTGTTTCGGAGTATACATACCTCGGGCAGATATTGCAGTTGGGTAGAAACAACTTCGAGAAGGAGGCCAAGAGCCTGGATTCAGCTGGGTTGGGCAGCATTTGGAAAACTACGTCGAGTTTTCTCGTCACCCATACCGCAATGTTTGAAAACGAAAGTTTTCAATCAGTGTGTCCTACCCGTCATGACATACGGAGCCGAAACGTGGACTCTTACAGTACGGCTAGTCCACCAGTTTAAAGTCGCTCAGCGAGCTATGGAACGAGCTATGCTCGGGGTTTCTCTGAAGGATAAAATCCGCAATGAGTTATTCGACATAGAACTAAAATTGTCGACATAGCTCAGAGAATTAGCAAGCTGAAGTGGCAGTGGGCTGGTCATATCTGCCGAAGAACCGATAACCGTTGGGGTAAACGAGTTGTTGAGTGGAGACCGCGGCTCGGCAAACGTAGTGTAGGACGCCCTCCGGCCAGGTGGGGTGACGATCTGCGAAAGGCTGCTGGTAGAAGCTGGATGCGTCGAGCTCAGGACAGGGCGCAATGGCGCTCATTAGGGGAGGCCTATGTCCAGCAGTGGACTACTATAGGCTGATGATGGTGATGATGAAGTCTGTGATCTGATATGGTATTTAACTAATATGTGCCTTCTATCGCTCATGATGGTGTCGATCTCGTTTTGGTCAGTGTCGGGGCTTAACCATATCCACTTCCTGTTTGGCTTCTTCTTAAAAAATGAGTTCATCAAGAAGAGCCCCTCCTTCTCTAGGAAGTTACTATGGCCATAGTAGAGGTCCGCTATTTCGGGGTGGACAGGAATTGGAGGCCATCTCTTTGGTGCATCTATCATCAAAAGGGGGTATGCCCGTATTCCTGACTAGGCACAGCATCTTGCACCTTTGGCACTGCTGCCAGTCAACCGCCAGGGAATTTAACTGTGCTAATATAGGCTGCAATATGCTACAGCATAACTGATTGTAATCAGCCGACCGCCAGAGCTCTGTGTGATAGTCAGCAGGGTGATGCGGACAGGTGAGGTTGGCTTGGGTCCCGAAAAGGACGCTAAGGAGCTACTGTTAAGGGCTTCCTGCGTCCACCTTCCCACCCCTTATCAAAAATCTAAAAGAAATCTATAGATTTATTCAATAAGCACATAAAGTTCACTTTGAAACGTCAATTTTTTTATTTTCATTTTTACCAATTTGTAATGCAATCAAACAGTGAAGAATTGGCAAGAAACTCTGCTTGGCTTAAATTTTTAAAGTCTTGTTTTTTACAAAGTTTATTATTAACTATTACATTGTTTTTGAGGGAGTTAGAGACAGTTTCATCCCAAGCTTTTTTGTCATCAAAATAATCAGATATTTTATAATAAGCATTATTCGAGATTACATTAATCACATCATTTGGGATTTTGTTAAAAAAGTGTACCCTTTGCCTTTTAAATGACTGACTAACTTTATGGAGCCTTACAGTAGGAACAGCTAGTTTATCTTTATTTCTAGTGATAACATTATGATTGTCTCTCTTTTTTTGAACAGATTTACCAGATCAATAAAATAAAAAAACCTATTTAACAATGGCTGACACATGTGACCCAGATGACTCGAGGAGTATTTTGAAAGACACAAGTACCCTAGTATTAAGATAGGTTCCTAAGGTCATAAAAAAATAAAGATATGCAATTATATGAAGTGGGGTATGTTAGAAAAGGTTTTATATACACTCTAAAATGATTTATGTATTTTTTGGATGCATGCATAGATTTAAAAAGTAAGTTTTTTGAAATGCTCATATCACTAATCAAGCTTTGAAACTAGAGTTTTTGAAACAATCTGCTACTTTATAATTTTGATTATAAAAGTGTATGTTTTGTCTATTCAAACTTAAATTTCAGCTATTAAAAACTGTTGATTTGAAAATTATCAAATGTTTTCAGCGCTTTATACAATTACTCAGCATCATTATCTGGTACCTGGCAGATTTTCAGTATTCATACTAAAAATCTGACAATATGCTGGGTGACGGATTTGGATTACATGATCACATCATGATCATGATCATGATACATCATGTAATCCAAATCCGGCACCCAGCATATTGTCAGATTTATAGTATGAATACCCAGCATATTTCTAATTTATACCGATTCCAACACAACCAAAATTGATGAGAAACACCAAAAATCAAGCCAAATTTTAATTTTATTTTATTTATTTATTATTTATTTTATTTATTTTTTTCTAGTGTGATACCTAAACAAAATTGCTAATAAATAAATATATATTATTTATAAATACATATTACACACAGAAAGCACAATAAACCGCTTATGAAAAACATTTGTAACTAAAAAAATATTACCTGTTGTATCTATTGAAGAGGTGATGTGGAACATCAGCGTGAAATAAATCACAAAAGCTCCAGAACTTTTTGGATACATTTTACACCACCGCTCTAGCTCTTCCATGGCAAATTCATTAATTCAATGTTTATATCACTGAGTATGTACTGAGACAAGCATTAGATAGGTAAATGCTTGTGGATTGTTCATACTGTATTGGTTGCTAGGACTTATTAAGGCATCACAACATTCAAAATGCACTCGTCCACCTGTGGAATTCGTTGCCTTGCATTATTGTACGCAAGGCAAGGATTACTCACTTCACAAGTTCACTCAACTTTATATGCAATTTTGTCCTAGAATTCACGTTTTATCTTCCAGGAAACACAACAATTTTGGAGTAGATACCACTGCTTTAACTCTTTCTTAGACTATTTAAATATTTTGCACACATTTGGGAAGTTTTCTGAAACTTTGAAAGTTTTTAAAACTTTTCGTAACACAATACGCCTTTGCAATACGCGACTACACGAGCGAGCACGAACGAACCACAGATTATTAAACTACAAATTAATAGAACGAACGAACTGAGGAACGAACCAAACCAACCCAACCAGTGTTCACTCACACAATTAACAGAGTACCTACTTTTGTCATTTTTGATCATGGAATCGTACTATTTTTAAAGATAAAAAAAATAATGTTATTCTTTGGTTCTTTTTACGTGACGCGACCTATGGCTATCTTCATTGTGTACAGTACAGTCTATAATCAATCTTAGCTGTTTATATTGAGTTGTATATCGGTACGAATAACAAATACGTTTACCTACCTAGTTGTGGTACCATTGTCGTGATGAACAAGAAGACTCTAATTTTATAAGTTCTGCAAAAACCAGACAACACGAACAAGACTATAATGGTTTTTGCCCAATTTCAAGGTAAAATCCTGTTTATGGCAACATTGCTCAATGACAATTACAGAATCATGTTATGACAATGACATGAAGATGAAGCTTGGAATGATTCAGGCAATAATAAGGGCAGGTATTATAAGGGCATTCAAAAATGTATATCACTAAAGCCATGGTTTTTTAAACTTAAACTGAGTAAAAGAGTGACGACTGTGCTGATTCGTATACGGCTGGGGCACACTTGTACCCCAGCTCATCTGGCCCGAATGAAAATAATAACTGATGCAACTTGCGACTGCGGAGATGAAACTGGCGATGTTAATCATATATTCTTTTCCTGCAGCAAATATGAACACCTTTCTCTATATAATGATTTAATTTCCCTCCATGTCCCGCTTCCTACAAATATTACTGTTTTACTTTCTTCCTTGGACCCCTGTATATATCAATGTTTAGCTTCCTATATATATACTAATAATATAAATATATAGCCATATTTTTTGTAAATATCATGTATGTACATAAATTATTATCCTTTTTATCCTTCATTAACCCTCCTGATCCTTTTCCAAATTTCGTAAGCTCAATAATTGTTGTAAATAGCTTCCTAAATTTTTTATAAAAATAAAAAAGTAAAATGTCTAAAGACTTTATATGGCAAATGCACAAACCGTGCGACGCCACAAAAAAAAAATGACATGAAGGCAGTAGAAGAATTTTAGCGCCATCTATCGCAGTCAAACAACGATAAGGCACAGGGAACATCACTAAACTTATAGACCTTCCACACTCTCGACAAGATCCCGCAAGAATACCCGAGAAGCGTGAATGACTTGCTTTGGCTTGGTGGCGGTTTTTTGTTCCTAATCAAAGGGTGAGAAATCGAGCACGCATGGATACTGTTCTTCGTTCTCAATGCGACGACACCGCGACGTGAAAAGTGGTGTCGATCAGTGTACTTAGCCAATGACGAAAATTGCCTAGGGTCGATAGTGAATCACTTTTTTTTCCTGGGCTCATACTGCCTACAAACTTCAACACCAGAGTTGGTCTCTAAATCATACGAAAAATAAAAAAGATCAACATTAACACAAATATAGTGCTAGACTTATTGTGACTAAGAACGATCGTATTCTTTTCGTATGAGCCAGTGACCAACTCTGGTGTCGAAACGTGATTCACTATCGACCACTTGGACTAGGGCGATGTAAAAAGGAGGGTTATGATTTTGGCCTGTATTTATATGGGTAAGGTATGATATTGTGAGAATGTTCATTTTTTTTATCTTTTATTAATAATTATAGAGGTTTTGATAAATTGTGATCATGTCACAATTTATCAAAACCAATTAACAATAAACAATAAATTAACAAATAAAATAAAAAACAAATAAATTTACAATTGTTACATTATTCCCTTATAACTTCTAGCTAGCGGCTTGGCTTGCATGCACCCGATAATTGGGAATAGTTTTAATCACGCGCCAGATATCAGCTAACCATATTTTCTCTCGAAGCCTACCCAAAAAACATATTTGTATCTGCTATAGCTATAGTCACTGTCACATATGTTAATACCCAATTAGAGGGCTTACCAGAGGTTTTTATAGTTTACGAAAACTTTATAAGTTTCGGTATCTTTCCATACATTTTCAGTACAGCGCCTCTAGGGAAACGTGCATGAACTACGAAAATGTATGGAAACGTAAACTTTATAAACCTGTAAGCCCTCAGAGTTGTATATTTTTTAATGTGGGCTGACGACTTCGACTTGTAGACCTAGAAGTTTGTTTGCCGAGACATTCCGTGAGCCTTCTCGCTCGCCAAGAATCTGGATTGGCTGTTTGACACATCACTACGCTCAATTTTTTTTCTTTCTTTTGGACCGTAGATGTCATTTCGGTTCTTTCGGGCAGGTTACTAAATCCTAGGTAATCATTGTTTTCAATGAAAACTTTAAAGAATCTGCTGAAATTTTAGTGAAAATGAATGTTGCGTAACGTCGTACATTACATATTTCAGACATTTCGTCTCTAGTCAGTGATTGATAACCTCTGTTGTTTCACGGTGTTTTGATGGTTAGCGCCAAGTGTTTTTCGCCTTTGAACCCGAATTTCAAGAACAAATTCTTTAATTTCAGCCATGGTGCGTATGAACGTATTGAGTGATGCTCTGAAATCGATACACAATGCTGAAAAGCGCGGTAAAAGGCAAGTCCTCATCAGGCCTTGCTCCAAAGTTATTGTCAAGTTTCTGACTGTGATGATGAAGCACGGCTACATTGGAGAGTTTGAAATTGTTGATGACCACAGAGCTGGAAAGATTGTCGTCAATCTCACTGGTAGACTGAACAAATGCGGAGTAATTTCACCTCGTTTCGACGTTCCAATCAATGACATCGAAAGATGGACTAACCTCCTGCCATCTCGACAGTTCGGGTAAGAATCTTCAAAGTAGATTTATAAAAAGTACTATTATTAGTCCTAAGTACCTAGACCTCGGTCCATACAATCCAATAAAAAATTAGCTGTTAAGTTATGGTAAATAAACCCTGCTCTCATCACTTGAAGTATTTTCTCAAAAGAAAGGTAGTTCGGAATTTTACTATCATTTGTTGCTTGTTGATCAGATTGAGCAGCTACAATATGGTAAACATAGATCTTGTATTTTTTAAACAAGCAGTACCTACATAAAATATGTAAAAGTTCTCTCCATTATTCTGTATCTTCGACTATTACTACACTGCAGGACTAAAGCTTCTACTTTCCTTAATGAGAGGGTTAGCTATACTGTTTCTATTATTTATTTAACTTTATGGCTTCTAAATCATTGCACAACTACCGCGGATCGCCAATAGTTCTTGTTGGTAGACATTTGATAAGTTGTGCTAAAGCAAAGTAAAGCAGTAATAAACTGATTTTCCATTGTTTTAATGGGATTTTGTTAGTGCTGTTTTAAACAAATATTACTTTTATGGTGTGATTTTGTAGTCAACTATGTGTCGCTGTGACACTTCTGGTTTCTGTATTTCATAGAAATACATGTTTTTATGTATTTCTTTCTAGCAGGCACTACAACCATAGACAAGAAATTTGTCAATGGAAGAACAGAGAAGACTTATTTTTGGATGTAGATGCAACATTTTGAATGTTTTATTAAGGTTCTCTAAAGGATAAAAAAAAGCCTTTGGAAAAAGTATATATGTCTGGGATGCAGGGAGATCCAGTATCATGAGAAATATATTGTCTTCTCTATCATAGAGTACACTTAAAAATGGCATGCTAAAGGGGTAGTAGTGTAGGAAGCACACTCTGTGTTTCCATTGAAATGAAGTGGTGCAGAGATGTGCTAAATCAACAAATTAAATAACTTTAAAACAGTATCACATCATGTGAGATTGATTCTATTGGTCACATCTCTGCTCCTCTCCACTTTAATGGAAATGCAACCTCACAGCAACACAGATATTGACATTGTATGATATTTTATGTAGAAACCAGCAGTGTCATGTTGCCTGCTACTGCTGCCTGCAGTAGACTATGGAATAACACCATAATTAAACTGGTTTATTCAAAGACAGTTTTTCCCATGTGTGAACACAATCCACAAAGTTGTGATAAGTATAGGTACTATCTTGAAGGTGAAGACTAAGCATAAGCAGTGTTTGACATCTTTGAACCATAATCCACATCATCTTCCTGCCCTTATCCCAGGATACGTGAGGTTGGCATGATATTTGTTCTCCCTCTAGTTCTATCGCTAGTCATCTCAACACACTCCTTTTTTCTTCATGTCATCTTTCACACAATCCATCCATCTCAATGTTTGGATCTCTCTTATTTTATCTGTTTACCAACTGTCATACTGTCATTCATACAGGGATCAGAGAAGCCTATGTTCTAATCTAGGCTACAAACTATGGATATTCCAAGTTTCTGCCAGATCTATTCAGCGATTATGGAGTAAGCGGGAACAAACATAGACACAAACTTTTGCATTTATAATATTAAGTGTGTTTTAGTATTTCCCAAAAAGTTATCATTTTGTTCTTGTTTCAATGTTTATCAGATGGATTTCAATCTTATGATTGGTAAATAAAAGGGTGTCTAGTTTTTGGTATTTACTTAATTACAGAAACATACTTGAGAATCCTATCCTACTTCCTTCATGCCTACTAATATTATCAAAGCCAAAGTTTGTAAAAAAGATTTGAAACCTCTCCTTCACATTGAAACTACTGAACAAATTGTACATTATGTAGTTCTAGACCTGGAATTTTGTCTGTGTTTCGCGCGAGCAAAGCCGCGGGCGGAAGCTAGTTAGTCATATGAGTGGAACAATTTTTTGACAAAATAAGTAGTTTCAAAGTTACGAGGGAAAAGATGAACATACATTCCACAGTCAACCCTCTTATTTGCTTTGCCATACTTGAAACAAGTCCTTGCAACACCACACCACACCAGCCTATATCAGTCCACTGCTGGACATAGGCCTCCCCTAATAAAGGGGGATATACCCATAATCCCCACGCTGGGCATGCGGGTTGGGGATCGCAGGGCACAGCTTCTCGCACCACCGACGCTGCTGCCCGTCAGTGGCCAGGGGATTTAGAAGTGCCGATGTAGGCTGTGCTATGCCGCAATCAGCCGGCCGCCAGAGCCCCGTTCGTTGTTTAGCAGGATGCACCACGTGCAGGTGAGGTTGGCTTGGGTTCCGAAGATGGGGGTTGGAACCCCGTACACATTGCATAATGTTTTCCATTTCTATTTCTAAACAATTCACTATTTTTGTCCTGGAATCATACATTGTTATTATTCAATTTGACTTTTATAAATTATGTAATTAAATTTTTTCTTCTATCTTTTCAGATATCTGGTTCTCACAACTAGCGGTGGTATCATGGACCACGAGGAGGCCAGAAGGAAACATCTCGGAGGAAAAATTCTGGGCTTCTTCTTCTAAGTTAATGCAATAAATAATATAAAAAACAGTTATAGTTTTATTTAAAGTACAGTAGTAGTATTCGTGTAAACAGTTTCAAATGTTGGAGCTCAGTCTAAGCACAGAATAGAATAAGGTCTCAGTAGGTAGGTAGGTAATTTGAAGTATTGGAAGTGAAAGTATAACATTTTTATTCAATAAAATCCTAGAACCACTGAATGTTGTTGAAGCGTGTCATTTGCAAACAATACATTTGTGTGAATGTTTCATAGTTTGTTAGATCAAAAATTTAATATGAATGGTAATTAAATTATTGTGGTACATTGACATAAATAAACTTTGTTGTGGTACATACACATTAGGTTATAATTATTGATTCTCATGAAATATTTATATGAGAAGTAATTTCTATTCGTAAGTTTATTTTATAACTTTAATTGCTTTGACATAACAATTTCCCTGTTTTCGAATTGGTAAATTTTAACATTTTCTTAAACTACCCACCACTTAGTATTCCAGTGGCCGTCCGTCCCGGTTGGTGTACCTACATATACTAGTCTGTGGCCATCATCCGGCCATGGTGTTTATAGTATAGTAGCGGCTCGTCCCGGCTTTGCACGGGTAAGGGCACTTTTTTACACCTTGGGCTACGTTACTTAAGTTTTTGTAAGGATCCCTAATCTTTTCTAGAAATAAATATAGTCTATGTTACTCAGTGTGAATGTAGCTTCCAATGGTGAAAGAATTTTTGAAATCGGCGCAGTAGTTTTTTTTTTTTTTTTTTTTTTTTTTGGCGTCGCACGGTTTGTGCATTTGCCATATTATGTTTTTGTATTATACTTTTTTTTTTATAAAAACAATTAGGGAAACAATATTTACAAAAAACAATGAGCGTACGAAATTTGAAAAAGGATCAGCAGGGTTAGGGAACAAAAAAGGATAATTTATGTACATGATATTTACATAAAATAGATGGCTAAATATTTATATTATTAGTTTCTATATAGGAAGCTAAACATTGATATATACAGGGATCCAAGGAAGAAAGTAACACAGTAATATTTGTTGGAAGCGGGACATGAAGGGACATTAAATCATTATATAGAGAAATGTGATCATATTTGCTGCATGAAAAGAATATATGATTAACATCCCCAACTTCATCTCCGCAATCGCAAGATGGGTCGTTTATTATTTTCATTCGGGCTAGATGAGCTGGGGTGCAAGTGTGCCCCAGCCGCATACGAATCAGAATAGTCGTCGCCCTTTTACTCAGCTTAAGTTTAAAAAACCATGGTTTCAATGGTATGATTTTTTGAATACCCTTGTAATGCCGTCCTTTACTACTGGAGGCGCAGTAGTTTTTGAGTTTATTCATTACTAACATACACACACACACAAAAATAAAAAAAATCCAGAAGTGTAGATGTAGATTACGAAAAAGTTTCTATGCAATGCATCTCTTTTGAGCTTTATTTAAATGGCTTGCGCAATTCATAAAGCTCATTATAGGTCCAAGACCTCTATGAGCTTTATGAATTGCCATGGTCAATAGTTAATCTAGTCTTAATTTTACCTACTGGTCTTTTCCTATTTTTGATAGGCCCAAAAATGTCCGAAATATTCTGAAAACAGGCGGGAGTTGAACCCGCAATGCATGCAGCGCAGGCCAAAATGCGTTACATGTTACACCCTACGTTAATTTTTCATTATATTCTACTTTGATTTGTACCAGTGTTAATTTTACATTTGGAGCTTGGACGAAGAAAAGTTAGGAGGATTTGGAGAAAAACATTAACGCCATCTATGATCTACTTATATAATTCTCAAAGGTTATTTTTGGTTCTCGCCTTATTTATCCATACACCATCTATCGGTGAGTAAGTAATCTACAAAGCGTTTAAAGTTGAGACACCTATTTATTTCTACATTTTGTTGCTAGATGGCGCTCGAGAGAGATATTTTATTTTTCACCCGAGCAGGTGTGGAATCCTAGACAGAGTAAAGAAAAGAAAGCGTCTTCTTCTCCTTCTTTGTGTAGAGTAGACTAGTGAAGGGTCTACTCGTTAGTAGGTACTGCTAGTTGTAATTCCATGGTCTACTCTCAGAACTCTGATGAAAAAATAATTCCTTTGTAAACAATCCTATAAATACCATAAAGCTTTGATATGTGAACTAACACCGACGAGTTGAGCTAGCTAGTCATAAGCTCTCTTTGTCATAGCTACAGTAAACAAGGGTCCGGTCCATATTTATGATGCCGGTTAGCCAGCAAGTGTTTTAAGTTATGATGACCTACTTTTACAATTTTTACAAAAGCCTTCGAAGTAGGTAGGTACTTCATACCTACATAACTTGAGGCAACGATCGTGCCGATTCGTGCCTATGGGACTTCACCGGCTTTTTCACCGATCTACGCCTTTTGAGACCTACGCACATAATAATGTATGTTCACCATCACATTACAAATTTTGCGTTTCCGTCAGCGTCGTCGCTCTACCGCGACGCTCACGCTCGCTCGACGCTCTCTAGCTAGGGCAAGCGGCTCTTAATTCGTCAGTTGCGCGCCGACCGGCTTATTCCGTGCCCGCTACAGTCGTCACAGTGCGTCCACAGTGCTAGTGCCAGTGCTCGTGATTTGAATCCAGACTTCATCCGATAATGATGGCTCCCGAGACGGTGGTGACTGTTGACCACAACAAACCCTCGCCCCAAGGCGGCCCTCCCCCGCAGCAAGGTGGTGCTTTGGACTGGCTCAAAATCAACGTCGACTATTTCAAAACGCCACCTGGTTTACTAAAGGTGGTCGAATTAGTAAGTAAATTCAAGCATAACTACTTGGTTAAACAAAAACACATGCTTATTCAACTTTATGTACTGATTAACTACAGTTCCCGCTAATAGTTTCTGTCATTAGATGGATGGATAAGTGGTTGGTATGTTAGATACTGGAGGCCCTATTGATTTAGAATGTTTATTGTATAGTAGAGTTTAGTTGTAATCTCGATTTTTACAGTTAAATCCACGATTTTCCCTTTTTAAACATAGGTGTATACAACACTTCTAGATCCATTATTGTTCAAGCGATGCCGTTAACAGTTAGCGACCCTGTAACGGCGTAGCCTGTTGATCGACCATGGAAGTGTAAAATATACTTTGATTTATCTATTGTACAAACTTATAGAGCATCGTAAAGCAATATCATAAATTGACAAACATTACGGTGATGTGACAGAATACCTACTAACATAGTAGTTAGGTAAAATAAATACCTAGTTTATGTTAAGTTTTATCTTAATTAATGCAAGGTTGCTAAACACAATGCTCCTCACCAACCACTATGTTGTCACGGATATATTTAGGTATGATGTGTCGAGAGAACGCTGGATACTCGTATTTTAATCTTTTGCATTACATTGAGGTCATAGAGCTTTGTGTATTGTCGCTGAGAACGCTTTTTTGAGTGGAGGTCAGTGGGCAAGGCTGCGGGGCGGGGAAAGGGCTGACGCAGCAGGTGTTGAGGAGTCACGGCGGGGTACAGTGAAATAGTAGGTCACAATTTATCCCCAAACCATTGACGGGGTCGCGTTATCCAAGGAATTGGTTCCCTACGTTACTACTTACTAAATAGTAATGCTAGTAATAAAATCTGGCTAACTTTGGTATTAACTACATGTTAAATCTCAATAAATAGTTAAGTACAATAGATTAAATTATTATTAATGTATGTAACCTACCTAGTTTAATTCAGATGTGTAAGTTTCATTACGTGGCAGTAGGTAAGTTACTCCTTGCTCATGTTAATTTTGAGTTATTCCTACAAACTCTACCTAACATATGTACCGATCTATCATAATGTTATACGCAGACAGAGTTCTCACACCACACAATGCTAGAAACGGAATTCCTCACTTGGTATGTCAATTGGTTGGTACCTATGAAAACCTACCTTACCTGATTAGGATTATTGTTAGATTTGCTAATCGCTATCACGTCGTTGTCGTGTCCGGGGTTTCAAGAGTTAGTCCACGTATCAAATAAAATTATATTTATTTGCATAAAAGTATGGTAATTACAAAGGAAAGTTCTTAAATACTATGTGGATCGCATACTTATACTTCATTAAAGAAGCGTGCAAATATTAAATTGTTATATGTATGGATGTAATTAATAAATAAGTAAATAAATAAATAATGCGGGACGTAATCACACAACATCATGTAGCCCCAAACTAAGCAGGGCTTGTATTATGGGAACCACATGATTGATATACTACATATATATATATATATTTTTTAAGCTATTGCATAGCTTCTATCGAGGGCCTTGAGCGCGGGGACCGAATCCAGAAATTCTGTAACGAAAAAAAACCTCACGCTCCCCACTCCGACGGGCACGGAGGTGTGGCTTGAAGGCCGTGCATTGTCTAACGTCGTTTCTTTTCGGCAGTCTTCGACACGGTGTTTGTGTGCGTGCAACTAGACGTATTGTACGACTCTACGAAGCTCGCACGAATCGAGACGATCACCACGCTCAAAAAGTGTAACTTGAATTAATATCAAAGAAAAAGAAATACTGCATAAATAAAATAAATAAATAATTATAATTGCATAAGTTGATACAAAATGCTATGCAATAGCTTTACCGCGGCAGTCCCCGAGTGCCACACGTCTTTTTTTGTAAATACTTACATATCATACATAGAAAACACCCAGACCCGAGACAAATATCTGCAGGACATGCAAACATTTGTCCCGCAGCGGGAATCGAACCCGCAACCTACTGCGTCTTTGGCGGACCTTCGCCCGCTGCGCCACAGACGCCGTCATCATTAATATCATTAATATACCTACGGTTAAATTTCAATTATATCGTTCGTATCGTATCGTATCCCCATTAGGTCTTCGCTGTCGCGCTTCCTGTGTTAGTTTTGCTTTACCTAAGCCCGAAGCATGACCAGCGGGGTGATCGGCTAACTCTGTTGCAAACACAAAACATGTTGTGTGGTTCCCATAACACAAGCTCGGCTTAGTTTGGGGCTACATGATGATGTGGTATAGACGATAGTCCACTGTCCAGCATTTATAAATGATTGACACCGATCCTTCACTTCACTTCTTTATTAAATGGCTTCTGGGATAGTTTCCACAATTTCGATAGTACCAAGTATAATTGTTCATAATAATATGAGGCAACGTAGTACGGTTTATAAGTCCAGTCGTCTAGTCTTCAGTCAGGTCCTGTTTTCTGCCATAGCAATGGCGACTATAACAAAAAAATCGATCAAAACATCGATCCTGTTCTAACAAACTGTGACAATATATCAATTAACGTTCATTAAATTTCGACTTGATTTCGACTGATGAATTGTCAAAGTCTGTAAAAACAGGATCGGTATCGATCACTTCTGTTTGCACAGAGTTAGCCGATCACCCTGCAGCTGAGGGCAAATCACAAATATTTAAATTTTTCATAGCTCTATTGGTACGGATATCCCCGAGCATTCATTAACAAGCGATTAATTTCGCATTCGTATCTTATATATGAGAGCGACATCAGGTGAAAGTTGGCATCAAAATGAAAGTAGTAGTGTCACAACATGTGGTCTGTCAAGTCTCCATCGATGGCGATAGAACGCTTCGGCCGGCCAATGGCGTACACTCTCTGCAGTTATACATAGCCGGCTGGTGTGGCAACCTGTCGGTTTCTCATCCATCACGGGATATTGCTAACTAGGTGAACAGGTTTGATTATCTTAAACCGAAGAAAGATTTTGAACGTAACGCAATTCACGAATCTGTGCGGTGATCGGCTAACTTTGTTGCAAACAGAAATGAAACCCGTTCTGTTTTTACAAACTGTGACAGTCTGTCAAATGACGTTCATTGAATTTCTAATTTGTTTTATGTAGTTCCAGTCTAATATTCTTCGATTCTTTATCCCTCATAGATAAATAAATAGTGCTGGCTAGACACTATCACACAGCAAGCAACTAGCATCATGTATCCCCAAACTAAGCAGAGCTTGTATTAGGTAATACCCTAACAGGGTTCATGTTGAAACTTCATTGAACATAGAATTTAAGACCTCTGTGAAAAACACGTATGCAATAAACGATTTGAAGTTTGAAATTGAAATTGTATTGAACTTTTGACAGTTAAAGTGATATTGATGTCGATTCTGTTGTGCATTTTCCTAAACATAAACATATATTTATATTTCTTTCATAAAGGTGAAAATGACAAGGATAGCTATAACTTTAAAGCTGTCAAATGAAGTTGGTTAAGAAAAGTGAACAACAGGAATCGACAACATTATTCCTACTACATTATATTTTTTTTAAACACATGTGCGTCTTATTTGCGTTAGTTAATATTATTGCAATTTAGAAAGTGTTTGTTATGATAACCGCTCCGTCGAAACCAAAAAGAAAGTTGGTATTTTATCTTTTGTGAACACATTACGTGACATGAAAGATGGGTAGGTAGGTAAGCAGTAGAAATTGGAAGCTAACTTCTACTTACCATACCTTACCTATTGCAAATTGTTAGTAGTTTTAAAAACGATCATTTTTTTAAAATTTATTATGGGCCAGCTCTTGACCCCGAGGCTTGCATAGGCAAGGATGAGGTCGACGATGGGCGAGCTTGAGGAGCGATTTTTAAAATATTGAAACTTCATTATCATAATCAGTAAGTTATTAAATTATTATTAATTATATTTATTGCCAATTAATTGTTAGTTCTTCTGAGGGCTTACCACAGGTTTTTATAGTTTACGAAAACTTTTTATGTTTCGGTACCTTTCGATACATTTTCAGTACAGCGCCTCTAGGGAAACGTGCATGAACTACGAAAATGTATGGAAAGATACCGAAACTTATAAAGATTTCGAAAACTATCAAAACCTGTGGTAAGCCCTCTGTTATATTATTCTTGTTTAAGGTGTTTGTTTCTGTTTTTTTGGCAATAAATTTATTTGTATTTGTATTTGTATTTGTAAATATTAACTGCTCCCTCCAAACTCAAAGTTTCTTGGGCTTCACTTGACCAATTGAATTTCTTAAACTTAGTTAAGTAGCTCAGTAAGTAGAGACGATAGGTAGTCCTCCAAACAAAGTTATGTTATGTTAAGTTGCGTTTGGATAGAGTAGGTATGTGAGTAGAGCTTTTAAGAAACAAGTGAAACTTATGTCGTGATACGACCCATAATATCTATACCCACACTGTAGAAGGCAAGCGAAGGTTACGCGAGTAACGATTAGCAGAAACATGAGTAGACTGTTGGTTGTTATACAGTTGTGGGTGGTCGTGGATTATGAAACGAGCAGAAAGTGGTATTTCTTGACCAAGAGGCGTAAAATTCCTTACATCACAATACATATGCTGTGTTGAATAACAGCATGTGAACACCGACCACATGGAAGTGCTATTTTAAGATATGGTTCACGGTTTGCAATAAAATTTAACGATTTTCGAAAGTAATGAGGCGATTTTATATTTGTAATTGGTAGTAAGTACTTAGTATAGCTCTTTGCGAAGGGTTCGGCCGGGGAAGTAGGTCCTATCACCATGCCCATTTCAGCCGTGAAGCAGCATTGCTTTGTTTCGGTTTGAAGGGTGTGGGTGCCAGTGACATTACATGCACATAAGGCTTATCATGCCTCGTATCGATGCACTGCTTTGAAGTAGGTAATGGTTATCACTTCGCCCGCGTTTCTCCTTTCATAATACATCTCTACACTATGCCAGAAACATACCATCCTCTGCGTCATATCATACAGATAATAATAATAATGTCCTCCTAATCGATTTCGATTATGGCGAACCCTTTACATAATTATTTAGTCCTTATCATGAGCCCTCATGTGGCTCGCCAGGCCAAATTTGGTCTTATATTACAGATTATCATATCTTCTTATCATACAGATGTTTATACGGTAGGCAGGGTGTTGATTGTCAGTGAGTCTCTTTGTTCGTAAATATAAATAAATATATAAATATAAATAATCCTGGACGTTATCACACAGCATCATGTAGCCCCAAACTAAGCAGAGCTTGTATTATGGGAACCACATGATTGATATACTACATAGATACATTTTTTTTTGTAAATACATACATATCATACATAGAAAACACCCAGACCCGAGACAAATATCTGCAGAACATGCAAACATTTGTCCCGCAGCGGGAATCGAACCCGCAACCTTCTGCGTCACAGGCGGACCTTCGCCCACTGCGCCACAGAGGCCGCCATATATAATGAGAGTTTCATGAGAGTTCTATATAAACAGAGAGATTATAATATGATTTTTCTTTGCTCCTAAGGCATAAATTATTATGTAATTTGGCGAAGTTGTCGTAAATGATATTTTGTGAAAAACCACAAGAAAATCAAATACGTAGGTAATACTCCTTTCTGTATTCTGTGGTAATACCTATACAAATGAACTAGCCCTTCCGCGCTATGCGTTGGCACTTTTTTGGCAATAATTCTGATTGTTTTTGTGGCTCTACCACGAGCTCATTCAAACATTACACAAAAAGAAATCAAGATCAAAACAATTAATATCTCTACATATCGTATACTATCGTGTCAAGCTTTTACCGTATCGACAGCTCTGCTATATTTAAGTAGATATAATCTGCCTCGGCGCGCAGCGGTTATTTTCGGCGGTCGTTCGCACAACTCTTGTTTTCCTATTTTACCAGATTAAACGTCATTGTTTCTTTCTACGATCATTAATTCAGAAAACGGGTCATGGGAAATACAAGACTTTGTAAATAAACGAAACATGCATTAGTGATCAAAGTTTGCTGTAATTTACGTATTATTTAATCTACCATTAGTACATTATTCACAATGAGACTTGTCTTCTATCTATGAGGATGTAATTATAAGTCTCTTGACTTGGTTTCCGCCGTGTTAATAATGTTAGTCATTCATTAACCTACCATGAGACGAGTGGTAACGCTGATAGTTATTATGACCTCTGCCTTTTGACTCCAACCACCACTTGAGTGGTTCTATTGCGTTACCTATTGTACTGTCCTTAATGGACGTGAGCTTAGTTTAAATTGACTAAGAAATACCTACCTACCTATGCCATGGGTTCTGAAAATATGAACTTTTATTGGCTAGATGTTAATACCAGGAATCAAAGTTACTTTCTCTATGTATGTATTTACAATATATAATATGTATATTCTTCATGTGGTTCACGTATTACAACCTCTGCTATGAACTTTAAAAGCCTCGGTCTGCCAGAAGGCAGTACCTATCTACTCATAGCATGTGTAGAAACTCATGTGACACTCACTAAGGGGACCACATGTGATACTAAACCTTCATACCTATATGATGACTGATGACACTAAATATATTGAGTATTGAATGATAAACATCTAAGAATTGGTAAGTAAATAATTTATATAATAAAACATTTAGGAAGTGGTTAAGCAGTCTATCAACAAGCGAAGGCCACACGGCATTATGCTCTACCTATAGACACGTCGCATTTATCTGCACGTAAGAATGTCAAGCATAACGTAGTTACCTACCTCTTCTTACGATCATTTTGACTCCATTGTATTCAGCATTTTGTTTGTAAACATTGACTGGCTTCAGTTGACTCCTGCTGCGATGTAGCGACGCGTTAGCGTCACGGTTGCGAAATCAAGGTCAATGAAATTGAAATAAGTAACTTTCTTCTATAAAGTATAATTTCTCATTATGACGTTTGTTGTGGATATCAAGGTCAGTAATGATCGATCGGCCAGTTTGTATCGATCGTAATAAACTCTACTGACTTGGTAGTTGAGTGAGACCATTGCGATAGCTGTGGCTATTTAGCATAGCTATTTGACCAGGCATACTAGGCAACACAACTCGAATAATATTCATATTCCAAGATTATGCGATATTGAATGGCGTGCCAATATACAAGAATGGGTAGGTAGCGTACGAAGTAGGTATATAGGTACTTTGGATCAATCGATGTCAGACTAGATCCGAAGATTGCGTCATTCTGGTGAGCGTGAGCAAACCAAATTAAAATTAACACACTGCTTCAAATTGGTGACTGGCAAGTGTAGTAGGTACAATTCACAAGACGTCGGTCGCCTTCTTGTTATATTCACGAAATATATATTTTTCAATAACTATAATTTTATGAAACTGTAAAATAACAGATACCTACCTAGGTGTTTATATTTGTGAATCATGAAAAAAAAAAAAAATATTTTGATGAGATTTCTATAGTAAAATTAATATTTACTCATTTAAAATGACGCCTATTATTATTATTATTTATAAAAAAAACTTATATTAATTTAATATTAGTATTTTTTTATAAACTTATAATATTTTTTAGTTATTTTTATTTATTTAATTCATTACCTATATAATTAATAAAAGTATTTTTTATCAAAATCGGGCAAGTCTTATAAATAAATAAATAAATAATCCTGGACAACAAAGAGTGCATCAAAAACTTTTTTTATATTTTTTATTTGCTATGAGCCAGCTCTAGGCTTGCGTGGGCGTGGCAAATAAGGTCGACGATGGGGTGAGCTTTCCCAGAAGATGCCTATGAAGTCTCTTTGAAGTTTTGACGCAAGTAAGCAACAAAAAAATTGTGCTTGAAGGTCACGATTACCTTTGAATATACAGGCCGTATGTAGTGTGAGAAGGCTGAGAAGTGAGAGGCGTGGCGCATGGCGTGGGTTTGATTCCCAATGGTTATACGTGGCGTTGGCACATTCTAAAAAAAACTATTTCGTCTGGTCACGTTATAGTTTATACCGTATTCGGTAATACCGAATCACCGGCAATACCGGCGTTTTACATAATTTCTGAACACCGCCGGTACGTATTGAAACAAGAAAAACACCGGTGTTCGTTAGAAAACGAATAACAAAATGTTGGCAGCACTCTTTTTAACGCTGACAACACTATAATGAAAAACGGGGATTCCCAACAACAAACCCCTTCCTCCTCGGTTCGGTACTCACTCAGGCACGACTCGGGAGTTTAATATTGGAGACAGGAAGACTTTGTTTATTGCTTTTATATCTCTCATGTTCGGTAAGTAGGTTCTTATTACCTCCAAATGGGACTTTTAGGTGACTAATTAGCACTCTAGGGTAATAATGTAGCTAGAAAAACCCTAGGGCGGTAAGTAATTAAAAAAACCACTTCTTTCTTTCAAGAAGTTCGCATACATCTAACCATCATACTGGCAATAGACATCATGCATTCAGCCCAATGACCAAAGAGGTCGCTTTGCTATTCAGCCTTGTCTTCGTGTGAGTATAATAGTCATCAATTTTAAATATCGAACGGCGAAGCTCAATTTCGTTGTTGAAAAAAAAAGTTTTATTCTTCTACTTCGCTACTACTTACCTCACAATCGAGATGTAAAGCAGAATAGTTAGCTCGGGTGTAAGCACCAATTGCGCCCTCGAACAGCCCTTGGCTACTAATCTACTATTCACTACCAGTATCAAATACTGGTCCACCTCTACGTTCAAGTATTTTATCATAAACGCCCTTGTATGAAGTATGGTCATTGAACTGGCTCGAAGGCACTAAGCTGCTAACATTCAGACGTTTTGAGTTGTGTAGCAGCACGCACCCATTGACCCGAATGCCTGCTGCCTGATTGCATTCTTGCTTCGCAATCGCGTAGGTAGGTAGGTCTAGAGTACCTACTTTGTCTGTCGACAAAGTTGTATTGAATGAAGAGATTAGTTTAAAACGGTTACGTCGAACTATGTAGGTAGATATAACTGCCATGCCAGGGAGCTGGATGGCTTTACTTATCTTGCGTGTGGTGTGGTGTGTGTTGGGTGCGCATTTTTTATAAATAAATATAGTACTCAATACTCAATACTCAATCATTTATTGCATTCCATAATGTAAATATACAGGGGTTAACAAATTTTCATTGTGATCATTATAGACCCTGTTGGGCACAACAATAGTAAATAGGAGAGAGGAGGACGTCATAGTTATAGTCACATGACTCTCACAAGTACTCTAAACCTGTCTAATACCTACCTACGAAGCTAAATAGAGAACCTATCTCTACTAATTTACATATTTTAACTTTCGACGAAAGTTAACTATTTATAATTAATCCCAAAAACTGGACTTAGAATATTTTCGTCGAACATTTGAACGAATTGAGTTACTTACCCAAAATTCTGAAAACTCAAAATTAAATAACTAATTACTAAAAGATGACTAAAAGTCACCGGTAGGTACTTAGGAACTGTTACTGGTACTTTTTCAATGCGTTTAGTTATTGGTTGATTGTGAACCATCGGCATCGTTCTGACAAAACATCTAAAAAGGCTCGCTTGAGTGGATGCATATGGGCCGCACCCGTTCGTTCCACGTGATGACCAAGCAAACCCATCAATTTAATAGATTTACTTACATCGAAGACTAATATCTTCGACGTACCAACATTGTTCTTTCCATATACATACACTACCATAGTTTTGCAAATAGTTTTGCCTGCATGAGTGTTTTCACTTATGCTTAAGTAAGTTAGGTAGTAGGTAGTTATTATAAGTACCTAAGACTTTTATTCTTTTGAGTCTGCTTTATTTGTGTATATGTATTTACCTGTGTTGGATATCCAGGATAAAATGGGCTGTGAAATTAAACAAGTACTCGTAGGTGGGTAGGTATCGCTACCACTTATTACTATTGAGACTTAACATTTTTTGGAAGATAAGATTAGATCTTATAAAGAATTTAGGCAGCAGGATAGATAGAAAATATTTTGTATACCTAAGTTTATATTGTGGGGACACCCCACGGAGCTCATGTTGCGGACCTCATTAATTTAAGCAAGGCTCGAGAGCTTGAGCCATCGTCGAGAGGTTGCGTGTTTGTCGGTATTTTATAGATTGTAGTTCGGAGGCTCAGGAGTTACATGACCTTATTCCGCCTTCACCTTTCTTCCATAGGAACTTCAGACGCACTGCTAACTACCATCCACATCAAGTTGATATTCCATTTAACAGGACTAAGCGCTTCCAAACATCATTTATAATGCGCACTGCTAAAATATGGAATCAGCTGCCAGCGTCTGTTTTTCCATTGAAATACGACTCTAATGGCTTCAAAAAGAGAGTTAATAGGCATCTTCTGGGAAAGCTCGCCTCATCGTCGACCTCATCCTTGCTTATGCAAGCCTCGAGGTCAAGATCTGGCCCATTATAAAAAAAAATTAAAAGCAAAATTTTACCATATGACAGATCGATATATAATAGATCGATGGCTTAATAACCATATATTACGTAATATACATAGTCATAATCGACTATGATTATGTACTATATTTCTGTGTAAGCGAATACGGGGTCAAGTGCCTATGCTTATTAGCCAGGAACTGGCATTACGTCCTACTTAGTGAATACTAATTGTAAACCTTATGGGTCGGTGAAGCAGGATGTCCGTCCAGGGCTAGGTCCCTCCTTAAACTACATTTAATTTTATAATTACTTACATAGGCTATAGGCATAGGTTGTTCCTTTACCTAAAAAAGTTAAATTAGTAGTAAAAGCCTTTTGGATATCACAAAGTCCTGCTTATTTTTTGGGAGGGCATACAATGTATAGTCACTAATAATAAAATGTTCGACCTTGGGTAATAAACATTAAACCATCGATCTATTCTATAGCCGTAATTAGTAAGCAGTCGCCGCGCCATTGTGGATTGTTGTTTACTTCAGGCGTCAAGGACGTCCGTCTTCAACTAAACGGATTGTTACGCTGTTTGCTATCGTAGAGTATACGGTAACATAACTACTCAACACCACATTACAAGAGCCCGTTCCCTATGTCAATCTTGGAATCCTCTCATTTGATCAACTTAGGTATAAAAACTTGCTTAAGTAAGCCGAAATACCACGATGTCTGAAGACCCATCTTTAAAACCAGTGTGTACTAAACACCAAGACGCTTACGAAGGAAGCTGTGTATCTACCAGACGAGAGTTGCAAAGAGTGCTCGGCATCAAGCTTATCGTATTTCCAACGTCGAGACGTCCGAAGTCGAACAAGGATCAAAGACGTTTGAACCGCGTAACAGAATGAGAATGGAGTTGGACAGTAGTTGAAGACAGGTGGAATAAGGTGATAGGTAACTGAATGGCGACCAATTACCGAGTAAGACGTCTGCAGAGCAACAACGCGATGCACGATACACAAGTAGGCGAATGATGGTCAGACGATATTGCATTCATCGTTAGCAGGACCTGGATGAGACGACCAATGGACCGTGAAGATTGGCTCACGCATCGGCCCTCGCAAACACGACGCTTTGTCGTCGCGCTTAGTCGCAAGCGTCTGTCATATTTTGCTGTCGCGATTGTCGCCGTGTGTGCGGAGCTTTGAACAAAATGTATGAAAATTGTCCCCCGCAGCTTGTAGTAGCGTCTAATCGCTGACGTTTGTCGTCTAATGTGCGCAGGCTGTAAAAACTTTGTACATACATTCATCCATTTTAGCAAACAGTGTGCGTTCGATATCCCAAAAATCTCACTTTATCGTAATAAATTCACACGTCCCGATCGGAGAATGTATTCTCTAGGTAGGTACGTACATACAAGGACATTTTTGAAAACCCGAAAACTGTACCCACCTATGTTTTAACTAAAATTACCATACATACGAGTATATATAACTTAAAATTGTAGAGCTAGAAAGGATTTCTGGGTGCGTTCAGGTGCTTTCGCTGGTTACCCACCCACATTGTGTCAAATCGGAAATCCGGCCACGTATCGTTATTTGGAGCGCGACTGCAACGTGTAAAAGCGATGTTGGTCTGTGAACCCATTGATGTGGGCTCCGAATGGCGGTCGCGTCCCATACATACTCATGACGCGAAGTCGTCGCACTTTCACCGTGCACTCAGCACGTGCCTCTCATGACACACTTTTTCAACCTCGATCGACACCGGGATGAGAGAGAAACACGCGAAAATAATTAACTGAATTGAATCTCTCAAAATGGAGAGGCCTGTATCCTGCAGTGGTCTTGAGACTAAAGCACACTTTTGTTGCAAGTGGTTTATGAATGAATTTATTATTTTCAATATTATATTATTGTCCAATATTTTTTGGATATGTAAATAACGGACTAATTAGAATTTTTCAGTCGTACTGAACGACTGAAAAATTCCGTGTCACACGTGTTTTTAGTCAATTAAACAAAAAAATAAAAAAGATAAAAAAGAAGTAGTGCGTTAAAGTTCCGCGCGACGTCACGATATAGTACATTTTTTACCGAGGCGTGACGTCACGAGCCCCCACTCCTGAACTTTCACGTTCTTTATCTCCGTCAATTTCTATTAACTAGATAAATAAAAAAATACGTGTCCAGTATTTTTTGTTGATCTAACTGACGTACTAATTAGAATTATTATTTTTTGACCCAGTCGTCATGCCTAACTCGCGTGTTACGTGGTGTTACCCAGATAAAAGGACCCCGGATAGCCTAAATGTTATTCGTGGTCTAGAACTACATTATGTGCAAAAGTTGAGGAAGGGAACACACTTTCGAACATCTTTTTTACAAGCTTTCGCTTTTACTTATTATATTCGAAGTTAGTAAGATTGTACTATATACACTCTCACTTTCATAACAAGTATAACCTTCCAAAGATGTGAAGAACTATGGCGCATGACCCGTAAACCTTAACAGAACACATATGGAAAAAAACTGCTCAATAATTAATGGATAAAACACAATTTGAGTGGTCATGAGCAAAGTAAAATACTCTATCGCACCGTATTGTAGTCTTCTGTGTGTATGGACAAGCAGGTTTATTGAAAGAGCTACGTGTTTAGTTATCGATGGAATTTCTACAAATAACACCTGTCTGTAGGTCTGTATCCAGTTGCGACAGAGAGTTCGCGCGATATGTAACCGGTTCTTTGTTGACGCCGAAGTGAAGCGAAGGCGGGGCGGGGGCGCTCAGCAGCCCCGCAAGCTATGAGTTTCTATGCAAGCTAGTCCCACATTCATAACTTGTTAACTAGCCGACCAAAAATAACTTGTTTTATGTTGTTTTAGGAAACTTTCATGTATGTATGTATATATTTTTATTCATAAAAACTGAATACTATTTTCAACAATGCAATATACACTGTAAAAACCCGTAGGGTTTGTCTCTCTCAGTGCCCACAGTAACAACGTAAATCATCGTACAGGGGGTGTACTCTAATTAAACGAAGTACGAAATTGCGTGTTTCGTTTCTTGCGATTGGTACTCGATAATCGAACAAATAAACTAAGATTTCAGCATAAAGTTCGTAATGTGTGACAGTCCAAACATTGCGCACCTTAATTTACAAAACCTACGACTGAACTATTGGAATTGACAGTATAAAATTCGATCAATCGCATGAAACGAAACACGAAATTTCGTACTTCGGTGAATTGTATTAGGCCCTCAGATCATAAGACAAAACTTATTAGATACTTACTTATCAAATAAAAGCTAAAATCCATGGAAGCTCATGCTACTTTTTAAGTTCTATATGGATGATGTATTTGTATACGATAATTCTCGAATATTTTATTTTAAATAGAGATCAATAAATTGATCAGAAGACCTCAGAAGACCTCGTTATCTTATCAAAAAATATTACATAGCATCATAATTTACATATTTTTTATTGATGTGTTATCACGTTATCAGGTTACTTTTAAAACTAAAATGCTTCTGGCAAAATAAATGCGTTTCGTGAGGAAACCTTTTGTATTCGTCTATTATTAATTGTTCCTTGTAGAAAACTTCCAGCTTGCTTCTATTAAAAACAATGGGGATCCAGGCGCACATCTGTTAAAGGTGCCAAAACAGAAATAGAGGCTTATCACAGAATAAGGATGGCCCTACCTAGAGTCCAATTACAACATTTTCACCATAAAGCCGGCAATTGACTATAGGATTATATTACGTCTCGAGATATAATATTTTATCGCTCGTCATACATTTGTACGAGACCGTTTACGCTGTGCTATAATTTATATTACATCCCAAACTATAAATATTCTTTCGAGCGATATTGGTGTATATTTTACCTCATGTCCCCAGACACTGAGCCTCACCCTGCCTCGCCCTCAGTTTAAATGGTGACGTTCGTGTGCAGAAGTGTCAACCTGATCACGTGTTTTAAATTTTTGTTTGAAACATATACGAGTATCTTACAGTGTGAATAGCAATTGCGGGATGTAATATATAGCTCAGGATGTAATATACTTTATTTCCAATAGATGGGAGCCGGCTTTATTAGCATGGGTCAATGTTACCACTTCATCATTATCATCACCATCATCATCAGTCCACTGCTTGACATAAGTCTCCCCTAATGAGCGTTATTGCGTCCTGTGCCCAGTTCGATGTAGGAGTAGGTACTAGGTACTGTAGGTACCACTTGTAAATGGTGAAATGTTACCACTTGACGATGTATATAAATCTAAAGATTAGATGCAAAGGGTTAAGCTTGGAATGAGCTTTGTAGCTCTTAGTTCGCTATTTGATAATAATATGGCATAATCCATGGAAATTTAACAACACCATTTATGACTGAGCCTAGTTATTTCATAACTGCTGTTTGATTATTCGGTACAGGCTTCTAAATACCTACCTATGTACTTTTTTAACTATTGTGCAAGCAAGCTCTGCAAACAAGTAATGCATATTTAACTCAAATCAATGGGAGTTTGTTTAGCAGTGCGGAACGTAACGGTTCGATCTTATCGTCATGCAACAAACAAAAGATAAGAATTGTTATTTTGAATAGGTATTTAGAGCTAATTTTTTAATGTCAGATAAATCAGTATTAAGTGATTACCTAACCATTGTATAAAAACGAAAAATGTACAAAACTACGCGTTTTATTTGGTATCTACTTGGACAAAAATATTTTTTCTCGAAGGGTATATAGATTGGTCACTGACTATTGAAAAACCGGGCCTATTATAACAACTTAGCAACGTGCTAGCAATATTTTTGCATATCTTTTCCTCATAGTCTAACTTTGCTTACAATGCTTCATTTCCTCTACGTATGAGCTTTATTGAGTTGTGTTGGGCACTATCAGTTTTTAGGCCACACGAGGCCCTCCGACATGGCTTAACGAATTAAAAAGCCGGGATCAACATCTAAAAGTGCCTTCGCGCTCAGATCAAAATGCCACTAAACGGTCACTTATCCTAGTAGTGATCGGGTGGAGTGTTGCTTACCAAGGTGATCTGCTAAGAACCAAAGTAAGGCACGTTACGAGCGCTTCAATAGAATACGGAATATTTTTACAGTGCTAAAAATATTCAAAACCAATCCACAATATCAAGGATACCCACCCACGGTACCCGTCAAAAGGTTATGTATGATTATTGGCAGGTCTTGTAAGCATCTACTGAATGCCTTCTAGGACCGATGACGTAATACTGTGTCACACAGGTAGGCATGCTCTCATCTTAGGAGCGAGGTACCAACGTAGGTATCTCTTACGATGACGCAAAGCCAAGCAATGCTTAACGACTTAATCAAGAATAATATGTAGATAAGTAGGGTACGTATATTTGATGAAAAAATATTGTGGTGTGAATGAATGAAACTACTTGCTGTTGCCCGCGGCTGCGCTCGCGTTAAAGGTTATTTAAAGTTTTTAATTTTGTATACCTCGGTATCAGTAGGAACATTTTTTCTGGATAAAATGTACCATATGAATTTTTCTATACCCTTGACGTGTATGAGAAATTTTACGATGATCGGTTTAATAGTTATGATGTGAAAGCATAACAAACACAATTTTGCATTTATAATTTTAATTTTTTTATTGTACCTACTGTCGGATTAAGTCGGTTATTATAAAAACTTTAAAAATTCTATTACAGTTATTATCACCTAACATAGTGAGTGCACGTACCTAAATTTTTATCGTGTCGTTGGGTCACTTATCGGTCTCAAACATCCAAAAATAACGGTTATACTGGTAAAATGATAAGAATAACCATGTCCTTTGTGAATCATATCGACATGAGTAATAGCTATAGCTACAAGCTGACTGATAAGAAATAATACAGGTGCCTACATAAGAACATACGTTCCTATACTTATATAATCTCATACTAAATCCCTGTAGATAAATATAAAATAAAAAAAGACCCTGACATAAAATTATGAACATCATTTCTTTTTCCTGCTCTCTGACTATGGGCGGAAGCATACCAAAGAGCTCAAGCACGTTACCTCTGCTGAAAGTTGGTGAAAATAAAAATCCTACAGTAGGTATACCCAATTTCGGATCAATCAGTCCTGGAAGTTGCTCACGTCAGTGTCGGGAAAAAGCTATGATCTTCAAACGGTTGAACAAATTATCTTGAATATATAAATAGCTATGAGCTAAGAAACCTCATGTTGCAGACCAAATTTTAATCTTGTACTGTAGGTACCACATGAAACTAAGAATATGAATATAAATTTGAATATGAATATGATACCTCTCAAACAAGTCACTTTTCAAACAAAAAAACTAAATCAGTTCATCGGTTCAGCTGGGACACTATATACAAAGCAAACAAATTCAAATTCAAAATATTTATTTCCGCTTCACATTACAGCCATATCGTACCTATAGCTAAAGACACGTTCTTATAGACGTACTTATTACTTACGTACGTACTTATAGACAAAGAATAGCAAAAAAGTATGCTCGCGAAATGGTAGTACATAGAAATGTGATTAGAAAAGTTTGACTATTTATAATATTTTTTCTTAGTATCTATTATAAAATTAGTATGTATTTACAAAAAAAATGTATGCATGTAGTTATCAGTCATGTGGTTCCCATAATACAAGCTCTGCTTAGTTTGGGGCTGCATGATGCTGTGTGATAGTGTCCTACATTATTTATTGTTTATTTATTTATTTGACTTGACACAATACTTGTTTTGTTGCTTGTATGTTTTTACCTTGCTTAGAAAGGCGTTCTTATCAGGAGCTTCAATTTACTTACAATTAGTCACAAAAATATTGAACCTTTGGATTGGAACTAGCTAAGCTACTTTTTACTTTTTTACTCCATAAACTGTCTTATAAAACTCGTACACAGGCTAAATTAAAATCTATCATGATCGCTTAATTGTATAAACTACGTCAGCACAGCACCAACCAACCTAGCATGTTTGATTTCTTGTCTAGACAAAAATTCATAAGTAATTGCGTCTAATGGCACAAATAGTTAAAATTCTAATCACATCATCACTTAAAATATCATCAAAATTCTTGGTTTCGAACTATGCCTGACTGTTAAATTGAATGATTACTTCTTCTTCTTCAGCCATATTACCATTACAGTGCAGGCCTGGCCTCATCCTTTTTGGAAGGACTGCCATAATCACTATGTTTGGCAGAAGGGTTGATGATCGCAGTATTTTTTATGTATAACGTTTTGAGTGTGAAAACACAACTCTCGCTAAAGAGCTCTTGCAGGTGGGCATGGCGTGCAGCGTTCGAGGCCCGCAGTCAACGTGCTAGTGTATAATGTCTTTTAGAATGGATAATTTCTAGTGTTAATTAAGTTAATTCAGTGTATTTTAAAGAAGATATAACAATACGAATCCTGGTTTTGACACCCTTATTTGGAATATGTATGCTGATAATTAAATTACACACTTTATTTTTTCAGATCCTCGGCATCCTGTGCATGGCCTTGGCCTCTCCCTGGTACTCCACGTGGTTCGTGTTCGTGGCTGTCACTAGTTTTATCACAACCCTCATGTGGAGCTTTGTATACTTCTTAAGCATCAAAGAAGCCTTGAAACTACCAATCAATTGGGTTTTGTCTGTAAGTACAATCTTTTGAGTGTAATAAATTTTAATTACTGATTATTACTACCTACTGGAATTACACTTAACGTTAACAACCACGAGCAAGCCTGTATCGCAGCGATATTATCGTCTTGCCACTTTATTCGACAACTCTAATAACGTGTCTTGACACGGCGGCGCCGCGATTCGGCGATAGTGTGGAGACACGTTCAAAGAGTTGTTATGCGGTTGTTATTCTTAGGCTAAACTCTAAAGTGTCAGGATGATTATATCGCAATGGATGTAGTGCCTAACAAAAATAATTAAAACGAGAATAACTTGGCTCGCGACTGCTCGATCGCGCCACCGAACTTATTGCATCGGCAACTTTTGAGCTAAAACAAAATTCGAGTGCAGCGTTGCCTTCAGTTTACATTATTTATTCTGCGATACCTGTTTGTCGCTGTGACGTACTCCTTGCGATAATTTAGGAACCTTTTCAAAGTATTGGAGTCGAATAGTGTCGAAACTAATTGGATCCAATTTAGGCTGTAACTCTTACTTGCGTCACTGCGCCACCACCTACTCACTTGTATTGTAGAATATGATAGCAAAGAATTGAAGATTTGATAAATTTTAAAGGAAGTAATAATTTTAGAAGATCTTATTTATCTTGATTTATCAATGAACACCAGATGGGCAAGATAGTGAAAGCCACCGTCGCGGAAAAAGTAGGTGGGCTTATTTCCGCGTTGGCACATTACCTAGTGCGGTCTGCTGTTGATAAAATACAGTATTATTTTATCAATAAGTAGTAGACCATTCAGTTAATGTGTGTGTGATGTGATGTGTTGTAATGTGTGTATTGACAATAATGCTGACTGATACCGTCCCACACTACGTTACTACTGAACAAACTATATTCTTGCCTGTAGTTTACGTTGTAACGTAGTGTGGGTCGCCCTCTAAAGGCTGCTGGGGGAAGCTGGATGCGTTGAGCTCAGGACAGGGCGCAATGGCGTTCATTAGGCTTATGTCCAGCAATGAACTGCTATAGACTGATGAAGATGATGAGATTGTTAATGTGCACACGTCTTCGAACGGTAGATGAGTCTTAAATATTTTTATCTGATTTCCAGGAGCTGATAAGCACAAGTATCGAAGCGTTCTTGTACCTGATAGCATTCATCGTGCTCTTTGCATCGACAGCAGGGTACTATGGACACGGCTACGGAGCCAACGTAGCAGCAGCAGTAAGTTTTCTTGCCTTTAAATCATTATTATCCTCCTATCCTTGTTCCACGCTAGGTGGGCTCGGCACAACATGATTTATTCCTTCATCCCCCTCTATCAGCTCAAATCTGAGCCCACTCCTTTCATTCTCATCTCTTCTTCTTCAGTTGCCCTCTACTCGTTCATCCAGTGAAATTCATATTCATCACTTTCCTAGTCACATGACTTTCATCCCTGCTCATGTCATGCTCATATTATGCCAGTCTACCACTTCTTACCTACGTAAGTAAAATTTCCTGCTGCCCGCCTACCTTTTCTATATAAAAACAAACAAGTGGCTTTTGGGATGTTAACCGACTTCCAATCCGGAAGTCGTGAGTTCAAAAATCTTTACTTGTTTATGAAACTTGCATAAAGTTAAATAAGCTATAATATTTTCCAACAATAAATAAATTCATAAAAATCAACCCTTTTAACTCATGAATGGTAAAAGTACTATAAATAATGATAATATGTAGTCCTACTACATAATATTATATACGTTGTCTGTAATACATAATGTTGAATGTAAAAAAAAGAAGTTAATGTTTGTTCTTCCTTCATTCAAAAACTATTACGGAACGGATTGAGCTTAAATTTTGCACATAATGGTATTGAGTTCAGTACTTACATTGGAATTATCAATGTACTCACCGTACAAGTACAAATTTGGTACTTAATACCTTGACCAGCATAACAATGTGTCAATATAGCAAGGCTTTCGTAGGAATGCAGCTATGGGAATGTGCAACCAAATTACTTACCTACTTATGTTGGCGACCTTTCTACGAGAAACTGGTTTGCAATTCGTATGTCAGATTGTACCATTTCCAAAACAAGTTCACCTCATTAATGCATTGCTCGATCGGAGGCAGAAGCAAAGCCAGAACATAGGCAACTGCCGAAGGCAAAGAAATCTTTATATGAATGATTTACAAACATAAAAAAAACACTGCGCAAAAGTGCTCATTAAGGGAGGCCTATGTCCAGCATTGGATCGCTATAGACTGATTAAAATAATGATGATACAAACACCCTCTATAGATTAGCATGAAATTTAATTTTACCACATAGTTAAATTTAGTGCCACAGAACATTTTAGTAGGTAATAATTAAATAGAAATAATGATCATAATTTAAAATGCCTAGGAAAATCACATACATCATCATCATAATTCTCAGCTTTTCAAAACCCACTATTGGGCATATGCATGCTCCTTCAAATGCCATTGCAAATGATTTTCCGCTCTCCCTGTACCTACTGTAATGATGTCGTCCATCCACCTGGCCCTCTTTTGTATACTCTTCGTCATTTAAATTAAATTTTAAAATTATTTAAATACATTATTTATAGATATAATATTAATTATCTTTGATTAATCATGAATATTTTCCTAGTTGTAAACATCCCTTCTCCTCTCCAACGAAACTCTTTCAACGAAAAGTGGCCATAGTTGGTCGTTGTGTCGTTATTTATCCTGAAAGATTACTGCATGCTTCAGTAAAAACCACAGAAGTAGTGTTCTGTTGAACAGCTGTGTGATTGTCTGTTTACTGCTAAAGTTTGATTGTATATTTTCGCAGGTGTTTGGTATCTTCAACACCGTGGCGTACGCAGCAAGCTCCTTCCTGCTGTACAAAGAACACAAAATGGCGGCCTCGTCGGCAGCGTGAGAAATAATCATCACCGAAACAGTAGGTAGCTCCCACCAAGAGCCTTCAAAAATTTCGATCGTATTCGTCTCGCTTTCCACTTTGCTATTATCGCTAAACAGCTCATAAAATAAGTATACTGCCGTTGATCACGATAGGTTTTGAAATTTAGGTTTTCACGTGTTTTTCGAGAATAGGTAGCTATATAAACATTTACGCTGCGTATTGACGTAGTAGTTTTGCATTTTAAATTGTTAGAAGATAGGAAAAACCTGTTTGGTTTAAAGCAAGAATTTTCTATCGCAACTTTACAACCTTTGTACTCTTATGTATTCAGACTTTAAATATTAACAATTTTATTGATAAAATAGGCTGAAACAAAATAGATATTTTATTTAGAAAGTTAAAAGATCCGAAAATTTTGAAAGTTTTCTACTGATTTTCTTTTATAATTATATAATGTGAGGTAATCACCATTTTATGTTGTTTCGTTTATTGTTAAGTATGCAGTACCTAGGTACCTTTACAATATTTATTTAATTTATATTCTTCAGGTGTGCCACACACTTCAATATTATTAAGTTTATTTACAAGGGATATCATATCTGAAGAATACATTAGTATCTGCTATATATGCACATCTCAATAACGCAATCTAATAGTAAACTTAATTACCTACTTACTAAAATTTTTGATACTTCTTCAAACTCAAAATAATGTTTTCGAATGTGCAGGCAGAGGAGAGCCTGCCTGCACATTCGAAATTCGAATTGCAATTCGAATTGCATATATAATTGTATTACTTGAGTACACGCATTTACTATCAGAAATACAAAGACATAAAAAACATAAAATATATATATATTTTTTTATTTCGTTTTGTTATTAACTTTAATAATCTATGTAACAATTATTTTTTTCTAAAGAAGTTTTTTATTGAACTATAATATAAGTACTACTTTAAATATATAGAACAAATATTATCACCTGCCACCAAGTCTATCTATCACACTAAAATCTACATATTGTAACATGTGCCTTTCGTATATTAAATACCAAGCATAATAAAAAATATTTAGGTACCTACTTTATATGTATTATCTATTTATTGTTAAGAATAACATAAATAGCTATAATTAGTAATTATTATGGTAATTTATTACGGTTGTTATAATTTTATGTTAGCCTAGTCTTACTGAAGAGGGATTAAGATTTTATGAACAAAACGAATTATTGTACCCATGTTAGTTAATATATCAGTTATTAATTAATAGGGATGCCTGGGTAAAACAATAATAATTCTAATTAGTCCATCAGAAGACAAAGATAAAGATCGTCAAAGTTCGAGACTGAAGTGAGGGTTCATGGCCTCATGACTAAGTGATAAGTGTACTTAGCCGTGATGTCACAACGCACTATATCTTTGTTATTTTTAGTATAATTGATAAAAGAAAAAATACGTGTCCAATATTTTTTGTTAATCTTACTGATGAACTGAATAGAATTGTTCAGGCATCTAGCCTATTATTGTAGGTACTATCAAGTCAGGATTTTATTCTTATCATTTAATTCCTCTAAAACGAGGTTTACGGTTACAAAATATGAATTTTATTTTGCGGTTCGCAAGGTTTTGGGTTATTTCATTTATTTTACCTACTGATCCGTCCAGAATGTCATATGTCTAAATACATATAGATATTAGTATGGTAGTAGGTAGTATTGCTGCCCATTGTCTCAGTGTAGCAGTACCTACCTAGGTCCTACTCTCTTATTTTGGATCCGTGTGTTACCTTTGGAGTGATAAACGCCTTTTTTGAGTAAGTAGCTGTTACAGCTATTGCTAAAATTAAAAACTTATTAACTGTACCTATGTGGTTCATAAATTTGTCTACTTACGATGCTTTCAGTACAAAAAGCAAATCAGGTATATAATCAGGTATAGGTATGTAAATACGGAATATTTTGTTTCAAACTTCATGCATTCAAATTTAAGTTAGATTTTGCTTGGAACTCTAATTTTATAATATTTATCTCTAACTTTCTTATAATAAAATTATTGAAGCCCCGATTCTGCGCAGCCTAGATTTCAGTTTTTTAACCCTTCTGGTCTCAATGCTTGGTAAAGGTCTCATTAGAGATTATTGATATCTCTTAATTGCAAAATATATTCATATTAATGTATATTGAAAAGACCACTAAGGGAAGGACTAAACTAAAAAAGTTAATAACGCAGAATGCTACGCTCTACGAGTGCTCGCTCATCGCTCAACATAGATGTAACTAACTACAAGTCGTTTCGTCTTTATTATCTTCAGCTGTAAGAAAGAGACAGCTTCTTTATGTTTAACGATACGTTTAGTGAAAATTTTTCATAATCACAACTACTAAATAGTACGGAATCGGGACCAATAAAGTTTAATCTCAAGTCACCATAAAAACATAAGTACAAGGTGAGTTTGAATTTGTATGTTATGCCAATAAAGGGTAAATCTACTCTCCCAAAGATCAACAACGTCTATTCAGAACGACTTGTAAAGTTTCGCCATAAATTTATGTAAAAACTTTTGAGACAGCCCTAGAGCAGCTGATTTCGTTAAACTGGTGATGATAAAGCCGGCTTTTGACTATGGGATATATAACTTGAGATATATTTTATGGCTCGTCATACATTTTGTACGAGACCGTTTACACTGTGCTATAACATATTTACATCCCAAACTATAAATATTTTTTCGAGCGATATTGGTGTATATTTTACCCCTGCCTTACACTCAGTTTAAATGGTCACGTTCGTGCGCAGAAGTGTCAACAGCCGGGTGATCGACTAACTCTGTTGCAAACAGAAATGATGGACACCGAGCCTGTTTGTACAAACTTTGACATTCATATAATATATATTATCTAATTCATATTTTATATTCATACTTTGATTTCATCCGTCGAAATTCAATGAACGTCAATTGAAAAATTGTCACAGTTTGTTACATGATCGGTGTCAATGTGTCAATCATTTCTGTTTGCAACAAAGTTAGCCGATCACCCCGCAGATCACGTGTTTTGCATTTGGAAACATAATATATATCCTACAGTGTGAATAGCAATCTCGGGATGTATTAAAGATATATATGAAGAAGATGAAGATGAAGATGATAAAAAGATACATTACATCCCATAGTCAAAGGCCGGCTTAATTGTAGCTGCTTTAATTTTAGAGCAGCCACACCAAAACCAAGAGGAGAATAGTTTTAAATCACATATTTTTTATTTTTATTTAACTGAGATTACTCATAACTTGTGGACACCATAGTCGAAATCACACACTTTAACATACAAATTCAAACCCTGTATATTATTAACTTAGGTAACTTTTTAACGAAGTAGAATCAAGATTTTTCGACCGCAACCTAAATTTAATTTATTTCTCCAGGTTTTAGACATTCAATGATCAGTTTTTGAATTCGAATTGTGTGTATTATGTACCTATGTTTTGATTCTCGCACGATAAGTGTTAATTTTGTATTGTACTAAAGATTTTTATTACTAAGGATTTAATCTATACCTAATTATTTTGTAAAAAGTAATAAATATATTTTAACATTACGCTTTTATTTACATTAAACTTCTATTTATACACTTTTAGTAACGAACGCTTGGCGCCGAGGCCCGCAGTTAACGCGACGTCAATATTAGTAATAAACAACTTGATTTGATTTTAATGACTTCATTTAAGGCGACTATACAGGTCAAACCCCTCGCTCGCACTATTCAACATTTTTGAAGATATAAAATCACTGAATGTAGTAATGCAAAATAGCAAACCTTCACGGCCTAGAAAAGGCAAGTAAGAAATATATGCAGAACTTGCAAACATTTGACATGCAGTGGGAGTCAAATCCGAACCTGGTCAACTGGTAGGTACTCCTATTGCGCAAACAGTTATTTATTTTTCAATCATCAGCCAAAATACAAAATTTTAAAATCCTTACTTTGAAACGAAAGACACATTTCATCCCCTGTTTTAGAAAAACCTCCGGGGTGAAATTTCTAATAATCTTCCTACGTGCAAAATTTTAAGTCTAGCAGTTTGGGCTGTGTGTGCGTTGATTTATTATTACCCAGTCAGACAGTTTATCATTTTAAACGTAGATTTAAATAAATTTACCTTTATTTAAAACTACATAAAGAAAAACAAAATCTTTTTTAAAAGTTGATCCAGTTTGTAAGGCAGACCATACCGACTACTAAGGATGCTACGTATGCAGACTATAGTCAATTAATTTTAATTTTATCTCAATTAATTTTCTATTAATTCAATAAGAGGGTAACCCTCTGGTACTGGTACTGAAAACCAAAATGAACGGGTTAAACTTTCGCTTGTGTTAGTTCCTACTACCAGTTCGATTACTCAAACGAAAGGGTAATCCCGTCGACTGTATAACCCAATCAAGGGGCTACATTTTCGAAGGAACTACCTCGAAATCGGGGATGTACGGGCCCTGATCTGTATATTAATTAATTGTACGAGAGCAAGAGCATCTTCGTCTTCTGAGGATGATATGCTAACACATCGATGCCGGACAACAGACTGCACTATAGTTGTGCCTGTGTCACGTAATTTCTGCGTCATGTCCGAGCCATGTCCGGGCCATGCCCGTGCCATGTCCTCGCCACGTCCGTGCCACGTCCGCGCCATGTCCGCGCCATGTCCTTGCCCGATATGTGTGACCTGCGCCTAAGCTTTTTGAAATTTTAATGTAATTTTGAATATGATTAAAGTTTGCCATTTGCAAATGACAATTTGTGTGTAAGTACTTGCAACCATTATAAGCCTGTTGCCACTACCGAGCAGAGGAGTGCTGTGGCTTAAGTGGGAAAAACAGACCTTCCTACTACCAAGTTCAAATTAACAATATTTTTGTATGGAGATGTCGAAATTAGCACTAGGGGTGCTGATTCAAGTCTATACAAAAATATAGCTAACGCAAACGTTGTAGTAGGTAAGGAATATTTTTCCCACTCAAGTCACTGAATCTATAAGGGCTCCGTAAACGTTGTGGTTTGAAGTGCCGGTGAAATAGAAACCTGACATCTGAATGCCTACAGAGGGAATCGTTATCAAGACTGTCTAAAAATTTTATACTTAGCTTACCGCCGATAATATTTTCGGCATCAAGCTTATAGACCGTATTCCTAAAGTCGATATCAAAAGTCAAACAGATCAAAGACGTTGGGAACTATAAACGGAACTAAAATCAGTTGGGCAGGACACCTGGTAAGGCGAGGTAATGAGCTGCAATGGGGCATGACATCTGAATGCCTGGAGATGGAATCGGTATGAAGACTGTCTAAAAATTTTATAGGTACTTACCACCTATAATATTTTCGGCATCAAGCATAAAGGTCGATATCAAAACACAAACAAAGATCAAAGACGTTGGGAACCATAACGGAACTGGATATGGGCAGGACACCTGGTAAGGCGAGGTAATGAGCTGTAATGGGGCCTGACATCTGAATGCCTGGAGAAGGAATCGGTATGAAGACTGTCTAAAAATTTTGACGACCTCTGTGGCGCAGTGGGCGAAGGTCCGCCTGTGACGCAGAAGGTTGCGGGTTCGATTCCCGGGGGACAAATGTTTGCATGTTCTGCAGATATTTGTCTCGGGTCTGGGTGTTTTCTATGTATGATATGTATGTATTTACAAAAAAAAAATGTATCTATGTAGTATATCAATCATGTGGTTCCCATAATACAAGCTCTGCTTAGTTTGGGGCTACATGATGCTATGTGATTACGTCCACGTATTTTATTTTTACTTAGCTTACCACCGATCATATTTTCGGCATCAAGCATAAAGGTCGATATCACAAGTCAAACAAAGATGAAATACGTTGGGAACCATAACTAAAATGGAGTTGGGCAGGACACCTGGTAAGGCGAGGTGATGAGTGAGTAAAGTGATAACTAAATCGTCCAACAACCGGGTACAGAAACGTCGGTCGTCTATTAGCAAGATGGGTGGACGATATTGCTTCCATCGTGAGCCAAAACTGGAAAAGACGAGCTATGAACCGTGTAGATTGGGGACACACAGATATACCCAGCTGTGAGTGAAGTCGGGCTGCGGATGAATATTTTTGACAGAGCTCGACACGGTGATGCGAACTTCCTCTGTTTTGAAGTCGGTAAAGCGTCTCTCATGTTGTAGTAGGTAGATGGATGTCTACATTGAGTCGATGCGAATCCGTGAGTCATGCGATATAGTCGGGCGCCCACTCGGCAGTCTTTTCCAAGGTTCGTTATTGTTCGCTCGTGTATCCGCGCGTTTTTCCTTTCGTCTTCCTCGGAAAGAACACCTGTAAGTAATATATAGAGTAAACGTTTGCTAATATTAACTATGGCTCGAATATATTGGTGTCTATGCAACTACGTACTTTATGAGCATCTATTATGTATTCAATTATGGTAACAGGCGCCGGTCAACTCATTGGCCGAGCTTTTCTGTACTTAAACGGGCACAAAGCCCATCTTAGGTATGCTATTTTTTAGTACCTAAATAGATAATTATTTTTTTAGTATCTTTAATTTTTGCGGTAACTTTTACAAGACGCAAATAATACCCGTGATAAAGGTGTTTTAACGACAAATTGAATTTAGAATTTTTTAACAGATTACATGTTAGTCATCTGTCAGAAAGACTTCAAAACTATTTAAATCGCAAGTTATTTGCAAGGAGTTTTATTGTAAGTAGGTACTATGTTCATGAAGTACTAGTAGAAATTCCATGGTTATTTGTCATTTAAATGAAGCGTTTCGTGACTTACTTATTGCAAATGGTTTTATTAACTTTATATTATCATAAATCAGTCGATACTTTAATATAATAAATCGTCGACTACTAAAAAATCTATTGTCTCATCTTAAATGTCTGGGAGGGTGAGGGTGCACTGCACGCCCCAGCCAGACGAGACGCGATGACCCTTACGTTGTGGCGTCGCGGCAGTGTACGTTGTGCTATCACAGAAGACCAGCGCTTTGGCAGCGCGTTCTGCTCTGCCCTAGCATATGCTGAGTGTTAGCCATTTTTGTTACATCGTTTTAGAAAATTAGTACCTCACATAACTGTATGCTTCGTGTAACAAATTACAAACGTATTTGATTTGATTGATTTGATTTGTTCACACTACGATCCAATTCACTGTAACAATTTATTTTACAGAAACATGTCCATGATCCAATCTAGAACATCCTTTATAATAATCCTTCACGTTTGTAAAAGCTGAAATGGTTGTCCCGTTTTCACGACAAAACAACGGATTGTGCTTTTGCACAAATGTAGTTCCAGACCAGTAATAACAGAAGGCTACTGTTTATCCTGGTACTACGCGACCGAAGCTGCGGGCGGAAGCTAGTCATAATATTAATGAATGTGAACGTGATTTCTTTTGTTATGTTTCCACGTCTTTAACTACGATTGTAACATTAAAGTATTGATATCTTAACTACTCAACCGATCACCATATTTTTTTGTGTACACTTTGTCAGGCAGGGGTACAGAAAATGACATAGGGTAATAATACTTACTCTTCATCCAGAAAAAAGTACTGTTCCTGTATGGATAGAAAGAACTTTTTAAATAACTTTTACGCGAGCGGAGCCGCGGGCAAAAGCTAGAAAATAATATTTTGAATAACTCTGCGGCTTCTATATATGATGTGATTTGTGTTGTTGACGCTCTGATGAAAATAGTCGTTAGTTGATGTATTGCCCATTTCCAAATCATAATCTAGACCCTAAAGATAGTAGACGTCAGTTTATGTACTGCCCATTTACAAATCATATACGAGACCTTAAAGATAATAGACGTTAGTTGATGTATTACCCATTTGCAAATCATAAACTAGACCCTAAAGATTGTAGACGTCAGTTGATGTACTGAGCATTTGCAAATCATAAACTAGACCCTAAAGATAGTAGACGTTAGTTGATGTATTGCCCATTTGCAAATCATAAACTAGACCCTAAAGATAGTAGACGTTAGTTGATGTATTGTTCATCTGCAAATCATAAACTAGACCCTAAAGATAGTCCACCGCGGATCACCTTTCGAAATGTAATGTCGCTGTGAATTTACTTTGTATCTCTTTGTATCTAGTGAGGCTAATCAGAAACGGATTTGGTCATAAAAATAAAAATGCATCTGTAAGGTAGTACCTACCTATCTTAACTTACTTACAATGATGGATGTAGGCAGAGCGCGGGCGCAGGCGACCTCGGCATACAAACATGCACTCTGAGACTCTGACGTCATGGTGTTGACACGACACGTTGACCTCCTCACAAAGATACCCATTTTTGTCTGCACTTTCTAGATTTTTAAACCTGGTCTAAGGTGACTCCGTGGTTACCAGAAACCTGGAGAAGTCCGAGTCCATGCTTAAGATTTGGTTATGGATTTCATGTTGTAGGTACCAACTTAAGTTCATTCTTTTGACATCGATTTTTTGACATCGATGTTTGCAGTGCTAAGTTGTATGCTAGTTATTACATATCTAAAGACTTGAGTATTTTTAAACTTACATATAATTATGGGGAGTGTACGGGGTTCCAACCCCTCTCTTCGGAACCCAGACCAACCCCACCTACACGTGGTGCACCCGGCTAAACAACGAACGGGGCTCTGGCAGCCGGCTGATTGCGGCATAGCACAGCCTACATCGGCACAGCTAAATCCTCTGGCCACTGACGGGCAGCAGCGTCGGTGGTGCGAGAAGCTGTGCCCTGCGATCCCCAACCCGCATGCCCAGCGTGGGGATTATGGGCATATCCCCCTTTATTAGGGGAGGCCTATGTCCAGAAGTGGACTGATATAGGCTGATGTGGTGTGGGATGTGGATGTGGATATAATTATAAATATTAGTAAAAATATTTTGTCAACGCAATGTCACAGTGTCCAATAATATTTGTTATAGATTTTACTGTTCTGTAATGTGAATTGTCAGTAATAAATCTTAAGATAGTTTCAAAATAAAAAATGTAACCTAGAATGATGTAGAAATTAACTTGAAAATCTTGAAACTTTTCAGCTATAAAAATGTCACATTCGGTAACCATCACTAGAACTACTGTCGCCACTTCCGGGACTTCGGTCTACGTCAACACGGGTTACTTGGGGACTTTGCCGGGGCTGCTCAAGCTAGCACAATTGGTAAGTAAATATTTGATTTAAAAGTGTTTTAACGCTTTGAGCGCTGGATAACACACTGCCACGTACCTGCTGCAGGACGTGCACCCAGCAGTCAAAGTGTTAAGTAGGTAAGTACACAAAAAGTTATTCTCACCCAATTTTACTTTGGAAAGTAGGTAAGTTCCTATTAAGGCGTTAGGTGTGTTGACAGAATAACTAAGTATCATGTTTAAATGTACGGGGATGAACTTTTTTACATGAACAATATTTAATAAAATATATAGTTTTTATAGTGTAATTATTAGTAACAGTAAAAATAGAATAATATTTATTTAAAAAAACAGATTAACTCTGTGGACTAAGTAAGTACTAGAATAGGGGAAAAAAAATCTTACTAATCAACTTGCACCAATGCTTATAAACCTTGTCAAACCTCGCTCTAACTTAGTTAGCTAAGTTTTCACTTGCATTTAAACGCGAGGGATCTGCAGATCTGCTACATGATTTTTCTTTGCAATCTTCTGTTATATTTCTGTGGGGTCACTCGGGACTATTAGTTGGTTCCATGATTTTGAGAAGATCTCATATAATATACCACCTATTTAAACAGATTATGAATCGTCAGACGATTCAACTTCAGGGATTTGGTAACCTACTTTCCCGTGACATAAATATCATCGTTGTGCAATTGGGGCCGCCGATCCAGGGTCTACTCTGAAAGAAAGGAAGTCTTGTAAAACGTGAATTAAATTATTAATAAAGTCATTAAACTAAAAGCCGTAATCATTGCCAGTCTATGTGTTATTTCTACGAACCATACCTAGCTAAATATTGTAGGTATTAAACAATTGTGTACCTAGTTAATCTAGATATAAATAAATATCAATGTTTTTATGTTTGTCCTCTATGCATTTTGAAACCATTGACCAGATTGTGATGTATACGCGTAAACGAAGTTTATCTATATAACTAGCTCACGCCCGCAGCTCCACTCAGGTTACTGTGAATTTTGTCAAAAAGGGGGATAAATATCCCCCTTCAACTCAACTCAACTCAAGGGGGATAAATGTGAGAATAATAAAATAATAATATAATACTACTTTTCACCCTTTTCATCTATAACGCTGAGACTTGTATCTTAGACTAATTTTCAACCGTCAGCCTAAATTTAAAATTTTTAAATCCTAACTTCGAAACTGATGGACTTTTATCCTCTATTTTATCCCCTTAGTGGTGCAATTACTAAAAATCCCTTAGTGGACGCCTACAGTCATTTCAAATTCACTCTAGGTCCAGCTGTTTGGACAGTGCGATGATATATTACACAGTCAGTCAGCTTCTTCATCATCATCATCATCAGCCTACAGCAGTCCGCTGCTGGACATATAGGCCTCCCCCAATCAGCGTCAATCAGCATACCATTGTATATACCTATTTAAAAGATGAGATAATCCGAATCAAGTAAAATTTGATAATTAAGAGGGTATGTACTATAAGTAAGTTATTCAATAAAATAATTAGTTCAGTTATCAATTATGATGAATAAATATGAATGGTTATTTCATAGGAATTGAAATAGGTATATTTTTGTTCATAAACCCAGTATTAACCATGTTTTCCTTCCTCGCTGTCGCTGTTTGCATGATGTAATGTCTGGTTACGTCATCGTCACCAGCTTTGAGTTTGGGTAAACAATCCACGTTGAAGATTTATTATATTTTAGGTACCTATCTACATAATAATCATTTGAATAAAAATGAGTAATAAGTAATATAATAAATAATGCTGGACTATCACACAGCATCATGTAGCCCCAAACGAAGCAAAGCTTGTATTATGGGAACCACATGATTGATAAACTATTTATATACATTTTTTTTGTAAATACATACATATCATACATAAAAGACCCGAGACAAATAAACACTTCGCCTGGTCACTACTTGGATGGGTGACCGTCTAGTGGCATTTAGATCTGTGCGCTTCAGTCCTCCGGAAAGCACGTTAAATAAATAAATTAATGACATTTCTATTACAAGTATCACATGACTCATATTAGGGAAAAAACTAAAACAAACTATTTTATAAACTAAAAGGATAAACTGGGCAAATGACGCTCGCAGCAACGCCTAGTGTAAGGGCGATCCACCCTAGCGGCTCGGCGACTATGTGTCAAACCTCCCTTTCGCTCGCACTATTCAACATTTTTGAAGATATAAAATCACTGAATGTAGTTATGAAAAATCACAAACCTTCACGGCCTACAAAATAACAATACAAAGGTTCAGCAAGAATATCATGTTGAACCCAACACGTTTTCCTACCAAAAAATTTGCACCTAAATTGATCACATTGGTGCAAGTTTTTTGGTAAGAAAACGTGATAGAATCAAACTGATATTATTGCTGAACTTTTGTATTGCTATTTTCTAGGCCGTGAAGGTTTGCTGTTTTGCATAACTACATTCAGTGATTTTATATATTCAAAAATGTTGAATAGTGAGAGCGAGAGGGAGGTTTGACCCTTATAGTCGCCTTAAGATGTTTGTTCGTCCCAGCTTTTTCGAGGTCTTCAGGTGTTCGCGTTCTAAAAACTCTGACACCAGAGCTGGCTACTAACTCATGCGAAGAAGTTTCATCTCAATGTCAAAGGTGGTATTGAGTGAATATTGCACGCCCTCTAATTTTAAAACGAGGCCGTGACTTCATACTGATGGCTATTCCTGGAGTTAGTACTCAGAATACCTAAACACTCGCAAAATGTTTAATAGGCACATGTAATTGTATATGTAGTAGGTAGGAGGTAAACATGCACTGAAAATTTGATAATGAGTAATAAGTTTCACAAGGATAATAATTGAAAATAATTACTAAAAACTAATTATATGTAATACTAAATCATAATCATGTCATAATAAATGATTTTACGGAGTAGTTATACCTACCAAATGGTATTTAAACGTGTGATACTTCGTCACGGTACCACGGTATTATTAAGACTTGACACTAGTATAAAAAAAATACGTTTAATGTACGTAATTTTACGTCCAATAAAAAAAAATATTAAGAGGGATGGTTGGAGAGCGCGGAGAGATGCCTTTGCCCAGCTTTGGGAGGGACATTGAGGGTTGATAAAATATTATGATGATAATTAATTACACTTTGTTTTGCAGATGGTTTGAACCTATCAACATACATGATTTTAATACAGATTTGAATCTAACTCAACATATAAAAAGCATTTCAAGTGATAAATATCAAAGTATTTTCATTAATACTCGTATTATCATTTATTAACTTTTTGTTGTTATTTGTATTTATTATGTTTTTTTATTATTGTTCGTTAACCTTTGAAGTACAAAATCTTATCTTGTAGAACAGTTTAGGTAGTATATTTTCCGTACATTTATTTCCAAGAAACTGTATTCTAATAACATTAGTTGTTTCTGTTAACACTCCTACTTTTTAGTGTGAAAAAATAGGGGTCATACAGGGTACAGTTTTAGCATTTTGAATTGGCTATAAACTCTTAAAATTTTGAAGTAGGTACAAATTCTCAACTTCTAGAACACGTTCGTACATTTTTCGTAAATTTATTTCCAGAAAACCGTATCCAGATACCTTTCGTGGTTTCGTTAACACAGCGTGGTACCGCGGGGAAAGATGCGGTACCACAACAACGTACAATTACGTACATTAAACGTATTTTTTTTCATACTAGTGTCAAGTATAATTACATCGTGGTACTGCGATGAAGTATCACACATTTAAACCTCAACACCGGCAATTGTTTCGTAGTCGTATTGAATTAATCAATGGATGAACATTAATGAATGTTCACCTTAATTTTAGAAACAACAGAATCTTTAAAAATCAAAATATTAAAGCGGTCATATCGCTTAGAAGCGTAAGAAGCGATCTCTTCCAGACCCTTAATTACTGTTTGAGTGTGTTCCCTAATTTTCTAGATTTTTTATTAACTTGTATTTTCGTAGTCAGGAACTTCAGATTTTGGAGCGGTAGAATTCGAAGGACTCTTACAATAGTCACTCTCTATGTCCTTCTGAAGGTGACTGCAAGTAGTGAAATTGTTTCTATATTTGGGTTGGATTGTACTAGGCTTAGGGTGTAAGGGGATCTAACTCCCATCTTCGGAACCTAAGCCAACCTGACCTGAACGTGGTCCCATTCTCATTAAAAAATAGGGCTCTGGCAGCCGGCTGATTGCGGTATAGCGCAGCATAACACCGGCACAGCTAAATCCCCTGGTCGCCGACGGCAGCAGCGTCGGTCGGCGGCGACAAGTGGTGGCCTGCGATCCCCAACCCGCATGCCCAGCGTGGGGATTATGGGCATATTCCCCTTTTTTAGGGGAGGGCTATGTCTAGCTGGGACTAATACAGCCTGGAGTGGAGTGGAGTGGTACTACGATTGGGCAAACAGTTTGCTGAGCCTAACTTTAGACATATTGTATATTATATTTATATTAGTTTAAATATAATAGTTTTTTTATATAAGTGAGCCGTGGTGCCCTAGTGGGATGTACCCCGACTTAAAATCTAGAGGTCGTGGGTTCGAGTCCCAGCCGTGCACCAATGGATTTTTCGTTTCGAAAAATTTATGTGCGCATTACCACGAGCTCGAAACGGTGAGGAAAACATCGTGAGGAAACCGGCATGCCCTCGAACTAAAAAGTTCGAAAGGTATGTGCTAGGTTAGTGTTCCAATAAAAAGCGGCGATGGGCTTGCAACATGCCACGTGGAATGCTAGCTAGCTTTTGAGTTTGAGTTTGAGTTTGACTACCCCCTTTATGGTATCCTCAATAGATTTGCTTACTGAGCTATATCTGAAGATATCCATAATCGGGAAAAAGTCGTGAAGATGTGATTTTTATTATATTATACATTATATCGTTGCAGTGCATACTGTACTCATTATATAGACATAAGACATATATAGACATAAGTTTAAGTATTTTATGAAGTTCACATTTACCTGAATTAATTTTAACAATATTGTTTTCAGCTGTTGGGTGCGGCATGCGTGGGCGTCGTGGCCTACTACATCGACAGGGGAGGATATTATTACGTACAAAGGCCCGAACTGTTCTTCCTATTGGTGGCTACGACCTTCCTAATAGGCACATTCTGTATATTACTGGCGTGTTTGGTATCGATGTCGACTGCTTCAATTATGTCAAAAACTGTTTATGTAAGTAGTGATTATGTCAAACTTTAGTAAGTGTCATTGCCAAAACAATTATTAATTGGCAGTGTTAATATGCATTGAGACTGATTTGAATTGAGATAAAGTCAGAACTGAGCTATAAAATGCAATATTCCACCATTCCGATTTATTCACCATTCATTTTATTAATTTTTTCGTAAACACAAACTGCACCTTAACCTAATTGCACACAAATAATAAAAAAAAGTCAAAACTTATACATAAAGAATAAATTAGGTAGATATACAAATGATATGTCTATATTAAGTATATATAATATATTATATGCCTATATTATTCTGATTTCCCCAGCACTCACCATATGCCTACCAAGGATGATGAATGATGATTCTGGCAAAACCTCTCAAACATTAAGAGGTTTACCTATTTTTGCTATCTTGCTTGTGGTTTAGTTACGTTAAAACGATACCTTTATTTTAATCTAATTCAAATTAAACTACTAACGATACGATAAGAAAAGTTGTTAATAGACATGGCCTACGTATACCAACATAAATCTAACGGTTAATAGATAAAAACTGTTGTCAAAAACTATTTTTTAAGCATGTTGTTAAGCCTCACCAACTTTGCGATGCCTGAAGGATTTAGATAAGTCCTGTACCTTTAATAACTTGTCCTAAGCGTCTTAACACACTATGCCGAAAATTACGCGACCTAAGTTCCGCAGCTGATTTTGAAAAGTTCGGCTGTATGCCATAACGCAAAGTAATTTCAGCATAATGTGTCATCTGTAATTCAAATAGCATTGCAGGCGTAATCATGCCGAACTAACGTCGCGTAATTTCGGCTATAGTGTGTGTCTAGACACTAAGCGCTATATTTCACCGGGACACCATGGCATCGCAACCAGTCGCCGGCTACCAACAAAATGTATGATGGTGTCCGTTTGGTGAATTTTCAAGATTGTGGGAGGCGAGGCAAGTTCGGGCACGTTATGCCAGAATTCAGATTCTAAATTACATCTTTGAAATATAGGCATTCCGGCTGTCTGAGACAAGCCTAAGCGATGGCTAGGCCTAAAAAAGTTTAAGTGTGCTGGTACTTATTAAGTATTTTTTCACAGGAGGTGATATATCATGGATTTGCATTTATATTCTACCTTTGCGCGGGGCTCACACTGATCATAGAGGTCAATCACAGGAGTAGAAGCTCTAGCAAAGAGTACGAGGCTTATTTTGCAGCTTCTGTAAGTATCCCAAAATAATTGTTTTTTTTTTTTTTTTTTTTTTTTTTTATACTACTAAGTTAGCAAACAAGCATACGGTCCTCCTGATGGTAAGCGGTTCCCGTAGCCTATGGACGCCTGTAACATCAAGAGGTATTACATGCGCGTTGCTGAACCTTTTAAGAATTTTAAAACGCCCTTTTTGAAACGCTGCATATTGTAGTCTCTGGGGAAAACCTCGGCAGGGAGACCATTCCACAGCTTGATTGTTCGCGGGAGGAAATTCCTCTGGAACCTCGCAGTGCGGGAAGATAAAGGTGGCAATGTATGTGGATGATATCTCAGCCGATGTCGAGCGGTGCGATGATAAAAAGAAGCAGCAGGCACCGTCTCAAACAATTCTCCGGAACACTCTCCATTATACAAGCGGTAGAACACACACAGGGAGGAGAAGTCTCTCCTAAAACTTAAAGGTTCAATACCGCTTGTGAGTATGGGATCGTCGACAAGCCTCGTAGCTCTTTTTTGAATCGAGTCAAACGGCTTAAGCTGGTACTCGGGTGCTCCTGCCCAAAGGTGACAGCAATACTCCATGTGGGGCCGGACTTGCGACTTATAAAGAAGCAGCCTTTGCACCGGACTGAAATAAAGCTTTGCCCTGTTCAGCACACCGAGCTTTTTTGATGCCAACTTTGCCTTGTTCTCTAGGTGACTACAGAACTGGACGTCGCTAGAGATGTCCATACCTAAGATCCCAATACTCTTGCTAATGGACAGAGGTGTATTGTTGAATTGCGGAGCTACAGAAAAACGGGTTTTCTTGGCAGTGAACGCGCAAACCTGTGTCTTTGTGGGGTTGGACTGAACCAGGTTAAGATCTCCCCAGTCCGAAACTCGGCTTAATATTCCCTCTATTTCAGACACAAGTTGACTACGGCTTTCCTCTATGGCTGTACGAGGGATATTAGAACGGCCCGTGTAGAATGAGTTACCTGTGCTATCGTCTGCATAACAATGAATACCATCAATAGATAGCATATCATTAATATGCAGCAAAAATAGCGTCGGAGACAACACGGAACCTTGTGGGACACCGGCATTGATGTCCAAGCAATCAGACCGGTGCCAGACCCGATCAAAGGCCTTTGCTACATCTATTGATTTAAACATAATAAAAATGGAGAAGTTTGTTTCGACTGTCAACTAAATATATTTGAGTGAAATTAATCAAAAATCCTAAGGCTTTGTTAAGTTGGTATTGCCAAGGTCTGCAGTTAAAATGTTAAGGGTTTTTTGTTTGAACTAACTGTAGTATCAATTAGTTGTTTTTTGGTCTTAAGAATCCCGCGACCCTTACTCGCAACTTCGATCCGAGGCGCGTGCAAAAATCGCTCATGGATACATGACTGCTCGCTATCTCTGTTTAGCTGATAGATGATTTAGCCGTGCAAGCGCGATAGCTTCTTTACTTAGAAATTTTTATTTTGTAACTAGATAATATAAGCTATGTTCCTTAACAAACGAGACGTAAGATATTGTTGTTTTTGATACGAAACAAAGAGGAAGAAAAGTGGTAAATTTTGGCATAAAAATGTGCAATATGCTTTTATTTCATTTAAGGTAAGTAGGTATTTCAAAAAAACTATTCAGAAACTAAGATCGGAGGCCCCATAACCTCACGTCAACGTCATTATTAAAACCAAAGTGATGAGAGATTGGTGTAAATATAGTGGAAACTCTAAAGCATAACACCAAATACTAAAATATGGTCAACAGTAAGGCTATCGCGACTATTTCTATCTGACGTATTCTAAGCGTAACGATACATTTTGGCCAATGACAAAGCGTTATTTTTGAATCTTCGCTTTCCCATTTGTAATATTTTTACATTAACGCAACGAATACTTTTTCTGTGACCTTTTTGCTAGTCTTCTTGATCGAGCCTCTAATGGCCCTAATGTTCACTCTGAATATAAATAGGCTAGACGACTGTATAAAATATTTTCAACATTTCAGATCATGGGACTGGTTTTGGCTGGGCTTTACTTGTTGAGCACTTTCCTCGCAAATCGTCAGTACCGTGGCATTTACTGAGGATACAACCATCGACCTAACGACAAATGAAATTATTTTACATATTAAAGATATTGTGTTTGCGTTTAAAAAAAACACTGCCTACGCTTTACGAGTCTTGTCATAATTTAATGTTACGTTGTTAACAGCCTGTCCAGATGGAGTGATTCTCGCGCGAATCGAGTCGCACGTAGCCAATCAAGCTTGCGAAATTTCATGTGGAATCAGCGTCCATATGATTGGCTTTGCGCGACTCAACTCGTGCGTTTTGCGTTTCCATTGAGGCGTAGCTGAGCGGAGTTGTGTTAAATGAACATATTAAATGCGCTTCAAACTATTGAACAATTTTCCACATCTCCGCTCCGCTCCAAGCGAACAGCACCCTTTGGACAAGCTCTAATCTGAATTTCTTTGAAACATGAATTTTATTTGTAAGTAAGTATCACTAGCTTGAACGGAAGTATGTATTTAATAACTACGCATAAATATTTTATTTTCAGATAACATAATTTATTTTAGATTGCTATTTTTATAATGTTCATTCAGATTACTTTTATCTTATAAGTTAAGTAGAATAAGTTACAATTTTCAATAGATATGTTTCAAGGTACCTGCGTACTACAAAACAGCAAGGCTCATGTCGCATCGTGGAAATTTGCGTTGCGTCGCCTCAGGTAGAAGAACTCCTATTGATAAAATTTCGGCGCCCTACCGATGCGTAAAATTTTAGTATGACGTCATTTTTGTAATGCGATGTCACAACATAGCGTAGTTGTTTCGAACTTAGGTACTCTACTGCAAAACGGTCCATCGTATTTTTACCGAATCAATGGATAAATTATATCAGATAAAAGATAATACTTACGCGTATTTTCAGATTTGCTATTTTTACAATGTTCATTCAAATTAATTTTATAACATAGGTAATAGAGTAAGATAAAGTTTTCATAGATTTTGTTTCAAGGTACCACATAACAGAAAAACCTGCGAGGCCTCGATACTACGTTACGATGACGAATCTCAAAAATCTATAAATTTCTGCGTCATGTCGATGCGTTGAATTTAAGTGTGATGTCATGCGACATCGCAACGCAGTGTTGTGGCCTCGCCCTTATGTAAGTACCTACTGTAAAAACGGTCCATCGTACTTTTCCGGATTCAGTAGATCAATTAGATTAGATAAATGATAATGATAACTTAAGGTACCATTATGTAGACTATGTATGTAATGTGACTCAACCAAACTTTAGCCTGAAGGCTGTTGGTAAATCATTTTCCTTGATATTTTATAAAACCGTTAATTTATATCAAGTCGTATATAATTTTGTATTTTATTTATTTTTAACCCCTGAATTGGACAAGTTGGTTAATTTATTTAAACACTAGACATTATACATTATACACTAGCACGTTGGCTGCTGGCCTCGCACATGACGCTCCGCGCCATGCACGAGGAGGAGGACGACGTGCAAAATCACATTTGTGTTTTCAGCACTCAAAGCGTTAAGGCCTGTTTTTTTATGCCTGTCAGGCCAAAGACACATACAGTATCCGTGGTTAAGCCTTAACTTCGAAACCATCGATATAATATTATAAGTATTATACTGTACCAATGCTCCGATTTTGATGCTGTTTTTTGCCATTTTCAAACTCGGCTGCATAATTCAAAATCGAATGTTAACATAAGTGTATATTTTATAGTGTGAACATGTCCAGCATTATTTATATGATCTAGCTTATTATTTATTTAGATGATTACTTACTTAAGATATAAGATAATTTTATATAAAATCGTGTAAAATATTAAATGGTTTTAATGTTGTACTAAAATTAACTCGTTGAGTCTAAAAATGAGTATACGTACATTGCTTTCAATGTGCGATGTATATTATCTAACATTTTAAAATTATTGACTTGTTTAGGTCTTATAATTATCTCGTCCCGATTTTTCAATCTTGAATATCACCGGTTTTCGATTTTGATTTTAAATATTTTGAAATAATCCTACCAACTAATGGGTGCGCCACACACGTTACGAGAAGTCGTTATGATTGCACTGTACCGTTTAAATTGCACCGATTTAATGAAAACTCAGTTTGAGTACATACATACATTTGGAGGGAACAAGGGAACAACCTTTTCACACCAAAACTACAGATATAGTTATAGTACATTACTGCAGCGGCCAGCAAAAGAGGCATTGATGGACGAACGTGTAACATACGTGAGTCCATCAAAGCCTTGTTGTGGCCAAGGCTTGTATAGTACTTGTATAGTTTTCTGAAATTAAAACTAAGTAATTCCTTTGCAGAAATCGTATCATTTTCAAAAAAACACCTTCCTATTTGCAAGCCAATTCGAAATTTAAATAGTCTTTGATAAGTTACCTCATGGTTGCCATGTTTCTGAGTAAAAGATCGTTCCATTTTTAAATTACAAGACACATAGACAGAGTTTACTGGTTTACATAGTAATTTATTTGGCCGCTAAACACGACAGATTGGATTTTCATAGAATTATTGCCGGTCGCTGCACTATGCATTTGGCCAGTAGAACAATTTCGATTTATCTCGAAGAAGGATGTCAGAATAATGCTCAATTTCCAACCATGTTTGAAAAAAAAAAAAATTGTAGTTCTAGCTCAGGAATTAACATCAGGTTACTTTTTATCCGGTTACCACGCGAGCAAAGCAGAGAGCGGAAAGGTAATTTGAAAATAGAATGTGTAATTTTGTTCATTTTTCAAATATCAATAGATTTGATAACATTAGGCCTTTGCCCTTCAGTGGGACAATTCAGGCTCGTAATAATAATAATACTGTATCTAATGTAATTAAATCTTGAGGAAGTTACTCACAAAAAAAATACTTATTTAGTTTTTCTTAGTACATTGATGATTGCACCTTTGATGTATGACGAGGAAACTACGTAGAGGTATCGCTTTCTGTGGAATCGTATGAGCCTAACCATCATAATAATATTCTTAGTTATAGAAGCGCACTACAAAAACGGTCACCCATCCAAGTCACAATTTGGATGGGTGACCGTTGTGATTGGCGTTTGAATCTGAGCGCTTCCGTGCTTTAGAAAGGCACGTTAAGATGTTGGCCCCGACTTTTTCAGTCGCTGAGCCATGCTGGAGGCCCTCGGGCGGCCTAAAAACTCCGACACTGGAGTTGGCTACTAACTTGTACGAAGATGATGATGATGAGTTATCACATCGATGATTTCATTGAGGAATACGCGAGGTTATTAGCGAGTACGCGGTCCTTGATGAAGGAAATATTTGAGCATCCTTAACAGAAGGCAAATTTATCTTTTAAAAGTAGCAAAACACCGTTTTGAGGTTGAGTCAACGTGAGGAATTTACGAGGTGTCAAATACAATGGGCGTTGGGCGGAGGTGACACAAGGGCGCGGCGCCGCCACTTCTTTGATATAATATTGAATCGGCGGGGCGCGAGCCGGGCGCGAGCGGGGCGCGGGAGGGCCGTGGGCGAGGCGCTGGTGCCGTTTATTCGCCGTCGCGTCGGCACACTCGCAGCAAGTAGTGGCATGACGGACAACATTAGAATGCCCCAAATGCATCCAATGTACGTATTTGCCCGCCTTTCCTTTCGCGCCTGTTCTGTTCTGCACTGGTGGCTGGCGCGCCGCGCCCGCACCTCACCTCCGCCCGACGCCTCTAAGGTACAGGCCTCACTTGTCTGACCTGGCGCGGGCATGGCACGGGCGCTTTCCTATTCCATTCAAATTTAATACAAAATTCATGGAAATAAAGCACAATTTAGCTCGGACAACTTCGCGTCATAAGCACGTCCGATCAACGACATACCGTGTGTCCTAAATTGTGCTTTATTTCCATGCATTTTGTATGAAATTTGAATGGAATAAGAAACCGCCAGTGCCTTGTCTGCGTCCGACGAGGTCACATTCATCGGGCACGGACATGGCGCAGACATGGCACAGGCGGTTTCCTATTCCATTCAAATTTCATACAAAATGCATTGAAATAAAGCACAATTTAGGACACACGGTATGTCGTTGATCGGACGTATGACGCGCCATTTCGGCGCCCGCGCCCGATCGCCGCCAGATGGGCGTCAGATGGCCGCCATTTCGTAGTATGTACTTGCTTGCGACATACGTCTGTTAGTGATGTAAAAATGCGTGACGAATGACGATATCGAATTTAATATTGAATTTTTTGAATTGATTGTAAAATATGCAACGCTTTATGATCATTGTCGTCCCATTATTGTAACTGAAATGTTCAAGATAAATTGTGGCTGGAAATCGGAAAGAGATTAAACTAAACCGGTATTAAGATTTTTTTATGTAATACCCATGGTAATACTAGCTGATCCTTGTGCAAATTCGTTTGCGCGTATTTTCTTCAACTGTATCAGGGCCCGATTTGGTAACCCGATGAAGAGGTTTTCGGCAGGGTTTTTCCAAAAGTTTAGTTAACCCTCTCCGTATGGTTTACACTATTATTTGATAGGTTAAACAATTCAAAACCCTTTTGATTAGGTTATCTGATCATGAGGGTTATCAATAGCATTGGGTTTTGGTATTATTCCAAAACCCATTCCTTAGGGTTACCCTTTTTATCATTGTAACACGGGTTATAAGTGGGTTATAGGAGATAATGGAGAAAATAATTTCGGTCAAAAGATTAAAAATAATTGCGGTAATTGTGTTCTAAGCATTAAGGGTGGAAATGCAGACTACTAATAGTTTATTTTACGCAATTATAATTATATTATAATAAAATTGGAATAAATTTTCAATGACAGCTGTCAAACTTAAATCGACCATATCTCGAGAACTACTTATCATAGACTTGCCTTTACTAGCTCAAATGATTGCTATTGACATGAACTTAATTTTCGATGACAGCTGTCAAACTTAAATCGACCATATCTCGAGAACTACTCATCTTAGACTTGCCTTTACTAGCTCAAATGATAGCTATTGACAAGACCTTAATTTTCGATGACAGCTGTCAAACTTAAATCAACCATATCTCGATAACTACTTATCTTAGACTTGCCTTTAGTAGCTCAAATGATAGCTATTGACAAGACCTTAATTTTCAATGACAGCTGTCAAACTTAAATCGACCATATCTCGAGAACTACTCATCCTAGACTTGCTTTTACTAGCTCAAATGATTGCTATTGACATGAACTTAATTTTCGATGACAGCTGTCAAACTTAAATCGACCATATCTCGAGAACTACTAATCTTAGACTTGCTTTTACTAGCTCAAATGATAGCTATTGACAAGACCTTAATTTTCGATGACAGCTGTCAAACTTAAATCGACCATATCTCGAGAACTACTCATCTTAGACTTGCCTTTACTAGCTCAAATGATAGCTATTGACAAGACCTTAATTTTCGATGACAGCTGTCAAACTTAAATCGACCATATCTCGAGAACTACTCATCCTAGACTTGCTTTTACTAGCTCAAATGATTGCTATTGACATGAACTTAATTTTCGATGACAGCTGTCAAACTTAAATCGACCATATCTCGAGAACTACTCATCCTTTACTTGCCGTTACTAGCTTACATGATAGCTATTGTTAAGATCTTAATTTTCGATGACAGTTTTTAGTTTGACAGCTGTCATCGAAAATTAAGATTTTATTAGTAGCTATCATTTGAGCTAGTAACGGCAAGTCTAGGATGAGTAGTTCCTGAGATATAACCATTTATAGATGAATTTGTAGAATGAGTTTCGAGTGGAGCTTTGAGTTGAGTTTTGAGTTTGAGTTTTAGAGTGACAGTGACAGTGACAATCAAAAATTATTATTCAAAATAGTTTAGAGGTCATATTTTTCTTTTTAACACGTTGACTGCGGGTCTCGGACATAACGCTTTACAAAATACTCATTATGTGTACTGTCGGCTTTGCCTAATAAATACAATAAAAATAAAAAATAACGCTACGCAGAGTACTCTGCGATGATGCCCTATGAAAACTGACTGAAACACATTTTTTTCTTTTTAACATGTTGGCTGCGGGCCTCAGTCATGACATAACTGATGAGTCATCAGTGATGACTTATGAAAACTGAAACACCATTTTTTTTCTTTTTAATATGTTGACTGCGGGTCTCGTATATGATAACGCATACTCTGCGATGATGACCAATGAAAACTGACTGAAACACAGCACTTTCCTTATGTTTTCAAAACTTTTCTTTAATGCAGTGACGCTCTTCCTTCAACCAAATAAAGCGATCCGAACTTATACCTAATGATTGACGACATAAATCAAGAGTCAAAATCTAAATTCCCCCACCCAGTGTCAGGCGTAATGATAACCATTGTGTAACATTCAAAAAAACCTATCAAGAGGTAACTCCATTCATTCGTTTAACCTCATAAGAGGTTAACCCTATCGACTGAAAACCAAAAGGAACGGGTTACACTTTCGCTTGTGTTAGGAGGAGAATACCCAAACGAAAGGGTAATCCCGTCAACTGTATAACCCAATGAAGGGGTTTCACTTTCGAAGCAACTAACTCGAAATCGGGGTTGTACGGGCCCTGATCTGTATATTTATTAATTGTATGCACGAGAGCAAGAGCATCTTCGTCTTCTGAGGATGACATGCTGACACATCGATACCGGACAACAGACTGCACTACACTTGTGCCTCTGTCACGTCATTTCTGCGTCTTGTCCGAGCCATGTCCGCGCCATGCCCGTGCCATGTCCTCGCCACGTCCGTGCCACGTCCGCGCCATGTCCGCGCCATGTCCTTGCCCGATATGTGTGACCTGGGCCTTATATTTGTACCGCACCTTAGTGATTCTATCAAAATACTAGATTTATTCATTCATTTGGTACCAAATTGCTGCAATCGCTTTTCTATATAATACGAATTGCTTTTGGAATTAATTTTAAATGTCAAAATGAAGCAAGTCTTGTATCACGTGACTTAGCTAATAAGGTGGATGGTTAAATGGATTAGGCTTGCCCAGCATCTTAAGTAGGTACCTACTATACTCTAAGTCTAGTTCTCCCTATCTCCAGGGAAGACATGGTCAATTCGTGTGGAGCTGACTAAATCGCGGGTTTCCTCACGATGTTTTCCTTAGCTGTTTTAGCATGCAATTGTATTTTTTTCAAAAAATCCATCAGTGCATGGCCGAGATTCGAACCCACGACGGCTGGATCAAATGTAGGGGTATGTACACACCACTGCTTCTTAGTCCTAAGCCATGACTTTCGGATCGGAAGTCAAAATTAAAATCAAAGTAAGTGTAATCAAAGGGCTGTTTCTAACAAATTTCGATACCTCAGCATGATCTCATCATCATCATCATCATCATCATCATCAGCCTATAGCAGTCTACTGCTGGACATAGGCCTCCCCCTAATGAGCGCCATTGCGCCCTGTCCTGAGCTCGACGCATCCAGCTTCTACCAGCAGCCTTTCACAGATCGTCACCCCACCTGGCCGGAGGGCGTCCTACACTACGTTTGCCGAGCCGCGGTCACCACTCAAGAACTCGTTTACCCCAACGGTTATCGGTTCTTCAGCAGATATGGCCAGCCCACTGCCACTTCAGCTTGCTAATTCTCTGATCTATGTCGTCAACTTTAGTTCTATGTCGGATAAACTCGTTGCGGATTTTATCCTTCAGAGAGACCCCGAGCATAGCTCGTTCCATAGCTCGCTGAGCGACTTTAAACTGGTGGACCAGCCGTACTGTGAGAGTCCACGTTTCTGATCTCATAAAGTTATTTAATTCAATTTGTTTCATGGGAGTTCTACAAGAATAGCACGAGACATAAAGCATTTGGTAGAACGATCACTCTCCTTTTTGGACTGAGGAATCAGGTCAATGAGTGTGTAAACAATTATTACTAAGAATAGAAATTAACCCTCCGCTTTGTGTGTTCTATTTTTGAGATGCGCCGGCGCACGTCCTGTAGCATACCGGCACGCGACTGTTCAAAATAATCCTAACTTCAGCTGAAGCAGACATAAACATAGCTTAGAAAAATATTCGTACGGAAATTACAATTTAAAACACAATAATAGGGCAGGGTTCGCTGAACTTTTACTCAATGAGCGTACGCCAAACTTCTAAAAATATTTTGTTGACTAACACTGACCGCGTAAATGTGAATTTGAACTCCAGCTTCCTGTGATACATAGTTGAAGTGCGTGTCTCCTTGGACACTAGCCTAGGGGAAGTAAAACACTGGTTTTGAAGGTTTACATAAGTGAGAGTGCCGGTAAAGTGCTATGAGTCGAGGGCCAACCATCGTCCGCGTGCACCCAGGAGGGCATAAAGGTGCCGGGGTTAAGTGCTGCTGTTGCCGATGCTGCGAGTGCATAAATTTCGGATACCTTACTTCTCAACATGGACTTATCAAATTGGCTCAAGCTGTAAGTTTTAACAATATCTACATTGGCATGTCAACCGGAAATGCACTAAAGGCTCCTCGACACACAGTGCCGGCGGCAAAACCGGCGGGTTTTTACCGTGCGGGTAGCTTTTCTTGGTCCACGGTGCCGCCGGCAGCGGCAGGGTCGGCTTGGCCGATGGCTTGCCCAGCGGTACTGCCGTCAGTACTATGTGTAGGAGCCATAAGGATCATCAAAAAACAACAACACCAACACCAGCCTATATCAGTGCAATGCTGGACATAGGCCTCCTCTAAATAAGGATATGCCCATAATCCCCACCCTGGGCATTGAGGTTGGGGATCGCAGTGTACAGCTTCTCGAATCACTGATGCTGCTGCCCGTGTCGGCGGTCAGGGAATTTAGCTGTGCCGATGTTAGTCGGCGCTATGCCGCAACCGAACGGCCATCAGATCTCCATTTATTAGTTCGCGGGGTGCACCACGGATAGGTGAAGTTGGCTTGAGGCTCCGTAGGTGTCGGAACCCTTAACCCACACTGACACCCTTACCTTACACCTTAACTTACCCATCATCCATTGGTAATTATAATTAGGTAACTTTCATTTTGTTTTGTTTAAGAAATAAGTTTATATATCTGTCAATAGATGCTGGGTGGTATGTGCCAGAGCCTACTGGTGAAGTATGGAATGTCGGAAGCTAGCAGTATGGGATCTGCATTCCACGGGTTCCTGACCACAGCCTCAGCCTGCCTCCTCACGACCGCGCTCCTGATCGCCTGCTACGTTCTCTCCTCCAAGACGCAACAGCTCATACGGCAATCCATATTTGTGAGATTATTTTATTTTTTAGATTTTATAAAAAAAAAATACTTAGTCTAAATACGGAGAAGATTGTTTGATAAATAAGAAAAGCTGATATAGGTACGTACCTACATCAATATAATACTTATTGATGTACGTAATTTGAAATGTGAATAACTTTAGTGAGCACAGCCACAGGACAGGTAAGTAAAAGTGTATAGGTACCTAAATTATGAGTTTTCAAATTACTTTTAGAGATCCTAATACATATACATTTTCGATTATTTATAAAGATTGAAACGTAAGAAGTGTGATTTTATGATAAGCGCGACAAATGTTTCCAGTCGTTGAAACTATAAGTATTGATTCTGGATCTTACGTTGGCTTACTTAGCTCTAGGTTTGTGAACCATGAATGTGAAGATAGATCAATGTCCGCAAATAACAAATTTAAGTATAATAAAATTAAGTATATAATAATAAAATTAAGTAAGTAGATCTTCCACGCAGAAAATGACAAGCGTGACAAACTATACTTACCTACCTCTTCAAAAAAGACTGAAAAACTATAGCGCAGGATCGAAGTAGCTGGAAAAAATGACAGAGAAAGAATGGGGATGGAATAAATTGGATTGTTCAAGCTGAAAACAACCATAAAAACAATATTTTTTAGAGGTATCAGGAGGTAAACTTCAATTGGATTGTTCAAACTGAAAACAACCATAAAAACAATAACTTTTAGAGGTATCAGGAGGTAAACTTTGTTATGCTAAGGAAACCTAGTTTGGCTGGAGTACTATTTTATAGATATTTATGGCTTTACAATGTAATCTATACGATACTCTCAGATAAAGACTAATGCGTCTTTCTTATACACCTTGCCCTAAGTGGTTTAACTATGTCACGTTCATTGCTTCATTGTTTAGTATAATCGCACACTTGAAACAATAATTATTGTCATTGAGCTACAATGAAGAAGTAGGAATGTTCAATACCACAATATAAATTATAGTAGATATTGCAACAATATGTATAGTTACAGTTTGCTGCAATGTTTTTGACCTTTTGTTACCTTTACGCACTATACTCGGATATAGGTATAATGAAGTACCTAACAGTCAACGCTAAAACGTTCCCAAATCCCCGAATTAAGAAGTTATATTTTTCGAACGAAATTTGAGTGACTTGCATCCCTGTTCCAGTTCGTTGAAATAATCAGGACGTATTTCCCTTTAGAATGTAGGATGAATCACCACTCATTGATGTCGGCATTTGTATCAGTTAGCATGCGATCATTATTCTAAAGTAAGTAGTTACCTTAGGATCATCTAACTGACTTACCAATGTGCCTTGTTAAGAAATATTGTCATGTTTTCACCTGAAATACAAGCTTTCGCCTGCGCCTGCGGCTCAACTCGCTAGGTACCATTTATTGATTATTGTCATAATGTATGATTGAGATGTTGTTAAATCAGAAATGTTGCTAGACCTTATGTGGTCTAGCCATACAGTTTTGATAGTTCACGCTAAATGTCTAGTCTAGTGTAATATTGTTAATCCTGGACGTAAGCTATTTCCATCGCAACATCTGAATCTAATGGGTAACGAAGGTTCGTAAGTTCGAAGGAACGTAAGCTATAAAACATAACTATACTAAACTATGAGAACCTCATAAACCATAAAAGCGTCACCACACGGTAGTGTGCCGAGAATGCTGGTTATACATTGGTATATTAAAACTACTAAAATCGTGTGCACGATAGTTGATAATGGCAACGGCATGATGACTTAAGTAAATAAATGGTAAATCCTCAATTATCACGAAGTTCTAGTGGCAAATTTTATAGCTTTGTTAATCATGCATTTCTATTTTTCATCTATTCCAGGAATGCCTGTTCAACGCTGTGGCATGTTTCTTATACCTGTCAGCGTCTTCATACATGGGTGTGGCAGTGAACATATACCTTTACCCAAGGTACGCTTTGGTCAACATGTACGCTGCATATCCGGCCATGACGGCAGTCTATGTGAGTAGAATTTAAATTCAGACCTTAATACTTAACTAACGATCACATATTGACATTTTATCTCATATAGGTAAACACCAACAAAGCAAGTTGCCGTATTTGACGGTACCTAGTTTATGTGAGTTATTAAAAATTTTAAGAAAGTGTTTTTATAAATTGAAGCACGCCTACCACCATCTTACAACAAACCACAGGTTTGGCTGGTAGACGATGCTCCTCCCTTTGTCACATTTATTGTGCATAAAGTATTGTATATAAATAAATAAAAGCACAAGTAATAAGGGCCGTAAATTTATTTATACGTCGCTGCAGGAGAGATACTGTAGCAATACTGAAATACTTGACAATACGATTACAAATAGAATCAAAATTATTCATTATCTTTACCTAAGTAAGGTATAATAACAAGGCCATTATTCTTACGGAAGCTATTGCTAATAAAGTTCAAAACTGTGGTCCAGAATCGAACCAAATCGCGACTCTTCATTTTATCCACCCGAATATGTTTATTATTTTTTGGTATGTGGTTTAAAAATTGTTGATGTATTTTTCTTTTCTTTTTCAGTATGTTGGAGTGATCCTTGGAATACTACACGGTGTTGACGCATATTTAGCTTATAAGTTTTTCAAAAATCCAAGGATGTATTAACGAACTATTTAATATGTAGTTATTGATAGTCAACTCTAGCTAAAGAACAAGGTTTTAAAGCTTATTATTTGAATTTGATTCGCATTTATTATAATACTTATTCTTGTCTGCCATAACATTGTCATATGTGTATTTTTGTATTAAACCATTGAACGGCAATGTGTATTTTGATGCGGGAGCTCCGTACCTGGTACGACTCATCTTGTAGTAACTGTTAATCCATCTATGGCATGGTCATGTTCAACAATGTTGACTCAACACTAACCCAGGCATGCTAACGGTATTAAGGACTACTTTTTTTTACAACTAGTCGGACAACCTGCAGGATCTGCATATAGGTGGCCAAAGGACTGAATTGATACCAGATAAACTGGTTATAGGTAACTATTTCTTATAACGGTCGTCGAATTTCTGGGTTAGAAAAGATACCTTTGGAAAATACAGTAATATTACCAATATACCTATAATATGGAAAGGATAATCGTAAAATAGAAGGCAAAAGGCCGAGAGGGAGGAGCCCGAAACGCTGGTCTGACCAGGTTTCGGAACAGCTGGAAACTCCAGTTAACGTCGCACTCCGCCAAGCCGAAGACCGTGGCAGGTGGAGGAAAACCATCAACAGTGTTCTCGCACGGAATCACGATCCTCAACTATGGGGGAACGATTAAGGAGGGAGGGGGAATATTACCTATAAATGCGTAATATCCCACTCAACTCCGTAACGAATGAACGGATTTGGATGAAAATTGGAAAATATATACCTACCTTGGTAGGTTTGTGTGCCAAGTTTGTGACCAGGATTAATTTAATTTAATTGGATTTAAGTCTCATATTTATCCACGTACCACGCTAGCGAAGCTGCGGGCAGAAGCTGCTAGTGGTAAATACTTGTCTACCTGGCTAACAGATAGTCTAGAGATAATAATTTTAATTTAGAGATAACCTTTGTAGCTTTTTTTATCTAACTATCTTGGAGACAGTTTGCAGCTATAAAATATAATTTAGGGAGGTCAATTTTTCAAATAGCAAAATGAAGATTGTAGGAGTACGTGTACATTAGCACGAGTTCGTATTCAGTTTAGTAATGACTCAGAAGCAAAGGACTTTACTCATGATTTGGCATGACGAGTAGATAAGGTACCATACATGGAAACATTTTGTGGTGATGACAGATTACCTATCAGGATTCCTTCGTTTACCTATCCAGTTCCTTGAAGAATCATTTCCTAAGTAATTCCGCTATCATAGGCTCTAAATGTTAATATTGACACCGATTACACCGATAAGATCCTGCCTTATCGCTATAGTTAGGCACAACCTCATTTTCCTATCTTAAAGGATGTTTTAATCTTGTAAAATGCCATTAAATGTTGCAGCATTGCAACATGAGTTTACTTCCACGGTATCAGAGTACATTTTAGAAAACGTTGAAAGATTAAACAGCTTTAGCAACAGTCGAGTATGCCAGTTGGTTGCGCAAACAACCTCCACTGGAAGTGTTTCGTTATCACGTGATCGAAAGTACAGGTAGGGTAAGTAGGTACCCAGGCATTGAAGAATGTCTACTGACGAATCATAGTGAAATTCAATCAAACATAGAAAATTGACAACATGCATGGTTCATTTCTTCAAAAAGGTAAGCAAGTTTTTATGAACTCTTAATCACAATGATTTCTGTGTACGCAATTAAATCGATATTCTAGTAAGTTATCGATAGCTTATCTGTATGACGAACGTGTTTGTCTGTTCGTAAATGCCGCGCGCCGCCGCCCCCTTTTTTATCTGCAACGTAAAGTTCCAGTTTTTATGGGATCAGAGTGGGACTGATTTTTTTTACGTGGTGAATATGTCGCATGAGCTGTGCCGACAGCAGACATGACAGTGAGAGACGCGCCGCGGAGAGTTGCGCATGCGCCTATAAACGAGGCGCCTAAGCACGTCCGCATCGACACTATTCAAAATCATTAACGTTATATAAAGTTACCTGCCATAGAATTGTGCCAAAGCATTAGTGTGTAAAATTGACTGTGAAACAAGTTTGTTTAGTGAAAGGACCGGTCGTTCACTATCTGGATGTTTATGTAAGTTCGTGGAAACGTTCTAGGCAGGTAGCTTGTTTTGTATTCGTTGCACTCTACACAATGGGTGTCAGTTATATTGCTTAGATTTATAAGATTGCTTTGCTTAATCAGTCGATATGCTTTGTCTTTATCTTTCCCTATGATTGAGATGGAGATAAAATGGGTAAAAAGGTGATTAACATTGAGTTTATAAAATAATTGAGCAAACAGGTTGTTGGCTGGTTGATATCTTTACCATCTACTTAAACTGTATTTCAACGTCGTAGTAGGCCAACTGTGTATCAAATTACTTACTACCCTTTGAAATGTTGTTTTTGTCATTCATTTGTTTTACATTCATATTCTTTCGATACACAAGTCTTTTGAAAACCTTGACAAATCCTGACTACAAAATAAAAACCTTCGTTTAAAGTCTTTTGTTCCGTTTCACAAGATCGCGGACATAAATATTGAGTAAAACGTATATTATAAAAATAAACAAGATAAAATAACATCAGAGATTTTCTTGATTTAGTTTTTTTTGTTACTATTGAATTTTGTAAATTTCTTATCATTAAGCCCATTGTAACCCTAAGATAATTGTTTAATTTTGGAATTGCATGTTAGAATTTTTCAATTTTATGTTTAGTATTCATAAAATGTTAAGCAAACCAGAGTGAGAAACTAGTATAAAAAAGTACTAAAATTCTTGAAACGCGTTACGAATAATGGGAAATAATTTCTCACTTGATGATATTTTGCAATGCCGTTATGAAAAAGGAGAAATTATTTCCCACCGCAAAACCACCCCTTTCCCCCCACTTTTACAAGTTTTTGTCATAAAATTTGAAATCTACACACAAAACTGACCCAAGATATATATACAACAAACTTCCTCAAGCTGTATTAAATGTCCCTAGCCTGAATGTGTTCAAGATAAAATTGAAAAAAATACTTGTAGAAAAAGCTTATTTATAGTATTCGTGGATTTTAAGATGATAAGAACCTTGACATTTTTTTTAATAATGTAGACATATAATTTATAATGCTTGATATGTAATCTACCTATTGTATTATAGTTTTGACCTCTCTTTAATGTTTGTGTGCTGTTAGGTGAAGCACAGAGATCCATGTTTACCTGTTTACCATCTGATATTGTATATTTACCTGTGTTTACCAACAAATAAATGAATTGAATTGAATTGAATTGAATTGAATTGAATTAAATTGAATTGAATTGAATTGAATTGAATTAAATTGAATTGAATTGAATTGAATTGAATTGAAGAACCGATCTCAGTTAGTCAGTCAGTCAGTTTATATCTCTTAAAAAGTTTTCTATTTGATTAGGGGTTAATAAATAGATAAATAAATAAATAATGCTGGACACTACCACACAGCATCATGTAGCCCCAAACTGTGCCCAAACTAAGCAGAGCTTGTATTAAGGAAAACACATGACTGATATATACTTATAAATACTTTTTTTCTGAAAACATACAATTATAATACATAGAAAACACCCAGACCCAAGACAAATATCTGCCGATAATGCAAAAATTTATCCTGAATGAAACACTAAAAAAAACAAAATTTCAAACTGAACGGCGGGAATCGAACCCCCAAACCTTTTGCGTCTCAGGCGGACCTTCGCCCACTGCGCCACAAAGAATTTGAATAATGTTTTTGTTCAGATAAAATAATAAAAAATTAGTCTTAATGCCATACTTACGAGTAGGAAACTGTATATTCATAAAGTAAGTTTACTAAGCAATAACTAAAGATATAATATCCTACTAATAGGTATTATAAATGCGAAAGTTTGTGAGTATGGAGGTTTGTTATTCTTTCTTCACGTAAAAACGACTGATAAGAACGGATTTGGATGAAACTTGGAATAGAGGGAAGTCGTGACGTTTTGTTTTGTTTTCATATTTAGAAGATTTTATGCGATAACCTTGTCAATAATTAGAGAATAGGTACAATATAAGAATGATGAATGGTAGACCCGTACCCAGCTGCGGGGTTGAAAACTTATTTTTTGTAAATACATACTTGATTTTATTAATAAATAAACATAGGACATAATTATCTACCGAATGAAAAATACCGAATGAATACCGAATGAAAAAAAAGTTCACGTTTTGTCAAGAGTCATGTTGACTATGTCATACATAGTCATAGGAAGTAGAGACTGATATGAAATATTTTGTGCGTCTGCTTGATTGACTAGTTCATTAACTTACCAACTAGCATATCGACTGGCATTTGTTTATCGACATCGTCTAGTTTGATATTTTCAAATCATTGACTCGTCCTAGTACTGTGTTTATCGACGAATGGAAATGCACGGTTAGGTATATTGTGATTGAAAAGATCTTAAAGATAGTCCAACAAAATTATTATTACTTTTATTTTATCAATCCAGTGGCAGTGATTAGTCCATCAATCGTATTTAACAAGGCGGTAGTTAGGTAGGTAAAGTACCTATGTGCCTACCTTTAATTTTAGTACTAAGTCAAATATCAGATCAGATATAGCGATTAGTAATCAAGCAATCACTGCTACCATACTAATGTTGTCTGAACCCAATCTTTAAACCCATTCACTTTACGTCATCACTTAATTATTTTCTTGGAATTATTTGTTTGAATTGGAGGTTCCAACCCTCATCTTCGTCACCCAAGCCAACCTCACATGCTCGTGGTGCACCCTGCTAAACAACGAACGGGGCTCTGGCGGCTGGCTGATTGCGGCATATCACAGCCTACATCGACCCAGCTAAATCCCCTGGCCGCCGACGCGCAGCAGCGTCGGTGGTGCGAGAGGCTGCGATCACCAATCCGCATACTCAGCGTGGGGATTATGGGTATATCCCCCTTTATAAGGGGAGGCCGATGTCCAGCAATGGACTGATATTAGGCTGAAATATAGAATACATAATGAAATATGGAATGTCGAAGGTAGGTACCTATATTATTAACATCTATTTTTTTTTTCAGGAAGCCGAACACCAAAAATGGCAAAATATGAAAATAATGCAAACTGGGCGGGTGAAGGTAGGAAAGTCCTTTGTTATCCTAACTATTATTATAAATACCTAAGCAAAAGTCAGTTTATTTTGTTTGTGAGTTTGTTACGCTTTCAAAAATTCCAATACAACGTGTATTCGTTTAGTGCCAGGAATACAGAAAAAAACAAGTCGGGTATAATAATAAAGCCAAACTAGCGGCCCACACACACACACACACACACACACACACACACACACACACACACACACCTACACACACACACCTACACACACACACACATATACACATACACATACACATACACACACACATCCACATCCACATCCACATCCACATACACATACACATACACATACACATACACACACACACACACACACACACACACACACACACCCACACACACACACTCACACACACATGAAGTAATTTGATTGACCCAGCGACAAATAAAGAGCCTATTCCAGCGCCAGAATTTCAATTACATTTTTAAAATAAAAGATCTCTTATTGTGACATAACTATTATAGATAGACATAAATGCTGTCGCGACACTTTTTGTAGTTAGTGATGTTTTCTGCAAATTCATAGTACATTATTTTGTTCTATCATCAATAGTTTTCGCAGCGCACGCGATGTAAGGATTTTATTAGGTAATTTTTTTACACCGGGTTACATTATTGAAGTTTTAGTAAGGATCCTTCATTTATTTTAAAATATAATATAGAAAATTCGGGGATAGTGTAGCTACCCAATGGTGAAAGAATTTTTTTAATCGGTCTAGTAGTTTCGGAGCCTATTCATGGAAACAAACAAACAAACAATCAAATCTTTTCTCTTCATAATATTAGTGTAGTTAGGGTAGATGTAGATTAGAGTAGATAAATAATGCAGGATACACTCACACAGCATCATATTGAAAAAACAAAGAGCTTGTTTAACTACATGACTGATGTACTATTTAATAATATAAAAAAAAAACTTTAACGCTAGCGAAGGCGCGGGAGGTAGCTATATTAACTTATTAACTAACTACTACTAAAATTATCTAGATAACGCGTAATAGAAAAATACCTGAAAATATTTCAGTGATATTCGTAGATGAAAATGTGTGAGTGATCTATGTATTCTCGCTTCTGTAAAACGAAGCAATTTAATGAGTAACTTAGTACTAATTTAAGTATGCACATAATTGTAAATGTTTATACAAATGGTTAAGTGCATAATGGGACCGACATACCATTGTTGGTAAAGGTTCCAAATAAAATAAAGAATTAAAAAAAACATAAGTATAGAATAACACCAACCATAGATTCCTTCTCAAATTCTAGCAGTTTAATCTTGACGTAGTATTTTCTGTTTAACTTAGAGATTGTCCAGATAGAGCGAGTGGAGTTGCGCCTAGCCAATCATCTGGAGGAACGTCACATTCCACGTTATATTTCGCAAACCTGATTGGCTACGCGCGACCCAACTCTAGAACTCTAAAAATGATTTGATCAAACATAATCAATCTGAACTTATTTCAGATTTAATGGAAGCAACAGACCCCAACGTGTCAGTATCCGAACTGACAGAAGAAGTACCAGCGCTGACAATGGCCACCATAATTGGAGTAACGGTGGTCATTCTAGTCGGAATTGCAGCAGTCTTCCTGTTGGGAGTACTCATCGACTGGCGGCAGCAGTAAGCTTTATTATATAAACTAGCTGACCCGGCGAACTTCGTACCGCCTTAGCGTAGCAATTTTCTTAATCGTTTTTTCCGTAAGAACCTTCTCCTAATAATAACAAATACAACAAAAAAAGAATTAGTGAAATCGGTCCAGCCATTCACGCGTGATGCCGTGACCAAGGAAAACGGGTTTCATTTTTATATATATAGAAGATTTATAGCATAGTCTAAGCCAACCTTACCTGTTTGTGGTGCACCCTGCTATATAAGAAACAGGGCTCTGGTGGCCGGCTGATTGCGGCATAGCGCAATCTGACGCCGGCATAGCTAAATTCACTAACAACCGATGGGCAGCAGCGTTGGTTGTACGAGAAGCTGTGCATGCCCAGCGTGGGGATTATGGGCATATCCTCTTATATTAAGGGGAACCAATGTCTAGCAGTGGACTGATATAGGTATTGAAATAATATTAATTACATAGCTAAACGTCCCGTTATTTTATTCGCAATGTCTAAGTGCGCTTTCAACATCGAATGAAAATTTCTTAAGTATTCAGAAATCTATGGCATGTTTTTGGAAAAATCAATTCCGGTAAAGGTATGCTACGGCTTCGCCCGCTCGTCTCGGCGGGGTCGCTGCCGCGATCCCGGATTCCTGACTATTTGAAATCGCCAACCCTTGCCCGGTAATGATTAGGAACATGATAAACATAAGGCAACCCAATGTTCCCTTTATTGTCTTTTTCAGAAAACTATTAGACAGGAAGATGGGCGAAGCAAAGCGGATGAAGAACCAGCGGCGGGTCAACACACACCCTGAGGACGACAGTGCAAGCATTGCTAACAACATGGAAGAACCAGGCCTGAGTATACCGCCTGCAGAAACGCTTAGGAGTATACCATAGTTTCTACGTAGCACATGCCAAGGGTAGACTAAATTAAGTTAAAATAAAATAAGTTTCAATTTAAAAACATAAAGAATAGATCTATCAGAAAATAACCCCAATTATAAACTATGCTCCCCCTTCTTGAATTATAAAATTATTGTGGGTTGTTCAAATTATGCATGAACCTAGGAAAATAAAGTTTTTTATATTCAGCTTTTAGTTCGTTGTACCTATTTATCCAAAACTGAAATCTATCTATCTATCCACAAAATGTATGTTTGACTACATGCACTCGATCATGCAGTTCATTCGAATCCTATAAACCAAATTCCGATTTATATCGTATTATTTTTATTAATTTTTATAATAATTATATCAGTAGATAATTTGTGATTGTGTAAAAAGATAAATATTTCTAAGGTAAAACACAATATATTTTAATAATTGACTACTGTATTTTAATTAGTGTCCTATACTATAGGTCTCTGCATCTCTATTAAGAGCAAGTCAGGTCGCACTGATCTCATGTTTCAAAAACATCGCAATGATAGTGGTAATCGTTAGGTCTTTTTCTCAAATTTAAATGCTGGTAAAAATAAAATAGTACATACCTAACTGCAGCGGCCAGCAAAAGAGGCATTTATGGACGAACGTTTAAATGTTGGCCGAGGCGAAGCCGAGGCACACATACGTGAGTCCATCAATGCCTAGTTGTGGCCAAGGCTGGTATAGTAATTTTCTCAAATAATGCGCGGAAATTAAATCAAAGTAGTTCCTAGGCAGAACTTGTACATTTTTCAATAAACACCATTCTATTTGCAAGCCAGTTCGAAATTTAAATAAATCTTTTAGTTACCTCCACAGACCACTAGGATGCTAATGGTTACCTCCTTGATTGCCATGTTTTGGAGTAAAAGATCATTCCATTTTTAAATATTCCATTTTATTTGGCCGCTAAACACGATAAATATGACTTTTCGTACAAATTTTTCCGGCCGCTGCTCGCATGTATGGCCGGTATAGCAATTTCGATTTATCTCGAAGAAGGTTGTCAAAAAATGCTCTAATTTCCAAGCATATTTGAGAAAATTATATAGTCGTCCTGTTCCTAACAGTTCTTTAAACCTCAGATAGCTAAATGGCGTTAAAATATTATACTTTTATGACCGATTCCTATAATATACCGTAACCAATGACGGAGAAACGAAGCGTTATAGAGGACAGGGAAAAGTTTACTTTATCGAGCGTTATAAAATGGCATTTGTTTAGGAATAAGAGGGGTCTTTGAATCAATATCTAGTATACATTATTTCTATATTCACTGACCGGGACGCTGTCGTGCCTGGGATAGGTAGATGAAGTAGGCTTGCACAGAACCTGTACCATCCTCAGTCAAATATAAAATTACATAAATATGCAGATATTTTTTTGCACGCACATATACATATTTAAACAGTATTCATTAAATTGCATTTTAGCAAAGAGGTTCATGTTCCAGAAGCATAGAGGTTAATATGTTAAGTAAGTGCATTCACAGACTGTAACTACTAGGTACTTAGACTACATTAACAGGTGATGCGCAGAAGGAATGCTGCTGTTCTGGTGTACCCATAAATCTACATAAAGTAAGTTATACTCTACAAGCTGTCTATCAAAGTTGCGACATCACATATACTGTGCAAAATAATGCAATTAATTAAAGATAATCGATTCATACGATAAGTGGAATATTAATCATTGCCCCCCGATAACATCCAAGATTTGTATCAAACAATTGTACTGTAACAGTATTGCGCGAAACGTACTAGCGGACGTACATAGAACTGGACCACCTAAAAAGATTTAACTTACTAAATAATTATTTTTAAAGCTGGCACCAGAATACGTAACCTATCTTTCTAGTTAAACTTCAACAAATCATTGTTTTGGTAATCAATTGCCCTGATTAGTCGCAATGGGCAATTCGAAATCAAAGAAAGTTCAAAAGGAACCCGACAAGTTTTTCGAGCGGGAGAAATGGAAGGAACAGAAGCGTAAGGAGAAAAGGGAAATGCTGGCAAGCACTGCGGTTAAGAGGGTGGCAGCGAAGGACCCTCCGGCTCCCTCGTTGGTGCTCGGGCCTGGGCCGGTGCCTGCGCCCGCGCCGGTTCCGCCGCCCGCGCACGTCCGCTCATATGACGACGAAGCTCTCGACCGCATGCGTTATCAACTGCACAACGACTCTGACGCATTTTTGCTAAATAACATCCTGCTTTCTGTACAATTTTTCGAGAATTATGAACGGTAAGATAATTTCAAATCATATTTAGAACAACTTGTATAGGCAAGATAATGGGATAACATAACTGGTATTGATTTGAGTTTTATATGCAAATTAATTATTATTTAAATAACAGAATCATTAGTTATAGTCGAAGATTGTTAATTATTATGATACCTTTTTGAAATATAAAACAGAAGAGTATATATAATATTGTACTGACAAGATTATATTTTACGTATATACAGTATTGCGACTTTATGACTTAAAAAGGCTTCTTTAGGTAAAGGAACTTAGATATTTCTAATTTTTATCAGATTTAGGTTTCGAGTTTCTGGGTCATGATTATCGATTTTTAAGCCTCTCATTGTCAATATTTGTATGTGCAAACACATTATCATATTTTTCAGTTTATCAATAATATTTATTACTTATTAACTTTCGCCCGCGGCTTCGCTTGCGTTAATCTAAGTTTTGTCATCAATCCGTCTAAAAGTAGTTTTTCTACCCCTCGGAGACAGTACTTTTTCTGGATGAAAGGTGCCCTATGACCTTTTCTGTACACCCAATAACGTACCTATTTGCGAAATATGAGTATAAAGGTACGTGAAACCAACAAACAAGCAGAATCACTTTTGCATATAGTTAGGATTTCAGTATGATATGAAAAATTGGGGGAAGTCCCTCAAACTTGCCTGGTATATTTATATCCCTACTTAATGGAGTTTAGTAGTTTACGATTATGATTACTTAGTAAGATTAATTAGTTTAATTTTCTGGTACAGTCGGGTAAACAAAGAAAGTTACTAGAAAAACCTAAGAAGGAATATTCCAAATTATAGGTATTGAGCATCGATCATTATGTAGCTTGCTGTTTTAGGTAGGTTAACATTTATTTAGGAAAGGCTATCAAAAGATATTAAGTGAAAGAAACATCAATCTATTAAACCCGTGGGTGGACAAAGGTCTCTCGCAAGGCACGCCACTTAGCCCGATCCTGGGGTTTTCGCATTAACTGGCTACCAGTCACTTTACACAGATCGTCAAGTCGTCGTCCCCCAAGTAGCTAGGGGGCACAAGTCCTTCTACGCGGTCTCTAATACCCGTTTTGTCCAACGGTTGTCGGTTCTAGGTATATGGCCGACCCACTGCCAGTTCAGTTTTCTAATCCTTCAAGACAATTTAAAAAAAAATAATAGTTACAACACAACAACGCCAACCTCTGCTGGATAATAGGTCTCCGCTATAAGAATAGGGGGATATGCCCCCTATGGGGTTGGGGATCTCATGCAAGACGGGGATCATCGGAATAGTAGTAAGGAGTTTATTTAAGTGAAAATAATGGGAATAAATTCTACTGCACATTACATAGGTAATTTACAAAGGGCCATATAGTGTAAATTATAATTACAAGCTCTATTAAAGAATATGCCGACCGATATGATATTGATAAGCAAATAACAAAATTGATGATAGCACATAAGAATTTGCTTATAATAGACAATTTATCAAGGATTTGTAGCTTGCTGTGATTTTTGATTTAAAAAATCACGTCTTTATCACGAATCTATACCAAGAATAAACATGTACGTATACGTACACAGAGTCACTACATCACTCAAGAATTTTAATCAACAGAAGTTTTCCATAATTTTTTCCTCTATTCGTCTCGGTACTTAAATTTACTTTACAAGAAGCGATACTTAGTATTAATCTTTGTTTTTCAGAGAGATGAGTCAAATTAAAAATAACCCACACAGTGAACGGGAAAATATGATAAATGAGGCGATGGTTCGTCGGAATAAGCATGTGTTCTTCGCTGACCGTCTGCAGGAGTGCGTGCATGAGCACGTGAGTTATCAGCGGGGCCGCGGGCAGACGGAACCACTCGCAGCACCACGGATGTTCGTCATCTATGATAACGTGGAAGCTAGTGAGCCTGGAGACACTTCTGACTACAGTGCAGTCTTAGATGCACCTTTTTATAAATTGCTCATCGAGGATTGCAAAGAGCTAGGTAGGTTCTTACTTGATACTTAATCGCCTTATTAACTGCAGCGGCCAGCAAAAGAGATAGATGAACGTGTAAATCTGGGCGAAGCCGAGGCCGTAAGCCCATCAATGCCTAGTTGTGCTATGGCTTGTATAGTAATGTACTTTCTCAAATAATGCGCGGAAATAAAAACTATAATGTATACCATATACACTTACCGGCGCGGCGTCGGAGAGCCTTTTATAACATGCTAAAGGACATTGAAAAATCCATAAATCAGTTAAGTTACTTATTTGCATGCAATTTACGCAGCTTTGAGCTTTGTCAAACACTGATATAAATAGATCCGTAAGTAGATATTAATAATAATTAAATAATAAATAAATAAATAATGCGTGATTTAATCACACAGCATCATGTAGCCCCAAACTAAACAGAGCTTGTATTATGGGAACCATATGATTGATATACTACACATTTTTTTTTTGTAAATACATACATATTATACATAGAAAACACCCAGACCCGAGACAAATATCTACAGAACATGCAAACATTTGTCCCGCAGCGGGAATCGAACCCGCAACCTTCTGCGTCCATTGCGTCCGTCCATGTTTTAAAATGCGCTTTGAAGCTCTCCGACGCGCGCCGGTAGGTGTAAATCGTAAATTAGAAACTTTTTATTTGACATTAGAACTTTTTATTCAATAAACAGCTTTCTATTGCTTTCTATAGCAAGCAAGTTAGAAACTAAAATAAACCTTTGATTAGTTACCTCTTTGGTTGCCATGTTTCGGAGTAAAAGATCGTTCCATTTTTTTATACGACAGATTTATGCTTTACTATAATTTATTCGGCTGATTTGTAGTATCAATAATTTATTCGGATCGGTTTACATAGTAATTTATTCGGCCGCTAAAACATGACAGTTAGGATTTTTTTGTTATTTAAAACAACTTTTGACGGCCGCTGGCTGGTCGCATGTGCAGCCAGCACAGCAATTTCGATTTATCTCAAAGAAGGTTGTCAAAATAATGCTCAAATTTCCAAGCATGATTGAGAAAATGCATATAAGGTACATCTCACTCACGGTCAACTGATCCCAAGCTAGGCAGAGCCTGTACTATGGGTATCGGAGACCAATAAACATACATACAGGATGGTTCAGTAATTCTGTAATAGCGACATTAAATGGACGGTGTCACGGGTAGTGCTACTTGTCAGTAATAATAAAAAAATGAATCCTAAAACTAAATAAAGTCCATTATTCAAAATTTTATTTTTTCAATCAAACTAAATCACAAATAAGGTAAGAAAATTTGAATCCTGCTGTGAAAGGGCTACTTAACAATGCCAATGTCACGTCACGCGCGTCAAAACAGATGTACACCAGCATGATTCAAATTTTCTTGCCTTGTGTGTGATTTAGTTTGTTTGAAAAATATGAAATTTTGCATATATGAAATATGGTTTTAGGATTCAATGTTTGTATGATTAATTACTGACACGTACGATTACCCGTGTTCATTTAATGTCGCTATTACAGCACCACCCCGTAGATAATCTTAAACACCCAGACACAGAACATACAAATGTGTGTCCGTGACGTGTAAGGTATAAGTTATCAATTATTTGAAGTAATTATATGTAATGGAAATACTTGATTTCAGGATATGTAAAACTGAAGAAGCTTGAAGTTTTAGAAAGTACACTACAAAAAGAAACCGAGTTGACTGATGGTAAAAAGATAGATTCAGATGATAGCATTTTCACCAACTCTGAAAAGGAATCATTAGATTCAGATGATTCTTCGTATGCCACAAAAGGTGAGGAACTATTACTGCAAATCAAAGCAAATATAGAAAAAACTGATGAAACAGACAGAAAACCTTTTATACCACATGAAGTTAAACTTCCTTCAGAGACAGTTGGAAATCTTGGACGAAGATATAGTGGCCCGGTTAAACAACTGAGCATGCAAGTAGCTAAAAGTAACATATCGAATTTGAAAAACATACGTTCAACCACATTATTCGTACCTGAGGAGATAGAAACGAAAGATATCCACAGTAATGTCACCGATACAACTCAAGATGATATGAAACCGAGAAAGTCTATTCTCAAGCCTACTAGAAGATTCAGTGGTTCAATGTCAAAAACAAATAATGTCAACGGCCGTGCTGCATCCGTAGAAACTAATTACTCAGAAGATACCGAAACTTCTGGTTATAGATCCAACGCCAGTAGTCGCCAGAATGAATCTAGTGAAACGGAATCTGATTACGGATATACTACGATAACTGAGTTAGCTACGCCTAAAAAGTTAGCACTGAGCCTGCAATCAAATTATTCACTTACAAGTGGTGCACTGCCTGAAGAGTCATGGACGATGGTCGACGTCCGAGCATTTAACCAATGGAGTGACGATGAGGATGAAGAATTAGACAATGGGTCGAAGTCATCTTTGTCACGAAATTTGTATGAAAGACAATTTTACCTAAATTCTTTGGGTTTTATGAGTAACTTTGTCGACAACTTTATTCTTAACTTGGGTACCGGATTAGGTTTGTCACAAGATTCAATCAATAATGCTATGACACAGGGAGCAAGTATTTATTGTGATTCATCTAAAAACGGAATTAAAATGGGATGTGAAATTTTCCCTGCACTGATAGCAGCATGGCCAAATGCAGCAAATCAATGGATTATAAGAGAAAGGAAAATTATACAAAACCCTCGAACCAATTTTAGTTATCAGTGGCCAACTAAATACATGGTCAGCAAAGCTATTGGTTTCGGTTGCTTATTGGTACCCATTGGGTTCAGACCCAAAAGGGGGCTTAACCCAGAGCAAACTTTACAGTGGAAAATTATTTTTCCAGCCGCCGAACGTTATTTAGAAGGTTGTTTGGCTCATTCCCATATAAGATGTTATTTATTCACATTGGCTTTACAAAAGACTTTTATGGAGAATGAAAGTTCAAAAATTGGTTTAGATGCAACCCACATCAAGAACCACCTGTTTTGGCAATGTGAAGATAATTATGCAAAATGGCCAGAAGATCGCCTGGGAGAAACACTAAGACTGTTTCTTCGAAGTTTCTATGTTCACTTTGGCCAATCAAGATTTCCAAACTATTTTGTTGAAAACTGTAATGAGTTTAAGAGTATTCCAAAACCAATGCTGCTGAAACTGCAACGACGGTTGGCAGACATTCTGGAATCCCCCGTTATGCATGTGCTGAATGCTGTCGATAAATTGAAGTACAACAAAAAGGACTTTTACCCGACATTCAACAGCCAAAGACTTTACGATATATTAACTTGCAAAAACCCTCTTCGTATATTAAATCCTAATTTGCCGATAGTTGTTATGAACCAAAATGTAAGTTCAGATAGCGAAGACGATACGAATACAAACTTTTGGGACAAAGCTAAATCGCATGATAAACATTACCAATGGAAGAAAGAAAGGCAAAGACAAATGCAAGAAAGGAGAAAGTTTCAAATGAATATGAAAAAACAGAAAAGCTCTGGAAGCCAAGTTAAGGAAATAAACTGCAAAGTAAGTTTAAGAAAACTAAAACTTTTATAAAACCGATACACTTTATATTGAATAGCTTTTTAATTTAATTGAATTAAAAAATATACATTTATTATTACAGATAATATTGCCAACAAAAATGGAAGTCGAACGGCGACGACTGGTTCTCGAATTTTTCATACCTCATTTCATCGCTATGGCCAGATCGAGTGAGAAATTTGACGCCATAAAGCAAGCTGTAATATACTTGGAACAAGCGCAAAGATTATGCATTCTTTTACTAGAAGAGCCCGCTGGTGAAACTACTGGTAACGAATATTTGGATGTGATTCGAGATAAGCTGGCTGACTGTCAACGAAAGCTAGTTACTCAAGGTGGGTTCAAATTACCCCCGCGCAAAGACAGCTATCTGGATAGATCAGTGCATAATGTTATTCGTAGACAACGCCCCAAATTTGAGCATATCGTAAACCAAAACTCGCCAACACCGAATGAAACCCATGGTATACCAGCATTCACTTTTGTAGATGTTCATGTAGATAACTCAGTAAGCCAGATGAAGCTCAGTGATGTTGTCGATGAAGAGTCGAAATTATGAATAGTTAGTTATCTTAGTACATTTTAATTCTAATTTAATACGGGCCTCAATTTATAACATGATCGTAATTTGAACATAGATAATTTGACTTATTATTTTCTTATACAGAAAATTAAGAAAAACTATGCTCGAGCCACGATCAAGTTTATTTAATTCTTTCATGTATACGGCCCTTTTTCAGCTCTTTTCTAATGATGTACCTGTTTTTAGTTCTAAATACGAGATTTGTTAATCAATGTTAAAAACTACCTACTCGTAGTTTTGTAATGTAAAAGGCATAATATGTAGGATGATACATGTTCGTGAGGTATAATGTCCGTAATGAGTTTCGGAGAGGAGAGCATACCTACTCTGATACGGCTTTTATCTATTTTTTCTATAAATTTTTGAATAGGTGCGAATAATATTGATCAGTAAATCATGTGCCGCCCGCGAAATGGTTTTTTAAACGTTTTAAAGTTGCATACCTATAGAATCTCGAACTTCGGTAGGACTAGTGACTCAGGGCCTTACTATTAAGTTATAAAATAAATAGATCTTAGTGCGGTAACGTACAAGAAAAACAATTTCTTTGTTTTTAAAATCTTTGCTCTTTAATCACTAATCATTAATCCAATATAAATGTTGTTTTGAATAAGTATTCAGGTAATATTACTTACATACTTGGTTATAAAGGCCGGATTTTCAATTGGCAGTTACCACGTGTTATATAATTTAAATAAATTTAATATTTTTTTCGAATTTATTGAGTTATATTATTTACGTATTGCTGATGGTTGAAAAATTTGGCCTCAATATGGCCTCAGTCATCTTATTTGTAACCTACCTAGGTAGTAGGTAATAAAGTAGTTATGTAATTAAAACTATACAGGTTTTAATAAAATAATTACAAAAATAAATGCATTTTTATATATGTATCTATCTCTTATACAGGAAAGCGTAAGTATACCAAGATATTTCACATGTACGTACAAAATATAGACACATTCAAATTAGAGGGTTCACACCAGCTACCATCGCTAGTAACGCCATTCTCACGTACATTCCATACTCCGCTTGTCTGAAGTAGGCTGCACGTGGGTCCGTGTCGAACTCAGGAGATATCTCGTCCACACGAGGCAACGGGTGCATTACGACCATGCGTCTTCGTGCTCGAGTCATTAGTTGTGGAGTAACTACTAGCAAGCCTCGTGTCTAGAAAAGAGTAAAACTTATAAGGATAGAAACTTTAATATTTAAGAACAACAGTTGTCGTATCATCCAGGTCAATGATATCCTACTGTAAGAAGCTACTGATTTATATCAGATAAAAGATCGCAGTAAGTAATAGCAGACAGGTCCAGTGGCCAGCCCAACTGTCTGTTACCATACCACCATTTAGATAAAAGAACCGGTATCGATGGTTACCACAGACTTTTTTAATACTTGAAGATGGATCAAGCAATGCCACCAACCAACTATAACAAAGTTTTGCACCGTAGGTAAGAAACACACGTCAAAAACTTGCTCTACGATGCATCGTGTTTAGATATCAACTTGTGCCTGTAATTTTACTAGCACCCACATCCTTCAAACAGAAACAGCAATGCTGCATCACGGTAGAAAATAGGCATGATAGTAGATAGATAGATAAATCATTTACTACAGGCACACAATTTACATTAATAACAAGATGTAAGAACAAAAAAATAACAAATAGAAAGAAAGAAACACAAACATTTCAAAGTACCTAAGTCCATAGGAATTATGAACTTTATGTAGGTTTGTGTGTGCTGCAGCAAACAAAAAGGCCTTGCCTCAGTGAAATTTTTTGCTTTAAAGCAAAAACACTGATTTTCAGTCAAGACCTGATCGAGAGCGATAGTAGTACTACTTCTTAGACGAGCGATATTTTAATACTCCAAAAAATACAAGTAAAACTAGGTACCTTTTCGTAATCTTCTTGGCTTTGGAATCTTTCACGTTGAATCCGTGTCATGTATATCACATGGGTATCTGCCAGAACGTCTTCAAGCCGCTCGTAGACTCTTTGAGGTATGCCTTTAGATGTAACGTATTCCATTATGTGTTTGGGCATGCCCAGACCAGGTGGGCTTACATACTGCAGCTGAACTTGGTACAGGGTCAAAAGCCTAGCCAAAGAATGGACAGTACGGCCATTCTTCAAATCGCCAACCATTGTTATTGTGAGACCATTGACTGTACCAATTTCTTCCCGGATTGTGAAAACGTCCAATAATGCTTGTGTGGGATGTTCACCCACTCCATCGCCAGCATTAAGTATTGGCTTTCGACAGTGTCGAGATGCACTCTGAAATTATAAAAAATAATGATGTTGATGTAAAAGCCGAAGAGGTAAATTTATGTAAAACTAGGTTCCACCCGCGGTTTCGCTCGCGTGATACTGGGATAAAAAGTAGCCTATGTGTTAATCTACGTCTTAAACTATGTATATTCCAAGTTTCATCCAAATCCGTTCAGCCGTTACGGCGTGAAGCGACGTCAAACACACTCACTCACACACACACACTTATAATATTAGTGTGGTATATACTTACTGCAACTGCGCCAGGTTCTGGATGCCGTAAGACCACGACATCAGAATAACTTGCCATAACAGCCACACTATCTTCTAGAGTTTCACCCTTCTTGGCTGATGAACTAGTCGCATCGGTATGTATTACAGAGCCTCCCAGCCTTTGCATCGCAGCTGCAAAACTACAGCTGGTTCTTGTACTAACTTCATAGAAAATTGACGCCATTACTTTTCCACGCAAAATGTCATCTAGGACACGACCTTTGCTTACACTTGTTTTCATAAATTGTGCAAGGTTAAATATATCATTTAATGTTTCTTTGTTGAAAGAGTCTACAGTCAGAATACTTTTGCCATACAAATCACTACGTTGTCGGTGAGAAAGTGTTTGTTGAGGAATGTAATTTGACGAACTATCACATCTTTGTCTCATTGTAGGTTGAGGAAGAGGAGACATGCTACGTAACCCTGGGATTTCGCTAAAATGTACGTTGGGTTTTGTTAATCCTTCCGGTTTTGACGGCTCTATTAGATCCAAATCAAAATCGCTGAGTTTACTCAATTCTGCGGAAGTTTGCATGTCAAGTGCAGAATTAGGTCTGCTTATTGCAACCTCTTTTTCTATTTTTTCAATAGTAAATGTAGGGAACGATTGTTTTTTAGGTGTGGGCCAATCTCGGACATTTTGTCCAAATCCTGGAGGGACTAGTATCTGGCCCTCGACATAAGCGATTTCGCCTCGCAATGTAACGCGGTGAACTGCCCCGCAAACGTGCATACCAGTAAATGGAGTCCACTTTGACTTAGTAAATTCCATCGACTCTGGGATAGTCCACTCATAATCCATGTCCACTTCCACGTACGTATTTGGTTGTTCAGGCAAATTAAATATTTTACGTGGATTTCGGTGGAATTTGTTTATTAAATCTTCTATAGTCAATCGTCCTTCATGAACTGCATTCAGAAGTAGCGGAAGGATTGTTTCAAGACCTGGATATCCAGGTGGAGGATTTTCAGAGTTTTTTTCTTTAACTGAATGCGGTGCGTGATCTGTGGCAAATACATCAATAACATCTATATTCTTCCAAAGCTCGGCTTGATCTTCCGGACTGCACAATACTGGACGTACTTCTGCTCGACCACGACCAATGCGGTCGAAATTAGCAGTGCTCAAAAACAGATGTTGCGGACAAACCTCGCAAGTAACTTTGAGTCCTCTCTCTTTAGCTGCTTTGATAATGGATATTTCTTCCTTACGTGCTACATGGCAAATATGTATGGGTCGGTCAAGTAGAGATGCCATTAGAATTATAGCACCAGTTTTTTCTCTTTCAGCGTGCGCACAAACAGGCATTTTTTTCGGCCAATTTTGAAGATGTTTTTGCCAAATTGTCATATCATCTAACATTAGAGTTGTAAACGTTTGATTTAGATACATCTTCAAGGATGCCGCTTGAGGGGCAAGCTCCGCTGCAGTTTCGAAATTAGTAGAAGATGCACCAACATATAGTGCATAATCGCATCGTGCACTTACTCGAGCTAAAGCTGCAGAGTAGTCGAATGAAGTGCGATCGATTACTGGAGGATTGGTATTAGGCATAGCACATATCATTGTGATACCACCAGCGAGCGCCGAAGCAGTGCATGAGTCAAAATCTTCCTTGTATGTAGCTCCCGGTTCTCGTACATGCACATGTACGTCAATAAATCCAGGCAATTTTATTATATTTCTCGATGTCATACAGTCAGTATGAGTTTTCATTTGTGGAATACCTCCGCAACGTAACATGGCCTGCAATGAAGTCAGGTGAATAATAAATTCAAACAAATTTTATCAATGGTGTTACTTACTCTCCGGATACAGTTATGAGTTTGAGGAGCAGTACATACCTGAACCAATAATTTTGCACATTTAACATCTGTCACTAGAGGAACTGCATAATCGACTGCCAATCGCCTAGTTCTGTATCCATGAGTAGTGAACGATGAGACACGGCGACACCCTCCACGCATAGGTAAGTTTATAACCAAGTCTAGTTGTTTCTTTGCCATAAAATCAGCTAGATGCATAAGTTCTCCATCTGACCGATCGTCTTCTGGATCGCCTATATGGTCAAAAGTCCATTGCACACTTTCAATCTAAAAATAGTTACATAAAAGTTCTTTTAGGTATACTAAGGTACAACACATAGGTACAGAGTGTATATCAGTTTCTTTGATTAATTTGTTTTATAGTTGTTACTTACCTCAATTCCATGTTCGGTATAAAAATCTCCAGTTCCCATACTGGCGTACAATTTATATCCCATCTTTTGCAATACACGGACACTTGGCAGAAGTTCCATTTTGTGCTGAAATAGGTAAAAAGAAGGAAAATTTAAAAAAATTGAATTTTATGTTATTAATATAAATGATATCAATAACTGTAGTTACCTTAAATGTTCCAACAGATAATAAAATCGCTTTTTTAGGTATCCTGAAACCAGTGCTCATCAATGATTTTAAATAAGCTTCATAACGATTTTCCCCAAAGCATGCCACTTCACCAGTTGATGCCATTTCTACTCCCAATGTGACGTCGGCACCAGCGAGTCTCGAGAAAGAGAACTGAGGAACTTTGACACCAACTTTTCCACATCCAGTCATTATGTTAGCTGGCTCTATGGGTATTCCCAACATAACTTTTGTAGCAGTTGCGACGAAATCGTGATCTAAAGTTTTTGATACAAATGGGAACGATCTTGAGACTCTCACATTACATTCAATAACTTTCAATTCATTATCTTTAGCTATCAGTTGCATATTGAATGGCCCAGTTACATCTAATGTTTCTGCTATAACACTAGATATTTCTCGAATTTTATCTAAAGTTTCTTGATTGATATCTTGCGGGGGCGTAACTAATGTTGCATCGCCAGAATGGACACCTGCATTTTCAACATGCTCACAGACAGCCATGCAGTAAATTATACCATCAGAAGCAACTACGTCGACATCTATTTCTTTTGCATCCATTATAAACTTTGATATCACAACTGGATGATCTTTGCTAACTAAACTAGCTGATTTCAAATATGCTTCCAAATCTTGGTTGGAATAAGCAACATTCATTGCAGCTCCACTCAGTACATACGATGGACGTACTAAGCACGGGTACCCGACTTCATCGCAGAAACTCACAGCGGATTCTAGATCTGTAAGTTCTTTCCATCTTGGTTGTAAAATTCCTTTACGATCTAGCATTCGAGAAAATTTAAACCTATTCTCAGCATTATCTATCATGTCTGGTGAAGTGCCTAGAATAACTGCTTGCTGTCTGTGCAAATCCATCGCGATATTGTTTGGTAACTGACCACCCATGGATAGTATAACTCCAGTAGGATGTTCAATATTATAAATATCCATTACAACTTCAAAGGAAATCTCTTCAAAATATAATCTGTCACTCATATCGTAGTCTGTACTAACCGTTTCAGGATTATAATTCACCATTATAGTCTTTTTCCCAAGATTTCTGAGCTCTCTTAAGCATCCAACAGCACACCAGTCAAATTCGACAGAGCTACCGATTCTGTAAACCCCTGACCCAAGTACCATAGTAAAGTCTCCCGGAAATTGTAAGTCATGTGTACTACCATTATATGTCAAGTATAGATAATTTGTAGAAGCAGGCCATTCTGCAGCCACTGTGTCAATTTGTTTTACGAATGGAGTTATAAGATACTCTTCTCGCAATTTTCTGACAGCCAATTCTGTACTTTTTATAGTAGCTGCTATTTGCTTGTCAGAGAACCCGATTTTTTTAGCTTTTTTCAAGATATCACTGGTAATTGAGCCGCTGTTAGTTGCTTCTAGAATTTTATAATAATCAATTATGTTTTTAAATTTACCCAGAAACCATTGATCGATTTTAGTTAATTCATAAAGTTTTTCAACAGTGTATCCTTGCTTTAGGGCAGCAGCCAAGAAAAACATCCTTTTATCTGTTGGTTCTCTAAGTTCGTTTTCGTTCACTTTTTTTAAGTTTGGATCGAAGCCATTGACGTTTTCATCAACCATACGCAATGCTTTTTGAAAAGCTTCTTCAAAACTTCTGCCAATGGACATAACTTCCCCCACACTTTTCATGGAGCTCCCAATCTTTGTACTCACTCTATTGAATTTTGCTAAATCCCATCTTGGTATTTTCACTACACAGTAATCTAAGCTTGGTTCAAAACATGCTGTAGTGACTCCTGTTACAGAATTTTTAATTGTAGGCAGTGAAATTCCGAGTGCTAATTTGGCAGCGACGTACGCTAAAGGATATCCTGTTGCTTTACTAGCTAATGCGGAACTCCTAGATAATCTTGCGTTTACTTCAATGATGTAAAACTCTTCAGAATTTGGATTAAGAGCGTATTGGATATTACACTCTCCAACGATGCCAAAGTGTCGAATAACTTTAATAGCAGTATTTCGTAACATATAATATTCTCTGTTGGATAAGGTTTGACTGGGTGCAACGACAATTGACTCTCCAGTGTGTATTCCTAATGGATCTACATTTTCCATGTTACAAACAGTGATGCAATTATCATAAGCATCTCGGACGACTTCATATTCAACTTCTTTCCACCCTTTGAGTGATTTATCAATAATCAATTGATCAGAGTGTGAGAATGCCTGATGAGACAATGCTTTTAACTCTTCTTCATTGTTTGCAAACCCAGAACCAAGGCCTCCCAATGAAAAAGCAGCCCTTGCCATTACTGGATATCCAATTTGGTTTGCGGCTGCGATAGCTTCATCCACAGAAGTCACAGCAGCACTTGGAGCTACTTTTTCTCCGATGGAATAAATTTTTTCCGCGAATATTTTTCTGTCTTCTGTATCTACGATTGATTGGATAGGAGTTCCCAGAACTTTGACATTATATTTATCAAATATATGGGATTTCTGTAACTCCACACCACAATTCAATGCCGTTTGACCACCGAATGTCAGTAAAACTCCCGTTGGTCTTTCAGCTTTTATGACCTGTTCTACATACTCTGGTGTAATGGGAAGAAAGTAAACTTTGTCTGCTAAGCCTTTTGAAGTTTGTACAGTTGCAATATTTGGATTAATGAGTACAGTTTGAATCTTCTCCTCTTGCATGGCCTTTACTCCTTGCGATCCAGAATAATCAAATTCTCCTGCTTGCCCAATAGAAAGTCCGCCAGAACCTAATATCAAAACCTTTTTTGGCCTATCAGGAAGTGTTGGTTCAAATTTTAATTTGTTTGTGATCATTTCATCAATTACATAGGCCTTATGGTTTTTGTAGGACTTCACGGCGTCTATAAAAATGTCGAATAAACACTCTAGATCTGTAGGCCCTGCAGTATGTTCTGGATGAAATTGAACACTGAAAAACGGATGTGTCTTATGTATGATGCCCTCATTAGTCTTGTCGTTTTCATTAGTAAACAATACTTTCCAATCATCTGGCAAGGTATTCGGATCAACAGCAAACCCGTGGTTCTGTGATGTCATGAAACAACGTCCAGTGCCACTGTGTGTGCAAGGCAAATTGTGTCCACGATTGCCGTAGCTGAAATAAGTTACACAAAGTTATATAAGTGTAATTATTATCAGAGATGTCTTAGTATTGTAACAATCTCCACAAACATAAGTAAAGGTTTTAAGTAACATACCTAGTTTTATATGTTTTACAACCAGCTGCTGTCGATAACAACTGATGTCCAAGGCAAATGCCAAATATAGGTTTTACTTTTTCTTTCATGATCGCTCGGATATTATTGACGACTTTCTCACATATTTCTGGGTCACCTGGACCGTTGCTGATGAATAAACCATCATATTCGTTTACATCTATCTTATAGTTCCAAGGCACTAAAATAACTTTGGCGTTTCTTTTCACCAAACATCTTATTTGATTATATTTTAGACCACAGTCAACTGCTACGATTGTGACTTCGCCGTTAGGATTGAAGATTTTCTTTTCCTGTAATATAATAAATATTTTATAAAAAACTATTATATTGATCAAATAACTTATCACTTTTTTAAATTTGAAAAATGTATGCGCGTTCCATGTTAAATTAATTATTTAACAAACAAGTGGCCAAATGTACCTAAGTACAGAAAGCGTCAGAGTCTGGTAACCCCCCTAGTTAATGTTAGTAGGTTCAAACCGTCGCAGCGTCATTCGTGGATCTCAACTTTTTGCACAAATGAGTGTTTCGTAAAACTTCTCCTCTTTGCTTACGAATATTTAATTTCAATCGCATACGACACAATGGAGTGGCGGTTACAACACTCGACATTAATCTAAACGTTACAAGAGTACTGGGTTCAAATCCCTCATTACCTAAATGATTTTTTTTTTGTTTCTAACACAATGGATTACGTTACGCTGTAAGTGTAGTAGGTAAGTTACCTAATTATTTAAATTAAGCTAACTACCGTGTTAAACAAATGAAGAAGTTACTAGCTGACGCATCCATGAATACCTAGACAAAATAATAAAATTATACTGTAACTTATAATTTCGCCGTTATCGCCAATCGCTACGATAGTTCAGTTGGTTAGAGCGTCTGATTCATAAACTGGTGTGAATGAATTGCTGGTTCGTGGGGGATCGAAGTATAAATATTTTTGTATAAGATTTTGGCCATTTGAATATGGTAGCCTTCACGGCAGCAGTTTAAATTTATACTTTAAAGGGGTATACCACATCGTGACGCTGTGTGTACGTATTACTTGTCACGTGTTAATTTTACTAACCTTTGTAGAAACTTCCGCTACTAGGTTTCTGGTATTGGGGTCTGCTAATGGTGGCATCAGGCTGAACGGAGGGACTCCTTGGATGATTCGACCCAAAGTGACTCCCTCGCGGAGTCGGAACGTCAGCGCCCTGGTATCGACATCACAGAGGCCTGGTATGCCATGGGCTGCCAGCCAAGACCCGAGGGACCGCTTAGCGCGCCAATGACAGGCCCGAGTGCTCACCTCCCCGACTATCAATCCAGCAGCCCAAATGCGAGAGGACTCGAACCATCTGTATAAGAATTTTAACAACATTGTTCAATGGTTTATGATCATCACCAATTTTACACACAATTTCACATTATCCTACTACTGTCTCTCATCACAAAATAAAGATAGGTAGAGAAGACAATCTACATACTCAAGCAACGCACACATAGACACCGCTCACGGACACGATGCGATATCTCGGAACAGTTCGGACCAGTGCAAGCGCGAGTGTCACCGGCTTGAGAAAAAATGGAGCAACAAAAAAAAAAATTTTTAACTGTTCAGTGGACGGTTGTTCAAATTCAACATTAAACGGTGAAATATACATATATATTTTTTAAGCCTCTTGTAGTTTCAGAGATGTACTATGTGGTCATTTGCTTGTATTTCGAAGGTTCATTTTAACGGAGAATATGTTGTAAGGTGGCTGTCTAAGCTCGATTTATAAATAATGTAATATAATAATGCTTCCTATTTTGAATCAGTTTATACGAAGTAACTAATTTATTGTAAGGTCAATTCACACGACCAATATTACGTAATTTTAAAACATGATTTGTTGTTTATATCTAGAAGTTGTAATGTTTTTAATGTCATTTGATAGGTTTAGGTCTAAAACGGATAGGGCAAAAGAAATTGTGTAAATAGGGTAAAGTGTAATGTTTAGAAGTTATTAGGGATTCTGGATAGTGGAAATTGTCAAATATTAATAGAAATATTGTAATAGTATGTTTATTATTTTGTTTTAATAATGAACAATAAGTTTTTTGCTATGTGGGCTATATCGTAGGTTTGGGGTAGCCCCCTCAGTCGCCCCAAAATTGACAGCCTTAGCGCCACAACCGAGCGTAGGTATGAAAAGTGAAGTTCATACATGAGTTTGACTTCTGTTGGTATTTTGTACCCTGACACATCTCCCCTCGTACACATACTCACACATGCACACACTCTTACACACATGTGGGACACATACACTCATACATACACACATAGACATACATCCTACACAATCATGACGCTCCCCTGTGTACCTATGCCTTATTTTAATACAAAAAAATACTTTTAAATAACCTACATTTAAAATAACAACTGTTAAATAAAAAGGGAACAAACTGTAGGAGGTGGGCGTTGGTGACACAGTTGCGGTTACTATCGTTTTCCAAGTTTTATAATTTGAACCTACCTATCTTATTTTGTTCCAATAAAACAATTTGGTTTGATTTCATCAAATCAATCTCTACATTTCTACAGCTTAAAAACGAATATTTAGTTTAATAAAAAAAGTGTCAAAATGTTACGTACTTTGGCAGTCCATATTCATCACGTTCTTCCTCGTCAGGTACGCCATAATTGCCGATCAGAGGGTAGGTGAGCACGAGGAGCTGGGCGTGGTACGACGGATCAGTCAGCGACTCGGGGTATCCGACCATACCAGTTTGGAAAACTGAAAATATTCATCTCACTGTAACACATAGGATATAATATAATAACAGGGTGCCTAGTGCGAGTTTTTTACCAGCTCGATCGCGTTTCCGTTTACGCAAATTTATATGGAATCGAGGTAGCGCCATCTAGTGAAAAACGCGTGGCACTGACTCCTTTCCATACAAATTTCCGTAAACGCAAACGCGATCGAGCTGGTAAAAAAACTCGCACTAGGCACCCTGTTATCCCGGTACCACGTGAGCAGTGTGCAGAAGCTAGTAATTCGTACAAGTACAAATATATTGTTATAAACCGCAACTTTAATGTTTCGATATTTATAGCGGAAAATTATACAAGAATACGTTGCAATTTTATCTATGTAAGAAATATGGAAAAATAATTTAAAAAAATCTTAGGTAACATAATAACTAAAATTACTTTTTCTCTGATAAAATTACATTGCAAGTAGGAATAACTAACAACAACTATTGCATCAAATAGTTTATAATTATGTAATGTTAGGCTTATGTTTTTGAGATTATGATTTTGAGATAACAATATATATCGATGGATTCGGGCATCTGAATTGCTGGCTTGATCGGAATTTCATGGGATATATACTGACCAACTTCTCCTTCAACGGGTAACTGAGCCCCAAAGCTCCTCCCAGAAAACACGGAGCCATCTGCCAGCACCAGACTGCATGGTGGACCTACTTCGCAGCTCAGATCACTCGCCTCCATTTTACTGAAGATTATTAAAAAACTTAATTAGGTCGTGTTTTCAACACAAACGTCGTATGAAATATTTCTAGAGGGGATACCGTGCCAGTTCCCTCACGATGTTTTTTCTTCACCGTTTAGTTTACAAGTGATATGATAACTGTTATGTCTTATATTTAACAATCTAATGTCACGGTTTTGTGATCGCACTCCTCCAAAATGGCTCGACTGATTTTTATGAATATTTTAATTTATATTTGGTAGGTATGAGAATAAGTCGTAATCGTAAAGTATATTTCATACCGTCAGTAATTGTATACATAACTCAAAAATTGCATTAATTCAAGTTCGGTTTTCGAACTTACGGCCGTTGGATCAAAAGTCATGATAAATGCATCCACTAGGTTAGGGCCATCACGGCTATATACTATACTTATGTACCTATAATTACTCAGCTTTTGAGTTCTTGGTTAGTTTCTCCATTTTGATTCCAACTCAGTGAGATACCTAAATCGTTAGGTATTTACTGACCACCCATAACATAAATATCACGACCGGAATTTATTATTTTAAGCCTGCACGTAACCTATTGCGCAGTATTTACAGCCTGCGCACATCGGACGACAAACGTCAGTGATTAGACGCTACTACAAGCTGCGGGGGACAATTTTCATACAATTTGTTCAAAGCTCCGCACACAAGGAGACAATCGCGACAGCAAGATATGACAGACGCTCGCGCGACTAAGCGCGACGACAAAGCGTCGTGTTTGCGAGGTCTGTTAATGACTACATAATGAGTTCAGTAGGCACTGCGACGATATAATATATAATATAAATATAACATGCAATATGTCTAAAGTTAGGCTCAGCAAATTGTTTGCCAAATACCTAGTAGTACCACTCCCCTCCACTACAGCCTATATTAGTCCGCCAAAAAAGGGAAATATGCCCATCATCCCCACGCTGGGCATGCGGGTTGGGGATAGCAGGCCACCACTTCTCGCACCGCCGCCGACGCTGCTGCCCGTCGACGCCCAGGGGATTTATAAAGTCTATAAAGTTTATTTATTCAGTAAAAGTAACATAAACATGCAACAATACATTTTACAAAGGTTGTTTTAAAAATTATGTATTAACTAATTAGGTAGCTACCTACCTAGTATATAATAGTTAAGTATCTACATACTTAACTATTATATATGTATATGACTGACTATCGAAGATTGCGAGGGCTGTTAGGGCCAATCAGTAGCCTTACATTCGAAGAGATTTAACTGCGAAACTATAAAACCATTGTACTCGAAACCAGACACTTAATGGCTTGTCATTGTGTAGTCAAAACATAACTTCGTTCTTGATCCTTTTTGTCTCTTTTACCTACCTAAAGCTAAGAATGAAGTACAGAAAAACAATGCTTAAAACGGTTTCGCTCATGGGCTTTATACCTAGGTGGTCTAAGCTGATTTTATTATTTAAGCAACACTACCCGGTATCTACATACTTGTATGGGTGAGCGTTTAGTGCCATTTAGTTCTGAGCGCTTCCGTGATTTGGAAGACATGTTATGATTTTGTTCCTTGACTGTTTCAGTCGTTATGCCAGGCGGTCTAAAAACTTCGACACCAGAGTTGAGACCCCATAATCAATTTTCTATTTAATGTAATAAATTTTCGTCTAATGTTAATACATGTTTGGGTCACAAAAGTTCATATGTGTACCAACATATTAAATTTCAAATTATTCGGTCCTGTAGATTTGGATCGGAGCTAATTAATTGGCTGTGGCAAATAGACATACACACGAGTGGTCCTATAAGCGATCTATTTTATCATTTCGACGTAGTTACGGAACCCTAAAACGTTTTTGGAAGTTCAGTAAATTATAGGTAAAACTTATACAAAACCCATACATTCAAATAATTACGCATTACTTAAAAAGTGTACGGGAATATGGGTTTACGAACCTGTAAAATATAGATGCATATTCTAATCAACTACTTCGACAATGTAAGTACCTACGCGTGGTATTTTTTACACGGCTTCTAAAGTCATTCTCTGTTGTAATAAACCAATGAGTAGAGGTTAATAACCTGCGCTAGATCTATCGCTTAAACGAAATTGTAGTACTCACTTTTTGTAGGTTTACTTTGCCGGCCACGTGGTTTGATTAAAAGTCGGAACAGAACAGTCCGACGCTGCCGCGGTCTCCACGACGACAGACCGGTCTCGCCTCTCGGGCTCGGTACAGCCAGCTCTGCCTGCGTCTTATCATACGGGTCACACTTCAAGTAAATCCTAGCAGCGATCTCTTTCACACCACTGTCTACATCCTATATCCGTCTCTCACCAGCATCACTTGGGTTGGGGGCCAGTTAAATGTACGCTCGCACCTATGCAGTGTTTTGTTTGTGCTGAACGTGTTTGCTGAATAGCTAACATAATTTGACTCGTATTCCATTGCAATAGAGACTGTGATCGAGACTTACTTTGATACTCTAGCCTTGACAGATCTCTCGAGCAGCTTATTTGTTAAAAACACCAATTTGATTAAACATATTTATAACCAACGGTCTGAAGTTAGCCTTTATTGAATGGGGTAGGTATATGTATGTGGGTGATAGGTATCAGTTGGTGTTTCATTTCCTAGTTAGACAACATAATGAATTCACATAGTGAATAGTTTAAAATAAAAATAGATCGTGTACATTTTTTGAATTTATTCAATCAAGTAAGCTGCCTACTTATATGAAAAAAATGTCCTTATTTAGTCAACTACATACCTACGATACGTAAGATACTCATAATAAGCCCTATATTTCACAGGGACACCATGGATGGCGGCGCAACTAGTCGCCGGCTACCAACAAAATATAAACAGCTCTATAGAGAGTTAGGTACTCACCTGGTGTCTGTTTGGTTGCGCCACCAAACGGACACCACCATACAATTTGTCGGTACCCCGCGTCGGCAACTGGTTGCGCTGCCATGGTGTTCCGGTGAAATATAGCCCTCGTAAGTTAGGCATAAAGAACTCTTTTTTTAAACGCCATAGTCGTATTCTTTAACGATACCTATCAACCTTTTCGAAGACGTTCCTAATTTGAAAAGTTCATAAATAAAATAACAGAAAATATACTTACAACCATTGTTAAGATTATATGTTATTATCGTAACTAGATGCGTAGTATCGGCCAAAATACGTGGTATGCTCCGGTCTTGGCCATGGCCAAGATCCTTACTTCCTTCATACAGTGGCCATCTTGACGTCGACCGACACTTCCACGAAATAAGCAAATAATGTGATGAAAACGTGCATTTCTTGAACTCAAATGCGCAAAGAATTACGCGGAATTACTTTTATTCATGTATAACTATTGATTTTTTGCTAAAATCGCAGAAAATATTAAAGAAAATTTAGTTAAATAGTTCATGCCATGTAATGTTGCCAGCAAAAAAAAATGTGTAGTTTTCCCGATTATTGTGGGAGTTTTTGATAAGGAATTAAATCTATATTAACCTCTTAATTCGGTACAATAATTCACAATACATACAGAAGAATATTTAAAATCACTTCAAATAGATCAATCACTTCTATTGATAAATGCCATCATCCATTATTATTAACTCAAACAAACAAAAGGAAGACCAGAAGACATTTGACGTTACATGCGGTTGTTGAATGATATTACGATCACTATTATATGTTGGCACAAACTAAAACACTGTTATTTTATATCCGCAATAAAAGTTTACTATTTCGATCCACTAATATGATTAATGATAATATCAACAATTCATAACAAACAGTTATTTCTTAAACAATTCATTTTTAAGCTATATGGTGATAATTAACTGGTGACAATTTGTACTATGAAAACGTAAGGCAGGTTCAAAGAAACAACTATATACTTTTTTGTATTTAAAGTGTTAGCTCACTCTTCAGGGAAAATCTAAGATTTTATAATCCTATCCTATTTCTTACTAATATAATAAATGGGAAAGTTTGTGAGTACCTATGGATGTATGGATGTTTGTTACTCTTTAACTTGAAATATACATAGTAGTTAATGGCCTGGATTAACACATAGGCGACTTTTTATTGGGGTACCACAAGAGCGAAGCCGTGGGCGGAACCTAGTATTCTATAAATAATCACTTAAACTTTCGGGAAAAAAATCGAGATCAGGCAACATCGAGCTTTATATTTCAAGCATTATAGCTATCTCTATAAAATCAACTGCCATTCTCTTTAGTTGTCCAGTTTAAATAAAAGAGATAAATTTATGTTTACTTCAAAATGACAATTAGTTTCAAAGCTACGTCTGCGCCATCAATAAGTGGTTACTTTTTGACACTTGTTAAGGAGGTTTGCATATCTTGTTATTTATCTCAATGCTTTACATCAGAAGGATTTTTCATTATGATTTCATGTTGCAGAAATACCTTAGATCATAGAAGAGAACATATGAAGTCTAAAAATTTACTATGTTCTAACGTCAACTCATACGTCTGGTCTCTACTTTCTTATGTCCATAACCATATATCATTAGCTAGACAGGGATGCATACTTTATCTCAAATGCGATTGCTGCGACTTCGTACCAGGGCATTTCAATGAAACTGCATAGCATTTATATTCGAGCGCCCTGGTACGGTTTTCTTTTTAAACTCATTTGAAGTCACATTGATACCAGGAAAGGTTGACTTTCAGAAAATGCTTTAGCATTAAGTCCTCCTTTTGTACAATTCTTTGTTTTTGTGCATTATAGTGTTAAATTAAATTAAACTAAATTGATATATCGCACCCCTAGAACAACACGAAATTATGTCAAAAAATCTCAAAATCGACTTTATTGCATATTCGAATCCGATACATAAGCAGATAACGGTTTTTCAACGATTCTGAAAAAAGTAGTTTTTCGACAGAATTATGTCGAAAAATCTCAAAATCGACTTTATTGCATATTCGAATCCGATACATAAGCAGATAACGGTTTTTCAACGATTCTGAAAAAAGTAGTTTTTCGACATAATTCCGTGTTGTTCTAGGGGTGCGATATGTAAGCATCAGGGGCGTATTTTACCCTAGGGCCATGTGGGGCCATGTCCCAGGGCGGCAGACTGCGATGCTTTTTGCGTTTTTGTCTTTCTTTTGGACTTTATATGCCGGAAGAAATTTAAAAAGAATCTATTATAATAAGCTCATTATATTAGATAACACCATATCAAGTAGATTACTGGTTATGTTTTAACTCGCAGTTTTGCTGCAGTTAACTGCAGTGAGGTAAATATGAGGGTGCCTCATATTTATGCATCATGCATAAATCGTATGTCTCTTTTCTAGGGGGCGCAGAAATGACTAGACCAGGACGAAGTTTTGGATCATGTATGGTAGTGTTCAGTAATTATTAGGTTGATATCTAGATATAAATCATAGTTTTCTTCTCTGGATTTGAATCTAGTCTGGTCATATTTGCGCCAGACCATGCATGACCCCATGCATGCACAACTTTGCTAGAAAAATCTCGCGGCGATCCTTTATTTCTTAATGGCACACATTAAAATTATGACTAATATGGGTGAAATGGTTGGCCAACTACCGTAGCCCATTCTAAAAAGTTTGCAACAATGATGAATTAGAACACAACAGCGTTAGTAAGATATTTAAAAAAATGTGGCTCGCTCCTCTCGCCGATTTCGTTTCTGCGACAGTTGTTGCAGTTACGAAAAGTTATTAAAAAAAATATCTTTTTCTTTGTTTTGTTTCTATTGAACATCAAAAATTCGCAGCGCGCTGAATCTTTAACGCCACTGTATGCATCCCCTTCTAGCTAATGATTTAAGGATATAAAGAAAATAGAGATCCGCCGTATGAGTTGATGTTCAGAGCATGAATGAATTTTGAGATTTATTCTATGCTTTAGTCATAGTTCTTTGAGAAAATACAAAAATAAAAATAGTTTATTTGCCAAACAAACTTACCGTATCGATATATTTGTAGCCCCAAACCTACAGAAACTGTAAACTTGATGTATTTTCACTAAACGTCTTTTTTTATAATCCATTCATTACAGGGAGGTCGGTAAGTATAAAAAAATGAAACTTGTATTATTATAATAAAACAGTTTATCGTTAAATGCAGTGTTATACTTAATTAGACATCATACATCAACATTAAATCATCTGTGATTAAATCCATGATTTACTATCGCCATGCCTATCCAGGATTGGGTGATCTATGAACTTCACGTTGGGTTCTTTCGGTGATTGGTTCAATTCCAGAATTTGAATTATGTTCTGTTCTGGGGCTGGCTTAAGCCAAACTCCTGGCACGTACAACGTTACCTGAGGCCCCACCTTAGGCCAGTACCTTCCCAGGTTGTGACCATTGATCCAGATTGATCCCTGTTTACAAACAAAATGAAATTTCATTAGCAATCTTCACTGTCAGCTCTCGGTTTTTTTTTGTAACCATTATTTACGCCTGCTGCAAATTCTGTAGCAAATTTTTATTTAGGTTTATATATTATGTTTTTAAGGGTCTAAGTAATTCATAAATTAAATATCTTTAGTACCACCAACTCTCAATAAAAAAGTCGGTCGTTAAGGGATGTAATGTATATTACATCTTTACACGTGATCATTTGACAATTCAAACTCAGGGCAAGGCAGGGGGAGGTGCGGTGTCCGGGGAGGTGTGTCGTTCAAAATGTATGTTGAGAGATTAAATATTATAGCTCAAGATCTAATATATATCACATAATCAAAAGCCGGCAAAATACATTTTAAAAGTATACTAGCTAATACCTTATCCCATCCAGTTGGATCCAAGAATGTGTCCAGCGGGAGAGTGTCATTGGATGCCGGTAGAGTAAATTGGCCCTCATACAAAGTTGGGACTTTGGCTTCACCAGCTTCGATTGCCAAGGAATCCTTTACACTCATATTTTCGAGAGGATACCCCGTGATCTTCCATTTATCATTTAGGATTTTATTATCATATTTAACGGCACTGAGAATTCCCTGTATAAAAAAAATAATAATAATAATAGGCTTCTTTCTAACATATTCTTAGAGTAAAACATGATAAATTCAAAAATATTAGCACCTTGAAATCATGTATGTTCGGTCCGAAATTTATACGACCTTGATTCTCAACAAGCAATGATAAAACTGACCCATTAGTTGAACTCAATGGTAGTGAATACATTTTATGCATTCTGCTAATTTTGCCTTTTAGTATCTGAAACAAAAGTAACTTTTACGTATAATGCCTGCAATCATTGATAAAACATACATAGTAACTAATACTTACACCGTCCACGAAAACAAATACCAAGTCCCTTGGCTGCTCTATCCTCAACAGGCCATCAGACTGCGTGAGGATTGTTTCGTACAATACAAAGCCTCCGCGTTGTTTCAATGATTCAAAAGTTGGTAATTCAGAGCCGTGAACGTCTTCATATATTTTGCCTAATGCAGCCCGGCCTTCAGTTGATAAAAGATTGAACTTCGGGCTAACCATGACGGTTCCATAGTTGCCTTTTGGTGAGGGTTGAGGAGGGGTGATGTTAGGATCACCAAAATTGAGCTGGAAAATAATAGGAATTTTGTTATTATCTCTATGAATATCTAAATATTCGAAATAGTAAACTGACTAACTGTGACTAGGTAATAATGCACAGCCCAAACTTCCGGACCTACCTAGTATAGTGTAGGAATCTAATATGGAAGGATTTTTAGAAATTGCACACCTAAGGGGATAAAATAGAGGATGAAAGTTTGTGAAAGTCCGTCAGTTTCGTCAGCCTAAATACTAAATTTGAAGATCCTATCTTCAAATTTAGTATTTAGGCTGACGATTGAAACTTTATTTATACGTTTTTCAGGTTTTTTTATAATTTCACCCCCGAAGGGGTGATAAGGGGGATGAATTCGTGTATGGAAATTGTTTCCATCATTTTCAAAGTAAAAATCTTTAAATTATACTAATCATATCATCAATCATCTTTAATGTAAATAATGTTTAATGTAATCATCTTTAGTGTTATACTAATCATCCATGTTTTGTACCTAACATTATGACTGCAATAAATAAATGAATATGAATATGAATATGAAATAGAAAGAAATAATCTACGCGGAAGAACTTACGGCATAACCTAGTTGTAAAGTATAAAATGTTTGAACTAAAAGTGTCGTAAAAGTGGTAAGAAAATAGGTGTTTTTACTTTTTTTTATTGTACTTAAAGATGGAACAAGCGCATGGCCCACCTGATGTTAAGTGGTAACCATTACCTATCACAAGGCATTGCACCGTGGATCATAGTTTTTTGGAACGTGATCTACGATCGGCGTCCATCAACTTGAGGCATGAAGGCCTCTAAGATAAGCCTCTTGTGCCTGTAATTCACCGGCACCCACACCCTTCAAATCAAAACACAGCAATGCTGCTTCTCGGCAGAAATAGGCATGGTGGCTTCCCCGGACGAGCCCTCCACAAAGAACTCTAATAGTACTGTGTGATTGTTATACTCTGTACTTATATAACTACTGTCCGTCCTATTCAAACAGTTCTATAAACCTCAAATGAGTAAGTGGTCATCTCATCCACGCAAATCTCATCCACTTCGGATGAGTTGACCCTTTGAATAATTAATATTATTTTCGTGCGTCAACTCATCCGATTCCTATCTTGTTTCAAAGCAGGTACCAATTCGGTACACTCGCTTATAAAAGTATTATGATGCTTTTGAAGAAATAAAGACAATGTTGTTAATATGTAGAATGTTTATTAAAATCTACTAATACTACTACTATACCTACTAATTACCTATTAACAATCAAATAAGCATAGATTTAACGTATTATAATAAAATCAGTCTTTGCTCAAAGGAGAATGCCGTCTAATGTATGGCGCTCGGTAGGTACCAAGACAAAAGTGAGTACGTCAAAAAAATCTCCAATAAGTTTTTAGTCGATTCTACTGTCAAAATAATTCAAAATGAGGGTTATTACCATAGTAACACTTTAGCTAAAATGGCGTTAATATGTCATGTCACTTCTTGTTCAGGCACAAGCTTACTTTAACGAAGCATTATAAAATGACATTTGGTTATGAATAAGAGGGTAGGTGTAAATACTGTGTAACTGTTATGTGTAGTTAGTACCTTGAGCAAAGCATCTCGAATTGCGTAGTATTTCGGTGTGGGGTCTCCGGCTTCTGACAATGGTGCATCATAGTCGTACGATGTTATGTCCGGTTGGTATGTACCATCGTAGTTTGCTCCTGAAAGTCCATTTTCATATGACAACTGACCCTAATCAGTGGATTACGATTATTTTTATATGCTACACAGTTGTGAACGTAAGATACACCTAGTTTGCCTTCTATTTTTAGCAAATAATGTCTTGATAGCAAATGTTTTACATGCCATACAGGGCTTCTACGTATTTATTTGGAATGTTATAGCAAGTAGATATTTGTACTCCTTTACAATTTTATTTAAGCTACAAAAAATTATATTTTTGTGTTAGTGTGTATGTTTGTAATGAATAAACTCAAAAACTACTGTGCCAATTTCAAAAAATCTTTCATCATTGGAAAGCTTCATTCACTTTGAGTAACATAGGCTATATTTATTGCTAGAAAAGATTGTATATGTAAAATGTAGTTTAATATATGATATGTAGAATACTTCCTTACCAGCAGTAAACTCAAAGTTGGTGCCACCAAAGAAAACATAAAAGTTAACATTGATGTTGTTTTTCAGCATGTCTTCGAGAGTTTTCACGATAGGTTCAGTAGCGACGCGTGCCATATGCTCCCCCCAGTGAGTGAGCCAGCCTGGGTAGTACTCCGAGTTCATGAGCGGACCGCTGGACATGAAGCGACGTAGCGGACGGAATGTACTCACGACAGCTGTGTGAAAGTAAAACAGTTAAATGACGAATGTTATTGCTCCTGCACAAATAAACTTGTTTTTAGTGTGGAATTTAACATTCAAACTTACGACGATAGAAAGTATTCTAAGTACAAAAAATTAATAGAAAGTATCTAAATAAATTGTGGTAAGTTCCGTTAGATGTAAGAATATTAGATGTGATCATACATTTTTAGTTAGCTTACCATCATCCGTAGGCCCAAAGTCTATGGTAGTGACGGTGCCTGGGATAGCTCCTTTAGTGAAATAGGCGGCCGGGGCACCATCGGTGGTGTACAGAATAGCGTTTGTGCCCACATGCTTTGAAATTATGTCTTTCTGTTGGATTTTATATGGCATGTCGCTACCGTAGCTTCCATACTCGTTTTCAACCTACATTGTGGATAATAAAAAATATTTTAAAGTCATTATTGCCAATTAAATAGATACTTTGTCAAGTTTATTACAGAAATGAATTAATAAAAAAAATTAACGACCTGTACTAGGATAATAGGTCCACCGTTGCCAAATAACAGGGGTTCCAGTGCTTCAAATAATTTACTGATCCAAATATCAGTTTCAGTTGCAAAATCTGTAGATTAAAATTTTTGGTTAAAGTTTTATAATCTAGTAGGTAAGTCTTAGTTTGGTATAAAAACCTCTAACCGTCCTATTCATAACAGTTCTATAAAGCTCAGATAGCTAAAATGACGTTAAAATATCAACTCTTTTTATTTACATTTAAATGACAGGGATAAGCTTTACTTTTAGGAGCGTTATAAAACGAGATGTGGTTATGAATGAGGTAAAGGGACATTATATATATAAGGATATATAACTGAAATAATTACCTTTATCAGTTGTACGTAACTTGATGTTAGGGTATTTGCTTAGAAGCCAATACGGGAATCCACCCTGTGAAAATTTTGTGATTATAGTTAAATTTCTCGACTCACATTTTTTCATTTATCATTTTTTTTTCTCTCTTCGAAGATGTGACTTAATATATTATACGACATAATATCCTTACCTACCAAATAAAACTTGGTAATTTTTTGTCATAGTTTAAAGTGTTTATAGGCGCTATGCTCTACTTACCAAATCTCTTTCAGCGCAAATATATGGACCTGGTCGCAGGAGTACGTGCAGTCCCTCCTCTGCAGCGATTTTTACGAATGATGCGATATCATGATCGCCTTCGAACATGTACTGCCGCTCTTCAGGCTCATGGAAGCTCCATTCTATATAGCTGAAAATAAAAAGGGCCTATTATTGACCTTTCGTGGTGCAGATATTAAGAGGAGGTTGAGAATGGACATAATGAGAATGTTATTTAGAACGAAGTAGGCAACAACGGCACAAATAATTAGATCGACCATCCCGAAGTAAATAAGATCGATATGTAAAATTCTGACAAATACCATTTTAAAAGTTTTTGTTTAACTGCATTGTAATTATGTATGCTCGGGTGAAATCTTGTAGGTAATTAAATTTTGTAGCAGATATCTTCAACCGATTGAGCTGAGCTTTGTATACACGTTTAGTTTGAAATAGTTTGGATGACAATGCATGGTAAGCTGTATGACGTTATTCTAAATCCAACATGGCGGAGCACCCAAGTTAACTTGCATTGTAACTATTTAAGTTCGCTTTAAATCTTACCTTTGCTTAGAAGAATACGAAAAATAAAATGACGTAAATCTAAATCCATTATAGCTGACGGCCCAAAATGGCGGACTAGTTATTTTTTGTGCACTCTCATGATACGGGTACCAAATTATAGTGTTTGCTAAAAAGAATACGAAAATCAAAATGACTTCACTCTAAATCCATATTGTCGGACCGTCCAAGATGAGGAACTTGTTAATTTTTACACACCTTTAATATGGGTATCAAATTGTAGGGTTTGCTTTTTGGGAAAGAATACGAATAAACTGACGTCTGCGTTTAACCCTTCGTCTCCTTATTGAAGAATATTTAGACTCTACTAAATTAACAGGCAAACGACCAGTCAACAATGACGCTTTAAATTCAATTAAAAGATTAAGAATCATTTAGATACAATAACATAGTAATAACTAAAAAGTAAAAATAAATTATTAGCAACACTTTAAACAAGCTTTTATTTAAAGCTCTAAAAAGAGAAAAATAAACTTTAAACTAAATCAAACCCATCAATTTATTACATTACACAATTTATGTTATATAAACTTCACTTGTAAAGGGCCTTAACTGAAAACTAACGGGCCCTGTTTTACCCAGTGTTCAAGTACCTACATTACTCATATCTAGGTACCTATTTTTGAGTTTTATGTCAGCCAAGTTTAACTATACCTAACCTATTATAGTTATCTAGGTACTAACTACTGTGTATTTACTGCAATTTGGGTGAAATAAATGTAACTTTCTTTCTTTCTTTCTATAAAGGCTTGTCGCAAGATTTGTATTGATAAGATGTATTGACAAGAATACAATCTCGCGACAAGCTTGTTTTTAAAAGTGTTGTTTACTAATAATTTATTTTAAACTGAGCTTAAAACTTTGGCATTACCCAGAAGTAGGTATATATTATGTATATGAACTTGCGACATTTGTAAAATTGAATACCTATGGACATTTTTGTAAAACAACAACAAGCGCCACGATGATAAAATTTGTTTGGAAAACCATCCTATACAGCCTGCGCACATTGGACGACAAACGTCAGCGATTAGACGCTAAGACAAGCTGCTGACCATTTTCATACATTTTGTTCAAAGCTCCGCACACACGGCGACAATCGCGACAACAAGATATGACAGACGCTCGCGACTAAGCGCGACGACAAAGCGTCGTGTTTGCGAGGTCTGTTATAATAAAAGTGTTGTATGTATGGCTGCCCGTATATAAAACAAACTTCCTCAAGTTCTACTGAATGGTTCTAGTCTGAACGTTTTCAAGGCAAAAAATACTTGTAAAGAAAGCCTATTATATTATACTAGTACTATTCGGATATTTTTAGATGATTCGAACCTTGACCATTTTTTTATAATGTAGAGATATGTCACGTAATTTATAATTTGAAATGTATTCTCTAATAATAACCTTATTGTAATTTTTTACTTGTGTGCGGTCAGGTGACGCACAGAGATTCGTTTTACCAGTATACCTACTATATGAAATTGCATTTTCCTGTGTGTACGAATAAATAAATAAATTATGAATTACTTTGGCAATGAACAAAAAATGCAAAGTATTGGATAATGTTGTTGTTAGAGAGCCACTGTATGGTCCGCTCAGTCAATCAGTTCATCAGTTTCATCATTTTATTACCTCAAAAATTAAGTTTCATTTGTTTGTAACTTTACAATAAAAGAGCACAAGAAGATGATTCTTTAACTAGGATTTATTTAGTGATGAGTTTGTGTGTAGTTGCCGAGATAATTGCATAAATAAGTAGCCACCGGGTCCTGATATCAAGACCCCGCAACCCAGATTTTTGAAAATATTTTTGTAAATACCAGGTCCAGGGGGTTGAAAGTTGACATCGCGGGGGTCCCACCCACAAGTTTATTTAAAAATCTTACGTAGCCACGGAATTGAGACCAGCTGCCTTCAGCTTTCGTAGGCGGTCTCGCCAATACGCAGCAGGTACCCTGAAGTAGTGGAGGGATCCGGACACTATGTGAAGCCGCTGTCCATCCAACATGAAATTGTCCCCTTCGACAGTAATACGGTGACTCTCATTGTGCAACTGAAAGTTAATTGAAAAAAGGGAAATTAAAATTCGCGAATAGATCCCATCCTCATCATCATCAGCCTATAGCAGTCCACTGCTGGACATAGGCCTTCCCTAATGAGCGCCATTGCGCCCTGTCCTGAGCTCGACGCATCCAGCTTCTACCAGCATTGATTCAACATCCAGCATCTAATAGATCCCATATATTGTGAATAATAAAATTGTCGTTTGATACCATTGTTAATCTTTAAAGTAGGTGACATAGCTTCCAAAAATCTTTAAAGCATAGAGAAAGTGAGAGAACTATTTCAAAACTACACAGTATCCTTACAGTTAAATGATACAAACAAACCGTTAAGCATTCTCACCATTTCTAATGAAATTATGTTGATTTCACCTCGAACAATGCTACACTACCGCTTGACGAGACAGAAACGAAACGACTGATAAGAGAAAACATATGTTTTCAGATAACAAAGTAAATAGGTATATATGACTCGAAATAAAATAAAACTTCCGTCAATTATGTATTTAGTTAGACTATTGTCATATTATACATTATTATTATACATTATCTTCTAAATTCAAAATGTTGGAATGTTATTTGCTACACAACCATCATACTTCATAGCTAGGTACGTAACAACACATTATTTTGCGGCTCGTTCAGCTCGCTGTCGATCAGGTCTTGATCGAAAATCAGTGTTTTTGCTTTAAAGCAAAAATTTCACTGAGGCAAGGCCTTTTTGTTGTGCTGCAGCACACGCAAACATACTTATAAGTTCATAATTCCTATGGACCTAGGTACTTTAAAATGTTTGTGATTAATGTAATTTTTTTTATGCTTATATTTTAATCTATCTATCTACCTACATACCTTATTAACATAGGTTTATAACTTGTAAGGTTGGTAACTTGCAGCGTTGATGTATTTAAAACCACATCCGGTCTCGATGAGGAGGACTTTAATATGAACATATAACTATATAACTTGAAATCTTGTATCGTAGGTCAAAAAAATATTAAAAAACGCGTCACCAGTTTCCTCTATCCAAAACTGCATCACTGTGATGTGGATTTGCTGTGGCAATTTCAAAATAGTAGCGTACCTTAAATTCAAATTGTGCCCTGATATGATTGTTAACCTATATAGTAGGTGCATCATATAGCTACCAAATTCTTTCAAGCATGGAAAAAGTATGAGGTAACTATTTTCAATTTACACAGTAACCTTCTCACCACATTCTCACCATTTATAATGAAATTTAGTTGAAATCACCTCTAACAATGTGACACTACCGCTTGATAAGACAGAAACGAAACGACTGAGCTAGGTATCAAATATTAAAAAACAATTTGGTCTGCTCAGTCAATAACATCCCACGTTAGAGGAAAAAACAACTAGAGTCACCGAGATTTAAATCGATGAGGAGGATCACTTTAAATACAACGCGAGTATGAATTCGTATGTTATTTCGAAAGGGGGTCATTTGGAACATGGTTGTCCACATTTTCCGAGAACCTGACCTAAAAATAAGTGATTCCAAAATTTCGTACAAAAACTTTAAACTTAGCCTTGTGATGCCATATTGTTTTAGTTCTGCTCCGAGCCTAGAATCAATTTCGATCTTTACTAATTAGGTTTGGTGACTGTAATTGTAGCTTTTATTTGAGTAAACAAACCATATGAAACCACTATATCTTAAGAATATATTTGGTAGTTAGTATCAACCTAACAAAATAGGATAATAGGAACTCCAAAATTATTAATCCAAACTATAAGGCGCAGCTACAATCATCATCACCATTATGTCAAAAAATCTGCTGTGCAGATCCTCATCAGGGTTTGAGAAGAAATATGATGTAACTTTGCAAGTCATTCTTTCAATAAAAAATTACTAATTATGAAAAGTTGTTGACCTTCGGGAGTAGATTTAAACTCACGCTGTACATAGGTAACTTGCATTCTTGTATTGTAGGTAAAAAAAACACGTCACCTGGTTTTTGCTATCCAAAACTGCCTCTTGTGGTTTCGCTGAGGTGATTTCAAAATAGTAGTTTAGCAAATATACTGCCACAACCAGCTTCCACCTTGATTTCATTATTTCCGCTTAACAAAAACAAAATACTGGAAAGGACAAAAATCATATTTTTAGCGGGTATTTATCACCATCATCATCATCGACAGCCCTACTTTATCCTCTGTAAGAATGTATTTTTCTAAATTAATAAATTAATACGGCGGATATTAGGCCAACTTAGGATTATTTGTGCCATCCGAGACAGTTTTGTGCTAGTTGCATCCACGAATTTCTATAATCTTTAATTCAACTTACGCATAACTTAACAGATTTTCATCTAAGGCTTATACCTAAAATAAAAAAATCTTACTAACACTTTACTATACAATTTTAATGTTACATCTTACAGCAGGTACAACAAACAAAAAGAAAAATTAACAATAAATTATAGAAAACATTTTAGTAACTAATAATTAAGTAGGTAAAGGAACTTCTTTAACTATGCTATAAGTATGGCATGAAGAAATCAGGCTTAGGCAGCAATAACCCTTCACCATGGCACCAAGGTGCTGGGTTGCTCACAATAGTCTAAGCACGACCTTTCAAGTGATGCTCATTCCCCTGCAAATACATCAAACTTTTCATATAAGTCAAACAAAGCAAACTAGGGCGCTTCGCGCGGCAGACTGGGGATTGCTGACGCGCTCGATCATTGAACGAATATCGCCACGAGCATAAAGATCTATTTTCTGTTGACGTTCAGTCCTGCGTCTGGATAAAATTGAAAAGAACATGAAAGTAACAAAATGTATCCTGTTAAGTATTCATTCCTTCTTTCTTCATTAAGGGGTAGTGGCCAACTTTAGTGCCGGAGTTTTTAGGCCGCCCGAAAGCCTCCGATATGGCTTATCGACTAAAAAAGTCCAACATCTTAACATGCCTTCCGCTTATATCTAGATGCCACTAAACGGTCACACATCCAAGTAGTGACCGGGTGGAGTGTTGCATGACACTTTGAGTACTGAAAACACAGATGTGCTTCTGCTACGCGCCATGTGCGATGCCCGCAGTCTATGTATTAATCAAAATTATTCGGTTTAAGACATTTATTTCTCAAAATAATACACACTTATTATCTTTAAGTGAAGAGAACTTCACTTCACTTAAAGAGAAATACAAGTATTGCTTAGGACATAGTTTGGTGCGTGTCGAAAGGACTTCAATTATCTGCTAAGACTTCCAAAGTAAGCAACACCACAAGCGCTTCAAAATACCTATGCGTTGATATCTTAATAGTCTAGCCCAGGGGTCACCAAATGGTGGACCGCGGTCCGGATGCGGACTGCTGACCTATTTAGTACGGAGCGGACCTTAAGAAAACAGTAACTTGCATCACTGAGTACGTAATATAATAAAAGTATCCTGCGCTTTGTCTTTGCTGCCGTCCATTCGACAACGGACAGCGAATTAACGTGCGAGAGAGATGTCAGTCGTCGTTCTTTTCAGTTCTAGATATTTGTGTGTGGTAATAACTATCCAAAACTTTAAAAAATGCCTTGAAACTTCTTACATTGTTCGAAGATGAACTTCATCAAAAATAAATTTCGATCTCAACTAACTGATCCCCAGAATTTAATGAAAATAGCTTGCACCAACTTCACTCCAAACTTCAGAAAAATAGTTCATGGCAAAAATTTCATTTTTCACAATTATACCTAAAAAATCCTTGTAACTTCTATAGATTACATTACTTATTTAATAAACTCAAGTGGAAACGGACCGCGATGGTAATTTTATATTAGGAACCGAACCACTGAACAAACTAATTGGTGATCCCTGGTCTAGCCTTTGCCATTTACATAAAATTTTACTTGCAAAGCGAAAATGATTCTTGTCCAGTCCCGCAATAAATTTTTACTTACTGAAATTCTTAAAATAAACCTATTATGTCTGCCCTCCTTGGCCTCTTGACCTTGCCGTAATTTAAGTAAGTAGCTATACTTAGTTACTTGCGTACCTGTAGTGCCAAAGTACAATCAGAATATTTACTTACTTTTACATTTTGTAATATTATTTATTTGTCTAGCGTTTATTTTAGAATTCAAGGCACGTAAAGGCTTACCGTGCATGTTAATTAGAGAAATGTATGGGCAATTTTTAAATAGAATTTTAAATACATTTTCTTTGCCCATAAAATTTTAGCGAAATAGGTACAATCTAAATTGTATATTTTCTAAATTCAAGATTAAAAAGTTCCTAATGAAATAATTGCCAAATTTACTAACTGTAGGTACTGGATCTTGAGGGTTTGACAAAAAAATCTATATACCAGTAACTATAAAAATCTGGTGTGGTTTAGAAAAAAACGTCGATAGATGGATAGATAGAAAAAAAACCTACTGTAAAATTGTAAAATAAGGAAAAAACTTAAAATCATGGAATTTTGTAGAACTCTGGAATTTTACAGAACAAAGTCAATCGGGTCAGCTAATTTATCAATAAGAATTAGTTATAAATAAACAGTACTACTAATACTATACTATAGCCTATTGTACTGTACTGTACTATGTCATCATCATCAACAACCTATAGAAGTCCACTGCTGAACATAGGTCTATGATTAAACTTTCGATATTATCGACATGTTCGATATCATCGAGTACCTAGGTACTAGGATAGGTAGGTATTTGTGTAAGATTTGGTACATCCTACTTCCTACTTTATAAAAGTGAAAGTTTGTGAGGATGTATGGTTTTCTGGATGTATGGATATTTATTACTCTTTTGAGCCAGAACGGTTGAATGGATTTCGATGAAACTTGGAATATACATAGATTGTATGATTAGCATATATGCTACTTTTGTCTGGGTAACACGCGAGCGAAGCCGAAGACGAAAGCTAGTTTACCATAAATGGACATCACAATTTTAGGAAAATAATAAGCATTGTATGTAATGTAAGTATTTTCTAAACTTTAATAACCCCTGCAGATTACCTACGCTACGTTCATTATTTTTTCATTTTCTCATGTGGCAATAATTGTGATAATTATGTATTTGTAATTAATCATGTGTATTTTACATGGCTACTGAATACTTATTCATAAGTAAGTATAAGTCTGTTAAAAAAATAAATAAATAAAATAAATAATGCTGGAAGTTATCACACAGCATCATGTAGCCTCAAAATAAGCAGAGCTTGTATTATGGAAACCACATGATTGATATACTACATATGTACAGTTTTTTTTGTAAATATAGGTATACTTATCATAAATAGAAAAAACCCAGACCAGAGACAAATATCTGCAGAACATGCAAACATTTGTCCCGCGGCGGGAATCTAACCCGCAAACTTCTGCGTCTCAGCCGAACCTTCGCCCACTGCGAAACAGAGGCCGTCAATGAATTAAGGCAACGTCTAAAGAACCATTTTTGGAGAGTTAAAAATACAATAACAAAGATAAAAAAACTGTAGAGATACCGACGAGGACCTCCATTGGTAGCCTTGATTTTTTGTTTATACAAATATGTAAAGTTTAAAAAATAATTTGGAATTTTGCTTCATTAAGACACCATCGATCGTAAGGAAACAAAATTTTCTAGATAACACTGCAATAGGTCAACCACAAAAGTCCATGTCTTTCTATTATAACCACCACCACCACCACCACACCAGCCTACAAATATCAGTACACTGCTGGACATAGGCCTCCCCTAATAAAGGGGGATATGGCCATAATCCCCACGCTGGGCATGCGGGTTGGGGATCGCAGCCCAGGGCACAGCTTCTCTATTCACAGTCACGTACTAGGATGGGGTTTAATTCAACGAAGTACGAAATTGCGTTTTTCGTTTCTTGTGATTGGTGCACGATAATCGAACAAATAAACCAAGATTTCAATACAAAGTTCGTAATGTGTGACAGTCCAAACATTGAGCACCCTATTTCACAAAACATACGACTGAACTATTGGAATCGACACTACAAAATTCGATCAATCGCATGAAACGAAACACGCAATTTCGTACTTCGGTGAAATGCAGTAGACCCTAAGTATCCTAGTCCGTGATAACGTCAATACTAAATATTAATAACGTCAATACTAAACACTATGGCATTTTTGTGCAAAATAGTTGGTCTCTTACCATAAGCGGATGGCAATGACCCTCATTGATGTATAAGCACTGAGCTGCCAGTGAACTGTCTTGACCCCGAGACAGGCGACTGGGCCGACCAACCGACGATGGCGACGCACGCTGCGCCAGCGCACCTCGCAAGTAAGGTAATCAATATAGCGACTATCTTATCAAAAAAACTATTTACCTATATAGATTGATGCTTGACACGTCCACTCTATACGGCACCAAGTTTGTAACTCCTGACGAACATAAAAAGGTATCAAGAACTAAATGCCGAATGCCCATGTGTGGCCGGTATGCAGATGCATATCATTATTATAAAATATAATTACGGCTGTTAATAGTGTTGTGTTACTGTGTCAAATGGAGCCACCACACATGTAGCACGAATTATTTGTTTTTGTGTGCTTACATTGTTTTTAAATACTCACTTATTTACTTTTCCGGTATTTAGTTTGGTTGTAAATACCTACCTACCTTTGTTTCTAATTGAGGTCTTTACTTTTCCGTTTACTATGATCATGATTAATATTAACTAACGACAAAGCAGTTAACTAACACTATGTGGTAGATTCTAAGTCTCTATAGCGCTTAAACTAGTTATAACTAACTAAAAGTCATTCGTCCCTATCATCTCCTCCAATAAGTTTGGTGAAAATAATAAACAAAATATATAAATAATTCTGGACGTTATCACACTTCATGTAGCCCCAAACTAAGCAGAGCTTGTGCTGTGGGAACCACATGATTGATTAACTACATAGATACATTTTTTTTGTAAATACATACATATCATACATAGAAAACACCCAGATCCGAGACAAATATCTGCAGAACATGCAAACAATTTGTCCCGTAGCGGGAATCGAACCCACAACCTTCTGGTTCTCAGGCGAGGCTTCGCCCACTGCGCCACAGAGGTCGAAAATCTTCCAGAATCTATTGTTAAATTATTAACACAGAACAGACAATGGACCTACTATTGTCTGTTCTGTGCTACCTACCTAAATTTTAGATTTTTATTTGTTGTGATTTTGTCCGTTTATTTATGTATTTAGCTTATACACGTGCTTAGGTGTAGGCTTAATTTAAACATAGATAATTAGGTAAACTATAATTTGGTATTCTTTATAAAAAAACATAAAATATTTTGTCCTCTGCTGTATTAGGCCCGAGTGTTCTATAGTTATTCCAATTGCAAAACGAATAATGACGACCTCTGGCGGGTTTGATACCTGCCGCGGTACAAATGTTTGCATGATCTGAAGATATTTGCCTCGAGTTACATTATTATAAGTAATATAATCAGTCATGCTTGTATTATGGGAACCACTTCCATAATACAATCTCTGCTTTTTGTGGGGCCAGAGGTGTTGTTGTGTGATAATGATGTCTAGCATTATTTATTATGAATTGTTATGATTATCATCAGTTATCATTATCACTTATCATAGATTAGTTTTAAAAAACGCGTTAATTTATTTTTAAGGTCCCAACCATCCGTACTCAAAGGGTAAAAACGAGACCCTATTCCTAAGACTCAATTTAAGTTTTCACAGATAATGTATTTCTGTTGCCCCTATAACAAAATATACTGCAACATAATAAAATAAATATTTAAGTGGGGCTCCTATACAACGGTACGGAACCCTTCGTGCACGAGTCCAACTCGCGCTTGGCCGTTTTTTTTTTGTTCAACATGAACAACATAAATCCGTTTTTACACGGTTAAATATGGTGTTATCTGAAAACCCTTAATTTTCCCATTCTAAAGCTGGTTTTTATTTTTCTATAAGACATATACATTTTAATTACGAAGAAACCTTACTAATTATTATCGCACGCCATTGACGTCACCGGTGGGCGAGTCTACTCGCACTTAACCGGTCTTGTTTTATTATAAAGTGTGGTTATTTTTCTGTTCTCGTCAAATAAAAGTTTTTTCAGAATTAATTAGGTACCTAACTAGGTTCACTTATTTATAACTCATTCGTATAGCGATCGTCCTCAATGGCACTCATTAGGGGAGGCTATGTCCAGCAGTGGACTGCTATAGGCCGATCCTCAACGGAAGCTCTATTAAATGTGCAAGACTGAACTATTAATTTTATCTATAATTTTATATGAATCATGAACTATTATTATTATTTGCTTGTGTGTATGTGTGTGTGTGTGTGTGTGTGTGTGTGTGTGTGTGTGTGTGTGTGTGTGTGCGCGCGCGCGTGTGTGCGTGTGTGTGTGTGTGTGTGTGTGTGTGTGTGTGTGTGTGCGCGTGCGTGTGTGTGTGTGGGAAGTGTTTGAGATGGTGCCTGCTGCTTCTTTCTATCATCGCACCGCTCGACATTGGCAGAGGTACCATACACATACATTGCCACCTTCGGACACGATGAGGTTCCATAGGAATTTCCTCCCGTGAAGCTTTGGAATGATCTGCCTGCCGAGGTTTTCCCCAGAGAATACAGAAGAATATGCAGCGTTTCAAAAGGCCTGTTTTAAAACTTTTAAAAGGGTCAACAACGCGCAACTCTTGGTGTTACAAGAGTCCTTAGGCTACGGGAACCGCTACCATCAGGAGGACCGTCATTCTGTCAGGGGAAAGTAAAAAAAAACTTAGCCTTTGCATCTATTGTAGATGATTTCCACAGCGTCAAAAGATAACTTTTTAATCACTGACCGGGACCAGTAGTGCCACTACCATCCTCTCAGCCTATAATAGTCACTTTTTCCCACAGAAAGACATGATTATTAAGGACATACGTGTAGAGCTGACTAAGCGCGTTTCCTGACGAGGAAAGTTAATAATAACCATAAACCTATTTTAGTTTTATACAGAACAATTGTGTTCTCTGAAGTGAACCCCTTTATGTGCACATAGACACGAAATTATAGTACTAAAGTAACATAGGCGTGTGTAGCGCGAATCGAACCATAAACTGTGGACTACATTTCACGCGGTTTTCACACTAACAATATAGATTTAGTAAGTAGAATTACATTGGGTGAAAATCAGAGAACTTGTAAAATATATGTTTTACAGTTTTTAGTAAATTACTACAATAGCACAGGCTTTGAATGAACAAAGCGTTTTAAAGAAAAAAAACAAATTACAAACCCAAAGCAAACGAAAGACGTAGACGTAGAAATCACTACGTCTACCTATTTATTAGGTTTTTTTAAGTTCTCCTACCTAGTAAGTAGGTAGTTTAAAGTGACATGACTGTTTAAGTAACCAGGGCAAGATTCAAGGGCTAATTTTCAATAGTAATTGAAAATCATATTGGTTCTATAAGTGGAAACAAACAGTAGAAGCAATAATCCAAAACCATTAAAGCTGACCCATTTAATAAATCCAAAGAATGTATGAATTACCTTTGGTTTCTATTTTAAATTATCTAACAGATACATAGTGGTAGCAGACGAATAAAAAAACAGAATCATACTTAGACTTAGCTGATATTTTTACAAAGTATTAACTAACTACTATATTACTAACTCAATGATTTTTTTTTAATGGAAGTAAATGCTTTGAACAAACATAATGTAAATCTGATTATTTTCTTTAAAATGCCCTAAATGGTGTTGTCTCGTAATACCTTTAAGGAAGAATACATTAAGCACAGTTTTTGGATCAAAGATTCCTTCGTACGTTAGTACCTACTAGTAGGCATTCTATTGATGACCTTCACAGACTACCTTTAGGTACTTGGTACTTAGACCTACCCGCACATAAGTGCGACGTACCCATAGTTTATGTGCGGAGGACGAGTTGTTCTAGCACTATCCGTACTGGGCAGCGGGGCACGGGCAGGCGGGCTGACCTAGTGAACGTGCGTTGAAAGCGACATCGGCAGCGACGCATAATAGCAGTGGCAGGGAAGGTGGTCCGGGCGTGCGCCAGCGGCTTCAAAGTCGCGGACAGTGCGCGCGCACCTCGCCATGCACACACGCCCGCCACATGGCGCGTCGCCTGGCGCTGCTGGTGCTCCTGGCGGCCACGGTCGCCGCACCCCGCCCCCGCCTCCGACCGTACGCCGACTCCGAAGACATCTCCGAATCGGAACCCGATCCCTTCCTTCTCTGGGACGATTACGACGACTCCCTGGATACCACCCCAAGACCGCGAATACGCAGCACCCCCACAACTAAAGTGATATTGAGAGGCAAAGGCCCCAAAGTGAATGTGACGGTGAAAAACTCTAAGGGTGAGGACAAAAAAATTATTAAAACTACGAACATCAACATAGAGAGTCATACGAATTTTATAGTGACTAAATCGCCGCCTTTAAAACCGAACGGTGTAACTAAACGACCGAGTGTTGAAGTCGACGGACAATACATACTAGTACAAGCTCCAGAAGTAGATTATGTGACGAGAAAAACTACGAAGAAGGCAACGACGCGCCGCCCGCCCTCGACGCGGCGCCCGACGACTCGTCGCCCTAACACACGCCGCCCCTCCACTACGCGGCGTACGACCACTCGTCCCACACGCCGAATTTACAAAACAACAAAAACACCTCAGACTAGAAAAACTACTTGTCCTCCTAAAGACCCTGACTGGCTATCTTCGTTTTTTCAAAATAACAAAGTTGTGAAGAAGACTCCGAAGAAACCGGAAAAATCAGGTTTGTTTATAGGTGGGTCTACTTTCAAACTGATCATTACGATTGTGGTTTTAACTAGAGAAACTCGTGAGTACCTAGATTCTATTTTAAGAGTCACTATAAAGAAACCTAGACCTTTTTTGCATAGAAAACGGATAATATACACAGCCAAATAATCTCATTTAAATTTAAGAATAAAAAATACCTCAATGATGCATGAATTACCGCACTGACGGGCATTTAGATCTGAGTGCTTCCGTGCTTCGGAAGGCACGTTAAGATGTTGGTCCCGGCTTTTTCAGTCGTTAAGCCATGTCGAAAGCCTTCGAGCGGCCTACTAAACACTCCGACACCAGAGTTGGCCATTAGCTTATACAAAGAAGGAAGGAAGGAACTGAATGAGCAATATTATTTAGGTAAAAATTCAATTTTTAATTATCAAATTCCGTTGAGTATTTTTTTGAACACAATATTACAAAAAAACTAATGAAATAAAAGTTTAACTAATCTAAGGATTTATCTTTGGATCATCGATACAACGCGCTCCATTACGCAACTTGGGCAAATGTACGGCGATAAACTTTGAATATTAAACTAGGATCTTCCATCAATATACGTATACTTTTTTTCCAATTTTAAGTGCAATTTAGAGAATTAATAACCTTCTGGATTGTCCATACAAAAGATTTCAACGCGGTGCATTCCACAACTTGCGCAAATATAAAGCGACGAGCTTGGTATTATAAAACTAGGTTTTTCATTTATTTTTGTCTATCCCAAAAAATAATACTTTTACGAACTATTTATCCAAATGTATAAAAAAATTGCAAAATATTGGTATGTCAGATTCACCAGCCCCCCTATTTAGTAAAATTGACAGCTCAGTGTACAACCGACTCTCGGTTGGCAACCGAAATGAGTGGGCAACTGAAAAAATAATTTATTCGGTATTCACTACAGTCGATATGTATGGGTGCCTTTCAGAAAATCACCGGACGTCTCTATTGTTTTATCGATAATATTTTTGAGTTTTGACAATCGTTTGACGGCATGAATGTCATTTTTTTGTGAGACTTCATTATAAGGAAAGTGATTGTATTGTGAAAAGTGATTTATAAAAAATAAGACTTAATAATACCTACTATAAATAGGCTTACACAGGTACTGCTTAACACATTTAGCTAAGTATACAGTAAACTTAAAGAAACACCCAACTGGCAGATAGAAACATAGTATTGCTTGACCCAACACAATCATATTCTCCTGTGTATCAAATCCTTCCCTTCTCGTGGGTATCCGAAACTACGAGTCCACCCACCACAACACCCAGACATGGGACAAAAAAAAATTGCAGATCATGGAAACATTGTCTTGCAGAGGAAATCGATCCCGCAACCACTACCTCTTGCGTCTCAGCTCAGCTGGCTATTCGTCCCTTACCTCAAAGAGGATGTCTCTTCCATATTTTCATTATTAAACACCAAAATCTGAATGCAATTTAGTGTTGGCTAAGCCACTGGCCCTTAATGAATGTCAAAATATTAAAATACCGCTGGACTTATGCCTTTTCCAGAAAGCGCGACTAAGCCCGATCTTTGGATCTCTACATCCACTATTTATTATTATATTATTATCATTTAACACATATTTTGTTTTTATAGTTCTTCAAAATGGGAGACTACCCCGTTGCTTTGGGCCTACGATCTAGAGTGGAGTCGGTTCAAGGTTGAAGAGCGTCAAATGGCTGCGCTGCGCTGGAGAGTATCGCGTCTGCAATCGAAAGAATACTCGCGGGACAAGAAAACGACCCTACGCGTCGAGACGAGGGCAACTAGTCTCTCGACTACATACATCCAACCAAACAAAGTTTCACATTTAATAACTAGAACACCAATCGAGATTATTTTGATAGCTATAGCTAAGCACCGCGCTTAGCTACCTGAATATTGGTGGACTACCTTCCGTCCTCAGAATTACCTACCTGAGTGTACGCTTAATAAGTAAGGAGCAATAAAACATTGTTTTTTCAAGACAAAGTGTTTCAATTATTATTTCGTTAGCCTAGCAAAGTAGTTGCTCAATAAACGAACAGCCATCTTCTGCAGCACAAAATAATATGGTCTTGATATCTACAACATTTTCCCACAATTCAATGCTGTAAGACAATGCTGTGGAAGTAGCTGAAATAAACTAGTTAACAAATCTGATTCTACGTCAGAAAAAGGCTTATTAAACCACGCGGTATTCAGTTTGTCTTAGTAAGACTGCCTTACTAGATTCACTATGACCGACTTAGTGGCTTACTCTTATTACACTACGCTAAGTGCGAAGACAGTCTTACTAAGACAGACTGAATACCGCGTGGTCTAATAAGCCTTGTTAAAAGATCCTAGCTACTGCCTAAGCTGTAGAACCAAGTCTGTTTGGTAACCCATCTATGTGAGCGCTCCATTTACTTTAAAACAAATAAATAAGATAATGAATAATCGTTTATTTCAGGCACATATAAATATGATTAAAAAAGCCCATAGCTATTCGCCATAGCTTCTGCTTCGGTGCCGCTTCTCTATAGCTGGCTGAAATCACTGGGCTGAAATTCGGATCCATGAGTACCTACATCCATGTGTTTTGCCAGAATCTGGAGAGTAGGACTTGAAACCAATATTTCTACTGCTCTCCAGCCTCTGAAGTGACATTGGGACCGACCCCTGACACCGACCCCGGTCGTCTCATCAAAACGGGAGAGGCAGATCTTGATAGTCGGCTGGTATCGCGGCGGTACTGCGCTTGTTGCGGGCCGAATCTCTGTCGAAGTGTCGTTGTATCTTCTCCACTAGGATAAAGTCTTCCCTATCGACCTCATTCCTGTCAGGGACATTGACCTTCGATTTTTCCAAACTCTTGCGTTGGAACTCGACGCAAGGCGCCGGAAGCGATGGCTGAGGTTAGTGAGACACTTGCGCTTCTTCTGCTGGCGAGAACGTGAAGCAGGAAAAGGCGTACCTAGGTTTACTAAGGTTGTACTTACCTGAAAATATAGTAATATCCTAAATATATTTAATTTTTTATCTTTTATTTAGTTTTACCCATAGATAAGTATTGTTAGGTTAACCTTAAAGTTATTGGTAATTAAATTTAACCTACTTCGAGGTTTTTGAATGAGCTATTTTGCATGCATTTGGAAATCGGATGGCAATGCAAAATTATTTGACATGAAGCCATGAAATCTTGATGACGAGGGTCTGAAGATGGAGCCGCAAGAATGCAACTGGAACTCCCTGATGAAATGTGCTAAGAAAAGTATTGTAGAAGCCGGATTCGTTTGCTTTGTTGTCTTGAGTAGGTAATTTCTAGGCCTACCTAGTATAGAACATGGTTCTTTAGTCTTGTACCATATGAGGGTGTAAGCGGTTCCAACCTCCATCTTTGAAATCCAAGCCAATCTCACCTGCCCGTGTTGCACCCTGCTGTATAACAAACTAATGAGGCTCTGGCGGCCGGCTGTATGCGGCATAGCGCAAACCGGCACAGGTAAATTCCCTGACCGCCAACGGGCAGCAGTGTCGGGTACGAGAACGTGTGCCCTGCGATCCCCAACCCGCATGCCCAGCGTAGGATTATTATGGGTATCTATCTCCCAGTGAACTGTACTCCCAATGGCTGGCGTGATGTGGTGCGGTTTGGTGGTTCTATATCTCCTCAACCTTACCTCAAACCACGAGAAATTTAACTCGTACTTGAATAAAAATGTAAATAAAGAAATGCCAAACGCAAATTTGACAGCTTCGGTGGGCAACCGAAGTGAGTGTGTAACTGAAAAAATAATTTATTCGGTATTCCGTACGAGATTGTGAGATGATGCATCAAAGGTGGCTTTCAGCAAGCCACTGAACGTCTCTAGTATTCTATCGACGTTATACGACTTATTAAAATATAGCCATTTTACCACCAACCGAATGGGAATAAAGACTATCTTTAATTATTAGCGTACCTTCGCCATAGATAAATTAAACGCTACCCACCTTCACGTTTTGAGTAAGTAGGTGGGCTAAAAGGAGTTAGGTTTCAGTGCGAAAACAAAAATAGGTACGACAATATAGCTAGCTAGATAGAATACCTACCAAAATTGCTCGTGTTGCTATTGTTCTGAATCTATCTTTGTTTTAGTTTATAAAAGGAAGCAAGATTAATATAGATACTGGATTAGACTCTATGTATTTTCCATTTACAAATTCAGTTTATTGAAAATTACAAGTTTTCACATTTTTATCCCTTTATTATCTCAATGTGAACCCTGTGTATGACATAAAGGTTGACCCCAACTTAAAAAGCAGACACTGATCATTACGTGGGCTGGGTAGGACCGCAACAGCCCTCTTCAAGAAAGCCTACCTACGGCAGCCAGTTGTTTCATCAGTAGTTGGAGATAGGTCACATAGCTAGGCAAATAAATCAAAAATCCTAATGATTTTATGATCAATAATGTAAACAAGGAATCAAAAAGAATCAATGCCACTACATTTTATTAAAAATCAGACAAAAAGTTCATTTAAATATTGTACTACCAAAATACAAATAATGTAAATACAGAACAAATTCTAATAGACTACCTCACACAACAATTAGTCGAATAATAGTGCCGATCACTTCCCAATCATCAAACACTGCTAGAAACTAGTTCCTTTCGCAATGCATTTCACCAAGGAGATCGACTACCAATTTGATCTCCACTTTGGATACTGAATACCAAATGATAAGATATCGATAGAAATATTCGATGTAAACCGATGACGTCATCACAGTGTGCAACTGAAGATAACATTCTAGCCACCTAGCCCCAAAGAGGTTGGATTTTTTTTACTAAATCTATGCCTAGCCCGGTTCATAACATTGAGGTGGGCAACTGATATAATAGGTAGTAGTATTATTTAATTTTCCTACCGATCCGTAGGTAAATGTTCAATATTCATATTTCATTACCAGTCACACAATGTAGGTTTTAGTAAAGCGGTACATTACTGTTTCTAGCTTTATAAGAACAAATTGTGTTGAGATAATAAAACAAATTATGTTAATTAGGTATAATATTATTTTATCTTACGGTGAGGTACAGTGCCCATAACCCTCAGCCACCAAACACTGTTACAAACTAGTGTCTCTCGCAGGACCTTATACCAAGAAGGTCGGTTACCAATTTGATCTCCACTTTGGTTACGGAATACCAAATAAATATAATTTCGATAGAAACTGTCACAACAAACAGGCATTCGTTGTACACTGTGACGTCACCCAGACGCCCCAGTTTATAACGCAATTGATGCACACCGATGACGTCATCCTAGTTGGCAACTGTAGTTAGCGAATACCAAATCAATCATTTGACGTACATTTGTTGCACACCTAGCCTCGGTGCTCATCATTTCGGTGGACAACTGACTTAGTGAATAGCCCCTCAGAAACGCATTTATAAACTTTTTTTTTATTTTAACTTAGGTAGTATTAGATTGATAAACTCTTTATTGTACTCAAGAAAATTTTAAGGGTGGTACTTTTTTTAGGCTTCAGGGATTTTAGAACTTGAATTTCTTCTTATAGTGAATTGCGTTTGCAGGAAGATGGGATGGTGATTGTTTTTTTGTCGGTAGCTGACAGCTGGATTGAGTTGTACTTAAAAAATACAATACATATTTATGGAGACAAAATCGCAATCGTCATGTACCCCTGTGTATGATAGATACGCTCACGTTTTGTACAAAAAATCAGTTTTATTAGATACTCACAGAAACAGGGTACTTTTTAATCCTTTTTGAGAAAAGCCTCAGTATTATCCATTTTTCAGACTTGAGATTTTTGTGTCTTTTCTATAAATAGATATGTGCTTAAAGTATTTTCTCTAGTAAGATAAAAGGAAACACAAACCTTCTTAATTTTTCAAATTTATATATTGGGGATTCATATGATTTTAAAGCAGCGACAAAAAAATGCAAGCTGTGTAGAATTACTCAACTGCTAAAACTTACAAGATTACGAGATGGGTAAACAAAACAATAATGTAATTTTCTGCCTGATTTGCAATCAAAACCAAAAGTCCTGCTTGAACCGGATGTAAACCAGTCGTTCACCTATATAGTGCTGGTACTTGAACCGTATCTAGTTTAGAAAACTTGTCCTAGAAAATGATTATGAAAGTGTAAGTGAAGAAGACATAACACAAGTAAAGTTTGGTTGATGGCATTTTAATCATTCTGTCGAGTGCACGGTTCGAATTATTGCTTACGTTTAGTACCTGGCGGTCTACTTTAATTCACCGAAGTACGAAATAACGTGTTTTGTTTCCTACGATTGGTACTCGTTATGAAATTTAGGCACGTAATGTCACAGTCTGAACGTTGCGCATCCTACTCAATAGAGTAGGTTTTGTTTATTTTATGTTTTGTGATACATCACAAAACTTAAATAAATAAAGCATTTAATCCCACCCCCATCATCTATGTACATACATTTAACATTTAACTATTATTTATTCTAAAATTACAAGGGCAACCAAAAGCTAGTGTAGGCCTCACCATGCGATAAAATTTTTGCCATCTTGAGTAAGTCTAGTCCAGAGTTTTCCTGAAGAATGTAAACTCAAAGTTAGTAGAATTAGTTACGTGGTTTACTTAAAGTTATATATATTTAGTTGGTAGGTAAAAATGGTTCAAAGCATTTTTTGTTGTTGACATGTTAGCAACCCTATTTTGATGCATAACTGCGATTGTGCTGTCAGTTGTTGTCACGAATTCACTGAACTTTGCGTATAATTGAGAGCGTTGTTGCATTGTGTTAAGTCTACACTGCAGTACATTATAACTTGGTGGACTTCTTATCCGACGCGGCGCGACGCCGACGACGACGGTTAAAGGCCTACGCAGACCGGGATAGCATGGCCAGGGATTTAAATTTTTACCAATTAACATTAAAACCTATCCTAATAGAAATACGATACAAATTCCTATTCTTTAAAATAATGCTATGATGTCCCTTTCGATGCCGCGGGATTATTTTAAATTTTATTTTAACTAATTTGTATCGCATTTCTATGTTTATAGGTTTGAATGTAAATTGTTTAAAAACTGAAATCTCGTTCCGGTCTGCGCAGGTCATAATGCGTCTGTAGTCGTGTCGAAGTGGCAGCAAGTCCACAGATCATTTTAATTACGTAGGAGTACGATAATCTATGGCAAGATAAGCAACCCAAACCTATCCTAGACCTAGGTACCTAAGATAAATATGGGTACCTATCTGCAAAATCACGCTTCTTAACGTACCTGCCTAGTTAATATTAATTAGAAATAGTAAAGACTCATAACTATAATGTAGGCTCATAAATGTATGCGGTAGTAAACAGCATGAGAACGATTTAACACATTAACTGCAGGCGACGATCTGCGCAATCACAGTTGTGTTTTCAGCACTCACTGTTTAAATTAAACATATTTTTAATCACAAACAGAAAGTTTACCACAAGCTTAAATAACACGTTTTAAACGACAAAAGTCGTGTCTTATTTAGATTGTAAGTAATTTAGATTGATGTTAATTAATTTCTATTTGTTTTCTATTTTATATTCTACTTAATGTTTTCTGAGCAATGTAGGTATCTGATAGGTTCCATGATGAGCATAGCGAGTTATTTAGAATAATCTCTTTAAATCACTCATACGTAGGTGTCCGTAGCTTGCTGAATTGGTAATACGCTACGGTTAGTACGGTGGGCCAAGAAATTGGTTTACCACCCTACGGTTGAAGTTCATGTGCACGTCATAAAACAACAAGGTTCATTTTCCCTTGCAATTATTCTGACAGCTACTAATGCTCTATCATTTTGTAAAAATGCTTTGCCTTGTGTTCCTATCTAATAGCTAAAATTATGTTTATCCGGCGCAAGGCGAATTTCGAACCAAATTTTCTTGTCATACATTTGAAATTGAAATTGAAATTGAAATATATTTATTAGACAACAAACATAAATGTACAAATAATCACAATCATAAAAGTAGTTATTAATTTTAACAATTTTAAATTCATGATTGGACAACATTAGTACCCAAACTAGGATGACCTGTGATACGGCGTACTAATGCCCTCCGCCGAAGTTGAAGATTGTTATACAATAATCACTTATGACTATAAGAATTATGAATTAATAATAGATTATATTGTTTGTTGTAAAAGGAAGCTTGGGGATGTGTGAATAAATTAGGAAAATTATATATTTTAATATTAATAAATAATGTTTTATTGGTTTTTATCGATTTAGTTTAATAAAATTATGTGAAATTAATAGGAGTAGATATAATTAAAATAAATAGTAGGTAGTGTAAATTGTTTATGCCAGGGCAGTTAATAAAGCTTCTGTAGAAGCATAGTCCTGGTCCAAGAGCCATTCACGAACAGCTTTCTTGCATTTAGGAGTTGTTAGGGCATACAATTTTAAAATTTTGTCAGTTTTTTTATATAAGTAAGAGCTCATGTAGTTATGCTGTCTTCTGAAAAAAGCGGTTCGACACATTTGTAGTTGAATGTTTCTGGTTGCTCTAGATTCTGTAAGATTCTCCAAATCAAAATGTTTTTGGGCCAGGCACGCGTCACTCTTGCTGTATGCAAAGAACAATTGTCTTGTAAGTAATGAAATTCTGGTTTTTCATTTACTGGATAAAAAATCCGAACGGCTGGCAAAATTTAAACGTCTAGAAATCTCACTAAAATTGAGGCCTTCGCTATGTAGTGCAAATAATTCGGCTATTGATAAATTGCGAGGCATTTTAGCAAAATTGAGAAATAACAATGTAATCTATGTTTACATAATAAAGATGTCATATATTGACAGTTGTCAGTAATATTTACTTTTTATTTCAGTTAAAAAGAGGTTTTCATATATGAACAAAAAATACTAATGGTTGTATTTGTTGAAAACATTAGCCTATCGCATTAAAAATAAGGTTGAAATTAACATCTTTAACCCATGACTTAAGATGTTAGGTATCTCAGATAACAAACAATACGTCATGAATCTCTTTCAATATTAGAAAAGTTCAACCTTAGTGTTATTTTGATTGTATACGAAGTTTTGTCAAAACTGGTAAACCACTTTCTTGGCCCACCGTACGCTAGTGCTACTTAGACGCTTTTTGTCTACATGCTCTTATGACACCAATTGATTTTCAATAACCTCTGAAGATTGCCAGCATAATTAGAGACCAAGACAGTAAATTTGGCTATCCGGACGTCTAGCTGTCTATCAATCATAAATCGTACCTACATACCTACTTTCACAAATATAATGCAATTCATTCAGTTAATTTTTAACGGTCTTCTAAAAACTAAAGATGTTATGAAAGTACCTATACTTAGATTGTAAAATGCCTCGTATGGATCATTTTACTGAGCAACGAAAAATTAGGTCATATTTATAATAACACATGGTACCTAGTACCTAACATTATTCGTCGTATGGAATCCTCCCCACACGAGTTCAACTCGCATTTGTCAGGTTTTTTAACTATATACTGAATATAATTATTAATGTTTAACGGATCGCGTTTTACCTTATTTATACATTTTAATATAATATTTTAAAAAATAGTAATACTGTTCAATACTCGTGAAAGTATAAAAAAAAACGATTTACTAAATGTCTCAAATAAAAAAATATTAAACTGTAGAATGCAAGCATAATTATTAACAATATTTTGTTTGTATATGTACTTATATAATACGTAAACTTTTACATACTTACTCGATCGTAAAACTGAGAAAAGTCCCATAAAATTATAGCATTTGCATGCAGATTTCATCTACGAAAGGGCCTTGATATCTGATTAAATCAAAATTCATTCAGAATGCGGTTTTATTAAAGTTAGATTACCTATCATAATAATAGGTTTAGTCGCCACTAACTGCGGATACAAGTTGGTATGTAGGTGTAGTAGGCCTACTGCATCCGCAATGAGTGAATCTGATGGAAGATCTACAATGTCGTGCCAAGGTCCCTGGTAAATGGGGTAGCGTTGGAAAATGTGTTCTACGGTCTGGTTTCTCAAGCAGTTCCCTGGTGGACTTATGGCTCCCCTAGTGAGCGCCATTGCGCCATGTCTTCTACCAGTAGTCGTTCGCAAATCGTCTCTCGACCTGGCCAGGAGGGCGCGTCTTATCTCAACCAGGATTCAATCTCAGTAACCAGTAACCCCACTAGGGTTACTGGTTACTGAGATTGAATCCGATATACTGCCGGTGCATAATAAATTTAAACTCCACATAGGTACCTAATATTTTCATAGCTTGGTTAAGAACCATTTTTAACTCCCGATGCAAAAAAAGTGATGTTAAAAGTTTAATGTGTCTTTATGTTGCTCCCAAACGGCTAAAGCGGGCCTTTGATGTTTTTTTTATGGAACTTGAAGATGGATCAAGCACATAGCCCACATGATGTTAAGTGGAAATCATTACCTATCACAAAGCAATGCATCGTAGATCACATTTTTTAGGACGTGTTCTACGATGCAACGCCCTGCGTCCATCAACTTGACGCATGAAGATGATAAGCCTGAAGCTGTGATTTCATCGGCACCCACACTCCTCAAACCGAAACACAGCACAGCTGCTTCACGGCAGAAATAGGCATGGTGGCAGTACTTCCCCGGACGAGCCCCCCACTAAGAACTCTACTACTACAAAATGTAATGCATATTACATCTTTAATGGGATCATTTGACACTTCAAACTCAGGGCGAGGCAGGGGGAGATGCGGTGTCCGGGGAGGTGTGTCGTTCAAAATGTATAATGAACGATAAATATTATAGCTCAAGATGTAATATAAATATCCCAAAGTCAATAGCCGCCTTAAACCTACTTTTTAAATTTTTCATTTAGAGAAATTTGTTCTGTCGTGAATAGTTCTGTTGGTTGAACTTGGGACAATGTTATGACTTGTCTTCGCTCCGGAGAAAGCGATAAAAGTAGCCGAGTCCCACGTCCCACCACTTATAAAACCTCAGATCGGTACGCCTATGCGCCTGTTTAGTTTGGCGTCTACTAGCCTTACTCAGATATTGTAGCTAGCGTATAAACTTTTAAAAACGAAAAGAAAAATAATAATGTTCTCACGCTTGATGCCCGTGAGTAATACGTGAATAATGCTGAACATAGTTTAGTTTAACTGTAGTTGTGTTGCACCATGCTGCGCCCGCGCACCTGTCTGACTATCGCATGCGTATCTTGTCCCACTAACATAAAAAGGTTTCTCCTTAAACGTAGCAGTTGCTCAGTGTCAACTTCCGCTAAAGAAACAGGAAACTTACGATTTACTTTTTTAAAACTAGATATAAAAGACCTAGCTACTCAGTGATAGGTAGGTGATTTAAATTAACCAACTCTTCTTCAATTATATTACAGATGCGGATTTTCAATTCATTTCAGGATTCTTCTCCAAAATTTTGAACTGGATAGTGGGATCAAAGTCGTGGTTTGGAGGTGGAAGTTGGTTCTCAGATTCAGCAAAACCAAATAAGCCTAATCCCATGACAACTACCACCGTAATGCCGCTTACAACAGCCTCCAGCTGGTTTCAGAACCTTCTGGATACAGAGGACTCCAACGACGGCGCTTATCTTGCCAGTGATACTAGCACAAGTAAAATATATTACTTATTCTGTACGAATTATGTACTAACTAATTATTTTAATCGTGGGAAGCAAGTTTTGTGAAACACATATGCATGTCAAACAGAATAATTATGTGATTGGATTAACTACACGTGACTTCAACATTTAAAATGTTTATTCGTGGAATTTCCGGCATACCTACCACATGCCCGGCTTAAGCTTTTTCTGCCAATCCTGCCTTGTATGATTTGATTTAGACAGTTATTTAGACGAACTAGTCAGTTGTCATGCTCGTTATTTTTTGTTGATTGGAAGTTTTTACATACTAATATCAATATTTAATATTTGAGATAAGGATAGGGACATGAAATATGAGAATTATTTCGCATATTTTCTATATATTCCTGGTAGTATATTTTTTGATTAAACTGATTAATAAGCCATGCATGCAACCGTAGAATCATCAGACCCTGAAGTGGGAAGTGGCCTGAATCAGAATGGGCATCTGTCTGACATGAGCTCAACTCAGTGTGAGTTTTCTTTAGCTTCTTTGGTACTTAGTATATGTTCAGTTCTATATATCTTCAGTTGTATATGTCATTGCTCTCAACTGATGAGCAACTCATTATAGAAACGTTCCTTATTATACACGCCCCTGACTTCGAAAGTGAAGACATTATCATTAGTAGAGTACTACTACTTTCTTGTGCCATTACATAGTGTTTAGGTATTTTTTTAGCATCTATCATGCTAAGCTTTCCCGTACCTATCTATATAATTATACAGATTATCCGCACTCAACGTCTTGTTAATTAAGAAAATTGTTTTCCAGATAAGAAGTCAACGAAGAAACCTTTGAAGAAAAATTACAAAGGCTTTCAACTGCTCCGCTCGTATCCAGATGCTCAGTGGAAGGTGAAAAACTTACTGGAGCTGCAGGAAGAGGCTCAGGGGTCAGGGCTGATGTGGTGGACAGTGCCGTCACTCAACGGCTCCACCGATTTACTCGTACCACCTGATCTTTTAGCGGATGTGAAAGATCATTTTAAATCTTCTAAGATAGATTTTGACGTGGTTATATGGGATTTACAGGTAATGTGGATCGTTGTATTGTACGCTATCTTTTTTGGCCATCTTAACTTTCTAGATAAATACTTTAATCTTTTGTGTTGTTTCAGAAAGCGATAATGTACGAAAACCCGCGCCTTTCTAAGAAGCAAAGGTTAGAGTTGGAACAAATCCGAGGTCATCCGATGACGTGGCGGAGGTACCACCGCTATGCAGATATTTTGCGTTACCTGGAATACTTACAACATTCATACTCAGAAGTTGTAGAGCTGATTCCTTTGGGTCGATCGTCAGAAGGACTTCCTCTTGTGGCTGTGAAGGTAACTGGATTTAACGGCAGTGATACTTAGTCTTGTATTTCAATTGCTTTAACTTATAACCCAGTTTCAAAGGAAATGCTCGCTGCGTATATTTCGATCATCAGTTGGGTCACTATTCGGAAGAGTGGCATTCAATGGTACCTATTCGGTGATAAGTAATCCAAACGCTTCTGACTTTTAGAAGCCAAGTCAGGACGGTATTTTCACAGGTAGCCAGAAGACATAAAAGAAATAAATAAATAAATAATAAATAATGCTGGACTATCACACCGCATCATGTAGCCCCAAACTAATCAGAGCTTGTATTTTTTAAACCACATGATTAATATATTACATCCATACATTTTTTTTGGTAAATAGGTACATACATATTATAAATAGAAAACACCCAGACACGAGACAAATATCTGCAGAAGATGCAAACATTTGTCCCGCGGCGGTAATGGAACCCGCGACCTTCTGCGGCCCAGGTGGACCTTCGGCCACTGTGCCACAGAGGTCGTTAAAATACATACCTAGCACAAATTAGGAAAAATCATAATGCATAGTTGACCACATAGCTACTTACAAACATGCAATTATTAAAGTTGTTCACATAAGTAACCTTTGTTTCGCAGATATCATTGCCAACAAACGAAACTCTAACAAAAGAAAAGCGCACCAAAGATGGCAAGAAGAAATGGCGACTGCGCTCGCGCATGAAGCCTGCCGTGTGGCTGGACGGTGGAGTTCACGCTAGGGAGTGGATCGCACCTGCAGTAGCCACTTGGATGATCCACACTCTCGTTGAAGGAGAGACTGGTTTAGGTATATAAATATAAGTAGGCTGCTATACTATAGGTAAAAGCAGACTTTTAATCTTTTCCTCCACGTGAAAATATGCAAAAACTCCATTGGGGCAAAATTTTCAATTGCCAGATAAGCCGGTTTAATTTTATTCAGGATAAATTTGAAAAATGTATGAAATGACGCGTTCCATTTACAAACATTCAACGTTACATTCCACTATCTAACGATATAACAAATAGTGGTTTCGACGAAAATAAAGTACCTACTTCACTTTCGTTGAAGGGTTACTGACGATTACAGCCTGCGCACATTGGACGACAAACGTCAGCGATTAAACGCTATGACAAGCTGCGGGGGACAATTTTCATTAATTTTGTTCAAAGCTCCGCACACACGACGACAATCGCAAGATATGACAGACGCTCGCGAGTCGCGAGTATGCGCGACGACAAAGGGTCGTGTTTGCGAGGTCTGTAACAGACCTCGCAAACTAATAAATAAACAAATTAATAAATAGGTGCACATTCATAAAGATGCCATTTTATTCCATAGATTTTAGGACGCAATTTCGAGTACATCAGATTAGTTGCACCTAGAACTAGATTCTTATTTGAAGAATCACATATTTTTTGCAGTCGGAATTGAACCAGCGCCTCTAGTGAATCCGCCACATAAGTCGTTAATGTTGAATACATAAATCTGTTCAAGAAAGTCATTTACATCTATCAAGATAGGTACCTAGGGGTTTCAGAAATGAAGAAAATAAAAATATAAAAGCTTGTAATCAAATAAGATATGATTTGACAGATGATCGACACCCTGAGGTTACGCTACTATGCCAAGCCTGATGTGATGATGGATTACACAGCTCAATAATTGCAAAAAATTTTATATCAGCTTACCCATCACACTTTCACTTCAAAATGAAGATAGTTAATCAAATAATGTTAAATGCAAAACCTAGGTTTTGATGTTGATGTATTGGTTTTGGATTTGATAGGACACGTAAGCCTAGCTACAAACGGTTAGCTTGAAACTAGACTAAGTGTACCGACAGTTATTTTGAATATAGTACCGTTGAACGGCTTCAAAAAAAGAGTTAATAGGCATCTTCTGGGAAAGCTCGCCCCATCGTCGACCTCATCCTTGCCCACGCAAGCCTCGAGGTCAAGAGCTGGCCCATAGTAAATAAAAAAAAAGAATTAGGAAAGGATTTTTCGAAATTCATCCCTATCTGGTGCAGCCTATGAGGGTGAAATTGAAAACCAACAGGCAAAAAATCGCATATAATCCACAGCTAGACAGACAGAATAGTATATTTTGAACAAATTGTTTTCTAGTAGCACATAGCAGCCACTAGATAGATGGGAGTCATTAAAGAAGAAATTGCTCACGTCATATTATTTATTACCTACCTAGTACCTACCTAATGTTTCGTACTTATGCGCACAGGTGGTGATCTGGAGATGTTGAAACAAGCTGACTTTTACATAATGCCTGTGGTGAACCCTGACGGTTACGAGCATTCGCACACTCACGACCGACTGTGGAGGAAAACACGTTCGCGCCTGCCTGACCACTCTGATGACTACTATGTGGGCTGGTAAGTAAATATTCATAATCAGCCTTTAGCAGTCCACTGCTGGAAATAGGCTCCCTAACGCCATTAGCCAATAGCACCATTGCGCCCTGTCCTTAGCTCGACGCATCCAGCTTCTACCAGCAGCCTTTCGCAGATCGTCAGTCCACTCGTCCTACACTACGTTTTGAACCGTAAACGTCCATAGAACACGCAGGAAATCACAAGCACATGAGGCTAAGCACAGCCACATGAGGCTGTATGCACTGAGTTCTTACAGTGCTTTACTTACCATCATCACTGGTTTTGTTGGTGCGTATCGAAGGCAGTGATCACTTTTTATCAGGTGGCCTATCAGCTCATCTGGGAATTTTAGTTTTAAATAAATTTACCATCTTTAGAGACGATTCGAGAAGAATTTTTGCATAATCGAGAAGACTCATTGCCACCACCGCTTGTCAGACCTAGTATTTACTAGCTATAGGTGACTCCGAGAGGTAGATTAGGTAGGTACTAATACTAATATTTTGAAAATTCCTATAATTCCGAACTTGTAAGCCTTATATATGCCAGTCTAGCCGAACAAAAAACACAAAGGTAGTAATTATGCAAGCAAGCCACTGTTTTTGATGTAGGTATAATGAGACTAGTTTTTCATTTCATTACAGTTACGAATGAACTTAAAATAGATATAGCTACATATTTCAGTCTTAAATAAAGCAAAAGCTGGTTCATCTCTAGTTCGAATCTCTCGAAAACGTAAGATGATATTACTAATTTTACAGTCCAAAAAATCGATTTTACACCTAGAGTGGGATATGGGCAGGGAAATAATGACAGTCCAAAAGTGATATTGAGTAATGACAGGTCGGTGTACCGGCAGAAAATTTTCACTTACATATTATACAAATACAAAATCTTTATTTACCAGAATTTTACATTTAAATACAGAGAACATCACTGGTGGTTCCTGCACTAGGGTTAGCCTGTATCGCAGGAAACCGGTTACAAGAGAAGATTACCGTACAATAAGATGATAACACAAATGTACAGGACATAAAACAAAATGAAAAAGAAATTACTCTTAACAACGAAGTTAAACGCATAAGGCAACAACAAATTATAACAATATTAGGTATAAACATGTACTTATGTATGGAATTAAACACATTTTTTTATTTGGGGTTTTACATAAGTAGGTTAATATCAATGGGGTTTTAACTCAAAAGACTACCAAGGTGAATTTGTGTTTTTGAGGGTATGTGTGTGTGTGTGTGTGTGTGTGTGTGTGTGTGTGTGTGTGTGTGATCTTTTGAATTCAATAAAACTGAACAAGACAACTTCACCACGAGGCGAGGTGAAGTTGGGAATCTTGATAAAAAATACACATGGAAAAAAAATTTTGTTACTTAGACGAAGACTACGCAGGCTTAGTGAAACCCGTATTAGATCCTATCGTCCATTGACTATCATTGGTCCCCTAAGGCAAGATTACTTTGTGAAGACTTTGATTGATCAAATCTTTGACGAAGACTGAACAAATAAACAAAGCCAATAAAATTCAATAGAACGAAATTTACAATATCTGAACTAAGTGGAAGATCTATTTGACAGTGTATAATTAGGTAACTATAATAACCTACACATTGAATTGTTTTTAATAGAAACCTAAATATTTTAATTATCACTAAAAAGTATAAAATGCTGGATATTATCACACTGCATCATGTAGCCCCAAACTAAGCAGAGCTTGTGTTATGGGAACCACATGGTTGATATATTACTTAAAAATTTTTTTTGTAAATAATTACAAATCATACCTACATAGAAAACACCCAGAACGAAGAAAAATATCAGCAGAACTTGCAAACATTTGTCCCGCGGCGGGAATCGAACCCGCAGCCTCCTGCGTCTCAGGTGGACCTTCGCCCACTGCGCCACAGAGGCCGTCAGACAGCATTAGTAATTTATTTTTTAGTAATTTATTAGGTTATATTAATCATTTTAGAAAGTTTTTGAACGGAATAGCTTCACAAAAATTATTTCTTAAATGTGCATGCGATTATTCATTACGAAGGCATTGATGAGCATCCTGCTTATTAAAATTATTAAAAAAAACTTCGTAAGTAGGTAGGTAATTACTATCACTATTAAGTAGGTAGGTAGGTAGGTAGGTAGGTAGGTACCGATTAAATCTAGTCCAAATTTTGGACTCGATTTGTCGGACTCTAAATGACGACCTAGCAAGTCGGGGTCTAGGCATAGTTTACAGTCAATTTTGAAGTTCAATTAGATTAATGTCATGTCTTTATATTTATAATCCTCTCATGTCAGTGCTTTGCTCTAATTATATGCATCGACATAGAGTTAAATTTTTTATTTAAAAAAATATAATTACTTAAATGTAGCTTAATGTAGACTACTGTTTAGAACAAACAGGCTCTCACGTGAAAGTTGAATAAAAAACTTTGCTAAAAAGAATATGGGCACGCTATTATGTAGAAATACTATATATACTCAATCACATGCTCAATACCGCTGCATAACAATGTTGAAATCAAATAAATTATTATGTATATTATTTATTTATTTATAATGCTTGGTTGATGAAAGGGAATTTTGAAAATCTCTCTTGAATGAGTTTTAAATGTTGGATTCACAGCTATTATTATGTGTACCTCGTATCGTAGGTAAGCCACCCTTACGCTATGCGTTGTTTACAACTAGTGTTATAGTACATTACTGCAGCGGCCAGCAAAAGAGGCATTTATGGACGAACGTGTAAATGTTGGCCGAGGCGAAACCGAGGCACACATACGTTGAGTCCATCAATGCCTAGTTGTGGCCAAGACTTGTAACTATACAAGCCAAAGAAAGCCAAAGAAAAGTACTAAGTTTTCTCAATTAATGCGCGGAAATAAAAACAAAATAGTTCCTTGACAGAACTTGTACATTTTTCAATAAACAGCATTATTTATACAAGTCAGTTCGAAATTTAAATAAACCCTTTGATTCATTGATTTATACTGTAACTATTGATTAGTTACCTCCTTGGTTGCCATGTTTCGGAGTAAAAGATCGTTCCATTTTTAAATTACACGACAGTTAAGAGTTTACATAGTAATTTATTTGGCCGCTAAACTCGACAGATATGAATTTTCATACAACTTTTGCCGGCCACTGCTCGCATGTATAGAGCCGGTACAGCAATTTCGATTTATCTCGAAGAAGGTTGTCAAAATAATGCTCTAATTTCCAAGCATGTTTGAGAAAAATATATTTCTTTGATCTTAGGTTTCCCTGGAACTGGGGTCAAACGGAGTGCGTCGGCGTGGACGCTGATCGCAACTGGGATTACCACTGGGGCGAGCAGGATTCCTCGAAGGACCCTTGCTCCGATAACTTCGCCGGTTCTCATCCCTTCAGCGAACCTGAGACGCGGGCTGTCTCCGAGTTCTTAGCTGAACATAGAGGCTTGATAAAGGTAAAATAAACTTTAGCACTATGTATATACCTATCTTTATGCCTAGCATCATCAATTGTTGTGATAGATTACACATGTCGTTATTAATTTTTTTCCGACAAATCTATAGGTAGATAAGACCTATTTTTGGGTTATTCGGGGGAAGAAAACTAAGAAGGTAGGTATAACTTATTTTTTTCTAGCTGTATAACTCTAAACCAAAGATATGATTTATTTACAACGAGCTGACCCGCCCGCAACTTTGTTTGCGTGTACTTACTTGGTTTACATGATAATGATTATTTTACGTGGAACCCCAAATAAGTGTGTAGTACCTACCAACGGAATCAAAAATAGGCTGGCACCTATATATAATGCTGGACGTAATCACACAGCATGATATAGCCCCAAACTAAGCAACCTATAAGGCGGGCCTTCGCCCACTGCACCACAGAGGTCATCCTAGAAATCAGTGGGAATAGAAATAGAATAAAAAAAACTGCCAGATTCCACTCCGAACTTTTCTAATGTTGAAAATACCTTTTTAATTCAGGTAAGAATAGGTACGCGTTCTATTTTCAAATTACGTATCTGACAACTTGACTATTACTATTAGTGATTATCTAACAATTTCATGCACGCCATATAAATTCATGTAAAATTACGCGTCCTATTTTCAAATTAGGACAGAATCATCTGAGAATTTCATGCAAATAATTACATTATGCACGATACCTGGGTTACATTATTAAAATTATCGCATGGAGCTCCAATTTAAAAAATAAATAAAATACATATTTAACGCTGATAATGTAGCTTTTTAAAGGTAAAAGAATTTTTGAAATCGTTTAGGTAGGTAGTTATTGAACTTATCCATTACAAACAAAGAAACACAAATCAAATGTTTCCTGTTTACAATACATGAATAATAGTTTAATTTCTTTGATTGCAACTGGTATGGTAACTGGACTCCACGAAGTGATATCTAGGTATGTTCTCTACGTATGCCGTGTTGTGTACTTATGCCATGAGCTCAATGCACCACCATTATACGCAATCATGGGTTCTAATTGCTTGTTTTTAATGTCTGTGGCGCGTGCCAATTATATAGTTCCGAGGAATCGTTTTCACTCAATAGGCGTATGAAACCTTTTTCTAGTTATTTCAATTTTTTTGGTACCTATTTTAGAGACGAGATTCATTCCAATATCATGATATCACAGAAATTGTGTTGGTGTAGCAAGTGCAGCTATATTTATCATCGGTTCAAAGCCGTAAAGGTAGACCGCACATCGATCGCGGGAAATTGTGACAGCATTCAGTCAAATCGGCACTTTCAAAACATTTTCAACTAAACTTTCGAATATAATTCAACTTTCTATTACATTTCTCGTAGGAAAAAATACTTTGTTCTACCTAAGTACCTGTTAGTAACCCACTGGATTTGCATCATACAATTATTAGGTACGTTACTTACGTAAGGATACCTACTTCGGTAGTAAAATACGGTACCTACTCGCTAAATTGTACTTACTTACCTTTTTATTGGCGATTTGCTTGGGTTTTTGTTATTTTTCTTTACTAATTTGTTTGTTTTTTTCATATGTTTGATTCTTGTGAAGTTACAAAAAGTAGATAAGTAAACGTCCGCTCCGCATGTTAATTAAACAGAAAGGCCTGAACGGAAGTTGTCTCAACCAGCATTACGCTGAGTTACGGACCTTTTTGCAACTTCAGTACTGTCTAAAAATGTTATTTATACCACCAATATTATACAATATATAATACAATAGTTTTAAGACCGTTTTCTGTGGTTGCAAATAAATATCTATTCTTCTATTCTCTTTTTCTAAACGCGGAGCGGCCGGGGCTTCCCAGTACACTAGAAAGCAATACTACCTATATCATCATCATCATCATTACCGCCGTTTTCAAGCCACTGCTGGGTATTAGGCCTTCCTTTGATTATGCCACTCGCCTACGCTAGTCTGAACCAGTACTAGGTACTTCATAATAGTAATAATTTATTCATTTCATAGGAAACACACTACAAACAAACAAACTTACTAGCTAAAATGCTTAGGTTTAGTTATGTTTATGACAGATTGTACGCTAGTATGATAATAGCACGGTCAAGTGACAACTCTCTGACCTACTACTTTAGGACGGTAGAGTTTGTATGTAGGAATATACGCAAAGATAAAAAAGAGTCCGTGATTTGTAAATAAATAAATTCTAAGCACTCTACACACTAAGTTACAAAAATTACATCTAGAAATAATAGAAACTTGAAGCTATACCTACTGCAGCTAAAGCACTATTTGGTAGTTAGGTTAGGTACAATACAAGGGTATAAAGACTTTGAGTTGGGGACTTAAAATTAGAACCTGTCACTCCCACGTATTTAGTTAGGTAGGTACATAAAACTGAAATATCTTAACAGTAGGTTTGACCTATTTAGATAAATAACTTGGTATCTATTATGTATTGATTTTTCAGGTGTTTATCTCGCTTCACGCATACTCCCAAGCATGGTTGATACCCAGCTCCAATGCGCACGTATCATTTGGCGATGATGGCATTCTCATGGAGATGGGCAAGCTGGCCACTGCCGCTCTTGGTGACATGTATGGCACAAAATATCAGGTATGATGTCATAACCTTTCTACAGAGGGCTTACCACAGGTTTTGATAGTTTTCGAAAACTTTAAGTTTCGGTATCTTTCTTTCCATACATTTTCGTAGTTCATACACGTTTCCCTAGAGGCGCTGTACGAAAATGTATGGAAAGATACCGAAACTTATAAAGTTTTCGAAAACTATCAAAACCTGTGGTAAGCGCTCAGTAGAATACCGATCCATAACCCGATCGATTATAGTTCTTCTTCTTCTTTGTATAAGCTTTTAGGCCGCCCAAAGCCCTCCGACATGGCTTAGCGACCGATAAGGGCGGGACCAACAACTTAACGTGCCTTAATGCACTGAAGAACTCTGAATTAAATGTTATTAAACGGCCACCCATTCAAGTAGTAACCGGGTTGAGTGTTGCTTACCTCAGATGATCGGCTATGAAACACACCGAAAAACCCAGTGCTGTAGTGAAAAAAAACGACTTCAAAACAAAAACTGCAAAACTAAAAAGAAAAAAATAATTGTTTATTTTTTGTTCATACAGGAATCATCTAAGAATCAACCTTTTTTCTATCAATTAATCCCGTACGATCTATGCGTTTACCACACAGATAGATCTAGATACCTATCTGTTATTTGTGGAGTAAATTTTACCGCATTGAGACCTTTTCTTTTGTAGGTAGGTTTTGTTCTGAGGAAACAATAGGTTTATTTTGAAGAAAAAATAATTGCATTTTGAATAAATGTACAGTCAGTCTAGGAATTTGTCAAAAAAAAACAAGTTGGTCTCAATCGACTCTATTTCCCAACAGGAACATACCAAACCAAATCATAAGTTTTCGTGAAAATTAAAAAAAAACCATACAATTTCTATGAAGCGTCATTCGCCCCTACATTGAGTCCACGCATGCAATTCGACGTATAGTGGTAATCGGGGGTCATCATTCTGCCAAATGTTATATATACTATATGCTATTATATTATGCGTAGTCTGAAAGCGGCTTTGGCAAGAAACTTTCTCTATCCATTTCCGTCTATCAGTCGTCATCTCAACACTTCCTCTTTGCAATCTCATCTTTTTTATATGTTGGTACTTTGAAGTTTGAACCTTGTTAATAAGTTTTCGCTTGAGGTTTTATACCCTGCTGCCAGCCACACTACCACAACACTCTTGGGAATAGGACTTCTAATAGTAGATACACCCCACCCTGAATTTACCAATTTGTGTAACATGTAGGTAGGTAGTAAGTACTACGGTAGTGATATAGGTAATAAATAAATAGTTGACATTCAGGGGCGGATTTGATCCATTGGTCGCCCTAGGCATATGAAAGCTCACTTTGCAGTGCCCTTACAGGGTACATGTACCTACTCACCACAATCAGGCTACAATACCAACCTAACCTGTTTATATAAATTGTAGTCAATGTAAGCAAATAAGTAAATAATAATATTGCCGCCCCCTACTCGCTGTAAAGCACGAAAAAAATACGAACCCCCCGAGCCTGCTCTTTGCCTTTTCGAAAGGTGCGCTTGACTTCACTAGGGTACCATTACCATTACCTCTTTTAAGCCTAGATACCATACACAATAGAATAAACACCTCGCGTTCCAGCATAATATGAAGTGAGGGTTGACTTTTCGGTACATACTTAAATAAAAAAAACCCACCAAGTTTTGCCGCCCTAGGCCCGGGCCTACTTGGCCTATTGGGAAATCCGCCCCTTTTCACATTATCACACAGCATCATGTAGCCCCAAACTAAGCAGATCTTGTAGGTACTATGGGAACCACATGACTGATATAGGTAAGGTACCTACTACTTATAGATAAAAAAGTTTTTTGTAAATACATACCTACTTTATATTATACATGTAAAACACACAGACTCAAGACAAATATGTATTTGCAAATAATACAAACATTGCTCTCTCAGCAGGAATAGTACCCGCAACCTTCTGCGTTTCAGAGGGCCTACTACAATTCACCGAAGCACGAAATTTCGTGTTTCGATTTATGCGATTGATCGATTTTTTTACTGTCCAATAGTTCAGTCGTATGTTTTGTGAAATAGGGTGCGCAATTTTTGGACTATCGCACATTACGAACTTTGGTTGGAAACGAACTTGGTTTATTTGTTCGATTATCGAGTACAAATCGCAAGAAACGAAACACGCAATTTCGTACTTCGTTGAATTAGAGTAGACCCCCAGGCGCGCCTGCGGGCCTTCCCCCACTGATGAAAATTATATTTTTCAGGTTGGCACTGCCTCCGATATCCGGCAGCCGGCTTCTGGGATGGCCCACGACTGGGCGAAGGCACGCGCTGGCATCAAGTTCGCGTACCACGTCGATCTTCGGGACTCATTTGGCCCTTACGGATTTCTATTGCCAGGCTCCCAGATAGTATCTACTGCTCGTGAAACCTGGCAGGCAGTCAAAGCTATAGTTGATAATTTGTCTCCAACTTTATAACATATATCTATTTATGTAACAATCTCATCGAGATCGGCGCAATAGGCGTGCTTTGAGTTTATTTGATGCAGACATTTTTTTCCATGTTTCCTTGAACAGGCTCTAGAGAACTTACACTATATCGATGGCTTATTGTGGAATGATATAATTATTCAAAATACCTACATTAAGAAATGAAATTAGGTATAGGTAGAATGATGGTACCTATTCATAAAACATTGATCTTAAATAATCCTCCACAGATCACACATTAGTAAAAGTTTTGTAAAAATCTACAGATCTCACACTTTGTGCAACTATCAAAGGCATTGAAAATGTAATTTAGAATTATAGCATACCATAAAATTTATTGTACTGACGATAAAGTGAACGGAGCGCAAACTGACCTCGCGCGTAAGGGACACCTACAGTTTTTGTCCGCCCGCCTCCTATGATAGCTCAAACTGTAGCTTAATTCAATCCCATAATCGATACCATTTTTTCCGTTTCTTGAAAAAGTAGAAATTCTCAATCTAAGTCAGCATTTTGAAATTTTGTCATATTTTGGAAAATCTCAAAAAGTTACCGATCGATTTTGAGAGTTCAAATTGCACTTTGAAGCCCTCCGGTAGACGCGCATTTTCACTTAAAGCCCATCCGCGTACCTCTCTGCGAAACTACAGGCAAACTCGATTTTTCTCGACATTTTCAGTGTCAAAACATTTTCAATTTTAAAACTCAAAGAAGTAGAGTCCATGGTAGAGTAGCCTGGTTAAAAGATAATGCTCGACGGACCAAATAATTACGCAGTTCTTATTTGATTATTTTCTAACAGATAGTTCCTCATGCAATTTTGGTATGTAACCTACTCATGTTCGTATAGGTACCTAACTAGCTAATATTACCTATTTATTAAAAAGCTTGCTCAATTAGAATAAATAAGTATGTTAGTGTAATATAGTGTGAAGATGAAATAAACACAAGAATTTTAATTATTTTATTTCCTTTTTGTGAATCAGTGATAAATTATAATATGATAGAGAATGCCCAATTTTATAATTATGGTAGTAGGTATCTACCTACCTACACGTTATCTGGTACTTTTGAAGGAGTTTTTAGGCTGCTGGTCTCAATGTGAAAATAAAAAAGCTGGGACACCATCCGAGGTATGGGAGCGCACGCTCAGCGTTTCCTTCTTAACCTAGTTTCTTAGAAACTTACTTTTTTTAGAACCGCATTCACCCATTCCTAACTTAGGGCATACTTAGCTCACAGGTTCACCGTTCACAGTCCAAGGTTCTGCACCCCTAGTACTACGAGTTGCACAATTCGAAAACTTTCTTTGTTTACCATATCAAGCTCAATTTTAATGTACGTTTTTTGGAAATTACGCAACTGGTTTTAAGTAGAAACTGATTAAACAGTATGTAATCTTCTTGCAGATTACAATAATTATAACTCAAAACGGTGAGGTAACTAACGAACAAAGGTACTTCAAAATTGAGCTCGATACCTCTTGTCTGTCCCGCTTCCGCAAGATGGCCTGGAGTCACTGTCTAGGCCAACCGCGCGAAACAAGTCGGGCTAGGTTTTAAAATTATTTTAAGTATTTTTCCCTAACACTATTTTTTTTTGTAATGTTTCATGGTTATAAATGTAATCTAGTACCTACTTAAACCTAACTTCCTACACGCAGAATTTTTTAAATTAATCTTTGAAAACGAAAAAAAACCGCGTTTTTCGCAAAAACACGATGATAATTAAAAAATGAAACCACTTTTGAGAAAACTAACATTTTTATTCTAATATTCTATTTATTAGCTTAACATTAAAGCCAAAAAACCCACACAAATTACCTTTATTTATTTATGGTTCACATCGTGATTTCGACACCCCTCGAGTGTCGCTGTCCGGCAGCCTGACAGTAAATAAAAAACATCCGTCAAGTGTCGCTGCCGTGGTACGGACAATCAAGTGGATCAGTTACGCGGAATTTTTGGACGACTGAATACTTCCATCCCTTTTTGTCGTGTAGAATTTACGACGAGTTTAGTTTGCGGTTCGCGCATGCCGCAAAATGGCCGCGACATTTGCCAGAGGGTGATTTTCGAATTGTGCAACTCGAAGTACTTAGGCCCTCTAAGCTCAATGTTCACTCGCACAGGCCAGAGTGAAGACTGGTCGTGCTTCCCAACATCTAAGGGTTTGAGGACCTCTTAAGGAAGACATGGAATCAGAGGGCCTACCATGAGTTGCACAATACGAAAACTTTTATAGTATACCATATCGAGCTCAATTTTAATGTACGTTTTTTGGAAATTATGCAACTGGTTTTAAATAAAAATAGTTCGAACAACGTAGGTAATGTAATAATCTTTTATGTTATCATTTATGATCAAAACGGTGAGGTAATCAACGAAAAAAGGTATTTCAAAATTGAGCTCGATATAGTATACTATGAAAGTTTTCGTATTGTGCAACTCATGGTATGCCCTCTGAGATGAAACTATGGTCGGTCGGAGTAAGTAACATGTTAAATTGATGATACCTTCCGTTAGAAAATTCGGCCGGTGGTCTAGACTCTAGAGCAAGCAAAGTTGCCAAGTGTGGGTGCGGAGATCCAAACTTCGTTGGCCACTAGGAGCTAGATCAGTACCCCTAATACAAGTTGCACAATTCGAAAACTTTATACTTTAGATCGCATCGCCCTTGGTGAAAAATTTATAAATTGGTTTCTTTAATTCACTTCACTTATTTATAAAGTGGCTTCTGGGATAGTTTTCCAGTCGTCGAGTCTTCAGTCATTCCTGTTTTCTGCTATAGCAATGGCGACTTTATCAAAAAACGATCGGTGAAAAATTTTCTTCATCGGAGAAATTCAGTCCAAATCAGCTTTTTTTCCATTTCACTAAACTTGTTTCTATTACTAAGGTAGGTTGGTTAGATGGCATAGAAAAACTTCACTTCTCTTCACTTCTTTATTAAATGGCTTCCGGGATAGTTTCCACAATTTCGCCAGTATCAAGTCTAATCGCGCTCCGGGCCAATAAGGTTTGCCGCCCCATAAATTAATGGAAAAAAATAAGAAATAATATTGGTTTTGCCTTTATAATTGACCAAGCGAGGGTCTACTCAATGCATTCCTCATAGTGACAAAAGCAGAAAAACCGGAGAGTAACGATTTTTGGTGTTTACTAGAGACAAGACAACGAAAACGGTGACTTTTTTTTTTAAATTACTTTTCGCAACGGCAACAATCGTCGCAGAAACGAAGTCGGCGAGCCGAGCGAGCCGCGAATTTTTTTAATAACTTACTAATATACTACGTCATTATTGTAAACTACTGCCCCATAAATTAAAGGAAAAAATAAAAATCCTACTAATAATAATGGTTTCGCCTTTATAATTGACTTAGCGAGGTAAAGTTGACTACTCAGTGTATTCCTCACAGAATCAAAGGAAAATTTTAGGTGCTCCATAACAAGAAAATGGTGGCAATTTTTTTACATTTTGTAACTGCAGCGACAAAATCAAAATCAAAATTAGTTTATTCAATAAGCACATACAGTTTGAAACACTTTGAAACGTCCCAACACCCCACAACCGTCTTAGAAATGACGTTGGCGAGTTGAGTGAGCCACGACTTTTTTAAATATCTTACGAACGCTTTTGTTTTCTAATTCGTTGTTGTTGCAAACTTTTTAGGATGGGTTTCTGTAGTTTTGGCCATTTCACCTTTATTAGTCAGAATTTTAGTGCATATTTATGTGCCATTAAGAAACAAATATGACATCAAAATCGGCGGGCAGAGTGAGCCACGATTTTTTTTAGCAATCGTGTGCTACTCTTGTGTGCGCTTTCTACCTAATAATTACTGAATACTTCCACACATATACATCATCCAAAACTTGGTCCTGGTCTGTTCATTTCTGCACCCCCCAGACAAGAAACATATGATTTATGCATGGTAGTTATTAATGAATACTACCAAGCATGGATTACCCAAAACATGATCGTGGTCTGTTCCTTTCTGCACGCCCCTAGAGTCTGCTCCTTGTGCCTAGGCACCGGAAGCACTGCCCTTTTTACGGCACTGCAGTAAACTAAGAAAAAACTACGAGTTAAAACTTATGCTGCAAACTACTTGTTTGATGTTATCTAATTTAATGAGTTTATTACAATAGGCTCTTTTTTAAATTTCTTCGGGCATATAAAGTCAAAAAGAAAGACACAAAAAAGCTGAAGGCGAGGGGCGCCCCTCTCAGCCATGGCGCCCTGGGCTATGGCCCACATGGCCCTAGGGGAAATACGCCCCTGGGCGACTATATCAAAAAACTAAATCATCACACCCCTTCGTTCATCCGTCCGTCACGTCACGTCAGTCAAGCAAATAAAATCAATGACTAAATTGACTAAGCATATGAATTATTGAAGCATAACCAGTGATAGAAAACCTTCTGTTACTGAACTATCAATGAATGAAATAGTTTCCATCTGGAAACACTGAGGGAAAGACGAACCACAAATTCAAATTTTTAATTTTAGTACATACATAACACAATCCCCCTTTTAATCACACTCAACCTCCAACACCTTTTTATTGCCACACGCCGTTCAGGGCAGCTATCGGCTTTGTCGCAGACGATGGAAAAGTCTGACAAACTGACCCGTGTCATGGGTCCGTCGGTCTACAACCGGCTACCCAAAAATGTCACAAAGGCTCCACTCTTAGCCTAAGCACGTTTAAATCCCGCCTAAAGCGCTGGCTTATCGAGCAGTCATTCTATACGTTCGATGAGTTTTGATTTAGTTTTTAATTTATTTAATTTAATTTTGTATTTATTTCTTGTGTTGATCATGTGTACAAACTTTGTACAAACTTATACGGAAAAATTGACATGTACAAAATAGTATGAATCTGAATCAGAATTTAACGACTTCAACATAAAAGTTGTGGACACTATACCACCGAGGCCATAAATAAAAAGAATAAGAAAAGAAAAAAAAATTTTGTTTTGTTTGAATTTTGTTTGCATCTTTGTATTGAAATAATAATTGTGTTCATCAACAAAATTATTAGAAATTGTATTGAAGAATAATAAATAATCTTGCTAAATTTACAATGGGAGGTGATTCTGGTTTTTCATGCGCAGCCACAGATGTGAAACTTGACCCAACAGGATTCGATATTTCAATCATCACGATTCTTACCCAAGCAGGGGCTGATAGATATGTGGATATATTTCGGTAAGCTCCTTTATCTTGTAACTTAACCACAGCTTTACAGATAGACTCTACACTTCTGTCATGATCACAGAATAAGTTAAATGCATTCTCCCACACATCCACATCTACCACACCAGCTTAAAGCAATCCACTGCTGGACATAGGCCCCCCTATTAAAGGAGCCCTTAATCTCCACGCTGGGCATATAGGTTAAGGGATGGCAGGGCACAGCTTCTCTTAATCCCATGCTGGGCATGTGGGTTGGGGATCTCAGGGCACAGCTTCTCTAGCCCCGATGTTGCTGCCCATCGGCAGTCAGGGAATTTAGCTGTGCCGGTGTAAGACTGCGCTAAGCCGCAGTCAGCTGAATGTCAGAGCCCTGTTTGTTAGTTAGCAGATGCACGGGCAGATGAAGTTTGCTTGGGTTCTGAAGGTTTAGGTTGGAACCCCTTTCACCCATGGAACATGAATAATAATGCATGGTCATGAATCATGACCATCATCATTATCATGCGATGATCTATTGTGGTAGGTACATATCTGCAACGGCTCCCATCTAGCAAGTTGCAACAATGAAATGTGGTCTCTATCTTTTACAGTCAAAATTTTTTATTGTCTACTGGGCATATGTTTTTGTGTGTTCTGTACCTGAAGGGTACCCAACGGGACCCTATTTCTAAACCTCCACTGTCCGTATGTATGTCTGTCAGCGGGCTGAATCTTAAGAACTGTAATTTGTAGAAAGTTCAAAATTTTTACATAATATGTATTTATATTGCTGCTATAACAAAAGTTATTAAAGTTAATTGTGTCAGATATTATTATTATTTTAATACACAGGCAGCTTTAAAGCTGATATGTGTATATCGGGGTTATTTTTCAGTGCACTTTAAGTATTTGTCCAGTCTATTTTTAAAGGAGTTCACTGATGGAGCACTAATTACAGTTTCTGGAAGCTTATTCCAGTCGTGTACAATACGGTTGGGCAAAGTGTGTTTCCTTTGGTTGCTTATATGACAGATATGATATGTCAGAAAACTTGGGTTCAAATCCGCTCTTGGCCAGTTTTTTTAATGTTTTGGTAAGTCCCATATATTATTGGTGCAGGTTCAGTACCATGTTGGTGACTATTTATATTATTTTAAATAACTATTAAGTGGCGTCGGGGTCGGCCGAGGATGCGTTGGCGGGACGAGCTTGATGCCTTCAAAAGAGTGAGGGAGAGAAAGTGGTGGGAGGTAGCTTGGCACAGAGATGTTTGGAAGTCTCTGGGGGAGATCTTTGCCCAGCAGTGGGACGATAAAGGTTAAAAAAAAATATATATAGTTTTAATTAACAATTTGGACTTTATAAATATTTTTCTTATGTCCTATACCTAGAAAACATAACATTGGACAATGCACACTGATAGAATTAGCAGATGAGGATCTTATCAAACTGGGAGTCGATGATGGGGAGATAAGAAGAAAAATTATTAGTGGAGTCAAAAACTTGCCGATATTTGAAGAGTTGTCCTCACAAGAGTAAGCACAATTTCACAGATTCTTTACATTTGATCATCAACATCAACTGCAATCAGAAGTATACCTACCCAGGTACATTCAAGTTGAGTTATTCCACCATGACCTTGTCTGTCAGCACTATTTTGTGTGGAATGGTATGAATACTACTGTAAGTATGAGCATACCTTCATCATCACTGCTTGAAATAGGCCTTCCTTTAATGAGTGCTATTGCGCCCTGTCCTGATCTCAATGCGTCCAGCATTTCGCAGATTCTCTAAGACTCCAGCTGGCCGGAGGGCATCCTATACTACGTTTTTTACATCAAATAGATTTTTTTTTTAAATATAGTCTAAGATGGAGCACACTGCCATGTTGATTTGCCGAGCATTGGTCTCCACTCAAGAACTTGTTTACCCCGACAGTTGTCGGTCCTTACTGTTGTTACTACTGTCTCAGACAGCACTGTTGTCTGTGTCATGGCTCCGCATACATTCAGTGATTATGATTTGTTTTAATCAATAAGTACATTTCAATGCATAAACCTATTTTGTGTCTCATTCTTCATTCCTCAACCATTATTGATGCATAGCTCACAAAAGGCTCCTTCACACTATGCCGGCGGCTTGACCCGCCGGGCTTTGCCGGTAGCATTCCCGGCACTTTCTGACCCTGCTGGCGCGGCACCGGTGACGAAGACGCGCGGCAAAATGCCGCCAGCAAGTATGTATGAGCCTTAATAGATTATAATTATTTTTCAGATTAGAAGAAATTAGTGTTTTAAATCCAATAGAACTAACTGATATTCTGGAAGAGAGTTCTCAGCACCTAAACAGGATTTATGTCAGCTTGGTAACAAACACAATAGCTCTGAAGAAGACATCTAAAATAGTAGACAGTGTACTTTATAGAGACAAGTATGCATCGGATATTGCTATCTGCACTCTCAGTGAAATGACAAATATTTTGAATTCAATGGAAACAGCCCTATATACAAAGATGAAGGTATTTACTATATTATAAATATAATATTAATACATACACATAAAATTATTACTTATTAGCTTCTGCCCGTGGCTTCACTTGTGTAGTACTGGTAGTACCTGGATAATAGGTAGCCTATGTGTTATGAGGTGTATGAGGTTCCTACCCCTATGTTCGTAATCCAAGCCAACCTCACCAGCCCGTGGTGCACTAACTAACTAAACGGGGCTCTGGAAACCGGCTGATTGTGGCATAGCTGAGCCTACTTAGATACAGTTAAATTCCCTGGCCACTGACAGGCAGCAGCGTCGGTGGTGCAAGAAGCTGTGCCCTGCGATCCCCAACCCGCATGCCCAGCGTAGGGATTACGGGCATATCCCCCTTTATTAGGGTGGGCCTATCTCCAGCAGTGGACTAGCACATAGGCTGGGTCTGGTGTGGTGTTAATCCATGTACCGAACTATGTATATTCCAAGTTTCATCAAAATACGTTTAGAAGTTTTTGCGTGAATGAGTCACAAACATTCATCCATCCATTCTCACAAACTTTCACATTTATATTAGTAGGAAGTAGGATAGGATATATTTTTTATGAAACTATACATCGATTGTGAGCGGTACATACAGATAGGTTACTTTTATCCTGGTACCACGTGAGCGAAGCCGTTGGCTTAAGCTAGTACAACCTAAATGGCCCTCAATGAAACAATGTCTCATAATATAAGTTGTGGCTTACGAAGATGTTTGGGCCGGATTAATAAATAAAAAAATGAATGAATAAATGCTAAAAAAAACCATCATGCGATTAATGGACGGCCCCTTATGGGAACCACATGAATGATATATATTGTATACATTTTTTAAATACATTTATATCATACATAGATAACACCCGAGACTAATATCTGCAGAACATGCAAACTTTTGTCCCGCGGCGGAAATATACCGCGCAAGTTCTGCGTCCCAGGCGGACCTTCGCCCACTTCGCCACAGAGATCGTCAAATTGTGCTAGAATTGGTCGAATCGTTTGCTGGGCCTAAAATCAGAGGGACAAAGATCGTTATGACTATTGTACCATAAACCACAACTGAGACATTTCATTGAATGCTACTGTACAAGTAGCGGCATGAAACTCTAGCGCTGACCGTTATTGTGCAGAAGTCAAAAGTAAGGTATCATAGGGGAGCTAGAGGCGAGAGAGAGCGAGAGACCCATGCGCAGAAGTTTCGTTCATCGCTAGACTTACTTGCCGCTAGCTACCACTTAGTACTTTAACATTGATTTTTTATTACAGGTTTTCACCCAAGACTCTGGCAGTAAAAGAAATAAAAAGCTGTTGGTTGGGGCAGTTGGCAGTGCAGTGGTCACTGTACTCGCTGTTCTGTTTGTAAAGTCTTTGAAGCAGCTCAAATAAATCTTTCAAATACCAAATATATGACAAATGTTACAATCTACTGCATACCTTAGTGTTATTAACTATAATTGTTTTCAGACTGCTAAATTAATAAATGTTGATTTTTTTATATATGGTAATTTAAATCAATTTTCATAGTCTACCTCGGAAAAAAATGCCCCTAAGCTTGGCTTGGTAGTAAGTAAGATAAGATAAGATTAGATAAACCTTTATTTGGCTCAAACAATTACAGCACAGACAAGTAGGAAAACACGTATTAATGATGTACAAGTAGGTACATAGGTAGGTAGTTACATTACAGTATTATGTAGGTATAACAAAGGAATTATACCTACAGAGAGAAAATAAAATAAAAATAAAACTAATCTATTTGTACACAACTAAAGCTAGGAAGAACTATAGGTAAAGTATGACTGAGATGTGAGGGTGTTATCCGCGTTGCAACCTTGCAACGGTAGTTGCCAAAAAGGTCCCTTCTCAGTTTGATGCTACTTTGTCTGGGGTGGTCTAAGCAGCGCTGATTTTCAGAAGGAACCTAAAACCTGAAAGCTCCCAACTCCCAACCTCAATGCAACGTATCGGTCTGTCAGATTATCAACTCTTGAATGTTTTAAAACAATTTAGGTACATAATATATATACTATTAAAGTTATAACTACTTTTAAAACAATAGGTAACATTTATATAATGTAACTATGTATGTAAATAAGTACTAGACTAGGTACTCGAAAATTGGTAGGTACCGACTTATTTTTTATTTAGTACTAGTTGACTCTGTGAATTTCGTACCACGTGATGCCACTTAAAATTTATTCGTTATCAGAATATGAAACAACTAATTTTGATTTTTGCGATTCATCGTCTATTTTTTAGGTTTTTATTTATTTACTTTTTTACCTAAACCACCCTTGAATTAAGGTGAAGAAAACCGAAAAATATATATTAAAACCGGTCTGTTTCCGGGCTTTTGCGAGACGTGCGCGGCAATTTATTTTTAACACGCTTTTATTAGTTTCACCTGTATGTATGTATGTAACAGACTCCTTTGAGCTCGATTTTGCCCTACTTTGAACGATCAGATTTGATTCAAACTTTGTACACCTGTCAAAGGTCGATGACAATGCAATAATCCGATAAAAATATCCGATTATCCTAATTAGATTCGCCAGGATTAATTAATTTCTTTCCGCATCCTTTGCATGCGAGTAAGAGAGACAGAGCTAGTGCGCGAACTACGCATGCGTGCAAGCGTGTTTTTTTAGTTTTTTTAAACTATTATTATATTTTATTCTCAAACGTGCTTGGAAATTTGAGCCACACACAGACTAGTATTATGTACCTACATTTGAGCATTATTTTGTAAAAATTCTTCGAGATCGATTCTGTACTGGCTTATGCTTGCAAGCAGAGGTCGGCAAAATCCATATCTGTCGTCTTTTGCGGCCAATGTAAACTCATATTATCGTGTACCTATAATACAAATACGTGAATACAGATTTCGAGGTACCTTCGCGATTATATTCTATCAAGCCAAAATGTAATGATCGTGTTTCGACTCCCATATTCCACTAGGAAAAAACTTCAATTTTCATATTTATAAAATACACAAAATAACATGAATTCTCAATTTTTATAGCCATAAATTTGTTTTATCGTGCGGCGAAATTCCCGTTTTGGCTCTCATTTCACCTTAAAAATGGAACGATCTTTTACTCCAAAACATGGAAACCAAGGAGTTAACTAATCAAAGGTTTTATTTAAATTTCGAACTGGCTTGCAAATAGAAAGCTGTTTATTGAAAATGTAAAAGTTCGGCCTAGGTATGTACAGACAGCGTCAGAGTCTGGTAACCCCCTTAGTTAATGTTAGTAGGTTCAAACCGTCGCGGCGTCATTCGTGGATCTTAACTTTTTGTACAAATGTGTTTTATAAAACTTCTCCTCCTTGCTTACGAATATTTAATTTCAATCATGTTACTATACGACACAATGGAGTGGCGGTTACAACACTCGACATCAATCGAAACGTTACAAGAGTACTGGGTTCAAAACCCTCATTACCTCATTATGTTTTTTTTAAAATTTTTTGTTACTAACACTGCTAACACGATTACGTTACGCTGTAAGTGTAGTAAGTAAATTACCTAATTATTTAAATTAAGCTTAAAAAATAAAAAAAATGTTCAAAAGTTATAACAAATTTATTAAAACACAACATTTAACATAACAGAATATAGATAGTAAATTATTTTTTTGAATTTTCAATAATGTTTTAAATGATAGATTAATACTTAATTTACCTATTTAAGATTAACGAGTGAACAAACATGTTAACATTGGAACAGGTTATACTTGCCGTATAAAAATCCAATAAACAATTTAGATCACTCGCAAATACTTAGTCTGGTATTTTATCTATAATTGAAAACATTTTATAGTATTTAAATATTTTTTAATACCGAATGGGACGGATGTCCAAAACTTTAAATTATTTGTTGAAGCCTTCTTTTCACTTGGGTAATCAAAGTCCAACCAAAACCACTACGACGCATCAGTTCCTAGGTTCTCATGACCTCCTGTTGCAGGTGGACAACACTTCAGTAGTATGTTATTGGGAGTTCTAGACCACCAGCGGTTTAGCCGTCAGAACACCTTCGTTCGCTTCACTCACTCCGTTCGCTACGCTCACTACGGTTTGTTCTGCCGTCTAAACCGCCGGTGTTCTAGAACTCCCAATAACTGAGAAGAAGTTTATGGTCTGCTGGATCTTACAACCGGCGTCGGAAGAAGTTGCTCATGGTTTAGTTCGTTACAAAAATGGGTACCTAGGTATAACGTTCAAAAGATAAAACAAAATTAATGTTTGGTACCCTAACTCATCTCAACTCAAATTAAGTATGTAGGTAGGTACTTAAATGGTAATTCATTTGATAAAGTGACCATTCTTCGACTGCTACTCTTACAATGAAGTTCGTTAAACAGCCAGTATCGTTGCAGTTTGAGAACATTAGTATTGATTCTGAGCCCTGCAGTTATCGACATGGGAAACTTTTACCTAATACAATACGTTGTTTGATTTGTGGTCCATCAAATTGTGGAAAAACTAATTTAGTGATTGGTCTACTCCTGCATGAAAACGGTTTAAACTTTCGAAATGTGTACGTGTATTCAAAAACTCTTCACCAACCTAAGTACATATTTTTGGAACAGGTTTTAAGAAAGGTTCCAGGTGTTACATTTTCTAAATATCATGAGAATGAAAAAGTTCTGTCTCCAAATGCAGCTAAATGTAATTCAGTTATGATATTCGATGACGTAGCATGTGAAAATCAAAATAGCATTCGCGATTATTTTGCAATGGGTAGACATAAGTACATAGATTGTTTCTATTTAAATCAGACCTACAGTAAAATACCTAAACAGCTAGTAAGGGATAATGCAAATTTAATAGTTCTATTTAAACAAGATGAAATCAATATGAAACATATTTATGATGAACACGTAAACACAGATATGACATGGCAAGAATTTAGAAAAATGTGTTCAAATGTTTGGAAGCAACCTTATAGTTATTTGGTAATAAACAAAGATTGTGAAAAAAATAAGGGTTGTTATCGTAAAACATTCGATACTTATATTGTGTTTGATTAGTCGATTATACAAGGTGATCATATTTCATCAGTAAATAGATACTCACATTTTGATCATTTGAGTCATACTTCGTTCAAACATCGTGAAGGTGTGTCGTTGGTAGATAAAATTGTCTAAAGCTTTAAAATGGCAAACAGTGTGTCTTATATTAATAGAGCATATTATTTATCTATGACTACAGAAAAGAGCCGCAGAGATTCCTTCCATAGCTGGCCAATAGGTTTAACGCAAAAGCCGCATGACCTTGTGGAAGCTGGATTTTTTTACACAAAAGAAGGTGATAGAGTAATTTGTTATCACTGCGATTTAAGGCTACAAGACTGGTCTCCTGGAGATGACCCTTGGGAAATGCATGCGCGTTTTGGTGATTACTGTGATCATGTTAAATTATTGAAAGGGCAAGAGTATATTGACAAAATTCAAAATGAGGAGGAAACAGTTGCAGCTAAAGGTGAACATCAAAATACAGATGATAAAAAATGTGATGAACCTGAAATAAATATCCAAAAAAATATATCAATTGTCTGCAAAATTTGTTTAGAGGAACAGATAAACACGTGTTTTATACCGTGTGGACATGCTGTGGCTTGCGCAAAGTGTGCTCTTTCGTTACACAAGATTGAATGTCCTATTTGTAGAAAAAAATATATGGATTTGATTCGTATATATTTTTAATTACCTACTATAAATATTAGAACTATAAGTAAAATGTAACCATTCATGTAACATAGCTCGAAGTGCTGGTTGTTCAACTTAATTAAAGAAATAAATTATAATGGAAAAAATATTAAAGAGACAAATTGTAACTGCAACAGAAGCAGTTAAAAAGAAGGTGCGAAAGATGCGCGACATAGAAGTAGAAAAAAATAATATAATAGAATCTGTTTTGAAACCTATAACCAATCCTCTCAATGAAATGGTTAATAAAAATAAAAATTTGGAAGAGATGAAAACGAAAGATATGTTTGAAGCATCAAGTCCATTGGATACAGATAAAACACTTATTAAAAGAGTTTCTACTGTTGGTTTTCAAGATTTTAGCCCTGCAGATAAATATTCGAATGATTCGGATTGTACAAATGAATCAGAAGGTAATGAAGAAAGAAATGATGAATCATTTAAAACTGTCGATTCAGAGTCAAGTAATAAAAGCTTCGACATTTCTTCGTGGTCTTTGTCCTCTGAAGCTGTAGGCGATGTTCCCTTTGGCGTGAGAAATGAACGTGGTAAATTGATGATGGGATCAGCACGTGTATTGGTTTCTGATGAATTTATTCAAATTGGTTCAAACAAGTATAAAAAGACACTTGGTTTAAGCGAGCTGCTATTCAAGAGAGTGCCTGAATTATCAACAATAACTGACGAAGATTTGAGACATTATAAGATGATGCTACTAGAATCAAATGTTCATCGACGTGATTATGATCCAAATAAACCAATCAGAAGCAACAGGGGGCGAAAATATTTAAACATTATAAAACCACTATTTAAGCTACGCAAGGTTTCAGCAAGTACTGATGGTAGTCAGCCTGACACATACGAAGGACAAGGGTTGCCAATTTTGAAAAAATGGAAGAAAAATGTGGATTATGTATACTGGGACGATCCTAATGAATTAATTGATCGATTAAAGTTATTAATTGCTTCTCGAGATGCTGGTAATACTGGATTGGATAATGAAATAATATCTATTATAGAAGAGTTGCGCGAAAGTGGTATTATTGATAATAAATAAGATACACTTTAAAAAATTCTTTCATTTGAACTTAATCCTTGATACCTGTCAGTTCACTCTTATTGCCATGGATAAATTCGGTCATCATATTCATAAACGATTACGGTTTCCAGATGTATTAGAAATTCTTGAAAAAACAATAACGAATGGAAATAAAGAAGAAATCGATTTACAATTTAAGAGATTAACAGGTGTATCAAAACCTCTAAAAGCAAACGATGCTGTTAATAAAGAATATGTGGATCAAAAATTTGATTTGTTGGCAAGCAAGGAAGAAGTTTACAATTTAATAAATGCTATAAAATCAGACATTCAAAAATATATTCAACAGTCTAAGGAAGACAGCACAAAAGCCGTTATAGACAAAATCGTTAAAATTTCTCCAAAAAAATGAGTAAAGCACAAGTTGTAAATGAAATTCATAGTGCAGCCCGAAGAAACTTTTGTCGTCGATCTGTAGTATTGAAAGGGATCGATGACTTATGGCAAGCAGATCTTATTGATTTACAAAATTTAAAAAAATACAATAAAGGCTATAAGTTTATATTAGTAGTATTAGATTGTTTCTCAAAATTTACATGGACGATTCCAGTTAAGACTAAGACCAAGTCAGAGATAGCAAATGCATTTAAAAACATCTTAGACAAAACTCATCGTACGCCTCTAAACTTGCAAACGGATATGGGTACAGAGTTTTATAATGATGAATTTAATAAAATAATGATTTCGCATAAAATAAATCATTATTCTACATACTCCATTAAAAAAGCTTCAATAGTTGAACGGTTAATACGAACTCTAAAAAATAAATTGTATAAATATTTTAGTTTAAGTGGAAGTTACAAATGGATTGGAGAGCCTTTAGAAAAAGTTGCAGCTACATACAACAATACAAGACACCGGATTACAAAACATAAACCAAATGATGTTAACCAGTCAAATAAGAGTACAGTGTTGAGTAATATATTGAAATCGCAAATGAAAACTAATATATCAAAGAAAAGTAAATTTATTGTTGGAGATTTTGTGCGCATAAGTAAATATAAAGCTTGCTTTCAAAAAGGTTATACGCCAAACTGGTCCACTGAATTATTTAAAATCAAAACAATAAATCCTTCAAAGCCCTTTACATATGTTATTGAAGATTTGCATAGACAACCGATATTGGGAACTTTTTATGAACAAGAACTTAAGAAAACAAACTGTCCTAATATTTATCTAATAGAAAAAGTTTTAAGAACGAAAGGCAGCAAACTTCTTGTTAAATGGTTAGGTCTCCCTGATAGTGAAAATAGTTGGATTGAAAAACGTTCACTTTTATGATTTGTACAATTGTTAAGAATTTATATAAAAATAATAAAAATAGCTGAAAATTAGCCATTACTAAACCAGCAATGAGCGGTGGAGGACTACTCAACAGTGTTATAAATAAGCTCCCGTTTGAACTGCATTTACCTGGATATAATTATTGTGGACCTGGTACGAGATTGAAAGAACGTTTGATAAGAGGTGATCAAGGCATCAACCCGTTGGATAACGCATGTATGCAGCACGATATCGCATATAGTAATTCAAATAATTTAGAAGAGCGTCATAAAGCTGATTTAGAATTGTTAAACATGGCAAAGCAACGAATGAAATCTAAGAATGTTGGGAAAGGAGAAAAATTAGCATGCTGGTTAGTGAAAAAAGTAATGAAAACCAAAGTGAAGCATGGTGCTGGAACGAAATCATTTAAATCTATTGTTTCAACAATACGCAACCATTTGAAGAAACTGAAACCATCAAATAACTCCAAAGCTATACGATTAGCGTACTCGGCTGCGAAAAAAATTCTAAAATATAACAAAGGAGTTCGTCTGCCTCGTATCATACCTTTACCAAAAACAGGTGGGGTTCTACCACTAATACCAATATTTGCTGGACTTTCTGCACTCGGCGCATTGGCTGGAGGAGCTGCAGGTATAACAAAGGCTGTAAATGATCACAAATCTGCCAAAAAGAACTTTGAAGAAGCTCAAAGGCATAATAAAGTTATGGAATCTATTGCTTTGGGTAAAGGCTTATATATTAAACCTTATAAGAAAGGTAACGGTTTATTTGTTAAAAGTTCAAAAAACTAATGAAAAGGTTACCCAATCGTGCTCTAACTAATATAGAACTATTAGAATACGCTAGTGAATATATACCCTATTTCAGAGGTGTTTATATGAGGGACGAATTACCCAATAAACCAAAAGAAATTGAATGTGCTATTGTTAATTTAGATAGTTCAAAGAATGAAGGGACACACTGGGTAGCCTTTGCAAAATACTTTGATTATTGTGAGTATTTTGATAGTTTTGGAGATTTAAAGCCTCCCTCTGAAGTGGTTAAATACTTAAAATATGATATAACATACAACTATTATAGTTATCAACGTTTTAATACGTCAAATTGTGGTCATCTTTGTCTTAAGTTCCTCCATCAATTTTGGAACAAATTGTTAAAATAATATAGATGAACCTGTCAAATGTATGTGATAAATTAAATATATATATATATTCAGAAAATACATTTATTTGCTTCATTCTTACAATGTCTTTCACACTGTCTATAACCGGTAATAAATCAACTTTATCAACAAACTATTACCCTACTTTACAATTTGATGGTGGTTATGAATGCGCTCTATTACATTTGTCAACGTTTAATTCAATTCCTAACATCGATAGTAGAAATAATAAATTTTATTATGGTGAGAACGAAATCCTAGAAATACCAGAAGGAGCTTATGAACTGCAAGATATTTCAGATTTTATACGAGCAAGTGTAAAAAAAGGAATAACTTTTAATTTATTTTGTAACAATAATACGTTGAAAACTTTTATATACTGTTCCAAGGACATTCATTTTGAAAAGGACAATTCACTTGGAAGTTTACTCGGATTTGGTAAACAAACCTTAAAAGCTAATATATTACACGAGTCTCAGCTTCCTGTTAACATTCTATCAACAACTGTGGTGAGAGTCGAATGTGATATAGTGAGCGGATCGTATATTAATGGAAAATCAAGTCACATAATTCATGAATTTGCACCGAACGTACCACCAGGATATCGAATTATTGAAATACCTAGAAACATCATCTACTTTCCTGTCAATCAAACTAATGTCAGCTCTATTAACATCAGATTATTAGATATAAATAATAATTTGATTAATTTACGTGGCGAAGAAGTCCAATTATATTTACATATTCAGAAAAGATGATTGACTACAATAAATACGGTAATACGAAAGCAAAACACATCAGTGCTAATCCAACAATCCATAAGCGAACAACTCGGAAGAGAAAAAATAAAACAAAACACGTCGGAGCTAATCTATCAATCTATAAAGGAATAACTAAGAAGAAGAAAAATAAAACCAAGCACACTAGTTCCAATCCAAAAACCTGTAAAGGAACCAATAAATCAAGAAAAAACAAAATAACTAAAGAAAATAAAAGATTTCTTAAATTAATCGGACTACTAAAATGAATATTTTGGATATATCAAGTTTACCAGCATACGATAATACTATAGATGGTATAGAATATCATTCATATAAACCATATGTAACTAGTTTCAACAGGAATGATGAAATTCGTATACCTATCAATCAACAAGATTTATACTTACTACCTTCAGCAAGTACTATTTATATAGAAGGAACAGTAAACATTATTAAAAAGGATACGAAACAAAAAGTTACCAACGTAGAATTTACAAACAATCCAATACTATTTCTTTTCCAAGATATAAGATATGAATTAAATGGAGTGGAAATAGATAGAATCAAAAATGCTGGCTTGACGACAACTATAAAAGGTCTTTTATCTTTTACCGAAAACATGAGTAAAACATCAAAAGCTTGGGGTTGGGATGTTAATGGAACAAAAACAACTCATGGAGGTAGTTTCTCGGCTTCAATCCCGCTCAGTAATATTTTAGGTTTTGCTGAAGACTATAAAAAAATTATTATTAACTGTAAACATGAATTGATTCTTCTACGCAGTAATACAGATTTAAATTCTTTAAAAATTCCATCCACTGATGCTCTAGAAGACATAGTAATAAATAAATTAGTTTGGCGCGTTCCACATGTAAAAGTGTCTGACAAGGAAAAAATTAATTTACTAAAGATCTTAGAAAAAGATCGTCCTATACATTTTGCGTTCCGAAATTGGGATTTATATGAGTATCCATTATTACCACAAACTACTAAACATACGTGGTCAATAAAAACCGCGTCACAAATTGAGAAACCTAGATATGTCATCGTAGGTCTACAAACAAATAGAAAAAACTCAGCAGAGAACGATATGTCTCATTTTGATCATTGCAATTTAAGAGATGTAAAAGTTTATCTCAATTCAACATATTTTCCTTATGAAAATCTGAATACAAATTTTAATGATTCAAAAATGGCTCTGATATATGAACAGTATATTCAATTTCAACAGTCTTATTATGGACGCAGAAGTGAGCCGTTGTTGAACGCTTCCGATTTTAAAGACAAGGCACCGCTTTTTGTGATTGATTGCTCTAGACAAAGCGAAAATCTTAAAAGCGGTCCTGTAGTAAGCGTGCGCGTGGAGCTGGAGTGCAATTCAGAGATACCTGATCAAACAGCGGCATATTGCCTCATTTTAAATGATTGTCTGATTGAATACAGACCACTGAGCAACTTGGTGAAGAAAATATCATGAACGACATTGTAATTGTAGATCTACAAGGATTCAAGGATATAAATAATGGATTTATTATTAAAGAATTTGCTTGTTTAATAAATGGATATACACAGACGTTTCTTGTCAAGCCTCCTTACCCATACAACAACTTAACAAAAGAAGAAAAGAAGCAAGTGAGGTGGTTAGAAAAAAATCGTGGATTTTTTTGGAGTGAAGGATTTATTGATTATCAAGAATTTAAACGTACTATTATACCTTATTTAAATAATAAAAAAATTGTTGTTAAGGGCACTGAGAAAGTAAAATGGACTCAAGAGTTATGTAAAACCTGTCTTATAATAGATGTGGGTGAAAATGGATGTCCTAGTCTTTTGAAACTTCATAATGACTATGAAAAAGCAAATACTAGTATTAACTGTGTACATCATACCAAAAAGTGCGCATTGAAAAATGTGCTATGCATAAAAAAATGGCGCGATGATAACAATGTTAATAAGTTATTGTCTAATCTAAATATAATTCATTGAATATAATTATTACTGTACTTTACCTACTAATTAAGTAACCTATGTACCTAGACATATTTTTTTTAAATAAATAGATTTACCTACCTACTTGTATTTTATTTAACATAGAAATAAAAAACTTGCTTATTTTAGATAATTTTATTTAATAAAACTTATAATTATTTACTTTATATGAACAACTTTTAACATTCTAATAGGTATAATTACATAAAACTTATCAAACTAAGAATAAATGATAACTAAGAAATTTAATTAACAATTTACCTTTATAATTTAGGAATCACACAAATTTTCTGATATATTTTTGATCACTCTTTCCGTTTGGTCCATAATACTATCCACCATATCTTTCACTACGTATTGAGCCGATATAACCTCATTTTCACTTTCACTGCAGTTATTATTATCACTTAATTCGAATATTTTTATTTGTATCAATCGCTTCCCTCTGCATCCATCGCGTCGTAAAACAAACGAAGGTGGAGGCTGCGAGCTGCGGCGACGCTTTTCTACATCAGATAATTTTTTCGCTTTCCTCTTTGTACGTTTTGGAGTTTTCTTGAAATGTATGATGGGAAAATTTTCATCGTAGTCTTCCACTGGTTTTTGTGCGCAGTGGAATAGAAGGTCTTGCGTATTAATGCCAAATAGCCCATCTTGGTTTTCGGTATCGTTTCTGATTTCCAAATCCGTCATAATCTGAAAAAAAAAAAAAACATTTAAAAAAAATAAGTAAAACATAACGGAAAGCGAAGTTTAATTTAAAATGTTTATAAGATAATAAACTTACCGATATGCAACTCGCAAATAAACACTTCAAAGTGTGCTCTCGCTATCAAGCGTGGAAAGTGAATGAAATCATGTTATGACCTGTCGCCGCGCTGCGCCCGGCGCCGGCGCGGTGCGGTAGGTACCTTCGTGCATTTTTGCTGCACTAGGCAAACTGATGTCAGTGTATGAGGTATCATCATCATCATCAGCCTATAGCAGCCTTTCGTCACTCCACCTGGCCGGAGAGAGTCCTACACTACGTTTGCCTCAACGGTTATTGTTATTATACATAGTTACTGATTCTCTGTGCTATGTCAACAACTTAAGTATGAGGTAGGTATATGTAGATGAAATAAAACACATATTTTTTTATATAGTTAAGTTTATAATATTTCTATCTTAAACACTACAACACACTGTAACTAACTGCACAATAAGTATTACAAAGCTTTAAATTTAAATTATTTTTCTTACTTAAAACTAAGTAGGCACTACAACACATTATATAATATTCATTAAGTATGTACCGTAAACTCAAGTACTACAAATTTTATGTCATTTAATAAGTAAAAACCCTAAATTCCGAGTATAGATACGTGTCCCCAAGCCCGGCTCGATTTTTTATCTTTTGAAATCAAACGTTTATCATCAGTGCTAGAGAGCGCAATTTTGTTTACTGAACGAGTGAATATTTCATGTTTTATACTTTTAAACAAAATATTCTTCCTACGTAGTATGTCTTCCTTTAGCAATGTTTGTTTATAGTCTGAAATATCGAGGTCACGCACGACACATGATTTTACTCCTTTAGCCTTTTTAATGACACCCTCAGTATTTTTAATACAGTACAGTTTAGAGCGTAATCCAACAAATTCACTAATAATTTTCCCACCCATCTCGTCTTTAAAAAGACCTGGTACTTTTTTATTAATTATTGGCAATCCATGATAATTGTCTGGAGGATAATTACTAGTGTCGAAATACTTCATAAAGTACCTTTTTATGTCTTGGTAAAATTGTTTAGTCTCAATATGATAAATAAAGCTATCTGTATCAGTATAACACATCTGCAGGCGGTCTCCATAGAATGGCTTAAAAACTGAATAATGAAAATCATACATATGTGCTTTTGATAATTCAAGCACTGTAAATCCTATATACAACGGTTTGTCTAAAACTATACGTTCAGGCTTCAATTGAATTGCAACTAAATTTTCTGTAAATATTGATGCACTATGAAAATTTGGACGAGCGATTAATTTTTCTGCATTATTTCGTTTTTTTGTTCTATTAGTCCGATCGTTCCATTGATTTATAAGTTGAACGTTGACTTTCTTTCGATTATTTTCTAGTGTTTTTCCGAAAACACTATTATTGAGCAACTTAAAGAAATCTTGTTCAAAAGTTGAGGTAGCTTTTTGACGCAAGCTTGTATTTAAATCAATATACTGCTTTAGGTAGGCGCTTTGTTGAAACGTAATTACGCGATGAATTTTTTTTAAGATTAAGCCGTGTTTAATGCATGTTTTTAAATGCACATAATGAATGACATACTGAAATTTATCATACAGATTGGGAAGGAGCTTCGAAGTTTTTCCACCAGGTGGAATTCCTTTTTCAGGGCAAAAGGGCAAGTCGTTATGATTACAATGTAATTGTTTTGGGTAAACTAAGTCTACTTCAAGTATGAACCCAAACTTGGCATCATCAGAAACATTGTTTATGTCCAATTCATCGATTTCGTTTTGATTGAGAAATCTAAAATTTGATAACGGTAATGTCTGACACATACTATATCCATAGAGATTGTTGCAATCTATATAGCCAATGTAAGATTGCGGCATTAACGGATCATATCCTTCAACAAATTCGTTGTTAGCTTGCGCGTGTCTTTTTGAAACCATAGAAATACCTCCACGAATTCCAGACTCGATCATATTTATAATCGCAAAGTCGTCTATGAGTTCCAATTCAATTCCAGTTTTATAAAGCATTGCGTCAAATGACAAACTCGGTGCAGTTACATAAAAAGCAGGATCCAAGTGATAATGATGTTTACAAGTTCTTCTAAAGTTTTCAAAGATATCTGTTAACAATAACACATCAGTTTTTAAATATAAGTCGGTGTATTGTCCCAAATTATTAATATTAAATTGCGTCCAAACCGATTGTGCATGTGTGTAGTCTTCATAAGAAATATGCTCATTGTTTAAAGAGCTATAAAAACTGTCTTTTTCGGGTAGAGACTGGTCATTGTAGCGTTCCCATGAATTCATATATTCGTAAGGATAAACGCCTTTACGTTTTAATAGAGCAAACTGTGTTTCATTTGGATAACATTGACGTAAGTGTTTAAACTCACATGCTTTCATAGTATTGGCTAATTTTTCTAAACTAGTTCCTAAAAATTTAAAAGAGTCTACAAAACGCAATTGAACAAATTCGCTTTTTGTGATTGGAATGAATTTAGTAAAAGAGATGTAATTTTCTTTCGTTTTAGGAATAATTTTAATAGAGCCTGGCGCTTCGCCTAACTTCTTGATGAATAAGTGACAGTCATATCCTGCCAAATTATGGAAAAAAATTGGAACAAATTTTGGTATTTTATACTTTAAATTACATAAACTATGAGCTGCCCCTCGGTATTGACCTGTTATATGACAGTGATCTCTAACTTTATCTCCAAATAAAAAACTTTGACAAATGTGGCATTGAACTTCATTTTTATAATTAAAAGCATCAATTTCACTGAACTCTAAAGGCACATTTTGTGACAAAATAGTATGAATTTGCCGTGTGTCTCGGTAAAGAGAGGAGACAAATTTATCAACGCAATCGTATCCGCGATATGTCACATATTTATTATGAGAAGGATCAACAGAACATACAATATTGTAAGCGAATGCCACTGGTACATGTTTTTGTATGGTACATGTATGGACGCCTTCTGTTTCTAGCTCACTGTCGTCTACATCTACCAACATCGATTCAAAATCTGCATAAATTACAAAAGGCACGTCTTGTTTTCTATCAAAATTTTTAAATTTAATCACAGATCCATTTTCTGGTAACACGGTAACAATTCCATTGCAAGTGTGACGTTCAACATCATCAGCTGTAGAGAAAAACAGTAAGCACGAGTCACAAAAGAATAATTTCCGATTATGTCTTGTTATTTGACTTCTAACCAATCGCGACAAGTTTTTAATGAGACAATAATGTGATGTTAAGCCATTTTCTATGTACAGCAAATGTATAGTTTTTTTGTGTACAGTAGTCTCTGATTTGTAGAGTGGACCTATGATAGTTTTATTTTTTTCCAAGCCATAAATAATTAAACTGAGCTGTGGATTATTTTTTTCAAAAATATTTATGTCCGAGAATGTAACTGGAAATGACATGTTATCAATATTTAAAACCTCGCTGAAATGTGGGTACGATGTAACTCTTTCTGGATGGCTCTTAGCTGGATAAAGAGCAGCAACTACACTCCATAGAAAACAATATTCATCAGCGTTCCGAATATTTACACAAGCCTTTTTGTGTCTAATGTATCCCGGAAGTTCAATGAAAGTGGAGCCACCTAGCGGTTGATACTTATTCACGTTTACCTCTAAATGCAGGCAATTCAAAAAGCTCCATCCCGAATCCCGGTCTTGTAATTCATCAACTTTCGTTCGTAATGTGTCTACCATCGATAAAAACAAAGGCATGAAATCATAATTATTATAGACAACAATATTTTTCGTTCCGAATGATTTGATTTCTTCTTCATCATTTTTAAACAACAAAAACTTTGAAAAAAGTTCAAAATTTACTTTTATACAAATGTGTTTTTGCAAGCATTCGTCTATGACAAGTTTTATTTTATCACGAATTGAATTTAAAAATACGTCTATATTATTTTGATTTGTATCTTGTGCAGCTATTCTATAAGAAATAATGCGACATCGAAACGCCGAAGCTACTGTTTCAACGCCATCGATATGTGGCTGACTCGCATTGTTTTGTTTATGTTTATTACTACGTAAATGCCCTATCCATAATCGATTACAAACTGTTAGGTTACACACTTGACAGAATGGCATTTCGATTAATGAAGCTATCACTAAAATCCTTAATAACCTACCTACCTACAACTTGTTGTACAGATTTATTATTTATTCGATATAGGGTGTATCTGTCCAATGGAAAAAAAGTAGAATTACTTACCTACGAGCTAAAAAAAAATACCTATTACGAAAAATCTACCAAACTACCTATTTAGTTAAAAAAATTAAAGTACCTACCTACCTATTTAGACTAAATACTTAAGTGCCTACCTATGATATTTATGAAAAAGGTGTAGCCTACTTTATGAAAAAAAGGTCTGCTATTTATTTAATTTAATGAAAAAAGTAGTAGACGTTCAGTAGGTATTACCTATATAATTAAATTTATTTAAAGGTAACCTTATTAGAATAAAAAGTGGGCTCAGTGCCTTTAAATTTTTTAAAAACAGTTGTTATAAAGTCTTGCAAAGCGTCCCACTCCGGACAGTCTTCACCTAGCCGGAGTTTTATTGATGTTAGAGCCTTCTTGTACCGTTCTTCTGGTCGGGTACTTTCGACGTCTCCGATGCGGTAGAATTTTAGGTCGCAGAAGAAGTCGCCTTCGCTGATGGTAACCGTGCGGCGCGACTGTCCATCGGAGACCCGAGACACGAACGAAGATGTTGTTACCGAGCTACCGCGGTCTTTGTTGTTGAACGAAGAGCTCGACTCTTCGGACCTCAAAATAGCAAAGATGTCTCTTTTGGGCTTCTTGGACCTGTCAACAACATAAACTAAATATTAAACTGTACATAAACCGTAAGAACCTATCCCTACGCTAACATACACTTATTACTCTATGTTAGAAGCGCTCGTGGCGTGGTTGACTTCGGTGTTCTTAGCAGATCACCTTGGTTAAGCAACACTCCGCCCGGTCATTACTTGGATGGGTGACCGTTAAGTGACATTTCTATTTGAGCGCTTCTGTGTTTCGGAAGGCACGTCAAGATGTTGGTCCCGGCTTTTCAGTCGTTAAGCCATGACGGAGGCCTTTGGGCGGCCTAATAACGCTGACACCAGAGTTGGTCACTTAGCTCATACGAAGAAGAAGAAAACTCTATGTTGGGATGAGATTTAATTTTCTCAGAGTTAATTTAATTATTCTGAATATGTACCTACTTAATGTCATGTTAAGACTTGGGATTTATAAGTTAAGAGTAGGTACTGTAGGTAGCTGTTATTAGTTCTGGAATGCAGGATATTGCAAGTGGTTATGGCTCCAACATTATGATTGATTCACTCACCGATGGAATTCTTCGTGAGGTGATGGTGATGGCGGTGTATCCGACCGCGGCAGCACGGCAGCGACGGCGGCGGGACTAGCAGGCGCTATTTTACGTTTCTGCACCTTTGTTCTCGTAGCCGGTGACTTTTTGATGTGCTTCACAGGCACGGCGGCTACAGTTGATTCGCTTTCAGTATCGTAGTCAAACCTGAAAAAATAAAATTGAAGTTAGCCGTCAGAATTAAATTTTGCAAAGAACCAAACATTTCAGCTTGATTAAGAAACTTACGAACATTTTCTTTGATTGTTGTTGATAACAGCGCGATCAGTGAGACAGCACGACAGCGGTAGGCGTCGAGGGCGGGCGGCGGAGCACAGGCGCAAGGGCAGAGATATGTCACGAAGATGCTCGGGCGGGCGGCGGAGGTTGTGACACTGGGCGGGCGGGCCTTAGTGAACGTAGCGAAGATTCCACAAAGAATGTGGTTATTTTCCAATTTTCCATCAATTTATACCACGTTAATCAAAGTGTCAGCAATAAATATTATAAATCAATCCAAATGAGTTATGTATAACACACATCAAACAAATTTGAGTCTTATTTTTAACTATGGGAAGGTTATTTAAAAAACAAAACAATTGTAATTATTACATTGAAATTTAGTTTTACGATTTTCAACCGTATTCAAAACATGAAAATTGAATTTTCAATTTCAGCTTATAACATAATGTTATAGAGTACCCCAACGGTGTATACAAATTTTACTCTTATTTATAATACGAATAAAATAACTATTACGTGTTCAGTAAACAGTTAACGTACTAACAAAAGTAACAATAACGTTGAACTTCTTTGAAATCTGATCAAAAGCAAGTAGCGCCGCGGTGATTATGAAATAAATGGATAAGTAGAATAATGCTTAGGTATAATCTTCTATTATCTTAAAAAAAGTCATTAAGTAATGCATAGACATAATCATTTTAATAAAGTACCTAATAAAAAAGTAAATTAAAGTATTATATTGGTTACCAAAAAATTCAATTTTGTTTTTTTGGTAACCTTTGTGCTATTTAAGCTATACGCTATTTTGGTAGGTAATTCCGTACGTTACTAACCCTCAAACTATTTTTCAAAAGTTAGACCTTTTAATGTCAATTTAAAGCACATCCATTTATTATGGATCTGGACGATTAACAGTGACTTAAAGACCATAACCTTCTAAAGCCTAATGTATTTTATTATAAGTAAATGTAAGAATTGATTTGTGCTTATTTCAATGTGAGAATCAAGAGCTTATTGTAGTTATATGCTATTGGTAGGTACCTATACTTGAGTAATTTAAACAGCCAACCTATTTAAGTTCCTGTGCAAAATAAACCGAAGTAAAAGAGTATTTAGGTATTTAGATACATATTATGAAAATAATCGTTGAAAGCATTGGTAATAATAAAGTACCTATGTACTTATTACGTACCATCATAATACTTAGGTAGTTGTGGTACGATGTTTTTATAGTAAAATTTCATGAAGCTGCAGTGGGTGATGGCCTTAATGTGCAAGCTTGCAGTTTTGTCACTGCGCTTTCCAGGAACTGTAATAGTAGCCAGCGCCTCAGGTGCCAAGCCGATGCGGCGGCCGACCGTGTGACCAGGCGAGTCCTGAGAACGTGTCCGAACTTGCACAACACGTGTTGTATAGTAAAAATTATTAACCAAGTAAATAACTTAATCATTACGCGGATATTAAAAGTGAACAAGTGATCTTAAACCAGTGAAAAAAAGAAAGTAAGTACTTATCAATATAAGAAGACAAATTTAAAAAAAAACTAACAAAAATCCATGTAGATACCTACCTACCTAAGTAGTTTTAATAAACTCTCAAAATTACATCGTTATTCTAGTTAAGATTGAATAAAATCTATTTCTCGATTATAAACATACTAATAAAGCAGTAAGTATTGTTAACCTTTGAATGCAAAAAATAAACAGGTAGTAGGTATTTTACCGAGGAGTTTTTAAGCATATTACTATAAAAAAAAAATTACATTAATTTTACTGGCAAGTTATTTTTTAAAAGGTTTATATTTACAAATAAATACTTTTTTTACAGATTTGAAAAAACTGAAGAGGTGGCAGCATTACCTACCTACTTGAAAACGGACAGCAACTTCACCTACCTTTATTCACAGGTACCACTATTACTAAAATACTTCGTAGGTTTTCCACTAAGGTAGCTCTTAAAAAAATAAGAAGAATTTCCTTTCACGCAGGAAATAAATACAATATTAACCATTTTAGCTTCATTAATCATAAAATTACTGCTTGCATTATTATTTTATCGTTAATAAATTGAGTTATTAATAATCTTATGTAGGAACGTACTTCATCATCATCATCACCACCATCAGCCTAATAGCAGTCCATTGCTGAAGGACATATGCTACTCATAATGAGCACCATTGCGTCCTGTTATCAGCTTGACGCATCCAGTTTCTACCAGCCTTTCGCATACTTCATAAATTTGTTTTTATTTCAGGTTTTGGATCGAAGAAATTCCAGACGCTATCTAATAAATCATCGAGAGTCTCCAGTCCAGCATACTAACGATTTAATGTTAATATTATAGTTTAAGGTACTAGTTAGTGTATTAGTATAACATTAGGTATTGTAATTATAAAAAAATATTTACTAAAGAAACCTTCAGCTATTGCAGTTCAAATGATGAAACTGTTAATAACTGAAGGTTTATTATTTGTTTTTTTTTTTCTTCCAGACAAAAAGTCGCATTTGGTATTAAATGCGCGGTAAAAAAATCGCATTTGGTATTTAATGCGTGGTAAAAAAGACGCATTTGGTTTTCAGTGCGCGGTAATAAAGACGCATTTGGTTTTCAGTGCGCGGTAATAAAGACGCATTTGGTTTTCAGTGCGCGGTAATAAAGACGCATTTGGTTTTCAGTGCGCGGTATAAAGTCGCATTTGGTAATTAATGCGCGGTAAAAAGACGCATTTGATTTTCAATGCGCGGTAAAACAAAGTAAGTATTGGTATAATTGGTAAATAGCTTTAACTTATAATAGTAGGGTTTAGTGTGAGGTAGCTCATGGGTTTCCCGCTGTATGTACTAGACAACACAATGGTGAGAGATAATCCTACCTCGGGCTCTCAGGGTGCTACTTACCACGGTTCACCCAACCGATGTGTTTGCCTTTTCACAAAACAAAGAGAGTTCGCTCTCTGGGATATTCTTGAGTTTCCTCAGCTGAACTATTAAAACTATGGTAAAAGCTAGGTAGACAGAGAGGTAATTCATGGATTTTCCCTTGTACGTGTTAGACATCACAATGGTGAGAGTTAATCCTACCTCGGGCTCTCAGGGTGCTTCTTACCACGGTTCACCCAACCGATTTGTGTTTGCCTTCACAAAACAATGAGTTTGCTCTCTGGGATGTTCATGAATTTCTCAAGTTGTAGAAACATATACATCAACTTTATTTACTCTCCGAGTTTCTTGCCTGTTCTTTCCTCGGAAGAGAGTAGGTTCCGAACAGGTGGTAATTATTTAGTTAGTAAAAAACTTTAAGCACCAAAATCATTCATCAAGTGTAAGACATCACAAACGGTGAGAGATAATCCTACCATGGGCTCTCAGGGCGATACTTACCATGGTTCGTCCAGCCACTTTGTATTTGCTTTTACACATTACAGTCGGTGAGAGGTAATCCTACCTTGGGCTCTCAAGGTGCTACTTACCATGGTTCACCAAGCCGATTTGTATTCGCTTTTACATATCACAGCCGGTGAGAGTTAACCCTACCTTGGGCTCTCAGGGTGCTACTTACCATGGTTCACCCAACCGTTTGTGTTTTCATTCACAAATAAGTAGGGATAGAAATTATTAGAAAGAAAATTAGCTGTGCGCAATACTGGTTGAGAGTTAATCCTACCTTGGGCTCTCAAGGTGCTACTTACCATGGTTCACCAAGCCGATTTGTGTTCGCTTTTACATATCACAGCCGGTGAGAGTTAACCCTACCTTGGGCTCTCAGGGTGCTACTTACCATGGTTCACCCAACCGTTTGTGTTTTCATTCACAAATAAGTAGGTATACAAATTATTAGAAAGAAAATTAACTGTGCGCAATACTGGTTGAGAGTTAATCCTACCTTGGGCTCTCAAGGTGTTACTTATCAAGGTTCACCAAGCCGATTTGTAATTCACTTTTAAATATCACAGCCGGTGAGAGTTAACCCTACCTTGGGCTCTCAGGGTGCTACTTACCATGGTTCACCCAACCGTTTGTGTTTTTATTCACAAATAAGTAGGTATACACATTATTAGAAAGAAAATTAACTATGCGCAATACTGGTTGAGAGTTAATCCTACCTTGGGCTCTCAAGGTGCTACTTACCAAGGTTCACCAAGCCAATTTGTATTCGCTTTTACATATCACAGCCGGTGAGAGTTAACCCTACCTTGGACTCTCAGGGTGCTACTTACCATGGTTCACCCAACCGTTTGTGTTTCATTCACAAATAAGTAGGTATACAAATTATTAGAAAGAAAATTAACTGTGCGCAATACTGGTTGAGAGTTAATCCTACCTTGGGCTCTCAAGGTGTTACTTACCAAGGTTCACCAAGCCAATTTGTATTCGCTTTTACATATCACAGCCGGTGAGAGTTAACCCTACCTTGGGCTCTCCGGGTGCTACTTACCATGGTTCACCCAACCGTTTGTGTTTGCCTTCACAAAGCAGTGAGATATATTTCCTACCAAGCTCTTTGAAAATATTAATCGCAGATAGTAGGAAATGACTGTTATAAAAAACGTCTGTTAGCGACCAAGCGATGTAAGATCCAGCAGACCATAAACTTCTTCTCAGTTATTGGGAGTTCTAGAACACCGGCGGTTTAGCCGGCAGAACAAACCGTAGTGAGCGTAGCGAACGGAGTGAGTGAAGCGAACGAAGGTGTTCTGACGGCTAAACCGCTGGTGGTCTAGAACTCCCAATAACATACTACTCACTTCACTCGTGTCCCAGTTAGGACAATTGACCCCACATATGCTCACACATTCTCCACATATTTAAACCTGGACTTTTAGATGACCATGATATGGTGATAATGCCCGTCTGAGAAGCGAGCCAATTGGTCAGAATTCGCGAACGATGAACCGCGCAGTTATCATAAACTAAATACACCGTTCCTTCTGGATAAGCAACTTGCACTGTTGACTGCATTATTTCTTGCAAAACTTTGCTCATTGATGACATCCATCGCCAATAACCTGAAAATAAAAACATAATATTATAAGCAAAAGATGTGTTTATATAATATAAAATGGAATAGGTCTACTAAGAACATTGTTTATGGTAATCCTACTAATAATTCTCATACCACTTACCTAATATTATTCTGCCATTTCCAATTCCATACATTGATTAATTGATGGGTTGTAGCGTTCCAAAATTTTATTTTGCAAAACGCACTCTTTAGCTCAATTTTTCGGGCTGGCTTTTTTATATGCAACATTTTTCATAAACAAATAAGACACACACCCAAGACGAAACAAGTAACCTTTTGTTCTGAACTGTCATTTAATACACAACTACCCTCAATAGTCCAGTGCTGCACAAAATAAATAAGTAGTTGCGCACGACCTTGTTAAACAAATGAAGAAGTTACTAGCTGACGCATCCATGAATATCTACACAAAATAATAAACGTATACTGTAACTTATAATTTCGTCATTATCGCCAACCGCTACGATAGCTCAGTTGGTTAGAGCGCCTGATTCATAAACTGGTGTGAATGAATTACTGGTTCGATCCCCCAGCCAAATATAAATATTTTTGTATAAGATTTTGGCCATTTGAATATGGTAGCCTCCACGGCAGCAGTTTAAATTTATACTTGAAAGGGGTATACCAGATCGTGACGCTGTGTGTACCTACTTTAGTTTTAATTTCCGCGTATTATTTGAGAAAAGTACTTTATACAAGCCTTGGCTACAACTAGGCATTGATGGACTCACGTATGTCTCGGCTTCGCCTCAGCCCACATTTACACGTTCGTCCATCAATGCCTCTTTTGCTGGCCGCTGCAGTAAAAACTATAGCCCTTTTATGAGGAAATTAGGCAATAACTGCAACTCAAATTGCAAGTTTTTTTGTTATTTGGGCTCAAAAATCCATGTTACAGGAGTCCGGAAATCTAATTACTGTCGAAAATAAAAACAAGTACCCATTTCCGAGTAAACAATAAGCAAATCCAGTTGTACCGACCTAATTGTTTCGACCTCTCCAATTAAAAATTGTAGGTACATAAATGAAAATCGGGCTGTTTGAATTATACAGCGCGGCAGCAGCCTGTCGACATCGCAGAAATAGTATGTACTTTAGTATTAATATTGTATTCTGTGGTCATCGTCGGGTGTGACGTCACGGATCCGACCGTCCGGAAGTAGCCTGGAGCATGCTCGGCCCGGCCGGTAGCGGAGTCCCCGCTCTGGACTGAGAACTACCGACCGGGCGATACCTTATTGCGACCGAGAGCGCCAATTGAACCGCGTGTCCGCTCCTCGCGCCCAATCCGGACGTGCCCACTCCCGCGATATTTTGGACGAAACGATAATGTGAATTAGAATTTAACTGGATCAGAATGAATTGTTTGTGTGTAAATATGAGCTGGATTGTGAATTATATTGTGATCATCCTATTGGCAAAATCATGTGCACAGGATATTTTTGAAACAGGTGAGTTGAGTAGTTCTTATTTGGAATGTTTACCTTAGATATTGGCCGGGGTTCTGAGTAACACTCTTTAAAGTTAAAACTAGCAAAACTTTATTAAAAGTCGTCTCTATTATGTCCTACTAGGACAGCTCTTTTTAGTTTAACTATCAGTTATACTAAAAATCTTCCAGGATAGCCTTTACTATGTTTTGTATTTATGAACTCGTATTCCATCAATAATACTTCAGGGTATTAATATTTAAGGTATCTCTATTCTGTGGTAGGTATTGATAGAAAAGGTGAAGATAGCTAAGTACTACGATATGATTCGTCTAAATAATACATTCTACACATTGAGATAGTACTATATACCCTAGAGCCTCAAACGTGGAATAAAGGTTTATTATACTTATACCTCGATGATTCTACATTTAAATTTGTACTGCAATAGACCGACGAGGAAACGACGAATTTGCCGATTCCTGTCGCTATAGACCTCCGTGCACCGTTAGATTTGTAATTATTTGGGGCGTTGAGATTTATGTTCGTGTTTACAATGCTTAAGAAGTTACTGCTAGTTCGGAAATAAATATCTATGGAAGGATATGATAAAAATGTATCGTAGCTTGTAATGTTGACTTAACTTTTGTTCAGCGCAACGCAAGTTCCCACGAATATTGGAAACGAGCTAAGAAATAAAGTTTGGTTTTAGTGGAAGCTGTTGTGGGTCATAGCGCGGAACTTCCCTGCAATGTTACAGCTGAAACGGAGGACGACAAATTGAGCATAGTTGCCTGGTACCGAAATGGATCGTCGTCAGCTTTCTACAGGTAGGTTTCGTGACTCTGTGGTGCAGCTACTATACCATACTTATGGAATTATTATTAGTACTTCCTAAGTTACAAAAACATCAAACTTCAGCATTGGTGAAACAAATCCAAAACTATGTAGGTAGGTACTCCTTGTCCCTCTGAAATTGGGCTCAACAAACGATTCGACCAATCCTAGTAAGTAGGTACAGTCCGACCCAGAATACGAGTAGCAAGTATGTGTTACCGATATAGTTGCTATATTGCAAGTATGCAGGTAACTTATTAGGGACAAAAATACGTCGTGACTATTGTAGGTAAGTAGTCCTATAAGTTCTCAATTATTTGTTCCTCGACAGAGAATGGATATCTTCATATTCATATCCAGTATGTAGATGTCAATCCAATACGACATCGTCATCTCTATCTTCATGCATATTGCACATAGGGTAGATGATATCGGTGGCACTGCGAAGAAATAAGAATGTAACTCACGATTCCTCAACGATTGGTCATCTTTTCTGATTAAGTAAATTGAGTAAATGGAATGAAGATTACACAATTTCCTTTTAGGTACCTAAAGGTGCACGTGTGGATGTTCCCTAACAATAAGTAGGTATACTTACTACATAAGTTAAATGCTACGTAAAATTTTACTAAACATGATATTTCACTTAGATGCTCACTTTGTTGATACACTACTTCGAGATAAAATGTTCCAAGAAAGCGATAACATATTGGGGGTGTACGGGGTTCCAACCCCCATCTTCGGAACCCAAGCCAACCTCACCTGCACGTGGTGCATCCTGCTAAACAATGAACGGGGCTCTGGCGGCCGGCTGATTGCGGCATAGCACAGCCTACATCGGCACAGCTAAATCCCCTGGCCACCGACGGGCAGCAGCGTCGGCGGTGCGAGAAGCTGTGCCCTGCGATCCCCAACCCGCATGCCCAGCGTGGGGATTATGGGTATATCCCCCTTTATTAGGGGAGGCCTATGTCCAACAGTGGACTGATATAGGCTGGAGTGTGAGTGTGATAACATATTATGGGGGAATTTGAGAGAACTTTCATGAACAGCTAATATCTAAAAAATATGTATCAGCAGTCGCGACTTGCGTGGCGACGACGAGGATTACGCCATCATCCCAGCAAGCGGACGATATCGACTTGTGACCAGCGACTCTGATGGCATAGACAAGCTGCAGATCGTCACGGTCCATGCATCAGACGCGGGTCTCTACCAGTGCCTTGCCGACTTCGCTGCAAGCCCCGCGCATAAGACTTTTGTGCAGCTGAATGTTATTGGTGAGTTGCAGTACCTATTGACTGTATGAGTATGACAAGCTGCGTACATAGTCACAGATGCGCTATATATGGCTTCAATCAGCGTCATTGTTTACCTTTTAAGTATCCTTCTCCTGAAGAGTGCCCAAAGTGACCTAAATGGACGGACGAGAGGAAGACTCTGTCGGTCGATTTCGATTCGCACTTGACCGATTATTTGACAACGCACGAACAGCAACTTGTCCAACATAACACCTGATAACAGTCACGTAAAGTTGACCCCATTCTAGGATTATCTCCCGTATCAAGAACCAGGAGTACCTAAGTAGGTTAAGTACAATGCCACGAACAAATATCTGCAGATCATGCAAAAATTTGTCGCGTAACGGGAATAAAACCCGCAACCTTGCGTTTCAGCTGGCAATTCGCCCACAGCGCCAACAAGGTCGTCGAATCCTTAAGTAATCTAGGTGTTGTTTTGCTGTTGCTTCTTCTCGCGAAGCCACGGTCCTTTTCATGCTTCGCCTTGAGAAAATATTCGTGCTTCGGCCTCTGATCCGTCACTGTTTGCGACCTCCTTAGGAATATTTTTACAGGACGCAACAATAAAGATAATGCGCCCTGGAATACCTATACCTAACGAATTAATAGCAACCTTTGACGTCCTTTATTCAACGAGAATGACTCAAAAAAAAACAAAATGTCAATTGGCGAAATTCGGAAGTTACGACCTTGATTAACAATTTGAATCCATCAAATCATCACCCAAAAGTCCGGTCCCTGATCGAGACAGGAAAGGTAGAATCAACTCTTTGTTTTTCGACAGTTCACTGGTTCAATCAAGAAAAGCGCAAAGCGTGTTTTTTCTATAGCTCTGTAAGCTCCGATTCGGTGCTTTGTTTCCAATAAAAATGCAACAAAAAATTTCGCCTAGCCAGCGGAATAGCGCCCACTAATTGGCTCGCGGGCTAATGAGGATGCTGACAGCGCCGGAACAATTCGCTCCATTTATTAAACAATTACGCTATGTAAATATTACAACATTATAAATACAACTCGTTTTAGTACATCTTCAAATATTTGTAGGGATAGGAACCCTGTTCCACTTTAAGGTTCTATCCTTTGCATCGGCATACTGATGAGCGGTTTTAAAGCTATTTTGACAGAAGTTTTCGTCTACCCACTTATTATCTATCATCTACATAACTCCGTACGGCATATTTCGGTGCACATAGGCCAAATTTTAACTCAAAAACTTTAATTCATACAAACTTGACCTTGACTTGAACGTACTTTACTAGTCACAAATTTATACCGGTGCACACTAAGCCTTCTTTACAATCTGCAAACTTTCTATCGGTTGATAGTTTGGTCGAGTTTGGCTGCTAGTGCATCATCGGCCGATACTGAATCATGTAATATGCGCATTTGCATATATATCTTCATACTGATAAACGAACTGAATCATCAATTTGCATCTCAGCAGCAAGACCTACTACAATGTGGTCCTGGTATTTGCCAGTTTAATCGTCTGCCTGTCCTACCGGTTGGTAAGGGGACGTTAAAAATTTCGTAGATTTGATTGGATCCGATCAAACGGACTGGATCACTCGAGCTAGAAAAACTAAAAGACTGCAGTCTGTGAGGGCTCTAAGTGTCTGTCATCTACTACGTTAACTTATCACATAGGTAAGGTTATATCTATCCAACCTACCTAGAAAGTAGTACCTAGTACTAGTACCTAGAACACAGAAACCTCAAATAATTTATACACCCGGCCGAGTATTTTGTAATATTTTGATAGGTATTTGGCTTCATTCATAACATAACTCTCGCTTCAGCAATTTGTTGATTTCGGATGTGCAAGCTGTAAACCCATAACTCTGGCATAGGTACATAAAGATTCAGGCATGTAGCATCGAAGTTTATGTGGTACTTAAATTTGACCTAGATTTCTAGAAAGCACCAATATTGCACTTAATATTGGCGTATTCAGAATTTTAATTCTTGTGTGTGTGCTGGGGACATTCACACATAGGTACATTATGATTTCAGAGCCTCCCCGTCGGCTATGGGTGGTCCGCGAGAACGAAACGGAAGTGACGGTGCCGAGCGACGGTGTCAACGTAAGCCAGAACATAGGGCCTTATTATGTGGGAGACAACGTGAACCTCTCATGTGTCGCCTTTGGAGGTAAACCTTGAAAGACTAAAAATATGTAATATTACAGTTAAGTTTTAAAAAAAATTGGAAAGCTCAGTGGAGCGACCCCTCTTTTCCTTGATAGAATCGAGTCAAAACGTTGAGTCGAGTTAAAACGTTAATTTGCGGATTTTCTGCGGATGATGATGATAGTTTCCCTATGTTAAATAAATTAATCTCCTTTTTTTCATTCCTCAGGCAAGCCACAGGCCTCGCTCTCTTGGTGGTCCGACCAGCAATTGCTAGAAGACACAAAAGAAACTTTATCGGAGGAGCGCGTTCGAAGCGACATTGTGTACGGGCCTCTCCTTGGAGAGGATCACGGCCGCGTCATCACCTGCTTCGCGAACAACAATAACAGGACCACGCCACTGTCCATCGATGTCATCATCGACATGTTCTGTGAGTGTTTACAATCTAGATAACCTACTAACGTTTTCTTAACTTTCTACATAATGTGCATGCAAATATACTTAAAATTCTGCGAATAACTTGAATGGCTTACGGATTTTCATGATACGATTCCTCCATGAGGCACATGAATAGTTTGTTCGTTTTAAGGTGACTTATCCTCCTCCTCCTTAATCGTTCCCCCGTTGTTGAGGTTCGTGATTGCAAGGTCGTTATTAATAGTGTATTAATAGTGATGTGGTGATATCGTAAGTAATAATTAACCTTCTATTTTGCAAAACTGATTTTGTTATGACCCAGTGCCTCCAGAACTAGTCTCGCTCCGAGCCGAAGGCCAAGAGAATGGAAGAGTGCGTGCGGGAGAAACTCTCAAACTGCAATGTCGAGTGCTTGGCGCCCGGCCACCGCCACCTGTCATGTGGCGGCGCGACGACCATCAACTGATCAACGTGGAACAGAACATTACGGTTAGTATTATATGGTAAGCTCGTCCCATCCTCGACCTCATTCTTGCTCACTCAAGCCTTGAGGTCAAGAGCTGGCCTATACTATATGAAAAAAAAAAGTATTCACAGGTCACCTGTATACAATTCAAAACATGAAATACTGAAATGACCAATCAACTCAACCGTTTTTGTGCGTATCATACTTCTATGCACTATGCACGAAAGGCTGTATTTAGAACGTACCTCAGGGTAGGTAAATATTGGATAGGAATATGGATTCCGTGCAGTTGTATGTGAGCCCACTTAAATATTTATTGTATTCTGTTTTTATTTGTTGTTACAGCGGCAACAGAAATACATCATCTGTGAAAATTTCAACTGTCTAGCTATCATGATTCATGAGATACAGCCTGGTGACAGACAGACAGACGGACAGTGGAGTCTTAGTTATAGGGTCCCATTTTTACCCTTTGAGTTTGGTACGGAACCCTGAAGCAGTAAAAACGAAAGTAGCAAGTAGCAAGTGGAAAGTAGCTAAAATATTTTCAACCGTTCCGGCGTTACAGAGTAAAAAACATCTACTCAAACATACGTTCACACATTTCTTATAAGTAGGTACCTAATGGTATTCATACCTGTTGGCACATTGCATTTCCAGATGGAACCATCCCAGAGGTTGGTGGTTAGTGAGATCCAGCTGACGATGGACCGCAAGTACGACGAATCTAGTCTCACATGTTGCGCGCCCGCTTACACGCGCGTTGAAGACAAGTTTGTTTGTGCTGAAAAACTACCGCTCACTATCCTTTGTAAGCATCGACGAAAAATAACTTAAGAAATTGAGTTCCTCTATCCTATTTATTATTCTTGTGCCCAACAGGGTCTAATGATCTTACAAGCTATAAGCACCTGTTTATTTACATAATGGAACGCAATAAATGAAGGCTCCCCCAAATGGGCGCGCTATTATCGGTCGATGATACCAGATGCGTTATTGCGATATCATTTTTTAGTACATTATGAAGACGTCTACGAAGTTGCACTCTGCTGCGATAATAACGACGCAATAGAAGGACGCATGCGTTCCTCCGTCTTGCGATATTCCGATATGAGTTTTTAACATTTGTATAGGGGACGAATGCAATCCCGCATTATCGCAACGAGATATTGAATAGCGCTACGCTACCTATAAATTGTATAGAAATTTTTGTTTTTTATTTTTGCGAAATCTTACGATTTTATTTAGTAAGTTACTTTGAAAAAAATGTGTTTTTTCTGTTGGGAAATAGAGTCGAGTCGTTCTGTTGGGGAATAGAGTGAGACCAACATGTTTTTTTTTTTTTTTAAAATCAAAAATCTAAAAAATTGTCTTTTACTTTCATATAAACCTATTCATATAGCCTATAGTTTCATAAAAAAACCAATTAACTACAAAGGAAAGGTAGCTGCCCTTAATGAGCTAAAATTTAGCCCAACCCTGTATAGTTAGCTGTTCATGCTTGAATTCTTTATTTGCATACAGATGCTCCTTCGCTACACATCGTTGTAGAAGAAGAATTAATTGACAATAACACACTGGTGGTCACTAAGGGCTCAACAATGCGGATGGCGTGCAGCTTTGAAGCGAATCCTGCTGTTTATCAACTAATCTGGTTTCACGAGGTAACAAGAATGCAACACAGGTCACTGGCATCGGGCAGGTCGAAAAAGCTTTAAAGAAAAAAAATTGGATTCTACAGTAACGTTCATTGAACGCACATTTTCTTCATACTAATATCAAGTCACAGGCATCGGGCAGGCCGAAAAAGCTCTAATAAAGAAGAAAAAATGGGCTGGGCGTACAGTAACATTCATTCAACGCAGATTTTTTTCATACTAATACCAAGTTACTAGGGGTCGCAAACCGGGATCCCGAATCCCGAAAATACCGGAATACCGGATCGAAAAGAACGCTTTCAAATACCGGCATTGAGAAAACGGAAATCGGGATTTACGTTATTTTCGGTATTTCACTATAAATCTATATTAAATAATATTATGTCAATAAACAATTGAAATAACTCAGCAGTTATATATAATACTTTCGTAATATATGATTGTTTTTTTTTTTATAAATGTGATTTTCTTATCATAACGCACTTTTATTGTTTGGCTGGTGACTATTCCCTTACGAAAATTACGATTCCATTACATTTTTCAAATATTTTTCTCACTATATTGAAAATACCGAAACTACCGGAATATCGGTATTCATTTCAAAGTAATACCGAAATCACCGATTTTTGAAAAAAGGTCCTGTATTGCGACCCCTACAAGTTACAGGCATCGGGCAGGCCGAAAAAGCTCTAATAAAGAAGAAAAAATGGACTGGGCGTACAGTAACATTCATTCAACGCACATTTTCTTCATACTAATACCAAGTCGTAATCATACCGTATGGTACCGCGACAAAGTGTCACATAAAAAATTACCAATTTCCATCTAAAAGTCAAATCACATAACAAAAATATTCGGAACAAAAACATGGGTAGAACACAAAAAAGTTATAAAACTCTGTAGCAGCGTTAGTTTAAAAAAAAAATAGATTTTGACAAACTGCTTGCACTTTGAGTTAAAATCGGTTTGTCGTCTGCTAGTCTTTTGAAATTTTGTCCATCTAAAGGTTGCCTGGAAGAGATCGCTCTAAGCGATAAGACCGCCCATTATAATTTTGTTATCCGTTTTGTTCTATATGTTTGTTAGTGTGAGTACTGTAGAGTTTTGTATAAATATGGGTCTTAGAGAGCTTTTTAAAATCCCCGATATCTATGTACTATGTATGTATGATAAATGACTTTATGTAAGTATAATATAATTCAGTGAAGAAGTATAGATGCTAAGCTTTCTCGTCTGTTTTTTTCTATTTTATAATATCTCCATTATGTATGTAACTTTATTTTCTATCAACTTTTGACGAAATCAAGCGAACGTACATTAATTGAAATAAATGAAGTATGTACTGTTTTAAGTAGGTAATTTAATATTTCAGGAGGACATAATCACTCATGGCAGGGATGGAGATAGCAGCGAAGTAGTTCAACCTTTTCTAGAGTTGGTGGATGTATCGGAAACGGATGCAGGCGAATACGTATGTGCAGCGACCAACGACGAAGGCTCAGCGTACAGCGAGCCAATTATTGTCAATGTAACATGTATGACAAACAAACTACAATTTTACTAACACAAGGCCTGATAAGTAATTCTAGCTAACCAACACATGAAAACGAATTAAGCCATTCTTAGTTATTTCACAGTGTTTTTAGTGAATATTTTAAGTACAATTAGTACCATATCATTTTTTTTTATAAATAAATAAATAATGCTGGGATATTATCATTATCACACAGCATCATGTAGCCCCAAACTAAGCAGAGCTTGTATTATAGGAACAACATGATTTTTTGTAAATACCTAATTACATATTTATACATAGACAAATATACTGACGATCTTGTGGCGCAGTGGGCGAAGGTCCGCCTGATACCCAGAAGGTTGCGGGTTCGACTCCCGCCGCGGGACAATTTGTTTGCATGTTCTGCTATTTGTATTCTGATATTTGTCTCGGCTCTGGGTGTTTTCTAGGTATGATATGTATCTATTTACAAAATATATATATATATATATGTAATATATCAATCATGTGGGTCCCATAACACAAGCCCTGCTTAGTTTGGGGCTACATGATACTGTGTGATAATGTCCAGCATTATTTATTATTATTATTATACATACCTAAGCCCAAGTCAAGATGCAGAACAAACGAAAACTTGTCTCGCAGCGGAAATCGAATCCGGAACCATCTGCGTCTAAAGTGGGCATTCGCCCACTGCGCTACAGAGGTCGTACACAAAAAATAACTTTTCATTTTGTTAATCACAGACCCATCTTACTGCGAAGAAGAGAGTATTGTAGAGTATGGTTTGGGCGAGAACGAATCGATCAACATAACGTGCAACGTGAAATCCAATCCGCCACCAACATCCTATCGGTGGGTGCTAGTGAACGACGTAGCGAATATCACCACAATGAAAAACCAACGAAAAACAACCGTCGAGACAGAGGAAAATGTTCTTGTGTTTACACGAAACAATAGCACGACACACAGTAAGTAAAACAAAAGTTTCGAGTTCAAGTAGTACACTACTACTCGCGTAGGTACCGAGGGTTCCTTACAAATTTGTAAGCTTTGAAATATTTTTTATGTAATTACAAATTTACGGTTTCAGCCATTGCTTGTTGCCAAATTTCATAATAGGCTAGACAACTGAAAAATTCTAATTAGTCCGTTATTTACATATCTAAAAAATTATGGACACGTATTTTTTCTTTTGTCAATTAATCAAAAAATAACAAAGATTTAGTGCGTTAAAGTTCCGCGCGACGTCACAATATAGTTAATTTTTTTACCTAGCCGTGACGTCACGAGCCCCCACTCTTTCACAACAACTTTTTTCAACTTTCACGTTCTTTATCTCCGTCAATTTCTATTGATACCATAAACAATTAATAAATCTAACTGACGGACTAAATAGAATTATTATTTATTGACCCAGTCGTCATGCCTATTCTATCAACGGGAAGTTCCCTAAAGATTTGATTCTTTTGCGAGCGTCAAATCTATCTTTATTTACATTGACTTGGAAGTTTAATTTTCAGACCTGAGTATTTGATATTAATTTCAATTTGATCCTCCCCCGCGTCCCAGAGAAAAAGGTTTTGACAAATAGACTGACAGACGAAGTGATGCTTAAAAGATTCCTTTTTTACTCGAGTTACGGAACCCTAACAAGTAGGACTTTTAAAAAAAAAATAACCGATTTCAAATAAATCACTTCTTACTTCTTGCGCTGAAGAATTTTGAAAATCAGTCCACAATTGACGGTGTTATCAGTGAACATACATAAAAAAAAAGATGAATTGAACCTCCTCCTTTTTGAAGTCGGTTAAAAACAGCTTTAGCTTACTGACTCAATGTCTTCATAAATCTAGAACAACATATCTAAAGAAAGGAAGTAATTCTATGCAGCTCAGTTTATTAGGAAATTTAATTAATAAAACATTTTATTTCAGGCACTCTATTTTGTTGGGGAGTAAACGACGTGTCCATTAAAAATAAAGTGCATACTCCATGCACTTTCGTAGTGACCGATCAAACAATTCCCCGACCACCTGCAAGTTGCGAGGCTGTTAAGAATACAGCGAAAGATATTATGGTGAAATGTGTTGAGGGGCATGATGGTGGGTTACCTCAGGTAAAACACTTTGCCATCGATAATTAGGCCTTATTTGTTAATACTCTCGAATTCCAAGGGATATGACTAGATCCTATAGAAATATCCCAAATTTTTATGTTTGGAACAAGTACCTAAATATTTTCGAGTAGGTATAGTAAGCTGGTAGAAATCTGGTCGAGATGGACAGAGCCCTTCGATCAAATATGCAAAGGATTTTGCACTATCCGCTCCAAAGCGGCTTGTCTAAAACTCCGCCAAAACGTATCGGAGCAGCAGTTTTCATATAGTCGGCTTACTTAGATTTTGTGTCTTATGTAATTTATTATAGAGGCGATATTTGTATGACGTGCTTATCGGAGCAGCAGTTTTCATTTAGTCGGCTTAGATTTTTTGTCTTATCTTCTTCAATATAGACGATATTTGTATGACGTGCTTTTGACAAATCATGGCAAGCAATATACTAGTAGTACGGCGCGCGATATACTTTATATAGTTGATCGAAGACAGGGCGCAATGGCGCTCATTAGGGGAGGAATGTGTCCAGCAGTAGACTGCTATACCCTGATGATGATGATGATTCAGTGTTTATGATGGTCAAATGTTATAAATAGGTTTCATAACCAAAACAATTATTTGAATACTTTTTTTTCGAGTAGGTTTACTAAACTGGTAGAAACTGAATGCGTCGAGCTGAGGACACGGCGAAATGGTGGGCTCATTTAGGGGAGGCCTATGACTGCTATTGGCTGTTGATGATTATTGATGGTGATCATAACGGGTACTGTTATTTTCAGAAATTCAAATTCATAGTGTCATCAACAGATTCAGAGGATCATATACTCTCAATTATCAATAGTGACCCTGAATTCATGATCCCTGAGCCAAAACAAGAGAACTATAAATTCATTATTGTAGCGTTCAACGACAAAGGGGAGAGCAAGGCCGTGGAAATTGAGAAAGTTGACGTGGTGGATGAGTCTGAAGGTAAATATCAAAAACGCATTCTTAGGTAAGAAGGGACGTTTGAGTCTTGCCAAGCGTAACACCCAATAACTCCTTAGACCGATATCCTAAATGTCGAAAAAAAGCTTGCTTTAAGAAGGAATATTCGAATTTCGCTGTCGGCTGTTTTATTTTGGGACCTCGGAATTCGAGAAAAATATAACGCAATGGCGCAGACCTGAGTCCAGCAGTGGACTGTTATTAGACTGATGATGATGACTGAAACACGAATTGGTCTTATTCTATTTTCTTTTTCAGTTCCAGTGTTGCCTCAAAGTGCAGTGACTAACATAACAACGCTCGCTTTGGCCCTATTTGGAGGAGTTCTATTGGTGGCGTTGGCAGCTTGCGGGCTGGTGCTTTGCTCGCATGAGCGCGGATCCAGGCTGGACCTCCCTCGCACTCATTCAGATCCGCCACTGTGCGCTTATAATACCGAAGGTAATTGTAGATGCCGATTCGTTCCCAATTACGTCTAGACATCTCGTTTCGAAATTTCTATACTTACCTGTCGCTTCGTAATAACCATGACAAATCAGATCTCTCCAATCACTGTTCATTTGTGATTAATGACCAGTGATTAGAACAAATGAACCCAACATGTTTTATATCTATCTTGTGTTTAATAATAGCATTATTATTGCAGAATCGAATTGTGAAACTTACCATGACAGTGAAGACGGCAGCGACTGCAACGTTAGACGCACAGAATCATTTAGACGAGCCGTTTCGAGATACCCTTCGAAGAACTTCGATGTTAGAAGAACCAGCTCGTTCCACTCTGCCCGCTACATGCATGATGTAGAACCAGAAATCAAATGCAACGAGATGATGCGTCATGGCAACAGTTGTAGAGTGCATTCAATGCAGAATATTAGCCGTAAGAGAGATATGGATGCGTTATGTGACCATTTAGTTGTGCACTTACCGCCAGATCCGAACTACAATGTCCCTAGGCCGGTAAGATAGACAACAAGAAAACTATATTGTTTATGATAGAACTTTAGAAAAGTAAGTATAATTTATAACTTTTTCAGATGAACACATTCTACACAATGCCAAGGAAGTCGCGACAGAAACTAGTCAAAGATATAAGCGATGAGACGTCTGAAATCACTCAAACATCAGATGGGTTTTCGCTACCACCACCGCCAGATGAATTTGGGACATACAGAGCAGCTACGAGGATCAAAGATATCCCGACAAAATCAATTCCAACTTACACGACTATTAATAAAAGAAACAATTCAGTTGGGAAAGACCTTTCGAGGCAACAGTACACGCAAATGTCTCCAATGAACATGGTCGGAGTGCCGACTATTAGCGGAGCGCAGAATAGCTTGTATAATTACCCCGATGAAGAACATAACCCACATCAGGTAACCACGAACCCTTTCGATGATGACTCCGCGTAAAGTTTATCTACTAATTTAATATTTTCGATTTGAAGGACGCGCAAGTTAGTGGGGTCACTGCATATCACAGAGAATCTGGATTTTAAATATAAAGAGATGTATGTATTATAGGTGTTACTATTTTGAATGCTATGTTACAATAGTAATAGTATACACAAAACATGTACATAAGAGCTCACTAAATCATTTTAGATATTCTAGTTTGCACAGTTTAACTAATACGGTAAAATAAAAAGCGACTGTTTTAGATAATCATTTATTTACAAAAATAGAAACCATTTTTATGCCTTTTTGTAGTGGGATCACTTCTAACGCACATAAACATGATTGTATTTAGTTATTTTAATCAAACAAAAATAATGAAGCATGTAAAGAAAATATTTTGGTAAAATTATGTCAAACATTTACATAACGTGACAACTCATACTATCTAAAAATCCATGCATCTGTAAGAGCGGCCACATACATTATAAATTCCTATTAGAAAAACCGTTTCGGAATATCGCTTCGAACAAATCGAGATTTCGAACGCAGTAAATCGCAGTATTTCTACGATTTGAAATCCGCATAGTAGCCTGTACGTTCGGAATCTTTTCAACTGAGCATTGTTTATTCCAAACGGAAATAAACTCATTTGTGTGATGTATTTACGGAATCCTGATTCTATATTCCGAATCGAAATTTCTAAACGGAATTTCTAATGTATATGGCCGCCCTAATAGTTATGAATAAAAGTATTTTTTTAGGAATCAATTTAAGATATTTATTATTAAATTAATTAATGAGTCACTGCCATTTGAATTACATTAGTAATTAATGGTTTGATATTGCAATAGAAAGAATAGAATAATTAATTAACGTTACTACTTAATTATGGATTTTTTTACTGTTAGACATCTATACAAATAAATGTATTTCAGTCATGTTTCTATTTGTTTTAAAACTTATTAGATTGGATTGTATATTTTACAACAACAATATTCCTTAATAACGAGAACACTGTTTGAATGATCTAGGTTTTTACTCTGTCTAAACCAGATGTGAACTGTCTACTATCGAAGTACTAAAATACGTGTTTCGTTTCGTGTGATTTGTACTCTTAATCAAACGTAAACTGAAACTTTGGCACGAAGTTCGTAATGAGACAATCTGAAGGTTGCGCATTCTACTCTATATCATAAAAAAACACGATTCTTTTATAGATAGGGCGCATTGGCACTCATTAGAGGAGGCCTATGTCAAGCAGTGGGCTGTAATAGGCTGATGATGATGTCGATTTTATTTTTCTTCGTATTTTTGTTTTAAGCCTAGTAAAATATTGTCATTGACAGACTCCATGGGATCTTGGAACAGGGATTACCTACAACCCTTAAAAATACCAAAAAACAAGAAGACTGCAATATTGGAATTTACAGTAAAAAATTCGAGCAATCGCACGAAACGAAACGCAAAATTTCCTACTTCAGTAAATTATACCAGACCTACTGAGTTATGGCCTACGAGGTCAAAGTACTGGGTTAACATTAATGACTATTCCCCTTGTAAGCCGTTATCATTGCATCGATTGACAATTTATTAACAATAATGTACACACAGGAAATTGGCGCGCTGAAACTACACGATACATTATTGAAGTTAAATATTGTATATTCAAGTAAATATTGAGTGTTATCAAAATACTTATTTTTCAAGTGTACAACAGCTCTCGATATTTCTTAATATTATTATGTAAGTCCTAAAAATAACTTACAATTTGAATATTTTTTTACTATTGAACGTTGGTGACTCAATCCATGCGATCTAGATGCGCCTGGGCCAGTGAGAGTCTTTCTATGAGTTGATTTGTGTTGGGGCGCGCCTGCAACAATAAACAATAGCGTGATTAAAGAGTGAGGTTTAATGTGTTCAAATTCCACCTTTGGAACCCAAGCCAAGCAAGTTTGTTATTTGACTAGCCTCATAGCTCAGTTGATAGTAGCTGCAGAAGCTGCTAGAGCTACAGGTCACGGGTTCTATTCCCGCCCAGGACAAAACATGAACATGGATAATTGTTCGGTGTCTGGGTATTTTATAAGTGTCTATTATGTTTATCAGTCTCTGGTTCAACATAGACATGGTGTTTATCAGTCATGGCACTAGGCCTCTTGCCTAATTTGGGATCAGTTGACCGTGTGTGAGATGTCCCGTTTATATATTTATTTTATTCATTTGTTTGTGCACCCTGCTAAATAACAAACGGGGCTCTGGTGGTTCGTTAATGGCGGCATAGCGCAGCGTACATTGGCACAGCTAAATCAGCTGAACGCTGACGGGCAACGCCAACAGTGCGAGAGGCTATTTCTTACGATCCCTAGTAAATTAGAATAATATTATACATTTTAGCGACACTGAGCCTTGAAGTTGATCAAGGTTGTCTAGAGTGTAATTAAATTAATAATGCTAGCTTTATGTTTTTTTTTTTTTATTTAAAAATAAGTAAGTATTATCTTTCATAGCCTTACTTAAAAAATCTGTCAAAACGTAAACAATACTAAAAGTATTCCCATCTCTCACTGTTGTTTACTGACAAACAGTGACAGGGCTAACTTTAGCAATGGTTAAAGGAGAATCCCAATTGCGTCAAAACTAAACATATCCAATAAAATTTATTATATTTTATAAATGATATTAACATTTTAGTTTTATACATCGACGGGATTAATAATTAAGTAAAAAAATATTTTGTTGATTTGGTTTCCGCCGCACGCCATCATCATCATCACTTTTATCTGTTGCTATGGCAACAAACATTGATAAAGTGTTACTATGGCAATAACCTCATTTTCAATTATTTAAACAGTAGAATCGACTAAAAACTTATTGGAGATTTTTTTGACGCATTCACTTTAGTCTTGGTACCGAGCGCCATACATCAGACGGCATTGTCCTTTAAGTAGCTTTTAAAAGTAAGGGGTAACTGTTTAGTGATTTACCTGTAGTTGCGAGATCGCCGCCTCATGTAGGTCCTTGCAGCGTGCGAGCGCGCGGCGACGCAGCGCGGGCGGTAACGTGGCCAGCTCCCCGCGCGCCGCCTCCGCTAAAAGAGCTGCCACCGCGCAAACATGCGTCTCCTCTCCGCATCCCAACCAGACGCGCTCGTTCACGCTCACCAATCTACACGTACAAATATTACACTGACGGCTAATAATGCTTATCAGTTATCACAACAGTAGTTGCAGTTGGGTAAAAACAACTTCGAGAAGGAGGCCAAGAGGAGGATTCAGCTGGGTTAGGCAGCATTTGGAAAATTACGCCGAGTTTTCTCGTCACCCATACCGCAATGTTTGAAAACAAAAGTTTTCGATCAGTGCGTCCTACCCGTCATGACATACGGAGCCGAAACTTGGACACTCACACCATCTGGCTAGTCCACCAGTTTAAAGTCGCTCAGCGAGCTATGGAACGAGCTATGCTCGGAGTTTCTCTGAAGGATAAAATCCGTAACGATTTGAGTGGAGACCGCGGCTTGGCAAACGTAGTGTAGGACGTCCTCCGGCCAGGTGGAGTGACGATCTGCGAAAGGCTGCTGGTAGAAGCGGGATGCGTCGAGCTCAGGACAGGGCGCAATTGCGCTCATTAGGTGAGGCCTATGTCCAGCAGAGGACTGCTATTGGCTGATGATGATGATGATGAGTTATCACAACAAACCTAGATGGTCGTAGTGTTACGATTGCCATTAGGCTCTAACTACATGAATCCGGTTAACATTTCATAGTAAGTAGTAAAAAAGTATCAAGAAATTGCGCGACAATAGTAATCTCCACTGGGTACTCACTTGATATAAATATCCAAGACTTGTTCGAATGTAACACCAATGTTCAAAATAGTTCTAAACACCATACTTTTGTCTGCTGACAGCTTACAGCTCATTATTTCTAATTGACGCACGATAAAATCTGAAAGTAAGAAAGTTCTTGGTAATAAAGTTTAATAGGGCAATTATGCTACAACTTTATGTTAATAACTACAAGTTAACACACTAAACTATGTAAAACATCATTAATTTTACACTGCTGTTATTTCATAGAGAAATAGTGTCATAGCTTAGGCAAATAGATTGCGGGCGTGCTCTAATGAGCTTTATGAGTGGCTAATTGGCAGATATGAATATAATTTCCTATGGAACAACTATAAACTTCGTAATTCTCTTACAAATTAACAGCAATGTTTCTCCTCCTAGTAATCCTACTAATATTATAAATGCGAAAGTTTGCGAGTATGGATGTATGGATGAATCTCATTTATGTCTTTCACGCAATAACTAATGTAGGGATTTGAATGAAACTTGGAGTATACATGCTTGTGACCTGAATTAAAACATGGGCTACTTTTTATCCCGATACCACGCGAGCAAAGCCGCGGGCGGAAGCTAGTATTAAAATATTTTCTTTCGTCTATTTTTAGAACTCGTTTAACATTATCCAGGGATCTTGGTGCAGCATTGTGGATCTCCCACCTGAAGCATCACTTGAAACCTGAACTTAATCTTATAATTAATATTTCTTTGTTTTTAGTGAACCCATCTAATTTATATGTAATAAAGCCTACGTCATACAAATAAATAAATTTAATAAAACCTAATAAGGAAATACGGGAATTTCTAATACCATATCGGTATATTTTTCAAAAAATAAATAAATACAAAATCAACAAGAAAACACATGCGGCAATTGCTTTTTATGATAAAAGATTGATGTTCGCCGCATGTTTGGTTTTTTATCCGAACATAAAATCAACAAGAAAACACATGCGGCAATTGCTTTTTATGATAAAAGATTGATGTTCGCCGCATGTTTGGTTTTTTATCCGAACATATATAATCATCATCAGCCTATAGCAGTTCACTGTTGGCCATAGTCTTATTATATGACAGTGATATAATGACGAAATCAATAGTTAGATAAAATTGTCAGTATCAAAACTTACACAGCGGGAAACAGTGTCCGGTGTTGACGTATTCCCTGCCGAGCGACGTCAGTTTGCTGAGCACTGAGGCAAGCCTCTCATCAGGCGAGGGTAGCGCTCTGCTAGCAGCCTCAGCCTCAGCCAGAATGTTGCTCCAAATGTTCTCCACCAGCATAGCGTCGTTGTGGCCAGAACACTGCACGATAGCTAGTTTGCACTCCCACAGGTTGTAGCGGTCGGCGTATTCTTCGTATAACTATTGACGAAACAAAAAATATTAACCTTTAAATAAACGAGTACACTGTGCAGGGTTGGGCAAAATTTTACCTCTATTAGGGCTCCCTTTTCTTTTATAGTTAGAAAGTTTTTGTTTTAGGGAAACTTTCGAAGGAAATTACAATCGCATTTTCTCCTCTGACGACCTCTGTGGCGCAGTGGGCGAAGGTCCGCCTGTGTGTGTGGTTGCGGGTTCGATTCCCGCTGCGGGACAAATGTTTGCATGTTCTGCAGATATTTGCCTCGGGTCTGGGTGTTTTCTATGTATGATATGTATGTATTCACAAAAAAAAAATATGTATCTATGTAGTATATCAATCATGTGGTTCCCATAATACAAGTTCTGCTTAGTTTGGGGCTACATGATGCTGTGTGATAACGTCCAGGATTATTTTTTTATTTATTTTCAGATTTTTGAAAAAATGTACTGTCATCCTAGAAAAGTTCAATTTTCTATAATAACAAGTCTATTTCCTAACAGCAATACTTTTCCCAAACACACACATGCAGCCTATATCAGTCCACTGCTACACTTGGGCTCCCCTTATAAGAAGGGAGATATGCCCATAATCCTCACGCTGGGCATCGCACGACACAGCTTCTCGCACCGCCGACGCTGCTGCCTATTCGCGGTCAATGAATGTAGCTCTGCCAGTGTTAGGCTGCGCTATGACGCAATCAGCCAGCCGCCAGAGCCCAGTTAGTAAGTTACCAGGGTGCACCACGGGTGGCTTGCGTTCCGAAAATGGAGGTTGGAACACCTTACGCCGGCTTCGGTGAAGGTGCGCGGATAAACACCTGTGTGATCTCCAATAGCTCGTCGTCCAGCCTCTGCATATGATGATGCTGAGGCTGCAAATGCCTGGGCAGTGCGGCGGCTGCTGCCCGCACGGCTAGCTGCACTCTCGCCACTTCGCCCGCTTCTTCCAGTCTGCGCAGCAGCTCGCCGCCGCCGGAGCCGCCCGCGCCCGCGCCTCGCACGCAAACTACGCCGGCGGATAGCCACGTCATACGCTGTGATAACGTCGCGCCAGATCTGGACAAATATACTCTTTAGGTACCAGAAAATTTATAAATATGTAAGTATGCCACATAAGTGATTATGTCAAAAGCTTTGTAGATTTATGATATATTTGAAAATTTTACCAAACGTGACTCATGGTATGGAACGATATATATAGCAAACGCAACTTTTAAGAAGGTATAAAATGATTTACCAAATGGGATCCTTACGAAACACAAATGCGTCTAATTTCATGGTATTATTTAATGACTACAATCACAAACTACTCGTCCTAAGTTTACAAAACTAATAAATTGTTATTTTTGCATATTTTTGTCTAGTCTTCTCTTATATTCTAAGGACAACGGTCGGCTTAGCACAACAGCCATAGACAAGGGATTTGTCAACGGAAGTACAGAGAAACCTTTTTTTTGGGTATTCATATTGAATGTTTTAAACATGGATAAGTAAAGAATATATAAAAAAGCGCAGGGGAAATATATACATGTTTGTATGCAGGGAGACCCACAATCAGGAAATCTAAGTTGTCTTCTCTATCTTAGAGTAGACTTAAAACGGCATGCTAAGGGAACAGGAGAAAATATTAATTGCAGTAGGGTAGTTACTGCAATAGTATTCATCAGTCACAATCATTAGTTGCACAGATTTAGAACTCACCCTGGTCTAGTAGCGAGACCTTCAAGCACCTCTGCAGCGGCGAGATGATCTCCGCACTGTTCCAGAACCTTCCACAACAAATCTAGCAAATGCAGAGCGGTCTGTGGTGGGGCCGCGCGCGCTGCCGCCTGTAGGTACGTCTGAAGAGATTGCGGAGGAGACGCACCGAGGTTTAGTAACTCTGGAAATAACATTAAATCCTACTAATATTATGTAGCTCAAAAGGCTGCTGTATTTAAATGGTACTGGGCAGTGCACGTCTATCGCCTGCCGGACGAACTGTGGGCCAAGACTACCACTGTATGGAGACTTGAGACAGTGAGACGGCGTCGTGGTAGACCACGCAAGCGATGGCGCGAGCGCGACGAGCTTGACACCTTCAGCGACTATCAGTGGCAGGCATTGGCGTTGGACCGTATAGAATGGAAAACTCGAGGCGAGGTTTTTGCCCAGCAGTGGGACAGTGCGGGCTGACAATAATTAGAGAATTAATTGTTTGTTCCTCCTCGACTTTTTATTAATAAACTTTTGTGGCTCTACTTATAAAATCTGTGTAAAGTTAAACAATGCTCAGACTATTACTATCTCTTACCGTTGGATAATGACAAACAGTGACAGAGCTAAGTTTGAAATGGTTAACTTTATTAGTATTACGGTAGGTGTACAGGATGGGGCAAAATTTTACCTCATTAAGGGCAGCCACCTTTTCTTTTGTAGTTAGAAGGGTTTGTTCTCAGGAAACTGTAGGTTTATTTTCATGAAAACAACAATTGCAGTTTCAGATTTTTTAAAAATGTTATGTACTGTAATAAGCCTAGAGAATATGTAATTTGTCAAAAAAAAAAACAAGTTAGTCTCAATCAAATCTATTTCCCGAAAGATGAGAGAAAAAAAAATGAGATTTCGCGAAAAAATAATTGTTTTATTTGCTTCAAAATAAACCTATAAATTCCTTTAAAAAATCCTTCTAACTACAAAAGAAAAGGTAGCTTCCCTCAATGAGGTAAAATTTTGCCCCACCTGTATAGTTTAAAAGTACTATATGTACGTCCGTTAGTGACGTCACCAAAAGGGTTCTAACGGAAGATCAGCGCTGGTTGTATTTGTCTACAACTAGCAATTTGCTGAGTTAGGGCGTTATGTAGCTATATTTTTTACATAAAACTAACAGAACTCTTGTGTACTTGTAAACTGTTGTTGAACAAACATCTTCTATTCTATTCTCCTTCACGCCAAACTACTGAAGGAATTGAGCTGATAAATTGGTCTGTAGTTCTAGATTAGGAATTACATATAGCCTACTTTTCATTCGGCTACTGAACGAGCGAAGCCATTCAATGGCTTCGCTCACATAACATGATAATAGAACTTGCGTCACAGTTCAAATAACTATGATACATAACGGTGACACTGAAGGAAATTGCAATTAAGATTCAACTACTAATCATTAGCATTAATTGCGTCAGTGTACTGAAATAGCGAAGCGTATTATACAGTTTAGCTGGACCAGTCCACTGTAGAATCCTATAGCATAAAATCCACCGATGCATGGTAAATTAATTAATTAAGCAAAAAAAATAAAAGAAAAACTCACCTGATCCTAAGTTTTTCGATACAAGCCATTCGTAAACCGCAACATGTAACAGTTCGTCATTACGCGATAAACATTCCCAAACAAGATTTCTTCCCTAAAAATAATTAAAAGTGATTTACAATAGCAAAAAATAGATAGTATAATGCTGCTAGGTTCAAAAAGGTTATGTTGGTTTACAAGGTACCTGGGAATTAGCGTCATCAGGAGACAGGGCGAGCAAGGAGTCTTTGGAGGGCTGCGATCGCATTGGCGATGGTTCAATACCAGATGTTTCGGCACTCCGTTCGTATAAGCGCTCTAATGCCGTACACACTTCTCGGTAGATTTCCATCCTAAAATACAAAAAAAAAACAATGACATAAGTAGTTTTTCAATAGAATCACAGTGGACTTTTACTTGTTAGTGTAATTTGAACTTCGAACGCCGAAAAGCTAATAAAAAAACGAATTAAAAATAAACAAAAAAACTTGTGTTAACATCAATAGGTTATAGATACAGAATAAGTTAGAGGAGTACAAACAAGGACATATTTGTCTGTATATTTTCAAGACGCAATTTAGCAAAAGAACTACCATTACAGAAACAGTACAAAGTGATAACTGACCTTCTATAATAAATAAGATGTCCCTCTCTATCCTGAGACGGCTGGTCACTCCTATAGAAATGCAACGCCTTATCCTGAGGGTCCAGTTTAGCAGCGCACGCGACACACAACTCTACTACGCCGGAATAGAACCCAGCCGAGACCAGCTTGCTGCACACCAGTGGTAGATTTACATTTGGCGCTACATCCTGAAAAAAAAACGAAATTAATAATACCCACACATGCCTTGAAAACACATCCTGTTTCGTGGGTAACAGAAATTAGTAATCACAATTGTACTAAAACAACCAGACAAATACCTAAAGATCTCTACTACAACTTGCTAAAAACTTACTTTACACAGTTTCAATGCATTTTGAAGCATTTCCTGCCGCTCGGACGCATTCTTTTGTTGTTTTGCGAATATTAACAGCTCATTCGCCTTGGAACAAGTAGCATCCTCTTGTCTATAAAGCGTGGGGCATAATTGGCGTAGTTTTTGAGAGATACCGTCTACTGAAGCGTTATCACGTAGGTAGCCGGCCACTAGAGATCCTAAGAGTAAGCATGCTACTTCTTGTCCACCAACCAATAACTCCCTGGAAGAAAATATTAGATTAAAGTTTTAAAACACAAATACATAAATAAATAAACGCAAGTGCCAAAATCTAACAAGAGAAAAGTGAAATAAAGAGGTTGCTGTTTCTGCAGCAATGCGGAGAGGGGTCTCAGTATTGCTGCAGAATGCATGGTAGGAACTGCAGTACTGGTTTTCAGTGACTCGCAACAGATGAATGTATCGTTAATGTAATATCAGTTGCTCCATCATGAAGACAAGCGAAATGTATCTCTATGGTAGACGTGAACTTAGGAAAATGAAAATGCATAGATTAAAAATAAAGCTTGAGCGAGGTTGAAATATTCGTGATCGCCATACTGTTACTATATTATAGTGACACGGACTTTTTATTAGCTAATATTCGGGAACTTTCGGGGGCTTTGAATATAATAATTATAAAGTAATAGTATATTAAAGTCAAAGTTTATAAAAATGATCTGAAATAATCTCCTTCTTCACTCCTTAACTACTGAACGGATTGAAGCTGATATTTTGCACATATTATAGTTTTGCACCTGGAATAGGTATGCCATATTAATAATATTAAGTACTTAGTGATTTAAATAGGATTTTAAAAAATACTTGCCTGAAACTAGCAGCATGTAAGGCACTTTGTTGATCTTGAGGCAGACTATCAGCGATTACATGGAATTGGTGCTCACAGAGAACTTTCCACAAACTTAACATTTCTATTGACAAATCTGAAATTGAACAAATTTATTATTATTCAAATTAAGAGCCTAGCTCTTGTCGGTGTAATGATGCAATTCTCTACAATTTGATTTGACAATTTGGTCTCGCACATCCTTTCATGAGGGCGACTTTATCTCTTATTCACGCTTTCCTTCTCTACCTTTCCCTCGATGAAGTTTCATAAATTTATTATTACCATAAAACTCTGCTGTTTGGGGCTAGCTACATGACGTAGAGGGTGCATGGGTTCTATTTCCATCTTTGAACCCAAACCTCACCTGCCCGTGGTGTACCCTGCTGAATAACAAACGGGGCTTTGGCTGATTGCGGCACAGCGCAGCCTAACACCGGCACAGCTAAATCCCCTGATATTAACAGGCAGCAGCGTCGGCGGTGCTAGAAGCTGTGCCCTGCGATCCCCAATCCGCATGCCCAGCGTGGGGATTATGAGCATATCCCCAATCATATTACGGGAGACCTATGTCCAGCAGTGGACTGATATAGGCTAGTGTTATTGATGATGTTGAGTGATATTGTCCGGCACTATTTATTTATAATTTTGATTATTACAAATACACAAAATATTTGGGTAGAGCGCTTTATATATATTAGTATACATCAATAAGTTATTACATAAATATTATATCTTACTAATGAATAATTTCAAAGCTTGCAATGAAGCGTGCTCCTCAGAATGCGGCGGTACAATAGTTCGTTGCATGAAAGCCGCCACGCGCTGTAACTTCTGAACTATATACGCGCAGTCTTCACCCGTAACCTTGCTACTCATCTGAAAACATTCAATTTACTTATGATCCGTACCGGCTGCGCCAATAAACGCGTCAAGCCAATAAGTAAAACCGAAAAAATCTAAGCTTAGCTATACCATCTATATTACCTAGCTTCTGCCAGTGGCTTCACTCAAACTCAAACTCCTCAAAATTCATTTATTCAGTAGGAACTGTTTAATACACTTTGAAACGTAATTTTTTTTTTATTTACTCGTGTGATATGGGGATAAAAATAGCTTATGTACAAACTATGTACATGTATTCTGAGTTTCATCCAATTCCGTTCAGACTTTATGGAGCTGAGTGGGAACAGACACACAAAAAACTTTCGCATTTATTTTGGCGTAAATAGTGTGACTATTTTTATTAAAACTTACGAATTCCTTGTTTTCCGCCGCTTTAGATTTCGATACACACTTCAAGTTCCAAATAGGAGATAGAATCCTGCCCACATATATATAAAGTCCATTATGTTTTGCACTGAAGTCTGTTTGCATAGAATAGTTGGGATCTCTTTGCTGCGTCATGTTACCAACATATGATGACTGGTTGAAAGGTGTTGGACTCATCATGTTCTGTTGGTAAGGCGATTGCGGTATCATTGACTGGGCGGGTGATCCGGGGAAGCTATGGTTCATTTGGTTTTGATATGATTGGTTCATTTTGCCTGACTGTAGTTGACTTTGTTGCCCTCTCACATTCATTGGTGTAGACATTTGACGAGGCAGAAATTTTGGAGAACCTAAAAGTATTTAATGATAAGTTTCTTTAGAATAGAAAGAGAAAGCATGCAAAGTATTGGTACAAATACAAATAATATATTTTCAATCTGTTAAATGATTACATACTACCGACTACCTCTGTGGCGCAGTGGGCGGAAGGTCCGCCTGTGACGCAGAAGGTTGCGGGTTCGATTCCCGCCGCGCGACAAATGTTTGCATGTTCTGCAGATATTTGTCTCGGGTCTGGGTGTTTTCTATGTATGATATGTATGTATTTACAAAAAAAAAGTATATTATGTAATATATCAATCATGTGGTTCCCATAACACAAGCTCTGCTTAGCTTGGGGCTACATGATGCTGTGTGATAGTTCAGCATTATTTATTTATTTATTTATATTTATACAATATCCATCGGAAAAGGATTAGCCCGTATTGCGGGAGATCGAACAGACACAATGTTACAAATAGAAGAGTAAGGGTACTATCAGACAGAAAGCGGTCACGCGTTTAAGCTTTCAATGTTCGCGCTCTGCTTTAGTTGTGTTGTATTGTTATTTAGACATAAAAACACAGCAGGCGTTCGGCACCACGCGAATTCTACTTTTATTCCATGGCATAGAACGCAGAACACGAACGCGGAACACTTGAACGTGACCGTTTTCTATTTAATTCTGAACCCAGAGAGCATGCTAGATCTAATGGTAATTTAATCGTCAATATATTATATACTGTTACTATCAATTTAACTAATTATAGTAAGCACTGCGACACTGAATAAGATCCAAAATAGCATAAAATCTAGAAATCATGAAAACTTACCTATACTTGAGGGCATTTGTGAAGGAGGTTGGTACAAAGGCGCGGGCTGCATCTGACTACCGTACAGGAAGAACGCTCTCGTCGCCCACTCGCTGATAGAGAGGTCGCCACTAGTCGTGTCTTCGCAAGCAAGGTATGCCGCGCATGCGCACGCCTGCTCGACGCTGTGTAACTGTCAAGATAATGAAAAATGTTTCAAACCTTGTCAATGGAAGATGAGAAGAACCAAAGAACTATGACTAAAGCATAGAAGAAGTCTTAAAATTAATTCATGCTCTGAACATCAACTCATACGGCTGATCTCAACTTTTTTTATTTCCATATATCACTTGCTAGAAAGAGATGCATACTTCGCACAATGCAACTTAAAATTAGTTCAAAAAGAAAATCGTACCAGGGCGCTCGAATAAAATGCTATGCAGTTTCATAGAAATGCCCAGGTATGAAGTCGCAGCAATCGCATTGAGATAAAATATGCATCCCTTTCTAGCAAATTATATATGGACAGAAGAAAGTAGAGATCACCCGTATGAATTGACGTTCAGAGAAGACTTCATCTAGTTCTCTTCTATATCTGTGAGGAGAACAGATTCCTTACCAGCTTAGCACCACAGAAAAAATAACATTAAGTTTACTTAGCACATTAACCGTACACAAGGAATGTGTCGATGGAAGAATAGAGAAAACTTATTTTTGGATGTAGATGTCGTAGCAACATTTTGTTTTTTTTTTAAATGGATAACTTAAAATTTTATATTATTAAGCGTTTGGGATGCAGGGAGACCCACAATCAGGTTAAAAAAATATGTTATCTTTTCTATAGTAGATTAGATATAAAACCGACATGCTAAGGAGACTGGTATCATGTATTGGATTTTTTTTTCTTTATTACACTTAATTATCCGCTAAATAAATCTGTTATTGATAATGGCTTTAAGTCATAAAATAGAGCTTTATTATTAGGTTTCCATCATTCGCAATTTTATTCTAATTTACTTTGTAATTTCAATTTATCCGTTTTGTAATTTACGTTATTTATTTTGTAATTAAAAGCATTATTTGTGTAAAATTACTTATTGTTAATTACTTTTATGGCCTAATTATTATTATCTGAAATAAACTATTTTTTATTTATATCCATGCCAGTAAATTACCTGGAAGAAGTCTCTGATAGGATGGGCATCCGGTCCGCGACAGTCGCGCAACAGTTGCCGCAACAGATCGGGAGCTGAGCCTGCCGCCGCCACACAAGCACCCCCGCCAGTCACAACAGCCCACCGGGAAACTCCCCAAACCTCTATAAATAATAATGAATGTTTGATCATACATCCTACCATACTAACTAATCGTAATGCCTCATTTACATTCTGCCCGTCCCGCTGCTCCTCGCGCTGCCGGCCATAATTCCCTTATCTCATTTACTACAGTAGCAGTGGCAGCAGCATGAGAAGTATCGTGTTTACATACTCGTCCTACCCAATTTCCTGCCTACTTTCCTGCTCTCACTACCGTGGAAGAGAGGTGAATGTAAATGAGGTATTACTTAATATTAAAAATGCGAAAGTGAGTTTGTTTGACGCTTTCACGCCTTAACTTCTCAACCATGATCATGAAATTTTGGATACACATTGTCAGGTACAGAACCTACACCTTATACCTTTAGGTACTGTTCTTTCAATGTTTATTCACCGTTCTTAGATAGAAGAGTGGGTGTCTTTGGAGATTTTTGTGAAAGGTGACAAAAGTCTCCAAAGACACCCACACATTATATAGAAGAACAGAGGACTTTGGAGTCTTTTTTTTTCAATTTTTTTTTGATAGAAGAGCAGGGGTGTCTTTCTGGAAACTTCTTTCACCATTCTTAAATAAAGGAGCCTTTGGAGACTTTTTTTCCACCTTTCTTAGATAGAAGAGTGGGGTTTTTTGGAGTATTTTTTCACCTTTCTTAAATAAAAGAGCTGGTGCATCTCTAGAGACTTTTTTCACCTTTCGTAGATAGAGTGGGAGTCTTTGGAGACTTTTTCACCTTTCTTAGATAGAAGAGCGGGTGAAAGATGCGCCGATTGCTGCGGCGGGAGTGCAGTGAGTGCCCACGCCGGCGCGTCGAGAGCCAGCACGGTGTGAACCTCACTGAAGCCTGCGCCCCCGGGCATGGCGCGCGACAGACACCACAGAGTCTCCGCCTCACCGCCACCGCCGGCGGAACAAACCATTACGAGGGAACCTGTAAATACACATTATAAATCCCTATAAAAGTTTACTGAGGCAGGCCAGGCCTACTTCGCATTTTGGGTATGAGGCTAAGTCCAATCGGACCAGGACGTCATAGCCCATTCAGTGGTACGGGCGCGTCGCCCGTAATGCACTAAAGTCCGTTATTTTACGCAAAGTATGTAGATTAATAAATTAATTTCTTCTGTAATTTATTATTGGCAATAAACATTAACAGCAAGAAGAATAAGGCCCACTTGCCTCAATATAGAGAAGTAGAGAAACATGGCGATCGTTGGGGGCCTCAGCTCAAACATTTTAAGCTATATGCTTATCTATTCTGTCTATTTGAGATGTTTTGCTAATACCACCACGTGTGGTAGGCCAGTTGATGATCGCAGCTTCGGTGTATGAATGAAGGGTCAAATATTTTTTGTGCCCGCTGCAACTACAACTTTTAATAACTTGAAGAAAATATTGAAAGGCTTATGTACATAAATTCTCACCATTTTCATAGACAGCACTATGAACTTGTTTAGGTTTTAATACTGCAGCGTTGGGCGTGAAGCCAGGCGGCAATCTGACGTGGAGTAGTGACAGATACTGCGGTCTCTGAATGTCACCTTGGCTCGCGCTGTAATACCAACACAAAATTATATAAAAGAAATGATAAAAAAACATGTATCATGAAACTAACGTGAATGACCTCGTTCATACTGAAAAACGGGAACTTTTTGACGTTCTGTTACATCGGTGAAGGCACCGGGAGGTCTTCGACTCCTTAAGAGTCTTTGATGTAACAGTGCGTGAAAATTCCCATTTGTCAATATGAAAGAGTTGGTACTTTCACATAAAATATTATACAGTGACTTACTCTCCGCTTCCAGTATTAAAATACAATCTTGCACCAGTCTGTGTTACAGCAACTAGATTCAAATGTTCACATTCTGACACATCTACTGCTGATATTGCTATCACTGGCTTGAAGTTTGTGGCTTCTAATGTTCTGTAAAAAAACCACTCAATTGATTAATCATAAAAAACAACTGAATTAGTTGAAGGTAAGAACAACTTAAATTGGTTAAACGTAAAAAAACTCAATTGATTAAATGAAAAAAATAACTTAATAGGTTTCAAATTTAAAAAACAACTCAATTGGTTATTCTTATCCTACTAATATGATGAATTCGAAAGTTAGTGAGTATGGATGTATGGATGAAACTTGGAATATACATAGTTTGGAACCTGGATTAATACATAGGCTACTTTTTATCCCGGTACCACGCGAACGAAGCCGCGGGCTGAAGCTAGAAGCTATCATAAGTTTAAACTCACTTGACTATATCCATGGCTAAAGACACAATTTTTCCTTGTGATAATCTCACAACTTTACTCAAGCTCTCTCCATCATGGCCTAAATCGAAAACCTCTATGCATCCTTTTTCAGACAAAGCATATAAAATGTGCCTTGAGTTGTCTACTTCTATCTTGACTATGGGATCTTCATCATACAATGCTGCATTTAGGAATGATGGCATGAGGAATGAGAGTGCACTTGTGGAATGATTTACTTTTTTACAGTGTTTTCCGAACCAGCCTAATTGAGCCTGAAAAAAAGAGCAAAACAGATTAGGTTGCTTTTGTGTTGCAAATTTTTATTTGTACCTCTTGAGTTGCCTTGAAATTCGTTCGGTGGTGGTCTAGTTGGCCAGTCCATGCCTTAGGGTGCGTTTCTATTGATGCGGAGCGGAGTGGAGCGGGCTGCGAGTGGCCAATTACAATGCTGGAAATCTTTGCTCACGTGATTGATCACGTGACGCAGTGGAGATTTCGAGCATATGCATGAACTTTTAAGCTACAGTCAAGCAAGTAAGAAGAAGGTTGACGCAATTTGTTGAGGTTTTTTATATGCAATGTACCTGATATGTGATCTCGTAGAGACATCCATCTTTGCCTCCCATGAAAATTCTACCTTTGGAAGTAGATTTTACACACATCATTGAGACACCATCTGTAGGGAGAACAAACACTGGTTCGGGCACCAAGTGAATCTCCTGTAATTCTCCAGACCCATCATTTTTGCTATTAGAAAAGGTTACTCCTGAAAAAGTATGGTATTGATTAAAAACTGTGTCAACTTGTGATGAGGATTAAAATAATCATCTCACAAACGATTCAAATAATTATTTGATGACCTTTGTGGCAGTGGGTGCAGACCTGCACCAACCTGAGCTAAGACACAGAAGGTCCCGCCCAAGATTCCTGCCAAGGGACAAATGTTTGCATTATTTGCAGATATTTGTCTCAAGTCTGGGTATTATCTATGTATATTAAACTACCATCTATGTATATGTATAAAAAAAAAGTAGTATATCAGTCATGTGGTTCCCATAATAGGGCTACATCATGCTGTAGTGTCCAGCATTATTTATTATTCAGCTGCCAGTGTCTGTTTTCCCATTTACTTATTGCCCTAACAGCTTCAGAAAGATAGTTAATAGGCATCTTTTGGGAATGCTCGCCCCATCGGCGACCTCACCCTTGAGCACACAAGCTTAGAGGTCAAGAGCTGGTACATACCAATAAAAAAATTAAACAAAAAAAATTTGCTTACCTAAAACTACTATTTCTACAGTGGTTGTCAAAACTAACAAGTATTTGACAAAACTCTGGAAGACGCCAGCCTTAGGTTTCACTAAGCCAACACTGACTATAGTCTCTCCCAAGCCATCAAAGTAGGCCACATCACTGCCATGTTCAAATGCCCAGACATAGATGTTGCTGTCTATCGCAAGCCATACCCGGCTGATTTCAGGAAATACCCCCATCAAACAATGGCACTGCATATCTGATTATCAATGTAAAGAAGTTTATTGAATAAACTGAATAATTTATGAAAAGTTGCTGTAATTACCAGGCCACTCAAAAAGTATTGCGAAAAAAGTTTTTATTTATGAGAGACTGACCAGTTATAAATTTAAACTCAAAATAATAATTTATAAGTAAAAATAGGTAACTCACAATTTCATCATTTCCCTCAATATTTTGTAAGCTAATTTAAATTATTGTGTCTCATAGTTTGTACAGAGGCGGGTGAGAGTGCTTTGAAAATATTTGATATGTCCGACTTGAGTCAGATGTCAAATGTCAGATTTGAGTGTCCCATGTAGTACTGATTTATCCCAAAAAATTTTGCATGTTTTAGGAACATTATAAAACTAAGTAATCATGGAAATTAAACTTTGCACTGTTTTATTTTTTTAAGTACAAACTTTGATTCCCATCTACCTTAGATAGTGATTAAATTTATTTTATTGTGCATGAAACAAGCATACAGCATCAAGTGGTATGTTTCTTTACTCTCTGACTCGGATGGTGTACTGCCTAGTATGGTAGATTGAATAAGCTTGCCCAGCATCAATACCATCCTTTCAGCCTAGTCAGTCTTTACCACTGGAAAGACTTGGTCGATATGTGTAAGAAACATAAATACCTTGCAATTTTTAAAGGACTAATCTACTCATGAGGCTGTCTCGGTCGTTACACCATATAGATTTATTTTATGCTAGCCTCAGCCTGTAGCTTGGTTTACATGTTACCCAAATAGATAGTAGCCTAAAGTTATTCCTGGTTAAGACCTAGATATTTGCAAAATTGCAGCTCATTCTGTTCAGTAGTTTTTGACTTGAAGAGGAAACACACATAACTTTTACATTCACAATACTCTGGAATAATCTGTACAAAAAGTTTCCTGTGTTAATTCAGGTCACAATCTATGTACCTATGATCCAAGCTTCATCAAAATCTGTTCAGTAGTTTTTGCATGAAAGAGTAACAAACAAATAATGAATTATATTTGCAAATAAATAATCTGATTTCTGAAACATCCATCCATCCTCACAAAAACTTTCACTGAATTTTTGGAGGATGGATGGTTTGAATAGATTTGTAATTTTTCAATTAAAAAATATTCAAAAGGATACGAGCAAAGTGTTCCATAATCTCTGATGGCAATGGCACTTTGTTAAGGATCTTCAACTGTGATAAGTTTTGATGGTTGAGGAGCGCTGCAAGGTTTCTGTAGTCTCCGGCATTTAGACCACTGCATGTTGGATTCCTTTGGGCAGCTATACCGGTTATCTAAAAATTCAGTCACCAGGTTATTTTCTTTTCAAATATAAACATTTAGATAAAAACCTTCAGAGATTCATGTAAATGTTAGTGGATGTTACTAGATTTGTGAAATAATATTTTTAAGCGCTCATGGCGTGTCTTACTTCGGTGGTCTTCGCAAGTCACATTGGTTAGGCAACACTTCGCCCGGACACTACTTGGATGGGTGACCCCTTGTGACATTTAGATCTGGGCGCTTCCGTGCTTCGGAAGGCATTAAGATGTTGGTCCCGGCTTTATCAGTTGTTATGCCATGTCGGAGGCCTTCGGGCTGCCTAAAAACTCCAACATCAGAGTTGGCCACTAGCTCACACGAAGAAGAAGAAGAAAACTGGAGTTTTGAGCTCATACAAGCTGTTGCAAGTTAATGTAAAGTGTTCCAAACCTCTAAAAACGAAGGGCGCGAATTATCCGCACAAATATACCGGTCCAGCGTACAACCAGCTAACTCAAGGGATTCAAGATTCATCTTGCTGCCTTCTACAAAACAGGATGCGTCAACACTGTAACTTAATTCTGTCGGCATCTACAAATTGCATGTTTTAAGAAAAACACAGTATCTTTTTAGATAATTGTAACAGTTTGTTTGCAACCAACGAACGAAAATGTTAGGTTAGAAAAAAACGACCAGTGTTGCCGTTTTTTATTTGGAGATAATGCTGAAACTTAGTGCCGATAATACTAAATAACTTTTGAGAATGCTAAATAGGATGTTAAAATCCAAATTTGATTCCAGAATAACTAACAGAATTTATCAACTGTTAAAATAGATACGTATTCACATATAAAGAGTGCAAGAGAAGACTCTGCTCTTTGGGACTATTTTGCATCGTAGGTTGATTACTGTTCATTGGCCCTTCACATTTTGCATGTTTTGCGGTGGAAATGTATTGGTTTAATCAGTAAATTTTATCTATATGGTACATTTAAAAAAACTGCATTAAGTTAAACTATGATTTCTATTCCCATTGTTCGCACTAATTTTGGTCATAAGTATGAGAATATTATATTAACACATAAATACAAATTAGACGTTAAAATTAAGAACACTGCACTGAACATTCGAAACAAATAAATACTTGCTAAGCAAAATATAAACAAATTTCGGGGAAGTCCTTTCCTTATGAAAGAATTTCCATGTTACCTTATAAAACTACTTAGAATCAATAATCAAATTGTCTCTGATTTTTATAAAATCTTCTGAATTCCTTATTATGTACTGTGTACTTACGGTAACGTAAAAAAAATGCTGATAATGAAATATGCTAAATGCAAATTTTTCATGCTAATGAGTCACGAAATATGCTAGATTTAGCATTAAAAACAATAAATCGGCAACACTGAAAATGACAGTGTTGCCGTCTTTGTTTTTCAAAAAAGCAAATCATAAACTCATAAACCCACAGCCCTAGCCAATATTTAAGTCGCCTTTTCACCAGACATCAGTCTATAGACAATTTTTTTGAAATGTTTCAGATTTTCGACCAATTTAAAAGGACTTAATTAAGAAATAAAACACGAGGTAAAATTTGACTTTATTGTACTGACTATAAAGTGAACGGAGCACAGAATGGCCTCGCGCGTAAAGGCCCTTCTAGCGTCTATAGTTTTAGTCCGCCCGCCTCATAAGATGGCTCAAACTGTAGCTTAATTCAACCCCGAGATACTATTTTACCTGTCTTGAAAAACGAGCTCAAAAAAAGTTATTGTGAAATTCTCAATTTAAGTAAGAAAAAAAGTTTTGAAATTTAGACAAATATTGGAAAATCTCAAAAAGCTATAGTCCGATTTTGAGAACATTCAAATTGCACTTTAAAGCCTTGAGGTCGACACACATTCTGACTTAAAGCTCATCAGTAGAAGAGCCTTTACGCACGAGGCCTGTTCACTTTATCGTCTGTTTATGTCTTATCAAGTGTTTTATTTATAAATTACCTTTTCAATGCCTTTGATAGTTGCGTGTAGTGTGAGATCTGAAGATTTTTTGTTACAAATTACAGTGGATATGATAGGATTAATCTATAAATATAAAAATGAAACCCGTTTTCCTTGGTCACGGCATCACGCGTGAATGGCTGGATCGATTTCACTAATTCTTTTTTTGTTGTATTTGTTATTATTAGGAGAAGGTTCTTACGGAAAAAAATATTAAGAAAATCTCTTAGAAATATTGAAAAATATACATTTAATCATTGCTACGCTAAGGCGGTACGAAGTTCGCCGGGTCAGCTAGTTTACAATAAAACTACATACGTGCAAAAAAAACTGTTTTTTTTAACCACATCAACGATACCAACTAATGTAACATCGGAAACTACATAAAGTAGGTATATCTTTTGTGTACCACGCAGGCGCGGATATAGAGGGGGGGGGGCAATAGGGGCAATTGCCCCCCCCCAACTCCGGCATTATACACTAGATATTATGAACTTTTAAAAATTTTTAAATTGTGAGTAATACACAAGGTACTTATTATGTACCTAGGTTATTTTGGAACAATCAATACATTGTCATGTGTTAACTAATTAGCTATTAATTATACTGTGTCCAGTGCCCAAAATAAGGCGGTGCCATCGGTGCCCAGGCACAGGGCGCAGACCATGCATGGTAGTATTCATTAATTATTTCGTTAATATCCAGTTATAAATCATAGTTTTCTTTTCTGGGGGGGCGCAAAAATTACCAGACCAGGACCAAGTTTTGGGTCATGAATGGTAGTATTAATTTATTATTAGTTTGATTTGCAGATATAAATTGAGTTGTCTTTTCTGGTGGGGTGCAGAAATGACCAGATCAGGACCAAGTCTTCGTTGATAATTATAACCTAATACATATAGGTTGGTTGAAATTCAGATATAAATCGTAGTTTTCTTTTTCGTATCTTGTATGCTCACCTTTGATAGAAAAATTTCGTGGCTCGCTCTGCTCGCCGATTTTATTACCACCTTTTGGTTGTGAATGGTACAAAACTAGGCAAAACATTTTTTTAATCCAATCTATAAATCTTGCAACAATGACGAATTAGAACACAACAGCGCTAGTTAGAATGATTAAAAAAAATTGCGGCTCGCTCCGCTCGCCGACTTCCTTTTTTATGTCTGTTGGGCCTAGGCCTAGACACCTAGGTGTTACAAAAAATTCCACCGTTTTCTTTGTCTTTTTTCCTTTGTGCACCAAAAATTTTGGGGATCCCTGCGCTCGCCGATTTTATTTCTATAATAAATAAAGCAACTAAGCACTGAGAAGTCAACTGTAACTTCATATATGCTGAAACGCGAGATAGATTTTCTATTATGTCTGGTATCCAGGCTTAACAATTATAGAAGCTCACACCGGGCGCGTAAAATGCTATTTACGGCACTGACTGTGTCCATACAAAAAACTAGTAATGGAATGTTATCCGGTTTCCGTCATGAGGATCATTCATGTTTTTTGTTAATTATGCAGATTTGTAGCTATAAAAATCAATATATAGTATGTTTTTATTTTTCTTATAGTATAAAAAATGACCAAGATGCAGAGGTTTTAGTGTAAAAATTTCGCGGCTTGCTTCGCTCGCCGACTTCATAACTGTCCTTTGCATTAACGATTTCCTATGAATATGTAAAAAATCGCAGTTTTCTTTTCGTGTTTTTTTTTGTGATTAGTATACCTAGGCAAAATAACACATTTTCTGTGAAAAAAAATTTCGATAAATAAAAAATTATTAAGAGTATTGCCAAACACAAAAATTGCCCCACCTAAACGAAATCCTGTATCCGCGCCTGGTACCACGTAAACTAACTGACACAACACACGATGATTGTGTGAAAAATTACGTTTTAAAAAACCGACCGTTTTAAAAAAAGGGCGAAAATTACAAGTTTTTTACCGATTTCTCAGGAATTAAATTTATATGACCACCTGTGAAGTATAAGTCATCATCATTATCTTCAGCCTCTAGCAGTCCCTCCCACATAAAGACATAGGTCACCCCTAATGAGCGCCATTGCGCCCTGTTCCGAGCTCGACACATCCAGCTTCTACCAGTAACCTTGCGCCGTTCGTCACTCCACCTGGCCGGAAGATTTCCTACACAACGTTTGCCGAGCCGCCGTCTCCACTCAAGAACTCGTTTACCCCAATGGTTGTCGGTTCATCGGTAGATATGGCCAGCCCACCTCCACTTCAGCTTGCTAATTCTCTGAACTATGTCGACAAATTTAGTTCTATATCGGATAGTCTCGTTGCCGATTCTATCCTTCAGAGACTACTAAGTATGTAGGCGGCAATTTGTTTTCATTTAGAACAACGGATGATCGATATTAATCGATGTTACAAAGATGATACAATACTAAGTAGATGTTAGCTAAACATCGATGTTTAGCTAGAGAACATCGATGATTTTACATCGATGTTAAGGTCCTCGAAAATATCGACACCTCCGACCGAGGGCCTCTGGGAGTGTAATATCGATGTTCCGTCCGATATTATTCTCGTAACATTGATGATGATTGAGCGTGCAATTTCAAACCGTGTTACTTTCTAGAAAATTTATGCTTTTAAACAATAACCAGTACGGCTTCCGCAAAAATCATCCTCAACTCTTGCAATTTTTAAAGTTTATACAGGAAAGAGCCGTGGTGGCCTAGTGGGATGTACCCCGACTTAAGATCTGGAGGACGTGGGTTCGAACCCCAGCCGTGCACCAACGGATTTTTCGTTTCGAAAAATTTATGTGCGTATGTAAACGGAGTGCTAGGTTAGTGTTCCAATAAAAAAAGCGGCGATGGGCTTGCAACCTGTCACGTGGAATGCTAGCTGATTGCAAAAAGTGGGCGTGTAGCGAACGTAATATTTGGACTTGCCTCTGACTACCCCCTTTAGGGTAACCTCAATAGATTTGCGTACTGAACAATATCTGAACATATTCATAATGGGGAAAAAGTCGTGAAGTTGTATTTGTTTTTATATACAGGAAACCTTAAATTACATTAGAGATAAATCCTACGCAGTCAGGTTATTATTAGACATGACGAAGGCGTATGATAAAGTCTCACATAAAATTCTTCTCAACAAGGTATTTCAAATTGGGATCAGAGGTAAACCACTGAACTGGCTATGATCACACCTGCAGGACAGAAAACAATTCGTACAAATATAATTCACCATTAATGATACATGTACAGGTGCTAGTACGCACCAAGCATTACAGTCGAAAACACATACTCTCAATAACTCCATCCCTCAAGGTAGCGTACTAGGATGCGTTCTATTTTTAATATATATAAACGAGACTATACTATATATAACTGGCTAGGTGAACATAACTTAGAAGCTAATATCAAATAAACAAAAATTATTCAATTTACTCCTTATCAAAAGAACGCTTTGATCTTAACCTCACTTACTGAGTCTCAAAATAGAAGTTGTTAACGAATGCACCCTTCTAGGCTTAAAAAGTGACACACACCTACACTGGAAAGGACATATTCGTTACGGGGTAATATTATGGGGAAAAAGCGTCGAAGCAAATCAACTATTCATCATGCAGAAAAAATGATTACGCATTTTATTATACATCGGCATTTCATTAAATTAAAAATGTTGACCCTGCCGGGTATTTACATCTTGGAAACGGCAGTATTGTCAGCGAAAAAATAATTTAATAAACCTTTAAACATTTGATAAAAACCCACGGAGATGCACTAACCTACTGCACCCGGTACCACGTATATAGATCTATACAAGAAAGGCCCATACTACATATGTATTAAAATATTTAACAAAAGACAATAAAAATCTAAATATAAGACAAAACATTTATTACAAAACTAAGAAACCTCCTAATTAACAAAATGTTACGATAATTTAAAGGATTTTTTGAAGACCGACTCGACTAACAAATCTAATTTAAAATTGTAGGTACTTACCTAAATATTATATAATAATTTATTGTTCCTACATACATAATATAATAATGTACCTAAATATTTTATAAGATTATGGCCATGTACACGAATTGTTCCTAATTGTTGTAGATACTATGTACCTACCTAGATTATAGATTAATTTAGGATAAGTATTTGCCACATCCTCGAAACAGGGTGCACATAACTGAACACTGGAAATGTACAAGTCAATAAGTTATATGTTGCAATAAATTCTATTCGAGAACCTGACATTGATGTAAAAACATCAATGTTTTCTCCCTAAACATCGCTGTTTATCTAAGATTGATGAATATCAACGTAGGCTGTTGATGATGATTCAGTATTTATAGGTAGTCATCATTGAGCAACAACTTGCCCTTAGGCTCGCCGATTAAATCAGATGCAAACACGAGCTGTCCTCTTAGATACGTCTGCTTTACTTTGCCATTCAGTACTCTGTGCATGTAGGGGCTTATCTGTAACGAAACAGAACAATTCTACAATAATTTACTTACGTTAACTAATTAAATAGGTTTGATAGAAAGGAAAAAGTATGCAAGTTGACGCAGATTAACGAAAACTAGCGAAAAATATTCACTCGTATCGTGTACCGTAGACGTAAAATTTTGGCCAGTGAGAAAGCGTAGGTATATCGTCAATATAACGCCTCGTCATTAGCCAAATTTATTCGTTACGCTTACCATACGTTAGGTTGAAATATTCGAGATCGCCTTAAAAATGTGGATATTTTACTGTAAGATTGCTATGTGTCTGTTTGAGGAGTGTCGGTGTGTGTTAGGCACGTTCAAAAACCGCGTGTCAACCACCACAGAAATCCACTACACCAGCCTTATGGACTTGAGACACCATGACCTCCGCATCGAAAGTCCTAGAAGAATCTGACTACTGCGCGCCTAAAATACAGTAACTTACAAAATTACCTTATTCTTGTATCGGATTATTTCCGGGGTCACAACAAACGTGGCGTCAGGATCGAAGAATATCAGATCAGCATCGAGCCCTGGTCTGATTGCACCTTTCTTCTCCTGCAAGCCGCAGAGCTGAGCTGGTCCAGCAGAAAGGTAATGGCTGACATCGCTTAAGCTGTATCCACGGGCCTTTGCTTCAGTCCAAAAGAGGGAAAGATCTGCAAGCGGGAGATCGAGCATTGTATGATAATTGGCCGGTTTTAGACCATCAAGTCGAAAAATATATTCGGCCATTCACATAACTCAACCAACCTCATTTCCAACTGAATGTTGAATTATACATAAGTTTTGTAGAAATAAACTAGGTACCCACTATATGATTAAGTGTAAAAAACTCACCAAATTGAACTGAAGATATACCACCCCAGGCTTCCAAGAAGTTTATTCCCTTGTCTTTCGCCACGCTCGGAGAGTGATCTGAGGTAATCAGATCAAATCGCTGCTCTTTTATGTATTGCCATAGTTTTTGCTGAAAATAACTTGCGCTTACCAAACATAATTTGAATATAGTAGAAACTTTATTCCATATAAAAATAGATACTAAACATGAAATAATAATTCGTATTTTATCATTATTATTAATAGTCCCGAAGTAAGCCGAGCTTGTGTTATGGGAACCGCATGGCTGATATATGTATACATATATTAAACATAGAAATCATCCAGATCCGAGACAAATATTTGCAGATCAACAAACATTTGTCCCGTGGCGGGAACCAAACCTGCGTCTCAAGCGGGTTTTCGCACACTGCACCACAAAGGTTACACCACCAACAAACCTTATTAGCGCTATCTCTGATCGGCGGCGAGCACTTGAACTCTGTGTGCCTTGGAGGGATGTACTCGGAGCTTAGTGTTAGATAATGGTTACAAGTCTCGGCAGTGATGCCACCCCTCCAGCCAGAGTATCCTGCTTTGATTCTTTCCTCTCTCGCTTGCTCCAAGATAGGTATCACTCCCTCAGTAGATACGTGGACTATGTGGACGTGGACACTAAAAAAAAACAATCATCTATGCATCCTTACTTCCTCCGTGTGAGTCAGGGGCCAACTCTGTTGTCGGAGTTTGTAAGCTGCCCGAATGCCTCTGACATGGATCTATATTTAAAAAAAAGACGTGTGGCACTCGGGGACTGCCGCGGTAAAGCTATTGCATAGCATTTTGTATCAACTTATGCAATTATAATTATTTATTTATTTTATTTATGCAGTATTTCTTTTTCTTTGATATTAATTCAAGTTACACTTTTTGAGCGGGGTGATCGTCTCGATTCGTGCGTAGGGCTTGCAAATATTCGAAAATATTCATATTCGAACATTCGATTTTTTTTCGGGTACAATTCGAATTATTCGAATAATAGAAAAACACTATGATTTTATTAAAATCACATCTTATTTTGTTATTTTGACTGTTATTTTCATGAAGAAGTTTAAAATATCAACTTATTTTTATTCTTAAACGCGTTTTTTCCCATGAACTAATTAAAAAAAAAATTACAAAAAGGTATGTCACCGTAACGAAACATTGGTGATTTAAACGCACAATCAACCAGAAATTAAAATTTTCTTCTTCGTATGAGCTAGTGGCCAACTCCTAGTGTCGGAGATTTTAGGCCGCCCGAAGGCCTCAGACATGGCTTAACGACTGAAAAGCCGGGACCAACATCTTAACGTGCCTTCCGAAGCACGGAAGTGGTCAAATCTAAATGTCACTAAACAGTCATCCATCCAAGTAATGACCACGCGGAGAGTTGCTTAACCAAGGTGATCTCTTAAGTACACCGAAGTAAACCACGCCAAGGACGGACGGACGGATGAAGCAGCACCAAAGGGTTCGTTTGACCGGTTCGGTAATGTCACTCTAAAAACAGTCTTATAAATCTAGGTTAGTTGGTATTTTAACAAAATCATGAAAATAAACATTCACGTTAACGACAGAGACGAATGGACAGAACAGTCTCGTCAACTACGCGAATGCACTACGCGAAACTTCCGAGTGTATCCGAACCGTGTTCTGAACCTGATAAAAGTTATTGGGCTTGGATCGGATCGTTCGACATGTTGTTTACCCGAACGACGACGTAAATTTGTATAGTCTTGTATGGATATATCGCGCGAACTCTTAAGTGGCATTTCATGCACATCTGAGTTCCGATTTCGGTGTTATTAATGTAAATCGAATATTCGAATATTGAAATATCAGTATTCGAATATTCGAACAAAAATAATATTCGAATTATTCGAATATTCGAATATTCGAATGCAAGCCCTATTCGTGCGAGCTTCGTAGAGTCGTACAATACGTCTAGTTGCACGCACACAAACACCGTGTCGAAGACTGCCGAAAAGAAACGACGTTAGACAATGCACGGCCTTCAAGCCACACCTCCGTGCCCGTCGGAGTGGGGAGCGTGAGGTTTTTTTTCGTTACGGAATTTCTGGATTGGGTCCCCGCGCTCAAGGCCCTCGATAGAAGCTATGCAATAAAAATCAATTGACATGCGTGTGTCTCGCAAAAGATCGCAAACGGCTTGACCTATTTGAAAATATTTTTCTTTTTTTTGTAAAAAAATTAAATATAGTAAAAACCCATTCCGGACCCATGGCATGGCACCCCTGAAAGATACCACTGGGGGTGCTATGGAAACTAAGATTAGATACCACTGGCCTACCGTTGTATGACCTTTAGACTCGTGGCACCAGTCCTCAAATCCATACAACGGAATGCCAGTAGTATCAAATTTTATTTTTACAAGTTCCCATGAACCCACCAATTAGATAGAGGTAGAGCAATCCTATCCGAACACTTTGTCACCATAATTTTGTCCTATTATGCATAAATAATAAGGATAGGAAGAAACCATGTAAAAACATATTTGAAATACATATATTTAATAATTATTAATATCAACGGGATATTTACCATGATTTGTGAGTTCTATTGTTTCCCGATATTTCGACGCAGTTGCATGCGCCATGATCACGGGAGAACTGAAGTCCCAAATCATTTTACAAATCATGGTAAATATCCCGCTGATATTAATAATTATGTTCTCAACCATGGTAGTTTCGAAACTCATATATTTAATATTTGATAATTCAATAGTGATGAAAAAACCCAAACGTGTCTAAACGAGTTGAATGTTGTATTAAAAAAAATTGTAAATAGTCATTTCGAACACTTACTAAACTAAATTAAAGGTTAAAACAATGCATTTTTTAAATTTAAGACATCATGATTCATAGTAATATTTTCTGCTTAAGACCTACACATTCAATATCTAAAAAAATAATAAGTTTTATTTTTCAAAAAGTCCGGGTTCGATTCCCGTTACAAGTTTTTTTGAAATGTATGAATGCAGTTTTCCTTGTTACTAAAATCTATTACATGGTTCCTTAGAACAGATCTTTGTATGCCTTATAGTCTCAGACTTACCCACAATAACCGATCTTAATGTTACACCCTGTATATTATCATCATTATCATCGCTGCATCGTCAAAAACAGTTGGATTTCATGATACCTTGTTATGTTAATTTGTGTGTTCATACTTACTCTGTAGTATTTAACAGTGATGTGACCAAGGACACAGCTTCCAATTCCATTTCCTTAGGATGAGTTTCCAAATAGGTTTCATATAAAATAGAATCTGTAATTAAATTACAAAAGACGCATAATATATTTACATACTTAATTACAAAAACTTTCTAGGAAAAGTAGTTCCACTTACTAGGACAATGATATCCATAACAGCTAGTGGTATTACTAATTTGTAATTCAGCATGAAACTGGAAAACAATATTACTTACTTAGTGATAAGAAGGCCTAGTATAGTACCTAAGATTTGTCTGTAACAATGCCTACTTAGGTTACCTACGTATTTTAAAATCGAGGCCATGTGCGTTCAAACTGTTTATAAAGTGAACATTTATCACTGGATGCCAACGGCTCTACATTAAGAACCGTATATTCCAAGTTTCATCAAAATCCGTTCAGCCGTTTAGGAGTTAAGTGGGAACAAACATACAATCTTCTTTTTTTATATTTTTACCTAATATAACCTATGTTACTCAGGGTGAATGTAGCTTTCCAATGGTGAAAGAATTTTTAAAATCGGCACAATAGTTTTTTGAGTTTATTAATTACAAACACACACACACACACACACACACACACACACACACACACACACACACACGCGCGCACGCACGCACACACGCGCGCGCGCACACACGCGCGCGCGCACACACACACACACACACACACACACACACACACACACGCACACACACATATTATAGAGTAGATATAGTGTGATGGTTGGCTAATGCGGTTTAACATAAGTAATTCCTAAAATATAATTAAATATTCAGTCAGAGCCCCTGTTGTTAGAATTTTCATAAGACCAAAGAAAATAATCAGTTCATGACTGTGAATAACGTACTTACAGCTAAAACAGTTCCAGTCCCATTTAATACAGCAAAAATATTTTTTAAATCCTCCTTAGTAACATAAGGGAATTCGAATACTCCACTGTCTATTAAAAAACACTTGAAGCCCACTACTCCGGCATTCACCATGTTATCCAATTCTAGCTGCAATGTAGAAATAGTCAATTCTTTCATTTGAATATCAATGTTCCTACTAAATGCAAGCCAAAGTGGTTTAATTAAAAACTTCATAATAGTACCTACCTAATTATTATTCTTAGATACCTACCATAAAATTTTCAAAAATACAAGTCATGCAGAGTTTCCTATTTGGTCGCGTTACGAATTGGTGTAAATAATAAAATTTAAAGTGTTCCTGTTCCATAGAAAACATCCAGACCGTGACAAATATCTGCAGAACATGCAAACATTTGTCCCGCAGCGGGAACCAAGTTATTCAGTAGGAACCAGACCTTGTTTGGCCTCTGTGGCGCAGTAGCTTAAGCTTTGTATGTATTTACAAAACAAAAAAAAATATATAAGTATATCAATCATGTGGATCCCTTAATACAAGCTCTGCTTAGTTTGGGGCTACGTGATGTTGTGTGGTTACGTCCCGCATTATTGATTTATTTTTATTAATTATTTATAACTGAATTTTGACTTTAACTTTACATGCTATTTATATGCCTAAATAGAGAGACCATTACAAAATAATATGATCATGTACCTATGCATTTATGTGACTAAATGAATTTGTAATTAGTAAAGCTTAAATAACTAAGAAAAAACCTCATTGCCTGGAACGACTCCTCCCCAGAATCCAACATCAACGTAAATCTGGTTCTTCGCAATGGATGCTTTAACTCTCAGATTTTCTACGGATATTGTAGGCGGAATTGAATTTCTACAAAAAAAGAAGCACAATAATTATACCATTATATAATTGGCCTTTTAAGGGAAGCCTTCGAGCGGCCTAAAAACTCCGACACCTGAATTGAATAGCTGATGTAAAAGAGGAAGATAGACACGAGTCACATCTCCCACAGTCAAATGACTCTAAAAAAATATTAGAGCCTGTATGGACATCTGAGTCTGATAAACGTATACATGGACAAACAGAATATTAATTCTAGGTTCACCACATAAATGTTTGCTGGTTGGAGATCGAACCCGCGATTTAATACTGAGGTCAGACCACTTTAGCATAAATAACTTAAGAGGAACTCACAAAGGCATGTCTATTATTGTGGTGACACCCCCAGCAGCAGCAGCCTCGGTGGCGGTCACGTACCCTTCCCAGGAAGCTCGACCGGGTTCATTGACATGCACATGAGAATCTACTACTCCAGCCATGAGAGCTGAATCTCCTCCATCGATTATCTGAAATTTAGATGTCATATAGGCAGTCTATTCGAACAGATAAGTTTAAGTATGCATACCGAATGCTATTTTTGTATTTAAATAATACAGTCCTGGACCATAGACTCTCTATTTCCAACTATAAATATTTGAAACCGATGGTTAGTTATAAATTAAGTACCTGTAAGCTGTCGAAGCTCTCAGCAAGAAGAACGTGTACAGACTCTTTGGTAAGCACTGCATCAATAACACCCCTTTCATCAACCAAGACGCCGCCATCAAATTCTCCCGATATGGTAACCACACGTCGACTTAAAAATAATTGCTTTTTCTGGTTATCAGAAGCTGTGACTAGCAGATGGCAGATTATTCCAGCTAAAATTAAAGCTTACATTACGAAGAATAAATATTATGAACTTACGATATCCTACTAAATTTATGAGGGCAAAAGTTTGTGATATGTTTGTCCCTCCTTCACACCAAAGCTACGGTACAAATTGAGCTGAAATTTTGCACATATGTAGTTCTAGAATGGAATAACATGTAGGACTTTTATCCGGTTACTACGAGAGCGAAGCCACGAGTAGAAACTAAGTAAAACAGGCAAACCTCTCGTTTCAAATTGAATAAAAAATTCATAGACCAAAATTTAAATATTTTTGCAAATTGATCGATTTCATGATTTTCACACTCGATATGTACTCTTCTAATGTTATTTATAAATACTTTTAAAAAAACTTACTTATTAAAACAAAGTTAATGAAACATTTTTTTAATAGCGACATAGTGCACACCACTCTAATCGTAAATGACTTAACTACCTATGAACACTTTAGTAGTCTATTGTGAGACTCACCAGTTACTTATTCTTATCTTTGAATAATGTTTGAATGAATATTTGAGGGAAATACGAGACAAAAATCGAGACTGATCTATGTATTTGGTACTGCTATACAGAGTGTCCTGTACAAGAGTTCGTTTATTGTCGCCAGCGCCCCAGTCATAAATGCTTAGGTCGATCTGTTCTATAGGTTTAAGTAGTACATAGCCCACCCACGGTGTTAGGTAAGTTTCATTAGAAATTAGTATTTTTACAGCTCCTCTGTGATTTAAATTTTAAGTACATAATCATTTTATGGTCTTAAAGAGGTAGGTAGGATAGGACTTATTGGATCAAACTAGACAGAGTGCGCAATAGTGTGGTAAGAGAGCGGTGTGGATGAATGAAGATATTACATATTCATTCACAAGGACAAAGACTGAGAAAGGTATGGCTGAGGTAGGTTGGGCATCTTATTAGATTCACGAAAAATATTTTGATTTTATTAGATATATATCGCGGAAACTGTCATAACGGTATGAAATTTGACAGTTCTCGCGATATATTTCTAATAGAATCAAATATATCCAATCGTCAGATCAGGCCCCAGGTCAAGAGTTCCTTTATACCGACGAGCATGTATGAAGAAGTGACGAGAGTGAAAAAAGCAAGAGGGACGCGGGGAGATCCGTGGTCTCTACTTACTCCTCTGGGAAAAAGGCGGGATTTTATGTATATACATATGTATGGATCAACCTGTAGCACAAATCTGGTGGCATCCATTATTATTTATCTACTGACAATATCTGTATCTTCTTGATGACCTACTTCTAGTTTCCTTTGTCAACGCCAAGTTATCATGTTATCAAACTGAATTGTTTAGATACCTGTTTGTTCTTATAATTCATATAGTTTATATCCACAAAACGGCACATATGTATACCTACTTCAAAGTAATAAGCTTGTTACTAAATCACAGATCAGAATATAATTATGTAGGTACGTAGACGTAGCCCATGTCGTCTGTAAGTAACATTCATGACCACTCTAGTAACTAATAATACAAAATTGTGTAGGTACTTAAGCATTTAGCATAATGTATATAACTTACTATAGACATACCTTCAACAGTTATCATCAAAACTACATACAGGTAATTCTAACTAATATTATAAATGCGAAAGTGAGTTTATTTGTTTGTTTGTTACGCTTTTACGCCTATTTAACCGATCATCCTGCACATACACATTGTTCAGCACACACCTTTCAGCCAGAAAAAAGTTTCCGAGGGATAGAAAAATAACTTACCATCAAACGGACACATCGCCTTGGCTCCCCAGTACTGTATCGCAATAGGAACTGAGAGTAGGTACAACATACCCCCAAAATACCTAGGTTGGTACCACACCACCACACCAGCCTATATCGGTCCACTGCTGGACAAAGGCCTCCCGTAATAAAGGGGGATATGCCCAGAATCCCCACGCTGGGCATGCGGGTTGGGGATCGCAGGGCACAGCTTCTCGCACCACCGACGCTGCTGCCCGTCGGTGGCCAGGGGATTTAGCTGTGCCGATGAAGGCTGTGCTATGCCGCAATCAGCCGGCCGCCAGAGCCCCGTTCGTTGTTTAGCAAGGTGCACCACGTGCAGGTGAGGTTGGCTTGGGTTCCAAAGCTGGAGGTTGGAATCCCGTACACCCCAGGTAGGTTGGTAGTTGGTACTCAAACCCTAGAAAACTCAAGTAGGTACGTAGCGTCCGATGTTTTCAAGACTTCTTCTCGAGGTGAAGTATGGATGCAGCATCGATTTACCCCAAGCTGAAGTGTAGATGGTTCATAATCTAATCTAATAAACTCTTCCTCTATAGGTAGAATTATAAACATATATTTTTGTCGGTACCTGTGTACTAATTTCATTTTGATGTTGTCTGTACCTTTTATCAATTTAAGCAGTTGAATTGAAACTACATTTTGAAATTTAGAAAGCGAAACCTTTTAATGTATCTATGTATGTTAATGTAACTACATTTTACATTTTATTCAATAGTAATTCTCCTTTAGGCTCTCCAATAACTTCACCGTCGTAAATGACCTGGCCTCGGAGAAAGGTCTTCTTGACAACGCCTTTCAGTTCACGTCCGATGTACGGTGTCAGCTGTAACAATAATAATACATCTACTTAAGCCAGCCACCCACGATCAAGTTCACCGTAAAGTATCTATAATATAAATTCTAATATTTTATACATTATATCTACGTCCCATAATGTAAGTCTATAAACTGTTAGTGTGTTTATTTAAGTAAAACGTTTTTTGAAATAAATTATTTTGTATTCTTCTTCTGCCGATTTGATCAAGTTTGCAGCGCTGCAAACTTGATCAAGTCGGCAGAACGGAATTACTCTCCGACGCGCGTCGATAGGTGTGAATTATACATTAGAAAATTTATATTTACCAACGTCTGAGCATCATAAAGAAGGCTCTTGACGTAAAAATGTCGGTATCTGAACCTGAGGCTTGAGCTTATTTGCGCTGGCCATAGTCAATATGACAAAAGGATTCAGAATTTTGTTTTTAAAGGAGGCGGTTCTCAATTCGGTTGTATTTTTAATCGACTTTGTTTTTATGTTTGATGTTGTTACCTGATAACTCCGTCATTTATGAAACTATTTGGTACTAAATTATTTTCGTTTGGTCCCAATTAAATTTAAAGAAAAAATACCGTCACTAAAAATCAGTTTCATTCTTCTCGTGTTTAGCAGAATTTGTACTAAATATTTTGCTTTATAGAATACCTTAGTTATATTTAGTGTGATCTCCAATGAATTTGCAATAATTTACCTTATTTTTGTGCCTTATAATATCAGTCCCAACGGTGAAGAGAGCATCGGGATCGAAAAACACAAGATCCGCATCCAGGCCTGGTTTTATGGCCCCTTTCTTATGCTGGAGGCCACAGAGGTTGGCCGGTCCGGAAGATAGATATTTGCTAATAGATTGAAGGTCTAGCCCACGGGCACTGGCAGACGTCCAAAATAATGACAACCCTGTGAATAAAAAAATAGCATCGTTTTTTATACATAAGAAGCTGCTTTGATAGTTTCGATCATCGATGCATACTGTTTTGCTTAGATATAAATTTTGTTTAATTAGATAGATAAATTCTTTATTGTACACCAAATTAAAAAAAAAACAATTTGCAGAAACATTACAATTAAAACGAAAAGGTACAATGGGCGGTCTTATAGCTAATAACGATCTCTTCCAGACAACCTTTGGATGGACAGGATAGCACGAAAAACAAAAGACGGTGGTGTACATACATACGAAAGTAGCTGGATAAATAATAATTACGTACGTACCTATTCGTTTCCGATTTGTATTATAATATCTAGTAACCTATGTGTGTTTGGTGTTTTCTATGTATTATATAAAAGTATCAGTTATGTGGTTACCATAATACAAGCTCTGCTTAGTTTGCGGCTAGATGATGATGTGTGATTTAGTATTATTATATCACATTGTTGAAATCAATGTTAACTATCTTCAATCTCCTCTAACTTTCTACGAAAGCTTAACTTTTGCGGTATCGCCGCAGCAGAGGACCAAAAAATGTTTCGGAATGTCATAGTTCTTATAATAACAATACCCTCATAACTGATTCTGCTGTAAAGAGCTTTAGTTATGACTAGGTACCTAGTAACAACGGATCTATGCCCTGTGAAGTTAGGCTCGGCAAACGATTCGACCAATCCTAGCACAATACGACCCAAAAATAGGTACTACTTCGCTACTTGCGGCCAACTTCATACATAACATTTGAAAAGTCAATTTTTATAATATAAATTCAAACTCTACTTTATTTTAATCTAATTATTTTCACGTATGCAAACAGATAATGAACAACTCATGAACTAGTTAATATGGTAAAATAGATGGAATTCCAAAAAACTAGTTTTTTCTTGAATTTGTTTTGAGAAAGCTGTGTAATCACAGATTTAAAGTCTAGTACTAAAGTATGTGTAATTCAGAGGGAAATTGCGACTATTTTAGGAAAGATATGGAAAAAAAAATGACAAAATGGATATCAACTATTGGTTTGTCTGTCTGACGACCATGATCTAAGCAGGTAAGGTTTGACCTAAGCACGTGTACTAAATAATCCTCCTGTGGTGTATTATGAAAATCTGTGCTATGGTGGAATAATGATTATGAGAAGAATTGTTGCGTACCAAACTGTACAGAAGAAATACCACCCCACGCCTCCAAGTTATTGCTGCACTTCAAGTCAGGTGTGCACGGAGAATGATCAGACACAACCAGGTCCAGTTTGTCTTCAAGAAGGTATTCCCATAGTTTTTCCTGTTGATAAAGAATAATTTATAACCATTACAACTACATTTATAAAATTAGCAGATATGGCAACATAGTCAGCGCGAAGAAGAGCAAAGGGAGGCCTATACTCAGCAGTTGGTGAAGTCAGGCTGCGGATGATGATGATGGCAATTTAATAAGCACACGGGAACTAATTTTTCTTTCAGACCTTGCGAATATTTATTTGAGAACATATCTATATATATAAAAATGGAACCCGTTTTCCTTGGTCACGGCATCACGCGTGAATGGCTGGACCGATTTCACTAATTCTTTTTTTGTTGTATTTGTTATTATTAGGAGAAGGTTCTTACGGAAAAAAATATTAAGAAAATTGCTACGCTAAGGCGGTACGAAGTTCGCCGGGTCAGCTAGTAATATTATATATGGAGAACATGATGAGAAACAAAGACGCATAAGAGGTACGCCAAGATCGTAGCAATTGGAGATCCGTGGTCTTTGCCTACCTGCGGCGTGACTTTATGATGTACATATGTGTATATGTAGGGGTATAAGGGGATCCCACCTCACATGCCCGTGGTGCACCCTGCTGTATAAATATCTAACGGGGCTCTGGCGGCCGACTAATTGCGGCACAGTGCAGCCTTACACCGGCGCAGCCACGTCCCCTGGCCGCCGACAGGCAGCAGCGTCGATGGTCCGAGAAGCTGTGCCTTGCGATCCCCAACTCCCCCTTCTTATAGGGGAGGCCATGTCCAGCAGTGGACTGAATAGACTGGTATTGATATTACGTAGTATTCAGTATAAATTTATTGTAACATTGGCCCGTCCTGGCTTCGCACGGGTTAGGGCACTTTTTTACACCTTGGGTTACGTTACTTAAGTTTTAGTAAAGATCCCTAATCTTTTCTAGCAATAAATATAGCCTATGTTACCCACGGTGAATATAGCTTTACAATAATGAAAGAATTTTTTAAATCGGCACAGTAGTAAATAAATAAATAATGCCGGACGTAATTACACAGAATTATGTAGCCCCAAACTAAGCAGAGCTTGTATTATGGGAACCACATGATTGATATACTACACATATATTTTTTTTTGTAAATACATACATATCATTCATAGAAAACACCCAGACCCGAGACAAATATCTACAGAACATGCAAACATTTGTCCCGCAGCGGGAATCAAACCCGCAACCTTCTGCGTCTCAGACCGACTTTCGCCCACTGCGCCACAGAGGACGTCAGTAGTTTTTGAGTTTATTCATTACAAACAAAATAATTCCTCTTTATAATATTAGTGTAGATGTAAATAAGACTTAACAACTATGGCAATTTTCAGTTCAATGCACCCTGATTACAGGATGTATCCATTCAAGCACCCTCACCTACTCTATCTCAAATAATTACCTTATTACCCTTATCCCTAATCGGCGGCGCGCACTTATATTCACTCTTTCCTTTAGGTATTTCGTCAGCACTGAACGTCAAATAGTGGTGACAGGTTTCAGCGGTGACCCCACCGCGCCAGGAGTTGTGGCCTTGCTCTCGTCTCATTTCTCGAGCTTTCTCTAATAAAGGAACTACTTCAGCTGATGACACGTGGACTATGTGTACTCGGACACTAAAAGTAACAGATATGATATAGATTCAGTTCCTATGATCCAAACGTTTTTCTTGAAGCATCTGAAACCTTTCGCCAAATTCATAACCTATAAGCCTCTGGCATTCTGTGCCTTTGCTAAGTATCTATTATTTTCTAATGCTAGATACTTTGGTTTTATCACACGGGATCATATAGCCCCACACTAAGCTTAGTTTGTATTATGTATACATATATATATATATTTTTATAAATACAAACACATTATAAATATTTACAGATAATGCAAATATTTGTCTCGTGGCGGGTATCGACCCCGCAACCTTCTGCGTCCCAGGCTAATATACTAAGGGTTTATTGCATTATCTTCAAATAACTTCTGGTTGGTAAAAGTGGCACAAAGCCTTTAGCCTTAGTTGGAGATAAGTGAATACTTACTCTGTTTCCTCGAGTAAACTGGTAATCAATGAAATAGCATTCAATTCCATCTTCGGGGGCCTTGATGCAAGGTAGGTGTCATATTCTTCAGGATCTAAAAAAATAATCTATAGTACCTATTACAGAACGTGCCGAGTGCAATGTCGTGGGTTACATTATTATTAAGACTCTGTTACTATTGTACAAAATTTAAAAAAAATTAACGTAAAACAATTTATCTTCTTCTTCTGATGGTTCTCCACTATAGGAGGTTAGCCGTCAGCTCTGCAATTTCTCTATCTTGAGCCAAGCAATACTGGGGTGTACGGGGTTCCAACCTACATCTTTGGAACCCAAGCCAACCTCACCTGGTGCACCTTGCTAAACAACGAACGGGGCTCTGGCGGCCGGCTGATTGCGGCATAGCACAGCCTTCATGGGCACAGCTGAATCCCCTGGCCACCGACGGGCAGCAGAGTCGGTGGTGCGAGAAGCTGAGCCCTGCGATCCCCAACCCGCATGCCCAGCGTGGGCATTATGGGCATATCCCCCTTTATTAGGGGAGGCCTATGTCCAGCAGTGGACTGATATAGGCTGGTGTGTGTGTGTGAGAGCCAAGCAAAAGAGATGTTCGACGCTGGCTATCTTTATCCACTCCCGGATGTTACGCAACTACGACTTTTTCTTTCTTCCAACGAGTCGCCATTACTTTGACCATCATAATGAGTTAGAGCAGTTTGTATCTTTCAGGGAATAAAGGTTCTCGAATGGCGACCACGATCTGGAGGACGAAGTGTAGGGAGACCCCGCACCAGATGGACCGACGACATCGTCAAGATTGCAGGTAATTGGTGGATGGAGAGGGCTCAAGACCGTTCTTCGTGGATTTCTTTGGGGGAGACCTATGTTGAGCAGTGGACTTCTATAGGTTGTTGATGATGTACTCATATTAATATAATTTACATTTTTTAAGATGCTTGAAAAAGGCAACTTAGTTTTTTAAATAGGTAGGTACTGTAACGAAACAGGTCTCAGGAGAGTGTTCCGTCGTTTATTTCATTTCGTTTTTCGTTCGATCCATTGAGTTACTACATTCATTTCATAGGGTTCTAACTACTAAACTAGACGATTTACGTGGCCATAACAAATTAGTATTCTTAGTACATAGGTCGTTCATTATAAATTATAGGCAGGTAAATAATTATTAGGATATAGGGGGGTTTTTACAGTACATATGTATAGCATTAAGATAATTCCTTACACTTATGCAAATAAACATCTTGAATCTTGACTTAAACAATATTGTTACCTTTCTTTTTGACTTTTCTTTCGCTAACACTTGTGGTGCTTTCGTCTTCCATTTCGGCATGAAACTGAAGAAAGTTCCAAAAAGATTATAAAAATTAATGATGATAAAATTTATGATTAAAAAATATAAAATTATATTTTACAACACTTTAAAAAAACAGCGCGTTAAAGTCTTTTGTAAGAAACTTTTATTTTTCATACAAAAGACTTCAACTTGCTCCATATGTTACAAATCACTAGAAGTTACAAAATGCTTTTAATTGATTTCTGTCATAGAGATAGTTACAATAAAACCAGCCAAGTGTGAGTCGGACTCGCGCACGAAGAGTTCCGTAACATTGTCTATACAATGTATGGGGGTCCCCTTTAATTTATTTAATTTGAATTATTTAATTTTGAAGTGAATATACAGATAAATATTCTGCGAATATTTCAAGCGTTAACCTGTTGTTTTAATTAATATCGAGCAAAAAAACAGCAAAAAAAAAAAAAAAACACGTTTGTTGTATGGCATCCCCCTTAAATATTCAAATTATTATTTTCATTTGTTGCTAAAGTGGTAACAGAAATACACATCTGTAAAATTTTCAAATGTGTTCAACAGTGACAAGGATTACTTTAAGCAATGGATAACTTTGAGTAGCGTTTAAAGGTTTTTTTAACACAAATACCTGACGATGGAACAAGCCGATGACCAACCTGATGTTAAGTAGCCATCATTACATAAGTAACCATCACCTATCAAAAAGTATTGCATCGTAGATAACACTTGTTTGGAATGTTCATCAACTTGAGGCATGAAGGTGATCAGCCTCTTGTGCCTGTAATTTCACCGGCACCCACCTCCTTCAAGCTGAAACACAGCACAGCTGCTTCATGGCAGAAATAGGCATGGTGGTAGTACTTCCCCGGACGAGCCCTTCAGTGAGTTTTATTACTACTAAAGGGTATGGGCGGTTAATGTACAGTAGTAGTATGACAAAATTGTGATTTCAAGCAGTTTTTATGTATGATTTTTTTGTATTTTAAGTGTTAGCCGCGAAAACCACAGATTTTTATAACTTTAAACTTAATAAATTTTACATCTCTCATGTTCGGTAAGTAGGTTCTTATTACCTCCAAATGGGGCTTGTAAGTGACTAATTAGCGGTCTAGGGTAATAGCTACAGAAAAGCCCTAGGGTGGTAAGTAATTTAAAAAAAAAACACTTCTTTCTTTCAAAAAGTTCGCATACAGCTAACCATCATACTGGCAATAGACATCATGCATTCAGCCCAATGACCAAAGAGGTCGCTTTGCTATTCAGCCTTGTCTTTGTGTGAGTATAATAGTCATCAATTTTAAATATCGAAGCGGCGAAGCTCAATTTCGTTGTTGAAAAAAAAAAAATGTTTGTAATGCCGGTTTTTTTCTACTTCCCTCACAATCGAGATGTAAAGCAGAATAGTTAGCTACTAATCTACTATTAAACTCGGTAGCGCAGTTGGTTAGCGCGTCCCGGTATTGATGGGAAAGACGCGGGTTCAAATCCCGCCCGAGGCGAAATTTTTGGTATATATAAAAATCTTGTATACAATTACTTAATTATTAAGGGTCCGAAAGACTAGAATCATAGAGGATGTATCAAAAAATTTATTTCAAAAATAAGTGTTCCCCAGAGACTACAATATGCAGCGATTCAAAAAGGGCATTTTAATTTTTTTTTAATGGTCCGCAACGAGCATTATATATACCTCTTGATGTTACAGGCGTCCATAGGCTACGGGTACCGCTTACCATCAGGAGGACCGTATGCCTGTTTGCTAACTTAGTAGTATAAAAAAAAGTAACTGTAATATATTCTGGTCACTTTCAAAGTACATATTTTTAAGTAATATCAATTTTAACTATCACTTACAGCCAGCAGTGAGCCTGTGCCTTCTAAAGCCGAGAAAGCTTTCTGTAGATCCTCTCTATCCACATTTGGAAACTCCTCCACACCGCTCGGGCAAAGAAAACATTTGAACCCTACCACACCCGCATCAACAAGATCACGAAGCGAGTTCTGAAAAAAATTAAAAGATAAATCAAAACCAAGAACCTTTTAAAACTTGCATGTCCTTTGATCCATACTTTATTATTATAATGCAGGTAAATCTAAGGTACAAGCGGACCGATTGCACTAATTACATAAATCTTGAACCTGATTTATTATGTTTTTCTTTATTTAGTTTTGAGCAGGTACAAAATCACTCTACGGGTGGGTGTTCTCTTAAACAGGACAAGCCATGATATTTTGAAATGCTAACATTGTCACACGAGTAGATAGGCAGGAACTTGTTTTTGAGGTGATATGTAGGTCATACGCATTATCTTTAAAACTATGAAACTATGTGGATCGCATTGTACAATATACAGTAGGTACCCTTAGTACCAGTTTGCACGAGCTCAGTTTTAAAGTACCTTTTTTCATTAATTTAACTGACTTCGAAGAAGGAGGAGGTTCTCAATTCGTTGAAATTTTATTTTTTCGAGTTTTTTTTTACCTTACTGTTTTTAGTGATAAATCAATCTGCAAGAAGATTATATTACCTACCTACCTTGTTCGATTCCTATTTAAAAACAGTTGAGTAGTTGCCAGTAATGCTACATTTAAAATAAGCTCTATACGTAAACTATTGAACGTTTTCATATGGTGCAACCGGTGCAACTCGTAATAGGGGTAAAGATTTGTAAATTCCATATCCAAGAAATGTTATAAAAATAGTAACCAAATATTTCGTTGTCGAGAGAACTGGCGACTGCGTACCCAAGCCCATAAAGGGGCTATAAAAGAAGAAATCTGATTTTTTACTTATCCAAATATCTGATATCCAAAGGCAATCATATGTAAGTTATAGGTTTTAAACACTCGTATTCATGGCAAGACAGTTATCGATACATTTGAAACCCGTTCTATATCGATTGGATGAATTATTTTATGGCGTCGCAACAACGTGAGGCGGGTGTTCAAAAGTAAAAATAACTACATCACAATCACACCAATATTCAAAATTCAAAAGTTTGTGTGTGTCTGTAAGTATGTTTGTTCTCAGTCAACTGCGTAACTGGCTGAACGAATTTGGATAGAACTTGGAATGTATATAGTTTGAGATCTGGATGCCGAAGGCGGAGCCAGGAGCTGAGGGAGGAAGCTAAATCTAAGTGTTATTCGTAATTGAACACGTACGTAGATGTATAGAAACAGTAGACACCAAGTACGTAGATTTATAGATACAGTAAGATCATACTTTTTTAGTAGGTAAGTAAATAGATACCAACCTGATTTCCCGGAATAACTCCTCCCCAAAATCCAACATCCACGTATACATTTTCTTTTGCTGAAGATACCTTCGTTTTCAGGTTTTTTAATGTTGTCGTAGGTGGAATGGAATTCCTATAAGTATACTTGGGTAAGTATCTAACTATTATCATCATCAACAACATCACCATCATCATCATCATCATCAGCCTATATAGCAGTCCACTGCTGGATATAGGCCTCTTCTAATTATTTCCCTGTCCTCAACTCTTATTATTATAAATATATTAAATCCACAATCTCAAACCTGCTAAAATAAATTGCTAATAAATTGCTGCTAAATTCCTGGTTGCTCTTTTGTTGTGTGGTTGTTCTCTATTATTAGATACCACTGACGGACATGGACAAAAAGTTTATATGTCAACATTTGGGACAGCGCAAAATAAATCTCACATTGACTATAAACACATTGCGACACTTTTTGTCTAGATGTTTACTGTTTAGTGGAGGTCCAAAAGATAAAAGAGGTAGACCATAGAGAAACTGTTTAGAACTAAAAAGTAGGTATGTCCAAGTATAAAAAATAATCAAACATCATCATGACTTTTCTTCCATTAGGTATGGATTATTCTATAGGGAATACAATCCTTCTAATCCTACTTCCTACTATCCTACTTTATTATAATAAATGCGAAAGTTTTTGAGTATGGATGTATGGATGAATGTTTGTTACTCTTTCACGCAAAAAATACAGAACGGATTTGGGTGAAACTTGGAATATACACAGTTTTTGATCTGGATTAACACATAGGCTACTTTTTATCCCGGTACCGAGAGCGAGGGAAGTCGCGGATGGGAACTAGTATAAGTATATGGGAAAGTCACAGACGTGTAAAATGCAAACATTACCTACATTCTTTACATAACCATTAATTAAAACATTAATAATTAAGTAAAACATATTTACTAATGCCAGCCACCCACGATCAAGTTACCGTCAAGTTTGCAGCGAACTTGATGTGGCGTCCAGTAAACTTTACGGCTATGGGTGTGAAAGACAAGTCTACTTGAAGCGAATATAGAATTTCGTTCTGCCGACTTGATAAAGTTCATGCAGCGTCATGTAAACTTGAAGATGTGTGTGAGCGTTCAAGTATGCATGACGTTAGTTATCATTGTGAGCGGCGCACGCTGATGTCACCGTCACTGGTGATGCCATGGCTTCATCAAGCAAACTTGCCGGTCAACTTGATCGTGTGTGTTCTTTAAGTACACACGCAATCAATTTACCGGCAATTAATTATTTAAATGAATGAATTATTAATTTAATTTATTTATTTGTAATTTTAATTTAATTTATTTTGTAATTTCAATTTAATTATTTTGTAATTTTATTAATTTATGAATGAATGAATGAATGAATGAAAACTCTTTATTGTACACCATAATTACACAAACATTTTATTTACAGCAAATCTTTCACTGTGTCTGCTGTCCGACTATGGAACGATCTGCCTGTTCCTGTGAGACATGCTAAGTCACTAGCAATATTTAAAAATGAGGTCTACAAATTATATTTCGCAAGATCGCTCATATAAAACTTAATTTTATCCTTGTATATATAGTAGGTAGTAAGATTATATTTTAAGCGCTGAAAGTATCTATTTATGTATCTTAGTTGTTTATGTACGTATAAATTTTATTATTATCTTTAATATTTAAAAAGTTCATATCATATATATAGTATGTGTTTATCCATAGGTGCATATTTAATTTATTGGTTATTTTTAATATAATATTGTTACACCGCTTCCCCTCTCGTTCTATACAATCCAGTCCATCCAAAGGTTGCCTGGAAGAGATCGCTTTTAGCGATAAGGCCGCCCATTGTACAACGGCGGATTAATTTTATAGTTTAATTAGTTAATTTAAATACTTGTAATTGTTTCTGGTGTACAATAAAGAGTTTATCTATCTATCTATCTATCATAATTTAAAAAACAGCAGATAGAATCTTAAAAATAAAAATGTACAATGGGCGGTCTTATCGCTTATGTTTTCAGTTCAACCATTTTATTTACTTACTTTTAATGACTATGGTCTGAAATAAACGATTTTAATTTTATTTATTTATTTATATGGACGAACTGTAAACTGGACGCCGCATCAAGTCCGCTGCAAACATGACGGTGAACTTGATCGTGGGTGGCTGGCATAAGTATACTTACAGTGGCATATCGACGATAGTGGTGATTCCACCCGCCGCGGCAGCATTCGTCGCTGTACGGAAACCTTCCCATGCTGTGCGACCTGGCTCGTTTACATGGACGTGTGAGTCTACTACTCCGGCTAACAGAGCTAAATCTCCACCATCCACCACCTAATGAGAGATAAGAAGGAATAAGTTAGTTAAAATAAAAATAAAAAAATATAAATTTCAAGCCCGTATTTCTCGCGCGTGGTACCCGGTTAAAAAATAGCCTATATATTTTTCCAGGTCTAGAACTACATAATGTGTATTTCAACTCATTCCGTTCAGCAGTTCTGGCGTAAAGGAGGGACAAACATTTCACATTTCACATTCAACAAACTTTATAATACCTATTAGTAGGAAGTAGGTTATACCTAAAGATACCAATCAGCGTGGCTCTCCATCAGGAGGCCGATAGAAACCGATGGAGGCAGACAGTGAAGAGACTGCACCAAAAGAGTCACGATCCTCAGAACTGAGGGAACGACGGAGGAGGAGGAGTAGTAAGTAGGATAATCAAGGGCTAATCTAATAGAGCTACAACAACAACGACATCAGCCTATATCAGTCCACTGCTAGACATAGGCCTCCCTTATTAAGAAGGGGAATGAACCTAATCCCCACGCTGGGCATGCGGGTTGGGGATCGCAGGGCACAGCTCGCACCGCCGATGCTGCTGCCCATCGGTAGCCAGGGGATGTAGCTGTGCCAGTATTAGGCTGCGATATGCCGTTATCAGCCGGCCGCCAGAGCCCCGTTTGTTATTTAGTAGAGTGCCCTACGAGCAGCATGAGGTTGGCTTGGGTTCCGAAGACAGAAGTTGAAACCCCTTACACCGCTCCCTTATAGGGCTAATCAAATAGTAATTTGAGCTGAAAGTATTAAAAATTTTCAAAAATCTGTAGTTTCTACTACAGATTGTCAATTTTTCACCATTGAATATCACGATCACCATTGAATATCATTCTTGAAGACCTAAGAGTGTGCAAACACTATCGTCTATCGCGGGAGGTATTTGTATGAAAACGCGATGTCGTGTATCGTGATTCGTGAGTGATGTCATTAATCGTTAGTAGGTAGGTAGGTACCTAGTATAAATGAAGATCGCATTTTTCAGGACAGCTATCGCCCATGTGAACCTGAACACGCCTAAGTAATAGAAGAGAGAATAACAACATTGAACCTATGTTCGCTTGCATGCACAGTGTAGAATACTTTAGTACTAGACGGAATAATTAATAGAAGACGGTTCTCTTTTCAAAAAAAAAGATTGATGGAGCACCAAGAAGTCGAGTTTTTATGTAAGAGAACGAATGCTTTGTACTGGCTGATGATTTTAGACAAAAATTAAAAAGAAAAAATACTTTTAGCCCGAGGTATTAAACTCGAGTTTTAGGCCCGCTAAGCTACACTATTATGATACACTTTTTGAGCAAGAGAAGTGAAAAAAAAATTAGTGGACTAAGCCACGGGCATACCACCAGTTAATAAAAATAAAAACAATTTAATTCAATAACTCATGAACGTAGACTGCTACTGCTATTTTGGGCTACTAAGATAACCTAAACTGTAATATTTGGTAGGTAACCATAGTATCTTAGACTTCAATTATTGTAATAGCAAATAAGATATATACATGTGGTATAGCCGAGACTAATTAACACTTAATTTTGGAACCTTTCAAAAAGCCCAAAATAATTATATGAAGCACCATCAAAACATGGTAATAAAATAATTACGAGCCGAACCCAATTTCAATGGTATTTTCATAAAAATATCATCGGCATTGGATGGTGATAATAAACTGCAAATAACATCACAAAGCGGTCGAAAACACACTCTGAAATGGTACCTGTTTAAAACACCACTTTACCGTAATCTTTCCACTGCTGTCTGAAATCAACTCGCATGCCTGTTCTCTTGTAAGAAGTTTTTCAATAATTCCGTTTTCATTCACTAACACTCCACCATTGAAGATTTTGTCTTCAGTAACCAACCGCTTACTTAAAAACACTTGTTTAGGCAGCACCATTGCGAATTAACTAGCACTTCTATCTAGATAGACTAATAAAATTACATTTAAATTAAACTATGTCAGGCGACTTCTACTTAGAATGAAAATGTATCACTGTACGAGAGTAGAGCTGAAATGATATCGTCTGAGAGCACAGCGTAGTCATTGAAAGTAAACAAAATCACAAACATTGATAAGCGTTCGATAATAATACGAGATAGATAAGTACTTACGTTGTCGTTAGGTGACCTATTAATATTAATGCCGAAGGGAATGTCATTATATAAGTACCTACTTTCTACTGTGCTGTGCTGACTATCTCAGTTTACCTACTTAGCTACTATCAAAAAATACTATCATACTACCATACAAATCGATAGAGCTAAAGTAATTGGTAACGGTATTTTTGAAAATTTAGGCAAGTTATAAACAGTTTCAAAGCCACATTTCAAATCATAATAATCATAATTGAATGATGACCGAATGTTTATTATCCCGTTACTTGCGACAATAGAAATGCAATGAACCTATAATTACATTGATGATTCGTAGGCAAGCGCTCGCACCGGTGTTGACGAATCATAGGTACAATAAATGCCAATGTCTCGCCTTGAACTTCGCCTTGAAGAGCACGCGGGATGGTCCCGGCCATCGCCCGCCAGGCCGCCCGGCCGCCAACCAGCATCCCTCCGCGTGTGCACTCGCCTCTACTTACAATACTGCTAAACTGTAAACACATACCGGTTCCACTCAGGCCTTCGAAAAGGGCATGATCCAGATTCCGAGCGAAATAATCGATATTAATAACCAACTTAACAAATACTCCGATCTTGAAGATGCACACAAACCCAAAAGCTAGGTCACACAGGTCGAACGTTTTTGAAAACAAGGGCATTGCCAATTTCAGGGTCTACTTGGTGCTCGTGTACAGTTAGATGGTGTGGAGTCGGCGGACGACTCGACAGTAAACAATGCGAGTGACATTGGCAGCAAGAAAGGAAGAGACGCAGCGTGCATAGTAATGATGGAAGCGTCCAACCGCTGCATTGACACACCACGTATCAAACACCTGACAGCAAATATACAGAGCTGAAAAACATTCAGTCGTTTAGGTTCAAAGGTCAACCAGAACCTATGGTAATGTTGGCTGTCTGGCAAGAAAACATTTCAGGTGATAGAATAGTTAAAGCCTAGTTTTTCTGATAAACTTAGAAGACAAAACCCAAAATTTCTATGTAATAATTCAAGAGAATCAAATTAATATTTTAAATTCCTTTAGACACGCAGTAAGTACGGCAGGCATGTAAGTAATTGTAGGGTATTCATGAGGTCCCCTTTGTATGGAAATGAGTGCTTAATGAATCATTATATCATGAGAAGCTCAAAAAGAAGCCTAACGTTGAAGACCTCTGGTAAATATAGAGTAGCTACACGCGCGATGTGCCACCAACACTACTGCCTACTTCAGTTACTTATAGTGTGTACGTTTCCAATTAAAAAACATTGTAGTCAAAAGTGGCTTCTAATGTCTTTGATAAGTTTTTCTTGGAACTTTTCGGTAAAATATCTCACTAAGAGAGAGGCATCAAACATTAGGTGAGTCATTTCTTAAACTCATCCTTAGTGATTTAAGGAAAACCGTAACTGTGTGTTGTGTTTATGTAGAAACAATTTTTACTCGCAGGATTACAACGAAAAATCAAACAAGCATTTCAAAACTTAGTATATTGGCGTTTTTCTCTCTGTTTCATTTAGCACATATTTTTTTTTATTCAACAGTCATATACAAAATTAATATATTTTCTGAACGTAATTATTGCTAAGATTGAAAATTCTATAAAATAAAAAATTTCAGGAAGCTCATCCGCAAAAAATAAAACTTAAACACAGTTCATTTCACGTGTTGTCACTTTCAATGCTTAAATTCGTTGTATTTTTTTTTGTGTTAGTTTTCTTTTTTAAATAAGACTACGCATACTTTTCGCAATGTTGTCCAATCATACACACAACATTTTAGAAGAATATGATTTGTAGTTCCAGAAAAAATATATGGAGTATGTATGGAAAAATCAATTTTCTCGAAATTCTTCATACAAAACGCCAATTTCATAGTTAATAACCTAATAGTACCTACACGATTAGACTAGAGAATAATATTAATAGAAGCTATCGATTTTTTAAATCAAATATAATAAATTATGGGATTATATAAAATAGACGTAATTTCTTTACAAGAAATGATTTGTTTCTGCCATTATAATTTATAGGCACATTGACACAGTGTTAAACTTAAAGCTCGTAGAAGCTGGTGCCGCCCGGTAGTAGGTATTTAAATTTGGCAATTTGTTTTTATCTGTAGGGTGACCAACAATATCGTTGAATGATTTTGTGATCGTAACTACTATAGGCTGCTGATGAAAGTAACAAAAAAATATTTACCTACAATAGGTTTCTTAATTATTCAACTACTATAATATGCTATCTAAAGATACAATTTTTCTTTAATTAATGTAATTGGTTGTATAACCGTTTTAGTTCAAGTAAAATAAATATTATTTTTTTAACCTTTATCTTCCCACTGCTGGGCAAAGGTCTCACCATAGACTTAAAAATAAATAAACTACATTATTTAATGTGGTTTCACCGCAGTTTATGCAATGATTTGATGCAAAGATGAAATTGATTCCCATTATTTGCATACAAGTTTTTTTTCAGTGTCTTTTTTTAAATTTTAAATATTTTGACCTAATATGCCTTTGTTTTAATATCTATAGCAGTTCTTGCCATAGCAATTTAGCGGCACGGTTAGTGCCCCCGCTAAGACGAGACAACCTACCTATCCATTCTCGAACCGTTTCATCGTATTTATTTGCCCATAAAGATTCGGTCTCCAGACCAGAACTTTTTTAGCACAGTCCACTGTGCTAAAAAACCGGACCAAGCCTGACATTTTGACCAAGGTTTAGGTGTAGGGTATGTAAAAAACTCAAGATTAGGTTTTACGCAGAACGCTATACTCGCTATATGCGAGTTGTAAAGGCGTGAGCTAGGAGCTTGACTGTCCATAAGATCTGATATTTTTTACAGTGCAAGCAATATGTAGTCATCTTAGCTTTACTTTACATGAAAATGTTTTTTATCGGATTTTATTTTCATGATCATAGCAGGGATGGCAGGGACTCTTTCCCGCCAAAAGTAGTTACCTATAACTAATTAGAAGTCATGACAACCCTATTATTTCCCCTAATAAGTAAGAAACAGCTAAATAAAATGATCTTTCAGAATTTCAGTATCAACATTATTTTATTTAAAAAAAAGTACTTAAATATAGCATTTGCTGCTTTATACCTAAATAAGGTTAACATCAAGTGTTATTTTCAGTTAGAATTAGAAAGAAACGATACATAATAAAGTACCACCATCCCAAGTATCCTAACGTTTGTGCATTCATGAGTGCGAGATGCGATTCAAGAGCCATGATGTCCGAGTATTTAACACTAGGCGTAAAGCGCGCCGCCCGCTCAGTCGCACGACACTCGCGACACCGGCGAAGCCTCCCGGAATAAGAAAATCAGTAACCTCCTCTGTACTTAAACAATAACATAGGTATGTTCAAGTTTGTACGAATTTATAATGAAGAAAGTATACATATTCATTAAATAATTAACTGCTTATGATCATAAATTGGATCCAACCAGGTCCAAAGATTCTGATAAGATGTGGTGCTAAAAAGTCTCCGAAATTTCAGATCAATTAGCGGAATCAAAACTTCCCCATTATGGGGCACAACTTCGCACTATGGGTAAGTGAATTTAATTATTTTTCTTAAATTTGGGCAATTTGTATTATGCCTTCTTGAAATAAGTGACTACCGAAACAGCAAAGAAATTACATAGAAATTTAACCAAAAATTTACATCCAATACGAATAACCTAATGACTTTATGTGAGTAACGAAATGATGAAATCTCTATTTAATTACAAGACCTTGGAGGCCTCATCCTTTCTTGTATAATTTAATAAAAGTACCTAGTAGTATTTCTATTTAAGTTTAATATTTATATCAGAAGCATATTCCCATAGTCTGGTTATTTTGACGAAGGCATAGGTATAAAGAACCTATAAATAAGATTTATTAATGCCTAATAGAAAAATCAATTATTTGATATCTCTAAACCTAACCGATGCTATTGACCTCTATTTTATATGCATCATCCGTTTATTTTTATGACTCTCAAATAGATTAATCTTTCCGATCCAATTCGATCATCAATAACCTCAGCTACGGAAGAAAAAACACTTTGCCGCCCATGAAATCAATATTAAGTTTTCCAAATAGAGCGTCCCAAAATTTCACCTTAGTGAAATGAATAAGCAGCTTGGCTCATTCCTTATGCACGGCATTTGACCCAGTTATAAATAAATAATGGTTGAAAGTATCCACGTGCATTGATTACATTAAACAGGATACTCGGAGTAGGACAGGATCAAGGCTATAGAACCGGGATAGGGAATAGTTTGTTTCTTCTTTAAACCTACATAAATATCCGTATAGAGAAAACTTACGGCATTGAGGCCATCGAGTTAATTATAGAATTAATTTAATTAATTATATAGAACACTATAGAGTGACAGTCTTCAAGCGTTTAACAAAAATCGTCCAAGCGTGTTTGACATAGTAAATAAACTTCAAAATGCCAAATTTGCACTGTCGCTTGAAAAGTCTTCAAAGACCGCGCAATTGACAGCGTGCGCGGTGTTTTGGTGCAGACACTTTTTTCTACATTTTCCACTCTAGAGAATAAATATCTCGATGATTCAGACTTATTAAAAAAAATAGCTCTGTTGAAGTACTGTAAATAAATACGAAAGATAAATATTCATAACAAAGCTGACGTTGACAAAACAATGAATAACTTTTGAAAAGGTCTCTATAGGAACAAACATTTTATAAGTGGGACCGCGGTCCCATTTTCGAAGCAATCTGTGAGGCCTGTGTTTTCTCTCAGATATGAAAACAAAAGGCAAGGTAAAAGACTAAAATTAGGTAGAGTCAGATTAGTTAAAAATTACAAAAATTTCAACTGTCTAGCTATCACGGATCATGAGATACAGCCTGGTGATAGACAGACAGACAGACAGACAGACGGACAGCGAAGTCTTAGTAATAGGGTCCCGTTTTTAACCTTTGGGTACGGAACCCTGAATAAATTAATCAACCGATTAATGATAACAAAATAATAATCAAGTTGCATGAAGGTACCTAAATAAAACTAGGGATAAGTATCTTCTCTCTTACTGTGATTAAAATCATTAAAAACAATGGAGATAAAAGCACCTACTGAAAGTAACATCAAGGCAAATTAAATAAAAGTTTATAAAAAGGAGACATCAAGTTAAGATTCTCGTGTTCGCGTGATCAACGAGTGTCCTTACTAAATCAATTTCTTATTCTATCCTACGACTAATAAAATAGATTTCTATTCAAAGCACACCTTTGTCACCTACTCGTTTGTCTCCTTGTCAGCCTATTGTCTTATTGCTTTATATTTTCAAACAGTTAACTAAACCAAAATATCAGTGTAAGTAAGTACCTACACTGGTCAAGTACGTAGTAGGTACTTAGTTCGACCTTCGACGGTACCTAGAAATGTGTATTACCAACGCATTTTATTATCCAGAATTAATAAAAGCACTACATAGAACAGTAACTGGCTTTCGTGGTCTTCCTCTCATTCCATCAATACGTCGTTATACGGTATACCAAAAAGAATCATAGCCCTAGGTAGTTCTACTTACAGATAACGAATAATATTTCTTATTATTTAAAGTTTTTTTTAAATCGGATTTGTAGTTGATATTACAGGTTGTACATCCTACATAATATTCTCACAAACTTTAAACATTAATGCCCTCACTTATAAAAATCTTCAGAAGATAAACAATGCTTAAAGTATTGCCTTATACAATATATATAAAATATAATATTAGGTCAAGTTATTTTTAAGAAAACAAGCTGTAGAAAAAAAGGGCAGTATTCATATAATGAAGTATGCTATACACGCATAAACATAACTGGTGCATCGCACCTCTGGCCTTCAAACCCTGCAATGTTTAAAAAAGTAGGTATGTCCAACTACATATAATAAGTATGGATGATGATAAATACGATTCAAATAAAATCAATCAATCCATAATACAGAATAGAACCTACCTATACAATTAATTTTAATTGATGCAGTTTGTTTGTCGTAAAATTGATTTGGCGAATTATGAGATTAAAGCAATAACATCAACTTGTCCACTTTATGGTCTTAGATTATCCCACAAAGTTGCCCTAAAAAATTAAAAGCTCCGGTCCTAATCGTCGGCGAAATGTCGCGCGGAAACAACTAAGACTGGTTGGGATGATGACGATGACCCCGAAGGCAGCGGCTACCTGCTTCTGCTTGCTTTGCTTGTATGCAAATGCGTTGTTTTCTGAACGACCCGAGTCAATGTACCACTACAGATAATTTTGCACTAATTTATTAGATCAACTCTCCAGCTCCACACCTATAAATTCCTTTAAAATGAGTTTGTTGACAAGATAAAAATATTTATACCTAATCTTTTTTAGTTTCCTTAACTTCTCATGAGTGTTTTGTTCTAACAATGATTATAAAAATCTGTATTACAAACGTATAGCGGTATTGAAACTTATTTATGTGCATTCCGCAACATAGTTGCAAGGGTTGCACTTAGAAAAATATGCATTAGTCTTGGTTAGGAGGTTAAAGCGGTGAAATTGTTGAGCTAACATTTACGATAACCATAGCTTGCTTTAATAAAATTACTTGTAACATTACTCATGGATGGGGTTGTAGACTGACTTATAAAATTTAATACATTTCCAGAATAATTTAAATATTTGTGTTATTTTATCGAATAGTTTCGGTTACGGTAAAACTTTGGTGGTCGTTGACTCTTTAGAATACAGAATAGAATAAATACCTACGGATTTTCGTAAACGCGTCTCAATCTCAAGTGTTGATCTTGACTCTTGTCAAGTTATGTAAATTACGCAAACTTTGTGTGCGATACTTGATCGATGGGTCACCGACCGCTTCCGCCCACACTTCACAGACAATCAATAACTCTAATACAATGAAATAGGCCATGTAATTCTCATTAGCGACTCATCTGAATCTCTTGAATTCTATTGTTTCGGGAACACAAAGAATACGAAGAATTAGTCGATCGGTAACTATGCTTTCAATTTTTTTCCATCACGCACCGGTTTGCGGTAACTAACGGTATCAGATGCTTAATTCAAGTGTCCTCAGGTAATTGATTTCTATTCGTATTGTCGAACAGTAAGATGTACGTACACAAAGGTTTTTTGTTCAGGGTCAATAGCCTGTGAACGTTTTGTTTGATACGCTCATGCAAAACAGATCACGAATGGGTCTTCGAAATAAAATACAAACGTAAGTTTGTACCTAGTGTTCACGCATTCATTCCAAAACCATTTCACGCATGCATGTTACTGATTTCTAACAAATTTTTCAAATTAATAGATTAAGTATTAAACTTCATTAATTTCAGTGTGCATTGGCCTTAATCCTTTGCACAAGTGCTGTAGCATCGCCACGGGTGGGATCGTCTTTTACACGAAGTGCTGCAGAAACCATCCCTCATCATGAACCTATTGCAGTCCCTATTCGAGCATCAGTGGAAAGCATTCCTCTCAGGTAATTTTGTTAACCCCTAAACTATTACCACATCGTTAGTGTATTCGAAATTTCATCGATTAACGCGTGAAAGCGTAACAAACAGACAAACTCACATTCGTATTTATAATATAAAAGGAAGATATTGATAGATCTAAAAAACATTTTGTTAACGTTATAGGGCGCTTCGTGAAGAAAGGGAAGGACGACTACCTCTCCGTGATGCAGTTGAGAAGAGACCAATTTCACTGCTGGATAGGGGATCGGCATTTAAATATGTAGAGGAAGAAGTAAGCATGGTTCACACAATTCAGAAATTACTAGAAAAAGATGCTAAGTATTTGATTTGATAGTGTTCAGCATTATTTAATCTGAATAAACTTATATTATAGGATGCCGAGGTAATTGGACTTGGAGGACTGAAACACTATTACGGAGCAGCCCATCATATGAACAAGTAAGCAAAGCAATGAAACAAAATGTATCATTGTTGTTTAGTATTGATAACCTACATACGCTTAAAGAATTGAAAATCTGTACGCAATATTTTCTTCTGCAGCAGTACACAACGCAATGACGAGAGGTTGCAACAAGGCAATGCCAACTTACAAGAAATGCAGCAGACCTCTGGTGGAATTTCAGCAAGAAGGCTAGTAGTGTGCTACATGCAATCTTGGGCTGCGTATCGAGTACCTCCACTTGCATTTACCGCTGGACTCATCCCAAAATCATGCACACATTTGCACTACGCTTTTGCTGCTTTACATCCTCACACGTATGCAGTATTACCAGCAAATGAAGACTACGATGTTGTCAAAGGTATGTTTCGTGAAAAACAAACAATTATATTTAATAGGGAAAACTCTGAAAAGGTGAGCAGTAACTGATATGATCTAATTTTTCAGGTGGATACAGAATTGCAACGGGTTTAAAACGAAGAATTCCAGGTCTTAAGGTGATAATAAGCGTGGGAGGTGGTGGCACAGACCGGCTTTTTAGTGAAATGGTTCAAGAACCTAAGAGAAGAAACATGTTCATCGAAAGTGCAATCACCTTCCTACAGGAACATGACTTTGATGGTCTGGATCTCCACTGGGTTTATCCAGGTAAATTATATGAAGTTGGCTTTAGATATACGTAGATAACTAGTATTCAAATACCTAATTTATTCACTAAAATGCTTGCTCTATATTTTCAGGGGAGAAAGATGAAAAAGAAAGGGATTCATTGACAGCCCTACTATACGAGCTCCGTGAAAAATTCTCGTCTTATGGATATCTTCTCTCAACTGTCCTTCCACCTTTTAGGTAAAAATCATAATTGGTCAATAAGCATAAACATGCAAATCTTATAATGGATATAGCAATTTATGTTTTATGTTTCAGATACCAAATAGAAGATGGTTATGATCTCAGTGCGGTCAGTGGTGCAACAGATTACACAATCCTACAAGCTTGGGATATGACACATGGAAAGCGGGACGAACCGCCTCCAAAAGCAGTTCAGCATAGTGCTTTACATAGAGACCCTGGCGCAACTTCTAGAGACCAAAGATACGACAATATTGTAGGAAACTTTCACTACAACTTATTCTTTCATTCATTTTTCATTGACCGATCTTTAAAACTGGAAATATCTTTCATAGGAATTCATGGTGAAATACGTGTTACGGCACGGAATGGCAGCAGAAAAGTTAGTGCTTGGAATCCCCTTATTTGGAAAAAGCTACACACTTGCAGCTTCGACTCTACCGTCACCAGGAGCTGCGATCAGTGGTTGGGGTGAAGAAGGTCCTTACACTCAGACAAAAGGCACACTTGCCTATTTTGAAATCTGCATGGCCGAGCGAGAAGGCAAAGGAGTCAGTGGTATTGATGACGCCGGAAACGCTTATGCAGTATTTGATAACCAGTGGGTAACATACGACACTCAAGCAACTGTTTTGGAAAAGGTAAAATATGGTCTAGGCTACAAAGGAAACCTATAATTTCAATAAATGATCGATCACAATAATCCTATTGATGTATTACGTAATTCATTTTTGATTACAACAGATGAAGTTCGTGATAAGTGCTGGTCTGGCGGGAGCTGCAGCTTGGTCGGTGGACATGGATGATTTCCGAGGGCTTTGTGGTACTCCGTTTCCCATTCTGAGTGCCATCTCTAGTACATTGAATGGTAAAGATATTTATCGATGAAATCAAACATTTTGATAATAATTTGTCCCAAAGCAAACGATTTAATCTTTTCTTCAATTTTTTCAGGAGAAACAGTACAAACCGATTTGTCTTCACTTAAAATTGGATCATGCGAGGATGCTTATCCATACCTCGCATCTGATGAAGAATCTTGCGCCCATTTCCATTTCTGTACAGGTGGAATAAGTTACAGAATGAATTGTGAAGAAAAGAGGCTTTATGATCCGTCCACTGGATTTTGCGGGTAAGTTTCGATTAGGCGTGAATAACATAAGGTGGTTAAATTAGGTGAGATATTTTTTCACAATTCTAACTAAAACATTTTTGTATTCAGGCATTCAGATGTTGGTAGATGTATGCCAGGCCAAAGTCTCAGAATTAGCGTGGAAGATGCCGCACGTTACTTGTCGCAAGTATATGAAAATGATTTTGAAGTGAGTTTCATTCGATATGCATAGCATTGTATTAAACGAAATAAATTCAAAAAATAATAAACCATTTTAATTTTACAGTGGAATGATGCGCCGAAAGAAATGATTATGACGATGAGCAGAGAACCAGAAAGACTTATTGCTGACGCCGAAATAGATAGCAAAAGAAGTAAGGGCCAGTTTTCATGGTTCAATTTGGAATTTCTCGGAGCCTCAAGATTAAATATAATCAATCTTTCTCCTTTCAGGTAAAGTGAGCGATAAGAAAGTCGTTTGCTATATGACTAGTTGGGCATTCTACAGACGAGGCGAGGGCAAATTTGTACCAGAACAAATCGATACTAGACTTTGCAGCCACGTGGTTTATGCATACGCATCTCTATCTCCAGATGAGCTCATCGCCAAGGAGTTTGATCCTTGGACTGACAGTACGAACAGTAAGTACAAGCCTAAGCGTTGACTTACTATTAGTTTTTTTTGTAAAAAGGCTGGCACCTGTTCAACTATTTTACAGACATGTATGAGCGAGTAACATCTCTAAAAGACGTCAAGGTACTACTTGGATTGGGAGGATGGACGGATTCGGCAGGAGACAAATACTCACGATTAGTATCCTCCGAGTCTGCCCGCACCAACTTCATTCAAAAGCTCATTCCTTTCTTGCGTTCGAATAACTTCAATGGTCTTCATCTGGACTGGAACTACCCGGTTTGCTGGCAGAGCAACTGTAAAAAAGGAGCTAAATCAGACAAGGCCAACTATGCTAAATTCATACAGGTTAGTTTTTAATTGAGAGCAAAAGAATTGTTTTTAAGAAACTAAGATTGCCTTTATTCAAGGAACTTAGATCCTACCATCCTATTATAAATACGAAAGTTTGTGAGTATAGATGTATGTACATATGTAAAGATGAATGGATGAATGTTTGTTACTCTTTCACGCAATAACTACGAAACTGATTTGGATGAAACTTGGAATATACATAGTTTGTGACCTGGATTAACACATAGGCTACTTTTTATCCGGGTACCAGGCGAACGAAGCCGCGGGCGGAAGCTAGTATTACATAAATGCTTGTAAATATGATGACATATAAGTAATTACATATTTAAAAGAGGTCCAATTGGAAAATATGCTTCTTTTCTAGGAACTTGCCAAAGCTCTACATGGAGCCGATATGGAGCTCGGTGTTGCTATTTCTGGTTACAAGGAAGTAATCGAATCAGCGTATGACTTACCAATAATATCGAGGGAAGCAGACTTCTTGAGTGCCATGACATACGACTACCATGGAGGGTGGGAGAGGACAACTGCTCACCATACTCCACTGATTCCATCACCAAAGGATGCCCTGGTGTATTATTCTATTGTACGTAAAACTGCTGATTACTTTTAAAATAACTGCAAACTTTTAATGTTTGATTCATCATCATATAGCAGTCCACAGCTGGATATAAGCCTCTCCTAATGAGCACCATTGCCTTGTCCTCAGTTCTACGCAAATTGTTTGATTGGTTGCTGCTAATCTCATGTTTTTCTATTTAAGGAATATGCAATCAAAGCAATAATTGGCGGAGGAGCAGACCCCAAGAAGTTGCTTCTCGGTCTCTCTTTCTATGGTCAGTCGTATAGACTAGCTGATGTAGAAGGCAGCAAAGGACCAGGGGCCCCCGCTGCGGGTCCAGGTGAACCGGGAGAGTTCACTAAACAGCCGGGAATGCTAGCTTATTACGAAATCTGTTATAGAGGTTTGTAATAAAAGTCTAGTCGTAAATATTGTCAAAGGAAATTAAAACATCCACAAAGCAGTTAAGTACTTTAAATGCAAGCTTTGAGTTTTGTCAAACACTGACATAAATAGATCCGTAAGTAGATATGGCATGCAAATAAGGAACCTAACTGCTTTGTGGATATTTCAATTTCCTCTAACATGTTTTAAAATGCGCTTCGATGCTCTCCGACGTGCGGCCGTAGGTGTGAATCGTACATTAGCTAATTTTATGAAAATTTGCAGAAAAGAATCTACGCTGGAAATCTGGACGTCAGGACAACGCAGGACCTTACACTTACTCAGACAATCAATGGGTGGGCTACGATGACCCAAAATCTATTACTGAAAAGGTATGTACAAAAACAACATTGTGGAATATTATGTTAGTCAAATTCATTCATCTCAACCTCATTGGGCGTTTAGTGTTAAAACTTATTGTATTTTTGGGTAAAAATTACACTGGATCGAGATGCAAAAAAAAGAACCAAAAAGGTTGCATATCGAAATTATACTGGTTGGTTTTTTTCAAACGTAATTCTTCTCTTTTCATTTGTTTCGTTTTTAATTAGTTCTCAGTATTCGTTTCTAATACATATTTTATGATGTATTTATTATTTATTTCTATTTTCTGTAAATTCAGGTGGAATGGGCCATGCGCCAAGGTTTGGGTGGAGTCACGGCATGGGCTATTGACTTGGACGACTTCAATAACCGATGCTGTGCCGAACCATCGCCTTTACTGCGTGCTGCTGGCAGAGCTTTGGGTCGCCAAGTACCTTCCCCGCCAACAACAGCTTGCGAGAGACCACCTCAGCCTGTTACCCCTGCACCTCCAACCACTACTACTGTTGAGTCTGATGGTAAGATAAATTGAATTAAATTTTGTAACCGAAATCAATAACTACCTCCCTAATCGAGCATAGGCATAACTTAGATTTTCTTATTTTTTTCTTACAAATAAACATATGTTTAGGCATGTAAAGTGCACTAGCCCCCACTCTAGGAATACCTGTGTTGTAGGTATATCGCTATAATAAGCTATTTGGGTGATTTTCAAAGATCCTTGTTATTACGAACTGTCATTCTGGTTAAATTAGCTTCCGCCCGTAGTTGAACGAAGCTACTGGCAGCGAGTTGCTCATACTTATAAAAGTAGCTATGTGTTATTGCTGGTTATGAACTACTTATTTAAAATAAAGGTACCACGTTATTTCCTAGAGAAGGACGAAGGTTGAAGTCTTAGTTGAGTATATTAGGCGTAAAGGAGTACCTACCTAACACATTCATATTCGCAGCTTAACAAACTTTAACCTTTATAAAATGTTGCTCTCAATAACATACAATTTCATAAATCTGCATTTTTTAATAAACTAGGTTCTATCGGTGGTGGCGCCCCGGCCGGCGGAGACCATAACCACGGTGGAAGTCACGATCAACATACATCCACAACTTGGCCAAGTTGGCAACCCCCGTCAACTGCCCCGACCACACAACAAACTTGGTGGCCAGCGGCTACCACTTCATCCACAACCACAACCACTACAACAACAACCAAACGTCCAACGACGACCAGAAGAACGACTACAACAAAGAAACCTTCAGACTCAGGTATTTTCACAGCAATAGATACAATTAAACTATACAAAATGAGTTTGAATTCGTATGCTATCCCAAAAGACATCATTATGACAAGGATAAAGTTTAACAATATCAGCTGTTCTAAGGCTGCATCACAAACTTTTCAATAAATTATGGTGTACCTTTACAAGCCATTTATTCAATGAAAAACAAAAAAACAAGTCATAAAACAAATGTTGTTGACCTTGTGGAGTAGATTTATCCGCTCTCAGGATAACATATGACTTCAATGTCACCGTGTACCTATACATCATGTAATACACAAAGTCGATGTAATGACATACATTATTGTTGATACAGGTTCCATAGAAGGCGCGCCATGTACTGCTGGTGAATACCACTCAGCTCCAAACGACTGCGAAGGCTATCTCCAATGCGAGGGTGGTCACTGGCGCAAGCATAACTGCGCACCAGGGCTTCACTGGGCTGCGACCGTCAACAGATGTGATTGGCCCAGCTTTGCTAAATGCACAGGTAACAACATCAACTATAATCATTGATGAGCCATTAAAAAACTTACAACTCACAAAATTATAAATGCTTAGTTTTATAAGTTAACTACGCCATCAAAATAAAAAATATTAGCGAGCATAATATACTAGTAATTATAGTTAATATTGGTAGCCTGCGATTAGATTGTCAACCCAGAAGATTGACCTAGAATTTTCATAATTATATGTATAAATCGTAAGCGCATCTAACGATCTGAAATATTCATCTAAACAGCAACGGCTAGCAGTGAAGCAAGTACCGCTACAAGTACCCTGGCGCCGATGACGTCACGACCACCACCAAGGCCGACCACTACAACCAGAAGAACCACAACTACAACTTCCACAACCACAACCACAACCACGACAACAGCTAAACCAACCACAACAACTGTTAGCTCAGGTGAGTCATAGAGTAACTGAAAGCAATGGTGAATGCATGCTTTATCTAATATCAACAGCTAGATACCAAAAAGTGCCAATTAGGAATTTCAACGAATGTCATCGTCTTCTCGTGTACTATGCCAATTTTGATACTTCGTCTCGAAGACTCGCTAAGATAGCAAAATAAAAGTAAACATTAGGTCAACCAAACCGGTCCCGAAATAAAACCACTACAGTGTAGACTTCTACACAGTAGAGCAAGCTAAGTACTGTACTTATACCTACGTGTAATGTAAATGGACTTTACATTTTCATTTACAAAGGTATAAGTAGTTCGATTTCGATGACGGCGACCCTAGAAGTTATTTTTGTCTCTAACGTGGGCCCTAATTTGACTCGCCACACTAAATTTGGTTTTAAATACCCCATCACATGAATTACAATACTGTTGACCTGCAGAATATGTATAGGAGGGCTTATGTTTCTATTTATGTGTTTGGCGTTTTGCTTCAAGAGTATCGAGGCGATTAACTAACGTCATAAGCACTCATACTCATACGGCTGATCTCTACTTTCTTCCGTCCATATATCATTTGCAAGAAAGGGATGCATACTTTATCTCAATACGATTGCTGCGACTTCGGCATTTCTATGAAACTGCATAGCATTTTATTTGGTACGATTTTCTTTTTGAACTAATTTGAAGTCGCATTGAGAGAAGTATGCATCCCTTTCTAGCTAATGATATATGTACATAAGAAAGTAGAGATCAGCCGAATGAATTGATGTTCAGAGCGTGAATTAAGACTTCTTCTATGCTTTATTCATAGTTCTTTGTACTTAACAAATGAAAAACTTTTGTCTAGATACCCAAAACGAAGCCAGCGGAAAACCATGCAGCGGCCAAGAGTACCACTCTGTGTCTGGCGACTGCAGTGCATACTTGCACTGCGACGGCAGCATCTGGAGGCTTCAGCATTGCGCACCCGGCCTGCACTGGAGCGCTAAGGAAAAACATTGTGACTGGCCGAAATACGCTAAATGTGAAGGTACCTATGAACCAAAGATGTATCAAAATTTGAACATTGCGAAGTAACGCCTGCTGTCATTGTTATAGCAATGCGTATGTGTCCTTCATGCTACGATAAATCATTTGTAACAAACATGTTACGATAAAATGTTGATAAATGTAGTTATTTATCATATAAACGGAAAACTGTCGCGAATTTGAATAACAGAAAAAAAATTTAGGTTATGTACAACAACAACACCAGCCTATATCAGTCTACTGCATAGGCTGTCATAGGCCTCCCCAAATAAGAACGAGGATATGCCCATATTGTTGGGGATCGCAGGGCGCAACTTCTCGCACCACTGATGCTGCTGCCCGTCGTCGGCCAGGGGATGTAGCTGTGCCACATTCAGCCGGTCATCAGAGTCCCGTTTGTTAGTTAGCAGGGTGCACCACGGGCATGTGAGGTTGGCTTGGGTTCCGAAGATGGAGGTTGGAACCCCGTACACCCCTATATATAGTCACGTGTAAAAAGATGCATTCATTTTAGGCCGTGTCGTTGTAAAGTTGATTCAATAGGGATGGCGACTAAAAAATTCTAATTAGTCCGTCATTTACATCATCAAAAAATATTGGACATGTATTTTTCTTTTGTCAATTAAACAAAAAATGACAAAGATATAGTGCATTGAGGTTCTGCGTGACGTCACGGCTTAGTGCACTTTTTACCTAGCCGTGACGTCACGAGCCCCCACTCCCGAACTTCGGCGCTCTTTATCCCTGTCAATTTTTATTTATTTGATAAATTAAAAAATACGTGTCCAATATTTTTTGTTGATCTATCTGACGGACTAATTAGAATTTTTTTTTACCGAGTCGTCATCCTTATTTCAGTGCGCGTTTTGAACTGTTAGAAACTGCTTTCTAGTTTGACTCTACTATAAAGCTAAACAACGAACGGGGCTCTGGCGGCCGGCTGATTGCAGCATAGCACAGCCTACATCGGCACAGCTAAATCCCCTGGCCACTGACGGGCAGCAGCGTCGGTGGTGCGAGAAGCTGTGCCCTGCGATCCCCAACCCGCATGCCCAGCGTGGGGATTATGGGTATATCCCCCTTTATTAGGGGAGGCCTATGTCCAGCAGTGGACTGATATAGGCTGATGTGGATGGATGGATAAAGTTTCCGGCCGCACACGCATAAAAAGCTGTAATTATACGACCTGCTAAAACGATTAACCATATTTTTTCTCCAGTCCTAGCAGACCCTGGATCACAGCCTATCACCTCAGCACCGAAACCAACTAGACCGCCAAGGACCACCACGAAACCACCAACAACTACTAAACGTAAGAATCTTTAGACTATAAAGATAGTAAAGCACTGAAACCAATTATCGTTGGGGCAGTTGGGGTAAAGGAGTTCTTGAGTGGAGCCCGCGGCTGACGTAGTGTAGGACGCCCTCCGACCAGGTGGAGTTACGATTTGCGAAAAGTTGCGGGTAGAAGCTGGATGCATCGAACTCAGGACAGGGCGCAATGGCGCTGATTATGGGAGGCCTATGCCCAGCAGTGGATAGCTATAGGCAGGTAAGATGATGATGATGATGATGATGATGATGATGAAAGCACTTAAACACGCATTCGCACGCAATAGCAATATTTACGTTGTCAGGTAGATAAACTAGGAGAATAGCGCTCTCCAAAGCTCACTATGCTACATTGAACATACCTATACCTGTAATGAAATATGTTTCTTGTTGGTATTGGGAGGCACAGTGCAGTAATAGACCTTCATTCTTAGAGTACGTGTTTATTCGTTGGTGGTTTGGGTGAGGAGTCCCTTATAGACACATGAAAAGCTTACTGACTATTACCCAAGCTGTATAAGTGTTGGATAAGTGCTGAGTTCGCGTCTTACACCACATACCTACCTTAAGTATCAAAATAAAATATAAGTACCCAGCTATGTTTGTTTTGAAAGTTTCTCTCTTTCCAAAGGTTGCCTGGGAGAGATCAAAGCGATAAGGTCACAAAGATATTTAAAAGATAAAATATTTAGTTCAAATTCCGCCAACTCTCTATGACGAGTTTCATAAAAAACTCAACAGAAATTCGACAATGTTTCGCCTTCCCCATAAGGCATCATGAGGAAATCAGGTTTTTTTCTGTTTGGCGCTTTGCAAAGCAACACGTCTGCGGAGTTCTGCGGAGTGCCGAAGGCGGACAGCGAGTCTAACGTTTCCAGATGATGCCTTATGGGGAAGGCAAAAATTTGTCGAATTTCTGTTGAGTTTTTTATGAAATTCGTTATGAATATCTGTTGAAATTTTTATGAAACTCGTCAGAGAGATTTGGGTGAATTTGTACTAAATATTATATCTTTTAAATATCTTGTATTGGATTTCCGCAAAGTCACGCCTGATTCAATTAATAAGGTCACCCATTGTACCATTGTTTTAATGCTTTTTTCATTCAGTTTAATTCTTTGTAAGTGAATAATATATAATAAAAATAGTGTTTAATAAAGCTATATTTATTTATCTACTTACAGTTGATTGAATATAGTAGTGGTAACGACGGCCAATGATGAACGATGACTAAAACCAAAATGGCTTTTCATTGGTTTTGACAACCAAATTGGTTTTGGGTCATCGTTTATCATTGGTCGTTCGTCGTGATCACCACGTGTAGGTATGTCAATGGCAATGTCGTTGATACGCGGGACATTGCCATTGACCATATGACCTTATGCCCATATTTAACGTTGTTTGTTCTGAGGATGGTGGGATATAACAAACTGGAGACTAGACGGGATTTGGCTCTAGCGCTCTATGCAATCAAAGTTTTCCGCGGATATATTATTAATACGGGAATATTAGAGAGTATGTGCTTTAACGTGCCAGATGAATACGTGAACCGGCGCAGGTGACCACGTTTGTTTGTGATGCCTCGCAGTAGAACAAACCTATTGGACAAGGCACCTCTGACACGCACTATTATCACACTCAATCTGGTCGCAGAAAAAATAGATATTTTCCAAGCTTCACTGGACGAATTCGTAAAGGCAACGTTATTTATATTATGTTATTATTAAGAATAGAAGTGTTATTATGTATGCTTTTTTATTGTAAGACTGCAGTATTGTATAGGTAGGTCCTGTAATGATAGTTGTAAGTTGAATAATAAATAAAAATTAACAAAATAAAACAAATTGCAATCGTGATTTGAATTTGACAGGTCCATCATCAGAAAAGCAGGAGAATGGCGAATGCGGCGGCAACGATATGCACGCACCGGCCACCACTTGCGATTCATACTTGATGTGCGTTGGAGGACGCTGGCGCAAGCAGCTCTGTCCGCCTGGCTTGCACTGGGACAAACGCAGCAGGAGATGTGATTGGGTCGAATTCGCTATGTGTGAAGGTAAGTTTATAGGTGTGTCTGCAAAGATTGGTCTAATCAGACATCTATCTCAGCCCGAAATTATAGGTGTGTCTGCAAAGATTGGTCTAATCAGACATCTATCTCAGCCCGAAATCATCCACTTAAAAGAGAGGCCTTTGTTTTTGCCAGCCTCCTTTTTGATGTGCTTTCCTCATTATGTCCAGCGACTTTTGGATAACAGACCTATAATTAGTAAAAAAAACACTTTATGCCCAAAACCATCGACCATGCATAAGAGCGTTACGAGCAGACTTTTTAACACTGAATCATCCAATAAAGGTAGAGGTTTAATAAAATTGACTCAAAACTATTGGTCTATAATCTATATATACATTAGACCATAGTGATGACTCCTGCTACGCCGTAGCGTTTGCGCTACGAGGTCAACGATATTAAAAAATCTAAAAAAATATACGTACGAGTATGGACTTACATAGTGTGAAAGTACCTAAAAATATTGCTGCATGCGTACGTACTACGCTGAATATGGCTGCTCTAAACTGTATCACTTCTATATATAGAACTGTTACTAACCCATAATATTACGCAATGAATAACTTTGACTTTGACTTAGATATTGAATAAATAATGCTGAACGTTATCACACAGCATCATGTAGCCCCAAAGTAAGCAGAGCTTGTATTATGGGAACCACATCATTGATATAAATCATTTGTCCCGCGGCGGGAATCGCACCCGTAACCTTCTGCGTCTCAGGCGGACCTTCGCCCACTGCGCCACAGAGGTAGTCTCTCAGGCGGCCTATAACATTGCAATTTTTGTTTCGCGATTACGTTATTTTTAAAATGTATTTCTTGTTCACGACAGTCGACAAACCCTCTGCGACCAAGTCTCCTATGCCGCAGTCTACAAACCCCCCTACCACCACTACGACTACGACAACTACAACTACAACCAAACGCCCAACAACCACTACTAAGAAGCCTGATGAAGATCAAAACCACGTCCCAAGCAAGGTTAGATAATCCTAGATGGACAAATATAACCATAAGCAAAACCAATCAGACAGCAGAGTATAACTTACTCATGCAAAAGCTAAAAATAGAATAGAATATTCTGAATTGCACAGAATTAAATGTACATAGGCGAACTTAATGCTAGGACACATTCTCTACCAGCTAACCTTTGTGTAGTGTGGATTTAAAATAATTATGTGGTGGCAATAAATACATCAAGGAATTTTTAATATAGATCAAGATGACTGAGTTTTAGTTTTTTAAGTAAAGTAGGTACGACATGCTATATTAAAGATGTACTTTAAAAAAAGCTAGGTGCCGATCTGACGCTTATTCATTATGCTGTTAGTAAGATCTTAAAAAGACATTCAAAAGGCAATCCATTCAAAATCTTTGACGTGATCTTATACAAGTTTAACAAAAATACCAGCCTATAGGTAGCAGTCCACTGCTAGACATACGCCTCCCCTAATATTATGGAGTACATGCCCATAACTCCAACGCATACGGGTTGGGGATCGCAGAGCACAGTTTCTCGCACCGCTGACGCTGCTGCCCGTCGACAGCCGGCTGCCAGAGACCCGTTTTTAGTTAGCAGAGTATACCACGGGCAGGTTTGGTTGGCTTGAGTTCCGGTGCTGTTTGGAACCCCAATCAAGATCAAAAACAACTTTTTTTTATTTAATTTGGGCCAGCTCTTGACCCGCGGCTTGCATGGGCAAGGATGAATTCGTGTATGGGGCGAGCTTTCCCAGAAGATACCTATTAACTCATTTATAATGCGCACTGCTAAAATATGGAATCAACTGCCAACGTCTGTTTTTCCACTGTCTTATGACCCTAAAGGCTTCAAAAAGAGAGTCTATAGGCATCTTCTGGGAAAGCTCGTCCCATCGTCGACCTCCTTCGTGCTCACGCAAGCCTCGAGGTCAAGAGCTGGCCCATACTAAATAAAAAAATAAAATTAAAAGAGAAGTTTTTTTTATTCCAACCTCTTTATCAGAATATTTTTGTCAGGATTGCGTTACGGGAACGTACCACGCGCATCCAAAATGCGAGAAGTTCTACGTATGCGTGAATGGCATGCTGATAGGCCAGAGCTGTGCTCCAGGCCTGGTGTGGAGACAGGATAGGACCCAGTGCGACTTCCCCAGTGCGACCTCTTGTAACGACAGACGACAGGGAGTGTCAGCTCCGCTTATAGACGCAAGCGGTATGGAGATGATTGATGATCATGAACTACCGAGTAAGTAATAGTTATTCTTTATACAAGAGCAAGCGAAGGATTCAAAAATTAGAATCCTGAGCGTTAGCGAGGGAATCAAAAGAGCACGAGGTGAAAAATCTTTGCACTCGAGTGCAACACGTAACTTTTCGTGGGATGAAAAGTTAAAGAAAAGTCTCAACGAGAAAATTACTAAATTAAAAAAAAAGATTAACATTAGTGTAACATTTAAAGTTAAAAAAAAATATAAAGTACACCAAAATTAGACAATTTTCAGAAATTTTATTAAAAATTAATCAACCTTAATAAAACATCACCAAGACGGTTCTATTTTCAAAAAAAAGATTGACGGAGCACCAAGAAGTCGAGTTTTTATGTAAGAGAAAGAATGCTTTGTACGGGCTGATGATTTTAGAGAAAAATTAAAAAGAAAAAATACTTTTTAGCCCGAGGTCCCGAGGTATTAAACTCGAGTTTTAGGCCCGCTAAGCTACACTATTAATACACTTTTTGAGAAGTGAAAAAACTATTATTTATTTTTACACTATGTAGTTTTAGCCCGCGTTAAAAGTTTGTTTACTATCCCATGGGATTTTTTCTGGATGAAAGGTCCTATGTTTTTTATGTACCCTTGACGTTTATCCCCTAGAGTATCTAATGTCGCTCTAGTTCCACACGAGAACGTTCCGTCTCGGCTCGCTAACGGGCCGCTCGTTCCACTTGCGAATTTTGAATTTCGAATCTTATTTCAATGAGTTCAAATACATCATTTAATGACAATTTAATTGAAATGTTAAACGAATGAATTAAGTGCCACAACTTTAGCAGGCCAAAGGATGGTTATACGACATGAGTTGTTAAGGCGTGAAAGCGTAACAAGCAACACACTTATAATATATGTTAATATTTTATCTTGTTAGGGCCGTATGTAATGGCCAAGAAATTAATATAAATAGATAGGTGGGTACTCCAAATGGTACGAATTCGTCATTTATCACCTCAAATATATTATTATGTGTATGCCAAATGCCAACAAAGAAGATTGGTGAAATGGCAAGTTTCCAGTTGTTCATGTGCTTTTTGCAGAATACTGTAACAATGGCGAATATGCTGCGTTCCCTTCAGACTGCACTCGCTACCAACATTGCCTGTTTGGTAAATTCGAAGAGTTTGCTTGCAGCGCTGGCTTACACTGGAACCAGGTAACACACCACCCAATTTACATCATCTCATTAGTTATTTTAAGAAGTATTAGGGTATTTGTGAAGGGCTCATCCAGGGAAATACTACCACCATGCCTATTTCTGCCGTGAAGCAGCATTGCTGTGTTTCGGGTTGAAGCGTGTGGGTGCCGGTGAAATTACAGGCACATATGTGGCTTAACATAATTTATGATAACATTCAAATACGATTGTAACACATAAACATATACATAAAATTGAGCCGTGGTGGCCCAGTGGGATGTACCCCGACTTAAGATTTGGAGGTCGTGGCTTCGAATACCAGCCATCAATGGATATTTCGTTTCAAAAAAATTGTGTGCGCATTACCACGAGCTCGAAACGGTGAAGGAAAAACATCGTGAGGAAATATGTGCTAGGTTAGTGTTCCAATAAAAAGCGGCGATGGGCTTGCAACCTGTCACGTGGAATGCTAGCTGCTTGCAAAAAGTGGGCATGTATCGAACGTAATGTTTGGACTTGCCTCTGACTACCCCCGTTAAGGTATCCTCAATAGATTTGCGCACTGAGCAATATCTGAAGATATCCATAATGGGGAAAAAGTCGTGAAAATGTATGTATGTACATAAAATTGTGACTGAATAAATAAAATGAAATTAAACTTCCTTTATACCTCAAGTTGATGTACGCAGGACGTCGCAACACGATCACGTTTCATACATGTGTGATTTACGAAGCAATACTTTGATATAAGTAATGGACACTTAACATTAGGTGAACCATGTAATAGCTCCATCTTCAGTGACATAAAATAAATATATTTCTAACTTAATATTTAGATTTCGCCGTGAAATCGGTGAAGCCAGGTTGTTCACAGCAACATTATTTATTAACCGACTTCAAAAACGAGGAGATTCTCAATTCCTCGGAACCTTGTTTTACAGGATAAATCAATTTGCGACTGGCCTGCAAACGCGAAATGCAGAAAGAAGGCGAGCACCACAACAACATCGACGACTACATTTCGTCCCATCGTAGAGCCAATCGTTGATTCACCTACAATGCCAGAGAAGCCAGATTTTGAGTCTCCAGTCAAGCCGATTCAGACTGTACCAGGCCAAGTGACGCAACCAGACATCTCGACGAGGCCACAACTTCTTAAATGTAAGAAGTTCATATCTGTTTAAAAGCCAATAACAATTCACTATGGTCGAAGTAGGTATTGGCAGAATAACGGCGCTGACCTGTCTTCGGATAGCGAAGCATAATGCTGAGCCAGGACCGTTTTACTGCTGTAGAACACAGAACACCATTTACTATAGATTTTAGGATAAGCATAATTTATAGTTTCCCATTTGATTTTTAACCGACTCCAAAAAGGAGGTTCTCAATTCGTCGGAACTTTTTTTTTTATGTATGGTCACTAATAACTCCGTCAATTGTGGACCGATTTTCAAAATTATTTTTTGTTTAAAAGAGTATACTTCACAGGTGGTCCCATATAAATCTTATTCCTGAGGGTTGGTACTTTTCCCGGAAAACTCAAAAAACCTCATCCTCACTTGTAATTTTCGCCCTATGGTCACCAATATCTCCGTCAATTGCGAACCGATATTCAATTTTTTTTAGCGCAAGTAGTAAGAAGTGATTTATTTGAAGTCGGTTAATTTTTTTTTAAAAGTCCTACTTGTACTTTTCGCATCTCTTATTATTAATAGCAATTATGTACTTGGGTTAACCATAAACTGTTAAAACATATGTCTATGGACTTTCCAAGTAATGCTTCGTATTTTACAGCTCCATACAAACTGGTATGCTATTATACAAACTGGTCGTGGTACCGTCCTGGAATCGGCAAGTACAGTCCTGAAGACATCGACCCTACTTTATGTACCCACATCATCTACGGATTCGCTGTTCTCGGAGATGATGGTCTCATAATGGCACACGATTCATGGGCTGATTATGATAACCGTAAGTTTTTAGATATAACAACAAAACGTCTATTCGATTATGTTATATAAGAAGGGACTTTTCGGGAGATCAAATAAGTAGTTTTTTTATGGTACGTGTAGATGGACCAAGCACATGGCCCACCTGATGTTAAGTGGTAACCATTATTGGACTGAAGTGTGCGAAGCATGTCTGAAGGTGAGATGTTTTATAGTGTAAGAAATAGAAGGTACAATGTTTTTTCATAATTTTCATTATGTTTAATGTAATTTTGTTTAAGGTTTCTTCTTTTTTGTTTATCATAGGGCCTTTGGTATCATCATCGAGATATTTATACTAGAAAACGTGGAAAAAAGTATCTGCACTAAAACTCTGCGCACGCTGTCAATTGCGCGGACTTTTAACACTTCAAGCAACATAAGATCTAAATTAGAGCAAATTTGGCATTTTGATGTTTATTTATGTCAAATACGCTTGGACGATTTTTGACAGTTATCACTTGAAGACTGTCACTCTATAGAGTTCTTTATAATTATCTCGATGGCTATCATACTGAAATGCTGTGTTATAATTGTTTGAATAAACAAATAAATAAATTACCTACCACAAAGCATTGCACCGTAGGTCACACATGTTTGAAACGTGCTCTACGATGCATTGCTCTGCGTCCATCAACTTAAGTCGAGAAGGTGATAAGCCTCTTGTGCCTGTAATAGTGATGACGACTGAAAAATTCTAATTTATAGTCAGTCATTTACATTATCAAAAGATATTGGACACGTATTTTTTCTTTTGTCAATTAAACAAAAAATTATAGTGCGTTGAAATTCCACCTGACGTCATGGCTTAGTACACTTTTTACCTAATTATTTTTTTACCCAGTCGTCATCCCAATTTTACCGGCACCCACACTCTTTATACGAAACACAGCAATGCTGCTTCACAGCCAGAAATAGGCATGGTGGTATTACTCCCCCGGACGAGCCCCTCACAAAGATCTCTACTACTACTAACTAATCGAAAATAAAACGATTAGTTCGACAATTGAACAAATCGGAATAAACAGAATGTAAAATATAAGCTCTCACAAAGGGTATGATTTCAGGATTTTACGAACGAGTTGTAGAATACAAAAGATACGGCATCAAAGTATCGCTGGCCCTCGGTGGATGGAACGATTCAGCCGGTGACAAATACTCTAAGTTGGTTAACGACGCTGGAGCTCGCGCTAGATTTGTCGAACACGTGGTCTCATTCCTAGAGAAATTTGGATTTGATGGCTTGGATCTAGACTGGGAGTATCCTAAGTGTTGGCAAGTAAGCATCACCAATATACCTACTTCCAGCATCAAAGTTAGTCTTTTTCATAAAACTTCGCAATTACTACACTGTAAAATTATTTATAGGTCGATTGCTCAAAGGGTCCAGACTCTGACAAACAAGGATTCGCCGATCTAGTGAGAGAGCTATCAGCTGTATTGAAACCCAAAGGAATGTTGCTATCCTCAGCTGTATCACCAAGCAAACAAGTCATAGACGCCGGATATGACGTGCCCGTACTGGCCAGGCATTTGGACTGGATCGCAGTGATGACATATGACTACCACGGACAGTGGGACAAAAAGACAGGACATGTTGCTCCACTGTACTACCATCCGGATGATGATAATACTTATTTTAACGCTGTAAGTTTCGTATAGATTTTTTTTAATTAACCTATACTGTCCCACTGCTGGGCAAAGGTCTCCCATCTCCTTCCAAGACTTACGATCGCTTGCTGCCTCCCACCAGTTAGCACGAAAGGCATCGATGTCATCACGCCAACGCTTCCGAGGCCTGCCCCGGCGTCTATGCCCATCAGCAGGTAACCATTGGCTGACGATCAATGCCCATCTATCAGCGTGCATACGGCTCACGTGACCCGCCCAGTTCCACTTCAGTCTAGAACTTTTGTCACCTATATCCGCTATACCAGTTCTTAATCACAGCGTTGTGTAGCGGATCCTATCTATCCTCTTCACCCCTAATACACTGCGCTCCATGGCTCTTTGGCAGACCTTGAGTTTGGATTTTTGAGACTCGTTTAGTGAACATGGTCGATCTCCTGTTCCTGCCTCAAAATAATCTAACTGGCCCAAGTAAATGTATTCATAGACGTAGTGCAATTTTTACCCATCCACCTCGATCTTATGTTGTATAGATATTTGACAATATTTTTTTTATAGATAGGCTTTCACGACGCAACGTTAACACTGAAAAATAGTTTTGAAAAATTACAAAAAAATGATTATTTCTAGAATACGGCACTTTCAAAATGAAATATAATAATAAGTCCATTATAGTTGTGTTCTTCGAAATCCTAAACCCTACCTTAAACCTAATATATAATTAGTACCCACATGGAATATTACAATTTAATATGTTAATTAAACAGTTGACATTTTATAACAAGTTAAGTAGACATAAGCGTGTAAAGTTTTAAATAAATTTACCTTTATTTTTAATTAATCACAGAACTACACAATGCATTACTGGATAAAGAAGGGAGCCCCTCCTTCAAAGCTGGTTATGGGAATGCCGATGTATGGACAGACCTTTACCGTAGAATCTAGAAGGAACCCTCATGGGAAACAACAAGCAGTGGGTTTAAACTCGCCAGCTAGTGCTGGCGGAGACGAAGGCGAATATACAAGAGCCAAAGGTTTCTTAGCATACTACGAGGTAAGACAGAGAGATTAAATGAAATCATAAAAACGACAACTCTTATAACTTTTTATACATTTAGAAATAAGCTTCAAAATAAATAGAAATAATTAAATTTCAGATCTGTGATCGCATCAGATACAATGGTTGGACTGTCGTGAAAGATCCACTAAAACGCATGGGCCCATTTGCGTTCAAGGGTAACCAATGGGTGTCTTTCGATGATACTGAAATAATAAAGCAAAAGGTCAATTTGATGAAGTCGTTGGGCCTCGCTGGTGGAATGGTGTGGGCTCTTGACCTCGATGACTTTAGAAATAGGTTTGTAGAGAACTTTTCTGCAGTTTATTTAATTAATCTTCGGATAAAGTTTCACATTCAGACGGTTGTTTGAAAGCAATTAATTAAACTTTTTGTAAATTTAGGTGTGGTGAAGGAAAGCATCCACTCCTAAATGCAATCAAGAACGGACTTTTAAACTCGCATATCGACCATGATCCGATTCCATCAAAACCAATAGATACCACAATTGAATCCAAGCCAGTATTTGATCCCGGAAATTCATTGGACGACGACCTCGACGACATTGAAGTGAGGCCGTCAGGACATAAACCTACAGTGAGCCCTGTACAAATGGTGGATATTCAAAGTGACGTAATTCATACAACCATGAAACCATCTTCAGAAGTTAGCGCTTATGTGGATGAGCGATACAAGGTCATCTGCTATTACACCAACTGGGCGTGGTACAGGTAAATTAATACAGCATATTTTGATATCAGTATCAACAACTTGTATGCCTGGTTTAATAAAGCAAGTGAATTTATGTAGGCCCGGACCTGGAAAGTACACTCCGAGCAACATCGACCCGTCTCTCTGCACGCACATAGTCTACGCCTTTGCTGTTTTGGATAGCTCTCGTTTGGTTATCAAGCCTCATGATATCTGGCTGGATGTCGAAAACAGTAAGTGATATGGTTTATTTCAGTCATAAAAAATAAGTACTAACTTACCTACTTAGTACCATAAATTGACATGCCTACCTAACACGGTTCATGTTAAACTAAACTATAATATTTAAGACCTTAAAACATAGTATCTCAATGCTTAAAAAAGTATTTTTTTCTTTCGATATAAACTAAACTGTCTGTTTCCTTTAGAATTCTATGAAAAGGTAACATCTCTCAAGAGTCGTGGTGTCAAAGTGGTTTTGGGTCTCGGAGGCTGGGATGATTCCGCAAGCGACAAATATTCAAGACTCGTGAGCAGTGTTTCTGCTAGGAGGAAGTTCATTGTTCACGCTATAGACTTCATCGAACAATACGAATTTGATGGACTGGATCTCGATTGGGAATACCCTAAGTGCTGGCAGGTAATAAAACGAATAGGTACTATATATAATTTAATTGTTTTGATTTAAAAAAATTGAACGGGGTTCCAACCCCCATCTTCGGAACCCAAGCCAACCTCACCTGCACGTGGTGCACCCTGCTAAACAACGAACGGGGCTCTGGCGGCCGGCTGATTGCGGCATAGCACAGCCTACATCGGCACATCTAAATCCCCTGGCCACCGACGGGCAGTAGCGTCGGTGGTGCGAGAAGCTGTGCCCTGCGATCCCCAACCCGCATGCCCAGCGTGGGGATTATGGGTATATCCCCCTTTATTAGGGGAGGCCTATGTCCAGCAGTGGACTGATATAGGCTGGTGTGGTGGTGGTGGATTAAAAAAATTAACTATTAACTAACGAACGAAATATTTTAAATTCTTAAAACGAATGTAACCTTCTTTTCTCTTAAATTGTTTTTATGTTTTAGGTAAATTGCGAAAAAGGCCCTAGCACAGACAAAGAAAGTTTTGCAAGTTTAGTGAAAGAACTTCGATCTGCTTTCGCATCGCGCGGACTCCTGCTATCTGCTGCTGTATCAGCCAGTAAACGAGTCATTGATCTTGGTAAATATCCTGAAATTACTTAAATTCTAAGAAACTTAATTAGCTTTAATGTTATGAAGCTATACTCTACATACTTTAATTATATTGGTAATTAACGATTGTTTATTTTTAGCTTATGATGTACCAACTTTATCAAAGAACTTAGACTGGATTGCACTGATGTCATACGACTATCATGGCCAGTGGGACAAGAAAACAGGACATGTAGCCCCAATGTATGTTAGCGACGGAGACACAGATATGACTTTGAACACGGTAAGATTTTTTCTATTTACCCTTCTCGTCTCACAGCTAGGCAAAGGACTCCCCCAGACGTCCAAACTTCCGTCCCGAGTTACCTCCCTGAATCATTTAGAAAAGGTTTTATAACAATGCAAGGATAAGTTTATTTAAATTAAGCTTGGAATACTTTGATATTTTGGTACCATGATACCTTTGTAAATAATTGTTTTCAGAATTTCACCGTTCACTATTGGATTAACAAAGGAGCCGAAAGAGAGAAACTGATATTAGGAGTACCTTTCTACGGGCAGTCCTTCTCTCTGATGGACAATGTCGGTACTGGACTTGGCACACCCACTTACGCTGGCGGAGAGGCAGGAGACGAGACGAGAGCTAGAGGTTTCTTGTCATATTACGAGGTGAGAAAGGAAACGCAAGAACTTGTCGACTATTTTCATTAATTAATGTATTTTGATATTTTTTTATACATTGAAGTAAATTTTAAACTATTCTGTAAGTAGTTATTTTCCAAATCAATAATCAAATCATTCTAAGGTGTAGTATAAAATCAAAGTCCAAATGTAGGAAATCTCTTTCAGATGGTTCAAAGACATAGATAACGTAACTTTTAAACACAGCGAATTAATTTAGGTCATAAGATAATAGAATAGATCTCACTATTATCTTAGGTATTACTATTATTATTAGATACTATATCATATTTTTTGTTGGCTAACTTTGCAATGTATTTTCTAATCTTTAATTACTGTAATTGGTCTGTCACCTTTGTAGTTAAAGTAAAATAAATAAATAAAAATTATATAAATAGTAATAATTACCTACTATAACAGTAGGTAATTTTTTATATAATCCTTAGGACGCATAACCTATTTGTGGTCATAAGTGATCGTCATGATAGAATTTGTCGAACTTCACACGCTTGGCTAGGTAGGTAGTGAAGATTAAAGACCGATTTAGATTTGTGATTCTTCAACAGATATGCGATCGTATCAGACTCAAGGGGTGGCAAGTTACAAGAGATGCTGGAGGCAGGATGGGACCGTATGCAGCCCTAGACGACCAATGGGTTTCATTTGATGATGACTACATGGTCCGTCACAAATCCGAATACGTTCGAGCAGTGGGTCTTGGAGGTGCTATGGCATGGTCGTTAGACTTAGACGATTTTACTGGAAGATATTGTGGTTGCGGAAAGTCACCACTTCTTAAAACAATAAACCATGTGCTGCGGAATAAGGAAGCGCCACCACCTTGCCTGTTGGAAGAAAGTAAGCTTCAAATTGTTTTCTGTGATCAAAGATCTAAGATATTTTCTTAATAACCCACTTATCTATGTTCAAGTAATCGTTTCTAACTTGAGTATCAATACCAACCCATACTCATAGACGCCACTTAAATTTACCCATTGCTTAAAGTTAGTCACTTTTTGTCATTAACAAACATCAAGAGAGAATACTTTAAAATCATTGTTTATCTTTTGACATATTTTTATAAGTAACGCCTTAAATGTTTTTTACTTTTTTCATACAACTAAGTTGTTTTTTACAGTTCAAGCTCCTGAAACTTCAACCGCAGTGGCTTTACCTGGAACAACAAGACCGACGAGCACAACAACTACTAGTACTACTACAGAAGAAGACATACACGTACAAATCCCAACGAAACCTCCTATGCACGAAACTGGAGTCAGCACAGGAGTCAGTATTCACAATCGAAGTCCCATCCCAATCTAAAGTTCTGACCATAATTTGTGTACAATACTTACCTGCAATATTTTTCAGGGATCAAATCTTGAGGGAAAATCGTGTTCCGGAACTGTCTTTAGGGCAGATAATACAGACTGTACCAAGTATTATCTCTGTATTAACGGAGAGTTCTCACAGCTGACTTGTCCAGAGCCTCTGCACTGGAATAAGAACCACTGTGATTGGCCACAAAAAGCTCAATGCAAAACTAAGGCACAACTTAGGATTTCTGGGGAGAGCAATCCTGAAACAGAGGCTGAAAAACCTATTGTAGCTTGTTACTTCACGAGCTGGGCTTACTATAGGTAGAACGGTATTTTTCTCTAATGGGTATGGCATATGGAAAAAGGTACAAGTTGAACAAATTAAAGAAACTCTAATTTATTTCAGGCAAGGAAATGGCCAATTCGGTCCTGAGCAAGTAGACCCGGCTCTTTGCACTCACATCATCTACGCCTGGGCTCACCTTGATGGCGAATCAAACAAACTTGTTCCTGGTATTCCAGAACTGGATATCGAAAATGACTTCTACGGCAAACTTATAGAACTACGACAAACGGGAGTTAAAGTTATCCTTGGAGTTGGAGGCTTGAAAGACTCTGAAGACGATAAGTGGATGCGAATGGCGTCCACTGCAGAAAACAGAGAGATATTTATTGATTCAGTCTTGGATATCATGACGAAGTGGAACTTTGACGGTGTCCAGATTGCCTGGCAGTATCCGGTTTGCAAACAAGTGAGTCTACCAATTCGTCATACTTAAAAACTCTAACCATTACTTGAAGGTAAACCTGTTACTGTTTGTCCAACGATTAAGAAATAGCAATAGAAGGCCAAGATTTGGAGAAATTAATGTTTTTATCATTACAGGCACCATGCAACGATGCTTCCCGCTATGCCTACTCACGGGAAGATTTTAGCGACCTTCTATTCGAACTATCAAAATCTCTACGCTTCCGCGACTTAGAACTGTCTGCAATGGTAGCAGCATCCCCAAGCATAGCCGCATTGGCTTACAATCCTAACGTACTGATGACTGAATTGGACTGGGTAGCGATCGCTGCTAACGATTACTCTTCGTCTTCAACCGGCAGAACAGCATATCTGGTGCCACTGGAAAGTAGTGAAGTGGCTGGAATCAACAGCTTCGTAAGTGGTATTTTGTGAATTTTCATTTGAAGCAAACCAATCTTTCATTGAATGAAACATAACGCTACGATAACTATTTTCAGAATTCTTCTCTAGCATACTGGACCAGCATTCTGTCTCCCAGTAAGCTGGTATTGACAGTTCCTGCTTACGCTCGTACCTACACTCTGCGGAGTGCTTCGAATGCTATGCTCGGGGCGCCTGTTTCGGCTCCTGGGGAACCTGGACAGTACACGCAAGTTGCAGGATTCCTTGCATATTATGAGGTTAGTACCTAAACTAAAGCTTAGTTCCCATTTTTTTGTGGCGCAGTGGGCCAAGATCCACCTGAGACGCAGAAGGTTCCGGATTCGATTCCCGCCGCGGGACAAATGTTTGCAAGTTCTGCAGATATTTGTCTTGAGTGTTTTCTATGTATGATATGTATGTATTTACAAAAAAAACTGTATAATGTGTAGTATATCAACCATGTGGTTTCCATAATACAAGCTCTGCTTAGTTTGTGGCTACATGATCTTGTGTGATAACGTCCAGCATTATTTATTTATTATTTATTTCATTATTGTGAGACACATAGGAACACACGTACTTTTAAAGAATAAGTAATTTTACAAGACATATTAGAATTTCTAATAGAAATACCGTCTATGCTGTAGTCGTCATAGTAAAATAGTTATTTTATCTTTATGAATTAAGTAGACTACTTTACGTTGTCTGGTTGAGATAAAATAACCTATCTACGATCAACTTCGGCTTGTAAAAATAAACCTTTGTACCTTATCATAAACATTTCTTCTACGTTAACAAACTAAAGTTCATCATATCAGACCCTGGTTTGATGATCACCATCATAGGATTACTCATAAGTACCATCTTTCACACAATCCATCCATCTTTTCTTCGGCCTACCTGCCAGCACATCCTTTCACATTAATATCTACCATTCATTCCATAAACTTCGCTATATTTTAACCCACTTCTTTTTTTCAGATATGCAACGGGCTCAGAACGAAACACTGGAAAGAGACGCGAACTCTAGAAGGCACTTTCAGCGTACACGGAAGACAATGGGCATCTTATTTGCGGCCTGAAGAGGTCCATAGAATAGGCGCTTCAGTGGCTTTAGCTGGACTTAGAGGAGCCGGGCTCTGGGCCTTGGATCTTGACGACTGGCGTGGAGATTGTGCATGCGCCCCTCGACCCTTGCTCACTGCGCTACGACAAGGACTTTTAGACCCTACGATACCACCCACGCTTTGCCTTCTAAATTGAAACTATAGAAAATAATGTAAATTAACTCATTTATATTGAAAAACGTGTACGGGACGCGGAGGGAGAGCGTCGCGGTCACTCACCCTAATGAAGACTCTTTAACCCTCACGGTCAGCGCCAGTGTATCATTTACGATACACCACCCTAGTGTTTTTTACCAGGCCAGTGTATCTTGAAAGATACAGGCGACATGTGTATTTTCACAGGCCGGTGTATCGTTGAATACACCTTTTCATACATTTTAGTATGCGATTAGATAAGGTTGGCCCTGGAGAACACCAGTGTTTTTGGGGTCGAAAACAGAAAATAATGAAGAAAAAAAATATTTATTAGATAATAGAAAGAAGAAACACTGGGCTGGTAAAAGACACCAGGTGGTGTAGCTGGGCGTGTTAAGGAGTCCAAACGCGCCGTGTCGGTACATGAAAAATTCAATTTTTCAATATAAATGAAAGTATATATATTGCTTCAGACATGAGATTAAAGTTGTGGCTGCTATCTAACCGCCATAATACTCGAAAGATGAGTAGGTAAAGTAACATTTCTACCTAAATACTATTTTGTCACTTATCTAAAACATGTTTGCTGTTTCTAATTTTACAACAAGTACCTAACAGATAACAATTCTATTAGGAATGTAGACATTCGTAGATTACACTCTAAAATAATATGAAAGACTTCAATAATTAAGTTTAAGTAATTATAAGTATTGTGATATTTTTTGTAAGTTCCTTGATTTTTACTCGACTCAAAGAAGTTGCAGTTTTGATACAAAAATGTTTTGAGTAAAAGTGCGAGGGATAAATACGATTAACTGTACCATTTTCAGTGTAAGTATAATAGATATCAGGTTAAACAATAAACCTATCTATTGTCTTGAAGTAAATAATAAATAGTTAAATAGCGTTTTTTTTTTTTAATGTCAATACTTATGTAGGTTTTATTGATTATTATTGATTATAGGTACTGTTTTATAGCAACCTTACTTAGGAACGTTTAAAAACTTAGTTCAATTACTTAACAGTTATTATTTTTATTTATTTCGAAATTTATTATTTTTTTACATCTGTGGCGCAGTGGGAAAGGTTGCAAGACAAATGATAGTACCTACCTATGTTCTGCAAATATTTATTACTAGTGTTTTCTGTGTGATAGTATCCAGCATTTTTATATATTTATTTATAAACATTAAAATGAGTGTTCATGTTTTCTTTTATTCACTCACACTACCTCACACTCACAAACTTGAATAGTCAGTTTGAAAAAAGTAAAAACTTAAGTTAGTACGGAGCTCGAAGCTTCCGACAAACGGATAATAAGATGGCACATAAAATGGGTCCTCCCTCCGCCCGTTGCTCTATTTAGTTACGTAACCAAGTACCTACCAAATCAACCCCACACTGCGCAGACAGATGTCTTTAAAAAGCTGCGCAGATTGATCTAAACCTTCAGTTTCTGTTCAACGTCTTACATCAAGTCTATAGCAGAGTACATCACCAAACCTAGCCCGCATTCAACGCACTCTGGGCAAAGTCCAAAGATAACTCATAGCATTAGAATAATGTTAAGAACCGTTTGCCACTAGCAAGTTGTGCGGTACCGCGATTCACGCAGGAAATCGTAATGAAACACGCGACTTCGGCCTTGGCCATGTTATTCTAGCGCGGTGCGTCATTAGGTTAGGATGTAACATTCTGTAGCGTATTATTATATGTGGTGAAATAATAAAATAAATAATAGATATTTCAAATATAAATGAATGAAGTGCTTTTCACGCTACCCTCAAGTGATCAGTGAATTATTTTGCTATTTTCATTGATTTCTGTGAAAAAATTATCGAACTTTTCCCTACTGTGATTGATGTTACGTTTACGACCCAGTTACTTAATGAATTGTACAATGTTTTGTGAAATAAGTTTACAAAAAAGTGATTCCTAGATTTTATTATTAATTAACAAATATTTTTAAAACGTTAAATCTTGAAATAGCCATGGCCAAACGAAAGCTAGCTCGCACGATCTTCAACTCTACTGCACTTAACTTAAAACCCACAATAGTCGTGTTCGGTAACATAAACTGCAATAGACTACATACGGATGAGGTAAGCACAGCACATAGTTACAGCTTTTCTACGCAATATTAGCAGAGCGTAGTGACAATTACCCAGCCGTCCCAGAAACGCCTAATGTGAGTTCGATTCCCTAAAAATCGTTTGCACAATTTTTATTGTATTAAATTCTTCAGTGTTTCTATAGTTGAGTGTTATTGGCTAAACATTGAAATTTGTAAAGATTAATCAACATAATATATTTACCTAAGCTTTATAATTTGATAATTTTAAGGTACCGACCAAAGAGATCCAGATTCCAGTTCCATGGGGCCATCTATCGGCCAAAATATGGGGCAACGACACCAACCACCGCCCCATTCTCGCTCTTCATGGATGGCAGGACAACGCAGGCACCTGGGACCCTTTAGCTCCAATGATAATAAAAGATAGATCAATACTTGCACTTGATTTCCCAGGACATGGACTCTCCTCTTGGATTCCTAAAGGTACCTACATTCGATAGCCTTATAATCCTTTGACTATAATGCATGCAATCCTTCCCGCAGCCTCTCCTTTACTAAATCCTTTAAATTTTGGGAGGCCTTTGCCCAGCAGTGAGACAGTGCGGGTTGAATAAGACCAAAATCCTTTGGTAAAATTAAATTCTATTTAATTTCAGGATCACAATACTACAGTTGGGACCTGCCAAGACACATACTCGCTTTGAAGGACTATTTTAAATGGGACAAAGTCTCGCTGTTAGGGCATTCCATGGGGTCAATAGCTGCAATGCGTTTTGCAAGTACATACCCCGATGACGTCGACTTCTTTGTCGGAGTTGACAGTCTCATTCACGACGATTACGATTTGGATTTCGTTATAGACAAATATCCAATCGTTATACGGAAATGTCTTAACGCACAATCTAGGCTAGAAGAAGAACCACCGAGTTATACCATGGATGAAATTAAAGAAAAGTGGTATAAAGGCACTCGAAAGTCTGTTGAGTTAGAGAGTGTGCAGTACCTGGCCAATCGCGGAACAAAACCGTCACAGAGTAACCCGGAAAAATATTTCTTTTCTCGGGACTCAAGGCTTAAGTACACCCTATTCAACCCTGAGGACAAAAAATTCGTCGCAGCCCTCATCCGTAGGTTGAAATGCCCAACTTTGTACATAAAAGCTATCGACTCCCCGTACGCAACAGACGCTTTTTCTGTTGAAATGCGTGAAATTATAGAAAAAAGTAACCCAGATTTCGAGAGCCATTTCATTCCTGGCACTCATCACGTGCATTTAAATAATCCTGATAAAGTATCTCCAATAATACTGGAATTTTACAAAAAGTACAACATAAATCACTAATGAATCATGCAAAGAAACTCATGTAATTTGATGTTTGGTATTTTAAATACAGGAATGATAAGGCGTGTGCTAATAACAGGTAATATTTAAATATTGATTTAATAATTTATTAATTGTTGTAATAATTATGTACTTACTTTACAACTAACTAAATAATCAGGTATAAGCATGTTATGTATTAATTTAAAATTTAAAAAATATATATTTAAAGGCAAGAATTACTTACTACAAACAGCACAAGTTTGTGTGGTAACAACGTAACATAATTTATTACAACTGCAGTTAAGAGTTTATAGAATTCTAATTTATTTGTTTATGTAAATAATATACCTAGTCATTTACATAGGAGTTTATAATATTCCATACTTAAATAATGTACTTGTTATAATTAATAAACAACTAAATAAAACAATAAATAAACAATACATAATATTTATGTAATAAAAGTTATACTTATGTTTCTAATATAAATAAATATACAAGCTATGACTGTAGCGTAGACTAATCAGATTGATCATCACTGCTATCTGACTCATAATTAGAATCGGGTTTACTAGTTGTATTACATGCCTGTACTCCTTTCCTCATAGGCAGGACTTTCATAAGGACATCCTGCCATGGCATTCCTTCTATTATTCTCACCACTATTTCAAATACTGCAAAAATAATAATTTATTGATTATACATGTGTTTTATTTATTAGAGAAGTTTTAAGTATTTAGTAAGGAAATAATTATTTATATTTTTTTTGTGTTTATTCTCACATCATATCATCATCATCATTAGACTGACAAGCATATCAAGACAAGACACTGCTGGACAAAGCCCTTCCCTTATGAGCGCTATTGCGCCCTACTCTCACATCACATATCAGGATTATCTCAATTGATTCAGCCGGTCACTACTTGAATAGGTGACCATTTAGTGGCATTTTTATCTGAGCTCTTCCGCGTTTTTGAACGCACATTAAGATGTTGGTGCCAGCTTTTCAGTTGTCAAGCCAAGTTGGAGGCCTTCAGGCGGCTCAAAACTCCGACACCAGAGTTGGCCACTAGCTCATATGAAGAAGAACTTTTTAAATTTATTTTTAATGAATTTATAATACCAAATGGCAGTCTTAAGGATCATTTTTGGTATGTTAAAAAATATAGTTCTTGGCTTACCATGGTCAATAGTCAAAACTTTTCTAGTTTTCATGTTCACATATTTGTCCAATGGGAGCTTTGCATGTCTAATTCCCTGTTCAACAGCTATCTGATGACATAGACCCTAAAAGTAAAGTTAAACAGTTAAAATATAGTTTTATAACATCAAAAATTAATATTATTAATAAAATGCCTATAGCTTTGAAATACTTTCACGAAATGATGCAATGGTTATTAATTAGGATGTCAACAAAACCCACTGGTGGAAATTTTTAATATTAAACCACAAAAGATGAAGCTGTGAGCTGTAGGGCGGGAACGAATTTTTCAACCTGATGTAATGTAAATATAACGAAAAATTTCAGCCAATGACAAAGCATTATTTTGAATGTACACTTTCACATTGGCCAAAATTTTACACTGACAATATGAATACTTTTGCACCATGAAGCCTCTGGCACACTCTTGTTAGCTAGTAGTCAATAAATAATTGTGAAAGTGAGAGCACCTTATGCTGGTTGTGGTCTACTAATCCTCCAATAACATAAACAGTGTCCTCTTCAAAATCTTCAATAATATTTTCCGACTCACTAGTCAAATAGACTATTTTCTCCTTAGGAAATAAGTCCATGTATTGCTGTTCATGATATTGAATCTGAAACACAGTAGAAATATTTATTACTCAATACCAAGCAGTTTTGTATCATTCTCTCTCATCACACAGAATTTTATGAATAAATGATAAATAGACAATACATAGATCTCCCAAAGGGTTGGTTCAATATTACCAGGCATCATTTCAGATGCCTCTTCTGAACATCTTTGTATCTTAAAAAACTTGCCACCCTATACACCAATAGTATTCCAGAATTCAGATTTTTAAAAGACACTAGATAACCTTCGGGGCGATTGTCTAACTCTGTTGCAAACAGAAAAGATGGACACCAATCCCGTTTATACAAACTTTAGCATTTTATCCATCGAAATTCAAGAACGTCAATTGACAAACTGTCACAGTTTGTTAAAACAGGACCGGACTGTCAATTATTTCTGTTTGCAACAGAGTTAGCCAATCACCCCGCAGGTTATATCTTATTGTTACTTACATCCCAGTTTTCATATCCATTATGGCGTGACAGGTCACCCTTAGTTGTTTCTCCCAAGCTAGTAATATGAAACTGTACAGGTTTAGTTGATCGCCTATTTATGGAATATGACCGTAAGATTTGCTTTATAACTTTATACCGGTCTTTTTCTATCATTAGATTCTCAAAACTTAGATCTATCACTATTCCTATGTTAGATCTTGGTTTCTCTATTCTCATCTTCTTGAGCGCTCTTCTGCTGGGGCCCAGATCTATGTTCTCTTCCCGAGCTTTTCGTCGTCTTTCTTTTGCATGTGCTTTTTCTTTGCGTCTCTTTTCAGCTTTTCCATTTTCCCACCTGACTTTCCTTAACCATTTCCTCATCATATTTTTTGTATAGGGTCGGGGAGCTTCGTTTCCTTCATCATCTTTCATACCAGGGTCAATTGATATATCAAAAAGAGTCAGTTGCTTAAATCGTGGCTCAGTTATGCTGTCTTTTGGCGGACCTTCGCTAGGCATCTTAACTGGGCTTTCGACCATTCTCATACAATAATTGTATTTAAAATCTGCGCCGCTACGCAGATGATTTTAATAGAACAATCGCTGTCCACTCAGTAAGAGTTGATTAGTTTTTAAGCAATTTACCAACTCCAATGTAACTTTGAATAATTAGAAAGTGATTCGACACTTCACTTCTCATCGAGCTCGATAAATTTTCTATTTTCTTCGTAGTTTTGAAACATGAAAATGAAAAACAAAACAACCGAAATGGACTAAGGATCGATCCATAGATTAAGTACCTATAGCTTTCTCTGTCTAGGACTCGATCACTTCACTTCACTTCTTGTTTATGGCTTTTGTGTCTGTCTGTCACAATTCTGCCAATGTCTGTACATGCTAGTGTCATAAACCTTTACGGAGAGAGCAAAATGTACTAAAAATATGATCGGTGTTTTATATGGGAGAATCGTTAAAAAGTAGGAGGATCCAATTTGACTATTCTAAAAGAAAAGGACAACACAACATAAAAGCACAAAATTAAAAGTTAAAAAATATTCACAGGTATCATACATATTAGCAGGGTTAACTATATTTACAGCTTAATATTATTAATATGTACAAATTTACATAGAGTATAGATAATAGGAGGGGAAAAGGACTGGGATAATAAGCATTTAACAGAGGAAGGGCGGGGGATTTCAGGAGGAAGGACATCATACAGGGAGAAACGAAGTTTCGGGCAGTTGAAAAAAATGTGGTCCACGTTGCCTTCATCCAGACCACATTCACACAACGAGTGATTTCTTATTCTAAGTTTGGCCAAGAATACTGGAGTACATGAATGACCCAAACGAAGTCGGCAAATTGTCGAGGTAGTGGTTTTATTAGCCTTACGGAACTTGAAAAACCAGGGGGTACGTGGGATGTCTGGTTGAATGTCAGCATAGTATTTGCCTTTGTTGACTTTTGACGCATTCCATACTTTCATCCAAGATTCCATCATTTGTATTTTCGGGAGGAGGGCAAAGTCATGTGAATAAGACTGAAAATGTTCGAGAGATCCAATCTGAACTGCGGATTTGGCACATGAATCTGCTATTTCATTACCAGTGATCCCTGAATGACCTGGGATCCACGCCAGGACGATATTTATACCAAGTTGATAACATTCAAATAGGGATTGTTTAATTTTGAGAATTGAAGGAAAGCGAGAAACATGACGAAAGGGGTTAGATAAAATGGATTGAAGGCAGCATTTGGAGTCGGAAAGAATGATAGAATTATTTAAGTTATGAGATTTTATAAAAAGGATAGCCTCGAGGAGAGCTAGGGCTTCACCAGTAAAAACTGATGAGGAAGAGGGACATTTAAAACTGAGGCATATGTTAGTGAATGGAATCCATACTGCAACACCAACTTCACTTTCAGACGATAATTTGGATGCATCTGTAAAGATGACGTGCCATCCATTGAAATTTCGATTTATTTGTTCATTAAAAATAGCCTGAGCATTTGGAGATTCCTTATCTATGCCAAAGTGTAATAATATATTAGGCTGAAAAACTAGGGCGTCATACGGAGTAAGATAGAGAGGGTTTGTGGGATACTGAATCATAGGATTTGGGAGTTGTAAGAATTTTTTATAACTGTGAAGAAGACTAGGACTCGATCGATAGATCCGAAAAATATAATCAAACCAAATGTCAAACCCGGGATTTGACATTTGGTTTGATTACATTTTTCAAATCCACTCAACAAAGTCAATGTCAATGTCAGTCAAATAAAAAAAAAAAAAAACAACTGCCAGAGTTCCTCGCACCCCCTTGTTTTTTAGATTCCGAAAAGCTAACAAATTCACCAACTCGACAATTTGCCGCTTACGACTAGGACACTCGTGTACTCCTGTATTTTTAGCCAAACTTAAAATCAGGAATCACTCACGCAGTGACAACAGTGGCTGGACAGAGGAAACGTAAATCACTTATTTTCCAGCTGTCCTAAACTTCGTTGCGAGTTGCTCCCTATACGATAACCTTCCTCCTGAAATACCCCTCCCTACCTCTCTTAAATGCCTCCTATCCCTCATCTTTTCCCCTTCTATTAATTTTATTCTAGGTAAATTTGTACATATAAATAACATCAGATTGTAAATATTATTATAATTTTAGTACTGTGTTGTCTTTATGTGTTGTGTTGTCCTTTTTTTTTAGATAAATCTGCTAGGCACAAAACTTTTGTTATCTTGACACAAAAGCCACAATCAAGAAGTGAAGTGAAGTCAAAAGCCAAAGAAGTTCACTTCACTTCCCTAATTGGCTTCTGGGATTGTTTACACATTATTTATACTATTTCCATGTTCTAAATGGTATTTTTGATAGATGTCAAAGTCGAACTAGTGATTGCAGCCACATAATCAATATGCATCACAATTTGGTGTTGTCCAAATTGTATTGCTAATATTGTAGAAGAAAATGATATAATTAAATGGCGTAAAAAGTTTTGAATGAAAAAGACATGAAAACTCTTTTGTCAAATAACTTAGGTTTGAACATAGGTACGTCAAAATGATGTTCCTGAAAACTGTGACAAGCATGCGTCAAAGGAAAAATGCTTTTCACGATTGCTTTTATTAAGATTTATTTGACAGACGATCACTTTTTGCAAGCAGGGTGCCTAGTGCGAGTTTTTTACCAGCTCGATCGGGTTTGCGTTTACGGAAATTTATATTGAATCGAGGTAGCGCCATCTAGTGAAAAACGAGTGGCACTGACTCTTTTCCATACAAATTTCCGTAAACGCTAACGCAATCGAGCTGGTAAAAAAACTCGCACTAGGCACCCAGTTACTATGCCACGCGACATAGGTACCTGCTATCACAGACTACTATGATGCTAAAGCCTGCTATGTAAACCCCACTATATTGGAAATATCTATTTTTAAATATTTTCATTTTTAAATATAATAGTAACATAAAATTGAAAATACCTATTTTATGTCAAACAACTAAAACCGAGAAGTATAATCAATTATCGATTTTACGTTTTCAAATCGCTAAATCAAGTATTTAGATAGCTGCAATCACTACTTCCATCAGTGTTTCTGAATGGAGACTTTTGGTTCGTTTTCGGACTTCATTTCGGCGGACTTTTTTTCCTCATGGATTAGCAACTGGCAACGCATTTGGAAACATTTTTATACAAAATATTAATGTATTTAGGATTATTTTACTATTCATCATTGTTTATTATTATATTATAAAAATTTTCATTGTCATATTATTAAAAAGTGTTATTTGATATGCAAATAATACAATTCACTTATTTTTGTCATCCATCTGTATGATACCTCTATCTATTAGGGCATCATAGCTAATTATTAAAAGTCATTAATCATTATTAAAAATTTAATAATTATTAAAAATCATTAATTTATTACGAAAAAAAATCGAATTTCAAAACGAACCTTTTTAGCTTTAGGCACAGAATACAGAGAGGAGTGCTTTAGGTTCCGACTGTTTTAGATAAGAACGTTGGCAGCATTGAGTTTCAAATGTCAAAAAACCAATTACGATAATTAAAAATTTGATTCTTTTCATTTTAATTAGTTAGGAAGTAATTATTATAAATAAGTTATGAATTAAAAATTAGTTACGGTAAATTCTCAACAACTTTTGAAAAGATACAAAAAAAAAATGTTTCAAAAAATTGTAGAGAATTTAATTTTCTACAATATTTATTAAGATATAAATAGCATAAAACCCATAGGAAACATGATATTTGCAATTAATCAATTTTTTGACCTTTGACATTGGAATATCTGTAGAAGCTAACACCCTACATAAAGTAGGTTTTGAGAAAAGTTTTAGAGTGCTCAACTACAGGTTTATACAAGTTTATAGCCAACTATCTCTCATTCCGAGGTGAAACCCCTAATTTGGACTAATTGGCTTTATCGAACAAAGCGAACTAAAATAATGAGATAGAGGATAGGAGGAAGCGAGAGAGTAAGGGGGACCGCGCAGGCTAGATATGGTCCGTTCTAGGACGATTCCTAGGGTCCGTGCGAACCTGTCTCTACGCGAGTCTACGGAAATTTTAGCCATGCTGGCCATGCCATGTCCCCGCGCGGACCACACTGCGCCCTGTGGGTTTAATGTACTACTAACTTCCTATTGGTAGATTCTGAGTAACACTCTTTATCGCTATATACGTGCATAACTAAAAGTCATTTAGTATCTATTTTCTCCATCTATAAAAAAGAAACAACCTCCAGATATCGTGAAAACCTTTGAGAATCACTCATTAGGTACACCATTGAGCTATTAATAAGTAAATCGGAGTTCTGTTATACTATTACATCCTATAAATTGTAGGTACAGATTATCAGTGTAGATACCTAGGTTGGTACCTATGCAATAAAATTATTTACATCTCTCATGTTCGGTAAATAGGATCTTATTACCTCCAAATGGGGCTTGTAGGTGACTAATTAGCGCTCTAGGGTAATAATGTAGCTAGAAAAGCCCTAGGGCGGTAAGTAATTAAAAAATAAAAACACTTCTTTCTTTCAAAAAGTTCGCATTACATCTAACCATCATACTGGCAAGACATCATGCATTCAGCCCAATCACCAAAGAGGTCGCTTTGCTATTCAGCCTTGTCTTCGTGTGTGTACTATTAGTCATCAATTTTAAATATCGAACGGCGAAGCACAATTTCGTTCTTGAAAAAAAAAATCAAAATGTTTTATTCTTGTAATGCCGGTTTTTTTCTACTTACCTCACAATCGAGATGTAAAGCAGAATAGTTAGCTCGGGTGTAAGCACCAATTGCACTCTCGAACTATAGGCGCCACGAGCGGGGCGCAGTTGATGCCTTACAGCCCTTGGCTACTAATCTACTATTAATAACATGCTACTCTAAGAAATATGCTTATTCTAATAAACGTGAAATAAACCAACGGTAAGATTCAATTTTTTTATTTAATTCCGGTTTTCATTTAAAAATATAGATACTTATGTAGATTAGGTACTTCATCAATCATCTACAGTGTAGATTCTACACTCTACACCTTCATATTAAATAATATGTCATGCTGATCAAAGTGTCCCTCACACAGAAGCAGACTGTTGCTACAGTGGTGGTTAAGCGGGCCGCATGATAACGTACAATGTACATCCACGGTAAAAATTTAGTATTCGGTAGCAGGAGGAGGGCGATGAGGGGAGGACTTAACTAACAGATTTCGATCTGAGAAGGGTGTGGGGAGTAGGTAAAGATACAAATAGACTAGAAACGTTTTTCCCTCTCACCCTTCCTATCTATTGCCACCAACCTATTGGCCCTGTTGACATCAACCATTTGAAAAATAAGTATGCGTCCCGTCAAGTATACGTGCTGAAGAATTGGGACAGTTGAATTTTTGAATAACACGATATTCAAAAATTCCTTGACCCCCCTTTTTTATGGTAGAAATAGGTAGGCGTGATAAGGAGGAACGACGTTTCTATAGATGACTTTTACCTTAAGTACATCACAACCGAAAATCGGTAACCACGGTACAAGCGTAGGTCAATCGTGAAGGTTCTATTGAGGCAGATTTGGTTGTCAATCGCACATTTTGAAGTTTCGTTTTAAGTTTTATCTGATTTGAGTTTAGAAACATTATTTTATTAATTTCTCAGAAACCATGCATTACTTTGTAATAAGAGTGGTATTGTAATAATCAGGGACGAAACTCTATCAGCTTTAACCACTTATACCCCTAAACTCCTGCTATTTGATAGGTATTAGTTCCAACCCCTTTACCGAAAATTGGCGAAGTTTGAGTTGCGGCCAGCCGCGCCACCTACAGACCGCGCCCTGTGCCGCGCCGGTGTAAGTCTTCCAAGTGTTCAAGTGTATCACAGTTGAATGCTATCGCGACCGCGGCTGCAGGCCACGCCTGTCTGTGGGACACTTTAGATAATAGGTATAAATAAACATTATTTAAAGGTATAAAAGTGTACCAATAAAATTAATATTGATACAACTAATAAGATCCCGATAAGAAAACTTTAATTTGGGGCTCTTTTTTTTTAAGGTGTGGAGTTCGAGTAATTTACACTATGGTCCATAATTTAAGAAAAACAGAATACAAAAAAGTAGTGCTTCGATAAACCCCCGTCTAGAGCTACCTATTTTAAAACACTAAACATTGTCTAGGTACTCGACAAAATACAAACTGTTCATAGATCTATTTATAGCAATGTGTGCTGTTGAAACACTACCTAATAGGTATCAGTGGCTTGTCTTTCTATCAACTAATAAATATACATATATTACATATATCACATGAACGTAAATAAATAAAATTATAAATTAATAGTTACCCAATCCAGTGTCCATGTTTAGACAGTGAATTGGATAACTATGTATATCTACTCTTCGAAATAAAAACATCATTTTTATATTACGCGTGTTAGTAAGTATACAGTACTTATAGGCTATAGGTAGGCATGGGTTGAATACCCTACATATTTAATATCTTCAAAAATAATTTAGTTTCCGTTACGAAAGTAATGTCTATTTCAGGTAAGTAAAATTAGAATTACTTATTCGTTAGGTACCCCACTTACAAACTTATATTAAATAATAGGTAAATTAATGCTTATTGCACCTACCTAATTGCAAATTTCAATTTGGAGGAGAAGTTTATTACAAATGGTGCTTCCCAGGGGTTATTAATTAGTCCAAAAGTCAGAATGTCCAAGGATTTAAAATGTTTATTAGGATACCTAGCTGTCACAATGTCCAGTTATCAAAACAGCCAGTTGCTACGACCGCAAATTACCAAAATTTCCAGTTGCTAAAACGACAAATGCCAAAACTTCCAGTTACTAAAACGACAAATTGCCAACTAAGGCAGGCTGCACACCAGAGGTTTGTATTACATTTTGTGGCGCTACACTTCAATGTTAAATTAATAAAAGAAAGTGCAAATTTGATTTTAATTTATTTTTTTACATCGAAATGTGACTCGACAAAATTGCCGTGATACATTTGTGTGACTGGTGTGCGGCCTGGTTTAATAGACAAAAGTGTCAATACTTCCTAAAGTCAAATCAGGTCAAAATATCTAGTTGTTGCTTTGCGATACAAGGATCCAATCGTGGTCTATTAAAGTTTTAAACATGATAAATGGTATAATAAAGTCTATTTGTTTAAATTTTTGGCAATTAAATAATAAATAATAGACACTATCACACAATACCATCGAGATATTTATTATATACTACTACTAAATATATCTCGATCATATATATGCATCATGTAGCCCCAAAATAAGCAGAGCTTGTATTATGGGAACCACATGGCTACTGGTATACTACATTATATAGTTTTTTTTTCGTACACATTATACAATATAGAAAACACCTAAACCCGAGACAAAGATTTTCAGAACATACAAACATTTGTCTCGCCGCGGGAAAATAACCTGCAATTTTCTTCGACTCAGGTGGGCCTTTGCCCACAGCGCCACAGAGGTTGTCATCATTTGTAAAGATCGACTAATAGTTGTCTTTGTAACATCTGGACATTTTAAAATCTTGAACATTCTGACCTTAGGACTAAGCCCCCAGAAGCCAAATAGCAGGTACATAAATTTCTACAAATTCTCACTACATGTTTTATTAGAACCTTCATACATAGACTTATACTACGCCTACAAGAATGATATTACTGTTACTTCCAAGTACAAATAAATAACTTTACTAGCTAAATAACAAATGGTTTATTTTAAAGCTTTGTTTACAATAATTCTTTGCATTCAAAATTTTACTAATTTAATAAGTACCTAGTACTTTACAACTTTTCTTATCTTTAGTGTCCTTAGTAAGTAGGTATTACAAATGGGTAAAATTAACAACAGCAATCCAAACGTTGAAAGCGAAAGCGACTGACTTTTACATTAACTTCAGAAACGCGATCAGGAAGACAATTAAAAAAAAATATCCATAATATATTTTTTTTAACTCTTGACCTCGAGTCTTGCGTGGGCAAGGAAGGATGTGGTCGACGATTGGGCGAGCTTTCCCAGAAGATGCCTATTTATTATATTTTCGAAGGCGTTAGGGTCGTAAGTCAATGGAAAAAAGCTGACTAGCGAAAAAGTATTTGTATCGTAGATGTTACATTTTGGCCAATGAGAAAGCTTAGATTCAAAACAACGCTTTGTCATCGACCAAAATTTTCTTTACGCTTACGTTAGGTACGTTAGGTAGAAATATTTGTAATCGTCATAAGTGTCAGAGTCTATGAAATATTATCATTTATAGAAAAATCCCCCAACAACCATGTACAATGGGATGTAAAGTGTTCCCAACCTTCATCTTAGGTATTCAAGTCAACCTCTCCTGCCTGTGGTGCACCCTGCTAACTAACAAATGGGGCTCTGGCGGCCGGCTGATTCCGGTTTTGCGGCAGCCTAACACCATCAACAACACCAGCCTAGTCAGTCCACTGGACATAGGCCTCCCCTTGAAAAGAAGGGCAATATGCTCATAATCCCCAAGCTGGGCATGCGGGATGGGAAACGCAGGGCACAATTTCTCGCACCGCCGACGCACTCTCTTTTTCTCTCACTCTCTCTCCTTCTCACTCTCCTTCACACCTTCGGCACACCTTCTGAACCAACTTTTTGACCTTCAAAAAACTTGCACCAATGTGATCAATTTTGGTGCAAATTTTTTGGTAGGAAAACGTGTTGGGTTCAATATGATATTCTTGCTTTACTTTGTATTGTTATTTTCTAGGCTGTGAAGGTTTGCTATTATGCATAACTACATCCAGTAATTTTATATCTTCAAAAATGTTGAATAGTGCGAGCGAGAGGGAGGCTTGATATAAGGGTCAAACCTTCCTCGTCGCCTTAATAACCTGCTTCGCATCTGTATCCAACCCACATGCCCAGCGTGGGGATTATGGGCATATCCCTCTTTACTACGGCCTACATCTAATAGTGGACTGATGAAGACAGGCTACTATGGTGTGGTGTGGTTGTGATGACGGCTCGTGGCTACTGTGCGGATTCCAAACACTGGTTCCCTAAATAGTCCGAGCTGGAGCTGCAGTCTCGACATAATTAGCGATCGCTACCTACCGAAATTCGGTAGCAGCTCGGAAACAGATTTTCATACAAAAAATACTGCGCGCGTCGAGGTGGGTTGCGCTGATTGGTGCCGATCTTTGACGTTTACGATTTTTGTCGTTAACATACCGACATACAATGTCAACTCTACAAATTTTTTGAATTTCATTGCGGCCAAATATGACAGCCCGATAAAGTTAACGATAACTGTCGGTAACTTCTAACCTAAAAACAAATTTCCCTTATAATTTAGTGTTGCAAGAACATAAACTTATATAACTCCTTACAAACTAAAAACAATCATCATTGTTATGCTTTAATTTGTACATCATTGCAAAAAAAAAGTTTATATACCTAGTCTATTTATATTTTTTTAATAGTAGACACAAAATATATTTTTTTATCCATTTATATATGTAAGTGGATTGAAATTTGTCGATTAATTGAATTATGTATTTTTCAAATTTCTTTTATTGTATAAATACTATTTTATCTATTTCAGTCCTATTTTACCAAATTCAAGTGCATTTATTATTTTTATCTAGGTACCTAATTTTAAGATAATGTAACTAATTAGTTAATTACACTTAAAATTTTACATAAAATATTGCCTACTTTATAACTTGGGTGAAATAAACACCTATTTATCTTATCTTATCTAAATAGTAGAAACATTGAATAAAATGGTTTAGGTAAATATTTTTCCCCAATTTTCGGGAAGATGTTTTTTGTGGGCTTACACTTAGCGATATATCGGTAGTTAACGAAAAAGTCGAGACTGCTGCCCCAGGTAGTTATCTAACAGCCACACAGTAACCACGGGCTACGTCATATGAATAAAATGCCAGATTTAGGTTCGTCCAAGCTACCAGAATTTTACCAGTGAGTACAAAGTCTATTGATCTTTACCGCTAAAATTTTTATATTGTCATATTTCAGGCTTTCGCTTGTAGATAACGTTGAGATTGCTATTCTTTACATGAATGGTACAAATAGTATCAAAATTACAGCTGTACAATGACACAACTACCGACCACTAACGGAGTTATTAAAATGAAATACAATTATTATTTATATTTACAAAAATGTTATGCCAATACTGTAGTACTAAAATATACCCTTGACGATCTGCTAGCAATTACAAATGGTGCAGTCCTTATTTGTAAAATACTCTCTTAACTGTCATCTATCACTACCATACCTACCTATACGTAATTAATATGCGTGTACTGTAAAATTTATCACTTTTATATTTGTCCTATTGATTAAATAACTTCTTGTTCCATTACAAAAACTAATCTGGCCAGAACGAAATGTGGACAAAATGAATATCTATTGGTGGAAACACCTCCTACAGTGTTAAGCGGGGAATTCACAAGACGAGCATGCCCGCGGAGGACCTCGCTACTATAGGACTGTACAATGTTTTTAGTGGAAGTGGGGAATGCAATTACACAGACAGACCTATAGTAGCGAGGTCCGGCGGACATGTCTGCAGACTTGCTCAAGGATATGTCGGTCTAGTGAATTCCCCGCTTAAGTGGTAGTGATTCTGAAAGATTTTCACAAACTTATCGTTAACTTAAAGGAGCTGCCTTTCTTGTAGATGGTGATAATACCAGACGAAATGACTTTTAGCTAGTTATAACTAGTTTTAGCGATAAATAGTGTTACTAAGAATCCACCACAGTGTCAATCATTTCGTCACCTGCTGGGTGCAACTTGTAAAACGCAACGGGGCAAAATTTTAATGACAACTATTTCTGCTCCTTTTCGTTGTAAGTACATTATTTTTTTATACATACAGTGCCACAAGTAAATAATAAATAAATAAATAAATCATTTATTCCAAATCAAGCATATTGTACAATCATACATACTTAATAGGTAAGTATACCAATCCGAATTAACAAAAGTTTTAGGGCTTGGATTCTTATTGGTCGTTGGTCTACGGTACCTACACTAAGTCGAGACTTGTGTTGTAGATACCGTTTTCCTTCCATTGATGAAGAACATTGTGTACAGCCGTGTATTTAAGAGGTAAGTATACATACTAATTAATCATATAATAATCTATTTCAATTTAATCTAATTAAAGTTAAATAACTTTTTAATTCAATAAAAAGCATACATTAATATATAATTGACATTATCTATTATTTACTTTCTATATAATTATAATTATTCATTTATTACTAATTTGGAAGAGTTTGCTCTAGAATAGGTAACCTATGTATGACGTGAACATACATGTAAAATATCACACAATGTACAATGATCACACAACTGAATGAAAGAGCAAGGTTCGGGTATGTTGAGTGTTAGGGTAAATGTTTAAATGAGTGCGTGTAGGTTAGAGAATTAGTTTTAGGTACCTATTCTATCTATAAACAATTTGAGCCGGTACCTACTTATCTAGCAATTTTCAATAATTAGTAAGTATGACTTGGCGAATTGTGAGACACTGTGCTTCAAACCAGAAAATGAATGTACTTTGATTATAGTTTCTCTTGAACCACTTTAATCACATTCGGCATTTAAACCCAAATTATTCACAGATTTATCACAGTGTTGATACCAGTGTAAGGTACCATGCGTCAAACACAAAGTCCCAGTTTTAGTTCCTAAAAACGCCACCGCAAACTTATACTTGTGGCACTATAGTTGCACGCAGGTGATGAAATGACGAAAAAGAGTACAAACTGCAGGTGTTTCCACCAATAGATTTTCATTTTGTCCACATTTCTGAGCTCCTCAGCGATAAGTCGACTAGACTCTATATAATAAAAAGTTTAGAATAAAATTCGTTGTATCTAAGGATATTATAAGATACGAAATAATTAATATATGTAGATTAATTTTGGAATGTACTAATTTGAATAATAATAATTTTAATTTATGTGACTTAAGTGCATCTGTTTATTTTATTTGCACTGATAATAAATTATTGACAAGTTGCTTTAATTATGAATCCATAATCTAACTAGGTAATCTATGCTCTACGAACCCTACGATTATTATTAAAATAAATGCTCTATTCCTAGAGTTATTGGAGATGAAATTTTACAATCTACATATAAAAATTACTTACTACAGTGCGTTATATGTCGAAATAGAATCCATCGATTGCTGCCTGCTCAGTGAATGTGTTACACCGTTTTCTGTAGTTGTAGAAGAAGTCCTAGAAACATTAAAGCTTTTTGTAATGTTTACTATTGTGTAAAATGGCCAAATAAAATAAATAAATGTTTGTTCAGGCATAAGGTCCGGATTCCACCAAAGTGGATCGGAGCGTCTTGTACGAGGCCAGCTGTCAACGTGTTAATGGTACTCACCCAAAGAAAGGTAGAAGGGTGATTAGCTGGGCCCGACTGGTGCATTCCCTTAGTTCAGGCAGCACTAGAAGAATATGCCGCAAATATGCTTGCAGAGCCAACCGACGCTGCTCCACAAGGTGAGCGTCCTGCAAAAGACAAGATAAGGATCTGGAGTAATTTATCAAGGTCAATAAATAGGGCAATAGATTTTAAGGATTGTACGATAATCCTAAAAAAGTAAAATAGGAAAGGATCTAGAGGCCAAAGTCCAATGCACTGGTCGGATGAGATCCGCACCACGCTGAAGCTTAGCTTTTAGCTCTAAGCTTCGCGAAGCTACAGCCACTATTAGATCGAGGTATGGAGGGGGTCACATCCCTGAGCACAGAGAACAACATATGAGGAGGATGATCCTGCTATATCAAATGCTTGTTCGTTCACGGCAAAACTACTGAACGGATCGAGCTGAAATTTCACACATATAGTTCTAGATCAAGAACAACGTATACGTATAGGCTAATTTTTATCCGGATATGACGCGAGCAACGCTGGTGGTGAAAACTAATTATGATAAAGAAAGCATGTTTAAATTTAGGCCTTTTCAAAGGTCAAAATCTATATTCTACAAGGCAAATTATTTAAAACAAATTCCGCTAAAAAACTTTCTCTCACCCACAGATTCACATGCATACATTTATTAATTGCTTGCTTTCTTGTTCTGTCTCTGATTTGTATGCCAATCTGTGGGCGGGAGGGCGGTGCACGCGTATGCATGTTATGGAACTTGTCAGAGAAAGTAAGCTGAATTTGTACTAAATATTTTGCCTAGTAGAATATCTTGAAATGGATTTTCGCTGTCACGCCTGAGTCTATTAATTAGGTCAAAGTCGGTAAAAGGAATACAGTTTATGTAGAAGCGCTCGTGGCGTGGCTTGTTCTTAGCAGCTTAGCAGATCATCTTGGTTAAGCAACACTCCGCCCAAACACTACTTGGTTGGGTGACCGTTTAGTGGTATTTCGATATGAGGCCTCATTTACTAATTCAGTTGCACACCGAAATGATAAGCACTGGATGAGCACTGGTCCAATTTTTTTACAAACTTTGACAGTTTGTCAACTGACATTATTTGAATTTCGACAGATGATATCAAAGTTTGTAAATTAAGGTCCGATACTGACCATTTCCGTGTGCAACCGAGCTAATAAATGAGGCCTGAGCGCTTTCGTGCTTCGGCTATAAAATGTTGGTCCCGGCTTTTCCAGTCATTAAGCTATGTTGGAGGCCTAAGGGCGGCTTACAAAATCCGACACCAGCGGGTTGATCGGCTAACTCTGTTGCAAACAGAAATGATCGACACCGATCCTGTTTTGACAAACTGTGACAGTTTGTCCATTCACGTTCATTGAATTTCGATGAATGAAATGTCAAAGTTTTTAAAAACAGGATTGGAGTCAATCATTTCTGTTTGCGATAGAGTTAGCCGATCACCCTGCAGATGGCCACACCCTAAAATAAGCTTTTCAATTCTGTACTGACGTGACTCAGATTAGGTTGGGATAGTAAATCTTACTCGTTTTCGCAATGTTTTCTTTGGTGGAAATTTGTAAGTAGCAATATCGGATTGACATTTCTTAAGTTGAGTGTGAAGTTCGTGGAACTTTGCATATCTGTGATAAACATTCCATTCTTCTGCACCGATTTTAAGGAATATCTGAAATTAAAAGTACACTAAAAGTATAAAGTAATCACTTAAGATTTTTTACGCGCATCCGTAAGCCATGAACGCTGCGCGTACAGAGTGGACCTGCAGCTACAATCGTAACGAATTTTGTTCCTCTGAAGTTTCGATTCGACCAATCCGGGGAACAATCCGGGGTGTAAGGGGTACTAACCTCAATCTATGGAAACCAAGCCAACCTCTCCTGCCCGTGGTGCAACCTGCTGAATAACAAACGGGGCTCTGGCGACTGTTTGATGACGGCATAGCGCAGCCTAAAACTGGCACAGCTAAATCCCCTGGCCGTCAACGGGCAGCAGCGTCGTCCGTGCGAGAAGCTGTGCCCTGCAATCCCCGACCCGCATGCCCAGCGAGGGGATTATGGGCATATCCCCCTTCATATAGAGGAGGCCTATGTCCAGTAGTGGACTTAATAGGCTACGTCGCTACTTACAGTCAACTTCAGAATGACAAAGATTAGTTGTGAGTAGTGTGTACACACAGCGTCACGATCTGGTATACCCCTTTCAAGTATAAATTTAAACTGGTGCCGTGGAGGCTACCATATTCAAATGGCCAAAATCTTATACAAAAATATTTATACTTGGCTGGGGAATCGAACCAGCAATTTATTCACACCAGTTTATGAATGAGACGCTCTAACCAACTGAGCTATCGTAGCGGTTGGCAATTATGACGAAATTTTAAGTTACAGTATACGTTTATTAATTTGTCTAGGTATGAATGGATGCGTCAGCTAGTAACTTTTTCATTTGTTTATCACGGTAGTGCGCAACTACTTAAAATTATTCTGTGCAGCACTGGACTATTGAGGGTAGTTGTGTATTAAATGATAGTTCAGAACAAAAGGTTACTTGTTTCGTCTTGGGTGTGTGTCATTGATTTTGTTTATGAAAAATAATTGTGCCTATTTAACAGCCGAAAAATTGAGCTAAAGAGTAGGTTTTGCAAAATAACATTTCGGAACGCTACAACCCATCAAGTGTAAGAGGAAATGGCAGAATACCATTAGGTAAGTGGTATGACAATTATAAGTAGGATTATCATAAACAATGTGCTTAGTAAACCTATTCCCTTTTATATTATTTAAACACGTTTATAATATTGTGTTTTTATTTTCAGGTTATTGGTGATGGATGTCATCAATGGGACCAGGAGAAATTTTTGAAGTGAGTGGACGCATAATTGACCAGTTTTGCAAGAAATAATGCTGTTAACAGTGCAAGCAGTGGATAAGCGTCCAGAAGGAACAGTGTATTTAGTTCATGATAACTGCGTGGTTCATCGTTCGCGAATTCTGACCAATTGGCTCGCTTCTCAGACAGGCATAATAACCACAGCATTGGTCATCTAAAAGTCCAGATTTAAATATGTGGAGAATGTGTGAGCAGTGAAGTGTTGTCCACCTGCAACAGGAGGTCCTAAGAACCTGGGAACTGATGCGTCCTAGTGGTTTTGGGTGGTCTTTGGTTACCCAAATGAAAAGAAGGCTTCAACAAATTATTTTAAGTGAAAGACATCCATCCGATTTGGTATTAATAAATATTCAGATATATAATGTTTTCAATAATAGATAAAATACCAGAGTAAGTATTTGCGAGTGATGTAAATTGTTTATTGGATTTGTTCCAAAGTTAACATGTTTGTTCACTCGTTAATCTTAAATGGGTAAATTAAGTATTATTCTATCATTTAAAATATTATTGAAAATTCTAAAAGATAAGTAATAACTATCTATATTGTGTTATGTTAAATGGTGTTTTAATAAATTTGTTATAACTTTTGAAAATTGTTTTATTATTTTACCTTAAATAATTAGGTAACTTATCTACTACACTTAAAACGTAGTCCATTGTGTTAGTAACGAAAATAAAAAAAACAATTTAGGCATTGAGGGATTTGAACCCAGTACTCTTATAATGTATAGATTAATGTCGAGTGTTGTAACCGCCACTCCATCGTCTCATATAGATACATGGACGAAATTAAATATGCCTAAGCAAGGAGAAGGTTCATAAAACACACATTTGTGCAAAAAGTTCGAGATCCACGACCAACACCGCAACGGTTTGAACCTACTAACATTAACTAGGGGGGATACCAGACTCTGACGCTGTCTGTACATTGCAAGACAGTGGACACAGAATAATGGAATGCATTGAAAAACTTACTTGATATACATGATAGGAACGAGTTTTCTTCCCCACTAGCAAAGCGCATGGGATGTACGCCTTAACATTCGATTCGGGATAATCTAAAATTTCTAGCGCCGATGCACTTTCCATATCCTGTAATTTCTTCTGCAAATGCTGATTGAACTCCATTAGTTCTGCGTGCATTTCTGCTACCTGTTAAATGACAATTTTGAAAAAACAACGCTTCGGAGTTAAAGTTCGAGCGTAACCGCGCCGCACCTCATCTAATGCTTCCTCTGCGTTGAAAGGTAGCAATAATCGAGAAAAAGATATTGACGAATTGACACTATATCCGATGCATCGAACTTTCTAAACCTCAAGCACTTCGCGTTGAATTAAGTAAACCAACACAAACACTGGCTGCGGAGAATTTATACTACCAACTTATCTGCGGCGTATGCGCACAGTGAACGGGCATTTTTAAAAACATGGCCGCCAATTACAGACATACCTACATTGAGGCTATAGTGAGAAGAACGACATAGTTTGTTCATATTGTTGTAATGACCTAGAAAATAATACTAACCTGAACCAATTTTCTCTCATATTGGCTAACTTCTTCATGACTTTCTATATCTGTGTTATTATTTCTCAAAGCTTTTCCCATTTCAACAGCAGACATGTAATGCCGTAGCTGTTCCTTCAATCTATCGTTTTCTCTGAAAAACAAACAACACTTCATTTAAATGAAAAGTCTGGAAAGTATAGCAAAATTAATTTTATAAATTAAAACTTTAGTAATTTAGCCAAAATCAAATGTAAAACCACATTGACGAGTTCTAATACTAAAATAGTATCAGTAGCTACAACTCACTTGCTCAAATCCAATACAACATTTTCTAACTTCTGTATTTTGTCCTTACATGCTATTTCTATCTGGCTACATTTCAACTGTAAATTGATATATTCTTTTTCCCTAATTTCTAGAACAGTACTAAGACTTTTTTCGTCCGGTACACTCTCGTCTTCAGTGAAGCACAACTCCAAACATGAATTGCTTCCGTCTATACTCACAGCAATATCTTCACTGTCACTCTCAGATATCTTTAAATTATTAATACTTTCTGATATATCATCTTTGATAACGTTTACGTCTATGCTATTGGAAGACGAGAATATTTCTTTAGCCCTTTCCGATAATTTTGTCAGTATTTGAGATGGACTGTCTATACTTTTCACACTGTCTGGAAAGAAATGCCTGAAGCCTTTGTATTCGGAACTGGTTGGCTCACTGGTGGAAACCACTTGAGAGTTGATCTTTGGATCTGGCGAGTTGAGGCACGTAGGTGGCGCGCTGTTCCACATCGAATCATCGGCCTGCTCTTTGGCTTCTGGGGAATGCTTGTTCACCAATTGGTTTCTTTGTTCACTTTTATCGAACGATATGACTTGGCGTAAAGGTCTTCTTTTTAAATTTCCCGAGGATTTAACAGGCGTCGGTAGGGGAATGACATGTTCTGCTTTGTACACTTGGTTCGTTTGTTGCTGTTCGTTCAACTCTGGTCTGTCGATTGATAATGCAAACAAAATAGATGATAAGCCTGAAATACGTTAACACATGATCGAGCATTGGCCTTGATAGAGTTGTTTATTTGTAACTGATATTACCTGACGCCATGTTGGGCAGGAGATTGGAAGCTTCCGCATCTCTAAGTAGCGCGCCTTCGTCGTAATATTCTAAGAGAAGGCCGTGAGCTACCCAGCTCTGGAGATACCTAAGCAGAAGTAAAATATATAAATTCGTATGTGCAGAAATGCGTTAGAAATGTTCTTCTTCTTCTTCTTCGTATGAGTTAGTGGCCAACTCTGGTGTCGGAGTATTCAGGCCGCCAGAAGGCCTCCGACATGGCTTAAGGACTGGAAAAGCCGTGAGCAACTTCTTAACGTGCCTTCCGAAGCACGGAAGCGCTCAGATCTAAATGCCACTAAACGCTCACCCATCCAAGTAGTGACCAGGCGGAGTGTTGCTTAACCAAGATGATCAGCTAAGAACACCGAAGCAGGCAAGCCTCGCCACGAGCGTTTATTATTATTACTTATTTTTATACATAAATTGTATTGTCTGTAGTTTGTTTCTCACATAGTGGCAATAGATAATACTTAGTGTAACAGTACATACTCACACTAACAACTTAGAAAAAATATTTTGCAAATGATTCGGATGTTTATTCTTTGAATTCAAACCAGTACCACAGACAAGTTTAGATAAACTGTTTTAACATGAATACATAAAATAGTGACTGATAAATTATAATAATACATTCTACATATGCTTATTTATTATAGATTGATATTTGCACATGGCTAGCGAATTCCTATGTATTTGTGTATGTTTTGTGCAATATGATCTGAATTATCAGTTTTATAAATCCACTCCTCTACTAACATTGATTACAATAGACTCTAATGCCCCAAGAGTTCTTTGTGAGGGCCTCATCCGGGGAACGACTACCATCATGCCTATTACTGCCGTGAAGCAGCATAGCTGTGTTTCGATCTGAAGGGTGTGGGTGCTGGTGAAATTACAGGCACATGAGGCTTAACACCTTCATGCCTCAAGTTGATGGACGCCTTAGTTGGAGTTGCATCGTAGAGCACGTTCCAGACATCCGTGACCAACGAAGCAATACTTTGTTATATATAATATATATAGGTAATGGTTACCACTTAACATCAGGTGGGCCATGTGTTAGTTCCATCAATAAGAATCATAAAAAAAACTGGATCTATAACCCTAATCATTTTATTCAATTATTTTTATAATGACGCAATTTTTTTTAATAACAATTCATAGAACAATTAATACCTCTTAAACTTTACCCCTGTTTTAATCATGTTTCCTTAAAAACCTCACATGACGACCTCTGTGCGGCAGTGGACGAAGTTCTGACTGAAACGAAAAAGGTTGCCGGTTTGATTCTCACCACGAGACAAATTTTGTCTCGGGTCTCAGTGATGTATGTATATATTTCCAGATCATACATAAATATTAGTCATGTGGTTACGATAATACAGTTTGTATTATGTGTTTAGTTTGAGGCTATTGATGTGTCGTACATTATATATTATTTAACTTATAAACATTAATTCATTTAAAATCTTACCTTTCCAATGATCTTTCATTTAAAGCTGCTCTTAGAAATGCTCTGAAGTAACCAACAGGTGTGTTGATGTTTGAAAGAATCTTGAATCTTTCTTTTTCATGTTTTGTTAGATGTAAGCATGTGTAGCTCCATAGTGAATTTCCTTAAATTTTAAGTAAACTATTTTTCAATGTATAAATAGCAAAAGCGCACCTAACAGCTGATCGGATTTGGATGAAATTTAGAATATTAAGACATAGTTTGTGACCTTGATTAGCACGTCGGCTACTCGCAGCGCACATAGGCGCGGGTAGAAGCTAGTAATCATAAAAATATCAGAAAACGTTAACAACTTTAGACTTCCCAAATTATTCAATACTGAAATAACACTTACAATAAATGAAGTCATATATCTTGGACTCATATTAGACCACAAACTACTATCGAACAAGCATCTTGACTGCAAACTACAAAGCGCGTGTACAAATTTCTTCCAATGCAGAAGAATGCTCTGGAAAACATGGGGGTTGTTACCTAAGATAACCATGTGGCTATATACAGCCATAATAAGACCGACATACACTAACATACGGAGCCATCGTATGGTGGACTAAAACCGAGCTAAGCACCATCATCACCAAGTTACAACGTTTTCAGAGACTGGCATGCTCTGCTATAACTGGTTGCATGAGAGCAACACCGACGGCTGCTCTAGAAATAATTCTGGGATTAGCCCCGTTTGACCTGTACATACAACAAGAAGCGACGATGTCTGCTATCAGATTAAAACACCTGAACCTATGGGGAAACACTAGGAGCCCACACGCATCCATTCTGGATGGAGCGACAGGATCCCCAAACAACAAACATGCCTGAAACGCTACCGCATCCAACTACACGAGAACCGGAGCGATCAATCAGGGCTCCATGAAGTCCGTGTGTACACAGACGGTTCGAAAACCAAGCAAGGAGCGGGAGCCGGGGTACACTCGCTGGATCTCAATATCAACATATCGCTAACGCTTGGCACATACAGCTCTATTTTACAGTGTGAATGTGTGGCCATAACCGAAGCTGCCGCTGAAATCAACCGAAGAGAGGTCGACGGCTACAATATACGGATTCTCTCAGACAGCGCAGTAACACTCAAGAGCTTTGGAGAGCCACAGCTGTAACTTGAAGCTCGTCTACGAATGCCACCTTGCCCTGGAGAGTATTGCTAAAAAGAATAATGTAACTCTTCAGTGGATAAAGGGACACAGCGGATCACTGTATAGTAGGCAGTAGGCAGTAGAGGAGGGGATCAGAGTTCTTAACAAAGGTTCACCGCCGTTCCTACCCCTGCCCTTCTCTCAGCTACGCACATGGATGCCACTATGTACCCTTAAGCAAAACAACGAACGCTGGGCATGGACGACGGACTGCAGGCAGTCCAGAGCAGCGCTACCAGCCACTTCACCGCAGCTGACCCGTCTCTGTTAAAACTCAAAAGACAAGATCTTCGCACCATCAGTGGTACCCTCACGGGACATTCTCCTCTAAACAAACACCTCTACATCGCATCAGACAACCCACTCAGCAGAGGGTGTCTGACCGAAGAAGAATCGGCAGCCCACGTAATCCTGGAATGCATGGGAGGTGCATCACAATGCGAACCAATCCTTGGAACCCCGAGGTCACTCCTCGAAGCTTCCGAAGACCCCACGAAACTTCTGTGCTTTTGGGCTACACTAGGCTGGCTAAGCATTTAACCAGATCACCCACACGCACAATGGACCAACTGGAGTCCAATTACAGGAAAGGGAGACCATTTACATTTTTTCTATCAGAAAATAATGTTTAGCACATAAGTTGTGATTCACAAATAGTTTAGTTTAGGTGTACTTACCAACATTGATGATGTTAAAAGTAAAATTAATACCGGCAGTCACAAGACTTTGGATTGAAGAACTAGATAGATTGGTTCTTATGCCATGACTTAGAGCTTTTTCCCATTTCTCACATAACTGAGCAACTCTGCAAGTATGTAATTATGTTTAAATATAAAAACTATAGATAACAATATTGGGAATCTGGAATTTCCACCAAATTATGTATAGAATACCAGGTTCTTACTTATTATCAATATTCATATTCATTTCTTGCGCCCACATTGCTTAGCATAGGTATAAGATTAAGCTTTTATGCTGAAGTAGATTTAGTAATATCAACAGGATATTTATTAGTGAGATCATGATCACGGGAGGTGTCATGGCACATGCAACTGCATTGAAATATGGGGAAACAATATAGCTCACAAATCATGGTGAATTTCGACACTGTGTAATGTAGACACATCAGCGAAAGCTGCTCGTCTTTAAACTAATAAATATCAAGTTGATATTAATAATCATGTTTTCAACCATAAGTTACTACTCTCTATAGTTTACTTATCTACACTTAAGTCAAGATTTTAATGATGTTTTTTGCATTAGATTGGGTAGATAATAGCAAGAGTTAAATAGAGACATAAGCTACAAGACATAGGTACATTAAAGTGCAACTCAAAGATCAGTAATAAGGTATATACAGATAAGAACCTATGTAGGGATTTAACTTGACTTTCAAGTTGTGCTTCTTACCGTATGTCATCTTCTGTGGCTAGTTCTGATTTTCCTCCAAATCGGTTCTGACAATTTTGTACACAGTTCAGAAGATCCTGCAGAACTAATTTGCCATTTTCATACCTTTTCTTTAATTCTTCTTTGCTATCCATAGCGTTTGCTATGGTGTTTAATATTTTACTGTTCTGAAATATCGGTAATGAAATAATAAACCTATAATCTAAAGAATGTAATGTTTAGTAACCAATGTACATACGTATGTTGTGTATAATGACTATTGTGGTACAAGACAGCCAAAATTAAACTGAGCATTTTATTACCTAACTTCTTGAGTCATTAATCATTATAACACGAATCTGAAAAATTATAAACCATCTTACCATGATCTCCAAAATTTTCCTAGTCTTACTAAACAACACACACCACAAACATCACCTAACTATTATTTTTTATGCTTCAAGCGCATACTACTACAACAATAAACAAAACAACAAAAATAAACCACGGACCATTGCAGATTGCACGGACCTATAATATTTATAAGTTTTTAGTTTGAGCAGTTTTTTCTGTTTTCAAACGTAAGCGCAATTAGCGCAATTTAATTGTACCACTATATTTACTGGTACCTAGGTAATGTTATTGGGAATTTATGGTTTTGATATATTATCTATGACAATATAGAAGTAACTGTCAAGAGTGTCTATAACAGATTGAAATCATCAATTCGGCTCTGCAATTGAAAAGTATAAGATGTGTGTAAAACGATAGGATTCATTATAATTGTAAATGGATACTTACAAATAAATGTGTGTGTATTACATAATGGGATTTCATTACTGATTTCCTAATAGGTTATGGGCCCAGAATCCCAGAATTCCAGAATCCCAGAGAACCTATGTAAGTCAGATTGACACGGAATTGAAAAAGATGTCCACCATTACGGAAAAATCGTAAGAGAAAAATAAATGAATTAAAAGAAAAAGAGTAAGACAAAATAAGGAACATGGCTGAAAATTTAGTTAAAATCCCACCATTAGAAATGGGAAATTTTGGGAACTGGTTATTCCGAATTGAGATGGCATTGGATGAAAAAGAATGCAAAGATATGATAAAAAACAAAATGGACATGACAGTAAAGGAAAATAAAAAAAGAGATGCAAAGGCCCGAAATTGCATAATACAGACATTAACAGATAAACATTTAGAGTATGTTAGAAATGCAGCTACAGCTTATGAAATGGTAAACAATCTACGGGAAGTTTTCGAAAGAAAAAGCACACTATCGTCTCTATATTTAAGGCGTCAACTGATGAATTTGAAATGTAAAAAGCATGATAACATTGAGGAACATTTTAACAAATTCGAAAAGATTGTGAGAGATATTGAATCGAATGGAACACAGATGGATAAAAAAGAAAAAGTTTGTCATCTTTTGTTATCTGTTGAAGAGGCTTACAAAGCAACAGTGATTGCATTAGAAACATCCAACACTGAACTCACGGCAGATTTTGTAAAATGCAAATTATTGGACGCGGAACTAAAAGAAAAGAGTGGTAAACAGAATCCCTCAACTTCCAAAGAAGAATATGTATTTAATAGTAGCGAATTAAAATGCTATAACTGTGGTGAGCCCAACCATCTGGCACGTAACTGTCGTAACAGACCAAGATACAACAATAGAGAAAATTACAGAGGAACTCAAATAAGAGGAAATTACAGACGAACACAAGTAAGAGGAAATTACAGAGGAAATTATAGAGGAAACCCAATGAGAGGAAATTATAGAGGAAGCCAAAGTTATAGTGGCACTAATAATAATAGTAGACCGGCCGCAAATGTAGGACAAGAAAACTCTACATTTTACGCTGCTCAAGCCCACTCAGCAAATATAAATAGCTATGAAAATAAAATTGAGTTCATAATCGATTCAGGAGCGTCACATCACATGATTAATAGTGAATACGAAAATTATATGACAGATATCAAAGAGATTTCTGAAATCGAAATTCAAATAGCAAGTGGAAGTTTTATGACAGCCAACAAAAAAGGTAATATATCTGGAAAAACTAGCGAAGGAAGAAATATTGATATTACTGACTGTCTCATATTAGAAAACCTGTCACATAATCTAATATCTGTGATGAAATTAAATGAAAAAGGTTTTACAGTGGAATTCGAGAAAAAAATACCAATAATAAGATGTAACCAAAAAGTTCACGTGAGAGGACAAAATAATGGAAAGCTTTTTATCTTAACCTTGAGCTTAAAACAAGAAAATGCATTAACTACAAACAAGACAGATGCAAATCTATGGCATAGAAGAATGGCATTTAAATCATGCAGGTATGAGAATACTTGGCTTACCAACATCTAACGAGCGATGCACAATATGCATGGAAGCTAAAGCAACTCGCTGTCCATTTAAGTCTATCCCATTACCGAGAACAAAGCAAATTGGTGAGTTGATTTACTGTGACATTGGCGGACCTATCTCACCAATAACTAAAGACGAAGAACGGTATTATCTTACCATAATAGATGATTATTCACATTTTATGGAAGTTTATTTATTGAAAAGAAAAGATGAAGCAAAGGAGTATATTATAAAATATGTAAGAAGGTTAAAAAATGATAATATAAATGTGAAAAGAATAAGAATTGATAGAGGAGGAGAATTTGTAAATCAAGAACTAAAGAGATTTTATGAAGAAAATGGCATAAGGCAAGAAACTACATGTGGATACACACCACAACAAAATTCTGTTTGCGAGAGAATGAATCGAACACTAGCTGATCGAGTGAGAGCTATGTTGTTAGAAACAAACTTACCAAAATATTTATGGGGAGAAGCCATAAGAACAGCTGCATATGTCATAAACAGATCCCCAACAAAAGCATTGCAAGGAGATACTGCTGCTAGAATTTGGTATGGAAAGAATCAACTGGATAAAATAAGAGTTTTTGGTTCAAAAACATGGTGTATGATCTTTCCCAGGCCGAGCAAATTGGAACCTAGAGCGAAACCTATGATTATGATTGGATACTCCGGATCTGGATATAAGTTATGGGATCCAAAGACAAATGATATAGTTATCTCAAGAGATGTTCGTTTTGACGAGGAAAACTATAAATATAAAGAAGAGAGAAATGATTATATACAAATTGATGAAGAAAGCGAGCCAACTGAGTCCAAAGAAAGACCAATACAAGTTAGAACAGAATCAGAATCTTCAAATGATGATGACTATGAAAGCTCAGAAGAAAAAGAAGCAGAAATTCAAAGAAATAAGCGACAAATAAAGATGCCCAAAAGATTTGATGATTATGACATGACAAATGTAGCATATGCATTAATAACTCAAGATCCTACTACATTTAAACAAGCAATAAACCAAGGAGGATGGACAGAAGCTATAGAGAAAGAACTAGAAGCACTTAAACGACTTAAAACTTGGGAAGAATGTGATTTACCAAAGAATCATAAAGCTATTGACACAAGATGGGTATTTCGCACTAAATCTGATAACACAAAGAAAGCAAGATGAGTTGCTAAAGGTTACCAAGAAGAAACAACTCAAAATGTTTACGCACCAGTGGCAAGAATAACAACTGTTAGATTATTTATCAACAAAGCAGTCCAAGAAGACTTGCCCATCAAGCAAATGGATATACCAACAGCATTTTTGAATGGAGAGTTGAAGACAGATGTCTACATAAAATATCCAGAAGGATTAGAAAAGAAAGAAGGAAAAGTACTAAAATTGAGAAAATCTTTATATGGTTTAAAAGAATCTCCACGATGTTGGAATGAAAAGTTAAATGACTTTCTTATTAAAAATGGATTTACACAATCGAAAAGCAATTTCTGTTTATACACAGCAAGTAATGTGTACTTATTGATATTCGTTGATGATATTCTTATAATTGGAGATAGCAATGAAATAGTCAAGAATCTCAAACATGAATTTAATGCTAAAGATTTAGGAAATATTGCAAACTTTTTGGGAATGGAAATAACAAGGTCAAAATATGATATTCAAATAAAACAAACAAAAACTATAGAGAAGATTTTATTAAGATTTAACATGCTAGAATGTAATGGAGTCGGTACACCGATGGAAGTTGGTATAAATATTGATGGAAATGAAGAAATGATCACCAACATTCCATACAGAGAACTTGTTGGATCACTCATGTATTTGGCCACAACAAGCAGGCCAGACATTGCATATTCAGCAGGATTCCTCAGCAGATACTTGCATTGTCCGACACCTATGTTATGGAAAGCTGGGAAGAGAATCCTAAGATACCTGAAACAAACAAAAGACAAAGGGTTAGTATATAAAGTACAACAAAATAACCACTTAAACAGTTTTTCAGATGCAGATTGGGGTGGAATGAGAGATGACCGCAAAAGCATTAGTGGATCATCAATATTTCACTATGGAAACTTAGTAAGTTGGAGTTCTAAAAAGCAACCAACCGTTGCACTATCAACAGCAGAATCAGAATATGTAGCAGCAGCACTAACTGTAAGTGAAATAGTGTTTATAAAAGGAGTGTTGAAAGATTTAAATTGTGATAAAGACCTAAACTGTTTGTTGCTAATTGATAATCAAAGCACTATAAAGATGATAGAAAGTTATGAAAATAGTAAGAGGTCTAAACATATAGATATAAAAGTACATTTCATAAAGGATATTGTTAACAAAGGATTATTGTCACTAAAATATATATCTTCAAATGAAAATAGAGCTGATATATTTACCAAACCATTGCCAAAACACAGACATGAATACTTGTGTAAATTACTTGGTTTGTATTGAAGCAGTAGATACCTATACCATATATCTACTTATGTTTGTGAACTTATAAGTATTATGTAAATGTTTTATGTACTTTAAAGTATTTAGTTGATGCTAGGTTTTATTTTTGGAGGATAAAATAAGTTCGTTATATTTTGAATGTTAGCTACTTAGGTTATTTGTCACAAATGTCAAAGTAAATATGTAAGTGACTGAATGTCAGTATTATTTAGGGATGCCCTACCTATTTTTTCTTTTTGAAACAAGTACAAGTTTATTTTGTTATTAGATTAAAATTATTGAATTAAAAATTATAATAAAATAGAACTTGAACTTGAGTGGGGGTATTGGGAATTTATGGTTTTGATATATTATCTATGACAATATAGAAGTAACTGTCAAGAGTGTCTATAACAGATTGAAATCATCAATTCGGCTCTGCAATTGGACGGTGCTTAACGAAAACGTTCCAATCCACATGAAGTTACTTTTGAGTAATGAAGGATTGAAGTTTAAACGATGTTTCTTTGTTTGTTTGCCATGCTTTGATCTTCACATCATATGTTATTTTATAGAACATTTATGTTATTCTTAGGTGTCAAAGTATGATTACGCGTAGTTTCATATTTTTTGAGATATCTAGGTAAATGTGAGTTTGGATCATTTTTGCTAAATACTATTTTGGCTGAGACCGGCACCAAGTTTAGTTCCACCGTAAGGTTCCATTTAATTAATTATTAGCTACTTACAAGAAAATCATTTTAATATAAGTAAAACAATTATCTAAGAAACATAATATAAATTATTTAATATTTTACCAGTGGAAATAAATACATAACTTTATTACTTTATGTTTTATGAATAGAAATACTATTAGATCATTATACTGTTCACAAAAAAAGAAGTCTTTCGAGAACAGTATAATGATCTCATAATAGGTTTTACCTATCATCACATTAATTTAAATGTGATCTATCACTGTAATCTTTCTGTGTCATTTACAGCCAGGTCATCCTCTTTCTTGGGTTTCAACGATGTAAGCCATTGGTCCTCCGTACCCATCTATATCATCAGTTAGGCTGTCATTCTCCTTTAGAGACTTAAAAAATCCTAGGCAGTCATACGTATTAGGTCAAACATAGATTTTAAATAGTCTAGTCTTGCTTGAGGTATTTCGTTGCCTTTTGGCCACAAAATGAATCCCCCTTTAGCGTCTTTTCAATATCGAGCTCTTGAAAGTGGCCTGCGTTTAACGTCGTTTCCACAAGTATGGAATACGCCACTTCTTTCTCCAGCAAAATTTATTTTGTGTGTAGCCAATTAGTTTAAGTCATATTAACAAATTACTTTCTGTTGACGATCTAATTATTAAAATTTTAGGTGCGCACGTCTTTTTTAAAAAAAAACATCTCGTATTGTTGAGTGCTGCGAGGGACAAAACCGTAACATCAAAATCGTACTTATGCTGAAGGTTGTATTGAACTCCCACCTAACTTTGAGAACAATAACACTCAAATACCTAGAGTGGGGTCATATTTTTTTACCTAATGACACAGATTTTTCCAAAATATAAACTTAAAGTTTCACGAACGAATTTACACAGCCGATGAATACATCAATATCATAAAAAGCTGTAAGAAAAATATTCCGCTTCAAGTAGGTAATCGAATGGAAAAAAAAGATGTGAGCACCAAACATTTTGAGGAGTAAATCGTCAGCAGAAAGTAATTTGTTAATATGACTTAAACTAAATTGGCTACACACAAAATAAATTTTGCTGGAGAAAGAAGTGGCGTATTCCATACTTGTGGAAACGACGTTAAACGCAGGCCACTTTCAAGAGCTCGATATTGAAAAGACGCTTCTACTTTGTGGCCAAAAAACAACTAATACCTCAAGCGAGACTAAACGATTTAAAATCTATGTTTGACCTAATACCTAAAGACTGCCTAGGATTTTATAAGTCTCTCAGGGGGAATGCCAGCCTAACTGATGGTATATATGGGTACGGGGGACCAATGGATTACATAGTTAAAAATCCAAGAAAGAACATGACCTGGCTGTAAATGACACAGAAACATTACAGTGATAGATCTCATTTATATTAATGTGATGATAGGTAAAACCTATTATGAGATCATTATACTGTTCTCGAAAGACTACTCTTTCGTGAACAGTATAATGATCTCCTAGTATTTCTATTCATAAAATGTATATGTAACAAAGTTAAGTATTTATTGGGTAAAATATTAAAAATATATGTTTCTTAGATAATGGTTTTACATAGATTAAACAGATTTTCTTGTAAAAAGCTAATAATTAATGAAATGGAACCTTATGGTGGACCTAAACTAGTGCCGGCGTCAACCAAAATCCAAACCCACATTTACCTAATTATCTCAAAAAATATGAAACTACGCGTAATCATACTTTGACACCTGAAAATAACATAAATGTTCTATAAAATAACACATGATGTGAAGATCAAAGCAAGGCAAACCAACAAAGAAATATCGTTTAAACTTCAATCCTTCATTACTCAAAAGTAGCTTCATTTGGATTGGATCGTTTTCGTTAAACAACGTCTAATTTATATTTAAATATATAAAAATATATTAAAATTGAAAAGTATGAATACAGATAAAAAAATATATGCGTATTGGAACGATTTTGGGTTTTTGAGAGTGGATACAAAATAAGTAAAATTGAATTTATCAAAATAGATCCAAGCACTTTAAATAGTTTTAGTTTTTCAAGAAAGTATTGATTATGAGTAAAAATGAATTTAATAAAATAGATCCAAGCACTTTGGATCGTTTTAGTTTTTCAAGAGAGTATTGAACATAAGTAAAAATAAATATATCAAAATAGATCCAAGAAGTTTGGATCGTTTCTGATAAAATAATTCTTGTCTAGTTTTATTATCCGTGAATTTTTATAAATGTTCCAAAAGGATTGGATTGTTTTTGTTGATTTAAAATTAATGCCTGCCATACATGTGGATTGGTATACTAGGCCGATAAACATGTCAAAACATTGTATTTTGCATGGATTCTTTTTGCTGATCGATAGAATGGACCTTACCGACCCCCCTGGTATACTTAACTCATTTTCGACTATTTGGTGGATTGGATCGTTTTCGCTAAGCGTCGTCCAATTGAAAAGTATAAGATGTGTGTAAAACGATAGGATTCATTATAATTGTAAATGGATACTTACAAATAAATGTGTGTGTATTACATAATGGGATTTCATTACTGATTTCCTAATAAATGTATATAAAATAAGATTTTACATTTTGTTTTTTTGTTTGGATTGAATCACTCACAGCAGCCAGTGTTGCCGTTTTTTATTTGGAGAAAATGCTAAAACTTGTTGCAGAAAATGCTAAAATAAAAAAATTATTCCCGAATAACAAACTGAGCTGATCAACTATTAAAAAAGATGCATAATCGCATATAAAGAACGCAGGTGAAGACTCTGCTCTTTGAGTATTAAGATTAATTAGCATCGTAGGTTAATTACTTTTCATTGACCCTTCACATTTTGCATGTTTTGCGGTTGAAATGTATTATAAATATCACGGCTTCATAAATATGAGGAAATTTAGCGCGAACAACGGGAAAAGATAACAGAGTTTAACTTATTACAAATTTTGTAAATGTAACGTAATAGCTAAAATTTACTGAAGCAACTTCAGTAAATTTTCATATATATTATTTTCATAGTATTAGTTGCTGAAGTTGCTTCAGTAAATTTTAGCTATCAAAGTCGAGTGACTATCATGACGATATGAATTCTGCGAAAATCATGCGATGGATAATATCATTGTAGTGATGGATAATGCGTCCTATCACTGCACACAGGTAAACAAAGCGCCTACAATAATTGGCAATAGAAAAGCAGAGCTCCTAGAGTGGCTTTAGAAAAATGTTATTGAATTCGACGATTGTTGAACAAAAGCGCAATTATACGTTTTAATCAAAAGACACAAAGGGGACCCTCAGTATGAAATAGAACAGATGTTATATGAATATGGACATGAGGTTTTGCGTTTACCGCCTTACCACTGTGATTTAAATCCTATCGAAAAGATTTGGACAATTGTGAAGAAGCGCTTTGCTGAAAAAAATGTCACCCAAGCTCCTAGCGAAATATTTGCAATAACAGCGTTTAGAACTGTTACGGCAGAAGAAAGGCTGAATGTTTGTATTCATGAAGAAAAAATAGAAGACAAATATTTTGAATCAGACAGGCTAATTAATGGACATAGAAATGGAAAAAATTATAATTAATGTTACAGGCGACACTTCAAACTCTTCTGATGAAGATTCTATAGTTGATTCGGATGAAGATGTTCAAATGGAAGGCATCAACCCTCTGCAGGACCATTCTACAAAATTTACTAATACTACTAGGTATTCAATAAAAGATTTCTAAGGTTCCCATGGACTTTTAATTTCCTTTCAAATATTACTTTAACTTTATTTACATAGTTTACTTTTTAATTTAATTTATAATGTTAGATAAGATGCCATTGGAAATAAATTAGTAAGAACATGAATCAAATAGTCAGAATATACACTTCAATTATATTATTTGAGTAGGTTATGTAATGTAAGATTATTTTAATTATGGAAAACAAAAAATACTTTCGTTGGCAACATTATGTACGCCATCAGTCGAGCTCAGACTTACAACTCGATCATCCTTGTACAAACCATAGACAATCGTGTACATGGATGCTCGGGCTGTACAAAATTGGGATGTGCATTAATGGCTCCCTGGGTTTCTGCGGCTTCATGTGAGCAATTAAAAAGGCTCCCCCACATAGGCGCAATTTTATCTGCTATAATACCGGATGCGATATTGTGTCCGAATTCCTTGCACACAACTGCGTTAGCACAGCAGTGTGTAACTTCGTAGCCATATCCACTCAGTGATTAATTTTTCGAAATAAGATTAGCTTATGTGTTATTCTGGAACCTAAGCTATCTATATACTAAATTTCATCTTAATATACGTATCATATATATTATTACTACTAGATACGTGGTAACAAACATTCACTCAGATTTTCACTTTTATAATATTACCAGCTTCCGCCCGCGGTTTCATTTGCTTAGTACCGGGATAAGAAGTAGCTTATATGTTAATCCATGACACATGAATATATCAAGTTTCATCCAAATCCGTTCGGTAGTTTTTGCGTGAAAGAGTAACAAATATTCATCCATCCAACCATACATCTATACTCACAAACTTTCGCATTTACAATATAAGTAGGATTAGGATAGGATGTTAGGATTAGGATATTACATTGATTTAAAATACTTACATAAGAAAAACATATTTTTCATCGGTATAGCATGTGGAGCTTCGAAATTAACACTGCTTTAACACATACCTTGAACTTAGATTTTAAAGTTAGCACTCAAAAATATGTGTATCGGTTTGTCAAATTGAACTCAGCGAAGAATTCTTAGAGTTCGTATCTCTTTCATGAAGGTCCATTATTTCGAAGAGTAGTCTACAATGAGTAAGCGTAAGCATAAATTGTGCACCTACCTTCAAAAAAATTGTTGTAGGCGTTTTATCAATTGAGCGCTTCAGCAAACTAATCGTTATAAACGTCAGGATTCAAGGGAATAAGGATGTAAGTCTGGTATGTTCTGATAAATTGAGTTATTAAAACCATTACATAGATTTATACAAAGTATACAAAATGAATGGGTTTGCTTGAAAGAAAAAGAATACACGCGGCTTCAGTCAAGGCCAGTCCACAACATTCAAGATGGTACTAGACCTTGTGAAATTTGGTATAAAATTATGGGTTCCTATAGTAGTTTGAGTTTGTTTTTTGTATCTTTTTTTATATACATAAATTGTTTATTTTTGTAATAATTGAGCGTCATATTAGCTAAGCGAAAAAGCTCAAATAAAGGAGAAAAAAAATAAAAAAAATGATCACTCAGCAATTCGGGTTTAACAGCAGGCAACACTGAAAACAACGTGCGCCGATGCCGTTGAATGAACGTGAGCAATCAAAAATATTTCAATCAAGTAAAGTATCAAAAAACAACAAGATGGCGGCGATTTGAGTGTGAAATGTGAATTTGATTTCATTTTCTTTCATGTGTGCTCTGTTATTTCTCATTTTGTGTAGAAAATTACTCTATCATTAGCAAAGTACAGTATTAATGAATAATCATTGGGGTGAACATTATTTTTATTTGTTATTTTACTATAACTCACGACATAACGTGAAAAAATATGAGTAATTACGAAGACGATCAAAGCGAGGATGGAGAATTAGCGCGCAGCCCTGTGCAAGACGAAATGGATTTCAGGTACGTAATTCTATAACAAAGTCGTATCTATAACTTTGTAGAGGGCTAGAATAAGTTGCAATTCATACGATGAGGAAAACCTTGATACGTATTTGTGTGGAAGTGTGCGTGCTCGATCGATTTCGCAGAAATCTCGACTATTGAGAGGTAGGTACCTGATTATTTGTTCAAAACTTTACCCTGAAACTTTTTTTGTGTTCTCGGGTGAAGCATTATGTTGTAGTAAATGCGAGGTTATGCTTTACTCACGCTTTTGTTTTTTTAGTTTGTCTGATGAAGACAGAGACAATGCTGACTCATTGGTTATAAAACCACCTCAAGCTATCGTAAGGCCCTCACACCGGGATAAAAGAGGCCACAAAAGGTCAGCCAAAGACCGATTTAAAGACAATGCTAGAAAGGAGAAAAAACATCTTTACAGGTTAGTACAAACTATGTGTGTCATTCACTTTATTCACAATCTTATTTATAAAATTGCTTTCCTTATTATATAATTTATCTTGTGTCATTTAAGGTATGTTATCCTATCCTTGGGACTGTTGTAGATCTTTCCTAAACCTTTTTTAACAGGGACCGAGATAAGTCTGAAAAACCAAAACGAGATCTATCAAAAAATGACCGTGAAGAAATGCCCAAAGAATATTATAGGGAAAAGCAATTTTATAGAGACCCTAAAGAAGCATTTAGGGAAAAAGAAACATATCGAGAGAAAGAGATGTATAGAGAAAAGGAAACCTATAGGGAAAAAGATCCTTATAGAGAGAAAGAAGTTTATAGGGAAAAAGAGGCCTACCGTGATAAGGACCCTTACAGAGAAAAAGAAGTATACAGGGAAAAAGAATTGTATAGAGATAATAAGGAACCCTATAGGGAAAAAGATGTCAGAGAAAAAGAAATGTATCGTGAAAGAGAAGTAAGAGAGAAAGAAACTTACAAGGATAAAGAAGTTTACAGAGATAAAGACTCCTACAGAGAAAGAGAGCATTATAGAGAACGAGAAATTTATGCCAGAGAAAATCCAAATGCCTCATTCAGGGATGTACCTCGATCTAGAGAAACTTACAAAGAGAAAGATGTCCAGAGAGAGGCTTATTTGAACCGTGAGCGTCAATATAAATATGCAGATGTGGATAGAAAACGCCAAGGTAATGAAAGAATTGAATCCAGATTAAGATTGCTATCAGAAGATGGGCACACCAACCAAAACAATGAAAAAGAGAATAGAGACAAAACCTCTGGAGATAAGGAACTGGAAGATTTGAGGTCTCGATTACTCAGTAAACGAATTTCAAAAGAATTGCAAAGTCAAGATACATCAAAGAATTCAGAAGGATCGGACAAAGAATCTAGATCAGAACGGCATTCTTCCCTTGATAAAAATCAACAAGAGAGAAGAAAAAAGTTGCTTGAAGCTGGTAAGGACAACATTTTGAATTAACTTTTTGAAATGTAACATCATATTGTTTGAGGTAAATTAATACATTACTTATTCTTTCTAGAACGTGAAATGGAGAAAAGGAAATATGAGTCACGTAATGAACTTGAGGCCCGGCGTGAAGAACGCAGACGTCGTGGCAAAAAGCGCTCTCCCTCACCAGATGATTCAATGACTAAAAAGACTAAACTCACTCATTCTCCTGCATTCAATTCAGTGGTCACAGTATCAGATACTAGTGATGTCGAGTTGAAGAGTGAATCCCCTCACTCTGACCCTGAAGATGGTAAAAAATTTATCTATTTCATTCTTAAAATTATATCTAATATATTACCATAATTACATAAGATATTTGCTTTATTTTAGGTGAACACACCAATAGTGAAACAGAAGATGATAGTACCAGCACAGGTTCTGAGTCTGGTGATGAATCTAAATCTGAAGAGAAAGAAGAGATAGTCGAAAAATCTGACTATGAGTTTGAAAATGAACCAATCGATGATAGTTCCATACAAATATCTAAGTCTAAATCACCTTCACTAAAGTCAGATGAAGGATCACCATCATCTCATGAGTCTCGAAGGTATATTTTGTATATTTTTTGAGCTAAAAAGTAGATTACAAGAACAGTGCTGACCTGTCTTCAGATAGCGAAGCATAATGCTGAGTCAGTACACTACATATAGATTTGTATTATCATAATATAGGTACTGTATTCTTTTTGTTTTTTATTTTTTTGAATCTCTTGTTAATAGTAATTATGTATGTAGGTACTTAGGTTAAACATAAACTGTTATATTGAATAATTATGCTGTATGTGTGCTTAAGTAGTAAATAAATGTATGTCTATTTCTATGTCTATAACCAAAAAACTTTTTTTTATTTTTAGATATTTTAGATAGATCAATTATTTGTTACTACAGGCACACAATTTACACTAATAACAATTATAAAATATAAGCACATAAAATAACATTAGTCACAAACGTTTCAAAGTAGCTAAGTCCATAGGAATTATGAACTTATAAGTAAATTTGTGTGCTGCAGCATGACAAAAAGGCCTTTTTGAGCTATTTTTTTTATTTTTTTTTCAATTTAATTACAGATCACTTTCACGCTCTAAGAGTAGAAGCAGGTCTCATTCATTTTCCCCTCCACCACCTGGGGAAAATGGTAAGACAGTTGAGGAAGAAAAACCTCAAGAAGATGATGAGGAAGCCAAATTGAGAGAAGAAACCATAAGTGCCCTTCCTCCATATTTCCCAGCCTTACAGGTAATTATTATTGACTTACTTTATGTATATTTATTTCCATACATCAAAACCGGGTAAATAATCTATTTTTTCACAGGAATATTAAGTAGTGACACAGTGGTGTGTTTCACTATTAAATAATGTATTAATTGTTTAAAAACCTAATATAAGTTAGATATGCATTTGAAAGGCTGTGCTGGTAGAAGTTGGACCTAAGTAAAGATGGATGGATTGGGTGAAAGATGACATGAGTAAGAAAGTGAGTGATGAGTGACAGAGATAAATGGAGAGAGAACACATGTGCCGACCCCGCGTAACGTGGGATAAGGGCTGGAAGATAATGATAAGAACCTCATGTAACATTATACTGATGTGAATTTTGTAACATTTTATAGGGTTGTCGATCAGTCGAAGAGTTTCAATGTCTGAATCGAATAGAGGAAGGCACATACGGCGTTGTTTACAGAGCTCGCGACAAAACAACAGAGGAAATTGTTGCTTTGAAACGTCTCAAAATGGAAAAGGAGAAAGAGGGCTTCCCTATAACCTCATTGAGGGAAATCAACACACTATTGAAGGTAGGATCACATTCTCTTTATTACTTAAACTAAGCTCACTTGAGCCATCATAATGCATCACTGCTCTCGATGAAGGTATTGTGTCTAATATTCAGAGAGATCAATAACGCAGCTTGTCTGAGCCGCGAGCTGTGAAGCACTCGATGGCTCATGTGTGTAATTCACTTTATTAATGCCTTGTCTTTTATTCCTACAGGCCCCGACCTATTACCTGCAAGAGGGTAGTGCTAGAGGTGTGACCCTATTGCACGGGTAACAACTTCGATACACGGGCGGGCCTAAGTATCTTATAAGGAATTTATTACAGGGGATGATCCCTCAGATTCTTTAGTAGACTCATGAACATCGCGCTCATTGAAAAAGTAATTTCCCAAAATCGTAATAAACTACAAGTACGAACATCGAAGGTCTGTGGTGTCAGAATCATCTATGATAGCGATTAATATTATAAGCCTCACATACAAAAAGCAGGTAAGACAAAAGTGCCTATTTTCACCTCCGAATTTAAGGCGTTTCCCCACAACGAGCGTGCGTGAGAGGTGTAAAATCAACCAATAAAATCCTGAATACATAGAGTGGTTCAGATTTATCATATTGGCTGCGTTTACGACTGTCCTCCTACACATCGGTAGAAAAGCACTTATATAGGTGCCCTGATTCAATTAGCTGGGTGAAAATTTGCATATAATTTAGTTAACAAATAAACTTTAATATTAATTATGATACAAACTATTATTTTTTATTATAATGATTATAAGAATTCCTGTTTTTTCGGAAACATCAAAAAGCGATATTTCATTTATTATTCTAGTAAACTTCCGTCGCATGACGTTGCAATAAAAAAATAAAGGCTTTGTATCATGATAAATTTATTGATTGTTTTTCTATTTACAATAATGAAATCTTGTTATTTAAATTTTTATTATGACATGTAATTGACAAAATTAATATTGTCTTGTCAATAATGATTTTGTTAGTTAATAAGACATTACATACTTTGAAAAAATATTAATTGAGTCTTGTTTAGAAGTAACTTAAAGATTATTTAGTGAATTAAATGAACGAGAAGTACTGAGGGAAAGCGGAAATATTCAACGTTTCTATGCAATGCAAGATAAGGTTTTCAAATATCTACAATATATTAATATGATTTAATAAAAAATAACATTTCTGTTTAAAGTTTGTGATACGAAAATATTGTAGTGAAAATAAGATAAAAATTAACAGTGTTGTCTGAACATTTATTTAACAGAATTTGACATAAGTACAGGCTATTTGTTTTGTAGACATAAGCGTACCTAACAGTATTTAGTGTACACAATTCTAAAGAATGCCAATATGTTATTGAAGTCCTCAGGCATTTTGCAACAGGCATGACTAGTTTCCTACGCGTGGCTATATTAAACGTTATGTAGTTCGAGATTAGGTTACGTTTGGGATTTGTAAAACTGTAATAAGCATGATCTTGCCTGTCATACAATTATGTATTTTTTTTATACCTCGTAACCCGAGCTCTTGCCTAGGTTAGAAATTGTATACTGTACTAGCTTCTGCCTGCCTCTTTGCTTACAGGTTAAAAAGTAGCCTTTATGTTATTCCTGGTCCAGAACTACAAAGGCGTACGATTTTACCTTACCCAATTCGTTTTGGCGTGAAGGAGTAATAAACATATACATCCAAATAAACTTTCACAGTTACAATGTCTAAACCTCATTGCAATGACGACCTCTGTGGCGCAGTGAGCGAAGTTCCGCCTGAGACAGAAGGTTGCGGGTTCGATCCCGCCGTATAATAAAGTATATGAGTAATATATCAATCATGTGGTTCCCATAACACAAGCTCTGCTTAGTGGGGGGGTACATGATGCTGTGTGATAGTCCAGCATTATTTATTTAATTATTTATTAATGTAGGATGCTCAATATAAATGGAATCTTATCTTTACATTATTACCAGTTTCTAAGCTAAGCTGAGGTTTAGACCAGATCCACTTTCTTAAAGCTTTCATATCTGCACTTATCAAGTTACAGCTGAGGATTAGACTAGATACACTTTTTTTAAGCTTTCACACCTGTACTTATCAAGCTGAGGTTCAGACCAGATACACTTTCTTTAGCCAGCACATCTGTACTTATTATGTTCAACCCGAGGTTTAGACCAGATCCTTTTTCTATAAGCCTTCACGTCTATACTTATAAAATTCAAGCTGGAGTTTGGACCAGATCCACTTGCCTTCAAGTCTGTACTTATAAAGTTCATGCAGAGGTTTGGACCTGATCCACTCTCTTTAAGCCTTCACGTCTGTACTTATATTTTATAATCTTATATTATATTTATTCCAAAACGAAGACTAAAGATAGTCTGAGTTTAAATCTGACATTTTGTATACAAAATACCAGTATTAAACCTAGACTATCTTTAGTCTTCGTTTTGGAATAAGACAGATAAAGTTCAAGCTGATGTTTGAACCACATCCAATTTCTTAAAGCATTCACGTCTTCTGTACTTATAAAGTTCAAGCTGAGGTTTGAACCAGATCCACTTTCTTTAAGCCTTCACGTCTGTACTTATAAAGTTCAAGCTGATGTTTGAACCACATCCAATTTCTTAAAGCATTCACGTCTTCTGTACTTATAAAGTTCAAGCTGAGGTTTGAACCAGATCCACTTTCTTTAAGCCTTCTCGTCTGTACTTATATAGTTCAAGCTGATGTTTGAACCAGATCCAATTTCTTTGAGTATTGACGCCTGTACTTATAAAGTTCAAGCTGAAGTTAGTACCAGATCCACTTTCTTTGAGCCTTCACGTCTGCATTTATTAAGTTCAAGCTGAGGTTTGAACCAGATCCAATTTCTTTAAGCCTTCACTTCTGTACTTATAAAGTTCATGCTGAGGTTTGAACCAGATCCACTTTCTTTAAGCCTTCACGTCTGTACTTATATAGTTCAAGCTGATGTTTGAACCAGATCCGCTTTCTTTAAGCATTCACGTCTGTACCTATAAAGTTCAAGCTGAAGTTTGAACCAGATCCACTTTCGCCTTCCCGTCTCTACTTATAAATTCAAGCTGAAGTTTGAACCAGATACACTTTCTTTAAGCCTTCACGTCTGTACTTTTTAAGTTCAAGCTGAGTATTAGACCAGATACACTTTCTTAGCCTTCGTCTGCAAAAAATATTTAATTGTATAAAATAATGACCTCATGCTTTAATCACAAGCGTATGCCATTTGCCATACAATTTTAGCTTTCCGCAGGCGTGAGCACTAACAATAAAACGATCTTGTCTGTAGGGCCTGGTGCTTGAGTGGCTTGAGTGCGTAAAACATACCTTATTATTATTACAAAGTTTGCGTTAACTATATTTTATATTGAGATGTCAATGTTATAATAATTATGTAATGCTAATCTATCTATCACAAAACATCATGTTAACGCAAACTTTGTAGTAAGTTGTATTTTTCGCACTCAAAGCTACTAATTTACAGTCGAGAGTGGATGTCCTTTATCCAGTTACGTACTTTAGCATGAGCGTTGGTAAAACTACTTCTTACTACTCGTCCTAACTAGGAGGAAACAAAGCTCTTTTTTCAATGACGTGCCTATTTTCCTCCCGAGTGTTTCTATCATTGATAATTTTCTATTTCTTTATTTTCTCTATTCTATGGACAAATTCCTTCTATAGTGGTTATGCCGAGTTGTAGATAAATATACAGGGTGTGGAAAAATAAAGACACTAAGAGGCAAATACTTTTACTATTGTTGTCGAAAAGTTTCTTAGAAAGCAATAAGGTAAACTACTTACTAGTATTATAAAGGTAAAAGTTTATGAAATGCCTGCTTCACATCAAAATTACTTGAACGGGTTGTGCTGTATTTTTGCACTAACGTAATTTTTGACCTGGAGTAAAATATACAGTACTTTTACCGAGGCAGAAGCTAGTTTTATATGTAAAATTGCTCAGTCAACCAAAAATAAAAAAAGTAGTTTTATTATTCTTTAATATTCACATAATGCTTTCTACGAACAAAGATTTCTAGTGTCCAATTGTCTCACCACACTCTATTTTTAATCAATCTTATACTTAATTTAATTCTATAATCTCCAGCACCAACCACAGCATTGACATCGGCCCATGTGAAAAAATTCCCATTCTGCATAAACAGGTAAGGTTCATTCTACGAAGTCTACCTTTCCTTATTTTGGTTTACTTACTGAACTGTATATGCTTAGGTATTTAACGCTTCTCGGCCTTTTTGGCTAAAAGTTTATGCCTTGGGTTCTTTATAATCCTCTCTTCTGTAGTTGTCCATAAAATATCCGATAAATAATTTTGGGTAACTCGCGCATTCTTAAAAACTATCAGATAAGAAAACTTCAGGCTGCGCATGTATTCACGTAGTTTTTCTATTGCGAACACTATTCACATTCTTATTTTGCATTGCATAGCTAAGAAGTCCTATTGTTTTATTAGTAGTTTAAATTTAAATTTGATCTATTGAACTTAAGGAAAACTAACATGTTTGGGTTTTTATTAGATCATGGTAGGCTAACATCAACAAAATGGTGTTGATCCTGCTAACATACTCTCTAAGCTTACCAAGAAATCTATTTGTATTTAGTATAGTCTGTAGTTAAACAGGTACCTAATAAGTAGTTAAAAGTTTGAAACTACTACATCATCACGACTTTCACCCCACTATGGATATCTTCAGATATTGGCCAGTAGCAAATCTGTGAGGAAACCATTAGAGGGGCTTGTTAGTAAGTCAGAACGTACATTCAGCTTTTTGCAATTGCAACATAACTCAAAAGGCGACTATAAGGGTCAAACCTCCCTCTCGCTCGCACTATTCAACATTTTTGAAGATATAAAATCACTGAAAGTAGTTATGCAAAATAGCAAACCTTCACGGCCAAGAAAATAACAATTCAAAAATTCAGCAATATTATCATTTTGATTCTATCACGTTTTCTTACCAAAAAACTGGTACCAATGTATCAATTTTGGTGGCAATTTTTTGGTAGGAAAACGTGTTTGATTCAACTTTATTTTCTTGCTAAACCTTTATATAGTTATTTTCTTGGCCGTGAAGGTTTGCTATTTTGCATAACTACATTCAGTGACTTTCTTCAAAAATGTTGAATTGAAATTTATGTTGAAATGTTGAATACGAGCGAGAGGGAGGTTTAACCTGTATAGTCGCTCTAACTAGCTGTACGAGAAAACAAACACTAGGTACTAGATTTTTTTTTAAAGAGATATATTTTAATTATATTTATTATGTTGAGGACATGGCGTAAAGGCATTGGAGGAGGCCTATGTCCAGCAGTGGGCTGCTGATGATGATATTTTAAAAACAGAACAAAAATCATCAACAATTATTAACTTAATGGCCTGTAACTACCGAAATTATCATTTCGGCAGTTCGAAGTTTTAGGGTACGTTAATTTAAAATGTAATGTTGGTGCTCGGCTTTTCAAAAGTTCCGACACTCTTAGTGGCCATTACGAAGATGTAGAAGAATGACTAATACAACAACAAAAAAAATACTAACATAGACTGTTTACCCGGTTCTCAAGAAAAGTTTAACCGTATGCAGAAGGATCTTGTATTTGTTATTAGAAACCAATTTGCTTAGCAGGATTCAACTGCTAAGTAATTTCCCCAACATATTTATCACTCTTCACAATAATTACACTAGCTGTTATGGTAATTAATGACAAATGTTCATTCGTTCTGGACACAAACTTACTAGCACAATGAAATCCAAGTGTGCATTATAATCGCTATCATGTCGCTTCTGCGTATCTCCTTTCGATGTTCGTACACTTTTATTGAATGAAATCCAAACAAAACACCTACAGAGAACTACACTGAAGATATACTACGATTACTGTATATAAATTGTATTCTCAATCTACTTTAATTTGATTGTGCAATTCTTTAATGATAACGATTTATTTCATGATTGGGTCCAATTTCCTTACCTGCTACAAATTATAATCGGCATTTTTTAAGACGTATTAAAGTATGAATTCAGCCTTTTGTTTCAGCAGTTTCATTCATTTGAACTACAACTTTAGAATGGAAGTAAGCTAACAACGATTTCTTACAACAAACAAAAAGAAGAAAATGTCGTTAGTTTTATATCCAATAATAACTTGAGCTGTCGTTCAAACGTGCGAAACCAAATTCAATGCCAAGTATAAGTCCAATACAAGGCATTGGCACACACAAGGCAGTAGCTTTGTTTGTCCTAATTCGTCTTGTAAAGTGTTGGCATGATTAAAAATTTACCAACATAATATAATAAATTATGAGGCTTAAGCTTTTATTTTTACAAATATCATGAAATATCTTGTTGACCTGTGTTTTACCAAACTGGCCTGTAAAATTATCTGAAAATGTATTCTTCATACCACTTCTATGTGAATGAGTTTTTTTTACTTATTTTGATTATGTTAAGTTAACGTTTTGTTATTAACAAGATTTAACAAGATATATGGTGCGCTCATTAGGGGAGGCCAATGTCCAGTAGTGGACTGCTATAGGTTGCAGACGATGATGAAGATCGTCCACACGATTCCACTGACTATTTTGCTAATAATATAAGTTGCTTCTGAGACACCTAAAATATCAGCTCCTGAATGTTATTTCACATGACTGAATAATATTAAGTTGAGTGATTGTAAACAGCATGTACTTGTGAACAGTCTAAGAATAAAGGTTATATTTTAGTCTGAGGGCCTTAAAAAATGGTGTTGAATATAAGCACTAATTCCTTTATTTGATGTGTGATCCATCTAATATCGTAAGAATCTATCCTTTTCAAATGGCGGATATTAACTTTCTTTATTCAGATCATAGTTTTATCTAGATGGATCAAATATTGAAAAACATACAATTTTTTTTTTCTCACACACACAGCATAAAACGTAACATATATACCTACTCAAGTTTAATGAGTATACAAAATTGTTATGTATGTACCCAACATTTTGTTGTAATTTTTAATTATTTTTATCCGTTTTCTAATTATCTTTATTTTTCATGTTGTTCAGATCTATCCAAAAACATTACGTAAAACAGAATCATTGTAAAAAATAAATAACAAGCTACCAACAAACCAATTAAAGTAAATAAATAAATGCGTGGTTGTTATTTATTTTGAAGGGCTGAAAGTGTATTTTATTTATAATGATACTCTTAGAAAACTGGCGTACTCGTAAGTAAACCAAACTGTCGTACCCTATGCAGTGCGGATAAGCTGGCTTTTTCAATTTACATAAAATATTTTTATTTCTAGATAGCCAGGGATGTAAGTATTGTTCAAACTCCAATAAGCAACAAAACTTATATTGTACCAATCTGGAGACAGTTTTCGGAATGTCTGGTGGTCTCTAATACAATTTGTACATCTCTCTTGTAAATCTCTTACCTTGCTCTGTTTTTAATTTTGTTTCTTATTTAAATATCACACTCTTTCAGTGTCCTACACATCAGTGAAGAAGGAATTTCCTCGTAGGGAACAAAGTTGTAATATAACTTGACTTGAATATGTGGTTTATTGTTTTACTTACTGTTTTTGGAAATATTGTGTAACTTGATTGGTCTGTCTTTTTTCATGTAACTTCATTGTGTAAATAGTTCAATACGCTATTTGATGTGTAATAATTTAAGTATCTCATTAGCTATGTGAAGTGAAGTATACATTTTCAGATGTTTTACGTTGTTAATGGTAACGGGTAAGATACAAGCGAGGTGCGAAGAAGTGGAATTGATACAAAGGCCCGTCTTATTTCATGTACTAACGCGTCGCACATCCTATTCTGATTGTTGCAGGGTCAGCATCCGAATATTGTGACTGTGCGCGAGATTGTTGTTGGCTCGAACATGGACAAGATTTTTATCGTGATGGACTACGTGGAACACGACCTCAAGAGCTTAATGGAAACCATGCGGGGGAAGAAACAAGTATTCCTTCCAGGTAAGATCGTCATACTGGGCATACTGGGGATCGCAGGGCACAGCCTTACGCAGGTGGTCAGGGAATTTAGTTTGGCCGATCAGGGCACAGCCTTACGCAGGTGGTCAGGGAATTTAGTTTGGCCGATGTTAGGCTTGCGCTATGCCGCAATCAGCGCCGCCAGAACCCCGTTTGGTAGTTAGCAGGGTATACCACGTGCCGGTGAGGTTGACTTGGATTCCGAAGATGCAGGTTGGGACCCCTTACGTCCCGTTAAGACCGTCGTTCAGCCTAATAATGAATGCCCCTCTAATGTATTTTATTTACCCTAGTGGACTGTAAGTTAGTGGAGGGGCGTTCAGTTTTAGATAAGACTGACTCCTACTTCTTTTCAAGGTACTTACTGTTTTCTCGGCTGCGTAATATCAGACAATTTTGTTTGCAGGTGAAGTGAAATGTTTGATGACTCAACTGCTGAAAGCGGTTCATCATCTACATGACAACTGGATATTGCATAGAGATCTGAAGACCAGTAATCTATTGTTGTCACACAAAGGGGTGTTGAAGGTAATTATAATTATTAATTTGCACTAATTTCTGCCGAATAGCCAATACTTAGCCAAAATCATGATCACCATCATGATCAAAATCACGAAATAATGAGTAGTTCCAGACTTTTCGGTGTGTTTTTGTAACAAACGTGTTGCATCAAACATCTTGTGTTTTTAGTATTTTCTAGACCTATTAATTAGAATAGATAAAACTAGGTCACGACCTAAAAATCGCTTATGGAGTTTTTGTTACGGTATGTGTTTATTGAATGAGACATTTTTACTTAACAAGTAGGACTTTAAAAAAAAAACCGACTTCAAATAAATCACTTCTTACTTCTTGCGCTAAAAAAATTTGAAAATCGTTTCACAATTGACCGATTTTCAAATTTTGCGTGATCATAGGGCGAAAATTACAAGTGGTGAGGTTTTTTGAGTTTTCCGGGAAAAGTACCAATCCCTCAGGAATAAAATTTATATGGGACCACCTGTCAATCTTTTAAACAAAAAAATAATTTTGAAAATCGGTCTACAATTGACGGAGTTATCAGTGAACATACAATGAAAAAAAAGGTTCCGACGAATTGAGAACCTCTTCCTTTTTGAAGTCGGTTAAAAATGGCTCCAAAGAATTCCAGCTTCAGAGATTAGCTCGATTACCCAATACCGTAGACACTCAATTCTTATTTTAACGAATTTCATTTCCTTTTTGCAGGTTGGTGATTTCGGCTTGGCTCGTGAATACGGTTCCCCCCTCCGTCAATACACGCCAATCGTTGTAACTCTGTGGTACCGTGCGCCCGAACTACTCCTATGCTGTAAGGAGTACTCGACTCACATCGACATGTGGAGCGTTGGATGTATATTCGCAGAATTTATCGCCATGAACCCCTTGTTCCCCGGAAAGTCGGAAGTTGATCAGTTGAACCGGATTTTCAAGGTTTGTTTTTATTATCGTCATACGCAGCCCTACTTCACCCACTGCTGGGTATAGCCCTCCCCTTGTGTGGGCTAACCTCCATGGTTCAGAGCTCTTCTCATCTAGTTTTTTATTAAAGTATAGTAGTATAGTTTTAACCATGAAAATTTTCACTTCCGTGGATATGACGCGTTTTCTACACTGGTTTCATAAAGAGAAAAAAAAAACAGTTTTATTTTTCAAAGTAAATTTATAAAAAAAAGAGCAAATATTATCTGGAATATATTTACTTATATATTTAAACGCATGTATGTATAGCTACTAAGCAATTCATTAGCTTTGACTTAAAGTTTGTGATCGATTTTCACTGTCTCTTCCATGGCCAGTGAAATTGAGAATTACCCTTATAATCATACAAATATTATAAAGGCGAAAGCTTATAAAAAAAAAAGTTGTGAAAAATGTGTTTCTCCTTCACACCTACTACTGAAGGAACTGAGCTGAAATCTTGCACATAGTTCTAGAACATGAATAACAGGTTACTTTTATCCAGGTACCATGCGAGCGACGCAGTGGGTGGTAGTTAGTGTTCTATATTTTTTGTTGACGTGAAGAAGAAGCTGGTATTTCAATTAACCGTTTGTCTCATCTCAGCATAATGCTGACTGTAGCGTATGTCCGCAAGTTCTGACAGAATCTAGGCATGCTTTAGATATTTTAGCAATATAAAAATCCAACCCAGAGTCCTTCAGTTCGGCTGGCTGGGGTCAGGTTAGCAGGGGAGCAATGCACAATACACACCAAAGCGGGACGTCAGTGCAGAACTTTTTCCATCCACCTCAAATTTGAAATAGCAGTAAAACAGTAAATGGATATACAAGTATGTCCCTATGTGTACAGGATCTAGGCACACCATCGGACGCAGTGTGGCCGGGCTACAGTGAGCTGCCTCCAGTTCAGAAGATGACGTTCGCGGATCACCCGACTGGTGGCTTGAAGCAGCGCATCGGATCCGACCTGCTCTCTGAGGCCGGACTGGCGCTACTCAATGGATTCCTGACATACAATCCTGCTAAACGACTGACTGCTGAAGCGGCGTTGGAACATGCCTATTTCAAGGTAATTTCATTTATTTATCAGCAATCAACTACTCCAAAACATGCCCTTTTTACCCGACTGAAGTCCTCTTCAGTCAGGTTATGTTTTTAAGGTGTATGTATGTTTGGTATATTATTTGTCGGTCGCTGTAGCCCAAACGGCTGGACGGATTTTGACTAATGAAGTGTCGTTGGATTCGTCTAAGAGTCTAGTGACGTAGGCTATATGAAACTTCAAAAATTCCAATATGGCGACTGTAAGAAGTCATTTTCAATTTACGGTGAACTAAAAAGTACTAAAATCTATGTCTATGCAGTCGGATTCTTTGTTTTTTTAAATAAATACTTGTTTAGTACATGTGTCAAATGTTTCAGCAACAACAATCCAGCTATTTATTCCACTGCTGTAAATAGGCCTTTTCTATAGGTGCCCATATTCCCCACGTTGGGCATGTGGGTTGAGGATCGCACGGCACGTCTTCTCGCACCAGCAACGCTGAAACGTCAAATTTAGCACGATTGTGCGAGTACTGCCAATTTGACAGTTCCCGCGATGTCTAACGTGTCAATAATCTCTATCCACAAGAGTCAGAACTAGCTGGTGGTGGGATTGCGTTAACGCAGCTTTTATTTCCAGGAGCTGCCAGTAGCGATAGACCCGGCTATGTTCCCGACTTGGCCTGCCAAGTCAGAAGGCAACCGTCGTACGACGCACAGCCCGCGGCCGCCGGCCGGGGGGGCTGCGTATGCGCAGTACTCTCGCGGTGACTCTGACGAGTCCGGTGGCTTTCAACTGCACCAGCGCTCGCTCAACGTGGCGCCAGGATTCTCGCTCAAGTTCTAGGGTAACATTGTGTCTTTACCTTGCGGGAACACAAAATGAAGAAAATTTCAACCTGACGTATCTGAGTAATGATAAAATTTTGCCCAAATGACAAAGCGTTATTTTGAATCTACGCTTTCTCATTGGCCAACATTTATGTCTACGATACAAAAACTTTTTCGCTAGTCTTCGTGATCGAGCCATAGAACACCTGTCTATAAATAAATATACGGACATCTCGCACGGTCAACTGATTCCAAACTAGGCAGCGCCTGCGTGTATTATGGGTACCATAGACTGATAAACATACATAGATAGATAAGCTTAAAACACCCAGATACAGAGCAAATATCCATGTTCACCACATAAAATGTTTGTCCTGGGCGGGGATCGTACCTACGACCTGCTGTTTAAAAGGCATAGGTATTACCAACTGAGCTATGAGGCCAGATAAAGAATAGGAAAACCTTAATGTATGAGAATTATCCAACAGATGTTCCCGCCAGGTAAAGACACACATTTATTAGTTTACTTTGTTGCGCAAATACAGGCAAGAGTCGTTTGCTTGTGTTGTGTCTGTTTTTATTATCTAAAGCTTTTAATTTTGCATTCAAATTGTCAGCATCCAGTTTATTTGAATTGTGTAATTATTAGGCCTGTGAGTATAAAGTTAAAGTTGTAAAGAAAAACTTGAATTTACATTTTGTATAATAAACTGCCACACATCATTGGTAAGGCCTACTATCCGAAAATAGACGTTACACAAAAATAATCTCGTACAACTAATGCTGGCTTGGACCAAATCTAAATTTACCTTATCTAAGCCATCTTTTTGTTAAATAAATAATTTCTTGTTTTCATAGAAAACATAACAACATGTCGCTTTATGTTAGTACATTATATTTATACCAATCCTAGCTGTTTTTCATGGGATAGCCCACAAAAGAGTAAACAAACCTACTTAACATCAGAAAGGGCAAACCTAACATCGAACACCATCCGAGCTAAGAGGATTCGTTCATACTTTTATAAAAGGACAATGCCGTCTGATGTATGGCGCTCGGTACCAAGACTAATCTCGGAAATCTCCATTAAATTTTTAGTGGATTCTGCTGTCTAAATAATTAAAAATAGGGGTTGTTGCCATAGTAACAGTTGTTGCAGTCTAATGGTGGCGTGCGGTGGAAACCAATTCAACAAAATATTTATTACTTTTGAGCTTGAAAAAACTATGATATATATTTCTGTAATGTCTATACATTCACCTCACCTATGTGAGGGAGAAGAAGAATCAATCCGGCCGGCGACAGCGGTTCTGATACCACGCATTGCACTTGTATTGGGTATCAGGTTTACTTTTCTGTGGGATAGCTATAGATCATTCAACATAAGTTTTTTTTTCAGAAATGTTTGTGCTTAAGCCACAGCAACGAAAACCTAACTTTTGGGACAGATATTAGTAATATAATGTGTATTAAGTAAAGTAGCGTAATTATGATAAAGTTTATATTTTTCATGTATTCGGTATTGAAAACGTTGGTGACTATAAAATAACTGCCGTTTTTGTGTAAAGAAAAATCTGTTTAGCATTCATGCCATAAAACTTCACTTCGTGTTAAACATTGAAGAGTTTTGAATCCTAAGTACTTACGAATTATATTAAATTAAGCAATAATCATAAAGTTCTTTCATCACGTATCTCATGGTACAATGTACTTTATCTAAAGATGTAAGAAATGTGATAGGGTTATAATTTATTTTTGTAATACATTTAACTTTAGTTATTATGTAACAATATAAATTAGATGTTGAGAATTCCGAAAACCTTTTGCACTCGTGTGATCTTCTATTCAATTGTCAAATTTAAGCTGGTAACTTGAAGTTTGAAGGTAATAATTTTTAGTATATATTTTGTGCATTCTCAGTTGTGTCGGTATATTTTTATGGCGTGCAAAACGGCATAAATAATTCTTCCTTCAACTGTAGTTTTTGGGCTCCAAAAAACTACGGAAACTTAAGACATGTCAATAAATAAGTTTTAATTACACTTGTTTAAAATTGTACCAATATGTAACGTTTATTATTAATCATAGTATAAATGTGAAAATGTAAAAAATATAGCTTCCATTAGTATATTTTAAAGTGTAAATACCTTCTATTTGTGGTTACATTATTGTATTTTAGTGGTGATCCTCAACCGGGAACTTTAGAATAGTTTTAAAATAAAATATGGTACAATAAAATGTTTTGACAACATTATAAACTTTTATTTACAACAACTCATAAAATAATTGCTCAGTTTAGCTTTACTTGCAAAATGGTTACTTTTTGCCTTTTTTTTTGATACTCTTGAGATAACTAAATCCAATGGAACAATTAGCGACCTGCTTCGTCCAAACCTTTAGGTAGCGCTAGGAGAGAGTTTATGAAATCTGCATTTCGTTTCCATGTCTTGTATCTGGTGTCGATCTGGTTCGTTTCAATAATAAGACGGTCTCCACTCACGTCGCTTCTGTACGAGTTCATTATTGACGATATGTGACGAATGTACTGAAACAACAAAACATGTTTTATTGGAATAAAGACTACGAGTGCTTTACATGAGTGAATATGAAAATGTACTACAAAATAAAGCTTTTTTTCTGCATTATGTGCCAAAGAGAGAACGTACTAAGCGCATCAGTATCTATTATCCTCATCGCCAGCACAAGGCTAACCTGGGCCGTCGATTCAATACAAAAGTTTGTTTACTACGATTATTTTAATTAAAGGCCCTCGGCTGGTCTAAAAACTCCGATACCCGAGTTGGCCACTATAGCTCATACGAAGTAGGAAGGAAGGGTGGAAATTATTTAATTATAATATTTCTGCCATCGATATACAACAATACTACCATAGACAGTCCAGAACTAGACATAGGCTTCTCTTCTAGGCCAGAGCCCCGTTTCTTATACAGCAGAGTGCATCCCGGGCAGGTGACGACACCCATGGGTTCGAGAGATGCATGTATACCAACCACCTATCGATGTGCCCAAAGTAAATGAAAACATCAATATTGTCTTTTCTTTTCCCATAGCGCATTAGTAACATTCTCTACTCATATTTATTTGTAGGTAACGTATCACTTATCTACGTTACTTAGTTGAGCCTCATTATTTTTACGTCAACTGATTACAAAAAATCCTTTGTGACAACCGATTCTAAATGAATAGATAAATAAAATAGGGGATTTGTTACGAAGCGCATGGGCAGTTTAACCCTGTGCTTTCATAATGTTAACCATTTAGGTTGTCATGAATAATAATGAACTCAACATGTAATTTTCTCACTTTTTACTTCCAGTATTCCTCTGAAGATATAATATTATAATCATAACATATTATGTATACTGGTAAAAAATAATATAGTACAGGAAGAGACAAAAGTAAATTGACAGTTAAAAAAAACAAACTATAGATATGTATCTAGTCTACTATAATTCTGTGAAGTTTAAACTTCTGGCTAAACCTTGTCTAATTTAAAGATAGACATTGAATTCATAAATAGGTACCTTGATTTAAAATACACTTCGCGTCTAAACACACTATGCCGAAAATTACGCGACGTAAGTTTCGCAGCTGATTTTAACAAGTTCGGCTGTATGCCATAACGCAACGTAATTTCAGCATAATGTGTCTCTGTAATTCAAATAGCATTGCAGGCGTAATCATACCGAACTTACGTCGCGTAATTTCGGCTATAGTGTGTTTAGTGTGAAATTACAGTGGCAGCGGGCGGGGCGGATGAGCGGGTGACGCGTCGAGCGGCAAACGCTCATTTCAATAGATGAACACAGTAGCAACGGAGCGTTTGAGCGGTTTGGACGTTTCTCTATGTTTCGTGTGCAATTAATATTTGCTTAAATTAAAATCTCCGCTTATTACTTGTATTTCTTCCCATAGTTTTTTAATTATTTGACGATTCGAATGATTTGAATCGCTACTATTCCACAAAGGTGGCCGAGCCAATACGGCACTTGTTAAATCTTCTGTCGACAACGGCATGACGTCTGAACAAACCGAGCGGAAAACGCAAACTGACTTGCGTCCACCCGTCCCGCCCGCGACACACGCTTCTCCCGCCGCGATACCCGCTCGCCCGCCCCGCCCGCACTTGGTGCACCTTGGTACACAAGTATGTGCTTGTCTTACACGCCAGCGGATTCCGCTACCCGCGCCGCTCCCACTGTAATTTCACACTTAGACACAAAACTGGGACGCAAATATGCAAGAGCAACCAAGAACAAGAATATAAGTATGAGTACTCCGTCAGGACACTATTGGATGGGTGACCGTTTAGTGATATTTATATCTGAGCGCTTCAGTGCTTGAGAAGGGACGTTAATATGTCGTCCCGGCTTTTCAGTCGTTAGCCATGTCGAAGTCCTTCGGGCAGCCTTAAAACTCCGACACCAGTTACAGTTAAAACTCCTTTTTAAGAGAGTTACAGTTGAAACACCTTTTTTAATGCACTTGTCTCGGAACCACAACCTACATGTGTATCAAAACTTACTTCTTCGTTGATCTCGTAAGGTATCATCTGTGGGACATGATTTCGTGGTACGGCATTCTCTGAATCGTCGTATGATGTTGTCTCTGAGACTACGAGAAAAATCAAAATCAGCTGTAGACTCCCTCGACGCATTGTTTACTTGCAGAATCTAAAAACCCTAAATGTAAAAATAAATTATTAGGTTTCTATTTTTTTTATAAGTAATCATACGCGGTCGGCTGACCTAGACGATCTGGTAATATACCTGCTGCTGACCCATTGTGGTAGGTTAGTTAAAGAAGTTAGTGGAAATCAAAATCGAGAAAAATGGGTAGCGGTCAAAGGGGAATAGTGTAGGCATTCAAGATCTATTTACTGAAAAAAAATGCGTCCGTATTTTAGTAAACATAAAACAGCTGCAGACCACACTTTTGTCTTCAAAAAATACTTACACTCACAGGTATATATTATATATTAGAAATACATAAGTTAACTTGCCGCGACGATACCCTAGTAGACAAAAAAATAAATTATAACTACCTAGTTCAAAATTGAAGATTCACAGTTCTGAGGGCTTACCACAGGTTTTGATGGTTTTCGAAAACTTTATAAGCTTCGGTATCTTTCCATACATTTTCGTAGTTCATGCACGTTTCCCAAGAGGCGCTGTACTGAAAATTTATGGAAAGATACCGAAACTTATAAAGTTTTCGTAAACTATAAAAACCTGTGGTAAGCCCTCTGGCCCAAATGCAATGGGTGTATAAAATTATAATAAACTTCCGGAAAAACTAAAAGACGAGGAAGCTGACAAAATTTTTGAACGACATCTAAAAGAAACGCTAATAAATAAATGTTATTATAGCTTAAAATATATTAAAGTGACTCGCTTAAACTTCCAGAAATTAACAATCAAGTTGTTAGATCTATAATTTCGATACCTACTTAAAAATATTACTGTTTAACGGGCTGACGCCTATTCCATATCATTGCTGTGCCTAAAATTTGGTTCATAGTGTTAAACTAATCACCAATGTTTTGTATCTAACTAACATTATGACTGCAATAAATAAATGAATATGAATGAAAGTGTTAACACTAAGGTGAACGTGGACAAAATCAACAATTATTTCATTGAGTGGTTTCTTATAACATGAACGTAAAATTTCTACATTCAAAGAAACTTCAAAAATAGTTTTTAACTAAACATTTGGTAGCTAATATTTTCATTGTTGAAAGCGGTACATAAATCTCGGCATCAATTTAATTCCTTGCTTGAGAATTATCTTCCCATTTCAGTTATTTCGTTATCTTCTGATACAAACAAGGTATTCAAACAAATAGAGAACCTCGTGATTAGAAAGTCACATGCAAAATTTATCTAATGTTATAGGTACCTCTAGTTCTCTACTAATTGTGTTCGAACAAAATGTTCTATTATGTGGCGGAAGAAAAATCTTAGGGGAATATACACTTTGATTCACTTACCAAACTTGTAAAAACTTTCACGAAACAGAAACGAAACTTCAGAAACGTTCATAAATCAACAAGACTTCCAAGAGTGCCTTCTGTTTAAGTAATGTTTTTCTTCAGAGACATAGGCGGCGCACTAATAATAACAAAATAGGAACTGTTACAACGAATTGCTGAAAAGTCGGCAAATTAGGGAAAAGTATGCTAAGCGAAAATTGGCCGTAATAAACTTATTGATACGCGGTCATCCTCCTTCGATTGCCATGAAAGAATGTGGCGGACATGCCGATTGACTAGAGCTTATGGAAACCATGGTGGGCGGCGGGCGGTTAGGGGGAAAAGTATTGTGGGGCATTCAATTTTGAAAGTCGGTCGAAGCTCTCATATAGCTGTAAAACTAATTTTTAATTATTAACACTGCGTTTTTTTTTCACATAGAAACGTCCACCTGTAAAAATGGATTCACCAAATTTGTGTTCGTACAAAAATTCGTGTAATGTAAATAGGTAGGTACTTACCAATACAATTTTAATACATCTGCGAAAAGGAAGAACCCGATCTCGTGTTTCCTGGAACTTCGTGAATCCTGGATTTCTGATATTCTTGCCTGACAGTGCTGGAGATTATCACACAGCATCGTTTAGCTACAAACTAATCATAGCTTGTGTTATGGGAACCACATGATTGATATATTACATTTTTTTTCGGAAATACATATATATCATATATTATAGAAAACACCTAGACCCGAAACAAACATCTGCAGAACATGCAAACATTTGTCCCGCGGCAGGAATCGAACCCGCAACCTTCTACGTCTCAGACTGACCTTCGCCCACTGCGCCCCAGAGATCGTTGAATATTTGCATCGTAGGAACAAACGTGACCCGTGGTCAACTAACCCACATTTCCTTAGCTTTTCTAACAATTATGCCCCCCTTCTTTTCGAGTAAGTACGTCTGTTCTCCTTGTCGGGTGAGCAGCCAGGCGGACTCCCGAGGCGACCCACAGTGCTATGCACGAGACAGCTTCACGACATACCCTGTTCAGCGTCATCGACCATCGTACTTGACAACTCATTCATTACGTCACTGTTTATTTTTATGGGAATCGCTATTTTTAAAATACTGAATTCTAATATAGAAAATCCGTAAGGGGTGCGTAGGTAAGATCCCTCGCAGACTGACTTTCCTGTCAGCCGATTGTTAGGTCTGGTTAGTTGTGATAGGTATATTTGGTTTTGCCCTAAGCTCTTATAAAAATTATATCTTTTACAAACACAAATATTTTTATTTTACAAGTAGGTACATGTTTTCTTGCTATCCTATATACATGGTAACCTTTTCTTAGAATATACCTAAGTGATGATTAGGTACAGCTTATAGGATCATAGTTTAGTTTATTAACTACTAGCTCATAGTAGCTCATCATAGTTTAGTTTATTCAGTACAGCGCCTCTAGGGAAACGTGCAAGAACTACGAAAATGTAAGGAAAGATACCGAAACTTAAAAAGTTTTCGAAAACTATCAAAACCTGTGGTAAGCCCTATGAAACAAATACTGTTGACGTTTGGGAGTAGATTTAACCCATTTTGGGATAACAGAGGAATTAAAACTCATCCTGTATTCATTCATCCATTCAGATGTAAATTTTGATTACATAAATCTGTAGCGCGCTTACTAAGCCTCAGAAAATAGAAAAACTAAAAACAATTCCGTTTAGTTAGTAACTTTAATATATTTACTTCTCGCTTTATCCGCATCACGTAAAACGTCTTCTAATTAAGTAGTATGCCATCAATTTGATCAGTTTTTGGATTTGGCTCGTGCGTGATACTATTATATTTTATGACTTTACCCTGCTTTATTCTATGTCTCATTTACCTTTATTTGCTAACCCAAGGTGTAAGTAGGTATCTATGGTAAAATAATTTCATCATACTATTGAAAACCAATGCACTCTTTGAAGGGTTTTTTTTAATACTACTTGAAGATGGAACAAGCACATGGCCCACCTGATGTTAAGTGGTAACCATTACCTATCACAAAGCAAAGGGTGCCCCAATATGAGTATGCTTGCCCGATAGTCCCGCGGATGGAGGACTCTTTCCACCTTATCCCAAAACGAGGACTAAATATAGTCTAGGTTAAAATCTCACATTTTGTTTACAAAATGCTAGATTCTAAAAATCTTTAGCCTTCGTTATGAAATAAGACAGCCTCAGACTAGAATGAATAGGTGTATTTTCTTCTAGACCTTCGTGCTCCTTCTTAGACTACAGTGTTACTTAACATCAGGTGAATTGGTGGTCAAACGAAAGAAATAAAAACTATTTTTAAAAAAGAAAGTAGTGTTAGTTACACGTTAGGAGTAGGGTAGGGTTTGATTGATTGCTTAATCCTCTTAGATATCCTTTTTGAATGATTCTTTAACTTCGATACCCTCTTTGAGACAGGACAACGTCTGTCGGGTCAGCTAGTATGTAAATATAAAAGCTCAATGACAGATATGAAAGTGAAAGAAATTGTTAAAGTAAGTAGATATATTTTTGTTGTAAATCTTAAGGGCTCCGTATACTATTTAGATACCATCGGGGCTCATATGAGTTTGAAACCAAGACGTCAACGTTGATATTTGTTGACGAACGGAAGACTTGGCCGTTCCACCATCGCTAACGTACTGCTCGACGCTGGCTTCCCATGAGAATATGGACTGAAGTTGTTCCTCTGTTCCGAATTCAGGGCTGTAAAAAACGTAAGTACCTAATTATACAGCTTACATATTGATACATATTGATTCAAATTTTCTTACCTTATTTGTGATTTAGTTTGAAAAATAAAAATTTTGAATAATGGACTTTAGTTTTAAGATTTATTTTTTTATGATTATGGAATGTCGCCATTACAGCGCCACCCTGTAGTTAGTATGTACTAAAAAGAAGGAAATCGGGTCGGTCAAAATTTCTCAATCTCGACTCGATGCAGCGCATATAATTTATTCATTAACATCATCAACCTATAGAAGTCCACTGCTGGACGTATGTCTCTCCCAAGATTCGCCACTCACTGGCCATAGAGCACGATCCTCGGCTCTGTTCTTCCACGGTTTGCCAGTTATTTTTTTTATTTTTATTTAATTAAGAAAACCAACAGTAGGTACCTACTTAAAACTTAAACTATTTTCTATAAATACAACTATTGACTACCTATTTATAAGCTTCCGCGTATCGAAAATAGGTAAGGTAAAAGGAAAGAGAAATTTTTGGTTAGACTTTTAGACCTAAGTGCACCGACAAACTAACGGTCGGTTAACCAGTTCGTTTTGAAGTTTTGAGCTATTATATTATCTGTCATCAACTACTTAATCGTCCGAATAGATAATTGATGATTTTAGAATTTATGTCGGTGCTCATAATGGGCCTTAGTTAACTTACACATAAAGTTTACCTATATGTTATAGTTTTTAAATAAATTAAATCATTCATAATGAAAAACGGGAAATTTTACGTACCGTTACATCGGTAAAGGCTCGTTTACCGACTCCGTTTCGACTCTTTCAGAGAACCTGTCCCGTCACCGTAGTAACGGAAAACGGTACGTGAAAGTTACACGTTAGTTCAATGAGTAAAATGAAATCATTGTAGCTTACCTGATAGCCACGTATTCGGTATGTGGTAAATTCTTCAGATCCACGTCAAGGGTTGAGGCACGGCGCAGCGCAGTGCCGACGAGGTGGTGAGCTCGTCGGAAAGGCACGCCTCTTCGCACTAGGGCGTGAGCCAGGTCTGTCGCCAGCATTCCTGGCTCTAACGCGGCTAGGGCTCTCTCGGTATTTACCTACGTAAAACAATTTTAAAGCTAAGGTATACCTTCCTTATTTTGTGGCTTACGTAGTCTTAGATTAACAACGGAAATTCAGGCTTTTAACATATATCAAAAAGCAAAGGTTAAAAAAAAAATACGCAAGTGCTCAAAATAATATTTTTAATAAGCGTAACTGGCGCTGGATGGCGTGTCCTTGAGTTGAGAAAATATTCCAGCTATTATCGCTGGTATTTAAAACTAAATTTCTTCACATGTAATTACTCGTATTTAGATTTAGATCTATTTATAAAATCATGTAAATGTAAGTCTACCATACTCATTTTCTAAATTAAGTAGAACTATTATAAAAACATAAGTGCCTAGATTCGTTTAGTAACGTTAGGTACATAATAAATCAATTTGTTTATATCACCTCACCTATAATAATTTTGCTAGTGCTTTAGCAGATGTGCTAGGAATATCCTATTGTTACAGATGTTATACTTTCTTATAAAAATGGGTTTTATGTATAAATGTACTCTACATAGGTAGTATAGTTTTGGCTTACCTCCATAGTCTTCAAAGTTCCTGCAGTAACTTTAAGACAGTCCAGCAATCTATCGTAAGATCTGAGCAGAAGCTCTTTATCCGACTGGAGATCCTTGTTGTATGTGCTTGGAAGTCCCTTTAAAATACAGCTGAACGCAAAAGAATCGCCAAGCAGTAACCCAGCTGCTCCTCGCACGAGTTCTAAACCATCTGGGTTTCTTTTTTGAGGCATCAAGCTGGATCCAGTAGAGAAATGGTCAGAAAATCGAACGAATCCGAATTCCTGCGTGCTGTAAATTATGAGGTCTTCGGCTAGTCTGCTAAGGTGAATGCCGCAAAGTGATGCCCAGTTGAGGAATTCCACTGAAGTTAAAAACAAAACCAACTAAAATTCCTACAGAAGTTAGGTACGGTGCAAACTGATGCAAAAATAAATCTGTCAATAAGGTAAACCAACCTTTGTCAGTATGTAGGCCTTACCAAAATGGTCCCTGGATGAGACAGCAAACATAGAATTCGGCGTGATATCTTTGAAACCCATATTCGCAGCAAGCCTGTATCTATCGATTGGTAAAGCGCAGCCGGCTATCGCACCGCTTCCGAGTGGACACCTCGACAGCCTACTTCTCTGCTCTTCTAGACGTGTGACATCGTCGTGCAGGCCCCATGCGTGGCTGTAAGAAGTAAGAGCAGAATCCACTATAAAACTTTCATATTTTCATGAGGCTTACACCGGGTGAGGTTGAATGTGGTATCCCGGAAGGGGACGAGGATCGTGCACAAGTTGTGAGCACACTTATAACTACGCAATTCCAAACTTTTCCTCCAAAAACTAAAAGTTTATCTTAGTGGTTTGTGGCAGTCCTAAAATAAAGGCAGAGCTACAATCATCCTCATCAGTAAGGCAAGGTAAAGTTGTACAGAATCAGCTGTTCCAGGGCGGCCTCATATGTTTTTGAGGAAAATTATGGTGTATGCACCTAACTTTTCATTTCACCAATGAAAATAAAAAAATGTGAATTTTGTTGACCTTTGGCAGTAGATTCAGGTAGGTAGGTTCTCCTATTCGGGATAATATATGAATTCGAATATTATAATAGGTACCTAAGTCAGTAAGCCAAGTCTATAGAATTTTTAAAACCGTACCGTACCTTATTCCTTCAATATATATGACTACTTTTGCAGCTGACTGTATTATAAGTAGGTTTGTCGCGGCCTGTATCATTTACGTGGAAGTCTGTATGAATAAAATAACTACCTACCTCAGAAGAAAGTGACTCCATCTGATTGGCTGTGCTCGCTGCAGGTGAGTGTATCCTGGAGCGATGATGTCTATTTCTTTGTCTGCTCGATCCAATAAAACCTGAAACAATAAATAACGCTCTCGTTCCCTACCACAAGTTTGTTCTATTTAGGTATGCTCTAAGGCTAAATAAATTGACTAATGCAAAGTTTTTCCATAACAGTTGCCTATCTCTATTATTTACAGGCGTGCCCCGCCTCTTAAAAGTAACAACCCAGCAGAGGTGAGCCAGACAGAGTCCAGCGAGACATTCGAAAAGTTTCCGAATCGAATCCGTAAATTTTTGTTCAACTGTATCTACTTATTTCTAAGTTCATTTAATCTGCTGATGGTGATTCTGAAGAAACACACACGATGGCTCATCACAACACAACACACCCCGTCACAATAATGATATTTGACTCAATTTGTTTTCGAACGTTTGAAAATACTCCTGCAGATGTCTTTTTAGTACAAACTAAGTTAATTCCATAGAGCAGGCAGGCTTTACCAACGCTCATTCCTAAAGATAGTCAATTGTTAGTGAAAGAAGACCTACCTTAATAGTTTCCCCAAGAGCAGCGCGCAGCTTCGGAAGAGCAGCAAGCATCCACAGCCTCGAGTCTGTAGCAGATTGGTCATTACGGCTGCGAGCAGTGTGTAACCTCAAGGCTGCTTCACCGGCATGATTGAAGAGCCGACGCTCTACCACGGAATGGATATCTTCTTCAGGGTCGGTTAAACGGCCGCGTTTAGAAATTTCAGATTCTATTTCTTGCTCTACCTAAACGAGATAGCTAGAATTTATAAATTTTTACTTAGAAACTGGTTCTATTTATTGCTCTACCTAAACGAGAAATCCAGAATTTAAATTTTAACCAAAAGGTAGGCACATAAGACTTCCTTCTCGTGGTCGAAATCGTAAAAATGTACATAGGTAGGTAGGTGGTGGTAGGGTCACCACTATAAACTGTTCACTCGCGTTTACGCGTTACAATAACCATGGATGGATCTTTGCCTCACCTTATCGAGACCTTCCTGTATTGCCTGGTGATCATCGCTACTCAAATGGCCGCTCCTATGGAGCTCTTGAGCCCACCCTCGGCTGCCATGAATGTCTTCATGGAAGAGGCGAGAGTCGATTGGCAGAGAGTCGTTGAGACGTCTCAGCACGGTCGACGGTTCCTCTTCGAAACACCCTCCCCATAGTTGATACCTGTCCTAAGAGGTTTTTAGTATCGGCTATCACTTGTTTGGCTCACGAAAAAAACAAAACACGTAGGGCATTTAAAACTTACTCTGGACATTTTATTTAGCGTGGAGACGAACAAACAAAGAACTCATCTGAGTCGAAGCTTATCTGAAACTAATGTAGTGTTGTGATGTGTAGAAAGATATCTATGTAGGTATTTACATAAAGTTATTTGTTCTGTTTCTCTAGGTACCTTTTCTGCTCTATCAACAAATATATTATCTTATACAGACTCGGTAATTATAATCACGAGGGTCAAGACAACACGTTACATTTACGAAACATTCTTCTTACACAGCCTCTAAATACATAGTGGAAATGTACTTATCTACCGTACCTACCTAATGCACTAGACACCGTTGATGAGTTTCTATGTTATCCTAGCATAACATAACAATTACTACCAAGACAGGTAAAAGGGACATAAATAAAAATACGCTCTAGCAAATTAAATTCATAATTTTATTTTTATAATAAATAAAAATCGAGAAAACGCTCTTTTTGAGAATTTTCTGTATATTAAATACATCATACAAAAGATGTCAATACAAACTAAATCACTTGGTGCAAAGGCAAGCCTGCCGGTTTGGGGTTCGCCCGAGCACGCGTCCGCTAGGCGAGGCTAGGGCGCCGGGCTCGTGCCCACAGGCTCGGAGCTAACTATGCAACAGGCGAGTGGAAACCGAGGATAGCCTCTTCATAACACTACCTTAACAAAACAACTAGACTTAAAGTTAACAAAGATACAAGTGTGCTTTCCTCGTGGAATGCATCTTTGCGGACATCTCTTTAGAATGAAAAATATAATGTATTTGATCATGATTTTAAAACAAAGTATATAGAGGTATGTAAAAAAGCGTATTACACTTCAAAAGTGAACAAAAAACGAGATAATTTAGTCTGATGAAATACATACAATAAATAAAATATAGTAAAATCGAAGTGTCTAACTAAAGTGCGAAATAATTTACTAAAAACTTTACATCTAAACGATACAGATAAATTGTATTGCAACACGAAAAAGGAGCTTTGGAACCATTGAGTAATTCGGGGCTTAAATTAAATTTAGCCGGTATAATCTCGAAAAATAAATCTAAATATTGTGATTTATCTTTGGTTTTGCGGAAATGTGAAGTAGGTGATAGTTCCATAACTCCCCGTAGGAAGCAGCCAGGACACGGATGCGTTACCCGCCTGCCTCCAACTGGACTGCGCTCCGAAGTGATTATTTCATAAGTACTTACTTAGGTTACAGATCTACTACGAAGCTGATACATCTTAAAAGCAAATAGAGAACTTGAACCAATCAAAAATTTAGAAGCCTAAAATTGAAAGTCTACTACTGGCAATAGGATATTTTAGGAGTTTGCATTAAATTTTAAAAGTAAGCCACTGCCGTCTTTAAGAACTATTTTATATTAAATAGAGCCGATATCGTAACTTAGTGACTAAAGTTACTACACTGAGGTTACTAAACGCGATACAAAACTAAATATTTTAGCTAATGAACGATTTTAAAGCTCAAAAGCAAACGTGAATGTGACGAGCACAAGGGCGAAGCATAAGGTGATATGAATGATAACCTACCCAACTAGTTAAGACTATTTATTCATACCAATGCAATATATGAATTCTAAATGAATTAGTTACCAGAGTCAAATATAACTTTTTTCAAATTAGTTGAAAATGATTTTCGTATTCTAGTTTGGAATATTAAAATCACCCACTAAAATCGTGTTGTGAATTCGTCTGGCGCAGGCCGTGCCTAGAGGCAGTGAACTTGCTAGTTCCAGCAAGTCGCCCAGGCACTCACGCATAGCAAACCACTCACGGCACTGGGATGGCCGGAGTCTAAATCAATTTTCAGCTCAACATTTTTAGTTACGAGTATCAATTTATCATCCATTTCACCTAGTGAATAATTACAGATACCTTTCGTTTCGTTATCTAAATAAATGCTCGTATGTCGGCATATCAACGCTTATCACATATAAAAATATATATTAAAAGAAGCTTACCTACTCTACACATAAAGATGCACACTGCTATGCATTTGCCACCACACGCAAAACATACTATAACAGGACCGTAACATTCTATTTTTTTTTTATATTTTTGAGGTTTTATTTGTGCGGCAGCATAATGCAAGTCTGCAAATAATTCACAGCATAATCTTAAAGGTAATGACATATTGCATCTTTGAAAGCCTTTGCTTCTTATCCCTAAGGAATGAAATGGAGGCGTAAGTACTTGGCCTCACGCATGTCTTGGTAACTGGCTCGGTATTTCTTTGTACTGAATTTCCACAATAAACCTCATTTCTCCATTTTCATTCCTGCGATAATCACAAATTACTAATTTCATAGAACATTTAATTTTGAACAAAATGCATGTGGTAAAAGAGTTAATACTTTAGTCATTTCATAAAAAATATGTTTATCTGATTTTTTTAAAATAGCAACATTAGTTTAAGTCTGCTCATTTAATATAATACTATTTCACGGGTACCGAACAACGAATTAACATTAAACTTGGCCTATTTAAGTAGCGGGAAGCTATTACTGTTCTTATCTCATGTGCACTTACAGTTTTTATGAAAGATAGCTCGAAAGATTAAGCCTAGTAAAACTACGATATTTTTCCATTTATTCTTGCTGCTTACATTAGGCTTTTCTTAAACACACAGTAACATAATGGGTATATTTTCAAAGAATGATTTCGCCGCCCGTGTTAGGTACATCTATGAATTCATTTAATTCGTTATGAAATCTCTTCAACTTTCATCTGTAAAAAAGAAAAAGAAAGTGAGATAAAACCCTCAAACTAGTCGTAATTAAGTTTAGAGGAAAAACAAATTATAACTTTAAATTATTGCATTGACCATTATTTAGATTATTTAAAATGGCTTTTATTTCCTAGTTTTCAAAATGGCGTGTTTGTCTGCTGAAAATATAAACATTTCTCCCGCAGCATCTCTAACGGCTAATTGTCCACTGCATTAGTCAGTTTGCTGAATATGTAAACATTTGTCCTGCGGCATCCTAGACGGCTAACTGTCGACCGCATTGGTGAGTTTGCTGAATATGCGAACATTTGTCCCGCGGTATCTGAGACGGCTAACTGTCCACCGCGTTGGTCAGTTTGCTGAACTATTAGCTATATTAACTTGAATATGCAAACATATCATAATCTACGGGAACAGCTTACCATCGGGAGGACCGTATGCCTGTTTTGCTAACTTAGTAGTATAAAAAAAAACAGCCTGACACGGTCAACAGTCCTCCGCGTTATGTAGGTATGTATCGACTTACCCCGCGCGCCGACAATAATGGATTTCCGCTTGATATCCTGGGCGGGTGCCGGCCTGACCACGCCGGGTGCTCCTGCGCCGACGAGATGACCGCCGCCAGCTCTTATTGGTTTAGCTGTAGTAAACAAGATAATTAGTATGTATGTTTTGTTAGTTAGTTGTTCTAGTTACCGACAACTTTAATGGAACTGACATCGTCGTTATTCGATGAGAGTTCCTGAAAAATTGAGAAAATATGTAACCTTTTCTTGAGTACTAAATATACCATACTACTACTAGTAGGTACTACTATTATATATCGATATTGTTAGTTTTATATACAAACTGTATAGTAACAAGGAAGTCACATTTGGTATATGCCCAATTTTGCAAACAGTTAACATTTCACGTGAAGATCGCAAGCTCATCGCAGCTTTTAAGAGAATGTAATTAAATAAAAAATTGACGATGCTCCAATGGGCACTCAACATAAAAATAACTTGAAGACGGAAAAATAAAAACCAAATTCAAGATAAAATAATAATTAAGGCACCATCACCACCATGTTGTGTTCTAGTGGCGTCATAATGTATAAGTGACGTCCTTTAAAAAATATTTATAAAAAGTATTTCTAAGCACTCACCAATTTGTGCCTGTGGGCCTCGTCGGGCAAGATTCTTTGCGCGTACCGCTTCCTTGATTCTATCGACTTCGAATTGATACCTCTTGCGATCGCGCATAGCGCCATCCTTCGCTTCCTGTAACGTTAAATAGTTATACTGAAAAGGCTTGTTTAGTTAAAATCGAGTACACAACTAAAGGTGCTAAATCAGCTAAACAGATACCGGTGGAAGGATGAAGTCGAGAAAGACCTCAACTTTCCCCAAGTGCCGGATTGGAGATTAAGAGGTATGTAAGTAAGTAAATCAGTAGTTTTTACATTTTCCTAGATTTGAAAGATGCAGGTTCAGTGAAATTACGGCTTGTCACTGATGTGACTGTGTCTAGAGTTGATGGACGCAAGCAGAGCACGTAGGGCATGTTCCAAACATGCACGACCTTTGATGCAAAGCTTTGGTAAAATGGTTACCACTTAACATTAGGTGGGCCATGTAATTGTTCCATTTTAAAATGTTATACAAAACATACATACATACACGACTGCTAAACATTAGCCTTCCTTTCGACTTTGCCTAAATAACATCCTTATAATAAACACCTGTGAACGAAGGTTCTAAGATTACCTTGAGGGCGGTCTCTAGTGCCTTGACACGCTCCATAGTGGCCCGGAGACGCTTCTCTAGCTTGGGCACTTCACAGCGCAGGTCCGCGTTGTCGCGAACCAACTGCTTGTGAACCTTCGTCAGCTGTTCGAGATTGTTCTCCAGGAACGAGATCTTTTGTTTCTGGGCGAGGGATCCGCCCTCCTCTTCGGCGCCTTCTTCAGAGTTGTTCGATTTCTTTATCCTTGCCTGTGTGAAAGAAATATTAAAAATATACAATTACATTTTAAATATTTTATAAACTGTGAAAATAAAAAAATGAACGGATATTTAAGGAATATAAGTAAGTTTTACTTTAATGTTAGCTTTGTTCTTAGAAGTATCATCATACTATTTATATAAATCAAAGAATGATTGCTGTAAGAGAGCATTCAAAATAAAATGGGTCATACGGATGGTCATGGGACAGAATAAATTATTATGGTACTGATGTCTTACCTGCAAGTCTTGCACGAAAAGTTTGCGCAAATTGTGCAATGTCTGTAGCTCCTTGGCGACGGTATCTTCCAAACCCTTGAGATCCGCGCGGGCTTGCTCACGCCGCTCCACGCTTTGACTGCACAAAAATAGATACAATTCAGTTTAGGGAATAACTGTAGCCAACAAATTAACAATGACTTTACAGGATTACCTGTGAACACAGGAGATCTATCTATCGCCCAGCACGCACCCATCCATATACATCGCCGCTCCAGAATTTAGGCCAAATCGTATCAGGTAATTGCCAACCCTCGGCATAATGAATATGAATGGGATACGTGCGGAATAAAATGACAACTCAAAAATAAAAAGCGGAAGGCAATACCTTTCACTACAACTACTTTATACTTACATCAAAAATACATATACAACATACAACGATTTGTCGCTTCGTTTTGGAGCAATTTAATCTAGAGGAGTTAAAAGTAAAGTAAACATACGGGAAATGTTTTTTCATAGATTAAATTGCAAAAACGAGGGCAGGCCGCAATGTCTAAGTTTCGTGCAAATATTTATTTGTTTACTGCAAATACATATTATTTTAGTAAATCTAGTATTTGCACGACCTCAAACATCTGGAGGCGACATCACTCTTCGGCATAACGAGTGCATTCGACTAGAGGAAGTGACATGGACACTAGGAATAGAGAATGCGATAAAATGCAGTTTTTGTAGTGTGATCACATGGAATGACATTATCAACATGCAAATGCAGGCATACAGTATTTGAAATTAGTAAATGCAATCATTGGAATGGATATAAAAAGGAGATCCCTTACAAAGTTTTCAAAATGTTTAGTTTGATATCACTAAATGGTTCCATTACACCTATCTTATTAGTCCCTAAACTTACAGAGTAACAATACTAAACTATCACTTATGAACCTTATTTTTATAGTTCCACTAACCCGAGCAAATGAGTACACCGAAATGTCGATATCATTCTGACAAATGAGTTTTAAATCTAGTAAGTATAAAAAAATATTTCGAGAAAAATATTTCCAATGACTCTCTATACATTTATGTTTATTTACAGACGTAATTATCTACAGAAAGAATTCAACAAGGTATACATCAAAGAACTTCTGCTACACTATGTTTTAACTTTGTGCCAGATTTTCACAAAAGTTTCAGTTTCAAATACGATAGAACGTATTCATATAAAAGTAGGTTTGGTAACTAGAACAATGAACTGAATAGATTAGTTTCTTCGTTTCTTATCCTTATTATGTTTAGGCATTATTAGACTTTACAACTAAATAACAAGGCAGTGAAAGATAAAAACAATTTCGAAATGCACCGAGGAATTTCAATTCTAAATTTAACAGCGTTAAAACACGCAATATGATCGCTATCGAGGATCGACGTACAAGATATCACGACGAAATCGCCAACGTATGAACGTAAATCGATCACTGTTTTATTCCTTACATACTCAGGGTTCAAAGTATGATCTAAGAACATAACATGCAATAGCTAAACTACTATTCCATAAAGGAAATTAATGTTTCTATCATCCAAATTAACTAGGTCGTTAATTAAATATTACTTAGCTAGCTGCAATAAATGCTTGTTAGACTAGAATCACAACTTATCAAAGCAAAGGCATAATAAATGCATAAATTAAATGGGCCCTAATATGATTTAAAAAAAACTATGAACCACTAGCTTACATTGCTTTGTAGAATAAAAGGATTTGTACTAGTATTATTGCTAAATAAAAGCAATATAAACCAGTGGTATGTTATTGCAAGCATTAGGGTCACATTGTTACATAATTCATGGATATCTCCACACCCTGATATCGGGAATATGGTCAAGTTTGATCAATAAATTGAAAAGGCACTGCAAATAATATTGTCCAGTGTGCGAGAGATCCATGTCGTATCACAGAACATAGTCAAAGCTAAACCAAAACGACAATTTGCGGGTAACGATGGGTGAGTAGGATCATCGTGACCGATATAAGTAGATGTAACTGGAGGGGATGGATGTTGCAGGTATGGCGGGGGGCGGGGGATTTGGGGATTGCCGAGAGCGACTTTTCCTCTGTGGCCGCGGCCTTTTCATAGCCGAATCCATATCCGAACCCTAGTTTACTTTTGGGGGATATGATGTAATCTTTATAGTCTGGATCATCTTTGAGCAGCAAGTGTTTATTGGCCGACTCTTTCTCGGCCTTGTCTAGGTGACGGCGGGGCGAGCGAGACACTAACATGAGCTCCTTCAGTTTGGCTGATTTGTCCGCTTCCTCTCGCTTCAATTTCTCGTAGTCGTCTTGGAGCTGTTGGCGGGCCAGCGTCAGCTCCTGGTATGTACTGTGAACAAAAACAATGAGTTTTATTTAGGCATTTCATCAAAACACGTAAGGTATTTTAAGTTTATAGAAAACGAAACCAATTATTGGCAAAGATTTGGCTTAGGATTTGTCATGCTCGGATAAATGTGTGAGCTGATAGTAGTAAATAATTTGGCACTAGAGAGAAGTAGGGCAAGTGGTTATTTATGTAGTACAGTAAAAAACTAATGAACTCTCGTCCATTGAACTTGGGGGAGATACTCGAAATCCTCAAGTTCACTATAACAAATAAATACTAGATATCTTTTACTATTATACAAATTGAAGATATCTTTATAGATGATGAGGGAAAATGTTGGATCGAACTGTGGGTCAGACGCATGGCCAACGTTAACATCGCTTGCCTTTCAATGAAAACGTCCTTATCATGTGTACCAATGCCAGCTTTATATCCTCCCTTATATAAATAAATAATGCTAGACATTATACAGCATCATCTAAGCAGAGCATGTGTTATGTAAACCACAAACACTATTTTGTTGTAAATATGTTTTACATACAAAGGAAACGCCGACTTGAGACATGTATTTGCAGTTCAAATACATATTTATCTCGCAGCGGGAATCGAACCCGCCACCTTATGCGTCTTAGTCCGGCCTTTGCCAACTTCGTCACATTACACTATAGTCAAAAAAGAACCCGCCACGTTTTGCGTCTCAGGCAGGTCTTCGCCGAATGCATTACAAAGGTCGTCAGAAAAAGCTGAAAAGGCATACGAATCAGTACTAACTCCTTGAGTTCCTGGTGCTGTCTCTGCAGAGCAGCGAGTTCGTCTCTAAGCGCGGAGAGTTGCGTGGCGTGTGCGGATCGCAGCTGTTCCAGCTGAGCCTCCAGCGCGCCGCGCACTTGCGTGTCGGCGCGCTCCTCTGCTGCCGCCTGTTGCACGCGCTCAGCCGCCTGCGAAACAAACAAGCAACCATGCACATAAAATCTTAGATAAGATCCTTAGCACTGGTATCCAAGGGGGTGACGCTTGGACTGCAGTGGATCCCATCGGCATCCCAGTGGCAATGAGATGGCTGACACTCTCGCCCGAGAAGCAATATCGCATGAAACTGAAGTAGTTATTATACCTGAAAATTCTGATATCCTATTTAAGTACAAAATTAATCTAAGATCGAAGTGGAAAGAATATTTCGATGTTGCTTCACGGGCGAAAGGAATCTGGAACAGAACCATCGAAAGTGAGCCTCCTCATGTGCCTTGGTTCGAAAACACTACATTATAACGAAAATTCATCGTAACAGCCCATAGACTGCGGCTCTGGACAAAACCAAGTACACTGTACAACACTCACAACATCTGTTTGTCCCTATGAAGTTACTATGAACTACTATATACTGGTTCTGGTATTTGCCAGTTTAATCGTCTGCCTATTGGTTGGTAAGGGGACGTTAAACATTGCATAGATTTGATTGGGTTCTGTCCCAATTAAGTAGGTTGCAAGTAGCGACGTAGTTCCTATTTTTGGGGTCGGTTTGTACTATGATTGGTTGAATTGTTTGCTATGCCTAACTTCAAAGGGAGGAAGATCCGTTGAGAGTACTATAGGGCCTATACGTGCGTATAATCGAGAAAGAAAGATGAATAGATTTATTTATTTAAACAATGAATCACAGATTTATACAGTTAAACTATAGGCTAATTAAATCAATTTGAATCCACGTTTTGTAAACAGATCGCAATAAAAGACAGAACTCTTGATTGTATGACATTGGGTATAGGGCGCAGCTATTCTGTACATAGCTCAGAATAGTAATATCAATAGGCAGGTCAGAAAACTATTGCAGAATTAATTTCCTTTAATCGCGATCATGAACTAGACGACTTCAAACCCAAGAAAAGGATGATATTTTTGCAAATAATTTAAAGGAAATGTTACTAAATAAAATGTACTATTCTCTGGACGAATTTATAAATGATCCAATAACAATAATGACCAGTGATCGGAATTAGGTGAGCTAATTTACCTAAAGTTCAAAGAATAGAGTCAAAAAAAATGGAGACTTCCTTACCATTAACATTTTTTTCCGGGAAATCTTTCCCGGAAATTGGGAATTTGTTCCAAGTTTTAGGATATCAGTTAAGTACATTTAATATTAATGTTATTCATACAGAAAACTAACTGAATTAATTTTCCTTTTTAACAAACTTCAATAAGATTTATTTTGTTATTAACTCAGGTAAAAAACTGGATTCGCCTATGTTTTCGTTTCCCAGAATAGCCAAATCATGCTGTCCCTTTAAGTGTTTGTAGCAATACACAGCAAACCAGTGATAAACAACAACAACAAACGCTAAGAAAGGGACAGCATGCTTTGGCTATTCTGGGAAACGAATCATTGTTTAAGTAAACAATGACAAAAGGGTTGAAGGGTGAGGGTGTTTTGCATCCAAACGGCGTCATAACTTGTATGCGTGCGTGCATCACTTCTGTAGTTACCTCGGCAGCGTGTGTATCTTAGACTCGTGAATATTTTATTAACCTGTTTTCGTATCGATTATTGGATCTGCTTCACATAACTACCTTGGCTTGAATTTACGGACTGCGATTTATTGCAACCATATCACTACTTGTACCTATCTACCTTGGCTTGAATTTACGGACTACGATTTACTGCAACCAGAAATTTACTGCGCTTTACGGCAATCAAATTACTTGGTAAGTCTTTGATTTGTACTACACTTTTAAAACATTCTAAATATTAGACTGCTTTTGATAAATTTACCAAATTCAAACAATTTTATGCAACTATTTATTTATGGAATTTTATTCAGTGTTTTATATTTGAGTTCGTGCACAAATGTTGGAGCTACTGGCAATTCTATCATCAAACTATATTTTACGCGAAGACGTCCCTGGAAAAGTGTAGAAACTATATATTTGTCTCATTGTTTTCAGTAATTTTTCTGCCTCAACGCAACTAGCAAATAAATGGCGACCAAACCTACCGACGGGATTGTACAGTCGTGGATTAGAGATCACCCCGAATTGTACCACGACCCCGCTAGCAACACGATATTTTGTTCTAAATGTGAGAATTCTATTGTATGCAAAAAAAGCAATATACAGAGGCATATTGACGGACCAAAACATCAAGGTACTGCTAGGCAAGTGAACGAAGAATTTTATTTAGATTTAATACAATTTCTTATATTGTGTAACATACCCTGGTCACGAGTAAATCGACCAGAGTTTAAAACTTTTTTAATGAAATATATGTGTTGTAAATGTACAAATGTTAAAAGGATTCCCGATGAATCGTTATTGAGAAAGGTTTATTTAGACGTAGTTTTTAAAAAAAAAATTGCATTAATCCATGACCATGTTCTTAATCAGAAACTTTGGATATCTCTAGATGAAACTACCGACTATTTAGGTCGTTATATTGTAAATTTTCTTGTAAAACCTTTAAATCTCGCAACAAACAAACCATTTTTAATAGCTTGCAAAATGTTAGAAAAAGTAAATGGAGAGACAATAGCTCATTTTGTGATTGGATGCCTAGAAAATATGTGGGGAGACTCGTATGAAGACAAAGTAGGAGATGTTTTAGTTTTATGTTCTGATAGCGTAGCATATATGTTAAAAGCAGGAAGAATGTTAAAGAACTCCTTGCCAAATATGATACATGTTACCTGTTTAGCACACGCTCTTAACCGCGTTGCAGAAAAAATACGGACACAATATGCGGATGTGGATACTTTAATTTCAAATGTAAAAAAAATATTTTTAAAGGCTCCTAATAGAGTAAAATTGTTAAGGGAAAAATTTCCGAGCCTGCCATTGCCACCTGAACCTGTCATAACAAGGTGGGGTACATGGCTAGAAGCAGCTTCGTATTATGCTGAATATTACGAAGAAATAAAAACTATTGTAAGACTTCTAAGAAGTTCTGATTCTTTGTCTATCAGGCATGCTAAAACTGTCCTAGGAAAAGAAAGTTTAAAAACTGATTTAGATTACATTGACGAATATTTTAAAATAATTCAAATTTCATTAAAAAAATTGCAAAAGTCTAACTTATTGTTGACGGAATCTTTCCATATTTTTGATGAAGCAAGAATTGTTCTAAGCTGGTGTTCTTCTGAACCAGTAAAACAAAAATTAGAAAACGTTATGGACAGAAATCCCGATCTAGATGCATTAAGAGACATTTGTGAAAATATAGATAAAGGATTAGATAATGAAAATGAATTATTGTCATTCTATAAATATGTACCTGTAACTTCAGTTGATGTTGAAAGGTCCTTCTCTACGTATAAATGGATTTTAAGTACAAAAAGAAATCGTTTGAAAATAGATAATATGGAAAAACTCCTAATGATTTTCTTTAATTCTCCGGACGAAGATATTTCTTTATACTCCGTCCATGATGAAAACGTTAGCGATTCAGATTAAGGGACAAATTCAACATCAATGGAAATAATGTTTAGAGTTCCGACTGTGTATCTTAGGTAGGACTGGTTACTTTCTTAATTATTGATTTTGAGTTCCATTATCTGTACAAAATGAATAAATGGTACAAAAACTATAAAATGGCTTTTTTATTCCCTTGCTTAAATAAATGTTTTTATTACTATAGCTATTTACTAAAGCTGGTTTATAAATCACATTAGCTTCCGCGCTTACTTACATCGTTCATTTTATTTGTTGAAAACAATAAAAATCGTGCTTACCGTTTTTTACAACAATCGAATTCGTTTCCTCTTCTTGTTATCAATAATAAGAAGAGGAAATTAATTCGATTGTTATTTTACTGTATTAATTTTAGATGGACCTAAGTAATTTCTCGAAACCCGGGAAAATTTTCCCGGAAAAATATTTAGTCGCAAGGCGTCTCCACTTAGTCTCTGTTATTTTTCGAACTTTAGGTATTTTAGCTCACCTAATTCCGATCACTGATAATGACAATCAGTAATCAATAGTCTTAAGTATTTAAAATATTGGTCTGCTCCTACTTGGTGTGAGGATACTAACTGGGTACATATTATGTAGGTATTGATTCTTAACCTAGTCTTAACATCTGACTGAATTTTAATGTACCTAAATATGTAATATGATTGCAATAAACATTGAATACTGAATACTGACACACATAGGAAGACCCCACCAGATAGATCGACGATATCGTGGATATCACCACACCAGCCTATATCAGTCCACTGCTGGACATAGGCCTCCCCTAATAAAGGGGGATATGCCCATAATCCCCACGCTGGGCATGCGGGTTGGGGATCGCAGGGCACAGCTTCTCGCACCATCGACGCTGCTGCCCGTCGGTGGCCAGGGGATTTAGTTGTGCCGATGTCGGCTGCGCTATGCCGCAATCAGCCGGCCGCCAGAGCCCCGTTAGTTAGTTAGCAGGGTGCACCACGTGCAGGTGAGGTTGGCTTGGGTTCCGACGATGGGAGTTGAACCCCGTACACCCTCGTGGATATCGTTGGCGAAGAACTATGTTCAGCTGTTCCATATTGACGACTAATTGACATGTTGAATAAATACTTGCTCTATATACTCTATAACATACCTGCAAACGAGCACACTCCTCGCGCAGAGCGTCAGCCGCCTCCTCCAGCTGTCGTTTCTTGTTCTCAGCTTCGCGCATCGACTCGGCGAGGGAAGCGCATCGCGCCTCGTGCTGAGAAATCAGCAGTCGGCACTCGCCCAGCGAGCGTTCGTACTCCTCAATCTAGAAGAGATGTATACGTTAGTTCTCTGGATAATGTTAATAGCACAAACCTTGGCCCTGGCAGTTCCAGCAGATTATGAACCCCACCATTTTCTCTCAGGAAGAGAGGAAAGAGTTAGATGCAAGATGAATGGACAGTAGCATTCACCTGACCAACAACTATTACTGCGCGATCACCAACATGCCTGTTAAGCGTAATAAATCTCCCAAATGCGGTTCCATATACACTTGAATTTCGGCTGAAGAAGATTAATTAAATTACACACCAAGTGGTTGCCAATGTCATTTCTATATGATGGTACTGATTACATTTTCTAAAGTGATCTAAAGTTCCTTTAGTTTAAAATATAAAAAGTGAAATTGTTCATCATTTTCTTAAATGATTTATAGTTCCTTCAGTTTAAATGGTTGAGTCGAATTTTTTTAGACAGGTTTACCTTCTGATTGGCGTCAATATTAGCAGACTCGAGCGAGTGACAACGTTGAACAATGTTCTTCACTTCGCTCTTCATCTTACTGATGTGAAGGCGCGCCACAGTGAATTCCTCTTCTAGCTTGCCCACTGTGTCCACATTAAGTTTGAAGTCAAGTTCTGTACCGCCGACAGCGGCACCGATCTCTGCCAAGTCACGCAGCAAGTTGCTAAGCAGTTCGGCGATGCGTTTACGTTGATGTGCGGAGAGGTCACGTAGCTGTTGTAATTCAGCTGTGGCGGTCGTCAATGCGCTCTGTATGAAAAGATAGTTTAGTCAGATCTCATTCATAGCAAAAGTTAAATATCACTGTGCAGCTATCGAGTATGAGTAGGGAAGGCCTTAAGTTTCGTTATTCGTGACCTATATAACCATAGCTTTACCTTAATTCACTATTATTCTAAGGACATAGTGAATAAAGGTCATGGCGATGATCATTGTGTACATAATTAATGAGTTCGATTTTTTCGGTGCAAACAAAGTGATGCATAACCATACTACAAACGTAATTTCTGTGTAGGCATGCATAGTCTACACTAAAAATATGAAGAGGAAAAGTGTGTATATTTGTAGTGAACTGTTAATTTATTGTGATGCCCATGTTCATTGCAAATAAATAATAATGAATTATGATCCTTTCACAGACAGAAATCTAAACTATCTCTGAATTGTTTTAAGAACAATAAATTTGTTTTAAGAACAATACATTTGTTTTAGGAACAATAACAGTTATTGTGTACTTGTCCTAGGTTTAAAACTAGGTAAAAGTGTTAGGTAAATATGATACCAACAGCGTCATCAGCTGCGTTTTATTTCCATTATAATTCATAATAATAAAATCACCTGTTTTGTCTGTAATTCTTCAGACAGCTGGTCGCACTCGCGGCTCTTGCTGTCGACCTCTTGCGACTTCTGGTCGTAGTTGACTGCGAGTTCCTCCAAAGCTTGCAGCACCTCCTTCACTTCCTCCTTAGCAGCTTCATTCTCTTGCTGAATGCGGTTCATGTCACCCTGTAGGCTCTCGTAGTCGCGCCTAAACGAAAGGTAAGGGTCTTATTCAAATGTCACTTTAAAATGATAATAACTTTATCATTTTTAGTTAATCTAACTCTGTTATTCCAACGTCAATAAATAAAACAAGTCGCGGGCGGAAGCTACTTATAAATAAATGTGTTACTGTTCTTTAAGAAGCTTATAGTCGCTGCAGGCGTTGTCGACGATCTATTGAAATAGTAAGTCATGAAATCTTTTCATCCAAAACATTAACCTTAAATCATATTGTAAGAAAACTTAAGCACTTGGTATTGTGCTACGTCAACTGAGCGATGGATGCGCCATTAACTTCAGAGTTTTAGTTACACGACGTAGATGTTTACGTAAACATAACGCACAAGAAAATATTAATAGTAGGTACTTTAAAATATATGAATGTTAATAAAAATCACAGTAGATAAAAATACTGATAGGTTGATTGATAGTTGATAAAATGCACTGATATTTTTATATTGGATCACACATTACAATGTCAAAAAAGCGAATTCATAATTGAATTTAATTGCAACATGTCGAAAGGCATTGCAGACCTATCTATGTGGAATTCAGCAATTCTTCTACACATTGTTGATGATGTAATGAATCAACAAAACTCACCTTGTGCAAGCAATGAGCTCTTCCTGTTCCATCATCTGCTCCTTGAGTTTCTCAACGAGTTGCGAATGTTGGTTGATCTCTTCGTCCTTGTCATCAAGTTGTTGGTAGAGAGCTTCAAGCTTGCCTTGCATGGCCGCATCTTCGACCGCACTCGATACCGCGACCGGTACTGGAGGCTAGAGTAGAAATTAACCTTTTCATCCCCCAATCTCGAAAAGAGTATTTTTGCTCTTCGATATCTGAGTGCAAAAGCCGTTTTTATCCGCTAGAGGATAAAGTTAATTGAATTTAGAAAACGTGTGCACTAAGTTTGTGAAAATTAAACTTTTACTTCCATGGTGCCCATTTATCATATAACCTTTTTAATTTGTTAAAAACTCAAGACTCAGAACCTTTGTTGTAAATGTTTTTTTTTGCATTTAGTCATTTCCTCGCTGAAGTGGGGTGAAAAGTTACGTGTTGCACTCGTGTGCAAAGATTTTTCACCTCGTGCTCTTTTGATTCCCTCACTAACGGTCAGGATTCTAATTTTTTAATCAACTTTAGAATCCTTCGATTGCTCGGTCATCAAAATTGAGCACACAGTTAAGCAACTTTACACTCTTGTATAACAAATAACTATTAAATTTGTTTAATGAGATCCCAAAAATTGATGACATTGTTATTGAAAGAATGTCCTCCTAAGGAAAGTATAATCGAGAAAAGGATTAACGGCAGTGCGCTTTCGTGACTCCTGAAAATAAATCAGAGTCAATCATCTTCTGTCTTATCTCTTCTATGTACAGTACACATTTAGCTATCCTTCTCATTATAACTTCTCTGTAATAGGTTTGCTGTAAGAATTTTTTTTCAAGGTTGAGCTCGCCTTTATAAATAGCTTATATATTTTTTGTTTTTTTCTGTGTTCAATAAATAATTAAGGAATCTTATAAATCAAAGACAGAACCATGCTTGTTTTGTCTCGCCGATAAATGGAATGCGTGATTATTCAAATGTGTGTCGAAACTACTATCGCACAAGGTCGAAGAATACGCAAGGTAATAAATGTTACACTTTTATAGCTACTTACCGCCGCTGGTGGTTTCTCCTCGATGAAGGAAGTGATAGGAGTAACAGCTTCAATTTCTTGTAGGTTGACTTGTTCCTCGATACGCACGGTCTCACCGGAGCGCCAACGGTTGAGTTCAGCCTCCAGTTTCTCGACCTACCAAAAAAGTATACTCTGAACCTGCATAAAAACGGTATGATAAAGGCAGCATGCCGTTTATATGTCTACTCTACGATAGAGAAGACAACGTATTTTTCATTGTGGGTCTCCCTGCATACCAAACCTGTCTATTTTTTCCCCAAACGTTTATTCTTAACCATTATTTTTATCCATCTTTAAAACATTCAAAATATTGCTACAACTACATCAAAAAAAAAATCTACAGGGAAAACTTATACATACATTGACGCCGTAGACAAATGATTTGACGCCGACGGAAGAATAGTCTTCCGTCAACAAAATTTGACTGGCCTCATAGCTCAGTTGGTAGTAACTCTCCCTTCTGAGCTGCAGGTCGCGGGTTCGATTCCCGCCCAGGACAAAAATTTGTGTGATGAACATGAATGTTTGTTTTGTGTCTGGGTGTTTTAATATCTATGTATGTTTATTATTCTCTGGTACCCATAGTACAGGCTCTGACTAGTTTGGGATCAGTTGACTGTGTGTGAGATGTCCCATATATTTAAAATTTTATAAAAAATCTTGTCTACGGTTATCGTCCTGTGTAGTGTACTGTGCTAAGCCGGCTGATAGAGTCCATGGCTTGCTGTGGACTATTATAAACCTTCTCCCTTCCTGTCGAATCAAAAGTATGAATATTCGTGCTAGAATCAGTCTTAGCTGTAGCGTCATCCATGTCGCATTGTATTAGAAATACCTATGAACTCTGTGTTGATTTGGCTCATACGAATTTACAGCAATCAAGCCTGTAGCTACTTTCAAACAACTACAAAGATTACAAACGAGTACACCTATAAGAGAGTACATCCTACGCTTAGTCAACGTCAGAATTAGGAAAACGTCACATTTTGCACCTAAAACAAGTAGGACTTAAAAAAACGACTTCAAATAAATCACTTTTTACTTCTTGCCCTAAAGAATTTTTAAAATCGGTTCACAATTGACAGAGATCTTGGTGATCATAGGATGAAAATTACTAGTGAGGATGAGGTTTTTTTGAGTTTTCCGGGAAAAGTACCAATCCCTCAGGAATAAAATTCGTATAGGACCACCTGTGAAGTATACTCTTTTAAACAAAAATAGAATTTTGAAAATCGGTTTACAATTGAAGGAGATATCGGTGAGTGAGTATACATAAAAAAAAATAGAAAAAAAAGGTTCCGACGAACCTCCTCCTTTTTAAAGTAGTTTAAATAGTCTATTTTTCCTTCCGGATTATTAAACCAACACTAATAATGTGTGAATCATGTTCAGTGTTAGTAATTGCAATAAAAATATAAGCTAGTAAATGTATCGGAGATTGTTTTTGATTTGCAAATCCTACAAGATCAATTTACAATGATATGGCACAAAAACATACGTTTAAGAATACAATATAATATAACATTGCGGAAGATGAAACAGTGAAGTATGTAGGTACTAAATAGAACACAAGTTTTTTGTAGAGTAATCCATTAGTGGAGCGTTAACACTAAAGAAACATAAAAAACAGACCAATTTTAACAGGCAATAAAACTTTAACTACAAATCTTAGCTAATTCTGAACTCCAAGAACAATGGTATGTTTGTGTTCAAATGATCCTTTTGCAGACGCATCGTAGTTCACGATTCCCATTTGTCCAGACTATTTTAGTTTGATTAGGTACTATTTTCGTTCCGACACGAGAGTCACCACTTACTCGAAATACGCAATAACTATAATGTCTTTGAGGAGATTTGGAGAGATTTCTAGTTTTCAGCCGCGTGTAACTACGACGAGAAATACACCAGGAAGTTGTTTTTACTCGACTGCGCAAACCTATAAGGTAGGGTTCCTCAGGGATACATTGGACTTAACCGTCCAGTTTGAGTTCAGTCATTCAGTTGATCTCAGATGAGAAATATCAGTTAGAAATTGTTATACCTTGCCCTTGAGCCTGGCCACCTTCTCCTTCTCTCTCTCATAGCGGCGTTTCCATTCCTCAGCCGTGAGCTCCTCGTTGACGCATACAACGTTTTTAACAGTTTTCGCTCTGTAAAACAATTGACGCAGTTTTAATGGGTACATTAGGAGAAAGGATACTTTAAATAATTGATGATAAATTAGTAGTTAATTTGGGTTTTAACCTTTTGCCGAAGTCCAATGTACTCTTAGTTTCGCTTTCATTGAAGGATGCTGGTGAACAGCAAATAACTATAGTGGTCCTTGCGTTACCACCGAGCGACTCTTGTAAGATGCGGGTAAGTTTGGAGTCTCTGTAGGGGATGTGTGATTTGTTTCCATCCGCTAACGCCGAAATGACGTTACCCAGTGCAGATAGAGATTTGTTGATGTTTTTGGCTTCATCAAGCACAGTACCCTCAGCACCAGTTTTCGATACCTAAGATTATAACAAAATTTAGCAATACGGCATGAAACACGCTAAAATATAGTTTGAAGGGTTAAAAGGTGTACCTTTTCAGAACCAGCCAAGTCCACAAGATACAATTTTCCTGATAGTTTCTTCTGATTCTCTAAGTTTTCCTGTTTTACGTTTATAAGGAAGACTGAGTGAGATCTAGATGAGTGTTCGTTCATGTCTGAAATATGCATAAATTATAAGTAACTTTATATATACTATATTTAACTGTAACTATATTTATAAGTAATTTGAAGACAAACATTCATGTCATGACCTAAATGGTTATAAGTATAAGTATTTATTCGAGAATGAGTACAAAATACAATTTGTGAAAATGCAGTAACTATAGGTTATTAAAGTATTTGTAAACAATGTCGTTTAGCAGCCGTGCTAGGTAACCCTGTGTTACAGCTGCTAAAACTTCTCCATACACAATTTTCATGTTCCTAAATCATAGATAATTAAGTTATGTATGATTGATAGTTACTTGTGACTGCAATGTGACGATTTGATTTTCCCTCTTCTATAACCTCAAATACTTCCTCGGGACTTGACACGAAACGTTCAGTAGCACCTTTTACGAATGGGACCCTATTTTTGTCTTCATGTACACTAAGGTTGACTTTGGAAACTGAAACAAAAAAGATTGGTAACTTGTTGGTTTTTGTTGTCCAAACGATAAAATAAGTAGATTTATAAGCCAGGTAAATATAACTTATTAGAAATATACTCACCGTCTAGTAAATCTCGGATTTTGTCCATGTAGATTTCAAAGTAAGACACTTTTATGTGGAATTCAAGGTTTTCTTCCATTGCATAGATGTGATTGAAGATATCATTTACTATCCGAGGTATAATACCCTGTTTTCCTGGATCTCCTACAAACATCAAAAAATGCTGTAAGTAAATGGTACAAGATAACCTTTTTTCAATCATAAACTGCAAAGTTAAAACCAACACACAACACACTTGGTAATTTAAGAAAACAGTAAGATTTGATTAAGGAATTACAGACCTATGACACCTTCCATGGTATGTGTCTTTCCAGAGCTGGTCTGCCCATAAGCGAATATAGTGCCGTTGTACCCAGCAAGAACATCAGACACAATACTCTTGGCTGCTTCATTGTAGACCTTTTCTTGGGTTGCATTTGGCTTGAATACTTTGTCAAATAGGTATACTTTGCCCTATTAACAAAAATGACATCTTTGAGTCTCGTTTGGCAAAGAATTTAATTTACCATCAATTTGATTGCAATATAACATTCAAGTAAGCAATTACCCTCTTTTCGTAATATTGAATTATGTAATTCTTTCAGTAAATGCAATTATATGTATTAATCTGATATACATTTCCATTATTGTAAGCAATTATAGTGTCCATTTTATTAAATACACTGTAAAACAAAATCAGGCTCAGGACTGGACGCCTCATTCCTCTAATGAGAGGAGGCCTATGTTCAGCAGGGGACTGCTATATGACGATAAAAACAATGTCTTTAGCAACTACTAATTGAAATGTATGAATCAGTCAAACTTGAATTAGAATGTGATATCTTGCTTCCATGATTAAATCTTGTAGATTTATTTTTGTAGATTTTACTAAAAGAAGTATGTAATTGAAAATAAACTACTTTACTATAACTATGTATGCAAAATATTTTGTTTTCTAAATAGATAGGCATCTGGAATGAAAGTGTGATAAGTACTCATTGTTTTTGTTTTAAATCCAAAAAGGTATATTATGTATATTTGACATTTCTGTAAATTCATTAGTTTCCTGCAGTGCCCTGACAGGGTCAATGTACCACCTACCTACTCATAAGCTAAACTAGACCTAAGCTATACCACTGTAATGTAGGACATTAAAGCATTTAATAAAGGAATATTATTATGTACCTAATCCTAATAATAATAAACAATTGTTATTTTGAGTTTTATCTTTCTTAATAATTTGTTGTACCTAGTTTGAATCTAACTTTATTATCTAAATGCAAAGAGATTTCATACAAGAGGGATAGACACAGATAAATAATATCTGTTTCAAAACGACGCGCATGCTACCTATTGCGCAGAATTTTTGACTAGTTGTCAGGCTGCCACGCACCAACTACAATACGGCGCGTTGCCTATGTGCTCAGTTAGAAGCTACCCCAATAAAAGAAGATACTTGAAAAAAAAGGACGGTGTTTCATATTTTAAGTACGTATTGTAGCAAATTTATGTATCTACATTGAGGGTTTTCGATTTAATTTCAATAATTTTCATTTCCTTATTCACAATGAATTGACACGAGAGTGACACGCAAAGCTTGTTCAAACAAAAGCTATGGAGACGATTATATTTATATTTTTTTATTATATGAAATTGTTGGTGTGTCAAAATAATTTTAGTTTTCCAAACAAAAACTTGCAAAGTTGATGGCGTTTAAATTATGTTTAGTTACGAATTCATAATAATTATTTCCTTTCATAACAATTTACAACATTTTTGTGTTTTGTTTTTAGTTTTCCTCGAAACCCTATAAGGTGTTCTGAATGGACAGATATTAAGCCCGAAATGATATTTATTACAAGCCATTTAAAAGGTCTGTTGTATGCTCCGCCTACTTTCCCCTCTCATACATCTATAGAACAATTAAAGGTTACAATAGGCTAAACAAAAATGCAAAGACAACTTTGCATGTGAGTATTCTTCAGAAGATTCAAATGAATACATTAGGAAATGAAGGTTTCTGAAGATTGTATGTATTTATTAAAAAACGGGCTGCATATCCCTAGTTTCTGAGATCTCCACTCACTGACAGACACACTCATTAGTGTACTTCTCGCTTTTAGTCATTAAGATTGTTTTTTCAAAAATAGTAATAAAATGTTCTTAATAATTTTTTGTTTTATTACAAACAGCATCTCCATTGCTGTTTTATTTGTTGTTGGTCCCCATGAGAGTGAAATTACAACTATGACATTAGTGGACAAGTGACATTTAACACTATTCAAGAGGCATAATGTTTAGGCTAGCGGCATTGCAACATTTATGATAGATGTATAGGTATGTCAACGACGCTTAGATGGTTTTTTACAGGTTTAACTTGGGGACAATCTGTCTATACTAAAGTTTACTAATAGTATGTCAATGTCTAAATGTAATAATTTTATAATTAATTAGTGTAACTGTTGTGAAATCCTACTAAATATAAAACTAAAATTACTACAAAACTATTAACTAATATATCTACCTTGTAGTGTTGTTATTTTGATTGGAATCTTAATGATTAAGTGGTTTTATATTCATCATCATCATCATCATCATCAGCCTATAGCAGTCCACTGCTGGACATAGGCCTCCCCTAATGAGCGCCATTGCACCCTGTCCTGGTTTTATATTACGAAGCAATAACTAAGCTAGTGTTGGGTAACTTTTATATTGTGCAGTCTTGTATTAATCTGGATTTTTCTATACAAAATTAGTGTGAAAGTTTATTAACAAAAACTAGACTACCTACTTGATAGATAGATACATTTATACTATGCATGATTGATAACATTTTTTATTATAGAAATAGAACTATTAGTAATAAATAATGACAACAAGCCACTATTTCTTAGAACATTGCAACTGTACTTAGCAAGGTAGTGTACATGACTACTCAGGACAAAAAATACAATGTGATTCATTTATTATTGACTTCATAAGACCTAAGATATTTACTATGTTTGGGTTGTATAGTACTACGATTGGTTGAATTGTTTGCTGAGACTTCAGACGGACATTGAATGGATGGCAATATTTTAAGTATTGTTTATATATCTGGTGTTAGATTTTATCAAACTATTCCTCAGTTAGCATAAAATTGAAATTGAAATAACAAAAAAATATTTTTTTGGGTGGTACCAAAACCTCTCTATTTTATGATGTGAGATAATTGTTATTATGAAACTTATCAGCTGATAGAACCATGATCACCAAAATTAATTCATGAAGGAAATTAATCATTATATTTATAGAGAAGGCTAATTTTTATTCAGTATAGTAAGATAATTTGATTTACACAATCTTTTGCAGATTGGTACTCCCAGCCAGTCTATCCAGCAGTGGACTGTTATAGGCCGATGATGTCATAATCTATAGGTCATAATCTGTTGAAGTACAATAACAACATAACATTTGGATTCATATAGTTTTCAAACCAACATTTCAATGAAGCTACAAACAACTTGCAAAATCTCCTTATCCACAATTTTGATCAGTGTTTTATTTATATTGGTAGTTTTGTTTTGTTTAGGTATAGCACAAGCATTAATACAAGCAAAGATTGGTATTATTAACCAATAAAAGTGGATTTCAAATTGCTAAGAATCCAGTTGGAAATTGTGTAGGGGAATAATTACCATGAATAGGCTATAGCTGATTAGTTTTCTCAGCAAGTATCTACATCTTTACCTTATTATTTTATTATTCTTATGTAAACAAATTCAGACTAAAATGTATTCAAAAGGATCCTAGGTCAAGGTCGAGAAGGTAGTCAGTATTTGTATTGATTTTTACTAAACAAAGAATTTGAAGATTTACAATACCTATTCAGTCAGATTCATGAAATGTACGCGTTCGTAATCACAGCCATCGAAGCGGAATAGAAAAGAAAGGCCATTTCGTAGCAGGTGAACAACTTGCGATGTATTAGTCATCGTGATCTAATTTAGGGCGATGAAGCAGCAGGGGTACTGGAATAATTCACACTTACCCCAATAGAAATGCAGTTATCGTCTGGTCCTGATGGAAATTTCACAATAAATTTTGATCCAGCCTTTTCCTCAGAGTCATTCAGTGGCCGAAATCGGCATACCACTCTGATGCTGTCTTCTGCAGCAATCTCACGATCAGCTGCCATTTTTTTTCAAAAATAAAAGCTTACACTAAACACTGTCTAGGCAATAAAAAATAATATAATTAGGGAACATAAAAACCGTGCATGAAGAACTACAAAGATAAAATTTAGTCACTGAAAAATCTTCATGACAGCAGTATCAAAATGTCGGCCATGTTCTTTCTTCGAGGAAGAAAGAAAGGCCGAATGGCTCTGATTGGTGGAATAGTAAACACGACACCAACATAACAAAAAAATCGATTTTTAAGTTTGCGTATGGATGCGTTCAATTTTTATACATACATAAAAAAATACAGCCTTTATCAGTCTACTGTTGGTCATAGGCCTCCATAATATATACTAAGATGGTTGGGGATGCAGATTGATGCCTGATCGCAGGGCACGAATTATTATAAAATATCGAATTTGATAGTCAGAAATAAATTCTCGACTAAAGATATTTCCAGATTAAATATATCGATGACCTATGGCCTGGCTATGGAATTAATAATAATGCGGGAATGCGCGCTTTGAACCAAAATCTGTGCCTGATTTTAATGTCCAAATTAGGGTTGTGTGTGTCTCGGTTCCTCTCCGCTAAGGACAGGTTTTTGTTTTTTTTTTTTAAATACCTACCTGAAATTACAACCGGGCGTGTAAAGCGTAAATATTAAGGCGTTGTTGTGAATATCCGGCTTTTTGTATTGTACTATGTAAGTGAATGATGGATGACTAATTTACATTCATTTCGCACAGACTATGTTGGTCCGGTTCGTTCGTTTCGTTCAATTCGTTCATTCATCCAGTGTTGCCGTTTCAACATTTTTTATGCTAGATCTAGCATTTTCCTGACTCATTAGCATACAAAATTGCATTTAGCATATTTCATGATCACAATTTTTTAACGTTACCGTAAGTTCATAGTAAAGAATTCAAAAGTATTTTTTTTTTCAACAATAATAATAATGAATAAGCTCTGGTGTCCACCACACACCAAGTGCTGATGTGCACTTGGCCTAGGACCGTACACACCAGTTTTATTCCGGCTCTAATAAGAGCCGAGCTGAAGAAATTCTACACCATATCAATAATAATAATGCGAGACGTAATCACACAGCTACACGTATATATATAATATATATAATTATATGTGTATAATATCAATCGTGTGGTTACCATAATACAAGCTCTGCTTAGTTTGAGTATATTATATATATATAATATATTTTTGGATATTCAAACAGAATTTATTTTTTTAAAAACAAAAATTACAACCTAAAAACTGATTTACAAAAGATGAGCAAAAATGGAAATGCGAAACAAAATCAACTGGCAGCAAAACGACTCTAGGCACGCAAAATAATGTCAGAGAGACGTTTCCTCGATGGTGGTACGTAGCAGAATGAGGGCGGCCGCGTGGTCGGGCCGCTTTTTATACACCTCATCATCGGGTGATGTTTTTCTCCTCAACCCGGCCTCTCCTGACAGGAGGCCGTCCTCGGGCTCCTCTAACTCCGAAGGTTGGTTTCCAGCAATGGCATGGAGGCTAGCAGTCCTGGCTGGTCTTCTGCCAGGGCACAGGCTCGTGTCCCGGTAGGCACCTGCACACCAGATGTGCCAGGCTGCGGCTCGTCAATCGCAGATGGGCTCAAGGGTCCAGCCGGCAGCTCACCAACCCCCATGGGAGGGTCTTCAGCAGCGGCGGCGGGAGTAGACTCCTCAACTTCATCATCCGTGTCTGCATCTAAACACAACACAGGAGCAACTACACGTATAAGTATGCGAGCATACATGTACATGTAGGTTAGAAAGTACGTAAAAATTGCAACTGGGTAAATATTTAGGCACAGTAAACCGTTGAATAAGAAGCACAGCGAGTAGTACGTCATATCCAACAGCGCAAACGATGTGTTTACTGACACCTAGCTTTTGCATCAAGGTCTGCGTCTCCTCGTCGGAAGCCTGAGCAATCTGTGCCCAGTTCAGTGGTTTCTGAACTGTGCACACATTGACAGGATTTCTACTGAGATAGTCGGCATGAGCCAACAGCGTACCCTTACGATAGTCCAAGTCAAAATCAAAATCCTGTAGGTATACCCACCACCGAGCCACTCGAGGAAGCAAATCTTTTTTGCGTTGCGTTAGTTTCAAAGCATTACAGTCAGTAACTACGGTGAAGTGTACACCCACAAGATAATGCCTAAAGTGCTCTAGCGCTCTAACTACCGCGAGGGTTTCGAGCTCATATGAGTGGTACTTATTCTCCGCGCCATGTGTTAGCTTAGAGAAATAAGCGACCACCCGCTTGTGACCACCCTCGTGTACCTGGAACAAGACGGCTCCGTAGCCGACTGAACTTGCATCTGTGTGCACTTCAATCGGCAACGAAGGGTCATAGATTGCAAGGACAGGTTCACTCGTAAGACATTCGATAATATCCTCACGAGCGGCCTGTTGTTCTGTGCCCCAGTTAAATTCTACACCTTTCCTCGTTAAGGCCGCAATACACGCGGTTTTCTGGGCGAAGCCAGGTATATACCTTCGAAAGTAACTGGCTAAGCCCATGAATTGTCGAACTTGTTTGACATTTTTTGGTTGTGCAGTTTCAGTTAAAGCCCTAACCTTATCATGACTTGGACGAACTTGGCCTAGACTAATGTGGCGTCCAAGGTACTCAATTTCCGTAGTAAGGAAAGAGCATTTCTTCAGGTTCATGGAAAATCCGGCCTTTGTTAGGACAGAAAGTACCTCGCGTAGAAGCTCTAACCCCTTTTCTACAGTCTTCGAAAGTATAAGAACGTCATCTATATAGACCAAGACTTCACCAGACTCTATAAAATCCCGTAGGGTGTTTGTAATTATTCGTTGGTACACAACTGGCGCGTTGGCTAATCCATAGGGGACTTTTTTATAATGGAAATGTCCCTCAGAAGTCACAAAAGCTGTGAGATGAACAGAGTCAGGGTCAAGAGGAATCTGGTGAAATCCTGTCGCCATATCTAAACTTGTGAAAAAGTTATATTGCCCTAACCGATCTATGTGATCGTCTATCCGCGGGAGCGGAAAACGGCATTTGACAGTCAACTCATTTAATTTTCGGTAGTCTACACACATTCTGTCCGAGCCATCCTTTTTTTTTACGAGAAGGATGGGACTCGCATACTCAGAGTCTGACTCTTCTATGATCCCCTTGTCGAGCAAATCTTTAATAATGTCGCGAACACGTAGCGTTTCAGCGTGAGAAAGACGGTATGGTCGGTAGTTAACCGGAGTGCTACTGTTCAATTTGATAGACATACTACCCGTATTAACCGTAGATGTGGCGGTACCCGAAATAAAATGGTCAGAAAATTCGTCAACAATCACTAACAATCGCTCCAACTGATCACCCATCAGTGGCGTTTTAATAGGAATTTTCGAATCATCCTGAACAGCCATCACCTCGTCAGTCTGGACTACCTCCCGAGTTATTTTTTGGGAATCCCGTGTGCGAACATACCGAACGCCCTCCCTATTTAGTACATCGGTACCCACAATAACCGGCGTGTTCATAAATTCAGAGCCGACAATAAAAAGATCAACCTCCAAAGTTAGGCCGTCAAATTCAATTGGTAACGTCATGCAGGACGTACTTTCAATTTCTTGACTCCCCAACCCTTTAAGTATCCGAAACGCTGGTTTTATTGGGGCGCAAGCAAAATGTTTTACCAGCGATGAGGAAATGAGAGAGATGGTGGAACCACTGTCGATCAATACGTCTGTCGATATACCCTGCACTACAGCTACTACGATATCGTTATTACGGATAGTTTCACCTTCGCGGCAAAAATTGACGTTATCTTTATTACGCGATTCTGCTTTCTGTTTAGCGAAACATGTATCTACGTTGTGACCAGGCTTTTTACAGTACGAACAAGGTTCGATTTTTGTAGGCACGAATTCGGGTCTACTACCCGCAGTGTTAGTGTTATTCGAAGAACCTACTTCTGAACCAGTCTTCATTTTTTTGTTACAACAAGACTGTTTATGTCCTGATTGCCCACAAATAAAGCATTTACCGTCTTGAAACCTGCGCTTTCTAAACAAAGTCATGTCAGTATTACTTTTAGTAGACGAATCTTGTTTACGTGAAGTTTTCGAAGAATCAGACTTTACGTAAATAGCAAAAAACTCTACTAAATCGTTTGGTAAAAGTTTGGCATTTGTGGCAGACGCGCGTATTTGAGGATCAGTTATCCCGCGAATAATTATCGCCACAATTAGTTCATCACTAAGCCCCCGTACTATGCGCAAACGAAGTAATGATCGTCGAACATAATCAGCGTACGTGGGGTAATTATCAGAATTTGTGTTCATAACCTCGAAAAGAATATTCGCGATATCAGGTGTTTTCGGGAAAAGAGGCTTGAACTCATCCTTAAAATTACTCCACGAACGGTCATTAGTTACCCACTCACTAAGCCAGGTGCGAGCGTCACCTTTCAGACAGTTCGCCGCGAGAGACATTCGTGATTGCTCCAATCATTAAGTGTACGCGCACGATCTACCTCGTCACACCAATCGTCGATATTATGTAGACTGGGGTCAAAGTCAGAAACAAAGCAAGCTTGGTTAGATCTCACCGATTTTCCAATTGAGTGGATCGCATCTACTATGCGGTCCGTTTCCGTAAAACAGTTAGCCGTCGATGACGCGATCGCTCCACCAGCAGCATGACCTAGCTCGGAAGTTGCTCCCTCGCCACGGGTCTCGCTAGGCGGTGGCGGTGTGGCAGCACGCAGCCGGTGAGGCGTCCTCAGCGGTGACGCCGGCAATGGCGTGGCGCCTGTCGAGACAGGCGGCCGGTGAGGCGCCCTCGGCGGCAACGCCAGCAGTGGCGTGGCGCGCGTCGAGGCAGGCAACGAGAGTACCTGTAGGGGTGAACAATTCCGACGCCGCGATGGCGGCGATGTCGGACGAGGACTGCGTGGTATCGGCGGTGTACAACGCTCACGTGACCGTGCTGGCCGCGCAGCTGACCGATCTTCTAACGCAGTTAACCTCTCCAACATCGCCTCCATCGTGCGCCTAAGCCCACCATCTGGAGTACGCTCTCTATACCTGCTGCGTCGTCGCTCTCGACTGTTCGATTGTCGTGTGCGGCGACGCTCGCGGTCTGACATTCCCTTACCAGTGCAGATGGTCAAAATACAGTAAGCAAAGATCAAATCACGTGGAGTACGTAGATCTGATCCCACTTCTGATTTTGGATATTCAAACAGAAATTATTTTTTTAAAAACAAAAATTGCAACCTAAAAACTGATTTACAAAAGATGAGCAAAAATGGAAATGCGAAACAAAATCAACTGGCAGCAAAACGACTCTAGGCACGCAAAATAATGTCAGAGAGACGTTTCCTCGATGGTGGTACGTAGTAGAATGAGGGCGGCCGCGTGGTCGGGCCGCTTTTTATACACCTCATCATCGGGTGATGTTTTTCTCCTCAACAATATATATAATTATAATATTTAATATATATATATAATATAATATGTGTATAATATGTATATTATGTATATATATATATATATGTATATATATATAATAACTCCAGTGTTGCCGTTTCAGTATTTTTAATGCTAAATTTAGCACATTTCCGGGTCTTAGCTTGAAATATTCGTATTTAGCATATTTCATTTTTTTTTTGAAAGTTACCCACTTAGTAAGGAATTCAAAAGATTTTATATTGTTAATTTGTTACAAATTATCAGTGCAGTGTTCTTAATTTTAACGTCTAATTTGAATTTGATGTGTTAGTATAATATCACGGCTTCTCATATTTAGAGCGTGCGTGAGAAAATTTAGCGCGAATAACGGGAAAAGATGACAGAGTTTAACTTTTTGCAAATTTTGAAAGTGATTATGATAGAGATTAATGATTATGTGATTATGTAATTATGTAGATTTGTTGTCCGAAATAAAATTATTTTATTTTATTTATTTTTTATTTATAATAGCTAAAATTTGCTGAAGCAACATATTTCCACCGCAAAACATGCAAAATGTGAAGTGTCAATGAAGTAATTAACCTACGATTCAAATTAATCTTATTACCCAAAGAGCAGAGTCTTCTCTTGCGTTCTTTATAAGCGAATATGCACCTATTTTAACATTTGACCACTTCAGTTTGGTATTTGGGAATAAAATTTAGATTTTAGCATTTTTAAAAGTTATTTAGCATTATTTTGGCATTTTCTGCAGCAAGTTTTAGCAGTTTCTCCAAATAAAAAACGGCAACACTGTGTTCATCATCCGTTCAATCAAAAAGTTCTCGTTTTGGTTTTGTATTAATTTTAAACATAACTTTACAAAAATGGTGTTAGCGTAAAATAAGTTATGATTTCAAGCCACCACACGTGCAACCAATATCATCAAGACTGGTAAGATACACCATTTTAGGTTTATTTATAAATTTGCGTCTGCAATGGCATTGGCAACTTCTTTGAGCTGTTCGTGAAGTCATGGGCTTGGTCCACGGGCGCGACCTTATTTACTCATAGTTTCTACATCTTTATCTTCCTTCTTCCCTTATAAAAAGGCAGCAGATGAGAGAACTACAAATTTTTATTTGTCGCTTTTTATGGAGAAAGCAGGAATGCTAATTATTTATATGTACTTACCTAACTTTGCCTTTAAAGTATATCTATACATATTTATTTACTTCATTCTGGTATTAAATATGAAGGCAGCAGATGAAAGAACTTCAGATAGGTAATCACTAGTCAATAAACCTATTATTCACTACAACCTTATTATATATACTATACACCCTATACACTAGAGAGAGATCATGAATTGGCTCTTAAAGTCCGATCCAAAATCTCAGACAAAAAAAAAAAGACAATAAACAAATGTCAAGAAATGTCACTGTCAAAACGTTTCTTCGTGAATGCTGAACATTTTTAAACTTGGATCAAAAATTATTAGTAAACTGCCTACTACTCTTTATTAGAATTAAGGAAATAAGTCGAAATAAACTACGCGCATGCATCGCCCGCGACAAGCGATGCATACGCATAGCCTATTTCGACAATGTAGAAATAAAAATTATCAATCAATTTGTGCCATCAAATGTCTGCCATCAATGTAATGCATGACACTTGATTTTTTTCTACTCGCACTAACCCACTATAATTTGGTTGGTGTTCAAAGGGATTCCCATGAATGGGTTGTTGACAACAATTAAAGCAATGGCACTTGCGTTTGATAAGTGCCTTGCCTAACATCTTAACAGAAAAACGATATTGAAGTATTAAAATTTGATAAAATTTGTGCGAGTAGAAATTCGCACCAATACTCATACTGAAACCACACTGCGTCATTACCTCCTTCCGTCGTCTTTCGTACGATGCAATTTCATTACAAAACACAACACCAAAAATACACATATCTTCAGACACTTACACAACATTAGTTTTTATCGTCGTAATTATAATTATGTTAAGATGCGGGTTTTCGTAACCTTAAATCGCCTATCATGATGATGATTATGATGAAACATTGCTTCCACGAGTGCATCATGAAAACAATCCAAATGTGTCAGACCGCTTGTCAGTGTGTCAAGTGCCGCGAATTTTCTGCCACAAAATTTTATTGTTTAATAACTTTATTCATAAACAGAAATAAGTTTTTTTTTTTTTTTTTTTTATATTAGTATACCCCAATATTACGGGTAAAGTCCCCTTACTTCGCCTGGTTTTAGACAAACTTTGCGTTCGTGTGCTTTATTTAGACATCTAACTATGGATTAAAAAAAAGAAAATGGCACATTTGATCATTGCCATTCGATTTAGACCATAGACATATAGATTAGGAAGCATTTAAACTACACAAAATAATCCCAAAGCTAGTAGGCGAAGTTCTGGTGTTGTTCCGTAACTTCGCCTACCAGCACAAAGTACGTATAAAAGATAGGTAGGTATGCACTTTGTTCGGCAAAATTAATGTCTAATTCCTTTAGAAAAAAATGTTATTATCTTAAAGGACATAAAGTCCATTTTTGTATCAATATCTATAGTAGGCGAAGTTAGGCACCGATATCCACCTGTTTCCATACATTGCTTACAGAACAGCTAGGGTTGTCAAAAATGGGTGTGTTACATTTTATGAGTAAAGATAAGTGTGTAGTAGCAAATAAAATTTTATTAAAGGAATTAATAATTTTTTTAATTTTATTTGGGTAGACCTTAGGTTTACCCATTTTACAAACTGCAAAAAAAAAACATTTTAGTAGAGATGGACAAAATTAAGTCAGTTAGGGTATCTTACCTACCTACTTACAAAAATTTGCACCTTAAAACAATCACTAAAGACTGAATTCATTGAACACCAATTGGTAAAATTGTTTAGAGACACAATAGAAGAATAAACTCATACCTATGCTGAAATAACTGATTTTTCTTATTACAAAACGAGAAAAACATTACACTCCTTTTTGTAAGTCGGGTAAAATTATTTGGTAGCAGCCCTATAGGCAGGCGAAGTTTGGCAACAGCCTGACCGGCATTGACCATTCGTCGATACAAATTGAATTTTCTCTTAATTTAAGTTGTTTATTCACAAGACAATTCATTCTAATTAAAGAATAATAGTAGGTGATGTTATTTTACGAACTCATTTTGACTTACCTGCGGTAGTTTCTCGTAAGGAATCAAAGTTATTCGGATCCACAAAAATTTTGACACTAGTTTGTGCGGGAAAATTGATAATCCCTCGTCAATGACGTGAACTTGTCTACAAATGGTGTGCAAATTGTTACCATGTTGAAAAAATTCATCGTATTTGGTAGTTTTTTATAGGGGTTTCAAACGAAATTCTTAGTTTACGGAAGTTTTTTTAAATTAGGCGAAGATAGGTTTCTTAGGCGAAGTAATGGGACTTTACGGTACCCTAATTGTATTACAATCTAGCCAAGTAGGCTAATGAGTAATTTGAATTTAACTTAATTTTAACACGCTTTTATTAGTTTCACCTGTATGTATGTATGTATGTAACCGACTCCTTTGAGCTCGATTTTGCCCTACTTTGAACGATCAGATTTGATTCAAACTTTGCACACCTGTCAAAGGTCGATGACAATGCAATAATCCGATAAAAATATCCGATTATCCTAATTAGATTCGCCAGGATTAATTAATTTCTTTCCGCATCCTTTGCATGCGAGTAAGAGAGACAGAGCTAGTGCGCGAACTACGCATGCGTGCAAGCGTGTTTTTTTAGTTTTTTTAAACTATTATTTATTATACAAGTATTATTTCTAAGAATGTGTCCATTGGCACTTTTCTTACTGTCTCTAATTAAGGGGAGGACACTTTGTTCTTGTGTTCATTAAAAGTAGCACTCACACTATACACTACACTATGCTATTTATTAACACTACACTAACTCAAAAGGTTTAGTCCTTTTGAGCCTTCTCACTATGTCTGTGTTGTCGAGGAGCTGGATGGCCTCGACGTTCACGTGATGATGAAGTCTTTGTTCGTGAGCTTCTGCATATTTTTGAACTACTTTATCAACGAATTCGATATGGAGGTCCCGGTGTAAATCATCGTTTCTTGCATACCAAGGTGCGTTTACAATGCCCCTGAGTACTTTATTTTGGAAACGCTGTATTATTTTAATGTTGCTCTTACAGGTACAGCCCCACAGCTGTATACCATAAGTCCATACTGGCATCAGGACTTGTTTGTATAACATGAGTTTGTTATGCACTGACAGAGCGGATTGTCTTCCGAGGAGCCAGTACATTTTCTTGTAGCGAAAGTCTAACTCTTGCCTCTTCTTCTTGACGTGTGCTTTCCAGCGCAGCTTAGCGTCAAGCGTCATACCAAGGTATTTGGCTGTGTTTTCATAGGGGATAATTTTATCGTTAATGAATACTGCACCGTACTGATCTTTCTTATTTGTAAAGTTTATGTGGACCGACTTTGATTCATTTAGTTTTATTCGCCATTTTCTTGTCCAATCATGGATTTTATTTATTTATTTTTGAACCTTTTCTGCTGCTTCTGCATGCGTATTTCCAACAGCCATTATAGCAGTGTCATCAGCAAAGGTTGCGATGGTGTTGTTTTCTAGCGAGGGGATGTCACTTGTGTACAGAAGGTACAAGACCGGACCTAATACGCTTCCCTGTGGCACCCCAGCTTTTATTTCCTTAATTTCAGAGTAAGCGCCTTCATGCTTTATTCTGAATGCTCTATTTGATAAATATGATTCTATTACATCTACAAATTCTAAAGGTAGAATTTTCTTTAGTTTTATTAATAGCCCTTCATGCCAAACCTTATCAAACGCCTATGCTACATCCAGGAAGATAGTGGAGCATACTTTTTGATCTTCAAGAGTTTTCTCAATTACATTTGTTATCCTGTGAACTTGATCTATAGTTGAGTGGTGTTCTCTGAATCCGAATTGATGCTCAGGTATAAGACCCTTACCTTCTATAATCGGTTTAAGTCTTTTGAGAAACAATTTTTCAAATAACTTTGATATGATAGGTAGCAGAGAGATCGGTCTGTAAGATGAAGTATCATGTGGCGGCTTTCCTGGTTTTGCTATCATGATTACTTCAGCAACTTTCCATAAATCTGGGAAATACTTTAGCCTAAAAGCTGCGTTAATAAGGGTCGTCAGTTTGACTAGTGCCTTTCTTGGTAGATTGTGAAGTAATTCTCCCGAGATGAGGTCAAATCCAGGAGATTTTCTTGGGTTTATATTATGTTTTATTTCACCCCAAACTTCTCTGGGTGTTACCAGCTTTATGGTTTGCGTTTCTTCACAAACTTGTGTCGTGAACGTTATTCAGGCCTTCGTTAGGTTTAAAGATATCTTCAAGGTGTTCAGCGAACCGTTTGGCTTTTTGTTCATAGTTCACAGAAATAAGTAGGTAATTCAAAATACATTCTCTATTTATAATATATCAGTTCTGAGTGAAGAAAACAGTATTACATTTAGTTTGACTAAATTCGAAAACAACGCAATTTATTTGCTCTGGTAACACCTTTTCATCATCATCATCATCACCACCAACAACCTTTGGGAGTCCGCTGAACATAGGTCTCCCCCAAGGAATTTCACGAAGAATGGGAGCCCTCTCCATCCACGATTACCTGCAATCTTGACGATGTCGTTGGTCCATCTGGTGGGGGGTCTCCCAACACTTCGTCTTCCAGATCGCGTTCGCCATTCGAAATCGACCTTTAGTCCCCAACCGTTATCGGTTCTACGAGCTATATGGCAGGCCAAATGCCACTTTAACTTGCCGATTCTGAGAGCTATGTCGGTTATCCTGGTTCTCCTACGGATTTCTTTATTTCGAATTCGATCACGTAGAGACTCCGAGCATAGCTCTCTCCATAGCCCGTTCTGCGACTTTGTGCATGAGGCCAATGCGCGGTGTGGCTGTCGGCAGGAGTTCGCGGCTTTGGTGTGTAGACTCCATAAGAGAAGTAAACAATCATAAACAGTAAACTAGTAAAATTAACAAATAAGCTCCTTACTGGTGGTTAAATAAAAAGTTAATAGTATTGCAATCACAGCATGTAAATAATTTTGATAGACAAACGATTTGAACTAAAACTATCTACATTGCCTTAACATGTTGAGCATGAACTACGTCTTGTGTTGCGTTGTTGTGTTTAAGTGGAATAAAATATTCAATAAAATATAATTTTGTTTAGTACAGTACTGATAATAGAATATGATAAGCAAAATATAGGTATTTTTTAATATCTTGAAGTACCTACCTAGTAAAATATATCATATGGCATTTATAAATTAAAAAAGAACAATAAAATTTTCTTGAAAGTGTCCAGAGGAAAGGCCACCAAGATATCTTAGGCTCTACATCATTATGTCCTATGAAGAAAGATTACATGCCCTAAACCTCACTACTCTTGAAGAAAGACGTCTTCGTGGTGATCTTATAGAAACATACAAATGCCTTGTTAATAAATAAAAAAAAAATGCTTTATACAGAAGATATCCTGAATATCTGGCAAGTTATATATATCAGACATTCAGGATATCTTCTGCAAGAAAGACACCTTAAGACCATCTTGTGTCCACCACCTTCGACTAATACCGCAGTTGCCCATCACTTTCTTAGTAATCGAGTGGTCCACTATTGGAACATGCTACCTGAAGATGTTGTATCGGCTACTTCAGTAAACAACTTTAAAAATAAGCTCGACATCTGTCTATGACTTAAATCAATCTGTCAGTGATAAAAAAGTGTCGGAAACAATGATTTGATTTTTAAACACTGCCTGAAATGGATACATTAGCATCATGCTCGAGATGCTCAGAATTGGTTTTTTTTCAAGTTTCAAGTGTCTAATTTTTTTTGCTGACTGCTTGCTATACGTAGCACTGAAGGAAGGAAAATATTGTAGATATGTACTTAGCTTGGTAGGTCATTTATGTTGTCTAATCTAAACGGACATTTTTTTTTCGTACCGATATTGGGAATTTTACCACAACAACAACAACAGCCTATTTAGTCCAATACTGGACATAGGGCTCAGTCACTACGTCTGAAAAGTCATTGAATAATGTAGCACTTACATGCTTTCTTTAGTAGGAAAGTAATGTATTCCCGGCGTTGTATAAAAAAGGCGAATGCAGGCGCCAGCCAAAGCGAACGGGAGCGGTCGTTGACCCAAGCCGTCCACCCCCAGACCGTTATCTTCGATAAATGGAAACCTGGCCGAGACTGCACGTAAAGCAGGATTTATGGTGGTATTCTCCGTTAAGTCTCTAATAAGGTTGGTCTACGCTAACAAGCTCGGGGCTCCTTATTGGAAAACATTTTCCTGTAGAAGTGTTATTTCATCATCATCAGCATGAAGAGTGCACTGCTGGACATGGCCTGTCTTAATGAGGGCCATTGCGCCCTGTCTCATTTCAACTTAGTATCAGTATAATATCGATGAGAGAAACAAAGAAATTGTAAACGACTTAGTCTAACGAAATTTATTAATATTGCTGGGTTATTATTATATGTGCAAAATGGTTTAAGTAGGAATTGGAAAGTACCAAGAGCTCTGCTCTTGTCGGCGCGATTGATGCAGCTCTTTCCGAAGTAGCCTGTCTTGACAGCCAGACAGAGCCAGGCAGACTTTCTCATAGAAATGGCTCATGTAATTTGTTCTTGGTCTTCCCTACCGCTCTTTCATCCTAGCTTCCTCTATGATGTTGCGCATGAAGCTGTCATGTCGAAATCATCTTCCCTCGTCTGTTTTCGATGTACTCTTTCTTCGTTTACGCTATTACATACTTCTTTGTTAGTATTTTTTTTCTGTTCAGCTTATTCCATCCTTTCCATTCTCATCCGGCACCACATCTCAAATGCTTCTGAAAGCTTTCCGTCTCTCTGAATCATCTCAAACTATATTGTACAACGCTATGCCCCAAATTATTGTTTTAATGAACTTAATTTAGGTACAAAATTTTTGTCCTACTAAAAAAATTATAAAGCAAAAAGTATTACACATGTTTTGCAAAAATTATAAGTGAAATTTTCGTTCCTCTTTCACGCCAAAATTGCTGTATGATGTAGCAGAAATTATGCACAGAAGTGGATACTCTATTTTGGGTAACTCGCAAAAAGTAATAGTAGGGGAGCCCACGAGGCTAAATGGGGATTTACTCGAGCGTCGTAGAGACCTATTGGGATGCAAAGCTTAGATGATAAGAAGAAAAAAATGTTATATGATATATACCTTTACATCGGTGGGGGAAGCGGCTATAGATTTTTAAATATGTAAAAAAAAACTGTTGCATGGACATCCTCGAGCGCATCAGATATTGATAGCATCAATGCCCTACGTATTTTTAATAATGTACGTATGTTAATCTGATCGTTTGCATGATGCGGGTGGTTGTATTTAAGGGTTGAAAATGAAAAAAAAAAAAAAATTAATCGAGCGCGTCAGATTTTCTAAGGGAGTGTTAAGTACACCAAAAAAAAGCTCTCATTCACTAATCTGACGATTTCGATGGGACGCAAACTCGCGGCCATTTTCATAATGTGCAAAAAAAAATCGCCATTTTGAGATACTCAAGCGCGTCAGATTAAGATATATATGGTTCATCTTTATATTCTAAATGTACTGTCTCATAATCTGACGATTATCTAGAGGGATTCGCCTGATCTGACAAAAAAAATTAGAAAAACGGTTCACTTTAAAGGCCATCCCTGCAACTTCCCGCTAATTCCATTCCTGGGCGCTTGAAATTGTACTTATGACATTTTTGAGCTCAAAATATAATTTATGTGATATTTTGAGCTCGCTGAGCTTCTGATTTCAAGCAGATTTCATGGAGGTATGATACTATAAATAGTTTTATAGTAAAATATAAAATAATTATTAATTATATATTACAAGGGGGGCCCGGACCACCCACGATGGCCGACGGGGGGCGGGGCCCCGCAGATTTCCGATTTTCTTTTCGACGCAGATGAAGGGTTATAATAGCAAAAAAAGCCAAAACATTGGAAACACGTTGTAAACAGTATGCCACGAACGAGTCTTTATGATCAGCTGTGCTGTGATGGCGTCATGGCAACAGAAACCAGAGTGGGGACGGAGTGAGAGAGTAATAGATAGAGAAAGAGAGAGAGGAATAGAAACGCGGAGAAGGAAATGTAGGCATCACGCAGCTGCACGCATTTAACTTTATCGACGAATTTTTGTTATTTCGGCTTGCGGAAATCGTCAGATTATATATTTTTCATTATTCTTGAATTATTTCCTTCAAAATAAAAAAAAATTTAGCTACGCTCGAGAATGTCGAGATGACGTTTTTTTTTACAACTTTGTTGCCCTCCCCTTTTTTTACGTCACTCTCAAATTGTCAGATTAGTGGAATATACATTTTGTAGGATGTAATTAACTCACCCTACCTTAATCTGACGCGCTCGAGAATTTCTGATGGTCAATTTTTTTTTACTAATCTGATCCTGTATCCTTCACGGGCGGCCTTATATATGGGCCTCATGTTTTGTGGAGGTACTTAACCGGGTACAAGGTATCCCCCTGTATATTAATCTGCCGCGCTTTAGTAAATCCCGAAATCCCCGCTTGGGCTCCCCTACTATAAAGGAATAGAGTAACTCGGGCGGAAGCTAGTAGATACTAAGATAGTTCCTCTCTCTCTCTCTCTAGCTTAAGCTACTTATCAGTGGTCATTGCCAATTTTTGTAGGTAGTATAGTATTCCATTGTCGCAATTATATTTTTTTATGTTATGTTATGACTTATGAATGACTTAAAGAGTTATTACTAAAAGACAATGGATATTTTACAACTAGGTAAAGTGATTCCACATATTGAACGCAATGTTTGTTTACGTTTTGATAAACTGGAATAGAGTAGAGAAAGATAAACGCGTAAAAACCGGTTAGCGTATCTTATTATTGAAGAAAAACCGTATACCTACATCTCATGGAATGTGGTGTTGGGTATTAATAATTATTGAATATAAAATGTGTTACATTACAACCCTCGGATTAAAAACTACTAAATGGTACGCCAAGTTCTTGATGGCTTTTGATAACTTTTGAACAAGGAAATAGTACCAATGAACAAAAAAATATTAATGACTGCATAACTGATAATAGACGTAGACATTAATGAACATCGTTTACATATTAGTAAGGTTATCAAATCGATGGAATGCTAACTTAACCATTGAAACTTACGCGAACGCTTGAATCATCGCTCCGTAGTCGATAAGCTGCTGATGACGTAATTTGTACGACCTACAGACACCGGTTTATTTACTCAAATGAGGTCGACTCAACACAACACCTACGAAAATTTTCGTAGGTCTGCTGTTTAAAACTTGGTAGTTGAGCTGGGAAGTTCGAGTAAAATGCCTTACTGTAAACAGCGTGGTGGATGTGAAAAAAAATGTATACAGCCTTGATTTATAAAATTTTTAAAAATTTGCCTGTGGCATATTTTTTGACGCCATCAATCCTAAATGATTACATAATTTTATTGTGGTCGGTTCATGAAGCTAATAACATTTTGTTCACAAAAACGCTTTTATACTATTAGCAAAATTGAAATAGGACAAGGAGCCTCACTTTACTCTACCATTGACCTACTTTATGCGTAATGTAGGAAAATGCAAGCTTAACTACTAGAAGTTCATTGACGATTAGCAAGATTTTATTGAATTGAGTATTGGTTCCGAGAAGGAGCGGTGACGGCGCCCGCTGTATCACCGCTGACGAAGTTATTTTCTGTACAATTAGTCACGCGTGTATCCGGCGCGAGCACAGGTCGTGTTCACAACACACCATTAAAAATATCGTCTTATTCGTATCTAAGTCAGCGCACAATTTAAAAAGCTGTAAGATGTTCGTTTTACTCTCTTAATATCACTAAGTCAATACCGTGTTCATTCTTAGTGTGCACTAATGGTGCTCTAAATGACAGTCATGTGCAGATAAAATCAGCATTCTATTCGCCCTGTGTTTTCTGAGATTTTAAATTATTATCATTGTGATAGTATATGAATGACCCGAGAAAACTATTGATGTGTTGGGTTGAATACAAAGGACGAAAATAGTGAGAAATGTGAATCACCCACTCAACTTTGTACACAAATAATTATTCTGATAAGAAGAAAATATCAGGTTCTGTGACTAGTTAAGAAAATTCCAAACAGTATTATTCCATTGTCAGGTAAGATTTATTCTTTTATTATGTGGCGATGGCAACGACGACTCTACTTTAGGGTCATTCATTACAGTTCTTACAGTCCAGACCTTACGCGAGTATTAAATAAAGTGTAACTAAAACAATGACAGTTTAACACATCAATGACCTGTCTTACTCACTCAGATGCGCTTGTATAATTTATTTAATACTCATAATACGTACACCTTGCCGCTTCGTTTGTGTAGGAGGCAGCCCTTTCCCATTCACCGCCCACCGGTCACCATATGTCTCTAGAAAACATATTATTACAAATCTACCTAGCTTCAACAGCTAAACCCACAGTCCGTGGGCATTCATTTGTTATGCTACATTAGCACTGTTACTGTTGGTCGATGGATGTCGGGTCGTCAATTGGGTATTGTACTACGACTCGTATCATCATGTCTATTTATGTGTCTGGCTGTATATTCGCTCGTGTTTATAGCTAACTTTGTGATAATTTTGGTGATAAGTCTCATAAAAGAGTGAAATACTTAATGTATGAGCTTCTTCATCAGATCAAGCCAAATGACGTAAATTTTAGGTAGGTAATTTTGTTGAACAAAATATGTTTATTATATGACCAGCGTAATCAAACTGGGTTTTCCTGAAGTTAATTTGATACAACAACGTTATCGCGATTCACGTCCCAAAACTTATTTCCTCTTTGACCTTGACACCGAAACGACCCGTCCGACCCCATTAGAAACCTTTTTCCTTTCACGTAATGTTTGTATTGTTTAGTTCTGTTTGTTTCTTGTTGCGTGTTCTATAGCTTGTTGTGATTGAATGTCCCTTCCGGGCGCTATAATTGCAAAGCGATAACATAATAAATTATAACAAAGCAAATTATATTGACGGCGGGCATATTGCAATGAACTCCCAAGTAGGTACTTATCTGTTTATATTCTTTGTTATAGAGTTTTGATCTGACCCCAAATCAAACGCACAAAAATGCACATAACACGATCGAGTTTACTACGACTATGCGTGTGGGCGGGCCTGCTCGCCTACTGCTGGGCGCAGAGGGCCGAGCAACTGCTGGCTCAGAACCCTTGCTCGAGCAAGACCACATGCAGTGACTGCATACGAACGGCCAGCTGTGCCTGGTGTTTTGCTTCGGACTTCAATGGACCGCGATGCTTCAACCCCGCGATGGAAGGCGGCACTGGCGGCTGCGACGAAGCGTTTATCTTCAACCCGGACAACCAGAAATCTGTGGATCCTTTGTACAATATGGAGCTGAGCCGAGGTGCATATCTATTACACATTTACTCTTATATTTTACTAGTGGGTGCCCTGCGACTTTATCTGCATAGAAGATTTCCCTGCTGCACCAGATTTCAGATTAGTCATTCAGATTAGTTAGAAATCCTTTCTTAGTGCACCCTTACACTTTGCAAAGAACATTTATCCAAAAATTTCCATGACCTTATCAGGCGAAAGTTTGTGTATGTGTGGGCATTTTGGTTCCCACTCAACTGCGTAATCGTTTAACGGATTTGGATGATAGTTGGAATATAGGTATATAGTTTGTGAACTAGATTAATACATTACATAGGATACTTTTTATTCCAGTACCACGCGACCGAAGCCGCTGGTGCAAGCTAGTAGTGTTATATAAGTATTTTACAATAAATTCATTGCCCTCAGCTTTGCTTGAGATTTTAACGGACAAGAGTAGTCTGTGTGTTAATATTACTACAATATTTTACTTATTCAATGACTGATATACTACCTACGTTTGTCTTAGCCAAAGGACGTATGGGCATGAGTGCATCAGGCTCCTTCTCTCACGAAGAGTCCAGCAGCTCCTCAAGCAGTTCAGGATACGGAGCGGCCGGTAGTGGTGCAGCGGCCGGCAGCTCAGGGGAAAGCTTGGTGCAAATGAAGCCGCAGCGAGTCAAACTACAGTTGCGGCAGAGTAAGTATTTCGAGGAATCATTTTATAGAAGTATCTCTCTTTGAGACGTGACGACAGGTTTCAGAATAGTGGCCGAAGACTGCTAAGAGAACTGTTGGACGTCCATCAGCACGATGAGTGTGTCGCGACGTTAATGATTAGTATGGGGGTAACTCAAGGCACGTATCTCATTTGCTTATATTAGTACCTACCTATTCCTATTCGCGACAGAAGAGAATTAGTGTTGTGGAATACTATTCCGCTGGCCAATACGTCGGCCTCGATCTCATGTAACGCAAATGGAATACTACCGATTCCGTTGGCCAGTACGTCGGCCTCGATCTCGTTAACTGTCTTGTGTAAGAGCCACCGCGAAGGTGGTACGAAGCATCTCATTCTAAATCGTCACCCAGTTAATTTGGGTTTAGTTCAGGGAGCCGTGGGATCACGGTACGACATGTCTTATCGTTTTTGTACTCCCAGTGAACTCAGGGTATACTTACCCTGAGTTCACTGTATACTTCGACCCGCTTCGTTTTGTTCCTCTTACGGGGCTATGCCCCTCGTAGGGCCTACCTCCTCCCCTCGCCCATTACCGAACCTTCGCCATATTATATGATAGGCTATTAACTCTTAGCCTATCCTGCGTCAGTTATTAACTCTTAACTAACATCGTCATACCATCATTAGCCATTAACTTAGCTTAGCCATCAATTTCACTATTGTATTATCAGGTTCAGCTATTAACCTCTTAGCCGAACCTGCCTGTCTTTGCCTCATATCTTAACGCACAAGTACTTAGTGATAGTGGACTTACCGACAATACGTCGTCGATGCACTCACTTTTTTCTGCGGCGCGGTCGGCCATTTTCTTTGCCCGCACCGTCCGCTTCTTTCCACTGCACACCTTTTTTTTCTCCACCCGCACTAATCTTTTTTACCCGCCGACCTATCTACCCTCCTACTTTGGACATTCTCATTTTTATTGTATCTACGGTAAAGTAATCGCGAGACATCGCGACAGAGTGGACGACATAGTCGGCGTCTTGGGCTGTATGTGGATCAGGCAAAGAAAACTAGACCTACTACCCGATAGAGAGGCATTGCATGAGAATTGCTGGCGTATCAGAACCGCTGTCGCCGGTTTGTTTCTTCCTCTCCCTCACATTCCACAAAGATATGTTTTAGCTTTATCACGTGCAAAGCGCGGCGCTGCCATTGGTTTGCACACAAATACAGAAGCTATACAATGTTCACGCACGTCAAAAACTCATTGGCAAAATTGTATGAAAGTATGAGCGAATGATCATAATTTGAACGAAACGCGACCGACGCTCGATGTAGTAAGTAGGTAGGTAGTGTCCTCTGGGATTAGGTTGGACGCAGGACTGTAGCAAGTGGCAATAAACAATGGAGCCCTATACCCAGTAGTGGGTTAAATCTTGCTTCGAATGATGATGATGATCTTAACTGGATCAGTAACGGTACTTAACCTTTATTTTGAATTAAAGCACGTAAACGTGTCATGGTCAGGTGTCTCACTTAGTAGTTTGTTATTGTTATAAATAGGCTTATATTATACGTGGGTAGTAGATATATGCCTTTCTTCCTGATAATAGAAACGTTTGACGAGGTGACATGAATCACATTTGCTTTCACTTGAAGTTATACTCACGTTACGATTGCACCATTATCGCCCGAATACTGAAACTAAATCGAGATAGTACTCATAGAGTCACAGTCTCCAACTGAAAACTGACAAAAATCATCCAAGTATCGTTGACATACATAAACATCAAAATGCTACATTTGCATTAATTTGGACCTTTTGTCGCTTGAAAAGTGTTCAATGTCAACGCTATAGCCAGCGTGCGTCAAGTTTTGGTGTGGAATTTTGTTTCACGTTTGTGGCTCTAGAGTGTGTGTATTTCGATGAACGCCACCCAACCATTTGAGACGCCGCTAATCAGAATTTGTATTAAAACGTCAATTTCACCACATATAATTATTTGATTAGTGCTTAAGTTTTCGGGGCTATTTATATCCAAGATAATATGGATATTGGATCTTATTTATATTAAAGTCCTGTCGAGTCCGAAAATTTTCGATGGCATTTCCAAATTTGTTTGTCATCTGTAAGTGCTTTCACTTTAAAAAGAATTACAAAAAAATATGAAACGAAGTATTTTAGACAAAAAGCGCCATCTATCTCGATGTTGATGTGCCGTGTAGGGAAGCCATTGAACGGAGAATGTTCGGAAAAAAGTTCGGAGTTTCTTTCTTTCTTTCTTCTAATGTAGCAACGAATGCCCATGCTTAAATTGCACTGGGCTGGTCACGTTAGCCGCATGTCGGGGGGCCAGTTGGCCAAGCTGACCACGGACGGTGATGGAGGGAAGAGCTCGCTAAATTCGTGTCGACTGGACCGTTTTAGCATAGGAGAGGAATGAATGGAGAGTGTGGGGGTAAATATCTACAGAAGTGTGAGTGATCTGGGGGGTGATCGGCTAACTCTGTTGCAAACAGAAATGATTGTTACCGATCCTGTTTTAACAAACTGTGACAGTTTGTCAATTGACGTTCATGTAATTTCAATCAAAGTTTGTAAAAACAGGATCGGTGTCAATCATTTTTGTTTGCAACTGAGTTAGCCAATCACCCCGCTGGTCACTGTCTACAAGTTATCTAAGATTTTCCACTATCCAATAGAGCCACCAAGTGACGTCATGGTCGCTTTAGGCAGAGATGTTCGTTCAATTTCCGTCTAGTTTGTGAATTTTGGTTAGAATTTTCAAATTTGTTTCTTATTTACAGATCAAATGCAAAAGCTTTCGTTCGCATACTCCCGCGCCCAAGACTACCCAGTCGACTTATACTATCTCATGGACTTGAGTAGATCTATGAAGAACGACAAAGAGAAGCTCAGTACTCTCGGAAGCTTGCTATCCGCTACAATGAGAAATATGACCTCCAAATTCAAGATTGGCTTCGGATCTTTTGTGGACAAACTCGTTATGCCTTACGTCTCCACTGTACCGAAAAAGTAAGTTATATTTAGTTCTAGCAACCCTTTCCGGCCTCCCACGGGTATTAGAGCATATGAGAGAGATATGGGATTACGCAGCATTTTCGATTAAATCTCCCAGGCAGCTTGACCTTTTCCGACTTTTTCGACAATAATTTTCAATATTCAACCAATTTACACAAAACCCTAACAAACTATACACCCAAAACCTCCTCATTAATCACTGTCTATTGGTGAAAAACGCATGATAATACGTTAAATAGTTTTTCCGTTTACTGCGAACTAGTGCGAACAGACAGACACCTGACGGGATTTTTTTATATATGTAGTGATAGTGATCAAGAGATTATATAAAAATTACAAGTGAAATGCTGACTTTCTTAATTTAATTTCAGTTTGATATCGCCCTGTGAAGGTTGCGCAGCGCCCTACGGATTTAAGAATCAGATGTCACTCAGTAAAGATACGGATTATTTTGATGTAAGTATCGACATTGGCAAAGTTGTGGACGCTATACCACAGAGGCCATAAATAAAAAAGAAGATGTAAGTAAATACACACTAAAGCTCGTCTCTAACTGGATTAGACGAGCTTTGGACCGTGGAGGGCACACAAAATGAGATTCATATACAGTCACATGCCAGCAGTGGGCAAAGTCGGGCTGCGGATGATTGATTGACTGAAATACACATCTAAGTCTTAAGGCTTAAACTTCGGGTTTTAAATTCTAACAAAATATGCCAGTTTTAATACGAAAATACTAAATTTCTTCGAAGCTCATACCAACTAATATACCCAGACAAAACTGTTTTGAAACATAGTCCAGAAGTCTGAGAGTGTTTATGGATTGCTACTATCTATATTATGACGAAGAAAAGGAAAGACTAGAGCGAGGAGTGTATTTTATAAAACATCTGTTTTAAGCATCTTATAAGCAATGCTCTATTTAATTCTAACAGAAACCGTCATGAGGCTTGACTGAGACTGTTACGTGGATCGCCTAACTGCTTGCAAAGTTTGAGTGTGTGTGTGTATGGTGAGGTCTGCACATGGTGCACCCTGCTAAACAACGAACGGGGCTCTGGCGGCTAGCTGATTGCGGCATAGCACAGCCTACATCGGCACAGCCAAATCCCCTGGCCACCGACGGGCAGCAGCGTAGGTGGTGCGAGAAGCTGTGCCCTGCGATCCCCAACCCGCATACCCAGCGTGGGGATAATGGGCATATCCCCCTTTATTAGGGGAGGCCTACGTCCAGCAGTGGACTGATATAGGCTGGTGTGGTGTGTGGTGGTGTGTGTATTGAATGTTAGCTTGGACTTGGCTCCGATTACCCCTTATATGGTTTCATAGATAGATGTCCTTAATTGGGAAAAGGCGTAATCATAATCATACGATTATAGTATTAAGTTATCTGTGTTCATACTATACGAACATTGGGTAGATTTGGAGCCACGTCGATTCACATAAAATCAAATGGAAATAAGAACATAAACAAAACTTTACCCTTCTTATAGCTTTGTCGTAGTCGGAGAAGAACTGAAGCTGTAAAGGGGCTTTGTTAAATTATTTTCTAAGTAGTTACAATACTCAGAATGTATCGTTGTCCCTCCGAAGTTGGCTGCAATTAACGACGTAGCTTCCTATTTTTTGGTCGGATTGTACTAGGATAGGTCGAATCTTTTACTAAGGCTAACGGCCTTTTCATTGTGATGCGTGTTTACGGCCTTATGCGGGCCACCCGCGATCCACCCATATGCGTGTGCGTGTTGCATGCATGACAATGGAAACATATGATACCGTGCGGGCCGCACGGATGCGTGTCTGGCCCCGGGCGCAAATACGCATGACAATGAAAAAGCCCTTAGGCTCAGTAAAAGATTAGAAAAGACTAACTTCAGAGGAATTTGGCCGGTTTTTAATTTTAAAATAAATCATTATTGTTCGGAACAGAAAGCCGTCGCGATGGCCGATGTTTCTGGAAACCTCGACGCGCCTGAAGGTGGTTTCGACGCGATCATGCAAGCCGTGGTCTGTAAGAAAGAGATCGGTTGGCGCGACCAAGCTCGTCGCCTGCTTGTCTTTTCAACAGATGCAGGATTCCATTACGCTGGTGATGGCAAGGTACTTACTACTCATCTCCACTACATATTTTAGTTTTAATGGATTCATAGTTTTAGTTTTGTATAAATTATTCGGTCTCAAACGGGCTCAACGGAAGATCATTGTCTGTGCTGAGGAGTAAGCGTGGGCCTAAATATAGTTCTCCTCTCAGCTTAATGCTGCTTCACGAGCGTAGCACGTGTTATTAATATTATTATTACTACAAATTTATCTAGCTGTAAGTTTTCCTAAAACTCTTAAAATAAAATAGTCGCAGTCTAATACTGTAGAATTAATATTCATATACATCTACAAAATGACACTAAATACTTCAACACAACGTAATAAGCTTGTTGCGCCCACGCGGACACCGCAGGCTTCATTGTGTCGTGAATCACGCAAGAACTACGAAATTAATTGAGGAGCTTCGGAACAAAAACCGATAAATCCACTTTACGTAATTTTTGGGAAAATACAAAACATTGATTTATTTAGAAATCGTAACGCGTTTCGATCAACAAAAATTTGATAAAATTGGGTCGTTGGAACTGCTTTCATATAGTCATTTAAAAAAAATATATTATGAATAGTGTCTAAGCATTATAATTTAAAATATGGAATTATCGGGTTTTGGTCGGACCATTACGTAATTATCGGCTTTTATAGTTGTATAAACAATTATACAAACATTATACAAACAGTATTCAAGAAAAACTAAAAACGAGAATGATTCCATAAAAAAACATTTATCAGCAAATGATCCAAACAGAATTCGGCCTTCGATAATTTGCATAGGATTTATCGCTTACTGGTCCGAAAACTAAAAAAAATGTTACGAATTGATAAAAAATCATGTAATTGTTGGATTTTGTTCTGGCTGCCCATCTTCAGAGTCTCATTTAGTACGTTTTGACGCGTCCAATTAAAGTATGGCATGTAAAAGTAGAGAGACGAAAAATAAAAATAAAGTTATTTGATCAAAAACGGATTTATCGGTTATCGGCCCATCAAAATTGATGAGCTGGGAACAAGTTCCGGAGCTCCTAAATTTTGATGTGACTTTTAGCTTCCGCCCGCGGCTTCGCTTGTGTTAAAGTTTTTATAACATATGACCTATTTTCTGGATGAAACGTCTATATCTTTTTCTATACCCCTGACGAAATTTCATGACGATCGGTGTGAAACATGACAAACAAGTAAATATACTCACATTCGCATTTATAATATTCTTTTTCTTTTATCAGTATTATAACTATTTTTATTTTTATAGCTTGGTGGTATTGTTCAACCCAACGACGGACAATGTCACATGGAAAACAACGCTTATACCCACTCCACCCTTCAGGACTATCCCAGTATCTCGCAAATCAACCTAAAGGTATCCCTTAAATCATCTTTTTCGTTAAGCTTTAGGATGCTGCTGAGACACTATGTAGGGCCTAGTTACTAAGGAAATAGTTCTCTTACTATTTTATAGTCAAAGTTATATAAGTGTTATTTCAGATTCCATGTTGTTCAATTGTTTTCGCCAAGTATCGTTATTTTAGCCTTGTATTTGTTTGCATGTTCTTACCACGACAGCACCACGCTAGCTTATACCAGTTCACTGCTGGACATAGGCATCCCCTAATAAAGGGGGATATGCCCATAGTCCCCACGCTGGGCATGCGGGTTGGGAATCGCAGGGTACAACTTCTCACACCGCCGACGCTGCTGCCCCTCGGCGGCCCGGAGATTTAGCTGTGCCAGTGTTAGACTGCGCGTTGCCGCAATCAGACGGCCGCCAGAGCCTCGTTTGTTAGTTGGCAGTGTGAGGTTGGCTTGGGGTCCGAAGATGAGGGTTAGAACCCCTTAGCCAATGTGCATGTTTTTGCGGTGAACACTTGTTTTATTTCAACTCCTAACGAGGTTCTGTTGGGTTCTTACATATATTTTTATTTGTTTTAGGTGAAGAAACACGCAATCAACGTTATATTCGCGGTGACAGCGGAACAAATTAGCGTGTATGAGCAGTTGAGCAAGCATATCGAGGGATCCAGTAGTGGTGTGCTGAGCAATGATTCAGATAACGTAGTGGAGTTAGTGCGCGAACAGTACAATGTAAGTGTAAAGTGCATGCATCTACCAATAGTCGATAACTCGAACGGAACTTTATGTATAGGTTTCGGCACGGATTCTGTCACGAAGTCTGAGTACTACTGTCCAAACAGTCCATACAACATTAAAAAAATGTGTTCTGCGCATTCAAACGTAATTTTCCGCGCCGTAGCTGTACCGGAATCCAATCCGCCGACAGAACATGGAGACTATGTCTAATTTTGAATACTGTTAATTTTCTTTCCATTTTGAATCTCAAACAGATTTTTTCAAATTTTATCAGAACCAAAAATGCTCGTAACGCAAATAATATATGTATTATGTGTGTAAATATATTAGATATAGATTCGTAGTGTTAGGAGTGTAATAGATTATTTGTACAACATCAAGTGGTAACTTCATCCACTGACCGGGATGCAGTAGTGCCTGTGACCTGTGTATATTACTCATTGGAAGGTTTAAATACATAATATGGAAGTAGGTTTTCTCAGCACCTCAACCATTTACTCATCCAGTCGGACGGAGTCGGAGTATCGTCACAAGCTGGCATCGACTTCAAATAGATGAGTGGGTAGCGCTTCGAATAATTATATTAATTTATTTTTCGCTTTTGATTTCGCTATTTGTGGTTTTGAAATCGGGTATTTTTTTACACATTTTATTGCAAAACAAGTTTTCATTCAAAACGTTTTTATAGACAAGCTTTTGAAATCATTTATTTATTGTAAATGTGGTATGATACAGATCTTAGGTAGGTATCACAGTGTACAATCACAAATTACTCGAGTGTACAATGTAGAGTAAAATAACATGCAATTAAACAAAATTAAAATACTTTGTTATACATTCATTTAAAATATCGTGCAAAATAATCAAGAATTAACTCTAATTAAACGCTAAATCACAAAATAACTAACAAAATCACCTCATTACACTCTCATTACAAAATTAATTTAACATTAAAATTTAATAAAAAATAAAATTAGCAATTTCAATAAATCAATTGATCATTATTAATAAGTTTAAAATACAATTTCCAAAGCTATGTTAATTTATTTACGTAATAAAAGTTCATTTACTTCGTAGAAACAATTTTGCAACAGCCACGAAAAGAGCTTTGTTTTTAATTTTTGAAAAGATAGAGATGTCATTTCACTAGGAATTTTGTTATAAATTATCAGTGATAATTTATAACATTAAAAGCATCTTTGCTATGTCTGTGATAATTTATCACAGACATAGCAAAGATGCTTTTCATGCTAGTGGACAGTCTAAATTTGGGAAGGGCCAGCATATGTCTAAAACATCAGCATATGTCTCTAGTTCTCTTACTGTAAGTATCTGGCCTATTGCTGTAAAAATCTTAGTGCCTTTTTATAAATAAACAGACCTCATGGCAAAATTTTTAAAACTTGAAATAACGGCTCACACGATACGGTAGGATCGTTTATGTAACAAAGCGCTCTAATGTTACTCCTTTTGGGTTAAAAGAACAGGTTTTACTTCACTAGAGTTACCCCAGAGTATATGCCCGAAGACTAGAGCTAATGTGTCCATGATATGCCATTTTACCCGCTTCAAGTGAGGACTTAAGGACTTCTAAATGCATATAATTTTTTTTATGATCTAGCAGTCACGTCATGTCTAAGTTTAATCACAATTAAATACATGAACAAAAAAAAACATGTCTGTCCTATTCACTGTTGAATTTCCTCAACGGCAGTCAACCCTGGATGCATCTGTCATGTCATGATAGGAATTTGGAACAGGCTATTATGATGAAATCGATTTATAAAATTGTGTGTCTGTACTATTCGCCGTTGAGGAGTTCCCTCGCCGGAAGTCAACCCTTGGTGCAGCAGCCATGTCATGATGGAGTTTAGAACATGCTATATTATAGTTAAATCCATTTACAAAATTTCGTGCCTTTGCTGTTCGCCATTGAGGAATTCCACTATCCACCTCCTCACTCCATCCAGATCAGCTCAATAGAATCAGATTATTACATTCTTACAAAACTTTTCTTACTATACATAACCTGCTTTATTTATCATGATCCTACATTTTTTTAATATTGATGTATATTTTTTAAATGCGGTGCATGCTTTTATTTTGGAAAGGCGCATGCGATACTGTTAGGTCTAATCATCTATCTCATTTACTTGCTGTAATATGAGCAAGTATTTTCGTGTCTACTGAGCCATGTTATCTCAACAAATCATAACTGCAAATGACTAGCTTTACGCGGCAACCCCATATAAAGCCAACCTTAGGAACATGTTATTGATGCCTCGGGAATCTTTCTTTTTATATGTTATATTATGGGCAAGCTCCTGACCTCGAGTCTTGTTTGGGCTAGAATGAGGTCGACAATAGAGCGAGCTTTCCTAGGAGATTCTTATTACTTACTACTCTCTTTTGAAGCCGATTGTCAATTTCATCCACATACACTGATATTTTATCAACAAAGTAATTAATTTACTGTTTTGTATAAAAATCATAAAACAGAGTACAAATTGACAATCTGATTGAGATGAAAGGAATCAATCAACTCATCCAATCAACTTATTCGTATAAGCTAGTGGCCAACGCGGGTGTCGAAGTTTTCATAATTGATAACAATAAACAATGCTGGACACTGACACAACATTATCTAGCCGCAAACAAACACCCAGTGTCGGACCCGAATTATTCCTAGAACATACAAACATTTGTCTCGCTGTGGGAATCCCAACCCGCAACCTTTTGTGTCTGAGACGGGCCTTGGTCCACTGCGCCAAGACTGACATGGCTTAACGGCTGAAAACCCGGGACAAACATCATAACGTGCCTTCCCAAGCACGGAATAATACTTTTATAAAAACAGGTGTTCAATGTATTTCAATTCTAACCAAAATTTTTAACGAATATGATTAATTTGCAGAAAATTACGTCAACAGTGGAAATGAAAGACTCATCGACCGACTCAATGCAAATAGTGTATTACTCATCGTGTCTCGGAGGCAAGGAGCTCGAGCAAACAAACAAATGCAAAGGTCTTAAGGTAACTACACTTTTGTATATATTATGTGAAAATGCAGGTTCAACCTTGAGGTAACTTTACGTGAAATTTCTGCGTTCTTGTAATAAATAATGCATGCAGTACATGCAACAAGGAATTTTTATCGGCTTGCTCCAATGTTTTGCACTAACCTATGGATTGTTGATTAAAAACAAATCGCGTGATTACTTTCATGCTGACCTCAAGTAATTTATACATGCACGACGCAAATTGTTCTTATCGTAACACCGTTTCACAAAGTTTTCTAACTATTTTAAAATAAAATGTTGTTACCTATGTGTTTTTACTTTTTTACTAAGTACGTGTATTTTTACTCTAGGTGGGCGATGTGGTGGAATTCACAGCGGAAATAACCCTGAAAGAGTGCCCGAAAGATCGCAACAAGTGGAAGCAGACCTTCGACATTTCTCCCGTCGGTATCTCTGACAGTTTGACCGTTGAAGTGGAAATGATCTGCGACTGTCCGTGCGAACAACCCGGCCATCATGTATGTATATGTAGTTATATGATTATTATATGCTATACTAACTTCCGCTTGTGGTTTCGCTCGCGTGAAACCCGGATAAAAAGTAGCAACTTCATAATATGTGCAATATTTCGTCTTATTCCGTTCAGTAGTTTTAGCGTGCAGGAAGCACAAACATTTCACACTTCACAAACTATCCCCTTTATGTTTTTAATTTCTTTATTATGGACCAGCTCTTGACCTCGAGGCTTGCATAGGCAAGGATTAATTATCAATAATTTAAGTACGATTATAGGCTGAAAACCTTAAATTTTACCTCAGACGGGATGTCCTGCATAGGAGCTCAAGAAGAATACTTCCTAAATAAGTTGTCAATTGAGAGTCAATCTGTCTTTACAGCAACGATTTTAATTAATACAATGTCGTTTTCAACATTGTCTCTGCCTCCCTTTGTTTTCGTCAGCCTCTGTCCTGTGCTTCTCTCATCGAGGTATCACCAGCTCCCAGCGACTTTCGTAATGTCGTGGACCCAACGCGCTAGCGGTTTTATAATGTGGGACTTACGTGAACAATGTTGTACTATATTTAAACTATATCCAGATATTGTAGCGTCATTTATTAATATTCTCTTAGCGGCTAGAGTATAAAAAACATTTTTGGCTACAAAGTTTGCGTGAATTATATTTTTGTATTTTATGAATAAGGAACAGCGACCCTAACGGAAAGTTTGTGATAATGTCAAGTTTTTAACAATATCATCTCCATACAAAAATATATAAAGCAATCGTAGTTAGGTATATTTTTCACACAAGCCACCAGATCAATGCAATGTATAAAGTAATATCTACGTCCATACAGGCGTTCAGCAACAGTCCCTTAGTGTGCAGCGGCGAAGGTGTTTCCGCTTGTGGTGTTTGCGTTTGCAACCCCGGTCGCTTCGGCAAAAGTTGCGAGTGTTCCGCGCACGGCGGCGTGTCCGTCGAACAGGAGAGGGGATGCCGGCCGACCAACGCTAGCTCCGGCGCTCTCTGCTCTAGCAGGGGGACATGTATCTGCGGAGTTTGCGAGTGCAATAAGATGGAAGATTCAACCAAGGTACGATGCCACCACATCACACCAGCCTATATCAGTCAACTGCTGGACATAGGACTCCCCTAATATAGGGGAATATGCTCAAAATCCCCACGCTGGGCATGTGCTGCCCATTAGCGGTTAGGGAATTTAGGTACGATGCTATTGGTTTTTATAGAAGCCAAGCAGAGTTTCTTGCACATTTAAAATTTTTTGGTCTTTGGTAAATTCAAAAAAATATTATTGAAAAAGTTCCTACCTATTAAATAAAGTAAATTTGTATTTGTATACGTAAACTGAGTGCTGAGCTTGACTCAAACCGTCGAACGCTACTCATTAACCATTGATTGTGTTGTATCTTTTGTTTGACAGTTTTTTTACATGTAAGGCCAAAAATGCTTATAACGGCTATTTAGTTCACTGTGCTAATGGAACTTACAATATTGTTAACTTACGGTTCACCTTGTGCGCTGTGGAAAAGGAATCTACAATCATTATAAAGCCATTTGTGAGCATAAAAAAGAGTGCGTATAATAAAGTGCCTAATAACTTTATGCCTTCCAATTTGCCAAATTTAACCACAACAATAAAGAAGTGGTCACGTGATTCTGTAATAAAAATACGATGTTCAAAAAACTTTCATTTATAATACATGTGATTTTATTCGCAGGTTATTTCCGGTCCGTTCTGCGAATGTGACAATTTCACTTGCGATATGAACAAGGGTCAGATCTGCTCGGGGCCAGATCACGGTGAATGCGTGTGCGGAAAGTGTAGTTGCCGGCCTGAGTATAGTGGGCCCGCCTGCCAGTGCCTTATGGATCAAACTCCTTGCCGTTCACCTGGTAAGATAACAATTTGTTAATATGCTACAAAATGGCGTTATACTCTCGTCTTCTTCGTATGAGTTGTAAATCTAAATCTAAATGCCACTAAAAGGTCCTCCATCCAAGTAGTGACCGGTCGCAGTGTCGCTTAGCTTAGATGATCGGCAATAAGAACGAAGTAAGCCACGCCACGAGCACTTCTTTATACTTTCATCAAACAGCGATCAGACTTCACCAGGGCCGCCAACATTTTCAGGACCCTCCCATCCATTCGACCATTACCTCTGGTATGTCTGGATGCCAGACACAATAGAAAAGCTACGGTTAAGGTTGACTTCATAGTTCCTTAAAGAAATAAAAGCAGCTAACGAAACCGGCCAGCGCCTCGAAATTTTTGGTACACACATACATAGAAAACGATTTTTTTAATTAAAGCTAACTAGCGCTGTTGTTTCTAATTCGTCGTTGTGGCAAAATTTTTAAGATAAGTTACGGTAGATAGTTTTACCCTAGAAAGTTGAAATTGAAAACGCCAATGATTGACACCATTTCAAAAATACAAATGTTTTTTAGAAAACGGAGAAATTTGCAGCGGTAATGGACAATGCTTTTGCGGAGAGTGCGTGTGCAAAGTTGACGACGGAAGACATTACTCTGGCAAATATTGCGAGAGATGCCCTGTAAGTATATATATTTCAAGAACACGTATTCTGTGTTATAGTTTGTAAAATAAAATAAACATTAGCGTGTCGTGATCATACGTTGATTCTGCAATAGTATTTCTTTACAAGATTGGAGACCATTCACTAGTTACTACTTTTCTCTCACAATGAGCTAATTTCACAATTACCTAAATATGTTTTACAAATAGCCTTCAGAAACAATTTTGCGTAGATTCTAAAATTTTGCCGTTCACGTAGGGCTCTCAAATATTTTAGGCTGACGTATCGTAAGCGTAACGAAAAATTTCGGCCAATATCAAAGCGTTATTTTGAATCTACGCTTTCTCATTCGCCAATATTTTACGTCTACGATACGAATGTCACTTTTTCAATAGTCTTCATAATTAAGTCTCAGTATTTGTTTAGAATTGCCGCCTGGGGATTTGTAGGAGAATTGTTTATAAACATGTCAAATACGCTCAGATGGTTTCGGTGGCGAAACTAAATTTTGTAGCTTGCCGGCTACCCTATCGCCGGGAGCACAGAAACGTGCCGATAAATGGTGGTTGCTGAAATAGTTAAAACTGCATCGGAAAAATCGTTTCATCATCGTAATGGAACATTTGTCTTGCAGACTTGCCCGGGCCGTTGTGGTGAGTTCAAAGACTGCGTGCTATGCGAAACGCACAAACGCGGCCCTCTCTACAACCCTGATACCGATAGTTGTGGCGACTGCGCTCTGTTTCCTATCATCGAAGAAGGCAAAATCGAAGGTGAGGAATTCAAAAATCCACAACAACAAAAACAACAGCTTAATCAATCAACTGCTAGACATAGGCCTAATAATAATAAAGAGGGATATGCCGATACTCCCCACGCCGTGCTAGTTAGGTTAGGGATCGCATTGCAATGCTTTTCACACCACGCTGCTGCCGGTTGGTGGTCAGGGAATTTAGCTGTGTTGTTATACCAGCGCAGCTAAATTAAGATAAGATTATTTATTTCACCCAAATTATATGCGAGTACCGTAACTATAATAGGTAAGGTATGTTTAAATTTCAATTACGTAAATAAATAAATAGTTTTTATTTCCAAAAATGTTAAATAGCGGTTTGACTAAATTGACAACATTTTACCAATTTATGAAGGTATCGCAAAGATGCCTGTGAAGAACCAAACTAAGCGGAAAGCTTGCATCTTGGCCTTCGAAAGTGCATTACCAATTAGAGTACCAGGCACGGTTACATGATCTTAAATGTATACCTAATATATCCATCCACATCCACATCAGCCTATATCAGTCCACTGCTGGACATAGGCCTCCCCTAATAAAGGGGGATATACCCATAATCCCCACGCTGGGCATGCGGGTTGGGGATCGCAGGGCACAGCTTCTCGCACCACCGACGCTGCTGCCCGTCAGTGGCCAGGGGATTTAGCTGTGCCGATGTAGGCTGTGCTATGCCGCAATCAGCCGGCCGCCAGAGCCCCGTTCGTTGTTTAGCAGGGTGCACCACGTGCAGGTGGGGTTGGCTTGGGTTCCGAAGATAGGGGTTGGAACCCTGTACACCCTAATATATACCTATACATAAATGTTAAAATTATATATCTAAGGTTATAGATATAAGTAATGCACTTGAACATCGGGTAAAATATTGACTCAGCATAGGCAGCATATATGAGATAAAGCCCAGATGTTGCACTGGTTTTCAGTTAGGGCCCTTAACTATTAAGAATATTAGTTTTTATGTATGTGCGACACATTCTTTTAAAAACCTTGAACACTATACTTCTTTTGCTAATTAGGTACTATTACTTAGTTGCTAATTATAATTTCTCACTGTTTCTTATTGTTTCAGCCAATGAATCTCGAAACGAACATCTGTGTAGTTTTATCGACGAGGACGACTGTCTCTATGTGTATGTTTACTCATACAACGAAAATCAGCGCTTGGTGATAAGGGCGCAGAAGGAACGTGATTGTCCCAAGATTGTACGGTGTTATTTCACTTACTCCTATCTATTTATAAATCAGCACACATAATAAATTACAACCGAAACATTATTAGCCGTGTGTGAGATGTCACATCATCATCATCATCATCATCATCATCATCATCATCAGCCTATAGCAGTCCACTGCTGGACATAGGCTGCTGGTGAAAGCTGGATGCCCGACGCATCCAGCTTCCACCAGCAGCCTTTTGCAAATCGACACTCCACCTGGCTGGAGGGCGTCCTACACTACGTTTACCGAGCCGCGATCTCTACTCAATAACTCGGTTACCCAAACGGTTGTCGGTTCTTCGGCAGATATGGCCAGCCCACTGCCATAAGATGTCCCATATTTACTTATTTGTAAAAAACTACTTTATACCAAAGTCAAAGTTGAGATGTCTTCATTCAATAAGATCCTAGGCTGACTTTGAATCGTTGGTAAACCAAGTGTGTTTTGCTACTGAATTTAGACACGTTTCCAACGCGGCTGGCCTAGAGAAGAAACGGCAACAGACAAGGCTTGGTTTTTTCTAGTGATCCTTTTTTACAATTTTTAGATTTATTCTCAGGCCTGCAATCCCTTGGGGCTGCGAATAAATCAAAATTCTGAGCCATCGCAATTAAAACAAACGGCCAATTTATGTCGTATATTTTGACACTCGCTAGAGAATATAAATATACATAATATACTTCCCGTTGACTTTGAATCATGAAATTTGGTAAGAAAAAAACCGCAAACCTGGATTTCGTACACGTACAAGTGTAGTAGTACTTGTACGTGTACGAAATCCGGTGTGCGGGTCCAAATCAGACTTGTCCGGTATCTTACAATTTATATAATCAGCAGGTGCCGATCCTTGGAATAGTGTTAGGAGTGATCGCAGCTATAGTCCTGGTTGGTTTGGCGCTTCTCATGCTGTGGAAGATGGCGACCACAATCCACGACCGACGCGAATTCGCTCGCTTCGAGAAGGAGCGTATGATGGCCAAGTGGGATACGGTAAGTTAAACCTATGGTCAAAAAGCTTTTCATGAAATAAACAGAATAATCTCACCATCATTCGCCTGCCCTAATTCCACTCTATGTGGGGTCGGCACAGCAGAATAATGTCTTTTTTTTTATTTGGTAAAGAATTTTTATTTGGTAAAGAATATTTACACGTCAATCAAAAATTAATTAAAAATTAATTGATTCAATAGAAAAATATAATGGTCTAATCATGATTTCGTTCGATACTTGCCATCCGCCCGCGGCTTCGCTCGTATAGTACCTGGATAAATAGCCTATATCTTATTCCACACACACAGTATGTGAAATTACAGGCACAAGGGGCTTATCATCTTCATGCCTCAAGTTGATGGACGCAGGGCTTTGCATCGTAGAGCACGTTCCAAAAAACGTCATCTACGATGCAATGCTTTGTGATAGGTAATGGTTACCACTTAACATCAGGTGGGCCATGTCCTGGTGGGTGCTGGTGGCATAAAAAAAGAAGTACCAAGTTTCAACCAAATTCATTCAGCCGTTACGGAGTTTAGTGGGAACAAACAACTTTCGTATTTATAATAATATGAGTGTGAAGTGCCATTATATTAATGTGTCTTTATGCTCGATTCCACCAACTGTTTCCTATCACTAGTTTCACTTTTTTGTTAACACTTGTTTCAAAATTTTCAGTATCAAACTCACATAAGGCATAAAATATTACAGCATTTGACAATCCAGGTAGGTAGGTAGGCCATTTGACATTATTTCCTTGCTTCACACATGAGGCCCACTGCACTAAAGGCCAGTTCAAACCGGCGGGACAAGAGGACTTTTTTACCAACGTAAAGTCGTACGTATCATTAGGTAATAAGATATAAATTGTAAAGCTCAGAGACCTAAAACTTTACGTTAAAGGGGGTTTTTGGATGCTCAGTTATCGGTCGTTTTGTAATTTATTTGTTACGTACGAATTTACGCTGGTTAATTTGAAATTAGCTTCCACTGACGACCGCCTTTTTTCGCTGTAGGGTGATCACGAATATTTCAACCTGACGTATCGCAAGTGTCACGAAACATTTTGGTACGTTATTTTGAATCTACGGTTTCTCATTGGACAAAGGTTTTCGTCTACGATACGAATACTTTTTGCTAGTCTTCGTGATCGAGCCTCTGGCCTTTAGGCACAGGTTCACACATAAATCAGCTGGTCAGAGATAACAGTCGCTTGAGATAATGGAAAATACAAATCTGTCAAAAGCTAAACAGTTTAATCGCCCGTAAGTTTGTCAGTGCACGAAAGATAGAAAACTTGTGAAATCGAGCATAAGACTAGAAAAATCTAGAAAAGTTTTTTAAAGGACCTCTTTGTTTTCGTTTTTGTAGATAATGTACTAATGTTTTTTTTTTTAGTTTTTTACCTTTATTTGTTTTGTCTTTTAGGGCGAGAATCCAATTTACAAGCAAGCGACGTCTACGTTCAAAAACCCCACGTACGCTGGAAAATAAACCGTATGCTTTTTATTGTAGAGTCAGAATTGTATCGTGAAAGTAGTCATTTAATCGCGATATACATTTTTGTATCGCATTTATCGACCCGAGTAGTCAGTATTTGATCAAAACAAATGATTTATAGAATTTTTATGAGTGAATCTAAAAAGCTTTTATCGTGATGAAGTAATGTTTAAAATGCCTTAAATTGTGCCTTTTTTATCGAATTTTCGACGACTTCCAAAAATAGACAAATGTAAAAAATTGTTTAAATGTATAAAAAAATGTGACCTAACATAATGGAATAAAATATAAGGGTCGCCGCAAACGGGCCACACGCGACAGCTACAAACGCTGCGATGAGAAGCTAGAAGCCGCGACGTGTGGCGGCCTCCGAAGTCAACCGTGTGCGGCGAAGTCTATATAAAATGTATGGAAACTACAGGAAATATGCCAGTAGCCGCGTATCGTGGCCGTCGCGTGTCGTCCGTTTGCGGCGACCCTAACATAAACTACTTAGTATAACTACGTGCGATCCTATGATTCATTATTACATTACAAATTATACACGAGTATACATTCTGAATTGCCACTTTGATCGCGAAGTTTAATATAAACGACTTATTTTTACACCGGGCGTCAGGCAAACTTACTATTATAAAATTAATTTGACCATATAAAGTAAAATCTCTAATGGATAACGACAAATTTGAATGCCATCAAAATTTTCGAATCCTACGGGACATCATCAGCCTATAGCAGTCCACTACTCAATAAAAGCCGCCCCTAATCAGCGCCATTGCGCCCTGTCAGCTCGACTTAAACCTGCTACTGCCAATTTTTGTTGTTATTCTCAAATTTTTGCATTCACATAAGGATCAAATACGAAATATAAAAAAAATATTAAATAAGAACTTAGTATCGCACGAAGTTCTATAATTACAAATGTCTACCAATAAATAAATACTTCCCTATTTAATTAGTTCAGAGGTCTGTATTAATCTCAAGGTGTACGATTTTGTACTTAGCGTGACTCTGTGTGAGTGTTCGTAGTTTGTACTTATTGTTCTGTTGAGAACGGCGGAGTTATTATGTGAAATTCTTCAATAGAAATGCGACAGCAATCACTACGCGTTCGGTCGAAAAATATCTGTATCAATCGTAATTACTGAAACAAACAATCTATTACTTACGAGACCAATTACTTATTGCTTGCTGATCGCTCGCTGGCGGTTGGAATGCATTTACAGAACATTAATAAAATCTTTAATTATAAATATCATTATATTGCCGTGCGTGTGTTCGAAAGCTCGAAAATGGCTCGACCAATTTGAATAAATTTTATTTTGTTTTGTTAGCCTTGATTCAGGGATTCTTTAGGGTAAAAGAAAATAAAGAATATCACAAACTAACAGCCAAGAAATAAAAACAAACTAAATTGGTAATTTTGTATGCGAAATTCAACTTCGGAACTCTATTTTTTGCAAATCAATTTGGTAGTACGACGTTCACCAAGCCATTATAAAATTTCACTACGATTGATGTCGTTTTTCAACCGAACACGTAGTGTTTGCTATCGCAAAGTTTTACGTAATCTAGAGGCCGGCACTGTGCGATCTAAGTAATAATGCTGTAGCAATTTACTTTTATCACATATGGTCATTATAGTTTAAGAGGCAATCTAGTTACAATCGTCGCAAAGTATCTTTGTCCATCTGAAGTTAAGCACAGCTACAAATCCAATTCAAATTGTTTTATAGGAACAAAATAATATAAGTACATATTATAAAATTGGACAACGATGGTAACAGCAATAGTTATAAATAACCGTGGCGCAGTCACCAACGCCTACCTCCTAGGATTAAGGCGACGACACGTGTCAAACCTGCCTCTCGCTCGCACTATTCAACATTTTTGAAAATATAAAATCACTGAATGTAGTTATGCAAAATAGCAAACCTTCACGGCCTTGAAAATAACAATTCAAAGGTTCAGTAATAATATCATTTTGATTCTATCACGTTTTCTTACCAAAAACTGGTACCAATGTGATTAATATTAGTAGGAAAACGTGTTGGGTTCAACATGATATTCTTGCTGAACCTTTGTATTGTTATTCTCTAGGCCGTGAAGGTTTGTTATTTTGCATAACTACATTCAGTGATTTTATAGCTTCAAAAATGTTGAATAGTGCGAGCGAGACGGAGGTTTGACCATTATAGTCGCCTTAAGTACAATTTGACCCCAATTTAAAAGTATGAAGGTAGAAGTTATATAAAAAATTACTCCATACAAAAAAGAAGAGGGAAAATGATTAGACACTTTATACGACATGACAGCTTCATTAGAAACATCATCTAGGGAAAGGTGCTACATGAGTCAGATAAAAGAGAAAGTAGCCGTCATGTTGTATAAGCAAGTGAAAGAGACAGCAATGGAAAGAGCTAAGTGGAGAGGATTGCATCACTACATCGACAAGAGCTAAGCTCTTAAATTACAAGAAGAAGTAATATTATCTACGTCGCTACTTGCATCCAACTTCAGAGGGATAAAGATACAGCGTGAGTAGTATACGTATCTATAGTTTGTTTGTAATGTACTAATATAACTTATGAACTGAAAGAAGTTAATCTCTTAAATTAGGATATTTGGATTGTATTTGTAAGTTTTCGTTGCTAAATTATGTTGACTAAGTTGTTTTTTAAAATTTATATGCTTTATTTACACTGCCAAAGTAACTTCTAACTCAGCTGTTCAATCTCGAGTGAATTCAGACGAAAATAATAGATGAGCTCGAAATGTATGGAGTTTTTGTGAGATTTATTGCATCTATTTCAAAGTATATTCCACTTAAAAGTTGGTAAAACCTGGGTTAAACAAAAATAACACATTCGTGTGATTTGAGGACCATTTCCGCTTCCTATATAAACTTGTGCCTTGACTAACTTAATTAAAGTATGTAAGTGCCATTCATAACTCGATAGATATATTTTATTTATAAGGATAATTTTATAATTAGTCATGCTGTGTGTAGAACTCTGATATCTGACATCTAATTTCTAGTTAATAATATTTTTTATTATTTATTACAATATTCGATTGAATAGTTTTGCAAAAATGTAAACGTATGTTTTCATTAAGCCTAAGTACAACACTAAACATTTATGAAGAATTTTATTTTTATGAAACTTTATATTCAATGTACATATTTAGTTTTGACATAGATTACCAGATTTTATTTAAAGTAGCTGTGGCTTTATAATACCTGTAGCTAATAAAAATTAACAAATATATAATTCTATTATTTTTTAATCATCAGGCTCTTAAGTCAAGGTACAGTCAGAGACATAGGTGACAAGATATGGACACTATAGATTTTTTATTCTGATACCAATCTGAAACATTCGAATCTCACGTCCAATTTGAAGATTTGCCTTGAATTGGTGACTTTTAATTCATATAAGTCTTAAATCTCTCTGCATGACTCTATTGCATTCGGCTGCGGCTTTGTAGCGCAGTGGGCGAAGGTCCGCCTGAGACGTAGGTTTTTTTTCACAGACTATCAACTGATCCCAAACTAGGCAGAGCCTATAAATTGGGACAAGAGACTCATAAACATACATAGATAGGTACTTATAAAACACCCAGGCACCGTACAAACATCCATATTCACCACACAAATGTTTGTCCTGGGCAGGAACTCTACCCGCCACCTGCGCACCAGAGCACTGGCAACTGAGCTATGAGGCCAGTCGATTTTGGGTTCGGATCCCGCCGCGGGACAAATGTTTGCATTATTTTCAGATATATGTCTCAGGTCTGGGTGTTCTCTATGCATATATTATTTATAATAATATGATGACCACCCAGATTTTTATTATAATATTAATAAGTAATTAGTTTTTTTTAAATTTTAGTATGGGCCAGATCTTGACCTCGAGGCTTGCGTGGGCAAGGATGAGGTCGACGATGGGGCGAGCTTTCCCAGAAGATGCCTATTAACTCTCTTTTTGTAGCCGTTAAGGAGATAAGACAATGTAAAAACAGACGGTGGTAGCTGATTCCATATTTTACCAGTGCGCATGATGCGCAAAATGATGTTTGGAAGTGCTTAGTCCTCTTAAAATGGAATATCAACTTGATGCGGATTACAAAACAATGTATTAAGTAGTCTAACACTTAGTAGCTCCCATAAAACAAGCTTTGCTTAGTTTGGGGCTACATAATGCTATGTGATAGTCCAGTATTATTTATTTGTATTTATTTTAAAATAATAACTACTAAAACACATTTTGTTAATCGAATTTTGTTGATGACCGTACACTAGGCTAACAATGAAACCAAAGAGAAGCACGTTCATTTTTCTGAATATTTTGATGACCAAAAAACCCAACCCATCAAACGACTTCCTTTACAAATCTTTGTTGTGCCGAGTGGCCGTATTCAAGAAAGCATTACAAATACAGGTAAAATAGGCCTATTCATTTCCGGATTAAGGTAACAATTAGAGCGGCATTTGGCCTCGGGGGGCGGTCAATCCGGGCGCTTTGCAAACGATTTGATTACACGCCTATTATCAGTTCAGGTGAAATAACAGACAAGACGAATGGAGCATCGATCGCTGTGAGCTACATCGTGCTGGTTCTAGTTTTAAAGGTACTTGCAATTTTATATGTAGAGAATACGGTTGTTTTGTTTGTCAAGTTCTGTGTTTTAAAATTACCAAAGTAAAGTAATCTTCTCATTCTCTCGAACACAAGGAGGACAATAGTGGGCACGAATAATATGACATGCTTAATTGTTTGTTTGGTTTTTGGAATTGGTTTATTATTTATTAAATTCTGTATTATAAATAAAATAGATAGAAATTTGTAGAAAATTAATTATAAGTCGAATCAAAATCTGTCTGATATAATTATAAAAAAATAAAGGCGTACCATGAACTGCCTCCTTTTTTGAAGTCTGTTAAAAAGGGAGATCAGTCTAGGTACAATTCTACACTCATGTTATGAAGAGCAAAGTTACCTACTGTCTATGATAAATTGATAATGATAAATATAAAAATATATGCATAAAGAAAATATACTAACACTTAAATGAAAAGGGAGGCCAATTATGCTCCGTTACTACGTAGGTACTAATGTAGGCAAGTTCTTAATACGAAGAAACCTATTTTATTTTAATAATAAAAGGAACTTTCCTAGACAGGTATAATAAAAAGAAACGTGTAAATGAGTTCGTGTTGCGTAGGCTTATTGCCTGGGAGATAGTATTACGACTTGTTAGGTTGAACATACGTGCCCGTAGAACGTTCAAGTAACCGCAGCCTATTCTCAGCCCGCTCAGGATATTAATTTGCTTGGTAGGAACAGTTACAATAGCCATAGGCACACACGGCACGACACGTATTGCATGTTCACAATGGATATTATGAGTACCTAGGAATCTAACTTATCGTATAGTTCCTCTATTCAAGCTTACCTCCTCTCTATATTATACAGTTTGTTGAATATTGAGAGAGGAAGTGAACCTATTACATAATGGATGTGATGGATTGACGGCATGAAAGATATTTCGACTGCGGAAGAACATTGTGTAGCTTTACGTAGGTAAATAAGTACATGCTTAAAAGTTCAAACAGAAATGTTTCTGCTTCTACGTAGATACCTAGGTAGAGTCCTTTTCACGAAAGAAGTCCCACGGCAATCAGCAGAACTAAAGCCAAATCTCCAGTATACGAATAGAACACCGAATATTTATTAAGAAATTCTAGATAGATAGGTTATTTGCATCATATTTAGTGGAAGACGTTAATTTTTATTTTCTCTTGATTTTATTTGCATTCAATTTTGAATTTCACACGACATTGCCGCTGCGGGACTTCTTTCGTGAAAATAACTCTACAAAATAATTGATTGCAAGCCAGTTGGTTATATGCCCACGCCAAAATTTTTAACGAAGCCTTCAATCATAGCCTTATCGTGCATATTTATCTGTAATTTTTTGCCACGAAATACTTATGGGAAAGAAATTCAATTTTTGCGCGAGTTCATAAAATGATCCACCTTATCAGTTCGACAGCTTATAAGCAGTTGCCGCTCCTCGATTTCATATGTGGGCTCGATGGCGTATCGGCTGGAGGCGACAGTGATTAGGTTGTTTATATGCGAGCTCAGCGTATTGTTTTCCAAATAAGACCGGTACCGTCTGGAGTGTAGCGACACTTCGGCTGTTATAGCCTTCGCATTATTCTGACAAGAAACCTAATAATCGCTTTCCAGACCCGGTAGATGTTTTTTAATAATTTTTCAGACGTTTTCACGTCGATAGTCACAAAACGTATTGTTTTGATTTTGAAATAGATTGGTTGTTTGAACAACAATATCTATATTTAATTTCTATAATTGTACTTTGCCCTTCCTAATCTCTTTAATTCTTTTTATTCGAAAGTATTTGTAATATACCTATAAGTAAATTTATAAAAAACTTGTTAGACTATATTTATATTTTATAGGAAAATTATAGAAAAGTCTCAACCCAAAACAGATTTTTGGAAATCTTTTGAAATGAGGGGGGTTGAAAAATAAAAGGGGTTGTTGCCAGGTCGAGTGGGGTATCAAATGAAAAGGCTTGCTTTGAACAGTATAAAACAGTTTTTATTTTTTTGATATCATGCGCAGTTTTTGATTTCGGATGAAAAATGTTCCAAAAAATTACCTCTCTTTTATCTCCGAAGCTTTCGAAGTGAGAAACTTAAAATTTATGTACATATACTATGATATCCAAGTATATATATAATTTACAGGAATATCGAAGTCTCTAGCTAATATGGATTTGCAGAAACCTAAATAAATGTGAGGACAGCTATTGTCAAGCTATAAAGCGAGTTTACACTGTCAATTATGGTGTTATCTGAGAGGCCTTCATTTGCCCATTCTGTAGACGGTTAAGGACATACCTACAGTTTTTTAATTACTAGGAAAACTTTCTAGTTAGTATTGCACGCCCTTGACGCCACCCGCGGTGAGCGAGTCAACTCGCACTTAACCGGTCTTGTTTCTATTTTGAATCGCGTATTTTACATCTGGGCCACTCAATGACCTCGCCGTAATGAATTATTAGGTCCAAACAGCTTGGATTACTAAAGCTTACTAATAATAATATGTCAATGATTAGGCCTAATGAAATTATGACAAATTAGTCAAATAATGGTGCGAATATTAGTCCTTACAATGAACTTATACCTAGTAGAGGAGACGTAGAAGATCGACCTTCAACAATACAACAACAACACCAGCCTATTCAGTCCACTGCTGAACATAGGCCTCCCCTATAAAAAGGGGGATATGCCCATAATCCCCATTCTTAGCATGCGTGTTGGGGATCGCAGGGCACAGCTTCTCGCACCGCCGACGCTGCTGCCCGTCGGTTGCCAGGGGATTTAGCTTTGCCAGTGTAAGGCTGCGCTATGCCGCAATCAGGCGGCCGCCAGAGCCCCGTTTGATATACAGCTAGGTGCACCACGTGCAGGTGGGCCGAAAATGTATGAAATGATGATGATGATGATAAATTATTAACAAACATGCAGATAACTTGCCCATCAAAAAGTGTCATAGCTATTTTTAATTGAAGCAATTTTAATCAATATTCCTTCTTCACCTTCACTCTTTTCATAATCGAATGAATTTCATCACAACTGATAGTTTGTAACACACAGATAATGCCTAGGTAGTTAACAGATCGGTGTAGTTACCTATATTGACTTAATTGTTCACATCTGCTTGCCATGTAGTCATGCACAGAAATAAGCAGGCAGGGGCGGTTTTACTTATAGTGCAGGGGGTGCATGCAGTGCACCCGGGCGCTGGGTGTACGGGGGCCCCTAGAGGCGCAGGCCCTAGGGGGGCGCAGAAAATGACCAGACCAGGACCAAATTTTGGGTCATACATGGTATTCATCAATTATTTGGTTGATATATCCAGTCATAAATCGTAGTTTTCTTTTGGGGAGGCGCAGAAATGACCAGATCAGAACAGAGTTTTAATTATATAGGTGCTCTTACATGGGCAATAGAAATTGCTCAATTATGAGCAATGATGGTCGTTGCGACGTGACAAAATATCAAGCAATTTACGGAATCGGCAATTGAGCATCAATTTGGCAAATGTTTTGCAACTACAATATTGAGTAATAATCACTCCAGATTGATCCATTCGTATTGCCGAGCAATTATTGACCAAAAAATTTCCCGCATAAGCGCACCTTTAGGTTGACATCCAGTCATAAATAGTAGTTTTCTTTTCTGGGAGGCGCAAAAATTACCACACCAGAACAGAGTTTTAATTATTAGGTTGATATGCAGTTATAAATCGTAGTTTTATTTCTCGGGGGCGCAGAAATGACCACACCAGGACCAAGTTTTAATTAATTTATTATGTTGATATTCAGATATCGTAGTTTTCTTTTTCATATTTTGTAAGGACACAGAAAAATTTAGCGGCTCGCTCCGCTTGCCGATTTTGATGCCACCTTTCGTTTTTTTTAATGGTACATTATTACGCACTAAGATATAAACCAATAAGGGTGTAATGGTCCAGACTACTGTAACCCATCCTAAAAAGTTTAATACCACGCTAGTTAGATTCATAAAAAAAATCGCGGCTTGCTCAGCTCGCCGACTTCGTTTTCTACGCCTGTTGTTGTATCTGCCTAGATGTTTTCTTTGGCTTTTTTCTTTTGTGCACTAAAATTTCGCAGCTCGCTGATTTTGTTAGCTACTTCATATATGCCGGAAGATAATATTTTCTATTGTGTCTGGTATCCAGACTTAACAACGGTAATGGTCGCAGTGGTATAAAAAAACCCGACCCCCCCAATCAAAATCCTGAATTGCTCACAGTTCAGAGCCGTTTATAATAAGAAAAATATTTAGAGGCGCAGTTAAAGAAGCTCGCACCGGGCGCATAAAAGGCAATTTACGGCACTGGGTGTATGTAAGTACCTATTTATTTGAATACCTACCTAAGTACTTAGTTCTTTAAATTATTTTTTTTTTGGTGGTAATGCTTTCTATAATAATGTATTAACAATTTCTTTTACCTTGTCTAAATTTCTGACCTAGTCTATATAAGTAAATGTGCATGATGTGGTCCCATAATTAAGGGAGCACTAGCCTTTAAGATTAAGTACTATTATTTTGTTTAAGTAGCTGTGTAACTCTTGTCGGCGACCCAATAAATAAATAAATAAATAAATTCCATTTTGAACGCGCATTGTGATACAAGAATGGAATGATTGAACCCGGGCGCTACATGGGCTAGAGCCGCCCCCGTAAGTAGGCAAGCCTACCTAGGTTGAGTTGAGATGGAATTCATTCGGTTATGAAAAGAGTGAAGGTGATGAAAGAAAATTGATTAAAATTAATTCATATTAAAAATAGCTATGAACACTTTTCGATATGCAAGTTATCATAGGCATGTTTGATAAATTATATTAAAAAAAAAAGTCACCAAGTTATCTGATGGGTGAAGGTCGATCTACACCGGCTCTAAGACTATTATAAAATCATGAATTTGGCCTGAATCTCCGAAATAGCTCGTAGCCGGTTGTTATTTTATATACTTACCTGTAAGCCGTGTGGAAATCTCGTAACATGAAACGAAGCTTTGAAACTAGGTACTTAACTTTATTACAGTGAAAGTAACCGTATTTACCGTAGGTATTTAAATAAAATTGAAATACAGTTTTAGTAAAGCATGTCCGTATCTTAATAAGAAGAAGTAAAACTGAATAAGAAGTTCCTATAAAAAAACCGTGTTTTTCAGATTTCTACTAAGCTGGTAGGTATGTGTACTAATGCATATGTAGCGATAGCTTGGGATTTCATGTAACAAAGCTAAACATAAGCCAGTTTCATATACCGAGCTCATACATATTATTGTGCTCTCGCGGGGTCGACAACGGATGGCAGGAATAAATAGATACCTTTCCTCTCCACTTTACAGACTAGCTAACCTCTGGTGCAATAATAGCACTAGCACATACTTGTTTCATCCAATTATGCTCTACAAATCTACATGATATTAATTTTTAATCCAGCTAAGCTAAAAAAAATCGCGGCTTGCTCAGCTCGCCGACTTCGTTTTCTACGCCTGTTGTTGTATCTGCCTAGATGTTTTCTTTGGCTTTTTTCTTTTGTGCACTAAAATTTCGCAGCTCGCTGATTTTGTTAGCTACTTCATATATGCCGGAAGATAATATTTTCTATTGTGTCTGGTATCCAGACTTAACAACGGTAATGGTCGCAGTGGTATAAAAAAACCCGACCCCCCCAATCAAAATCCTGAATTGCTCACAGTTCAGAGCCGTTTATAATAAGAAAAATATTTAGAGGCGCAGTTAAAGAAGCTCGCACCGGGCGCATAAAAGGCAATTTACGGCACTGGGTGTATGTAAGTACCTATTTATTTGAATACCTACCTAAGTACTTAGTTCTTTAAATTATTTTTTTTTTGGTGGTAATGCTTTCTATAATAATGTATTAACAATTTCTTTTACCTTGTCTAAATTTCTGACCTAGTCTATATAAGTAAATGTGCATGATGTGGTCCCATAATTAAGGGAGCACTAGCCTTTAAGATTAAGTACTATTATTTTGTTTAAGTAGCTGTGTAACTCTTGTCGGCGACCCAATAAATAAATAAATAAATAAATTCCATTTTGAACGCGCATTGTGATACAAGAATGGAATGATTGAACCCGGGCGCTACATGGGCTAGAGCCGCCCCCGTAAGTAGGCAAGCCTACCTAGGTTGAGTTGAGATGGAATTCATTCGGTTATGAAAAGAGTGAAGGTGATGAAAGAAAATTGATTAAAATTAATTCATATTAAAAATAGCTATGAACACTTTTCGATATGCAAGTTATCATAGGCATGTTTGATAAATTATATTAAAAAAAAAAGTCACCAAGTTATCTGATGGGTGAAGGTCGATCTACACCGGCTCTAAGACTATTATAAAATCATGAATTTGGCCTGAATCTCCGAAATAGCTCGTAGCCGGTTGTTATTTTATATACTTACCTGTAAGCCGTGTGGAAATCTCGTAACATGAAACGAAGCTTTGAAACTAGGTACTTAACTTTATTACAGTGAAAGTAACCGTATTTACCGTAGGTATTTAAATAAAATTGAAATACAGTTTTAGTAAAGCATGTCCGTATCTTAATAAGAAGAAGTAAAACTGAATAAGAAGTTCCTATAAAAAAACCGTGTTTTTCAGATTTCTACTAAGCTGGTAGGTATGTGTACTAATGCATATGTAGCGATAGCTTGGGATTTCATGTAACAAAGCTAAACATAAGCCAGTTTCATATACCGAGCTCATACATATTATTGTGCTCTCGCGGGGTCGACAACGGATGGCAGGAATAAATAGATACCTTTCCTCTCCACTTTACAGACTAGCTAACCTCTGGTGCAATAATAGCACTAGCACATACTTGTTTCATCCAATTATGCTCTACAAATCTACATGATATTAATTTTTAATCCAGCTAAGCAGCGTAAAGGTGTCCTTGGAAGTGAAACCCCGAAAGAGGGTCATCGTTCCTTTAGAGGAACAAAGCTTTAGAAAAAGAAGAAGAAAGAAAGAGCAACGCTTTAGAGCTTTGCTCTTCCTTTCCTTACTATGGTTGCCTGGAAGAGATCGCTTTCAGCGATAAGGCCGCCAATTGTGTTACCTTCATGATGCTTAGACTTAAGTTACTCTTATTTTTCCTTGTATTAATGTGGTGAACAATAAAGTGTTATCTATCTATCTATCTATCGTTTATCGAAATCAACTAAAAACATAATTACCTTAGTATGCCAAATACTCGGTACTGGCAATAATATAACTTAACTCTCCAATATTTTCTATCATGACTTGTGACATAAATAAAGGAAAAACTCTAAAATTTACGAATTTTAACGTTTAAACATAATTATGGTGAATGGTGATTTTATTTGTTTATTTTTCTTTAATTAAAACGGATAATGAGCCAATAATTCGCCTTCGAGCGGCCTAAAAACTCAGACACCAGATTTGGTCACTAGCTCATACGAAGAGGAAGAGGAGAGAGCCAATTGCATTATTTAAATATCTAGAAAAGTCACAATAAATTTTGTTTGTGTGTGATACCTACTTCATCGCGGAACCACGTTCAGATCCAGCCTTGATGTTTGAAAAATATGCACGTTAATTATTGTTCGTGATAAATGTTAACATAATGCTACTTTTTCTGAGAATAATTCGGGAGTCATGCAGGGTATTTTATGGGTCCACAGTTTTACTTTAAATTGGCCATGACTCATTCTTAGAAACTGGAAAAACCTTTAACATTGCTCTCAACAACATGCATCCGGGATCTTTTCATACTGGTCATAAAATTACACTTTCAGTAAATTTCTTCGGCTGTATGCTGGTGCGAAAGCCTCAAGCCGCGAGTCGTGTTCTTTCTTGTAAGTTTATTTATTTATTTTTCAAGTTACCTACATATTTATCTACTTATTATGTGTACATAATCATGCTGCACTACAAAAGCTTTCTGTTTTTGTAGCTTGGTATTTTCTAAAAGTTACATCCGAAGCAGACTGTAGCAACTTTTGTATATACCTAGGTAACTCCTGGAAATGTTTCACTAAGTTTATTTACAGTTCCGTCTTTATTTAAGTGCCTACCTAGTGTAAACATATTTACTCTTAGCTCGATACTATACCACACCGTTGCTACTTACTTAATACCTACATCATAAACCGAATTCAAAGGGATTACATTACGAGATTATACTGTGTTGAATTTGGTAATACGAGATAATCTTATTAATGTTACTAATGTAGGCCTCTCTTCCTACGCTGAACATTTGTTATTCATAACTTTCTGTAATACTTTAATATTAAATAATAACATGCGTTGATTGATACTGACAGTTTATCACTAAAGGTCAAGTTAGAAACGCCCAGTTTTTACAAATCGTTCAGCTAATGAATAATGACAAATTACTTTTATTTTCAGCACTTTAATATAATTGTTTACAGTAGTCAGCACATTGACGATACACAAAAGGCTCCTCAGGTGGGCCTGCGATTAATCACAGCAAGGAATTCGCGGGTGGTCGCTGGGGCGGGCGGCGGCGGCGCTGGGCGGGCGGGCGTAGCGGCGGGTGCGGTAGTGCCGTCGCGACGCCGCGTCGGTCGCACGCCCCGCCCGCCTCCACCTTCTCCTTGGCCTCCCGCGACCTCCCGAAACCTACAAGGGACGACGGGATCACAACAAACTGAATTCTCTTCCATTACATAAGGTGAGTACCCTAACCGATACAGATAATCTTGAAGTCCGTTACGATTCGGTAAGTCGGCGGTTACGTTTGAACTTTTGTCGCGCAAAAACTTTCAAACTGTAATAATACTAATAGTTGCTTTCTTTAGTTCCTAAGTTACCGCAAAATTATTTGGGATCCAAATTTAACGGTCTTTATGTGGTTACAATTTTCTACAAATCGTAGGCATGTTTCTTTGTGTTTAGGCAAAAACTTTGGTTTATCGGGAATCCAACCTGTTGAGTTTTACTTTGCACGAGTATTTGTATAAACGTACTCGTACAGCCGTTTTAAACTCGAATTGTAAAAATTATATATGACTAGAAATAGAACCGAAAACATGAATTGCGCATGTAAATGAAATATTAGGTACTGATCAAATCAATAGTTCAGTTTTGCTTTCAAAGTAATTAACAGCCCAAACATTAGATCAAATTAGGTATTGTAATCTGTTTACCTACCTAAATGCGTTGATTGTATACTCACATCAAAAGAAACAAACTAAGCTAACATTTGTTATTTAAACTATTTTCTGGAAAAGCGTCGACAAACTTCGCCGAAAACAAGCCTAAATAAACATCAGTTAGTGAAAGCTCGCTTATCTTCAAAAGCGTGTTTTCTGCGGATTCGCGAAGCAGAAGAATTGATAAGGTCCAGCTGTCCGACGCTTGTGTTGATTATTTCCGACGAAGATAATAAACATCAAAAAAAGGTCACGCTTCCAACGAAAATACATAGAATGCGTTTATTCATGTGAGTTGTGACAACATAGTTAAAAGATCTCAATATATTAGAAGCCTTTCAGATGTTGCTTAAGGTTTGATGCTACGTTTGTTATAAAATTTCAACTACCTCTATTGTTACTCATTTTACATTATAAGGTAACTTCCTATTGTATGTTTAAGCCTTTCAACAATGAAAAGCTTTCGACTGATTAAGTGATTACGTTGTCTGTGTGAAGATACGAATTTAAGAAGCCTTCTTTCAACGTGCCTGCTGGTATTATAGGTATCACAAAAGAATAAAATACTTTGACAAGAAGAATATCGAATATAGAAAGAACTTATATATTCTTTTGTATCTTCATAGGTAGGTAGGTATACTTATTGTTTGTACTTTTGGAAATACACCTAGTTTTGTTTATGAGGCAACAGTCTCATTACCACTGGCAATACCCTTACAAATGTTATTGCCTGTACGAAATAAGTACCTAGTAAAATATATGTTCGTTCGCTATATAAACATTAATATTGTAACGAAAGATCTCTGTAAATATTGAAACGCTTAATATAATATACCTAGGTTGTAATGATTGGATTTTTAGTAATCCTAATTTCACTGCCATTATCCTTTAGTTAAGGGAATATCAGATTTTAAATTACCCTAACAATTTGACTCAGGGGGGACTTTAACCCGCTACCCGCTACCTTTAAAGGTTGTGGGTTCAAATACCGTCTGAGTCAAACTGAGAAATAATGTTATATCACATTTTTAAACATGATATATTATTAAGTTTATTGAAAATTCATACTTGGGAAAAAATTACGGCACATATTTTTTAAAAGTATCTAGGTACTTTTTATTAATATTTAGCCGCTTCTCGTAGCTGCTCTACATAATTACCTACCTACATTGCAAAATTTAAACATATTATCAACAGTTTCTACTTGATGTTTTTAGCCTTCAAGAAAAAAAAGTCTTGTGTCGAATACTTCGAATTTAGCTCCGAATAGTGTAAGTGTAACAGCATGGAATTATTATGTAGGTGAAAATATGCTAATTCTTAAAGTGCTTACTATATAGATGTTGTTTAATTTGTCGACCGCATTAGTGGCGCTAGGTATGATACGTATCAGATTGATTGATTTGCCACGATTATTTATCGAAGAAATATATGTTTAACCTTGAGCCATCATTATAATACTATGGCTCCCTGAGCTGCCAATTGACTAGTCACTAGACCATAGTACTAGACTGATCGAGAACTTACTTGGTGTTCAGCAAAAGTGATGCCACACGGTTTGTTGCCGGCCGCGCCGTTGCGAACCGTTGACTTAGCTAGTGGTGACGCTGCGTTGTTTTACATATAATTTACAACGATAAATATATCACACAATGCGCTGTGACGCTGTGCGTCAACGCAACGCTCGCACAAGAAGCCCAGAGGGACGAAGCAGGCAGGGGAGATGTGCTGCGAGTGCTGCGACGTCATAGCAACACTGCGCAACGTAGGTATTGTTTATTTTTCTCCATTTTCATTCAAAGAATGAGATACAACGCGACGCAGTAGCCGTGCGTCAGTGCGACGAATTTATTGCGATGTGACGACGCAGCCAACCGGCAACGCTCGTGTGGCATCACTCTTAAATTGTCAGTTGAAGTGCAAAAAAACTGTCAATCCCTGTCAATAGACAGATTCAATTTTAAAGAGATTTCATTGAATTTGCTGCTACAGAAACAGCCTGTAGATTGATGATTTTATTGCAAGCCTATAACCCCGCGGACGACCGCCTTCAGCCCGCCCCCGCCCCCGTGCTCGCCCTAGCTCGAGCCTCGGTGCATCCCGGATATCTGGGGAACAACTAACTACCTAGGTACTTACTACAAGAACGGCAGCGCTTGAAACTCTTTTCATAAATCAAACAAGACCGGTTAAGTGCGAGTTGACTCGCCCACCGCGGGTGACGTCAATGGCGTGCGATACTAATTAGTAAGTTTTCTTCGTAATAAAATACTGTACGTTCTATAGAAAAATAGAAACCGGCTCAGAATGGGTAAATTAGGGCCTTTCAGATAACACCATATTTGACCGTGTAACTTGCTTCATAGCTTGACCATAGCTGTCATTACATTTATTGAGTTTTCTACAAAACCATATTTCAGCACCCCCATTTTAGAAGATTTGCAAAAACTGTTTTAGGTGGAGACTTCTCTATAATTATCCAGTTTGAAATTTTGACGTTTCTTATTTTGGACCTTTTATGGATGAAAAAAAATTTTTTTTTCTTTACTGGCAATCTTAATCAGTCAGTGCATTTTATATCTACACCAAATTGCAAGTCGATAGCATATGTAGTTCCTAAAATAATCAGCTGTGACAGACGGACGGACGGACGGACAGAGAGGCACCTTATGGGTTCGTTTGACCGATTCGGTAACGTCACCCTAAAAAACACTTTATGAGACGACATTACGCTGGAGACTGCTTAGAAGCGCATTTTTTTTTTAATTTTTTAGTTTTAGTTTATTTCATGCTAAATTGTACTAATACACTACTACATAGATTTTAGCTTTGTAAGTTCGTATATAGTAACAGTATATATCAATGGTATATAGTATACATAGAAAACACTCAGACTAGACACAAATATTTACAGGCTATACACACATTTGTCTTGCGGTGGGAATCGAAACCGGAACCTTTTGCGTCTCAGGTAGGCTTTCGCCCACTGCGCCACTGAGTCATCTATATAAAATAAGAAAAATAAACAAATTTTAGGGTGCCAACGCAGAGATAGATGGATTGTGTGAAAGAGGATATTATAGTAAAAGAAGTGAGTACAGAGTTGACAGCCGATAGGAGTGAATGGAGAAAGAAAACATGTTGTGCCGACCCCACCTAGAGTGGGATAAGGGCAGGGAAATTGTTCTGTATTCTGAGGGGCAGGGAAATGATGAAAATGATATTATTTTCTATATATTTATTTTAGCAGTAGTAGAGTTCTTTGCGTAGGGCTCATGCGGGGGAAGTATTACTGCCATGCCCATTTCTGCAGTGTAGCAGCATTGCTGTGTTTCGGTCTGAAGGGTGTGGGTGCCGAAGAAAGTACAGGCACATGAGGCCTTAATAATACCTTCATGCCTCAAGTTGATGGACACAGAGTATTGCATCGTAGGGCACGTTTCAAACATCCGTGACCTACGAAGCAATATTTTTTTATGGGTAATGGTTACCACTTAACATCACGTGGGACATAGGCTAGTTCCATCAATAGGTATAAAAATAACCTACAAACAAAATTAAAAAAACATTAATGGTTTAAAACCTTAGTGCAAGGTTCCTCCCAGGGAAACCTTAAAAATTCTCAAAGAATTGTTTACTCGCTGAGAGAACGGTATGATGTACTTTTCCTTTTGATTGCATTTGAAAATAGAACCCGTAGAAATGTGTACAGGTTTATTAAATCGAGTTGAAAAGGGGAATTGGCAGGGTGGTATTTTAATACATTCGAAAAGTTTCCGAATTGAGTCCGTTAATTTTTGTTCAACTATATTTATATTCCGACGGATTTCTAATATCTACAAAGTTGTATAATGGTAATTATGAAGAACGTCACGACACGATTGCGCATCATAGCATAACACACACCGGCACAATAATGGTATCTGTTTCAATCGTCACTGTCGCATTCGACTCGAAAAGGTTTCGAATGTTGGTAAATATCCCTGGGCATTAAGTCGGTACATATAAATAAAAATATAATGCGGAACGTAATCACACAGCATCATGTACCCCCAAACTAAACAGAGCTTGTAATATGGGAACCACATGATTGATATACTACATATATTTTTTTTGTACATATAATACATAGAAAACACCCAGACCCGAGATAAATATCTGCAGAACATGCAAATATTTGTCCCGCTGCGGGAATCGAACCCGCAACCTTCTGCGTCTCAGGCGGACCTTCGCCCGCTGCGCCACAACGGCGACTGTACATAGTATAAACGAGTATATCGCGGAAACTGTCAATACTGTATGGAAAAACAGTTTTCGCGATATACATTATCTAATCATCGAGATATTATGTACTTATCTCATGTGATAATTGTACCTAGTATTGCTGAGAATCAGTCCCCTGCTGTAGTGCCTACTCTACCCGTAGCAAAGTTATTGGCGGCGGCAGTCCTGTGCAATTTATGTAATTGCGAACTAATTAGTGTAGGTACCAAGTTTTACGCAAACAAAAAAGAACCGCTATCATCCATTCGGTTTTTTAAACAGAATTTATACTGAATAATTGCTTTGGTTCATATTTTTTCATGGATGAAAATATTCAAACAGAAAATGGGATAGCAAAAGAATCAAATGATTATAATCAATATTTGCTTTAACGTGCATTCAATTGTGTGTAAAGTGAATGCCGATATTCTGAGCATTTTCGTACTTCCTTTTATTTTTATTTGTAACGCTCAACATATACATATTATAGAATACCTACGTACCTAAAAACTTTACACTTTTTTACACTTATGTAAAGTGTAATAATTCCGCTTCCGTTATTCAGTCGTATTATCGTAGCAAGCTCGTAGGCAATTTCGTAGCATTATTCTCAGTAGGCTAACTACAACGCAAAAAAAAGTATTATGATTGCAATAAAATTCAAAAATACCTAAATGTGTAATTTCATTACTAGACCTACCACCACTCGTAGCTAACTCGTAGGTAATCTCGTAGCATTAAGAACACGCTGTATTTGCATTAATGCGTTTTATTGTAATCTTACTTTTTTGGTTCTTACAACGCAAAAAACAGCGAAGTCAGTACCAAGTAGGTGTACGAGATTATTTACGACTTTGGTACGAGCTATTGGATTACGTAGCGGTAATAGGACTAGTAATTATTACACTTAGGTATTTTCGAGTTTCAAACGTTTGCATCGCTTTTCACGAGCACGGCCAGTGTGCAGTGCGAACCGAGTGGTTCGCTAAAAGCGCTTTACAATGCTTGTCTGAGTAGTCGAGCGATGTACCCATCAACAAAGAAGTGATGCTTTATCACTTTTGAACTCTGCTGTGTGGATATAAGGTCCAAAAGCTATGCGTTGGTTGGTTTAATGCTATAGTTGGCTATCTATAGATGATCCTTTTTGTTCACAATAACAATTCCATGCTAGGTTTGAAATGGAAAATTAAGTAGCACAAAAACGAATTAAAATAAAATTACGTTGTACGAATTGATATGTAGGATAGGTAGGTATGTAACGCAAAATCACAGACTACTTTATAGGTTGGTATACTCGTATTGAATTACTCACAATGTAGATTTACCTAAATCATTTTATTTTGTTTTATCTACTTTTGTTTATTTTATAATCACAAAAAAAAAACTATTAATATATTTATTAATAGTTTTTTGGGTTATGAATAATAGTAGATTGTTTTACAAGGGACTAAACCATCCCATTATATACGAGGTTGTTATACTCCCGAGCGTAGCGAGGGAAATGACAAGACCGAGTTATAATGGGTGGTTTTGGCCCGAGTAAAACACTCTACTTTTCACTTCGATTGCGAGAAAATAAAACAATTCAAAATTAGACAATTTTCAGAAATTTTATTAAAAATTAATCAACCTTCATAAAACATCACCAAGACGGTTCTATTTTCAAAAAAAAAAGATTGACGGAGCACCAAGAAGTCGAGTTTTTATGTAAGAGAACGAATGCTTTGTACGGGCTGATGATTTTAGACAAAAATTAAAAAGAAAAAATACTTTTTAGCCCGAGGTATTAAACTTGAGTTTTAGGCCCGCTAAGCTACACTATTATCATACACTTTTTGAGCAAGAGAAGTGAAAATATTTTTGTATTGTAAATACAATACAAAACATTTTTTTATTAAAAACTATTGTAATATATTTATGAATAATTTATTTAGTTTGTTAATATGTAAATTAATAGTTTATTTTGTGATTATGTTTGTTAAGTTGTACTGAGTTCTGTTTCGCTTACTCATAATGCACCTACCTACTATTTATTTAACGGAGGAAATTTCACTGTTTTTTGTAATATATTGTAGTTGTATGTATAGTGTTAGATACTGTTTCTGTCCCAAATAAAATAAAATAGATCATCATTTTGGAAACGAGAAATTTTGTATTCCGTGAATACAACAATGAAATCATAGTTGTTTAGATACAAAACATACGTTGTCATTGATATTATAAACAAGATCGAAGGAATATCGGTTCAGAATAGCACATGAAAACAAATAATGACGATTGTTTGCCTTTAGATCTTTTAGCTCCACTTATTTTCGTATAACCACGAAATATTTTCTATCACGTGTAAAAAATTCAGGAATTGTTTTGTGAAAAAGAGCTGTAAGTAGTCCGTTACTCTACAGCAACGGAAGATATGAATCTGTAAGTACAAAAAGTACCGTGCCGAGGTGTTCCGCTGCATGGAAGTGAATGCCGAAATGCCACGAGGTCGCAGGAAAGCGGTTGTCGCTTATCATAGCGTTACTGCAGTTTAGGTACCTACTTAATACATTATTGATGGAGTAATCTCATTTTTAAACAATTGCCTAGAATATTATCTAAAAAAATGTAGTAGTTAAATGAGTGTTGGAGACGTTTTGCCTAGGGTGGAATGGCTGTCAGTCAAAGCCAAAGACTTCTAAAGTAGACCAAAAAATAAAAACTTGTAGAGTTGTTATACCAAAAGGTACAAAATTGGAGATGACCATCATTTGAAAGAAGCTCTAAATGAGCACGTAATAATTTCGTTTCCAACGTGGATTTTTGGTCTGTTATAGACCTTTCAAACGGTCGTGTCAACCTAAGCTTGGTGTGTAGATATAGGTTCATGTCACCCTATTCACGTGAGTTGTCGGCTCACAATGTCGCCTTTGAACTGCAACAGCTGTGTTTGGTCGCGTCAAAATAGGCACATTTTCACTTGACCGGGTTAGATAGCTTTTGTTTCTGATAGATAGATAATTAAAAGGTAATGTTTTATTTTACTTATTGCCAGTTTTGGGAGGATAAATTAAGAGATTGTAAACCTCAGGGTCGGAGTCACAGACTTATAAAATGACCTAATACCTACTTATATTTCTATCACGTTTGATACAATACTAGTTTCCGCCCGCGGCTTCGTTCGCGTGGTAACCGGATAAGAAGCGTTTGTGTTACCAATTCACAAACTATGTGTGTTTCAAGTTTCATACAAATTACTCTTTCACCCTGCTGTTCAGTGGTTTTTGCGTGAAAGAGTAATTTGTATGAAACTTGAAATACACGTAGTTTGTGAATTGGTAACACAAAGGTTAACGCAAAAACCACTGAACAATAGTAGGATATATAAGTCGTGCCCGTAAACTCTACTATTTGCAGTCACATTCTCGCAGTTTGCAAACTTTCAATGCAATACTGCAATACTGTAAGGGAGTTTAGAATTTCAAGACAAGTGGGGTCGTCGGGTCGCGCTTAAAGCAACCTTATCTCCCTGTGCATGCCTGCCTTTTGCAAAGCCATACATAGACATACACAAGAATTTGCTTCAAACTTGCTAGTTGCCTACAACGTACGTGCATATGTCGCAGCCAAAACGTATTAATCCGCAGTTTAACATAACGGCTAGTAGCGCTTATTTTATGGTCACACCTAAATTAATCTACATTTTCTAATCTTTTTCATCATCAACATAAGCCTACACCAATGACAGCCATTGTCTTCAGCAGCCCTTTGCAGATCATCACTCCACCTATGGAAAACGTCCTACACTACGTTTGCCGAGACACGGTCTCCAATCAAGAACTCATTTACCTGTACGGCCTTACAGGCACAGGCCGTTTACTTACAATATATTGGCCTTACTTATGAACATCTTTCAAAAGATAAACGATGCTTAAACTATTGCCATCTCTTACCGTTGAATAGTAATACAGTGTCAGGGCTAACTTTGAACATTGATTAAGTTTAAGTATCGTTCATAAGTAAGGGGTATATTTATTGTGGTAAAATATGCAAACTGGTTAAAGTATCGCAACGACATTACGCGCGCTTTACAATACGCGCTCTTTTGTAAATTGGCTAGCCTTTGTATAAAAAGAGGTGATTTCAGATTTCGGCTGCAACACATATACCGCTTCATCTGATAGCTCTTGAAACTTGTTATATTAGGTATTGTTTGTATGAATCTTCTCGAGTCCATTGGAATTGAGATAGTTCCAATGCTACTACAGTAGTTGCAACTACGATACGAAAGGCCGTTATTCGATCTTTCATGATATACCTACTTACATATGTAACTGTAATACATAGGTACAGTAGGTATTGATAGTTCTTTCGACGACCTCTATGGCGCAGTGGGCGAAGGTTCGATTCCCGCTGCGGGACAAATGTTTGCATGTTCTGCAGATATTTGTCTCGGATCTGGGTGTTTTCTATGTATGATATGTATGTATTTACAAAAAAAAAATGTATCTATGTAGTATATCAATTATGTTGTTCCCATAATACAAGCTCTGCTTAGTTTGGGGCTACATGATGCTGTGTGATGACGTCCAGGATTATTTATTTATTTATTTATCTTTCAGATTTCTGATGAATAAAAGATATAGGCCTTCCGCGCAACTAGTATAAGTTAAGCCGATGATTGAACTTGCATGATATATAGGTAGGTACAGAAGGTATTGATAATTTCTTTCATATTTCTGATAAATAATAGATACAGGCCTTTTGTATCTATTATAGATTATTTATACAGCGTTGAGTGGTAACTTTTTACTCACTGACCGAGACGCTGTACCTAGTGCCTGAGGGTCTACTACAATTCACCGAAGTACGAAATTACGTGTTGTGATTGGTACCCATAATCAAACGAAAGCCGAAATTTCGGCACGAAGTTTGTAATGTAACAGTTCGAACGTTGCTCATCCTACTCTATTTCACAAAACATACGACCGCAATATTGGAATTGACAGTATGAAATACGACCAATTGCACGAAACGAAACTCGAAATTTCGTACTTTGGTGAATTGTAGTTGACCCCCTCGTACTAGTGCCTCGGAAGTCGGGTATAATTAAAGATAGATAGATAAATTCTTTATTGTACACCATAAAAAAATTAACAGTTTGCAAGAATATTTACAATTAAATAAGGTATGGGCGGTCTTATCGCTAAAAGCGATCTCTAAAAAAATCGTAAGGATAGGTATTATATTATATTTATATAAATAATAAATAATGCTGGATGAAATCACATATCATCATGTAGCCCTAAACTAAGCAGAGCTTGTGTTATGGGTACTTACACTCTACATGACTGAGAAACTACATACATATATTTTTTTGTAAATACATACATTATTGTACATAGAAAACACCCAGACTCGAGACAAATATTCAACTATTTTTCTGGCGGCGGAAATCGAACTCACTGTGCTACAGCGGTCAATAAAACACAGTACTTGCTACTTACATAAAAATAATTGATTGAGACAAACTTACAAACAAAAACAAGATTTAAAATTATCCCAAAAAAATCGACTCAGGCGAGGGGAAATTTCGAAATGTGGGCATAGACATAGAATACAAACAATCAAAAACAAGATTGCTACATTCATTCCGAGATATTCCCGGTTCGGCCCCCGAAGTCCTAGGTATTGTTCACTAAGCTTGTCCTACAGCTTACCTCAAAAAACACATAAATTATCTTAGCTTAGAAGAACGTAAGTAGGGATATTATCCCAGCATAACTTTGAAATATTGAAACAGTCAAGTTAACTCAGGCGTAATGAGATTTGCACCTCCCTGTGAGTTTTCTCGAAGGCTGAACAATTTAAGCATCATTAAAGTTTTCCACTAGATAAAGTGGGATAGTAAAGTTTGTTAATAGATACCTTCCTAAGTTATAATAATCTCTGAATCATATTTTATAATAATCATAAAAATGTAAAAAGTTAAAATTGTTCGAGTATAATTTTTTCTTTTTTAAATTTTTTATTTTAACAGAGAGTTTTTTCCATTTCTTAAGTTTCACAGTTGAACTCCTATTTAATTTTTTGCGAACCAAATATTCCATCTTTCAATTTTCACAGTTGATTTCCTATTTAAGAGCTTATAAGAAACAAAATTTAAATTTTTCTGGGTTCACAGTTTTTAATTAACTCCTATTTTGACGGCCTCTGTGGCGCAGTGGGCGAAGGTCCGCCTGAGACGCAGAAGGTTGCGGGTTCGATACCCGCTGCGGGACAAATGTTTGCAAGTTCTGTAGATATTTGTCTCGGGTCTGGGTGTTTTCTATGTATGATAAGTATGTATTTATAAAAAAAAAAATATATGTGTAGTATATCAATCATGTGGTTCCCATAATACAAGCTCTGCTTAGTTTGGGGCTACATGATGCTGTGTGATTACGTCCAGCATTATTTATTTATTTATTATTTATTTATTTTAAAACTTTTGATAAGGAACCATTTTTCTAGTTTCACAAATTCCTAAATCCCTATTTTTGGAGCTTTTAAGTATAAAATTTTCCATTTTTAAGTTTCACAGTAGTTTTCCTATTTTTAGAGCTTTTGATAAACATTTAGTATCGAATTTCTTATACACAATCATGATTTGAATCCTTTTTGTAGTAAATAAACCTCTTAGTAATTTCCTCTTCAAAGAACGCTCGATAGACCCTTGGGGCTTGTTTATGTACAACAGTTGCCATATAATTCTCATTGACCTACTCAATCTACAATAACAATTAATTATTATGGACAATAAAAGAAGTTACACAAAATGTTCTACTTCTTGGGCCTACGATGAATCTATTAATATTGATATTCAAATTATACCTAATGGCATACCTAATAGCTATAATACTTAGTTGGTAATTGAGTATGTACTATTCACACCTACCGGCGTATCGGAGAGCATCGAAGTGCATTTTAAAACATGCTAGAGGAAATTGAAACATCTACAAAGCAGTTCCTTATTTGCATGCAATATCTACTTACGGATCTATTTATATGTCAGTGTTTGACAATGCTCAAAGCTGCGTAAATTGCATTCAATTATGGAACGTAACTGGTTTGTGGATGTTTCAATTTCCTTTAGCATGTTATTAAATGCCCTCCGACGCGCGCCGGTAAGTGTGATTCGAACTAATTTACGATATTTACTGTGCCCTCCGAACAGGTGGAGTGAAGATCTGCATTAGTCTGCTGGTAGAAGCTGGATGCTTCGACGCGAGGACAGGGCGCAATGGTGCTCACAAGGGGAGGCCTGCGTCCAGCAATGGACTCATTCAGGCTGATGATGATAATAAGGGTGTAATTTTAAGTTTAACTGGCATATTTTATTAGATATACCAATTAATATTTACACAATTTTACTTACATAAGCGTTTATGTATTATGTACATACGTTATGGCTTTCCGTCTCTATTAAATCGCACTCAGTATGTGTGTTGACTACTGATACTATGTAAATTAAAGCATTAGTTCTATTTTGGAAAATAAATTTATTCATATTCTTATTTTATTTTTATTTAGTTCTGTAATTTAATACAGGTGCTGTAGGTATTATTTAAACAACTGCAGACAACTCCTTCAACTTAGGTCTCCAATTTGCAAAAATTAACACAAACTGCAGCAAAAACCTCGCAAAGTAGTCTCGCGGGTAAACTTTAACCTCTTGTAGTACGTTCAGGTCGCCTCTTCTTTTGCAAGTTATATTTTTGTTTCCATAACTTATTCATGCGCACTGTCCACGATAGGTACTGTACCAGTGCAATTCTATTTAGATTTCATGAAACATTTACCTATTTATTACCTACTGGTTAAACTTAAAAATGACGCGATGTTAAATGGAAAGTGAGTAACAGTTGGAAGGAAAAACCGCATTTAAATAGTTTTTGAATTGTGTAAAACAGTTTCTTGAGGTAATTACATCCATATTGGAATTGCCTATATCTACTACTTAAATGATAGCATGCAAAACTTATAATGGGAAGGAAGTTCTGCAGTTAGTATGAGAAGAAGAAACGCAGGATAAACTAGCTATTTCCGGATTGTAAAAAAACAGTCTAAATGCCCTCTCTTCTTTGATCGAATCTAGAAGAACTCATATTTATGTGGATCTGCGCATTTTTCTACCATTATGTCTATCAACAGTTGTTTATTTCAAAGGCATTGTAGTTCAAAATGTAAAATGTGCCCATTTTATTGGGGGCAACGAGATTATTCAATTTTAATTTGATAAGGGACGGCTTTTGTGTTCACGGTTACTTAACGTTGAGTTAATGTTCCATTAACTTATCATAAGGCTTCGTTACGAAACGTTTCGGTTTAGATTAAGTTGAGAGTTCTTTGCGGTTTAAACAACCAAGTACCTACCATAAATTTCAGTCTCTCCAAATGAAACTTGTAACCGCAAGACGATACCGTCATTTGGTCCCTTTTGTCATGGGCCCTTTTTGTAATCCTCTCACAGGCTGGGTATCTTTGGTTGTTGGAACGGAATCCTTATTTCCGTGCTTACAATAGCTTTGTTTTCACTGTGTAGGTACCTACATGGGAGAGCCAAGGCTGGCGGCACCACCTTAGCCTTGATACGGAGTGTAACGGAACTAGGCGGAACAAAACATGTGGCGTGCGGAAATGTACGAGTCGTGCTTTGATAACGATTTTGAACGTTTTTGCATTTGTTGGAAGAAACTAATTAAGGCGCCAATTACTGTGAAGGAGAACTCTTGAACTCTATATATTTTTGGCTTTGCATATTGCCTCCAAACTAACCGAAACAATACACAGGGACTCTTAGTATTTAGATCTACAAAAGTTATGTTACTAAAAGTAACTTTGTAACAAAAGCGTTTTGTATTTTATTATTATTGTTTTCGGAAAAATAATGTTTTTTTGTCAAATTTCGGGGACCAAATTTTGGTCGTGGTTCACCGAGGTGGTTTTAGAATGTGTGTAGTTCAGAAATTCATGGGCTAAAAAACGTGCCCAAATAATGTTGGCATGTAAAAAAATACTTTAGAATAATTATTAATTTGATTTTCATAAATAAAGGTGCATTAGGATGTAAGTACATAAAAACTAAATCCGTTCAACCGTTACGGAGTTGAGTGGGGATAAACATACTCACACACACACACTAACTTTCGCATGTATAATATTAGTGTGATAATATAACAAATAAATAACAAAATAAAATTATCTTGATATTTAACTGTAATATTAATATAATTATTAATGTAGTTAGAACTACTAAAAACTATATATTCTAGGAGCTACCAAAGTCTGCACCAATTTAAGAATTGATGTCGGCGACCGACAGCAAAAATTACGTACCTATGTAACATTATAATATATGTATGTGGGTCCTTATTGGCGTTCGTTCGTAAAATGTGGTTACATTGCCTAGATTTTCTCGCTCATCATGCTGGAAAATTGAAATATGGCATCGAGGAAACATAATGAAATGAATTCTAGTAAAATAACGCGACCGAGATTAAAGCCATCAGAATTATGGCTGTTATTTATTATACGTGCACCTTTTCATTGTCATGTGCCTATTTTACTGTAAAATGAATTACTAACACTATGGGAGGAAGAAATATTGAGTTTTGAGTTGTGAAAGGGTTCGGCAGAATATAAATTCGATAAAAAAGTTATTTATTCAAACAATAATAACTCAATAATTCACTAAAAAAACCTTCATCAAAAGGAATATAAATGTAAATAATAATACATGGCAATTAAGAAAAATATTAACAGATTTTACTATTTCTAACAATATCAATCATTACACAATACCTCTGACATTTTCTGTATACTTTAGTCCAATATATCACACCATGGTGCTGATGCCAAAAGCGCATTTAATAATTTTAGGGCTTAGATGAGCGGAGAGTTGCTGTGCGCTACGGTGCGCTTCCGCGACACAGCCAGTAGAGCATGGTAAATGAGCTAGAGGCACTAATTCAGGGCAGTTCAATACACTTACACCGCGCTATATCAGACAAGCGTTCAAAAAATAGTCAGTGAAAATATCACAAAGAAATCAGCTTGACCCGAAGCAGCATGTTCATTTAGCAAGATTGCACTCTTGGGTATACGTGTGGCTCCTATTTAATGACTTCTAACTCCTTTGGTCCATTTCTCCTCATTCTGGATTTAATTAAATCGTAAAAAGTAAATAAGGTAAGTACATAAACAACTGTGACAAATAAGTGGGTTGAGAACGGACATCAGCACATATTGCGGAACTTTTCTAATAGAAATAAAGGACGGATTCAACTTTTTCAGGAAAGGCGGCAACGGCATACACTATCAATATCCTAATAATTGTAAACATTATCGTGAATAAATCTACCTTTACTTCTCTTCTCATGTAAGTAGCATGTCTTTTTTGAGAAAATTAAACCTTTATTTTGACAAAAAAAAATTACATTCTACGTAACAATAGAAATATAAGAACTTTTCTCCAGCACGCAATGCGAGGGAAGTCATTATTTATTGTAAGACCTTTTTGCTATTATTTTCGAATACAACGAGTTCGTAAAGGGTGCTTATTGATGGTGTAGCGAAGCGGTGGGTGGTGGATGGCGTTAGGTGGAACGGCGCGAGCTATAGGCGATGAGGTACCTAGTACATCTATTGTAGCTCCACTCAATTGAACCCTGCTAACATCATTAATCATTTCAACGCCATTGTAAGCGATATTAACTGTTCATTTCACATTTTCTATTGAGAGTTTAATACTATTTACTGGGCTATTAGATTTGCATTTTTTCAATAGCGCTTTCACACAGGGTAATTATGCTTGTGCGTACAGCCATCTGCATAAGACGTATACAAATAATAGTAGATTAGTAGCCAAGGGCTGTAAGGCATCAATTTCGGCGCACGAGCGCAGCGACGGCGCCTATAGTTCGAGGGTGCAATTGGTGCTTACACCCGAGCTAACTATTCTGTTTTACATCTCGATTGCGAGGTAAGGAGAAAAAAATCGGCATTACAAGAATAAAACATTTTTAATTTTTTTTTTTCAAGAACGAAATTGAGCTTCGCCGTTCGATATTTAAAATTGATGACTATTATACTCACACGAAGACAAGGCTGAATAGCAAAGCGACCTCTTTGGTCATTGGGCTGAATGCATGATGTCTATTGCCAGTATGATGGTTAGATGTGTGCGAACTTTTTGAAAGAAAGAAGTGTTTTTTTTAATTACTTACCGCCTTAGGGCTTTAGCTACATTATTGCCCTAGAGCGTAAATTAGTCACCTACAAGCCCCATTTGGAGGTAATAAGAACCTACTTACCGAACATGAGAGATGTAAATATTAATAATGCTGGACAGTATGCCACAGCATCATATAGCCCCAAGCTAGGCAGATGTTGTATTATGGGAATCACATGGCTACTACTCATATAATTTATTTAGTCAATACAATAATTAAATAATTATATTATACATAGAAAACATCCAAACCCGACGCAAATATTTGTAGATCATACAAACATTTGTCTTGCGTCGGGAATCGAACACCAACCAGCCTTCTGCGTCTCTGGCGGGCCTTCACCCACTGCGCCACAGACGCCTGTACTTATCCTTATAACGAGTAATTTTTGATAACTAGCTTTTTTGATTAACCGTTATCTGCTTCGTTCACTGCTGGGCAAAGGTCTCCCTATAGTGAACGGGCCAACGAACTTTAAGTCCTTGTCCCAAGCTACCTCCCACCACCCTCTTTTGAAAGCATCAATGTCGTCCCGCCAACGCGTCCTCGGTAGCCAGTAGCCTACAGCAAACAAATACGATTTAATACAAGATATAACATAACAGATTAATCCAATGTGTTTAAATATTTTTAGCAGTGTTAGGGGTTCCAACCCCATCTTTGGAACCCAAGCCAAACCTCACGTGCACGTGGTGCACCCTGCTAACAGCTAACAAACGAAGCTCTGGCCTCTGGTGGCTGGCTGAATGCGGCATAGCTTAGCCTTACACCAGCACAGCTAAATCCATTGGCTGCAGACAGGCAGCAATGCCGGCGGTGCGGGAAGTTGTGCCCAGCAATCCCCATCCCGCATGCCCAGCGTGGGGATTATGGGCATATCCCCCTTTATTAAGGGAGGTTTATGTCCAGCAGTGGACTGATATAGGCTGGTGTAGTGTGTGTGTGGAGACTTCCATGGACTCAAGCACTCAAAAGGATCTAATTTTGGTGATTCAAAGCCCGTATCTTACTTAATTCATATTTCGCATGTTTGTTCTCAACTAAACAAGCAATATCTCGTGTTTGCAGAGACGTAATAATTAACTTTGTGTTGCTTGTCTGCGAGCTACGTACCTACGACTAACATTATTCCCATAGAGATTCTTTGTTTCGTTATTGCTCGCAGGGCTTGCTTATTACTTGTTTTTTAGATAAGAAAACGTTTATTTACCTACCAACATATACGTTTATTTATGGATGATTGAAAGTACGGATACATAAGTGCCTAAAAATGTTGGAATTCAAAGTCTTCTTGCATACGTTTCTTGGTATCAAAAATCACAATTTATCGTGACTCGGACCCGCATATTCAATTTTGACTAATCATATTCATCATCAGCGTTTAGCATCATAGCAGACTACTGCTGGACAAATGCCTCTCCTAAAGAGCGCCATTGCCCTCTGTTCTAAGCTCGTCGCATCCAGTTTTGATCATATTCGATTTTGGCAATCTGAGTTTAGTATTTTATAGGTAAAATGGTGTCGACTATATAACAAGTTAATAACAAGTCAATAGCGCCCTACACACGTAAAGTTCGGACCGCGGGAAACAGCACGCGGCATTCCAACTCGCACTCCGAAACGTAGGTATATGTAGATGCGCGGGGGGTGACAGTCCGATCTGGCATGTCGCGATCAATCTCACAGTTTTAACCGCGCATCACGTCAGTGATCAGCCCCAGATGCGCGGTCCGATCTTTACGCGCCATTAGCACGACAGTGTGATCCGCAGTCCAAACCGTACAGATCGGACTGCGCTCCCGATGCGCGGTCCGATCTTTACGTGTGCAGGGCGCTATTATTACAGAAAATGTTTATCTAGACATTATAATTCTTGCTGTCACAACAATAGTAGAAAAAAATTTGTTATTAGGCAGATACAGAAAGGCTATTTTACTGCCGAGGTTTTTTTAGCACTTTAAGTGAAATCTCTCTGACAAAATTAAAAGCTTTCTCGATCAAAGCCTAATTCAATTACTAGCTTCTGCCCGCAGCTTCGCTCGCGTACTTGGATAAAAAGTAAACGATATATTAATCCAGTTCGCAAACTATGTATATTTTTTCACAACAATATCAATAGGATTGAATAATATACGTGGTTGATCAATACAATCATATATGATAAACAAACACTGTGATTAATATCGTTAATGGTATGTTAAATTGAGTTAAATACACCTTTATGTAAATAAGTGTGAGTAGCCACTTTGAGCTAATGCAAGGTAACCATGCAATGCAAAACTGATCCTTATATCACGTAATCGTGCTTAACGTATAATTACAAAGGTTTCGCGTTCCAAAATAAGCTATTACAACAAATTGCTTATATTCATTTCATAGGTGTTTAAATGCATTATCGGGTCAAGGGTAGTATTAACTGATATTGTAGAATGATTAGTCAAAGTCTAGAGGTAGGTAATAGTGCAAAGCACGCGACCTCTAGCCATGTGAAAACTGCGAGCTACGAATTACGACAAGATCGTAGCAATTTCGTAGCACTCATCGCGTCCGTAGCATCGCTAGGTACGTTTCGTAGCAGTATTTTGCGACTTTTATTTGGATTACTAGCTTTCGCCCGCGGCTTCGCACGCGTGGTACCCGGATAAAAAGTAGCCTATATGTTATTTTTGATCTAGAACTATATAAAAAGTGCAAAATTTCAGCTCAATTAGTCGCGTTAGGAATCTCAAAATTAATTTCATAAAAAATCGACACCCCGTTACACCCCCTTTTGGGAGACAAAGAGGATATTACATCTGAAAAACCTGAAACCCGCATTTCTTTATTTTTTCATGTAGAGTATTTCACCGGAGTTCGGATTTGGAAAATCTGGAAAATCGTGTGTTTTTATTTTATGCAGCGTTTTCTCATCTTTGAAGGTGATTGCGTCAAGCTTAAAGATTATCTCGATGATTTTCAGAAAACCAGGTAGGTAGGTACCCAGTTCTTAAATGAATAATGATGTAATTAAATTAATGAAAAGTTTTTGACTTAAGTTTGAAGCCAGTTCTAATAAGATGTTTCATATAAACTTACTACACCTACTACTACTTTTTTTTAGGTGATGAATTTCCAATAATTCCTTCTTTGAGGATAGTTTTGCTATAAGCAACACACTCTAAATTTTAGCTTTCTACCTATAATGGTTTAGTCTGTGCATTAATTTCAGAAAAAACCTTTTTTTTATGTATAGGAATTGGAATATTCTACGAAAAGTCCTGAAATAAGTATTTATTTATTTTGATTACACGATCTTTGTGCAAAATTTCAAGTCAATAGGTGAAGATTTTTTTATCCCCCATACATACTTTGCCACCCCCGTTAACTCCCTTTATTTAATTTTATAAGTGTCTCTGTGCATTTTTTTTGTCCCCCGTATAAACTTTATATTTAATTCTTTATTGTACTTTACAAAAATAAATGTACAATTGGTGGACTTAATGCTTTAAAGCAGCCAGTCAAACCATGACAGGTAAATGGTTGTGGTTGGCGTGCATAAACTTTTCCCCTCCTGTTTACACCCTTAGAGCATGAATTTTGAAAAATGCTGAAATAGCGGTGTATTTAAATATTTTCATTTGAGAGTTTCTGAGCAAAATTTCAAATATATATGCAACGATTTTTTTCTTCCTCTGTACTAAATTGGCCACCCCTGTTAACCCCTTTAATGGTTGGATTGCGAAAAATGCTGAAATATGTTTTTATTTACTATAATTTAAAAAAAACAAGTTAGTAGGAATGTAATATCTTTTTAGTCCCCCAAAACTTTGCCGTCCCCGATTACCCCCTTAGATATTGTATTTCAAAAAATGCTGAAATAAATGTTTATTTATTTTATTTACATATTATAGTCTCTGTGCAAAATTTCAAGTCAATAAGTAATTATTTTTTTATTCTCTATAAAAATTTTGCTACCTCCGTTTACCCCCTTATAGGTTGAGTTGCAAAAAATGCTAAACAAACTACAGCCGTAATCATAATCATTTATTTACTTATTTGATTTAATTAAAGGTCTAACAAATTGTCAATAAAACTTAAAAATGACAATTAATAAATAAAAGTATCCAATACATTTTGCCTCATTAAGGCGTGCCTAATTGTCTAATTTGGAGCTTAATTTCTTAGATACTGTTAAAAGAGAGAGAAACTGTTTTTCTTCATCAAAACTCAAACGACGTTGCTCGCTGTCTATTAAATCAATTAGCTAGTTGCTTTGTACCGCAGTGAAGTTAGACTTTATACCTAGTCTTATTAAGTCAAAGATTATGCTAATCAAGTGAGGGCTTTAAACAGATTAGCTTATTTTCAAATGAAATTTTTAATCAGCCGCCTTCATTCAAGCTTCATACCTCTGTAGATTTAATGTTATGCTTCGAAACTGAATATAAATATATAAACTGAATTTATATAATCATAACTAAATATAAAAAACGAGCTGACCCGCCCGAAACTACGTTTGCGTGTACTTTCATACTTGAATATGGTTATTGTACGCGGAACCCTAAATACATTCATGTAAGAAAGTATACACAGATAGTGTTTACAGGCTACTGCCATGTCAATAGCAATCACGTACATCGTAAAGGCCAATTTTTGATTTAAATCATATTGAGATCTGTAAGATTATTGTAATTATTGTAATCCAGAGTCACAATTATCTTGTATATCTCATTTTTTTTAAAATAAAGATTGCTTATGTTGACGTTATGTTGACTGTTATGTTTGACGACCTCTGTGGCGTAGTGGACGAAAGTCTGCCTGAGATGCAGAAGGTTGTGGGTTCGATTCCCGCTGCGGGATAAATGTTTGCATGTTCTGTAGATATTTGTCTCGGGTCTGGGTGTTTTCTATGTATGATATGTATGTATTTACACAAAATATATATGTGTGTAGTATATCAATCATGTGGTTCCCATAATACAAGCTCTGCTTAGTTTGGGGTTTCATGATGATTGTGATTACGTCCCGCATTATTTATTTATTTATTTATTAATGTTTATCGCTGATAATGTAGATTTCTATAGGTAAAAATAAAATATGTTAATTCTTTTTTGAATTTATCTATTACGAACAAACACACAAAAAAACAAATGTTTCTTCTTTATAATAGTAGAAGCTTCTATCGCATATAAAGAGAGCAGTGGTGGCCTATTGGATGTAAGCCGAATCCGACCTGGAATTCTGGGTTCTAATCCCAGCCGTGCATCAATAGGCTAGATGCCTGAAAAATTCTAATTAGTCCGTCATTTACATTATAAAAAAATATTCGACACGTATTTTTTCTTTTCTCAATTAAACTAAAATTGACAAAGTTATAGTGCGTTGAAGTTCCGCGTGACGTCACGGGTAATTACACTTTTTAGATACAAGTGACGTCACGAGCCCCCACTCCCGAACTTTGACGCTCTATAGCTTTGTCGTTTTCCATTGATTTTAAAAATAAAAAAATACGTGTCCAATATTTTTTGATAATCTAATTGACGGACTAATTAGAATTATTTTTTTTCTACCCAGGCATCATCCCTATTCTATTTTTTTAACTGTCAGATAATCCAGCAGCTTATCCCGGATATTATTAGAAATATCTAAGCAGCCGCCTTCATTCAATTAGCTCTGTAGATTTATCTTGAGCTTCGTAGCTAAATATAAATAATAACGGCGCTGTGATTAATCAACGAGATATCAGACATGCGGTTCGTAGCTGTAAGCAGATATGAATGAAATAGTACTTTGGTTAATATTTGTTGTACTCAAAATAAACTTGATTATATTTGTTGTTAAACAAAGATGACTGTGAAAAGATTTAGGGGTTTTTGTATGCCCTGAGCCGTAGTGGCCTGGATGTGCCCTGACTTCCAATCTGGAATTCGTGGGTTCGGATCCCGGCCGGCCGTGCACCAGTTCTGATTTTTCCAGTATCAGTTAGGAAGGAGTTTTTAGGGAGTGCGCGCTTTCAACAGATATCTGTACCTGATTTTTCTCAATAAAAATGCCAAAAAGGGGGTTTTGTTTCTTCATAATTATCATCATCAGCCTATAGCAGTCCACTGCTGGACATAGCATAGGCCCTAATGAGCGCCATTGCGCCCTGTCCGCAGCTCGACGCATCCAGCTTCTACCAACAGCCTTTCGCAGGTCGTCTTTGTGTTGTGATGTTATCAGAGATTGTGTCTCGTTTCCTCTTATTTTTGGAACGAAGTTCCTCATCGCGCGTTGCGAAAGGGGGCGAGACGGAAAAAATTAAGACCAAAAGTTGTAACGACACTTTGTAATAGTCAAATGGTTGGGCTGATGACGTCATTTTATAAAGCCTTATGCGCTTATTTCAACCGTCTATGCTAAGTGCTCGTTAGCCTCGCCGTATACGCTTGGGCTGCCGCGCCGCGACACCCAGTTCAAATAGCTGTGGTGAATACGTCTTTTTGCAGGTTTTGGAACGAAGAAGTTCCTTATCGCGCGTTGCGAAAGGGGGCTAGACGGAAAACATTAAGACCGAAAGTTTTAACGACACTTTTTGCTATAGTTGTAAACCGTGCGGCGTCCCTTGACACCTCTCAAGTTTTTATTACTTAGTGTGGGCCCTGAGGTGCCTGAGGTGCCTGGGGTGCCGGAGGTGCCTGAGGTGCCTGAGGTGCCTAAGTGGGTGAAGTTAAAGAAACTTCGTTCCATCCGGGTGTCCCTTGACACCTCTCAAGTTTTTTTTTTATTATAATATGTAGCTATTTAGATATTTATTCATACAATTATTACAATTATATTATTATATTAATAACTAGAACGGTTTTTAAAATAAACCAATTACTTGACTTTATATACCTAGACCTACATTAAAAATTTAAAATACAAAAATTATAAAAAAAACAAAACAAACGTCAGATACATAACATAAACATAGGTGTAGATGCAACCCTCCTTAGGGAGAATACATTAGTCACAGATTTTCGTTCAAAGCGTGCACTCATATAACTTCTTAATAAAACCCAGTAAATATATTCTATCTTAAGAAAATGTATGAAAATACTAGTAGACTTTCACAGTTGAAAGCGACCATATTGTTGAAGTTAACCAAGGACTTTTTATTAAGGAGTGCGCGCTTCGAACAAAAATCTGCCTGATTTTTCTCAATAAAATATAAAGGGGGTTGTTTCTCGTTTCCGCTTATGTGTAACCCTAATGAGGAAATGAGACACACCCCCTTTGGAAAAATACATTTAGTCACAGATTTTTGTTCAAAGCGCCCACTCCCGTAATAAACACTCCTTGGATAAAACCCAGTAAATAGCTTATTTACTTATGCCCTAACTTATAAAAATATGATAAAAAATACAACCGAATCGAGAACCTCCTCCTTTTTTTTGAAGTCGGTTAAAAATAAACGATGCTAAAACTTTTTCCATCGGTAACAGAAAATACCTTCTAATTATCTGTCACTGATTGCCATCTATTTTAGTAGATAATAAACAGTGATAGGGCTAACTTTATGAAGTGGTTAAAATTAAGTAGCGTTTATAAGTAATGGGCTAGTACATCGAGATAATTATATAAAACTTAGGCTAATAACTAAGAAAATGTATGAAAATACGCGTTCTATTTTCATTATTCTAATAGGGTCTTCCAATAGATACTTCCGAACTTTGACAGTTGATAGCGACCATATTGTTGAAGCTACATCTCTATAAGTTATGTGCACTCCAAGGAATGAATGATTTTCGAAACCATTTCTGAGAGAGGATACGACCGAATAATTCGGAGTTACCGTCGTATCGTTCCGAATGGGTAGATAATATCAAAATTGTATTGCGGAGTAGACAACCTGAATTCGAAATGGTTATTTTTGAATTTTCACACAATTTTTCACAAGGTTATTTTAAATTAGGTACGCATGAAATAAAATAAAACAAGACCGGTTCAGTGCGAGTTGACTCGCCCACCGTGGGTGACGTCAATGGCGTGCGATACTAATTAGTAAGTTTTCTTCGTAATTAAATACGTAACGTTCTATAAAAAAATTGAAATCGGCTTCAGAATGGGAAAATTAGAGCCTTTCAGATAATACCATATTTGACCGTGAAATTTGCTTTATAACTTGACCACAGCTTTCCTTACATTTATTGAGGTTGAGGAACCGTATTAGCTGGAGACTTTGCAATAATTTTCCTGTAAATAGATATAATATACTTCAATAATATGTATAAATTTCATCGCAAACTTCAAAGTAAAGGGGTTTTGGTGGGGGGGGGGGGGGATATGGTCATTTTTTGGACTTTTTTCATCCTAAATCAAAAACTGTGCATGATATTAAAAAAATAAAAACTGTTTTATACTAAGATTTTTATATTTATATGTCCCAAAAATTTCGACTCAGGCGGGATTTGAACCCGCGACCTTCCCATTACTATACGTTTTAACGTTTGATTTGAACGTTTTATACTCTTCAAATCAAGCCTTTTAATTTGATACCCCACTCAACCTAGCAGAACCCTGCCTCTTTTATTTTTAAACCCCCCATTTCATCTCAAAACCTGTTTTAGGAGACTTCGCTATAATTTTCCTGTAAAATTCAGGACATTTTTCACAAATTTCAAGTGTGTAGCTTATGTAGTTCCTGAAATGATCAGCTGTGACAGACGGACGGACGGAAAAAACGGCACCATAGGGTTCGTTTAACCAGTTCGGTAACGTCACCCTAAAAACTGCTAATTCAATCAAAGTTTCTAACAAATAACTAGTAGTCAATAGTGAAGCGCTAATGGGGTGGCTTACTTTGGTGACCTTAGTCGACCATTTTGGTTAAACAAAACTCTGCCCGGTCACTACTTGGATGGGTGACCGTATGTTCCTGGATTTTTCAGTCGTTACGGAGGCCTTCGGGTGGCATAAAAACTTCGTCACCAGAGTTGACCACTAACTCATACGAAGAAGGAAAGAAAAATAGTAGATGGTATTTTTTTAACTAGCATCTGCCCGTGGCTTCGCTCTCTTGGTACCCGAATAAAAAGTAGCTTAAGTGTTAATCTAAGTTCCATGCAAATCCGTTCAGTCATTACGGACTTGAGTGAAAGAAAAAACATAATCACAGATTAACTAACGTTCGCATTTGTTCTACTAGCTTTCGTCCGCGTCGTGTTCTGCTTGCGTGGTATCCAGATCAATTGTGATAAAAGCCTATGTGTTAACCCAGGTCATAAACTATGTATACCTATTCCAAGTTTCATCCAAATCCGAATTCATTTTATGTTAAATTGCTAATTCTTATGTTCAATTCTTATATTTTCAATTATGGCTACGAGATAATTATATTTTAAGAGATTCATTTTGTAAAAATAATTTGAGTATTTGCATGCTAGGAATTAATGTGCCGATCTAACATTAAATATCAAGAACCTGTAACCACATTATTCGCAAATAAATATAATTTGATTGATTGATTGATCTATTCAGTAGTTTTTGCGTGAAAGAGAGAGAGCGTTTTCGCGCTACGTCCGATCCGAATGCGATCCGAACCTAAATCAAAGAATCAGAGATCGGACTAGCGCGTAAGCAATATCCATTTCTAGATCCGTATTTTCACGGATACGGATCGGACTCGGATCGGACGTAGTGCGAAACCACTCTAACATCCATACATCCATACTCACAAGCTTTCGCATTTATAATAGGATATATACACAAAACAATGTTCCGTTAAACATAAGACTTTATTAAATATATAGTCCCAAGAGATTCCCAAGACCACTCAAAGGCACCTTTTCTAATAAAAGAACTTTTTTAATAAATAAGGTTTGAGCTTGGATTTGTGAATTATTATGAAACATACTTTACATGCCGTGAACGAAGAAAAATTATAGGTATACGTATCTATATACTTTGTATATTCACTACATTTTTATCTTCCGGCGTCGTTCAGAAATTCTAATTTATGGATTTTAATATTGTGAGTCACTTTTCATAACGTCGAGATTTACATAAAACTGTAAGTATTGGACTTTTGATGTTATTTAAGTCGGAATAAGAACAAACACATACAAGCTTTTGCATTTATAATATTAGTATGAAGTGTGATTTATTAATCATCATCACTTGCAGCTGTCGACATAAGTATTGTGGGGCATTGGAAAATATAGGTCCAACTACCCTTATTCTGCAAAACAAAAATCAATTATAATACAAAATTCTTTTGTACTTCAAAATCATAATTAAAAATATATATGACAACAGTTCCGTAACAATTAAAAGAAAAAATTATGAAGAAATGTAAAAAAAAACAATTTGTTTATGGAATATAGCGACAATCATAATGTTAACTCTAGAAATAAAGAGTCTTTACTGTTTATACTGTAAGACTCCATAAAGTTAGTCAATCTTATGAAGGGCAATGTGTACACTTTTACGTCAAAATCGCAAGTGCTTCAACTATCTCATATTCTACAAGACAATCTGAATCTGGTAGTTTCTTTTATGTTTGGAACCCAAGACAGCTCCACCGGCCCGTGGTGCACCCTACGTGGTGGCTACGTGGTACTGAACGTGGTAAAACGTGGTTTTGGCGGCGGGCTGGTTTTGGCATAGCGCAGTGAACCATAGGTAGCTAGCCTACAGCTGAATTCCCTGACCGACGGGCACCTGCTTTGTCGATGCGAGAAATTGTCCAATCCGCATGCCTGGCTTCGGGATTATGGGGATTCTTATCAAAGAAGTATGTAGTTAAAGGCTGGTGTTGTTGTTGTTGTTGTTGTACATTATAAGAAGAACAAAAATGTATACCTTTAGCAGAATCTGGCCGTAGACAAATTAAACGCTACGCTAGAAATCTGGCAAAATTAAAAGAGACAAAAGTGACATGCAAAAAGTATACAGCTGCGCAACCTGTCACGTCATAACAAAGAGTTTTGAAAGTTTGGTAAGCGTCTCCGCCCACGACCGACTTTTCCACCGATTTTTTGTAGGACAGTTAGGGAGGGGAACCTCATGGCAACCTCATGCACAGAGTGTATACTAACGAGGTTGGTCGACGAATGAAGTAACGCCATAAAAGACAAAATTGTTAGAATTGGATTGCACGTAATTATTTAAGTATTTTATGTTCTATTACTTTTTTTTGTAAAGTTCATAGTTTAGGAGTTAGGACACTTTCAAATATAAATGAAAATATATTTTTCTGGATTCAAAAAATTTGGTATTAAGGGCTTAAATGGTTGTAATTAGATTAAACGTATTGATTTAAGTATTTTATGTCCTATTACTTTTGTTCGTAGAGTTCATAGTTTAGGAGTTAGGGCACTTGCAAATATAAATTAAAATTATTTTTCTGGATTCAGAAATTAAGGCCTTTAGGATTAAAAAGATTTGGATTTAGATTGTACGTAATGATATAAGTATTTTATATTCTATTACTTTTTTCGTAAAGTTCATAGTTTAGAAGTTAGGACACTTTCAAAAATAAACGAAAATTATTTTTTCTGGATTCAGATAATTATGTTTTAAGGGCTAAAATGGTTGGAATTGGTTTATACATAATATTATAAGTATTTTAAGTTCTATTACTTTTGCTCGTAAAGTTCATAGTTTAGGAGTTAGGGCACTTGCAAATATACACATGCAGCCTGTGGGCTAAGTACACTCAAGTGGCGTATGGCTCCCTCCGCGTCCAGTTTGATAACGCGTTCAGAGCGGTGTTGGGGCTGCCCCGCTACTGCACACACCGATTGTTTTTACGCCACTACGCGGAAGAGGTGTGCATCCCTCGTGCGAAGGACGCGGGCCAGAGCCAACACCGTCCTGGCGATGATCGCCCGACGAATAGACTGCCCCTATATACGACGCTGCTGCGACAGACATGTCGTGTATAGGGTCCTTCATTCATCATACCTATACAGGCAGTTAACTTGGCGACGGGTCGCCAACGGAAACAAGAACGAAAAAAAGAGTGAGAGCGGGAACAGGAACAGGTACTCTACATATGACTACATTACGGGGTAGGTAATGTAGTAATATGTAGTATATTTACTTTTTATTCCATTCATATTTAGGATTCCGTGTCAAATCACCAGGCTTGGGAAATATTTCACATGAAAGGACATACGTAAAAAATTTGTATACACGCAAACGAAGTTGCGAGCGAGTCAGCTAGTACCTAAAATACTTATATCAATACGTAGAATCCAATGTCAACGATTTTATCCAATAAGGCCTTACTTTCTGAATCCAGAAAAATAAATTTTCATTGATATTTGCAAGTGCCCTAACTCCTAAACTAAGAACTTTACGAAAAAAAGTAATAGAACATAAAATACTTATATCATTACTTACAACCCAATTCCAACCATTTTCGCTCTTAAAGCCTTACTTTCTGAATCCAGAAAATGAAATTTTCATACATATTTGAAAGTGCCCTAACTCCTAAACTATGAGCTTTACGAAAAAAAGTAATAGAGCATAAAATACTTATATCATTACGTACAATCTAATTCTAACCATTTTAACCCTAAAGGCCTTACTTTCTGAATCGAAAAACTACATTTTCATATATATTTGAAAGTGTCCTAACTCCTAAACTATGAACTTTACGAAAAAAAGTAATAAAACATAAAATACTTATATCATTACGTATAATCCAATTCCAACCATTTTTGCTCTTAAAACCTAATTGTCTGAATCCAGAAAACGAAATTTTCATACATATTTCAAAGTGCCCTAACTCCTAAACTATGAATTTTACGAAAAAAAGTGATAGAACATAAAATACTTATACTAATACGTAGAATCCAATCCCAACCATTTTAGCCCTTAAAAACTAATAGTCTGAATCCAGAAAAATAAATTTTTGTTTATTTTTGAAAGTGTCCTAACTCCTAAACTATGAACTTTACGAAACAAAGTAATAGAACATAAAATACTTAAATCAATACGTAGAATCGAATTCGAACCATTTTAGCCCATAAGGCCTTGCTTTCTAAATCCAGAAAAATACATTTTCATTGATTTTTGAAAGTGTCCTAACTCCTAAACTATGAACTTTACGAAAAAAAGTAATAGAACATAAAATACTTATATAATTACGTACAATCCAATTCCAATATTTGAGCTCTTATGGCGTTACTTCATTCGTCGATCGAACCTGGTTGGTATACACTCTGTGCTCCCCTCCCTAACTGTCCTACAAAAAATCGGTCGTGGGCGTTGAGCCTAAGGAGGTCCGCCATATGAATGTATGAAAGGTACGCGAACGATTAGGTTTTCGTTTATAACTCTGCTTCTAGACAATTGTATTGGTATATAATGTAGCTTAAGTGGTAAGTTGGATGGTAAGCTATCTGATTTTACAACATTCACCAAAATCCGTTCAGTATTTTTCGCGCCGAATGGTAACAAATCCTAGACAGAAAAAGTCTTCCGATTTAAAGTTTTTTTCGGTTTTGGTTTTTTTATGCTTTACTGAATACACTTGCTAAAAAACATATATACATATGTACGGTGGGCCAAGAAAGTGGTTTACAAGTTTTGACAAAACTTCGTAGATATGCAATCAAAATAACACTAAGAACCACAGATATTGAAGAGAACTAGATAAAGCCTTAAAATTCACTATGTTCTGAACAGCAACTCATACGGTTGATCTCTACTTTCTTATGTCTGGGTTGAACTGTTAAACCTTTCTAATAATGAAAAAAATGCCTATTCATGACGTATTGTTTATTATCTGAGATGAATAACATCTTAAGTCATGGGTTAAAGATGTTATTTTCAACCTTATTTTCAATTGTTAATGTTTTCAACAAATACAACCATTCGTCTTTTTTGTTCTTAAGTGAAAACCTCTTTATAATATTACAGACAACTGCCAAGATGTTGACATCTTTATTTAGTAAACATAGATTACAATTATTGTTACTTCTCAAGTTTGCTAAAATGCCTCGCAATTTATCAATAGCCGAATTATTTGCACTACATAGCGATGGCCTCAATATTAGTAAGATTTCTAGACGTTTCAATGTTGCCAGCCGTTTGGATTTTTTATCCAGAAAATGAAATGTTTTTAATTATTTGCAAGACAATTGTTCTTTGCATACAGCAAATATAATATAATTTGCATAAGAGTGACGCGTGCCTGGTTTGAAGCACACCCAGAAATAAAGTCCAGCTAGATCTTAACCCAATAGAAAATTTTAGGGATTTTAAGAACAATGCTCTGGAACATATCTCATAGCAGTGCCTGCTATGAGATATGGGAGGAAACCCGCGGATCTGATATCTGCTCCAGCTTGTGGGTTCAATGAGAGACCGTCTCCAAGCTGTCATAGACGCAAGTGGCGGTTACACAAGATATTATATATTATATTATTTATTTATTTATTTTAATAAGGTACACAAAACAGAATACAATCAATATAACATAAACATCTGAATCATCTGACATTATCTGACTAATTTAGATTTCTGCATTTTTTATTGAAAGGTGTCTGTTAATTTTTTTTACTTTTACAATTTGTTCAGAAGTTCGCAATTTTTATAAGTATATATATATAGTTATAATTGATATTGTATTTTATTACGTAAAAGTGGTTGTTGGAAAGACTTACTCGTATTGTCCTTTTACTCCTATCCTTAGTATCCATACTTTAATATTATAAATGTGAAAGTGTGTTTGGTTGTTTGTCCACCTTTCACGACTGAACCACTGGACCGATTGTAATGAAATTTGGTTTGAAGATAGTTTGATTGAACTCAGGACAAGGACATAGCTTACCTTTTAGCGCTATAAACGACACTAATGTGGGCGGGGCTACGGGCGAAAATTAGTTATTTTATTTATAAAAAAATGCGATAAAATTAAACAAAATGCAATAGAAATAAAGAGCATAATTAGGATTATTTCATAACCTTTTGGTATAAGCTAAGCTGATATATATGTATGACAAGAAAATTTGGCTCAAAATTCGCCTTGCACTGGATAAACATAATTTTTAGACAAATACGATCAGATATAGGAACACAAGGCATTTTATTTTGCTCGAAGCACAAGGCAAAGCGTTTTTACAATATGATAAAGAGAGCATTAGTAACTGCCAGAATAATTGCAAGGGAAAATGAACCTTGTTGTTTTATGATGTGCACATGAACTTCAACCGTAGGGTGGTAAACCAATTTCTTGGCCCACCGTACATGTGCCCAGTTTTTTTTTGCTATATTCTTTTATTAGATTATTATACAATCTCTGATTTTTTAGATAACAAAAAAGCTTGGAATGGGACTCTGTCCGACTCACACAAAAACAATAATAATAGTTAGGAAAATGTAATAGTAAAGAATATATTTTTGTTTACTTATAAAAAAAAAAAATGTTCTTGCCAATTTTTCAGTTTGGTCGTGTTACGACGAAATGGTGTAAATAAAAAAAAATGTTTCCAATAAGGTTTCAACTGAATATTTTTTTGTATCATTGTATCAATATTTTACACCATGTAAGAAAAAAATAAAAAATACGTTTTAATTATTTTGGTAAAAATAATCGAGAAATGTTGATATCTATTCATAAAAAGGCAAAATGATTTTTTTATTTTAATTAAAATCTGTGTCCCATATCTCCAAAACGCTAATAATAGATCCGGTAGTGACGTCACTTCAATAGTATTCATTACAATCTCACTTCATAGTCCTTTGAGAAACTTGACGCGGCTAGCGTTTTCGTAAAATTTAAAGAAATAAATTAAAAGTGATTTTTAAGGAACTATTCAGTTTGTTTTTTTTTAAGTTATAGAGGTTCGGTAGCACTCTCGAATTCATAGAAAACACTTCGTTTCACATTCACATTCGTCAGTAACATCTTACTGCACATGACTGTACCTACAATGCCTGCTTTCAGGTGGCTATTGTGCTATCACGTGATGACGTCATTTGCTTATCACAAATCTAAACGATTCACCCAACTCAAGTTTCCGTTTCACATTAGTAACCCTCGGTTGGTTACAGAATGAACTTTAATCGCAACATAAAAATTCCAAATTACGCTTCATTACCTTCCAAAAATATTATGTTTTTTTTTCTAATAGGTGAATAGGTAGGTGTCTACCAGTACATAAATATATGTATTCTGAATGCTCCAAATAATAACAACCTACCTACGCATGGATTGATTCCACTGTATTAATTTTATCCTGAAATTCCAATTCGTCGATTGTATATTTATTTAGGTAGATACAAATATTCCATCGCAATTCGGACTCTGTAGCTATTTCTCCTTTCCTTTTGTTTGACCTAGTATACGTTTACGTACCTAATTATATACATTATAGATAGATTAACTCTTTTTTGGTACACTAGAAAGCAGCATACAGGGATATAAAAAATAATAAAATAAGTCTTATCGCTAAAAGCGATTTCTTCCAGACATCCTTTGGATGGTATATTTTTATTTGTATGGACTGTTTGGTCTACTTGTTCTGCGCAGTTTCCCCACTATTTGGCCTTCTATAGGTTTTACCTATAGATGAAAATAAAACGTGAAGAATGAGTGAAGGTAAGCTAATTATAATCTTTACGGGCTGATGATCAATCATGAAACAAATTTGATTTTAGTTAACCTCAAACTAAGTATTGTACCAACCTATTATGTTTCATTATTGATTCAGCGGGATTCAATTCAGTAAATTGGCCAGAATAAAGTTCCTATTGGGGCTGTGGCTATTATTTATTTAGTTAAAATGACCTTTGAAATATTGCGGTATCTTTTAAATTAAGGTCAGAGTATCAAAGTTGAAAATAGAAATTTGGGGCTCAGGCAGGGCAGTGTCATGGTTTCAATTTCCGGAAAGCGATGTGGTTTTTACCCTGCTTTGAATAAAAATAGTTTGTTTGTTTTCCTACCGGAAATAAGTCTCAAGTTGATGGACGCGGGTCGTTTCATCGTAGGGCACGTTCTAAACATGCGTTACCTACGATGTAATAGAACTTTGTTATAGGTAATGGTTACCACTTAACATCAGGTGAGCCATGTGCTTGTCTCATTTTCAGGTATATAAATATTTCAGGTATAAAAAAAGTCGTGTGATCATGCGTGAGACTTTTACTTCTTCTTCTTCTTTGCGTGTCAGTGATTCAACCCAACCATCTTTAATTTTGTTTTTTAAATTTGTTTGGACCAATAAGTAGCCACCTCCACGGCTAGGTCGGTCGCATTATTGAGGTCTTCCCGAGTGCAGGTGGTCGGGCACAGCGGGCAGGAGAGCAAGTGCCGCATGTTCTGGGTTGGCGCCCCACACGCACACTGTGCATTCGATTTGTCAATGTAACCCCATTTAGCGAGGTTTTCTCTGCAACGGCCAACCTGAGTGCGAAGTCGATTAAGCGACTTCCAAATTGGCCACTGCAGCACGTGCCCTGGAGGCAGGTGTTGTGCTGGGGTGATGTAATCGGGGGGCGGGGGATGTAGAGATTTCCATAACGCGCATCTTGCAGCCTCAGCTCTTTGGTCAGAACAAGGCGTAACCCTAAGAAAACTCTTTCTACTTTTAAGTCGAGTGGGGGGCAGAAGATGATTGTATAAAGTGGCATGCTCTGTCGAAAAGCACAAACAGGAAATTGATTGTCGACTTTTGTACTATCTTTTATGGGTATATACCTACTGGTTATAGTTAATAATGTAATATGTACATGCATGCACCTCCCTAAAAAATCCTGACGGCGCCCATGTGATCATGAATAATCCAGTAAATTTAAATTGTATAGATCTCATTTTTATTTTAGAACCTTGCTAAACTTACCTAAGTCTGATGAAAAAGATCTCTTTAAGAGCGTGTTTAATTTTATAGCTACTATAAAGTTTTATTTGTCTTAGGGTCTTCGACCAGATGATGAAGTGGTAAAGTGAAACACTTTTATTACAGGTAATCAAAAAATTAAATAATAAGGTTTTTTATTACGAACCGAACGATAAAAAGCAAAATAAAAATTATACCTACTGTACGTACCTACCTACGTTCGCACTAAGTTTTTGCAAATATTGAAAATGTAAGGATATAAATTAAATACCCATTGAAACGTCTCTGTAGGTACTGTAAAGAAAGCTAATTTTGGTGTTCTTAGCAGATCACCTTGTTTAAACAACACGCCGCATTGTACCTAACTACTTGGATGGACCATAAAACTCCAACACCAGAGTTGGCTACTAACTCATACGAGAAAGGAAAACAGAAAGTGTTTGCCAAAAAATAACCCGCCATAACACCATAGTCACGTTAGGTAAGCCTTACATTATTAAGGAGGGCACAATCGGCCATAGTTCCTGAGTACAACCCCAAGGATACGTGGATGAAAATTCCTTAAATAATTTAGATGATGCCGTTATCTGTAGGCTATCCTTACAGCTTACATGCCTGTACTATATACTAAAGTACGTATGTACGTGGCCAATATATTTATTTTTACAACAGAAAAGCAAGGAAAAACCGATTTTATCAAAAATTCAAAATTTATTTATTCAGTAGGAACTGTAAAGTACACTTTAAAACGGCATTTTTTTTTAATTTACACTGATTCGTAACGCGACCAAACAGAAAAGAATTGGCAAGAAACTCTGTTAGGCTTATATTTTTTTAAAGTACATGTTTTATAATTTTCATTCTTAACTATTACATTGTTTGTGAGGGAGTTGGAGACAGTTTCATCCCAAGCTTTTTTTTTGTCATCTAAATAATCAGATATTTTATAAGGTTACGTTTAACAACATTTTTGGATTTATTCACAGATAAATTAATCACGTCATTTGGGATTTTGTTAAAGAAACGTACGTTTTGCCCTTTAAATGATTGATTAACTCTAGGGAGCCTTACAGTAGGAACAGCAAGTTTATCTTTATTTCTAGTGCTAACATTATTATAGTCACTAATTTATTTTAAACAAGTTGATATATGTTTTCGGACATTAAGTTTTCATATATTGGTCATAACATTTATTTCTTTGAACTTAGTTCTAAGTGATTCTCTGAGTCCTTTCTGCAACACAAATATGGTGTTGATATCTGCAGCATTCCCCCACAACAAAATGCCGTACGATTTAATGCTATGGAAGTACCTGAAATAAACTAGTCTAGCCGTTTCTACGTCAGTAATAGCCCTCGCAAACACGGCGCTTTGTCGTCGTGCTTAGTTGCGAGGGTCGCCGTGTGTGCGGAGCTTTGAACAAAATGTATGAAAATTGTCCCCCGCAGCTTGCCGTAGCGTCTAATCGCTGATTTTTGTCGTCCAATGTGCGCAGGCTGTAAGTTGGCGGGTTCTGTAGACTGCGTATGCTGCAGAACTGAGTCTGTTCGACAATCCATCTATATGAGCGCCCCATTGAAGCTTATTATCTAAGGTGATGCCTAAAAATACAGTAGTATCCACAAGATCTAAATCTTCATATTTTATTTTAATGTTAGGTTTAATTTAACATTTTGTAATATAAATCGTAAACATTTTGTTTTAGTCTCGTTCAGTAATAAATTATTTACATAAACATCGAACCAGTTAACAACTTGCGCTATTTCATTGTTCACGTCGTCAAAATTGGTCTGCCGTCGCATTAATTTAAATAAAAGTGACATGTCATCCGCAAACGATACACAAGTTATCTCTCGCAAGTTGGGGTGGGTCGTTGATGTAAATTAAAAATAAAAATGGTCCAAGTATTGACCCTTGCGGAACACCCATCATTTTTACTACAGATCCTGAAGAACATTTTCCATTTACGCTTTTTTTTTCATGTTTTATTTTACTACTTTCTGTATTATGTCAGATAGGTAAGAAGTGAGAAGGGGTCCCTGACTTCATAGTGATCTAATTTCCTGATTAATGTTTCATGGTGTACCTACGCAGTCAAATGCCAGACAAATCACAAAAGATGCCTAAAGCATCATGTGAGTCCTCAGGCATCGTAGATATGCGATACCAACTCAACAATGGCATCAGTTGTTGATCTGTCCAGCGTAAATCCGAATTGTTTGACATCTAGTAAGTTGTTAAAGTTAAAATAGCTTTGCAGCTGACTAAGAATAAGCTTTTCAAAATTTTTACTAAATGTCGGGCATAGTGCGGGTTTATTCCTAACTGTAGTACCATACCAGTAGTCTGACTATTGGACTACTAGCCGGCTCAGCAGGTAGAGCTACTAAAAACTGAGCCAACTCAGAGTTGTGTAATCTTTATCGTTGTGTAAAGTTTCGTAGTAGCCTGGTAATGTATTAACCCTGCATGACTTATAGCAGGATGAACGATCCTACCTAACAACCTCCCTACTGTTTACATCATGTTTTCGAAATGTAAAATGTTCGTAATATGTCAACGAGTTGTTTAATTCCGTAAAACTTGGTAAAAGCCATGAGCGCGACTTTGCCAAGCAGAGCATGATGCTAATTACGAGTTCTGGCACACATTTGCAACGCAATAGCATTACACAACTTGGACTGAGTAGATCATGGACTTAGATAAAAAAGAAGAGCATTGTAGGATGTATAGTAGGTTCGAATCCAAGCCGCAACAATAAATTTTCGTTAAGAAAAAATGATGTGAAAATTACTATGAGTTCAAAACGGTGAAAGAAAACACTGTGAGGAAATTGGCGTGCTCTAGAACTTAAAATTTAAAAGACAGCCCATTTTAGTGCTCCAATAAAAACGGCGATAGGCTTGCAAAACGTAACCAAAATGCATGTAATGTTTGTGACTACCTCCACTGGATATCCTCAATAGCGTACTGGGTAATATCTGAAGATATCCATAATGCGGAAAAAGTCGTGAAGATGTTTGTTTGTTTTTAAACAAAAGAGAATAAACAAAAATCATCAATTTATTCTATATCTATATCTATTTATTTATCCTATATTATATTCTCCTATTGCTCTTTCTGATTATTGCTCAGAACGTAAATCTATTGAGGATACTAAGCAAAGGTAGACAGAAATTTAAAATCTAAAATTCTAGTCAGTAGGTAAATATATTTTAGCATCTGTGAAATACCTGTATAGTACTCGTAGAAGGGTAATTCATAGATTCAGAAATCGAGATGACAATTTGGTCTAGTTAACTGATGCGAAACCGGCCGTGCGTCGCCTGCATCTCACGCTTCGTTGCAGGTAAATTAGCTCATCGTCGAACGTCTCTATTTGTAGACGAATTGCTCTACCATTTTATCAATGACATTTAAAAGGTCTTATGTATGTTGTGAATTTTACTTCACGCGTCACACTAATATTATAAATGCTAAATTTTGTGTGTTCTTCACTCCGTAATGGCTGAACGGATTTAGATGAAAGTTGGAATATAGACAGTACAAAACCCGGATTATTACATAGGCTACTTTTTATCACGGTATCACGCGAGCAAAGCCGTGGGCGGAAGCTAGTATAAAATAAAGAAAATAAGGCTTAAGAATTGTCCTGGGCTCTGTGAATTAATCAATGACACTGTTGTGGTTTTATTTTATTTTCCTTATTAATGTGTAATTTTAAGTGTGAGATTAGTTTTAATTAACATTTTTTCTTTTGGTTTTAATCTGATTTTTTTATGGTACTTGAAGATGGAACAAGCACATGGTCCACCTGATGTAAAGTGGTAACCATTACCTATCACAAAGCATTGCATCATAGATCACGTTTTTCTTGGAACGTATGCTATACGATGAAATGCCCTGCGTCCATCAACTTGAGGCATGAAGATGATAAGCCTTTTGTGCCTGTAAATTCACCGGCACCCACACCCTTTAAACCGAAACAGCACAGCTGCTTCTCAGTAATAAATAAATAAATAATAATAATATTAATTATAGCCACCGACCGTTTGAGCCCTGCCCCGCGGTCGATGGTCTCCCGTTTTCATACATTTTTTACTATAATGTTTTTGATATTTATTAATGTACATAAGTAGTATTAAGTATAATTATAGTAAAAAATGTATTTTAGACGAGTTAAATAAAGTGTCATAATATTTTTTTTATTTAATTTTAGCCATTGCTTATACCAGGCCTATTTCACTCCGCAGAATAGGTATAAAAATATACCTACGCATCGCCGGCCTATCGAGCGTGGTTCGTTACGTCGGTTGCCGCGTTCTGCCCGGAACGAAAGTGTCCTTGAGCAGCCGCGGCATTTTAGTTTGTTTTTGTTAATGTACCTATATTTTTCGCCAAATGAAGGCAAAAAAATACTACACAGCATTTGGTTGCCTGAATAATAATAAGAAAATGTAAATAATACCAATAGTAGGTACAGAACTGAAAGTTTTTCTACCAAATAATGCGTTGTTTAGATATCAAAGTCTCCCGTATTTACTTAAGTAGGTAGGTACTTAGGTACAAGTTCTATTTGAATGCGGTGCCTACCTACATAAATAAACGTAATATTATTATGTAGGTATTTTTTCATAGACAATTTTTGTGCCATTGGTACATAGTGCTGTAGTAAGTAGGTATTATGATTTTGATTATGTAGACTGAGAGCAAGATGAGAAGCCCAAGCTAGGTACATTTTTATTTGGTTTAACTTTAAGTAGGCAGTGTAGGTTATCTACTTAAAAACAGTCGGGTAGGTAGGTGTAGGTAGACAAATCGATGTGGTAAGTTACCTAAAGGTAGGTGTACTAACAACTAAAACTAGATACCTAGGTTACCTACAAACCAATTGTTGTTTTTTTCTCTTGCAAATATCTAGGTAGGTACCTACCTACTAAAATTTCTCTTAAGATTTAGCATGATGTACCTACCTACCTTAAACAGTGATTATTCAGTTTTCGTACACAAGACACCTAAACACTTAAGTAAGTGTTAAGGACCCAAGTACCTACCTCGTAGGTATGCCTATTTTCTGAGTTCTTAATCCAGCTAGCCAGTGTAAAATAGTTTTCTGATCTAATACTAGGTAGGTAGATATTATTTGAATTATCATTGTTCCTAAAAAGAAATTGGTGGAAAGATCGCAGGATACAGCTTCTCGCACCGCCGACGCTGCTGCCCGTCGGCGGCCAGGTTATTATTATTCGTCACAGAATAATTCTCAAGACAACCCTAACGTTACACGTGCCACGTCAGTAGAGATAGAGCTATACGATAGAAAGGGATGCGAGGTGTAGGTTAATATAAATGTTAGGCACTGAGTTCGTTGCGAGCTGAATAGCACTTTATTGCGTAGCAGCTAAAGTCGCTATTTATTTAAATGATTGCGCGGAGTGAAGCTTCTGTCCCTTCTGTATTCTGTGCTTATACCTAGTTAGTTCTACTGTTTGTCACTAACTCGGAATGAATCTGTTTGTCAAAAGATACGATGCCTTACCTTTGGATAAATGGTCGTTTATCTTTTGACAGATTATATGTAAGGCCATAGGTTCATGAACAAGCTTTGAAGATCTGAAATCTTTGTCCGGTAATTTATTTAGCTAAAAGTTAAAGAAGTGGTTAGGCAAGATTTTATCACTCATTAGTCATTACTCATATACATTTTTGGATTACAAGGACCTACATTTATATATGTATATATATTTTTTTAGGTATTATCAATTTTGACATATCTAAATAATATTACTACAATAAAGAATATTTTTGACATGACATTTTTTATTTTGTATAAGTTCATAAAATTAGGATAATAATTTATAGTTAAATAATTTGTGAATTATATTACTAGCATGCCTCTACTCTACGGTACAACATAATTGAACAATACCTACTAAGTAATTTAAGACCTATAATTCACTTACGTTCCTGCCAATAAAAAATATCTATCTGGTTATAAATGTATTAATCTAAACGAATAGAATTAGAAACTTCTAAATAAATTCATAACTCAAGTTCTTAAGTATTCATTTTCTTTATTGTTTCATCGACTTTTCTGTTTAGCATCTTGTTTACTTACTGTAACAAACAGCAATCTGTTTACACTATACTTATAGCAAAGTTGAATTGTTGTTGAAAATGGAAATTGAGGAAAAACAAACTGAACTTTCAGAATATTCGTGGATTGTTATTCAAACCTTGTCAAACTTGGAAATTGTAGCAACAAAGTAGGAACTTACCTGAGACTTCTGGGCCCCTCAAGCAGTAACTGGTATCAGATAAGTACATCAAAGAACAGTTATAATCGTCATCGTCATCGCCATCATCAGCTTAAAGCAGTTTACAGCAGGTGGAGTTACGATTTGGGAAAGGCTGTTGGTAGAAGCTGAATGCATTCGAGCTCAGGACAAGGCGCAATGGCGCTTATTAGGGAAGGCTTATGTCTAACAGTGGACTGCTATAGGCTGATGATGATGATGATAGTCATCTACTGTTGAAAAAAGGCCTTATCCTTGACGACCTCTGTGGCGCAGTGGGCGAAGGTCCGCCTGTGACGCAGAAGGTTGCGGGTTCGATTCCCGCTGCGGGACAAATGTTTGCATGTTCTGCGGATATTTGTCTCGGGTCTGGGTGTTTTCTATGTATGATATGTATGTATTTACAAAAAAAAAAATGTATCTATGTAGTATATCAATCATGTGGTTCCCATAATACAAGCTCTGCTTAGTTTGGGGCTAAATGATGCTGTGTGATAACGTCCAGGATTATTTATTATTATATTTATTTATCCTCAACTCAACGCACCCAGCTTCACAATTATTACGCCTAAGATCAGTTTATCACAATAATCATCTTAGTATTTTATGTAAATAGTTGTTATCGTGGTTTTTAAACTTATAAGTTTTAAACGTATCTCTTATAAAGAAATCAAGAAACCGTTAGTTATTAGTTCTCTACTTATAAGTATAACCAGATAAAGAAAGATAGAAACTCGGTTAAAGAAAACCTAACTTCTATAATTTCCTTTGTTGAATGAACGCTTTGTTGTGCAAAGCACTTTGTAAAAGTTCACAACAACCACGCCATCTAAAGGTTTTTGCAAATTAGTACATATATACCTAACTCTCCAAAGTAATAATTATGGAAAACTTGAGTTTTTTTTACATATGGTCCTATTTTAACAGGTAGGTAACACGCCTACTATGAAATCGTTAATTTAAAAAAGACAAATAGATACCTTTTTTATTTTAATAGATATTACCTCGGAATAAGAAGGTACGTCAAAAATGTATCATTTATTTCAAGAATAACACTTTGTATCTATATAAATCAAATTCTAGAAGTAATGATAAATTAAGATGTATAGGAATGATTTAAAATTATAAAATTTTAACATTTCAAAAGTTACAAAGTGTAGTAAGAAAATACATTCTGAAACGAACCTGAGAAAATAAATCTTTAGATATTCAATGAAACAGGATCGAGACAAAAAAACACTGGATCCAAAAAACAATAGTTTAGGTGATCCGGCTATCAATCACGCTGCCTATCTCTAGTTCGCAGGAGCAGTCCTAAGGCAGTCGTCAATCTACTTTACACTACGATTGATAGGTGTACTCGATAAATATTACAACTAAACAGAACTTGGGTAAATACAATAAAGTAAAGGTCTTGGGTTATATTTACTACGCCGCTTTTGAATCTATACTGACTTTCAACGATTGTAACTGTGATATTTTTTTACTAATTTACTTTAGGTATTAATAACATCAATCCTTCTTGTAGAATATTGAGAATACACCACAATTTTCAATTTAGTGATTTTTTCTTTGAAAATGAAGGACTTTCCATAGTTAACTTTATCCCCCTTTTCAGCCCTACGGGAGTGGAATTATCAAAAAAAAACTGTGTCACGTATGAATTATTTTTTAAACCGATATTATTTCTTGTACTAGCTTCCGCACCTTTGGTGCTCAAAAGATAGGTGCTCAAAAAATTGGCGCTGAAAAGGAAATACTCCGCAGATACTATCTCACAAAAGTTTTCATGTTGCTTTCAAAAGGTGTTTTTTTATTGACCAGTACAATTCAAATCCTCTAATAATCTATGGCATTGACTCAGACGCTCTCACAGCTGTAATGAGGTGTGCGTAAGTGCAGGTATAAGGTTATTCAACGAGAATAAATTTTGGTGCTTTTCATAGAATATCTTTTTGTTTACTTTTCCCTACCTTCACCCAGTATCACATAGTAATGCTGGGTCACCACTAACCACAGAAAAGCTCTACTTAATTGCACTGGCGTGCCATAATTAACGTCAGTGGCTACGTGTGCGTTACTCCAGCGGCATGTTGACTCGGATCGGGATGAAACTTACAGAAAAATTAGAGCACTATGTCCTGTAAATGTGCCCCAAATATTAAATTTGTGCCTATTAAGGTTCCAGAGTTATTCGAGAAAATAAGATGCCGCTGTAGTAACGCCTGAAAACGTTACTGCAGCGGCATGGTTTTTACCCATTAGCCTTAGCCAAATTTAAAGTAGCTTAAAAGATAGCTTATATTTGTGCATGTCACTGGCCAAACAGCGGCATTTGTGCGACCTGTGGTTTATGAGTTATTGCAGATGCCGCTGGAGTAACGTTTTGCAGATTTCCGGATCTTCGAAACGGCTGAACGCACAAATATGATTTTTTGTGAGCGAATGTGTTGTAATTTGTGCCTATTTGTGCGCTAGTTGCTTTTCCGAAAAAATGCACGACGTATGAATTAGACGAGTTTTTGTGAAAATCGAAAATTGCCTCTAGCTCTTGAACTACTAGTGGAAAACACTTTATGATTGCTTTGGCTGGTGCCTATAAGGAATATACATCTTCTGACAACCATCTTGAAACCCTACATCTAATTTTCGACGAAATAAATCAATTTTACAACTGAAAATGGTTTACTAATTTCTAACCTCAATTAAGGGAGTTTTAACAAGTTATCGACTTTCATGATTTGCCAATAATTAGAGCGCATATCCAAATAGAAGTACGCTGAATTTCAGCTTTCTAGACCTTCAAATTAATGATTTACAACTGAAAATAACAAAACGAGGTCTCTTAGACTGTTATCCGACCAAATACGAAAGGTCATAAAAAAGCGGCCGTTCAGTACTTCGAGACTACATTTTTAAATAGGCAGCTTTGTCATGTTTAACGTTAGGTACAGTTACGTAGACAAGTTTTAGTGTGGGATAAAGGCACCCGCCGTAACATTGATGCTGGACAGCATTTATTTCAACCAATAACATGTTACATGTACGTACTAATAGCCCTACGCCCGTACAACAACAATTAGTTAGTACAAGTACCTAGGTACACTAGGTTTTTTTACTACTAAAAAGGTACTTTCGTTTAATAATAATAATACTGTATAGTTTTGTCATCGATTTTGACTACTTCACTCTCGTCTCATCGGACGAGTATTAGATTCGATTATTTGATCAGACAATATGAAAGAGAGCTGATGTCTAAAATGGGAAAACTGAACCGATTCAGTGCGGAAGGCGCCGCAGCGCATTTGCCGTATGGCAAATCCTAAAATGTGATAGGGGAGAGGTTTGAAACCTCTTTTAAAACACGAAACCAGTTACAAGTTTCATTTATTTATTGTCCTCCCTCGTTCTTGCCTGTGCCTATCACGCATTCTTAATAGGGTCTGCATTTACAAGAACTCGTCAATCAATTACGTGAGTGTGAAGCAAGATCTGAGGGCATCTATCCAAAGTCATTCTATCGTCGTCAGCATTTTATATACCTATGTCTATGTGTGGTCTGTCGTCAACGAAATGAACGAATGTTTGTTGACAATGTATCTTAATATCTTTCCCACGACCGATTTTTCCACCGATTTATTCAGGCGTATGGCAAATTCTAAAATGGCATGGGGTAGAGGTAAATCCTCCCTCGTTCTTGCGGTGCGATGTTGTGCCTGTGTGGTTAGTTCAATTTTGAGATTATTTAAAGGTAGGTACCAGGTAAATAAACATATCTATTTCAGAATAATCAACAGCTTTATTCTTCTAAGGTAGGTACAGCAACTGAACTTAAATTCAAGATAATTATTTCATAATAACAACTTCATACAGGCCCGTTATTAATTTCTTATACTTGTAGACCTTTGATATCCTTTTCAAAAAACTATAACAGGTAGGTAATGAATAATGTGAAAACAAAACACTGATAGGAAGGTTTAATTTTGATTTTCATTGAAATATTCTATTTCCGTTTATATTTTAGTATACAGGTAAGGCAAAGTTTTAGGTCATTGAGGGCAGCAACCTTTTCGTTTGTAGTTAGAAGGTTTTGTTCTGAGGAAATTATAGGTTTATTTTGAAGAAAAAAACAATTGCATTTTCTGAATTTTATTATAATAATTCTAATAAATTTGTCAAAAAAAAACGGTGGGTCTCAATCGAGTCTATTTCCCAACAGAAACTCTTTTCCCAAAGTAACTAACCAAATCAAATCGTAAGTTTATGTATGCAATTCGAACATTTGCTGGGAAATGTTCTTTTCTTATTTCAAATTGTTCTTTTATTATTTGTAGTATACGACGAAGAAATTAATATTTATTATTAACTTAAGTTATTAATAATTTATAAAATTAGCCTCAGTAGAGCATAAGTTGACAACCTGTTAATTGTCTATTCATTTTAATAAGTAAAGGCTTAAGGTTTATACAATAGAATAGGTACCTACTCAAACTGTTGAACCAATTTTAATGAAAACTAAAACTATATAATTCAATTTTGTGTAACAATAATTAATAATATTCAATTTTGTGTAACAATAATAATTATTAAATTTGAATAATTTAAGTATAGTTTATGGTAAATTGGTATAATTTATGGTTAGAAAAGAATGAATTAAAAGAAATTGTAAGTATCTAGTTCAGAATCATGACATTGTAGGTAGACTATCCAATTGAGAGAGTACTGCTTCCTGTAAAAATAATAATTAGGTATAGTCCATGGTATATTGCTATAATGAAAGGTAAGAAATTAATGAATTAAAAATAAATTATAAGTAGGTACCTAGTGCAGGATCATGACATTTTAGGTAACGATCCAATTGAAACCAGGACTGCTTTCTGTAACAATAATAATTAGATATAGTTTATGGTTTAGTATAATAAATATCACAATAAAATGGTCTAGCTTTGTTATGGAAGATTATTTTTGATTTAGTTTGTTAACTGATAACCATGATTTTTTTTTAATTCGTCCATTTTGGATCCTAATAACGAAAACAATACCCATGCAGGAAATTCGGAAAAAATGTCCGCCATCTACACCCTCGATTTACACTTAGCTGCTCCCACATAAGGTCCAACCCTGTTGCTTGTAGATCCTAGGGCCTAGTACGAGTTGCACAATTCGAAAGCTTTTATAGTATACTATATCGAGCTTAATTTTGCAGAACCTTTTTTCGTTCATTACCTCACCTTTTTGAGTGATAATTATTGCAATCTGCAAAAAGATTACATTACCTACGTTTTTCGATCAGCTTCTACTTAAAACCAGTTGCGTAATTTTTAAAAAACGTAATTTAAAATTGAGCTCGTTAAAGTATGCTATAAAAGTTCGAATTGTGCAACTCGTACTAGGCCCTCTGATCGTGTAATTACCTTTATTTTAAAAGTGAGCAAATTATAGCACTTTGAGGAGCTATATCTCATAAGGTCATCGAATTAAATGGGTAATTGAAATCAAAGAAAATAATTATTAGCACCCAAAACGAATATCGCCAAAAATTCTCAAACAGTTCAGTAGTTTTGGCGTGAAGAAGTAATAAACATCCCTCTAACCTGGGTAGGTAGGTACATTAAAAGTGTGTATTACGTACCTACATACATAAGCATTATTTATTTTATTAAAATCATTTGTGACCATCGAGCTAGAATCTTTGTAACCTGATATGGATGTAATTGCCTGAATGAAATAACGTATTTTTAATTCAATAAGTATAGATTCTGAAAGTCAGGAAGTAGGTTATCATAGAGAAAAGTTGTTCGTGATGATAAGATGAGAACAATGAGATACAGGATTTATCCTAGTTCAGGCACAGTTTAAAATATTTACCTACCGATCTTAGATCTTAGCTTTAAGAAATTAAATAAAGATTTTATCCAAATAAATTACTTACCTTATTTTTCTAAGATGGTAGGTACTCACATAAATCCTCATGTGTCGCGGACGTGTCTTGGTCGTGGCCCATAATTTGGCAAAGAAAGACACACGCACCCATACACAATAATACAAAAAATAAGTAGAATCAAAACTATAAAGTGGTCCATATCCTTCGTCAACTAAATCAATCACCAAACAAACACGACAATTAACAAAACAACATGGACGTCCATTCCGTCTTAATGTATTATCTTTTTGACCAGTCGGCGCGGCTGGACGAAAGTAAACATATATATTAATAATAATACTGTGCTCATGCGCACGCAGCCACTCAAACATTACGGTCATATTAATAAGGTTCAGACTGCTTTGTTTTGACTGTCATATTCGATCGTTCAGGTAGGCCAGGCACGCGCGTCGTCGGCCATCTCTTTCGCACTAACAGGGGACTTACCCAACCAACTGATTCCAACGCTTGGGAGGGAGCGAATGAAACATAACCAAATATTGTACAGCTCAATAATCCATGTACGGTGGGCCGAGAAAGTGGTTTACCACCCTACGGTTGAAGTTCATATACACGTCATAAAACAACAAGGCTCATTTTCCCTTGCAATTATTCTGACAGTTATTAATGCTCTCTTTATCATTTATTGTAATGCCTTGTGTCCATATTTCAAATTGTCACTTCTGATAGCTAACCCTCGTATTTGTCTAAAAATTATGTTTAGGGTGCCTTTCCACCAGAGATGTGCTATGCAGCTATACTGCAAGAATGTAAAAGCTAAGCTACGAAACTTTGTGACCGTTTCCTCTGATGCTAAGCTATGTAGCGGTGCGAGTAAGATGTGCTATGAAGATGCGCCGCCGCAAAGTAGCTGCGCGAAGATGCGCATCTCGAGCTATGCGATGTATCGATAGTAGGGAAGGTGGTGAGGTGAGGGCGCAGGTATCCATAGCATGCATTCATAGCACGCATCCATAACACACATCCATAGCACGCATCCTTCCATATAAAAAAACATATCTTAGTTGAATACGTTTTCACCATTGCTAAGCTATGTGCACCAATGAATATGGCTGGTGGATATCAAATGCATTCATAGCAACATAGCATAGCACATCTCTGGGGGAAAAGCGGCCTTATCCGGTGAAAGGCGAATTTTGAGCCAAATTTTCTTGTCTTACATTTATATTTATCAGTTTAGCTTAAATCGACAGGTTAGATTGAAATAATCCTAATTTTACTTGCAAATAGTGAATGCACAAAATGAAAGAAATAAATCGACAAGCGCAGCGAGCCGTAAATTTAGGTGATTTTTGGTGCACATTAGATACAAGACAAAGGAAACAGAGGCAATTTTTTTGTAACACCTAGGTAACTAAAACAAAAACTTGAAAAATGAAAAACAATTTATTGATTAATCTAATTAGCTGTTGTGGTCTAATTCGTCATTGTTGCAAACTTTTTAGAGTGGGTTAGGCTAGTTTCGACCTTCACATCCTTATTGGTTAATATTTTAGTGCCTAGTACCATTAAGAAACATAAGCGTGCAATAAATGAAAACGACGAGTGGAGCGAGCTCTTGAAGTAATCCACACGAAAGACTTCGGTGAAATCCTTATTCTATCTTGATCTATCTTGATACAGCTCATGTTGAATCTCAATTATAGTAGTTTGTTTATTGAGAAAGGTAAAACGAAACGATCTTACCTATGTTACTCCCTCATTCACATTGCACAATCTTCATATTTTTGCGCTAATTTAATTATGTCACCATAACACTTGTTAGCTCTACTCAGTACTTATGTTTAGTGATAGAACTTGACAGTCAATGGTTTAGCACACACGGTTGAGTTTAAAGATATTTACGACGTGTATTGCCTCTAATCGAAGGATCAAATAGATATACGGTATCTGGTTGAACAATACAACTAGATTGTGAAATGGGTTCAGTAATGCAATAACTTGTTAATTATCGAAACTATTAATGAGTGAACGGAACTCTACACTTGATGATAATGATAGCAAGAACGCGCGCCCTAAGTGGCTGAATGCATCCCTGGTGGCTGATTGATTTACTAATAGTTTGAATAAAATGAAATGATGCAATAAATTAAACTAGTTCGCAAGCACTGCGCCTTTCTACTGACCCAGGAAGATGCACGGTTGCTTATACCGTATCTACATAAACTTTATTTTGACTATGTAATTTATGAATTTCACACTGCATTAATGCAAATGAGAAAGGAGCATTTTTATTTATCACTTAAAGTATTTCCGCTGACAATTGCAATCACGAATAATAAAATAAATTAATTGACCACTAAGGCAATACTTAAATCTAAAGATACCATTCGTTTTACCTTTTACCATTCATTACCAAAAGCTAGAAATATTACAAAACTTATATCCGTGTTCAGCTACAAAAAACAGACTAAAATAATCAAAAAAACTTTAAGGAAAGTAGTACTCAAAAAAAATCATTTCATCACATACCTTTTTTATTTATAGAAAAAAACCTTTTGATTTTTTAATAATTTAATTATTGAATGTATTAGACATGCCTATGATTGTTATATTAAATGTGTATCTAAATCGAAATCTAGTCATATTTTGTATTGGTTGTACCTACATGGGTTTAAAGGCTGTGGTTTTAATGGTTGTGTATCAACCGGATGCGTTCGGTTCAAGCGAACTCGACTCAGCTCGGCTACACTCGGCTATCCTTGGAACACAATACACACAATAGTAGGGTACGATAACGCTAATATTTTTTAACTTTATGTTTATAACATAATGAAAAATTAGTAGATAACAAGTAAATGTGGCTTATTTTGGGAACTGAAAAGAAAAATACCGTGGAGCTGCTTTATGATATTATATATTTATAATATATATTTAGATATTATATTTGATGGTAAAAGGTACCTACTAAGGTATACTGTAGGTACGTAGGTATGCTATTTATGTACTTACATACTTAGATACGGCTATGCCTTATGCTCCTGTCTACATATAGCATATATACTCCTTTCAGAAGAAAAGTACGTTTGACGTACCTATCTTCTTTCCAGCTTAAATCTCCGAAGGCTTATAAGGTAGGTACCAAAATGAACATAAAATACTTATATAATTACGTACAATCCAATTCCTAACATTTTAGCTCTTATGGCGTTACTTCATTCGTCGATCCAACCTCGTTGGTATACACTCTGTGCATGAGGTTCCCCTCCCTAACTGTCCTACAAAAAATCGGTGGAAAAATCGGTCGTGGGAAAGATATTAAGATACATTGTCAACAAACATTCGTTCATTTCGTTGACGACAGACCACACATAGACATAGGTATATAAAATGCTGACGACGATAGAATGACTTTGGATAGATGCCCTCAGATCTTGCTTCACACTCACGTAATCGATTGACGAGTTCTTGTAAATGCAGACCCTATTAAGAATGCGTGATAGGCACAGGCAAGAACGAGGGAGGACAATAAATAAATGAAACTTGTAACTGGTTTCGTGTTTTAAAAGAGGTTTCAAACCTCTCCCCTATCACATTTTAGGATTTGCCATACGGCAAATGCGCTGCGGCGCCTTCCGCACTGAATCGGTTCAGTTTTCCCATTTTAGACATCAGCTCTCTTTCATATTGTCTGATCAAATAATCGAATCTAATACTCGTCCGATGAGACGAGAGTGAAGTAGTCAAAATCGATGACAAAACTATACAGTATTATTATTATTAAACGAAAGTACCTTTTTAGTAGTAAAAAAACCTAGTGTACCTAGGTACTTGTACTAACTAATTGTTGTTGTACGGGCGTAGGGCTATTAGTACGTACATGTAACATGTTATTGGTTGAAATAAATGCTGTCCAGCATCAATGTTACTGGTGCCTTTATCCCACACTAAAACTTGTCTACGTAACTGTACCTAACGTTAAACATGACAAAGCTGCCTATTTAAAAATGTAGTCTTGAAGTACTGAACGGCCGCTTTTTTATGACCTTTCGTATTTGGTCGGATAACAGTCTAAGAGACCTCGTTTTGTTATTTTCAGTTGTAAATCATTAATTTGAAGGTCTAGAAAGCTGAAATTCAGCATGCTTCTATTTGGATATGCGCTCTAATTATTGGCAAATCATGAAAGTCGATAACTTGTTAAAACTCCCTTAATTGAGGTTAGAAATTAGTAAACCATTTTCAGTTGTAAAATTGATTTATTTCGTCGAAAATTAGATGTAGGGTTTCAAGATGGTTGTCAGAAGATGTATATTTCTTATAGGCATCAGCCAAAGCAATCATAATGTGTTTTCCACTAGTAGTTCAAGAGCTAGAGGCCATTTTCGATTTTCACAAAAACTCGTCTACTTCATACGTCGTGCATTTTTTCGGAAAAGCAACTAGCGCACAAATAGGCACAAATTACAACACATCCGCTCACAAAAAATCATATTTGTGCGTTCAGCCGTTTCGAAGATCCGGAAATCTGCAAAACGTTACTCCAGCGGCATCTGCAATAACTCATAAACCACAGGTCGCACAAATGCCGCTGTTTGGCCAGTGACATGCACAAATATAAGCTATCTTTTAAGCTACTTTAAATTTGGCTAAGGCTAATGGGTAAAAACCATGCCGCTGCAGTAACGTTTTCAGGCGTTACTACAGCGGCATCTTATTTTCTCGAATAACTCTGGAACCTTAATAGGCACAAATTTAATATTTGGGGCACATTTACAGGACATAGTGCTCTAATTTTTCTGTAAGTTTCATCCCGATCCGAGTCAACATGCCGCTGGAGTAACGCACACAGTGGCTACCGCAAGGTAGCCATTTTTAATAGGTAGGTAATGTTGGTGTCGGCAATAGTGGAGGAGGCTATTCTGTAAAGTGTATAATTCATGATGTTCACATTACATTTATTATTATTTATTTATTTATTTGCTTACATGTACTACAATTTATATGAAAAGGTTAGGTTGGTATTGTAGCCTGATTGTGGTGAGTAGGTACATGTACCCTGTAAGGGCACTGCAAAGTGAGTTGAGTCGTAGTTAGTTATACAATTAAAAGGAATAAAAGATAATTCAAAACAATACATGTCAACAGCTAATTTACTTTTATATATTATGGATCTCAGATTACCATAATAGCTTTTAACTTTAAATTTTATTTTTCATTGTCATAGGCTTCTTAATTACAAGTTTTAGTAGGTACCTGCATAATGCGTATCACAAACGCTGCTGCGCTTTGCACGCGCCACGGAAAAACCAGCGCTGCAGTTGCTCCCATGCTTTTCACAGCATACACTGAGTGGCGACCTTTTTGCGTCACTATTTCATTTATTAGATTTAAGTACTTATCTATTATTTATTTTGTATATTTAGTGATTCAAATAAATATTCCATATTTTTTCTTTAAGCTTAACGTAATACTTAAAGGAATAGCTCCTTTCTTAATGTTTTATCCATATCACTCAATCCCTGTTAGTGTGCCATGAAAGTAGTCACGATACAAAATTCACATGGTTTTTTAAACTGTCGTGCATTCATTATCTTTTTTTTTTATTAACTCACTATCAGCAATTTTGAATTAAGAACTTCGCTCTTTGAAAGAAAAATAACCGATAGAGTCGTTTTCACGAAAAAAGTCCCGCAGACTCAGCGCCACTATCGTGTCAAAATCAAAATGGAATGGAAATAAAATCAAAAGAAAAGCAAAATCAACACGTCCCCCACTAAAATATGATGCAACTAATGTGTTCTGATAAGAATTTCTTAGTAAATGTTCGGTGTTTCTACGTATCTTGGAGATTCGACTTTAGTTCCGCTAATTGACGTGGGACTTCTTTCATGAAAATGACTCTACATCAACGTTTCTTACAAATTGACGGCGCCCGCGCTGGCCGGCTCCTAAATAGCTACACATTCAACCCGTTAGTTAACTTTTATGCAGTCTGTGCTTTAATTTGCTACATTTATGGTAAATTCAAACTTACAAAAAATATTCTTAAATTTTATCATATATTTTTTGCTTGAATTATGGCGGATATGAGATTGAATCTGTTATTAGAATGGTATCGTGACTGGGAAGATATAAATACTTGTATTTGGGTGAGTGAATTCAAGTTAACTACAAAATCATTTGCTGAAAATTTAACAACTTTGAACGTAACATTATCCACTTGGGATACTAACCATTATTTTTGTTTGTGATGTTTTGAAATAAGATAAACTCTAATTACGGTGTAAGCTTGTTAAAACGTCGCATAATTAACAATTGTAGGCAAGTTAAATTGGTTTTAGAATGTTCTTAATTTGAAAATGGAATTAAGTTTATGGAACATGGCTACTAATCCCCTTACATACTACTTAAATTTACTTAATCATTGTTTAAAGTTAGCCCTGTTACTGTTTGTCTTACACCAACAGTGAGAGGGCAATACTTTAAGCATTGTTTATCTTTTGGCACATTTTTATAAGTAATGAGAAACATCGACAAACTTTAGGCATTGGTTAAATTTAAGTATCGCTTACCTATAGTATAGGATTACCTATAAATATATAATGGTGTGAGTACCTATATTAAAGAGTTTTCTATCCGTATCGAGATCATTATTTATTTATATAACATATAATATTTGGAAAACAAACAGTACTTAAAATGTAAACTATATTCTATAAATGCAACTATTGACTATTTATAAGTTTCCACATATCGAAACTATCAAAAGCTTACTTGTAAAAAAAAACTTTAAAAACTAAACTATTATAAAGAGACTACTTAAGAATAAATAGTACTTCGAGTAGAAAAACGAAATCAAAAAACGAATCACAAAAAATATTAATAATAACAAAAGTTTATGTTAAGTATATACATAGAACTCTAATCCGTCTATCTATCTAGGTACTTTCAAACAAAAGCCGCGTGTGCGCGGTACCGAAGGACGTTTCTTGAAAATCAAAATCACTTTACGGCTAAACAATAATTTTCAAAACTGGCTGTGCTTTTTTGGACGCATACTTTGGTGAGCAAAAATCTCTACAAAAAACGCAAGCTGCTACGAAGCCTACGACACCGACTCCGTAGACAACGTAGCAAAAAACTCGTAGACCGTAGTACCAAAAAATATGGAAGGTATATTACCTAAAGACTAACGATTTAGTACGTATACCGTACTATTCTATATTCGGTGGGTTTTGCAGTACTTATTACACAGTACAGACCGAAGAGGACTTCAGTCGGGTTAAAATGGGCTTTAAATAAAAACCTTCAGAGACATTACCCGGTGGGTGCACCATAGACTACAAGGATGCTAACGCACGGGCCCACGTAGCCACGAACTGGATTCCACCCACGGGGTCTACAACGAAAACGAGGTCGACCACTAAAAAGTCGCGGGAAATCTTTGGCCAAGAATGGCAAAAATGGTGCCTAGAAGGACTTGGGCTTTCATCGCCAAAGGTCAGAACAAAAAAAAAAATTTGCACGAACAAAATTTATTTTAATACCATATTATTTTACAGTTATTTTGTGTAGTAAAATTTTACGAATATCATAATTAATTTAGTGATTTAACCTAACTATTTTAAAGTAACTTTCAAATGTTTATTATTTTGTAAGGAATTAAATCTATTTATTTTTTTATTAACTTGATTCGAGCCCGTTCTCCAAAAGAGTTTCTGATCCGACCTCTTTGATCAGTCCTTTAGTGATTTCTACATAGGTACACGGTGGGGCAAAATTTTACCTCATAGAGGGCAGCCAACTCTTATTTTATAGTAAGAAGGTTTTGTTCTTGAAAAGTACATAGGTTTATTTTGAAGAAAAAAATAATTGCAGTTTTGGAATTCTGAAAAAATTTACAGTCAGCCTAGAAAATGACATTTGTAAAAAAAAATTGACTCTATTTCCCAATAGAATTAACTTACTTACCAGTAACTTACCAAATAAAATTATAAGATTTCGAGAAAATTAAATAAGTTTTCCATGCCATTTCTATGTAACGTCATTCGCCATAACATTGAGTCATGAATTCAATTCGACGCAAAGTGGTAATCGGTGGTATCATCATTCTCCCAAGACATTATGAAAGATCAATTTGAAATAAGGATTAAGGATAGAGTAGGTACTTCCCGGCAAGTTTTCGAATTGCATACATACACTCAATGTTGTGGCGAAGGGCGCTCCATAGAAATTGTATGTTTTTTTTTTTTTTTTGCGAAACCTTACTATTCGATTTGGTAAGTTACTTTGAGAAAAGTGTTCCTATTGACTAATAGAGTCGAATGAGCCAAACCTGCGATCCCCAACCCGCATACCCAGGGTGGGGATTACGGGCATATCCCCCTTTATTAGGGGAGGTATATGTCCAGCAGTGGACTGATATTTGCTGGTGTGGTGTGGTGGTGTGGTGTGTCGTGAGACCAACTTGGTTTTTTTGACGAATGTCCGCTTCTAGGTTGACTGTACATTTTTAATGGTAGCTGCCCTCAATGAAGTAAAATTTTGCCCCACCTTGAATAGTATTTAATACCCAAGGAGATTTTATAGTGGGAGTACTTAAGTACTAGCTTTAAACAAAAAAATATTAATTATAATACACTCGAGAGCAATGAATCCGGGTCACTCAAAGAATCCAAAAAATCTCGGAAAGTAAGAATGCTAGGTTAATGCAATAAATTGTATTTAATAGACAATTTAATACTCCTTAAATGAAAGTTAAAAAAATATGAGTCACCATACATTTTATTTACACAAAATTACATAAAGAAAAAAAAACTGCTGATCTCTCCTCAAAACAAAAATAGGAAACATGAAATTTTTGAACTTTATGACGATTTTCTTGAATTTCAATACTTCGTATTACCTCCTCGTGCTTCCATTACTGCGTTTACGCGGTTTGGCATGCTGTACACCAAGTTCCTTATACGATTTTGGGGAATATTCTCCCATTCCTCTGTGAGAGCAATTTTGAGCTCAGGAAGCGTGATTGGGGGAGGGTTTCGTTGTTTTACGCATTTCCCTAGCTCGTCCCAAGCATGCTCGATCGGGTTGATATCCGGGCTGCGCGCTGGCCACTCCATACAAGTAATGTTCATCTCTTGAAGGTAGTCATTCACAATCCTACCTGTATGAGGTCGGACATTGTCATGCATAAATATAGCATCCTCACCCAAATTGACCATAAATGGACCAACGTGTTCGTTGAGGATTTCTTCCACATATCTTACGCTAGTTAAAGAGCCGTTTTCTATGATCACCAGCTCTGTGCGACTTTCAGAGGAAATTCCGGCCCACACAAGTACAGACCCACCACCGTAGGCTACTTTTTCTTCGATGCATGCTTGCTTGAATCTTTCCCCTGGTCTTCTATACACTCTGTGTCTTCCATCGTGCTTGTAGAGCATAAATTTTGATTCGTCGGAGAACATAACTTTCGACCAATCTTCAATACTCCAATTTACGTGGTTCTGGGCATATCTTAGTCTTGAAATACGATGGCCACGCTCCAGTTTAGGGCCGTTTGCAGGTCTAAGGGGTTTTAAGTTAGATTCAGCAAACCGACGTCTTACTGTCCATGCACTTGGGTTACTTCCTCCGAGGCGTCGAAACTGATTTGTGAGTTCAGTTCCTGTGAGAAAGCGATTTCGAAGCATGGTGTTCACCAAGTATCGGTCTTCTCGTGCTGTGGTACACCTAGTTCTGCCCGTTCCTGGTCTGCGTAGGTTAGAACCAGTTTCTTCGTAACGTCGGAGAACTCTTTGTACTGTTGACAGCGACACACCGACCAGTCCTGGCTGTATCGCGCTGACTCCGGCCGGTTTCCACCAATGTAAGTATTCTGGTGCATTCTTCAAGTGTAAGCGACATGATTTCAGCTTGAATAATGAATATTGAGCACTATCAACCTGGTTTATGTACCAACATAAATGACAGATTACAAACAAAAGCAAAAACAAATCCTGTAATTTCGTAGTTCCATCTTCGACAGTGTTCCCTTTTCAAATTTGATTTTTTTATGATATAACTTTACAATAACTAAGAAGTTTTAATACTTTCATTTAAGGAGTATTAAATTGTCTATTAAATACAATTTATTGCATTAACCTAGCATTCTTACTTTCCGAGATTTTTTGGATTCTTTGAGTGACCCGGATTCATTGCTCTCGAGGGTATTTCTCAAAAAAAAATCCAAACTTTCGTATTTCTATTTTTACATTTATTTGCTGTTGTCTCTATTCCTTAATGTTATGCAAAAAAGGAAATTCACTCCCGTGTATCCTCGTCATCATCATCATCGGCCTATATAGCAGTCCATTGCTGGACTTAGGCCACCCCAAATGAGCGCCATTGCGCCCTGTCCTGAGCCAGGTGAGCACCTGGCCTAGGTGGGCTGGAGGGCTTGTAGTAATTCCATGATAATACCACATTGGTAGCCGATTCTGAAAGATTTTCACTAAACTTATCGTTAAACTTAAACGAGCTGTTCCCTTTTTGTAGATGGAGATAATACGAGATGAAATGACTTTCACTAGTTATGAATAGTTTTATCGATGACTAGTGTTACTCAGAATCCACCACAGTACCTGACAAAATCTTCTGTATTTATAAAAATGACTCCCTATTTCCCTTGGTCAGGGCATCACGCGTGGACGGCTGGACCGAATTCGCTAATTATTTTTTTGGTGTGTTTGTTATTGTCAGGAGAAGGTTCTTATGAAAGAAAAAATAAAGAAAATTGCGCGGAAAATCATAAAATTTAAGAATACTTGACCACCATATCAGATTTTCTAATGTAACCTTAGCGCTTTTGACAATATAAACTTTTTTAATGTAACCCTAAGGCGTTTGATATAAAATTGACAGTATGCGTGCTGTAAATATCCTGAAAGAGGATGTAAAAAAACGGAATATCGTTTAAAACAGATACTTCGGTCGGAGTTATTATATTCATAAAATACCTACATATAAAATAATCTATCTATTATTTCTTACACAGAGAATGTAAAAAAAACTGAATTTCTTAGTTCATATCACGGTTAGTTCAGAGCTATCACGCCTAAAATTTAAGTTCAATTAAATATGGAGTTTTTATAAGTTTGTATAGTTTTAGATCCGAAAAAAACATGGGTCCCATACAAAATGTTCATCCCCTCATACTAGTTCTCCTAGGCGATTCCATTGTATAGATTATTTAGTGTAGTGTAGGTGTAGGTGTAGGGGTAGGGGTAGGGGTAGGGGTAAGGGTAGTGAGGGGTACAGGTAGGGATAGGGTAGGGTTAAGGGTAGGGGTAGGGTAAGGTAGGGCAGGGTAGTTGTTGTTGTTGTTTTATCCTCATTGATTGCTTTTTTCACTTTGATATACTCTTTATTTGCTTCTTTAACATCGATACCCTCTTTGATAGCATTTTCCACGTTGATATCCTCATTGATTGCTTAATCCACTTCGATATCCTTTTTGAATGTTTCTTTAACTTCGATACCCTCTTTGAGACAGGACAACGTCTGTCGGGTCAGCTAGTAATATATAAATTCTTCACCCATAATTAAGGGAGCACTAGCCTTTAAGATGAAGTACCTACTCTTATTTTGTATAAGTATCTGTGTAATTCTTGTCGGCGACCCAATAATTAAAACATAAAAAATAGAGAGTGATATGAGAATTTATCGTAACATAACATCTCAAGTTATTAAAAATATCTTACCTTTATAAGTTAAGATAAAAAATGCTAATTACCGATGCGACGAAAGCTTACAATATATTATCGTATCTTCATCGTCTGTGATGGCCTAATATATATCAATGTAAAATCTCAAGATAAACTGATAAAGTATCGCCCTCTAACCGTGAAAAGTAATCCTGAAACACCCAGGCATATTACGTTAACTGACATCTAGCGGTACATTTGTTTGGACTGGGAAACTAGCATTGGCTGCACCGTGCACGGCACGCAGCATGCTTTTCGCCTCGAGTAGGCAGTAGGTAGCAGGTAAACGAGTAAACACTGGTAAGTACATGATACACAATATGCCGCATAGATGGCGTAACCTGTTCGAGAATGAACATGAACATAGAAATAGAATAGAAATAGTTTGATTGTACATAGTTGAACCATTTGAGGAATTCAGGAAAACGTGACTAGGTAAAAAGAAAAAATAAGACAAAGCTGAACCCTAATCTGCTTCTTAATCAGAAGCCACAGAAATAAAAAAAGAGAATGGGCTTAACTGTAATACCTAATGGTTATTTTACCTAAGTACAAAAAGAAATTAACCATTTTATAGTTCTCATATATACGCTACTACCTACACTGATCAGTGATCAGTGATCACGTTTGTGTAAGTTTCGGACCTACGTCACATTTTTCTTGATAAACTACGTCTCGTTTTAATACATTGTTGAACCTACTACGTAAATAATACCAATATATTATTTCGCACAAGGTAGGTAGAATAGCTACCTACTCTTTTCCCACAGTTCGCGGGGGACAGCTGCTGCGAAATAAAAGGGTCATCTATCTAAACAGATTATGAATTCTGTGCTGTTGCATTTATAATCCAAGGGGGTGGGGAAAAAGATGAGCATTTTTGTACTTACCTAACTCCTATTATTTTTAGTTTGCTGGTAAGTAGAATATTGCCATTGATAGCCATATAATTTTGTCTAGGTAAGGAATTTTGGCAACATATATGGTAGGTATTTAAGAGGCCAACTAAAGTGCATAACTTAGCTAAGTAGGTACTTACGAAAGCGTTTTGGACTAGGTAAACCATTCCCATTGTAAAATATGAACATTGCATCAGTAGCAACAGAAAATATAAATGTATTTTCTAGATCAACATCAGTAAAGTAAGAAAACAGATTCTGGTAAGACTAGTGAGAAATGATCAGATCTAGTCGATCGATTCGAGAACAAAAGGTACTATTAGGGAGTAGTACCTACCTATGTACCCGTATACTACCCGTATAGTAGTGTGGTAGCTAGTAGGGTAACTATCCACACTACAAAGATCATGGCACACATACTAAGGCTACCATCGTTATATTTAGGTACCGATAATAAATATTACACACAAAGAAGAAGCACGCACACAAGTACGTCGAGTCTCCGTCTCTCCGTCCTCGCCCGGGCTTGATTCATTGATCCGAACCCCTCCTCGGTATCCCGACAGAGACAAAAGAGGTTTAGTTTACATTGTCCCTCCATTCCATTCAACGACTTTTGCTGTTGTTGATCCTATAAATTTAGGTTACATGAGGGACCTCAAAAATTAAAATTACTTTTGGTTTAATAATTTATTAATCGTACATGCGCATCTGTGATGATTTTCAAATCCAAAAAGTTTATCATTGTCTTTCTATTTTCCACTCATGAATGATTTATGTAGCCATCCTTGTTTGTAACAATAGCTTTAAAAAAATCTAACCACTTTTGGGTGATCCACCGCGCTCGCGGGAGTAATAGAAATAAGCTGTCGATTCAGTTGTGAATTTTCGTAAACAAAATTTAATTTGAAAGTTCTAAAATTCCGGCTGTCTCTTTCTTATAGATGGAAATGAAAAGGATCGCTATAATTTTAGGGCTGTCAAATTATGTTTAGTTTAGAAAAATGCACAACTTATTTGACACTAATGATACTCTCTCAGTCAGAAATTCTGACGGATAGTCGGTATGGTAGGTGGTAGGTACAAAATGTATAATTTAACTAAGATGTAGGTATATTTCTAAAAAAAAATGAAATGTTCATCTAGGAACTTAATTAGTTTTTAGTTATATCTGGGTTGGTACGTTGGTAGTTATGTTAAGGTTAACCTTCTTTAATCCATGTCACAATTTATTTCAAATTTCATCCAAAAACTGAATTCTTAGATGGCGCTGACTCATTTAACAGTGGTTCAGTCAGCCATCATAGTAGAGTACATTTCAATAATTTCAGTATTGTCAAACCAAAATAATATAATATAATAATATAATAATAATAATATAATAATAATGCTGGACATTATCACACAGTATCATGTAGCCCCAAACTAAGCAGAGCTTGTATTATGGGAACCACATGATTGATATACTACACAAATACTTTTTTTTGTAATATCATACATAAAAACACCCAGACCGAGACAAATATCTGCAGAATATGCAAACATTTGTCCCGCAGCGGGAATCGAACACGCAACCTTCTGCGGCTCAGGTGGGCCTTCGCCACAGAGGTCGCGCAGTGGGCGAACAACAACAGCACACAAAATCTAAAACCTAAACACTTTTTTGATACTTATGAAGTGTTAAATTTTGTTTTTTAAATTGTGTCATTTTCTATGCCGGATTGTGGATCCAATACAGTCAGCGCCATCTATCAATGGAACTATATTTTCATGAATCGAAAATCCCACACCAAAATGCTAGGCGAAAATGGCAGTCTCGGTCTGTCTCGTTTTAAAAACCGAGAATACCGATAGATGACACTGACAGCGAAGCATCGGTATTGCTATCTCTTTTGTAATCAAGAGTTTAGAGTGAGATAGAGCATCTCGTATTTGACCGGCCATGTTAGCCCATCTTTGTTCGTTCGTTCATTCCTTGCTGCACACATCGAAATCGACATTCAACTCAACCGTTTTCCAGTGCTACAGCGCGTTCCTTCGCGTCGCGCATAACTCACATAACCTAAAAAGTTTAGCAACCCTGTTATTTTTATTACATTCTTGTTAATTTCACTATAATACTCATGATTACCTCGAATTTTTAAGTTAGTGCTGTGATTTATTACGCCCAGTAAAACGGGGCGTACGTGGAGTGTATTTTTGTGATAGCTAAAGTAAATACAAACGGCAAGCTGTGGGGATCAGGGGCCTTTTTTTTGCCGCCGCAGGGGATGTACTATCCTGTGAGTATCCACGCTATTTAATCTCATTGTAGATCGATGCATGCATTCTAATTATTCAACATGAACTTTTCCGACGCCAAACATTTACAATTTTGACTCATGGCATTTTTGTGTCGTTCTAAATTTGGCTGAAGTAGATAAATAAGTAGGTACATAGGATCTTCTATCAAAGCTAGAGAAGCAGAACTTTGCACATTGCCAAGAAGTACACTGCCGAGATTGTGTTTTTTTTCGGTTATCCTTAGATGGCAGTATACACGTTTTGGGTCGCTGTACTGTACATCAACAAATGATTCTTTTATTCATCAAACATATTTCATAAACATTTGTTTAAATTGATATTATTTCTTGCTATACTATGCTAGAGCTAATAATATTACCTTTATCTCTGAGAACAATGAACTTTGACAATAATGGTACATTATAATCTCATGTCATTCTTTGTTGTGACATTGAATCTTGAATTAACCTTTACATCCATCCTTTTCTAATATACGCTTTAGAGAGAGAAAGAATTACCTATTTTGAGTAAATTTTCTATGAATGACTAGTTAATGCTATAAATATTTACAAACAAAAGATATAAAATGTTTATGGTAAATGAACAAAAGGAAAATTCTCCCAAAATTCCAAAATGATCAGCTATTTACTGATTTTATTAAGTCTTTCCACATCCACATCCACATCAGCCTATATCAGTCCACTGCTGGACATAGGCCTCCCCTAATAAAGGGGGATATACCCATAATCCCCACGCTGGGCATGCATTAAGTCTTTGAACATATTAAATTTGTACATTGCTTCCCATCCCTTCAGCCCCATTTCAATTCAATCACGCAAGACAAGTAGGTAGTGATTGTCCTATGATATAAATCAACAAAAATCAACAATCAAAAATCACTTGCAGCTACTTTAAGAACTTTAATAAGAATTTACTAGCTTCAGCTCAGCAGCTAGCAGCAGAGTCTTGGCATCAATTTTGATAATTAAAGCGGCCATAAGGGTCAAACCTCCCTCTCGCTCGCACTATTCAACATTTTTGTAGATATAAAATCACTGAATGTAGTTATGTAAAATAGCAAACCTTCACAGCCTAGAAAATAACAATACAAAGGTTCAGCAATAATATCATTTTGATTCTACCACATTTTTTTACAAAAAAAACACCAATGTGAATGTTAAGATTTTTATATATCCCAAAAATTTCGACTAAGGAATCCAAAAAAATTCAGAAAATTCCGGTATTTCGAATGTGAATGTTTTTTGCTAGGAAAACGTGTTGTGTTCGACATATTCTTGATATTATTGCTGAACCTTTGTATTGTCATTTTCTAGGCCGTGCAGGTTTGCTATTTTGCATAACTACATTCAGTGATTTTATATTTTCAAAAATGTTGAATAGTGCAAGGGAGAGGGTGGTTTGACCCTTATAGTCACCTTGAACAACATCATTTGATTGGAAATAATATCAACAGGTTCAATAGCCTGAAATATTACTTAGCAGATTGAGCTGAGATTTTGTACATACATACCACACAAACGAATCTACAGGCAAAATTTTGTACCTAGACAAATACAAAATACCAATTATTCTCTGTTTTCACTATTCTATGTTCACTTAGCTTAGCTATTCAGGATGAATAGCATTAAAGGGGTTTACAAAAGACTAGTCCAAACATTTAATGTTTCATCATCATCAGCCATTATTATAATATTTAATGTGTATTATTATATATGCTCATTCCTTTTGCAAAATTTCAAGTTCCACAGTCGACTGGTTAAAAGCCTTTTTTGAACCGTGAGCTACAGAACACTAATACTATAACACATAGTGATACAGTAATTCACATATAAAAAAAATTATCTAGTTGGACATGCACCCTTGTGCAGTTTAGGAAGGATGTAAGAAAACGGCACTTTTCATTGTGAAACTATTGTGTGAGTGTAACTTGGCTAGCAGGAACAGCCAGTCTAAACAACCAAACAAATTACACCGGCAATCCAAAGGGATGTAAACCACCTTCATAGCTTTACTAGCTTCCGCCCATGGCTACGCTCGCGTGGTACTCGGGTAAGTAGTAAGTAAACTATGTATTATTCAGGTTTCATCCCAATCTGTTCAGCCATTATGGAGTTGAATAGGTACAAACAAACATACTCACACACACAAAGTTTCACATTTACTGGCATATTCACAGCACAAGAGTCACTTAACTTACACTACAGCTTATTAAATGTGAGCGAAACAGCACACCATGATTCAGCAGTCAAAGTGCTTTTGCATTAACACTTTGACTGTGCTAGGTAGAGAACATGGACAGTTTTGTTACAACACTCGGAAGATTTAAACAACTAGATTGGTTGTATTGCATTCATCCAAGCATTTTGACGAACCACAGTTAAGAGGGGACTCTTTCAATACAGGTTTTTATAAAATTAAAAGAGATCCCAACCCATTCTTTGTATCTGATTTAATTTGATCAATAGTGTCTCTGCTAAAATAAAATGCAATTCAATCGTTCATTGACGATCTCTGTGGCGCAGTAGACGAAGGTCCGCCTGAGACGCTGAAGGATGCGGGTTCGATTTCCGCTGCGACACAAATGTTTGTATGATCTTTTCCCGCATTGTTTATTTATTTATCTGCATAAATTGGTCTAGGGTCAGGATGTTTTCTATGGTATGTATTTATAAAGAAAGATATACTTAGATAGTATAAAATTGATAATATTAGCCATTTGGTTCTCATAAATGCAACCTTTGCTCAGTTTGGGGCTATAATTGATGCTGTGTGTTAGTGTCCAGCATTTATTTATTTATATAATTCGGAGGCAAATATAAATTTCAAGTTCCAACATCCTACCTTAGTAACTTTTTGTCAATAACGAGCATAACGAGCTTTTGCCAATTTCACTTACAATGCCTTTTTATCCCTCTATCTATTTGATTTAAACCCATATCAGTATTTGTTGTTATCTTACTTCAAAATTAAATAAACTACCACGTGTGTGCGTGATTCTACCTACCCACCTAAAGCATAAACGTACCTACGTGTTTTGGCCTGAGTCGTAAAGTATTTGCCTATTTGAAAAATAAAAATGTATGGGTCCCCTCTGGTTTGAAAGCCAAAATGTCGGGCGTCGGAAGGGGAGATTGCTGAAACCCGTTCATGGCTCAAGGTAAACGTGAAAGCCGACCAGGAGATGGTAATAAGGACAAATTATTCGCATTCCGGCCCTTTGTTCACGTCGCAAGTTCATGGGTGTTTAACTTCACGACTTTGGTCTGGTTGGGGGACGACTACCTGCCAAACCCCGACTACGACGTAGGTTAAATACCTACATCCCGCTAAGCTTATGCGTGAAGCATTGTTTTTTTGAGATATTTATGTTGAGTTGCTTAGCTGACAGATGTTGTGAAGTACAAATTCTTGTGCTCAACATAAGTCCGAACGTTTCCAATTTTTTTAATAAACCTTATTCGGACTATTAAGAAAACCAAAAATCTAAAATCCTTAACATTAAAAAATAAATTATGCCCAATAAATAAATAAATAATGCGGGACGTAATTTGACCAATCTGACCAACCGCCGCGCCCCGCGTCGTTCTCGAATGATGGCAATCGTTGGTTATTTATACAATATTTAATTTTTATTTATGATACTTTTAGGAGATGATAGATCTTTAGCTTTACGTAAAGTTAGATGGGTCATTTCTCTTTTGACTTAGCTTGGTAGATTTATACCTACACCAAGAGCCAAAAAGTACAAATTTTATTTTTAATCATAGGCTGGCCAGATAGCTCTGTTGGTATTGGTAGTAACTCTGCCTTCTGAGCTACAGGTCGCTAGTTCGATTCCCGCCCAGGACAAACATTTGTGTGATGAACATGGAGAGAACAAACCTCCATGTCTGGGTGATAAAAAAAATAAGTATTTATGATTGTATATCAGAAGTACAGGCTCTGCCTAACTTTAGGGGCTGTTTCCTCATGGTCATACTAGTTTGTCCTACAGCAGTATGACTACGAGGGTATTACACATGTCTTCGTAGGGCAGGTACTACTACTATTGGTAGTCGGATGGAAATCTAGATTTGGCGGGAATTGTTGCACTTGTTGTTTTTCAAGAATCTCTCTCACTGCGACAAGTTAGTTACTGGGTTTGATCTTAGACAAGAACCTCTCTAAGCCTCTTACTCAAAATTTCCTCGTTTTCGCAAGAGCTAAAATAAATAAACCAGAATTTGAAATAAACGAAAGAAAATAGCAATTTGTTTCCGATAGACGCTGTCGGCAAATAGGTTTTCCGCCCGCCCTAGACTTCCGCTAGTCACATTCCTAGTGTTCGCATTTTAAAATGTCTGGACTAGCTTCTGACCGCGGCTTCGCTGGCTTGTTAGGTACACGGATAATAAATGTTATTAGAAGTTAATAATTAAATAAGCGAATTTCAGCTCAATCCGTTCAGAAGGTACTTAGTTTTGGCGTGAAAGAGGGACAACCCATTTAACAAACTGGTTGCCTTTAATATTAGTAGGATTAGCCCCACACCGACGAGGCTGAGAGGATTGTAATTAGGTGCTGGGCAAGCCTACTCGACGACTACGTTCTTGGTCAGTGAGTAAAAAGTTACCACTTGACGTTGCTAATTCTCTTCGAATATAATTCCAGAACGGAAAATATATCTCCCAGCTCCTAGGTAAAATTAAGTATATATAATTAACCGATCATAAGATAGCACAATTTAATTCATTTCTATTAGATCAGAGAGAAAGTTTCTTCGTATTTTATATACAAATTCAAGACATTTTTTATTCGAAGATTAATTACATTTAATTATGTACCATTTTGTTCAATAACATGTTGCCATCTTGTAGGTAGTGACATAATTCCGTTGTAGAAATCTTGGGATTTTTGATCAAAAAAATGCGACAAATAGTTTTGAAAGTCCTCTCTTGATGTTGATCTATCACTATCCAAAAAGTTCTTATGAGACCAAAACAGACAATCTGAGGGTGCAAAGTCAGGATGGGCGCATTAACACATTTCAACCAAGCTATCTTAATTTTTGCTGAGTGGCCAAATATGTGTGTGGTATGACGTTATCATTGATGAAAGACCACTCCTTTTCTGTTGATCAATTCCGGCCGTTTTTTCTCAATTTCGTGCTTGAGCCGCATTAGTTGTTGGCAGTATAGATCCGAACCGATAGTTTTGCCCGGCGGTAAAAGCTCCTAATAAACGATGCCATTCCATTCCCACCATACACACAGCATCACCTTATTGCGCGTTAATCCGGGTTTCGCTACAGTCTACCCTTTGACCATGATCTTTGCACGTTCTTGTCGTAGGTGTTCCACTTTTCATCACCAGTGATCATTATTTTCAAAAATGGTTCGTTTTCATTATGTTTCGATAGAGACCCGCAAATGAGTATACGATTGATTAGGTTTCTTTCTGTGAGCTCTTGTGGTACCCAAATATCGAGCTTTCTTGTACAGCCAGACTTTTTCAAATGGGTCAAAACTGTTTTGTGGTTAATCTTCAATTCCTCGGCTATGTTGTAACTAAACATATGCCGATCTTGCTCTACTTTTAAAGAAAAATGGCAACGACTTTATCCGTATGAGGGCGACCAGAGCGAGCTGCATCTTTTACATCAAATTTCCCGGACAAAAAAGCTTGAACCAACATTGTGCCACTCTTAATAACACTGCATTAGGCCCATAAACGACACAATTTTTTTTCGCGGCTTGATTCACATTTTTCCCTTTTTTGTAAAAAGTACCGAATTTCTTCGTTAGATTCACTCACATTGGTGAAGAGCAAAACCATTGAAAAGTTTTTTCTTTTTAATCATTATGTCCTATAAGCATTGATATTAAAACCAGCCAGATACAAAAAGTATAACCGAAGATATTTTTTTTCAATTTTATACAAAAAAAAATACGTAGAAACTTTTCCCGGACCTATCATACTCGCGTTAAAAGACTAAAGAAGTTATACCTAAAACTAAGTATAGATAAGTATAATCCCGTTTTGCCGGTTAATATGCTTTAGCACTTAATTAAACCATTCTGACTGAATCATTGAACCCCTACAAAATCAATTAACTTGAAATTTAATGAAAGGACCCTAGGAACTCTCTTCAAAGGTAACAAAAGGAGTGATGGCAATCTTAGCGTAGTAGGTAGGTAGGTACCTACGGTCAGCAAGAAAGACGATTAACAAAATGTGTTTCAAAAATCCTTACAATTTTAAAATGCTTTTTATAACAATTTATGATTTAAAAGCTTATATCTTCGAATTAGGCTAAGTTATAAGTTTACCCAGAAGTTTAATTACAGAATTGAAAGTAATGTGAAAAAAAGTGTCAATCTTCTTTTATCGCTGACTGTACGTACGTACTTCTTTGATTTCCATAAAATGTCGGGGACCGTCAGTCGCTTGAATCTTTATTTGAATAGGAGTAACATAGTGTTCCTACCACCTAATTAGTAAACTATAATATATCTTGCACATTAGGTAGGTATGTATGTAGTAGAAAATAGGTATCTCCTGGGAAAGCTTGCCCTATCGGCATCGTCGATCTCATCCTTGCCCTAGCAAGCCTTGTGGTCCAAAGCTTGCCCATAAAGTATAAAAAAATAGCTTGATACCAAAGCCGGTATTAGGGTAACAAATACTAAAATTTAAAGTTATCGGTTTTTTTAATATGACGACTTTATTACTCGCTGCCCCCTGTTAGAGAGCACTCGTAAACGTGAAACAGCTCTTGCTCGGTCCGTTTCCATAAGTACTTAATCATGCAGTTTGAAAAAAAAACGGATCAGATAAACGTTATTTTTGCAAAATATCACAAAATTTATCACACTACACTTTTCTTTGTTCACAATTTCCAATATTTACAGTCGGTAGGTGGATAACGGAGTTAATTTTTAAGACAAACTATTACATATTCTTAAAAATAGACCCGTCAAAGAAGTCAGGGTCACGTAGTAGATGTACAACGATTAAAGTGGGTAAATAAATTCCATAAAGGGGTGCAGGTGACCAAAAACAGAGAACGTCGCTGAAAAACACTTAACCAGTACCTAATAAAAGACGGTAGCTACCGACCGACCACCAAGACATTGAAGTCAACTTGATTTGTGTGAAACCTGAACGCACTCACGTCATATATCGGTATTTCTAGTTTAAAATGTCTGAAATAATGGTTGTCAGTATTCCAGCAAAACAATGTGAGAGCTTTCCGCCAACAAAATTGTATTTGCCTTACATTGTGGCAGAACAGAAACCAGCGGCCAAATGAATGTGTAAAATCCTTTGTGCATAGATAGGTAGGTAGTGTGATGGCAAAGCCAAAAGCCGGAGTCGCCTGCGGCTCGCGGGCGCTCATTTTGTCTTACGACCGCGCGTTGACTTTGACAGACACTAATCAACATCCAGCCTCCGAGATCTAGACATGCTTGGTTGCAAGCTGGATATGTTCGTGTTATCATTATCATAGACCACGTTAAATTACATTTAGATCTGCTGAGATAGTACAGTCACGTGCAACATTGTCAATTTACTAAATATTTTTTTACAAAATATGGATTCCTTCGAAACTCCTATAAATTGAGTAGTCATAACCTAACCGTTAGTCACATTACTATGCAGTTCCATTATAAATTGTGGCTTCTTACAAAGTTGTGAATTTTTACCCGCTTTATTAAATATGGTTAACTGTACACTTTCATCTCACCTCGATGATCAAACTTAGCCGCAACGATTTTGTGGCTTAGCTATCACGAGTCTTGACTTGATAGCTATACTGTAAAATAAAGACAGCTAAGCCAATCCTATCCTATCCAACTTTTATTATAAATGTTTCTCTTTCACGCAAAAACTACTGAACGGATTTCGATTAAATTTGGAACTACCGACCTATATTGTGAATGATCTGAATTAACATAGGCTACTTATAATCCGAGTACCATGCGAGCGAAGCCGCGGGCAGAAGGCTAGTTTATAATAAACCAAAAAAATCGTCCGCTTTAACGCTTCTAACCCCGTTAGATAGGTAGGAAGTAGGTACTTAACTTACATTTACATCCCTTACTTTGTTAAGACATCCTCCGTTGAAATTGGAAGTATTTTCTGCGTCGAAACAGCCATGGTTCCATAAGTAGGAAGATATGTATTTAACCATAATTTTTAGGGTTCTGTACCGAAAGGGTAAAAACGAGACCCTATTACATAATAAATAATGTGGACACTATAACACAGCATCATGTAGCCCCAAACTAAGCAGAGCTTGTATTATGGGAACCACATGACTGATATTACGACTTATATATTTTTTTTGAAATACATGCATATTATATTATAATACATGGAAAACACCTATAACTGAGACAAATATCTACAAATAATGCAAACAAGGTACAAGGTCCCGAGGTAGGAATCAAAGCCGCAACCTTCTGCGTCTCGGGCAGGTCTTCGCCCTCTGCGCCACAGAGGCAGTCCAAGACGACTAAGACGTAGAGTCTTAGTCCGTGTTTGTCTGTCACCAGGCTGTATCTCATGAACCGTGATAGCTAGACAGTTGACATTTTCACAGATGATGTATTTCTGTTGCCGCTATAACAACAAATAACAGACTAAAATAAATATTGAAGTGAGGCGTACATACAACGCTGCAACGGTACGGAACCCTTCGTGCGCTAGTCCGCCTCGCCAGTTTTTTATTATAACGCCATATTACTTTTTCATGGTACTACATTGTAATTTGTATTTGAAAAATTGGCGATTGTCCAACAGAATAGATATCAATTTAAATTGACGTCGTTCGGTATCACACGAATGTCGGCGACTTGAGTGCTATTACACATGATTTACATTTCCCACTGTCCGCTTAGTGCGGAGCTGACTCCATAATATCATATGCTGCAGACAGTTCTGTCACTTTTATAATTTAGTTAGTAAATAATGTAAAACATTAATATTCATTTATGTGATTAAATAATGCCACGTTAAAGCAGCGCCAGCTGACCGTTCTTTCAAATTCTAACTTTGACCTATTTTATGAAGTATTTTAAAATGAATTGGTTAATTGATACTTGATGTATCCTCAATAGGCGAAGTATCAATTATTGTCACTCGTATTTAAAACGAATGAGGTAGGTATAAGTTACCCTACCAACCTAACTTGCATGAACAAATGATTGCTATGCTCGTATTGTTACGGATTTAATAGAGGCTTCTTCCTGCTGTATCTTTTATTCACTGATTGGTAGACATTGCGTGTTATTCAGATAACGAGGTCATGTTATCTGCGGGTCGGTTACTTACGAGGGTTTTTATGCGTTACATGCCCATTGAGTCAATCTTGTGGTACCTATAACGCAACAGTTTTAAATCATCGTTGGGAACTATTAGCCAACATGGAGGTAAAACTAACGATATAGACTCAAAATAACACAACCTGCACTCCTCCTAGAACCTCCTGCTTTTTGAAGTCGGTTTGAAATTGACCTCTGATGGTTTAAGTAGATCTGCAGATTCTGAGATTCTGAAGAATCTGCAGATCTACTTATTCTGAAGAATCTGCAGATCTACTTATGATTACGAATCAGTTTCATTTTTAAACCTGACCTAAAAAGAGGGGTGAAGAGGAGCAATCCAAGAATCATCATTATGCCTACCATTGTTTAACATGAAGTTTGTTGACAATATAATATGCGAGAGTTAGTTGGTATTTGGTAATACTTGGAAATGTAACAAATTGAGGATGTTATGTGGATTAGCCATTACATTAGCTATGTGAAAGATTAATTAAGCGTGACTTAGGCGAGGCAGGAATCCACGCGTGCGTAACCCTGTAACCTATACTTATGAGGCTCCTAGTGGGTCTTACTGATGATCACAACTTCACATTTAATTTAAAAAAATACATAGTTTAGGTAGGTTAAATTGAATTTAGAATTTTCGCTCTCGCGCGTTAGGAGTTCAATCGTCTCCCCCAGTTCCCCCATAATTCACCAAAATTAGATCAAGCCATAAAAATGTTGGTTTGTCCCAAAAATATAAAATATGATTACGAGTAAATTTCAACGCCAGTAGGCATGGCAGTACCTACTTAACTAGAGCTCTCTTACAAATTCAATAAACAACGAAGTGACAAAATTAGCGATAAACATTTTTGCGATGTAAATCACTCGTCAATGCACATAACAAAACATAGTGAGGGAACGAACACTATATCGCGAACCATAAGTTGGTGATATAATATGAGGTAGGCTAGTACGTCTTGTACCCACTGAGCCGGCCTCAGTCGAGCTCGCTCAAAAATGCACCGGGTGAAAGGAAGCTACCTACTCCCAATGTTTCCGTGCCCATGGAGCCTTGAATGAACTTTATTCCCTCGTGTTTGTGTTTCTTTTAACATTATCTCTTTGTTTATTCGTTGGCCATTATTGTTTGGCCCTTGTTTATGACTTCACGACCTAATGAGGCGATTAGTTTATTATTGCTTTCCCTATTAAATTTATTGTCACGTGATGATAGTGATGAGTATATTGACTTGTTTGTGTCCGACGTGTTAAATAAATATGACATTAGTGTCGAGATTATGAATATTATTATACCTTTATCGTATTGTTATTGCCTTGTACATAGATAGTTTCGTTTAGCAGATTTCATTTCATATACGACATAGTATATCTGTCAATGTGGTCCAATCCAACAATATAAGCTTTAATAAGTTTGGGACTACATGATGCTGTGTGTAGATGTGTCTTATTATCTATACTTCTTTGATGCCTTTAATCAATATAAACCTAACCTTAATATAAGTTTGGGGCTACATGATGCTGTGTGATAGTGTCCAGCATTATTTATTTATATTATCATATATATTATGTGTGTGTACTTCTTTGATGCCTTTTATTAATATAAACGTTTTCTTTGTAGAATCCACATTACGAACTATGATTCTATCTGATTGGATGTAATGATATGAATATTTGGCATTATTTACCAATAATATAGGTATATAAATAAACATCGATGGACTTATACCTATCAACTGCCGTACAATGACTTGTTGGTTGAAGGTAAACTACTCAATTTATGTGCTGTGTCTCGAGCTCGTGTCGTATCTACGTACAAGATAAACAACCACGCTATTGGCGTTGTTTGATCAACTCTAGCAATCGCCACTGTTCACTGCCCTCACATCTCAATCTAACTAGCGGGTGAGCAAACGATCTAATGGAAAGCGGTCTCGTTCAGACAATCATACACAATTTATCTGGCGTTAATCATAGGTTCAATGAATAGTCTATGCTGTGTTGAGTTTTCTTCATAAAATAAAACCTTATTTGCTGCTTTCTCATGTTAACTGTTTTGTGACCTTTGTTTTAAATGCCATAAGCCCGTTTATGTTTATGATGTTGGCATTTTAAACATACACACACACACACACACACACATTCATACACAAACTCATTGCATCAACGACTTAATTATTTGCTATAACATACCTACATACGTAGTATAGATTTGCTTTGAGTTAGCCGACGATGATAATTTGGTAACTTATTTGAGGTATCTACCTAACCTACCCTACTTATTTCAATAATAATGTTACCTAATGTTCATTATCGATCGTTAAAATATGTACACATGCATAAACATGAATATAAAATAACACTAAGCCAATATTTTACCGGAGATACGTTATAAATAAGTAGGTACGGAAGTTGTGATTGATGAGATGCTTTGAGAAGTTATAGGAATAACTTGGGAACCTGTCAGTCATATTATAACGTGGATCAGAAATTCTCAAGGCATGAAGGTAGGTAGGTATTTTAAAGAATATACTTGTATTATGTGGTTGCGACATTTCTGCAAAATATTTCTAAAGGCTTGTATATATGTACAAACAAGATATGTTAGGAGAACCTAAAGCCTATTCATTAAGGCGACTATACAGGTCAAACCTCCCTTTCGCTCACAATATTCAACATTTTTGAAGATATTAAATCACTGAATGTAGTTATGCAAAATAGCAAACCTTCACAGCCTAGAAAATAACACAACACAATAACATATATGTACAAACAAGATATGTTAGGAGAACCTAAAGCCTATTCATTAAGGCGACTATACAGGTCAAACCTCCCTTTCGCTCGCAATATTCAACATTTTTGAAGATATTAAATCACTGAATGTAGTTATGCAAAATAGCAAACCTTCACAGCCTAGAAAATAACACAACACAATAATATGTGTACTGTACTACTGATAATCTCTTATCTTATATAACGTTAATTTTGACAAATATCAATCTGAAGTCTGAGCGCTCAATTTATCTTTGATCTCTCACTAATGAGAGCAAAAGTGCGTCCATAAACGCTCATTCGGTTCTTATTAGTATTAATTAATAACCTTAAAGTTTAGTTTCGTCGATCCAAATTACTGAGTGGTTTTTCAAATTTTTTTTTGTAAGTTCATACGTGTTCGCTATTATTATTTGTACTGCGCATCTAGTCAGTGCAATGCATTGTACTATCGATTGATCTCGTTAATATTGACAGTCTAACATAAGTAAATATAATTATCAAACCTAGATAAATGTAAAATATTTTCGTTTTAATTTTACTAAAGAATTCAACACAAATCCCCTTCCCGTCTATCTCAGCCTATCTCTTTGTGGCTCATGTTTCGTAGGAAAGATGCAATGCAATGTCAAATGTACTGATACACCGATTCAGGTGAATGGAGCAACTTATCCAAATCCAGAGATGCGAATGAAAAAGATTTGGATGTTTGCCAAAGTTGCTCGTTCGCTGGCGCTTCTGTGGGTAGCGTTTGGCGTCCCAATGTGCGACGCCCCTCGTCGCGGACATTGGACTCGATAACTCCGTAATGCAATACCTGCCTGACGTGACACTCAAGTGCATCATTTGCGTAGCATACTAATGGTTTAAGTAAATAATATGTACCAGGGTTATGTAGCATTATTCTTTGCACGTTTATTACTTAACCAAATGAACCGCCAAACAAGGTCCCTGGGTATGGAAAGAGACGCCAAGTTCACCAGTGTAAAGAAATGTAACGAGATTGTGAGGCCCTTGGGAATAAGTCGGGACACTGATACACGAAAAGATTGGGGTTGTCATCCAATCATAATAAGCTAGGAAGTGAACCCATATAATGATAACGGTATTACTTTGTGTATTTCAGGTGAGTAACGGCAATGTCATCGACACAGGAACACCTACCTTACTGGTATTTAATATTTTTTATTAAGCATGTAAATGTCGTGCAATTGTAATAATAACATACTAACACCACATTAAGCGCATTGTCTTCACTTCACCGTTCATTATTAATTAACATAATTTAAATAATAATTTGTTTGCTGATCTCATTCATGTGCCTGCAAAATGAATTAAAACAGTGAAGTGGATCTCATACTCGTTTAACCCTTACACAAGTTGTGATTAGCGGCATGCATTATGTTGAACTACTAACATTGTCGAGCATTGCTATTTATTTTGTGATTAATGAAAGTGCATCATATATAGGCATAGCCATGCTAATTATGTATGCATTATGATATAATGTTTTAGATTAAACGTATATCATTTCGAAAAAAATCTTTCAACGTTGCGGAAGCAGTCTTCTGTGATAATCTTGTTGGAAGTATATTAAGGTACAAATATTTGAAGGTGCTAATTCCACGTCAGAAGCAAATTTTGGAGTAGGTTATTACGTGCCGACAGGAAAGCTGTTTCATGAGATTTCGAGCTTGCCGTATTAATTTTCTCAGAGCTCTACTCATTTTTTTAAGTTTTTATAAAAATCGAATTTTCGTTACATTCAAGTACAAAAAGATGTTTTAGATGTAAGTTTATGTTGGTTTCATACAATCAGTTGAATTATTCTATAGATTATTCAGACTGAAAATATAGCGTTTGCGACACGAAGAGGTAATGAATTTATGAAACATAATTTAATGCAGATTACTCTTTAATCCTGAATTATGATCATTCCTTGAAAAAATACAGCGATATCGAATTAAAATTTGACATTGATGTAGACCAGAAACTGGCACACGACACTCAGACATGCTTTGATCTTACCCTACTCGCTAATAAATTTGAAATCGTGTGTGTGTGTACTTAATCATATATTTGTAATTATTTATTTTGCCTTTTAAAAACCAGACGACAACTATTACGAGAACATTTAACATGTATTGTGTTCACCGAAACGGTGAAAATAAAAAGAAGTAAAACGAAGTTTTAATAAGATACCTACCTATTATTTTGTAATTACAAAAACTTATATTTTTCCAACCAATATCATAGTTATATTTATTTCTATTAGCACACACAATAACGACAGTAGACGACAACATACTACGCTAGAACGGTAACGAACGACAGAGTACAGACTCAACATACAGGATGCTGATGTTTTATATGGAAAGCATGTTTCGTATTCTATTTCCTTTTACGTAGAGTGAGTTAGTGGATTCAATATTTAAATCTTGGATGTGGTTTTATGTTATACGTACGATATAAGTAAACGGTAAAGAGAAATGCCAATAAATTATGTTTGACCAAATGCCAGAGATTATATTTGTCTGTGACTTCAAGAACAGGATTAATATACTTAGGTACGTTTTTATGTTTACCTAATTGTATCCCTCAGGCTGATTTTCACAATGAAAACGAGTTGCCTTTGTACCTACCAAGGACCTACCTTGAGCACATAGTAAGGTATTAAATCGTTACAAATACTCTATTTAATATAATGATATCTAAACACAGGATTGATTTTTACTTCATAAAATGATTTGGTATAAAATCATAGTTATTAGTCATTAGACACTAGCTAAGCCGCGCGCAAACAACTAGTTTACACGGGGTTAAGGGTCTCCGCAGACGACCGACTTTTTGTAGGACAGAAAATCGGACAATTAGGGATGGGACGTCATACCAACCAGGAAGAAAGAGCGAATACCAACCAGGTTGGAGTTACCAAGGAATTAAGGCCTTAAGAGCTAAAATGGTTAGTTCTTAAGGCCGTACGTATTGATATATAAGTATTTTATGTTCTATTACTTTTTTTCGTAAAGTTCATAGTTGTGGAGTCATAGCACTTTGAAATATGTATGAAAATTTCGTTTTCTGGATTCGGAAAGTAAGGAATTAGATTGTACGTATTGATATAAGTATTTTATATTCTATTACTTTTTTCGTAAGTTCATAGATGTGGAGTTATGGCACTTTGCCATTTATCAATGCGTCTCTTTAAGGCCTTACTTTCTGAATCCAGAAATCAAAAATCCCCCAGAAACACAAGCTCCGTGGTAGGATACCGTTGTTGAGCCAAGTCTGCCGCCGTAGTGAGATGTGTGTATAAAAAAAAGTGCCATAACTATGAACTTTACCGAAAAAAAGGGTGTATGTAGAATCAAATTCCAACCATTGTAGCTCTTAAAGACTTACTTTCTGAATACAAAAAACGAAATTTTCATACATATTTCAATGTGCCATAACTCCAAAACTGTGAACTTTACGAAAACAAGTAATAGAACATAAAATACTTACTTACATCAATACGTACAATCCAATTCCAACCATTGTAGCTCTTAAGGTCTTACTTTCTGAATCCAGAAAATGAAATTTTGATACATAATATTTGAAAATGCCATAACTCCAAAACTATGAACTTTATGAAAAAAACATATAGAACATAAAGTACTTACGTACAATCTAATTTCAATCATATTAGCTCTTAAGGCCATTCTGAATTCAGAAAACGAAATTTTCATACATATTTCAAAGTGCCATAACTCCAAAACTATAAACTTTACGAAAAAAGTAATAGAACATAAAATACATATCATAACGTACAATCAAATTATAACCATTTTAGCTCTATAGGCCTTACTTCCTGCGTAAATCTAACCTGGTTGGTATTCGCTCATTCTTCCTGGTTGGTATGACGTTCCATCCCTAACTGTCCTACAAAAAATCGGGCGTAAAGTCGTTCGTCTGCGAAGATCCTTAAACGTTGACGGTGGGCCTCGGCCGAGCCTTCTGCACAGTTGTGTTATTCGGCACTCAAAGCGTTAAAGTTCATTGACATGCACTGCTAAGTATGGTTGTGGAAATTTGGGAGAGGTCATCTGCATCTCTGAAGAAAATATCCCATCAAACTTTTAAAGTCACATCAAAATTAATTTCGTAGTTTTTGCGATATCCTCGTACAAACATTAGTATACGACATATTTTTCATTTCACAGTTTTATTACTTCTTAGACATTGAGTGCCTGTGTTATGTCGGGTAGGACGTAAGAGTGTGAGATCCAAATTACAATCGAATCCAATCGTATAGATACCTTGTCATGAGTTGTCACCTTTGAAAATTGTCGGGTATCGAAGTACCCATTAAGTCCTCGCCTGGACCGGTGCCAGAGAAGGGGTATTATTAGCACGCCAACAACTCTGAGTTAATCAAGCTCAAATAAGATCAATATTTGCCGTAGGTTCGTTGATAGTATCAGGGCCGGGCGCCCGTCAGCCAGGATTACCTGCCGGATCGGACAGGGATAGACTATGCCCCAAGTGTTATTAGCAATTTCACTACCTACATGATGATTAGCTTATGATCTCAAGTTAACTGACAATCGGCATAAAATATTTTGTTTGTTTCTGATTTTGAAGTTCGACCGTTCCTTTGCTATTCGCATACAATGTGTAGGTACATGATTGAAACAATATTTGTCATAAATGTACTAAAGTTTCTAACTGTTAAAGAAACCGGTCTCACAGACATTTCTTACTTGTCCGAGTAGCGCAGTTGTTAGATTGTGGCCTTAAGGTAACGAGTTTCAAGAATAAAATAACTGCCAATTCAACAGAAAACATTACTTAATATCTCTCTCAAAACAACATTTTGGATAATATAACACGCATACTAACTTACTTTTAGTATGCGTGTTATATGGTCGATATATGTGTCGTATTTTATGCAAAAATTTAATATTCATTAATAATTTTTTTATCCAATCATGTATTCTAAAAGCTTACATTATGCATGTGGTGATTAATTAATAAACTAAGTACCTACTTTCCATACTGTGATGCCTGTGATGTGTGGCGTGACTGCTCGTGTGAGATGAGATGACTGCATACCGTCTAGCTAGAAAAATGTATACTAAAAACTCTAATCTAAGCAATAATTATTTGGCATCATTATAAGTAAGTCATAATAAAGTCAACTATGTGTGCTGGATTATTCTAATAATGTTCTTATTGGGTTCGCTCCGCCAGTTTATTTGGCACACAACTAACTGCAACAATCATTTAGAAAATGACAAAAAACAGAGGAGCTTTTGTAATTTTCTCTTAAAACTAACGTGAATTAACTCTTATATTGAAAAAAACGGGAATTTTCACGTACTGGTGCACAATGCACATCGGTGCATCAAAAACACATCATAAATACTCGCAAAAAACTGAATGTAATGCGTGAGACAATTATTATAACAAAATTGCTATGGACTAGGGATTGAAAATGGTTAATTAACGAGATCGGTGATCCGTTAAATAGAGTTTACGTCGTGTCCAGTTTCAAAGAGATCGCCCGGCACCGAGTCGAACGAGAGCTGTAGCTCACATTCAGGGATCGTGCTCTATTCGTTTTACCGATTTATTAAAAAAGTTATAAAGTACCTTTTCATCATCTCTCTGTTAAGCGTCCAGCAGGTTTATTTAGTATTTCAGTTGCCCACTAAAATGAGCCATCTGAATTTGTCGAAATTCAAACGTCAATTGACACAATTGGTGCAGTCCAGTTGCCTGGGCTCTGATTCTCAAGATTAGATCTACATTTACATTCTATTACCTATTAAATTTCAGCGCCCTTTACTTTCTCCTACCTATATGGAGGACTATTAACAAGAAAGAAGATCGACCAATTTCATACAACCTGTAACTAATAATAACTTAGTATGTAGATAATATTACTATTATACTAAATGTAACTTTATAGTTTATACCTAGGCTTTAACTATTCTGATAAGAACCTAACTATTGTAGTGCCCCAACGGGGCTCATGTTGCGGACCAAATTTTATTTATGAACACCTTGTATTGTACCACATTAAACAATAAAGAATATGATTATGAATATAAAATGTCGCGACTAGAAATGACCTATGTCTTAATTGAAAGTTCTTAATGCAGGATATCATGTGCAATTAATCGTTTTATTATTAAAGCCGGAGAATTTTGCTGAATATTTATTTCATACTTTTAGGTTAGGATCGATTAAGGACAGTCTCATTTACTCAATTATTCTAAAGTCACAAGTCACTACGTAATATATATTTTTATTATATATATATATATATATATATTACTCTTAAGAAAACCACTTATCTAAAATATAGACGTCACCAATAACAGCTGAATTGTCTCTTTATGTAAAACTGAAAATAGTACTAGAATTGGCCTAAAAATGGCAACACCACCAATAAAAGCGTGCTTTGTTAGTGACAGTTTTGTTTTTGACTTGACATTGTCATAATGAGGGATGCACAATGTTGGTAGGCTTTAAATAAAAGAAGAAGAGAGTGCGTTCAATAACTATGATACGTTATGGTAGGGCGTATTGCGATCAATATTTAATATTAATTTACTGAGTATTCCGGCTTTAACAAATTAAGTTATAATTTCAATATTATCAAGAATATTTTTAGATAATTCCCATTTTTAGACGCTTCCATTTATGGTCAGGTCTAAAATGACCGGCCTTCTTTCGGTATATTAAGTTAGTTAAATTATAATTATCTACTTAAAGTACATTATGTTGCTCTGTGCGTTTCCCAAGTCACTGTTTTTATTAAGAAATGAAATAATGTTTTACTGATATGGTCGATATAAAATGTTCTTAGCTAACTAGCAACGTATCAAAATATGAAAAACTGGTTGGATATCTGGTCCTATGGGTAGGTACTGAATTATCCGACTTGGTTTTCATTTGATTTCACTACATTTTACGGCAGAACTAGGATGCGAGACTTGTGCATTTTTGTACATTTATATTTTTAACGGGATATTATTGTCACATTACATATATTAATATCGCCAAAACTGTCAAATTCCCATCCATTTTTTACACATTTTAAAGTTCTCGAGAAATATGCCTTATGTATGAGTCTCATTAATCTCTAAAACCTTAGAATTAAAGCCCTGTTTTGAACATTTTCCACTCGACATAATTCGTCAGAATCATCGAGATATTACAATGTATACTACTTGTGGCTCTAGACTCTTATGGCCGGTTCCTATATTACACCGTTACCGATGACGCTTCGTTTTCCCTTGAAAAACTGTCAAATTTTCGACGCCTCGTTGTTAATTTTTGACAGTTTTTCAAGGGAAACCGAGGCGTAATCGGTAACGGTATAATATAGAAACCGGCCGTTAGAGTATATAATATCTCAATGGTCATAATGCAAGCTGTTTTTTGGTCTAGCTAGACGAGAACAATATGTTTTGATGAATAAACAAAAAACATGTAGCTTACTATGCATCCGGAATTATGTTAATATATGATTTCTATTTTATTAATAACACTTGTGTTCCATCCCAGTGATAGTCAGTCACAGGTTCCATCCATTTTCCAACGCTCTGATACCTCACAGAGCAAATTTAAATGAAACTGTTCGGTCCAACGACTACGTATGATTTATTTTTACGCGATTCGTGGTTCGGCGACCACTATACCAAACAAAATTAAAGTACAGAAGTCTATAATTACGTTTTCTGCTTGTGCTGTTTGTGTATAAGTTTATACGGTTTTGTTTAAATTATCTTTACTTCGAGAGTGTATTCTAAAATAACTCGTGCCTCTTTAGAGTGCGGTTATTCTCAGAGTTTTAGCATCACCTACGGCAGAATTATCGACATAGTGCAGAACATTTAGAGGCTAAATATATCGGAAATGTGGCGGCCGTATCTGTTGAGTACGGTTCTCGACCGGGAGAGGAAGTCATGGTAGAAATTGAACTATTTAAGGACCTTTCTAAAAGCTTACCGCGGCCTAAATGTGATTACCTTACTCTGCTGTTCTTACCAAAAATTACTTTTAACGTGTAACTTGAATACCTGCATTATATATGTCTAAACTGCTGTGTTTTAAATTTAATAGCTTTTGGTAACAAGTAACTTAAAAATCAAAGCATGTGCTAAGTTCGGTGGCTTAAAATAACTCGTTCTTAGCCATCCATGGTATGAATATCGCGAATATAATTATACACGCGTATTTGTTTTGCATACATAAATAAGCAACAAATGCACGCAGTATACTAATAGCTCATTTTAAATATCGATGGTATATTTTTTAGACCATACTTTTAATTGAACATTGTTTCGATCCTTCTAGGCGCCTATGGTTTGGATACCATTGCGAAGATCATTTTTATGTTTAAAGGGTTCCGTAAATGAAGAGGGAAAAAAACGACTCCTTAGAGGATCACTTTGTTGTTCATCTGTCTGTCTAGATTTTCTGGAACCACTCTTTACTTTTAGACCTCTTCTTGATTTGGTTAATCAGAATATTGTTATCTTTTCACTCATTACTGAAACCACTGAAATACTCGAGATACTAGTTGTCTTGGTATTCTGCACACAAACGTTCATTCCTTTCGACGTTTTTATTTATTCTTTGTCCATAAAGCGTCTATTAGATGTCTCTTACCATTGATACATCTGACGGATTATTCTTTCTCCATAAAACGTCGATCAGATGTAATCAAATATTTATTGATTCCGGTAATTCGCTGAGCGGTGCGGAGCGGGCGCGCCTGTAGCTGTTGGCATCGTGAAGCGTTTTTAGGGTGAGAGGAGCCATCACAGATTATTGATGGCACACTTTATAAATTCTTGCCTGTTTACTGCGTTAAACAGGCAAGAATTACTCTCTAATAAGAATACAACAAAAATAGCCTTGCGAAACAACTGTTTTTACAGTAATAGGCCATGTATACCATTCAAACGGTACTGTTGTATTTTTTAAATGGATTTATCTCAAAAATTGTTTCTTCAACCTCTTATCTGATCTAATAACTATATCGACAATAAACTACATTTATTCATCGAAATCATTTATTAAATTAGAATGTTTTCAGCCGTGTTCCGTGAGTAAATAAAAATATCGATTGTGTTGATAGCCGAAGGGTTTGTTTTTAGATTGTAACTGCGGATGTTCGCAGAAGGCACTCGTTCAGCGGAGGATAATAAATAATGTAGCGGTGAGTTACGCGGATATTGGCGCGGCTGACATGTGCGGAGTGCGGCGCGCACCGCGCAGCGCCCGGAAGAGAACCATTCCGACCGTTTACGAGCGAACTCTAAATCCCCATTTCCATTGTCGCGAGTAGATGCTCTCGGATAATGCTCCTTCGGCCTCGCTTCTATTTATCGTTTAAATTCGCCAGTTGTAGTTTATTTAAGTATTATGGAATACAACATTAGATTGATACAACTTTAGCCTGCTTGGAATAAGTTTAAGTGCTCGCACATGTCAATGTTTAATTACATAAAGCGTCTTAGACAAAGCTCAATTTATAATACTGTGTTGTTTATTCAGAGCCTCAACACACTTAATTATATGTATTCGAACCAGAAATACAAGATTGTGAACACAGAGCACATAATAGGGGTGAGCCACATGGAACCAATAACTAACACGTTAATTATACATTTCGTTACCTCTGTTAGCTGGTAGTGGTTTGTAAATAAAGCCATGTTTAGTCTGTCTATCTGAATTTCAGAAAGTCTTTGTGTTGTTATGTTACTGTTATATAAATATTAGGTCCTTACCTATGAAATTGGCGTTTTTCTCTCTATTTCATTTTGCACATATTTTATTTTATTCAACAGTCATAAACGTAATTAATCTGCTTTCTGAACGTAACATTACTGCAATGATTGAAAATGCAATAAAATACTATTTTTGAGGAAGTTCATCCGCAAAAAATAAAATTTAATAACAGTTCATTTCACGTGTTGTCATTTTCAATTTCGTGTTTTTTTTGTGTTAGTTTTTATTTTTTAAATAAGACTACGCATACTTTTCACAATGTTGTCCAATAAAACACACACAATTTTAGGAGAATAGGATTAGTTGTTCCAGAAAAAAGAGGTGGTGGAGAGGTGGAGAAATAAATTTTCTCGAAATTCTCCATATTCTCCACGCCAATTTGATAGGTAAGTACCTAATAATAATTATAGGATTTACCTACTGCTAAAAGCATCAGAAATTTTCCATATCCATATGCATAACGAGGGTAGGTACTAGGTAGCTGGGATCGGCATGAGGGGTGCCGGGCGGAGGCCGCGCGCTTCGCTAAGCACTGTAAATACTCCCCCGGTCACGTAGCGCTGTTGCAAACTGTTGAATATTAATACGAAATAATATTCGCCATAAGAAATCCCGCTAAAACCGAAACTCGTGCCTGAGTGGGCAAATCTCGGGCCATACATACTTCTAGAATGATTTAATAAGCTTTTGCCCGCTTGCGTGGTACCCGGATAATAAGTAGCCTTTATTATTTCAGGTCTAGAACTACATATGTGTTGTAACAAAGGTTGTCTGAAAGCGATCGCTCTTAGCGATTATGCCGCCGATTGACTTTCATTACTTTTATTGTCCGTTGTGTTCTAATGTTCATGATATTGGGAGTACAATAAAGAGTTATCTATGAGCAAAATTTCAGCTCAATCCGTTTAAAGAACAACCATACATTTATCATGTTCACATTTTACAAACTTTCACCGTTATAATATTAGTAGGATTGCGAAAAAGTCTAAATTAGAGTCTTATCAGAATTAACAACGAACTTACTTGTTAAACAATGACTGATAATTGCATTGATAAGAAAAAGCTATCTCTGAGCTTTCATATAAAAACAGAATTCGGTTATTTCTGAATAAAATAGAGCCTTATATCCATTAATCTATGCTTTTGTGAACACAACCGATCGGATTAACGTGATGAACCGTGAGAGATATCTCGCTTGTCACCTGAACCTTCCCTTGATTATCATTATCATATTGATGGGTTTCATTTACCTTTTATTTATTAATCATTTTGGTTGTGACCGATATTTATACGTTTATCTTCATATTCCGAGAAACCAAACAGAGCCTAGCCCTAAAGGATTAAAGATATCGCAGTGTAAAGAGACTGCCTAAACAAGCTAACGAAACAAAGTTTAATCTGAACCTTCCAACGACGCTTAGTAAACTGTTCTTTATCAAACTATCCCCTTTTTCTCAAGTAGAGCTGAGCTATCAACAAAATTATAATGAACCACCAAAGAGATTCAAACTGGTCGATGTTTAATTTGATTCAAGATGCTCTAAATTGTGATTTTTCTAACCATACTAATATTATATTTGCGATAGTAACTTGTAAGTTTGATTTTATTGACTGACTGATTGTAACAACGTGTAACGCGGCTTAGGAAGATTTTTCTAAGAAGGGATTTTCCGAAATTCATATTAATAATAAAATAAATAAATATAATAAATAATGCTGGACTATATATATATATATGTATAGTTATAGTTTGTATAAAAAACAGTTGGCATCATGCCTGCAATTTGGTATTTAAGCAGCGAAGGTATAATATGTTAAATAATCTCAATGCTGACAAAGTTGCGGGAAAAAAATATGGGTAATACACACCCATATTTTTTTCCCGCTTTAACTAGCACAGTTAAGGGAAAATGCATTACAATTCATCATTCTTAAATAATAGACATACAACCCCTAGCAGTATAGAGGAAATTTATTACTTAGAAATGCGCACCTTTCGCCGGTAAAATCGGGATGAAACTGAAGGTTCTCTGCAACTTTTCTCATTACTCACGCAGCGCCAGTATTTTCAGAAGCATGAGCATAAACAAGCCTACTTGTTTCTCGATAATTTTTTACAACGCCTTTGATTTTGTGAAATATTTTATTGAAAGCGTTTATAAGTACGTAACGCACTCAATTGGAACTTACAGCGAATCACGTATATTTCTACATGTTGTATCAAAAACTTATTTTAAAATTTTGCCAATGAACAAGCGTAGAATTTAAGTAACGCGTTGTCATTGACCAAAATTTTATGCTACGCTTACGATAAGACAGTCAAGATATTCGTGATTCGATCTCTGGCAATAAAGTGGACTTTAGTTTTTGTTTCGGAAATTGGTAATCTATCACTATCCACCAATTCTAGAAATCAGTCACTCAGGTAGAATAAGTTTACAGAATATTATTACTATCGAAAATCCTAGAACTACCCTACTATATGAGAGTTTTTTATGCGATGAGGGTCATTTAAATGAGTAATTAATTGGTTTTTAAAATAAGACCGTGTATATTACTGCGGGTTTCCATTCCAGATGACCGTTTGATCGCAGATGACACATCACGACCGACACTGCCGAGAGAGTATGAAGCCTGCTATTGTGCCGCTTCAATTACATTTAATTGGTCTTGATATAATTACCTAATTGTGAACTGGAAAGATCACATGACTAAGTACTCGTTCATAGTTATGTTAAAATTTACTCATGGACATAATTAGAGGAACGGAACAAAATAAATACATATCGAAATTATTTTGTATAAATGTATTATATAAATTATATTAAGCACTATAAAATTTATATAATAGATACAAAAAATGGTGTTTTTTACTCCAGTAAAAAACACAAGCCTAATGAACGGAAATGTTAAAAATTATGTTTTGATGAATCTTCAATCATCACATTGAAAATGTGATTGTATCATGACATTACGAAAACTTTCTGTCGAGTGTTTGAGTACATTCAGTACTTGGTGTTACCCCCTCTAGCTGTTTAAACTGCCTGCAATCTTCTCGCTTTTGATTAAGTTATGAATGAAATCTTGTGGTGTTTGATTTCACTCTTCTTCTAGTACCCTTTTCAGATCTCCTATTTTTGTTGGTGTTGGATCCCGCTGTTTTACTTATTTGCTAAGCTTATCCCAAACTTGATCGATAGGATTTAAGTCTGGCGAGCGTGCTGGCCACGGCGAAACGTAAATGTCGACCTCTCGAAGATTCCCCGACACTATCGCTGCAGTGTTTAGTCGCGCATTCCCCTGCATTAATTGAAAATTATCTCTGATGTATAGGGCAAAGGGCATGACAATCGGTTCTAAGATATCATTTACGTACCGAGCCTCAGTCAGGGATCCATTTTCTACGATGTGTAACTCCGTACGTGCCCTTATGCAAATGCCGCCCCATACCATCACTGACCCTCCACCATATGACTCTCTTCCGACTATGTTACACTGATGAGTCAGGGTCGTCTCCAAACTTTGAACCTTCTATCATCTGGCTTAAGAAAAACCTAGACTCGTCAGTGGACAATATTTTCCCCCAGTCATCATCATTCCAATTTTGGTATGAGCGAGCAAAGTTAGCCCGAGCTACTCGATGGTAAGTAAGTAAGGGTGCTCTAGCTGGCAAGTACGCCTTTATTCCAGTTGCTTTAAGTATTCTTCTTACGGTTTTAGTGCTAATTATCATCTGCCGAACATCCTGAAGCGTAGACCTGACTTCAGAAGAAGTCAAAGCGCGATTTCTCAGAACACTACTCGCCATAAATCGATTGTCTCTCGCTGATGTGACTCTCTTGCGACCTTGCCTTGCACGTCTCGTGTATTCTCCAGTCTGCCGGTAACGTTTAACGATTCAAAAGATGACGGATTTGGAAACTCGCAATGTTCTTTATAACTGCGACCATGCCACTTCTTCATAAGTGCGACCATTTTCAATTAAAGTAACAGCTTTGGAAACCTGAGCTACGCTAAGATCCGTTATTGTGCCTTCAGGTATTTATTGATGTGTAAGGACCAGTATTGCGATACGTTTTTGTAAACAAGATGATGAATATGACGAATAATTTTAATATTTTTTTAGAATTCACACAGCTTTCATCATATCGAATAGTACCTGTTTTTACATATTTTTAAATAGTATTGAATTAAACAGGATCATAATATATTGTGGAATAGGCCTATCTGAGAAACCACGTTAAAAAACGCGCCAAGTACCTCCCACGTGGCGTGGAAACGTGTGCATTTATGAAGAAAGTTTTTCAACCATATATAACAGAAACGGTGACGCTTAGAAGAAAAATTGTAAAGACATTTTTTATAGATAATTGCAATAATCTACAATTTTGTCTGACCCATTTTTACATTAAAACTTACCATTTGGCTAAAAAACGCAAATAACCTATCTTCAATAAAAAAAATTGTATGTGTGAGATCGATGGGGACTTTTTACATTTCATCTATAATGATGTTCCGAACATTCGTACCCATTTTCAGCTCTATGCGAATTTACGTTAACCTACCCCTATTTTTTGTGTTAAATTGACCGGATTATAAACGTATTTTAATCTTTATTAAAATTGCGACTTGTAAAATAAAATCACTAGATATTTTAGTGATTATATTTAACAAGTTTAGAAATGTTGTTCCCTTTTTCAACCTAATGGAATCATTGTCTAACTAGATTGATTTTGTGAGTATACATAAAATAAAAACAGACTTTTTAACCCAATTTTAACAAAAACCTAAGAAAGAAATACGTTAATGTTAGAACTCACCTCTTTTAAGCTATTTCGAGATTTTATTGAGGCATTTAGGTACACAGCCATTCCCGACTTTCGTTTACATTATTACAGTTTTAGGAATAAACGGGACTTAGTAATGAAGCAGTTGTTTGAGATGAATCGCAGACGCTCTATAAAAAGTCTGTTTGTTTACACGACGCCCGGATACGCCTAGGAGGCGGCTCACCACGTGTATTAACGTAATGGTCATTCTAACACAGACTAAGGTACATTGAAAAGTGACATGCTATCATACGAGTTTAAAATTTATGGGTTAACAAAATAATACAATTAATATAATTTGTTACTCGAAGAACTAAAGATAAATCCACTCAAATTCGTATTTTCGCTTTACCGAGGCTCTCTTGGAATGATTGGAAGTCCGAAATTGATTAAGTTACTTGAGCTTGCGTTTCTGAGCTGAATACTTATGTTGTAGTTTATTTATTTGATTATTGGTAACACGTTTCATGCGCGGAGAGAATGAGTCACGAGCATTGTGTCGTCGTTGTGTTGCCATAAATAGCACCAGCAACTAGAGGGTGCTAAGGAAGGCACAGCCGACACATGTTCTCAAGTCATCGCCCGCCTCGGACTAGTGCAGCGGTTGGTTGGACAATTAGTAACTCCAAAGCGAAGTGCCCTTCGTTCTGGGACAAGAGGGGCGAGGCGCCCTACTCGCTCTATCTTGCGTGTGATGCCTCGAGCAGTTCTTGATGACATCTTGTCGTGAATTTTATCTTACCTTGCTATTTATTTACCTACAATGTTTAGGTAAAAATAAATATCCTCATATTCACGTACTTTATTAGTTCGTGGGAGTATAATAATGTTGTTAGGAGACGTTATTCGTTGGTAGCTGAAGGATTTATTAGGTACTTTCTTTTAACGTTCCTCACAAAATATCAAGAAAAGGTGCAACTTTATTTTGTTCAACCCAAGACGTTGCTCGCTATTTTAATTATTGTACGTTATAGCACGTCTAATTTTAATTCCTTAAATTCGTATCGATCTAATTTAGAAAATTTATTTGTCAGATAAACGACAGTTTAATGGTTAAGTAATACCACTACTAAAAATTCTTATTCCTGAAATTAGAAGTGACTTTATAGTAAGTAGGTATATTAGCACTTGCCTATGCCTTCTATTAATGATTTTATTTTATACCTGCTTGCTTAACTTGAGAACGCAAGCTTTACCTTAATATTTAAACATTTGTAAGGGTGTGTGGTGGTGGAAAATATGCTTTACACACGTACTATATTCAGGGTTATTGATAAAAACTAACAACTTTGCAGGAGTGTATTACTAACCTCATAAACAATATTTTTGTTAGTCATAGGACTATTTACAAAATAATATATTTTGCCTACGACAAACTTTCAATTCAACTCATTATTTCGTTTATATTTCTGATTTAACACTTTGAGTGCTGAGTAACACAACCCTTCAGGTACACCAGCACCGGCACTTGACGTTCGCGTTATGTCCGAAGCCAGCAGTCCACGTGTTAAGTAAAAGTTACATTTAGAGAGCTGAATTTAAATATGTTTATTTTTCATGAGAGCACGATGAAATAATTTCATAGAATAAAGGTTGTTGTGTATGATGTTAATCAATAGGTACAGCCCTAAGAAGTTTTTAGTGTTTTACCCCTGTAATAATAATACACATCCATTTATCATTCCTTTGAGAAAGAGCATATTGTGTCAGCTTCAGTGAACGCAAATAAAACCTTCACTGGCTTACGTATAGCAAGCAGACAAAAAATATTATTGGATACAATGTTTTGATTTGAAGATGAAAACGTACTAAAGTTAGTTGGGGTCAATCCTTACTGTTACTGTCAAGCCTAGCAGGAGCGACTATCAGTAACAACATGTTGCGGTCGTACCAATTGCCTCCATTAGCCACATCCTAATTTTCTCTTTTCCTGTGGTCTGTCTTCTGTAAATTGTTTTAGTTATTTTTTTATGGTGATATTAAGACAAAAAATAATGAAAATATAGTATGCTATGTGTATAGACGACCTCAGTGGCGGATTGACAAAGGCCCGCCTGAGAAGCTTGATTCCCGCCGCGAGACAAATGTTTGTATGTTCTTCAAATATTAATCTTCAGTCAGGATGTTTTCTATGCGTATAATATGTATGTATTTACAAATAAATAAGTATTATATCAGTTATATGGTCTCCTTTCCTATAGAAACGCTCTGCTAGTTTGGGGCTACATGATGCCCAGCATTATTTATTTATTTAGTATTTTTAAGTAGGTATATAATTAACATAAACTTCTGCGTTATTAAATTCTTGAATAAAAAAAAAAAAACTATATGATTAATAAAGCGGATAAGGGTTATTTTTATGAAAAGGGTGAAAATGTTCGTTAACTAGAACGCCCTCGGTCATCACATTTTTAAAGGCAACGCGGCTCTTGCCTGGGATGAGGTTTGTTAGAATCCATTCGCAATATAATTTTGTAACCAGCGGGCATTTCGGGCACAAAAGTGAGCGCGGGTGTGTTCATAACAAGCTGCTTTAATGTGAATGGCATGCTGAAAATTGGAACTCTGTCCGAAAAAATAATGGAGATTGGTACATTTTATAAGGTTATCATTTTTTTTACCGTTAGTGGTTGGTTGAAAGCTTTTATCCCGACTGTAAAACAATAGATTTTTCCGATTCAATCTGTTTTAGTCACGTGCGTGCGTTGAAATATAAACCGGCATGTTCATTTTCGCACATCGGCATTCTAGCTATTATTGCAAATAGTAGGCATGTAGACCGATCACCGGATATTAAATAAACATTGATTAAAGTAGCCTATGTGTTAATCCAGTTCATAAGCTATGTATATATTCCATGTTTCATCCAAATCCGTTCAGCCGTTACGGAGTTGAGTGGGAATAAACATATCACACACACACAAACTTTCGCATTTATAATATAAGTGACATAGATAAATAGATCTGGGTATATCACTGACTGAACCTAGATCTGAAAACATCAGTCTTAAGGAAAATATTTTGAGTGAATATGTTAGTTAGATTTTAACAATTAATCGCTTTGTTGACTTATGAAAGTTTCTCACTTGTGCTTGCAACCGATAACACCGTTATCATAATGAATGTACCTACCCGGTACCTAGCACTTATTTGAATGGATTTATTTTCTTGATAATTTTGAACTTTAAGTGTTGTGACGGATAGTGTTGTAGGCGCGCACCCGGCAATTAACTACCATGCTAGAGATAAACAATATATATCGTTCGTATTTTTTGACGTTCAACTAAACTATTTAAACTTTTTTGATTTTATCCTTTAATTGTGTCAAATCGTTTAGTACTATTTTACACAAGTAAAAGATAAAATCCGAAAACTACAAACGTAAACGCAATTTGTAGTTATACAAAAATATTTCATATCAGTTTGTACGGAATCCTCAGTTCGCGAGTCAACTCGCACTTAGCCGGTTTTCTGTGTTTCTTTCGGATGCCGGGTATCTGGCATCTTTATCGGACGCCCGGCCGGATCCTAAAAATTTGCCGGATCCGTCGGGTACCGGATCCAAACCGGGTACCCGGTACATTTCTAAAATGTTAAAATATGATAGGTCTCATATACTTACGCAGTTTTGGTGTGGGGCGATGCAACTCGAATTTTGGCACGAGCTCTCTACGTCAATAATTCGAATCGCAGCCTAGAAACGTCAACTATACGGGGCTTATTTATTACGACAGAATTAGTACATAACCCACCTAGACTGTCCCTGAGACGAAATTCTTGATACGCCGTAGTTTTGTTGACTTGGGTTTGGGATATTTAGAACGATGTTAATATCCAGCTATTCGTTCGCGGCTTCACACGTAAAACGTGTGTCATTGGTTTTACAGGTGAAGCAATATAGTTGTTTCGTAGACGAAAATACATTTTGTTTTCCAATACTAACTGCTTAATATAATCAATTTCAGCACATGGTGGGAACCGGAATGAGTCCGTTCCCCGCCGCGGCGGCGGCAGCGGCGGCGGCGGCTCAGTATGCAGCTAACGGCGACGCCCTCTCCGTTAAAGCTGAGAGCGGCGTGCCGCAGCCGCCGTCTCAGCCGTCCATGGTAAAGAGCGAGGGCCCTCCGCCGCCGGCTCCCATGCCGCCAGCTAACTTCTCGCCGCAGCCACCACCCCAACCGCATCCGCCTAATTCGATAGACAATCAAAATCAATCCGTAAGTTTAATTTAGCTTTTACATTTAATATTTAAAATAGGAGCCTAGTAAACCCTTATTGCCTCCCATTAGCACAACCTAAGCTCATTTTCCAGCAGCCCCGCTATACCTGACTCTGGCAGGGGGCACGGTTCCGGCGGGGCAAAGAATTTCTGAAAATCGCCCAACTGCCACCCACCACCACCCAACATTGCACCCATCGCGAGCCGGACCTGGATGAGATAAGTAATAGACCGTGGAGATTGGGTCGCAGAACAGGAAGCCTATACCCAGCAGTGGGTTAAGTTGAACAGCGGTAATTCCTGCCTTCCTTCAATAGCCAACTCGGGTGATGAAAAAACCGTTACCAACGTACCAAATCCATAAATATCTCCTTTTGTGAAATTGGTAAATATAGATCTATGGCCTATGTCCATTGATATTGATGAAGAACTTGACTTGAGCTATGGATAGAATCTGCAACGAGACTATCCGACATAGAACTAAAGTTGTCAACTTAGTTCAGAGTATTAGCAAACTGAAGTGGCAGTGGGCTGGCTATATCTACTGAAGAAACGATAACCGTTGGGGTAAACGAGTTCTGGAGTGCGGCTCGGCAAACGTAGTGTGGGGCGTCCCCCGCGCAGGTGGAGTGACGAATCTGCGAAGGGCTGGTAGAAGCTGGATGCGTTGAGCTCAGGACAGGGCGCAATGGCGCTAATTATGGGACGCCTATAATCAGCAGTGAACTGCTATTGGCTGATGATGACTTGACCTAATACAATAGGAGTCATTCATGACACTCTTGACTGTTTTGGATCTAATGAGCACTAGCTGATTTGAATTTATATGCTTTATTGTTACAGTCACATATAAAATCTGTATGTCAACGATAATTTCAGCAAAGCGACGGTGACAACAGCGAAGACAACACTCCAGTGAGCGTGGCGGCGGTGGTGGCTCAGCACGCTGCAGCGCAGCAAGTGGCGGCAGCGCACGCGGCGGCCGCGGCCGTCTCCGCCGCCGTTGCCAACGCCGTCAACCAGCCACCCTCCACGCCAGAGAAGACCCTCGTACCAGTTTCGCAAGCCTCACAACCCAAGAGATTACACGTCTCCAACATACCCTTCCGGTTTAGAGATCCCGATCTCAGAAATATGTTTGGCGTAAGTATTTAATTTATACTATAATATGCTTTTACGACACTGCATGCGGCCTTTGTGACTCAAAACGTATGAGCTGATGAAAATGTAACTGTGACGTTTTGCTTTCAGCAATATGGCACAATTCTTGATGTAGAAATTATCTTCAACGAGCGCGGTTCAAAGGTAAGAACTATTTTGTTTAGACTTTTATGAAGTGGCCCGCTGAAACTCTTCCTGGCAAGAGTTCCAGTGGGCCACTACTGAGAGATCTTACTTACTCGTTTCTGGTACATAGACTGCAATGTCGTTATTTTACAATTTTGGCCACGCATCTCTGCGTGAAAGCGTACGTATAGCACAATTTACTTCTAAATTTACATTTTTCTTTGATTTTTCCCCTGATGTGCCTATATCCCAGACACAGTAGAAAATATGATATGTCTCAACGAGATCTATCTTTTGGTATAATTGTGGTTAAAAATAGCCAATGGCAAGTTGCAGTCTATATGCTACAAACATAAATTGCGTTTAATTGGCCAGAAGCAATGAAGATTATTGTTTACGAATACTATTTTATTATGTTTATGAAAATAATAAATGCCAGAATGCTGTTTCTTTCATACACCTGCTTGTATTAAAACATTAGTGAGGTTTTCTTTATTGCTTCTTTGCCGCATTTGAATTTGAGGAATAACATGTTCTAAGACAATTGTTATCCTTTGAATTCACTTACTGTGTACGGCTCTTCTTAGCTAATTGATGTTGTTTTTTATTAAACATTTTGTTAATGTTTCATTATTATATTTAACAGTAGCTAAAAAGAATTCGTATGAATTATGTCTTGACAAAATTTCAAATTGCTGCCCAAACCTAAAATAGATGTCTATGGAATCTTAATTTTAGTTATAAAAAAATGATTTCTTGATTAAACGTCCAACATTTATTAATTCATAATTACTATTTTGCTTAACATAATTCTGAAGGCAATGGGCTTAGTTAAATTTAATCGATTGTGTTTGAAACCAACTATTCTTTCTCATAGCATATTCTTGGTTTTAATGTTTGGTGCAGTATCTCTAATTGCATTGTATATTGTCATTTAATTTAATGTCAACCTTAATTTGATTTAATTTTCAAGAATCTGAACTATTTATATTGCACCTTTGACATATTTTTTGCTAATTTCACTACCCATCCCAATTCAATAACCTTAAGTATATTTAAACATTGGTAAAAGTTCAAAACAGATCAACTCCTTTATAAAAAAAAAACATTTGTTGAACAATCAAAAGTAGGTCAAGGGTGTAGCCATAACTTTAAGAACATAACAATGAATTTACACATTTTAATGATACTCAAAAAACAACTCACTGTAAATTATAAAATCTTTAAGCAGATGACTTTATTGAAATAATTTTTATAATAATAATTGATTGGATTGAACGCTTTTTCGTGTTTTCTGCTTTTCTTGTGTCCGTTTGGTGACCGCCCCTAAGTAGTCCATGCTCGCTCATATCAAGGAAGTAATTTTTCTCTTTTGAAATAATAGTTCCCAGTTATTCTCTGTTAAGCCACACATTGGGATTCGCAGTATTAGAGAATGTTGCATTGTCATTATAACAGACAGCTGATTTCCTAAGTCATTACCAGGACAGCTCTATTATCCATCACTAAAAGTCTATCATCCAAACTGCTCATGTTAAAGTTTGACCCCTTCAATTAATTTATATCAATATTTTTTTAACAAACAACTTGGAATTTGTCTTTCATTGTACGAGTATATTTAGTGTAAGTATAAGTGATGTCGCTATTCCTGTGTAAAGTCATTGTCTCCTATTATTTCGTTATTTATAAAACTACTACTTTGCTTGGGCTCATAATTAACAGGGTTAATTCTCTTTGCAACTCTTTTGGTGTGTAGTTTGGATGACAAATCATTCTTAAGTAATAGTACTAAATCTCCAATCTAATAATTTAATATCCTAATATTTTGAGCTGAATTGTTATGAAATTCGTCTAGTCATAGCTTTATTAACCAGGAACCACTGAATAATTCTCATTAGTTTTGGGCATGAAGTAAATACCGCTGATCCTTAATTCGCAAATCAAAAAGTTAGAGCATTTTAATCTAGATATGGTGCATTTTAGTTTAGAGTTTCTCGAATGTCTTCTGTCTTGTTCTCGATTGAAGTCCGTTTAGCGATTTTCGGAGAGCTTGCTGCACTCTGTGCGATGTATGTTTAGATGATGATAGTAGGTCCTCTTTGTGTAGGTCTTTCTGCCCACATCTTTTTTGTATCTATTTCTCTTTCTCTCTGCCCAAATCATTGTTTTCCTATATATTTGCACTCAGAATGGTAATAATAGAGCTGTCATTGCTTTGTAAGTGTAAGCGTTTCGTACAATCAGCAACTTGATTGCCACTTTCACGACTCGTTTCTTCCACTGTATTGTGTGCTGTGCTAGCTGCTTTTTGTACCTATGGGTTCCATCACCATGTTTAGACAGTTGAGCACGATATTCTGATTACTGATCCACAAATAAGGCGAATCTATTGTTATCGTTTAAAAAGAATAGTTCACTACATATTTAATTATTATAATTGATAATTTAATATGAATCGTGCTGTAGATGATGAAACTTTGTCATACAAATGAATAATTGTAAAAATGCTTATGATTTTACTTCTGCTTAGTATGGCACTGTTATGTAATCTGCACTATTTTAAATGCATTTATTTATAAATTTATCACGATTTCAATTAATAAATTTAGTCGAAAGGAAATGGTGTAGACAGTGTTCTGGATTAGGTAGAACTTTAATAAGTAATCAACTATAAGTTAACGCGTCTGTCGCCTTCATAACTAGACAATGTACAATTGTATATTTCAATATAGTTGCCGCTATAATGTTCCTAGAAATTTAGTTCATGCATGAACGGTGATTTTTTCTTATAGAACAAATTGCAGCTAACATTACACACAACAAGTTTAATTCTGGTAGTGTCTGTGAATTAGTAACAGAGAGTTCTGAAGAAGTACTCGTCGACACACCGTAAAACAATCTCTCCTACCTTATAGTACAGACTACTAGGTCGAGCGGCGATACATTGATTTATTGTAATCCAAACGCTTATGTGTACCCATTCAGCTAGAAAACGCTCAAAGTATCAACGTAATCAAATAATATTATCCTCTCGATATTTCACTAGAATTATTTAAATAAAGAATATGCAATGCATAAATGTTAATTTTTGTTGCACGTTGTTTTTTGAGCGACGCTGTTTTTAATGCATGTTTTGTCTGTCTTGCATGCAGGGATTCGGTTTTGTAACATTCGCAAATAGTGGTGATGCGGAGCGAGCACGAGAGCGACTTCACGGCACCGTGGTTGAGGGCAGAAAGATAGAGGTGTGCATGACTCAATGAATACCATCCGTAGCACTATGTAACTTATAACATCCCGCTCCTACGCCCACCGCCCACCGCAACCTGCGCTCGTCTGCTCTGTAGTTACTGTCATGCTAGCGTGGCGCCCGCCCGCATATTAGCACTAAGTATGTCACACTCTAATCCACAAACAAACCTTATTTATTTTGTCCCTTTACTCTCTAGACGGTCATTTAAAATGCCGATCGAAAGAGAGAGTGTCTCACAGAGAAATGTAGACAGAACCGTATCGTCACATTGCCGCAGAGGTAAGATACAACACACAGATATTATCGACAGTTATACATTATACCCGGTGTAAGATCCATTGGAATTTAGAATTTGATCAATTTGAGAGCAGAGTTGGCTGAAAAAGCTCGAATATTTAACTGAATCTGGTCAGTAATCCAAAAGTTATCTTGAGCAGTTTCCGAGTGACCTACCTAACCCAATACATTATACACAAAAATACAAATTATGGCCTGAACGTGAATCTACATCAGGTGAGGTAGAGTGGCCAAATACAAGTCCGCATAGTTATTTTATGAAACCTTTAATATATTTGAATTGGACCTATTATAGGACCCTAAGTAAAGGTATTTTTTATTACTCTTTGATTTTAAAAGTAATTTAAGTGATTACTTAAAAATGGATGGTGGGTTCGATTCCCACATACAAACAATTAATTAAATCAATAATTATTTGAAAAGCAGCTAAGTATATATTTTAAATTCGGGCCCCAAGATATATATTCTGACATATTTTACTTCGATATCAGGTTAATAATGCTACGGCGAGAGTCCAGACAAAGAAACCACCGACGGTCCCCAACGGTAAGCATACCTACATCTGTTGATCGTTACAAAGGAAATTCCATTATCAAAACCTGTATTTTCTGTCATTTTAACACGTTTCAATAAAGAACTATGTCCTCAAGTCCTACCAATAAAAACACTAACCAGCAAAATTCAAAATGTTTATATATCACCTATGTTACATACATTACACTTGTTTTGACTTTAATGCATCTTGGATTTTTCTTTTTTTAATCCATCAGTTTTTCTGGCTAGAAATGGATCAGTTCCCACTGTGGGTGAGAGAGCTGAATTTGTACAAATCAATGTTGTCCATGCCATGTCAATGTACCTATTCTATACATGTTGGCTAGTTCTGTTGTCTGAATGCAATTAGATGAATGCTATTTAGAGAATGAGTCCACAGTCAGAAGCCGGAGACAGTCTGCGCCTGGCAATCGCACACAATTCATTACGCAGTTGGAATAAAAGTACCTGTCCATAAAAACTACATACATTTTTATAGAATACTACAAATCACATTTCTATGTTTAAATTTTCACAGTTGCCTGTCTCCGGCGTTACTATTGCCTGAAACTTGAACACTATCCCAAATACCACCAAAACGGCTTCTTAGTTGACATAACACTTGGTGTTATGCTTGATATTAAATTCTTGTTGCATATATATATATATATTTTCTGAATGACTGTATGTGCCTTCAATCTTGCATTATTTATATATATCATTTCTGTAGTGGAGAATGTGTTCTACTATTGCCTTTATTGTCATAGACATAGAAAACATTTTTTTAATGTTTAGCATTTTGTAAAAAATATTCTATTTTGTTTCAGTGTGTGTACAATGGCCAGAAGGTAAGATACCATTCAAAAATTTCGTCAGAAATACTTGTCAAAGACACTAAAGCTTTCGCGTTACATTTATTATAACATTCATTCGAGCATGATTTATGTGGTGGGTCTATGCGGTTGATTAGAACTAAAAGTACTGCTCGAACAGAAGTTGAATGTCAGATTGAATTGATAGCATTTTGTAAAAACCCTAAGGCCATGCTTCTTTAGAGCAGAAAGTCAGCGGCCACTTGTGATGTCTTCGAGCGAGAATGTTGTGTTAGTGTCGTATAGTAGCTAGGCGCGGCCCGCGTCATGTGGCATGGTCCAAACCCGTCTCGATGTGAATCGTGTACTCAATTTATTATAGCCGTCTCGTCTCGCAAGTGAATCGCATTCTAGTGCACTGTTATTCTAGTGATATAGACAGTATTGTGAATAATGAATTGACACTTTTTATAATGGCTTTTTTCTAAAATTAACTTACATAAACAACCTGATAAGATTACCGGACACTGCCGCATTTTCAGAAGTATCTTCGTTGTAAAGGTGTCTGTTGATAACGCGTCGCGGTCTGTATTTCCATTTCGCTTGCCTGCGTTGCCACCAGAATAGATAAATAGGTAGCTGGATGTGAGTTCGTCCGAATTATAAGTTTAAGTTGCTGCATTCTTAACGGGGGTGTCAAACAAGAAAGAAATTTTAGTGTTGGGTCCAGACTATGTATAGTATGTCTGTAAGGGTGTTGTTAATAGTTGATGACTACACAGGAGATAAATTTAGTTTGGAAGCAGATACGTATGTGACTACGACATAATGGGTATTATTCCTAATATTATTGTTTTAACTGACGTGACCATCAGACAAACACAACACAGACGAAAACGTACATAAGTAAGTCGTGTTTCCAGCTAAGGTTGAAAAACTTGTAGGCGGACGAAGTCGTTCGAAAGATTATAAATAAGAATATAAATTATTTATTAAACAAAAACAAAAAACTTTCGTTATGCTAGTTAGTACAAGTAGTCTCTTGCGGATTGTTCTACGCTTAGTCATGATAGTCATTGGTTTTAATAAAATATTAACGTATCTATGTTATACATGGATCCTATAGAAGAAAACATTAATACAACCAAGTAGAAGCCGATTGTTGTACGCTTGGTCGCTATAGTAATCGATTTTAATATAATATTGTAAAGTTATCCTAATAATTAATTAGGATACGCTAATTCCCCTATTAGTGACACACCTACATAGAGTACACAACGGACAATAAAAATCATGAAAGTACAATGGGCTGTTTTGGAGTTAATTTATTGCGTAACATTACAAGCTAGTTCTGCAATGAAAAACTACAAAATTCTAAGTCTTTGAACAAATGTAATAATATAATTTTTATTTCGAACAACAGACATGGTTCAAATAATGAAAAACGATGATACCCGCTGGAGTAAAAATACTGTGTCGCAGGTATCAACGCCCTCCTCCATGTTGTTAACCTTCGGGAGTAGATTTATCCCTTTTCGGGACAACATCCTCTTGGTAGGATGATTATGGCGATGGGCGAAGGGCGCGGAACGTTGCCCGAACAGAACACCCATTTCCATAACATCCTCTCTGTAGGACAATTATGACGACCGTAAAATTGGCGAAGGGCGCGGAACGTTGCCCGAACAGAACACCCATTTCGATAACATGCACTCGGTAGGATAATTATAACGACCGTAAAATGGACGAAGGGCGCGGATAGTTGCCCGAACAGAACACCATGTTTTTGAACGCTATATCCGTCCATTGTATGAATTCAAACTCACCGTATATAAGTAGAATGAAGTAGCGGTAAGTATGGTGGCAACACGGAGTGTGTAGCTAGAGGCGCAATGTGTTTAGGGCTTCGGGTGTCCGGCGTGACGTGGCCGTGGCTGGGCGCGGCGCCGGCCGCCGCCGCGGCGCCCCCGCTCGTGCTGGCGCCCCGCGCCGCGCAGCGACGCAGGTAACCCCCGCATGTTAGCCCTCCGCTGTGTGTTGCATGTAGCCCCCGGCGCCGGAGCGCTCCGCCCCGCGGCAGTAGTGCGCGGCCGCTCCCCGCGCCCCGCACCCGCGCCGCACCCGCACCCGCACCCGCACCACCTCACGCACGTACTGCCGCGCGCCGCATACGCATCGCCGATGCACGCATACGCACCGTGAGTACTCACAACACACAATCTATGCAGGTTTATATCACGTTCATATTAGTGTGGACATTCCTATTATTTAAAACTATAATGGTTGCGATAATGAAAACCTTAAAAGGTTCTACAACCGCAAATACGTTTTTATACAAGGCTAAAAGATAGATGTTCTAAGTAAATAGTCAAGGAATTTGAAATGGAACCACAGGAAACCAACAACTGGCTAGAAATTCGAATGTAATACTGCATTCATATTGATGCTTATTATGGCGCCACACATATATTGGTGGTCAGATCAATCATTAGACAAAGTGCGCTTATGTACGCTAAGTTAGCGGAGCTTTTTGTGTAAGTCCTAGTAGGGACATTCTGCGCTAAAGACATCTAAGTGAATTTGTACCCATTTTTTTTTAAATACATGTTAGTATTGTGCTCATATCATGATACAGAGCACAACACATAATATGTTGAAGAGGCGATAATTTTGAGCAGGCATTTGGTATATTACATAAAAAGAAGAAAAAAAAACGTTGCTGCATAGATCGTGTTTGCACTGCACCGCACTCCCCATTAACAATCCTGTACTTACATACCTTACAGCCTCGTAAAATAAAAAACCAATGTCGAAACCATTAATTAAATACATGAGGTTTAAAACTTCTCTGGCTATGGTTGATGCAGTGCATCAGCATCCCATCTAGTGTCGCAGATACATGTGGCGGTGACCGTTTGCATAATATGGCCCGTCAGCTCATTTACCAGCTTATGATATTATAAAAAAATCATGATCAATCAAAAAAATCAAATCAAATATTAAATATTTTAAATCAAGTCAAAATGATGCACTAATCGTATGAAGTAAAACATAATTTAATAAGTTTATATGAATGTTGCATCACGGCAATTTAAAAAATATTGATTATTCAGTATTATTTGTTACAGAAGTCAAGACATAACCTATTTGTATCGTCCGAATTGCAATCCATAACTACCTAAACCAACCCCCCCACCCTGCATCCCTACTCCTAAAACGGTATGAATAATGTAATTTAATAACAACACAAAGTAACTTAGATTAGCGACCATCGAATTAATCATTTTTGACTAACTCTAATAATTTTGTATGCAACTGGTTGCCTTAGCTCAATAGTTCCTAGTGCTTCTTCTATCTCTTTTGTACAAATACGTAAATATTGAATTCTTCTTTTAAGTTTAAGTAGTCACTTTCTCTATCTGCATCTTAGACGTTTTTTTCTTTTTCTGCATCTTAATAGTTATGGATAAGAATGTATATAGTAAAATAAGCATGTAGGTTATGATTATTATAATTCCATTACTATTGTTATACATTTTAGTTAGAGCTTACAACATTAATGTTTACTACTCGATGATGATTTTACTGGCTTCTTTTACTGTGCTATGATCTTTCATGTTTAATTATCTCGGTTCGCAGTGTGTATTACGACCCATTCTTAGCAGCGGCTGCAACGGCTGACTCCAACTACAGACTACAGGTGAATATTGCATTATTGTATTTGATTGTTATATGAGCTGTATGCATCGGTTGAGATGTCGATATAATACATAGATAGTGGTTTTGTTCCGGGGTGACGTGCCTGTGTGTTGTTGCAGGCGGCGAAGCCCGCAGCCGAGGTAATCACCGCGCCTATGCGCTCGCTCGATAAGCGACTTGTCTGTATCTCTATGGCTTCCCGATTCATGTCCACCACGCTAGTATAAGTTTGTTATTCATCGTGGAGTGAGTGCTGGGATTTTGTTTGCTCCTTATTATATTCGTTTAGTCCTATTGGTTGGTTGGTAATCCACCGTAATGCAGGGTGCACATTGTGTTTGTGGTAACCGAGACGGACTGTGCACGGCGCGGCCGAGGCCGGTCCGCGCCCATTGCTTTCTCTTGCGTTTTCCTTGTTCGTTATTGGTATTTGTGGTGGGTGATTAGATTTAGGTCTTTGCGCAAGCTGTGACTTGACTCGATCAGATGCTAATCTTGTTATCATGCTCCAAGTAGAACATTGAGCCCACAAATTAATTGCAACCCTCGAAGTATTTACACTAACAATCACAAACTCAGTAGATAGATGATTATTGGTTCGATCTAACTTGTTCTAGATTGTAATATTTTTAAATTTTCACAACCGTATTGCATGCTCATTCTCATTTGACCACCGTGATAACAATTTTCTGTAACATTACAGTGCGATACTCGCGCTCGATCGTTCGATCACCGATTTTAATCTCGGTTATAGTGTCGTGTTGCAGAAAATTTACCATGTCCATTTTGTAGGAAAGAGTGCCAGGAAAGCTGCATGATATTTTGTAAATAATAGCCGACTTCCAACACGCTATGTTTATTAAAGTAACGTAATTGAATGCAACGATCTGGCTTTTAGTCTTTGGCTGTTGTAAAAGAAATAATATCGACGTTATGAACCACTGTATTCGATGGAGGATGAAAGTTCACCTTCGAATTGGATCCTTGTTGACGGTAAGATGTCTCTTAATAGAGATAGGTTCGTAATATTACTGGGTGGAGTATTACCGCGGGTTTGTGGGCTCACTGTTCACGCGCGCCCGACGTTAATGCTGGTTTACGTGTTTCTCCATCCGCTCTGTTCGATGCCACCTGAATAACAAACAAGTTCCATTAGTTTACTTGACACAACACAATACAATACAAATACAACAACACACACGCACGCACTAGCATCATTCGGGAGAAATGTCTATATAAATACCAGAGGTTCCAAAACTCTTGTTTCTCATAGACCACTTTCAAAATGTTACGGTTTCGGTGGACCCCAAAGCTGCTACATTTCTACCATTTTCCAAAAACTGGTCACAAATGTGAAGATTAGTATTAACGATGGAAATTTGCGTTCCGGCATAGTTCCAGCGAAAAAGAAGAAGAAAAATAGTATACTTCTTGTATCGAAACCAAATAGGTAAAGTTTCCCGTCGACCCCTGGGCGTCCACCTGCGCCACTTTGGGAATCACTGATCTATACTAATATTATTCCTGTCGATCGGTATAATTGTAAAAACAATCCACGTTATTTTAATTTCACTGTGACTATTTTATTTACTTTGTATACTCGGATTTTTTGGCAATTTACATATTAACAGGAGCTTTTAGTTAAATTGTAATTTCACTGGATAGAGCTATTATTATCAAATGTATCAGTAACAAACAACACTAATAATGTGGTAGAAAGACTCCATTTGGAGGCCCTTGGTAATAAATTATTATTACCACGCAGATTTCAATATTATAGAAAGAGAAACGCGGCCTACGTCGCACCTGACAGGACACTACACAATATTGTCGGCAAACAGCATGAAAGCTTATGTAATAGATGGAACCCCTTAACGATTTGAAGCTAATACTTAAAAATATCGCAGCATCTCAGTGGGCAGTGTCACGCAGTACTCTGTCCTTTTCACTAAGAAGATACTCGCGATAGGTTATAAAATAGTGAGGGTTCCAGCTTTTACCTATATTATCGTGGTCAACAGAGCGGAGGGGTTCTACCAGCGACCAATCAGGTAGTTGTATTATGTACTATTTACACCTACCGGCGCACGTCGGAGAGCATCGAAGCGCATTTTAAAACATGCTAGAGGAAATTGAAACATTCACAAAAGAGTTAAGTTCCTTATTTGCATGCAATGCTGTCGATTCTGTTGTGAATTTTCGTTTGTTGTGATTAACGTTTTGTCCCTTTCTTCAAGGTGAAAATGACAAAAATCGCTATAATTTTAGAGCCGTCAAATTAAGTTAGCTTTAGTCAAGTGAACAACAGAATCGACACCAATATCTACTTACGGATCTATATAAGTCAGTGTTTAACAAAGCTCAAAGCTGCGTAAATTGCATGCAAATAAGGAACTAACTGCTTTGTGGATGTTTCAATTTCCTTTAGCATGTATTAAAATGCGATTCTATGCTCTCCGACGCGCGCCGGTAAGTGTGAATATCGTACATTGGAGCGTAGGTTTAGAATGATGCATTGTGTAGGCGGCGGCGGCAGCTGCAGCGGCGGCGGCGCCATTGTTGAAGAGCCCGCTGAGCTCTGCGCAGCACGCGGCGGCAGCTGCAGCGGCGGCTAACTACGGGGCCGCAGCGCGCGCGGCCGCCGCGGCCGTCAGCGCAGCGCCCCAGCACACGGCACTCACACCACTAGCCACGTAAGCACACACTATTAAACATTTTTATAGCTTTAGCAATAGGGTTTACCAACAAAAAGGGTGTAAGGGGGTGTCAATCTCCATCTTCGGAACCCAAGCCAACCTCACCTGCCTGTTGTGCACCCTGTTAACTAACAAACGGGGTTCTGACGGCCGGCATTGAGGGCCTGACACGCCACAGCTACATCCCCGGGCCGGTGCCAGAAGCTGTGCCCAGCGTGGGGATTATGGGCAAATCCCTCTTTTTATTCGGGGAGGGCTATATTCAGCGGTGGACTGTTAGAGGCTAGTGTTGTTGTATCACACAAACACTTTCTCTTCCCTATTATGGATAGCTTCAGATATTGCTAACTACGCAAAGAAGGCCGGTCATTTCAGACCTGACCATAAATGGAAGCGACTAAAAATACGAATTATGTAAAAATATTCTTAATAATACTCCATAATGAAATTATAACTAATAACTTTATTTATTAAAGCCGAAATACTTAGTAAATTCATCATGAATATTGATCGCAATACGCCCTATCATAACGAATCATGGTTATTGAACGCACTCTCACCCACATTGTGCATCTCTCGTCCCGATGTCAACCATCTAAAACAAAACTGCCAATAACAAAGCATGCTTTTGGTTAGTTTTTGTATAATGGCGCCAGTGTCCTAATCGACCGTAACCTAAAAGTATAAAATATATACCCAGAAAAATTCTCCGGCTTTAATAAAAAAAAACTATTAATTGAACATGTTATCCTGCAATAAGAACTAGCAATTAGGACATAGGTCATTTCTAGACACGACATTTTATGGTCAGGTATCAGGTCACAGGTTGTATGAAACTGACCGATCTTCTTTATTGAGGAATATACTCGTATCTAAAGAGGGAAGTCACAGACAAATCCAAACGTAACATACGGTATAAGCCCCCTTTTTGCAAGCAGTTAGCATTAAGTTTTATTATACGTTTTGTGTAAGGTAAGGTTTTGATGGGCTGAAGCACCTCGATGCAATGCAATTTCGTTTGGTTAATGTTTGTTTTAAAAATCAATATGACCGCCATATTGCGGTCACATGCTTCAAGATGGCGGCTTACAATTTACTATTTTGATTGCGTTTTCTTATTTTGAAAAGTTTCTTCCAAATTATAACAAATAAAAACAAGCTTCCCTATGTTTAATTGTTGTTTGTATTAATCCATTATGTCCGGGTGGCATTGAGTTACAAACAGAAGAAAATCTACTTACAAATGCTACATACTGTTTTAATTTATTTCAGGTACGGCAGAGAGTATGCGGACCCGTATTTGGGGCACAGCATCGGTCCAGTAACAGGCTATGGGGTAAGATCTGATTTTAAATAAAAAATCTCTACAAATGCTCTTTCCTGCCATAACCCTAACGCCTCGATAACACATATTCCATCATCGGCCAAAGCATGCTCGGGCATCGTCGGCCGCATTCGGTTGTTCGAAACATTTGTATGTACGTAAAAGAATTAGAGCGTGCACACTACTAATCGGACGATGTTGGTAAAAGTAACTACCGACATCGTCCAGATTCTCGAGTCATCGGACATCGGCAGACGACGCACGATCATACTTCGGCCTATGACGAGGTATATTCGTACCGTAACATTATGAAACTCATTTTTTCATTGACATTTTTACAGACCGCAGTGTACAGAAGTGGTTACAACAGATTCGCGCCATATTAAGCCAATGGAACAATTTGAAAGATTTTACTCGAATATGAAAATACCTTCATCACCTTTACCCTAAACATGACAATGAACTCTCTTGAACGTACAAATGTAATTCTTAATTTAAGGATAAAAAGTAATGTTGCTAGCCAAATTTTGTATAGTAAAGCTTGGGTAGCGAATTAACACAATACTAACATTAATTCGGTGAGTCAAGTGTAGGTATGTAGGGAATCTTGCGCTCGCGCTGTGCGAGGCACTAGTGCACTGCCGCGCCATCTCGCGAGAAAACACGATACCAAAGTCAATCCATTTTTAACCGGAAAAATGTATTGCCATGAACTAATAATGTAATTTGTTGAGTACCAATGCTATACAAGTGCGAGCAGCTAAAGTGCTTTCATTAATTATTTGTTGTTAATGAGCATTCAAAACAAAATTATTAATAATAGCAATACGCAATACCGATACATTGGTGAGTATGGGGATCTACCTACATTTAAAATACGGTATAGTATTGTCTAAGTGTATGTACACAATGTTGACAATAGAGAAATATTTAATTTCCATGTAAGTATTGTACGGAGATATTTAGTGAGCTTTGCACTTGCATATCATAAATAAAATTGTAAATAATTAAATTCCAATAACATTACTCACAAAGATTAGGAGTTTGAATAGCGTGTTTGCTAGATAGACGTTATGGTCATTATCAAATACCTGTTGAGGTATGAATTTGTTCTTTTCAGTTTATTTATAAATCCTTTAGTGGTAAATTCTCTAAGATCCTCCAATATTACTCATAATTTAAAGTTATTGCCACTAGTATCTCATTAGTTACATGAATTTAAATATCTCTATTATGTAGTGCTTATGAAATAGCTCGCTAAGTGCTTAGAGTAGGTACGGATCTTCCACAGTGAGTCTGTTTCGAATTAACTAACTACTAACTTTTGTGGTGCGTTCTTTTATTCGGTGCCATGTTCGGTTGTTGATTTACAAATGCCTTTATTTTCCAAAAAGTTACCTTATATTCTTAACTCAAGGTAAATAGTAGTAAATACATAATTTTAGATGACGTTTTACCAATTTATATCGTTGGATTCGAGACATCCAAATGAACGGTATAAGGGGACTTATTGTCTAGTTCTGTTCTTGCATCGTTATTAAGACTTTTTTCCGCATAAAGTACGTTTAGTACTTACTTTTATTGTACCCAGAAGTGGTTACAAATATTTCCAAGCCCAAATATATGTGTAAGTATAAATCAGTACCTACTTTTAGTGTACAGTTCGCCTCTCTGTTACTCTTAGTATTGAATCGCAAAATATTCAGCCCCTATTTAGTAATAAAACGAATAAGTAAGTAATCGGTTGCTAGTTATTATAAAGTTTACTGAATTGTAGGTAACGCTTTAGCCGTAGTGTTTAAGAAAAGAAGGGAACTCCATGGAGTTCTTACATATCATTGAGATTTTCTCCTTGTAATTTGGTTTTAAGTAGATGATGATTACTACTATCTTATACGGTGTCAGTTTTCAGTGCTATTTTAACGTTTTATCCGAGGTTTACTACTTTATAATTTTACTGAACAAACATGCATACGGGTCCAACCCTTTAGTCGTCGTAAATTTTAGATCTAACATTTTCATTAGGATTGTAAAATAATTGTTATCTTACATAGTTGAATTCGCTCAAAGTTTATACCAAAGCACAAAAACCCATCGATTCGTACTTGTTCGGTGAATTCGCATGTCATTACCCCTCTCAATAGATTTCATAGTCTTTCATTCGGAAAAACTTAACAAATCTTTGGAGTCGCATAGATTACTCGTACTAATATTAATTATCTTATTTCATGTTATTAATAATAGACGCACGTATCTGAAAACATACCTTTGCCATTTAGTAGTATATGAAAATTACCTAAATGTACGTCATGTTATGATGTAGGTAGATCAGAGATAACAGTACAATCATGATACTTTTGAATACATGTGTGTATTATTAATGGCTCATTTATTCGAATATTCTTTATATTTTAACTTTTTATATCTAGCAGTAGATAGAAAAGCCAAATTTTATTCGCAAATTAAGGTAACATCTTGTCCCTAACTTAGCAGCAAGTCCATGACTATTATATTCGTTTATTTGACAGATTTTCTAGTCTTTTGCGCACAAATTAACTGTAGGGAAAGGTGCTTTTCTTAAAGGTTTCATGTGATACATGTTCGCGGACTTTAGTTCTCGTAGGTACACGCATACGTCTCATTTTACTCAATGTATGATTTGAATAGGTTATTTTTAAGCTTTGTGTCATATTTTCTGATTGATTTATCATAGACTCACCTAATCGTGCCACTGGCTTAATATTTTAGAATATAGTTATGAATACGTTATATTACGTAGGTAACTGTCTTGTTGCAGCTTCGAACAAATATTGTGCTTTACTTTTGAATACTCATGTGTGGATGCATTAATTTAGGAATCTTTAGTTTAGGGATAAGTAACCTAAATGCAACTTTTTGTATCTTTAGTACAGAAAAAAGTACATGTGATTTATTTGATCATTTTTAGTTATTATAAGCTAGTTTTCGATATGTAGCGGTACTTCGCAAGTATCTTTGAGACGTGTTTTAGGACGCATTTCGTTCAAAAAAATTTCTCTCGAACATAAAAAATAAACCACGTCACATTTACTTGTTTCTGAAACGAAACATAATTTTTGATTATGTTATTTTGATAGCTTTTATTATTAACTTGATTATCGATCACAAGAAATAATTAATTCTTAGTTTAAAAAGTACATTTTCATGATCTAAGCCAAATTGTTAAATTAATGGGAGAAAAATCGGAATTTAAATTACATATCTGACAAAATGGTTAGTGTGCTACAGGAATAAGATTTGAAAAATAAACATCAAGGACAATGTATGTATTATAAAGTATATTAATCATTAAATTAAGGATAATGTAAGTACCTATTTTTTAAAGCCATTTGTTTCTCCGTTTTTATATAATGTTAAATTTTCATACGTATTCTTCATGCTGTGCACAAATTATACAATCGACGGCTTCGTTAATTATGAATAAATATAGATCTTATAAAACATGTTGTTAAGTAGTGCATGAAGACATATCGGAGTTGTTAGCGGGTGTCGATGATCGCTAACGACGCCGGTAACCTATGCCTGCTGTTGTAATAGGGAGGGGGCCAGTGAGCCACCCTCTCTTTGTCGTGGCCCATTCGAGCTGCTCCAGTCGTTGTTTACAAAATTCTCTGAAGCATTAATTCATGTTTTGAAACTTTCATGAAAACTATTTAGTACTTTGACTAATGTAGTTTTCATAACAAGTCAATCTTGCTCTGTATGCGACGATTGAATCAGTCTTGAGTAAGCCACCATTTAGTGTTACTGGCGGCCTCACCGTCGGATGTTGTGCGTATAATTTGTACCCTCGGGTTGATGTTGTTGAAGTAGACAGTTAATAAGTATCACTTGTTCGTCAATTGCACTCGTCGGCGAAGTTCCGTTTGTTTAGTAGTCTCGAGTAGATTTATTGATCACGTTTTTACCTAAACCACGAACAACTAACTCTGACATTGAAATCGAAGCTGTACCTTTGGTCATTTCGACTAGTTACCAGAAGGTTTTTGTATGAATAATATTTTCAGTTAACGCCATGTACGTTCAATACAAAAGCCTGAAACAAACTTTGGACGCGGCTGTCTCACGCACTGAAACCATAAAATCGCGAAGCTCATCAAACATGCTAAGCCAAAAAAATTACTCATTTTCGAAATATTGTTATGCTTTAACCGTGCAAAGCTGCGACTGATAATCGTGTCCGATAGTAATGTTTCCAGCGAAATGATACGACTTCGATTTGATTGACATTGTTGCATTCTTAGCAGACGTAGCACGTACTGCTACCAACGACGATATTATAAAATGTAGTTTTTTTTTAAAGTAATCAGATTGATAACAGTTGGTTACTTGTACCTAAAACTAAAAGAAAGTCTCGTTATTTTTTTTTGTATGTCTTGGTTTGAAGTATGTGCTACAACTGCTTTTTTGCGTAATATTGTAGAAAGTAATCTGCGTTATGCAGGTATGCGGAAACACGCGTACGAATTACAACAGTATTTTAACTCCAAACATACTAGTACAAGTTCCGTCTTACCAGATGTCAATACTCATAAGACAGATCTTGCACTAAAACGTGCTCAATTCCCGTGTTTGTATATTATAAGAATGACGTTAAAATTAAATGTTTTTAAAATCAAATTAAATTACAATAGATTTGTTGCATCAATATTAATGTCTTCCGTTGGGCACATTTTTAAACTATGAGCACATTTTACCGATGCACGTAATCGAATAATTAATTGTGCCGGTTTTTTAATCTTAATTCGAATGTACGTACAAGCCAAGTGCACAGCGTGCCCACTAGATCGTTAACTGATTTGTGATAAAGTGATCAAATTACATAGAATTCGTGTTTTTTTTTATATTTTCGTGTGGCAATTTCCAAATGAATTGCAGTGCTGATTTAATGTAAATATATATTTTTCAATGAATATTGAATGAAGTAAATCATTTGAAGCCTTTGGCCTTGTGTACCTACTCATTTACGTTATCAATAAATCATAGTATGAAAATACTTCTTTTATTTATTACCTTGTACCACAATCAGAGCATTTTATAACTGACTAGTATCGTTAATTAAACAGCAGTGTAGTTTTGTGACTGCTGCTAGCCAATTAGGTACGCTAAAAACAAATTTGTAGCGCTTTGCTACTATTAAGTAGTTCCCAGTACCAAGTTCGTTGTGATTGGCTGTCAGTGATAATAATTATTTAGTGGCGATAAGATTGCAGGTCTATTTGATAATGAATCGTAGCAATCATTATTTTGTATGAAATAATTAAAACAATCGGAATTGTGAGATTATCTGGCAGGAGCGATAAGGGCTGCCTTTGCGCAGTTCGCGCAGTCTAGTCCGCAGCTGCGCGAACACTTCTCATCGTTGCATGCAGTGACGTTATGTTATCGCCATTTTTATGACGCTTTATTGATAAATCTGTAAAATAAATTAAAATGGTGCTTTGTCCACCATTCAAGTGGTCGGCTAAGGGTGGATTTAATCTGACCAATGCAGCAAGGCCTACAAGACCTGCGCGGCGTGAGACTATCGTAAGTAGATTCTGGATGGAGAATCCATTGTTATTTTTAGCTTGCATTAATTCAGTTTCTTATAGCTCTAATAAAAACAGTCTCGTTCCGGTCAAGTTTCATTCATTACAGTGTGCATAGAATTCATAGTGTTAACAAATAGGTAAATATGTACCTATTGTGTGTTTTGAGAGAGGGACATGTCCCAATTCCATTGTCCACCTAGATGTGGAGTACGTACAGGCAGCAATAAAATTTGACTTACAATTGAAATTGAATTTGCTTCTGTAACTGAAATTTCTTGTTAACTTATAATGACGATGATTTGCTTCAATTTATCATCATTTAGGTATTTATACAGGTGGGGCAAAATTTTACCTCATTGAAGCAGCTACCTTTTTTTTGAAGATTATTAGAAGGGTTTGTTCTGAGGAAACTGTAGGTCTATATTGAAGAAAAAAATTATTACATTTTCAGAATTTTGAATAAATGTACAGTCAGCCTAGAAAATGACATTTGTCAAAAAAAAACAAGTTTGTCTCAATCGACTTTATTTCCCAACAGGAACACTTTTCCCAAAGTAACTTACGCCATTCGTCACAACATTGAGTCTATTTATGCAATTCGACGCAAAGTGGTATTATCATTCTACCAACACCTTATTTATAAAAGATCAATTTGAAATAAGAACAGTATTTCCCGGCAAATGTTCGAATTGCATACATAGACTCAATGTTGTGGCGAATGGCGTTTCATAGAAATTGTATGGTTTTTTTTCTCGAAAACGTAACATTTTATTTTGGGAAAAGTGTTCCTGTTGGGAAATGAGACGATTGAGACTAACTTGTTTTTTTTTTACGTATGACATTGTCTAGGCTTGTACATTTTTTAAAAATTCTGAAAAGACACTTGTTTGTTCCTTCAAAATAAACCTATAGTTTCCTCAGAACAGAAACTTCAAACTACAAAAGAAATGGTGGCTGCCCTCAATGAGGTAAAATTTTGCCACACCTGTATAATAGATTTAGGTACCTTTTATATAAGTTAGGTTTTGTTCTTAAGAAACTACACAAGTGTTCGAATAGCATGCACGGACTGTTGACTGTGTTGTGGGGAATGGATGGCGCTTATAAATTGTGTGAAAAACTCTCTTCTTAATTTTTGCAAAATCTTACGATTTTATTTCTACCCTAATTTTCAGAAATATAAATTAATGTCACATCAAATATTATCATATCTAATATGTAATTGCCAAATGTTATTTTCTACGCTGACAAAATTTTTTTTAAATCTGAAAATGCTGTTGTTATTTTTTTTAAATAAACTTAGTTTCCTTAGAAAAAACCTTTAACTACAAAATAAAATGCCTTAAAAGTTTGTGCCACTCTGTATACCTAACTTAATTTTCTTCCTTTGAATTTCTTAGTTGATTGATGATTTGTTGTTGCTGGCTGTACGGGTAGGTTTTGACATTATAATTTATAACGTAGAATAAGTAGCTAGGTAACATATTAATTTAAAAAAAATGGCTGAAAAAAGACCGAATTGGAACGGCTGAAGCCTGTCGAATAAGGTTTTTATTCAAATAGTGTTTTCATAGCATCATCATCATCAACAACCTATAGAAGTCCACTGCTGAAACATAGGTGTCCCCCAAGGAATTCCACGACGAACGGTCTTGAGCCCTCTCCATCCACCGATTACCTGCAATCTTGACGATGTCGTCGGTCCATCTGGTGCGGGGTCTCCATACACTTCGTCTTCCAGATCGCGGTCGCCATTCGAGAACCTTTATTCCCCAACGGTTATCGGTTCTACGGGCTATATGGCCTGCCCACTGCCACTTCAACTTACTAATTCTGAGAGCTATGCCAGTTACGCTGGTTCTCATAAGGATTTCTTCAATTCAAATTCTATCACGCAGAGAGACTGCGAGCTTAGTTCTTTCCATAGCCCGTTGTGCGACTTTGAGCTTGTGCATTAGGCCAATAGTTAGCGACCAAGTTTTAGTACCATAAGTCATCACTGGCAACACGCACTGATTGAAGACTTTTGTCTTGAGGCTTTGTGGTATCTATGATGAAAAGATATGCCGTAATTTCCCGAACGCTGCCCATCCGAGTTGGATTCGTCGGTTGACCTCTTTGTCGAAGTTGGACCTACCAGTTGAATTGTCTGACCAAGATAGACATAGTGGTCAACAGCTTCGACGATATCGTTCCCAACATAGACTGGTTTAGGCACGACATAGGCATTTGACATGATCTGCGTCTTACACATGTTAACTTAGAGACCCACTTGTTGGGAAACGTTATTGAGGTCTCTGAGCATTGTTCCAAGGTCATCCAGTGATTCTACCATGATAACTATATCGTCGGCAAATCGAGGGTCCGTGATGTATGTGCCGTTGATATTGATGCCTTGTCCGTCCCAGTGCAAAAGCTTTAATAATAGAATTTAAATCATATACATATTTGACGGCGTCTGTGGTGCAGCGGGCGTAGGTCCGCCTGAGACACAGAAGGTTGCGAGTTCGATTCCCGCCGCGAGACAAATGTTTGCATTATTTGCAGATATTTGTCTCAGGTCTGGGTGTTTTCTATGTATAATATGTATGTATTTACAATCTGGTGTCGGATTTTTTAGGCCACCCGAAGGCCTCAGACATGGCTTAACGACTGAAAAAGCCGGGGCATCTTAGTAACATCTTAACGTGCACAACTATAAAACCATCACACATCCAAGTAGTGACCGAGCGAAAGCGAAGCAGCGAAGCTGTTGCTTATCCAAGGTGATCTGCTCTGCACGCATCGAGCGCTATACCTACCGAGTGTAAATTTTAATTCGTAATTAATAATTCATGTATTTGTTCGTAAACACAGTTAGTTTAAACAAATTCAGATGGTAAACAGGTAAATATGGATTTCTGTGCTTCTAAAGGCACATAAAGAGGACTAGGAGTAATAGAATACCTACATTTTAAATTATAAATTAAATGTCAATCTACATTAGATTTAAAAAAAAATCAAGGTTCTTATCATCCAAAAATTCTCGAATACTGTAATAGGCTTTTTCTACAAGCATTTTTTAGTCTTGAACACAGTCAGACTAGAAACATTTAATAAAGCCTGAGGAAGTTCCATAAATATATTTTTTATAATATTGTTTATTGACTTAATAACTAGAACGGCTTGCGCCAATTACTGTAATTATAAAAATTTTGTTGAGTTTACATCTATACATCTCTACATAGTCAAAATTCAATAAAATACAAATTCAATGGGTAGTCAAATAATCAATCAATATCTTACTTACACACACTATCAATAAACATACACACTTGTCAGAATTAAATTAGTAGATATTTAGTACATAGTCAATAATAATAATAATGTCAGTAATTATAAATTCCAATACTTAATAGTCAAATCACATGTCGAACAAAAAAAAAAATCCTACACACACTTCTCACAAAAGTTCAGGCAGTCAGTCAAAATCACCTTCCATCCGTTCGCAAATACATCAGAGTCAGGGCTTGCGTCCAGGAGGGATATATAATATAATTTCTTTAGTAGGTAGGTATGACTACCACCCATTTGCCACTCATAGGCTACCTACATCAGAACCAATTCACCTAAAGTAGGTACCTTTTAGTTTATCAAAGGCAGATTTAATTGTGATAAAAAGTTTAAATCACAGCAATGATAATAAGCAACGTCCACATAAACCGATTACTAGAGGTACCTACTTATTTGAATGTATTCCTTCTGCTTCTAGGTAGGTAATTGTGTGTAGTAGATAACCTATCAACAGCTCACATATACTACCTACTCACTAAACTACTCACGATGCCTGTTGAAAGGCTTCCGTGCCCTCAAGAAAAAAATGGAACCCATAAAGGACCATTTTGTTGTCCGTTTGTGTCAGCATTATTTTTCTTTGGAACGACCAAACGTATCAAGTTGTTTATACCAAATATTTAGGTCAGTCAGAGGAGCTGAATTTAAAATATCCACACCACACCACACCACACCAGCCTATATCAGTCTGTCTATATCAGCCTATATCACTGCTGGACATAGGCCTCCCCTTATAAAGGGGGATATGCCCATAATCCCCACGCTGGGCATGCGGGTTGGGGATCGCAGGGCACAGCTTCTCGCACCACCGACGCTGCTGCCCGTCGGTGGCCAGGTGATCAGCCGGCCGCCAGAGCCCCGTTCGTTGTTTAGCAGGGTGCACCACGGGCAGGTGAGGTTGGCTTGGGTTCTGAAGTTTGAAGAGGTTGGAACCCCATACACCCCAATTTAAAATATAAATATCAATAAATTTTTGTATCGAAATGGCAAAATTTTGAAACAATGGGAGCCTTTCTGCCCCAAATAAAGGGAAAAATGTAGAATTGACAAATTTCTACATTTTTTACCCCTAAAACAGATGGTGAAGTTTGGCTGAAACTCGGAAAGGGATTTCGCGGTTTTAAAATTTACAGATTGGTGATCGGTTTTTGCGTTACATTATAGCAGTCTTATTATTATCTCTAAATATGCTTAAAAAAAGCGTCTTTTTTATAATTTTTCAACATTATGGACAAGCAACGCCGTATATTAAAAATAGGCTAAAACTTATAAACTATAAAACTTTTAACATAGCTCTAGTATCTAGGTCCTGGATCCTATTCATCCAATGCTGGTCATCATCAGACTCTGGCTATAAACTCCAGTCCGACGGTCATAGAAAGTAAAAATTTGAAAAATACCTTACTAAGAGGATAAGTGAAAAATTTGAGTACCTATTAGGTAGGTACTACCTAAACGAAATGTAAAAAACACGAGCAGAACAAGAAATATCTGAAGATATCCATAATAGGGAAAATATCGTGAAGATGTTTGTTTGTAGAACAAAAACTTTTTTCTAGCGCGGCATATTAACGTAGCACCAAATCACAGCATCAAATTAATAAGCTTTAGATATAATATCTCCGAAAATATGAAATTAAAACAAATTATACTTTTAATTTAACTAGTTAGTATGATCTTCCAGCAAGTAGGTACAAGTAGGTATAAAAATTGATTGTTCAAGTAGTAATTATACTTTCGAGTAGTAGAGTTTAGGAAGAGCCAACTTTGGATTGTAAATCTATCGAGGGAAGTTTAACCAAGTGTTTCTCTTTAATTTGACTCTATGAGATCCTGAATCTTAGTCATACCTACATTTTGTGACCATGGAGAGACAACATCGGAAAATCTGTAAAAAATCCAATCAGCTTCTTAAACAAAAACTTAATAATTCTAGAAATACCTACATAGATATCCTGTATCCTGTTCATTCTATACGGTCATAATATAAATAAGAAACTTTCAATTAATTCCTTCAAATGTAGAAAACTGGTACGAAAGCCACAGGGCGTGAGTTTCATTATCACTTGACATTTTATTTTAAATTGCTTTACAACTTTTAGATATTTCCTAAAAATGAAGAAACTATACTACCCATCGAAGAAACTCAACAAACCAATGGGTATGTTCCTGCCGAAAAGCTACGGGACAGCTTGGCAGTGCCAATGGAAACAGAGAAGATAAGCTATAATGGAAGTACTAGCAGCACTAACAGGGATTCTGAGGACTATAACTCCTCTGCCAGGACTAGCGGTGGTGATGTCTTATTCGATGATCGCAAGAGCAGCGCCGGTCGAAAGACAATATCGGAGATAGTGCGGGTCAACCCAGACAAACGAACTAGGAGGAAACGAGGCATCATAGCACCTCATGCACCTTTCGACACAATACGCTCACCTGTTGATCTGCACTATGAAAAGTTCGATAAAGATGAGGGGTAAGTCAAGAACAATCAAAAAACCATTTTTGTAACAAGGATTTTGTGTTTGATTATGAATAAGTACATAGAAATACCTACGTAATACCACAGGTAATACTATGAAATTAACGAACCCATGTTATAGGGTGATAAAAGCATCTTCGTATAGGTTCCTACCAAGCAATACAATACTTACTGAAATAGGTACATAAACCCTAAGTACAGCCTAATTAGTGGTCAGCGACAATCCAGCTTTATATTTTACTATTATTCTTATAGATCAACTGAACAAATACAAAAGGCAGTAATGGCTAACGATTTCCTAAGAAACCTTATGGACGATGAGAGATTACAAGCTGTCGTAGAAGCGATGAGTTCCCAGACTTTTCCTGCGGGAAGTCTCATCATTCGAGAGGGGGAAAGTGGCAGCCATCTATTTGTATCTGCCTACGGACAGTTCGAGGTGCTGAAAGGCGGGCAGGTGGTGAAGACTTTTGGCCCAGGAGAAGCGTTTGGCGAACTGGCTATTCTGTACAAAGCGAAACGTTTTGCTTCTATTCGATGTAAGTTTGATGATAAACAAATAAAACATTATCTGAGGCAGTATCGTTCATACCAGGTAAAATAATATAGTCTGATAAAAAATCGATTCGACACATTCTTTGCAAATGATGTAGGTATGTAACCACCTTGATCATACTTATACCTCTACAGTCCATATGCACTGACAAACTAACGGTTATTTATTCTGCTGTTTAGGTAGCTTTTTAACTAATATTTTCATTTACTTATTATTTATCATTTTAACAGTCTAATTTATGTCGGTGCACACGAACCTAAGTAGTATTAAGTTTAAATGCTCTTAAAATAATAAGTATAATTATTTTGAACCAGGTATAACAGAATCCAGAGTATGGACCTTAGAACGAAGAGTTTTCCAAAAGATAATGGTGAGGAGCGGCAGGCAGGAGCAGGAAGATAACATGAGATTCTTGGAGTCAGTGCCTCTTCTCCAGGGCATCGATAAAATAGAACTAGCACACATCTCCGATTTCTTAAAGAGGGTCAGTACTTTACTACAATCGTCACAACGGATCTTCATCCCTCTGAAGTTAAGCTTAGCAGACGATTCTACCAACTAATAATACAATCCGACCAAAAAATAGGAACTACATATGTATTTACTTGCAGCCTAGTCTTACACTATTTAGGAAATCGACGAACTAAGACTAAAAAAACCGGCGAATCCCGTTGCAGGACGAATGCTTGTATGATCATAGAATAGACCTAGGTCTTTCGGTAAACCTTGCATGCGATGTAGGTAATATGACTAAGGATCTGTATTGTAATAATTATGCTATCGGAAAGCACTTCATATTAATCTGAAAGGGAAATTACCTGCTTGTTAGAATATCAAAGGCAATCGTCCCTTTGTAGATTAACTAGGTACTCTCTCAAGTATAATATAAGGATTATTAAATGGACGTACCCAATACCTATACCCACTTACATTAGAAAGTAGATATCATAGTTGTGTATGCCACTGCATCCACTTTCTCATAACTGGTATTTTAATATGTTCAAAGGAATTCTTCTCAGCTGGAACACCGGTGGTACGGCAAGGAGACAAGGGGGATAAGTTTTACATTATCCGCGGTGGTACAGTCTTGGTCACCAAACGCGACGGTGATGGCGTCGAGAGGAGAGTGGGGGTGCTTAAAAGAGGAGATTTCTTCGGTGAACAGGCTCTATTACATGAGGATAGAAGGCTTGCTACTTGCATTGCACAGGCCCCAGGCGTGGAATGTCTTACTCTAGAGCGTGGGTAAGTGCGATTTGGTCAAATAAATTAATTATTTTGAATTAACCCTTATTATATTCCAAATAATATTATTTAAAAAAAAACTACTCTACCTACTCGAATCAAACCCAGTAATTTTCCAAAACAACGCAAAACTACTAAATAAAGATAATTTTAGTTAACTTCTCATTTTAGGCCTTTCACGGATCTTCTTGGAAATATAGAAGAATTAAGAAAAATTGTCCATCGAGTGCCTAGACCGTCACAACCGAAGAAGAATTCTCAAGTTAGAAGTGGTTAGTTTTTCACTGCTGGCACTAATTACGGGATATGCAAAGTGAATAATGTATAATGCTTAATTATTCCTTTTCAGAATTTGAATACGTGGAGCTAAAAGACCTAGAGATTGTGGGCACCTTGGGAGTGGGTGGATTCGGTCGCGTAGAGCTGGTACAGTACAAGCCCAACCCGTCTCTCACGTTCGCACTGAAATGCCTCAAAAAGATTGACATGGTGCAGCAGCAACAGCAAGAACACGCATACAATGAAAAACACATCATGATGGCGTGCGATAGTCCGTTTATAAGCAAGTATGTTCTAAACAAAAGAAAAATATCAATAGGTCCAGGAGAACAAGCACACGCCACACACCACCAGCCTATATCGGTCACCTCTCCCCAAATAAGAAGGGTGATATGCCGATTATCACCACGCTAGCCTGCGGGTTGAGGATCGCAGAGCACAGCTTCTCGTACCACCGACGCTGCTACCCGTCAGCGGCCAGGGGTAGTAGTTGTGCCGATTTTAGGTTACGCTATGCCGCAATCAGCCGGCCGCTGGAGCAGGATGCACCACGGGCAGGTGAGGTTGGCTGGGGTTCCGAAAATGGAGGTTAGTACCACTTACAGCCCTTGTGAACCAGTCCGTCCCAGAAAGCTATAACTCAAAATTACCAACCTAGTTTACACTGCGCTTCCCGTTTCAGATTGTACCAAACATTCAAAGACAATAAATACATCTACTTCCTTATGGAGCCAGTGCTCGGTGGCGACGTGTGGACCATTCTGCAGAAACAGCGGTTCTTCCCGGAGAACGTTGCAAGGTTTATGTCCGCATGCGTGGTAGAAGCATTTCAGTTTCTACACTCCAAAGACATTATCTACAGAGATTTAAAACCTGAAAACTTGATGCTCGACAAATCGGGTTACGTTAAACTGGTATGTCATGTCATATCATACTCGTACATTTTAAGTCGTCGAAACATTGACACGAACGGAATAAACTTATACAAAAAAAAATATTTTTTAAGGTGGACTTTGGATTTGCGAAAAGAATATCACCGAACAGCAAAACATGGACGTTTGCCGGTACTCCCGAATATGTCTCGCCAGAGATTGTGCTAAACAAGGTTTGTTCATAAAGATAATTCGTTTTGATGTTTGCTAAATTCATTTTCATTGAAGTAATTGTCTCAATTAAACAGGGCCATGATCGAGCTGTCGACTGTTGGGCACTAGGCGTGCTTATCCACGAATTGCTTGTTGGGAAACCCCCATTCCGAGCAACTGGAGGTGATCATATGAAAACATACACACTCATTTTGAAAGGAATTGATGCCGTAGCTTTCCACCCAACAAAGGTTCCCAAGTCTGCGCAGATGCTCATACGCAAACTTTGTAGAGCAGTTCCTGCTGAACGACTCGGATATCTCAAAAATGGTATTCTGGACATCAAAATCCATAAGTAAGTAGAACATTAAAACGAATTCATAAAACCTATTTCATATACGGGAAATGACGACTTAAAGTATGCTAATTCGCAGGATCTAGTGATTCATACTTTTCTATCTAACTATACCATCTGTAACCATGTACCTAACGCTTACCTGGATTCACAAACAATAAATGAAATATGAAATTGAAAAAATGATAACGTTGCTCGTAACGTTTTGATTAATTTATGGGAGACCGATTTTGGTACACCTATTTACGTAGGTACCTATTAGTTCGAATACTTTTACAATCACTTTATTTAGTATCGCTTCGATCTAAGATTTGCTACTATCGCTTAAGAAGTGCAATTGATATTTTTTTTACCCTTGATTTTCAATTATGTAATTCTGTAATTATTTATTGTACACGGAAATAATACAAACAAAGAGTATGACAAAAAAATGTACAGAGGCGAGCTTAACTTGGGTTTCGAAGATTCGAACCCCTTAAACTCCACATCCCCTCCACCCCTTACATGTGCAGTTCAAAGTGGTAGAAAAATTGTTATGGAAATGGTTATGCCCTCAGGTGGTTCCTAGGCTTCGATTGGGATGGACTACGTGAAAGGAGGCTGAAAGCTCCCCTCGTGCAACCGGTGGCCAGCGACCTAGATCTCTCCAACTTCGAAAAATATCCTAAGGATAAACTGCCGCCTGATGAAACCTCAGGTTGGGATTTGGACTTTTAAAATGTACAATTGCAAAAGTCTGTCTTCTTAAACAAATCCAGTGATGTTGTATTAAGACAAAGCTTTATCATTTAACTTTGTATAAGCTTTTTTAAAATCTTGGCTTTTTGTTCTTTATGTTAACAATCATTAGGTATGTAGGTATATAAATTCTTGTATTTTCGTATAAGTACCTACCTAAATAAAATTTAGACCAATTAAATGTTTCTAAACGATATTTGTTAGATTTTATGGATGGTTTGAGAGATGCCCTAGCCTAGCTATGATTCATGCATGCGATATCGTGCTAAATACCGTTGGAATGAAGGTTAGTGGGGAGAAGAACCGGTGCGCAACAAGTGCAAGCCGTTCGTTAGGGTCAAATAACAACCTTATTTGACGTGGACGAAGCGGGAATTAATGGGTTTTAAAATTTACCTCTATAACAAAATCCCCAAATTCTGCTTAATGGTCGGTTAGGCAGACGAAGTGGGAATTAATGGGTTTTCAAAATAACTTTACTAGCTTGCGGCTCCGCTCAATACCTGGATATAACATAGCCATGTACTTCACAACCAAACTGCTAAGCAGAATTTGAGGAATTTTTATGTAATTGGATATTTCCTATTACATAAAACTTCCCCAAATCATTTTTATGTAATAGGATATTTCCTATTACATAAAAATTCCTCAAATTCAGCTTAGCGGTTTGGTTGTGAAGGAATTACAATATCACCAAATTTGTTTCACCACGTTTTACCTACATTTATCCCTAATTCAATAAAGGCGAAAGTTTTTAGAAATTAAATAAATAATAAATAAATAAACCGTACAAACCAACTAAGTTACCAAGTCATGAAGACTAAAAATTAATAGAACAATAATTATAATGTATCCCTCTTACGGTAGGAGAGTCATCCAAATGGAATGAGAAGTGATAGATTACCTTGCCTTGCGTGTAATGAGACTTCCGGAAACCGTGACTCCTCAAACAGGTTGGGATTCCCAATAAGAAAACCCAAATTTTCATCTAGCTTTTGTATCGTGCCATCTCGCTGTATATCGTTACGGTGTAGGGTTGCTTCAGCATAGTCGTAACCAAGTAGTAAACGACCTCGCCTGTGACGCAGAAGGTTGCGAGTTTTATTCCCGCAGCGAGACGAATGTTTACTCACAAATGTTTGCAGATCATACAAATGTTTTGTATGATATATTTTTTATTAATTATGGGCCTATATATGTTCTTGACCTCGAGGTATGCGAGGGCAAGGCTGATGTCGACGATCGATGGGCCAATTACCAGACGCCTACCTTGTTGTGTATTGTTTTCTAAATTATAACCACTAGTGGGAGAGACGGAGAGATCGAAACACGGGTTCACTAAGCACGGGTTTTTTGTGTACTTCTTGTAAGGAAACCATAACTAAATCTTAGTCTTTCCATTATGGAAAAATATTACTATCAAGTATCTACAGCACAATATTTGACGACCTCTGTGGTGGAGTGGGCGAAGGCCTGAGACGCAGAAGGTGGCGGCTTCAATTCCCGCTGCGAGACAAATGTTTGTATGATTTGCAAATATTTGTCTCGGCTCTGAGTATTTTCTATGTATGCATTTACAAGTAAAGTATATAAGTAGTATATTTGCTAGATTACGCTGTGTGATTAAATGTAAATCCATTGGCTTTATGAAATGTTTAAAAGTTAAAATAAAAGTAAATAAATAATAAAAAAAAAAGTTAAATGTTTAAGTTAAGGTAAAGTTGTTAAACTTGAGAGCTGTGTGATTTTGTTTGATAAATAAAAAAATATAATGTTCAGCATTATTTATATTATTAGTTAAATATCTGTACAACCTAACAAAAACTTCCATGCGACTGCATCGAGAAAACCTTGGTAATATACATGAAAGCGCACTAGAAAACAACCTGTCCAACACTTTCGTTGAACTAGTGAAACTGCGACCGTCGCATGTCGACCACCGCATCATCGTTCCTACTTATTTATGTGTGTGGAGGGTTACGTGTGGATGTAGGTAGGTAGTACAGAATAATACACTACTACCATACCTAGGTCTGTTTGTAGTCAGGTAATACCATGCAGTATAGCCGGCGAATAGCTGTCATCGCGAGACGGGTGGTTGCTGGGCTTGGTGCTGAGACTTCTACCTAGATACACCCGATTGAGCCTGACTCCAAGCCAGCCCACTGCTAGCCACTAAATACAGAGCCAAGCCAGTCTCAAGGGAACTTGCAAACGCAACACTCGCGTGTCGCGTCGCGTCGCGTCTCTAACCGCGCTATGCCCATACAATCACGATCTACGAATAAAAACACCATCACAAATTCACAATACCATAAACCTAGCCCAATCAATATGCACCGCGGACAATAAATGAAAAAATATGTGAACGAATAATGTTTTCGTGCGAGTTTATGGGAATGTAAAATTTTCGCAGTTTATTTCAGGTGAGTTTGTTTGTTGTGAGAATGAAGTGGAATGACGCCAATGCAGATTATTTTCAAAATAAACTTCAATAGTTGAAGCAGTGCTTTAACATTTTGGAAAAAAGACCGAAATATGTCCTTGTAAATAATATAAGTGTGAGCACTTGACGACACAGTTTTATATGACGCGAGTAGAATGTACAAATTTAAATAAAATAGGCAGGTCATTTACCTACCTGCTTATGGTAAGTAATTCATGGTTACAGATATAATTACGCGTTGATGACCAATCACCGCTGTATACCTGCACCTAAGGTTTTCAGCTGCTTCCATATTTGCAAGTAAACAATAATTTAAGTTACATAAGTCACACATTATTTGTGGTCCAAGGTCACAACCAGTTTTAAGTGCTTTAAGTTTATATTATTAGAATAGTAAATCATTACCAGTTTTCATTTTCATTTTTGCGGACGTAACGTTAGAAACATATCCAATGTGCAGTTAAAATGAGGTGGGGAGTTTGGTGATCAATCAAGTGCAACGGATGGTGTCAGAGAGCGGCGACCGCGACGCATCATGGAAGCAATCTGCCCTCATGGAGAGCCTGAGTGCCAGATGCAGGCCCTGGCAGCGGCTCTGCACTCGCTGCACCTGTACTGTGCCACCATTACAGCTGCACTTATGTGCTGCTGTACCCTGAAGAAGGGACACAGGTGGGCTCAATAACGAACGATAAAATATCTTACTTATACACTATTTTTAAGTCTCGGGAGCAAAATATATGTAGTAAAAAAGTATTTCGATTAAAATTAATTAACAAGCATATGATAACACTAACGATCTCCAGCATGAACTGCTGAAATGAACTTACCTAAAGTGCTTTATTGACTTGTCGTCAACTGTATTCATGTTAAATTTGAAACGCAATATTTTGATTCTTGTATGTGCAAATAAATAATGACTGAATGGTTTGCTCGTCAACCTTAATTAATTAATTGGCTCGCACTTATGTAGTTGTTTCAATTAAACGGTAGTTTCATCCTGTTAGATATAGTACACTTGTCGCTATAGTCGAACAAAATAAATTTATAGAAGATTGAACCATGGGTAGTCATTCAGTAGTTTGTTATTTATAGCATTCTTTTTCATGATATTACCTATGAGCAGTTGTGTCATGCGTGAGACGCTCAAATTATACCGTAAGCCGTGAGTGGATTGATTAATTAATGATTCCATCTATGATTCGATTGTTTAAAATGGGTTTTCCCAACAGACGGATAAAACGATGGCGCTGTCAAAACTTTCGAGGAATTACAAGTCTGATACTGGGATCGGTGTGGTGCTGTGGAGCAGCAATGGGATTACTGCGACCAGCTGACACAGCCCGGCTAATCGCTTCACTAATGGCCCCTCTAGCCTGGCTCGCAGCCGCCGTGTTCCACGTAGCTCTATGGAATCGGCACACTACTGCACCCATCCTATACCTGGCCATATATTGGCTGCTGTCTGCTTGTGTCTCGGGTGCCATACTCTATCAACATATCGCAACAGTTTCTGTACTTACGCCGAATCACATGCAAATATACATTCAAGGACTTTCCATGTTACTGTCGGCATTGTTATCTGCGGTGGACTGCATTTGTTTTTACGACGAGGTATGGTTTGACTTATTTTATTGTTTGGAACTAAGTTGACCGTGGTGGATGGCATAAACTTCAGGAGGCCTATATCCTGCAGTGGATAAAGTCGTGCTGTGGATGATGATGATGATATTGGAACACAATGAAAACATATTGATTCATCGTGTTTCAACTTTATGCTATGCTTGTGAGAGTAGATTAGGTAAAAAAAATCTCTAATATACGAATCTAATATAAGATAAAACACTAGACAACGGATAATCTTAATCGATTAAGTATATCATTCACGCCGCATCGGATGAAAGGGTCCTATGAATCTACTTTTTTACGGGTACTACACAAAACCGCAGGCAGAAGCTAATATAAAATACCCGTCAACGATAAGGTACTACTTACTAGATATAAACTGTCTTAGCTGTTTAGCAAAATCATTAACAATCATGGGAGTGTTCTATAAAACATGTAGGTGCATGTTTTACTGTATGTGTACTAGGAATTTCTAGCCGAGTCCGTACGTCAGTTTCCGTTCAGTAAAGTGGGTATTTACAAGTATCTATAGGCACGTTAGGCCGATAAGCGCTTTAGTCTCATTATTTGTTGCACAATCCTCTTGTGCGATTAAAAACTGCTTACGTGCTAGCTAAAAGATACGCTGACATATCCGTTGCGTTGTTAGTACAGTATAATTCAAAGGACGAAGAGGATTGGAATTATGGGGATAAGATAGGATTGGATGAATGGGTAAACTATGCGGTTATATTTTCTTACAATTATGTAAACCATCCCATTTAACGTAGGTACCCAAGTTAAGTAGGTTACACCAATTATAATGCTGTAATGGTAAAATATATCAACCTTGTTGTATTTATATAACAATGAAAAAATAAGATTAATAGGAAATTAATCCTAAATTATGGAAAATGTATAAAAATATATTCTTCATGATGAATGGAGACTCCAACATGCTTGCATGTGATATGTCCCAACCAATTATATGCCGATCGGCGGGCATGCATAAATAATATTATGCTTCGAGAAACGACGATAGCCGAGTTCCACTTTCTAAAAGTATTTGCATAATATTACCTACTGTTTGAAATTATGAATGATTGCCTGTTCATTTAAAATAATATTTTGGAAGGACCTATGTTATGAGAAGTTTTAAAAGATTTTGACTCATAGTGTGTATGCATGAGTCAGACAGACTTTCGACGCCACAAAACACCCGAACCGTCTCGAGTTCTTACTCTCGTGGACGTCTGGCGCCGCTCTATGGCATTTCCCATAACATACAATATTAACATGACTTAATGGGTCCTTTGCACCACAGTGATGCTATATGTAGTGATATCTGTCGTGATTTGTCACTTAGGTTCATCGGTTATACTAAAAAGGTACGTAAATACTTATTTATGCAATTGAAGTGTAATGAATTAATTTACAGATCATTAAAAGCTATGATAATAGTCGGAAATCTCCGGCCGATTCTAAGAACGTAGCATACAAACACAATGATGTTCATTTCTATTCAAAAATATCTTATTTTTGGCTGAATCCATTATTGTACAAGGGCTATGAAGAACCTTTGGAAGAAAATGACTTTGGTGAAATACCTGAAAACGAACGATCTAAAAAGGACTACGATAAATTTTCGAGGATATATTCCAAGCAGGTAAAGGTATTTTTACAGCTGAAATTGCTAAATTAAAGTAAATAATCAAGTCTTTATATTTATATAAAGTATGTGTTTCAGGATACGAAAACAAACAAAGACGAGCCGAATATATGGCAATGCTATTTTAGAAAGGTTTGGCCTAATTTTTACATCGCTGGTATACTGAAACTGTGTGGCGATTTGATTGGTATGGTGCCCGCGCTAGGCCTAGCTGTGATTATTAAGTACAAAGATGACCATGTTACTATTTACGACCCAAGTAAACATGTCACCATCGAAGAATTTTTGAACAATGGTTACGTCATGCTACTCATTGTTACATTGGCACTGATCAGTCAAGCTTTTCTATCTCAGAACTCAACGCATCTGGTCACGGTTGAAGGAATGAGATTAAAGACAGCGTTGCAAGTAAGTATAATTTTTAATAGTCTTAATACGCATTGTTTTTGTTTATATTATTGTTTTATAATTAATTAACTAGTAACAGTTGCTCTATTTATTGACAGGCCGTGGTTTACAACAAATGTATGCGGCTGGCGCCTTGGTCCTCAACGGATACAAACTTAGAGGAGGATACGCCCCTTTTACATAATCATGAAGACTCTGCCACTACCCGGTCTGGTCTTTTAACAAATCTAGTTTCCCAGGACACCTATAATATCATGTCGTGTGTTTGGATATGCCATTATATTTGGGCTATACCATTAAAGGTACAACCTTTATCTAAAGACAGCTTAAAAGTTTACTTTTACACGTTAACATAAGTAAAGACATTGCTTGATTTTGTTGTAGGTTGCTGTTATCTTGTACTTATTGTACAGAAAATTAGGAAAAAGTGCAATCATAGGAACAGCTGTAAGCGTGTTTATCATTACACCTTTACAATTTTACATTGGAAAGAAACTATCCGATAATTCCAAGGAAGTATCGAAATGCACTGATCACAGGATATCTAAAATGACAGAAATATTACAAGGCATTAATGTTATCAAACTTTATGTATGGGAAGACTTGTTCAAAGAAAAGATATTAAATCTCAGAGAAGTAGAACTGAAACTTCTGAACAAAGATTCAGTATACTGGAGCTTCCTAAGTAAGTTTCTGATGTGCGTACTATTTAATTGATGTTAAGGACATTTAACAGTGTATTTTCAATGTTTCAGCGTTCACAACACAAGTATCGACTATCTTGATAACAGTGATCACGTTCTCCACATATTACTTTTTAGATAGTGGCCCCTGTTTGACTGCAGTCAATATTTTTACTGGCTTGGCATTTTTTAACCAGTTGACAGTGCCTTTGCTTATTCTCCCGGTAACAGTGCTCATGGTGATCCAAGCTGTGGTAAGGAGAAACGAGAAATACCAAGACTATTTGGCATGCACTGTTTGTTTTTTGATATATCACTACCAGAAAATAAAAGTAATAATAAAAAATTTCAGGTTAGCACAAGAAGAATAAGAGACTTTATAGAACTTCCTGAAGCGAATAACTTAACCGCTGCAGGAAATGATGACGATTATAAAAAAATGGACAAATTCAACGACACTTTCGTTGACAGTTGTCCCGTTGAAGATGTGAACTTTTGGGATAATGATGAAGAAAAAGAGACAGGAGACACAGAAAATGATGTAAATTTTTCGGATGACGAATCATCGGATGTGATTCCAAAATCAGATATCATAGTAAAATTTAGAAACGCAGCATTTACATGGGGAATGAAAGATGACATTTTATTAGAGATCGAGGATTTAGAAATTCCAGCAGGTTATTAAAAATATTTTTTGATATACCTACTATTCTTATCATTCCCTACTGGCATATTATAATGTACCTACAATTTTTTTGTTTTTATTTCAGGTAAGCTTATAATGGTTGTCGGAGGAACGGGATCGGGAAAATCGTCATTTCTATCTGCGATTTTAGGAGAAATGTTTTTGGACCGAGGAGATGTTAGTTTTAATGGGTAAGATATAACTTCATAAGTTGCTAATACCATGTTTTCATTGATCTTGTTTTCTTTATTTAACCTCATTTTTTTGGGAAAGTCCTAGTTCTACATGGTATGCGGGTCAGCCTCCGTGGTTGTTGGAAGGCTCAGTAAAGGATAATATAGTGATGGAGAGCCCATGGTGTCAGCGAAGGTACGCTCGGGTTTTACGAGCTACGGGACTCAGACCAGACCTACAGCTTTTACCTGGTAAGTAAATCACATCCCTTTAGATTACAAGACTATGACATTTATCATAGTTTCTCATAATTCATAATAATTTGCAAGGAACATGAGTATTGCAATAAATCAGCCGCTCTTTATGTCATTCTCAAAACAGTTCTTTCATATTCTAGTATTAAGAGCATGCAAATACTAGAAGATAAAAATTCTATAAAATCAGATAACTCAGCTGTGTAACACAATATTATTTGATGGATTTTTAATTTATTTTATAGTGTCTGCTTATATATTTGAGGAGCCATACAAAACATGCTTTTATTTATTAGAGCTGTTCTATTAATCTGGTCAAGTTAACCCAAAATATGGCCTTACACATGTTACACTAATGAATGTATATTTTGACCGGACTATATATTTTTTTAAGAATTTCGGACAGACCTTCATGTGTTCGGTTATTGTAGAAGGTGACGCTACGAAACTAGGAAGCTACGGTGCACCGTTATCCGGAGGTCAACGAATACGAGTATGCGTTGCCAGAGCTCTCTACTCCTCTGCCAGGCTCCTGGCTCTAGACGAGCCCCTAGGGGCACTAGATGCTGCTCTGGCAAGACATGTAGTAGCGAGAGGATTGATGCCGGCCGCGAGAGCAGGACGGACGGTGATAATGGCGACAAACCGCCTTGAGCTCATGCACTATGCTGATTTGGTAAGTAATAATAGACCCACTCTACATAGGTTTGATTGAATCGTTCATACACGGGCATGCAAACTAATTTAATTGAATAATGAATCACAAAAGGTAGGTACGAACCATAAAACAAGCTCAATTTATAGCCCTAACAATAGCCTAACAGCCCGTGGGTATTTCACTGTGCAGTGAAATTGAGTACACTTGCTGTACTATCGTGTTATTTAGCGGTCAAGCGGCAATTTATTAGAAAGTTTCTGGCATCCCAGATGTGTTAAATTTTTTTGACGCGAAATCTATAGCTGCTAATAACTGTTTTATTGAACCGATATCAGAATAAATACAGCTCTAGACCAACAAGGGACCTGCTTCACTATAATAAGCATAAAACAGTAATGTTTAGGGGCAGCTTCCGGTACCAGGCAACCAAGTGCTGGAATAATAAACCTCCACCACTTCGACTAATAAAATCAAAATTTAATTTCAAAAAACGATTTAAATCAATTGTGCTTCAAAATCAAAAACTGGGTTGTCCGAAAGCTTCAGAGCGCCTTTTACCTGCTAAAATATTGCTTACGTTTTTCTTTTTATTCTATTTGACATCATTCTATATTTTTAATCATTGCTTTACAATAATCTGTTGTCACGATCTAATCTTATGACTTTTATTATTTTCTATAATGACATAAATGATAATTATTATTTGCTTAGATAAATTAGTATTTCACAATATTTACTATTTCAGGAAAGCACATACCTACCTAAACTAGTCTTACTTAGTCTCACAGTGTTTAATGGCTCTACACATGATGGATTCGGCAGAATACCAGCTTCCGCTGCTAAAACAGTGGATATAATGCTGAGTCAAAGCCATTTTGCACACATCCCACCATGTTTTAAATTAACTTTTTCTCTATTTTGTTTGTTACTTTTTTATTTTGTTGTGTTGTGTGTTCAGTTGCAAATAAATATATTCCTATGTCTCTATGTCTATGTTTTAGATAATAGTAATGGAGGATGGTAGAGTAGCTGGTTTCGGTCGAGCTGGTAGCGATGGGAATGGCGTGTTGACGAGATGGGCGCATTTGGCTGGGGAGGCGAGAGCGGCCGCGGCTCGGGCTGGCGCGGGCCCACCTGGGGGCACTGCCAGGGAACGCTCTCGGCTCGTACGAGCTTTGAGTCGGGCTAGGTTCAGCAGATGTGCTTCCGATGATGCTATGGTAAGTTTGGACTAAGTACGAAGACAGTTAAATTTAGGTTTCTATACGTGGGAGATGGTCATTTAGGCAAGCGTAGTGTAGGATGCCCAATGGTTAGATGGAGTGACGATCTGCGTAATGTAGCTGGCAGAAAGTGGATGAGAAGAGTCGAGGATCGGGCTCAGTGGCGAACCTTGGGAGAGACCTAAGTCCAGCAGCGGACTGCGATAGGTTGATGATGATGATGATGGGCATTTGTAAAGGAAAAATATGAAGTTTATGTTAATCTGGCTTTCGCCCGTGCCTTCGCCCGCGTGGTACCCGGATAAAAAGTAGTCTATGTATGTCATTTCACAAAGTCCAATCTAGGTATGCTTACACCAAATTTTATCAAAATCAGTGTGAAAGCGGAACATACATACATAGACGCTTTCGCATTTATAATATTTGTAGGATAGCTTTGTTGATATCGCTATAAAAAACAATGTCTAGTATTCGATCTTTTTGTTCACGTATCATTATCGTTTTCCCGAAGGCTTTAAAAATCAGTAAAGACTCAACAGTTAAACTTAAAAACAATATACTTACCTAAAGACTTTTACACGGGTTCAAAATGCAAAAGATACTAATAATTTATGTTTCAGTTGGGTATCAACGAAGCCGCAGGAGCTCATTTGCTGGCAGAAGTACCAACATGCGTGGGAGGCAGTTGGAGACGTGCAACGCTTCATCCGCGCCCTTTACTATCGAGGCAGTTCTCTTCACCACCACCGACAATGAATAATTCCAAGTAAATACTTACACTTTACTTGTAACTGACAACTTTATACTTATTAAATAAATAAATATAGATTTAAAAAAATCTTTGTTAAGTTTCAAGCACAGTCGATTACCAAAACTTTAAACTAGAATTGCCATTGGAATCACTGAAAAAACTACTTACGTAAACAGAACAGCTTCTGATTCGCCTGTCACCGACACTCTGAACTGCATAGCGTATAGCGTCTTAGAATTGTAGACTTGTATTTACTTCGACTACTATATAAGATCGAGCTCTGGGGTATACTGAAAAACAAGCCTGCGTAGACCGTGGTCTGCGCAGATTAGTGCTGGTCAGGGACGGATTTCCCAATAGGCCAAGTAAACCCGGGCCTAGGGCGGCAAAATTTAGGGGGCGGCAAAACTTTGTGAAATAAAGAATGAATAAAAGTTACTCACCAAAATATGAGCAGATCACACTGAATACCAGTTTTTTTTTTCACTTACAGAGTGGGCTTAAATCGAATCACGATTTTCGAAGAGCCAAGGGCAAAGAGCAGCAGTTTTTTTAATTTTTCGTGCTTTACAGCGCGTAAGGGGGCGCGTAAAAACTTTTATACGCCTAGGGCGACCAGTGAATCAAATCCGCCCCTGGTATAGGTACTACCATTTACCTAAAGCACACTACTCGTTCTATTTTTGTTATCTTATGTTTAGCAATAAATATATTTGTATTTTCATTTAGCGACTTGCTAAAACATAAAAATAAATAAATACATGTGAGGCATGAGATTAAAAAAATAACGACACACCTCTTAGCTAAATAGTTGTTCTCAGGTGGCGAAGGGACGTGAGGCGTGCAGTGAGTGCTGACGAGTCAAATGTCACGCTGCAGCGCGAAGCAAGTCACCTGCGACGATGGTTCCGGCCGCGCACACAGCGGACGCTCACTAGGTTAGCTGTAATGAAAACAAAGTCATATTTCCCATGGTAATACAAAGGGGTAATTTCTCGCAATTCTATTATTTTGTACCGTCTACCAGCAGACCGTCCCTATGTCATTTGTCTCTTCGTTGTAATTTCGGTTAGATTCTCCCATACTATTCTACTAATATGAAGGCAAAAGTTTGTTAAACGTGAAATGTGTGAAGCCGCGGTCGAAAGCTGAATATGGTTAAAACACGAATTGATATTTTGTTTGCCAGCTCGCGTAATGCCCATAAAAGTAGCTATGAGGTTATTCCTGTTATTTTTCTGTTATTTTTATTTTTGGTGTATTTGTATTTAGGTAATTTTACCCTATAGAACTACAAAGCAAAGTAGAAAAAAGTCCAAGAATTCTATTTTAAAATCCAATTTATAAACTGTGTTGTATAATACAGTGTACAGTATAGTCACTCAACCAACTTTCATATTTCCACAGATGGACACCGAGAACGCTTCGTCGCTTGATAAGTTCAGATTCTGAATCACAAGTCGAAGACATTCCAGTTACTAACGGTTCGTATCACTCAATAACTCAATGTTTCATTAAATCTGTACTTTTTTCACATACTTTCTTCAATTTCGTAGGTTTAACAGACGAAAATGCAGCTGAATCAGTATTAAGCTCAATAACTTCTAACGGAGTTGAGACCATCCCTAGCATTGTACCTGAAGAACCTACAAATCTAAAGCAAGACAGTGAAGAAACCATTAATGAGGTACCTTATCATGTAATAAATTGAAACTTGCATATTATGCATATAAATATAACAAACGCTCTATCAAAATTTGAAGGGTGACCGTTTAGTGGCATTTAAAGCTCTAAGCTGAGCACTTTCGTGCTTCGGAAGGCACGTTAAGATGTTGGTCACGGCTTTTTCAGTCGTTAAGCCATGACGGAGGCCCTCGGGCTGCCTTAAACATCAGAGTTCGCCACTAACTCATACGAGGAACGAAGACGAACAAACAGACCCAATTTGTTACAGTTTTCTAAAGTTGATCATTAGTTATGCTACGTTTTCCGAAACACTCATTTACGCAAAAAATAATCTGGCAGGTTTTGATAAGCATGTGAATTACTTATTGTCGTGTCTGAGTAATTAAAACAATGGGTGGTTTAAATGAATGGATATTGTTCTTGGCTCGCTTAAGGTCTGGACTGGCTGACTAGACCACCGAAACAATTGCACCGCCAACAAATACAAATAAAAAATTTCACTGAAATAGCATATTTTTAATTTACACAAATTTTATTCCTGGGGGATTGGTACTTTTCCCGGAAAACTCAAAAAACCTTCATCCTCACATGTAATTTTCGCTCTATGATCACCAATATCTCCGTCAATTGTGAACCGATTTTCAAAATTCTTTAGGGCAAGAATTAAGAAGTGATTTATTTGAAGTCGTTTTTTTAAGTCCTACTTGTTGATTAATATAGCACACAATATGGAGAGAGTACGCACGAGCCTGCGGATGGTGGGGTGCCGCGTACTGGGCAGCCGCGACAGGCGCCCAAGCGTTAGCAGTCGCAGCCGATTGCTGGCTCTCTTACAGCATAGCTGACGCCTCCCAAGAGGAAAATCAGCAGGTATTCAATGGCTGATCATTTATTGTTGCATGCTAAAACGTAGACGCCCATACACAAAGGAAAGGAGCTCTTAAACAACACTTTCATCCTGGATACCTGATATAATGGGGAAAAGGCCGTGAAAGTGAAAACACCTTAAAAATCCGTTTAATAACCTTATTTAAGAGGCTGTAAAAAGGCCTCGACTTAAATATTACCTACCTGTGAAATTAAACGATGCAACTTTCACTGTTCTGACAGCGATGCTTTCGAATATTGAATCTAGATCAGAGGCTTGATCACGAAGACTAGCGAAAATTATTCGTATCGTAAACGTGAAATTAAGGATAAAATTTAATATTTCGCTTACGATACGTTGAGATATTCGTGAATGTCCTACAGGACTCATGTTGAAAGTGTAAACGAGTTTTGTAGAGGTAGATACCGATTGATTTAGACTTCCTCAAATGAGGATGAGAATTAACAAAATTACCTTAGCTGATCTACTACCTCTTCTCAAATCAGCCTGTTTATAAACTGTACAATATAATTTATAAGATTACTTAGGCCTGTGTTCATAATCAGGTGCCATTCTACCCTGCCTTTAATGACCCAAAATTTGTCAAAAAATATACACTCTAAGTTGCCTTAGTTATATTAAACAACGATTCGCACTGTTAATACTGGGTGATGAATGACCAAAGCGACCTGTAGGTACATATACTAGTCTGTGAAAGCGACATTTTTAACTGAGCTCTATCGTGCAGATCTTAGCCTGATTGTAAAAAGGTTGGATCAAAATTTATGCCTGAAACCAACGCACAAGTAGTATGCTTTAAAACTTACACTGGTGTAGGTACAATACTCACACCGAATCTTTGTCCTTGTGAAGTTGGCTGCTTATAATTGGTACAGTTCCTATTTTTGGTATTGAAGTTTGATTGGTTGAATTGCAGATCCTAACTGAGGGACAAAGATCGATTGTGTACTGTTAGCATTAAGTTATAATATTAGGTCCTTACTGACATTGTCGTTTTTTCTCTCTATTTCATTTTGCACATTTTATTTGATTCAACAGTCATATGCAAAATTAATTAATTTTGTGAACGTAAAATTATTGTAAAATTGAATATTAAATCAAATACTATTTTTGAGGAGTTTCATCCGCAAAAAATTTCATGTGTTGTCACTTTCAATGCTTAAATTAATAGTCCTATTTTTTATGTGTTTATTTTCTTTTTTAAATGAGACTACGCATTCTTTTCACAATGTTGTCCAATCATACACAAACAAATTTTAGAGAATAAGATTAGTATTTCCAGAAAAAAAATACATAAATGTATGTACGGAGAAATCGATTTTCTCAAAATTCTCCATACAAAACGCCAATTTCATAGTTAAGCACCTAGTAACTCAATGACTGGCAGCCATTCAAAATTACCTTATTTGTTAGAAGTGGAGCAGCGTGCGTGTGTACGTTTGCCTGTGTGTATGCTGCGTGTGCGCGATGGGCGGCGCGCAGGCGGCGGGCGCGGCGGCGGGCGCGAAGGCTCGGCGCGCGCTGCACGAGCGACTGCTGCACGCGGCATTGCACGCGCCGCACGCACACTACCACACAACCCCGCCGGGGTACACGCTGCATCGCTTCTCCGCAGACATACTCATTGTTGACAAGGTATAAATTCAATTCAATTCATTTATTTCAGACAGAAAAACTCGCAAACTTTTTTAGATGGATACTCGGCAGACATAATCGTTGACAACACAGAAAAGTACTACTCAATAGAAAAGCATGAGAAATCGTATTAAGCTGGGTACGAATAGCGCGTTCCTGTATACGCGTAGTTGGGGTACGCTGTGAAAATTTCACTGAGCCAAGGCCTTTTTGTCGTGCTGCAGTACACACAAACTTACTCATAAGTATTAACATAATTTTAAGTTTTTACTTCGGTACCTCTTTGAAAATGTTTGTGATTCATGTTTGTGCTTTTATTTTAGAATCGTTATTATTGTAAATTGTGCGTGCCTGTAGTAACAAATAAATGTTTTCTATATCTATCTATCTATCTATCTATCTATCTATCTGTGCACGCGTACAGTTAAGGCGACTATAAGGGTCAAACCTCCCTCTCGCTCGCACTATTCAACATTTTTGAAGGTATAAAATCACTGAATGTAGTTATGCAAAATAGCAAACCTTCACGGCCTAGAGAATAACAATACAAATGTTCAGCAATAATATCATTTTGATTCTATCACGTTTTCTTACCAAAAAACTTGCACTAATGTGATCAATTTTGATGCAAAAATTGGTAGGAAAACGTGTTGGGTTCAACATGATATTCATGCTGAACCTTTGTATTGTTATTTTCTAGGCCGTGAAGGTTTGCTATTTTATATTACTACATTCAGTGATTTTATATCTTCTAAAATGTTGAATAGTGCGAGCGAGAGGGAGGTTTGACCCTATACGAGCCTAAACCTGACCACGACTCGCGCGGCACGCGTTCCTCAGAGTGTACGCGTAGCTGCAAGTACAGACACGGCGTTCGAAGATACGCGTAGCCGACTACGCGTGCCAATGTACGCGCTATCCGTACCCAGCTTTAGATCCGCTGTGCCCGGTTTGTTTCTTCGTCTCACCCATACATTCCACAAATCTATGTTTTAGATTTTCCACGTGCAAAACCCGACACTGCTATTGGTTTGCACACTCTATTTGCGGCTCTCTATACAACGTTCACTCACGTACATCAAAAAACTAATTGGCAAAATTGTATGAAAGTATAAGCGAATGCCACAAAACTTTTAGTTTTTCTACGCTCAAAACAAGGCGCTGCCATTGGTTTGCACACAAATACAGACTTCATACAACGTTCACTCACGCACGCACGCCTAAAAACTTATAGGAAAAATAGTATGAAAGTATGAGCAAATCCTAAAGGCTGGGCTGGGACGACAAGACTGATCAGAACATGCTTCATTGTTCTGTTCAGTCTTGTCTTGTGGCATCAGCAAAACGCAACATCAATAAAATAAGCATTTGACAGAAAAGACATATTATAGGGCGGCGTGTTTTTAACCACCGCGCATCCTGTTTACTCGTAGCGCGTAGACTTCTCTGAAAGAAGACCGAACGTGCCATAATTGTTCGTAACGCGTACTCCTTCAAAAATATTTCAACGCACATCTTATTTTCTCGTAGCGCATTGACTCCTAGTATCTCCACCAGTGGGACGGCTTGGTGGGGGTTATAGGAATAATCCAAGATTTCAACGCATATTTTGTTTTCTCGTAGCAGTTTAACTCGTTAGAAAAGATTTCAACGCGCATCTTATTTTCTCGTAGCGCATACTCTTATTATCCCCATCAAGGTGCCTCACCAGTGGGACGGCTAGGTGGGGATTATAGGAATAATCCAATATTTCAACGCGCATCTTGTTTTCTCGTAGCGTTTTGACTACTGAAAAAAGATTTGAACGCGCATTATATATTACCGCGATGTATGTCCTTAGAAAAGATTTCAATCTTGAATTTTTGGAGTGCGTAATCTTCTCAAGAAATATTTTTTCAATGCGCATCCTTTTTTCTCGTAGCGCGCTAAGGAGTCTCCTTAAAATAAATTTCAATCACTTGAATAAGTGGAGAAAAAAATGTTTTGTGTCCTTACTGTTACGCTGTAAGCTCTAGATTTTTTTTCAAGGCGTACGGGTCGATACATATCTGACGGAAAATGCGTCGCGTATCGCCAGAACAGACAAATATATAATAAAACATTCAACCTTTCACACCCAATCGATGATGCGTTAGTGCGTTTCGACGCAACAGGCGGAACGTACAGCGCCTGTTCCGTTTCCGTCAGCGCATTGTCGGTCGACCTTAAACATTTCGCAATCGTAAGCAGTTCATCGAAAGATTCTCTGGACGTACGGTAAAACTGAAAAAAAAAATGTAGGATACTCTAAAGTTGCATATAGACAATGAAATTGGCCACTTGATGTTCTTTTTTTATTTAAAGGATGCACCCAAAGTCGTCGTTTCCTTTTTACATCTAGTTCAAAAGCCTCCCAAATAGCTATTATTTTTATGGGCTTCATTTTAAAATTCAATATCACAACACAACCGCTCTGTAGATGCTGAACGCAGAAACTGACATGAAACACTCGACGCATTTTGCGTGTGATGTGAATCGACCCTACAGCCCAAAGAAAAGATTCAAGATTCAAATTTTTATTTGCTAGAATACATAAAATTAATTTCACAATTAGGTCTTATAGCTATGATAGTACATGTATTCAGCCTGCATGCAGGCATGCAAATATTAATAGAGTGTCGTTACAAATTGAATTATTTAAATATTCATTTAGGCTTTAAAAACAATTAATAAGTAGCCAATTACTTTACTTTTTCTTGAATATAGTTCCATCTAACACTTTAAGTTCTTCAGGCAATTTATTATTAATGACTATAGACAAGTTATAAACGTTTTTCCTATATATTTCCTTATGACATGGAGGTTGATATAGTAAGTTTTTAAACTTGGCTCTTTGCTGTCGAGTGCGTTTTTTGTAATATGATAAATGTTTTTTTACAAAAATACACATTTCCCTGATAAACATACAAGGAAGTGGCAGAACATTACATTTTTTTAAAAGTGGTGTACAACTATCCAGAAACCAAGCTGTATTTATGACTCGAATGCATCTTTTTTGTATTTTAAAAACCCTTTCTACGTCTACCGAGTTACCCCAAAAAGTCATCGACGCACATGTTTTTTCATAGAAAGATTCCTCAGAAAATTTAAAACAAACAAACTGAATTTGCAACTCCATACCTGGCTCATAAGGTTTGTAATAACATTTCAGAAACTGCCAACCGCAATAAGCCGCTGGGCACAACTAATGCTGGTTTGTGCTGCCGCTATGCTGGTTAACGCGGTGGCTGCCCCTTGGAGTTTATTGGCGTTGCTACCGGCGATAGTGTGCTATCTAATGCTACAATCAGTCTATTTGAGTAATGCAAGGTAAATAAAGATTTACGATCAAATATTTATATTGTTATGAAAATAGATAATTAATAAATATTTTAACACTTATGAAATTGTGATTTGTATGTGTTATATCTTTTTTTTTCGAACATGTTACTTTGATCTACGTTTAAACTGGTATACGGGTCAGGGCGTTAGCATCCTAGTAGTCTGTGGGGTCAGGGCCCTGATTCTCTGGAATAGAGATTAATGTCACAATTGACATATTTCGCGAGAACTGTCAAAACTACATGGAAAAGTTCTCGTGATATACGCGAGGTCTAACGCGACATTAATCTCTGGCCTAAGAATCATGGCCCAGTTAACAACTATTATATTTCGTTTGCTAAAATGACGTCTATAATTTTTTTTATGTAGGGAGCTGCAACGTTCCGAAGCCCGTAGTGCAGCAGGCGTGGTTTCACTTTGCGCGGAGACATTTGCGGGTGGGGCCACAGTGCGCGCGGGACGCTTGCAGTCCCGAATGCGCACTGCATTTCTACGTCGGCTAGATACGAATCACAACGTGCTTTTGTTGCTGAACGCTGCTAACCGATGGCTAGGGTTAAGTTTGGTAAGTACTTTTATTTTGTAAACGTTTTTCACAAATAGGTAATCTTTGGTAACAATCAGCTTTACATACAAAATATATCACCGTACTGCTTTTTTATAATGTATTTATCAATGAGGACTATTCCTCAAAACATATTTAGTTGAAACTCAAGACCTTTAGTAAAATGTTGTCGTCATAGGATTTAGTTGGAGCGGCGACCGTATGCGTATCATTGGGAGTGGCTCTGTGCGGAGGGAACGCGGCGACGGCGGGTCTAGCGGGCGCATACTCGCTGCTACTGCCGGCATACCTTGCCCACCTCGCTAAATGCCGCGCAGACTTGGACCAACAGCTCGCCGCGCTTGAAAGGATCCATATGGACACGAACGTACCTCAGGAAGATTATAGAGAGGAGTGTAAGTTTATTTTGGTCTTATTTTAACGTCTTCGATACACGGTAACTCCGGACGAGGAAAATTATTTGCATGTTCTGCATTTGAACAATCTATAAATAAATAAATAAAAAAAGACGTGTGGCACTCGGGGACTGCCGCGGTAAAGCTATTGCATAGCATTTTGTATCAACTTATGCAATTATAATTATTTATTTATTTTATTAATGCAGTATTTCTTTTTCTTTGATATTAATTCAAGTTACACTTTTTGAGCGTAGTGATCGTCTCGATTCGTGCGAGCTACGTAGAGTCGTACAATACATCTAGTTGCACGCACACAAACACCGTGTCGAAGACTACCGAAAAGAAACGACGTTAGACAATGCACGGCCTTCAAGCCACACCTCCGTGCCCGTCGGAGTGGGGAGCGTGAGGTTTTTTTTCGTTACGGAATTTCTGGATTCGGTCCCCGCGCTCAAGGCCCTCGATAGAAGCTATGCAATAGCTTAATAATGCTGGACTATCGCACAGCATCATGTAGCCCCAAAGTAAGCAGAGCTTGTGTTATGGGAACTACATGATTATTATATTACATGTATACTTTTTTTTGTAAATACATGCATATCATACATAGAAAACACCCAGAAATGAGACAAATATCGGCAGAACATGCAAACATTTGTCCGCGGCGGGACAATCGAACCCGCAACCTTCTGCGCCCCAGGCAGACCTTCGCCCACTGCGCCACAGAGGTCGTCAACTATCTTTATTTTTTCTAAATAACGTTTTCAGGTGCTATTCCTTCAGGATGGCAAAGGAATGGAAAGATACAATTTGAAAACGTTAGTATACGACACGAAACTGGATCCCCGCCCATTTTGAATAATGTTAACGTAACTGTCGGCCCAGGAGAAAAGGTACTTATAATATTTGGAGGCATACTTACTTCGTCTATATCGCAATGCTTGACGATGCATTTTGTATACTTTCTAGGTCGCAATATGTGGCAGAAGTGGCAGTGGAAAGTCGACTTTATTGCTATCATGCGTAGGAGCTACCACTATTTCAAGTGGTCGCATTTTACTCGATGGCGAAGATATTGCAAAGGTGCCGCTGAGAACGTTACGTCACAGAGTAGTGGTCTTGCCACAAGATCCAGCAATGTTCTCAGGAACTCTTAGGGAGAATTTGGATCCACTTGCAGTTCATACTGATGAGGAAATATGGCACTGTTTGAGAGCTGTTGGCTTGTTTGATTTCGTGTCGGCACAACCTGCTGGACTAGGTAAGTAATTTTTACTGAATTTTAAATAAGCATTAGTAGAAAAATATCGGGTCTATAAACGGTGAGTTTCAATTCGTATGTTATCCCAAAAACCGGTAAACTGCTCCCGAAGTTCAGCAACAATTTTGTAGTTTATTAATTGAATAACTCAAAAACTTGCGAGGAACAGCTGATTTGTTTATTAAAGTTTGTTTTTGGCTTCAATGATGGTGATAATTGTAGCTCTGCCTTAACATTAGGGCTGCCACACACAAAACAAATATAAGCTTAAAGTTTTTGGAGAAATGTTTTGAATCATGTAATGAGGTTCTCACAACTTGTTGTCACCCACTGCTTTACGTATACATGTGTTAGGGTGTCCATCTAATGTTGCAATCTGAAATATTCTATTCTAGACATTTGTAATAAATTAAGTAGTTGTAAAAGCTTGTAAAGTTTTTTAAATTTTATTTGTTTATTCGGCCAACAGTAGTAACTTGAAGATTTAAAAAAATATTAGAAATAAAGGGTCTTATGCTACATTAACAACCTTTTACAGGCAAACACCAAATGAAAGAAATGAAAGCAGTGGCAAATTGTCGTTTGGTCCAAAATGGTCCAAATCACTTTCGGGATAACATACGTATTCAAACTCACCTTGTATAAGTAAATAGTAATTGCCCCGAGACTGCGTTCGCGTAGATGTTTTTCCCCGCTCAACGACTTCTGGGACTGAATTTCATAAAATCTTTTCTTGGTGCATCTCTACACTATATGAGGAACACACTTTATAAATTTGAAGTATCTAGAACTTCGGGTTAAACTGTGTATTGTCAGTCAGGCAGTCAGTCAAGGCCTAAGTTTGTGCAATGTGAAATGTTTGACCCCCTTTCACACGGAAACTACTGACGCATTGAGCGAAAATTTTGCACATATATATAGTTTATTAAGACCTGAAATAACATAGAGCTTATTTATGTTCTGTTTTTTTATCTTTTTAATCGAAATAGTTTTTTTTTAAATTACTCTCCTTTCAATCTGGACCTCCTGCTTCTTAGTCACTTTCAACCCTGAGGGTGTAAGCCTCTTTCATATATTGCCATTTCTCACAGTCCTGCAATCACCCTCCTGGGCCCTGATCCTCGTGTAAATCACCGTGAGATTATTGACACGTTAGACATATATCGCGAGAACTATCAAAAGGAAAAAAAATAATAATATTATAATTATATTTAATATATAATATATAATTATAATTAATATAATAATTAATAAAAGGGATTAATGATCAAGTAAAAAAATATTTTGTTGATTGTTTCCGCCGCACGGCGCCATTAGATGCAGTCTACAACCAATGATATATACGTTACTATGGCAACAAACATTGATGTAAAGTGTTACTATGGCAATAACCCTCATTTTTAATTATTTTGACAGAGATATGTCGGAGATTTTTTTGACGTTCTCAATTTAGTCTTGGTACCGAGCACCATATCAGACGTCCTTTTCCTTTAACAGTTTTTGCGATATTATTTAGTAGTAGTAGAGTTCTTTGTGGAGGGCTCGTCCGGGGAAGTACTGCCACTATCCCTATTTCTGCCGTGAAGCAGCTGAGCTGTGTTTCGGTTTGGAGGGTGTGGGTGCCGGTGAAATTACAGGCACAAGAGGCTGATCATCTTCATGCCTCAAGTTGATCGTAGAGCACGTTCCAAACAAATATGATCTACGATGGAATGCTTTGTGATAGATATCACGTTTAACATCAGGTGGCCCATGTGCTTGTTCCATCTTAAAGTAAGAAAAATTAAATCTAACGTGACAATCATCTCTGTTCATGAGAATCAGGTCCAGGACCGCCATGATCAGGGTGCCTAGTGCGAGTTTTTTTACCAGCTCAATCACGTTTGTGTTTACGGAAAGTATGGAAAAGAGTCAGTGCCACGCGTTTTTCACTAGATGGCGCTACCTCGATTCCATATTTTGCCTAAACGCAAACGCGATCGAGCTGGTAAAAACCTCGCACTAGGCACCCTGATCATGGCGGTCCTGGACCTGATTCTCATGAACAGAGATGATTGTCACGTTAGATTTTATTTTCACCCAGTTAATGTTTTTCCATACCAAGTTCATTCGTATTTCAGAATGCAGTATCGAGAAGTCTCGTCGCGGTTGGAGCGTGGGTCGCGTGGCTCGCGCATGCGCGGCGCGGGCGGCCCTGCACGCGCGGCCCGCCAGCGCGCTGCTATTGGACGAGCCGGCCGCTGCGTTAGACGCGCCGGCGGAACGCGCGCTTTTAGCCGCTATGGCGGCCGTCGCTCCACACACTACAGTCATCACTGTTGCGGTACATACTTCATAGGATTTGTGTCGCTTATATTTATCACCATCAGAGGGCTTACCACAGGTTTTGATAGTTTTCGAAAACTTTATATGTTTCGGTATCTTTCCATACCTTTTCGTACAGCGCCTCTAGGGAAACGTACATGAACTAAAATAGGCACCACGACTTCTATCGACTCGTAGTTTTCGACCTCGAAAAAAGTTTTCGATCAGTTTTGTGCTAATTTGGCAGTACGAGTTCGTATTTTGACAAGTCTGTGGAAGTAAACTATGAAGTATATCGTAAACTTTCAGTCGATAGATAAATCTTTGTGTGAGACGTTATCTTGAAACCTATTTGTTGGAATGTTATTGGATTTTCTGCGTTTAGGTATGTTTTCGAGAAAAGAGCGCGTTTCAACTAAACACCATTTGCAAAACGTCAAAATGTGTCGTTTACACGGTTTGTTTCGTCTCTTTTCTGTTGCCTGTGTGCAAGAGAGATAGAAGTATGCAGCATGAAGTTCGTTCAATCGAGCTAGTCGATCAAAGATATGGTGTAAACTATGCTATAAACATAGAACTCATGGTACCAATCACCGGAAAACCATATGGTATACCGAGCTCACCGAAACCATCACACGGATGGTATGTAAAAAAATCATGGTAGGCCCACAGTCTAAAGCCAGGCCAGTCTCACTCCGCACTTTAGGTACGAAGCTATAAGTACATCGGCGGGTCCCGACAGCGGGGCTCGCGTAGGTTAGTACGCGTCAGAAGAGATAAGAGTTACGTATAGAAAGGGATGCAAGGTATAGGGGAATATAAAATGTTAGGTACGAGCTGAATAACACGTTATTGCGTCGCAGCTAAAATCGCTAAAGCTTTTTGTTTCAACGTTTTTGGGGAGTGAAACTTCTGTTCCTTTTTCTGTTCTGTGCTAAAGCTGAATAAATTATCGGAGGCCTATGTTCTGTGGACTGAACATAGGCCTTCGTTAATTGATTCATTATTTACTTTTTATTTTTTTATCTATCAATTTATTAACTAGAACGGCTTGCACCATTACTATGAATAAATATTAACATAGGTAGTTTGAATGTTACATAGGTACAATGTTATAATTGAATGAGCGCCATTGCGCCCTGTCCTCAGCTCGATGCATCCACTTTCTATCAGCAGCCTTTCGCAGTCATGACATACAGATCCGGAACGTGGACACTCACAGTACGGCTAGTTCACCAGTTTAAAAGCCGCCCAGCGAGCTATTTATTCTCTGAAGAAAAATCCGCAATGAAACTTTCCGACATAGAACTAAAGTCGTCGCCTTTATTAGCTATAATACGCTCAAATTATTTCTGCTTTTATCATAGACCGTACTTAAACCGCAAACGGTGGATAGGTTTTCATTCTACTCCGATTTTTTTTAATTATTATATTTGTCCTGCTAATTTCGAGGATAAATTTTATTCACATTTCACATTATGGACCTGTTAATTTTATGACATGCCTAACAAGCACATGTCCCACCTGATATTCAGTAGTTACCGTAACTTAAACCTATAAAAAAGCATCGTAGGTCACGGTAGATCATAAGAACAGCCTCTATATTTTCGAGGTCAGTCTCATTTATGGCTGACCCCATCACCATAATCAGGAAGTAGAGGTCAATCTCATTTATTCCTTAACAAATTACTTTTTGTTCCAGCACCGCATATCATCAGTGCGAGGGTACGACCGAGCCGTGGTTGTGGACGAAGGCCGAGTAGCTGAACAAGGCTCAGTGGGATCGCTACTCTCCCAACCGACATCAAGACTCGCGCGAATGCTCGCCACTGCTAACCGTTTGAACTGAACTTTAAAAGTTGTCATTCTCTCTTCACCCACTCTAGGTGGGGTCGGCACGTGTTTTCTTCTCCCACTTAATTTTATCCACCTCCTTTTAAGGCCCGGTATCCAACAAAATTAAACGGAGCTCAAAACTAGACAATGAAATTGCAAAACATTGCAGTTTTATTGCCCCGATTGTATTAGGAATTTTGTTTTACGCATCTTTTCGCTCATCTTTGAAGAATATTGTTATCTATAGAGTCTTTTGACTATGCCAAAAAGTGTGCTTACATTAGCACTAGTCAAAGCAAGTTTATCAATGTATCAAGTTGGTAAAGCGTATATTTTGCAATAAATGGACAACTTTCTATTTATCTATTGGCAAGTTGACAAAATACAAAGTAATTTTGCGCCGACCAATGCCGGCTAGGGCGGATAAATAAAATACCGGTAACCGACTGGGTAACTTCATGTGATAGAATTTCGTACCTACCTATTCTTATGGAGTATGAGTGTGGTGTGGTAAAAGAAAGGGATTTTAATAATACTAGGCAAATATCACAGATTAGTTAATTTTAAGTACTGTGAATCCAAAGACGCTTCAAATCTATTTTAGTTAGGGGACTGGGATCTGAATATAAACTAAGCATTATTATAAAGTACGAGACTGAAATAATGATATTATTATTCCATTTTAATAATTTTGTAGGAGTTCCTACCAATAACGTATTATTATGACAATATAATAAGTAACGGACCACTAACAGCTTGTTATTGCATAATTGATTATATTAAAACTGATAAATAAAATAATAAAAATACCACAATTTGTTTCCATTTTGTATTTCCAATAGAATAACAATTGCACTAATCGTTTAAAGCTCACATCTATCGGTGCGCGGGCGCACGAACGGGTGCACACGTGCTACCAGAGTCAACGATAATCCATAAAATTATATCACTACATAACAAATTACAACAATATTACGTTGGCACCAATTTATATAGTCATATAAAAACATCTTGTGTCATCGCACAATATAAAAATATTTTACTTACAGTATGTACTTACGTGAAAATAATTACATAATTATTCTAAATTAAATCTCGAAACGTTCAATAAATTCTTTTTTTTACTTACGACCATTTATATTGGTATTCACGTCTAATCGGACGGGACGGGTGAACTACAAGCTTACAATTCGACAATGGTCACTTAACTTGAGTAATATCGTAACCACAGTCGTAACGCTGACTGACTGCTACAAATCTTTGGTAAAATTCTTAACATTCAAATGTTAAGTTGTAAAGAAAGTTATATTTGTGAATTATTATTATTTACAAGGCACACTAGTTAATAGACCATTTGGTGGTTACTATTTTGAAGGCACATGCTCAATCTAATGGACGAAATTATCTCCGAACAATTGTTTTTGACAAGTCATAGTCCTTGACTAATTAACAAGTTACAGAATTTGCAGTGAACACCAACAGTTTGAACAATCCATTATAATTACACATGGAACACACGACAAAGCATAACAATTTCGATGCAAATATCTAACAGAAACATCTCACCAAGCCGTAAATGATTGATTACCAAGACCGATATGTTTCAATTTCAATATTTTTTATATCTATCCATATTAATCTTTACAAGGTTATTTGAGGTATTTAACTTATTTTACGGCAGAGCCAATAACAGATAGGCGGTTTATATGAGCAATCACTGTGATAAAAATGTATCTTGTTTGAGTTATTACTTGTTTTTTATTATTCATATAAATAAACATTTTAAAACTCAACAACTTTTATAAAACGAAAGTTAACCACACTAAATCCGAAAATCATTTAACTTCTGAACTTTCCAAACACTAGGTATAACTTAATTACTTTTAAACAATTCTGATTTGAAAACTTTTAAATTTAAACTGATTATTTCGATTATTTATAGCAAAGACAAAAAATGTTATTTAGTGAATCGTGTTAGAAGTAGCGAATACCACTGCGATACACACACTAGCCAATAAGAACGTTTATTATGTTTAACCGGCTTCATTACTTAAAGAGAAAATCTTCAATGGCACAAAAATTCATACTATGATATTGGTGAGTTCGTTGTCCATATTATGTAAAAAAGAAGAATGCTAAAATTACTGTCTGTGAGCATGTTATACCTTCACGACCGATTTTGATTAAGAGTATACATCTTCACAGGGCCGAAACAGGCGTTTAAATGAGGGACAGTAGCTTAGTGGTGCTTTCTTACTACCTTTCCGCAACGTTAGGGTCGTCTTGCACCAGACCTTGCAAGCAATAAATATATTAATTAATATTGTATAACGGGGAAGAGCTTGCATTTTACTTTTTTCCCAGTCATCCCGTGGTAAAACGCGAGGATTAATAAGACTTCGAAAGTTCTAATTAGTGCAGTGGTATTGGCCTATGTGGTATGCGAACCCTAATAACAAGACTAGAGGATTTCGACTAAGTACAGAAGTTATATTTGCATGAAATACCTGGCCGTTTCGGACAGATCTTGGACTGCGGATAAACTTGATGGCTTGAGATAGGCTTATTTAGTCGGACGAGGCAGGTCCGCGTTATGACGGCTCGCTCTTGATGCCAGCGTTTGAGGCGACGGCCGCGCGAGCCTCCTCAGGTAATCGCTCAGCATTCGTGAGGATATCTGTTGTGGTGCACAGCACTCTTAGGGAATTCAGGACAGCTGGAATGGATAAAAGGTCATATGAATATTTGTTGTTCAATTTATGTGTGTTCGAAACGGTGTGTGAAAATAACGGGAGGAAACCGACATGCCCTAAAACTAAAATTCTTAAGGCAATTTCTTTGTGAAATCTACTACAGAAATTGAATGAGAGAATAGTTCAAATACAAAGAATTAAGCTCCATCGACTAAATTAATTTAATTATAAAAACTACGGTCGCACGGATCGCTTGGCCTAGAATCAATCCATTGTTAATTTCAGTTCATTCGTTTTGGCGAGCAGGAGAAACAACCATTTCATATATTTTCTACGAACTTTCGCCTTTACACAATAAGTAACTGCGGTGTGATGCATCCACACAACCTTTTATAATTTTAAGTTAGTGTGATTACCTGGTCGTAGCTCGACGAGTGAGCAATGCTGCTCGGCCCATAGTAGCGTGGTTCGCACGAGGTCGGCGCCGCTGCCGCAGGAAACACAAGCGCTGAAAGACTCCACGAGCGCCGCGCTTACTACGCTAAACTGAACCGTATGCTAAGGACAACTATGGTTTAATAGTACATTACTGCAGAGGCCAGCAAAAGAGGCATTGATGGACGAACGTGTAAATGTGGGCCGAGGCGAAGCCGAGGCACACATACGTGACTCCATCAATGCCTAGTTGTGGCCAAGGCTGGTATAGTAATTTTCTCAAATAATGCGCAGAAATTAAAACAAAATAGTTCCTAGACTGAACTTGTACATTTTTCAATAAACAGTATTATATTTGCCAGTTCGAAATTTAAATAAACCCTTTGATTAGTTACCTCCTTGGTTGCCATGTTTCGGAGTAAAAGATCGTTCAATTTTTAAATAACACGACAGATATGAGTTTTCATAGTAATTTATTTGGCCATTAAACACGACAGATATGAATTTTCATACAACTTTTGCCGGCCGCTGCTCGCATGTATTAGGTCGGTACAGCAATTTTGATTTATCTCGAAGAAGGTTGTCAAAATAATGCTCTAATTTCCAAGCATGTTTGAGAAAAATATAATTTTATGAACATTGATAGTAACTTCAGAAATGCTGCAACTCTATAGCAGCTACCAACGAATATAAAATCTTACATAATTTTATCTATGTTAACTTTTACTTTGTATTTCGGATAATTGTACATTTCATAACATGAAACGTACTGGGAAAGGTCGTGTTAGACCGGATACACCACTAAGCTGTTTTGCATCAAACTTCACGTATCAACCGTCAACCTAAGGAGTTTTTATGATGAGACCGCGCGCTCTGAACAAAAATCTGTGCTAAAAATGCCCCAAAAAGGGTTGTGTTACGTGTTGCAACACCTTTAGAGAGAATACGTTACATAAGTCAGTCATGCGTCCATATGATTGGCTACGAGCTATTCAACGCAAATCGCTTCATCTAGACAAGCGCTCAATATAGGCCTTCTAGAGCTGTTGAAATATGTCAACTAACAACTCGATAATTATGAGTGATGCTGTTGCCAAGGTAAACCACTAGGAGGTAATCACACGCCAACAAGAGCAATCACGTCCACACCACAAGAAAACTACATACTGACATCAAATATGAAAAACGCTTACTCATTATTTGTTTAACGTATATGTACCACTGGAAATATCTTTATTTTTATCGGCTAGCAGTTCGAAGAAATTGTAATTACCTACGGGTAAACGTCTAGCGAGTCTCGATTTTTATCATTTTTATCCGAGATTGGTGTGAATAAAAGATCGTCAATCGTAAATCGTAATCTAATCAAGCAAGTCTGCTTGATTAGATTACGATTATAACTGTTATTTATTAATACCTGTAGAAACACGACATACTCAATGTAAAAACAAGCAAGACTTGACCATCTTCAGAAAGGAATCTAATCTGGGAGGTGTAAGTGGTTCCAACGCCCATCTCGAGAATCCAAGACAACCTCACCTAACTGTGGTGTCCTGTATAACAAACGGGGTTCCGGTGGCCGGCTGAACCCCAGCGTGGGGATTATGGGCATATCCCCCTTTATTAGGGAAGGCCTATATCCAGCAGTGGACTGATATAGGCTACTGACTAGGACAATTTGATAGTGCACTGCTGGCTTTAGCAGATATGGGGTTCAAATCCTGTCTGGTTCGAAAATTTTGGATAGCACTTTAACATATATGTTCAACACAGTTTTTCAGTTTGTCTTGGGCAGGAATCACATCCGGATTTCCGGAATCATGCGGAAGGCAGAGCTACCCCTATGTTAGGAGAACTTGACTAGTCTCTTTTGTCATTTAACAGTTCTAGGTGATCGTTGATAAGGGGATTTTTTTCATATTGAACGACATTTGTGTCATATTGTTTTATTTTATTTCCTATTGTTTTTCTGGTTAATGTTGTTTAAAATTAATGGCGTTTTAACCAGCTACTAACGTAGGTTGGTTAAAACGCAAATAAGATACATGTGAAGTGAATTGAAAGAAAAGTGAATTCGGACCGTAATTCTCAGATGAAGGAAATTGTAAGCTAATCGTGTTTATTTTCGTTATTTTGTTTCAAACACAGATATAGAAGAGAACTAGATGAAGTCTTAAAATTCACTATGCTCTGAACGTCAACTCATACGGCTGATCTCTACTTTCTTCTGGCCATATATAATTTGCTAGAAATGGATGTATATCTTAATGCGATTGCTGCGACTACGTACCAGGGCATTTCTATGAAACTGTATAGCATTTTATTCAAGCGCCCTGGTACGTATATTCTTTTTGACCTCATTTGAAGTCGCAAGCAAGGCTGCTGGTAGAAGCTGGATGCGTAGAGCTCAGGACAGGGCACAATGACGCTCATTAGGGGAGTCCTATGTCCAGCAGTGGACTGCTATAGGCTGATGATGATGATGAGGATGATGATGTCGCATTGACAGAAGTATGCATCCCTTTCTAACTTATGATATTGGACATAAGAAAGTAGAGATCTGCCGTATGAGTTGATGTTAAGAGCATGAATCAATATTAATTATTTGCTTTAGTCATAGTTCTTTGGTTTCAAAGGATACCAGCCAATACTTCCAGTTGTGCATAGTTCTGTTAGCGACGTGCCTCGCGAACATCTCTCGCAGACGGCCGGCGCGTGCTCGCGACACGGGCGCGCCCGTCGCCGGCAGCAGAGAGTGGCAGTTACTGCAACACATCGCGATATGGCGTAAATTCACTTCACCACTTTAAGTTCGCACGAGCCAAAAAAAATAAAAATAACAAGAAATAAAAAAAATATAATATAATTATGTAGGGAAATAGCACGCGCCATTCCAACCCACACTCTGAAACGTACGTGTAGATGCGCGGGGCTGACAGTCCGATCTGGCATGTCGATGCGAAGGTAAATCTCAGTTTTAACCGCGCATCACGTCAGTGTCAGTCCCAGATGCGCGGTCCGATCTGTACGCGCCATTAGCACGACAGTTTTATTAGCAGTCCCGGTGCGGGGTCCGATCTTTACGTGTGCAGGGCGCTATAATAGTATATTATAGAACACTCTATTTTTAGGAACTGACCAGTAGGCTATCGCTCTGGCAGAGTATGTATGAAATAAATAAAAACATATTTTGAATAGCCGTTGAGTTTTAAGAAAACCAAATGCTGATTTGAATAAGTTTAGAACAACTTTAAATTATCAGTTTTTCTGACTTTGCTCGAACAATAGCAAACATTCAAAAAGATTGACATAAAAATAAATGCCTAAAACAACGCTAACAGGGATAACGACTGGGTAAAAAAATAACAATTCTAATTAGTGCTTCAGATAGATCAACAAAAAATATTGGACACGTATTTTTTATTTACCATATAAATAATAATTGACTGAGATATAGAGCGTCAAAGTTCGGGAGTACTAAGCCGTGACGTCACGCGGAATTTCAACGCTGTAGCGCGGGACTCGGGGCCATGCATCGTCGCGCCTAGTGATACAGATAATTTAATGCCAAGTGGCGCCATCTCTCGCAGCGGGCGACGTATCCGCCGCCCGTCTCGATTGTGTGAGTGAAAAATGGGCGCGCAACAGAGTTGGACGCTTGTGATTTGAAAAACTCGTAACTCAGTTTATTTGTGTACTTATTTCGTGTAATTGCTGTGTTAAAGATTGTGTCATTGTAGTAAAACCTCAAAAACTGTGAATAAGCGTTTTATCTATCTATCAACTACCCAAACCCTGAGCCAGTCGGGCGGACAAACATAAAACGCACTATATCTTTGTCATTTTTTGTTTAATTGACAAAAGAAAAAATATGTGTCCTATATTTTATGATAATGTGATTGATGGACTAATTAGAATTTTTCAGTCGTCATTCCTACTGTCAATAATAACATAATTATACAAGTCTTCAAATTCAAAGATACAAGATACAAGATATTTATTTGCATATAAGTGTAAGTAACAGTAGGTCTTAAGACTAGTTGTAAGTACATGACTTGTTCACCGTTTTCCGGTATTGCAAAGGAGAATGCCGATAACCCGTACCAATTGCGTCAAAACCAAACGTATCCCATAAAATTTCCTTTATTTTATAAATAACATTAACATTTTCTTTAGTTTTACACACTGACTCAATTAATAATCACATAAAATATTCTTTCGTTGATTTGGTTTCCGGCGCATGGTGCTAGGACACTGCAACCACCCTCACTTTTAATTATTTAGACGGTAGAATCGACTGAAAGCATTAAAATTCTTTCACTTTGTATAATCAAAGAAATTGGATCAAAAACTTTTTTGTGGTACTACTAAACTACCTCCTATCTTTATGTATTTAATATGCTCTCGGTAGTGTTCTGTGGCATTGTGTAACAGTGTTTATTCTGTAAATATATATTTTATTAGACATCATCACAATAATGTACGATAAAGAATCGTTGCATCAATTGTTTGCTAATAACCGGTGACGCGAAACCAGCATAGATAGGTTGGAAGCATGGCCTTCATGGCCTTTTCATGGTTGTGATGAATGTGTTAACATCTTGGATCTTAGCTTGGATTTCACCTTCACCAGTAAGCACTAATACCTATTCTATTATACAATGATTAAATAAAGAATGATAACAAAATGATTAAATAAAGAAAACCGGCAGACTATTCCCTTCTCCCCAAAAATAAACGGTCCCATACAGGACACGAAAGATCGAGGGTTCGATTCCCTCGAGCAAGTAGTAAGGTAGGTAGTTAGCCTTAGATTACGCAGGCAACTGAATAAGTGGTCTGAACCAGAAACAATGCAGACAAAAGCTCTGATCATGTCAGAGGTAGTCGTCTTTAGTGCCATTTAGAGATGGTGGTACGGGTAGGAAAAAAAAAAAAAAAAAAATACCTATTATAACCATAAATGATGTGAATGCCCATCTACTTTCTCGTCACTATCATTATTTGAAAATAATATAAAGTATAACACAGTAGCAATGTAGGTATGTAATGTCCTACCTACGAAGTAGAAGATAAAACACCCTTTTACCTATATGTGTGAGGTATATAAACCTTTTCGTATAGATATAGTATCATAGTTAAATGTTTATAGTGCAACACTTATAATTATGTAGACAAATCTGAACACACAAGGTATCGGAAAAGCATTTTTTTTTAAATAAACTCTAGAACTTATATCAAATAAAAACAATTTGTTACGTTTATCTTAAAAAAGACTTAGTATTCCATGAATAACAGTTTAATATCTTTCGAAAAAATCAGGTTTCGTTTTGACGCAATCACTTTGGCATTGGTACCGAGCGCCATACATCAGACGGCATTCTCCTTTGGAAAAAGCCCTGTAGGTACTAGATATCCTTGGGTAAATCTAGGTATAAGGCCTTCTATTTCGTCCCATGATGTAGTAAAAAGCGGACAAGGGATAACACGAAGGATGAACAGCAGCATCTATAGTTTCTTCTTCTCGTTCAGCCTATATCTGTCCAATACTAGACATAAGCCTCTCCACTGAACCCGTTCTTCGGCTCTCCGCATACATTTTATGTCAGCGTTTCAGCCACAGTTTTTAACTATATCTAAGTTTTACAAATTACACTTACGATATTGAATTGTTTAGACATTCGATCTGCTGTCGCAAACTCTCCATCTCTTCCTTTATTTGATTCCTCTCTGCTTTCAGCTGTTTTATATATTCTGCACCTTTCTGTAGCATCGCCGCTTTACTTATCTGAATTAAAATATCATTTTGATCGTAAGTTATCATACCATGGATATAGTCAGACTAGTATTGAGCTTATTTCGATGAGCATTTGTGATTACTGATTAATATGTTTGTTACCACTTAACTTCCTAACGGCTGAACATGTTAAAGGTGTGGCTTAAGGGCTTTTTTACTTCAGAAAAGCTTTTATTTAAATTTGTAGTAAACCAATAGCAATTTTAGTTGCTTTATGGTGCCACTGAAAACCAGCGCTGCAGTAGCTTCCATGCTTCTGCAGCGTATGCTAAGTGGCGACCTTTTTGTGTCACTAGTTCTCGTATTAGATTTAAGCACTTTATTTTTTTTTGTGAACTTATTGTATGACTCAAAAAATTTATTTTAAAGATAAGAATTTTTTTATAATAACGTATCAACATTTAAAATCAATCAACAAACTCTATCCCCCTCCGAAACGAAGACTAAAGATAGACTGAATTTAAATTTGACATTTTGTATACAAAATACCAGTTTTAAATCTTTAGTCTTCGTTTTGGAATAAGACAGTATATGTCCCTAATTTAGAAGTATTATTATTTACTGCTGCTATTATTATTATTTGGTGTGAAAGTGTAATAAATATTTCAAATGTTCACATCTCATAGGAACCCAGAACTGAATAGTACCAGGAATAACATACAGTGGCTTGAGTGCGAAAAACATACCTCACTGAAAAGTGTGAGTTTTATATTAATATGGAACAGCGCCCCTCGTGGGAAGTTTTTAAAACTTTGACATCTCGATACAAAAATATAGTTAGGTACTTAACTCAAACTTTGTATGTATGTTTTTCACACTCAAGCCACAGGCTACTTTTTATAAGTACAAGTGTACCTTTATTCATCTAAGTTTAAAACTTACAAGTAATCTTTGATGTAAGCACATCAAAAACACTCCGATGTATTTATTGCCACCACATATGTAAATTCACATCACACAAAGGTTAGCTGGTAGAGAATGCTTCTTAGCATTAAGTTCACCTATGTACTTTCAGCGACAAGTCTACCTTACCTAAACAGTTTCGCTTGCAAGCAGTTTAGCTAGCTGACCCCGCATTTTCTTTGTCCGCTTATTTTGACCAAACGGAGATACTACATCTGTTTTTTTTTTGAGAAAGCCTTTGTTTTTATGACTCTTCGAATTTAAGTATAAGCCTCTAGTTTACATTTACTAGTATTTAAAATTTGACAAGGCGGGGCTAGCAGCCAGTCGCTGCACAGAAAATGCACCCTTAAGATGGTAAGGTAGACTTGTAGCTGACAGTACATGTAATTTCTGTGCAATAAAGAATATTATATCTATCTTTCTACTTTTTACCCACGTACCACGCGAGCGAAGTAGCGAGCGGAAGCTAGTATCATATATAGACGCTAGTATCACATAAGCTAGACGCACCTTTGCAGCTGGATTCGCGTTGAGCTGTGGGATGAGTGCCTGAAGAGTGTCGAAGCCATTTTTAATATTATACCGACGTTTCTGCTCCGCGTGCAAGTGGGTCCGCCGCGGTTCACGGGGCGAGCCCGCACGCGGCGACCCGGGCGAAGTGGGTGGAGATAGTGACTGGAATACAATTACCGAGGGTTAGCGCATATAGAGAGGAGCGCAGCGGAGAGGATTTTATCAAGGCACTCGAAAATCAACTTTAAAATTATTTAAATAAAGTGCTCATATGCTTGAACCTGACAAAAAATGCTCGCGCGTCTTCGAAGATACAGGTGGTATAACCTGGACGCGCAATCATGAGCGCTGTCTGCCCTGAGTGTCAGCGCAGACAGACAGGAGCGCAGCAGAGAGGATTTTATTAAGGCAATCGAAAATCAACTTTAAAATTATTAAAATAAAGTGCATATACTTGAACCTGACAAAAAATGCTCGCGCTTCCTCGAAGATACAGGTTCAACCCGATATGCGCTTTATTAGAATAATTTTAAAGTTGATTTTCGAGTGCTTTAATAAAATCCTCTCCGCTTCGCTCCTCTGTGCTCGCGACCCTAAAATGTGGGCCTGGTCTAAAGAACTGGGCCCCGTAGGGTCACAAATATTTCAACCTGACGTATCGTAAGCGTATTATTATTATTGATTGCGTGGCTTTCATATCACTGCGGCCATGAAAAACTATTGTCATCGCCACTTTCAAAATATCGAAAGCGTAACGAAAGAGCCTATGACAAAGCGTTATTTTGAATCTAAGCTTTCTCATTAGCTAAAATTTTTCGTCTACGGTAGTCTTCGTGATCGAGCCTCAATTCTATAATTGTATGGAAAGGGGAATGCCGTCTGATGTATGGCGCTCGGTACCAAGACTAAAGTAATTGCGTCAAAAAAATATACAATAAGTTTTTAGTCGTAAAAATGATGGTTATTGCTTTAGTTACACTTTACATCAATGTTTATTGCCATAGCAACGTATATATCATTGGTTGTTTTAGTCTAATGGCCGCGTGCAACGGAAACCAAATCAACAAAACATTTTTTTACTTGATCATTAATAGAGTCGGTGTGTAAAACTAAAGAAAATGTTAATGTCATTTATAAAATATAATAAATTTTATGGGATACGTTCGGTTTTGACGCAATTGGTACGGGTTCTCGGCATTCTCCTTTGACAATAGGCTAGATGACTGAAAAATTCTAATTAGCCCGTCATTTACATTATCAAAAAATATTGGATTAATCGTGTTTTAGACAATTAAACAAAAAACAATAATTTAAAATTAAAAAAAAAACCTACTTCAAAAACATTTATTGAAAAAACTGTAAAACTAAAAAGTTCAAAATATTTGCTTATTTTTGGTTAATCCACCTTTTTTCGATCTATGATCTATGATCTATCTTTACGATCTATGCGTTTACCACATAGGTAGATCTAAATACCTACCTGTTAGTTTTGGAGTCGGAGTCAGCTTTGGAGTACGACATTATAGCAACTACACTCCTCCCACCTCGGACATGCCCTCCTGCGCCGCCCACGCAATAGTAACCTACCTTGGCGTGCCTTGGCTGACACCGACTCCAAAAATAACAGGTAGGTATCTAGGGTCTACCTATGTGGTAAACGCATAGGTCGTAAGGGATAAATTTATAGAAAAAAGGTGGATTAACCAAAAATAAGCAATTATTTTTAAGCCGTGACATCACGACCCCCCACTCCACGCTCTTTATCTCATCTCCGTCAATTTTTATTTATTTGATGGATAAAAAAATACGTCTTATATTTTTTGTTGATCTATCTAACGGACTAATAAGAATTATTATTTTTTACCCAGTCGTCATGCCTACGAAGAAAATATTGTATTATGGGAACCAGATGACTAATTATACTAAGTACCAATATACATCTTTCTTGTCATAAATAGAAAACACCCCGATCCGAGACTGATATTTGCAGATCATACAAACTTTAGCATCGCGGTGGCATCTAACCCGCAACCTTTTGCATCTCAGGCGAGCCTACGCCCATTGCGAGGTCGTCGTGTAATTTGGTACCTTTTTTGACGTTAAGTTGTGAATTTTTAATTTAAAATAATGTTACCTGATGCGGAGACATAATATCGCTGCCTATAGGCGAGGGCTGTCCCTTCCGGATCGGAGACTTGGTGGGATCACTGCTACAGGCGCCTTCTTCATTACTATTACTCAGCTTGTATAAGCTTTGGGCTGAAACAACAAAATTATAATCTCATAGACTCTGGCCGGATCCTGGTGTCAGTGTTTTTACGCCACCCGAAGGCCTACGGCATGAGTTTAACGACTGAAATGCCGGGACTAACATTATAACGTGCCTTCCTATGCATGGAAGCGCTCAGACCCAAATGCCACTAAACGCTCACTTATCCAATTAGTGATCGGTCTCTATGTAGCTTAACCAAGATGCGCTAAGAAGACCAAAATAAAAAAAACTCCTAGATTTCTTAATAATAAAATGCAAAAATTAGGCGAGCACTAAGAAAATATTTCTCAAACTTCATTCTCCAAAATAACCGTTCAGTTTATCGTGAACAGGCAGACGCGGCAGGGGATTTAGTTTTATAATATGTAGTGACTAACAGTGTTGCTGTGAGAGTAGCTGTGCCAGCATAACGCTGGCTTGCGGCAGCGTGGGCTCGCTGGCGACGCTTGTGAGCGGCGGTGGGCGGCGGGCCGAGGCACCGCCCGTCTCGCCCGCGCCGCCAGACGTCGAACGCGACCGCATGCGGACCGCGCCCGCACTCGGCTCGCGACCCTGGAAACAACAACAAATTCAAAGAAAATTTAAATAAACACTATGCCGAAATCACGCGACGTAAGTTCCGCAACTGATTTTACGTTCCAACGTATTCGGCGGATATGACACACCATAAACGCCGAACTTACGGAGCAGAAATTCCGTTGCGTAACTTTTGTTTTTCCCCGCCCCGGATCTTCTTCGGCAGTTGAACCGAACTTCGGTCGCGTGTAATGTATTTTCTACCGCCGAATTGCCGCTGAAGTTAAGGTTAGGTCTTTACTCAGTCTAAAAAAAAAATCTGCTTTTCTTGATTTCTAACTATTTTCAACACGGTTTAATTCCATACACCCAGTTTTTTACTTACCCGTATCTTAACCGATATCCAACATAACCTTTTGCTGGTTATTTACCATCAGTCACTAGACTCGATATCTAGCAGTTAAAATTGACACAAATATAGTTTTAGCAAAATGTCGCCCATTCATATCCTGGGGGCCAATCTTTCAGTCGGTGATGATATATTTTCACAATACAATGCGAATACTAGCTCTATATACTAGTATTAAAACCTTTACGTTGTTGACCCTTGACAGAACCTACTTACCTCACATAATTGCCGATTTCATTCCGCACGCGAGCAATTTTAATCGCTCTTTCATCTGTTGATCAATAAATGTGCTTCTGTAGTCACGCGCGGTATTAATGATAGATAACAAAAGTTGATGCGAATGAAATATTTTCTAGCTAATGCCAGATAAGTTGCTGGTTGGCCAAAGTGGCGCGGTATTTTATAGATTAAATTGGAGAAAAATTAAATAACCTTCAGTTCAATATTTAATCTAGATACTTCTCTAAACAGCAATAAAAACTGAAAGCGTCAAAGCTGATTGCAGACTGAAAAAATACAATAGAAAACCCGAGCTATGTAACAGCAAAACTACACAAATAGGTATAAAACTGCAAGGTTTTAAGCTACACATTAATAAAAAGCTTGTTAAAAGCAGATGCAATATTTCATTAATAGTCAATAGACCCAACTATCTTTACACGTGATATAGTTCATACGTTAATTTCGAGCTTATCCACTACATTAGATTGCATCTATCTATATTAAATAGATAGTCAATCTACCTACTTCATGCAACATAGTCTGTGCGTCAAGGAATTGTAACGCGCTAATATATCAGTAACTGATAAAATATAATCCTTTTTGTATTTATGTCAATTTATGAGTCGACACAGTCTATAGATAGTGTACCAAATCTAAACGCCCTTCGCGCGGCATTGTTATCAAATAGGAGGCACTTGATATGTCAAGTGAATCTTTACTTCACTCTCGTAGAGTATACAAAAAACTATAATGATTAATGATTGTTTAATTCTACGGAAAAAAATACACAACAAATTTTCGTAAACTGAAATGCGCTCGTCTGCTTTTGTTGCTTACTAGATCGTTGTTGTTTACTAAATCAAAACCTTATCAACGAACATGTAGCCTAGTGACCGATGGTAAAAGTAAGTCAAGGGATTCAGACAAACAAAAAGCGAAAGCACAGTCAAGTTAACTCACCCTTCCTGTATGCTTAGCAGGCTCTAGGGGCGGCGGCGGAGGCGCGGGCGCAGGCGTCGATACCGACCAATCAGCGTTGAGCTGGGAGCCAAGCGGAAGGCTGTGGGAACGGTATTGGTCCTTATTGCGTGTCGGGCCCGGACTATTGGCGCTGGCAACCACCGACACCTGAAGACAAGGAAGGAATATAGTATCTTAGTACTTCATAGGATACTTTCATAAAATGTAAATTCCAAATTGGCTGTTAATTTTATTATAAGTTTTGGGTGTGTTGACCTCAGAACTGTGGGTTTGGTTAAATAAATGAATAGGAAGCTTAAAGGCCAAATCGCATAATTTCGTAACCCTTTGTACACCAGCGCACATCTACGAAGGTTCGGGTTTTGCTTCTCTATCAGCCAAGTGAAAAGTCAATAGGGATGATGACTGGGTAAAAACGTAATTATTCTAATTAATCAGTTAGATTAACAAAAAATATTGGATACGCATTTTTTTATTTATCAAATCAATAGAAATTGTCAAAGTTATAGAGCATCAAAGTTCAGAAGTGGGGGCTCGTGACGTCACTTGTATATAAAAAGTGTTCTTACCCGTGACGTCACGCGCAACTTTAAAACACTATATCTTTGTCATGTTTAGTTTAATTGACAAAAGAAAAAATACGTGTCCAATATTTTTATTTTTTGATAATGTAAATGACGGACTAAATAGAATTTTTTAGTCATCTAGCCTATTGTGCATCTTTTTCGGCGAAATCGCGCTATACGGGGGTTCAGACGCTAGGCGGCAATATGTGGACTGTTTTTGTTCTTTCCGAGGCGATAAAGTATACTCTTTATCAACATATGCCATGGTTACAAAAGCAGACTTAACAGTTGAGCGATGAAGTCAACATTTGGATACTCGCAGCAAAGCCAATGTCTAATTTAGTAAAAAAACCTTATCGTATTTTTATCTATGACAATGGATTAATACAGACTTAACTTGATGGTTAGATGCACATAAATATTGTTTATTTGAAAAAAAAAAACATTGTGGAGATAGTGAGAGTAAAAGTGAAAATTTATTTATTCAGTACGAACATTACGACCTCTGTGGCGCAGTGGGCGAAGATCCGCCTGAGACGCAGAAGGTTGCGAGTTCGATTCCCGCTGCGGGACAAATGTTTGCATGTTCTGCAGATATTTGTCTCAGGTCTGGGTGTTTTCTATGTATGATATGTATGTATTTACAAAAAAAATGTATCTATGTAGTATATCAATCATGTGGTTCCCACAGCACAAGCTCTGCTTAGTTTGGGGATACATGATGTGTGATAACCTCCAGAATTATATATTTATTTATTTATTACACTTTTAATCGTCATTTTTTTATTTACACCAATTCGTAACCCGACCAAACAGAGAAGAATTGGCAAGGAACTCTGCTAGGCTTATATTTTTTTTAATGTCAGTTTTACAATATTTTTTCTTAACTATTACATTGGTTTTGAGGTAGTTGGAGACAGTATCATCCCAAGCATTTTTGTCATCTAAATAATCAGAAATTTTATAAGAAGCTTTATTACAGAGGTTACGTTTTAAAACATTTTTGAATTTATTTACAGATAAATTAATCACGTCATTTGGGATTTTGTTAAAAAAAAAGTATGTTATGCCTTTAAGTGATTGACTACCTTTATGGAGCCTTACAGTAAGAACAGCAAGTTTATCATTATTTCTAGTGTTAACATTATGATTGTCGCTATTTTTTTAACAAATTAATATGTTTTCGGACATACATTAAGTTTTCATAATATGAATTATATATATTGGCATGGTACTGTCATTACTTTTATTTCTTTTAACTTAGTTCTAATGTGCAATTTATAATATGGGCCCCAGAGAATTACCTCTGGGGTACCTCTATTATAAATTGCACGAACAACACTCTTCTGCAGCATTCCCCCACAGTAAAATGCCGTACGATATAATGTTGTGGAAGTAGCTGAAATAAACCAGTCTAGCCGTTTCTACGTCAGTAAGTTGACGGATTCTTTCGTCTGCGTATGCTGCAGAACTGAGTCTGTTCGACAATCCATCTATGTGAGCGCCAGATGGAAGCTTATTATCTAAAGTTATACCTAAAAATACAGTAGTATCCACAAGATTTAAATCTTCATCCTTTATTATAATGGAAGGTTTAACTTGTTTAATATTTGGTAATATAAATCTTATACATTTTGTTTTAGTCTCGTTCAGTAATAAATTATTTACATCGAACCAGGTAATGACCAGGCGTGCGTAAATAACGCAGGATAGGCGATATATCGGACAAGGGGAACTACCGCCCGATCTCCTTGGACACGACAATAGCCAAGGTGTTGGACTGTGTGCTTGATTCTATTTTACAAAAATATTTGAAATTACATGACGCGCAGTTCGGGTTTCGGCGCGGACTATCTACTGCGCAATTTTGGGATTCAAGCACACTGTCCAACACAAAGCACAAAACGCCGGTATACGCCTGTTTTCTATAACCTCTCATAAGCATTTGATCTTGTATCCTATGAGGTGCTTTGGGGAAAGTTAGGGGACAGGGGTGTACCGACGGAAGTTATAAAAATATTTCAACACTGGTATGGGAACCAAAGAAATATTGTGCGATGGTCTAATTCACTCTCCGAGTCATATGGGTTGGAGTGCGGGGTAAGACAGGGAGGGGGGTAAGTTCTCCCTCGCTCTTCAACCTTTATGTTAATGACCTCATAGTTGAGCTCAGCAGCATGCGTGTAGGATGCCGAGTAGATGGTGTTAGTGTCAACAACATCAGCTACACGGATGACATGGTGCTGCTGGGCCCAACTGCGGGGTCTATCGGGGAAATGTTGAAGACTTGTGCTGCCTACGCTGCTTCGCATGGCCTCCTATATACCACAAAGAAATGTGAGTACATTGTCTTTAAGGCCACCGGTAAGCGCCTTGAAAGTATTCCCGAATAGACCCTTAATGGCGTGAACATAAATAGATTATCCATCTTTAAATATCTTAGCCACATTATTACCGATGACCTTAAAGACAATGCAGATATAGAAAGGGAGCGTAGGGCTCTAGCAATTAGAGGCAACATGTTGATCCGTAGATTTGCCCGGTGCTCTGAAGAAGTTAAAATCACACTCTAGAGCTTTTACACAGGGAATCTATGGGTCAACTATGCCGAAAGGTCGCTGGATGCCTTACGCGTCCAATATAATAATATTTTTAGGATTATGTTGGGACTGCCTCGCTTCTGCAGTGCAACAGGGATGTTTGCGGAATACCAAACCGATGGCTCCAATGCTGTCGTCCGCACGGAGGTGCTTCATTGTGAGGGTGATCACCTAAGTAAATACTTGGCTGGTCGTGCTCATAAATATCTATAAATTTATGATTTGATTTAGTTTAATTTAATTTGATTTTATTTGTTTGATTTAAATTAATTTATCATTTTCTGTATTTTATAATTTGTGTTCTATGTTCTTTGTTTTGATTTGCGTTTTCGAGTGTACCTATGGATTTTTTGAAATCTGAAGTAAAAGACTTTTATTTTATTTATTTATTATTGTTCACGTCGTCAAAATTGGTCTGCCGTCGCTTCAATTTAAATCAAAGAGACGTGTCTTCCGCAAACAATACAATTTCGTGGTTGTCTCTCACAAGTTGAGGTAGGTCATTGATGTAAATAAAAATAAAAAATAGAGAATCATTTTCTTCTAGCGCTGTAATAGGATCGGTTACCCGGGCCTCAAACACCTGAGTGGACAATCTGCATAACATTTTAGGTCTCGAGTGCCGTTATTATTGATTATTCTAGTAGGTAATGAATAAAAAGTAAAGCTACAAGCATCGAGATATTTATACTCTAGAGTGGAAAACGTGGATAAAAATGAACACTTTTCAAGCGACATAAGGTCTAAATTAGTGCAAATTTGGCATTTTGAAGTTCGTTTAATGTTAAACACGCTTGAACGATTTTCGTTAAATTTCATTTGAAGACTGTTACTCTATAGTCCTACTTCCTACTAATATTATAATTGCGAAAGTTTGTGAGTATGTATGGATGTGTGTTTCTTACTCTTTCACGCAAAAACTACTGAACGGATTAGGATGAAACATCGAATATACATAGTTCGTGACTTGGATTAACACATAAGCTACTTTTTATCCCGGTACCACGCGAATGAAGCCGCGGGCGGAAGCTAGTGTTCTATATAATTATCTCGACGGCTACTAGCATCCAAGAAAATGGTTTCAAAACAACTCTGTAAAAGTATCATCCATGTAAATAAATAAATAATGCTGGACATTATCTATCTATCACACAACATCATCTAACCCCAAACTAAGCAGAGCTTGTATTATGTGAACCACATGACTCATGTCAAGTCAACTGATATACTACTTATAAACATTTTTGTAAAAATATACACATAGACCAGACCCGAGACAAATAGTTGCCAATCATACAAACATTTTTCTCGCAGCGGGAACCTTCTGCATCTCAGAATTAAACGAAAGATTGTATAATGAGAATCGTAACACTTAATCAGTTTTATAATAAGAACTTTGTAACCAACCATTTCGAAATATTTTATCACGGTATTTAGCCAAAAGTAAAACAATCTAATGTTTTGAGTATATTCTTGACCATTTACACGATAATGCGCAGTTAAATAAGATCTTATCTTCGTTCAATGAGTAAATTACTGATAATATTTTCCGAATATGGAAATAACCTTAACCCCACTTGATTATGTGTAACATTTTTAAGAAATAGTACGGAGTCATGTATGCGATATTTATTTTTCTTATTGAATAACATTTTAGGAAGTGTTTGCTAAAATATAATTAGCACGGGGAAGCTAGTTTATGTTAAAGCATTCGAATAATATTTCTGGGCGAACTTGTTAAAATGACAAATTTGTCACTTTACCCGCAACCAGCAGTTTTTCTTGCTTTCACGTTTGCTTTGAGGATGGAGAAAGATGCCCTAAGTAAGAGTGTCCACTATGCGAATCAGGTTTATTACCGTATACGACATTACAGCATTCAGTATCATTTCATAATTATCAAGGGAAAAGTAGAAGGAAAACGTGAAAGAGGAAGACTAAAAATAAGCTACATGAGCCAGATAGGCAAAGAGAAGTAGAGAGGTTGCCAAGATCAAGGACAAGTTGTATCAAGTTTGACGGCCTCTGTGGCGCAATGGGCGAAGGTCCGCCTGAGACGCAGAAGGTTGCGGGTTTGATTCCCGCCGCGGGACAATTGTTTGCATTATTTGCTGATGTTTGTCTCAGGTTTGGGTGTTTTTCAACAGAAAATAAGACAAAAAATAATGTATATATGTAGTTTATCAGTCATGTGGTTCATAATACAAGCTCTGCTTAGTTTGGGGCTATGTGATGCTGTGTTATAGTGTGCAGCATTATTTATTTATTTATAGACAATTAATTTGTATAAGGAAGAGAAAGAGAACGCAATAGCAAGAGCGAAATAGAGAGAATTTCTACACTACACCGACAAGAGTTACGCTCTTAAGTTGAATAATATTAGTCATGTGGTTACCTTAACACAAGGTTAATTTACTAAAATAAATGATGCTGGACACACACACGGGGTGTACGGGGTCCATCAACAATCTTTGGTACCCAAGCCAACCTCGCCTGCACGTGGTGCACCCTGCTAAACAACGAACGGGGCTCTGGCGGCATAGCGCAGCCAACATCGGCACAGCTAAATTTCCTGACCGCCGACGGGCAGCAGCATCGGTGGTGCGAGAAGCTGTACCCTGCGATCCCGACCCGCTTTCCCAGCGTGGGGATTATGGACATAAACCCCCTAATGATGAGCACGAAAATAAAATGGCTCCCAGTTCCGCGGTCGCCCCGCTATTCCTGGCCATGGTAGCGGCCATGGTAACGGTGGGGCAGGGGGTGCTAGTAATCCCCAGGCTACCCCAGGCTGCCTAAAACAACTGACGCGTTTAACGGGCGAACTCTGAGGCTTGATAATCATCTAGCGCAGCTGGAAGTGGAGCTGGAAAACATTAGGTGGCATGTTCTGGGGTTGTGTGAAGTCAGTAGAGAGGGAGAGGACACCATTACCCTAGACTCGGTCCACCGCCACCGCGAGGGTGATCAAACATCCCAGGGTGGCGTAGGGTTTTTTCGTCAAAAAGGCCCTCTCTAACGGCGTTCTAGAAATCTCCAGTGTGTCGACCAGGGTAGCGTACCTGATCCTTCGGCTATCGAAGCGATCATTGAGGTTTACGCACCGACCTCGACACACCCGGATGACGAAGTGGAGATTACGTACGAGGACATAGCCAAAGCCTTGCACAACACCACTAAGGCTCACTCCAACGTTGTTATGGGGGACTTTAACGGCAAAATGGGAGTCGGAGTTGGCGACGAATCCAGAGTGGGCCCACATGGCAATGGAAGTAGAAATCACAGGGGATAAAAGCTCATCAACTTCCTGAAGGAGGAGATCTTCTTACGGCCGGTTCCTATATCATACAGTTACCGATGACGCCTCGTTTTCCCATGAAAAACTGTCAAATTTACGACACCTCGTTGTCAGTTTTTCAAGAGAAAACGCAGCGTTATCGGTAACGGTATATTATAGGAATCGGCCATTAATGAACTCGTTCTTTAAGAAGAAGCCCCACAGGAAGTGGACGTGGCAACGTGGTCCCGACGCTGCTACCAAAAATGAGGTCCACTTCATCATCACGGATAAAAGACACGTATTCAGAGATATCTCAGTAATCACTTTTGATTACTGAGTTCCACCTCTCAGTTTGAACCTGTGTTAAATACCGGATCTGATCACAGACTTGTCCGAAGCTCTCTTAATATCAATCTTAAGCTTGAAAGAACAGTCTGATGAAGCTGTCAGTCCAAGCTCCGACCCAATCTACTCCAAATCCTGGCCGACGCGGAGAACTTTCAGAAGCTTCTCAGTGATAAATTCGTTTCTGTGGAACAAAACGTGGTTGGAACATTGAGGGACGAGGACATCAAATTCTGCCAAATGCAGCCTAAAGGTAAGAAATCAAAACTCTCGGATGAGAGACTCTTTGGCTTATGACACAAAGACGGGAAAACACTCAGGCCACTCCGTCAGAGAGGTCAGACCTGAACAAGCGAATTGCGAAGATGATACGGCGTGACCTTTGGAGCTCCAACACATGCCTCATTGAAAAGGCAATAGAGTGAAACCGAGAGTCCAAAGTATTTATTCAGCAGCTTGGCAGGGAGCCACCTGACGAAGTTAACAACACACGATCGCCACAACGTCTCGTCAAGGAACTTAGCTGAGATCGAGGATTTATATGGCCGACTGAACGCGGCACATGCTCCTCGCCCCCAATGTAACAACCATGGTTCTAGAGCCACCCTCACCCGCCAATACACCGACGAACTGCCAGAAATTAGCCAGGTCGAGATCGTGATGGCTCTGAGACAGCTTAAAAATGGAAAAGCCCCGGGTGAGGACGGAGTCGCAACGAGACTATCCGACATAGGACCAAAGTTGTCGATATAGCAAGCTGAGCAAACTGAAGTGGCAGTGGGCTGGTGATATCTACAGAAGAAAAGATAACCGTTGGGGTAAACGAGTTTTTGAGTGGAGACCGCGGCTCGGCAAACGTAGGATGGAGTGACGATTTGCGAAAGGCGCTGATAGAAGCTGGATGCGTTGAGCTGAGGACAGGGCGCAATGGCGCTCATTAGGGGAGGCCTATGTCCAGAAGTGGAATGCTATAGGTTGATGATGACGATGATGACTCACACAGCATCATATAGCCCTCAACTAAGCAGAGCTTGTTTTCTGGCATCCATATGACTGGCAACATTATAATACATTGAAAACACTCAGACCCGAGATAAATATTTACAGAACATACAAACATTTGTCTCGCGGAGGGAATCGAAGCCTTTCTGCGTCTCAGGCGGACCTTAGCCCGCTGTGCCATAGATATCGTCAAGAGGTCGTAATTAAATGAAATATCTTTACCTGAGGCGTGACCGGCGGGGAGGGAATTTTGAAAGACCTCGGGTTGACAGTAGATGTCGTTGTCTTAGCCTTGTACTCCTGACTTGGTTGCAAGTACTGCATCTGAGGAGACGACTGCCGTGGAGGCGGGGGCACTGCGTTCCTCTCATAGCTTTGAGGCTGCTGACTCACCTATTAGTAAATAGTTATTAACTTTCGGCAAGGACAAATGAAATTATTTTGTTTTTAAAATTTTAAATGTTAACACTGTTATGGGAAAATCTAAGATTGACTGAGACCTTCATTTCAATACCAGGACGCGCTGCCAACTGCGCTACTGCCAGAGTTGAACCTTTTGGGATATTATAAAAACTGAGACATTCGGCAGCGGTTGCGACAAATACCTAGAGCGTCCCTGTTTCACAATAATGGGCATGCAGTTGTGTTAGTTTCCTTACCTGTCCATAGTATTGACTGCCCATCTGCTGGTTAGAGTAATGTGCTACTCTAGGGCGCGGCTTCTCCCTGTACCCCGAGCGTCCTTGTATCACGATAGTGGACGTGTACTTGGTATTTGGCACCGGTTGCTGGAGAAGCGAGACTGTCTCAGGCGCCGTCTGAGACGGTGGCACCGCGGGCGTTGTGAACGATACATCTGCGTACGTTAAACATCAGTTACGACAATATTTTGATGCACAAAAATAATCCTAGGTGAGACTATTAGTATTATTGTTATTATTTTTTACTGTGTCTTAACTGTTTTGTTAGCTTACACTATCATTATTTTGTTTGTGAACCTTCCTTTTTGTGTGCTAAATAAATACATTCTTTCTTTCTTTCTTTCTTTTTTTATTAGCGATGTCTTTGACTACTCAACCCCGTTACATAAAAACGCGAAACCCATGACACAACCTGTCCCTGCAAATGGAATCTAAATAATATTGTATTTGTTTAATGTGGGTAATTTAAAAATGGCATATAAATTCTCTTTTTGCCACGCCCCCCATCTGGGCGTGGCTCTCATCGGAAAAAAATCCAAATAATCTCTTAATACCAGGTGGGGATGGCTTTCGATAACACTTATGCATAATCTATCATTCATGCCACGCGTGAGGCCCATATTCTAGTTCTTGACGTCGTATTCATTATCTATTTGTAACACTGTCTGCTACTCGGCATGGCATTAAATTGTAGTCATTGTATAATGTAGGTAAGTTAACTGCATATAAACGTTCTTTGTGCCACGCCCCCTATCTGGTCATACCTCTCATTGGATTTTTTTTAACAGGGGATATATGAGGATGGAAATCGATAACACTTATGCATAATCTACCATTCATGCCACGCGTGAGGCCCATAATCTAGTTCTTGACGTCATTTATAATCTTTTTACTGTCTGCTTCTCGGCATTGAATCTAATTGTAGTCATAGTATAATGTAGGTAAGTTAACTTCATATTAATTTTCTTCGTGCCACGCCCCCAATCTGGGCGTGGCTCACATTGGAAAAAAAATTAATAATGTTTTAATACCAAGTAAGGGCGATGGATTTGGATAACAGTTATGCATTATCTATCATTCATGCCACGCGTGAGGCCCATAATCTAGTTCTTGACGTCGTATTTATTATCTATTTGTACAAAACACTGTCTGCTGGTCGGTAACATACCTACAATTATGTTGCAAATCTAAATAACGCTGAGATGGATTACCTGCGTTATACTTATTAAAGCATGACTCCGGCTGCGTAACTATTTTTGGAGTATTGGCGTATTGTAATCTAGGTTTCCCGTAAACATTCTGCATATCGGTGGGTGCATTTCGCTCATAACTTATTGGTTGGAAGGGCATCATTTCTTGGCCGGCGATCATGTTGTTTTGTAGTTCTGATTGCGTAAACATATTACGTCCGTTATCGTACATTCGCATTTGCTCATTCTTGATTGTTTGCTCGGTCATTGGCATCATTTGTTGAGTATTGGTGGTTGTTCCTAGAATTTAATCTGAAATTAGCTGCAGGTAGAAATTCTATTGGCTAGACAATGATTCTGTTAAAATAAAAGGTGCAGTTGCTTCTTTATCATTAAGATTATGAAAATATATGGGTAATATTATGATTTATAATAACGGAAATATTGATAAGGATCGATGTAAACTCCTGCCTCTTATCTGCCAACCACTACAGTGTAGGTGTACGCGCTACATTAAATCAAGGGGTTTTTCTATAGCTGGGCACGGAAAGCGCGTACATTGGTACGCGTGTCTTGGAACGCCATGTCTGGGGAACGCGTACCGCGCCAGCTGGCTCGCGGCACGAGCCGTGGTCAGTCGGTTTCGGCTTGCATACTGCTAGCTATGGATCAATTGACCTCGCGTTCATGTTTGCGGCGGTCCACATTAACTGTACGCGTATCCAATATATGATATACCCCGACTACGCGTACACAGGAACGCGCTATCCGTACCCAGCTTTAAACCAACCTAACCTGTCGATATCATCATAAATCAGCCTATGATGCTGATTGAAGTTTTAAAATAATATTAACTGCAATGTAGCCCGCCTGCCCGCCACTGATATACCTGTATTACAAAACTGAAAACTTAAGGAATATTTACCGTGTATATTCACAGACATCTGTGAGGTCGGCATGGTGGAAGCGGTAGAAGTCTGGCTGTACCCTTGAGGGTAGGATTCCACTGACATACCACCCCGGTACATATTTTCAGGGGGTAACGTCGATTCTTCCGGCACCGGGGGCAATCGCGGCGTCGAGAGAAGGTCTGCGAAGCGGTATGAAAAATCTGCGTGCCAATAAGTATGAAAGCTTTTGAGCAAATTGAAGTATGACATAATTTATATGGCACCATAATGCTATGACAATTGATACGAAAAATAATCAGCTAAATTGGCACATCACGCCAATCTAGCAGATTATAGAAATGCATATTTTACCAAGACATATTTTCGACAGATCAGATATTATTCATAAATATTAAATCTTGTTAATCTAAACTTACCTTGCAGGGGTTCCAATGTGTCCATAAAATCATCCAAGTTAGGTTGCAAAGGGCCTAAGCTGGGCTGTATGAAATCTGCTAGGCTAGCTCCTCTGGCTGAAAACAAAGCTTACTATGACTTAAAATATTTCTAGGATATTTGGTTAATCTATCTGAACATCGTCATCATCATCTTTACCAGTCCACTGCTGGATATAAGCGCCAATGAGCGCCACTGCGCTCTGTCCTCAGCTCGACGCATCCAACTTCTACCAGCAGCTTTTCGCAGATCGTCACTCCATCTAGCCGGAGAGCGTTGTACAATTTTGTTTTTACATTTTATCTGAACAATAAAATTAAAACCTGTCAGCTATGGAAACATATCTAGACAAATAATTTACCAATTTCCCTGCAGTCTGGGAAGGCGAAAGGCTGATTACTGGATATAGTAGAGAATAATGTGTCAGTCATGAAGTTAAGGTAGTCCTCATCTGTCAGCATGTTCGCCGCGAGGTCGCTGCACTGCGAAAACGACTCTACCGTGTCCATGTCTGAGACCTAAAATATTAGAACCATGGTCATCTTCAATTCTCATAAAAAACTAAAATATTAACAAAAGTTATGGGAAAATCTCGTATGTTTGCGAATCTACCAATAGAATGCTTTAATTAAAGGATCATGTTTAGAACTTATTCTAACCCATAATAATCATTGGGAAAGGAGAATGCCGTCTGATGTATGGCGCTCGGTACCGACTATCGCATACGTAGTAGACTAGTACTATCATTGTTTGGAGTACTACATTGCGACAATGATACTCCCGACACGCGAGTTGCTACGAGACGGTCTGTTTCAATACGTGTCCGACGACGTCAGCGAACGTAGGCATGCCCAAAAACAAATAGACATGCCATTTTTATGCTATGCTTTTATATGTCACGATATTGAATCGTGTCCCAGAACATTCATCTCCTGCTGAAATACACGGCACATGTGTAGGAACGGTATTCACAAAAAATGAGACAATCGGAACATACCGTGTCTTGAACTGACGTGTCTCCTTTTCCAAGGAGTCGCATTATATGAAACTTGCGCCATTTTTTATATTCCGCAATGACAGCCTCAGCTCGCCTCTTCCAATATTTTCCTTCCAAAATTTGAGTCTGCAAAGGTGCATAGATAGATTGTAATAAAACACTCACTGGGGTTTCTGATAATCTTACTTCTATTTGAAATTTCAGATATAAAAAGACACGAAAAAAAAACAATATTCAGGCATGCGATATGCATAGAGCCTAATAATGTACATGTATCCGTAGATTAATTAAATTAATGTGATTATTTAATCATACCATTTCATAAAAGTAAAACAAAAAATACCTCTGGCTTAACGTGTGTATCAACATCTAACGGTGAGGCGAATTGGCATACCAATGTATTCTGTTTCTTTATGACTGAAAAAAGAAAATACATATATTATAATTTCCTGCATGGAAGTTGATTGCTGACAGTGGGTGTGATGAACCCAGCCTAGTGTAATAACTCCAGCCCCGAACGCCGGCTATGACCAAAAACTTGGATGATACTATGGCTCCTGCCAGTAATTCTTTTAAATAATTAAATGATTTGGTACTTATTATAGCGGTGTGATTAAAAACAAAAAATAAGTACGTAATGTTAGAGCGGGCATATCGTTTTTTTTTCTCATGAATTACCAAGCTCCGGATTTTTTCCAAGTAGAACGCCACCAAGTCAATCTCTATTTTAGGATCAATCTATGAAATTTTTCTGAAGATTTTTTTATTGTGTACGTTTCCACGCGTCAGATCTTCAAATGGAATGCTCTATTTATACTTTTCCATTGGATTATATGCATTCGTTTTCAACTAAACGCTTATCTTTGGAGTCGAGGCCTAAATTTTGCATGCCGTCTGGGAGTGACAGCCGAGTATCATACTAAAAATGTATCATAATTTAACTATACCTATCCCGCAAGATAAAACACGATAAGTGTCTTCTTTTTATAACACATCAACATGCTATCTATGAAAACGCAAGTGGGAACTGGGAACTGATTAAATGCAGATGATGGTGAATTGTAGGCGACAAGTTTTGAAATATTGTTAATGGAAACACAATATTTTCAAGGCTAATTAAAAACGTGAATAAAAAGAAATTAATTTTCTGTTATAATAAAATTTAGATTATGGTAAAATAAGTAATGAAGTAATTTAAAAATGTATCAATATTTTACAAATTCAATCGCTACCATACTAGGTATCTACTCTTAAAAGGGTTTCAAACGGAATCGGTAAACAAGAGTAGTACGCAGATAGGAAGCTAAATCTGGTGCAGGTACTCATTACCTACGTATTATTTCTAACTTAATTATTATTAACCAGTTCACATCTATAAATATTTATAAGAAATAAACCTACTAATGCTAATAAATATCAAACACTACGCCTATTCTTAGTTTTATTACGTCAACGATTCGTTTTCGCATACCGGTAGGCTATTACGAAAGTCCCTCAAACCGTAAACATGAATAAAATTATACGATAAGTAGGTAAGCTTAAATCAAACGCAACCTTGTATCTAGATTGTATAGCTATTTTGAGGGGTCACGATTATCTATCGTGCCACCTACAGAACGGTAATATTGTAAAACTTGAGTTTCTTCAGCTCGTGGCCAACCTAAAATACCTACCATGAACACGTGCTCGCGCCGAAACTCAGAATACCCTTGCAATGCAAATATTTAAAAAAAAACAGTATCGTAACTGGGGTTCAAAATACAGAAAATATTTATATTTGTGGGTAAAATTGTGTGTGTAAATATTGGAATAAAATATGCACTTACACTGCATGTGCCAGCATCTCCATATGACGTTGTTCAATCTGATTTTGTCCTTCCACCGAAGTTTTATACCTTTGAAACGATTCCATTTTGGAGATGTTAGTTTTTGTCTGAAGTTAAAAAAATATTATACATTACATAAAATATTCAACTCACCAGTATTCTTCTTATTCTCCTAGTCACAAAATAAAGTTGATTAACAGCATTTTAATCCCTAAGTTAACTATAAAAGTCCTTGAGCTCGTAAGAAACATTTTGACATGAAAACTATTAGATAAAGTCATAATTCAAATGTATAAACAAAATATTGTTGTTTAGTGAAAGCCGACAGTCTATAAAGTAGATCTGTACTATACTGGTGAAATGGCTGAGCCAGACGATCCTAGACTTTACTTATCAACAGTTACCTCAGTAGTTATCAGCAACACTATCAATAAGCTTAGTGCAAATAGCAGTTTGATAAGGAACGTAGGCTCTATCTTATCAGCAGTTTCTACCTGTTTAAACGTTGTTGAACTTTAAAAAATAATACAACCGTAATAGAAATATTTTTTACGAAAGCTGATTTTCTAATTCTCCATTAATTTTATAATGTGACAAAATACATATCAGTTTCGATTTAAATTAATCTATTATAATTTCAGGAGTTGTTTAGAGCATAAATGTTCTTTCATGCTTCGCCTAAGCACACCGCCCTCCCGAGCCTTATCTTGCGGGCTGACTAGGCCCCGCTGGGCGCGGGCGGAAAGGCCGATCCTTGATTTAATGTGCAAAAAAATTCAAATATATAAACTCAATTTGAACTTTTAAGTAGTATATATTTATTGATATTGAATGCTACCATGTACCTACAATTTAAACTCGAAAAATCGTAAGAGGACGGTGTTGATGACTTCTTTCGTTAGCTATACGCCGCCGCCGGCCGCACCGGTTAATATACGATTCAAACTGACCGGCGCGCGTCGGAAAGCGTCGGAGAGCATCGGAGAGCACTCTCGATACAACAATATGGCTTAAACTAATTGATTCTGATAATGGTCTCTATCGAATGAATTTTATGGTTAAGCGGTGTTGATAATAAAAAACGCACGCTTTAACGAAAACGTGATGCATTTGCAAAATATGACTATTGTTTGCACCGGCCGCGGCCGTGGCTCAAGTACTAGGTTAGATGCACTGATATTTGACCGCCAATGCAGCGTATTTGAATCGCGTTTCTATAGATTCGAACGCTATCTCTTAATTATTCTCAGTGTACTGTACTGCACAGAGATTATTGCGTAAAAATAAATAGGTATACACTATAGACTCTTGTTATCCAACTTCTAACTGAACTTACCTTGTAATAAAGATCATTTGGTCAATATGTAATTAAGTTAACAATTGCGCCAATTGTAATACCTACCCATTTCAGAAAATAATTTAACAGACAAGTCTCAGATAAAGTCCAAGTTTTTAGGTACGTAGGTAACTTTAATTTATCCTTGATCGTGTTATCAGTAGGGTATGTTATAATTATTGAATTCTTATCATTTTGTAGGTACTATTACATAAGAAGAGAAGACCTTTGATTTGATAACAAAATAGCAATAACTTGAGTTTTTTTATTTTTATGATACAATATAATCTTCATTTTATATTCAATTTTGTGCCATTAATCAGAGGTACTATTAATGTATGATGTACTTTAACATGTAGGTATTTTAACTATAAATATATAAATTTTCTATATCTATGTGACCTGACAAGTGACGTTTTTGCCAGGGAGGTCATCTCAGCTATGACGTCATAAATAAGAGTGATATTCTAATGCAACCACACATTAAAATATTTTTTACTAACAGTATAAATGCGCTTGGCTGTGGCGTGTTAATAACTCATAGAAAATTATATGTAAGGCATCGAGATAATTATATAGAACACTATAGAGTGAGAGTCTCCATGTGAAATTTAACAAAAATCGTCCAAGCATGTAGTTTGACATAAATAAACTTCAAAATGCCAAATTCACACAAATTTAGACCTTATGTCGCTTGAAAAGTGTTCAAAGACCGCGCAATTGACAGAATGCATGAAGTTTTGGTGCAAACCACATTTTTTTTCCAAGTTTTCCAGTCTAGAGTATAAATAATATTGATGATGTAGGGCCACTAAATTAACGTGTTAATTCTTACGGATATTTTATTTTGACAGTGGCAGCGTTGAATTAAAATTTTTGGCAGACATACTCATTTTTGTAATTTATTCTTATACTTTCAAATTCAAAACTTATTCACTTAATTGCTGACTTTCATTATTGACATGGGGAAATCATTTCAAATGAAATAGTGGAAAAACAAGGCTTAGACTACAGGCTTCCGGAATATGGAATGATGGGCAAAATATCAAATGTTTGGCACTTTGGTCAGTTGTGCTAGTTCAATTGTTTACTGAGTCTAGTTTGAGAGGGACTATGTCCGTCATAGTCCCTCTCAATATAGACTTTGTGACCTTTGTGAGTATTTCAGAATCTCATTTAGAGATCCAAGTTTTGGCATATGTTTTTGTCCATTCTACTTAAGAAAAATTGTGAATTCAACTCTTTGAAATATTATTCTAAAATCTTGATGCTGAATACATAACTAATAAACTTATCTTATTTTGCTGTATGATGACAACGATGGAATATTTATATTACAGAGCAAACACTTTGTTTCCTGAGAGCAAGAGTATGGCATAGAGTAACAAATATCTGTGTATTGTTACATAAGCTAAAAGATAACATAATTTTTTGTGTATTTTAGATGGAATCAAAAAAATATATTTATATGTCTTTAAGCATAACAAAAAAAGAAGGCCGGTCATTTCAGACCTGACTATAAACCGAAGCGAATAAAAATACGAATTATGTAAAAATATTGTTTATAATGGAGTATTGAAATAATAATTAATAACTTTATTTATTAAAGCTGGAATACTTAGTAAATTAATAATAAATATTGATCGCAATACGCCCTATCATAACATGGTACTTGAACGCACTCTCATCCACATTGTGCACCTCTCGTCCCAATATCAACGGTCTAAAACAAAACTACCACTAACAAAGCACGCGTATGGTGGGTTTTTGTTTAATGGCACCAGTGTCCTAATCGATCGTAACCTAAAAGAATAAAAAAAATCCGGCTTTAATAAAAAAAACAATTAATTAAAGATGATAAGAACCTGTAATAAGAACTATCAATTATGACATAGGTCATTTCTAGACGAGACATTTCATGGTCAGGTCTCAGGTCACAGGTTGTATGAAACTGACCGATCTTCTTTGTGTTATTTTTCACACTTTCTCATTGGCCAAAATTTTACATCTACCATAGGATTACTTTTTCTCTACCCAATTTTCATGATGGAGCCTCTTATCAGCCCCAGGAAAAATTATTAGCTATTCAAATAGACGATGACAATAACTTTTTGACTAAGTTTTATTTTATACATTTTGGAATATTTTAGAATACTTAAGTTACAGTATTGAGACTGAAATCAAAAGTTATATGGAGTACTTATTCATATAGCAAGTTATCTCTGACCTGTGTCTTAACAGAGCCTTTGATGACCTCCTCTTATCTCCTCACACACCCAATGGAAACATACTGCTTCCTATATTTTATCAAAAATCAATAAGGTTTGTTTGTATGTTGCGCTTAAAAATATAAGGATGTTACCATACAAATCAATCTGCAAACTATGTCATTATTTAGATTTATTGGTGTAGTTGTAGTCTATTACATCAACTAGTCTTATTTTTCTGTTTATCAAAAGCATCAATTATTGTTTAATTGTTTAGTGTTGTGACACCAATTTAGCATGAATGAGGAAACACAGGGTTCCTATCATGATACTCGGATAAAAAAACCTTTAGAAATTTCAAGACTTAAACGTTATTTAATTCTTTCTCAATAAAAACAATGTCTTGAACAAAGTTGTATAGTATTTTGGTGAAATAGTAACAAGTAGGTCAAGAGATTTTACAATGTTTATACCAAAAGTATAGCATAGATGTTATTTGTTATAATTACAACAAAGTACTCACCTGTAAGCCAAAGTCATACATTTGAACAACTTAGTGAGTGATATTTCAATGGAAAGTTGTTGATGTTGTTTACTCTCTGCTTTGTCAGTAGGCGGAAATGGCTTCGGTACCCCTGGTACAGAATATGTAGCAACAACGGAAACTTTCTGAACATTCTGTTCTTCATCAGGAACAGTCACCAGATCATCAAAATCATCTTGAGCTTCGGCCTCAAAATGTGATACCATAAAGTGTCCCGAATGTATTGTTTCCTTTTCGGGGCGAGCTTGCCGTTTACCTACACGGTTCATTTTTATTAACTGTTGATTTTAAATGTATTTACGTTTTTATTACGTTTGATTACAAGCTTGCAATAACTTTTGGATTATTTTTAACACTCACACGCGCAAAAGGTTTCACACAATTCACACATTTTGTTTGGGTCCTGATATTGCGCGGCCTGATTATGCCCAGCCTGATCATCCATGTACAAACAAAACAATGCAAAATGTCCACCAAAAACTGGCTGTGAAAAATCAACACGTGACGATTATGTACGCCCTGATTAATCACAGCCTGATTATTGATGCACATGCTCCTGATTGGTCAACTTTTTGGGCAGCCATCGCTCGTTTGAAAGCGTCAAGTAAAAAACTTCCATAGATTAAAAATCACTAAAATATCAACGACAATTGAATATCCACAGGCAATAAATTGAAGGTTTGGTAAGGGTGTATACAAACGGACAACAAACAACATAAGCACCTTGGAAAAAACCTGTGTTTGTAAACATGCCGGGAGGGCATTCGTTCCTTCTAGAAGTTCATTCATTCTTTCTAGGTTAACAGAGTAGAGGTAGGGTACATACTTCGACTTATTTTACTCGAAGGGTACATAATTATCACGTACAAAAAAAAAATGTTATTTTGAAAAAGTTTAGTAACTTACCTATAAGTTTTCTGAAGTTTTCTGAACTAGTTTCTAAGAATATGGTATAAATACGTATATTAAACATTGGTACATAATGTTAATAATAATAAGGTACATACGAGCTTACCTATCTCACTTACCATATTGGGTATTTTTTTAAACTTGGCGGCAATAGGGGTAAACACATAATAGGGGTAACCTGAAACACATACATAGATATTATGACCTTTTCAAAACTTTTTAAGGTAGTAGGTACTTTTTATGTACTTAGGTTACATTGAACGATCGCAAGAGTGTCATGTGTTCACTAATTAGGCACAGGGCGTAGACCATGCATGGTAGTATTCATTAACTTTTTTGTTGATATCCAGTTAAAAATCGTAGATTTCTTTCCTGGGGGGCGCAGAAATTATCAGATCAAAAAAATTCGCAGCTCGCTCTGCTCGCCGATTACGTTACCGCCTTTAACTTCTTTATGGAACATAACTACGTACTAAAATGTTTAAATCCATCTTATAAAGCTTGCAACAGTGACGTATTATAACACAACAGCGATTATATTAATTAAAAAACTGTTTTTCGCTCCGCTCACCTACTTCATATTTTACGTCTGTTGTAAAATAAGGGGTGCAGCTATCGCAGCTTGCACCGGGCGCGTAAAATACTATTATGAACTGATTGTGTCCATACAAAAAAAAGTAATGGAACGTTACCCGGTGTCCGTCATGAGATTAATTCACGTTTTTTGTTAATTATTCAGATTTGTAGCTATAAAAACTATCATATGTTTTTATGATAGTACCAAAAATGACAAATTTCACTAAATACTTTAAAACTTATATCAAATAAAAATAAATTGGTGAACTTACAAAATACTTACTATTCCATGAATTACAGTTCAATATCCATCGAAAAAATTAGGTTTCATTTTGACGCAATCGCTTAAGCATTGGTACCGAATGCCATACATCAGACAGCATTGTCCTTTCATATAGCATTATAGCATATTTATATTCGCTCCGCTCGTTGGAATATGTTTTTGCTATTGCCTAATTCATAGTACTCTGGAAACTAGGTCAAAATTACCAAACACAAAAATTGCCCACCCTTAAACGAAATACTGTATCTGCGCCTGAATTTGCCACTGCATAATCAAATCATTCATGGTTACCTACCTATAATTAGACTACAATCAATAAGGTACTGGGTATATATAGATAACTACTTACTTATGACTACTAATGTAATAATAGTACCATTGAGTAAGTCAGTTGGTCAGTCAAACCCCATCTAAAACCTACTTAGGTTTTCCTTGTCGAAGCTAACTACATAGTTTAAGTACGTACAAAAAGATATATGAGTACGTACTATTGGTCTACCTAAAACAAAATAGGCCTATTACCTAGGCCAAGGAGTTTTTATTTGACGCTTTGAACAAAAATCTGTGCCTAGTGTATTTTATGTGTTCTTGGGATTAACTGTCGACTCAAAACTTCAGTGGGGACCACACATTACTACCCTTTCTAACAAACTTAATTAGCTCTGCAGCATATGCTATCCACACAGTAAGTCAACTAAAAGCGCCTACACACGATCTTAAAATCAGAGACAATATCGGGAGAGTGGTGGGGAGCGCCCTAGATAGCTCCATTGATCGCCTCGTGAGTAGCCAAAAAGTGATCAGTATTATTATTATTATTATTAACTCAGAAATTGGTTCGGGCGCGCTCACGATTATCGTCTAGGCAGCGTTGTCCGTGCGTGTGTAGTGAAATCGAAACCGATTTCACCGCAGTGTGCGTGCGACTGTAGTGGCAACTGGACGTGTTTTTATAAATCAATTTTTATTTCGTGCGGCGATATGGCGAAGGAGAAGTAGCAAGAGGTCTGAACGAAAATAATTGATATCTACAAGGAATTGTAGTACATATGGGACAAAAAACATAAAGAGTATTTATATCATATAAAACTTTCAATATCAATACTTTGAAAGTTTTTAAAATCAGCTGGTTCTAAATGTCTCATCACGTTGATGTGAAACATGTGACTCAATTCATGGCGTTTCATCAACCACCTCTTAACCCAGGTCTTCCTCTTTTGTTTTGGTCGCACCGTAGCAACAGCCAGAGCGATGCCAATTTTTTGATTTTTTGAGAGTGTAGACGGCATCTTGGATCGACGAGCGCTTTGCTTCAGGGTAGGTTACGTACTAACTGGCAGGGACGTGTGTAGAGTAGTAGCCGATTTCATCCCCACTACCACTCTCCCGATATTGCCTCTGATTTTAGGGTTGTGTGTAGGCGCTTTAACAAATACCGCCACAGCTCACCTCGTAGCTACATTCATACCTTCATGACATATGGCATACTCCTCTGGGGCAGAGCTGCAGGGGCAGAATCAATATTTGTACTTCAAAACAGACCTGTCAGGGCTATCTACAAGCTTGGCTTACGAGTTTGTAAAAAAAAAACTTTTAAAACAATTAAAATATTGACAATGCCTTCTGTAAACATTTACACGTAATGTCTGCTAGTGAAAAATTTGGACAAATGAAAAGGCTTGGAGATAGGCATATATGTACAATACAAGAAATAGAAATAAATTGCGTGTACAAAAACTAGATTAGCTAGAGTAAATAGGTCATTCGACAACAAATTACCAGATGAAATAGGGTATTACACTCATTTTTCAAATAGGATTTTCTATGAATCCTAGAGTGTTATTACACAAAATAAAATGAAAATTTACAAAAGTTGGAAAAATGTTGCAAAGAAAGGGTTAGTGAAACAAAAGGAAGAAATATTTATACTTTTATACTCTTTGAATGCAGAAAACCAAGCACAGTCGAATTCGAAACAGCGACACACCTGTGTCCATTGATATATATTGTTACTATCGCCTGTGTCACCTAATCTTGGGCTGTTTATGTTACCGATATGATTGATGATGATGAATAAAATAATAAGTAGATGTTATTTCTCCTGGCAACATTTTTAAACGAAATCCGATTTCTTTTCTGTGACATCGGTCGATCAAACTCGAAAACTCTCTTCTCTTTGGATCAAACCAGCGTTGCCAGAAGGCTACATTTCTTACATTTTTCGTATCTTTTGACTTTTTGGGGTGGTAGGTGTGGGCAGATACTGGTTCAGATAGGATGAAAAAGTAGAAACACGTAGATAGATAGTCCAGTTCGCATTTAATGTCCAGAGCCACAACACAGGTTACTGAATTGAAGGAATTGAACACACATACAGAATTGAAGAAGCGTAAAGTAGGTACAGTAGAATTAAGATAGGTACGAAACAGGAATATAGAAAGTTATAAGCACAGGTAGATACGCGAGATAACAATGGCACAGATCAAAGGTGCGCGCGGTAGGTTCCATTCGACTGAGGCAGCGATTCCGCGCTCGCAAGGGGCGCGGGGTCGCTGTCAGCTGTCAGCGGGGTCAGCCGTTAGAAATATTGAAGTAAACATCTTGAAGTAAGAAGTATGAACATAGAACGCTAGTATGAACTATAAGCAAGTATGAACGGAAGGTATGAACAAGTAATGAGGTATGAACTATGAATGTATGTGAATATTAATGTCAATAGATATTAGATAGGTTAAAATTAAAATCGTAGCCTTGAATCAATTGACAGCCGCCTGGCCTGGTGGTTCACTGAGTGCCGTAAATAGGGCAGGGTTGTGGCACAGGGCGCAGAAATGACCAGAGCAGGTCCAAGTTTTGGGTCTTGCATGGTTAGTAGGTACATATTAATAATACGGTTAATATTTAGATATAAATCGTAGTTTTCTTTTTTATATTTTGTATTCACCTTTGCAAGAAAAATTTCGAGGCTCGCTCCGCTCACCAATTCGGTTGTGAAATGACGAATTAAAATACAATCGCGTTTTTATTTTGTTACAAAAAAAACGCGGCAAACTCCTCTCACCGATTTCCTTTTCTTCATCTACTGTTACAGTTACCTAGGTGTTGAGGAAATTGCAAGCGTTTTCTTTATTATGTTTCTTTTGTAAACCTATACTTAAAATGTTCGTGGCTCGCTACGCTCGCCGATTTAATTTACGGTTCAGAAGCAGCTACTTTTGTTTCCTAGGGGTATTAAGATTGATGCGTAGTCAGCTACGCACTGTAAAGTTAAGTTATTTATGATACTAATTGCTCTTACTCTCCGACTCCATTGGGTGTTCGGTTCAGCTTACGACAATCGGCCATGGCATCTCAGGAACCAAAGCCTAATAGCAAGGTGACGGATTCGTACCATTCGTTCCATTTTTGACTGTAGATTAAATGTCAAAATATGAAAATAAAACTTCCGATGTGTCATAGTTAGATTTTTTTTGGGGCCCCCCAGATCCTCGGAAAATGACCGAATAGATACGCTAATGCCTACCGACCCTAAAAACATGTAAATAGATAAGATAAAACTGCAGATTTCACACTACGTGGAACTATCAAAGGCATTGAGAATGTAATTTAGAAATTAAGCACACATTAAAATTTCATTTTTAATTTTCGTACTGACGACAAAGTGAACGGAGCGTGCCTAAAGACCCTTTTATTGCCTACAGTTTTTGTCCGCCCACCACCCAAGATGATTTTCTGTTTCTTGAATAGCGAGCACAAAATAGTTTTTGGGAAATTCTCGATTAATGTCAACGAAAAAATTTTGAAATTTTGATAAATATTGCTAATTTCTGTGATGCTATCGGCAAATATCACAGTTTCAGGCATTATGCTCGTTCAGGAAAACAGACATTAGTGTCGATTTTGTTGGTCACTTTTCTAAACTTAACTAAATTTGGCAGCTTTAAAGTTATAGCTATCCTTATCATTTACACCTATAAGAAAGGGATATATCACTTTTAGCAATGTCAAATTAGTTTAGTTTAGAAAAATGCACAACAGAATCGACATCAGTGTCATATAAGACGATAATGTAACTTTTGTAGCAAAAATGTAACATTTCAGGAAATGAAACGTAACTTATGACTCAAGGGCCCTGGCAGCAATGAATCAAACATGGCGGAAAAAGTTTTTCGTTGTGTTTAGCTAATGAAATGAATTTAAATTGTTTATGTCTGGGCGTTCAGCATTACCAAAGACCCAAACCATTATCTTTAGATTTCCCAAACCTGAGAAAGAAAATTTTCTTCGGTAAGTCGTCATTTATTTTATTCCGCTTGAAATAGTTAAGTGAAGAAACGGAAAATACTTCTAGGTTCTTGTTTTGTTGCAGTCTGAGTATCTGCTGAATCAATATGTCCTCGAAACAGTGAAGGAAAACATCGTGAGGAAATCGGCATGCCCAAGAATTTCATTTCTATTCCATTAGAACAGAGATGGGCGTATCTTTGTTAGCTTTCTAAAGTCCTTTCAGACACAAGTTTCCATCTATTGTTTGTCATCCATCATAGTACTACACTTTACAATGTTATGAAATTATTCTTATTTATGTCAATTTTATCAATAATAGTTCCTTGCGCAGAAGGGTCAAATAAAAATTACATTGGCTGTTTTATTAATTGTGATAATAAATACTTTTCCAGATTGTATCTTCAGCAGGATCATCAGCTGTGTGCTGTGCCTTATAAATTAGTAACTGATCAAATAAGAAGTAAATTAGCTTTACCAGACAACGAACAAGAGGTAAAATATGATGTATAAATTAGTTGTAAACTAGTATTTTACTGTATTTATAAACAAACATTTTAGTAGGTAAAAGTTTAACAAACAAACATACATTTCCATTTACTTCCAGATTATGATGATACTAATAATTATATTTTTACTCTCATTGTTTTGAATTTTACATTATCTGTCAAGTACACTTGTGTACACCATTTCCTTTTTTATCATTAACTGTCTTCATACTTTTTTTATTACAGACCAATGCAGAGCTCTTAAACTCTTCTCTGCTACAGCTAAGTGAACACAAGAAAGCTCTGTGGATTGCCTTATCCACATAGCCGGTGTCAATATTCCACTTGGATTTATTATCTGGACCCACCACTCATGAGCCAAGCCACCGAGCGGTAGCACGGTGCTCATCGGTGGCTTGAGTGCAAAAAACATACAACAACAACAACAACATCCTAAATCAGTCCACTGCTGGACATAGGCCTCCCATTATAAGAAGGGGAATATGCCGATAATCCCTGCACTGGGCATGCGGGTTGAGGATCACAGAGCACAGCTTCTCGCACCATCAATGCTGCTTCCCATTGACCCTTCAAGGGACGTAGCTGTGCCGGTGCGTTATGCCACAGTCAGCTGCTGCCAGAGACCCGTTTCTTATCAGGATGCACCATGGGCAGGTGAGATTGGCTTGGGTTCCGTAGAAGGAGGTTGGAACCCCTTACACCCTTACTACAGTGTTCGCTATATCTTGTTAACTATAAGTTTTACAAACGTCATTTTCATACAAAAATATAGGTAACACAGACTTTGTAGTAAGGTGTGCTTTTGGGTTCAAGCCATGTTGCCACTCACACTTTCGCCCCTTTACTGATCAGTAAGGGTGTGTTGATCATGTACAACTTACGATTACCATGAAAATAATTTCATTACCATTATGAAATCCCCAATCTTTATATGATAGAGATTCTATTGTATTATTTATGAGTATTGTTATTGACTAAGACAAAATCATTAATGTAATTCATAATAATATGTTTATTTAACATTCTGTAGTTTATTTTCTTTCTAGGGACTCATCTTAGATCTTATTCTTCAATATCTGTTGGGCTAGTATAGTTATGCATATATTTTGTATAATTTTTAAAACTTATAAATTCATTCTTCGTTTATACAAATAAATAACTTCTGTTATTTCGATTTCTAGACTTTTTTATGTTGATTTTTTTATATGAATGCAATGTCTAATAATAGGATTTAGGGGTTTAGATTAATCGGTTACATCTTTACCTACACCGTGTTATGAAATACATGCATGTAAGTTAAGTACCTTACCTGCTATTTATATCACTACTATAGTAAAAATAAATAAAATATAAGTTAAGAAAATAATTCGTTTGATTTTACAGTTCAAAGGTACCTAATCAGTCCTACCTAATAACCCAATTTAACCCTCAGTAGGTAGGTATAGATAGATGTACCTAGGTAGTAGGCTCAACGCCCACGACCGATTTTTTGTAGGACAGTTAGGGAGGGGAGCACAGAGTGTATACCAACCAGGTTGGATCGACGAATGAAGTAACGCCATAAGAGCTCAAATGTTGGAATTGGATTGTACGTAATTATATAAGTATTTTATGTTCTATTACTTTTTTGCGTAAAGTTCACAGTTTAGGAGTTAGGACACTTTCAAATATCAATGAAATTTTATTTTTCTGGATTTAGAAAGTAAGGTCTTATGGGCTAAAATGGTTCGAATTGAATTCTACGTATTGATATAAGTATTTTATATTCCATTACTTTTTTTCGTAAAGTTCATAGTTTAGGAGTTAGGGCACTTGCAAATATGTATGAAAATGTATTGTTCTGGATTCAGAAAGGCCTTAAGAGCAAAAATGGTTGGAATTGGATTGTACGTATTGATACAAGTATTTTATGTTCTATTACTTTTTTTCGTTAAGATCATAGTTTAGGAGTTAGGGCACTTTGAAATATGTATGAATATTTCGATTTCTGGATTCAGAAAGGCCTTATGAGCAAAAATGGTTGGAATTGGATTCTACGTATTGATATAAGTATTTTATTTTCTATTACTTTTGTTCGTAAAGTTCATAGTTTAGGAGTTAGGGCACTTGCAAATACATAAGAAATTTTTTTTTTCTGGATTCAGAAAGTAAGGCCTTTAGGGATAAAATGGTTGAAAATAGATTATACGTATTGATATAAGTATTTTATGTTCTATTACATTTTTTCGTAAAGTTCATAGTTTAGGAGTTAGGGCACTTGCAAATATACACATGCAGCCTATGGGCTAAGTACACTCAAGTGGCGTATGGCTCCCTCCGCGTCTAGTTTAATAACGCGTTCAGAGCGGTATTGGGGCTGCCCCGCTACTGCAGCGCCTCCGGCATGTTCTCGCAAGCACACACCGATTGTTTTTACGCCACTATGCGGAAGAGGTGTGTATCCCTCGTGCGAAGGACGCGGGCCAGCACCAACACCGTCCTGGCGATGATCGCCGGACGAATAGACTGCCCCTATATACGACGATGCTGCGACAGACATGTCGTGTATAGGGTCCTTCATTCATCATACCTATACAGGCAGTTAACTTGGCGACGGGTCGCCAACGGAAACAGGAACGGAAAAAAGAGTGAGAGTGGGAACAGGAACAGGTACTCTACATATGACTACATTACGGGGTAGGTAATGTAGTAATATGTAGTATATTTACTTTTTATTCCATTCATATTTAGGATTCCGTGTCAAATCACCAGGCTTGGGAAACATTTCACATGAAAGGACATACGTAAAAAATTAGTATACACGCAAACGAAGTTGCGAGCGGGTCAGCTAGTACATAAAATACTCATATCAATACGTAGAATCCAATTCCAACCATTTTTACTCTTAAGGCCTTACTTTCTGAATACAGAAAAATAAATTTTCATTTATATTTGGAAGTGTCCTAACTCTAAACTATAAACTTTTAGAAAAATAGTAATAGAACATAAAATACTTATATCAATACATAGAATCCAATTCCAACCAGATTTGCTCTTAGACTTACTTTCTGAATACAGAAAAAAAAAATTCATTGATATTTGAAAGTGTCCGAACTCCAAAACTATGAACTTTACGCAAAAAAGTAATAGAACATTAAATACTTATATCAATACGTACAATCTAATTCCAACCATTTTAACCCTAAAGGCCTTACTTTCTGAATCGAAAAAATAAATTTTCATTTATATTTGAAAGTGTCCTAACCCCTAAACTATGGACTTTACGAAAAAAAGTAATAGAACATAAAATACTTATATTGTACGGGACCGGGACGGATCCAAACTCCCAAGACGGATCCGTCCGAGCCGCGTATCCTGTTGTGCTGGGATTCTAGGGTTTCTTGAAAATAAAATCCAATATTCCAATTAGACTTGTTCAGGGCAGGCAGGTAGGCAGAGGCTTCTTTCCAATTAGATTTCCGGAAACTTGATGAGGCGATCCCAACTGGATTGCCGAATGCCCGATAGCGAGCTATATATATTGTCAATTTCAGCCCTCGGCCTACCTTACTGTTAGACAAGCGCGTTTTATTGATACAACCAATTATAACCTATTATTTTGCCTTCAACCAATCAGAATATTTCTTGATTCTAGATTATTACACAAGGTTCAAGGTCGGCCACCTGACAAGTTCAGACCTGTCTGTGAGCCTTACTCCTATCAAGTACTTGCTGTTTTATTTTGTGCCTAATGTCTACCTAGTTATTGGGTTCATTTTTGTATGATATTCCTATTTGTCTCTTATAAGTCCAGGTTTTTACTATGCTACCTAAGTTTTGTCTCAGCTACATACTTTCCTGGATCTTATAAGTCTATTTCAGGTTTTCTCTTTGTTCAGCAAGTACTTTTTAAATGAAACTTCAGAACATGTAAAGCTTTATTAATTTCCTACGTCTAAATTAGGTTTTTACACAATAATTTCTTAAAAATATCTGTCTTAATTACTCGACATGATGTCCTAAGTTTTTGAATCTCAGCTTTTGACAATTCTCAAGAGTTACTAAAGAAAACTAGATCAGAAATTCTACTTATTTACATCGATTCTAATACTGTGATTGAACATTATTTTAATTTTACATTTCTCCTACCCATTTACCTAAGCTAAGCTATATCTGTATATTAGTCGTCTTAAAATCTGTTGTTTATTTTATTTATTCGCGGTCGTTCGGAACATATATAATTACGTATAATCCAATTCCAACCGTTTTCGCTCTTAAAGCCATACTTTCTGAATCCAGAAATTGAAATTTTCATACTTATTTAAAAGTGCCCTAACTCCCAAACTATGAACTTTACGAAAAATAGTAATTGACGTAAAATACGTATATCATTACGTACAATCTAATTCCAACCATTGTAACCCTAAAGGCCTTACTTTCTGAATCGAAAAAAGAAATTTTCATTTATATTTGAAAGTGTCCGAACTCCTAAACTATGGACTTTACGAAAAAAAGTAATAGAACATAAAATACTTATATCATTACGTATAATCCAATTCCAACCATTTTAGCCCTAAAGGCCTTACTTTCTGAAACCAGTTAAATAAATTTTCATACATATTTGAAAGTGCCTTAACTCCTAAGCTATGATCTTAACAAAAAAAGTAATAGAACAAAAAATACTTATATCAATACGTAGAATCCAACTCCAACCATTTTTTCTCTTAAGGCCTTTCTGAATCCAGAAAACGAAATTTTCATACATATTTCAAAGTGCCCTAACTCCTAAACTATGAATTTTACGAAAAAAAGTAATAGAACATAAAATACTTATATCATTACGTACAATCTAATTCCAAACTTTAAATCCTAAAGGCCTTACTTTCTGAATACAGAAAAAATAATTTTAATTTATATTTGCAAGTGCCCTAACTCCTAAACTATGAACTCTACGAACAAAAGTAATAGGACATAAAATACTTATATTAATACGTAGCATCCAATTCGAACCATTTTTGCTCTTAAGGCCTTTCTGAATCCAGAAAATGAAATTTTCATACATATTTCAAAGTGCCCTAACTCCTAAACTATGAATTTTACAAAAAAAAGTAATAGAACATAAAATACTTATATTAATAAGTAGAATCCAATTCCAACATTTTAGCCCTTAAAACCTAATTGTCTGGATCCAGAAAAAATAATTTTCGTTTAAGTTTGAAAGTGTCCTGAAACTTCTAAACTATGAACTTTACGAAAAAAGTAATAGAACATAAAATACTTATATCATTACGTACAATCTAATTCCAAACTTTTAAATCCTAAAGGCCTTACTTTCTGAATCCAAAAAAATAAATTTTCGTTTATTTTTGAAAGTGTCCTAACTCCTAAACTATGAACTTTACAAAAAAAAAGTAATAGAACATAAAATACTTATATAATAACGTACAATCCAATTCCAACATTTTGTCTCTTATGGCGTTACTTCATTCGTTGATCCAACCTCGTTGGTATACACTTGAGTTTGCCATGAGGTTCCCCTCCCTAACTGTCCTACAAAAAATCGGTCGTGGGCGGAGACGCTAAATCTTTCAGACTAATTTCGGTGGCTTCATATAACCAACCGATAAAAATCTTCAACAAGTATAAAATAAGTCGTAAACACGACATTCTACTAAGTTGCCCCCCCCCCCCCCCTCCTGTATCACATGCCCCCCCCTGAACTCCGGCAAAATACACTACATAATATGAACTTTTTAAAACTTTTAAATTGTTAGTATTTCACAAGGTACTTATTATGTAGATAGGTTTATTTGGAACGATCATCATATTGTCATATGTTAACTAACCAACTATTACCTAATGTGTGTGTTACTCCAGCGGCAAGTTGACTCGGATCGGGATGAAACTTACAGAAAAATTAGAGCACTATGTCCTGTAAATGTTCCCCAAAAATTAAGTTTGTGCCTATTAAGGTTCCAGAGTTATTCGAGAAAATAAGATGCGTTACTGCAGCGGCATGGTTTTTACCCATTAGCCTAAGCCAAATTTAAAGTAGCTTTTGTGCATGGCACTGGCCAAACAGCGGCATTTGTGCGACCTGTGGTTTATGAGTTATTGCAGATGCCGCTGGAGTAACGTTTTGCAGATTTCCGGATCTTCGAAACGGCTGAACGCACAAATATGATTTTTTGTGAGCAAATGCGTTCTAATTTGTGCCTATTTGTGCGGTAGTTGTTTTTCCGAAAAAATGCACGATGTATGAATTAGACGAGTTTTTGTGAAAATTGAAAATTGCCTCTAGCTCTTGAACTACTAGTGGAAAGCACTTTATGATTGCATTGGCTGATGCCTTTATGGAATATACATCTTCTGGCAACATTTTGAAACCCTACACCTAATTTTCGACGAAATAAATTAATTTTACAACAGAAAATAGTTTACTAATTTCTAACCTCAAATAAGGGAGTTGTAACAAGTTATCAACTTTCATGATTTGCCAATAATAACTAACAATATAACAATAATATACAAACAACATATAACTAACAATTTAATAATCCAGTGCCGAAAATAAGGCCACCGGTGCCTCGGCACATTGCGCAGACCATGCATGGTAGTATTCATTAATTATTTCGTTGATATCCAGTTATGAATCTTAGTTTTCTTTTTGGGGGGCGCAAAAATAACCAGACCAAGATTTAATTAATAGGTTGATACCCAGTTATAAATCGTAGTTTTTTCTTTTCTTAGGGGCGCAGAAATGACCAGACAAGAACCAAGTTTTCATTATTAGGTTGATATCCGGAAATAAATCTTTATATTCTTTTCTGGGGGGCACAGAAATTAGGTACCAGACCAGGACCAAGTTTTGGGTCATGAAAAGTAGTATAAATTAATTACTATTAGTTTGATATCCAGATATAAATTGAGTTGTCTTTTCTTGTGGGGTGCAAAAATTACCAGATCAGGACCAAGTCTTCGTTGATAATTATATCCTAATAGGATAGGTTGGTTGAAATTCAGATATAAATCGTAGTTTTCCTACCTCTGATAGAAAAATTTCGCGGCTCGCTCTGCTCGCCGATTTCGTTACCATCTTATGGTTGTGAATGGTACTTAACTACGCACAAATATTTTTAAATCAATCCTATAAAGTTTGCAAAAATGACGAATTACGCACACACAACACAATAGCGCTAGTTAGAATGATAAAAACAGATTGCGGCTCACTGCGCTCGCCGACTACATTTTTTACGTCTGTTGTTGTAGTTTAAAAATGCCATCATTTTCTTTATATTTTTTCTTTTGTGCACAAAAAATTTTACGGCTCGCTACGCTCGCCGATTTTATTTCTATAATAAGTGAAGGGACTATGCACTGAGAAGTCAACTTTGACTTCATATATGCTGGAACGCGAGATATTTTTTTCTATTGTGTCTGGTATCCAGACTTTACAATTATAGAAGCTCGCACCGGGCGCGTAAAATGCTATTTACGGCACTGACTGTGTCCATACAAAAAACAAGTAATGGAACGATATCCTGTTTCCGTCATGAGGATCATCCACAGTTTTTGGTTAATTATGCAGATTTGTTGGTATAAAAATCAATATATACTATGTTTTTGTTTTTATAGTATAAAAAATGACCAATATACAAAGGTTTTAGTGAAAAAAAATTGCGGCTCGATTCGCTCGCCGACTTCATTACTGACTTTTGCATTTACAATTTCCTATGAAAATATAAAAAATCGCAGTTATCTTTATCATGTTTTGTTTGTAATCATAATAATTATTATTATTATACCTAGGTATAATAGCACATTCTCTGCAAATAACTTTTTCGCGGCTCGCTCCGCTCGCCGATGGAAGATAGGTAAGTGCAATGCCAAACACCAAAATTGCCCCCCCCCGAAACGAAATCCTGTATCCGCGCCTGTCCCAAAGTAAGTTACCAAATCAATCATAAGATTTGCAAATATAAAAGAATAAAATAGTTTACAAAATTTGGTTCTTTTTTCATAACGATAATTACAGGTTTTTTTTATACACTAATATTATAATTGTGAAAGTTTGTGTGAGTGTGTGTAAGTATGTTTGTCCCCACTCAACATGAACGGATTTGGATGAAACCTGGAATATACCTAGTTTAGTGACCTGTATTAACACAAAGGCTTTTTATATTGGTAGCAGCAAAGCCGCAGGCTGTATCTAGTTACAAGTCGCAGGTGTTATCTAGTTACAATTACATTTAGCAATCCAAACCCCAAACTAATGTTATAAATGCGAAACTCTGTTTGTTTGAAAACTTTATTGCACATACTTAAAAAATTTTACCAAGGGTGGGCTTAATGCCGTAGGCATCTGTCAATCTGTCTGTTAGTTATGTTTCTTATGCCTAAAGAGCTGCAATAATTTTAATGAATTTTAGTATTAGACCTAGCTGGGACATTGGAGAAATAGAAATAGAAATAGAAAATGTTTATTTGAAACAACAGTTTACAAGATAAAAGTTCAGTTAGTTTAATACATGTTAATAACATCGCTGTTGCAAAAACGCCCTAACTCAGCATATTGATAGTTGTAGACGAATACCTACAACAAGCGCTGGTCTTCCGTTAGAACCCTTTTGGTGACGTCACGAACGGACGTACGTACATACTAGAAAAAACTAAATATATAGACTTAAACTAAAACTTTATATATAGAGGTTATTAATAAAGTATTTATAAAAGAACATGACGAAAAAGAAAGAAATTAATGTACCTACAAATAAATTTTAAAAAATTCCATAGAAAATGTATAGTGTACTTAAAATAAGCCAAAACTACAATAACAATGAATAAAATTGTATGAAAACTATAGAAATCTAAACAGAAAGATTAAGCATTTTTATATAACATAATGAATACTTAATTTAATAAACATAATAAATAAGTGATACCTATAAAAAAAAAACAGAAGTAATACCTATCAAACGGAAAGTTCTCAACAAAGAAGTTTAAGTTTATGAACAATAAACATTATATTATGATACATAGGTATAGACAGGATAAAATGATATAGTTAGGAAAGTAATGTTTAAGTAGATTTATATTCTAAGATTATCCAAAATAACCTATTCAAATGTTTTTTTATAAAGCAAAACTATTCTAAGTAACCGGAGAAGCACATGGTGTATTCTGTGACATGGTCTAATTTTAGCAAAAATAAACATGAAAGCTTTGAAATAAGAAACGGAAAAAAATGGAAGAAACCATCAAAGGCTGGCCTCGGAACTGCTGGGCCTAAGGCTGCAGTGGGAGGATTCTCCTCACAGGGCATGCAGAGTCTAGGAGGGCCGCCTCTTGTATTTGACTTTTGATCAAGCTGCCAATCGAAAGCCCAAGAAATATTGGTTGCGGCTCTTCGTTATCAGACTGTTCATAGATTCACAGTTCACAGATTATTAGATTATACATTTTTATTATTAAATTAAAAAATGAAATTTTATTACATATTTTATGAAGGTAAAAATTTTTGTAATGTGGAGATGTATGATTGTTTCCCCTACATACAAAAACAGGTCTATAGCACTAGACCAAGGATAACATCAACATGTTACCATAGCTGCAGGCAGAATATAGTTATACCTAATACTAGACATTTTCACATAGCATGTAGCCCCACGGTAAGAAAGCTTGTGTCACAAAAAATCACTCATATTACAATGTTCTGGTGTCGAAAGAACTTCCTGAACCTTCATTCACACTTTCGAAAACATACACCATAGAGATGCTCTAGCTCCTTGATTTGATCCTCTTCGAAAGGCAGTTTAGGGTCAACCCTACAGCCCATGCCCCGCCTTCACGCTGTAGATAACGTATTTGTGATACGTAAATATAGTTGAGTGGTGCCCGCTTTGCTGCCGGGTTAAATCCTGTTAGCACTGCTGCTCTGCACTACTAAAAAGTACATTTGCCCTTGAAGTAGCGATGTGAGCTGGCCTCTCTTAGTACGCGCCATTACGCCGTGTGCTCAGCTCATCGCATTCAATTTCTGCCAGCAACCTTTCGTCACTCCACGCAGTTATCCACTCTTTTACATCAAAACGGTTGCCGGTTCTTCGCCAGAATGGCCATCCCACTGCCATTTCAGCTTTGTCGAATTTCTTTAGGTATAGCCGGTAGCTAGGGTTTGCATAGTAACTTTGCAATCTAATCTACTATTTTATGTTATGTAATGAATTAGATTGACGAAATGACCAATGAAATTGATAACTGCGCTTGGTGCCTTTTGTTTTGTTTTGCCTTTTTGTTTGTATTATTAAAAACATCGGTAAACATTTAGTTCTAGCCAAAGTGCACCGTATACTCATTGGCATTGTGAACATGAACATAGCACTATCCTAGTCTATTCTTGGCACCTCGGGTAAGTACTGTAAACGAAGCTTAAGTCTCGTCGATGGCGTGTGCACGGATGATCAGGCTGTGCATTCCATGGGTGTGAAAAATCAGCACGTGCAAAACATGTACAGCCTGATCATCCATGGCCAATTGTGTACATGGATAATCAGGCTGTGAATAATCGGGTCGCGCAATATTGGCTCCCATTTTGTTTTATTACTTTTTTTCCAACAGTCTTTCTTCTGTGTCTGTACAGTGGGTCCTGATATTGCACAGCCTGATCATCCATGTACAAACAATACAAAGCAGAAAGTCCACTAAATCCTGGCTTTAATTATTCCTCACGTGACGATTATGCACACCCTGAGCAAACACAGCCTGATTATTGACTTAGACTTCTGATTGGGATTTTTTGGAAGTCATCACTCGTTTGAAAGCTTCAAGTAAAAACGTCCATAAATCACTAAAATGTAAATAAAAATGGATATTTGACTCTGGTATAGGCGAATGACGAGTGGACGAAGCGAAACTCTAGGGTGACCTCGCGAGAGTTCTGCCGAGAGCCCATACTGGAGTCAAATATCCATTTTTATTTACCTTTTACAGATTTAGTTTCTTCTGGCTCCGTATTTTACACTCTAGGGGTAGGGACCACAAGACTTAGTGGCATCGGGGTGCTCTGCCTTAGTTCTGTGATATATTATAAGAACTAATGCAAGATATTATCTCTGACTTGGAGAAATCACAGAAAACTTATGGAGTTTTTTGTGATATCTCCAAAGCATTTGACTGTGTCTCCCATGATATTTTACTTAAAAAGCTAGAACACTACGGTGTCAGAAACATAAAATTACAAATATTTAAATCCTATTTAGAAAATAGAGAACAGGTTACCGAAATGAATGGAATGAGATCAAATAAATGTCTTATTAAGATGGGAGTCCCACAGTGGTCAATATTGGGACCTTTACTATTTTTTATTTATATAAATGATATCTCTGTAGTCTGTAAGGATATCGACATGGTCTTGTTTGCTGACGACACAAGTTTTATAATAAAGGACAAATCACGTGACAATATTGTTAATAAGTTTAGAAATATTATGCCGAACTTAGACAAAATACATGTTCTTGAATTTTGGCTAGGCACTAGGATTATTCCACAAACAGAAGTTCAAACTGCATTGTGTAATATGTCTTTGCCTAGTTCTGATAAAACGAAGATTTTAGGAGTATGGTTAGACTCAAAATTAACATGTGCAGTTCATACAAATGAGTTAACAAAGAAGTTGGGATCTGCAATGCATACATATGCTATAAAAAAAATAGGTGGTACTAAACCAGCCTGAGACGTTTACTTATCTTATTTTCACTCATTTATGACGTATGGTATAATGTTTTGGGGTATAGCAGCTATAGCTACATATTACATGATATGTCTAAAGAGAAATAAAGATTATGATTATGATTATTAAGAACCTAATCTACTCAAGTCCGAGTGCCTTGTATTACGGACAAGAACCTATTACTGTCCTAATCTATTCTTGGCACCTCGGGAAAGTACTGTAAACGACGCATGAGATTTGTCTATGGTGTGTACATGGATGATCAGGCTGTGCTTTCCATGGGTGTGAATAATCTGCACGTGCCAAACATGTACAGCCAGATCATCCCTGGACAAACCATAGACAATCGTGTACGTGAATAATTAGATTGTACCTAATCAGGATGTGTATTATTGGCTCTGGCTCCCACCGACAGTCAGACGAATGATAAACATGACACAATGACAGCAGTAAAGAAAAATCAAAGGTTTCCCCACACAGGCGCGTTTTAATCGGTGCGACCGTTAATAAAGTGAAAACGTGGAAAAAAAAGTGTCTGCACCAAAGGGATAAGAAAAAAAAAATTGCTTGCTTGTTGTTGTTTTCGTTGTTTTTTCTGGGTGTTTTTTTTCTGATTTTCACTCACAGTTTTCACTGTTTCTTTTCTCATTTTCATGTTTGTAAAATAAAGTAAATATAATTGATTTTGTTTAAAATTATATGTAATTGTTGCTCTCTGTAATTCTTGTCGATTTTGTACAGAAAAATGAACTCCCCTTGTTCCAAAAATTCGCCACAGTACAAAAACCTGAAGTTCAAACCTAAACAATCTCCGAAAGAGCTGAAGGAAAAAATGAGAAAGGTAAAATTAACCTGTGTACCACAGAAATCAGCATTTTGAACTGTTACACGTTGGCTGTGTATGCCGCTTCGCACAGCACCGTGCACGAGGACTGCGACAGAGAAAAATATGTTCTGCGTGGAACTTAATATTCCGTGCCGCTAGCTTTATCTGCCTAAAAAGACAAAATACCCTTATTGAAATGATTGGCTCTTTCAAAATCACCCAATCAATAGGATTGATTCCTGGCTAGGAAAGCCTGCCTGTATATTTTAAGAAGTTCAATTAGACAGGCTTGAAGCAGAATATTGAGTAGAATCACAATACCTATAGTCTATCTATCACCAAGTCTAAATACTGACTATCATTGTTTCCAGGACTATAAAAATAAAGTGCATAATTGTAGGGAGATGTTGATGGATAGATTCCGTGGAACAGTTGCAGAAGAAGATTTATGCAAAACACTGACGGACATCTATAAAAGCATGTTCGATGTTAATGATAATACTGAAAATGATGAAGTTGAGATCCTGGAAGAGTTAAAAAAGGAACTGGTACAAGAAGAACTTGATTGGTAAGTTGTGAAGATAGGGAAAACTTTATTTTGAATGTAAGAGAAACACTTATTTTAAGCTATCTCAAGATAGAAATGACATCATATGAAACTTGTAGGTACATACACCACTACATAGCCTTTGTATCAGTAATAAGTGGGTTCATCATGAGATTTTTTTAACCTCATGCCTTACCTAATACCAGACATTAGAAATTATATGATCCATCCAGGATCAGTGTCGAGGTTTCTAAGCATAAGGCAGGTGGTGAGATTTTTGAGAACCAAGCCCAACTAATTGTGTTGAAAAATGTAGCTTTTCTGGCTAATTTATTTAGCTAACTTTAAAAACAAGTCAAACTGCTTTTTATTTTTCTTTAAAATGTAATGTTTTTCCTAAAAACAACCTTTACATACAATATATTTACTTGCCTTAGAGTTACAATATTAGAAAGACCATGGGCAGCACCTGGTTTAAGGCAAGTGGCATAATCAAAAGAAGTTCTATGGCAGCTGGGGGGGTGAAAACATCTGATAATGAATGATGAAGAGTTACAATATCACTGTGTTATTTTTCTTCTCCAAACCATCTCTCCCAAGTGATGGAGTGATCAGCTAAATGAGGGCAAAATTAAACTTCATCAAGTGGTGCAGATGGCTGCCAACAGAAGCCCCTGGAGACAAGAAGTTCAGTCCACCACGAAGACAATGCAGAGTGGTCACGATCAGTCATAAAGTTACCTACCACAGACAGAGAGATTTTTCTTCCAGCACCTAATTATTATTCCCATCATTTATAGCCACAACCTTCAACCATCAATATAATATACTGTTAGAGTCATTTTCACGAAAAGTCCCCACTGTCGTGTAAAAGTTCAAAGAAAAGCAAATACATCTCCAAGTAAAATATGATGCCAATAATCTGTTCTGTCTAGAGTTTCTTGATGAAAATTTGGTGTTATTATGTATACTTCGGCTTTAGTTCTGCTGATTACTGCGAGACTACTTTCATGAAAAGGACTAACCTCATTTCTGTTGTTACAGGTGGCTCAAAGAATATGAAAAATCTCAAATGGACAATGTCGATTGGTCTACAATAGAGCTTGATGATTCTGTGATTTGCCCCATTTGTCAAAAATGCAACTTTAAACAAGAACCAAGCATTGTCTCATGTTCAAATTGTAATACGAAGTTCAGCACAACTAAAACATTGCCTGAAATTAAACATTATATTTTGTCTTGTGTTGATAAACATGCTGTTCTATGCCCACATGAAGCACAGTTTTCAGTAATACCAGATCATAATGAATCTCACCTATATTTGGTTTGCGAAAGTTGTTCAGAATTTAATGCTTTGATATAAATTTATTTTTAATGCATGGAGATTACTTCCTGCATATGAATCGGTATAATGTCCCTATGATAATTCTGGTGCCAGAGTTTTTTAGGCAACTGAAGGCCTTCGACATGGCTTAAGCGACTGAAAAGCCGGGACCAACATCTTAATAAAGTGTCTTTCCAAAGCACGGAAGCCCTCAAGGTCTTAATGGCACTTACCGGTCACCCATCCAAGTAATGACCGGGCAGTGTTGCTTAACCAAGATAAACTGCTAAGAACACAGAGGTAAGCAAAGCCACTAGCGCCTTGATGAAGATTAATTTTGATACATGCCTACTTAAATAATGTAGGTATTTAAATTTATTTTCATAAGCATTTTCTAAAAATACTATCAGAATATAATTTTGAATATTACTTACTTACATTATTTTGATTATTTAGCTAGAGGGGGCTGGTTCCCCATATACCTGTGATAAAGATTCTAAATGTAACCTTTTAGTTAATTAAAGTGATTTAAGATAAACATTTTTGTTTGTGTGTTTCCTCTTATGATATGATATTTCCAAATATGAACACACATTTTTTACATAGCTCATCTGTGTGATTGATCTAAAAATAAATACCGAACTCATGAGTTTTAGATAAAATTTATCATTTTATGTAGCTAGTGGCCTACCCGTCATTACTTACGAAACTGAAACGTCTGGTCCACCAGTTTAACACGTTGACTGCGGGCCTCGCAGCAGCGGGTCGCGTAGCAGCTCGGGCCCTAGTGTGTGCGCAAGTGTGTATCTTCAGCACTTAATGTTACAGTCGCTCAGCGAGCTATGCTCGGAACTTTTAAGGTTAGAACCCCCAATGAGAACAAACTAAAGTTGTCGACACAGCTCAAAAAGAATTGGCAAGCTGAAGTGGCAGTGGCCTGGCCATATCTGCCAAAGAATCTATAACTGCTGGGGTAAACAAGTTCTTAGAGTGGAGACTTCGGCTCAGCAAATGTAGTGTATGACGCCCTCTGGCCAGGTGGAGTGAAAGTCTGCGAAAGGCTGCTGGTAAAGGCTGGATGCGTCGAGCTCAGGACAGGGCCCAATGGCGCGCATTAGGGGAGGCCTAAAGGCTAACGATGATGATGATGTGAGTGGCTTTGAGTACAGAATAGCTTTGTTAACAATGTTTTAAGAATATTATTGTCCGATATACAGGATGGGGCAAAATTTAACCTTATTGAGGGCAGCTACCTTTTCTTTTGTAGTAAGAAGGTTTTGTTCTGTGGAAACTATAAGTTTATTTTGAAGAAAAAATAATGGCATTTTCGGAGTTTTAAAAAAAATTACATTCAGCCCAGAAAATAACATTTGTAAAAAAACAAGTGGGTCTCAATCGATTATTTCCCAACAGGAACACTTTTCCCAAAGTAAATCAAATCCTAGGATTTCGCGAAAATTTAAATAAAGTTTTCCATACAATTCCGAAAATGTCATTCTTTTTTTCTTCTAAATAAACCCATAGTTTCCACAGAACAAAACCTAACTACAAAAGAAAAGGTAGCTGCCCTCAATGAGGTAAAATTTTGCCCCATCCCTGTATAGTCCACAGGAATAGGTTTGAGGATGCTGTTGTGTGTAGACGACCTCTGTGGCGCTGTGCATAAAGACCCGCCTGAGATGTAATAGATGTTTTAGTTTTGGGTCCTTTCTGTTTAAGTTCGTTTTTGTACTTGTTTTATCTTGTGCATAAAAAGAATTTTCTATCCAAATTTGGACTTACCTTTTTGTAGTGCAGAGGTTTGCGATGATTTCGCGGTGGTGTTCTGCTATTTTTTACTTCAATTGCATCTTACCTACTAAGTTGGTAGCTTTTTCAGAATTACTTATTTCCAAACCAACATGATATGGTGTTTTCGAAATACTTTTACGCTTGGAGGAAAGAAAAAAATCCAAAATGGCCAACCTATACCATACCTCCATAGGTAATAACTAATAACTTGATTTTTTCAGAGGTCAAGTAATATTTTTTTTTATATTTATTACCTAACCCCCTTAGTTATAAACACTACCAATTTAGTTATGTGTACCCCTCACCCCTCACCCTTAGATTAAGTTTACAATATTGTTTTTGCCTGCATTGGAATGCAGCTTCTGAGAATTGTGTAATGCTGATGCAGCCGTCTGGGTGTCGTCCGGCTGCATCCGAACCTAATGTACTTACTTCATTATTAAAGCGCCTCCAAATCGGTGTGGACGTAATCACCCTAGTTTTATTTTATTAATTAAGTAAATTAGTTAGCTTTTTAAAAACCCGTAATAACGTTCCCAAATTAAGAGTGGCGCAGCCGGCGCGGATTTTCATCATTTTCACGGGTTTTCCGCGGTTTTTCTGATGTCCAAATCCGTCAGAAATTTTTGCAAGAAAATCTAGGAATAACGTAAATCCGCCGAACCAAATAAATTTCTCTTACGGGTAAAGAAAAGCTGAGCATGGGAGTAGCGGTCGGTTGGTGAGTAAAACTTTTCGCCATTCCTTTCCCTAATCCTCCAGTATTTTTCATGGGTTATTAAAACTTTAACTTAAAGTTAATATTTGAGATCAAACTTCTCTCAATATAACGTGTCTGGAATCTTTGTATGTAATTCTACGAAGGTTAACCAATATTCTTAGAATCGAATAACCATAGAGTTAGGAAAAGATAGATGGTACAAATTTTAAAATTCAGATTTGTATCGTAAGTTATAGAATAGTGTTAGGTAACGATTAATTGATCTTAACATCGATCATTAATTGATTTATTATATAAAATATTATATTACAAATTTTACAATTCAGATTTGTAATGTTAGAAATAGAATAGTGTTAGGTAACAGTTAATTGGTCTTAGCATCGATCATTAATTGATTTATTTAAGCATAAACTATATTTTTAAAATACAATTTTTATAACTTTTACAAAAAATATTCCTTTTATATTCCTTTATTGTTTGCTTTTATGTGTTTTTATTGTGCTGTTTTATTGTGTTACTGTGTAATTTTTGTGTATTTAATTGTGTAAGTGCAAGTGAAAGTTGCCTTCTCTGAATCGTTCGTAGCTCTACCGTAATAATGACGAAATCAACTCTCGAATTAATTCCTAAGGAAATTGTACAGTTAATTCCTTTGTTCAGTGGTGATAAAAGACAGTTAAGTTTATATTTGCGTAAATGTCAATATGTGATCGATAAATATTGTAGTATTAACGAAGATCAGAACTTGTACGTTTTCAACGTCATTACGAGCAGACTTTCCGAGAATGCAGCTGCGCTCTTATCAGAACGAGAAGATATTGTGACTTGGTCCGCTCTGAAGGAACTGCTAATCCAACATTTTGGAGACCCGCGTAGTGAAGCGTGTATTAACATAGAGTTGGAATCTTTAAAAATTAAATCAGGTGAAAGTTATTTGGATTTTTGTAATCGAATTCAAAGTGTGCGATCATTACTGATTTCAAAAGTGAATATGAACGCGGATAGTGATTTGAAAAAGGCAAAATTAATAATTTACGATAATACGGCTCTGAATGTATTTTTATACAACCTTCCGGAAAACATGGTACGGATAGTGCGACTTAAAGCACCCGCGACTTTAGAAGCCGCATTGAGTGTCGTGCTCGAAGAAGTCAACTTCTTAGAGCAGTATAATATGAGAAATCGTATTCACGGTAATAGTCAAATATCAGGTTCAAGTTTAAGACCATTGACAAATAATTCGTTTGGGTTTAAACCCATGTTGCCTAGCAACAATGTGACGCCTAAATTTAACTTTGGTGTACCGCAAAATTCGCAAATTAGAGTGCCCCAAAATCAAGGGCAAGGTCAGGCACAGAATTCTGGAGTCCGCCCACACACATACGGGTACCGACCCCAGTTTGGCCTTCAGCCACAACCGTTTGGCCTTCAGCCACAACAAAGACATGGCGTTCAGTCTCAACAATTTGGTTATAAGCCCCCACAACAATTTGGTTATAGACCACAATTGAACCAACAATTTGGTTACAAACCACAATTTGGTTATAAACCAAACTTCGATAATAGGCCGTCCCAATTCGGGTACCGTCCTGCGCAGGAACAAAAACCTCAATTGGAAGATAGTGATGTCTCCATGAGAACAGCGCCTCTTAGACCACAGCCACAAGTATCACAAACGGGTTTCAAGTTAAACGAACTTACCACGAGCATGAAGTTCGATCATGAACACGAACCTAATTATGACGAAAGCATAAATTATGATTATGAAAGTAATGATAATGTAGTGAACTATTGCGACGCAAATGAATCGGAAAATTATGAACAAAAACAAGAACAACTGACAGACGTACCTCAGATAATGACATTGCACGAAACTTTTTCAGCAGACTTGTCTATTCCAATTAATACTTTGAACTCGGATCATGATAATCAGCCATGGACAGTTGAGGATGTGGATGATGATGAATTACTTGATAACAATTTAGATGGCGTAGTTCAATCAATTAACGTAGCTCAGAATCCAGTAAGAGCAGAAAAGAAAATATTTAATAATGATATATCTAAAATTAACGAATTTTTGGAAAATGAGATGAATACAATTAAAGAAAACGAAAAGTTAAAAACCACAAAAGCTAAAAATATAAAAACTCTTTTTGTTCAGGATTATAATATAGCAAAGAAACTAAGTGAAACTGAAAAACAAGTGCGCAAAGAAAATAAAAATTTTGCTAAGCATATTTATACTGATGATGATGATATGAATAACGGTAAAAAAATAAAAAATAAACCAAGTTTTGTCAGAACTAAAGTTATAGGTGAACCTGGCTGGAACGTTTTACCTATACAGATTAAAGAAAAGAAAACTAAATCGCCATTCAAAGAGAAAAAGAAATAAGTTTATGCCTTTCCCATAAACTTCCGATAAACAAAAATGATTAAAGCACTTACAAACTGACTAATGAACTAGAGTTAACGTTATTAAAATAAAATTTATAATGATTATAATTATGTGTTTTTACAACTTATAAACAATTAGCTAATTAACTTAAACTGACTTAACTTAACGGACTTAATGCATGTTCTCATTAAATTTATTAGCCTAAAAATTCATACAGAGTTCACACATGATTTATCGAATTAAAGATATATCGCCCACTTGTCTCGCATAACATTTTGATAAACAAACATGGTACTTCTGAAGTGAGTCCTGATCAGTACATCATTTCTTAGAAATTAAGCTTGGTCTCTGGAATGTCTCAGAGTTTTATCAGTGTCACAGAATAAATTTACCAGAACAATGTTATACTAATTACAAACGTAAGTTCAGAAGTTATGAGTTATAATTATTACAGAATTTAGAAATATAAATCAGATATAATTTTAAAAGATTTAACCGCAAATCAGAATAACTATTTTTCTATAGGTACTTATATTTGTTAGATTTTTCAATGTTTTTACGAGTAGTTTCAGAACTATTTTATCAGATTAAGTAAAATCGAAACGACTTTAGCTTCTACTTAAGCTTTTAGCTTCTAGACTCTACTTAAAGTGTCTATATTATAACAGTGTATTGTGAATTAAGCCGAACTTTTATATTATTTAAAATTGATTTCTTATCTATAAGTTAAGTCGTCTAACGAAAAGAACTTGTTAAAATTAACTTTAAGTGTGAAATCATATGTTAAGAAAAACCAGATCACGTTTAGCTTGGAAATGTACTTATAACCATTTTAAAATGTATCCCTTACCAATTTTCCATCAATCTGAAAATAAAACCTTATCTATTTTCCCTAAATACCCTTACCTTTTGGCGAAACGTTTGAAATACTTACCGATTGTAAAACCGTGCCGCCCGTTATCAGCTGGCGACCATTTTCTGTGTTCAACAGACAACACCATGAGCCTTATACCGTGAGATGGAACAACTCATGAACTACGACGATGACCCCACTCATTGTGAGCAGCATCAGGTCCTGATTATAAAGGCCAAGGTCCAGCGAGTCACAGCTCACACTTGGATATTAAGCAGACTGAAATCTACGTTAACCAAATATTGCGATAACGAGGTCAGTAAGCAGCCTATCTTCGGGATCTTCCTCGTGACTATCGACGAGCCTTGTGATTTGGAGATCAATGGAATTCGTAATCGCCACCGTATCTTGATAGAATCGGACGTTGTAGAGCCAATTCCTCTAATCGCCATACCGCAGCTACGTGTGAACGCGAGCCTATCAGGTGCATACGCACTCAACATGAACGGTGTCAGTTTAATATTGTAATAAAATACATGGCGTATTCCCTTAAACATAGTGCAGTGATTGAAAGTGTTTTGAATGAAAATAAGTTTAGCTTCAGTGAAAATTTAGGATACGCGACTATAGTATTAGTTAAGTTACGATTTTTCTTGTTTTTATTTTATGTGTTTTGATAAAATTGTTTAAAACTGATCCATTTAAGAAAAATTATCGGCACAAATCTCCAAATCGATTCAACCGATAATTTTCCTCTTAGGGATGGAGGAGTTATGTGTACCCCTCACCCCTCACCCTTAGATTAAGTTTACAATATTGTTTTTGCCTGCATTGGAATGCAGCTTCTGAGAATTGTGTAATGCTGATGCAGCCGTCTGGGTGTCGTCCGGCTGCATCCGAACCTAATGTACTTACTTCATTATTAAAGCGCCTCCAAATCGGTGTGGACGTAATCACCCTAGTTTTATTTTATTAATTAAGTAAATTAGTTAGCTTTTTAAAAACCCGTAATAACGTTCCCAAATTAAGAGTATTTAGCCATTGTTTAAGTTATTCCTGTCACTGTTTGTCAATATCTTTTTGAGATTTTTATAAGTAAGTGTATAAGTATTTTTATAAGCAGGTTTTGAACCTCAAAGAATTCCCAGAGATAACCCTTAACGGCATGAACATTAATAAAGTCAGATCCTTCAAATATCTTGGACATCATATTAACGACGACCATAAGGACAATGCTGATATTGAAAGAGAGCGTAGGGCTGTAGCAGTAAGAGGTCATATGTTGATCCGTATCCGTAGGTTTTCCCGGTGTACAGAAGAAGTAAAAGTTACGCTTTTTAAGCATACTGCCAAAGCTTCTACCCGGCAACCTATGGATCAACTATACCAAGCGGCCGCTGGAGACCCTACGAGTGCAATACAATAATATTTTTAGGATGGTGTTGGGACTGCCGGGATGTTTGCAGAGTATGAGACGGATGGATTTCATGCAATCCTCCGTAAGAAGTCTGCATCCCTGATGCGCAGAGTGCGTGACAGCCCCAACACCATCCTACAAACTGTAGCTGGTATGATCACATCTCCCACGTGGCATTGCTTCGTGCGGAGGGTGATCTAACTCTAAGTATGTATTAGTTATTTAGTATTATTAGTTTTTAAGTTTTGTGTGCCTATGTCCGAAATAAAAGAATTTTATTTTATTTATTTATTGTAAGGCCCTGTGAGCCTTCCCAGATAGGCGATCTGAGGCCTCATTTACTAACTCAGTTGCACACCAAAATGATCGGCACCGGACCTTTATTTGCAAACTTTGACATTGGATTTGTCAAAATTCAAAGAACGTCAATTGACATATTGTCAAAGTTTTGTGAAGACAACTCAGAGAAACTGCACTTTTTAGTAGGTACCGTGTTTATTTTACTTTATACTTCAAAATTAAATACACTGCTAATATAAATTACTTCGTCTTAGTTTATAAATGTACACTTTAGGACGACTGTTCGGCTCGGTGGTTGAGGATCGAATGCAGAGCTCGACCGACGTTGTTTTTAAGAAAACAACGTCTAGGTATTTTTCGCGAACGTGTTGCCAGCGCTTGTATTACAAATTTCGCCCCCGAAGGTATTGCCAGCGCTTGTACTAAATTATAAGTATACTGTTTTTACACATAGCAGGTTATTTTGTAACAGCTCGGCCATCCGATCTTCAACGAGTGCCTTCGTTGCGAAATAGTATATATCTATCTACTTATTTATTTCTTTGCTTAGTGATATAAAATACTGTTAGTAAAAAAAAAATGAATTCAAATTTATCCAAAGACAAAATATTAATACTACTTTTAAAAAAATGTTATTAAGCAAAGTAAAGTAAAAGAACTCTCTTTATTCATGAGGCACTTAAAGGGCACTTTGATTCGTCAATTATTTTTTTAAATTTACCACCAATTCGCAACGCGACCAAACAGAGAAGAATTGGCAAGAAACTCTGCTTGGCTTATATATATAAATTCATTGCTCTCAACAACCATTACATTGCCCCTGATGGAACTAGAGGCAGTCTCTAACCCATAAGATATTCTATGATAAGCTCCACTGCAGAGATTACGTTCAACAACATTTTCGGATTCATTTACAGACAAATCAATCACGTCATTTGGGATTTTGTAAAAAAAAACACAAAATAGTAGGTACCTACACACTTCCCTTTAGAAGATGGAATTGGAAGGGCAACTTTACGGAGCCTTAAAGTAGGAACAGCCAGTCTATCCCCATTTCAAGTGTTAACATTATGACTGTCGCTATTTTTAACAAACAGATTATTATGCTTTCGGACATTAAAAGTTTCCATGTTTGTACTGGCATGGAATTGTCATAACATTTATTTCTTTATACTTAGTTCTAAGTGATTCTCTGGGTCCCACATTGTAAATTGCACGAACAGCCCCCTTCTGCAGCACAAATATGGTGTTGATATCTGTAGCATTTATCCACAGCAAACTACCGTACAACATAATGCTATGGAAACAGCTGAGATAAACTAGTCTAGCCGTTTCTACGTCAGTAAGTCGACGAATTCTTTTGACTGCGTATGCTGCAGAACAGAGCCTGTTCGACAACCCATCTATGTGAGCGCCCCATTGAAGCTTATTATATAAGGTTATACCTAGAAAATACAGTAGTATCCACAAGATTTAAATCTTCACCTTATACTTGAACATTATGCTTAACCTTTTTAACATTTGGTAATATAAATCGAATACATTTTTAGTCCCGTTTAGTAATAAGTTATTTATTTCGAACCAGTTAACAACTTTCGATATTGCATTGTTCACGTCGTCAAAATTAGACTGCCGTCGCTTTAGTTTAAATAAAAGAGACGTATCATGTGCAGACAATGGACCTATAGATAAGGGCAAAAATAGCTCTCAATTAAATTATTCTTCGATACATTATTCAATATTATCTATCAATCAACCTATGATAATAACAATGGATGGTTAAATATTTCACATTATCTTAAAGATTTCCTGGTAGGTACTCTTTACTTACGTAAGCATGCTGATTACTGTTCCATCGAGAAATAAAATTTATCGACGGGTGCCATTAATGCTCAATATGTTCTCACTCGTCACAATCATTACTTTAATTATCTAGGTACCTTTAAACATTGTTATTACCAACATAACGTTTATATAGGGTGATATTCGTGTTTTGGTCAGCTTTTGGTACGTGGTCAGCTAGTTGAACATTGACCCTATGTGATATAATAAAATGTCTATATGTACTTTAAAGATAACATCTATTTAGATATTCACACAGTATCTTATTCACATACGGACCAATTATTGCTTCTCATTGGGCGGCACGGTCATTGTGCCCGGCATGCCCACAATAATTGACCCGTTATTATCACTAATCCCATGCAGACCAATTATTGCTTCTCATTGGGCGGCACGGTCATTGTGCCCGGCATGCCCACAATAATTGACCCGTTATTATCACTAATCCCATGCAGACCAATTATTGCTTCTCATTGGGCGGCACGGTCATTGTGCCCGGCATGCCCACAATAATTGACCCGTTATTACCACTAATCTCATGCAGACCAATTATTGCTTCTCATTGGGCGGCACGGTCATTGTGCCCGGCATGCCCACAATAATTGATCTGTTATTTTTTTTTTTTGTACTACAAATTGCTTCTCCTTGGGCGGTACATCATTGTACCGGTCATGCCCACAATGAGTAGTACTATTCACTATCCTTAGCTCAGATTTGTTTAATGCTTCTCCTTGGGCGGCTCCTTACCCACATTAAACAAACTGTCTTTGGGTTGTAAATAAGTAAAATAAAACCGAATCCCTATCACAAAATAATCTCATTACCAACAGTGCAAGCGAGAAGTTTTCAACATTATTAATTACATAGTATTTATCCTAAATATTGACATAACGTCATTATTGTTATCAGTGTTTTGCCCCTCACCTATAGCACAGTATCAGAATCATCGATATCAGAAATAGATCTGAATGATAGCCAAGGATGCATAATATCGGCAGTGATAGCACACCGATCATTTAGCAGATTTTTTTTTTTTTTTTTTTATATCCTTACAAGGACAGTAATTTATGTTCCAACTTTATAGACTGCTTACTACTTATTACACTTGTCTTAATAATGCCAACTAATTCACCCTTTTTATTAACTCTAGCCTTCTTTTATTTATCTATCTGTAATACCTGCTTTTAATAATTTCATTTTGCTTCTGATTATGACATGACATCGATACTTACTTATTGTATTTTTAGAGAATCTTACCCCCTTACTTATGAACGCTTCTTAAGGTTAACCAAAGTTCAAAGTAAGCCCTGTCAACTTTTGTCATTATCCAACATTAAGAGATAGCAATAGCGTAGGCATCGATTATCTTTTGAAATATGTTAATAATTAAGGCCATTAGTAAAACATAATATAATCCTTTTGACAATAGATTTTATTTATCTATCTATCTGTCCCCAATGTTTTGGTTATCGGTTTAACAGTTGTATTTATATCTAACTAAACGTTATGGAGATATTCATCCCATGTTTGGGGATCCTTACCATGATTCATAGCATCAAGTGACATCACTATATTCCTATTCGACCTTTCAACCTAACCATTATGCTATTATAGCGAGTGGTGTGGAGATTGTATTAAGTATGTGCTTTAATGTCTAGCATTTGAGTAAAGTTCATGAACTTTGTGCTTGTAAAGCAACTAACTCTATCCGTGACGGGCAGAGTCGAGGTTTCATAATATAATAATAATGCTCTGGACACTAACACAGCATTATGTAGCCTCAAACTAAAGCAGCTTGCAAAAACAAAATTGCAAAATATTGCAAAGCAAACAAACATCAAAATAAATCAAATGAATCGATAAAAAAAAAAGAAAAAAGGTTACTCCCGCAAAGAGCAAACAAACAACAAAGATAAAGACTGACTTAAGAACAACACCATTACAAACGACAATTAATTCACCCAAGAATGAAAATGGAAATGAGTCAACCACCACACAAAACCCAATAAAATCCTGTCAATAGCAGAAGACAACTTACCCAACTATGTTATTTAAAACCTTACTGTGCAATACGAGAATTAATAACTGACATCGAGATTAAAGTGGCAAATTACACAAAGACTGACTTTTGCATAATTTTTAATTGGCGATGAAGAATTTCAAACAACGCACGACTACTTCAAAATTATTGCTGATATTAGAGGTATATTACAAGGAATAAAACATACAAATATCATAATTTGTCTTCCAACATACAAATACGGAACGCTAATGAATATATTCAACTGCATAGTAAAGAACTTTAATAATCTTCTTTACCCAGATATTCTGACTCACGAGCACGCCTATATGTGCGACTCAAACAAAAAAAACTTAAATAAGACTTTACAATGTTTAATAGATACTCGAACAAGATAAATAACCATGGCTAGCGAACCTTATTTAAAAAAAAATCGAAATGATATAATAATAATCACCTTAACAATATACATAAATATGTCACTAAGCACTAACCAAACAAAGTGAACAAAAACCAGGATGTTTTCGATGAAGACTACGTTTTTTTCGAGACTATATTACATATATTATTCAACCGAAGAGCAAAGCCGAGCAAAGCCGATTCTGTTCTGGTTAATTTAGAAATACTCATTTATACGTATTATGTATTACAGAACACTTCATAAAAGACAGGAAGCGAACAAAACAAAACACAAAACTACACCCTAGCAACATGTTTCAGCAGGAGTGATAAATCTAGAGGCGGAGCATTCATACACAAAAACATACATACATACAGTCACGCCTTTTTCCCAGAGGGGTAGGCTGGGACTACGGATCTCCATTTGCTACGATCCTGGCATACCTCTTTTGCTTCATTGCTTTGGAATCTCAGAACCAAACCTAATAATGGAAATAAATTGAAATACGATCTATGTAACAAACGGTTTAATAATTTCCTTTACCAAACGTCTTCAACATAACTATAAAATTAAAACATCAACAAATGTAAAACAAGCGGGGAAGTTATCAATAAAACACCGCATAATATTCCTAAAGAACCCATATTAAAAATAAACGAGACCGGTAGCGCGAAACCAGCATAGTTTGGAAGAGGCATCAGTGGCCTTTTCGTGGTTGTGATGAATGTGTTAAGATCTTGGATCTTAGCTTGGATTTCACATCCACCATTAAGTACTAAAACCTAATATAACCATAAATGATGTAAATGCCTATCTCCTTTATCTTCACTATCATTATTTGAAAAAAAATATAAAGTGGAACACAGATTAGTAATGTATGTAAACAAAACTAAACACGCAAGGTTCCGGGAGAACATTAACATCAAGTAAAAACAATTTGTAGACGTTTATCTTAAAAAAAAAAAGACTTGCTGTTCCATGAATATAAGTTTAAAATCTTTTGAAAAAAATTAGGTTTCATATTGACGCAATTACTTTAACATTGGAACCGAGTGCCATGCATCAGACGGCATTGTCCTTTGCCTACATTCTTCTACTTTATTCAGCCAGTTATCAATAGTTTGTTCTTTAACCTTTTTTTTTGTTCTTTAATCGTCAGGTCAAACTATGGAATAAAGTTTTGTAATGAAGAAAACTTCTCACTCGTACCAGGTTTCACAAAATTAATCACATCTAAAAATGATTCTATCAAATTAATACTACTTTGATCGCTTACATTGTACCTAAATCGCTTAGGTTCAGAACTTCTGAACTCCTACTATAACGTGCAGAAGATTAGATTTACGGTTGTTCCTTCTGTGTCTATGATGACGACGATCATAACATTCACTGCCAATTCTACTATCGCGACGGTTGCGAGGCCTACTTCGACTGCGATATGACATGGCTCACCTCGTCGTTCACTACGCTCTTCCATGCTGCGCTCGTTGCTGCGTTCCTCAGGTCCACTGTCCATGTCCGGGTATCCAGCATAGTGGCTCCGTTTACTATGTTCACTTAGACTCGGCCGCTGATTACGCTGTGTCCCATCGCATCGGCGCTTGCTGCTGCGCCGATGACGATTGTCACGGCTGCTCTCTCGTGGCCGTGATGGCGTTCAGGTCATCTCACGATCCATCCATAGAACAGAAAATTTTACACGCATGAATGTTCTTAATAAGCCAAAGTGGCTTTTGTATAGCAAATCTGTGTCTATCAATAAATGAATTCAAATTATGATCACTGTTGCTTTAACCGAACTAACTACTACATTAACTTGGTAAGTATTGTGTAAATTAGACGTTTTACGATTAGTTTGCTAGTAATTATCAGGCCTTCTACATAAATAAGAGTTATTTGAATAAATCTAGTCACATGACAACATTACCAGGGAGTGCCCTAGCCAAATGTTGTCAAGGTCTTAGACTATCCTGCAAGTAGTATGCTAATACCATCAGGGAGTGCCCTGACCTCATACTAGCAACTACTGCGATCCCATACATTTTAAACTAAATGTTCGAATAAGTCTAGTCACGCGACAACATTACCAGGGAGTGCCCTAGCCAAATATTGTCAAGATCTTAGACTATCCTGCAAGTAGTATGCTAATACCATCAGGGAGTGCCCTGACCTCATACTAGCAACTACTGCAATCCCATACATTTTAAACTAACTGTTCGAATAGGTCTAGTCACGTGACAACATTACCAGGGAGTGCCCTGGCCAAATGTCGTCAAGATCTTAGACTATTCTGCAAGAAGTATACTAGTACCATCAGGGAGTGCCCCGACCTCATACTAGTATTTTAACTAAAAAAAAATTAAATAATCCAATCACGTGGCTATATTACCAGGGAATAACCTAGCCGAAAATGTTGTCACGATCATATATTATAATTAAACAAGCAATCTGCTAGTACCAACAGAGTGTGCCCTAATCATATGCTAGCAGCTCTTGTTACACGTGTTCACTTTTCAGGTTATAAAACTCGTACAAAGAAAGAAAGAAAGAAAAAAAAATGTTTTTAACCAATGTACTCGTCCAACCAAGGTTTACTTTCGCTGAATAATTATGCAACTACTGATCATTTATGGATCCACTCACATCGTTGGAAATGTCCAAGCCGAGTTAATAAGGAGGTAATACACAGAAAATTTTGTGGGCAAGGACGATAATAAGAATAAAAGTAATTTACACTTTTACGTACCTTATTATCGATGATCATCCCACTTCTGAGCTGTGAAGACAACTCAGAGAAACTGCACTTTTTAGTAGGTACCGTGTTTATTTTACTTTATACTTCAAAATTAAATACACTGCTAATATAAATTACTTCGTCTTAGTTTATAAATGTACACTTTAGGACTGTTCGGCTCGGTGGTTGAGGATCGAATGCAGAGCTCGACCGACGTTGTTTTTAAGAAAACAACGTCTAGGTATTTTTCGCGAACGTGTTGCCAGCGCTTGTATTACAAATTTCGCCCCCGAAGGTATTGCCAGCGCTTGTACTAAATTATAAGTATACTGTTTTTACACATAGCAGGTTATTTTGTAACAGTTTGTAAAAAGAGGACCGGCGCTTATCATTTCGGTGTGCAACTGAGTTAGTAAATGAGGCCTCTGCTCGCGCGTTTGACGTGCGTATCCAATCAGACTTGCTGAATGTCACGTGGTATGTGCACACACTTCACATGTCACGTGACATTCAGCAAGCCTGATTGGATACGCATGTCAGTCGCGCGACTCCACTCGCGCGTAAATCGCCTATCTGGCTCTGAGTACTTAATTTGTGTTCTGGGACGTAGATTTACTTATCACTTGAAATTGTAAGACAATATTTATTTATTTATTTAATAGGAACGCCAACATTGAAGTTATTGTAGAACCATAGTCACACCGGTGTGACTACGGATCAATTGCGGTAAAATATTGTAATCCTCACTAATATTATAAAAATGCAAAAGTGAGTTTGTTTGTTTGTTACGCTTTCCCACGTTAACTCGATTAGTGTCAGGGGTAAACACAGAACATAGAGGCATAGGGTAGGTACCTTTCATATAGATAAAAGCGAGAGCAATAAACAATACATTAGACAAAATCTACACTAACGCAAACTAAGCCGCGGTTGTGCTCTAAAATAAAACAACTATGTACAAAATAAAAAATGACCTTTTAATTCAATTCATGAAGCATGGTAACAAGGTATATTGTATATTATTATTTCTTTGTCATTATATCGTCGGAATTAGAACATTTTATTATTTATTATACATGATTAAGTTCTACCAAAAGATTAGACTAACGGTAACTTGTATAAAATGTACATTATTATAATATGCAGTATAAAACAGTAACCTTTATTTTACTGATATAGTAAAGGGCATATTTTTGTATTTGAATTAACATTTGTGTAATGTATAAATGGTCTTTATGCTATGCAATTAATTCTAGGCCTGAAAAAATGTAATTTTCAGTCAATCACAAACATATTATTCCTTTGTATTAAAATAGTGAACAAATATTGCATAGTTGCGTTTGGTTACTATAAGGCAGATAAACACTTATCCAGTAACATTATTTAATTTTCATTTACTCTTATAAGTACAATTATCGGATAATGAACTGGACTAGCTAAACATCATTCAGTTGTACTAATTGTTATGATCCATAAGAAATTGTTTCAATAAATATTCTTTATATTTTGAGAAATACATAACAATCAACAAGATGGGTAATTTAATAGTTTATAATAAGTTCAAATTATAGTTGATTATAATTGAATACAGAGTGAATCAAGAAACATGGCTCAAAAGACACAGATAATACACTAGCAACCAATAACCATTTTGGATTATATTAGATTTATATGCAAAAAGTATATCATAGAAGACAAATGATTATAAGGACCAGGAAGGCCTATTAAACTGTATCTTTTGGACCATCTTGCAACCGACATATTAAGAGTTACATAATAGGATTTTGGTTCAGATTTTGTTTCTTGAAAACTATTTAAAGAACTGAAAAAAAGTTTATTGTTAGGTATAGGAACCTAAGATTTTTATGCATCCCAAAAATTTCGACTCTGGCGGGATTTGAACCCGCGACTTTCCCATCAATACCGGGAAGGACGCGGGTTCAAATACCGCCTGAGTCTAAGCTATTGGGATATAAAAAAATCTTAGATTTTCCCTGAAGTGTGGGCTTACACTTAAAATACAAAAAAAATATAGGAACCTAAGTATAAGAAACGATATAGAATGGTTGAAAACAATAAATAAGTTACACAAGTTCACTCTCTGCTACCTCGATTTTCCTAAAATGTGCATGATGAAAACTGTTCAGTTCTTACCTATAACCGGGAAAGCTAAGAACTATATATGTATTATTATTATATTGAGCGCTACATATTTCCAATCATAAGATTCAAACATGGCCTTCACAGACCATATTCAATCATATCACATGGCAGGAAAGTCGAGATTAAAGATAAGTTTGCTACTACTTATCATATATCTATTTATGTTATTACAAACTAATTAGCTAAATTCAACTAAATAATGTTAGTGTACGTTACTGCAGGGCACGTCTATAAATTGTCAAAAGATGTCGAAGCTCTTATTTTGGAGCTGTTGAGTATTTGCAGAGCGTTGTGTGTGTGATAAAAAACATGCATTTTACTGACAATAGTATTTTTAAGTAGGTAACGTTCAGTGGCTTGAATGCGAAGAAAATACCTAACGTCAAAGTTTACGTTAACTTTATTTTTGTATGAAAATGGAGCAGCGCACCAGGCGGGAGGTTTGTAAAACCTTGACATCTCCTTAAAAAAATATAGTTGTCGAAAACTTTGACGTTAGGTAAATTTCTTCGCAATCAGGCGAAAACATCTTAAATTATGATCTAACTTTAAACTGTTATAACAAGCTTGCGTATATTATTAATCAGGACAGGGCGCAATGGCGCTCATTAGGGGAGGCCTATGTCCAGCAGTGGACTGCTGTAGGCTGATGATGATTATACTATTAAAAAGCTGTTTTTTTTCAGAATACACTCGGATGATAGGTTTATCAAAAAACATGCCACCTACAATCAAGTCACATTTCAAATTAAGTTAATTATAGCTGCATTGTAATTTATACTAGGCACTACTTGTTGGCATTTATGTCAAAGTTTTTTTTTATAAAACTGTCGCAGATCAAGAAGAGCCCCGCTATAAGCAGTAAAGTGATTCCGAAGTTTTTCCTTATCAAAATCTCTAACGCCCAAATACTAGTTCGCTACTCAAATATTAGAGCTCAAATGGTAAACAAATTGACGTTTCAGTGCAGTAGGGCGATTGCGAATATTTCATCTTGACGTATCGTAATGAAAAATGTTGGCCAATGATAAAGGTTACCAATTTACGTCTTCTATACGAATACTTTTCCGCTAGTCTTCGTGATCAAGCCTTAGATTGTTAAGGATAGTGGCGTCTCAAATGTTTCATACAATCTCAAATTATAGAGTAGGGTTTTAGTATTTCGGCGTAAACGCAGGGTTAATATTATAGAGGTGCGTGCCACTTTGTAGTACCTATTAGTACCTCGGAAGGTACGAGAAGCTTTTTGGTGTATTATTAGTACCAAGACGAATAAACAAATGTTTGCTTATGGCGAAACAACAAAGGCTCCATTTTCGTGATTTATTTTCGAAACTCTAAAAAGGGCCCGGCAGTGGTAGTTGAATCACTTAAAAATAACAGTCTCTTACAACCTTTGAATTGTGTTACAATAATTTCTGAAAGCGACTTCACTAGTAAAGTGCTGTAATGTATGAAAAATATGTTTTTAGTGCTTCGAAAAAAATCATAATAGGTACCTTCTTTTTACATAAAGAAAACAAAACTTTTATTTTGCTCGATATGACGTTCAATGGAGATGGGCTCCGTAAATTCGGAACCCTACATAGCTCGGCATATCCAGGGCAGCCAATAGATAATTTATGCTTCAGTTAAAACCACTTTTAAATACATTATCACCCTTAACGTTAATGCGGTAGGTATATTGTCAATACGTTATTTTACTTAGTCGAGTTTTTGATTGTTCGTCAAATATAGGGTATATTTGTATCCCCGAAAAATACACGACAGATAAAACTGCATAGAATCAATGTAGGTTCTAGAACGACAGTATAAAATAATAATTTTGGGATTTGCGTAAAAAGATTTTAGCAATATAATGAGCTGTAAGAAGTCTAGCTAAGCCAGATTATAACACGTAGTTACTTGTTATGAATGACACTCATCTATAATTTAGTTTTAAAATTGAAAAAAAAAGAAACATGGTATAGAACAATTAACAGTCAGGAGGCCCCTATATGTAACTATACAGAGTGAATTTTTTTATGACCTTAATATCTCGACGGATAAGGCAGTTTAAAATCAGCTCTGAGAATCCGTTAGAATTTTTAGGTAATTACCAATTTCCTATAAATTCAGATTTGGCCATTGAAATACACTTGAAAAATTCACCCTATATACGATATGCTTAAAATACTTTAACAAAAACTGTGGTAGATAATAATAATGTATTTTACTTTACAACAAGAACACGCATGATATATTATTGCTTGACTATCATGATATAAAATATACTAGTATTTAATTGTTTATTGCAAACACATTAAACAAACTAATGATTCCTAATAAAATAAAAGAATCTGTATGTTAGCCCGGTCGGTAACAAATTAATATATAATTTTCATACCTAACATAAAGACGTGCTAAACTTAAGTACAAGAAGTTTGACTTCTAGTTAAAGTACTAAAAACAACTGATTAGTTTTTAGGCACTTTATTATACTAAATCGGATTTTACAAAAAAATAATAGAGAAAGAATGACAAACATTCGAATGTTAGAGAAAAAATAACTTGCCATCGTTTGAAAAGTCCACCTTTCGGGCTACCATACAGGTTCTGGGGTTACCTTATTCGATAATTACAGTTTATGTCTAACGAGTACATAGTAAAATTACAAAAATATATAAGTTTGGATCCCTTAATGCAAATCTGCTGGAAGCCAATGTAGACGCACCCCAAATCATTATTAAAAGCACGCTGGATTACAAATAAGCATGTTTGTTCCATTACAGTTTAAGGAGAGATATAAACAAAAAAACAATCTACTTAAAATAATTCCAAATTTCTACAGCTTAATATCATAACATTACCATTTTCTATTAAACTTTCGAATTCACATCAGAAAAATATTCTTCACTATGTCTGCACACTATTTTAGGGCCGCTACCTACCTACTCACGTGTATAGCATTTTTATTGCAAATTTAGAATATAATCATACACATCTAATCGACGTTCAATCGATCTTAGGGAGACGACGCTATGCTCAGAAGTAAAAATCGCAACAGTTTTGTAATCAGCATTAATTTGTGAGTATAACTGAATTGTTAATATATTAGCAAAAAAAAAATTTAAAATCGGTTCACAATTGGCGAAAATATCGATGAACGAACACAAAAACATACATAGAGACGCACATAGAACCTCTTCGTTTTTGGAAGTCGGTTAAAAAAGGCGAGAAGGAGAAGAAATGAGAGCAAAAGCGAGAAGGTTCCGACCGACCGGTTCAAACCGGGCGTCAGAAATATCGTTTGTCGTGTCACAAATACGATTTAGGCTTAAGTAAATTTATTTCTTCGCTGTTAAATAAAATATCTCAATCAGCGGTATAAATAGATACTTCAATCTCTTTCGCTGAACTTCTCTCCCCTAAATTCATCTCTCACAAATATTTGTAATTCCCTTACTAACAAATAAATAAGTTAAGCCCTGTCCAGAGCTTTCTGTTTTCGACTGCAAGCAACTCGACAAAATTCGTCATAGCTGTTGATCGCTCTAGCTGGAGCAATGCGCGTTGTTGAATAATCACAAAACATCCAAGATCCAAGTGTGGACCCGGCTATAAGCGAAACACCAACCGCAACATGATTATACTGTGCCAGGCATCAATATATAATGTTACTGTTGCAACTAGCCAGGCCTTTCTGTTCTGTGCACTGTTTAAAATCCGTCAGAAATCTATGCTGTACCAATTAGTTTGCGTTTTTTTCTGTAAAGAAACCATGAGTTGATACTCTGGGAGCCTTATCAAACAAACGCCTAATACATAGACAGTCGTAAACTACCAACATTCGTTGCAGTTTCTTTAAGCTATACACGTAGTAAATAAGTAGCGCTCTCAGCACACTGACAGTTATAATCTAAGCTACAATTATTCCTAGTGGAGGTACTTACTATATAGGTAGACCCTGGACGTCCATATGGTCTTCGCTGGAGTGCGTGTGGGCAGCAGACGCCGGCACAGTGAAATAGTTGTGGTTGTGAGGCAATCGCGGGCGGCGGGGCGAGCGCGCGGTTATTACACGCGGCTTGTGGATTTCGTCCATCACTGATGGAGCCACGTATGTGAAACCCTACACGGAAAAGAGCACTTGAAACACTTATTCTAAAGATCCAGGAAAGGTTGACTGGCAGAAAATGCTTTAGTCCTCCCTGAACAATTATTTTGTTTTTGTGCAATAAAGTGTTATATAAATAAAAATATAAAGAGCATTTTGGCAAGCCTTCCATAAACAATATTGTAAACTGACGGATTGTAAGTGTAACGAAGAATGTTGGCCAATGAGGGCCCTATCAGACAGAAAGCGGATACGCGTTCGAGTGTTCCGCGTTTGGTTCGTTGTGTTGTGTTACATTGTATAGACATTCACACAGGAGGCGTTTGGTGCCACGTGCGGAATTTGTACTGGGCATAGAAAGCAGAACGCCTTCTGCCTTATCATATGAGCCTTCCCAGATGAGCCATTTACTCGCGATTGACATGAGTATCCAATCCAATTCACATGAGAATGACATTCAGCAAGCCTGATTGGATACGCATGTCAAACGCGCGATCAACTCGCGCGAGCAAATCGCTCATCTGGGAAGGCTCTGACAAAGAGTTATTTTATATCTAAGCTTTCTAGTTAGCCAAAATTTTACGTCTAAGATACGAATACTTTTTCACTAGTCTTCGCGATCGAACACATTCACACAACACATTCTACAAATGTAAATATTTGTTACAAACTGTTACATTAATTTATAAATGCATAGGCCTTTATGTAGGTATGTTAGGTATGTTTGTTTTATACACGACTAATTTATGTAAACTAAAAAGTGTTTCAAAGTTTCGAGTTTTTTACCACAAGAATCAATTTCAAAAATGAAAATTATGTTACCAATTGTTAAAGTAATTTATTAATGTGAAAAGTGATCTATTTTAGCGTTACGAGTTCACCAAAACAGATTTTCTTTTATCATCAGAACTCAATGCGAAATATCTTATGTATGTTTATTTCGTACACGGCTACACGGCACACTATGGCGGTCACATTCCTTCATACACAAACACATTTATAAAAAAAAATGTATGATTAAAATACTGCTAGTGTGTAAATATAGTGATAAAATGAATCAGGAAGCAATATACTAGATAAAAGAACTAAATTATATTTCTTATCTATCAATCAATATTCCATGATACTTTATTAGCCAACATTAGGATGTTAAGTATGTGATTAATTGAGGTATGCAGGCAGTTACTATTGCTGAGATGTCTATAAAACATTGTGAAAGACACAATGTTTTGATGGGATGAAGGATTTTAGATACATGCTTGATCGATGGCGCTGACTAAATTGGTGTTCCAAATTTCCAATCCAGTCAGCCAAGTTGGTTGTAACCAACTTTTGAGTATGTCCAAGTCGTACTGGAAAAGTACACGCTATGATGACACATGTGGAGAAATTAGAGAAGAAAAAGACTGGCTTCTTAAATAATGAATTGAATCAGGCGTGACTTTGCGGAAATCCATTACAAGATATTTAAAAGATACAATATTTAGTACAAATTCCGCCAACTCTCTCTGACGAGTTTCATAAAAACTCAACAGAAATTCGACAATGTTTCGCCTTCCCCATAAGGCATCATCAGGAAACGATAGACTCGCTGTCCGCCTTCAGTTTTTACGAATTTTAATTTGCGAAACATTGTCGAATTTCTGTTGAGATTTTATGAAACTCGTCAGAGAGTTGGCGGAATTTGTACTAAATATTTTATCTTTTAAATATCTTGGCTTCTTAAAGCCAGTTTTTTTGTGGTCCTGTGTTTAGTTCTGTCTTACTAATTTATCTTTATTTTATTTGTTTTACCGATGTGACTTATTTTTTTTTGTTTATTAGTTGTTGTATAAACCATTAATTACTATAATTGGCTTATCACGGTTGTAGTTCAAGTAAATAAAGAGGTCCTGATATCTACCACAAAGGAGAAAATTGGTGTAGTTAGGTCCAAGGCTATGAGAGTAGGTTGTTAAGTGTTAATTTTACATGATTACGTTACCTGAAACATAAGGTTGGCACTTTCACTAAGCGTGGATTCATCTGGCGAATCTATCGGAGTCTGTAGTGTAAATCTTGTATCAAACTGTGAGACGTCATCTTCACTTGCCTGGAAATATTAGAACGAAATTGTAATAATATATGCGCAAGGGGTCGCTAATGGGATCAAGAGCGGGAACGGGAACGTGGCGTTTCCGTACCCGTAGGAAAAGGGAGCGGGAGTGGGCACGGGTACGGGTAGTTAGGTAATGTAGGTATATTTTTAATACCGTACATATTTTGGATTCCGTGTAAAATTACCATGTTCGGGAAACAATTTATGTGCACACATACAGAAAGCGTATACATGCAGAGGAAGTTGGGAGCGGGTCAGCTAGTATCTAGATAAATCTAAATCAAATCAAGCCTATATCTTACTTCGTTTTGTAGCTTATCATATAATTTACATGGCAGAAGGCATTACGCCTTTTATATAGGGTTTAAAAGAAAGATGGATGATTAATGGCTTTTAGGTAAGCGACCTTACCCATCGATTTGACCCCAAAGTCTTACACTAATAAGATATAAAATAAGAATAAAAATGCAAAAGTGTGAGAGTATGCTTGTTGTCATTCAACTCCGTAACGGCTGACGCATATAGACCAAACTTTGAATACCTATACATAGTTTATGACCTGGTTTAACATATAGGCTACCTTAAGCCGTGGGCGCGTGATACATAATTATATTTAGTGGTTGAAAATATATTTTTACCATCATTACCCCATTATCCCGCGGCACTCGGTCGGCATTACAGTTTGCTGCTTCCAAATCCTTCTATCAATCGTCATCTCAACGCTCCTTTCATAATGTCACACAACACTCACCAAGAAACTTGCTATCCTAAAACCAATATCTCCCTCTCGCACAATGTAACAACTGCGAAAAGGGGAATTCATTTACACTCACCAATTTAGGTTTGATCGGTGGTTCTAGCCTCCTTGCAAAGACATCATCCCAGCGGATGTGTTTGAAGAAGGCGTGACCTCTGACCGCGGCCGCGCCCGTCGCTCCTAAGCGTTGGATTTCCGATCGCTTCATCAAACGCTTGATGAGGTCTCTAGCGTCAGCTGTGAGGTAGGCTGGCAGCATTAATTTAGCCTTCAGAATTTTCTCTATAGTCTTTGTACGATTGTCTCCTGTGAATGGTGGCTGAAACAAAAATGAGGGTAGTACTATTCCGGTTTCGGTACGGAAGTTTTCGGGGGAACTCGTGGAATTGGTGTGTTCGCGCCCGCCATCCAGGTGAATAATTTTGATTTTGATAGTATGAATAAGTTCTATGAATTTAACGAATGAAGTAGTAAGCGTCGACCGGAGGACAAGTCACCATGGAGCTCATCAGGGGAGGCCTATGAGTGGACTCCTATAGGTTGATGATAATGATAGACATATGTGCCCTGATATTCAAGGAAAACTTTTGATATTCAGAGATCGTTATTGTGGCATATTTCACCAGGGTCCAGACAGAGTATGTGATCAAAATTCAAAGCAAAACACCCCAGCATATGTGATAAATTTCAGCTGATAAAATTTAACTGAACAAATTAATTAGTAGATGTGTTATTACCTGTCCAATCAGCATATCGAACATCAAGGCACCCAGGCTCCACCAGTCAACCGCTTTTCCATGGCCACTTCTGGTTAGGATTTCCGGAGCCCTGAGAACATTTCCACGTGAATAAAGCGTGCACGTTACACACATAGTGTTAGATCGGTTTCAGATAAGCGTTTTTTCGGCGCGTTTATGGTCGTTTTTTGAAGTGCGTGTAGGCGCGACTTATCCTACACACGCAACTTTCACAGCGCTGACGCTTATACGCGCTATCACATGATGGTTTTTCTCAAATATTATGATGATTAGTAATAATAATTGTGATAAACAATCTAAAGTAATGCATTTTTTTTTAAATTTAGATGTTTGTCATAACTAGCATGCGTAAACACAGAAGTGCAATACAAAAAGTAGGTTTTTAAGTATAAATTAAATTACATCATTACACTAACAAGAAGAGCATAGAAACAGAACCTCATCAGGTCATGTCTGACTATAAATAAATATTATGATTTTAAAAACTAACAACGATCTCCTTTTGATTTGTACTATACCAAACTCGGCGTAAAGGGAATAGGAGGCGTAAACAGCATTATCTTCAAAGAACAATAGTCTCCAAGGCTAGACGTAATGTGACTCGACGTAAAGGGAACAAATCCACTAAACATCAATATCATTGTGAAATAATAAACTTACATGTACTCAATAGTTCCACAAAATGTGTGTGTAACTATTCCTTCCTGAATATGCTCCTTGCAAAGTCCAAAATCTGTTAGTTTGACATGTCCTTGTGCATCAAGCAAAACATTCTCTGGTTTCAAATCACGATATATAATGCCTAAACTGTGTAAATGTTCCAATGCTAATATTATCTCTGATAAATAGAAACTGAAATATAATAGAAAAAATATTAAATTATACAAGTGTTAAAATCATACAGGTAATGAAATGGTCAGTACTCGTAATTCCATCAAGGCCTGCGCAGACCGGTACGGCATGGAAAGGGATTTCAATTTTTACCAATGAACATTCAAACCTATCATTATAAAAATAAGATACAAATTCCTATGCTTTAAAATAATGCCGTGACGTCCATTTCGATGTCGCGGGATTATTTTAAAGCATAGGAATTTTTACCATATTTCTATTTAGATATGTTTGAATGTCCATTGGTAAAAATTTAAATCTCTTGCCATGCCGTCCCGGTCTGCGCAGGGCTGTTGGCACTGTTAGGGTCATTAACAAAATTAAAATTATAAGGGTCTCCTCATAAGACCGACTTTACGACCGATTTTTTGTTGTTATTTGATTTGTTTCGATGGGACGTCATACCAACCAGGAAGAAAGAGCGAATACCAACCAGGTTGGATTTACGAAGGAAGTAAGACCTATAGAGCTAAAATGGTCTTAAGGCGTTACTTTCTGAATTCAGGAAACGAAATTTTCATACATATTTCAAAGTGCCATAACTCCACAACTATGAACTATACGAAAAAAAGTAATAGAACATAAAATACTTATATCTATACGTACAATCTAATTTCAACTCTTTAGGCCTTACTTCCTTCGTAAATCCAACCTGGTTGGTATTCGCTCTTTCTTCCTGGTTTGTTATGACGTCCCATCCCTAATTGTCCGATTTTCTGTCCTACAAAAAGTCGGTCGTCTGCGGAGACCCTAATGCTGGACATTATCACACAGCTTCATCTAGCTCTATACTAAGTAGAGCTTGTATGGGAACCACATGACGGATATACTACTTAAGTAAGTATATATATTTTTTGGTAAATACATACACAGAAAACACCCAAATATTTTCAGATCAAACAAAAATTTATCTCGCGGCGGGAATCGAACCCGCAACCTTCAACGTCTCAGCTCTCGCGCCAACAAGGCTGTCATTCCATTTAGTAAGCGACCAGAACTATTTGATTAAATCATCTCTATTTATCAAATACAAAGAATTTTCAAGTTGTGTATGTCATGGTGTAGAATGATGAAATCATTATTGATTTTAACAAAATAACGGCTGAGTATGTTTGACAATAAATTATATATAAATAAGTTGTCTTCTTTTAAGAGCTTTGATAAAATACAAATTAAAGATGTACAATCTGTAACCACATCAGATGGAATACCCCAGTAGCTTATGATTATTAGACAACCTCTGTGGTGCAGTGGCCAAAGGTCCGCCTGGGACGCAGGTTGCGGGTTCGATTCCCGCCGCGAGGCAAATGTTGGTATGATTTGCTGATATATGTCATGTGACTGGGTGATATATTTAGAAAAGAATTGGAACATAAGTAGTATACCTGTCATGGGGTTCCCATAATTCAAGCTCTGCTTACTTTGGGGTTAGATGAGGCTATGCGATAATGTCCATCATTATTTATTTTTATTATTTGTGGGACGATGCAGGTTAATAAAAAAAAATATTGTGTGATCTACATCAATCACTCACCTGGCAGTGTCTTCCAGAAAAATACCCTCACGCTCAAGGTGCATAAAAAGCTCACCACCACTCAAGTATTCTAATATTAAGTATAATTTACCACCAGTTTGAAAGGCATAAACTAATTCCACTATGAATGGATGCTGAAAACATAAAACATCATATTAAAACAACTTTATTTGATAACAATTGTTTTTTTTTATACCTCCATGTTTTTGAATGATTGAAAAAATAAGCATTTGGGATGAAAAAATGTGCTAAATACTATCTTAAAAAACTGTAACACACAAGGTCCATTCCATAGCAGATCAACATAATAATTTGGTAAGTTGAATGTATTGTAGAAGTAGGAACATTTTGAATGTTTTAAGCATAGTTATATTAGTTATATCTAAAGAATAAGAACAAGAACAAGAATAAGAACAAGAATAATTTATTCATAAACCAAAATCTGTTACACGTAAAGGAGAATGCCGTCTGATGTATGGCGCTCGGTACCACGACTAAAGTGAGTGCGTCAAAAAAAAATCCAATACGTTTTTAGTCGATTCTACTGTCAAAATAATCAAAAATGGGGGTAACTGCCACAGTAACACTTTACATCAATGTTTGTTGCCATAGTAACGTATAAATTATTGGTTGTTGCAGTATAATGGCGGCGTGCGGCGGAAACCAAATCAACGAAATTTTTTTTATTTGATTATTAATCGAGTCGGTTTGTAAAACTAAAGAAAATGTTAATGTCATTTATAAAATATAATAATTTTTATGGGATACGTTTGGTTTTGACGCAATTGGTACGGGTTTTCGGCATTCTCCTTTATCTAAAGAATGATTGATGTATTTGGGATTCAAATATATGGTTTTCTCTATCATAGATTAGACATGGCATGCTAAAGGGGCTGCGAAACTTAGAAATGAAGACCAAGTGCGAATCTATTGATGGAAAAACCTCATGCAATTTGTTTGCTCATTTTAGTGTCGGTCATATCATCATCTGGGTACAACTATGTATAAAAAATAATGTAAAACGAAACATGGTAAATTTAAAAGCTTTAAATAGTTGCACCTAGGTAAGGATTGACTGACAATAATAAGAGAAAACAAACTGTATGAGGCGTTTCTATCAATAGATTTAAAGGACAATGCTGTCTGTATGGCGCTCAGTACCAAGACTAATCTCAGTAATCTCAAATAAGTTTTTAGTCGATTCTATTGTCTAAATAATTAAAAACTAGCGGCCCGTCCCGGCTTTGCACATGTGGACATAAGATTTTACTTTTTTTACACCTTGGGTTATGTAACTTAATTTTAGTAAGGGTCTGTATTCTTTTCTAGCAATAAATATAGCCTATGTTACTCAGGGTGAATGTAGCTTTCCAATGGTGAAAGAGTTTTTGAAATCGGCACAGTAGTTTTTACACACATACTAAAATACAAATTTTTCCTCTATAAAATATTAGTGTAGATGAGGGTTGTTGCCATAGTAGAAGTATATATCAATGGTTGTTGCCATAGTAACAGTATATATCTAATGGTGGTATGCGGCAGGAACCAAATCAACAAAATATTGTTATACTTGATTATAAATCCTGTCGATGTGTAAAACTAAAAAAAAATTTTCATGTCATTTATAAAATATGATACATTTTATGTAGTACAAACATATCCCATGTTTGGTTTTAATGCCATTAGTACTTATTATTAGGGTTTTCGGCATTTTCCTTTAGTCCACATTTCTCAGTTCTGGAGAGACAGTGTGGCCAGTGTGTAACAGATCAACGAATAATTCAACTTTAATGACATGGTTTAATCATGGTGTGAATATACATGTTTTAGAGAACTGAAATAAAATCTTAAATCTTACCTTTACAGCTTCCAAAATATTTCTTTCAGCTTTGGTGTGTGCTGTATCTTTTTGATTGCGTACAATGGAAGCTTTTTTGAGCACTTTCATAGCAAAATGTGAACCGGCATCAGGACCTGTGATCTTTCGTACTTGGAAAACTTTTCCATATCCACCTTTTCCAAGTACTTTGCGTAGTTCAAAGTCTTGTGGGCCGAGACGCTTGCATTGCCCTGGATTTACATTATCTTCACATAGTTGTATTGTCTCAGCACCTTCAGCACTAAAAATACATTTAGAGGTCAGTAATATTTTGTGTATCAAATGTGAAGGTCACTTTCGACACTACTATTATTTATGCATGTATCTATTCCATACTTACTTAACAATAGTATTTACATGAAGTTCTGGATCGTAGTCTACCTGTAAGGTGATATAAAGTATTAGAGAATTACTTTTAACTATTGCAAAATAGTTGTGTTACCCGGGCAATCAAGATTAACAATCAATTAAACATGGATTTATAGGAATTCAATGCTGGTATTTATAAAAGTACTAACTCAACTGCGACGAAATGTATCCTTGAGTTTTGTCTTGACCATCATGAGAATATAGAACAAGGTTTTAGGTTAGGTTAGTAGAACAAAAAGGTAATAAACGGCCAATGAATACCAACCTCATCAACATCGATAATATCGTCCTCGTCTGAGTCTCCAACGGTAACAGTATCTACATCTAGGTCTAAATCGAAAACACCAGCCATATAAGATGACATTTCAAGATTATCACATCAGCAAGCACTGTTATTACTGGAACTGCGCGGATATCGTACAGAAATTTTGCTTGACTCTGAAAGCGCTTTACAACTTACAACGGTGAGTTCCTAACTATTATTAAATTTGTTTGATTTGTAGAACTAATACTTTGTAAGCATTTATTTTATGAAAATACGAAAATTCTAAAAAATCACGACGATCACTGCGTAGCGTACAAGGCAAATTTAAGAATGAATGAATGAATCACAAATAATTACTACTACGTTGAACGAATGAATCAATGAATGAGGCTTATTAAATAACAGATAGTTTTCCCTCTTTTTTATACTCGTTGGTAGGGATTTATATTCTGTCGATAAGATAAACGAGAATAAAATATTACAAAAGAAGAGCTGGGATAACATACAAAAAATAGACACATTGAACCATATGTCAAACTCAAATAACACTGGTAGAAAAGTTTTTCGCATTATGCCCACCTTTGATTTAATAAACTGTATAAAGTATAAATGAACTAGCGGCCCGTCCAGGTTTCGAATGGATGGACTTTTCTTGCAATAAATATAGCCTATGTTACTCAGTGTGAATGTAGCTTTCCAATGGTGAAAGAATTTTTGAAATTGGCACAGTAGTTTTTGAGTTTTTTTAATTACAAACATACACACACACACACACACAAATACAAATTTTTCCTCTTTATAATATTAGTGTAGATAAATAAAAACAGTATTATCATACTTAAACAATAAAATGATGTCCGCGAGATGTGCTGTGCAGCCTAGGTATTCAAATCTAAAGTTTTACCTATTTACTAAGGAAATGCTTCTTAATTTTATCCATTGCTTATAATTAGCTTAGCCCTGTCACTAGTTGTTGTTTCCATCGGTAATACATGACAATTGGCAATAAAGTATAAGAGAATTACTTTTGACTATTTCAAAATAGTTTTATGTATTAACTTACTTACCTGATTTAACTAAAGGTGGACAATAACAATCAAAGATCAAAGACTAACCTATAATCTACAATATTTACACCTCAAACCTCGTATCAATTATTGATATCATGAAAAAATGTTTCTTTGCACCACACAAGGTTTCCGAAGATGGAGGTTAGAACTTGCACCTCAAGGTCTGCCTGACTGAGAATTATCACCCAAAACACTCGATGTGTCGATATATCTCTAATTCCGCTCCGACAAAGGAGACTTTCAATGGCAAAGCGTTCAAATATAAATCAAAAAACGATAAATATTGAAGAAGTGAGCTTTTTTCTATTTTGTGTGAGATTTTGGCCAAACGAGCAAAATCTCATGAAATCTCACCAAGGGGGGAGGTGGTCGAAAAATCGCCAAAATTACCTCACGTAATTAATGGACGCCCCCTTACCAATGCTATGGATAAATTAGTCGCCATCAAAGTTCTACCCCGTTTCATACATTGCTTTTTTATTCGTGGTTGCATCCAGTTAGTTGGAATGGAATGGAAGTTAAAAAGAGGGGTGTAAACATTTTACTTTTTACCAATTTTGATAATTTTAAGTTTTATAAGACCTTGTACTGTTTACATTTAAAATAAAAACAAACAAAGGACAGTATGAAACGTAAATAGAACCACTGTAAATACTTTTACGTAGTGCAACCTTTCAATGGCAAGTGACAACGATAAAAGTTCGACACAAAACTTGGATGGATCTCTTAAACTAAATAGGAAGCACGGAAACTGTGCTAATATCGGTAAGCCAATGTTTTCTACTCAATTATACATTTTTATTCGTATTTTATACTCATAATTACTATATATTATTGTGACAAAACTATAACCTTTGAGTGTTTCAATATATCAATCATTATTGTAGGCCTTACATATCAGTACAGGCTAGGATGTTACGATAGCACTAAGTACCTACCTAAAAACTAAATTAGTACCTAAAAACATCCTTATATAATTTAGATGTTGTTATTTTTACACATCAATGCACTTTATCAATGCCGTAATCATCATAGAATGGATATCAAGCGCATTATTTATTCGAAGTTTTTATTATCTTCCTCTCCGTATCTTTATTAGCTATGTGGGGTCTGCACAAATGTTCTCGCCATGTTCTCTTCTATCAGATATCATTCGACTGAATACTTACTCTATAAGGAGTTTATTAACTATGTTCAGATGACTCACACTCGAAACTATTTTATGATAAAACTGTTTATTATCGTTAGAGTTTTCTACATAAAATCACAACCTTTCCATATACATACAGCAGCGTTTCTTAGCAATTCTCTGTTTGGTCATATTATGAATTTGTGTCAATAACATTTAAATATTATGATGATGATTCAAAGAATACTTTAAAGTTCTTATTGAATAAATAAATTTTCTTTTTTTTAATACATGGACATCCTCAGATGTAATAAACTTATAAAAAATTATATTAGTTTCAGCAATCCCAAGTAGTCATTAGTCAATCATTATTATGCTATGAATGCTCACAACTTTTTGCTATTTAGACTAAAATTAATCTAAACCAAGAATCTCAAATCAGTACTTATCTAAAAAGATCTAATCTAAAATCAGCATTTAAGACTTATGCTGAAGTATCTTCAAGTCAAGACTAATGCTAACAAAAATAATGCTGTCCTGAATGTGAATGGGTTTTCCTAAGTTAAAACATGTAAAATAACTATTTTCCTGTCAACAGGAAAATAACTAACTTATTTTGAATTGTGTGTAAGTGCTACATACCTATAGTACAGTGATTTATAATTACATATTTTTGTTTATTATTGAATGAAAAATAAATACTGTAAACAATGTTACATGACTAGCATAACCTAAAAATAACAGTTTGAACATAAAACAAGGATAGACGATTTAACAGTATGAAAGAATGAAAGAGACAACAGTTATGCTGCTGAAGTGACAGTAATGATATCTATGTCAGTGTTTGTCAGTGATCAAGCAAATTGTGTGTGAGTTGTGTTGTTGATTGTTGTTGAATATTTTGTAGATGTTCAATAAATTTTATGGAATCAAATGCTAATGCAACAGTCATGAACATCACATTAGAAGAAAGCACAACAGAGAAAGTACCACAGTTACTGCAAGACATCCTCAAGAGAGTCACTCTTCAAAATAGTGCAGATTCAATTCAAAAAGACTATTTGTTCATAGTTATCATAGTATCAATGATTGAAAATGGGTTTGTTCTCATAGACCAGGAATGCCAAATAATAGAACATGAATCAATAAATAATAGCCAGCTATCTAAATGGAAAAGTCAGCTAGGTGTCTATGAAGCATTATTCGTCTTGTATGGATTCAAAAATATTGTTGTCAAACTCATAATGAGCCCATTAGGAGCAATGGTACTTGTGAATGTTGTGATAAAAGATCTTGACTCTGAAACATACTCGGTCTGTTTGCCTGTAAGCAGATTTGTTGTTTCTCCACAAGCTACTACAATCCCGATGATATTCCGTGATTTGAAGCAATTCTCGCTTACATTCAAAAATAAGGTTTTGGCTGCAGTGAAGAGCAGGATACTTAGCCATCATGGTTATGCTAGTGCAAGCCTTATTGGATTACCGGAAGAGCTCCTTTTCAAAATAATGTTGAATCTTCCTGTCAATGATGTGTTGAGTGTATCGGCGACATGCATGACCATAAATATGGTTTTGCAGTCAGATATTTTGTGGCATGATATGGTTAAGAGAGATTTTCAAGATCATGATGATATTTCTCAGTCAGATGATTTAGATTGGAAGGAAATTTACAAAAAATCATATGTTTCAAAATTTGATCATCCACAACGGAGATTACATCTGGCTGCAGGCACTCTTCATGATCATATGGATTATTCAGATTATGTTTCTCATATTGACAATCAAATGTGGAATGAAATAATTTAGTATTATATAAATAAACCATGTTACCGTATTCTTACTATGTTTTTTATTTCGATGCTATAGGCATAGTGGTTGTAAGATAATACATACATCGATTAATCCTAGTAAAGCTACATATGCATAGTTATCAATACATTGATTAACCCTTGTAAACCTACATATGCATAGTTATAATTTTAGTAAACCTTCTTCGTATGAGCTCTGGTGTCAGAGTATTTAGGGTGCTTGAACGCCTCCAACCCGGCTTAGCAACTAAAAAAAAACCGGAACCAACATCCTAACCTGCTTTCCAAATAATGGAAGCATCCAGATCTCAATGCCACAAGACGGTTACCCATCCAATTACTGACCAGTTGCTTAACCATGATAATCTGCCAAGAACACCAAAGTAAGCTACGGCATAAGCGCTTGGCATTTAAATAAACAATGATACAAAGCTTATTAATACGCATATGTAAAAATAAGGCAGTAAATAGTTACAACAATAAATAATGAAATTCAAACCCTAGGCTTTGTATGCAAGTTCCATTCAGATATGGTTATTTTCTGCTTGTGTGGTACCTGGATGAAGAGTAGTCTATGGGACTGCTTGTCGTATTATGGACTACCCCCATGACTGAAATACTACATAAATTAATGTTTTTGTTTGAATACAGACCCGAGACAAATATTTGCAGATCATACAAACATTTGTCTCGTGGCGGGAATCGAACCCGCAACCTTCTGCGTCTCAGGTGGATCTTCATCCGCTACGCCACAGAGGTCGTCAAATATAATAACTAGCTTGCGCCTGCGGCTTTGCTCGCGTGTTACTTGGATACAAAGTTGCCTATATCTTATTCCTTGTCACACATTCCTTACACATACATACATAAAGTGTTATGTATATATGTGTGCAAAGTTTCCAGCTAAATCCGATGTAGTTTTTGGCGTGAAGGAGCAGCAAACCTTTTACATCTTCACTTCACTAACTCTCGCATTATCCTTATATACTTTAGAACGAAGCGCTCGTGGCGTCAACACCCCTCCCGGTCACTACTTGGATGGGTGACATTTAGATAGCGTTTCAGAGCTTCGAAAGGCGCGTAAAGATGTTGGTCCTGGTTTTACCATGTCGGAGGCCTTTTGATAGCCTTAAAAACTCCGACACCAGGGTGGGCCAATAAGCTCATACGAAGAAGGAAGGAAAGTCAATTGCTGTGCGTTAGTCTCGTAAATGGCACGGCCGATTATTATTTTTGTTAGCCTTAATATGTTGGGTGGTTTAGTTAAAACAAATTAGGGAAAATCTAAAGGAACAGAAGAAAAATCTAAACACCTAAAATAATGTATAGGATTTGCCACTTCGGATTAAAAATCAATTTTAGGTGGTAAGAATTTCACCGGTTCAACTAGTATACACTGTGTACACTATTATGATCCTAATTCATATAAAGAATAGGAAAAAGAGTATATTTGTTTTTTGTTTGTTTGCTTGGTTTTTGGTTACGCTTTCACGTCTTAACTACTTAAGACCGGTTCCTATATTATACCGTTACCGATTACGCCTCGTTTTCCCCTGAAAAACTGTCAAATTTTCGACGCCTCGTTGTTAATTTTTGACAGTTTTTCAAGGGAAAACGAGTAGTTATCGGTAACGGTATAATATAGAAACCGGCCGTTAATCGATCAACATAAAATTTCCTAAACACGTTGTCAGGGGTTTGTATCGCTGACAACGTGTACGTCAAAGGAAACTTTTCCTTCAGAAAAAAGTTTATGAGGGGGCGAGCAAAGCCGCGTTTGGTAGTAGCTAGTATTTAATAGTTATTAGTAGGATGATTAAGTACATATTTAAATAATAAATAAATAAATAATATGGCACGTAATCACACAGCATCATGTAGCCCCAAACTAAGCAGAGCTTGTATTATGGGGAACCACATGATTGATATTAAACATACTATATTTTTTTTGTAAATACATACATAGCAAAACACCCAGACCCGAGATAAATATCTGCAGAACATGCAAACATTTATCCCGCAGCGGGAATCGAACCGACAACCTTCTGCGTCTCAGGCGGACCTTCGCCCACTGTGCCACAGAGGCCGTCAATGTGCAATGTTAAGTAAAATTATTATTGGTAGACCTACCTATGATTCACGTAGGAACCTATCTAAGTAATAGTTTTAATATTGTAGGTCAGCACGGCGAAAAAAACAATTTGGACGTGCTCCCAGTCGGGAAAGGCGGTCGCAATTTATCAATACCCTTCGACTCAACAACCGTTAATGGGGAGATAAGTGAGTACTACTTACAGTTTTAATATTACAGCTAGCTGCACGGATTAACGCGTTTGGACCTTGAATGCGCAGAACACATTTTTTCAATTTTGTATGAACTATTTGGTCTACTTGTTCTGCGCAGTATCCTCACTATTTTAGTTCAGGCTTCGAGTTTATAGGCCTGATTCAGATCTACTCCAACCAACAACCTACTCCATCTAATCATATCCCAGTAGGCACATAGCCTACCCAATTATATTATGTAGTTATTTGTTGGTGTCATCATGGCTGCGATAAAGGGAGTTTAAAAAAATCACCTTGAGTTGTTATTCTTTGTGAAGGGCTCGTCTGGGGAAGTATTACCGCTATGCCTATTTCTGCCGAATATGTTGACCTAAGTACGATGCAATATTTTGTTAAAGAGAATGATTACTACTTAGTATCAGGTGAACCATGTTCTTGTTCCATTTCAAGTATGCATGATTTAAAATGTTAGTATCAGAAACCCAACAGCAAAGGATGGTCCCAGATGGATGAAGTATTTGAAATTATTTTACTTAAATTGTAAGTCATGATAAAACTAAGTATATAGATCTCAGGATGACCCTCCACTCAACCAAATCAAAAGGGAACTGAATTTTGTCAAAGTTGCTTTCAGTATAGTAGTAGTAGATATAGATACCACCCATAAACATGTAATAGTATTCATTACCTACATTAAGTGTATCGATTCTGTCTGAACTGTACTGAACAAGGCTTCCATAAATCGCATTAGATGCATACTGAAATCTCTAGTTATGACGACTCCGAGGATTAAATTGCTATATTTCTTGGTTTGTACCTATTTAGAACCCATTGAGTGCCATCTAAATAAAATGAACCCTTCACTAGTTGAGGTATCTTCTTTAACGCATAGTTTTTTTTTAATCAAATGCTATGCCTTCGTATTTATCTACCAGCCTTTGACCTCGTGTTCAAAAATCAAAAATAGTATCTATACGAGAAACATTCTGAAATATGTATGAAATGTGGCTCTCCGCGCGCATTATAAATCACTCTACGTTATTTCGACAGCACAGAACGAAGAGCCTTGTAAAATCCACAAAAGCTCTGAGTGATAAAATGTGATTCGCAATCTGCGACCCGATAATTACCAACCCATGTCGTGCCTGTGAGCCAGTCCGGAGAAAATCGGAAGGGTGAGAGATGCGCGCGTGGGATGCGCCGCGCAGCGTCCGTTCGCTCGCTTTCGCTTCTGTGGCGCCGCCATCATCGCTGAGTTGACGTGTGTCGTGTGCCGAGAGCTGAGCTTCTGCCGCCGCCGAGAGTACTCCGTAGATGTAGGGCCTCGTGCCGTGCTTGCGTGCTGATGGGCTGGCGTAGGTGAACGGTGGAAGGGCCGCGGGCTCAGCGCGACAAGCCGCCGTGGCGGTGCTACGGACCCATGCTCACCCACAGTCGCTCCGACGGAGATTTCCCTGTGTACACTAGAGGTGAGCGTGACCACTTGTCCTGCTATAGTCTTGGTCGTTTATGGTTGTTTTATTTCAAAGTCATTCAATGTCCAAAATCCATTAGTTCGCAATAGTATCAAGCTTCGATACCATATTCGCACATTGCCCCCTTACTCAGCCCTCAATTTGTTTTACGTGATATATAAAAATGTTTTATAGAACGTAGATATTTTATACCCTCTATATGTATTTCGTTTGTGTTTTATTTCATAGGACTTTAATTATTATTTTTTGCACATAGCAATGTGCTTGATGTGTACTTAGTTAATAGTGGCGTCGGAATGTCGGATTGCCCAAGCAAGAGATTTATAAATCAATATCCTGGGACGCCTATGTTTACCGCTACGAAATGTTATTGTAGGAACCTTCGTCCTTATCTTTCGTTTATACTTTGATTTGGTTCGTGTCATATTTTCATTACATAATGCTTTTATTTTATTATGTGAATGTAAACAAGATAGGTTGAGCTCGATAAAGGCTTGGTTGCCGTTGGTGTTCCTTTTCAAAAATTACTTTCAAATTTCAGGCAAATAAATCATGCCTCTACAATTTATTTTTGGAAAATTATGCTTTCATATCGTACTTTTTGTTCAGGCTTCACTGCATGCATTATACGCTACGCAGGATACTAGCATGAAAACATGGTTCGCTTATTTTCTAGGGCAATATATACCTATAAATAAATAAAGGCTACACGCCTAATCTCACAGAGTAGAAGTACCCTCTACTATCCATCCATTAAGCCAATGGAGTGCACTGTGACCATTCGAGCAGATAGGTTTTTTATATCACCCGCTCGACATTGAAACAATATGGATAGGCTAGCCTAGACCTTTGCTATATTTGTTTTTATTCTGTTCTGTCTGATCGAACTCGATATTTTTCAATTAAGTTTAGTAAAACGACCTATCTTAAAGTTAAGTTGTAATGTACCATATTATTTAACAGAGGCACTTTTAATATTTGGTCATATCCACTACTGGACATATATCAATCCACTGCTGGCCTCCCCTAATAAAAGGGGTTAATGCCCATAATCCCCACGCTGGGCATTCGGGTTGGGGATCGCAGGGCACAGCTTCCCGCACCGCCGTCGCTGCTGCCCGTCAGCGGTCAGGGAATTTATCTATGCCGGTGTTATGCCGCATTCAGCTGGCCGCCATTGCCCCGTATGTTATACAGCAGGGTAATACGCCAATATTTGGCCAGTCTATGTAAACAGAAACTAGTCAAGTCCCACTTCACTCATTAAGGCTATACACAGGCTTAATATAAAGTCTGAATAGATAAATGCTGTTATTGCACTACGTCGGCCTTGTAAATGTGTTGTATGACAATCGAAGAAATGAACGAGAACAGGTACACTACCTACCTACCAATAGAAACACCGTGATAAGTAGTGAACGCACTATCATTCCCTTGCTATCTTATCTCTGTCACTGTAATATCTCAGTTTTAATTCGCGTACCGAACTATTTAGACTAAAATATATTTTAAATAATATGAGAACCGGAAAAGTGCGTGCAATGTGGATATGAGACTCCCGTGTTTTAACAACATGAATAGAAGGCATAGGCCGATTGATGATGATACAAGAAGTGAATCGGGAGTTATAGAAACTGAGGAGATTGATCGTAAGTTTAACATATCAAGAATAAAAGGATTACTCAATTATTTGACGAGGCTGTAGATAGGAGAGGCTCCGTCTTGTTATTCATGTCGGATTCAGCTTATGAAAAACAAATAGTTAAGTACAATAGCGAAAAAAATTCGAGGTTGAATTGGTTTGATCTTATAGTAGTTAAACAAAAATTAAATGGCGTTCGTTTGTTTGTAGGCGCGTCACTAGTGTTCGGCTGGCTGGACCGATTTGGATTTTTTAAATGTTTTTAATAGCGTTAGCTTTTAAGGGTAAGCAATATTGGAAAAGTTTCCCAGAAAATTAGGTACTACGGCACAGTGATTTTTCTGTGGGATTTTTATATGATATCAAAATTTGGACAGGACAAACTCGGTGCCTCCATCGAAGTAACTGTACGTGAAAATTCCCATTTTTCAATATGAAGGACAAGTCGGTTTGGTCTGCTAGTTTAGTATTTTGCGAATTAATTTCCTCTTTACCTATGATTAATATTATGCCCATTAGTTTGCTTTATCAACGCGAACAGCAGTGTTATCCAATACATGATGATAAGGGAACTAACGAGCTAAAATAAAGTCATATTACCGTTGTCTATGTGTTGTTATTATCAGGTATCAAGGCGTTTATTAATACATTTATATATAACAAGGTAGTATCGATTTTCATTTAACTTTTACAGTAAATCTAGGTAAGGACTCGTTACGTACCTACCAATTACATTCCCCAAAAAATTGAAGGTAAATTATAAAATATAGAGTTGCTCTACCACCAAGTTATAAATTCTCCAACCTCTTCAAGATATAAATTCACTTAACCATTTTGCACGCCTTTATTGAGGCAGAATATACTCGAACCCTCTTTTTATCTCAAGACCTATGTTACGAGTACTTGTTCTGCAAATACAATTTCTTTATATTTAACCTATTAAGATATACATTATAGTCCCGATGAATAAAGTTACATACTTTAAAACAGAAATAGTCATTGAAATACGGTGCACTATGCACACGCCTGCCTTTATTCATTGCGGAGAAGCGGCTGCAATGTAAGGTTGGTTTCTATTGACGTATGTTTATTGTGTGCTGTATGCTTCTATGTAATGGTAGCAGAGGGCGCTTTCGTAGTATTAGTAAAACTAAGAGTGAGCCTTTAAATTTTATATGATATAGTGTAGAGTGTGCAGGCGCCACGTATTTACCACCTTCGTACTGTAAGCAAGTTCCTTCTACTGTTCTAAGTCATTTATAATAAGTTGAACTGAACTTGAAGACTTGAAATAATCAAATACTCATTCGTATGCATTTAATTTTAAAGAGCAGCTCACCAATTTAAAATGATCATAGTTGCCATTGGACCGAAGTGACTCACTGTCTTCATTCATCAATTAGGAAAAAAATACAGTAACTAAGTTTGTTTACTATAATGATTAAACTCAACGACATTTATGGTAAGGAAGATTAGTTTTTAAGACAATTTAGGCTATATTAGGTAAGCTATAAGGAAGATTAATTTTTATGACAAATTAGGTAGGCTATCTTCACTATCACTATTCACTACATAGTATAAAACAAAGTCGCTTCCCGCTGTCTGTCTGTCCCTATGTATGCTTAGATCTTTAAAACTACGCAACGGATTTTGATGCGGTTTTTGTAAGTGATAGAGTGATTCAAAAGGAAGGTTTACATGTATAATTTGCACCCGTGCCAAGCCGGGGCGGGTCACTAGTTGAAAATAAAATCTAAATTCTAAAAAACCAATAAGTAGGACTATTCTTTTTAATGTAATTGCTAGCCAGTGTAATGGTGTAATCAGCAAAAGTAACTAAGCTTTGCGGTGGTGGGTTCCGTTCCCGTCCCACACCGGCCCAACTCTGATCGCGTAGTCGCCATCGCCAGTCGTCTCGCCACGGTTCGCCGAGGCGAGTCGGGTGCATTGCAACATGCAGGGACTGAAGCAGGCAGGCGAGCCCCCACCCTGCCCCGCGTCACCGTCTCGGCCCGCACGCCAGTTTGCCGTTGAGCGTCCCTCGCGGCGCAGGCACTTCGCAATGAATACGTGAGTGCCTTTGTTGATGCCGGTGTCACGCGTGTGTGCCTTTGTTTTGTGTACGTTTCCAGTGTGAATAGTGTTATTTTGATACCAATAATGTGGTGTATGCGATATGGCGACGCGTAGTTGACATGTCGCTGAACGCGCCCGTCAAGGCGGTGCGCGGGACGAAAGCCAGCAGCCTCGACACACTGGATTTCCAGGAGCGCAGGCAGTTGATCGCCAGCTCGTTATCTCTCACTGACTTCTTGCACGTAGGAGCGAAGGAAGTGGCTGCAGTGGCCGGTCAGTTCGCCTTCCTTTCTGTTTCAAATCCCATAATCTAGTCGCATTCCTAACAATAGCTTTGCGAAATATTAGGCTCACGCTACCAATCTATGATAGTTTTAGCTGCTCTGCACTGCACGGTTATAAATTCCACGTATTGAGCGCCTGCAGAATTTTATCGTTCAGTGTGATGGGATATATCTCTGAAATTCATTTGATATTATTATGTGCTCATGTCCAGTCGTGTCCTATAAAATGCTATAGCTAACACGCAACTTGCAGGAGTGGTTTGAAATGATTACGATATTTTTATAGTCATAACCGCGTCTACCTTACCAGTTTTGTCGTGAACCTGTGTGTAAAGTGGAATTATAGCATGGAATGACTGTGAACCTAGTACCAAACCAAAAAAAAATATTCCTTGAGCGACTTCAAATACTCCCAGATGTCGTATAATATGTGACAAAAGCAATTCAATTCATTACATGGTCGGCTCATCATTGTTGCCAATTTAAATATCAATAGCATGTTTCCGAGAATGGTTGTCCGGATCACGGAATTAACCTTAACTTTCAGTTGGATATCTTGCTGACAGCCTTCTTGGGGTCATTAGTAAGGTTATATGTAAGCGGCCGTACCAGTTTACTTGCAACTATGTTGAAATTATAGTTATCTATACACGCCTATATAAACGCAATGCTTCCCTGACTATGCTGCCTCAGAACTTCGTTTTCGTGGCCTAGTAAGTAATCTTCTCTCTGGCCGTAAGGCACAACATGTTTTCTCCTTCCATGTCCTTCTATCAGTCGCCAACTCAACACCTCCTGTGTGTGTCAGAGTAACTCCGAGTCAAAAACTCATGTGGTTTTTCACATAAACCATAAATTTTTGGCATGAAGAGTATATTAGTAGAAAACTAGCCTAACAATGTTACCTCTCAATCACAAAGGTAGATACTATATTCCATTCGCCCCACATGATGAGGATTTCGTATTATATTATACTATGAGACATGAGACGATGGCGACTATGAGATATCTTGAGTTTGTTGGTGAGTGCCTATTCTTCTTCATCGTAAAGAGCTAGTGGCCAATCTTGGTATCGCTTCGATCATATTGATCGAAGTGGTATCGGCTTTTATAGGCCGCCCAAAGACCTTCGACATAGCCCAACTTCTTTTGACTTCTCCAAACTCAACACCAATATTGATATATCTCACTTCCAAACGTAGTGATTATGGCAAACCCTCCCTAATTTTGGAGAGTCCTAAGTACAATAGGGTCTTTCTGGAGAATATTATTCATATAACACGGTGTAACTTAAGGTGTTTAAATCGATTTAACCTCCAAGTATGTTCTCCAACATTCAGTCATTCGGTCTCCCATCGCCACCGTCTACCTTCAGTTACACCGTGTTTATTTTCAGGTTCATAAATCATAAAAAGTCAGTACCATGTCATTGTAAAGTTGACATCGGTGAACCTACGAGTTATAAATCAAGTTAACTTATTTCCCACAACGGCTTCCTAGAGATGAGGGTTATGTTATTGACTTATGATAGAATACAATTTGTGAACTAAATCATGAACGAACTATTATAAAGTACACACATAAATCTCCATAAATTTGTCAACTAGGATAAACAAAGTAGGTACAACATGAACACAGCTAATGGATTAGTTCGGTGAAAACTACGCAAAAAGGGAAAGTTTTCTTTGTTTGTAATAATGTAAAAAGATCAAATCAGCGATATTTATCTCTGGAGCATTATTCACGGTTTGGTGATGTCACATTGCCGTTTTCACCGTCCGTAGCATAGCCATGTTACAAACGTAACGGTGTTGCTTTCATTCATTTTATTCTGCTAGAGATCTTTTAACCGAATCGCATTTTTTTATGTGGTTTCATTTCTTTCTCTTTTGAAGGCATTGGGCTTATCCCGCCAACGCATCCTCGGCCAACCCCGACGCCGCTGTTCTTCAGGTATCCAGGCTGTGGTAATTGTCGCCCACCTTTTGGTAGGCATTCAAATATTTGTATTCTTGATTATTTGACCGACTGCTAGTAGAATAAATTGATAATAATAGGTAAGTAATGTCCGACATTATCACACAATATCATATAGTCCCAAAATAATCAGAGCTTGTATCATGGGAACTTGTATTTTTTGTACATACACAATCACATAATTATTAAAAAAACGCCCAGACCCAAGACCAGTACTTGCAGATCATACAAACATTTATTTCGCGGCGGGCATCGAAACTGCAACCTTTTATGTCTCCGGCGGGCCTTTGCCCACTGCACCACAGCGGTCGTCGAATGACTGAATGAATGAATGAGCTTCAAAGAAATTCTATGGCTTTTATTTTTTATTTTTGCATAATAAACTATTTGATTTGATAACTTACTTTGGGAAAAGTGTTCTTGATGGGAAATGTAGTCGATTGAGATCAAATTGTTTTTTTGACAAATTCATTTTCTAGGCTATTTAACTACATTTCAAAAATCCGAAAACGCCATTGTTGGTTTCTTGAAATGGAGTCGATTGCAATAAACTTGTTTTTTTTTGGCAATTCATTTTCGAGACTATGTAAACTAATTTCAAAAATCTGCAAACTCGGTGGTTTTTTTTCAAAATAAACTTAGTTTCCTAAGAAAAAACCTTTTAACTACAAAAGAAGTTAGCTGCCCTTAATGAGGTAAAATTTGGCGGATAAAAATAGATAACAATATTGTGTTCTCATATGCGAGAGTTAACAGCTTTCAGAGTGTCTTATTTATCCTTAAGGACTAATTACATAGAGAGTTTCGATAGTTAGACATACTATATCGAGTGTAACATTTGTTCCTGTAAGTTACATAAAGGAAAGATTCTTTACTTTGAAGTTGAATCTTGAAGTTTGCTATCAAACTCATCGAAATATAATATGAATCATACTACTGAAAATAACATACTAATCAATTATCGATATTTTCACATAGAATCATCTCATTTAGCCTTATTCTTCTTCTTCTTCGTATGAGTTAGTAGCCAACTCTGGTGTCGGAGTTTTTAGGCGCCCGAAGGCCTCCGACATGGCTTAACGACTATAAAACCTGGGACCAACATCTTACGTGCCTTCCGAAGCACGGAATAGCCTTAAAGTGAGTGTCTTAAGCGAACTACATCAGACATGACTGATGTAGAAAATACAGTATCAATGTATAAAGCTTTGTTTTATTCATTTTACATGTTACGATAGTTCTATGATTCAAAATATTCTTGTCTGTTTTTTTTACTCTTCAAAATCCAGTGTAACATTGTGTAACAACGGTGGAAACAAATGAACTATGAACAAGAAGATCAAAGTACAAAAATCCAGAACACGGACACGTGTTTATTACTAATAGTAACATTTTTTTTCCTACTCATAATTACGGATATCCCCTCGTCTTTTACGTGTAAGCGTTTTGATTCAAATTGTATGAAATTATAGGTTAATTAAACCATCATTGATGTCAGCATTCGTCAATCTATTTCGGTGGTTCGTTCTGTAATCAAAAGGTCGGTGTCGGCGGCGGAAATCATATCTTGCTAGTTTTGCTTGATACTTCTCAAATAACGACGCGACGATCCTGACAGACAACGCATTATTCTCATGTTGGTCATAAATTAAACTTATCATTTACAGATACAAGTACTTTGGCCACTTGTGCTAGAGACACGTTAACTAATGTTTCTTTGTTAGCGCATGTGACACCCGAGGAGCATAATAATGATATTGGTTACGCAAACGTGCTATAAGAATTCTTGCGATCATCATTGCAAAGTTCAAATGAAGTTTAACTTTCGTACGTTTCTTTTAAGGATAAAAACATGGTGATCATGATAACATCGATGATGGTTGAAAAGTATTGATCCTTTTGGAAAAATGTTAAGCTTGAGAAATACTTAAATAAACTTTAAGAAAAAAAAATACCGGATATTTTCACACAACATGATATAGCCCCAAAATAAGCAGAGCTTGGGTTATGGATACTACATCATGATTCATGATCATTACTGATACCTATAAGTACTACTTATATTTTTTTTAAGTACATAGATAATAAACATAGAAAGCACCTAGGTTATTAACCTATCTCATCGAATAGTGGCTTATACTATAGCTTTATTGAGACACTTGTTTGATAAGTACCTACCAATAGAAAACAAATAGTAAAGAAAGGGCAAGGGTTAGAATTGGAAGTTATAAAATCACTCATTTTACTCGATAAAGTGAGGTGAGAATCAGGTGAAGTGACGACGTTTGGTATGTCGTGGTTCGTAGGTGGGCGCAACCGACGCAATATGGCAAAACTATGACTCACGCCACTACTAATCAGTCATTTACTAATCGTTGTACAGATGCTCAAATGCACTGAGTAGATATACTACAAATACTCACAAAATCAATACTGGGATATTCAAACTCATAACTCTAATGTATCATGCAAAAATTTAAGTAGTGTGTTTTATTGGGCAAGTAGTGAATTAAATCAAGCACTACATAATTACATTTGACATTCGATCCTTTTGCTCAGGGTGAAACGATCATTGGAATATTGCGTAGGTTATTGCAATTGTTAGTGTGTAGTGTAGGTATGATGTGATGATGTTATGTTGTGATATGATGATGATTGACACCAAGCCGTCTGTATCGTGGGTTTATTTACCTTATGAAAACAATTTATTGCCTCAACTATTTCAGCTATTAGTTACTTGCTTCTGCCTGCGGCTTCGCTCGCGTGGTACCTGGAGTGTATGTAAGTTTCATCCAAATTCGTTCAGGGGTTACGAATTTGAGTGAGTACAAACTAACTTGCACACACAAACTTTCGCATTTATAATATTAGTGTGATGTGATGTGATTGAACCAAGAGTGAGCATTCCAAAAATTATGGGTGTTAGTTGTTTATGACGTAGAAGCAGTACCTACCCCCTAATGTAAATTTCTTTTCTTATCGGTTCGTTAGTGAACAAAATTCTTTGGATGACTAATTTGAGTGATAACTCAACTTGTTGTTTTACATTCTAGCGTCCTTGTGTTGTTCCTAGGCTTAAAAGAACCGGATATTATCATCCTCTCTACTCACATGATTGCATTTTCTTGTTACAATTTGTAGGTAAACAAGAATCTCAGTTTGAACTAAGTATTTTAAACAGTTTTATCCTTTATTTTATCGCTAATGGTTTAAGTATTTCAACTTCTTGGAAAACTGAAGTTATTTCGACTTTGACTGAGCATCAGAGACATCGCATGCATACCAATTGTGAACTAGGTGGTTTGTTATGCATGCCTTGAGTGTCCTACCTTTCTTGTGATCGTTCCATCCTCTTTCTTCGTCAGATTTATAGATTTTGCTTTTGTGGTTTTAAATTACCTACATAGTTTAGCATATACTTTCTTCTCAGTTAGTTCTCTAATCATTTGTTGGACACACTCAGGAATAAGGTTTTTGGTAATTCAAGTTAAACTAGTTATATCCTACTACTTCTTTCTTGAATTATCATATCATACATTTTGCTTTAATTCAATAATACTAAACTAACTTTTATAGTTGTAAAAGATAAATACATTTTTCTAAAATATATTCGATTTATTCTGATTTAATCAAATCTGTACATAAAAGTTGCATTTTGGAACTTACAGACATTTAAATTTAGCTGAAGAATACTGCTAGGAACAAGAGAATTTCTCTTTTGTATGTGTATGAAGTTCCCGTTGGCATTGTATTGCGATAGGTACGGACAGTTCTTAACAATAGACTCTCGACATAATGGGGCCATTGATTGTGTGGATGTATCTATCATGTGTTCGTGTGACTACTATTTTGTACCGATCGTGATGGTAGTGTAGTGGTACCTATTTTTGTATTGACGTGAGAATATCTTTCCATAAATACTTTGTTTTATGTAGATGTTTTGATTTCAAAGAAAAAAACGTAGGTACTTGATTATTGTGATGATGTTATAATAATTACATTCGTTACATACTATGTTGAGTTTACTGTTAGACGTAATTGAATTGGTTTTGATTTGTGATTAAACAGATTTGTATGTATTGTTGCAGCAAAAAAACAGAATGGCACAGCAGTCCGCACGAATAGCCTGGGATCAGGTGCACGCACGCCTCCTGTTGAAAGGACCAAGTCGAAGTTTTCTGCTTTCGGCAGATTATTCAAACCATGGAAGTGGAAACGGAAAAAGAAATCTGAGAAATTTGAGGCTGCATCTAGAAGTGAGTACGAACGCTGTTATTTAATGCTAAGATTTAATAATATCCCAGAAATTTCGACTCGGCGGGACTTGAACTGGGAAGGTTTCCACCAGTAGAATTTTTTGGGATACTATATATACATATATTAAACAATCTTGGAAATGGATGATGAAATGGGTAAAAAATAATGAATAAAAATAATAATAATAAATTAAAAATAAAATCTAAAAATCATGATGATGATGATGAAACAATCTTAAAAATTCTGAAAATAGTAATATAATGTATGTTAAATGTTTCTGGCTAATTAGCTCGTATTATCTGAGTTTCGCAGAACCATCAATCATCCAAAGGAACCATGTCCACATTGTTTCTAGTATTATATGTGCTCCGTATACTTGCTTATAAAGCTTGCAACAACTAAACTTGCAACAGCTACAACTAAAGCTATCTAATATAAAAATTATACATACAGTACCAAAGCTTTGTACACCATCAATAATAATCATCAAAATATAGAAATCAATATAGTACTCGTCGCAGCATTTGTATATTGGTATTTATACGTTTAATTTGTGATCATAAAAGAATAAAAGAAAGCTTTAATCGTTTGTCTGATGACCCTTTTGTACTGAACAAGAAACCCACTAACGTGCAAAAACCCAGGTAGTTGTAAAAAAAAAACAATAATCTACCTGTACAATGAATCAACAAGTATCCCTGTTACCTTTTTATTGACCTTTTTCTTTGAAATTGTCCACAGCATTAGAAAGGAAGATATCCGTCCGAGCGAATAGAGATGAATTGGTGCAAAAAGGAATACTTCTTCCTGAGAGCCCGGTCACGCCAGTACCCGAAGCGAGTAAGTAATCTTAGATGTCTTTGGGGCCGTCCAATAATCACGTGATGTTTATTTTTTAGCATTTTTAACCCACCCTCCCCATCCCCCTTGGTGATACGTGGTGAGGTTTAAAAGTACCCCAAATCACGTGTATTTTTTTGTACCTACAAAGAATCTTAAAATATAATATTATATCTTTAATTACACGTATAAAGTGTGATCTACTTAGAAATCGCGTGGACGAAAAAATAAACAACACGTGATACTACACCCCCCTTCTGATGTTTCGTGATTTTGGCCAAACCCCCTCCCGCCCCTTCCAAGCCTCACGTGATTAATGGAAGGTCCCTCTTAACGCGTTGACTGCGTCTCAGACTTGACGCTACTTGCTTTGCCCGAGGAGCAGCAGCAGCCCGGTTCGGGCGAGTGTTTACTCACTCAAAGCGTTAAACAGTGGCTAGTCTAACTTACACATCGATAAACACTTCTACAGATTGAGCACATTACGAACAATAAATGTACCACCACCACACCAGCCTATATCAGTCCACTGCTGGACATAGGCCTCCCCTAGTGGGAGTTATGTATATATATGTCATATATGGGGGTTAGGGATCGCAGGGCACAACTTCTCGCTCCGCCGACGCTGCTGCTCGTCTGCGGCCAGGAGATTTAGTTATGCCGGTGTTAGGCTGTGCTCTGCCGCAATCAGCCGACCGCCAGCCCCGTTTGTTAGTTGGCAGGGTGCACCACGTGCAGGTGAGGTTGACTTGGGTTCCGAAGATGGGGGTTGGAACCCCTTACACCCCAATGATAACCTATAAATGTACTACGAACCTGTAAATGTATTTCTAGAAGATATAAACAGAGGCAACTAGAGTTCTGAATGCTCAAAATGTCCCTAAACTTATTGGGTAACCCAGTTGGCTAAAGAGCAGCCCATTGAAATGCCTATCAAAAAATCAACAAGGGTCTTGATACAAGGCTTATGTTATGCAAAGTGGTACATTTTCTTATTAGAATCCGCATAAAGTCCTTGACTTAGGTCTTATCTGATTAAGATTATGTAAAAACAAGACATTGTACCTAGTAATAATGATATGTTAAGTTCATCAGTTGTTAAATAGCTTAGAATGATAAAAAAGTGTGCCTGGTCGGGTGAATTATTTCCTTTTGAATTTATATTCCGTACTGAGAAAAAGAGTTGCTAAATAGCATCAGTTTTCATTGTTACATAAACACGCTAGGTAGGTACCACTCAAATACTTAAGCATAAAATCAGTGCTCTATGAACGTAATTCAAATCAGTTATTGCCAAGATCACGTAATGGTTGTGAATATGCCATAACATTATGCTCGTACAATACCACCATCGTATACGTAATACGTAGTTTTATATGTATTTCCATATTCATAGTCCCAAGTTATGCATACTTCATGTAAATGCTCGCGTTTGTAATGGATAAAAGCAGAGATGTAGGTGAACTCAATAATAACTGGTAGTGGGAAGAATCTCCACTTTAATTTAAGAGGCCTGGGGAAGATAATAAGTACAAACTTTTTTATTTATTATGGGCTAGCTCATGGCCTCGAGGCTTGCGTGGGCAAGGATGAGGTTGACGATAGGGCAAGCTTTCACAGAAGTTGCCTATTATTTCTCCTTTAATGCTACTGGTGCTAAGTTCGTATAAAGATTTAAGTTTGCATTGTCTGTAATCTTCTATTGAATTCTACCCATTTCGATGCATTTTAAACTGTGAAATGTTAGTTTTAGTTTCAAGTTAGTCAGGCTAATACAATCCTTTCAAATAGCCTTCACAAATTTTCCTAGTTCATTTCAGACCTCTAAAATAGAAAATTGCGAGGAATACAGAATAGGCGGGCGGACGGAACCCATTTGTGCATTCAATCATTCTAGATTAGCAGTTATATTCTCGGCGTTATAATGAACGAGTGTTGTCTGTGCCCAGCGCTCATTGGATTAGCATTGCATTTAGATTAGTGTTTGTTCTGTTGGGATCTATGACTAAACATTGTAGTGACATGTACTTTATAGATAAGAACAGGTAATAATGTATTTTAGAAGTTGATCCTGTTACCTACACTGAATTTAAGACCATTAATTGTCGTCTATTATGTACTCATGGTAGTGGAGTTCTTGTAGGGTTGTTCATATGTTGTTGTTTAGTTAGAGCCAGTAATTATCACTTTTTACAAAACTATTTACAAAAAAAAGAGATCGTCTTAACAGGTTGTAACTAGAGAAATTGGGTTTTCTCATCTTGCTTATGAGACAATGCGTTGACTGTATATGGAGAGGACGCGTGATCGTAAAATACTAATACTATAGTTTTTCTTGATGTGCGCCATGGGCGTCACGTTATTATGATTGTTACGAGCCGAGGTGTAGCAACGTCGAAGAGTAAACAGGGCATGTTTCATCCCACATTCGCAGTCTTCACCAACGAACAAACTAAATGTTAAACACACACACACACACATATACTGAAACACCCATAAACAAAAGTACTGTCCACTCCACTGTGCTACTACCCTCACTCAAACTGATATATAAATAATGCTTGACATTATCACACACCTTCCTCTTGCCCCAAACTAAACAGAACTTGTATTAAGGGAACCATATGACTAATATACTACTCATAAACTCATATGCACATTAATTAAAGAAAACACCTAGATCCTAGATATTTGTAAACCGTACATAAATTTGTCTCGCGGCGTGAATCGAATCTGCAACCTGTCTGCGCAACGCGTCTGTGGCGGGTCTTCGCCCACTGCGCCACAAAGGTCGGCCCTTATACATCTACTCATTACTGTTTACCTATAATTCTGTATCTTTAATAAAAAATTGTGTACAGATGAGGAGTTGTCTCCGACGTTCGAAGAGGCACGAGGTGAGCAAGTCCGCGATGCACAACAAGAACGACATGCCGGCCTCGTCAACATGCACGCCGCGTTGCAAGCGCAGCTGGCGCAACAGTTGGCGCAGCAGCAAGCGGCATTGGCTACTGCCATTGCAGCAGCCGCCGCGCATCACCATCACCAGAACAATAACGTCATTGGTAAGTCAATTTGTGCTAATCTCCTCAGTGTACTGCCTATGTGAATTGCACGCAACTGGCGCAGCAGCAGCACTGCTATCTCAACGGTTCATCGGCGTTATAACAATAACGCCATGGGAAAGTCACTTAATCTCAGTGCAATGACAAGGTGGAAAGTGCAACCATACAAGCGCAAATGGTGCGCTGTGGCGAGCCTCTTTGTTTGTTGGAGGCCTTCGGACGGACTCCATCAAATCCTTTCAATACTCGCATCTAACCATGTCCCAGGTAGTACAGTGGGTAAAAAGTTAACCACTTGACGCTGTATAAATTACCTTTACTAGATGAAAAAGGCCTAAATTTCTGTGCCCTAAAAATGCCGACACCATAGTGACTAGTCATCTATATATGAAGTAGAAGAGCGCAAAGGTAAGATGGAATTACTCTATGTAAGCCAAGTGTAACAAAAATCGTATCATCACCGTCGTCAAACTTTCCAATGATCGTTATACTTTCTTATTACATTACATTCACGTTTTTCTATTTCAACGAAAATAAAAATAAAGCCCATTTAGCTGCGGATTTTCACTGTAAAATTACGTTTTCACAATCTAATAAAAATCTTGTTTGAAATAAGAGTGTGTGCGGTTTCGTGTATCGTAGAGAGCTAGTTCTATCTTGATTTTAGAAAAATCTATTGCATGCGTGTGTTTTGCAAAAGCTTGAAAACGGCTCAACCGATTTGAAGGCAATCAGGGATGGCTTAAAAACCCAAAGGAATATAAAAAAATAAAAAATATTTTGTATTGATATTGCCACTTCGGATTACTAATCATAATCGATTTTAGATTCACCGGGTCAACTAGTAAATAATAAATAGTAGTAGTCATTAGAAGCTCATCGCTTGTTTTTGGATTTTTGAGGAGCTAAATCTTGAACGCTCCCAAAGGCTCTGAGCAATATGCCTACCGAGTATTGAAATATTTCTGCCATATTGCTCGCAGAAGCACAATCAGGACCTCCTGATTATGACCGGAAAGGTGGAGGTTAAATGGCCACGAGGAAGAAGCCCCAAACGATGGACGGACCAAGTATCCGAACATCTGAAGATACCAGTTAGCGTGGATCTCCATAAGGCTGCTTATAGAAACTGATGGAGAGAGTCAGTAAGACACTTCACCAAAGAAGTACGATCCTCAGTATCGAGGGAATGACGCTGGAGGAGGAGTAACTTTTACTATTAGGTATTAGTTATTTAATAAGAACATTCACAATGTAAATCTTATCACTCAATTTAACAAACGATTAACGAACCGCGTATCATTTGCATAACATTGATAACACCTATCACAAAATCAAATATTATTCTTGATTCAATAAAGATTTTACAGTACCACAATCAAATTCTTTTAAATAAATTTTCACTACCTACCCTTCAAATGAGAAGAATGTTACTTGACCAACTCTTATTATATAATATTTGCCATAATAAGTTCGACTGTACTAAACTCTTAAACCAAATATACATTCACGTGCCGTATCGTTCATACCTAACACGGGAGACTCGCATACGCTACCTTTTTGCCCATTCTCCTTGTAAAACGAATGCAGGTGAACGCGCTCCACTATACAGAATGATGAGGTCATTTAACGAGTATTTCATAGAAACAGAATTCTTTGCAACTTCACCCGCTTCGTTCAAGAAAGCCATAAATAATATATTGTTATCCAATAGTTGTATTTACTGTTGATTAGTCCCTTGGCGCCGATCTTTCAATTGTCAGAAATTCCAGTATCAAATTTATATTTATATTATCATCAAATCTGTGGCGACTGACGATTGTAAAATCGGCCCCTAAATATTACCATTACATATGTCATGTACGAAACTAAACTAAATTAAGTAGGTACCTAATTCAAATTTTATCTAATCTTAAACTAAACTAATTTAAGTTTTCTACCCAGCACCGCCCTTACCCTACCCTATACAGTAAATTCGTGGACAACGGGGCTGGTATCACTTAAGGAACTTTTTGTTAATATAATTTTTTTTTATAGTACTATTTAAGTGTTACCGTTTGTTGTTTCTAAAATAAATTAAAAAAAAAAATTGGTAGGTTTCACAAAATATGCAACATAATTATATATTATATGATTGTTTAATGTTAAACTAGTTATCAACTTACCATCTTCCGCGGTTCCGCATACCTGGTACCTAAGACCTACCTGGGTAAAAAGTAGCTTGTGTTAATTCATGGCTTAATCTACATTCATACCACATCTAAATAAATTCAGCCGTTACGGAGTTGAGTGGGGAAAAAGTGAAAAAAAAACCCGTCCAAGTGCGAGTTGGGCTCGCGTACCGAGGGTTCCGTACCGTACAAACTTGTAAATATGAATATTTTTTAGGTCTGTAAGCCTTAAAAAGAAAATTGGAACACTTATAGGATCACTTTGTTGATTCAACTACAAATTTACTGTTTTCGGATTTTTAATTATAATTCTTGCCCAAATTCATGATTTTAGATCAACGGGCAGTAATCTATAGGTTATAATTCCCTTGTGAGTTTCAAAATATAATAATATATTTTAAATGTGTTGACTTAGAACAGTTCCAAGGGATTGTAGACCTGAATATTTGATCGTAATTTTAACTTGATACCTCCACGCGTTCCTGAGAAAAGTCAGAAAGATAGACAGACGGGCAACGAAATGATCTTGAAAGATTTCCATTCCATCCTTTTGAGGTGCGGAACCCTAAAAACATAAAAACGTTAGTATTTAAATAGTAATATTTATGCATCTGTTTATGAATATGTCATAATTGTGTGGCCCAATCTGTTTATGAAGCTCGTCCGGGGAAGTACCCCCCCATACCTATTTCTGCCGTGAAGTTGCATTGCTGTGTTTCGTTTTGAAAGGTGTGGGCCGGTGAAATTACATTCACTAAGGCTTATAACTCCACCTTTATGCCTCAAGTTGATGGACGCAGAGTTTTGCATCTTAGGGCATGTTTCAAATATGCGTGACAAAAACAATAATAATAAATAATGCGGGACGTAATCACACAGCAGGCGCGGATACAGGATTTCATTAAGGGGGGGGCAATTTTTGTGTTTGGTAATACTCGTAATTATCTTTTATCGGCGAGCGGAGCGAGCAGCGAAATTTTTTTTCAGAAAATGTGTTTTTTTGCCTAGGTATACTAATCATTATTATTATGATCACAGAGAAAACACGAAAAGAAAACTGCGATTTTTTATATATTCATAGGAAATTGTTAATGCAAAGGACAGTAATGAAGTCGGCGAGCGAAGCGAGCCGCGAAATTTTTACACTAAAACCTCTGCATCTTGGTCATTTTTTGTACAAAAACATACTATATATTGATTTTTATAGCTACAAACCTGCATAATTAACCAAAAACATGAAAGATCTTCATGACGGAAACCGGATAACGTTCCATTACTAGTTTTTTGTATGAACACAGTCAGTGCCGTAAATAGAATTTTACGCGCCCGGTGCGAGCTTCTATAATTGTTAAACCTGGATACCAGACATAATAGAAAATCTATCTCGCGTTTCAGCATATATGAAGTTAAAGTTGACTTCTCAGTGCTTAGTTGCTTTATTTATTATATAAATGAAATCGGCGAGCGCAGGGATCCCCAAAATTTTTGGTGCACAAAGGAAAAAGACAAAGAAAACGGTGGATTTTTTTGTAACACCTAGGTGTCTAGGCCTAGGTCCAACAGACACAAAAAAGGATGTCGGCGAGCGAAGCGAGCTGCAATTTTTTTTAATCATTCTAATTCGTCATTGTTGCAAACTTTATAGATTCGATTAAAAATATTTTTTGCCTAGTTATGTACCATTCACAACCAAAAGGTGGTAACAAAATCGGCGAGCAGAGCGAGACGCAAAATTTTTCTATCAAAGGTGAGCATACAAGATATGAAAAAGAAAACTACGATTTATATCTGAATTTCAACCAACCTATATGTATTAGGTTATAATTATCAACGAAGACTTGGTCCTGATCTGGTCATTTCTGCACCCCACCAGAAAAGACAACTCAATTTATATCTGGATATCAAGCTAATAATAAATTAATACTACCATTCATGACCAAAACTTGGTCCTGGTCTGGTAATTTTTGAGCCCCCCAGAAACCAGAGAACTACGATTTATAACTGGATATTAACGAAATAATTGATGAATACTACCATGCTTGGTCTGCGCCCTGTGCCTGGGCACCGGTGGCACCGCCTTATTTTCGGCACTGGACACAGTATAATTAATAGCTAATTAGTTAACACATGACAATGTATTGATTGTTCAAATTAACCTAGGTATATAATAAGTACCTTGTGTATTACTAACAATTTTTTTTTTAAAGTTCATTATATCTAGTGTATATTGCCGGAGTTGAGGGGGGGGGGCAATTGCCCCTATTGCCCCCCCCCCCCCTGTATCCGCGCCTGTCACACAGCATCATGTAGCCCCAAACTAACCACATGATTGATATACTACACATATAATGTTTTTTTTGTAAATACATACATATCATACATAGAAACACCCAGACCCGAGACAAATATCTACAGAACATGCAAAAATTTGTCCCGCAGCGGGATCGAACCCGCAACCTTCTGCGTCTCAGGCGGACTTTCGTCCACTGCTTAAATACTTCTATCAACGACTCATTTTACTCGTATTTTTTCTACGCAAAAGTAAACCTTATTAAGTAGGTACTGCCACACCCAGCAGACATCGTTTATGATGTCATAATTGCTCCAGTGTCCCGAAAGGACAGCCCTTTACAATACACCTAGAAAAATCCATACCTACCAAAATACTTTCTTTAATTTAGTGTCTACTAGTGTATTTAACACTTACTGAAAACACAGTTGATTTCGGGCGCGAGTTGCTACATGGTGCGGAGCGTCAAGGCCCACAGTCAACGTGTTAAAAGTTTGTTTCAACTAAGTTACAATTTTAAAAATGAAGGCGAGGGAACATAGGCTTTTTCGTGAAATTTCTCGTGGTTTTCGCTAATTACAGCTCATTTAAGTTACGCACATGGAATTTTTCGAAAAAGCTTTCTAATGTCTTGATTACATATAATACATTATTTTAACTTCAGTGCTAGATATTTTTTTTAAATTAAAAGCCAATTCAACAGTAATTATTTAGCTTGTTAACAGTAATTTATCTTACGGTAGTGCGCAGTAATTATAATTAATTCAATTGCTGGTTTCAAAACCATCTAGCAACAACTTTTAATAACAAGTAATTTTATTTACTATCACATTTTTAAACGACTTCACTTTATTGGAGGAGGTTCTCAATTTATGTTTTGTACCTCATAATTTATGAACTAATTTTGAAAATTCTTTTTTCGTTTGGGAGAGTATACTTACGTTTGACCCGATTTAAATTTGAAGATAAAATAAAATAATCTTCGTTGTAGATGTTTTTTTAAATTAAATTATATTTAGCTTGTTACATTATCAAAAAATATTGGACATTCATTCTTCACATTCATTCTTTTGTCAATTAAACAAAAAATCACAAAGATATTTGGTTATATTTGGCCACATGGTTGGCTGGTAGAAAATGCTCGTAGCATTAAGCCCACCTTTTTTGTTACATGTATTTTGCAGTAAAGTATAAATAATAGAAGTTCCGCGTGACGTCACGGCTTTGTACACTTTTTACATAGCCGGCACGAGTCCCCACTCCCGAACTTTGACGCTTTTTATCTCGGTAAATTTTTATTTATTTTATAGATAAAAAAAATACCGTGTCCAATATTTTTCTTGATCTATTTGACGGACTAATGAGATTTTTTTTATCATGAAAACCTTAATTTTCATGATAAACGACGACCTTCCGCCCGCGGCGCACTTGATACCGGGATAAAAAGTAGCCTATGTGTTAATCCAAGTCTTAAACTATGTACAGCAAAATTCGTTAAGCCTGTGAATATCTAACTAATATTATTAATGCGTTTGTGTGTGTATGTATGTTCTCACTCAACACCGTAACTGTTGAACGGATTTGGATGAAACTTAGAATAAATACACATACGTATAAAAAACGGGAATTTACACGTACCGTGACACTCTCCCTCCGCGTCTTATCTACCCCTGATGAAGGCTCTCTCAATGAGTCGAAACGTCGTCGGTGCCTTCATATGTAACGGTAGGTGAAAATTTGCGTTTTTCAATATAATTCACGTTAGTTTTATGAGTGAAATATATACACATAGTTTGTGAACTTGATTAACACATACTACTTACTACTTTATATCCCAGTACCACGCGGGCGGATCTAGTAATTTTTTAACTAAAATTGCATAAGAATTTTCATAATACTTTCATCACCCACTACCCTATTTAAAATAAACGTGCTGAAAACAGCGATAGAAACTGGCAAGAAGCAAATCACAAATCCATAAACATAGCTTGACTTAATTTATAACAACTTAGTCATGTTACTTAAACGCGTTGGTTACGTGAATAACGACTTTTAACAATGATATTACCTTTTCTACTTCCTCCATTTTCCCATTCCGACCTAATGAAACCGCGAACGCTGTAATTCTAATTAGTAATGTGGTAGTTTCGCATCTACGTTAGGTACACCGAAGTGCGGGCGAGGCTTGACGCGTGGCAGGAATTAGTGGCATCCTGGCAGAACGGCGACGCCGATCGTTGACCCACTGGCTCTTTAGACAAGTGGCAGTCGAAGATTTGAATTAATAATCTAAACGACAATATTTAGCTTGACAAAAGCGAAAGCCGCTCGCCGCCCGAATCGCTCTTGGCAAGCTAAATATTTGTTTTTTTTTAAACAAACGGAGTCCTTCAGGCGGCCAAACTCAGAGTTTGGCCGCCTGAAGGACTCCATCAGAGTTGGCCTCTAGCTCATACGAAGAAAGAAGGAAGATCGAAACTGAGCGATAACGTCGTTATCTGAGGCCGACGATACGAACGACGAATATTTTGGCATGTTTCGTAAGCGTGTCTAGAAATCTACGCTTTATGTTAAATGATTCATGTTAAAAAATTCGTGCTACGGCCTATGTTAGTGTCTGAGGTTCATATTTTAGAACTTTAATCAAATTTGATCATGATCAAGTCATTGTGAGCTGTCAATTTTTTTTTAAATTTATGTCCTATTTAGTTTGATCTTGAACTGCTCTTGATAAAACGCTTAAAAGTGACTACCAAGACTTCATGAAGTACTTCCTTGTAACATAATTCAGTCATTAATTATATTACGCTGGTAATAATCATACAGTGAACACACGCGTTTCTTAGCGATTAATTTGCATTTTATTTTGACTGCCACATGTCTAGAGTTAGCCATTGCTATGGTTGACGTCATTATGACTTGTTGTATGGGGATCCCTGCACGTTCCAAGCTGTCATTGTTTAGTGAGCAATATTAATAATTGAGCTTTTCAAAGAAGCACTGGGAGGATGGCGATAATATATGATTCAGTCTTAGTTAGTTCAATTCTGTGATTTATTGGTTTTTCTTTAAATCTTGGTTTATAAATGACGTGGTTTATTTTTTTGGGTAATCACTTTACAATTTGCATCGTTGACTATAATTTTTTTTTGTTAAACACTTTTTATAATGGTCATTTAAAACTTTTTAATTGAGTGGTCACATCATATAACTTCCACCAATCATTGTCATATCTCAAAGTAAGCTTCGTCATATTTTCTCCGTAATTTATTCGTGCCAGCTGTAAAAGACTGGCTCGGCGATATTGAGCACGCAACGAATATACTTCAAGTCTCACTAGCAAGCTCCATTGAGAGTCTACTTAAGGCTTCTCTTCAGTCTACGTAAGGTTTTTCTCGGCTTTCCCTTTGTTGCTTGTCAGCATTAGGCTGGAAAATGATGCTTTTTACTCCTTATCTCAGAGTGCCGACGTTTAGCCATCTTGTGGTCACGTTTGCCGTTTTTCAATGCAAGGAAAAACTGCAATAGTTCCAGTAAATATGGCTTGATTGCAGTGAAAGTTAGTTCTCGCATTTAAAACTAAGAAGTTTATATCAAACGAACAGCAAAGCAGTTGCAATAACTTTATTTAAAAAATTGAAAGCTTGCCTTTTCAAAGATTGGTCTTGCAAAGCTTCTAAACGGATTGAATGTGTTACGTATGACATAGAGCTGGTTAGGTTTGAAGGGTCTGGCAGCGAGAGGGTCGTGACTGTGAAGTCTAGGTGATGTAGCTGACTTGCCGGTGGTTGGGGGTTGGTTGGCCGGGGCGCGGGAGGCGGCAGTGCGGCGCGCGCCTCAGTGTCGGTCCGCCCGCGCCCGCGCCCGCCGGCCCGCGACCTGCCTCTAAAGCTACCCTGCTACCTCTGCCTCGTCCTAACCTCAATTGGTTACCTTACCTGCCCACCCAGTTTACCACCTGTCACATCAATGAAGAATCCCTACGCACATACCATTTTTTTTCCGGCAATCACCATATCGGTACACAAGAATGCTTTAAAATAAGAAGCACGGTTGTGATTATTTATGTTGTTTAGCGTTACTATCATGATAAAATACTGCAGGTTTTATTGTTGTTTCTAATGACGTGAATTGTGCATTTTGATATTTTTTACAAAATAATTATTATTATGACTTGCTTTATCTGAATGTTAGGTATTCTTTGAATAAAAAGCTTATTGGATGGATTTAAATTTTTAGAAAAATAATTTGCTGAAGAGAGATTACTCCTAAAATAAGTGTCAGTTTAAAAATTAGATAATAGGTACTTACATATTAAGGTTCACAATATCTTTAAATATTCTTTAGAAGATCGGGAGTTCTTCAAAATTTTATATAAACATTAAGTTATTGAAAATTCATAACTAAGTTCAACGTTCAATTTTGTAGCAAACTTATTGTTTATTTTATTTGTATGGCTGTCGCGAGGTAGAGTTCGCGTGCGGTATCGATCGACCGGCCGCCTGACACGCGATCGCGGCCGGTGCACCGGCTATGTGTGTCCCACGGCACCCTTTCCCATGTCCCAATGCAACTATGAAATATATAACACTTTATTAAACTTCAATATGAAAATTATATGATTAATGTATATACTTCGCATTTCTCCCCCCTGTCCTACATTTTAGTGACCAATAGACGGCGCGGCAGCGTATACGTGAGCAACCATAATCTGATTTCGGCGAATCAAGTTAATTTTAAGGAAATACACCAAAAAATCAATCTAAAGACTGCAAATAGCTCAAATGAATAATTTTTAATTGAAATGTACATATCTCGAACAAGTGCGGTAACCGATGCGCTGTTATGGAATGGTACAGTGTTAATTGTTGAGAGTGGTCGGGTCAGTGATGCTGAGCTGTTGAGTGCTTGGATGAGCGGGCGCGGGGTTAAGAGCGGTGGGTAAAGGCAGGCGCGGTGTCGCGAGCGCCGCACCGCGGCAGGCGCGTGCCGCCGCCGCCGCCGCCGCCACGAGCGCCTCCGCCGGCTCAGCGGGTGTCTATGATGGGCTACATCATGGGATGCGCTTGTCTAAGAGGTGCGTACACAGACCTACGTCGACTAGGTTATGTAAGTCGCACCTTCCCACCCCGTGTTACACTTTGTTCGATCGCGAAGCGTCCGAAACTCTCCTTAATATACATTTTAAAAGTTCTGTATGAGAAGAAGATTAAAGTATGAAGTATCAGGTTATATTTTCAGGTTCCATCAACGATAGTCAAAAAAGACTGTGTAATTTGAGATCAATCATGTAAGGGAGAGCTATGTTGTAAAAATATAGCTCTTCTATATAACTAGTGTAAGCCAAGCCATCTATCAGTATCGTGGCTCGGAAGTTAGATGGAAGTTCGAACGACATTAAAAGTGGTCAATTACGTCTTTTATATTAAGCCTGAGTCGAGTTTGAAGCCTGAGTATGTACAATCAGCGACAAATATTGATAGACACTTCAGATTTTTAAAACTGCTATAACAATAAAACTTCTGACTAAACTTTTTCCCCCAATTTGATTTGCCTTTATTTCATAATTCCGTCTTCGTATGATCTAACAGTGGTCAACTCTGCAATTGTTACGTAACCTTAAGGCCTCCAACATGGCGTAGCGACTAAAAGCCGGGACCAATATCATGTGCATTTTGAAGCACTTTTCTCACTTCACTAGGAATCTTATTCAAATTCTAACGATTATTTAAAACACATTTTCGTTAATCAACTTTTATCGTCGACCGTACATTGTGTATCACCAATCACCCAATATAATTAAAAATATATAAAATTAAAATTTACAAAAATTTGGTAGATTTCTTCAAATGAAACACATTACATTTTCATGAGAATTTTTTTGCAATATCGATTTATTGGCATACCATTTTTTTAATTATAGGATTTTTTTCAACACTTAATTTTATTTATTCTTAATGGTTGCTTTTAACGTAACTTTCATCAAATATATGGGTCTAATTTGACGATTACTGTAAACTGAAAGAAATACAAGCTGGGTAGTTAATTGTGGCTATGAGTGTATATACGGTACAGTTCCATATTTTTCTATGTCATAAATATAATGTATCTACGACGAGCCTTTCTATTCGACGTCGCGCGCCCGGTTCTTATCTTGCGGTAGAGTCGTAAAGTCAAAATGAGGGTATTTTCTCCCTCGTGTGGTTTTTCGCGTATGTTTCAAGAATTTGTACAGATAGTGAGTATCGGTACATAATAATACAGTATAGGTACAACTACATACATAATACTTACCTACTTGCTATATTTGTAAACTTTACATACCTACTGTATCCATATAAATACGAATTCAATGTTGTTCGTTCATGCGCATCGCTTGAAAACAAGTGAACCAATTTGGCTTTTTTAAATAGTCTGAACAAGGTTTTTGAGGAAGGAAAAGTTGGAAAAAGTGCCCGGAAAATTGGAAAATACGGGAAATTCTAACGTTTATTTCTGATTTTCTTTGTATGTACTCAATAATTTGGAGAAAACAAAGTCTGCCGGTCTATATTCATATTTTTTGTAATAATAAATATAATAAACAGATATCGTTGTAGTAGTAGAGCTGGTTTTGAAGGGCTCGTCCTGAGAACGAGCAGTACTACCACCATACCTATTTCTGCCGTGAAGCAGCTTTGCTGTTTTTCCGTATGAAAGGTGCCTGTGAAATTACAGGCACACGAGGCTTATCACCTTCATGCCTCAAGAAAAAACAAGCGTGATTTACGATGCAAAGCTTTGTGATAGGTAATGGTTACCACTTAACATCAGGTGCGCCATGTGGTTGTTCCATCTTCAAGTTACATTTAAAAAAATATGTAAACAGGGGCATATAAAAGGTTTGCATTATTTTTTATGATATCTCTTAGCGCTAGCAAAGCAAATTGGAGAAGCAATGGTGTCCTAATGGGATTGTACCCCGACTTCCGATCCGGAGTTGTGGATTTGAATCTCGGACGTGGATTTTTCGTTTGTACCATTTTTGATAAGTGCATTTGTTTCTTTTAATTATTTTATTACATAAATATTTGCAGATTTAGGTAGTAACTGTAGTAGCTTTGAATTTGATAATTACGTAAAGTTAATAATAACACTCAGGACAGGGCGCAATGGCGCTCATTATGGGGAGGCGGGACGAATATGGCATAAATCATCTCAGCGCTTGCAAAACTGTGGTATCCTACTGAGATTGTAGCCTGACTCCCAATCCGGAGGTAGTGGATTATCGAATCCAACCTCGGCCGAGCAACAAAGGTTTTTTTTCTAAATGAAAAATCATCTTGAAATATCCAATAACAATAAAAATCAAATAAGACTCAATGGCCTAAGTATTCGTGCAAATTAGTTTTCGCCGATAATGTGAAATATAATAGTAGCAGTGAAGTTATATTTTATTCAGTGCTCTGGCTTACAAGAATACCTCTCAAAATCTTTCTCAAACTACGCAAGCGAAAGAGGTTCTGAGGGTCAAAAATTGATGTAGAACGGTTTGATTCAAAATAATCGCAAGTGCAAATTTACTGGTTTCGTATGCTTTCTTTATTTTTGTTCGTATGATTTTTTTAGTTTATATTATATTATATTATTATTATTAATAAAAAAAAAACCTGTAACACAGTAACAGCATTTAGGAACGCTTACGACCTGGCTGGCTTGCCAATTGTTCTCTCTTGGTTTCCCAACTGCCAAGTCAGCATTATCATATCGGACAAAAAAGGACAGAATCTTAATCATTCCAGCTTGTCTCCAGACAATGCCCGTTGGTTGCGCAAATTCGGGACCAGTTTTTGCGGCTCTGTCTGAATATTTCCAAGAGAATTCAAAAATAAATTGAAAACAAGATAAGAGTATTCTGCGTAAAATATTTGTTTGTGGTCTGGCTATACATTTTACGCATATAACATACCTACACCCTGAAGCAAAATGATATAATTTGGCAGGCTTCGCTACAACTTTTACACACTGACATAAACTCTTACTAATTTGTTTGGCTAGCGTACCTAATCGATCTTTTCACTGTAATCCTTTTGTTGATCGAATGTGTTTTCAGAAATTTTAATACATAGGGTGCTGCTGTAATGGCGACATTAAAAAAAAATTGGTTTAGGATTTAATTTTGTATGATTAGTAACAAGAACTACTTGTGTTCATTTAATCTCGCCATTACAACAACACCCTGTATGCTTATTTTGAAACTTCTTTTATATAGTTATTTAGTTTACAAAGTGGCTTTAACAATTCATAAGATGTACAGGTTGAGTTTGAAATCGAATGTTATTCGGAAAGAAGATTCGGACCATGATTATCCACATGCTTTGAGAACATTACCTAAAGATAAGTAACACCAAATTTTCATGCAAAAACTATTAACTTAGCCTTGTGATGTGCATTGCAACCGAAACTGTAAGGCGGAGCTACAATGATCATCATCATTATGTCAAGAACAAAGTTTAACAAAATCAGCTGTGCCACATCAGGGTTTGAGAAGGTAACTTTGCAAGTAATTTCTTCAATGAAAAATAATTAATTTTGAAAGTCTTTAAACATATGTTGTTGACATTCGGCAGTAGATTTACCTCATTTCGAGATGAAATACGAATTCAAACTCACCCTATATATGTTATTATGTTAAATGCAATATACCATCACAAAAGAAATACCGATAAAGAACGTGCTTTTCGCTCGTTGTCTTCACGGACCGAATGAATATTTTAAAATGTATTAAAGAGTATGGACGGTGTCGGTGACCTAAGTTTTCAGAGTCAGTCAGAAATGTATAAAGTTAGGATTCTCTGCGGTATTCAGCAGGTGCTATGCTGAAAACAACTTACATTTTAATTCAACTTTATTTCGTTTCACGCTTATAACAACTAACAAACTTTACTTGAATTGTTGAACCACGTAACCGTTGTTTTATTTAAAAACTTTGAGTAGTAGTTGTATAATTATATTATTCGTTTTTAATAATGCACAAAAAATGCTCAGCTTTGACCATTTAGCCAGTGGACTACCTCGGATAGGAATGTCCTTTCATGACGATACTATATCCTCCCTTGCTTGCATATTTAATACTCATATTTTAATTAAAAAGAAGAAAATAAAATTATAATTAGTATATTATAAGAGAATTGTGCTAACATGATGATCTTTACTTGAGTTATTCAATGTTTATTGTAGGTATTGACAGGGCGTTCAACTATATTACCGTTCCAATTTTACCTTGATTCTATAAAAGGTAGGGTAAGGGTTAAAAATATGTTCAAAGATTCGCCTTTCGAGGAAAAATGACCTTGGCAAAGGTTTAAAATGTGTATGTATGCACATAAAATATTATCAAAGCACACTTATTGGTAGAGTATTCGAAGTTGAACCAATTAAACCATGACGCATTTATAAAATTGCAATTTACACAGTTCATCGCACTCTCCAGATAATGTTGCTGTTTTAATGTATTTAATGTGGCAAGAGTGCTAGATGAATGGTGATAAATTAAAAATTCAAAACAAAGCGAGGCGGTGCGTGGGCGGGCGAGCGGCAAAACGCGGAGGGCGGGCGGCGATCGAAGAGCGCGCGCGGTACCCGGGGCTGGGGGGCGACGTAACGATCGCGCGGCCGGCCGCAGTCTTCCAGCCGCCAGCGCGCTGCGAGCATGAGCGACGTCGGCACGCTCGCCGCCATGGACGCCTTCGCAGGCGGCGCCCGGCGGAGGCCCGCGCGCCTGCCGCCGCCGCCGCCCTTCGTACCGCCGCCGCCGCCGCAGCGCCACGACCACTACTACGTGCGCCGCAAGTCCCCCGTGCCCAGACATGGAGGAAATCTCACCCTCTTCACGCGCACCAATGGTACCATGCCACCGGCACCGTCCTCCCATTGCACCGGCACTATCATGCACCGAAACCGCCAAGCATGCTTCTGTTTCAAATCAACACATCTCACGCCGGTTCACCGTTTCGACTTGTCAATTGAAGTTTTAATTTTACTTAGTTACTTTCTTTGTATTATTTAGATGTCAGATGAATAATCTTTGCATTTCAACAGCACTTTCATACACCATAACCATAGCACATGCTCCTGTTTGTAATCAACTCATCTATCGCCGGCCAGCGCCAGCGACACGTATTCACAATGTCAATGTCACTAGTAACTAGAGTAGTGCGTTACACGTGAATTGCTTACTTTAAATTACTCCCACCATTTATATCAAGTTTTTACATCGACATACTGAAAGAATGTAACACTACCTTGTTTGATTCTATTGTATTAATAACGAAAAATTTAACCCGACACATTCATTCCAATTAAATACCAACTATTTGTGACCTATTAAAATGGTAAAACATAAATATATTGTAATGTATATTTAGACTGTGAGTGACCTGAACAACTTGTTTTAACGAGTTTGAATAGCTGATCGAAATAATTGGTCGCTGGTTCAGATACGAAAACAAAATTCAGTTTATTACCAATTAAGTACCTACAGCAAAGCAGCTTCTATCAAAAAGCACTAAATATTCATTGTTAGCTTACCCAAAGGTACGAAGGATAAAACGCCCACGCCCGACCGCCTTTCATAACTTTACAGTAATAATCTTGTGTGAATAACCTGAGTACATACTTGAAAAGGCTTTGTAATTAAATATTTATGTGTACCTAAGCATTATGAAGAGAATGTTACTGAAAACTCTTAACGTCACGAAAATATTTAAAAATCTATGAATATTTGCTTAGTTGGAAATGTATACCAACTTTATTTCTTTAGTTATAAATAGGTAAAAGGTAACTTAACAATCCCTTTTTCAAAAAGAGGTTAAACATTTTTTCGAACTTTAAAGCTTCAATGTTCTAACTGGATTAAAAATCTTTTGAAATAGCACTAACCACTATTTTTACTTGAAATTGAAATTAAACAAACTTGAAAACTGATAACCCAGCAGCAATTTCGTTCTAAATTCTAAATATACAGCAACTATCCGTTCAATTACAGCTGAACCCTTGATCGAACGGAATGGATGACCATTGAGAAAGGCGGATGTTTATTAGGAAGCTGGACCATGTGGCATCGAAGATTTAGGTGTCAATAAATAACGGAGTAGCGTGCGGCGGCCTTGTGCAACTATTTGTGGCGTGCGTATGCGTCGGTCAACCGGCGCCGACACCGACCGCTACCGCCATTTTAATTGCCCCACGAATGTCAATCACCACATTCCACTGGATAACGCCGTCCGTCTTCCTGATACCCGACTCAAGTTCATTTCTTGTGTGCCAACCGTAAATGAATTATGTTATTCCACTACTTGTACTTTTCTCGTTATTTAACATGCATACGGATCTAGTGCTAAATTAGCTTAACACGTTGACTGCGGGCCTCGGGCGACCTGCGCCTCTTACACAGATGTTTTTTCAGCACTCCGTGTTACACTAGAAATTTATTTTTATTTGTTTAAACTGGTTTTAGGATTTTTCGTCTTCGCAACTTTCATAAAACAACATTAATTAAAAATTCTGATCAATGTTTCGAACATATCGTGATAAGAATCTGTTTTCCAGTCACAGAGGCACAATATTTTTAGCTTAGCGCTACTAAATTATACGCTCATATTCTTGCATTGTTCGGATTATGAAATGGGCTATTAACTTATTTCATGCTTAGCTTTACTACGCTGATCCGATTACAGAATGTGGGAAACTGAAATAGCGCAATCTCTTCAGATGTGATTATGTGGGAATAGGCATAAAGGCAAAGCAATAATTCAGAGAATGCGAAAACGAGGGCTGTGGGCGCTTGCCTTTTGCCAGCCGCGGGGCGCCCTTGACCCACCGCGCTGCCTCCGGACTCCCGACTACCATCCGATAACGAATGTTGGTATAAACGATCCCTGCTTAGCTCTCTGAGATTTTATTATAGTAGTTCGAGAAAGGTAAACCATGTTAAGCCAAAGGTCATGCCTACTTAGTTATTAAGGTCCTCGTATGCTTTTGTGATTGAAAATAAATAAACCCCGTAGCGTAGGAATAACGTAAATGAAATCGAATCCGTATGATCCTGCTCAAACAAAATTAGTAATCTCCCGACTCTCCTATTTCGTTCCTTGTAGATGACGACAGTTCAACTTTGTTCTTCGTAGATAACCCCGTCGTACATATAAGCTCCCCATCTTACGTAATAATTCATAATCTTCAAATTAAAAAAATACCATAAGAAATTACTTTATAGTATAATCGATACTTTTTTTTGAATAAAAAGCGTTATTTCATCCCTGCATAGTGATTAATATACAAAACAATTTAAAATCCAAATTTAACTTGATAATCATGATTATTTTGTACCACTTATTATATACCAAAAACCTTAACTATAACTATTACTAACTATTAGCTACTATCGTAAAATTATGAAGTGTAATACATTTCGTTGTTATGACAGACCTTGTAGCTATTATTCCCTTGATAAAGAAAAATATCCAGGGCAGGCCGTTTTTATTACCCACTCCTATGTCATTCACATTATAATAGCATTACATACATAATTTATATTAATGATGATGATAAATTATTGTATTGTTATGTACAGTCAACAAAATGGATAGATACATAAAAATAATGTGTTTTATAAGTCATATCGTAAACAAAATTGGATGAGTAGTTTAGACACTGCTGTGGAACAACCAAATTACTAATTAGGATACAAACATACAAAGACTGCTAAAAACATAATCCGCTATGCTGTAGTCCGGTAAAATAAAAATAATTCCTTAAAATATTTAGCATATTTGGATTAGACGTTTCATAGTTTGAGATCTTTTAACACATTGTTATGAAACAAAAATGACTCAATAGCGCCCTGCACACGTAAAGTTCGGACCGCGGGAAACAGCACGCGCCATTCCAACCCGCACTCCGAAACGTCCATGTAGATGCGTGAGGCTGACAGTCCGATCTGGCATGTCGACGCGAAGGCAAATCTCACAGTTTTAACCGCGCATCACGTCAGTTATCAGTCCCAGATACGCGGTTCGATCTTTACGCACCATTAGCACTACAGTTTGATCCGCAGTCCAAGCCGTACAGATCGGACTGCGGTTTGGAACGCAGTCCCGATGCGCGGTCCGATCTTTACGTGTGCATACGTTTATGTCAATCAACGTTACTGACTCTACTTACGGTGGATGCGCTTAAATATTTTTCCTGTTTCGTCAACCACTTCAGGGATCATAATTTGTTGAAAGGTATAATTGTAAAATGTTATCACGCTGGGCGCCGCCCGCCTACGTGGTCGTCAATGTCACGAATGTTTCTCATCTTCGTGTCCAGAATTCTCCTAGCCAATATTATGCGACCCAGTTATTGTCTCGTGACGACTCCGTTGATTATATTGTCCTCGTTACGAATTCAAGAATATTCGTCACTGCGAGTTATTAATACTGTTACGGTAAACGTTATTGCCTATACTGAACATTACTGTAGTACCTGTGACCATGATTAACTGATCCACTTTATTTAAAGTAAATGTACTCTTCATCATCAGCCTTAAGCTATCCACTGCTGGAGATAGGCCTCCGCTAATGAGCTCCATTGCGCCCTGTCCTGAGCTCGACGCATCCAGCTTCTACCAACAAGGCCTCCGCTAATGAGCTCCATTGCGCCCTGTCCTGAGCTCGACGCATCCAGCTTCTACCAACAAGGCCTTCGCTATTGAGCTCCATTGCGCCATGTCCTGAGCTCAACCCATCCAGCTTCTACCAACAGCCTTTCGCAAATCGTCACTCTAATAAATAAGTACTTTTATAATACTTTCTAAATCTGTGGAAGAAAAGAAGCGAAATCTATTAATACAGATGGAAAACCCAGTTAGTAAATTTGAAGTTTTTTGTATTTATCGTTACTAGCTTCCGCCCACGGCTTTGCCCGCGTGGTACCGGGTAAAAATTAGCCTATGTGTTAATACAGGTAACAAACTATGTATCTTATAAGTGTCACCCAAATCCGTTCGGTAGTTTTTGCATGAAAGAGCAACAAACATTCATCCATACATCCAGACATCTATACATCCATACTCACACACTTTCGCATTTATAATAGTATAGTAGAATAGGATAGGATAGGATTTTTAAGATATTTCTTAAGTTGTTCGTGTTACACTTCGAATTACGCGACGGGTACGTGTCGTCGGTCGTGTCGAATATGTTGCGTAGATCCTAACTCGAAGTTTGTACTCTTGACATTGTGTGTACGTAGCTACGTAATATCTATACCTACAGCACGCTCTAGGAATGTTTTGTGTTGTTATGTGTTTTTTTTTTTGTTATTGGCATAACTTCCTAATTACCTCATCACCTTTCGTTTGACCACTTCTCAATACGCACGCTAAAACGTGGGTATTTTCGACAGTAAACTTTCTTCTTATAAATAGATAATCGTTTTAAATAGAATAAACTTTATTCTATTTATACAGCATTTTGCTGATTATATTGATTAATATTGTAAATGAATATGAATTTTACTATACTAGAGGAGAGTAAAGTTTCTGATGATTTACGTATACGGGATGTATCGTGTTTACAGAAATGATCTATAAATCAATCCCAACAAAAAAACGTATCACATCAACATGCTTATTTTTTGTACAAACATATTTTTTCCAAAAAAACTCCTTAAATACACGAGTGTTTTCAGAGTAACTAATGACTAATCGTATTTTAATAACCCAATTATTCTTCAGCGTGATTTTTTTTATATTGGTCATTTCCGCCCACGGTAAACGATCATAAAAGGACGCTGGTAGTTGAGGTGAGTGCAAACACGTGCCTGTGGTCTTACGTAATGCTGCAGCGGACGGATGTCCTCGGGTTGGGCGGCTAGGCCAAGGGCGGACGCATTGATCGGCTCCCGGCGACCTTCCCGATGACAGCTGATGTCGTGGAGAGAACGCGCCAGCGCACACATTGAGTGGATTCAGTATTAGTGATCTTTAAAACTGCGTAACGGATTTTGATGCGGTTTTTTTTAATAGATAGAACGATTCAATCGGAAGGTTTATATGTTATAACTTGCACCTGTGCGAAGCCGGAGCGGATCGCTAGTACTAAATAAATACTACTATTGTATATTAATTTGTAAACTTTTTTGAAAAAATTAAACATTATCGCTTTCCAAATACATGTAAATGTTGTGTATGTCACTATTTTTACTGTTGCGTAGCTTTCCTTACGAATTATGCTAAAAAAGAGAATGCGTTTAAAAATGGAGATGTTACTTTTTTTAAATTTGCTGAATGTTTATTTCGTTTCGCGTCCTTGTTTTCCCGATCGTTATAACAAGGGCTTCTACCAGGTAGAGCGGCTCGGCCAAGGGCAGCCTCATTGATCGGCTCTCCCCTACGACCTTCCCGCTGAAGAAGATAAGAGATTCACACACATTCCTATAGTTTAGGAGCAGACATTACAACAATTTGTTTCTATCTTTGAAAATTGATTTCGCACAGATGTTGTGTCCTTTTCTTCCCGATCATTAAACCAAGGTTTATTATAACGAATTGGAACGTCCAAGGGCATTGGCATTACTAGATGAAGGAATGCATGCATCAACAAGGCTTAAATTAAACGAACATATGTTTGTCGATATTCTGAGAATCGTACACACGTCGTGGTTTTACGAAAGATTTCACAAAATAAACTGAATGAATATACAATAAAATTTAAAATCTTATTTATAGTCACAAAACAGATGATAACCAAAGTACTAAGGTAGAAGTACAAAAATACAGAATTTTCCTTTCAGATTTTTTTTCTTTACATTTCTTTCAGTTTGATAAATAATCTTACATGTATATAAGAAAATATTGTACTCATTTCTCAGAAACATCTTCTACTTTGTCATAATGTGGGTTATGTACACGTAAGCTCTGCATACTTGTATCCATCCATCTTGAGGGCTTTGTTTTGTTTATGGTAACATCTTGTCTTGCTGGGGAAATAAATAAGTTTTCCTACGCAATCCTTAATTCTTTGGTTATTTATTTCTGAATTTGTATGAAAAGAAGCTGGCTGGTCGGTTAAGTACCTGCCTCGAGCGAGCTCTTGAGTGTACACAATATATGAACAAAAACTGAAATTCCAACGACTATCAGTAACATCTGACTGTAAAAGTAGCACTTGGGTAATTGGCGTTGATCTATGTCGCAATACATTTCGGTAACTTAGCCGTGGCGGGTCACGAAATTCCGAGGCTGGTGCTGCCAGGTGCGCCGCTAACTCTTATTGCTTCATACAGGCACGAGCCTAATGGCTTCTAACTGGATTGAACCATTTGTTTTGCATTTCACTGTATTGTTTCTGACTCCTTCAGTCTTAGAAATTGATTTCGTATATTGAATATCTTCTTGTGCTGAAATTTTCTTTGATTCCTTGATTTGATAGAGGTTTCAGACTTAAGACTTTAACTAGCTTTATAACAGAAAAATGTGTCGCCTCCATAATAATGTGTCAAAAATTTAAAACCTATCTAATATTAAATCAATACAAAAATAAGTTAATAATAATTTTATTATGAGACGGCAAGAAAAATTCGTTAGCGATCAAATAAACTGGAACACGAATAATACAAGTAAAAATAACATTTACGAGTATCAATTTAGCGTGATGTAGGCGTCTTTTCATGTACGTTTATTAGTTATTATATCTCGTCGAGTTACGGAGATGCGTCAATAATACAATTCCATGGGCCAAGGCCGACGCCGACGCCAGGCGGGACGGTGAATGGAACAGCGTACTCGTTTACCGCCTATTATTAGAGTCATCGCCATACCCACCCATACTATTACTATCAGTACCTAGACAAACTTACTATGTAGATAGACTACATATCGCGCGCTCAAGCTCATGTGCAAATTGTACATGTAACAATAATTAAAACCAACGACTTGAAACAGTGAAACGTTCCAAAAACAAATCTCTCAAACGGGGTCAATTAACCAAAATATATAGTATATATATATATTTCGCCCGGACTATCCTATAATGATGACTTATTGGGAAAGGTTATAATATTTTCGTTTTTATTTTCAGAACCAAAGAAAGACAAATTGGAAAATGGTGGCGAGATGATGAGGCCTGAGAGGCCGAATTCCCTAACAGCAGGCAAACACGCGCGGCGGATATGCTACCAAGGAGACGTTGGTAAGTTGGATACCACCACAACCACCACCACGCCAGCCTATGTCAGTCCACTGCTGGACATAGGCCTAGGCCGCCCTGGTTGGATGCAATTTCTGATAATGTTATGTGTGTTTAGTGATCTATTAGCAACTACGCGTTATAGGGTTTATACTTTATAATGGTCTAATGGTAAGAAAAAGTTTATATAGGTTTATGAATTGGAGTGAACGCCTCTAAAGTTACAAAAAATGTGTGGCGGGCGAAACGGTTTTACCAAAAAAAACCTATGCAAAAAGTAAAGAGTCCACTGAAAGCAAGTTGATAAATAAGCCACCTAAAACGTTAAAGGTAAAGAAACGATCTACATTTCCGAAATTGTTTGTGATAACTTTGCGCTTCCATCTAACAGAATGAGTTTGCATTAGGCGCGCCTGAATATTATATGAGTTACTTCATAGCTTTCGCCCGCGGCTTAGGAATCAATAAATTATGTTCCGTTCGAAGATCATCAGTTCATCATCCAAGCAGAGGTATCGTGTTTGATCTCATTGGATGGTCTCGATGGTTTTAGATATATGATGATCAGGAACCAATTATGAAATAAGGCTATTATGTCGGGGGTTTTATAAATGTTGAATTTTACGTGTACCTCTTGATTTAACACGGCTGATTGATAAAGAAGGAGGTGACACATATTGTGCCGATCTACAAAACGTGGTGTAAAAGGAAGTAACATACAGATGTCAGTGTCTTAAGTTGTAACAGGAAGTTTTTGTGACTCACTGTCATCTCATCTTTCTCACACCCTCTCGTCTTTTTTTGATGTGATTTAAAAATCGTGTGTAAAATTAATATCCGTTTATGAGACGGAATACTGCCATTATTTGCAACACGTGGGGCAATGGCAGGGACACGGTGATGAACAGATGAAGAAACACTTTTTTTCTTGATAGTGGGCGGCTACGGCCCGGCTGGCGACGGTGGCGGTGGGGTGAGCGACGAGCAGCTGATGCTCTCCGACCTTCCAGAGCCGCCAATAGCTGTCTCCGATATCGGGCCCATTCCCCCGCCGCCGATGTTCAGCTCGCCGAGCCCTACCCGCCACCACCACACTAACACGCCGCACCATTCGCACCAGCACGCGCTCGTCCAGCATCCTCTGTCTGATTGTAAGTCATGTCTATTTAATTAAAAGGATGTCTATTTATTTAATAGGATGACTATTTGTAAGTAAGGTTTATTTATTTAATAGGGTGTCTATTTGTAAGTAAGGTTTATTTATTTAATAGTATGTCTATTTATTTAATAGGATGTCTGTTTACTTTATATGTTTATTTATTTAATAGTATGTATATTTATTTAATAGGATGTCTATTTATGTAGTTGGGTGCTAGCTAGTACCTAAAGGGGTGTAGGGGGTTCCAACCCCAATCTTCGGAACCCAAGCGAACCTCACCTGCACGTGGTGCACCCTGCTAAACAACGAACGAGGCTCTGGCGGCGGCTGATTGCGGCATAGCGCAGCCTACATCGGCACAGCTAAATCCCCTGGCCACTGACGGGCAGCAGCGTCGGTGGTGCGAGAAGCTGTGCCCTGCGATCCCCAACCCGCATGCCCAGCGTGGGGATTACGGGCATATCCCCCTTTATTAGGGGAGGCCTATGTCCAGCAGTGAACTGATATAGGCTGGTGTGTGTGTGTAGTACCTAAAGACTTAGCATTTTGAAACTTACCAAACTAAATATGTAAAAGTATTTTAAAAACTGAAAATGTACATGTGTATGCGAGACTAGTCTCGCGTAAACTCCAATGGAGTGGACGTGGGATAGGGAGTGGGAGTGGGTACCGGAAGTAGTCGTGGGCATGGGCGTAAACGTGTGGGCTGGAGTGGGATAGGTATAGGGCGTGGGCGTGGGAAAGGGCATTTGAAAGTGGATATGAGAGTGGAAGTGCAATTGAAGTGTTAGTATACACGTAAACGTAGTTGCGAGCGGGTTACTAGTATTTGCTAAAGATTCTGAAATTGTGAATTCTAACAATAAAGAAATAGGATTGGCATCAAATAATATATCAGTCATGTCGTTCCTATAATACCAGTGCTGCTTAGTTTGGGGCTAGATGACGCTGTGTGATAGTGTCTAGCATTATTATTTATTTAATTATTACACAATAGTTTTGACTAGGTTATTACATGCACTCCTTTGTTTACTGTGTGTAGACAACTATAGCTAACGGAATATTGTTTTGAGGTTGTAGTTGTATAATCACGTGTAATAAGTCACGGCAGTCACGGTCCTAAATTGTAGTATAATCCTACTACATTTTATGACCGTGTCGCAGTAAAGTTGAATAATTCGACGAGCGCATTGTCATCTGTCAGCAAACGCTTTATATGTAGTTTGGCATACTGTATACATCTTATTGCACCAAGTGTACACAATGTTTTGATGTCAGTTGTTTGTTGTGCCTCTCTTGTGTTTGCAAATTTGGTAAGGACAACATCAAATTTATAGACTGACTGACTGACCAACCCGCAACTACGTTTGCATGCGTGTAAGTCACAGTCTGATCAATGGAACTGAACACTGTCATAGTTATTAAGTCTTATGTTGCAATAAATATACTGAATACTGGTTTCGGAACACAGAGAAAACAAATATACAAACATTGATTTTTGTTTATATAGATTTTTGGGCCAGGAACCCAAAAAAATCTATACAAAGTTTCATCACAATCTGATCAATGGTTTCAGAACACATAGATCACATAGATAATCCCAATTTGTACAACATAAGGAAGTAAGCCTTCTGATTTGAGCCGCATTGGTTAAGTGGGAAATACCCTGACTTTTGATCCAAAGGTCATAAAGTTTGTGAGAAATATTGAAGTTGTATTGAACATGTTTTTTTTTAAAATCTTGATTTGACTAGGGTGGTTTTCTATAAATCTGGGTTAGTTAATCGACTTTCGAAAACGTAAACACCGAATGCCCAAACATACTGATCATTTCTATTTTCGTCGCCCAAGTCTTTTCGTACGATTATGCGAAGTGCCGATCCCGTGCCAAATGGTCAATAATTTAATTAGTGTGACTCTCAAAATACTTTTCTATTACTCAAAGGGAAATGCACTAATGACTTCGCGTTTCTTTTAGAATGTATGACACATCCTCCTATCAAGCTAATAAAATAGGGAAATCATATCAACGATTGGTATCGAGCTCGCTTACCATTTCTTAATTTAACTATATATGGCTATCAAAGTGCACTTGCCGTTGGGGTTTGAATAGAGGTCATATTATATGAGGACATACAATTTGAACAGGAGTTTTTACAATTTATGAGTCGCTGTGACTCATGCGCTATCGCAAATACTTCGTTTTAGGGTTTCTTCCATTAGGAAGATAACACTTTAATGAAACCTTTGAAAAAAGGCTACATAAGTACATCAAAATCGCTGATATGATGACTAACAAACACTTTTTTTGCATCACAAATAACAGTCGAGTTAAAGAATGGAATAATAGTTTATTCGCCAAAGACTTAGTATAGAAAATACAGAGAATGAACTTAATGGAACAATGATAAATTTGTGCTTTAAGTTGATCATTGTCCCATTTATATTCTTTCTATTCTTTTACTCGACTGCTGTCGTAAATGTAAATAAGACAGTAAAAATTGCATTGACAATCTGATTAGATAGAATCTTATTACAATCTAATTAAATAGGATAGATCTTACCACTAAACAAATAACTGTCTCGAAATAGCACATAAAAACTTATCCTTCGCATGTTCTGTGCAGCGGAAGACGAAGACGACCAAGATGATGACGAGGAGCCACTGACTGATACGAACCGGGTCGAGGAGATTCCTCCCAAAGAGCCGATCTTCAACGCTGTGCCGCTCAAGTCTGCGTTGAAGAAGCGGCCCGCGCCTGCCGCCTCGCCTTCCAACACGCCTCTCGCCACGCCGTTAACACAGCGCCAGGACCATCACCATGCCAGTTTCAAGTCAGTATCTAAAATCAACAGAAATTACATTTTTCAAGCATCACCCAAAAATCTTACTAACCTTACTAATGTTATAAAAGTGAGTTTTTTAGTTTGTTTGTTTTGTAGTAAAATCACGAATATTTTAACCTGACGAACGAAAAATGTTGGCCAATGACAAAGCGTTATTTTGAATTTGCGTTTTCTCATTGGTCAACATTTTACGTCTTCGATACGAATATACTTCCACTAGTTTTCGTGATCATGAAATTTCGCATACACATTGTCAAGGGATACAGAAAAGGGCATAGGGTGCCTATCATCTAAAAAAAAGCACTGTCCCGAGCGCAATAAACGAAACATTTGATAAAATCTACATTAATACGATCGAAGACGCGGACAAAAGCTAGCTAACCATACTTAGCGGAGGTACAGCATTTAGTGAAGGGAAAAGAAGCCTAAAACCAAAAAATTATAACTTCTTCGGGTTGATATAAAACAATATATATCTTTATTGCTAATAATTATTATTATACGCAATTAATAGATACAGACGTGTGCCCGTATTGTAATTAAAGTTGTACTAGTTTCAATTTGTTACCTTTTATGAATTGAATATTTTATTTTATTTATAATACATATTTACTTTTTATGTATGATATACAGTTAATATTGTTTAGTACTCGTGGAAGTTTAAAAACACTAACATACTTTTGTAGCAAAGGTTTTTCTTTGCTCGCCTGAACCACGTAGCAGAATCGTACTGAGAGGTCTAAAAAGGCCCTACAATCAAGTCTCAATTATGTAAATTTATTTTCAGTAAGTAATTAAAGAGCCTGTCTTGTTGTCTCATCAAAGAAAGGCTTCAGTTGGCTTCAGAGTGATTAATCACCTGTTGCAGAAGCCTTTTGTTACAGTATTATAAAAGCATAAAACAATGTCTTAGGCGATCTCTGTGTGGCGAGTGCTTGAACTGAAGGGTCTTTGATGAATTTAGTTTTATACTGGGTTATTTGTAAAACACTAACAACCTCTCTGGACTATACACGGTACTTTAAAAGTCATTTTTTTAATGAAAAACTTAAAAATCGAAAGGTGGTTATAGAAATGTTGTTGACCTTTGGGAGTAGATTTACCCCCTTTCGGGAGGTCTTAACATACGAAAAAAACACACCCTGTATTAAAACATCCTAAATTTTTCTTCTATGTCTTTTTATAATTCATTAGACTTTCATACAAAAATATATAAATTAAACGCTATAAATGTTATGAATTCTCGCATGGCAAAAAAGGGCTAGTTAGGTAATTAATAAATAATTTAATATTATAATAATTTATAAAAGTTATTTGCTTAAAATGTTGGTACCATAGGTACCAACATTAATAAAATGTTGGCTTAAAATGTTGGTACCTGGTACCAACATTTTAACGTAAAGACGTTATCAATTCAAAATAAAAAGTACCCTACACATATTGCCTAATTAAGGCGTGCAAATATAAGAAAAATATATGCCACAGTAATTATTTTAAAAAAAACTGGAACAGGTAAACTGCTGTGTCTAGTGACAAAAGCAAGGGCGAGAAAAAAGACAGTTGATAAAACGAGCAAAACAACGAAAACTTGCAAGTTTAAGTAAATGTATGTATACGTTATAGAATATAGTTGTTTATGATGTTAATAATACAATCCTGCAAGATTGTTATTGTTTTACCAATAACCATGTATATTCTTCTGTGTGATATAGTTAATCTTCATTGGATATTTGATAGAAATAAGTTACAAATCTAATATTACTCACAGAGCAGAATCAGAACATATAGTTGCCCTTACCCCAATCAAATCTGAAAGCCCCCACGCTCAAATAAACTACCTACGATCTTTCGTTGATATGAAAATTGGTTTATGGACGAACGCCAATACATCCTGCTTGTAATCATTCGTCAAAGATGAATATTGGTTTATTGGGCGCGATGAAAAATGTGATTGTTTTTTCCATCACGCGGCGGCAGCAGGCGGCCGCCACCTAAGCCCAGGATCCGAATATGGTAACTGCTGAATATTGTACTGTCGACCATTCCAATGGCCCACAAACGGCCGGCTTCGCAACGCATCGTGCATTGCACGCTTCCTATCATCTGTTACCTCTCTAACTATCTCTCGCAACGCCATCAAACCGCATTACTAAAACTGCCATGATCGTGATGCTTCACAGATTCAAATCCACAATTATATAAAAAAAATCATGATTGTCGATGTGCATTACCTAGGATGGTTATTTCCGCCAATTATTGTCACAGTTTAATGTTATTTAAGTTGCATGTAAGTGTACCAAATAGTGTTACCATGTTTAAAATAGATTGTTACGTTGTAGATGTTTGTTTCAAATCTAAATGTTGTGAAGCTTACTGTTGTATTTCAAATATTTATTACAGGTATAAGATTAAGTATGGAATTGAGATAGCTTTAGGTGAATGAGAAAAATATGCATTGTCAATCAAAATTTCACGTGGATTACATTGCACTACATATTACACACCAAGCACATTACTCATATTAATACACAACGCCCCACAATACATCACAGTTAGTACTAATTAGAATCAATCCATTTAGAATAAGTATTATGAAAATAATAGAGTCCATTTGAGAGTAGGTGATTAGTAAATCACAAAAAATAAAATTGCAGCCTACTTACGAACTTATTACTCAAATAGAGTGATATTTTTGAATCACAAAAAGAAACTGGCATAATTTAATTGCAGTAATAGCTTCAGATTTTAATCTATACTATATTGTATGACAGTACACGGCCTGTGCGGATGGGGAATGCGCATGAAAACAAGGAGAATGCTCGTCCGTGGGAGGAGCACCGCGATGACTACTCCAACGAGTCAGCGGCGGCTAAACTTGCGCGGAAGGAGAGCCTCAACATCAAGCTGGCACTGCGTCCTGACAGACAAGAACTTATCAACAGGTACAGACTTGCAAACAGTTTAAATATAGTAGCTATAAGATTAGGACATATTACATAGGACATGCAAATAATGGCTTAATTGCATGCATGAACCTGACTACAATTCTTCAGACTCTAGCTATAAATTTAGGACGTAACCTCTTTCAATTTGGAGGTTTGTATATATCACGATTGGCAGGAACTTATTACTAGGAGGCGAAGGGGGGTTGTCGTACTCCGTACTTACGCACCATGTAATTGGTTTTAAAGAATAGGTATTGGTTGAATATGGCAACATTTCTTCAGCCTCTACAACTTCAAGACATAGCCTCTCTTAATTTGTAGTTTTGTTATAAATACGTCAAAACTCATTAATTAGTAACCATCGCACTTGCAAACAGAGTACGATCGTCACGACGAATTTTTGTCCCTCTAAAGAGAGCCTCAGCGATTTGACCAATCCTAGTACAATCAACCCAAAAATAGGAACTACGTCTCTACTTGCAGGCAACTTCAGAGGCATGAAGGAATATACGTTGTCAGTAGTGTAATGATTTTAAAGAATTCATGAGCACCACTACAAATCTTCAGACTCTAGCAATAAGTTCAGGACAAAGCCTCTCGCAATTTGAAGGTTTCTTATAAATATCACGCTTGACACGGGCTTATGAATGGATGTCCATCGCACTTGCACACAGGCAAGGTAATTACATAAACGAACAAGTGTTTGTTTTGTGTGTTTTAGTTGTAGCTATAAAGCTGTTGTTTTTGGTTCAAGTTCATGTCACAACTTTGGGTCGGTTAGTTATAAAAACGACGCTTGACAGGAAGATCTGCATCTTAGTATTAGTTGGTGTTACTACAAATACAAATGGATGTGTCTGCCTTTTTCTCTTTGGTAATCCTTTTGTCTCCTCTGTACTATACGGTACGATTATTGCACACTATTTAGCAAAACACTGTTTCAGTATATTCTTACTAGAAACTACATTTAGAATCAATTGTATAAATACGGTTGCACGGCGTGAAATATCGACTCCGTGAAATCGCCGGCCGATTTAGAAAACGTTTCATTCTTAGCGAGCCTAATTTAAGCTAAAAGCTTAAGCTGAATGCGATACTTTCTGTACGAGCTATTGTGATAAGTGATGAGCCCATTTCAACAGGTAAACTGGGTTTAGACACTCCACGAATAGCTTTCAACACATACGTTTGCAATTCACTAATCAAAGCATTTATGAAATTTTATGAGCAACACTCCCAAACGTGACATTTTATTTCGTTATCCAGCATCGCATACATTTAATAGATAGGACCTTTCAGTTCGGTATGACATCATAGAGGTACGATGTCAATGTCATGACCTACGTTCACGGCGTTCACCTGAGCACGTAACGAGGGTTGTCACTCGGCACTAATCTTTCGTGAAAACGCGGCAGCGGGAAGCTATTTTAAGATGGGCTATCAGATAATATATGAACAATTCGGTCGTTGATTCATGCCAATGTTTTGGCGTATACGTATGTGTCAACGCGTAGGTATTATTATACAATAGTAACGGGCGGCGTTGGGCTTGCATCGACGTTACTGCCTAGCGACAATGCACGCCTGGGAGCGTTATTTTTGTCAGCATCGACAGGCAAAGTCATTGTTAGCATCACTGTTTTACTTCTTCCTGTTTCTGAGCTCTTGGCAATGGCATTGTTTTTAAAAGCGGGACTGATTGGTGTCGTTGATAGTCATGTTGTACTGGTATTTATTTTTCCAATGTTAATATTGAGACAATTACTGTGCTATATCCTAGAGATTTATTAGTTTTTTTTTAACATCCCTGAATTATTAATTAAAACCGGCCTAGATAACGATAGTTGGAAATCAGCCAACAGTGTTACGTTAATCGGATGTAATCAAAACATTTTCGGCGCGTTAGCTTTTGCAAATTTTATAGTGTCGATCCATTGGCGGGGGGGTCTGTTTAGTAATTTTATTGTTAGTTTAGTGATCAAGCTCGGGTGGAAGTAACGTCTGTGGGAATTGTACGCATAAATTCTTTTTGTCAAGGTCATAATAAAGTCATCGTGCGTGTGTCAAGATCGTTGCAGTTCGTGTCTCGGGTCGTGTCAAGGATCACAGCGAATGGTGTATCAAATCCATCGTGCGTAACTAGTGGGTGCACTGTTCATCGTAGCCATTGATTTGCAAAAGGGTTAACAAGTGATGTGTCCCAGTGGAGTGTTTCGTATATTCGAAGCTAATGTTGCTAGTATTATGGCAATCATAAAACCAAAGTTGTCGCTATAGCTCAGAGAATTAGTAACGAAATGGAAATGGTAATGGGCTGGCTATATTTGCACGAAGAACCGACAACCGTTGAGACGGAGGTAGGAGTGGAGGGAGACCGTGGCTCGGCAAGCGTAGTGTAGGATGCCCTACGGAAAGGTGGAGTGGCCGTTGACGATAACGTCTGCGAAAGGCCGCTGGTAGAAACTGGATGCATCGAGCTGAGGACAGGGCGCAATGGCGTTCATTAGGGGAAGTCATTTCCAGCAGTGGACTGCTACAGATGATGATGATAATAATGGTAATCCGAAGTCTCATTATCTAGCACTTTTTATATGTGTTAATTTATTTTATGCAGGAATATACTGGTGGTGCAGAGTGAGTGTGAGAGGCAGGAGTCTTGGGAGGCGATAGGCGCTCGATTGATCCGACGCCTGTCCATGCGGCCCACCGCTGAAGAGCTTGTCGAGAGAAATATACTCAAAAGTAAGTACACTTCATTCAAACGATGAAAAAACTTATTAAATTAACCGACGTGACATTAGAATTATTTTTGGAAAACAAATGACTTTAAAGTATTTTTTGCATCAGCAAAAAGCAAAAATGTAATGCGGGCTTTACACAGGTGACTATAGCCGTGCAGCAATTCACTAATCGAATCGCTCGTAAAAATCAAATCGCCAACCTATTCGATAAAAATCTCAGTTGACGTAAAGTATTGTGACAAAGATAAAACAGAAGCGATCCCCTACGACTGAGCATTTAAACGGCCGATTTTAGTCAACAGCCGCCGCAACTTGAAATTAGAACTTACGATTTAAGTGCTAGCCGAATTGCCAGTTACACGGTCGATTTTCGCCGTGCGGCCGAAATCTTTAGTCACCCGTGTTGGTAAAACCCGCACACCGATAAACGAACTATAATTCTGTCAACTGAAACCTAAGATTTGTGTCACGGACGTGGATTTATTTAATCGACTATGTACTGAAATCTGACGAAATCAAGCTGCGAAAATTAAATCCACGGACCCCCGGCGAGGCCAATGATAAATTTTGGATGTTCTTATAATTTTTTCACTACAGCACTGCTGAAAAAAAGAGAACACCATAATACAATTTGAATTTGGTTTATTTTTGTTTAATCATCGAAAATTGCGGTAACTGTAACTCGTATTTTCTAGGTCAATCGCCAGCTGAAGAGAAAAAGCAAAAGGAGGAGAAAAAGCGATACCTACTGCGCAAACTCAGCTTCCGGCCGACAGTCGACGAACTCAAGGAGAAGAAGATTATCCGTTTTAGTGATTATATTGAAGTTACACAGGTAAAATAGTAGTAAATAATTTGTTTATGCTACATTCAATGTGTATCGTTTATCGCATTTGTCTTTTGCAGTTTCATCGAAAAAAATACGTTAGAAGTTTATTGTCAATAACATACAACAATACCAGCCTATATTAGTCCACTGCTGTACATAAAACTCCCCTAATAAGAAAGGGTATATGCCCGTAATCCCCACGCTGAGTATGCGGATTGGGGATCGCAGGACACTGCTTTCTCACATCGCCGTCGCTGCTACCCGTTGGCTGCCTCGGAATTTAGCAGTACTGGAGTTAGGCTGCGCGTGCCGATTGCGGCACGCCAGAGCCCCGTTTGTATCACTGACAGGTGAGGTTGGCTTGCGTTCCGAAGGTGGTCGTTGGATGGAAACCCTTACACTCCGTAACATAACTCATACAAACTGACTTAAGTTTGATTGTTTCAATATCTTTCACCGCCTTGTCACGTTTGCCCCCGTCGTAATTGTGATTAATTTATTTTGATAAAGGAAGCTAGCAAAAATTAATATATATTTGAAATTGAACAGGCGCATGATTACGATAGACGCGCGGACAAGCCGTGGACGCGACTCACTCCGCGCGACAAGGCCGCTATCAGGCGAGAGCTCAACGAGTTCAAGAGTTCAGAGATGGCTGTGCACGAGGATAGCAAACATCTTACTCGGTAAGACTGACATAGTTTTGATTTTGCAACCATTTTGTTGTAACATTATGGCACTTTTTACCATGAAATAATATGCTTTCTTTCATTGGGCATTTAAGGCTTGCAAAGTTTGAGAAACTGAAGTGGTTGAGATTGAGCTTTTTTGCGGAAACAGTTGTTCAGTCAATCCTAGTCAAGTACTAAAGAATCTAAAATACAAAATTTCCGATAGTTTGTCATCTTCGTAATATCTGCAAACGACCCTTTTACGATTACACTAAAAGATAGGGCAAAGGATAAAGCATAGAAAATTTATCATGTTCATAAAACATGTTTTACACGCCTGGATTGTGATGAGACTTAATTTGTGCATACAGAAATACAAATTAGTGAATATAGTCAACAATGTAATTTCGATATATTCAGAAAAACACATCAGTGCTCAGGGTTATTTGTTCCCTACTCTCACAAAATGTAAGCCATCTTTGTTCCATCGTGTTAGAACTATGGAAATTCGGGTGCATAACATGGTTATCTTATTAGACACCTAGATGAATAAATACTGCTGAACACTATCACACAGCATCATGTAGCCCCAAAATAAACAGAGCTTGTGTAATAGGAACTTTATGACTGATATACTTAAAACAAACATATTATACTTAGAAAAAATCCAGACCTGAGACAAATATCTACAAATAACGCAAACATTTATCTCGCGGCGGATTTCGGTGGTATATTTGCAGTCTGCGAGATTCCGGATTATGGCAGTTAATTATTAGTGTATGTAATTTTTGTATTGTGTTGTGACAGATTCCATAGACCATGACGGCTGTGCCTTGTAGCCGGAGCTGAGTGCGGCGGCGCGCGCGGATGACCCGCCGTCGCCGGATATCGCATTCACGAGACGCCCAGGGCGCTGCACCTGTGATCAAACATTATTTATATTGACTTCCTCCGACACCTCGGAGGATTTGTACGCAATAACATACAGACGCATCGGTAAAGTGTTGAATATTCTAAAGTTGCGTTACGACTGTTTTGATGTTACATTTTAAAGCGAGTGCAATCTTGTTTTTTAATCTATTATTGTATCGTAGTTATTGCCGAGTACAATTATTATAACTATGGTATCGTTTATGTTAAGTTGACGTATTCTAAGCGTACCTATACATTCTTTGTATTGACCTTCGAGAAAGGTTAGTGATACTGATTATTGTGGTGGAGTGGAGACAATGCGTTTTCGAACGCGAATAGTTGTTACGAGTCTATCATTCTGATATGTGAGACGTATCCATCAAGTTCATTTATGTGATTTTTCTTATATTACTAGCTTTTAGCTCGTTAGTCATTAAGCTAGATTCGATTATACCTTTAATTATTTCACATTTCTATCGCATTTTATGTCGTACGGTCACAAGTTTAATTTGTAACAAATTAATCATTTCGTGTAATTTAATTTTAAAATATTTAAATGTTATTATTTACACTCAACATGATATTGAATGAGTACACTATTAGCCGTATCGTTGAGAGTATTAGCTTTGAGATATTATTAATCGGATTAGTATTTTTTAGTCCAAGTGTATTTTAATTCGAACGAAATATAGGTTATAATCAAACCTATGTATTTGTAACGATTACTCTATTTTATTAAATTTTGAGAAATTTTCATTATTATTAGATAAGGTATTCGTTTACCAAGAAAAATAGGTGTTATATTGGATTGTTGGCTAAATTAGTGCGGATGTCATTTGAAATCTTGTCGTGTATGAGTGCTTCCAAATGCTGTGCAAGAAAACAATAATGTAGCAATGAAACATGGAATTTATTTAGACGTTGTTCTCCCGCAGACACACAGCTTCCCCTTTCAACTACTTACTACTTGGTGGAATTATTATTGGTTTGCTCAACTCAGGCAAAATATGAAATTTACAACCTGCGCTAATATATCACCTATTTTATGATAACGAAGACATTGTTAATTTGTTTATTGTTATTGTTCGTCCGGTATCTGAATTGGATCCGGGGCGTGTTATTTTATCGTAGTGTGATTTTATGAATATTCCATTATCAATTATGTCCTAAAATTAACTGATTTAATAATAATCCGAATAGAGATAGTTTACGTTTGTGATGAATAAAGACAACTGGTCCAGTAAAGAGATTCCTAAGTACAGGGAAAGACTCAGTGATTATAAACGCACTAATAGAACGCTGTTGTTATTAAACTATAGCACAGAGAATACTATAAAATCGAGCTCAACGTAAAACGAGTTGGTAAGTTAGGTTTTAATATCCATCCTGTACGAGAAGAAAAACCTCGGCGGGATCGCTGTGTTTTTGATTCGCGTAAGTTAACATTATAAATTGAACGAACTATCCACTAAAGGATTATGTTTATTAAATTGAATAAGCTGTTAAAAGCTGTAGTTGTTACGCATTCTGAGATTACATTGAGGTGGATTCGATGTGTGACGTTGTAATTTCACATAGATTTACCTTTATAGATTTTCTATACGGTAGTGGGTGTAGAAGAGCAATAACACTGCTGTCGGCTTGTTGAGCTGAATTGTGAAATTATTTCAACGTAGATATTAAGAGCATTTTTTACATTAATGTATAGATAACTTCTTCTTAGTGTAAACTCGTAGATAGGAATCAGTTATAAATATTTTTTATAAACGCGGTGTAACGTTCTGTAGAGGTGCCATTATGTGAGAAGTGTATATGAAGTCGAGTGATACCACTGGCCTGGTTTGAGAGAATACTTGTACGTTGTAATAATAGCTGAATTACAAAACAGATAATAATTTGAATTATATTGGAAAAATATGTGATTAATATGGTATCGCAAACTTTCATTATTCATCATAGTGTGTTTAAATAATTCTTATTAAATCAGTTGTATTATGTATAATCAACACAATTTTATTATACCATTTGAATAATCTTATTCATATACCGATATTGATGCGTGAATATTGATACATACACATAAACTTACTAAAATGAGTTACAAATGGTTATTCATGAGACCATTCCATTATAGAATAAAGTGAAAAGCCAAAATAACGACTTATTTTTCTAAACTATTTTGTTAGATTTGCAAATAAATATAAGGTTAAAGAGTAGATGTTTATCGATATAAGACATTCAGATTTCCAAAGATCTAATAAGGCTCAACTAAATTCTTTTAGAAGGCTTGTACTGCTGTCGGTTTGCTTGCGAGTGTAGTATCGAGTCCGTAACATTTCAGCAGTCTTAGTAAAATGAGATTAAGTAGAAACTTATAAAAATGTATGTACATTCAAAACTCAAACATCACAAATAGACATGTAATTGCATTGTTATTTTATCAATAAAATTGTGATACCATTCGTATTTAGTGTTTTGTATTATTTACTTGTGATTGCGTTGTGTGAATTTTTAATGCTAAACGGTGCTATTAATGGCATTATAGCATTATTGTATTAGAATTGCAAAATTAAAACACATCTTTTTAAACAAATGAAGAAATAATAACATTAGTAAAGTGATACCGTTTGGTTAACTTCTCTATAAACTTAAATCACACAAAGAAGCACTTTGTATAGTTAGGTAAAGAAATAAATATCTTATCCAACCTCTTTGATTGTGAGTGAATGAATCAAAATTAGTTGATACTCTTCGAGTGCGCATATCAGCGAACATCTATAAAATCTACTAAGTTCGTATTAATTTTGTGAAATATTAACTATATCGATAAACATAAATGAAAATAAAACCTGTATATAATTTTTTTTACTTGTAAATTGCGGAATCTCTTTATTTTCATCCTAATATAGCGCGCATATTTTGTGCTGTCTTCAATTTATTATTGCTACTTCAGTACGATGTAATACTGTTGCTTTTATTTTTGTGTAAATTAATGACATGTTGTATAAGTATATATAGCCATAAAATTACTTGTTTTATATAAAATAAGTTTGTAAATATCATGATTATACATTAAGTTTTATACTCGATCGTTTTTGTTTAACTCCAATTTACACCTGTTGAACGGCTTGCTTTTACAATGTCGTATCGCTATAATTTAATCCACACGATAGCTTAGCATGCGTTCAATTACCAACACACGTAGTAATCAAGACAAAGTCCATAATATAAATAGTCCATTGATCTTTACATAACGTATAGGTACCTACATAGACATACCTAGATTCAATAGTTGCCAATGAAGATTTCTGGTTCTTGGAAATACCTACTATTGAAGGCTTTGACCCGCCGTAAGGCAGTACCGGCGACAACTTTCGATGGTGCTTGCTTATGGTCGTGCGACTGGGTTGAGAGAAAGTTAACTGTAGTGCGTACCCGTTACCGCGAGACGAGACACTCAGTTCGCGTCCGACGATCAAGCTGCAACGACCACGCGGTAACACGCCCAGTCCCCCACACAATGTTTACCTTGCATCCAGCGATCCGGCAAAAAGATAACAGAAAGCGACAGTTCTGAAAAAAACCTTAACGATCTTTGGTACATTTGTGAATAGTGAGTGCTGCAAGTGTGTAAGGTCATAGTGCATAAGTGCAACGGTCGGAATAAACAAAGGATCGTTTTGTTCTTTGTAAATATGAAGGAGAGTAAATCACGAACCGTGAAAAACTCGTGGGAGTCAGAGGTGAGACGCTGTATTATTTTTCAATCATAAATAACTATAATAATTTTGAGGGAGCTATCAGCTATGTCATACTCATACCTATAGTAAATACTTAATATGTATTTAATGAATTCGTGGGACATTTATTCTTAATCACCACTTTCTCCTCATTACCATTCTGCATTCAATTCCTTTTTCTTACACCTATTGTTTACCTTCACGACTAGAACATGTTGAGCTTATGATATTTAGCATAATAATAGTAAAGTTTCTCCTGTAGAACATTAATCAAAAGGAATGTTCTACTTAAGTATATTAGTTCTTGGCAACCAAACAACTATCTGTCTCAGTAACCTACCATAAACACTCAATCAACTAGCTATATTGACCGTTTCTTTAATTTGTTTAGCAAGGCACGATTGATACTGGAGATTCTGAATCTATGACCAATACGCAAGCCGGAAATTTAGATTTTTTTGCTTGTAACTACCTACCTGCTTAGATTTGATTGTATCTTGTCGGTTTACTTGATAGTGATCGGGTGGGCACAAACATGGGTACATGGTTATTGAAAACTAAACATACTCGTGTCTTAGACCTGTTTGACCAGGAAGTAGGTACCTATCTGTAACAAATTGGCCAAAGTCTTATAGCCGAGGGAGTGCTCTTGAAATCAGCCCCATTTGGTTGCCTTTTCTTATGGCATGGAATGAAGAAGAACGCATCGCATACCACATTGCGGTAAATAATCGTGTAGGTCCTATAATATTACAGTCACACCATGTCACATTATATACAAGTAGTGCAATAAGAAACGAAAATCTCCATTTGCATTACTGGCAGTAGTGTAACGGGGGATAACCCCAGCTAGATAGCTAAAAGACTAAGATACGCGGTCGTCAAACTAGTCTTTGAAATGACATGCGAAAGCGTACACTTCTTTGCTGGTGACTGTACCAAAAGTAAGGTATAATTGTGAGGCAGTGTGTCAGCTGGTAGCGGTGACATCTGATCCGGGTCGCAGTCCGCCTGCCAGCGCATTCGTCTTACACGAAAGCTAGGGAGGACAGTTAGAACTAATATGAACAGTTGCATCTCTGCCATACGTAGTCATCAATATACTGTTATTACCATGCATGTAGCTGTGTAGTTGTCATATTAAGTCATACCTATGTAATAAATAACATAACAAGAAGTATGTAAAATATAAATGTAGATAAATCAGGCTGCCTGTTTCAAAGATAATGAGAACGAATACATATAACTTTTAGATGTTTTAAATGTTAATCACAATATATTGGTATTTTAACTATTATTATTACCTACCTAATAAACTAAAACAGATAGTTTATTATTAGATCGATACTACACCTAGTAGGTAAGCAAGGTGAACAAATTGTAAAAGATCACGACCTTCTAAAATATCGGCGTAGTCACGAAGTCATCTCTGCTATGCAATCGTACCGTACCTATTTACTTTGCTTTCAAATATTCTACGAAATATGATTCTGTTTAGGTCTCTTGCAAAATAAAATGAAATTGAAATCGGAGCAAAGTGCACCTTACATGTAGCTGTATCTGACTGAGAACTAGGTGAACTTTGAATAAATGCAATGCATACATAAGTGGGTAAAGTCACAGTAAAGTATTCATTTCAAAACAGTCGGTCAGAAACCGCGGACCCGCTATATGATTGCCGCCGTCATGTGATACCTAGATACTTAGGTAGGTATACTGTGGTAAGCAACAACTTATTTTTCGCCATCTCACGTCTCATCCCTACTAGTTTCTAACGATTTAAAACATATTAGTGTAGCTTTAGCAGCTCGTTTGTCCGTAAGTAAGAAAGTGCCATTAGATACCGAGCAAGTAATAGTTATTCCTTTAACACCAATAACTTTATAAAAATATTAATAAAATTACTTACTTTGTACTTTTTTACTTAATTTGCAGCTTTTCTGCAAAACAATTAAAATAATTTATTAATAAGTACCTAATTATTTTATTTCTACTTTTTCGAGTCGATGTGCTACGCGCTGCTACGAAAGCGTAGCCCAGTACAAAAGATTTCAACGCATTCCTAGGAAGTAGGTAATTGTACTGTCACGAACTCAACAAAACAAAGTTAAGTAACTAGTGCGTAACATTTTGTTAATTAACTTTTATCAACTCTTAACTCATACGTAAACAACCGTTATGTAACCCTCATTGCAGATTTAAACTAGTAGACATTCATTAAATTTTCACACCTGTATATTTCCGTTTTATAAAACTTTCCTTATTCCTTTTCCGTTGACATTATAATTACGGATGGAATGTGAATTATTCGATTTTATTGCAAATAGATTATTTTCTGCTGACTGTGTTACGTCACGCGTGATTGAATAAGACAGAAATAAATTATGGTAATTACCTACATATGTGGGCTGGACATCTTCTTCTCAGCAGTTCTTCGGCAGAGTGGTGATGGTTAGAAAGAAATCATGGGGTCCACATTGAGGTTGTCGTATTTAGTTTTCTTTCCGAGGACTGCAGCTCTGGCGATGCATCACCAAAAGTATCGGTTAGTTGCATTGCGAGAGCACTGCACTATGCTGGTCATTATAGCATCCGTCTAGTCTAGCGAGTTGATGAACGGTCACATGCCTTTTTCCTTTTGTCTGTCCTTGAACAACAACCTCCCTCGAGCCCTCATTGCCGGCGATCGATGTGATCAAAGAACTTCAGGATTTCTAGCTGATAAGTCGACAAGTCTATTCCGGATTTGAAGTTGTTAGTTAGCAGGGTGCACCACGTGCAGGTGAGGTTTTCTTGGGTTCTGGAGATGGTGTTTGGAACCCCTTACACCCCAGTTGTGTGTAATGTTTAGTTTATGTTGGAAAATTTGCGGTTGCGGTTGCTATCTGTAAATGAGCACGCACCAACGAAAGTGAGGGCGTCCGCATTGTAAGAGCTAGAGATCTTAATAGAAAACAGCGAAAAGGCTGCGTGCTTTGTTGCGGCGAGCAAAAACGTGAGCTCGGGGATGTAGGTCGCGGCGACAAGTGTAAGCTGACGATGCGATTGCATGCATTTTGTCTTGCAATAGCTAAGTGAAGAGATTCAAGGAATATACATACATAACATAACATAAGTACAACCGCAGTTATATTGAAAATTTCATATTATTTTCAATCGATGCTAGTAGATTCACACAGGCAATCTACAAACATTGCTGATTTATTTGCTTAGTACGCTAGTAAGGTACATAATTACTTAGGCACTTAGCGACCTATCGCTGGATCTAAATCTTAGAATTGCATAACAATTAATGTGGTAGTAAATAAATGAATAGTGCTGGACATTACAATCTAGCCCCTAAAAAAAGCTTGTAATATGGGAACGGCATGACTTTAGGCCTGCGCAGACCGGGACGGCACGGCAAGGGATTATACCACTTACACATATACATTATACTAAGAAAACACCTAGATCCGAGACAAATGTTTGAAAATTATACAAACATTTTTCTCATGAGGAAATCAAAGCGGCAACCTTTAGCTTTTCATGCGGGCCTTCTGCCACTGCGCCATTGAAGTCGTCATATGTATAGGCACGGATAAAACTATACCGTGTAGGTTTATAAAAATTCCAATCTTTGGAACAGATTATTAGGGGGTTAATTTTTATGATTAGTTTAAAATATGTAGAGAATTTAAACAAAGAGAAACGTCGTCCTTGTGAATTAGATATGCTAATCCTTGATAAATTGCTCTTACTCTTTTAGATAAAGGTTGTGTTATTTTTACACTACTAAAAGCATACCAACAGAGTTATGCCTCATCGATTACATAGGTAGGTAGGTAGGTAAGCTGCGACACCAAAAGTTTTTACAAGCAAACATGACCTTGTTCGCATGAGACAAGTGAAGGAACTATTTGCTTCAAAATATTTTTGATTCAGTTTGTTTTCCTTTGCAAAAGCATTATTTTTAACCGAATTGAAAAAAGAGATTTTTTTGATTACATTAGATACAGTGAAAAAAGCAATATTTGGGACGAATCGGGCAGTCATGCCCGCCTAAAAAATACCGATATTTTATTACCTCGCAGATGCAAGCAATAAACCAATTATTTTGAATACAATTGCCTTGACGAAAATGCCAAAATACTTATGTAGGTACCTACCTACCTGCTATTATGAACTTGCGCGTGAACTTTCTATCTTGAGTTTCAAGGTTACCGCTAACCATCGCTGGGTCATCTGCCAATCAACTAGATAATTTATGTAGAGCTGAAAATTAAATAACAGGCTTCCGCAGTAGGTAGCTATAGCTACTATAAAACTACCAAGTACTCCGACTATGGTGAGGCACATAAAGCAATTGTACCTACCTAAGTAGACTAAGGAAGTAAACTTAATAATTGTTAGGAAATGGAGACCAGTCAAGCTTGAGCAGTGATCTGGAGATGCTTGCTATGCTGTAGAAATTGTTGCAAGGAAATTGTTCATTCGTCATGATTGGTTGCAGGGCAGCCAGGTACAATACTAATGACTACCTATACAGACTTTCTAAGAATTATTTCTCACTAGCTTGCACCCGTGTGGTACCCGAATATGCTTATGTGTTAATCCAGGTCAGAAACGAGGTATACTATTCCAAGTTTAATCTAAAACTGTTCAACCGTTACAGAGTTGAGTGGGAACATAAATACTCACACATACACAAACTTTCGCATTTATAATACTTAATAACAGTATGAAATGTGATGTGATGTAGGTAAGTTCTATACTTCTATAGGTAAAACCATAAAGTATTATGTTACTTGGCTAGGTTCTTCTCACATGACTTTACTTGTTAAGGAGTTCATTTACATAATTGCGTATTACGTCCATTTCGAAAAAGTTCCGGATCTTTACGTGTCGAACTGTGTACATTACAAAGGTGATGAAGCGTGTTATTATCTTGCTTTGTGTAGACAACTAAAGCATGAATAGATTTAGCAAAACTTGCCCAAAAGCGGTGGACTGAACTCGAAACCTTTCGTTGTGCACCTGACGCAACCGTTGCAAACAACAGCAGATTGTATGTAGGTAGGTACATTGCAACTACACCTGTCCTGTCCCTTTATGCTTGGCGCAAAACCATGACAGAAAATATTTTATTAGATTTAGGAAATACTAGTGAAATGCACAATACTAGAAGGTACCTAATTTCAATTATTATGTGTGACTATGTAGACTATGTACGTACATAAAAACGTACGTACATGTACGCAAAATCATGACAGAAAATATTTTATTATATTTAGGAAATACTAGTGAAATGCACAATACTAGAAGGTACCTAATTTCGATTATTATGAGTGACTATGTAGACTATGTACGTACACAATTAATTTTGTATTCTCTTTAGCTAGTGGGTGGTTATTGGAACTAAAATGTGTCAAAATATAATTTATTTTATTTATTATATTTTTTGGAAGTGATTGCGCTGTCCTCAGTTGAAAGTATCCAGCTTCTAACAGCAGCCTTTCGCTGATCGTCCTTTCACCTATTTCAATCATCATCATCATCATCATCATGAGCCTATAGCAGACCACTGCTGGACATAGGCCTCCCGTAATGTGCGCCATTGCGCGGTGTCCTGACCTCGACGTATCCAGCTTTCTATTTGAATGTTGCTATCAAATCATAGATAGGGCATTGTGGATAGTAATTAGTACCTACTTGAAATTAAAGGTTACAGATATATATTCATGTATCCAACGAGACACAATAGAAAATCTGTGATATCTCGCGATAAACCAACTAGCTTCCCTGTTAGGTTATTATATAACCTATCACCTATACTCGATTAAGGTAGCTACTTAGTAAGAGTTGGGATATTTAATGTGGCCGAATTTATTAACCTTAATATGCTATCTTTCTAGCTTGGGTATGGATGGACACGCAACGGCAACCAGCGATGTGCGAGGCATCGAGCACCAGAATCCACAATGTCTGTCAGCAGTGACATCAGATTCACACGGCGGAAGATGAGCCGGGGTTGCCGCGGGTGCTGTGCTGCGACTGCTGCTCTACTCATACTCCTCCTCCTCGCCGCTGTCGCAGTTTACCTCGGCCGTAGGTATCACTCCCCGATCATATATTAATAGCTGGCCTATAATGGTACTTATCTAAAATCATGCACCAGACCGTATGCACCCTGAGTGGTTCGCAAATTTTTCGAATTTATAAATTTATTCACTATTATTTTTCACGCATGCCCAGCGTGGGGATTATGAGTATATCCCCCTTTATTAGGGGAGGCCTATGTCCAGCAGTGGACTGATGTGGATGTGGATAAATTTATTATTACTTAGCCCCTTTCTTGATAGATTTGCATACTTATCTTCTTATCAATAAATGCAGATAGTATAATGCACGAAGACCTGGGCTGCTGGAGATGGCTTGTTCCCAGCACCTCCTAAGCCATTATTCTCAAAATTTATTGATAGTAGGTACTACTTACCTTCCTAAAGTATATGAATTAGTCCTTCGCCTCTAATGCTATAAGCCGCACCTTGCAAAGAAGAGGTCAGCATTTGAACTATGAATGACTCTATATTTAGAGGCTTGTGGTGGGGTACCCAATATCACAATAACAATTATACAGATTTAGGTACTGTAAGTACATTGAATTATCCTATTGTTGACTATACCCTCAATATACCTATCATTATTGAATAAAAGCTGCTAAAATAGTTCCGCAGGGACTGGTAGATGACCTAGGTCTACCTCTACCGTTTAAAAGTGCCTTATTCACGAGCTACATTCACTTCCTAAAATAATTTACCGGTTCACCCTTTTAAAACCTTAAACGACCAGTAGGTTTCGTAATACTCCGTCTAAAATTGTCAGATATTCGCCTAGAATCTAAATTGCTGTTGCAAAATCTAGTTCCGAGCTACGTTCAAAATGCTTACCTTCAGAAATAAAAGCATTAGTAATCTTTATAACTATAAAATTAGGAAAACTTTCTCGTTTAAAGGCAGGTATTATAGATATAAGGAACAATGTGAAAAATGAGTTAATTATGTTGGCGTAAATGTAAAAACAATGGGGCAAGAACAATCATAGCGATGGAATATCAGAAAGTGCTTTTGTATGTTTTGCCTTTCTAATAGGCTATTCAAGTAAGTCACGGAAACTTATAGTGGATGGATAATTCAATTTTAATGTTTCTCCATGGTTTTTTGCTAATGCACTCTAATTTTTTTCCATTTGTTTATTAATCAAAAATTAACCTACTACCACCACCACACCAGCCTATATCAGTCCACTGCTGGACATAGGCCTGCCCTAATAAAGGTGGATATGCCCATAATCCCCACGCCTTATTTAAATAATTTACTTACAGTAACGTTTATTTACAAAAACACTATAAAACCTGTAACAGGTTTCTCTAAGTGCTTCTAAACACTCACTCGAGCTAAATAATGCTTTATGTAGGTGACTGAAACAGTGTATCAGAGAATCAAAAATCATTAAAAAATAAAGATATCACCTAGTCAAGAATATGGTAAAACAGTAAACTCTAAATAAACTATAAAGCTTTTTTTTATAACTCTGCCCACAATATTTTTAACCAGGGTTCTTCATACTAGAGATATTTGCCCGTCACTTAGTAAAGGCCAGTGGGTGTGCGGCCTTGCGGACAACGTAGTACAGCGACAAGTGTACGATGCTTTTATTATCAACAACAATCTAAAGTAATAAATAGGTACCTTTATGATATTATAATAATTGCTACTTTATATAAAAACACCTCTACCATAGTAATAGATCTGCGGGGTGATCGGCTAACTCTGTTGCAAACAGAAATTATTGATAGCGATCCTGTTTTTACAAACTTTGACATTTCATCCGTCGAAATTCAATGAACGTCAATTGACAAACTGTCAGAGTTCGTTAAAACAGGATCGGTTTCAATCATTTCTGTTTGCAACAGAGTTAGCCGATCACCCCGCTGTTGTATCCATTTGTTTCTAAACATGAGTTCATGAAATCGGACAAAATATCCATCGACAAAGGAATATTAAGTAAAAGGCCATTTGCTTGAAAACACATTTTAACCAGTTACTCATTAATAACTGCATTCATATATTTAATTAATTAAAAGTAATAAATTAAGGTTATGTACCTACCTAATTAAATATATGACTTAGTTGTCCATAGCCTAAAAAATAAAACTTCAAATTGACGCAAACTTAGAAGTACTTTACCTATGTTTATAGGTAAAGTACTTCTAAGTTTGCGTCAATTTGTAAAGAATCAAAAGATCCTTGAATTTTCTCTTTAAAGGACAAAAACATTACTAAGGCAATTAAGGAATATTTAAAATCCTAAAAAGTTTATACTTACTTAACATAATGTACGTAGGTTTTAATATAATTGTTCAACCTTAAGATTCCACCTACACCGAAAGCTTCTCACATGCGCCTATTTAGTAGCAAATAATCATTATCATCAGTTTATAGCAGTCAACTGCAGGACATAGGTCGCCCTGAGCGCCATTGCGCCCTGTCCCTCAGCTCGACGCATAATGAGTGGGGTGACGATTTGCGAAAGGCTGCTGGCAGAAGCTGGATGCATCGAGCTGAGCCCAGGGTAGTATTTAATACTAACTAATTATAACTAAATAATAGTACATACCTAAATTTAAATTATACTGATAAGTACCCAACTACTGTAGTGCCCCAACGGGGCAAATGTTGTGTACCAAAATTTAATTAAGAACCACCTTGTAAGTACTGTCACATGAAACAATAAAGAATATATGAATATGGTTAATATGGCAAATAATCAGCACATTTGAAAATATAGGTACCTTAGACAAAGTTAATAAGTGATATTCATTAAATACTTTCTTCACACCCTCTCACACATAGGGATAATTGTTTCTTCGGTGGTAGGTACCTACATACAATATGTTAAGCTTATCCTAGTTATACCATTTATTATAAATACAACTGATTAGAAGTAGCTTATGCAAGTTAGATAGTATCTAATGAGTACTGACAACCACTTGCATTAACGTTGAGTAGGTGCCTAGGTAGACCGTTAGTAGAGACGTAGGTAGTATATAATTATTTAGTCTTACAAAATAAAACTAATCTTTTTTGTTTCAGATATGTACCTGTTCGGCGATCCATTAAATCGGCAGACGTTTAGAGGCTCGTTCATAGTGTCCAGTTGGCAGGTGGAAGAGGGGGAGCAGGGCAAGGAACTCGACACGAAGGGCAATCGCACGAGGGAGAGCCGGTTACAGCAAAAGCTATACAACTTATACCACAACTCGGAACTCAAATCTTGTTTTATATCGGCGGATACATTGGCGTTAGATAGGTAAGTTATTTTGCTAGTGTTCGATTATAAAAATAATAATTAAAATAATCTATAGTATAACATGTATCAGAATGAAAGAGTAAAATTAATCTTTAATTAATTAAAACATTTAAATAAATAATAATGCGTCGAGCTCAGAGGGCTTACCACAGGTTTTTATAGTTTAAGAAAACTTTATAAGTTTCGGTATCTTTCCATACATTTTCAGTACAGCGCCTCTAGGGAAACGTGCATGAATTACGAAAATGTATGGAAAGATACCGAAACTTATAAAGTTTTCGAATACTATCAATACCTGTGGTAAGCCCTCAGGACAGGGCGCAATGGCGCTCATTAGGGGAGGTCTATGTCCAGCAGTGGACTGCTATAGGCTGATGATGATGATGATGATGATTTAAATAAAAAGAATCTATTTAAAATTTTATAAAAATGGAATAATGGCAAGTTAGACATTCGTTTTAGTCGATGATTTATAAAAAAAGAAGGTAGCCGAGGCGGGTAATGTACACGCTCGGTAGTATTTTTGGTTTGGTTATTTTTAATTGAGCGATTTGAAAAGTTGATGAAACGATAGATTTAATTGATATAAAACCTAAAAATAAACAGTTTAAACGTATTAGAGTGTTTTCTTTCAGTACTTCTTTCACGAGTAACCTACTTACAGGTTTTTGCTAGAAAAAACAGTAATTATCCGAGTAAGAAGTTTTTTAAAATTCCATGCCAAACATCTGATTGTTGTTACTTTTACATCCGGATAGTAAATAATTTATACATTGCGGTTATAAGTCCTTGCAAAATAAATTGCGATCCAAAATTTTCGAATATTCTACCATTCTACGAGTGTAAAAACTCGATGAGAATATAGTTTGTTTGTGCGGAGTTTCGAAACAAATGGACTGTTATGACTCATATTATGAACTTACATATGTGCTACTGCGATACAACAACAACTGATAGATATCGGAGAAAGTTTACTTTCTCGTATCGTAAGCTTGATGGCGCCAGCGCATGCTACATTCGTTGCAACTTTAAGCTGAAAAAATCACGAACATCGCTGTGAATAACTAAGAGCATGATGATTCAATTTAAAATTAGTTACGCAATAAAGATATATCATCTTGACTCGTGATGCACCAGCCCATCCAGAAATTCTGGTTTTCGCTTTAAATTGAGGGTCAAGTTCTTCAAATAGGTAACTAATGACCACCTTTTTCCTTCCTCTCTAATTAATTACTTAAAGGCAACAGAAAGTTGTGGTATTTAGCTTTCACACAAATTATTAGCTAAACTAAAGGTGAGTAGGAAACAAAAACCTAATAAAAACAATTCATAGTTTACCGGTTTCCAAGTCCGCTGACCGACTTTTGTCAAACCTTTTGGCCTAGTTAGTTCCTTGTGCAATCCGGAACAACTTTCCAGTGGTTAAATTATAAAACTGTCAAACAATACCCACATACTTACATTCCGAGGAAGCTAACTTATAGTGCATTATGTTTATTAACATGAGAAAGCTTCTAAATACGTGATCTGATTGGAAGCACTGTAATCTATGCAATGCACGTTTGTAGGTAATCCACATTGAAGGTTGTTCTCGATATTTGTAAATGTTACGGCCCTTTCCTTTTGTGCTCAGAATCTCAATTATTGGGAGAGCAATTCAAGCGAATTTAATGGCACTTAGCCACAAACATTGTGGCCAATTTACCATTACTAACAAATATCGTTTGATAAAATGATTTGATACTTTTACAAGATTTCCAGCATATTTAAGTATTTTCTTTCTTCGTATGAGCTAGGGGTCAACTCTGGTGTCGGAGTTTTCAGACCACCCGAAGGCTTCTGCCATGGCTTAGCGAATGAAAAAGGGAATAACAACATAACGTGCCTTCCGAAGCACGGAAGCGATGCGGCCTGATTCTGATTCAACTGTATGAATTTTGACAGTTCTTGCAATACATATCTAATAGAATCAAATATATCGAATCGTCAGAATCAGGTCCCAGATCTAAATGGCGCTTAACGGTCACCCATCCAAGTAACGACCAGGCGATGTGTTGCCGAGATGAACTGCTAAGAACACCGAAGTACCTAAGCTGCGCCAGAAGTGCTTCATTAACCTTATTTATGTATGAAAGTATTGATTACAAAATTCATTTAAAAGAATTAATGCCAATGGAGGTTTTTTTTTCAATCAATGATACAGCCATTACGGAAGACAACCACTTATAATTTGACAGCTTTTATGTGTTGAATGTGCCAGATTTTTATTATAGGCTTACGTGATTGAGCGTACCTACTTACCTACATTGGGAATTACTTCCTACATGTGCCTTTATAAGATAAAAAACAATTTATTTACTAGTTATGCAATGAAAATCTTTAAGCATATCCAAAATGAAATGAACTGTATAAGCCTACCTCATTTTGTATTCTTACCTTTCTGGTAGTAACGTGGTTAGCTAGAAATACTTACTTGACTTTCAGTGTGGAGGAAGGTACGAGGGTTCACTTCGAAGTGATGTTCGAGCCAATTTTCACCGCGGTGAGCACCGCTGAGGTGATCAATGTGCTGGCTCGCGAGCTCACCGCCCCGACCACCTTCCTGAGCGATGTCACTGCACTTCCGGATACGCTTCACATTGAGGTAAAGACTAGCTATTCTATTGTTGATTTCAGTGATTGTCTATACAACTCTGGTTGCGTTGCGACTAAGTATATGTAATGTAGCGCAGCTAGAGCAGTAGAGAGAGTTAAATGTTTGAATGATCTGCAAATATTTGTGTCAGGTCTGGTATTACGCTGAACATGGCTGCTCTTAACTGTATCACAGAAATATAACTGTTACTAACCCGTATTAGGCAATAAATAACTTTGACTAGACTTTAGAATATTTTCAAATGTCTATAAGAAGTATCTCTTGTGATTTCTTTATAGAAACAAGAACAACTCTATACAAGCTCTGCTTAATTTGATAAAATAATTTATTGCTTGGAAGTTAGTATGTAAATGATTAGGTATGTATGAATTTTCACTTATGTATGAACTTATCGAGTTTAAGTGAAGCTTTTTAAGTTTTACCACAGAATACAGAGAGGACAGAAGCTTCACTCCGCGCAATCATTTAAATAAATAGCGAGTTTAGCTGCTACGCAATAAAGTGCTATTCAGCTCGCACCGAACTCAGTGCCTAACATTTATATTAACCTACACCTTGCATCCCTTTCTATCGTATAGCTCTATCTCTACTGACGTGGCACGTGTAACGTTAGGGTTGTCTTGAGAATTATTCTGTGACGAATAATAATAACCTGGCCGCCGACGGGCAGCAGCGTCGGCGGTGCGAGAAGCTGTATCCTGCGATCCCCAACCCGCATGCCCAGCGTGGGGATTATGGGCATATCCCCCTTCTTATGGGAGGCCTATGTCCACTGCTGGACATAGGCCATCCCTATAGGCTGTTGATGTTGAACATTTTACTATCCAGTTACCTAGCCACCTATTTCTTTTTAGGAACAATGATAATTCAAATAATATCTACCTACCTAGTATTAGATCAGAAAACTATTTTACACTGGCTAGCTGCATTAAGAGCTCAGAAAATAGGCATACCTACTAGGTAGGTACTTGGGTCCTTAACACTTAAGTGTTTAGGTGTCTTGTGTACGAAAACTGAATAATCACTGTTTAAGGTAGGTACATCATGCTAAATCTTAAGAGAAATTTTAGTAGGTAGGTACCTACCTGGATATTTGCAAGAGAAAAAAACAACATTTGGTTTGTAGGTAACCTAGGTATCTAGTTTTAGTTTTAGTTGTTAGTACACCTACTTTTAGGTAACTTACTACATCGATTTGTCTACCTACACCTACCTACCCGACTGTTTTTAAGTAGATAACCTACACTGCCTACTTAAAGTTAAACCAAATAAAAATGTACCTAGCTTGGGTTTCTAATCTTGCTCTCAGTCTACATAATCAAAATCATAATACCTACTTACTAAAGCACTATGTAGGCCTACCTATACCTACCAATGGCACAAAAATTGTCTATGAAAAAATACTTACATAATAATATTACGTTTATTTATGTAGGTAGGTACCGCATTCAAATAGAACTTGTACCTAAGTACCTACCTACTTAAGTAAATACGGGAGACTTTGATATCTAAACAACGCATTATTTGGTAGAAAAACTTTCAGTTCTGTACCTACTATTGGTATTATTTACATTTTCTTATTATTATTCAGGCAACCAAATGCTGTGTAGTATTTTTTTGCCTTCATTTGGCGAAAAATATAGGTTAATAATGTTAGTTAACAAAAACAAACTAAAATGCCGCAGCTGCTCAAGGACACTTTCGTTCCGGGCAGAACGCTGCAACCGACGTAACGAACCACGCTCGCAAGGCCGGCGATGCGTAGGTATATTTTTATACCTATTCTGCGGAGTGAAAGAGGCCTGGTTTTACCATAATTTAGGAACATCTTTGTTCATTTGAAGCTAGAACCAAATAAAGATACATTTTAGTGATATTTATTCAGGGTTCCACGGAGCTATGAATGTGCTACGAAATTTTTTTTTTATGAAATTTGTTTATTTATCATAACTAGCTGACCCGCCCACAACTTCGTTTGCGTGTATACTTGTATATCACAATCTGATCGATGGGAACGCATAGAGAACAAACATACATACATTGATTTTTATTTTATGTATTTACCAAGCTCGGACTTGAACAAGATTTTGCCTACTAGGAAAGTTCAATGATATCGTCAATGGAGTTGAGAGAAGCTGATACAACGCCTGTGGAGACACCCACCACGGAAGCCATCATCTCCGAAATGACAGAGGAATTGAGAGAGTGCTCACCCGTGTCTCTCTCGCTCTGTTCGCACCTGCCCTACAACTCCACCGCTTATCCCAACCTCGTGGGGCACTCTTCTAAGGATGCACTGATGCGGGACTTGGTGGCGTTCAGGGAACTCCTGGACGCTGAATGCTCGCATCTTGCGCAGGTTTGTACTCCTGATGGTCATGATTTAACTCAGATAAAGCTATCTTACTTATCGCTCGCGAGATACCGGTATAACATTTGACTAAGTATGTGTATTAGTACAAGTTTCATCCAAATCCGTTCAGCCGTTAAGGAGGTGAGTTGAAACAACCACAATTTTTTACATTCATAATATTAGTGTGACCATACTAACACACAATTTTATACATTCATAATATTATTGAGATTTAACGTAAAAAGCACAATTAATTGTTGATTTTAAATGTCTCTGACTTATTTAATTTTTATGAGTTATCTATGATATTAAGTATTGAAGGTATCGAACCTACCTATCGTAGTATCTGCAGTTTCATTCAGCTACTGTAGAAGTTCTGATAGATGCTATATCTGCATGTTTGTCCTATTGGCATCATTGGTTGTTGGCAGGACTTTGTCTGCCAAATGCTGCAGCCTCGATGTCAGGACGACCACTTGGTGCGTCCATGTCGCGCCTACTGCCGTGCTTTCCATGCCGGCTGCGGGGCGCGACTGCCAGAGCGGCTTAAACCGCACTTTGACTGCGCGCGGTTTCCAGACTATTTTGGCATAGGGTCCTGTACTTTGGAACCAGGTAAGTTCTCCCCAGCCCACTATCAATTCTGATCTTTTACACAGGGGCGGATTTGATCCTTTTTCCGCCCTAGGCATATGAAATATTACCGCCCCCCTACTCGCTGTAAAATACGAAAATTAAATAACCCCTCGAGCCTGCTCTTTGCCGTTGGCTCTTCTAAATTCGTGATTCGACTTAAACCGACTCATTAAGTGAAAAGACTTGAGCTCCTCGAACTACGTCCTTGATTTTTTTTTCTTAACCTATTCCGGCTCTGAACAGTATTGTATTTTATCCAGGATTTTAATTGGGGATGAGGGGTTAGGGGGCGGAGGGTGTCATATAGAACTAAAGCAGCAAAATTTTTGGTGCACAAAAGAAACAAGACAAAGAAAACTTTTACTGAATGTCGCCTATGCGACCAATAAAAAAAACCCACCAAGTTTTGCCGCCCCCTAAATTTTGCCGCCCTAGGCCCGGGCCTACTTGGCCCATTGGGAAATCCGCCCCTGCTTGTACAGCTAACTAGATGCAAGATTCGTAATCTACTTTGAAAGACTGTCCAGCAATATTCTATACTATGTTCACCTTCACCTTGCAGACACGTAGGCTTATAATTTATGATGTTGGACGGGTGATGGATTCAATTTCACCAGCGAGACAAATGTATACATACCTATATATTATATGCACTGCTGATATTTTGTTCAGGGTTTTCTGTGCTGATACTCAAAGCACAGAAATCCTAGAATCCAAGTGTAAGGTCAAAAATGTGATTGTTGTGTGTTATGTTCTGTTATTATGTAGTAGACTAACACTTGAGATTTTTCAAAATGCTATAATTTTGGAAATATCATACTTATGACTAAAACAAGCCTAATTTAAACCTTTGCATCTCATTTTTGTGGCTTAATTCATAAATATCTTGAATTAAATGTTATTATTTTTTATAAATAAAAACTTAACTTAACAAATTTTTAAACTACTTTTGCTGGCTGTACTTAATTCTACCACCTTTTACTGAGAAGAAGGTATTAAGTTGATAACCTTTTTTTTGAACACATGTCCTCCAATTCAGCGACAGTTAAAGGGGACTCACCGCCTTCAGCTTGTGATAGCTTGTCAGCCTTGAGTGACTAAAAAAACCCTGTTCCATCGCTCACCGTAGTGCAAATGCATCATCGAACATTCATTACCTGATGAAGGGTTTGATGCTGCTTGACTTGACGGGGTCACCTAACTTACTATAACTACAGACAAATTGATCGAACTTACAGTCTAACCACAAGGTCAAAACCCTAAATACCAAAGTACCATCATCGAACATTTCTAGATTGTACTGGAAACCTCCAACGGTTGGCTCTGTCACGTCGCGCGTGCGATGGCGTGCCCGACTGCGCGGACGCACAGGACGAGCGCGCATGCTCACACTGCGCCGCTGCAGGAGGCGCGGGGCTGCGCTGTGCGCTGCACGCTCGGTGCTTGCCTGCTCACCTGCGCTGTGACGGCACGCCTGATTGCCCCGATGGAAGCGACGAGGCGGGTTGCTGTAAGATACTTTTTTTTTGTTAACCCGCATCGTCCTACTGCTGGGCAAAGGTCATAATCATATTCTTTATTGTTTCTTGTGGTACAAGATCTTAATATTAGTGAGGTCCGCAACAAGACAACAACCCCGTAGGGGCACTATGAATTTAGGTATAAAAAGTATAAAATATTTCTACCTATCTTACAACTCAATTCTCCCCCAAATTCCGCCAACCATTTCTGTCCTTTGAGATAGGTATCCTCTCTCGAAGAGGACAGGTTTCGAGTTCGTCCCACCAACGCTTTTTTGGCGGTAAAACACTTACCTACTTGGCTTATATTCTCCTGACTAATTCCCTTATTTTAAAATAGATTCCGCCCGCGGCTTCGCTAGCGTGGTACCCGGGTATAAAGCCTAAGTGTTAATCCAGATCACGAAATATGTATATTCCAAGTTTCATTCAAATCCGTTCAGTAGTTTTTGCGTGAGAGATTAACAAACATCCATGCAATCATCCATCCATATTCACAAACTTTCACACTCGTCTAATATAAGTAGGAAGCAGTGTGTGCGGGTTGTCTAAATTGCAAAGACCAGCAGTAAATGCTGAAAGTAGTCTCAGGTCGATTATAATTAAAACTAAAACTACATAATTAGACTCTTGAAGCTAAACCGCTTATCATTACACGAAATCGTGTATGTACCTACATACCTACATCTAGGGATTTTTTAATGCGTGAATAATAACAATAACTTGCTTTGCTTGCGGATCAGTTAGGTAATTTAGCATACCCTAGGACGAAATCGTCCTAGAGCATACCCAACTGATCCGACTTTATTCTGACTAACTTTCAGTATGGATCTCAAGATCACTTACTTCCTGGCGGCGTGAGAACAGTGAGACCACTCTGGGGGCCATCAGAAGCCGAGCTGGCTACGCGGTGTGGGCGGAACGTGGGAGAGACGGCAAGATCTGCGCAGCCCCTTACGAGAACGACAAGCGAGCGCTCACCAGTGTCGCCACTTCACTATGCAAGGCTTTGACATTCAAGTACGACACATTTTCTAACATCCATAATCAATACAAACTGGAATACAAAATGGATTTCGTCTATGTTACAAGGATAGCAAATTGGGTTGAAAGATAACGAAAAGAGCAAAACATGGGAATGCGTTGAAGTCTTTTCTTTGCTACGACTCCGCTACGGTTCGGTCTACGACGTAGTAGACCCGTAGACCAAAGCTTACGTAATACTACTTTCCCGGTACGTACTCTAATTACGTGGGTACGTACTTGTACGTTATAACGACCATTTAACCAAGTCATAAAACTTAATATAAAATTATAAGCATCATTATGTGCTTATTTAGAATATAATTATAATTGATACCTACTATGTAAATGGCAAGGTAGGTTTACCTTATTTTTTTATATACAGCGCTTTTCAAAATATAATTAATTAAATTACAGATCGGCAGTAACTGCAGAAGTAGTACAAGACGCTGAAGTGAATGAAGATCTCAAAAACAACGAAGCACCACAATATGTAGAAATTGTAGATCCATTCGCAACCGAAATATCTTTTCTAAAAAGCAAATGTCCGGATAGAAAAGTGATCAAAGTAGTATGTGATAATTTAGGTAAGTTTTTAAAATAGCCTATCTACCTACTCATGCTAGAAGGTACGCATAGTGTCTTTGCGCTTTCGGCTAGATGGAGTGACGATCTGGGAAAGGCTGTTGGTAGAAGCTGGATGCGCCGAGCTGAGGACAGGGCGCAATGGCGCTCATTGGGGACGCCTATGTCCAGCAGTGGACAGCTATAGGCTGAGGTGATAGTGTTTTTGAAAATGCATTGGAACATAGAACAACCCATTAATTGGGGAATGTTAAATATACTACCTATTTTCCATACATTTAAGATCGTTTTCTGTTGAAAAAACCTATTCTATTCTATTTTTCTGTTTCCATGAGTATGTGTCGAAGGCATCTTAAAAACCCCCAAGATGTAGCTCATACGAAAATACGATAACCAAAACTTTATCCTTTAGTCAGTGACGCGCGCAAAATTTTTGCGAACCATGTGGGGCAATGGTCATTTTTAATATTATATATTTCCAACTTTTTTTAAATATGAATTATATTAATGTGTCATCTAGTATTTAAATCTAACTTTCTACCGTTCACAGAATGTGGAGTGCCATCGGCTAGAGGTGCTAGCTCAGCTAAAGGAGTGGAAGGTTTGCTGCGGTCGGCACAGCCAGGTGACTGGCCCTGGCACGCGGCTCTGCTGAGGACCCATGTACACGCCTGTGACGCGGCGCTCATACACCATTCGTGGCTAGTCACTACTGCTTCCTGTTTCCAGGTTAGATCCGGTGCTAATTCTCTTTGTCCTAGAATTAAAACCCTGATTTGATTGTAACAGAGCTAGTAGAAAACAGGTTGATGAAATAGCAGGCCAGTTTCCATTACAACTGACTGATGTAGTAAGCTAGTACCTAAAGCAGCTACCTAGACCAGCTGGTACGGTGATCTGTAGTTCTATTATGTACTAACTTTGTTACAATGAATTTAAAACATATTATCTCCGTATTCACTAGTTTTGAAAGGGAAAAATCCGATCGAAACTGATTGCAATGAAGTTCAACAATAGGTAGACGTTGTAGTGGTATAAACAGAATCTCGCTACATAACCTAATATCAATATGTAACTAGGTAGGTAATTTGAACAGAAAATTTATTAAACAGAGTAAAGTGAAACCAATGTTTGGGTTTTACAGGGACAACCAAAAGCAGAATGGACAGCGAGAATCGGCACTGTCCGCATACAAAGCACGACTCCTTGGCAACAGGAGCGAAGAATCGTCGGCATGGTGCGATCGCCCGTCGAAGGTAGCATGCTAGCGTTAGTTCGATTAGAAGAACCTGTTGAAATGACAGACTTCGTCAGACCAATCTGCTTACCGGATGAGGGCGTCAGCACTGAGAAGAGCATCTGCAATACACTTGGTTGGACGAGGAACAGAGACCAGCTGCAAAGGGTTCATGTAGTCCCCAGTCCAATGAACACGTGTGAAAACGTCAGTATCGCTACCGTCAACGGGATATGCGCGGAGCCGCTGTATGATCAAGACGACTGTGATGTAAGTTAATTTCCATCAAAATAATCCTACTTAAGGTGAAAGTCTGTAAACAAGATACGTAATGTTTGTTCCTCCTTCACACCAAAACTACTGAACGCATTGAGCTGAAATTTTCCACATTATGTGGATCTCAACCTAGACCTTTCATCTGCGTACGATAATAGTTCCACGCGAGCGAAGCCCCGGGCGAAAGCTAGTCATTCATAACAATAATCTAAAGTGTGGCACTGTAATTTATTCAGATTTAAAACATAGTCAATTTTTGTTATGAATGTCTTAGAGAATTGATTTAAATGTTCCACAGGAAGAAGAGTATGCTGGAAGTTCCATGATGTGTTTCGATCAAGAAACAAAACATTGGTCTCTGATGGGTGTAAGCGGATGGCGGATCGCTTGCAATAAGATTGGATTAGGTCGGCCTCGGATATACGACTCAATTAGTTCCCATGTTGACTGGATTAGACGAACCATCTCTAATTCAGCGAGGTGACCTATAGCTACAAAGACGGCATTATGTGTATGATAGAAGCCTGTATTGTAGGAATTTTAATATTGAATGTAAAGTGCAGGTTGAACCAGTCAGTCGAACAAATAATTCTACCAATCAAAGAACACACCTTTATTAAGTACCTACAATATGCCTGACAATACTATTATGTAATTTATTATAAATAAGAGTTGTATAAGTATTATTATTTCTTTCTAGAGAGGCATGATCCATAATGTTACTGATTGTTGAATTTTATAATTTTATCCAAATAGTTTCATACTTGAGTGTAGATGTAAACAAAATGTAATAAATAAGTAAGTACATACCTATTTTAAGTTAATTTATTACGAATAAGAGATGAAAATGTATAACATTTACCTACTAATGTAAATATTTTGTAATATATGATGAGAACCAAAAGTGACATATTGAAAAATGTGAGTGATTAAACAGATTTAAACAACTGTATGCAATTTTTTTGTTCTTGAAAACAGAAGCCCTAACCTTGACAGAGATAGAAATTTTTGTACCATGTACATGTAGGATCTACAGACCAGTACTCCCAGCACAAGTTGCACAATATGGAAACATTAAATAGTTTTCATTTTCAAGATATATAATGTACATTATGATTATGTAAATTAAATCAAAACAGAAGAGGAAAAATGATTGGACACCTTCACATGACAGCTTCTTTAGTAACATCATCGAGGGAAAGGTAGAATGAAGAGAGGAAGACCAAGAATAAGCTAGATGAGCCAGATAAAAGAGAAGGTCATATAAAGGAGTAAAAGAAAGTTATGGAAAGAGCTAATGGGAAAGAATTGCATCACTACACTGACATGACAATGCAATTCAAATACAAAAATACAAAATTGTTTATTCATAAATTACAAGTTGGTTGTTACATAGGTTAGGATTTCGTCTTATAAGTTTAAACAACCTGTATTAGAAGAGTCCCCGACAAGAGCTATGTAAATTGTAATAATAATAATATGGAAATTACTGAATTGGATTCAAATATATAGTGCTCAAACCACACAGGTAAGGTTGTCAGACAGTCAGGTTATTGCCGAAAAATTACTCAGAACAGTCTGAGGGCCTACCATGAGTTGCACAATATGAAAACTTTTATAGTATACTATATCAAGCTCAATTTAATGTATGTTTTTTGGAAATTACGCAACTGGTTTTAAGTAAAAATACATCGAACACCACACCACCACACCACACCAGCCTATATCAGTCCACAATGGACATAGGCCTCCCCTAATAAAGGGGGATATGCCCATAATCCCCACGCTGGGCATGCGGGTTGGGAATCACAGGGCACAGCTTCTCGCACCACCGACGCTGCTGCCCATCAGTGGCCAGGGGATTTAGCTGTGCCGATGTAGGCTGTGCTATGCCGCAATCAGCTGGCCGCCAGAGCCCCGTTCGTTGTTTAGCAAGGTGCACCACATGCAGGTGGGGTTGGCTTGGGTTCCGAAGACAGGAGTTGGAACCCCGTACACCCCAACTTACATAGGTAATGTAATCGTCTTGCAGATTGCAATAATTATCACTCAAAATGGTGAGGTAATCAACAAAAAAAGGTATTTCAAAATTGAGCTTAATATAGTGTTATGAACTTACTTGGCTATTCAAGACTGCTTACTGGGGGTAGATGTAGGTAGCATCTTCTGCAGGTACCCTCACAATAGTTGGCCAATTATTGTCATTGCACTGTCACTATATCCACATAACCCACATACTGCCTACATATAGATATGCAATACACAACATACCTTCCCCCATAGTCACTTTTTAGTTATTATCATACTTCACTATCCTATAGTTAATATCTTTTTTTACTTCACTACATATCCTATCTGTCTAACTATATACAATGATTTATTATTTTAATTGATAACATTTAGTTAGTTGCGCTGTAACAAGTCTCCATTACATGTTACCACTGCCTGGCTTGGTATGCCTAGTATGTTACGCGTTTCATCACTAGGGCCTGGAGCTTCATCAGAATCACGTCGTCGTAACTGATTGATATGTCTGGTGACTATAGGTCCATCCTTCATTTTCACAAAGAATCGAACTGGACCTTTGATTCTCAATATTTCTCCTTTTACCCACTTCTCTCCTCTTGCATAGTTGCGCAGCCACACCTTATCCTTCAGTCTAAATGTTCTTACTGGTACTTCTGCATTACTTTCGATTTGTCTCTCACCAATAGGTTTTGTGGACAAGGGATGCATGATGTCAAAACGCGTTCTGAATCGACGTTTATTTAACATTTCTGCCGGTGATTTGCCGGTCACAGAACTTGGTGCTACTCTCAATCCGAAGAGAAGGCGTGGCAGTTTTACATCCATGTCAGACCCAGCCAAACACTTCAATTTGTTCTTCACGGTTTGCACAAATCTTTCAGCTTGACCGTTTGACGATGGGCTATAGGGCGGCGTCAGTACATGTCTTATTCCATTACAATTCATAAATTTTTTGAATTCGTCTGATGTAAAGGCTGTTCCATTATCTGATACAAGTACTTCTGGTAGTCCTTGTCCAGCAAAAATTTCTCTTAATGCTTTAATTGCGCACTCACTCGAAGTAGACCTCACTATTTTGACTTCTGGCCATTTAGAGTGTGGATCAACCACAACCAAGTATAACTTTCGGTCTACTGGACCTGCGAAGTCTATGTGCACACGTTGCCATGGATTGGACGGGGTGATCCATGAGTGAGCTGTGCTTGCTGGCATGTTCCTATTCACTTGACAGCTATCACAATTCGCCACCAACTCTTCAATCTCGTGGTCCAGACCTGGCCACCAAAAGTAGCTTCTTGCTATAGACTTCGATATCACTATGCCGTCATGTGTCTCGTGTAATGCTTGCAGCATATGTTCCCGCATTGGTGGTGGTATGACTACTCGGGTGCCCCATATTATACAGTCATTGGTCATTGATAGCTCTTTTCTTTTCAGCCAATACAGTTTCAAATTCCCGTCGTTTACAGAATCAGGCCATCCATGCAATATCCAGAACTTCACTTTAGATAAAATTTCATCGCGACCAGTCTGTTCTGCAATATCCTTTGCTGAATATTGAATAGCGCTCGGTGTCTCTGATAGCAATAAGACATCTTCAATATCATCAGTATTTGGCTTCCAATCTTCAGACTCAATTGGCCATCTGCTTAGGGCATCAGCATTACCAATACTGGTGCCAGTTTTATATATTAAGTCATAGTCATATGAATTCAACTTCAGAGCCCATCTCATCATTCTTGGCGACAAAACTTTTGGTATAGCTTTATTGGGGCTAAATATCCCAAGTAACGGCTTATGATCCGTATATATATCGACATGTCTTCCATAGACATACTGATTAAATTTATCCAAGCCGAACATGATCGCCGCTGCTTCCTTATCTATCTGTGCATAGTTACGCTCCGCTTTTGATAGAGTTCTCGATCCCATGCCTATGGGTTTCTCTGATCCATCATCCATAGTATGAGACAGAACTGCGCCCACCCCATATTCTGAAGCGTCACAAGTTAATGTAACCTTCCTGTTATTGTCGAAATGTACTAGGGTATCTTGGCTTGATAATATCGATTTGGCCTTGCGGAACGTTTCCTCTTCTAAGTTTCCCCACTTCCATTCAGCATCTTTATCTAGAAGTCTATGCAGTGGTTCCAGTATGGAAGCTTTATTCTTAACGAATCTTTCATAGAAGTTTAATAATCCCAAAAAAGCCTGGAGCTCTTTTACATTTTTCGGACTCTTTGCATTGGTGATCAGTTTCACTTTCTGTTCACTTGGATGGATACCATCTTTATCCACAACATATCCAAGAAACTCAACTTTATGTGTAGCAATTTCACATTTCTTGCAGTTAAGCTTGAGTCCAACTTTCTTGAGACACGCCAATACTTTTTCCAGTCTCGCATTATGCTGCTTTTCATCTTCTCCACTTATTAATATGTCATCTAACAAAACAGTTACTCCTTTAATGCCTGCCAGTGTTGTTGACATGACCCGTTGAAAAATACCCGGACAAGCTTTTAAGCCATAAGGTAATCGCTTCATTTTATACAGTCCCTTCACTGTATTTATTGTCAGGAGCATTCCTGTCTCATCAGATACTTTCAGTTGTGTGTACGCCTCTTTCAAATCTAGCTTGGTAAATATAACCCCACCTGCGACTTCAGATAAGGATTCGTTGATCGTTGGCTGGGGGTACGTATCAGTTTCTGTGGCCGCATTAACAGTCAATCGGTAATCCCCACACAGTCGAATACTTCCATTCTTCTTAACCACTGGAACAACCGGTGTGGCCCAATTAGAATATGCTATCGGCTCGAGTACCCCAACACGTACCAGCCTGTCTATTTCATCACAAACTCTGTCTCTTATCGCAAATGGTACTGGCCGACTCCTCATAAACATAGGCTGTACATCTTTCTTACACCTGATGACAACTTCCGGTCCTTTATACTCGCCAAGTCCTTCAAAAACTTCTTCAAATTTTTTCAATATTTCTGTCGGAGATTCATTTTTAGTATCTACAGAATTTATTTTATTTAAACCTTCAACTGTAATCCCCAGAGGCTTAAACCAGTTCCTTCCGAGGAGGTTACCTCGCCCCTGTCCAATTAGTACTTGTAGGTACCCTTTAAAATTTTTATATTCAATAAAGACTTCGGTCCTACCTTGCACCTGCACCTTAGCATCAGTCCAGGTGTGCAGGTTCAGGTTGCACTCTTGTAAATTCATGCCATTGGGCCAAATTAGCTCCGCCTGTTCCTGTGACATGATGGTATATGAGCAACCAGAATCTACTTCAAACTTGACTAATTTATTATTTAGTTTAATTTCTGTCCATATTGCTGGTTCACGGTTTATTCCTCCCACACAATAAAGTCCATTCATAAATTCTTCTTGTTCCTGAATCTCTTTGACTTCACCAGTTTCAGTATATTTTTTTCTGCACATCTTTGCTATGTGGCCTATTATGCTGCACGCGTTGTATTTAGCAGAAATAAACTTACATTTGTGATACATGTGGCTGCCTCCGCATCTATAGCAGTATAACTTTTTTTTCTGATCTTCTTTCACTACATTGACCTCCATTGGTTCTACTTCACTGTCCCTGCTTCCCCACGCCGGACTGAAGCTTGATGATCCTTCAATAGCAGGCATATTTAACGTTTTCAGATTTTCCTCACATTTTTCCGCTTGCAAAGCCATCTCAACCGCTGTTTTATACGTCAGGTTTGCTTTTTTTAATAAAGTTTCTTGTAGTTTAGAATCATTCACGCCGCAGACTAATCTATCCCTTAGAGTTCTTTCCAAATCAACAAAGTTGCAGAATCTACACATTTTCCTAAGTGATGCAATATAATCATGCATAGCTTCATTTTTACTCTGCTTTCTATTGTGAAATTTGAAAGATTCTACTATCTCATTTGGATGCGGACTAAAATGATCATCTAATTTTTTTTCTATTTCAACTAAGGTAACCTCACTCACAGCCTTTGGAAACACTAACGTTTTCACTAAATTATAAAGCTCACTACCACATGATGCAAAAAATATAGCCTTTCTAGTGGTTTGTTCAGTCACTTCCTGTGCTAGAAGAAAATATCCAAATCTTTCTTTGTAAGACTCCCAGTCCCCACTTTTCACATCAAAAGTTTCGAATCTTTTATCTGCCATTATCACACAATGTATTTAGCATTTTTGTATGTATTTAGCGATTTTTCCACATTCGCCACTGTTATGAACTTACTTGGCTATTCAAGACTGCTTACTGGGGGTAGATGTAGGTAGCATCTTCTGCAGGTACCCTCACAATAGTTGGCCAATTATTGTCATTGCACTGTCACTATATCCACATAACCCACATACTGCCTACATATAGATATGCAATACACAACATATAGTATACTATGAAAGTTTTCGTATTGTGCAACTCATGGCAGGCCTTCAGGTAATTTCTGTAAAGCGTAACTTTTTTAGCTTAAAATGCAAACTGTCAACATTTTCATATTATGCAACTAGGACTACAGAGCTTGTTGTAAGCTGGCAACTGCTATAGGACAGTGTAATAGCTAACATACTGCCATTTTAGCACTACCATCTATCTCACATCCTAATACAGACGGATGAAGCTTAGCACTTATCTTGTGTCGCCAAATTGGTTACATAATTTTGTAGGTCATGTTAAAGTGCCTAGCACTATAATATTATAATAATCCTTCACATAAAAAACATAATATACTTGTTTTTAATATTATAGGTAGGTACTTCAATGATAAAAAGAAATATTGACCAGCTATAATATCTACATCTTTATTAGATACCTAAACATAACAATTAATAACCTATTTTAAAATACCTTCATCTTTTAGCTCGCTTCTTATCTTTGTTTGTACATTATCTGGTAGGTTCTTGAGCTCCTTATTGATATATTCCTGAAGATTTCGTAGGGGCTGGTAGTATTGGTGCACGAGTTGCGAACCAGCCAGCATTGAAAGCATGGCAGAAAACGAAAACGTCAAGTATTGACCCCATGTCACCCCTGCGGGCATTATGATGCGGCGTATTTCTTTATTTTTTCTTCAATAATATCGTGCGCTCGGCGCTTCTTAAATGTGTTGTAAAAGTTTACTTCGCCAACTTTCCAGTTGATCATAGAAAATTCAAGGCCGGCTCCAAGAACGAAGAACATGGGAAGGAATCTATACATTCCGAAAGTCTTTTTTCCAGGCCATTTGTCCACAACTTTTTGAATCCATCCTACTCTCATCTCATTAAATTGGATTTGTAAAATATCAAGCTTTTAAATTACTACAGTATCACACAGAATAAAAACATACAAATTACGACGACGACTACGATTTATCAGAGTTCAAAAATGTAAACAAACAAATGTCATTTTTAGCATGCATGATGATATTCGTTTTCACTCAATGTCATACGGGCGGACATTGCAGCGAACAGGGAATAGACAGCAATGGAGACGCTATTTGAATTTTATCGAGGTTAATTCATTTTCATCTTGAACGATGTGTCATTTTGGTTTTATTTTTTAGTTCTTTTTCAATAATAATAATAACTAAGACAAGTGAGTGAAATGAAATAAAACTTAATTAGGACAGGAATTCTCTGATGAATAAAACTTCTGATCCCTTTTAGGGTTCCGTTCCCGAACGGTAAAAACGGGACCCTATTACTAAAACTCCACTGTCCGTCTGTGTATCTGTCACCAGGTTGTATCTCATGAACCGTGATAATTACACAGTTGAAATTTTCACAGATGATCTATTATATCTGTTGCTGCTATTACAACAAGTACTAAAACAGAATAAAATAAATATTTAAATGGGGCTCGCATACAACTGTACGGAACCCTTCGTTCGAGAGCCCGACTCGCACTTGGCCGGTTTTTATTAATATCGCCATTGCTATAGCAGAACAGAACGAGAACCTGACTGAAGGAAGACTGGACGACTGGACTTAAACACCGTGTTACCACAGTCTATAACCTATACATTCGTCCGACCTCCAACGAATGCGTCTAAACAGGGCAATCATTCAGGGACGCAGGAAGGCCAGTCGCATAAGCATAAATTCAAAATAAACGCAACTAGGGACATAACTTTCAGTGCTTCGCGCGGTGTAGAAAAAATACGGAAATCATAGCTTTTTATTGATTAAAATACAAATGATTAGTAATGAATTTTATTTTGCATTAACTTACTAATTATTGATCTCATGTAATTTTATGATTTCAATCAAAATTGTGCATACATATCTGTATATACATAGTATGGCTGTGAGAGATCACAGTTGTCCATCTTACTTTTTATTTTGTCACCTATTGTTCAGGTATATACCTACCTACCTATGCTACTTACACTAAACGTGAAAGTTTGTGAGGATTTATGGATATGTGGATGTTTGTTACTCTTCAGGCCAAAACTACTAAACTAATTTTGATGAAACTTGAACTAAAAAATCATAATTTATAACCTGGATTCACACACACGCTGCTTGTCATCTGGATAACACGCGATGACGCGAGCGAAGCCGCATAGTAAATCATAATAGCTAGATTATTATGTAGGTACCCACTTTACTTTTGATGACGATTTTGATCCTAAATAAACAAGAACAATAATAATATATTAGGTTAATTTGAGACACAAAAGAAACGTACATAATGTTTATCTACTTGTGACCACCCTTGCATTCCCACATTTTCGCAACACTTTTCAGCATTTACCCCGTGATCAAAGGCGTATGAAAGTAGGTAGGTCTTTATACCGTGGTATTACATTGCCTCATATTACTTAGAACAATATAACGTGAAATTACCGAAATTGTGGATACCTACCAGATGCACAAACAAATAATAATTTAGAACATTTAATAATATTTTTGACAATTTACTTATTTATAAACATCTTGTGTCACGATTTTTGTGGTCACACACTCCAAAACGGCTTGACCGATTTTTATGTTTATTTGATTCGTTATGGGAATAGATGGCTTTTGTAAGAATATTTTTTTGTATTTTTTTATTTGAAATCAAAAAATCTTTTATCCTCAAATTTTCAACCTTCTACCCCCACCCTCCTATTAATAATTTATATGGCAGAACAACGTTTTCCAGGTCAGGTCAATACAAAAGAGAATTCCACTCCCAGACTGACTCACTCATAGAGAAACTAATACTACGTGACAAACACATCACGAAATGTCAGAAATTACACGGGCTTAAAGATCCGAAATTGCACACAGACCGTCTTTGAGGGTTGTTTTTATATTTTTACTGTTTTTTTTTTAATATTTTCAAAGTTTTTTTTAAAGTTATGTTCTTTTTAATAAGCCTTTTGTTTTGTTTTTGTAGTGTATTGATTTTTCTATTCTTATTTTGAATGATTTTTTCGTATAAATTTAGTTTATTCTTCATGACTGTTTCTCTGGGAGTATCTAAAATAATACTCAAGGACGAAGAAGGGCTCTGTTCGAACTTTCTTGAATTGTCCTCCTGAAACAAATAAAAAGTTTTACGTACCTTTCAAGCAACAACTTACATACAACAAACGTAAATTACATATTTGCAAGACTTTCACACAACACCATGTTGCTCCAAACTAAGCAGAGCTTGTAGGTACTGTGGAAACCACATGACTAATACACTACGTAAATACTTTTTGTTTTGTAAATACATATACATTATAGTAGGGGAGCCCAAGCGGGGATTTCGGGATTTACTAAAGCGCGGCAGATTAATATACAGGGGGATACCTTGTACCCGGTTAAGTACCTCCACAAAACATGAGGCCCATATATAAGGCCGCCCGTGAAAGATACAGGATCAGATTAGTAAAAAAAAATTGACCATCAGAAATTCTCGAGCGCGTCAGATTAAGGTAGGGTGAGTTAATTACATCCTAAAAAGTGTATATTCCACTAATCTGACAATTTGAGAGTGACGTAAAAAAAGGGGAGGGCAACAAAGTTGTAAAAAAAAACGTCATCTCGACATTCTCGAGCGTAGCTAAATTTTTTTTTATTTTGAAGGAAATAATTCAAGAATAATGAAAAATATATAATCTGACGATTTCCGCAAGCCGAAATAACAAAAATTCGTCGATAAAGTTAAATGCGTGCAGCTGCGTGATGCCTACATTTCCTTCTCCGCGTTTCTATTCCTTTCTCTCTTTCTCTATCTATTACTCTCTCACTCCGTCCCCACTCTGGTTTCTGTTGCCATGACGCCATCACACACAGCTGATCATAAAGACTCGTTCGTGGCATACTGTTTACAACGTGTTTCCAACGTTTTGGCTTTTTTTGCTATTATAACCCTTCATCTGCGTCGAAAAGAAAATGGAAAATGGGAAATCTGCGGGGCCCCGCCCCCCGTCGGCCATCGTGGGTGGTCCGGGCCCTCCTTGTAATATATAATTAATAATTACTTTATATTTTACCATAAAACTATTTATAGTATCATACCTCCATGAAATCTGCTTGAAATCAGAAGCTCAGCGAGCTCAAAATATCACATAAATTATATTTTGAGCTCAAAAATGTCATAAGTACAATTTCAAGCGCCCAGGAATGGAATTAGCGGGAAGTTGCAGGGATGGCCTTTAAAGTGAACCGTTTTTCTAATTTTTAAGCTATTGCATAGTTTCTATCGAGGGCCTTGAGCGCGGAGACCGAATCCAGAAATTCCGTAACGAAAAAAAACCTCACGCTCCCCACTCCGACGGGCACGGAGGTGTGGCTTGAAGGCCGTGCATTGTCTAACGTCGTTTCTTTCGGCAGTCTTCGACACGGTGTTTGTGTGCGTGCAACTAGACGTATTTTTATTTAATAAAAAAAAAATGTTTTCTAATCGGTCACCACGCTCAAAAAGTGTAACTTGAATTAATATCAAAGAAAAAGAAATACTGCATAAATAAAATAAATAAATAATTATAATTGCATAAGTTGATACAAAATGCTATGCAATAGCTTTACCGCGGCAGTCCCCGAGTGCCACACGTCTTTTTTTTTTTGTCAGATCAGGCGAATCCCTCTAGATAATCGTCAGATTATGAGACAGTACGTTTAGAATATAAAGATGAACCATATATATCTTAATCTGACGCGCTTGAGTATTTCAAAATGGCGATTTTTTTTTGCACATTATGAAAATGGCCGCGAGTTTGCGTCCCATCGAAATCGTCAGATTAGTGAATGAGAGCTTTTTTTTGGTGTACTTAACACTCCCTTAGAAAATCTGACGCGCTCGATGAAATTTTTTTTTTTTCATTTTCAACCCTTAAATACAACCACCCGCATCATGCAAACGATCAGATTAACATACGTACATTATTAAAAATACGTAGGGCATTGATGCTATCAATATCTGATGCGCTCGAGGATGTCCATGCAACAGTTTTTTTTTACATATTTAAAAATCTATAGCCGCTTCCCCCACCGATGTAAAGGTATATATCATATAACATTTTTTTCTTCTTATCATCTAAGCTTTGCATCCCAATAGGTCTCTACGACGCTCGAGTAAATCCCCATTTAGCCTCGTGGGCTCCCCTACTATTATAAATACAAAACATTCATTATTAACTTACATCACAAAACCATTGAATGTTTTCTTCTTTTTGTTGCTGATTGTTGTCCTGATCCGAAATATTGTGAATGTTGTCTTGACCTGAGTTATCATTACTTCCAATTGGTCTCTTATTCAGCTGTAATAGGAAACATCTCGGTTTTATCTGCGAGGTGTAAAAGCGACCGATTTTTATTAATGCATACAACCGTCAGGTTGTACACTCTTACGTATTCATATTACTTAATATGAATCATTAAAGAAGAATACTTACGTGCAAAATTGGTTTTGCATTTCTGTTAAGCCTCTTGAAACCTTTGGTTGTTGTATAAATGTCTGATAGTGGAAAGTGATCGGAGCATACAACCGACCCTTTAAATGGCTTATAATTAATGTCATCTCGGGCTTTTGATATAATAGCTGTCCATTTAGAACATCTTATTGGGTTTCGAGGGAAACTAAAAACAAAACACAAAAATGTTGTACGTAAATTCATAACTCAAAAAATAATAAAAACTATATCGACATCGCTACTCTATGATCTGAAACTTAAAAACAACAGCATACAACAAATTTGTGAATAAACAGGTAGGTTTAATAAAATCGCTGTAAAGTAAAAATATTGGAAACGTAATCGAATCCACTCCATAGCTTTTCGTTTGAACAAGCTTTAGGCGGCTTGCTAGTTGCGTGTCACTCTCGTGTCACATGTCACTGTCACGATGGTCCTAATGTAAGTATGTTTTAATTTTATGACAAAAGCCAACAAAATCAAGAAGTCAAGTCAAATTAATGTAATTAAAAACACTGTACATCATTGATAATACTGTGAAATATTACCTAAATTTGTTTTAATCCGTATCTACCTACCTAAAATATGAAACACCATCTCTTTTCTTCACGTGTCTGCTGTTATTCGGGCAGTTTGTTACCGAGCACTTTGGCATCGCGACGCGTTGTAGCAGAATGGCGGTTGGTTTACAACTAACCAAAAAGTCTGCGCAATGCACAGATTTTAGGTGCGGACATTTTTTCACGTTTGTGTAATAAATGTCTCGATGCATTTTAGGATCAGTATGTAGGTAGTTATCTACCTAAAATTACAGCGATTTTGGCGAATATATATTACTTTCGCCAGTATAAACAACTAAAAATAATACATTAGTACCTACCTGCTATGTACGAAGATATATACCAATTTAATGGGTACATATAAAAAAAATATACCCTAAGTACTTATTTACGAAGATATATACCTATTTGATTACATTTATAAAATGTATACCTAAAGTACTTATTTTGTGATGGGTATACTTAAACATACTCGATGTACGCTCGAAAAAAATCTGTATTTTTAAATGCTGCAAATAATTCATGTAAACAAATAAATGTCACTGTCCAAGTGACAAGACAGTGGACCAAAACCTTGTTTCCTATGGCTCAATTAAAAAGTTCTTGCTCGCGGCTTCGCTTCAGTAGAAAATGTTCCTAAGAAATACATAAATACCTAGTAGTCCGTGAGCCAGCAACAGATTTTCATGACCAATTTCCTCTCAAGCGGTAATTAGTAAAATGCATCAGAGTATAGTATTATGAAGCCTTGTGAACGTCAGCTGGCACTCGGTTGGGGGGATGAGCGGGTGTAGCCTCCCACGCATGAAAAAAAATAAAATACATTCACTGATTTCCTCTCAGCTGAAATTTTGTCAAATTGTAGCTCATCTAATATCTTAACGAAAAAAAATAATCAGCTGGTTACAACGTGGTGTATTGTACGTCAGCTGGTGTCTCGAACATGAAAAAAAAAAATTATTTTCAGTGATTTCCTCTCAAACAAAAATTTACCTGATGATAGCTTATATGTAACTGTGGATAAATATATAGGTCAGCTGGCTGTATCTTGGTGGAAAAACCGTCAGCTGATACTTTGAAAGTTATTACATAGGAGTTAGGCAGGAGCATCTACTGTCAATTTAAATACATCATTCATCTGGGAGGAAATGACGTATCTTTAACCCCTGACAAGCACACATCTAAACCGTATACCTCTTTAGGCATTGAGGGTGAAAAGTACCCAGCATATTTCATTTTCAAATATCTTGATCCCTAATAAAGTTAGAGAATATTTTTTTTTTTAATTAAAGCTCAAAAAATTCTCTACAAAATAGATATAATATTAAATTAATTAGTGCCAATTAGATAAAAATACTATCGAAGTTTAAATATACACAAAGAATTCTAACGAAATAAAATTTTGAGGTGAGTACTTTTTACCCAGTGTGGTTGTCAGGGGTTAATTATTATAATTATTGTATAAATTGTTAGATATATTTATATTTTAATAAATTATGATCGTTCATACTTTTTGAGTTTTTAACATGTTACACTGAGAAAAAAAAATACTTTTAGTCAATTAACAATTTCTTGGTTCAAGAAACTCGCTAACGATCAAATATTCAATTATTAATAATTATTAATTTCTGAAGAGAAGAGCATCAATATTTATCTGTGGATAATAGATAAACAAAAGAATAGCTTTATTTAAATTAAGTAAAAATTATTATGGAAAAAAGTCAAAAAAAAATCATCGAGTAAAAGTCGATTCTAATCGATTCAAGAGAGGCTCAACTCGATTCTGAAAAGTCGATTATTTTCTGATAAAAGTCGTTTTTTGACTAAAGTCAGAGTCGACTTTCCTATCCCTATAGAATAGACGAGCAAACTTCATCAGTCGAAAAGAATATTCAAGAAGCATTCTTATCCCTTGGTCTGCGTCGAAAAGATGGAAAATGGGAAATCTGCGGGGCCCCGCCCCCCGTCGGCCATCGTGGGTGGTCCGGGCCCCCATGTAATATATAATTATTATTTACTTTATATTTTACTATAAAACTATTTATAGTATCATACCTCTACGAAATCTGCTTGAAATATTCTACCTATAGAAAATTAATTTATTACTTGTTTACTGATAAACACATCGCTATTCAAAAGTGAAAGTAGAGAAAGTAAAAAAAAAGTCGAGAATTCCCGTGTTACGTAATAATGGCTAAATTGAAAAATTTCATCGAGTGTTTCATCCAAATGTCAAAACCATCAGAGAATAGAGAAAATATTTTTGAGAAGATAGAAGAGTTTGTTTGCCATATGTATGGATTTAATCGTCTAAAAAAGATCAATGAGGCAAGAGTAGCGTCGTTTGAAAAAACATATAAATTTTTGGATACTGAAAGTTTCATGTTACCAAAAAAAGGTATTGATGGCTCTTCTTTACCACCATGCAGATCAGAGCTATATCAGCAATTTTTAAGAGCATGTTACATTGCTCAAATTTGGTCACATGCACACCTGAAGGTTCCAACTTCTCATGATCCTGTAGATTATGGTTGGGCAGAAATCGACAACAAGTATGAATTCACCTGGTTTTCTGGAAGTCAGTTACCATCATCGATTAATGAAATCACTATTCAGCATGAAAAAGGTAACATTTTTTTATAATTTTGATTATATTATGTTAAAATACGCATCCTAATCTTTTTTTAAATTTTTGTACAGATGATGACAATGAAGACATAACAGCAGACAGCTCTGACAGCGACTCTGACGATGAATCGGAAAGAGAGGAAAGTGACTCAAGCCAGAGCGAAAACGAAAATGAATAAATCACATTTTTATTCTCATTGTCATTTTTCATCACGTTTATATAATAAATATTATTTATCGAGTAACTAGTTAATTTATACTAAGCTAATTGTTTATTTAATTATTTAAATATATCTAATATCATTTGATAACATACTTATTCGTTTCAAAAACATTGATACAGAATATTTATTTCAACTCAACTCTCATATTGAAGCAGCGCTATGTCGAATAATTAAAGATACGTCATTTCCTCCCAGATGAAAATTTGTGAGTTGATTGTTAATATACTGATGCGATAAATAAAAAAAATCAGCTAGCAATAAGTCGAGGAAAAGCTAGTCAGCTGATGCATTTAAATTGACAGTAGATGCTCCTGCCTAACTCCTATGTAATAACTTTCAAAGTATCAGCTGACGGTTTTTCCACCAAGATACAGCCAGCTGACCTATATATTTATCCACAGTTACATATAAGCTATCAACAGGTAAATTTTTGTTTGAGAGGAAATCACTGAAAATAATTTTTTTTTTCATGTTCGAGACACCAGCTGACGTACAATACGCCACGTTGTAACCAGCTGATTATTTTTTTTCGTTGAGATATTAGATGAGCTACAATTTGACAAAATTTCAGCTGAGAGGAAATCAGTGAATGTATTTTATTTTTTTTCATGCGTGGGAGGCTACACCCGCTCATCCCCCCAACCGAGTGCCAGCTGACGTTCACAAGGCTTCATAATACTATACTCAGATGCATTTTACTAATTACCGCTTGAGAGGAAATTGGTCATGAAAATCTGTTGCTGGCTCACGGACTATAGCTAGACTTGATAGCGCGTTAGGTCAAAGATCCAAACATATTAACTCACAAGGCGCGGGGCCTCCCGCCATAGAAAGAAGCCGCGGAGTATGGAGCAACACGCTTCTTTCTTGCAATCTTTAAACGCTCCTGTTCGTTTCGATACGTCTTGCCCACGAGCCACCCTACACTATGCTCGTAATTAACAAACAACAAAAGCAAGGCATTAGGCATCTTTGACGACTACTGTGGCGCAGTCGGCGAAGGCCCGCCTGAGACGCAAAAGGTTGCAGGTTCGATTCCGCTACGGGACAAATTTTTGCATGTTCTGCAGATATTTATCTCGAGTCTGGGTGTTTTCTATGTTTGGGGCTACATGATGCTGTGTGATACTGAAAACGTCCAACATCTATCATTTGGCTGTGCCCTCAGAGACAAATATTAAGTGCGTTTTTTATAAGAGAGCTTAGAATAGGTAGGTGCATTATTATACTTTTCAGTAGTCCCTACAGTACCTATTTGACTATGTCCTCAGAAATATACACACAAATTCTTATTTGTAAATAATAATATTATCAAATAAAAATGAATCGCCGAAATAAATTATTTTTTGTGTGTTTGGTTTGTACAGGTCAGGTTTATTTTGTGAGTGTTTTTCTTCCTCTATTTCATTTCTTCCGTCTTTTACTAAAGTCATCAGTCTTCGGCCAAGTCATATTCTGCTATAACTATAGCAGCTACCTCGAGGACTCTTATGGGCGGCTTTATCAAATCAAATGCAAAACAATCAGCAAAAAATTATTTCATCTGAGAAGTCCAGTTTAGCACTTTTATTTCATTTCACTACACTTATGCCTTCTTACTAACGTAGGTTGGTTAGAGCGCCATAAGCTCAGACTAACATATTATGTTAGGCCTTATGCTTTACGCATCATAAATTAGAAAAAAAAATAACACTGTTGTTCTCGAAAAGTGGTCGGTAACCTTTTGCCAGTGCCATAAAGTGCGGGCAACACTTGTGATAGAAGAAACATATCCCATAGAAAAAACACAAAAACGCTTTTATTTTTTTTAATGAAGGCAATTTAATTCGTTTACGTAATTGTTACGTATGTTTGAACTTTATAGATAATAATAAAATAATCATCGAAAACCATTTTTCAAATGTCTTTTAAATGTTAAATTCTGCGACGAGAAATTTTTAGATCATATTTATTTTTTCTATAGTTGACAAATGAAAAACTTTGTTGGCATTAATAAGTTCTACCAAAAATGTTAATTAACTGCTGAGAAAAACTTTTCATTTCGTCAAAATCAGATGGCAAGTTGCCATAAAATTGAACAAGATTATTGATTTTATAGAAAAAGAGCTTTTGAGAGCATCATCAGAGAGAGCAGATTCGAGATCAATCACGTTGATTTGTAAATGACACGGTACATCTGATACTCAATATCTCAAGAAAAAATAAAAAAAACTTCAGTTTCTTAAAACCACTTCAATCAAATCAATCGATCGCTGCATCGAAAACGCCTTGGTGCTACTGGTCAATGAAGACGCACGCACAGACGCTGGGTAACCTTCCTCTGGCTCCTATGCGCAAACTTATCGATATGTGTATCTTGCCCTTAGACATGGTCTCTGACTGAGGCGCAGAAATCCAAACTGAAAGTCTGTTATAGAGGCTATGGACCATAGCATTCTCGGTCTCAAACGAACCGATCGAGTGCGTACCACCACGCTGCGTTCCTTGACCGGTGTTGCCATTGTAAGAGATAAGGCTGCCTGGCTCAGATGGGATTGGGTGGGTCACGTCACCGGATGCCTTCCAATAGGTGGGCAACAATCATCACAGCCTGGATACCTGAGAGACAGCGGCGTCGGGGTCGGCCGAGGATGCGTTGGCAAAACGAGTTCGATGCCTTCAAAAGAGGGTGGTGGGAGGTAGCTCGGGACAGAGATTTGGAAGTCTATGGGAGACTTTTGCCCAGCAGTGGGACGAGGACGTTTAAAAAAGGTTTTATATAGAGCTTTTTTTTCCATTTGTAATGCCTTTACGTCTGTGTACATATCAGAGATTAGTTTGTTTTTTTCCATGAAACTTTACATTCAGAATACAGATGTAACTCATGAATTAATCATAATCATGACTAACGTCAGTAAAAATTATAGTAACCATTAAGGATCTGTTATTTCTAGAACAGATTTGTCTTTTTGATTCATAAAATTATTGATATAGCATCTGAGATAAAGAGGAGAGAAAAGGAGAGTGTTCTTAGGGCTTACCACAGGTTTTTATAGTTTACGAAAACTTTATAAGTTTCGGTATCTTTCCATACATTTTCAGTACAGCGCCTCTAGGGAAACGTGCATGAACTACGAAAATGTATGGAAAGATACCGAAACTTATAAAGTTTTCGAAAACTATCAAAACCTGTGGTAAGCCCTCTTAATTATAGAGTGTTATTAGTGTTCCATAATTTAATTAAGCCTAATTGCTCTCTTTATGCGAGAATGGGAATGGAAACGGGAACGGAAACGAGTACGACTAAGTAGGTAATGAAGGTATTTGGTGCTTTTTATTCTGTATATATAAAGGGCTTCGTGTTAAATTACCATGTTCGTGAATGCCTATACATACAAAAACCTTATACACGCAACGAAGTTGAGGGCGGGTCAGCTCATAAAGTTAGTATAGTCATGGGGTCTCATCCCTAAGAAACGAAAATTAGTTCATACTAAATTTCAATAGATGGCGGTACAGGCACAGAATACAGAGAGGAGTACAGGTACCGATTTCTTATTGATGACTGCGTGAATCTCACAATAAAGTAAAACTAAGTCTATGAAAGATTAACGTTCTACTTACTCATGGCTTCTATATCCTTTCTCATTTCAACTGCATGGTTGGACGGGCGGATGTCACGGTGGACGGACGTTTGAGAATTTTTGGAAAATAAATATTTTCTTCAAACTCAAGTGAGGTCGATAAAATGAATACCAGGGACTTGATCCCTGACCACGATTACGAGCTAGATTTGTCAGGTGATTTATCCTTCTCGAAAAATAAGTATGGTTCCAGAACCAGCTTGAGAAGCTGTGTGAGCATGAATGAGAGTGAAGAAGCCGAAACAAGATCGAGACCACCAAAAAGGGTCCGAGATGGAGAGGATGGAGAGGATGAAGACTGGACAACAGTGGGGAAAAATGGAAAACGTGCTACTAAATATTCAGAAAATGAAAATGAGAAATTTGTTGTTTCTAAGACGTATGATATTTATTTAATGAGTACAGATACCAAAGTTCCCTCCCAATTTAGGTTGGCGAAACAGCTTAGAGTAGAAAATATCCAAAATATTGTCCGAATTAAATATATAAACCCATATAAGGCTCTCATTCAATTTGGAAAGATTGAGAGTGCAGAAAAGATCCTTTCCAATAAATATTTTAATGAAAATGGGCTTAAATGCCAAAAATCCCATATTGTAAGTCAGTCTTACGGTATTATTAGAAATATTGACACAGACCTTACCGAAGAAGAGATTCTGAGCAGCCTGTTCTGCGATAATATGACAATATTGGGAGTCAAAAGACTCAAAAGAAAGAACATTGACGATGGCCGGTGGGAAGATTCGGAATCGATCAGAGTTGGTTTCGAAGGCTCTGATCTTCCCCCATATATCTACATGTTCGATACTAGAATAAAAATTTCACCATTCATATTTCCTGTGACTCAATGTTCTAATTGTTGGAAATATGGACATTTGCGAAAAATGTGTCCGAGAAAGAAGACGGTGTGTCCAAAATGTGGCAAAAATCATGAGAACTGTGAGATAGTAACGGCTAAATGTGTTAACTGCGCCGGAAATCATATATCCCTAAGTAAATATTGCCCAGTATATTTAAAGGAGAAGAAGGTGAGATGCTTAATGTCAACAAATAATTGTTCGTATCGTGAAGCTAGTTCGTTGTATATTCCAGAAACGACTATAATTCAGGAAAAAGAGCGTAACTCAACAGATAATTTTGACACAGGTAGGGACCATAATATGCCAACACGTGTTGAACCTTCCTTGTCCTATGCATCTATTGTTAAGGCGAAGGCGTCTACGAGCAAAGACCATTCATCATCATTTTTTCCATCCGATACGGATATAAGTGATCTGAAGAAGAAGAGAATTCGTAAGAGGGCTCATAAATCAGATATAAATAAGCCAAATTTTGAGTGGGAGAAATGTCAGTCCGATGTAGAGATTAATTTAAACCAAGAAGACGAAATTAAGGGATCCAGAAAGAAGAAGCTTGAGACGGAGGAAAAGAAAATGTCATTTAAGGATTTTCTAGATCAGTTGAAGAACATCTTTTTTGGTCGTGGTTCTATAGCTGAGAAGTGTATTGCAGCTGCCAAGATGGGTGTTAGATGGCTAGTATCATTCTTGACAAATAATTTTTTTGACTCCCCTTTTTTAACCCAATTATTTGTTTATGATGGACGCTAATCATCATAGACTATGTAGACTAAACATCATCCAATGGAACTGTAGAAGTCTTAAAGATAAACTTGTGTCATTTGAACAAGTTCTTCTTCAGGAAAATATTCATATAGCGGTATTAAGCGAAACGTGGTATGAACCCCATGTGAATCTAAGAGTAAGTGGTTATAATATATTTCGTAGAGATAGATCGGATGGTTATGGAGGTGTAGCAATTTTGGTTCATTATTCTATAAAAGCTCGAGAAATTCAACTAAGGCTGTCTAACACTGGTATCGAAGTTTTACAAATCAAACTTTTTAATTGTGCTTCACTTGAAAATATTTTTTCCATATATTGTCCTTCATCTGTTCATACTTCGTTAAATGATTGGAATGAATTATTCTCTTTCTATCTTAAGAAAACATTAGTGCTGGGTGATCTAAATGGGCATCACAATAGTTGGTCTTGCAAAACAGACACGCGTGGTACTCAGATTAATGATGCTTTATCAAACTTTAATTATATATTTCTAAATGATGGATCGTCGACTAGAATGCAATTAGTTGATGGTTCATTACAACAATCATCCCCAGATTTGTCTTTAATCTCTTCTGATATTGCTGCTAATTTTAGATGGAAAGTCACTAACGAGTCTCTGGGAAGCGACCATTTGATAATCATAATCTCATCAGAAATTTCAGCTAAACTAAAACCTATCAAAAAAAGAAATTTTAAAATAGCTGATTGGTCTTCATACAAGGAATCTCTGGAAAATGTATTCTCTGATATGAATCTACCAGATGATTGTCAAGAAGCTTATGACTTGTTCGTTGGTGAAGTTAATAAAGCGGCTGACGCTCACATACCAATAATAAAAATAAGTCAAAATCCATGTAGCAAGTTCATCCCCAAATCATATTGGAGTGCTACACTATCCAAAGCAGTAGCTGAGCGTCGATTAGCTTTGAGCACCTTCAGACGAAATCCTATTCCAAACAACTGGATTATTCTTAAAAGTAAAATCAGTAATGCTCAGAGACTAATTCGTAGAGCCAAGTGTGAATCCTACCAAAATTTTTGCTCATCTATAGATAGCATGACATCATCAAGTGTCGTGTGGAAACGTATGAAGTGGCTTAAGGGGTACAGTTCTCCTAATAATTATGTAGATAAAGACCGGGCGTATTTACTACTTCAGAGCTTAACTCCAGATTTTGTTCCTTGTAACAAACCGTATTTTACATCATGTAACAGGCGATTAGAAATCCCAATTTCTACCCAAGAAATTGTTAAAAGCGTAAAACCCACCGATACGTCTCCAGGTGGCGACAACATATCGTTTTCCATGATTAAACATCTACCTAATGTAGGAATTGACAAATTACAACTGCTGTATAATATGTTCCTTACACAAGGTTTCGTACCAAGACAATGGCGTGATATTCTCATCATTCCTATCCCTAAACCCGGTCGTGACCCGAGTTCGTCTGCATCACTTAGGCCAATTTCACTAATTTCATGTTTATGTAAAATATTTCACTCCATCATTTGTAAACGATTAGAATGGTTTCTTGAAAACAAAGGTATGTTTTCAGACTATACCATTGGCTTTAGAAAATCTAGATCTTGTCTAGATAATTTGACCTACTTAGTTAACATGATCCAAATAAGTTTTTCGAAAGGAGAATTTAATGTTGGTTGTTTTATTGATATAGACAGTGCCTATAATAACGTGAATGTTAAGCAGTTACTTTTAATACTTGATAGACTTGATATAGGTGGTAAAATATGTAATTATCTCTGGAATTTTTTGATTGACCGTTGTCTTTCAATTAAAGTTGATGACTCTGTTCTTTGTAGAAGAACAGGACTAGGATTAGCTCAAGGATGCCCTTTATCTCCGTTACTATTTAATGTCGCAACAATGGATATTTGTAAACAAATAGACAATATTTATATATCACAATATGCAGATGATTTTGTATTATTTTGCAACAGCTCTAATCTTTTTGATTCCGTAAATAGTTTACAATTGGCCTTGAATCATTTATCTAAATTATTAGAAAATCTTGGACTTCAGGCTTCTCCAAACAAAAGTAAAATCTGTACATTCACTAGAAGTAGAAAAAATATAAATCATTTAATAAATCTAAAAATTGACAATACAAATTTGGAAGTTGTAGATTCAGTTAAATACCTTGGTTTATGGTTAGATCGCTCACTAAGATGGGGAAAACACGTTAATGAGTTATGCCAAAAAATAGAAAAACATATTAATTTGTTTAAAGTGTTGTCAGGGCCAGGTTGGGGTGTTCACCCTAAACATTTACGTCGTTTGTACATTTCTCTTATACGTAGTCGAATAGATTATGCTAGCTTTTTATATGCGAATAGTTGTAAAACTCACCTATCGAAATTAGATAAGATACAAAACCAAGCCATGCGAGTAATAGGCGGCTTTATTAAGTCTACTCCTATTCATGTCATGGAAACCGAATTATTTATTCAACCTCTTGAAATTCGCAGGCACTATTTAGCAGGGAAATTTTATTTAAAATGTAGTTCAATGAATGGTCCAATTTTAACTGTTATTAAAAAGTTATTTGATTCAACTGATTACCCGTACTGGAGAAGGAAAAAACTACCATTACTCGCCACATTACATGATAAATTAAAGGATTTGCGTATTCAACATAACTCACAATTAGAAATGTTCTCCTTGGATACTTGGGCAAGCTATATAGATCTGAATGATGTCATTAAATATATCGATAGTTTTACAAAAGCTAAACACGAGTTCGATATCTCTGAGTTAAGCAAATTGTGTAATGAAGCACTTTTAAAATACTCTGGATTTTATAGAATATTCACAGATGGTTCAAAAGATTTGAATAGTGACAGTGTTGGGGCTGCTTTTTTTGATGAGATGAATGAATATCAAATGAAATTTAAAATTGATAACAATGTATCTATAATGCATGCGGAACTTGTCGCGATCGCTGAAGCTTTGTCGTATGTGGCATCTATTTCTGCAGATAAAGTAGTTATCTTTTCTGATTCTAAAAGTGCTCTGCAACATTTGTCACGTTGCACTACGACTTTTCGAGGAGTACCCATAGCTTACACCATTCTAAAATTAATCTTACAGATATCGTCTAATTCAGGAAAATTGATTATTTTGCAGTGGATTCCATCACATTCAGGAATAATCGGTAATGATAAAGCTGATTTGCTGGCCAAACAAGCATGTAGTGATGGCGTTGATTTTCAGGTAAATCCCTCCTACAATGATTACGCATACAAAGTCAAAAATATATGTTACGACCTATGGAAAGAATATTTCGACGAACGGTCTCTCACAAAGGGCATATGGTATAAGACTATCGTTCCTCGACCATTTAGAGGTCCATGGATTGATAATAGCAAACTAGATAGACAAGATTTGGTCATATTACTACGATTGAGATCCGGACATATTCCATTAAACAAGTTTGCTTATCTCATGCGTAAGGCTGATTCTCCTTTATGTGATTCATGCAAAAAACCCGAAGATGTCTATCACATTTTAATGGAATGTGTCCGTAATGAAAGCCTTAGATGCTTCCTTTTTAGAGACAGTTCCATTGGATTATGTAACTCAATTCTTACTTTGCCTCACTCAGATGATGTCAAGATGGTACTAGACCTTGTGAAATTTGGTATAAAATTAAGGGTATAGTAGTTTGAGTTTATTTTTTTTTGTTACTTTTTTATGGTACATAAACTGTTTATTTTAGTAATAATTGAGCGGCATATTCGCTAAGCGAAAAAGCTCAAATAAAGGAGAAAAAAAAAAAAAAAAAAAATGGCTTCTATCTTTAACATATGATTCCACTGAAGAATTATTCAAAATAATCTCGTAAATAGATTCAATAGTAACGGATTAAAATTAAAACTGATAATAATAATCATAAAACACACACACACGCGCGCGCACACACGCACACACACACACACACGCACACACACACACACACACACACACACACACACACACACACACACACACACACATACAAACACACACACACACACCGCTAGGTTATATTTTCCTATTTGCACTAAAATGTAAATTGTAATATTGTACTGTACGCGCGTTATAAATTTTTGGCTTTTATCGTTATCTCCTCATTAGGGTGGGCGCTGTTGCCTATCACACAGGATATTTAAATATCCTAGTTTAGGTATCAGTTGTATCACTAATTTAGAACTGTAAAACTACCTTAGGCCTATGTAATTTACTATATTATCTGTTTTTTGTAATTTTTAAGGTGCAAATAAACTATTTTACTTTTTTTTTTTTTTTTTTTTTTACTTAAAAAAAAATATAAGTACAGGAAATGAAAAAAATTCAAAAAAAAAAAATACAGATTTAGTATTTTTACAAAACTCAATAATTTCGTCACTCTTCTGGTGGCAACAAGTGGTAGGTACTACGTTGTGAAAGTTATCTTAGTTCTTTATTTTTTTTATGTCAGAAAAAATTTACACGATAGCCCGATGCGCTAGATGGCGCGCGCTATCCACCGCAGCGGTGCTATAACGAGCACCATCTAGAGCCCACTCTACTCAAACAAAATAGCCCGAAGAATAGCCCTAGTTAGAGCGGTCCGATTTCTTTGTATGGGATGAGGTATCTGAGGGCTTACCACGAGTTTTGATAGTTTTCGAAAACTTTATAAGTTTCGGTATCTTTCCCAGTGTTGCTGTTTTAGCATTTTTAATGCTAAATTTAGCATATTTTCGGGTCTGTTAGCTTGAAAACTTCGCATTTAGCATATTTTTATGATTAACATTTTTTTGTACGTTACCTAAAAATTCAAAATTCCTAAGGAATTCAAAAGAAAAATATAGATTTTAGCATTTTATTTAGCATTTTTAAAAGTTATTTAGCATTTTTTGCAACATGTTTTAGCATTTTCTCCAAATAAAAAACGGCAACACTAATCTTTCCATACATTTTCGTAGTTCATGCACGTTTCCCTAGAGGCGCTGTACGAAAATGTATGGAAAGATACCAAAACCTAAAAAGTTTTCGAAAACTATCAAAACCCGTGGTAAGCCCTCTGTAGTATTAGTATTATGTTATCTGTGGTATAGTAAAAAATCGTTGGGTACATATCTTATAGTAATGTAATATTGATATTGCCGAGATTGTGGAAATTATCCCAGAAGCCATTGAATAAAGAATGATTGAATGAAATTCCTAAATGTTTGAATTCAAAATACATAAACTTTGGTTTGAACCAAAAAAGAAAGAGGTTTGACTAAAGTTTTTTTGTTTGTTTTGGTTTGAAAATTTTGAAATTTTGAATTGGATTCGGGGATTGAGAAAATGAAAGAACGAAAACAATAAATACAGCTAAATTGATACTTGTATTGAACATCTAGTAATATCGACATACTAATGAAATAAACAGTGTTGCTTACATGAATAGAAAACACAGTCCTTCTGGGTTCTATACTAGCGTGCACCCAATAAAAATAACAGAAGCGCGGCGAATTAAACTTGGTACAAAAGGATGGGGCATACTCACAGAATATTATCTTGAATCAGTGAAAATTAATCACAGAAAAGGTGTTATATCTTCAGTCGCCACTATCAGAGTTATTGATAAATCTGGGCAGATTACCGGCATTGTAAAAGGAACAACCTCAGTCGCATTATTATTTTCCTTGTCTCCAGAAGAATGGAAGGAGGTGGAAAACTTGTGCTACCCTGGACAACAACTTTTTTATAGAAATTTTAAAGATGGGATCAGTAAAAACTTTAATTATGAACAAAAACTATTTTACACATTCTGTGCTACAAACCAAAGCAATGAACCACTTGTCGCTACATTTAAGCGATGTATAAATACTAGAAATAATTTTAAGAACGATGCATGTATAGAGATTGTCGAACTATGTAAATGCGATGATCATGTTTTAAATCTATACACAAGCCAACTGAGGATGGATTGCAAACAAAACAATAATGAATGAGTTTGTAATCTTAATGTAGGTTGGTACATACAAAGTCTTAGAAATAAAACATCCTACTAATATTATAAATGTGAATGTTTGTGTTTATGGATGGATGGTTGTTACTCTTTCACACAAAAATGCTGAATGGATTTACATGAAGATCTGGATTAACATTATAGGCAATTTTTCTGTCTGGGTACCTCACAAGCGAAACTGCAGGTGGAAGCTAGTATATATACACATTTCAATTTCAATTTCAAAGCCTTTATTTACTTCTCAAAGTGTACATAGTTTTTAGTACATAAATTGTTGTATCAATAGGTTATCACTTGAGTAGCGTGTCTTTGGACACAAAGGCCTCTTCCAGCGACTTCCAGCATTCTCTATCTCCTGCTAACCGTGCCCAAAGTGGACCAGTAATTTTTTTCACATCATCTACCCATCTCTTGACACACATATATATATATAAATATTATAAACTCTGTGCCTATGTATTCATCAAGATTGTTTTAAAATAGGTGATCTAGTATTGACATCTGTCTTCCTAAATAGAGCACTATCAGAAACCATGTATCAGGTGGTTCAGAAACCATCTTGTAGCATGATAAATACTAACATATAATTGGTTTAACAATTTATTTACTAAATGATGATACTGTAGACACTACCCTACTATCAGCGGGGTGATCGGCTAACTCTGTTGCTAACAGAAATTATTGATACCGATCCTATTTTAACAAACTTTGACATTTCATCCGTCTAAATTCAATGAACGTCAATTGACAAACTGTCACAGTTTGTTTAAACAGAGTCAGTGTCAATAATTTCTATTTGCAACAGAGTTAGCCAATCACCCCGCAGGTAAGTTAGTGTTTACTCTATATAATATTTTTATAAAATAACTTGTTTCCACTCACAGCTTCACTTGTGTGGTACTCCTCTTAAAAGTAACCTATGTGTTCATCCAGACCACAATCTATAAAAGTATAAATTTATTTCAAGTTTCACCTTAATCCCTTCAGCTGTTCTGGCATGAAAGAGTAACAAACATTCATCCATCTTCACAAACCTTCACGTTTATAATATTAAAAAGTAGGAAGTAGGATTATCTAAAAGAGGGAACTTAAATGTAATTGGGTTCAGCATTAAGCTGAGAGGAGACCTAATTTGGCCCACGCTTAGCACAGACAAAATCAGCTCCACAGTATCAGGATTTTAGGGATGGGTAGGCACGCGGACAGGTTTGTTTACCTATCAGTGTTTAGGTTACTTACCACTTTCCGCTTGTCTACCCAAACCTCCTATTTGTGTTGTTTTCTGTTTTAAATATTGTTACTTTGTTCCTATGCCTATCTTGTTTGTGCTGTTACTCTTGTGTTAATTTAATTTTTGTGTTAATGTGTGCCAAATAAAGAGTTTATCTATCATCTATCTATCTAATTTATATGCCTGGTTTAAATTATTAATATGTTTATCTGAAAATGTATTGAGGTAGATATGAAGGTTCTAAGTACCATAACTTTCAATAAGTCATACATTAGTAGTAGAGTTCTTTGTGGAGGGCTCGTACAGGGTACACAAGTACTGCCACCATGCCTATTTCTGCCACGAAGCAGCTGAGCTGTTTCGGTTTGAAGGGTGTGGGTGCCGGTAAAATTACGGGCCAAGGGGCTTATCATCCTCATGCCTCAGGTTGATGGACGCAGGGTGTTGCATCGTAGAGCATGTTCCAAAAAAACGTGATCTACGATGCAATGCTTTTGGATAGGTAATAGTTACCACTTAACATCAGGTGGACTATGTGCATGTTCCATCTTCAAGTCATTGAGCTCTGTAAAAATTTAGTAAATTAGCAAATAATTACCTACATTACTCATTTTTAATTTACTAAGACATATGTTTACCATGATAATTCCATTACCATCTGTTTTGAATATTGTATGTAAATAAATAATTTAGCACCCTCTTAATTATGTAAATAACTACATGTTGGTTCTTTTAAGTCGTAACCTATTTGTATATATGTTCAAAATATATTATGTTGCATTGAATATTTTTATCATAAGAATAATAAGTATTATGAGCAAGTAGAAATTCGATTTTATTATTTAGTGAGATTCTCATTCTTTTTTTTTGTCAATCATTCACTTTTACTATGATTTTACCATCAGACCTAGTTAATTATATGTAGATTTCATTTAAACGTAACAAATAGTCATATTTGTTAGGGCTTAGTGAGTTAAGTAGTAGGTTCCCTACCTAACATGATAATTGATAACTAATAAGAGAAATTATAAAAAAATATCAAAACATTTACTATTAAAAGACTAGGTACTGTCAGCGATAAAATCCGATTAACAAAATGTGTTTTCAAAATCGGTGATTGGTATGACTTGAAAATTACTTTTAAACAAAGACATTTGTTTTTTAAAAGGTAACAATTCAGGTAAATCTTCAAATTAAGCATATAAGTTTAGCTAGAAGTATTAAATTTACAGAATTCTAGTATAATTAAAAAAAAAAACTTTTATTGCTATTATATACATTATGCGTTTTGTAATTTATTATTTATTTTTATTTATTATGATATTGTACTTAAACACAGCTTCTGTCGTCCTATATCCTATAAAATAATTCATCCAAAGGTTATCGGGAAGAGATCGCTTCAAGCGATAAGGCCGGCTATTTTACAACCGCTGATTAATATTTATACAACATAGCTTAGATTAGTTTTATAGTTCAGGGAGTTAATTTAAATAAATTGCATTTTTTATAATGTATTAAAAACAGTTAACTATCTATCTATGTGTTTGTATGTACCTAAATCAGTGTTTCCTGCATCATACTTTGTAGGTATGAAAGACACGCGTGGGTCGCGACTTCGCGAGCAACCTACGTCTGGTTAGCAAGCTCTCAAGTCACTAGGTAGGTACAGGTACCTACCTACAGAACAGTTGGGGTGGGCGTAAACAACGAGTAGGTATGGTTTTTGCCAGTGGAAGGCTATGACGAATTCACGATATTCAAATTTATTTGGTGGGTTGAAGCTGTAGGTATCACGTAAGCGAAGCTCGACTAGCGGATACTGTTGAAGTGGTGATTGGCATTTGGTTTGGCTTGGCAGTAGGCTTCGAGCCAGCGCGCAAGGCGAACGTGCGTGTTCGCTTTATCAAGAGCCCTATTACTTAATAGTGCTTCCGAGTGTAGCTGCAGCGATCAAAACACATCACAGGCATGGAAGTAGCAGATCAATGGCGCCGGGAGTGGGCAGGAACCGCCGAGTACGGAAAGGTATCTAGACTTACAAATTGATAAGCTTTCATACATAACATAACACTAACTTAAAGTTATCCTCGATGTTGTTCAAGATAGGTTAAATTTTTTTGTTTGCTGCATTACTGCCTCATAAGAACCAGCAGGGTCTAATTAATAATTTGAACAGATTATCATTGCTTTTATGCAACTTTCATATTAAAAGGTAGCAATCGCGCGTAAGTATAAAACTTTGTGGCATTTCGATCAGGCGGTCATTGCCAAAAGGCTAAAGTGGTCATATCCTAATACGGAGTTTAAACCCAGAGAGGCAAGACAGGTCGCGCAATTTTATAATTTTACCTGTTTTTTAAACTGAGACTTCTGCATCGTTAAAATAAGGTTTAATGTTGATATTTCAATAAACTCGTTTGAGCCAGTTTGGTATCTTTTTTTTAGAAAAGTTTAAAGCTTTATCTGGCGGAGCGCGCGTGCAAGCAAGACTGAATTGCAAAAAACTAAATTTTCAAACGCGAATTTACGCAAAATTACGCTTTAGGTACTCTATATAGCGATAACACGTCTGTGCAACGTAAGTAATAATAGTAGTTCCATGTCCTTAGGTAAAAAAATTGAATGTGTTTAAAAAACCGGCCAAGTGCGAGTCGAATTCACGCACGAAGGGTTCTTTACCGTTGTATGGGAGGAGCCCCACTTAAATATTTATTTTATTCTTGTTTTAGTATTTGTTACAACGGCAACAGAAATATACGATCTGTGAAAATTTTAACCCTCTAGCTATTACGGTTCATGAGATACAGCCTGGTGACAGACAGACAGACGGACAAACCCAATCAAATCTACGAAATGTTTAACGCCTTACCAACCAATAGGTTATGAAGCAGACGATTAAACTGGCAAATAGGAGGACCTGCAAACAGTAGGTCTTGCTGCCGAAATGCAAAGTGCACCTCGGTACTCAGGTGGGCTAAGGACGCACTACCATTTGTCCATGAATGATACCGGAGCTGATCGGCTGTGTTGTTGTTGTACAGACGGAAAGTGGAGTCTTAGGGCGCTTGTGCACTGCAGGGAAATGTAGGTACTGTCCAGCAGCGGCAACGGTCCGACCGTTAAAAAAATGACTGCCGCCGGACAGACAGTAAATGCAATTCCTTGCAGTGCACAAGCGCCCATTGGTAATAGGATCCCGTTTTGACCCTTTGGGTACGGAACCCTATAACAGTAGATAAAAACTACAAAGACAGTCTGCTACAGTCATTTTAGATAAGTGCATCAAAAAAGTCCGGAAGAGATAAGATCGCCTATTGTACTTTCATCATTATTTATTGTCCATTTTGTTTTGTAGCTATGTTTATTTTGGTGTGAATATGTACAATAAAGAGTTTTCTAACTGTCTACCTAGGTATGCTATGCGTCTTTGTGAAATGTATCTCTTACTATTACCCATCTGTAAAGCAGAATGAGGAAACTATAATCAATTATTAAGTTTTATAGATAAAAAACGAATTACTCTCACTTACAGCTAGGTCTAGGTTCTCTCGGTTCGCTTCTTATCCAATGGTGAAAGTGACAAGACGTGAGGAAGTTACTAAACAGCACATTCATTTTACTAAGTCATTTCCTATAAATTATCAGTAAAAACAAATTCTGTTACCGGCTAAGAATCTTATTTCTTAGGGAGGTAAATTGCTTACCAAGACCAAACAGACATTAAGCAGACTTATTGTTTTAATCGAAGCAAAGTTCTTATCATATCATACATACTATCTTAAAACTTTAGTTGGGTGGTATGGTACTTTTGTGGGCTGACAAATGTTAACTTATGCCAGCCAACTGTAAATATTATGTGCTCGTCTCGTTTATACAAAAGACTTCAACGCGCACATATTAGAATGACGCTTGTAGGAGGAAACATTTCCGACAAAAAACATATAATATACTTACATAGCTAAAAGGTTCGTGTTCTGGAAGAAATCGCTTCCAATACTACATCATGCCTTTTACTTTTTATTTATGAAGATTATGTTTGTTGTGTTTTTTTTAAATTATGGTGTGCATGCAATAAACTAAACTATTCTTATTATTTCATATATTATCACCCAAATTTGTAGAACTTCATTCAGAGAGTATATATTATAACTTTAAAAAACAGTCTTAAAATTAAAAATTTTAATATCCAATTGGAACGGCTACCTAATAATACGCAGGTAGTGTAGGCCCCTACGAGACCCTCAGGTTTCAGATTGGTAGATAATAATAAGTTGTTTAACATGAATCCAAATAAATACAGCGAAACGTTGTTTATTCGGGTTCGTGAACACACTGCCGGAAATCCTGCGCAAAGGCCGTGGCCCGCGAGGCTGCGCCTGCGCCATCCGCCCGGCACCGTGTTATTTGTGTAAGCAAACTCATCATTTGCTTATGTCGTATAATGATGAACAATTTGTACACAAAGGACTCTGATTTTGAGCGACATCATGTAGCTGTCATCATCAGTCAGACCTAGCATCAGATCAGCTCTCCACTGCAAAAATTATGATGACTTTTTAATAACTATGCCTTTGTGTGAACTAAGCTATACCTTTAAAGTATTCAGACTCAATAACTCGAAGCTATATCCAAGAACCAGATGACATTTTGCGCTACTTTTTTCCGTATGCACACTCATCGAATGTTAATTATAAGTTGAGTGGTCGGCATTTAGATGAACAGGTTTCTCTGCTAAACCAAGATGATTCATATAAAAAATCATAAGTATTTTGTTTATTGGAGGGTTTTCCATGGGAGTTTCTTGTGCGAAACACTTGACGCCCGCGCTAGTCGATGACCCCTCGCGTCACGGACTACCCTTTTGTGTTTGTAGGTGCACGTCTCACGGAACAGACATCTTCCGTGTTCATCGCATCTCTCCAATGTTCACACATTCACAATTGGTATTAACAATGTGCAAACGAACACTGTTAAATATCCATAGCACAGAAACAGCTGCGCACCTGCTGTTTTTCAGTCAGTTATTTAGGTATAGGCATTTTAATTTTATTGAAGACGAATTAGAAATAGTGATCTGCCAGCTTTACTGCCTTTTTGCATTTTCTTCAAGGTACTTAACATGTGCAACATAAGTGATGTTGTGTAAAATAAATATTAATAGGCAGGGTTTAACGATGCGTTATTGTTTATGTGGAATTTTACTCAGTGTCAGACGATACGGAAGGAAAAAGGAACTGCACCTAATTAAATACCCTAACTTATTAGGTAATACATATAGATAGGATCTGGCGATTGACGGCCTCCGTCGCGCAAGTGGGCAAAGGCCTGAGACGCAGAAGGTTGCGGCTTCGATTCCAGCCGCGAGACAAATGTTTGTATGATCTGTAAATAGGGATTTGTCTCGAGTCTAAGTCCTCTATGTATTAATAATTAATAATTATGTATTAACAAAGAAAATGTTTATTTAACTGTAGTATATAGTGTAGGTCCCATAACACAAGCTCTGCTTGGTTTCGGTCTACATGACTTTGTGTGATATGATAATAGTGTCGAATCTGTTGTTCACTCTTCTAAACTTAACTAAAGACAGCTTTAAAGTAATAGCTATCCTTGTCATTTACACCTAAAAGAAGGGGATAGTATCACTTTTAGGAATGTCAAATTAAGTTTAGTTTAGGAAAATGCACAACAGAATCGACATCAATGTCCAGCATTGCCTGTTTATTTATTATTTACATTATTTATAAAAAAAATGGACAAATATGTATTAATTTTATAGTCTTCACGCCAAAACTACTGAACGGATAAAGCTGAAATTTTGCACCTAATGTAGTTGGACAAGAATTAAGATACTCGTAACTACAAGCTACTTTATATCCGGATAGGTACTACGGTAGCAGAGCCGTGGCCAGCACAGTAGTAAATAATAGAAGATCAGTGTATGTACATGTCTTATAGCTAAAGTAAAGCGTCAGTTTCAGTTACAGCAACACTTCTTTTAAGTTTTATGAATCTCTGAATATTATGTGTGAAGTCAAGAGTATATGATAGCAAAAGCGAAAATTTTCTACCTTACTAGGTACCTACGTGTTTTATTGGTGTTTTCAACACATATAAGTAAGCAGACGGGTAAATATGGTAAACAAATAATAGGTAGGTACTACATTATTGAGATTTCTCCGTGTAGGTGCACAGCGACTTTATCGACTGCACAGCGTGCTTTCTGTTGAAATATTACTTACGTACTTATTTGTATGTAATATTATAAAGAGGTAGGTTAGGTACTAAGTACATGGTGTCGATATTTAAATAGCACGGTAGCTCGATAGGCTTATTGTTCTGTCACACATAAAGCAGTGTTGTGGGCTGTGACTGCGACCTTATTTTTGGTTTTACTTTGTGTTCGATTATACCGGTGACGTCAGTTTATCTTCTGAATCGACTCGCCTTGGTTCAATAATAGTAGTAAAAGGCTGCCGCGGTTTTAACAACCAATGGGAATTACGAATTAGCATGTTAAGTTTTTACACAGATACAAACAGCAATCGACTATTATTTTCTTTAAATGGAAACTTATAATTGGTCATGATTACAAATTGTACGATCCGATTCGGTTTTTTTAATGTTTGAGTGATGTCATAGAGTAGTTACGAGTAGGTCCTTTGTAGTTTTTCCGCCTTCGCTTATGGACAAAGGGCGCTTGTGCACTGCAAGGAATTTAACTGTCCGGCAGTCCGGTCACATATGGCATACCATACATTTATGTACTTGCTTGTGCACTATACCTAATTTTACAGTCCGAGACGACAGCAATGAAAAAACGTACGTAGGCTTGTGCACTGCGTCCGTGAAAATCATGGCCGCGCAGAGCGGGCGGGAAGGGGGCGCGTCTCCAACTGAACTGCGAGTCTGCCACTGACGGTGCACAAAAATTGGAATGCCGGACAGTAAAATTCCTTGTAGTGCACAAGCGCCCTGTGCTAGGACGATTTGGTTAAATCGTCTTAGGCCCTGTGACACGAATGTAACTAAGTCTAAGTACTAGACCTGGCCAGGGTACTGAATGTTAAGCTTATACACAATAAAATATAGGTATTGTAAACTTGTAGGTATACAATTACCAAATTGTTCAATCATCGAAAGCACACCTTAGTAGTTAAAAATAAATCAATAAAACTGTGGGAAAACATGGAAAAGACGAAATACTAGCAATAAAATGCAATGTTTGATTCTTGGTCAAGGTGGTGCATTTCTGCAAGTCTTTCCCATAATGTTTGCACCTATAATATAATAATCCTACTATCCTACTTATTATATTATAAATGCGAAAGTTTGTGAATATGGATGGATGAATATTTGTTACTCTTTCACGCAAAAACTACTGAACGGATTTGGATGAAACTTGAAATATTCATAGTTTATGACTTGGATTAACACATAGTCTATTTTATAACCGGGTACCAGGCGATCGAAGCCGCGGGCGGAAGCTAGTATGCATATATAAAATAAAACATTTATTTTCCCTTACAAAGACCGGGTACAAGCAGGTATATAAAACAAAGGTTACAAAAAATACGTTCTATAACTCTATCATATTTCCAGTATAATGTATTACCTACTAGTAAAACTAAGAACTTTACTGGAGATCAATCGAGAAAATGCGGCCATCCTTTTACCATAGGTATTCTTGAGTAGGCAAAGCGATTAAATTTGTACAGAAGGTGAAATTGCTAAGGACATTTCTAAGTTTTTTTTAATTATAGGTTTCTTCTAGGCAAGCATGCTCCATCGTAGACTGCATCTTCGCTTACTATCAGGCGATTTGTAATCAATATAAACACTGTTTTTTTTAAAGTAATTGTGCTGTATCTAGTTCTTGTATTGTATTGTTCTGTTTCTGCATAGCACAAAAGTCCAGTTATTCCGCCTATTATGTAGAGAACATTTACATATTTAAATTATTTGTGAATGATCGATCTGCCAGATACTGCCTATAAACCTACACAAAACTGCAAAAGTGAGTTCATTGGATAGATTGCAATCACAAGGATTCTTATTTCGTTTCGCCTCCGCTTTTGCGATCACGTCACATAAATCTTGTATCTATTTGCGTATGTTATAAATTCAATGCCTAAGTAGATAAAAATACTTCGATATGCATCGTTATCTATAAAATATCATAGGTAATGTATAGTTTAAGTAGCTTAGGTAGGTACCTATCCTATAATTCTTTCCTACTTTGTATAAGTTAGTGGCCAACTCTGGTGTCGGATTTTTTAGGCCGCTCGAGAGCCTCCGTGGCTCCATGGTTTAGCGACTGAAAGCCGGGACCAACATCTTAACCAAACAGAAATGATTGATACCGATCCTGTTTTAACAAACTGTGACAGTTTGTCAATTGACGTTCATTGAATTTCGACGGATGAAATGTCAAAATTTGTAAAAACGGGATCGGTGTCAATCATTTCTGTTTGCAACAGAGTTAGCTGATCACCCCGCTATTCTAAATGTCACTAAACGATCACTCATCCAATACGTAACCGGGCGGAGTGTTCCTTATTCAAGTCTAAGAACACCTAATTAAGATACGCCACGAGCGCTTCTTATCCGACAATAAGTACATAGGAGTAAGTAAGGACGTACTTACGTAAGTATTTTGCTAGGGACGTTAGATATTAAGTTTACAAAACTGTAATCGAGCATTTATACTCGTACTATTGTTATATGGGTACTAAATATTCATATAATTTGGACAATTCAGGCAGGTATATCGCAACACGAAAGTTGTTAAACAACATTAGATTATGTCAGCTTAGAAGTCCGACTACAGTATTGCCTGCATTTTAACAACATTTTGATGGCAACAACCAAGAACATGGCCACTTGCTAGACAGTTATAATAACAGTTGAGGTCATTTTATGAATATTTCATACATACTCTGTTTACTGAGATAGTGAATGCTCAGTGCGAAGTTTACTTTAAGATTTTAGGCAAATATTTATGATCTACTTTTCTTCGCTGTTTGTAGTGACATTATAAATTACACAATTTACCGCTATAAGGTTATGTTGCCTACTTAGTTTTTTTTCGAAATTACCTACATAAAATACCGGCCAGGTGGGGTGACGATCTGCGAAAGGCTGCTGGTAGAAGCTGGATGCGTCGAGCTCAGGACAGGGCGCAATGGCGCTCATTAGGGGAGGCCTATGTCCAGCAGTGGACTGCGATAGGCTGATGAGGATGATGATGATGACCTACATAAATTGAATTACCAATACTACTCTTAGATATGCAAATAAACATCTTGATCATGAATCTTTGTATAAATAAAACGGTAAAAATAATACCATACATTATCAATCACTCAACATCATCTCCTCAAAACTAAGCAGAACTTGTATTTATGGAAACCACATCACTGATATACTTTTGTAAATACTACCTATATAAATAGAAAACACTTAGAACCTAGACAAATATTCGCGGTTCATATAATTTGTCTCGTGGTGGTAATCGAACCAGCAACCTTCCTCAGGCTGGCCTGCGCCCACTGCGCCTCAGAGGTCGTCAAAAGTTGCGAGACATTGCGGTTTTACTAGAATTTTACATAATGCAAGTCGTAAAATGTCAAATTGCTATCCTTTGGCAAAGGTATGTGTCCTTTGTCTACCGCCAATTTCAAGGTAAGTGGTTATTTTGTCGTTGACAGTGATTTATTGCTATCAATAAATCGATCTTATTGATTCGGATCTGAGCTCTTACGATCCAAATAAGAATAGTCACATTGAACGCCCACTAGATCGACAGTTGTAAATTAGCCGAAAGCTGCCTTGAAATCTTGTCTGATTCATTTCGTAGAAAACTTTCATTCCTAGTATTGGATAAAGAAGTCTCTGGTAAAATTTCGAAATTATTATTATACGATTTTTTTATATGTGTGAGTAGAATTGATTATTATGACGAATATTTATGTAAATCACTATGCAAAATTACATGCATGCTACATAATGAAGAAGACAGTCAATAAAACTTGGAGGAAAATAAATATACTGGCCTCTCACACACGGTTAACTGATCCAAAACTAGACAGAGGCTGTACTATGTGTACCAGACACTGATAAACATACATAGATACTTATAAAACAGACAAACAGAACAAACATCCATGTTTCATCACTTGCTCAGAAGGCAGATTTAATACCAACTGAGCTATGAGGCCAGTTAATAATAAGTATTATTTTATGGTGGAAGGGGTGCATTAAGAAAGGATTTCCTAAAATTCCCTCCCGGGTGTTGAAGCTCCTCGGCGGGTGGACAATATCGCGACGGTTCCACTAGTTAAGCATTAAACTTAAATTGGAACGGTATAAGTAGCCTTTAATTTCTTCGCGATTACTAAACGATATGTCCATGACCGAGAGCGTTAAGGTTGTTAACTTGATGATAATGAACTTTTATAAAAACAGTAGACTACCAAATAATGTTGTGAAATATAACGGTCTGTAATGAATGAATCACGTTCCGCTACCGTCATTGTCCGCGTTTTGTGAGAGTTCTGAAGAGTTCTTGAACTCAAATTTTAGCTATTATCATTACAGCTCATCAAGACGCTATGCCATAAATATCACATATAAGTTTTCCCCCACGGTGATTAATTATCGGGCATTTGTAATTTCCAGGACCACCACTTATTACGTCATCATAATCAATGACCCTCATAGGGTGAATGATCAATAACCTACCTTCCTAGCATAGCCTTAAAAAAACCGTCTCGCAAAAACTCGAAGATGACTCGACCGATTGTATATAATTTTTCGTCTCTAAAATTGGGGTGGTTAAGGATAAAATAAAATAAGGAAAACCCAAAGGAAAGGAAAGGCCGAAATATCTCAAATATCAAAATGCCACTTTTTACGAAATACTCAATCTAGGGTAGTAGGTACGAACAAAGTTCATCAGGTCAGTCATCTGATAGTTAAAAATATTTAGCAGAAAAGACCAATGGCAAAAATAAATAACTTAATTCGGGTACAAAAAAATAGAACAAACCTAACAGTATGTGTTTTGCCGAAAACAGTATGTGTTTTGCCGAAAAACGACCATTAAAAATCGTAGTAAACTTTATATTAAATTAACTATATTTTAAACCCGCATTAAATCTATGTTAAAGTTTCATAGGCATCCATAATAAAATAAAAAGTAAAAACAAATCTTGTTATTCCCAGGTGGTAGAAGGAGGTGTTACCCGACGAATAGCACGAGCGATGGAAGTGCTGCACGCGAGCGCGCCAGGGGCTCGTGTGAAAGTGATGCGAGCTGCCTATCACACCACTGCCGGCCCGGGGGTCCCGGCTTCCTCCTACATGGTCCACGCATCAAGAAGGGTGAGATATGACCTATTAGCCACATCACTGTACTATAGATACTATACTTTACTAGCTAGTGTTTAAAAAACTGAATAGACTAACACATTTCGTCTGTAGAACAAAAGCCTATGTAAGGAAAAATGAGAAACAAGTTATGCCGACCCAGAAAAATTTAGGATAAGAGCTGGGAGATGGTGGTAATGGTCGCATACTCTCAGTCTCATTTAAAGTATAAGGTTCCTACTGATTAAATTAATTTTGACTTTGACTTTGACAGCCTAGTTAGTTAGATACTTTTAGTTTTCAACTGTGTTTAGAGTGTAGACTTATTTTATTCACTGTTGCATTTTACTCTCCAATATATTAACCTGTTTTATTTCATTGCAGGTTTATTCATCAGGTTTCAATTCCGGTTTCCTAGAGCCTCCGTCTGTGCCAACAGAACCCTTAGAGATATCTTCAACACCACTAGCTCTGTTACAAGACTCACAAGCTGATACAGAAAATTATAAAGTCACCGAACCAGATGACTTTGAAATTTCAGAGCCTTCGAAATGGAGAAGTTCAACAGGGGGGTCAATCAGAATGCCTAGTGAAGAGTCTTCCTCGACAGATAATGCGAGCATTATTGATGTTTCGAAAAATCACAAAAGCGAGTTTAGAAAATATTCCTGCGATTCAGAAAACAGTGACATTCCACTAAGTGGAAGAAGCAGTCGGTTATCGCCACTTTTAGATACCCCTGCACTCAGTACTCTAAAATTCAAATCACTTCTAAACGGCAACAGCGATTGGAATAATAGAAGAAAGAGTTACAGCTTCGAAGACACTTCTCCACTGTCAGAGACAGTACTACATAGCAACGAGACTTTAGCGATGGAATCATCCACGGATAGCGGTATTTGTAAGTCAACAGAGCTTGTTAATGATCAAGCTGACGAAACGCACCATAGGTATTTCGGGTGCAATGAAAGTAGTGACTACGCGCGAGACAATACATTTGAAAATTGGCTTTCCAAAAACAAACAGAATAATAATTACAAGAAAGGCACGAAATTCAAGGGCTACAACGATCATGAAACCGTAAATGAAAAACCGAAAGACAACATAATATTACAACCGACAGGAAAAGTCTCTATAACATTACCAGTAACTCTCGAAACACAACAAGAATACGAATCCAGAAAACAATATGAAGAGCACCAACGTAAAATAAAAAGAGTAGAATTCTGTAAAACGGAACTACATTTTGCCGCTGAAACTGGCAAAGTGAATATTATTGCGACGGATGAAAAACCTCCGCCATCAACCGATTTCAGAAAGAGAAGAAGTGCCTTTGTTCCAATGCGCGATATGCCTGAAAAACCGATAATGCTTTTCGGTGAAAAAATTAACGATTTCTCGAACGAAAGTAATTCACTGAGTTACACAATCAGTGAGTTAAACGAATCCGATGAGAATACGGCAGCTACAAAAAGTATTCTCAAGAATAAAATTCCGAAGCCCAAACCATATCTCTTGGGGGAGAACATGGCATTTGGAGCTCACAATGAACCAAAAAATGATGATGCAAATAATACGTCCTATGTTTCGACAGCCGTGTCACTTATAAACAAGCAACTACAGGCCGAGAAAATAAGTGATAGCGAAACATCGACTAGCTTTTCGCGTCAACAAACTGTTTCGACGAAAACTAACGCATTTCGGACTACAAATCAAGGTACTTTTGCGAAATATGTTAGTGTGTAATAAAAAGTAGGTACATAGTACTAGCTTCAAGTTAAAGAAAACATTATCTTTGGATTTTTTTTTTGTTACAGGTCCACCGGAAAATGTTACATCAAAAAGAGACAGTTACGACTTTTCAGTCGGAAAAACGCAAAAAGTCGTCAGAATACATGAAGAAACAAATAAATTCAATTCAGCGAAGAGAACCCCTGCTATAAAAAGATCGCCAACACCAGCAAGGCTTAAAACGAGGGAGCTCAGAGAAAGCGATCTCACCTATTTTGGCGTTGATAATTCCTCAAAAAATGTGGGTGAACCCAAACAAGCTCACATCAAATCACGAGAAAATCAAGATTACTCGCTTGATGACTTGCTTCAATCAGTTAAATTAATTCAGCAAGTTTCAAACAGCGTGTGCAATAGCGAGTCGGAAGAAGCGCCGGAATATCAAAACATACCGATAAATTCAAATTATGTACCTAAACCAACCCCACGAATAAGATCAAAGCACGACGATAAACCAAATTACATTGAAGAAATTGTCCTCAAACCAATAATCGAACAAGATACTGTTTCTCAAGACGATATTATAAGTTACCGGCGATCTAAATCAAGAAAGCAAGAAGAAACGAGTTCGATGAAAAATCGAAGTCGCTCGGAACCACGAAAATCACATAAATTCAATTCTAATGAAAAAACCCAAAGACAACCCGATCAATCAAGGTATGTTTGTGGTATGTTGTAGAACGATTAATATTATAAAAGGTATTAATATTAGGTAATATAATATACCAATTACTTAATGATTAGTATTAAACATTTATTATGTTCGTTTCAGAATCTCGAGGGAGCATTCATCAACGGAACATGAACACCTAGTTCCCGCAAAAGCACAGACTTACAGAACCAGAGCTGGAAATAGTCCAATTTATGTTAATCTTAAAATAGAACAGACTAGAAAGGGCACTATTCCTAAATCTGATGATAAGCCTCGTTATAATAATAACCAGAGAGTTCCTAGAAGTAATGATTCAAGCATGGGCAAAATGCATCGTAAATTAGATGCCACTAAGCCTAATAGCAGCCAAGATACCGACGGTAAAATATTACTGAAAAATGGTCAAATGCAAGATGATAAGACTAAAGTAACGTTAGAAGGGACGAATCAAAATCATAAACAGAATACCGCTATGAGACAATCAGAAAAATGTGATAAATCCCTCCTTTCAAAGCCAAATTTACAAATGAAACTGTCGAATGAGAACTCAATTGATACCAGTACTACGAACAAATCCTCAGAAAGTAACTCGTTCAATCGAACAAGTTCCATCGCAGACAAGAAAGAACATAAAAGCAGGTCATTGCACAGACACTTAAAAGCAGCTCCTGACGAACTAACACTGAATCGTGTCACTACTTCACAAAGTACAAAAGAGTCGACCGATAATACTTCCAGAAGTGAAGTAAAGGATCATAAACGGCAGTCATCAAAAGACAAATCGAGCACCAGAAACGATATTACAACGATAGTACCAAAAGTTGGTAAAAATTCGAGTGCAAATAAATCTTACCAGGATTCAACAAGACACGGAAGTAGGTCGAGTCGACGTGAATACGTCATTAACTACGACGACAAAAACGGTACAGTGTCATCAGTATGCAAGATAAGATCTGGATCCGGCTCCCCTAGGAGAAAAAAGACTTCAAAAGAAGTAGTGAAAGAGAAATACAAAGAACACTTGAAACACAAGTCTTCAGATAAAGCTGCTCTGCGTAAGTAGTGTGCATGCTCTAATACATTCTAACAAAACCACATCAACACATCTATAAAAATGAAAATCTTTCAGCGCAGATTGATCATCAAAGGAATTCAAACACTATGAATGAAAATAGAAAACTGAAGAAATTACACAATCCGAGATCTTGCCAAGTATTATGATTACATACTAGTCCCAAGAGACTTTGGATAAATTCTTAGTGCAATGCATGAAGCATTACAGAATAACGTTAATGATGATCTCACATTAAGAAATAAGAAATATTAATAAATAACAGCTTAATTTAAACAATGTTTTATTTTTACCTTATACAGTGACAAGTGGGTCCCTATCTTCCTTGCTTACAATAACATCAACTTTATCTTCTAGTCTTCTTATAAGATCAGGTGTGAATTGTTTTAAAAACCCTCTTTCTGAGTCTGAATGGTTAGTGAGAATGACACTTATCCCTTTTTGGGCCGCATCCAGGATATCATGGTGAAGCATTTCTCCTGCAAAGATAAAATTCCCTTATTATTATCATCATCATCAGTCTATAGCAGTCCACTGAACCCACCCCTAATGAGCGCCAGTGGCCTGAGCTCGACGCAACCAGCTTCTACCAGCAGCCTTTCGCAGATCGTCACCCCACCTGGCCGGAGAGCGTCCTACACTAAGTTTGTCGAGCTGAGCTGCGGTCTCCACGCAAGAACACGTTTACCCTAACGGTCATCGGTTTTACGGTACGGTAGATATGGCCAGCCCACTGCCACTTCAACTTGCTGATTCTTTGAGCTTTGTCGACAACTTTAGTTCTTCGGATAGTCTATCCGTCAGAGAAACTCCGTGCATAGCTCATTTCATAGCTCGCTGGACGACTTTTAACTGGTAGACTAAGCTAATTCCAGTACAAAGTGTAAAATTGGAGGTAAATATACTGGAAGGTGGTATTCAAATACAGTTATTTTCTCTTTCGACTTACCGGTCAAATAGAGATCAGCTTTTACACCCTTTAATACGGAAGCTCCTGATCCAGCACATAATGCAACAGTCTTCACTAAGTTATCCATACATTTTCCTCTCCCCAAAGCTAGCCTTACATGCTGTAGTCCTGTTAGCTTCTTCACTCTATCTACAGCATCTGCTATAGTTAGACTTGTAATATTCTTAGCGGAATCCGGCTGGATAGTGAGGATTCTGAAATTATCACGAATTACTTTCATCAATAAATAATGTTGGACATTATCACACAAAATCATCTAGCAGAGCTGGTATTATGGGAACCACATGACTGATACACAAATTATATATATTTTTTTAAATACATACCCATTATAGATAGAAAGCAACCAGACCGGAGGCAAACATTTACAAATCATACAAACATTTGTCTCGCGGCGGGATTAGTACCCGCAACCTTCTGTGTCTCAGGCGAGCCTGCGCCTACTGCGCCACAGAAGTTGTCAATGGAATTGATCAACGAGACGTGACGTCATGAAAGACATGAACATTTTTATAATTTATTCACACCATATTATCACAACATAAGGAAATGTAAAGTAGTCGATTTAAAAGAACACTTTTTCCATAGCAATTAGTAATTATTATTAAAGTAATTATTTAGTTTTAGCGAGGTTGACACCATACATACATACGGCAACAGACCGGCGGAGGCACCGCTTTGCCGTCAACTAAGCCTGAATAACTTCAAGGAAGGTGTTAATGAAGCTATAAAAAGATGATGTACCTGCCAGCGCCAAAGTTAGGGTTATCGCCAGGTGTGATGGGCTGCACCTTATCACATGGGAAGATAGACGCGAGCCAGTCATTAACTCCCCCTTGCACGCAGTCCCAGCTCGTGTGAGGCGAATACAGGGATATGCGATTCTCCAGCAGAAATGCAACGATACGCTCCTTCCAGGCACTGAAACATATTTTTGCTGATATAAACCAGTATGGTTACGGGTACGCTTATATTATCGGAGCCACATGACTGAAATACTACCTACCTACTCATTTATGCACTTTTTTTTTGTAAATACATAGATATTTTACAATGAGAACATCCGAGACAAATGTCTGCCGAAGAACCGATAACCGTTGGGTTAAACGAGTTCTTGAGTGAAGACCGCGGCTCGGCAAACGTAGTGTAGGACGCCCTCCGGCCAGGTGGGGCGACGATCTGCGAAAGGCTACTGGTAGAAGCTGGATGCGTCGAGCTCAGGACAGGGCGCAATGGCGCTCATCAGGGGAGGCCTATGTCCAGCCGTGGACTGCTATAGGCTGCTGCTGATGATGATGATGATGAGACAAATGTCTTAACTCACCTTTGCACAACTGATTTCATGGGGGCGAAGATAGGGGGATGATATGAAATAATCATTTCACAGTTATTGCTGTTAGCTTCTACAGCAACATCTTCTGTTAGGTCATTTGTAAGTAGAATCTTCGTTATCTTCCTGAAAGTAAATTAATGTTTTTATTTGTAAAATTTAAGTCACATTTATTAGAACAACAGAAGACAGGGTTGCCTGGAGTGTGTAGCTATGGTGTGGCTATGGTGTGGTGGTGGCTATATCCCCACCATTCTCCTGCATATTATTATTACCCATTTATTATTTTGTTATTTTTTATTATTTCAATTTCCTTATTTGTATTATAAGCAGTTTAATTTATTGTACCATTTCTTATGTAATTTATGCTCCTTCATATAATGGGTTACCTTGTGATAACCAGACTCTTATGAGACTGGGGGAATCAGGGTAACCCATACACACACATTCACTCACATCTATACACATAAAAATTATAGTTTAGGTATAAAAGTAGGTCTAAGTATTTAAGTATTTATATGTATTATAGTGGATATATATTTTCAACTAATTACGTTTATGTAGTTTATTACAGAGTGAATCTATGGGTATATATCTGACACACAATTATATTAGTTTTCCTTTGTCATTATTTATTATACTATTGGTCTCACAAGGTCTATTGACTGTAGGAAGGTTTCGGCAGAATACCAGCGCCTAGCTACTTCTCCGTGGCAAGGCATTAATGCTGAGTCGAGGCCTTTTTGCTGCTGTGGCACACAACTACATGCCAGGACGACTGCTTATTTAACTACTATTAGTATAGCTATTACTATAGCTATTTAACTACTTTCTTAATTCTGTTGTTGTATGTACTGTGTGCCAAGTGGTAAATAAATGTTTGTCTATTGTCTAAAATCAATAAAGGTAGTACTTAACAGTTCATTTAAAAAATTGCAGTCAACGCATGCAGTGACGCGTGACGCTTTGCGACATGCTGGGCTGTAGCTAGAGTCGAATTTGAGGTAGGGCAGCATTGGTTTCAGGTAGGGTGGAAGTAAAAAGTAGCACAGAATAATAAAATAATAGTAAGCGTCGAGCCGAGGACCGGGCGTAATGACGCTCACTAGGGGAGGGCTATGTCAGCACCAGCAGTGGACAGCAGCTAATGGACTGATAGTGATAAATGCCATCTCAGGAATATAAATCCCATTTTGAAAAAGTATTTATATGGCACGGATGTAGAGCTCGCGCCTATAAATCCGTGAGCTAGTACAATGTAAGAGCTAAAACAGTAGGGATACTGCATAGAACAAGTAGACCAAACAGTCCAAACAAAATATAAAAAATATGTTCTGCGCATTCAAGGTCAAATGTATAAATCCGTCCCATTAGCTGTATTTGATTTTGGCAAACGAACCTTGGAGTGTATGGTTGTACTAAGAGACCAGTGTTATCCCAAGACTCTGCAAGTGATTTTGGTGCAAAGTTTTCCAGTGCATCCAGCACTTTCTCTAATGGCACACCTTTTTCACCAGTAGACATTTTCAATGTGGTTGTTGAATATCTCGCAATACTTGCTTGTTTGTTTATTAGTCGTCCCAATTTAAAAATCATTACATGTGAACTGAAAAAGATAAAATATATATAATATCAAACTTACTACTAATTATTTGAATCAGGCGTGCGTGACTTTGCGGGAATTCATCACAAGATATATAAAAGATAAAATATTTAGTATAAATTCCGCTAGCTCTCTCTACAGAGTTTCTTAAAAAAATTAATAGAAATTCGACAATGTTTCGCCTTACCCATAAGGCATCGTCAGGAAACGATAGACTCACTGTCCGCCTTCGGCACTCCGCAGAACTCCGCAGACGTGTTGCTTCGTCGAGCGCCAAACAGAAAGTTGACTTTCTGCGGAGTGCCGTAGGCGGACAGCTAGTCTATCGTTTCCTGATGATGCCTTATGGGGAAGGAAAAACATAGTCGAATTTCTGTTGAGTTTTTTTATGAAACTTGTCAGAGAGAGTTGGAGGAATTAGTGCAAAATATTTTATCTTTTAAATATCTTAAACTACTTACATTTTTTCTTAGCTTTATAATTTATTGTCTTACCTGTATTTTATAAAGTTAAAACTATAGGATATGTGCCTATTCACAGAATATGCGTTGGAACATTATTATAGTTATTTATTCTAGGTGCTATGCTTAATCTAAAGGAAAGAAAGTACCTACTATTATGTGTCACTGGGTAGAATCAACATTCAGTAAAATAGCCAAAGGATAAAACAAAAATCCCATATATAGAAATATATCATAACACTAAATAGCATCTAGTAACAAAAAAACAAATTGAATATCATTGATTTAACATTGATCATTGTTGCTATTGATCATACTGCTTAATTAACATTTTGTTCATAAAGTAACAATTTTATTCTGTAAACTTCCATAATCTTATTTCCCCATCATCACTACATGACAGTAATTCTTGCGATCCAGACGGATTCCATTTGACGCAGTTGACATCCTGTGTGTGTGCATTTAATTTTGTACAAATTAGGTCAAATGTTGGTGCATTTGGGTCAGAATCTTCAGCCTCTTTGAATATCCGTATAATGTCATCCCCGCATGCAGTAGCTATCAGACCAGTCTTGTGGCACCATGCTACATCATAGATGCACCGAGTATGGTACCCTGATAGTGTACAAACACATTTCCATACTGATTCATTGTCAGTTACTATAACTCCTTCCTGGTTGTTCGGCTTATATTCTTTCCAGATCTTTACTGTTTTATCATCACTGGTTGTTGCCAGTCGTTCTCCAGTTTTATCGAAGGCTAGACTCCAAACAGTAGACTCGTGGGATTGGAGAGTGGCAACACAAGTCCAGTCGTTGTCAGCTGGGTCTTCCTTGTACATTTTAACAGTGTTGTCATAGGATGCTGAGGCCAGGATGTCTAGTTCAGGGTGCCAAGCCACCTACAAACAGAATAATTTATCATTTATCTGCTATGTTTGCGTTTACAAATAGGTGTACAATAAAACATACTTTCTTGACATCTTGGTTGTGTGCATTCAATACAGCTTCACATTCGTATTCATCATCTCCAGCTACTTCCCACACCCAAACAGACTTATCTCGGCCGCAGGTAGCTAGCAGTTGTCCCGAGGGTGACCATGCGACACTTTTGACTTCATTCTCATGTCCTTCTAGTGTTGCATTGCATTCAAACTGACCTATTGAAAGTTTTATTATACAGGTTGTTTATTGCATCATTAAATAAAAGATCGATGAAAATACTGACCACTTTTCTTATCCCATATAGCAGTGGTCGCATCGAAGCTGGCTGAAGCTAGGAAATTGCCACACGGAGACCATGCTACTTCTCGGATGGTTCTCTGATGACCATCCACAAGTACCGTCTTTATTGTCCAGTCCTGGCCTTCTTTACTCCATAGTTTTATGGTTTTATCTTCACCACAAGATGCAAATACTGTTCCTTGGGGATGCCAGGACACATTCCACACTATACCTTTGTGCCCAGTTAGGGTTTGTGATAGTTCTAATTTTGCCATGAATCCTTTTGATACTTCGATGATCTGGTATGAATCTAGAGGTAAAAATAACTTGGAGTGGAGAAACCTTAAAAGTCAGGTGGTGGTGAAGTTAAAGAACAGTAAAAGTTACTGTTAAAAGGGGTCTTAAAAGTTTGTTTTGTAAGAACCATTGTGCTGTTGAATATATTTATCTTTTGTACTAGTTTATTCTTCTGAATGTAACCACTTAACCTAACTAAAGGTACCTCTATTGTTTATTTTTCTGTGCGAAAAACTAACCTGGCCAAAATGGTTGAATGAATTTCACAAATAGCTGGCTGCAGAAAATACAGAACGTGCCGTGAACTATCTCAATCACAGAACCTAGGAGTAATACTATTCCGTGCACAGAACAGCGTAGCGTTTAATTTCTCTAAGCACAGCAGACAGCAGCACAGAAGGGTCCTGATATTGCACGTCCTGATTATGCACAGCCTGATCATCCATGTACAAACAAAGCAAAGCAAAATGTCCACCAAAAACTGGCTGTGAAAAATCAACACGTGACGATTATGCACGGACTGATTAATCACAGCCTGATTATTGATGCACATGCCTTCTGATTGGTCGATTTTTTTAGCAGCCATCACTCGTTTGAACGCCACAAGTAAAAACGTCTATAGACGTTAAAATCACTAATTAATCAACGACAATTGAATAACCACAGACTATAATTTGAAGGGTTGGTAAGGGCGTGTACAAACGGAAAACAAACAACAAAACACCTTAAAAAACCTGTGTTTGTAAACATGCTGGGAGTAAATACGTTCCCTCTAGAAGTTCATTCATTCTTTCCAGGATAACAGAGTAGAGGAAGGGTACATACTTCGACTTATTTTGCTCGAAGGGTACATACATATCACGTATAAAAAAAAATGTTATTTTGAAAAAGTTTAGAAACTTACCTATCTATAAATTTTCAGAAGAAAGCAAATTATTAAATTTATATTATATACAGCGACTAGTTTCAAAGAATATGGTATAAATACGTATATTAAACATTGGTACCATAGATCTTTAAAATATATTAAAGATCTATGATTGGTACATAATATTAATAATAATAAGGTACCTACGAGCTAATCTATCTCACTTACCTTAATGGGTAGATTTTTAAACTTGGTGGCAATAGGGACCTTCATCATCATCATCATCATCATCAGCCTATAGCAGTCCACTGCTGGACATAGGCCTCCCCTAATGAGCGCCATTGCGCCCTGTCCTGAGCTCGACGCATCCAGCTTCTACCAGCAGCCTTTCGCAGATCGTCACTCCACCTGGCCGGAGGGCGTCCTACACTACGTTTGCCGAGCCGCGGTCTCCACTCAAGAACTCGTCGGGACCTTAATCGGTTATCGGTTCTTCGGCAGATATGGCCAGCCCACTGCCACTTCAGCTTGCTAATTCTCTGAGCTATGTCAACAACTTTAGTTCTATGTCGGATAGTCTCGTTGCGGATTCTATCCTTCAGAGAAACTCCAAGCATGGCCCGTTCCATAGCTCGCTGAGCGACTTTAAACTGGTGAACTAGCCGTACTGTGAGAGTCCACGTTTCGGCTCCGTATGTCATGACGGGTAGGACGCACTGATTGAAAACTTTCGTTTTCAAACATTGCGGTATGGGTGACGAGAAGACTCGACGTAGGGAGGGACCTTAATATGCTGGAACGTGAAATAGATTTTCTATTAAGGCAGGATACAGAAAAGGTTGGCAAAATTAGGGAAGTCAAGCACCCCAAAACAAAATCCTGAAAATTGGTGAAGTTACAAAATACTTACTATTCCATGAATTACAGTTTAATTTCGATCGAAAAAATTAGGTTTCTTTTTGACGCAATCACTTTAGCATTGGTACTGGTAGTGCCATACATCAGACAGCATTGCCCTTTCATCTAGCATATTTATATTCGCTTCGCTCGTCGGAATTTGTTTTTGCTATTGCCTAATTCATATTACTGTAACATTTTTTTTTTTTGCTAAGAATTTATTATCTGGAATATAGGTCAAAAACATTACCAAACACCAAAATTGCCCCCCCTTAAACGAAATCCTGTATCCGCGCCTGAATTCGCAACTGCATAATCAAATCATTCATGGTTACCTACCTATAATTCGTCTACAACCAATAAGCTGGTTATAGGTACTGGGTATATAGATAACTTCTACTTATGACTACTAATGTAATAATAATACCAATCTACTTGAGTAATTCAGTTGGTCAACCAAACCCCATCTAAAACCTACTTAGCTTTTCTTTGTCGAAGCTGACTACATAGTTTAAGTACGTACTATTGGTCTACCTAAAAAAAATAAGCCTATTATCCAGGCCAAGGAGTTTTTATTTGACGCTTTGAACCAAAATCTGTGCCTAGTGTATTTTATGTATTTTTGGGATTAACTGTCGACTCAAAACTTAACCACACATTACAACCCTTTCTAACAAACTTACTTAGGTCTGCAGCATACGCTATCCACAAAGTAAGTCAACTAAAAGCGCCTACACACGACCTTAAAATCAGAGACAATATCGGGAGAGTGGTGGGGAGCGCCCTAGATCGCTCCATTGATCGCCTCGTGAGTAGGCAAATCGTGATAAGTATTATTATTATTACCCCTAACTCAGAAATTGGTTCGGGCGAGCTCACGATTTAGGGCCGATTATCGTCTAATGAGCGTTGTCCGTGCGTGTGTAGTGAAATCGGAACCGATTTCACCGCAGTGTGCGTGCGACTGTAGTGGCGACTGGACGTGTTTTTATAAATCAATTTTTATTTCTTGCGGCGATATGGTAAAGGAGAAGTAGCAAGAGGCCTGAACGAAAATAATTGATATCTACAAGGAATCGTAGTACATATGGGACCAAAAACATAAAGAGTATTTATATTATATAAAACCTCCAATATCCATCCTTTGAAAGTTTTTAAATCAGCTGGTTGTAAATGTCTCATCACGTTGATGTGACACATGTGACTCAATTCATGGTGTTTCATCAACCACCTCTTATCCCAGGCCTTTCTCTTTTGTTTTGGTCGCACCGTAGCAACAGCCAGAGCGATGCCTATTTTTTGATTTTTTGAAAGTGTAGACGGCATCTTGGATCGACGAGCGCTTTGCTTCAGGGTAGGTTACGTACTAACTGGCAGGGACGTGTGTAGAGTAGTAGCCGATTTCATCCCCACTACCCATAGATCTTTTATACTACAGTTAGATTGGCAATACTGAACTAGGTGCGAGACCAAAACAATAGTACACGAGTATGTGTGTAATGTGCATGTGTGCAACAAAAATAGTGATGTGCTATGCACTGCCTACCTCAACTTCGATTATCGATAGGTACCTAGAGATTGCAACGTCTTCGTTTCTGTTTATTTGATGCAATGTACTCGTAAAGTTAATATCATGTTGAGGGAACAAAAATAAAACTAAATACGTTGCATGTGCAAAACTGTTTTTTTTTTATTTTCCTTCAGATAACTAATTTGTTGTAAAAATGTCGTAAACTTTCTTTAGAAACATTTTGAAATTTTGCTTCATACTTATATCAAGTATGTTAAAAAAGTTTTTACAGGACACAGGACATTTATTTACTAACTTTCAGAACATATTTTCTTTTACATTTTTTCCTTTTAAATGTGCTCGAAAAACTCGTTCAGACCGAATACCGATCTTATAACCTCTTTTGAAGGACAAATAAAGCCACCTATGTCCTATAAAAATGTAAAGTTAGGGCAAATGTCTTCAGTTGCGTATCATACTCTTGTTTAAGATTTTTATTTTATTTTTTGTCTTCTACTCTTTCAATGAGGTGCTGTAATAAATCGTCAGAACAAGATCCCATTACGGCACTAACGTTATTTTGAAGCGACGGAAAACTTTCTAGATTTTTTATCACTTGTGACAACTTTACCACTTTTTGGTCCGCTCATTTTTTTGTACTCTGACATTTTTTAATTTTTTTTTGTTTCATATTTATGCGTCTCTTATGGATGTCAATAGTTTTCTTCATTTTTTTCTTTCTCGGTGAATTTTCCAGAAGAGAAACGTTGCTGTAGAGCTTTTGGGTACCGGCGATGTATCTCTGTAGACATATGACGATACTTTGCGTTTTGACTTTAATACCACCTGCAAACGAATTTACCTATTGTAAAAATGTATGTTACGTAGTAAAAGATGCCCTCCAGCCAGGTGCAGTGACGATTTGCGAAAAGCTGCTGGTAGAAGCTGGATTCGTCGAGCATAGGACAGGACGCAATGGCATAATGGGAGGCCTATAACCAGCAATGGACTGCTATAGGCCAATGATGATGATGATGATGATGAAAAATGTATGTACCTCTCTATGTATATAATGAATATTCATTCCAACAGTGAAATTAATAGAAATAGCAACAAATTCAGTAAATTTACGAGTAAGTAGTAAACATACTTTAGAACGTATAGGATAACTTACTGGCCTGAATAATTTGGGTACTGATCCTGAACGAAACTTCACTCTTTGTGCTCCACGTTGACATTTTTGTTCGAAGTGCTTGCTGCATATAGTAGAATATTTTTTTTGGTGCCCATTCCTTTTTTTTATATTATTATTAGCCATTATTGTCGTATTTCAATATTTTTTGGAAATCTGAAAAATTATAATTGTATATTTATAAATTGCTTACGGAATCCTAAAATATGAAATAAAAATTACCTCTATGGCTGCATGCGAAGCATTACTTTTGTCAGTAAGAGACATCGACAAGATGCTAGGCATCGAAATAATCGACTATCGATACCATCGATAGTATCAATCACTATTTCTACAAAAGTGAGGTTAAAAATAGTAGGAATTCAAGTACCTATTTGATAAGATTCTGAATAGAATTCCTATACATTTAGAGCATAGATGTGATAAAATGCAATAATTTTCCCTATCCTTTTCTGTAATAAACTATGGTAGCAATGCTAAAATATTGGAAATATACAGCTAAACATTCCAATGGTACTTACGTGTGAAACGTATAATTCTGTGGGTTTTCTTTCTTAGATGAGGTACATTCAAGTACCGCACAAGTCACCATTATTCACGAACAATAAATTACACGGTAAAATACGGAGACTTCGTAAAATATTCAGGATTTCTATCTTTCACGAATGACGCCAGGCCGATACAGGCCGATAGAGTGTACATGAATGGTCTCGCCTATCTATCTCGCTCTAACACACGCGTATAATAAGTTCCCTCCCTTTTGCATTGCCAATCTAACGGTAGTATATAAAAGATCTATGCCACTACCACTCTCCCGATATTGCCTCTGATTTTAGGGTCGTGTGTAGGCGCTTTAACAAATACCGCCACAGCTCGCCTCGTAGCTACATTCATACCGTCATGTCTTATGGCAAACTCCTCTGGGGAAGAGCTGCAGGGGCAGAATCAATATTTGTACTTCAAAACAGACCTGTCAGGGCTATCTACAAGCTTGGCTTACGAGTTTGTAAAAAAAAAAAAACTTTTTAAAACAATTAAAATATTGACAATGCCTTCTGTAAACATTTACACGTAATGTCTGCTAGTGAAAAATTTGGACAAATGAAAAGGCTTGGAGATAGGCATATATGTACAATACAAGAAATAGAAATAAATTGCGTGTACAAAAACTAGATTAGCTAGAGTAAATAGGTCATTCGACAACAAATTACCAGATGAAATAGGGTATTACACTCATTTTTCAAATAGGATTTTCTATGAATCCTAGTGTTATTACACAAAATAAAATGAAAATTTACAAAAGTTGGAAAAAGCAAAAGGGTTAGTGAAACAAAAGGAAGAAATATTTATACTTTTATACTCTTTGAATGCAAAAAAACCAAGCACAGTCGAATTTGAAACAGCGACACACCTGTGTCCATTGATATATATTGTTACTATCGCCTGTGTCACCTAATCTTGGGCTGTTTATGTTACCGATATGATTGATGATGATGAATAAAATAATAAGTATATGTTATTTCTCCTGGCAACATTTTTAAACGAAATCCGATTTATTTTCTGTGACATCGGTCGATCAAACTCAAAACTCTCTTCTCTTTGGATCAAACCAGCGTTGCCAGAAGGCTACATTTCTTACATTTTTCGTATCTTTTGACTTTTTGGGGTGGTAGGTGTGGGCAGATACTGGTTCAGATAGGATGAAAAAGTAGAAACACGTAGATAGATAGTCCAGTTCGCATTTAATGTCCAGAGCCACAACACAGGTTACTGAATTGAAGGAATTGAACACACATACAGAATTGAAGAAGCGTAAAGTAGGTACAATAGAATTAAGATAACAGATGAGATAACAATGGCACAGATCGAAGGTGCGCGCGGTAGGTTCCATTCGACTGAGGCAGCGATTCCGCGCTCGTAAGGGGCGTGGGGTCGCTGTCAGCTGTCAGCGGGGTCAGCTGTTAGAAATATTGAAGTAAACCTCTTGAAGTAAGAAGTATGAACATAGAACGCTAGTATGAACTATAAGCAAGTATGAACGGAAGGTATGAACAAGTAATGAGGTATGAACTATGAATGTATGTGAATATTAATGTCAATAGATATTAGATAGGTTAAAATTAAAATCGTAGCCTTGAATCAATTGACGGCCGCCTGGCCTGGTGGTTCACTGAGTGCCGTAAATAGGGCAGGGTTGTGGCACAGGGCGCAGAAATGACCAGAGCAGGACCAAGTTTTGGGTCTTGCATGGTTAGTAGGTACATATTAATAATACGGTTAATATTTAAATATAAATCGTAGTTTTCTTTTTTATATTTTGTATTCACCTATGCAAGAAAAATTTCGAGGCTCGCTCCGCTCACCAATTCGGTTGTGAAATGACGAATTAAAATACAATCGCGTTTTTATTTTGTTACAAAAAAAAAACGCGGCAAACTCCTCTCACCGATTTCCTTTTCTTCATCTACTGTTACAGTTACCTAGGTGTTGAGGAAATTGCAAGCGTTTTCTTTATTATGTTTCTTTTGTAAACCTATACTTAAAATGTGCGTGGCTCGCTACGCTCGCCGATTTAATTTACGGTTCAGAAGCAGCTACTTTTGTTTCCTAGGGGTATTAAGATTGATGCGTAGTCAGCTACGCACTGTAAAGTAAAGTTATTTATGATACTAATTGCTCTTACTCTCCGACTCCATTAGGTGTTCGGTTCAGCTTACGACAATCGGCCATGGCATCTCAGGAACCAAAGCCTAATAGCAAGGTGACGGATTCGTACCATTCGTTCCATTTTTGACTGTAGATTAAATGTCAAAATATGAAAATAAAACTTCCGATGTGTCATAGTTAGATTTTTTTTGGGGCCCCCCAGATCCTCGGAAAATGACCGAATAGATACGCTAATGCCTACCGACCCTAAAAACACGTAATTAGATAAGATAAAACTGCAGATTTCACACTCCGTGGAACTATCAAAGGCATTGAGAATGTAATTTAGAAATTAAGCACACATTAAAATTTCATTTTTAATTTTCGTACTGACGACAAAGTGAACGGAGCGCAGACTGGCCTCGTGCCTAAAGACCCTTTTATTGCCTACAGTTTTCGTCCGCCCACCACCCAAGATGATTTTTTGTTCCTTGAATAGCGAGCACAAAATAGTTATTGGGAAATTCTCGATTAATGTCAACGAAAAAATTTTGAAATTTTGATAAATATTGCTAATTTCTGTGAAGCTATCGGCAAATATCACAGTCTCAGGCATTATGCTCGTTCAGGAAAACAGACATTAGTGTCGATTTTGTTGTTCACTTTTCTAAACTTAACTAAATTTGGCAGCTATAAAGTTATAGCTATCCTTATCATTTACACCTATAAGAAAGGGATATATCACTTTTAGCAATGTCAATTTAGTTTAGTTTAGAAAAATGCACAACAGAATCGACATCAGTGTCATATAAGACGATAATGTAACTTTTGTAGCAAAAATGTAACATTTCAGGAAATGAAACGTAACTTATGACTCAAGGGCCCTGGCAGCACTGAATCAAACATGGCGGAAAAAGTTTTTCGTTGTGTTTAACTAATGAAATGAATTTTAATTGTTTATGTCTGGGCGTTCAGCATTACCAAAGACCCAAACCATTATCTTTAGATTTCCCAAACCTGAAAAAGCAAATTTTCTTCGGTAAGTCGTCATTTATTTATTTTATTCCGCTTGAAATAGTTAAGTGAAGAAACGGAAAATACTTCATCTGCTGAATCAATATGTCCTCGAAACAGTGAAGGAAAACATCGTGAGGAAATCGGCATGCCCAAGAATTTCATTTCTATTCCATTAGAACAGAGATGGGCGTATCTTTGTTAGCTTTCTAAAGTCCTTTCAGACACAAGTTTCCGTCTATTGTTTGTCATCCATCATAGTACTACACTTTACAATGTTATGAAATTATTCTTATTTATGTCAATTTTATCAATAATAGTTCCTTGCGCAGAAGGGTCAAATAAAAATTACATTGGCTGTTTTATTAATTGTGATAATAAATACTTTCCAGATTGTATCTTCAGCAGGATCATCAGCTGTGTGCTGTGCCTTATAAATTAGTAACTGATCAAATAAGAAGTAAATTAGCTTTACCAGACAACGAACAAGAGGTAAAATATGATGTATAAATTAGTTGAAAACTAGTATTTTACTGTATTTATAAACAAACATTTTAGTAGGTAAAAGTTTAACAAACAAACATACATTTCCATTTACTTCCAGATTATGATGATACTAATAATTATATTTTTACTCTCATTGTTTTGAGTTTTACATATGGCATTATCTGTCAAGTACACTTGTGTACACCATTTCCTTTTTTATCATTAACTGTCTTCATACTTTTTTTATTACAGACCAATGCAGAGCTCTTAAACTCTTCTCTGCTACAGCTAAGTGAACACAAGAAAGCTCTGTGGATTGCCTTATCCACATAGCCGGTGTCAATATTCCACTTGGATTTATTATCTGGACCCACCACTCATGAGCCAAGCCACCGAGCGGTAGGACGGTGCTCATCGGTGGCTTGAGTGCAAAAAACATACAACAACAACAACAACATCCTAAATCAGTCCACTGCTGGACATAGGCCTCCCATTATAAGAAGGGGAATATGCCGATAATCCCTGCACTGGGCATGCGGGTTGAGGATCGCAGGGCACAGCTTCTCGCACCATCGATGCTGCTTCCCATTGAGGGTCAAGGGACGTAGCTGTGCCGGTGCGTTATGCCACAGTCAGCCGCTGCCAGATACCCGTTTGTTATCAGGATGCACCATGGGCAGGTGAGATTGGCTTGGGTTCCGTAGAAGGAGGTTGGAACCCCTTACACCCTTACTACAGTGTTCGCTATATCTTGTTAACTATAAGTTTTACAAACGTCATTTTCATACAAAAATATAGGTAACACAGACTTTGTAGTAAGGTGTGCTTTTGGGTTCAAGCCATGTTGCCACTCACACTTTCGCCCCTTTACTGATCAGTAAGGGTGTGTTGATCATGTACAACTTACGATTACCATGAAAATAATTTCATTACCATTATGAAATCCCCAATCTTTATATGATAGAGATTCTATTGTATTATTTATGAGTATTGTTATTGACTAAGACAAAATCATTAATGTAATTCATAATAATATGTTTATTTAACTTTCTGTAGTTTATTTTCTTTCTAGGGACTCATCTTAGATCTTATTCTTCAATATCTGTTGGGCTAGTATAGTTACGCATATATTTTGTATAATTTTTAAAACTTATAAATTCATTCTTCGTTTATACAAATAAATAACTTCTGTTATTTCGATTTCTAGACTTTTTTATGTTGATTTTTTTATATGAATGCAATGTCTAATAATAGGATTTAGGGGTTTAGATTAATCGGTTACATATTTACCTACACCGTGTTATGAAATACATGCATGTAAGTTAAGTACCTTACCTGCTATTTATATCACTACTATAGTAAAAATAAATAAAATATAAGTTAAGAAAATAATTCGTTTGATTTTACAGTTCAAAGGTACCTAATCAGTCCTACCTAATAAACCAATTTAACCCTCAGTAGGTAGGTATAGATAGATGTACCTAGGTAGTAGGCTCAACGCCCACGACCGATTTTTTGTAGGACAGTTAGGGAGGGGAGCACAGAGTGTATACCAACCAGGTTGGATCGACGAATGAAGTAACGCCATAAGAGCTCAAATGTTGGAATTGGATTGTACGTAATAATATAAGTATTTTATGTTCTATTACTTTTTTGCGTAAAGTTCATAGTTTAGGAGTTAGGACACGTTCAAATATCAATGAAATTTTATTTTTCTGGATTTAGAAAGTAAGGCCTTATGGGCTAAATTGGTTCGAATTGAATTCTACGTATTGATATAAGTATTTTATATTCCATTACTTTTTTCGTAAAGTTCATAGTTTAGGAGTTAGGGCACTTGCAAATATGTATGAAAATGTATTGTTCTGGATTCAGAAAGGCCTTAAGAGCAAAAATCGTTGGAATTGGATTCTACGTATTGATATAAGTATTTTATGTTCTATTACTTTTGTTCGTAAAGTTCATAGTTTAGGAGTTAGGGCACTTGCAAATACATAAGAAAATTATTTTTTCTGGATTCAGAAAGTAAGGCCTTTAGGGATAAAATGGTTGAAAATAGATTATACGTATTGATATAAGTATTTTATGTTCTATTACATTTTTTCGTAAAGTTCATAGTTTAGGAGTTAATGCACTTGCAAATATACACATGCAGCCTGTGGGCTAAGTACACTCAAGTGGCGTATGGCTCCCTCCGCGTCCAGTTTAATAACGCGTTCAGAGCGGTATTGGGGCTGCCCCGCTACTGCAGCGCCTCCGGCATGTTCTCGCAAGCACACACCGATTGTTTTTACGCCACTATGCGGAAGAGGTGTGCATCCCTCGTGCGAAGGACGTGGGCCAGCACCAACACCGTCCTGGCGATGATCGCCGGACGAATAGACTGCCCCTATATACGACGCTGCTGCGACAGACATGTCGTGTGTAGGGTCCTTCATTCATTATACCTATACAGGCAGTTAACTTGGCGACGGGTCGCCAACGGAAACAGGAACGAAAACAAGAGTGAGAGTGGGAACAGAAACAGGTACTCTACATATGACTACATTACGGGGTAGGTAATGTAGTAATATGTAGTATATTTACTTTTTATTCCATTCATATTTAGGATTCCGTGTCAAATCACCAGGCTTGGGAAACATTTCACATGAAAGGACATACGTAAAAAATTAGTATAAACGCAAACGAAGTTGCGAGCAGGTCAGCTAGTACATAACATACTTATATCAATACGTAGAATCCAATTCCAACTATTTTTGCTCTTAAGGCCTTACTTTCTGAATACAGAAAAATAAATTTTCATTTATATTTGGAAATGTCCTAACTCTTAAACTATGAACTTTTCGAAAAATAGTAATAGAACATAAAATACTTATATCAATACATAGAATCCAATTCCAACCAGTTTTGCTCTTAGACTTACTTTCTGAATCCAGAAAAAAAAAATTCATTGATATTTGAAAGTGTCCGAACTCCAAAACTATGAACTTTACGCAAAAAAGTAATAGAACATTAAATACTTATATCAATACGTAGAATCTCATTCCAACCATTTTTGCACTTAAGATCTTATTTTCTGAATCCAGAAAAATAAATTTTCATACAAATTTCAAAGTGTCCTAACTCCTAAACTAGAAACTTTACGAAAAAAAGTAATAGAACATAAAATACTTAAATAATTACGTACAATCTAATTCCAACCATTTTAACCCTAAAGGCCTTACTTTCTGAATCGAAAAAATAAATTTTCATATATTTTTGAAAGTGTCCTAACTCCTAAACTATGAACTTTACGAAAAAAAGTAATAGAACATAAAATACTTATATCATTACGTATAATCTAATTCCTACCATTTTCGCTCTTAAAGCCATACTTTCTGAATCCAGAAATTGAAATTTTCATACATATTTAAAAGTGCCCTAACTCCCAAACTATGAAATTTACGAAAAATAGTAATAGAACATAAAATACACAAACATTTTAGCTCTTAAAACCTAATTGTCTGAATCCAGAAAAATGAATTTTCGTTTATTTTCGAAAGTGTCCTAACTCCTAAACTATGAACTTTACGAAACAAAGTAATAGAACATAAAATAATTAAATCAATACGTTTAATCTATTTCCAACCATTTAAGCCCTTAATACCTAATTTTCTAAATCCAGAAAAATATATTTTCATTTATATTTGAAAGTATCCTAACTCCTAAACTATGAACTTTACAAAAAAAGTAATAGAACATAAAATACTTAAATAATTACGTACAATCCAATTCCAACCATTTTGTCTCTTATGGCGTTACTTCATTCGTCGATCCAACCTCGTTAGTATACACTCTGTGCATGAGGTTGCCATGAGGTTCCCCTCCCTAACTGTCCTACAAAAAATCGGTGGAAAAGTCGGTCGTGGGCGGAGACGCTTAACTACATAAATACCGTGAAAAAAAAGCTTACCAAGTGCGAGTTCAATTCGCGCACCAAGGGTTCCTATTAAGGGTTATTCCCATAATGCCCACCAGCCCACTGGTGGGGATTATGAGACAAGGAAATAATCTACTCATATTACCCACCGCGCGATCGTCGTTGTCGTGGTGGGGATTGTGAGCCTAACATTTTTATGTCAGTGTCATAATTCCCACCGTCCAGTGGGCCAGAGTTTATGCCAACCATGCTTTTTTGCATTGTAACATAATTCCTAAAGATTTTCTTCTGCCGACATTTCTCCCCACTTTTCAACACCTACTAGCTCCATAGTTTCCTCGTCCCATTTGTTCTTTTTTAAATGATTATCTCAGTATTCTTCACACGTTATATTAAAAAGAACAGGGTATACTCAAATTTTTATGGAAAGGAGTCAGTGCCACGCGTTTCTCACTAGATGGCACTACCTCGATTCCATATAAAATTTGCGTAAACGCAAATGCGATCGAGCTGGTAAAAAACTCCCAGGTCTCTTTTCGATCTCGTCGATTAATTTTTCAACGAGTTCGTCATCAGAAAAAACATCCTGATTTCTCTTTCCTGCCTCATCATCAGATCCTGATCACCATATTATTTCTATAAAACACTCAAGCCTTAGACCTGTGGGTGAAAGTTACTCTAATTATCAACAAAGTTGGTGAGCAAAGCCAGCCACCAGCCACCTTTTGGCAGGTACCTAATTAGAGTTAAACCTGCCTAATGCTACAATACCTATACACCTAACCTATCTGGGTAATCTGAGGGATTGTAACGCAAATAAAGGTAGGTTTTAAAAATCGGCAAGCGAAGCGAGCCACGAATTTTTATTAGTAGGTTAATTTAATTCTTAATCTTTATTTTCATAAAGTACAAAAAAGTCCTAAAAAGTCCAGTAGACCAAATGATCTAAAATAATCCACTGAGGCCTGAAAAAGTCCGATGGGACTTTTTAGATGGGGGGTTAGGTCACCGTCGTGGATCATTCCCTATTCCCCACCAGGTCTGGCCCACTAGTAGGGATAATGAAACAGAAGAAAAATATCGACTCATAATCCCCACCGAGATTCAACTTCAGATAGGTATGAATGAAACGTAGGTATTGAGGTTACGGGTTCGATTCCCACCGCGAGACAAATGTTTGTATGAGCTTCAGAAAAGCATGATTTAAACGTGTGTATGAGGTTGTGGGTTCAATTCCCGCCGTGGGACGTAGTGTTAAAGATGTTGAAATAGTGAAGTGTTAGTCTTAAAATGTTAAAGTGTTGAAATGTTGAAGTGTGAAAGCATTTGTCTTAATATGCAAAAATATTGAAGTGTTGAAGTATTGCAGAGTTGAAATGTCAAAGTGTGAAAGTATTAGTCTTAAAATGTTGAAGTGTTGGAATGTTCAAGTGTTAAAGTGTTGAAATTTTGAAGTGTTGACAAAACAAAATTTTATCATGCTCATGATCCCCACCGCACAATTATCGTCGACGCGGTGGGGATTATGAGTGGATATTTTCTTCTCACAATCCCCACCAGTGGGCATGACCTGGTGGGGATTATGGGAATACTCCAATCAGGGATTCCACTGCCGCACATAGGCGTCCCCGCGAGCTGGCTGAGTGCACCCTAAATTCACTCATGTCTTTGTGGCGTTCACATTGGTCAACATCAGTCTGTATAAACTCCTTCCTTAAATCTTTCAGACTAATTTCGGTGGCTTCACATAACCAACCGATAAAAATCTTCAACAAGTATAAAATAAGTCGTAAACACGACATTCTACTAAGTTCATTGCCCCCCCCCCTCCCCCCCCCCCCCCCTCCTGTATCACTTGCCCCCCCCTGAACTCCGGCAAAATACACTACATAATATGAACTTTTTAAAACTTTTAAATTCTTAGTATTTCACAAGGTACTTATTATGTAGATAGGTTTATTTGGAACGATTATCATATATATCATATGAAAATTGAAAATTGCCTCTAGCTCTTGAACTACTAGTGGAAAGCACTTTATGATTGCATTGGCTGATGCCTTTATGGAATATACATCTTCTGACAACATTTTGAAACCCTACACCTAATTTTCGACGAAATAAATCAATTTTACAACAGAAAATAGTTTACTAATTTCTAACCTCAAATAAGGGAGTTGTAACAAGTTATCAACTTTCATGATTTGCCAATAATAACTAACAATATAACAATAATATACAAACAACATATAACTAACAATTTAAGAATAATCCAGTGCCGAAAATAAGGCCACCGGTGCCTCGGCACATTGCGCAGACCATGCATGGTAGTATTCATTAATTATTTCGTTGATATCCAGTTATGAATCTTAGTTTTCTTTTTGGGGGGCGCAAAAATAACCAGACCAGGACCAAGATTTAATTAATAGGTTGATACCCAGTTATAAATCGTAGTTTTTTCTTTTCTTAGGGGCGCAGAAATGACCAGACAAGAACCAAGTTTTAATTATTAGGTTGATATCCGGAAATAAATCTTTATATTCTTTTCTGGGGGGCACAGAAATTAGGTACCAGACCAGGACCAAGTTTTGGGTCATGAAAAGTAGTATTAATTAATTACTATTAGTTTGATATCCAGATATAAATTGAGTTGTCTTTTCTTGTGGGGTGCAAAAATGACCAGATCAGGACCAAGTCTTCGTTGATCCTAATACAGTTGATATCCTAATACATATAGGTTGGTTGAAATTCAAATTAGTTTTCCTACCTCTGATAGAAAAACTTCGCGGCTCGCTCTGCTCGCCGATTTCGTTACCATCTTATGGTTGTGAATGGTACTTAACTACGCACAAATATTTTTAAATCAATCCTATAAAGTTTGCAACAATGACGAATTACGCACACACAACACAATAGCGCTAGTTAGAATGATAAAAACAGATTGCGGCTCACTGCGCTCGCCGACTACATTTTTTACGTCTGTTGTTGTAGTTTAAAAATGCCATCATTTTCTTTGTATTTTTTCTTTTGTGCACAAAAAATTTTACGGCTCGCTACGCTCGCCAATTTTATTTGTGAAGGGACTATGCACTGAGAAGTCAACTTTGACTTCATATATGCTGGAACGCGAGATATTTTTTTCTATTGTGTCTGGTATCCAGACTTTACAATTATAGAAGCTCGCACCGGGCGCGTAAAATGCTATTTACGGCACTGACTGTGTCCATACAAAAAACAAGTAATGGAACGATATCCTGTTTCCGTCATGAGGATCATCCACAGTTTTTGGTTAATTATGCAGATTTGCTGGTATAAAAATCAATATATACTATGTTTTTGTTTTTATAGTATAAAAAATGACCAATATACAAAGGTTTTAGTGAAAAAAAATGCGGCTCGATTCGCTCGCCGACTTCATTACTGACTTTTGCATTTACAATTTCCTATGAAAATATAAAAATCGCAGTTATCTTTATCATGTTTTGTTTGTAATCATAATAATTATTATTATTATACCTAGGTATAACAGCACATTCTCTGCAAATAACTTTTTCGCGGCTCGCTCCGCACGCCGATGGAAGATAGGTAAGTGCAATGCCAAACACCAAAATTGCCCCCCCCCCCCCGAAACGAAATCCTGTATCCGCGCCTGTCCCAAAGTAAGTTACCAAATCAATCATAAGATTTGCAAATATAAAAGAATAAAATAGTTTACAAAATTTGGTTCTTTTTTCATAACGATAATTACAGGTTTTTTTTTATACACTAATATTTTCATTGTGAAAGTTTGTGTGAGTGTGTGTAAGTATGTTTGTCCCCACTCAACATGAACGGATTTGGATGAAACCTGGAATATACCTAGTTTAGTGACCTGTATTAACACAAAGGCTTTTTATACTGGTAGCAGCAAAGCCGCAGGCGGTATCTAGTTACAAGTCGCAGGTGTTATCTAGTTACAATTACATTTAGCAATCCAAACCCCAAACTAATGTTATAAATGCGAAACTCTGTTTCTTTGAAAACTTTATTGCACATACTTAAAAAATGTTACCGAGGGTGGGCTTAATGCCGTAGGCATCTGTCAATCTGTCTGTTATTTATGTTTCTTATGCCTAAAGAGCTGCAATAATTTTAATGAATTTTAGTATAGACCTAGCTGGGACATTGGAGAAATAGAAATAGAAATAGAAATAGAAAATGTTTATTTGAAACAACAGTTTACAAGATAAAAGTTCAGTTAGTTTAATACATGTTAATAACATCGCTGTTGCAAAAAGGCCCTAACTCAGCATATTGATAGTTGTAGACGAATACCTACAACAAGCGCTGGTCTTCCGTTGGAACCCTTTTGGTGACGTCACGAACGGACGTTACGTACGTCCGTTCGTGACATACTAGAAAAAACTAAATATATAGACTTAAACTAAAACTTTATATATAGAGGTTATTAATAAAGTATTTATAAAAGAACACGACGAAAAAGAAAGAAATTAATGTGCCTACAAATAAATTTTAAAAAATGCCATAGAAAATGTATAGTGTACTTAAAATAAGCCAAAACTACAATAACAATGAATAAAATTGTATGAAAACTATAGAAATCGGATCTGTAATGAAAACTATAGAAATCTAAACAGAAAGATGATGCATTTTTATATTTCATTATATTATATATATATATATATATATAATATATATTATACTACTTAATTTAATAAACATAATAAATAAGTGATACCTATAAAAAAAAAACAGAAGTAATACCTATCAAACGGAAAGTCCTCAACAAAGTTTAAGTTTATGAACAATAAATATTATATTATGATACATAGGTATAGGACAGGATAAAATGATATAGTTAGGAAATTAATGTTTAAGTAGCTTTATATTCTAAGATTATCCTAAATAACCTATTCAAATGTTTGTTTATAAAGCAAAACTATTCTAAGTAACAGGAGAAGCACATGGTGTATTCTGTGACATGGTCTAATTTTAGCAAAAATAAACATGAAAGGGTTGAAATAAGAAACGGAAAAAAATGGAAGAAACCATCAAAGGCTGGCCTCGGAACTGCTGGGCCTAAGGCTGCAGTGGGAGGATCCTCCTCACAGGGCATGCAGAGTCTAGGAGGGCCGCCTCTTGTATTTGACTTTTGATCAAGCTGCCAATCGAAAGCCCAATAAATATTGGTTGCGGCTCTTCGTTATCAGACTGTTCATAGATTCACAGTTCACAGATTATTAGATTATACATTTTTATTATTAAATTAAAAAATGAAATTTTATTACATATTTTATGAAGGTAAATATTGTTGATATGTGGAGATGTATGATTGTTTCCCCTACATACAAAAACAGGTCTATAGTTCTACACCAAGGATAACATCAACATGTTACCATAGCTGCAGGCAGAATATAGTTATACCTAATACTAGACATTTTCACATAGCATGTAGCCCCATGGTAAGAAAGCTTGTGTCACAAAAAATCACTCATATTACAATGTTCTGGTGTCGAAAGAACTTCCTGAACCTTCATTCACACTTTCGAAAACAAACACCATAGAGATGCTCTACCTCCTTGATCCTCTTCGAAAGGCAGTTTAGGGTCAACCCTACAGCCCATGCCCCGCCTTCACGCTGTAGATAACGTATTTGTGATACGTAAATATAGTTGAGTGGTGCCCGCTTTGCTGCCGGGTTAAATCCTGTTAGCACTGCTGCTCTGCACTACTAAAAAGTACATTTGCCCTTGAAGTAGCGATGTGAGCTGGCCTCTCTTAGTACGCGCCATTACGCCGTGTGCTCAGCTCATCGCATTCAATTTCTGCCAGCAACCTTTCGTCACTCCACCTGGGCGTCTACTAAGAGGGCTGGCTGAGACGCAGTTATCCACTCTTTTACACCAAAACGGTTGCCGGTTCTTCGCCAGAATGGCCATCCCACTGCCATTTCAGCTTTATCGAATTTCTTTAGGTTTGGCCGGTAGCTAGGGTTTGCATAGTAACTTTGCAATCTAATCTACTATTTTATGTTATGTAATGAATTAGATTGATTGATTAAATTGATAACTGCGCTTGGTGCCTTTTGTTTTGTTTTGCCTTTTTGTTTGTATTATTAAAAACATCGGTAAACATTTAGTTCTAGCCAAAGTGCACCGTATACTCATTGGCATTGTGAACAAGAACATAGCACTATCCTAGTCTATTCTTGGCACCTCGGGTAAGTACTGTAAACGAAGCTTAAGTCTCGTCGATGGCGTGTGCACGGATGATCAGGCTGTGCATTCCATGGGTGTGAAAAATCAGCACGTGCAAAACATGTACAGCCTGATCATCCATGGCCAATTGTGTACATGGATAATCAGGCTGTGAATAATCAGGCCGCGCAATATTGGCTCCCAGCACAGAACACTACAGCGTTGCCAGTATAAATTTTGGAAAAGGTACGGTTTTTCCCTCAAAAAGGTACGGTTTTCCGCTTCAAGATACGGTTTTCAAAAATTTTGTGCCTAATTTTTTTTTGCCTAATTCTAAGCTTGATTTTACTACTAAATTAATTTTTTTGATAGATTTTACGATATATTCTTATCATTATGTTTTCTTAACCGCAATAGTATTGTTCTTGATAGATGTTAAACGAACTTTGATTCGAAGTAAACGAACGTAAAATCACCTCTATCCAGAGCCGTAAATAGCCTTTTATGCGCCCGGTGTAAGCTCCCTTTAACTATGCTCCTAACATTTTCACTTTTCGGGACCCTACTAGCCATGCGACCATTACCTGTGTTAAGTTAAGCCTGGATACCAGACACAATAGAAAATCTATATCGCGTTCCAGAATATGACGTAAAGTTGGACTTCTAAGTGCCTTGTTCCTTACAGAAACAAAAGTAGCTAAGAAAATTGGCAAGCACAGCGAGCCGCGAAATTATTTAATAACTTACTAACACTGCTGTGTTCTAATTCGTCATTGTTGCAAACTGATGCCCCATAAATTAACGGAAATAAAATTCTACATTAAATAATGGTTTTGCCTTTATAATTGACTTAGCGAGGTAAAGTTGTTTATCTTTTCCTTAATTTCAACCTTTAACGTCTAATTTGAATTTGATGTGTTAATATATTAACACGGCTTCTCATATTTATGAGCAAAATTAGCGCGAACAATTGGAAAAGATGACAGAGTTTAACTTATTGCAAATTTTGTAAGTGTAAATTAATAGATAAAATTGACTGATTAAAGCAACATATTTCCACGGCAAACATGCAAAATGTGAAGGACCAATGAAAAGTAATCAACCCGAATCGAACCGATTTACCCGAAGAGCAGAAACTTCTCTTGCTCTCTTTATATGTGAATATGTATCTATTTTAACAGTTGACCAATTCAGTTATTTATTCGGGAATGGATTTTAGCATTTTATTTAGCATTCTTAAATAGCATTTTTTTGGCATTATCTGCACCAAGTTTCGGCATCATCTCCAAATAAAAAACGGCAACACTGTGTTTTTTATCAGCGTTGCCGGCACGGACTTTTTGGTCAGTTTTCGGACTTTTTTGGGTCTCAACGGATCATGACTTCTACCGGACTTTTTCGGATCATTTTACTTTCGAGACATTTTTGTATTTTAATAAGATGAAATTCAACTTAACTCTAACTAGAAAAAAATTGTTCCATTCGCAGATTTTTAATACCTACTGTCGTATTGTAGTGTTAAGTAGCATTATGTAGGTTTATCTCGTCTAATTAAATTAGGCTCCTACACGATTGTTGGCTGACCAACTTCGTTGATAATGTGAGTAGCTTCCACCCACTGGTGTGAAAAATACTAATAATAATATCAGAAATACAGATACAATATTTTTTATGAAAATGGAAAAGCTGCCCTAGGGCCTAGGGAGAAGTTTGTAAATTTTTGACATCTCGTTATATTAATACATAGATAACGCAAACTTGTCCACACTCAAGCCACTGATCCATTCGAGTTTTATTGCTTTAGGGCGATTCCACCATCGTGGCCCATACGCATTTGAGGTTTATTATTCTAAGTGAAAGCATTTTTTATTGAAATTGTGAAATTATTGTTTAACAACATTTAAAGGAATTATCCAAATTGATGAATAAGTGCATTAATAATGAGTAATATGTTAAATTGTTTGATCTCATAATTTGGTCAGTAGGTATGCAGTTTCGTAAGTAGAATGACGTTTAAATCACTTTAGTTAGACTTTAGTTTTTTGTGATGATTGATAGTTGCCGTCGAACCCGCGTCTGCTTCAAAAGAAAAAAATATTGAATGTTTACGTTTTTTACAATATTTCTTAAATTATTATGATTGAAACATGATGAAAGCATGATTCATAATTAACAGACTTTTGCGTTTTGAGCCCTATGATCTGGAAAGGCAAGGCCATTTCGTTGCACCCGCGATAGCTGCTGAGGCTTTATAACGGACTTAACTACTCAATATATCATCATAGGCCTCCGGGGCGTATTTAACCAAGGGCCAATTTTATCAAGCAGTCACGATGGTTATGTTTACAAATAATTTTATCATAAGTAGTTTGAAACTTATTTTTGACTCGCTGTTTTGTCTTAGTTTAATGCAGTACCATAAATACGGTGGTGCCACCAGTGCCCAGGCACAGGACGCAGACTCTAGGAAGGCGCAGAAATGACCAAGACTAGAAACAAGTTTTGTCCGATTTTGTATCCAATTAGCACATAACTACGCAAAAAAAAATATTGATCAATAAGATTGTTATGGCCAAGACTACCGTAACCCATCCTAAAAAAAATTACAACAATGACGTATTAGAACACAACAGCGTTAGTTAGATATTAGATTGTTTTTCCTACAGTTGTTACTGTTACCTAGGTGTTAAAAAAATTACCACTGTTTTCTTTATCTTGTGTCTATTGAACACCAAAAAATTTTGTGGCTCGCTACGCTCATCGATTTTGCTGCTTTTATTTCTGTAAGGAATGCAATGTACTGAGTAGTCAACTTTATCTATATCAGTCAATTAATTACAAAGGTGAAACTATTCTTATTTTTTTTCTTATTTATTTTCTTTTTTCTAGGATTTTTTATTTATTCCATTAAGTTATGGGGCTGAAAACCTAACAGACCCGGGGCGCTTAATCTTAAAAACGACACTGCAATGCATTACCTTTCATCCAGAAAAAATGTACCTACTGTTCCCGAGATATATGAATGCGAGCGAAGCCGCGCTCAAACGCTAGTAGGTATATTGAAATAAGGTGATCAGGGTCTGATGATGAGGCAGGAAAGAGAAATTAGGAGTTATTTGCGGTTGTTTTTGGATATGGGTACCTATTGAAATTACAAAACGGATTATTTTGTCATATTTCGGACTATTTTGACCGATTTGTTCTGTTTTCTGTTTGACTGCCGGCAACATTGTCTAGACACTTTCTCAAAGAGAATCGATCGATTTTGCTTTGCTTTGCTTTTTGAATTACCTGCCTCTGACTGTCTTTCCGTCCGCCGTTGTTTGGAAAGAAGAGTGGGAAATAATAAATAAATAGATTCTCTACTAAACATCAAACGATTCTGGATTGGCAGCAAAGATTTTAAATAGTGCGGAAAGTTTTGATTCCAAAGGGGACATGGAGAATTTAGACGAGTACATGATTGTTCCACCACATCTCAATGCAGAAGCTTACAGAAATGATACTTCTGGCAATGGCATTGTATCTTACTTAGATTACATAAAGATACATCCAGGTACGCTTTCTTATTTTCTAATTATACAGGAATTTTGTGTAACTGGAGTTATGGATCAATAGTGGCAGGATGATTGGGACCTCAATACCTATCGATTTAGCCCAATGTTCTCTGATATTTAGTTGTTTAATTTGTTTTCTTAATTTTTAAAGAAATTTTGGAAAATAATCCGATTTTAGGTTGTATGTCGCAAGTATAGGTAAATAATTATTAGAACCAAGGTAGGTAATAATTTTTTCTTCTCCAAGTAGCCTTTCGTGCTACATTATGTATTGAGTTTTATTATGATTAAATTCTAAATAAAAAAAATTAAGCAAACGGACATTTAAAAAAAAATGGCGTGGATTTTTTTAGAACTAACCTACTAGACATGCGCAAAACATGTCCTTGAGAGGACTGAACATAGAAATATTCCTTTTCATTGCGGAACCATGTCCGGGAAACATGTCCACGGAATGATGTCATTCCATTAGTTCACATCTCATATTTCTCTCAGTTCAATAAAATTTTATTGAACCTATAGTTCTGTGGACAATCGGACATGTTTCCCGAACATGGCTACGCTAAATGCATAGTTCAAACAGATTCTTGTAGTTCCTCGTTCACATTTCTTTTATTTAATTTTTATAGTGAAGGAAAGCTTGAAATCTGCAAGAGGCCACAACTGTAAAATAAGCAGTGCACAATTTAACACCAATACTGGGAAACACTTCCTCAGTAACAGAGTGGTCCACAACTGGAATCATTTACCAGAAGAAGTTGTTACTGCTTTCTCTATAAACTTGTTCAAGAATAAGCTGGATATCTGGTTACAAACCCACAAACTGTTTCTAAACTAAATTAATTAAATCAGTGCTAAAACAGTTACAGTATATAAATTGGAACATTTCCACACTGTGTGATGTATACACATCAGCTATAGCTGCTCGTCTATAAACAAATAAATAAATAAATATAATAATTAATTGGATGGAGTAATTAATCACACAACGATGGGAATAATTAATCACGAAAGGAAACATAGAGGAATTATTTTTCATAATTTTTTAAAATTATGGGCCTTATTAGCTAGTTTCTTACTCTTATTTCCTGATTTAAAATTATTGCAGATTCTAGATTTTTATATTATTGGTAGGTAGTAAATAATTATTGGTAAGAAAGCCACTAAAATTCCACAAGCCCTTCGTTGTTGGCCCTACCCAGAAAGACTGCGCGCACTACGCCTCACTACCCTAAACTTCCTTCAAAGACCTTCTAAATCCTTTCTGGCATCTATAATCTGCCTGAATTTCACAAAATTTTTATAATGAAGGAAAGCTTGAAATCTACTAGAGGCCACAATTGGAATCATTTGCCAGAAGAAGTTGTTACTGCTTCCTCTATCAACTCCTTAAAGAATAAGCTGGATAACTGGTTACCAACCTACAATCTGTTACTAAACTAAATTAATTAAATCATTGCTAAAACAGTTACAATATATAAATTGGAACATTTCGACACTGTGATGTAGACACATCAGCGATAGCTGCTCGTCTATAAACTAATAAATAAATATGTAGGTAGGTAGGTACATACCGCACTGAAATCACACCAACAAATCACATTCCATCCAACGAAATTGTGGACATTTTGAACATAGTTATGTTCACACCTCGGATCAGACCGTTAGTTTTGCCGAAAATCGAGAAAAACCGTTTTTTACCCTTAAAAACTCACCCCCATCCCCTTCCCAACCTCAGATCGCCCGTAAATTATTTTTCCTTTCATTTTTATAATATTCCCCTCTTCTAATGGGTTTCAACCTACTATAATTTCTTTTGGTTTTAAAAATTATCAACCCTGGTCTATTACTCCATTGGTCTAAATGAGCACCATTATCCGCAATGCCTATCAATAAAATTTATTTTGAGCCTGTGTGTATCATCCTGCCTGTGCGTGTGCATCTTTATTCTCATTTCTTCAATTAGCGGATTGGATTAAATATTTCCAATTTATTAAATAGTTCTAACAAACAAAAAAAACAGTCAAGCCATTTTCCAGCTCATAAGCTCTTAAAAAAATTAAGTAACATAATTGTCCTGCATAAAAATAACAATTTCATTTTTGTAATAAATATAAAAAAATAAATAATAATGCGGGACGTAATCACACAGCATCACGTAGCCCCAAACTAAGCAGAGCTTGTATTATGGGAACCACATGATTGATATAATACACATATAATTTATTTTTTTGTAAATACATACATATCATACATAGAAAACACCCAGACCCGAGACAAATATCTACAGATCATGCAAACATTTGTCCCGCAGCGGGAATCGAACCCGCAACCTTCTGCATCTCAGGCGGACCTTCGCCCACTGCGCCACAGAGGCCGTCAATATTATAATACGTCATATATTATAAAATATGCAGTCAGAGTCTTCAATATTACATTTTTATCTATCCTGGCAGACAATGTATATAATCTGGCTCTGTAAATAATAATAGTTTAAAAAAACTAAAAAAACACGCTTGCACGCATGCGTAGTTCGCGCACTAGCTCTGTCTCTCTTACTCGCATGCAAAGGATGCGGAAAGAAATTAATTAATCCTGGCGAATCTAATTAGGATAATCGGATATTTTTATCGGATTATTGCATTGTCATCGACCTTTGACAGGTGTGCAAAGTTTGAATCAAATCTGATCGTTCAAAGTAGGGCAAAATCGAGCTCAAAGGAGTCGGTTACATACATACATACAGGTGAAACTAATAAAAGCGTGTTAAAAAACAAACATTACTCAAATATTAAGGATAGCATTTTAAAATTGGTTTGTTATACATTAATTATATTATTACATTTATTTATATACGGCGACGTGGAAGACCCAGAAAAAGATGGCGAGATGAGCTTGACGCGTATTTGAGATCTTGGCCTGTGGTAGCGACGAAACGCGAGGAGTGGAAGGAGGGGAGGGAGGCCTCTGCCCTGCAGTGGGATCAAAATGGCTGATTAATAATAATAATAATAATTGTTATACATTAGCATTGCTATTAACCAATATTCTTGTATAATCTGCAGCCTTATCGGCTAAGTCTGAAATTCAAGGCATAAATTCATCCTTAATTGCAATTGTGGGTAAAAACTTCAAATTTTAACTAATTCTTGACACCAAGTCTTATCATGTGGCTTAGGCGATAAGGCTGCTGGTCTTTACCTCTTTGTATCATTACATTTTAGATGGTACAGCAATGGTTGGAAGTTCTGAAATAACAGGGCGCTATTGGGATGGAGGTGTCAGTATTTTCAATAAAGTTACTGACGGCAAAACAATTGCGGCCTATGAAAAGCGAAGTATTAATCTCAATAGTGGAACTGCTGATGGTTGCTTTGTGGTGGATTCTAAAAAGGTATTTAATTTTACTGGTGAAACTAATGACTTAATGCTTTGAGTGCTCAATAGCACTATCATGGGCATAGCGCCAATAGCGCGGAGCGTCATGTCCAAGGCCTACAGTCAACGTTTTAATGGGAACATAGTGTAGGCTCTGAGTTTGTTTCGCTGAGTGCAGTCTCCGCTATCTCTCCTGAGTTGGCTCCATCCACTGCACTTCCTGGGTCCCTTCTTTGGACTGTAGACTGTCTGTACACTTTCTTAAAATAGTTATATATTTAAGGTTCTAATATGTGAAGACAATGGCGCTGTGGGCATCTGGACCAAAACTAAAGATAATCCATGGCAAGAGTGGATGGAAGATAAGTCCGTGGCAGAGCATGATAACGGAGCTCTAGCTTTGGACTGTCTCAAGCCTGGGAAGGAGTATGTCACTGTGGGAGCTGATGGAAATGCAAAGGTTTGTTTGATGATGAACATTTCGCCCTAGTACAGCTAGTGTTACGTAAGTCTAGCGGTGAACGAAACTTCTGCGCATGGGTCTCTCGCTCTCTCTCGCCTCTAGCTCTGAGTAGAGTTTTGCAACCGTTTAATACAGTTAAAAGTGCTAAAACAGAGCGCCGGTTCAGCGACTGAGCGCGCGGCCGGGAGCAGGCCGCTTGCCAGACGCGGGAAATGTCGAAGCTTCCGGGAGCCGGCTCTTTGTCAGTTCGAGGGTTATGATACCTTACTTTTGACTTCTGCGCAATAACGGTCAGTGTTAGTTTCGTGCCGCTCTTTGTAAACATGAGGCATTATATAAAACCGAAACATGAAATATTTTAACCTGACGTAACGTAAGAGTAACGAAAAATGTTGACCAATGAGAAAGCGTTCTTTTGAATCTACGCTTTCTCATTGGCAAAGATTTTACGTCTATGATACGAATTCTTTTTCGATAAAAGAGGATATGTCCATAATCCCCACGCTGGGCATGCGGGTTGGGGATCGCAGGGCACAGGTTCTCGCACCACCGACGTTGCTGCCCGTCGGTGGCCAGGGGATTTAGCTGTGCCGATGTAGGTGATACTATGTCGCAATCAGCCGGCCGTCAGAGCCCCGTTCGTTATTTAGCAAGGTCCACCACGTGCAGGGGTACACCACAAAAAGAAAAAACATACATACTTCCGCATTTATAACATCAGTTACCTAATATTGGGTTCATTTTTAACCAACTTCAAAAAGGAGGAGGTTCTCAATTCGTCGGAACATTTTTTTTTTGTATGTATGCTCACCGATAACTCCGTCAATTGTGGACCGATTTTAATTTTTTTTTTTTGTCTAATACAGTATACTTCACAGGTGGTCCCATATTAATTTTATTCCTGAGGGATTGGTACTTTTCCCGGAAAACTCAAAAAACCTCATCCTCACTTGTAATTTTCGCCCTATGATCACCAATATCTCCGTCAATCGTGAACCGATTTTCAAAATTATTTAGGGCAAGAAGTAAGAAGTGATTTATTTGAAGTCGGTTTATTTTTTTTAATGTCCTACTTGTTAGATCTAGGTACCTAATCCCTCCATACTCATGTAATTTCCAGTATTGTTTTAAACGGATATTATTAATTAACTGTATCTGTCATCCACCAGCTTCGCTCGCGTGGTACCCAATAGTAGCCTAGTTTTATTCCTGGACTAGAACTACATAATCACTACATTTGACTGGCCTTATAGCAGTTGTTAGGCAGAGCCTTCTGAGCTGCAGGCCGCGGGTTCGAATCCCGCCCAGGACTAATATTTTGTGTGGTGAACATGTTTGTTCTTTGTAAAATAATAATTGGATATTAAGTATATATAAGTTAACTTTAGAATAGATCTTAAGTTATAAATATGTGCGGGAGAGTGTGGTATCCCTAATCACTCATTCGTACATTCACTCACGCCCTCTTGCATTTTTGCCTCCATCGATAACGTGTGCTCGCTGATACAAATAAATGCGTATTAATTATTTACTGTGTTTACTTAAGATATCACACTGGGTTTTTTTATGATACCTAATGATGGAACTAGCGCATGGCCCACCTGATGTTAAGTAGTAACCATTACCTATAACAAAGTATTACTTCGTACGACACGGATGTGTGAACCGAGCACTAAGATGCAACACCCTGAGTCCATGAAGGTGTTAAGCCTTGTGTGCCTGTAAATTCACCGGCACCCACACCCTTTAGATCAAAGCACAGCAATGCTGCTTCACGGCAGAAATAGGCATGGAGGTAGTACTTCCTCGAATGAGCCCTTCGCAATGAACTTACTACTTCTAAAGAGTTTGGGTGTTAAGAGTATCGGTATAATGTATGTTTATCAGTGCTGGAACCCATAGTACAGGCTCTGCCTAATTACGGATCAGTTGACTGTGTGAGATGTCCTGTATTAAAACAAATGCAAAATGTCCGCTCAATCCGTTTGACGTCACGTCTGGCGTGAAGGAGAAACAAACATTTCACAACACACATCTTTTTACAAAATCTCGCCTTTATAATATTAGAAGATTGTTTTGGAGTAGTAGAGTTTTTTTAACACGCTTTTATTAGTTTCACCTGTATGTATGTATGTATGTATGTATGTATGTATGTATGTATGTAACCGACTCCTTTGAGCTCGATTTTGCCCTACTTTGAACGATCAGATTTGATTCAAACTTTGCACACCTGTCAAAGGTCGATGACAATGCAATAATCCGATAAAAATATCCGATTATCCTAATTAGATTCGCCAGGATTAATTAATTTCTTTCCGCATCCTTTGCATGCGAGTAAGAGAGACAGAGCTAGTGCGCGAACTACGCATGCGTGCAAGCGTGTTTTTTTAGTTTTTTTAAACTATTATTTATTTTATTTAAGGGCTCATCCGGGAAGGGCACTGCCACCTATTTCTGACGTAGAGCAGCTCCCATGTCTGTGTCATTGGACGATTTCTGTGTTTCGGTTTGAAGGGTGTGGGTGCCGGAGAAATTACAGGCACATGATTCTTAACCTTAACGCTACGAATACACTAAACCCGTTATTGGTCGAAGAATGCTCGGTCGACGATGGCCGAACTCGGCCGTTACTTAGGGGCGTAACTTGGGACTTAACACCGTCATGCCTCAAGTTGATGGACGCAGTTCGTTGCATCGTATGGGGCCCGTTCCAAATATGCGTGACCTGCGAAACAATACTTTGTCATAAGTAACATCAGGTGGGCTAGTTCCATCTTCAGTATCTTAAAAAAAGTGTAGTGTAATTTTGAAGAGTTTCATTTTTGCTTTTTAGATCTGGGACTTAGAAGATCTGATCTGTATGAAGACTTATGCGGCTCACACCAGGCCCATCCATGCAGTGGCAACGAGGCAAGATACCACTAACGTATTTGCAACAGCTTCGTTTGACACACATGTCACTTTGTGGGATATGAATGTCTGTTCACCAGCTTTAGGTAAGACCTTTACAATATCATACCTGTATTAATGTAGTTATATTTTATTTGGGAAACAAACAGTACCTAACACAATATTATAAAACCAGTGAAGTTTCCTCCGTTATTAGCATAGTGAGCACAACAAACACACAAAACGCAGTGCAACTTAAACAAAAAACAATATAATTTATAATAATACATTAATATATGATATATCACTACATATAAACCGAAAAAATATAGATTGATTAGAGTACATAGGTAATTAATTTATATGTCAATATTTTTTTCTAAAATGGATAATTTTGCTAGATTTTATTAATATTGTGTGTAACAGATGACAAACTCGAACCAATTTGCTGTGCCCTGACACATGTACAGATTAATTAAAGCTACTTAGACCTAAGCAACCAAACTATGTACTTGTATGCTATAAATAAATATGAAATATGAAATATCCCCCTTATTAGGCATATGTCGAACAGTGGACTGATATAGGCTGGTGTTTTCTTCCAAACTGGGAGAGGCTTATATCCTGCAGTAGATCTTTATAGGCTGATAAAGGAGAAGAAGACATTCCTTTCCTTTGCATTAGCACTTCAACTACAAGCTTGGTGGAGAGGTGGTAGCATCAGCAGCTGTAAATTTATTAAGAAAAGCATGCATATTGTTAGGAATTATTTGCTTGGCAGGCTTGATCATGTTTATCATTTTACACTGGCAATATTCTGATCATTCTGAACTGCTAAAGGCTGCTGGTAGAAGTTGGATGCGTCGAGCTGAGGACAGGGCGCAATGGCGCTCGTTAGGGCTATGTTCAGCAGTGCACTGCTATAGGCTGATGATGACTAGCAATAAAATAAATAAAATATATAATGCTGGACACTATCACACAGCATCATGTAGCCCCAAACTAAGCAGAGCTTTTATGGGAACTACATGACTGATCTACTACTTATTATATGTATATATTTTTTGTATATACATACATATTATACATAGAAAACACCCAGACCTGAGACAAATATCTGCAAATAATGCAAATATATGTCCCGCTGCGGGAATCGAACCATCTGACGGCCTCTGTGGCACAGTGGGCGAAAGTCCGCCTGAGACGCAGAAGGTTGCGGGTTCGATTCCCGCTGCGGGACAATTGTTTACATGTTCTGTAGATATTTGTCTCGGGTCTGGGTGTTTTCTATGTATGATAAGTATGTATTTACAAAAATAAATTATATGTGTAGTATATCAACCATGTGGTTCCCATAATACAAGCTCTGCTTAGTTTGGGGCTACATGATGCTGTGTGATTACGTCCCGCATTATTTATTATTATTTATTTATCTGCGTCTCAGGCGGACCTTCGCCCACAAACGAAAATTAGCGGATTTTTTTTCATTACTTTGTTTTATCGTCTACAGATTTAATAAAAAACAATTGCGGTGTTCGAGCCCTGCAATGGATAGATGAGTTCAGAATGCTCTGCGGTGATGACGAGGGGGTCCTTGGATTGTTGGACATAAGAAATGCTATCCAACAAAAGTCAATAAAACTAGCTGAATTCCCAGCTGGGATACATAAGCTCGTTTTGAATGCTGAGTAAGTATTGAGTGTGCTTTTATCACCATCTTCAAGTAAAGTCAAAGCAGGCCAGTTTCACTCCGCACTTTAGGTACGAAGCTAAAGTAGCTCGCTCCTTAGGTAAGACCGCGTCAGAAGAGATAAGAGTTACGTATAGAAAGGGATGCAAGGTATAGGTGAATATAAAATGTTAGGTACGAGCTGAATAACACTATTGCGTCGTAGCTAAAGTCGCTATTTGTTTAAACGTTTTTGCGGAGTGAAACTTCTGTTCCTTTTTCTATTCTGTGGTCAAAGTAAGATATACATACAGAGGGCTTACCACAGGTTTTGATAGTTTTCGAAAACTTTATAAGTTTCGGTATCTTTCCATACATTTTCGTAGTTCATGCACGTTTCCCTCGAGGCGCTGTGCTGAAAATGTATGGAAAGATACCGAAACTTATAAAGTTTTCGTAAACTATAAAAACCTGTGGTAAGCCCTCAGTACGCGTCATGTAAAAAGGACACTAGAAGAAAGTGGAGTGTTTACATGGGTAAATACCGATAAATCGTTTAATGTGCAGCTTGACGCCAGCGTCCTTTTTATAAGACGCGACCTGTACCTTACTTTGACATTTCAATAGGCCCTTAATCATCACATATCTATGGATCTATCGAAAAGATAGATAGAAAACTATATTTTACTCACACAAACATTAACATGCAGAACAAAACGGACAATAACAATCTTTAAAGTACAGGCCGTCTTATCGCTCATAGCGATCTCTTCCCAGTGTAATGATTTTTTTACGTTCTCATAACGGTGAATGAAAACATCGTGAGGGAACCCGCGGATTAGTATTTTTTATGGTACTTGAAGATGGAACAAGCACATGGCCCACCTGATGTGGTATTACCAACCATTACCTATCACAAAGCATTGCATCGTAGATCACGTTTTTTGGAACGTGCTCTACGATGCAACGCCCTGCGTCCATCAACTTGAGGCATGAAGATGATAAGCCTCTTGTTCCTGTAATTTCACCGGTACCCACACCCTCCAAACCGAAACACAGCAAAGCTGCTTCACGGCAGAAAAAGGCATGGTGGCAGTACTTCCTCGAACGAGCCCTCCACAAAGAACTCAGAAAGAAAGAAATGGGCGAAGGTCCGCCTGTGACGCAGAAGGTTGCGGGTTCGATTCCCGCTGCGGGACAAATGTTTGCATGTTCTGCAGATATTTGTCTCGGGTCTGGGTGTTTTCTATGTATGATATGTATATATTTACAAAAAAAATGTATCTATGTAGTATATCAATCATGTGGTTCCCATAATACAAGCTCTGCTTAGTTTGGGGCTACATGATAACTGTGAATGCTGTGTGATAACGTCCCGATATATAAAAAAAAAAAAACAGTCCGCACATAATAACCATGCCTTTCCTGTGGGTAAGGCTAACTATGCTGAGAGGATGATAGATAGATAAACTCTTTATTGCACTCAACACCAATACAAAAAAAAAATACAAAAACAAAGAAATAAAATAGTACTTAATGTAGGTATAATCGGCGGTCTTATCGCTTAAAGCGATTTCCTCCAGACAAACTAAGAATGGAAAGAATATAATTATAAAAATTTGACACCATCTAACTACCTACCTATATTACATATACTACATATTAAAATACAATAGCAATATACCTACCTATTAAATATGATTTAGAAAAAGCCTATTATATTTATAATAGACCAGGTTTAACTATAGTTTTAATGCTAAAATTATCAATGATATACTCTAAACTATTTAACTAAGCAGTCGATGTGAACCGATGAAGGTGAATCTTTAACACGTTTTTTAAAAGATTCCAATGAAGGAGCCAGTCATAAAGATACCGGCAAGGTGGCAAGGATGGTATAGCTTCTGGGCAAACCTACTCCATCTTACCATGTCCCAGGAACTATAGCGTCCCGGTTAGTGAGCAAGTGACCACTTATGCTGATTAACACATACGGGCCTCATAGGTCAGTTGGTAGTAACTCTGCCTTCTGAGCTGCAGGTCGCGGGTTCGATTACCGCCCAGGACAAACATTTTCGTGATGAACAGCGATGTTTGTTCTGTGTCTGGGTGTCTTGTATTAGTGTTATGAGTCTCTGGTACATAGTACAGGCTCCAGATGACCGTTTGAGAGATTTCTCGTATTATTTTTATTTTATTTATAAACCATTAGACTAGATGCAAGGCCATGTTGCGTTAGCGATATTTTCAGATCGGCACGTTAGATTTAATATTTTTTTAACAAATATACCGAGCCCAACATACCTTATCATCGATTTGGATTCAGCTCGTCCGATAAGCAAAACTCTCGATACGAGCAGCGTCTAGCCTTTTGTTTCAATCGAAAAATGTATCGACAATGTACATATATTTCGGTCAGTCAAGATAATCAACTGCTGTTACTGTTAATGCCTGAACCGAGTATGGCTTTAGGCAGGCTAAGTGCGGATATATCGGTAAATAATAGAACTCACAGATCATCATTCATCTGCATAATCATTAGACGATTCTGACCCGGCTACGTGTAAATACTTATTGTGTTTAATAATTCTTCTCTGGGTCACGTTACGAATTGGTGTAAATTCAAATTTAAAAAAATTGTCGTTTCAACGTGTACTCTATGTGCTTATTGAATAAACTTATTTTGATTTTGATACGCCAAGGGTAATTAAAATGTTTTACTCAGTGACTTTTTTATTGTTTCAGTGGTAACAAAGTGGCGGTTTGCTGCGATAATAATATCGTGTCTGTATGCAAAATGGACGCATCTTCATGCCAAGTAACTTACCATGACAGACATATGCATCATAACTTTGTGAGGGGAATGGCGTGGGACATCGAGAAACCGAATGTGCTGCATACTGTAGGATGGGACAGCGTTGTACAATCTCACAACATTGAATAAATTCGGTAAAATGTTTACTCGTAAATGAGATTTTATGTTTGTACACACAGTAAAGAAAAACTATGTAAGTACAGCAGCATAGCTAAATTTAATTTCTATTATTGTGCAACTCCTTTATGGTAGCGCATGATTTTTAGAATGCATTTAAGCGGCTGTCATCATGTCAGATAGAACTTGAATCCTTTATGATGGGTTGGCGGGCGATAGCCACCATTAGAGAGGAGTGAAAGGAAGGCCTTTGCCCCGCAGTAGTTTAATTCACTCACTAACTAACTATTTAGGCGGCTGTATTACGTTTTCCACTAAAGTCTAGTGACTAGACTATCATTAGATCAATTCAGGGCTGGTGCAAGTTATTTTTCATATGATTTATTTTAGTTAAAATCTATCAGAGTTTAATCGAATCAGTATCGACTGTTTTGCTTCGCGTGTTGCGTTTACAAGCATAGGTGTAAGTTTAAATGTACCCCTAGTACAAGTTGCGCAATACGGAAACGTTCATAACTTTCGTTTCGAGCTCAATTTTTATGTTCGTTTTTTGGAAATTACGTAACTGGTTTTAAATAGAAACTGATCGAACAACGTAGGTAATGTTATTTTCTTGCAGATTGCAATGTTTATCAATAAAACAGTTTAGTAATTAACGAAAAAAGGTACTTTAAATTTGAACTCGAAAACGTATACTATGAAAATTTTCGAATTGTGCAACTTATACTTGGGATAATGGTTATAATCATTGTAACGTGTATGTGTAATTGATTGTTAGAATAAGGAACTAAGATTTAAAGTATATAACCACCAAAGGAACTTTGCAACCTATATCTTTACTCAATGATATAGAAATGCAAGTAAACATACAACATCATTTTGTAATAAGCATGTTATTCTAAGTCAGAAGAAATAAATTGAAGGGAAAATGTACTGTGCCAATGCAAATAGTTAAATACAAATAATTTTTAATTTTATACAATAAGTGTATCTAAACTTATTCATATTACTCAATAAATATTTGGACCTACAATGTTTATTTACTCAGTTAGAATATTATTTCATCATCAGCCTATAGCAGTCCACTGCTGGACATAAGCGGCTCCCAATGAGCGCCATCGCGCCCTGACTTCAGCGCGACAAACGTAGTGTAGGACGCCGTCAGGCCAGGTGGAGCGACGATCTGCGAAAGGCTGCTGGTGGAGTCTGGATGCGTCGAGCTGATGAATATCATTTGTTCATCCTTAATTCCTAATTTTCCAGTATTACCACGGTATAAACTATACAAAAAAAATGTACGTTTAATGTACGTATTGTAAGTAATTATTATTAATAAAATTGTAGTAAAAAAATGTACGTTGCTATTTCACTGAAAATTAACATGTCGTTGTGGTACCGCCAGGAAGCATAGCTGGGAAAGCCCAGCGGTACCACGTTGTGTTAACGGAAACCACGAAAGGTATCTGAATACGGTTTTCTGGAAATAAATGTACGATAAATGTACTAACCTGTTCTAGAAGTTGAGAGTTTGTACTTCAAAGATTTAAGAGTAATAGCCAATTTAAACTCAAACTGTACCTTGCAAGACCCCCATTTTTTCACACAAAAAGTAGCAGTGTTAACAGAAACTAAGAATGTTACGTAAACGCAACGTACAATTTTTTAATTGGACGTACAATAACGTACATTAAACTTACATTTTCATACCAGTACCAAGTCTTAATTACACCGTGGTCCCGCGACGAAGTATCACACGTTTTTTGACGTGCGGGAGTGAACGTTGTAGTCTCTAATATTTGTGTAAAAAACAATGACATAGCCGCTTTTTGCGCGTGAAAAAACTAAACAGATTTATGGAATATATGGGTGGGGAAGGGAAAAAAAGAAACCAAACCGGCGACAGCGGTTCTGATATACATATTCTCACAAATTGCCCTTCTATAGAATAGTACCAGTAGTAGTACCTAATCTGCTTACATTTGCCTATCTCAGTGCAGTATACAGATCCTTGTGGTTTTTTATTCTTTCTTTTTTGTATTTAAAAGTCCCATGTGAATAATATGTGTTGTGTATTAGGGGTTAAATAAATAGCTTTTCTTTCTTTCTTTCTTTCTTCCTGGTAGATTTACTTAACTGTGTTCAGACACGTTCAGGATCAATATACTTATGTTCTATATGTTGTGGATATTTGCAAAGAAACACCGCAATTTGCTTGTAAACGTTTAATGGTCGACAACCAACTGCCGAAATAAACCATCCTACCCACATTCAAAGTAAGATATACCACATTCCTCCACCAATAATTAAAAATAATTAACAGCTAACTAATACTAAATAGGTAGATACATTCTAGAGCTTATAATTTAATTGTTTCCTAGTTTTCCGGATCGGATACCGGCGGACAGCTTGAGGCTCCTGTTGTGCATCGTCGCTTTCACTAGAAATATCGAAAACATCACTATGCCCACAATTAGCAGCACCAGGAGACTTTGCGTCCGAAAACTCATCATTTGATTCATCTCCAATTTCATCCTCCCTATTATCTCGCGCAGGAGACGTGGGGGAGGCAGGACCATGCTCCTGCGGTGAACGAACTGGGTCCGAAGCTGAACTAACGACCTGCTTGTTAGGCTGACCCGAGGTTTCGGTGACACAATCTCCGTAAACACTAATATCGTCATCCTGGTCAAATGATGAGTTTCCTTTGTAAGCTAGCAGTTGATCTACATGTTTTTTTACAATTAAATTTTCATCTTGAATATTAACTAAGAACATACGAGAACCTAAACATGCTTTTATAATACCCTGCTTCCAAGTGTGTTTAGTTCCATTATTGAAATAATGTTTTAATAATACTTTATCGCCTACCGAAAAATTTACATTTCTCTTCCCCCCAAATTGAACACACTGGTTCCCTTGCGCTTTGATTACATTGTGTTTGGCGGCGGATGACGAAGACGATGAAAAACGCTGAGAGGGGCGCAAAAGATCAAGTCTGCAACGCAGAGGACGACCAAACATCAATTGGGCTGGAGAGAAACCAGTAGATCCGTGAACAGAATTCCTATAGTCAAATAGAAACTTATTTAAAACTTTTATAAAACCCTTTTGATTAACCTTATTAATTAACATCGCTTTTAAGCCATTTTTTACAGTTTTAACACAGTTTTCTGCCTGCCCATTTGACATTGCATGATAAGGTGCCCCAGTCAAATGCTGAATTCCATTCAATCGGCAAAATGTATCAAATTCATGTGAACAAAAATTGGTAGCATTGTCAGTAACCAAAGTGCGCACTAAACCGAATCTACTAAAAATCTCGCATAGTTTACTAATAATCGATTCACTATCAGTCTTTTGCATTACAAAACATTCCACCCATTTAGAGTGAGCATCAACTGCAATTAAAAACTGTTTACCATTCAACATAAACATATCTAGGTGCACTCGCTCCCACGCGCGCTCGGGGTATGGCCACGGAGCTAGCGGCACTTTTGGTGGATTACTCCGGAGTGTGTTACAAACACTGCAAGAACCTATCTTTTCCTCGATGTGTTTATCGATCCCTGGCCACCACATTCGCATCCTAGCTTCAGACTTTGTTTTAACAACTCCAAAATGCGAGTTATGCAACTCATTGAGAAGTCTTTCGCGAAAACAATAGGGTATTACCACTTTGTGACCACGTAAAACGCATTCATTTTCAACAGCCAGGTCCAAACGACATAAATAAAATGGACGTAGCACCGGATCCACTATTTTTGAAGGCCAACCGTTTTTAATAAATCCGATTACCTTTTGCAACACTTCATCTCGAGCGGTTTCAGCTCGGACATTTTCAATAGTTATAGGTAGTAACATAGATTCCCCAATAAAATTAATATACCGAGAACGATCACTCTCCTCCACTTCATTCAATTTAGCAATAACTGAGCGTGACAAAAAATCAGCTACATTATTTTCACTCTTGACATATTCAATACTGAAATTATAAGCCGATAAGAAAAGGGCATATCTTTGTAATCTATTCGCTGCTAAGATGGGCACACCTTTTTCCTTACCAAAAATTGATAAAAGCGGCTTATGATCCGTACGCAAAACAAAAGGCACCGTTCGGCCATACAAATAATGGTTAAATTTTTTAACCGCGAAAACTATTGAAGTGGCTTCCTTCTGAATTTGTGCATAATTGGTCTCTGCTTTAGACAATGAACGCGAAGCATACGCGACCACCCGCTCCGAGCCGTCTGGCTGCTCCTGCGCGAGCACCGCGCCGAGCCCCTCGGGCCCCGCGTCGCACGTCACGATCGTGGGGTACTCTGGGTGGTAGTGGGCAAGCACACGATCAGAAGCCAGCTCCCTCTTTATTTCTTCAAACGCCACAATCTGAGATTTACCCCAAGACCATTTAACACCTTTCTTTAATAAGCAATTTAGAGAACAAAGTACCGAAGACGTATTTGGAACAAAACAGCGATAATAGTTCACCATACCTAGGAAAGACTTTAATTCACTTACGGACTTCGGAGGTTGACAATTTATAATTGCCTCAATTTTACTGTCGGATTTATGTAAACCGTCCTTATCTATTACATACCCTAAATACTCGACAGATTTTTTGAATAGTTCGCATTTATCGCGCTTCACGCGTAACCCGGCGTCCTGTAATCTTCTCATGACCTGTTCTAATCTTTCTAAATGCAAGGCCCTATTTGGAGCAGTGATCAGAATATCATCCAAATATATACATATACCGTCTATATCACTCAATAACTGTTCCATTGTGCGTTGAAAGATAAAAGGCGCATTAGCCAACCCTAGTACTAGGCGCGTATACCTATATAACCCTCTATGTGTATTTATACAACACCATTTCCTAGACTCATCGAGCTCCAGTTGTAGATAAGCCAACTTTAAATCTAACTTGCTGAACTCAACCCCACCATGAAGCTTGGCAAACAAATCCTCAATGCGCGGCAATGTATAGTTGTCAAGGTATAAAACTTTATTTAATGTCACTGAAAAATCCCCACAAATTCTAACATTTCCATCGGGACGAAGAACTGGGACGATAGGAGTAGCAACATCCGAATGATCTACCTTTTCTAAAATACCTGCCGCCAATAATCTATCTAGCTCCTGGTCTATTTTAGGCTTCAAAGCTAAAGGCACTGGCCGCGGCTTAAAAAACTTCAACTGCGCGTCAGGTTTTATTTTCAAACTCACTTTATACTTATTAAACCTACCTAACTCATCAGAAAATAAATTTGAATACTTCTTCATTAAATTTTCGGCTGTCTTGTCGTTTACAGTTAAATTGTTACAGTTCAACCCACATAAATGTATACTGAACATTCTCATAAAATCACGGCCCAAAAGTGGTAAACGTTTTTCATTCGTTTTTATAACAAAAAAAATAACTTGTTTAGTGCGGCCTTCGAATGTTACTGATATCGATAAACAGCCTAGCGGTGCAATTTTTACTCCCGTATAAAAATTAAACACCTCATTACACGGCTGCAAAACATACTTATTGTTATCGCTCGCGAACAGCTGATCATAGATAACTGCCGGAAGAACGGAGACAGCACTACCACAATCTATTTCACATAAAATTTCTTTGCCATCTAAATTAATTTTCCGAGAGATTGGTTCATCTTTATTGGAGTTTTTTAAATTGAACAAATTGTACATACCGTCATCAGCGTCATCGACATCCGGGCCTAAAAAATTACTATCACTTATCTTAGCTTTGCACACCCTTTTAAGATGACCTTTTTTGTTACACTTTTGACAGACATAATTAACAAAACGGCACTTGTCTTTTGAGTGATTTTTATAACCGCACACTTCACAACACTTGAATCCCCGTGGATTATAACTGGCACCTGCATCACTAGGTCGTTGCAGCGCGAACACGGGCTGCGCCTGCGCCGCCTCCATGGTCCCCGCGCCAGCAGCGCTGGATGCGGCGTTGCCAGTTCGCGCGGTCTGCAGCGCAGCGCGAGCACAACGCACGCTCTGGGCCAGCTCCAATGCCTTGTTGAAAGTCAAAGTTTCGATGCTTTCCGCAAATAGCTTCTCCTTTTCTTTGGTATTTTCCAAACCAAGGACGAACCTGTCTCGCAAAGCGGTGTCTAACTCAGTTTTGAATCCGCAATACTGAGCTAAATTGCGCACTCGCGCCGCCCATTCAGCAAGATCTTCACCTGGACGTTGTTCTGCCTTATAAAAGCTGTACCTCTCAGCAAAGGTACTTTTCTTTGATTGCAAATGTACGTTTAACTTCTCTAAAAGAGTTACATACTCGACGTTGTCCAAGTTTTCGGGGAAAACTAAATCTCTTGCGACGCGGTAGGTATCTTCCACCAACGCAGTGAGCAACAGAGCTCGTCTTCTTTTTCCAGACTTATCGGTGTCGTCACCAATGTCGTTCGCCGTACAGTACTGGATAAAACGACTCTTAAAAATGCTCCACTCCTGTACGCGGTGATCAAATGAGAGGTTGCCGCCGAACATCATGATATTTAGATTGGTAGATTCTCCTGTCATCACAACACTATTGTTTTTATAACAATTAGGTAGTTAACCTAATAATTACACACGTGAAATACGCCTCGTCGCCAAATGTTCTATATGTTGTGGATATTTGCAAAGAAACACCGCAATTTGCTTGTAAACGTTTAATGGTCGACAACCAACTGCCGAAATAAACCATCCTACCCACATTCAAAGTAAGATATACCACAACTTAACATAATAAGACATGTCGAGGGCTAGAATGAAACAGCTATAAATGCTCAGTAATTTAATGGCATGAACAACGAATACAGTGCGGGTATCTAAGCTGGGAGTCAGTTGGGAGAGGGCGCGCGGCGCTCCGGCGAGGCGCTGGGCGAAGAACCCCGACGAGTCGAGTTGCTGGGGCTTTTCAGGCGCACCATCGTGTCCAGATGGCGGAATCTGTGACAAACAAAAATATATATAATAACATAAAAATATTCAAGATATCAGTTTCGGATTCTATTGGTGTCTGTAAAATAAATAATATTAAAAACCGGCCGAGTGCGAGTCGTACTCGCGCACGGAGAGTTACACGCCGTTGTATGGGAGCCCCACTTAAATATTGTTTTTATTCAGTTTTTAGTATTTGTTGTTATAGCGGATACAGAAATACCTACCTACATCATCGGTGAAAATTTCAACTGTCTATCACGATCACAGTGGAGTCTTAGTAATAGGATCCCGTTTTTACCATTTAGGTACGGAACCCTAAAAATTTAAGTAAATATAGGTATTTTGGAGTGATTTTAGTAATTAAATGTTACGACATTATATAAAAAAATCACTCCACCAGCTCGACAATGCCACATTATATCATGCAAACTTCACCTAAAGCACTCTTTCCGTCTACTCCTACTGGGCGCTCCTACTGGTAGGAGAACGAGGACACTACTATACAATGTCCTCGTTCTCCTACCATATCCTCGTACTCCTACTAAATATGTCCTCGTTCTCCTACCATATTCTCGGACTCCTATTAATGTACAGTAAGCTGCATATATTTGTTATATGTACTCGTATAGAGTAGAACACATGTAAGATGGGTCACCAAAATAACCCTTGACACTTCCCATGATAACAGACCTCTTTAGATAACGGATCTCTTTAACTATTACAACTGCATTAAATGCATTACATCTCATTTTGCACATTTGTCAAGTGTCAGTTAAACAATAGGTAGTCATTGTTTACGTCATTCAATGAAACAACCATAACTGAATCAAACTGAATTGAATAATTTTTATAACAAAATGAGCTTAAATCAGGATAAACCTGAGTTCATAAAGAGAAAAGGTGGAACTATACTACTATATGCAGGTTACCAGTTTTATAAGCAAAAAATGTATACAAATGGAAGTGAGATTTGGCAATGTTGCCAATCTAAGATCAAATGTGTTGCCGTCAAGTGCCGAGGATCGATTACTGTGCAGGTAAGACATAAACAAGCTATTCCTAAAACATAGGCAACCTCCGTGGCCAGTATCAAGGATTCAAGTGTTAACAAATTACCAACAAATTCATTTTAATGTTTATTCCAGAATGGAGAGATACTGAAAACTGTCAGTCATTTGTGTGAAGCTAATACATTGAAAAATGAAATAGATTTAGCCCTATATGCTGCAAGAGTAGAGGCTGAACAATCCGATACGCCAATACCAAAAATTTACAAAAGAAATACTGCTCCTCTCAAAGATCGCGGGATCAATTTAGTTGAAAAAGTACCGGAACTTAGAAGTATTAAAACAAGTTTATATAATTCTAGATACAAGGCAATTGGAGCTGAAAAGATATTATTTGATGATTTGAAAAAAGTTCAGATTCCTAAGAAATTTAATCATTTCCTTTTAGGAGATTATATCGGTGATACACGAATTATAGTATTTGGAACAGAGCAAGGGTGTCAACTACTTGAAAGTCTTTCAGAATTTTTTATAGACGGTACATTTAAAAGTTGCCCAAAACCGTTCAGCCAATTGCTCATTATACACGGCGATCGTCAAGGCCCCTCTCATGAAACGAATACAGTCCCTTTAATTTTTGCATTAATGCCAGACAAAAAACAGCATAGTTATGCCATTGTTATAGAAATTATTAAGTCACAAGTTCCCGGATGGAACCCGCAGAAAATTCATACCGATTACGAAAAATCCTTAATAAATGCACTGTTAGACGAATTCCCTGCAAGTGTGGTTAAAGGCTGTTATTATCACATGACAAAGGCCTTGTGGAAAAAGAGTAAGGTAATTAAAATTAAAAATAAAGTTCAACGAAGATTTGTAGCTCTTTGTACTGCCCTTCCGCTGCTGCACGCTAATCGCATCGAAGAGGGTTGGTTCTATATTCAACAGCAGTTTAGGCTTCTTGGCCCTGATACTAAATTAGATATTTTCTTTAAATATTTCCAAAAGACATGGATGAAGAATGATTTTCCAAAAACGTGGTGTGTATTTGAAGAAAGGCACAGAACTAACAATGTAGCTGAAAGCTGGAATTCAGTCCTAAACAGGGAAGTCAAAAATGTTACTTTATTAAAATTGCTGAATTTTCTCGAAAAGGCTACAGCCGACAAAGATGTTCCGACAGCACGGCGTCGAGAGGATCTCGTCACCGATACATTGATTATGAATACACAAATGTATCTTTTACATGACGATATTAATGTTGGTACTTTTTTGGAAATGCTCCGATGAATTTGTAAAATTTTGATTTCAGTAAATTACATTATTAAGCTTATTGTACTTATTCCAAAAGAAAAAAAAAACACGATAGGAGTACGAGGACATTGTAGTCGACCATTGTAGAGGACCAGTAGGAGCGCCCAGTAGGAGTAGACGGAAAGAGTGACTCATCCATAAGTCATTACAAGCACTATGGCAATAAATAAGGTTGTAAATTAAATAAAGTTTTCCATACAATTTCAATGACCGCCATTCGTCACAACATTGAGTCCATGTATGCCAAGATATTCTACAAGATAATATCATAACATTACAAGATATTATCCATGTATGCTACCGTAGGTACATATACTTACTAGTCTGTGTATGCCACAGATTTATAAGTTTAGTACATGTACCATGTACATATGGCATATGGCATAGGTATGCCATTCGTAGTTCGAACTCTTGCCTGCCGGTAAATTACTCTGTTCTTATTTCAAATAATTATAATTGTCTTTCAGAATGATGATAACATTACAAAGGTTTCTATGCACTCTTTGGATACCACCGATTACATTAACGACTCCATGGTCTATTTTACTTTACTCTTTGTTAACGACCATTGCGTCGAATCTGTGATTGCATGCATGAACTCTGATATGGCGAATGACGTTTCATAGAAATTGTATGGTTTTTTTTGTTTAATTTCGCGAAATCTTACTATTTGATTTGGTAAGTTCATCATCATCATCATCGTCATTATCCCATCGGCCTCAGTTACATAGTGGCACACCAAAGAATACTTCAGAGAATACAAAATTGCTGCTGTCGATCCACAATGTACGGTGTCATCGCTTCACGATATTACTTCACGGTATACCTTCTTACACTCAAGATTTTTCTTAGAATATCGTCATCGGGTAGCATTTGAATAGCAAGGAGTTTATATCATAGGAATGCGCGCTTTGTACAAAAATCTGTACCGAATGTGTCCATTTATAATATTATTAGTAGGTGTACCTGGATGACCGAGCTTTGCTTGGTTTTAACAACTGTTTCTGAAAATGAAACCAAGCAAGATCGATTAATCGCCCACTAAACCACCTGCATACAAAATTTCATGAAAATCATTACAAGATCATTATATACAAGAATTGCTCGGTTAAAGGTATTAGATTATTTCATTATTAATATTATAGGTATAAGTGTTGTGTCTCGTTAGAATTAGCTGCCATTTTTTTCTCGAAAACCCCTCATCTATAAGTGGTGTAAAGATGCCTAAATGTTACTGATCTAATGCATATGTTTTCACCAACAGTTGCTTATCTCTAAGTATCACCTAAGGTGGTATAGCAGTGGCAAAGTGCAGTAAGTAGGGCATTCGACAATTCAATTTGTCTCTTGACACTTTGCTTGCTATTGCTAATATATCAACCTTTCCTAGCCTTATGTAAACGTTAGTGAAAATGAACATTGCATAACCTTAGGAACGTATATTTACCTTAGTGGCAAATCGTTAGCGTCGTTATCAACGCTCTGGAAGAAAAATCCGAGTGGCCAGCTTATCCATGAAGATTGATTTCTGTAATTAAAAACATATTCATTGTTAAAACAATGTTCAACAATTGGTTCTATTTCCGCCCTGGACAAACATTTGTGTGATAAACATGGATGTTTGTTCTGTGTTTGGGTGTTTTATAAGTATCTATGTATGTTTATCAGTCTCTGGTACCCATAGTTCAGGTTCTGCCTAGTTTGGGATCAGTTGACCGTGTGTGAGAGGACCCGTATAGGTAAGGGAAGGTGGCCATGAAAGAGCCAGTTTTAGAAAACAGCTCGTTTTAATATGTAGAACACAATAAAACTACTTTTTTATATTTTAATTAAAAGTTTGTTTATAACCCTTTGACATATGTACAAACAACGAATAACCGCATAAAAACTTACTTTTCAATGTGGTTTTTTTTATTAGCATTTTTTTTACTACTGTGGTTTTTTTCATCTTTATACAAATATAATATAAATATAATCACAGTATAATTTAGGTTTGTACTTAGTTAATTTTAAGGTAATCTTTGTACATTATTTAATTTTACCAAATGTAAAGCGCCCTCTAACCCACCAAATTTGTAATACCGGAAAACGGTGAATAAGTCATGTACTTACAACTAGTCTTAAGACCTACTGTTACATAGTACACTTATATGCAAATAAATATCTTTTATCTTGTACTGGTACTAATACATTACACTTGGGAGAACTGTCAAATCTTTGTGCGGTTAAGAGCACATCTCTTGTGCTAGTTAGCATAATACTTACGGGGTCGGCGGAAGTAGCTGCGTGTCTTGTCCGGGAGTGTCTGGTGTAGTGAGTCCGGTGACGCCGAGAGGAGACATAGGGGACGTCGCGGCCGGCGGCGGAGTCTTGTTGATAGCAGGGTTGTAAATCTTGGGGTCGCTGACCATGCGCACGAAGAAGGATCGCTTGTGAGCCAGGGCTGAGCGGTGGCGACGGGCCCGCTCCTCGTTGAGATCCTGAGATGATAGTGTGTTTGCATTTAGCTCATAGCTCATTTAATAACTCACCCACCCGAATTAAGGAAAAACTTTTTATTCCGAGACAGAGACTTGTGAAAACTTACAACCAGAGTTTCTGCTTAACACTTGCAATGTATAAAAAATTACCCTTAAAAGTTACCCAACCAGTCAATTTAAAAATATAATTAAAACATTCTTTGAAAATCATCCATTTTACCATGTCACTGGTAGTGATTCTGAAAAATTTTCACTAAACTATCGTTTAACTTAAAGGAGCTGTCTCTTTCTTGTAGATGAAGATAATACGAGACGAAATGACTTTTAGCTAGTTATAACTAGTTAAGCGATAAATAGTGCTACTCAGAATGTTGTTTATTTTCTGATCTACATGCACTTTGAAATGTTATAAAACTGTTAAGTAATTATTTTAAGTTCGGTTCCATAACCTTCTTTATCTTTAAAAATATTTAAATTAAAATGTATCTAAATTTAATGTTTGGATGTATCAATTTGACATGCCTATGTTATATGTGTATAACTAAATGTTCATTAAATGAATCTGAATCTGAATCTGACTCTGCCTTCTGAGCTACAGATTCCCGCCCAGGAAAAACATTTGTGTGATGTGACTCTGCCTTCTGAGCTGCAGATTCCCGCCCAGGAAAAACATTTGTGTGATGAGACTCTGCCTTCTGAGCTGCAGATTCCCGCCCAGGAAAAACATTTGTGTGATGTATATGGATGTTTGTTCTGTATATGAGTGATTTATAAGTATTAGGTACCATAATAATATATACATATTGTTTGTGTATCTGGTACAGTACAGGCTATGTCCTGTATATTTTATTATTGTATTTAGTGGTGAACCTTGGAGTTTATGGACTGTCCCAAAGGTTTTGCTTTTTTTGACTGGCGTTAGACGGCTGTTACGATGATGCCTATCTTGTTCGATTGGCAGTGGCACCAAACGGTATTTTTTTCAATTAATTTCATGATATTAGTTTGATTTTAAGGAGGCTTTATTTTTTAGTAAAATCTCTAGTGGAAGGCATTTTTTATGACTCGGCTGACGTGATTTGAAGTGAAACATACTCTTTCCTTATCGGGTCCTTCAATAAGTTCAGTAGCGAACTCAGTGATGATATCCCAGGCTACCTCTGAAACGAAAGCAAAACAAATTTATTGACAGTGCTAAATAACTCATTGTAAGTTTTGGTAATTATTATTTTTAATTTTTCCTCACCAATGTCTTCGCGAGTAGCATGTTGGTGAACCACGCAAAACCTAATAACGAAGTATTCGCGGACTGAAGCCGGCACCATGTGTAGCTTGCCCGAAGCATTGATGTTAGTCAACAGCTTCTTATTCAGTTCATCCATCTGTTCCTTGGTTTCCTCCGGACCTCCGCGAAGACGGAAACAGACCAGACCCAACTACAAAAAAAGGACACTTATTGATCTATAACAGAAGTTCATCCATAGAACTACCTAATTCTTTTATAACTTACGGTAACTTCATTGCAGACCTCGAATCTATCATCCTTCTTGACAAGATTCTCAAAGTACTTAGCTAATTCGCAGTGCCTTCGCACATATTTCTGCAGTCCGCTGATGCCATAACTTCTCAGCATAAACCACACTTTGAGCGACCGAAACCGTCGGCTCAACGGCACACCCCAATGCCTGTAATCTATAGCCGTGTGGTCATAGCAATGCTGGAGATAAAGTGGGTCAACGACCAACGCCGACGTCAAAAGATATCTGTCAGTTACCCAGAGCAGCGAACAGTCGAAGCTAGTCAACATAAGTTTGTTGAGATTTGTGTTGAACGAATCCGCGTATTCAACACCGGCGAGTCTATGCTTATGCTCGGGACAGATGAAAGAACTGCCGGCGTAAGCGGCGTCGACGTGGAGCCACACGCAAGGAAATTTCCGCACGACTTGGCCTATCTCTGGCAAGTTGTCGTAGGAGCAGCAAGATGTGGTACCCAGGGTGGTCGCTACGAAGAACGGTACGCGCCCAGCTTCTTCATCTTCTTCCATTGCCTGAAAATCAATTGACTCGTCAACTAGGACACGTTTCACAAACTGTAAGCCTAGACGAAGTTGTATCTGAGAGTATTGAACTCTCAACAAATGTATGATTTACGAATCGCGTGTTATTTACGGTTTTAAAATTGCTCCCTTTTTGCGTAAAGTTAACCGTACACTTACTCACTGTTTGCTTACAGACGTCGATACTTAAAATTCCATGAAAACTGAGCGCAATTAAGAGGTCACTCATAAGAGGGTCGTATCGCGAAATTTCAATATTCGCGGCATAGAAAGTGGCACACAATGCGACTCCATTACCGGTCGGCGCGCTACGTATTTCCGGCATCCACGGAGCCGCCGCCATAGTCATTAAATGCGGGCTACGGGCCTTCGCTGCCTGCTCCCAGCCTCTTCAATTACCGCCCGATTATCTAGTACCCTTCCACGGAACGTCTCGCAGAATTATCACGGCCCGATCTCGATTAAAAATTCAAACAATGATTAGAATGGGATTGAATAGCCTTATATTCCTCCGCTATGGACTGTATTGTGTAGTTAAGTATTAGTTATCTGGTGTATTGAGAATTTTTAAACTATGCAGCCTTGTTAAAACGATGCGATGCGATGTCAGTGAATATTTTAGAAAGAGTCAATGATGATTGAATATTATGTATTTACCTAAGAACAGTCATCATAAGAGCCGATACTCATAAAAGTGGTGAGGCGCGCCGGCCGCAACGGCCGAATTAGCGGTGAAATAATCGGCCGCATCACTGTAATGTGCGTCAGCCCTTAAAGTTAATGAGCAATAAATATTTAAAAGTGGGCCCTAATAGAATCAGGTAGCGTTAAACACTTAATATCTCTATTCTTATTATTGTACCTCTTTCAAAGTTTCACCACGCAAGGAAGAATGCTCGTCGGGCTGTAGAATGCGTAGCTTCACAAAGCAGATCATCGCAGCTTTTTCTACGCAGGAGTGCGCTTCTTTAGAGCAGTATGCGATCAACTTCGAGAGTAAAAGACCTTCGTCAACGTTTGGAAACTGGTGTTTCAGTCGTTTGATGCCATTGGCTCTTGCAGCCAGCATTGAGACGAGAACACACTCGCTCGCTGACCCCTATAAATGTTTTGATTGGTCAGAATATTTTACCTATTGAACAAAAATACATGAATGTAAAATTAAACGTGCTCACGTTAATGACACCACCCCCCTTGCTTCCTTTCTCCAATGCTAAAAAGGCTGGTGGGAGACCAATGGCTTTACCTGTAAAATATTAATAAAGGTTATGAAGGATTAGTGCGCTGCAGGCTTTAGGCACATATGCCGGTTCAAGTCCCGTCTGGTTCGAAAATTTTGGAATTCCATTTAAATAAAAAGAACACAATTATTTTAAAAGGCTTAATAAAACACACGGTATTTAGTCTGTCTTAGTAAGACTGTCTTACTGACTAATAAATCAAGCCTAAGCCGACTTAGTGGCTTGCTCTTAGTTGAGTGTAAGACAGACTAAATACCGCCTGGTCTAATAAGCCTTTTACTTAGACACACTGAATGCCGCGTGGTCTAAAAAGCCTTTAAAAGGATTAATCGTACATACCCATCCAATCCAACATTATAATTTCCAATTCAGTGCAAGCTGGGCTAGCCGCCTGAAAGTAGATAAAATTGAGTTCTTACAGTTCTTACACAGACTTGTAGTTCTTACTATTAATATTCCATTACTAGCTGACCCGGCGAACTTCGTACCGCCTTAGCGTAGCAATTTTCTTAATATTTTTTTCCGTAAGAACCTTCTCCTAATAATAACAAATACAACAAAAAAAGAATTAGTGAAATCGGTCCAGCCATTCACGCGTGATGCCGTGACCAAGGAAAACGGGTTTCATTTTTATAATAGATTAGCTTTTATGTCTTTTCCATTGATTTATAATCAAAACTCTTTGGTCTTTACCAAGTTTAATGTCATTATTAATTATTCTAAGACGTAAGTAAACGTCTTGTAAGGTGTTTCTCAAAAATGCTTTAAAACTTGAGCATTACTTATTTTGAAAACCTCCTTCGAGATAAATCGAAATTGCTGTATGTAATGTCCAAATACATGCGAGCAGCGGCCGGCAAAAGTTGTATGAAAATCCTCCATGTCTGTCGTGTTTTAGTGGCCAAATAGACTACAAATTACTTTGTATAAACTAATCTATCTATCGTGTATTTAAAAAAATGGAACGTTCTTTTACTCCGAAACCTGCAAGGCACAGGCAACCAAGGAGATAATTATTAAACAAAGGTTCATTTAAATTTCGAACTGGCTTGCAAATAGAAAGATGTTTATTGAAAAAAAAAAAAAAAACAAATCAGCACTGTCGCATGTATAATTTTATTGTTGTTCGTTGTTCATTATTGATTTTGAAAAGTAATTGTTTTCGTTTTAGGCACGTTTTCAGTCATTTCCGCGCAATATTTGAGAAAAGTACTATACAAGACTTGGTCACAACTAGTCATTGATACGTATTTAATTATGTATGCCTCGGCTTTGCCTCGGGCCTCGCCCACGTTTACACGTTCGTCCATCCTACTATAATCCTACTTCCTACTTAATATTATAAATGTGAAAGCTTGTGAGTATGGATGTATGGATGAATTGATGAATGTTTGTTACTCTTTTACGCAAAAACAACTGAAAAGATTTGGATGTACACCCACTTGCTACGCCGTAGTCTGCTACGATGTAGTAGTAATTAAATAAAGGAATAAAAGAGTGATTAAAAGCCATTTGACTTGGTGCGGATTATTGAACTATTTTCCAACTATGGTAGGAATTATTGGAATAATCCGAAAGTTTGAAGCTACGCATCTTTGTAGCGATTGCTACGAATGCGCTACGAGGCCTACGATGCTTACGAAATACGTTACAAGTACTTGCTCTCTGTTAGCATTCCATCATACGTACCTACCGTAGCTCATAGAAGGTCGACATTGTTCGACTGTTAGTATTTCGCTTTATCCGTCGTTACCTGTGTTTTTATTATATATTTAATCTGAATTTGTTTGGAAAGTACTTGATTTAAGAAATATATTCTCAGCAATTGTCTTCGACACTTTATTTTCAAAAAAGTTAACCTTCCTAATTATCTAATCACGATGTCTTGATTACTATACTAATTTTTAGTTTACTAGCGGACCCGCCCGCAACTTCGTTTGCGTGTATACGCTTTTTTAGTAGCGTGTAACTCTAACTCTGTATGGAATAAAAAGTACCTATCTACATTACCAGGTTAGGTCCGGATGGGTACCCGGGCGCGTTCACGTTCCCGTTGTCATTCCCACTCCCACTTAAGCTACCTTTTTCGAAACCATTCTTGCTCCCTTTTCCGTTGGCGACCCTTCGCCAAATCAACAGCCAGTTGAAAAGTATAGGTATTGTAAGTTATTATATCCCTTCTCGTAACTTACTTACACAGAGTTACTATTCAGTATGCTGAAAACACACTTGCTCTAGGGCGTGAGCTGCTACTCGACCCGCTGCTGCGAGGCCCGCAGTGAACATGCTAGTGTCTAGTGTATGAGTGCTGAAAACACACTTGTTCTAGGGAGCGAACTGTTTTTTTATGTATTCTGACTGTGAGCACTGTGCACTTATTAAGCAGGCATGTGCCAAACACTATATATTTTGTACGTGCCTTTGACTACCACCGATTAACTTAGATATTGATCTTTACATTCTAGAATTAAAATAAAAACAAAGGAGAATGCTGTCTGATGTATGGCTCTCGGGACCAAGACTAAAGTGGGTGCGTCAAAAAAATATCCAATAAGTTTTTAGTCGATTCTAATGTCAAAATAATTAAAAATGAGGGTTATTGCCATAGTAACACTTTACTTCAATGTTTATTGCCAAAGCAACGTATATATCATTGGTTGTTGTAGTCTAATGGCGGCGTGCAACGGAAATCAAATCAACAAAATATTTTTTACTTTATTATTAATCGAGTCGGTATGTAAAACTAAAGAAAATGTTAATGTCATTTATAAAATATAATAAATTTTATGGGATACGTTCGGTGTTGACGCAATTGGTACGGGTTCTCGGCATTCTCCTTTGGAATGAACAAAAAAAATTCATTCATATGACACCTCGTTCAAAATATTTACTTATACACATTTTTTTTACCCCTTTTGGGACTCCATATATTAATGACGCCCTGTCTAATATAACCAATATACTTTTTAGCAAAAATTTGAAATACAACCTATCGACCAACCAAATTGTATGTAGATTGGATCAAGGGTTTGAGAGTTATACTCGAACAAACATACATAAGAACTTACAACAAATACCACTGAACAACGATGACAACGATACTCTTACAAATGGGACTCCTTAGTGCTTTTGATTTAAATTCTTTCTTATTTCACACATCGAGATAAGAAACTAGGTACTCTATGGAGTCACAGTCATCAAGTGAAAACTAACAAAAATCGTCCAAGCGTATTTGACATAAAAAAAAAACTTCAAAACGCCAAATTTGCACTAATTTAGACCTCATGTGGCTTGAAAAGTATTCAAGAGGCACAATCGACAACGTTAGCCGAGTTTTGGTGCACACACTTCTTTTCACGTTTGTGGCTCTAGCTAGAGTATAATATCTCGATGATTTGAAATTCCAATTTTATAGAGATCGGATTGAGTTTTCAAACGTATCGAAATAAAATTTTATTGAAATCAAAAGCACTAAGGAGTGTAATAGTATTGATATCAATTTCGATGCAAATCACCCCTAAAATAACTTTCTACCTACATCATTTTAATCCCGTTAGGCGATGAATTTCAATAAAATACAAACCAAATAATGTTTGAACAAAATTTTCACGTTGTCCCATACAAACTTTGCCCCAGTGTTTCACCCCTTTAGGGGTAGAATTTTGTAAAATCCTTTCTTATCGGAAGCCTACGTCATACAAAAAAAGTCACCCTCCAAGTTTCAGGTCTCTAAGATCAGCGGTTTAGGCTGTGCGTTGATCCGTCAATCATTCCGGACAAAGGATTTTTTAAGTATAAATAAATATAGAAGATCATCATCATGAGATGAACATGAGATGAGAATAAAGAATCATTACATATGTGAGCTATCCTCTCGCGTTAAGTTAAACGGTTATTCCGTTATCATATCAATTATCGATGTACCTAAAATAGCGCTAATTAAATACTTACATTTGTGATCAATGCAAAATCAGAATGTTTTATTTACAAAAGATGATGGTTGTACAAGGATCTTAAGTATGAACATTGGTATCACAAAAAAGAATTAATAATTAAATAAATGTTTTGATAATACATATTACATAGGTTTATTCATGCTACCCACGAATAGTTCAACCTGACGTATCGTAGGTAAGCGTAACGAAAAAGTTTGGCGTCTACGCTTTCTCATTGGTCAAAATGTTAAGTGTTACGGATACTTATAGTCCAGTGATAGTCTCATATAAGCTTATTTCATTCTTTAATTTTTAGTTCAATTTCATCATTTTTTTATTTTGCGTGTGGGTCAATAAATGTTTAAGGGTGACCTTACCGAACCGGTCAAACGAGCCCTAATGGTCCCGCTTGTCCGTCTGTCACAGCTGATTATTTCAGGAACTACATAAGCTATCGACTTGAAATTTGGTATAGATCTAAAATGCACTGACTGAATAAGAATATTTTCATTTTCATCCCCAAAAGGTCAAAAATAAGAAACGTCAAAATTTCAAAGTGGTGCCAATAGGTCGAGTGGCATATCATATGAAAGGAGGCAATTAGCCCAGTTTAAAACAGTTTTTATTTTTTTTATACAATGCTTTGTTTTTATTTTATGATCAAAATTATCCAACAAACTATTATAACCCCTCCCTAATCTACGAAGTTTGCAAAGCCAGAAATCTGAAACTAATATATGCTAGAGAAGAATATCTATATTTTACATTAAAATTATAGCGAAGTCCTAACTTTAAACAGTTTTTGAGAAATCTTCCAAAATGGGGGAGTTCTAGGTGAAGTGGAGTATCAAATGAAAAAGCTTGACTTGAACGATATAAATCCGTTTTTATTCCCCCCCCCCCCCCCCCCCCCCTAATTAACTCCGAAGTTTGGGAAGTGAGAAACCTGAAATTTATTTTTTTATTTTTTCAATATTTTACATGAAAATTATAGCGAAGTCTTCAATATGGTTTTGTAGAAACCTCAATACGTGTAATGATAGCTGTGGTCAAGCTATAAAGCAAGTTATACGGTCAAATATGCTGATATCTGAAAGGCCCTAATTTGCCCATTCTAAAGCCGGTTTCTATTTTCCTATACGACGTACACATTTTAATTACGAAACCTTACTAATTAGTATCGCATGCCAGTGACGTCACCCGCGGTGGACGAGTCAACTCGCACTTAACCGGCCTTGTTTCTTTATTCCTTCTTTCTTTCATAAATACTCACTTCCCGCCACGGCTGTTCGCGCACCAGATAAAATGGATTTTGAACTACAGTGCAAAGTTTCAGCTGAATCTGTTTAGATCAGATAGACACAATATTTTTTTGTACACCTAAAAAATACTACAAATATTTAAATGAACCAACTTATTATTATTATTATTAATTAGCCATCGGTGTCCCACTGCAGGGCTAAGGCCTCCCTCCCCTTTTTCCACTCTTCGCAATAGATTTATATGAACCAACTAATCTATAAAACGCGTTTGTACAAAGGCCGGCCTTATCGCTAAATGCGATCTCTTTTAGACAATCTGTGTATGGACTGGATTAAGGAGGAGGGAACTAAGTACAGTGAAGTAGTAACAAACATCCACCCAAACAAACTTGCACATTTTTAATATTCGTAGTAACATCTACATAGTCGTCTAGAAAACCTCGGAACGTCTTGCATAATTAAATACCAATTACAGAACAAAATCAATACGGCTGCAATCGATTGCATGTCCTGTAGTCATAGCTCTTAAGAACTAGTCTAGCAACGATATCTCTGCAAAATTCAGAAATATGAACAATATGAAAATCTGTTGATGGAAACACCTCATTCTCTTTTTTTAATGTCAGTCATTTCATCACCAGGATGCAAATGTACAAACGGGGCAGAAGTTAACGGCGACTTTTTTACCCTGTGTAATTCTATTTTTTTATACGTAGTAGCATCTTGGTGACGAAATTTCTGACTGTAAAAAGAGAATGAGATATTTCCATTTATCAATATTAATTTTGTCCTCATTTTCCACTGTGTCTCTCAGTTCTACAGAGATAGTAGCCATATTCTATTTTATCTACCTAATTTTAAATACTTTTATTATAAATACATCATAGATACGCTCGAGAATTTAGAACTTGGTAACATAGGTTTAAGTAGAGTAAATTAGACACAAGAAACTTTAGAGCTCAAATGTTCATGTGATATTGCTTTGTATCCTGTTATTAATGTGTAACTTGAACTAAGATAAACAGAACTGGGATGGAGATATCATGTAAGTATGAAGGATTCTTAGTTTAAGAAATGGTAGTTTTCAATGCTAGCTAGAGTTTATCTGGTAGTCATTGCGTTCGTTTTTTAACTGACTTCAAAAAAGGAGGAGGTCCTCAATTTGTCGGATTTTTATATAGGTAGGTACCTACCTACGTTCAACGATAAATTCTTTACAACGTAGTCCGAATTTAATTATTCTTGTTTGGGCTACTTTCGTAGTACTTCCATATTATTTTAATCAAGATTTGATGATGGGATGATAATCATCAAACTCTTCAAATTGTAAAAAGGCTGAATACTACGCCAACCGATTTCAATGTTTTTAGTGCAGGTAAAATCGGTTTTGAACAAAAAGTAGGTTTTGTCGATCATCGTATTAAATGATTTTTTTTCAGCCATGTTATTTTAGATCAGTAGGTGTGTAGTGAGTGACCTTATCAAACTCCGTTGAAATTTAGTTAAGGCGACTTTATGGGTCAAACCTCCCTCTCGCTCGCACTATTTAATATTTTTGAAGATATAAAATCACTGAATGTACTTATGCAAAATAGCAAAACTTCAGGACTTGAAAATAACAATACAAAGGTTCAGCAATAATATAATTTTGATTCTATCACGTTTTCTTGCCAAAAAACTTGCACCAATGTGATCAATTTTGGAGCATTTTTTTTGGTAGGAAAACGTGTTGGGTTCAACATGATATTCTTGCTGAACCTTTGTATTATTATTTTCTAGGCCGTAAAGATTCGCTAGTTTGCAAAACAACATTCAGTGATTTTATATCTTCAAAAATGTTGAATAGTGCGAGCGAGACGGAGGTTTGACACTTATAGTGCCTATTTCGTCGCGGTACCACGGTGAGATTAATTCATGTTAGTATGAAGAATACGTACGTTAAATGTAAGAAATTACATTGTACTTACGTCCAATATAAAAACTTGTACGTTGTGTTTTCATTTAATATTAAAAAAACGTTCTGGTACCATCCCAAAGCATCTTTTCTCGCGGTACCACGCTGTAGTTTTTTTTAAAATAATAAATAGGCTTACGTTTGACTACATTTCGCCTGATGGTAAGCGAAAATGCAGTCTACGATGGAGATTCCTTTATTAACAGAAACCATGAAAGGTATCAGAATACCTTATTTTATTGGAAATAATACTTGTGTTCTAATTAAAGTAAAATGACTCAATTTTTTTCTCACAAGTAGCAGTATGAATGTAATGAGAATACGGTTTTTTGTAAATACATTTTTTTATGATTGATGAAACTAGCACATGGCCGACCTAGTGTTAGGTGGTAACCATTACCTACAACAAAGTATTGTTTTGTAGGTCACGGATGCTTGGAACATGCCCTACGATGCAAAACCCTGTGCCCATCAACTTGAGGCATGAAGGTGTTAAGCCTCAGTGCCTGTAATTTCACCGGCACCCACACCCTTAGACCGAAACACGGCAATGCTGCTTCACGGCAGAAAAAGGCATGGTGGTAGTACTTCCCCGGGTGAGCCCTTCACAAAGAACTTTACCTAACTACTGATGATGTAAATTATTTAGAAATATAACATAATTGTGATGAGTTTTTTGTAATATGCCAGACGCTGTCTTAGCTATAATGTCCTATTGTCAACTGCTCATCACCTTTTACTAACTATTGCGAGTTTTTCTGGTACTTCACCATCAGCATTATGCATTGTCACAAGCATAAATTGATTGGCAACAATACCTGTGAAATACTTATTAGTAATTTCGGTGGCCATCTGTGGTCTTCATCCTTAGTCGATATACCACATATTCGTACCTACAAAGCGGTTTTCTTCTACTTTTATTATGCGAACTGCCAAGGATTGGAACTCTCTACAGGCCTCTGTCTTTCCTGATAACTATAATCCGAGTCTCTTTAAGTCTAGAGTGAATAGGTGTCTTCTGGACCTTCGTCTTCGTGCTCCATCCTTAGACCACAACGTTACTTAACATCAGGTGAGCTCGTGGTCAAACAAAGGTCCATCCAATATAAAAAAAAGTTACACTACTAAATTAAGCTTTCAGATAGCATATGCACGAGTTACTATAAAAAATACCCAAATTGCTATAGGTGTGCCTATATTTGAATAATAAATCATCCTTAGATTTTTCCAGGATCTCAACATCAGATCCTGACTGGATCCTTTACCCTTTTCGAAATAATATTCCATATTTGTTCTGCTCGGTTCTAATCGGGGCACATACATAAAATGAGAACCCCCTGCTTTTTAAAGCCAGTTAAAACATTTTTGATTCCGACGTACTATAAATGTCGTTTTTGAAGTCGATGAAAAAGTAATTGGTTAATAACTCTCCTTTAAAATGTAAGTGGTAAGACGATATTTTAAAGACATCCACACTTACCCTCACTAACATATTTTGTTTGTAATTAGTTATCGATCAATCACGCTACTGACATGCGGAAATCTGGTGCATGCGAAAGCTCTTACCTAAGTACTTCACATTTTATATCGTTTGAAAGAGAAGCCAAATGCTACTTCTTACTAATATTATAAATGCGAAATTTAGTGAGGATGGTTGGGTGGATGAATGTTCCATAGGAACTTCTATCTACCATCCGCATCAAGTTGATATTCCATTTACCAGAATTAAGCGCTTCCAAACATAATTTATAATGCGCACTGGTAAAATATGGAATGAGCTGCCAGCGTCTGTTTTTCCATCGAATTACGACCCTAACGGCTTCAAAAAGAGAGTTAATAGGCACCTTCTGGGAAAGCTCGCCCCATCGTCGACCTCATCCTTGCCTATGCAAGCCTCGTCAGAACTGGAACTGGTCAGAACTGGCACATATTAAAAAAAAAGGTTTATTACTCTTTCACGCAAAAACTACGAAACGGCTTTGACGAAACTTGGAATATACATAACTAGATAGTGACCTGGCACATATGCTACTTTTTATCTGGGTACTACGCGAGCAAAGCCGTGGGCGTAAGCTAGCATGATATAATTGTGCATTGTCCTCATTAATGCCCTTAGTGGTTAGATAACCTGTAATTATTATTTTAAAACCCCGACGCAAAAATAGGGGTTTCGTATCCGTGTAAACGTGTAGGTACCTAAACGGATGACTGGACGAATTTTGAACATAATTATTATATTCAAAAAAATCCGTACAGCCGTTTGATGTAAGGATCTGATCAACTTCTAGAGGTCTGATCAATCCAAAATTTGGTATTCTGACACAACAATTAAAATGCGGGAAGTTGGTAACCTTGACTTAATGCTGCAGCATCACCTGGAATCTGTAGGATACCTATCTCCCCAAAAATTTACAGCAGAGGTATCGTTTGGCCTCATTTGAATGGTATCGATTGTATATTTTGAATTTATATTTGAGTTTCTTACCGATTTCTTATAACTGGATATCGGCACTAAGAAGGTAATATAAAAACTGTTGATCATACTTTCAGTGCATTCTTTAGTATGCAAATTAAGCTTTTCAATGTATACGACAACTGCTTTTTCTACTATTACTTAAATAGGTTTTTTAGGTTTTAATGACAAGGTAATATTTAATTCTTAAAAAACTCAGTACGAATTTAGGAACACACCCAGCAGAGCTATCTGCTTAGATAATCTGAGATCATTATGCAAGCTAACTTATTTATAATATTAATTTGGTCGCTAGATTCTACTTGCGGAAACTCACGTTTTTACTTTCCTAGTATGAACAAGCTTCTTTCTATTTTATGCGATGAGGTACTTTAAGAGTTTGAAAAAAATCCGAGAAATTATTACTTACCCATGAGAATCCAATGCACCCGATACCAGCTGACAGCATATCCCCTAAAATCGAGGGATAACCATTACCCGACGGGAAGTATGCATGGAACCTTGGATGTTGCCAGTGCGTGACCCCTGGCATGATCTTCTTCTCGACATCAACCATGACGTCGTCCCATGCCTCCGGGTAGTGCGGGGCTTCGGCTGGAAGCGCGGCACGGAGGTAGCCCGGCTCCACGGAAGGAACGACCCGTCGCGAATTCAGCGTGTTCATGTACGTGCAGATGTAGTCCACCATCTCTTTGCCCCGGACGCGGAACTCCTCAACATCCATGCCTGGTTTTTGTATTTCAAGAAGTTAGAAAGTTTTTGTCATAGATTTTTTTCTAAGTTGGTGTTGGTAGTTGGATGTCAACGGCGCAACGGTCTGCGTCTGACTCGACGGCGGCACCAGCACTCCTGCGGTCGAGGGTGGCGCGGCGGGGGGTTGATGCGAGCGTGAAGGCGCTCGCTAGAACTCATGGTGGTGGTGTCCCAAGTCATAAGAGGAAAGATTTAAACGCGTGGGTCCCTTTTTACCAGGATTTTAGCAATCACGTGTAAATAAATATTGCCAAACCGCCAAACCATGGCCAAACATGTTTTATACACCTATTCCCTAATATTATAAAGACGAAAATTTCTGAAATATGAATATGTGTATTTGTTCCTCCTTTACGCCAAAACGACAAGCGAATCACGAATATCTCAAGGTCTCGCATCGTAAACGTAGGGTAGGTTGGTGTTAGTTTGCGCAATATTCAATTAAACATTCATAAAAAATTATTTTTACCTTAAATTATCTGGTAATACCCATGTAATACCTATATGTATTTTAATACAAATTTTTGAATAATGAGAGATCAACACGAGCGCAACCTTAAACATCCCGATGTGTAAAATTGTACATTGAGGACGATAAGATTGGCACAGGTTGTGGCACACACAGGCCAATTACTTGCGATATATGCAAGTAAACCCAACATTAAATACCTATACAGAAACCAAGGAGATCTCCCTTCTGGAAATCAGAAAATCTTGAGGTGATGCCCCAGATTTTCTTTTTCGTTGAAGATTTTGGTTTTCTAAATACTTACCGTTTTAGCTCATTTTGGATGGGTTTTTGAATTTGGATTCTTTCTTTTTTCTACCTACTGTTACAGCTGATTCTTCTTGTAAGGTGAACTATGACATTAGCTTGTTTATGCCTCCGGTTATAAGACGTCTATAAGGATCAGACGATCGGATCGGTATAATATCACCAAGCGAAGTACTCTACCTACTTAGTAGAATATTTTTTGATTGTTACAAAAAACGATACTTAACCGTTTTCGTTTGTTATATGCCTTTTATATTATCAACAGTAAAAATAAAGAGGTTTTAATGGCCGTGTAATAATTTTATGACAGCAACGATTGATGACAGTGACAGATATACATATTTTCTGTTAGTTTTCTAAATCTGTGGTTGTGTTTTTGGCGGGTCTTGTTGTGTTTTTGTGTTTCTGTAAAGTCGAAGTTATTTGTTCTTTTTGTGGGTGAAGTTTAGGGAAAGAATTTAATAGTGTAATAATTTTGAAATCAAGAAAATCTCATCCCCAGTCCATAAACACAGTAACTCGCACAAAAAGTCCAAGTAGCAGAAAAAAGCAGACGTAAAGGCTCTGATGAAGAAACAATTTGGAGAAAACTGGGAGGATGATCATAGTTTCGTCTGGTACAAAAACTTAGAGATAATTTACCTGAAGAACTTGATAATGATGATGCGACTGGTGTAAAAACTGAAGAATGTGACTGCATGGAAGAAGAAATGATGCCAATAATTTATGTTTAAAAAAACTCATAATAAAAATAAAAGTTACAAACGCTAAATCCAGGTGGTCTGATCAACAGAACAGATAATATACATTTTTTTTTTTAATATCTCTTATAAAACTTTACACATAAATCTGTGAATTAGGAAAGGAAATACGTACATATGAAAGTATGTAGGTATTTAATTTGATTCCATGGAATTATGTCTCCAATTAGGGTTGCTTATACCGATAAATTGGCATAATCCACCCCGAAGTAGGTACTTATATTAATTCGATAAAAGATCTATGATTCATTCCATGCTCCATACACGTTACTGACTGACCATCGATAAAATAGTTTTTTTTTTCAATTTAACGAAAAACAGTCAATGTTGATTTATTGATCTTCGATCTTTGAAGCTCCTCTTTGGATTCGCATAATATCGGACCGACTGAGGTGAAATTATGCTCATGTTGGTAGTTCCAGACTAGGAACAAAGGCTACTTTTATTTCGGGTTCCACGCGAGCGAAGCCGCAAACTAAATAAGATAAAATAAGCTTTACAATTTATGTAACAACGATTTGTCCACATATAAACTGAAATTGTAAATAAAATAACGAAATTTGCATGCAAAAAATTATGCAAGGACATAAAATGGACCATTTTATTGTAAGATCTTAATGTATTCCTCAATTGTTTCATGCAAATAAATATCATTTATCATTTAAGATGCCCTTTTTATTTAGTTCTTACAAAACCCAGTACGAATTTAAAAACACACCCAAAGCATTATACTAACATATTTTTTTAAATGATAACCTTTTTTATAAAATCTTTTAAAATTTTTAAGCTATTGCATAGCTTCTATCGAGGGCCTTGAGCGCGGGGACCGAATCCAAAAATTCCGTAACGAAAAAAAACCTCACGCTCCCCACTCCGACGGGCACGGAGGTGTGGCTTGAAGGTCGTGCATTGTCTAACGTCGTTTCTTTTCGGCAGTCTTCGACATGGTGTTTGTGTGCGTGCAACGAGACGTATTTTTATTTAATAAAAGAAAAAAACAATTTTTCTTATCGGTCACCACGCTCAAAAAGTGTAACTTGAATTAATATCAAAGAAAAAGAAATACTGCATAAATAAAATAAATAAATTATTATAATTGCATAAGTTGATACAAAATGCTATGCAATAGCTTTACCGCGGCAGTCCCCGAGTGCCACACGTCTTTTTTTAAATGATAACCTTTTCTATAAATGGTCTTTTGTAATTATCATAGACACTTAATTAGATTATAAGGTACTGTTTGTTTTCCGAAGAAACCAATTTTTTTTTTTTTTTTTTTTTTGTTTTAAAGCCTCTCCTTTACATATTAGTTTCGCTCCGCTCTTGCTCTAGCGCCAAGCCCGCGTCCGCTCGGCCAATGATACGCCGCCGCCCGCCCGCCCTCGATGCCACTTCATTGTGTCAGCTGAATGCTTCCCAAGTATTCAACTTTTCACATGATTCTATTTTTTCTTTGTCAATAGGCCAGTTTCTCGAACTAAACTGTAGAATAAGATTGTTTCTTATTCAATATGAGCTAGCTCGCTCGCAATATTGTGTACAGTTTAACCTTTATAAAGTTTACAATATCGATTTTTCAAAATCCTAATCCTTTCCTAATCCTAATTATATTATAAATGCGAAAGTTTGTGTGAATATTTTTTACCACGTATCTCCGTAACCACTGAATAAATTTAGATGAAATTAGGTATGGTAGTTTAGATTCTAAAATAACACATAGGCTGATATAATTTTGAAAGTTTAACCTCTAAAGTGGTAATCGGGGGTGGCAAAGTTTGTATGGGGAACACAAAAAATCTTTACCAATCAAATTGAAACAGAGACTCTGTACTAAAAGTAAATGAACACGTGTTTCAGGATTTTTTCGCAATTCAACCCCTATGGCGGTTAAAGGTAAACAATTTTAATGAACTTTGCAGACGGGACCCTAAAAAGTACATTTGCTACTTTTTGTAGCGAAACTTGAACAGGGTAAGATAGGGGATGAAAGTTTGTATGGGGAACCAATCATTTTTCAAGTTATGTAAGTTTATTAAAATTCATCATACTTCGGTTAAGTTATTTCAAGTTTTAGTCGGCTGTTCAATTGGTAATCAACGCGAACAGGAGCGTGAACGGGAACGAAAAAGAGAGTGAGAGTGGGAATGGGAACCGGTACTGGTACGGCTAGGTAATGCTAACACATTAATAATATGTTAAAGTACATTTTGTTTCGCGCAAAACGTGGTAAAAATAAACCTTTATGTAAATAATGAAACACATTTTGAGACATAAATTTCCACGCAGGTGAAGCCGCGGGGCGCAGCTAGTTATCTTTATAAAGAAACTGATAATTTTTACCCGACTGTAGTGCTCTTCAGTCAAGTTATGCTTTTAGGGTGTATGTATGTTTGTAATATTATTTGTCGGTCGCTGTAGCCCAAACAGCTAGATGGATTTTGTCTTTGGATTCGTCTAGATCACGAGGGTGACAAATAGGCTATATGAAATTTCAAAACTTAGTTTCAATACCTACCAGTACCTACTTAAAAACTACGTAATAATGCGGGACGTATGACGTCTATGGAGTCGTTTTTTTTAAATATATACTTGTTAAGCATCATGATGATGATGATGATGAAACATCAAGATAATTATATAGAACACTATAGAGTGACAGTCTTCCAGTGAAAGGAGAATGCCGTCTGATAGTATGGCGCTCGGTACCAAGACTAAAGTGAGTGCGTCAAAAAAATCTCTGTTAAATCAATGTTAATGTCATTTATAAAATATAATACATTTTATGGGATACGTTCGGTTTTGACGCAATTCGTACGGGTTCTTGGCTTCTCCTTTAACAAAAATCGTCCAAGCGCGTTTGACATAAATTATAAACTTCAATGCCAAATTTGCACTAATTTAGACCTCATGTCGCTTGAAAAATGTTGAAAGTCCGCGAAATTGACAGCGTGCGAAGAGTTTTGGTGCAGACACTTTTTCCCACGTTTTCCACTCGTAGAGTATAAATATACCGATTTTGTTAAATTATCTATTTAGAAAATATTACAAATAGATAATTAAAAAAAAGATATCAACGAAATTTACTCTTAGGATAGGTGTTTTTCCTTCTTTAACTTATCCAAATCGGTTCATAAATCATTATAAATAAACACCGAATTGAGAACCTCCTCCTTTTTGGAGGATAAACCAGCCAGACAGGCAACACCCCGTCAAAAGCGCCCAGCCATTTTGAAAATAACTCTGAAGACACTACAAATAATATTTCCAGTGTCCAGAGCGTTTTAACAAAAAAAAACAAACTAAAAACTCTGGTTTTATCTACGAATACATCTTGGTAACACTAGAATCTGCATTAAAATAGATTAAACTATTACGTGCCTGTTCTTTACTAAGTACTAATTATTTTTCTTCGTATGAGCTAGTGACCAACTCTAGTGTTGGAGCTTTTAGGCCGCCCGAAGGCCTCCGACATAAGTACTACTGTATTTATCAATCATTCATACAATTATTAAGGTCTCTATTCTGGTGTCTGCATAGATTATATCTTGCTTGGCTATACGTGCCTATAGCCATCCCAGTCAATTGGTTTCTATAATAAAAGCTTTGCTTAGTTTGAGGCTAGATGATGCTGTGTGATAGTGTTCAGCATTATTTATAACTAGCGGCCCGTCCCGGCATCGCACGGATGGATAAAGGGCACTTTTTTACACCTTGGGTTACGTTACTTAAGTTTTAGTAAGGATCCCTAATATTTTCTAGCAATAAATATAGCCTATGTTACTCAGGGTGAATGTTGCTTTCCAATGATGAAAGAATTCTTGAAATCGGCACTGTAGTTTTTGAGTTTATTCATTAGAAAAATACACACACAAAAATACAATTTTTTCCTCTTTATGATATTATATTAGTGTATATATAGTGTAGAAGTGTAGATTATTGATTATAAGTTCTATTTTTTAGAAACTGCTAATAGAAACATCCCCCAGGTAGGTCCCTTATATTTTAATTTCCTGTTTAAGACTTTCATTTATATTTATCTACTTGCTAAAATTTAATGTAACTAAAGCTCAAATCTGTGAAAATTGACTGGATACCTAAGTCGGTATAAATAATTTAAACCTTTTGAAATTGGTGAAAAGGAACTCCTTGTCTCTCAAGAGTTTCTGAGTGTGGCCACATGAATATTCAGAGCTCATCTCTTCAAATACTTCCAACTGGGCCGCAGATTGCAACGTGTTCCCTCTAAATTATACAAAAGGATTCACCGCGTAGTGTATCTTATCACTTCAGCCATTGAATTTCACTTACCTTCAGCAAAATCAACGAAAACCAAATTCAAATTTACCAGAACTCTCGATTGCTTAAATAATACTATAGGTATGGTTTGTTTGGTCCATACCACTCACTTAATTTAGTTTTCATTAATTTAATTAGAAAATATTAAATTGGTTTTAGCATTTCTAATATGCACGTAAGTTTGTTTGGCTAGCCCAATCTTTTTATGTAGGTACTTGTGACTTCTGTGAACGTTCTGACTACCATGATACTTTAATATTTTTAAATACAGTATTTTCATAGATATCACGTAAAACAGGGTCATAAAGTAATAATAATAAATCAATGCCGTGTGCTCCATTTGCTTGACCGACAATGACAAATTTTATACAAATTTTCATTCCCTATTAAACTCCTTAAATAGGGTAAGTATTATTTTTTATAAAACTTAGCGCTCTTGAATATTTATTTAAATAACGTATAATTTAAAGAAATATTCATTTCAGCGTCCGTTGATTAAGAGTATTACTAGTGGGTGCCCCGCGACTTCGATCGCGCAGAAGTTGTCCTTACTTCCCTGAAGGGACAGGGACTGAATTTCAAATCGTGCTTAGTATAGGGGCCATATGAAAGTAACATCTTTAAGGCTCTCATCTCGGTCCCATTATTTTTCTAATCTTTGTCAATGAGCTTCCATCATACTATGATATGTACTAAAACAGCGAAAGTACTGTGAATATGTGAAATATAAAATGTTTAGCCTCCCTCCTTCACGCAAAAACTACTGATTATGCTGAAATATTGAGCTGAAAAGGCTTCTTTATTTATTTTATTATTAAAGATAAACGATACTTTATTTATTGTCATCCTTTACCTTTGGATATCGATAAACAGTGATAGGGCCTATCGGCCTATCTAACATTAATCTGCTGCGACGTATACTCAAGAATGTGAGTGACAAGTTTGCCTTTGAATTTTATTGATTTTAATAGAGTGTACTAAATTTTTTTATGAATCTGATGTTGCAGTGCCGAAACAAAAAAGCAAATACTTAAATTAAAAAATAAGATGGATAAAAGAGAGACATGAAATTAATACCCTCTAAATATCAAGATTCGGTTTAAGCTGTAGGTTGATTGTCATTTATGACTTAATATAATTAGATTCTGCGCCCTTGTATCAATATACTTACCTCAGTTTATAGTCAAGCTAAATAATAAGTAGGTTCGGTACATAAGTAATGGTTTCACATACTTACATTAGGTGAATTCTATTAAAAGAACAAGTAGCAAGCACGCGTTGAACTCTTTTGCACAATACATAAATCTATCTATAGACCCGCGTAGAGATGCTACGAGAACGTAGGTACCTAACTTAGCATATTTCTACTTGGGCCATCAACTCTATATTATTTACACTGCTTCATTCACGTGAAACCAGATAGATTGAAGATATTGAATCTTAATTACTAATTAGGTACACCTCATGATTTCTAATGATCAATGATAGTAATATTCGTAGAAATATCTTAACATTACTGCAGAGCAATCATGAATATTTCAAACTGACGTATCGTAGCGTAAAAAAAAAATTGCCATTGACAAAGCGTTATTTTGAATTTACGCTTTCTCATTGGCCAAAACTTTACGTCTACGAATACTTTTCGATAGTCTTCATGATCCAGCCTCAGATCTACGCTCCGATTTTATCTTCGCCATTTCAACTATGAATGTATTTTACTCTAAAGAATTTGAATGTAGAATACTCCGTTCAAAATTCATTCATCTAAAAATTCAATATTTCCATCTCAATGAATTGGTATCCCTACGTTTTAAGATCCCATCGGAACCGGTTCAATAGGGCATCCTCGCTGGCCGAGGCACGCCAAGGAGTCGCCGGCTCGACGTTACCGGAATGCACATTCTTCCTCACTCCGGAATACCAATGCCATATTATTATGTGTGATCGCCACGGAGCTATGAATCAACTCGATCAAATTGTGGACGAGTCTGCAAGTGTGCCTCTAGTTCTGCGGTCATGCAATTTTGCACAAGACAGCAGAACTTACAGATTTTTTTGAAATCTAAGTAGGTACCTACCTAGCTAGGTAATTGGTATTTACTATATAAATTATCATTATCAGTGTATGACGCCCACTGGCCAGATGGAGTGACGTTCTACGAAAGCCTGGTGGTAGATGGTGGACGCTTCAAGCTGAGGACAGGGCGCAATGACGCTCATTATGGCAGGCCTATGTCCATCCGTGGACAGGACCGGTATGGGCTGATGTTGATGATACTGATGAGTCTTGTACCCAATCCATGATTAAAGATACCTTTTTATATAATCATCATCATCATGTATGAGCAGATTTTCGCAAAACGTCACTTTACTCCGCCTAGCTATAGGACTCATACGCAGGGGCGTATTTCCCAATAGGACAAGTAGGCCCGGGCCTAGGCCCGCGCCCCCTATAGGCAAAAATTAACTTTTTTTTATTTAAGTATGTACCGAAAACTCAACCCTCACTTCATACATGGCGGAACGCGAGGTGAAATGAAATGAAATGATTTATTTTGCCTGAAGTATGGTACAATAATGGTCTTATAATAATATTTATGATTAGCGCTTTCACATACTTCACCGTATACACAGCATGCAAAAAAGTCAAGAATAATAACTAAATAAAATTACATTGATTCAAAAATTCAAGAATAATAACTAAATAAAATGACATTGATTCGATACCTACATAAAATAGTCATCAATCTAGGAATTCGTTTATTCTATTGTGCCTGGTATCCAGGCTTAACATCATATCAGGAAACGGTAGTCAGGAAACGTTATAGTATTCGGCCGGGCGCCCGACCGAATACATGTCGCGGGGTTAGCTCACTTTCTGCTTGGCGCTCGGCGAAGCAACACGTCTGCGAATTTTTGCGGAGTGCCGAAGGCGGACAGCGAGTCTATCGTTTCCTGATGACGCCTTATGGGGAAGGCGAACCATTGTCGAATTTCTGTTGAGTTTTTATGAAACTCGTCAGAGAGAGTCGGCGGAATTTGTACTAAATAATGTAATGGATTTCCGCAAAGTCACGCCTGATTCAATTCATTACAATAGATTACTATGTTTTAAAGAATCTTTACAACTTCAACACTAGAGTTGTCCACTAGCTAGCTCAATTATGAAGGAAGAAAGAAAGAAGAATAAAGAAAAGAATAAATAAGGAATAAAGGCAAGGTTACCTTACACCTTACACTACATTAGTCCTTTATGCTGTAGAAATTACATATTACCTGTGTTTCCTTTCCTCTTTCTTTCTTTATTCCATGGCGATCCCAGCTCCTATTGTGCCCTACATCTATATTAACGCCTCCGTTGTCATATTATTCGTCGCTCACGAACGCAAGTCACGTATTTTTAAAGACCAAGGCTCGAATTATTCTTCTAAGGACTTTTATTTAGTATTGACCTACGTTTGGTAATTTAAGGGGTAGATTTGTAATACCTTATTTTCCAGCTAACTTTACTATCATCACTTTGCGCTAAAATTAGTTTCTAATTAATCAACTGTTTAGATACTTACCTGCCTACCTTAGAAGATAATTAGATTATCATACAGTTCAATCAAATGTATAGGGTATAAGGCACAGTTTTGGTACCTACATATAAGTAATAATAATAAGTAATAGTATATGTAAACTGTGCCTATACCTACATATGATTGAACTGTATGATAATCTAATTATCTTCTAAGGTGCACGTTACATACGACGACCTCGGTGGCGCAGTGGGTGAAGTTCCGACTGAGACGCAGAAGGTTGCGGGTTCGATTCCCACGCGAGACAAATGTTGGCATTATCTGCAGATACTTGTCTCCAGTCTTGGCCACCAGCCCATACGAAAACAAAAGAAGAAGAAATAATGGCTTTGGCTTTCTTACAATAGCATACAACTTCTCGTGCTACAATTTAAAAACGGATTCCTTCTAAGTATAGCCAAGTACCTTGCCATGGAGACTGATCGACGTCGGTAAAACAATTTGGTGGCTCTCCCCGTAATCGAATGAGTCGCGAGGACGCCCAGGCGTTTCGCATTCCGTCGAAATTATTGAAGGCAAACTCAATAAAGTCTAACATTTTATTTCATTTTAAAGTCTTCTCGTAAGACCTTTCTGGGTAGATAATTTCTCAAGATTCTACAGAATGATTTATTGAAACCTGTTTAATGAAACTTGGCTTAAAATTGCTCCATCATTAATTCTGTAAAAAGGTTTATCTGTAGTTAGAATCAATAGTTAGGGACTATAGGTACTATAAGAACGATGTTTACCTAATGAAGAATCTTGGCCTTTTGTTCTCTATCTGTACCTGTATCTATACTAATATAATGTGAAAGTTTGTGTGTGTGTAGTATGTTTGTTCCCAATCAACACCGCAACGGCTGAACGCTTTTGGATGAAACTTGGAAAATACCTCGTTTGTGATTGACATATTAACATATAGGCTATCTTTTAATCCCAGTACCACGCGGCAGGAGCCGCGGGCGGAAGCTAGTAAAAAGATAAATCGGAGTTGTTAGGTATGAAATTCTCAGCGTTAATTTTGCCATCAACGCCTGCGAACACCACAAACGAGGCATAACATCCCCGACAGATTTTTATGACATCTCGAAGCAGACGCTCAATAAATATCGAGGAAATAAAAGGTGAAGTCGTAGTGGGAGAGAAAATGGACTCGTTGAAATCTAATTTCGCGTAACCATAACGGGCAGCACTCGAGAGCGATGAGCCATCGTCGGCAGACGCTCGACTCATATCAATTCCTAATTGAGGCGCGAATTCTTCGCTCGAGCGCTTCTTCTGAAAACCTCGACTTACCCGACCATTCTTTCAAACGCCCCACTGTGCGTACTCGGACTTTATTAAAATTAATCAGAAAAGTTGATGGGAAAACTTTTGTTAACAATTTTATTTGATAGGAACTCAATATTCGTTTAAAAACTAGCTACAACTAAGTCAGATCAAATTATTTCAAGCATATTAAGAAGGGAAGGTTACAAAGATAAATAGTGGTACCACAAATATGATAGGTGTATGGTGCGTCATTTAAAAAGAACGCTGAAAGAAGTGGAGGGGGTGTCTTTGCGCACGGCTTAATACCGATAAATCGCCTAAGGGTCTCCGCAGACGACCGACTTTACGACTGATTTTTTGTAGGATAGTTAGGGATGGGACGTCATAACCAACCAGGAAGAAAGAGCGAATACCAACCAGGTTGGATTTACGAAGAAAGTAAGGCCTATAGAGCTAAAATGGTTGAAATTAGATTGTAAGTTATGATATAAGTATTGTATATTCTATTACTTTTTTCGTAAAGTTCATAGTTTTGGAGTTATGGTACTTTGAAATATGTATGAAAATTTCGTTTTCTGAATTCAGAATGGCCTTAAGAGCTAAAATGATTGAAATTAAATTGTACGTATTGATATTAAGTATTTAAGAAACGCGTATATTATTACTTTTATTACTTATATTAATACGTACAATCTAATTTAAATCAGTTTAGCTCTTTAGGCCTTACTTCCTTCGTAAATCCAACCAGGTTGGTATTCGCTCTTTCTTCCTGGTTGGTTATGACGTCCCATCCCTAATTGTCCGATTTTCTGTCCTACAAAAAGTCGGTCGTCTGCGGAGACCCTAATGCTCAGCTAACGCCAGCGTTCTTTTTGCGTGACGCGATCTATAACCTACGTAACATTAATATTTTCAGCGTCATCTGTTGCGACATCGTTCGGCTGACTCAATGAGTAAGGACCCTCATTGCATTTCGGACCGTCACATGAGAAGTTATCAAACTCGCAGTATTCTCCCATTATAGTCTGAAAAGATAAAATAACTTAGCTCTTAGCTCTCTAGCTTAATCTTTATGCAATACATAAAGATTTCAGTTTTCCAAATATTTCTGACACGTGATTGCGAACGAAATATTTAAAAATTTTCAATAATCAATTTCTATCGATTGAACCCTAGTGTTTTTGTATAACTTTAAAGAAAAGACTTAATAACTTTCCTGTTAAAACCAACATTGACGTTTTTTCCTTGTAATAAATAAATAATGTACATAGAAGTCTGTGTACTTATTTAGTAGGTACAAGGAAAAAACGTTACTAACTTACATATCTAATACTTAATAAAAATCGTATACCTACCCCACTGAACTCAATTCAAACATGTTTTTTTTTTATGGTAATTGAAGTTGGAACAAGCACATGGCCCACCTGATGTTAAGTGGTAACCATTACCTATCACAAAGCATTGCATCGTAGATCACGTTTTTTTGGATCATGCTCTACGATGCAACGCCCTGCGTCCATAAGATGATAAGACTCTTGTGCCTGTAATTTCACCGACACCTTCAAACCGAAACACCGCACAGCTGCTTCACGGCAGAAATAGACATGGTGGCAGTACTTCCCCGGACAAGCCCTCCACAAAAAGCTCTACTACTGCTATTGTATTGTTTTATCTATAAGCACCTTGGTCGGATAATCGTCGTCAGGCGAGGAATCGCAGACGCAATGCCCGCAGACGCAGTCCCCCCGGCCGGAGCACTGAAAGCCTTCGCTGACTCCTGGCGGATAGCACTGCAGGTCCATTTTGCCGCTGGCGCAAGAGCACTCTGCATTCTCTTCAAAACTTACTGGAAAGATCAGTCATCTATGTACCTACTCCGCATTTATTACTTTTTAAGAAGCTCTCGTGGCGTGGTTAACCTCGCTGTTCTTAGCAGATCACCTTGGTTAAGCAACACTCCGCCCGGTGATTACTTGGATGGGTGACCGCTTAGTGACATTTAGATTTGAGCGCTTCCCTGCTTCGGAAGGCACGTTAAGATGTTGGTACCGGCTTTTTAGTCGTTAAGCCATGTCGGAGGCCTACGGGCGGCCTAAAAACTCCGACACCAGAGTTGGTCACTAGCTCGTACGAAGAAGAAGAAGAAGACTTTTTATGTGCTTTTTGCGTTGTGAAATGCTTGTTTATTTCTTGGTTATTTTAGTTTTTTCTTGTCCATGTTAATTAGGTACTATAGGTAAGTTCTATAGTAGTTTTTCTTTTCTTCTTTTTTATGCTTCTTGTTTGTTTGGATTTTATATTCATGCAAGTCGCTCAAGCTTTTTTATGCGAAAACATAATGGTCTTTTGTAATTATCAAAGACACTTACCTAATTAGATTATAAGGTAGGTACTTATTTATTTTCCGAAGAAACCAAATTAAAATAAAATAATTACCGTCTTTTATTAAGTTCACTACCTACTATGATAGTTTCAAAAGTATGTTAATACGACAAAGCTCCGCAAATTAAAATGTTCTCGATTTTATTAAGTGCTTACCTATGAAATTGGCGTTTTGTATGGTGAATTTCGGGAAAATTGATTTCTCCGTTCATACATTTTTGTATTTTTCTCTGGTGTGTTCTCTAATGTTAATCATATTCTTCTAAAATGTTGTGTGTATGATTAAACAGCACTGTGAAAAGTATGTGGTCTTATTTAAAAAAAACTAACACATAAATAGTAGATTGTTTTACAAGGGACTAAACCATCCCATTATATACGAGGTTGTTATACTCCCGAGCTTAGCGAGGGAGGATGACAAGACCGAGTTATAATGGGTGGTTTTGGCCCGAGTAAAACACTCTACTTTTCACTTCGATTGCGAGAAAATAAAACAATTACAAATTAGTCAATTTTCAGAAATTTTATTAAAAATTAAATGTGCAGTTAGAGCAATTTTGAATGTTTAGTGATATGTTTTTCCCGGGCAATTTTATTTCGGTTCTCTGTGATTGGGATGTGATAATATTTTGAGTTGATTGTTGTGGAGTAAAAGTTGGAGAGACTCGAATCATGCTTGAGTTTCCTGCACGGCTTCAGCTGAGTTCACATATTCATCCAATCCCGCGATGTAGATGCTTGGGGTTCTGTAATGTTTGGTAGAATATTGATTCCTTCCATAATCCGCTGCGTGACGTGATACTTGTTTTGTATAGAGTCCTCTATATAACCTTCAGCCACTTGATCGGACCTCCATCCACCGTGGCGTTTTAATGTCGTTATATTCGCACCAGAGTCCGCCAACAGAGTCGCGGATGTTCTGCGGAAACAATGGCCCGTGTAGAGTTCCGGATTTGGTAAATTTAGATAAGTGGCAATATCTTTAGGCATGTTACCAAATTTATTTTTGCCTATGACTTGCCTTGTGCATTTACCATTTTGATAATTTAGAAAAAATCTTCTCGTTGAAACATTAGTGGGACGTAACTCCTGATAGGCTTTAACTATATTAAGGTATTCTCCACTGATGACAAATTTACGCTCTTTGTTTGTTTTCGTGTTCGGCAGACTCACAGCTTGTAGGTTTGTATCCGTTTCTACGTCTTCTAGCGTTATATTGGCAAGCTCTATTCCTCTGCATGCACCGCTGATTCCATAAATTAAAGCAACCTGTTGAACAAAAAAATAAGTGTGTTAATAATCGTAATAACCTAGGTACATAATTTAGGTATGTAGGTAGGTATCTATTTATTTAGTTTGAGTAGAGTACATAAGTAGGTTACCTTTGTTGCCAAGTATTGTTTATTTGGAGCGTTATTTAAAAATGTTTCAATTTCTTGTGTCGTCAAGACTTTAGATTTTTTTGCCTTGTATCCAGTGGACAATTTCTTCAGTAAAGCCGTTAAATTTACATATTTTTTTAATATCGACGTCTTGTCTCGTTTTTAAGGTCATTCTTAACATTGAATATGTGCTCCAAAGAGTCGACGATTTGAATTTTTTCGATAATTCATCAAAATAAGTGAGAAAAACCCCTTCTGTAAAAGAATCCACACGTTTCTCATCTCTCCATTTCATAAAATTTTCGTAACTCTTTAAATATATTTCACGTGATTTTGTCGGCAACAGATTCATAATTATTTCTTTGCCCTTTTCTTCCATTTGCATATTAGCATCTTCACTATCACTTGATGACATTTTTCACGTTCACAATTTGAAAGTTAAAGTCAGGAAGTTAAACGTAAAAGTTTGTGATTTGGAATGAAGAAAATTCTAGAGATTTAGCGCCAATACCATCTTTTTTTTTAAATCTCTATACCTTCAATAACCCTCAACGAAACAGTTCGCATTCTACCGTGAAGGGAAGAATCAACCTTCATAAAACATCACCAAGACGGTTCTATTTTCAAAAAAAAAGATTGACGGAGCACCATGAAGTCGAGTTTTTATATAAGAGAACGAATGCTTTGTACGGGCTGATGATTTTAGACAAAAATTAAAAAGAAAAAATACTTTTTAGCCCTAGGTATTAAACTCGAGTTTTAGGCCCGCTAAGCTACACTATTATGATACACTTTTTGAGCAAGAGAAGTGAAAAAATACTACGAATTTAAGCATTGAAAGTGACAACACATGAAATGAACTGTTTTTTAAGTTTTATTTTTTGCGGATGAACTTCCTTAAAAATAGTATTTCATTGAATTTTCAATCATTGCAATAATGTTATGTTCAGAAAATATATTATTTTTGTATATGAATGTTGAATTAAATTAAATATGTGCAAAATGAAATAGAGAGAAAAAACGCCAATTTCATAGGTAAGGACCTAATATTAGGGGTCAAGTTAGTTCTTGAATAAAGCACTAAGCCAGTAGGTAGGTACTAAAGTATTTCAGTGTCCTTTAATGTTATACTGGTTCAAAAGAGTTATAGTACGAGTATACTACAATACAAGTTGAATACCGCCTCGGTAGTTAGCGACTTATTTTGACGTTATTGGTCTAACAGCCCTCGCAAACACGACGCTTTGTCGTCGCGCTTAGTCGCGAGCGTCTGTCATATCATATCTTGCTATCGCGATTGTCGCCGTGTGTGCGGAGCTTTGAACAAAAACAGCTTGTCGTAGCGTCTAATCGCTGACGTTTGTGGTCCAATGTGCGCAGGCTGTCATTCGGGTCAAGTCCGAATTTTAGGGCCATGAATAAATAATCTCAAAATAGCAGATAGTAACATAAAACAAGAACTTACAGCCATAGTCCACGTGATCAATTGTTTCATTCTTGCAAAAGTCATCAGTGATGTCTTTAGAGAAGCATTTGTTTTCCGTGTCGCACCAAGAACAATGAGGTAACTGCAGACAATCGAAACAAGTCCTTTTTACCCCACATACCCAACGTTCGTCCAACGTGAATTTACTTCTAGCTGTTACCACAACTATGGTTATATAAAAAGCGAAAACAGTTGGTAAATACATTTTTTGCCGAGGTACACTGTTAACTCGCTCCGAGAATAGCACTTGTTCTAAATAACTGTAGATAACTGTTTAGCCATGACTTATAATAAATTGTGTACGCATTTATTGTACCTATCGCAGTAGATAACCTTTTAGATCTGTGTGGCGCAAATAAATGAGATACCTACCTACTTAACTAAAATACGCTTTTAGGTATCTCATCACATCAACCTACCTAACCATAACCAGCTGGTGATTATGGTTATGATAATGCTCAGACAGGTAAAGAAGAGATTGGTAGGTACCTAAATACTTACTTGGCGTACTTACATGCTAGCAAATTTGTGTACCTATTTTTTTTATATTTAGTATCATTATTTTGTTTGTCTCTCTATGTATATTTGTGTGCAATAAGGGATAATAAATAACATTTTCTTTCTTTTTTTCTTTTAAATGTAAGGGTTGGTATGTGTACGCTCATAAGTATTTTAAAGATATAGGTAAGAACTTAGTTATAGTTGTTACTTAAATGTGTAGATACATTTGTGTCAACCGAGCGGGTACCTAGGTTGTTGCATGTTGCCAAAAGAAAACCAGTTCCCTGGATCTCACCTCAGGCAGGTAGCTTTGGTAGCTGTCAAAATATTATATAATTAGCAATCCTAATCATGTGCACAAGTAGGTTTTTCTAGGTCACAATTTCTGATCAAATTTTTTATAATATTTTATATTTTTAATATTTTCTATTTGTACCTACTATTTTATGTAAAATAAAATTATATATCTTGATATGTAGGTATTTTATATTATAAGTATTTATGTACTTAGATGTATGAAATTTATATATAGTTTATTTATAATAAGCAGTTGCAGTTTTAAGTAATTTTAAGATTGAATAGCACGCCTACCACCATCTAAAAACAAACCACAGGTTTGGCTGGTAGAAAATGCTCGTAGCATTAAGCCCACCTGATTGTTACATATAACGTGCAATAAATTACAAATAAATAAATAAATAAAACGATCTTACACGACATAGGTACCTAACCTTACTAAATTGCGCCATTTGCGCTATTATAGGAAGCATCACGTCCAGCTGTGGACTGATATAGGCTGATGATGAAGCATACATAAAAACGATAAAACGATAAGATAAAGAAAGTTAAACTTTCACGGCTAAATTAAATCGATTTTGTTCATGCTTATGTCAGCAGGTAGATACTCCAATACCAGAGATTATTTACTTGCTCGCTGCTTCACAGCATGTAACAGATGGACGACGCTGGCTGTCAAAGTTATAAGCTCGTGGGTGATTGAAAGGTGAGTGCAAAGCTGGTGGGCGAAGGAAGTGTGGACTATTTGGAACCATTTAAGCTATAGTTGCCTTAGACGAAGTCTGACTATTTCTTTTTTACCAATTTTTTAATGGGAGGCAAGGAAAATACCCAAAATTTTACAGTTAGTTGCTAATCATTGCCAGTACAGCTTTACACTTTGCACCCACCTTCCAATCACCCTGTATTACCTACCTACGTAATTCATAATCTGCAGTAATATATTATATAATAACCTTTGAAACTACACAACATAGGGTCTCAATTGAATATACATAGTTTACAATCTGGATTATTAACATATAGGCTTTTTATCAGGGTACCACGCGAGTTAGCTACGGGCCGGGCGGCGGTGGAGGGTAGTTTACCATATTATTCATTATTTTATAGTAATATACTAGTAAACCTCGTATCAGTACCTACCGATAAAATCTTCACACTTTCCTCCGGCTGTATTAACCATAAGCACTAGTACCAAGCTTAGGCGATATACCTATAGTATAGTGAATAATGTGTGAGCATAAATAGACTACTTGAGCTTTTTAACGTACCTACCATCCAAAGCACGGGTAAAACTGATAGGTACTACTGGACTAATTAATAGTAAATTACTAACCAAGGAAATATATAGTAGGTCTAACGTCACGGCCGCCATATTCGATTACAAACGCAACGAAGGACTCCTAAATGTTAGCGAAGATTTTATAAAAGTAATTCCTGAGTGCAAGCATTGCCCAAGGCAAAGCCAAAGTTTGTTCCCGAGGCAAATAAGATCTTTAATGTCTCATCATCGTCATCATCATCAGCTTATAGCAGTCCACTGCTGGAAAAAGGCCTCCCCTAATGAGCGCCATTGCGCCCTGTCCTGAGCTCGACGCATCCAACTTCTACCAGCAGCCCTTCGCAGATCGCCACCCCACCTCGCCGGAGGGCGTCCTACATTACGTTTGCCAAGCCGCGGTCTCCTCTCAAGAACTCGTTTACTCCAACGGTTATCGGTTCTTCGGCAGATATGGCCAGCCCACTGCCACTTCAGCTTACTAATTCTCTGAGCTGTGTCGATAACTTTAGTTCTATGTCGGATAGTCTCGTTGTGGATTCTATCCTTCAGAGAAACTCCAAGCATGGCTCGTTCCATAGCTCGCTGAGCGACTTTAAACTGGTATGGACTAGCCGTACTGTGAGTGTCCACGTTTCGGCTCCGTATGTCATGACGGGCAGGACGCACTGATTGAAAACTCTCGTTTTCCCAGGACCAGGACGTGCTCCTCGGGCATGGCGCGTAGCGTCACATCTGAGGCCAGCAGCAGTCAACGTTATAAAGACATATTTTTTATACAGGGTGGAAAAAATCAACGGGCTCTGAAGGGAAGGAAACATTCCTTTTTAAAAATAAACGAAAACAAAACTGCAATCAAAGATTTTATAAAATTCGCTTGCTTCATCTGGGAATCGAACCAATTAAAAATTAATCTTATTTTTTAACTTGTACGTATTGATATAAGTATTTTATGTTCTCAAACTTTTTTTCGTAAAGTTCATAGTTTTGGAGTTATGGTTTTAGAAATAAAAAAAGATCATGAAATCTAACATTTATTTTATTTTATCATCAATGCTAATGCGATAGACACGTAAACATGAAAGAAAATTATTACTTAGCAAGACATTGATACTTGAACTATTTACAATTTCAATTTACACTTTAATAATTTGGCTAAAAAATTGCTCGAAATGAGACCCCTCGTTCGGGACAAACAAATTTAGTATTTTTTGATATTCACTTCATGTAGCCTTCTGCAAAGTGTAATAGTGAATGTTCCATAGAACCTTTTCTTTCTACCTCAACCCTTAGCTGTTCTAGAGTCTCATAGGACTTTTTGTGACCAACATTTTTACATGACCTCATAAAAAATAGGTTAGTTTGGACTTCTTAACGGCCATCTAATCGGCCCGTTTGTACCTTTCCAGGCATTGAAATTTTCATTAAGGCAAGCCCTGGGAAATTCTACTATTGTGAGCAGAGCACCGTTTTGTTGAAAAATGATATTATTTCGTTCCTCTCCCTAATTAAACCTAATTTTATTCTATTTCGTTCTATTTTTAAACTTTTTGTCAGAATGCTCGCCTTTACTAATATGGAAATGTGAATGTAGAATCTTTATAACCAATGAACCAATGATAAATAAGTGTAGGTAACATTAGGTCTTAGGACTAGTTATTAAAAGTACAGGACTTATTTACCCTTTTCAGACATCGCAAATTAAGTTGGGTAGAGGGCACTTTATTTACAAAGCAACAAGTACTTTTGAAAGTAACGAACTACTTAACTATATCTATTATAACATTACCAACTTATTTTAATAACACTCTAACACAACTTATTATAATATATTCATAATATGTATAGTTCCCGCAAAATAACTTGGCCACAGCCACAATGAACTTTACGCAAGTAGCTGCGCAGAAAACATTTTTAGGCACGAGGCTTCTTGTCTCTGTCACACCTATTAAACGGCGAGGGTGTTCGTGTCACTATCTCGCTTTTACGTACAATTGATTGCAAAAGTTTTCGGTTACGTTTCTGGTTTTTGAACGCGGATGATTTTTACTGTTTTATTTGTGGTAGTTTCGGTTGCATTAGTATAAGCTAGTATAAATGAATGGTAGTTAAATCTTATTTGCATATCAGTATTTGCATTGTATTTCAAAAGAATATACCTACATTTTATAAACACGAGCTTTCAGTTCGAGGTTAACCATTTTTAATTAATATAACAAATGGTTCACCTAATCAACGGAAATCATTTTAGTACTTAACGCTTTGGGTACTGAATAACACACCGCCGTACCTGCTGCAGGACGTGGCCTTGGGCATGGCACGTAGCGTAATGTCCGAGGCCCGCTGTCAACGTGCTAGAAATACTCACTCCTGCCGCAGCATAAAAAAGGAACATAAGTTTCACTCCACAAAAACGTTAAAATAAATAGCTACTTTAGCTGCCACGCAGTAAATCTCTATTCAGCTCACACCACGCTTATTACTTAACATGTATTCACCTGCTCTATCTCTACTGACGCGGCGCCGCGGCGGCACGCGTAGTCCCGCGAATTATTCTGTGCTTGTGACACAGAACACTATTTCTGGCTTGTGACGAGCAATAATAAATCTGAACATTTTTCTAGTTGTGTAAGGTATTTTGGTAAGTTACTAAATATATTATACAATTTAAGTAGATTAGTAGGTAGGTAACCAATGAAAATATGTACCATCTGTTGTAGAATTATTTACTAAGTACATAGTTCAAGTGGTTGTTAATTTACTTATGTCGTTGTAATTCTAAAACTATAGCAAAGTCAAAGTCAAAGTCAAAGTTATTTATTGCGTTCATGTGTAGGTACAAAAAGTTCTTATATATATATATATGTATCAACATGAGCCCAGGAAGGGCATGGCAACATTTAGGTTTACCTATGTAATAGGTACTTTTATACAGCTTTTTATGCAAGTATTAAATTTAGTTTTAAACTTTTATTATAAATGTTATTTACAGCTTATTCCTTTAATACTAATAATAATATAATATCTACCTAAATAATACCCATCTACTGCTTCTATTAATTTTCTTCAAATTATAAATAATTAAGTTATGTATCACTATTTTGCATGATAAAAAAAAACAATAAAACATTTAATATTTGCTAACTTATTAGCATAAAACATTGCTAATAAGTTCCTACCGCACTCTTTACATACAAATTATGGAAAGTAATAATAAAACAATAATAAAGTGAACATTTTAACATTTTTGTAAAACATATACCTAGCTTATTTATCATCAAAAAACTCTTGCAACGAGTAGAAACTATTTTGAATTAGGTAATTTTTTAAAAGTGTTTTAAATTTATGAAGGTTTTCTTCGTTTAGAATGACTCGGGGAATTTTATTATAAATCTTGATTGCCATGGCGTGAGTACCAGAATGAAATATTTTAAGATTAGAAAATGGAATGGCTAATTTTGTTTGGGGTCGTAAGTTTTGTGGCCTGGAGTATTTTTCAAAGAAATTTAAATTTTTTTTTACAAATAGTCCTATTTCTAGTATATAAATACCAGTTAATGTTAAGATTTTTTCTTTTATGAAGTATGGTTTGCAGCTCTCTATTGTATCCAGGTTGTAAATTATTCTTAGGCATCTTTTTTGAAGAACAAACAGTTTCATGGCATCAGTGCTATTGCCCCATAAGGTTATGCCATATTGAAGCCAAGCATTTGCATATGCATAGTATGCAGCGGTAGCTGTTTTTACATCTGTTGTTTTCTTTAGTTCATAGAGAGCGTATGTGAATCTTGAAAGTTTGGAAGAAATTTTTTTGATGTGGTTTTTCCAATTTATAAACGAGTCTATTTGTATTCCTAGAAGAGGATAGGTGTCAACGAGTTCTAACAAGTTATTTTGATATTTATAATTAATAGATAATGGTTTTTTTTGGTACGGATAAAATTGTATAAGTTTTGTCTTCTTTAAATTTAACTGAAGGTTGTGTTCTTCAAGCCATTCTACGATTTTTAGGATGGTAGTATTTAAATGTTCTTTTAGGTTACAGCCAGATTTGCTAGGGATTACTATGGATATATCATCTGCAAAAAGAGTACAGTGATAGTCTATAATTTTAGGGAGATCATTTATATATATTAGAAAAAGTATGCATCCGAGGACGCTGCCTTGAGGTATGGATTGGTTGACAATTTGTTTTTGTGATTTTATATTTTTGATGTATCCTGTAGAGTAGTCGAAATGCTCAACTTCAACATATTGTTGCCGATCCCTAAGGTAAGAAACAAACCAATTGTATACAAGGCCTCTAACACCTATACCGTAAAGTTTATTTAATAAAATGTTATATGTGACTCTATCATAGGCTTTGCTCATATCTAACAGAATTCCAATGGCATATTTTTTGTCATTTATTATTTTTAAAATTTCATGTATGTATTTATAGACAGCTAAGGATGTTGATCTTTTTTTTCTAAATCCATTCTGAGAGTCGTTAAATATTTTAAATTTTTCACAAAATGAGTAAAGGCGGGTTGACATCGCGCTTTCATAAATTTTGGAGAAAGTTGGTAACAGTGCTATTGGTCGGTAGTTGTTAAAATCACTGTGATCTTCTTTTTTATGTAGAGGTTTTATTACTGAAATTTTTAACAAGTCTGGAACAATTCCCTCTGTAAAAGATTGATTAATCAGAAATTTTAGAGGTGGGGCTAATTCTTGTGTGCATTTTTTAATAAGCGTAGGTGGCAGTTCGTCGTATCCAAAACTTCGTTTGTTTTTCAATGTGCGAATAATTTGAACAATTTCTTTTTCAGTGACTGGTTGTAAGTACATTGAATTTTTAGAAGGGGTTATGACAGGACGACCAACTGTTTTTTGTAGCAAATTGCTGTCTCCTACTGATAAGAAAAAGTTATTAAAAGAATTTGCCACTTCATTTGGATCATCTGTGAGCTTATTGTTTACTTTAAGTTCTAAGTTTTTCCTATTTTTTTGTGATAATTTATTTGTTTGCTCTTTTACTATATGCCACATTGATTTTACTATGTTATCTGAGTTTTTAATTTTCTTTATGTTTTGAAGCTTTTTTGATGTAATTACAGTTTTTTTTAGGATTCTCGCATATTGTTTGTAGTTTTTATTTATTATAGGATTATCCAACTGTGATGCTAAAATTTTTAAATTTCTTTTATGTTTGCAAGATGTTTTAATGCCAGTTGTTAACCATGTTTTGTTATTTTTATTTTTTATTTTTATTTCTATTTTAGGTATACACATATTCAATAAATTGTTTATAGTTTCACTAAATATATTATAATTTTTGTTTGCACTGTTTTCGTTTTTTAGGATTAGACTAAAATCAATTTTACTTAATTCAGTTACAAATAATTGTATGTTTTGTTCATTAAATATTCGTTTTTCTGTTAACCATGTCATTCTTATTTCCTGTTTTTTCGTAGGTATAATAATATTCACTCCCCTATGATCACAAAATCCATATTCTTTAACCACTACATTTAGTTTTTTATGGTGGAAGTTAGTGAATATAAGGTCTATGCAAGAAGATTTTATTGAATCAGTCTTTTTTGAATAGTTTATTCTAGTTGGTTCATTAACATGTTGAAAAAAATTGAAACCCTGCATTAAATTTAATAGTGTGATTGAATGAATATAGTCGAGTATATTAACATTAAAATCTCCTCCGACAATAATATTTTTTTTGTTATATTTTGGTTTTTGCAAGAGTTGCATAAGTTTTTGTAAGGTTTGATAGAATAAGTCTGGCATTCTTTTACTATTTGGCCAGTATAAATTAACTAATATTATGTCTAGTTTTGGTATTTCTATTGCACATAATTCAATAATATATTCTATAGTCAAACTAGTTATTTCTTTTAGTTCTAAATAGTCTATTTGGTCTCTGAGAAGAATGCATACTCCGCCGCCTTCATGGTTCGATCGACAATAAGAAGATGCAAGTTTAAAGCCTTCCACACGGAGTAAGTCTTGTTTGGTTGAGGTTACCCAGGTTTCTGATAGGCAAAGAATTTGGATATTTTTGTCATGTTCTGTAGCTGCTTCTATTAGATGTTTTTTATTACATAAGCTTTGCATGTTTTGGAAAAGAATATTTAAGTTATTCTCGAAAAAACAGCCCAGGTGATCTTTGAGATTTGTCAATTTTTGCTTTCTTGTTGATATTATTGTTTTGGCTTTGTTTGTTCAGATCTGAATCTTTAGCAGCATTTTTTTCAGTGTATGATGTATTTTTTGATTCATTTATTGGAGGCTCTATTTTGTTTAGAGTTTCTTTATATTCTTTACCATTTATTATTAATTTATTGCCTATAATATTTGCACGGTGGCCATTTTTTCGGGCTTCAATGAGTTTTTCAATTAGTAGTTTTCTATTTTGTAGTGATTCTTGATCCAAGACTTCTGAGATTGCTAATCCGGTTTTTTTGAAGTAACTGCGATTTTCCAATATGTATTTGGTCATGCTTTTACTTAGCAGTTCAATAATAATAGGCCTTCGATTTCCTCTTTTTCCTAGTCTCTTTAGGTCTTCTACGTATCCCGACAGGTTGATGTTGAGTATGTCTTGAAAGAGGTAGATTATTTTATTGTGTAGGTCATAATTATCTTCATGCATGCTCTCCTGCAAACCATATAGGACTACGGTTTTAGTGTTACTTTCATTTTCTGTGACTTTTTTTTCAGGCTGGCTTTGATTGTTTTCCGGTTCTTTTGCTATCTGTTTTTGTATTTCTTGCATATCTTTTTTCAATTTGAGATGTTCTTTTTGTAATACACTTAATTTTTTGTTTGTCTCTTCGAGGGATTTTTTTAGTTCGTTTTGGTCCAATTGTAGAGTCCTTGTCTTTTCAGTAACTTCTTTCAATTGGCCTTTGGCTGCTGTAATAATTGCTGATTTTAGTTCGTTTAGCAATGACATTTTTATGTGTTCAAGTTTTTTGTCCAGAAGTGCTTCGAACTGGTCAATAGCAAGCACATTGTTTGCTTGTGTTACTCGAGGGCTTTTTCTTTCATTATCAAGGTAAGTGGTGTTTCCAGATATTTCTATGTCTTCATCAGAAGATGTATCTTGAGTGATTGATTTTCGTTGCCTTCTTGTTCTTCTATAGGCATTGTTACAGGCTAAACCTTGAATGTTTTTTTGACTGGTCGGGGGGGTGTATTTTTGTCTTGGTACAATGATACGTTGCGGTCGCTTTGGGGGTGGACGATGAGGCGTAGTTGGGCTTATTTGTTTGACCCTTTTAGTTATGCATGTTTGACATTCCCAGGAAGATCGATCCATAGTGCCATAATATCGCGTGACTGAGACGTTGGCACAGTCAATATCATAATTATCCTTACATGCTAGGCATGTGAGATGCTGTCTTTCAGGTATTTTTTGTAGGCACTTTGCACACACTAGTGACATTTTTGCGTTGGGAAAACAATAACCTCACTTTTAGAATTTAAATGTTTGTTGACTATTATATACACCAATGTACACGCGTCACGGCTACTGTTTTGGCTCTAATGAATGTTACTCGCCAGTTTTAATCACTACATGATGGTTTACTTGTCCGTTTTATCTAAGCGTCACTTTCATTTTTTTTGTGGGAAAATGATTTCACAAATCCTTGAAAAGTTCGTCGAAAATTCAGCTACCTACATCCTAGCAAAACGAGATCTAAGTTTGGGCAGACCAATTGCAAGATTAAAATATAAAAAAATCAACAAAAAATAAGAAATCCTACTGAGCTATAAACAAACTATTTGATAAACTGTTTTCTCCGCGACTGTACATGCGCAGAAGTATAGTGTCTTTAGTCAATGCGGCCAGGTTGTTTTGCGGGAACTGTACTAAAAAAGTTATAATTGAAACCTACTCCAAATATTAATGTATTATATAAAAACACTTTTCTGTTAGAAATGTTTTAAGTTTTTTAACAAATATTTGAGTTTTGTTTTCGTTCTTTATTTCAATGGGAAGTTAGTTGAAAACTCTGACAGCCATATACAATATTTAAATATATATGGGCTTTTATTTAGCATTTTTATTCTAGAGTATGATAGGTAAAGTTTGTTCTTGTGACGGGTATTTACTATGTGTTTCTCTTATTTTAGTGAACTTTTTACATTATTATGAACATTAATGTGCAAATATCTAATAAATAAATTGATGGTAGAGTTAAAAGTTTTAGTTTAATGAAAAAGGTTTACAGCTTTGCATGTTATCAATTTGGACTATGATTCTCTTTTTTTTTTTTTTGTGTAATGAATAGGTCATTTGCATTCGCACTATTTCCCCAAAGCATTATCCCATATAGAAACCATGAGTAAGCTTATGCGTAATTAATAAGCTGATAGTGCTGTTTCTGTGTTTGTACTTTGTTTTATGTGAAATAGTGCATAGGTAAATTTAGATATTTTAGTTTGAATATTTTCAAAATGACTCTTCCAATTTAGATGAGTGTCAAAATTTAGGCCAAGTAAATTAAATGTATCAACTGTTTCTATGGGAGTATTATAAAAATCAATGTTTATATTCAGGGAAGGGCTATTGTATGTTTTAAATTGTATTATCTTTGTTTTGGTGTAATTAATTTCAAGATTATGATCATGAAATTATATAATAAATTTAATAAACTTTTTTCATATCTAAGTATAAGGTAAATAAATTAGCAAGCCTGTACTTCATAGAATGTCTTCGGATGTTTAAAGTAATAAAATTATTACGTGTCTTATACTTTACTCATGAAACTTACGTGAATTAATATACATAATCATATTTATGCCTTCACTGACGTAACGGTTCGTGAAAATTCCCGTTTTTCAATATCAATGTCTTATACTTGTTGAAAGTGAACTGTTCTGGTCTAGGTAATGTTGATTAAAGTCCTTTTTACTAAATATAAGTTTTTAAGGATATCTTGTACGTTAAACGAGTGTAACACCTCATGTTTCTATGAGAAATAATATCTTTGACATTGACTGTATCGACATCGAATAAAGTAACGATCATTTAATTTGAATTTTTAGCTGGTTCGATTCTCGTGCGAGGCAAGCGAATTTTAATAATCTTTGAATGCAGTTCTGTTTCTTTTTTAAAAATGAAAAGGAATGTTTCCTTTATGTAAAATAATCATAATGATTTAAAGTGGTTTCCCTTCAGGGCCCATTGATTTTTTCCACCCTGTATATTCCTGTTCCTTGGATCCCCCAAGAATAGTACCTACCTATAAAATAATAGGGGCCTATAGAACGAGGGATGGCCAGATGAAAAAACACATTTTTTCATCAATGTACCCGGTTGTACGCCATCCAACAAAAAACCCAACAAACACGTAGATTGTACCACCACCAGGATTTCCGGTGTCGTGGGAATGAGGAACTATCTATGAGTACCTACCTACCTACACCATGGTGTAATGAGTCTGGTTAGACATTTCGACACTAATATCTGTTTGGACACAGTTTTGGTTTGCAGTTATCTTTAAGTTTGCGTTTATGAAACTGCCATAAAAAATGGTGAAAACCATTCTAATATAAATTGCTTTTTACTGAAAGCACAATTAATTCATACGGGCTAATAATAATGACTGGACTTCAAGAAGTCAAGTCATTATTAGTCATATTAGCCCTTATGAATTCATTACTACTTAATTACTATACACCATTACTGATTATCAAATTAGCGTCGTTCATGTCTGTCAAAGTCAAAGACTGTGAAACTGAGATACTAGCGAAATTGTGGAAACTATTCCAGAAGCCATTTAATAAAGAAGTGAAGTGAAATTATCAGGGAGCCAATATTGCGCGGCCTGATTATTCACAGCCTGATTATCCATGTACACAATTGGCCATGGATGATCAGGCTGTACATGTTTTGCACGTGCTGATTTTTCACACCCATGGAATGCACAGCCTGATCATCCGTGCACACGCCATCGACGAGACTTAAGCTTCGTTTACAGTACTTACCCGAGGTGCCAAGAATAGACTAGGATAGTGCTATGTTCTTGTTCACAATGCCAATGAGTATACGGTGCACTTTGGCTAGAACTAAATGTTTACCGATGTTTTTAATAATACAAACAAAAAAGCAAAACAAAACAAAAGGCACCAAGCGCAGTTATCAATTTCATTGGTCATTTCGTCAATCTAATTCATTACATAACATAAAATAGTAGATTAGATTGCAAAGTTACTATGCAAACCCTAGCTACCGGCTAAACCTAAAGAAATTCGACAAAGCTGAAATGGCAGTGGGATGGCCATTCTGGCGAAGAACCGGCAACCGTTTTGGTGTAAAAGAGTGGATAACTGCGTCTCAGCCAGCCCTCTTAGTAGACGCCCAGGTGGAGTGACGAAAGGTTGCTGGCAGAAATTGAATGCGATGAGCTGAGCACACGGCGTAATGGCGCGTACTAAGAGAGGCCAGCTCACATCGCTACTTCAAGGGCAAATGTTCTTTTTAGTAGTGCAGAGCAGCAGTGCTAACAGGATTTAACCCGGCAGCAAAGCGGGCACCACTCAACTATATTTACGTATCACAAATACGTTATCTACAGCGTGAAGGCGGGGCATGGGCTGTAGGGTTGACCCTAAACTGCCTTTCGAAGAGGATCAAGGAGCTAGAGCATCTCTATGGTGTATGTTTTCGAAAGTGTGAATGAAGGTTCAGGAAGTTCTTTCGACACCAGAACATTGTAATATGAGTGATTTTTTGTGACACAAGCTTTCTTACCGTGGGGCTACATGCTATGTGAAAATGTCTAGTATTAGGTATAACTATATTCTGCCTGCAGCTATGGTAACATGTTGATGTTATCCTTGGTCTAGAACTATAGACCTGTTTTTGTATGTAGGGGAAACAATCATACATCTCCACATTACAAAAATTTTTACCTTCATAAAATATGTAATAAAATTTCATTTTTTAATTTAATAATAAAAATGTATAATCTAATAATCTGTGAACTGTGAATCTATGAACAGTCTGATAACGAAGAGCCGCAACCAATATTTCTTGGGCTTTCGATTGGCAGCTTGATCAAAAGTCAAATACAAGAGGCGGTCCTCCTAGACTCTGCATGCCCTGTGAGGAGGATCCTCCCACTGCAGCCTTAGGCCCAGCAGTTCCGAGGCCAGCCTTTGATGGTTTCTTCCATTTTTTTCCGTTTCTTATTTCAACCCTTTCATGTTTATTTTTGCTAAAATTAGACCATGTCACAGAATACACCATGTGCTTCTCCTGTTACTTAGAATAGTTTTGCTTTATAAACAAACATTTGAATAGGTTATTTTGGATAATCTTAGAATATAAAGCTACTTAAACATTACTTTCCTAACTATATCATTTTATCCTGTCCTATACCTATGTATCATAATATAATATTTATTGTTCATAAACTTAAACTTTGTTGAGGACTTTCCGTTTGATAGGTATTACTTCTGTTTTTTTTTTATAGGTATCACTTATTTATTATGTTTATTAAATTAAGTATTCATTATATTATATAAAAATGCATCATCTTTCTGTTTAGATTTCTATAGTTTTCATACAATTTTATTCATTGTTATTGTAGTTTTGGCTTATTGTAAGTACATTATACATTTTCTATGGCATTTTTTAAAATTTATTTGATGATACATTAATTTCTTTCTTTTTCGTCATGTTCTTTTATAAATACTTTATTAATAACCTCTATATTATAAAGTTTTAGTTTAAGTCTATATATTTAGTTTTTTCTAGTATGTACGTACGTCCGTTCGTGACGTCACCAAAAGGGTTCTAACGGAAGACCAGCGCTTGTTGTAGGTTTTCGTCTACAATTATCAATATGCTGAGTTAGGGCCTTTTTGCAACAGCGATGTTATTAACATGTATTAAACTAACTGAACTTTTATCTTGTAAACTGTTGTTTCAAATAAACATTTTCTATTTCTATTTCTATTTCTGTTTCTCCAATGTCCCAGCTAGGTATATACTAAAATTCATTAAAATTATTGCAGCTCTTTAGGCATAAGAAACATAACTAACAGACAGATTGACAGATGCCTACGGCATTAAGCCCACCCTTGGTAACATTTTTTAAGTATGTGCAATAAAGTTTTCAAACAAACAGAGTTTCGCATTTATAACATTAGTTTGGGGTTTGGATTGCTAAATGTAATTGTAACTAGATAACACCTGCGACTTGTAACTAGATACCGCCTGCGGCTTTGCTGCTACCAGTATAAAAAGCCTTTGTGTTAATACAGGTCACTAAACTAGGTAATGAAGTCGGCGAGCGAATCGAGCCGCAATTTTTTTTCACTAAAACATTTGTATATTGGTCATTTTTTATACCATAAAAACAAAAACATAGTATATATTGATTTTTATACCTACAAATCTGCATAATTAACCAAAAAATGTGGATGATCCTCATGACGGAAACAGGATATCGTTCCATTACTTGTTTTTTGTATGGACACAGTCAGTGCCGTAAATAGCATTTTACGCGCCTGGTGCGAGCTTCTATAATTGTAAAGTCTGGATACCAGACACAATAGAAAAAAATATCTCGCGTTCCAGCATATATGAAGTCAAAGTTGACTTCTCAGTGCATAGTCCCTTCACTTATTATAGAAATAAAATCGGCGAGCGTAGCGAGCCGTAAAATTTTTTGTGCACAAAAGAAAAAATACAAAGAAAATGATGGCATTTTTTTGAAACTACAACAACAGACGTAAAAAATGTAGTCGGCGAGCGCAGTGAGCCACAATCTGTTTTTATCATTCTAACTAGCGCTATTGTGTTGTGTGTGCGTAATTCGTCATTGTTGCAAACTTTATAGGATTGATTTAAAAATATTTGTGCGTAGTTAAGTACCTACCTTTCACAACCATATGATGGTAACGAAATCGGCGAGCAGAGCGAGACGCGAAATTTTTCTATCAGAGGTAGGAAAACTACGATTTATATCTGAATTTCAACCAACCTATATGTATTAGGATGTAATTATCAACGAAGACTTGGTCCTGCTCTGGTCATTTTTGCACCCCACAAGAAAAGACAACTCAATTTATATCTGGATATCAAACTAATAGTAGTAATTAATTAATACTACTTTTCATGACCCAAAACTTGGTCCTGGTCTGGTACCTAATTTCTGTGCCCCCCAGAAAAGAATATAAAGATTTATTTCCGGATATCAACCTAATAATTAAAACTTGGTTCTTGTCTGGTCATTTCTGCGCCCCTAAGAAAAGAAAAAACTACGATTTATAACTGGGTATCAACCTATTAATTAAATCTTGGTCCTGGTCTGGTTATTTTTGCGCCCCCCAAAAAGAAAACTAAGATTCATAACTGGATATCAACGAAATAATTAATGAATACTACCATGCATGGTCTGCGCAATGTGCCGAGGCACCGGTGGCCTTATTTTCGGCACTGGATTATTGTTAAATTGTTAGTTATATGTTGTTTGTATATTATTGTTATATTGTTAGTTATTATTGGCAAATCATGAAAGTTGATAACTTGTTACAACTCCCTTATTTGAGGTTAGAAATTAGTAAACTATTTTCTGTTGTAAAATTGATTTATTTCGTCGAAAATTAGGTGTAGGGTTTCAAAATGTTGTCAGAAGATGTATATTCCATAAAGGCATCAGCCAATGCAATCATAAAGTGCTTTCCACTAGTAGTTCAAGAGCTAGAGGCAATTTTCAATTTTCACAAAAACTCGTCTAATTCATACATCGTGCATTTTTTCGGAAAAACAACTACCGCACAAATAGGCACAAATTACAACGCATTTCCTCACAAAAAATCATATTTGTGCGTTCAGCCGTTTCGAAGATCCGGAAATCTGCAAAACGTTACTCCAGCGGCATCTGCAATAACTCATAAACCACAGGTCGCACAAATGCCGCTGTTTGGCCAGTGACATGCACAAAAGCTACTTTAAATTTGGCTTAGGCTAATGGGTAAAAACCATGCCGCTGCAGTAACGCATCTTATTTTCTCGAATAACTCTGGAACCTTAATAGGCACAAACTTAATTTTTGGGGAACATTTACAGGACATAGTGCTCTAATTTTTCTGTAAGTTTCATCCCGATCCGAGTCAACTTGCCGCTGGAGTAACACACACATTAGGTAATAGTTGTTTAGTTAACATATGACAATATGATGATCGTTCCAAATAAACCTATCTACATAATAAGTACCTTGTGAAATACTAACAATTTAAAAGTTTTAAAAAGTTCATATTATGTAGTGTATTTTGCCGGAGTTCAGGCGGGGGGCAAGTGATACAGGAGGGGGGGGGGGGGGCAATGAACTTAGTAGAATGTCGTGTTTACGACTTATTTTATACTTGTTGAAGATTTTTATCGGTTGGTTATGTGAAGCCACCGAAATTAGTCTGAAAGATTTAAGGAAGGAGTTTATACAGACTGATGTTGACCAATGTGAACGCCACAAAGACATGAGTGAATTTAGGGTGCACTCAGCCAGCTCGCGGGGACGCCTATGTGCGGCAGTGGAATCCCTGATTGGAGTATTCCTATAATCCCCACCAGGTCATGCCCACTGGTGGGGATTGTGAGAAGAAAAGATCCACTCATAATCCCCACCACGTCGACGATAATTGTGCGGTGGGGATCATGAGCATAATAAAATTTTGTTTTGTCAACACTTCAACATTTCAACACTTTAACACTTGAACATTCCAACACTTCAACATTTTAAGACTAATACTTTCACACTTTAACATTTCAACACTGCAATACTTCAACACTTCAATATTTTTACATTTTAAGACAAATGCTTTCACACTTCAACATTTCAACACTTTAACATTTTAAGACTAACACTTCACTATTTCAACATCTTTAACACTACGTCCCACGGCGGGAATTGAACCCACAACCTCATACACACGTTTAAATCATGCTTTTCTGAAGCTCATACAAAAATTTGTCTCGCGGTGGGAATCGAACCCGTAACCTCAATACCTACGTTTAATTCATACCTATCTGAAGTTGAATCTCGGTGGGGATTATGAGTCGATATTTTTCTTCTGTTTCATTATCCCTACTAGTGGGCCAGACCTGGTGGGGAATAGGGAATGATCCACGACGGTGACGTAACCCCCCATCTAAAAAGTCCCATCGGACTTTTTCAGGCCTCAGTGGTTTTTTTTAGATCATTAGGTCTACTGGACTTTTTAGGACTTTTTTGTACTTTATGAAAATAAAGATTAAGAATTAAATTAACCTACTAATAAAAATTCGTGGCTCGCTTCGCTTGCCGATTTTTAAAACCTACCTTTATTTGCGTTACAATCCCTCAGATTACCCAGATAGGTTAGGTGTATAGGTAATGTAGTATTAGGTAGGTTTAACTCTAATTAGGTACCTGCCAAAAGGTGGCTGGTGGCTGGCTTCGCTCACCAACTTTGTTGATAATTAGAGTAACTTTCACCCACAGGTCTAAGGCTTGAGTGTTTTATAGAAATAATATGGTGATCAGGATCTGATGATGAGGCAGGAAAGAGAAATCAGGATGTTTTTTCTGATGACGAACTCGTTGAAAAATTTATCGACGAGATCGAAAAGAGACCTGGGAGTTTTTTACCAGCTCGATCGCATTTGCGTTTACGCAAATTTTATATGGAATCGAGGTAGTGCCATCTAGTGAGAAACGCGTGGCACTGACTCCTTTCCATACAAATTTGAGTATACCCTGTTCTTTTTAATATAACGTGTGAAGAATACTGAGATAATCATTTAAAAAAGAACAAATGGAACGAGGAAACTATGGAGCTAGTAGGTGTTGAAAAGTGGGGAGAAATGTCGGCAGAAGAAAATCTTTAGGAATTATGTTACAATGCAAAAAAGCATGGTTGGCATAAACTCTGGCCCACTGGACGGTGGGCATTATGACACTGACATAAAAATGTTAGGCTCCCAATCCCCACCACGACGACGATCGCGCGGTGGGTAATATGAGTAGATTATTTCCTTGTCTCATAATCCCCACCAGTGGGCTGGTGGGCATTATGGGAATAACCCTTAATAAACCCTTGGTGCGCGAATTGAACTCGCACTTGGTAATCTTTTTTTTCACGGTATTTATGTAGTTAAGGCTCAACGCCCACGACCGATTTTTTGTAGGACAGTTAGGGAGGGGAACCTCATGCCAACCTCATCCACGGAGCGTATACCAACCAGGTTAGGTCGACGAATGAAGTAACGCCATAAGAGCTCAAATGAATTGGAATTGGATTGTACGTAATTATATAAATATTTTATGTTCTATTACTTTTTTTCGTAAAGTTCCTAGTTTAGGAGTTAGGGCACTGAAATATGTATAGGTGGCAGTTCGTCGTATCCAAAACTTCGTTTGTTTTTCAATGTGCGAATAATTTGAACAATTTCTTTTTCAGTGACTGGTTGTAAGTACATTGAATTTTTAGAAGGGGTTATGACAGGACGACCAACTGTTTTTTGTAGCAAATTGCTGTCTCCTACTGATAAGAAAAAGTTATTAAAAGAATTTGCCACTTCATTTGGATCATCTGTGAGCTTATTGTTTACTTTAAGTTCTAAGTTTTTCCTATTTTTTTGTGATAATTTATTTGTTTGCTCTTTTACTATATGCCACATTGATTTTACTATGTTATCTGAGTTTTTAATTTTCTTTATGTTTTGAAGCTTTTTTGATGTAATTACAGTTTTTTTTAGGATTCTCGCATATTGTTTGTAGTTTTTATTTATTATAGGATTATCCAACTGTGATGCTAAAATTTTTAAATTTCTTTTATGTTTGCAAGATGTTTTAATGCCAGTTGTTAACCATGTTTTGTTATTTTTATTTTTTATTTTTATTTCTATTTTAGGTATACACATATTCAATAAATTGTTTATAGTTTCACTAAATATATTATAATTTTTGTTTGCACTGTTTTCGTTTTTTAGGATTAGACTAAAATCAATTTTACTTAATTCAGTTACAAATAATTGTATGTTTTGTTCATTAAATATTCGTTTTTCTGTTAACCATGTCATTCTTATTTCCTGTTTTTTCGTAGGTATAATAATATTCACTCCCCTATGATCACAAAATCCATATTCTTTAACCACTACATTTAGTTTTTTATGGTGGAAGTTAGTGAATATAAGGTCTATGCAAGAAGATTTTATTGAATCAGTCTTTTTTGAATAGTTTATTCTAGTTGGTTCATTAACATGTTGAAAAAAATTGAAACCCTGCATTAAATTTAATAGTGTGATTGAATGAATATAGTCGAGTATATTAACATTAAAATCTCCTCCGACAATAATATTTTTTTTGTTATATTTTGGTTTTTGCAAGAGTTGCATAAGTTTTTGTAAGGTTTGATAGAATAAGTCTGGCATTCTTTTACTATTTGGCCAGTATAAATTAACTAATATTATGTCTAGTTTTGGTATTTCTATTGCACATAATTCAATAATATATTCTATAGTCAAACTAGTTATTTCTTTTAGTTCTAAATAGTCTATTTGGTCTCTGAGAAGAATGCATACTCCGCCGCCTTCATGGTTCGATCGACAATAAGAAGATGCAAGTTTAAAGCCTTCCACACGGAGTAAGTCTTGTTTGGTTGAGGTTACCCAGGTTTCTGATAGGCAAAGAATTTGGATATTTTTGTCATGTTCTGTAGCTGCTTCTATTAGATGTTTTTTATTACATAAGCTTTGCATGTTTTGGAAAAGAATATTTAAGTTATTCTCGAAAAAACAGCCCAGGTGATCTTTGAGATTTGTCAATTTTTGCTTTCTTGTTGATATTATTGTTTTGGCTTTGTTTGTTCAGATCTGAATCTTTAGCAGCATTTTTTTCAGTGTATGATGTATTTTTTGATTCATTTATTGGAGGCTCTATTTTGTTTAGAGTTTCTTTATATTCTTTACCATTTATTATTAATTTATTGCCTATAATATTTGCACGGTGGCCATTTTTTCGGGCTTCAATGAGTTTTTCAATTAGTAGTTTTCTATTTTGTAGTGATTCTTGATCCAAGACTTCTGAGATTGCTAATCCGGTTTTTTTGAAGTAACTGCGATTTTCCAATATGTATTTGGTCATGCTTTTACTTAGCAGTTCAATAATAATAGGCCTTCGATTTCCTCTTTTTCCTAGTCTCTTTAGGTCTTCTACGTATCCCGACAGGTTGATGTTGAGTATGTCTTGAAAGAGGTAGATTATTTTATTGTGTAGGTCATAATTATCTTCATGCATGCTCTCCTGCAAACCATATAGGACTACGGTTTTAGTGTTACTTTCATTTTCTGTGACTTTTTTTTCAGGCTGGCTTTGATTGTTTTCCGGTTCTTTTGCTATCTGTTTTTGTATTTCTTGCATATCTTTTTTCAATTTGAGATGTTCTTTTTGTAATACACTTAATTTTTTGTTTGTCTCTTCGAGGGATTTTTTTAGTTCGTTTTGGTCCAATTGTAGAGTCCTTGTCTTTTCAGTAACTTCTTTCAATTGGCCTTTGGCTGCTGTAATAATTGCTGATTTTAGTTCGTTTAGCAATGACATTTTTATGTGTTCAAGTTTTTTGTCCAGAAGTGCTTCGAACTGGTCAATAGCAAGCACATTGTTTGCTTGTGTTACTCGAGGGCTTTTTCTTTCATTATCAAGGTAAGTGGTGTTTCCAGATATTTCTATGTCTTCATCAGAAGATGTATCTTGAGTGATTGATTTTCGTTGCCTTCTTGTTCTTCTATAGGCATTGTTACAGGCTAAACCTTGAATGTTTTTTTGACTGGTCGGGGGGGTGTATTTTTGTCTTGGTACAATGATACGTTGCGGTCGCTTTGGGGGTGGACGATGAGGCGTAGTTGGGCTTATTTGTTTGACCCTTTTAGTTATGCATGTTTGACATTCCCAGGAAGATCGATCCATAGTGCCATAATATCGCGTGACTGAGACGTTGGCACAGTCAATATCATAATTATCCTTACATGCTAGGCATGTGAGATGCTGTCTTTCAGGTATTTTTTGTAGGCACTTTGCACACACTAGTGACATTTTTGCGTTGGGAAAACAATAACCTCACTTTTAGAATTTAAATGTTTGTTGACTATTATATACACCAATGTACACGCGTCACGGCTACTGTTTTGGCTCTAATGAATGTTACTCGCCAGTTTTAATCACTACATGATGGTTTACTTGTCCGTTTTATCTAAGCGTCACTTTCATTTTTTTTGTGGGAAAATGATTTCACAAATCCTTGAAAAGTTCGTCGAAAATTCAGCTACCTACATCCTAGCAAAACGAGATCTAAGTTTGGGCAGACCAATTGCAAGATTAAAATATAAAAAAATCAACAAAAAATAAGAAATCCTACTGAGCTATAAACAAACTATTTGATAAACTGTTTTCTCCGCGACTGTACATGCGCAGAAGTATAGTGTCTTTAGTCAATGCGGCCAGGTTGTTTTGCGGGAACTGTACTAAAAAAGTTATAATTGAAACCTACTCCAAATATTAATGTATTATATAAAAACACTTTTCTGTTAGAAATGTTTTAAGTTTTTTAACAAATATTTGAGTTTTGTTTTCGTTCTTTATTTCAATGGGAAGTTAGTTGAAAACTCTGACAGCCATATACAATATTTAAATATATATGGGCTTTTATTTAGCATTTTTATTCTAGAGTATGATAGGTAAAGTTTGTTCTTGTGACGGGTATTTACTATGTGTTTCTCTTATTTTAGTGAACTTTTTACATTATTATGAACATTAATGTGCAAATATCTAATAAATAAATTGATGGTAGAGTTAAAAGTTTTAGTTTAATGAAAAAGGTTTACAGCTTTGCATGTTATCAATTTGGACTATGATTCTCTTTTTTTTTTTTTTGTGTAATGAATAGGTCATTTGCATTCGCACTATTTCCCCAAAGCATTATCCCATATAGAAACCATGAGTAAGCTTATGCGTAATTAATAAGCTGATAGTGCTGTTTCTGTGTTTGTACTTTGTTTTATGTGAAATAGTGCATAGGTAAATTTAGATATTTTAGTTTGAATATTTTCAAAATGACTCTTCCAATTTAGATGAGTGTCAAAATTTAGGCCAAGTAAATTAAATGTATCAACTGTTTCTATGGGAGTATTATAAAAATCAATGTTTATATTCAGGGAAGGGCTATTGTATGTTTTAAATTGTATTATCTTTGTTTTGGTGTAATTAATTTCAAGATTATGATCATGAAATTATATAATAAATTTAATAAACTTTTTTCATATCTAAGTATAAGGTAAATAAATTAGCAAGCCTGTACTTCATAGAATGTCTTCGGATGTTTAAAGTAATAAAATTATTACGTGTCTTATACTTTACTCATGAAACTTACGTGAATTAATATACATAATCATATTTATGCCTTCACTGACGTAACGGTTCGTGAAAATTCCCGTTTTTCAATATCAATGTCTTATACTTGTTGAAAGTGAACTGTTCTGGTCTAGGTAATGTTGATTAAAGTCCTTTTTACTAAATATAAGTTTTTAAGGATATCTTGTACGTTAAACGAGTGTAACACCTCATGTTTCTATGAGAAATAATATCTTTGACATTGACTGTATCGACATCGAATAAAGTAACGATCATTTAATTTGAATTTTTAGCTGGTTCGATTCTCGTGCGAGGCAAGCGAATTTTAATAATCTTTGAATGCAGTTCTGTTTCTTTTTTAAAAATGAAAAGGAATGTTTCCTTTATGTAAAATAATCATAATGATTTAAAGTGGTTTCCCTTCAGGGCCCATTGATTTTTTCCACCCTGTATATTCCTGTTCCTTGGATCCCCCAAGAATAGTACCTACCTATAAAATAATAGGGGCCTATAGAACGAGGGATGGCCAGATGAAAAAACACATTTTTTCATCAATGTACCCGGTTGTACGCCATCCAACAAAAAACCCAACAAACACGTAGATTGTACCACCACCAGGATTTCCGGTGTCGTGGGAATGAGGAACTATCTATGAGTACCTACCTACCTACACCATGGTGTAATGAGTCTGGTTAGACATTTCGACACTAATATCTGTTTGGACACAGTTTTGGTTTGCAGTTATCTTTAAGTTTGCGTTTATGAAACTGCCATAAAAAATGGTGAAAACCATTCTAATATAAATTGCTTTTTACTGAAAGCACAATTAATTCATACGGGCTAATAATAATGACTGGACTTCAAGAAGTCAAGTCATTATTAGTCATATTAGCCCTTATGAATTCATTACTACTTAATTACTATACACCATTACTGATTATCAAATTAGCGTCGTTCATGTCTGTCAAAGTCAAAGACTGTGAAACTGAGATACTAGCGAAATTGTGGAAACTATTCCAGAAGCCATTTAATAAAGAAGTGAAGTGAAATTATCAGGGAGCCAATATTGCGCGGCCTGATTATTCACAGCCTGATTATCCATGTACACAATTGGCCATGGATGATCAGGCTGTACATGTTTTGCACGTGCTGATTTTTCACACCCATGGAATGCACAGCCTGATCATCCGTGCACACGCCATCGACGAGACTTAAGCTTCGTTTACAGTACTTACCCGAGGTGCCAAGAATAGACTAGGATAGTGCTATGTTCTTGTTCACAATGCCAATGAGTATACGGTGCACTTTGGCTAGAACTAAATGTTTACCGATGTTTTTAATAATACAAACAAAAAAGCAAAACAAAACAAAAGGCACCAAGCGCAGTTATCAATTTCATTGGTCATTTCGTCAATCTAATTCATTACATAACATAAAATAGTAGATTAGATTGCAAAGTTACTATGCAAACCCTAGCTACCGGCTAAACCTAAAGAAATTCGACAAAGCTGAAATGGCAGTGGGATGGCCATTCTGGCGAAGAACCGGCAACCGTTTTGGTGTAAAAGAGTGGATAACTGCGTCTCAGCCAGCCCTCTTAGTAGACGCCCAGGTGGAGTGACGAAAGGTTGCTGGCAGAAATTGAATGCGATGAGCTGAGCACACGGCGTAATGGCGCGTACTAAGAGAGGCCAGCTCACATCGCTACTTCAAGGGCAAATGTTCTTTTTAGTAGTGCAGAGCAGCAGTGCTAACAGGATTTAACCCGGCAGCAAAGCGGGCACCACTCAACTATATTTACGTATCACAAATACGTTATCTACAGCGTGAAGGCGGGGCATGGGCTGTAGGGTTGACCCTAAACTGCCTTTCGAAGAGGATCAAGGAGCTAGAGCATCTCTATGGTGTATGTTTTCGAAAGTGTGAATGAAGGTTCAGGAAGTTCTTTCGACACCAGAACATTGTAATATGAGTGATTTTTTGTGACACAAGCTTTCTTACCGTGGGGCTACATGCTATGTGAAAATGTCTAGTATTAGGTATAACTATATTCTGCCTGCAGCTATGGTAACATGTTGATGTTATCCTTGGTCTAGAACTATAGACCTGTTTTTGTATGTAGGGGAAACAATCATACATCTCCACATTACAAAAATTTTTACCTTCATAAAATATGTAATAAAATTTCATTTTTTAATTTAATAATAAAAATGTATAATCTAATAATCTGTGAACTGTGAATCTATGAACAGTCTGATAACGAAGAGCCGCAACCAATATTTCTTGGGCTTTCGATTGGCAGCTTGATCAAAAGTCAAATACAAGAGGCGGTCCTCCTAGACTCTGCATGCCCTGTGAGGAGGATCCTCCCACTGCAGCCTTAGGCCCAGCAGTTCCGAGGCCAGCCTTTGATGGTTTCTTCCATTTTTTTCCGTTTCTTATTTCAACCCTTTCATGTTTATTTTTGCTAAAATTAGACCATGTCACAGAATACACCATGTGCTTCTCCTGTTACTTAGAATAGTTTTGCTTTATAAACAAACATTTGAATAGGTTATTTTGGATAATCTTAGAATATAAAGCTACTTAAACATTACTTTCCTAACTATATCATTTTATCCTGTCCTATACCTATGTATCATAATATAATATTTATTGTTCATAAACTTAAACTTTGTTGAGGACTTTCCGTTTGATAGGTATTACTTCTGTTTTTTTTTTATAGGTATCACTTATTTATTATGTTTATTAAATTAAGTATTCATTATATTATATAAAAATGCATCATCTTTCTGTTTAGATTTCTATAGTTTTCATACAATTTTATTCATTGTTATTGTAGTTTTGGCTTATTGTAAGTACATTATACATTTTCTATGGCATTTTTTAAAATTTATTTGATGATACATTAATTTCTTTCTTTTTCGTCATGTTCTTTTATAAATACTTTATTAATAACCTCTATATTATAAAGTTTTAGTTTAAGTCTATATATTTAGTTTTTTCTAGTATGTACGTACGTCCGTTCGTGACGTCACCAAAAGGGTTCTAACGGAAGACCAGCGCTTGTTGTAGGTTTTCGTCTACAATTATCAATATGCTGAGTTAGGGCCTTTTTGCAACAGCGATGTTATTAACATGTATTAAACTAACTGAACTTTTATCTTGTAAACTGTTGTTTCAAATAAACATTTTCTATTTCTATTTCTATTTCTGTTTCTCCAATGTCCCAGCTAGGTATATACTAAAATTCATTAAAATTATTGCAGCTCTTTAGGCATAAGAAACATAACTAACAGACAGATTGACAGATGCCTACGGCATTAAGCCCACCCTTGGTAACATTTTTTAAGTATGTGCAATAAAGTTTTCAAACAAACAGAGTTTCGCATTTATAACATTAGTTTGGGGTTTGGATTGCTAAATGTAATTGTAACTAGATAACACCTGCGACTTGTAACTAGATACCGCCTGCGGCTTTGCTGCTACCAGTATAAAAAGCCTTTGTGTTAATACAGGTCACTAAACTAGGTAATGAAGTCGGCGAGCGAATCGAGCCGCAATTTTTTTTCACTAAAACATTTGTATATTGGTCATTTTTTATACCATAAAAACAAAAACATAGTATATATTGATTTTTATACCTACAAATCTGCATAATTAACCAAAAAATGTGGATGATCCTCATGACGGAAACAGGATATCGTTCCATTACTTGTTTTTTGTATGGACACAGTCAGTGCCGTAAATAGCATTTTACGCGCCTGGTGCGAGCTTCTATAATTGTAAAGTCTGGATACCAGACACAATAGAAAAAAATATCTCGCGTTCCAGCATATATGAAGTCAAAGTTGACTTCTCAGTGCATAGTCCCTTCACTTATTATAGAAATAAAATCGGCGAGCGTAGCGAGCCGTAAAATTTTTTGTGCACAAAAGAAAAAATACAAAGAAAATGATGGCATTTTTTTGAAACTACAACAACAGACGTAAAAAATGTAGTCGGCGAGCGCAGTGAGCCACAATCTGTTTTTATCATTCTAACTAGCGCTATTGTGTTGTGTGTGCGTAATTCGTCATTGTTGCAAACTTTATAGGATTGATTTAAAAATATTTGTGCGTAGTTAAGTACCTACCTTTCACAACCATATGATGGTAACGAAATCGGCGAGCAGAGCGAGACGCGAAATTTTTCTATCAGAGGTAGGAAAACTACGATTTATATCTGAATTTCAACCAACCTATATGTATTAGGATGTAATTATCAACGAAGACTTGGTCCTGCTCTGGTCATTTTTGCACCCCACAAGAAAAGACAACTCAATTTATATCTGGATATCAAACTAATAGTAGTAATTAATTAATACTACTTTTCATGACCCAAAACTTGGTCCTGGTCTGGTACCTAATTTCTGTGCCCCCCAGAAAAGAATATAAAGATTTATTTCCGGATATCAACCTAATAATTAAAACTTGGTTCTTGTCTGGTCATTTCTGCGCCCCTAAGAAAAGAAAAAACTACGATTTATAACTGGGTATCAACCTATTAATTAAATCTTGGTCCTGGTCTGGTTATTTTTGCGCCCCCCAAAAAGAAAACTAAGATTCATAACTGGATATCAACGAAATAATTAATGAATACTACCATGCATGGTCTGCGCAATGTGCCGAGGCACCGGTGGCCTTATTTTCGGCACTGGATTATTGTTAAATTGTTAGTTATATGTTGTTTGTATATTATTGTTATATTGTTAGTTATTATTGGCAAATCATGAAAGTTGATAACTTGTTACAACTCCCTTATTTGAGGTTAGAAATTAGTAAACTATTTTCTGTTGTAAAATTGATTTATTTCGTCGAAAATTAGGTGTAGGGTTTCAAAATGTTGTCAGAAGATGTATATTCCATAAAGGCATCAGCCAATGCAATCATAAAGTGCTTTCCACTAGTAGTTCAAGAGCTAGAGGCAATTTTCAATTTTCACAAAAACTCGTCTAATTCATACATCGTGCATTTTTTCGGAAAAACAACTACCGCACAAATAGGCACAAATTACAACGCATTTCCTCACAAAAAATCATATTTGTGCGTTCAGCCGTTTCGAAGATCCGGAAATCTGCAAAACGTTACTCCAGCGGCATCTGCAATAACTCATAAACCACAGGTCGCACAAATGCCGCTGTTTGGCCAGTGACATGCACAAAAGCTACTTTAAATTTGGCTTAGGCTAATGGGTAAAAACCATGCCGCTGCAGTAACGCATCTTATTTTCTCGAATAACTCTGGAACCTTAATAGGCACAAACTTAATTTTTGGGGAACATTTACAGGACATAGTGCTCTAATTTTTCTGTAAGTTTCATCCCGATCCGAGTCAACTTGCCGCTGGAGTAACACACACATTAGGTAATAGTTGTTTAGTTAACATATGACAATATGATGATCGTTCCAAATAAACCTATCTACATAATAAGTACCTTGTGAAATACTAACAATTTAAAAGTTTTAAAAAGTTCATATTATGTAGTGTATTTTGCCGGAGTTCAGGCGGGGGGCAAGTGATACAGGAGGGGGGGGGGGGGGCAATGAACTTAGTAGAATGTCGTGTTTACGACTTATTTTATACTTGTTGAAGATTTTTATCGGTTGGTTATGTGAAGCCACCGAAATTAGTCTGAAAGATTTAAGGAAGGAGTTTATACAGACTGATGTTGACCAATGTGAACGCCACAAAGACATGAGTGAATTTAGGGTGCACTCAGCCAGCTCGCGGGGACGCCTATGTGCGGCAGTGGAATCCCTGATTGGAGTATTCCTATAATCCCCACCAGGTCATGCCCACTGGTGGGGATTGTGAGAAGAAAAGATCCACTCATAATCCCCACCACGTCGACGATAATTGTGCGGTGGGGATCATGAGCATAATAAAATTTTGTTTTGTCAACACTTCAACATTTCAACACTTTAACACTTGAACATTCCAACACTTCAACATTTTAAGACTAATACTTTCACACTTTAACATTTCAACACTGCAATACTTCAACACTTCAATATTTTTACATTTTAAGACAAATGCTTTCACACTTCAACATTTCAACACTTTAACATTTTAAGACTAACACTTCACTATTTCAACATCTTTAACACTACGTCCCACGGCGGGAATTGAACCCACAACCTCATACACACGTTTAAATCATGCTTTTCTGAAGCTCATACAAAAATTTGTCTCGCGGTGGGAATCGAACCCGTAACCTCAATACCTACGTTTAATTCATACCTATCTGAAGTTGAATCTCGGTGGGGATTATGAGTCGATATTTTTCTTCTGTTTCATTATCCCTACTAGTGGGCCAGACCTGGTGGGGAATAGGGAATGATCCACGACGGTGACGTAACCCCCCATCTAAAAAGTCCCATCGGACTTTTTCAGGCCTCAGTGGTTTTTTTTAGATCATTAGGTCTACTGGACTTTTTAGGACTTTTTTGTACTTTATGAAAATAAAGATTAAGAATTAAATTAACCTACTAATAAAAATTCGTGGCTCGCTTCGCTTGCCGATTTTTAAAACCTACCTTTATTTGCGTTACAATCCCTCAGATTACCCAGATAGGTTAGGTGTATAGGTAATGTAGTATTAGGTAGGTTTAACTCTAATTAGGTACCTGCCAAAAGGTGGCTGGTGGCTGGCTTCGCTCACCAACTTTGTTGATAATTAGAGTAACTTTCACCCACAGGTCTAAGGCTTGAGTGTTTTATAGAAATAATATGGTGATCAGGATCTGATGATGAGGCAGGAAAGAGAAATCAGGATGTTTTTTCTGATGACGAACTCGTTGAAAAATTTATCGACGAGATCGAAAAGAGACCTGGGAGTTTTTTACCAGCTCGATCGCATTTGCGTTTACGCAAATTTTATATGGAATCGAGGTAGTGCCATCTAGTGAGAAACGCGTGGCACTGACTCCTTTCCATACAAATTTGAGTATACCCTGTTCTTTTTAATATAACGTGTGAAGAATACTGAGATAATCATTTAAAAAAGAACAAATGGAACGAGGAAACTATGGAGCTAGTAGGTGTTGAAAAGTGGGGAGAAATGTCGGCAGAAGAAAATCTTTAGGAATTATGTTACAATGCAAAAAAGCATGGTTGGCATAAACTCTGGCCCACTGGACGGTGGGCATTATGACACTGACATAAAAATGTTAGGCTCCCAATCCCCACCACGACGACGATCGCGCGGTGGGTAATATGAGTAGATTATTTCCTTGTCTCATAATCCCCACCAGTGGGCTGGTGGGCATTATGGGAATAACCCTTAATAAACCCTTGGTGCGCGAATTGAACTCGCACTTGGTAATCTTTTTTTTCACGGTATTTATGTAGTTAAGGCTCAACGCCCACGACCGATTTTTTGTAGGACAGTTAGGGAGGGGAACCTCATGCCAACCTCATCCACGGAGCGTATACCAACCAGGTTAGGTCGACGAATGAAGTAACGCCATAAGAGCTCAAATGAATTGGAATTGGATTGTACGTAATTATATAAATATTTTATGTTCTATTACTTTTTTTCGTAAAGTTCCTAGTTTAGGAGTTAGGGCACTGAAATATGTATGAAAATTTCGTTTTCTGGATTCAGAAAGGCCTTAAGAGCAAAAATGGTTGGAGTTGGATTCTACGTATTGATATAAGTATTTTATGTTCTATTACTTTTTTTCGTTACGATCATAGCTTAGGAGTTAAGGCACTTTCAAATATGTATGAAAATTTATTTTACTGGTTTCAGAAAGTAAGGCCTTTAGGGCTAAAATGGTTGGAATTGGATTATACGTAATGATATAAGTATTTTATGTTCTATTACTTTTTTTCGTAAAGTCCATAGTTTAGGAGTTAGGACACTTTCCAATATAAATGAAAATTTCTTTTTTCGATTCAGAAAGTAAGGCCTTTAGGGTTACAATGGTTGGAATTAGATTGTACGTAATGATATAAGTATTTTATGTTCTATTACTTTTTTCGTAAAGTTCATAGTTTAGAGTTAGGACACTTTGAAATTTGTATGAAAATTTATTTTTCTGGATTCAGAAAGTAAGATCTTAAGTGCAAAAATGGTTGGAATGAGATTCTACGTAATGATATAAGTATTTAATGTTCTATTACTTTTTAACACGCTTTTATTAGTTTCACCTGTATGTATGTATATATGTATGTAACCGACTCCTTTGAGCTCGATTTTGCCCTACTTTGAACGATCAGATTTGATTCAAACTTTGCACACCTGTCAAAGGTCGATGACAATGCAATAATCCGATAAAAATATCCGATTATCCTAATTAGATTCGCCAGGATTAATTAATTTCTTTCCGCATCCTTTGCATGCGAGTAAGAGAGACAGAGCTAGTGCGCGAACTACGCATGCGTGCAAGCGTGTTTTTTTAGTTTTTTTAAACTATTATTATTTGCGTAAAGTTCATAGTTTTGGAGTTCGGACACTTTCAAATATCAATGAAATTTTATTTTTCTGGATTCAGAAAGTAAGTCTAAGAGCAAAACTGGTTGGAATTGGATTCTATGTATTGATATAAGTATTTTATGTTCTATTACTATTTTTCTAAAAGTTTATAGTTTAGAGTTAGGACACTTCCAAATATAAATGAAAATTTATTTTTCTGTATTCAGAAAGTAAGGCCTTAAGAGTAAAAATGGTTGGAATTGGATTCTACGTATTGATATGAGTATTTTATGTACTAGCTGACCCGCTCGCAACTTCGTTTGCGTGTATACTATTTTTTTACGTATGTCCTTTCATGTGAAATGTTTCCCAAGCCTGGTGATTTGACACGGAATCCTAAATATGAATGGAATAAAAAGTAAATATACTACATATTACTACATTACCTACCCCGTAATGTAGTCATATGTAGAGTACCTGTTCCTGTTCCCACTCTCACTCTTTTTTTCGTTCCTGTTTCCGTTGGCGACCCGTCGCCAAGTTAACTGCCTGTATAGGTATGATGAATGAAGGGCCCTATACACGACATGTCTGTCGCAGCATCGTCGTATATAGGGGCAGTCTATTCGTCCGGCGATCATCGCCAGGACGGTGTTGGTGCTGGCCCGCGTCCTTCGCACGAGGGATACACACCTCTTCCACATAGTGGCGTAAAAACAATCGGTGTGTGCTTGCGAGAACATGCCGGAGGCGCTGCAGTACCGGGGCAGCCCCAACACCGCTCTGAACGCGTTATTAAACTGGACGCGGAGGGAGCCAAACGCCACTTGAGTGTACTTAGCCCACAGGCTGCATGTGTATATTTGCAAGTGCCCTAACTCCTAAACTATGAACTTTACGAAAAAAATTAATAGAACATAAAATACTTATATCAATACGTATAATCTATTTTCAACCATTTTATCTCTAAAGGCCTTACTTTCTGAATCCAGAAAAAATAATTTTCTTATGTATTTGCAAGTGCCCTAACTCCTAAACTATGAACTTTACGAACAAAAGTAATAGAAAATAAAATACTTATATCAATACGTAGAATCCAATTCCAACCATTTTTGTTCATAAGGCCTTTCTGAATCCAGAAATCGAAATATTCATACATATTTCAAAGTGCCCTAACTCCTAAACTATGATCTTAACGAAAAAAAGTAATAGAACATAAAATACTTGTATCAATACGTACAATCCAATTCCAACCATTTTTGCTCTTAAGGCCTTTCTGAATCCAGAACAATACATTTTCATACATATTTGCAAGTGCCCTAACTCCTAAACTATGAACTTTACGAAGTAATGGAATATAAAATACTTATATCAATACGTGGAATTCAATTCCAACATTTGAGCTCTTATGGCGTTACTTCATTCGTCGATCCAACCTGGTTGGTATACACTCTGTGCTCCCCTCCCTAACTGTCCTACAAAAAATCGGTCGTGGGCGTTGAGCCTACTACCTAGGTACATCTATCTATACCTACCTACTGAGGGTTAAATTGGGTTATTAGGTAGGACTGATTAGGTACCTTTGAACTGTAAAATCAAACGAATTATTTTCTTAACTTATATTTTATTTATTTTTACTATAGTAGTGATATAAATAGCAGGTAAGGTACTTAACTTACATGCATGTATTTCATAACACGGTGTAGGTAAAGATGTAACCGATTAATCTAAACCCCTAAATCCTATTATTAGACATTGCATTCATATAAAAAAAAACAACATAAAAAAGTCTAGAAATCGAAATAACAGAAGTTATTTATTTGTATAAACGAAGAATGAATTTATAAGTTTTAATAATTATACAAAATATATGCGTAACTATACTAGCCCAACAGATATTGAAGAATAAGATCTAAGATGAGTCCCTAGAAAGAAAATAAACAACAGAAAGTTAAATAAACATATTATTATGAATTACATTAATGATTTTGTCTTAGTCAATAACGATACTCATAAATAATACAATATAATCTCTATCATATAAAGATTGGGGATTTCATAATGGTAATGAAATTATTTTCATGGTAATCGTAAGTTGTACATGATCAACACACCCTTACTGATCAGTAAAGGGGCGAAAGTGTGAGTGGCATCATGGCTTGAACCCAAAAGCACACCTTACTACAAAGTCTGTGTTACCTATATTTTTGTATGAAAATGATGTATGTAAAACTTATAGTTAACAAGATATAGCGAACACTGTAGTAAGTAACCCAAGCCAATCTCACCTGCCCATGGTGCATATTGATAACAAACGGGTCTCTGGCTGCGGCTGACTGTGGCATAACGCACCGGCACAGCTACGTCCCTTGACCCTCAATGGGAAGCAGCATCGATGGTGCGAGAAGCTGTGCTCTGCGATCCTCAACCCGCATGCCCAGTGCAGGGATTATCGGCATATTCCCCTTCTTATAATGGGAGGCCTATGTCCAGCAGTGGACTGATTTAGGATGTTGTTGTTGTTGTTGTATGTTTTTTGCACTCAAGCCACCGATGAGCACCATGCTACCGCTCGGTGACTTGGCTCATGAGTGGTGGGTCCAGATAATAAATCCAAGTGGAATATTGACACCGGCTATGTGGATAAGGCAATCCACAGAGCTTTCTTGTGTTCACTTAGCTGTAGCAGAGAAGAGTTTAAGAGCTCTGCATTGGTCTGTAATAAAAAAAGTATGAAGACAGTTAATGATAAAAAAGGAAATGGTGTACACAAGTGTACTTGACAGATAATGCCATATGTAAAATTCAAAACAATGAGAGTAAAATAGTACATTGTTCACCGAGAGGAGAAAGTGACCGATTACGGTCGGGATCGCACTTTCTCTCGAGTGATACATAGTGCTTTATACTACACCTACGAGGAAAATAAAAAACTAACTTGACTTTGACTTTGACTAGCCAGTGCTTTTTTTTTAGCTAGTGGCCAGTGTCATTTTGCGAACTTGGAGATAAAAACTCACTGTAAAAACTTTTAGGCTTTTGATATTTAGGTTACCAGCGCATAGTCTTACCCAAAATTAAAAAAGAAAAACCACGTAAGAAATGGATTTTCATACACTTTTCTCTCCCGCTCAGATGCGTTTTCTCCCCGCATATTTGTTCGATATGCAATGACGTACTTTCTACCGTAAATTTGATAAAGTATCAAGGTACTTTCCGAGCAGGTGTAGTATAAATATAATTATTAGTATCATCATAATCTGGAAGTAAATGGAAATGTAAGTTTGTTTGTTAAAATTTTACCTACTAAAATGTTTGTTTATAAATACAGTAAAATACTAGTTTACAACTAATTTATACATCATATTTTACCTCTTGTTCGTTGTCTGGTAAAGGTAATTTACTTCTTATTTGATCAGTTACTAATTTATAAGGCACAGCACACAGCTGATGATCCTGCTGAAGATACAATCTGGAAAAGTATTTATTATCACAATTAATAAAACAGCCAATGTAATTTTTATTTGACCCTACTGCGCAAGGAACTATTATTGATAAAATTACATAAATAAGAACAATTTCATAACATTGTAAAGTGTAGTACTATGATGGATGACAAACAATAGATGGAAACTTGTGTCTGAAAGGACTTTAGAAAGCTAACAAAGATACGCCCATCTCTGTTCTAATGGAATAGAAATGAAATTCTTGGGCATACCGATTTCCTCACGATGTTTTCCTTCACTGTTTCGAGGACTTATTGATTCAGCAGATACTCAGACTGCAACAAAACAAGAACCTAGAAGTATTTTCCGTTTCTTCACTTTACTATTTCAAGCGGAATAAAATAAATGACGACTTACCGAAGAAAATTTGCTTTCTCAGGTTTGGGAAATCTTAAGATAATGGTTTGGGTCTTTGGTAATGCTGAACGCCCAGACATAAACAATTAAAATTAATTTCATTAGCTAAACACAACGAAAAACTTTTTCCGCCATGTTTGAATTGATTCAGTGCTGCCAGGGCCCTTGAGTCATAAGTTACGTTTCATTTCCTGAAATGTTACATTTTTGCTACAAAAGTTACATTATCGTCTTATATGACACTGATGTCGATTCTGTTGTGCATTTTCCTAAACTAAACTAATTTGACATTGCTAAAAGTGATATATCCCTTTCTTATAGGTGTAAATGATAAGGATAGCTGTAACTTTAAAGCTGCCAAATTTAGTTAAGTTTAGAAAAGTGAACAACAGAATCGACACTAACGTTTGTTTTCCGGAACGAGCATAGTGCCTGAAACTGTGATATTTGCCTGTAGCTTCACAGAATTTCCTATTATATATATATTATTTATATAATATAAACTTATTATTTGTTTATCTAAACCTATCTAATATCTATTGACATTAATATTCACATACATTCATAGTTCATACCTCATTACTTGTTCATACCTTCCGTTCATACGTGCTTGAGTTCATACTAGCGTTCTATGTTCATACTTCTTATTTCAATATTTCTAACAGCTAACTTACCGACCCACATTAATTCATTATAAACTATCCCAAGATATTTATTAAGTTTCATCTTTGGGGTTTGAAATCTAGTTTGGATGTTTTGATTATATAGGTATTTCGTCAGTGCAAGTAGATTATTCGGTATACCTCCCTTGCACTAATATCTCCGCGCCACGACGACCGCTGACGGCTCGCGCCCCCACGCCCTTGCAACGACCCCGCGCCCCTTGCGAGCGCGGAATCGCTGCCTCAGTTGAATGGAACTTACAACGTGCACCTTCGATCTGTGCCATTGTTATTTCGCGTATCTACCTGTGCTTATAGCTTTCTATTTTCCTGTTTCGTATCTATCTTCTAATTCTACTGTACCTACTTTACGCTCCTTCAATTCCGTAGTAACTTGTGTTGTGGTTCTGGATATTAAATGTGAACTGGACTATCTACCTACGTGTATTTACTTCTTCATCCTATCTGAACCAGCACCAGCACCTACCAAGGTGTGGGCAGATGCTGGTGCCCCTACAGTGTAAAAAGATACGAAAAATGTAAGAAATGTAGCCTTCTGGCAACGCAGGTTTGATCCAAAGAGAAGAGAGTTTTGAGTTTGACCGACCGATGTCACAGAAAATAAATCAGATTTCGTTAAAAAAGTTGCCAGGAGAAATAACATCTACGTATTATTTTATACCTACATCATCATCAATCATATCGGTAACATAAACAGCCCAAGATTAGGTGACACAGGTGTGTCGCTGTTTCGAATTCGACTTGGCCTGGTTTTTTGCATTCAAAGCGTATAAAAGTATAAATATTTGTTCCTTATATTACTCACTTACGCTTTCTTTGCAACATTTTTCCAACTTTTGTAAATTTTCATTTTATTTTGTACCATTGTGTGTAATAACACTCTAGGATTCATAGAAAACACTTTTTAAAAATGAGTTTAATACCCTATTTTCTCTGGTAATTTGTTCATTTGTTGTCCTAAGGATGACCTATTTACTCTAGCTAATCTAGTTTTGATTAGCTTGAGGGGTGTACAGGGTTCCAACCCCTATCTTCGGAACCCAAGCCATATTGCGGCATAGCACAGCCTACATCGGCACAGCTAAATCCCCTGGCCACTGACGGGCAGCAGCGTCGGTGGTGCGAGAAGCTGTGCCCTGCGATCCCCAACCCGCATGCCCAGCGTGGGAATATGGGTATATCCCCCTTTATTAGGGGAGGCCTATGTCCAGCAGTGGACTGATATAGGCTGATGTGGATGTGATGTGGAATCTAGGTTTTGCACAAGCAATTTTATTTCTATTTCTTGTATTGTACATATGCCTATCTCCAAGCCTTTTCATGTGTCCAAAATTTTTCCTAGCATACATTACGTGTAAATGTTTACAGAAGGCATTGTCAATATTTGAATTGTTTCATAATGTTTTTTTTGACAAACTCGTAAGCCAAGCTTGTAGATAGCCCTGACAGGTCTGTTTTGAAGTACAAATATTGATTCTGTCCCTGCAGCTCTGCCCCAGAGGAGTATGCCATATGTCATGAAGGTATGAATGTAGCTACGAGGTGAGCTGTGGCGGTATTTGTTAAAGCGCCTACACACAACCCTAAAATCAGAGGCAATATCGGTAGAGTGGTAGTGGGGATGAAATCGGCCACTACTACTCTACACACGTCCCTGCCAGTTAGTACGTAACCTACCCTGAAGCAAAGCGCTCGTCGATCCAAGATGCCGTCTACACTCGCAAAAAATCAAAAAATTGGCATCGCTCTGGCTGTTGCTACGGTGCGACCAAAACAAAAGAGGAAGACCAGTGGGGTGATCGGCTAACTCTGTTGCAAACAGAAGTGATTGACACCGATCATGTTTTTACAAACTTTGACATTTCATCCTTCGAAATACAACAAACGTCAATTTGACAAACAGTCACAGTTTGTTAAAGCAGGATCGATCTCAATCACTTCTGTTTGCAACAGAGTTAGCCGATAACCCCGCTGGGTTAAGAGGTGGTTGATGAAACGCCATGAATTGAGTCACATGTTTCACATCAACGTGATGAGACATTTAGAACCAGCTGATTTTAAAAACTTTCAAAGTATTGATATTGAAAGTTTTATATGATATAAATACTCTTTATGTTTTTTGTCCCATATGTACTACAATTCCTTGTAGATATCAATTATTTTCGTTCAGACCTCTTGCTACTTCTCCTTCGCCATATCGCCGCACGAAATAAAAATTGATTTATAAAAACACGTCCAGTCGCCACTACAGTCGCACGCACACTGCGGTGAAATCGGTTTCGATTTCACTACACACGCATGGACAACGCTCCCTAGACGATAATCGTGAGCGCGCCCGAACCAATTTCCGAGTTAATAATAATAATAATAATACTGATCACTTTTTGGCTACTCACGAGGCGATCAATGGAGCTATCTAGGGCGCTCCCCACCACTCCCCACCACTCTCCCGATATTGTCTCTGATTTTAAGATCGTGTGTAGGCGCTTTTAGTTGACTTACTGCGCGGATAGCATATGCTGCAGAGCTAAGTAAGTTTGTTAGAAAGGGTTGTAATGTGTGGTCCCCACTGAAGTTTTGAGTCGACAGTTAATCCCAAAAACACATAAAATACACTAGGCACAGATTTTTGTTCAAAGCGTCAAATAAAAACTCCTTGGCCTAGGTAATAGGCCTATTTTGTTTTAGGTAGACCAATTAGGTAGACGAAGTACGTACTCATAGATCTTTTTGTACGTACTTAAACTATGTAGTTAGCTTCGACAAGGAAAACCTAAATAGGTTTTAGATGGGGTTTGACTGACCAACTGACTTACTCAATGGTACTATTATTACATTAGTAGTCATAAGTAAGTAGTTATCTATATATACCCAGTACCTTATTGATTGTAGTCTAATTATAGGTAGGTAACCATGAATGATTTGATTATGCAGTGGCAAATTCAGGCGCAGATACTGTATTTCGTTTAAGGGTGGGCAATTTTTGTGTTTGGTAATATTTTTGACCTAGTTTCCAGATAATACGTTCTTAGCAAAAAAAAAAGGTTTTATTTATTATTACGGTACATACAGTACTATGAATTAGGCAATAGCAAAAACATATTCCAACGAGCGGAGCGAATATAAATATGCTATAATGCTATATGAAAGGACAATGCTGTCTGAAGTATGGCATTCGGTACCAATGCTTAAGCGATTGCGTCAAAATGAAACCTAATTTTTTCGATGGATATTGAACTGTAATTATTCATTCCAATTTATTTTTATTTGATATTAGTTTTAAAGTTTTTAGTGAAATTTGTCATTTTTGGTACTATCATAAAAACATATGATAGTTTTTATAGCTACAAATCTGAATAATTAACAAAAAACGTGAATTAATCTCACGACGGACACCGGGTAACGTTCCATTACTTGTTTTTGTATGGACACAATCAGTTCATAATAGTATTTTACGCGCCCAGTGCAAGCTGCGATAGCTGCGCCTGTGAATTTTACAACAGACGTAAAATATGAAGTAGGTGAGCGGAGCGAACAGCAGTTTTTTAATTAATATAATCGCTGTTGTGTTATAATACGTCACTGTTGCAAGCTTTGTAAGATGGATTTAAACATTTTAGTGCGTAGTTATGTTCCATATAGAAGTTAAAGGCGGTAACGTAATCGGCGAGCAGAGCGAGCTGCGAATTTTTTTGATCTGATAATTTCTGCGCCCTCCAGTAAAGAAATCTACGATTTTTAACTGGATATCAACAAAATAGTTAATGAATACTACCATGCATGGTCTACGCCCTGTGCCTAATTAGTGAACACATGACACTCTTGCGATCGTTCAATGTAACCTAAGTACATAAAAAGTACCTACTACCTTAAAAAGTTTTGAAAAGGTCATAATATCTAAGTATGTGTTTCAGGCAATTACCCCTATTGCCGCCAAGTTAAAAAAAATACCCAATATGGTAAGTGAGATAAGTAAGCTCGTAAGTACCTTATTATTATTAACATTATGTACCAATGTTTAACATACGTATTTATACCATATTCTTAGAAACTAGTTCAGAAAACATCAGAAAACTTATAGGTAAGTTACTAAACTTTTTCAAAACAACATTATTTTTTTGTACGTGATAATTATGTACCCTTCGAGTAAAATAAGTCGAAGTATGTACCCTACCTCTACTCTGTTAACCTAAAAAGAATGAATGAACTTCTAGAAGGAACGAATGCCCTCCCGGCATGTTTACAAACACAGGTTTTTTTCCAAGGTGTTTATGTTGTTTGTTGTCCGTTTGTATACACCCTTACCAAACCTTCAATTTATGGTCTGTGGATATTCAATTGTCGTTGATATTTTAGTGATTTTTAATCTATGGCAGTTTTTTACTTGACGCTTTCAAACGAGCGATGGCTGCCAAAAAAGTTGACCAATCAGGAGCATGTGCATCAATAATCAGGCTGTGATTAATCAGGGCGTACATAATCGTCACGTGTTGATTTTTCACAGCCAGTTTTTGGTGGACATTTTGCTTTGTTTTGTTTGTACACGGATGATCAGGCTGTGCATAATCAGGCTGCGCAATATCAGGACCCAAATTATCACAGAACACTATTACTCCACAGGGGAGGGGAGTATATTCTGTGGATTTTATTTGTTTGTTTTTGTTTACTTTCTTGTAAATTCCCATCCTCAAGTAAATTTAAAAAGCTTGCCTATACACAAAGCAAGAAAATAATTTTGATTTAACTTGTAGGTAATCATTTTTTACAAACTAAGCTATAGAGGTTAGTTTTTGCAGAACAAAAATGGAAAACTATTCCAAAGGTAAAAACGTAGAAGAAACGTTGGAACGAGATCATTTACCATTCCGAGATCTACCACAGAACTTTCTATGGATGCAGGTAAATCTTAGCTAAATACAAACCCCAAAATAGACACCGGTACAAGTAAAAAGTCTGTCACGAGCTCACGAGCAGCATCGGCCTCGGCGCGCATCTTTCACGAGACCTTCAATTCGAAAGCCTTATTTGCTTCTCGAAGTGTAATTACAGAGGGTTGAGGGTCCCCAAACCCCTCCCCGCCTTCTCCGATCCTCCCACTCACTAGACATTGAGGAAAGTCCTTCCATTTTAATAAATAAAAAAATATAATATTGTGGTTGTAGTAGTTGGAAACTTGAAAGTGTGGAAAGAAGGGAGGCTTTTGCCCTGCTGTGCTATCAAAATCAAAAATCAGATTTTTATCACTCGAGTTGCATGTCTTTTACACAAAGGCCACTTCCAGCAACTTCCAGCTTTCAGACAGCAGAGTGTTGTTTTAGCCTTCCCTATCTCCTTCTAACCATGCCTAAAACTGTGTTCAGTGATAGAATGCTCGCGAATGCTGTAGAATGTGCATTCTACAGCATTCACATTGAGAACAATGTATAGGCACAACTTACTTGTTTACTCATGCCTGATTGCCTTACTTTTACAGGTGAAGGGTGGCAGCAAAATGCACAATCTTCTATCACATGTTGCCAGTTTTCTTGAGAACAAAGTAGACACAGTAGTTGTGTGGACAGGAGCTGGTGTGGGAATAGGCAAGGCCATTACATGTGCTGAACTTACAAAAAGAAAATTCAATGTACAACATCAAGTCACTAGACTCACATACAAAACGTAAGCTACATTCTATTGATGTAAAATCTTAGTTCTTATATTCATTGTATGGAACAAAAAATGCATCTATTTTATCATGAAATTTAGTCAACAAATTTAAACAAAAGAGTAATATTGTCAAACTAAATTCAGTTTTTATGTTTCAACTCTATATAAGGCCTAAAAATATACTATGTTTTAAGTCAGATGATAAATTATCTATTTAACTTTTGCCAACTAATATTATTACCAAATGTTTTAGAGATGAAGAGTACTGGGAACCAAAATTGGAAGGGCTGGAGAAAATTGTGGTCAAACGTCAAATACCAGTAATTCATATATTACTCTCTGTTGAAAATGAATTTGATACTAAGCAAACTGGGTTAGTTTCATTTCTATTTATTATGTACATAAAGCTCACAGCACAGGCAGTATTATGCTTACAGAAATGTTGCCACCAACCAAGAATTCCTTTGGCTGGGGTCAGGTAAGCAGGGGGTATGTAGTACCCCAATGCATGACTTCAGTCAGAACTTGCATACAGCAAAAATAGAATTAGAATCATATATACTGCACTTATTTACTGTATGTATCAAATAACTTTATATACTGTTGTTACAGTTATCAATCGCTAAATGGAAAGATGTTTTGGCAAGCTGAAGTTACCAACTCTGAGGCAAGGAGTAGTCAGAAAAACAAAGGCAAAAAGCATGGCCAATACAAGGGAAATAAAAGAATTGATAAAAATGTATCTAAAACAAAGTGAACTAATAATTAATTGTATGTATTATTTAAGTACAAAACCTATTATAAATAAATACATTGTAATCATTGACCTAATATTCTAATTGTAATGTCCAACCACTTCATTTTTTTTTTCGTACTAAGGTACATTACACAATACCTAATTAGTAATTACTAAACCTCTTTGGCACAATTGGTGACCCCTCCAATCAATGCAGTGCAGACATCCTAGTGGAGAACTTTTATCCCACAGTCTACGATGAATTAAATACTTTTACTGAGGAACATCATCATGGACCAAAGAAAATTATAATATAAATAACGGAAGATTTATTATTCACAAATACAATAGTATAATGTTAAGCAATACTACCAGAAAGAACTGAATGAAACTAGTAACTAACTACTAATTTTGTAAATGCCTGTAACAAACACAGACTAAAGATAACATTTTTTATAGTACATAGACAAATTGACCACTCTGAATAAATTTTATTAGGTTTTTAAAAGTCCCATGATTACAAGGTTATACTTTCTTGCAGTATCACTATACAAATATGATAAAAGAACTCATTTCTTTGTGAACCCATATAAAAAATTGAATGAGATTCAAAGGGATTGCTCTAATACTTGAACATTGAAGAATAATGAGAAAATAGATAAGATTCAAGAAAAAAAAACATGTTACCTAAATGTATTTAGCACACACACTTATTGATATTTAATAAAGACTGGATTTACACTATAAAATATATAGCTATATGCCATAATATAATGCAGAGGGTCTACCATGAGTTGCACAATACGAAAACTTTCATAGTATACTATATCGAGCTCAATTTTGAAATACCTTTTTTCGTTGATTACCTCACTATTTTGAGTGATAAGATAATTATTGCAATCTGCAAGAAGATTACATTACGTACGTTGTTCGATCTATTTTTGATTAAAACCAGTTGCATCATTTACAAAAAACGTACCTTAAAATTGAGCTTGATATAGTATACTATAAAAGTTTTCGTATTGTGCAACTCATGGTAGGCCCTCAGAACTACAATACATTATACATAAGTAGTCCCACTGTCAGGGCCATATGAATAGACAGAGAAAAACTAAAAATAAACACATCCAACTTCAAACATTAATCTCAACTAAGCTTTATATAAGATATTTGAGTCAACATGAATATTTAGTAGTTCAGTTCATTACTGATAGAGCATTTATTTATAAATCAGTTATTGATGCCTCAGGCTTCTGATTCACCCACAGGTAGAGCAATTGGTGTCTCGTCGTCTAATTTAGGCAGAATCAGTATCTCCTTTGAAATAATAGAATACTTTGTGACAAAGTATGTGAAGCGTTTACACAAATGTGTCTCTTTCTCAAACGCATCAAATATTGACCGGTGATGGAAATATGCATGGGAAAATATTCTGTATACTCTCCTGCAGACAGAACCCAGCTTGGCAACTGATGATTCTTTGATGCTCACCCTGAAATAATAGGAACCAAATGCTATTGCGGCTGTTTCTCAGAATATAATGCTCTTAATTACTTTCTTAGGTTTAATACTACATACACAAATTGTAACTAATACATCTTTAGGAAAAGCTTACACCATAGGCAAACTTGAGAGATGATTATTCAAATAAAATGAAATGATAGGCCCACACTTTGACTATTCGAATCAAATCACATGAAGCATTCGCTTCAAATACTACCCTATTGGCGCCCTCTGTTGCACACCAAAGGTAAACCTGAGATGCAGAAAGTTGTGGGTTTTAATCCTGCTGTGAGACAAATGTTTGCATGATCTGCAGATATTTGTCTCAGGCCTGGGTATTTTCTATGTATAATAAGATTTATGTATGTATGAAGTATTAAAAAAAGATCTATAGTATTAGTTAGTAGTATATCGGTCTAGATGATGTTTTGTGATGTCCAACATTATGTTCAGCACAAATCAAATCAGAACATTTTCTCACCTGCTGGGAAAGTACTTGTTACTATTTAGCAAGCAAGCTGCGCCATCAAGAGTGTGTCTTGTGTAGTCAATAGCTGGACACTCCTTAGGCGTTTTGTGAGCTGCACACAGAAATATCCACTGCTCTGTAGCAGTCATTTGAGTACAAGTTTCCGGCTTACACTCCGCTTGCAATCTGACAGCCAAACCATTCAGTTCCATACAGAATTGCCTGAAATATAAATATAACAATTAGAATTAGTTTATGAAGCAAAACTATAATTATATTTATAAAACTCTATATTATAATTATGATTATTTATTTAGGGCTTCCGAAGAGTATTTAGACAACTCGTACAAAAATACTTAATATATAAAATGCCTTTCCTGTGCTTAGGTTCTCTTTTAAGGTAGACAGCTAAAACAAGTTAGGGCTACGAGGCAGTATCAGTTTGTAGTACAGAAATATTACATAAAATCAAATAATGGGTACTGCTTAGGTTTCGTTAGTTACCGTAAGTGCTCATATTTCCAAACTCCTTCGTCTTGAGCGTCAGGCATTTTCAATATTGCTTCAAGATTCGAAGGGTCACGTCGAATTGTCTGTTGAATAAACTGTTGTACTGCAAGAGTACTGTCCATTTCCTCAAAAGGTTCATCCGGCCAGCGGCAGAAGTCCTGCGAGGAATTTAGAATCATATCAGAGCCCTTACGAAACAACTAGGTATCTATTGTAATGCTTAGATAAATACCTTTGCCTTCGAACCGGGGCGGTTGCGTCTCAATATATCGAACTCGGCCATATGTTGAGTAATTATTTACCGAGTAAATCAAAGTTACTTTGAACGGGAATTCGTAAATCGATTGACGGAATTTAGATTTCCCTTTGCTTTGCTTTGTTGCTGTGCTCAGTGCTGCCACCTTGGTTTTTGCGAAAAGGCAATTTGACAAGCTAGAAAGCGCTCGATAGGCTAATTTTGTCATGAAAACGGCTAAATATCGGAGTCTTAATCGGAATCTGCTAAAATCATATACACTTTATTAAATTTTTAGTAAGACAAATGTTTTGGTTGCTCTATGTACGATTCACACTTACCGGCGCGCGTCGGAGAGTATTGGACACTTACCCGCGCGCGTTGGAGAGCATTTTCTAACATGCTAAAGGAAATCGAATCATCCACCAAGCAGTTAAGTTCCTTATTTGCATGCTGTGCATGAAATATATACTAAGGGTGGTTTTAAGCTATTGCATAGCTTCTATCGAGGGCCTTGAGCGCGGGGACCGAATCCAGAAATTCCGTAACGAAAAAAAACCTCACGCTCCCCACTCCGACGGGCACGGAGGTGTGGCTTGAAGGCCGTGCATTGTCTAACGTCGTTTCTTTTCGGCAGTCTTCGATACGGTGTTTGTGTGCGTGCAACTAGACGTATTTTTATTTAATAAAAGAAAAAAAAATGTTTTCTTATCGGTCACCACGCTCAAAAAGTGTAACTTGAATTAATATCAAAGAAAAAGAAATACTGCATAAATAAAATAAATAAATAATTATAATTGCATAAGTTAATACAAAATGCTATGCAATAGCTTTACCGCGGCAGTCCCCGAGTGCCACACGTCTTTTTTTTTTATGTTACTTGAAGATGGAACAAGCACATGGTCCACCTGATGTTGAGTGGTAACCATTGCCTATCACAAAGCATTGCAACATAGATCACGTTTTTAGAAACGTACTCTACGATGCAACGCCCTGTGTCCATCAACTTGAGGCATGATGATGATAAGCCTCTTGTGCCTGTAATTTCACTGGCACCCACACCCTTCAAACCGTAACACAGCACAGCTGCTTCACGGCAGAAATAGACTAGTACTTCCCCAGACGAGCCCCCAACAAAGATTTTTGACAATGCACAAAATTATATCACTATAGCACGCCCGCTCGCCTCGATTGCCGCGTGCAGCGTGAGTCGAGTGAGTCGACTAATAAAGTGTAGTCGACTATTTATCAGTACACTACACATGCAATTTATACAGCTTTGACCTTCGTCAAACAGTGACATAAATATATCTGTAAGTAGAAATTGCATGCAAATAAGGAACTTAACTGTGTTTTTTTTTTTTTTTTGGATGTTTCAGTTTCCTCTAGCATGTTTTAAAATGAGCTTCGATTCTCTCCGACGCGCGCCGGTAGGTGTGAATCGCACATTACTTCTCTCACTGATCTTGTTAATTTTGTTATTTTTACTGGATCTTGTGTTTTGGTTTCTTCTTGATTTACTTTATTTATATCATTGACATTTTCTGTCTCTTGCTGGGATATAGCATGTCATTAAAAGAGATGATGAGTGTGACTGATGAAATCTATGCTACGTGGCGCGAATTCTGGAAAGGAAAGGTGCGGTGAAAATTTTCCAAGTTTTGTAATGCAATACGAAAAGGGCTAGATTGCTCCTTCCGGGCTAAATCATCAAAAACGAGTTAACCAACAAAAAAAGTGCTAGATCTAGCCCGAAAAGGGCTAAGGTGGAAACTTATCTACATTGGCTGCTTGCTTCAGCTTGCTTTGCTGTCTGTTTCTTGGGCTGGTCTGGTTACTCTCAGGTTCTGTCACTTTGTTCTAGGCCTAGACAGAGAAAGCAATAGACAAATATCTATCTTCCATCGCATTCTTTCAAGAAAGTGAACTACATATGCGTTCTCATGTAAATAAGTGAGATAGCACTATATGATTTACTGTCCCATAACGCGTGCCGGTTTTTTTCGTTTAGCCCAATGTTGCCCTAAACAAACTTTGGCAGTTATCAGCAGTTTTCTAAGATTTTGTGAAAAACTTGCTTGAAACTAAATTATTACCTGGAAAAATTTAGTTTTATCTATTATAAATCAATAATAACAAATTAATCTTATTTCTAGGATTTCTCTATCAAAATGGATCGGTGAAGTGTATTTTGTGAAAGTGGCAGTGATCAAAACATTCCGGATTTGTCTTTTCATTCGTAAGTATCATACTTTTGACGAGGTATTTATTTAAAAATGGATTGTTATCTAGACTTTCATAATTTGAAACTACATTTAGAGCAGAAATTTGTAAGAAAATAAGCCAAAAAGAATAAATTTTCCCCACTGTGCACAAATTTTTGGCTCAACTTTCATTTATGTGTAGTGAGCTAGGCGGCTGGAACTTTTGTCACAAATAGGTCTATATCTAGGAAGCCTATATCTGAAATGGCGTAGTGCGGAAACAAATAGTATTTGAGATATGATTATTTGAAACTTTAAATTTTTTACTGAATTTCGTCAAACTTGATGACATTGAGGGCAATTTTTTTTCATCGCTAAATAGCGAAAACATGGTCTTCTTTTTATTTATGGCCTCTGTGGATGAAAATGTGGTATTTTTTGGTAATCGGACATTGACAATGATATTTCTCGTTGTTTTCCCGGAATAGACAGTTGGTTATCAGGTTTTTTTATAACCACCTGGAAATCCTTCCCGCAGCAGTAGGTTCTAGGACACCCTAACTTGAGTAGCTTAGGTTCTAGATATATCACAGAACTGACGCAGACCACCCTGATGCCACGTAGTCTTGTGGTCCCTAAGCGTGGAGTGGATCTAAGAAATGCGGAGCCAGAAGTTCGCGTGAAAGATCCTGAGTGGAGCTAGCCCGCGAGGACGAGTGGATGAAGTGACACTCAGGGCCGACCTCGCGAGAGTTCTGACGAGAGCCCATACGTGAATCAAATATCCATTTTTATGATTTGAAACTGTTTTAAAGTGATCATAGGTCATAAGTTACCCTATCTTAATACTCCTACATCACTCCTCTCCCCATAGTGTATTTTGGCGTATAATGTTAAAAAAAAAAATCTCGGAATCTGTGAGTTTCCTCCTTTTACAGCCCACCCCATAAGCTCACTACACATAAAGGAAAGTCGTTCAATTTTTTATTAGAACTTTAAATAATATAAATTCTTTTTCATTATTATTTGCATAGCCCTATTTAAAGATGGCGTTTTAATTTCAGGATAAAAAACCAAAGGCCACGTAATTCAATGGATAGTAACTGAAAATACACCTGTATGTCTCCAGTTATATGAAACTGCCACAGTAAGTATAAAAAAACTTTAATCTATTTTGATACTAATTTTATCGTTTAAAAGCCATGAGCTATATTTTGTCAACCTTGACTAACCAAGGTTTTAATGAATGGATAGGAAAAAAGACCACGAAAACCAAAGAATTCATTATTTTTATATTTTGTGTCATTAAATGTTAGGTTATTGTTGTTATTATGACACTTTATTTAATTGTAAACTCGTCTAAAATATTTTATTTACTATAATTATTAAACTTAATACTACTTATGTAATAAACAAATAAATATCAAAAACATTTTAGTAAAAAAGTTATAAAAACGGGAGACCATCGACCGTGGGGCATAGCTCAAACGGTCGGTGGCTAGGGCTGCAGAGAGGGCAACCTCCGCACAATGCGTGCCGAGTCCAGGAGAGCCGCCTTCTGTATCTGACCCTTAATCCAGCCGCCTAGCGAGAGCCTCTTAAGATATTGGTCAAGGCTCTTCGCTATCAGACCGTTGACTGAAACGACTATCGGAACGATAATTGTTGAGTCGACATCCCACATAGCGGTAATCTCGTGGGCCAGGTCAAGGTACTTGCTAAGGTTGTCCTTCCAGGCCTTCACGAGATTAGCGTCGAGTCGTATGGTGATGTCAACAAGTATCGCCCGGCCTTCCGACCGGTCTACCAAGACGATATCAGGTTTATTCGCTAGAATAGTCCTGTCCGTGATAATAGAGTGGTCCCAGTAGAGCGTAGGACGACCATTTTCGAGAACTGGTACCGGTGCGTACTTATAGTACGGAACCTCTGAGCCAACAAGGTCGTATTGGAGAGCAAGCTGCTGATGGATGATCTTGCCTACTTGATTGTATCTGTGCAAGTATTCAGTGTTAGCTTGGTGCGAATTACATTTGTTATTATTTATATACCGAAAATAATGTTTGATTACAATTTTTAGGGTAAATCACCATCATACACACCACGAACGTTGCGAATAAATTAGCATTGGACTGCTAAACAATTAGAGATACTCGAAAAACTGCGCTCGTGGGGAAAAAAGTTGGCGTTTAATAAGAGAGTAGCGAATTTAGAAATAATTATTAGAGAATCGAAAGCATAATTTGCTATATGTTGAAGTTTTGGAGAAATAAAAATATTTTCTTTTTTGAAAATTATATAGTTAGGCGCAACGTATTCAATCCAATTTGCTAAACATCCTTCCTTCCCTAACATATTATCAAAAGTCATTAAAACTTGTTAGTGAAGGTAGATTATAAATGAAAAAAATAGTCGTCATGCAGGTAATGTATTGATAGATTAATATGATTTGTTAATTTCTTCTTTGAATTGGTTGTCTCTGATTTCCTTGGGTAATATGCAAATATTTTACTTATTATGATCATCATCATCATCATCATCAGCCTATAGCAGTCCACTGATGGACATAGGCCTCCCTTGATGAGCGTCTGAGTCCCTGTCCTGAGCTCAACGGATCCAGGTTCTACCAGCAGCATTTCGCAGATCGTCACCACCTGGAGGGCGTATGATCAGTATATTTTACCCAAATCTATGGAAATTTTAATTATCTGGCAACCCTGCAGTTGAAATGAGATAGACTCTGTTATATATTTAGTATGGAATAATATGAATGCCTGAAGGTCCAGTGGTCCTGATTAATTAAAACAAATTACATTTTAGTATGTTACGATATATTTTCTCAATTAACACACTTGAGATATTTTTGACAGACACTCGCCACACGCATAAGGTTGACTACTTGTGCAAAGAGTTCCATACCAACAGACTCACGCCACGCTCGCTTTAATCTTTAAATATATATAATAATTTAGAGATCTACACTACTGTACCTACTTATTCTATGATTTTGACTTTGATTTCGGATCTTTTTCTGTTTGACTGCCGGCAACACTGATTAATTGACAGTCCGTCCGTCCGACAAAGACAAAAGACAAATAATGACACGTCCTAGACAGGATAGGACACGTTTGTTTGTTTTGTTTTTATTTGGTGTGTTATGACGAAGAAACAAACAGTATTTTACCTGTGAATCCGAAAATATGTCTCGTATAGCTTTAATTAGTATTCTCTTCAGTTTATTATTATCTAATTATGCATCTTGTGCAGCAGTAAATGATATGACTGAAAGTTCCTTTGGAAAGAACACAGAAGGTGTACTTGCTGCATTTGGAGATTTCAATTCCGATGAACTTACAGATGCCTTTGTCATAAAAAACTCTTCTAATGTAGAAGTGTATTTGGCTTATGACAAGGAACCGTTTCTGCGACCTTCATTATTCGCATGTAATTTTAGTGATTTTGTTATCACCAGTATAGTACCTGGTGATTATGATGGAGATGCTTACATGGATATTATGATCACAACACAAAATGATACGTCTAAAACGAGTGAGTTACAAGAAGTAAGAATCCTTTGGGGAGGTGCAGACAGTTTAAATTGCTCTGATGCTCTCCCTAGCAAAGCCACATCAATCGGACAGCCTCTGGCTATGGATTACAACAGAGACATGACCTTGGACCTGTTTGGTGTCAATGCTAAAAATGAAAGAGTATTCTGGATATTTGACAGGTCTCGAAGCACTCCTACAGAAAAAATCATGGGTGAAGAAATTATTACGAAGTTGAAATTGCCACACTCACATTCTTTTCTAGATGTTAATGATGATAATGCAGCTGATCTCTTAGTAACAACTACGTCTAATGTAGAAGTATGGTTGAGTGAGGAGTCAGATGGATTTAGATACAATAACAGTATTGAATTGCTCATCGGCCACTCTTCTATATATGGACAGGCTCTGTTTATTGATGTTGCTCTCTCTGGACAGTTCTTCTTAGTAGTGCCTGTTTGTTATGATATTGAGTGTATCAATAGCACTATACTTATCAATGACAACCAACAATGGCATGACCTGCAGGTTGATTTCAATGATGGCAAAGGTACTTTATGGCGATTCATACCACCCAAAAATGAGCTGTATCTCAATGCTATAACAATGCGTTCAGGAGATTATAATATGGATGGTTACCCTGATATTTTAATGACTCTCAGCCCCGTGAACAGCAATGGAACAAAAGCTTTTCTACTACACAATATACCATGTGATTTACCTGGATGCAAGTTTCACAGAACCTTTCAAGTTCAATGGGAGAGATTTGACTCATTTGACAAAGATGTGGTTATGGCCACTTTCTATGATTTTTACATGGATGGTGTTCTTGACATCATTTATGTGAAAAAGAATGCAACTACTGAGAAATACACGATGCATTCATTCAAAAATGAGTTGGAGTATGATACCAACTTTATCAAAGTTATTGTTGTTACTGGCCTTACTAATGAGAAGATGCCTTTAATCAATAGAACCTTGTACAACAGGAAAGGAACATTTGGTAAATAATAATTTTATAAGCATATCATTATTTTGATGTATAGCTAAATAAAAAGATAGTGAGATCAGCTTGCTGCATATGTACGATCTTAGCCTGTAGCAGTGCTGAATCAAAAATGGGGAGAGAGGCCTTTGCCTTGTAGTGGGGTCAATACAGCTAAAAAATAATAATAAGAATATGTCTCTGTGTGAGAGAATCCAGTCTGATACTCTGGGCAAAGATACTGTTACATTTATGAACTATAATATCTGAAATTACTTTGTTTTTCAGGGACAAATTTACCTGGTCCAAAAATTGGTTACAACACTTGGTCACAAGAAGGCAGTTACAGAACAGGAGTTTGTGCACAGTTGTCCCAATCTGCATACTTTTCTCTTCAGTTACCATATTCAATATTTGGCCTTGACAGAACGCCAAACTTTGTGGACACTCTGAATGTTGGATTATCAGGTTACTCAAAGAGCTGGACTCAGGTGATACCTAACTCTCAAATAGTCGTCATTCCTGCCCCACCAAGTGACCCTTCACAGTGGAAAGCGCAGCTTTTTGTCACCCCCAGTAAGGTTATCTTGAAGAGTGTATTTGTGTTGACTGCTATCATTGTGATTATTACGGGCTGTGTGTTATTCCTACATTGGAAAGAAAGGAATGACAGACAAGATATTATTGAAATTGATGAGAATACCTATGTTAAAATATAATTGTCAACAACTATATCAACACCTGCCTATTCAGTTCATTGCTGGGCATTGGATATGCAACCAGGGGATTTAACTGTGGGTAAAAAAAATTGACAACTGGGTTTGGCTGGCCCAAAAATCTAGATTGCTCACCTAGATATATTTTTTATGTACCTGTTTCTTTCTGCCTCAATCATGAAACTAAAGATTAACTTTTTATTTTAAGAGCTCAATAGGTGAACTAAGAAAAGAAGCCAATTTAAAAGTTATTATTTAATTTCTGGAATTAGCCAATGTAAAAGTTATTATTTAATTTCTGAAATTATAAATGATTACTCTCAAAACCTAGTACCTATGTAGTTATAGCTGTATATATTTTTAAAGTAAACAATCATTGATAGAGTTAAGTTTATTAATAAAATAAGATTTAAGTTTAAAGCATGTGCCATTAAAGAAATAAATTGTAATTGTTGTGATATTAAAATGGTTGCATAATAATGCAGTTTACAAAGAATGGTTTGAGATATTAATGAAAATAAATCTTATAAATGGTTTTATAAGCATCTGTACAAAGTGCAAGTGCATTCATTGCAGGTTTGTATGTATAAACTTTCATCAACTGTATATATTCTTGAGTGGAGACCGCGGCTCGGCAAACGTAGTGTAGGACGCCCTCCGGCCAGGTGGGGTGACGATCTGCGAAAGGCTGCTGGTAGAAGCTGGATGCGTCGAGCTCAGGACAGGGAGCAATGGCGCTCATTAGGGGATGCCTATCTCCAGCAGTGGACTGCGATAGGCTGATGATGATGATGATGATGAACTGTATATAATATCTTTTCTTTATTGGCACAGCTTGTGCACTATAGGTTTATTAATTAGCAACATGTGATATATTTCCATAAGTTTAACATAGCCAAAACACATTAAATGTAACAAATCAATTGTTTTTCTATAAATTGATGACCACAACAAATTATGTAGTGCAATATTAACAGCAGTTCTTTTCCAACAAAGGAACAATTAATGTATATTATTGTACATATTTAGCTACTTTATAACAATTCATTAAAAATATTATCATCACATTTAAATAGGGCAGTGTTATGAAAAATATTTTGTACCATTGATCACAAGCAAAATTGTATCTATATCAATCCTAATAAATATATTAAGCCTACATTATTCAGAAATAAGATATTAATAAGTAATGTGAGGGTTTAGGATGGATAACATCCTTGAAATAAGAACATAGTTACAATTCAATGTTTCTTGTGTTTGTGTTTCTTATCCTTTTTCTTCTCCATTTTTTCAAGTTTCCTGTAAAAATTAATAGACAACTTAAGCTCTCCAATAACATTGATATATAGTAATGCAAAAAGTGCCATGGTGGTCTAGCAGAATGTTTCCAAACATGCAATTCTGAGGTTGTGAGTTTGAATCTTGGCTGAGCAATTGAGCTTCCATGGATTATAAGAGGTGCAAGGGGTTCCATTTCCATCTTTGGATCCTAAGTTTGTTTATTTTATCTTCAGTAATGCCAATACATTAATCCGACGGCGAAGAGCAACCTACATCTCCTGTTTGATCCAATGATATTTCACATTATGGTGCTCTATAAAGGTGTCATAACAGATAGGATCTTTTTCCCTCAGAAGTTATAATCCGTGCAACTTAACTGTGCATTTCGCTGGCGACCCCTCTCCCGCTACACGTGGCACCCAGCGCTCGCCTCGTGCATCTTTTTGTCTCTCATCTTTGTTACTATTGCAAAAGAGACGACGAATCTGACGTCATAACGTGAGATGCACAGCTAAGTTGCAAGAGTTGTTAAACTCTGGAAACAATTCGATCAATCTTAGTGCAATCTATTATTATTATTATTATTTAATAATGAACGAGCAGCTTGACGCTGATGTGTCCATTTCAGGCAGTGTTAAAAACAAAATTAAGTCATTGTTTCTGTCACTTTTTTTATCACTGATTTATTTAGTCGTCGCCAGATGTCGGGCTTATTTTTGTAGTTGTTTACTGATATAGCCAATAACATCTTCAGATAGCAAGTTCCAATTATGGATCAGTATTCAAAAATAAGGAACTATGTCACAACTTGCAAGTTGCAACCAATTTCAGAGGGACAAGATATGTTGTTATTATTATTTATTTATTTATGTTGTTGAGTTGTGTACTCACTTTAAAAGCTTCTTCTTTTGCTTCTTGGTCAACTGACTTATGAGGTCCATTTCAGTGAGATTTGCAGGGTCATTTTCCTCGATGCTGGGAGCAGCAAGTGGTAATGCCCCTGGTTTCATGACGAGGCCTGTGTCACGCATGTGCTGCATTAATGTAGGGATATCTGGCTTTTCTTCCTCCTCTTCGGGAGCAGAAGCTGATGTGGCTTGAAGGGCTCTGGCTTCGCTCATGGATAAAGTGTACATGGCACATTCTTTATCTGCAAGCGAAAATAAGTCATGAATACCATTCTATTCACATCCTGTTATTATTGTAAAGGCAAAAGTTAGTAAAAAAGATGTGAAATGTTTGTCCCTCTTTCTTGCTGAAAATCCAGGAACAACAATAATATTCTAGTTTTTACCCATGCACTGTGCAAGTGGAAGCTAGTTCTATTAAATTAATAGGTGAATTATAGCCAGTATCACAACGGATCTTTGTCCCACTGAAGTTAGGATTGAGAAAGATTCAACCAATCCTAGAACAATCAGACCCAAAAATAAGAACTACATCATATGCTCATATTCCAAATATAAAACTTGAGTAGTTGTCATTCCAATGAGAGGTGCAGCACTTCTACAAGCTGTTTCCAGCAGTCAAAGGATTATCTAGTTGAAGATTATTTTCTATTTGATTACTACCCATCTGGGTATATGGCATACAAGTATGGGGATTTGCTTGTTACTCCAATATCTCTATCATACAAAGAGCACAAAATGGCATTCTAAGAAACATCTTAAATGCACCAAGGTTCCTCATTGAGTTGCATAATGAACTGGAAATTAACAAGTACAAAAAATGGCTGTATGATCGATCACCCTAACCACCATCAGCTACCCAAAGAGGCTGCGCAGACAACACATGGGACATGCATGATGAAAAAGAAAGGGGTAACAGGGATGATGACTGGGTAAAAAAATTATAATTCTAATTAGTCCATCAGTTAAATCAAGAAAAAATACTGGACACATTTTTTTATTTAACGAATCAATAAATATTGACTGAGATAAAGAATGTGAAAGTTGGGGAGTGGGGGCTCGTGACATCATAACTAGGTAAAAAATGTACTATATTGTGACGTCACGCGGAACTTTAACGCACTATATCTTTGTTATTTTTAGTTTAATTGACAAAAGAAAAAATCCATCCAATATTTTTTGGATATGTAAATAACGGACTAATTAGAATTTTTCAGTTATCTAGCCTATTATCACTGAACCAATTCCCTTACATGCCAACACCAAACCTGCTCAGTTTGAAGACTGATTGCAGATAAATACACAGAACAAAAAACAAATTTATTACCTGTATTTATGTGACCCCATTTATGACACTTGATGCACCTCACATTCCTCACCAGTATACCAAAGGGTTGATCTCTTATCTCATTATCACCTTTACAATAGCTCTCTCTCGGAGCATTATATTTCCGTTGCCACTCAAATTTATATTCAGGTTCATTGTCCTCCCTTTCTCTTTCTTTTTTAACACCGGGAGGTGGCTCATACATGAAGTTTAAGCTTTGTTTATCTTTGCTGTCCTTACTCAGCATTGCCCTGGAAGAATAAGGAAGGAAATATTGGCGCATGACATAAATTGCTTGGTTACTGTTTGTTAAATATCGGTTCATATGTGGGACATCAACATATAGCTGATATTACATTGTTCACTTTTGCCTTTTAATTTAGATGAAGTAACCAAATTGATCCATGTAAACATAAAAATGAAACATTCAATGTCATTGAATGTTGTTGTTCAGTGGCATTGAAAGAATTAAACATGCTCAATATTTTCACTTTTAGGGTTCACTTGCAACACGGTTCAATAAGAAATGAATGTGTAAACACAAGAAATGAGCCATTCACATTTAGTCAGTTATTCGCGTATTAGTGTCGAGGAAGGACCATCGAGATAGTACTCTATAGAGTCACAGTCTTCAAGTAAAAACCGTCTAAAGTTTATTTGACATAAATAAACTCCTAAATGCACAACCTCATTTGATGACATCTTTCAAAGACTATGTATTGAACAGTTTACTTTCCAGATACCGTGTAAACAGCATTCCATTAATTTCTGCTCCATTCAACCAAAGTGATTCACTTCAGTTGAATGGTGTAATACCGCCTTTAGCAATGACGACGACCAAAGCTAAACAATGATGAAAACCAATTTGGGTTGTCAATGAAAAACCAAGTCATCATCATCTCTACTGTCAATGTCCCGCGTATCAACATAGATCTAGAAAACTGTAGTGAGTTGGTAATCAATGATTAAACTTACTTATTTTCATGAAGCTCCTGCTCTTTTTCATACTGTACACGTAATTCTTCTTGTTTTTTCTTGTAAGCTTCCGTTTTTTGTTCAGCCATCCATACCTAAAATAAGTAAACATTATAAATAACATCTTTGTATGTAGGTGCATAACTCTTAGCTGCATGAATTCCCTCTGTGAAGTGGTATGTGATGCGATTTCTTTCCGTCCGCCGTTTTTCAGGCTTCTTCTTACGAGAATGACCTTTCTATGCATAACATACCCTTTTCAAGTTATCCCTCGAAGCAGGATGAAAGAACTTTTTACACATGTAATTATTGAAGCCCTTCCCCATTGTTGTGGACTTCGGTTTTATACAGTTACAACGGAAACCTCTGCGTTTTATTTACAGATTTAACTATCTGTATGCAATGTAAAACACAAGCTTTGCATTTCACATCGCTTTCACTATAAAAATCTGTGATTGTCAGAGCTAAAATGCAATTGGTTTGCTTTTGCGTGTAATTCTTAAATTCTAAGAGCTAGTGTTGCCCACAGAACACTATTACTCCACAGGGGAGAATAATATCGACACAGTACAAAAAAAAGGGACTGCTTTATTTTAGCTTTGACTTGAATTGGGGCCAGATGATAGATGGCGCTAATGTCAAAGGCGGGAATATTCAAACTATAGTAGTATCGTTCACTTAGCTTTTTATTTGGACCTAGAAAACTATAGTAGTATCGTTAACTTAGCTTTTATTTTGACCTAGATTATTTATGTGAAATACAAAGAATGAAGTGGTCTTGACAATTGCAAAGGAATTAATAGTTTTAAGTAGTTGAATAAACCTCGTAACGAGAGTTTGAAAACAACTTTAACGTTAATTGATTGATAATAATATGGTAACTAACATAATAACTACTGTTGATTTGGTTTTTGTTGGTTTAATTTGTGTATTATATAAAAATATATGTTCAATCAGTCCAAAAATCAAAGGAAACATGATAAGAAGAGGAAACACTCTTCTCTTATCTCGTTCTGTTGTAGCCCCAGTAGGTATTCCCCGCGCTCCGACCAATGTTGGCCAGGCCTGGTGTTGCCATGTCAAACATGTTGTCATTGTCATAGCCCTTGTTGAGTTACGTTCACTGTTAACAAGTCGCTGGTTTGGCATGCGTCCGTGAACTTTTGATAAAGATCAATATTTCTTGTGATTCGGTTTATTTCTTTTTTCTTCTCTAAGTACTAGGTATGTTCTTTTACTCTTATGTAGTCTCTCTAAAATATAAGTTTTTTTTGTACAAGTAAGCTTTTGATAGTTTCGACATGCTGAAACATTTAAATAGTGAATAGTTGCATAAATAGTTTATTGTTTAGATTTTATGTACTGTTTCTTTTCCAAATAAATTAAAAAAAAATATTTAGTCCGTGATAGCACAAAAAAAATAGTATTCCATGAAGTTATCCCTAGACAGAGAAAGCAACAGACGACGAGATAACGTCATCGCATTCTTTCAAGAAAGAGAACTACATATGCGTGCTTCATGCAAATAAGGGAGACCGCACTATATAATTTGCTGTCCCTTATCGCGTGCCGGTTTTTTCGTTGTTTAGCGCAACATTGCGCTAAATCTATCTAGGAAGCCTAAATCTAAAATGGCGTAGTGCGGAAACAAATAGTTTTTAAGATATGATTATTTGAAAATTCAAATTTTTTACTTAATTTCTTCAAACTTGATGGCACTGAGGGCAATTTTTTTTTCATCACTGAATAGCGAAAACATGCTCTTCTTCTTTTTATTAATGGCCTCTGTGGTATTATTTGGTAATTGGACATTGACAATGATATTTCTCGTTGTTTTCCCGGAATAGACAGTCGGTTATTAGATTTTTTACAACTACCTGAAAATCCTTCCCGCAGCAGTAGGTTCTAGGACACCCCAACTTGAGTAGCAAAGGTTCTAGATATATCACAGAACTGACGCAGATCACCCCGATGCCACGTAGTCTTATGGTCACTATGCGTAGATTGGATATAAAAAATGTGGAACCAAGTTCGCGTGGAAGATCCTTAGTGGAGCTAGCCCGCAAGGACGAGTGGACGAAGCGATACTCAGGGCCGACGAGGTCAAATACCCGAATCAAATATCCATTTTTATGATTTGAAACTGTTTTTAAACTGATCATAGTTCATAGGTCCCTCTCCCGGTAGTGTGTTTTGACGTATATTGTTTAATTTTTTTCTCTCGTTAACCTCAAAACTTAATTATTTTTTTCTCGGAAACTCCCCCCCCCCCAACTTTCCCCCTTTTAGAGGGAGGGTCCTCACCCCCTCCTTGCCCTTCCCCACCCCATAAGTTCATTACATATAAAAGTCGTTTCATTTTTTATTAGAACTTTAAATAATATAATTTCTTTGTTCATTATTATTTGCATAGTCCGGTTTAAAGACGACGTTTTAATTTCAGGATAAAAAACCAAAGGCCACGTAATTCAATGGATGGTAACTGAAAATACACCTGTATGTCTCCAGTTATATGAATCTTCCACAGTATGTATAAAAATCTTTGATCTTTAATCTATTTTGATACTGATTTTAACGTTTAAAAGCCATGTGCTATATTTTGTCAACCTTGACAAACCGAGGTTTTAATGAATGTATAGGAAAAAAGACCACGATAACCAAAGAATTCATAATTTTTATATATGTTGTTCTATTAAATGTTAGGTTATTGTTATTATTATTATTATCATACCTACAATGATAGAATTAGTTCATTTTTGTTTTGGTTTAAAACTGTTTTTTTTTTATTTCAGACGAGAGAACCAGAGGCTACGTTACATCAACGGATCATTCAGATTTAAAACGGATTCGGGATTCGTCAGTCACAATTGACAGCATTTTTTGACAATACACCTATATGCCCCCAATTATTTAAATCTGCCACAGTGAGTAAGTATCAAAAAGCCTAAGCTATATTTTATCAAAACCGGGTAAGTGAAACCCAAGATACTGCTTGCCTTCTCCGAAGTACCCGCAAATTTAATTAGCTAGTTGTGGGTTCAATTCCCACTGCGGGGCAAGGGGTGTTTGCATGTTCTGTTTGGGGCTACATGATGTTGTGTGATTACGTTCCATGCCTCAATTCATATGTTTCATCATCATCATCAGCAGCAGCATTAATAGCTTGTTATATTTCCCAGCCAGAACGATGAACACCTTGTAAAAGCAATAAATTTATTGTATTGTATTGTATTTGTATCCTAATTTATCGTGAGGGAGAAATAAACAATACTCAATACCTTTCGCCTTTATTATATTAGTAGGATGGCTAGCCTTTTATGTACGTATTTTCTACAGATTACATTTGTTATGTTTAAATACCGAAAATAATTTTTGATTACTGTTTTTAGGGTAAATCACCATCATACACACCACGAAGGCTGCGGGAAAAAAAATGCGTTGGACTGCTATGCTATTAGAAGATACGCGAAAAACTGCGAGCTCTTGGGGAAAAAAGTTGGCGTTTAATAAAAAAGTAGCGAATTTAGAAAATATGATTGCAGAATCGAAAGCATAATTTTCTAAATGTTGAAGTTTTGGAGAAATAAAAATATATTTCCTCTATTTCTATTCTTTTTTGCATGTAGGAATTTTGAAAGCTTATACAAGAACATAAAGACATGCGTGAACGACAACTTAGGACACAAATAAATAATAGGATATTTTTGCCGTTCTGTAAAAAAACAATGCAAAAGATATCTTTATTCATGTCCGTTAAAATATTCAATAGTCTCCCCGAAGACATGAAAGATTTGACACTTAGCCTTTTTAAAATAAGACTTCACAAATGGCTTGTAGATAAATGCTTTTATACGATCAAACGAATTTATTAAAACTAAATAATAATTTACTATTTTTATTTCTTCTTTTGAATGGTTAGTTTTTTTTGACATATAATTATTAAGTAATCTTGATTGTCAACTTAATTATTGTTAATTAAAATTAACCGATATTCATGATAATTAATGACATATATACATGTAACAATTTAATATTTGCACGCTTCTGTAATGAAGTATAAGTATGCGATCCACATAGCCTTTAAGATTATTTCCTTTGTAGGGCAGGTGACTCGGTTTTGGCCATTTTAAGGGTTTTGTCAACTTTGAGGCCGTCGTAATCTGTAGATATTGTTATCAAGGATATGATTTTTGTATAAATGCATCAGAGATATATTGTTCTTGTGTATGAAAACTTTATTTATTTAGAACATAAAATAGACAAATTTATACATTAATAAACAAAAAAAAGGGATTTTGTGCCATTTCTGGCCAGATTTACCCCATTTCTGGCCACCTCATGTGCCACTTCTGGCCATAAAAATAAAACACAGATATTTTCAAAGTAATCGAGTATTTATTACTAAATTGCTAAACATTCACAACCTTTGTTAGTTTTTTAGATCGATTGATGTCAAATATCTAGACACGCGGTAGTGTGTCAAAGCCAAGTTCAAGCTAACAGAACTAGCGAGCAGCACTTTTGACCCCCTCATAACTCAAAAACTATTTCACATAAACATGTAAATTTGGCTCATATATTGAGACTGACGAGATACATATGTGTTTTAAATTTCATAAACACACCTCAAACGGTTATTTAAATATTAACGTCCAAAAATCTTCATTTTTATCACTGACTGACCTATAGATAAAAATGATTTCCCACTTCTAGATGACCTAGAGTTCAAATTTGGGATCCAGATAGTTGGGAAAATACAAAAAAAGAATCAGAAACCTGTAAATTTTTATTTTTATCACCGACTAACTGATAGATCAAAATTCTATCCCAGTTCTAGATGACCTAGAAAATTCAAATTTGGCATCCAGATAGGTAGTTGGGTGAATACAAAGGAAAAAATGAGAATCTAGTATTTTTTAAATTATTTTTTATATTAACGTCCAAAAATGTCTGATCTGTAAATCAAAATTCTAACCCAGTTCCAGACCTAGAAAGTTCAAATTTGGCATCCAGAAAGGTAGTTGGAAAGGTAGTTGGAAAGGAAAAAAGTAGAAACTGCCAAATTTTTATGAGTTTTAGATATTAACGTCCAAAAATCGTCCGGTCTGTCCAGTTGTCTCTCGATACCACCTGACCTATAAGATTGCGATTTCTCCTTTAAATTCTTATTTTTTTTACAAAAAAAAAGTACTTATTATATTTGTGGTTAAATCGTTATTACAATTATTTTAATAAGTAGGTTGTAGGTAGGGAATATTTTGATTATAGTTATACAAAAAGTAATGATATCCTATCAAAACATATATGTAAAATGAGAGTCAGAAAATATCGTTACATACAGTCACATGGCCAAAAGTGGCGCACGTAGGAGCCCCACTTCTGGCCAGCCATGTGGCCAGAAACGGAGAATTTATATAATTTTGGCTCCATTAGTCCTGGTTATACGTCACTTCTTAAATATATGGCGACAAAATACCTTTATTTCCAAGTAGACAATATATTTTTTATTGATTATAAACATAAACATCTAAAAAATAAACAAAGATTACAAAGTTAACAACTGATTACGCACCCGCTCGTGTTATTGATTTTGCTAAGATGTCAGCACATTTCACGACTGTCTACAAAAATAGCGCCAAAATCGAGAATAAAGTTAGACACATTACAACTGTGACCGGATTTAGTTTTGACATAACTCAACATTTTAAAGACCAGAAATCGAAAGTCTCTTATTTGTCTATGCCTTAATTACAACGTTTTGAAGTCTCAAATGGCCAAAAAGGGGTCGGTGGCCACAACCGGGTCATCTGCCCTAATTACCATACTTTTATGCAAATAAATATAATTTGATTTGATTTGATTTGAAAATTATATAGGTAGGTGCATTCAATCAAATTTGCTAAACATCCTTCCTTCCCTAACATATTATCAAAAGTCATTAAAACTTGTTAGTGAAGGTAGATTATAAATGAAAAAAAATTCGTCATGCAATTTATCTATTAATTAATACTTTACCTGCAGTATTAATTGATAGATTAATACTTTACCTGCATGACATTAATTTCTTGTTAGATTTATATTTTACCCATTATCATCATCAGCCTATAGCAGTCCACTGCTGGACATAGGCCTCCCCTAATGATCGCCTGAGTCTCTGTCCTGAGCTCGACGCATCCAGCTTCTACCAGCAGCATTTCGCAGATCGTTACCACCTGGCCGGAGGGCGTATTATCAGTATATTTTACCCAAATCTATGGAAATTTTAATTATCTGGCAACCCTGCAGTTGAAATGAGAAAGACTCGGGTGGCCACGCACACTATATATCTATAGGTACTTAATCTATGCTGATCTGTGACACAAGAACAGAGAAGTCTGTGGTAATGTCCGGGAGCCAATCATAGATTGAGTATACCTATAGATCTATAGTGAGATATTATTTCTCCAAAACTTCATTTAAAAAATTATGCTTTCGATTCTGCAATCATATTTTCTAAATTTCGCTACTCTTTTATTAAACGCCAACTTTTACCCAATAGCTCGCAGTTTTTCGCGTATCTTCTAATAGCTTAGCAGTCCAAGGCAAATTTTTTCACAGCCTTAGTGGTGTGTATGATGGTGGTTTACCCTAAAAACAAATGTAATCTGTAGAAAATACGTACCCAAAATGCAAGCAATCCTACTGATATAATAAAGGCGAAAGGTATTGAGTATTGTTTATTTCTCCCTCACGCAAAATTTTGATACAAAATACAATAAATTTATTGCTTTTACAAGGTGTTCATCGTTCTGGCTGGGAAAAATACCAAGCTATTAATGCTACTGCTGCTGATGATGATGAAACATATGAATTGAGGCATGGAAAATATTGGTCTTTTTCTTCTTCGTATGAAATAGTGGCCATCTCTTATGTCGGAATTTTTAGGCCACCCGAAGGCCTCCGACATGGCTTAACAACTGAAAAAGCCGAGAAGAACATCTTAAGGTGCCTTTCGAAGGACGGAAGCGCTCAGATCTAAATGCCATCCAGATCACCCATATAAGTAGTGTCCGGGCGGAGTGTTGCTTAACCAAGATGATCTGCGAAGATCACCGGAGTAAATTGCATGGTGTTAAATTGCATTATGTTACAGGTTATAGGCACAGAATACAGAGATGACAGAAACTTCACTCCGCGCAATCATTTAAATAAATAGATACTTTAGCTGCTACGCAATAAAGTGCTATTCAGCTCGCACAGAGCTCAGTGCCTAACATTTATATTAACCTACGCCTTGCATCTCTTTCTATCGTATAGCTCTATCTCTACTGACGTGGCACGTGTAACGATAGGGTTGTCTTGAGAATTATTCTGTGACGAAAAATAATAAATCTGAACATTTTACTATCCAGTTACCTAGCCACCTATTTCTTTTTAGGAACAATGATAATTCAAATAATATCTACCTACCTAGTATTAGATCAGAAAACTATTTTACACTGGCTGGCTGCACTAAGAACTCAGAAAATAGGCATACCTACTAGGTAGGTACTTGGGTCCTTAACACTTACTTAAGTGTTTAGGTGTCTTGTGTACGAAAACTGAATAATCACTGTTTTAGGTAGGTAGGTACATCATGCTAAATCTTAAGAGAAATTTTAGTAGGTAGGTACCTACCTAGATATTTGCAAGAGAAAAAAACAACATTTGGTTTGTACCTAGGTATCTAGTTTTAGTTGTTAGTACGCCTACCTTTAGGTAACTTACCACATCGATTTGTCTACCTATACCTTCCTACCCGACTGTTTTTAAGTAGATAACCTACACTGCCTACTTCAAGTTAAATCAAATAAAAATGTACCTAGGTTGGGTTTCTAATCTTGCTCTCAGTCTACATAATCAAAATCATAATACCTACTTAAGTGCTGCCTATGCCTAGGCATTTGTAGGTAGATAATACCAATGGCACAAAAATTGTCTATGAAAAAATACCTACATTATAATATTACGTTTATTTATGTAGGTAGGTACCGCATTCAAATAGAACTTGTACCTAAGTACCTACCTACTTATGTAAATACGGGAGACTTTGATATCTAAACAACGCATTATTTGGTAGAAAAACTTTCAGTTCTGTACCTACTATTGGTATTATTTACATTTTCTTATTATTATTCAAGCAACCAAATGCTATGCAGTATTTTTTTGCCTTCATTTGGCGAAAAATATAGGCACATTAACAAAAACAAACTAAAATGCCGCGGCTGCTCAAGGATACGTTCGTTCCGGGCAGAACTCGGCAAACGACTAACGAACCACGCTCGGGAGGCCGGCGATGCGTAGGTATATTTTTATACCTATTCTGCGGAGTGAATGAGGCCTGTTATAGGTAAGGTATGTCACATAAACCCTTTCTAAGGGTAAATTTAGCAATATGGCTATATAGTAGGCAGACCGAGGCTTTGTAGGTAGTTAACTAGGTGTACCTATATAACAAATTGTCATTGGACATTATGTTGAGCTACACCAGGAATAACATTATAGGCTATTATTTGTCCAGGTACCATGCGTGCGAAGCCGCGGGCAGGAGCTAGTATAAAATCTTAGTGAAAACCTTTTTGAAAACCGGAGCTAACATTAAAGTATTTCTTTCCTGTCAGTCAAATTCCATCGGAAACAAATAAATAAATAAATAATGCGGGACGTAATCACACAACATCATGTAGCCCCAAACAGAACATGCAAACATTTGCCCCGCAGTGGGAATTGAACCCGCAACTAGCTAATTAAATTACAAGCAGTATCTTGGGTTTCACTTACCCGGTTTTGATAAAATATAGCTTAGGCTTTTAAACGATAAATTTGATTTAATCATTTTTTATACTTACTTACTGTGGCAGATTTAAATAATTGGGGGCATATAGGTGTATTGTCAAAAAAGACTGTCAGTTGTGACTGACAAATCCCGAATCCGTCTCAAATCTGAATGATCCGTTGATTTAACGTAGCCTCTGGTTCTCTAGTCTGAAATAAAATAATAATTTTAAACCAAAACAAAAATGAACGAATTCTCAGAGAATCACTTAGCACTAAGTTTAAAGAAATAAATGTTATGACAGTGCCGTGCCAATATATATATGAAAACTCTAATGTATGTCCGAAAACATATTAACGTGTTCAAGAAAAATAGCTACTATCATAATGTTAACACTAGAAATAAAGATAAACTAGCTGTTCCTACTGTAAGGCTCCATAAAGTTAGTCAATCTTTTAAAGGGATGTGTGTACGATTTCTTAACAAAATCCCAAATGACGTTAAAAAAATATAAGCCAAGCAGAGTTTCTTGCCCATTCTTCTCTGTTTGGTCACGTTACGAATTGGTGGTAAATTAAAAAAATGACGTTTCAAAGTGTACTACATATTAACGTGTTCAAGAAAAATAGCTACTATCATAATGTTAACACTAGAAATAAAGATAAACTAGCTGTTCCTACTGTAAGGCTCCATAAAGTTAGTCAATCTTTTAAAGGGATGTGTGTACGATTTCTTAACAAAATCCCAAATGACGTTAAAAAAATATAAGCCAAGCAGAGTTTCTTGCCCATTCTTCTCAGTTTGGTCACGTTACGAATTGGTGGTAAATTAAAAAAATGACGTATCAAAGTGTACTATACAGTTCCTACTGAATAAATGAATTTTGAATTTTGATAATTTTTTGAATTCTGTCATTGTAGGTATGATAATAACAATAATAACAATAACATAACATTTAATAGCACAACATAATTATATAAAAATAATGGATTCTTTGATTTTCGTGGTCTTTTATCCTATACATTAATTAAAACCTCGGTTTGTCAAGGTTGACCAAATATAGCACATCAGGTTAGAGAGAAATTTATTGCTCAAAAGAACACAGTTCACTTATAATGAGCTTATAAACTATTTATAACTAATTAAGGTTAAGTTATTTTAGTAAATATGCTCCAGAGGTCTATGAAATAGGTATCTTAGATTATATTATTTTATCATAGATTAATTTGTTCAGTCTCTTTTTAAACACGGACATTGATTCACAGGTTTTAACATTATCGGGCAAGCTATTGAATATCTGTGCTCCTTCGTACATGATATTACGTTTACCATAGTTCGTTCTAGGTTTTATTAATTTTAGTTTATTTGTTTGCCTTAAGCTATGTTTGAAATGTCTTTTTTCAAAAGTTATATGTGTGTGTATTTTTCCCATAATTTTTTTTTTTTGGCATGGCTTTTAAACGATAAAATCAGTATCAAAATAGATTAAAGATCAAAGATTTTTATACATACTGTGGAAGATTCACATAAATGGAGACATACAGGTGTATTTTCGGTTACCATCCATTGAATTACGTGGGCTTTGGTTTTTTATCCTGAAAACAAAACGTCATCTTTAAACCAGGCTATGCAAATAATAATGAAACAAAGAAATTATATTATTTAAAGTTCTAATAAAAAATGAAACGACTTTCCTTTATATGTAATGAGCTTATGGGGTGGGGAAGGGCAGGGAGGTTTCAGTTTCCGAGAAAATAATGAATCACGTTTTGAGGTTAACGAGATACAAAAATTAAATAATATACCCTGTTCCGTATCGGAATTGAATATTCTTACATTTATATTTTCGCGCCATGCATTGTCTTTCATTGTGGGTAGCATCCACATTAATTCGAAAGCAGACACAATTTGGAGAGTATTTCAAAAACTAAATTTGTATCCTGTTTTCTGATTGGTTGTACGGTGTGACGTTTCCTCGTTTCTCTACGAGACTCCTACGACCAATCCCGGCACTTGGCGTCGCACCACGATACATAACGCACGCCTACGCGAGCTTCTTCCGATCAACCCTACCTACGCGCCCGCGCAGACCCTTAACCGTTTCGCGGTGTTCTTTGTGTCTTCTCCTTGCTCAATTTCCGAAAGACATCCAGCTCTGTGAACCTTTCATAACAGCCCTGTGGAACCTGAAGTGCGGCAATTTATCAGTGCTAAACGGGAGCTATCCTGGGACTCTTCGTCGGAGGTGAACAGGTACGTCGCACCTAACCAGCCATTGAAATTCCCGTACATACCCAAAACACACAATCGGGAGAGGGACCTATGACCTATGATCAGTTTAAAAACAGTTTCAAATCATAAAAATGGATATTTGATTCGGGTATTTGACCTCGTCGGCCCTGAGTGTCGCTTCGTCCACTCGTCCTTGCGGGCTAGCTCCACTCAGGATCTTCCACGCGAACTTGGTTCCACATTTTTTTATATCCAACCTACGCATAGTGACCACAAGACTACGTGGCATCGGGGTGATCTGCGTCAGTTCTGTGATACATCTAGAACCTTTGCTACTCAAGTTGGGGTGTCCTAGAACCTACTGCTGCGGGAAAGATTTCCAGGTGGTTGTAAAAAATCTAATAACCGACTGTCTATTCCGGGAAAACAACGAGAAATATCATTGTCAATGTCCAATTACCAAAAATACCACAGAGGCCATTAATAAAAAGAATAAGACCATGTTTTCGCTATTTAGCGATGAAAAAAAAAATTGCCCTCATCAAGTTTGACGAAATTAAATAAAAAATTTGAATTTTGAAATAAACATATCTCAAAAACTATTTGTTTCCGCACTACGGCATTTCAGATTTAGGCTTCCTAGGTATAGATCTGTCTGTAACAAAAGTTCCAAAGCCACCTAGCTCACCACACATTAATTAAAGTTGAGCCAAAAATTAATGTGCAGTAGGGAAAATTCATTTCAAATGCCGGCAACACCAAACAAAACAAAACCAAATTGAATTTCACTTTTTGGCTTATTTTCTTACAGATTTCTGCTCTAAATGTTGTTATTTATTGTGGAAGTCTAGTTAACAATCCATTTTAAGCACCAAAATACACTACACTGATCCATTTTGATAGAGAAATCCATAAGATTAATTTGTTATTATTGATGAAACATAATTTTTCCAGGTAATAATTTAGTTTCAAGCAAGTTTTTCACAAAATCTTAGAAAACTGCTGCTAACTGCCAAAGTTTTAACGAAAAAACCGGCACGCGTTAAGGGATAGCAAATCATATAGTGCGGTCTCCCTTATTTACATGAAGCACGCATACGTAGTTCTCTTTCTTGAAAGAATGCGATGGAAGATAACTCGTAGTCTATTGCTTTCTCTGTCTAGGGAGCCAATATTGCGCGGCCTGATTATTCACAGCCTGATTATCCATGTACACGATTGGCCAAGGACGATCAGGCTGTATATGTTTTGCACGTGCTGATTATTCACACCCATAGAATGTATCCGTTATTTAATGGGTCAAAATCTAACCTTTTAATCCCGATATACCATTTTTCCGTGTCTTGAATAGCGAGCTTAAAAAAAAAATCCGAATTTTCAAAATTTCTTCGTTGACTTTGATCGAGAATTTCCCATTAAAAAATGTCAAAAGTCCGACCAATTTTGGAAATTCAAATTGCACTCTGAAGCGCTCCGGCAGATGCACATTTTAACTTAAGGCCCATCGGCGTACTCATAACTGCGAAACGTATGCGAAACTACAGGCAAAGGACACAATTTCATAAATTGGTGCGCTACAATACTCGATCCATTGATATTTGTTACTATCGCCACTATGATCGCCACTATCGCTCGATCAGGAGAACATAAACATTTTAAAAACAAAAAAAATCAGGCATAAGTTTTTGTTCAAAGTGCGTACTCCTTGGCCAGAGGGCTTACCACAGGTGTTGATAATTTTCGAAAACTTTATAAGTTTCGGTATCTTTCCATACATTTTCGTACAGCGCCTCTAGGGAAAAGTGCATGAACTACGAAAATGTATGGAAAGATCAGTGTTGCCGTTTTTTATTTGGAGAAAATGCTAAAACTTGTTGCAAAAAATGCTAAATAACTTTTAAAAATGCTAAATAAAATGCTAAAATCTATATTTTTCTTTTGAATTCCTTAGGAATTTTGAATTTTTAGGTAACGTACAAAAAAATGTTAATCATGAAATATGCTAAATGCGAATTTTTCAAGCTAACAGACCCGAAAATTTGCTAAATTTAGCATTAAAAATGCTAAAATGGCAACACTGGGAAAGATACCGAAACTTTTAAAGTTTTCGAAAACTATCAAAACTCGTGGTAAGCCCTCAGGCCAGCCATTCTTTCCTCTGTGTAGTATTTAGTGATAGTCTGTGCTTTTCGAGTGTTTTCGAGTTTCGTGGTTGTGGTGGTTGGTTGGTTGGAAAATTGGAATAGGTACATACTTGCATGCCTACATTATTCTGATTTTCCAAGACAAGTTTTTTTCTCGCAAAAGAATATTTGCGGCGTAAAATTATGATCTTTTGCCTGTCTTTACCCTCCGTTGACGTTGTCCATCTATTTTGATTGTCAAGTGAAGTTTAATTGGATTTTTTTACACTAGTGAAAAGTGGTAGTGTTTTGCGTATGTAGGGACTATTGTGTGTTGTGCTACATTTGCGTTTCTTAAGTTAGTTTGTGGATATTAATAATTCTGTAAATTTATGTTGCATGAACGTAGGGCTCTTGAGAGTTGTTCTAGTCCAAAACACCAGGTTTTCAACATGTCTTGCCTGAGTCCATCTTTAACGTTTTCCTTACCTACATCATCCCCTGAGAGTTGTAAGTTTGCATCAGTTCAGAAAATAAATACTTATCTAAACTAAACTGTGAATAAAGATTATTTTTATTTGCATAGACTTGGAATAATTCCATGTTTTAGACACCTCTAGGTCTGATGTTAGAGTTCTTGTAAAGTTAAATCCTGCCAGATTCACAATCCCTGCAAACATCACAACACTGTGTGACTGTTAGACATATTCATACTGTTTTATCATGCTGATGTATTTATAGAATCCAATATGTTACCTACCGTGCAATGAGCGTTGCTTGATTTCTTTGTAAACATTTTGAGTAATCAGTGAGTGCATCAAAATAGTGTAGATTCTTGTAGTCAAAAGTGTTGAAATACTGTTGACTTATCAGTGAATGAAGTGATATACAATCAACTCTATTGGATGATTCAAAATTCATGGTGAGTAACTTAATTTTGATTCTGTTTCATTTTATTTCCCGTTTGATGATCCTCAGATATTTTTCAAGGGTGGATCCCTATTAACACACTTGTCAGTGTTATAATTGATTATCTAACACATCGTCATCATCATCATCATCAGCCTATAGCAGTCCACTGCTGGACATAGGCCTTCCCTAATGAGCGCCATTGCACCCTGTCCTGAGCTCGAAAATTAGTTATCTAACACATTCCTACAAAATAATAACTTTCGCCGAATAAACGCATCATTAAAATGTAATAACCATTACTCTGGGTCATTCAGATCATACACTGCGTCTATTTTTAGGGTTCCAACAGGACTCAAATATATTAACAATCAATTCATGGTAAAATAGTAGTCGGCTTCACTGACGGCCTAAGCTGGGTTGCAAGTTGGCTATCCTTCAGTGGTTAGCGGGTAGTAAGCGACATAACAGCTCTGGTACCATTCACGGACAAATGGTAGTGCATCCTTAGCGCATGAGTAACTCACCTGAGTACCGGGGTGCACTTTGCATCTCGGTAGCAAGACCTACTGTATGCAGGTCCCGGTATTTGCCAGTTTAATCGTCTACTTCATAACCTATTGGTAGGTAAGGGGGTGTTAAACATTTTGTAGATTTGATTGGGTTCTGTCAGTCTGTCTGTCACCAGGCTGTAATCTCATGAACTGTGATAGCTAGACATTTGACATTTTCACAGATGATGTATTTCTATTACCACTACAACAACAAATACTAAAAACAGTATAATCATTAATCACACTAAGGTTTATGCTTGTCTTTACAGTTTTACTAAAGAGCAGGAAACAAAATTACATTAAACATTAAGTACCTGCTCAAAATTATTTTTAATACAAGCTACCTATATGGCTTTGTTCGCAAAAAGTAAATGATGTATATTCCATGTTTCATCCAAATCTGTTCAGGCATTACAAGCTGAGTAGAAGCAAACATACTCACACACGCATGCACACCAACAATTGCATTAAAAAAAAGCACAACACAAACTTTTGTATTTATAATATTAGTATGATGTGATGTGATTCATTTTATTTGTTACTAGCTGACCCAACTGACATTGTCCTGTTGAAATTCTTGAGTTCATAATAATATTCCATTGAAACAAGCACTTTCACTTTATCCTGTATTTTGTAAATTTATAGGAAACTTTTCCAATTTTTCGTTCCCAAAAACCATGTTTTTTTGTATGTTACTTGAAGATGGAACATGCACATGATCCACATGTTGGGTGATCGGCTAACTCTGTTGTAAACAGAAATTATTGACACTTCACTTCACTTCTTCTAGTGGCTTAGGGATAGTTTTCACACTTTCGCCAGTATCAAGCATAATGTTCATAATAATATGAGGCGACCTAGTACGGTTTATAAGTCCAGTCGTCCAGTCTTCAGTCACTGATCCTGTGTTTCAAAACTTTGACATTTCATCCGTCAAATTCTATGAACGTCGATTGACAAACTGTCACAGTTTGTTAAAACAAGATCGGTATCAATCATTTCTGTATGCACCAGAGTTAGCCGATCACCCTGCTGATGTTCAGTGATAACCACTACCTACCACAAAGCAATGCATCGTAGATCACATTTTTTTGGAAGATGCTCTATGATGCTTCACCCAGCCTCCATCAACTTGAGGCATGAAATAATAATTAGCCAATAATTAGCCAATTAGTAATTGCTTAGTAACAAATTTTAACCATGTTTATTTTTATTTATAGGTAAAAATAAATGACTAATTTCCACTATGTTTATTTTTACATTTACTTTGTTGTTAAATTAACTTTTTTCTTGATGAAATGGACATAATTAGGGCAGTAACACCTACCTAAGGTGTATGTAAAATTTCATGATTTTCAGTTGAGTTGGAAAGAGTGAAAAATAAACAAATAGTCTCAGTGTTACATTTATAATATTTTAATAGCTTCTATACAGGTTGGGGTAAAATTTTACCTCATTGAGGATAGCCACATTTTCTTTTGTAGTTAGATGGCTTTGTTCTTAGGAAACTATTGATTTATTTAGAAAAAAAAAATGCATTTTCGGAATTAAAAAAAAGGTACAGTCAGCCTAGAAAATGTCATTTGTCAAAAAAACACCTCATGTTGGTCTCAAGCAACCCTCTATTTCCCAACAGGAACACTTTTCCCAAAGTCCTTAGCAAATCAATAGTAATACCTATCAAATGGGAGTTCCTGTTGCTCATGTTGATATCAATACTCTTTTATTTTTTTATATTTAAATATTCTTTTAGGTTTGTCATTCTAATTTTAAAGAGATTAGATTGATTTTTCAATCATGGGAATATAGTATTGATGGATATCAACTTCGATGCAAATCACCCTCAAAATAACTTTCTACCCCTTTTGAACCCTGTTAGGCGCTGAGTTTTAATAAAATACGAAACAGGTCTCCCATCAATTTTGTTACAGAATGTTTCAGTAAAATTTGAAGTAGATTGGACCAAGCGATCACGTTGTCCCATACAAACTTTGCCCCCGTTTTGCACCTGCTAATGGTAGAATTTCGGAAAATCCTTTCTTATCTTCTTGACGATTACAAAAATATTATTGCAATAACAAAAATCCGACTGCTAAAACTAAAAAGAGAAAACAAATAGGTATCACAAAATCTATGTAAGTTCAAATTAGTCAAACTGAATACTTTATGATGCTGCAAACTCATGTTTGTATTACTGTTTTAACACAACTTGTCTGAACTGTGGGGAACAGCGGCAAATTCAAACATTGAGATCATCCAACGCTTCCAATCCAAAATACTACGTATTATTACGGAGGCCCTATGGTACATCACAAATGACCAGATACACCTTGGCTTGGATATGTCAATGGTTAAAGATGACATAACCCACAAGCTAAGATCGTATGCCAAACGTATAGAGTTACATCCAAACAAACTTGCACAGAATCTGATGCTCAAATCCACCACCTTCCGAAGACTAAAGAGGAGAACCCCGCAAGATCTCATACATCCAATGACTAACTTGGATAACACTGAAGATATGGATATGCCACTGGGCATATTCCATGCATGCCAATGACGGAGCAAAAAAATCTAAAACTCTAAGGCTCAATGCCCAGAGAAACAGATTGCTAGAAAAAAGGAGATTTAAAAAAAAAAGCAATATGTCAACAAACAACATGGTAGAAAAAATGTAAACAAACTTTTGTATTCTTACAATGTGGAATTTCTAACAAAACTTACCAAAATCGAAAAATAATACAAGTGTGGTGTTCTCAAATTTTCTTGAGATAGCCGGGAGATCAAGACACCTTTCAAACAAAAAAAAAAACTGTTCATCCGTTTGGGAGCTCGAATGTGCCACAGAATGCCACAGAAGTTAACGACACACGATGGCCTAACCGTATTGTCAAAGCCGGAGATATTATCCGAGATAGAGGACTTTTATGGCCAACTGTACGCGGCACACGCTCCTTACCCCGAACGTAACAGCCACGAGCCACGATAGAGCCACCCTCACCCGCCACTATACCGACGACCTGCCGGAGATCAGCGTACGAGATCGTACTGGCCATGAGACAGCTTGAAAATGGAAAAGCCCCCGGTGAAGACGGTGTTATTTCAGAACTTCTGAAGGCTGGAGGAGCTCCTGTTGTGCAGGAGCTGTGAAACCTCTTCAACTCTGTCCTTCACTGTGGGAGAACTCCTAGGGCGTGGAACGAGAGCTTGGTGGTTCCGTTTTTTAAGAAGGGAGATAGGACGCTTCTTAAAAATTACAGACCCATCTCGATCTTGAGTCACGTCTATAAGCTGTTCTCTCGGGTTATTACAAATCGTCTCGCCGGGTAGGTAGCAGGCCGGGTTTCGCATAGGATATGGCACCATAGACCACAATCACACAGTGAGGCAGATTTTACAGAAGTCCGAAGAGTATAATCGGGCCCTGTGTCTGGAGTTTGTGGACTATGAGAAAGCCTTTGACTCTGTAGAAACCTGGGCTGTCCTGGAATCCTTGCAGCGATGCCAAGTGGACTATCGTTATATCGAAGTGTTGAGATGTCTGTACGAAGCTGCCACTATGAGTGTCCGAGTACAGGACCAGCAGTCTAAACCCATCCAACTGCGCCGCGGAGTGAGACAGGGTGATGTCATATCTCCGAAACTGTTCACAAGCGCGTTGGAGGATATGTTTATGACGCTGGACTGGAAAGGTATGGGAATAAACATAAACGGCGAGCACATCTCACACTTGTGATTCGCTGATGACAAAGTCCTACTGGCGGAGTCGCTGGAGGAGCTGCAACAAATGCTTGACGGCCTAGCATCAGCCTTGCGAAAGATAGGTCTCGTCATTAATTTGGACAAGACCAAAGTCATTGTCAATGACCGAATTGATCCGAGTCCTGTCGTCATTAATGGACACCTTCTTGAAGTTGTTTCGGAGTATACATACCTCGGGCAGATATTGCAGTTGGGTAAAAACAACTTCGAGAAGGAGGCCAAGTGGAGGATTCAGTTGGGTTGGGCAGCATTTGGAAAACTACGTCGAGTCTTCTCGTCACCCATACCGCAATATTTGAAAACGAAAGTATTCAATCAGTGCGTCCTACCCGTAATGACATACGGAGCCGAAACGAGGACACTCACAGTACGGCTAGTCCACCAGTTTTAAGTCGCTCAGCGAGCTATGGAACGAGCCATTCTCGGAGTTTATCTGAAGGATAAAATCCGTAACGAGTTTATCCGACATAGAACTAAAGTTGTTGACATAGCTCACAGAATTAGCAAGCTGAAGTGGCAGTGGGCTGGCCATATCTGCCGAAGAACCGATAACAGTTGGGGTAAACGAGTTCTTGAGTGGAGACCGCGGCTCAGCAAACGTAGTGTAGGACGCCCTCCGGTCAGGTGGGGTGACGATCTGCGAAAGGCTGCTGGTAGAAGCTGGATGCGTCGAGCTCAGGACTGGACGCAATGGCGCTCATTAGGGGAGGCCTATGTCCAGCAGTGGACTGCTATAGGCTGATGATGATGATGATACCTTCCTTTTTCTGTGGCCATACACACGTTAAACGTGTGTTTTAAACCGCAAACGCCTTGGGGGTTAAAAATAGTTTTTTGCAGTGTTGGCAAAAAGTTAATTTGATTGACGATTAAATATTAATATTAAAATCTTTATCAAAAAAATGGATTACGATCTTAACTAATCATTAATAAAAAAAAATGATTATGATAATCATTAATCGTTAATTTGATTATTTGTGATTAAAATCATTAATCAAAAAATGATTATGATTAATATTAATAAAAGAAAAAATATTTTAATTGGTTAATCATAATTATTAATCGTTAATTTGATTATTTGAATAACTATTAACAATTTCCTTTTCAAATCTATAACTGACGACCTCTGTGGGGCAGTAGGCGAAGGTCTGCCTGAGAAGTAAAAAGTTGCGGGTTCGATTCTCATTGCGGGACAGATGTTTGCATTGTCTGATGATATTTGTCTCGGGGCTGGGTATATTTTCGTGTATAATATTATGTATGTATTGGCGAAAAAAGTATATCAGTCATGTGAATCCCGTAATACAAGATCTGCTTAGTTTTTGGCTACATGATGATGTGTGTGTCAACTCGAGACAACTCAAAATCCAAGTCGAAGCACTACAAGAGAATTAGCTCGAGACACTATTAGAGACTCAGCTCGAGACTCAAATCGAGACACAAAACTTAAAACCCAACTCGACACAACCGTAGACCCAACCCGGGACCCAACTTGAGACTCAACTCGAGACAACTGGAGACCCAACTCGAGACTCAACTGGAGACCCAACTCGAGACCCAACTCGAGACTCAACTCGAGACTCAACTCGAGACTCAACTCGAAACTCAAATGAAGTCTCTGTTAGCCGGATGTCTCCGTACAGATGGGCGAATGCCATAACATCCTGGCAGCCCGATGGAAGACGAGGTCCTGGTCGGGTAAGAAAGCGATCGATGGCGGGATGAGCTTGAGGCCTTCGAGAGAGGATTGTGGGATCGGAATAACAGTGGGACGATCTAGGTTGCCAAAAAAAATATGGAAGATCACTTGAGGTGTCGATAAAGGTACCATATAGTATCAAGTAAGGTAGATACCTTCACCTACTTAATCTCATCATCTCTCTGCATAAACCCATTTTATGTTAAGTGGGGTTGGTGCACCATGCTTTAATTTTCCCATTTCCTTATCAGTTGTAACAAACTCCTTTCTTACTCATGGTAATCAACTTACACTGTCCATTCATTTTTACTTGGCCTACCTCAACCAGTAGCACATCTCCCCACGTGCATAGGTACCTCTACCTAAACTTACACACCATATCCTACACTTAGGTAAGTGAATCTAATGCGGGAATGTTGTTATAGGTAGTGCAATAGGGTGGCAATAGGTAAGTAGTAAATAGGTAGGTATAGGTAGCTACTTACATAATTTACCTACCTAATTAGGTAACTACTTGAAACATTAATAAAAAATCAATCTCAGCTCAAGTTCTCATTTAAAAACTATGCTGATATTCGATTGAAAAGGTAGAGCTTCGTAACTTATGACGTAGGTCATAGGTAGGTTTCATGTCAGTATTAGGTTAAGTACTTACTTACCTAGTTCACTATCTACTACCTAAGCGCAAACGTATGTAGGGTAGGTAGGTGCCTTGATATTACATACAGCCTACTTATTACGTCCATAGTGTTTGTAAGAATGCCCACATAGGTATAGGCACACGAAGCAGGCTTTGGGAACGGAATAGTCCGTAAGGCTATCGATTGCCGAGGCGATGTTTGGTCTGGCCACTCCCTACCGCACCTACCCCTAAGATAATAAAAATCGACCACACCACGTCCCCATTGGCACACAACCGATTGTGTATTCCAAATTTATCTAATCTCAAACAAGTTTCGACCCTCAAGACTTTCCATGAGTTTTGTTTTGACTAGGGAAGATGTTCTTAATCGTTAGAGTTCAATGATAATGAGTAATTCTACCTACCTAAATCTATGCGCCCATGAAACTTGCGGCTCGGCAAACGTAGTACGTCGCCCTTCAGCCAGGTGGAGTGACGATTTGGGAAAGGCTGCTGGTAGAAGCTGGATGCGTCGAGCTCAGGAGGGCGCAATGGCGCTTATTAAGCCTCATTAATTTAGGCCTATGTCCAGCAGTGGACTGCTAATAGGCTGATGATGGTGATGATTATGACTTAATTAGAAAATACAGCTACTGTGAAATGATTTTTTTGCATAAATACCGAAGTGCATATTACACGTAGATTAGTGCCTTATTATTATTACTAATTAAGTAGTAGGTATATTAGGTACTGAGCCGACTTCCGGTACTTAAGTACCTACTTTGTTAAGTTACGTTAATTGGTGCAGAACGACATAAGAACTTGTGACCCCCGAATGTGGTATAAATCTGAGTGTTTGCCAACCAAAGAGATGAATAATAAAAGAGTGCAAGCGGCGGAGATGCAAATGTTTTTTTATGATACATGAAGATAGAACCGATAGAAGATAGACCCACCTAATGTTAAGTGGTAACTATTACTTATAACAAACTAATGCTTCGTACAAAGAGTTTGGATTTTTTATATTAATCTAAAGTTTGAACGTGCCCTACGACGCAACGCCCAACGATTAACTTGAGGCATGAAGATGTTAAGCCTCATGTGTCTGTAATTTCACCAGCACCCCAACCTTCAAATCGAAACTCAACAATGCAGCTTCACGGCAGAATTAGGCATGGTGGTAGTAGGTATCTCACGCTGAATACTGGATAAAAATCCTTAAAAGTCTAATGTCCTATATATTAAAAGTCTAATGTAAATATACGTTAATGCAAACATTTTGCAATTTTGACCCTAGTCAATATTCTGTGCTCTCGTTCGAGGCATGATTGGATAAGTCTATAATAATACGAGCGTACAGTCAGTCTCATAGATTTTAGAGGGCCTGATTCTGACGATTCGATATATTTTATTCTTATAGATATTTATATCGCGGAAACTATCAACTGTATGAAATTTTTACAGTTTTCGCGATATATTTAAATATAACTACTAAGATAGCAATCAGGCATACGGTCCTCCTGATGGTAAGCGGTTCCCGTAGCATAAGGACCTGTATCATCAAGAGCGGTATAAAATGCGCGTTGCTGACCCTTTAAATATTTTAAAACGCCCTTTTTTAAACGCTGCATATTGTAGTCTCTCGGGAAAACCTCGGCATTCCACAGCTTGATTGTTCATGGGCGGAAATTCCTCTGAAACCTCACAGTACGAGAAGAATAAGTGGCAATGTATGTGAATGTTACCTCTGCCGATGTCAAGCGGTGTGAAGATGGAAAGAAGCAGCAGGCACTGTCTCAAACGATTCTCCAAAACAGTCCCCATTATAGGTACAAGCGGTAGAACACACACAGGGAGGAGAAGTCTCTCCTGAGAATAAAACGTTCAATCCACTTGTGAGTATGGGATCGTCGACAAGTCTTGTAGCTCTTCTTTGAATCGAGTGAAAAGGCTTCACGGCACTCAGGTGCTCCTGCCCAAAGGTGACAACAGTACTCCATGTGTGGCCGGACTTGCGACTTATAAAGAAGCAGCCTTTGCACCGGATTAAAATAGAGCTTTGCCTTGTTCAGCACACCGAGCTTTTTGGATGCCAACTTTGCTTTATTCTCTGGATGACAGAACTGGACGTCACTAGAGAAGTTCATACCTAAGAACCCAATACTCTTGCTAATGGATAAAGCGATATTGTTGAATTGCGGAGCTACAGAGCAGCAGGTTTTCTTGGCAGTGAACACGCAAACCTGTGTCTTTGTGGGGTAGAACTGAACCAGATTAGAAATAGAATAAAATATATCGAAGTGTCAGAATCAGGCCCCTGACTGCCTTAAAAACCGTTTGCACCGAGAGGCCTTTATTTACTAGCCTATAAAAAGTGATAAAAGTCATAATAAGTGTTTCAAACTTATCTTATTATGAAAATTGACACTCTAAGGTACACTTGCCCAAAGTGATAGAGATAAAGGACTGTTTATTCAAATATCTAAGTCTTAAAATAAAGCTGTTGGTAAAGAAACTAGGATTAAAATAAAACATAGACCCAGAGAAAAGATTACAAAATCGTAAGAATGCACGTTTATCAAATGTTGCGCGGAATAAAAAATAAACACAGTGCAGTGCCACAATTAGGCGCACAGCTCTGATGTGCAGCATTGTGCACCTCTGATGCTTTGATTTGACAATGCATAGTGAATGTGTAAGCACGAAATGTAATCACAACGACATTACCTTTTTATTTAAGTTCTATTTATACCTCGAGAGAGCGTTATCGCTGACGTTATCTCAAGGCGAGATCATGCCGCGTCGTTTCGCCTCTGACACAGGAGTGCATGGCCTGTGCCTGCATTGAAACTGGCCTGCCCAGTCTGCGAGGTGTCGGCGTGGTGCCGAGTCCCAACTGCCGAGCCCTCAGGGCCATCTGCGGTTATTGACTCTAGGGGCAGATATCAATATTATACGTACACCTACCTATTTACAATCGCGCTATACCCTTTATGAATAATCTCCGATATCGAAGCAGCCGCATGCTAAAGTGCACTTTATCCAATCCAGTAAATTATTGATAAACTACCAGTTCGTTCTAAAAACGGATGACTACCACTTGTAATCCCTTTTAGCTCAGTCTCTTATTAAAATACACGCATTACTTGCACTTAGAAAGGTGCATGCATGTTGTCAAAACAGCGGTAAGTCAATTGGTATAATCAGCTACCAACTGCGAGCCAATTATTTACTTGACAGCATGGAAGCAATTCCTACATTTGAGGGCGGAAAACGCTGCAGGAAGACTTCCCTTTATTGAGTTACAGAAATAGACGCGCTTATTGTCGCCATTGCTGCGCCTCTCACTCCCCTTTGATTGGGCTAAGTATAAGGACTGAACATCATCAATTACATACATGACAAAAACATATTCAAGACAACAGTGTTTCTTAGAAAGTAGCGACTCATTGATACATCTCTGGATATTTTCCAAAGAACTCACTGACGGTCTGTAATCCATTCGATCAATAAATGTCCTCCATAATTTTGATCAAAATTGCTATCATTTACCTACCCCTACTCTATAGTTTCTAGTTGTTGCACAACTGGTACTACATAGACAGCATAATATTATCAATCGATCATTTTAATATCGTAACAGGACAATGACTCCTGAGAGTTTCATGAAAGCTTATCAATCATATCTGGCGTGGCTTGCCATATCCTACTCACTCAGTGCACTCTCTCACAACAATAACCCGAGGTAACCGTAACATGCATTAGGAAACTCGTCTCTTTATTCTCATAATAAACATCAAGCTATTAGTAGTGCTATTTAAAATTGCAAACCTGTCTGGCTTACATATTCATATAAAGCCGAGTACCTACCTAGGTACTCGGCTTTATATGAATATGAACTAGATTAAATACGTTTAGTAATTTTTAAGATATTATTATGCTTTTGTGGTTTTTAATTATACTGTGACAATGTAGTGATAATGATAGCAATAATGATGGTTTGATAAAAATGTACCTACCTACAATGCAGATAACGTATTCTAAATTCGCAACTCCTCAGATACGTGGAATGCAATCAATCTTAAAAAGCCACTAACAACTTATAGTTCATGCTAGTTGTGCAATTGATAAAAAGACCTGCACGGTGGAGGTTTATTAGTATTTATTTTCCTTGCAAGTTAACTTCGCTATTGGAATTTGGAACAAAGATTATAATAAATGTCTTCGTTTACAGGTAATTGTATTACGGTGAAGGCGTCGGCATGTGGGTCGGCGCGCGGGTGTTTTTGCTCGTGGCGCTGGGCCTACTGGCCGGGCCTTCAGTCGCCAAGAAGTTCAACATCACCGTCGGCTACCTGCCCTCGCTGACAGGCGAGCTACGGGATAGACAGGGCCTAACCATCTCCGGAGCGCTGTCTATAGCCCTTGAAGAGGTGAGAGATTTATAAATACGTCTTTCATATTATGCTGAGAGGTAGACAGGTATATTATATTTGAATAAAATAGACAGTGGTGTAAGAAAAATAAAATAGTTCAGAAAAAAACAGAACAGTTAGACAGTCAGTCAGAACTGAAAGAATCGAAAATACTTGGTACTTTTCCCTCGTGCTCAGTATAGTTAGTCTAACTAAAGCCCTTGAAGATGATATATTAAGCGTTTGACCGGTGACCGGTGAGCTGCAATTTAGGTGCGGGTGCCGCTATTTAGTATCTGGGGCACACATAATTTATGAGGCATATTAGCTCCGATGGGGTCAGACAGGAAAGTATTTTGTTCTAAACCACTCACGATCAATGCTTAGATATTGAATATTCTTTGAATCGATAGCGTTGAAGATGAACAGTCCATGAAATGGAATGGGGCTGTGTGGCTCCTGTATGTCTCTTACACTTAAAGATATTGACAAGATGATATGATCGTCTTGAGTTTCTGAATTTTGCCAGTAGCCAAGGTACCGGGCAGAGGACATCCGTTTCAACAACTTCATTTACCGTAATTCGCGCGTCCGCTTGGTTCGAGCGACTTATACCAGACCAGACAGTGTTTACTAGCCAAATTCGCGTAATTATAATATAAACTAATATCAATGTTAAGTGCATCCCATTAATAACTTTTATACGCTTTCTATTAGCCACTTGAAATATACAAATAAATATGTTGGGATTATATTTTATTAATAGCCGCGATATTGACCAATCCTAGTCTGAATTTGACTGGTCTTACCAATATCATAATTTGAGGTGCCATGATGAAGCATTCAACCTTCTTGTTTTGATTCATTAAGCAACTTATAGCAGAGGTAGAATTGAGATTGATTGCTTATACTATTTATATAGCTCAAGGGCTCATAGTATGGGGATCAAAAAAGCGGTAACATGTAATTGTAAAGTTTTAGAGAATTTGTTATGTTAAGCTACAGGTGCCTATGCCTACTAATTTTATTTTTAAAACCTCTATACTGCCACAATGGGTAAATTTTATATAGTGGTTGTAAATGATCTGGAATATCATTTCATGATAAAAATTGTTTGATCAGCATAAAATTATATGTAAACTTCCGTAGTTATTTTTAGCTCGAGGACAAATAAATCGACTTAACTTTAAGAAGTTATGTGTACACAAAATTCTAACCTATCTGACAGAAGAATCATTCGTTCAAGGCGACAGATTTGGATGCGGGTCATACAAATATAATTGTTTTTAACTCAACTGTTCGACGAAGCATGTAGGCGGCCGCGTGATTCCTATTTTTAGTATTTCTACCGGTTACTTAGTGGATGCATCCTTTTGTTATCCATATTTATTTATAATACTAAAATAAATTCATAACAAGTTGTACCTGAGCGTGTGTGTATATTCATCATAATATAAGATACATCAAGCATAAGCAAGTTAACTTTTAACAAATGAAGATCCTGGTGTTAACTTGATAGTATTTTTTCTAAAAGTCTACTATTAGGCTCGGGCCTAATGATTATAATAAAAGTTACTGAAGGTAAACTCATTCATTAACTATTATATATTCTTTGAATGAATTAGTTTTTGAAAATTCTTTATTGTACACCTTCATTTTAGAAACAACAGACAGAAAGTTAACATAAATAAAAAGTACAATGGGTGCTCTTATCGCTTGGAATCTGAAACCTTAATAGGTGCCTATTTGACTGCATAATTTTGTAAGGTTCCATACCCAAAGGGTAATAACGGGACCCTATCACTAAGACTCCACTGTCCGTCTCGTCTGTCTGTCTGTCACCAGGCTGTATCTCATGAACCGTGATAGCTAGATAGTTGAAATTTTTACAGATGATGTATTTCTGTTGCCGGTATAACAACAAACACTAAAAACAGAATAAAATAAATATTTAAGGGGGACTCCCATACAACATACGTGATTTTTTTTGCCGTTTTTCTGTCACCAGGCTGTATCTCATGAACCGTGATAGTTAGATAGTTGAAATTTTTACAGATGATGTATTTCTGTTGCCGCTACCTAATAATACCTAACAAGAAATACTAAAAACAGCATATAAAAAAATATTAAAGGGGGCTCCCATACAACACGCGTGATTTTTTTGTCGTTTATTGTTCGATATTAATAACAGCAACAGGTAGACGCTTGAAATATTCACAGAATATTAAGTTGTATGTTCACTTCAAAAATAAATAATTAAATTAAAATAAAATAAATGAAAGTGGGCTCCCGTACATTTATATATAATGGTATGGAACCATTCGTGCGCTAGTCCGACTCGCTCTTGGCCGGTTTTCATTTAATATTCTTGATCAAGACGTTTCAGCTTTTTTTATTAAAAAAAATAATCACCACAAACAAGTTTCTTTATACCATTAGGTCCTCTGCTAATGCAGTGTTATCTTTTTTTCAGCTGAACAACAACAGCAACAATAACACAAGAAACTTGCTCCCCGATGTAGATATCCTGTTAGAATGGCACGACACGAAGTTCGACACGGTGACTGCGACAAGGTTGCTCACAAACATGAGCTGCTCCGGGGTCGTCGCTTTCTTCGGCCCAGAAGGGCGCTGCCACACCGAGGCAATCATTGCACAGTCGAGGAACTTGCCTATGATCTCTTATGTAAGCAATTGAAACGACAACTAGTATTAGCTCTGGGGGTATAAAACGGTCTAAAACTATGCTATATCTGTATTAATTTTGGGATAACAGTACATTTGGTTGACAAACGTAGTGTAAGACGCCCTCCGGCCTCGTGGAGTGACGATATGCGAAAAGATGCTACTGGTAGAACTGCGTCGAGCTGAGGACGAGGCGCGCTGGCACTCATAATAGGAGGCTTATGTCCAACAGTGGACTAATAGGGTTAGCTAGGCTGATGATGATGACACATTTAATAGGCTAGACAACTGAAAAATTCTTATTAGTCCGTTATTTACATATCCAAAAAATATTGGACACGTATTTTTTCTTTTGTCAATTAAACAAAAAATAACAAAGATGTAGTGCGTAAAATTTCCACGCGACGTCACAATATAGTACATTTTTTACCTAGGCGTGAGGTCACGAGCCCCCACTACCGAACTTTCACGTTCTTTATCTCCGTCAATTTCTATTGATTCGATAAATAAAAAAATACGTGTCCAGTATTTTTTGTTGATCTAACTGACGGACTAATAAATATTATAATTTTTTGACCCAGTCGTCATGCCTATTGTTCCTATTTGTTTCTTTCAGAGATGTGCTGATTACCAAACATCGACACTGTCGAATTTTGCAAGACTAGAGCCACCGGGTGCCCAGGTAATGACTATATCTTACTTGGATGGAAATAATACTGCTATATGCTCAGAAAATACAATAGAATATATAATATAAATATAACACAATAATAAAATGTTATCCATTTGGACCAGACAGGACGAAAACATCATGATAGATTGAAAGATGATGAGAAAGATAAAGTAGAAAATAATGTACATATTCTAATTACCTATTGTTTGTAGATAAGAATGATTGTGTAGGTAAAGGTAGATAATTTAATCTGTTTACCACGATTACTTCATTAAGTACTAAACTAACAAGCTCAATTTTGTGACAGATTCCACGTAGTGTCAATCTAATACGGTTACTGAACTTTAATATCTATGAAAAACCCAAAATGAATCATGAAAATGCGAGTGATTCAACCGTACTGCTCGTCGAGGTAGCAGCATTGTGACGTATATTGAAATAATAAACATTTTCAGGCAACGAAATCTGTGATATCGCTGTTGCGCTACTACAGATGGAACAAATTCTCCATTCTTTACGAGGAGTCGTGGGTGACTGTTGCGTTGACTCTTGAGAACCATGCTAAGAAGAACAACATGACTGTCAATCATCAGAGACCAGTCATTGATGCCTTCAAGTGTTGCGAGGAGAAGCTAACGTGTTGCGCACCTGGCTTCTGGTACCAGTTTATACAGGACACCAAGAATAAAACTAGAAGTGAGTATACCTGCTATATCAATAACTAAAAGAAACTAAATTTACAGTGGTAGCGCGTCATAGCCGAATTGCGTCACGATTCCTTTACCTTGTTTTGAACAAACACTTTATAAAATTACAGTAAGGTAAGGTCAGCTACATAAGTATTAGTAAGGCACTTGCCTTGTGACCAAGATACATCCCGTATTTACACTTGTTATACTGTTAAGTTCTGGGTATTTTAAAACGTTCGAATTTTTGTTTGATTGTTTTTCTATACCGATGGATTTCTGGGATCTCAAAACGAACGGTACACGATGGCGCGTCAAAAAACGCAACACCTCCTTAAAATAATATAATTCTGGCACAATCTTCCCTGTTGGATTCGACTCTGAGACGTTGGACGTTTGAAAATACACCGGCTGTTGTAGGGCTATGAATGACACATTCATTTTTGCTCTTTATGAGCTTATAATAATAGGTAGTTCAATCAGTAAAGGGATTTTTTTGTAATAATGTATCTGTTGCAAAGTGGACACTGCTTCCCATGGACAACTGCAACACCAAAGGCAATATTGCGCTGCATCAAATGAGAAACTCATGCCTGTAATTTCATCTCCGGGATGAGCCCTTTACAATAAATCCTACTATTGTTAGTTCTTTCTTTTTCGGATGAGCTTGTGGCCAACTCTGGTGTGGGAATTTTTAGGCCGAAGGCCTCCGAAAACTACTAAATTCACAAAACAAATACACAAACAGCTTCACGATTTTTTCCCATTGGATATTGCTCAGAACGCAAATCTATCGAGGATAACCTATAGGGGTTGTCAGAAGCAAGTCCAATTATAACATACGATACGCATCTTTTCAGTTTACGTATTTCTGGGCTCCACTGCTGGACTGATAGATATGATGACGGCAATGGAGTCGCTCCAGCTATTCGCCAAAGGGGAGTACATGGTTATTTTCGTTGATATGATGACCTACGTTCCCAAGCAGGCTCTAAAGTACTTGATAAGTAAGTGTTTTAGTTAATTTTTTAATGATTGTTTTTTAAAGGAGGCAAGAACAAGAACCATCAAAGGTTCTTGTAGATATAGATTTTTTCAACCAAATACTACCAAATACATTTTATAGCTATTACATGGTATAGTACATTATGTAGATGTTACATAAAAGATAGGTCAGTATCACACATTAACCTGTCTCAAGGGTATTGCAGCTGGAAAATCGGCAGAGCATTTGTCACACAAACAATATGAAATATATAAATAAATAAATATATACGGGACATCTCGCACACGGGAGATTGATCCCAAACTAGGCATAGCCTGAGCGATGGTTATCAGAGACTCATAAGACACAGAACAGACATTCAAGTTCACCAAACAAACGTTGGACCTGGGCGGGAATCGAACGCGCGACCTGCAGCTCAGAATACAACTACAAACTGAGCTACGAGGCAAATCATGTCAAGCAAAGCAAGTAGTCTGCAGTAAGTTAATATTTATGTTATCATTCTAGAAACGGAAGACCGTGTATCAAAGCTAGTGTGCCCTAAAACTAAGGAATTTAAGAAGCGCGCACAATCACTCCTTGTGGTTGTCTCTTCGGAGCCTACCTCGTCTTACGGGGAGTTCACCAACAGAGTTAGAAAGTACAACTCTCTGCCGCCGTTCAATTTCTCAGATGTTTTTGCAAACAAGTTTAATAAGGTGAGAAAAGTTATATTTCATTGTTATATTTTTGTTTCAATTAGTCGATTACCACTAGGCCACCCCGATTTCCGATCCGGAGGTCGAGGATTTGAATCGTGGTTGTGCACCATCGGATTTTTCAAAGATGTGTCTGCGCAAAACGGTGAAGGAAAACATCGTCTTTCCTGTGGGTACGATTTGGCTGAGAGGATCGTAGGTGCTGGGCATCTAACCATGTCCCAGGCACTAACAGGTAATACAGCGTCCCGGTTAGTGAGTTAGTTACCAGTTGACGGTGACTTAATCATCTAGAATAGACGCAAAAGAATAGAGTGTAATCTAGAATACGACGTCCAGAGATAAGCATTTTCAGCCAACAGCACACACGACAGTTTTGAACATATAAATTCAGGAGAAACAATTTCAATAATCGACTTATGTACGATGCACAATTTCCGGCGCGCGTCGTAGAGCATCGGAGAGCGTTTTATAACATGCTAAAGGAAATTGAAACATCCACAAAGCAGTTAAGATCCTGAATTTATATGTTCAAAACTACGTCTTATTCTAGAATGCAAAACAACCTGACACTAATCCTATTTTTTTTTTTATATATTTTTTTTTATTAACTTATTTGGTTCAATAAACGGCTACAATATAAAGGTAGGTTTCATAGTCTTTATAAAATGAAGATTTCATAATAATGTAACATTGCACTCAGATTAGGGATAAACATTAATTGAAACTCACTCCAGAGGCTACTGACAACTACTATGTAATAATAACAGATGTAATAATAGCAAATGTATTAATAGCAAATGCAATAATAAGTATGTAGGTTAATGATAATTTTAGCTAGAAATCATCATAGTAAAAATAAATTAACTACGAAATATCAGTACTAAGTTTATTATAATGTGAATATTTATGTAGGCATAGAGTCCCGGAAGAGAGCTTTATTAAATTAGAAAGATAATCAGAGAGTTGCACAATTTCATTTTTGTAAACGGTTGAGCGGTTGAGTGCAGAGTTCTTTGCCAGTGATGTTATTGTCTGATTTGATTTGACAGTGTACCTTCCAAATTATGTTGATATTTCTTAATTATTATTGTTATTCAAGCTATTCACACTACTTGTTTCTAAGCAACTTCTACTCGTGAAAACCTGTAATTGGCTTTCTGTTTTTATAAGTCTATACCATTGTGTTACGTTAGCTGTTGGTTTTCCTTTATAAATAAATAAACCGGCCAAGTTCTAGTCGGACTCGCGCAGGGTTCCATTCCGTTGTATGGAAGCCCCACTTAAATATTATTTTATTCTGTTTTTAGGATTTGTTATTACAGCGGCAACAGAAATGCTTAATTCCAAATTATGTTGATATTTCTTAATTATTATTGTTATTCAAGCTATTCACACTACTTGTTTCTAAGCAACTTCTACTCGTGAAAACCTGTAATTGGCTTTCTGTTTTTATAAGTCTATACCATTGTGTTACGTTAGCTGTTGGTTTTCCTTTATAAATAAATAAACCGGCCAAGTTCTAGTCGGACTCGCGCAGGGTTCCATTCCGTTGTATGGAAGCCCCACTTAAATATTATTTTATTCTGTTTTTAGGATTTGTTATTACAGCGGCAACAGAAATGCTTAATCTGTGAAAATTTTAACTGTGTAGCTATCACGGTTCATAAGATACAGCCTGGTGACAGACAGACAGACGGACAGTGGAGTCTTAGTAATAAGGTCCCGTTTTTACCCGTTGGGTATGGAACCTAAGACCTAAAAATGGCTATTCGGTGCTAAGGGTTGTCGTCGCTAACTTCTAAGATCTCTTCTTCTCAATTTCTTTATAATATGTTGTTACAGTTTGTGTCAATTTACGCGGCGTATCTGTACGACTCAGTGATCCTCTATGCCACCGCATTAGATGAAATTATTAAGGAGGAGACGCAAAAGGAGGAGCTGACGCAGGTGAAACTTATCAACATCGCCACCAACGGGTCTAGGATCATCGAAAGGATGATAAAAAGCTCTCCTTATAGAAGTAAGTTATACTTTAGAATCTAATCAATTAGTTATTTTTTGTTTTCTAGATAATTAGAATACAAAAAACTCAGAAATCATTTAAAATAAAAGTGTACCATAATGCTGTCACGCGATCAGAATTTAATTTAGTTGTAAAGCTGTAATGTTAAATTATTTAGGGTCAATTCATACTAGCGCAGTCGAAGCGCTTCGAAGCGTCAATCCGAAACTTAACATAGCAAATTCAACCTTATCTCCACAGCGTAATGCACATATTTCTTCATAGATAAAAAAAGACGCGCGAATTCATGCGCATTCGAAAGTTTTCGCGCGTCTGAGCGCAACCAATTCTGATTGGTGCGCGCGTGCGCGTGGTCACAAGCGGCTACTGGGCGAACTAACGCGTCGTGTCCATTACTACCATAGAGAATGATCACTACTTCGTGCTACATCGCCAAAAACTAAAGCACAGAAGAACCCTTAAAATTCATTCTTGCTCTGAACATCAACTCATACGGCTGATCTCTACTTTCTTATGTCCAATATCATCAGCTAGAAAGGGATGCATACTTCTCTCAAAGCGACTTCAAATGAGTTCAAAAAGAAAATTGTACCAGGGCGCTCGAATAAAATGCTATGCAGTTTCATAAAAATGCCCTTGCACGAAGTCGCAGCTATCGCATTGAGATAAAGTATGCATCCCTTTCTAGCAAATTATATTTATGGACATAAGAAAGTAGAGATCAGCCGTATGAGTTGACGTTCAGAACATAGTGAATTTTAAGACTTCATCTAGTTCTCTTCTATATCTGCGTACATCGCTTTGATTGTGAAGAATTTGACGCTTCGATGCGCTTCGACTCTGTGGTAGTATGAATTGACCCTTATCCGGGTACCACAAAAGCTAGGGAGAAGCCGCGCTTTGAAACTAGTACTATGGGTATGAAAACTTTTGAATACGCGAGAATTCGGGCGTCTTTTTTATCTAAGAAGAAATATGGGCATTACGGTGTGGAGATATGGGTGAATTTGCTATGTTAAGCTTCGATGCGCTTCGACTCTGCGCTAGTATGAATTGACCCTAAAGCCTATAATCCAGAGAACTACATTCGCCATTCGGACAAACATTTTACATTTCACTAACTATTGCTCTTTAATATTAGTCGAAAAATTTACAAGATAATACAAAATTCAGAATCGGAGAACATCACTCTTGGTTATTTTACGAAGCTTAGAAAGTATATCAGTATTGTAGCGAGTGCCTTGCCTTTGTCTCTGCCTACCCTTCCGGCAAACCCACATATTTATTTTAATTACAGGTATATCTGGAATGTCGATTCGTCTGGACGAGCGGGCCGATTCGGAGGGCAATTTCTCAGTGTTGGCCTTCAAACCCACCAAATTCAACGACGGAGAAATAAATTGTAGTTACAACATGATACCAGTTGGACACTTCCAGCAGAGCACTAAAGAGTTTCCTGTATGTACCTACTGCAATAAAATGTTGTGTTTATCGAAAGTCATATAAAATTACCCAGATGATATGATTGTTAATGCCTACTATCGCCATTATTTACTTTTTAATATTATTTGTTTTATATGGCCTGCTTGCACAATTCAAATTAAATAAAAATTATATTATAAGTCATGTTATATAGTCATGTGGTTCTCATAATACAAGATCTGCTTAGTTTGGATCTAGCTAGATGATGTTGTGTTATCACACATTGTCCGCCATTATTTATTTATTATGATAATGGTTCTTCTTCTTGTGCGTTTATCATTAATCTTTATTTTGCACACGAGTAGCTTTATTGCATTTTATTATTCCACGAGTGAACTATTTGCGGCAAGCCTAAAAGTACTTCAATCCTATATTTATATGTTAAAATATCTAAAATAAGTAGGTACTAAATCATTGATAACAAGTCCGTATCTCTAATGCACATCATCATCATCATCAGTCTATAGCAGTGCCGTGCTAGACATAGGCCTCCTCTTATGAGCGTCATTGCGCCCTGTCAGCTCGGCTCATCCAGCTTCTACCAGCAGCTTTTCGCAGATTATCACTTTACATACTGCACATGCTTTGGTTAATTGAATGTAGGTAGGATAGGAACGAAAGATCAAGGAAAGATCTTTTGTTCTCATACCTATACCCAGAGGTTTTCAACAGCTATTGATTATTAATCATCATTATCATCATCAGTTGCGGCTTATAGCAGTCCACTGCTAGACATAGGCCTCCCCTAATGAGAGCCATTGGCCATCATGTCCCTATGACGCTCGACACTACCATTTTCTACCAGCAAACTTTCGCAGATCGTCACTCCATTTTATTGATCATCATCATCATCATCATCATATAGCAGCTCTCTGCTAAAATGAGAGAGGCCTATGGGCCTCCCCTAATGAGCGCCATTGCGCCCTGTCCTGGGCTCTATTTATTAATAAATCTTGTGAATTAATGTCCACCACTCCAAACAATGCGCACTAAAATTAAAGACTCATTTGGAACAGATAAGCTGAAGGAAATAACTCTATAGTTATTTTTAGAAGCGATAAGCAATGAGGAAAGATTGCGGGCTCATGTTGTGGTTTTTATGCTATAAATAGAAATGTGTGCGTTGTTTTGTTAAATTATATTTATATAAAGTTTACTATAAATAACAATTTTAATGAAACGCTCTATGTGCTCATTCAGGTTAGCTTATTCATGGGCCATTGCACCAGTCTTTATAAAAACAGGTCCAAATATAGTTAACAACATTACAACTATGAAATAAATAGTAAAAACATGCATAGCAATAGCTTCTTGGTTTATGAATATAAACGCTATAAAAACTTCATAAAGCTAAAATGGCATTATAACAGTTGCTTTTTTAATGAAAAAGGTAGAAAATATGTGTTTTGTCGTGAGGATCACTGATAACAATAACAAGAACACTAGCCTTTGTCTAGCAGTGGAATATGCCCATAATCTCCACGCTGGGCATGTGGCTTAGGGATCGCAGGGCACTGCTTCTGCGCTATGCCACAATCAGCCGGTCGCCAGAACCTTGTTTGTAAGCAGGGTGCACCAAGGCACAACCAAGGGCAGGTGATGTCGTCAAGGTCAAAGCTTAAGACTCAAATTGTAACTTCAAATCTTCATGCGAAAATTGGTAGGAATAGTAATTTACTGTATTTAAAGAAAATGGTTTTGATTGATTGTTCGAATTTCCAGGAATACAAACTGAACCCTCGCCTGCCAATCGACTGGCCCGACAGCGTGAAGCCGGAAGACGAGCCATCCTGCGGTTTCCTCAACGAAAAGTGCCCTAAAGACGACTCTCAGATAACATCCCTAGTCGTCGCAGGGACGTTGGCGGTGACGCTGTTCTGTGCGCTGGTGGTCACCGTCAGTATCTATCGCAAGTGGAAGATAGAGCAGGAGATCGAGGGCTTGCTCTGGAAGATAAATCCTTGTGAGATCGCCGGGTATCTTGGCAGCGGGCTTATTTGCTCGCCCAGTAAGGTAAGCCAGATTAACTTGACACCTCACGTGATTGCAATTATTTACAATCATAGGAAAAATTTATTCATTATTGGGTATTATTATTGTACACCTTAAGCTTATGACATACTATTAACTACAATAACTGTAGATAATAACAACAATACCTGTCAAAAATCAGCCAAGCGTCGTTGACATACATAAACATCAAAATATAACATTTGTACCAATTTAGACTTGGAAAGTGTTTAATGTCGGCGTAATAGGCTCGGCGTGCGCGAGTTTTGGTGCGGTTTTTTTTCCACTTAGTTCCAGCTAGAGTAACGGCTCACACAAACTAATTTGTGTTCAATCTAAGCTGTGTTTTAGCCACGTCTACCCTCAAAAATAATGTTATTATTACTATTTATGTAATCCAGTGCGCCTATTTATTACTATAGTATTTTAGATTTGTTCTCATGGAAGTATATGTAACATTCTATATGGGAAACAATATTGATAACAATAGGATCTACGCATTAATGTGACTCGTATGAAGATCGCATTGCTAAGGCACGAACTGAAAAATAAAATAACAAACTTTTGTTTATATAAAAAGAAGAATTACCACTATTTTTGAGATACTAATTTTGTATTTTTTCAACTTGTTTCAGTTGAGTTTGGCCAGCGGTATTTCTTGTGAGAGCAAATGCTGTACACAAATATTCACCACCACCGCACAATACAAGGGAAATGTCATCAGAATAAAGGAACTGAAGTTCTCCAAAAAGAAAGTGAGTTTTGTCGCAAAAAAAAACAACCTTAAATAGACCGTTGCAAAGTTATGATTTCAACGCATTATGTAATTTTTTTTTCGGAATTGAACTGTAGCTTGTTGAATTGATTACAGGACATTTCGCGTGACGTTATGAAGGAAATGCGTCTTCTGCGAGAGCTGCGTCACGATAACTTGAACTCGTTCATCGGTGCTGTAATAGAGCCTATGAGGGTTCTTCTTATCACTGATTACTGTGCCAAAGGAAGCTTGTATGTAAGTTTTCAGTAACACGTGCAGCCATATGGGCGTAAAAATGCAATATGATTTTTAACGTCACGATTCTCAGAACAGAGGCTCAATCACGAACACTAGCGAAAACGTATGGTAGACATAATATTTTGTTCAATAAGAAAGCGTAGATTCAAAATAACCTTATGTCATTGGCCAAATTTTTTTATTATGCTTAAGATACTTCCCTTAACATATTCGTAAAAGGCCAGTGTAAAGCGGCGGATCGTAGGGAAAAGGAATTTAAATTTACCAACAAATTAGTACGTTACCCCGCATGCCCAGCGTGGTGGTTATGGGCATATCTCCCTTTTTTTAGGGGAGGCCTATGTCTAGCAGTGAACTGATATAGGCTGGTGTGGTGTGGTGGTGGTTTGTCGGTCTTTGCCTTGTCGTCCGCCGATTTGAGTTTGCTTTTCTTAGATCACCACTTATTTCTAAACTTGTATCTATTTTACTGAGAATTAAAAATCTTATGTTTCATTTCAGGATATTATTGAAAATGAAGACATAAAACTTGATAAAATGTTTATATCTTCGCTTATACATGATCTCATAAAGGTAAGGTGCTAATTATTTTGGAATTACCTACATTCCAATACGCACTACGGATCTTTCTCCCTCTGAAGTAGGTAAGGCTCAAACAAACCAATGTACTTATGTTCATGTTACTGTATTTTTCTTTGTATTTAAATACTCTTGGTTTTGTGGGTAAATTATCCGTGACATCACCGAACGGCTCTGACGGAAGACCAGCGGTTGCCAGTCAACCAACCTATGCTGAGTCAGAGACTGTGTTACGATACACTTCATATTTACTTCTTTTTGATCCTTTTCATCCTAGTACAATTACCAAACCTAGTAACTACGTCACTACTAGCAGCCAACTTCAGAGCGACATAGATACGAACCATTGTACCTATTATTTATCTACGAACTGGACGAAACCTAATTTAAACTTCTTGTTTTAGGGTATGATGTTTATACATACATCACCACTTATATTCCATGGAAATCTCAAATCGTCGAATTGCGTAGTCACATCCAGATGGATGCTTCAGGTTGGTATTTCGTTTAAAACCTTCTGATTCCTCTTCTCATAATATTCGTGATTTTTCTTAATATTTAGGCGCCCAAAGGGTACCCTATACTATATCTCCGCTTTCCGCCCGTTCGTCCGTCAGGCTGTATCGAACCGTAATTGGTAGTAGAGAGCTGAAGTTTTTCAATTCACATTGTGTCACATCTTGCGCGATTGTTCGTGAGCGAGTCCTACTTGCACTTACCGGTTTTTTGTACACAACTCTAATAAAAAATTACATGCAGTTGAACACAGAACCTCCTCCTTTTTATAAGTCTGTTAATAACAGTAAATAATTCTGTTACCCATCTTTCAGGTTACAGACTTCGGTCTTCACGAACTGCGTTATTGCGCAGAAAATGATTTTATAGGAGAGCATCAATACTTTAGAGGTAAACTATTTTAACAATAATCACGTGTGTAACAAAAGCAGAATGCTTTCTCGGTTTATGTTGTTGGTATACATTATGTTGTTGGTGTGAACAAGTCACGAGATGTGATTAGATGGAAAATTATGTGGTTCCCATATACACAAGCTCTGCTTACTTTGGAGCTATAATTATATAAGATTTGTTAATATCCCTGCTAAGCTTTATAAAAATTGATAAAAAATAAGATAAATAACAAAATTAAATTAAAATTCTTAGTACAAAATATTAATTTGTCAAAAATTGTGTGTGTAAAAATAATGGCCAGCATTATGCCTAAGTTGTATAAAATGAGTATAAATTGCATTATTTTTATGAGTATGTTTGTGAATGAAAAATAATACCTACACAAAATCACCGTGAATCGAATAATTTAAATTTTCAGGCTTATTGTGGAAATCTCCGGAGTTACTGCGTGAATTGGACAACCCAAATGGAACAGTCGGCGGTACTCAGAAAGGAGATGTTTACGCATTTGGAATTATACTTTACGAAATTATTGCGAGACGGGGCCCATTCGGGGTCACAGCTATGGAACCCAAAGGTAATTTCGAATACTCGACCGAATACGGCCAGGCACTAATTACAGACACATGGGGCTTATTAAAACCTTTATGCCTCAAGTTGATGGACGCACAGCTTTGCATCTTTGTAGACGTTCCAAGCACGCGGGAACTACTGTGCAACACTTTGTTATAGATAATGGTTACCACTTAATATCAGAGGATCGATCACGAAAACTATAAGCTAAGCTAAGCTATATAGCCAAAAGTATTCGTATCGTAGATGTAAAATTTTGGCCAATGAGAAAGCGTACATTAAAAATAACGCTTTGTTATTGGCCAAATTTGTTCGTTACGCTTACGTTGTCAGGTTGAAATATTCGTAATCGCTCTATAGGTGAAACATGTGCTGTTCCGTCTTCAAGCAACATCATCATCATCATTTAGCCCGTCAACAGCTACTACAATACGTCTCCTCTTTATAAACGCCTTTCGGTCATTTGCAAGCCTCATACAATCGATCCGACACTGGGAACTATCGACCTATTACACTAGTGCCAATAATATCTAAAATATTTGAAAAGGTAATGAGCCGGAAATTAGTTGCGTTTCTAGAAAAAAACAAAGTTTTATGCGAACAACAAAATGGCTTTATTAGTAAGAAATCGACAACTCTAGCATGTTTTAAACTTGTTAAGGAAATTCTTGACTCGATAAATCAAAAAGAAATACCAATTGCCATCTTTTTAGATATGTAAGGCCTTTGACATGGTTTGCCACGACTGTATGCTAGATAAATTAGAATGCTATGGAATAAGGGGTCCTGCTTACTCTTGGTTTGATAGTTATCTGAGGGGACGAAAGCAATGTACCGAAATAACTAAAATGTCTTCTGAATCAAGTACACAAGAGAGCTTCAGATCTTTATATGCCTCAACTAGTCACGGTGTGCCCCAGGGTAGTGTTCTGGGTCCCATACTATTTATAATTTATATTAATGAGTTATATTACAATATTGACGAGAGAAAAATCAATTATAAATGCTATGAGTGTAGGGAATAAATCTCTAAATGACATAATCAAATGGCTAGATAATAATAACTTAAAAATCAACACAACAAAAACTAAATTCATGATACCAACGACATATAATAATAAAATAAAGGATGACATCTACATAAATTACGATAACAATGACATTGGACAAGTATTTGACATAAAATTTTTAGGAATTACTATTGATAGATATTTAAATTGAAAGAATCAAATAGATAATGTGTGTAAGAAAATAAATAAATTTATATTTGCACTGAGAAGAATAAAGGATCTCTCTAATACTGAAACCGCATTTACAGTTTACCATAGCCATGTTTGCTCTGTTCTGAGATATGGCGTTATAATATGGGGCTCAACGGGTGCTCAGAGAGTTTTTGTTGCGCAAAAAAAATGTATTCGGGCCATATTTGGCATCAAGCGGAGAGACTCTTGTAGACCTTTATTTATCAAGCATAAATTGTTAACTTTTTCCAGCACTTTATATCTTTGAGATGCTTAAATTTGTCAGAAATAATATAACATTATTTGATAGGGATGAAAACTCTAAATACAAAAGAAAAATAGTTCAAAAACCACTTAAGGTGCCTCAATTTAGACTAGAACTATGTAAAAAGAACTGTTACGCAATGGCAATACAGATATATAACAAACTTCCACCTGACATGAGAGAACTGACAGATAATGAATTTAATCGCAAATTATTTAATTGGCTCTGTGATAACTGTTTTTATACTATATCTGATTATTTGACATTTAAATTCACTAAATATTAAGTTTTGACATGTACATAATTTCTAATTTCTCTGACATAAATTATTTTTGACAGTTTTAATTTTATGAACGTGTTTCTTAATTTGTTTTGTTGTCATGATTTTGATAAAGCCTATTTTGAATCTTAAACTACTTTACGAGAATGTATAATTGCCTACTCACTAAACATTTGCACGACTATGTAGTCAAATATAGTGATACTTAATTATAAAACCATCACTGTGAACCTATATTTATACAAATAAATACTATCATTTCATTTCATTACAAAGATTCCCAGCTGTGTTCACGATGTCGTTCTACTGAGCGAGGTGGTAGTAGTAAAAAATAAATAAATACGTGTTTCAGATATAATAGACCGCCTTAAACGGCCAAAACTTGACGGCGAGGATTACTTCCGTCCCGACACCAGCATCATAGAGGCCGCCCCTGAAGACTCGTACATCGTGGCTTGTATGAGGGACTGCTGGGCGGAGGATCCTAATGTCAGGCCAGACTTTCCCACTATTCGGAGCCGCCTCAAGAAAATGAAGTCTGGGAAGTGAGTACAATTGAGAATATCTGTTTAATAAAGGCCTTCGCAATCCAGATGAATTATACAGCGTCGAGTGGTATGTTTTACTGGCTGACCGGGACTCTGTAGTACCTGAGACATGGTAAGATGCTGTAGGCTTGCCCAGCACCTATATCCTCTCAGACTAGTCGGCCTTATCCATACGGAAGACCTGCTGTTTAATAAGTACCGTTAGTTATCGAAGTGTTTGTGGCATGGTATACTTTGTTTATCTTATCCAATCTTAGCAGGCATGTTGGCTGAGGCGCGAGTTGATACCTTTGATGCTATCTGGCGCAAAAAACATCCTCGCTATTACGCACAGTACGCACAATTTGCAACAGTATCCTGAATACAATCTCCCATAAATCTGATTGTCCTCTATTGTAGAAACTCGCACAAAGAACCAAATCTGTTATTAAGTACTAACCCCCATGATAAGTTTTTACTAACCCAGTGGGCCATGTTGTCTGAATAAATAAATAAATAAATAAATTATAGAAAAAATATTATTAACAGATAATCTAAGTTGAGCAGATCCGTCCGGTCACCATTTGGATGAGTACCGCTCAGTGGCATTTAGATCAGGGCCTCTAGTCTTTAAAACGCGTTATATGTCGCGATAATAATCGTGTTGACGACACGATGGAACGAACCATATCGCTTTTACAATGACGATCGCATGCATTTTTGGGAATGAACGAATATTTCGGAGCGTTCTTTCGTTTCAAAATCATCTAAATCCCAGATCCCCAGTGCGCATCCATGCTTCGGAAGGCACATTTAAGATGCTGGTCCCGGCTTTATCAGTTAAGCCATATTAATGAATCATGTTGTGAGGAAAGTCCATACGATGTTAAGGTCGATTATTTGTAACACATAATCACTTCAAAACATGAATATTTCGTCATTATGTAGATTAGTGAAAGCAGAATCCCCCATCATTGACGAAGTAGCTAGTGAAATTGTTGCACTGAACGTGAACAGACAGAGGACGAACGGAGGTGTCTGTTGACATGGCAATATCACGCGTAAAATAATAAATCACTTTTTGAATATGCTACATTTTCTCCCAGGTCAAGGAACATAATGGACCAAATGATGGACATGATGGAGAAATACGCCAACAATTTGGAGGAACTAGTCAACGAGAGAACGAGGCTGCTCATCGAGGAGAAACAGAAAACAGAAGATCTACTTCATAGGATGCTACCAAAGTATGTAACTACTTTATTGTTTTACCGGGTTTATTTTTGCAGTGACAAGATACACACGAATAAATCGAACTAAATAGTATTTTATGATACTTTGGGCTTCCATTTTTGTTAAGGACATTAGTCAAATACCAGACAAAAAACTGGTATATCTAAATAACGACTTGCAACACATTATCGTAACCTCAAAGTACGTGCATCACATTCTTGCTACCGTCGACACAGGCAAGTCAAGCTTTGGTGGTCTATAGTTATTTGCATGTACATGTTATAAATAACCTGTGTACATTTCATTGTATAGTTTTAAGCTGCTAGCTTAATTCTTAACTATTTTGTACTAATTCAAGGTTTTTTTGTAAGATTGGTGTTGTGAGCACAAAGACGCAAATACAACAAGCTGTATGACATACCTGGACGGCGCGCAGTAATGTGCGCACTGCTTTACATTCGGTCCAAGTCTGCGTTACCCTTTAATATAAGCGGATGCATCCCTATGATAATTGCCTACCAACCATATTTAAGACCCCTATTCTAAAAATAGAATAAATATTAGAAGGTCTCTAGCCCTTTTGCTTGTTTTCTATTGAATTCTATCAATAAGTTTTAGCACTTTTTTCGTTTTAGAATACGGGCCTAAATCTTTTAAAATTACCGCGCGTTCTCTGTAAATTTTTGACACATTATCGATCTTAACTCATTGACCTAAGGGTCAAACTGCGGCATACTAACTATAACTGGAGTATAGGGGCGGGCAGCATTCCGTTCGCATTTCGTTCCCTTCATAGATAAAACATCGTTGGTTCATGATTCACACAAATACGGTACGGTTGACTTGGACACGCTCGGACCTACACAATTTTTTGCCTCTGTTACAATCCCCAGCTCCATTTCAACACACAAAATTATGTCAACGTTAAGCTATTGTGACTAATTAAATGTGCCCTAAATAAACAAGCCACGGCGTTTCATTTACTTATCCCTTCTGTACCATCGACAATGGACTTGGTGTAAAACAGTTCGTACATTCTCTAAAACTCAATGTATTCACTTTGTTGTACTTGTGTTCTTTTCCAGATTTGGAGGTTGAATCCATTATAGAATCGTGAAAATGTATTGAGGTAATTAACTCCCTATTGGTGATTGTAGTTACTGATTTGCCTTACACTGCCGATGCGGGTTCAGGGGGACTATTCTGGAAAAAATCTTCGCTAAAACATCTCTGATGGCAGCCATTTCCTATGGGTGTCATACGAGATGTGACATCATTTTGTGGGCGAGATGTTTCTGAGAATACGGGTCCTTGGCCTCAGTCTCACGGCACTGCCGAGTGAGTCTCACTTGTTTCATTAACAGCGTTTGAGTAGATTAGAGCTTGCTTGGGGTTTGTGGTGATCGCGTTCCGCCGTCTTCGGTGATGGAATCTTACTGTAGATAAGTTTCTCTGTCGTTTTTCGCTACGACAATAGTAGAAAAACTAATTTATTGGCAAAAAGCCATCGATAAACGTTCATTGCTTGTTTGCCAATGAAAAGTGTAACAAAATGCCAAAGGCGTTGGTGTGGTGTAAATTAGGCGTTGGCTTCGCAAATAATTCGAAATCTTTGGAGTAATTTCGGAATTTCCACGGGACGGGAAAACACTGGATTCAACAAATGTTCATTTTATAATCATCTCTCTTTGGTGATGGTAAAATTAACGTTTGTTATTTTTTCTACTATTATGCATATTATTTTACAGGTTTGTACTGAATGAGCATGTTTAAACCCGTTTCTGAAGTAGACATTAGTGATTCTGGTATTTGCCATAAGTGTGTGACGGTGATTCATCTGAACACAAATTTGTTGTTAGTTGTTAAATCTAGTTAATTTGCATCCACAGTAGTTAGTAAAATATTGATGAATGAAGATGGCATGATATCAATGTAGAAGTCTTTCAGCCTTATATTAGTTTAAAAAAAAACTCATTCTGTTCAATCGAAGGCGTTCGAAATACGCCGTCAGCGCGCTGAGGTAAATGACAAATCGTTCTACAAACCTATGCACAGTCCAGGTAGCCGACTTAACTTCAGCTTTGTAATTAGCCGTTTGACTATGGGTTAAATTGAACAAATAAATATGACTATAGAAGTACCCGAATAAGGTAAATTCATATCCCTGGCGCAGTCATCCATGCAGAAGTTATTTACTTTAATTTATAGTTGAACTCTACCAGCGTATTATTTTCACACAAGTGCACTTTTAAATCACAAGTTAAAAAATGGTTATAGCTAGTTGTTACATGTTTGTCTTGTTGCAGGTCAGTCGCCCGTCGTCTCACAACCGGTGAAGGCGTGGAACCAGAGTCCTTCGATTCTGTCACTATTTACTTCAGTGATATCGTCGGCTTCACCGCTATGTCAGCGGAGAGCACGCCTCTTCAAGTAGTCAACTTCTTGAACGATCTGTACACAGTTTTCGATAGGATAATAAGAGGCTACGACGTTTATAAGGTCGAGACTATAGGGGATGCTTATATGGTGGTAAGTATGCTTTAACCATACCTCACTTTATAATAATTTCATAACGCAACGAGCGACATTATCCTAATCCTAACTAATATTATAAATCCTAAAGTGAGTATAGATATGAGTAATTTGTTTGTTTCTTACGCTTTCAAGCCTAATTTATTCAAATACGGCGCATATTTTGCATTTAAACGTTGTCAAATATAATATAAAAGGAAATAGGGTACTTTTCATCAAGAAAAAGGGGAGTAAATAAATTACTTTCGCGAGCGACGTTGCAGGCGCTGCTCTATAATGATTAATACATATTGCATAGTGGCAAGTACTAGTAGAGAATTATGGACTTTCTAGAGTGGTTTAAAAATGGCCTTTAATAATTGACATAAGCTATGTCAATAAAGATGGGAAAAGTTTGAAAAGCAGACATTGTGGTTGTACCAATGTTATGTTCTCTTTAGGTATCTGGGCTTCCAATAAGAAACAACGACAGACACGTGGGAGAGATTGCGTCTATGGCACTAGAGCTATTGAATGCAGTGAAGAGTCACAAGATATCGCACCGACCGAACGAAACACTCAAGCTGAGAGTAGGAATTCATACTGGTAAGTTGAGTTACATTTGTGTAGTTTTGATATGTTATTTCTGGTCTCGTTTTTAGGGTTTCGTACTTCAAAAGGAAAAAAGGTTATAGGATCTCTTTGTTGTCTGTCTGTCAATACTTTTTTCTCAGGAACGCGTAGAGGTTTCAAGTTGAAATTGGTATCAATTAATCAGGTCTGTAATCTCTTGGAGCTGTGAAAAATCAAACGTTTAAGTCAACACAATCAAAAGATAAGGCCGTTTATGACGCTTATTTCAACACGCAAGGGCATCAAAACCTCTGAACCGAATGAGCTGTAGTAGTAGTAGGTATCTCAGTCATGTGGTTCCCATAATACAAGCTCAGCTACTAAGCATAGCTAAGTTTGGGGCTTCATGATACTGTCTGATAATGTCCAGCAAATTTATTTTTATCCGGGTACCATTCGAACGAAGCCGCGGACGGAAGTTAGTTCAAATAGTAAAACCTTATCTAATTTCAGGTGCGGTAGTGGCAGGGGTGGTAGGCCTAACAATGCCCCGCTACTGTTTATTCGGTGACACAGTGAATACAGCGTCCCGTATGGAGTCAAACGGCGAGCCGCTACGTATCCACATATCGCCGAGCTGCAAGCAAGCGCTCGATAAGTTGGGAGGATACGTCGTTGAGCCGAGGGGCATGATCCCTATCAAAGGCAAAGGACAGGTGAGGTTTCCCCTTCTTTTGATACATTGATTTTAAAAATAAATTGTTACAATTTTATCCTTAAACACACTGTTGCTATACTAACAGCAATAACAGCACCGGCCTTCGCTCCACTACTGGGTATAGACCTCTCCTAATGAAAAATGGGATATGCCCTTAATCTCCCCACGCTAGGCATGAGGTATGGGAATCACACCAACGACGCTGCTTTCTGTCTGCCAGACGATGAAGCTGTACAGGTGTTATGCTGCGCTATGGTGCAGTCAGGCGGTCGCCAGAGCTCCGTTTGTTAGTTATCAAGGTGCACCACGGGCAGGTGAGATTGGTTTGGGTTCCAAAGATGGTTGGAACCCCTTACACCTTGTTGCTACATGAAGTATAAAATTCAAATAGCCTTTCTGTTATGGTTCAACAGAAAGGCAATTCTTTGTATTCTCCAGGAAATTGATTCTTGAAAAGTAAAAGGATAATATTGAGTTTCCTGTTGAGCAAGCTTCGGTGATTTGCTGCTAATAATTCTGTTTATTATTATTTTGTAAACAGGTCCAAACATACTGGCTACTTAGCGCCACTGACAAAGCTATACAGAAAAGGCCTGTAGAAGGCGAAGAGCGACCGTTATTCCGTCGGCCCCGACGAAGCCCGCGGCTTGCCGATTCGAGACATCCGTCGCTATCAGGTATTTTTAAAGAATGAAATTTTAATTTATAAATGTATCAGCATGAAACGGAATAGATAGGTATAGCTTGCGTCACGTAAAATGAATAAACGCTGGCGGTCAAGCTGCGCATTAGGCTATATTGGTCTATTTGGTGGTATGAGGTATGGCGCGGGGCGGGAGGGCCAATCGCCACGTGCTTGTCGGTGCGCTATTGGTTCGTCCGTCAAGCTTTGCTTTCCGCACCATCGCTCACTAAAGTTTTTAATTACGAAATGGTTTTACATAGAATAGTGAGAAAATATATTTCCGACGTAGGTATATTGTTTTATGAAGAGAGAGGCTGATAATAATGCAGTTGATAATTTAAAAATAACATTATTTTAATTTTATTTAGTTAGATTAATTCTATACTGAATCAAACATATTTTTAATTCTATTTAATGATATTTTCAATGAATACCTACCAATAACTAATATACGAAGCCGCGAGCGAAAGGCTAGTTCAACAATAAAACAGTAGGCCTAATTTACTATTTAGTACTTTCATGCGCGAGTGTACCGATGCGCAAACACCCCCCGCTTCCCTTTCTTCCAGCGTTCTTTTTACGTGACGCGACCTGTAAGTACTATTTCCCAGACTGACAGGCAAAGACTGTACTTGTTACGATCCTGACATACATTTTTTCGCGTTATTTACTGCCTACTATCTTCCTGTATTTGTGTCTTATACACATGCGTTAGTTTGGGATATACTTGACTTGGCTTTTTACCTCTAGAATATAATAAAATAGCTTTATTATTGCCAAAGAGTTAGGTACATTAACATCACACTAATGCGAAAGTTTGTGTGTGTTAGTAGGTATGTTTGTTTATACTCACTGCATAACGCATTTGATGAAACTTGGAATATACTCTATTATCTTATCCTAGTACCACGCGAGCGGTTTCGTGGGCGGAAGCTACTAGTGAATATATACAGTGACATAGGGATGTTTATAATTCCTTTACGAAGTAGTACTTCTTTACGTTCTTTGAGAGTACGAATTTATCAGCATCAATAACAAAACCAGCATATCATTCCATTGCTGAAAATAGGTCTCCTCTAAAAAGAATAGGGATTTGCCCACAATACATACGCTGGAGATTGCGGGGCACAGCTTTACGTACAACCGACACTGGCTGTGGCCAAGGGACTTAATCGTGCCGGTGTTAGGATGCTAGGATGCTATGCTGCAATGAGTCGAACACCAGAGCTCCGTTTGTTAGTTATCAGGGTGGACCATGCGCTATTTGAGGTTGGGCTACTAAAATGGTAGTTGAAACCCCCGAACTACGAATTTATACGCAAAGCCCAATCTAGGCATCACACCACCATAACACACAAGCCTATATCAGTCCACTGCTGGGCATAGGCCTCCTTTAAAGCGACCAAACCTCTCTCTCGCTCGCACTATTCAACATTTTTGAAGATATGAAATCACTGAATGTAGTTATGCAAAATAGCAAACCTTCACGGCCTAGAAAATAACAATGTAAAGGTTCAGCAATAATATTATTCTGATTCTATCACGTTTTCTTACAAAAAAACTTGTACCAATGTGATCAATTTTTTTCACTACACAGTGATTTTATATCACTGAATCACACTTCACATAAATGTTGAATAGTGCGAGCGAGAGGGAGGTTTGACATGTATCGTCACCTTAATAAAGGGGGATTTCCCTTAATCTCCACGCTGGGTATGCGAACACAGTGCACAACTTTTCGCACCGCCGCTACGCCGACGCTATCTAGGCATGTAAGCTTAAATGGTTTTCAATTTGTATTGTTACAGGCGGTGTGAGACAACGTATAGCGAGCAGTGAAGCGGGCATGCGCGGGTCGCGGTGTTCCCTCCCCGCGCCCGCAGCGGCCACGGCGACCCCTCCCTCGCAGCGACGCATGCGCACAGATACCACACGCCCCAGGTACGCACAATGCTTTTGAGATCGTTTATATTTATTTAATAGTATCCGACTTAATAATCCAAGCGTATCGGTCGTAGCGCTCGAATACCAAAACACTATTCAACCATTTGAGACGCCATGTATTCAGATTCAGGTCAGTCATCAAAATTAAACATAGCCCCACACAAGGATAATGTACTCTTTCTATTCATAAAATATTTTTTAGTATCGGATCACTATCTCCACGGCTTACCCCCTGTATATAAGTGTAGTTATGGTTGGATTTTTTGCAAATATTGATTTCATAATAACATGAATATGAATATGAATATGATTACTTGATAGGTCGCCGATGGCCAATGAAAGCTGTCTTGTTGCGCCTTCAAATAATGATACACCGCGTCGGCATCCTCCTTTGCTGTAAGTGTATGTGTGTGTCCGTCCATTCGCTGTTGTATCGAATTTATTGCATACTCCAGAAAAAAAATGACACATGAAGGGTGTATAAAAAAAGAGAAGTTAATTGTACATAAAACAAAACCATTAAGACAATACATCTCTACAAAAACCAGCATTAGGTTCATATTTGAGAATTATGCGCTTTCGAACCAAAATAAGCGTAGCGCATCATTTAGATCATCGACTAGACTTGTCGAACTATTATCTGCCGACTGTAAGCGACAATCGTCTTCGCAAGCGCCATGCGATAATACATTTTCAAATGACCTTTCAAATCAAAAAAGTATTGGTGAAGTATCGAAGTTCCATATAGTTTCACCGACACACCGGACGATAGACGATAACTCAAGAGAGAGCTATCGTCGTATGGAAAATGTTCGTTCACACTGACAACAATTTCTAGTCACGACACGACACATTTCACGCGTTTCATGACTCACCATTTTATACATACATAACTCCCGCTTTCCAAACGATAGTATCATCCACATGTGAACGTTCTTACAATGTGTATGTAGTGTGTGAAAATGTTTAACCGGAGTTTAAAACGTTCGGCGAGGCCTTCATAGTCTAAAGAGCCGGTGTAGATCGACCTTCACCCAGAAGATAATTTTATTAGACATATTTTTTTTTATAAAATATAACTAGCTGACCCGGCGAACTTCGTACCGCCTTAGCGTAGCAATGATGCACTACTTTATTTTGTATTTGTATGTGCTCGAATTTAATTAAGTAACCACGTTTCCGAACAAACGATGCTCTTTCAATATAGTCTATGGCTGTGAATGACATTGACATTCGTTACGCGCGTTTTTTTAAATATGCAAAATTAAATGTATATTTTTCAATATTTCTGAGAGATTTTCTTAATATTTTTTTCCGTAAGAACCTTCTCCTAATAATAACAAATACAACAAAAAAAGAATTAGTGAAATCGGTCCAGCCATTCACGCGTGATGCCGTGACCAAGGAAAACGGGTTTCATTTTTATATATATAGATTTATTAACACACATGCCTATATAAAAGTGTTCATAGCTATTTTAATTAAATAATTAATTGAATGTTCGTTTTTTTGCAGGCAAGCTTATACGATTGGTTTTGTAATTAAAATATCTTACTTATTATATAAATTTCGATTGATTAACAGATCGGTGTAGTTACCTATATTTACTTAACTGTTCACATCTGCTTGCCAGGTAGACATGCATAGAAAATAAGTAGGAAGCCTACCTAGGCATATTCTGTGTGTTAAAAACTATCAGTTGAGATGAAATTCATTCGGTTATGAAAAGAGTGTAGTGAAAAGGTGATGAAAGAAAATTGGTTAAGTAAAATTAATTCAATTAAAAATTGCTATGTAAACTTTTCGATAGGCAAGGTATCATGGGCATGTTTGTTAATTAATAATATTTCATATTTTTGTCCCCCTGAAGTTAGGCTGGGCCTAACGATGGAAACGATTCCATCAATCGTAGTACAATCTGACCAAAAAATAGGAACTACGTCGGTACTTGCAGCCAAGTTCACGGAAGATGAAGGTACGTTGGTAGTAGACGAACACCGCCCCTCCGAGCCAGACGTTCGATTGGAGCGGGCCTCAGGCCTTCATGTGGTCAAGTGTTAAATGCGTACACAACGTATGTTGCAGGTAGTGACCTATTTTTGGGTCAGATTGTACTAATCGTATGCAGAGCCTAATTCACAGGGACAATGATCCGTTGTGACACCTATATGTAGTATTTACATGAACGCAGCAAGCCCATCCCCGCCGGATGCTGGATTTAAGCGGGCACTCATACCTTACACAGTGGTGTAGTGTAAATGTGAAAATTCTAATGTGTCTCTATTCTTCAGGCATGCACTGAGCTCGATCGCGTCGTCGACGGCGTGCGAAGGCTCATGCGACTCTGTGGGGTCTGCGGCGGGGGCGGCGGCGGGGGGCGTGGCTTTGCGCGGCGCGCGCTCGCTGGACGCGCTGACGCCGCGCCTGCGCCGTCATCACACCACGCGCTCGCTCGACACCGACCGCCCGCTCGCCACCGTCTGCGGCGACCCTCTCTTCAACGGCACCATCGTCGGCATCGTCACCGACGACCTCCCCCGCCGCCAGGAGACCAGCCCGCTCCTCCGCAAGTGTAGCCTCTATAACAAGCTCGATAGACCGCGCCGTAAGGTCCACGACGCCTCGTACATAGAGTTCTACAAACGCTGGCGCTCGCTCGAGAATGTGGCGGATACTAAGGGGGAGAGGAAGTTGCCGCGTTTCGCTATTCGCTCGTGGCTGCTCGGGTTCTTTGGCGGAGCTCCGCGCGGCTCGAGTGCTTCCCTGCGCCGCGCTCCGCCGCTGCTCGACCGCGAGTCCGCAGTCTGATGACGGTATACCTGTATCTAATCTACTGCATTGTAAACCGACGGCTGGCACATGGACGACGAGACGGGGTGTCGTATTTTGGCGTCATTCTGTGCTGCTTTTTCGAGCAAAATCTGTTAGCGATAAAATGATTATGGATAATTTTTATATTGTTTTAGCCAATGGCGTTGTTTTGAAAACTATAAATTCTGCGAAAGCTGTAACAGAATGAGCCAATCCAATTGAACATCTGAAGATGTCGTAGTCAAACAAAGGTTAAGGCCCTGTCACGTCTGCTGTGTCGCGAAGCCTTTAGATCTGTATAATACAAAGTCAAAGTAACGTTTTTGGCTGATTCTTAAATTAAGTAAAGTCCATCTGTGGCAACAGCCAACAATGTTGCCACTATGTTAACCTAGTAGAGTAGCACTGTATATTGATTACCCTAATAAATAATATATGTATGTATTGAACAGCAGCTGTAAATAATATGTGTAAGTAAAACGATGTTACCGTCAATTGTGAAATAAGAGTTTAATGTTATTAAATAATTTCTATTGAACGATTGTCTCTTAGTAATACTGACGTAGATCACTTTACGGCTATACGGGAGATAGAATTGGCGATAGCATGCTCTCGTCCCAATCTCCTTTACAAAATTATCTAGCGTTACATAATTTACTGTCTATGCACATGTGTAGACTGATCGGATCAACGGACAATAGTTAGAAAGATATTATATATCACCACTGTAACGGTTACATTACGCGTGCCTCGGTGAAGGTTCGCGTTTTGCCTCCTTGTCTGACGATAAAAGTCAGTAGTGCGTCTTTTTCGCACATCGCAAATATTCGCCAAAATGCCCGCGCATATGTAGCGGCTACAGCAATTTTCGTTTATTAACATAGGCTTGATCACGATTAGCGAAAAAGTATTTGTATTGTAAGCGTTGAATTTTGACCAATGTGAAAGCGCAGATTCAAAATAACGCTTTGTCATTGGCCTAAATTATTCATTAGGCTTACGATACGTCAAGTTTAGAAATTCGTGAGCGTACAATCCGATCCGACCAATGCATAAAACCTAATAGTAGAGCAGTTGACTAGGTAACAATTAAGTACTATCTATGCATCAGCGAGGAGTGGTATACCCGCGCCGTCTTCCGGCAAAGAGCACCCGTTGATGACAAGTTTGATGTCGCAAGCGGTGGTCGTGTCTTCTACCGGCTGTAGTAGCGGCGCGCAGGAGGCGGCAGTCTGTGGCGGCGGGGGACACTCTGTGTGCTCTATGATGGGGCAGGATACACTGGTGTACTCTTGGCGGAGGCTCGGGGCTTCTAGGAGGTCGCCGCGCTGAGCCGGCGTTAGTCGACCTTCGCCGACTACCTGTAAATTAAATTAAATATATAAATACGAGTTTCCGTCCGCGGCTTCGGTCGCGTGGTACCCGGATAAAAAGTATGTGTTATTCCAGGTCTAAAACTACATTATATGGAAAAATAAGTCTGGATAGGGACTCCCTAATAACTTAGCGGTATGAAATGAACTAAGTACATACTTAGTTCATTATCATATGAGAATAGGTCGCTAACATATACTTAGTTAATTTCATACCGCTAAGTTATTAGGTAGTATTAATATATCGATGTTAACGACCTATTCTCATACCTATCAAATATACATAACAAATGATAAATATCAGTCGAGCCGTTTCATAGGAGTGTGACCACAAACACCGTGACAAGAGATTTTTGTACAGGGACAAAAGTTAACCTTTTTGGATTTTTAGCGAAAGGACAATGCCGTCTTATGTATGGCGCTCGGTACCAATGCTAAAGTGATTGCGTCAAAACGGAACCTAATTTTATCTGAAGATATTAAACTGTTATTCATGGAATAGTAAGTCTTTTTAAGTTAAACCGCAACGAATTGTTTTTATTTGATATTGACCTTGCGTATTCAGTTTTGTCTACATAATTAGAAGTATTACTGGTATTACACTATAACCATTTAACTATTATACTATGCCCATAAGAAAAGGTTTATATACCTAACACAGATAGGTAAAAGGGTGTTTTAACTTCTACCTCGTAGGTAGGACATTACATACATTACTACTGTGTTCTACTTTATATTATTTTCAAATAATGATAGTGACGAGAAAGTAGATAGTCATTTACATCGTTTATGGTTTTAATAGGTATTAGTACTTACTGGTGAAGGTGAAATTCAAGCTAAGATCCAAGATCTTAACATATTCATCACAACCACGAAAAGGTCACGGATGCCTTTTCCAAACTATGCCTGATTTGGCGTCACCGGTTAATCAGTTGATGCAACGATTGTTTATCGTACATTATTGTAATGATGTCTAAAATATCTAGTTATAGAATAAACACTACTTCATAATGCCACAGAACACATAAACTCTAGCGAGAGCATACTAAATACATAAAGATTAGAGATAGTTTAGTAGTAACACAAAAAGTTTCTTATCTCCCCTTTGATTAATCAAAGTGATAAATCTCCAATAAGTTTTTAGTCGATTCTAAATAATTAAAAATGAGGGTTGTTGCTTTTATGGCATACGTTTGGTTTTGACGCAATTGGTACGGGTTATCGGCATTCTCCTTTAATCGAAATACACTCATGGACTTATTCAGAGGAACGCTTAATCAATCAAAGAAAAAAATATGCACAAAAAGTTCTTAGTACAAACATAAATATTTAATTTGAAAAATGAATTACCTACTTCAATAGTCTTTTATTTCTGGCTTACATTTGTTTTTTTCGTTAATTTGTTATTTTCACTAGTCTATTGGAATAATTTTGCTGACGTATGCGTATTAATTTCATAAAATCTGTCTTTCAAATTTTTTTTACAAAAACGTATCGCAATATGGATCCTTACACATGAATGAATGATGAATACTAAATAAATAAAAAATGAATACCTGAAGGCCAATGCCGGATCTTAGCGTAGTTCAGGTTTCCAAAACTATTACTTTTATTGAAAATGGTCACAGTTATAAAGAAGTGGCTCAAACATTGCGAGTTTCCAAATCTGCCATCTTTCGAATTGTTAAAAGTGACCGGCAGACTGAAGAATACACGATACGTGCAAGGCAAGGTCGCAAGAGTCTGTTCTGAGAAACCGCATTTTGACTTATTCTGAAGGCAGATCTACGCTCCAGGACGTTCAACAGGTGACAATTAGCTCTAAAACCGTAATAAGACTTTAAGAAGCTGGAATAAAGCCGTACTTAATGCCTGGGGGCAAAAATTGTTCGTACGAATATCATCATCATTCCAATTTTGGTATGAGCGAGAAAAGCCCGAGCTACTCGATGATTTGTGCTAAGTAAGGGTCTAGTTTATGTGTTAAGCCAGATGATCGAAGGGTCCCAGTTTGGAGACGACCTGGAGAAAGATACGCTCAGTGTAACATTGTCGGAAGAGAGTCATATGGTGGAGGGTCAGTGATGGTATGGGGCGGCATTTGCATAGGGGCACGTACGGAGTTACACATCGTTGAAAATGGATCCCTGACTGCGGCTCGGTACGTAAATGACATCTTAGATCCGATTGTCATGTCTTTTGCCCTTTGCCCCATACATCAAAGATAATTTTCAATTAATTTAGGACAATGCGCGGCTCCACACTGCAGCGATAATATCGGGGTATCTTCGAGAGGTCGAAATTCACGTTTTGCCGTGGTCAGCACGCTCGCCAGACTTAAATCCCACCGAACATGTTTGGGATACGCTTGGCAAACAAGTAAAATAGCGGGATCCAGCACCAACAAACATAGGAGATCTGAAAAGGGTACTGGAAAAAGAGTGGAATCGAATACCACAAGATTTCTTAGTTAAGCATGCCGAGAAGATTGCTGGCAGTTTTCCACAGAACAGCTAGAGGGGGTACTGAATGTACTTCAAACTCTCGACAAAAAGTTTTCGTAATGTTATAAATATAATACAATCACATTGTGACGATTGAAGGGTTAATTCATCAAAACATAATTTTTAACATTTCTGTTCATTAGGCTTTTGTTTTTTAATGAAGTAAGTTATATTTTAATTAAGAATAGTAAAATTAATTTATTTAATACATACAATAAAATCCGATCTGTCTATATATTGTTCCGTTCCTCTAATTACGTCCATGAGTTTAGATATATAAATAGGTACCTCCATTAGATATTCGTCGCTTCGATGATGCAGTACATTATCTGTATGAGATTCAAGGTGATTTCCTGATGCGAAACGCAGTTTCTTCGGAGATTCTAAACTGCAACACCTTTAAGAAAAGCATTAGTTAACACCTAGTTTAAGGACAAATACTTGCAGATCATACCGCGGCGAGAATCGAACCCGCAACCTTCTGCGTCTCAGGTGAGCCTTCACCCATTGCGTCACAGAGGTAAATAGTCATTTTGAAGAATAAATTGACACAATTTTTTTCATCTTGAACGACGGTTGTGTCATTTTTATTAAATTTTATTTTCTAGTGTTTTTCTAATGTACACTCGAGAGCAATGAATCCGGGTCACTCAAAGAATCCAAAAAATCTCGGAAAGTAAGAATGCTAGGTTAATGCAATAAATTGTATTTAATAGACAATTTAATACTCCTTAAATGAAAGTATTAAAACTTCTTAGTTATTGTAAAGTTATATCATAAAAAAATCAAATTTGAAAAGGGAACACTGTCGAAGATGGAACTACGAAATTACAGGATTTGTTTTTGCTTTTGTTTGTAATCTGTCATTTATGTTGGTACATAAACCAGGTTGATAGTGCTCAATATTCATTATTCAAGCTGAAATCATGTCGCTTACACTTGAAGAATGCACCAGAATACTTACATTGGTGGAAACCGGCCGGAGTCAGCGCGATACAGCCAGGACTGTCGGTGTGTCGCTGTCAACAGTACAAAGAGTTCTCCGACGTTACGAAGAAACTGGTTCTAACCTACGCAGACCAGGAACGGGCAGAACTAGGTGTACCACAGCACGAGAAGACCGATACTTGGTGAACACCATGCTTCGAAATCGCTTTCTCACAGGAACTGAACTCACAAATCAGTTTCGACGCCTCGGAGGAAGTAACCCAAGTGCATGGACAGTAAGACGTCGGCTTGCTGAATCTAACTTAAAACCCCTTAGACCTGCAAACGGCCCTAAACTGGAGCGTGGCCATCGTATTTCAAGACTAAGATATGCCCAGAACCACGTAAATTGGAGTATTGAAGATTGGTCGAAAGTTATGTTCTCCGACGAATCAAAATTTATGCTCTACAAGCACGATGGAAGACACAGAGTGTATAGAAGACCAGGGGAAAGATTCAAGCAAGCATGCATCGAAGAAAAAGTAGCCTACGGTGGTGGGTCTGTACTTGTGTGGGCCGGAATTTCCTCTGAAAGTCGCACAGAGCTGGTGATCATAGAAAACGGCTCTTTAACTAGCGTAAGATATGTGGAAGAAATCCTCAACGAACACGTTGGTCCATTTATGGTCAATTTGGGTGAGGATGCTATATTTATGCATGACAATGCCCGACCTCATACAGGTAGGATTGTGAATGACTACCTTCAAGAGATGAACATTACTTGTATGGAGTGGCCAGCGCGCAGCCCGGATATCAACCCGATCGAGCATGCTTGGGACGAGCTAGGGAGATGCGTAAAACAACGAAACCCTCCCCCAATCACGCTTCCTGAGCTCAAAATTGCTCTCACAGAGGAATGGGAGAATATTCCCCAAAATCGTATAAGGAACTTGGTGTACAGCATGCCAAACCGCGTAAACGCAGTAATTGAAGCACGAGGAGGTAATACGAAGTATTGAAATTCAAGAAAATCGTCATAAAGTTCAAAAATTTCATGTTTCCTATTTTTGTTTTAAGGAGAGATCAGCAGTTTTTTTTCTTTATGTAATTTTGTGTAAATAAAATGTATGGTGACTCATATTTTTTTAACTTTCATTTAAGGAGTATTAAATTGTCTATTAAATACAATTTATTGCATTAACCTAGCATTCTTACTTTCCGAGATTTTTTGGATTCTTTGAGTGACCCGGATTCATTGCTCTCGAGGGTATATCGATTTTTATGTATGTTATTTTAACCGTTTTATGTTAGTAATAAGATGCAAGTATTAGTGAAATTGAATAAAGAAGATTTGGACGGAAACTCTGATGAAGAAAATTGTGCGCCGATCGTATTATGTTATATTCGCCATGGCAGAAAACACGACCTGACTGAAGACTGGACGACTGGACTTATAATCCGTACTACGTTGCCTCATATTATTATGAACAATTATACTTGATACTGGCGAAATTGTGGATATTATCCTAGAAGCCAATTAATAAAGAAGTGAAGTGAAGATTATATTATTTTTTCTAGCAAGAGACGTTACTGCGTCAGTTTTATGTCAGTCTGATAATATTTTCTACCATTTTTGTTGGAGAGTAGTACGTATATTCGGACACCATTTTTTTCATCTTGAACGACGGTTGTCAATTTTATTAAATTTTATTTTCTAGTGTTTCTCTAATGTATGTCGTTTAATATTCATGGTATTATAACCGATAAATGTTAGGTAAAAGACACAAGTATTAGTGAAATGGAATAAAAGAAGATTGAACGGGAATTCTCTGATGAAGAAAATTGTGCGCCGATCGTCTTTTGTTATAGTCGCCATGGCTATAGCAGAAAACAGGACCTGACCGAAGACTGGACGACTGGACTTATAAACCGTACTACGTTGCCTCATATTATTATTATGAACAATTATTATACTTGATACTGGCGAAATTGTGGATAACTATCCCAGAAGCCATTTAATAAAGAAGTGAAGTGAAGTACGTATATTCAATTTTGGACACTGGTGCACTTATTACATTATTATAAGGTTATATATTTCTACTTACTATTATGACATTTATATATTTACTAGCTTCCGCCCGCGGCTTCGCTCGCGTGGTACCGGATAAAAAGCAGCCTATGTGTTAATCCAGGCCACAAACTATGTATATTCCAAGTTTTATCCAAATCCGTTTGGAAAAAAAACAAATTAGTTTTTACGTGAAAGAGTAACAAACATTCATCCATTCATCCATACTCACAAACTTTCGCATTTATAATATTAGTAGGAAGTAGGATAGGATATAAATTGGAACGATAATTAGATTTTTGTGTGAATATAGTATTTTTACACATTCACGCAGGCGAATATGCAGCTCTACCTTATAATGAACGTCCATCAATGTAAACTTTAACATGTCTCATGTGAGTATGAAGTTAGAACTTTATAAGGCTGGTAGATGCTGGATGCATCGAACTGAGGACAGCGCGCTATAGTGCTCATTAGCGATTATGACTTATTTCTGACCTATGCAGTCCTCCAACTTGGTTCTTCCAGTTCTTTGTTTTGAGCGAGCTTCTCTGGCCGCGTTTTTCTTGGCTCGGCTGGTCGTCCCTCTGGGCCCGCCGCCGTGCCCGCGCCGCCGCCGCAGACGGATCCTCGCCGCGAAGCCAATACGTCACCTGAATTAAGAAAACCCATAGGAAACAACCGGCTGATTGCGACATAGCTCAGTCTAACACCGGCACAGATATAGTACATTACTGCAGAGGCCAGCCAAAAGAGGCATTGATGGACGTACACATACCTACGTGAGTCCATTAATGCCTAGTTGTGGCTTGTGTAGTACTTTTCTCAAATAATGCGTGGAAATTAAAACAAAATAGTTCCTAGACAGAACTTGTAAATTTTTCAATAAACAGCATTCTATTTGCAAGCCAGTTCGAAATTTAAATAAACCCTTTGATTAGTTACCTCCTTGGAGCCATGTTTCGGAGTAAAAGATCGTTCCATTTTTAAATAACACGACAGATATGAGTTTTCATAAAATTCAAAATTCAAAATTCAAAATTCAAAATTCATTTATTCAGTAGGAACTGTATAGTACACTTTGAAACGTCATTTTTTTAAATTTACCACCAATTCGTAACGTGACCAAACAGAGAAGAATTGGCAAGAAACTCTGCTTGGCTTATATTTTTTTAACGTCATTGTACTTAATATCTATTACATTGTTTTTGATGGAGTTGGAGGCAGTTTCATCCCAAGCTTTTTTGTCATCTAAATAATCAGATATTTTATAATAAGCTTTATTACATAGATTACGTTTAACAACATTTTTGAATTTATTTACAGATAGATTAATCACATCATTTGGGATTTTATTAAAAAATCGTACAGACATCCCTTTAAAAGATTGACTAACTTTATGGAGCCTTACAGTGGGAACAGCTAGTTTATCTTTATTTCTAGTGTTAACATTATGATAGTCGCTATTTTTCTTGAACATGTTAATATGTTTTCGGACATACATTAAGTTTTCATATATATATTGGCACGGCACTGTCATAACATTTATTTCTTTAAACTTAGTTCTAAGTGATTCTCTGGGGCCCATATTATAAATTGCACGAACAGCCCTCTTCTGCAACACAAATATGGTGTTGATATCTGCAGCATTCCCCCACAACAAAATGCCGTACGACATAATGCTATAGTATTTAGTCTGGCCGCTAAACACGACAGATATGAATTTTCATACAACTTTTGCCGGCCGCTGCTCGCATGTATTGGGCCGGTACAGCAATTTCGATTTATCTCGAAGAAGGTTGTCAAAATAATGCTCTAATTTCCAAGCAAGTTTGAGAAAAATCCCTTGACCGCCGACTGGCAGCAGCGTCGGCGGTGCGTGAAGTTGTTGTACCTTGCGATTCCCAAAACGTATGCCCAGCGTGGGGATTATGGGCAAATCCCCATTTATTAGTGGAGGCCTATGTCCAGCAGTGGACTGATGTAGGCTGCTTTGGTGTTGATAGGAAAAAAGACAAGTCAAGTGCGAGTAAACTCGTCTATCGTGGACGGTGGGTGACGTCACATGATGAGATGAATAGTGAATGAAGGTAGTTGCAGAAATAATCAGCCGTGATATTTGGACGGACAAAATGGCACCATATTCGTTAGCGCATACGGCTGACAGCATGGCGGGGGATTTAAAATTTACCAACGTAAATTCGTACTTAAGAGTGTCCAATGTTAACAAGATACAAATTCCAGAGCTCAACTAAGAATAGTTATCCTGTAATGCTCTGTTTGGCATCTGTGAAAAACGTAAAATGCCCTGCCCTGCCCTGCCGTCCGCAGATGTGCACTGGCCTTTAGGGTTCCGTTTCACCACAAGTTTCAACAATCCGCGAGGGCGCAACCACTTTATTACTTAGTGTTGAAGTAGGTAATACCTACTTACGAGAATGTGGCGTTTTGTGGAAATAAACTATGACCCTCTTTCCCACTTTGATAAAGATGTAAATTCAATGGCAACGTCTAGGAAAATTGGAAAAAATCATGGGATCACGGGAAAACATTCTAAAATGCAGTCATCGACAAGACGTTAACGGTTTCAGTAAATGTGTGTACCTGGTCGCGCTTCCCTTTCATAGAGACTATGCCCCGCTCTTCTAGCAAATAACCGCCTATCTTGTCAAGTAGAAGTTTACACGTTGAACTGCAGTGGATTTTCAGAGCTGAAAGTAGAAAAACTTGCTCAAAAAACGGAATGTTTTAGTGTACTTGATCGGCTGTTAAATTATATAAATTTGCATTTTCTTTTCTCGATCACCTTCCAAATCAGAAATCAGAAACAAATATTTGCTTTTTTTAAGCAGTTTTATTTGGTCCAGTAAAATTCAAAATGTTGTGATAATAACTGGGGCACTTACGTGGAAATTCGAAACCAAACCTGACACAGTCAGGAAAAATTTGCTTTTTTATGGTTTTGGTTTATTAAAACTTTCAGACAAGTCAATTGAATGTTTCCTGACACAGTTTCTTTGTATTTGCTTTGGTTTCGAACTTCCGTACACACCGTACCACACCATTGGGACGAGATTTAACTAGGGAATACATTTCAGATATCCATATTAATGTTTAAATGATCTAACTTATAATAATTGGAATAAGATAGGATCTTCGAGTATAAGTTAGTTACACAAAACTTACGTGCTCCAGTTGATTCGAACCGGCTAGCAGTGTTGACGGTGTCACCGAAAAGGCAATACCTGGGCATTTTCAGTCCCACAACTCCTGCACAAACTGGACCTGATCAAATTGAAAATTGGCCACAATTAGTTTTTAAAAATCAATCGTAATTGAATTAAAAAAACAGCCAAGTGCGAGTCGAACTCGCGGACCAAGTTTTCCGTAGGTACCATTTTCTATACAAGTACATAAAGGAGAGGATGTATGTATGGGGGGAATATTTAAGGGTCCCATACAACAAACGTGATTATTTTGCGGTTTTTACTCGATATTAAAACGGGAACAGGTAGACGCTTGAAATATTTAGTGGTTATACATTCACTTCAAAAATAAATAATTAAAATAAAATGAATTAAGGGGGGTTCCCATAGATGTATATATAATGGTACGGAACCCTTTGTGCGCGCAGTCCGACGCACTTGGCTGTTTTTTTTTCTTGAGTTGTATTTTCAATTAGAAATAAATATATGTCTAAGTTTGATGATGAGATAGTTACCTGAGTGAATTCCAACACGCAATAACAGTCTGTGTTCGGGTCGATGCCGCACTCTGAAAGCTCTCGTCGCCGAGAGCAGCGCGAGGGCCATTGAAGCCACTTCGCCTGCGTGCACGATGCCATTGCGAATGGGCAGTCCTGATACCTGTCCATTTCAAATGTGTCTCTTTGAAAACATTCACAAAATAAAGCAAGATATTTTTTTTCATTTTAATGCTGTACAATACACTATCATCACACAGCATCATGTAGCCCCAAACTAAGCTGAGCTTATATTATAGGACTCACATATGACTCATAAACTACTTAAGTATATATATTTCTAATTATATTGTAAATACATTCATGACATAGAAAACACATAGGACCTGAAAAAATATCTGCAAATAATGAAAACATTTGTCCTGCAGCGGGAATCAAATCCGCAACCTTCTGCATCTCAGGCGGACCTTCGTCCACTTCCTCAAAAAGGCCGTTTGCTTTGCAATTGAATTGGAATACTCAGACAGAAACAAGACGTCTATCTCATCAAGAAACTAATAATTCAAGTAGGTTTGCCGCCCTTTGAAACAATACCTAGGTACTAAGTTGGCTAATTAATAAGAATTATTTCAATCACATCTTCTGCCATGGTATGTGATACTAATCATATCACACAAAAGTGTATGTTTGTTCCCACTCAACTCTGAACGCATTTGAATGAAACTAAGGATACACGTAGTTTGTGTACTTTTTGTCCCACACGATCGAACCCACGGGCGAAAGCTAGTGAACTATAAAAAAGACAACATACCACCATATACGCGTCGCCGATAGTTTCCACTTTGTATACATCGAAGCTCTCCAATATTGAATCGAAGCACGTGTAGAGATCATTTAAAAAATCCACTACCTGGAAAAATGAAATTCTTAACGATGTTTTTATACCTTTTATTTTGTAGTTTGAAGGTTTTGTTCTTAGAAACTATAAGTTTATTTTGAAGAAAAAAAAAAATATCGGATTGTTGAAAAGATGTACAGTCCGTCTAAAAAATGACATTTGTCAATAAAAAGAAATTGGTTTTCAGTTGACACTATATCCACCAGGAACACTTTTCTCAATTATTATTGTTTAACGGGTCTTCCTCGCGTTTTACCTTTTTTTATTTTCCCGACGTTTCGATCGCGTTGCATCGGGATGATCATCCCAAAGGCTGAGACTAACTTAATAAAAGGCAGACACAGCGCGTCGAGCACCCGGGTGACCGCAAGTTTAGTAATACTAAATGCGTGAGTAATACGTTTCCGCGCTCGGAATCGGGTCAGACGTCTCCGTGATAGTACTTCCCTGCCTAGGTTTTACGCACACAAGTATAACCAATCGCAGTCACTCAATTTTTCGATGCGCTGTGTCTGGTTAGTCTGAGCCCAAAGGTAAAACGCGAGGAAGACCCGTTAAACAATAATTATGTTTGATACTCGTGAAAGTTTAAAAAGTACACTTTTCTCAAGTAAATAACCAAATTAAATCGTAAAAAAAGACATTGGAAAAACGAAAAAGATTTCCATACAATTTCTACGTGTATTTCTAAGTAATAAAAGTTAAATGACATGAGGGAGTCATGTCATTTGATTAAACTCTTAACTTTACTATTTGTACTGTAATACTGTTTAAGTTTTTTGATTGTTTTTATTTTCATCACCCATATATTACACCTATCAGAATTTTTTGTAACTATTTATAAGAATATAACCGTTTAGTAATGCGTGTAATTTTATTTTATTAGACCTGCGCTTAACACACCTCTTCTGCCTCCGCCTCCAATTTAGGTTCCGGTTCCCACAAAACAAATTAAAAAAGTCCTCTTTACCTTTTATTTCGATATAATCAGTTCGGTAACATCCCTAATCCCAAGAGTACATGGTTAGATAGAGGCATTGCCCAGCACCCAATGCTATTAGCTTAGTATCGTATCGACCTAACAATAAGAAAAGAGGTTTCTACTAAAAAAGAAAAAGACTAAAAAAAAAACTTGAATAATTGTATGCTTACCTGTAAAGGCGTACTTTCAGCAGACATAGCGGTGAAACCAACAATATCACTGAAGTAAATAGTGACAGAGTCGTAGCTCTCTGGCATCACGCGGCGACCACGTTTCAGCTGATCCGCCACCGGAGCTGGTAGCATTTCTTCTAGTAACGCCTCTGAAATGTATTAGCTTATTTATTTAAGGCCCTCTTGCATAAGCCAGCTCCGATATAAACACATGACTATGGTATGGTATGACTTACAAAGTTATAGAGATTTTAGATTGAAAGAAAAAAATAATTTATGTACACCTGAAATATAAAAACCAGTTTAAACAGGAAAAGTAAAATTATTAAAAATTTATATTGGACGATATTATCCCTAAAAGTGA